>CM028132.1:1191955000-1201955000 GCA_016271365.2 Neoceratodus forsteri
CAGATGATTAGTAGATCTGATTAATTCAGGCTGAATATGCATGTACAGGGAGTCCCTTTGTTACAGTCACACACCCTGGGTACCCAGCTGTTAAGCAGGTTAACCTGAAGAGTTGTCCAGGGTAGGCCAGCATTGCAGCTGTTTTTGGGGCCCTTAGGAAACAAAACAATTAGCATGCACATCAACCCAGAATTTGTAATCCGGAGCTGGATGACTCAGTTCACTGTAATAAACCCAAACAAATAAATCAGATGACACACAATGATTGCAGCTTTGTGGCAGGGAGCTACCCTGATTAGTATTCATGCTACCCAGACCAGGAGGCACAGCTGACGAGATGAAGACCTCTGGATGTTGTACTGGATTGCCTGGGGAAGCAGGGCCTACATGACTCACCATGATAGTCGCTACCTGTTCGATGGTGCTGAGCAGGGAGCTGAATCCCAGAGCAGGTCTTTCGTTGGAAAAGTCTCTGCAGTGGAAGCAGCACTCTAGGCCGAGATGGCAGGGCCCAAACAGAGCAAGCAGTTTCGATTTAGTCTGTAGTGAGTGCTGGAGCAGCTTCCAGTTAGCATAACATAAACAATAGTGGGGAAGCAGATCGCGACCCACACTACACATTCAGCACACTTATAAGCAACACTGCTATTAGCCATAGTTCGGATAAAGTCCATCTGCAATTCAGCAGGGTTTCTGCGCAAACCTTTCGCTCTGGGGCTCACTTCGGTACCTGACAGGCCAATTGCTTCTGGAGCAAGTCTTCGGTCCACACACAAGCAACGATCACTCACTTTCTCTTCAGGTTTCAGGTCTCAAATCAGGCCATCGGATTTAAGTCTGATTTTACTCTCACAGACTTCTTCACAGTGGAAGATGGGGACAGGCAGGTCAAACACAGCCTTCCCGCTGATTCCCTGCGCTACTACGCAGGAGCAGCTGCTTGAATGACTCAAGCTGTTCACTCTGCTCACTCCAACTCTCAACTGACTCACTGCTGCAGACAGCTCTGGGCTTTCCCAGTGATCCAAAAGGTTAGGTTGGCCGATGGAACTATCACAGAAAAGAGCTCCCACTCCACGTCCATTTAGGTGCCAAACCCTGAAAACTACAATTCCTACAGAAATTCACTCCCACAAGGCCTCTGGGGACAGTCTCCATTTTAGGTCCCCTGAGGTTCAATTGGTATAACTCTAGTTGTCCAGAACCAAATGGTGGCTCCTATGCATTGGTTCAAACTGCAATGGAAGGCAGGTTAGACAAACTCCTATATTATTATTATTAAAGCAGACAGACAACGAATAATCACAGTTCCTAAATGGGCTCCCTCTGCGCACTTGGCGACTGCAGGATGGAGCAGAAATACCACTCGCCAGCCGGCCCGGTGGCGCTGAGGGTTGAGGCGCTGGACGCCACACCCTGCATCACGCTGGCGACCTGGGTTCAGCAGCGGACTCGGGGCACCGGGGGTCAGCCAGGGGGAGAAAGGCTGGAGCGTCCGACAGCTCGCCTTCTCCAGTGGGGGGAGGGAGGGGAAACAGCCCATCGTGTGCTGACTCCTGGTGGAGGCTGGGAGTACAGCAGCATGTCGGTGCCCTGGGCTTGACTGTCTTCAGATGTAGGTCAGAGGTTCAACAAGTTCCGGGACAGACACAGAGGGAGGACACTGCGGACGTCGACATTTGTGCCTGACATCGGGGCAATCGCAACGCCCACCAGAAAAACAGGAAAAAACACACTCCAGAGTAGAGAAGATGGAGTGCCGAGCCAGGTCCCGATCTGCTGCCACCTGCCCAATTATCTTGGGGATCCAATGGGATTTAAGGTTTGGGGTAGGCCCACCGACTTAATGCGAAGCGATAAAACTGCAGCGCGGATGGGGACCCAGAGCAGTCAGGTAAGGTGGTGGTAGGAACAGGCTTAACTGGCACCTCTGGATGATGAGACTCTGGAGGGAAGGGGGAGAATGAAAAAAAATGAAATACCACTCGCCCGGCTGGTCACGAGCCTTAAACCACCTGGACCCAGTCCAGACTAATTTCTAACACAGCATAATGATTCTCTTAAAGAGACAGGCATGGAGGCTTACTATAGCACTCTCAGGCAAACACAATAAACTACTGCAGACACAGGACACCATCCTGACGATGGCCATTAGGCTAGCCCAGGAAGACATTATAGGAGTCCCATTTTGTAGGAGGGGTTACATAAAGAGGAGAGTTATTCTTTTGTCTTAAAACATTATCAGTGAGACAATTTAAATTATACAAGCTGCTCAGTCTCAGTGGGAGCCAACCAGTTTGCTGATAAAGCATACAGTAGTGTGTATGGTAACGGAGTTTAAAGCAGCAGTACTACCTAACCAGGAAGTGATCAGTTTCCAGTTGTTGTAGCACTACAGGAAATATGGAGGCTCCTATCTAGCATACTGCTTTCAACACGGCAGGTGGCAGAAACATACACAAAGGGAAAGGAAAATGGGGCAAATTACGGGGTGACAGTACAATGCCAGAGAGAAAGATTACCAGGTACATGCTCAACAGAGCACAGGGAATAAACTTTCAAAAAAGCGCAGATTTGTTTTACATTGCACTACTGCTTAAAGTGCAAACCTACAAATACCATGGAAAGTAGAAGTCAAAACAGATAGATCCTGTTTAGATAATTCTGAGAACAGAAAGGAGCTGTAATTCAAAGTAAAAAGAAGTCCACTTTTTTTTTCTTTATTTCCTTTCTTGTCCTCGGCTGGGGGGGGTGCCTTTGGTTTCCCCCCCTTTCAGCCAGCCTTCACGGCCACTGCCCCAGTCTCGGCCAGAGCTACACCTCCCCACCACAGCCCTTCCCAGATCACATCGCAGCTGGTACTTACCCCACCACTGCAAAGACCTGGAGGGTGGGCCCAGGAGGGAGCTAGCTTGGATGCGACCATGGCGGCGCAGTCGGGGCAGCCGTCATGCTGCCGAGAAATTTTTCCACAGATGCAGCTACCCCCCGCACTGGCATCAATGACGCTGCAACACACACTTCTGTCACGTTGCACATCACACACCGACAATGCCATCCCTTGCTGTTGGCCCCCAAACTGCACAGCCCCCACCGCAAGTGAGCTGCACCCTCGGTGGTCATATCCCCACCCTCCCCAGAGGAGAGCTGTCCCTGACGCTCCATCCTCCTCCTCCTCCCAGCCAACCCCAGCAACTGCATCGTTACTAAACACGGGTCGCCGGGCGTAATCCAGCGCCAACCTCAGCCTCAGCCCCACCAGGCCGGCAAAAGAAGTACACTCTTAACTACAGCCATTCTGACCTGTAGGGTGAGTAAATGTTGTCATTTAAACAGAAAACCCAATTTCTGGTTGACCTACTTACTTATAGATTTAATGTGGTAAGAAAAGATCAAACTTGGATCCAATAGGATTCCCAGGTATTTGAATTGGGTTAGCCTGTTTCCAGAAGAATCAGTTACTTCGAGTGCAACAGATTTAGCAAGTCTAGGCAGCAATATGCAGCAATGCAGCCACATATCTTATGTTGGTGAGATGTCCCTGAGTTAAACATTATTTTAACTATGGACAATTTTTTTTTTTTTTACTTACAAGCCAGTTGTGAAAATAACTTACCGGATGGTGCTGCTAACTAAACATGTAGTGGGATTATGAGGATTTTTTCAAAATAGTTTTTTTAGTTTTAATCAGGTTCCTCATTAAATACTTTTTTTAGGTTTGAATGAGAAGACCTATTTAATAGGAAATGTGTACCTTTCCTACGCATTTTGTTGTATATTTTTTCCGTAGGTGATTTTTCACACAATGTATTAATAAGACTGGTACTATCAAACTATTATGTTTACAAAATGAATTGTATCAAGTTAGATTAACTCAATTATACATTAGTGTGAATTTACTTTGCCACAGCAAATGAGAAATGTAATAATGTTTTGTATGTATTATTCTTGCAGCACTTTGGGTATTTTATGTGTATGTCACTTTAAGTTCACTTGTATAAAGGAACACATAGTTTGTCAATTTCTTCAGATACGCCACCGTTTGAAGGCCTGCTGAAGGGCTGAGGTGCTAGGGGCTACTGGCTATTTTCTTCAGGCATCTTGCCAAATAAATGAGCACTTGCGTTTCAATTTATTCAAACCATAATTGCTGAGCTTTATTTCTACTTGTTTATATTTTGAGCTGGCTGCTCTGCTCGGGCACCGCCGCATCCTGTGCGCCCATTTCTTCATACTTCTGAGAAACCCCTGTTACTTTCATGGAATTTAGCAGACTCCATCTCCTAACGGCAGGAGCCATGCAAGTTCTTCCCCAAACAGTCCTAGATGTTATTTCAGACTAACAGACTCTACCATAGCCACAGATTTGAAGAGTTACCCTATGGTCAGAGAGCACTGACCATAACCAGTCTGGCAGACAGCACCCCATGACAGGAATTCTGCGGGCATGCCTCAAATGACATTTGACATCTTGTTTGAAAGGGGGAGTGCTTGTATGTGCAGCCCAACCTGATGTGATGTACACTTGTGGCAAATAAATTATTTTTCAGCTCCAGCACTGTAGCCATACTGTGCTACTAGTACCTAGCCTTCAACAGAGTGCTGAGCTGGCAATGGCATGCTGAAGCACTACAAAGCTTTGAGATACCTATCCAATAATTGAAGCTCCTGCAGCTGATCATGTCAATGAAGTCAGCCATGAGGGGTTCTGGGATGCCACATCATAGAAGAAATTCTATCAGACTTACCATGATTTCCATAATCTCATTTTCTGTTAGCTCTAATTTATTACATGTGAGCATACAGTACCCCAGCTAGGAATCACTGGCACAGTTATAGCTTGAAGAAGCTGTAACTGCTGCTCAGAATGTTGGTACCTTCTGTGTTCCGAGGCAGGCAGTTCCTGAGTCAACATCTATTGCAATGCAGTAAAATTGTCTTTACCAGAACACCAAAACATAAGAGGTACGAACTGTAGCCCTCCAACTTTTGAATAAGAACAGGAAACGATGACCGTCTTACCTTGCTGGGAACTGCATGTGCCCGTTCATCTCAGTTGAGAAAGAAGACTTCTGGTCCAGTTAAATGCAGTTTTACTGTGTGTTGCCTTGGTTTCTGACCTCCTGAATAGCAGACAGACCTGCAAAAACTCTTTGTAAGATGAACCCTTTTTTTCCCCTAAATGGAATCCACTGAATAGTTCTATAGGCCAAACAAACTTACTGTAAGGTGCCTGATACAACACTCCTCTGCTGTCAATCGTCTGAAGTCAAGCTATCTACAGTATCAGCCAGTGTTCTCCAAGGAGTTAACAACAACTCTCAGATGTGGCCCCATTGACAATGTTGGAGTCAAGAGAAAAAGAAATTCTAGTTAAGTCTGATAGAATTTCTTCTTTCTGTATCACTCCATGTTGTCAATGGGAATCATTACCTGTGGGTTCTAAAAAGTACCACCCATCCTGAACTGGTAGGGAAAGAATACTGGCTCATATATGGTCCCGTGGACCAGTCGATTACCTTTTGATGACTGCCTACAGCAAGCACCTTGTGTCCAAATACTGTATCAGCCAAACTTAGTACGCTTCACGAAAGTGTACAGGGATGACCAGGTGGCTACTCTGCACAGTTCCAGCACAGATGCTTCTGTCTTCTCAACCCAAGACATTGCCATTCCCCTGATGGAATGAGCTTTAATCAAGGCTGGTGGAGATGTTTTTGGCAGCTACACAAGTCTTCGCTATGCAAGATCCAATCCATTTCACCAAGGCGGCCCTGGAAGCTTTTCTGGCCCCTCTTCACCACCCTGAAGACAACAAACGGGTTGTCTGATTTTCTGAAAACTGCTGACCGCTTGAGATATACCTTCACCACCCTAATCACATCCAATTTATGAAGCTCTTTCTCCTTTGAATTGGCAGGATTAGGGCAGATGGAGGGTAGACAGACCTTATGATTCACATGGAAAGGGATTGGTACCTTCAGAATAAATGATGGTACTGTCCTTAGAACCATTTTTGGCTTTATGCAACACTGGAATATGGTTCCTTGCATAGTAAGGCCTAAAGATCACCAATCCTTCTGGTTAATCACACAGTGACCAGAAAACACAGCTTGTAGGAAAAAATATCATCTGGGACAGAAGAAAGAGGCTCAAATGGTGATTTACAAAAAGTGTTACGCACCAAGGTCAAATACCAAGGTGGGATAGGTGACAGTTAAGATAGCCTACAGCGGCTAACTGCACATAAGAATCTAATCATCTCTGGGTGAGTGCCTACAGTGATTCCCTCAAAGGAGCCCAGGACTGCCTCTATAGCCAATACCTCACCATGGAGAGTGCTGAAAGCTAAACCCTTGTCTACCCCAGACTGGAGAAAATCAAGAATTTGTGGTACTGGAGCTTTTGAGGGATTAATGAGTCTCCATTTTGCCCAGGAAGCAAGCACAATCCATATTCTATCGTAAGCCAAAACGGTCAAAGGCTTTCTTGAAGCCATAAGGGTGTCAATGTCCTTGAAAAGTCCTGGTTTTGCAAGCATCTCCTCTAAGTAGCCAAGCTGCCAGTTGAAGAGATCCTGGGCTTTAGAAACCTAGAAACAAAGAATCTGACAGCAGATAAGGACTGAATGGCCCACCCAGTCAGCCCATTTTCCTACCTATTTCAAAATCACAGATCCTAGCAAATCTGCAGCTCACCCTTCCCTTCCTGTCTCTAAGGTACCCTTATGTCTATCCCATGCATTCGTGAATTCCCCAACTGCATTTGCCCCCACCACCTCCTTAGGGAGGCAGTTCCAAGCATCCACCAGTCTCTCAGTGAAAAAGTACTTCCTCATGTTGCCCCTGAACCTCCCCCCAACCTCATCTTGTGCCCCCTTGTTCTTGCACATCATCTTTTTTGAAAGATGCTACCCTCCTGTGCCCTGTTTATACCCCAGAGGTACTTGAATGTTTCTATCATGTTCCCCCTCTTTCTCCTCTGCTCCTGGGAATACATATTGCGTTCCCCCAGCCTGTCCTCATAGGACTTTTCATACAGACCCTGCACCATCTTAGTAGCCCTCTTCTGGACTGCCTCCACTCTGTCAATGTCCCCTTGGAGATGTGGTCTCCAAAACTGGACACAGCACTCTAGCTGAGGTCTCACCAGCGATCTTTACAGTTGCATAACCACCTCCCCTTCTGCTGATGATTCCTCTCCCTATGCACCCCAGCATCCTACTGGTTTTCCCCACAGCCTTCTCGCATTGCTTGGTCACCTTTAGGTCATCCAACACGAGTGCTCCTAGGTCCCATTCCTGTGTGGTGGCCGCCAGTACCTCCCTCCGCCCCCCAAATCCTATATTTCTCTCTTGGATATCTGCTCCCCAAGTGCATGACTCTGCACTTTTTTGCATTATATCTTAGCTGCCACACATCAGACCACTCTTCCAACCTACTTAGGTCTTTTCTCATGTTTTCCATCCCCTCCGGAGTGTCAACCCTGTTGCAGATCTTAGTGTCATCTGCAAAAAGACATACCTTCCCCTCCAGCCCTTCTACAATGTTGCTAATGAAGACACTGAAGAGGACTGGCCCCAAGACTGATCCCTGTGGCACCCCGCTGGTCACCTCCCTCTCTTCAGATTGAACACCATTCACCAGTACCCTCAGAGTCCTGCCCCTCAACCAATTTTTGATCCAGTTTACCACCTGAGGGCCTACCCCCATGCTGCCCAACTTGTTTGCCAGCCTTCTATGCGGGACGGTGTCAAAGGCCTTGCTAAAATCTAAGTAGGCCACATCCACTGCCCTTCCCAGATCTACCTCCCTAGTTACCCAGTCAAAGAAATCTATTAGATTTGTTTGACAGGACCTTCCCGCTGTGAATCCATGCAGCCTTGTATCCTGTGATCTGTTAGATTCAAGGAATAATACAATCATCTCCTTTAACAGTGCCTCCATTAAATTTCCCCACCACCGAAGTCAGGCTGACTGGTCTATAGTTGCCTACCTCTTCCCAGCTTCCACTTTTGTGAAAGGGATCACATTTACCATCCTCCAGTCTGCTGGGATCTCACCTGTATCCAGTGATCTGTTGAATAGGATGGTCGGTGGGGCTGCCAGCACCTCTCTGAGCTCTTTCAATATTCTGAGGTGAATCCCATCTAGCCCCATTGCCTTACCTGTTTTCAGTTTCCCAAGTTCCTCTAGGACTCTCTCTACTGTGAAGGGAGTGGTGTCCACCTCCCTTCCAAGGCTGCTTTTTATGCCGAGTTTTGAACCTTCGCCTTCCCCTTCCTTGGTGAATACTGAACAAAAGTATTTGTTCAGTATTGCTGCTTTTTCTATGTCCTCCTCTGCACATCCTCCTCCCTCCTCCTTTATCCTGACAATCCCACTTCTAGCCTTCTTCCTCTTGCTAACGTATCCGAAGAAGGTCATGTCAAATCTCATTATAGCCTGTGATATATTTTCCTCTGTTTGCATCTTTGCACTCCTGACTGCCTTCCCTGCCTCCCTCTGCTTCTCTACATACTGCTCCCAGTCTTCCTCCCTTTGTGTTTCTTTGTACCTCCTGAAGGACCCACTTTTTTCTCTCATATTCCTGGTCGCTTCGTTCAAGAACCAAAGTGGTTGTTTCTTTTTCTTACTCTTGCTTTGTTGTTTAACGCAGAGGCTCATTGCCACTGTTATGGCCCCCTTGAGAACAGACCACTGCTTCTCCATGTTCCCCCCCTCTTGTCCTCTTTTGCCAGGGCCTGAGACATTCCGCCATTTTGTCAAAGTTGGCCCTTCCAAAATCCAGGATCTTTACTTTCATGTGGTTTGCCTCTTCTACTGTGGTCACTGGTTCCTATGTGGCTGTCTACCTTTACATCCTTTACCCTGTCTCCACTGGTAAGCACCAGATCCAGTATAACCCCATTGTGGGTGAGTTTTGCCATGAGCTGTCTTAGGCATGCCCCCTGCAGTGTGGTCAGGATGTTCCTACTTTTGGCTGTACTTGCCATCTGGTTGCTCCAATCTACATCTGGCAGACTGAAGTCCACTAGCAGTAGTATTTCACCTCTGGTTGCCATTTTGTGGACGACTTTCACTAGTGTTTTGTCTGTCTTCTATCCATGCACTGGAGGTCTGTAGATCACCCCTGTCCAAATTCTGGTTCCATTTCCTGCCTCCAAGGTGACCAACAGTACCTCTGCTCCCTCTCTCCTGCTACCCCTGTATCTCTGTTGCTTGGATTCCCTCCCTCACATACATGGCCACCCCTCCTCCCTTTCTTCCTACCCTGACTTTCCTGAAAAGTGTGTATCCTGGTATGGCTATATCACAGTCATGGTTTTCTGTGTACTGTGTTTCTGTAACAGCCACTATATGTCCAGGTCTGCTTCTACCATCAATGCCACTAGGTCTGGGACTTTGTTTCCTAGGCTGCGGGCATTTGTACATACTGCTCTCCACATTTAGTCCCCTCCCTCCTTACACCCTTGTCTCCCCTCAGTCCCCTTTATGCATTTTGTCTCGTTGCTTGCTCTCTCCTCCATGTTACCTATGTGAGATTTCTGGGGTTTTTTGCAATCTTTGATCCTATTGTCCTCTTTTATGTCTGTCCCTTCCTGTGGGGATGAGACACTCCTTGCTTGCTTTTGCCTCCCCCCTCGGCAACACGGGTCCCTGGTTCAGAAGATCCCTTCAACACTGTAACAGACATGGCTCTTCTATTGTGAGATTTATCAGATCAAAGAACCCACAGCCTTCTCTGCCACTCTGGGGCTATCAACAGAAATCTTCCTCTTGACTGCCTATCTTCTGCAGCACCCTTGAGACTAGCGGGAGTGATGAGAACAAGTACTGTGTGCTGTTCTGAAGTTTCACATCTGTGACAGTGGTCCACTGCTTCTGCCTGTGGGCATCTGAAGCGACTGAAAAATCTTGGAACCTGTGTATTTTCCCTGGACACAAAAAGATCTGTGGCAGCACAGTATGCTGAACACCTCTGGGTGCAATGACCATTTCCTGGGGGTGATCCTTCAACTCAGCCAGTCCACCTGAATGTTTAGGTTCCCTGCTAGGTGAATGGCTAAAAGTAAGTAAATGTTTATTTCTTTAATGCTCAATCCGATAGGCTCTGGGCGCTTTACAAAGGTAGAGATGCAATAAACAGACATATAACAATTAACAATAAACAGATCATGACAGATCAATAAACTCTATAAATCATATCCGAATAAAACCCAGCCCAGCCCAACTCTTTTCCTAGTCTGACTAAAGCCTCTGGCCGTTTCTTGAACCCCACCTGTACCCACCGAATTGCTAATTAGTGGAGATTATAAGGGCAACAACTTGTGTAACGGTTCCTGAACCTAATACGCTGAATCTACTAGTATCCAAATGTTAATCTTTTACTGTATTTCATGTACCATTCTTTGTTACTTTGTTACCTGTGTCCCCCTGCTGAACCACTTTGTATGGTTCTGCAGGTAGTATCTGTGTCTGACTTGGAACCTTTGAAAAGGAGTCTTTGACTCAAAGGTATTTTTCAGAATAAGCAAATAAATTAATAAATAAAACAGCTGTGCTTCAGTAATAATCAAGACTATAACTGGCTTCCAAACGCTTCTCTGAACTGGTCTGCCTAGATAGAGGGGGACAGAAGATTTTCCTGAGCCCAATAAAGCACCTTTTGAGCTTCCAGGAGCAGGATTCTGCTTCTTGTGCCCCCTTGGCTGTTTATGTAGACCACTGTCACAGCACTGTCCAACCAAACCTTCACTACTTGGAACCTGATCTGTTCCAGAAAGTGGCGAAGAACCAGGAAAACTGCTCTCTTTTCCAAAACACTGATCTGCAGGCTTCACTTCTCTGGATTTCAGACTCACTGAACTGGAATCTGATCCAGAACTGCTCCCCAGCCTTGCAATCTGGCAAGTCTTAATACTCTCTCTTGTGGGAAGTACAGAAAGGATCCATTCCTCAAGTTTTCTGGTAGTTCATGCCAGGGTATGCTGAACAGATGGGGGGAGCCAAACTGGAACTTGATATTACTCTGACACTGGGGCACAGGCAGCCAGTAGGTGAGTCTGCAGTGGTTGCACGTAAGGCCATGCCCATGGTACCAATTTTATTGATGCAGTCATTAGGACCAGGGTCTGTAAACACCTGTGTGCCAGTACAACCCTCTGGGATCCAACGAAGCAAGCATCACCCCGCTGGTGATCCTCCACACTGGATTGGGATATGAGGATCCTCCCCTGATCCACCTGAAAACAGGTCTCCAGGTGTTCCAGCCTCCGAGATGGAACCAATAAGCTTGTCTCCTTGTTCATTAGCCATCCATGTAGCTCTAGGACTTGGACAGCATTTGTAACCAACAGCCTTGCCATTTACTCCAAAGGTTCTAAGTTGAGCAAGTTGTCCAGGTAGGGATTGAACATGCTACCCTTCCTGTCTAAGCAAGGCCACCACCACTATCACCACCTTCAAGAAAACACTCAGTGCTGATGTTAATCCAAAGGGGAGAGCCTCATACTGAAAATGCTGGTTCTGAACAGCAAACCTCAGGGACCTCTGGTGGGCTTCGAACATCAGTATGTGCAGATACGCATCCGACAGACCTATGGAGTCCAGAAAATCCCAGGGCTGGACTGCTCTTATGATTGATCCAAGGGATTCCATCTTGAATTCTGTCTTCCTGACGAACGTGTTTTAAGGACTGCAGATCCAGAATTGAACAGAAGGAGCCACTGGGGCCTGGGGAAAGACCCTCTTCCTCTACTGTTCCTGTAACTTCAAAAGGAGTTAAAGAGCCCCTGACGTTGTTAGAAAAACAAGGAAGAAATGTAAGATTTAGATGGTTCAGTTTATATTTCATGTATTTTCTATAATTATTTACCTTTTTGCTTTATTACTGAGGACAGATGAATGAAAAAGGCTTACTGTCCCTTAGACCTTATCTGCTCTTTCTGCTATCCTACATATGACATCATAATCCAGGTTGCAGCTGGAAATGAGCATCTGGTCATGGTGCTTTTTCCGGTTACCAACTTTAAATAAATAAATAAATAAAATATATAATCCCCCGTTTATGGTATCATAATTATCCTCACAGCAGCAGTCAGTGATGTCATAAACAGAACTCTGATGTCATATGTAGGTAAGCAGCCAGAACAGATAGGGCAGTGATCCTGTTTACATGCAAATGTCCTTAGTAATAAAGAAAAATGAGAAATACATAAACAATATTAAAATATAGGCTCACTTGTGCTAAACATTCCATTTTCTCAAAGTTGTCACAACGGTGTCAGGGGCTCTTTAAAACTGCCTTTATAAGGTCTGGACCTCTTGGATCCTCTGCCCCATAAGGACTGGGAGTACCCTTGCTTGCCCTTTGACACTGGCAATTGACCCTTCTTATTCTAGACCTTGTTCAGAACTTCATCCAACTTACAACAAACAATGATATGCCCAAAAAGAGCATTCCCAACAAATGCACCTTTGAGGCATGATCTGCAGACCAGTGTCACAGACACACTCCTTTCTTGGGTGACACACTGGCAACAGTGCATCTGGCCATGAGATGCAGGTTGTCCAGTGCCATTTCAATGAGGGGAAGTAGTTTTGCCAACGGAGACTCCTCTAGCATACATTCAGAAAGGGATGCCACCCATTAATGGAGAGCCCTAGATACTAGGATGGCGGGGTAATTAACCCTGATGCCTGCTCCTGCGGTCATAAAACCCCAGTGGCATGTGTCATTTATTCTCTTGTTATCAGCATCAGAGCGTGCTGAAGATCCCTCAAGTGGAATTGTGGTGTGCTTGACCATATTCACTACCAAAGCCTCTGTGAGCAAAGGACACTCCCATCTTCTCTTTATGCCTTTCTGAAAAGTGTAACATCTCGCTCAGTTCTTGCTGAAGGGTCTCTTCCTATCTACCTCTGACCATTCTTGGTCAATAAGCTCGTTGCAACGCTGAAAACTAGGGAAACATTTTAGAGCACTTCCCGTAGTTGACAAGACTGGCTTCACTTGGAGAGGGGTATCTGACTTTACTTCAACAAGATCCAGATCCCTACAAGTCTCTGATACCAAATACGAGGTAAACTGAGAATCAAAGAGAAAAGGGACTGAGGCTGTCTGGGCACATCCAGACCATTCATCTTTCTCATCAGAGAGAATTTCCCCTTCATCCGATGCCCCATTAGGGACTTCCAAACCTGTGTCATCCTCCCCTGCCAATTTCAACTTTTTTAGATTACGGTTTGGACCCTTCCAGGTCCTCACCTCCTAGTCCACCCAAAAGACGTTCATAGAAACATAGAAACACAGACTTTGACGGCAGATAAGGACCGTTTGGCCCACCTAGTCTGCCCATTTCCCTACCTACAGGATAAGCTGCAGATCCCAGTTAACCAACAGCCTATTTCTTCCTACTCCCCACAAAAATTGCCTTATATATCTGTTCCATGCATTCTAGAATTCTTCCACAGTTTTAGACCCCACAACCTCCTCAGGAAGGCTGTTACATGCGTCTACCACCCTCTCTATGAAAAAAATACTTCCTCACATTACCCCTGAACAGCCCCCCATCCTCTTCAAATTGTGTCCCCTTGTTCTTGCACATCTCTTTTTCTGAAAGATGCTACCCTCTAGGACTTTGTTGATTCCACTGAGGCACTTAAAAGTTTCCATCATGCCCCCCCCTTTCCTCAAGGGCATACATATTAAGCTCCTTTAGTCTCTCCAAATATGGCTTCTCTTGCAGACCCTGCACCATTTTAGTTGCCTCTGGACAGCTTCTATCCTATGTCCTTGCGGAGACGGGGTCTCCAGAACTGGATGCAGTACTCCAGATGGGGTCTCACCAACTGTCTGTACAGAGGATAAAACTTCCTGTTTTCTGCTGGTGATGCCTCTCCTATACATCCCAGGATTCCCCAGTCCTCTCTACCGCCTTTCCTCACATTGCTTTAACCTTAAGGTCATCTGAAATGATTACCTCGGTCCCTTTCCATTTCTGTTGTTGTTACTACCCCCATTGTGTAAACTTCCCCTGGGTTTTTGTTTCCAGGTGCATTATTTTGCACTTTTTGCATTGAGTCCAAGCTGCCATGCTTCTGACCATTCCTCCAATCTTGCCAAGTCCCTTCTCATCCTTTCCACGCCTCCTTGTGCATCAACCCTGTTGCAAATCTTTGTGTCATCTACAAAGAAGCATACTTTTCCTTCCAGTCCCTCTACAATGTCACTTATAAAGACATTAAAAAGGACTGGACCCAGTACTGAACCATGCGGTACCCCACTAGTAACCCCTCCTTCTTCAGAGTGGATTCCATTTACAAGCACCTTCTGTGTCCTGTTGTCCAGCCAATGTTTTACCCGGGCTACCACCCTGGGACCCACTCCCAGGCTGGTTAATTTGACTATTAATCTTTTGTGTGGGACTGTGTCAAATGCCTTGCTAAAATCTAGGTAGGCTATGTCCATAGCCCCTCCCTGGTCTACTACTTTGGTCACCCAGTCAAAGAAATCAATTAGATTCGTCTGACATGACCTTCCCCCTGTGAACCCATGCTGCCTTGGGTCCTGTGTCCCACTGGCCTCTAGTTACTCAACAATTCTTTCCTTCAGAAATGATTCCATCACTTTCGCTACCACAGAGGTCAAACTGACAGGTTTGTAGTTTCCTGCCTCTGACTTGCTCCCACTTTTGTGAAGGGGAATCACATCCGCCTTCCTCCAGTCCTCAGGTACCACACCATCCTCCCCTGATTTGTTAAAAAAGGTAGTCAGTGGTTTCACTAGTTCTCCCCTTAATTCTTTTGGAATTCTGGGGTGAATTCCATCAGGCCTCATTGTTTTGTCCAACTTCAGTTTTAGGAGTTCTTTCAGAACCCTTTCTTCCGTGGAAGGACTGGGATCAACCCCCCCATCCAGAGTGCTTCTGTTAATTGGATAAGGCACCTCCCCCTCCTCCTCTTTTGTGAATACTGAGCAGAAATATTCGTTCAGTATCCCTGCTTTTTCACTGTCCCTCTCCGCCCACCGACCGTCCATTCTATTCAACCTCACTGTCCCTCTCTTTGTCTTTCTACACTCTCTGATGTACCTATAAAATGTTTTATCCCCCTTCTTAACCGAGTTGGCCATCTTTTCTTCAGTTTGGACCTTTGCTATTCTGACTTCCCTCCCTGCTTCCTTCTGCCTTAACTGGTACAGCTCTCCATCCTGCGCCTTCTGCGTTTCCTTGTACTTCCTGAATGCTATCTTTTTCTCCCTGACCTTCCCTGCCACCTCTTTTGAGAACCATAGTGGCTTTTTCTTTCGTTTTGGTTTATTTGCTTCACACAAAGGCTTGTTGCCTCTGTGATGGCAGTTTTGATATTTCCCCATTGTTGCTCCACCCCTCCTTCTAGCCTGTTTGCTAGTGCTTTTCTAATGCACTCTCCCATCTTGCCAAAGTCAGCCCTCCTGAAGTCCAGTACCCTCACTTTTGTATGGCTTGACTCTGAAGCTGAGTTTATCATGAACCACACTGTTTGGCGGTCACTTGTTCCCAGATGGCTACCCACTTCTGGATCTGAAATCCTCTCACTGTCCCCATTTGAGAGTATGAGGTCCAAGACATCCTTTTTCCCCACTCTAATCCCCCTGGCGGAGTCTGTAGAGAGGACCTCAATGCAAGGTATCTACATCAGTGCTCTTCACTGGTGACTGTGGCTCCTCCAACTGAAATATCTCATTTAAAATTCTAAGGAGGGACCTATACAACTCCGGTTTACCACTGCCATTGTCTGCTCCTGCAGTACCCTCTCCAGTATCTAGCAGTTCTGAGACTTGGCGACAGAAAACATAGCATTAGCTTTTGTGGTGCAGAATGGAAAGAATGAGTCAGACAGCGACAGTTTCACTGTCCAGTTATGTTTTACATTTCTGTATAAGGCTATTTATTATTATTTAGTTATTTAACCAAGTGAGACACACTAAGCTGAAAGCTTTTTTACAGGTGCAACCTGGGAGCACAGGGAAATTAAGTGACTTGCTCAGGGTCACACAGCATGCAAATGGAAGCTGTGGGATTCAAAGCCAGGTCTGGTCTGCTAGATGTCACCAGATTTGCAGCTCAGAGCCTTAAACCACTGCGCTATACTGCCTCCCGCAGGCTGATCTCCTGAAAGCCGTGGTGCCACTAAAATAAGAGAAATAACTATTGATGGGGTTGTACGAGAAAAACAGCTGTACCAAAGACAGAAAACAACCCAGTGCATCACCCCTAAATGCCAGCAGAGGTTGTTCATGCTTGGTCTGCAAAGAAAATAAACAACCCCCTTCCGCTGTAGATCAACCACCCCCAACAAGCCCCTTAGGTACGAGGAAACAGAAAAATTTAAAAAACACACTGGCACCACTGCTGCTGGTCGTGGATAGAGGCCTTGATCTGTATGTCAGAGCACTAGTTCGTGGGCGACGGAAAGAGGCAAATTCGCATGGTCCCCCCAGTGGCTGTGTCACTGACACCACGAGCAATGTTTACCCCGATAGCCCTGCTGCTGTGGCTGTGCAGGGACAAGCATGCTCTTGACTGAGTGCACTACTAAATGTGATCTGGACAGTAACTGCACAAAAGAGGCAAGCATGCGGCCTGCTGTTACTTAGATAAGGCACGAAAATGGCTTACGTTAGAATCACTGGTGGCCTCGAGAAAAGTATACTTGGCGGGAGGGGTCAAGGAGAAAAACAAGCAAGGCATTCCACAAAAAGGGCAAGACAAATGCCCCCCCCTAAAAAAAAAAAAGTAGGCAGAGAGGAATAAACAGGACTCCACTAAACATGGAGAGAAACATGGAGCTCCAGATAGAGAGAAAAAAAACAGAGCTCCACAATAGCACAGGAATGCCTTTTACCCCTAAACTGGGAAAAAAATGAGCTCACAAAGAAAATGCCTAAGTCGAAGAAGGAAACCAAAGCTACCATGACGCTGGTGGGTGGGCAGAGATCAGGCAAAGGGGAGGCCAGCACCTGCTTGAGGTAAACTAGATCTAACCTAGCGATACAGAACCTTCAACAAAAGAGCTGGACAATAAGCTCTATGTACCAAGCCTGGCAAGTACACCCAGACACTCAAGGCTGAGGCTGTACTGCACTGCAGGCAAGTTTAGCCAAATCAAGATTACATGCACGTATAAACAGTAGGGGCCATCTGCAAAAACATAACCACAGCTCCCTCTATAGAGTTGCAATAATTATCCTGCTAAAAACAACAACAACAAAAAAAATTATGTTGGAAAGGATGAAGTGGAGAGCTCCGATTCAAAGCTGCAATCTCTATCACTAGCACAGCAAAGTCTGAGGAACTGCCTGTCTTGTAACAAAGAGGTTACCAACGTTCCAAGCTGCAGCCACAGCCAGTGATCCCTAGTCGGGGTATAATATACCCACTTGAAATGATTCCCACTGACAACGTGGAGCAAAATAGAACAACATTCACTACATTAAGGTAGTGTGTGTGTGTGTGTGGGGGTTATAGAAGAGATCTGCTACATACCTGTGTGAATTATTTTTAACAAATGTGATATTTTAGTCATATTCGTCAAATTGAACATCGGGGCCTGGTCCAGTAGCACTAGGGTGCATGTTGCGCTTTCATATGTATGACCCAGGTTTTCCCTGTGAAGACAGCACTCTTCTGCTCCAGAAGTGGAGGCTGACCTCTCCTACTGCATCACAGGCACCTATAGGCCATGGGGAGGTCTTGATATCATGGGTGACCAATCAACTTTACACCCGTCTACAGGTCAAACACAGCAGTGTGAGACTGACATTACTCCATCAGTACGGTGTGACTAGTGGAATAAAACAGCTACCCAAAACTGCCAATGGTGGCTGGTCCGACACACCACAACACCAATCCTGTCACTGCCTGTACCTTCCTTTCACGTGCATCACTCGTGGACTTTTCTCCTAGGCTGGTGTGGTCAACTGACCTGAACTGTTCTAGACGGGGGCAAGCTGCAGAGCTTTTTTCAGGTTGCCATGGTTCTGAAATGGGTGTGGTTGAAGTGAACAGTGACTTGACAGGAACAGCAGGAGAACACAGACACAGCGACATGCCCAGACCCTGAGGTAGGGGGGAATAGTCGATTTAAAAAAATTAAGTGCACACTGGGATCAGCACTGCACATTAGGTGTGGGTCTTCACAGATGAACCTTCACATTTAATTATTATACCTTTATCAGAAGTCTGAAGATCATTTCTTGTACAATCACAAGATTATAGTACAAAATGTATTTGGCAGAATTTGGCAGTTCCCATCCCTCCCGAGCCACAGTGAAGGAACACTCTAAGCAACATATCAGCCACCACCTCTTTCCACATCTTATAGTATATAATCCCCCTGCTGATGTCATCATTGGGTATCAGACAAGGCAGACTTAATATGGCCAGTAGGGGTAGGTCTGCTAGTACTGCCTACTTGGGTTTACCTGGCTGCTTATTGACTATGGGGAGACCCTGGGTCCTGTCATTTCAGAAATTCTTAGATGTTCCCTGAAAGAGAGGTTTTCATCCCAATTCTGAAAAAGGTAGTAGTGAGACCCCTCCTAAAAGCAACCACTTTGGAACCTGATGCTTTTCTTAATTGCAGACTGGTCCCAAACCACCCCTTCTGGAGAAGGTAGTAGAGATGGCACAGCTGAAGGCTCATCTGAAAAAATCTGACATCAATCAGCCTCTCCAGTCGGGGTTTACACCCCGCCACAGCATGAAGACTGTTCTCCTCAAAGTGTTTTATGATCTCCTTACCGCACGGATGGCGACTATTAGTCCATCCTGGTCCTTCTTGATCACTCATCGACATATGACTCAGTGGATTATGGGGTGCTGTTACGTCATCTGGGACACTACATTGGACTCTTCAGCACTGTTTTACACTGGTTTGAATCCAGATTTGCAGGTAGGAAACAGCAGGTATTCTAGATAATTCAATCTCTGGAACCGATGTGACTCATCGGCGATGTGCCTGCAGTGTGTTTCAAGGTTCGATTCTGGCTCACATGTGGTTCATTGTGTACATGCTGCCAGTGGGTCTGACCATAAAATGGTAAGGCTTGGGAGTTTCGTGCTATGCCAATACCACCCAGCTATACCTGACTGGGTTGATGTGGACCAGCGGACCCTGTGCTGTGGCACCGTCTATATCAGATTAATGACTGGATGGCCTCCATCTAGCGGAGTCTCGATATGGGTAAGACTGAGGTGATGACTGCTGATCCAGGCTTCCAAGGATCGGCTATGACAAGAAGTGATGCCTTGTCATTCTTACAAGGGGTCACGTTTGGGAGATGTGGATATGGTTACAAATCTGGGGTCATTTTGGACCTGCTAACTGGCACTCTAGTATCAGGTGTCAGACGTCATCTATTGTGGCTTTTTCAATCATCGAAACATCTCCGGGATTAAAGCAGCAATAACTGTTAGCTGGCAACAAATGTCATCATATAGTTTGTTTGTTTTTTTGTCAGCACAAATGTTTTTCTGACATCCAAAGATTCATGTTCAGTATGCTTTTTCTAGTCTTCGCAGACACTGTTAAGACAGCTGTTACAGCTAATTTTGTAATTAATAACTCACGGCATTAAAGAGGGCTGCCACTCACAATTTTTAGAAATCTCTTCCAGTAAGCTTACCTGTTGAATGTACATGCAAGATTTATACTGTAGATGTATTAGGATGGAACTAACACATGTTTCTGATGGTAAACAGCACAGCACTGTACCAAGATATTATATTTTTCATGGCAGGCATGGCACAGGAGTAGAAACTATAAAAAACTTCAAAATCCCATATCTTGGTTCAGGAATGAAAGAAAATGGAAAGAAAAGTGTGTATCTTGATATTTTTGCCAGGCGAACATTACTGCTACAAAAACTATATTGTCACTAAAACACTGCTGCTTTAAACCACATCCACATCTTGCACCCCAGGATCCAGTTACAACAGTCCATGTCTCATCACATTCAAGCTGCATTACTGCAACCCACTACATCTAGGGTTATCTGGGACTCTGTTGCGCCGTAAGCAGCTGGTCCAGAACGTGGCAGCTCAGATGACTGTGGGAAAGTACAGTTATGTAAGAACTTACCGTAACAGAAGATCTTAGGGAGAGACTCTTGCAGTAGGTATTCGCATATAAGACTAAGCCTCCAGGTGTTAGGACCACATGGAAAACTAACTAGCAGTGTCTGGCGGGGGACCCCCCCCCCAATGTCGCGTGACTGATGTCAGCGTGATGCTATACAAGAAGCGATTCCATGCCTGCCTTCCAGTTCTCCTGCCGGAGACCTAGAAAGGTGCAACAGGAGAAAAGGAGAGGAGAGGACTCCTGGAGCCAAAAGGCATAATATGAGAAACCACAGAAGGAAAACCATAGGGAGGTTGGGAGGGAAAGCAGTACCTACTGCAAGAGCCTCTCTCGAAGATCTACTGTTACGGTAAGTTCTTACATAACTGTACTATCTTACTTCGAGAGGGCTCTTGCAGTAGGTACTCACGTATAGGACTGAGTCCCAAGCAGTAACCTGAGATAAGTCTGAGACATGGGAGGCAGGAATGGGTTTACCAGCAACCCCAAGGAACTCATGAAAGGAGTCCCTGTAGGAAAGCAAAGCCAAAGCCTGCTCTGTGCCTAGACGCAATATCCAAACTGTAGTGCTTGGTAAAGGTATAGACAGAACTCCAAACTGCAGCCGCACAAATGTCTGCAGCTGAAACATTCCTGAAACAAGCAGTAGAAGCTGCCATGCCTCTGGTTGAATGTCCTTTAACCCAACCCAGAAGGGTTTTGTTGTACTTCTGATAACAGAAAGCAATGCAGTTTGGCAACCATTTGGACATACACTGTTTAGAACCTCTCTTTTGGGCGCAACAGAAGGAAACAACTGGTCAGTCTTATGGATAGACTTTGTCCTGTCTGTATAGTACCTAAGAAGTCTGGGAACATCCAGTGTGTGCAGAATTGATTCACCCCTACTGGAGTACTCCAGATAGTACACTGGCAAGTCCAGTGACTGATTCAAGATGGATTCTGATACCACCTTGGGTAAGAACTTAGGACTGCTTTGTAGAGCTACCCGGTCTCTGTGGAAAATCAAGTAAGGTACCTTACACATCAGAGCCTGCAGCTCGAAAATCCTTCGATCTGAAGTGATGACTACTAGAAAAAGTGCTTTCCAGGAAAGATAGCGCTTGTCTGAACACGCCGCTGGCTCGAAAGGGGGCAGAGTGAGTTTCTCAAGTATGAAATTCAGGTCCCAGGGAGGAGCAGGGCTCTGTGCTGGTGGTTTCAGATGGAGAATCCCTTTCAGGAAAGTTTTGGACACCTCCAACTGGGTCAAAGTCTTTTGTCCTACCAGAATGTGATGGGCAGAAATGGACGATAAATGGACTTTTAGTGTTGGGTAACTGAGACCCAAATCATAGAGGTGCAGCACACAATCTAAGACCTTTGTGACTGAACAGGAGAAAGGTTCTATCCCTTTCGAGTCTGCCCAGATGGAAAACTGTTTCCATTTCGTGGCATATCTGGCTCTGGTGGAGGGCTTTCTGGCCTCCACCAGAATTTGGCTACCCTCAGGGAAACCCCGAAATGAGAAACAGCTATGTCAGTAGGTGCCAAGCATGCAGATGAAGGGACTTGAGACCTGGATGTACCAGGGTCCCCTGTTCCTGTGTCAAGAGATCTTGAGAGACCGGCAGTGGAAAGGGAGGTTCCACTGACAGTTGCAGCAGTAGACAGAACAATATCTGTCTCGGCCAGAAGGAAGCAATGAGAATCATCCATGCTTCCTCTGCCTGGAGCTTCATTAACACTCTCTGAATCAATGGGAGCGGAGGAAAGGCGTACACGAACCTCCCCCTCCAGCAAAGAGACAGTGTGTCTCACCAGAAAACACCACACTCTGCAGCGAGCGAGCAGAAGGTTGGTAGTTTTGCGCTGGGTGGGGAGGCAAACAGATCTATTTGAGGTCTTCCCGACTTGCGAAAATATCATTTACCACTGACTGTCTGAGCTCCCACTCAATGTGCCCTGGCTTGTGTGTGGCTGAATGCATCTGCCAGGATGTTTTGGACGCCTGGCACATGGAATGCCGTCAACTGGAGATAGTGGGTGGCTGCCCAGTACCACACTCTCATCACTTCCCGACATAGGGGATAGGAGCAGGTTCCGCCTTGTTTGTTTATGTACCAGACTACACACATGTCTGTCTGAATCATAAGATGACCCAGATGAATGAGATGCTGGAAAACCTCAAGGGTTTTCAACACTGCTCTCATCTAGAGTACGTTGATATGAAGAGACAGTTCGATGTGGGACCAAAGACCCTGTGTCCTGTGGGGTCCCAGGTGTGCTCCCCTTCCCAGGCCTGAAGCATCAGTCATTAGGGTTTGGGAGGGGTTGTCTAAGCGAAACAGAACACCCTTGGAGAGGTTGTCCTGGTTTTGCCACCATGAAAGATCACGTGCCATCAGATCTAAAACTAGGATCTCATGGTCCAGATCATCTGATCTCTGGTCTCACTGTACTCTGAGGGTCCACTGTGAGACCCACATGTGTAGTCGGGGTAAGGGGACTGAAGAGATGGCTGCCACCATGAGCCCTAGCAATCAAAGGATCCCTCTGGCTGGTACCCTCTTCTGCAAGGCCACTAGGTGTACCTGATGCTGCAATGTGGTTATCCTGTCTTGCGGCAGGAAAGCTTTACCCTGGACTGTGTCCAACACCGCCCCAATAAATTGGAGCTGTTGGGTAGGGACCAGGTGGGATTTGGCATAACTGATCGTTATGCCCACCCATTGGAAAGTGTCCAGGGTAAGGGCTAGAAACCTGGCTAGGGCATCCCTCGATGGTGCTGATGTCAGCCAATCGCCCAGGTATGGGAAAACTTGAACCCCCTGCGTGCGTAGAAAAGCTGCCACCACCGTTAGGCATTTTGTGAACACCCTGGGTGCCGAAGAAAGGCCAAAGGGGAGGGCTTTGAACTGGAAATGTTCCCCCTGAAAACAAATGCAGAGGAATTTGCGGTGTGGTGGACAGATAGGGATATGCAAGTAGGCATCCTGCATATCCAGGGCGCAGAGTCACTGACCCTTCTGTAAGAGAGGAAGTAGGCTGGGGAGAGACAGCATTCTGAACCTCTTGTATTCTACGAAGAGGTTCAGAGAGCTCAGATCTAGAACTGGTCTGAGGTCGCCTGTCTTCTTGGAAACTAGAAAGAAGTGCGAGTAATAACCTTTCCCTTGATGTTTTACAGGAACTGGTTCTATTGCTGCTTTTGCCAGCATGAATGTGATTTCCTCTCTTACCAAGAGTAAGTGGTGGGGTGGGTAGAATGAGTGACCTGGGGGTTTTGTTGGAGGTCTGTCTATGAATTCTACTGTGTGGTCTTTTGCCACCAGTTGTAGCACCCACAAGTCTGTTATTTTCTCCTACTCTGGTAGATGATAGGAGAACCTTCCCCCTACCCAGCTCCTCTGGGATGTGGACCAGTGGAGGCGAGAGGGTTAAGGAGTCAGGGGGTGGACAGCAAATCAGAGGCTGCAGCACCCGAGACTTTGTGGGATTCGGCCGTGAGGGGGTTCTAGCAGCCAAGGTTGCCCGACATTTATTTTAACGCCAGTTCTGATTCTGTCTTTGTTGGCAACGTTGCTGTCTCCAAAATGGCCATTTCAGTTTCTGCAGAGCTTTGTACATAAACTGTACAGAACATAAGGTCTTGCCTTTGTCTTGGAGATCAATGATTATGTTCTTGATGTCTCCGCCAAAAAGGACTGACCCTCTGAAAGGGGCATCCTGTATGGCTGTCTGGACCTCAGGTGCCAGGCCCGAGATCCAAAGAAACGTGTGGCGTCGAAGGCTAATGGCTGATGCAGAGTCTCTACCTGCAGCAACCACTGCTTCGTAGGTGGCTCGTAACATGTCGGCATGCAGATCTAGCTGACCTGACTAGATCTGCCATCTCCTCTTTTAAAGAGGAGTCCTGAAGAGAATCCAATTTAGATTCCAACTGACCTAAGACCAATTTCTGGTAGTCTCCCATATGGGCGATGTAGTTCAGTGCCCAGATTCCTAAGGTGGAAGAAGAATAAATCTTCTTCCCATACTGGTCAGGAATCTTAAGACTCTTTATCAAGTAGGGAAGCACTTAGGTGTTTCGGTTTTGTAAACCTATCGAGGGCCACACTAATGACCACAGAATCAGCTTTGGGATGGATGCTGAGAAAGTCTTTATCATCGGGAGACTGGTAATGCCTGTCCACCTTCCTAGCCACTGGGGCCAGTGAAGAAGGTTGTTTCCAGATGGTTGTGACCAAGTCCTCATGTGGCTCTATCCAGGGCAGAATGACATTCGGAGAACAGTCTGGAAGGTCTAGGTGAGCCGCCAGTCTCTGCCTCCGTGGATCCTGGGCAACCATGCGCCAATCATAGGCCGCTTGAGTCTTCTTGAGGAGCTCCAAGACGGAAGGGTGCTCAGGAGGAGATTTGGGAGACTCTTTCGGCTTAAGAGTCCTCCGGTGTAGGGGTTTCCAAGTCAGAGTCGGAGTGGACTGTGTCACTGTCAGTGTCTGAGGAATCCTGGTCACAGAGAACTGATGGCTGGGAGCGGCAAGTCTACTGGTCTCGAAAATTCAGTCGGCCTTGAAAATTCCCAGGGACGAGGATTCGGTAAGGGTTCTGGTTGTCTCCCCGGCGTCGGGCCCTTAGGACTAGACAGCTGGGGAGGATCCGGCGAAAGAGAGCTTGGAGTCAGTGTTGGGGCTGTCGGCGGTTGTCGCTTCTCCAGCTCCGACATAAGTTACGACTTTGCTTACGCCCACTACGACTGAAGGACCGCCTGAAGGTCCACTTGTGGCTGAGGTGGTGGACTGTTAAACCCATAGCTCGGGTACCCATAGTAAGGGTAGTTGAAACCCGACAAAGGGTAACCCGGTGCTTGAAAGCCTGATGCCGGATAGTGTGGCGTCGGGTATCCTGGTGTTGGGTAATGTGGTGATGGATAGCCCAGCACTGGCTGCTCAAAAAGGTGGCCAGACGGTCCTGACAGAGGGCCTGACGGAGGGGCAGAAGGGCCTGGCCTCGGTACTGACAGAGGGATCGTCAGGTCCGGACTACGTCCGATCAGGGGTGCAGAAGGCCTCGATGAAGGAGTCGGAAATGTTGGGCCCCGATGGTCCTAGTATTGGGCCAGACAGCGGACCTTGAGGGACCGAGATGCCTGCGAGAGAGTTGGAGGGACATTCATCTAGTCCGACGGTGGCTCAGGCATCTGAGGCTCCAGTGCAGGGGGGTGACGAAACACGATGGCGGGCAGTCTCCTGCCTCTGCATCCTCTGCGGAAGGGAGCTGGAAGTACCATCTCCATCGGCAGTAAGGGAGAAGTCGGAGTAGTCTCCTTCATCAGCTGTGTGTCTGACATCAGCTGAACAGTCACCTCTTTGTCAGGCCTGTTATTGGGGGCTGACAGAGGATCCGGGGCTAGGTGTCCATCGGAGGAGCTGGAGGAAGACTTAACAGCCACAGCCATGCCAGAACCAAAGGAGCCGGAAATCAACTTACTGGTCCCACTCGTACCACTAGGCCTCTGAATCTTTAAGGCCATAGAGGAGGTGGGCACTGCCTGATCCCAGAAGGCTCCCGTCGGGCCCGAGCCCAGGCCAGACAGGGGAGCCGGCAGCAATTTGGTAGCCACCAAAGTGGACGTCGAAGGCTGATCTCCTGGAAGGGAAATTACCTTGAGGGGATGTTACCTGAAGGGCCGCAACTCCAGTGGGAAGCGGTGGGATGGCTGGGGACCCTTCCTGGTCCCGATGTTTCTCCTTTTCCTTTTTCTTTTTATGGTGGCCCTCCAGAGAGGACAACGATTGCCTGAGTTTCTTCAGCTCATTCTCCATATTGTTCATCTTTTCTTTTAAAACATGCGCTTCCAGGGACTGCTGCCTGCAATTACGTGTGGCCGCGTTAAACTTATGGCAGTGCTCGCACACCTCAACCTTGTGGCCTGGGCCCAGGCAAAAAAGGCAAAAGTGAAAGGTGGTCCTTGTGAAGGAGCGGAGTTCCACAGGAGTCACACTTATTCTTATGCGATTCTGAAGGCATCGGAGACGACATACATGATGATGATTTTGAATACAATCAAAGCAAAGCGAGAAATACGATTGAAATTAAACTTTTAGAAATTATGCTCATCCAAAGATGGCGTCGACAGCAGCAGTGTTCTTACACAAGGTCTGATGTGCGCAGGTCGATAGCAGGAAAGAACTGGAAGGCAGGCGTGGGGACAGCTTCTTATGTAGTGTCACGCTGACGTCAGTCACGTGACATGGATGGGGTGGTCCCCCGCCAGACACTGCTAGTTAGAAGTTTTCCGTCTGGTCCCAATGCCTGGTGGCTTAGTCCAATATTTGAGTACCTACTGCAAGAGCCCTCTCGAAGTAAGATCATCTTTTACCAAGACTATTACTCTAGTGCTGCATGGCCTGTACCAGCTGCCTAATCAGTGGTAGATCAGCTTCAAGACTAGCTTGTTAACTTACAAGGCCCTTCTCTGCTCGGTCCTAGTTGCCTGAAAAATCTCCTGTCCCCACCTATCTCTGTTCATACTCCACTCCACACTGGCTGACTTGTTGACAGTTCCCCATTCAAGTATCAAGCTTTCTGGGGACAGGGCCTTTGGCGTGGCTGCAACTCCATTTTGGAATTCCTTGCCAACTCATGATCGTTCTGCCATTCGGAAGCCTTTAAAGATGTTCTTAAATCTTTTCTGTTTGAGAAAAGCCTACTGTTTAAATTAGCTAATTTGTGATATTTATTGCAATATTTATTGTGAATTTTATTGTGTGTGATGTTTTGTTGATTGCTTGTCTGTATGACGCCATGAGCCTCTGGGAAAGGACGCCACACAAATAAACTTTCCTTGCCTATGAATGAGAGTTTGACTGTGAAAAAGCACATTATCAACAGCAGATGCCTTGATGGCGGATCCATGACGAGATCTGCCACAAAGAATCATGAGATACAAGATACCAGAAAATGTACTGAGGGAGTGGCTGTATTGAGAGATTTACAGAGACAGCGCAGAGATTTACAGAGACAGTAGGCTAATACAGATGGGAACCAACACCATACCGCAATTCCAGGGCTACAGTATTTAGATAAATAGATTGCCTATAATATTTCAGCCTCCTTTGTCTGTTTTACTCACAACACCATTGTTTTACTCACAACACAAACTCAATCTGAATATACTGTTCAGACCATGCAACACTCCAGGTATCTGCTTTTAACCGAAATGACCATGTAAAACTAATTTATACACAAAACGTAAAACAGAAAATAATGTGCTTACTCTTAAACAGAACCACTATTGTTTTTATGATATTTTATGTTTGGCATTATATTTCAAAAGCTGTAACTTTTGAACTGTTAGGCTTACAAACCCAAGTTTTTTTTGTTTTTTTTAAATTACAGCTTGGAATTCGATCAACATGAATAGAACCTAATGATACAGATCTCATGTTGGTATATGTCTATACATGCAAATACATGTTGTTAAAAACAGCAGTATTTGGCTGGTCCAGTGGTGCAGAGGGCTGAGGCAGTATGCGCCTTCTTCTCACCATGCCAGCGACCCAGGTTAGGGAACAAGCTGGGGATGCCAGGGGTTGGTCGGGGGAGAGGACTGAGCGTCCAAGGGACTGTTCTTTCCCAGGTGGGGAGGAGCGCCTTCTTGCTCCTTTGCTGCCATCTGGTGGAGGCCAGGTGGCAGTGCCGGACTTCAAGCGATGCAGTAGGGAGGAGCCACAGTTCCACAGCATGTGTGCACCTTCCAACACACGTGCTCACATGCCACCGCAGCAAGGGGGAAGAGAGAAAATGGAAAAAGGGTGGGTGCCGGCTTCATTGTAGCCTTGCCTGCCTGCCCCTGTTCTTTCATTACCATCTTACTGCTGCCCCTGGTTCTGGATATGAGTGGTTTGGTGGGAAGCAGATGGCCCTCCCTTTCCTGGCCCCACCATAGGGGGAATATTCAAACAGAGTGAGTCAGGTGGTGGGTGCCAGACAGAGGAGGTGGGGACAGGACTGAACCAGCCTGCTGGTAGCCACCCGCAGGAGAAAAAGCTAAATTTTAGAAAAAGCAATAATTTAGCCAGCCTGGTAGCACTCCAACTCACTATGCCAGCGACCCAGGTTCAAGAACAAACTGTGGTTGCTCTAGAGCCAGTCCGGGGGGGGGAGAGAGAGAGAAATCAAACATGCCAAAGACCAGCTCTCCTCCCTCAGGGAGTGGGGATGCTGTGTCCCGTTACCCGACTACTATCTCTGGTACAGGCCACATGGCACCAGAACGGCAGCACCTAGACAGGTTACGGACAGCTACCGGATGCCAAGCACACATACATGCCACTACATGCATGCATGTCAGTGGATGCAGTCACCCTTGAGCATAAAACAAGAAGTTGGAGAGAGAAGCCCTGGTTCACCATTGCACTGGAACTCCCCACGAAGACCCACGCATAACCGATATGGTGGGTCATTCGCCACTAACATGGTCCTGGGTAAGTGGCAGATAACCAGTAAGTTCACATGAAGGTCAATGACGGGGCTGTGGGGGGTGCCATCAGGTGAGCCAGGGGATGAGTAATAGTATTAAACTACTTTAATCTACTTCTGAACCATTTTATGTTTTTATATCGATATATGGAAGCTGTAGCAACATCATGCATCAACCTAACTCACTCCAAGCTTCATTTAAAATACGTTACATTTCTAGCTCCAACGGTTTCAAAGTCATCCCATTTTAAATAGATTATGCTTTAAAAGGTCTAACTTTGGAACCGCTGGGGCTAGATATAGTTTTCTTCCGTATACTGTAGATTTTTTGTGTTGATACTATTCTATATGTATCGACAATATTTTGAAACTGACTTTTAAGCATATTATCTTTACCTTTTTTTTTTGCTGCAACAGTGCCATAAAATGACATACTGTATCAATATTTCTTTGTATCAATGCTATTTTTTCAATACAGTTCATAAAATTATATAAATCGTTAAAAAATGTTTTATTTTGTTACTTTTTCTTAAAATTTTGGAAATACTGTACTTCACATTATTTAATTAGAAACTGAATAGCTTGCAACTTCATTGTCTTTCCTCTCTGCCCTCAGTCACATTGTGAACATTTCACTCTGCCTCTAGTAAGCCCTTTCCTTCCTTGCTTTCAAAGAAGCATTGGGAGATAAATGGAAAAATGGTACATTACCATTTTTTAACTTTCAGATCTGAAACAGGAACACATCGTAGCCCAGTTCCTAGCACCATGAGGAAAGACGTCAGCAGCACGGCCATACGTAGACCTAGAATGAAAAGACAACAACTGAAATGCTTCTACAGTTATGAAGTGAGGGGTCTCATTCACAAAGATCCCTTATCAATCATCACCATATACTTAATGAACTTTAACCTGTCCACATATTTCCTGAAATATCCAGGCAACCTGGTGGCTACAACTGTAGTCAGCCTAGGTTAGGAAAGTGAACTCGCTCACCCCAAGTAATACACAAATTGGTGTCAAATGCTAGTGGTTTATTTCTGAAGCATCGTGTAAGTCTGTCTTGGCAAAGCTAAGGTTTGGGGGCAAGGCTTCTTCATCAGGCTACAGCAGTCGACTTAGTGATGATGTTCCATGTAGAGGCAATAATCTGGTTTTAAATTATATATTCTTTTGTAGATTTAAAGTATTTTTTCAGACATGTACTCAGCATACAGCTGTCATGGACAGCCACCCCTCAAAGAGCCGCAATGCCCCACAGGTAGTATAGGAGCCAGCTTGGCACACTGCACTTCAGATCACAGGCATCTGTGATATGACACACAGTGTGCCAAGCCAGACACTATATTACTTGTGGGGGCTCCTTGAGAGGGCGACCCTCCATGACAGTTATATACCTTCTCAAAGGCAGACTCGTATGATGCTCCCTAAACAAACAATCGCTAAGATCTGACATCAATTTGTGTATTACTTGCGGTGAGCGAGTCCACTTTCCTAACCTGGGTTGGCATTTTGTAATGATTTCTGAGGCTCAGAGTTCTCCCCTTTTGTTCCATTTCCCAGGGGCGGCCCAGACATATTGTCTGGGCTATCAGTACATGTTGGTTACTGCCATATCAGGTCTTCCCCCAGGCAGAGTTTAATTATTCTGAATGGTTAAAGGAGGTCCACACACTCCAGGCTTCGCGCTATGGCAGAATATTAAGCTATGGTAACATACTGTATCTCCTGGTTGGTTGAGCCACAGGCAAAGTACGTTAACATTTCACATGAAACCCAAACTCTATAGATGGGCTGTTGATGCTTGTTTTTTTTTTATTTTGAAGGTCCTGAACTCTGTAGAAAAGTCTGGGTGTTCAAGGCAAAGTTCACAACAAATCTCCCTAGGGTTCCTTGCAATTTACTTTTGTTCGGACTTTTGCACTGTGGTAAAAAGTATCAAACTGCTGCAAAAAACAGGAAACAGATAACCACAACTGCATCACAAAATGCTCAGCTGCATAACAATTTTACCAAAATTAGGCATTTCCCACCACAACTGCAGGTCTACCTCTTGAACTTCAGGCTGTGGGTAAAGGGTGGTGGTATTCGCCTCCCCAAGAACCCTTTCTAGAGTGTCTCGTTCGACTTAAAGTTGTTTTTTTTTCCCAATGATAAATGAATGTGTGTATTTTAAGGGAATTGATGAAACAGTTGTGTGTTTTAGTGCTGTGGCCCCTTCACGGGTGGTTTTACATGGTTGGTAATATCATTCTGGGATCTACTGGCTATCCTTTCAGTATTTCCAGTAGAGGACAGAGATCTGTTTTCTGTTAGGCTGCTAGTCATGTAAATTTGAGTTTTATAGAATTTTACTGAGTGCTGCTATGTACAGTACACAGTACAACCTCGACTATCCGACCCTCCCCATATCTGAACCTCCGAATTATCTGAACTCGCACCATGTTCCCTGAGCTAACAATGGTTTTACAAAGGAAACAATCAGCACCCGATTAGCGTTTGACTGATTCTGGGAGAGCCGCAGGGCTGCTATTGCCATCTGCTGGTACTGAAGCTTGTAAATTCCCATATCTGGTAGCGGGGAGAGACAGGGACAGAGAGACAGGGAAGCCGAGATGCTACCTCATTCACACATGGGTGTTGTAATTCCCTGACCCTTGTCTCTCCTTCCCCAACAGCCAGTGCAACTTACGGCATTTAATCTCCACTCCATTCAAAACTCAATTCCCACCATGGTGCAGATCTTTTCTCCCCAGGAGCCCTGCAACACATGAACACTACTATGCAGCTCTGAGGCCAGGAAATGTGAGTACTGTACCCTGTAGTGCCTCAATACTCTCCAGTCCATCACTGACCCTCGTCTCCCCTTCCCCCACTGCCAGCGCAACCTGCAGTGTTTAATCTCTGCTCTATTCAAATCCCACCATGGCGCAGATCTGGCTGTAGTGGTCGGCGGCAATCCACCATGCATCACTAAGTTCACTGTGGGGTAGACTTTAACTACTACTATACTCCCAGCCTCTACTCCATAATTCAGACCGACCGCTAGAACAGTTGCTCTAACCAGGCTTAATTTCTCACCTTCCACCCTGTCCCAAGTTTGTAAATTCTCCTCCACTCAGACTGTTTTCTGCAGTAGTGTATGCCTTTGTGCAGGGTTTACACCAGTCTTGCTTCCCGGCTTTGGGTACATACCTCATGGCAGATGACAAACTCCGTTGCAGCTGACAGAATTGCTTTTAGGGATATAGCACAAACCGTGACCAGCACTGCCATGCATTTTAATGGGACTCTCGATGCTACAAACCCCTTGATTATCTAAACTATTCCGATGTCCCCCAGTGAGTTCGGATAATCGAGATTGCACTGTATACACTTTTGGGGATACAGCAGTAGTAGTAATGCTTGTTTTTTCACTAAATTTCTGCATTTGTGAGGTTTGCAGTGTTTGATATTTGTAAGTATTTTGAAAAATCTCTGTTTATGTCTGTGTTTGAGTGCTTTTAGATTATTCTTCAGTTAGTTTTTTTCTTTGTTCTTTAGGTCTGGGGTCTGTATTCTTTATTCTGGGCGGAGGAAGGCATCACTTTTTTTTTCCATTTTGTTTCTGCCCATTTCCGGACAGCTCCCATCTGCCTGGACACCCTAGGCTCATCACTACAATGTCCACTGGGACTCATCTGCCAGCCAGTCTTCACCAGACTTTTTCCTCCTTTTTTAGATCCCCAAGAGGTGTGGCGTGCACCATGCACTCACGTGCACTGCACATCAGCATCTGCCATACCCCACATGCCTTCTTGGCAATCCAGGTTGCCTTTCCCCTAGCTTCCACTAGGGGCCAGGCAATCACCAGGCTCTGCAAGCCTCCCCCAGGAGAAATAGGGCAGTATTCTGACACTCACCCCCCGCCTCCTGGCCAGCCATCCAACATCCCAGTTCACTTCCAAACCAAGGTCATTCTGCCGCAACCAGCAGCACTGCTGCTGTACCAGTGAGCCAGCCTGGGTTTTCAGTTTTATATCTCGGTGTTTGGGTTTGAAAAGTTTGATTTCTGTGTGGGATTTTGGAGTTATTTCTGTTTCAGTGGTGGGAGGAGCTCTGTTCTTTCAGTTGCAGGGAAAAGATGTAATTTTTCCAGTTGCATTTCTTGGTGTAAATTTACTACAGTATGTTTGATATTTGGGGGATTCTGGTGTACTTTATGTTTTCCCGGGGAGTCTGGCTTTTTTTTTCTTTTTATTTCAAAAGTTTTACATGGAAAGATATGTAGTGTCAGTAGCTCAGCAGGTAGTACACTCGCCTCTGAGGCCAGGAGAGCAGAAGGCTGTGGGTTCTATCACCACACCAGGCACTTGGGTTAATATCCCAATACTGACACTGTAGTGCAGTGTGAGGGCGGTGCTGCACTTCTGAGGTGCCATCTTTCGGATGAGACATTAAAGCAAGGTCCAATCTGCGTGTTCTGGTGGTAGTTCAGGTAGATGAAGATCCCATGGCACTTCTCGAAAAACAGTAGGGGAATTTTCTCCGGTGCCCTGGCCAAATTTCCCTCATTCACTAAAACTACCACCAACAGCTTAATCTGGTTCAAGGTCAGTTGGCATTCATCTGTATCCCCCTCCCTCCAGGTCGTGCCTGAAAATAGGCAAGAATCTGTCTAGTGCACTTACCCGGTCAACAAAACTAAAATACTGCACTGTTAACAGCTTGCTTCCAGATGTGTCCTGGAGAAGAGAGGAGGTATATTGAGAAAAATAAAATACAAATAGGAAATAAGCCCCACAAAAAACATTTGTGCAAGGAGCGAGTCTATTTAAGTTAAAAATACAATACAGTAAAGTGTATATGGTCGGCTGTAATGTGGTTTCATTTGCAAAATGATCTTTAACCACGAAGGATCATTTTCAGGTAACACCCTCTATGCCAGGGATCACACATAGGACAAGATACATTCCCCCATCCGACCAGGTTTTGACTCATTAAGCGGCAGGAATGGCCAGACCCCATTTTATACAGGACGTTCATATACACACACACACCAGGAATTTAAAGCAGCAGTGTAACGAAACTGGGCAAAAAATCCGACCCTAACTTTTTTCCACTATAAAAGTTACCAGGCATCTTTCAGTTTTATTTGGTGGTAAAATGTTCTAGTTACACCAAAATTTGAATATTTTATAAATGATATAATTCAGTTTTTTTCTCTAGAAGAAAAAAGATGGGCACCATATTTAGCTTAGAAATAGAACTGCAGACTTAGCAAGGGTTAGGACTGAGAAAATATTTAAAAACCTCATGGCGCACACCACAGGAAGACAATACTTAATAATAAATGATAACTTTATTTTTAAAGCACCTTTCAGCATGTCAAGGCGCTGAACATATCAAAAACCACAACATACAATACCAGTTAATAAAACATATAAATAAAATGATTTCATAACAAACATCACATATTTAAAAACAAGTAATAAATATCCCATAAAATCAAAACACAGTATTTACATTCATATTACATTAATCCTCCAAGTAAGCCATATGCCACAGGTAAGTTTTTAAATTTTTCTTAAATTTTTGCTTAAGATATGTCCTCACCAGGGACATGTAAAGTGGCATAATCATCTCCTTACTGCAGCTGGTAAAGCCCCATTTAATACACCGCAGCATTCTACTGGCTTTCTTAAGCCGTGTTTACACAGCGGCATTTGCACCACAGCAACTCAAGCGCTCAGGTTGCTGCCCAGTGCAAATACTGTGATGATGAACACTTACCGAATCGCAGTAAGCCACCTCTCTACGCGCTCGGCAGTCCCAGAAAGTCTGGGGACGCGTTCGGGAGCGAGCAGTTTAGCCAGCCGTGTGGACAGGCTGCACCGCTGCTCCCACTTGCAGGCGCTTCCATCAGCCGACTGCCCCGACTCCCAGCCCCTCTCCAGCGAGTCTTATATCGGCGCTGAGGGGGGCTGCGTAGACACGTTAGCCAAGCGTCTTTTGAGTCGGGGCAGCTCTGCAACATTCCAAAGAAGGAGTGTAAACACGGCTGTATATACACCTTGTTGCACTGGGAAGTGGTCTAAATATTGTCACTGATGATGATCCCCAAGTCCCTTTCTTCCTTTGCCCCCTCTTCTCTCACATCATTGTTCCACTATTCCATTTTTGGAGTCCTGGTACCAATATGCATGACAATACATTTACTGACACTGAATTTCAACTGTCATATGCTTGACCATTTTTTTCAAACCTCTCTACATCCCCTTTCATAAATATTTATACTCTTCAAGCTATCCACCCTCCCACAGACTTTTTTTTGTTCATTTTTTTGCTCCCCTGTCCCAGTCGCCCTCCTCCTCCCTAGTACCCCATGGCTCGCCCTCCATGGCAGGGTGGAAGGGAGTCCCTCAACCTGTCAGGACCAGATCCAGATTTCCAGAAGGAGCCTGAGTCGCTGGGTGTGGGGACTGCAGAGGACAACGTTCCGCTTGCATGATCTTGGGCCTTTTTCTGTTTGGCCCCTGTGGGAGACATGACGTGCAATGATGTCATGGCATGCACATCGACGTCAGTCACATCTCCCCAACCTTGCCAGCTTGGGCTGCCTCTCCCCTAATTTCCACCACAGGTCAGTTAGGCACCTTCCCGAGAGGAGAGTAGCCCAGCAGATGCTCAATCCTCTCCCCCACCAGCCGGCTTCAGACTCCTCGGCTCACTCAAACCAGGTTGTCAGCATTGCAAGCAGCAGCACTAGGACCACGCTAGCGGGCCAGCCACTCTCCCACAGACTTTGATGTTGTGCACAAATAGACACACTTTGCCTGTGACCCTTTCCATATGTCGCTGATGTACATGTTGAAGAGCAGACCCATGTGGGACCCCACAGATAACCTCCTTCAACTCAGAGATTTGACCATTTAGGACCACTCTATGGGTTCTGCCCTTCTGCCAGGGCCCTATCCACCTGCTCAGTTTCACCCCTAATTCTAGATTTCCCACCCTCTTGTGCAGAACACAATCAAAGGCCTTTTTGAAATGAACGTACGGGATATCCACAGCCTGGCCTCTGTTCAATGTTTATGTCAACAAACTAATTATATCTATCAGATTTCTTTGACATGACCTGCCTCTTACTACCCTCTGCTGCCCCTTGTCCTGCAGCCATATGTAGATGTAGGTGTACTTTTATAAAAATATGGAGCCCTTCCCCTGAGGCCTACAGTGCCATTACGATACAACACAGCTTAAAAACACAAGAAATATGCAACAGTACTTTCGACAATTAAAACAAACAATAAAACAATACTATACTATAAAACCTATAAAATACAACATATGCTTGCAGAAAGACCACTGTGTGTTCCTTAACAATAGTTTCTAATAACTGTCCCACTACAGTGACTCACTGGTCTGTAGTTTTTCAGGTCCACTTTAACAACTCCCTTATGGAGTGGTACCACATCTGCTAGCCTCCAATCTATCAGAACCTACCTGGTTTCTAAGGAACTGATGAATAGTTCTGCCAGGGGTGCTACCAGAGCCTACCTGGTCTCCTTCAGCATCCTTGGGTGACTCTGATCCAGGGGATCTGATTTGCTTAGCTTGAGATTTAGTAGCCCCTTTGTGCATGCTTTCAATAGAAATTAGTCCTACTTCTATCCCTTGTTCTCAGGCCCCCCAAAAGTTACCCTACTTTCAGGTGCGGGTCTGAGGCCTCTACGGTGATGAACAAAGAACTAAACAAACTCTGAGGCCATATCCCATGCCTACATCATCCTCCATGTTTACCCCATTATTCCGCATCCTTTCAATGCCCTCTCCAGCCATTTTTTTTTTGGTTTGTTTTTGTTAGCCTTACGTAGCTACAAAATGCCATGTTATTACAGGCCAGGAAACTGTATCTACTTGCCAGCTGTCCACAACATTCCAAAATTCTGAAATGATAATCATACCCTAAATGACCCAAATGTAATTTGTATTATAACTGGGTAAAGATTTAGCTGAAAAACTGTATTTTGTACAGTTCTGTTTTTACAGGCAATGTTCTGTACAATTCTCTTTATAGAACCAGTAAGCTGGTGTTTTAACTGTGCCACAGTTTGCGTACAGAACTCGGAATGCTGTTTCGATAGGTCAACCTACAGATCATGCTTAGCATCCTGTGTACAGCTCATGGCATAGTGAAAACTCCCGTATCCTAGATCCATGATGAGAGGTGTACTGAATGTTGTCCATAAAAAGAAAATATACCTTTTTATATTCATTTTTATTCAGGCACAGTTAAACATGGATAATATGGCAGTATGAATTTAATCTCTGTAAATATGAATATCCTCAAATTGCTGCCAGTTAGCACTAACTTCCTGTTCCCTTTTCAAAACGCCATACGTGAGGCCTGGTAGGAGTACACTTTGTGCTATGGTCAGTCAAGCAGCAGGGAATGGGCAGTGTTTAACCCTGAAAGCCATGCCCAGTTTAGCGTTTACAGACTTGCAGACTGAAGAGACATGGAGAGAGAAATCAAGCGAGGGGTCAAGTCATACTTCTGAGTATTTGAAACTGCTGACAGTCTAAAGTGAGGCTCCATCTTTACATGTTGTACAGAGTGTATGCTTTGTCCAACTATTTCAAAACTACTTTACTTCTGTTCTATAAGTGACTATCCATGGTTGGTGCTGTAGGGGTATACCTGAGCTGTGCTACTTTTCCACCTACACTTAAGTCACCTCTCCCCCCAGTTCTTGTCATGACCACAAGTGGGGTAATCTGTGCTGCTTCGTGGTTAAGTCCTGAACTTCCTGCCCTTACAATCCGGGTTTCTCCTCTGCCTTCGGATATGCTTTCTATCTGCTCTAGGCTTTTCAGTTATTTGGTGGTATTGTAAGAAAAGTAGAAATTTTAAATCACTGGTTTATATTTTTACAACAAAGTAAACATGATAGTAATACCATATAGGTTAAGCAACATTTTATTGTAACATTATAAACAATAGTTCTCTACTTGTCATGGCATGCAAATTATTAATTTCTGGTGTTTTTGATACTTTTAAACACTTTTTATTTTACGATATGTCACTGTTTTGTCATTCAGCTCCTAAACAGTTTTTGTCATGCTTGATTTTTTAGGACAAAATTAACACTAAAAACAAGCCAGCATTTTTGTCTGATTGGCAACTGTAATTTTGAATGTTTCTAACATCATGATGTAGTGGGTATGTAAACCCACTGTGAAATCCAGTAACCACGTGAACTGAGGAAAGGTCACATTACAACCTGAAGTGCTGGGGTACTTTTGTGCTGCCACTACTATGTGGAATTAAAGTTTAGCTTTGCACCTGCTTACCATCATGGTCTGTCTTTCTTGACAGAGTGCAGTTTAATTGGGTCATTTGTTGCCTCCGCTTCTCTTACCAGCACTGACTGCTCACTGTGAGCAATGGAATCTGGAGTTTGCTGGCTGTAGGAGTAGCCAGCTGGCAGTCGAAAAGAAACAGGCATATAGCACTCGAGAGTGTGAAGGGGTTTGGCTCTGATTGGGGTTTCACCAGGTTAACCCATCTGTTCAATTTTCTTGTGAGGTCCAGCACCAAATGATCCAGTCCCCGAGGTCCAGTATCAAGTGATTCAGCACCCAAAGTAAGAGACTGAGTTATCCAAGCAACTGAAGTCCAGTACCATGTGATGCAGCACTCGAGGATCCAGTGCCTAACGTCCACCACTAGGTGATCCAGCAACAGAGGTCTGAATGTTTGCGTAAAACTCAGCAATCCAGTCCTTCAGAAGAGGCCAGTGGGCAAGTTGCACTACACCCAATTATTCGCCCAGATAGGGCGGGACTAAAATATGGTGACAGATACCAACTCCCTCATCTATTCACTGGATAATTTATCATTGCAAGCTGATAAACTATGTACGGTACATGATTTATAGAACCAGTAATATCACCAGTGATTTACAGTATTTAAGTTTGCATTTTAACCAATTTTACTTAGAGTGTTAAAGGGGAACAGTCAGCACTAAGAAACCAATACCCAGGTCTGGGGCTGATCCAAATTTGCAGTTTTTATACAAAAACATTTTTCCCCACTTACTGTTTAGTGCAGTATAGCAGATTGTATCAGGCTGATACTGCTGTCTCCTAAGCCGACCTCTGCAGTAACCAGAAATCACAGAATCTCTGCAGTTGTCAGAGATGAGCTACAGCAGTGGGAGATTCAATAGCCTACTGTGCACGTTAGACTTTTTATAAGCTCTGATCTTTTATTTATTTATTTTTTTGCTAGTCCTGCTATCTTCTTGGGGCTAAGTGCACACAAGACTGTATGTACTTGGCACGCTGGAAGAACAGGAGGGTCAGCAAACATTTGATCTCAGCTTATAAAAGCTCTAACAGCACTGCATGTTTTTGAATCTCCCAATGATGCAGCCCAGCTCTGACATCAATTGCAAGGAATTCTGGAATTTCTGGCTATAGCAAATGTCAACTTGGGTGTCTGTAGAATCAGATTGATACTGTTTAATGTAGTATAGTAGTTTTTTTTTTTTCTGTTTTTACATACAAACATTATTTTTGCATACGGACTGCAAATTGGGACCAGCCCCACATATGGGTGTGGGGCTCTTAGGGTTCGCTGTTCCCTTTTAAAGCCATTGTTCTTCCGCAATTTTTTTTGTTTGCTGCCTCATTTAGGCCCTGTCTACACTACGCCTCTAATGTTACAGAGTGCCCAAACCGTTACCACAACGGGTTTGCGGTTACACCTGTAACGTTACAGGAGGCATTGAACTGCTGTTGAAACCACATGAGGTGGTTTCAACAACTGTTATGAAAACCAGACCCGCCTGAGTAACGCTATCGCGGATTGTGGACAGTGGTAACGGCCCCTGCAGGGACCAAGCGAGCGGGAGGCTGCATCAGGATCGGCACCGCCAGAACGGTTGCCCAGCTCCTCGGTGTGGACCGCAGCACCGTCCCGTAACGGACACCACCGAGGTGTGGATGCATTGCACCGCTCCCCGGCCGTAACGGATTACATCCGTTACCAGGCCAGAGCGGTGCAGTGTGGACGAGGCCTCAGACACTTCTCTCTATTGCTGTACTAGATCCAATCCTTTTTGCATTGGAGTTTGCCTCTTGCTTTTCTTTATAGCTGCACTCTATTGACTGATATACTGACAAGGGAAACATATGCTCTCCATTCCTTACTCTCTGATGGGTTCAAAAGTTCCCTTTACTGTATGGTGTGAGGTATGCCCTCCTCACCCCAGGAGTTAGGTATAGTACAGTTACATAAGAACTTACCGGAACAGTAGATCTTCGAGAGAAGCTCTTGCAGCAGGCAACACAAGTAGGACTGATGCCACCCGGTGGCGGTTCCCAGCAATTTTTTTTCTTCCAGCAGTACCGACATGGGAATGCCCTCCGCCGACGTCGGCTCCACCCCCGACAACACCCTACATAAGGGAGGAGTTCCCCACGTGCTCCAGTTCTTGAACGCCCCCCCATCAGGCAGAGAGCTGGTAACAGGCAATAGTCAGAAAGGATGATCCAAAGTTTTCCATCACAATGGAGGAAAGGCCAGCCTGCAATAGGCCTGATCCCTGGGAGAAGGAGGGCAGGAAATACACCTGCTGTAAGAGCTTCTCTCAAAGATCTACTGTTACGGTAAGTTCTTACGTAACTGTACTACCTTACTTCGACGGGAAGCTCTTGCAGCAAGTAACACAAGTAGGACAGATTCCCAAGCAGTATAGACTTATAACAACCTCTGGGTGGGGGAACAGTATGGAAAGGAACAGGATGAACAGGAACAGAGAGGGTCCCCTCAGGAAACCAGGCCCTGCAAAACTGAGGCCAAAACCTGCTCTGCATCTAGAAATTATATCAAGGCTGTAATGCCTGATGAAGGTATGAACAGAACTCCAGGTAGCGGCAGCACAATTATCAGCTGCAGGTACCTGCTTCATCGCCGCAAAGGAAGCTGCGACTGCTCTGGTACAGTGGGCTCTAACCAGCCCCGGGGTAGACCTGTTGTGCTTCTGATAACAAAAAGTAATGCAATGAACCAACCAGTGCGACAGCGTCTGTTTGGTGACCAGGCGACCCAAGGACCTTTGAGCAAAGTATACAAAGAGTCGATCAGATTTCCTGTCTTCTTTGGTCCTGGCCAGGTAACATCAGAGAGCCCTGGGAGATGTCCAAGGAGTGCAGCAGGGCTTCCCTCCTATTAGAATGCTCTGGGTAGTACACACCAGAAGCTGTACAGATTGGTTGAGGGTGAGCTCTGAAACCACCTTTGGTAGAAACTTCGGGTTAGTGCGAAGGTCAACCTTATCCTTATAAAAAACAAGGTAGGGTTCTTTACACATGAGGGCTTGAAGTTCTGAAATGTGCCTCACCGAAGTAATGGCTACCAAAAGCAGAGTTTTCCAGGACAGGAAACGAAGCTCAGTCTCCACAGCCAGTTTGAAGGGGGGAGCATAAGCTGCTCCAGGACTAAAAGGAGATCCCAAGGGGGGTACAGGATCCTGAATGGGAGGTCGGATATGCAGAATACCTCACAGGAAGGCTTTAGAAACCTCCTTCTGAGCCACCGTCTTATCCAACACTGGCAAGTGATAAGCAGAGATGGCGGCCAGGTGTACTTTGATGGAGGAGTAACTGAGACCTGACTCAGGAAGGGAAAACGGGTATTCTAAAACACAGTTAACAAGACAGATCAGTGGGTCTACCCTCTTGGCTGTGGCCCAGATATAGAAACGTTTCCACTTCGTAGCTTAAGTGGCCCTGGTGTCAGGCTTACGCGCCTCAACTACAACTTGCGCTACCTGATCGGAGAACACCAAATCTGGCTTTAACTAAGTCCTGAGGAGCCAGGCACGCAGGTGAAGAGAGTGCAGATTCGGATGGATCAGGGACCCTCTGTCCTGGGACAGAAGATGAGAGCAGAGTGGAAGAGGCAGCGGAGGCTCTGCCGCTAAGCACAGAAGCAACGGAACCCAAATCTGAGGAGGCCATAGCAGAGCGATCAGAATAAGGGTGGAAGGTTCTGACTACGCCTTGAGGAGAACCTTCTGCAACAGCGGGAAGGGAGGAAACGTACTTGACTCCAGGCATCTGCATAGAGGGAAAAGTGACCTCCAAATGGCTCTCCTGACAAGGTGTCTAAGGAAGGAGGGTGGCCTGGATAGTCAGGCAGTGGGGGGGGGGGGGCGGCAGTGGCTGCTTTGGCCTGTCTAGAGGAGGCGGTAGAGGATCCTCTGGCACCACCCCTGTGACTGAAGCCGCCTCACTGTAAGTGTGGCTGGAAGCGAGGCTGCAGAGGCTGATGTCCCCCACGGCCACAAAAATGGAGCTTATGAGGTCGCCCCTTTTTCGGGTGGTACATGGACTGCATGGTTTGGATGGCCTTGCCAGAGTCCTGCAGCCTGGTGATGATCTTCTCCGTGTCCTCGCCAAAGAGAGCAGAGCCCTTAAAGGGAGCATCCAGAATGTTCGTCTGGACATCTGGATCGAACCCAGAAACTCAAAGCCAAGCATGGCGTCAGAAGCAAATGCCAGTGGCGGCCGCCCTTGAAGAGGTGTCCGCAGAATCATAGGCCAACCTCAGAATGTGGGTACCCACGTCTGAGCCGGTCTGAAACAGTTTCACAAGCTCTGCCCACTGAGGGCAATCGGGCGTGCTTTGCACAACATCCAATCCCTGTTCCCAAAGGGCATTCCGGAATTGAACCATGTGTGTCAGGAAGTTGAGACTCCTGATACTGCAGGTGGCAGCAGAGTACACCTTGTGTCCCATGGAATCCAGCTGCTTTGACTCTGTCAGGCCGCTGGGTACTCAGGTGTTTGGGCCTCTGTGAACGGTCCTGAGCTGCTGAAATTACAGAGTCCGCTGCGGGTGGTTCGGCCAAGAAGAGGTGGTCCTTAGGGGCCCGGTAGAGCCGATGAGCCTTCTTGGGCACAGCAGAGGAGGAGTGAGGGCAATTCCAAGTCATGAATGTGACATCCTCAAAAGGTGTTGACCACGGGAAGGATGACCACTGGCTTAGGGTCTTTTTGGCGGCGGTATTCAGCCAACTGCAAACGCTCGGGGGCCAGGGCCTCAGTGTCCCAGCCAATGTTGGCCTGGATGTGCCCCATCACCTCCATGAAGCTAGGATCATCCAGAGGGGATGTGGAGTATTCCTCAGTGTCCCCTAAATCCGGATTGATGTCGGAGTCTGAGGTAGAAGAGGATGGGGACCTGTGCCTTTTCCTCTTACGCCTCTTGTCCGAAGAGGGAGAGCGGGAGGAACTGCTGGACCTGGTCCTCCTGCGTCTCTTGTCCTTATGTTTCTTGGGTGCTGTCTCCTTCCCGGCCTCTTGGTCAGACGGCTCCGAGGCATCAGGCACTGGAACTGGAGTGTGTGCGGGCGTGGAAGGAGGTGCCCACGCTGGGAGATCGTGTTTCACCGTGTCCCAGTGGGAGAAGAGCTTCTTAACCTTCAAAAAGGTTCAATTTAGGGGAGCCAGGTGCAGGGGGCGAAGGAGCACTGGAGCCTGTACCGGTGCCGGCCCTGTCATTGGGGGTACTGGCATCGGGTCCAAACCCTTGTCGCCGATGTCGATGGGCACCGGCATAGGTTAAGGAGTGGCGTCAGAGGGGCGTCAGCTCCCCCGTCATCAGGCCCCAACGTCAGGTGAACCGGCGACTGTGGCGATGGGGTCTCAGAACTGACGTCGGGAGGCACCAGGGTGGCCGGTGTTGGGCGGACTTTGACCGGCAGCAGGATGACCTTCGCCGGAGTGGTGGCTGGAGGGGCTGTGAGCAGACATCGGTCCAGCATCCGCTTGTCCTTTGAGCCAGATGGGTGTGCCTCAGAGGTGTGAGCCTTGGGATGGTCGGATTTGTGTTTAGAAGATTTCTCGACTAAGTGTTGGTGAGCCGCTGGAGGCAGGTGCCGGTCTGAATCTTAAAACTTTGGTGGCAAGGATGAGGCCCTGCTACCTGAAGACCCAGAGGCCTTGCTCGATTCCTGGGAGTCGGCCTTGGAAGAGGAGGCCGAGCGGAAGGAGGGCTTACCTGTGCCCAGTGAGAGGGCCTTCTCGGCAGGCGGGTGCACTTTCAGAGGTTGGAGGGTGGTCCCTGAGGACTTGGCCGCAGTAGATCCCACAGATGATTTAAGGGTCATGAGGCGTGCATCATGCCCAGAGAACCCGGATTTCAAGCCCGAGGACCTGGGCCTGGAGTGGGACCTCTCTTTTTCCTGGTGCTCCTGGTGTTTGTGGTGCTTGTGGGTGGGTGAATGCTCGTATTCCCCTGAGGACGAGGCGCTTTCCATCGTGGCCAGTTTAGACTATGCTAAAAAGGCGGAAAGAGACTTCTGATGCCTGATATGCATTCGGGAGTTGAAGGCCTGACAATGGGGCAGGTGCCGGTGTCGTGGTTGGGCCCGAGGCAGATGAGACACGCTGAATGGCTGTCCTTAGGTGGTATTTGTCGCCCACAGGAACATTTGTTGATGTGCCCCTTGGAGGAAGATGACATAGATGCAACAAAAACTATTATGAAAATGGTGGAAAAGGAAGGAGAGGGATCAGTACTGCAAGCGGTAACCGAAGGCGAACTAAACCTGACCATGTGGCGGGAAAGAACTGGAGCAATTAGGGAACTCCTCCCTTACATAGGGTGATGTCGGGGGTTTGAGACGACATCAGCAGGGTGCATTCCCACGTCGGTACTGCTGGAAGAAAAAATTGCCGGGAACCGCCACCAGGTGGAGTCAGTTCTACTTGTGTTACCTGCTGCAAGAGTGTCCTCTCAAAGTAAGATCTGTTGTCAGCAAGTCTGGCTGAAATGGGATTTGTACTTGCTGCTACCACTAGAAAGACAGCCCAAGAGCCTTTTCCGTACTGGTATCAGAGCAGCCAGGGGATCACTGAGTTGGGACCAGTATTTTTACAGGTACCACTGAACTCCTCTCCTGCGTGGTCTTGCACACCGTACCACAGAAGTTTGGCAGACATGACACAAAACAGTTGGAGAAAATCTTGTGCAGTCCTTATCTCAGTGTGATAGCTTGCATACTGTACCACTGTTTCAACCCTTTCATGTGCAAAGAAAGGCCCTTACTTGAACTGTGTCCGGTTCTGCTCCAATGAAGTGAAGTTTTTTTTTTTTTTTTTAACTTGTATTTTTCATCCCTGGATCTGACCAGCTACCCCCGACCCACCTTGATTGTGATCCACCGGTCAGGCTCTCCCATGTAGCCTTGCCCAAGCACTCCAGGTGGGGTTGGGGTAGAGGGACCCCCAAATCCTTCTTGGTTTGTCGAGCCCCCCGTTCTGGCCTCGCTGATCGAGTGGTGAAGGGCGCCACTTCTGCCGGAGGGGCTCAGTCGGTTCCATTTTTTCTCCTTTTTCTCCCCGGAGCTGTGGCTGCGCCATGACGTCTAGGCGCGTACGTCGACGTCCTACCACGCTCCTCCCCTATGTGAGGTATTAGAGCTGCTGTACCTCTGGCCTCCACCAGAGGTCAGTCCAATGCCGCTCGTAACCCCTTTCTCCCAGGGAAAGCGAGCTGTCCATAGGACGCTCCAGCTTCCCAGGCTCGTTCCCGAACCTGGGTCGATGGTATCGCTACCGGTGTGCCAGCGGGCCAGCCCAAATGAAGTGAAGGTTTTATGTGGCTTACAGATTTGATTAGTCTAAATTCAGGATGAATCCCAACTTCTCAATCAGGAGCACAGTTTGCTTTATTGATGACTGGGCATCCACCCACACAGTAACCAGTTGTCTAAGTATAGATAGACTGTCACATGATTTCTTTGAAGTGCTGCTGCTACCACCACAGTCAAGCATTTTGTGAAGACTCTGCAGCCGTCAGTCCTAAAGGCACTGTCCTGTACTGGTACCAATCCGCAGGGTTTTAAATAGCTGGTATAGCACAGCAAAATGCTACGCAAAATGGGGTGGGGGGTGGCGGATCCTAACCTATTTTCAGAAATGCTTAGCAGTAGACAGCTAACCATTTTTTGAGTGAGTCCATGACACAGTAGCCAACATTAATAAAACGATATAATTTTTTAAAACTTTGCTACTCATTCTGTGCCAAATTCTATGCATTTCACTACTGATAAGCAGTTTGAAGCTTTAAAGTGCTATCAGTTTTTTCAGCTTATTTAAAACCCTGCAATCCATACCTACTCTGAAGAGTAGGTATTTTCTGGAGCTTTCCCTCACCGAGATGTGGAGGTAAGCATCCTTCAGATCCAATCAGCAAAGCAAGTCCCTCTGCTGCAAGGATGGAATTAGTTTGCAAGGTGACCATTTTGAACTTTTTCTTTTCTATGGATCTGTTTAAACACCTTCTACTGAATACTAATCACCACTCTCCTGATTCTTCCTTTTTCAAAATTAATCCTTTCCCCATTTCCTTTGCTGGTACCCTCTCTACAGCATTGAGAGACTGCAATTTTTTAACTTCCAATTTCAACTGCTGCATCTCTTTTGATGTGCAGCATTTGGTTTCAGTGTTGTGAAATGGTTGTTTTGGACTGGTAACAAAAGATATACTGAAGCAGGGCTCGAAAGAACCGTCTGTTTGCCCATCTTGGACAGCTGGTTTTAGAAACATGAAACATAGGATGTGTCAGCAAAAAGGCCCACTTGGCCCACCCAGTGTGCCCTAATGTTCCCTACCTAATCTCTCTCCACAGACACTAACTGGTCTCTGGGAACCCTACCCTTCTCCCTGCCTGTTTCCTAATACACCTCTGTATCGGTCCCATGCATGCTTAAAACTCCCATTGTTTTTGCCTCCACCACTTCTGTTGGCAGTCTGTTCCAGGCATCTACCACCCTTTCAGCGAAGAAATATTTCCTCACATATCTCATAAGCTTCCCCCCTCCAGATTCATCACATGACCCCTGGTCCTGGCGCTTTATCTCGGTTGAAAAAGATTGACCTCCTGCACCCTGTATGTTTCTGTTACATCACCTCTCATTCTTCTCTCTTCCAGGGTGTACATGCTGAGATCCTTCAGTCTCTCCCACTCCTGGAAGGCCTTCTCATGCAAGCCCTGCACCATTTCAGATGCCCTCCTCTGGACTGTCTCTGCCCTGTCTATGTTGTTTCTGATGTGCGGCCTCCAGAATTGGACACAGTATTCTAGGTGGGATCTCACCAGCAATGATGCAGGGGAACCACCATGTCCCTGCTCTTATGGAAGATACCCCTCCCTGTGTACCACAGCATCCCATTAGCCCTACCATTGCTTTATCACACTGCCCTGCCACTATAGAATCATCAGATATGATAACCCTAAGGTCCCTTTCCTTTCTAGTGACTGCCAGTATCCCTGCCATCCTATACTCTGTGCCTCGGTTCCTAGGACCTCGGTGCAAGATTTTGCACTTTTGGCACTGAATCCCAGCTGCCATGCTCTTGACCACTCCTCAAGTTTCTGAGTTTTGAAGAGGGATAGCAGTTTTGTTGGTTTTCCCTGTCCCTTGGACAGGCAATTTTGCTGCAGCTTCTGTTGGGTGCTGGACCCAGCCGCCAGCCTACGAGGAGATCAAGCTAAGAAGGAAGAAAAACAGATGAACTCAATATCACGATCCACCCCCCTAAAGTGATTCACTTGCTCATTGGCAAGCATGTCACCTGACCTGGTCTCTACTGTGACTTGTGGCAGCGAGAACCTGGATTAATGTCGGTGGGGCACTCAACCACACGTGTGCTGTTCAACACCATGTGCGCAGCAGATGCGTCTTCGCTCTCCTCAGCATTCCATTTCTGATCGGCAGTCTGTTAGCACAGCACGAGAAGGCATACATTGAAAGGAAATAACAGCCCTTTTCAGGGCTCTGGGAGACAGAATATATAATAAAGAACAGCCTCAAAGGAAAGCTGTCCTTTGCAGGCCTCCACGCCCTACCAAAGCACCCTCCGGTTTAGTTTTGTGAAAGCGGTTTTCGCACCACAAAGTAGTTTAATTGAATTATGAAACTCGCTGCTCGGAAGTATGGCGGACACTGGGCACCCATTAACTGTAAAGGTGAGGCCCCGCGACTGTGCACTTTGGATACAAATGCACTGAAGCCGCAGGGTGCAGCGACGCACCTTTCAGTTAATGGAGCTGCCCCAGCGTCCGCCATACTTTCGGGTAACGGACTTTTCATAATTAAACTACTTTGTGGCGAAGAAAAGCTGCTTTTTTCACAAAGCTAAACCGAGGATAAGCTTTTGTAGGGCGGAGCCCCTGTAAAGGACAGCTTTCCTTTAAAAGGACACAGCCTAAAAGGCCAAGTAGATAAGGCACTGCCTGGGTGGGGGTTGGGGTCATATTGGCATAGGTCAGGAAGCATAGGCAGAACAGGAGAAGTAATGAAATTTGCACGTAGCGTTTTATTATCCTCAATAACAATAACTTAGTAAAAATAAAACTGTGCAGGATAATTCTTCATAAAGGCAGTACAAACAAAAAAAAGTCCTCCATCTGAGTCTCCCCCTGGAAAATCATTGCTGTCATCATATCAGATGTTTTTGCTTGGCAGTTCACATGCTGCATCCTGATGCTGCAAGTTACTTCTTCCAATATAAAGCACATATTATAGTCCTAAACATGCCCTGCCAGCAAAGATAATCTAAGTACATTTAGGCGGCCACCCTCCCCGATCCTATTACAATCTCCATAGAGTGCCTACAGGCCCATTCCCCACTCAGCGTCATGATTAAGCCATTTTTTGGAGCAGAGCTTCAGTACTCTGTTGCTGCTCAGCTCGTACAAGGAAGTTACGAGCCAGAACTGAACTGTTTATTCAACTGACCAAAAATTCAACATAAGGCTAACATAGCTACTGAAACAGACAATTTCATGTTATGGGTTGCCTGCCTGGAGCCAACAACTGTGTCAGCAGCCCTTTAAGCACAGTAAAAACTCTAAAACTCTTTAAAAGCTTCATTGCCCTCTAATATAGTCCCTTTTAAAAACTTAAGCATGGCATTTAACAAGTCCTAGGTCCCATGTCATTCAAACCCTGACTTCCCTCTACCTGATCGGTCATTAACTGCTCCTATCGTTTCTGCAAACAGTTGTTTAGCAGGATTTTCTACCGGTGTTAAGGTAGACCTGGACAAATTTCTGGTTATCAAAGGACTCACAGGGTAAAAAAAACATGAGTGCACAGGGAAATCCCTATAAATTAGTACATGTTTGTAAAGTAAAATTATTTGTTCCAGGGCTTACACGGGGACTTAATGGACATATGCTGGTCTCAGTCTTCGATATAAAGAATTCTTCAATGCAAATAATTAACAACAAACTTGCCACTTTTTCAAAAATGCAAACCCTTTAAATGCTTGGGGGATGACACAAGTTGCTGACATACTTATTTCCTTCCACTGCTTTGTGGGAAAGAAGCTGACTGTACTAGGACGCTATGTGCAGGGACTCTGGTTTTCCATTTTTACCGGTAACACCGGTAACAATCACGGAATCCTGCTTGGTATGCGGATTTTGAATTCTTGTACTGGTGCCTCACGGAAATTGCATGTCACTGCACAGAATCTCTAAAATTTCAGCATCTTTTTTTTTTCTCTTTCTATGTCCCCTTCTCACAGCATCAGTCTCCACTTTTCAGAGATCCCTAGGCTGGGTATCCCCTAGCTTCACCCCAGGTAATGCTCAGGAGCTCCTGTGGGCCTGCCCCTATCCTGCCTGGATAGTAACCCCCAGGTGGGAAGGGATGGAATCAGGTCACCCTCACACTCCAGCAGTGTGTGGCAGGCTCAGTGGGTCCCTCATGGTGCCTGGTTAAGAAATCTGGGGCACCTGAGTCCCTTCTGCCAGTGACCGATGTACAGTGATTGTTCCTGGTTTTCTGGTGTCTGTCCCTGAGGGCATCTGCACCTAGAGCAGTTCAAGGAGGTAGGTCACAGAGACATGCCACTGCTCCAGATCCTGGCTAGCATCCTCCCACCTGATCACTCTGCAGCACCATTTCACCGCCATCCGTGGTCACACAGGTGGTGGTAAGCAGCAGGACCTGCAGCCCACCCTCTCTGGAGGAGGAGAGCAGTCCCTGGGTGCTCGATCCTACTCCCTGGCCAGACCTCCAGCAAACCGAGTGTCACTTGACCCTGGTCACTGGCATTGCAAGCACAATGCTACTGCAGCCAGTGGGCTCCACTCCAGATTTCAGCATCTTAAAATGAATGCTGATGTGCTTTGCATTCTTTCTGCTTTGCTGCATAGAGAGTCAGTAGAAATCACTGCACTGCTTTGTTGTAATCAGCCATTCAATTTAATCACCCATGCCTAGTGGTTAGAAAACAAACAGTGATTGAACTGGTGCATCCAGCAGTCTTGGGTTTGATTCCCACAACCTCCACTTGCATACTGTGTGACTCCAAGCAAGTCACTTAACCTCCCCAGTGCTTTTAGGTCACTCCTGAAAACAGACAGTTCTGCATAGTGGGCCTTACCTCCTTTACAAAGAATATAAAAAAATACCAATATATTTTTATTACATCATAGAATAGTAGTCAGAGTACCATGTAATTAGTCTGCGTTTTACTTGGACTGCAATGATTTTGTATAGGTAAAGGTAAATGTTCAGACACATTTATGTGTTTCATAAGCTTGTTTTTAGATTTTAGTCAGGTTTTCATTGTATTGTTTGCATATGAGCTTCTAGATTGTAGATTGCTAAACACAGGATCACTGTTGCCAACTAGCTTATTCAAGTTTATACTGTAATCAGTAGGGCCATCCAAAATCCTCAGTTGTTTGAATGAAAACTAGTCTGAATGAAAATATGTTCATAAAGAAGAAACTGCCTTACTACTTGTGAAAAGACTTCACAGTCAGCACCCCCACTTAGATGAATTGGATGATTTGCACCTTTTCTCCCACCTGCTGTTTCAGTCTCTGTGACAACAAAAAGTTTTCTGATGACTGCTTCAACAAAAAGCAAAAGTTAAGTATTTAAGTGTACTTAAGTTTGTCCAGTGGATTTTGAAAGCACAGTCAATGACATATAGACGGTAAGACCCCAGGGGCTGTATGATGCTGGTGGGCAGAGTGGTGCTCAATTCACATCTGAACAAAGACATGAAAACTGGGAAACACCCTTTTCATGGACACCAAATAAAAAAAAAAAAAAGGCATCCACATGTCTGGGAGATGCATGAATCCATTTGAAGGTCCTCCACTAATCACTTGTGGATTTTGTAGGTGAAGACACTTTATCTCAAAGAAGCACATTCAAGCAGTTTTGTTTTTCTCCTCCTACCCCCTGGCCATCCACTCCTTCAGGCCCGCCAAGGCCCCCCTTCCGACCACCATCCACTGCCCATTAGTGCTGTGCTACCAGGTAACCAAAAGTAACCCTTCATTGAGTGGGCCCCTACCCCAGTGGGAGGCTACCAGGGGAGGAGAATTATCCCAAAGAGCTTCCTGTGTATCCTTAGCATGGCAGGGGTCAGAACAGACACACGTCTGAGGCTTCCAGTTTATGGAGGGACCAACAGCTGTCCTTCGGTTGGCCAGTGGGTGTTTTCCTATTTTCTTGACAGGCCACATGATGTCAAGGCACAAGCCAACGTCCATCATGCTCCCTCCTGCAGTGAGGGCTGATATGTTGTTGTGCCTCTGGCATCCACCAGGGGCCAGCAAATTCTGAGCAGTGAACCCACCCTCCTCCCAGGAGAAGGTGCGTGGTGTTGGACAACAAGCCTTTACCCACCAGCTGGCCTTCAACACCCAAGTCTGTTCCTAGCCCTGGTCAGTGGTGTCACAGGCAGATATCCAGTTCAGGCAGTTAAATTATAGATAGGTAAAACAAAGGTAGTCCACTTTAGTGGTGATGGTTCAGATTAATTCACATGTGAGTTCTAACAAGCAGAGAGACCAAGTCATTTGTAACTTGTGCATGTGGGGTGCGGTGTTGAAGAAAGGGGATCATAGTGCTGTCACTACTGCCATCACCCCTGAGGGATGTGGACTGCATTGTTGCCACTGCCATCACACCTGAGAGGTGGGGGCTGTAGTGATTCTGCCATCACCAGTGGTGAATGGGGAAAGTAGTACTGCTGCAATCACATCTGAGGGATGGGGTCCACAGTGCTACTGCTTCTGTCATTCCTGAGGGAGGGAGGTCATGGTGCTGTTGCTGCTGCCATCACACCAGAGAGGGAGGGCTGTAGTGCTGGTGCTGCCATCGCACCTGAGGATGAGGCCAGTGCTGCTTCCATCACACCTTAGAGGTGGGGCTGTAGTGCTTGCTGCTGCCATCACATCTTGTACCTAAAATAACTTTAAATTGGTACAAGGATGGAAGGATGTGCAGCAGTGGAGGTCAAAATTGCTAAAATGCATGTTAGCAGAGTTAAAAATTGTTAAATAAAGTACAGAGAACCAAATACCAGTAAAACCGGATTTTGGCTTATCAGACACCGGTGACAATACCGTTTTTTACAATGTGCAAAATGGAATATGCCCTTTCTTAATCCCGGTAAACCAGTGTCCCTGGCTATGTGGTGCCAAAAGCAAAATGAGATGATGAAATCTGAAGTATTGCACCAGGTTAAGTTTAGAAAGAGATATCTGAGACTCACTGTTTACAAGGAACAATTTTGTAGAACTTGTTTCACAGTATAACAGACTGCAACAAAACTTTATTAACAATCAATTTAAATATTAAGAACCAGCTGCAATCTTGGAGCCCCTAGATTAGAAGGGACTACTAATATGGTGCTGCTAGCCTCTAAGTGCTGCCGAAATCCTTTAAAAAAAAAAAAAAAAAACGGCAGTGTGCTAGTATGCAGTGCCAATACGGTCCATTTGCACAGGCACCTTTCAGCGTGCACATACAATCTGATCTGCGTCACACTAACTGTGCCTTTCAATATGGCATTTTACATGCATCCATACGTTGGAGCATGCAAAACACAGCACATGGCTAACCATTCCAACATGCAACCGTTTTTAAACAGAATTATTTGTAACCGCTATGAAAACTTTTGAAATATTAAGGTTAGATACAAACTCTGTTACCAAATAAGGGTACGTACGCACCAGCAGCAAACTATTACAATAACTGCATTTTGACGTTCTGGCCACTGAGGAAAATGCTCCAGTTTCACTGTGACTCACTGCCTTACAGGTCAAAAAAATGCAATTATTAAATTATGCAAACAAGTAGTTTCTGCTTCCCTTTAAGTGGTAATGTTCCTGCCACTCTCTTCACTGTCTAGGGCTTTAAACCACTTCTGGTACTCCTGGGTCTGGGATCTGCCATTTTACGGGTCGAAATTACATTTTGTAACCCCTACACGCAGGGCTAGTCCCGGGGAAAATCCATAAGTCCTACAGGTTTTTCCACTGGTGTAGCCAGTGTACTTATTGGAAGGTTACCTTCTCTAGTATGAGCTTGCAGGGCCAGTTAAAGGGAAATCTTACTACCATGATACGAAATCTACCAGCATTTAGTTAGTGGGCCGGTGCCAATTTTGATCCCTGCCATTTTTGTCCTGAACAATGAACATTTGGAGGAGCAGTGAACAATGGAGAATCCTCAGAATCACCACGTGACACTCAAATCATGGAGAAACCAATTTTTATTTGTTTAAACGGAATATCAAGGCTGTGAGATTGATATTTCTATACAGCTGATTAAGTTTAACGTGTCACTTTTAAACAAACAGTTCAAAGGAAGGCCACTAAAAAGCTGAATGTGGTTCCACAGTGTCAAAAAATATACAGGTACTCAAGAATAGCTGGTCTCAACAATTCATCCAGAAGAAACTAATTAACTAGCAGGCTCATTTAGAAAAAACTCAACAGCAAACAAAGGGAAGAACACACTAGGACTGCACACACACCAGGGTGGGACAAATCAGGTAGCCAGGTGGCCAATGGCTACTTAAAAAATTGGTTTGGCTACCAGATTTTGAATGTTATTTGCCAGTCTGGCTATCTGCCTCCAAAGTGATTTTTGAGCCCTTAAAGAGGATGGTCACTATGAATATTGGTTTGGCTACCAGATTTTGAAACCTAGTGGCCAAACTGACCACCAACTCACAATCTAATCTGTCCCACTCTGAGAGACGCACACACACACCAAAAAAACTCAGCAAAATATATGTTTTTGCAAATTTTGACTATACTACTCCTTTAAGCAGCAATGCATGGTGCCAGAGGGCCTCTCATACAATCTGTAGAGGCCAAGAACAGAAGACACACACACACACACACACACACACACACACACACCGCGTGTTTTTCCTACTGAGACTCATCAATTGTGCCTCATCTGTATCTCATGGGTGAGATCCATATGATACACCGATAGTCCCAATGCATCAAACACGTGTGTGTGTGTGTGTCTTCTGTTCTCAGCCTCTGCAAAGCAGGTTGTATGAGAGGACGTCTGGCACCATGCTTTGCTGCTTAAAGTAGAACCAGCCAAGATTTTCATGGTGATTTGCATATACATTCCACAATGCTTTGCATTATTAGGGTATATGTGATTTTGTATTTCTTAACTACTATTAAACATATTTTTTGTGAATCTATTCAAATTTCATTGCTAGATTCACATATATGGCAACAGGGTCATTGTTCCCTTCAGCTGATCTACTCACTTTCTAAGGTTTATTTAATATTTTATGCCCAATTCCTAAATTGTCAAAAGACATAATTTTGGTCTTAAACGATCAAGAAGAACTAGTAAAAGCATGTCCAGAAATATTTTGCTGGATTCTGGTCCTTGACTAGTTATCTTTGACATCCACAGTTATAATTTTACAACACCTTTACTGTTCCAGCCTTGGGTTCATTGACACTTTAATATCATTCAAAGACCAAAAAGCGAAGTTTCAACAACAGAGAGCTGAAAATTATCCATTAACCCATTTTGTCACCTTTACTTAGCTTTTCAGGGATTGGGAACCAGTCCAAATGCCACAATTCATGGTTTGCTATCTTTTTATTTATTTACAAACTGGTGACCAAGAACGGCAAGCACAAGGAGCCAGCATTCATTTCCAGATATGGCCTGGCTCTTTGTCTTCAAGCACGAACTAACCCGATTAGCCAGTGGACTAGGATGCCACTTCTTTCATGCTCCACTGTGGGAATCTAGGTATCTATGTTTTTCTCTAGTACCACCGCCAGCTTCACTCACATATCTATTTCAGGATAAGATGAAAGAGATAATGGGAGGTATATGAATGAAAAATAGAAACAAAGCAAAAGAAAAAAAAAAAAAAAAAAGAGAGACCATGAGCTGGATATGGGTAGGAAAAGTACATAAAGAAGCAGCAAGAAAAGTAACTGTTCAATACCAATACAGTCTTGCCACTTTTCTTTCTGATGACTCTGCAGTTAGAGTATTAAATAGTTAAAACAAATTGTATAGCAGAGATACAACCAAAGTTCACCTGCTCTTGATTTTCCCAAATGTGAATTTTTTTATGTTTTCCACTAAACACAAAGTGAGCCAAACGTTTCATGGTAGATACCATTTCATCCAGGCTATGGTGGTATCCGTTTATTTAAAGGAATCTGCCCTCACTGACAAGCGCTTACCCTCCATTCATCTTTCTGACCAGCTGCTATCTGCCCCACATGCCTTAGTATCGCAGTCTGACTGGCTATGTCCATATACAGCATGGCTACACAGGTGCATGGAAATAGCCTTATTTCGTCAATGAATCTTAACAGACCCGAAACTCAACTGTGGGGAAACTGACTGCCCTCAAACCTGGAAGACCACTTCTGGACCATGCCCCCCGAACCTCCAACCTCTCCCAACACACAACCACATTAAAATCCACCACAAATACTATCCCCCCACTCTAAATGGGTGTTGTACCATTATCTCAGTGTGCACACGATAAAGGAAGGAGATAGCATCACATTACCATTTGTGCCTGGGATGGCCTTTTTGTGGTGCCACAAAGAAAGGCTTCCGTTATGAGCCGTTTAGTGTATACTAGGGAAACTCTCACTGTGCGCACCCAAAGCGTGTCTGCACTGAAATAAAAGCTTCTATTATGCTGCCCAAGAATGTCAGGTTAATGTCTGATGGCGAGGGACAGATACATAAACTAGGAGGTGACCGTCATATTCCTCACGCACGTCAGGCCGTAATCTGAACCCCTTCCCCAGAACATTCCCTTTGTTCTATCTTTGTTATCTCTCTGTAGTTACTAGCTAGAAATAAAAAATAAAGCTCACCCAATGTTCAGACCCAACTCTCACTTCTTCAGCTCTGTTTATGTTAAAGTGGGTTCACGACTGTTGCATCTTAAAACAAAAAATACTTGCTGCACCAACCCAACAGAAGCTGTCAATGCACTGTGCTCTGTGCATGCAGTTTATCACCGTGCCCCGTCATGATCTGTAAAATGTAACTGTGTGTTTACTCAAGTAAAACAGAATTAAAAAAAAAAAAAAAACCTTTCTAGAGAGCCTGAAATTAACAAGAGTTTTAAATGGGATAATCCTGGATTTACTTTATTAACAAGAATTTGAAACAGGTCAACGCTATAAAGGTCACGAAAAGGCTCTGCATGAAACTAATAAGTTGAAATAGGAAATTAATTATTTTCAAATGACACTAGCTAAGAAACTGCGAAAAAAAAAAAAAAAAGAAAACATGCATCTACAGGTAAGCTGTGATCTATTGGAATCTGCATATGCATGAAGTAAGCATTAACACATGACAGGGTGTGCTGTTATTGGGGATTAACGCACACCTTGGGTGCGTTGTGAGGCACGAGCCCGCAGGCTGAGTGTTCTCACAGCACCAGAGGTGTGTGTTAATCCTGTCAACAGCAGACACTGTGTCATATTGTTCTATAAGGTTTGCGTTTAACCTTTCTAGGGCCACAGACCGATATATCAGTCCAAATTCCTATATGTTCTAATTCTGTCGGCAGTCTAAGGGTCAAAAAAACATTAAAAAAGGTATTTTTTTTTAGGTTTAAAACAGCAAAAAAGGTACTGTATCCTGCCACCCTGGAAAATAGTCCCTAACAAATAATGCAGCATACACATATTTGCCTTCTGTTATGCACATACAAATGTCACAAATACAGGACTGACAAGATTTGTGACATTTGTTCTGAGTAATAATAACAAGCTTTATTTATAAAGTGCCTTTCAGATATCAAGGCACTGAACAATAAAGAAACATAAAAAAACAATAAAATACACAATCAAACAGCAGAATAAATAGAAAAATAAAATAATCAGTTTGGGTATGCTTTCACCATAGATGCGTCTTCAGGGCCTTCTTAAAGCCATCCACAGTCGTACACTCGCATATCTGACAGGGTAGAGAATTCCACAGGGCTGGGGCAGCATACATAAACGCCCAGGTCCCAGAAGTCTTAAAACTCACCATGGAAATCTCCAACAACCCCTTATCAGCTGAGCGGAGCATTCGCCTGGAGTAGTACGGAGACAGAAGCTCTTGCAGATAGTCCAGACCCAGTCCATGTAAGGCCTTGTAGGTCAGAAGCCCGACCTTGAAGGTGATCCGCCACTGAACAGGCAGCCAGTGCAGTTCGCACAGCACCGGTGTGGTGTGACTTGCACATGGGGTCCCCATCAACAACTGGGCCGTAGCGTTCCCCACTAGCTGCAAACAGCGGATATCAATCCCTGAAGTCCTAGATTGCAGTAGTCAAGGCGCAAGGTCACAAAGGCGTGAATCAGTGTTGGGAGGTCGCTGGATGGAACAAGGTGCTTAACCCTGGTGATGTTCCTCAGATGGTAAAAAGAGGACTTGACTGCTGACACCTGCAAATGCAGTGTCAGCCCATTGTCAAGAATCACCCCCGGGTCTCGGACCCATTCAGAGGAAGGAAGCTGGATACCCCTAGACAAAGTCCGGTGAGTTGACCAGGGCCCAACCCCTCTGTCCGGCAACCAGGATCCACTACCATCACCTCAGTCTTTCCAGAGTTCAACTTCAACCAGCTGGAGCTCATGCAATCCTGGATTTCAGCGAGGCAGTTAAATACCAAACATGCACTATCCTGGTTGGGTGCAAAGACAAGTAAAGCTGGGTATCATCAGCATAGCAGTGAAAGCTCATCCTATACCATCTTACAATGTCTCCCGATGGGCAGCATATACACCACGAACAACGGGGGACAACACCGAGCCGAGGGACCCCACATGGCAGAGAGAATGGGTCAGAGGAAAAAAAATCTCCGACACCAGCCTCTGAGTTCTGCCAGTGAGGAAGGACTTAAACTATCTGAGAACTGTGCCAGACAGGCCACAGATGAATCTCAGGCACTCGAAAAGCACCCCATGGTCCACAGTGTCAAAAGCTGAAGTGAGATCAAGAAGTACCAAGGTAGAACGGCGTTTCTGATCTCTCACCATCAGGCAATCATTGAGCACCCGAACAAGAGCGGTTTCGGTACTATGCCTCTGATGAAAACCAGATTGGAGAGGTTCATAGATGTCATGGATGGTCAGGAAATAATCCAGTTGCAGCGCCACAAATTTCTCAATTACCTTCCCAATAAAGGGAAGGTTAGAGATCGGTCTGTAGTTTGCAAGGCAGCTTGGGTCCAGAGCTGCTTTCTTCCGGAGAGGTGTCACCACCACCTCCTTCAGGGAGCTAGGGAACTCACCAGACTCTAGAAGCACCAAACTATCCTTGCCAGGACCGGGCCAACAATGTCACAACAACCCATAATCAGGGAAGTTGGGCCCGGGTCCAAACTATAGCACGTTGGGCGCATACCCTGGGCAATCCGCACAACATACCGATTTCCAGCTGGTCGAAGGAACTCCAGATAAACCAAGGAGGAGTGACTGTACACTGACCACTGTCAGTTCCCACAGTGTGTGTCGGTTGGATCTCCTCCCTGAAGCTCGTCATACTCGATCTGTGAAAAAGCTCTTCGAACCTGAAGACAGGTTGGGTTGCATAACCTGTTCACTGTTCAAGAGAGCCGAGCCGGTCGATTCTGAGCAGTAGCAATCTCCCTGGACAGAAACTCTCTCTGCCTTCTTACGAGTGACTGCTGATTGATAGACTTGGTAATGTTGCATCAATCTAAGGCAGTCAGCCTCCAAGGTGGATTTCCGCCAGCAATGTTCTAACCGTCCACACGCCTCGCGTAGTCTCTCCCAAGGTCCCATCAAACCATGGGGACCTAGGGCAAAGAGAAAGAGGACAAACATGGACAGGAGCAAGAGAGTCCAGGGCCATAGTAACGGCCTTGTAATAGGCATGAACCAGGCTCTATGGACTCCCACTTGCCTCCAGAATTACCGATAGGTCCAATACTGCCGATAGACCATTGGGATTCACATCCCATAAAGGGCGGTCTCTGACCAGCTCCACAGGGGCAGGCCTATATGGGGGGAGGCATAAAAACTGAACCCCACCGTGCGATGATCCAACCATCCGACCGGTTCCACCACCAAGTCAGAGGTTTCGGTCCCCAGGAGGAAGACCAAGTCAAGGGAGTGACCACACTTATGGGTAGCAGAGGCAACCACCTGTGTAAAGCCCAGTGATGTCATCAACTGGAAGAAGTCCTGTCCAAATCGTGAGAGTTCATCATCGACCCAGGCATTAAAGTCACACAGGACCATTAACCTGGACGACTCGAACGCCATGTCGATCATGAAGTCTGCTATTTCCTAAAGGAACCGCTTCTCATCCCCGGGTGGATGGTAGATGAGAGCAATCCTACAGCATACACCTGCAACCATGGTACGAGTTGGTCTCCTCAACTGGCATACTTGCAAGGTCCATTTCAATCTTGAAACAGACAGCTACCCCCTCCCCTGCGGTCCGATCTTGAGCGGTGTATCACAGAGTACACAGCCGGGACAGCAGTCTCCAATATGGGGCCATTATTATCATCCAGCCAGGTCTCAGTGATGCAAGCCAGATCTGCTGTCCCAATAAGATCTGCAATTATTGCAGTCTTGTTCTTAATAGCTCTGGCATTGCATAACACCACTCAAGTCGGACGGGATTCCAGGGCCACCCGAGCTACCTGCCACCAGTAGTGGAGCCCTTGGGTATGGAGACCAGGCATAGAAGACCATGTTCCAGAATCCATTTCGCCCTAGGGCATCTCCTGGACCTCACTACCCCGATACGAGAACTCCGCTCATTCACCTTCGGACGTTCGCAACCCCCAACCCCCCCCCACGTGCAATTCCCAGTGCTCTACAATGCTGATATACTGTAAACTGTAAAGGGGGTAGTAAATGGGTGGAGGTCATGAAGTTCGGAGGGTGAATAGCGCACGACCGGGGACACCCCAAACACTAAAGACAGCTGCAACAAGTAAACAACAATAAATTAAGTTCTCAAAAACCAAAATAATACAGTCCTCCACTCCCTCTCCTCCACTCTCTCTCACAGAGTGGGGGACAACTTAAAGAACACATAAAATTTAAATAAATTAAATACCACCCCATCTCAACAACCCAAAAATCCAATCCTACACTCTCTCGTACAGTGGAGGACAAAATAAAAATAAAATTGATAAAACATAAAAACCTACCCCTTCTAATATCCAATAATTACTCCTCCACTCTTTCTCATAGAGTGGGGGGTGTTGAACAAAGTAAAATAAAATAACACCTCGCTCCCTCCCAACCCTTACATTGCCACTCACAACACAACAATAGTTTCCCCCACACTCAATATTAAACAATATAAAAAATTATGAGTGTTATAGCAGTAGACAAAACAGTGTTTTTAACTGTATAAACTGTAAAGAGCAGTCACCGAATGATTCACATATAAAATGATTAGCTCGGGGAGCTTCCACCTTCACAAATAAAATGTCCAACCTAATTTCTGTCCGCGCTACCTCTCACGTAGGATAGACAAAACCACAGAATTATTATATGCAAATTATTTAGCCAGGCACTCTCACTGCCCGTAAAATCAAAAGCTGCCCATTAAAGAGGTGGTGGGGGGGGGGAGAAGAGGTCTGACTGTGTCCAGGATAAAGCCCTGCTTGAAGTTTCCAATACCTCCTGAGGGACAATAATCTTCTTACAGGATTCAGGGCCTACTAAATACTGGCAAGGGGCCCAAATAACTCTGCCCCAAGAGGCCACTGCCAGAAATCTCCACAACCATGACTTCGGCCCTCAGTTAACGCCAGCCCAACAGCCGACCCCTCTGAAGGTCTAGGAGTATCCAGAGATCATTTGCCAGCCCTCCGGCTGGCTTAGTTCCCAGTCTTCCATACGGCCACGATTCTAGCAGCTTAGCTACCACAGGACAAGGTCAGACCCCTCCCCTTTCAAGCCAGCAGTAAGCCCCACAGAATACCAGTCCCGAGCCAACTGCACTTCCCGTTCCTCACGGAAGGTATGCCAATAGACTTTCCAGCAGCAGTTCGGCAAAGAATCCAACCCTGCGACAATCTGACTCACAGCTCAGCGCAGCACTTTTGTTCCTCAAGCAAAGAAATTCCTCCCGCGGGCTCCTCTCCCTGGATCGCCGACAGAACCACCTCCAATTCATCTGACCGCTCCAAAACCACCAGTAATCTGGTGAATGAGTATGCCACAAGCCGGCCCAGTGGCACTGAGGGTTGAGGCGCTGGACGGCACACCTTGTTCCACGCCGATGACCCGGGTTCAGGAGCAAGCTCAGGCCACCAGGGGACAGCAAAGGTGGGTGAAGATTGAGCACCGAAAGGCTGTTCTCCTCCCAGGCGGGGGGTCAGGGACTGCCTGGCATGCCAGCGGCTCCTGGTGGAGACCAGAAGCACTGCAGCACGCTCGGTTGCACGACATCAGCGTGCTCTGATGCAGGCAGAGGCTGCCGTGCATGCCTTGCGCCAGGGAAGTGCACAAGCAAGGGACGGCGGAGATCACCAGAACAGGGAAAAACACCGGTCTGACGGGGTAGGCGACGGCACCTGCCCCCATGCCCAAGACCAAGTCCATCCTGCCTGGCCTTCCAGGTTCCTCCACCTGGGTCCTCTCCCACGTCAGACTCTATCTAGTAAGTGCGCCCAGAAGGAGGGGTGGCCCCACCCCGGAGGGCTTAAGCCGGGGGTGCCGATCGTGGACAGAGGAGGGAGAGAGGAGGCACAGGTGGGTGGACTTCAGGTAGGGCAGGAATAGGCAGGATGCCTGAGAGAGGCGCCCCAGACCATGACTGGAAAGGAAAAGAATGGAGAAAAAAAAAAAAAGTATGCCACCAAATTTAGACTTAGATGGGCAATTTATGACCCAGCTCAAATTGAAAAAATGGTCCAAGAACGCTCCTCAACTTTAACCTCACATAATGGAGCTGTTAGATTGATAAAACAGTAGCATTAATGTTAAAACATATCAGTGACTCAAAGGTGCTCAAAATGAAACTAATCTTTCACCCGAAAGGCGCACCTAGCCTTACTACATCACTTAGAAGGTCTCTATCTAACTGCGCTAAAGATTCTCACTATCTAAATAACAACCAAATTATTAATCAAAGTACAAAAAATAAAATAAACTAAATGCAGCTCTGCTCATACCGTCTGTAACACTTGAAACACCCATGACGTAACTGTGCCCCCCCCATGCTGTCAACAAAGTGTGGGGCTGCAATTAAGGACTCTCTCTCGAGGCAAGACTTCCAGTGACATCACGGCTGGTGTAGCAGCTTAACTGGGGAGCTCCGGGGACCACTCGTGAAATTAATATACAAAACCAGCTAATCCAGTCTACTTACTCTCAGCAACAAGTACCAATATCTTTTGGAGATGACGACCAAAAAGACCAGTGGGAAACCCACCCATACAGGGCAAATTAAAACCATGATGGACCAAGAGAAAAACCAAGGCCTGCTCTCATAATCCAAACCGGGGTCTCCAACCTCTAGCATCGCCAACTCGGAAGAAAATTTCTAATCAGGAGAGCAACATACAATTATGACAAAACTGGACAGTATTATTTAATCTTTTTATCGAATGGAGTCGTTGGTAGCCAATCTGCGAGCCGATATGAAGAAAGTAGAATCACGCATCACAGCGGCTGAAAATGCGATCGGGAAGTTAGCGGACTCCACTAGTCGGCATGATACAGCTATCCTATACCTCTTAGCACGGGAAAGAGAAATGCAAACCAAAATAGATGATCAAGAGAACAGAGTCCTCAGAAATAATTTTAGAATTTGTGGAGTTCCTGAAGATCTAGAAAACTCATTCAAAACTATGGAGGAATTCGTAGCACACATACTAAGGGACATCTTGCTGATACCAGAGAGCACCCCCCCCCCCCCAGTGAAAGAGCTGTTCCTGAGAGGGAACTTGTGCTTTTTTCAGAATGAATCCGAATTTGGAGAGTGAATTAAACCACTGAAATGTGACCAGGCTTCAACCTGAGGAAGACTGAAGATTTGCTGAATACAATCGGCCTGTCAGGACTTCCAGCTACCTCTGAACTCCCGGATTGTGCAGAGACTCTGTAACTGCAACCAGAGAGCCATTTGCCTGGTACAGTGGAATTTCCCTACACGTGAACGTGCTGTGTGCTTATAGTGGGTCGTGATTTGGTTTCCCACTGTGTGTCTGAACTGCGTTTTGCTTACTGGAGGCTGTATCCCGCTCCACGGACTGAATCCATATCCATTTCCATTTGCTTGGGCCCTGCTGCACTGGCCCAGTCAGAATACCTGCTACGCAGAGAAAGTCATCAACGAGAGACCGGCCTGGGGATCAGCCCCCTGCTCAACGCCTTGAACAGGAACAACGCCTTGGTGATTTGTGTGGGACCTGCTTCTCCGGGCACTCCAGCTCAACAGTCTGCAGTCTCGATTTCATCCTGCCTGTGTCCAGTATTGGGTATCATGAGTAAACATCAGGGTAGCTCCCTGCAACAACAGCTAAATCTAAAAGTGTTGTCATCTGACTGTCTTGTTGCCTTCTCTTTCACGAACTGAGCCCTCCGGCTCTGGATTACAAATAGTGTGTGTCGTGCATGTTGCTTTCTTCCATCACAAGGCCCCAACCAGCTGCAACGTACCTGGCTAGCCCACTGTTTTCCTACCTGGGTACCCAGAGTGTGCGACTGTGTAGGGACTCTGAACTGCATGCATAACTGTCTGATTAATATAACTTTTAAGCACATCAACCTGATTACGCCCGTCCCTTGTTCGAGTCCTCTAAATAAATCAGATTTAATTTTGTTTGCATTTAACCTGACTGTGGTTCTAGTTTGTGCCAAAAATATTGTACTGTTGCTATTTGCTGTGCTTAACCTTGTTTTACAGGGGTTCCCAGAGTCAAGCTAGAAGAACCAGCCCTGGTGGCAAGTACAAACAGTGTGGGTAATTGCCTGGTGAATAAGGGTCATTGTGAAAGCAATTATTGTATATTGTTCAGGCCACTAGGAGGGAAAGAGGGGGGTTACAGTGCCCCGGAAGGCTGTGCCCAGGTTAGCCTGACCACTAACAACCCTAACCTCCGGGTGGAGGCAGCCGTTTCATTACCCAAGCCCCTTAACCTGCTACTAGCCAAGCAGGCAGGGGTAGTAGCCCTTGGGATAGCACCACCTAGGGGTTACATTATCCTTTGTGGCTGTAATCTGTACTCTCCCGGCTCGTGCCAGAAAATAGGCAGGTCTTTGCCCAGTGCACTTACCCGGTAACTACAAGCCAAACAATAAACAACAGTGGCATGCATCTTTGAAGCAGTGTTGACAGCTTCCACGTTTGAAGAGCAAAAAATAAATAAATAAAGGGATGGTGCATCTTTTTTTGACACACTCCATTGTGACATGGTGCATCCATTTTTTTATTTATTTATTTTTTTTTATGTCCATCCTCACATCTGAGGCCTCTTCCTCCCTGACTAATGAACCCTCTGGTACCTCTACTACTTCCTGTCTCCCACCCAAACTCACTCCCCCCCTTTTTTCCTGTCTCCTCTCACTTACTCTCCCACTCACCACCTTTCCCTCCTCTCTAGCCTCCTTTTGGCGCTAATGATCACCCTCTCCTGGAAGTTTCCTTAACCTCGAAATTGTCTACTCGCTTGAACCTGTTATAGCTTGTTTTTCTATGAAACTTAAAAACGTTACTGCCTTAAACTGTTAATAGCAAATTTATGATGTAACTTTCCTGTCTGGTTTTACCTGTAATGTGTATCGTGCTTTGTTAAATGTTCTTTGTGACGTGGAACCTTTGTAAAAGAGCCCTGGCTCAAAGGTATTAATTCCTAGACTAATAAACTAAACTTATGCAAACCCGGCTCAAGCCACTTTGTCACAGGCAGTTCTGCTTTTGATGCAAGCATTGCTAGAAAATTGGAACCGACAAGTTTTGACGCAGTTTGCTCCTAGTGTCACTCCTTTCTGGCGCAAGCCCTTTGAGTCATTCTCTGACCTTTGAAAATTGAGCCCACTATGGCAATCTTCTCTACCGCACTGCAAGCAAAACCATACTGCAACCCCCTCTACCATCTACTATCTAGCGATTTCTATACAGCCCATTGCTCCCTCATGAGAAGTTTATTTGGTTATAAGTATCTACTTAAAAGACTTCAGATTAATATGTTTACTCAAAGGAAAACTATGTAAATTCACTGCCCCCCGGCCCCAAAAAGCTTACCCGATCCAGCCTTTTTATGTAGAAAAGCACGTTTTTCTCATGCTGCTACTTACTTTATTTTATTGGAAAAAGTCCACGAACGGGAATATAGGCGGATGCTGGGGGCTCTGTTTACTGTAAGGTGCGGCACCAAACTGCTCGCTTCAATACATTGAGCAGTGTGGCACCATACCTTTACAGTAAGTGCACCCATCGTTCCACTATATTCCCAGTTTGCAGACTTTTTCCAATAAAAATAAAGTAGGTAGCAGCATGAGAAAATGTGCTTTTCTACATAAAAAGCTGGATCGTAAGTTTTCAGCTTAGGGCAGTGAATTTCACACAGTTTTCCTTTAAAGAGCAACTGCACTGAAACTGTAGGCCATTCTTCTCTGTAGAGGACGATTTTTAAATACTGGTTCCAATTCTGTTACTGTTCTAGTTCTACAGGCTTTCTAATTATCCAGGGCGGGGGGGGGGCAGCGCTCTGATTTTTCCCCCATTGGTAGTAAGTGCCATTTAAGAACTGTATGATGTAGTTTACCTCCCTTGCTCTGGTCTTCCGTTGTTGGTACAATGTATCCATGTGCTACTATAGAACACTGTCGTTGAGACTTGAGAGGGCCATAAACTACACCACACAGTTCTAAAATGGTACTTAAAGAAAGACTGTTGTTTTCCCAAACTCCCCAACCCCGAAGGCTGTACCCCCCAATTGGTGTTTTCGCAATGGCCGACAATTTTTTTAATGAGTACAAATTTACTTTAATTTTCCAAAGACTATGATCAGGAAACATGGTGCTTCATAAGTGGAACACACGGCCATTCATGACGGATGTTACAATCCTGTCGATATCCTTCCTTGTATAAGAGGACCAAAACTGTGCACTAAAACTCAAGATGGAATCTGACCAAGGGGATGTACAGGAGTATTACAATATTTCTCTTGATGTGTGCCATGATTTTATTTGCTTTTCTAGCTGTTGTTCCCATTCAAAGTTATTGCTGAACAGTACCCCAAGGTCCTTTTCCTGCTCAGATTCAGTAAACTGTGCGTCATGCAGGCAGTACTTTCCTTTTATATTTACTGACCTAGCTTTATCACTTCACATTTTTTAATGCTGAATTTTATCTGCCATTTTTGTGCCTATTTCCCAAGCATTTGCAGGTCCCTTTGAATTTCATTAACTTCCTTCATTGATGTAAGTACCCTTACTGTTTTAGTGTCACCAGCAATTCTAGCAACCCAGCTAGTGGAGACCACCACAGATCACTTATGACTATATGAAACAATGTAGGCCACAGAACTTTGCAGAACTCTGCACTGATCACTTGTTTCCATGTGGATAGAGTGCCATTTTTTATAATCCTTTGTTTCCTGCCCTACCACTAGTTTCTAATCCATTGCATTACACAACTAGTTATGTCTGGTTTTTCTATATTATAAACCAGTATCTTGTGAGACAGTGTTAAAAGGCTTTGCTGATGTTCAGGTACACAACATCTAGAGGTTTCCTCTAATCAAGCTCCTTGGTAACATTAACAAAATATTCAGCAAGACTGGTCTGGCAGTCAGCCTGGTAGTGCTACCACATGCTACGCTAGTGACCTGGGTTCAGGAACAGACTTCAGTCATTTGAGGGAAGCTCAAGCATCCAAAGGAGGAGGGGTGACACTGCATGACACTGTGCCCAGCTCTCAGAGTTCCACCTTGTGCAGCGCACACAGATGAGAGCAGATGCCAGTACATATGCATGCATCCACACGCATGTGTGTGTGTCACTGCACGTCAGTATCCTCATGGGAGAAACCCAGGAGGAGAAAATGTCTGGTCTGCTTAAGACGAGACAGGAAGCTGGAGGAAAAGCTTAATTAATAATTACATTAAAAAAAATAGGTCAGACATGATTTCCACCTGAAGAATCCATGAAGGGCCACCAAGTCTAAGTTGTTTTTCTGTTAAGTGTTAAACAATTCTATTTCTTAGGATTGTCTCATGCATCTTCCCTATTATGGAAGTGAAGCTAACTGACCTATAGGTCCTAGGCTAGGCCCTTGGTGGCCTTTTGGACTACTGGTAGCATGTGAGCCACCCTCCAGTCAACAGGCATATATGCAGTCCCCAACGACTTAATGAATATTATTGCCAACAGGACAGACAGTTCCTTGGGTAGTTCTTTCAGAATTAATTTTTATGGGGGTTTTTTTTGCACCCCAGGCCCCTGACCAGGAACTCCTTCCACCAACCACTATTCTAGCCTGGTAAGACCACCCTTGATTACTATTCCCCCTTGTGTGTTCCTACTACCTTGAGAGGAAAGAAATTGATTGAAGGAGTCCAAAGACTGAAGCATCCAGAATATGAGGATAGGTTGAAACATCTGGGCATGTACTGTATGCAGTACAGAAGCCTTAGGGGAGACCTTTGCCTGACCTTTAAAGCTATGCAAAATGAATTCCTAATGGAAACAACAGGCTTGAAAAGACAGTGCTATAACCAACACAAGAACACATAAATACAAATTAAAAGGTAATATAAATATGACACACAACAGAAATAACTGATACACCCAAAGAATTATCTCCACATGGAACACACTACCTAATCATATAGTGGAAAGTGAAGACATGAATATGTTTAAAAATAGTTTAGAGGTACATATGGGTGACATAAAACACTGTTTCCACCGATAGAACAAGGTGGCGAGATCATGAAAGGCCAAGGCCTCCCGAACTCGTATTAACCTAGGAATCTATGAATATGAATCTATGAACCACCAATGGTCATTCTGCCAGCCCCTCAAACCCCTCAAAAGTTCTGAGTCAAGACCCTGTCAGCCAGACAACCAGGACTCCCAGCCCACCTTCAATGCATTGCTGTGCTGCCTCTGCAACTTACCCCTCGGGGCTGGGGCTGCCCTCAGTTACATGGCATTTCTTCCCCTTTCTTTCCAGCCCCTCCTCCAGGCAAAAAAAGAGGATGGGAGTATCCCATATGCTGGCGGTGTTGGTCTGAAGTGGACATGGGGGAGCAAATAGAGGTTTCATTCTCCATGATCAGTGCTGCTACCACCCCCCTCGGTTCTGACCCTGCCCACTCCCAACCCTGGAGCATGCTGATGTCAGAGGGTGCAGGCACTTTTAACACACCCTCCAACTGCTGCACTCCAAACTCACCACCATGCACTGCTCCCTACACCTCCACCGATGTTCACTCAGGTGGCAGTACAGCAGTGGGATGCGGATCTCTTCCCCCAACCCCCACCAGGAGAAAAGCATCTGCTGGGACGCTCAATCAGCCTCCTCCCTCCAAGGGCCCTCCTACAGCCCTAGTTTGTTTCTGAACCCGGGTCATCGGTGTTGCAAGCAGTAGCAATACCACAGTGCTAATGGGGCAGCCATTCAGAACGTTTGAGTGTATTCCACTGGGTTGATGTTTACCATCTTCAGCCTTCTTTCAACCTCTTCAGGTGTCACACATACTGCATGTCCTGTAGTGCACCCTGTTGCACCCCTGTAAAACAACCTTTCACTTAAGCAATAATGCATGACAGGGTGTGCATTACTGTGGGATAACAGCACACCTCGGGAAGTGAAGCCAGAGGCAAAGCAGAGGGCTTTACACACCCAAGAAGTGCTGTTATCCCTCAATTACGCATACCCTGGAATGCCTTATTGCGATTATAAAATGGCTTCCCTGTTTTGTTGTTTTTTTTTGTTTTGTTTTTCCATTTTAGGACCAAGAATAAGGTTTAGAAAGTTAAGCATTTCTAACCTGTGCTGTTGTGCTGGAATAACAGCTTGGTCATGTGACTGGGTTCTACCAATCACAGTACAGTATTTCTTTTACCCATTTTATAATATCTGATACCATCCCATCTCTTTCGTCTGTGATTACTGATGCAAACTACTCATTTAAGCATTCAGCCATCAGCTTCTCAATAATTTTATTTATTTAGTTTTTGTTTACCAGGTAAGTGCAACAGCCATAGCAATGACTATTTTCAAGCACAACCTGGGAGGATACAGTACAACAATACAGGCAACATTCCAGTACAGGTTCAAACATAGCTGACAATACAGGCAACATTTTAGTACAAGTTCAAACACAGCTGACAATAGAATACAGAACAAGTAGAAAAAAAGTAGCTACAGACGAGGTAGTTGCAATAACATTGTAGAAAAATGTATAGAAACAGTTCAATAACCAAAACTACATCACCAAATAGTTTTGAGGAAAAACACAGAAAGACTGTAAATATTTTAGTGCTAACATGGGGCTGAAAATAGGCAGTTCAGGGGAGGGATAGTAGTAACTGATAAGAGTAGGAGGCCAGAAAAGGGTTGAGGACGAGGCAAGGTGGGAGGTGGGACAGACAGTCCGAGGAGAAGTGCTTTGCGTTTAGAGGGGCAGATCAGAAGTGGCAAAAAGCGACGAGGCTAGGAAGGAAGTATGAGCTAGGGGGTTTGAAACAGGAGCACTTGTGGGAAGTATCAAGATAATTACGCAATCCTTTCTTAAATGATGCGTGGGATGGTGACTGGCGCAACGCTAATGGAAAGGAATTCCACTATTTGGGGGCATAGCAGGCAAAAGCACTAGCGCCTTTAGTGGTGTTATGTCTGGGAAGGAAGACAGGAGCTTGGTGAGCAGACCATAACCCGTAGCAAGGTGTCAGATTTTGGAAGAGGCCTGCCAGGGGCTTGGGAATTTGTAGTCAGACAATATTGTCAATGACACAGCCATAAGCATGAAGCCTTAGCTCAGGAGGAGGAAGCTATCCCAGGTCAGAATAGAGGAGACAGTGGTGTTTCAGCCAGTGAGAGGATCACGCATAGCAACAGATGTTGTTATATGTGACATCCCACTTCCGAAGACTTGATTGACACACGGAGATATAAGTAGCAGCACCACAGGCAAGTGATGGATGGAGTATGCCACAGGTAATGGCAAGCCTTGCTGAGGAAGTGAGCACATAGCTGGTTCGGTAGGTTATTCCAAGTTTGGAGTGGACCAGTTTACAGGTTTGTTGGATGTGTAGATCGAAGTTTAGTGATGGATCAAGTGTGACACCCAAATATTTAAACAAATTTACTACCCAAACTGCTGAACCATTTAAGGAGGAGACTCTGAAATTAGGATGGGCGTGTCTGAGTTTGGCATTTGATCCAAAGAGCATAGCTTGAGTTTTGGACTCATTTAGTACAAAGTTTGTGAGTTGAAAGCCACTGTTGTATTAGCTGAAAGTCAAGAAAGAGTAGATTGTTTATGTCATCAATGCTTTTTGCACTAGCATACAGAACAATGTCATCTGCATACAGCAGGGAGGCTGTCCTATGGAGGTTAGCGGAGATGTTATTTATGAAGATGGAGAAAAGTAGGGGCCCAAGAATGGACCCTTGCAGCACCCCAATATTTATAGTGGCTTTGTCCAAGAGGGTAGAGCTGTATTTCACAGTTTGAGTCCTTTCAGATAGGTAGTTCCCAAACCACCTTACAACGTTAGTCAAGAAACCTAGTGTGTAGGATAGGAAAACCATGCAGTCCCACAACCAAACATGTTGCCATCTATTACCCGGCCAGGGTGCAATACAAGGTCCAGAATAGCAACAGTAGCCAAAAGATAAAGAAAACAGTGCACATACCATGCAGTGCTAAATGGCAGTTATTTATTCATCATAGCAAAATAAATCAGGTGTATTTGCTCAAACAGGTTAAAGCAAACAGACAACGCACCCCTTTGTCCATTTGCCTTTACCTGTTTAACTGCCCCCAAAAGCAGGGCTTACCTCCTGGGCCGTGCCAGTCCTAGCACACACCTCCTGGGTTCCGTCACTGCTGAGGTGCACTAGCTCTTCAGTATGAATATTTAGGTAAAGGAAGGAAGGTTAGGGCAGCTAAGGCACAAACAGAGGAGATGACAGCGAAGGAGGTCAAAAAAACCGGGATAAGACTTTCTTCAGGTACATGAGTGATAAGAGGAAATCAAGGGGTGGGGTGGTGAGGATGAGGAGAACAGGAAGAGTGACTGTGCAGAGGAAGACCAAGAAAAAGCTAAAATATTGAGTACTTCTGCTCTGATCTTCGTTGTGGAATAGGAAAGCATCGCTTGGGGGGAGAGAACACAGGTCAATTCGGAGGCGACAGCCTAACTCTGACAGGGACTGGAAATCCTAAAGGTAAACAATGATATTGGCAGGGAACATGAAAAGAATATATGCCTAGATCTAATAAACTTGGGAAACGAGCTCAAGAGTAAAAGGTCATAAGGTCATCATATCTAGCATCCTACCAATCCCCAAAGCACATTATTTAAAAACCCTTACTATCCAAAGAGTAAATGCGAGACTATTAAATACGTGCAAAATTAATTGGCTTGGTATAGTAGATAACTGGCCCCATTTTGTGAACAAACAGTTGTTTAGAAAGGATGTATTACACCTGAATAAGACTGGGGACAGGTTTCTAGCAGCAAATATTAAACAGGAAATGGACCGGGGCAGTTCAAACTAACAAGGGTTGGGGTGTACTACTAATGTACTACACATTCAAATGTCTAACAAATCAAGAAAGCGATTGGTGCCAAATGAATGGCTATCTGTATTAATGCTTAATGCGCACAGCTTAAGTAACAAAATGGATGAGCTGAATACAATTCTGAATCTGGTTCCTACAGATATAATTGCCATTATTGAAACATGGCGAACAAATGATAGAGATCAATGGGGTATTCACATTGAAGGTTATACCCTGTATGAAAAAAATAGGACTAAGAAGGGAGGAGGAGTGGCATTATATTTTAAATCAGATATAGTATCAAATGACATCATTAATTGTATTAAATCACATACGGACACTGAAACTATATGGGTTCAAATTAATGGGGGTGTTAACAGAGCCTTAATATTAGGCTGTCTGTATATATCTCCTGATTACTCACAAGAAATTACAAAAATCCTCTTGGAAGAAGTATTAAAGGCTAGCGAGATTGGGGACATGCTACTGGTGGGTGATTTTAATATTCCAGAATTATGTCAAAAAGACATGCATTCTAGCACTAGTACTGGTAGACTACTGTTGCAAATATGTTGAGGCAAACTTGACACAGAGAATGACTGAACCTTTCAGAGGTAGGAACATTTTGGACTTGGTTCTAACAACAAATGGTCTCTCTGTGGACAACTGTATAGTGGGGCCCCCCCATTGCCAACAGTGACCATTGCTAACAGCGACCATAACAGTGTCAGGTTTCGGGTTGGTTACCCAGATCATCCCAGGAAAAGCTGTACTAAAGTCTATTTATTTAATAAAACAAAATAATGAAGTGATTCGTAATGCATTAGAAAATATCCAATGGCAAAGTATTATAAATGGTAAAACTACAAATGATATATGGGAATTAAGGAAATTATTATTAAAACAGCAAAGGAAAACATCCCAATAATTGATAAGGTTAAAGGCCAGAAAAAAGCCTAAGTGGATGAATAAGGAAATTAGAGGCTGATTAATAAAAAATATTGAATTCATAAAAGATGTACTGAAACTGGACATAAATGTATGCTAGATGCATATAACAGAATACAAAAACTATGTAAAAACAAAATTAAAAAGGCCAAGAAACTTGCAAAAATTAACTTGGCAGAAAATACAAACAGAGTCAATGTTAAGCAGTTTTATTCTTACATTAACTCCCTTAAAAAAAATCTGCAAATGAAGTAGGTCCAATAAAGGGTAATGAGAGTATGATCACAGACAATAAATGCATGGCAGAGGCTTTCAACAAATATGTTTGTAGTATTTATAAACAAGGCTGCAATAAGGTTAGAACAACAGGTGCCGTCAGTAAACAGAAGGTTGAAATTACCTTAGAGGAGTTAAAAGAAAGGATAGCAAAACTGAAGCCAAATGCATCCCCAGGGCCAGATAATATCTCTGCAAGACTTATTCAGATTATGTCCTCTTATTTATTACTTCCCCTTAAGATCTTGTTTGAGAGTTCCATCAGCACATCAGTACCAGAAGATTGGAAGGTGGCACATGTGGTGCCGATTTTTAAGTTAGGTAGTAGGAAAGAGTTTAATAATGATCGCCCAATAACTCTTACCTGTATTGCTGGCAAGTTATTAGAAGGTATCATAAAAGACAGAATAGTGATTTCACGTAATAATATTGACCCCATGCAGCATGGCTTTAAAAAAAGGAAGGAGCTGTTCCACCAACCTGTTGACTTTTTATGAAATATTTAGCAGTCATTTGGACCGAGGTATTTATTCCGTGTGATGTCCTCTATTTGGATTTTGCCAAGGCCTTCGACCCAACTCCTCACTGGGCCATTATTGCAAAATTATTAGTACATAATATTGATAGCTCATTTACCCTCTGGATTGCTGAGTAGTTGCGAGACAGAAAGCAAAGGGTGGTAGTAAATGGACATAAGTCAACAGCTGGTGAAATTCTAAGTGGTGTACCCCAGGGGTCGGTCCTGGGACCAGTTTTGTTTCATATTTTTTTTTTTTTTTGGTTAATCGCAGATCTGACACCAGATATACATTCAAGGAGCATTAACTATGCAGACGATACAAAGCTCGGTGGTCCTTGTACTAGTATAGTCAATTGTGTCAAACTACAAAATGACCTAGATACGGTTGTGAACTGGACAAATAAATGGGATACGACATTGAATTTAAGTAAACGTAAAGTGATGCATTTGGGGAAACATAATATGAAATTTAAAAACAATATAAACGGTCGCACATTAGAAGAAACAACTTGTAAGAGAGATCTGGGTATCAATGTTGGGCTGGCTATGGACTCGAGGGAACAGATATTAGATGCAATTAAGAATGCAAATAAAGTAGTTTACTCATTTAAGAGAAACACTGTACAGCATCTAGGTCAAGTACTGTTTTATTATCATTATATAGATCTTATGTGCACCCATTTGGAATTCTCTGCCCAAATTTGGAATCCCTATAAAAAGGGTGATAGGCTAAAGCTAGAGAGGGTCCAACGCAGATTTACTAAAATGATTCCTGACCTAAAAAAATAACCATGATGACAAACAAATCATTAAACCTCATGTCACCAGAGACACATCGTGCCCGTGGAGATCTGTTGTTCATGTATGATACCATACAAGATCCAGCCCTATTGTGCGATCTAAATATTGAGTTTAAGGATACTTTTGTTGAGACTAGAGGTCACCCACTCCAGATTAAGGGTAAGAAATTTAGAACAAACACAAGGAAACACTTTTTTACCAATCGGATTAGGAAGTTATGGAATGATCCATCACTAGGAATTATTATATCAGAAAGTAAGAATATCTTTAAGCAAAGACTTGACAGATATATATTGGCAGGAGGTAATCTGAGGTATTTCTTGTAGGATGGAAGCACATATGGTCTGCGGTCTGCTTGCTTCAATGCTTACCTTAGTATGAACCTTAGTATAAGGCCAAGGGCCCAGATGGGATCCATACAAGAGTACTTGTGGTAGAGCTGGTCGTTCTACCTAAATATTAAAAAGGACTCTATTATAATTTATTTTTCTGATGCCTGTTGCAACAGCATTCTAACTATTCTACATTGTATATCCTCTCCCTGTTCTATCAGGATGGCCACCTACAGACCCCTCTCCATTTTTTTCTTCTTTACTCTGTTTCCTTTTCAAGTCCCTCTAAAATGCATCCTACAAGGCTCAAAGTGACCAAACAATGTAACAGCTAGCTAGCACAGTTTCATTTGCCAATATTAAGAGACACCTGATGTTAAATATTTGCACATTTAAAAGGAGTCATTTTTTGCTGCACTGTTATGCAGCACATATCATATAAAATATATTTGACTGCCTAAAAAGTACACTGAAAATGTTACATACTACATAGTGGTTTGGTATCTGAGAAAGCCAGATTTAGTATTAGAGGTTCCCCTCAATAGGGAAAAGGCTGGAGAATGTATTTGTTTTACTTTAAAATTCATAATGGTATCCCATATAAACAGCCTTGATTTTGCAGACCGCCTGAAGCCAGCTGCAAACAGCCTTAGTTTTGCAGACTGCCTGGAGCCAGCTGCAAACAGCATTTGTTTTTCAGTTTGCCTGAAGCATGAGAGAGGGAAGGACTTGCAATCTTCACGTTCCCAAAGCAATCTGAAGCACAGATGAGAAAAGGATCCCAGCGATGTCATGTGATCCTGACTGCTGCATCCTGACAAATGCTATGTAGTGATTTCATTCATTTATTTGTATATCCTTGTGTTTTTAGTTTTTGGAACCCTGTTGAAATACAATCATGCAGTAAGCATGTTGTACCTTATACAAACTGAATCAGTGTCTATCTTTTACAACCACACCTTGGGACATATGGTGTTAGCAGTGGGATTCTAATTAAATGTTCAGGTGGTCAGGGGAATGTTAACCAGCAGATACCAGCCCTGGTATCAAGCTAGACCTAAAGTATATGTCTGAAAATCAGAAAGACAGCTTCAAAGGAGCATTAAGTACCCATGGGGTAGTAACAAGGCCCATGGCTGAAGAAATTGGAGAAAAGCCATTGCCTGGTCTGGAACGGGCAGCCGGAAGGAAGACAAAGCCAGATCCCTTATCTGAGACTAGTATGGATGAGACAGATGAGGAAATGGCCAAGGAACCCCAAAAGATAATATATCAACTGTTGCGGTGGAAGGCTGCGAAGCAGATGGAGATGGAGAAACAGAGAGAGAAAGCCAAGAAAGGGAGATAGAGAAAAAAAAAAACGGGATCAGAGGTGGGCTGATACAATGCAAGCGCTCCAGGTCACTGGGACCAGTCGTCTACTGATGGGACTGGTATGCCCCCCAAACACCTAAAACTTACCAAAAAGACTGGTACAGGTGATACTGAGGCATACCTGACTGCCTCTGAAAAAATTGCAAGTGCTTGTGAGTGGTCTCAGGCCCAGTGGGTAATACGATTGGCTTCATATTTAACTGGTCATGCCCAGTTAGCCTACAGTCATGTGGACAGTACAGACACAGATGACTATAAATTAGTAATAAAAGACAAATTTAAGAAGATTTGATATTATCATTGAAACCTACAGACAAAGGTTTTGTTCAGTTTGTTATCAAAATGTGGATACTCCAAGAGAAGTGTACACCCAGCTAAAGGAGTTGTGCTCCAAGTGGCTTCAACCTGTCAGGAAGACAGCTGCCGAGATTTTGGAAACCCTGATGCTCAAGCAATTCTTACAAATACTACCTCAAGATGTCCAGATGTGGGTGAAGAAACATCGACCAGAAACTGCAGAGACAATCATCATTTTGGCAGAAGATTTCATGGTTGCCCGACAGTCCAGCACAAGAGGGTACAGAGGTACTGGTTTTTCAAACTCTATCATGTATGGTAAGACAAACCCCTTTTATACCTAAATCGGGCCGCAGTAAACACCTCAGAGAAACTTGGGGGAAACCAAAAAAAGGAGAAAGAAGTTTTCTACCTGACATTATCTGTCACAATTGTCAAGGGAGTGGCCATATAGCTCACTGTTTCCAGAAAAAGAAACTGGAGCCCACACATCTGGCCTTAGCCAACTAGGGACATAATTTCACTAATGTTAATATTGATAACAAGCAAGGGATGGGGCTGATAGACTCTGGCAGTAAACAGACATCAATTCGACCAGATCTCCTGTACAGGTGTAATTTGTATTCATGGGACACACACCATTACCCTACCACTGTTGTAAATATGACCATACAAGGTAAACCAGTTAGAGTAACTGCAGGACTTGTGCTGAGACTCCCTGTACCTGTAGCTATTGGGTATGATTTCCCAGACTTTGGCAATGGGATGAAATGGTGTCTGCAGTGACTACCAGGGCCCAGGCTAAGAAAGAAAAGACTCCTAATGACACCTTTCCTTTTGAAGGAGATGCAATAGGGCTCCAGGAAAGGATAAACATTCCAGAAAAGACAAGGCTAAAGAAATGAAACAAAGAACATAAATGGACTGTCTGAGGTTCACTTAGACAAAATATTTGAAGGGTGTGATATTGGGGTTTAACAAAAGAATGATAAATTAGTAGCTACTTTTTTCCAACAGGTGGGGAAAAGCATGTGTAAAGGGACACCCAAATATAAGAAGAAAAATGCTATTTTATAACGGGTCTGGATTAATTCAAACACAGGAGAGTAGTAGAGCATTTCGTCCCCAATTGTTATACTTGGCCCATGATTTACCATTAGCAGGTCATGCTGGGAGGGACAGTACCCTGACTCGCTTTTTGCAAAGGTTCTTTTAGCCCAATTTCCATGGGCAGGTAGTGAGTATTGTCGAGCAGTGCAAAACATCAAAACGTTGCACAGATAGGGAGGAAGGATATGATGCCCCCAATGCCCTTACCTTTGGTGATTACGCCCTTTGACAGAACAGCAATGGACATAGTAGGCCCATTAGAGAAGAGCTCACGAAGGAACCGCTTCATACTAGTTGTGTGTGACCATGTCACCAAATACCCAGAGGCCATACCCCTTACATACAAGCACTAACCCCAAAAATTGCCAAGGAGTTGGTAAAACTATTCAGCAGACTAGGCATCCCAAAAATTATTCTGACTGATCAGGACAGCAATTTTAATGCTACACTATTAAAAAAATTGTACCGCCTATTGAGTGTAGTAGGAGTCTAGACATCTCCCTACCATTCCCCAAACAAATAGGCTAGTGGAAAGATTTAACCAAACCCTAAAACGAATGCTTTGAAAGTCTGTCCAAGATGAAGGGAAAGACTGGGATAGGTATTTGCCTTTCCTGCTGTTTGCGTACCGTAAGGTGCCCCAAGCTCCCACTGGTTACTCCTCCTTTTCGTTGTTATTTGGAAGAAACCTTCAGGGCCCCATTAGATGTTGTCAAAGAATATTGGGAGGAGGGAAAATAAATCGGACAGACAAGTATAGTGGAATACATGATACAACTTCATAAGCAGCTGGTTAAATATACTGAAACAGCACGCAACAACAATGTACAGGCCAAGAAAAGCAGAAGTGTCTTTATGATCAGGAACTGATTTAACATATAAAGAATTTAAAGAAGGAGAAAAAGTCTGGTTACTTCTACCCTCCTCTGAAGAGAAGTTATTTATGAAATGGCAGGGGCCTTACCAGGTATTAGACAGACAGAACTAGTGACAAATGAGACAAGAGACCCCATAGAGATGCCAGAGTAAAAAGATACATCATGCAAACCTGTTAAAAAAGTGCCACAAAAAAGACAACCCCTCTGATCTGAGCCACATAGTTTTTTCCAGAGACAGCAAGAGAGAGAGAGAGGATACGAAGATGGATTTGGCCTATAAAAGGTTAGAAAACACAGGTGGGTTGGAGGAACTGATAATCAACCCTACACTGCAGTGCACACAACAGAATGAGGTCCAACAACTGTTACAGACTTTTCAAACCACTTTTACGAGCATCCCAGGAAAAATACAAGGGGTGGAACATCAGAAAGTTGTTACATAAGTACAATCTATAAGGCAAAAACCCTATAGATACCGAAGGATACACCCCTTGGCTCATCCCTACAGATCAACGCGCAGCTCTGTTCCTTACTTAAACTTAAGTACACTAAAGATGTTCTCCAGCCCTTGTTTGAGAATCCCAACTTGAGGACTGATGGACGGACGATCTCCAGGAGATTCTGGCCTACTATAGGGATAGACCAAGTCACAGATCTCGCACACAATCATAAATTACTTTCCTTCCAGGATGCCCACTCAACAGATCACTGGCAAACTACTTCAAGTTTTAAATATTTTCAATTAACTCATATGCTTCTGGCATTTTTTGGAACAGGATCTTGGTTAAGTCCTTTGGGTTTGGTGCTTTTTCCCCAATTTTTCTTCTGCTCCCCTTTCTCACCTTATCTCGTATCATTATAAGTCACTGCAAAACTGCTTAGCAGCTAATGAGGACCTTCGGGTTTATGACTGGGACCGCATTCTCCCACCCACTACAACTCCTAGGAACTGGCCTACTATCTGCAGCCAACTATACAAACTAATAAAATGGAATCATTATCACCTGCTGCAGTTTCAGATTGTACATAAACTCTACTATACTTCCATTAAGCTGCACAGGATGGGCCGTCTGCCTAACAATCTTTGTTCCAGATGTGGCCAGGAACCTGGCTCCCTTTATTACATCTTATGGACCTGCCAAAAAGTTGTTCCCTCCAAGGATTCCATTCGATCCCGTCTGAACTCCTTTGTTAGGGCTTTCTGACACCTTCCATCCTGAAATTTGTATTGTGGGTGATTACACAGGATCCATGATGGGCAACCAGAAAGCACATACGGCTTTAATATCATTATGTGCTAAAAAGGTTATTTTGCATCACTGGTTAGACCAGGACATCCCTCACTTCCTAGAATGGTACAAGGAAATTTTGTTTGCCTTGCAAGCTGAGCGCCTTATTGCTAGCATATCTAATAAACCAACAAAATATAATCGTATCATGGGTCCCAAGGTGGTAGCCTGGATAAAAATTGGCTAGACAACAGGACGCAAAGGGTAGTAGTAAATGGAGTCCACAGTGAAGAAAGGAGGGTTACTAGCGGGGTACCGTAGGGTTCAGTACTGGGACCGGTCCTTTTTAATGTCTTTATAAGTGACATTGCAGAGGAACTGGAAGGAAAAGTATGTCTCTTTGCAGATGACACAAATATCTGCAACAGGGTTGATACACCAGATGAAGTGGAAAGGATGAAAAGGGACTTGGCAAGATTGGAGGAATGGTCAAATGTATGGCAGCTCAGATTTAATGCAAAGAAGTGCAAGGTAATGCACCTGGGAAACAAAAACCCAGGGCAAGAGTACACAGTGGGGGGTGAGATACTGACAACAGAAAAATGGAAAGGGACCTGGGAGTAATTATATCAGATGACCCAAAGGTGGGCAAGCAATATGAAAAGGCAGTAAAGAAGGCTGGGGGGATATTGGGACGCATAGGGAGAGGCATCAATAGTAGAAAACAGGAAGTTGTTATCCCTCTGTACAGACAGTTGGTGAGACCCCCATCTGGAGTACTGTGTGCAGTTCTGGAGTCCCCATCTCCACAAAGACATAGACAGAGTGGAGGCTGTCCAGAGGAGAGCAACCAAAATGGTGCAGGGTCTACACCAGAAGACATACGAAGAAAGACTAAAGGAGCTTAATATGTACACCCTTGAGGAAATGAAGGAGAGAGAAAGGAGACATGATAGAAACTTTCAAGTACCTCAAATGAATCAACAAAGTCCAAGAGGGTGGCATCTTTCAGAAAAAGAGATGTGCAAGAACAAGGGGGCACAATTTGAAGATAGAGGGGGGACGGCTCAGAGGTAATGTGAGGAAGTATTTTTTCACAGAGAGGGTTGTGGATGCATGGAACAGCTTCCCTGTGGAGGTTGTGGAGTCAAGAACAGTGGGGGAATTCAAGAATGTATGGGACAGACATAAGGCAGTCCTAGTGGGGGGTAGGAGGAGGTAAGCTGTTGGTTAATTAGGATCTGCAGCTTATCTGTTAGGTAGGAAAATGGGCAGACTAGGTGGGCCAAGCGGTCCTTATCTGCCATCAAATTCTATGTATCTGGGAACCTTTGTACACACTAACTGTATGAATCTTAGCCAGATTTTACCTTATCTCTCCAGCATAGGTAGGACTGTACCAGTGCTCCCATTTACCCCCATCTGTACTTGATTCAAGTACAAATTATGAAATTCAAGTACATTTTTGTGTGAAAGGGGGTACACTGTACCACCGTAATTCTGTTCTGAAGTATACGTACCCCACAAAAATGTTGTACAAATGGTAGAATGAACCCTTTTAATTTATTCTGTACCCCTGAACATTTTTGGAGAGGGTGCAGTTCACCCCCAGAACTGCAGCCTTAATGGGAACACTGGACTGTACCTCTTTTTCACACATTGTGACAATCAGGAGCATACTGAGTAAACTAGCATCAATCACACTTTTAATTTGTTACAGGGTAAAACTCCAGTGGTGAGGTGGGACGGGGTGGAGAGGGAGGGAGAGGACAAATAGTAAAATATGGATGTAATTGTTGTCTTTTTTTGTTTCTGTACCTTATGCTGTTAAATAAAATGTAATAAATTACAAAAAACACACTATAGACCCCCTGCGAGGGTGAGAAGTGAGCTTATGGCAGAGATAAAACAAAAAACTGGATTAGTTAGGCATCACAAAGCTATCTTCTAGTGCCTGGGCCTCACCTATTGTAGTGACTGGTAAGAAAGAGGGTGGAATCAGAATATGCTTGGATTTCCTGAAGCTAAACACGATCTCGCTTTGATGGTTACCCCATGCCACCGGTAAATGACGTAACAGACCGTATAGGAAATGCCAAGTACATTACCACACTGCATCTGACAAAAGGGTACTGGCAAATCCCTTTGGAAAAGAAATCTAAGGATAAGACAGACTTTATTACTCCACTAGGTCTTTTCCAATTTTTAACCATGCCCTTAGGCCTACTTGGTGCCCCCACTACTTTCCATCAGTTTAAATCAGATTTTAACACTACACACAGAGTATTGTTCGGCATTTGTTCGGCCCACCTAGATGATGTAATAGTTGTCTAGCCCAGACTGGAAAATACCTTACACAGTTAGCTGCTCTTATGAAGTCTAACAAGAATGATGCTGTTAAGATTGGCACCATCAGGTCAGACATCTGTGCAGCATCCTCAAATGGTTGCTGCAGCAGTCGATCAGATATCACAAAACCTCAGATTGTTTGGTCCGACTTCAGCAGAGTAGAGGTAATAGACATTGTGTAGGTTATCCAGTCTTTGCGCCCAACTTACTGTACTCTGGATCCAGGCCCAACACGCCTCCTAATGGAGTGTACTGAAATTGTTGGCCCAGTAGTTGCAGAGATAGTCCGGTGTTCATTAGACACAGGGGTGTTCCCGTATCCTCTGAAGGAGGCGGTGGTAATACCTCTCCTAAAGAAAACTTCTCTTGACCTGGAATGTGTTGTAAACTACAAACCCATATCTAACCTGCCCTTTGTGGGTAAGGTCATTGAGAAGGTAGTTGCGATGCAACTGGAAGACCCTTTAGCATCTCATGATGTCTATGACCCCTTCCAATCCGGATTCAGGAAAAGGCACAGTACTGAGACTGCTCTTGTTTGAGTGCTAAATGATCTACTGGCGAGGGATCAGAAGAGTCGCTCCATCTTGGCTCTGTGTGATTTTGTATTTTCTTGAAACTTGGCTTCCCAGCCAAATGCCCTTTGGGGTAACCCTTGCCTCAGTGTTTGCGCACAGAGGTTCTTTGTCTTTTAAACGGTTTTTTATTTTAATGGGTTCACCACAATATATCCAAGGCACACTGCCTCTAGGGTAGCTGGTCCATTCCACTGGGGTGTCAAACAGACGAGGCATACTGATGAGTCCTGGTAGGGTGAAAACGCGTCTATGTCTTCTGTTAGCACCCTTTGCAAACTGTGTGAGAGGCCTTTCGGCACCATGCAATTCTGCTTAAAGTTGGACCAGCATAACATTCTGTGGTGATTTGCATATGTAGCCCATGATGCTTTGCATTGTGGGGGCATGTGTGATTTTGTATTTTCTTGATAACCCCCCTCTGCTGGATACACATGAAAGATAAAAATCTGGAAATTATGAGGCAGTATCTTGCTTTGCAGCCCTATTGTTTCACTGTGCAACACAGACCTGGTGCCCAACACAAAAATGCAGATTTTCTGTCTAGACACAGGGTAGATACAAAACATATACAAAATAATGCGTGAAAGGTATCTCAGATGTCATATACATATACTCTGGGGTTATATAGTACAGTATCTGACTGTACATCTATAGAAACTTGAAAAAATGTTTTTCTGTTATTTAAAGAAGCAGTACTAGATAACCAGGAAATGATCAGTTCCCAGTTTTGTAGCGCTACAGTAAATATGGTGGCTGCCTATCTAGTACTGCTTCTTTCAACATGGCGGGTGGAAGAAATGTAAACAAAAACAAAGGAAAACTGAGCAAATTACGGGGTGATAGTACAATGCCTGGTGAGAAAGAGTACCACGTAAATGCTCAACAGAGCACAGGGAATAAACTGTTGCAAAAGTGCAGATTTTTTTTTTATCTTGCATTGCTGCTTTAAGAGGGACCCTGTGGTGGACCCTCTGTAGAGGGTGGGTGAAAGCTCCCACTGCTCCATTATGTCCTAGTGCTTGAAAACCAGTTAACTAAAAAGTCACTGTTTTCCTCCTGAACAGGGGTGTGTGTGGTAGGGCTGGTCATTCTACCTAAATATTAAAGAAAATATATTCTAATTTCTTTCTCAAAAGCCTGTTACAACAGCATTCTAACTGTTCTGTGCTGTACTATCCTCTCCCTGTTCTGTCAGGATGGCCACTACAGAACCCCACACCCTTTTTCCCCCTTCTTCTTCTTTACTTTATTGTTTCTTTTTCAAGTCCCTCTAAAATATATCCTGCATGGCTCAGGGTGACCAAACAATGTAATGGCTAGCTAGCACAGTTTGATTTGCTAATCCATACCCGTTGTTAAGTATTTGCACATTTAAAATATGAGCCATTTTTTTGCTGCACTTTTGTTACACAGTACATATAGTACAAAACCTGTTTATCTAAAGTACGTTGAAAATGTTATACACTACATAATGGTTTGATATCTGAAAAAGTCAGATTTGGTATAAAAGAAAAGAAAAGTTTCCCTCAAAACGAAAAAGGCTGGAGAATGTATTTGTTTTACTTTAAATTCATAATGGTAGCCTCCGGGATTGGGAGCCATACAAATAAACTTTGCCCTGCCTGGTGTCTGATATAAAACAGTCTTGGTTCTGCAGGCTGCCTGGAGCCAGTTGCAAACAGCCTTGGTTCTGCAGACTGCCTGGAGTCAGTTGCATACAGCCTTTGTTTTTCAGTCTGCCTGAAGCATTACAGAGGGAAGGACATGCAGTCTTCATGTCCTTGAAGCAATCTGAAGCACAGATGAGAAAAGGATCCCAGTGATGTTATGTGATCCTGATTGTTGCATCCTTACAAATGCTATGCAATGATTTTATTTATTTTCATTTCCTTGTGTATTTTGTTTTTGGAAGCTTGTTGAAATAAAATAACGCAACACGTGTGTTGTACCTTGTACAAACTGAATCTGTATCTATCTTTTACACCTGCACCCTGGGACTGTACTAAAAGAATGGAGCATGGTACTAGCCACCCTTCTGGCAACACTATTCAGCAAATCAATGGAGATGGGGGTAGCTCCAGAGGACTGGAGGATGATGTGGTCCCTCTGCACAAGAGTGACAGCAAGGAAGAGGCTAGCAATTACAGGCCAGTCAGTTTCACAGCAATGGTGGGGAAATTAATGGAAACCCTGCCGAAGGAGAAAAAGATGGAGTACCTAGAGGGAAAATGGCTGCAAGACCACCGACTACATTGTTTCAAGGGGGGGGGGGTCATGTTAAACAAATCTCTTAGATTTTTTTTGACTGGGTGACTAAGGAAGTGGATAAGAGGAGGGCAGTGGATGTGGCCTATCTGGACTTCAGTAAGGCCTTTGACACTGTACCACACAGAAGGCTAATAAAGAAACTTAGCAATATAACTAACCTTTCGCGTGAGTGCAAATAGGTAAATGAATATAAAAGCATTTAATGATATACTGTAAGTATTTATGTTCTGTTTATTTTTCATGATATGTATTGTTTATGTAGTTGCTTACGTATTTATATCCTTTTGTAACAAACATGTGCACCTTGTGAAAAAGGTATTCATAGCCCTAAGGGTGTAAACACTGTATAAATAAAAAACTTACTACTACGTAGGGACTGGGTAGAAGGTGGTAAACTGGTTATCAGACTGGTTGGAGGATAGGAAGCAGAGGGTGGTGGTAAATGGCAATCACTCTTGGGGATGGAAGAGTGACTAGTGGGGTACCACAGGGATTAGTACTGGGTTCTGTCCTATTCAATGTTTTCTCAAGTGACACTGCTTAAGAAGTGGAGGGGAAGGTGCGTCTCTTTACAGATGACACAAAAATCTGCAACAGGGTAGACACCCAGGAAGGAATGGAGAAAATTAAATGAGATCTCAGAAAAGTTGAGGAGTGGTCTAGGGTGTGGCAACTGGGTTTCAATACCAAAAAAATGCAAAGTCATGCACTTGGGGAGGGGAAACCCTATGTATAAGGTGGGAGGGGGGTACTTACAGTCACCAACCAAGAGAAGGACCTTGAGGTAATCATATATTATGATCTCAGTGTGGCACGGCAGCATGACAAGGCAGTAAGCTAGGCTAGCAGGATACTGGGTTGCAAAGGGAGGGAGATTTGCAGCCACAACACACCATGACTGGGAACTTTCAATTCCTGGATATATAGATTATACAGGAGGAACAGGGCGACAGGGAAAGGGTGGGGGTGGCGGTTTATATCAGGGACAGTATAACATGAACAAGAGAGGAGTCGGAGGAGGGGAGAGTGGAAACACTATGGGTTCAGTTACGGTCAAGTAGAGGGAGAGAGATGAGGTCAGGGGTGGTCTACAGACCACCCAACCAGGCAGAGGAAAGGGACAGGGAACTGAGATCACAAATGCTGGAAGCTGCAGAGAAGGGAGAGGTGGTAATAGTGTAGTACTTCAACATTCCCAAAGTGAGCTGGGGCGTACCATCCACAACATGTGTCAGGAGTCGGGCAATCCTAGAAGGGTTACAGAGCAGGTTCCTGACTCTGGGCACCCCAGAGCCCACCAAGAAAGGGGCAATCCTTGATCTAGTGCTCACAAATGGGGAGCACATTCAATAAATTACAGTCAAGGAGTCCCCTACGTGGTAGTGACCATCGCACAGTGTGGATCCAGTTGGATATGGGAAGGAAAGCATCCCCACCAAGACCAAAATCCTGGACTTTAGGAGGGCGAACTTCAGGAAGATGGCAGAGGTGCTAAAGAGGCATCTGGCAGGCATCAGAGTGGACATGGGGGTGGACCAAAAATGGTTGCAACAGAGTAGTGTGTTAGGCTCAAGAGGAAGAGCTCAAGGGCCAAAAGCACCCAGCTAGTTCAGCTCTGAGGTCACCTAGGCAGTGAGGGACAAAAAGGTCCACCTATAGGAGCTTCAGAAAGACCAGAAGAGAGGTAGATTGGGAAACTTCCCTGAGGCTGGCCAGGGTAGCAAGCAAAGTAGGCAGGCCAAGGCACAAAAAGAATTGCAGATAGATGAAGAAATCAAAAAAGGGGAGAAGGCCTTCTTTCGCTATATAAGTGAGAAAAGGGACAAGGAGGACAGAATTGTAAGGCTTTGGAAAGGGGAAGAATGGGTAGAGGAGAATGGGCCAAAGGCGGAGGCACTGAACAAATACTTCTGCTCCGCCTCTAAAAAAAAAAAAAAGACAGCCTGGTGGCCGGCTCCATGGTGCTGAACAAAGGGTGTTCGCTCAGCATGCAGGTGACCCAGGTTCACCCTGAGCCCGGTGTAAGGAGCGGTGTCCAGCAGGGAAAGAGCTGAGAGTGTCCTTTGGATGCTTCCCTCCTGGGGGTCTGGGCAGGTCCTGGACCACCATCAGCTCCTGATGGTGGCTAGTGGTTGGCATTCATGGAGACTTGCGGCCTCGATGTGCCGCTGAACACTCCTGCCCCCAGGATGCTGCCGCAGCCAGACCACTACAAGGAGAGTGGGTGGGTCGAGAGGAAACCAGAATCTTAGATGCTTGGCCAACCAGATGAAAACAGCCAGTCCTCGCTCGCCACAATAGCCCAGAGGTGTCAGTGTCAGCCCCTGCCATGCCTAGGATATGCAGAATGCCTTCAGGCGACTCACCTCTCTTAGCTGTCCCCTACGGGGTTAAAATCCAAAAGGGTTTTGTACCTGCACTCATAATAGCAACAGGGTGCAGTGTAGCAGGGATGTGTCAGGTTACCCAGGCCACGGAATTCACAGGGCGGTGGATGGTGAAGGGACATGGCAGAAGTAGGCCTAGGCGGCTCGAAGCAGTGGAAGACAAAAAAAAAAAAAAAAGTTGGCCCAGTGCCTAAAGTGGGGAGAAGGGAGCGGGGGGGGGGAAGGAGCACAAATGTGGCGATAGAGGAGGATAGAGTGAGGGAGGGGCTGCTAGCATTAAATTGTTTTTCAATTCAGTTTTTCTATTCAATTTTTAATTTACCAGGAATAACACAATTGAGCGGGCTCATTTACAAGGCGGTCCTGGAAGGACACAATAGGATGCAGTAATACAAATGAACAATATAAATAAAATACTCATATACCAGTGGATTTGGCAGTACAAATACATTCATTAGTTGCTTCCAACAGTGAAGGTCTAGCTATACAAACAGACAGCAGATACAACAAGACATGGGTATTAAGGTTCCTAATGTATAGCTTTTGTAAGCAAGAGGTGCGGGGGAGAAAGGAAGAAAACATGACATTCAGATAGACAGAATTAAGGACACCAAGTGAAATATGGACAACAACCGACTGAGAGAAGACACTAAGTGCTATATAGATGGTACACATAAATTCAACAAAAAAAAAAAAAAAAAAATTAGTTCACAATTAAGCATAACAGTTGCACTTGTCCTGCAATGAATGGCTCAGCATGGATATAAACATGTGCAACCCAACAAAATGTGGGAGTTTAGGGATTTTTGAAGGGTATTCCACATGGTAGGGAGTGAATGACTTAACGATGATGCACCATGGAGAATTCTTATCCTAGGTATGTCAAACAGTGTAGAAGAGTATCTTCTGAGTGAACCTACACCTGGAGTATGCTTGAGTAGAGATGTATGGAGGGAACTTATTAGTGATGGCTCTGTGGGCCAAAAGGAAGGCATTTTTCAACCACCTGGTGCAAAGCGAAGGCCAGCTGAATTGTGCATAAAGAGGGCAATGATGGGTTTTAAAACGGACGTTGGTAATAAATGTTAATGCCCTGTGGTACAGTGTATCAAGTTTAGCTAATGCAACACTGGAACAGTGACTATATGGAAAGTATGCATAATATACAAGAGGGAGAAATGGGGTCTGTACCAGCCTTTTTTTTTTTTTCCACCTCCTGGTTAAGTAGGTGCTTGATTCTGAAGAATAAACCTAGCCTTTGTTTAAGCTTTTTAGACAGTTCCTCGACATGTGTGACAAATGAGAGCTGGCAATCTAGCCAGAAACCCACATATTTAAATTTATCCACTGCCTCAAGCGATTCCCCCAAAAGAGTTGTGATCTGTAGCTTGGAAACCGAGGAGTTTGCATCTACCTTATGGGCTGGCTGGGGGGGAAAGAGAAACAGGACTTTAGTCTTTTGCATTAAGCAACAATTTCAGGTGAAGAAGAATTTGTTGCGGTAGGTTAAATTCCTGCTGTAGCTATAAGCAACTGAGCTCAAGAGTAGGCCTAGCAACATAAAGTACTGTGTCATCGGCAAAAAGGTGGACATTTGCTGTCCTATATTTAGGATCAATGCCACTGATATAAATTACAAATAGAAGAGGCCCCAGGATCGATCCCTGTGGGACTCCTCTTTGCAAGGTTTTAAGGGGGGAGAGGTCACCTTGGGCTTTGACCTGTTGTTGTCTACCTATAAGGTAGCAGGAGAACCATTGCAAGGCAATGGCGTCTAGACCAATGTCTTGCAACTTATGCAATAAATAATGGTCTACGGTATCAAATGCCTTGCTCAGGTCCTAAAAGACTGCACTGATGTAGTTTTTAGTGTCAAGTGCAGTTTGCCAATCATTTGTCACCTTAGCCTAGGCAGATACTGTACTATGTTTTGATTCGAAACTGGACTGCAGTGGATTGAGAACACTGGAGGTTTCCAGGTGCTCTCTTAGCTGAATATTAACTAGCTTTTCAAGTAATTTTGATAATATGGGTGTGGAGGGGATGTGGGATAACAGATGGACCAGAAACCGAACTTAAAGTTCAACACACAATCTCTGTGTGATATTTATTCAAAATACAGCAGATAACCTTAAGCAATGGCATATCTTTTCTTCAGTACATCAGTTTGCAGCAACAGACTATGTATGTCCTTTCTCTGCACTTAGCCAGCACCTACTGACACACTAATCTCTGATCTAACTTACCAGTTGAGATTCAGCCTCAGCCTCCACCCCATGCGGCCCTTGTTTGCTTGGGTGGTGGGGGCTCAAATAAAAAAAAATAAAAAAAAGCTAAAGACAAAGAACCTCAGTGCAGAAGCACGGAAACATGGGTTACCCCCAAAGGGCATTCACAATAAACCTTGGAGCTGTCTTCCGCGCCCTCCAGCACTCGATAGACTCTGATGCGTCTCAGACTTCTCCCTTCCCAGTCGTCAAGGTGGTGCACCAACTCCCTGTCCCTTGTGAGCAGATAAAGCAACAAGCGATTGTGCCTGTCAGCTTGCTCTGAGACTTATGAAATGCACAGTTCAAGCTGCTCCGTTTTGTGGCTTACATTATCCGCTCCGATAAGGTTTGGTCAATTTTTGAAACTGTGTGGTCCATTTGCAGAATTGTAGAGATGAGGTCTGCGTCCGCTACCTCTCCATGCAGTGCTGTTGTCTGTAGGTTGTCTGGTGCCTCTCACTCTGTCATGTCAATCCTTTGATCCTGCTGCAGTAACTCCTTTAATTTTTGCACCGGAGTACTGTGTAGCTTCCCAGGTTTGTTCTTTTCGATTTGGCTGGTGAGGACATCTTTTACTCAACGATGCATGCAGATTCTTGTCATTAAGACGCAGGAACTATGTATCTAGGCAGCCATTAGGTTGCCGACATCACCCACTGACACTGCTATTTTTAAAACGCATTATTTAAAAAAAGAGAAAAAAAATGTTGTGACCTGACATAAAAAGTAGAACACCTCACAAAAAATAAATAAATACACACATACATACACACACACATATTCCTGGATCTGGCTGGGGAATAAAAAAAAAGTACCACTGCTATTATTCAAAACCTTAATCCCATTAAAGGGGGGGGGGTGGTGGAGAGAAGAGGAGACCCGGAAAATGACAGGTCTCTGATCTTTGCAGAAACTGCATCCTCTTAGTGAAAGCAAGCCCAGTGCTGTTATCTTGCAATAACTCTCAAGTGTTGATACTTGTCATCTCTACCAGCTTCCCCATCAGAGTGGGGAATTGCAAGCACTGACCAGTTTTTCACAAGTAAAAGTGAGAAAAAATATTTCTGTGGCAAGTACCTTGTTCTTCAAAAAACAGGAATCAATGATGCCTTAACAAAAGGCAGACTCGCAGTAGCTTGGGAGGATGGGTCTAGAACCTACTTAAGAAAAAGGTTCTGCAAGGCAACAGTTCCAAAACTGGCATCTCACCTGGACTGTATACCCAGACAGTTACGCTTTGTGAAGGTGTGTACTGTTTTCCAGGAAGCTGCTTTACAAATTTGGATGCCTTTTGTAGCTGCCAGAGAGGAGGGCCCCCCCCCCGGTGGAATGTGCCGATAGGCCTCTGGGGGATATTTTGCTAGCTTTTTCATAACAAAACTGTATACAAGAAAAACTATCCAATGAGAGATACAGTAGTCTTCCTAGCTGCTGGCTTTCCTTGGCCAACTGCTCCAAAGGCAACAAAAGGCTGTGTACTACAAGACCAGACATCCCTTGTGCAGTCCATGTAGTGGCCCAATGTTCTTTTTACATCCAGACAGTACAATGTTTGCTCACTTGTACTGGAGTGTTCGGGACAGAGACCAGGAAGGGTAACTGACTGGTTTATGTGGAATTCTGACACTACCTTGAATACCATGAATGTTGTCTGTACCTCCCTACCTTATTGTAACCCTTTCCTTTGATGGGGAACCTTTGTAAATGAGCTGCCTCAAGCTCAAAAGTATTTGAAAATCCGAGAATTAAATAAATAAACCTTATGTAGGAACTTCCTACTGGTTGCATGGACTACCTTACCTCTGTGGAATATTATGCAGTTTGGATTTCTACAGAGGGCTTGCAGCTCACTCACCCTCCTAGCAGATGTCATGGCTGCTAGGAAAACTGTTCTGCAGGTGATATATTTTTGGTCTGCTGTAGCCACAGGTTCAAAGGGAGACTCCATCTGCTGGGCAAGTCAGGTGTTTAGGTACCATGGAGAGCTGGTTCCCCTACGGGGTGGGCAGGGGGTGCAAATACTTAAGGCCTTTGAAAACCCTTTTGAAAACAGGTTGTGAGCACTACCATCTGTGACACCGATGACGTGAGTTCAGAAGTATGCTCGACTGTCAGAGGGCCAGCCGGGGGAGGTGGATCAATCATCCAAAGGACTGCTCTCCTCCTCTTTTGGGGGGGAGACATGGATCCACTTGCCCGACACCTGGTGAAAAAAAGAAATTGGGCACACCAGGCTGTCAAGATGCATAGGAGGTGCAGCAGGCCGGAAGCCATCGATGCATACTGTGCAGTAGCACATTAGGTGAATCCTAATGCCACTGCGTATCCACGCCTCCCAAAAGGCAGAAAATGGAGGAGAAAAGGCACCATACAGTAGAATGACACTGGTCTCTCATAGGCTGTGCATCTGGCTAACCAGGCATCAGTCCATGCCCAACTGGATTCAATCTCCGGTGGGGTTTAGGGGGCCCTGCAAAGGGGGGGTATGTTCTTGGGAAACAAGGCAAGTCCCGGAAGACACCAGAGTGACAGGGCTGGGGAGACCACAGGACAAGGGCCAGTCACTGCAGCTGGATAAACAGTTTAACAAAACACACAAAATAAAAAACAGGTTGTGAGGTCAAGGAACTTTCCTTGCCTGATAACGTGTAGGCGACGTATCTGACGCATGTATTTTCAGGGCTAAGGATCGCAGACTTAAAGACTGTAGGTGTACCAGGTAGTACAGAATTATAGACGGCACGGCTTACATTGGAATTATCTGTCTGGGGGCACACCAGTATGAGAATCTCTTCCATTTAGAGGAATATGCTTTTCTTGTTGTGATTTCATGGAAACCTTCAAAATTCTCAACACTTACTCTAGCAGATCTGAACCACAAAATTCAAGCTTTTAAAAACTCATGCCCTCGGATGCAGTGTTCCGAGGCCTGGGAATTTTATCCTGCCCTGCAAGAGAGTCAACATGTTTGTATGGTATCTCAGTGACAGGCAGACTGAAATCCTGTTGGACAGGGTGAGCAGCATTCATTGCCATGCTTGTCTGGCCCAGTCTAGAACCATCAGGATCACTATTGCTGGTTCTCTCCTAAGCTTAATAAGCGCTCTCTATATGAGTAGGAATGGTGGGAAGGCAAAGTTGAACTTCCCTGTCCAATCCAGGACTAGTCCTGGGTTGGACACAGAAGTTCCTGTACACCTTCTCACTACTGACTGTCTCAGAGCAAGATAACATTCCCAGGACTCGGAATACAATGCCCAAAGGCAAAGCAGTACATGAAAAAAGTGGGCGAGTACAGAGCCACTTTTAAGAAATCCACTGAGAAAGGAAAGGCCTCCACCTCCTTCAGACCTTACGGAAGGGGAGGCAGGCGTTAGTATCCCATACCCTATGCTGCCTGTAAGACATGCGCCCCTGGCTGCTGGCCTGCAACTAAACTTTGGGAGTTGCCTGTTCTCCCATGAGGCAAAATTATCCATTTCTAGGCTACCCATCTTCTAAAGGTTGAGGCTGGCACTTGCTGCTTCAAAATTCACTTGCGATTTCCCTGGCGGATTCTGTTTAGAGAATCTGCCAGCACACCATCCCTTGCCGGCAGATGTACTACAAAAATCTTTGAGTCCATGCATCAAGCTAGATCCCAGCTCCTCACAGCTTCTATATACAGTTTTGAGATCTTGTCCTCCCTGTTTATGTAGTACATTGTTGTGGTACTGTCAGAGCTATACAGGCCAAATAAACCGTGTTAAGAGCAAAATGAAAAAGCTATTGCATACACTTTTTTTTTTGGTTGGGGGAGGACATTATATCCAGTTTCCTGGAATCCTTTTCAGGAGGTTCTGCAGAGAGAGGAACCCTGTCTTTCTCACAAGCAGCTGCCTATACCACTCATTCATGACCAGGGTGAGCATTACAGGTATTCTACCCCCTGCCTGACCACCCAATATATCTTTTTAGCTTTCTTATTAATGCCAGCAACCAAGTTAGGTAGACAAGATTTCTGATGTGGCATTTTTGAGGGACTTGTGGATGGGAACAAGCAGCCTCTTTGTAGTGTTCAGACACATCATGCCCATGAACTCCACTTCCTCCCTATCCTCCTCTGTTTCATGACAGGGGCTGATGAGGATGTTCAACATTTCTTCTATGAATGAGGAATAGAAGGTTTAAATCCTCTGTAGCCATGGGAAGGGACCCAAACTCCTGATAAGGCACACTATATGGCTCTATGGGTTCACCTTCCTCCTCCTCTTCCTAATATAGAGTGAAGCCCACCAGGATGAAACGCAGTGCGATAGGTGTTCTGCATGACAAAAGGGATTAACTCCCATTGAAATTGCATCATTTTCTGCAGTAACTCTACTGCAGAATTCTGCAGCACTGCGATTCATCCTGGTGGGCTTCACTGTATGTCACCCTTCTCTACAGGCAAGTTGTCTGGATGCACCAGAGCTGGGGGGGGCAGCAGGCACATTAAATAAATTCCTATAGCTTGGAAAACTGCCATACATTTGACATATCCTCTGTTGAGGGCATTTGATTCTGTTCAACTGCATTTTCCTTTTCCTTCACAGGAGGAGTGGCAGAGAGATGCTTCTCTTTTTGTATTTCTTAGCAGATACTGGTTCCAGCACCTGCTCTGAGGCTCTTTTATTTGTAGTCTTGCTATCACTGGGATCAGGGTCCCCTCTATTGGACACCCTGATGTCTTTTCCATCCTTTCCATGTCTCTCTGATAGCCGAACAGTATATCTTCCTCTCTGATGGCTGAACAATATATATTTTTTATCTGTCCCTTTTGACGTGGACTGCTGCTTATGAGAAGACCCCCCGATGTGTGCTTTCCATCATTGGGAGCCTCTCCAAACCTTTATTATACTTTAGCGAAACAGAGACAGCCCAAGAAGTCAAATCCTTCTCTTTTTAAAGCCCTTTTTGGGTGGTTTTAGGGCAAAAGTTTATGCAACATTCACAATTAATAAAACTATCATCCAAACCCAGGCACTTCAAACACATTTTGTGACAGTTTCCCTTTGCAAGAAGCTGAAAGCATAAGGCACAGTTTTTAAAGCCCGTGTGTCCTGCTTTCTTTTCAAGCCTACCAGTCATGTCAAACGCTGAAAGTGTTTGAAAAAAATAATTATTCGGTGCCCAACAAAACAAATTCAGGTCACAGCAAAAATGGCTGCTACTGCATTGATCTGATAATAGATATAGAATAAATGTGTGACTTGGACTGTAAATGACTTGTATAAGTAACCACCCAACCCATATTTCAATCAGTTGCATTTCAATTACTGACATCAGACAAATTAAATTATGTTGCTTTACCCATCTCAAACAGCATGCGTAGCGTACTGCTGACTTATGTACAGTATGGATTTCTATACACTCAAATCTTGTTGAAAGGTCCAAAAAGTTGTTGCACCACTGTGGCTACACCAGTACTATGGTATAACAACTTTTTGATTCTAAATTCTCGAGCACTCTGTTCTCCGCACACCATACACTAAACTTACAGTCAAATGTATGCTCCTTTCTACAGTCAGTGAACAATGACGGCACCACAGAAACTATGCAGAACCACTGAAACATTAACATTTGCTGTTATCAAGGAGTCTTCAGACTCAGACTCTGACTAAGGCAAACTTCTTATTCAATCCCCAGCAGTGTTAACCACGTATGTGGTAACAGGCACAGAGTGTGGGGGAGGCTAGTGGGTAATGGTCAGGATCTCAGTATAAAACACACTTTTTATTTATTTTTTATTTTTTTTTGGGGTGGGGTAGATTTACCACATCTTCAAATCAAGAAATTTGCCCAGTTTTTCACCCATGTTAGATTCCTGCCATCCGTTACCGTTAAATATAATACATTACAATAAAGATGTTTTGAAAGTTTCCATGCTTCTTTACTTCTTTTGTTAGAATCCACACATTAAACTATATACTACATTACAATTTTAACTGTGGATCAGAAGACTGTGAACTGAAGGAAAGCAGTTATGTGGTCCTAAGGACACAATAGGGGACACTCTTACATCTGCAAGAGACCCTCCAAAGGAACCCATAAACTTATTATAGATAAATAAAAAAAGTCCCTTTTTTTTGGTAATTTAAAACAGTTAACAGCATTCAGCCAGAAGCCCATTACTCTAGCTCAGCACCTGAGGTACTCTTGCGGTAGTAACAGTACCTCATGCACAACTGAAGGGAGGGCTGTGATTGGTCAGGGACGCTCCCGCAATCTATAATAAAGTTTAACTATGCTCAGGCAAGGCTGTGTTTTCATCTCCGGGATTAGATGATACGACCTCTTGAGCATTGCTCCCGAAGGCTATGATGTCACCAAACCTCCTTGATGGAAAAACAGCCTTGTGGTGTACAGTTACCCATATGTTATTGTGTATGTGGTTTGTAAACAGTACTTGTATCAGTTTCTTTCACATCACTCCATGATGTGTAGTGCTCCCTTCCACATACCCGCAAATTTAATTAAAACTGTCCAACCCGACCAAGATGGCAAGTGGCACAGACTTCTGCTTCTGTCCACGGCTGTCTGATGTATAATTTATGTTATCAAAAATCAGTTCTTGTGGTTTAAAATAAGATTTGTCAGACAATGGCTGGCTTATTTATTTAGTTTTTGTTTACTGGGTAGGTGTACTAGACATAGAAATGACTATTTTCAGACACGACCCAGGAGGTTATAAGCACGGCAGTACAGCGACAAAATACAGGGTGGATTTGCAGTAACAGATACAGATTTTGATGTTAAAAACATAGTACAATAATGGTTAAAGCAGACAAGCATAACAAACGTACGTACCTTGAAAAAAGAAACACACCACCAGCCCTGGACAGGATAACATTCATCCTAAGCTTCTAATTGGGCTGGCAGTATAGCCTAGAGGTTAGAGTAATGAGCTGTGAATGAGCTTGGTCATCTGGCAGACCTGGGTTTGATTCCAACCTCCACTTGTACACTGTGTGAATCTGAGCAAGTCACTTAGCAGTTCAGTGCTCCCAGGTCACCCCTGAAAATAGGCACTTGTGCCTAGTAAGCCTTAACCGGTTACCAAAGACTTAAATAAAATAAAAACAATTGGAACTACATCTTCCATAGCACTTCCCCTTGCTATATTTAATTAATATTTACTAGAAGGTGATATTCCATCAGATTGGTCAATGTTATTCCAATATTCAAAAAAGGTAACAAGTCTGTACAAAATTATCGCCCTATAAGTTTGACCTCAGTCGCCTGTAAACTGTTGGAACGTGTAATATAAACTTACTTTGATAAAGAAATCAACATCCTACAACCAAGTGACTTAACCCAGTACGGCTTTAAGAGTGGACACTTATGCACTTCAACCTATATTTCCTTTTACCAATCCATAAGTGAAGGAACTGAGGATGGTATACATATGGATGTCCTTCTTCTTGATTACAGCCGTGCCTTTGATACGGTCTTACACAGTAAATTAATAGAGAAGTTACTCAAACTTGGATTCTCATCGTGTCTTGTGAATTGGGTGAATAGGTGGCTAACTAACAGGACCTAAAGGGTTAGAATAAATGGAACCCTTTCTAACCCAAGCACTATAAGCAGTGGTGTCCCTCAAGGGTCAGTTCTGGGACCTTCACTATTTAACATTTTCATCAGTGATATGGTTATCAGTAAAAAAACACACACTTTCAAAATTTGCTGATGATACCAAACTTGGGGGCAAAGTTAATTCAGATAATATCTCTTCCCTCCTGCAGGAGGATAGCAAATTAGAACTCTGGGCAACTGAGAATAACATGATGTTCAACGTGGAAAAACGCTCAGTTATGCATTTTGATACTAAAAATGCCCTCATTACCTACCACCTCAATAATATTCCAAAAGCTCTATTTGTGAGTGGGATTTGGGTGTTCTAGTTGGTAATAAACTATCTCCTTCCGGCCATTGCACTAAAACCTCTCGTCTGGCAAACGACCTTTTAAAACCCACCTTGGTTTCAAAAACTGAGCAGTGCTTAATACTAATATACAGAACTTATGTTAGGCCTCACTTCGGCAATGGAACTCCATTTTGGAGCCCCCACCTTAAGGGTGACATAGCCATGACTGAGAAATTCCAGGGGCGACCCACCAAATGGTCCCTAGACTTTAATATAAGGATTACCAATCCAGACTTAAAGAGACAGGCCTGTACTCCCTCTACAATAGGAGGTGGAGCAATGTGGTCTAAAATTTTCTAACAGAAGGACAGTAGCAAGAGTACACAACAAGCATTTAGTTGTTAACTGGGCCAACTCGTCCAAAAGGGACAATTTTTCGATACAAGAGCTTCTAAAGCTTGGAATTATCCCCCACAAGAATGCATTGACTCTCCAGAATTCAACATATTTAAAAACAAATTAGACATTTGGTTTCATTCTCATCCATCATGGTTAACCACAGGTAAATTGCCCACAAAGCATGGTGGACAATCACGATGGGCTTCCCAGCCTTCTTTTGTCCTCACTAAGTAAACCAAGTAAACAAAAGCAGTCAGGAATGGTACAAGTTATAAGATAAATGCCAATAGCGTAGGGATGTAAATTTGTCATGGCAGTCATACACGTCATTGATTCCATGACGTTTGATCTTTATTCAGGACTTCCATGACTTTCACTAGTGACATCAGAATGTAGCAATGATGACAGTGCCACAACATTTACTACTGTTTACTAATGATTTCATGAACAAACAATGAGTCATTAAAACCTCATCCATGGCAAACTTACATCCCTACCATAGGTAAATGACTAGTAGTATAAGAGCTAATAACTAATTTCAGTTTACAATTTGATTGGACCATTGGGGGGGGGGGGAATGTCAGTGGGCATTAGGTTAGGTAATAGAGAGAGAGAGAGAGAGAGGTAGAGTGAAAGTGGGGAGAAGAAGCTTGGGAAGGAGCAGGGTAAGGCAGGGTTTGTAGCAGAGGGGGGTTAAAAGTGATGTAGGGTTATAGATAAGGGGAGACAACAGCACGCAGCTAAGTGGTGGCAGTCGAGTAAACTAGGGAGGATTGAAACACGTGCATGAGGCAAGTCTAAACAGGTGTGATCGATACTTTTTTTTTTCTTTTTTCTTTAAAGAGGGCATGAATGATTTGGTGCAAGAGACACAGCTAGGGAAGAGTTTTCCAAAATTTAGGGGTGGCATAGAAGACAGCACAAGTACCCTTGGAGGTTTTCCATCTAGGGATATGCAGTAGGGATTTAGGGTGGGAGAAGAGGGTGGTGCTGGCAGAGTTGGACAGTTCTGGTAAAGACACTGGATGAGTAAGGGAGAGGACAAATTACCATAGAGCAATGTCAAGAAGGATGATTCAAGAACTGTTACAAAATCACACATACTATCTGAAATATGCGAAATATAAAGAGTGACAAAGGGCTGGAGGGCAAACACAGGTCAGCAGTAGCTACATTCCTGACTGGGGAGCTACTGACTTTTAAAGAAACAGTGGTGCCGTGCTGGAAAGAGTGTGCCACACCTGACCTTGTGGGTGAACAGACGGCTTCAGGCTGTAGTGCAGTCATTTGCTCGCCACTCACCAGCACTAAATATATCAGCAAGAGAAGACTGGGCGATACCTGCCTCACATTGTACCTGCCAGTGGATAAATAGAGGGCTTCAGTCTTCAGTGTCATCAGCCCCTCAGCTTTTACCCACATTCAATCCATTACAATATGGAACATCTGTGTTGTACGTGCCCTACACAGAACCTGGGACTGTGGATGAGACTAACACAGTTTATGTACTGGCAGTCACTCACAGGACTTTCAGTGTCCAGTGCAGTCACCTTTTCATCTGTGACAGCTCAAAATGTATTACAATGTGCAAAAGCCTGCACTGTACCTGGGCCACACTACACCAGTGGATAAACAGATGGTTTGATTCTTCTGCACTATTAGCTTATCACCATCACAAAATGCACCATACATAGCTCTGTGAATGAACAGAATGCTTCACTTTACAGTACTTTCGGTCCCTCAAATTCCATCGGCTCTAAATATGTCACGGCTTAGGGAAGCCTGCACTGTAACTGGCCTCACTACACATAGCATGGATAAAACAGAAGACTTCAGTCTCCAGTACTTTCACTCCTTCACCATTCACATGCGCTGGGCTGGCCTGGTGGCGCTGATGTGCTGGTTGTCTTACCTCGCACCACGCCAGTGAACAGAGTTCAGGAGCGAGCTCAGACGCCGGGAGTTGGCAGGGGAGAGAGAGGATAGAGCATCTGGAGGACTGCTCTCCTCTCTCTGGGGAGGGATCCAGGGCTCGACGGGCACTGTAGTGGCCCCCATGGAAGCTGGAGGCACTACGCAAGCTTAGGGCTGAAGTAGAGGGGCGGAACTGCAGCGGACGACGGGGGACGTCGTCAGACATCATTGCACGTCTGAGCTCCAGGGGAGGGAGGGTCAACAAAAAGAAGAAAAAAACCCCGGAGGACTGAGGATGCAAGGAGGCCTCAGAAGCCATCCCCGCACATCCCCAATGCCGGACTGCTGCACCAAGTAATCCCCAGGCACCACCCACAGGAGACGGACCGTCTAATTTCAGAAAGACACCACCAAAGGTAGAGTGGTGGGCTCTCCCTCAGGGGGAGGTGATCCGGGGGGGCTGGGAAATATACGTGGGAGAGGAGCACTGATGGGAGTCTCGGCAGGGAGTAGCAGGGGATGAGCCGAGTAGGCACCTCTGAGAGATACCTTAGACCAAAGGGAGAATAAAAAGTTAAAAAAAAAAAAAGAAAAAACTTTCACCTGCCCTAAATAAATCACAGTACGAAAAGCCTGCACTGTACCTGCCCAACAATGTACCATATTCTGTGGATAAACAGAAAGGTGACAAATCTCCACTGTTGTCAATCCCTCACCATTCACTATCATTAAATACCAGTGTGGGTCAGCCTACACCATACATCCACATACTGTACCCGACTCTAATGATAAAACAGAGAATTTCAGTCTTCGGTGTTGTCAGTCCATAATCTTTCAATCACCAACACTAACTGCACCACTTTCAGGAGCATGGAGTATATGTTATCAGTGGAGAGAGGGCCTCAAATTGCAGTGTTGTCAGTCCCCTACCTCTTACCAGCATTTAATGTATCACAAGGCATAAAATAGTAGGTTCGCATAGCGATTTGCTACCCCCAAAACCACTATTTGCTAATCAACTGCAGCCTTGATTAGCAAAAGTTGCTTATCAGCTGATTTGTGGCACTGCAGTAAAAGTTTCTGAACTGCAGTAATTTATTCCCCATAATCATAGTAAAAAAGTACAGAACTATGGTAATTTTTCATGCAGTTTGACACTTTTACCCCCCCAACTGCATCTTATAGTTGTAACCCCAGTGCCATGGTCTAACTGAGGACTACTACCCCTGCCTTATGTTCACAGTCAAGGATAAGTGGCCTGGGCCATGTATGGTATGGTCTGGGAGTTTGCTTCCAAAAGAGTGCATAAACTACATGGTGCCTCCACTCAGAGTAAGATTTTGTGAGCCAGAATGGTAAATTGGGTACAACCTCCTGTGATGCTGTACCTACCCACCTCCTTTCCCAAAACAACACCCCACACACAGAAATTCACTTTACCTTGCACTTCAATAATCAACATATACTTTAACGAACTCTCTAATAGTATGCTCCTATACACAATGGTAAAGAATAAACAATAAATACAGATTCATCAGGGTAGAGTAGGAATAAGCAAGGGATACCTGGAACAGGGAGGTACACAGGTTTGGCTTTGATTTGTTTTTGGTGGAAATCAATGCAACAGCAGGTAAAACAGTAAAACATTTAAAACGTTGAGCATATAAGAAAGAAACCAATTTCCCAACCTCCCACCAGCATGCAGCAATAACACACACCCTCCCATCTGATACGAGACCTCCTAGTTCTATGCTGGGATACCCCAGACTGATGCAGACCTGTGGTTGCCACAGGTTGGCTAGCGTTGGTGCACTTAAACTAATTGGATGCTGTAACTGTAGCTAAAACTTGCAATTCCAATTGTACGCTTCCCATAAATATTTGCAAGGCAGCCCTTCTTACTCACGGTTTGTTGAGTCCTTAGGCTTTACAAATAGGCTGGAGCTGAAACTTTGCTGGTATTGGTTCTTCTTCCCAGTGCCGTGGGGTTTTAGTGATAGTTGGTGGTGCACCACATCAGCAGGCAGCAGGATGCAGAGAGCAGAAACCGCAACATGGGGTTGCAGGGGATGAAGGATGTTGGTCTTCACCTGTCAAGCCTTTCCAAACTTCACCGAGACAGCCTTTGTAAACAGTGTTTACTTGACAGGCCTGTATCTTCTTCTCTCCAATGGTCCCCAGAATGTGGGGGGGAGGGGTGACAGGTAGCTTTAGTCACCCTGTAGGCTTCACTCAATAGTGCAGTCGCCCTGCTGACCAGTAGCAGCAGCCAAAGGGTGGACAAGGCTGGGTATTCTCCACAGGGAAAACAGTCTCAAGCTTTAGTCTGAATTAAAAGTCACCTGTATACGTCTGCTGGCAGGCAGAACAACTTTTAAGATGATCTTCAAGGCCAGGAGACACCAAGGCAGGGTGATCTCCCCTCAGGAAACCGTCAGTTCTGGATAGCTTTCTGGTCAGAATCTGCTTAGACTCAATTCACTTGACAGATTTTCTCTGACAAAACCTGTCAAAACTGCAACAGGCATGCTGATTCTTTTCTCCAAGGTTGGAAAACTTCTTTAGAAAATCACTTCACAAGGCTGGAGATCAGCCAGGAGCCCCTCTGACAGGCTTGAAGGCTCTCCTCCAACTGTCATAGAACAGTCTCTCGCTTCAAAAAAACCCCAAGGAGCACAGCCTCAAGCTGCAGCATTATTTTTCCTCCCTCAGAACAATTTGCAGCTTATGACTGACTGGGTTGTCCACACTGGTACTAAGCACCCGATTGGTTGTTGCTAGGTCACCCAGCACATTGCTCACTCTCCTCTCCCAGAAACCATTTCTCAGTTCTCAAAAGCTTCTGCAAGATCTGACTGGTTGAAACTGTTCACAAGGTCTCTTTTAAGATGGCTGTTGGCAAAACAGTTTATGGTAGTCCTGTCTTTGAGAGTCTCTTGCAGCCAAACCATTTGGAGCTTCATTTAAATGTTTATTGGGCTTGTAGCCCATTCTGTGCCCTTTCTAGTGACTACACATTTGTAGGGGTGGTTGTAGCTGTTCAGCCATCACATCTCCAGTTTCTGTGGCTCCCTAGGCACAAGCATGCTCCATTCTGTGCCTGGATTACATTTCCCAGCAGCCTCAGCTGCTGGGGCCTACTCATTTATGGTGAGTGGGAGCGCTTCAAAAAACAAACATATTTATGCTCCCTTGAACTACTGGGGCTCCTCCCTCATGTCTCTGGACCCCGATTAGCTTAGTCGGGAGTCTGGGATCACAGGGGGAACCTCTGTTTTCGCCACACAAGCAGCGCTTTGAAAATAAGCATTCGGCATGTGTGACCTCACCAGCTCGCAGGTGCAGCCACCCTGTGGATTGCATCTTTTGCTCCTCTGGCCCCGCTTTCAGCAACAAACACATGCGGGGGCAGGCAGGAGACCCTGAAGCATGCATCAGGACTCAGGCTGGTGGCAGGAGGGATCGGGAGTTCCACGGGGCAGCAAGGTAAGCCCCACACTTTGGGGGGAAGGCGTTACACTCTCCCGTGCCTTAAAATCTTGGCGTCCCCACCAACCCCTTAATCAGGTCCTGGCACAATTAACCATTTTTATAACATGTTTACATTATAAGTCTATCTAAATTAATAGTCTCTATTTTGTACACGAACAGTCTAAACTAAAAAATGGGTTCCTAATCCAACTAGCGGACAGAGATACATTAAAGAAAATAATAAAAACCTTTAGATTTAAACTTTAAAATGTTTGTGCCAGCTGGCTTTTTTCAATTTTATATTTAAATACTACAGCGTACAATCAACATTTCTTAAGAGCTTTAAACAGTGACAGTTTTACATTAACATCTCAACTGTGAAACTTTTTACTTTCTTAATCTCCCTTGGTAACCTTTGGGGTTGTACCCAGCCTGGGGGATTAAACTTCTGGAGGGCATAAGACAATTCTGGGTAAAGATCTGAGTGTAACATAAATCCCTTTTTGCACCACAAACATTGGCAGATTAGTTGGATCCCCTGGAGTGTCATATGTGAGCTTTAGAATAGGTTTGTGGCTTCATGCGGAGTGTCGCACTGGCACCATCTCCTCTTCTTCGGCTTCCAAGGTGGTGCCTCCCAGCTCATCGACCAGCAATGAGCTATCCAGAGTTGAAAAAGTTTCTAGTGCCTTCTCTGGGAGTTCTATAGGTTGCTCTTGTTCTTCATGTTCTATGTTTTCTGACATAAACTCAATGACTTCTTCATCACTTGTCTCACTTGCCACTTCAGATGTAGGCCCTTCACTTGAAGTTTCGATTTCATACAGTTCAGGGATAACATTTGTTGGGATTAGCTCTGTTGCAGGTGCCAAGGTTGCTTGGTCAATGAAACAGTCATCTCTTTGAAACATTTCAGACGGATCTAGAGCAGGATAGTACACTTCAGTCTCAGATACCAGAGTCACAACTGTCTCTTCTGCAGCTTTCTCTATTGAACCAGGCTTGGGATTCAGGGAGTTGCTCTGGACTCTTGTTCTGATGTCTGCATGGGGCAGACTGGATTACAGGAGGTTCAGCTACAACACTATTTGGGATCGACATTTGCTCAATGGGAAGTAAGTGACTGCGGTAGACAGTCCACTGACTATTCTTCATTCCTTCTTGCTCAATTCTGTACACTGGCATCTCTTGCATTTCCTCCAAAACAACTATGGGCTAAAAAAAAAAAAAAAAAAAAAAAAAAACTCCTAGCACCTTTTCCATCCTTAGTATGAACATAAGGGATACCGGACCATCTGTCTCATATCTTATGCTTGCCTGAAATGCCCAGGTTTCATAGGAGAACACGGTCTCCTGGACGCAGTTCTTGTGCTTTAAATTTTCGTATCATGTCTGGCTTTATTGAGTTTGTTGCACTTAGCAGCAGTTTCTGTGGCTAACTTGTAAGCAGCATTAAGTTGATCTTGCAGTCTCTGCACATAATGCAGATACATCTCCATCCTAAACCCATCGGCCGAAACACTGAAACACAAGTCGACAGGTAATCTGGCTTCCCTGCCAAACATAAGACTGTAGGGTGAGAACCCAGTGGCATCACTTCTGGTATAACTGTACGCATGGACCAGGGCACTGACTCGCTGGCTCCACTGGCATTTGTCTTTCAGGTCTAATGTTCCCAACATATCAAGGGGAGTCTGATTGAACCGTTCTGGTTGAGGAGCACCTGGAGGGTGGTAGGGAGACATACTGGACTTGTAAATACCCCACAGTGACCGTAACTCTTATTAAGTGGCTCTCAAAATCTCTGCCCTGGTCAGAGTGAATTTATTACCGAGCTCCATAATGCATGAAAAACCTTTCTACTAGAACTTTCGCCACCATGAAGGCCTTCTGGTCTTTAGTGGGATATGCTTGTGCACAGTGTTCTCAGATTAGTTTTCTTACCAAGATATTTTCAACATTCTTTGAGTCAGGTTCTAGACTGAGAAAGTCCATGCACACCAGCTCCATGGGAGCACTTGTGGATATGTGTACTAGAGGGGGAGACCCTCTGTGGTTGCGCCTTCCTCTGCACACATCGAATGTAGGTCTTGCAATACCTTTCTATATCACTTACCATGCAAGGCCAATAAAAATGTGATCTGGCTATGTTCAGTGTCCGTTCTTTGCCAAGATGCCTCATTTCGTCACATAAGGCATGTAAAACTGTCTCTTTAAACTAAGTAGTGACTTAGTGAAACCTTGAGGGCCTTGTATTTCTCGATACAGCAGTCTATTCGTTATTTTCAATTTGGACCTTTCTCACATCAGTCAGGCATCTGAATGATTGATTGTGACTTGACTTGCATCACCTCTATTTTCTAAAGTACAGAGAATGTCTTTCATGATTGCATTTTCCCTTTGCTCGCATTGCAGGTACTGATTTGTAAGCTGTGGCAGTGAGCTGATATCTATTGCAGCAATGTCACAGTAGGCTGTGGGCAAACATTCTGCTGAAGCACCAAGGGTGTCCATTAGTCGATTTGAGTTGGTTACTGAGGGTTGCTCATCAGTGTCAAATTTCTTACAAAGAGCTTTCACTGCCTGTTCAGGAATTTTGACCCCAGTTGCATTGTTCTGAGAAGTGATTGGTCTTCTAGACAGTGCATCTGCATCAAAATGGTTCAATCTTGGTGAGTACTCAACACCGTAATCGTACGTAAACAAAGCTGATAACCATCAGTGCCCGGCTGCATCCAACTTTGCAGTGGTCTGTACCTACGTCAAGGGGTTATTGTCTGTCTTGATGGTGATTTTTGCTCCGTAGAGATACTCAGGGAACTGGTCCACAATCGCCCATTTTAATGCCAAGAACTCTAGCTTGTGAACAGTGTACTTCTCCTCTGCACTGTTGAGGCTTCTGCTGGTGAAAGCCATAAGTCGTATCCCTTCAGGAAAACTTTGGTAGAGTACAGCACCTAACCCACTGAAACTTGCATTTGTGTGGCGTACATATGGTTTCTCTGGATCAGCGTACACTAGGACAGGGGCATGTATCAAACAATGAATAATGTCTCTAAAAGCATTGTTGCACTCTGGCATCCATTGAGGTCCAAATGGTTCTGACTGCTGTAGTAAAACTTGGGGTCATTTCTTTTGACCGGTGGGTTCTTTCCTTTTCTGGTGGGTGGATAGCCTTGCGTGAGATTCAGCAAAGGCCTGACAACTCTATTACAGTCTTTCATGAATCTTTGGTAGTAACCACAAAACCCAAGGAAACACTGCAACTCTTTCAGAGTGGATGGTTTGGGCCATGTCGTCAGAGCCACCACCTTACTGGGGTCAGTCTGGATCCTATCTGCAATAAGGCATAAAATAAGTGGGTTTGCATCGCAATTTGTGAATCAAAAACTGATAAATTTGAGTCAATTTTGGCTTTGATTAGCAATAGGTGCTAATGGATTTCTCCAGGACCGCAAGGCTTGGAATGCGTGAATGGCACTACTTTTTCACTATTTTTAGCCCTCTCCCCCACATTCTTGACCCCCCACTGCTAATCAACTTTAACCAGTTGCTAATCATTTTGCATTTTGATTAGCAAAGGCTGCTAATCAAGTCTCCGACACTAACTTATGCTTTGTGCAGATAAAATATGGCCAACATACTTAACTGAGGTCTGGAAGAACAGGCACTTATCAATCAAGAGCTTTAATCCAAACTCTTCTATATGATCTAGCACCTTCAGAAGCCTAGTTTCGTGTTCTTCTAACATTTTGCCAAAAACGATTACATCATCCAGATACACCAAACACTGAAGTAAATTTATGTCGCCAACAGCCTTCTCCATGAGCCTTTGGAATGCAGCTGGGGCACTGGAGATCCCTTGTGTCCTTCTTAAGAATTCATAAAACCTCAGTGGACAAATGAATGTGGTCTTTTCTCGATCTTGAGGAGCCATGGGTATCTAATAGTACCCACTGCTTAGCTCTAGTACGGAGAACCACTTACTGCCGTTCAAGCAATCTAAAGAGTTTTAGATTCTTGGCATGCTGTACCAATCCAGTGTGGTTCTCTTGTTAAGGGTGCGGTAATCCATGCACATCAGTACAAATCCATTCTTCTTCTTGACGACCACAATGGGAGAGGCATAGGGACGTCTGGATTCCTGAATAATTCCAGCAGCCAACAGTTCTTGAAGACAGCACTGCACATCATCGATATCTGCAGGGGCTAGTCATTGTGATCTTTCACAGAATGGTCACGAATCATGCAATCTTATTTGGTGTTCTTCACCATCCACACATTCCACATCCCATTTGTGGAGTGAGAAAACGTTAGTGCGCTCAGACAGTTTCTTGCCGATTCATCTTTTCCAGGCTTCAGGAACTGGAGAGTCTCGGAAATCAAAGAGCTTGGCATCCAGTCCAGTACTAAGATTTTCAGCAGATGGTTTCACAGCAGTATCAGAACAGTACACTCTAGCAAGGGTGCACCCTCGCCATATGGTCATCTTTGTGATGTTCTTCACATGGGCAGTTACTCGTCAAGCACAGGCATGTGCTCGCACTGGACGGACACTGAGCTTCACAAGTACTCCTTCAGGTAATCCATGCTCTTCTGGAGTGTCCAGCATCAGCAATTTATTCTTTACCTCTCCTCTGATACAAACCATGCCAGTTATACCACATTCAGCATTTGGGGGGGGTATCACAATTTCTTCAGCATCCTTCTTCCACACAATGCCCACAGGATCATCTTGGGTCTCTTGGGCAGACTCAGACTTCTTCTAATACACTTGTCTAATCATAGCATGTACACTTAGTGTTCAGCCCCTTCTCTTGACTTCCTCCACTTGGCAAAGTTGAGCCAGTTGGCTAAACATAACAGTATGTGTTCCGATGAGCATAGGTACACCATCGTACAGGCCGGATTCTGGACACACAAGTGCAAGTGTCTCAACAGGATCTCCTACACCAGTGATCTGTGACGGGAAAGCTATCACATGCTGATGTATCCCAAGTAGGGGTATGTTTTGTTACTTAGGCCCCAAATATTCAATCCATCAATCGGCATCAGTGGGGTATGAGGTAAGTTCCGATCATACCATTCTTTAAAAATTGCCACCTGCGATCCACTGTGTAGGACAGCTCTGGTCTGCACTCCTTCAATGGTAATTGTAGCTCCCATAGTAGGACGAACAAGTGTATCACCTGCTATACATAAAAGTCCAAACGCTCTTGCAGATGACTTGCCTACTGATGGGTTCACATTTTGTCTAGCTGCATTACCAGGGGGATTTATATGCTTTCGGCACTCGTCAAATCAACCTGGTATTGATCTTGCACAAATCTTCTGGAGACTAACACTGTCTGTTCAGGTGGCTATCCTCACCACATTGGTAACAAAAAAAATGTCTTCTCTAACTTGTCGTGAATTAACTAGTCCAGCAGAGGGCTGGGGAATACTTGTCTGATTTCATTTCTCTCTGAAAGATCGATATGCATCATTTTTTGCAGAAGGTCCTCCATTACTATTTTCATTCCTTTGATACGTCATAGGTGCTGGTTTACTTTTCTTTAGGTCATCCACAATGGCTTTTAGTTCCTGCAACTGGCTCTGGAAATCAGAAACATGTAGTAGAATTAGCTAGTTGGGCCATGGCACCCAGCACAGACAAGTTGCGGTCAGGAGACATGTCTGTGGGGTTCTGCTGCACTTGACAGCTTCGACTTGAAGCTACAGTAACTTTTAGTGTGGCTCTCAACCCACTGAGCTCTTGCAAAAGTTCATGACTATCACTACTTAAGTCTCTTTCACCCCAAGAGGACACTGTGGTTATCCCAGCATTGGATTCCCAAAGGTCTGTCTCATTTTCAACCTCTCTCATGTCCTTTATCAGGACACTGAAGGTGGGTAGATTGTGTTTTCGATCCTTCAAGCCCAACTTCAACAATAGCAAACTAGAGTATCGAGCAGCTTTGAGTACTTAGTCGATTCTCACGTTGTCTAGATCTGAGGAAGTCACAGCTCCTTTACAAAAAACTTGTTGCACCGCTTGCTCGAGATGAGTTTGAAAGTCGTATAATGTCTCTCCTCTGCATTGCTTGGTTGCTTTGTATTTTCACAAGACCTTCACTTGACTCAGTGCTTCCAAACACGCTATCGAGAGCATTCAAATAGTCTTGAACAGTGGTATTGGGTTTTGAGGCCCTTAAGAAATGGATTACATCGAAAGCAGACTCTCGGAGACTTTCTATTCTCTTACACTTTTCTGCCTCTGGACACTGCCAGTCTTGAACCAACGAAGTGGCACAGTCCATCCAGGTGTTAAGGTCCTCCTCCCCTGCTAGAGTGGGTTTGATCCCAGAAAACATGTGTAATCTTCTACAGGAATCATGCATAACATGCAGTACATACCTTGGCATTCCTACTGCAGCTCGAGATAAATTACCTTTTAGCACATCAATTACTTTTCTAACTTCATCTGCAGACTTCCATTCTGCCAATAACAAAAGACTCAATTCCTTTTGAAAACCTTCGGCTTTTGGGGGGGGTCACTGGGCTCGGGCATCTTACATGCATGGTGCATCAAATTCCAGGCAGAGTGGGAATCTTCATGAGTCACATGATCTGGCACCTTAGCAAAATCTACAGTCTCTCTGCATTCAACAAGGACAGTCAGTGTCTTGGTAGAGTGGTCTCTCACTCACCCTCATACTGTAATCCGACCTATATCTGTTTTTTGCAGACAACACCTCTTTAATTTGTCCATTACGAGTCCCAGGGGAAACTCCTAAAATTAACAGTGCTTTCTTGAATTCTATGCCCTCACCATCACACCAGTCCAACAAATGTTCGCACACCTTTGTGTCAACCATCATTTTAGCTTTGGGGATTGCCCCACCTGCTGCTTGGGCAAGAAACTCCATGTTGGTGCATTTGGAGTTACAGGAGATCCCAGCGGTGCCTCCAAGTTGTGCAACCGAGGACTACAACCCCTGCCTTATGTTCATAGTCAAGGTTAAGGGGCCTGGGCTCTGTACGGTATGGTCTGGGAGTTAATTTCTAAAAGAATGCATAAATAACGTGGTGCCTCCACCCAGAGTAAGGTTTTGTGGGCCAGAATGGTAAATTGGATACAACCCCCCTGGGATGCTGTACCTACCCACCTCCCTTCCTAAACGACACCCCACACACAGAAATTCACTTTACGTTGCACTTCAATAACACACTTTAAGGAACTCTCTAATAATATGCTCATAGACACAACAGTAAAGAATAAATAACAAATACAGATTCATCAGGGTATAGTAGGAATAGGGAGGGGATACCTGGAACAGGGAGGTACACAGGTTTGACTTTGATTTGTTTCTGGCAGAAATCAATGCAACAGCAGGTAAAACAGTAAAAAACATTTAAAATGTTGAGCATATAGGAAAGAAAACAATTTCCCAACCTCCCACCAGCATGCAGCAATAACACACAACCTCACATCTGGTATGAGACCCCCTAGTTCTATGCTGGGGTACCCCAGACTGATGCAGGCCTGTGGTTGCCGTGGGTTGGCTAGCGTTGGTGCACTTAAACTAATTGGATGCTGTAACTGTAGCTAAAAGTTGCAATTCCAATTGTACAGTTCCCATAAATATTTGCAGGGCAGCCCTGCTTACTCACGGTTTTTTGAACCCTTAGGCTGATACAAACAGGCTGGAGCAGAGACTTTGCTGGTATTGGTTCTTTTTCCCCCAGCGCCATGGGGTTTTAGTGATAGTTGGTGGTGCACCACATCAGCAGACAGCAGGATGCAGAGAGCAGAAACCGCAACATGGGGTTGCAGGGGATGAAGGATGCTGGTCTTCATCTGTCAAGCCTTTCCAAACTTCACCTGACAGGCCTGTATCATCTTCTCTCCGATGGTTCCCAGGTGTGTGTGTGTGTGTGTGTGTGTGTGTGTGTGTGTGTGTGTGTGTGTGTGTGTGTGTGTGTAGTGACAGGTAGCTTTAGTCACCCTGCAGGCTTCACTCAATAGTGCAGTCATCCTGCTGGCCAGTAGCAGCAGCCAAAGGGTAGACAAGGCTGGGTATTCCCCACAGGGAAAAAAGTCTCAAGCTTTAGTTTAAATTAAAAGCCACCTGGATACTTCTGCTGGCAAGCAGAACCATTTTTAAGATGATCTTCAAGACCAGGAGACACTAAGGCAGGGTGCTCCCCTCAGGAAACAGTCAGTTCTGGAGAGCTTTCTGGTCAGAATCCACTTAGATTCAATTTACTTGACAGGTTTTCTCTGACAAAACGTGTCAAAACTGCAACAGGCAGGCTGATTCTGTTTTAAGACTGGAAAAACCTCTTCTTCAGAAAATCACTTCACAAGGCTGGAGATCAGCCAGGAGCCCCTCTGACAGGCTTGAGGGCTCTCCTCCAATTGTCACAGAACCAGGGGTTGACATTGGCACCAGCCCACTAGCCAAATACTGGTAGATTTTCTACCAAGTTAATACGATTTTCCTTTAACTAGCCCTGTGGGCTAATACTGAAGAAGGCAACATATTAATAAGTACACCAGCTGGGCCAGTGGAAAAAACTCTATGGGGCTAGGGGATTTTCCCAGTCACTAACCCAGCTGGTTAGTGATTGCTAAACTTAATTTCGACCCCTTTAGAACAGTCTCTCACTTCAAAATAAACTCGAGGAGCACAGCCTCAAGCTGCAGCATTCTTTTTCTTCCCTCAGAACAACTGGCAGCTTATGATTGGCTGATTGGGCTGTCCATCCTGGTACTGGGCGCCTGACTGGTTGTTGCTAGGATGCCCAGCACACTGCTTACTCTCCTGTCCCAGAAGCCATTTCTCAGTCCTCAAAGGCTTCTGCAAGATCTGATTGGTTGAAACTGGTCACAAGATCTCTTAAGATGGCTGCTGGCAAAAGAGTTTGGTAGTCCTGTCTTTGAGAATCTCTTGCAGCCAAACCATTTGGAGTTGCATTTAACTGTTTATGGGGCTTGATAGCCCATTCTGTGCCCTTTCTAGCGACTACACATTTGTGGGGGTGGTTGCAGCTGTTCGGTCGTTGCATCTCCCACTTCTGTGGCTCCCCCTAGGCACAAGCAAGCTCCATTCTGTGCCTGAACTACATTTCCCAGCAGCCTCAGCTGCTGGGGCCTACTCATTTATGGTGCTTGAAAGTGCTTCAAAAATAAACAAACATATTGGGGGCGTGGCCAGCTATCCAGCTACACGGACGCACTTCCAGAGAGCTCTCACTTCAGCGTACTTAATTTAGTCTATTTTTTGTAATTTATGCCTAACTTTAACTTTAAATTATATTTACTTGTTCCCTGGAGTCCAGCTGGTACTGGGGATACCTGAATTCGGCGTGATGGGGCAAAAAAAACACAGACCAGAAAACTAATTTCTTTACTCCACGTGGCGGGGACTCCAAACCTCCGACTGTGCCAACAAATGTCCCCGAGGGGGATACGGGGGCTGGGGAACCTGGTCCTGCTACATTGGAGTCTCTACAATCGTCAGTTCTGACTTTGACTAAAACAGTCCAGCGTGCAGATGAGTAAATGGATGGGTATAACACCCGATTGCTACAGGTGGAACAAAAACTGGATCATCTAATGGAAACAGTGCAAGATGCAGAGAAATCCTCAAACTAGGCCCAAGCCACGGCCACCTCCTGTGCTTCGCTCCAGACTGGAGCATATGGAAAATTTGACCCGTGCTGCTAATGTCCAGATCATCGGAGTCCCGGAGGGCACAGAAGGAGAAAATCTCTCCCTTTATTTGAATGCCTGGTTATCAGAGACCCTTGGACTTGATCTACAGGACCAGTTGGTCCGTGCATACAGGGTTAATATTCGGAGACCGGAGTCTATGGAGGGTCCCAGAACAATCATGCTTATCACCGTTTCTGTGGTGGTGGTGCGGGATCATACAGTATCTTACAAGCCATTCGAGCAAGGCACAACATTTAGATAGATGGGTCTGAAATAATATTTTTCCCCAACCTATCTTACTTCACTCACATGAACTGGAAAGGATTTGATGCGGTCAGGGTATTGGAGATCCTGAACAACTTGTTGATGCCTGCCCGACTCCATGTAACGGTGGGAAGAAAGGCATACATATATACCAAACCTAAAGAAGCTATGAGGATGGTGGAAAAGTTAGAGACCGAGAGGGCAGCCCGAGAGGGAGACCATTCGTCTGATTCAGAGGCTGAGGATACTTGTAAAATAGAAGAAGTGGGACATTAAGTTTTTGTTGTATTAACTCACTATCTATCCTGTTTCAGAATGACCCCTATACAGTTTTTTTTTTTTACTCTCCTGAAAGTAGATAGACAGATTAATACTTGGACTTAATTTCTTTCTGCTGATATAACCCACTTTCAGGGACTTTAATAAAGTGGAGAAGGTAGGGCAATGGATCAGATTTAGGGTTTAAATAACGAAAAAGTTTTGGGAGATGATGTGCTAATATCCAAGTTAAACTTTTCTCTTGTGTCTTTAATCCTTCATGTAATCCTGTGAGAGCAAACTGAGAGATATAATAGAAGCTATAGAATTAAATGTGTATCTAATAATCAAGGGCCTTTATGGCTTGGGATCTTCATTAATATACATTAAGTGGTAACTGCCATATTATAGGCATTGATAGCAATAGCCATATGGGATACTCGTATTGATGTATAAGAAAGCATTCCGTTTCATGCTCTCTGGAATTCCCCCCAATCTTGTACCTAATGTAACAATAGATCGCATATCTGTATATATCTTTTTAATGTTGCTTACACTGTGATGTAGTACATTGTTCAGGAAGTTACAGTGTGATATATTTGCATAAACTCTATAAATAGAAAGTAAAAAAATAAAATAAACATTTGTGCCCCCTTGATCCTCCCTTGTGTCTCCGGACCCCGATTAGCTTAGTTGGGGGTCCGGGATCACATGGGGAACCTCTGTTGTCATCACGGAAGCGGTGCTTTTAAAATGCACATTGTACATGCGCGACCTCACCAGCTCACACTCACAAGTGTGTCTGCATCTTTTCTCCTCTGGCCCCGCTTTCAGCAACAAACACATGTGGGGGCCGGCAGGAGACTCTGGACCATGCATCAGGACTCAGGCTGGCGCCAGGAGGGATCGGAGTTCTGCAGGGTGGCAAGGTAAGCCCCCCACTTTATCTGGGGGGTTACATAGATAAAAATAACCGCTTAGTGAAAATTGCTCCTCAGAACTGTCTGGTTGCTAATCAAAATGTTGCTGATTAGCAAAGACTGCTAATCAGATTTTCAAAACTAATGTATGCCTGTAACTCAGTGTGGGGAATCTTGCACTGTTATCAGTTCCACACTTGATCTAGCCATTGGATTACGAGGGCATCAGTCACCTGTGTTGTCAGTCGCTCCCCTTTCACTAAAATCAAATTCATCATTGGATGAGAAGTCCCCTGCTGTGTACAGACAGGCCCAGCAATTAAAAGCCTTTTGGGCAGAGAGACACCCCCCACCCCAACAAGGCTGAGAGACGATCAGCGACAGGCACAGCAACTGAAAGCCCTAAGAGGCTACAAGAGCTGTCAGAGGCAGGCACAGCATCAGTCTCCAGTGCTAGCAGTACCCCACCTTTCACAAGAATTAAATACATCACTGTATGAATAGTCTGCACCATGCAGGCACATTCAGCAAGTAAAAGCCTTTTGGGGCTAACAGACGCACCAGCAGCGGGAACGGCACCTGAAAGGCCCTCATGGCTGAGAGACTGCCAACAGCAACTGAAAGCACTCTGATGGAAATTAAAAGAAATGCAAATAATTAAATGATAGTGCTGACTGTTCCCTTTAAACTTTTCTAATGTCCTATTCCTTGTTATTTTAGCCATGCTACCTGGGCACTTGCTCTACTGTCTTCCATTCTCAATACAAGTCAGCAAAGCTTTACTAGTTTAATACACAATCCACCAGCATTTGGTCAGTGCCATTCAGACCCAGAAACATGGTAGTTATGATGAAATATAGACATGTCAACAGTAAAAAAGCATTTTCCCATACAAGCAGTGGTGCTCATCACCCCTTTCCCAAAAATCTACTGCAAAAAAAAAAAAAAAAAATTACTTTACTACCAGAGAGAAAGGGGCAATTGTAATTCAGTAAGAAAATGCTACTGACAGTTTCAATGGAACCTATGAACACCACTGTAGTTGTTAAACCTTAGCCGGGGGGTGGGGGGGTGGACTCTTAATACAAGGGCAACCATTGTTCCCTACTCACAAAAGCTTTAGCAGATCTTGCCCAGTGCCTGATTTCTGCCGCCTGCCATTTTCAGCCACTTGCTGTTAAACAGACTAGTGAAATAGGATTTTGGATTTTATAGGATGGCAGCTCACCATATTAAAAACAGCCTAATGGGACTGCTAACATACGGCATTTAAGCTGCAACTATCCAAATAACATTTTGACCTGGCTCAGTTTTCATACCGGAGACAAAGTTTCACGTCACAACTTCCCACGCCAACTCAGAGGCAGCGTGGACAAGACACAGGAGGGTGAGCAACTCTTGCCAGAATCCAGAGTGCTCCTGTAGGCAATCGAACGGCCATGAACTCATGAGACCACGCATCATCAACCTCCTCTGCCCAGGCAGGTGTAGCATGCAGGATGATGCAATTTGTCAGGAAGGCAGGTGGAACAAAAAAGTGAGAGAAAAGGCCCACTGGGTGTCAGCATGACAGCCAGCTCGCCACTCCAAAGTCACTGGGCCCAACTCCACCTTCAGTTCCCCTCCGTCGTCAGAGATGTTTTCCCTCAAAGGCCAGTGGCCAGGGCTTGCCTCGGCCAGCTGACAGGTTACAGCTCTGGGCTGGAAGGCGGCAGAAGGACACCGTGCCTCAACGAGAAACAGCGGGACAGGAATGGACCAAATGAAGGACGTGGCATGACGCTAATCAAGGGGTATGAAATTGTTCCTATGCATTAATCACAAGGTTCTCAGGGCCTTTAGTAATAACTCCCATCTCAACATGTACTGAACTAATCTTATTTTGAAATAAATCTAAAAATTATTTACAGTACTGCCACGAGAAACACTTTGGTTGTAGGCAATCAGAATTTCAGAGAGATTTTCCACCACCCTAAACAAGCTGCCTAAATATTGATGCATTTTTTCAGAGACAAAAATAGACTTCGCTTCCCTGTCGCTCACCTGATACCCATGAACTAATGCGGTGAGCCAGTCGATCAGTTTCTACACAAAACAGAACCGCAATCTAGATTCCAAAGCTCATCTCTATCTTTTTAAGATCCTTGGGTGATCTGTACAAGGTTATCACCACACTCTCACCTGTGGATTAGCATGCAATGGTACCATATATCCGACAACAAGTTCCTGCTACTGTACATTTCAACTGATGCTCCAGAATTCAAACCTCATCCAACTATTAAGCTGTGAATTGGGTCAGTAAAGTGCCTACATCTAAGAAACACTTGGCCCTAAAATAACCCAGATCCACAAGATGAGAAATATAAAAACATAGCCACTTGGTCCACCAGTCTGTCCATTTTTCCCTACCTACAATCACATAGCAGACCCCGATTTACAGCTTTCTCCCTCCCTCCCCCTTACTTTTCCACTATGATTTCCTTGTGCCTATCCCATGCATTCTTCAAAATCCACTTCTGTTTTTGGCCCCACAATCTCAGCTGGAAGACTGTTCCAGGAATCTACCACTCTTTCTGTAAAGAAGTACCTCCTCGCATGTCTCCAGAATGTACCTCCCTTCAGCTTCTTATGTCTCCTTTTTCTTGAGCACCTTTTATTTCTGAAAAATACTTCTCTCCTGTACCTTATTTACCACTGTGAGTAATTTAAAGGTCTCTATCATATCTCCTCCCTTCCAGGGTGTACATGTTGAGGTCCTTTAGTCTCTCCTTGTAGGGCTTTTGATGCAGCCCCAGCACCCTTTTAGCTGCCTTCTCTGGACCGCCAGAACATAGAAACAGAGAAATATAGAAGGTAACGGCAGATAAGGACCATGTGGCCCACCTAGTCTGCCCCTTTTCCCTATCTAATGCAATACTACAGACTCCAGTTGATCTGTGGCTTACCCTCTGTTCCCTATTGCGAGAATACTCGTATGTCCATTCCATACATTCTTGAATTCCTACTATTCCCCCAAACCCAAACACCTCTGCAGGAGGCTGTTCCAAGCATCCACTACTCTTTCTGTGAAAAAGTACTTCCTCACATTGCCCCTAAGCCTACCCCCCTCTACCCTTATAACAAGCCCCTTTGCGCTTGTACACCTTCTTGTCTCAAAGATGCTACCCTCCTGTACCTTTATACCCCTGAGGTACATGAATGTCTCTATCATATCCCCCCTCTCTCCTCACCTCCAGGGAATACATACTGATGCCCTCTAGCCTTTCCTCATATGACTTTTGGTGCAGTCCTTGCACCATTTTTGATGCCCTTCCCTGGACTGCCTCTATTTTATCTATGTCCTTCTGGAGATGCGGCCTCCAAAACTGGACACAGTACTCCAGATGAGCAGAAATGGACACACAGTACTCAAGATGGGGTCTTACCAGTAAATCTACATAGAAGCAACACTACCTCCCTCTTTCTGTTAGCGATACCCCTTCCTATGCACCCCAGCATCCCATTAGCCCTTCTGACTGCCTTGTCACACTGCTTGACCATCTTTAGGTCATCCAATATGACTACCCCCAGGTCTCTTTTCCTGCTTGGTAGACTTCCTCTTCCATCTCCTCTGCAATGTCACTTACAAAGGCATTAAAGAGGACCAGTCCCAGTACTGATCCCTAAGGTACCGTGCTGGTCACTTTCCCATCCTTGGAGTGAACTCCGTTTACCACCGCCCTCTGTCTCCTATCCCCAATCAATTTCTTACCCAGTTTACCACCTTTTTACCCACTGCTAAGCTACCCAACTTGCTCACTAGTCTCCTATGTGGAACGGTGTCAAAAGCCTTACTGAAATCCAGGTAGGCCACGTTCACCACTCTTCCATGTTCTAATTCCTTGGTCACCCAGTCAAAGAAATCTATCAGATTTGTCTGACATGACCTCCTCCTGTGAATCCATGCTGCCCTGAGTCCTGTAACCATTAGATTGAAGATATTCCATAATCCTTTCCTTCAGCAATGTTTACGTTAACTTTCCTACCACTGATGTCAGCCTGACTGGCCTATCATTCATTTTTAGCCTCCTCCCTGCTACCACTTTTGTGAAATGGGACGATATCTGCCCTCCTCCAGTCCTCGAGAACCATTCTGGTATCCAAGTGATCTGTTAAATAAGACTGACAGAGGTGCAGCCAGTAACTCCCTGAGCTCAACACCCTCGGATGCACCTCGCCGTCCCCATTGCTTTGTCCACTTTCAGATTAGCAAGTGACTCCAGAATACTTTTCTCTGAAAAAGGACTAATGTCCATCTCCCCCGTTCAAGGCTTCCGTTTCTTTTTTTGCAGGACACTGTTTGAGCTGTCCCACCCGACAATATACAGGTTCCACAAAGAATCATACAATCTCCACATTTAATGCCAGTCTAAAGACTAGTTCTATCAGCTGTCTTTTCTCATGTGTGGTCCCAGTTCTGGGCTGCCTTAAATTCAGGGAGGACATCAGCTCAATTGACTGGACTGTTTTTGATCCGAGTCAGTCTCAGCATGGATGCTGAAATCACCACTAATTGTAACTCTGGGAGATTCCAGAACTAAGGCAGAGACCATCTCAGCAAACACATATTAGAAAACTACAGAGTACCGAGGCTGACAATACACTAGTTTCAGCATTAAGGCCACCTTCTGTCACTAAACCACCATATGATCAAACAAATCTGAATTTTTTTTTTTTTTTTTTTTTTTAAATGACTAAACTGAACAATTTCAGTGTGATCTGAATATTGTTACTACCACTCCACCTCCCACTTTTGGATACTGGATACTGAAACACTGAGTAATTTGGTGGAACAGCATCAGCCAATGCTGGCCTTCTATGGTCATCAAGAAAGGGCTCAGTCATAGTAACTATATCATTAGAGCCATCCACAATTAAATCATGGATGATTGCAGTCTTAACAATTCATGACTCTTGTGGATGTGGGAACTCATGTCTGTTATGCATAATGAGTGTATCAGGATGCTTCTGGGTACCCGAAGCTTGGGTTCAGCAGCCAAGACCCCTCGCTGTTGGTAGTCTGTTGCCATAAGGGGCAAACACCTTGCATATGTACTTTACATGGTGTTACCACTGCCCGATATTCATACAAGCAGTGTGTGCCAGACAGGATGCACTCCCTGTATGAATGCCTCGCGGTGCTATGTTTTGCGCAGCACAAACAGATGCTTCTGAATTTCAGGGCCACAGTATGGGTACCGTGTAAATGTTCACCTATTACAGGTGTGTTTCCTCCCTTGAAGTTCTAGTTCTCTGTTTGTAACATCTCCCAACCTGTTGCTATGAAAAGTATTCTGATGAAAAGCATTAGGGTGTGACTTAAAGACAGGAGAAACAGATGACATCTAAAGGGCAAAGTGCCCATTTTCATTAACAATGTCTTCAGCAGGAGAGCCTGATGGCCCGAAACACCACATCCTTCCGTACTTATGACTCACGTTCAGAAGCGGACCAAGCAAATCGGTCAGGCAGCCCGGGGGAGGGGGAGGCTGGGGAAACCCTGCCATGCAGCAGCTTTCCCAGCCAGGGAAGGGAGGCACCATGGTTCCCGTGATGCAGCGACCCCACCGATGGGTTAAGGGAGCTCGTCTCCCTCACAGGACATTGCTACCTATGACCAAAGTGACATGCATGGGGACGCATGTCCTGCAGCAGGGCACCAGGGAGGAGGCCAGGGAGAAATCTGGAAAACAAAAAAGTGTCAGTGGGCATCAGTGACAGTGCCAGTGTCCGCTGTTCCCACCCATGTGGATCACAGGAGGGACTGTGGGGTGAAGCGGTGGTTGTGACTCGGGATGCTGATATAAACCTGAAGTAGGTGTGAAGAAGCTACCGGTGGCCAAAAAGCAGAAAAATGTCTTTAGTAATTACAAAAAAAAAAAAAAAATTTGGGTCCAGAAACTCAAACCTTGGATTAATTTTGAATAATTGAGTTCTACTAATGCCAAATATGATTTTGTTTTTTAGACTGGAAATTGGCAAATGCCTTTAACAAAGTATGTTTAAAAAAAAAAAAAAAAACTGAAATGCATTAAGCAATATGGCTGGATAGTCATATGATGGGTCTTGGGCAATCGTTCTTCATTTTAATTTCCTATTTTATATATATTTTTTTAACCCACAACAAATACTTTGATCACGTACATCTGTAAATCTATCTGGTTGCTGTCCTTCACAATGTGCTGCAGTAATAGCAATGTTAAACAAAAGAACGAATAAATAAAAAAAACAGGATTTTAATTATGCACCGATTTGTTGCCTAATGATGAAACAAGTACACTGCAAAAGCCCAGCAAAATGTTGCTTTTTTCATTTAGATGACAAACTTTAATGTCAGTTCAGAAGAAGACAGGACATCACACATTCACTTTAATCAAAGTTCACTGATAGTCTAAAGTGAAAAATATGTGACTGAAAAAAACAGGAAGTTCCACAGGTGTTGGGATCATCATCACCAGGGTCAAGACAAAACTTTGATCAGGCAGGCTTGTCACAATGTTTAAAGTAATAACATGTAACACACCTATTCTGTTACCAATAGAAACATACTTTCAGCTAGACTTAAGTAACTTTGGACTGCTTTACTACGTAATCAGTGCATTCCAACAAAAAAAAAAAGTCAGAAAAGTTGTATACTTTACACTTGCCAAATTGAAAGTTCAACACTGAATTACGAACCCTGAACTTTTTTAAATTTTATTTTGGCCCTACCAGAAGTGAAATCAGTCACCTTGTGAACTGGTTAATATCCACCACATACGATACATTTCCACTATCCATAAAAACAAAATAAATCTGCTATGAATATTAAATGGCTAGCAAAAAATTGAAATCTCTCCCACTCTGTTTCAATATACCGCCCAAAGTATGTTTCAATATACTGCCCAAAGTAGTACATCTGGCTACCAGACATTTCACCAAGGTATTCATTTATCCACCAAATATAGAGACAGACCCTGACACCCTGTTCTTGCAAGAACACGTCAACAGTAATGTAGCTAAGTATTATATTTTCCCAATGGCAAAAGGAATTGTAGTGAAACTCTCATTTAAATTGTATTGCATCCATATACCAATAAAAAAAAAAAATAGCAGTTCTAACTAATACTGCATCAGTCACAATAGTAAAGCCCATCATTCTAGGCTAGACAACTCCCCAACATATCAACAACATTTTCAGAAATGGGAGGAACCAGCAACAGTATGAAAAATGTAAAACTAAAACAGAACAATGAAAGGAAGTGATGTCTTCTCACCTTTTTTGTCCAGCAGCCACATGAAAAAGAAGCAGGGCAGAAAGCCCAGGGGCCCCCACAGTACCAGCAAGGCTATGTCAAAGCTGGAAAACCCATACGCATGCTTAGCTGAATTCTGGATGGGACCCCACATATTCCACACCATGCCTTGCATGAACCCGAAGAGGGAGAAGATAGACAGCACCAGCCATCTTCGCCCGTACACCCTGCTGCTCTGAGCCCCAGCCCGCTGGTGATACTGCGGCGTCGGCGGCTGCACAAACCTCCTCTGGCTTCGGGAAGGTAGCAGCGGCTCCCTTTCTGCCTGCCTGCTCCATACAGAGTCCATGGCTGTGTGTCTCACAAACGCAAGCTGTCTTTGCAATCCGTTACTAAACCTGCAGGCGTCCTAAACGTGTATGTTCCTGCGATTTCTCGAAATCCAAGTTACTTTAGAAATACAGTGAAAAGGACAGAGAGCGGATATGTCAGGAGTGCTATAAGACTCCCTATACAGAATCACAACATTCTTATTATCCCCGGGTTGGCGCGCATGCGTCGAAGAAGTACCGCGTTCAGAGAACGTCCTCACGTGCCCCCGAGCGAGTTTCGCAAAAGTCAACTCCTGTGAACGTTTGGTATGGCTCTCTGTGTTTCGTCTCCTGAGAAATCACCACATGACGCTACCATGTGTCTGGGAAAGCAGGACAACACATCATACGACTCGGTGTAATACTGAGGCAGTTCAGCTGCGTCTCCCAACTTTTTATCCCTGTGTGGAAAGGGGGTATACACAAGTGCCTTTTCGGAAGCAGACTCGTAAATCTGAAGTTGAACAAAGCTGTGGGGTCACAGGTAAGACACCCAAGGGTACTGAGGGAGCTCAGGGAGGTACTGTGGGCACCCCTGACAGTCTTTGTTCCAGCTCACCACTGGAAACCGGAGTGGTTTTGGAGGAGGGCAGGTGTAGTCTGGCTTCACCGCAGTGGTAACCTAGCAGGGAGGAGGCTGGCAACTGTAAGCTACTTACCCTGACATGGGGGCGAGCTAAAGGAAAGGATTGTGGAGGATCTTGAATCCAGCAGCGGGTTACAAGAACCAAGGCCAGTGGAGTAACTTTGGTGTTGGGGGGTGGGGAACACACGACCATAAGAGGATTTTACAGTAAGTTATTCAAGACTGCAATGCTGAAATTTTGGGGTGGGATCTGCCCCCCCCCCCCATTCCCATTCTAATTATGCCCCTGACCGAAACAACTCGGATTCATGGGGGGAAGGGATCATGGCTGACTAATCTGATAGATTTTTTTTTCACTGGGAGGCCAGAGAAATAAATCGGGGTAGGGCAGTGGATGTGGCCTACTTAGATTTCAGTAAGACTATCAACACCGTTCCACATAGGAGGCTCTAAGGAAGTTGGGTAGCTTAGAGGTGGGTCCAAAGATGGTTAAGGGATAGACAGAGGGTGGTAGTAAATGGAGTTCACTCTGGGGATGTCTGGAAGCATACCTCTCAACTGTCCCTGATTTTCAGGGACGTCCCTGATTTTGCCTTCAAATTTTATTCTGTCCCTCCTAAAAATTGTGTTTCCGTGACCAAACAGTGGAAGTTGTAGGCACAAAATAATGTCAAACATTAAAGTTACAGACTTGTTTTTCCTTAGAAAATGAATTTTACACTAAGCCCCTTATTCTACCAGCTTTCTGAATGGATATCACCAATTTTGAAGATGTGTCCCTGATTTTGGCCCTTTGTCCCTGATTATTTTAAGTCTTGTCCCTGATTTATGAGGCAGGAGGTTGAGAGGTATGTCTGGAAGTGAGAGTGAACAGCGGGATACCATAGTGCTCAGTACCTGGTCCAGTTGTCTATAATCAGGAGTGCCAACTTTTATGAACCTTTGCGCATGCTCGCTGCCAGTAGATAGTATGTTTCCTGTGTCCAGGTTCTCTACTAATCTTTTTTGCAGGCTGCCCTCAAACAATTTAGGGTACTTATGTCAACTTTGTGGGTATTTGAACACCCCTGCACTCACAGAGTCTGCGCCTGTGTCTATAATGCCTTTATAAGTGACACTGGAAACTGACCCGAGAGCCATATTTCAATTGCAAACCATAAATTTTCCCCGTGGGTGTCAGGTGACCTGCATCCTTTATATATCACTAATACCTACTTTCCCCTCTGCAAGTTGTTTTCTCTGCCCTCTAGAGGGACAAACACCAAAGCCATTTTATTGCAGCTCCTCCCTAGAGTTCACTACCCAACTACTGCCTAATACCTTTCTCTCCTCACTCTCCTACCAATCTGCAATTTCCACTTATTTTAATCCTCTACTCTTATCTTCAGGTCGCCCTAACCCTCCACCCCCTCTCAAAATGCAACTCTGCCTCTCCACCTTCCCCCTTTTCTTGTTCCTTACCTTCTCCTTGCCCCCTCCACTTGCTCACTATTAACCTGAATCATTTAACCCAACACCACCCCTTACCCCATAAGTTCAATCTCCTACTTTCAGCCTCGCAGTCACTCCTTCCTCCCTCCTTGAACTGCTCTTATTTTCCTTTCCTCCCCCAAGCCTCCCTGATCTCTGTGTAAACTAATCTTACCTTTCTTCATCTAATGTTCTCTTCCTCCCTCCCTTCCCCCCGCCCAATAATTCTTCCTCATCCACTCATAAGTGCCGTAAGATTCACTTCTTAATCATTGCTCTGCTGTTGATCTCCTCAGGAGATGTTCACCCTAACCCGGGCCCAATTGCCCCTTCCTCTCCAGGCCCCTCCCCTGCAACCACTTCTCCCTCCTCTGCCCCCTCTGCTCTCCCTAAAGGACTCAAGATCCTGCATTTAAACTGCTGTAGTTTACAGCTAAAAATCGACCTCCTACAAATCATGGCGTTTATTCTAAAACCTGATATATTAATTATTACGGAAACCTGGCTAAAGGCCACAATTCCGGACCACTCAATCTCTATCCCTGGCTACTCAGGGTCAGCGTGGCTCAGTTGGTAGCACATTCGCCTCTGGACCAGAAGGTCATGGGTTCTCGTCCCACACCGGGATTGGACTTGCACCTAAAAATCGCTGGCATCCGAGTGCAGTATTGGGGGGTGCTGTACTGCTGGGGTGTGCCATCCTTCGGATGAGACATTAAACCGAGGTCCCTTCTGCCCATCCTGGTGTTCTGTGGGTGTCCAGGTGGAAGTATAAGAACCCAGGGCACTCTTTGCAAAGAATAGGGAACATTCCCGGTGTCCTGGCCAACATTCCCCTTCCCATAAACCGGTTCATGCAATTATCCAGGCTGTGTGTGGGTGATGATGTGCAACATGGCCGCCACCACACATTCAGTCACTTCACTGCCAGTCTAGCATTGCTTGTAAAGCGCTTTGGGATGTATGAAAAGCGCTGTATAAATGCTGATTCTTCTTCTTCTTCTTCTTCTACTCTGTCCTAAGGTAAGACTGGGCTGGTAGGGGTGGTGGCGTGGCCATGTACATTCTAACCACACTCCAATATTCTACTATATACTCTACCTCCAATCCAGCGACCCATGGCACTCTAGCCATACAAGTGACCCTGCCCTTCACTATCCCTATTTTCATATCCAGTGTCTACTGCCACCCACGCATTCAGCCAAGTATTGCACTAGATTTGGTCTCCTCCATCTCTGTCCTTTCTCACTCTGGTGATTTCAGTTTAAACTAGCTGTCACCTAAGTCTGCCAAAACACGTAATGAAATAGGAGCCCTTAACCTCATCCAGCTGATCTCAGAGCCCACCCGCCCAAACCACAAGACGCTAAACCACTCCCTGCTTGACTGGGCATTCACCTCTCACCCCCACAAAGTAATCAGATCTGGTATCCTTCCTGACGCCCTCAATGACCATAACCCAATCTATATAGTCAGAAAAGTCCACAGGCCTAAATCCCCTCACAAAACCCTGCAAATACACACTTTCAACTCACTGAACCTTGAACCCCTACTGCGAAATCTCACCCCTCTGACTGGTCACCCCTAGCTTCTGCTTCCTCAGTGGACCAGGCCCTCACTTACTTCAAAGGTATATTCCTAGATACTTGGGATACTTTTGCCCCACTTAAAACATCCCGATTCAGGGGCAGTTACCTTCTTTGGATTACTCATGAATTTCTGTCCTGACACAGGGCTAGAGAGCATGCTTGGGAACTTCATAAATCAACCCAGACCCCTAGAGACTTCGCCACATACCATATGCTCCAAAATGCCTGCACTAAGGTTATGAGATTAGCCAAGTCTGGATACTTCAAATCGGCCTTCCTCACAAAAGTAAATACTCCATCAAAATTCTGGAAGGTAGTACATGCCCTCTTCACACCCCTATCCCACTCTCCACCCCTGGTCCTTAAAATAAACAACACTTTTGTGGCCGACCCGAACATGGTAGCCATGGAATTTAATTCCTATTGCACCGCATGCACCGTTGAACTACTAAAATCCCTCCCTTCCTACTCTCTCCCACCTCCTCCAACTTCATAACCCCTTCCTCATCCTCTCCCCCTCCTTCTCCTTCTCCTTCTCTACTGTCACCGCCAATGATGCTTCAAATGCCCTGCCCACTATCAACCCTTCAAAAGGATCCTCCCTAGATGACCTACCCCAAACTCCTCTCTCTCTGTCAGCCCCTGCCATCACCTACCCACTGTCTCTCATTCTAAACCTCTCCTTCTCTACTGGGTCAGTCCCCACCTCTTGGAAGCATGTTGTGGTTCTCCCCTTACCCAAAGGTGGGGACCCCTCTTCCCCTAGCAACTATCGTCCATCTTCCTCCTCTCTACCCTCACTAAACTTCAAGAACACCTGGTTCTTACACAACTCACCTCTTATCTATCTGACTCCTCCTTTTTCACCCTGTTCCAATCTGGCTTCAGGAAAAGCCACTCCTCTACCACCTCGCTGCTCAGGCTCACTAACTTCATCCTAAACGGAATGGACAATGACTTTACCACCTCAGCCATTTTTGTCGTTCTTGCCAAAGCGTTCAACACTGTCTCCCACACCCTCCTCATGGACTGTCTCTCTTTCTTCAGCAGGCCTGTCTTCTTCTGCTACTAACTGGTTCAGAGCCTACCTCGCTGGTAGAACTCAATCAGTTAGGATCTCTGGAGTCACCTCCCCACTCCTTCCGATCACAAATGGAGTCCCACAGGGCTCGGTGCTTGGTCCCTTGTTATTCTCAATCTTCCTCTTCAACCTGCCATCAGTCTGCTTCCCTTCCTGCCCCATCCACATGTATGCCAATGATATGCTCTTGTATGCTTCTGGCTCAAGTCCTGCTGAGGTTACAACCAGCTTGCAGCATGAGTTCAACAACATTCAGCTCTGGTTTGCTAACCGTCACCTTTTCCTCAATACCAAGAAGACTGTCTCCATGACCTTTGGCATTAGGCAGAGACTCTCTAGGCTCCCTAACCTCCCCGTCTTCCACACCCTGGATGGGACTATTTCAGAGGACACTTTCTCCTTCAGATATCTTGGGGTTTGGCTTGACCAACACCTCGACTTCTCTGGCCATGTTGATGCCGTCCTGAAAAAACTGTGCCCCAAGCTTGGTGCCCTGCTCAGGAACTGTAATAACATCCCTACTGTGGCTAGGCATGAACTTGTCCAGATGATGATCCTCCCCATTTTTGACTACTGCGATGTAGTCTATGGTGCTGATCCCAAATCCTCCCTGACCAGATTGGACACCTTATTCCACTTTTTCTGCTGCTTTGCCCTTGATGCCCTTTCTTGCATCCATCATCACGATCTCTACCATGCACTGTCCCTCACTCACAAACAGACGTCTATCCCACTTCGCAAAGTTAACCTCCAAACACTGACTGGGTGAACTCCTAGCCTATCCCTCCTCCTCATTTATCACCCTTTCCTCTCCCTCTCATTCCCTTAGATCCACTGACTCACGTACTTTGGTGATCTCTTGGCACGCCACCCTTATTGGTCAATCTGACTTCTCATACCGCTTCCTCAAAATTTGGAACTCCCTCCCTCCACAAGTCCGTCACTCCTCCTCCACCTACTCCATCAGTTCAGCCATTCACAATTACCTTTCCTCCAACTGCTCTTACCACAACCCTCCCTAAACCACGACCTTGTATAGGTCTAGTTTTACCCCTTAACCATATCTGCTCCTATCCTACTTCTCCTTCCCCATTTCTTTTGTAGCCTCCCTTGTCCCCCTTGTAGGGTTCTCAGCATCCTGAAGGGGTCCTTTTGGGCTTGGCTCTCCTTCCTCTCCACCTCATTTTTCTTCCCCCTCTTCATCCCCCCTTTCTGCCTGTAGTTGTAGATACCTATCTGCGAATTTCCTCCCTCCTCTTGACACTCCCTCAAATCCCCCCATTCCCTCCTGGTCTTCCCTGCCCCCTCACAGGGTTCTCAGCATCCTGGAGGGGCCCCTGAGTTCTGCTCCCCTTCCCCCCCTTTCTTCACACACTGCACCTGTTTACCTACCCTCCTAAAGTTCCAGTTCCCTGTGGAAATCCCCACATGATGTAACCATTGCCTCAGGCACCTTGAATGTATTACTGTTCATCCACTCTGTTCCCCTTCCCCCAAGTCACACCAGGAGACGAGCAACCTGTTCAGTGTGCTGTCCCGATTAAACATTTTAATAAATAAATAAATAAGATGAGCTATAAGGGAAGGTCTGCCTCTTTGTGGATGACACCAAAATCTGCAATAAGACACTCCAGAGGGACGGAAAGAATGTGCAGAGACCTGAGAAAACTGTAGGAGTGGTCAAGGGCATGGCAGCTGGGTTTCAGTGCAGAAAAGTATAAAATCATGCAGTTAGGGCACAGTAACCCAAAGGCAGAATGCAAAATTCTGTCCAGCTCTACCTTTACTTGCTACTATCTTCCCCACACTCCTCTTCTGATGTCTCCCACCCAGCCTTACCTTTATTCTTCCCACTGAATCAATCTCCATGTAACTACTGTATATTGTCTACTCTGTATAGTGCACATGTAAGCCTGTTTGTATACTGTGTTTGACAAATGCCTGTATTTTTTGGCTGCTTCCTAAATGTTCTCAGATTTTTTGTCTGCCTTGATGTTTGTTTCCTGCACTGTTTTGTCCTCACTATGACGAGGTACCTTTGTAAATGAGCCTCTGGCTCAAAGGTTGTTAAACTGATGTTCTAATAAATAAATAAATAAATAAAATTGAAGGAGAGATATTCCTGGTTACCAAACAGGAAAGGGACCTGGGAGTAACCATATCTGATAACCTCAAGATGGCAAGACAGTGGGCATGTTGGGGTATATATGGAGCGGCATCACCTGCAGAAGAAAGGAGGTGGTGTTACCACTCCATGGATCGCTGACAAGACTCCACCTGGAGTACTGTGTCCAGTTCTGGACATCGCATCTCTGGAAGGCCATAGACAGAGGGAGGCAGTCCAGAGGAGGACAACTAAGGCCCTGTACACACTAGTGACCGATTATAAAACGTTATTAAAATCATTTTATAAATCGGTCCCTAGCACGGTTGTCGGAGCGTCCACATTGCATTCCGACAACTGTGCTAGCTGAAGCAGGTTCCCAGGCATGACTGCAGCACCAACTCAAAGCACTATGGGTGCTGCAGTGTGCCGCAGTTCATGACAGGATGCCCGTGAATGGGAAGCTAAAGCGATCAGTGAAAAAAGTACATCCGCGGAACCAGTGTTTCTTTGGCTACTCGCAATACGGGCACCATTTTTTTTTTTTAATACTGCTCCTCAGAAAATTTCTTTTCCCATAGGACGGGTTGCCTTAACCCATGTTACAGTACAGTTTGTGTACACATTGCTGTTAACACAGAATAAGGCAACTGTGTTTATCTAAAACCATGTTAAAGACTACCTCTCTAGTTGGGTTTTAGCATGGTTTTGGAACGCGGCTGTAACACGGTTTTAACCGTGTTACAGAGTGGATGCAAACCATGTTCCGGGAGCTTAAAACGGTTTAAGGCAGTTAAGCAGTTTTAAGCTCCCTAGTGTGTACAGGGCCTAAAATGGTGCAATGTCTGCATTAGAAGCCCTATGAGGAAAGACTTAAGGACCTCAGTATGAACACCCTAAAAGGGGTAGGGGGAATATGCTAGAGACTATAAGTACCTTACAGGGGTAAATAAAGTACACAGGGGGAGTATTTTTCAAAGGAAAAGATGCATGACCTAAACTTATCACTCTGCCAACCAAAATTTCAGTTTTATAACACTACTACTACTACCAACACCTAAAAAAGTTCCAGTACCACCTGTCTCATTAATCTGGCATATCACTCTGCCAACTAAAAGTTCAGTTTTATAACTATCAAATGAACATCACATTCACAACTTGCAGCCCGTAATCTCTGGTCCCCCAAAAAACAAAATTTTTAATCTCCCCCCCAAGTTTTGGGACCATATCCCTTCTTATTATAACAGCTCAGTACATTTTAGCAAATTAATTCAACTGCATAACAGTTTTATGTATATTGTTTTTTCACTACCTGTGTTACCAATTCTGTAAGTGCAATAAGACACCCTTAACATTGCCATGTGGCCTCGTGCCTTGATGCACCCCGGGTGTGCATTCATACCACTTCTACCAAACCTGTCCTGTCTCATTGCTTACACTCAGAAGCCCTGATTGCCCTACTGAGGAGGTGCTATTGTACGAATGCAGTGTAAATTCTTGACATCCTTAGATTCATCATCATCATCAGATTTTTATTTATTTTTGATAATCAGGTAAATTATGTTTTTTTAACCAGGAAGTGTTCTATTGAACAAACCAATTTTCAAACAAGTGCTAGGATAGCAGGCTCATCAGTGCAGCAGTAATGCTACTGGGCATGACACCAGTGACCCGGGTTCAGGAGCTAGCCTTGGTTTTCAGGGGCAAGCCAGGGGGAGAAGGATTGAGCATTTCACAGGGTGCTCTTCTCCATGATGTGAGAATCCCATCCTCCGCAGCAATACTGCCACCAGGGTGACTCCAGATGGAAGTGGTAGTGGAGGACCGCTGGGAGGGAAGATCATTGCTGACATCAAGGTATCAACCCTCATCACATGTACAGTCCCTTGATGTCCTTGCCATGACACCCTGTGAGGGGGGGACTGAAACAGAAAATGTCCCTGCTGTGTGCTGATTGAGGACCATGCTACACCCTGGGCTGGGCCTGCCTCACCAAGTCTGCCTCGTGATGAAGCAAAGTAGCTCAGGGTAAATTTCCTCCATCCCATCCTCACCCTGAGGACATTCTGAGACAAGCATGGAGGATGGCAGCTGGCTGAAGGTAAATCTGGTGGAGGGAGATGGTACTTGGTGGATCTGGAGGGGAAAACTAGTGGCGGTGACAGGAAGGGGGCATAAACAAATAATAGCAAACAAAAAACAAAATCCTGTCGCTTTTACCTAAAAACCATACAGAGATTACAAGGTTACAAAGAACTATGGTTTGCTTAATTTTCAGGGTTACATAGTTGGAGTGGTCAGTGTGAAAAAGCTACCTAGTTGCAATTACATGCATTGCTAATGTATTGAATCAATTTTTTTTCTTTTGTGTAGTCCACCCCCCCCCCATTCTCCACAAAGGGAGCTCAGCCCGTACCCACACCGCCCCCTCCGTGCCCAGGCTTATTATCCCACTGGGTGGGGCCGCTGTATGGGCGTTCCCTCCCCAAGGTTCATGGTAACGTGCCCTGTCTTACCCCCAAAGGTGGGGCCACGGGAGTGGGACCCCTCCCGGCAGACACTGTAGGCAGCGGGGGCAGTGACAGGACCAGGCATCATGCTCGGGGGCCAGGATTTTAGTGAATGTGGCAGTACCTGGGGGCGGGGATGTGCAATGATGATCTTCATCCACCCGCCCCTCTTAGGTAACAGCCCTGGCACAATGGATCCCTCCGCCAGGGGTCAGTTGTGTGCTGCACACTCTATCCCCCTTCCCCAGGAGAAGGAGAGCAATCTTTAAGATGCTCAGTCCTTCTCCCCCTGGCCAGCCCTCTGATGTCTTGAGTCCGTTTCCGAATCCGAGTCGTTGGCATCGCAGATAGTCACCTTGCCTCTGCACTGGCAGTTCGGCCTGAATCAACTTTTTAGAACTAATTTCTTTTATTTATTTTAGTGAATAGTAGCAGACCTAGTATTTTACAGTAGGGAGTGCAAGGGGGGTGGGACTTGGAAGTGGGACTTGGTATGCATACTTTTTAAATTGGTTTTAAATCCTTTATATAATCTGCTATTACCTTTTTGTATTATATTTTTTAATAAAGAAATACAAATCATAGCATTTTGGTATGGTTTGGGAATCAATGACTAGGAAAGGGAAGGGTGTCCTCAAGTATCCATCTGGGGGTATTGCCCCTCCACGCCCCTCTAGATCTGGCACTGTTAGGGAATAGTGTAGTCTGTTCTAGAACATCAAAGCCATGTATCTAAATGAATGTTTTGCATACTTTGTATAGCACGTGGAGCTTTTGAAAGACATCCAGAAAGAGCTCCTTAAGCAGTGTTGACAGTTTACTGATTTAAACAAGGATATTATGCAATTTGGTAGTTTCTCTTTCATAGCTCTGTTAGTTCACCAATGACAATTTTTTATTCTTCTTGTGGCTAGGGAAGTCTAATTAAGTGATGCATACAGTAAGTATGCTAGGCAGTCAGATGCCAATTTTCTTTGAAGTTAATCTTCTTATTTGCATATTTCTTTCCATACATCAAATACAGGAGCATCACGATGGAGTACAGTGCAAGAGAGTTACATCAAAAGGGGTGCCTGTTGCTGTAACATTTATACATTACTCCACTGAAAAGGCTGTATGTAGCATTGCACCTGAAGGAAGTGTTCATACAGACATGTATATGCCTTTTACCTAACAAATAACAAACTCAACAGAACCTAAACCAGAACAGATCAGTGGTGGTACGAGACTAGTGAAAGGATACGTTTCCCTTGCATAAATACACATAAAGAGATTGTTACTTAGCAGACGTTTAACCAATACCAGTCCTATGGGTCAAACACTGAAGGAAGGGCTGCCAGCAGGACTGGAAGCTCTTTAGGGTGTTGTAGCCAAATGAGATAGACAGTCAAAGTCAAGTGTGGATATCTGCATCAGGCAGGGTATCAGCTCCTAGTGTGACAGAATGCCAGCAGTGCACGTACCTGTCAACTGTCACACATAACAAGGTACATCACTCATTTTGCCTTTCAGAAATCCTTTGTCCCACTTGAGGAAGGTGATCTTCCACATTTCCCATTGAGACTTTAAAGCAGAAATTAATAATATGTTATGCTCCGTTATTAGCAAACATTATGAACATTATTGCAGTTATAGCCACAGTGTTCTGAGCTTGCAGTGCCATGTGTAATGATATGTCACGCATTTTGCTAATTTGACACACATCTTGTCACACATTTGACTGCAGCATGTTTGAAAGGTACCACCATCTACAAAAAGATATGCCCTTTAGTCTACATGTTGAAGAGGGTCAGCCACCTGTGCCCTGCTAGTGATAGGTGAGGGGCGTCCCTTGTGAAGCCCAGTAACAGAAGAGCAGCAGATATGGGAATCTGGCAATGAAGTACCTCTGAACCAAGTCTACACATGTGCTGGTAAAGGTGTTGGAAGAGGAGGCAGGACCACAGAATGTGTAGCAGATCTCCCCACTAGGATCCCCATCTCCAACAGTGATCATTAGGCAATCATTTCATCTTGTACAGCACACGGGGAATTCTGTACCAGAAGTGGAAAATTCTGTTTTCTATTGACCTAGTGTGAGTATCTTTAAATGCTCTGTAGCCAAAGGACCGTCAGGATTCCTACTCCTGTTCAGATATGTCAACCTGAAGCACGCTATCCCACCTTTGCTTGGATTGGAGAAACTGGCTGGGGGTACTGTTCCTTACTGCACTGTTAATGTTGCTTGCTGGTCCTTATTTATGCAGCTGCCACTGCAAAATGCTGGAAGGGGTGACCACAGCTGAGCAGATGGTGTGGCACAGCACTCTGGATTTGTAGATATCACCAAATATCTGTACGGAGAATGTTCCATTTGTTTTGCAGTGCATCCCCAGCCAGTCTGCCCCCTTTCAGTAAATCTGGAAGGTATACAATTCCCCTACATTTCCAGGTCAGCCAGGAAAGGGATATATTATTCACCTAAATATCTGGGTTGTCCCAAAAGGCAGTGTCTGCACCTAGTTTAGGATCAGACCCCAACCACTTGTGTAGCTTAAACCAGTACAGAATAGAGGATGCGATCGTATGAAGGAGCTTGAGTTCCTTGGGGGTGGTGGAGTAAGGGAGTGATGAGACTGGCAAGTCTCTGTGTAGATTACCTTCCACTAGAATCTATTGGGGAGTTTCATTATTGTTGGGACAAAACCACTAAAATGTTTGCATGGCATGAAAGGCCCACAAAATAACCCATGAACCAAGCAGATAACACCCTAGACCAGACAGCATGTTTTGGCTGTATCTCAGTCGGGCCCCCTCCCAGAGGAAGTTCCCTATTATTTTGTCTATAAGGATTAACCACTTTGGGGGTATATTGAGGGGAAGGTGGGACAGGACATAAAAGATTTTTGGGTTGTGACCATCTTTGTGGCAGCTATCTTATCTGCTATTGTGAGCTGTAGCAGCTTCCATATGTCACAGTCAGTTCTGAGATAAGCTAGTGAGGGGGTCAGGTTTGCTTCACACATTTTAGAGATGTCCAGGGTGACCTTAATACCAAGGTAAGTTATAACTGTGGATGACCATCTAAGGCCCAGGGATTCAAAGAAGGGGGCTTGACATTTCTGGTTATGTGGGAGGACCTTGGTTATAGACTGTTTAACTCTCAGACCTGATATCCCAGTAAATTGGGTTTGTAGGTCCTGCAAGGGTTTTTGTGGAGCAGGGCATCTCCTAGAAGGGCTTGCAGATTGTTTGCATATATCATTGAGGAGTACTGTGCCAGACCCACTGAGGTACGGTACCCAGTCAAGATGCTGAATGAATATGAGCGCCCGCATAATAGCGAGTCAAAATTAGCACATTGAATAACGCACAGATGTTATTTCCATGCTGGTGTTTTTGCTGTATCCAACTGTAGTGCGGTCTAGAGTTTGTTTATACATAATGGGGGGTGCTGGGGGTAGAGTCCCCCGCATAAGAATTTGACGGCATTGATATGTTATGGGTGTGAAGTTTGCAGTCAGTATTGGCATATTATGGATGTAAAGGATGCTGTTTGATCAGGAGCTTTGCTGGCTTCATGGTGTAGTAGGTTAGGGCATGTTGTGGGCTAGGTTGTATAGGTGTGTTAGTCTAGGTCCATTAATTCCATTTCCATGTGGTCTGTGTGGGTTACCTGATGGTGTAGGGTTTGTAGTGGTGTTTGGTGTGTGTGGGGTTTGGTTGGGGTTTATAATTTCATTTGTTCCTTTGTTTTTTTGGTTTTGTACTGTCAATGGGGTCATTAGGGGTTTGCCAGGTTTACCTGTGTGTGTGGTTCTTTTGACTGGGTGTTATGGCTGTTGCATGGAGAACTCTGGGTTTCTGTGTGGTATATTTTGTTTTGCTGTTTACGTGATTTTGACTGGTCGGAGTTTTGGCAGGTGGCTGTCTTCACTGGCACTGTATTTTCTTAACGTTTCTTATTGTCACTTTCCTTCTTTTAGGTATATTGACCCGATGCCCTGAGATGCCCATATTACTTTTATGCTGCCTGATAGTTGCTGCTAAGGGCTCTGCCGCCTATATAAATAGCAGTGGAGACATTTTGCAGCCTTGATTCATGCCTCTGGCCAGGGGGAAGGGATCTGACAGGAGAAAGTTTGTAAGTACTTAAGCTGTGGGGGAGGAATATAAGGATCAGATCCATGAAAAAAATGAGTTCCCATTTCCAGCTGGGCTACGACAAGGTGTAGGTAGCCCCACTCAATAGAATCAAAAGCTTTTTCAAAATCTATTGCCACTGCAGTGGTTGGGATGGAATATGATTTGGCTACATGCATGAGATTTACTGGCCTTTGACAGAGCCCACCTGGAACGGGTGTATTAATTGACAATAAAAGGCTTTGCGAATTTTGCTGGATATCATCATCTCCTGGGGCCTTTCCAAAGTTTAGGGATACAAGGGCTTTGGCAATTCCATCCAATGTAAGGGGTTCCTCCAGCTTAGCTGCCTGCTCAGGAGTAAGTTTTTTTATTCTTTTCTTTAATTTCTATTTAACCTCCCCTCATGCTGGAGCCCCACTCCGTCAAGCAGCACACATTTGTCTGCCCCACTTCACTGCCCTATCTGACTTCTTCGGTGGACCCCCATGGAGCTGTGGCTATACCCCCCGATGGGTATGAGGTGGGGCCCATACACCCCAAGACACTTCTTGTTTCATCAGGTCCCCAGTGGATCAGGCAGGCGGGAGCTATCAGGATCTTCACTTCAGCCCTCCTTCCTCTCGGCACTCCAGCGCTGTTTTTCTCTGTTCTGAGGGCATGGCATGCACCCTGATGTCAAAGCGTTTATCATCGGCATCCACCATGCTGCAACCCTCTCTCTCTCTCTCTCTCTCTCTCTCTCTCTGCTCCTTGCTTGCTGTGCCTCTGGCTTCCGCCAGAGGCCAGTCACCCCCGAGCCTGGCCCCCCCCTCCTGGAGAAGGCAAGCTGTCCTATGGATGCTCAAGCCTTCTCCCCCCCCAGCCAACCCTTCACCTCCTCGGGCTTATTCCCAAACCCGGTTCGATGGCATTGCAAGCGGTAATGCTACGGTTGCACTGGGAGGTCGGCTCTCAGGGGTAAGTTTGGGGAGTGACAGTGGAGCTAGAAAGACCTGAATTGCCTGAGAATTTTTGCAGGTTGGGAAAGGATATAAAGTGGCATAAAACTGACATCAAGTTGACCTCCTGGGGCGTTATCTGAGCCATTTCTGTGAACCTTTCTGAGGCCTTTGACCTGGTTGACCACAATGTTTAGTACTCCAAACTGCATGCATTGGGTTTCTCCCAGTATGTTGTATCCTGGGTCGGACACTAACTGTATAATCACTGACAGGTCATTGAGTTCAACAGGTCCGTTTCAGAACCAGCTCTTGTAAAGCTTGGGGTCCCTCAGGGCTCACTCCTCAGGCCTATTCTTTTTTCAGTGTTTGCAAATAACCTCCCTGCTGTCATCACCTCCTGGAAAACCATTCTGTATGCAGATGATCTGGTATTTACAGTTCCAAGAGCATCGACCTCATAAACTCCCACCTTATGGATGACTTCTGCAAGCTTGAAACCTAGCTTATTGAAGACAGTCTGTTAATGCATGCCAAGAAGACACAGATCATGCTTCTTGGGTCCCTTGCCAAACTCAGAGCTTGCCCCTTCTCTCTGACCATTAGAAGCACTAGTGGACTCCACTGAATATAGCATTATTCTTTAAGTATCTAGGGGTCACACTAGACCCCCATCTTGACTTTTCCCTCCATATCCAATTTGTTTGTAAACTAGTCAATGTTAAACGTAGAATGGTTTATTGATTAAAATGCTGCATTATCAATTACAAACACTGCCTAGCATCAAAAACCCACCTGGCCCTTGCCAGGGGTTTCTTACTTTTCTCCCTCAATTACAGGCTCATATCCTTTGCCAGTGCCTCTCAGCCACTGCTCTCCAAATGGGAGCCCACCTACAATAATTGTAGATGTATTGGGCACGGGGTCATAATGTCTTATGACATCATGTCGCATGCATATAGCACACTGCCAATGCAACGCGATTTCTTCCATGTGGCATAAGTCTTTTTTTCTGTGGGGGGCTCCACCCCCAGCACACCCCGTTACAGGAGGCTGCATCCACTGAATCCCCCCCTCCAACTAAAATAACTAACTCAGGGGTGTAAAGTAAATATCACACAAAGTGCGAAAACAAAATTACATTTCCACACGTCTGGGACCGGGAATCGAACCCGGTCCCAAACACTCTGCTTCCATCCCTTGCTGCCAGTGGCTCATCTCGTTGAACCATGACAGCTGCTCGGTGGAAGCCCATCCCAAAAGAGGCCTTATCTTCTGCCTGGGACAGTGAGAGAGTGCAGTACCATGCACAGAACCATTCACTGTATTGCAGTCTCTCAAATGTCATGTGCCGCGCTGTTTCTGTTTAGCGCTTCTGTTAAACGCTGTTAAGCATACAAAATATTGACCTGGTACCGATTTGCTGTCTTTCTGAACTGTACAACTCATCACTGTGAACTCTGTAGCCACCTGGGTTAGTTATCTCCTTCAAGCAGTTGCCTGTTTGCTGTAAGCTGTTTCCCTGACAAGACATTTAGGACAGGCGCTCCCTTCCCTATTGCATCCCTGCTAACATTTTCTCACCTGTTCTATCCCCTACGTTTAAATGACAAATCCCTTCTTGTTGTCCCCGTGACTTCTACCCTGGGGAACGAGGCCTTTTGCGTTGCTGTGCCCAAACTTTGGAACTCCCTCCTACTCTCAGTCCATTGCTCCTCCACCCAGTCTCAGTTTAGAAAATCCTATGAGCTCACCATAAGGCCAGCTCAAATTGTGTTTGCACGCAACCCTTTCAGGTAGTCATTATGTTTACCTGCCACAGGCTGATAATCATACTGTCAGCAATGCCTCAGCTGAAACAGCTGGTATGTACTTATCCAAGGCTAGCTGCATTTGATTATGTAATTGCTTTGTATTGTTTGTGTCTATGTTAAGTTAATATTCCTGCCCGATATATGTACTAATTTTATATCCTACAGTATATTGTTTCACATTATACTGCCTGTCTTGTAACCTCTTGGTATTATACTGCATTGATTTTCTTGTAACCTCCCGAGTCGTACCTGAAAATAATCATATTCTGTGTCTAGTGTACTTACCTGATCAATAAAAGCTAATAAATTAATAAATAAATAACCTGGTCCCCAAAGTCTGGAACCCCTTCTGTGAATCTTTCCGCCTGCTGTTTATGGAGGTGGTATACTAAAATTTCCTCCCTCTTCCCTCTCAGTAGTTATGTATGAGCTGCAGGATGACTGTCTCACATTAAGGGAGAGGAAAGTGTTAATCTCCAAGCGGAGCTTCATGATGGGAGTCGTGCAGAGCAGAGTTTGTGTCAGGGAGGGAGTCTACCTTATATAGAGAGGTCCTCTTTAGCCTGGAGGTCCTAATCTAGAGTGTGGAGCAATTGCTCATGTTAGCGCCGATGGCAGGCCATGGAACTAATAATTTTAACCCAAATTGTAGATTTATTGGCTTCCCAGATGATGCCTGCCGAGGTGTCTTGAGAATCATTTTCTGCGAAGAAATGGGTTGTCTCATTCTGTATCCAGCAGATGAAATCTGAGTCTTTGAATAACAGCAGGTCAAGTCTCCAGGAGGGGGATTTAGTGGTGAGTTCACCACAGATAAACTGGAGTTTCACAGGGGCATGGACTGAGATTAAGAGCAGCATAAATGTAGAACTGATTGCCACCTAGAGATGTGGGAAGATTTTAGCCAGAAGTCCAGGCAGTCATAAGTGCCAAGGACAGCAGAATGGCACTAGTAATCTCTATCTTGTGGATGAAAGAGGTGCCAGATATTGGCTGGACCATGGTTTTGCATAAAGAGTAACACCGCTCAGGAACTTTTGGTGTGAGGTTCGCTATTACAGTGACTTCTGTCAATACAGGAGGACAGAGTGAGAATAGAACCAGATGGTATCTCCATTAAGGCCAGGATCCAGCTGCATTGGGTGTCATAATCCATGGAGATGGTAAACCACCTCAGTGCCTTCTGCACTTAAATGGCAACCCCTCCTTTCCATGTGGGGGGAGGATGCAAGCAGCACCTGACCTAGCTAGTCCCTTTGGAGAGTGACAGGAGCTTCCAGTTGGTTTTGTGTGTATTTTCGGCATTAAAAACTCTTGGCATTATTTTATGTCTTTGCTGTTTTTTGCTAAAAATTGTTCTTGATGGAGTGCTAAGACTTCCTGTTTTAGACTGTTCTCCAGTATGAACACTGAGCAGAAACATCAATTTAGGATGTCCACTTTACCTTCATCTTCCTCTTCCCATTCAACTATTTGCTTCAGCCTGACTTCCTTCTCTTGTCTTCCTCTTCTCTCGGATGCAACAAAAGAAGGTCTTATCTCACCTCTTCATACCTTCCATAACTTTATTTGCATTTGAACCCTAGCCCTCTTCACTAGCCTGTTAACTTCTTTCATCCTACTCCACTAGAGGGATAGCCAGTAGTAAACTGGTGAGTGCCTAGGTAGGAACAGGGCAGACTAGATGAACCATGACTCTTTTTCTGTCCATAAAATAAACATCAATGTATTTATGTATTTAAAATTAAGTGGGAGGAAGTATTTGACTTTCAAAAAGGAAAAAAGGAAACTCAGTGACTTCAAATTATAATGGTATGAAAGTAAACAAAATTATGCAAAAAAGGCATTTTTCCAGTAATATTTTACATTAACATCTGACAATTGGTCTATCATAGAACATGGCTTCCAAATTTGATCCTTGCACCCTGAACAGGTCAGCTCCTCCACATCCCTCCAGGCATCAGCTGCCTGCCTGCTTCCCACTGCCTAAGGGGACCCTTGCACCCTGAACAGGTCAGCTCCTCCACATCCCTCCAGGCATCAGCCACCTGCCTGCTTCCCACTGCCTAAGGGGATCCTTGCACCCAGAACAGGTCAGCTCCTCCACATCCCTCCAGGCATCAGCCGCCTGCTTGCTCCCCACTGCCTAAGGGGATCCTTGCACCCTGAATAGGTCAGCTCCTCCACATCCCTCCAGGCATCAGCTGCCTGCCTGCTCCCCACTGCCTAAGGGGATCCTTGCACCCTGAATAGGTCAGCTCCTCCACATCCCTCCAGGCATCAGCTGCCTGCCTGCTTCCCACTGCCTAAGGGGACCCTTGCACCCTGAACAGGTCAGCTCCTCCACATCCCTCCAGGCATCAGCCGCCTGCTTGCTCCCCACTGCCTAAGGGGATCCTTGCACCCAGAACAGGTCAGCTCCTCCACATCCCTCCAGGCATCAGCCGCCTGCTTGCTTCCCACTGCCTAAGGGGATCCTTGCACCCAGAACAGGTCAGCTCCTCCACATCCCTCCAGGCATCAGCCGCCTGCTTGCTCCCCACTGCCTAAGGGGATCCTTGCACCCTGAATAGGTCAGCTTCTCCACATCCCTCCAGGCATCAGCCACCTGCCTGCTTCCACTGCCTAAGGTACGGTGCAATTTGGAACTAAAGTTGCTTTACTGGACCTAGGGGCTGCTTAACAGACTACCTCTCTAACTGAGCAGTGCCCTCGGACTGTCCCTATTTTTATTTCATTATCTTGGTGAAAGTCCTTAAGCAGGGTGAAGAGCTGGGATCACTGCAGCCCTTTCTCTGCGCAGCTCTCTGGTTGATGTTTGATTTTTAGAGTGTTCACTGTTTGTTTACTTAAACCGCTGCTTAGATTGTAATTTAAACTGTAACTGCAATTTAGAGTGTAATTCAACTGCACCTTAGAGTGTAATTTAACTGTAATTCTGTGTTTTTTCTGGTCTGTTTGCCCCTGCTGAACTGGGGTCTGACTTCCCCCCATAGCAGCTACCTGCTCCCAGCCTGCAACCTCCATCTGTTTGTTCTTTTTTCATTTTTTTCTTTCTTTCCTAGGGCCCCCTTCAGCTTTCCTTTCCCTCCTGGCTAATCCTCTGAGTCTCCTCCCTGTCTCCTTGCTCGAACTACACCCATCCCTGTCCGTTTGTTGTGGCTGTTAATCCTCTAAGTGCCCTCCCCCTCTACCCACTGCGAATTCCCCTGTTTTTCTCCTTCTCTTAGGGGATCTTTGCACCCTGAATGGGTCTTCTCCTCCACATCCCTCCAGGCATCAGCTGCCTGCCTGCTCTCCACTGCCTAAGCTACGGTGCAATTTGGAACTGGTGTTGCTTTACTGGACCTGGAGGTAGCTTAACAGACTACCTCTCCAGCGGAGCAGTGCCCTCAGACCGTCCCTATTTTTATTTCATTACCTTGGGGAAAGTCCTTAAGCAGGGTGAAGAGCTGGGATCACTACAGCTCTTTCTCTGTGCAGCTTCTTGGGTGATTTTTGCTCACCCCACTCCCCCACCTCCTTCCTCTATTAAGTACACTTTCTATCTCCCAGTGACCCACCCCTACTTCTCTCAGGTCTCTCCCTCTCTCTCTCCTAAAGGGGTAGCACCTCATTCCTGAGGCTTGTGCATCACAATGTCAATTAGGACCTCTGGGACCCTATTATGCATCATCATCATCATATGCACTGTTATCCCCAACAGGACCTCAGTGCACCAGGTTGCCTCCTTCCTCCCATCTAAACCACCAGGAGACAGTCTTTAATGTGTATGTCTCAATCACATCCCCCTATCAGGGGTCCAAAATCTACACCCAGCATGGGTATCTCAGGACCTGGTCACAGTGCTGTCACCCAAAAGATTCCTCCTTTGTACCGCTCTTCCCTGGGTTCGTTGCCCACTTTAGCACCACTAAAGTACTTGCATCTAGCAAAAGGCATCAGTCAAAAAATTATAAACTCTCACTGGACCACATTATTTGCCTGCTGCTACTGCTACTCCTACTTTCGGGCAATATTCACAGAATGAAAATGCAGGCACCCAGCAAATGAGTAAGGCAATGACAGAAAAAACTAATACTGGAACAGCTCTTAAGACTACTCTTGCTTCTCCTACTCCTGATGTCTTGCAATGTGCATCCCAACCCTGGCCCTCCAATGACCCACAATGCTAGACAACGTAAAACTTCAGGTCTTATGTTCTCATCCCTAAACATCTGTAGCCCCCTTCCAAAAATGGACAGTCTCAAGGCCTGGGTCTCTCAACACCACTCTGATGTGATATCTGTTGTGGAACATGGCTTTCCCCAAAAATACCAGATACTGCCATATCCCTGCCTGGCTGCACCCTGTATCGACAGGACCAGCGCTTGAAAAGAGGTGGAGGATGTGTCATTTACACCAGAAATACACTCCAGGGATATGTCATACCCCCACCAGCCAGCAATGACAATCTACAGGTACTAGCCATCAAACTAATGCTAGGAGCACACAACAGAGTGCTCACCCTACTGTCTCTATACATCCCACCTAAGCAGACCATGCCTGGCATCAGCAACCTACTGGACTACATCAGCACGCTGAGCCTAAACACTGAAACAATGCTGCTGGGAAACTTCAGTATCAACTGGGTCTCACCTACTGCTAACAACTGGACTACTGCAATTCCCTCTACCTAGGGCTACCAGGGGTTGATATCCGCTGCCTCCAGCTGGTGCAGAACGCGGCAGCCAGGTTTTTGACTGGGACTTCTAGAACCAGTCATATTACGCTTGTGCTCCGCGAACTGCAGTGGCTGCCTGTTTGGTGGCGGATCACCTTTAAGTTTGGTTTACTAACCTTTAAAGCTCTACATGATCAGGGACCTGGTTACCTGAAAGATCTCCTGATTCTCCATTGCCCCCTCCGTCCTCTTCGTTCCGCCAAGGAGGGATTGCTGGAGATTCCCAGGGTTCGATTAAAGTCATCAGGATCTCGTGCCTTTGCTTTTTCAGCACCAACCCTGTGGAATTCTCTACCTCGTTGGTTGAGAGAATGTCCAACCATTGATAATTTTAAGGTTGCCTTAAAAACATATCTTTTTGATTTAGCATACTCTTGTTAGTTGTGGCTGACTTTTAAATGTTTGGATTTTATTAATTTTAATGTTTCTGTACAGTGCCTTGGTTTTGAAAGGCGCTATATAAATAAAATTGAATTGAATTGAATTGAACAGCATCAAAGAAACCCTTGCCATAATCCACTTCTCTCAATTGGTGGATGCGCTGACTCGAACCAATTACAAGACAGGCACCAGCACACTTTTGGACTGGGTTCTCTCAAACCGCCCTTCCCACATCACAGATATCACCATGCTCCCTGACTCACTGAGTGATCACTCCCCTGTCAGTTTCCTCTGGAACAACAACTACCACAAACCCCCTGCCAGAACCGTAAAAAAACACCTACTCCTAAAGGGCCACCTTCCTCAGCTAAAGGACAACCTAAAGCAGCAGGACTGGTCGGACTTGTATGGAACCATGGATGTGGACACCCGACTAGATCTCTTTATCTCAAAATTCAATGTGGCCTGTGACTAACATGCTCCTGTCATAGAGAGAAAAACCAGAGGACCTATAAATCCCTGGATTACCCTGGAAGTACTGGCGCAACTAAATGCAAAAGACCAACTCTGGCAGACAGCGTGGGCACATGGCACACCAATTAACATCCAAAGGTATAAAAAGGCCCGCAATGAGTGTATAAAGGCAGTTTGTGAGGCAAAAAGCAAATTCTACAAGGAAGCGCTCACTAACACCTGGAATAGCAGCAAATCGTTCTGGGCAGATCTAAACAATATCACTGGGAAGGACCCTAAAATAGCCCCAGGTATGCTAAATGTTGAGTGTGTCCTTCCCTTGGACCCTTTGCTCATTGCTAACTCTCTGAACCTTGCCTTCTTGGATCTCAGTAGTGTGCTCCCGATGAACTTCTTCAATACCCCTGCTCCAGTGGTCAGTGAGAAGCCCCCAGCATGACCAAACCAGCCATTCTTCTGTTTCAAACCGATCACTGAAGCTGCTGCTAGAAAATACCTTGAAAAAGCCCTCGGCAAATCAAGGCACAGTGAGGTCTCTCTGGATCTAAAATTTGTTCGACTAACACTAGACAAAGTACTTGATCCACTGACAAAGATAATTAATCTATCCCTCTGCCACACCAAATTATCCCAAATAAGTAAAGCTGCTGTGGTCACCCTGGTACACAAAAGTGGTGACCGGTCTCTTCAAAACAACTACAGATCAATCTCTATATTTGCCCCCGCTCTTCAAGGCCCTTGAAAGGTTTCTGGCAGACCAGCTGGTGGAGTACTTCAGTCAATATCAGCTGCTATGCTCAGAACAGCATGGTTTCCGAGTCGACCATAGCACCATCACGGCTCTCCTGGAATTTACCGGATTCATACATAGTGCTGTTGACAAAGGGCACATTGTAGGGGCGGCTTTTGTTGACATAGGGCTAGCCCTAGAAACCATAGCATGGTTTTGTAGCTTCCTTAGCCTGTGATCACAGCAAGTAAAGATCAGGGACATCCTATCAGAAAGTCGACCGGTCAGCTCATGGGTACCACAAGGATCCATACTCGGTCCACTACTCTTCAGTGTCTTCCTCAACAACCTCCCGGCTGCTTGCAATAGCCACATGCTCCTCTACGCTGATGCAGTGATCTTTACTAGCAACCTCGACCCCGCATTTCTGGAAAGCAACCTCCAGAGTGGCTTTGCAGCAGCTGAAAAATGGTTCAAAGAGCAAAAACTGGTCATGAACTATAAAAAGACCAAGACCATGCTCTTCACCACAGCTCAAAACAAGCTAAAAGTCTATCCCCTGACAATTCAGAATGACTCTGGTAACACCCTGGAACTAGTCCTCCATTTCAAGTACCTGGGAATCACACTGGACACTGCCCTGTCTTACACACAGCACATTGACATCACAGCCAAAGCCTTTAACACCAGGATCGGTATCCTGTACAGGCACAGACATTGCCTGACCTATGAAGCTCTGAACTTGGCAATTAACAGTTCACTCATCACCTTGATTGACTATGGCCTAGCTGTCTATGGCTCCACTACAGACACAGCACTCCAATGCCTCTCAACAACCTTAAACAAAGCCCGTCGCCTTCTCACTAATGCCCCGAAACTCACCCACACCTGTGAGCTTTATGCGCGATTGGGCTGGCTTCAACTGAAGGACAAAATACTTTGTCAAACCTACCTACTCACAAAAAAGGTCTCACCAAACTTACTTCCTCAAGGGGTTCTGAGCTTTCTATCACCACCTATACATGCCAAGCACACCAGGAGCTTGACTACACAATAATTCCATGTGCCCAGGTGCTACACAACTATGGCCCAGCGATTCTTTGCTCACCGGACCCCTCTGTGGACAAATGGTCTACCACCTGACATCACCGGAGCCACAACTCTTGGTTCCTTTAAGCACAAACTCCGGCAGCACCTCACTGACAATAGTACCTGTAGGTGCCCCGCTAGTATGCGCCCGCAGCTTTAGTCTGCCTCAGCACTTCCAACTCCTGGCCCACCAAGTTAAGTCTTTGCCCTAGCACTTGCCTCCTACCCCCCACCCTCTACCCATTGGCTCTTTTCTTTCCCTCTGCCCTCCCTACCTCACCCTAATAGTCTGCCTCTGCCTCTCTCTCTTCCACAGGACGCTGGCATACCATGCACAATTTGTGAACTGCTTGTCATTGCAACCCATGTACTGTTGAATTTTTTGTACTCTGTATGTATAATTTACTGTAACTATATTGTGTCTTGTGTTAATGTATCTGACGTGGAACCTCTCAATGAGCATCCACTCACAGGTGTCATTCAAGACTTCAATAAATAAAAAAATGAAATAAAAATTTGGGATCAGGGAATTTTTTTTTTTTTTACTTCCGTAAAACTGAAATTACTTTTCCATCTGGACTGGTGAAAGTTTTTTTTTTTCGTTATTTTCACCAAAATAAAATTAACTGAACCACTGGGAGGCACGTGATATTTTCGTTACGATAGCTTGAGAGGCATGCCTTCTGGTAATTTGCTTTTGATGTTGAAACAAACCTCATAAGATAATGAGTCAGCTCGTACCTGTGTCAACGTGAAGCACTGAGTAGGAAGGAGGTTTACTTCTGAGGATAATAAATATAAGACCTGGCCATGTCCTACTGAAATGAATGGAAAGCCTTTGTTTTTCTGATGGGAGTCATGTCAAAAGTAGCTATTTGTGGGGTATGCAATGAAGCAAGCAATCTCTTAAAGAGGGGGACTTGGTATGCATGCTCAGCTATACTGCTCAGCATCCTTACTAGCCAGTGTGGAACATACTGTGTAGGCCCAAAATGTTGAACTTCCATCTCTGAATGTGCAATAGACTATTGCCAATAGTGGCTAAATGTATTAGTGTACGCTCCCTAGTTTCCATCCCTGAATATGCTATGTAAGTAATAATACCCAACATGGTGGGCAGTATTGGGCAATACTGGACCACCCAGGGGCCTAATGAGACCTGACACCACAGGCGGAGGGCCTTATAGCCTCTGGAAGGTCCGGTATTGCCCATACCGCCCACCATGGTGGGTATTATTGCGCTTAGAAAATTGGCATCTGTGTCATGTTTAATTAAGTAATAAAATAAGAGAAGAAATTAGTTTAAAATGACTAGGAAGACTAGGAAAAAAAATGTAGCTGGTAAAGTAGTCCCTCCCTTTTTTATGCTGTTCCATCTTGTGTTATTCCCTCCCGAGATCCATTCTGTTGCAGTTACCCCCCACCACCACAACTTTCAGAAGTACAGTTAGAAGTATATTGTACAGTTTCAACCCAACAATTTGTTGGCATTGTTTGTATGTTTTTTTTAAAAAGTTCTGTGCCCTTTTTTTTGCAAGACATTTTTTTTCTGCTTGGTCCAAAGATGCAGCTGTTAGCCACTCAAGCCTGCAATCTTAAATTAGGATGTGAAGAGGTACAAGTTAGATGTGGGACAGCAATGGTCTTAAATTTATTTATTTTAACTGAAGGTTCTGTTTTTAAAAAAAATAGGAGATAGTGCTTTCTATTATTGCTAAACATTTATAACAGTATGAATGTTAGCAGGAGCCGGGTGAGCATTCTAACTGATGGGTGCGGGGAAATAGTCTGCTTTGTGTTTTCTTTTCTTTTCACTTCTGGTACTAAGAAACCGATTATTACATTGATGTAACTGTTTACTTTGGGTAACAGTCACAGCTGGAGAATAATGGGGTTAGGGGACAGCAGGGTAAACTGTTTTAGAAGTGCAGTGGTTATCACACAGTGCGAAAGCACAGTCGGGAGAGTGCTGCCATAGGATATGACCACGGCTAGGAAAAAGGATGAATTCTTCTCTCCAGGACTGCAAAAGTAAATGCTGAAGTGTGTTTCTTATTTTTATTTTTAAATATAAACAGCATTGGTATTGTCATTGTTGGGGAGCGAGTGAACCGCCAGCTAAAGGAAGGAGAGTAAGAGTGTGGTCCACTCTCCAAGAGTCAGGCATGGACAATCAGGAGAGAAGATGGCACTAAGACTTCTTTTATTTTCCATGTTACTTTAAAAAAATTTGCCTACTAATGTTTATCATACATAAGACAGATGGTTGGGGGTTGGGGTTTTACCAGCTGCCAATTTGACTGCTAAGCAGGAGAAAAAAATAGCGGTAGTTTGAAAGTTGAAAATTTGAAAATTCTAACTGGCCCTATGAGCTCAGTGATCAAGTCAGTTGCCACTGGCACTTATTGTAACCCGGGGTCTGTTCTCAGCTAGACCAGTGGTCTGGGTGGGGAACTAGCCAATTAGAAGACAGAGTTTTACTTGCTCGTTTTTTAAGTAAGTAATAATGCCTGTGCAGGTGTGTGTTATGAGGATTTTTCACACACCCAAGGTGTGTGATAATCCCATTAACGCTAGAGAGATTTATGAGGTTTTCACACACTGAGGGTGTGTGAAAAATCCACATAACACAAACCTTGCAAAGGCATTATTTTTATAATTACTGGTGCAAGGGAGTGAATACTAAGGTACTGCAGCAGTTCTGTCACTGTCATTCACACATATACACACACACACACCCTATTCCTTCTTACCAATACAGACATTCTTCTATTTTATCTTTATTATGTTTTTTTTCTACATTACAGTATGAACCACAAGTCAGCCAGGATCAGTACACTACGCAGCCGCTGTCTGCCGAAGCCACGCATGAGGGGTATGAATGGAAGGAACAACCAGATAGATTTTGACATTTGTAAAGGCAGGATCAATCAGATAATTATTGAAAAACATTAAAATGTTACCTGCCATTACAGTGATAGGTGAAAGATCAATCCAGGTTGTCTGTAATGGAAAACAGAAGCCGCCATGTTTGCTCAGGTCTTCCACCAGCCCACACATGCAGTAAGAGCCTATGAGGTGTTGTGCTACCAATGAATGATACAAGATGCCGTAATAACTGGTTCTACTGGTTATTACGGTAGTTTGAAACATGGCTGTAGTCCATGTATTAATGGGGGTCACCAGTAATTATATATAGAATAATGCATGGGCAACCACACACAACAAGGCTGTTTCTATCAAGGGGTTGCAATGACAGCATTTGAACTGTGAGACTGAAGCTCGAGAGCTCATTGCTGCCATTTCAACCCCAAGATGGAAACTTATGCCATGTTGTGTATGGTTGCCTATATTTTCTTTAGTACTGTATATATGTTTTTTTTTTTTACACAGGAGTCACAGAAGCACCCTACCCAAGCTAAAAAACTTGCAATTGCTCTATGTAAAAACCCACAGCCAGCTACTTACTACCCACCCAGTGCCCAGAGTTGTACATTTTAACTTGCAGAAGTCTGTAAATCATTTTTTTTTTACTTTCTCCAGGTCCCTGCCCAGTGGATATTATCCACTGGTCTTTTCGGCCAGGCCACTTCGGTAGTGTGAACCTGGCATCATTCTGCTCGGGGCCGGGAGATTTTTTGCCTTTGGTTTTTCTCCCAGACCCATCCCTCTGAGAGCGCTGACGCAGAGGACTTACATCCAGATGAATGACGTGCTTGTGCATGCCGCCGTCAAGCATCCCCAGCGCTTTCCCCACCTCCCGGGCCCTCGTAAGAAGCCGGCATTTTGCCTCACCGCCCGTGCTTCCACAGGTGGTAACGTGTGTGGGTATTGCTGCCCGTTTAATCTGCCCCCCATGGAGGAGCAGAGCATCCGTTGAGACGCTCTATCCTACCTCCTCTGGCCGAACCCCCAGTGACCTGAGCTCATTCCCAAACCCGGGTCACCGGCGTAGCGCAAAGTGTGGCATCCAGTGCCTCAACCCTCAGCGCCACCAGGCCGGCCTGTAAATTTAATTTTTATTGTACAAAACTTCAATGCTGGGCAACAGGCCTGTGAAATTAAACACTTCTGTTTCAACAGGGTTGATTGAAATGGGAGTGCTTAATACGGCAGGATCATCACCCAGTGTGAACTGTTCTAGATCATAATTAAATTAACAGACTTTTTACAAAATAAAAAGTAAAACTTTGGGCACCAGGTGGTTAGTAGGAAGCTGGGTATGGATTGGCAGTATATCCCAGATGTTTAAAGCAACAAGCTGTGAACAATCTTGGTGCATCTAGTAGACTTGGGTTTGATTTCCACAACCTCCACTTGCATCCTGTGTGACCCGATCAAGTCACATAAACTACCTGTTCTTCGTGGTTGCCCCTGAACATTGTCCTAATGAGCTTTACCCAGTTACCAAAGAATAAAAAAAAATAAAATTAAACAAGGAATTTACAATTTTATGACATTTGAACTGTACAGAACAACTGTTTGAAACGTGCATAACAGTTTGGAATGTGTACAACAAGGATTTTGAACAGATGGATTTTTATGTAAAACAATGGCTGACCACATACTATAAACTGCTATAGTTATAATGCCATTGACTATTAACCACACTTGAGTCCTTACTAATCACACAATAAGGATTGACATAGCGGTCCTTTATTAGTACACTAAGAATCAACTGGGAGAGCTAGTGCCAGAGGTGAAGCAAGATGTCAAGTGAGGCAGATTAGAAAGGCCATTGGATCTTTTTCTAGCATTAAAGTCAATATATCCATGTATCTACTGTATGTAGTGGTCCTTATTGTACTAATAAAGGACCTATGCAGAGGTCCATATTACTATCATAAAGTTGCAGCCAGTGTTTAAAAAAAATGATAAAAAAGGTGTTTTAATTTAAAAATTATTGTAGAGTGGGTTAGAGGAGATAGGAAATTATTTTGACATAGTTAACTTCCCATCCATCTTCCTTTCCATGCCAGTTATGTATTCTGATCTGCTTCAATGATTTTCTTTTGATAAATAGTGTACATTTGAGGTGCCTTCAGATCTATGAACATACGAACATACAAAATTGCTGGCAGAAAAAGGCCCACAGGTCTATCACGTCTGCCTGCTTGTGCAGCTCTTAGTTTCATATTACTACAGCTGCCCCAGTGCCACCCAAACCCCTTCCTTCCTCCCCTTTCCTGGTCTTTCACCCCTTTGTGTTCTTGTCTGTACTAATCCTGCCCTTGACTCTGTCCCACTTAAAGCTATACACTGTTCTCAGTTCGATTAACTCCTCTGGCAGTGTGTTTCATCTCGCCACCACTCTCTCTGTAAACAAGTGCCTCCTCATCTCCCTCCTGAACCTTCCCCCTTTCAACTTCAGATTGTGCCCCCTAGTGACCCTTCCCCCCTTTAAGTAGAACAATTCTCCCTATCTGACTCTGTTTATGCCTTTCAAGTACTTAAAGTTCTCTATCATGTCCCCTCTTTCCCTTCTCTCTTCCAGCAAATACATGTTGAGCTCCCTCGATTTTTCCTCATATGACAACTTCCCCAGTCCCATGATTATTTTCATAGTCCTGCGCTGCACCTCCTCCAGTAATCTCACATCTTTTTTGAGATATGGGCACCAGTACTGTACACAGTACTCCAAGTGTGGCCTCACCAGTGATCTATACATTGAGTTCCACTCTCCTCACCAGCTACTGCTGTTGATTTTCATATTTCTGAGATACTCTATGACATCAGAAACTCCCATTCCATGCTATTCATCTGAATGGCCTGAAATGGGTGTTTCTGACGCCATAGAATGTTCAGGCAGTATGAAAACAGAGCAGCAACTGCTGAGCACAGAGGGATTCAGAGTAGTTACAAAGGCAACAAAATTAGATTATTATTGTAACATAAAAAGGTCCAAAACATACCAGAATAGTGGGTAGCCAATAAAAGAACAACTTGAGGCCATCTAGAGGTCTAAAAACTGTTTCCTATCACCTTTGAGGAGCCTTTTAGCTGTTGGTCACTGAATCGAATCCAGCCCAGGTCTGTAGTGGCTGAAAACCATGATCACTGGAGGGCTATTTATTGGCTTCTCACTCCATCTCCACAGTTCCCAAAGGCCTTACCATCTTTCATTTCAGTACTAGGAACCTTCTCCCCAAACCTGACCTCCTTAATGTCTTGATTTCACAACACTCTCCTGCCATTCTCTGTGCCTCCGAATCTTGGTTCTCCTCAAGAACTCCTTACTTTAACCTGTCCATTTCTGATTTCCACATCTTCACCTGGGCAAACATGGCGATGGTGTTGTCCTCAGTGTCTGCCAGAGCCTCTCCTGCACCATTGCTGTCAGGGAGGCTGTACCCTCCTCCCATGAGTTTCTCCTTTTGCCGGACTTTCCTTTCCCTCTACTGTACCCATCACCACTGGGGTTCTTTATGCTTCACTTAAAATCTCACCCTTGTCTCTGGACGACTCTTTCTCTGCCATCACCTCACACTCCTCCTCAGGTGAACTCATTCACCTTGGAGACTTCAAAATTAATTGACTGTCCCCAGCCTCCAGTCTGACCTCCCTCAAGACTGCATCCCTTAATCTCTCCCAGCTCATTACCTCACCCACCCAGCTCAGTCCTCACCCCCCTAATCAAACCCTTCTGGTCTAGGTTCTCTCCTCCCACCCCCACTGCATTGTTGCAGCAGGTATTCTGCTGGACGTGACCACTGCATGACGTTCTGCAACAGGACAGTCTGGCACCCAGCCTCCTCCCCTAAGTACATCTGTTCTATTGTAGGTCCCTCCAGCTGCTTAATATCAATGCTGTCCTGAGTGACCTTACTGCAACTGATTGGTCAGTCATCCCTACAACCCTGACATTGACGTGGCCCTCTCCCTGTTCCATTCCAAATTTTTCTTTGCCTTGCACAAGAACGCCGCCCCTCCAGAAAGCCCAGGTTTAAATCTTCCCGACACCCCTGGATTACTCCCAAACACGCTGACCAGTGTAAGTCCCATGATCATGCATGGGCCCATTACAAATTATCCTGCTCCCTGTCTGACCTCTACTCTTATAGGGCACTTTGAAATTCATATACTAAGACTGTCCATTCTGCTAAATCCCTTTATTTTTAGGCCAACCTCAAGAACAATCTTAACTCCCCAGTCAAATTCTGTAAGGTGATTCAGTCCCTTTTTGCACCCCTCCCTGTCCAGTCAGCTCCACCAGTCTTCATGGTCAGTGGTTCACCTGTCTTTGACCATCCCTCTGTAGTGGCTCACTTCAATGAGTTCTTCATTACTTGTGCTCTGCCCTTTCCCCCTGCTCCTCTCCTCTCCCTTCCCTTCACCCATGTTCAACCCTCCTCTCTGCTCCACCCCTCCATGTGTTTTCATTTCTGCTGTGTTACAACTCAGGAAACCTTGCTTGCCCTTTCCTCCCTCAACTTGTCTAACTCTAGTCCTGATAGGCTTGATCCTACCTTCCTCCACCTTTCAGCTCTTGCCATTGCCTTCCCCCTTACTCACCTCCAAACCTCTCCTTCTACCTTTGCACTGTTCCTCAGTCTTGGAAGACTGATGAAAGTTGTCCCCCTTCATAAAGGGGGTGACCCCTCCTCTCCGGTAACATCTAGCCTATCTCCCTTTATTGTTGAGGCCCAGGTCAGGAAGCATAGGAAAACCAGGAGAAGTCATAATTTTTTTGTATCTTCTGTTTATAGTCCCTACCACCGTAACTCTCTCAGGCTGCTCCTGCAAGCCTGACACTGCTCTACCACCCACCTGATCCCCAGTCTCCGACTGCCCCCCACCTTTCTCCAGCCAGTGGACTCCCCAGCTCTGAGCCCCCTTGGGTAGAGCCTCCTCCATTCCAGCATGCTTTATCTAGAATTGAGTGTGCTAACTGAGGTGGCAGAGGAACAGGTGGGGAAATGGAGACAGGGCCCAGTGTTGGGCATGTGGCAGAGTGGCTCGGAGGAGAGCCATTGCCTGTCTGGGATTGGGGTTTTTTCCTTTGTTTCCCACTAGGAGCGCGGGTGTGAAATGACGCCCACACAGCCATGCTGTAAGCATCTACCACGCGTCTCCCCATAACTACTCCATGCACAGGCTGTTCCTCCGGTCTCCACTGGGGGTCACTACTGCACTGGAGAAACCCTGGATCCCTTCCCTGGGAGAGGAGAGCAGTCCATTGGATGCTTGATCCTGCTCCCTCCCCTGCCGACCCCTGGCGCCCAAGCTCGTTCCCGAACTCGGGTTGCTGGCATGGCGTGAGGAGTGGCATTCATCGTCTCAACCCTCAGCACCACCGGGCCTGCCCAAAGTCATAAAATTTGCAAGAAGCATTTTATTGTTACCAATAACAATAGAATAAAAATGTGCAGGATAGCTCTTATACTGTCACGTCAACCAAAACAAAGTTGTTTATCTGAGGGCAATTCTAATTCTGAATTTCAATATCCTGTCTCTCATTAACAAAATATTGCTTTCTTTATATATATCTCATGTCACTTCCTGGCATTTAACTTTTGCATCCAGAGCTCATTAAGATATATGTCCTGTTTTCACACACTTTTCCCAAAACTTTGTCAGGTGCAACAAACTAGAACAGTGTGTCCCAGAACTGATCTCCTGTTGACAACTCTGCAAATTAGGTTGTGGAGGTCAAACTGCATCTCACAGTTAACCCCCTGAGTTCCAGATAGCTTTTTGCAATCATTTCAGCAATATAACTATATACATTTTCAAACCAGAGAACCCAGTTTCACATAAAGATCCTCATATATTTTTATAACCACAGATAAACAAGGGTGAAGAAAAGATAGAAACAGCAATAAACAGCAAGTGAAGGCAGGGAGATAGCAGGAGGGGGAGAATTGTGATACTGTCAGAGTGATCAGTTCCTAGGTCTCACAAGAAAATTTGATTGTGCAATAAGAAAAGACGAGACAGAAAAGAAGGGGATAGACGAGATCATTGCTTTTAACTCTTTCTGCACAACACAATGGGACAGGGCCTTGTTCAACTCTGTCACAAACCCCCTCTTTAAGAGGGAACCTGTTTAAAAAATAGCTTTCCAAGACTTCCTTTCAGTTCTCTTCTAAAATTACCTTATGACCTTGACAGTTCTGCACATATGCAATATTCATTTTTCCATAAAAAACAGTACAACAAATAGTTAAGATTAATCCCACACATTTGTTTTAACCTTCAGAATTCTCAGTTGTAATGTTTCTAATTTATTAGGTTAGCCACTAGCAATGCAGCAAAAACATTACACTGTTACATGCCTATCTCTTTTCTTTATGCCTCTCCCAGCCCTGTAGGAAGCATACGTATTCAAACAACATGAAGTCTTGCTATATTCTGACATATGCAGTGAGTCCCAACCTTCAAGCTGCCCCGGAGATGAAAGAGTTAACTTTCCATGCCAGGCATGGAACGCTGAGCTCGAGCTCGGTTGAGACTCTTCAAACTCAAACCGTCAGATTCTTTACTCCGCCTCACTGAACAGTTGCTCCGGAGATTTCTCCTTATGCTCGGTTCATTTTGTCTGTTAAAGTACCGCTTTTCTCGGTTTTTGACCGAATTTAAACCGCAACCTGTCGGTTCAGTCTCTGTCTGTGGTATTTGTGAGTACTAGATAGGTTTTACATTAATTCTTTTCTGTGTGGAACTTGTAAACAGTGTATCGGTTCGGTTTGAACCGATCAAGTTGTTTAAAAAATCTTAATCTGAAAGAACTGGAAGGGGGCAGGATCAGTTGTGTTCCAGGACAGTAGCTGCTGCTGTTTTCACAGGGTTCTTGTGGATATTACTTGGTAGGTTAGCTCTTTTCTTTCTTGCTTCTAAGGGGCTAGCAGGGTATTGTTCTGGGGGATCCTGGATATTTGTAAACTGATTTAGTGGCTGTAAGTGGGGCTCTTTTTGTGGATGTTTCACTTTGTAACAGGCTGCGCTGGTAGAGGCCTATTTCTTCTGATTAAAACCTGTTTGGTGGGATTTGCTTGGAGATGGTTATTTGAATTGGAGACCTATATCTGTTAATTTCAAGCCTAGTTTGATTTGGTGTTAGTGAAACTGATTAAATTGGAGACCTGTTTCTTTGGCAGCAAACATAGTTTGGGGCTTTGACTTGAATTTTGATTCCTTGTGCTGACTCCATTAGCTGTAAAAGTTAGTTCATAGTGGGGGAGGGGTGTTAATGGTCTGGCCAGGTCTCACTCAGCCAATTGAGTGGAGGCAGGGCTGAATCAGGTTGAGGTGCTAGCTGCTTTGTCTTCTCAGAAAGAACTGGAAGGGGGCAGGATCAGTTGTGTTCCAGGACAGTAGCTGCTGCTGTTTTCACAGGGTTCTTGTGGATATTACTTGGTAGGTTAGCTCTTTTCTTTCTTGCTTCTAAGGGGCTAGCAGGGTATTGTTCTGGGGATCCTGGATGTTTGTAAACTGATTTAGTGGCTGTAAGTGGGGCTCTTTTTGTGGATGTTTAAGCTTTGTAACAGGCTGCGCTGGTAGAGCCTATTTCTTCTGATTTAAAACCTGTTTGGTGGGATTTGCTTGGAGATGGTTCTTTAGCTGCAGGGCTTGGAGGGGAGACACAGGGCTGATACACTCTCTCTTGTCAGGTGTCTGCCCAAGACCCTCCCTCCCCAGAAGTCTGCAAATTTATAGGGGAAGACCTGCCCTGCAATTGGAGGAAAAGGCTGCTGGTGCAGCTCATGTAGTTCTAGCCACTGGGGGTTGGATTTAAAGGCTGGGAGAGAGGAGCTTAGGGAGTTGTTCATTTTCCTTACATGTTTAATGTGTTGTACTGCACCTAGTAACAGAGTTACTGGTGTACAGTGGGACTGTCTCTAGGATTAGTGGGTGACCTGATTAGGCAGTAGGGGTATCTTGGAATAGGGGAACCCTGGTGGCTCACCCAAGGAAAACTATTTGAAAGGGGATGGAACCACAAATCATTAGGGCCGGCATCTTTGGGAGGGTGGTGGGGTGCACAGGGTGTGGAGCAGCCATGATACTGGACTGGGCTTGGAAGTTTGGTGGTTGCCCAGTGTGCTACCAGCTGGCACAGCTTAGGGAGGAGGTTGGGGATGAGGAGAAAGCTGGGAAGGGGGTGTGGTATGGTTGAAGAAGGGCTGGAAATCTCCACAGGGTTGCACCAAGCACTGGGGGCGGGGATATAGGGAAAGGAGTGCAGGAGAATACTTAGGGTCAGCTATAGGGACCCTGGCAGAGGGGGCCCAAAGGACACTAACAAGGAAGCAGGCAGGTAACTGGGGACCCTCACAAAGGGGGGACAGAGGGACAACATTCTCAGGGAAGTAGGCGGATAGCCAGTGCTGGACAGAAGGAAGCAAGGCAGGGAGGTGGATCAGACCTTATACTTAGTAACCGCTTCAATTCTCTTCTTCTGCTCAAGGATGGGGGGATGTAGCCACGACAGAGGTGGTTAGAGACGGAAAGGGTGTGGGAGTGGGGGGCAGGAGGCAGGGGCCAGATAGCAGGAAGAACAGGGGGACCTGGAATGCAGGAGAATGGGAGTAGTAAATCGGACAGGGGAAGAGGAGGAAAGCGCAAGGAGAAGGACCAGTTGGGAGGAAAGGTAAAGAAGGACCAGAAGTACAAGGATGATTCAGTAAAGAGAGCTGAGGGGTTAGGCCAGGGGAGCACGATGAGCAAGGAGGAACTAAATGGAGACAGGAAGGAAGGGAGGATGAGCCAGGCTAGTTTAGCAGATGGAGAAGGACCAGTTGCGAGCAGTGAGGGGGGAATTAACAAGGTACAGAAGGATACTCAGGAGGAGGAGAGGCATAGGATTGGAGGGGAGGGAGTGGCCATGGTAAATAAGGAACGGGTGGCATGTGGCACCCAGATAGGGGGAGGAACAAGGAGCCAGCTGTGGGGGGCCGGTAGAAAGGATGAGGGACATGGAAGGGGGAAATGGAGGAAAAGGAGGGTCAGAGTGCTCCTGCTGGGGATTCTATGATCAGGGGTATCAAATGGGATAGGGAGGGAGAAGCCTGGCCAGTTAGAACAAGATGCTTCCCTGGACCAACAGTGCACAGGGCTAAGCACGAGGTATATCAGCTGGCAAAGGATTGTGGGGGTTTCCCAGACATACTGGTCCACCTGGGTACAAATGACATTGAGGGAAATAGCGAGCTAGAGACACAGGCAAGATTCAGGGAGCTCGCCAGGGTCTGTCATGACATAGGATGCACAGTTTCCTTCTCAGAAATCCTGCCAGTGCCAAGGGCTAGTGGGGAACACAAAAGAAAAATTAGGAGATAAACCAGTGGCTCAGGGAGTGGTGTGAGGCCAGAGGGTATGGTTTGATGGGGATTGGGGAGACCTGGGAGGTAAGGAGTTGTATGCTAGAGATAGACTACATCTCAATTTGGAGGGGAAGGGAATCCTTAAGTTGAAAATGGAGGAGTTCATTGGTGAAAAGTGGGGTTTAAACTTGTGAAGGGGGGTGGGATGGGAGAAAAGGCAGTCAGGAGGATTGCAGGAAAAGACCAACTGGCAAAGTGCAGACCAGGAGAAAACAGAATCCCCAAGGGAACACGAGCAGGGGAAATGAAACTATAGGGAAAGGGTGGAAGGTAGTCCTGCTAAATGCCAGGAGCTTGGGCAATAAAATGCCTGAGCTCCAGGTGATGTTAACTGAGGAGCAGTGGATGTGGCAGCGTCACTGAGACTTGGGCCACTGCAAGATATGATGGGACCTGAACCTGGAGGGTGACACTATGTTCAGGAAGGACAGGGGGAGGGAAGGGAGAGGGGTAGCAATGATAGTAAAAAACTGCATTGGCATAGGGGAGTTGAGGAGGCGGGGACCGGGAGGCGATTTGGGTCACCTTGATAACAAGGGGGGCAAGAGTAAAAAAGGAGTGGTGTATAGACCCCTGCCTCTGGCGGAGGAGCTGGAGGACAGTCTGGTGGCAGATGTTAGGAGACACTGCAGACTGGGCAGAGGGAAAGGTGGTGGTGTTAGGGACTTAAACATGCCAGGAACAGACTGGGAGACTCATGACATCCTATGACCAGGGAACAGAGGTTGTTGGATGTCTTCAAGACGTGCTCCTAACTCAGCAGGTGAGGGAACTGACCAGGAGGCACGGTACTGGATGTGGTCCTGGCAGACAGTGACCAGATTGGGGCCTGGAGGAAGGGACCCATTCGGGGAGTGACCATGCCACAGTCTGGTTCTGCCTGGACCCAGGAGGGGTAGAAGGTACAAAGACGGAAGTAACCGACTCTTGGGGGTGGATTTAAGGAAATGGGAAGGATCCTTAAGAGCATTTGGATGGGATTGGGTCAGACATGGACGCGATAGTAGGTGGAAATCATCAGGAGAGGGGTGCAGGATGCTACCAGCACCTGTGCAAGAGTAAGATCTAAATGCGAAGAAATTCAAAACTCCTGTTGGTGGACCAGGGAGGTCCAGAGGTAAAGGAAAGAAAGCAGCCTATAAGAAATTCAAGTGCTCAAGGAGTGAAAGGATCGAGGGAGTATGAGCTGTTGGCTAGAAGAGACACTAGAGTGGTGAGCGGCTAAGGCAAGGAAGGAGCAGAACCTGGCCAGGAAATTAGGAGAGGGAAAAGGGTTCTTTAGATACATTGGGAAAGACTAAGGTGAAGGGGCAGATTAGCAGGATTAAATCAGGGAGAATGGGCACAAGACCCAGAGGAGCAGGCTGAGGGTACTAAATGAGTACTTCACCTCAGTTTTCACCAGGGAAAATGGGGATGCTGCATCATACATGGGAGAGACAGAGATAATGAGGAGGCGAGACCTTACCAATCGGCAGGTCTGGGGAGAGGCTGGGCATCACTGGCAGGTGGGGGAGGGCTAGCAGGGAGAAGAGGTACTGGAAGTGAAATCACAGCAGAGAGTGAGGGAAGCCCTCAGCCCTTTAAGAGGAGAAAGCACCGGGCCGGATAAATTACATCCTAGAGTGCTGGAAGGAACTTGCAGATGTCCTGATGAAACCCTGGCAGAGCTTTTCACCATCTCCTCTGAGGACAGGGTAAGCTCCCCAAGACTGGAAGGTATGCATGTAGTGCCTCATCCACAAGGGGGGATCAAGGGAGGTGGCAGAGGAACTACAGGCCTGTCAGCCTGACATCAGTGGTGGGCAAGGTGATGGAGGGCATTGTCAAGGAGTGGCTAGGGGGGCCCTGGATAAGTCAGGGTGCCTTGACGATAGACAGCATGGATTCATCCCGGGAATCGTGTCAGACAAACCTGGTGAGTTCCATGACTGGGGACAAGTGCCTTGGACCTGTAGACCAGTGGATGTCCTCTTTCTGGACTTCAGCAAGGCATTTGACTCTGTTCCTCACCGGGCCTGTTGATAAACTAGGAGAAATGGGGTGGAAACCAGATGATCCGATGGATAGGCAATTGGCTCCAGGACCGGACCCAGAGGGTCGAGTTGGTGGGATAATCTCTTCCCAAGGAGGGTCATTAGTGGGGTCCCACAGGATCAGTCCTTGGACCCCTTCTGTTCAACGCCACGATTGACATATGACAGGAATCAGGAGTGAGATGAGTCTCTTGCAGATGACTTGAAACTGGGGGCAGTGGTGGATGGGGAGGAGGAGGGTGGCCTGCAGGGGACCTGGAGGCTCTGGAAAGATGGTCTAGAAAGTGGAAGCTGAGGTTTAATGCAGGGAATGCAAGGTACTCCACCTGGGACCAAAACCCAGGCCAAGTGTACACCCTGGGGAAATACTACAAGTCTCAATGGCTGAGAGGACCTGGGGTGGTGGTGGATGTCAAGATGAACAACTCTGAGACTTGTAGGAGGGCAGCAGCTAAGGCCAACAGGATGCTGGGATGCACGCTAGGGGATCACTCCAGAAGGAGGGAAGGATACTCCTCTGTATAACTGCTTGGTGAGGCCGCACCTGGAGTACTGCGCAGTTTTGGAGGCCACACTTAAAGAGGGACATTAACCTCCTGGAGAGGGTCCAGAGGAGGGCAACCAAATGATTTGGGGCTTGGGGACAGGACCTATGAGGAGAGGCTCAAGAGCTAAATATGTACACTTTGAAGAGAGAAGGGACCTGGGGACATGATAGAGGTCTTCAGGCACAAGAAGAGGGTAAATAGGGAGGAACAGTGAGGGTGCTTGAGAGGAAGGAGGAAGGGCTACTAGGAGGGCATGGGTGAAGCTGGAGGGGAAGATTCAGGAGAAAGGAGGAGGTGCTATTTCACTGAGAGGGTGGTAGAGCCATGGAATGCACTACCTAGGGGCTGGTGGAGGCAGAGACAGTGGAGGGGTTCAAGAGGGGTGGACAGGTACAGGGGAAGGGTTCAGGAAGCAAATCCAATGCAGCAAGAATATCCGGAACTGGGAAGGAGAAGCCAGAGAAGTAGGGATAGCAGCAAGGTCAGCACCCAGGGTGGGGGCTGACCAAACGAGCAGACACGAAAGACCATTAGGCCTATTCTGCTGGCATTTTAGTATGTTAGTATTTAGAGTGTGGTTACTGGTTCTTATCGGTTCTAAAAAAAATGGATTTTATTACCTTTTTTTCCACGACCCGTGACACGATTGGGAACCGATAAGAGGGTCTTACCTGGCGGATTGCCATAAATGGGTAAGTTTGGATAGGACTGACACTATGTCTGAGAAACCCAAAAGAAAAACCGGGCCCACTGGGTTTCAACACTGTAGTGTGTGTGGGGAAGTCTTTGCCAAGCTGACCCCCACACCACCTGTATTTACTGTCTGGGGTTTGACCACCTCAATGCAGACTGCCAGATTTGTAAAATGTTCCTGCAGCTACCCTGGAGAAGAGAGTTGGTAGGCTCAGGGAAAGGGAGGCCAAAAAGTCCGCTGAACCAGATGGCCAGCCCGGTTCGGTTCCAACCAAACCTGAAGGAGTGCCCTCTGACCAGGGCGAGACTTCTTCGGGCAAAAGGAGATCCGACTCTGAGGAGTCGGTTCCAGCAAAAAGGACTAGAAAATCAGCTGGTGTGGAGCCAAAACTTTCCTCTCCAACCACTGAAGAAATAGCCAAAGTGATCAAAATTGTCCAGTCGCTTTCCCCGGTTCCGACCGAACGGCACCGCCAGGTAGGCGCTCAGTTGGCCGGTTCCACTGGTTCAAGAGTATGATTTAGAGGAATATTATAGGAAGCGGAGGAGGGGAAGAGGAGTATGAGGAGAGTGAATGTGGATTTGAAAGTCTGGATGTGCCCATTGACCGGACATCTCCCCAGACAGACCTTCAGAGTGTCTCCTCCTAGGCTTCTGAGTCCCCTTCTCATTTTATGTTTTATAAAAAGTGGCTGAAACCCTCCAGCTCCCTATGGAGGAAGCTGTGGATGATCAAGAGGAGCCTGACTATGTGAAATGATGGATATCCAGAGTCTAGGAGACTGTCTATTCCCTTGCATAAATCTTTTGGAAACAGACATTTAAAATTCTAAAACTCCTCACACTATACCTCCTGGGATAAGAGAATGGACAAGAGGTACATTGTCAGGCTCTGATACTGGAGTTCCTTACACAACAATGCAGCCATGTTGGGGTAGTGCAGGCTACAGCCTGTGACAAGGCAAATATTCCCTTGGCTTCACACCCAGACAAGGACTCCAGGAGGATTGATGCCATGGCAAAGAAACAGTACATGGCAGCATCCTTGGGACTCAGACAGGCAAATTATATGGCTTATGTTGCTAGATATCAGAAATCCAGATGGGACACTGTCATGGCTCTAGTAAAACAGGTCCTTGGCCAGCTTGCGCAAGGCTGGAGCAGGTGGCTGCTGATGGTATTGAGGCATCCAAGGTGCAATTCCATGCTGCAGTGGACTCAAATGATGTGTCATCAAGAGTCATGGCTACATCTGTGGCACTTCAAGAATGGCTTGGCTCAGATGTATTAGCCTGTCCTGGGATACCCAGACTAAGGCCATGGATTTTCCTGTTGTGGGTAATTCCCTGTTTGGGGAGCAGACAGAGAATTACATGAAGAAAATGGATGAGTATAGGACCACCTATAGGAGTGCACAGGCTAAGGAAAGGCAGGCCACTCCTCAAAGGCAGCTTCCCAGGGGCAGGGGCAGGCCTTTTTACCAAGCCCAGGCCTCCTGTTCTGCTTGTGCCCAGAGGGGGTTCTTTAGAGGGAGAGGCAGACAGGGTACAAGCAGGCCTGCTTCCACTCCTCAGCCCTAAGCCCCTGCCAAGCAGGCACCCTGATGGGGTTGCCAGGGCCGATTCTCAGCTACCTGTAGGGGGCAGGCTGGCTTACTTTGTCCAGGACTGGGAGTCTCTGACATCAGACAAATGGGTCCTGGGTAGTAAGCCAGGGACTGGTTCTCAGCTTCAAAAGTTTCCAAAGATGAGAACCAGATCCTTTCCACCTGCAAATCCATCAGAGGCACTTGCCTTAGAGGCAGAGGTCTCTTCCTCCTAGCTCTCAGAGCTGTGGAAAGGGTTCCACCCCACACCAGGGCAAAGGATTGTATTCCAGGTACTTCTACCCCAAAAGACAGGAGAATGGAGGCCATCCTGGATCTCAGATACTTAAACAAGCACCTTTTAAAACCAAAATTCAAAATGGTGACTCTGGGAATTATTCTACCTTCTCAACGCCAGGGGACTGGCTAGTGTCCCTGGACCTCAAGGATGCCTACTTCCATATTCTCATCAGAAGCTTCCATTGAAAGTGCCTCAGGTTCGAGCTGCCCTCAGGCCATTACCAGTTCAGAGCAATGCCCTTTGGCCTCACCTCTGCTCCAAGGGTATTCACAAAATGCCTGGCAGTAGTAGTTGCTTCTCTAAGAAGGCAGCAAATTGCCATTCTCCCTTACCTGGACGACTGGCTCATAGTAGGCCAGTCCCCAGACCAAGTCAAGTTACACTTACAGATAACTCAGCAACTGCTCACTTCTTTGGTTTTCCTCCTAAATCTGTCAAAGCCAGTTCTAGAGCCTGTCCAGCTCCTCACCTTCATAGGTGCAGAGCTAGACACAGAGAAGGCCAGAGCCTTCCTTCCCCTGGACAGGGCAAGGACCCTGGTCTCTCTGGCCTCCTCATTCACCCTGCAGGTGTCTCGACCAGCAAGGCATTTCTACAGCTCCTGGGGTACATGGCTGCTTCTACAGCAGTAGTGCAGGGAGCAAGATTTCAGATGAGGGACATTCAGTTCCATTTGAGAGCCTTTGGTCTCAAAGGAAGGACCCTCTGACCAAACTGATCCCAGTAACTCGAACCCTGATCCAGGCCCTACAGTGGTGGCAGGATCAGAACAATTTGAGACAAGGGTTCCCTTTGTCACCCAGTCTCACTCTTTAATCCTTACTACAGATGTCTCCCTCTTGGGGTGGGGGGCTCACATGGGCGACCTCACCACCCAGGGGTTGTGGTCCCCTCAGGGATCTCTGCTCCATATCAATCTGTTGGAACTCAGAGCAGTATTTCTAGCACTTCAAGCTTTTTCCAAATCTGTTCAGAACAAAGTTGTACAGGTCAGAACAGACAACACCACCACAATGTGGTACATCAACAAGCAAGGAGGCACTCGGTCTACGGCCTTGTGCACCAAAGCAATGAAGTTGTGGTCTCTGGCTTACTCCCTGAACACCTCCCTCACGGCAGTTCACCTACCAGGAAAGGACAATGTCCTGGCAGATGCTCTCAGCAGGATTTCCCAGGGCCATCACGAAAGGTCACTGGATCCCCTGTTCTTGGGAGTGATTTTTTTCCAGATGGGGCACCCCGCAGATAGATCTTTTTGCAGCCCCAGACAATCACCAACTTCCCCTTTTTTGCTGCAGACCGCCAGTGTTGGGCTCAGTCCCCCTGGATGCCTTAGTTCTCAATTGGGAAGGGAAGTTTTTCCATGCTTTTCCCCCCTTCCCTCTCCTGTTCAAAGTGCTAGTCAAAATCAGATCTCAACCCTGCAAGATGATCCTGATTGCTCCAGACTGGGACAGACAGCCCTGGTATCCACTCCTACTGTCCTAAACAGTCCATCTTCCCCTGTGTCTTCCCAGGAATTACAACCTATTAACCTGTGCTCAGGGGAGGGTTTGGTACCCGAACCTCAAATCTCTCAATCTCAAGGCCTGGTTCTTGAAGAGTTAGAGTTTGCTGACTTACACCTCTCCCAGGGTGTAATGGATATCCTGAAGGCTTCTAGAAAACCTTCCACCAGGGCTACTTATAATTCTAAATGGAAAAGATTTTCCATATGGTGCTCTAGGAAGCATATTTCCCAGAATCTGCTGATCTGCCCACAGTCCTTGATTATATGGTCCACTTAAATGGCTTAGGGCTGGGACCAGCTACACTGAAAGTGCATCTGGCAGCTGTGTCTGCTTTTATTTTCAACAGGGTAAGCCCTGTTCTCCTCAGCTCACCCTGTTTTTTAAGTTTTCAAGGGATTGCTTCACACCAACCCTCCATTCAGGGACCCTGCCCTGCCTGGGACCTCAATGTTTGCATTGCTCAGCTTATGCAACCCCTTTGAGCCTTTATCTTCAGCAGAGCTTAGAGTACTTGACTTGGAAAACTGTGTTTCTGGTAGCCATCACTTCTGCCAGATGCATAAGTGAATTAAGCTTTGTCAGTGGAGCCTGATTTTATCTCCTTTCATAGAGATAAGGTTGGTCTCAGGACTAACAGGAAGTTCTTGCCTAAGGTGGTTTCAGATTTCCACCTTAATCAATCTGTGTCTCTTCTGTGGCCTTCACCTGACCATTCCTCCTCTGGAGAGAGGAGACTGCACAGTTTAGATGTCAAAAGAGCCCTTAGTTACTACACAGAGCGTACCAAGGGTCACAGGTTCGACTCCCTCCAACTGTTCCTCACTTATGGTGAGGTTGGTAAAGGGAAACCTGCCACTAAAAGATCCATTGCCAGGTGGAATGTCTCCTGTATCCAATTTTGCTATGAAAAACTGGGTAAGGTTCCTCCCTCAGGCCTGAGGGCTCACTCTACCAGAGGTACAGCTGCTTCCTGGCGGCTGCCAGGGTTAATCCTATTCTAGAGATATGTCAAGCAGCTACCTGGAAAACAGTTCACACTTTACCAAGCATTGCTCCTGGACACCCAGGCTAGGGGTAGTGCTCGGTTTGGCACAGCTGTGCTTCAGAGCCTATTTCCTAAGTAGGTTCTGTCCCTCCTCCATGGAGGTACTGCTCGTAGTCACATATGTCAGAATATAGCAAGACTTCATGTTGTTTGAAGAAAAAATTACTCATCTTAGTAATGTTGTTTCTTCTAATGGAGTCTTGCTATATTCTGACTCCCCTGCCCTCTCAGAACCTCTGTTTTGGGATGTGGGTGGGCAGTGCAGTGTTGGCGTGGTAGGTGCCCACCCTTTTGTTTCACCCTTCTTTTTGGGGTGAGTGGGTGTTGTGTTTTTCATTTTGGGTCTCCTGACTTAGTCTTTGTGTTGGGACCAAAAAATACGTTTTTATGTTTAGTCGCCAGTTGGCTAGTGTAGGTTTACAGCTTCCACACAGGACCTTAGTGAGTTTAGCTTTTAAAGATCTGACGGTTTGGTTTGAAGAACAACAGACAGAGTCTCAACCGAGCTCGAGCTCAGCGTTCCATGCCTGGCATGGAAAGTTAACTCTTTCATCTCCGGGGCAGTTCGAAGGTTGGGACTCACTGCATATGTCAGAATATAGCAAGATTCCATTAGAAGAAACAACATTACTAAGGTGAGTATTTTTTTCCTTTCCCAGAATGCCATCTCTTTCCCCAGGTGGTCTTCCTTTGTGGGCTTTCTGCTTTTCCTGATCTGTGGGAAGTAAATTATTTTTTCTGTAGGGTAACCACACCCTTCTCTTTGGGGACTACAGCCAGCATTAACTGGCAGGCACTACAGGATCTACAGTAGATCGCTACCTGCCTGCAGACTCCTGGTCAGTAATAATGTGGCAGAAAGTTTGCCAGGATTTCCCTCTTACTTAGATGCCTCCCATCATCAGCAGTGTGTGCCCACTGTATCACCAGCATCTGACATTTAGTGCAAACAACCACCTGCTGTTCTGTGTTGTTTAACCTGGGGTTAGGATATAACCTGAATATCACCCCTTTTCTTGACAATATAATGGAGACAGGCTCTGTTAACTACACCAGGACCAGTAAGTGCACCATCAGTACTTTTCACATACTGGTATTACTTGCAAACATGTGTATTTCCATTTTGTAGTATACCCCAGTCTCTGAATCTCCAGGCAATCCCTGGTTTAGCAAAAAGATCAGTCCGTTCAGCCATCTTACAAGCTTCTTCCTCACCTTTCAACTGCTCCACTAAAGGGACCATGCCTGCATCTTGGATCACATGATCTGTATCTTGGGGTGTCCTTTCTATGCCACCACGATCAAGCATCTCTTCATTGGCAGTCTCTGCACCACTCACACCTGATCCTCCATGACCCAGCACCAGGTATTTCTCCATGTTCAATTCTGGATCAACAAGGTAGCACCCAGGAAACACAGGAAGCTCCAAATGTTCCATCTCCATCTCAGGTATCCAGCTTTGAACTGGTTCTCTGTGCTTCAGCTGGATTCTGTCTGGTCTCTGTCTGCAATGATTTGGCCTCTCCTCACCTCTCGACCCTGTCCGACTTGTTCATGTGCTTGCTTTTCCTGGCAGACTTACAGTGCTACCCCTGGTGGATTACATGAACCTCTGGGTATCTCTGCTTAGCCTCTATCCATCATTCTGTGAGCCAGTTCATCAGTTCTGCTAAGGTTGTCACCATCTGCATCATTTCCTTCACTGCCCAAAAGTCATATCTCAGCCACTCACAGTGTCTCTGTTAGACACACTACTGTCAGTCATCAGTTGGTGGTCATGCCTATTCTTGACACACCTCTGCTGGATTCTTGCCTGGCCACCCTTGTCAGACCTTCTCTTTGTTATATAGTCTACCATTTGAAGAAGGCAGACATGTTCTCAGGTTCTGTCCCTGCCTGTTCTTCTATAACTGGTTCCGGCTGTCCAGTCTCAGTTTGGACTTTTGTTTCTAGTAAGTAAGTAAGTAATTTTTTATTTGTAAAAAGGTGCCTTTCTTCAACCAAGGCACCTGTACATATCATAAGTCATAAAATACACAACATAAATACTATTGAAGATACAACCTTAATTATACATCCATTATAAATTAAAATTCATTAAAGTCACCGTATGCAGACTCAAATAAATAAGTTTTAAGTGCAGTTTTAAACTCCTGAATGGTCAGGCAATCCCATATCCAGCGAGGTAGAGAATTCCACAGGGTTGGCGCTACAGAGCTGAAAGAATGAGCTCCAGATGTCTTTAAGCGAACCCTGGGAATCTCTAGCAATCCCTCGTCGGCTTATCAGAGAGGGTGGAGGGGCAATAGGGATGAAGGAGATCTTGCAAATAACTAGGGCTCTGGTCATGTAGGGCTTTATATGTCAATAAACCAACCTTGAAGGTGATCCTCCACTGCACTGGAAGCCAATGCAGTCCGAGGAGCACAGGTGTTATATGACTGGATCTAGCTGTCCCAGTCAATAGTTTGGCTGCCGCATTCTGCACTAGCTGAAGGTGGCGGAGGTCAACCCTCGGCAGCCCTAGGTATAGAACATTGCAATAGTCAAGGCAGGAGGTAATGAAGGCATGGACCAACATAGAAAGATCTTTGGGAGGAACTAGGTGTTTCACCCGGGCGATATTCCTCAGATGATAAAAAGAGATTTTGACAACCGACGACACCTGTAATTTAGGAGTTTCTGCTTCTAGTTTGGCTACCATTCTTCTGGTAATCACTCCTGGGCTTGCTGGTGCAGGATTCTTAAATAGAAACATAGAAATTTTCAGCAGATAAGGACCACTAGGCCCATCCAGTCTGCCTGTAGGCCCTATACATTGTATGTGGCCACTGACCCTATGCGATCAATGGCTTTTCATCACTCCCTCCCCTCTCAGGCTTCCCTTGTGCCTGTCCCAGGCATGCTTAAACCCTTCCACTATGCTTGCCCCCACTACCTCCTGTGGCAGACTATTCCAAGTGTCGACTACCCTTTCTATGTGGAAAAACTTACTCACATTGCCTCTTAATCTACCCCCTTCCAATGTCATATTGTGCCCTCTTGTTCTAGTACTTTTTTCTACATTGGAAAAGGTCCCTCACCTGCACCTTGTTTATGCCCTTGAGGTACTTGAAAGTTTCAGTCATGTCTCCTCGTTGTCTCCTCTCCTCCAGTGAGTACATATTGAGGTCCCTTAGTCTCTCTGCATATGTTTTATGGTGTAAGTCCTGCACTATTTTTGTTGCCATTTTCTGGATAATCTCCACCTTATCTATGTCCTTGCACAGGTGTGGTCTCCAGAACTGCATGCAGTACTCCAGATGAGGGCTTACCAATGTTTCATACAAAGGAATCACCACCTCCTGCCTCCTGCTAGTGATACCCCTGCCTATGCACCCCAGCATGCCCCTGGCCCTCCCTGCCACCTTTGTACACTGCTTTGATACCTTAAGATCATCAGAAATGATAACCACTAGATCTCTTTCCTCTTTGGTGACAGTCAGCTCCCCAAACCTGTAGCTCTCCCCAGGGTTCCCTCTACCCAGGTGCATTATTTTGCACTTTTCTGCATTGAACCTCAGTTGCCACATCTCTGACCATTTTTCAAGCTTCTCCAGGTCCCTCTTCATTTTCTGCACCGCTTCTGGAGTATCCACCCTGTTACAGATCTTGGTGTCATCTGCAAACAGGCAGACCTTTCCTTCCAGCCCCTCTGCAATGTCACTAATGAAGCCATTGAACAGGACTGGTCTAGTACTGATCCCTGTGGTAGCCCACTGGTCACCCCCCTCTCCCCAGATTGTACCCCATTTACCACCACCCTCTGTCTCCTGTCTGTTAACCAGTTTCTAACCCAGTTCACCACCTTGTCTCGTATGCCCAGACTACCCATCTTGTTAATCAGCCTTTTACGTGGGATGGTGTCGAAGGCTTTGCTGAAATCTAGGTAGGCGACTTCTACTGCCCCTTCCTGATTTAGTTCCCTAGTCACCCAATTAAATAAAACTATTAGATTTGTTTGACATAACCTTCCTGCTGTGAATCCGTGTTGCCTCAGATCCTGAGCACCACTGGATTCTATATGTGCCACTATCCTTTCTTTCAGCAATGTCGCCATGATCTTTCCCACCACTGAGGTGAGGCTGACTGGCCTGTAGTTCTCTGCCTCCTCCCTGCTGCCACTTTTGAGCAGTGGGACTACATGTGCCCTCCTCCAGTCCTCTGGAATGACACCCGTGTTGAGTAACTCTGTGAACAGGGCCGCCAGAGGCGCTGCTAGTTCCCTTTGCAGCTCCTTTAATATCCTCAGGTGGATGCCATCTGGCCCTATGGCCTTATCCACCTTCAGCTTTGTGAGTTCTTCCAGAACTCTCTCCACTGTGAATGGACTGGTGTTCACCTCCCCCCCCCCCCATTGCCTCTGCAACCCAACTGTGGTCCTTCACCCTCCCCCTCCTTAGCGAATACTGAGCAGTATTTGTTTTGAATATTTCTGCCTTGTCCAGATCGCACTCCTTACGCTCTCCTTTCTCCCCTCTGAGCCTCACAATCCCCACCCCCCTAGGATTTTCTTCTTTCACTGATGTACCTGTAAAATGCCTTATCCCTTCATTTACAGACTGTGCTAAGTCCTCTTCTGTCTGTGCCTTCACCCTCCTAACAGCCTTCCCTGCTTCCCTTGGACATTCAAGGTATACCTTCCTGTCCTCCTCCCTTTGGCTCTCATATTTCCTGAAACTCAGCCTTTTAGCCCTGACTTTGTCCCCCATGTCTTTGGAGAACCATAGTGGTTTCCTTCTTTTCCTTTTTCCCCTTCTTCTATGCTTCCCTGGTACCAGATGTAATACCCACACACAAAACTGGTTACAGTATGCACGGCATAAATCCCACTTTGTCTGATGCGAATTGTCATTGAGGTGCAGGTCTGGACGCATAGAAAAAACAGGAGTAGTTGTAAAATTCACAGGTAGCATTTTATTATTATCAATAACAGTTGAATAAAAAAAATTAAATTGTGCAGGACAGCTCTTATACAGGCAGTTCAAACAAAACAAAGTCCTTCATCTGGGGGTATCTCTAACATACTAGAAGCAGCAGAGTAGGCCTCTCGGTCTATCAAGTCTGCTCGTGCTTTAGCACCCTGATTGGGTACCGTCGCCATCTACCTGTCTCCCTCCCCCCAAATCCCCCCCCAGGTAAGCCATCCTCTGCTTCACTCCTTGCCTATATCTATCCCACCCTCTCTTAAACCCCTCCACCATAGCTGCCTGTACCAGTTTCCTGGGCAGCGCATTCCACGGTTCCACCATTCTCTTGGTGAAGTACCTCCTCCTTTCCCCCCATTCCTTCCACCCTCAATCTTCCGACTGTGTCCTCTGGTGACACCACCCTCCTTCTGCCGAAAGATCCCATCTCAACTTACCTTATTTACTCCCTTGAGGTACTTGAAGACCTCAATCATGTCCCCCCCCGGTCCCTCTTCTCCTCCAGCAAAAAAAGGTTGAACTCCTCTAGCCGCTCCTCATATGACATATCCCCAGGCCCTGGATCATTTTGGTCACCCTCCTCTGAACCCTCTCCAAGAGTTTCATGTCCTTTCTCAGGTGTGGCCTCTCCGGAACTGCACACAGTACTCTAGATTTAGTCTGACCAGGCAGTTGTGCAGTGGCAAAATCACCTCTCTGCTCCTACAGGTAATTCCCCTAGCAGTGCAGCCCAGCATCTTATTTACCCTCACTGCAGCCCTCCTGCACTGGTCAGAATTATTTATGTCAACATCCACCAAGACTCCCAGGTCTCTCACCCCTGCTGTGGTCTGCAACTTATCCCCCCCCCCCCCGGGTATACACATTGTTGGGGTTATCCTGCCCTAGATGCAGCACCTTGCACTTGGAAGAGTTAAATTTCAGTTTCCAGGTGCAGGACCACCTGTCCAGAGTATCCAGATCCCCTTGCAGGGCCAATCTTTCCTCTTCCCCCTCCACCACTACCCCCAGTTTGGAGTTGTACAAAAAGAGACTAATTTTGCACCCTGTACCTTCTCAGATATTGGAGATGAAGGCATTAAACAGGAGCTGCCCCAGAACAGATCCCTGTGGGACCCCACTTATGACCTCTCTAGGAGATGATACCTCCCCCACCACCACCACCACCTCCTGCTGAGTGCACCCAGAAAGCCAATTTCCAATCCACCTAACCATAAATGGGCCTACCCCCATCCTCCCCAGCTTCTCCAGCAAGCCATTGTGAGGACCCGAATTAATTGCCTTGCTGAAGTCCAGGAACAGTACATCCACCAGTCTCTCCCTGTCAAGTGCTGATGTCACCCACTCACAGAATTCAACAAGGTGGATGCCACACCTTGCTTCATGCTGGTGACTCGGGTTCAGGAACGGACTCAGGTCGCCGGGGGTCGACAGGGGCGGGGAGGGATTGAGCATCTGTTGGACTGCTCTCCCTCTCTGGGGAGGGGTGGTTTCAGGTGTTGGTGCTCCGGTGACCTGTGGCGGAGGCTAGGGGATGGCGTGCTGGTACATCACTGGGGCAGGTGAGTTGGGGCACAACACCATGAGGGAGCATGTGCGGACGCAAGTGTACTCCCCCCCTTGGCATCATTGCACGCCTCTCTCACACATAAGAAAATGGAAAATATGGCACACAGTTGCGGCGGCTTAATGGCCATCAAGGGACGCATGGCCTTGGAGACACCACTGTGGCTACTGGATCCTGGTTCGGTGAGGAGTAAGGGGAACTCTATGTCGCCCCACCATGGGGGGCAAGCCGTGGAAGTAATTAGCAGTGTGGGTTCTCTGGGGACCGTAGCAGACCAGCTGGATGGGACGGATGCCGGGACGTGAAGCAGACCGATGTGCCAACAGGTAAAAAGGACTAACAAAACAAAAAAAAAAAAACAAGGTTAGTTTGACACGACCTACCTGCCACATGCTGCCAGTCATCCAGATAACCCATCTCCTCCAAGAAACCTCCAGCCTCTCCTTAAGTATGCTCTCCATTATCTTGCCATCCATGGATGTCAAACTGACGGGTCTATAGTTACCTGGTTCTTCTCTCAATCCCCCTTTATGGATGGGCACAATGGTACCTGTCTCCAATCCCTTGGCACCTTCTCCGTCTGCAGCGACGTGTTAAAGAGTTCCGCTGGTGGCACAGCCAAAACATCTGCCAACTCCCACAGTACTCTGAGCCGAATAGCATCAGGCCCCAGAGATTTGTCCTTTTTTAGGAACTTGAGGGCATCCCACACCTGACTGATAATTTATTTATTTTATTTAGTCTTTGTTGACTGGGTAAGTGCACTAGACAAATCCTGCCTATTTTCAGGCTTGACCCAGGGAAGGGGGATACAGACGAATGCCAACTGACCTTGAACCAGATTAAGCTGTTGGTGGTATTTTTAGTGAATGAGGGAAATTTGGCCAGGACACCGGGGAAATTCCCCTACTCTGCTTCCTGTGAGCAGGGGACCCATTTTCCTGTGGGACCAAGATGGCGGCCCCATTGATCCTGGTGGAGGTGAGATTGTCCTTGGAGCTGAGGAGTTGGCCTTCTCCTCAGTTCCTCCTGTGTGTGAGGCTTTTTCCATCTCTGCGAAGATGGATGTGGATATTGCTGCTAAGTTGCCTGCATCTGAACTGCCTAGTCTGGATACTGTTACTGTTCTTGCTCCTGCTGAGGATCATTTGTTTACCTCTCCTGCTTGTGTGGCTTCCTCTGAGGATCCTATTTTTTCCACAGACCCACTGCTGCAGATGGACTTCCCAAGCTGTCATTTGTTTTGGTCCCGTTGTGCGTAGTTGCGAGTCCTTCTTGCTGCAGAAGAGACCCGCGAGCGTCACAGCCAATCCCTCCATCACGAGACAGGAGCATTGCCTACTGGAGCTCCACTTTCTACAGTGGCTGTCAGTTCACCTGGAGTATGCACGACGGAGTTTGGTGCTGGGTCTGCTGCAACTCCAGACCTGGTAAACAGTGAGTTACAGACCTCCATGGACACGAACAGTTCCCGTATGTCATGCCGGGAACCTGCCAGTAAGATTTCTATTGTTTCTTCTGACACTGCCTTAATTCCACATTTACAGGCTGGAGAGGGTTTGGGAGTGGATACTGCTTCTAGAACAGTTGCTCCTCGGGAGCTGTCAGATTCTGTGACTGGCACTGCATTAGTCACTACGGTTTCTCGCAGTACTGAATTGTCTGGGGAAAGTTCTAACTTTGATAACAATTTGTTGTTTACGGGGCATACTGTTGCTGATGCCTTGCAGGCTGCTGGGTGAGTTAAAGCTGGGCCAAATCAGCCTTGGGTGTCGCCTCAACGACCGGGGTCTGCTCTTGCTGACCCTATGGAACTTCCCTCTTCTTTCGAGTTTGTCTGACCCCCCGGTTCTTTTTCCTCAGTTACAAAACCCTATGGAAACCTCTCCTTTGCCCAGCATTTCTGGGCAGCATCATGACTCTGAAGACCCTATTGCCCTCAAACCAGCGCCTGATGTTCCTGGGTCTGGCCTGGAACATCCTGCCCCCTCCCCACGTCCTTCTGTGAGTACTGCTGGAGGTGATCCTGAACGTGATCGGAACTCATCCCACAGAACATATGCTGGATTATTTCATGCTCCTCCTGAATCTGCTAAATGGCGTAACGCAGTGAGGCTAAAATATAAAGGAGGCTTAGAGTTACATCCTGACAGAATATATGTGGGCCGTACGCTTTTGAAGGACAGCATGGGTTTTTCTGCTCAGGATATTTATGCTTTAATTCACACCTCAGGTGATCCAAATTTTGATATCAGCTTTAAAACTGCTGAAGGTTTTGAGTTTTTCTGGGAATGTTACCAAGGTGTTCGTAACCACTCTGACTGGAAGGTCTTTGCTGCTATTCCTCTCACTAAGCCTGCCTACAGAACAGTGACTGTGTTGTTCAAGAATGAAGGGGTGGCAGTATCGGATATTTTGTTCTGGTTAAGGGCTAAATGTTCTGTTTTAGTTCTTCCAGACCCTATTATTGACTATGAGGATATTTGGACTGGGGGGTGGAGGATTCGGGTCAAATTGCCTCAGGTTCGAGGTGTTATTCAGCATCTACCTAGTTGCTTCTACCTGGGGAGGGACCAAGTTTTATCTTTTATGCTGGGCAACCTCTTCTGTTTCAGGTGTGGGGCTCATACTCATCTGAGCAATCCTCAGATAAAATGAAATGTTCCTTTGTGGAGGGATCGGCCATGTTGCATTTGCCCGCCAAACTCCTGTTATTTGTAATCTTTGTGAAGACACCACCCACACTTTCAGGGATTGTCCCTGGGCTTCACATATTTTGGGAAGGGATGACTCTACTGAAAATATGGCAGGGGAACTAGGGGATGATTACCCTATTGAAGTGCCCCTTCCCCAGCCCTCCTCGCCCTCTGTAACCATTTCTGCTGTTGATCCTTCCCCTTCTAAACATGTGCCCTCTCTCCCCTGTATTCCAGTCGAGCTCCCAGTGCAGCAGGTACATTCCCCAGGTACCACAGCCCTGGCGGTGGTTGCTGCTCTGGTATTTCTCCTTTCTTCTGAGAATATGGAATCTCACCCTTGCTCTGTTGAACTATCGGGGCCTTCCGGGCAGGACCCTGCTATGCCGCCTTCCCACTCCACGGATTGGGAATTTCAAAAAAATAGATGGATGACATGCAGTGTATCCCAAAAATTGGGCAAAGAAGCTATGGATGGAGGTGAGGCTGGTCTTCCCATGTTCAACAGGTTCCTTTCACTTGCTAAAAGGAAGCAGTGGGATGCAGAGGATGATGATTTGGATTCCTCTTCACTAATTTCCTCACGGCTGGAACTTGTAACTGATTCTGAATTTCCCTCTGTAGATATCAAAGGGTGGGGCAAGAAGAAAAAGAAATCCAAAAGATTGGGGACTAAAGCTGTTAAACCTCTGGTTTCCACTATGGTGGATGTCTCTCCCACCTGAACATGATGTGGCACCTTTCCTTGGGATCCTTAAACGCCAATAGTATAAAGAACCAGAAAAAAAGACTCACCACTTTTTCTATCATTTCCAGTCATCATCTTGATATTTGTTTACTTCAAGACACCAGGTTACATACTACTAGAGAGACCTACCGGGCATCTACTGACTGGTTTAGGGGTGCTTCTTTTTGGTCATTGGGGGAGGAACCATGCTTAGGGCTGGGGTTTTTAATCTTGAATCCTGACCTCCATGTTTCTCATCTGATTGATCTGGTTCCTGGCCGTGCGTGCATTCTTGATGCCTGGCTGGGGGCACATGAATTATGTATTATTAATATTTATAATTACCAGAAGAAATTCCAGTGGGTTACTTTATTGCAGAAAGTTCTACCTTTTTTTTGTATACCACAAGATCTGTTTTTTAAGAGGTGATTTCAATTGCATATTGTCTTTATCTGACAAAACAGGTAGATCACAAAAGTTATATTCTGATTCCAACTTTTTGTACAGAATGTATACACAGGCCAAGCTTAGGGATTGTGCGGCTGGTTTTTCTAGCTTACCAGATCATACTTACTCTAGGGGTCACTTGTCTACTAGAATTGACTTCTGGTTTGCCTCCCATTGGGTCCCTGTGTGTTCTTTTTCAGTTTCTCCAGTTGAGACTTCTGACCACAGAACTGATTTCTGTTTTTGTTGGAACTCCTGTAAACAAACCTGGCCCGAATCCGGTCTGGAGGTTGAATTCGCCTCTTTTATCGGATACAGATACCTGGGCTCTCATTCATAATGAGTTGGAGGCCAGGTTTTCTGTTTTTTATTTATATGATAATTCTCTTTTATGGTGGCAAGACTCGAAACGAGATTTGAAAACCTTACGTAGCTCTTTGGCAAAACAGGCAGCACCAGTGTCAGTGGCTCAGGAGGTAGCACACTCGCCTCTGAGGCCAGGAGATCAGAGGGCTGTGGGTTCAGTTCCCACATCTGGCACTTGGGTTAATATCCCAGTACTGACACTGTAGTGCAGCATGAGAGGGGTGCTGCACTTCGGAGGTGCCGTCTTTCGGATGAGACGTTAAACCGAGGCCCCATCTGCCTGGATTGGTGGTAGTTCAGGTGGATGTTAAAGATCCCATGGCACTTATCGAAAAAGAGTAGGGGAATTTCCCCGGTGTCCTGGCTAAATTACCCTCATTCACTAAAAATACCACCAACAGCTTAATGTGGTTCAAGGTCAGCTGGCATTCATCTGTATTCCCCTCCCCCGGGTCGTGCCTGAAAATAGGCAGGATTTGTCTAGTGCACTTACCCGGTCAACAAAAACTAAATAAATAAATAAAAATTCTAATTATCTAACCTACCTCCAGTTTAGGGATAGGCTCCAGAGGCTACTTTCTCGAGCTGTAGAGACTGGAGAAGATCTCACGGATGACATTGTTGTGATTAAATCTGAGATGTATAAGTATCAGTATGATAGGGCCCATTCTGTCTTTTTAGAACAGAAGTTTGGCACTCAGGGGAAAGTGCAAGGAGTTAATCCTTATGAATGTTGTGCACAAAGGGTGGACTTTAAATATATGGATGCCTTGAGGTCTGATACAGGTCAGACTGTAAATTCTAGCACCGATATTGAGGAAGTGGTTCATCAGTTTGTGGAGCTTCCTTTGTTCCAACTCTCCCCCTACTGTTGGGATGGAAGAGTTTCTACGTACATTACAGATACCTGATCTTTTGGAATCAGATAAATCCCTATTGACCTCTCCTATTTCCCAGAAAGAAGTGGAGGAGGTTATTGCTGGATTACCGTCTGGTTCTTCTCCTGGTCCGGATGGCTTACCAGGGGAACTGTATAAGAAAGCAGTTAGTCTCTTAAGTCCCTATTTGATGAAAGTTTATAATGCTATATTATCTGGTTTAGTTCCTTTTCCTGCAGCTTTGGCAGACAGTATTTTGATTTTTTTTTTTTATAAAAAGGGGAATAGATTGGATCTTAGGAATTGGAGGCCCATTAGTTTGTTAAATGTCGACTGGAAAATTCTATGTAAAGTTTTGTGTAAACATTTGTCCTGGGTAGCTCAGGAAGTGATTTCACCCAGTCAGACTTGTGCCATTCCCCGCTGGGGAATGGGAGACATTACCAAATTACTAAGAGAAGCTTTTGATGGGTCGAGTGGTTCTGGGTATTTACTCTCCCTTGACCAAGCTAAGGCCTTTGATGAGGTTCCCCATGTCTACCTGTTTCAGGTTTTAAAACATTATGGTATTCCAGTTGGGTTTATAGAATGGCTTCAAATCATTTATAGACATGCCTCATCTCGCCTTTGGTAAATGGCGAGCTAGGGAGATCTGTGCTGATTAGCGAGGAGTCGACAAGGCTGTCCTCTGAGTCCGCTTCTTTATGTTTTTCTTTAGATTCTTTATTAAGAACATTACATATGACAACAGGGATTGCACCATTTGGGGTTTTGGGATGGTGTATTTCCGATTGCCTAGCTTCTGCAGATGACACTGCTATACTAGTGGCCGATCAAGTATCTGGGAGGCGGGCTATGGAGGTTGTAGACTCCTTTTCTGTCGTTTCTGGTTCAGGATCAACAGACAGAAGAAAGTCGCTGTGGGATTACATGATTTTAGAAGTAGCTCCACGAGACTATAGGGGTGTTGGGGTATCTGCATCACCGATTAAAATTTGGGTGCTGGTTTGAGCTCCTGACCCGGCCTGTTACAATTGGAAACAGCCTTGGCCAAAGCAGAGAAAGTTGCAAGATGGAAAGGTTTTCCTATGACGAAAAAGAAAAGGGTCTTTATGTTTAAAACTTTTTATTGCCTATTTTTCTGAATGTTAGTTATCTGTATCCTTTGCCTGTCAAATTAGAGGTTAGGATGTATAGCATTGCTTTTCAATTATTATGGGGGAGTCGGCTTAATCCCATAAAGCGATATAGTACCTATTGTCCTGTGTGTGATGGTGGTTTGAACATGATCAATCCTGTGATTTTTCTTTTTACTGTTTTTCTTTCTGCAAATGTTGTTCCTGTTTTATTGTTCAGTCAATTGCCTTGGGTTCCCTTGTTTAAAGACAGATGCTGCTATTTTTGGCAGAAGTGGGAAACCCAGCAATGGGGGGTATTTTGGAACATCCCACAAGGTTTTTCTCCCTATCTTTTGGAAATCTGTAAAAAATTAAAACGTTTGCATATCTTGACCTGTGACCATTTGCATACTACCAGAAAAATGGAGTATCATAAGCTGTTACAGGAGATCTGTTTTAAAGGTCCTTTTCTAGTATTACCAGACACTGTAGTCCTTGCTGATATCCTTCGCCAAGTAACAGAAACCAGACTCCCTCCTAAAGTGTGGGATTCTGTATGGCTTAGATGTCATTCTAGACTAAATGTCAGAGGAAATCATTTTCACAAATCTATTCAGGAAAGATTTGTCTAAGGGAGGGTTGTGGATTGGAGATTGAAACAACATTACATCTTTTTTTACAATGCCCATATATTTCTGGTTTATGGCCTATGTTGGCCTGTTCATGGAATATCCCTCATCTAAGGTCTATGAATTATAATACCTTGGTGTATGGTCAGTATGATAACATTCTTTGGAGTGGTTTCCATTTAGGGACGACTTGAGTAGTTTTTGCTCTCATTAAATGGGTAATTTGGCAAACTAGATGTCAGTTTGTGTTGCAACAAAAACAACTATCTTTGCTGTGCTTACAAAATAAAATTGAGTCTGAAATCACAATGTTATTTAAAAAAGAAAGACGTCTTTTCTAGCGCTCTTATGCAGGACTGGTGGAAGGGTTGGGGTTCTCTCCCCTTTTTACGGGTTTTTGATTGACCAGTGGATTCTCGCTGGGCAATTCTATGAACTGTTTTTCGTTTTCCATTATATAATGGGATGGGAAGGGCTGTTGGGATAGCTGTTTTTATTTGCTTCTGGTTATTATAAGTTTTTCTGATTGGGTTTTGTTCTTGGAATTTTGGGTTTGTCTTTGGTGTTTCGGACTTTTGAAGGGTATGAATGGTTACTTATTTCTGGACTCTGATGTTATATATTGATTCCTGTATTTTACAATTTTTTTGTTGTATTTTCCCTTTTTTTTTGTTTATGAAGCTTTACCCAATAAAAAATTCCCCTACTCTTTTCGATAAGTGCCATGGGATCTTTAACATCCACCTGAACTACCACCAATCCAGGCAGATGGAACCTCGGTTTAACGTCTCATCTGAAAGACGGCACGTCAGAAGTGCAGCACTCCTCTCATGCTGCACTACAGTGTCAGTACTGGGATATTAACCCAAGTGCCAGATGTGGGAACTGAACCCACAGCCCTCTGATCTTCCGGCCTCAGAGGTGAGTGTGCTACCTACTGAGCCACTGACACGGCAAATAATATCAGCATCCGTTCCCCCCCTTCAGCAGAAATGGCCTGATGTCACACCTCTGGACTTCCTCCCCCAGCAGCTCGTTCTCCAGCAGGTACCCCAATAAGCAGGTCTGCTGCCCCTTCTGTGTGCTGCAACCCCCATTTTGGGAGTTCCCCAACCCCCCAATGAGCATTGAGGTGAAGTACTTATTTAGTACCTCTGCTTGCTCTCCAGCCCCTTCCACCCATCCCCCCAGCTGACCTCAACCTACTTAGCTGGCCCTTGACCGTTCTCCTCTCCCCAGTATACCTAAAGAACCCCTTTTCCCAGCCCTGTATCCCGTACAACAGACTCTGCTCCTTCCAGGTCTTTACCCCCCTCACCTCTCTGGAGACATGCCTGGCTGCAAGGTGATAGGTTTCCCTATCACTCTCTCCTCTCGTTTTTTTGTACCTACTGTAGGCAGCCGCCTTCTCCCTCACCGCCTCCTGAAGCTCTCTGGTCCACCAGCATGGTTTATGAGACCTGCCGCACTTGTGCCTCATCCTTGCACAGGTCCAGGTGGTCTCCTGTATCCCCTGCTTTATGGTCTTCCACCTGCCTTCAACATCCATACCTGATTTTATTTTCTGCAAATGCCCCTTGAGTATGTCCCCCATGCTCCTAAGGTCTGCCCCCCCGAAAATCCACTATCATCGTCCTTGAACGATCCCCTTCCCCCAAGTTCAGACGAAACCATACTGAGTCATAGTTGCTCCCAGCCAGGGGGTTCTCCCACAAACAGATCCTGTGCCAGGTCCCCATCTGCTAAGACCACATCGAGGATAGTACCTGCCCTCATCGTGTCCATCACCTGCTGGTTTAGGAACATGTCCAGGGAGCCATCCAGCAGCTTTTGCTCCCTGGACACAGTGGACGTCATAGTTCCCCAGTCAGTAGCCGGCATATTAAGATCCCCCATCAACACCACTCCTTCCCCTTCCAGTCCACACTGACCCTTAATGTAAGCCAGCAATCTCTCCTCCAGGTCCTCTGCCAACCCTGGGAGCCTATATACCACCCCCAGCTTAATTCTCCCTCCCATGGGGGTTCGCAAGGTGACCCACAAGGCCTCCACACTGCCCTCTCCTTCCTCCACTCTGATAATCTTGATGTTATCCCTAATGAACATTGCCACTCCTCCCCCTCTGCCCACCTTTCTATCCTTCCTAAACACAAGGAAACCACTCAGATTAAGATCCCGGTCATGGCCAGGGGTGGTCTAAGTCTCAGTGGCAGCTGCCACATCCACCCCCCAACCAGCGTGGCCTGGAACTCAGGCATCTTATTTCCCAGACTTCTAGCATTAATTAAAACCACCCTCCAACCCTTGTCCCCACCCCCTTATCCATCTCTACCCAGGGTCTAACATTCATCCATCCACCTCTCTCTCCCTTAGGGTACCATCCGCTCCCCCATTTCAGGGTTTAGGGCCATTCCTACCTGCCATATAGATGGCCAGATCAGCCCCACTTTCCAACACTCTGCCCTTCACAAGTTTAAACCCCATCTAGCCTGGATGAAATCTGCCATCCCCCGCTTGAGAACTTCCTTTTCTGCTGGATTTAGGTGAAGCCTATCCTGGGCATACAATCCTTTGTCATCCCAAACTCCCCCCCAGCCCCCCAACACCCCCATTTCACTTTCAGCACCCCACTGCTTGAGACAAACATTTATCCCCTTGATCTTCAGTTTGTTCTCCACCGTGGCCCTTGGCACTGGCAGGATTTTCGAGAAGGAGACTGTGCAACCACTGTCATGACAGACCCTGGCCAGCTCTTGGAACCTTGCTTGAATTTCCAGCACAGTATTCCCCTCAATATAATTTGTCCGCAAATGCATCAGAAAGTCTGGTGCCCACCACAGTCCTTAGCCAGCTCATACACCATGAACTTTGCCGTATGCACAGTCATGCCAGAAATACCCACTATCTTAACGGGACTGGACCTTCCCACTCCCAGCCCCTCCCACTGAATACCCCTGAACATACAGTCCCCCAGCAGGAGTACCTTAATGTCCCCCTTGGGCTTGGGTTTACCTCCCTTTGGACCCCCCAGCCCCTGTCACCTCTCCTTCCCGAGACCACTTCCCCTGGTTTCCCTCAGGTCCCTCTACAGTAGAACCCCTTGCTGTCCTACCCCTCTTGTCATGGCTTTTATAACCAAGTTCCCCAACTCCCCTCAGTTTAGCCCTCACCCCATTCCCTACCTCAGTCAAGCCCTCTTCTCCGACTCACCCCCCCTTCCAGTTCCAACCTCACCGGACACCCCCCCAATACATCACTCCTATCACCATCACCCACATCTACCTCATCTCCTATCCTCTTTACCCCCCTACCCTGCCCTCCTGCAGGGCCCCTTTATCTCGGGCCCTACTCTCATTTTATCCCTCTCCCATGGAGCGCGTCTCCTTGATTCAGTGTCACCACCTTTTCATTGAGTGAGTTCTGCCGCTCCATCCCTCCCATGCTGGGCCCTCCCTGCTTGAGACATTTGATTTGCCCTTCCTCCTGCTAGCATGCTTATATGGATTTCCGCCACCTCCCCTCCCGATTTCGTAACCTCCCACTCCACCCCTTTCCTCCTCTTTCCCACTCAGCAAGTCTTCACCCCAACTTGCTCAATGGCTCAAATTTGTTATAGCACACTAAGTCTACCTCTATTCTATGTCCAGGTTTCCACTATCCTCTCCTCTGGCAGGCCCCTGTCGCTCCCAACCCTCCTGTATGCCCCCAGCCTCCTATGATTTAGACAATTTCCTCTACATGTATCCTCCCAGGTAGGTACTCCCTTAGCCAATAGCCCCCGCTCCCTAAGTTCTCCCTTCCTACCTGACGGAATGGATCCAGATCTCCCACCATCATCACAGCCCTCCTGCCCCCACAGGCCTTCCCAGACACATTTACTCTTCCCCCACAACATCTCCAGTTCTCTCTTTAATCAGTCAATCTCCCCCCAATCTGCAAAAGCTGTCTACAAACTGGATAACCCCCCTTCCTCCAGGCCCAGTTTAGAACCATGGCTGCTCCACAGCCAGTGCACCCTACAACCTTGCCAAAGATACCAGCCTTGGTGGGTGGGTGGGAGCCATCCCCAGAGACCTTCTCAAAACATTTTTGGATGTGCCCCTTTGACCAGGTTATCTCCCCAGGTTTCCCTGCCCGCAACCCTCTAGAGGCCGCCATACCCGGAGATGCAACTAGTGCAATTCAAACACACAACCCTTAGACCAATGTTCTAGGCAGTATAAACAATAATGGCCACAGTGCTACAGCCCCAAAACAGTTTCAATAGAATGTACAGATTACCACCCCTAACAGTTCCATCTCCGCACCTTCAATGTACTAGGTAGTATAAACGATAATGAATACAGTGTTACAGCCCCAAAACAGTTTCAATATAATGTACAGAGTACCCCCCAACAGCTGCACCTCCACAGAGATCCACCCCACACAGTTCCAAGAAACAGTCAGAGACAGAGTCAGAGTCACTATTGGAGAGAGGACTCCACCAAGAACCTCCCCCACCCAGATCCCCAACCCCAGTATAGTCCCCCTGCCAGTCACTGACCTACCTCCATTAGGCCCCTCCTCCTCCAAGCATTTAAAAGAGGTCGGGGCTGGGGAGGGTTGCCAGGAAAAGTCTCCATCTCCTCGATGCTGCAGAAGTAGCCTGCAATGTGGCCTGCTTAGTTCCCTGCTGGTGGGATCCCAGTAGCAGCTGGGCGCATCCCTTATAAAGGCCGTGCCATGAGTTTGTAGTTGGTGCCCTTGTTGCCGATTGGGCACTCACTCCTCAGTTCTCTGCACCACCGATGTGACTGCCCCCAACCCCACAGCTCGGCTCCCCTGTCGCTGCAGCAAGAAATCTCCTCGATGCTGCAGAAGCAGCCTGCCAATGCGGCCTGCTTAGTCGACTGCTGGCCGGATCCAAGTAGCAGCTGGGCACATCCTTATAAAGGCCCAGCCATGAGTTTCAGAAGTTGGCGCCTTGCTGCCCATTACGCTCACTCCTTAGTGCTCTGTGCCACCGTTGAGGCCACCCCTGACCCCGCAGCTTGGCTCCCCTGTTGCCACCGTAAATAAAATCTCCTTGATGCTGCAGAAGCAGCCCGCTGATGCAGCCTGCTTAGTCCCCTGCTGGCCGGATCCAAGTAGCAGCTGGGCCCTTATAAAGGCCCAGCCACAAGTTTGTAGTTAGCACCCTTGCTTTTTTCTTTTTTTTTTCTATTATGTTTTTTATGCCCCCAATTTTGTCTTCCATTTTTCCCCATCCCCTGTCTCAGCTATGCACACACATGTGTGAAGGCATTCACACACTGCGGTACTGAGATGCCCTCCCTCTGCTTGCCGCCTGCCCACCTATACTGCTCTTGGACTTCCACCTGGGGGCAGCGCAACTATGGTGGACAACAGGGCACCTCCCAGAATGAGGAGAGCTGCCTTTCATCTGCTCTATTCTGCTCCCTCCCTCTCCCCTTTGCCACCTCTCTGATGACCCTGGCTCGTTCCCGAACCCGGGTTGCCGGCGTGATGCAAGGTAAGGCATCCAGCGCCTCAACCCTCAGCACCACTGGACCAGCGAGTATCTCTAATTCTAAATTTCAGTCTCTTCTTTCTCTAACCAAAGCTTGCTCTCTTTATACTGTATATAATGTCTTTTACTGGCAATTAACTTCTGTATCTTGAGCTCGTTAAGATACATGTCCTGTTTTCGCACAATGTCCCAACACTTTGTCAGTTTCTTTCCTTGATGGTGCAACAAAATTGAACATTGTGCTCTAGAACTGATCTCCTGTTAAGAGAAAGAATCGTGAGGCTGTCAGAGTTATCAGTTCCTAGGTCTCACAAGAAAATCTGATTGCACAATCAGACAGACAAGAGTTAGAAAAGGAGAGGATAGAACAAATTCTTATTTTTAACTCTTTCTGCATAACAAATGGAACAGGGTCTTATTCAAACCTGTCACACGCTCTTCCCCTGTTTTGCAAAGCTACAAGAGAAACTGGTCTACTCTAGGCTCACTGACTTCCTCTATTCATCCAACTTGGCTCTACGATGCTGGTTTGACAACTAAGTTATCGACTGCCATCACAGTGACAGATTTATGTCGACCGCGACTTGCAGTTGATGTAAATCCCACTGGAGACCCTGGCTGTTTTTTCACTGGGGGGCTTCGTCCCCGAACCCTGCACCCCCCAATCTGTAGGATTCTAACTCCGAGTCGGAGTTGGACCGGGAGGGAGAGTGCCGGGGTCTTGGTCGGACTATTACAGAGAAAACATCAATGTTTTCAGCATCGAAATTTTTGCCGTAATAGTGTTGCCGTCTTGGGGGCATACCATCCAACTTCCTCTCCCATTTCGGTTCCAGGTCATAATAGTGACTGCAAAACAGCAATCGCTATTACGGCGAGTGTATATAAGCTGAAAAGCAAATTGGCGATATACACTTCGAAGGCCATTATCCGAATGTTAAGAGTGTTTTGCCGGAGTTGTGCCCCGCACCCCTGAATTAAGATTCTCAATTCCAGGGGTATGTCAGAGAGGCAAAATCTGGATTTGGTAAAGAATTAAGTCCTACAGCCACAGGCAGCAGCAAAATGTACACACTCCCGGTCCCAGCCCTGAACCCAATACCTGCTCTGCCAGAGCTAGCCATCCACACCACCACACCACATGGCTAGCTCAGTGGCAGCAGATACACCAGTTCCCTAAAATCCCTTCCCCTTGCTGTTCTCCCCTTCTGGTCGCCCTTCCCCATGGTTGCTTTCCTGTAAGGTCACTAGTTAGCACGGTAGCCCAGAATGATAGCACTGAATATGAGTCACTATTTTTGTAGTCACTCATTTTCGGTCGCTGTCATCACTGGATACCCCCATTTCCAGTCTGGTTTCTGAAAGCACTACTCCATTGTCTTCTCCCTGCTGCATGTTACTGACTCCGTCCTCACTAGGATGGATCAGGGATACATCACAGTGGCCATTTTCATTGATCTGGCCAAAGTCTTTGTGGCCCATCCATTCCTCCTGGACAAGCTGAGCGCTGCCAGCCTCTCAGCTCCCATTACTGAATGGTTGTGGTCCTGCCTCATGGGCTATCAACAGTTGGTAGAGACAGGAGGTGTCCTGTCAATTTAACTGATCATCTGGACTGGGGTCCTGGGGGGCTCCATCCTCAGTCCCATCCTCTTCTCCATTTTCCTGAATTACCTCCTCTGTCTGTGCCAGCTCACATATTCGCAAACACGCAGTTGACACAGTTATCATTACTTCTGGCACCTCAACTTCAGTGGTGGAATCCTTGCTGCAGCAAGACTTCCACAACATCCTACACTGGCTCCATTCTAACCATCTCCAGGTCAACACTAAAAAAACAGTGTCCATGTCCTTTAGTACCAGCTAGAAATTGGCCAGGCTCTCCCCCTCCCTGTCTTCTCCACCCTGGATTGCATTCCCCTCAAAGTGGTTAAGTGCCTTTGTCCTTCAAATATCTCGGTGTGTGGCTAGGTAGTACACTTGACTTCTCTACACACATTGATGTCATCCATGCCAAACTCTGCCCCAAACTCAGTGTCTTGTACTGCAACAAAGCACTTGTATCCTCATGTCACCCAGGAGCTTGTTATCAAATTGGTGCTCGTCATCTTTGACTATGCAGATGTAGTCTACGGCACCACTCCTCCTCTTTCCTTGCCAGAGTGGATACCCACGGTAATGCCTTTTGTCACTTTGCTACCAACTCTTCCCCTTGAACTCACCATTGTTTCCTCTTCCCCTCCCTAGTCATCCTCTCCCTATTGTCACATCACCAGTCCTACTGTGCCTCCTTCATCTCTAAATACTAGTTGGGTGCCTGCTGTCTTACCTGTCCTCATTCCTCTCTCCCATTCCCTCTGCCTCTTACTCCCTCCACTCCAAGGATCCTCACCTTTTCCCTTCTCAACCCTCACTTCTCTGCTGTCAGTCAGCCTTTTTCCATTGCCTTTCCTCCCTAAGGAACCTGCTCCCATCGTCTCTCCGTCTCTCCCTCTCCCTCTCCCATGGCTCCCTCAGACATTAGCTAAAACATCTCTCCTCCCCCATCTGCTCCTGTCAACCCTTTCCCTAACCCTCTCCTCCTGGGGTCCCTACAATCCTGTTGTTGAGCCTACTCCTAGGTTTCGCCTCAGCCTGTATCAGGCTCCTTCCTATTTTACAGCTGTACTGCCATGATTTCTCCTGCTCCAGTCTTTCTATTTGCACTTCAAATCCACTCACTGCACCTTGCTTGGCTACATATACTTTTTATTTGCACTTGTGCCATGTTATATTGTACTCACATTACACTTTACTTTGTACCGATCATTGACACTGTGTATGTTTTATTGTATTTCCTCTTCCCTTTCCCGGTTTGCACCTGCAAATGAGCCTTGGCTCAGAGTGCCTTTTCCAGTCACCAGTTTTCACGTCAATAAATAAATACATGCATACATACATATGTGCAATCAGTTGTAGTGTCTCAGTCTAGTTCCCAGTATGCAGATGTTCACATCACAAAACCACCAACGCCACTAGCAATAACTGGTACCCTTTTATGCAGTCTCACATGAGAGACCAAGGAATGAATGGGCATGGAGTCTGAACTACCGTCTCACATATATTGCCGCTGTCTATGAGAGGGTTCAGGCACATTTGCAGGGCAGTGTGGAGAAGCTTGCACCATAATTGCCAGTGTTGTACCTGTCTTGTGGATAAACAATGATATTCAGTTTCCAGCGCTGTCAATCTGGCACCTTCCAAGGTCACAAAATTCTCATAGGAAAACATTAGAAAAAAATTAAAACTGTTGTAGAACTGTGCATATAATGGGTCCCAGCATTTTGTGTGCACTGACAGTATAATTTACCTGCTGGTAAATTGTGATAGTCAATGGTATGGACCCAAATCCAAGACGGTCATGTAAAAGGACGCATCAGGTGCAGGCTCTGATTCGTGTGTAGAGTTTATCTAAGCTGGCGATATTAAATAAAAGAGATTGTACCTGATGTGGAAGTTCACCCGAGGAGATGCCAAAATCATTCCACAAAGTAAAAGATATATCATGGATCACTTTTATTCTGACAAGCCAATCAGCTAGGACTTGAAGTCTCAAATACCGGCAACTGCTTACTCTTAGTTACTGCAACTCCCACCTCATCTACCTTTGCCTCTGCCTTTATCGACCAGCTTAGCACAGATTTTCCTGCAATGTCAGCCATCAGGGGCTCGGCAGCCATCAATACATTCTGCAAGTAAGTCAGCAGCTCACTCTGAAAGCCCCGTGCATACTCCTCAAGTGGAAACTGACATTGATTTCTTGCCAAGACAAGTCCTCAGGGCATCAACTTCACTCATGATTCTGTCCCTACTGACAACCCTCAACCCAAAAAAGGTCATTCGCTCCCTCTAGTAGTAATGGCACTTGCTAGAACCCAATTTATCTACCTTTACAGATTCTGATTAAAACTCATCCAACTTACAGGCCTCTTATTCAAAAGGTCAGTTAAGAGGCAATTCGGCAGATACCCTGAATTTCCTAACTAAAACTGTTCTCTCTCTCCAACAAGATATCGAGGCAGGAGTCAAGGAAATTAAGCATACCATGAGCAAACTGAACTTTGCCATGAATGAGGTTTGTTTAACAATGGAGGCCTTAACTTTATGGACAGCAGAGTTAAAAGACAGTAAGTACTGTTGATGACAATTTAAACCCCCCATTGGATACAGTAGTAGAGCACTCTCAGAAAGTAAAGATGTTTACACAGAAAATAAATGAGCAAGAGAACTGCTCTAAAAGATGCAATTTGAAGCTAGCAAATATATAGGAAGATACAGAGGAGAGGGGAGACCTTGTACCATTAAAAAAAAATTCTGAGGCCTTGGGGTTAAAATACCTACAAGAAGCAATTTGATGGGATAAAGCACACAGAGGAGAGGGCACCAGAACACCTAATAATCAGATGTATCCCAGATTTGCGTATATGAACCCCCACAGATACCAAGACAGGGAAAGGATTTTGCTGAAAACTAGAATGGATGGTGGCCTGTCGGCTATAGGTATGAAGTTCTAAACCTACCCTGATTTCAATGCAAAGACAAACGGAAAGCATGATGGTCCTAAAGCAGAATTTAGAAAAACAATACCCCCCACTACTCCCTCTAAACTATAGTTCTTTTACAAAGGTAAAGTAAGATTCTGTACAGAAACAAAGAAACATAGAAATTGACAGCAGATAAGGACCATTGGGCCCATCCAGTCTGTTCTCTTTTCCCCCCCTACCTCCTACAAATTACTGCAGATCCTGCTTGATCTCCAGCTTCGCCTCCTCTTTTGAACCGCTAGGGTTCCCTGCGTCTATCCCATGCAGTTTTGAATTCCCCCACCGACTTTGCCCCCACCACCTCTGCAGTGAGGCTGTTCTATGCTTCCACTACCCTTTCTGTGCAGAAGTACTTCCTCTCGTTTCCCCTTAGTTTATCCCCTTCCAGTCTCATGTCATGCCGTTTTGTCCTAGAGCATATTTTCTTCTGAAAGACGCTGCCCTCCTGTACCTTATTTATTTCCTTTAGGTTCTTGAAGGGTTCTATCATGTCACCTCTCTCTCCTTCCTCTCCTCCATGGTATACATATGCAGTTCCCCCAATGTCTCTTGTATGACCTTTGGTGTAGGCCATGCACCATTTTGTTGTCCTTCTTTGAACTGCCTCTACCCTGTTTATGTCCTTCTGGAGATGCGGCCTCCAGAACTGGACACAGTACTCCAAATGAGGTCTCACCAATGAACTGTTGAGTGGCATCACCACCACTTTTCTTCTGCTGGTGATACCTCTCCCTATGCACCCCAGCATCCCACTGGTTTTCCCCACTGTCTTGACACATTGTTTGGTCACCTTTAGGTCATCAGATATGATCACCCCTAGATCTCATTCCTGTTTTGTAGCCTCTAATAACTCTCCACCCATCATGCAATCCTCCCCTGGGTTTCTGTGCCCCAAGTGCATGATTTTGCTCTTCTTCACATTGAATCTTAGCTGCCACACCCTGGAGCATTCCTCCAGTTTAACTAGGTCACTTCTCATTTGTTCCACCCCTCCCAGACTGTCTACCCTATTACAGATCTTGGTGCCATCTGCAAAGAGGCATACCTTCCACTCTAGCCCCTCCACAATGTCGCTGATGAAGAAATTAAGCAGTACTGGCCCAAGACCTGATCCCTGTGGCACCCCGCTTGGATATAGCTCCATTTACCACCTCCCTCTCCATTCTATCCCTCAACAAATTTCTAATCCAGTTCACCATTTTGTGACCCAATCCCAGGCTACTCAGCTTGTTCACAAACCTCCTATGTGGAACAGTGTTGAACACCTTGCTGAAGTCAAGGTAGGCTATATCCACCGCTCCCCCCGATCTGCCTCCCTGATCACCCAGTCAAAGAAATCTATCAGATATGATTGACTTGACCTTCCTGAGGTGAATCCATGCTGCCTCAGATCATGCGCTCCTCTGGATTCAAGGTGCTCCACTAACCTTCCTTTTAGCAGCCATTCCATAATTTTCCCCACCAATGACTGACAGGTCTATAGTTACCAGCTTCCTCCCTGATCCCACTTTTGTGGAGAGGGACTACATCTGCCCTTCTCCAGTCCTCTTCAACCACTCCTGTATTCGGTGACCCGTTGAACAGGGATGTTAGTGGTGCAACCAGTACCTCCCTTAATTCCTTTAATATTCTAGAGTGTAACCCGACTGGCCCCATTGCCCTGTTCACCTTCAGTTTTCAGTTCTTTTAGGACTCTCTCCTCTGTAAATGGACTGCAGTCCACCTCACTTCCAATGGTGAGTCTTAGCTGTGGTCCCTCCCCTTCCCCTTCCTCTGTGAAAAACTGAACAGAAATATTTGATCAGGATTGATGCTTCATTCTGGTCTCCTTCCACTCCTATTCCTTCCTCCTCTTTTAGCCCAACAATCCCCAACCCCGGTCTTTTTCCTTTCGCTAATGTACCTATAAAAAGTCTTTTGCTGTTTTCTCCTCTGTCTTCACCTTGGTGCTCCTGACCACTTTCCCTGCCTCCCTTTGCTTTTTCAAGATACACTGCCCTGCCCTCCTTCTTCTGTGACTGCTTATATTTCCTGAAAGCTATCTTTTTCACTGTTACTTTCCCAGCCACTTCCTGTGAGAAGCATAGTGGTTTTCTTTTCCTCTTGCCTTTGTGTATTTCCCAAATACAAAGGTTTGTCTCCTCCACTATGGCTCCTTTTAGATGGGCCCATAGTTCCTCTGCTTCCCTCCTTTTCTCTCCCTCTGCTATGTCTTCTCTGAGACACAACCCCATCATTGTGAAGTCTTCCCTCCTGAAGTTCAGAACCCATGCTTTTGTGTGGCATGATCCTGTTACAGTGCTCATATTGAACCACACTGTGCGATGGTCACTGGACCCCAAGTGTTCACCCACTCTGACATCTGAAACTCTGCCCACATTAGCTAGAACCAGGTCCAAGACTACCCTCTCATGGGTTGGCTCTAGCTCTAGCTGCTTGAGGCATGCCCCTAGCAGGGAGTCCAGAATGTCTTTGTCCCTGGTTGTTGCAGCTGCTGGGATGCTCCAATCAATTTCTGGCAGATTGAAGTAGCCTACCAGCAACACCTCCCTTTTACTGCCATCTTATGGTTGGCTTGCAGTAGATCCATGTCCATTTCCTCCCTCTGTGCAGGGGGTCTGTAGATTACACCTGTTCGGATGGCTGTGCCATTACCTGTTTCCAGGGAGATCCACAGTGTCTCTGCTTCACCCTGCATTGCTTGTGCCTCCATCACCTTTATACCCTCCTTGACATAAAGAGCCACCCCTCCTCCCTTTTTATGCTCCCTGTCTCTTCTGAACAAGGTATAACCTGGTATAGCTACATCGCATTCATGGTTCCCATTGTACCATGTCTCTGTAATAGCTACAATATCCAGATCAGCCTCTGCAATCAAGGCCTGCAGATCAGGGATTTTGTTTTCCTTCAGGCTGCAGGCATTTGCACACATGACCCTCCTTGCTCTGCAAACTCTCCTCCTGACCTCCCCCAGTCCCTTTGTTACTTCTCTCCTCCCCTTTTCTGCAATGTTCAGTGCTTACTGGTGATTTTGTGACATTTGTATCTTCCTTACTGGCTACATTCTCCTGTGGAGGTGGGCAGTTAGATTTACCTTGCTTCCTTTCTCCACCCCCCTCGGATAGTTCAAATGCCTGCCAGTGAAACATTTAAACCATTCACTAAGGCGATTGGTCTCCTTTCTAGAAGGATTCAGGCTGTCTCCCCAGTACAGGTCTGCATCCCTCCAAGTGGAGTACCGTGCCAGATAATGTATACAAGTACTTAGAGAGTATGGACATTGATGCATCAGGAAGATGTCATGCTTCACCTCGCTACAGAGGCTCCCAGACAAAAAAACACTGCTATTCATAAGACTCAAGAAGCACACAAAAATAGTAATTCAGGCATCTCTTTTGGTACCACTTCATCCAAGGACTCAACTGTGGTTGGGTCAACAGATTGGATGGCATGAAATCCTGAGGAGGCAGAGTTCGCTTCTCAGACTGAATCCACTAGTACCATACTGGGCCTGGTCACTATCAGATTCAGTGAAAGTCCACGACCTTTTTTATGACAGTTCGTGATTGGTTTACTACTGTAGGATAAAACCTATGTTTTTGATTTTGACAATGTCCAGAAATGGTTCAGGTCTAATCAATTATCCCTAAATGCTAAGAAAACGGTCTCCATGTGCTTTGGCACTAGTCAGAGGCTGTCTAGGTTCCCCTCCCACCCCACATTCCAAACCCTAGGTGGGGGTACAATTGATGATGTACCCGCATTTAAATATCTTCGTGTCTGGCTTGACCGGCACCTTGGCTTCTCTCAGCATGTAGACGCCATTGACAAAAAACTCCACTCCATGCTCAGTGCCCTTTATAGGAACAAAAGCTGTATCCCTATACCTGCTTGCCGAGGTATCATCTCTAAGATGATTCTCCCCATCTTTTATTATGGCAACATTGTCTACTGTGCTGCTCCTAAGTCCACCTTGGCCAGACTAGATTGCCTCTTCCACTCCTTCTGACGTTTTGCCTTGGCTTGCCCTCTCCGTACTCACCACTGTTCTCTGTACTCTGCTTTTTCCCTCCCTCCCTTCCCCAGTAGATCACAGCCTAACCCACTGTGTCTTCTTCATTTCTAAATTCTGGTTGACTTCACTCCCCCCTTATCTCAACTTGCTTCTCTCCCCTATGCCTCCTTCCTCTTACTCTCTCTCTCCGTAACTCAGGCTATCACTCCCTACTGCTCCCTTCTCGTAAATTCCTTGCTGGGCAGAATGCTTTCTCTTTCTGCTTTCCTAGTATCTGGAACTCTTTGCCCCTTACAATTCTCTCTGCCTCCTCCAAACGCTCTCTTTCCTCTCTACTCCAAGCCCACACTGCTGCATCCTGCAAATGCCCATAGCCCAATGTCCTGCCTCCTTCCCATCCTCTTTCTCTGCACTCTACCTGTCTCCCAAGCTCCTACACCTCTTTGCACCTCCCATGTCCCACTTCTAATGTATTCCAACCTCTACATTCATCCTCTTCCCATCCCAACTTTCCCTTCCTTTCCCCTCCTACTCCTAAATTCCCTCCTTTCCTTCAACCTCTCCCTCTCTATCTCCTCCTCTCCTCACTCCCCTCTACAGCTTTCTCAACACCATTCCCTTTCTTCCTACATCTACTTCCTCCTCCCCCTCTACCTTCTCCACTCTCCTCCCCCTTCCCTTATCCTACCCCTATCAATTTGTCCCCCTCTATTCCTCTGTGCTTGTTATTCCCAACCCTGATCCTTCTTCCCCCTTCTTTTCTTTCCCTCCTCTTGTCTCCTCCCTGTGGTCCCCTCCTGTTTCAGTTGACCTCTTCCTACCCTGTCCTGTTCCTGTCATTACAGACTGGGAGTGCCTGGTACCTTACACTCCTGATGTAATCAATTTATATTGTTATTAATTATGCCATTATGTTACTGTGTATTACTGTACATTACTGTGCCTTATTGCATTATCATATTACTGTGCTTTCTACTTGTTATTACAGTATGCAATTATCCCCTCCCCTCCTTCTCCCAGGACGCATCTGGAAACAAGCTTTATGGTTCAGTATGTCCTTCCTGGTAAGTCTCTTTTAAATAAATAAATAAATATTATGCTGTCTGGTAGTATCTTTACTATAGATTTATAGGTTTCCTCATATTTCAATCATAGACCCAATTACAGCCAACCACAAAATACTTGCATTTTCCCCACCTCTAGTACATAGGTTACTGACCCCTCCATACCCATTCCCTTCTGCTTCTTGCTCTCTGTATGTTACACATGTAAATGTTTGCGCTGCTCTATGTGTTTCCCTCTTTTTACTTTATTATAATTTATTGCCTCCTATTTCTCAGTTTATGAAAATTGCTGTAACTGTTAGACAACTGTTAGTCTTTGACATTGTTCTATATATCTAAACCACCTATTTGGATTGTTTCCATTGTATAGATCTTGTTTTTGTTAGACTCTGTTTTGTATTGTTATACATTTTTTGTATCTCTTACACTGGACGTTTGTGAAAATGGGCATTTTTGCTCACGTACTTTTCAGTATACAAATAAAGATTGATTGATAGATAGATAAGAATATACAGGAATAGATAATGGTCTCATAGTGGTACAAGAGTTTAAAATAAGCTAAAAGAAGATTAGAAGAGGGCTTAAACCTGAGTTAAAGACACTAATCCAAGGGTAACATGATATTTTGGTATCTTAGGATACAGCGCTAATAAGGAATTAGAACTCTGATAAGAATAAAATGTAATCATAAAGAAAGCTTATTAATGCCACCTCTGGAGTAAGAATATAATTCAGTTATAAAGGTGCCATCATTTATTTTAAACAATTAACAAAAGCCAATATAGATATACATTTTAACAATGTTTCCCTGCCCAAATAACACAGATGACATAATAGCTGAAACAGCTAGTCTCTCTTTCTTTCTTTCTTGATCTGAACTATGATTTGACTAAGCTTGTTTTAGATGTTGGCTCTGACTGAGGGCCTGTAAGTCGATTGCTAAAAGATTGTTAAACAGCAAAAGCTTTATGCTGTGAATGACCAAATGGAGGCCGAGAAGAACTGCGGCAGCCCCATATGGCCATCTATAGATTACTGCTTGTTCCACTATATGTCAGAACCAGAATCAATAACCAGCTGCTGCTAAATCATTTGGTTTATCCCATCTGAGGATTTAAGGGCAGACAGGCTATAAATAAAGCTGGCATTTTCTTCTTGGTATTCAATGTAAAATAAATATACAGCAATGCATCTAATGTACTTCCTTTCCTAGGGGCAACAGTCAGTTGAGAGTAATATAGAAAAATAGGGGGTAATATAAAGTGACTTATAATGGACTTCTTGTCCCATAGGTGCGCAAAGTGTTTGAAAGTAACACATGAAAAGTGCAGAAGAGGGGAAAAAGAAAAAGGGGGAAAGAAAACAGAAAGAGAAGGGGGAAAGTAAAAAGGGGGAAAATGAAACATTCTAAGTTTAAGTGGTTTAAAGATGTACAATAAAACTAATTTCATTTCTTATATTTTGTTTTTCTGTCTCTCAGAAGGAACAAATGTTGCATGAATATGCCAGGAAAACACCTATTCTGTATATGGAGGGGGCTTCCCTCTGTACAATGTAGTTGTAAATGCACGAGTTAGCTTTTTCCAAGCACCAAGACACCTGACTAATTCCTTCGGCATGCATGAATAGAGCACATGCAGCACCATTTGAACGAGGGTAAGTCCCAGTCCTTTTCAGCTGCATTTTGTCGAGGTATGTATGGGAGAGGGAGGGGTAATGGGGGTTGGGCATAAAGGGAGAGCATGATGAAGGGCAGGAGACGGGAGGGTTTTTTATTGGGGTTGATATGAGTTTATAGTAGGAGGTGAAAAAAACTGAAAAAGACAGGGTTAATGTATATGTTATGGACCAGGTTAGAAAATGAGGTATAAAAAGATACCTAGAAGTTTTGGATGAACTTTGTTTTATTGGCATGGTATTATTCTTAGTTGGTGACAACCAGATTTTTTTTTCTAAGTGCAGTATTAACCACTGCTAAACAATTTTTAAATCACAAATTGAAGTGAGAAAGAAATAATGTGACCCACTGGGATTTGAAACCAGGCCCCTGGGATACTGTCCCGGTGCTCTTAACCACTTAACAATGACTCACGTGGCTGGGCCTGTGCTTTCTCTTGGATACACTTTTTTTCTTTCTCTGGTGTTGTGCAATCCTGCAACAATTTTTTTTTATTTATTTATTTTATTTGGAATATTTGGAGTAACACCTTTGAGCAGAGTTCGTTTACAGAGGTTCCACATCAATAGATATAGAAGTAAATATACGTTACAGAGAAGAAACACGATAATTGATCATGCAGGATCCAAGAGTCATTTTCAGCAAAGTACAAACAGAATAGAGAATAAAGCAAGTTCCTATGGCCCCAAATAATACTATTCAGCAAATTACAACAGACTGAGGATAGAGTATGAGCTAGGTCCTGCGCTCACCCAATAATACAAGTGCAACAGCTGTATTTGCCTTGTCAGATGTAATGCAGTTGCAAGGGGCAACTTTTTCAGCAAGCAAACTAGGTTATGATAGGTAGGACAACTGGGGCATTATTAGTGGGATTAGCATTGTGGTAGCATGGATGGTTGCAGTGTCAGTGGCTCAGTAGGTAGCACACTCACCTCTGAGGCTGGGAGATCAGAGGGCTGTGGGTTCAGTTCCCACATCTGGTGCTTGGGTTAATATCCCAGTACTGACACTGTAATGCAGCATGAGAGGGGTGCTGCATTTCTGAGGTGCCGTCTCTCGGATGAGACGTTAAACCGAGGTCCCATCTGCCTGGATTGGTGGTAGTTCAGGTGGATGTTAAAGATCCCATGGCACTTATCGAGAAGAGTAGGGTATTTCTCGTGTCCTGGCCAAATTTCCTCATTCACTAAAAATACCACTAACAGCTTAATCTGGTTCAAGGTCAGTTGGCATTCATCTGTATCCCCCTCCCCCGGGTCGTGCCTGAAAATAGGCAGGATTTGTCTAGTGCACTTACCCGGTCAACAAAAGCTAAATAAATAAAAATAAATAAATAAAATGGACATACATGTAGGGAAGTGAGGTGTTTTCTCAGAGCTGATTTAAATGGACTTAGTTTAGGTATCTCCAACATGGAAGTGGGGAGTTCATTCAACCAGCTTGGTGCCTTATATGGGAAAGTCCTCATGGATTGACTGGTCTTGCAGTGAGGGACAAACAGTGCATGTCTTGTGGCACTCCTATTATTATGGTGGTTTACAGGGAGGAACAGTGAGGATGACCAGATGTTTTCTTCTAAGTGCAGTATTAGCCACTGCTAAGTAATTTTTAAATCAGAAATTGAAGTGAGAAAGAAATAATGTGACTCACTAGGATTTGAACCCAGGCCCCCAGAATACCGTCCTGGTGCTCTTAACCACTAAGCTATGGCTCACATGGCTGGGCCTCTGTTTCTGTTTTCCCTTGGGCACACTTTCTTTCTCTGGTGTTGCACAATCCTGCAACTAGGAACAATGATGACAACCAGATGTTTTTGTATAAGTGCAGTATTAGCCATTGCTAAGACATTTTTAAATCACATATTGAAATGAGAAAGAAATAACTGGTGTACTATGAGAACAGATCCAAATATTCTGACATGGAATATAAAAGGCTTAAGAGAGCATGCTTAAGTGTAGAAAAATGCTTAATAATGTGGGCAGAAATTATGCTGATTGATTATGATTCAAAAGTCACACTTAGACCAATGCAATGTTGATTATAAGGTTAAAAAAATGGGGGCCATGGATTGATGCCCCCTTCAAGTCAAATTGTAGGGGAGTAACTTTACTTAAAGAAAATTAATAAGTATGTTAGTGATCCCCTTGGCAGATGTGGTGGGAAGAATGGTGTGCTGCAATGGATGTAGAGCAGCTGTTTTTATGGACACACTATGGAGACTAAGAGGGTGCCCAAGATGTAGAGCAGCTGTTTTTATGGACACATTACGGAGACTAAGAGGGTGCCCAATCTGTCAGAGACTGGGGAGAATGGAGGCTGCATTAGGGTGACTAAGAAGGGAGATGAAGTGGAGGGTACAGATCAAGAGGGAGACTGGAGAAGAAAGCAGGGTGAACAGAACAGAAAGGAGTATACACAACAACAGGGGGGCTGGAGAAGAAGGGAAGGAACAGAGCAGATAGCAGTGTAAAATGCTCTTGGAAGGAGAAAGGGAGAGCATGGGTGAAGGGAAGTGGGGAAGGGTTGCATGCAAGAGAAAGGTACAGGGTGCAGGGGAACAGGAAGTCAAATAATGATGACACAGTAAACGATATAAGGATATGAAACAGATTCTCACCTTTAGCCAAATCACAGGAAAAGGGTATGAAGGAGATGGGAGGCGTTAAGAAAAATATGGATCTGGGACCCAGGAACAAGGAAACAAGAGAGAGACGGGTATTGCTAAGGGAAGGGTTGGGGGGAGCAAGGTGAACCCATCAGGAAAGCAAGAGGAAAAGAAGGGAGGGAAAGGGAAAGGCAAATGGAAGACAGTGTGGGAAAGCGGGGAAATACAGAAGAGGAAAGGTAGAGGGGGTGAAGGGTAGGAACATAGGGGAAGAGATGGCAACAAGGAAGAAAAGAAAGATAAGGAGGGTAACAAATTAAGAAATTGGGAGGGAGAAGCAAGGAAGCACGAAAGGAAGGTCGGACGAGGGAGTGGGAGCAACACGAAGAGCAGCGGAGGGGTGACATGGGAACCTAGGGAAAACCGGTACAGAATATGGAAGAGCAGGTGGTCAGAGCAAGGATAAAAGTCCAGGTTAGTAATGAGAGAATCACAAGGAATAGAAATCAGGACAGGGTTACAGGACCGAACCAAGGGATGGAGACTATAGAGTCGGTAATGGTCAATGGCGACTCCATAATTAAGGGACTACACTGATTGAGGACAGGGGTGGCATATAAAAGGAAGTCAATCTTCTGTGACCCAAGAATGGAGGTGAGCTGGGTCTGCCAAGAATAAAAGAGTGCATTAGATTGCTTGGGGGTAAACTGCACCTGGATCTGCACCTTGGGACAAATGATCTGGCTGAGGAAGAGGTGGAAGAAATACAAAGAAGGTTTTGGGAGCTAGCCAGAGACTGTAGAAGGATGGTTGGATCACTACCATTTTCAGGGGTCTTATCAGTACACTGTGCTAGTACAGCTAGGCAACTAAGGATAAAAAAGTTTGGCAACTAAGGATAAAAGATTTTAATCTCTGGCTAAGGGATTGGTGCAGAAGGGAGGGCTATGTATGCACTTGGTAGAGGTAGAAGACTTGGTTTGCTGGCCAAGGCACCTAGCTTCACCTGAGCTCTTTCCTTCCAAGACTGCTTGAAAGGCAGAGTAGAGAACCTTACCAGAGCAAGGGAAAAGGATTAAGATTTCTTTTGGCTAAGCAGATTTACTGTGTGGTGTTGTTTTTATTTTTTACTCACAGGGATTGCTACTGTTTGTTGCTAACATTTCATTGCTTTATTTTCTCTGTAGCAAAGTGTTTCTTACAGCGATATCTTCTCTGAAATTATTACAGGTGGTGCTTTACAGGTTTTACAGTTTTATCTAACATTAGGATAAGCTTTCAGGGTTACTGCATTTGTTGTTGACTGATTGTTTCTGCTCTTACCTCCTTGTTCTTTTCGTCCGTGGTTCTTCTTTTTCGCAGGGAAGGACCCAGCCATCCATCCCCATCCCCAACCACCCACACTACACTCCTTTATAGGGTACCAGTTGTGACATTTCCTGTGGCAGAGCAGGAAGGGCGGATCAGTGGGGCATCCACAAGGTGAGCTTCATTTACTAGGCACTAGTAATTTAACTTGTTATAACAAGTTAAACAAAACAAAACACAATCAAACCATTACTTGCATTTTTTTCCTTCTAATTACTCTGACTAGGTTATAAACCCAGCAACTTATCTGGAATGGATATCATTAACTGCAGGTACTGTGGAACAATTTTCAGAAGGACAGTCTTACAGGATTTAGGACACTGTCCTACATGCTGGGCCATTGGAGATCTTAGGGCAGCATGGGCAGAGATTGTACGCCTCAAATTTCATATTCAAGAGGAAATACATTATAAGAACCACCCGCCATTTCCCCAGCATCCAACAGAAAAACCTCGACCGCAGAGGGTAGTTAGACCAGGAGGTTGGCAGGTGGTTAGGAGGGGCAAATCGGTGCCCCATCACTCTGCTCTCCAACATATTACCTCCAAAACCATATAAACACTAAACAGGTATCTGCCTCTATCTCTGAAATCAAACAAAGAGGCAGAAGACACTGCAGAGCAGGATATCATGGCACAGGAGCTAGCACAACAAAACTCACCCAAATCAGGAACCAAAACAAAAAAGCAAAAGGAACAAAAACTTCTGATCATAGGAGACTCCATGATTCGGGAGTTGATACCCATCTCCAGCTAGGTAATGGTCAGATGTCTCCCAGGTACATCAGCATGGAGAGACACTGACCGCATTGCTAAAATTGTTCACAAAGCAGAAGAAAACATTGATGTCCTAGTACACATAGGGACTAATGATCTCGCCAGCCGATCAGTTGTGGAGACCAAGGAACACCTGACAGGGCTGGGTGACAAACTATCATCCATTTCGTCTGGCATCTCCTTCTCTGAGATCCTGCCAGTCTGGAAGAGGGGGGCAGATAGACGGAAGGTCAGAGAAGGGGAGATAGGGGAGCTAAACATGTGGCTCAAGGGCTGGTGCCAGGAAAAAGGACACAGATTTGTAGGGAACTGGCAACAGTTCTGGGAGCGAAAGTTCTTTAAATTTGATGGACTGCATCTGACTAAGGAGGGAGTCAGTGCATTGGGGCAGAAGTTTGACGTCTTTGCAGAATATTTAAACTAGCAAATGGGGAGAGGGTGCAGCACCCCATACGTCGAATGGGAAGAACACCTCTCCCCTCAGCTAGTGGTCAAACAGGGATTCAGCATGTTTGCAGTTCATTTGCATCACCAGGTAAGAAAAAAGGTTTGTCTCCCCATACGACGACAGGGTAATGCCAAACCTCACCTAACAACTAACACACATCAAATCTGGCCAATGGAAAATCATGTACACTAATGCTCACAGCCTGGGAAATAAGATCCCAGACCTGCAGGCAATAATGTCAGAGGCCAAACTTGACATAGTAGCACTAATGAGACGTGGTTTACCAGTAACCACACTTGGGAGACTTCAGTACCTGGCTATGTATTGTTCTAGAAGAGACCGAGGTGCTAAAAGGGGGAGGAGTTGTCTGTATGTCAATGAAAATATCAAAGCCACAGAAATTTAGAATACACATAAGGAGCCAGAAGAACTGTGGTCACCCTCGAAACAGGAAATGGACAGCCATAAGAACTGAGGTTGTCTACAGGCCCCCGGACCAGGGGAGGACATAGACACGTTACTGTTAGAAGATATACAAAACATGACAGCTAAAGGGAGGTTCTGATAATGGAGACTTCAACATGCCGGATACAGATTGGTCAATACCAGCAGGAACATCTGCCAGAACTAGACACATAGTGGATTCCCTGCAGGGGGAGGGCCTCAAACAACTGGTACAACAACCCACAAGAGACAGGGCTATCCTAGAGCTAGTACTGACTAACAGGGAAGGGATCACAGATCTCCAGGTAGAATGTCACCTGGGGGCCAGTGACCATCACATGGTATATTTCAATTGGGCTACTACATCTAAATCATCCCATTCTAAGGCAAAAATATGGGACTTCAGAGGAGCTGACTTGATAAGATGGCCAACAGAGTTGCAGCTAGCCCTGGCAAAAAGAAACACAGGTGAGGGGGTACAGGCAAAGTGGGCAAGCATTAAGGATGCAATACTTGAAGCAACATCCCATTGTGTTAGACAGAAAAGGAAGTGCAAAGAAGAAGGAAACCACTTTGGTTCTCAAATACAGTAGCAGAAAAGGTCAGAGCCAAAAGGCTGGCCTTCAGGAAATATAAGGGAACACAGCGGGATGAAGATAGGGAGACATACCAAACTGCACTAAGGGAAGCAGGGAAGGCAGTAAGGCAGGCAAAGTCCCAAACTGAGGAAACACTAGCACGAACAGTAAAAGAAGGTGACAAGACTTTGTATAGATACAGTAGTGAAAGGAGAAAGTCCAGAGGGGGTATTGCTAAGCTTAATGGAGAAAAGGGAGCATGTGAGGAGGAGGACCATGTAAAAGCATCTATCCTAAATAGATATTTTTGCTCAGTATTTACTGAAGAGAAGGTAGGGCAGGGCCCACAGCTCAGCACCGTGGACACGGGGGGGGAGGGAGGTGAGCACTACTCCCTTCACAAAAGAAAGGGTCCTACAAGAGCTTGCAAAGCTCAGGGTGGATAAGGCAATGGGACCTGATGGCATACATCCCAGGGTACTTAAGGAGCTAAAGGTGGAACTAGCAGAGCCATTAGCAGAACTGTTTAGTGAGTCTCTGAGCACAGGAGAGGTCCCAGAAGACTGGAGAAGGGTTTATGTGATCCCGCCCCACAAGAGTGGTAGCAGGAGGAGGCAGGGAACTACAGACCAGTCAGTCTTACCTCAGTAGTGGGCAAGATTATGGAGGCACTCCTTAAGGAAAGGATAGTGCAACACCTGGAATCCATAGGGGCACAGGATCCAAGACAGCATGGGTTTACAAGGAAGGTCCTGTCAAACTAATCTCATAGATTTCTTTGACTGGGTAACCAGAGTGGTGGACCAAGGGGAGCAGTTGATGTCACCTACCTTGACTTCAGCAAAGCTTTTGACACTGTTCCACATAGAAGATTGATAAATAAGCTGGGTAGGCTCAGGGTGGTCGAAGTTGGTCAACTGGGTGGCAAACTGGTTGACGGCAGAAAACAGAGAGTGGTGGTAAATGGTATACAGTCAGAAGAGATGCAAGTCACAAGTGGGTACCTAGGATCAGTTCTGGGGCCAGTCCTCTTCAACATCTTCATTAGTGACCTTGCAGATGGACTAGAGGGTAAGGCTTGTCTGTTTGCAGATGACACCAAGATCTGCAACAGAGTAGATGATCCAGATGGGGTGGGCAGAATGAGAAGAGATCTGATAAACTAGCAAAATGGTCAGAAGAGTGGCAACTGGATTTAATGCAAAGAAGTGCAAGATCATGCACATAGGGAAGAGAAACCTGAAGCCACCTATAGGCTGGGAGGAGTTGCTAGCAGTCACAAAGGAAGAAAGAGACTTGGGCATCATCGCCACTGATGACCTGAAATCATCCAAGCAGACCTCTAAGCAGTAGGTAAGGCTAGGGGTGTTAGGGTGTATTAGTAGGTATCACAAGTCGTGAAGAGGGAGGTAATAATCCTCTTACAAGACACTGGTTAGGCCCCATCTGGAGTACTGCATGCAGTATTGGAGGCCACACCTTCACAAGGACATTAACCAAATTGAGGCAGTCCAGAGAAGGGCAACCAAATGGTGCAGGGACTGCATCAGAAGACATATGAGAACAGATTAACAGAGCTCAATATGTATACCCTGAGCAAAGGAGGAAAGAGGTGATATGATCGAGGCATTCAAACACCTTAAGGGCATTAACAAGGTGAAAGAGTCTAACATGTTTAAATATAATAAAATAGCAGGACAAGAGGACACAGCATGAGATTAGAGGGGGCGATTAAGGGGAATGTGAGGAAATTCTTTTCACAGAAAGGGTGGTGGAGCGCATGGAATGGCCTACCTCAAGAAGTGGTGGCTATGAATACAGTGCAGGGTCTCAAACAGGCATGGGATAGGCATAAGGAGCAATACAAATGAGTATGAATAGATAGGCCACTGATAGAGCAAAAGGCCGATGGCACATTTATAAGGTAGAAAAGAAATGGCAGACTGGATGGGCCTTAGTGTCCTTATCTGCCGTCAACTTCTATGTTTCTATGCACTGGGGAATGGGGGGACACGTGGACAGAAGAGCACCTATCTGCAAAGAACAGGCTGCACGTTAATAAAGGGGGGGGAGCTAGATTGTTAAGAGAAAAATGCAAGGATACATTGATGGAATTCTGGAGAGAGATTTAAACTAAGGGGGAGCACAAACCTAGGGAAGGACTAAAAATAGAAAATAGTAAGCCTTGCCTAGCTACCACTCCTCTGTAGAAGGGGGCAGGAAATGTTAGAAAGAAGGGAACCACGAGGGAGGAAGAGAGATGGAAGGGATTGCTGACAAATGCTAGGAGCCTGGGGAATAAAATTGAGGATTTAGAGGTCATAGTGGTGGAGGAGGGACTTAACCTGATAGCTGTCATGGAGACATGGTAGACAGAAAACCACAACTGGGAGGTGGTTATGCCGGGGTACAGTCTCTTTAGGAAAGACAGGAAAGGGAAAAGGGGGGGTGGCATTACATGTAAAAGAGGGGATAAGGGCAATGGATGATCATGAGAATCGGGGTCCAGTAGAGATACTATGGGTCACATTAAACAAGAGGACAGGGAAGGCAATACATATGGGGGTGGTGTACAGACCGCCAAATCAGGAGGAGGAGGAGGAGGTTGACAGCGAGATGCTCAATGCAATACAAAAGATGGCAAGGAAAGAGGAAGCTCTGTTGGTGGGGGATTTAAATCTCCCAGACGTAAGTTGTGAGATCCAAACAGCAGCATCAGAAAGGAGCAGGGTGTTGCTAGAGTCCATGCAGGAGGCACTCCTTCAACAACTTGTCAGAGAACCAACTAGAAGAGAAGCCACTTTGGACTTAATAATGACTAACGGGGTCAGTATAGACAAGGTAGAGGTAGGGGAAAATCTAGGGGATGGTGACCACAGAACGGTCAGGTTTAGTATTAGGACAGGGATAGAAGCAAGTTGAACCACCACCATGGTAATGACTTCCGGAGGGTGGGAATTTTCAAGAGGGAGATGGCAGGAAAGGAGAACCTGGAGGACATTGAGGCACTCTGGGAGCTAATAAAAGGGGGAATCGTGAGGGCAGTGGAACAATGCATAAGGAAGGTGAGTAAAAAAACATGGAAGAAGGCCACTTTGGTTCACTAAAGAGGTAGCAGGACCAATAAGGAAAAAAAGAAAGCCTTCAGGGCATAGAAAGAAACTCAAGGAAGGGAGGAAAGGGAAGTATACAGGGAAAAACTTTGGGTGGCAGGGCAACAGTCAGGAGAGCAAAATCAGAGACGAAAGAGAGAATAGCAAGGGAGGCCAGGAGGGGGGACAAAAAGTTTTTCAAGTACATTAGTTAGAAAAAAAAAATGCAAACAGGGAATAATGAGACTAAAAGGGGAGGGGAGAACTTTGACCCAGAAGAATGAAGAAAAAGTGGACATGTTAAACAGGTACTTTAGCTCAGTCTTCATGATCAAGGGGAAGGGAAGAGGATTAGTACTGAGGGATAGGGGGAAGGAGGGTAGGGAGGTGGACACAAGTCCTTTTACGGTAGGTAGGGTAATAGAAGAACTAGGCAAATTAAGGGTAGACAAAGCAATGGGGCTAGATGCAGTACATCCCAGAGTGCTCAGGGAGAAGAAGGAGGAACTTGTGGCACCACTCACAAGGTTGTTCAATCTGCGCTAGAAAAGAGGAAAGTCCCAAGAGACTGGAAAAAGTTAGAAATGGTGCCACTGCACAAGAGCGGAGGGAGGGAGAATCCAGGAAACTATTGCCCGGTCAGTCTTACCTCTGTGGTAGGCAAACTAATGGAGGCATTCATAAAGGATAAACTGGTGCAGTATCTGGAGGGGGGAGAGCTCTTGGATGACTGCCAGCGTGGGTTTACAGGAGGAAGATCATGCCAAATGAACCTGATTGAGTTCTTTGATGAGGTGACAGAGATCTGTGATCAGGGATGGGCAATGGACATGGCCTATCTGGACTTCAGTAAGACCTTCGACACCGTCCCACACAGGAGGCCAATAAACAAACTGGGCAGCCTTGGAGTAGGGCGGAAATTAAAGAACTGGGTGGAAAACTGGCTGGAGGGCAGAACTCAAAGGGTGGTTGTCAATGGTGCTCACTCCAGGGAGGGAAAAAGTCACAAGTCACAAGTGGGGTGCCCCAAGGGTTGGCATTGGGCCCAGTACTGTTTAACATCTTTATTGGGGATATTACGGAGGGTCTGCATGGGAAGGTGTATCTATTTGCAGACAACACAAAGATCTGTAATAAGGTGGATACACCGGGGGTAGGAAAAATTAGGGAGGATCTGGGCAGGCTGGAAGAGTGGTTGGTGAAGTGGCAATTGAAATTTAATGCAAAGAAGGGCAAAATTATGCACATATGGAGCAAAAATCCACAGGTAAGCTACAGGCTGGGAGGGGAGGAAATTGAAACAACAAAGCAGGAAACAGATACTGGGATCATCATTTCAGATAACTTAAAGGTGGCAAATCAGTGCAACAAGGCGGTGGGGAAGGCAATTGGAATGCTGGCATGCACTGGGAGGGGTATCACAAGCAGGAGGAGGGAGTGATGATGCCACTGCACAGGTCCATGGTTAGGTCACACCTGGAGTATGGGATACAGTTCTGGAGACTGCACTTGCAAGTCGACAAAGCTAGAGTGGAGAGGGTCCAGAGAACAGTTACAAAAATGGTGCAGGGCCTACACAAGAGACCATATGAGGAACAGCTGGAGGAGCTTGGCCTGTATGCACTAGAAATGACAAGGGAGAGGGGGGACATGATAGACACTTTAAAATATTTGAAGGGAATAAACAGGGTAAGGGAAAGGAGCATTTTCAAATTTAGTGATAACATGGCAACAAGGGGAGCACAGCTTAAAACTAGAGGGGGCAGATTCAGAGGAAATGTGAGGGGTCAATACTTCACTGAGAGGATGGTGGATCCATGGAATAGGCTACCAGAGTGGGTGGTGGGAGTGAAATTGGTGGGGGAATTCAGGAGAGCATGGGATACCTATATGGGACTAAACATGAGAGGCAAGAGTACGAAAGAATGAAGGGAATGAGGTGAGGATGGCAAAAGCGCCATGGGGAGGAAAAAGGGCAGACTAGATGAGCCAAGTGGTCCTTTTCTGATGACAAAATTCTATGTTTCTATATGTAATTTATGCAGTTTTTATTTTAAGAAAATATCTTACCACAAGGGTCGATCAAAAAATGTGTGGCCTGACACAGGAAGAAATGCCTTATGAACTGAGTATTGTTTTCAACTTATAGTTACACAAATATGAATAGAATATGACCTACTAGTATTATGATCAAATGTTTTCTTTTGTTGGTACATGCCGGACAAAGTGTGTAGGTGATGATCATTTGAGAATGGAGAAAACTGAGATCAGAGCAATCATCAAGTACCTCCATATCCAAGAAATGACTCCAGTACAAATCCATGAGGAGGCAAATCCATGAGGATACGGTCAACACACTTGGGACAGAAGCCCCTTCATATTCAACTGTCAAGAAAGGGGCTGCTGAATTTAAGTGTGGCAGAAGAAGTGTTGAAGGTGATGATCCCACGTTGGGGCACTCAAGGGAGATGGCCACTGAGGAGAACATTGACGCAGTCCATCAGATGGTGATGAGAGGGGAAATTGTTTAACCAGGAAAGGCACATGAAGCCGAAGCTTGTTTCCAGGTGCGACCTGGGAGCACAAGGAAGTCAAGTGACTTGCTCAGGGTCACACAATATGCAAGTTGAAACTGTGGGATTCAAACCCAGGTCTCCAGGTTTGCAGCTCAGAGCCCTAAATCACTGCACTATACTGCCTCCAAAAAGAAAGACAAGTAACTATACAGCATGTAGCCAACACCTTGGGCATCAGTTTTGGGGCAGTACAGTCAATCTTGAGTGAAAATCTGGGCATGAGAAAAGTGGCAGCAAGATGGGTGCCAAGAATGTTGACACCTGATCAGAAATGAACCAGGAGGGATATTTCAAGCCAGCTTCTTGCACAACACAACAGGGAACCAGCAAACTTTATCATTTGTATTGTAGCAATGGATGAAACCTGGGTTCACCATTTTGATCTGGTGTCTAAACAGCAAAGTAAACAATGGAAACATCATGTTTCTCCAGCACCAAAGAAGTTCAAGCAGGCCACCTCAAGAGACAAAATCATGGCCTTGGTTATCTGGGACTCTGAAGGTATGATCATGATTACTACAAATATATGCATGGGATCTCCTTGGAAATGAGCTTTTGCTCAATGGAATATTGTCACATCAGCCCTGTTCATAAAAACTATGGGCCCAATGCACTACGTGGGAGCAGGTATGTAAAAAAAGCACGTACCCTGCCCACGTAGCTGTGCACCCATGGACAGGTGCACCCACACCAGCATTCACTAATGCCGGCCATCTGTCCATGTCTCCCCTCTCCCCGATGTACAGGACTCCACAGGGTGGCCGGGGGAGGAGTAGAAGTCCCAGGCGGGCATCCAGTGGTATGCCCTGCCTGAGTCCTAAAGTGGATCCCTTGCATAGCGAGGGACGGGTCTGGGGTGGTGCGTTCAAAAGCATAAAGAAACATCCGTTGTGTAGTAAACTATTAGAAGCAGTAAAAAAAGCAATTAATCATATCTGTTAATAATTGTCTGAAAGATATAACTTTTATTGTTAAAAACTGTTAAAAAATATTCGGTTTTAAACAGCGCACACAAAGTTAAATCAGCAGATGTATGGTCATTTTGAACAGCAATAGTCTGTTCACTTGAAGAAGTCTGTCATGCTGCTTTGAGCTTTTTTCTTTCTGATAGTCAAGGCCTGTGAATAAGAAATAAGTTGTCATAACTGGAATACCTTTACTGGGTTGGCGTCTTGTGCCTGCAACCACTTGAGTGCGGTTTTCAGACCCGCAATAGCTGTTTCACTGGGTGGGACCTCCACTGCATCCTCCTTATCTGATTCCTCACTCCCCTCCTGCAACAGCTCCTGCCCCACTATGGCCGTCACTATCTCTGACTCTATCAGCTGATCGTGCATCTGTAGCTGGTCATCAACAGACAGCCAGTCATCGATGACATCAATGGCACTTAGTCCATGATCAATGAGCTAAAGTTGTTCGGCTATGTTGGCGATTTCGTTAGTGTCATCAGGTTCGAAATCATAATTCAGCTTCATAATTCAGCCGTAGCAGTTCCCCAAAAACAGAGCCCAAAGTGGACATCCAGCAGTGTGTTATGGTGGACTCTGTAACATTGCCCCATGCTTCACCTGCAAGCATCAGGACTTCAAGTAAGTAATCTGTACTGTTTATTGCAGAGTGCTGCACACAGCAGTAGGGCCCTCCCTAGGGTAGTGTCCACCAGTCTAGATATTTTAAAGTTGAACCCTATAAAAAGGATCCCTACCCTATCACATTGTTCCCATCCTTGGGAACAAAAAAGGGCCCACTACCCCATAATTGCTTGATGGCATTGAGTTAAAATGAAGATTTTATCCTAGTATCATAAATGAAAATGACATCACCTGTCAAAGTCTCAAGAATTGAAATTGTAGTGACATGTTTTCTCTGGTGGAAGCCTCAGAACTTTAAAAAATTAAAAAGTTTAGTTGAGGACTAAGCAGAGCTCATGAATATTAATGAGCTCTGCATTAATCTGAATTTTTTTTTTTTTATATTATTTCTATTTGTACTCCTTCCGCGTACAGCCCCCATCTGACCGGCTCCCCCAGCTCCGTCCCCCAGAATTACCGAGGCTTACCTTATGGCCAGTCTGGGAGGGATGCCTGCGTAGAGTCGGTCACCAACCTGCTGCCATTTTTTTCCTCCTCCATTTTCTCCTAATTTTTTTCCCCGAGGATCCCAGGAGAAGGTTGCATGCGTGTGGAGGCATGCATGAGCCTTACAGCCCCGGTAATGACCCTCCTCCACCCGCCCCATTGGCCTGTTGCTGGCACCCTGCTGTGCGCAGTCCCTCGGCCTCCATCAGGGGGCATCCGTGAGTGAGGGATGCCATCCCACCTCCCCGGAGAGGAGAGCTGCATGTCGGCCGCTCCATCCAGCTCTGCCCTTCCCCCATGCCTACCTCCGATGAACCAGGCCCGCTCCTGAACCCAGGTCGCTGGCGTGCCGCAAGGTGAGAAGTCCAGTGCCTCAGCCCTCTGCGCCACCAGGCCGGCCTAATATGAATGGGTTATGATCGCTGCTCCTGGGGGTCTAGTACAATGGAGCTAGTGACAGGAGATAGAGAAGGAATTTGTACATAGCCACACAGTCGCTAAATGGGAGACAGGTGTCCTTAACTTATACTGGGAAAGCTTGCTCACAACAATAATGTATTGGCTGCTGTGATAATTATAAGTTTGAACCCCCCTGGGACTGTAAGAGAATGAATGGGGGCTGACATTTTGTTGATCCTTTGAACCCAGTGCAGCAACCAATCAGCTGTCTAGGTGCCTAAAACTGTGACAAAGGACTCGTGGGAAAAGGAGGGGACTAATTCAGGTGCCTAAATCATGCCCTAGTAAGCCTTCAGAAAATATTGATCTCTATGGTTATGGACAATTGATAGGCTCGATTAGCCAGTTAGAACCTTGGATTCTTGTGTGAAACCCAGTGAACATTCTGGGTTTTCTTCAGTTTGTTCCCAGGCTCTCTATGAGTCAGAGGTCTCCTGTGAGAGTGGATCTGGACTGGAATGGCCTTTTCAAGGTCTCTAGTGGCGATTGCTGTGTTCAGGAAAGGATCAACAGGGGAAACAGAGCAAGAGACTGAACTGATACCTAGATTCCCCAGGTGCTGTGATCTGTTTGATTATATTGGAGAAGCAAAGTGCTGCAGAAACCTTGCATTGGTGGACTGAATTGTGCTGAGAGGACTGGTCTGATTATTTGAGTGCCACAGTTGCTGCTGATAACTTGTTTCACCTTTTTGGGACTGCAAGTGTGATTTTGGAAGAGGCAAAGTATCTCTGGACTAAGGGTGCTAGCTTGGTGCTGTACTTTTCCCGAGTGAACTGGTTAAAGTGGCTAAGAGCTATGTCCCAGCTGCAGCTGAAGAAAGGATTGTGAACAGTATCTAACTGGAAAGTGCGGACTGGTGTGCAGGGGTTTGTTGTGTTTGAATCCCCCTGTGGGTTGCAACTGTGTTTCATTTGATCTAGGGCTAGCACCCACTGCTAACTGGCTCAGGACTTTGCTTGAGCAACTGCCTATGATTTCTGCTGGTTTCAAACTCAGTGCAGGGGCTGCAGGAGGACCCCCACCATTTAGGAGTTCTCACCCAGAGCCAGGGAAGGAATCAGCTAATCCCTTCCAAGTGGGGTTCACCATCTCAGGAGATCACCGGCATTTGCTGAGGTGCTAGGGCACCTGTGATCCATTGTGGGGAGCCGGGCTAAGGAGCCACTCCTTGGTCAGGGCCTTCTGGGGCTGGTGTGGTCCTGCCACAGAGCTCTGCAATGGGTCAGAAGCTGCTGAAGGTGACAAGCAGCCAGACCTGCAATCAAGGTGACAAGCTGCAAGATCTTCGAGCAAGATTCCATCTGCCCATTGCTGGATGGAGGTCCACGATCCAGGACAGCAGGAGGCATTCATCCCAGGAGTGTTTGAGTTCTGCAAAACCGTGAGTACCTCAGACCTGGTTCCCGGGAACCAAGCAAGGGACTGTGAAAAGGATTTAATTGCTTCCTCAAATCATTTTCTTCTTTACCAGGGCCCTAACAGCCAGCCAACCTATGGCAACGAACAGGCCTGCACCTTGTGGGTACCCCCAAGAACTCTCAAGTTAGACACTGGTACCAATGGGGGTGGGCCTCCAAGGGGTGGACTTGGCCTAGGGCCCAAATGGTTATTGTTATTTTCTCTTACTAACCATGTTTCTATCCACAGCCATCCTTTGTCCCAGTATCCCTTGCCTAGTCTTTACTCCCACTAAAGCTGTGGTTTACTGTTTGAAATTGTGTGTGCAGGAATTATCTGAGTCTGTCAGATCATTACTGTTCATGGTTTAGGGTGTTACTGAACTGTTGGGCATCCAGTGTGTGGAGTGGTTGGTAGGGGAGGTGGGTAGGTGCAGCATCCCAGGGGGCTGTGCCAGCCAGTCACCTGATCAACTTTTAATTCTCTCTGGGTGGAGGCACTGCATTATTTTTTATCTTTGGGATAGAACACCACCGTAACAGGACCCAGGCCCCTTAAGCTGTTAGAGGGCCAACAAGCAGGGGTAGTAGCCCACTGGCACATGGCACCTGGGCTACACATAAATAACTGGGGATCTTGGGACAGGGCAGAGCCCAATGTGGAACAGATTTTCACCTTTGAAGTAATATGTGCCTCTTCAGCCTAGCAGGTGGACTTAACCCAGTCTGTAAGGAATTGGCGTGTCTCAGAGACTGTGACCCACAATCCTTTTTTCTAGCATAAACATTACATTTCAGCACTGAAAGCCAGCCTTTATGATTTAGTAATGGAAAAACCTATTCAAACACCATGAAGTCTTGCTATATTAGGACCATTGCAGTCATTCCCCACACTTGAACTGCCCCGGAGAGGAAACAGTTAACTCCAGAGTGATCTGGAGTTCCACAGCGCGAAGGCGCTGTTCAAAGCTCTATCTGGCTAGTTTCAAATGAAACTGTCAGATTCTTTACTCCGCTTCACTGAACAGTCGCTCCGGAGATCAGCTCCTTCAGCTCGTTCATTTCTCGGTTCTAGCTAGTATTTTCGGTTCATTGGAACCGCAAAAGTATTTTTTTACCGCATTTCGTTAAAAGCTCTATCTGGTAAACCGTAAGTACAGAAATTAAGTCTGTGTGGAAATTCATTATCGGTTCGGTTTTGAACCGATCGGTTTGTTAAAAAATATGTGTCAAACTGTTTGGTTGGCTTTTAGAGTGCGGCTCGGTTCTTATCGTTCTAAAAAACCTAACTTTTATTTGGGGTTTTTTCAAATACCCGTGACACGGTTAGGAACCGATAAGGGTGTCTTGCCTGGCACTGCCATCTAAAGGGCAAGTTTTTGGTTAGGCTGGCATTATGTCTGAGAAACCCAAAAGAAAAACCGGGCCCACTGGGTTTCAACACTGTGATGTCTGTGGGGAAGCCTTTGCCAAGGCTGACCCACACACCACTTGTGTTTATTGTCTGGGGGCTGACCACCTCCTGTCAGACTGCCAGGTGTGTAAAAATTTTCCTGCAGCCACCCTGGAAAAGAGATTGGGCCGGCTCAGGGAACGAGAGGCCAAAAAGTCCGCTGACCCGGATGGCCAGCCCGGTCCAGTACCCACTGACCAGAGGGAGTGCCCTCTGACCAGGCGAGACTTCTCGGCAAAGGAAGGCTGGTTCAGAGGAACCAGTCCCAGCAAAAGACAAAGAAATCAGCAGGTCTGGAGTACAAAATTGCCTCTCCAACTGCTGCAGAGATAGCTAAAGCCATTCAGATTGTCCATCTTTGTCTCAGGGATCTGTCGAACCCCTGCATCTGGGGAAAAGGGTGGCTCGTTCAGTCCCAGTGGTTCAGGATTATGGTGTTGAGGATTTTTATGAACCACATGAGGGGGAGGAGGAATTTGATCAGTATGTTTATGACTGGGAAGGTCTGGACGTGCCCATTGAACCGGACATTTCTCCAGATAGACCTTTAGAATCTCCCCCTATGCTGTCTGAGTCCCCTTCTCTTTTTATGTTTTACAAAAAGGTTGCAGAAACCCTCCAGCTTCCTTTAGAAGAGGCTGTGGATGAGCAAGAGGAGCCTGATTATGTTGAAATGATGGATATTCCAGAGTCTAGGAGGTTGTCTATTCCTTTGCATAAGTCATTTAGGAAGCAAACAACAAAGATTTAAAAATCCTCATTCTGTCCCTCCTGTAGATAAAAAATGGACAGAAGGTATACCTATCAGGCCCTGATACAGACTTCCTCTCTGAGCAGTGTAGTCATGTAGGTGTGGTGCAAGCTGCAGCCTGTGACAAGGCTAATATTCCCCTGGCCTCACATCCTCCTGATAAGGATTCCAGGAAGATTGATGCCATGGCGAAAAAACAATATATGGCAGCTTCTTTGGGACTCAGGCAGGCTAATTATATGGCTTATGTGGGTAGATATCAGAAATCTAGATGGGACACTATATTGCCGTTAACCAGGCAGGCCCAGGGCCAGCTGGCTAGTGAGTTGGAACAAGTGGCTGCTGATGGCATTGAAGCCTCTAAAGTTCAATTTCATACTGCTGTTGATGTTAATGATGTTCTCTGAGGTCATGGCCACTTCTGTAGCTTTCCGTAGGTTGGCATGGCTCAGATGCACTAATCTGTCCCAAAGATACTCAGTCAAAGGCTATGGATTTTCCTGTAACGGGAAATTCTCTGTTTGGCTATCAAACGGAAAATTATATGAAAAAGATGGATGAATACAGAACTACCTACAAAAGTTCCCAAGCTAAGGAGAGGCATGCCACTCCACAAAGGCATGCCCCCAGGGGTAGGGGTAGGCCTTTCCACAGGCCCTTTTACCAATCTCAAGCCTCCTCTGCTTTTTTACAGAGGGGTTTTTTCAGAGGCAGAGGTAGACGGGCAGGTAGACAGTCGCCTCCCCCAGCCTAAAGCTGTTGCCAAGCAGGCACCTGATGGGGTGCCCAGGGCCGATTCTCCTGTACCAGTGGGAGGCAGGTTGGTTATTTCAGCCAGAACTGGCTGTCCCTAACTTCGGACAGGTGGGTTCTGGAAGTAGTAAGCCAGGGCCTGGTTCTCAGCTTCAAACAGTTCCCAAGGATGAGAGCCAGGCAATTTCCACCTGCAAACTCTTCAGAAGCCCTTGCTTTGGAAGCAGAGGTTTCTTCCTTCTGGATTGCAAAGCAGTGAAAGGGTCCCCTTGCCATCAGGGCAAGGACTGTACTCAAGATATTTTCTTACCCCAAAAAGACAGGAGAATGGCGCCCATCTTAGACTTAAGGTACCTGAACAAACATCTATTGAAACCAAAGTTCAAAATGTTAACTCTAGCAATGATTTTGCCTTCCCTGAGGCCAGAGGACTGGTTAGCTTCCTGGACCTCAGGGACGCCTATTTTCATGTCATGATCAGGCCTTCTCACCGAAGTACCTCAGGTTCAAGCTGCTCTCTGGCCACTACCAGTTCAGAGCAATGCCCTTCGCCTAACCTCGGTCCAAGGGTATTCACAAAATGTCTAGCTGTGGTAGTGGCTCATTTAAGAAGGCAAGGGATTGCTGTGTTTCCTTACCTGGACGACTGGCTCATAGTGGGTCAGTCTCCAGATCAGGTAAATCCCACTTGCAAGTCACCCAGCAGCTTCTTACTTCCTGGGATTCCTGCTGAACTTACCAAAGTCAGTTCTGGAACCTGTTCAGGTTCTAACTTTCATAGGTGCAGAATTGAACACAAAGTTAGCCAGGGCATTTCTCCCCTCGGAAAGAGTGGACAGGCTCATTGCCTTGGCATCCTCCTTTACCCTGCGGGTCTCTCGACCAGCAAGGCACTTTTTGCAACTCCTAGGGCACATGGCTGCTTCCACAGCTGTCGTGCAGGGAGCAAGATTTCAGATGAGGGACATCCAGTTCCACTTGAGGTCCTATTGGTCTCAAAGGAGGGACCCCTTACCAAATTAGTCCCGTGACTAAAACCCTGATCCTGGCCCTTCAGTGGTGGCAGGATCAAAGCAATCTTACTCAAGGGGTTCCCTTTATACCTGCTTTACACTCCCTCACCCTCACCACGGATGCCTCCCTGTTAGGTGGGCTCACTTGGCGACCTTTCCACTCAAGGAGTGTGGTCCCCCAGGAATCTCTGCTCCACATCAATCTTTTGGAACTCAGAGCTGTTCTTTAGCTCTTCAGGCTTTTTAACTGTTGTCCAGAACAAAGTAGTTCAAATCAGGACAGACAACACCACAACAATGTGGTACATCAACAAGCAAGGGGGCACTCGGTCATCAGCCTTGTGCACCGAAGCAATGAAGTTGTGGTCTCTGGCTTACTCCCTAAACACCGTCCTGATCGCAATTCACCTTCCAGGAAAGGACAATGTCCTGGCGGATGCTCTCAGCAGGATTTCCCAGGGCCATCACAAATGGTCTCTGAATCCTCAGGTATTGGGGTCGGTCTTTGCCAGATGGGGCACCCCTCAGATAGATCTCTTCGCAGCCCCAGACAACCATCAACTTCCTCTATTTTGTTGCAGGCCTCCAGTGCTGGGCTCAGTCCCCTGGACGCCTTTTCTGCTGGATTGGAAAGGGAAATTCCTATATGCTTTTCCCCTTCCCTCCTCTTCAGGGTATTGGTAAAATCAGAACTCAGCCCTGCAAAGTGGTTCTGATTGCTCCAGACTGGGCCAGACAGCCCTGGTATCCTCTCCTCCTGTCCTGACAATCCACCTCCCTGACCTTGCCCAGGACCCACGACTTGCTGACCTGTGCACAGGAGAGTGTGGTACCGGACCTCAAACCCTCCACCTCAAGGCTTGGTTCTTGAGGAATTAGAATTTGCTGATTTGCACCTTTCTCAAGGGGTTCTGGATATTTTAAAGGCTTCTAGGAAGCCTTCCACTAGGGCCACTTACAATTCTAAGTGGAAGAGGTTTTCCTTCTGGTGTTCGGAGAAACAAATTGTACCAGAATCTGCTGACTTGGCCACTTTACTGGACTATTTGGCCCATCTAAATTCCCTAGGCCTTAGACCAGCTACCTTGAAGGTTCATCTGGCAGCTGTTTCTGCCTTTGTTTCCGCAGGGAAGCCTGTTTCCCTTTCCTCTCACCCTGTGTTTTCCAAGTTTTTTAAGGGGTTACTTCACACTAACCCTCCCTTTCGGGAACCAGCCCCTGCCTGGGACCTGAATGTTTGCATTGCTCAGTTAATGCAACCTCCCTTTGAGCCCCTTTCTTCTGCAGATCTCAAGTATTTAACATGGAAAACTGTTTTTCTAGTGGCTATCACTTCTGCCAGACGTATAAGTGAATTGCAAGCCCTTTCAGTGGAAAAGGATTTTATTTCTTTTCACAGGGATAAAGTAGTCCTCAGGACTAACAGAAAGTTTTTACCAAAGTGGTTTCAGATTTTCATCTGAACCAGTCCATTTCTCTCCCAGTATTTTCACTGAGCATTCTTCCTCGGGTGAAAGGAGACTACACAGCTTGGACGCCAAAAGAGCCCTAAGCTACTATGTGGAACGTACTAAGGGTCACAGGTTCGAATCCTCCAACTCTTCCTTACCTATGGAGAGGTTGGCAAAGGAGACCTGCCACTAAGAGGACAATTGCAAGGTGGATTGTCTCGTATCCAATTCTGTTACCAAAAACTAGGTAGGGAACCCCTCAGGACTGAGGGCTCACTCCACTAGGGTATAGCTGCATCTCTAGCGGCTGCTAGAGATATTCCTATTTTGAAATTTGTCAAGCTGCTACCTGGAAAACAGTTCACACCTTTACTAAGATTATTCCCTGGACGCCCAGTCCAGGAGAGATGCTCCTTTGGCACAGCTGTACTAGAGCCTATTTCCTAAGTAGGTTCTGACCTCCTCCATGGAGGTACTGCTGTGTAATCTTGCAATGGTCCTAATATAGCAAGATTTCATGGTGTTTGAAGAAAAATTACTCACCTTAGTAATTGCTTTTCTTCTCATGGAGTCTTGCTATATTAGGACAACCTCCCTCCTACCCCTCTCAGAACTCCTACTTGGGTATGGGGTTGGCAAATTAGTGCAAGCACTGTGTCATGCCATTTAGTTCTCTAGTTCCCCCTTGTTTCCTTTTGGTTAGGGAACTAGGTATTTCTGTTTTTGTTATGGTAGATGGTCCCTCTCTGGACTTGAGTCTTTGGGGAGAGGGGCCTATTAGTGCTTGTAAGGGGTGATCCTAACAATAAATATTGTTATTATTCTGTGATTGTTCTTATTCTACTAATGGTAGGTAGCCAATGGCTAGTGTAGACTTTTCCACACAGACTTGCTATGTTAGTTTAGCTCCGAAGAACCTGACAGTTTCATTTGAAACTAGCCAGATAGAGCTTTGAACAGCGCCCTCGCGCTGTGGAACTCCAGATCACTCTGGAGTTAACTGTTTCCTCTCCGGGGCAGTTCAAGTGTGGGGAATGACTGCAATGGTCCTAATATAGCAAGACTCCATGAGAAGAAAAGCAATTACTAAGGTGAGTAATTTTTTCTTAGAGCTGCTCTGGAGCAGAGAGCTCGATGAAGAAATGCAAAGTTGGTAAGTGTCCCAAACAGCATCGCAGAACCAGAGTGGCAAGATAATAAGGTGTGGCCTCCATGGCAGGGATGACCACAAATATACATCAGTTATTCCACAGGTAGCAGCTTTGGACAAACAACTTGACACCTACTGCTTGTTTATTATTTGTTAACCGGGTTAAGCCCACTGGACACAAGGCTCATTTACAGGGGTGAGCCAGGAGCACTTTGGAGGTTAAGCAACTTGCTCCAGGTCACACAGTATGCAAGTACAGGTTGTGGGAATTTCAAAAATGTTACAATTATGGGCCTGGGTGGACCATTGTCATCTTGTTTAAGTCGTAATCCTTTGTGTATCTATCCACTTCCCAATCTATATTTGCTAAATCAGTCTCTATGTAAGCTGCAGCAATTTACTTGAATGTTTCTCAAAGGGGTCTCATACTGCTCCAGTTCTCCAGCACTTGTAGGATCTTGATATTTTTTCACCGGGCATGAGACTCAAAGTCAAAAAGTTTATTTTTCAGCTCTTTATTACTGTGTTCAAAGGAATTAAGTTGCCTTAGCAACAGAATTTGCTCTTCTTCTTCCAATCTAGTTACTCTTTTTTGGATCTCAATATTTTCTTTTTTCAGGGCTTCATTTTCCTATGTAATGCTATTCACTAGGTCCCATACAGAATGCAATTTCTCTTCTATACTTATAAATCGTTCCAGTTTTTCAGTCATCTGCTTCATTTGTTCTCAGAGGGTGTTGGCCCAATCTGGAGCATCTTTAAGGCCTTCAAAACAGTTTTGTTCTTTAGTAGTTTTAGGTATACTATTTGTCTCCCCTCCTCCCCTTTTGAGAGGACAAAAATTGTGGGGTACCATCATCCCTTGGGGGAAGTGCTCCTACTTCATTGAAACTCGGGGTCCCACTGTTCGAGTCCCTCTTGTCCCAGTCATTTTTGTTAGTATTATTTGTATTTAACTGCTGTTGCTGCCTGTTTGGGGTTGTAGGGGCACTTCCATTTTGTATTGGAGAATCTCATGTATCATATTGAATGTGTTTTTGAATTGCAGCTTCTACCTGAGAAGAAGAGTCAGCAGATATTGCTTGTTTTGTTAGGGGTGTAGTGCAGCTTAAAACTTCAGTTATTTCTTCTGTTAGGTTGGTGTCCTGTCCCCGACTGGCACCATGCTGTTTCATGGCATCCTTCAACTCGGCATCCCTATTCTCCTGCAAGTTGCTGGTACCAACAATGGGAACAAACATGGTCATTGCTTTCTCTGATATATTCTATCATGTAGATGGAGGAGATTCAGCATCTAGTTCATGTATTTTGGCTTGCTCTGCACCAAGGTTGTACTCTTCAGTTGTCAAAATATTTCTCAGGACACCTGGCTCTTTAGCCTCCAGAAATACCATAGAGCTATCTTGTTCCATATGCGTATTCTTTTTTTTTTAAACCTGAAGTATTGGCTTTCTTAAAGTTCTTAGTAACTTGTTTCATAGATTTACTTTCCTGTTTGCCGGTTGAGGAGGAAGCAGAAGAAAGCTTGGCATGTTTAGTGTCCTTTCTCAGCATCATAATTCCAAAATGCCACAGTCATTTGATTCCTTTCCTCTCTGTATTCACTAGTAAGCCATCAGGCTCGCTCATCAATCAGGAAGAGCTCCACAAGTTACTGGGGTATGAGGATTCTCGTACCAGGAGGGGAGTTCAGGAGATGCGGCTGCTCACTCCAACCTAGCATCCGCCAACCTTACCTTAAGTGCAGGTTGTGGGAACCAAACCCAGGTCTGCTGGATGTACCAAGCTCATTCACAGCTCATTGTTCTAACTTCTAGGCTGTACTGCCAGCAGCAGCAAAGATTCTGTGATTTGGTGGGAGGAATGTGTAACAGTGTCGGTGAAGTGTGTGGCTTTGGTTTGGGTAGGAGAATATTTAACTGAGAATTCACATGGAGAATTTAGAAAAACAGGCTAGAGCAAACAACTTGAGAATTGTGGGGCTTCTGGAACATGTGGAGGGTGAACCTTTATATCTCTGTGTACTAGATTGACTGCTAGAGGTACTGTAATTGAACTCCAACTGTAAAGCCTTAGACATCAAAAAGGCATACTACATAACATCGAGAAGGGCTGTGGCCAGCACTGATAATCCACAAAGGATTTTTTGTAGTGATGGTGAGACCTTGCTCCCAAGATATAGTGCTACATGTTGCTTGGTATAAAAAGGCATTTCATGTGGATGGAGCAACTGTTAAAATTTTACCTGGATTTCAGTTATACCAACGAACAGCAGTGCAAACTATTTGACTCGGTGAGATCCCAGCTTGGAGAAAAGTAAATCTTCAATGCTGATTACAGACATACTGCAAATTATTCATGAGGACAAACATTTTTAGAGCCCAACAATGCGGGATGTTGATTACAAAAATGTAATGCTACAGCGATGACCAATGTGGAAGGCGCAATCTCAGAATGGAAGAATAATGTAACTGAAGGTACTGTTGGTTTTCCTCAGTGTTGGGTAGTAACTAGTTACTTGTAACTAGCAACTGTAATCTGATTACTTTTCTAGGTAACTAACTAGTAATAGTAATGAATTAATTTTAAAATAAAGTAATAAGTGACTAATATTACTTTTCCGTAAAAGTAACTAGTTACTGTAATAGAAATAGAATAACAGATGGACATCCATCTGTTACGGCTGCTGTAATCCATTCAGGGGTTCCTGTGACTTCATAAACCTCAAGAGTGAAGCTTAAGAGGTTTGTGACATCACAGGAATCCAAAGATTGTGCAGGTGTCTTTTGATATTCAGGCTTCAATGTAACAAAGGCTGCTCAGCTGACTACGTGCTCGATTTACTACAACATCAGGCTGAAAAACCTGCCTTCTGACAAGCACTGTGTAAGCACCCAGCATCTTCACCTTGCACATTTAATGTAAGTTGCCGAACATTTTTTGTGTTTTTTTCACAATAAAAAGTTTAGGCAACACTTTGTGGCTGTGAGGTGCCATTTTTTGTAGCCTTGCTGATATTCAGGTTTGTGTAGTCGCAGTATCTAGGTATTATGAGCTGCAGAGCTACAGGGTGGTGTAACCCCAGGGCACGACAACTGGTGCAAAGACATGCAGCCTTGTGACATTTAGCGTAGGAATTTTGACGTACTACTGGTTGGCTCTACAAGATCTTTGCTCTAACACAGTGGCTATAACTACAAGGTAGCCTCATTTATCATACCACTGCTTTCTACGTGGTTACATTCCCACTGTCGAGGTTGTTTTTGCCAGACATCTCATTACAGAAAATGTTGTTAGGCTGAATAGCTCTGGTGAGGTGTTGTAGTGCTGGGTGTTCTTGTACCACTTGTCTCAGATCTAGTGTAAATCACTGGCCCCCTCCAGTTTGAGTATTTCGTTGATCTGTAGAAAATGAAAACGAGTGCACACATAGCTTTCACCTTTCAGTCTCCTTAGTAGATGCTGTTAATTAGTTCCCACTTAAGGACTCCTCACCTTATTCACTTCTACTATGTCTTTTCATACCTATCATCACCTTTTCATTTTCAAGATTCGATTCCTACCTTACCTGTTATCACTTTTTGTCCTACAGCCTCCCCCTATTTTCTTTGCTCACATACTGTAGAACAGATTGAATTTGTGCTCCCCAAATTTCACAATTGAACCCATTTTCACTTATTCACATTTGATAGATTTAGCGCATCAGCTGTACCTTGAAATACAGTGCCACTGTATGTGCGCTGAGTGATCCTGTATTGCAGCTGACACTTCAAATGATTACATAATTACAGTATAAAGAAGCAGTGCAATCAGCAGGCAATCAGCTGTCTTGCTTGTATCTGACTGGTTGACGAACCCGTGCTCCACTCATTTGAAATAGTAACCTCAGTCAGGTAGTCAGTGATTGAGAATTAAGTAGTGATAGTACATTTTCTTGGCTCCATGTTTCTCTTAAAGTGGCTAAAATCTGAGCAGAAAAAGAGGAAATACCCGCTTGAAACCAGCTCGCTTGACACAGAAGAATTAGCTGGCAGTTCTGGGGCAGAGCTACATATAGCAGCATCTGTAGTTAAGGAATTGGATCCCTGTTCTCCTCCACCAGCTAAACACAGTCAGCCAGCCACATATGCAAACTACACACCTGAAATTCGTTTTCAGCTTGGGAAGTAAGCCTCAGAACATGGGGTGATGGCAGCAGTCCACTTCCATTTTGCAAACTCAGGGTCTGTTGTTAATGAAAATATGGTACACAAGTTCAAGTTGCACTACCTGACTGCTGTAAAAAAAAAAAAAACTCAGGGTCTAACTACATTTTCCCCCTTTCTGCCCAGAAAACCCCGTGGGTGTCCTACACATTTAATGGATAAGTTGGAGGAACAGTTAAAAAAGATGGTCCGTTCTCTATGAGCTGAAGGGGCCATTGAGAACATCCAGGTAATCCAAGCTGTTGCTGTGGGGATCGTCAAGGCAAATTCTGCACATGTACTTCTTGAAAATAGGGGGCACTTGCAATTGACCAGTAAGTGGGCGTGGGGATTCCTAAGCAGAAAGGGGTTCAGTAAGCGCAAGTGCACAAAAATGGTTTGTTTATTTCATTTTATTTATTTATTTATTTGATTCTAGGATTACAAGTACCTTTGAGCCGAGGCTCTTTTACAAAGGTTCCACGTCAATTCCGGGACAGTACAACAGAGCAGATGAGTTTTAGGCATGCTATACAGGTTAACACTCAGTTACATGTACATAAATGCATACATTTCAGATAAGACAGGCAGGGCAGCAGAGGAATACAATAGGGTTACAAGGATGGGTAAGACACTGGTAGTAGCATGCCTGGGGCAATTGTCGCAACACCAAGAGAAGTGCATGTGGTGGGGCTTGGTGGAGAGGGGAAATGAGGGGGGGAGAGAGGAGGAAGGATAAGGGGAAAGAAAGTGCAATGTGAAGATCTTAGGCAGGAACTGTGGAGTAGTAAGGAGGGCTGGTTAGGTGAGGCAGTCACAAGTGCTGATGGCAGAGAGATTGAGTCTAAGCCTTGTTTTGAATGGGTCTAGCTTAGGAACAGAGGCAATCTCAATGTTGAGACTATTCAACCAGCTAGGGGCCCTGTAGGCAAATGACCGTTGTCCCAGAGAGGTTCTGCAGTGAAGGACCATCAGGAGTTGAGTTTTAGAGCCTCTAGTATGGCGGGAGTTACTACTTGGACAGAGGAGGGCTTGGACCCATGGGGGGGCAAGGCCCATGGTTATCTTTTTTGCCATAATGCAGGTTTGATATTTTATGTGGTTGGATAGCTGTAACCAGTCAGTTTGGGCGTAGAGGTCGTACGTATTGGGTAAGTCAGTGAGATCCAGTGATAAGTCGACAGGCTTTATTGAGTGATGAAGAAATGCGTCTGAGGGCTGTTGAAGTGGCCGAGCCATATATGATGAGGCCATAGTTGATAATGTAGACAACTGAGATTTGAACAGTGACACTTAAGGCTGATGGGGTTAAGCATGACCTGTGCCTGCAGAGGAGACCAAATCGCGTATTGGCAGCCTTGGCAACATTGGCGATGTGGGCCCCATGGGACGGGTTACTGTCAAGATACTTAATGGATTGCACCTGTTTGAGGGTCATTCCTAGTTGGTTTGTGATGTCAGAGGAGGCAGCCTGTGCTTGCTGTGGGAGTTACTAAAAAGCATGGACTTTGTTTTTTTATAGTTGAGAATGTGTCTCTGTTTGCTGAACCAGTTCTCAACAGAGCCGAAACCAAGCTGGATATTATTTTGCAGAGATTGTGGGTCCTTATGGGTGGTGTGAATTACAGCATCATCAGCATGGAGTGTAATTTGTTCTGGGCAAGATTGTGGGGGTCTATTCAGGAAAAGACTGAATAGAAGTGTGCCCAATATGGAACCCTGGGGGACTCCAGAGCAGACTGGCCTAGCATCAGAGAGGACACCAGCAATTTTTACCCTTTGTGATCTATTTTCCAGGTAGCTTTTAAACCAGTCCATGGAGTCTGGGAAGAGCTCAGCAGTTAAGAGCTGTTCCAGTAGCAGTCGGTGATGGACGATATTGAAGGCCTTGGTTAGATCAATGAAGACAGACCCGGCTAGGTAACTATTGTCCAGGGAACTGTGAATGGCTCCAGTAAATTCCAAGAGTGCAGAAGAGGTACTGTGTCCTTTTCTGAAGCCATGTTGTTGTGCACAGAGGATATTGTGTTTGCCCAGGTAGTCAGTGAGTTGGTCAGCAACAAGGTGTTCGAGAGCCTTGGAGAGGGGAGGCAATATGGAGACTGGGCGGTAGTTTCCATGATTGGTCTTGTCTCCATTTTTATGGACTGGAGTGATGGTAGCGGAATTCCATCTGTCAGGAAACTGGCTGTGGCTAAGGGAGAGGTTGAAAATCTTGGTTAACGGTTGGATCACTTTGTCAAGTGTGAGGGACAGCAGTTTTAGGTCCGGTGAGTCCCCACAATTTATTGATTTGGCAATTGCTTTACTGATGTATTTATGTGCCTCGTGCGTCTTGATTGCTTTAAAGTAGAAAGGGTGGGTAGAGGAGGGGGGAGTGCTAGTAGGGTGAGCACAGGGCACAACATCATTGAAGAAGTCAGGGGGAGGACAGAACTGAGGTCTGTAAAAGTGGTGTTGAAAGTGTTAGCGATAGTCGTGGGGTCCAGGGTAATAGTTCCATCAATGTCTAACATAGTTGGTGAGTTATTTTGCTGCTTTCTGGTTACTTCTTCGATATTGTTCCAGAACGCTGTTCCATTGCCCCATGAATTGGTGAGAGCTTCCCTGTAGTAGGTACTTTTGTGTAATCTAACAGCTTTAGTGCAGTCATTCCGTGCATGTTTATAGTTCTGAATGTCGGTTTGTAAGCCAGAGGCTCATGCCAGAAACTATAGGTAGTCCCTAGATTTTAGCTGTGCTATTAGGTGTGCTGTGAGCCAGGGGTTGCAAATTGCTTTGACTTTACGCTTTTTGAGGGGGGGCATAGAAGTCACAGGCTGCATTGAAGTTGGAAGTGAAGGAATCCAGGGCCGAATTGACTTCCATTGCATTGTAGATAGGAGCCCAATCCTGCTGCCTGAGGTAGGATTTGGGGAGATTCAGCTTCCCACGGGGGAGGATTCTGCTGGTGATGACTGATGCTGGAGGTTTGCAGAATTTGTTAGTCCATTCACAGATGACAGGAGAATGATCACTAAGTGAATCCAGGAGGATGGAGATGTTGGAGATACGGGTAGGGTGGCTGGTTAGAACCCAGTCCAGAAGGGTGCTAAGGTATCATCTGATTTCACCTAACTGAAAGATGCTTTCTTGGCAAGAATTTCTGCTGCTTGTGCCCAGAAATTGATCCCACACCAGCTGGTAATAATCATGAATGAGACCGGTATCAATATAGTACCGGTATCTATATGCATTATGGAAGCTATGGGTTCTAGACAAGTCTGTCTCACTGGCTTAGTGACAAAAGATAGATTTCTGCAGTCTTATTTATTTATTTATTTATTTAAACAGCAGTTTGGAAAAACCTTTGAGCCATAGGCTCATTTACAAAGGTACCTTGTCACAGTAAGACAAACCAAAATACACAGTATAGCAGTACAACACATAAGTATAACAGTAAAATTAAGACATAGATACAAACAAGCTGGTACAGGTAGGATGGATGCAAACAATACCAGAGTTATGTCGTCCTTAGCAGCTTAGTAATAAGCTTTGTCATAAGTATTGAGTACGGCTTTGACTAGTGGCAGTTACAGCATCGGGTGTTAATAAGGTGGTTACGTAAGGAAGTTTTGAAGCACGATATAGTTGGAGCTTCGGAGATGGAGGGGGGCAGTGTGTTGAACCAGGAGGGGGCCCTAAAGCTGAAGGCTCTTTGGCCGTGAGAGGTCCTAGCTCTAGGGATAACGAGAGGTTTTCCCAGAGGTCCGAGTATGAACTAGTGGGACAGAGCGGCGTATGGTGGTGGTCAATCCTGGTGGGGAAAGCCCAAGGAGGGTCTTTTTTGTAAGGGTACAGGTAAGATATTTGAGGCGCCCAAGATCAAGTACCAGTGCTTTAGCATACAGTAGACAGGTGTGTGTCATCCTAAGTGCTCCAGTAATTAACCTGCAGGCCTTATTCAGAGTAGTGCGGATTTTATGGCGTGCGGTCTGATCAGCAGCACCATACACCGGCAGTCCATAGTCCACTAGGGACAGGATAGAGGAGGTGACTGCGAGTCGAGGAGCCTCCAGGTGGAGGCAGTGTTTATACCGATGTAAGATGCCCAATCGGATATTAGTGGCAGTGGCTAGGGCAGCGATGTGTCCATGGAAGGAGAGGGAGGGGTCAAAATGGATCCCTAGGTATTTATAGGAGCAAACTTGTTCGAGTGGGAATGAGGACCCAGAGTGAATGAGGAGTTTGAAGTTGCAGGACTTGTTTTGGGGATGAGTGAAGAACATGGTTTTTGTTTTTTTAAGATTTATCACCAATCTATGTTCCTTGAACCAGCCCTCGGCTTCAGTGAAGGACTTCTGCAGCGAGTCCTGGAGGGCAGTAGGGTTACAACTTGAGGCAAAGATGACTGCATCACCAGCGTACAATAGAATGTTCCCCGAGCAAGAGCGTGGAAGGGTGTTAAGGTAAAGGGAGAATAGTAAGGGGCCCAGAATGGAGCCCTGGGGAACCCCAGAAAAGATGGGACAGATGTCTGAGTAGGTCCCATTAATTTTACATGCTGTGAGTGGTCAGACAGATAACTGGTGCACCAGGAGATAGGCCCAGCAGCAAAACCAGAGAGACTAAGGGCATCAAGAAGGAGGGGTGGGAGACAGTGTCGAAAGCTTTGAGAGGTCAATGAAGACAGCACCAGCCAGAGAACCAGTGTCTGAGGAGGAGGAGAAAGTTGGAGAACTCTAGGAGGGCTGTGTTGGTACTGTGGCCCGCTCGGAAGCCATGCTGCTCAGGACAAAGGACATTGTAGGTGGAGAGGTAGTCAGAGATTTGAGAGGCCACCACTTTTTCCAAGGCCTTGGAGAGAGGAGAGAGAATAGAGATCGGTCGATAGTTTCCAGCCACAGTCCTATCACCACCTTTAAAGATAGGGGTGACAGTGGCGACTTTCCAGGCAGTTGGAACCTTCCCCAGGCAAAGAGAGTGGTTGATGAGGCATGTGATCGGGGTAAGGACTGTGTCTAAGACCAGCCGTAGGATACATCGGATTCAGGTGTCACTGCCTGTACTATTACTCTTGAGGCAGTGACACAGCGGCCTAAGTTCTTGGGCAGAAACACGGCGGAGGAGAAAATAAGGGTGAGAAAGATTTGAGGGTGCTGGGGGAGGAGGATCAAAAATTTGTAGGGAGGATAGGGCTAAGGTCAGTGAATGAGGTGTTGAGGTGGTTGGCTATGAGGGCTGGGTCTGAGGAGATCACACCATTAATGTTGATCTGGGTGGGGGGGAGTGCACTCCCATTTAACTGTTTAATGTTATCCCAGAAGGTTCTGGGATTCCCCCATGAGCAGGGACCCTGATTTTCCATTTTTACCGGTAACACCGGTAACAATCACGGAATCCTGCTTGGTTTGCGGATTTTGAATTCTTGTACCGGTGCCTCACGGAAATTGCATGTCACTGCACAAAATCTCTAAGATTTCAGTATCTTTTTACATTTTTTTTATTTTCTCTTTCTATGTCCTCTTCTCACAGCACCAGTCTCCACTTTTCAGAAATCCATAGGTTGGGTATCCCCTAGCTTCATCCCCAGGTAATGCTCAGGAGCTCCTGTGGGCCTGCCCCATCCTGCCTGGATTGTACTCCCCAGGTGGGAAGGGAGGGGACCACAGGTCACCCCTCCACACTCATTTAGCGTGTGTCGGGCAGCTCAGTGGGTCCCTCATGGAGCCTGGTTATGAAGTCTGGGGCACCTGGGTCCCTTCGGCCAGTGGCCGATATGGAGTGATTGTTCCTAGTTGTCTGGTCTCTGTCCCTGAGGGCACCAGCACTAGAGATCAAAGGAGGTAGGTCACAGAGACATGCCACTGCTCCAGATCCTGGCTAGTGTCTTACCTTTTTGATCACTCTGCAGCACCTTTGCACCACCACCCATGGTCACACAGGTGGTGGTAAAGAAGCAGAACCTGCAGCCCACCCTCCCTGGAGGAGGAGAGCAGTACCCAGGTGCTCAATCCTACTCCCTTGGCCAGACCTCCAGCAACCCGAGTTTGCTTCTGACCCTGGGTCGCTGGCATTGCAAGGCAATCAACAGTGCTACCGCAGCACCAGCGGGCTGACCCAGATTTCAGCACCTTAAAATGAATGCTGCTGTGCTTTGCATTCTTTCTGCTTTGCTGCATATAGAGTCAGTAAGGAAATGACCCGCACTGCTTTGTTGTAATCAGCCATTCAGTTTAACCATCCATGCCTAGTGGTTAGAGTAACAAATGGTGATTCAACTGGGTACATCCAGCAGACTTTGGTTTGAGTCCCACAACCTCCACTTGCATACTGTGCGACTCAAGCAAGTCATTTAACCGCCTAGTGCTTTTAGGTCACTCCTTAAAACAGACACTTCTACCTAGTGGACCTTACCTGCTTTACAAAGAATATAAAAAAAAATACCAATATATGTTTACTACATCATAGAATAGTAGTCAGGGTACCATGTAATTTACCCAAGTTTTACTTGGGCTGCAATGATTTTGTATAGGTAAAGATAAATGTTCAGATACATTTTATGTGTTTTATAAGCTTGTTTTTAGATTTTAGTCAGGTTTTTATTGTATTCTTTGCATATGAGCATCTATGTTGTAGATTGCTAAATGCAGGATCACAGTTACCAACTAACTTATTCAAGTTTATAATCAGTAGGGCCATCCAAAATCCTCAGTTGTTTGAATGAAAACTAGTCTGAATGAAAGTATGTTCACGAAGAAGAAACTGCCTTACTACTTATGAAAAGACTTCACAGTTAGCACCCCATTTAGGTGAATTGGATCATTTACACCTTTTCCCCTACCTGCTGTTTCAGTCTCTGTGACAACAAAAAGTTTTCTGATAGACTGCTTCAACAAAAAGCAAATGTTGAGTATTTAAGAGTGCTTATGTTTGGGGGGTGCTGTGGAGCCCGAGCAATATGGCCGCAGAGAATTAGAGCTACTCAGTACCTCAAGATAAAACTTCTTTTTTGGAGGTCAAGAGAGCGACACGAAACCAATAAAGTACATTTTTGGATATCGGAGATCACATAGAGCAAAGATGGGGAATCCTAAGAAAGATAGATTGGGAGGAGAGAGCGCTAAAAGCAAAAGTTACTCAGGCCCACTACCCATGCGGTCAGCGCAAGGCCGCTCTACTTTGGATCCTAGTGCAGAAGGAGAGGAAGAGACTTTACAGACATTGGGGCAGAAAATGAATCGTATGCTAGCATCCATGGCAGGTCTCTCCGACCGTTTCGATGCCTTGTCAAACAGAGTGACTCTCCTGGAGACGGATACAGGATCAATTAAAATTGTGGCATCCGATGCTAAAAAACAGTCAGAGACAGTGATGGGCACAGCGGCAAGCCTGGTGCAGGAAAATAAACATCTTCGGTCCCGGCTTGAGAGCTTAGAGAACCAAGCCAGGGCCTCCAATCTCAGGATATTAGGAATACCAGAAGGCAATGAAGGGGACCATCTCAGTTTATTTTTAAAAGAGTGGTTGGAACAGCAGTTTGGTCAGCATCTGCTGAACAGAAATTGGTCAATTCAAAAGGCTTACAGAGTTGCCTTCCGAGGAAGGCCTAGCAGTACGGACACTCCGAGGACAATTGTGGCAGTGATGGGTAGTATGGAGACCAGAGATCTTATTTTGTCCCTAGCCAGACAAAAGCGCACCCTGCTTCAGGATGGAGAGAGAGTGCCCATATACCCCGTCTTAAGTTACGCGACAAGGCAAAAAAAGAAACGATTCGACGGCATACGAGCTATGCTTCGGGAAGCAGGTATTACACACAACATGTTGTTTCCTGCAAGGCTTAGAGTGGTGCACGATAGAAAAGTCTACATATTTTCAGACCCTGCTGAAGCCCTGACTTGGTCGCAAAAACATGCAAGGCTGCCTAGAAGATGACGGGAGTCTTCTCAATCCAAATCGGAAGATGAAGAGGACAACGAGCTCTAGAGAGGTACTTCTATTTAGCCGACTCCAGGTCTGACAGCCATAATTAAGGCTGGGACGATGTTTGCTTCCCCTAAATCCTGGACTTTCATCCTATAAGGGGAAAGGGTTACTTAAATGTCCCTGTAATTATGGTGGGAAGGGCGGGATGTTATATAGATCTGTCTCAGGGAGGAGAGGGGAATCCCCCCTCTTCTTGAACAAGTAAATTGATTTTTTCATTAATAATAATTTCATGCAGATCGCTTATGTTTGGAGCTACTTTGTTGCTTAAAGAATACTTGCCTGTTGAGGTTTATTAAGTTAAGGGTTGAATATTCCCAATAGTATAATACCATTATGGTATAATTTTCTTGGTTTAGCATGCTGTTTTTTTTTACTGTCCTTTTACAGGAAGTTCAAAATATGGACTTTTACGAATTAACAGTTATTAAGCATGCAGCTCTTGGCCTCGTTACATACAGAAATTAATGTTGTTCTATCAAGTACATGAATATTTATATAATGGAATAACCCCCATGCTGTATCTCATAGATGTATGACGGATGTGTATATTTGCGTGTATTAAGACGGGTGGCGCCCTCATGAGGTGATTGTTTGTATCCTCAAGTGCTACATCAGAAATAGTACTGTATGTTTACTATGTAAATTAATAAACAAAAAGCATATATAAAAAAAAAAAAAAAAGTACTTATGTTTGGCCAGTGGATTTTGAAAGCACAGTCAATGACATACAGAAGATAAGATCCCAGGGCTGTATGATGCTGGTGGGCAGAGTAGTGTTCAATTCACATCTGAACAAAGACATTAAAACTGGGAGACACCCTTTTCATAGACACCAAGTAAAAAAAAAAAAGCATCCACATGTCTGGGAGATGCATGAATCCATTTGAAGGTCCTTCACTAATCACTTGTGGAATTTTTAGGTGAAGACACTTTATTTCAAAGAAGCAAATTCAAGCAGTTTTTTTGATCCTCCTACCCCTGGCCATCCACTCCTTCAGGCTGCCAAGGCCCCTACCACCTGCCGAGTCCTGACCAACATCAACTGACCCTTACTGCTGTGCTACCAGGTAACCCAAAGTAACCCTTCATTGAGTGGGCCCCTACCCCTGTGGGAGGCTACCGGGGGAACAGAATTGCCCCAAAGAGCTTCCTGTGTATCCTGGGCATGGCAGGGGTCAGACCAGACACATGTCTGGGGCTTCTGGCTTATGGAGGGACCAACAGCCATCCTTCGGTTGGTCAGCAGGTGTTTTCCCATTTTCTTGGGAGCGTGACAGGTCACATGATGTCAAGGCACAAGCCAACGTCCGTCATGCTCCCTCCTGCAGTGAGGGCTGACATGTTGTCGTGCCTCTGGCCTCCACCACGGGCCAGCAAATGCTGAGCCATGAACCCACCCTCCCTTCCAGGAGAAGGCAGTGGTTGTTGGCACTCAAGCTCTCACCCACCAGCTGGGTCTGGCCAACACCCAAGTCTGTTCCTCAACCCTGGTCAGCGGTGTCACAGGCAGAAATCCAATTCAGGCAGTTAAATTATAGATGGGAAAAAATAAAGGTAGTCCATCTTAGCAGTGATAGTTCAGATTAATTCACTTCTGAGTTCTAACAAGCAAAGAGACCAAATCATTTGTAACTTGTGCATGTGGGGTGTGGGTGTTGAAGAAAGGGGATCATAGTGCTGTCACTACTGCCATCACCCCAGAGGGATGTGGACTGCATTGCTGCTACTGCTATCACACCGAAGGGGTGGGGGCTGTAGTGCTTCTGCTGTCACCACTGGTGGATGGGGAATGTAGTACTGCTGCCGTCCCACCTCAGGGATGGGGACCATAGTGCTGATACTGCCATCAAACATGAGGAATGGTGAACATAGTACTGCTGCTTCTGTCACACCTGAAGGAGGGAGGTCATAGTGCTGTTGCTGCAGCCATCACACCAGAGGTATGGGCGCTGTAGTGCTGCTTCCATCACACATTAGGGATGGGGGCTGTAGTGTTGCTGCTGCCATCACATCTTGTACCTAAAATAACTTTAAATTGGTACAAGGATGGAAGGACGTGTAATAGTGGAGGTCAAAATTGCTAAACTGCATGTTAGCAGAGTTAAAAAATTGTTAAATAAAGTACATAAAACTAAACACCGGTAAAACTGGATTTTGACTTAGCAGACACCGGTGACAATACCATTTTTTACAATGTGCAAAACGGAATATGCCCCTTCTCAATACCGGTAAACCAGTGTCCCTGCCCATGAGGCAGTGAGTGAGGACCGATAGTGCTCATACTTGGCCTTTCTGATGGCCCGAGTGCACTTGTTTCGGGCGGCAGCATATAACCGCCTGTCATTGGGCCAGACAGTCTCAATGGCATGGTGCCATAGGTTGTCCCTATGTTTGAGCTGGTGGATCAAAGCTGGGGTAACCCAGGGGGGCATTCTTCCTTTTAGAACGGCGGGTCAACACTGGGGCAAAGATATCACAAACATTATTAAAAGTTTGGGTAAAGAAGGAGAGAGAGCTGTGTCGATGTCAGGAGTTGCCTGTATAGGAGACCAGTTAATTTGGGACAGAAGTTCCTTAAGTTTTATCAGTCCACCAGGTATTAGATGCCGCCGGCACGTGGACTGTGCTATGGGTTTGGGGACTGAGGTTGACCAGTGGAATAGAATGGGGGAGTGATCGCTGAGAGAGTCTGGGAGGACTTGTACATTGGGGATCCGATTAGGGTGTTGGTGAGTACCACATCAAGCAGGGTACTGGAGCCTCTCTTGGGGTTAGTCCTGGTAGGGTGGGTAACTAGTTGCGTTAGGTCTATTGCAGAAAAGGAGTCTCGGTAGAGAAGGAGGAGGGCTGAGCCAGTTGACATTTAAGTCACCACCAGAATTTGATCAGCGGAAGGAGGTAGAGAGGTAAGGTATTCTGTAAGAGAGGCAATGGCCTGCGTTTGGTCCCTGGAGACGTATGCAGTAGTCAGATAAAGGGGTCCCTTTAAAGGGTCAGGGTTAGTTTCAGCGTAGCGCCTGGGCCCTGGGTCAAGGATGGGAGTGGGCAGGGCTAGCACGGGAGAGATTCCTTGACATAACATGAGTCACGCCCTGCCTCCCAACACGTTGGACCGGAAAAGGGTGAAACCAGGAAGGAGACTAGGAGTCAGGGAGGATTTTGACAGCCAAGTCTCAACCAGGGTGATGACATCAGGGTTAATTGATGTGACCAGGCATTGTAGTGAGTCAAACTTTTTTAGGAGGCTACAGATATTCATGGAGACCATGCATAGGCCTGTGGTGCGAGTTGGGGAGCTCCTGGGAACCGGGCCAGGGTTTGGATGAATGTTCCCTGACAGGAGTAGTAGCATGACTAACACCCTGGCTGGGAGATGGTGAGAGGTTTTCCTATGATTGACATGAGATGGAGGGGAAGGGAGGCTAAGGGAGCAGGGGGTGGGCAGGGCCTGTACCCTTACAGGAGACATGTTGCCACCACTGATTATAAGGGAAAAACTGCAGTTTGCACTCTCCTGCACAAATTCCCTCCCACTTGGCATATCACTCAGTAAATTAACCATTGGGCAAATGAGACAAACACTACAGAATTAATTGATTTAGTTATTGTACCATATTTTAATAAAGTTAAGCATGACTGTCTAATGAACAGAAGTGTCTCCTGATACTTGGTCTTTATTGTGTGCACACTACAGATGTTGTGTTAAAGAAACTGGAGGAGTGCTGCATCTTTCCTGTATACACCCTAGCCTCCTGCACTGATGCTGTACAACCCCTGGACATGTCAGAAAAAACAAGATTTTCAAAGACCTACTAAAGAATAGCTTTACCTCCTGGTATGCTGGCTTGGTCTCTGAAAAAATAGCTGTGGGGGTAGATGAATTCAATATTGATTTTAAGCTAGTGACACTGAAGGAACATCATACTCAATGGCTGGAGTCAAGCTTTGATGCTTTAAAATCACGCCATGAGAATATTATCCGTGGCTTCAGACAATCCAGAATCCTTGATGTGCACCTTAACTGCCTTAATGCTGTGTGCATTTTTTGTTATAAATACCAGTGACTCTTTTAACATAGCACTGTAGTTTGCACTCAGGTGTATACTGAGGGACTGCCTTTTTTTTTCTTCAAAATACACCATTTGTTAATGAAGAACCAAGGGAACCAGGGGTGCAGTAGGGGAGGAAAGACTAATGTGCTGACTTGAAATGTACCTTGAAAGGACTTTTTTTTGTAGCAATTCAGTTTTGAACTGATGTATTTTAACTGCCTAACCTTGAATTAAAAAACAAAATAAAGCTTTACTACTGAACACTTTGCTTTTCTGTGGTATCCCCCCATCCCCACCCATGCTTTTTCAGTTTGCCCAAAAATGTCAAGTATCAGACAGCGAGTTGTCACCTTCTGATACAGAAGTTGATACCAGCCCATTTACAGAAGAAAGGGTTCTGAAAGAACTCTTAAAACTAAAGGTGGACAAAGCAATGGGGCCTGATGGGATTCATCCCAGAATTCTACAAGAACTAAGGGTAGAACTAGTGACACCACTGACTACCCTTTTTAACAAATCATGGGAGGATGGGGTGGTACCCGTGGACTGGAGGAGGGCAGATGTGATTCTCCTTCACAAAAGTGGAGCAAGGCAGAAGCAGGAAACTACAGACCTGTTAGTTTAACCTCAGTGATAGGGAAAATGATGAAATCACTTGAAGGAAAGAATTGTTGAGTATCTAGAGGCCAGAGGGGCACAGGACCCTAGGCAGCATGGATTCACAGCGGAAGGTCATGCCAGACAAATCTGATAGATTTCTTTGACTGGGTGACCAAAGTAGTAGATCAGGGAGGGGCTGTGGACATGGCCTACCTAGACTTTAGCAAGGCATTTGACACAGTCCCACACAAAAGATTAATATACAGTTAGCCAGCCTGGGAGTGGGTCCCAAGATGACAGCCTGGGTAAAGAATTGGCTGGAGAATAGGACACAGAGAGTAATAGTAAATGGAGTCCACTCAGAAGAAAGGAGGGTTACTAGTGGGTACCGCAGGGTTCAGTATTAGGACTGGTCCTCTTCAATGTCTTTATGTTTATTATGGAAGGACTGGAAGGAAAGTATGTTTCTTTGCAGATGACACTAAGATCTGCAACAGAGTTGATGCACAGGTGGGGGTGAAAGGATGAGAAGGGACTTGGCAAGGTTAGAGGAATGGTCAAATGTATGGCAGCTTAGATTCAATGCTAAGAAGTGCAAGGTACTGCACCTGGGAAACAAAAACCCAGGGGAAGAGTACACAATGGGGGGTGAGATACTAACAACAAAAATGAAAAGGGACCTGGGGGTAGTCATATCAGATGACCTAAAGGTGGGCAAGCAATGTGAGAGGGCAGCAAGGAGGGCTGGGGGGATACTGGGATGCATAGGGAGAGGCATCACCAGTAGAAAACAAGAAGTTATTATCCTCTGTACAGACAGCTGGTGAGACCCCATCTGGAGTACTGTGTGCAGTTCTGGAGACCCAATCTCCACAAAGACATAGACAGGATGGAAGCTGTCCAGAGGAGGGCAACTAAAAGGTGCAGGGTCTGCACCGGAAGACATATGAAGAGAGACTTAAGGAGCTTAATATGTATAGCCTCGAGGAAAGGAGGGAGAGGGGGGACATGATAGAAACTTTCAAGTACCTCAAGGGAATCAACAAAGTCCAAGAGGGTAGCATCTTTCAAAAAAAGAGGTGTGCAAGAACAAGAGGCACAATTTGAAGATAGAGGGGGGAGCTCAGAGGTAATTTAAGGAAGTATTTTTTCACAGAGAGGGTTGTGGATGCATGGAACGGCCTTCCGGAGGAGGTTGTGGATTCAAAATCAGTGGTGGAATTCAAGCATGCATGGGACAGTCATAAGGCAATTCTAGGGTGTGGGGGTAAGAAGAAGTAGGCTGCTGGTTAACTAGGATCTGCAGCTTATCCAGTAGGTAGGGAAATGGGCAGACTGGGTGGGCCAAGCGGTCCTTATCTGCCGACAAATTCTATGTTTCTATGACAGCAGCATTGACAGGTGCTTACAATACTTTACTATTCACTGTGATTCTCTAAGAATACAGCATTAACATGTAATGGCAGGTAATGGGGGGCTGTTATATGTTTACAGGTATTCACAAGTCTTGTAAGACTGTATTGACAGGTCTTTACTGTTGTCAGTGGTGAACGTTAGATGTTGGCATTGTGTTATGCAGTACATCCAATTATTATCACGGTCTGTATGTTTTTGCGATTTCCCCAGATAGCGAAAATAGTAAAAATAAACAGAACGTGAAAATAACCTACTCTACAGTATAGTCCTCTTAATTCCCTTACCTGCTTTTTTCCGTTTTAGATCATTCCTGAGAAGACATATGGCTGAAACATCGATTCTAACTCAGTTTTCTATTTTCAGCATGTGTTTAATATTACAATTTTGTTCTATATCTCAACACTTGCTGTGCAAATAAAAGTCAGAAAAACATTTTTATTTGTTGGTTTATTATTAAATATATAAATTTGCAACATTTGATACAAATTATACTACTTATGCACTGCTACATGGTACAGCTAAGAATCACTGTAGGAATTGATGAAATTTGTCTGAGGGGGCAACAGATTGGTCAGTGGATGCACAATTTATTGATAGCTAGCTACACCCCTGCATGTCATCATTCATGTCCCTCTATAGTAGCCATTGTGAATCCTGAGGGAAGTGGGATCAGCATAGCTGTTGTAGGGAAAAATGCAAGTAGTCCATGTGCAGGCAGGGCTCTGGGCCTGTTTCCACCAACACCATATGTGCCAAACTGCCACAGCAGGCCACTTGATCATCTGTACGCTTGCCCACCTACAAGGTCTATATCCATCACCCAAGGAATCTCAAAGAAAATCCTCATCGAAGGGGGGTAAGAACTGGAGTGTAATAAATATGCTGTGTTGTGTGATAATTTGATTGTGACACTGTCTGACTTCAGTTGTGGCATACTGGCAGTGGCATAATAGTCATGGCAGACTTAGCTGTAATTATAACTGTGTCTCAGTGGCAGTGGCAAGTCAAGGTTCAGCTGTGAGAAAGAGTGTTTGAATTGTGTGTTGGGGTAAGCAGGTGTGTGCTAGCTGAATTTATTGTATGTGATGTGGGGTGGATCTGTGGCTGGCAATGACAAAGTGAGGATTTAGGCTACTGTGGGGAAATGAGAACGATCACCAAGGCAAGCAGGGGCAGTAGATCTGCATGGTGCATATGTGTGTGTGTGTGTGTGTGTGTGTGTGTAGGAGGAGCTATGTGAGGGTGGGATTTATTATGGAAATTTAAAGGGGTAGTTGTGGCTCTTGCATAGTCAGGAGGAGAATACAGGCTAGATGTGGGAAATATCGCCAAGTGCAGAAGATGCAGCAGTGTGTGTGTGTGTGTGTGTGTGTGTGGTGCGTTAAGGGTGGGATGTAACAGGATAGTTGCAGCTGACATTGTCAGGACATACAGCTGTCTGGAAAAGATCGTCAAGGGCACTGACAGTAGATGCAGGGTGTGTGTGTGTGCATTGGAGGGTGAGTGTGGGTGTTATGGAAATGAAAAAGGTCAGGGACAGCAGTGGCTAGCAAAGTCAGGGTTCAGCTGTGGGGGAAAAGATTGCAGAGGACAGCAGTAGATGCAGGGTGTGTGTTTGAGTGTTTTTTTTTTAATAGAGTTCTTATTTATGGAAAGGTAAAGGGATTGTTGTGGCTGGCAAAGTCAGAGGGGTACTGCATTATAAATTAACATATTCATTGTCTTTAGAATCTGTTTTATTTCTTTTATACACTTCTTGGGGTTTCATGAGCACATAGCTATGTTCAATAAGTAATTACAACCATATTATCAAAAGTAATATGAAGTAGTATGAAAAGTAATATGCATTACAGTTACAGTTACTAATTACATTTTATACAGAAGTAATTAGTAACTGTAACTGATTACATTTATTTGAATCTAACTAGTAACTGTGACTGATTACTTTTTAAAAGTAACTTACCCAACACTGTTTTTTCTTGAACAGAGACAGTACAGGGATGCCAGTGCTAGTTTGAACTGAGTTCAGTGATGCAAGGTTCATTAACGCCCCGGTTAGTTTGCTGTTATATTGATCACTGCCTATTGTAATGAAAATGTTTTAACAAGTGCTTATTTCTGTGTAGGTTTAAAGAGCTTATCTATTAAAAACGAGGAATTTTAGATTGGTAGTCTCTATAACATCCTGACTCATGTAGTATTATTTTTATTTTATGCATATGGACAATGGTTTGTTAGCGTACAGTATCTTATTCTGCCCTCATGTGATTTTTTTCTTAGGATATGTCAACAGCTTTATGAGAGTGGTTTAACTCATTTATTAATAGGTATTATATAAATTGTGAGAGATCCCCCAGAGATGTAGCGAAGTTTTCATTCGCCCACGAAGTTGCTGCAAAGTGGCCCAAATTTACATTGACAGAGTTTCACAAAGTTTTCCCTGCTCAGCAACTTATACTACACCTGAATCATGAAGTTTTTGCCTACAAAGTGCAGAATTTCACCTGCAAAATTGCCATTCTCAGGCACAGTTCTGCACTTCATGGATTACTCTACACTCTGTGAATTGTGCTAAATTTGCATATTAATTCACAGAGCGAATTTTGCCAACCCTGCATGATATATTTAGAGTGCAGGGAGTGTTCTAGACTGAATAAATATTTTATGTTACCATGCATTAATATCATATGTCTTGCAAAGGAAAAATTATGTACTTGACTTGTATGAAACTCAGTAAAATATGATTATGAAACAATAATATTTACAAAGGAATGGGATGGAGTGATATTGGAGGGAGGGTCTGTGTTATTCATCATGAGCAGCAGGACAGACTACAGGATACATACTATATGTAAAAGCTCAAGGGCTGAGAAAATGCTAATGATGGTAAATGTAAACAAGGTAATTGGTCCTGATGGAATGCAGTCAAATATCCCAAAGGAGCTAAGAAACTAGTTATACCACTGGTAAGTTTATTCAGTGAATCACTCAGAACAGCGTACACACCTGATGACTGTTGAGTTGCCCATATAGTGTTAACATTGAAACATGAGTTGGGTAGAGCCAACAATTGTTTTGGTATTGGTTTAGAAACATAGAAACAGAATTTGATAGCAGATAAGAACCGCTTGGCCCACCTGGTCTGCCCATTTTTCCCTACCTACAGTGTCACCGAAGACCCTTCTAGATCTCCAGTTCTTTCTCTCCCTCCTTAAACTAAGATTCCCTTATGCCTATCTCATGCCTTCTTGAACCCTACCACTGTTTTCATCCCCATCACAAATCCTGGAAGACTGTTCCAGGCATCTGCCATTCTTTCTGTGAAGTACTTCCTCACATCTCTCCTGAATCTACATACCTCCAGCTTCATTGCATGCCCCCTTTTTCTTGATCAGCTTTTTTTCTGAAAAATACTTCCCTTCTGTACCACATTTACTCCGGTGAGGTATTTAAAGGTCTCTATCATACCCCCTCCTCTCTTTCAGAGTGTACATATTGAAGTCCTTTAGTTTCTTCTTGTATGGCTTCATGATGCAGACCCTGCACCATTTAATTGCCCTCTTCTGGACTGCCTCCACTGTGTCTGTGCCCTTCCGGAGTTGTGGTCTGCAGAATTGAAAACAGTACTTCAAGTGGGGTCTTACCAGCAATCTATGCAGAGGCAACACCACATCCCTCATTTTGCTGATGATACTCCTCCCTATGCACTTCAGCATCCCACTAGCCCTCCCAACTGCCTTGTTGAATTACCTGGTCACCTTTAGGTCATCAGATATGATTACCCCCAGGTCTCTTTCTTAGTTGGTGGTTGTCAGTACCTCTCCACCCATTTTGTACTACGCCCCTGGGTTTCTGTGCCCTAAGTGCATGATTTTGCACTTTTTAAGTTTGCTTGCGCGCTTGCTCAAGGAACGTCTTGTGCTAGTAGTACATTTCAGAGGTGTGTCTGTGTTGATGAATGCAGAACACACTATAGTAGGTGCATCCCTTCATTCCCCAATAAGCCAGCATGCTAGTGCTGTCACCAACATTATGTAAAGTGGACACAACTTCTAAGAAAAGTGCCACTGCAATCAGAGACAAGCTTGTCATGCAGTGGCACTGATGACATGCCTCCTGACATGTCTTTCCTGGTGAAGCATTTAAATAAACATGGTGATGGCTGCCGCCGTCTGCCAAACACAGTCCCCAGAAAGCCGACTTCGAGGGTGTCCAGTCCCCTGTCAGCATGTTTAATACCCCCCCAAGACTGTGTGGCACACTGGGAGCCCACCCCAGTGTGCCTTCCTGTGTTCAGAAGCCGATCTCCGTTGGCATGTTCCTGCCCCTGTCCCACCCCTTGTGTGCACACTGGGAGTCCACCCCAGTGTGGCCTACTTCACCCCCCCAAAGTCATGGGGCACACTGGGAGCCCACCCCAGTGTGCCCAACATTTTTCTTACACCTGCAAAGAAAGAAAACCGTCCACGGTGTTCGTTTTGTTTTTTATTACCTGAAACAAAGAAAATGGTCCCTTGTGTCGGGTCCCCTCCCCCAACCCACACTCACCCTCTGTGCAACCCTGCTCCTCACATCCCCTCTCACCCCATAGTTACCTCCAGAGGTCGGTGCCATGGTCTTCGGTGGAGCGGGAACATGTCTGCATTCTTCAAAGTTGAACGCGAACTGAAGAAATGCCGGCAAGTTGTATAATGGCATAAATGGGGGGGAAGGGGGTTCAACTTAGTTGGATAATGCAGTCATTTTTTTTTTTTTATTTTGCCTCCAAATTTTCAACATGGGGTGCTTGGGACCCCACTAATGAACAGATGCACTGTGTCATCTCATTACTGGGTCCCAAAAGGTCATTTTGTGGTCACTGCGCAGAATCACCGTTTGGGACTGATTAATGAAACAACAGTGCCACTGTTCATGAGGTGGGTCCCAAAAAGCCTATCTTGCAAATTTGGTGGAAAAATTCCAAAAAGTGACTGTGTTACGAGCAAGCATTGTGCAGTTTCAATGCACGCTTGTAACTTCAACAATTTTTTACATTTTCACTCCAGATTTTCAACATTACCATTTTTTCATACCTCCTTATGAACAGTACAGCTGTCATTTTTCACATCCTGCCCAAAATATGTTTTTGTGCATGTGGCGCACAATGGAGCAGTCACTGTGCAAAATCAATGTTCAGGACACATTAACAAAATCACAGTGACACTGTTCATGAGCAGAAGTCCCAAAATGCCTGTGTTGAAAATTTGGTTAAAAAAATTCCCCAAATAATTGTGTTACAGGCATGTGTTGCACAGTTTCTACACACACTCATGGACTTCACCAATTTTTCATATTTTCACTCCAGATTTTCAACATTGCCATTTTTGTACACCTCCCTTTGAACAATACAGCTGTCATTTTTCACATCCTACCCAAAATGTGTTTTTGCACATGTGGCCCACAATGGCATGGTCGCTATGGGAAATCAATGTTCGGGACAGATTAACAAAATCACAGTGACACTGTTCATGACCGGAGTTCCAAAAATGCCTATGTTGAAAATTTAGTTAAAAAAAAATCCCCAAAATAATTGCGTTATGGGCGTGCGTTGCACAGTTTCTATGATTGCTCGTGACTTCACCAATGTTTCATATTTTCACCCCAGATTTTCAACAATGCCATTTTTTTTACTCCTCCTCATGAATAGTGCAACTGTCTTTTTTCACATCCTGCCTGAAATGTGTTTTCGCACCTGTGGCATCAAATGGCGCAGTCGATGTGCAAAATCACCTTTCCGCTAATGAACTTATAGTGCCACTGTTCATGAGGTGGGGTCACAAACAGCCCATGTTGAAAATTTGGAGTGAAAATACCAACAAATGCCTGGGGTGTTAGGGTTTCCAACTGTAACACCCCACCCTGTAGGGATTGACAGGTGTCAGCAGGGCTGGATTAACAAGTTGTGATGCCCTGGGTGATTTTGAATTGTGGCACCCCCTGTGACTTAACCAACAGGTGGGGGGTTTTGGGGCCACCTAGGCCCCCGAAAGCTGAACAATTTTCAATGCCTTAAAATGAATTTGGAGGGGTTTCCAGCCACTCTGTATTCCATTCTTGAGGTGGAAATAGAAGGTTATTGTTTGAAGTTGGATGGCAGGAGTACATTCACAGTGAGTGTCAGCACCCAAGCACAGCCATTCATTACTGGCCACTCCAGACCAACATCTCACTGCCACAGCCCGAATAGATAGTAGCCTGCCCTGTGAGTGTGTGGTGGACAATCCTGACCCCAAAGTCTCGAATCTGGGGTGGGGGTCACAGACCTGTAGATTTATGGGTGGATAAGTGGAAGAGAATGAAAGGAAGTGATTTGGAGGTTACAGCCACAGATGAAGACAGTACGAGTGACTGAGGGAAGGAAAATATTTAAGAAATGAGTTACTAGGACATTTCTCCAGAGATATCACAGATATTTCAGGAAATATCTGACAATGTCTATGGCTGCTACTGTATGCATTGGTGTCTGCTTCTATGTATACATATACACAGTAGTTAATTACATTTACATTTTCAGCACATCAATGACATATTTGTTTTTCCCATTACACTGATGGATGAATACATTATCAAACAAGAAATTTAAAGTGGGATGGGCCAAAGTGGAATACAGGTTCAGTTGTTCAGCACACATCTGCATTTTCTGTCAAATTGCTCAAAATGCTGAGTAGTGGCTATTTTAGTTTAAAGATGAATTTACACAGGCAATGAAAACGAGGCTGGAGAGGAATATTAGATGAGATTAGGATAAGTGGGTACTGTCTTGCTAGGCAGCATGAGAGGCGGGGAACCGTGTTCCTGAGTTTATATGCCCTGTGCACATGTGTGCGCCAGTGACTCGGCATATCTGCCACACAGCAGCCACAAGAGCAAGGTGACTCCCACTTGATCACATAGCACCCTCTTGCAATATGTTTTTTACTATTATTACTCTTTCATGTGATAGGCTCCATGGTCAGACTCAAACACACTGTTAAGACTAGTCTTGACCTCTAAAATTATCTATTTCTCTTCTTTAGTAAAGAAGTTCAGCTGTTCACCAGATGCATTATTAATTATTGTTTTTTACCTGATAAAGTCAAGAAGAAGACAAATAGGCACTGGTGGTGGTGTCTGGGTACAGGTTGGATTTGATTTGGGTCCGCTCTGCTCTGCTGACTGCTCGCACTCCTTGCTGGTGGCTCCTACTCGACAACCTCTCTGTCTGTCTGACTCCAACACAAGGCGATGGGCCTCCCGTGTTCTGCGTCGCTGCCTTGGCTGATTGAAATTCAGCTGCTGGCAGTGGAACTGCTGCTGTTTGCGTTTTGTTTGTTTAAAGATTTTTCACTCGAGAGTCGAGACCCAACTGGACTGAGTTGATGGCCAGACAGTGGGTCTAGTAGCAGGCCGCAGGTGCAAGCGATGCAGATGGTCTCTCTCTCTGTCGATGACAGGATTCGTCGGCTTACTTGAGAGGGAATGAGTCTGGTGGCACATGTTGCCATTTTCTATCATCCAGGTGGGACTGTTACTTCACGTGATGTGACGGGACCACCATGCCTGGTGCATGACGAATGGACCTGAAGGCTGGGGGGTCAGAAAAGTTCAGGTCCGGGTGGGCGGGGGGTGAAAATCATCAACGGATCACATTGGAACCATTTAATTGGTTACTAAGCATGTTGTGCTTCATCTGCAGAGAACACCCATGGGGAAACAAAAATGCAGATGAAACGGCGAGCTGTTTGAATGGTGGTGGCACTGGTGGGGCAAATGGTTGGCGGTGACCATGGACGATTGACTCCCCCCCCCCTCGAGGTTTAGTCACATAGTGGGAAAGTACAGGGGTCAGGGAAGAATAAAAAAAAAAGAAACCAGGTGGCCCCTCAAACTAGGGGGTCCAGGGCAACTGCCCCTTCTGCCCTATGGTTAATCTGGCCCTGGGTGTCAGGGGTGTGACTTGGCATTGTCGGCTGTGATGCTCATGACATGAGAGAGAATGGGGAGGGGGGAGGGAGAGAGAGAGAGAGTGGGGGGAAGAAAGAGAGGAGAAAGAGGGATCATACCTCTCAGCTTTCCCTGATTTTTTAAGGATATCCCTGATTTTACCTCAAAATATTCCTGTCCCTCCTCAAATTTGTGTTTCTGTGACTGAACAGTGGGTATACTGTATGCTCACAATATTGTCAAACAGAGTTACAGACTTGCTCTTCTGCAGACACAGTATTTTACACCAGTACTCTTATGCTGCCTGCTTCAGGGGATAGAACCAATTGTTAAACTGTGTCCCTCATTTTACTTCTTTGTCACTGATTTTTTTAAGCCATGTCCAAGTGCCAAACACTGCTGCAAATACCTGCAAGCAAACGTTCAGCATTAACAAATGCTTGTTCACATTGAAGCCCAGCTGCCATACCCTTGACCACTCCTCGAGTCTTCTCAGGTCTCTGCTCATTCTTTCCATCTCCTCAGAGTGTCCACACTATTGCAGATTCTAGTGTCATCTGCAGAGAGGTCAACCTTCCCTTCCCTTCTAGCTCCTCTGCAAAGTCACTTATAAGGACATTAAAGAGAATCAGCCCTCATACTGATCCCTGAGGTATCTCGCTAGTCACCCTCACTTCCTTAGAGTGAACTCCTGTACCCCCCTCCTCGGGATGAGAACTTACCTGTACACTGCCTGTGCTGACCCCAAACTTGATCCCATCTCTCCTGCTTGCTCTGGCACCCAGACTGCAGCTGAAAAGGGGACTGAAAGAGCCATTACAAAAAAACACCACTAATTCGCACAGGGAATGTACGCTTGTTCAAGCAGCCACTTGCTCAAACATGTGAGCTGTCTTGGCAGCTTGAATGTTTTTGGCGCAGGAAGTGCCCAGCTGCTAGGAGTCTTAAGAGCCTCATCGACAGCCAGCCAGCACCTCTCCTAGGGTACTCTGGCCCCAGGGACACCAGTGGGCATCAGGAGGCTTGGAGGCTCGGGGAGGAGGACTTGGACATTTGGCATGCTGTGCCTTTAAGAGAGAGAGAGAGCAGCTCCCTGCTGCCCCGAGACTGCCAGCATAAAAGGCGTGGAGCAGGGAACAGTGCTCCCAATGGGAATCATGGGGGTTGGACCCACTCCACACCACCATCGGAACATTAGGCATAGTTGTACCCACGAAACCTGAGGACCAGTACACTTTAAGGGGCAAAAATAAATGAAAGACTTTGGAGCACAGGGCTCCATTCAAGCAGAGGGCAGCCATCTTTGTAACCCCCAACCTGGACAGCCACCAATCAGAGGGCAGCGAGTCAAAGCAGGGGACTGTGGGAGGATGATGCAAGAGGGCCCTCTCAAATGGACTGGTGGGTTTTTTGAGCAAATCAAAGGACAGGACAGGGCAAAAGGACTGGAGGACAACCCTGTCTGCCCAGTTGGAGACTAACTGGAGAGAAAGAGTTGGTTGGGCTTAGGAGGAGCTGGGGGCAGTCTGAGAGAGAGTGAGAAGGGTCCAGAGCTGCTGATGGTGAGAGAAAGCAAGAGGCCTAGCCAAACCAATATATCTGCTGAGGCCTCTCCAGAGTTCCATCCAAATACCACTTGTGAAACTTTCCCTAGGTTAATCAAATTCAGAGACTGTTCCAGACAGCCTTGTGCGGGAGAAATTGCTGAAAGTGTGAGCCAGAGGGACACCTGCTGCATCCAAAGGTTCTGACCTGCACTGAGTGGATAAACATACCTGAGCTCCTTCCTAGCTGGCTTCAGAGCCAGGTAAAGGGTCTGCTATCCTTTACCCAGCTGGGTGGACTGAGGAACAGGGAGTTACAGGTGTGTGCTTGTGTATGGGTGTACTTTCGATCCATTGAGGAGTTGGGATGTTGGGTTGCTCCTGGGATCCGGGCTCCTTGGGAACCGGGAGGGCACTGCATAGTGTTCCTTTGTTATGTGTGGTGAGCCAGAAGGGCTGTAGCCAGAGAAGTGTGAGCCAGAAGGACTCTGTCCAGAGAAGCTGAGGCAGAAGGGCTGTGGCCAGAGAAGTGTGAGCCAGAAGGACTCTGTCCTGAGAAGTTGAGCCAGAAGGGCTGTGGCCAGAGAAGTGTGAGCCAGAAGGACTCTGTCCAGAGAAGCTGAGCCAGAAGGGCTGTGGCCAGAAGGACTCTGTCCAGAGAAGCTGAGCCAGAAGGGCTGTGGCCAGAAAAGTGTGAGCCAGAAGGACTCTGTCCAGAGAAGTTGAGGCAGAAGGGCGGTAACCAGAGAAGTGTGAGCCAGAAGGGCCTAGCTGTTGTCACCTGTTCAAAAGAATCCAAAGCTCCTGACCTGCTATCCTGCTCCTATGTGCTGCTCCCTGCTTCTTCTGAACTGCTGTCCTGCTCCTGGGTATGACTCCCTGCTGCTTCTGGTATGATGAATCCAAGGATCACGTGAGTGCTGGCATTGCTGGCTGGAATTTTTATCTCTCTCTGTTTGGATTACAGTTGGGGTTTCAAGTTTTTGGAAAGTTCACGTAAGTCTGCTGAAATTTCACTTTCTTATCAAATTTATGCTGGCACTCTATGGCCTGTTGGGGAGTTAAAATGCAAGCTTGCTAAGTTTCCTCATGTTCACCACTGAAAGACCCCAGGCAATGTAACAACCAGGTCTGCATCGGGACTCTAATATAACTCTTGGGTACCCAGAGTCTATTTGGTAATAGTGTTTATACTTAAATCTGTAGTTCTACTACTGGTACCTGTTACTGAGTATTCTGTACCCTGTGTAATATAATCATTCTCTGTGGGCCCTTGCTTGGGTGGGTGGGTGGCTTGTTGTATTGTTTGTTTTATTTGTTAACCGGTAGGAACAGTGGACCAAAGGTCCTTTTCAGGGTCAACCCAAACATGAAAACAGACATAATACAGTTAACGCTAAACAGTCACAATTACAAATGACATTTACAAGTATCTAATTACTTTAAATAAATTTTAAAATGAGATTTAAATGCACTTAATGACATGCTTTTATGAAGCCAGCAAGGTAAAGTGTTCCAAAAAAGTGGGGCTACAATAGAAAAGGAATGGCTGCCTGATTTAGTTTTATGCAATGGAAGATTTAACAACACACCAGAAGCAGACCTCAAATTTTCCAAACAAGATCAGATGACAATCATATTTGGTAAAGGAAAGTAAGATTTTGCATGGACTGCCTGACACATTTGGCAGCCAAGAAAATAAGCAAATTTATAGTCTGTGGAGAACCAATCCAAATTTGAATAAAGTAGGCAATGATGTGTGCTTGATGAACCCATAACAAAACAACATATATTATTATAGGTGACAGTCAAAATATGACTTTCCTTGGCTCCAAGGCCATAATATAAACTACAGTTATACTTCTAAATGAGGCAACAATGAGCCATTAGCAATAGACCTACAAGTTGCTACAGAAAAAAATTCCTGAACTTGCAAAGGATACCTAACTTTCGATGAACATTCTTACTAACTGCTTTTAGCTGAAGATGAAAAGACAGACCAGGATCAAGAAGCACTCCCAGATATTTAAACTCAGCAACCTGTTCGATTGCAGTCCCTTCAGTATCACAAATTGATAAATCCACAGCATCTTTCAGCATGTATGGAGTATCAAAAAGCATACTTTTGTTTTCCTGACATTCATAACCAAAGAATTAGCCTTAAACGACTCACAAAGTTTAGAAAACTCTGATTGTAAGCAAACAGACAATTGCAGATTTGATTGGGCTTGTTGAAAAAGTATGAGATCATCTGCATATAATAAAATATCACAGGAATTACACACCAAAGGAAGTTGGTTAATAAACAGAGAAAACATCAGGGGTCCCAATATGGACCCCTGTGGAACACCACACCTCAGCACACAAACATCAGACTGGGAAGATTCAACATAGACAACCTGTGAGCGATCAACTACATAATTTCTAAACTATTCCACAAACCGTATCAAGAAACAAATCTGTCTCAAGGATGATCAACAAGATCAAAAGCCCTGGTCAGGTCCAAGAACACCACACCAGTCAGAGAACCCTTATCAAATCCCCTAAGTATGGAGTTCGTGAACCTGACCAGGGCAGTCCCAGTCCCATGATTCCTCCAAAACTCATGGGCCCGGATATTCAAACTGCGCCATTCTGAGGCGCAAGCCCTTGCGCTGCTCAAAATAGTTGTGCAGGGGTGTGGCCGGGGCGATATTCAAAGGAGTTGCGCTATTGAGCAACTCCTTTGAATATCACCCCCCAGCCACAGCCACTGTGCATGGCGCAGTGGAACTTGCGCCACCGCAAGTTGTCAGAGTTGAGCATTAACTTGCGGGGTGGCGCAAGTACCATTGCGCCATGCGCCAATTTCCGATATTCAAAAGGTGACATGCAAATGGGGCCATAATTCATGCAAAGCGCAGGAGGGCCATTTGCATCTATTTATAGCCCCATTTGCATGCCATTACTATGTAGGTGCGCCTGATCCCTGAGAGGACTTGGCGCCTGGCCGCCTGCTGCCAGGCAGCAGCCGCCGGGACCCGACGCACCTGCAGCCCGATCGTGCAGTATATGAACACACTCACCCCCACAATCTCCTGATGCCCGATCGTGGGCAGTATGTATGAATACTCCCCCCACAATCTCCGATGCCCGATTGCAGGCAGAGCGTGAAACAACGCCTTCAGTGCCCGATCGCGGGCAGAATGTAAAAGCCCCCACCCGAATATCTCCCTGGTGGTCCAGTGGACGTAATGCCCGATCGCGGGCAGAATGTCAGTTACAACCCCCAAACATCTCCCTGGTGTCTAGTGTTCCCCACCCCACCCACCCATGAAGCCCCTCCACCCCGCTCCCGCCAGGGCGGGCGGCAGCATCCCACCCACCTGCCGTCACGACTGATTAGCTGTAGGGCTGCACGCCCATTGGTGCAGAGTTAGAGCCAATGGGCGGCAGCCCATACCATAAATGACAGTCCAGATTTGTGGACCACCAGGAGATATTCGGGTTGGGGAGGGGGGTTTTACATTCTGCCCGCGATCGGGCACTGGGGGTTGTTTCATGTTCTGCCCGCTGACCGGCATCGGAGCTGTTTGGGGGAAGTGTATTCATACATACTGCCCGTGATCGGGCATTGTGAGCTGTTTGGGGAGGTGTCTTGATACATACTGCCCGCGATCGGGCATCGGGAGATGTTTGGGGGTGTCTGATACATACTGCCCACGATCGGGCTTGTGGGGGGCATAGGACTGAGTTGGGGGCCAGCCACGGTGGCAGCTGCTGTGTTGCGCCTGCAATACAGCAGCTCACCTGTGGGTGGCCCTCAACTTGATCCTTTTTTGGCTCAAAGTTGTGCAGGCGAGGTTGGGGTTAGATGATTTCTCTGCACAACCCGACTGAATATCGGGTTGCGTAGTTTATGCATGGTTCCTCCTCCTGTTGAGCATGCATTCATTTGCATTGCGCTGTTGCTCAACCTGTTTTCAGTGGTGCAACTGCCTCCTGCTGAATATCGCAGAATGGCGCAATGTAGGACTTGCGCATGCGCAACCCTGTTGTGCATGGCGCAACCCTTTTGAATATCTGGGCCCTGGTGTTCTTGACATAATAAATTATAACTATCCAAATAAAAAGTTACCTGATTTACAACCAACTTCTCCAGAACCTTACTCAATGGGTTGAGGATAGAAATCGGTCTGAAATATTCAAGAAAAACAGCTCTGGGCTTCTTTGGGATGGTGTATGGTGTGCTAATATATGGGGGAAGTGTTTAATTGTGACTTGCATGTGCTTAACCCATATTCCCTTCTCCAGCTACCCAGGCCTATGTTAGTAAATCAAACACTGTTAATTGTCTGGATTTCTGTGTGCCCTCAGTTTGTACAATCTACAGTAATTGAACTATTGTTTGGTAAAGGTTACACCTGTTGGTGGTCCCTAGGGGGTGGTCTTGTTTAGTGTAGGGAGGTGGGTAGGTACCACATCCCAAAGGGCAGTACTACACACAATATCTGGCCCACTTATTCTCTCTGGGTGGAGGCACCATGCTCTTTACTAATTTGGGATGACCCCCCACTACAGGAGAATGAACAAACCCAAACCCCTCAACCAGGCAGTCCCATTACAGTCACCAGGCTGGGGAGTGAACCCGATCACTGTGCCAACTGGGGGATCACACTCCACTTACCACCACCCTCTGTCACCTATCCCCTAACCAATGTCATATCCAGTGTTGTCGAGGCACAGGTCAGAAAGCACAGGAAAAACCAGGAGCAGTTCTAGAATTCGCAAAAAGTGCTTATTCGTACTAGCAGTAACATGGAAAAAAATAAACTTGTTCTGTATAACTCTTTACAAACGCAGAATAAATAGAGAAGATCCATCTGAGTTTTCCTTCAGTCTCTGTGTCTGTGTCTCTCTCCTGCAAGAAACTGTAGCTTTGTTTTTATAAGTCCTTGCAACCCCCCTTCTTAACAAGCATCCTGTTTTTTTCTAAAATGTTCTTGTGAATTTCAGGTAGGTGCAGCTAGAACACAATGTCCCAGAACCGAGGCCCCTTCTCCACAGCTTCTGAAAAAGGCTTAAAATTGCATTTCCGGTTAACCTCTCAAGTTCCAAATAGCTTTGCAGTCATCTCAAGCTATAATTATATACATTTCAACAGTAACACTATATAATTTCTAAACAAAGAGATCCAAATATCAGTTACATTTCCACATAATCAGTTGCATATATTTTTATACCAGATATGCAAGGGAGGAAAAGACAGAAACAGCAAGGGAAGGTTGAGGGACAGTAAGAGGCAAAGAACTGTGAGACTGTTGGGGTGATCAAATCCTAGGTCTCAGAGGAAAATTTGGTTGCGCAACCAGACAGACAAGAAACAGGAAAGAAAAGAGCAGAACAGATCCCTGTATTCATACTCTCCGTAACAACTGGGGCAGGGTCCTATTCAACCCTGTCACATACACCCCCTCCTTAAGAGGGAACCTGTTTTATCAAACAGGTTTCCAAAACTTTCTACCGATTCTCTACTAGCAGAAGCATCTAACCTTCAGAAATTAAACACATGCAGTATCCTTTTTTCTATAACAGTACAGCAAACAGTAAAGTTTAAACTCATGCATTTGTTTTTCAACTTTCAGAACCCTCAATTCCTGATCCATATCTTGACAGAAAATCAGCATTGCTATTCTCTTTAACAGATTTGTGTATCACCTTGAATTTAAATGGCTGTAGTGCCAGGTACCACCTTATGATTCTGGAATTTTTATCTTTCATTTGGTTAAGCCAACAGAGAGGATTATGATCTGTTAGAAGTACAAAGTCAGTTCCTAGTAAATAAAACTTAAGGGACTCCATGGCCTACTTTGCTACTAAACATTCCTTTTCAATGGTGGAGTACCTTTTCTCTCTGTCATGCAACTTCCTACTTATGTATAGAATAGGATGTTCTGTCCCATCTATATTTTGACTCAGGACTGCACCTAGACCTACCTCTGATGCATCTGTTTGTAACAAAATTGGTTTCTCAAAGTTTGGGCTTCTTAAAATGGGCTGAATATAATGCAGCCTCAATGGCTTGAAAAGCTTCATCACACTCTGAGGTCCATTTCACATTATTTGAGTACCATTTTTTCATGAGTTCAGTGAGGGGAGTGGCTAACTCACTGAAGTTGGGAACAAATCTCGGATAATAACCAGCTAGCCCTAAAAATGACCTGACATGTTTCTTTGTTTTAGGGACAGGGCTGTTAGCTACAGCTTCTATTTTAGAAATGTCTGCCTTAACTTCTCCATTTCCCAACACAAGCCCAAATATCTGGTTTCCTGCATGCCAAATGCACATTTGGTAGGATTAATAGTCAGACCTGCATTTTTGATAGCTTGGATAACTGCTTGTAGGTGTTCCAGGTGGCTTTTCCAGTCTGGACTGTACACCACGACATCATCCAGCTACGCAGCACAATAATCTGTGTGAGGTGATAAAATGACATCTGTATATTGCTGAAATGTAGCTGGCGCACCATGTAAACCAAATGGCATGGTGATGAACTGATAGAATCCAACAGGAGTTGCAAATGCAGTTGTGTCTCTGGATTCTTTAGCTAAAGGGATTTGCTAGTAACCCTTGGTGAGATCGAGGGTACTGATATGCTTTGCATTTCCCAGTTTGTCCACCAAATCATCTATTCTGGGCAAAGGATAACTGTCAAATTCTGACGCTTGATTAAGTTTCCTAAAATCAAGGCAAATTCTATCACCCTCTTCTTTTTTGTTTATGATTACCATTGGAGATGGCCAAGCACTCCTCAACTCTTCTATGATACCCAATTCTTTCATTTTTGTATTTTCTTAACCACGTCAGCTCTTAACTGCTCTGGTAACCTATATGTCTTTTGCCTAATAGGGCGAGCATTCCTTGGCACTATTACATGCTCAACCCCTTTTGCATGGTTTGGTACTGTAGTAAAAGTACTGTTAAATGTCTTTAGCACATTATGAATTTCTGCAGTTTGCTCTGAGGTTAAGGAAACATTCACCTTTACAGCATCAGTAGTTAGTTTGTTCCAGTCTGCCATAAGCTACATCAATATCTTCTTTATCATGTTCTGGTAAAACTAGCAAAGCAGCTTTTGGTATTTTTTCAACCCATTTCTTGAGGAGGTTAGCATGATATATTTTAGTAGGATTTTTGCTGTCAGGGGTCTCAATCTCATAGTTAATGGTGCAAGTACATCTAAGCACTCTATAAGGCCCTTGCCACTTCATTAACAGTTATTTTTCTGTTGTGGGTAACAGTAGCAAAACCTTTTCACCTGGCTCAAAAATGTTTTCTTTTACCTCACGGTCATAATATACCTTCTGCTGGTTTGGGGCCTTCCGGATTACTATGGACAATTTCAACATATTTTGCCAGCTTCTTTCTTGGGCACACAAATAAGACATTATAGAGTGTTTCTGAGTGGGGTTATCTTCCCATGTTTCTTTATCACATCCAGTGGCCCTCTTGGCTGCCTACCATATAACATTTTAAATGGTGAAAACCCTGTTGATGCCTGTGGCACTTCTCTGTAAGCAAAAATGTAGGTAAGGCAAGTATTTGTCCCAGTCTTTCCCTTCCCCTTTTACAAATCTTTTTAACATGTGTTTTAGGGTTTGGTTAAAACACTCAACAAGACCGTCTCTCTGAGGGTGATGGGGGGAGGTTCTTATGGCAGTGATACCTAGTAGTCTATAGCTCCTTAAGTAATGCAGCACCAAAATTACTACCCTGATCATTAATAATTTCTATAGGTATGCCTACTGTGCTGAAAACTTTTGCAAGCTCTGCTGCCATTTTTGAAGCTGTGACAGTGTGCATTGGAACTGCTTCTGGGTATCGAGTAGCATAGTCGCATACTACCAGGATAAATCTATTGCCCTTTTTACTTTTGTCTAAAGGGCCAACCACATCCGTTGCAATTCTCTCAAAAGGCACATCTATCAAGGGTAGGGACACCAGGGGCATCTTGTCTTTTCTATTGATTGGGGCTACTTTCTGGCACTCAGCACAGGAATTACAATAGGTAGCAATATCTTCATGAATTCTAGGTCAGTAAAGTCTGTACAGCAGTCTAACAAGGGTGCAATCCCTTCCTGAGTGACCAGCCATAGGACTATCATGTGCTATCTGTAACAACTCAGATCTATACGTTTGTGGTATAACCAGTTGTTCTGTCTAATCCTGTGTCTAAGGTTTAACCCAAACTCTGTAGGGTTGTAATTTTGGTGCTGCATTACTTAAGGAGCTGTAGACTACTAGGTATCACTGCCATAAGAACCTCCCCCCATCACCCTTAGAGAGACGGTCTTGTTGAGTGTTTTAACCAAACCCTAAAACACATGTTAAAAAGGTTTGTAAAAGGGGAAGGGAAAGACTGGGACAAATAATTGCCTTACCTACTTTTTTGCTTACAGAGAAGTGCCACAGGTATCAACATTTTTTAAACATCGGTTCACCCTGTTTTGGTTTCACCCCAGCTGCTTAAAATAACCCTGGAGAGAAACATTGTTAGCTTGTTTGAGGGAAAATCACAATCTGTGATCAGTTTAGTTTCAGCATTTTCATATGTTAACCCCTTATGTCCATCAGTCATTTGTTGCCACAGTTTCTTCAGGCATCGTTTTTCTTTCCTGGATTTCTGGATCTTAGAGCTGTACTCAGACAAGTCCGAATCAAAGTCACTGAATGGAAAAGTGTCTACACCATTTGAGATTTCCTTTGCCTGAGCTCTTGTTACCACTGCTGCTGAAACTGCAGGGTTCAGATCCTCTGAGATTAACTCAGTAAATCCTGGACAGCCATTTCCAATAATCACAGGTACAGGTAATTTAGGTACTACCCCCACTTTCATTTGCTGCGACACACCCTTAATGGTGAGAATCACTTGGGTGGTGGGATAGTATCGAGTGTCCCCGTGGATGCAGATGACACCAGTAATTGGTCCTTTTGCACAGTGTTTTCCCAGCATTTAAACATGCACTAGGGTCTGTCTGCTTCCTAAATCAATGAGTTTCTTTACAGTCTTATCCCCCACCTTCACATCTGTTAAGTACTTGCTCCAATTTGCTAAGGACAAATCTGCTCCAGTATCACTCTTCTTATGGCAATTCCTTGCAGTATGACCTGGCTTATTATAGTTATAGCAAATAATGTCTTTGGGCATAGATTTGTTACCCTCACCAGAGTTCTTATCAGACTTGGAGTTTAAATGGGAAACAGGGTGTCTTAACGATGCTTGGCTGTAACCTTTCAGGTTCTGTCACTGCCTTTTCTTTTTCCATAACTTGTGCTGGCTGTACAATCTCAGCTTGGACTTCTGTCTCTGCTAGTTTGACTGCCATTCTCCTGGTAATCACTCCTGGACTTGCTGCTGCAGAATCCACACCTTTCTATATGCTTCCCTGGTGCTAGGTCCAGTACCCACGCACAAAACTCCTGGCTTACAGTATGGACGATGTAAATCCCACTTAGGCTGACACCATCTGTTGTCGAGGCACAGGTCAGAAAGCACAGGAAAAACCAGGAGCAGTTGTAGAATTCACAAAAAGTGTTTATTCATACTGGCAGTAACATAAAAATAATAAACTTGTTCCCTATAACTATTTACAAAGGCAGAATAAATAGAAACGTTTTCCTTCAATCTCTGTGTCTGTGTCTCTCTCTTGCAGGAAATTGCACCTTTGTTTTTATAAGTCCTTGCAACCCCCCTTCTTAACAAGCATCCCATTTTTTTTCTAAAATGTTCTTGTAAATTTCAGGCAGGTGCAGCTAGAACACAATGTCCCAGAGTTGAGGCTACTTCTCCACAGCTTCTGCAAAAGGCTTAAAAATTGCATTTCAGATTAACCCCTCGAATTCCAAATAGCTTTGCAATAATCTCAAACTATAACTATATACATTTCAACAGTAACACTATATAATTTCTAAACAAAGAGGTCCCAATATCAGTTACATTTCCACATAATGATTTGCATATGTTTTTATACCAGATATGCAAGGGAGGAAAAGACAGAAACAGCAAGGGAAGGTTGAGGGACAGTGAGAGGCAAAGAATTGCTAGACTGTTGGGGTGATCAAATCCTAGGTCTCAGTGGAAAATTTGGTTGCGCAACCAGACAGATAAAGAACAGGAGAGGAAAGAACAGAACAGATCCCTGCATTCAAACTCTCCATAACAACTGGGACAGGGTCCTATTCAACCCTGTCACATACAGTTTGCAATCTTTGATTCCACTCCTAAGCAGCCCAGCTTCCTTATGAGTCTCCTATGTGGAACGGTGTCAAAAGCCTTATTGAAATCTAAGTAGGCCAAATCCACAGCTCTACCCTGATCTAATTCCCTGGTCACCACCCTGCTCTAATTCCCTGGTCACCCACTCAAAGAAATCTATCACATTTTTTAACATGATCTCCCCCTGTGGCTCCATGCTGCCTCAGAACTTGTAACCCATCGGATTCAAGATATTCCACAATCCTTTCCTTCAGCAGTGATTCCATTAACTTTCCCACCATTGATGTCAGGCTGACTGGCCTATAGTTGCCAGTCTCCTCCCCTGCTACCACTTTTATGAAGTGTGGCTACATCTGCCTTCCTCCAGTCCTCTGGAACCACTCCTTTGTCCAATGAGCTGTTAAATAGGACTGTCAGAGGTGTAGCCAGTACCTCCCTGAGCTCCCTCAATATCCTTGGATGTGTAATAATCACACAGACAAGTAAGTGGAGTGCTCTGGTTAGTTTACTAAGTAGCACTGAACTGCATAGCACTGGTATGACCCTGGCAAAAATGCAGGCTACTGCCCGCCAAACAAGAGTTTATATAGATAGCTTAGCACATGTGCAGTAGCACAGCATACTGTATGTAACTCACGTATGTTAATACACATCATTACATCTCCTGTCTGACGTTGAACTCCCCCCAACTTCAAGTTAATTAAAGTTCTGTGCAGTTCAAATTTTTTTCCTAGTCTATGTAATCACAGTGCCAGGCAGGCCTTCTAATCTTCCACCCACTGACCCAGCTGATTCTTGGGCTAAAGCTGGTGGTGGACAACTGGTCCTGACTGCTCGGTGGCAGGGTCTGCCCCACAGGCTCACTCTGTGGCTGCCTCCGCATCACTTGTAGTGGGTTCTCCACCATAGACACTTCTGGGATCCCGTTGTCTTCTATTGTGTCATCCTGCTCTCTCCTCTGTCCTTCTCCTCGGGTGTATGTTTCTAGTGGCCAGGAGGATTGATGTGGGTCTGGGGTCAGCAAAAAATCCCTCCTGTTTCTCTGGTATAATTTACCATTTGCTTGGACCACATAGGATCATGGCTGTTCAGTATGGTGCTCCACAATTGCAGGAGTCCAGGTATTCTTGGGTGTTCACAAATAAACAGGCTGTCCTGGCTGTAAATCTGGAAATGTTCTGGCATGCAAATTGTAATATGATTGCTGTTTTTCTTGGTTGTCTTGCAGTGCAGCTTGCACATCAACTTCTGGTATTTTTTGTATGAGCAGTTCAACTCTATTAGGCATCAAAGTTCTGGTTCTTCAGCCCATAAGTAGCTGTGCTGAGGATCCCAGCCCCTCCAGTGGTGTATTTCTCAGCTCTAAGAGTGCTAAATTTGGGCCATTGTGGTCTCTTTGTGCTTTTTATGTTGGCGCTCTCGCGCAGTCAAAATCTTGCAGTACTGCAGATTTGGAGGCGTGGTCACTGTTGGGTGAATGCAGGGCACGCACCAGTGCGTCCCACATTCCCCAATCAGTCAGCAGCAGGGGCCAACACCCTGCCTAGCTAATGAGGCCAAGATATCACAGAAAAGGAGTGCTGCAATGAGAGTGAAGCTCTCATGCAGCCTGACCAGAACACGCCTCCCCCTACATGCAGGCAACATGGCGGCAGTGACTGCCACTGTTGCCTGTCAACCCCCCCCTTATTGTGTGCCGACAGGGTGCCCAATCCCCGGCAGCATCATGTAACCCCCCTTTTTTGATTGCCGAGGGTGCCCAATCCCCTCAGCATCATGTGCCCCAGCATTTCTTTGCCGATGGGGCCCAACCCCATCGGCATGTATCCCTCCTTCCCTTGAATTTTGCCAACAGGAGCCCACTCTCCATCGGCATAATGTGTTTCCCCCGTTTTGCTTGCCGAGGGTGTCCAATCCTCTGCTCCTGTAGCCCACCTTTCCTTGTTTGCCGGCAGGGTGCCCAATCCCCTTCGGCCAAAGCACCCACACACACTCAGGTGGCACACTGAGCCCACCCCAGCATGCCAGCACCTGTTAAATGAAAACAGTCCCGATGTCTTTTTACTGTATTTTTTATTTTTACCTATAAGCAAAATAGTCTCAACTAGTCTTCAACCTCCACAAACGCACCACCTTCTTGCACCTGCCTCCCCCACCCAGCTTGCCGCAGTCTGGAGTGATGATCTTCATGGTCCGGGGAACAGCGTCACGCACTTTCCGGCCGACTGCAGACTGAGAAAATGCCCGTAAGCTGTATAATGGAATAATGGGGTGTTTTCAACATTTAATGCATATCTTGTGCATTTTGAAATTTTACCAAATTTTCAACATGGAGTTTTTGGGACCCCTCCTCATGAATTCTGTCACTGTCATATCGTTAATCGGCCCCAAAAGGTGATTTCGCAGTCACTGCGCGGAATCACCTTTTGGGACCCATTAATGAGATGACAGTGCCACTGTTCATGAGGTGGGCTCTGAAAAAGTCTATGTTGCAAATTTGGTGGAAAAAAATCCAAAAAATGGCTGTTTTACGAGCGTGCGTTGCACAGCTGTTACACAGGCTCGTAACTTTGTGAATTCACAATATTTTCACACCAGATTTTCAACACTGTCATTTTTGTACACCTCCTTGTGAACAGTACAGCTGTCATTTTTCACATCCTGGCCAAAATGTGCTTCCACTCTTCTGGCGCACAATAGTGCGGTTGCTGTGGGAAATCAGTGTTTGGGCTAGATTATGAAAATGACAGTGACACTGTTCATGAGCAGAGGTCCTAAAATGCCTATGTTGAAAATTTAGTGATGATACTCCATAAGATGACTGTGTTACGAGCGTGCATTGGCAGATTGCACATACGCTCATAACGTCGTGCATTTGTAATATTTTCACTCTGGATTTTCACCATTGGCATTTTTACACACCTCTTGATGAACAGTACAGCTGTCATTTCATATATCCTGCCCAAAATGTGTTTCCGCACATCCGGCACAGAATAGCGCAGTCGCTGTGTGAAATCACTTTTTGGGACAGTTTGAGGAAATAACAGTGATACTGTACATGAGCAGAGGTGCTAAAATGCCTATGTTGAAAATCTGGTGCTGAATGACCATAAAATGACTGTGTTACAAGCGTGCGTTGTGCATTTCCCACGCACCTTTGTAACTTCGCAAATTTGCAATATTTACATATCCACATTTTCAACACTGGCATTTTTTACACCTCCTTATGAACTGTACTGCTGTCATTTTTCACATCCTGCCCAAAATGTTTTTCCGCACTGCACTACCAAAGCCAATGCCAGCACGACAACATTCGGCATTGACAAATGCTTGTTTAAATAGTTCCTTTATGGTGTGAATGGCTTGCTCTATCATCCCATTACTCTGGGGCTATTTTGGTGAAGATGTCACATGTTTGAACTTACATTTTGTTTGAAAGTCTCTGAACTCAGTACAGGCAAATTGCAGTCCATTATCTGTCACAAGTATTTCCGGAATACCATGTGTTGCCCATTGTGATTTAATATGGTTAATCACCGTTTCACTTGTTATGTTTTGCAACCTCAAAATCTCAATGAATTTAGTGTAACAATCAACCATTGCTAGACATTTTTCTCTCTCTCAAATTCAAATAAGTCAGCCCCAACTTTTTGCCAAGGTTTCTCTGGTGTCTCATGTGGCTGTAGTGGTTCTCTGTTGGGATTGACAAACTTCAAAAGGTTCGGAGGTTCTAAAAGGCTTGTTTAAGGAAAAAAAGATTTGGATGCTTATCCGATCCTTATCAGAACCTTTTAGAATAATATGCAGCTTTTAAGTTTTTTGTTTTCCCACTTTTCCCTGGTGTCTAGCAGATCCCCCTCCCTATCCCCAATCAATCCCCTGTAAGTAAAAAAAAAAAAATGGCCCCAAAGCTTCCTGTTGAATCTGTGGACTGGGACACCCTCCCTATCATCAATTACTTTTGATTAAATTAAATAACTAAGTGCCCCATATTAATTATTATTCTTCCCTGGTGTCTAGCGGACCCCCCAATCTCCCACCATGGCAGGTACTGCTCCCACCTCTCTTCATACCCGGTAATCAATTAGCCCTCCTCTCCACCATGGCCAGCTGCCTGCCTGACTGAGCTGACAGTGAATGAGTGCATACTTGTACAAGCACGCGTTCATTCATTGACAGCCAGCCAGCTCTGCTCATTCTCTGAAATCCTCTTGGGTGTAGCAGAGATGAGCAGTGGACAGATTTGGTCACCGCAAGGGGGGCAGGATGGGGGAACAACGTTGTGGACCCCCTACGTGGTCCCCCCCTGTAGTGACCAAAACAGCTCTCCGTTCATCTTTGCTGCACCCAAGAGGACCTCAGGGAATGAGCCAGCAATGAATGAGTGCATGCTTGTACAAGTACATGCTCATTCATTGTCAGCTCAGTCGGGCAGGCAGCTGGCCATGGCAGAGAAGGAAGGCTGTGCCGGTTACCCACTCGGGGTCTGGGTGGGTAGTGGGTGGGAGCAGTACCTGCCAGGGTGGGTGGGTGGCTGGTCCACTTGTCACCAGGGAAAATAATAATTAATATGGGGACACTTAATTATTTAATTTAATCAAAAAGTATTGGCAATAGGGAAGGGGGTCCAGGTCCACTGATTCAACAGGAAGCTTTGGGACTGTTTTTTTGTTTTTTTTCACTTAACGGGGATCGAATGGGGATAGAGAGGGAGTCCACTAGATACAAGGGAAAAGGGAAACTGTGGGTGGGGTTCTATTCCAAACTGATCCGAACAGCCAAAAATGTTTAGAAGCTGTTCCTTTTCAAACATTTCAGCTTGTTGGGACGGTTCAGATTTTTGCTGAACTGGTTCACCCATCCCTAATTCTTTGGATTGTGGCTTCCTGTATTGGTTGCAAACATCACACTTTGCTCTCAGTTTTACCAAAGCTGAATTTCTGTTGTTTTTTTGCTGAAATAATTGTAATTTCTCATCAGTAATAGGCATGTAGTCCACTGTATTTATGTATTTAGTTTTTGTTGACCGAGTAAGTGTGCTAGTCAAAAAATGCCTATTTTCAGATATGGCCTGGGAGGTAAAAAGCCAGACAGTACAGTGAATACAACATTAGGGCACTAGAACCAGGGAGGAAACATTTCACAATGAAAAAGTATAGACAAATATCAGTAGAATATACAGCAAAGAACAGGCATGTAAATTACAGCAAATGAGCTACATGTGAGCCAGAAAAATGATAATGATAGTAGTTGTAATAAGTATTAAGTATTAATATAGTAATAACAAGCAAACAAACATGGATTACGATAAGGTTAAGGCATGAGGAGAGCTTCGACTAGCATACAGTCAAGAGGGGAGGAAGGAGATAGATGACCTAGTGGTGCATGTTGGGGGGGGGTCGAAACAAGCACAGAAGTCAGATTCAGATAGAAAGTGATGAAATTTCTCCTTGAAAATAGCGTGAGAGGGTGACAGATGAATAGCTAGAGGAAAAGAGTTCCAGTACGGTGGGACATGGTGGGAGAAAGCAGAGGTTCCTTTAGTAATTTTGCACCTAGGGACATAAAGTAGAAATTTTTCAACCAAACGTAGGCCATAAGAAGTGGGTTGAGTACTCAACATAGCCGCAAGAGCTGAAGGAGTTTGTGACCTCACAACATTATCCACCAAGGAGCCGAAAGTGAGGAGTCTGGTGGCAGCAGGAGAGAGCCAGTTAAGGTCTGCGTATAGCAGGCAGTGGTGTTTAAGCCTTGTGGATGATGAGGCATGTCTGCAAATGTTATTATAAGTGGTGTCCCATTTGCAGAGAGAGGACTTAGGTACTGCCGCATAGGAAGGAACACCATAGGTCAAGGCTGGGAGAAGGATACCTCAGGCTACTGCCAATCTTGCAGAGGGGATTAGGACATGACTGGTCTTGTACGCAACTCCAAGTTTTGAGTTAACAGATTTGCAGGTGTTTTGGATGTGGAAGTCGAAGTCAAGTGACTGATCCAGGATGATGCCCAGGTATTTAAATGAGGAGACAATCTCAGTAGGAGAGCCATCTAAAAGCCAGTTATAAGGAACTGGTCTTGACAGAGTCTGAGTTTAGAGGTAGTGCCAAAGAGCATGACCTGGGTTTTATTGATGTTTAAAACAAGTTTATACTCTGATAGCCAAGTCTGGATAGATTTGAAATCAGAAGACAGGTGTTGGTTAATGTCAGTTATGGATCGAGAGCTATTGTACAAAACAAGATCATCAGCATAGAGGAGGGCAGAGCAGAAAGAGGAGCTGGAGGTGATGCTATTGATGAAAACCAAGAAAAGGAGGGGCCCTAAGATGGAGCCCTGTGGAACCCCAATATTAATAGTTGTTGGTTCAGAGAGAGCACAGTTAAACTTGACCACTTGGACCCTGTTCAATAGATAACTATTGAACCAGGCAATGACCGGAGGGGAGAAGACCATATTCCTAAGTGTACTGAGGAGTAGCGGGTGATTGATGAGGTCAAAAGCCTTCGTTAAATCGATAAAGAGGACCCCAGTCAGGAGTCCAGAGTCAGTAGCAGACAGTGTGTCCAGTGTTAGTTTGAGTAGGGCGGTGGATGTACTGTGGCCTTTTCGGAAGCCATGCTGAGCTTCTGAAAGGAGAGTATTTCTGTGTAGAAAGTCACTTATTTGGGTGGCCACTAGCTTTTCCAGAATCTTGCTTAGCACAGAAAAAGTAGCTATGGGCTGGTAATTCTTGGGATCTTTGGGATCTCCTTTCTTAAAGACCAGTGTAACTCGGGCAGTTTTCCATATATCGGGGACTTGGCTATGACATAGGGACAGGGTGAAAATTCTGTCCAGGGAGGAGGCTAGGAAGGGGTGGCTAACTTTAGAAGTCTTGGTTCCAGACAATCAGATCCTGTACTTGTATTCTCAGAGATTGTAGACTGGAGTTTTAGTACATCATTCCTAGTTATGGCCTTGAAGCAAAAAGGCAGTCCCTAACTCATAGCAAGAGGGGGTCTCGAGGGTGGTAGATTGCACAGAGTGGAAGAAGGTGGAGTATTTTGATAAGTCTGAGAAGTGCTGATTGAAAGAATTAGCAATCGTGAGTGGGTCATTACAATGGACCCCCTTTAGCACCATATCATTCTTGGATTGCAGTTGGGTGGACCCTAAGAAAGTTTTTACATGGGTCCAGAATTTTCTGGGGTCACCAGCTGCATCTAGCAATAGGCCTTTGCAGTATGAGCTTTTGGCAATTCTAGTTTGTTTCTTACAAGCATTACGCTGGACTCTGTAGTGATTATAATCAGCTGGGTCACCGGTTGCCTTGTAGCATTTCCAGCTCTTATCTCTATGACGGAATAAGGCAAGTAGGTCCTTGTGCAACCACCTTGATTGTTTGCCCCTTACTCGATGAGTGACTAGGGGACAGTGGGTATCCTGAATTGCCCTGAATGCTGTTAGAAAGATAATGAGGGGGAACTGGACATCCTTAGCCAGGTAGAGACTGGACCAATTGATTTGGGAGCAGTCATGAAGAAACTTGCCATGATCAAATCCTGCAAAGTTTCTAAAAGTGATGTAACAAACCTCATACTTGTCTAACTCAGTCTCTGGCACAGAATTTTTTCCAACGGCCCTATTCAGGGTGTCTGCTATGTGAAGTTCTTTGCCTGCTTTGTACTGTACTCTCAAGTCATACCTTTGCAGTTTTAACATCATGCGTTGAATTCTTGGTGGGCCTGTGGCCAGTGTTTTTTTGAAAAGGCTCTCTAAGGGCTTGTGATCAGATTCAATATGCACCCTTGGTCTGCCATAAATATATTGGTGGAAGTTTGAACAGCCAAACACAATGGCCAGTGTTTCTTTCTCAATTTGCACCTAATTTCTCTCAGCCTTGTTAAGTGATCTAGAAGCAAAAGCAACAGGCCTGCCCTCTTGCAACAAGCATGCACCCAGCCCTTCTGAAGATGCATCTACAGACAATTTGACAGGGGTTTTCAGGTCATAGTAGGCCAGAACAGGGGGGTTTGTGATTACTGTTTTCAACTTTTTAAAGACCTGCACGTGGCGACCATCCTAGTGCCATACTATCTCTTGCTCTAGCAACTCTCTCAGTGGTTTATTTATAGATGATAGGTTTGGGATGAATTTTGCCAGGTAGTTCACCATACCCATAAATCTCTGTAAGTCAGTCTTATTTTGGGAAACTGGCATCTGGATAATTGTTTTTATCTTCTCAGGGTCTGTCAACAGCCCGTCCTCACTTAACTTATGCTCAATATACTAAACCACTGGCATTCTGATTTTGGATTTTTCAGGTTTAAAGACAAATGCTTATCTCTGGTTCTTTTTAAAACATTTCTTAACCTCTCATTGTGCTCTTGTACATTTGCTCCCCACACTAGAGTGTCAACCATAATGACTTTAGTGCCGTGGAGCCCTTCAAAAATATGTGAAATTTTCTTTTGGAAGACCTCTGGTGCTGAGCAGATCCCAAGGGGGAGATGCTTGAAATTGTACTGCCCAAAGGGTGTATTAAAAGTCACTGAATCAGAGCTGGCCCCATCCAGTTTAATCTGCCAAAAGGCATATCCAGCATCTAGCACCATGAAAACTTTAGCCCTTGCTAGCTTAGATGCAACCTCTTCAACTGTTTTCATCAGGTGATGCTCTCTTTTAATTGCTCTATTAAGATCTCTGGGATCTATGCAAATTCTCACTTTGTTTGGTTTTTCTACAACTACCATCGAGTTGACCCAGCTCGTGGTTTCTAAACTTTTTCAATAACCCCCATTCTTTTCATGTTTTCTACTTCTGTTTTCACCTTATCTTGTAATGCAAAATGTATTTTTCTAGGAGGGTGGATCACAGGGCTGACTGACTTGTCTGTCTTAATGTGGTGCTCACCCTCTAAGCATCCCAATTCCTCAAATACGTCAGCAAATAAAGACAATATTTCCTAATGTGGTTCCCCTGCACTCTCACTTGTAATATTTACTGAGAATATCTTCTTTATGAGCTTCATTTCCAAACAGACAGGCCCAACACAAGGGTCATGTTTACATCAGCCACTTAAAATGGCAAAAAATAGTACTTTTTCTTAAACATGTTGTGAACAACATCGCATTGCCTTTCACATCAAGTTTATGCCCAGAATAGGACACCAATCTGGCCATCGACCTCTGAACAGCTTTCCTAGACTGCATTTTATACATAGGCATCACATTACACTGTGCTCCATTGTCTAGTCTGAACATCACATTTTCCCCATTTATGTTCAGGGTTACTTTCCAATCAGTCTCTGGCTTATACTGTAGGTAGTCACAGTCTCAATGCTAAATGTACTTTCATACTCCTGGGCATCTTCTTCTCTAACAAGATGTATCTCACTGCATTTGCCCACACAACATACCCTAGCGAAATTATTTTTCCTGTTGTACAGTCTACAAAACTGTCCATATGCTGAACATTTATTTATTTCATGCTCACACCTACACTTCTCACATTTAACTTTATTCGCTCGAAGTACATAACTCCCTTTGCTCACATTGGTGCCTGTTTGGTCTCTGTCTTCTTGTACAGCTGCTGCTTGCACTGATCTTTCTTCCTGAGCAATTTCACTTAAACAATTTGTGTTTCACTCAGTTCAGCAGCTCTGCATATATCTATGGCTTTGTCTAGCATTAAGTCTATTTCTCTCAACAGTTTGCGTCACACAGCATCACTCTGTGTGCCACATACTGTTCAATTCTATCTCTAATCAATGATTCAGTTAAGTCTCCAAATTCACAATATTCAGCTTTTAGCCTCAGTTCAGTTACATATGAATTAATGGACTCACTCGAATTCTGACTCCTAATATTGAACAGATGTCTTTCATAAGTCACATTCTTTCTTGAGTTACAATACCTCCCAGAATGTCCCATAATTTTGTCCAGTTTCTCCTTATCTTTCTCCTTTTCCCATACAAAAGTGATGTACTCCTCCAACGCATCAGGGCCTGCTACATGCAAAAGGATCACAGCCTGGATCTTCTGGGACTTCTTGGCGATTCCACTGGCAACCAAGAAAATCTTGAATTGCTGCTTAAATCTTTTCCAGTTCTCAGCGATGTTTCCATACAGATTCAGAGTGGTGGGAGGCTGCAGGTGTTCCATTCTGACACCATGTAATAATCACACACACAAGGAAGTGGAGTGTGCTGGTTAGTTTACTGGGTAGCACTATACTGTATAGCACTGGTATGACACTAGCAAAAATGCAGGCTACTGCCACCAAACAATGGCTTATATAGCCAGCTTAGCACATGCACAGTAAGTAAGTAAAAATGTATTTCTTGAGTGCCCAATCTTGGAGGCTCTGGGCGCTTCACAAAAAGGTGTAACAATTTAAGGACAATTTACAACAGTTAAAATCAGAGTTGGTTAGTAATACACATACTAAATAAAATAATAAAACTATAAAATTCCTTGATCGGTGGACATCAAATGCTTGTTTGAATAGGTGTGCCTTAAGGCCTCCCTTGAACATCTCCACAGAAGGAGCCTCCCTTAATGACCATGGCAAAGAGTTCCAAAGGACTGGCCCCACTACCTCAGAGGCATGATCACCTGATATCTTATGCCTCACTCTTGGAATGATCAGGAGGTCTTCTGTGGAGGAGCAGAGTGAGCGCACAAGGTGGACAGGAGTCAGGAGGTCAGTCAGATAGTGTGGGCCCAAGCCATAAAGGGCCTTATAGGTGAGCAAGCCCACCTTGAAGGCAGTCCTCCATCTGACAGGCAGCCAGTGCAGTTTACATAGGACTGGGGTTATATGGGCGGACCGCGAGAGGCCTATTGACAACCTGGCCACTGCGTTCTGCACTAGCTGTAGTTGACGGAAGTTACCGACATTGACCCCGAAGTATACAGCGTTACAATAATTGAGCCTACATATTACAAAAGCATGCACCAGACAGAGCTCCTAAAGTGGTAAAAACCATTCCAGAGAACGGCCGACACCTGAGCATCAAGTGTCAAACAATTATCAAGGATGACACCCAGTTTTCTCACCTTAGTAGCCAACGCCAGTGAGGTGGCACCCAGGAACAACCCTGTTACCAATCCAGTGGTGACCACATCCCGTCTGCGACCAGGCTCAATCACCAGTACCTCCATCTTGTCTGGGTTAAGCCTGAGCCAGTAGGGCAGCATACATAACTCACGTATGCTAATACACATTATTACAGGATGCACCTCATCTGGCCCCATCACTTTTTCCACTTTCAGATAAGTGAGTCCATTCAGGACTTTTTCCTCTGAAAAATAACTAGTGGCCGCCTCCCTCCCTCCAAACCTCCTGTTACTTTTTTTGTGGCCTCTCCCCTTCTCCTTCCTCTGTGAACACTGTGTCACAAGCCTGCTTCTGTGGGGCAGGATTCCCAACGTTCCAACGAATCCCTCATGTAATGGGGGGGTCAGGGATACCCCTTCTCTGTCCTTTTAGCACACTCGCTGTTTCACAACTGAACATATGCCAGAGAATCCTAGGATTCCCTCTCTCCATGGGAGGGGTACAAATACAGTCTTGAGTCTGTGTTCCTGGAATAGAACCCTCTCAGCCACTGCACAATGAATCAGAAAGCCACAGGCGTGTATAGACTTCTGGTGGCTGTATACGCTGTATTATATGTCTTTCCCTAGAAACGCAGAGACCCGTTCAAACCCCCACAGACTCCCCCTGAGACCTTTTGTATTTTCTCCCCTCATTTCATCCACAGAGCCCTTAGTGATACTTCACTTCGGTAGTGTTTGGCCCCTAGATCAGTCACATAGGCTAGTATAGTTTGAACAACCCTCCCTTTGGCAACACACACAAAAGACTCTGGCAGAATTCTCTTAAAAGTAAGCCAAAAGCTTTACTAATTAAATAATAAAAGCAGTAAATAAAGACAGATAATTTTAGACATTGGTTACAGGATATGGACAATAAATTGGAAGTACACAAAAAAAAAACAACTAAACTTTGAGAATTCTAGTTTGAAAGTTCTGCCTCAAATCCTTAGTTGCTGAATTTGAAGTGCAAAGTGTTCTTAAAAGTGGTAGCTGAAGCCTTGGCACTTGGTCTAGGACAAGTCTTGAGAAGAAATTGTCTTTGCCCTCTAAGCAGACAGGGTCCCCGAATGCAAAAGGCCCACATACAGTCTTGCACCCTTGTTTTATGGGGTTTCTCAAAGGGCAGGTCCAGTGAATATTGACTTGCTCTGCAATTGGCTAGCATTCCATCTCCACCACTGCACAACCAATCAGTTTTTAGTATTTTATCATGTAACCCCCCCCATTGGGGGCTTACCTGAAATCCCCCCCAAAAGGACTGTATTCCCTGGCAGTTTTAGTCCCATCCCCATTCTTTATTTTTGTCCTAGGGCTGTCTCCTGGCATTTTCCCCTGTGTTCCTGGGTCTCTCCTGCTAGCCCCTGCATGGTTTGCTAAGGGAGAGGGGCTAGAGGAGCAGTTTGATGGAGCCGCCGGCTGTAGAATGGCACTCTGGTGCCAGGCAAGCTCCACGTATGTGCGAAAAGTGCTTTCCATTTTGGCCGTTCATGGCTGTTTTGGCTGTCCTCTCTGGTGGTCCCAGTCTCAGGGAAGGTAACGAGAAGGACTGGGACCATTAGCAGAACCGGAGAGGCAGCTGGGAAGCATAAAGTAATTTGTGTGTGCACCAATCGTGCACAAGGAATCAGAAGCCACCTCATTAATATTCATGAGGTGGCATCCCTTTGAAGAGCGAGTAGAAGTCCTGTCTAGCACTGGGGCATAAGTGTAGTGTTAGGACAGGCAGGGAAAAAGAAAATAAATAAATAAAGAAGGTGTGCAAAAGGAATTTGAAGGCTGCCAGTTTATGGGGAAATAAATATAAAAAGTGTCACAGACTGCAGCCAGGGAACAGAGTGGGCACACTGTATACACTGGGACTGTGTGCTGCCTAGGGGCTTAAGGTAATGGCAGCAGCAACTGAGAAATGGCTAATTAAATGTGTTACATGATGAAATCGCTGTGCAGGGCACATGGGTGGCTACAGCTGTGTGGGGAAAAGGGATAATAAAAGTAAAGAGTTTGGCTGCAAGGACTTTTGGAACTTGGGACTCTGTGTTAATGTGTGGACACTATTTACAACCAGCCACCATGTTAGTAGCCATGTCATACCAGCTAGCCAACCACCAAGCCAGGACTAGCCAGGAGGATTCTGGGGCTTGTGAACAGACTCTTGGGGGAAAATACCGTGGAAAATCTAGGCACCTTTTTGAACAGCCTATGAGACATGGAGGGAGCCTCATACATATGCATTTTTGCCTAAGGACATTGGCTCCAGCCAATGGGGTGCAAGGAAAGGGCTCCTTAAAGTCTAAGACAGTGAGAGATTGAGTCAGTTCAGGGAGAGCTCCTCCAGGAGGAGGGGGCTCATGCCTGTGGAGAAAGTGGGGCTTGGAAATGGGCCTGCCTGGGGGCTGCCAGCAGTTTGGCCCCAGGTCAGGGAGTGTCTGCCCTATCAAGAAAAGAGAAGCTGGAAAGAAAAGAGAAAAGTTTGTTAAAGCAGCAACTTGTGGGAGAAAGAGAAAAGCTGCAGGAAATGGACTTTGTGTTGTTCTGAAGCTGCAACACAATGGTGATAAAAGCGCAGCTCGAATGGAAAGGAAAGCTGCAGATTGCAAGGAAAGAGGTTGTGTCCTGATCCTGAGATAAAAGGACAAAGTTTGGGTCTGGCCTGGAAAAAGGCCAAGGTTGTGTTCTGAGCCTGGAAAAGAACAAAGGCTGCATCTAAACCTGATGGAAAGATGGAGTACAGAGAATGAGGAACAAGGAATATAAATGTGCTGAGAGAAGAGGGAGAGTGAACCTCTTCATTTCAGGGTGTTGCTGAGTACCTGCACAATGAGAAAAGGGACTGTGTGTGCAGAGGATGATGTGTGGGTTAGAGTGAATAGTGTGACCATGTTAAAGTCTGAGAGACTGTCAAAGCAGAAGGATGGACTGGTGCTTTCTGGTCCAAGTGCCTGTGGTCTGCTCCTGAAGTACAGCCAAGAGAGAAATGGATGGCTGTGGCTACACATCGTAGCAGGAAAGAGACGGAAAGAGAAGCAGTGGAAGAGAATGTTCTGAATGTTGCTGCTAGCATCCTGGGCCAGGTGGGGAACTTGCTAACCCCTATCAAGTGGGGTCTGTTGCTGCAGGGGGCCACATGTCTTGTACCCAAGTGCTAGGGTGCTCTGATCAGGGAGCTGGGCCATGGGACCACTCCCTGGTCTGGGTCCTTTGTGGTGGTAGGCCTTGTGCACATGCTATGCAGCAGGGTCTGTAATGGCCAAAGGGGCAAGTTGCAAGATCTGCAAGCAAGGTGAAAGCGAGAGAAAGCTGCAGCCTCTGTACCCCTGTTCAAGCTTTGTGCCAGTTTCTGTTTGTGTTGCCATCCAACCCCAGGACTTCAGAGAACTGTGCCATCCAAGGACTAACTCTGCAGAACCGTGAGTAAATTGCAAGAATTGCCTTGCACCTGGGGACTGTAAATAGTTGAGGAAGCACATTAGGGCTGGAGGTAGAGCCAAGGGAAAATGCATGTATAAAGTTCTTAATGCAAGTAAGCATGCCAAGGCCTGCTACCAGCTGCACATCAGGCCTGCAACTAGAATCTGGGTACCCAGGTACTGGACTTTGGGGAAATGAATTGGGTTCTGTGGGCCTGGGCTTTTTGGGTAACTGCAGCAGTTAGCTAGATAGATATGATGGCTGCATTGATTTTAACATGGGATTGAAATTGGAAAAGGGAAATGTAATTTGGGAAGTGCAAATTAAAATGCTTACTCTATTCCACTTACCCTCAACCTAAACCCTCCCCCTGTAAATAAACCTGGAGTTATTGTTTTACAGCAGGAAAGGAATCCAGAGCCTGATTTTAGTGAGCCTGTGTATTGATGAGATGAAAAGGTAAATGATGTAACTGAATGTGGGGAGGTTCGAATCCTAGTACGTCCATGTCTGGGGTAACTGTTGTGGAGGTAGGTTGGTACAACATCCCAGAGGGTTGCACTGCAAGCTATTCAGACCAACTTAATATGTACTTTGGGTGGAGGCACTGCCATTTTATTTTAACTTTTTGGGAAAGGACCCCTGTAGGTCAGCTTATGAGAACCCAGGCCCCTTACCCGTGGTCAGACCTGCACAGCAGGGGCAATGGCCCTCTCCAGGAAAGTGCTGGAGAGGGGTTACAATTACAAAACAAGAAATGTGCATTTCTATATATGAGAGAAAAAAAGGCTCAGAGGTCAGCTAGTCTAAACTGGAATTTCAGGAAACCATCCCCCTTTGAAGTATGGCTGTAATTAAGCTCAGTACAGCCATTTTCCCACAGTGAGTGAAAAAGTATTTGCCCCTTCCTGATTTTCTCTTATGCATCTTTGTCACACTGGATGTTTTCAGGTCTTTAGAAAATGTAATATTAGATAAAGGGAACCTGAGTGAACAAATAACGCTGTTTTTTTTTAATTTCACTTATTTAATGAAAAAAGTTAACCAACACCAACTGGCACTGTGTGAAAAAGTAATTGCCCCTTACACTTAATAACTGGATTCACACACATTTAGCTGCAATGACTGCAACCAAACACTTCCTATAATTCAATATCAGTCTTTCACATCGCTGTGGAGGAATTTTAACCCACTTTTCCTTGCAGAACTGCTTTAATTCAGTAACATTTGATAGATTTTCGAGCATGAACTGCTCGTTTCAGGTCCCGCCACAGCATCTCTATTGGATTTAAGTCTGGACTTTGACTAGGCCACTCCGAAACTTTAATTTTACTTCTTTTTAGCCATTCTGATGTGGACTTGTGTTTGTATTTTGGATCATTGTCTTGCTGCATGACCCAACTACGCTTCAGCTTCAGCTGACGGAAGGATGACCGGACATTCTCCTTAAGAATTTTCTGGTACAGAGCAGAATTCATGATTCCTTTAATTATGGTAAGTCATCCAGGTCCTTAGGGCAGCAAAGCATCCCACACCATCACACTACCACCACCATGTTTGACTGTTGGTATGGTGCTCTTACTGTGGAATGCTGTTTGCTTTACGAGACATTATGGGATCCATGTCATCCAAAAGTTCCACTTTAGATTCATCTGTCCATAGAACATTTTCCCAAAAGGCTTGTGGATCATCCAGGTGCTTCTTGGCAAATGAGAGATGGCGTTTATGTTCTTCTCGGTTAGCAGTGGTTTTCCATGCTACTCTCACATGAAGCCCATTTTGCCCAGTCTCTTTCTGATTGTGGAGTCATGAACACTGACCTTAGCTGAGGCAAGAGAAGCCTGCAGTTCTTTGGATGTTGTTTTAGGATCCTTTGAGACTTCCTGGATGATTATCGCTGTGCCCTTGGAGTAATTTTGGCAGGCCGCCCTCCTGGGAAGATTCACTACTGTTCCAAGTGTTCTCCATTTGAGATTGTGGCTCTCACTGTGGTTCGATGGAGTCCCAGAGCCTTAGAAATAGCTTTGTAACCCTTTCCAGACTGATAGAGGGCAAGAAATGTTTTCTGATCTTTCAAGAACTTCCTTTGATCATGGCATAATGTGCTTGCGGATCTTTGTGCTGTGGCGTGACTCTGATGGTAAGGGTCAAAATAAGTGAGGTTTATATTGAGCAGGGCTGGCTGTAATCAAGCCTGGCTGTGTTCAATCAGCTGACTCTAATTATCTCTTTAATTGGGTTGATTTAACTAGGGGCAATTACTTTTCACACAGTGCCAGTTGGTGTTGGTTAACTTTTTTCATTAAATAAATGAAATAAGTAAAAAAAAAAAGTGTTATTTGTTCACTCAGGTTCCCTTTATCTAATATTATATTTTGTCTAAAGACCTGACAACATCCAGTGTGACAAATATGCAATAATAGAGAAAATCAGGAAGGAGGCAAATACTTTTTCACGCCACTGTAAATGGTAGCCCATTCAGCTGTAACAAGATTAAGTCAGTGTAGACTGGCAGAGACAAAAGGAAGCCAGATGAAATGACATCTGCAGATGCTGAGAGCTATTCAAACACAAATAGATGTGCCTGCTTCCAGCTCTGCTTAATTATTCTTTAGCCTCCTTCTAAATGATTTAATTAAACTCTAGTCCCTGACTAGCAGCAAACAGCTTTTCTGCCGAGTAACAAGAAATTACATCATTTTTGGGCCCATGGCTATTCTTTGTACCCATAATCCCTTGCAAGTTACATTGGGTCACCATGGGCATCTCTGATGCATTTTTCATATAAAATACCAAGAAACATGATTAGTACAGTAAGGTATGGCTTTATCTCACCACAGACTGAATACATGTATTTGTTCAAGTTGTCTGCCTTTTCCTGGTCTGCGGGTCTGACCGTCTTGGATCCATTTTGTGGATCTTACAAAAGAGTTGGATCCGATGGATCTGTTTGTCAGATCCATGGATCCAATCAACGGCTCCATCTTGGTTCCAAGTATCCGATGGATCCATTTCTTTAAATGTGTGCTGTTAGGCAGGAAGTTGCTGTCTTCACTTCCTGTTTGCTCTGGTGGCCTCCGTTGCAGCTAGTGAGAGTTAGCACATTGTGCAGGCACAGCTCAAGCTGCCCTGGCGAGTTAAGCATTTTTTGGAGGTTTGAAGCATTTGCGTACTCTTTTTGCTGTAATTTTGAACCAAGTGTGTTACCAGTTGTGTTCCTATCATTACTGTGTAATTAATTTTGTTGAGTGTTAAAAAAAATCTAAGTTAATGCATTTCTGTGAAGTGTACTGTGGATATGTGTGTGTATATTAAGGAATGAGGAGGGGGTTTCCCTCTGTTACCCTCCCTTATCTCAGGGGAAAAAAACACTTTCTTAGTGGGTGTTTTTCCTTTTTCCCCTTAAAAATCATTTTGTTTTGTTCTCAGTGGTATGGACTAGTGTCTGTGTGTCATTAGGCCCTGGAAGAGTGAGAGGGTGTTGTTTCTCTCCTTCTGTCTGCATTACTATGTTTTCTATTATATACAACATTTTCCCTAGTAAACTTTTTGTATGCTAAATGTAACTTGAATTTCCACTGTCTGTGTTGTGTTCAGTCTGCCCAGTATAGTAGCAGCTACTGCTGCTAGCTCTCTATGTCCTCCACAGTCAGCTTTATTAGCCATCCCCCTCCCCCAAGGTGGTTAAGGTTAAATCTACTTGCATACATTGCCTGTTGTACTTGTAGTGTACTAGTAGTTTTACTACTAGTACTGTATCATCACTTGAGGCTCATTCAGGCTCAGAGTGGGCACTACACTGCTGCAGGGTGTTGCTTGGCTTATCATTGTGGGTGACTAGTAGTACTGCTAACTTAGGAGTGAGGAGAAGTTACTTAATACTTATACCTATAGAGAAGAACAAGAAGTTAAGTCACTACTCGCTAACACTACTATTCGTAGTAACATAGTGCTGCTGTGTGTGTGTGTGTGTGTGTGTGTGCTTTGTTAATTGTAATCACACAGAGTAGTACAGCAGTAATAGCTGTTAGATATAGAGAGAAACATCGTCTGTATAACCAGTGTGACACTCAGTTTGAGTGACATCATTATTATATAATACTTTAGTTAATTGAACATCCACTTCTTTGTTTTAGTCATTGCCTCTGGCAGTACTTGCTGTGAGTGTGATTGTGTGTGTTACATTACAATTACATATTTTTCCCATTGATAACTTTTTGTATTCCAATTAAAATTACAATTTCCACTGTCTGTGTTGTATAATTCATTCAGTCTGCTCAGTAGTCGCAGCAGGCCAGCTAGTTTCTTCTTTTATTCTTTTCAATTGTTTAACCAGGAGTGGCACACTAAGCTGAAAGCTTGTTTACAGGTGCGACCTGGGAGCACAGGGAAGTTAAGTGACTTGTGCAGTGTCACAGAGTATGCAAGTGGGGGCTGTGGGATTCAAACCCAGGTCTCTAGATTTGCAGCTCAGAGCCTTAAACCACTGTGCTATATTAGTTCTTTGTGTCCTCCGAGTGCACAGCATTATTAGCCCCCCCCAGTGGTTAGGGTTATACAATTATACACTCTCGTTGTTGTTGTTGTTGTACTGTACTAGTAGTAGTAGTACTTTGCGTCTAGTACTACATCACTTGCTGATCAGCCACTCACAGTCTGAGTGGTCACTGCATTACTGCAGGGCAGAGCAGGCTGCTGGCTGTCACTGTGGGTGACGAACTGAGGAGTGGGGGGTCAGTTATACACAAGAGGTTAAGTCACTAGTAGTAGTAGTAATATATTTATATGTGTGTGTGTGGTTTGTTAATTGTTATAAGAAATAACAATGTCTAGTAGCACTGGTGATAAAAGTGGTTAGGGAGGTTGAGGAGGAGGAAATCTGCAGGGTCAGCTGGGAGGTGTGCACACACGACAGCGGTTACCTGTTGTTGAAAGTTGACAGGCAAAAGACACAGTGCTACTGCTGCTGCTAAGAAGAAGTCTGCTCCTGGGAAAAAATGAAGCAGACTCAGCTGAAGCCTGTTAGATGCGTAACTGCTTTACCGAGTCAGCCTGGTGGTACTACTACTACTACTGTCAGTGAATCCCCTTTGCTGGTGTTGAGGAAAGAGTTGCTGGTGGTGGACATATGGTAATTGTGGAGCGGGAGAAACATCCTGCCATAACAACCCGTAGTGGATGGCAGACATATGGGGTTCACGCATTGGTACGTTCTGTGTCTGTTCAGGTTGAGGAAGCTGAGCTGACAGATGATGATCACGAGGAAGGTGATGATGACATGGATGTGGACTACATTCCTCCTAAGGAAATGTTGCATGAGGAGGAGGGGGTGATGGTGATGGTGATGATGATGAATTTTTTTTTAATTTTATTTCAGAGTTCAGAAAATACCTTTGAGTCAAAGACTCCTTTACAAAGGTTCCACGTCACATATATTAGATACAGACACACAATACAGAAGATGTTACAGAGTACAGTTAGATTTGTCACAGGTACAGTTTGGCTAACATTCAGTAACTAGTGCTATTTAAGATTGTGATAAAACTGAATGATTAACAATCCCTGGGAAAATTGAGTTAAGAGCTGTGGGCAAAGGCAAGCCGGTGGCCATTGTCAGTGGTAGAGGATGATGATGATAATTATGGAAGTGTGCAGCATGCCAAGGAGGGTCATACTGCTTCCAAATTAAAAGGTGGCAAGGGCGGTGATGGCACCAAGAAGAGGAGTCGTTTTCATCTCGGGGTTCCAGTACTGGTGGTTCTGTTTCCCATGATGTGCAACAAGAGGAGGAGGAGGATGGTGGTTATTCTGGATCAGGCCATAGCAAGTCTACAAGTGTACCCAGAAGGTATGGAGGAGGCTGTAGTTCATCAGATGTGTGGCTTTTGGTTTTCACTAAGAGCCCCAAGGATGTGACTCATGCCATTTGCACACTATGTGGGTCTAGCTTGAACCGTGGTAAAATGACATCAGCTTTGGGTACTTCTGGCATGCTGAACCATCTGTGGTCCAAACATCGGCAGGACTGGTTTGGCATTGGCTCTGCCCAGCAACACCCACCACCTAGACAAACTTTAGCCCCAATAAATTTGGAAGAGGAGACGGAGGACAGATTGACCTCTGGAACCAGTGATGGTACATTAGATTCGCAGCAGCCTAGGACACTGGGTCAGTTTAGTACCCGCACTGCATGTCCCCTATGGAGGAGACTGAAAGTGGAAAGCCAGACTACTACTGCACCATGTCAGCAGGCAACTTGGAAGAAATTGTGGAGCGAGGAAAACAATTCACCCCATCTCACTCCCGAGCCAAGGAGATTAATGCGGCACTGACTGAGCTAATCATAACCAATCTTCTGCCACTGTCATTTTCCTCCAGCTTGGGCTTCAGGAAGTTCATGTCTGTGGTGGAGCCTCATTACCATGACCCTTCACAACATTTTTTCACTCATGTAGCAGTTCCTAAGTTGTACAACAGTGTGCGTAAGGAAACCCAGAGGTGCTTGAGGAGATCATCCTGTAAGGATATCCATATCACCACTGATATGTGGACAAGTGGACATGGGCAGGTTGTAGATTATATGGCAGTTACTGCACACTGGGCTTGCCTTCATGATGCCTGTGCAACCACGCCATCTGCGACAATGACAACATCAAAGAATACTGCTGTTGTGGTGAAGCCTGTGTACAGGAGGCAGGCAGTACTGTGTGAGTGGATTCCCATCTGATCACACATCACAAAGTATATTGGCTGACCTTAAAGATGTGCTTCAATGATGGCTCAGTAGCAATGATCTTGAACCTGGAGTTGTTGTCAGTGACAACGTTCATAACATTGTGAAGGCCGCCAAGGATGGATGCCTCCCTGACGTGCCCTGCCTTGTCCAATGCATGAACCTGGTCATCAATGACTTCATTTTCAACAACTGCATGGTGAGAGATGTTATAGGCACTGTAAAAACTATCTGTGGTCACTTTTTGCACTCTGTGAAGGCACATAAGAAGCTGCGCTGAATCCAGATACAGAAGCACCTGTCTGAGCATGCCCTTAAGCAGGATGTCGCAACTCAAAGGAACTCAACATATTACATGCTTCAGCAGTTCTAGGAACAGAAGCTGGCAGTGCATGGCTACTTGCTGCATCACAACATTGCCGGTGCAGATATCATGTTATCAAATCGGGATTGGACAGTGGTCCGTATGCTTGTCCTAATTCTTGAGCCATTTGAGGCATTCACACGTGAAGGCAGTAGTGAGTCTGCCTGTCTGAGCATGGTGCTGCCACAGCTATGATACCTGCATGTATTTTTAAGGCAGGTATTCAATGCATACCAGAGAAATGAGGAGAAACATGATGATGCACTAAACATCACACGGTCTTTGCTGCACATACTCTCTGAGGACCAGCAGCTTAGTAAAATGTTCCATGGATGAACAGTATGTCCTGCTATGCATCCCTGCTTTAAGTCACAGATGCAGAACATCTTGCCAGAGGATGCAGACCTTAAGAAATGGAAGGATGCATTGTGTGCAGAAGGGGGTGAAGAGGAGGAGGCTCCTGAATGTGACAATGACAAACCATCAAGGACAACAAAAGGAACATCAAGTAGTGGGAAAGTGGACAGAGGAAACATAACAATTGCCTGGGAACAGTCCGATATTTTTGAGGAGGAGGAAGATGATGACTTCCCTATCATGAGACCAGGTACCTCCTTGCTAGATCATCTCTCATCTGCCCAGCTGATATCTGTAACAGAACCCCGATGCAAGGAATGCTGCCACATTTTTATCCACGTGCAGATTGATGGATACTTTGGTGACACAACTGGTGTCAATAGGGAGGAAGATCCATTGATCTATTGGCATGGAAAGTGAAGCACATAGCCTGTCCTGTGTTCCTTGGCAGTATACTACCTCACTTGCCGATGCTCAAGCAAGTACTCGGAAAGAGTGTTCAGTGCTGCTGGTGCAATCATGTCCGACCTAGAACATGCCTCAGTCCTGGTAATGTGGAGAAGCTAATGATTCTGAAGCTTAATCTGCATGACTTCAACAAAAAGCGTTCACAAGACTTGGATCTGGTTTGTGACCCCACAGAGACACCTTCACAACCACTTGATCCTGATGTTCGCTGGGATGAAGACTAAAGGCAAGGGCAAGCAGGGCACAGAAGATGTCATTGCAATTATATCTTCTTATATTTTCACTGCTGTAACATGTATGTCTGATGACAATCATATCTGTCCAATGTTATCAGATGATGATGGTTCTCCAAGCTCAAGAATGCTAGTCCAAGACAAGTCCATTTATGCCATACAGCCACAAACAGAAAAGTGGCCACACACTACAGTACTTAGTAACATGTTTTGGCCAACTGTAACACTCCAATGAACAACTGGAATTAAAAATACGACACCAAAATCAACATGAAAAAAAAAACAGGATATAAAATAGTCTGTTCATAAAGATATAATGCATCCCATATAATCAAATTGACAGTAGCCAGTTGCTGGTATACATTTCTCATACTGTGTATATATATATATATATATATATATATATATATATATATATATATATATATATATATATATATATATATATATATATATATATATATAAATCTTATGCTGATAATGAACACCTGGCTGTGTTCAGTCCTAACATGTATTGTAAAACTCATTTGGTCCAAAGTTAAAGTGTGTCCAATTAGCAAAATATTGGACTCTGCTGCTGTGCATGGAACTTCAGTTTGTTTTCAACAAATCACTGTTTGCTTACCATACCACCACTGTTGCACTGGCAGAAAGTAAGTGCTGTGCTCATGATCATGTCGTGCGTTGCCAAACTGGCCGGTTAATTTTCTTGCAACTTCACAGCAGTGCTCACACAGTCAGTGAGGTTCAAAGTAAAATGAAAACTTTTGCTGACATTTTCTTCAGGCATTGTTTGATGAAGGAGCTAGATCTGTGTGAACAACTGTAAACCGTTGTTTGTCATTGTTAATATATGTTTCTTAAAGTTTAGCCTAAAAAGCATATGGAAGAGAATACGAACAGTCCTCGGAGGGTGGTGGATGCATGGAATGGCCTACCTCAGGAAGTGGTAGATATGAATACAGTGCAGGGCTTCAAACAGGCATGGGATAGGCGTAAGGGAGCAATACAGATGAGTATGAATAGATAGGTCATTGACAGAGCAATGGCCAATGGCACATTCATAAGGTAGAAAAAAAATGGGCAGACTGGATGGGCCTTGCGGTCCTTATCTGCCGTCAACTTCTGTGTTTCTGTGTTTCTATGGATGCTTATAATAAATAGTCCACTGTGTAGCCTCGAGGAAAGGAGGTAGAGGGGGGACATGATAGAAACTTTCAAGTACCTCAAGGGAATCAACAAAGTCCAAGAGGGTAGCATCTTTCAAAAAAAGGGGTGTGCAAGAACAAGGGCACAATTTGAAGATGGAGGCGGCGGCTCAGAGGTAATTTAAGGAAGTATTTTTACAGAGAGGGTTGTGGATGCATGGAGCGGCCTTCCGGAGGAGGTTGTGGAGTCAAAAACAGTGGTGGGATTCAAGCATGCATGGGACAGTCATAAGGCAATTCTAGGGGGTTGGGGTAGGAAGAAGTAGGCTGCTGGTTAACTAGGATCTGCTGCTTATCCATTAGGTAGGGAAATGGGCAGACTGGGTGGGCCAAGCGGTCCTTATCTGCCATCAAATTCTATGTTTCTATGTTTCTATGTGTTGTGATGATTCTCATGGTATCATGAACGTTGAAGAATAAACAAGGTTGCCCTTGCCTGTTTGGACCTTTCCTAGTGATAACTAGTTCTCTCCCTATACTGTGCTGGTAGCGGAGCTGGTGCAACTGATTCAATCACCAGCTGCGTTGGTAAGACATGCATGGAACACCCCCTAACATCTATTATTTGATTTCATATGTTTGTGCATAAATATGTTATTAGTTTTTATGCCCCTTTTTTCCTGTGTCTCCCTCACTGGTAGCATCTCTGAAGAACTGTCCTCCTCTGGGTCTCACCTCACGGAGTGGTCATCCCATCACGGGCATCATGCCTGTCTGTGTGCCGTCCTCACAGCCATCCCTCTTGGCTACTAAGGCAATAATCCCATAATTCTACACACGGGGTCGCATACAGGCAAAAACATGCTAGACTTGCTATCCTATGGGCTTAATTATGTTTTATTAGCTGCTTTTCATAATGGCCACAAGTAGTTAAGGGTGCAGCATATGTTATTCTTGTCGTACCCGTTGAGACCATTGAGATATTTGGAATGAAGCTTGTCACTTAACTCCAAAAATTGACAGAGTTATGGCCTGTTGAAGTTACAATGTTATCCTATGGGCTTAACTATGTTTTATTACAGTAGCTGCTTTTCTTAATGGCCACAACTAGTTAAGGGTGCACATATATTATTCTTGAAAGGCTTCTCTAGTACTGGAGGAAGGGAAAATGTCTTGGAAATTTCTATGCTCTGTTGTAAAATGCAGTTTCTTTCATTGTGTCTCCCTCACAGGGAGCATGTCTGAAGAACTGTGCTCCTTGTCTGGGTCTCACCTCACAGAGTCGTCATCCCATCATGGGCGTCTTGCCTGAGTGCTGTCCTCATAGCCATCTCTCTTGGCTACTAAGGTAATAACCACATAATTCTGCACACATTAAGTTAACCCATACCTTCGTGGTTCCGTCTGGTTTTCATGTATCTTTTCTGACGTGGTGCTGGGACAGCCTGTCAGAACTACTGGGGGAAGGGTAAATGTCTTGATGTTTCTGTGCCCTATTGTAAAACACAATTTCTTTCATTGTGTCTCCCTCACAGATAGCACCCCTGAAGAACCGTCCTCCTCCTCCTCAAGCACCAGCAGCACAAGTCATCCTCTGACAGCAGCGTACAAGCCAAACTGCCTATGAATTCCTCTCCTTCTCCTCCTCCTCCTCCTCTTCCTCCTCAAGTATCAACAGTACAAGTCATCCTCTGGCAGCAGCATACAAGTCAAACTGCCTGTGAACTGTCCTCCTTCTCCTCAAGCAACAGCAGCACAAGTCATTCTCTGGCAGTTCTCTACAAGCCAAACTTCCTGTGAACTCTTCTCCTCCTCCTCCTCAAGCACCAGCAGCCCAAGTCATCCTCTGACAGCAACGTATAAGCCAAACTGCCTGTGAACTCTTCTCCTCAGGCACCAGCAGCACAAGCCATCCTCTGGCAGCAGCATATAAACCAAACTGCCTGTGAACTCTCCTCCTCCTCCTCCTCAAGCACCAGCAGCACAAGCCATCCTCTGGCAGCAGCAGCATATAAACCAAACTGCCTGTGAACTCTCCTCTTCCTCCTCAAGCACCAGCAGCACAAGCCATCCTCTGGCAGCAGCATATAAACCAAACTGTCTGTGAACTCTCCTCTTCCTCCTCAAGCACCAGCAGCACAAGCTATCCTCTGACAGTAGCGTACAAGCCAAACTGCCTATGAACTCTACTCCTCCTCCTCCTCCTCCTCCTCCTCAAGCACCAGCAGCACATGTCATCCTCTGGCAGCAGTGTACAAGCCAAAATGCCTGTGAACTCTCCTCCTCCTCCTCCTTCTTAAGCACCAGCAGCACAAGCCATCCTCTGGCAGCAGCATACAAGCCAAACTGCCTGTGAACTCTCCTCCTCCTCCTCCTCCTCAGGCACCAGCAGCACAAGCCATCCTCTGGCAGCAGCGTACGGGGCAGACTGCCTGTGAACTCTCCTCCTCCTCAAGCACCAGCAGCACAAGTTATCTTCTGGCAGTAGTCTACAAGCCAAACTGCCTGTGAACTCTTCTCCTCCTCCTCCAGCACCAGCAGCATAAGTCATCCTCTGGCAGCAGTGTACAAGCCAAACTGCCCGTGAACTCTCCTCCTCAAGCACCAGCAGCACAAGACATCCACTGACAGCAGCATACAAGCCAATCTGCCTATGAACGCTCCTCCTCCTCAAGCACCACCAGCACAAGCCATCCTTTGGCAGCATCATACAAGGCAAACTACCTATGAACTCTCCTCCTCCTTCTGAAGCTTCAACAGCACAAACCATCCTCACTCAGCACTGTACAAGCCAAAATGCCCCACTGAACTCTCATACTCCGATAGATGCACCTACAGCACATCCCATCATCTGATGGCAGTACAAGCATATGGATTTCTCATGATGGGGAACTGATGGCAGCCCAGCCCAGGAAGGTACCTTTTGTACAAGTTCAACAAACAAGAACGGCAAGCCACAGGCCATTCCATCAGTGCAATGCATCTCAATGAGGAGGAACAGTACAACAATAGCACAATACACTGACCATGTCCAGTCTCATCTGCAGAGATACATTACTGGTAACAGTGACTAAGAATAAGTAACATGTGACCCTGACATCACTACAAGGCCAGATGACAGAGTATGGAAAAAAGACTACTGCTGTGTCATCACCAGTGCTGGCGCCAGCCTTCCCCCGCTACCATCAGTGTTTTCAATGATCAGATGGAGAGGTATTCATGATTACTCTCCATCATTTAGTGAACACCTTGATGGCAGTACAGCCACATACGGGTTGCAAAAAAAGACATTCGTTATTCAACTACAGGTAAGTGACTCAGTTAATACAAGGTAAGTGTATTCTTTTTTTAAAACATACATAACTGTTACATGGTGATGCTAACCTGGGGTGTATCATTATTTTAATGTCAGCATATCACAGACTGCTGTTATCAGTGTTTCAGATGTTAATGCTTAAAAAGGTGTTGTAACGCACACAGTGTTGCCATTGAAGCACTGATACAAATGACCCCCCCAGGATCCCTTGATTCAACATTGGATCCAGGGATCCGACTTCAGATCCCCGGATCTGACCTCGGATACCTGGATATGACCTCAGATCCTTTGGTATCTAGCTGTGGATCTGACATCTGACTTTGGTTGCATTTTGAGTCAGGTCCTAGGTCAATACTGGCACTATCTGACAGAGGGCAATCGGATCCACCAAAACACTATCTGAGCAACACTACTTACAATTCCTCCCCTGGTCTTCCTCTTTTCACTTGCATGCCTAAAAAATTTTTTCTTCCCTTTTGTTGCTACCTGGCCTATTTTCTCCTCAGTTTGTGTGTTCACGCTCCTTACTGCTTACCCTGCTTCCCTCTGTTTCCCGCTGTTCACCTCCTTATCCTCCTCCCTCTATGTCTCCTTATACCATCTGAATGCTGCCCTTTTAGCCTTAACTTTTCAGTCACCTCTTTTGAGAACCATAGCAGTCTCTTTTTCCTCTTGCTTTTGCTCATGTGCTTGACGCAGACGTTTGTTGCCTTCGCTGTGCCCCCTTTTAGCTTTGCCCACTGTTCCTCCACACCACCCAGGTCATCCCCACTGCCAGGTCCTTCCTGAGACATTCACCCATCTGTTTAAAATCTGCTGTCCTGAAGTCGAGGACCCCTGCCCTTGTTTGGTTCGATTCTGCAGCTGTCCTTATGTTGAACCACACTGTACGGTGATCACTGGTCCACAGGTGGCCTCCAACCCTGATGTCTGCAACACTGTCTCTGTTAGTATCAGCTCCAATATTGCCCCATAATGAGTGGGCTCCCTGAATAGTTGCCTGAAGAACACCCCATGCAGGGATTCCAGGATGTCCCTGCTTCTTGCTGAAGCTGCAGCAGGGAGGCTTCGATCTATCTCTGGCAGATTGAAGTCCCCCACCAGCAGCACATCCCCTTTTTCTGTCATCTTGCCAATGGCTTCCACCAATACCTTATATAACTCATCCATCTGTGCTGGAGGTCTGTAGATCATGCCAGTGTGAATAGTGGCTCTGTTCCCTGTCTCCAGGGTGAACCATGGTACCTCAGCCCCGCCCCCTGTATCTGTTGCTTTTATGCTTTCTCTGACATAAAGCACCACACCTCCTCCTTTTCTTCACACCCTGTCCTTCCTGAGCAGAGTGCAGCCTGGAATGGCCATGTCCCAGTCATACATACATAGATACATAGACAGTGTCGGCAGATAAGGGCCTATGGCCCACCCAGTCTGCCCATTTGAGCTTGTAAGTTCAGTTTATTTTCCTAGAAGTCTGTTTCCCCTTACCCATGACCTCTAGAATTCCTTTATGTCTATCCCATGCATTCTTAAATCCCGTGATTGTTTCAGCCCCCACCACTTCCTCTGGCAGGGTGTTCCACTTGTCCACCACCCGTTCTGTGAAGAAATTCTTTCTCATGTTTCCCCTGAATCGTCCTCCCTCCAACTTCATCCCATGCCCTCTAGTCCTGGAACATCTTTTTCGCTTAAAAAATAGTGTCATGGTTTTCAGTGCACCATGACTCAGTAATGGCCACAATATCCAGGTCAGCCTCAGACGTGATGGCCTCTAGGTGTGCAACCTTATTTCCTAGACTTCTAGCATTCTCACGCATAGCCTTCCATATTTTGTTACCACTCCATTTGCTAAACCCCTTTTTCCTTTTTGCCCTCCCTCCTTCCCTCTCTTTTTAATGCTTTCATTCCCATCCCTCTTCATTTCTTCTACCCTGCTTCTTTTATTAATCTGCACGTTAGTGGATTCATCTCGCCCTCCCCTCATATTCTCCGTGCTCTCTACTTCAGCCTATGGGGGGGGGCAGTTTATGCCTCCCTGATTTCCTCTGCCACCCTCCTTGGCTAGTTTAAATGTTCATCAAAGGAACATTTAAATCATATCACTGAGGACTGTGGTTCCCCTCCCGGATGGATGCAGATCATCACCCCTGTGTAGGCCCTTATTCCTCTAGGTTGGACTCCATATAGTCCCAAGTATAGTTGAACCCCCCCGCACCATTCCTTCAACTATGAGTTGAAGCTCCTGGTACAGGGAACCCTCTTCTTCCCATTGTCATAGACAGGCAGCATCTTAGTGAAAACCACTGTGAGCGCTACCTGTCTAAGACCCCTACCCAGCTCCCTGAACTCCCCCTGTAATATTCCACTCCCGTCCCTAGCCAGATCATTAGTCCTCAGGTGGACAATGACATTCAGCTTTCCCTCCCATCTTGCTGCCCTAGCAATCCTCAGGATCCCCTCCCCATCCCTCTGGGCCACCTGACCTTCCTCTCCCCCTCCCTTCCTATTATCAAATCTATTCCCCCTACATTCTAGTTCTCAACTAGAAGTTGCTTCCTTCTCTTCTGGGGTACTCTACTACCATCCTTTGGGTCTCCACTGCAGAGGATCCCCACATCCTCCCTGGTCACTACCATGGGTGCCTCCTCCTGGCAATCCTGCCCCTCCAGAGAAGCACAGGAATTACGCAGTAGTACCAGCTGAGGACTCTGCCTCTAAACCACCATCCCCCACACTTCCAGAGCCCAACATATCCAGCAGTTCTTCCAACCTGGCATCCTCTGAGATAACAGTGGCAGACTTGGTGGCCCCTGGGTGGGGGAAGAAGTCCTCTGAATCCTAGCCAACTTGGCCTGGAGTCTAGCTACCTCCTCCCTCAACCCAGACAGGTGTGTGCAGATGGGGCAGCACCACAGTCTCCCGAAGGTCCCTCTAAAAGCTGCTGCCCCACAGCCACTGCACTGAATCACTCCCAACATTCCCAATTCCCACCCTCCCTGTGTCACTTGGAAATACCTTTTTACCCTTACCCCAATAGGGTGTCCTTCACCCTGATAGGGTGTTTCTAGTTTTTTCCTTTTTTTTTTGTTTGCTTTGCTCCTTTTTACCTTTACCCTAGATAGGGGTTTCCCTTCTACCCCTATCAACAAGTAGTTTCGTCTTGCATAAGGTGTTTTCCTCCTTCCTTTACACTTTACTATACTTTTCTTCCTTTTTTTGTCTATTACCATAGCAGCACTTTCATCTTCCCCCAACCCTTTGCTTCCTGACCACAGATTGCTATTAGTGTTGTCCTATACCCTGTGTAAATAGCTTTATACTGCTACTCTATACCGGGTGTTGCACCTATTTCCAGCCTTGGCCTACCTGTGACCCTCTGCCCTTCCCAGCAGTGAATGTTACAACAGGAGTGATAGGTACCATACCTTAGTCGACCGACAGAGCCCTGCTTACTTGATTCCTTGTTGATGCCCACTGACACCTAAGATATTAGTTACCTGTTCCACTAACTCACTGGGACATGAACGTGCTGGATACATTGGCAGTGGCTGCTTTTATGCAAAACCTTCTCCCTGGGAGGTCATATGATGCACAGTGAACCCTCCCTCACAGCTGATGTACTTCCTGTTCTGCGCTTTCCTTCCCAACCTCCCCAAAGTGAGTTGCAGCTTTTTTATGTTTAAATTATGGCTTCCTGAGCCAGAAGCCTCTCCTCCTTGCTGGCCTCTGAACTGAGCACTGGTACAGTCAGTTTGATGTGTATTGCTGCATTGTATTTGTTGTTTGTCACAGTACAATGCATTCTTTAATTAAACTAATATAGAAACAATCAATTTTGTCTCTAGCAGGCTCTAGCAGGCAACTCCAGCAGATTCCAGCAGACTTGCATGTGGTGCACCCCTCTCAACCAACACACACACAAGGAAACACACACAAGGCCTTTGGCACTCAACCTCAACTCCCATTTTTCACCCCTACAGATAGACAGGGCCAGGCCATGGAAACTACTACAGTCTGCCAAGCTAGCATGCACATCAATCAATCAATCAATCAATCAATCAATCAATCAATGTCTTTATTTAACCAGGCAATCACCATTGAGCAAGCTCATTTTCGAGGTGGACCTGGGTTTGTTAACAAGGAACAAGGGACAATATACATGGGGTGCAACACACAAGAAAATAGTAATACAAATAAAGTGAGATACAATAATAAAGTATATGCAAAGTATCAGCAGGTAGCATTGACAGTAGTATACGTTTGGAACAGAAGATACAGCTAGTTTTGGGTAGGACACAATTTTTCATAAAAGTAAAGAAATATACATATCAGGTGCACCGAGCACAAATAAAACCTAATATAAAAAGGTATATAGTGATACGGTATGGAGAATTTAGAGCTGGAACCAGGGTCAAAGGAATGAGGAAGGTACAGATATGGGGGTAGGAAAAAGGGGAGAGGGAAGAATCGACTACATATGTGATCAGTCTTTTAACAGTAGTAATGAGAGTGTGCTTGGACTTATAGGAGTCACTATTTAGGGTAGACAGGCACAGGACTCCTTATAATGATGTAGGTATAGAGATTTAAAAGCTGCTAGGCTGATGGGGTGAGTTAATTTCAAAGTTTTTTGCAGCTTGTTCCACAGTTGAGGGAGCACAAAGCTGATGGCTGCTCTGCCAATGCGAGATTTTGCTTTGTAAACATAAAGGTAGATCTATGAGATGCTTCTCACGGCATACTTCCCCAGAGTGCACAAAGGTAAACAGACAGACAACAAACAGACACATAAAACCCTCCCTTCCTAACAGTGGGCACCTGGGGGTGGGCTACAGTGCACTCAACTAATCCTGGTGCATTCTCTAAAGAATTGCTGCTGGACAGAAGACTGGCAGTAGATGAAGCACTCTGTGACCAAAGAAGTAGGTTCGAATATTTTTATTCAGGTATTTTGCTTAAAATACTGTGCAAACCTTTTGGATCAGCTGCAGAAGAAGACCAGGAGCAAAATCCTGGCACTTTAAGGCCTAACCAGCTTCTTTGTCAGGGGCCTTCCTAGCGGTGACAGCTGGTCTGCCAGTGGGTGGTGCAATGGTTTCTCTATGTAGGGACTTACTCCAGGTGGACATTGTTTCTTTGCTTGTTTGTTTGTTTTTGTTAACCAGGTAAGTCCAGTGGTCCACAGAGTACAGGTACCCATTTTCAGAGACAGCCTGGGTCAAAGCACAATACATACACAAAACAGTAGCAGTAAGCACTACAAATAGTACATTGTCAATTTAAAACAGTATGCATCAATCATTCCTTAAAACACATGCATTTACAAGTGTCCAACAAATGCATTTCCATATCATTTTTAAAACAATGTTCTTGATAGAGAAGCTGTTTCAAGAACAGAGGAATGCACAGTATAAGAAACATCACTAGTTGGAATAAAAATGTTATTGTACCCTTATGCAGTAAGTAAATAAAGATTTATTTATCAAGCACCTATTTCCTGGGGTTCAAAGTGCTGTAAACAGAAATGACAGTAATATACACATAACAATTAAAATAACATTAGTAAAACCAATCCATATAAATATCTTATGTAAGACTGCATTTAGATTCTGAAACACAGTTTTAGGTCTACTATATTAAAAAACACAGAAACATGATTAAGGGGATTCAAAGAAGAGCTTTTTAAATTATCTGGGAACTGCAGAATTGTCATTGTTGTGAAATATTAAAAATACTGAACTTAATGAAATTAGAGTCAAGGAGAGCCATGGGGGAGGGGGGACCTGCTGTTTTTATATGATTTGAGAAAAAATCTGCACACAAACTCCTTTTTCAAAGTGCTCTTTTGCAAGTTTATTTTGGCAAGTTTGAGAAGCCACAACAACAGCCCTGCACTTCAACCCTCAAGCAGGTCCTGCCCCTAAGGAAGACCTACTTGAGGGTTGAAGTGCAGGGCTGTTGTTGTGGCTTCTCAAACTTGCCAAAATAGACTTGCACTAGAGCACTTTGAAAAAGTAGTTTGTGTGTGGATTTTTCTCAACTATTTATTAAGCTGGCTGCTTTATTTCTTGCACTGCTACCCATCTAGTGCACACCTTCTTGTTTGTCTTTGATGTTTTTATATGATGTTGGGAAGAACACCAAACTAATGCAGAGTCTAAATTTAGAGTTCAAAGATTATACACATTTCACTAGGGGACATCTCTATCAACATTTTTTTTTAATTCTGTTTATCCTCCTATCCTACCAGCCAGGACCTATTCCCACCTATCTCTAGCACCCATATCCCATCCTCCCAAAACTCCCCTACCTGGAACCCTGGTCCCCCGATCAACTCGTGTCTCACCTGTGGACTTGTCCCTCTCAGCTTGCTACCCTGAGGCGGGGTGCCATTCAGCTCCTTAGGCAATTCCCCATGCAATCCAGTAAGTCTGAGGTGGAGGTGAAGACTGGGATCCCCAGGGTCCAGACAGCAAAGAATGGCATTATACCGTGGTGACAACAACAAGCTTCATCTGCGAGGCCACCAGCACTGTTTTCCAAGTTTCCCCTGGTGAGAGCAGACATGCAGTGATGTCATGGAGTGTCATGCATGCTCCATTGTGTCACATGCCAGAGTCTACTGCGTCCTACTATTCCCTGCCTCTGCAAGGTACCAGGCTCATTGCCTCCCAGCCACTGCCAAGAAGCACCTTGTTGCTGGGTCCCTTCTCCCACCCACCCCAGAGGAGGTGAGTTGTTTTCTGGCTGCTCTACTCTCCTTCCCTACTCAGCTCTCCAATACTCCAGGCTTGTTCTTGAACCGAGGTCATCGGTGTCATGAGTGGTAGCTCTACCACTGTGCCAGTGGGCCTGCCTATCATCCCTATAAACATAGGGGTGGTAATATTTGAGAGTGTGTGTGTGTGTACTGGGATAGAGTTATCCCTTCCTCTCTCTGGTCCCACTGTCTTCACTCTGGGGTCTGGCCCTGGAAAGTGCTATGGTTAACCTGGCCAAGCACACAAAATCCTACCAAACCAGTGGTGGCCCCTCTGGGGAACAAAGGCAGGTCTTCTGATGGGTGGTGCTGTGATGGGTTTCCTCTGTGTGTGTGTGTGGGGGGGGGGAGGTTGCTGGGAATGTACAATATATGTTGTTAGTCTTTCCTGTGTCTCAGTCTGCCTTCCTCAGTGCAGTGCTGCTGTGCTCTTCAGGGCTAACCTTACTCTCACAGCTTGCTCTGTGTGTGTGTGTGTGTGTGTGTGTGTGTGTGTGTGTGTGTGACATGTCCTTGATGGGTCCAGACCCACCAAAGCGCACTGGTGGCGTGTGTTGAAGTACAACTGCAGATGTGTGATGATTTCTGATTTAGGCCAGACTGGACTTGAATATTTGTATACACATACACACACACACAGTAATGCATACAGTGGTATGCACATATTCTGATGTAAACATACACAGACATACACAATGGTGCCTATGCATGGAAACAAAAGTGTGCCTACGCGCTGCATAACTGATGCACGTAGGCAACCCTAAGTGGGAAATCCACGCATAGGACCCCCGGCAGCATTCACTATCTGTGTGCAAGACAGATACATGCCTGATCCCCCGGCCACATGGACAGCAATGCTCCAGGGGCGGGCAGGGGGCATGCCGGGGGTGTGCCTGCACTACACACCATGTACTAAGGCATGTAATGCAGCACACTGGGGGTGTAGGAGGGCACCAGTTAAGCTGGGGAGACTCTGCTGTAACCAATGTACGTGCCCTGCCCTACACACACAGGATTCTGCCCCGCACCAGCAGCACTATGGACATCCCCCCACACACCAGAACACCCCCCAGTCCCGGATGTACAGTATAGAGTCCCCACAAGACAGGCACCCTGCCCCAGTCCCAAGTGGCTGCCCCCCACACACACAGTGGCTGCCCTCCTAACACACACTGATGCCCCATCCCTGTCCATGTGCTGCAACCCCCCGCCACACATCACTATCCCATCCCCAGCTGTATGTAGGCACCCCCCACACCACCACCACACAGCTGTGCCCTGTTCTGCTGTAGTTAGCCCCCACACACATGCGTTGGAGCCTCGTCATTAAGACAGCAGACCCCCCCACAGGTGCCCTGTCTTGCATGGCCCAGTGCTGTGCACATCATCCTGAACACCCTGGCCCCTGATCCTGGTACCCCCACCCCTCGTTGGTGTGCAGTGGTCTCCTATCCCCCATGGCACAGACAACCCCCATCCCTGTACCTGCCATTGGTGCCACAGCTCGAGATGGCCAACAGCACAGCCCTCCACACACCTTCACTGCTGCTGGCTGTCCAACTGAGGCTGGGAGCTCAATGTCTATATATGGACGTGCGCTCCCAGCCTCAGTTGGACAGCTGGTGACCATGCAGGTGTGTGGAGGGCTGTGCCACTGGCCGTATTGAGCCGCAGCACCGGCAGCAGGTACGGGACCGGGGGTGGCCAGTGCCATGGGGGTGGGGGAACACTGCACACCAGTGAGGGGTGGGGGTATCATGCTGGGGGTCAGGGTAGGGCTGGTTGGCACAGCTGTGTGTTAGGGGGTTGTCATGACATACACAGGGACTGGGCTGACACTTGTCGGGGTGGGGGGTATGTATTGCACAGCCGGGGACCTGGCTGGCACATGTCAGGTGGTGGGGGTATGTGTTCAGCAGACGAGAACCTGGCAGACACTTTTTGCGGGGTTGGGGTATGTTTATGCTGGCAGGGGACTGGGCATACTTGTGCTGGGAGGTGGGGGATGTCCTGTACAACTGGGGATGGGGTGGAGTGATGTGGGGGGGACATCAGTGTGGCGTACACCACAACAGTGGCTGTTGTAGAGCAGGGTGGTTCACAGGACTGTGGGGCATGACAGCGTGAGTCCAGGTGCCTGCAGGAGCTATTCATGCACCTGGACCCCGCAACGCCCCTCACAAGTAATCCACTCTGGGACCCAGGACAGGCATCCCATTGAATGCCTGCCGGGGTCCACAACTCCATCCCCAGCTGTCCTGGGGAGTCCTACGTGCCGGGGGGCAGCGGACAGACAGGTGCACCATGGGTGCTTGCGATAGTTCATACCACGCACCGTGTGCCTGTTCAGGCCCACAGAGGATTGTGAGCATGATACACACCTCCAGCGTGTAATTCTCAACTATTCATGCATAGGGACCTATGTAAGAAGCTAAAGAAGGAGGGCAATGATTGAACAAGCTTATTGAACCACTGAAAACTCCACCACTAGTGATAATTCAAATGAATTTAGAGAAACAGGAAAGGTAATTAAGAAAAACAAATGCCAAGCTGTATTTTCTGAGATACTACCAGTACCATGGACTAGACCTGAGCAAGTAAATAAAATAAGAAGAATACATTATTGGTTGAGAATGTGGGCGACAAAGGAAATCTTTAAATTCTTGAGGAATTGTAATACCGTTGTACATTGACAGGACTTATACTGCAGAGGTGGTCTCCACTTAAACAACAAATTCTGGTCAGAGCAACTGTGGCTGCTAGGAGGGCTATAATTAAAACATTTACATAGTTAAAGGGGATAACTAAGACTAATACAGAAGGGATTTTCCAGATTAGAAGGGGAGGCATATGAGAGGGCACTGGCTAAGACTGGGGGATTCAGGAGAGAAATCAGGAGACATTTTTTCATAGAATGGGTGGTAGACAAATGGAATGCTCTGCCTGAGGAGGTGGTATCCTGTAGAATGGTGGGTGGTTTTAAGAGGGATGGAACAGAGTGAGAGGGGTTAATAATGAAGAGGGGTGGGGCAGCTGCAAGTTGAGGGGCTAGCTGCACAATAGAGCAGACTCGATAGACCATGAGGCCTGTTTCTGCTGGTGTTTTCATATGTTCATATGTAATACATTAACTTGATAAAGGTGTTTCTTGGCCTTAAATGTAAAGATGAATTGCCGTAGTCAGCTCAAGGTGTAAATTTCATTTTTGGTAAAGGCAGATCATTTATCTGGTTAATCCTGTGTTTCCCATGTGTTTTAGTAAGAGTAGCGAGTGCGTGTTGTACTATATGTGGAAGGAGAGGAAGCTCTGCACCAAGGCCTTCGAGTAATGGTAGAAGGAATGGCGCAGGGAAGAGAGGTATGTCTATACTGGGGACTATGGGCCAAGCTAGAAGGAAAAGAACCTGTACTGAGGTGATAGCCTGCTTTAATCCAGGAGGCAACCACAGTCCTCAGTAGATGATTCAAATGTTACCTTGATAGACATTTAAAGTAGCCGAGGTGGTGGGGGTGTTGGAAGAAATAGGGGAGGCAGAAAGTGGGCCACTACAAGCTGAGATAGAGAGTAGGGAGATCCCAAGGGGAGAAAGTCCCACCAGGATGCAAGTTATTCAAGGAAACGGGGTAGCAAAGGAAGAAGAGGGAAAAGGAGCAGTCAAATGAGAAAGGTGTGAAAGGGGAAACAATTGGAAAAAGGAGAAAGTGTCAAGAAGAGAGGTGAGGACTGTCAAAATTGTGCAAGGTCTGCATCAGAAGCCCTATGAAGAGAGACTGAAAGAGTTCAATATGTACACCCTGGAGGAGAGAAGGGAGAGTGGGGATGTTATGGAGACCTTTAAATACCTCTTGGGGGTTAATAAGGTACAGGAGGGAGATATGTATGTTTCACAGAAAAAGGTGCTGTAGAACAAGGGGTCATGATTTGAACCTGGAAGGAGGTAGATTCAAGAAAGATGTGTGGAAGTAGTTGTTCACATACAGTGTGGTGGATTCTTGGAACAATCTTCCATGGGAGGCAGTGGGGGTGAAACCAGTGGTGGGTTTCAAAAATGCCTGGGATGGGCACAAAGAAATCTTAGGAGGAAGGGGGTGGAACATGGAAGAGACAGTCCTGTAGGGCAAGCTGGGTCTGCAGCAAAAGTGACCATAACTAAAAATAGGCAGACTAGATGGGCCCAGCGGTCATTATCTACTGTCAGTTTCTATGTTCGATGCTTGCTCACTATGTTTTCTGCCACTTCCTGTCTTACATATGATTCCTATCCTGCCTGTTTAATTTTTGTACTATGTTACAATATGTTCTGTTTACCTGCTACGCTGTATTGATGTATCTGTGATACCTGTTGTACTCTCCCGGGTCCCTCCTGAAAATAGGCATGTAACTTGCCTAGTGTACTACCCGGTTAACAAAAGCTAAATAAATAAATAAATAAATGTTTATGTAACCACACTTTGGGAGATTACTATTTGCCCCTCCCTGGGTTTCTGTGGCCTAGTTTGGCCCAATAGGGAAAAGGGATAATTCTTCTCAGCAGTTAGGTGGAGCCTCCTGCAGGTCTGGAGGTCACTACAGGTGCGTGGGAGGATAAGGCCCAACAGTTTAGGCTGGAGGGGGAGTTCTGGTCAGAAGAGTGAGTGGCAAGAGAGTGAGAGTGAGTCAGTTCCAGGCGGGGGTGATTGCTCACTCCGGCCCACGGTCAGTGGCACTTGGGGTGACGCAGAGGAAGAAGTAGGAGCCTGTAGCCACAAGCTGCATAGTATCTTGGAGGGCAGCTAAAGTCAAGAGGGGAGCTGGCAGCCGCAAGTCACAGAGTGCCCTAGCAGCCTGCACTGATTTGTGTAGGGATCCAGTGGGCAGGAATGCAGCAGTAAGTGTAGTTTCCAGAGAGTGAGTTGCCTTTGACCTCTATGGGATGTGTCCCCCTTCTCAATTCAGGGACAGCTGCTGCCAGTTCTGGGAAAGGATTTATTTATTTATTTATTTAAGAATCGGTTTACAACCTTTGAGCCAGAGGCTCGTTTCCAAAGGTACTTCATCACATAAAGACATACATTGCGTTTCGGTTACAGGATGCAGGGGTCATGAGGGAACCCACAAATCCCCAAGCCATGAGGATTGCATGTTCCAAGGGGGACCTGCTGAGCCAGTGCAGAGAGAGAGAGAGAGGTGGGTATCATTGAGAGTTTGGGTGCCTGTGAAGAATAAGGGGCTGTTAGGCACTGTGAACTGTTTTGGGACTTGTGCTGCCTTCAGAGTTTTGTGACCATAGCAGTTCTGAGTTAATGCTACCATAAAGACTGTGCAACCTCCTCGGTCCAGGTAAAAGCTGCTATTATGGCCATACTGGCTGTGTGAAAGTTGAATGTGTTCCCCATGAATTAACTGATGCTGCCCAGAGCTATGTGTGAATATGGTTAATGAATTTGGGATTCCTGTTGTTTCTTTAAGTTCCATGTGGGCATTCTGTTCTTGAAAGGAACTGTTTAATATGAGCTAACCTGTTGTTTTATCCAGCACCAGCGAGGAAAAGGAACCCTGTGTGTCACATCTGGGCCTGGGTAACTTGGCCACTGGAAGTGTTTCTGCTGCTGTGGGCACCCCCTTCCCACAGACATATTCCATCCATACCCCTAGACACAGGGAGAGAGGGCTACATTTCTATGTATGACTGGTTATGTGATTTGAATGGATAAGGCACATAGCTGTTAAAGTTTTGCAGTCACACAGTTGGTTTACAGAGCAAGTTTAGATACAAATGTGTGTGGTAGCTGTTGGCAGGAGGGGTAAGGAGATACGGGCTTGAGGATTAAACGAAACTAAAATATAAACAAATTAAATACATGTGTCAGATAGTACCATGCACTCCATCAAGTCCAGCAGTGATGAACATTACATACATTTTCTGTAGGTTATAGTCAGTGATTTCAGAAATACATCATTTTTTTTATCCAAGTCATCAGCCTCCATTCAGTGCACATAGCAAGCTTTATGTGTAAAAGGCTGGGAAATAATTTAAAAGTTTAAGTTGACAAAAAATCAGGTAAGTTATCACATTTGGTCAGCTTTACATTTCAGCATTTCCCCTGTATACGTCTGGTTCTGAGAGAGAAAAGAGGAAGGGGAGGAGGAGGAATGGTGGCGCTCTGTTTATCATTTAGTCTTAGATTGGTCATGAAAGAGTTAACAAATCTTATGGACAGAAGTAAATCATTGTACACTGCCATACAGACACAGTTGGGGGAAAGAGAGAGAGAGAGATGTGTAATCTGAATCTCTGCTGGAGCAATGCAGTCTCATTACAAACTCAGTTTTGAGCAACAGGCAGTGGTGTGGTGCTAAATTTAGAAGTGTGGGTTCTCCATGAACTACGATGTCTCCAACCCCCTACAGGCTGGGGGTCTGGTGGCTGCCTAGGCCCTTAGAAGCTGTCAGGTTTTAGATGCATTCTGGAGCATTTTGAGGGTAATCTTGAAACTATTCAGCTGCTTTTAAAGCCTTTGACTTGTTATAAACAACCAATATCACTATCAAAATAACTACTTTTTATTTTCTTTAAAAAAATTGTGAAAACTAAAGGTAAAACTCCCACTTCAGCCACCCTTCAAACATCCGACTATATACCACTACTCTTGAGTACAGTCACCTATCACTGCAGCAGGCATTGCACTTGTTAACTTGCAATCTGAACAGAAAACTGCCCCCCAACAGTGCACCACACAGTTAGACATACAAGGCAGCGAGAAGGGCACACAAAACACCAGCCTGGAGGTACATGAGTCTGTTAGACAGCAGACATGTACACAGACCATCCATGTCAGAAAATGGAACTGATGCACAGGACCCACTAGAGGGTCCCTCAAGGCACAACACTGACATAGGATGTACACCAGATCATGAATGCTTTATCTGTATGTACCCTGAACTGAGACAGTTGAAGCAGGGAGGGTAAGGCTCAGTAGGGACAGCTGCATGACATACATGACATATAAAGTGACATCACAGCCCACAGACGACATGCAGCAAAGGTTCCACAGCCTGTGTGAGACCTCAGAGAATGGCATGACCATAATTATCACTACTATACAGCAGGATGATGTTTCCCATTCATATCCAGTACATGGCAGCCAACCCCAAATCCCTATATGTCATACACAGAACCACAATGCCATCAAGCACTCCAGCATAACCCACACATGACAGTCAACCTACAGTTGTGCACAGCCAACTGATGATGACTTAATGCCAAGCACATCCCGTGGCATGTACACAGTCCAGTCCCATGGCAAGGGCAGGGACAATGCCAGCGATAGGCTTATCCCACCCTAAACACCCACTCTGAAGTTATCCCAGACACCAAAGCCAAGAAACACATGTGACCTAATGCTGCATCCAAATGCAGCACAGGCTTTAATGCTGAAGAATTGCCATCCACCATTGGATGCATGTGGATTTCACTTTATGTTTTCCATGCTCGCTCACAGCACGGGGATGGGAAGCTGACAGCAAGGGGCAAGCTTGGGGAAAAGAGAGATCACTCAAGTCACCAGACACAGCCCAGTCCCTCACCTTCAGATAAGGCCATTCAATAAAAACAACATTTTTAATACAAAACAGCATACTTACCTCACTGCTCCTTTTATGATAAAGCCAGCTGGTTATTAATTCATATTGTTTTGTTGGCACCAACTGTCTAACTCACTCAGTCCTGGCCAAGTCCTGGCTCCCAACTTGTGAGAATTAATCCCTCACAGGCTCATATTGTGTGACTAGTCAGCTGCTCCCCACTCGCACTCTGCATAGTACCAGCCGCACCTCCAGTCACACAGGTACAGCTAGCTGCTTGCTGGGTTAGAGAATTTCTGCAGGACATTTCCCACACTGCAGATCTATCTTTTACATGAACAAAAAGTACCAGCTTCAACACGAGAACAAAGTTATCACTGCCGGGTTATTAAGTTACTAATCCTTCATGGAGAAGACATTTAAACATGCACTACTGCTTTGCCACATTAAATAAGTAAATTAAATAAATAAGTCCACTATACTGCTCTATCCTGGAAAAATATATAGTAAAAGCTGGACCTCACTGAAAATGAGAAATTGCCTCTCACTTGGGCTATCCTGGGTAAATGCGTTATAAAAATGGGTAAAAGAAGGACTCCACTGAAAAAAAAAAGAGATCTTGCATCTCCACTGTACAATCCTGGGTAAATAGAGTGTAAAAACTGGGTCAAACAGAACATCACTGCAAACAAGATATCACAACTCACCTGGGCGATCCTGAGTAAATATATTGTAAAACTGTAAAAGCAGGACCCTACAGCAGAACCCCACTGAAAAGCAGATGTTGCATGTAAGCTGATCTGTCCTGGGAGAATACATTGTAAAAGCATCCAGATCACCCATCTTGTAGCTGTCTGGTATATTCCTGGTGGCCTAGTGATTTCCCCTATAAGGGCATCTGGCCCCCTCCTGACTCACCCTCTCAGGCACCCCCCCAGCCCTGGTCACATACTGCAAACTGCAGCAATAGTGATGACTGGCACAGCCCTCCGCTCACCACCACAACTGGTTTCAATTTGACAGTCTCTGAGGAATTGCAAGTGTTGTGCAAACACCTGTGTCTACTGTACTTATGATTGCTTGCTGGCAATCAGATGGTGGATGGCCAAGTTGATGAGAAGAGGGCTGTGTAGGTCACTGTCATTATTGGTATACTTCAGCTTAGGTGACCTGAGTAGGGGGGTTGTGGGGAGGAGGGTCCTGAGCAGGCAGGTTGACAGAGGATCAGATGCCCTTATGGGGGGTGGAGACCACTAGACTACTAGGAATAATCAAGACAGCTACAGGATGGATGATTGGGGGTGCAGGAACCACTAGACCACCAGGAATATTCAAGACAGCTATAGGACAGGTGATCGGCGGTGGGAGACCACTAGACTACCAGGAATATTCAAGACAGCTACAGGACAGTCAATCAGGTGGTACAGAAACCACTACACCACCAGAAATATTTGAGACAGCTACAGGACAGGTGAATAAGGGGGTGGGGGGACCACTAGACCACAAGGAATATGTAAGACAATTACAGAATGGAGAGACGACTGAGCTAATTGTCTGAATATTGCCCCCCAGGCAGGCTGTACACAAGCTGCCACAGACTGCACATGACCAACTCTGAATATTAGGGCCTACACTCCTTAGCCCAGTGGAGTCCAAAGTCCATGAAACAATGGCTCATGGAGGTAAGAAATGCCTGCCTATAGCCTCAAGATACTGTTGCTCTAACTTGTAACAGCATGAAAGCAAACATGGTTGGCCCGGACTTATGTTTGTTTGTTTGGACAGCAAAACATACATAGCATTACCACATCAGCTAAATGCTTCATTTAACACAAACAGAAAAATATCACCCAAGTAGATACATAGGAGACAATATGACAAGTCAAAGCAGAGCAGCGCATTCAACTGCAGGGTCAGTGCTATCAAAAGTGCATAATTAGGCACCACCCTAGGGCAGGTATCAGCTAAGTGTAATCCCAGTGTAATGTCATAGTTATTCTGTTTTACTGTTTACATGTTTGGTTATAGTACTTAATAGTGGAGACTCTTGCTTACAGTACCTTGCCAGTCTCAGAGGGCAGATAGCCATTAGACACAGGCACCAATAAAACTCACTTTGTTATCAATCAAGCAGTATTTCCAAATAAACTCCTTACAAATGCAAATAAAGTGTAACCACCCAAATTCTGCCACAGGATTGTCAATACAAAACCTGGGACAGAGGATTACAAGATCTTTACTTACCTTAGTAGGGAAAGTAATTTAACTTAGTAAACAAACAGATTTACTAAAAAACGAAGCTACCTGTTTCACTCAATTGAAGGCTCATCACAATGACTGTCTGCCTGTCCCAGCCCAGTGACCCCACTTCCACAAGCCAAAACCTGATCTCAAATCATCTTATGCTCCTCTGTGAAGGAATTCAGAAGAGAGATAAAACAAAGTTCCCTTACAGCTGTGCTTCAACACTGTTCAGTTGCTACCTGCTGCCTGGAGAACTACAAAAAAAAAACATCATTGAAGGCTTTAAGAAGTATAGGAGCACTACACCCCACCAATAAGGCATTGTTTAGATAAAAATGTATAAAAAGAGGGTTTAGGTGTTCTTTCAGACTAAAACAAGCTGCCTGTGCTGTTTACACTCCACTGATTGTAATTTGAGCTGGCAGGAGAATGCTACATGTAGGAAAAGGAACTCCTTTCTCCCCCCCCCCCCCAGCGAAGTGATTTCAGGTAGTTGAAGGATCATGGTTTAACTCTTGAAATTGTGTTTCGGAAGGAGTTTCAAGTGCCCTCTTTCCCAAGTGATAGAAAGACGTCCGCAGGGCTCTGCCCCTGAAGCTGTAAAAAGGGAGCAGTGCTCATGGGAAAAAGGATTAAAACAGCCATTAAGTTGAATTTAAACTGAAGAAGGAGGAGAGAAGGGCAGTCAAACATTATATAATTGTGAGTAAGCCTAGATTAATAGATGTACCTATGGAAGGGATGATAAAACAACAAAGGATTTAACTGCAAACACAATAAAATACAGTTAAAACATATTTTATTTGAAATGCTAGATCTTTGAATAATAAACATGATGGTTTAAAGTTAGCAATTACATAAGAGAACTACAATGTAATTTTTGTAGTTGAAACATGGTGGAATGACAGTATCAGCTGGGGACAGGAATTGGAGGGGTATACATTACACAAAAATAATAGGCAGCACAAAATTGGAGAAGGCATGGTCTTGTATATAAACAACTGTTTGAAAAACTTACAGGACAATAGTACTATGAATGCAAATGGAGTTAAATTGGAACCATTATGGATGGACATAATACATGGTGAACGTAATAGATAAACAAAAGACTACAACAGTGGGCACATGTTATAGACCTCCTGATAGCAATAGAGAATATAATGACAAATTATTAAATGAAATCAATTAATCAATCAATCAATCAAATCTTTATTTATTCAGGCGATCATCATTGAGCAAGGCTCATTTACAAGATGGACCTGATAAGGTCAAGGTTCGCGTTGATGCACAGCAATTACATCACATACTTATGAGACAGTTATACATACAGAAAAAGAAAATGTTATTTATAACACAATAATATACAGAGAATTCACATGTTAAAGCTTGGCAAGAGAAAGTTAAACTCATGGAAACAAATTCATGGAAAAAAGTGAGAACAACAGGGTAATGATGGGAGATTTCAGTTTTGGCCACATAGATTGGATAAATGTAACAATTAATACTAGATCAGAAAACAAATTAATGGATATCATTAATGAATATGAGTTGAAACAAATGGTAGAGTAACCAACTTGTGTGACAAAATACTAGGCCTAGTAATAACTAATGTAAGGCAAAAAAACAATAGTTGTGAAATGCACGAACCACTTGGATCAAGCGATCATGCCATGATTAAAATTAAATTAAACTTCAGAGCAGGAAAGGTTGTAAACAATCACAAATTGTATAATTACAATGTGGGTAACTATGCAGAGATAATAAATGAATTGAACCAATGGAACTGGGCGGTTGAATTAAGGAATAAATCAGTTAACGTTAAATGGGACATACTTAAACATAAAATTCTAACCCTAGAAAACAACTGGATGTCCACCGAAAACAAATACAGTAGCAGGGGCATAAAACCTAAAGGGATGAACAAAAAGATTGGCAGACTACTAGCTAGGAAAAACAAATGTAGAAAATATTGATTAAGGATAATACTGAGGAAAATAAGATCAAGTATAGAGACATGGTTAAAAATGTAAATATGCTATAAGGAAAAGTAAAAGAACCTACAAAAGATGTAGCAAAAATAAAAAACAAGCATTTGTCAATGCCGAATGTTGATTGCATTAGTCTGTTGAGCTCACTCAGTGGCCCTCTGTCACTGGCTCAGTCTGTTTGTCCCGGTGCTGCAGGCTGCTCTTTTGTACTGGGCTGCTGCCTGCATTGGCACCTTGTTCTGCTGAGGAAGAAATCCGCAGCTGTCCTGACAGAGCTCCACTGAGGTGGCTCACTCCCCCTCTCTCACTCGCTCATTCTGTTTCTCCTGGCGCTGCAGGCTGCCCTTTTGTACTGGGCTGCTGCCCGTGTTGGTGGCTTTTTCTACCCACAAAGAAATCCACAGCTGTCCCGACAGAGCTCCGTTGAGGTCGCTCACTCCCTCTGTCTCACTCACTCAGTCTGGTTCTCCTAGCACTGCAGGCTGCCCTTTTGTACTGGGCTCCTACCTCTGTTGGTGCCTTTTTCTGCCACAAAGAAATCTGCAGCAGTCCCGACAAAGCTGCATTGAGCTTGCTCACTCCCCTTCTCTCACTCGCTCATTCTGTTCTGCCGGGGCTGCAGGCTGCCCTTTTCTACTGGGCTCCTGCCTGCATTGCTGCCTTCTTATGCCCACAAAGAAATTTGCAGCAGTTACAATACAGCTCTGTTGAGCTCACTCACTCACTCATTCTGGTTTTCCTGCCACTGCAGGCTGCCCTTTTATACTGGGCCCCTGCATGCATTGCTGACTTTTTCTGCCCACAAGCAAATCTGCAGCAGTTCCAACAGAGCCCCATTGAGCTCACTGACTCCCCCTCCCTCACTCACTCATTCTGTGCCTCCTGGCACTGCAGGATGCCCTTTTGTACTGGGCTCTTGCCTGCAATGATGGCTTTTCTGGCCAGAAAGAAATCTGAAGCAGTCCCGACACAGCTCCACTGAGCTTGCTCACACCCCCCTCTGTCACTCTCGCATTCCGTTTCTGCCAGCACTGCAAGCTGGCCTTTTGTACTAGGCTCCTGCCTGTGTTGCTGCATTTTCTGCCCACAAAGAAATCTGCAGCAGTCACACTAGAGCTCTGTTGAGCTCGCTCACTACCGCTCTGTCACTCGCTTGTTCTGTTTCTCTTGGCGCCGCATACTGCGCTTTTGTATGGGGCTCCTGACTGCATTGGCACCTTTGTCTGTCCACAAAGAAATATGCAGCTGTCCCAACAGAGCTCCGTTGAGGTCGCTCAGTCTCCCTCTCTCATCGCTCATTCTGTTTGTCCTGGCTCTGCAAGATGCCCTTTTGTACAGGGCTCCTGCCTGCATTGGCGCCTTTTTCTGCCCACAAAGAAATCCCAGCAGTCCTGATAGAGCTCCGTTGAGCTCACAAAGTCTCCTTGTCTCATTCACTCATACTGTTTCTCCCACCGCTGCAGGCTGGCCTTTTGTACTGGGCCCCTGCCTGTATTGATGCCTTTTTATGTCCACAAAGAAATCCGCAGCAGTCCTGACAGCGCTTCGGTGAGTTCGCTCACTTCCCCTCTCACTCGCTTTCTCGTTCTGTTTCTCCCAGTGCTGCAGGCTGCCCTTTTGTACTGGGCTCTTATGTTGGGGCCTTTGTCTGCCCACAAACAAATCTGCAGCAGTCCTGACAGAGCTCAGATGAGCTCGGTCACTCCCCCCTCTCACTCGGTCGATCTTAATCTGTCCCAAACACTGATTTCCAAGAGTGACCGTGCTATTGTCCGGCAGGAGTGCAAAAACATATTTTAGCCAGGATGTGAAAAATGACAGCTGTAGTGTTCATGAGTTGTGAAAAAATGCCACTGTTGAAAATGTGGCGTGACAGTATTACAAATTTGTGAAGTTACAAGGGTGCGTGGAAACAGTTCAACGCACGCTTGTAACACAGTCATGTTATGGAGTTTCGTCACCAAATTTTCAACATAGGGATTTTAGGACCTCTGCTCATGAACAGGGCCACTGTCATTTTCATAATCTGTCCTGAACACTGACTTCCCACAGTGACCACGTTATTCTGCGCTGGAACTGTGAAAACACATTTTGGTCAGGATGTGAAAAATGACAGCTGTACTGCTTATAAGGAGGTGTGAAAAAATAGCACTGTTGAAAATCTGGTGTGACAATATTACAAATCTGCGAAGTTACAAGGGTGCGTGGAAAGTGCGCAGCGCACACTTGTAACACAGTCAGTTGATGGGCTATCATCACCAAATTTTCAACATAGGCATTTTAGGACCTCTGCTCATGAACAGTATCATTGTCATTTTCTTAATCTGTCCCGAACAGTGATTTCCCACAGCGGCTGCTCTATTCTGCGCTGGAAGTACGAAAACACATTTTGGCCAGGATGGGAAAAATGACAGCTGCACTGTTTATAAGTAGGTCTAGGAAAATGGCAATGTTGAAAATCTGGAGTGAAAATATTATAAATTTGTGAAGTTCCGAGCGTGCGTGCCAACTGAACAACGCACGCTCGTAACACAGTCATTTTATGGAGTATTGTTACCAAATTTTCAACATAGGCATTTTAGGACCTCTACTCATGAACAGTGTCACTGTCATTTTCTTAATCTGTCCTGAACACTGATTTCCCACAGCGACCATGTTATTCTGCACGGAAGTGCAAAACACATTCGCCAGGATGTGAACAATGACAGCTGTACTGCTCAAGGAGGTGTGGCAAATTGCCAGTGCTGAAAATCTGGCGTTAAAATATTGTAAATTCGTGAGATGGGCGTCAGGTGCTACCTTCATGGCACGCTACATGAAGGCAATCAATTTTGGATTTTTCCACCAAATTTGCAACATAGGCTTTTGAGAGCCCCTCATGAACACTGGCACTGTCATTTCGTTAATCAGCCCCGAAGGGTGATTCTGCACAGTGACCATGAAACCACCTTTCGGGGCCGATTAATGCCATGACAGTTCAAGAATTCATGAGGAGGGGTCCCAAAAACCCCATGTTGAAAATTTGGTGAAAAAATTCCCAAAAATGCCCGAGATATGCACTAAAGTTGAAAAATCCCTATTTATTACATTATAGAGCTTACCGGCATTTCTTCAGTTCGCGGTCGGCTTTGAAGAGTGCAGATGTGTTCCCGGTCCACCGTAGATCGTCGCGCTAAGCTCCAGATGTAAGAATGGGGTGAGGGGGGTGTGGGGAGGCAGGGTGCGCAGTGGGTGGGTGCGGGTTGCGGGTGGGGGGCAGGGCGAGCACCGAGGGACAGTTTCCTTTTTTTCAGGAGAAAAATAAAAACAAAAGACATCGAGGGACCATTTTTCCCTTCACAGGGGCATCTGGCACGCTGGGGTGGGCTCCCAGCATGCCAGCAGACGCTTTGTTTGGGGTTAGCAGTAGCCAATGGGGATTGGGCACCCCCATCGGCAGGAACAAAACTGGGTATCATTATGCCGACGGGATTGGGCACCCAGTCAGCAGGAACAAAACCGGGGATTACAGAATGCCAATGAGTGGGCTCCCCGTTGCAACAACAGAAACACGGGGGCAACAAAGCTGACAGGGATTAGGGCCCCCGTCGGCAAGTAAACACGGTGGGGGGGGGAGGGAGTTATATTGTTTGTGAACACGGCGGCAAAACCCGCCGCCATGTTCACAAACTATATCAGGGGTTTCACATCCCGCCCTGCAATGACGGGTCACTCCCTCATTGCAGCGGATGGCTGACGCTGCAATGACGAGGCGGCCCCTGATTGCAGCGGCTACTTTTTTAGAAGGTTGTGGCATGCTGGCTGAACTAGTGTCAGCAGCAGCATGCCATGGCATTGGGGATGGGGGACAAGCCTTTGCAGGCTGTGGGGACATTGAGCACAACAGTGCCACACCTCCACAGCCTGCTTGTGGAGAAAGCTGACTCAACATGTTTCTTGAGCATGCGCGCAATCAACATAAAAAGCATCAAGGAATTTTATGGGTATGTAAATTCTTTAAAGGGAAACATATCTACAATTGGCCCATTAGTACATGATGAAAAGACAATTGAGACAACAAGAAAAATGGCTAATGTATTAAATTGTTACTTTGGTTCAGTGTTTAATACAGAACCAGATAGTGAAATGGAACCAAGGTTACAAAATAATTCATACATTAATGCTGAAGAGCTATTTACAGAAAATAGGATAAGGGAGGAAATTAAGAAACTAGATCCACATAAATCCCCAGGGACTGACAACCTAAACCTTTACCTGTTGCATAATATAGCCGATTATATTTGCAAGCCTGTATGTAACACCTTCACAGCATTTTTCCTAAGTGAGAAAATAACAGATTGGAAACATGCTATTGTTACACCAGTCCACAAAAAACATAGCAAGGAAAGTCCATCAAACTACATACCAATTAGTTTAATACCTGTCTTAGGTAAAATTATGGAGAAAGTACTTAAAGGTCATATAACAGAGATCATAACCAGGGATGGTAAACTTGATAATATCCAATATGGATTTGCTAAAAACAGAGCATATGTCACTAACCTAATCACCTTTTATGAACCCATTAGTGAATTACTAGCTTTAAAGAGTTAGTGGAGCACAAATAGGCAGACAGGAAAATGATATGAATTTTAAGAAGTAGCCAGTTGTAACTTCTCATTTCTGAAGTATTTTTCTTTTTCTTTTTCTTTTTGCTCATTAGAAAGTTTTCTAAATGATAATATTGTGCTGGATGTGTGGAACAGCTCTCAGCCCAGCAGCTGACATATCTATCTCTGCCCCCCCCAACCACCACCACTACATCATCAGCATTGTGATCTCACTGACAGTGGCATACCAGGTGACTGACCTGCAGCTACAGAATGGTTGTTCCTAAGCAGCAGTGATGTCACAGTCAGTGAGGTCACAATGCTGATGATGTAATGGGGGAACAGAGTTAGATATGTCAGCTGCCAGGCAGAGTGCTGTTCCATGCATCACACCTACTAACATCAGATAAACAATCTTCTATTTAACCAAACGGAAAAGAAAAAGTACCTCACATATAAAAGGTAGTGGTTGACTGCTTTTAAAAGCTAATATTAGTTCTAGGCAGTACACTAGCTCTTTAAATATTCCGAGTGATGTAGTCTACCTTGATTTACTAAGGCCTTTGCACACACAGAAAGTTAATTATGAAAGTTAGTAGCATGGGGTTGGATATCAGGCTGGTCAGGTGGATAGGATGTTGGTTAGATGGGAGTTCACAAGCCATAAGAATAGGGGATTCTCTGTCTAACAGCATTGTGGTGACAAGTGGAGTGCCAAAGGACTCAGTCTTGGGTCCAGCTCTATCACACTCTATACATCAGATTTGTACAAAGGAATCAAGAGTAATGTTGTTAATTCTGTAGAGCACACAAAGATGGGAGACCTGGCATTATCTGATGAAGATACTGTACATTAAAGGTGCAAGAGGATCTAGACAGAACATAAGCATGGGCGGGAACATGGGATATGCATTTTAACAAAAATAAAAGTTGTGTAATGCACTTTGGTAAACAAAATCCCAGGGAACATTATCAATTGGGAAATGACATCCTAAATAGTGTAGAACAGGAAAGAGAGCTTGGGCCCCATTGTTTTCAATTAATAATACACAAATTAATAATAAGCACTTAAAATTTTAGGCAACATAAAAATAAATATTTGTAGTAGACACAGAGATGTTATCGTGCCCTTGTATAGATCCTAGGCTAGACCCTACTTGGATTATTGCTCTCAGTTCTTGGCATCCACATTAAAGGGACAAATCCAAACATTAGAAAAAGTGCAAAGAAGATTCACCAAGTGCATATATGGTCTCGGTGGGCAGGATTATAAAACAAGACTAGATTCTCTAGGGTTATATAATTTGGAAAAAGGAACAATAGAGATAGTTTATTACTACTTTACAATATACTTACAGACAAAAATCTGTGCACAGAAATAGGTGATTTATAACTACTTTACAATATACTTAGACACAAAAATCTGTGTGCAGAAACGGGATTAATATTTAAAGATAGCACTCATAATATAAGGGGTCACTATCTGCAGCTACAAGGGAGAAGGTATAGGACAAATAACAGAGGATCGTATTTTACGCAGAGTGGTGAGACAATGGATTGCTTTACCTAGCGAAATTGTACAAACGAAGGACATTCATAGTTTTAAAAAGTTGTTAGCTAGATGTTGAAGGTATAAAAGCAATCCACTGAGTAATGGGAGGAATAGGCATGGAGGGCCACTTTGTCTATTTCTATTTCTAACTAACCTTAGTAACCTTAGATACTAATACACACAGTAACACACAGGTTTACTGATTTACACAGACATTGTAGTGCACACACATTAATGCATACAAGCATACCCATTAATACACATTAATTATAAAAAGGGTCTGAGAAATAGAGCTTTCTGATTAGTTGTAAACATTCTATTAGCTCTATGTTAATCTTTGATTAACATACATGTACAGCCTAATCATGTGCTGAACAAGGTTTAACATTATTTAAAAAACATTTTTATTACAATAGTAATAAGGCACTCCCAGGGGTTATTTTAATGGTCAGTTAATCACCCTCTAGGGGCATGTAGCACTCAGCTATGCCTCGTGCCACATTACACCCCTAGAGGGTGATTAACAGACTACTAACATAACACCTGGTCATGCCTTATTGCTTAATTAACCAGTGTGCACACAGCAACATTAATACATGTTGACAACCCCCCTTCAGAGCCCCCTTATATTATCAGCAGAGAACTTCAGAAAGGAAGGGGGCAGGCCATAGCCCAGGGATGTACCATCTCTAAGGGCATAGGGATTGTGTTTTCTTGCAGTCTGTCCTGGTTCTGGTGGCCTCCTTCTCCAGTCATGTGACCACCCAGGCACCACCTAAAAAAATCCCTGCACCACCCCTGACAGAGCCGTTCTCCATTTCTTTTCTGTCGAGTCCTTCAGGGGGTAGCCTCCATGGCTCACCCTCTGCATTACCTAGTCATCAGTTTCTACCTCCCAAAATATCAGTTCAGCCCTCTTGGCTTCATTTTCATTCTTCCCTTGTCACCAGGACTCAACAGCAACAGTGGCCCCACTGAGCCCCAGCAGGGTTGGTCCAAAGATAGATTTAATATGCACATCACTGCACACAGGTCCCCATGGGGTAAACAGGGTACCAGCCATGTGATTAAACTTAGAAGCAAATGATTCAGGTATACAGTGGATTCCTGATATATACACATGCCTGGCACAAGCTGCATTTTGTGCATACATTTATTTTATTTTATTTATTTATCAGAAAAGTCGGATTTACAACCTTCGAGTCATGGACTCATTTACAAAGGTACCTCATCGTAGTGGGGGGTAGACAGAGTTACATAGTGTGGTTACAACAGTGAGAACATTACAGGTGCAGAACATTAAACACAGAGTACACATAGGTTACATAATAATGTTACTTATAATAGGTTACAGACAAATACAAGGTACCCAAGGGTTACATTGGGGGTATAGCCATGGACATACCTAGATAATACCTGGAGGGTGGAGAAAGGGATGGGAGTGGGGTGGGAGGGAGGGGAGAGAGGATAGACTGTCCGGAGGATGTTGTCAAGTCAGGGAGGCCTGACAGGAGAATCCCACAGTGGGATTAATTAGGTGCATCTACAGCAACGAGCATCGAAGGGATGGTTCCAGAGGGCGATTTTGAAGGGACCAATTTTGGTATTTATTTTATTTATATTTGCTCCAGTATCACACTGCCCATAAGCAGGTACCAGTTGTAGTGGCAACACTGGCAGTGGCGAGCGGAGAGTATGTGTTTTTTGAGGGCTGTTTTGAAGCCTGGAGATGGAGGTGATGGCCTGGGGTAGAGCATTGTACCAGGATGGTGCTCTATAGGAGAAAGACCATTGTGCAAGGGTGGTAGTGACCCTGGGAACAGTCCACGTTAATTTATCTGCTGCATGGGTGTATATAAATGTATGTGCTGCGCGGAGGGTAGATGAGACACCAGTGGGAGTGAGGCCCAGCTGGATTTTTTTAGCCAGAAGACGTTTGGTAGTTCACTCTTTCATCCAAGGTGAGGATTTTTGTGAGGTCATACAAGGTGCAGCTGTGGGTACGCCTATCTGCTCCAGCTAAGAGCCTACAGGGTTTATTAATGGATAGATGTATTTTATCTAGTGCTATGCGGTCAGCAGCTGAGTAGACGGTTAACCCATAGTCTACAAGGGAGAGGACAGAGGAGGTAATTGCCATATTTAGGGCCTCTGGAGGTAGGCAGGCTTTGTGTCGAAACAGTAGTCTTGTGCGTATATTAATGGCAGAGGAGAGATTACTAATATGAGGGTGGAAAGATAGGCTAGGGTCGAAGGTAATGCCCAGATATTTATATGTGTAGATCTGTTCCAGTGGGAGGAGGGCTTTGGAAAAGATTGTTAGCTGGGCCTTGTGGTCCTTGTTCTGCCGGTGTGAAAAGAGCATGGCTTTAGTGTTTTTTACATACATACAACTGGAATGTGCATACAGCCAGAACACCATAGAAATGAATGGGTGCATACCGAAATCAATGGGGACCCATTTACAAACATAACTCAGATCAATCAATCAGTCAATCAAAATGTTATTTATAAAGCTCCCCTTCCCAGAGGCTTAGAGAACTGTACAATATCATTACACTTCACATATAACATATTAAACACATATATAAATTATTCATAAAACATATTTCATAAACTTATTTCAGAGCATGCCTCCCACCTCTCACCCATCAAAAAATAATCAGCTAAAATGCAATATTCCTAACATCAGTAGTGATCATTAGCCTGAAGATATAAAATTATGTCAGGCTAAACTCTTGTTCAAACAGAAGTGTCTTAAGTCCCCTCTTAAAAGTTTCCACTGAGGGGGCCTCTCTAAGATGAAGCGGGAACGAATTCCACAGGACATGCTCACAAATACACCTGAGCCATTTTAAATGCTGTTAAATGATATTTTAATCAGTATGAGAAGTGACAGCCTGTACAATAGCACATAAGTTTGTTTTTTTGCTAAACTGAACACTCGCTGATGCTGACCCACTTCCACTGCAGCAAGCAAGAGTAAACGTGGCTCTCAGTGAGTAGCTTGAATTTTGAAGTCAGATCCAATCAGTCCATCGCCCTCTGTGAGTCAATCAGAACTGAAAACTAACCAAAAACGTGGCAAAGACCTTATGGGGACCTGCTGGGGAGCATGTCAAGATGAACCAAATGTACATATAACCGAAAAACTGTGTGCTTACAAACAAAATAATTAACATTGCTGGAATAGGGCAAGAATTGGGAATTCAGTTTTTTGTGCATACATCTGGAATGTGCATACATCGGAATGGCATACAAGTGGAATCTACTGTACTCAGATTGTCACTCTACGGTCCTTTCTTATATTTACAGTTATTGACACTGGGATTCAGGGCAGTATGCTTTATCAGAAAACTGCTTGCAACAGCAACAATTTATTTTCACAGCACCATGCACAGTATCTTATCCAGCTGAGAATTACATAGCTGGAGCTCCAATTGCAACCCTTGCTATGGGCCCCGATAACCAGTACTTGCATGCCCTGAGTCTGAAAGTAGCAGGAACCACATTCAGCAGCAGCGCAAAATATTAACAGTTCATACTATCTCCATCGAAACCAAAAGGTAACGGGGGTAAATGTAGGATTTGCCCATGCCCTGAGCAGCACAGCTATACTCAGTCACCTTCTCTGACAGTATAGTGAGGAATATACCCTCCTAGCTAGCAGAATATAGTACCTGGGTATAGGCACAAACAGAAATGAAATAATTTGACCACTGCATCTTTCTCTATCCTAGGGTCTCAATGCCTCAGTCACACTCCTTTGATTCTCAGCATTCATGTGTTGCATGCACTGTCGCCATGTGGGAGCCAGGTTAAGGAACAACAATCTGCAGATTACATCTCTGGACCCAGGGACATTTATAATGGTTGCCATCAGGCAGCCTTCTTGAGGGTGAGTCGCCAACAGGTCTCACTGTCACATACTTGGACTATTGCCAGGATCCAAGACTTTGGAGTCCCAACCAGAGGGAACCAGTATCACATTTGATCCAGGACCTTGCCACCATCTGGAGCCCATGGGCCCCCTTCGCCTAGTCAAAGCTGGATCCATGCTGCATCCCATGGACGCTTGACTTCCCTGAATTGCTACCAAACTGAGCTGGGACTCAAACCCCTTGAACTTCCTTCTGGAAGGACTGGGGCCTCATATTTATTCCCAGGGGGTGGTCAGCCAGAAAGTTAGGGAATGTACAAGCGCCAGTGAGTACAGGATGTACTCAGCAATCAACAGCTCCTTGTTGCTGGGGCTACAAAGCAGTAAGCAATAAAAATCCAGCTACTTTCTTTAAAGAATTAGGAACACAAAGCCTTAGTGCAAACACAAAGTGCAGATAGACTGCAAAATTACTGGCACCCTTCTATTGGGGGGGGTTACATGTAAGCAATAATACCTTACAGGGTGGGCAGTATTGGGCAATACCGGACTGCCAAGGGGCATAATGAGGCCCGTGCCGCAGGTGGAGGGCCTTATAGCCCCTGGAAGGTCCAGTATTGTCCAATACTGCCTACCCTGGAGGGTAGTATTGTGCTTAGAAAATAGGCATTTGTGTAGCTTTTAATTAAGTAATAAAATAACAGAGGAAATTACTTTGAAAATGAATGTAAACACCAGGAAAAAACCTTTTTTGGTAAAGTAGTTTCTCCGTTTCTGTGCTGTTCCATCTTCTGTTGCTCTCCCCACAGAGCCATTCTCTTTTTCTTATCCTACCCCTGCACCACCACATCTAGAACACCAGCAATGTCTTGGCATCATTTGTGTTAAAAAAAATATTCTCTGCCTTTTCCTGTGAGAGTTTTGTTTTTTCCCTTTTTTTGTTAGAGATATCATGCGGCTGATAGGTGTGCAACCATGCACGACCCTAGTATGTTAAACCAGGAAGTGGAGGTCTGGAAGTCCGATGCAAGACAGCATCACTATAGTATAATGGTCTGCTAGCTGCACACTTGAGCAGACTTGATAGACCACATGGCCTATATCTGCTGGCATTTTTCATATGTTCATACGTTCGTAAATTGATTTTTTAATTTTTTAAAGTTTAGCACAGTAGCTCTTTGCCAGCATTGTATTGCATCCATCCCCACCCCCCATGGAGAAAACTGTAAGACTAATGATTGGTTTGTTTCCTCATTTTGCTGACCACCGGCTACCAGAGGTGCACTACTGCCACCCTTCACGGAAGGTGAGGGACCAAGGATTCCATGTATAGAACCAGATCCATGTCTACGGTGGATTCCCTCATCTAGAAATTTATAGCAGCAAGGCTAAGGAACATGTTATGGAAAAAAAAATATGATTTAAAGTAACACAAACTGCTGTGTCACTTGTGTTTCATCTGTGCAAGGGAGAATGAAGAAAGTACTGCTCTTCTGAGTTTACCACTCACTTACTGAGCGGAAAAAAAAATGGCGGCTGGTTAGTTTTGAAAATTCAAGGTGCCCATGAATACCCTGAGTAATGGGGCACCCCGAAATGTCACTTGTCTTTTACTGGGCACTATTGAAAAATAAATGCATGTCTGACCATGGCTTTCAGCCAGTTAGCATGCTTTGTTTTTCAAGCCCATTTTCTAAGCACACAATAATGTTCAGACAAACAAACTCATGAACAAACACATACTGACATGCACAGACACACTAATGAATATACACTGATGTGCTTGCACACACAGTATGCACAGACACATATATCTAGTCAAAGTAATGCACATACACAGTCTCACAAAAGAAAACAAACCAGTACACACACAAAATAATATAAAGAGGTACACACACTAAGGCACACCCAGTCATACACATGCCCTCCAACCCACCCACCTCATACACCTACATTCATACTCTCTCTCTGCATGCTACATTTACACATTCATAAACACATAAGACACAAAACACACACTAACTATATTCATGGACCCCCCTTCCAAAATACACATACGCACGCACGCACACGCATGCACTCGTGCGTGCACACACACACACACACACATACACTGTCTCGCTCTGTCTTGGGGCCAAAAGCTGATCCTAGCTCTGACATTAAGGTGTTCCCCACTGTTGTGATAACAAACCCATAAGCCAGCAATAAATTACAGTGCCTTCAGAAAGTATTCACCCCCCTTGGATTTTGTCACATTTTGTTGTGTTACTACCAGAATTTTTAATGCATTGAAATGATTTTTCCCCCTTGATTCACACAGCATACTCAACAGTTTATTTATTTATTTATTTTTTTGAACTTACTGTTTTTCCGCCTTCCCTGCCCCCTACGCTCTGCTTCTTCTGGAGCGCCTGGCATCTGCCTTGGTTGCTTCCATGCCTGGATCCCCATGGCGGTCCCCCCATGTAGCCTTGGATATACCCCCCAGGCAGGGATGAGGTGGGGGCCAAGCACCCCAAACTAACATTACTTCATTGGGGCCACCGTGTGGGACAGGTAGGGGACCATTGAGGTCTGTGTTGGCGCTCCATCTACCCTGAGTGACGGAGGAGTTTTTCCATGCACCCTGACATCGAGGCAGAGCTCTGCCAACATCTGGCATGCCCAACCCTCCTAGATTGGTCAGGCCCTTGCTGTACCCCAGGCCTCTGCCTGGGGTCAGTCAAGCTCCGAACCTCATCCCCCCTCCCTCCCTGGAAAAGGCGAGCAGTCCTATGGATGCTCAGCCTTCTCCCACCGGCCGGCACTCCAGCTCCCCGGGCTCGTTCCCGAACACGGGTCACCAGCATAGTGAGTGGTAGCACTATTGCTGCGTCAACGGGCCGGCAGCATACTCAACAATTTAAACGGGCAAAAATATTTTTATTGTGTAACAAAAATTTATGAAACATTCAAAACTGAAATATCTTGTTTATTTAAGTATTCACCCCCCGGAGTCAATACTTTGTAGAAGTGCCTTTGGCAGCAATTACAGCTTTGAGTCTTCTTGGGTATGTCTGTATCAGCTTTGCACATCTGGATTTGGGGATTTTCGCCCCTTCTTCCTTGCAGATTTGCTCAAGCTCTGTCAAATTGGATGGGAAGCATCAGTGAACTGCAATCTTTAAGTCTTTCCGCAGATTCTCAATGGGATTCAAGTCTGGGCTTTGGCTGGACCACTCAAGGACATTCACCTTCTTGTTCTGAAGCCACTCCAGTGTTGCTTTGGCTGTATGCTTGGGGTCATTGTCCTGTTGGAACGTAAATCTTGCCCCCAGTCCAAGGTCTATTGCAGACTGATGCAGGTTCTCTCAAGGATGTGCCTCTATTTGGCTCCATTCATTGTTCCTCTATCCTGACAAGTGTCCCAGTCCCTGCGCTGAAAAGCATCCCCATAACATGATGCTGCCACCACTATGCTTCATGGTAGGGATGGTGTTACACGGGTGATGAGTTGTGTTTGGTTTGCGCCAGGCATAGTGCTTTGCATTCAGGCCAAAGAGTTCAATTTTTGTTTCATCAGACCAGAGAATCTTTTGCCACATGGTCTCAGAGTCTGCCACATGCTTTCTTGCAAACTCCAGGCATGCTATTATGTGGTCTTTTCTCAGGAGTGGCTTCCGTCTAGCCACTCTCCCATAGAGGCTACATCTGTGAAGTGTTGCAGAGATTGTTGTCCTTTGGACAGTTTCTCCCATCTCAGCCATGGAACTCTGTAGTTCTGTCAGGGTGGTCATTGGGTTCTTGGTCACTTCCCTGACTAAGGTCCTTCTTCGCTGGTTGCTCAGTTTGGGAGGAAAGCCTGCTCTAGGAAGAGTCTGGGTGGTTCCATAATATTTCCATTTCCTAATGATGGACTTGACTGTGCTCCTGGGAACTTTCAACACCCTAGAAATGTTTTTATACCCCTCCCCAGATCTATGCCTCCTCACAATTCTATCACGGAGTTCTATGGACAGCTCTTTGGTTTTCATGGTAGAGTTTCTGCTCTGACTTGCACTGTCAACAGTAGGACCTTATATAGACAGGTGTATTTCCTCTGAAATCATGTCAACCATTTGAACTGACCACAGATGGACTCCATTCAAGTTTTAGAGTGATCTCACAAGGAAATTGGATGCACCTGAGCTCAATTTGGAGTGTCATAGCAAAGGGGGTGAATACTTATCAAATCAAGACATTTCAGGTTTTTATTTTAAATTACATGTACAAAACATTCCAGAAGTTTCATTCCACTTTGACATTATAGAGTAATTTGTGTAGATACATGACAAAAAATCCCATATAAATGTATTTTAATTTGAGTTTGCAACATCACAAAATGTGACAAAATTCAAGGGGTGTGAATACTTTCTGAAGGCACTGTAAATGCCCAATAATGTGTTTCATGCATTATTCCTGGTACATCCCTGGAGTTCTCACTAATGTTTTTACTATTCTTGCTCCAGAACGGAACCAGCAGCATTAGCCACTGTTTGTGGGTTACCTCCTCCTGTTGGGGGGAGGGCATCAAAGGCCATTGCTGAAGCATCTGTTGGTGTTTAGGAGCACCTGTTAGTTCTTAGAAATTGGCTAACACTGTCTACCAACTTCCCCTCTCCTTTTATGCATTACTGTCACTTACTCTTCTTCTCTCATACTGTTGGCAGTGTTCAGCCTGCTGTCTCTGAGAACAGAGTTACAGACTGTGCAATCCATTGACAGTACTGTATATCCATACAGTATAGGTTACAATATGTAACGCATCCTCCTTCCCTACCACTGCACTCGAGGAGGGGGTGTCTTTGCAATGTGGCTTTATCTCAGCAGCCTCAGCATTGTGCTGTGTAGCTTTCCACCTGGCAAACCAAGTAGTCTAAGTAAACATCATTAATTGATTACTTCTCCAACCAGCCCCATGTTCCCTCTCTCAGCTTTACCCCAGTGTACACCAAGACCCCTGATGCAGGGTGCAGAGCAGCAGAAGCAGATGATGCCCACTTGCAGCAGGATGGGGCTGAGTCTGAGCTCTGTGTCCATTGTACTCCCTCTGGTGGTGGGCTCCCTGCCTCACTCTTACTCTAGGATGGGGAGGATAATGATGAGGATGATGCCGTAATTCTGGGTATCTGTATGCGAGTAACTTGTGATCTCCCAGCTTCTGTTGCCACATGCTCCAGGCAGCGGTAGACAGTCAAAGATGCAATTACTCTTGTTGTCTGTCTTTCTCTCTCTCTCACTTGGTGTCCCACCCTCTTCCACTCTGCTCTGTCACTATCCCCAGAGCAAGGATTTTTTTACAGATGGCCTGATGGCCCAAATGCTCATTATTGCTATTTTAATTTATTAAGCATGATTCACATAAAGATCAATGCGCTGTACATCACAAATACAACATTCTCAATTTAAGTGTAAAAATTACAAGATAGTAATAAAACCAATAAAAATTAATAGTGATTTAAAAAGTTTTAATAGTACTACAAAAGCACAAAACACTGATAGATTTATGAACATAGAGAGGTAGAGAATTCTATAGAATTAGTCCAACCAAAGAAAAATCACACTGCTGAAGCCAACATAAAAATTTGATTTTGGGACCAGTAATAAACTAGTGGAGGTAGAGCCAGCAGCTGATGGCCGACACGCGAAGACATGTTTTTTTACTTGCTCCACAATGCAGAATCATTTCTAGTTAAAAATTGTATTTATTTTATTTTTATTTTAAACATATTTTATCAGGTAAGCACACCGAGCCCAGGGCTCGTTTCCAGTTATGACCGGGGGTTGGGAGGAATGGGACACTGAGGAATCTTACAGCATTCATATATTACATATGTTACACATTCCAAAAACAAATAAATGCATGGTAACACTATTATTAAATAACAACTTAGAGCAATTTCCCCCCCAATATTTTTAAAACAGCCAGTCGGTAAGCTCTAACAGTAGTGTATGCCTGGAATTTGGCTAACTATGACAATGGAACACTTTGGGTAGACAGCATTGGGCAATACCGACAAGAGCAAGGCCCCTTTGACCACAGAAAACAGCTTTTCGGAAGGCATACCATGAGATGAAGGTGGGGAGTCTGAGCCCTTCCTTAAGGTTATGTTGCAGGCCATGAGAGACGTGGATAAAATGGTGGAGGCATTTAATGACAGGGTAACCAACTTAGAGGTAGAAGTTGATTCTGTAACCATGGATGTTAAAAAAGCCACTGACTTGAGCTGTATGATGGCTCACAGGTATATAAACATTCATACTAACAAATGTTTTGTAACTACTAGTAAATGTAAATATGATTTATAAAGCTTGCCGTGCAACACTGATGTCTATATATTAACATGTGACAGAAAAGATAACAAATGAATTTGCCAATTGTTTGATTTTTTTTTTCAAAGAAAATATTGGTCTTTTAAGAAAAGTTTTGGTTTCTAAAAAACAAATGAAATACGTATTGCTTTGAGTCATCACAAATGGACTATAAAATACTATGTCTGTCCCTAAGAGCCCTCCCCCTGACGAAGCCTTACATCAGAGGCGAAGCGCTGGGGTGAGGTGCATGTAATGCCACCGGCAGAAGCTTGTAATCTGCATTTTTGCTAATTAAATAAATATGAATCTGCAACAGCTTCTGGAGATTTGTTTTCTGAGAGTGCGGACACATTTGAGATTTACTGATGGCTCACAGGAAGTGTGGCATTCGTCTGTGCCGGTGACTTGGGTTTGAATTGTTAGAGTGGTCCTGGGCAGGGTAATGCTGCATTCCTCTGTTAGCCTTACAATTCCCCCTTCCATCTTTCTTTTTTTCCTAATGTAACGGTCATCCTCGCCCTTAACTCCCTCCGAAATACACAGCTCTGTGTCTGCTTTTGTGTCCCTGACTACTCTCTTGACTTCCCTAGTTCTCATTAGGTACTCCCTCCATTCCTCCTACTCCTGATTTTCCTTGTACCTCATAAAGGCCTTCTTTTTGGCCTTCACTGCCTCTCTGACCTTTTCAGAGAACCATGTTGGTCCCTTGTACTGGTTTCTTTTGATTACTGTTGTCATGCTTGACTTATTTGCCTCTAGAATGGCCCCCTTAATTTCTCCCCATCTTTCCTCCACTACCCAGATGCTGTCCACTCCAGAAAACCTATCCCAGACTAATTCCCTCATCAGGTTGAAGTCTGCACTTTTGAAATCCAGAATTTCAGCCTTTGATGAGGGCTTACTGGTTCCAAGGGCCAGATCGAACAATATGGTTTTATGGTCATTAGACCCTGGTGGCTCCCCAATCTGCACTCCCACTACAATATGGGGAGCACCACAGTGATAATGGCAGCCTGCCCTGTGGGTTCTTTAACAGCTGCATTAGCAGGCAGTCCTGCAATATGTCTAGCAGGGCTTGGCTTCTAGTGTGCCTAGCTGCTGGAATGTCCTAATCAATATTTGGCAGAATGAGATCCCCTACTATTACCACCACCCCCTTCATCACTCTCCTCTTCACCTCTGCCCCGAGTTCCCTGTTTCTCCTCCCCTTGTCCCAGAGGTTTATAGGTCAGCCCCATACGTAGTTTCTTACCTGAGGCTGCTGTGAGCTGAACCCACAGTGATTCTGTTTCCCCATTCTTCCCTGATGCCTAAATGCCTTCCCTCATGTTCCGTCTATCCCAACAAAAAATGGCAGAGCCTGGGACTGTCAGGTCTCAGTTGTTATTCTCTGTGGCCCAAGTTTCTTTAATGGCTATGAGATCTGCCACTATTGCCTGCCAGCCCCAATCTGAACAGTTGCAACACAAGAGTTTACACAGAAGTACACATCAGGAGATTCAAGAATTTCCATCTCTGTGTCTGCCACTATTGTCTGGAACTCACTAATTTTATTCCTTAGGCTCCTGGTATTAAGGTAAATAATTTTCCATTTTGCTCTTGAGCCCTGCTAGCTTTTTACTGGTCCTTCCCCCTTATTTTTCCTTAGCCTCCCTAATTTCTTGGTTTTCTTTGTTGTTTTTAGGCTTTGTTGGTTTCTGCCCCAATCTGATTTGAATTCCAACCCTTTTGTTTCCCTCCCCACTGCTACTAGCCCCCAATTCAGGGGCAGCTCTAGCTAGGGTCTCTACACTCTCTCCCTTCTCAGTGGTTCCCCTCAAATTAGCCTCCCCCACAGTCAGTTTAACTGTCCACCAATGCAGACATCAAACTTCTGCCCCAGTGCACTGGCCAGTCTCTTGTTAGATGAAGACTGTCAGCCTTGAAGAGCTTCCTATACCAGAAGCCTCCCTGTCCCAGAAGCCTCCCTGTCCCCCACAAAGTGGTACCCCTCCTCCTGACACCATCCCTTCAACCACCCATTAAACTCCTTGATCTCCTCCTTCCTCATGCTATCATTCCCATCCCTCTTACTCCTCACAAAGAGGATCTAAAAAAAGGCCTGAGAAGAGCGTGTCTCAGTCTGTCCCTCAGCTTTAGAAAGCTTTGCTTCACAGTAACCACAGGCTGGTTCACTAGATCATTGGTACCCAAGTGTACTAGCACCCCCAGCTCCCCCTCACACTTCTCCACAATCCTCTTTATCCCATTTATATCCTAGATAACTGATCCACCAGGCAGGCACCTGACATCCCTCTCCCCTCCTCCCCTGACCACCACCTTTTCTACCCCCCTAATCATTCAGTCGCCAATGAATAAAACACTTCTTGGTGACTTCCACCCACTCTCCCCCTGAACGTCACTAAGTTCTCCTGCCTTTTCCTCCTGACTGACTCAAAGTCCCCCTCCGATGGTGTCAGATACTTGTGTCACCTCTAGGGATGCAAAGCAATATGCTGCAGGGACGACATGGGTTTGGTTGATCCCCTTGTGGCTGCTTACTGCCTTCTTTCTCTCTTCCCTTCCTCACCACTCTCCAGCCCCCTGGGCCAGTGAGGTATGCTGTCAGTGGGGTGACAGAATGAGGGTGATGTAATCAGGACAACGCAACCAGTTCACCTGTCACAGTGGCGAACTGGTTGTCAGAGTGCCTTTCAAGACAGTGTCGCATGGGTGTTGCACCCCCTCCCTGAGAAACCTCCACTGTGGAGGTGATTATAATAAGTTTCAGGGGTGCAGGGGACAATTCCATCATTTGCCCAGGTGGATTGGGTGAACAGGGGTCGGGTGGCACAATTGCCGGGTACAATGAGAGCCGTCGGCGTTGTGCTGTTGCCCTAATGATGGTCGGCAGGTTTCCTGTCACACCGTAGTGGGGCTCTTGTTGCTACCAGCTGAGTATGGAGCTCTGCAAAGGTCCTACAAATGGAGCAGCGTCCCCTCCACCAGAGCATAACCCTGGAGAAGAGTGCCCCAGAATCCCCACAGCTGACTACCTCCCCACTGTACCTCTGCTGCATACTGGTTCTGTAATAACTCCTGGAACATTGACAATAACTTTCTTCCTTCTATCTGCTTAGTATCATTTAACTAGGGTCAAACTGGTCTACCCTTTGAAGGGAGTTTTGCTAAAGTTCCGGTCTTACTGTTTCTGGCAGGCCCTCTTTTGGCTGCTTCCTTGCACCCCTACCCTAGATAGGGAGTTATTTAAGACTACTAATTACTTAGTAGTTTAAATACAACAAACTTACAAAGTAGTGATGGACCTACTAGTTACAACTTCTGTAGCTTACCTGCACAGTCCCCTGCAATCCTGCAATCTACCTTTGGAAGTCCTACAGAATTTCCCAATCAGACATCCTACTGCTGCTCTGTGCCACTCACACGATGGGACGTTTGGGTGGACTCGACATTAAACTCTGTTTTAGTCAACTGAAGTTCAATTTAACTCAGAGTTATGCTATGTGCCACTCGAAGGTATAGTGTATGTAGTGGGATTACATACAGAATCAGACAGAAGAATGCTACTTATCTCATCACGACAGTCCTCACACTTCTCAGTGGTAGTATTCCATTAATGCCCTATCCATAAAACTGTCTATTCTGAATTCAAATTCTGTTATTGTTTTGCATTCCACAGTACTGATTTCAAATGCCTACCACCCTTTGTGTGAAATAATATTTGCTTTTAATAATTTTATGCTTCCTGAGAAGTTGTTGTTCATGCAGAAGATTTTAATTTTGTTTTCATTTTTAGGTTTAGTATATTAAAAATATGACTCCTTTACTATCTGTATATCATGAGCAGGTCTCTTCTTTGTCTTCTCCTTCTTAGACTCTGGAACACCAGAATCTGAAGTCTGTCCTTGTAATCCTTCCCTTCCACACCAGACACCCTTCTTGTCACCCTGTTCTGCATTCTTTCAATTGTATTTGTATCCTTTTGGTTTACTGGTCTCCAGAACTTGGAGCAGTAGCCAGTATGTGGTCTGACATAGGTCTGGTGTCGTGGGATTTTCACTTCGGGGTTTCGGCTTATGGAATTCCTTTTTATGTTCACTGTGCATGCATGTGCAGTGAACATTTTGTTAGGAGAGTGGCTTTTGAGGGGTGTGACACTGTCAGTCCAATGCAGAGTGGTCTGCAAGAGGCTCGTCGGTGTCACACCAATCATCAGCCAGACTGATCATGACAGTATTCTGGCTCGTTGGACAGAAATTTTGTGTATTTCAAAGGAAAGAGCCAATCTAACCATAGGTCAGCTCTTTCCTTTGATCTACACCACCCAGCAAGCACAGCTGATCTGTCATGATCAGCCTGCTGAGGAATTACACCCTGTAACACAGAAAACCGTCTATTAATATCTGTTTTTGGCCCCGCCATAACTGTCCCCCCCATCTGACCCTCCCTTTCAGCACCCCTCTCACAAACATAACACTGATGCTGGGGTGCCCAATCCCCCAGTGTCGCCACCTGAAATAAAGAAAAATGATTTCCTAAGTTTATGGTCCAGCTTATGGTCCAGCTTTGAAGAGTGAAGCCATGTCTGCAGTACAGAGAGGATTATGGCATTGGACCCTTGGTGGGTAAGTAAGGGCTTGGAGAATGTGGGGTTGTGGGTGCTGAGTGGGAGGGTTGGGAGGAGGGACTAACAGTGCAACAGACATCGATGAATGTTTTTCTTTTTACAGAATTTAAAAAACAACAACGATGGGATGGTTTTCTTTATTTCAGGTGGCAACACTAGGGAATTGGGCACCCCCAGTGTCGGTGTAATATTTGTGGGGGGTTGGTGCTGGGTGCAGAGTGGGAGGGTCAGGTGAGTGGACAGCAAAGACGGTAGCAGAAACTGACATTGATGGATGGTTTTCTTTTTTACAGGGTAAATATACAGTATATGAAAAAGCCCATGAGGGATGGTTTTCTTCATTCCCAGAGGCTCTGGGCGCCTAACAATAAAAACAATCCAAGTAATACAAAGCATAAAATGATTAAAATTAAATATAAAATACTAACATTTGAAATAGCTATATATCATAAGTGTATATAGTTACTCAGACCAGTCGGGCAAGGAGAATTATTCCAGGTAAGCCAAGTGAAAGAGGTGGGCTTTTAGCCTCTGTTTGAACACCTCCGTCGAAGGGGCCTCCCGGACTGCGGGTGGTAGCAAGTTCCACAGGGTCAGCTCGGTGACACTAAAGGCATGGTCACCTGATGTCTTAAGCCAAACCCTGGAGACATCCAGGAGGCCTCTAGATGAGTAGCGGAGGGAGCGGACAGAAGTTGCAGGTGTCAGGAGCTCAGACAGGTAGCCCGGGCCCAGTCCACATAGGGCCTTAAAAGTGAGCAAGTTCACCTTGAAAAGGAACCTCCTGGGGGCTGGCCTGGTGGCACAGAAGGTTGAAGCGCTGGATGCCACACCTTGTACCACGCTGGCGACCTGGGTCGGAACGAGCCTGGGCCGCCGGGGTTGGCCGGGGAGGAGAGGACTAGAGCAGGCTGCCGGCTGGTTGCCCTTTACCTCAGGATAGGGGTAGCAGGCCTCCTCGGAGCTTGACCGGCCTCTGGTGGAGGCCAGAGAATCTGTGCCTTTCCGAGGACCTTTGGCGTATGCCATTTGGGGGAGGGTGGAGGAGACCTTATCTGGAGCTGTGGTGCACATGGATGCCTCCACGTGCATGCGCTATCACTTCTGGAGGTCTCGGGTGTAGGTCCATGGGAGAAAACAAAGGAAAAAGTGGGGGCTGCTGAGGATGATACCTCCGGACTGGCTCTGGGGATCTGCCAGGGCGTGCGTGGCACTAAAAACCCTTTAAAGATCCCGAGTCTCGTAGGTTGGTGGACGATGAGGGAGGACCTGCCACAGGAGGATAAAATACATTGGAAACAAAAAAAAAGAAAAGGAACCTCCACCTGGTAGGGAGCCAGTGCAAAGCACGCAGGACTGGGATCACGTGACTGAACCTGGAAAGGCCCGCCAGTAACCGAGCTGCTGCATTCTGCACCAGCTACAACCTGCGGAGGGTCCCTCCTGTGACTCCCAAGTAAAGAGAGTTACAGTAGTCAAGCATAGAGGTAACAAAAGGCATGCACTAGTGTAGGCAGGACTTCGGGCAGAATGAGGGGCTTGATCCTGGTGATATTCCTCAAATGATAAAAAACACATTTGACAACAGAAGACACCTGATCTTCGAGTGTCAATCTGCTGTCCAGGATCACACCAATCGTGCACTCTTGGGGAGGACACCAACGGAGTAGACCCCAGGAAAGTCCTGTGGTGACTCCGGGTGATCATGCCCATGACCCAGCTCGATCACCAGCACTTCCATCTTATCCAGGTTCAGTCAAAACCAGCTGGAGGACATCCAATCATTGATTTTTGCCAGGCAGATATTAAGCAAGTCTACAGCATTGGATGTTCCAGGATCAGATGACAGGTACAGCTGGGTGTCATCTGCATAGCAGTGAAACTCCATGCTGAACTACCAAATGATCTTGCCCAGGGGCAGCATACACACTGTGAACAGCATCAGCGACAAGATTGAGCCTTGGGGCACACCACATGACAGGGGCATTGGGGAAGAGGAGAAATTCCCCATCACAGCCCGCTGCAGCCTGTCAGAGAGACAGGACTCAAACCATTTGATGACAACACCAGCGAGTCCACAGTACTCACAGAGCTGGCTGAGAAACACAAAGTGGTCCACAGTGTGAAAAGCTGAAGAAAGATCACAGAGAACCAGAATTGAATTATATCCTCTATCTCTAGCCATGAGCAGATCATTATGCACCCTAACCAATTTAAACATAAAAAACATAGGGGATAATGGAAGGGCAACAAACAATAATCACGCTGTAATCACATTGAGCTGTTTCCATGACAACTTGGTAAACTTCGAGAGCACAGCTCAAGAGGTTTGGTTGTCATGGAAACCATAAGATGCGGTTTCAGCATGGTTATTGTCTGTTGCCCATCCATTAGCTTTTACAGTGTATGGGGTAAAATGCACTATAAAAGCTAATGGTTTTCAAGTCCTACAGTTTCAAATCTTGCCCCCCACACACACACACTCTCTCTCCTGAACAAGCCCTGATACACATCCCACAGTGAAAAACATAACCATCAATGATGAGCCTCTTTATGTACCTTGTACCTTGTATATTCCTGTGCTGTGTCTCTGGTTCTGCATAGTGCAGCTCTCCCGGTTATTCATCGATGCTACCGGCATTACTCGGAGGAATTCTGGAAGTCCAGAGGAGACGTGCATCCGCAAACCCGCTATAGTTGTTATGGTATCGATGTGACGTAGCCAAGAGGGGTTAACAATCTCTTGACATCACAACAATACCATAACAACATGGTAAACTGTCTGAATTCAGACAGTAATAAGGGCTCCCCCATATATTATATAGACTTTGACAGCAGATAAGGACCGCTTGGCCCACCCAGTCTGCCCATTTCCCTACCTATTGGATAAGCTGCAGATCCTAATTAACCAACAGCCTCCTAATGCTGTTTCTGTGCTGTGTCTGTCCCTAAAATCTTACTAGAATGGCTCATAAATATCAAAGGACACAAGGTGATGCTCGAGCTGTTGCGCCACAAGTTTCTCAACAACCTTGCTCTAAAATGGCAGGTTGGAGATTGGATGGTAATTTGCCATGACTTCCGGGTCTGAAATTTATGTATTGAACAAAATTGGCCCCACAACTGAGTCATAAGGTATCCTGCTTGTCAGTTGACCCTCCCCTGAGCTATATACATTTATTTCGATGACTCCTGTATGGTTACTCTGCCAGTTATATAACCATATGCCAATCCTGGATAGTTCTAGGTATTAGTCCTTCATGTGTCACCATATCAAAGGCTTTACTGAAATCTAGAAATACCACATCCACAGGTATTCCCTGATTCAGTGCTTTACTTATTGGTTCATAAAAACACAGCCATGGATGAGCGCTGCTAGCCTATTGTATTGCAATATCAAATTAATACCTCCTTTTATGTGTAAACTTCCTAGATTGTTTTCTATGCAGATAACAAGATATTACCAAGAGACATAGAAACACAGAACTTGTCTGCAGATAAGGAACACTAGGCCCATCGAGGCTGCCCATTTCTCTACCAGTATCAGCAGCCGCTGACTGTACTTGGTCCTTGGGTTAGCCTCTGTCCCCCCCCGGGCACCCTTATGCCTATCCCATGCATTCTTGAATTCCCTCAGCATGTTTGCTCCCAGTACCTTCCAGGGTAGGCTATTCCATGCATCCACCACCCTTTTTGTGAAGAAAAATGTCCTCACATTGCCCCTTAGCCTGACCCCCTCTAATCACATATCGTGGCCCCTCATTCTTGTACATCTCCTAACCTGAAAGATGTTCCCCACCTGCACTTTGTTAATGCCCTTGAGATACTTGAAGGTTTCTATCATATCTTCCCGTGTCTCCTCTCTTCCAACGTATGCATATTGAGGTCCTTTAATCTCTCCTCATATGTCTTCTGGTGCAAGCCCTGCATCATTTTAGTTGCTCTTCTCTAAACAGCCTCTATCCTCTTTATGTCTCTATGGAGATGTGGCCTCCAGAACTGTATGCAGTACTCCAGATGAGGCCTCACCAGTGCTTTGTACAGTGGCATTACCACCTTCCTTCTTCTGGTAGTGATACCACTTCTTATTCACCCAAGCATGCCACTGGTCCTCCCCACCACCTTAGCACACTGCCTGGCCACCTTTAGGTCTTCTAAAATAATTGTCCCAAATCCCTTTCTTCCTTGGTGACCATCAAGAACTCATTCCCCCATCCTGTAACCCTCCCCAGTGTTTCTGCGCCCCAGGTGCATGACTTTGCACTTCTTCACGTTGAATCTAAGCTGTCACACTTCAGACCATTTTTTCAGTTTTTCTAGGTCCCTTCTCATTCTCTCCACCCCCGCTGAAGTGTCTACCCCACCATCTGCTTTCTGTCCCTTAACCAATTTCTAACCCAGTTAACTACCTTGTGACCCATACCCAGGCTTCCCAGCTTGTTTACCAGTCTTTTATGTGGAATGGTGTCAAAGGCCTTGCTGAAATTGAGGTAGGTGACATTCACTGCCCCCCCGATCCACCTACTTTGTCACCCAGTCAAATAAATCTATCAGATTTGTTTGACATGACCTTCCTGCAGTGAATCCATGCTGCCTCGGATCCTGTGCTCCGCTGGATTCCAAGTGTTCCACTATTCTTTCCTTTAGCAGCGTTTCTATAATCTTCCCCACTACAGAGGTGATGCTGACTGGTCAGTAGTTGCCAGCCTCCTCTCTGCTCACTTAAAATAATGTGAAAGGAGTCATACTTAACCTGTAAAGCTTGAATTTACATAACCAGATTGATGGCTTACTGCACACACGTTTGGAGTTACTTTTATTGTGGAAATTTGTTTCCATAGTCCAAGGTCATGCTGCACTGTGGTTCTTTATAGCTGAGATATGTAGGAACAAATACTACTTAACTATGGAATACTGTATATTTATATCCCTCAATATGTGTAATATAAGGACATAAGAAAGGTATCCTAGTGTGATAATGCTTCAGAATCAATTGTGTTTTTGTGAGCATGCATTTTTTGTATATATTTACATTTAAAATGAATTAAAATAACGTTTTTTTTTTAAAGGGTCCAATGTGGAACACCAGCAAGGAAGCTACATAACAATAATAAGAAACAGAATTGTTGAAGATCTACTGAAAAACAACTTGGACTCAGTGGCCCAGTATGGATTGTGAATGGTCAAGTCATGCCACACAAATCTCATTCTTTTTTTTTTTTAAATGTCACCGCAGAACTGGATGTGGGAAAACCTGTGGATGTTGTTTATCTGGACTTCAGAAAAGCATTTGATACTATATCATTCAGGAAGCATATACAGCATGCATTAATTATATAATACTTTACAGTGCGTGAGCTGAATGTATGGCATGCATGTACTGTTGCACTTATGTAACCTTTGTACCTTCTAGGTTGGTAAAATTTTCATAAAAAGATTTTACCAAAAATAAATACCAGAGAACCTATAGAATATATAACTGAGGTGTGAAGAAATGGGTTTAAAAACAGGCTGCAGAACATAGAAACAGAAAATGTCAGCAGAAAAATAATATTGGTCCATCCAATCTGTCGTTATACACTATCCTACCCTGGGGGGACCTATTGTCTAGTCAGTGGTTTTGCCCTCATCTCCCCACTACAGGAAGCAATTAATCAGTGGGTTAATTATCTTCTGTGGCTGCCCTCTGTCACTGTATTTGTTGGACAGTAACCCCAGCATTATGTATCTGAATGTCTATCACTGTTGTATATACTTATTGTAACCTTGTGGTTTTATTGTATCGTAATTATTGTAACCTTGTGGTTTTATTGTATTGTAATTATTGTAACCTTGTTGTATGGTTGTATTGTAATATTGTACTCTCCCGGGTCGTGCCTGAAAATAGGCAGGGTTGTTTGCCTAGTGCACCTACCTGGTTACCAAAAGCTAATAAATAAAATAAAGTATCATAATTGATAAACCTATTAACATGTAACAAAGTGATTAGGAGTGCCTCACAGGGGTCTGTCCTGGAACCTACTTTGTTCAATGTATTTATAAGTGAATGGCAGGTAAGTACCAGCAGCTGGGTCATTACGTTTCCTTGTAACATGGCACAATAAATGATGGTGAATTCGAGGAAGGAGATTGGTGCAAACGCATCATGTGATGGAAAACGAGCGGTGATTAACCCACTGTAGAGCCCGCTTGTGTAGTACCTAAAGTCTCCACAGTAGTAGCAGCCCATTAGAGCCTGCTTGTGTAGTACCTGCAGTGGCCAGAGTCTGCCATGCTAACCGAGAGAGAGCGAGTGTCTGAAAGAACACAGACAGAGTCGTCAGACATAGCGGACGTGTCAACTGTAAAACGAGAGTATGTCAGTGAGAGAAGAGATGCATGCCATCTCCTGCATTTAGTGAAATACCACCACTTGCAGTTTCTCTGCATATCAACCCCCCCTCCCAAAAGGCTATACCGTGTAACCCTCCTTGCCCTACCAGAAGCAGCCACACGGTAGAGCACTGGGAGGGAAATCACAGTAGACCCCGGTTCAGCGCTACCAGAAATCACCACAATCTGAAGCGCTACCTGGGCAACATCAAAGGCAAGGTAGAGATTGCCCACTAGTGCATGTGGGTGAGGAGGAGTGCGTCTGCTATTGTGACCGTGCAAGATACATAGAGGGCATGAATAGTGCTGTCAATCCCTGTATATGGCAGTATATGGTGTGGTTTAGACACTAGAAAAGCAGGTGAGTCAAATTACAACTTCCTGTTGCTAGCCTTGCTTGTAGAGCAGAAAGAAGCTAACTAAAAGAAGCTACATTTTCTTGTTAATTTAAAACTTATATCTCAGCAGGAGTCAGTGTCAGTTAAGATTAAGTAGACAGATAACTTTATTAGAAGTAGAAGGGGTCTTATTTAGGGTTAAAAAAGAAAGAAAAGAAAGAAAGGCAGTGTGTGTTCTGTGCAGGGAAAGGTACTGTATCAGGTGACTTTGCTAAACCAGTAGGAGGAAAGAGAGCTTACCTGGGGGTGTGGTTTAGACACTAGAAAAGCAGGTGAGTCAAATTACAACTTCCTGTTGCTAGCCTTGCTTGTAGAGCAGAAAGCAGCTAACTAAAAGAAGCTACATTTTCTTGTTAATTTAAAACTTATATCTCAGCAGGAGTCAGTGTCAGTTAAGATTAAGTAGACAGATAACTTTATTAGAAGTAGAAGGGGTCTTATTTAGGGTTAAAAAAAGAAAAGAAAGAAAGGCAGTGTGTGTTCTGTGTAGGGAAAGGTACTGTATCAGGTGACTTTGCTAAACCAGTAGGAGGAAAGAGAGCTTACCTGGGGTGTGGTTTAGACTCTAGAAAAGCAGGTGAGTCAAATTACAACTTCGTGTTGCTAGCCTTGCTTGTAGAGCAGAAAGCAGCTAACTAAAAGAAGCTACATTTTCTTGTTAATTTAAAACATATCTCAGCAGGAGTCAGTGTCAGTTAAGATTAAATAGACAGATAACTTTATTAGAAGTAGAAGGGTCTTATTTAGGGTTAAAAAAAAGAAAGGCAGTGTGTGTTCTGTGCAGGGAAAGGTACTGTATCGGGTGACTTTGCTAAACCAGTAGGAGGAAAGAGAGCTTACCTGGGGTGTGGTTTAGACACTAGAAAAGCAGGTGAGTCAAATTACAACTTCCTGTTGCTAGCTTTGCTTGTAGAGCAGAAAGCAGCTAACTAAAAGAAGCTACATTTTCTTGTTAATTTAAAACTTATATCTCAGCAGGAGTCAGTGTCAGTAAGATTAAGTAGACAGATAACTTTATTAGAAGTAGAAGGGGTCTTATTAAGGTTAAAAAAAAGAAAGAAAGGCAGTGTGTGTTCTGTGCAGGGAAAGGTACTGTATCAGGTGACTTTGCTAAACCAGTAGGAGGAAAGAAAGCTTACCTGGGGGTGTGGTTTAGACACTAGAAAAGCAGGTGAGTCAATTTACAACTTCCTGTTGCTAGCCTTTTTCATACTAATTGCCCTCCATCCCACCCCCAAAGCCAGTTCTACTTTTATAGCCATCTGGATTTGACTGTCAACAGGAACTTCCTGTTTGGCAGTAGGAAGGAAAGGATCATAGAGAAACATTGGTTTTGTCAACCCTAGCAAAAGTAGCTCACTTCCCCCCAGCTGGTGGTCTGATATTGAGCAAGGAAGAAGGCTACTGAAGAAGATAGGAAGTTGCTGTCCCAGAACAGGAAGGGTCAGAGTTGTAAGGAGAGGAGAGAAGCATCCAGAGAAACAGTAGAGAGGACACAAAATAAGACATGATAGGAGTGGTGCAGTGCAATGGCTGTGGGGTGGCAGTGTTCGGAGACATTCTGGAGGCTGCGATGTTGTCTCTATTTGCAGGCCTCTCTCTGGTCTGAGAGGAGGATGCCTCGCCTGGTGGCTGACCTGGCTAGGATTTAGAAACCTCCTCCCCACCCAGGGACCACCAGGGCCAATGCCACCACCTCAGAGGTTGTCAAGAAAGAGGAGAGGCTGACCAGGTGGGCTCAAGGAGAGGAGAGGTGGTGGAACAAGTTGCATCCCTCCAGCTGTACCTCTCCACAATTCATTCACTCTTCTGGTGGATAGTGGTTCCTCATTGGAGGCACCTGCAGTGGAGACCAAGGAGGATGCTGGGAACCTTCACAAAGGAGACCCACAGGAGGGTGGCATGGGACCCCACAGGGGAAGGAAACAACTCCTGGTGGGGGACTCAATCATTAGGGAGGTAGCAATAGGGGAGGAAGGGGAGAGGGAGGTAAGGTGCCTTCCTGGTGCCACGGCTTGGAGAGACAGGAAGCGAATCCTCAGGATCGGGAGGAGCTGGGCACGAGGGAGTGAGCTGGATGTCACTGTCCACCTAGGGACAAATGACCTGGCTAGGAATGGATCAGAGCAGTGCAAGAGGAGTTTATAGAGTTGGGAAGGGCCTCAGACAAGTAGCGCATACAGTAACCTTTCTCGGAGGTGCTGCCTGTCTATGGCAAGGGAGATGCTAGGGCACCCCTCACCAGGGAATTCAATGAGTGGTTGAAAAACTGGTGTAGAGCCTCAGGGTTTTGGCTTCATTGGGACTGGGAGCTACTCTGGAGGGATGCAGACCTATACTGGTGGATGGTCTGCATCTGTCCAGGGGGGAACCAGGATCCTAGGTGAGAGGTTTAAATGTTTCATTGGCAAGCATTTAAACTAGCCAAGGGGGCACTGAAAAGGGAGCAGGGAACTGAGCCCCCACAAAACATGGTGATTAGTGAGGTAAACACCAAGGTACAGAAGTTATTAGGAGCAGAACAGATTTAAATGTAAAAAGGCAAAGGCAGTAAGGACAGAAATGGGGCTAAAAGGGGTAAGGCTATCAAAAGTGGAGGGTGATAAGTACCAATGCCCGTAGTCTGTGTAACAAGCTCCCTGAACTAGTGGCCTTGATGGAAGAGGGTTGCCTGGATATTGTGGCAGTCACAGAAACATGGTACACAGAGAACCATGACTGGGATGTCAACATACCAGGATACACAATCTACAGGAGGGACAGGGAGGGTAGCTCTCTATGTAAAGGAAGGGATCAAAGCAACAGAACTAAAGAGTAAACAGGGAGCCGATGAGGCACTTTGGGTCACCCTGGAGACAGGAAATGGCACCACAATCCATATGGGGGTTGTATACAGACCCCCATCTCAGGGGGAGGGAATGGACAAGAAAATGATAGAAGGCTTTCTTAGAATGGCAGAAAAAGGGGAGATATTGTTGATGGGGGACCTGAATATGCCAGATGTTAACTGGAGCACCTTTGCTGCAGGCACATCCAAGAGCAGGGTCATTCTTGATGCCCTACAGGGGGCATGCCTCAGACAGCTAGTATTGGAACCCACTCGGGAGGGAGCAATCTTAGACCTGGTACTCTCAAATGGGGATGGAGAAAGAATCTCAGATTTAGAAGTGGGTAGCCATCTGGGAACAAGCGACCACCAAACAGTGTGGTTCACGTTAAACACAGCCATACAATCAAGCCACACAAAAGCAAGAGTACTGGACTTTAGGAGGGCCGACTTTGGGAAAATGAGAGAGTGCCTCAGAAAAGCACTAGCAAACAGGCAAGAAGGAGGGGTGGAGGAACAATGGGAGTGATCAAACAGCCATCACAGAGGCAAGCTTTGTGTAAAGCAAATCAATAAAATAGAACGTAAGAAAAAAACGCTATGGTTCACAAAAGAGGTGGCAGGGAAGGTTAAGGAGAAAAGACAGCATTCAGGAAATATAAGGAAACACAGAAGGAGCAGGACAGAGAACTTTATCAGTTAAAGCAGAAAGAGGCTGGGAAGGCAGTCAGAATAGCAAAGGCCCAAACCGAGGAAAGGATAGCCAATTCTGTTAAGAAGGGGGATAAGACCTTTTATAGGTACATTAGGGAGTGAAGAAAGACCATAGGAGGGATACTGAAGCTCAATAAAGGGGAAGGAATGTGGGTAGAGGGTGACAGTGAAAAAGCAGGGATACTGACCGAATATTTCTGCTCAGTATTCACAAAGGAAGAGGATGGGCAGTTACCTAAACCAAACAAGAGAAACACTCCGAAGACGGGGGTCGATACCAGTCCATTTACAGAAGAAAGGGTTCTGAAAGAACTGATAAAATTGAAGATGGGCAAAGCAATGGGGCCTGATGGGATTCACCCAAGAATTCTAAAAGAACTAAGGGTAGAACTAGTGACACCGCTAACTACTCTCTTTAACAAATCAGGGGAGGATGGGGTGGTACCCGAGGACTGGAGGACGGCAGATGTGATTCCTCTTCACAAAAGTGGGAGCAGGACAGACGCAAGAAACTACAGACCAGTTAGTTTGACCTCAGTGGTAGGGAAAATGATGGAATCATTTCTGAAGGAAAGAGAATTGTTGAGTACCTAGAGGCCAGTGGGGCACAGGACCCAAGGCAGCATGGATTCACGATGGGAAGGTGGTGTTAGATGAATCTAATAGATTTCTTTGACTGGGTGACCAAAGTAGTAGACCAGGAGGGGCTGTGGACATGGCTACCTAGATTTTGTAGCAAGGCATTTGATACAGTCCCACAAAAGATTAATTCACAAGATAGCCAGCCTTGGAGTGGGTCCCAAGGTGGTAGCCTGATAAAAAATTGGCTAGACAACAGGACGCAAAGGGTAGTAGTAAATGGAACACACAGGAAGAAGGAGGGTTAATAGTGGGTATCGCAGGGTTCAGTACTGGACTGGTCCTTTTTAATGTCTTTATAAGTGACATTGCAGAGGAACTGGAAGGAAAAGTATGTCTCTTTGCAGATGACACAAAGATCTGCAACAGGGTTGATACACAAGATGGAGTGGAAAGGATGAGAAGGGACTTGGCAAGGTTGGAGGAATGGTCAAATGTATGGCAGCTCAGATTCAATGCAAAGAAGTGCAAGGTAATACACATGGGAAACAAAAACCCAGGGGAAGTGTACACAATGGGGGGTGAGATACTGACAACAGTAAAACTAGAAAGGGACCTGGGGTAATTATATCCGATGACCTAAAGGTGGGCAAGCAATGTGAGAAGGCAGTAAGGAAGGCAGGGGGGATACTGGGATGCACAGGAAGAGGCATCAATAGTAGAAAACAAAGTTGTTATCCCTCTGTACAGACAGTTGGTGAGACCCCATCTGAGTACTGTGTGCAGTTCTGGAGACCCCATCTCCACAAAGACATAGACAGAGTGGAAGCTGTACAGAGGAGGGCATCAAAATGGTGCAGGGTCTGCACCAGAAGACATCTGAAGAAAGACTAAAGGCTTAATATGTATACCCTAGAGGAAAGGAGGAGAGAGGGACATGATAGAAACTTTCAAGTACCTCAAGGAATTAACAAAGTCCAAGAGGTAGCATCTTCCAGAAAAGAGATGATGCAAGAACAAGGGGGCACAATTTGAAGATAGAGGGGGGACGGCTCAGAGGTAATGTGAGGAAGTATTTTTTCACTGAGAGGGTTGTGGATGCATGGAACAGCCTCCCTGAGGAGGTTGTGGAGTCAAGAACAGTGGGGGACTTCAAGAATGCATGGGACAGGCATAAGGCAGTCCTAGTGGGGGGTAGGAGGAAGTAAGCTGTTGGTTAACTAGGATTTGCAGCTTATCTGTTAGGTAGGAAAATGGGCAGACTAGGTGGGCCAAGCAGTCCTTATCTGCCAAATCCTATGTTCTATGTTTCTATGTTTCTAGTGGAGGACGAGTAATAGACCCATCGCCGAGATGCAGCGCACCGAGCGGGTCCTCTGGTAATGGATCTGTCCCATGATGCAGCATAGCAATGCAGCATCGGGATACGACAGCGACAAAGAAACCGGAAAACGTGTGGCGCCGAATCAGCAAATCGGACTGTTGGCGGGTCTGTAGGAGTGCGACAGTGGCCACTGGACATGTTGTCAAAGCACCGCAATCTATATAAATAGTAGTGTGCCGTGGAATGGGAATGCGCATGTCTCTCCAGCATGCCTGTCTGTCATAAACAACGAAGTGCAGCAGAGAGTGTAACATACTTATAGATGTGGGTAAAAAGCGGAGTCTGCTGTAAAGGTCAAGAATATTATACATAATGTCTGTCGCACTTGCATGTTACAAGCGCATTAAGCACCTCCAGCGGGTCTCTACTGTATTAATGCCCCGCTGGGTGGCTGAAGCACTCAGCCTTCCCGGCCTCGTACACCACCCCCCAGCAGGGCATTAATCCATGGTAGAGCCCTCCTCTGTCAGTGATTAATGCTCACTCATAACACCACAATGAGAATGGTAGTTACATTGTTGCTAATGTAACTCATTTAACAGTTTCAACCGGTATTTAGTCTGAATCCTGCTGACATTTTACTGCTCCAATGTAAACTGTTTTTATTCTATTAAGTATTGCTATTTAATCCGAATCATTGCTGCCATTACAACTGCTGCAACAAAATCTGTTTTTGCTCTGCTGAATATTGCCTTTTAATCTGCTTAGCACTGCTGATTTTGCTGTCTCTCTCCCCCAGTGAATATCCCTTCTTTTTGCACTGTTTTCTCTATTTTAATCTAGCTGCACAGCCCTCAGCTACTTTCCTGCCGCAAACTTCTTTTCTTGCTCTGCCCGAGACATTTTTATTTTTTTTCTCCAGCCCAGACTTGCATCTTCCTCCTTTGCTCTCTCCCTCACAAACCTCTCCTGCAGCTGGCACAAACTCACTCCCCCCATCTCCTTTCCTCTCCATACTGAGTTTCTCCCTGCCTCTGATTAAGGTAATACTTTCCCAGATGCCTCCGTCCCTTCTGCTACTTGTTTCTCTGTCTAGACCCCACCCCAATCCCTCGCCTAATTTCAACTAACCCTCTGCTCTCTTTTCTCCTCCCAAGCATTAGGCCCCCCTGACAATGCGCCTCCCCTCTTGGTGTGGCTATCTCTGCAGCTGCCACTCTCACCCTCCACTGCTGCAGCCAGGGACTTCAGGTATGTCCCCTTCAAACACTTTGTGAAATTTTTCAGTCTTTGGCTCCCAATCTCGCCACTCCTCCAAATGGCCACCAGACAGGAGAGCTCCTCTCGATTAGCTCCTAGAGCGAGCTGTAAGGACTTCAGCTGGTTCTATTTGCCTGCTTCTTAGCTGCCTTCTACTGCTCTCTCCTTCAAATTTTCTCCTGCCCCATCACTCTTTAAATCCACTTGTTGCACCTCAGACTTCACCTTGCAAGTGCAGCTTGTCAAAGCAATACTTCCACCCCCTAGAATTTATCACAACTTCATTCCCTGTATCATTTCGTACTGTGGCTGCCTGCTAACAATTCCAGCAGCACAGTCTCATTTCTCCTAGCAGGATATCCCACACTGCTGTCTCTCCTTTCTCTACATTTTAACACTTTATAATCCTAGCAGGTTAACCCACACTTCTCTACTGTGGTCTTTTCTCTCTCTATGTTTTAACATTTTTTCTCACTGCTGTATCCATCTCCCTTCTCACCCTGTCTGTAGTGCTCTCTCCCCTGACCATGTCGTCCATCTGTTCCCCCTCCTTCTCTATCTCCTCTTGTTTCTCCTACTTACTCACCTACCCTCCCCTCCTGCTACCCCTCTCTTTTGCCCCCTCCTTCCATAGCAGACCCTGCCAAGTCTCACCACACCCCTCACCCACTTCCTGCCCTTTCAAACAGCCTCCCCTCCCTCCCTCCCATCTCCCCCAGTCCGCCCTCACACTCTCCTATCCCTCCTTCCTTCCCTCTCCCCTCCGCATACTACCACTCTCTCACTCTCTCTCCCCAGTTCCCCCATCATCCACCCTTCCTGCTCCCCTCCACCTCCTAAACCTCGAGGCTCTCTACTGTTGTCTAAACCCTTCCACCTCGCCTCCAAACGCAGTTCTGGCAGGATCGAAACACCCCCCCACTCCCTCCCCTCTCTTTCCTCCTCCTGCTCCTCGCCGGTAACATCCAACCAAACCCTGACCCCCCCTCACCTCAATCCACTGTCACCTTGACCATCATCCTTCCAGGGTCATACCCATCTCAGGCCACATTGTCTCTAGCCAAGGGTTTCTGCATTTTTCATCTCAATGCCAGGAACATCCTCACCAAAATTGATGCCCTCAGTGTATGGCTTACCCAGTATAACCCTGACATACTCATAAACTTGGCTATCTGTGAAAATCCCAAACTCCTCCCTCGTCATTCCTGACTTTAACCTGTTTCATCAGGACAGAGGCAAGTGAGGTGGGAGGTAGCCTTGTACGTCAGGCAATCCATCTCCTGCTCCATTATCTTCAAAGAAGCCTGCCCCTCCTCCCACAAAATCATTATTTACCCATTTATCCATTCCCTCCTCTGCCCCCCTTTTTATTGGAGCTCTATACGCTCTGCCCAAGGCCTCACCTGACTCCATCATCAAGGTCATCTCCTCAATCTCCATACTCACCTCAAACGGCAAATTTTTGCCTTAGGTGACTTCAGTATTGACTGTCTGTCCTCATCTGCCAAGTCTTCCACCTTAACGATTGAAGCCTTATACCTCTCGCAACTTATCCAGGAACCTACCTGTCTAAACCCTCTGTCCCAAAACCACTCCCTGCTTGATTGGATATTATCCTCCCACCTCCACCGCATCTCTGCCTTGGTCATCCTTTCTGATGTCCTCAGCGATCATTGTATTATCTATTGTATTTGCACGATCCACTCTCCCCACTCCCCTCCCAAATTCATATGGGCCCACCCCCTCAACTCCCTCGACGATTCCGCCCTGCAGCATGATAGTCTAAATGCTGAATGGCAACCTGTCTTTTTTGCCTGAGATGTTGACCTCGCCTTATCCCACTTCTACAACATCTTCAATAGGATCTGGGACCTGCACGCACCCCTTAGAAAAGTTAGGTTGAAACATTACCACCACCCCTGGATTACTTCTGATCTCATCACCATATGTCGCACTAGAGACAAAGCCTGGAGGCTTTACAAAGCGTCCCACACCCCAAATGATATCCTATCATACAAACAACTCAGAAACGGTGCACCAAGGCAATCCACCAGTCTGAGGCATCCTATTTCAAATCCCAGTTGAACAGAGCCATAACTCCCCTGCTTCCTTCTGGAAGGTGATTCACTCCTTCCTGGATCCCCCCTCCCAACAAGCCTGCCTGGTCCTTAAAATCAATAGCTCCCCTGTCTCTGACCCTGCAGCTGTAGCTGGTGCTTTCAACAAGTTCTTTGTCTCTTGTACCTTACCTGACTCACCTTCCCCCCCTTCACCTGATTCTTCTCCCGGCTCTCCTGAGTCTTCCTCCTCCAGCCAGCTTCCTCTTTCCTCCCTTCACTCCTCTTGAAGTTTACACTGCACTCATGTCCCTCAACCCCTCCAAATCAAGCCCGGATGGTCTCCACCCTAGACTGTTCCACATCTCTGCACCCGCAATAGCAGCCCCCTTGACATGTATACTAAGCCTCTCTCTCAGCACATCTACAGTCCCCAAAGCCTGGAAATCAGCCAAGGTCCTTTCCCTACACAAGGGTGGTGATCCCTCATCCCCAGGAAATTATCAGTCTATCTCACTCCTCCCCTCCCTTGCTAAAGTCCAGGAATCCTTCATTCTCACTAAGCTCTCTGACTTTTTCTCCGCTAACAACTCCCTATCACCTATGCAATCAGGTTTTCAAAAACAACACTCCACTATCACCTCTCTGCTGCATGTGACTGACTCCATCTTTACTGCGCTGGATCAAAGCCAAATCACTGCCGCTGTCTTCATTGACTTGGCCAAAGCGTTTGACTCTGTCTCCCATCCACTCCTTCTTCATAAACTTCCCTCTTTTGGCCTTGCAAAGCCCACTGTCAACTGGTTATGTTCTTACCTCTACAATAGACAACAGTCAGTTCAAATTGGTGATGCACTCTCTACTCCTCTCCCTATCCTCTCCGGGGTCCCTCAAGGCTCTATCCTTGGCCCCATCCTCTTCTCTCTCTTTATAAACGATCTTCCCTCAGTCTGCCACTCCACTAACATGCACATGTATGCAGATGGCACTGTCATCTATGCCTCTGGCCCCTCCCATAACAGCATTCTCCAAAACGATTTCAACAGAGTGCAGTCCTGGTTCCAATCTAACCAGCTAAAGCTCAATGCCAAAAAGACAGTTACCATGACTTTTGGATCCAGACAGAAGCTGGCTTCCCTCCCTGCCCCACAGTGCTCACAACCCTAGATGGAGCACCCCTTAAGGTGGTCCCAGACTTCAAATATCTGGGTGTCTGGCTGGACAGTCATCTTGATTTCTCAACACACATCAACGCCATCTGCACTAAACTCTGGCCCAAGCTAGCAGTCCTCTACCGCCACAAAGCCAGCCTCCCTCTCCCCACTAGACATGAATTAGTTCTTAAAACTATTTTGCCAGTTTTGGAATACACTTACATTGTCTATGGCACTGCCTCAGCCTCTTCCCTCTCCAAATTAGACACTCTCATCAACTCCTTCTGTCGCTTTGCCACTGTGTCCCTTCCTCTTACCCATCACTGTCACCTTTATGCGCCACTCACCCTTGCCCCTCTTTCTCACAGAAGAACTGTCCACTGTGCCTTTCTTATTGTTAAATTTTGATTCTGCTCACTTCCCCCCTATCTCTCATCCCGCCTTACTCCTGCTGAATTCACAACCTACTCTCTTTGCCACAGAGACTCGTGCACCTTTTCCATCCCTTGTCCTCACTCCACTGCAGGTCATGCTGCCTTCTCATACCATCTCCCTCTCCTCTGGAATAAACTACCCTCTGACCTTTGTCTTGCCTCCCTCTTCTCATCCCTCAAAGACTCCTCAGATGCTTCCCCCCAGTGCACCAATGTTCCTAACCCTCTGCATCCCCTCCTACTGTGGGCGCACGCCTCTACCATCTCTCACTGTGGTTTCTCCTTAAGTCTCTCTCTCTGTGATCACATGTCTCTGTCAGCCTGAGCTGGTTATCCTCCTGATTTGAAACTCAGCCCCTGCTTGCTCCAGTTCCCATACTTGGGGCCTCATAGTGTCCTAGGATATAACTGATAGTTATGCTTATATTTTCTTATAGATTTCATTACTTATTTCCTTTGTGCCTACCTTTGTATATATTGTGCCTATGTCATTTTATACTCTTGTAAATTTGTGTAGTTTTTTTAACTTATTCACACAGTAAATTTGATCAAACTCTGTGATATTTCACCCTGGTCACACCTGGAAATGAGCCTCGACTCAGTGTGCCTTTCCCAGTCACCAATTTTAAATAACTAAATAAAAGTGCAACAGAATATAAATAAAATGCAAAGGGATCTGGAGAGACTTGGGAAGTGGTGTAGTTAGAAAAGAAGAACACATGTTGGCAAGATTCTACCCAAATGGCATAGAGATTAATGAAAGCCAAAAGACCTGGGAGTACTGATCAGCAGCAACAGGGAGCAACAATGTGAAGCAGCAGCTAGCAAGGGGAACAAAATCCTGGCCTGCATAAAGAGAAACTTCATAAGCAGATCAACAGATACTGTGATGCCCCTTTACAAAACCTTTGTCGGGCCCCATTCCGAATACAATGTGTGGTTCTGGACCTCATGTCTGAGAAAGGATATTACATAGAAACCTAGAATTTGCCGGCAGATAAGAACCACTTGGCCTACCTAGTCTGCCCATTTTTCCCTGCTTACAGTATCACCACAGATCCTACTTGATCTTCGGCCCATTCACCCACCCACTCTTCCCTTTTCCTATGATTCCCTTATGCCTATCCCATGCATTCATGAACCCCACCACTGTTTTCACCCCCAACCACTCCACTGCAAGACTGGTCCAGGAATCCACCACTCTTTCTGTGAAGAAGTACTTATTTATTTATTTAAGAGTTTTACCAGGCAGGCATACTGAGCAGGGTACCGCTCGATTCCAGATGTGCCCTGGGGGTGGGGGAGTGGAGAAAAGGAAATTAAATACAGTAGAAATACAAATAGAAGATGGAAGATACAATCAAATATACAGTTAGGCAACAGTAGAAAATACAATGAAGTATACATACAGTATGTTCAGCTTGGATGTGCTGTAACGAAAAGAAAAAGGCAATAATTCACATGTATCAATGAATCCAGTGGTGCAGTTGTTCTGGACCACTAATTACCAGATGAGGGGGTCTATTATGCATAGCAGTAACTGCAGTGGTAGGTTATAGAACAGAGTACACTGTGGTATGGCATAGGGAGGGGTCTGTGAGAATACAAGTGTGGAGCAGAGCAGCTCAGTAAACTGGGCAGAAGTTGGTGATGGGCATGATTCTAGGCCCTCAGCCATGCGAGTAGCTAGAGCATGTAGTGGTGAAATGTGTCTTGAGGAGAGAGTTGAGCAATTGTGTGCTGGTGGTATGCCTAATGTCTACCGGCAAAGAGTTCCATAATTTTTGCTTTCTGTATTTAAAGGCAGCCTGGCCAGTAGCGGTGTACATGTGAGGGATGAGGAGAAGCTGGGAGTCCATGTTCCTGAGCGAATAAGCAGGTGGGGGAAGAGCTGCGAGGGCAGCCGCAAGGTAAGAGGGGAGGGACTGTGCCCAGAATTTGGCTGTGGTCCTGGTGCAGTGGATCCTTCTCCGACCTTGGAGAGAAGGGAGGTCTAAGGACCAATACAGATCACAGTGATGGGTTGTAGGGGGGGGCAGGCCAGGGCGAAATGACAGAATGAATTGAAGAGAGGATCAAGTCTGGTGAGGGAGAACTTGGGAGCTGCACTATAGACTGCATCCCCATAGTCCAGTATAAAGAGAATAATTTTTTGCATGATTGCCATGCGCGTCGGCAGGGAGATGCGACTTCCTAAAACCAGTCTGGTACGGAGTGAAGAAGGAGGTGGAGTTGAGAAAGGAGGAGAGCTGGGAGAGCAAGGATGGGGAGAAGTGAGATAGGGCAGAAGTTGCCCGGGGAGGAGGGATCACCACATTTATGAAGGGGGACGACTGTGGTATGTTTCCATTTAGAAGGGATTGATCCATGCGTGAAAGAGTGGTTAAAGAGAGTGGCCAGTGGGCTGGGAATGGCTGGGGCAGATAGCTGGAGCATTTTGGAGTCAAGTCCCGAGGGGCATTTACCTTTGGAGGGGTTGAGTGATCCAAGGGCTTTTAATACCTCTGTAGGGTGACTCATCAGGAACCAAGACTGAGTTGAACCTTCTCGGTTTGGCTCAGAAATGGCTCTAACCGTTTTTTTTTTCTGAAACAAAATCCTGTTTCATTTAACCTCCCTGCCCCCCACCCACTGCCTGTACCTTTTGGGGCAAAAGCCCTTGAAGTATCTTTGCCCTTCTTCAGATCATCAATAGTTAATTTTGGGGGCTGATGGCCAGCAAATTCAGTAGTGTTTTACTTTTCTCTGGGTTAGCTCAGTTGCGCCCCCCTGCAAGACCCAATAGCACACCACTATGTCAGTCAGGGAAGAAATACGCATAGCAAGGATAAATGATAACTGGATATTAATGTGGTTTCTTGTTGGAAACAATTTTATCCCTCACTACCTCATGTACATATTAATCATGATGCATTGCCTCTACTGTATAGAACATGCATGGATATGTTGCCAGAAAAACAGAGGCTACATTAATGGAAATGGAAATTTAAACTTGGAACACTTTGAAAAGTACCTAACAAAACTGGCAGAATTTGACCATGAACACAATGAAGTTTCTGTTGACTTGAAGTGGTTTGAAAGCAAAGCTAGTAATAAGTGCTTCAATGAGGCAGCGGGCATTGCAGCAGAAGAAGCATGGTGTTAAAAGCAAAAGAAACAGAAGACTCAGGAAGACACCCTAAATTTAGCTACTTTGGAAAAATGTGAAGATGGAGAGGAAATGTCCACTAAAGATCTACTGGCAGACTAATTGGGAGAAAAGCCTTCTAGATACAGCAGCACTCGGCCCAATGGCACTAAGGGTTGAGGTGCTGGACACCACACCTCACGCCACACCAGCAACCCGGGTTTGGGAATGAGCCTGGGTGCTGGGGGTCGGCAGTGGAGGGAGAAGGATTGAGCATCTGGAGGACTGCTCTCCTCTCCCTGTGGAGGGATCCAGAGTGGAGACCGGAGGTACTACTAGTGCGGGAACAACACTGGGGATGAGTGCAGTTGATGTCTGTGGGTTGCTGTGCTGACGTCATTGCATGGCTGTGCTCAGGGGGAGTAAAAAACAAGGATAATCCCCGTCTCTGGGGACAGGCGAAGGCACCTCCATCCCCATCAGGCCACACTCCCAACACTGGACTTTCCTCCCCTCCCAGCCTGGTCAACCAGCCCGGCACACTAAATTCATAGATAGAGCACCCTGGGCAAATAGGGCGGCCCCACCTCAGGGGGCTCATAGCCGAGGAGTCTGTTGGATTGGGCGAGGAGGGGGAGGAAGGCATGGTGGGAGGTAGAGCCCAGTGAGTGGCAGTAGGATGCTGGAGAGAAGTCCCCAGACAATGGAACACAAAGAAACTTGACAAAAAAAAAGATAGCAGCAGTAGGATAGCCAACAAATCACTGCCCATGCCTGATGGCACTCCAAAATTCCAGTCTCTCCCCTGGCGTCATCACTCCAGAACAGATTTTTACCTCTGCTAACTAGGTTGTGGCTATGATGAAAGACAGAGAGGAGCCCAACCATGGAAGAAAATTGCACTTGTCCAGAGGGTAGAGTTTCTCGGGGGCAGAGTGTCGTCGAATCACAAGTCAGGAAGCATAGGAAAACCAGGAGCAGTTTCAGAATTTGCAAATAGCAGTTTAGTTTTCTCAATGACAGCAAAATAAAAAATAAAAATTATTCAACATAACTATTTACAAAGGCAGTACAAACAGAGAAAATTAAGTCCTTTTTCTGATGGTATATCATAATTATGAGTTTCAGTCTCTCAGTCTCTCACTCTCTTTGTCTCTCTCTAGCAAAAGCATTGCTGCCCTTTTTATAAGTCTTTGTCTGGGAACTCATTAAGACAGCCTGCTTCTTACAGAATGTTCTTGTAAGTTTCATTCCTTGCAGGTGCAACAAAAAGAACATAGTGACCCAGAACTGACCTCTTGTTTACAGTTCTGCAAAAGGCTTAAAAAACTGCATCTCAGGTTAACCATTTGAATTCCAGAAAGCTTTTTGCAATCATTTAAACAGTATAACTACATACAGTTTTAAATAAAGGGATACAGTTTCAAACAAAGGGATCCCAGTATCAGTGACATTTCCACATAAAGATGCACATATATTTTTATACCCACAGATATGCAAGGGGGAAGAAAAGACAGAACAGCAAGGGAAGGCAGAGATAGCGAGAGGTGGAGAACTGCGAAACCGTCGGAGTGATCAGTTCCTAGGTCTCACAAGAAAATTTGGTTGTGCAACCAGACAGACGAGAGACATCAAAGGGAGTGGATAGAACAGACCCTTGTGTTTAACCCTTTCTACGTAAAAAATGGGGCAGGGTCTAATTCAACCCTGTCACACAGAGGAGTCCTAGCACAATTAGACCAAAGGTAGGCTGCTAATGTAGATTTTGTACTGATGTGAGCACACTTACAAGGTAACAAAGATATTTAAAAAAAAATTAAGGTAAGGCCTACGCTCCTCAGGAAGGTGGTGCCAACGTAAGAATCAATGGAATTCCAATTTGCAATAGAGTCCAGTGTTAGCTGTTGAACTGACTCTACCTGTAAGTGTTGTTTGCAATAGAGTCTGTTATGAAGAACTCTATGTCAGCTATAGTGCAAACTTAAGCCTAAGTCTAAAGATTCCAGCAAAGGCTGTAGAGCCATTTTTGTTCCCAAGTGCCCAACTTCAGCTGTAGTGCCTCATTATCTAAATGCCTAGTATTATGCCTTAGTGTCAGCATCTTGTAATTACCTAGTTCCTGGATGGAGCAGTCCTTCCATAAATTTATGTGCTGGTGAAAGACAATGATGTGAAGGAATGCTGTCATCTGTCTTAGTCTCTTTGGAGCTGACTACCCTTGCTAATGTATTCCCAGGAGGATGAAGTCTAATGTCTGAATAAATTTGCTGTGCTACTTGACTCTATCTCTGTGTGAACATTAACTTTATTGAGTCAGTGTGCTTATGGGTGTTCTTCAAACCTCATGCCCATTGTCCCACTAGTTTTTCTAATTTACTGGACTCTAGCAGACATCCCCCCCCCCACGGTGGATGGCTCTGCAATACCCGACTGCTAGGTGGCTGTCACAAAATGGCACCTGAGTAATTTCTTTTTGCTAGCCTCTAGTTGTCACCCCCACCACACAGTGCACAGTCTGAGGTCTGTCAAAGTGATGTACTCTGATGTATGTGCTTTGAACTTGTGTGTGGTGCAGGTTAATACCATGAAGAATGAACATGTCTGGGAATTTGTTTTTCCATAGCTTGTTATGATTTTCCATGAACATCATGTTCCAGAAGCTTTTCTGTTGTGTGCAGTGGCAGGACAAGGAGGTGTCCCAGACTCCCTGCAGGTGTCATCCAAGCACTGGCAGAGTGGTTGCCTATTTTCCCTTTACTGGATGCCAGTGCAGCGGTTACCTCTCGTAAAAAGTCACACACAGGAAAGGGTGCTCACACCTTACAAAGAGCAGGTGCAGAATGCACAAAAAATGCTGGGCACTCACAAACTGACAATTAATGCTGAAATCCAGAAAAATATGCAAATTTTATTAAGGTGTTGTAGTGTTGAGTAGGCTGACCTGCTGGAAAAGCATGCCTGATGTGTTTCACGTCACAAATGATACTTGTTCAAAGGTGTCATACTGAAGAGCAAGGCAGTTTAAATACACTATCATTTAAAGAAACACTACAGGCTTCAGTATGAAAGTACAAAATGACATAGTGAAAGTGCTATACACGTTTGACAAAACTGAAAAAAAATATATTAAAAAAATACATAATGAATTATGTAAATATTTTTAATTTAGATAATAAATTCAAGATTAATGCATTTTTAAATAGGCAAATTCAAATGCTAGACAATATGTAAAACAGAGAACATGGCTACAAAACAATAGCCCCCTGGACCTGCAGAACCAGGACATTTTTGTTGATGTTTTGCTATCTCCGGGGCATGGCAAAGGAGACATCTAGATAAAGAGGAAACAAAATTTTTTTCCAAGGCAACTCCAATACCTTAATGGGGAGGTAAGCATTGCAGGGGACACTCAAATTGTGAAAGCCTATGAAAAGATATTTCAAACAAGGTACTGGACTTCCTTGTAGGTGTAAGGAGTTCTGAGATATGAATATCTAACTCATCTGTAGATCAAAACCAGGCAGCAGCCATTACATGTAATCTCAAAACAGAAAGTGATGTCACTGAGGGGCCAGCTCTATGCTGTTAATCACAGCCTGCCCTCCAGTGACATCACTTCCTGTTTTAAGATTACACGAAATGGCTGCTGCCTGGTTTTGATTTACAGATGATTTAGATATTCATAGCTCAGGACTACTGACACCTAAAGGTAAGCCCTATACCTCATTTGAAAGATCTTTTCATGGGCTTTCACAATCCAAGTGACCCATACAATGTTTACTTCCCCTTTAATATAATCAAAAAGGTGTGAAATACAGTTTTGCAGACCACATGTAGTTTGCTTATTCCATAAATGGAGAAAGCTTATCAATTAGGTCCTCTCTAGTTTTCAGAGTAAAAATCCAGAAAACACCCCTCTGTAAAATGGCATAATCACTCCCCCCCAACCCCCATTAGGAACCACCCTTTCAATACTCTTGAACTTAAAGGTGTGATCTCCAAGACTCTTAACTGTTTAATGTACCAAGCAGTAGAATACAGTACATCCCCTTGCTCTATAGCATGGCAGTGTTCACCAGCTCTACTCTTAAGCTTATGAACAGTTTTTCCAGCACAGAAGCACCCACAGGTGCAATTGCAACTGGTCAAATAAATAACTCCTGAAATATTGCAGATTACTAATTGGATGATGTCAGTCTGTCAGAGTTAGGAATATGAAAGGTGGTACTTTAGAGTAAATGCACCTGTGGCATGAGAAACAAGCTCTGCACTGCTTGAGCCACGTTGGTACTTGGATCTGTCTTTGGATACCATGTACCAAGGCATCCTTCAATGTTTCACTTTTCTGATAGGACACTCTAGGTGGCACATTTACTATGCCTGACAGGCCCATTTAATAATATTTCCAAAATTGCTAGCATGGGCCAAGAATGTAGTAACAAGGTTGAACTAGTTTCTCTCTCTCACTCTCCCTACCCACTAATAAGGTCTCCCTGTCTCTAGATCTAGCAAACGCATCTGCTTATTGGATACATTCACTGTTACAGCCCTTTCCGTAAATCTTGAGGCTTAGTTCGCAGCACCTTTTTCAAATGTAGCATCTGTGCTATAATTGCGACAAAGTCACAAAACTACCCCTTGGGGATGTTGGTGACTGTGTGGTTGGGTGATAATTAGAGGCTAACAAGAAAAACAAATACCATAATAATGAAGTTTATTCTAATGGATCCAATTGTCAGTCAATAAAAAAATGCATAATTTCCACTCTGAGACGTTGCCTCAGAGTTTAGAATGGTGCTGTGGAATCAGAACTCCATTCAAATGTTGCTGTGTGCCGGTGCTTCCTCTAATATTCCAATGTCAGATTTGCATTGAACAGAAGGGAACAGTACTAACTAAACTACAATGTTTATTATAGTAAGCTAAATATAAACACGCATTTGTCTATCAAATGTTGTCTTGCTGGCGTTGGCATTAGTAGTGCAGGAGTTAGAGAGATGCATAATAGGAATGGCAGTGAAGTATGGAACCAGCTTCAACCCCACCCCACCCTGCAGAGAGTAACAGGCATTGAGGTGTGCCTTTGGGTCATCGGTCATAACGCTTATGCCATTTCACCTCATCCTACTCTGCAGACTCTGATAAGTGTCGCGTTGTGCTTTGGGGTCATCGGGCCTTACGCTCACCCCATTCCATAAGGAAGTACATTGAGATGGATGCAGTACAGGAGAATGGGGTGAACTTTGGGGCCGAAGAGTCCAAGGCACACCTTGGTGTCTGTCAGTGGCTGCAGGGTGGGGGTGGAGTGACGTGAGCATTACAGCTGACAATCCAAAGGCACTCCCCTTATGCCTGTTAGTCTGTACAGGGTGGGATGTTACAGTTAGAACCCCTAATGCCCCAGGCATTTGTTGGTATCTGCACTCCAAATTTTCAACATGGCCTTTTTGTGACCCCCTCCTCATGAAAGCATTTGGGACCTCTGTTCACGAACAGTGGCACTGTGATTTTGTTAATCTGTCCGGAATGTTGATTTCCCACAACGACTGCGCCATTCTGCACCATGTGTGAAAACACAGTTTGGGCAGGATGTGAAAAATGACAGCTGCACCTTCATAAGGAGGTGTGCAAAAATGATAATGTTGAAAATCTGAAGTAAAAATATTAAAAATTCTCAAAGTTACAATTGTGCAAGGAAACTGCGTAATGCACGCTCATAACATAGTCATTTTGTGGAATTTTGTCACCAAATTTTCAACATAGGTATTTTGGGACCTCTGCTCATGAACAGTGTTACTGTGATTTTCTTACTTTGTCACAAACATTGTTTTCCTACAGTGACTGCGCCACTGTGCACCGGATGTACAAAAACACATTTTGGGCAGGATGTGGAAAATGACAGCTGTACTGTTCATAAGAAGGTGTGAAAAAATGGCAATGTTGAAAATTTGGAGTAAAAATATTAAAAATTCTCGAAGTTATGAGCGTGCGTGTAAACTGCTCAACACACGCTAGTAATACAGTCATTTTTTGGAATTTTTTCACCAAATTTGCAACATAGGCTTTTTGGGAGCCCACCTCATGAACAGTAACACTGTCATTTTGTTAATCAGTCCTGAAAGGTTATTCCATGCAGTGACCGCGAAATTACCTTTCAGGACCGAATAATGAGATGACAGTGACTGAATTCATGAGGTGGGGTCCCAAGAACCCCATGTTGAAAATTTGGTGCCAAAATTCATAAAAGTGGCCGAGATATGCACCAAAGTTGACCCCCCCCATTTATGCCATTATACAGCTTACCGGCATTTCTTCAGTTTACTGTTAATTTTGAAGAGTGCAAACGTGTTCCCAGTCTACCAAAGGTCATTGCGCCAGGCTCTGGAGGTAAGTATGGGGTGAGGGTGTGTGTGGGGAGGTGGCGTACACAGAGGGTGGGCGCAGGTTGGGGGAGGGGCACCGGACATGTCGAGGGAATGTTTTCTCATTTTTCAGGTTAAAAAAAAACATAAAGACAACACGGGTTGGTTTTCTTATTTTGCAGGTGTGTTTTGGCACACTGGGGTGGGCTCCCAGTGTGCCACCTGTATTTTGGGGGAGGGAGACCGAAGCCGATGAGGATTGGGCCCCCCCGTCGGCACAGAAACGTGTCTGGGGAGGCTCATGATGCTGAGGGGGATTGGGTACCCCCTCGGCAAACAAATTAAATGATAAGGGGGCCATTATGCTGATGGGGATTGGGCTCCCCCATTGGCAAACTGAACTGGGAAGGGGCATGCCGACTGGGGGGATTGGGCACCCCTGACATCGACTTAATTGGGACTGTGAGGTTGACGGCGACAGCCGCCGCCATCTTTTATTGAAATGTTACACCAGGCAAGGTACGCCCTGCAATGAGGGGGAGCTCCCTCATTGCAGTGGCTAAATCGTTTCAAGTTGGTGGCATGCTTTTGCACTGCTGTCATAGACAGTGTGCAGTCTAATTCATGCCACGGAGCCCACCATGAAAAAGCAGTGGCGCCACTGGCCACAACACGACCGCGCCTCCAAAACCTGCTATTCCAAGCTACCCCAATATGTTGCTTGCACGTATGCAAGACAACATAAAAAATAAACAGACTTGAATTTTCTAATTTTTTAAGTAAGTATACCATAAATATTTTTAAAGACAATATAAAGGCCTGGATATCCAAAGGGGTTGCACATGGTGCAACAGAGTTGTGCTGGTGCAACCCCGCATTGTGCCCTGGTGGGATATTGAAAGGGCTGCCAGGCATAGTGCAAATTCCGATGCACTGAGGCACAATGTAATTGTATGCGGCGCAGATGCAGGGGGCGTGCCTATGCATATGTGACACATCCCAATATTCAGTCTGGGATGTGTGGCGCATATGCTGGTGCAACCCTGCATTGCGCCACATGGGGGGGCACAGAGTTGAGCCCTTGAGGAGTGGGAACAAATCCCAGCCACCCACAGGTGGGCTGCTGTATTGCAGGGCACAACACAGCAGCCAGTAGCCATGGGTGGCCTCCCGCCCACCCAGAACACTGTCCACAAGCACACACATCTCCCTGGTAGTCCAGTGGTACCCCCTCCCTCCTGATTCCCCGATTCCCTGATAAATGTATTGTAAGACTGTCCCTGGTAGTCTAGTGGTCCCCCTTCCTCCTGAGTCCCCGATTCCCCAATAAATGTATTGTAAGACTGTCCCTGGTAGTCTAGTGGACCCCCCTCCCTCCAGAATCCTTGATAAATGTATTGTTAGATGTTCCCTGGTAGTCTAGTGGACCCCCCTCCCTTCCATGTCCCCGATGGCTGGAATATGACCTTCATTTAAGTTCCTGGTAGTCTAGTGGTACCCTCCCCGCCCGTTGACGCAACACAGTACAGCGCCAGAACAGAATTCCCTGGTGATCCATGACTTCATTCACATATTTGGGACTGTCTAGTGATAGTATGCCTGCAGCCCATTGGTCCACACTGTGGACCAATGGGCTTACAGCTCATACTGTACCTGTCGATCGGCGGCTAGGCAGTATGCAGGTGGGTTGCAGCCATCCACCAATGACGGGGGGAGCGGGGTTGGCAAGGGGATCTGTGCGGGTTGGATGGGTGGGGGATGCCACTGGATCACCAGGGAATTCTGTTCTGGCACTGTACCGTGATCACGGCAATTGGTGGAGGGGTACTACTAGACTACCAGGGACTTAAATGAAGGTCATATTCCAGTGATCGGGGACACGGGATGGAGGGGGAGTCCACTAGACTACCAGGGAACATCTTACAATACATTTATCGGGGAATTGGGGATTTAGGAAGGATAGGGGTCCACTAGACTACCAGGGACTGTTTTAAGTTACATTTACCGCGATCATGGCAATGGGGCAAGGGAAGCCCCGGGACCTCCACTATGCTCACGTCATGCTGTGCAGGGTGCCAGGCACAAGTCACCAGGCTGCCCTGCGCAAGGCATGCAAATGGGGCCATAATGACATGCAAATGGCCCCGTTTGTGCCTTGCATATCTTATGGCCTCATTTGCATGCCCTCAGCTGACTATTGCAGTTGATGCGCACAGCATAACCATGTTTGCGCTGGCACATCTCCATGCTCCTTAGCTGTGGCTTAAATAACCCTTCAGGCCTGAATGCCTTTACATTAGCCAAGGGAAAGCCCATCCTTTGTTAATATTAATCAGTCCTGGTGCCTCTGCTCCCCTTAGGCCCACCTTCACTGAATATTAATTAGGGCCAATGGCCCAAATATCGTTGTTCCAGTAATGGGCTTCCCCACCCCCTCCCCTCTAATAAATAATTATTTCGATTTTTAACGGGTAAGGTGTGCTAGACAAACATATGCCTATTTGCTTGTATAGCACACCTTACCTGTTAAAAAGATTCACCAGGTTTTCTGTTTATTCATGTCTCCACCCTTGACACGACCTCCCAGCATCCAGTAGCTAAATGGCATCATTTGTTTTATAATCCGATTATTAGATCCTTAAAAATAACTTTTTTTGCAGCCTCGCATTGTTTCCGTGTTTTTTTCTCTCCCTCCGAGTTCGCGCGTGCGCATAGTGTTGTGCAATACATGTGACGCAAAGCCAGGTAGACAGCCGTTTTCCCACGCTCCACAGAAAAAACAACTTCAGTTATAAAAATGAAAACATGTAACATTCTTATGACAAATGCAAGAAGTTTAAATGATATTAAAAAATGCAAATTATATTTGCTGATGTTACAAAATAAAATAAATGTGGCAGGCATCTGTGAAACATAGTGTAATGAAGGGTCAGACTGGATAATTGGAATTGATGGATATACTTTGTATAGAAAGGACAGATCAAATAGGGTAGGAGGAAACATAGAAACATAGACTTTGACGGCAGATAAGGACCACTTGGCCCACCCAGTCTGCCCATTTCCCTACCTACTGGATAAGCTGCAGAGTCTAGTTAACCAACAGCCTACTTCCTGCCACCCCCACTACAATTGCCTTGTGTCTGTCCCATGCATGTTTGAATTCCCCACTGTTTTAGCCCCAACAACCTCCCAGGAAGGCAGTTCCACGCATCCACCACTCTCTCCGTGAAAAAGATTTCTCACATTACCCCTGAGCCGTCCCCTCTATCTTTAAATTGTGTCCCCTTGTTCTTACACATCTCTTTTTCTGAAAGATGCTACCCTCCTGGACTTTGTTGATTCCCTTGAGGTACTTGAACATTTCTATCATGTCCCCCCTGTCCCTTCTTTCATCAAGGGTATACATATTAAGCTCTCTCAGTCTCTCTTCATATGATTTCTGCTGCAGACCCTGCACCATTTTAGTTGCCCTCCTCTGGACTGCTTCCATCCTGTCTATGTCCTTGCGTAGATGGGGTCTCCAAAACTGCACACGGTACTCCAGATGGGGTCTCACCAACTGTCTGTACAGAGGATAACCACTTCCTTTTCTACTTGTGATACCCTTCCTATGCATCCCAGTATCCCCTGGCTCTCCTCACTGACTTCTCACATTGCTTACCCACCTTTAGATCATCCGATATGACTACCCCAAGTCCTGTTCCATTTTGTTGTTGTTAGTACCTCCCCTGCTATTGTGTACTCTTCTCCTGGGTTTTTGTTTCCCAGGTGCATTACTTTGCACTTTGCATTGAATCTAAGTTGCCATATGTCTGACCATTCCTCCAACCTTGCCAAGTCCCTTCTCATCCTTTCTACCCCCCCTTGTGTATCAACTCTGTTTCAGATCTTTGTATCATCTGCAAAGAGGCATACCTTTCCCTCTAGACCCTCTGCAATGTCACCTATAAAGATGTTAAAGAGGACTGGACCCAGTACTGAGCCCTGAGGTACTCCACTAGAGACCCCCCTTTCTTTGGAATGTGTTCCACTCACTATTACCTTCTGTGTCCTGTTGTGCAGCCAGTTTGCAACCCAGGCTACCACCCTGGGACCCACTCCCAAGCTGGCTAACTTGATTATTAATCTTTGTGGGACTGTGTCAAATGCCTTGCTAAAGTCTAGGTAGGCCATATCCACAGCCCTCCCTGGTCTATTACTTTGGTCATCCAGTCAAAGAAATCTATTAGATTCGTCTGACATGACCTTCCTGCTGTAAATCCATGCTGCTTTGGGTCCTGTGCCCCGCTGGCCTCTAGGTACTCAACAATTCTTTCTTTCAGAAGTGATTCCATCATTTTCCCTAAAACTGAGGTCAAACTTACAGGTCTGTAGTTTCCTGCTTCTGCCTTGCTGCCACTTTTGTGAAGGGGAGTCACATCTGCCCTCCTCCAGTCCTCAGGCACCACCCCATCCTCCCATGATTTGTTAAAAAGTGTGGTCAGTGGTGTCACTAGGTCCTCCCTTAGTTCTTTTAGGATTCTGGGGTGAATCACATCAGGCCCCATTGCTTTGTCCACCTTCAGTTTTAAGAGTTCTTTCATAACCCTTTCTTCTGTAAATGGGCTGGTATCAACTTCTGTATCCAGAGTGTTTCTACTGTTTGTTTTAGGTACCTCTCCCTCTTCATTTGTAAATACTGAGCAAAAATATTTGTTTAGTATCTCTGCCTTTTCACTGTCTCCCTCTGCCCACCTCCCCTCTCCCTTATTAATCTTCACTATTCCTCCCTTAACCTTTCTATGCTTCCTAATGCACCTATAAAAGGTTTTATCCCCCTTCTTAACTGACTTGGCTATTTTTTCCTCAATTTGGGCTTTTGCTATTCTGACTGCCTTCCCCACTTCTTTCTGCTTTAATTGATACAGTTCCCTGTCATGCTCCTTCTGTGATGCCTTATACTTTTTGAATGCAGCCTTTTTCTCCTTAATCTTCCCTGCCACCTCTTTTGAGAACCATAGTGGTTTCTTACTCCATCTTGTTTTCTTTATCTGTTTCACACAAAGGCTTGTTGCCTCTATGATGGCAGTTTTGATTTTTCTCCATTGTTCTTCCACCCCTCCTTTTTGCCCATTTGCTAGTGTATTCCTCAGGTATTCACCCATTTTGCCAAAGTCAGCCCTTCTAAAGTCCAGTGTGCTTGTTTTTGTGTGGCTTGTCTCCATGGTTGTGGTTATTGTGAAGCACACTGTGCAGTGGTTGCTTGTTCCCAGATGTCTACTGACTTCTAAATTTGTGATCCTCTCTCCATTTGAGAGTACCAGGTCTAGTATTGCTTCCTCCCGAGTGGGTTCCAACACTAGCTGTCTAAGACCTGCCCCCTGCAGGGCATCGAGAATGACCCTGCTTTTGGATGTGGCTGCAGTACATGTTATCCAGTTAACATCTGGCATATTCAGGTCCCCCATTAACAGAGGAGTTTGTCTGTACATTGATAATAAAATCCTCTCACATTTGCTTTCATTTCCCTATACTATGGACCAGGATCTTGAAACAATATGTGTTAAAAGCTTAATTCCAGGAAGAAAGGCAGTAACAATAGGAAATTTTTATACACCGCCCAATGCAACAAAGGAGTATAATGATGCCTTAATTGAACAAATAAATGAGGCCTCCAAGATGGGAGACTTAATTATAATGGGAGATCTTAATCTGCCAGGTATAAACTGGTTAGGTAATACAGGTAATACTAAGTCTAAAAAATTATTCATAGATCTATGTGCAGATGTTGCTCTAGACCAATTAGGTATGGAACCCACAAGGGATGATAATATCTTGGATTTAATATTGACTAACATACCAGATGAAATACAGGAGGTGGTGGTAAGTGCCACACTGAATAATAGTGACCATAATATTGTTACATGCAATCTGTCTATGGCTAAAATATTAACAACTAATCAGGCAGTATTTTAAGACTATAAGAAAGCCAATTATGATTTGATTAATCAAGAACTTCATAAATATGATTGGGAAACCTTGCTAATACAGGATTCAATTGAGTCAGCATGGGGGTTAGTTAAGGAAATAATTCAACAATTAGAAGAGAAATATGTGCCTCAAAAAAAGAAATATAATAGCAGAGGACAAGTACCATCCTGGTCAACAATTAAAGTCAAAACATTAATTAGGATAAAACAAAAAGCATATAAAAAATATAAGATAAATAAAACATCAAGTAATAAAATAAGTTTGATAGAAAAACAAAGGGAGTTTAAGCAAGCAATAAGACAGGCTAAGGCAAACTGAGAGTTCCAGATAGCACATTCAAAAGATAGCAAACAGTTGTATTCTTATATTAATTCAAATTGTAAACGTACAGTAAGAAAGTAGGACCAATATTAGATAACAATACTATAACAGAGAATGATTATAAAACAGCTGAAAAATGTAATAATTATTTTTGTTCAGTATTTTCAAAAAAAGTACATTACCCCCCATAAACTTAAATATTGGTTCATTAGCAGAAATTAATATAACTACTGAACAAGTATGTATACAATTAATGAACATAAATCAAAATGCAAGTTGTGGCCCAGACACTATCAATGCCTATTGTGACGTAGACAGCCAGCTCTGAGTGCTCAAGTGCTGTATTAATTTTTTTATTACATATAAAATATGTGATGGGAAGGTCAGTTTGAGGAAACTACTGTCTTCCTGGAACTGATGCATCAAAACCCCCAAGGATAAGTTCAAAGGACAGGAGGTATTTTAAACTACAGAGCTCTGAGGTTCAATTAGCATGTTAAATTTGCTTTGATCCCAGGAAATGAAATTAGCCATTCATGGCATCCCCAGGGGAATCCTTTGATTTTGCTCTAGGTGTCATATGGAAAGAGTATGCTTGTGTTATGAATAACCTTCCAGGAACCAGCTCATTTCATCAAAGAGGTTGATGGCTGGGCCAAACAGAACACAGACGAATTTGGAAAGCCAAGTATACATTCCCGGGGAACCCTTGAATTACATCAGAGAGACCTTTGAGGTGTAGATTCCACGGTCCAGACGGGATTAAAGAGGTCAATACACTTTTGCTTTGAATACAGTGACTTAGATCAAAGAAACTTTTGAGATGTATGTTTAGCAGAGCAAAAACCAGTTCTGACCAGTTAACCTGTGGAGAGGAAAGTTAGTGAGATCACCTCATATGTTTTTTTAAATATTTTATTTGGAGACCCTGTATTGTAAAATATAGATTTTGATACACCAAGGCAGAGTTAGTGACCTCATGAGAAGGCCGGTTCAGAAGTTTGTTTAACTGCTGAGAGAACATGACAGAGAGACACAAGAAAATATTTCTGACTGAGAGAAGAGAGACCCTAAAAGCACTGATGAAAGTAAGCATTAGATTAGATTAGTCTGAAGTTATAAATTGAAGGAACTGTACTTTTTTACCTGTTTGTTTTAAGGCTGTATGTGTTGGGATATATATTTGTTCTGTAATTATTGTTCTGTTTCGATATTTTTAAAGTAAATATTTTTTTTTACAAACAAAACTGCTGGGTGCCTTGACATTTCTTTTTATTTTAAGTGGAGCTTTTAAAGGTTATAAGAACACTGTGTATGGGCTTAATGAATACCAAACTGGGAAATGGATAGAGTTCTCTAAAGTCTTGCATAGAATTCTAAGGGTTCATTTGAAAGACCTGGTTGGGTGCCTGTAGGCAAAGATATCTGGCCCCCCGAAGACAGAATTATCTGAGCCTGATAATTGGGTATGCTAATAAGAGGTTATTAGTTTGAATCCCTCCAGAGCTTGAGACTAAGGTGACTTGAACCCACAAAACAGACAAGAGGGTTACCTTGTCTGTTCACTGTACACAAATCATACGCTCAGAGGTTGGCACTTTGGGAGTAGAGGGTTGACCGGCTGAGCGAGTTTGTGACACCTATTTCCTAAAGCATTCAGCAAAAACATTGGCCCACCCACTATCAATTCTTTTTAATTTATCATTAAATTTTTCCAAATTACCTAAAGATTGGAGGTCAGCAATAATTATTCCAATATTTAAGGGAGTAAATCTAAGATTGGGAACTACAGATCAATCAGTCTCACTTCCCATTGCTGTAAAGCACTTGAGAGAATAATTTAAAACATGTTACATGAATCTTTGGACACACTTGGTATTAAGTATACAACACAACATGGCTTTAGGAAGAGCAAATCTTGCACAACTAATCTAATCTCATTTTATAATGAGATAAGCAAAAATCTGGACATGGGAATTCCATCGGATGTCATCCTTTTAGACTTTTCGAAAGTCTTTGCCAAAGTTTCCCATGCTATATTAATCAAAAGATTAACTCAAATAAATGTACATTCTAAAATCATTAAATGGGTACATGCTTGGCTTAATAGAACACATTCTGTACGTATACAAAGTAATATTTCTATGCCAAAAATTGTGGCGAGTAGGGTACCTCAGGGCTTCGTACTAGGCCCTATTTTATTTAACATCTATGTGAGGGATATGAATAAGGATATTCAAAATATGATCAGAAAATTTGCAGACAATACCAAGCCTGGGAGACCAAGTGGATATATTGGGAAAACACTTTTCATTAGTATCAGATTTAACCAAAATTGAAAACTGGGCCATGGAAAATGATATGATACTAAATGTGGATAAATGTTCTGTTATTCATTTTGGAACAAATAACCCAATGTATACCTATATTCTAAATCAAAATATTCTTAAAAGTTCTCAAAAAGAACAAGATCTCAGAATTATGGTCAATAATAAGTTATCATCAACCGATTATTGCATCTCAACACTGGGAAAAGCTAACACCCTAATAAGGAATATTAAAAGATAATTTGTATCTAAAACAGAACAAATAATAATTCCAACATATAAGAGCTATGTACGACCCATCCTGGATTATGGATCACAATCCTGGTCACCATCAACAATTAAAGATAAAAAGCACTAGAGGGAGTGCAGAGGAGAGCTACCAGACTGATTCCAAATCTGAAGAGAAGGCCATACCAGGATAGATTGCAGTACACAGGGCTCCACTCTTTGGAGGCACGGAGACAGAGAGGAGATTTATTGTTTTGTACAAATTATTACAATCACCTGAACTTATGGCAGAATGTGGGATCCAGTTTAATGATACACATGGTAACTTGTGATCACACAACTGAAAGTTGGTTAGACCAAAAGCAAGGACAAATAAAATAAATTATTTTTTTTACTATGTGTGCATTAATGGCATGGAATAAATTGCCACAACACATTGTTGACTCTTCAGCTCTAGAAATCTGTAAAAATCAGATAGATGGTTATTATTACTCAAATTATATTATGGTTTAGATAAGCCCACAAATGTGGGAGACATTCATGATGGGCCTATTGGCTTCCTTATGTCCTATCGATCCTAATAATCCTGACTCAAGTAGGCCCTAGTTAACAGCTGTCTATTAGTTACAACTGGCAACAGGAACCTGGGACTTCATGGCGAAGGCATGGAGTTAGTTTAAGGTCATTGGAGGTGGGTGCAGGCAATGTTGAATTTTCTGGTGAACCCCCCTTGGTTGAAGCAGAGGCACTGGAGAAGCTCTTGGCAGCATGTGCAAGAACTGCTGGAAGAGAACAAAAATAAAAAATCTGAAAGGCAATCTCCCTCTTTACGGCTGAGAGCCCTACCACTTCAGCCATGGTGGTCCCTATGCTGACTCACTTTGGAAGGCCCTCGCTACCAATTTACTCATGCTATGACCAACCCCAGACATCTTGAAGGGAAGAAGCAGCAGGATGAAGTCCACTAGACCAGGCAATGGTCGAGACACCTTCTGGAGCTGGAACGCTGGTGTAGAGGCAAAGGTTTTACTCTACTGTGGTCCCACAGGAGGAAACGATGCAGTAATAAAGGTTGCTTTTGGGTCTGGTGTCATTTCTTTCACAGCGTAGATAGGTACACTAAGTGGGTTGTGGAGCAAATGTAAGCAGTTTGGAAGCTAGGCATTTACTGCAGTTAATGCACTTAGTGCAGTTCAGTCACGTAAGCCAGTTAAGTAGATAAGGCAGTTCAGTCACTTAAAGTTTGATTAAATAAGAACTTAAGAATATAAGAATGTGACAGCAGATGGGGATCACTTGATCCATCTAGTCTGCCTGCGTGTCTGTTTGTTTAACTACCCCCTAGGATATATTTCTTTGTTTCAGTATCCCACAATGCCTATCCCAAGACAGCTTGAATTCCCTGTCTTTGCCTCCACCACCTCCTGTGGCAGTCTGTTCCAAGGCTCCATGACCCTTTCTGTGAAGAAGAACTTTCTGACATTGCTCTGGAATTTACTCCCCACCAAACGTCTGTTGTGCTCTCTGGTACATGCCTCTTTATTCTCATTGAAGAGGCTCTGCTCCTGTGCTGAGCCGATTGCTTTGAGGTATTTAAAAGTCTCTATCATGTCTCCCCGTCTCTCCTCTGTTCCAAGGAGTACAAGTTTAATTGCCTAAATCTAGACTCATAGGGTTCATGGTGGAGATCTTGGACCATCTTTTTAGCTCTTCTTTGCACCGACTCTAATCGGTTTATGTCCTTTATAAGGTGCGGTCTCCAGAACTGGATGCAGTACTCCAGCTGGGGCCTCACCAAGGATCTATACAACGGGAGTATCACCTCTTGCTTTCCACTTGTAATACCCCTGCTTATGCATCCTAGGATGCTGCTGGATTTTTGTGACCCCTTTTCACATTGCCTTCCTACCTTCAGGTCATTTGATACCATGATTCCAAGGTCTCATTCAAAGTTGGCGATGGCTAACGTTTCACCTCCCAATGAATAATTTGTTCCTGGGATTCATTTTCCCAGGTGCATGACTTTGCATTTTTTGGCGTTGAACTTCAACTGCCAAGTCTTGGACCATTTTTCCAGTTTCTTTATGTCCAACTGACTCCATCCTTTTTCTCCCTTCCTGCATGCCCACTCTGTTACAGAGTTTAGTGTCATCTGCAAACAGGCTTACCTTTCCCTCCAATTCATGTTAATGTCCCTGGTGAATATGTTGAAAAGTATTGGTCCCAGCACCGACCCCTGTGGGACCACACTGGTTACTTTCCCATTCCCATGATAGAGCACCATTTACTAGAACATTTTGTTCCTCCGCTGTAGCCAGTTTCTCACCCAATCTAGAATCCTATTTCCTATACCTGTGTTCTCCAGTTTGTTGATGAGCCTTCTGTGTGGTGCAGAGTCGAAGACCTTACTGAAGTCTAGATATTCAATATCTATGGCCCTGCCCTGGTCTACTACTTTAGTTACCCAATCGAAGAATTCCACCATGTTTGTTTGGCAAGATTGCCCAGATAAGAAGCCATGCTGTTTAGGGTCAAGCCTTCCGCTGGCTTCCAGGTATGCCACTATCCTTTCCTTTAGTATAGATTCCATGATCTTCCCCATGATGGAGGTGAGGCTGACAGGTTGGTAGTTCCCTGCCTTCTCCTTGCTGCCACTTTTGTGTAGGGGCACTACAGTGGCCTTTTTCCAGTCTTCTGGTACCTGTCCACTCTCCAGTGATTTGTTGAAGAGTGTGGCCAGTGGAGCAACAAGTTCCTCACTGAGCTCTTTAAGACATGGATGAATTCCATCTGGACCCATGGTTTTGTCTATCTTTAATTTGTTTAGATCCTGTAGGACTCTATCTTTTGTAATGGGGCTATTGTCTGCCTCCTGGGTGTGGTGTTCATCTGTACCAAGTGCCAAACCATTTCCACTGTCTTTGTGTGTAAACACAGAGCAGGGGAATGTGTTCAAAACTTCTGCTTTTTTGGCATCCTCTTCCACATGCCGACCCTCGTTGATTTTAAGTCTGACAATGGCCCCCTTGCTCTTTCTTTTATCCTGGATGTACCTGAAAAAGGTTTAGTTGCCTTTTTTTATGTCCTCAGCAATTTTCTTCTCGGTTTATGCCTTTGCAGTTCTGATTGTTTTTCTGATCTCTTTTAGCTTGGCCCTGTATTCTTCTTTGTCCGTATCCATTTTTGCTTCCTTATAATTTCTGAAAGCTCTCTTCTTTGCCTTTATTATCGATGCCACTTGCTTTGTGAACCAAAGTGTTTTTTTTCTCTTCATTTAGATTTACTGATCACCTTTGAGTATTTTTGTGTTACATGGGTTAGCATATTCTTTAATGTTATCCAGCTTGTCTCCACATTTCCGTCTGCTTTGTAACTATACAGTCTTTTAAAGGATGATTTCATTTTGCTGAAGTTTGCATTCCTGAAGTTGAGGATTTTTAGCTTAGTGTGTACGGTATCCTTGTGGCTGTTGACTGCAAGCCAGACTGACCTATGGTCGCTGGACCCTAGGTTAATTCCCATGGTAACGTCCAATATCCTTGTGCTATATGTAAAAACAAGGTCAAAGATTGTATCCTCACTTGTTGGTGAGTCAGCTAGTTGTGTGAGACCTGCCCCCTGGAGAGCTATGAGGAATTCTTTACTTTTTTTCTGATGAGGCAGTGTAGGAGACCCAGTTCACTTCTGGTAGGTTGAAATCTCCTACCAGCAGGAGTTCAGTCACTATAAGCAGTTCAATCACAATAAGCAGTTAAGTTTGGAGGCAAATAGTTTAACACCTAGGGGCACTAAGCACATTATAGAACAGTTCAATCTGCAGGGGCATCAAGCATTTTGTAATACAGTTCAGGTTGTAGGAGTCACAGTACTAGCAGCACAGTTCAGTTCATAGGGAAGGGGCACAAGCTCTAACCAGGCTTAAGCAGCTGGTTAAAGCATAGTGAGATAAAGACAGGCACACTAGAATGGACTAAAGGCTAGGTAGCTGAAGTAATGCTTGTGGCACCAACATTCAGTTCACTCTGTGGGCACTAAAACAGTCTGGTAGTAAAGTATCTTAAATGTGTGCTGGGCCTTTAAATAACCCTTCAGGCCTGAATGCCTTTACATTAGCCAAGGGGAAGCCCGTCCTTTGTTAATACTAATCAGCCCTTGTGCTTCTGCTCCCCTTAGGCCCACCTTCACTGAATATTAATTAGGGCAGATGGCCCAAGTCTCTTTGTTCCAGTAATGGGCTTCCCCACCCCCACCCCTCTAATAAATAATTATTTATTTAGTTTTTTTTTTTTTTTACCGAGTAAGGTGTGCTAGACAAACATATACCTATTTGTTTGTCTAGCACACCTTACCTTTTAAAGAGATTCACCAGGTTTTCTATTTATTCATTTCTCCACCCTTGACCACGCCCCAGCATCCAGTAGCTGAATGGCATCATTTGTTTTCTAATCGATTATTAGATCCTTAGAAAATATTTTTTTTGCAGCCTAGCTTTGTTTCAGTGTTTTCTCTCCCTCTGAGTTTGTGCATGCGCATGGTGTCACGCAATACATGTGACGCAATGCCAGGTAGACAGCTGTTCTCTCACGCTCCACTAGCCGATCGTGGCATGCTGTGAAAGTCTGCATCTATCTTCACCCTTGATTTTCACAGTGAACTGCAGTCTGAGGTGTTGTCATAGCATTTCCTCATATCTTTTTTTGACTTTCACAGGAACTGGCTCTGTTATTAGATCGTGGCATACCTGACAGCAACTGTTATCTTATCTTTCATTTCATCGCAGTGCCCAACTGAATGTGTTCCTATGAAGGTGTCCTTGCTATTTAGTTGTGTCTGGATTCACTTTCTCAGCACCTTTCCAGTATTCACTGTTTTTTTTTATGTGGAGATATTTTTGCATTTATGGGCATTTTATAGTTTTATTTTGCAGCCAGTGACATAGGTTGAACTTTACCAGGCTGAGTACTGCTAGTGTTGCTGACCTTTGCTGGTGTTACTGTTACCTTCCTGTGCCTATCCTCCTCTCAGCGTGCATTACTGTGGCCGTGAGGTTTTCTTTACTTGCTCAGTGCAGTGTTGTGTTTTAAAGTGCAGTGGTAATTAATGCAGAATTCTTTATCTCATTTTGTGACTGTCAATATCATTTATATCCAGTTGTCCCTCTGTATGGTACTTGTGTAGGCTAGTGAACATCCATTATCTCTGTAGTTCCTGCCTGTAATGGTCATTACTGTGTTTCTAAGGGATTCTAAATGTGACCATTTATTTCTGTGTATGTCTCCATAGTACTGTTTTGATACACTGCAGTGACATATGCTTTTGAGGGACACCACAACCAGTTCTGTAAACTGTAGCAGATCAATGTGTGTTTCATGTGCTGCACTGTGATTTTTGGTAATAGCTTTCACCACTTTCAACATCATAGTGTTGTTTTACTGCATACCTCTACATATAACTGCTTGTTGCAATATCTGTCCCTATCATAGGCAGTTCTGCACCTTTGCAATACACCCCAAAAGTCCACAGGAAATTGTGAATTACTGTGTTGTGGGTGGGTGCAGCAACAAGCCATCTGCCACAATATCATTGTTTGAGTTCCCCAAGTGTGGCAAATCTTCATCTCGGTTTATGAAATGGGTTAACTTTGTCTGTATGGACCGTGAGTGGGACTGGAAGTCTGCTGCTGCACCTACAGTTTGTTCAGCTCATTTTACAGACGATTGTTTCACAAACACTATGCAGTTTAAAATGAAGTTTAGCAAGCACTTGAAACTAAGTAAGCAAGCCATTCTCACCATACGTCCACCAAAACCACCAAAGCCATCAACTACAGAGAATCCATACACACGTGCATGTGAAGAGATATTGAGCCATGAGTGTGCGGAGAAGCATCGTGGACATGCTACACAGAAACTTATGGCCTGCAGGGTAAGTCAATTTCCTGAAACGTTTCTGCTGCAGGGCTGTCTTTATGTTGTTTCAGTGATGTCTTTGTTGTGTGACATTCGCAGGGCTTTAGTAGGTGATGCTTTCTCACTGACACCATTGTGCAGTACATGTCATTGGACCAGCCATCACATTAGCTACTTCATATGCAGCTGGTAAAAATTATACTGCATGGATGAAGTAAGCTGACATCCATTTCTGATGTATGACGTAACAGCAGACAATGTTACCTATTCTTTACCACTGCACCATGTGTCATCCCATTTAAGTGATCTGTGCAGTCCTGGAACAGTGGCAGTGAATCCTCCACCACCCCACCCACACCCCACCCACACTCTGACACTGTACACATGAAGTGCCTATATGTGTACCATTTTCTGTTGCTTCCAATGACCCAAGATGTTCATAACCTTGGCAGGTATTCTGTAGGACCAGTGATGCGCCACTTCCCTGCTGTTCACAGTTTGGGATGATCAGGTAAGTGGTAACAGGATAGCGTCCCATAAATCAAGTAACAATGAGCACAGTAGGGTTTGTAGCTCATAAAACTGTCGATACTGTAGAGGAGAAGAGCTGTATGTGTGCCCAGTGTGCAGCACAGCATCAAGTAAACATAGATGGGTAAGCTTGCGGGAAGGAGGGGGAGAATGACTTTTTGAGGTACATCAATGAGGGAAAAAAAATGAACACAAGATAATACATATTAAGATGGAGGGGTGTTGGGTGGAAACGGGTGTAAAAGGCATGTGTGCTACTTCAGCATTTATGATCAGTATTTACTGCAGAGATGGTGGGGGACATAGCAAGTGGAGTTGGTATGGCAGGAAATGATGGATAGGGTGTTACAGATTGCATAGTGAGGAGGGCAAGGTTCAAGAAGGATAGAGTGCAAGGAGAGTGGATAAGGCACCAGGGACAGATGTCATTCACCGGTGGGTGGTAATTGAGCTTTTAGAGGTAGTGTCAAGTCCCTTGGCTTACCTGTGAAATGCCTCACAGGACTCAAGTGTGTACCTCATAGAAACATAGAAACATAGAAACATAGAATTTGATGGCAGGTAAGGACCACTTGGCCCACCCAGTCTGCCCATTTCCCTACCTACTGGATAAGCTGCAGATCCTAGTTAACCAGCTGCCTACTTCTTCCTACCCCCAACCCCTAGAATGGCCTTATGACTGTCCCATGCATGCTTGAATTCAACCACTGTTTTTGACTCCACAACCTCCTCCGGAAGGCCGTTCCATGCATCCACAACCCTCTCTGAGAAAAATACTTCCTTAAATTACCTCTGAGCCACCCCCATCTTCAAATTGTGCCCCCTTGTTCTTGCACACCTCTTTTTTTGAAAGATGCTACCCTCTTGGACTTTGTTGATTCCCTTGAGGTACTTGAAAGCTTCTATCATGTCCCCCCTCTCCCTCCTTTCCTCGAGGCTATACATATTAAGCTCCGTTAGTCTCTCCTCATATGTCTTCCGGTGCAGACCCTTCACCATTTTAGTTGCCCTCCTCTGGACAGCTTTCATCCTGTCTATGTCTTTGCGGAGACTGAGTCTCCAGAACTGCATGCAGTACTCCAGATGGGGTCTCACCAGCTGTCTGTACAGAGGGATAATAACTTCCTGTTTTCTACTAGTGATGCCTCTCCCTATGCACCCCAGTATCCCCCCAGCCCTCCTTGCTGCCCTCTCACATTGCTTGCTCACCTTTAGGTCATCTGATATTACTACCCCCAGGTCCCTTTCCATTTTTGTTGTTGTTAGTATCTTACCCCCATTGTGTACTCTTCCCTGGGTTTTGTTTCCCAGGTGCATTATCTGCACTTCTTAGCATTGAATCTAAGCTGCCATACATTTGACCATTCCTCTAACCTTGCCAAGTCCCTTCTCATCATTTCCACCCCACCTTGTGCATCAACTCTGTTGCAGATCTTTGTGTCATCTGCAAAGATACATACTTTTCCTTCCAGTCCCTCTGCAATGTCGTTTATAAAGACATTGAAGAGGACCGGTCCCAATACTGAACCCTGCGGTACCCCACTAGTAACCCCCCTTTCTTCAGAGTGGACTCCATTTACTATTACCTCTGTGTCCTATTCTCCAGCCAATTCTTTACCCAGGCTGTCATCTTGGGACCCACTCCCAGGCTGGCTAACTTGTATATTAATCTTTTGTGTGGGACTGTGTCAAATGCCTTGCTAAAGTCTAGGTAGGCCATGTCCACAGCCCCTCCCTGATCTACTACTTTGGTCACCCAGTCAAAGAAATCTATCAGATTCGTCTGGCATGACCTTCCTGCTGTGAATCCATGCTGTCTTGGGTCCTGTGCCCCTCTGGCCTCTAGAAACTCGACAATTCTTTCCTTCAGAAGTGATTCCATCATTTTCCCTATCACTGAGGTTAAACTAACAGGTCTGTAGTTTCCTGCTTCTGCCTTGCTCCCACTTTTGTGAAGGGGAATCACATCTGCCCTCCTCCAGTCCTCGGGTACCACCCCATCCTCCCATGATTTGTTAAAGAGTGTAGTCAGTGGTGTCACTAGTTCTACCCTTAGTTTTTTTAGAATTCTGGGATGAATCCCATCAGGCCCCATTGCTTTGTCCACCTTCAGTTTTAAGAGTTCTTTCATAACCCTTTCTTCTGTAAATGGGCTGGTATCAACTTCTGTATCCAGAGTATTTCTACTGTTTGTTTTAGGTACCTCCTCTCTTCATTTGTAAATACTGAGCAAAATATTTGTTTAGTATCTCTGCCTTTCACAGTCTCCCTCTGCCCACCCTCCTTCCCTTTATTAAGCCTCACTATCCCTCCTTGGTCTTCCTTCGCCAATGATGTATCTATAAAGGTTTTATCCCCTTCTTAACTGAGTTGGCTATCTTTTCCTCGGTTTGCGCCTTTGCTGTTCTGACTGCCTTCCCAGCTTCCTTTTGCTTTAACTGATACAATTCTCTGTCCTGCTCCTTCTGTCATTCCTTGTACTTCCTGAATGCTTTCTTTTTCTCTTGAACCTTCACTGCCACTTCCTTTGAGAACCATAGTGGTTTCTTACATCATTTTGTTTTATTTGCTTCACACAAGGCTCGTTACCTCTGTGATGGCAGTTTTATTATTCCCCATTGTTCTTCCACCCCTCCTTCCTGCCCATTTGCTAGTGCATTCCTTAGGCACTCACCTATTTTGGCAAAGTCAGCCCTCCTAAAGTCCAGTACCTTTGCCTTTGTATGGCTTGACTCCATTGCTGTGTTTATTGTGAACCATACTGTTCGATGGTCGCTAGTTCCCAGATGGCTACCCACTTCTACATCTGTGATCCTCTCTCCATCTCCATTTGAGAGAACCAGGTCTAAGATTGAAGAATGGCTGACGTGGTCACCCTTCGTACAAATAGGCACAAACATGAAGCCATGAAATGCAGTCCGATAATCATCACTCCCATCATGGTGAAGCTGATGGTGAAAATTCTGAAGGAGAGGCTGCTGTGTCTGTTAGTGATCTTTTGGGTATATTACAGTAGAGAGCTTGTCTTGTCTCTGCAAGTTCCTGCCAGACCAACCTGATGGAGTACTGAGTGTGTAACTCATCAGTTGGACAAGGGCCACACAGTGGATGTCCTGTAACTGAACTTCAGTAATGTATTTCAGCCGATGCTGCATGGGATGCTATGACGTAAACTTGAATGCCCAGGTGCAGGTGCAAAGCTGGTGGGATGTGGCGTGAATAGGCTACAGGGCAGAATAACAGACAGTGGTAGTGGTGGGTGGTGAGCTGTCATCTAGAAGAATGTTGACAGATGTACTCCCACGTGGACTGGTGATGGTATCACTGTTGTCCTGAATTTTCATTGCAGTCATTTAAATTGTCATCAAGTTTCATAGATTCATAGAAGTGTGGCATCAGAAAAGGACCATCAGGCCCACCCAGTCTGCCCATTTGTCTAGCTATCTGCTAGGACATGCTCCCCCACCCTCAACACTCCCCTGTGGCTGTCCCATGCCTTTTTGAAGCCTTCCACTGTTGCTTCTCCAGCCACCCCCTCTGGGAGCCTATTCCACTTACCCACCACCCTCTCTGTGAAATAGTACTTCCTAATGTTACCCTTGAACTGCCCCTCCCCACCTGCAAGTCATTCCACCTCGTCCTCTGATTTCCCTTCAGCTGGAAGATGCTTCCCACTGGCATCTGGTTTATACCCTTAAGGTACTTGAAGGTCTCAATTATGTCCCCCCTCTTCCTCCTCTGTTCCAGGGAATACATGTTTCAGTCTATCAACCTTTCTTTATAGGACAGGTGACTGAGTCCCTTTAACATTTTTGTTGCTCTACTCTGAACTCGCTCCAGCCTCCCCACATCCTTTTTGAGGTATGGCTTCCAGAACTGGACTCCATATTCCAAATGCAGTCTAATCAGATGGGTGTACAAGGGTACTATCACCTCCCTTTTTCTACTGGTGATCCCCCTTCTGATGCATCCCAGCATTCTGTTGCCCCTAGCCACTGCACTCCCGCAGTGCCTTTCCACCTTCAGGTCCCCTGATATTTTGATGCCTAGGTCCCTTTCTTATTCCGTTACCTCCAGATCTGTGCCCCCATACAGTACCCTGCCCTCTGGTTCCTGTAACCAAGATGCATGATTTTACACTTTTCTGTGTTGAATGAAAGCGTCCACCTCTTTGACCATGCCTCAAGCCTCCCCAAATCTCTCCTCATTCTTTCTACCCCTTCCTGAGTGTCTACCCTACTGCAGATTTTAATGTCATCTGCGAACAGACTCACCCCCCCTTCAAGGCCCTCCACAATATCCACTACAAATACATTGAATAGTAGGGACCCCAACACTGATCCCTGAGGGGCCCCACTTGTGGCCATGCCCTCTATGGATGCCACCCCATTTATTATGACCCTCTGCCTTCTGTTCCCCAGCCAGCTTCCCACCCATTTAACCACCCTCTGCCCCAGCCCCAGGCATGACATTTTATACAGCAGTCTCCTGTGGGGCATGGAGTCAAATGCCTTTTTGAAATCCAGATAAGCAACATCTACTGCCCGTCTCTGATCAAGTTCATTTATGACTGCATCAAAAAAACCCTAACAAATATGTTTGACAGGATCTGCCCCTTGTAAAACCATGTTGCCTTGGATCCATCAGGCCGCTTTCCTCCAGGTAGTTGGTGATCCTGACTTTGATTAGTTGCTCCATGAGCTTGCCTACCACTGATGTCAAGCTCACGGGCCTATAATTTCCCACCTCCTCCCTCCTTCTCCCCTTATGCAGTGGGACCACATTTGCCTGCCTCCAGTCTTCTGGTACCACCCCATACTCCAGGGACCTATTGAAGAGTGCAGTCAATGGTACTGCCAGTATCCCCCTTAGTTCCCTTAACACCCTTGGGTGCATCCCATCCAGCCCCATCACCTTGTCCACCTTCATGCAGCCTAATGCTCCCAAAATTTCCTCCACCCGGAATGGACTCATGTCCACTTCCCCTTCCCCTTCCTTAGCTTTTCCTGCTCTGCTGCCTATGCCTTCTTCCTCCCTAGTTAACATGGAGCAAAAATAGTTTTTCAGTAGTTCCGCTTCTTTCCTGTCCCCTTTAATCAAGTCCCCCTCGTTTCAGTTTAGCTGGAGTATTCCCTGCCTAGTCTTCCTCCTTTTACTGATGTACTGAAAAAAGGTCATCCCCTTTTTTGACCCCTCTAGCTATGCGGTCCTCTGCCTGTGCCTTTGCCCTCCTTACCTCCACCCCAGCTTCTCTCTGGCTCACCTGGTATCTTCCCCAGTCCACTTCCGCCTGCCTTTCCTTGAACTTCCTGAACACCTTTCTCTTTGCCTTTACCTTTTTTGCTACATCCCTAGTGTACCACAAAGGTTTCCTCCTCCTCTTATTTTTGCTTGCTGTCTTGGCGTATAGGTCAGTGGTCTCCACAACAGCTTCTTTTATCCTCCCCCACATTACCTCCACATTTGACAACTTCTCCACCCCCTCAGAAGCCCTCTCCACTACTTCCCCCATTTTCCCGAAGCCTGCTCTCTTGAAATCCAGCACCCTCAGCCTAGACCGGTGAACCTCCGCAGTGTTACTTATTTGGAATCTGACTGTGTTGTGGTCACTTGTACCAAGGTGTTCACCCACCAATACATCTCCTACCCTATCCCCATTTGTCAGGATTAGATTGAGAGTAGCTTCTACCGTGGTTGGCTCCCTGACCAGTTGATTTAGGAGGGCAGTTTGCAGGGAGTTCATTATTTCCCCTGCTGCTGGTTGATGCAGCTGATAGGGTGCATCAGTCTACATTTGGCAGGTTGAGGTCTCAGCTGTCCTTCTATCCACTGATTCCTGCTGTGCTGAGGGCCTGTAAACCACCCCCATATGCACCACCTCCCCCTTCCCCACCACCAAAGAGACCCAGAGTTCTTTGACCTTCCACCACTTGCCCTACAATTGTGATGCCCTATTACTCTCCTTTACATAGAGTGCACCCCTCCTGTTTTCCACTCTGTCCTTTCTGAACAGTTTGTACCCTGGAATGTCCATGTCCCATCCCTGCTCCTGGTGATACCATGTGTCTGTTACCCCCACAACGTCGAGGCCCTCCTCAACCATTTTTGCTGTTAGATCCGGGATATTTCTACCCAGACTTCTGGCGTTTGCACACATGACCCTCCACCACCCTTTTTCCTGCTCCCCTCTTTCTACCCACCCTATAGATTCTGCTCCCATGCCTCTGGTCTGTGTGGGTGGGGCCTTTAGCCCCCCCCATCTCTTGTCCCATCAATAGAGCTTCACTTTGCCCTCCCCCACCCAAGTTTAGTTTAAATGATAGCATTTATCAAGATAATCATTCAGCTTACATTTGAGCACTGCTTTCCCCCTCCCCATTTAGGTGCAGTCTATCCGGGTCATGCAGGCTATTGTCGCTCCACGTTGTACCCCAATCTCCAACCACTCCATATTCCCTCTGAGCACACCAACCTACCAGCCAGCTGTTGAACTACTCTGTACTTTGTTTCACCTCCATGCTGGCCCTTGGTGCTGGCAGCACCTCGGAGAAAGACAGGGATTTAAAATCCAAGCTGCTGTAGAACCTAGCCAGTGCCATAAACCTTGCCTGCACCTCTATCATACTACTCCTTGCAAGGTCATTTGTGCCTAGGTTGAAGATCAGATGTGTTTTCTCATCCATCCCCCCCCCCCGAAGGAATCCAATGCATGACTTTGGCTGCCATCATACCTGGCAGACATTCCACCCATATTTTAACCCCTCTGTCTCCCCTTCTCCCCCATGTAACTCCTTTTATAATACAGTCCCCAACTATCAAAACCCTTTCCCATTCCTCTTCCTGGGCACCTCTCACAGCTACATTTCTCCCACCCTTTCCCAAGTTTTCCCTTTCCTTCCCTGGTTGTTCCCCCCCCCCAAAAAAAACTTCTTGAGACCTCCTCCACCCATCCTCTTCCTCCTCCTGCTCCTTTCCCTGAGCCCATGTCTGGTTCCTCAACTCCTCAGTACTGCCCTCCCCCCCAAACTCTTTTTGAGCCTTCCTCTCCCCATCCTGCTCCTCCTGCACATCTCCCTGCACCAACTCTCCCCCCAACCGGCTCCTCTTACCTCCCACAATCTGGGTGTCAAAGGTAGCCCCTCACTATTTTCACTGGCCACCCCCTCTTCTCCTGTCCTGTGCATCATCCCCACCACCTGAGTATCCTTCTGTGTATCTCTATCCCCACCCTTGACTAAATCATCCACCCTGTTTGCCTACTTTGCTTCCTGCTCGTTATCGTCCCATTTATGTTCAGAGCCTCCCTACATGCCTTGCCCCTCCTGTTCCATACCCTTAGTCTCCTCCTTGGTCACCTGATCCTCCTCCTCCTTTTTCTTCTCTCCCCTACCTCTCTTTCCTCAGCCTGTCTGCCCCCCCCCGTTGCTCCCCCTTTTCGGTTCTTGCTCTTGCCACCTTGTCCCTTCCCATCCATCTCTGCCTCTACTACATCCTCTCTCCCCACACTCCCCTTCTCTACCACCAGGCATAGAGGGTTAAAACAGCTTGTGGGCCTTAGACCAGATCCCAGTGCATCCCTCCTGTCCCTTCCATCCATTTCGGTTCTCACTGGACACCCCCCGATGCTTGCTCACTGCTGTGGAAATAAACACCTTTAGGGCCCACCCGCCAGGATCCCCCTGAGTACCTCCCTTCACTCCTCCCCCAGTGTGGGAGGCCTCAGCACCTGGAGCTTCCCCATAGGTGCCCCCTTGCCCCCTACCTCCACTCCACCTCCTGCCCCCCAAAACCCCCCAGCAGCCTTCTGATCTCCTCAACCTCCTCCCTAAGATGTGCCAATTGGTAGCACACTGGGCAACCCCCAAATTTCCAAGCCCAGTCAAGTATCATGGCCGCACCACACCCTGTACAGCCAACCACCCTCCTAAAGATGCCTGCCCTAGTGACGTGTGGTCTCTTCCCCATCATTATAGCAGTCCTTTTTTCCGTCAAACAAAAACAAACAAAAACAACCCCACCGGGTTCCCCAGTGGTCAGAGCTGTAAGTGGCTCTACAGATTTCTGAACTACCAGTGCCTATAGCTAGACAAACCCCCATACAACATGCAATTTACCTTTTAAACAGTCCCCACACAGCTTTACAAGGTGGCAGCCAAAAACCACTGAGATTTGTCCCAGGCCACAGTCGCCTCCTAGGCCAGGCCATCCCCTATCTTCTGACTCCTACTCCACCAGCTATTTAATAGAGGTCGGGGACAGGGTGGGCCCAATCACAGCTCCTCCTGTGCAGTTGTAGGGCAAGGCGGCTAGGCTTGTCCTTATGGAGACCAGATGCAAACTCAAATCCGGCACCCCATTCTCAGATTGGTGCTGTCCTTTCAGCAGCCTGTTTCCACCCAGCAGCCCTGGCCCACTGCAGATTGCAGCCACTGGGAAAGCTCTTCCCTGGAGCCTGTCACTCGCTGCCTATGAAGCCCGCTCCTCCCGCCTCCAATGCTGCCTCTGTAGCACTCACCCTCTCTGTCGCTCCGTCGCTCCTTCACCACTGATGTGACCCCCGGGACACAGCTCCTGCAGAAATTACAGCTCCTCCTGTGCAGTTCAGTATCAGTCTGTTTGCTGATGACAGCAAGATGGGGGGTGGCTGTATCTTACCATCATGGTTGTTAATGTTGTCATGATGATGTTGCAAAACTTGATGCCTGATCGTACACTGGTAAAATGTAATCTCTGTATTGACCACAATGTAGAAAAAAATCTGCAAAGACAAACAAAATGACTGGGTTTTATTGACAGTGGTATATTCTCTAGGATGAGGTAGGTGATTCTTGCATTGAACATATCTCTGGTCAGTTTTCGACCACAGTGCTGCTTGCAGTTCTTGAACCCATAGTGGAAGAAGGACATTGAGGTGTTGTGGTTTTTTTAGCTCTGAAAAGAAACACAATTCATGGCCTTGTGGAAATACCAAATGAGTGGATGGATGGTGGTGGGGGGGGGGATATGATTCTAAACTTCAAGTACATGAAATGAATGACAAAGACATACAGACCATGGTATGACATTGTAGGGGCAAAGGTGCATAAGGGACATGAGGAAACACTGTTTAAGAACATATGAACATACGGAAGTTGCCCGTATCAAAAGGCACTTGTGCTCTATCTATGCTGTTTGAGACTGCAGCTATCTCAATATTCACCATCTGCCCCACCATCCCTCCCCATAGTCTCCCTTCGCCCTCCCCTTTGCCCTTCCATATCCTTTCTTGAAGCATTCCACTGTGTCACACTCCACCACCTCACCTGGTACTGCAGTGCAGTTTGACACCACCCTCTGTGTTAAGAAATGCCTCCTCACCTTCCTCCTGAATCTACCCCCCTTCAATCTTATGCCATGGCCCATATTGTCTCTCCTCACCCTCCTCCTGAATAGACTCTCTGTGTATGTTTTTATTATTCCTTTCATGTGTTTGAAGTTGTCAATCATATCCCCCCGTCCCTCTTCTCCTGCAGTTTGTACATGTTTAACTGTATTACTCTGACCACATATGGCAATTTCTTAAGGCCCACTGTACTCTTCGTCACCCTATAATGCACCTCCTCCAGCAGACTGATGTCCCTTTGTAGGTACGGGTGCCAGTACTGCATGCAGTATTCTATGTTGTGTCTAACCAGTGATCTGCATAATGGTATAATAACCTCCCTTCTTCTTGAGGTAATGCCCTTTGCACTTCACTCACACATTGTGTTTGCCATTTCAGCTTCATTTCTGCATTGTGTGGAACTGGTCATTGCTCCTCTGATGAGCAACCACAGATGCTTCCCCTCTTCTGTTACCTCCAGCTGCATTCCCCCTCACACAGTAGGTTCTCCTCTGATTTTTTGTTGCCAAGTGCATCACTCTGTCTTTTTTTGTGTTTAATCCCAGCTGCCATCTGTACAACCAGGCAACCAGGCTTGCCAGATACTCCTGTACACCATGCCACCATCCCTTGTAGTCCAACACCAATACCATCTTGTTGTCATCTGAAAATAGACTGATTTTGCTGATGATTCTCTTAGAGAGGTCTGCAAGAAATATGCCAAACAGCACTGGGACCAACAACGACACCTGTGGCACACCACTTGTCACAGGCTCAGTATTCCCCACCTACCACCACCCTGTGATGCCTATGTTTTAGCCACTTCTCCACCCACACCATTTGTTGTGATACTGCCCCTGTTACCTGCAGCTTGCTTCAAAGTCTCTCATGCAGTACTGAAGTGAATGTCTTACTGAAGTCTAGGTACAGTACAACCACTGCATGTCACCCCTCAATTTTCATACTCACCCAGTGATAGTATCCCACCAGGTAGGTGATGCATGACCTGCCCTTGAGGAAGCATTGCTGACTCCAGTACTTTAGTTGCAGTCTATCTTTCCAGTACTGACTGCTGTTCTCCCAGGTACCCACCCACCAAACTCCTACCAGCCTGTAACCCTTTTCCCAACAGCATGACCCCAGCCATTCATTAAACTCTTAAATTGTCACTTTTCTTGCCATATTTTCCCTGGGTCACAGAAGACTGTTGTTGCTTGGTGAAATGCAATACTGGTGGATGTATTATCATGTACACAACTGTGTGAATTCAAAAGGGAAGTGGGCACTTTTGAGCAGTGTTTACCAACCAAAAGTCCTGTATCTGTTGGCTATTTTGGTATGTTCTTAGTTGTTCATAGCACTGACGAGATATTTCAGGACTGTGAAAAAACATTAAATGTCAAGTTCAAGACCCTTGTTATGGCCACTTATGTTCATGTTGTTTCCTCATGTTTGCTTTATTTAGTTTGGGTGACTGACAGTAAAAAGTCTCAGTTATGCAGAGCCTGAATGTGTTTCCGCAACTACCTGGCACTGTCTCAGATTATGGTAATGCGCCATCATGTATATGCCCATACAACAAAGTCCAGAATGCCACACAACTTGTTCGGCCATTTGCAGTTTGGAAAAGTGACTGCAGCTCGACCCATGAAACACATAACAATGATCACACTGTCTTTGGTGGATACTGTTGCTGATGTGTCATTATGTTGCTTGTCACCTCCTTTGTACACTTTTTACTCACCTCCCTTTTCAATTGCTAACAGCGGGTGAATGGATGCATGCATTAGCAGTTGTCTCTGCCACCCTTCCTGATTCAAGGTGATGGAGTCTCATCTGCCTCTGAGTGTGCACTGACTCTTTTTTTTTTCCCAATTGTTCAACCAGGTGAGACACACTAAGCTGAAAGCTTATTTACAGGTGCAACCTAGGAGCACAGGGAAGTTAAATGACTTGCTCAGGGTCACACAGTATGCAAGTGGGGGTGAGGGATTCAAACCCAGGTCTCCAGATTTGCAGCTCAGAGCCTTAAACCACTGCACTGTACTGCCTCCCACAATATGCAAGTGGGGGCTGTGGGATTCAAACCCAAGTTTTCAGATTTGCAGCTCAGAGCCTTAAACCACTGCACTATACTGCCTACACTGTCTGCCACCCCTTCAGAACTCTGTATTTTTTTCCAACCTGTGGCAGGAGAGCATCTGTAAGGGCATCTCTATATGCTGCTACTGCCCTCTACCTACCGTGCTGACCCCCTGTAGCCCATAGTCTCTGTACTGCATGCTTTGCCAATTTTGTTCAAGGTGTGCAGTGGAGCGCACAACCATCAGCTGCTCTGATGCGTGCACTTCACTTAAATTTTACATACTGACACTGTGATATTACACACTGCATTTTTTTACTTATATATTGTTTCCATCATCTCGGCTTCTGCAGGAACATGCTTCTGTGATGCAGACCATCAATTAATGTCAGTCAGCTGATTATGAGCCTTTGATGGACGACATTTGTTGTTTTTTTTTTGTTTGTTTTTTAAATTTCTTTTATTATAACAGTTTTTATACACATGTCGAGACACTGTACAATGTGTTGAGATAGAAAAGGTAGTAGACAGCAGCATAGAGCAGTCAGTACAATCATTCTTCCTAGGGATATAAATATAATTGAGCAATTACCATTGGCTAAATTTAATTATTGCTAGAAAAAGTCCATCTCCATGATAACATTCTTACTTTAGGGTGGAAAAAGTCCATCTCTTAACCTTGTAGTTAAGCCAATATTTACCATAACATATAGGGCCCTTAAATATAAAATGCTAGTTTAACTCCTTTAGACATTAATTGTTACTCTGAGTTACTTCTCTCCCCAACCCACTCGTCCCTTATGCAGTAAATAATCTGTTACCCCCCCCTGCCAATTCGATAAATCAAGGGTAAAAGGTATGACAGAGTACCTACTTCTGCCATTTAGACATGTGAAATGGATTTTTATTTTGTATTGTTACATTAAGACTTTCTAATTGGTATAAATCAGACAACATAGATCTCCATTCCTCCACTGTCGGTTTCTGTGCTGACATCCATCTTCGGGTTATAAATTTCTTTGCAGCTAATAAACATGTTGGTAAAAGGGTATTAACCCATAGAGGAGTGTGGTCTGGAAAGATCCCCAGTAAAGTCTGTTCAGCTGTTAATTCAACTGACTGGCTAAACAAAGTAGTAAGTTCCATCTGAATGATAAGCCAACAAGGCATCAAATGGGGCACAGCCAAAAAAATATGACCTAGGGAAGCCCTAGGGCAACCTCAACCTCTCCAACAAACCCTATATTTATCTGGAAGGAATTTAAGGAAAACCGCTGGTGCTCGAAAGTAGCGGGAGCGGCATTGTCCATGCAAATTCCCCTCCATAAAGGAGATGAGAATGTCTTCACCACTCTCAAGGCAGACCCCAGTCATGTCTCCATGGATATTTCCAGAAATAAGTCTCTATTCCACTGCTGTAGGATAGAGGCAGTAGATTCATGGTGTTCATTCCTCAACCCTTTATAAATAGTTCCTATGATATGTGTTCCCAGGTTCCCGCGAGTAGCATCTATAAATAATTTTAGTAAATCAGGAGTCAGGGAAGGCATATTACCTGGATAATCCTATTTCATAGTATGTGGTTATGAACCTGGAAGTGATGAAATAGGTCTGAGTTACGGAGATTGTATTGGGATTGTAACTTTTCAAAGGGGAGAATCCCTTGAAGGGAGACAAATTGGAAAACATGAGAAAGTCCCAATCTTCTCCAAGTAGAAAAGACCTGATCCATAAAAATAGGAACAAACGTCTCATCCTCAGAGATTAGCTTACAGTATTCATAAATGGTACAGGTTGGACCAGACTTTCTCATGCATCTCCAAAGTTTATAAGGTTGGGCCATAATGGTGGTGAAGGCTCTGGATGGCACTGATCTCTCATCTGAAGAGAACAAAATCCTCTTAATATCAAAAAGGTTGTTAAAGTGGAACTCTAGGGTTTTCTAAGTAGACTCATAGGACTCTGCCAACCACAAAATTAGTGTCCTGAGGAGCGCTGACTTGGCGTATAAATGAAAGTCTGGGAGGATGAAACTCCCCTGGGCCACGGATAGTTTAAGGATCGATATTCTTATTCTTGGACATCTCCTGCCCCAAATGAAACCGGATATTAATCTATTCCAGGACTTAAAATAATATGTTGAGGGGAAAAAAGGAATATTCTGGATCAGATACAGTAACCTGGGAAGGATATTAGTCCATATGATCTCCATTCATTGGTGAAACGGAAAAAAAACAGTGGACCACCTGTTGAGGTCCGACTGAATTAGTAACGTAAGAGGCTCATAATTTACAGTGTCCAGGACCTCCGGATCTAAGGGGACTTGAAGACCCAAGTATTTAATCTTGATGGACAACCATTTAAAGGGATAAGCCTTTTTTAATTGTGAAGGAGGGCGATAATTAAAGGCCAAGATTTCTGTTTTGGCCACGTTTAACCTGAATCCTGCTATTCTTTCAAACTGATGCGATATAGTCCACGTTGCAGGAATAGATATAGTCGGAGACAATAAGGTTAACAAAATATCATCCGCAAACATACTAAATTTATATTCCTGTTGACCTATTGATATACCTTCCACCATGGTCGTAGCCCTCAGCACAGATGCCAAAGGTTTGAGATAGAGAGCAAAGAGGTAAGGAGACAAGGGGACACCCCGTCTCGTTCCTCTACCCAATTGGAGCGGGGCTGACAGGATACCATTGACTCAGACATAAGCCTTTGGGGACCTGTAAAGGTTAATTAAATAAGTTATGAACGAGGAGGGAAAAAGAAAGGCCCCAAGGGTGCCACACAAAAACCACCATGAGACACGGTCGAAAGCCTTTTCAGCATTGAGGCTAATAAATACTGATGGGATTTTTCTAGTACAGACATATTCCTGTAAAACCAATGTCCTGTGAATATTATCTTCAGTACTCCTATTTTTAGTGAAGCTGGATTAATCAGGGTGGATAGTCTTTGGGATGATAAATTTTAATCTGGAATCCCAAATAGCCAAGAAGGATGGACGACATTTGTGAGGATCTTCCAGGGGCCAGCATCTCCATCACTGTGAGTTTCTCAAGTATTACACACATTGTTTTATGTTTATTTGTTGTGTCAGTGTCACAACTGATGTTCCAAGTGTCTTTATTAGGTAACACCAGATGGAGGCAACCAACCATTGTCTCACTTGCTGGAAGTGAGACCTGTAGCTCATCAAAGCAACAATGGTCACTTCAGTCCCACCGATGTCTCATCCAGTATCAGTGGTCAGCACACACATGGGGGTACTACACCACTGGTTGTCATGTCAGAACCTCCACTGAAATGCATTGCTTCTACTCAAACCACAGTACTAAAGCTGGCAAAAGGTATTTTCATTGCTGCTGTTTACTTGATAGCACTTTTCTCTCTGTACTGGCAGACTGTTTACCATCCTTTTTCCACACTGTAGCCGTAACGTGTGACAGTTGTCAAGACAGCTTTCATAGTGTGTTTCATTAATCACTGTGAGTACCGATGTGTCTGCTTACTGCAGTATATGTATCAATGATAACAATTAATGTCATCATAGATTCACCTCCGAAAAGGGTACTAGCATGTCATGTGACTGCACCGTATGCAATCACTATGTCGCATAGGGTTTACAACCCAGTACATGGATTGAAGGTTGCCCAACTTACCTGTATTACACACTGTGTGATGAATTGGATGGTGATATGGTTGTCACAGTCGCACTGGACTGTGTCATGATTAGTGCGGAACATACACAAACAGAGTACATTAACAGAGTACACACACAGGTAAGTTCCTCTGCTTGGAGTTGAAACAAGGCTGCCCTGAATACCTTTCTTATTGCGCTAATCAGCGGAGGCATTCAGACAAGTGGGACTTGTGGTGTTCACAAGTACTGTGCTTGTGAACATCCAAGTTTATTGTTGTCTCGCTGGAGCACCTTTTCACCACAGTGGGAATGGTATTCTGGGTGGCCGTGGTTCAACTACCATCCAAGACAGTAAGTTATTTCTATCCACTGTTTGTATGTGTTCCATAATATGAACACCGCCCTCCAGTGTGAATGTGATAATTAAATATTTCTTTTGACACTGTATTGTGCACTTGACAAACTGTAATGTGCTATGGTACAGCACAGCACGCAGTACTTTCATTGGCAAAGCTGGGTGCAATAGTGACAACGCTTTTCCATGCGTCCTATGTTTAACTCACAGCTGAGGCACTTACTTCTTTCTCTCTGTTGTTTTAGCTTATTATGCTGTCTTCAACCATCATTTTGTGTATGATAGCATGCTTCTGTATCCTGACTAAGTTATCCCTGAACTTCATTTCTTTCTCTTATGTATAGGAAATAGTTTTTCTCACCTCCTTATATTCCCTGTGCTGACCATACTTCAGTTGAGGCATTGGTGTCAGTAACCCTCCTGATCATTTCTTTGGACCATCTTGCGTTCTCCTCCATGTCATTATCCTTTTATGTCATTTTGATCTTCAGGTACGCAACTGTCTTTGCACTCACCACCTACACCACTTTGCCATTCAACCACCATGGTTCTATTGCTGTGCTCCTCTTAATATGTTGCTTGGTACAAGCTACCGTTGCCTCTGTGTTTCCCATATTTTTAAAATGTCCCATTTCTGCTCAAATGTCATGACCAGCTGTATGCCCTCAAATTCACCTTTTAGTATCTCCCTATTCCTCCCAAAATCCGCCACCATGAAATACATCGCATTTCTTACTGATCTATGTGTCTCTGCTCATCGTGATAGTAAACCACACTGTTTTTTTGATTGATATCAGTTAATGTGTCCCCCATCCTTCTTTCCCTCAGCACCTCACCAGTCGACAGAATCAGCTCTAGTGTCTTACTTTGCCTAGTAGGTTCAGCGACAAGCTACATCAAGACTACCTCCTGGATTGTTCCAGGAACACCTGCTCCTTTGCACTGCATGTGATTGGAATACTGCAATCAACTGTGTGCAGATTGAAATATCATGATTATCTCTTTTCCCTTATTATTTTGCCTCTTGATTACTTCTGCTAACTACCTGTCCATCTATCCTGCAAGGGATGGTGACCCATACCGTACAAGGCACCGAACCTCAGCTTTCTACCCTGGGATTCCAGGAGCTGCATCACAATGTTCTTCATTCTCCTTTTCTCCCCCCCATCTCTTCTACATTTCACCCCATCCCTCATATAGCTTGCCACCCCATGACCCCTCCCTGCCCCATGGTCCTTACTGTTCAGTTATAGCCCTGGTATTGCCATTTCCCAGTCACGGTACTCAGTGAGCCACATTTCCATGATGGCCACAATATTCCCCCTGCACACTGGCAATAGTGCTTTTTGCTCAGCTGCCTTGCTTGCTAAGCTTCTTGCATTCAATGAGATCACACGCCACCCTGTACTCTTCTCTTCATTTCCTTGCATCCTTTCCCTTCTACTCCCCCTGTTCAGCTTCCCTGAGTTTTTCCTGGGTAGCTTAGGGGTTAAGCTTGTTTGTCCCCTCTCTTTGATATCACTGCCCACCATCCATCCACACAACCACCCCATGTAAATAGTCAAGTGCAGCCTATCCCCTGCATATAGATTGATGTTGTCCCAGGTTCTGCCACATCCCCCCACTACCCTGCACCCCTTGGCTTTACACCATTCTCCAAACCATGTGGTGAACTCTCAGATCGTCACTTTCCTCGCCATACTCTCACTGAGTTCTGGTAGCACCTCCGAAAAGGTCATTGACTCCTTGTATCACCTCGCACATCCTTCACAAGTACTTGAACATTTTCTTCACTATCTCCACTGTTTCCCATGCCAGGTCATTCGTCAACACATGCACCACTATATGCAGTTTCCTCCTGTCCCTACTTGCGCATTTTACAATTGACAACCCTGCCCTGTCTGCCGTTAATCACTGTATGGATTTCACCCATATGCGACCATGCCATTAACCACTGCTGCACCATCTGATTCCCTTGATTATGTACTCAACCACTACCAATGCAACCTCCTTCCTCATAGCCCTGTCTCATCACCACCCTTCCAACCATGTTCATCTTTGTGGCGACCACCCTACTGGAAGATCTGGCCTTTGCTGCAGTACTTCCCCTCCTTACCACACCTGTCATATCCCCACCCCACATCACTGACTGCTTTCTGTCCTCTGCCTCACCCCCATCTGGCCCATTGTACACCCCCATCCCTTCATTGACTCCATGTCCATCACCAACATTATTTCCACTTTTTAGCTCATCTTCTGTAAGACTGTCTCCTGTGCAGTTCCCTCCTGTTCACTCTATGGCCCCCTGTTCTGGACCATCCTCATTGTCCTCATCCTCTACTGTCAGTAGTATGGCAAACCTATTTCCTCCCCCCTCTGTTCTGTTATGCATTGTGTACTCCCTCCTGACTTGAGTCCCATCTCTGTTGCTAGTCCATACGTTAGTCCATCCTCCATCACTAGACTTCACATCCAGATTGCTCCATCCATCGACCCACATCCTTCCCCTCGACTCATCGTTTGTGCCATGCGGTGTCCTTATGGTATTTCATTGTGAATGCCCACCTATCCTACAATACACACTAACTGCTCTCATTCTCTCTAGCTGTCACCCAATTGACCTCACCTCATCTCATCCTCTGGCCGCTTCTGCCTATGGCCAATTGGACACCCGCACAGACTCCACAATATGTTCATCTGCACTGCTTCCCCAGAACCAGTGATCCCACAATCCTGCCCATGGCTATCAGTAACTATTAAGTCTCCTAGTGTAATACAGTGGTGTCCATATTACTTGTACCACTCTGCTCCCATGCTATATATAGGTGCAGAATGTGCAACACTATGTTCCACAATGTAGGTAAAAAATACCCTTAAGTTGTAGTGCCACTTATACCTACACAGTCATGACCAGGAAGTACAGTACTACCTACATTGCAATATTGTACTCATATGCGTAGTACCATCTCTGCAATAATAACACTAGGGTGGAACACTAAGAAAACATGATGCACATCTCAATCAAGGTTGACAATAATGAATTGTGACACCCTTTTCATCACAGACAGCCTACTTTTGTTGTGTTGTCCCCCTCGGCTGCTAAGTTTTTGCCAGACACAGCTTCTATTAAGTGTACCACGGTACCTGTAGAAATACAAGCATCTTTAGTGTGGTTACACCTCCTTCATGCCCTGCTTGTCCACCTGTGTTGCGTATTTAAACAGATGTGGTGGTGGAGCATGGGTGTTTCATTTTGTTTTTAAGGCAGCTTTTTCTTTTGAATTGGCTCCCTTGGAGTCACTGTGACACAGCTGACCACCGCCTACTCCTATCCATCTCAGCGGCTCCTGTGGGACCCTGCTGATACCTCTGGTTTGCTTCCAATCAGTATTTGTTCTTCCTTTTCTAACCATTTATACTCACTTCACTGCAGTGTGTATGTGTACATAGCTGCAGCTCATCTGTCACTAGTTGTACATGTCACCCTGCATTGCACCACATGTTGTGAGACTTTGCCTCATGCACAATGCAGGACTGGTCTTCCCCTTCCATTGTACATGAAAGCAGATCCATTGTCTGAGTATTGCCAGTTCAGAAACTGTTACTAACAATGCCTATGACATATCCATCATTTAGTGATGAAAATGTATTTTTTCATGCTCACCAGTTTACAGAAAGTCTCTATGTCTCCTTTGTCATATCAGGGGTGATGGCAAGGCCAACCACTCATTCCGTTGCAGTGCAGTATGACTTGATTCAAGAAAGCACTGCGGTGTGTCCATGTCAAGGTGACAATGTAGTACAACGATGCTCAACACCACTGAATGCATCCTTCATGTCCACAAGTGACTCAGAACACATTGAAGATGTTTCAGAATACCAGCCCTGTGAAAAATCTATCTTGGATGCTGCCATAGAACTGCAAGAGCCCTTACACAGGTTTGCAAATGTATTTTGTGACATGTGGTTCATTGATATGCTTTACTTTGGCATTGTCCAGGATCGTGTATGAAGACCACAATAGCCCTTGCGTGCTGCTGCGCTGAAGTGTATATCACCACAGTTCGTTCATGAATCAAGATACTATGGTGTATGCATATCATTGATGGTGTAGGTCACAACACACAATTACATTTGTGCGTGACCGTTGATCACCCACATCTTAACACAATGCTGTCCAGAAGTGTGTTCATGATATCAGTACTTATACATTGTATGTTCCACTCCTTTATTCAGTGATCAACCATCAACAAAGTTAGCTGAGAACGAGAAGGAAAAGTTTTTGGTGTTCAGATCAAGCCTACATGAATTCTTCAAGACTTGTAGCATATGTGGTCGTGCAGCTGAAGTGAGGTATTCCACTGATGACATACATGCACATCAGGGTACCCTGCTAATTGTTACAGAAAAATGCCATGATTGTGGACACCATTGTACTTGGCACAACCAGCAACAAATTGGGTACCTTGCACCGCTAAACATCATGTTGGCTGCTGCTATCTTGACATCTGGTTGTCCGGTATCGAAAGCTCTCCGCATGTTCATCCTCCTGAAGATTTTCTGCATTACCCAATCAACCTTCGACAACCATCAGTGAGAAATACTTCTTCCAGCTATCCAACTGACCTGGTTGGAACATCAGAGAAATCTAATTTGGCAGTTGCAAGCCATGGAGGGAGGCTTGATGTTGGCAGGAGATGGATGGTGCGATAGTCTCGGGCACTGTGCCAAGTATGGGTCGTACACCATGGTAGAACAACGTCTTGGCAAGGTGACTGGGGTGGAGTTGGTGCAGGTTAGTGCACTGCCATTCCAGTTCTGGTGTCTGACAATTACACTTCCTATATTGGCAATATCAGGTGATAACACTGTGTGTTTCGATTTTACAGAACAATGAAGTCAAAAATTCCACCTGGATGGAATTGGAGGGACTGAAAAGAACATTACAGTTTCTAGTGTCTGAAAACAACCTAACAATTGATTGTCTTGTGATAGAAAGGCACAAACAAATTTATTTATCTTATTTTTTTTATTTATTTCAGATATCAGAATTACAACCCTTTGAGTCAGGGACTCGTTTACAAAGGCTCCACATCAGCAAGATACAGAAAATAATACATACAGGTCAATAAAACATATGGCAATGGTACAGCGCAAACAAGGTGTAGCAAATGACAATAAGTTATAAGTAGTACACATGGGTGAGGATTGTACAAGTTAGTTAACAGAGAGGGAGAGGGCATTATAGTGTGGCCTATACAAAGAGGTAGCTAAAGGGAGAAATGGATAGTGGTTAGGTGTAAGAATGAACAGGAATACCAACAGTCATTTAGCAATACATTCATATACATAGTAATACGTTCAGTACAATCTGAGAGGAGGGAAAACAATATATTTTATTTATTTATTTATTTATTGTATAAGATCAGAATTACAACCCTTTGAGTCACAGACTCATTTGCAAAGGCTCCACGTCAGTTACAGGGGTGGAGGGGGAACATACTATAAGGATACATAAGTAGAAAAGCAGTATATAAGAAAACATACACACTCATTTTGGACAAACAGTGCTGGTATTACATACCAGGCTCTATCATTGATATGCATAGACAGAGTTGGACAGTGTTCGTGGCACCATTTGTAGTGAAAAGGGAGAGGCATAGTCATGGGGTCTAAGTAGACCCTGTGTCTGTGATTAACGAGGTTAGGAAGCAAAAAGCCAGGTAGAGCTAGCCACAGTCACAGGTTTCTGACTCAATTAGGTGGGCTCTGAGACCTGCTTTGAACAGGGAAATGCTGTGAGTCTGAGTGGGGCAGGGGTGGCATTAAGCCACATGGGAGCACAGTTCAGTGATCTTTGACCCATAGATGTCCTACAGTGGGGGACCTGGAATGGGAGTCTAGTAGCGAGGCGAGTATTGTGCCTGGTGGGGGCTGCTTAGATTAAGGGGAGGAGGCAACGTGGGGCTTTCTGGAGTTGTATTTTTTTTGCCAATATGCAGGTGTGGTAATGAAGTCTTTGTTGGAGATTTAACCACCCGGTAAGGGCAAAAAGGTCGCATGTATGAGTAAGACGGTCACAGCCGATGACTAGTCGGCATGCTTTATTTAGGGCAGTGTTAACACTGTGTAAAGCGGTGAGTTCAGCTGATCCACATATCGTAATCCCATAATCAATTAGGAGAGAATTGAGGCAGAAACAGCTAGGTGCAAGGCTCATGGGTTAGACAGTGTTTAACTCTATAGAGGACTCCCACTCTAATGTTAACAGTGGTGGAAAGCAGTTTAATGTGGCTATGGTAAGAGAGAGCGGTATCTAACGTGATACCCAGGTATTTGAAATTAGAGACGTGTTCAAGGGTGGTTCCTTGTTTGTTTTTAATTAGTAGGGCCGAATGGCTGTGTGGGCTTTGACGGTGCGCAAATAACATGGATTTTTTTTGAGTAGTTGATGATCAGACGGTGCTCATCAAACCAAGATTCAAGCTCCCCAAAGAAACCCTGTAGGGCTTGTTGTAGGGCACTAGGTTGTGAGTGTTTCCAGAAAAGTACTGCGTCATCCGCATAGAGAATCAAATGGCCACTGCAAGCTTTGGGAAGGGAGTTTAAAAAGAGGGAAAAGAGAAGAAGGCCAAGGGTAGACCCCTGGGGGAACCCCGAGCCCACTGCTTTGCGAGAGGAGATGGTAGTATTTAACCTAACTTGCTGAGACCGCCAGAGAGGTAGTCCTTGAACCAGGCCATTGTCTCAGGGACCACGTAGCTGTAGTATAACATGAAGCAACAGGTCGTGGCTAACCGTGTTGAAGGCTTTGGTAAGATCACAAAGATTGCACCTGCAATGTCTCCTTGGTCAAGGGACTCATGTATGAACGAGGTGAGCTCAGAAAGAACTGCGTGACGTGTGCTATGGCCTGCCCGAAACTGCTGTGCATGGCTTAGGAGGTTGAATCTAGTTAGGTGTTCAGTGAACTGGTCAGAGACTATTTTTTCCAGTGCTTTAGAGAGAGGAGGAAGTATAGAGATAGGTCTATAGTTGCTTGAGATCGTGGGGTCTCCACTCTTCAGGATGGGAGTGATTAAAGCACTCTTCCAGGCTGAGGGAAACTGACCAAGGCAGAGAGAGAGATTGAGAATGTTAGTAAGGTGGGGAAGTATGACATCCAGAGTCAGCCGAAGAAGTTTAAGATCTAGTGAGTCATTGCTGTACAGGGAATTGGAAATTGCGTTTGAAATGTAATGTTTTGCTTCCAGATTGGAGATGATTCTCAGTCTGAAGGGTAGTGGACCTGGGCTGAAGGAGTGACTGGGGAGGGAGGGGGGGACAGGGTGGAAGAATTTAGGGCGGAGGATTTGGGAGAGGTCTGGGAATGGTGTTGAGGGCTTCTGCTATAGCTGAGGGGTCCCGGTTGACTTCTCCATCTATGGTGAGTTGTGAGGGGGGTGGAATTCCCATTTAGTTCCTTTATATTTCTCCAGAATTTTTCCGTCTCCCAGGAGGAGGTAAGGGTTTGGTGGTAGTATGAGGCCTTAGCCTGCCGTATGGCCCAAGTACATTTATTGAGGGCCTCTCGGTATAATTGTCTATCATGTGTGCTTTGGGAATCAAGGGCCTTATGCCAAAGGTTATCCCTTGATTGGAGCATGTTGAGTAGTGAGGGTGAGAACCAAGGGGTGGTTCTGGTTTTCCGTACTCGTTTGGTGAGGGGTGCAAAAATGTTGCAGGCCTTATTAAAGGTGCTAATGAAGTGATCAAGCGCTAGGTCAACAGATTGCATGGTGTATATGAGGAAGCCAGTCGAGGTAACTAGATGGGCTATGAGTTTACGAGACCCCTCTTTTAGCTGTCTCTGCATGGAGATTTAGGGGTGAGCAGGGGAGTTTGCCATTCCACCAGCAGGTCACCGGAGAGTGGTCACATTGAGTCTGGGAGCACTGAGGCTTGAGAGAGGTTCTGAGGCCTATTTGTGAATATAAGGTCTATGAGGGTGGAGGCCCCAGTTCTAGTGTCCCTTCTGGTAGGAGAGGTGACTATTTGGGTTAGAGCATAAGCCAGAGCAGTATCCTTGTAGCTGGACGAGGTAGGGGATAGCCAGTTGACGTTGAAGTCTCCCAATAAGATGAGTTCACTAGTATTGGGTAGGTTGGAGATTGTCCGGAGGATAGAATCAAAGGCTAGTTTTTGGTTTCTTGGGGGGGATGTAGGCAGCAACTATATACAGCGTTTTTGTGCCCAGACTGATTTTCACTGCTAAGGACTGTGCGCCATGTTCTGGCACAGGGGTGGAAACTTCTGTGGCAAGTAGTGGGGATTTAACATAAATAGCACAGCCGCCCTCTCTTGCTGGCCCTATCGGTCCTGAAAGAGAATAGTTACTGAGGGTACCGCATTATTGGGTATTTTATTAGAGATCCATGTCTCAGAAAGGCTAGGATGTCAGGAGTATGCTGAGCAACCCAACCTTGAGAGAGGTGAGTTTTTTGGGTAGACTGCAGATATTCAGTGTTGCTAGTAGTAGTCTACCCCTAGGGTGGTGTGAAGCGGCCTTTGTGCTGACAGGTCCAGGGTTAGGGTGGATATTGCCAGATAATAGTAGAAGTAGGAGGGTGTGCCATAGGAGGGCCAACCTGCAAAGTTTGGATGAGCGTTGTTGGGATTGGTAGGAAGAGGGGCTTTTGTTATTGGAGGTAGGGACAGAGAGACTGTGAAATACTCCTGCAAGAAGGGCAAAGGAGGTGCGGGGGGCGGTTGTGGTGTTAGCAGGCGGTGGGGTTGTTCCCTTGGGCTGGGGAGGAGGAGCGTTGAGGTGCAGTGAGCAGCATATGAGGGTGTAGAGCTGTGTAAGGGCATAAGGGTATAGGCCAGCTGGCCCCGATTGGTTAGCATGAGAGGTGCTGCTGAGACAGCGTCTAAGGTCAATACTGGTGAGGAAGTAAAGAGTGGAAATGTTTGCACTGTAGTTCTGGTGCCTCCGGGGGGGGGGGGGTGTTGATCATAGTGTAGGATCCAGGAAACCAGGAGGGCAGTTAGTAGCAGGGAAAACATACTGAAGTTGATATTGATGGATATAACTAACAGTGGCCTCTAGTGGTCGCCTAGTATAACCTGCAGCTGGAAAAGTGAGCAGATAGGTTATTTCAGCTCGTCACCTGACCACCCCTTCCCTATAAATCCGAATGCCAACCAAGGGTGGTGGTAGGGCGGTGGGGAGCCGAACGCATAGCGTTCGGCGGGGCCAAACCTTGGCACCAGACTGCTTAGATTTCGGCCGTGAGGAGGGGCGCAGGCAGCCGTTGATTTAAAAAAAAAGGCGCCAAAGTCCAGGGAAGGCAAGCTGTTTTCCTCCGGTCGCGATTGCTCTCTGATTTCAGGTAAAATTACCTCGTTTGTGCTGCGGGGGCTGGATTTGTCCTTGGCAGGGACGGCTTCAAACAATGGCCTCTGACCTCCGCCCTCGGGAGGTGGATCTCATTTGTGCTATGGGGGCTGGATTTGTCCTTGGCAGGAGGGCTTCAAACAATGGCCCTTGTGACCTCCGTCCTCGGGAGGTGTGGATCTCATTTGTGCTGCAGGGGCTGGATTTGTCCTTGGCAGGGAAGGCTTCAAACAAAGGCCCTTGCGACCTCCGTCCTCGGGGGAGGGGGTGTGGATCTGCGATATATATAGTGGAGGTATGTAATATACAAGGTAACTATACTGGGAGAAATAATATAAATTATACAAGTTGTACATGGCCACTATTACAAGGTGATCGCTAACAGGAGGGAAAGGGGGCAGGGCTACGGTCGGGGCAGTTACAGTAACGAGCGTTGAGAAGGTAGTTTTTAAGGGCTGATTTAAAAGGCCCAAGTCTTTGCTCAGTGGTGACAGGGATTGGAAGTGAATTATAAAACTGCATTAAATTTGGTTAATCAAACATATTATAGGATAGGTAAATTTGCTTCTGGAAATATTAAAAATAAGCATCATTGTATAATTTATAATAAATTAAATTGGCTTCAACCTGAAGCAAAACAAAATTATCTTTGTCTTATTATATGTCATAAGATAATTCATAAAAAGTATAACCATCCTTTGTATAAACAAATAAAAAGAAAGTTAAATAATAAAACATATATAAAGACTAGGAATGCATTAAGCAATATCCTAATGTGTAGAAGTTTTAATAGATTAGGGGATAGTATACTCCAGAATAGTGTAGCACAAAGTTGGAATGGATTGACTGAATTACAGAAATCAAATTTAGATTTTTTTAAATTTAAAAATGATTTATTTGATAGTTTGTACTCTCTATGTATGTATTTTAAATAATGTGTGTATGTAATGTGTGATTTTATTTTTTGTTTGTATTAGTTTAGATAAATGTTAATTGTTAATTGTATTAGAAGTCATATGCAGGACTTTGTTGTAAATGGGATTTTGTCCCAACAAATGATATTTCCTGTGAAAAAATAAATTTTGAATCAATCAATCATACCAAGAGGGGGTGCGGTAGTGGAAAGACCTCTATGCTGGGGAGGTCCTGACCTTAGGGACTTGTAGGGTGGCCCGAGAGGAACTGCAGGTTGTGAGGGTGGGGACAGAGTGGCAGATGATGGAGGAGAGGCCCGGAGGAACCATACTTGCAACATTTTTTTTAGTCAAGAGGCAGGACTGGTAGGTAAGTCTCTCATCAAAGCTGAGGATGTTTGATAAGAGTATGTCTACAGATGTGGGTGAGGGGAGTTGAGACAGTTAGGATATGACAGGCTTTATTGAGTGACAACTTTATTTTATGTAGGGCTGTGTTGTCAGCAGCCCCAAAGATTAACAGACCATAGTCTACTAGTGACAGTACTGAGGATGTGATGGCCAGACGCAATGCATCAGGAGGAAGGCAGTCCATATGGCGGTAAAGAAGACCTATACAGGAGCTGATAGCTGTGCAAAGAGTGCTTATATGGTTGTGGAAAGAGAGAGAGATGTATCAAAATTGACACCAAGATACTTAAAGGTAGTTGTTTGCTCTAGGGGGAGGAGGTTTTTTGGCTGTGACATGGAGATGGAAGTTTTTGTGTTTGTTTTGGTTATGGGTCAAGAGCATTGACTTTGTCTTTTTAGGTTCAGGATACATTTGTGGTCAGAGAACCAACTCTCTGCTTGGCTGAAGGAGAGTTGGAGCGTGTTTTGGAGAAGGGTAGGATCAGGGTGTGAGGCAAACAGAACAGCATCGTCGGCATAGCAAAGGAGGGGTCCCTCACAGGTGGATGGGAGAGTGATAGAAAGAGAATAAGCCAGCCCGGTGGCGCAGAGCGTTGAAGCACTGGATGCCACACCTCAAACCACGCCGGCGACCCGGGTTCGGGAACGGACTCGGGTGCCAGGGGTCAGCGGGGGAAGGGGTAGGATTGAGCTTTCCTAGGACTGCTGTCCTCCCCTGGGGTGGGTTGGGGATGCATGGTCACTCTGCAGTGGCCCCTGGTGGAGACCGGGAGCACAGCAGAGGGATCGCATTAAGGGGAACACCAGAAAAATGGAAACACCGCTCTGGGGACTGGCCGGATGACGGCTGCTGGCCCAGGACACCTCTGAAGACCCCCAGAAAGCCACAGAAAGCCTCAGCAGCACCTGGGACTGAGGAAAAAATAGTGTGCCGGTCTGCTCCCACCAGTGCCTTCCCCCTTGGAAGAGAGGGACCCACCCAGTATAGGGTTACACCAGGCTATCCCGAGGATGGCTGCAGATCTGAGGTAAGGTGGCTTGGGGGAGATAGTATGAAGATGTCTGAGGGTCATGGCAGCCCAAAGAATAGGCAGCTCCAGAGCACAATGGGGGTATAAATAGAATATACAGAAAAAAAAAAAAAGAGACTAAATAGTAGGGGTCCCAAGATCGAGCCTTGGGGAACCCATGAGCAGACCAGGCGTGCACTGGAGATAGTGTTGCTTATCTTGACACACTGGGTACGGGCAGAGAGATAGCTATAGAACCCATCCAGGACCCCCCTGCTAGAGACCAAAGGGCTGCAGGGAGAAGAGGAGCATGGGGTGGGTGACGGTGTCAAAAGCTTTTGACAGATCAATGAAAACTGAGCCAGCAATGTGCCCTTTTTCTAGTACAGAGTGGATAAAGTTAGAAAACTCAGTGAGGGCTGAGGTGGTGCTATGGCCGCAATGAAACCCGTGTTCTTCATGGCAGAGGAGGTTATGGGCAAAGAGGTACTCCATGAGCTGGTCTGCCACCATTTTTTCCAGGGCTTTGGATAGTGGTGGAAAGCTAGAGATTGGACAAAAGTTTCCAGGTTGGATTTAGTCACCATGTTTGTGGATGGGGGTAATCACTGCATTTTTCTAGGCAAGGGGGAATTGGCTGAGGCAAAGAGAGCAATTTAGGAGGCTGGTTAGGGGGGTGAGAACAGAGTCTAGGACTCATTTGAGTAGTTTAGTATCCAATGATTAACTCATGGCTGTGTGAAATCCAAATTAATTTGTGGCTGCATGAAAATCCTTTAACGACAGATGGAGTGCATTATTATGATGTGTGGCACATCACCAAAGGTATTGTGAATTATTTTGTTAAGGACACAAACATGCTTGACGTAATCCCAGACATTGACCAACAGTGACACTGGCTGTTGCTTCCAATTGTCCAGGTCTCCTAAAGAAAGTGGATGCCCTGGATAAGCAAAGAGGATGTGAGGCAGTAAACTCATGGAAGTGAACAATAAACAATCATGTCTGTTGGGTCGCGTCATCCACTCCGGACTGTGACCCTGAAATAAGAAAGGCAAAATGGCAGGCAATGCAGCACCACCTACAGAATATCCATGAGGGACACAACCCTTTGTTCCAAAGGTGTCTACATGGTCCACTATCTGGCAAGGAACAAAAAAAAGAGGTGGCTACAGCCTGGTGAGTAACTGTTATAGTATGTTGCCATGTCAACAAACCACTCTTTCACTGCACGAGGCCACATTAAGACATGGATTGTATGTCCAGTACCCTTAAGTGGCATGCTGTGCAATTACAACAAATGATGACAGTTTCTTCATGTGCCACCGCATCTGCTGCTACAGCAGATAATTGTGCTGTATCACTGTAATGTAGCTTCTTACTGTGACACTGCTTGTAGTTTACAACAATCGTTTACCATGTATTGTGGGGGTATGATAGTCTGTCGACAGCCGATGATGATTGTACATGTGCTGCAGGTTGCGACTTCCATCACACACAGGGTGTTTGTGTTCTAAATGTTTTCTCTGTTCAATGTTCTGAATAGGTGACAGAAGTACTGAGAAACTGATGGAGATACCTAAGAACAGTGCCCTTCTGAGCGACATTCGTAGACTGTCACACCACCACCAAACATCTACTGTGGAGGCATTCCATGCCACTATACTGTTTTTTGCTTCAAAGCATACGGCTTTCTCATTTCAAGGAATGCAGTCATTGAGTTTGTATTCCATCACTTGAATGTCAATGAATGTTAATGAGTTTCATTTCTGCTACTCATGTTTATAATGGTGTTCTAGGTGTGACAGATGTTTCTGTTTTACTTTTGCTTGCTGTGTCCAATATCAAAAACTCAATGCGTTAAGAACTATTGCATGACATTAATTGTAGGCTGTTATGGTGACTGTGATTGTTCCGTGTGTTAACACTTCATTGCTTGCCCTGCCAGCATGCAGACAGCATTCAGAAACATAGTACTATTCCTGTGGAGTTGTGCAGAGGAAGGATATCGTGTCCATAGACACCTGTCACACGTTAAGCGCATGTTGCTTATGGGACGCTCTGTAAATTCTCATCATGATTTTATTAACAATCAAGTAAGACATGCCACTCGGACTGGAGAAGGTCGATGCACACTGTGTCATGCTTCCACCATGTAGGCCAGGGTAGCCTCTGCAACCATTGTCATGTTGTTCCTGGTGGTGGGTGGATGCTGGACAACTGTGAGCACACAGGGCAGATGAATAACTGACAGTGATTGTTGAATGCCATTCAGGAGCAATGGATGTCATTAAATGTGTGCCTGCATCAACCAATGAAAGAACTACAGTTTTCATGGTGAGTTGTGCACTGCTTCTGTTACCCTGTTGTTTCACAAAAATTATGGTTACATTCTACACAGACATGAAGATTGTCTATTACAAACCACAATGTCATACTGCCCTTGTACTAATGGTTAATCAATCGTGTCACATTACTGTTTTCACTGACCCTGAACACAGGACATAACAGTAATAATCTAGGCATGTAACCTACAGAGAAGAACATACAGATGGCCACAACAGCAGGCCATAATTGTATGGACGGCTACATAAATTCTTAATGTACTTCAACACACTGCTTCATTATTAAAATGTTATTGTAGTTTCACTGCTCATTGACATTGTCATCATGTTGAAATCCTGGTTATAGCCTTGTCACATTGCATGATGGTTGCACCACTATTTTTTGCATGGCATATCTGTGGTACTGATGTACTGACTGTGCCTTAATAACTGTTTTCATCTCAAGGATATCAGACTGTTAGACCCAGCTGTGATGTGCATAACACTAAATTACTAAAGGAAAGGTTGGTGGAATATCCAGATGACCATGATTTCCAGGATGAGAGGCAGCATGGGTTCATGAGGGGTAGATCGTGTGAAACAATTCTTACTGATTTCTTTGACTGTGTCCTCAGACAGTACACATGGGCCAAGAGGCAGACATTATCTATCTTGATTTCAGCAAGGCCTTTGACTCGGTTCCCCACAAAAGGTTGATCAGGAAGGTGGTGGATCTTTGAGTTGTGGAAAAGATGGACAGATGGGTGGAAAACTGGCTCAGGGACAGAACCTAGGTGGTGGTTGTGGGGGTAGAGTTATCTGGTACCAGAGGATTAACCAGTGTGGTCCCACAGTGCTCCGTGCTGTGGCCGGTGTTCAATGTTTTCATCAGTGACATTGGGGATGGCATTAAAGGTAACTTGCCTATTCGCTGATGACACCAAGGCCTGTGGGAGAGTGGACATAGCTGAAGGGACACAGGACCTACAGGAAGATCTGGAAAAGCTGTGGATGTGTTCCAGGATCTGGCAGTTTGGCTTCAATACCAAGAAATGCATATTGGAGACAAGAATCTCAGGACAGAGTACAAGCTGGGTGGAGTACCTGTATCTGCATCAGAGTAGGAGACACACCTGGGAGTGATGATCATTACCATAGGTGTATTGCATCGAGACAGTACCACTATAACAGTACCACGAAAATACTGAGGCCATGTTGACATTTTCATGCTCTGATGATTGGCAGCAGTCATCTAACTGTTGTTAGTATTCTGCTATGGTTCACATGATGTTCATGAATACCGCTTTTCATTGTCTTGAAGCTTTCATTGTTCAGTTATACTCAAAAGTTCGTCAGCAGACCATTTTCATTGTCGTTGTTCAGTGTCACATGATGACAAACAAATGCAGAGAATGATATGCTGCACATGGCCATCAGCGTTGGCACAATCCATACATAACTCTGGTAGCATATCTTGAACTGGTGATGTATATGTTAAAACGGAACAATCCATTCATTCACGTTAAAATTAGAAATGGTACATTGCAATGCAGAGTTTTGGTGCCATACATACATTCTCACTCACAGTTCAGAAGGAGGCATTTTGTAGGAAATTAATAAAGTCAGATATATGTGACTACAGAAAGGGGCATTCCCTGCCCATCTAGTATGTCCATTCACCCCCTGTACTTCTCCAACACCAACCTCCAAGATTAAACACTTCTTCCACTGGAGTATCCTTCGTGTTCCTCGACACCTACAACAATAATGTGGTGCAGGCCTAAACTACTCTCTCTGTGAAGTAGTACTTCCTAATGTTTACTGTAATATGACCCCCCTCCTGCCTCAGTACATGCTAAATAGTTCTTCAATCTGCATTCCATGACAATAATCTGTCCCACACTTTGTTGATAACCCTTTAATACTGGACTGCTTTTATCACGTGCCCTCTCTCCCGTCTTGTCTCCAGAGTATAAACATTATGGTACTTCCAGTTGTCCTCAAATATAATTAAACATAGCCCATTAAACATGAGTGCCCCTTGTATGCACTACTCACATAACATGTATGTTTTTTCCTGCAGTTGCCACACAGAAATGTGCCACACACTTCAGGTGTAGCATCACTGTTGTGGCATCAGTTGTTTATTTTAACATCTATCACCACCCCTAGATACCTCTCGCCCTTCTTGTATTGTGTCTCCCCCCCACCGGGTGTACACTTGGCCTTGATTTCTGGCCAACAGGTGCAGAACCCGGCATTTCCCCACACTGAAATTCAGTCACTAGTTACTCGACCACCTTTCCAGAGACTGCAGGTCCTAGACAAGGGACACCATATCCTCCTCCCCATCCACCACTGGTCCCATGTTTGAGTCATCTTCAGAGTCATTTCACTCCTGACACCCTTCCTGAAGTCAGAGACATAGACATTACACAGGAATGGCCTCAGGACCGATCCATGTGGGATCCCACTAGTGACCTTCCTTGGGGATAAGAGTATCCCTCCAACCACCACCCTCTGAGTGCTCTCCGAAAGCCAGTTTCCCATGCATCTGATCATCCGCCTCCCCACCCACATTTATCTCAGCTTAGCCAGCTGGCCACCATGGGGTACAGAATCAAACGCCTTGCTGAAGTCCAGAAAGAGGACGTCCACTGGCCTTACATGGTCCAGGGCAGTTGTCACCCAATTGTAGAACTCAACAAGGTTTCTCTGACATGATGTTCCCTGGATGAAGCACTGCTGTCTATTGTCCAGGTAACCCATTTGCTACAGCTTCCACCCAAGCCTTTCCTTGATAATACCCTCCATCACCTTGCCCACCACGGATGTCAGGTTAGTGGGTCTGTAGTTCCCCAACTCCTGTCTTGATTCACCCCTGTAGATAGGCACGATATGGGCCACTCTCTAGTCATGGGGTACCCATCCCGTCCGCAGAGAGATGTTTAAAAGCACCACTGAGCGGGTGGGCCAGCAGGACATCTGCCAATTCCATCAGCACCCAGTGATGCATGTAATCCAGCTACGGAGCTTTCTCTATCCTTTTTTTCCCCCGTTCTATTTTCATCCCCAAGCACCAGAACTCTCTCTGGCCACTACACTCACCATCTCGCTCTACCACCTGTTGTGTTTCCTGCCATCTTCAAAGTCATTATGATTCCTCCATGGGCCCAGGCAGCTATGACCCAGGGAGACCAAAGGGGCAGTGGCAGGGAGCCGGCATTGGGCGTGTGGTGGAGGCACTGGAAGGGCTGTCACCTATCTGGGTCTGGGAGGGTTTTCTACTTAGTCCCAAAAGCTCCCCCATCCCACCCCAGAGCATGGAGCACTCCCTGGCTGCAGCACTGCAACCACTGCCTGCATCAGCCATGCATTGCTCGTGTGGTCCAGCACCATTGCAGTACCCCAGTCTCCACGGGGGCTATTGGAGCATCGCTGCGATCCATGCCCTCCCGGAGAGGAGAGCAGCCCAGCGGGCACTCAATCTCTCCCTCCCCTGCCGACCCCCGGCACCCAAGCTTGCTCCTGAACTCTGGTCGCCGGCGTGGTGCAAGGTGTGGCGTCCAGTGCCTCAACCCTCAGTGCCACCGGGCCAGCTGCTTTCTCCTTCCTTAGGGATCTGAGGATCCCCCTCACCCTATCAGCTGTGATTTCAGCCTCCCAGTCTCCAACCTTTGCCGAATGCTCTTCCTGCCAGTCACATGCTGCTGCTTTGCCATCACCCTCACTAGACTTAGCTGTATTCCCAGTCTCTAAGGGTCCTGCCTCTTTCGCTGGGTCACCATCTCTTCTAGGTTCATAGGTAAGTACGAGTTCAAAGGATGAACCCATGGAGAATCCGCCACCCTTAGCCTGGGTGGAAGTTGTATTTGGAATCACCCATAAACAAGTCTAGGTTAATTTTAAACTGAGCTAAGTTAACACTCTGTACTACGGTTGTGGGTAAAGAGTTCCAAGAAGGAACTATTCTTTGTGTAAAAAAAAGATTTCTTCTAAGAGTTCTATTAATTCCTGCTCTTAACTTTAAATTATGTGACCTTGTGTGATTTCTGGAGACACACCAGTTCAAGCATAAAGTTTCAAGCAATGCCTCATCCCGTGTTGTCCTATAACTCAGGCATAAATCCTCTTAATGTCCTATACTGTAAGGAGTAAAGACCCAAGGTTTTCATTCTACTATCATATGGATTTGATTTCAAATGACCGATATATCTAGTAAACCTTCTTTGGACTTTCTCCACCAGTACCTTACCTTTGAGTAATGTTGGAGCACAAAAGGATGAGCAGTAATCTAGATCTGATCTTATTATACTACAATATATAGGTATTAATACTTTTGGTTCTCTGTTAGTAATATTTTTTAGAACACAATTTATTAGTCTATGACATTTTCTAACATTTTTATTTATGTGTTCCAAGAATTTTAAATTATTAGTAATATATATTCCCAAATCTTTCTCAGAATTGACTGTACTTAACTGGATGTTATTAATATAATAATCAAATTGCCTATTTTTTTTACCTAAATGCATAACTTTACATTTAGAGATGTTAAAAGTTAATTTATTTTGATTTGCCCAGTTATACAAGGTATTTAGGTTATCCTGCATCATTTCTGTCTAGAGATGCTTCCCCCCATCCCACCCTGTTAAAAACTCAGGCAAAGTGCTCATTTAGTATTTGGCCTGCTCACCCGCCTCCTGTTCACATCCCTCCCCTCTCTTAATCCTAGTAATCTTCCCCCTCACTTTCCTTTTTTCCTCTATATATATATCTTAAGAACCCCTTGTTCCACATCTTGATTCCCATGGTCATGTTCTGCTTCATCCTCACCTTAGCCGATCTTACCACCCTGGTGACCCTTCTGGACATCATTTCATACTCCCCCTGAGACCTTTCTCTCCTTGGTCGCATGAAGCACCTAAAGGCAGCATTCTTTTCCCTCACTGTCTCCTGAACCTGTACCCTCCCCCTGCACCTCACACTGGATACCCCTGATCATGGAATACCCCAACAGGAGCACTTTTACCTCCCCCTTGCCTACATGTTCACCCCCCAAGTTACCAATCCTTTCATGCCCATCCTTGTCCTTTTTTTATGGCCTCACCCCAGCCTGCTCCTTGCACCCCACACAATCTGGGTGTCATATGCTGCCCTCTCCCTCTTGTCCCTGTCCCACCCCTCTAATCCAGTGCTGGCAAAAGCCCTCTCCCTTTTGTCTGTGGCCACCCCCTCAAACCAAGTACCCCCACCTGAGTATCCTTTCTTGCATCCCTATCCCCCCTCACCTTTCCCTTTACTGGCCCCTCTGCCCCGTCTGCTAAATTAGCATGGCTCCTACTCATTCCAGTCCTGTCCACGTTTTGCACATCCATGTCTGCATGACCCCCCAGGCCAAAGCCTCAGCCCACTTCCAAGTGCTGCAGCCACCCCCTTGTTCACCTGATCCTCCTCAATTCCCTGGCCCCCAACTAACACAATCCCCTCAGCCTGTCTGGAACCACCCATCTGCCCACCACTTACTCACACTCCATGCCGCTTGAGTTCAAGAATGCAGTAGGCACTGTTTCTTTTTCAAAATGTACTTTATCCTGCAATATAACCTACCAAACAATCCACAGTATCCAATGACTTTCCCTCGATCTGTACCCCCGTGCAAGAAGGAATGTGAACTCTACCCATTTTGCACGTATATCAATTGTGGCCTGTGTATTTGCTTTACCCTTCCTAATTCTGCACCATGACAGCATTATCTGTGCTTTGTAGGGTTCCACGGAGTCATTTGCCTACATCCTCTTATAGTCCATGAATGCCATTTTCTTGTCCCCTATTGACCCCTAAATTTAGTATTCAGTCATAGTGCCATCCTCCCCCTTTTGTTCTTCCTTTACATCTTTACACATCACTGTTTTTTTGGAATGACCTCACCAATGATGTTTTACCATACATTCGACTACCATCCCTCCACCACATGCCACTCCTTACTTCATCCTGGAATATGTCCCTCATTTTCTGCAAATCTGCCTGCATCATGTGTAGGACATTTGTGGTGCATTGAGTTATCCACTATTGTGCTCTCATGCAGAAAACAGCAGTGCTGTAGTACATAACTCCCTGCATGCTGTGTCCATTACTTTGGAACACATCACTAATGTTTACATCCATGGTGTGCTCCTTGACCGGTTGATACAGGAAGGCACTCTGTAGTGCATGTGCTTATGACATGCTGTGAAAGGATGGCACAGAAAACTTTTGATGTATCGTTCCTCATGTAATGATTGCTTTGACAAATGTAATACTGAGTATTCATCCTTTTTATTTTTTGAACTTCAAAACCAGTTTATTAGGTACAGTTTACAGTCAATACATTATATTTACAACATACAAGGTTACTTACATTTGATAGAGACATTTTATAGCAATAGGATAGCGGGGTACAACTCTTTCAACAGCTTAATCTGGTTCAAGGTCAGTTGGCATTCATCTGTATCCCCCTCCCCCGGGTCGTGTCTGAAAATAGGCAGGATTTGTCTAGTGCACTTACCCGGTCAACAAAAAAAAACTAACTAACTTTCTAGATTTAATTAATTCTAATGATTGTCTTTCAGCTCATAGTCCTTCAGAGAGTCATGTTGAGGTGTCCAGTGGAGTAGGAAGAAATCTGAGCAGCTAGTATTGGCTCAAGATAGCCATTGAGAAAAGTTTCATCTCACCAAGAGTTCATTAGCCCATTCGAGATATTCTTCAGTTTCAGGGTTCATCCTTCCAGAATTTCCATCAAATGTTCTGATTTAATAAGCAAGTTTAGTTCAAAATCACTTGCTGGGTCTAATGTCTTGTTTTTTATAGCTGTATTTTCTTTGTGAGTTAGATCTGAATAATGACATTTAATTTTAATAAGATTAAAAAGGGTTAAGCACTATGGCAGCCAACTTCAAGGGAGAACATCTCTTATCATTAAAAAATGGAGATCACGTCACCTGTCTAATGAGGTATCATTCTACTGTAGATATTCCATTTCCTGGTCTTAGGAATTAAGGAGCTGATCTAAATCAGGTACACACTCCCTTCTCTCAACATGGTCAAAGAAGGGGAGCCACCTGGAGTTAAATTTATCTACGGCCAATCTTAATAGGAGGAAACGTGAGTAAGAATTTCTTTACAGAATGGGTGGTGGACAAGTGGAACACCCTACAAGAGGAAGTGGTGGGGGCTGAAACAATCACAGAATTTAACAATGCATGGGATAGACATAAAGGAATTCTGGAGGTCAGGGATAAGGGGCAACAGACTTCTAGGAAAACATAAAGTAAACTTACAAGCTCAAATGGGCAGACTGGGTGGGCCGTAGGCCCTTATCTGACAACACTATCTATGTACCTATATAATAGGGCCATGACTGCTTCCATCTCCCTGATTTGTTTAATGTTTTTATGCCAGATTTCAACCGAAGGGGGACGTTCCCTCAGCCAATGCTGGGTGAGTGTCTTAAGTGCTGCTGTGATCAGGACATAAAAAAGGTATTTCCCTGCTGAAGTTCTAATTTCCACTGGGGGAAGACCCAGTACCAAGTTTTCAAATTTTAATTGGTTGGAAAGTTTCAGGATTTTGGAAATATCCCGGGCAACCTCTTGCCAGAATGCGGTAATCTTAGGACAGTCCCAAAAGGTGTGGTAATGCGTTCCTACATATCCACAGAGTCTCCAACATTTATTGGAGATTAGAGGGGAGCAATGGTGTAACATAGTTGGAGTTCTAAAAAAGTAAATATTTATTTTCCATCGGAATTCTCTCCATGAAGGGGAGTTTGTGGTTTTATGAATGCCTATCCAAATATTTTGCCATGCTTTTACTGGAATAGTAAATTTTGATTCTTTCTGCTTCCCATTTTTGCTCCACTCTCTGTATCACCAAAGTCCCTCTATCCTCCATCAACACTTTGTATATCTGTGATATATACGATCTGGTGTCCCTCATGACACTTCTTTGATATGTCAGCTGTACTGGGGCTGACGGTCCCTGTGTTAAGTCTGCAAGACCAGTGTTGATAGTAATATAGTGTACACACTGATAGTATCTGAAGAGGTCAGCCTGGGTTAGGTTGAATTCTGCTTGCATTTGAGAGAAAGGCTTTAGGTGGTCTCCCCCAAGGAACTGACGAGGGTATCTGAGCCCAGTGGTCAGCCATCTAAATAAACATTTATCCCCTCTCAGTATAGAAAAACCAGGGAGGAATGAAAGGGCTAGATACTCCCATATTGGGCAGGCTATCTCCCAGTCCTGTTTTGCTTCCAGCCATTTGAGTATGCATCCTTACCATCGTGCTTACACAACTAAGTGCTATGTTATGTAAAGTTTTTCATCTGATAATGACCGTATGCATGTACAATGTTCAGTCATTGATCAAGCTACAGTTTACTTCTCTGACTTTTTAATGCTGTCACACAAAACTGTAACATGAACATGTCGCTGTGCAATGTTAGTATGGCACGGTGCTATACAAACAATGACAAGCATTATATATCAGCGTATAACATTGAATAAAAAAGCATCATCATGTACATTAAACCTTATTATACAATGGCAAGAAAGAATTCTAGACTCTGATTGGTCAGTGTATGCCCGAGACAGTGATGTTATTACACAATAACATCTCTGTATGGATGAGCATATGCTTAAGCCATTTTTTTTAAGAAACAAAGATATACTGCCACACTAAAAATCTACTAAAAACATCTTTTTAAATGTTTTGTATTTTGTATAACAATGAGCCATTGTATAATAGCAATAAGGCACTCCAGTGTGTATGTTATTGTGTAATAACGTCACTCCTGGGGTGGTGGAAGCACTTGGCTTCACCTCGTGCTTCAACCCACCCCAGGAGTGACGTTATTACACAATAACACACACCCTGTCATGCCTTATTGCTTAAGTAAAGAGTGATGTTTCTTACAAATATAAATTATGTCACTGATAATTCAACATTGGGTCCATCAATCCACAGACACACAGAACAATAAGAAATGAAACATGCATACAATCAGTAAAGTCAACAGTGACCAGGTAAAAACAATTGAAACATCATAGTTATATCTGGAAGATATTAAAACAAAGGATTGATCAAACTTGTAACAGCTTAATGCTATAGTACTTCAATGTTTTTTACTACACAAAGCTGAGGTGCACGATTGTACATAATGAAACAGCAACACAATTATCCTGCAATTATGGTGGTAGTATTCTTTCAGGTTGAAAATGCATGTAGGCCTGTCCGTCTTCATTGGGGTAGGTTTCACGAATACATGACAAGCAGTACGAAGGCAAGGCCACATGAATGTTCCTGCCCAAATAGCACCAGCACCAGCAAACTAGCTGGCAGTATGTGGTGTATCGGTACTTTCTGCAAATAAATCAATAATATAAAAGATGTGACTTGTTCTGCTATCCCAAAAAAGTATTTCACTTGAAAACAGAATGCAATTAGTCTTAGATGTTAAGTGGATGACAGTACTAATTTTGACATTTGTCTGAAATCTTGACAGTAACAGTGCAAAACTCACACATGAAATGTCACGGTGATGTACGGTGACTGACAGTTTCATTATGAAAAATGACTATTTAATGATGTCTACTTTGGTCATGCAGTCATAAGCACAGATTTCACTCTGTTGTCAAAGGTTGCCTAGATGTGGTTATTTAGTAGTACTGAGGAGGGATGCAAAGCTGTGGCAGTACTGGCACAGTGCATCCTGCTTTCTGCGCATTATGAACATGTAATATCTCCATATGTGAGCATATTGCAGTGACATATGGAGTGGTTTTATGCTCATGACAATGTGTGCTGCAGAAACAGAAGTAGCATGGCAGGTGAGTGTACAAAGACATATACTGCAATCAATTTTGATTTGACCAGTTGTCCCAACAGACAGAATGCTGTGAAAGCAAAGCAGAACAGCATCCATGAACTGCACACATTGCATTACTGGCACACACCTGTAAGACAAGTAAAGTGACAGTACCATCTTCAGTGGCATTTTCCATGTCGGTTTAGATAATGAAATCATAATTCATTGACTATATCCTCACCATAGGTGCATGGAAAAATGTTGCACTGAGCCAATGGAAGCATGTGACTGTAACGAGAATAGTGATGTAAATTGTTATCATGTACCAATAGACCAGAGATGTGCTTGCATCATTATGTAACTGAATCATTCAAAAGAAAAAGGGGTATCCACGATCGCCTGTAAGAGCAATGTAAATAATTCCCTAGTGGTCCAGTGGCACCCACCCTCACCAGCACAGGACCCCCTTCACAACCAGCTCCCCCCATCGGTGGGCAGCAGCAAACCCACCCGCATATTTACACGTCTGCCCACCAAATGTCAGCTTACAGTATCAGCTGTAAGCCCATTAGTCCACAGTGTGGACCAATGGGCTTGCAGTGCATAATGTAATAGTCAGTCTCACATATGTGAATGAAGTCATTCATTCACATATTTGTGAATATTACAATATGCACTGCAAGCTCATTGGTCCACACTGTGGACCAATGGGCTTACAGCTGACACTGTAAGCTGTCCTTTGGCAGGCAGAAACTGAGCTATGTGGGTGGGTCTGCTGCTGCCCACCGATGATGGGGAAGGGGGATCTGGGTGTGCAGTGGGTTCTGTGTAGGTGGGTGGGTGGGAGGTGTGCCAATGGAACACCATGGAAATAATTACATTGCTCTTACAGCAGATCGGTGATACATGCGGGGTGGGGGTTAGCACTAGAGTACCAGGAAATACTACACATTATTTTATGGGGATTGCAGCTATGGGCAGGGTGGGGGGTTCAAGTAGACTACCAGGGAATATTCAATATTCTTCTATGGGGACTGCAGCTACGGGAGGGGTGGGTGGACCACTAGACTACCAAGGCATAATGTAACTGTTATTGTGCGATGATCATGCTATGTGGACAGAAGGGGGTACCACTAGACTCCCAGGGGATATATAAATGGTTTATATTCAGCCATCAGTCCAATGGGGAAGGAGGGAGTTCCACTAGACTACCAGAGAATTATTACACGTCTTGTCCATGACTAGCAGCTATGGGAGGGGTGGGGGGCGACTAGACCCCTCGGGTATTACCACATGCTGTGCATGGTGCCATGCGCATGTAGATGACCAGTACTGCACTACTCATGCAAATGGGGCCATAATGACATGCAAATGGCCCCATTTCAGCCTTGCATACATTATGGCCCCATTTGCATACTGCCGGTTGAATAGCAGGAATTTTTGCATAGTGTAACACTGTTGCACTGGTGCAGTTCCCATTCCTGGTATTTAGCCCTGTCTGAGGGTGGGGGGTGCACCACCAGCACAGCGTATTTTCATCAGTGGTGTGAGACAGCAATTGACAGTAACTATTAAACATGAAGTAGATTGACAACAGGAATGAGGTACATACTCAAAGATAGTATGTAGCGCATTGATACCATGGTATTTTTTGTGGTACTGGTAATACGCAGTCTGGAGAACGTTGGGGTCCAGAACAACATTCTGGAACCCCTGGTTTAGAGTGATGCACTCCAGCTAGCCATCTTGTCTTCTCTATGTCATCCTATCAACTTTGTTACAGCATATACACTCTAACTTATCATCCATAATGTTGCAGTGACCACAGGAACACCCACGACAGAAGGCAAATAAATTTCAGTATGAGGTTGCATAAAATGTCACTCATTTCCACCAGACAGTGAAAGCAGAATTGAGAAGCGGAGAAGTAAATATGATTGTCAGCAGCTGTTCACATGAGTGGAGGCACTCATGGTGATCCCATATTGTAGACGGTTTGTCACTATCATGGTTTAGCACTGTAGTGTGGCAATGACTACATGACAGATCAGACACCATACAGTGCTGTTGTCAGGTACCCAAGAAAAAGCATGATGTACTATGTACATGGTGCACTTGACAGACATTTTATGTCTGTCCACAAGTTACCATGGACACGTACCCTCAGTACGACGTTCATGCAAAACAAGTCATGTAACTTGCCAGTATGTGACATTACATCATCTTTTCACATCGCTTAACAAGAGTAGACGTGCTCCATCATGCATACACCAGATGATTCTGGATTTGATCTTGAAGTTGCTGGTTAGACCCCTGTGGGTGCAAGAATACCATTACTACTAGCCTTAGGTGTGGATAAATATGTGATTTACAATTATTGCATCATCATAACCCCTTTTGAGTCAGCCGGTGATGAGAATGTTTAAATGTCCAGTTACTTCATCCATGGCCGTCACAGTGGCATTAGGTCTTGAAGTGTGGCTGTGTGACGTGGAGCCATGTATTAATCACCCTAGATTGGATGAAATATACATCTTTCAATTCAAGTGGTGGATACAATTTCCTGCAGGACTCATCGATTTCAATCCACTGTGAGTTTTATGGAATGCAAGATTGACTGTATACAAAGTACAGCACCCTTGAGGGACATACATTTTTTACAGCAACATAACGGAAATTCAAAGTGAGAAAACATGAGAAGGTACCTGGTTGGAAAGGTGTTCTGTTTGGTGTTTCTATGTTTGAAGGAAGAAGAAAATTATCTGTCAGTATATAGTGATGTGACTGTTCACATTACTTAGTTGGCTGATCAGTGTATGCCCAACAGTATAGTATCTAAAGTTTACCTACCTAGACCTTAGCAAGACGTTTGACACAGTGACCCACAAAAAATTAATAAAGAAATCATACAGCAAAGCCATGGGTAACATGGTGGTAGCCCACATAAAAAATAGGCTATACAAGAGGACAAAGAGGGTAATATTAAACTGAGTCCACTCTGAAGAAAGAGGGGTTATTTTATTTATTTTATTTATTTAACAGACTTTAGGATTACAACCTTTGAGTCAGGGACTCATTTACAAAGGCTCCACATCAGAAAAACAAACATAAACACTTAATACATATAGACATAGAATGGCAGCTAAAGGCTACAGTTTTTTTAGTTATACAATATTGCAGAATCAAGATCAGCTATACATTGCATTGAACTTGTTACCGACAGCTGTATTTTACAGTTTTCAAGAGAACAAAAAGTTTGCTGATAGAGGGAGGGAGTAACAGATTTGATATTGACAGCAAAGTAAAGAATTAGACAGATATCTTGTGAGTGCAGCCAAAGGAGGCATTGTTAATAGGTAATGTTTGGTAGCCCTATCGGTAGAAGCTCAGTGGAAGGGTGGTCCCGTAAGATGATAGATAGATGACCCAGCTCTAGCTGGTACATTGGCAGCACCGTGAAACAAGAATGTGCTCTTTGAAGGCTGACGCTTGAGTGCTTATTAGCGGGGTAATGCACGGTTCAGTACTGGGTGCAGTCCTTTTTAATGTCTTTATTAGTGAAGTTATAAAGAAGTTATAAGTACTGCACCAGGCAAACAAAAACACAGGGGAAGAGAACACATGAGGAGGTGGAGGTATTGACAACAAAAAAAATGGAAATGGACCTGGGGGTAGTGATATCACATGACCTAAATGTAAGCGAGCAATGTGACAAGGAAGTAAAGATTGATGGGATACTTGGATGTAGAGGGAGAGGCATCAACATTCAAAATCAGGAAGTTGTCATCCCTCTGTACAGACAGTTGGTGAGACCCCATGTGTAGCACTGCGTTCACTTGTGGAGACCCCTTGTCCATAAGGACATAGACAGGATGGAGGCAGTCCAGAGCAGGGGAAGTACAATGGTGCAGGGTATAAAACAGAAGAGAAAGAAAGAGAGGCCAAAGTAGCTTAATATGTATACCCTTGAGGAAAGGCGGGACAGAGGGGACATGATAGAAACTTTTAAGTTCCTCAAAGGGAATCTACAAAGTGGAAGACGGTTGCATCTTCCATGAAAAGAGATGTGAAAAAACAGTGGACACAATCTGAAGATGGGTGGGGGATGCTCGGGGCAATGTGAGGAAGTATTTTTTCTGACAGACAGTTCTGACAGAGAGTGTGGTGGATGCATGGAAGGGCCTTCCAGAGGAGGTCGTGGGTTCAAAAACAGTGGGGGGATTTCAGAATGCACGGGAGAGACATAAGACAATTCTGATGGAGGGTAGGCAGAATTTTCAGCTTATACAATAGGTAAGTAAATTGGCAGACTAGGTGGGAAAAATGCTCCTTATCTGCCATCCTAGCATGTGTTTCATTGTACAGCAAACCAGTGTTGTTTATCAATTCCGTGGTGATTGAAGAAACATTTGTGTAACCCGAAGTAATATAAGATACAGTTACTTGTGGAAAAAAGTGGAAGGAATGATATCTGCACTTATCAGGGCACTGCACTGAACGTGTCAATCATATCCCCCCTCTCCCTCCTTTTCTCAAAGGTGTACATATTGAGGTCCTTAAGTCTGTCATCATAGGGCTTTTGTTGCTGGCCCTGCAACATTTTAGTTGACCTCCTCTGCCTCTACTCTGTCTATGTCCTTCTGTAGATGTGGCCTCCAGAAATGGACACAGTACTCTTGATGAGGTCTCACTAATGATTTGTACAGCAGTACCACCACCTCCTTCTTTCTGCTGGTGATACCCCTCCCTATGCACTCCAACATCCCACTGGCTCTCCCCACTGTCTTCTCACACTGATAGGCCACATTTACGTAATCAGATATGATTACTCATAGTTCCCTTTCCTCTTTGGTGGTCGTCAGCACACCACTTCCTCCATCTTGTACTCCACCTCTGGGTTTCTGTGCCCCAAGTGCATGATTTTGTACTTCCTCACATTGAATCTTAGTTGCCACACTCTTGAACACCCCTCAAGCTTACTTAGATTCCTCTTGATCCCCCCACGAGAGTGTCAACCCTGTTGCATATTTTTGTGTCATCTGCAAAAAGACATACCTTCCCTTCTAACCCCTCTGCAGTGTAGCTAATAAAGACATTAAAGAGGACCAGTCCCAGTACTGAGTCCTGTGGCACCCCACTGGTCACCCTCCCCTCCTCAGAGTGAACTCCATTTACCATCTCCCTGTGTCGCCTGTCCCTCAACCAATTTCTTACCCATTTTACCACCTTAGAATCCACTCCGAGGCTGCCAGGTTTGTGGACATGTCTACTATGTGGAACGGTGTTGAAAGCTTTACTGAAATCTAGGCAGGCTACATCCACTGCTCCACCCTGATCTAATTCCCTGGTCACCCAGTCAAAGAAATCTATTAGATTTGTTTGATATTACCCCCCCAATGAATCCATGCTGCCTCGTATCCTGTAAACTGCCGGATTCAAGATATTCCACAGTCCTTTCCTTGTGCACTAATTCCATTAATTTCACCACCACCAAAGTCAGGCTGACTGGCCTGTAGTTGCCAGCCTCCTCCCTGTTCCCACTTTTGTGACATGGGACTACATCTTCTGTCTTCCAGTTCTCCGGAACCACTCCAATGTCCAGAGAGTGGTTGAACATGACTGTCAGTTGTGCTGACAGCCCTTCTGTAAGTTCCTCTCTTTGCCCTTCTTGAGTGATTACTGAGCAAAAATAATTGTTTAAGATGTCTGCTTTGTCCTGCTCTCTCTGCCCCCAACCCCTTAGTCTTACAATCCTGCCTTGAGTTTTCTCCTTTCACTTACATACCTAAAAAATGCAGGGGTGAAGTGTTGTGGAGCTATGAGAACATGTTACTGTCAACGAAAAGCAAAGGAACTGTTACCTTGACCTTGCATAGTACTAGGGCGGTGTTCACTGAACATGACAGCAGTGTGACAAGATAACACTGTCATTGGTTGTTGCTTGTAAGTCTTGCACATGGTCATTGTGGTAGTACAGAAATAGTCATTGAAAAGCAATATACAAAAGAAAGACTGAAAGAGATGGAAAGAGAAAGTTTGAGGGACAGACAGGGATTGAGTTAGTCAGATACCGTACAAGGATTATAGAGTTACATAGTTCACCAGATGACAAGTAGCAATGAGGTTATTTTTCAAATGATCAATGTGACTGTATGCTGAGTAGAAATCCATGGTAACACAGTACTAGTGTTAAAACTTTAAAACATATAATGGGTATAGTGACCAAAGACAGATAAAGAGAGGGAGACAGAGAAAGGCAGTGTAAGCACTGTACACTGGTTCAGACAGCACAAAATCAAGTACTAACATCATATAAAATATATGTTAATGTGGTGACATGCTGCTTTGCTGTACCATGCTACTGCCAATTAAAGATGGTGGGTGAATTACAGAAACATAAATGTCATACTGGAGACATCCAGATGACAGAAGAATAGTACTGTCTTGAGTACCTAACTGTCATGCTGGCATATCACAACTCTCAGGCTTGTGAGTTTTCAGATTATCATTATGTAGTCTGGTCAGTGTCACTGATGTAAACAAGAATGCAATGAGGACAAAAAATGTATTTGACTGTACCATATACACAACAGAGAGAGATAAGTAATAGCATGAGACATGCGCAACATGAAATGTACAATGAATACTACTTAGCTGTGGATTTAAAAAAACGAAGTCACAAACATACATGCAACCTGTTTGGGGCACATTTGTATCCACGGCCACTGAGGTCAAAACATATCTGTACAAAATGTTTTAATCCAAATGAATAAGTAGGCCTAAGGGCTGCAGCCTGGCTACTCATCGGGATAGTAAATTTGAAATGTCATGAATGACAATCGGTTTGCATCAGAGAACAACAATAATGCAGAGGCAGTATAGCGCAGTGGTTTAAGGCTTTGAGCTGCAAATCTGGAGACCTGGATTTGAATCCCACAGCCCCCACTTGCATACTGTGTGACCCTGACCAAGTCACTTAACTTCCCTGTGCTCCCAGGTTGCACCTGTAAACAAGCTTTCAGCTTAGTGTGTTTCACCTGGTTAAACAATTGGAGAAAAAAAAACAGGCAGGCTACTGCAAACAGTCAGTCACAGTGAAAAACCAAAAAGCAGAAAAAAACCCAGAAAGATATACAAAACAAAACATGGCCAAGACAAGTGGTGAATACTTTATTTTTAGAGGTGAAAATGTACACGGGTGAACATGATACAGACAGATTGACATAATCAATGTTATAGTTGACCGAAGCAGAAATATATTGGACATAGAGTCAGAGAGAGACATGGAGACAGAAACAGTGACACATGAAAAATAGAGACATACAGCAAGACAGAACAGAAAAGGTCATTAATTGCTGCAAGGTGAATATGTCATGTGTGGAAGGTAGAATTCACAAGGACACCACTATGCATGCAGTATTAAACAGGTCCATAACTGAAGTTTCAAAGTGAGAGACAATCCATGTGGCACGTTATTTACTTTTACATAAGAAAGCATGCACAGCTGTTAATACCATGCCGTGCTTAGCATGATCACAACAGCAGTGTGTGTGATGTGCAAGCCAAAGAAGAGGATAGTGAAAAAGAGAGGGGCACACCACTTCAGAGAAAGAGAGACAGACAGATAAAAAGACAGACAAATGGAGATAGACAGAGACAGAGGGACAGATGAGGGCACCACATAACATTCATGTTTGCACAAAACACTGAGGAATAACTGTCCATGACATTCATTTAATGTCGCTGTGTGTGACCGGAGCACAGACAAAGTGCATGCTGACAAGGTCAATGTGTGCACAGCAAGATCCACACAAGACAAAGACAGAGAGAGAGAGAGAGAGAGAGAGAGAGAGACTCTCTACAGAAATGTAACATCAATGGAATGGTGGCTAACACAGCAGTAACATGTTGCTTTCCTTATACAGAGAACGTATTGGCTGTGTATACATTGGAAAGATATAGAGAACACTGGATGGGCAACTACGCACAACCAGTGTGTTCTGCCACAGAGGGGTTCTGATTCCCTCTGACCTCGAGAGCAAAGCTTGAGAGGTGCATGGGAATCAGAACCCCGAGGTGGCAGAACACACTGGCTGTGCATAGAGTTGCGCATCCTGTATTTTTTATACTGTATAGTACTGGAGGAAATACGTGTGCATGACTTCTTTTGCTTTCAAAATGAAACTGATTCATGCAGTTTCTTGAGGTTCTAGAATGCTGTTCTACCACAGTAGGGTAGAATCACATTACATAACCTTTGGAACTATGGTAAAACAGCATTTTGAAAGGGATGATAGTCCTCACGGGTAGCTGTGAGGTCAATACATGACAAAGGGCAGTCAGGCATGACACCTACGTGTATCATGACATGCACAGGACATAGTCCAGACATAGTGTTGTAAACCACAAATACATGTCTCAGTGACATAACGGAAATAGAACAGTAATTTACATGTCTTCCTGACATCTGTGTAACTGTGTCTGAATACCATATAGACCCATTTCTGGGCAACAACATACTTCTGTGTCTTGTCACATCATTTAGCAACACAATACCACTGGCATTACATAAATTTCAGATTGCAATTAGTCACATATATTTACTGTTATTTCCTATCATATGTGTGGGGGAGGGGGGGCAAGAGGTGCATTGTGTGTACAACTCAAGGACTAGTTGTCGACATAAATAATTCACTTCAGTCATACTGACTAGTGAATTATTCTGGGGTTCAGAAAATAATTCTAAAAGACATATTGCAGTTGCATGCACATCAGCAACATTCAAAACATATTTTAGGATTTGAGAGAATCACATTGCTGTATACAGGGCACTCACAGAATGACCACATAAATATGTGCATGAACACATCAAAATGTGAAACACAGAAAAACTGTACAGGGCCACCATAATCTCAGTCCTCATTACCTGTGAGCATCCTATCATTTTGGGCAAACCAGCATCTCACTTCAGTGTAACTGGCAAACATTTTAGTCACCATGTCACATCAGATAATGTGGCTGTGACAGCACATTACAGTGAGCTGTCAGACAAATGAAGTGATGCACGAATGCACTACGGTATCAGCGGTACTTTGCTTTGTTGTATGAAAACAGGCATGAGAGAAAAAATGGGACACCGATGGAGTGGGGGTCAACAACAGAAGTGGACCACTGCTTGATGGCTGTGCTGTAATTGGTGATACAGGGGGTACAAAGAAAAGGAAATAGTCCATTGTGTCTCTCAACATAAAGAAATAGGCATCCACCTTACTGAAAGACAGATCGAAATAACCCTGAGATGAAACACACTGCAAACAATGAAAATACAGTGATACATTACACATCACATGCTATTGCAGTGAGTCATGCAGGATGTAGAGGAGACTGCACATTCAGTACCAGGACAGACTTCAGAAAAACAGGTGGAAAATGAATAAATCAATGTCTAATACTGAAGTATACAAGCACAAATATGACAACACATAAATTACCATTCAGTGTTGCCCAGCTGTATTGTACTGCCGTAGCCCTCCTCAGTGTCACCACTACTGCTGCTCTCACTCTCACTGCTAGGCTCGGCATCCACATCAGTGAGATACGGATCATCATGATAGGGATCCAGAACTGACGAGGGGGTTAAAAATTAATCAAATTCACTGTCACCATCACTTGTTCCATCAGACTCATCATGTTCTGATGGAACACAGTTTGAGTGTCCACAATCCTCTCCATCTCAAGCAGCTCCAGCACTTGCCATTTTACTGCAGGAAGGCGTGCACACAGTGATCAGGACCGCTCCCTGTGATGACTTGTTAGGTCACATGGCAGCGTGAATGAGTGGCTGCGGGCAGGGTTTAGAACTTCCTGGATTGTGGTTAAAGTAATTTAAAATAAAATCTTTTGGGGACACTGAACGGACAAAAGAAAGATGTGATCTGGCTAAGGACACCACTTCCATCTCAAGTAAGTGAAGGATGAATCTTGGTGAATCTCTTTAAACAAAAACTAAATAAATATTTAGTTTTAATGGGTGGCACAGCCAGGCTGACAATGTATATTAACAAATCTTTGTACTTGACTGGGGTACCTTCAGAGGAGGTAAAATCATGGGCCTTCCAAAAGGGAAGGAATTCCGTCAAGTAGTTGCACACCCAAGACAAGTCAGAAAAGATGATGGTATCCTCATTTCCTTTCCCATCTATGATCTCTAAGGCACAGGCAACAGCTGCAAGTTCTGCATACTATGATAACCTGACACTGCACTTCACTGACACCTCAGAGGTGTCACCTGTGGGGACCAGGACCAAGACCCCAAATCCTGCGATTTGAACCCCCTCATCATATGAAGAAGAACCATCTGTGAAGACACGATGCATGGTAGCATCATTCAATGTGTTTTCTGTTGCTGGGATAAATGGGCCTGGTTCAGGTAGAACTGGTGGCTCTAGACCGCACTCATGTGGTTCTCCTTGGTATAGGAGACCATGTGCCAAGATGGATGGCATTTTGGCTGGAAGTACAGTGATGTCTCTATCTTGAAGTAGTAGAGACCAGTGTGCAACATTTTATCACATTCCTCTCTCAATCTAGCAACTTCCCTTTCCTTTTGTAACACAGTGTTATACAATTCTTTTTCTGTCATGAGCTTGTGGCTTTCTATCTCTCTGCCCCAAACCTTCTGTTGCTCACCTTTATCTCATAGCATGGATTCCAGCTTTGTTTCCAAAGCTAACGCCCTTGCTTCTACTGCCTTCAAAGCAGTGTACAAGGCTACAACCATTACACCCTTACAGTTATATTTCTCAACCGTTAGTTTTGTTTCCGAGTACAGTAAACACACATACCATATTGGATGATTTTAAGATGCTGCATTTTGTGAAAAATCACCCCCCCCCCAATGAGAGGTTAAAAAGTCTGCAACGTCTAACTTCAATTCAGCACTGATCAACATTTTGACTGTTCTGCCCCCTTTCTGTGCAAGTAGAGAAGCCCAGAGTGGTGTTCAGAACACTCTGATCTTTCCCTGCTATATAGTTACACTTTGGAGTCACAGAGCCCATCTGACAAAGCCTTAGGGTCATTCCATGCAAATAAATGAACAGGGAGGGCCCAAGGGTCTTAACACTCATTCACCAAAAGGCTCAGTGTGTACAGCAGATGCAAGCAATTACCAGTCTTCACAAAACTAACTTGCAAAAGAGGGGTTAAATCTGCTTGGACTGCAGCTCAGGTTCTTATCGCAAGAAATTTCTGTGAGCTGCTTCACTTCACAGCTGCTGATCTTAAAGCATCAAGCAGCATGTAAGGCCAAAAAAAAACAAGCCACTGCAAGTATGCTGAATATTTCTAAGGTTGAGAAAAATGTTTCTTCCCCTCAAAAACCTCTATATCCCCCCGTACCCAAAATTCACACACACACTGGTGAATATGTGGTTATTGTTTTATCACAATCAGGTCCTGCCATGGTTGCCACTTGTAAGATTTTGCAAGTGAGAAGACTGATGCTAAAACACCACTGACACAGATGTGCAGAAATTAGTTTTATTTCTCCTTAGTAAATAGTACAAAGACAGAAGCAATAAGATAAAATCTTACCAATTGGAAGACAGAGACAGTCATACACCAAGGTGTGGAAGCTGGATGCTACCGGGGATCCCAAAGGGGTTTGGCCATGTACTAGGATTATATACTGCAGATAAGAGATGTCCAGTTACTGTAGTAACAAGCTTATAGACGTCAATGTGTTTCTGTACTCCGTGTTCCATTGGTCAAAACATGGGCATCTAGCGCCCAGGAAAATACTTTTTGTAGCAGTTACAAGTATTTACTGACTAACTTACTTAGAAGAACAAAATGGTTCTTCTGATAGATTTTGCTAGGCTAAGCATATTGACTTTGAAACATAGGTGGCACTACGGACCACAGGATATTATTATTATATATATAATTATGTGACATTAGGCTGCTAATCTCACAGCTGTTGTTAGATGTCCTTCTAGGACAATAATACATATTTCTGGCTAACTCATTAGGGATTTGGCTGAACAGGATATTCCTGACTAGGCCCTAACATAGAACAACATATCAGTACATTAGTGATCATTAGTTTATAATACTTTATTATTTTTTATTTTTGTATTTTTATTTATTTTAGTCTTTGGTAACCAAGTAAGGCCCACTAGGCACAAGTGCCTGTTTTCAGGGGTGACCTGGGAGCACTGGGTGGTTAAGTGACTTGCTCAGAGTCACACAGTATGCAAGTGGAGGTTGTGAGAATCTACTCAGTTCTGGTCTGCTGGATGTACCAAGCTCATTCACACCTCATTCCTCTAACCTCTAGGCTATACTGCCAGCCCATACGTGATAATACACTCTCCCTTGTCTGTCATGGTAGTAGTGAGTGTCATCATATGGGATGGCAGGGCAGGCTTGTCTAACAACTGTTTCCTTGAAACTTTCAAAATATTCAGTACTCTGCTTGACAGAGTCATGCTAGAGTATTCTAGGTCTTCAAGAACAAAGCTTTCAGCCTCAGTGTTCTAAGGTTTAGAAATTTTACCCTTCCCTGAGACAGAGTCACAAGGTCATGTCTCATAGGGGGAGAGAGAGATAGGATTCCTGTCTGACAGGGGCAGTAGGAGAGAGAACCATGGCTGTTTCACCCAATTTGATGCCACCAGAATCATCATTGCTGGCTCCTTTCTCAATTTCCATAGTACTCTGTGAATCAGAGGGAATGAAGGGAATGCAGAGAGGAATTTTCCCTATCAATTGAGATACAGAGCATCCTGGGGTAGGGTCCCCTTGTGGGATGGCCTGCAGTAGAAGAGTAGCAACTTGTGATTGTCCCATGCAGCAAACAATCCACCTCTGGGACATCCCATCTCCTGAATAAAGCCTGAACCATCTGGTGGTCTAGTGACCACTCATGGTTTCCTTGACTCATTATGCTTAGTAAATCTACCAGGATATTTATTTATTGAAAGAATCGGAATTACAACCTTTGAGTCATAGACTCCTTTGTAAAGGCTCCATGTCAGTAGGAAAGAAAAAAGAAAATATACAAGCATCACTTAAATATTACAAATCAAAACATTCGGCACAGTATACATTGTAAGGTTACATCAGCAGGGATCTTAAAAGAAGGTCCCGGGTCAACATTATGTACATATGACAGCATATAGTTTTGGAGGGTTTTAAAAATAGGCCCAGAGTCGTAATTATTTACAATTAATTTGAGGAGCCTTAGCATGGGAGATTAAGAAGTCACTATGCTGGGGGCTACCTCACTGCACTAGAGCAGGAACCTGCTTATGATATGATTCTGTTTGAGAGTCAGAAAGGGAGGTAACATCCAAAAGGTGGGGAGTTATATACAGTCACAAGTTGCAGAGTTAAGAAGAAAGGTCTTGAGACCTGCTTTAAATTGGCCCAGACTGGATGCAAGGGAGATAGTGGACGGTAGGTTTTTTAGCCACAAGGGGGCATGATATCGGAAGGACCATTGACCAAAGGAAGTTCTACAGGGAAGTACTTGTAGGGAGGTGTTTGCAGAGTGCCTTGGGGCCCTCCTGTGTGAGACTGTATGGATAAGTGGGTGGAGGCCTATTGGTGCCTGTTTGTGTAGTATCTTTTTTGCAAGGAGGAAAGTGTGATATTTAAGCCTATCTTGGAAATTTAGCCAACCAGTATATTTGTAAAACTCACAAGTATGGGTTAACCTGTCACAATCAGAGATCAGATGGCAGGCTTTATTGAGGGCGAGGTGGGTCCTTCCTTGGTAGATGTACAGCAGTGATTTCTGTGTGTCTAGGGAAGATGCCAGATTCCAGATCCTCATTACCTCTGTTCATAGTTTTGTAGATCTGGTGCCACCTTGCTTGTTTATGTAATACATGGTGGTAGTATTGTCTGTTCTGACCAGAACTGCCTGGTTTTAGACCAGGTTTGAGAAGTGCTGTGGAGACAGGAGTACAATCCTGACTTCCAGAAGATTTATGTGCTCCTGCTGCTGTTGTGGAGACCCGACTCCTCTTGCTGTGTGACTGTCCAGATGCCCTCCCTAGTCTAGTAAGGAATCATGTTTTCAGAGTGAGTGTTGTGGCAGTTTTTGGAATAGGATTCCTTCCCTGAGATTGTTCACTGCCTTCCACAGCTCTTGAGCACCGACCAGGCCTGCTGTAGCTGGCTCAGTGAGTTTGACTTATGATTCCAATGCCTATTTAAGTGGTGCTGAACATCTTTCTTTTTTCTATAAAGATTGTGATTGGGGTTTTTAATTTAACACAATGTACAATGTACAACATAGTTCATGCAGCAACAATCAAAACATTCAAATCATTTTCAATAACTGTTCAAAGCATTTGATGAGGACAAGCAGCACCTCATTGATACTTACATGTCTCAGACACCATATGTGGATAAATATTGCATCTATTGGTTACCGCAATTAAGGCTTTTATTAGAAAACACTCTGCAAGAGTTAATGACACTTTAGGATTAGACTCAGTACTTACCAACCTTGGGCCTATTGTGAAGCCTTTCAAATACCTACTTATCTTGGGGTGGCACTACCCACCTTGGGGAGATAATCCATACAATTGGCTCTACTTTCCTTCACTGGAAGTCAGACTATATTCACTAGTTACATGGCTGGCACGAGGTTCCCCAGGCACACAGAGCAATACCCCACCGTGGTAAGTGGTAGGTCTCCTGCATGAGTGAATAATAAGTTAATACATATGTTACTTTGGAATTAAAAATAACAATAAGGAAGCAGGCCCGGTGGCACAAGGGCTGAGGCACTGGATACCACACCTTGCGTCACACTGGTGACCCGGGTTTGGGAACAAGTTCGGGTCATCGGGGGTCAGCAGGGAAGGGATGGAGAGGACGTTGAGTAGCTGCTGTCTGGCAGCTGTCTACCTCGGGAGGGTCAGGAGGGCCTCTTGGTGCTTGGCTGCCCCCCAGTGGAGGCTGGGTGGCAGTGCCACCTCTGAGAGCCTAGGCGCAAGGCCTAGGAAGGGCAGAAGGGGCTGTAGACTGGAGCTGCGGAGCGTATGCATGCCTCCATGTATATGCGTCACCACTTCCGGGGGCAATATTATAGCAGTCGTACGGTTAAGTAAAGGTAACTGCTACTCATTTGCAGAGGGAACATGTTTTCAGGAAACCTGGCTACACTGAGACTCTATTTCCAGCCTTGGAATTATACATTGAAGCATCTGGGTGGTTAATCACCTCTCTGGGGGAAGGGCAGGATTGCAGACCATCTTCAGGGCCAGGAATGGTCCCCACATTTTGTTATACTGTGCCAACTTTCCCTACTTCTGAATGTGCCACTCGTTCATATTTTGTCATCAAAGTGATTAGTTTTCCCATTCTTGTGGTTCAGAGGGGATAGGGTCTCTCAAGTGCCTCAGAAGAACCCATTTGGCAGCCACCAATACACTGTTTAGACAGAGAATTTGATGAGGGGTTAGAGTGTGGTTGGTGGTAGTGATGCCCAGTACAGCCATAACAGGGTCTCTAATGGGGTTTAAGGGGGTAAGGTGGCTACAGTAGTGCCATACTACATCCCAGTAAGAGCCAATATGTGGGCAAGATCAGAGAGTATGGGTGAGGGAGGCTTGAGGTGAGTTGCATCTCCAACAGTCATTGTCAGCCATTAACCCTGCTTGTAGAGTAGCTGTGGGGTCTGGTATGCCCTATGCAGTACCTTATATTGTAGTGCCTTAGCTTGTAGTTCCTGGTTTGCTGCGTATGCAGTAGGCCACACTTGGACCCATTCTTGTGATGAAATGTTGGTGCTCAGTTCCAGTTCCTATCTGTCTCTAGGTTACAGAATCTGTGGTGTGGGAATGTCTTTTGCATGGAGTTTCATAAACCTCCCTGCCAAATGCTGGGTCGTTTTGAGCTGCAAAAGCCAAGTCTCAGTTGGCCCTTCTGGGGGGAGTGTATGTTGAGGAGAGATTTTAATCCTGAGGAGGTGTCTTAGCTACTATAGGTATTTCCATAAATGGGCCTTAGGAATGTGGTATTCCTGTTGCAGTTCTGTAAAGGACTTTGGTAGTCCTGTATGGTGTATGGTGTTGATATAAATCTCCCAGGGTGTGTATGCCATTTTGCATCCAGAGGGGCCAGTGCACTGGATGATCTCCTATGGACAGTTCCGGATTTTATTCCAGAGGATCTATAGGACCATTTCAACTTTTTCAAATAAGTTTTCCGTATTGGCCTAGTGTGCCAGACACAGCGGGGCAGGTTGTGGTGTAGTTTCCAATTGGGGATGATAAGGGCCTGAGTATGACGTGTCCCAGACTGAGCCACCTCAAAATCAGTCCAAGTCGTGGGAAGGGATAAGTGTTCTGGTCTGCAACAAAGGACTCCTTGGCTGCAGACCACCCCTTCATGCAACAGTTTCAGGTTAGGAGGGCTAAATACTCCATACTTCCAGTGGGTCTGGAGTATTTGCATCTTGATTTTCGGGGCTTTATTTTTCCAGGTGAATTTAGACATTTTGGTGTTTATTTTCTGAGATAATTAATTTGGTAATGTTACTTTGAGGTTTGCTAAGATGTATTGGAGTTTAGGAAAGGCTACCATCTTAAGGGCATTCACTCACCCCCATAAAGAGAGTAGGGCACTGCCCCAGTTTTTAATGTTGAAGCCTAGTTTGGACAGCATGACACTAATATTAGCCTCTATTGTGTCCCGTATCGTTGGACGAATATGGATGCCTAAGCACGTAACACCCTCTGGGGCCCATTGATATGGGTAAACTATAAACAGGCTCTGAGTGCAGGCAGGGTCTAGTGGCATGATCTGGGATTTAGCTCCATTAAGTTTATACCCTGAAAGGGCTGACTAGTCACTGATTATTGCATTCAGGATCTGAAAGTAAAGTGTAATATTGGTTAGGAACAAGGTAATATCATCTGCAAACAATATTAGTTTGGTAGTGCAGCACCCCACTTTTATACCTGGAAATCTGGAGTTCTTTCTGATTTTTGCTGCCAGTGGTTTCATTGTTCAAAGGAGCAGGAAGGGAGAAAGAGGAATCCTTTGGTGGATTCCACGCCCTGAGGGGAATGCTGGAGAGATGATAGTGTTGGTGAGAACTGAGGCTGTTGGGGCACAATAGAGGAGCTTAACCAGGGCAATGAAGCATGCTGGGAATCTGAATTATGTAAGGGCATTGAAGAGGTAGGCCCAGTCTACCCTGTCAAAGGCCTTTTCTGTGTCCAGTGACAGGGTGGCTGTAGGTTGGGTCATGTTCCTAGCTTCCACAACAGATCTAATGTCCTATGAGTATTGTCAGATTCCAAACGGCCTGGCACAAACCCCACCTGTTCTGGGTGTATGAGTGTTCCTATGATGGGTTCCATGCATTTGATTATAACTTTTGCAAATATTTCTGAGTCAACATTAATAAGGGAGATAGGTCAACACAGAGAGCATAAAATGCTGTCTTTTCCCTTATTGGGCAAGAAGGTAAGCAATGCCTCATCATAGAATGGTGGTAGGGCCCCCCTTCTCCCAGGCCTCATTAAACACACAGGTATGCCTAGGGTTAAGGAGGAAGGAGAACGAAGCAAATAATTCACTAGGACATGGACTGGATCACCTGCTCTACCTCTTTTTCTGAGATAGGGTTAAGAAGGCCCTTAGTGTCTGTTCAGTATAGACAGGAAAGCTGGATGTCAGCATGAAATGCATCAAACTGGGAGGGGTCCGGAGAGACCTCTGAGACATACAGCATGGCATACTGTAGAAGGACTGGAATTCTTGATTTATTAGATTTGGGGAAGATAAGGTTTGACCCTGTGCAGTATGTATCAGATGTATGTATCTTTCTGGCTCTCTCATTCTCAGTCTATGAGTCAGAAGCTTACTGCGCTGTTCTCTAGCTTCCCAGTAGGCTTGGTTGAGCCAGAAGAGGGCATATTTGGTTTTGTGTTGTAAGAGGTCCTCTAATGCATGGTACGTCTCTGTTACTTGTGGTTCTATGGCATCCTTTCTGTCAGGATACCGTTGGGCCAGATGTTCAAGCCTCTTGAGCTCCCCTTCTAGCCTCCTAGTCTCTTGGTCATGTTCTTTTTGGTTTTTGAATGTGTATGCAATCAGACTGCCACAAATGACTGCCTTCATTACTGTACCTCTCACTGTGTAGCTACTGATGTATCTGGAGGTGTCGTTGAGGGAGAAATATTTTTCTATGTCTTGTGATAACCACTCAACCATCTCTTCTTTTTGTAGCAGTGAGTTTATGGGGCTTGTTGCCCTCCCCCAGGCCAGAGAGAGCAGCACTGGTGAGTGGTTAGACATCAAGATGTCACCCTTGTTACTCCTCATGTCCTCTGTAGCAATTCGGAGGAGACCCACAAAATGTAACTTGAGCTGTAAGAATCATGTACCGGGGAGTAATAGGTGAAGTCTTGCACCTGTAGATGTGTGGCACACCAGGCATCTCTGAGGCCAGCAGCTTGAAATGAATTGCTGACATGTGTGTCCACCTGGATTTCCCCTCTAGCTCACGGGTCCATGTGGTCTAGGAGTGTGTTTGATATGAGTCTGAAGTCACCTCCAAGAATACTATTGGCTGGGCCCCTGGGCAACTGTTGGAGGATGTGGTCAAAGAACCCCTGGTCAGGGACATTGGGCATATAGACACTGCCTAACACAATGGGCCCCCCCCCCCGGTAGGTGCCCTCGATTATAAGAAGTCTGTCTTTGGCATCTTTTGTTTCTTTGTGAATCCCTATTTGGAGTCCCTGGTGGCACAGTATGATCACCCCCCCCCCCGGTTCAGTGGTGCAGGCATTGTGGAAAACTTGACCCACCCAGCTACACTTAAGCCTATGGGCTTCCTGCACTGAGAGGTGCATCTCTTGTATAACAGCAACATCACACCCCATCTCTTTTAGTTTAATAAAATACTTTTGTATGTTTCTTAGTATAATTCAGTCCCCAAATATTCCCTGTTATAATTTTTAGGCTGTCATAGTCAACATTGTGGCACTCCACACTTTAGGCTTTAGACGAATAAAGGAAACATTTTCCTCAGGGCTGGTTTCAAAGTTCCCCCACCCCTTCTGCCCCCTGTCAAACAGTATAACTATAACACCACAATATATGAGACACAGTAAACAACACATTAATAATGCAACATTCATTAACCTTGTAAAAAGAAATCTATTACACAGGTATACCTAACAAAACTATTCAACTAAAAGACTCAGCGTACTGAGGTAGGTAAGCCCTTCCAGCTGAGACATGCTGGGAGTCACTACTAATTAGTGACAATGCTGGCAGTTATGCCCCCACCTTCACGGAACCTGGAACTAGTGACTAACAATGCACTTGCTGGCCAGCCCCCTCATCCCTCTCTATTGGCAGGGTTAATGGGAGCAACTAGAGCTAATATTGCCAAGGGCTGTTATGGGGTGTGGGAGGAAGAGTAGGTATGCCCTCCCTCCATCTCTCAGAGTGTAGGGACTATGAGGAGGACCAGAGGAAAGGGGGGGAGACAAGGACCTGAGACATCTGTGTCATATGTGTTGTATGACTTTTGATGTCTTACCGCTCCACAGTGCCATACCTGTAATGGAGATAGGAGAGCTGTATTCAGTGGGGGGGAGGGGGGAGGCCTCTCATTTCAGGGAAGGGATGTGGTTGGGGAAGAAGTACTCAGGGTTTCATCTTCTCCTGGACATATATGGATTACCGGCCAATTGTAAGTCACATGCTTTCTGACATGCTCTCTCAACTCTCTAGTTCCCCCTGTTAAGTTACTCTTTTTAAAGAAATGCAATGGGCTGGGGGTTGGGAGAACTCATGAAAATCATATGAAAATAATAACTTTTCCCCTATCTTGTTTCCATTCTATTTAACCTGATGGTTTAATACATGAATGAGGCCACAATAAACACTGTGGAACCTATTTTCCAAATGCCATTTCAGACTTGCAGAACGTTTATAAATAGAAACATAAACATTGACAGCAGTTAGCTAGGTGAAGAAGGGGACTGTGAATTGGGGGAGTGGCTTAGGCAGCAGGAAGCCAGGTGTTTGCATTTAAATCTGCCCTAGACAGTTTTGGCAGAGAACAGCAAGAGGAAGGAGGCATTGTTAGAACTTTTCTACTCTACTGGAACTATATAGCCCTCCCTCCCTCCCTCCCCTCTACCCCCACACTTAGCTAGTTCTATTTCTAACCCCTAGGTGGCACTATCCCAAGGGCTACTACCCCTGTCTGCTTGGCTAGTAGCAGGTTAAGGGGCCTGAGTTCTGAAACGGGTGCCTCCACCTGGAGGTCAGGGTTGGTTGTGGTCAAGTTAACCTGGGCACAGCCCTCTAGGACACTGTAACCCCCCTCTTTCCTTACTAGTGGCTGGAACAATACACAATAATCACTTTCACAATACCCCTGATACACCACACAAGTACCCACACTGTTTGCACTTACCACCAGGGCTTTCCTCTGGCCCGGCCCTGGGGACCCCCTGTAAAACAAGGTTATACACAGCAAATAACAGCAGTACAGTACTCTTGCACAAACTGGAACCACAGTCAGGGTAAATGCAAAAAAGAGTTAGATCTGATTTATTTAAGGGGCTTGAACAAGGGAGGGGCATAATCAGGTTAAGTTGCTTAAAGGCTCTATCAATCAAACAGTTATGCATGCACTTCAGGGTCCATAAACAGTCACACACTCTGGGTACCCAGATGGAGAATGGTGGGCTAGCCAGGAACGTTTCAGCTGGTTGGGGCCCTGTGATGGAAGAAAACAACATGCACAACACACACTATTTGTAATCCAGAGCCGGAGGGCTCAGTTCATGAAAAGAAAACAACAAGACCATCAGATGACACACTTTTAGATTAGGCTGTTGTTGCAGGGAGCTACCCTGATGATTACTCACGATACCCAAGACATGACACAGGCTGGATGAAAATCAGACAGGTGGTTAATCTGGAGTGCCAGGAGAAGCAGGGCCCACACGATTCACCGAGGCATCATTCCTGTTCAAGCGTGGAGCAGGGAGCTGATCCCCAGGCAGGTTTCTCGTCAGTGGCTTTCTCTGTGCAGTGAGGTAGTCTGGCAGGGCCAGCGTGGTATGGCCCAGGCTGAATGGAGATGAACACGGATTCAGTCTGATTAGGCTGGATAAAGCTTCCAGCAAGCAGAACACAGTTCACACAGTGGGGAACCAAATCATGACCCACTTTCAATACACAGCACATTTACATGTAAGGAAATTCTACTGTACCAGGCAAACCGCTCTCCGGTCATGATCGCAAAGTCTCTGCACAAACCGTGGATTCAAAAGCAGCTGGAAATCCTGACAGGCCGATCACATTCAGCAAATCTTCAGTCTTCTTCAGGTTAAAGCCTGGTCACAGTCCAGTGACTTAAATCGTCCTCACAACTCGGATTCAGTCCTCACAAACTCTATTTTCCCTCTCAGGGACAGTAGGAAGACAGGCAGGCAAAAACTCAGCCCTTTCACAGTTCTCCCATGCAAAACTACACAGAACTGCTGCTCAAAATCATTTGAGCTGTTACTTCTTCACTTCTCAGCTCAAAACTGAAACTAGCTGCAGCAGCCTGGGAAATTCCCCAAGATCCAAAAGGTCTGGTTGGCTGATCCTCCTGTTAGTCACAACAAAGTCTCCCCCTTCAGGTGCAAAAAGCCCAAAACTACAATTCCTACAGATTTTGACTCCAGACAGCTCCTGTAGTCTGGCTCCATTTTAGGTCCCACCAGTACTGGTTGGTCCAATTTGCAGTCCAGGACCAAGATAGTGGAGATAAACAAAACAGTCCTTGCTGCAAAGAAAGCAGGTTAGACAAACTACATTATCATTATTACTCTAAATGATTTTCAGCAAATAGTTACATCTTTCAACAGAGATCCCTCTCAGATTACTTATGACTGCAATCCAGGCAGCTCTTAATGAGACAGTACACAGAGGCTATATAGGCACTCTCTGGCAATCACATTTAAACTGCTAAAATGCAGGACACCAGCCTGGCAGTGAGCATTTAGGCAAGCTCAAGGAAGATTTTTTGGGAACCCCTATTTGTAGGGGGTTACACCCTTCCCTGCCTGGAGAAAACTTGGTGTCCGTATCAAGTCTGTACCATCATGCATCAGTAAACATAAACTTTTTACTTTACTATACATATTCATTACATTTCCCAATACTTTGTCCATACTGACAGTACATTAGGCATATTTCACACAGGTAAATTGAACGTTACTATACTGAATCAGGTAATAACTTCTTGTACCTTAAAAAATGCAAGAGGGGGCCCTTCCCTATCAGCTAACTTGGGGCTAGAGGGGCAGGGGCACCATGGTGAGAAGGAAAGACAAGTAACCTGGAATTGGCTGTCAAGCTCAATTTGGGCAGTGAGCTTGGTGAGACATAAACACCTTTGTGCACCACATTGACAGGCAAATCCACTGGCCTCCCAGGAGTATCATAACTGAGGCATACTACTGGCTTGACAGCTCGGCCAGTCTTTCTGAGGGGGACAACTACAGTCTCTGTACTCTCAGCACTGGTCTGGGGACTCTAGTCACTTGTGAGGGGTGCCTCTGCCTGGGTGGGAATGTCCAAACTTGGGGAACTGTTGGCTCCTTGCTCTGTATGCTCTGTTTCTATAACACTTGACTAATTTTGAGGAGGCTCAGGCACAATCAAGCTTTGAGGCACTGTATTCTTCAAGTTCTGGTATGTTACCAGAAAGACTCAAACCCTCAGTCCCTTCTTCAGGCCAATCATACAGTTCCACAATACACAGAGACTCAACATCTTCAGACGTCCTACTTTGCACTTCACTTTCTGGGAGCATTGGCTCCAAGGACGAAGCTGGGGGGTAAGGCAGTCCAGAAGGCCTAGCTTCATCCACACAATTATTTATGGGGTTACCTTGAAACAGCTGACTCAGTTCATAAGAGGGGTAATAGGCATAGTCGCATTAACTTTTGTCAGAAGTGGACTAACAGTCACTATCATTCTCGGCCTGCTGTGGAGGAAACCTTAAATCCGTGCCCACTGGGGTAGGTTGACTCTGTCTCTTTCTTGCTGCAGCACGAGTCACTGGCCCAGGGGGCTCAATTTCTGGGGGTTCAGCCTCAATCATGACTTGGGCGATAAGTAGCAAGTGGTTATGGTGCATGGTCTTGACAGCTTTGGAGTTGTTCTCTGGGCACACCTTGTACACAGGTAAATCATCCAACTTTCCAACTACTACATGGGGAAGATGGTGCCACTGATCAGCAATTTTGTGTTTACCATGCAGTCCCAAATTGCGTAACAACACATGGTCTCCAGGTCAAAGCTCTTGAGCCTTTACTTTTTTATCATGCCTCTCTTTGTTGGCTAGATTTCTCTTGGCAGCCATTGTCTGGGCCAGTTGATAGGCATGGTTCAATTGAGCTTTCAGTTTTTGTACATATTGCAAGTAGTTTTTGGCATGGACCCCATCTGGAAAGACCCCAAAACAGACATCATCTGGCAGCCGGGCCTTTCTCTCCTGAACATGACACAGTAGGGGGAGAACCCAGTGCTAATCTGTGGCTCCATTTATGCTTGTCTTTTGGGTGGATGGTGCCCAGCATGTCTAGAAGCGTGTGGTTAAAATGTTCTGGTTGAGGGTCTCCCTGCGGGTGATAGGGGGTGGTTCTTGACTTTCGCACCCCCCATAGAGAGAGCATTTCTTTGATTAGCCGACTCTCAAAGTCTTTGCCTTGATCAAAATGAATCCACTGGGGGTCACCATAGTGGACAAAGAAATTTTCCACTAGCACCTTGGCCATGGTAGATACCTTTTGATCTTTGATCTTTGGTGGGGAAAGCTTGTGCATACTGTGTGAAATGATCTGTAACCACTAACACATTGACAATATTCCACTGATCAGGTTCTAAACACAAGAAGTCTACACAGACTAGATCCATGGGGGCGCTGGTAGTAATATTAACAAGGGGGGGCAGCCCTCTCAGGCAGGGTTTTTCTTTGCAGGCAGTGACTACAAGTCTTTACATGGTGCTCAACATCGGCCCCTATTTTGGGCGAGTAGAAGCGAGATTGTGCCGAGTCAAGGGTTTTGTCAATACCGAGGTGCCCCATGTGATTGTGGAGGGACCTCAGTACCAACTCTTTAAAGGCCATGGGCAGGACCAATTATTGCTTGTCTACTTTGCCACTACAATCTACTGTCTCTCTGTACAACAACTGATTGAGCAACTTCAATCTGGAGCATTCTTTAAACAATAAAGCAGTTTGCAAGTCAGTGGAACATAACTTAGACACATCTTTCCCTGCACGAAGGGCATCAAGTGCTGGCTGAATCATAGAATCTTGGGATTGAGCCCACTGAATGCTGTCATTGTCAAACTGAGGTAGTGCACTAATATCTAGAGCAGATAAGTGGCAACAAGCAGCTGGTAGGCAGGTGTCAGAAGGGCCCAAGCAATCTACTAAACAGTCCACTGTGTCCGCAGACATCTGTTCATCTCTATCAAACTTTTGGCACAATGCTCAAATGTCAGGTTCAGACAGCCTGATCCAATCAATCTTGGAAGTGGGCCTTCGTGATAGGGCGTCAGCATCAATATGGTTCAGGCTCGGTTTGTATTCGACAGCATAATCATAGGTTGATAATGCAGAAAGCCACCGGTGCCCAGTGGCGTCTAACTTAGCTGAAGTCTGTACATAGGCCAACGGGTTATTGGCAGTCTTCACCAATATCTTTGCCCCATAGAGGTATTCATGAAACTGGTCAACGATGGCCCATTTTAGCACAAGGAACTCCAACTTATGCACAGGGTAGTTTTGTTTGGATGGGGTCAAGCTCCTACTGGCAAAAGCTACTGGTCTCAGGCCATTCTCATGGTCTTGATACAGCACCACCCCTAGACCCTGCAGACTAGCATCCATATGCAGCATATAGGGTTTGGTGTGGGGTCAGCGGGAGCACATCAATTCACTCCCGACAATACACGCCATGACAACTCGCTCCCGACAATACGCTCCTGTCAATTCACTCCCGATGTCAACTCACTCCCGCTGATTTTGACATTAGACTGGGGAAGGCAAATGCTAAAGGGACACTTAGCTCTGAAGTGGACAGTTTGCCTGTAGTAACTGAATTACAAATATGTAGAAAATGCATTTCTATTACAGTTTAAAATTTATATGTAGAAAATGCACTTCTTTTACAGTTTACATTTTTTTTTTGTCATGATACAGCTGGGATGAGCGGTCTACCCAACTCCACCCCTCCGACTCCATAAACGTGTGTATATAATGGCTCCTAATAGCTAAGTGCATGCATGGCTGGTTTTATTTTTTCCCCAGGTGAATTAAGGGTATTGTCAGGAAGGGTGTGAGCTTCTGAACACAAAGATGCATTATCCGGAATGAAAAAAGCACTGGAAGTGAGTCTGAAAACCCACAAGTCAAAAGAGAGACCAAAATAAAGGTTTCCTATAGTGAAATGCAAAGTATTTAAAAAGGGGTCAATAATTAGAAGAATGAAGTATTAAGTATCAACAGTGATGTACAGCCTTTTGGAATCATGACCTGCTGATTAGATAAGTGGCAGTGAAGGCTGTACTACGCAGTGGGGTGTCAGATCTAAAAGACAGGTCTCCTTCAGCACAGATTTCTGGGACATACTTTGTCACCAGAGGGCAACTAGATAACTTGTAAAGAAAGAATAATAATAATTCAAATTCAGGTCACCATTGATCTGTAAGAGTTACTAGCTGCAGTAGAGGTTTTGTGCTTGGTTTTTGCTTTGCGTTTCTTTTTTGGCGGTTCGACTGGTTTACGAGGGGAAACTGTAATCGCCTCGGCAAATGAGGAAACAACTGAAGTATTGCCCTGAAGAGCTGTACCTGAATCAGCAGTCTGATCATCTGTGGTCTGTAAGTTAACATCTTCTTGTGATGGATGTAGCTCATCCAACAGGCGGGCATACTTATTGCAGAAAGGGATGGAGGGATTAATTTGCACCAGGGTGTTCGAGCCAGAGGGAGTGATAGAAGACTTGTCAATTGGGCAGCATGAGCGATTCGCAATGCAAGATTTTGAGGAGAGTTTATCCTTAATTCACTTGCTTGCCTCGGTAGAGAAACTTCAGGCACTGCAGAGTTGGGGACGGTTATTTGGGCCATGCTTCCTCCACCGTTCTGCACCTCAGCATTGTCAGTCTGAACTTGGTCACTTCTTGGTCACTTCTATCAAGCTCATTTCTCTGGCACACTTTAAAACACCATGAAAAAACACTGTCCACAGATGCTGAAATATGTCAAGCAAATTTATGTAGCACTGGGACTGAAAATACACGGAGCGTAAAGTACGGGAGTTAATTGAGGTGGATATGGTTGTGGGGAAGAGGTTGGATGCGTGTTGTGGGAGTTGACATTGACCAGGAGGCATAGGAGAGGATGGGACGTGAGCTGGTGGTATATGATCTCATGGGAGGCTGCTTCACAGTCGGGCATCCAGTGGGGCCCCGAAGAGTTCACCTGGGCAGAAGTATACTTTTTCTGGTTCTTTACCGGACCCTTTTTTGTATTTATGATTGGAAGGAGTGTAACCCTAGGCAAGGTTCAGGAGTGGGTGAATCACCTTGAAATAGTCTTTTATGAACCTACGGTAGTAGCCACAGAACCCCAGGAAACGTTGTAGTTCTTTCAGATTATGGGGCTGGGGCCAAGTAGTCAGTGCTTCAACCTTACTGGGATCAGTCTCTATCCCTTTTGTAGATACTATATGCCCCACATACTTCATGGAGGTTTGGAAAAACTGGCACTTGTCAATGGAAAGCTTGAGGCCGAAGTCTTCCAGTCGGTCTAGGACTTTAAACAGTCGGTCCTCATGCTCCTCTATGGTGCTCCCAAACACAATGACATTGTCCAAGTACACCAGGCATTTCAGCAAATTCATATCTCCTACCGCACGTTCCATCAGTCGCTGAAAGGTGGCCGGGGTGCCCGATATCCCCTGTGGCATCCTTAGAAACTTGTAGAACCCCAATGGACAGATGAAGGCTGTTTTCTCATGGTCTTCCGGGGCCATCAGGATCTGATAGTATCCACTGCAAAGATCCAACACCAAGAACCATTTGCTCCCATTCAAGCAGTCATGGGCATCTTGTGTACGAGGCATAGTGTATTGATCTGGGATGGTCTGCTGGTTCAGGGTTCGATAATCAACACACATCCTCACAGACCCATTCTTCTTACGCACAACCACAGTGGGAGAGGTATATGGGCTCCTGGATTCTTGTATCATGCCAGCAGCGAGCATTTCCTGCAGGTGTATTCTCACATCATCTGTGTCTGCTGGGGCTAGGCGTCAGGACCTCTCTCGAAATGGCCATTCATCATGCAGGCATATGTGATGCTCTTCACCCTGGACACATCCTACATCCCATTCCTTCAACGAAAACACTTGATCTCTCTGGGAAAGTCTCTTTCTAATTCTAGCCTTCCATTCAGCTGGCAACGGGGAGTCATCAAAGTCAAACAAGTCTGGAGTCACTCTCTCCTTCTCACCAGGGTGGTTGTTGCTGGGTAATACTGCAGTGTCTGTGCAGTGTATTGTAGCTAGGGTGCACCCTCTGTTCACCCGGATCTCCCGATCTGACACATTGTGAATCTGGACCATCACTCCTCAGGTATAGGCATGGGCATGAGCAGGCAAGATGCTGGGCTTGACCAATAATCCTACTGGCAATTTTCAATTGCCTGGTGCATCCAACATCAGTATTTTGTTCTTGACATCTTTCTGGAGGTGGACCTCCCCTTGAATGGTACACTGGGCGTTAGGGGCCAGTACCATTGAACCAGGATCCTTCTTCCACATGATCCCCACCAGTTCATCCTGGTCTACTTCCTCGGGTTTCTGTTGCAAATCATAGGCCCTCATGACCAGAGCTGGAATTCTCAGGGCCCTCCCAGTCCGTCGCTCTTGTTTCTCATGACACAGTTGCATCAGTCTCCCAAACATATGGGCGTTTGTCCCAATTAACAGGGGGACCCCATCATACAGTCGAGTGGGGGACACACTAGGGACAATGTCTCTACTTGCTCCTCTACACCTGTTACAGTTGCAGGAAAAGACAACCAGAGGTAGACATACCCTAGGTAGGAATAAGACTTGTCGCTCAGACCCCACACATGTAGGCCTTCCAGGGATTGCAAAAGCACATCAGATAAGTGTTTGTCATACCAATCCCGGAATACAATGGTCACTTGCAACCCACTGTCAAGCACAGCCCGAGTATGAATACCATTCACAGTCACCGTAGTCTCCACTGAAGGGCCCACTATTTTGGATCAGTCTGGAGAGGCAGTAGCAGAGGTCTGGACAGATAATTTAGCCACAAATAAATTTGAGTTAGGGTTTCTTGGACCCTCACTGTGGTCATTTCGAGCACCCCTTGGCCATTGATTTGCTTTTTGGAGCTCCCCTTGGAGTCTGTTTACTACTCTTTCTAAGTCCTTCTACGACTGGTATTCTCTTTTCATATGGCCATCCTTTCCACAGTTGTGACAAATGATAGACTCCTGGGTCATTCTGGGAGAGAACATCGTATGAGAAACTGAAGCAGTAGTAAGAGATTGGGGCCTAGTATCTGCTTGCAGTGGTGAGAGTGGTGCAACGTGTCTTAACAGTTCCTTTAGAGTGCCAGTCAATCTGGTGATCTCAGCCTTGGAGCCACCCTTGGTAGCGGATGCTTGAGGGTGCACCCCAACCCCATGGCAGTCACATCCTGAAAGGGACTAGAATCTTGTTCCATGGGGGAAACCCTAGCAGAGACACCCATCTTCAACTGTCAGACTTCCTTTAGTAGCCTGTCTTTCCAATTCTGGGCCCAGGGCCGGAAGTCCTTTGCATTCTCAGAGTGCTCGTTAAGTGCCAACTTTTGCCCCTGAGCCTCACTTGGCTGATCATTTTCGGTCATTTGTGCAGCAGCAGCAGATATGGGTACAATTCCCCCATGGGGTCACCTTTGCTGAACCCCCCCAAATTTCTTTCATTAGCTCTTCATAGGAGGGGGGGTTATTCCAGTCGGGTGGCAAGGTGCAACTGAAGCAGTAACAATTCTGAAAACAGAGCAGACGTAAGGATCCGGTCCAGCCTAGTTCCATCTAATTCATTTGACAACAAACTACCCTTTCTGAGGCACTCTTGTAGTAGCTTTTCAAGCTGAGGTATATACACAGGCAATGACTCCCCTGGGTACTGCTGAGCATTTCTTACTCTCCACCACAGATCCTCATCTGAATCCTGGCTCCCATACACATTTTCCAATCCATCAAGATAGTCCTGTGCAATAGCTTCAGGGTTATTGGCCCGCTTGGCACAGATGGTAGACAGGACAGGACCTCAGAGGCTCTCACTCAACCTCTTTCGTTTCTGTGCTTCTGAGCATTGCCATTCAAGTACTAGAGGGGCAACATAGCCTATCCAGGTCTCCCAGTCATCTTCCCCCTGGGGGGTTGGGAGGGTGCCCGAGAAGATTCTCAGTCTTCAGTAGGAGTCGTGACTAATGACAGGTACAGATATAGGGGCCAGCATTGGCATGGGCACAGAAGGTGGGGCAGTAACAGGTGCTGGAGTGGGAGGGGGTGTTGGGGAAGGAACACCCCCAGGTGGCAGGAATAGTTTCTTAAAGTCCTCTACAGTTTTCCCTTCCTCCAGTAACAACTTAGCAAATTTCTCCTCAAAAGTCTCAGATAATGGTGGGAGCTCATTCTCCCCAGGGTCTTTACTGTCTTTTGTCATGACTCTCCAGGCAGCTGGAACCCCTTCTGGGGCAATAGTCTGTGGTGCTTTAGAGCTGTCCACGAGGTCACTACACTCTACCAAGGCTATGAAAGTTTGGGTGATCAAATCAGCCTGTTGACCCACCACCACAGGGTTTTTTAAACATTCAGTTTGGAGAGTGCTCCCTCTACAGTGTCTTTACTGGTACCCAGTGGGATATCCAGTATAAGTAGAGCATTTGGGGGGGTCGATCTCCTGCCCAGTACACCACCTCACCAACTGGTGTACAGCCATTTCTACTGGGGTAGACATTAATCTTTAACAATAATTCATTATTTTTGGCCACTAGAAGGCACAAAATCCCAGTGATGAGCCTCCAAAATGTAACCCCTAGGTGGCGCTATCCCAAGGGCTACTACCCCTGCCTGCTTGGCTAGTAGCAGGTTAAGGGGCCTGAGTTCTGAAACGGGTGCCTCCACCCGGAGGTCAGGGTTGGTAGTAGTCAAGCTAACCTGGGCACAGCCCTCCAGGACACTGTAACCCCCCTCTTTCCTTACTAGTGGCTGGAACAATACACAATAATCACTTTCACAATACCCCTGATACACCACACAAGTACCCACACTGTTTGCACTTGCCACCAGGGCTTTCCTCTGGCCCGCCCTGGGGACCCCCTGTAAAACAAGGTTATACACAGCAAATAACAGCAGTACAGTACTCTTGCACAAACTGGAACCACAGTCAGGGTAAATGCAAAAAAGAGTTAGATCTGATTTATTTAAGGGGCTTGAACAAATGAGGGGCATAATCAGGTTAATTTGCTTAAAGGCTCTATCAATCAAACAGTTATGCATGCACTTCAGGGTCCATAAACAGTCACACACTCTGGGTACCCAGATGGAGAATGGTGGGCTAGCCAGGAATGTTGCAGCTGGCTGGGGCCCTGTGATGGAAGAAAACAACATGCACAACACACACTATTTGTAATCCAGAAGCGGGGGGGCTCAGTTCATGAAAAGAAAACAAGAAGACAATCAGACGACACACTTTTAGATTAGGCTGTTGTTGCAGGGAGCTACCCTGATGATTACTCACGATACCCAAGACTGGACACAGGCTAGATGAAAATCGAGACAGCAGGTGGTTAATATGGAGTGCCAGGAGAAGCAGGGCCCATACGATTCGCCGAGGTGTCATTCCTGTTCAAGCGTGGAGCAGGGGGCTGATCGCCAGGCAGGTCTCTTGTCGGTGGCTTTCTCAGTGCAGTGGGGTAGTCTGGCAGGGCCAGCGTGGTATGGCCCAGGCCGAATGGAGATGAACGCGGATTCAGTCCGATTAGGCTGGATAAAGCTTCCAGCAAGCAGAACACAGTTCACACAGTGGGGAACCAAATCACGACCCACTTTCAATACACAGCACATTTACATGTAAGGAAATTCTACTGTACCAGGCAAACCGCTCTCCGGTCATGATCGCAAAGTCTCTGCACAAACCGGAGATTCAAAAGCAGCTGGAAATCCTGACAGGCCGATCACATTCAGCAAATCTTCGGTCTTCTTCAGGTTAAAGCCTGGTCACAGTCCAGTGACTTAAATCGTCCTCACAACTCGGATTCAGTCCGAACAAACTCTATTTTCCCTCTCAGGGACAGCAGGCGGACAGGCAGGCTGGCCAAAACTCAGCCCTTTCACAGTTCTTCCATGCAAAACTACACAGAACTGCTGCTCAAAATCACTTGAGCTGTTACTTCTTCACTTCTCCACTCAAAACTGAAACTAGCTGCAGCAGCCTGGGAAATTCCCCAAGATCCAAAAGGTTTGGTTGGCTGATCCTCCTGTCAGTCACAACAAAGGCTCCCCCTTCAGATGCAAAAAGGCACAAAAAGCCCCAAACTACAATTCCTACAGATTTTGACTCCAGACAGCTCCTGTAGTCCAGCCCCATTTTAGGTCCCACCAGTACTGATTGGTCCAATTCACAGTTCAGGACCAAGATAGTGGAGATAAACAAAACAGTCCTTGCTGCAAAGAAGGCAGGTTAGACAAACTACATTATCATTATCACTCTAAATGATTTTCAGCAAATAGTTACATCTTTCAACAGAGCTCCTTCTCAGATTACTTATGACTGCAATCCAGCAGCTCTTAAAGAGACAGTACACAGAGGCTATACAGGCACTCTCTGGCAATCACATTTAAACTGCTAAAATGCAGGACACCAGCCTGGCAGTGAGCATTTAGGCAAGCTCAAGGAAGACTTTTCAGGACCCCCCATTTGTAGAGGGGTTACATACTTTTATAGACTCAGGATTTGATTGACAACAGGGACTTCCTGTTTGGGAGCAGGAAGGGAGTGATCACAGAGGCACAAAAGACTCACCATCCTAGAAGGAAAAGAGAAGCTCTCCATCCCCCCCCCCCAGCTGCTGGAGGTCTGACTCTGAGCAAGTAAGAAGGAGACTACTGAGGAATATAGGAACTTCCTGTCCCAGAACAGAAAGAGCAGGAGCTTTAAGGGCATGGAGGCAGTAGCAAATTAGGGAGAAAAAAATAAATAAAACAACAAAAAAAAAAGAGAGAGAGGAAAGAGTAAACATACAAAACAACAGTTGAGGGGCCACAAATAAGACATGATGGGAGTGATGCAGTGTGTCACAAATGCACTCAGCAGGTCAGGCCCTCTGCTCCCATAGTGCCAACCTCCAAGCGCAGTAATGTGAACAGGTAACAGACAGGGTAACCCTCCTGTCTGCTTGTGGGTCTGAATCATCTTTAGTCTCAAGTTTTGGGGGGATTCGAAATATGAAACTTATGCTAGCATACCCAAATGTACAGGCTCAGATAATCTGCTCTTCAGGGGGATGACAGATATCTTTCGACTAAGGGCACCTAACCAGGTATCTAAAATGAACCCTTAAAACTGTATAAAAGACCTTAGGTATATTCTTACCTTTTCCCAGTTTAGTAACACCATCAAGCACAGTTTTTTGTCAGTCTCAACCCATACGTCACATGCAAAAATAACATCGAAGACACACCCAAGAAGTCTTTCAAAATAATATATTTATTAAAATGGATAAAAATATGTAAAATGTAAACACAGAACACAATATCAAAAAGCATACAATCACTTAAAAGAACAAGGTTAAAGTACAAAACATAAACTCCTACCTTAATACAATTAGACTTTTTCTATCTAATGTATTACCTCTTTACAGTTTCTTAAGAGTCCAAAAAGAAACGTCTCTAAGATCAGACACAAGTCCTAGGTTAAACTGTGTCTCTCTCACACACCCCTTCTATGATGTCATCTAGCTCCTCCTTTTAGAATATAAAAATTATACAAACAATGATCTTCCTGTCAAGAGATATTTTAAATACTGTGACTTCAGCAAAAACTAATTTCCCAAATTATGACAGTCTTTAATCAAGCCTTTCCTTTGATCTTGTGTGGTTTCTTGTTCTCCAGGCAGGACAAAGATTTTACAACATTTCACACCATGGTTTCATAACATGTTTTCCCTCCAAGACATCATAAACGTTTACGAGCCTTATATCCTGGCAGCTGGGTCAGTTCTAATTAAGATAGAAAAACAGGAGACCCTTAATTAAGTCTTTCTAGTTTTTTAGTTACCCCCTGGTTTCAGGTCACTTGGCACTTCACTGACCTGGGGGGGGGCACCCATAGCACAGGATGTCTCATGTGAGACACTCACATACCACATTCTATATTACAAGTGTCATAGACAATCATAACCAGCTGGCCAAGCATCACACAGTTCAGTGGCTGTGGAGCGGCAGTCTTCCGGGAAACATTCTGGCGGATGTAGTGTTGTCCCATCTGCAGGCACCTCTCTGGGCTGAGGGAGGAGGTTGCTCGGTTCCAGGCTCAGTTGGCCAGGATTCGTGGGACCTCCTCTCCCACCCAGGGACTACCAGGGCCACTGCCACTGCCTCAGAGGTTGCCAAGAAAGAGGGGAGTGGTTGGACTACAGTGGGCTCAGGGAGGGTCAGGGTGGTGGAACAGAGGCGCATCCCTCCAGTTGTACCTCTCCACAATTCGTACACCATTCTGGCAGAGTGTGGTTCCTCTATGGAGGCACCCACAGTGGAGACCAAGGAGGATGCTGGGAATCCCCACAAAGGAGACCCACAGGAGAGTGGCATGGGTCCCCACAGGGGAAGGAAACAGCTCCTGGTGGGGGACTCCATTGTTAGGAGGGTAGAACTGGAGGAGGGGGGGAGAGGGAGGTAAGGTGCCTGCCTGGTGCCATGGCTTGGAGGGACAGGGAGCAAATCCTGAGGATCGCGGGAGCTGCACAGGGGAGGGAGCTGGATGTCATTGTCCACCTAGGGACAAATGACCTGGCTGGGAAAGGGCTCAGAGCAGTGCAGGAGGAGTTTGTGGAGTTGGGGAGGGGCCTTTGACAAGTAGCAGGCATGGTACCTTCTGGGAGGTGCTGCCTGTCTATGGCATGGGTGAGGCTAGGGTGCTCCACACCATGGGATTCAATCAATGGTTGAAAAACTGGTGCAGAGCTCAGGGTTTTGACTTCATTGGGGACTGGGGGTCCACCTGGAGAGATGCAGGCCTATACTGGTGTGATGGTCTGCATCTGTCCAGAAGGGGAACCAGAATCCTAGGTGATAGGTTTAAATGCTTCATTGGCAAACATTTAAACTGCCAAGGGGAGGAACTGAAAAAGTAGAAGTCCCAGCCCCTTCCCCAAAAATCAGGGTAGTTAGTGAGGTAAACACCAAGATAAAGAAGTTGATAGGGAGAAGGGCAGGGGCAAATGGAGAAAAAGGCAAAGGCAGTAAGGACAGAGATAGGGCAAAAAGGGGTAAGGCCATCAAAAAATGGAGGGTAATGAGTACCAATGCCCATAGTCTAGGTAACAAGCTTCCTGAACTGGTGGCCTTGATGGAAGAGGTATGCCTGGATATTGTGGCAGTCACAGAAACATGGTACACAGAGAACCATGACTGGGATGTCAACATACCAGCATGCACAATCTACAGGAGGGACAGAGAGGGTAGAAGAGGAGGAGGAGGAGTAGCTCTCTATGTAAGGGAAGATATCAAAGTAATGGAATTAAAGGGTAAACAAGGAGGAGAGAAGGCCCTGTGGGTCACCCTGGAGACCAGCACTACAATCCGCATGGGTATTGTATGCAGACACCCATCTCAGGGGGAGGAAATGGACAAGGAAATGATAGTAGGCATCCTTAGGATAGCATAAAAAGAGGAGATATTGTTGATGGGGGACCTGAATATGCCAGATGTTAACTGGAGCACCTTTGCTGCAGCCACATCCAAGAGCAGGGTCTTTCTCGATGCCCTACAGAGGGAATGCCTCAAGCAGCTAGTGCTGGAACCCACTTGGGAAGGAGCAATCTTAGAACTGGTACTCTCAAATAGGGACAGAGAGAGGATCTCAGATCTAGAAGTGGGTAGTCATATGGGAACAAGTGACCACCAAACAGTGTGGTTCATGATAAACACAGCCGCAGAGTCAAGCCATACGAAACTGAGGGTACTGGACTTTAGGAGGGCTGACTTTGTCAAAATGGGAGAGTGCCTCAGAAAGGCACTAGCAAACAGGAAAGAAGGAGGGGTGGAGCAACAATGGGGAAACATCAAAACTGCCATCACAGAGGCAACAAGTCTTTGTGTGAATCAAATAAACAAATCAAAATGAAAGAAAAAACACTATGGTTCTCAAAAGAGGTGGCAGGAAAGGTTAGGGAGAAAAAGACAGCATTCAGGAAGTATAAGGAAACACAGAGGGGGCAGGACAGAGAACTGTACTAGTTAAAGCAGAAGTAAGTGGGGAAGGCAGTCAGAATAGCAAAGGCCCAAATCGAGGAAAAGATAGCCAACTCGGTTAAGAAGGAAGATAAAACCTTTTATAGGTACATTAGGGAGCGAAGAAAGACTAAGGGAGGGATAATGAGGCTTAATAAAGGGGACAGTGGGTTGGCAGAGAGGGGCAGTTAGAAAGCTGGGATATTGAACTAATACTTCTGCTCAGTATTCACAAAAGAGGAGGAGGGGGAGGTACCTAATCCAATCAATAGTTGTTACTTCCTGTTTCACTTTGCCACTCTATTGGATGCTAGTTCTTGCTTCACATTGGTCCCATCTGCCTCTTGTAAATATCATCCTCGTCCTTGCTCTCCCCTGTACATTTCTTCTGTCCCATGCTCTGTAATCAGACTGGTCCTTCCTCACTGGCTGTCCCTTATCCCTATTTTCAGACTGCTGTAACAGATCTTCTGCCCTACTTGGCCCAGTGGGCTTGTATTATTCACCTCAGTTGCTTCTCGCAGGTAACCAGCTTTCAATCTTGCTAAACATGGGTTGCATTTGCTGGCTGGTCCTACTGACCAGTCTCTCTGTCCTTTGTGTGGTTGATCAGTTTATTGCTATTTCTCTTTGGTCTTTACCTCGGGACAGCTACCCTTCTCGTCCTCCATGCCAAACCTGGCCAGATCACTCTATCATGCTCCTTTGGGTGCCATACCTACCCAAATATGGGTCTGCATACTTGGGGCTTTGGCTTTGAAAACGGTCATGGGTACCTACTGCACCTAGTCTCCTTACGGGGTCATCATGTGTCTCATTATTGATCCGTCTCTTGGTCTTCATTCTATTGGCATGTGCAGGTGACATTGAGCTCAACCTTGGGCCCTCTAGCCCATCTCTCCTTTAACTCCATCTCGGCTTCCCAACCTCACCTCATAGGTCTCATGAATGCCAACACTGCTTCCCTGAACCCGACTACAGGTCTCAAGATAGCCCACATGAATAGCCATAGCATACATCCAAAAATGGCTGAATTGGAAGCTTTGGTGCTTCAGAAGTCCCCCAACATTCTATGCATTAAACAGCATGAGGTGGCACTACCTGGTTTGAACTGCTTTAGGAAGGACAGGTTGGGAAGAAGAGCTAGAGGAGTTCTTATATACACTTTCTATGACCTGGACACTATCGAACTGCCTGAATTGGGCTCTGGACCCCCTGCTACTGAATCCTTATTCCTAACCTTGACTCTTGGCACAGTTAAGAAGTTAATTATTGGGTGTATCTATCTTCCTCCTAACAAGGCTGTTGCTGACCTTCTCCCATTCCTAACCTCCCTTGCTAATCTCCCACACCATGACCTAGTACTATGTGGGGACTTCAACAATGATTGGCTCAGCCCTGCTGCTGGCAAGTTGCACTCTACATTAGCTGATCTGAACCTAACACAACACATTCAGGACCCTACGCACCTCAATAACAAGTCTGGAAAACATACCTTATTGGACTGGGTGGTCACTAACTGCCCCCTCAAAGTCAGAGCAGCGAGTGTGCTTTCGGACTACATAAGCGATCACTCCCCCACCTTCTGCATATGGAGGAACAATTGCCCTAACCCCTCACCCAAAATCTCACTTGTCCGTGATATGTCCAGGCTAGACATCAACAACTTCCTTGCCTCCATCGCCAGTACTGACTGGAGACCTATTAAGACTCTCCCGGATATCAATCAAGCCTTGGATTTTTTTGTGTCCAACTTCACCAGGATAGTTGAAAGTCATGCTCTGCTAAAAAAATGTAGATCCAAAGGTATCAAGGCCCCTTGGCTCAGTAAGGACCTAAGGGCCCTAATGTCCTCTCGGAAACGTACGTGGCGATCCTACAAAAAAAGCGGCTCACCACAGGACTGGCAAATCTATAGACAACTACGTAACAAATGCAAAAACTCGCTTCATAAAGCCAAACACCACTATTTCAAATCTCTTCAAGCAGATCGCCTCTGTAACCCCAAGGGGTTCTGGAGGCAGATCATTGCTCTGATGAAAGGGAAAGCTGCCGAACTCCCAAGCTCCATCTCTGCCTAGGGTATTACCCTCACTGACCCCCCCCCATCTATTGCCACTGGCTTTAATGACTTCTTTACAGATCTACACAAGTACATCTCACAACTCCATAATTCTCCTGTGGCACCCTCAGTACCTTCCTCTATGGAGGAAGTCGAAACTAGACCTCCATTTCACTTGAAACTGGCCACGCACAATTAGTCCAGAGACTTCTTGCCAACTTGAAGGCCAAGAGCTCCCCTGGTCACGACTCCCTGGGGCCTAAATTCCTCAAGATGGGAGCTCCAGCCCTTGCTTGCCCGGTTAGAGACCTATTTAATCATTCCTTCTTGACTAGTACCATTCCTGACAAATGGAAGGTAGCCATTGTTGTACCGGTGCATAAAAGTGGATGCAGCACTATTGTCGAGAACTTTAGACTGATCTCCATCCTTTGCCCCTTGGCCAAAATACAGGAGCACATCATCTATAACCACCCTCTGGACTACCTGGATCACCATAGTCTGCTTTCACCTTTCCAACATGGCTTCACAAGACACCACAGCACCCTTACGGCACTGCTGAAGGTAACCTCAGACATCTACCAAGCCTGGAACCAAGGTTCTGCCACTGGTGCCATCTTCATAGACCTCCTAAAAGTGTTTAACCTGGTGAATCAAAGTCTCCTGCTCCAGCAGCTCCGAGATATTGGCCTTGACTCCACTGCCCTTCACTGGGTCCATAGCTATCTCTTCTCCCATTCTCAAAGGGTGAAGTGGTCTGGCTCTTCCTCGGAATTTAGACCCATAACTCATGGGGTTCCTCAGGGCTCCATATTGGGTCCTTTATTGTTCTCAGTTTTCATCAATGAATTACCCAACAACTGTGGAGGGCTGCGGTGCATCTCTATGCAGATGATGCTATCATCTACCACTCCGCTCCTGATGTTGCTTGGATTAACAGGAATCTCACATGTGACTTTGCAGACCTTGAGGATTGGTTCATGTGCAATCAGCTTTTCCTAAATAAAAAAAAGACAAAGAGTATGCTCTTCTCACATCTACCTCCCTCCTCCCACTCCCTCTCCTCTCTCTGTATTACCTCCCTCAATGGCGATGTTCTTGAGGCTGTTGCCACCTTCAAATATCTGGGCATTACCCTGGATCCCTCTCTCTCCCTCCCTCATCACACGTCTTCACCGTAATCAAGACTATTAATCAGAAATTAGGTCTCCTCTATCGTTTCTGCCCTTTTCTCACCTCTACCTCTTGCCTTGAGATCGCCTCCTCTTCGCTTCTTCCCCTTCTCACTTATGGGGCTCCCTTACTGCTCTATACAAATACATCTAATATGTCTCTCCTCGCACAGGCATACCATAGGGTGGGAAGATTTTCCCTAGGGATCAACCCCCGCTTCCACCATTGTAATGTCCTCTCATCTTTGGGCTGGTTGCCTTATGAATTGAAACTGACGCACTCCACCTTGAGCTTCATGCACAAACTAGTTCACAAATACACCCCCCCTTGTCTCAGTGAGATTATCCACCGGAGACTAGCTCGTCGGGCCCTCAGATCACCCTCTCTTCCTCTTTTCCTAAAACCTAGTCTGTGGCTAGCTGTTGCGCGTAAGGCCTTCTCCTTCACTGCGGTAACAGACTGGAACTCTCTGCCTGCCTCAGTCCTGTCCTGCACCTCACTTCCCATGTTCCAGTCCAGTCTACTTGCCTTCCTTGCCTCCTCTGCAAAATGCACCTGCTTCCGTTGTTGACTACACACCCCTGAGACTGCAGGCGGTTGACTGTCCACTACTAAGTCTGCATTCAAAGTACCTTCTTGCACCTCGGATAGCCATTACCTCCTCCTCTTTTTTCTCTTCACCTTACCCCTAGTCCCTCCCTTTTTCACTCTGCTCTGCCTTTGCTCCTTTACCTGGTATCCGACTCCCCCTCCTTATTTACTTGCTTGCTGGTAATGGTTGCTGATGGTGCCTACATTTGATCATAGATAAGCAATGTATTTGTCTGAACTTGTGATATTCCCTGTTCTGCATAAAGTTTTGTGCTTTCTTACCTGCAAGCAATGTCTGCTGATGGTGCCTCACTTATGCATAGATATGCAATATGTATTTTGTATATAATTTTACCTTGTTTCTCATTATACCTGACTATATGTACTTAGAATACTTCTACTGTAATCTGTTTCTTCCTGTATCTGCTGTAACTGCCTTGTATTTGAATTGTTGTCTTACCCGGGGTGATCCTGAAAAAGGGATTACTATTGTCTCAGTGGCCTTACCTGGTTACCAAAATTCAATAAATAAATAAATAAATAGAATTACTCTGGATGGGGGGTCGATACCAGTCCTTTCACAGAAGAAAGGGTTCTGAAAGAACTCCTAAAACTGAAGGTAGACAAAGCAATGGGGCCTCACGGGATTTACCCCAGAATTTTAAAAGAACTAAGGGGAGAACTAGTGACACCACTGACTACCCTTTTTAACAAGTCATGGGAGGATGGTGTGGTACCTAAGGACTGGAGGAGGGCGGATGTGATTCCCCTTCACAAAAGTGGGAGCAAAGCAGAGACAGGAAACTACAGACCAGTTAGCTTGACCTCAGTAGTAGGGAAAATTATGGAATCACTTCTGAAAGAAGAATTGTTGAGTACCTAGAGGCCAGCAGGGCACAGGACCCAAGGCAGCATGGATTCACAGCGGGAAGGTAACGTCAGATGAATCTAATCAATTTCTTTGACTGGGTGACCAAAGTAGTAGACCAGGGAGGGGCTATGGACATGGCCTACCTAGATTTTGGCAAAGCATTTCACACAGTTCCACACAAAAGATTAATAAACAAATTAGTCAGCCTGGATAAAAAATTGGCTGGACAACAGGACACAGGGGTAATAGTAAATGGAGTCCACTCCAAAGAAAGGGGTTTACTAGTGGGGTATCGCAGGGTTCAGTATTGGGTTCGGTCCTTTATAATGTCTTTATAAGTGATATTGCAGAGGGAATGGAAGGAAAAGTATGCCTCTTTGCAGATGACACAAAGATCTGCAACAGGGTTGATACATGGGGGGGTGGAAATGATGAGAAGGGACTTGGCAAGGTTGGAGGAATGGTCAAAAGTATAGCAGCTTAGATTCATTGCAAAGTAGTGCAAACTAGTACACCTGGGAAACAAAAACCGAGGGGAAGAGTACACAATGGGGTGGTGGTGGTATTAACAACAACAAAAATGGAAAGGGACCTAGGGGTAGTCATATCAGATGACCTAAAGGTAAGCAAGCAATGTGAGAAGGCAGTAAGGATGGCTGGGGGGATACTGGGATGTATAGGGAGAGGCATCACCAGTAGAAAACAGGAAGTTGTTATCCCTCTGTACAGGCAGTTGGTGAGACCCCATTTGGAGTACAGCGTGCAGTTCTGGAGACCCCATCTCTGCAAGGACATAGACAGGATGGAGGCAATCCAGCGAAGGGCAACTAAAATGGTGCAGAGTCTGCAACAGAAGCCATATGAAGAAAGGCTAAAGGAGCTTAATATGTATACTAACATACTATTTGCCAGCAGATTAGGCCTTATGGTCTATCGAGTCTGCTCGAACCTCAGATCCCTAGTTGGGTGCCGAGGCCCCTCCCCTTGTGTTCCAGAAACCCCTATCATCCATTCCCACCCCCCTGGGCCAGGCCATCATCTGATACATCCACTTTCTGTGTCTGTCCCACCCTCTCTTGAAGCCCTCCACTGTGGATCTCTGAACCAGCTCGCCAGGCAGTGCATTCCAAGGGTCCACCACCCTCTCAGTGAAAAACCTCCTCCTCTTTTCCCCCCTCACCCTTCTCCCTTCCAACTTCAAACCTTGAAGAAAGGAGGGAGGGGGGGACATGATATATACTTTCAAGTATCTCAAGGGAATCAACAAAGTCCAAGAGGGTAGCATCTTGCAGAAAAAGAGATGTGCATGAACAAGGGGACGCAATCTGAAGATGGGGGGAGGGCTCAGGAGCAATGTGAGGAAGTATTTTTTCACAGAGAGGGTGGTGGACACATGGAACAGCCTTCCTGAGGAGGTCATGGGGTCAAAAACAGTGGGGGAATTCAAGAATGCATGGGACAGACATAAGGCAATTCTGGCAGGGGGTAGGAAGAAGTAGGCTGTTGGATAATTAGGATCTGCAGCTTATCCAATAGCTAGGGAAATGGGCAGACTAGGTGGGCCAAGCGGTCCTTATCTACCTTCAAAGTCTATATTTCTATGTTTCTATAAGGACCGCTTGGCCCACTCAGTGTGCCCATTTCCCTACCTATTGGATAAGCTGCAGAACCTTGTTAACCAACAGCCTACTTCCTTCTATCCCACACTATAATTGCCTTATGTCTGTCACATGGATTCTTGAATATACCCACTGTTTTTGACCCCACTACCTCCTCTGGGAGGCGGTTCCATGCATCCACTACCCTCTCTGTGAAAAAATACTTCCTCAAGTTACCCCTGCACCATCGCCCTTCTATCTTCAAATTGTGCCCCCTTGTTCATGTACATCTCTTTTTCTGAAAGATGCTACCCTCTTGGTACTAAATAGAAAACTGGTTTCAACCCCGGTAAACTAGAGCATTTAAAACAGCAAGTAAATGTTAACATGTGTAAAGGATGTTTGTGGAGGTGCCTGTGAGCTGGGTATGAGACAGCACCTCACACACCAAGCCCCGGTTCTGTGTCCCACGGTGATGAAATGTAGACCTGTTTAGAGTTCCTGTGGGCTCCACGGTTATTCATTTCTGACTGCATGGCTGCAGGGGCGCCATTTAGGGGGGGCAGGAGGGGGCAGTCACCCCCCCTGCACTGCAGGCCATTGTTGTTTTTCTTGTTTTTCAGCACCTGGATCCACCCCCATAGCCCCTCTGACCAGTTGTTGCTCCCCCGTTGAAAGTCAAAATGGACCCCTTGCATGGCTGTTTAACAATTCTCTTGTCCCATTGTTACATTGTGATAGAGCCTTGCTGTTAGAAGGGAGGAGAGAGAATAAAAACTCCATTGTTTAGCCCATCAGTTTGAAGTGCACAAGGTGACTAATCATTTGTGTCCAGTGGTACCTATTAAACAGACTTTACCAGTCAGTGATGTCCGGTTGTTACATTTTATTGCTGTTGAGCAAATGTGCCTTGCTTTGCAGTAGTGCCGGCTTAAGTCTAAAACCCAGAAACAAGCCCTCACATGGTTTCTAGACCTTTAGTCACTTTTGTTTGTTTTATTTGGAATAACCTACCGTCAAGTTTTTAATTATTTTACAGTTTTTTAAATTTCCCTCAAAGCATTCACTCCCCATCTGACTTATGAATCAATTATCCATCACTTCTCTTTGTTAACCTAGAAACATAGAAGTTGATGGCAGATAAGGACCACAAGGCCCATCCAGTCTGCCCATTTATTTTTCTACCTTATGAATGTGCCATCGTCCTTTCCTCTGTCAATGGCCTATCTATTCATATTCATCTGTATTGCTCCCTTATGCCTATCCCATGCCTGTTTGAAGCCCTGCACTGTATTCATATCCACCACTTCCTGAGGTAGGCCGTTCCATGTATCCACCACCCTTTCTGTGAAAAAAACTTCCTCATATTACCCCTTAATCGGTCTCCCTCTAATCTCATGCTGTGTCCTCTTGTCCTGCTATTTTTCTTATATTGAAACATGTTTATTTATTTATTTGTATTTTGGATGACACCTTTGAGCCGAGAGCTCTTTCACAAATGTTCCATGTCAAGACAATAAGGTACAAAACATAACATGATCATTACAATGGAACTTACAAAAAAAAAAAAAGAAAAAGGACAAGTAAGGTTACAACAATAGCAGCCAAAGGCATTGTCAAGGAATTGTGTTGCAAGCTAATTATACAGTACAAGTCATAGGCGGCTCAGTGAAGCTTTGTTAGGAGTGGGTTAGTGGGAAAAGAGAAAGAAGAGTGGTGGTGAGGGGGTGGTATGGGAGAGAGAGAGAGAGAGGGAGGAGGGGAGAAATAGGGAGGGCATTACGTTGGATATGTGGTAGATGGGAAGTAGCAAGGGAGGAGGAATGGGGGGAGATGAAAACATCTCTTTCACCTTGTTAATGCCCTTAAGGTGTTTGAATGTTTCGATCATATCACCTCGCTCCCTCCTTTGCTCTAGGGTATACATATTGAGCTCCATTAATCTGTCCTCATATGTTTTCTGATGCAGTCTCTGCACCATTTTGGTTGCCCTTCTTTGGACTGCCTCCATTTGGTTAATATACTTGTGAAGGTGTGGCCTCCAGTACTGCACGCAGTACTCCAGATGGGGCCTAACTAGTGTCTTGTAAAGAGGGATTATTACCTCCCTCTTATGACTTGTGATACCCCTACTAATACACCCCAACATCCCCCTAGCCTTACCTACTGCTTTAGTGGTCTGCTTGGATGATTTCAGGTCATCTGTAATGATGATGCCCAAGTCTCTTTCTTCCCTTGTGACTGCCAGCAACTCCCCTTCCAGCCTATAGGTGGCTTCAGGGTTTCTCTTCCCTATGTGCATGATCTTGCACTTCTTTGTGTTAAACCCCAGCTGCCACTCTTCTGACCATTTTGCCAGATTATCCAGATCTCTTCTCGTTCTGCTCACCCCATCTAGATCATCTACTCTGTTGCAGGTCTTGGTGTCATCTGCAAACAGACAAACCTTACCCTCCAGTCCATCTGCAATGTCACTGATGAAGATATTGAAGAGGACTGGCCCCAGGACTGATCCCTGAGGTACCCCACTTGTGACTTGCATCTCTTCTGACTGTATGCCATTTACCACAACTCTCTGTTTTCTGCCTGTCAACCAGTTTGCTACTCAGTTGACCAACTTCTGACCCACCCGAGCCTACTCAGCTTATTAATCAATCTTCTATGTGGAACAGTATCGAAAGCTTTTTTGAAGTCAAGGTAGGCGACATCAACTGCTCCCCCTTGTTCCACCACTCTGGTTACCCAGTCAAAGAAATCTATGAGATTAGTTTGACAGGACCTTCCTTTGTAAACCCATGCAGTCTTGGATCCTGTGCTCCTATGGATTCCAGGTGTTGCACTATCCTTTCCTTAAGGAGTGCCTCCATAATCTTGCCCACTACTGAGGTAAGACTGACTGGTCTGTAGTTCCCTGCCTCCTCCCTGCTACCACTCTTGTGGAGTGGGATCACATAAGCCCTCCTTCAGTCTTCTGGGACCTCTCCTGTGCTCAGAGACTCACTAAATAGTTCTGATAATGGCTCTGCTAGTTCCATTCTTAGTTCCTTTAGTACCCTGGGATGTATGCCATCAGGTCCCATTGCCTTGTCCACCTTGAGCTCATCGAGCTCTTGTAGGACCCTTTCTTTTGTAAAAGGACTAGTGCACACCTCCTTCCCCACTGTGACCATGGTGCTGAGCTGTGGGTCCTGCCCTACCTTCTCTGCAGTAAATACTGAGTAGAAGTATCTATTTAGGATAGATGCTTTTACATGGTCCTCCTCCTCACATGCCCCCTTATCCCCTTTGATCTTAGTGCTTTTACAGGGTCCTCCTCCTCACACGCCCCTTATGCCCTTTGATCTTGTTATCGACGAGCTTAAAATGATTCACATATTTATTATTGTAACCCCTAGGGGGCACTACCCTTAGGGCTACTACCCCTGTCTGCCCCCTCTGAGGCAGGGTAAGGGGCCCAGATCCGTGGACGGGTGCCTCCACCCAGAGGTCGGGGTTAGCCCAAGGAAGACTACCTCGGTTACAGCCCTCTGGGCTACTGCAATCCCCCTTTTGTCCCACTAGTGACTCCCACTGGGTACCAACAATTCTGTTCACCAGTACACTTACCCCATGGAAAATATAATCCAGCTCCCTTCGGGGACCACCTGTAAAGTAAGGCACAGTTATGTTGCAATCACCAAGCAGCAGTTCACCATTAATGTACACAATAGCCAGGGTGTAGCTGTACCAAACAATCTGATTTATTCAGGGGGAAACAACAAGGATAGGGGGAATCAAGTTAATTAGCTTATCACTATACTCATCTACCTAGGGCTCTGTGCACACGCCTATCCCTACCAGTTACTGTCCCTGGGTACCCAAGCCCTAGTGACTAGTCCAAACCGTGGCAGCTGGTAGGGACCCTTTCACACAGAGGAAAGAAAAAGTTAGTTAAACAGTCAACAGTACAGTAATTCCATTTGGATCCAATGTGGCAATTCAAACGGGAGCTACCCGGAATTAGTACTCACTGACCTCCAGACAAGATAGGGTCCTTCAACGTCAGCAGGGCTACTCCTGAGTTCCACGAGACTCTTCACACATTTATTTATTTATTATTTTTAGTTATTTAACCAGGTATAGCACACTAAGCTGAAAGCTTTTTTACAGGAGCGACCTGGGAGCACAAGGAGGTTAAGTGACTTGCTCAGGGTCACACAGTATGCAAGTGGAAGCTGTAGGATTCAAACCCCAGGTCTGGTCTGCTGGATGTCACCAAATTTTCAGCTCAGAGCCTTAGACCACTGTGCTATACTGCCATACTTTATATGGCAAACTGCAACAGGCAAAGTCCTTTAATGGCAGCAGGAGTTAACTTGAGCTCCTCACACGTTTATATGGTAAACAGCAACAGGCAATAGTCCTTTAATGGCAGCAGGATTCACTTGAGCTATACAAGCCTCCTCACACATTTATATGGTAAACAGCAACAGAGGGGTACCACACCAGGCAGCTGCTTCCAATGCTCCCACAAACTCACCGTCACTGAGATACTGCAAAGAGCAGCTTTCACTTGTCTTCGGACCGAGCGCGAATTAGCAATTTTCTCCAGTCCTCCTTCAGGTCGAGCCTGGTGGGTAGCTGTACAGCGCACAGCCTCCTCTGACCGCCCGCCAACGGGTTTCGTCCGCTGGAGCCGACAACACAAAACAGCTGCTTCAGGCCTTCACGTGCTTCCCGCGCAAACACTCTTCAGCGCAGAAGCACACAGCTCCTCACTCTTCACTAGCCACAACACATCTGCCTCTCCACAGCTTGGGGCACTCCTCTCCACTCGGGCACAACCCGATCCAATTGGCTCGTGGAGCCTACTAGTCACTTCCTCTGCCTCTCGGTGGTGCGAAAAAGCGCCATGGCCCATAATGCCTTTCCCAAATACAAACAGTTCCTCCATTGGTCAGCCGACTCTGTAGTGTCCCGAGGTACTGATTGGTCCAATTCAACAGTTCTGGACCAAAATGGGGGAGACAGTCGAAACAGTCCTTGCTGCAAAGGAAGGCAGGTTAGAACAACCACAGTATCATTACTACTTTAATAGATAGTCAGCAACAAACACATCTTCTAACGAAGCTCCTTCTGCGCAATTAGCGATGGCAGAAACAGAGCGATTATTCTGCAGCCCGGGCGGGAGTCGAGCATAGCAACACTCAAACCCCCTCCCATTTCAACTGACTCTGACTGCAACAGGCAGCCCTTAAAGGGACAGAATACGGAGGCCCTAAAAGAGCACTCACCAGGTCCCCATTTAGGCGGCTTTATGCCGATTACCAACCAGGCATATGGCACGTTAGGAACCCCCATTTGCAAGGGGGTTACATTATCCTTTTTCTAAAATGTATTATATTTTTTTGTATTATGTAACTTGAATTTTGCACCTTTTAAAGTTATTGCTCCAGGACACCATTGTAAATTGAGCATTTTTTGCTCAGTGGTATTATTCTAATATTGATTGAACTGAGTAAAGTGCCCAGCAGCTGCTGAGAGCCATAATTGTTCCCAAGTGCAACTTCAAATGTAAAGTCTTGTTATCTACAGGTCCTGTATTATGCTGTGAGCCAGTATCTTATAATTACTTAGTTCCGGAACAGAGCGATCCTGCCTTAAGCACATGTGTGGGTGGAAGACAAAGATGTGAATGAATTTTGTCATCTGTCTCAGTCTCTTTGGCGCTGACAACCCTCACTGATGTATTCCTAGGAGGATGAAGTCTGATGCCTGAATAAGTCTGTTTTGCTGTTTCACTCTGTCAACATGAACCAAAATCATGCACTTATGTCACAGAAACCCAGAAGTGGAGTATAAAATGGGGTAAAGGTATTGACGTTAACCAAACAGGAAAGGGACCTTACAGTAATCATATCTGATAACCTCAAGGTGGTGAGGTAGTGCAACAAGGCAGTAGGTAGGGCCAGTGGGATGCTGGGGTGCATAGGAAGGGTATTGCCAACAGAAGGATGGAAATGGTGTTGACACTGTATAGATCATTGGTGAGACCTCACCTGGAGTAATGTGTCCTGTTCTGGAGATCACAGCTCAGAAAGGACATAGAGTGGGTGGAGGATGTCCAGAGGAGGGCAATTAAAATGGTGCAGGGGTTGCATCAGAAGCACTATGAGGAGAGAATGAGGGACCTCAATATGTATGCCCTGAAAGACAGGAGGCAGTGGGTGACATGATAGAGATCTATAAATATCTCACAAGGCTGAACAAGGTGCAGGAGGGTGTCATCAAGGCACAGGTCAGGAAGCAGAGAAAAAAACAGAAGCAGTTGTAGAATTCGCAAAAGTGTTTATTAGCACTAGCAGTAACATAAAAAAAATATAATTGTTCAGAATAGCTATTTACAAAAACTGAATAAACAGAGAAGATTCATCTGAGTTTTCCTTCAATCTCTGTGTTTCTCTTGCAAGCAATTGTAGCTCTGTTTTCATAAGTCTTTGCAACCCCCCTTCTTAACAAGCATCCTGTTTTTTTCTAAAATGTTCTTGTATGTTTCAGGCAGGTGCGGCAAGAACACAATGCCTCAGCACAGAGGCCCCTTCTCCACAGCTTCTGAAAAAGGGCTTAAAAACTGCTCTCAGTTTAACCCCTTGAGTTCCCAATAGCTTTTTGCAATCATCTCAAACTATAATTATTTACATTTCAACAGTAACACTATATAATTTATAAACAAAGGGATCCCAATATCAGTTACATTTCCACATATTGATTTGCATATATTTTTATACCAGCAGATAAACAAGGGAGGAAAAGACAGGAACAACAAGGGAAGGTTGAGAGACAGTGAGAGGCAAAGAACTGCGAGACTGTCGGGGTGATCAAATCCCAGGTCTCACGGGAAAATTTGGTTGCGCAACCAGACAGACAAGAGACAGGCAAGGAAAGAACAGAACAGATCCCTGCATTCAAACTCTCCATAACTGGGGCAGGGTCCTATTCACAGACAGGAGTAACTTTCAGAGGAAAAGATGCATGAGAACAAGGGGCATGCAATAAAGTTGGAAGGGGAAATTTAGGAGATATGCGAGGAAGTTCTTCTTCACTGAAAGAGCGGTGGTTGCCTGGAACAGTCTTCTGGCAGAGGTAGTGGGGGTAAAAACAGTCGTGAGCTTCAAGCATACATGGGATAGGCACAAGGGAATCTTAGTTGGGAAACAGGCAGGGGGGAGATGGAGATCAAGTAGGGTTTGTGGTAACAGTATAGGCAGGAACAAATGGGCAGACTAGGTGGGCCAAGCGGTCATTATTTGCCATCAAATTGTGTTTCTATGTAACCTTATTTGAGTCATTGTGCTTATGAATTCCCTTCCGACCTCATGCCTGTTGTCCCACTACTTTATCTTCCTTTTTAAACACTGGCCCACCCCCTCCCATATCCCATATGGAGGATCCCATAGCACCTGACTGCTGGGGATCAGTTACAAAATGGCACCTGAACAGTGACACAGATGCTAATACTGAGGTCCATTGAGGTGGTGAACCATGAAGTAAGTTCTTTTGTCCTTGTAAGCCATACAGATTTATAATGTGAAGAACAGAGACGTATAAAAATTTGCTGTGAATGCCATGTTCTAGAAGCTTTTCTGTTGCATGCAGTAGCAGGAGAAGGTGGCACCCAAGACTCCCTTCGGGTGTCATCTGAGTACTTGCTTATGTGGATATCTTAGGAACTTATGGAAAAGTGCATGTGCTACAAGTGGTGCTTAGGAGTGTTTTTCTGGCAGACTACAGGCAGTCTGGCACCAGTGAATGAAAGATAATGGCACATGGCAGGCACACCTGAGCTGGTGCCTGTAAGGATGGGGGCTCCAAGCCCAGTACTGATGACAACTATATACTGGAGCATTCAAGAAGCAAGTACATATGCACATGAGCAGATTAGGTGGGCTGTAGGACCTTATCTGCCATCAACATCTATGCATCTATGTAGCTATGGGCATTGTTGCAGGCAGTGATCCTGGAGAAGGGGTGACTGATGAGTAAGTACACATTTATACAGCACTTTTTTTTTTGAGAAGCGCTTAAAAATAAAATTTTACTTACTTACTTTACTTACATGTAACTCAATTAATACATGACCCCTATATGCCTCTAACATAACTCACATAGATAGCAGTGTCAGTGGCTCAGTAGGTAGCACACTCGCCTCTGAGGCTGGGAGATCAGAGGGCTGTGGGTTCAGTTCCCACATCTGGCACTTGGGTTAATATCCCAGTACTGACACTGTAATGCAGCATGAGAGGGGTGCTGCATTTCTGAGGTGCCGTCTTTCGGATGAGACGTTAAACCGAGGTCCCATCTGCCTGGATTGGTGGTAGTTCAGGTGGATGTTAAAGATCCCATGGCACTTATCGAAAAGAGCAGGGGAATTTCCCCGGTGTCCTGGCCAAATTTCCCTCATTCACTAAAAAATACCACCAACAGCTTGATCTGGTTCAAGGTCAGTTGGCATGCATCTGTATCCCCCTTCCCCGGGTCATGCCTGAAAATAGGCAGGATTTGTCTAGTGCACTTACCCGGTCAACAAAAGCTAAATAAATAAAAAATAAGATACATAGACAGTGTCGGCAGATAAGGGCCTATGGCCCACCCAGTCTGCCCATTTGAGCTTGTAAGTTCAGTTTATGTTTTCCTAGAAGTCTGTTGCCCCTTACCCCTGACCTCCAGAATTCCTTTATGTCTATCCCATGCATTCTTAAATCCTGTGATTGTTTCAGCCTCCACCACTTCCATGCATTCTTAAATCCTGTGATTGTTTCAGCCTCCACCACTTCCTCTGGCAGGGTGTTCCACTTGTCCACCACCCGTTCTGTGAAGAAATTCTTCCTCACGTTTTCTCTGAATCGTCCTCCCTCCAACTTCATCCCATGCCCTCTAGTCCTGGAACATCTTTTTCGCTTAAAAATAGTGTATTCCTGCACCTTGTTCCTCCCTGTGAGATACTTGTATGTCTCTATCATATCCCCTCTCTCCCTCCTCTCTCCCTCCTCTCCTCCAGGGAGTACATGTTCAGTTCCTTCAACCTGTCTTCATAGGACTTGTGATGCAATCCATGCACCATCTTTGTTGCCCTCCTCTGAACCTTCTCTACCCTGCCTATGTCCTTACATAGGTAAGGTCTCCAGAACTGTACACTGTACTCCAGGTGGGGCCTCACTAGTGTCTTGTATAGTGGAATTATGACCTCCCTTTTCCTGCTGGTGATACCCCTGCCTATGCATCCCAGCATCCTATTTGCTTTACCTGCTGACTTGTCACACTGTTTCCCTACCTTGAGGTCATCAGAGATGATAACCCCGAGATCCCTTTCCTGCTTGGTGCATGCTATATCCTCACCCCCAACTGATATATTGTGTCAGGGTTTTTGTGCCCCATATGCATTATCTTGCACTTCTTTGCATTGAATTTCAACTGCCAAACCCCCTGACCATTCTTCAAGTTTCTGCAGGTCCTTTTCATTCTGTCTACACCTCTGGTGTGTCTACTGTGTTACAGAGCTTTGTGTCATCAGCTAACAGTGAAATTCTGCCTTCTAGGTCCTGTGCAATGTCACTGATGAAGATGTTGAATAGGACCAGTCCCAGCACTGATCCCTGTGGTACCCCACTGGTCACTCTTCCCTCTGTGGAGTGACAGCCATTTACCACCACCCTCTGTGTCCTGCCACCCAGCCAGTTACCTACCCACCACACTACTGTCCTGCCCACACCCATATTCCCCAGTTTGTGTAATAGTCTTCTATGTGGCACAGTGTCAAAGGCCTTGCTGAAATCCAGATAGGCCATGTCCACTGCCCTCCTCTGATCCACCTCCCTAGTCACCCAGTCAAAAAATTCAATGAGGTTGGTCTGACATGACCTCTTCCTGGTGAAACCATGCTGCTTTGGGTCCCGTAGTCCATTGACAACCAGATGTTCCACCAATCTCTCCTTCAGTAGTGCTTCCATGATCTTCCCCACTACCGAGGTGAGGCTGACTGGTCTGTAGCTCCTGCTTCCTCTTGTTCCCACTTTTGTATTAGAGGACTATATCTGCTGTCCTCCAGTCTTTGGGTACTCTCCTGTTCTCCAGTGAGTGGCTAAACAGGATAGCCAGAGGTTCAGCCACCACCTCTTAGTTCTTTAAGGACCCTGGGTGCACCCATCTGGCCCCATTGCTTTATCAACTCTTATTACTTCCAGTTCCTTCAGGACCCTTTCTCATGTAAAGGGACTTGTGTCCATTTCTGCACCATTCTCACCCCTTGTACTCCCTTCAGACCCCTTACCCTCCTCTTCCTCAGTAAAGACTGAGCAGAAATACCTGTTCAATGTCAGCTTTACTGTTGTCATCTTCCATGCGGCCTCCATCCTCCCCCTTCAGTCTCACTATCCCTCCCTTTGCCTTTCTTTTTTCACTTATGTACCTGTAAAAGGTTTTGTCCCTTCTAACCACTGATTTTGCAATGTGCTCTTCTGTCTGAGCTTTGGCTTCCTTACTGACCTCCCTGCCTCCCTTGCTTCTCCTGGTACTTCCTATCCCTTCTGCTTGTGTCTTTTTGTATTGCCTGAATGCAATCTTTTGGCCTTCACTTTCTTTGCTACCTCTTTGAAAACCATAATGGTCTCCTCTTCCTTTTGCTAACCTGCTTAATGCAAAATTCTGTTGTTCTTGTAATCCCCATTTTAAATACTGCCCACTGTTCCTCAACCCCTGATTCCTGTCCCATTCCCTTTAATGCCTCTTTCAAGTATTTCCCCATTTTCCCAAAGTCTGACCCTAAAATCCAGCATATGTGTTTTGTGTGGTTTGTTCTGCTCTTTCTGTGATTTCAAACCACAATGACTGGTGGTCACTGTTCCCAGGTGCTCCCCACTGTCACCCCATCACACTGTCCCTGTTTGTGAGCACAAAGTCCAGTATTGCCTTCTGCCGAGTTGGTTCCATGACCAGTTGCTTAACAAGGCACCCTGAAGGAGTCCAGGATAATCTGTTCTAGTTGATGCTGCTGCTGGGATGCTCCAGTCCACATCTGGAATATTGAAGTCTCCAACCAGTACTACTCATTCTTGTCTGCCATCCTTTGGATGGCTATCATCAGCTCCCTATCTGTTTCTTCCTCCTGGGCTGGTGGTCTATAGACCACACCTGCACGGATGGCTGTCCTCATTTTCCTTTCCAGCTTAATCCACAGTATCTCTCCACCATTTTGTTCCTCCTGGATCTCTGTGGCCCTTATGTCATTTTTCACATACAGTGCCACTCCTCCTCCCTTCCTGCCTGCCCTCTCTCTTCTGAATATGTTGTAGCCAGGTATGGCCATCTCCCAGTCATGGTTATCATTACACCAGGTTTCAGTGATGGCTACAATGTCCAGGTCTGACTGCACCATGACAGCCTCCAGACATTTGTCCAATGTTTTGTAGGTGACAGCTGATATCTAGTGCTGACATTCCTCCTGACACCATATCTGCAGTCACAGACTGAGGCACAGGAACAGAGAAATAAGGCTCAGTCTTGGACTGGATGTGTCATTAAACATGTGCTTGGGATGCTAAAAATGCACTTCAGGTGTCTATATATTAATATGTATAGTTACAGCTGTCTCTTATGAGAGAAGGTTATCTCGAGCTGGTTTGGGCAAGAGGGCCGAGAAGCTGAGAAGTTCTGTCAGCCCAAACCAGCACAAGATAACCTTATCTCGTGAGAGACAACCGTAACTATATATATTAATATATTATGAAGCAGTGGAACTGCTTCTAGCCCAAAACGTAGAAATTTTGTTGATAATGTTGCTTTTATGTGTGGCCGTTTTGCTGGTTTCCCCTGCAGTTTAATGCTGTAGTGATATGTTTCTGTATTTCCAAATGTAGCATTGCCTCAGTGGTGGTGGTGGGGCTGAACCATGGATTAAAGCTTCTTTTTTCCTTCTACTTTTTTTGTTAATGTTTTTCCAACATTGTCTGCACCGAGCCTATGTCAGGAACTGGCAGCATCTGTGCCATCTGCTGCACTGATGAGTCCCCTCTCTAGTCTCTAGTTAGGAACCGCGCTTCGATGAACTTTGTATGGCAGGTGCGGAGGAGTGCTGTTTTTTTTTTAACGTTGAGGTAGCAGTTTGTGAACTTTACTGCTTGAATTATGACAGTTACATTAACCAAGATTTATCTCAGACTAATTCTGCTGCTATGACTAGGAGACAAGCAGCATGACAAGCGCGAATTACCGTGGAGCAGCATGAGGCAGCAACTCTATGCTCGATAAGAGGTACAGTAATGCTGCTATCTGATTGGTTAAAGCAGTTCCACTGCTTTATAATGGATAAGACAGGTGTCACACTCATGGTGGCTTCTGGCAATGTGTCCAAGGTGTGCAGGGTCTTTGTTGTGCACTGCATGTTGCACAATTTGGCAATAGGACTTCTCTCAGTCCACACATACCTGATGCCACTATCTCATTGCCATGCTTCAGTATCTTCAGGGAGGATAGACTAGGCAAGTTAGTTGAGGACTGCCATATTTACCTCGGGTCAGACCTGCAAGCCTCAAAAATCATGATCAAAAAATTAACCAGGGACTGTGAATCCCTAGCAATAAACATTTTGATAGGGTGCGGGCACAAATCCCTTGTCATCCTGTCTGTATATATATCCCAAGGGTAAACAGAATCCAGGCATATAGTCACTTACTCACTACTTCATGCAACTCAATCAGAACTGGGAATACATTATTACTGGTGACTTTAACATCAATTGGAATGCAAAATCCAGTACAGGTCATACGGATAAGATGTCCAGCCTATTTCTCACACAAATGGTCACTGAGCACACCAGGACCAACTACAAAACAGGCACCATGATGCTACTTGACTGGGTACTAGTTGTACACTCTGATAGGGTTAAAGTTGTCAAAGTTCTGCCAGATACCCTAAGTGACCACTCCCCAGTGCAATGTCTATGGGCAATTAAACAGACAAGGCCACCCCCTCCAGATCAAAGTCAGCCAAGTCCTAAACAAAAAGAAGGTGCCTGAATTCAAATCTTACATGGCCCAAATTGATTGGAGCTTCTGACCAGAAAGACTCCAAGCCACTGGGATCTTCTCTGACTCTATAAGCAACCACTCCCCCATCTACTGTTCCTGAAGAAATTGCTTCCTCAAACCTCCCCAAAAAATCTTCACAGCTAGGGACTATTTATTTATTTATTCATTTTATTTTACTCTTTGGTAACTGGGTAAGGCCGACTAGGCACAAGTGCCTGTTTTCAGGGGTGACCTGGGGGCACTAGGCGGTTAAGTGACTTGCTCAGAGTCACACAGTATGCAAGTGGAGGTTGTGAGAATCAAACTCAGGTCTGGCCTGCTGGATGTACCAAGCTTGCTCACACCTCGTTCCTCTAACCTCTAGGCTATACTGCCAGCTCAACTATTCCAAGCTGGACAATGACACCTACCTTGATGACCTCTCTAAAGTTAGCTAGAAAGATCTGGACACCATGACAGATGTAAACATAGCTATGGACTTCATAACCAACAATCTAATATTAGTAATGAACAGACATGCCCCTTTTATACAAAAGCGGTACAAAGGCTTATGGTCTAAGTGGCTCTCCCCAGACCACCGTATTCTGATGAAAGAACGTGACAGGGCATGAAGCACGTGTAAAGTTACAGGTTCACCATAGTACTGGCAAGAATACAGGAAATTACAGAACCAATTCAAGCCCACACTAATAAATCCTTTACCACTAATGATGAAATAATTGTTAGGGCAGTTGCAATGTACTTAGTAAGCATTAAGGTTCGCCTTAGGTATAAAACCAAAGAGGATAGAGCCGACTGATATGTTGTAATGTAGAATATGCAGATTATTCTTTCGTAATTATAGAGGGTGTCAGATACCTTGTAGAACATCACTGCCATTCAGAATTGTGATGGATATATTATTGAGTTTCTTCCTTCTTACTGGGCCAACTATGCACTTTATGACTGTATTATTTTAAGATGACTTTTATGTGTATTATACTGAATGTTTTTTTTATGTATTTTCTTGTAATGGTCTAAGACCGATCAATAAATAAACTAACTAACTGTCTCACACTAAAAAAAGCTAAGGCGAGCCACATCAGAGGGCTGTGGACAGGGAACCTGCACAACCCTAAACACATCTGGGCTCAAATTAATTGCTTTTAGAAGTGATTCCATCATTTTCCCCACAACTGAGGTCAAACTAACAGGCCTGTAGTTTCCTGCCTCTGCTTTGCTCCCACTTTTGTGAAGGGGAATCACAAATGGAATACCTGTCTATCCTCATACCGTGCAGTCACGGATGGAGTTCTGCAGGGGTCAATACTTGGACCTTTGCTCTTCTCCCTCTTCATTAATGATCTGCCATCCAACTGTGGGGAAGCAAAAACTGTGGGAAAGCAGAAACAATCCTGTATGCAGATGATGCTGTCCTGTACAGGGATGGCAAAGACGTAGCAGACACTGAAAGAGAACTACGTGACGACTTTGCCACACTAGGTAGATGGCTGTTATCTAACCAGCTGGTGCTTAACATCAAGAAAAACTAAAACCATGCTCTTTGGATCCAGAAGGCTAGGTAAAAACAGAACTAAGTTCACACGATTACAGATGCCAGGACCTCACTAGAAGTTGTGCACAGTATAAAATACCTTGGACTCTGCCGCACAGTCATGGAGGGAGTCCTGCTGGGGACATGGTGCTAAACAGAGTAAAGCTAATCTATAATAAGGTGTGCCACTTTGCACTTGATGCAGATAACCACACTCATAATTGTACCTTTTATGCACTCACTAACTGTCTACCTTTATCCTGCAAAATAAAGCTCCATACCTATTTGCTAACCAAGAAGGCTCTCCAGGGCTTTACCACCCCCCCCCCACTTTAACAAATTGCTTCCGTACTGTCTCCAACCAATTCAACACCAGAAATATGGCCAGAAATACCATTAGGCCTCCTTTCCGGCATGCTCAGCTGACAAGTGGCCATTTGCTGTCAGGGCCGCTAACTGGTTAAACAAACTTCCTGATACTCTGCTGTATCTCCCCAAGATTAATCAGTTTAAGAGATCTTTGTGGTCTGCCTTTGCAGTACAATGCAACTGTAGCCATTAGACTATGAGCATAATTTATATTTTCCGGGGGCGTGGACTCTCAAGCTCAAAACTATTGGTCTAAACAATTAATCTATTTTTAGACTACCCTATCCTGGGAGGACTCAGCTTTCCCGGGGGGTGCTCAACCATGGAAGCCCCCCAAACTCTACACCTATGCCTATGCATTAAATTGTTTTATTCGGTTTCTCTCTGTACATATCGGTATACCGTTAGAAAGGTGACTTAAAATTGTCACTGCAATTAGAGTGCCACAACAAGGGTGACAGTGAAAGGGGCGATCTTTATTTTAGATTGCCCCTCACTCCTGTGACCCTTTGCCCCCACACAGTTTCTACCCCCTCCAGGGCATGCCCGCCCCGGAGGAGGTTATATTAATTTGGGGGGATGCGGGGGGCAGAGTCTGTTTCCTGGGATGGCACTTTGGTACTAAACATCCAGAGAGTCACAATGCCTGGCGCCCTAATACCAGCCAGCAGATTGCCTTTGCCCATATTGGCGTAGATAAAATGACTGCTGTACCAATATGGGTAACCCATACATATCCTGTGACTTTTCTTTTTAATTCAAGTTTATTAAAACATTCAGGTACAGGTTACATTCCAAAATAATCTGGTTAGTTAATGGTATGCGCCTTCCATTAGACAAACAGGCTTATTAATTCACAGTCACATTTCAGGTAATAAATTACAATTACAATTTCTCCTACAATTAAACAGTTGGTGTTTAGTTAGTACCCTCCCCTTCCCTGCTCTTCTCTCCTCCACCCCCCTTAGGTATTGGGTTTTAAGTTAGGCTTCTCTCAGGCCTCCTTCAATTGTCAGAGCCCAACAACACCTGCCATCCCATTATCCCTACTCTAAGATGTTCTCTAACCCCCATGGACAGGTCTGGGGTTACCTAAGTGTCCATTTTGTCCACCTACGGGTAAAGACCTGTGGCTTTAGATTAACTTTATATGTCAGGTCTTCCATGTCCTGTATTTCTTGGATTATTGACGTCCACTGTTGGGTGGTGGTGGGGTCAGTGGCCAGCTACTTGCAAGTGATCGCTTTGTGTGCTGCTGCCAATAGGATGTGCCAAAGATAGTTGCAATCCGCATCCCTGACTTCTGGAGGAGGTAGGCTCAACAGTAGGTTTGAGAGGCTTAACGTTGTCTGGGGGATGGAGAATAAGTCAGACAACGTTCTTATTATCTGTTGCCAGAATGTCTGAAGATTCGGGCAAAAACAGAAAAGGTGTGAGTGATGGGCCTTTGTTTCACCACATTGTCTCCAGCAGTGTGAGGTTCGTCCTCTCCCCCATTTGTGCTGGATAACTAGGGTGTAAAAATATCTTACCCTAATTTTCCATGCAAATTCCTGCCACATGAGTGAGTGTGTGGTTCGTCTGATCAGGCTGAAGATTCTGTCCCATTCCCCTCCCGTGAGCTGTATATCAGCTTCTCCCTCCCACCTTTGTTTTATCTGTAGGGTGCAGTCATCATATAGGTGCCGGAGCGATTTATATAAGGCTGAAATGTGTCCCTTTCCAAGTGTCTGGTGTGTAATAGCCTGAATCATTTTTAAGAGGTGGTGGGCTTGAGCGGGTATTCCGGCCTCCTTTTTAAGGGAGTGTGTATATGTTCTAAGTTGTAAGAACCGATAATGGTCAGTATTTTTGAGTTGATAGGTTTCCCTGATGTCCTGAAATTCCCAAACCACGTCCCCAGCCATCAGCTGACCCAGGCAACACAGGCCGAGTCTGGACCATGTTTGAAATTTGTGGTCCAGTCGAGCTGGGGTGAATGATTGGCTCCAGGCAAACCATTGTATGGGCCATATGACGCTCTTCAGTTTGTATTTAGTCTTGATCCTGTGTACCATAACTAAAGTGTTGCACGTGTTTGAAAGTGGTATTTCTTTATTATCTTGCTGGAGAGATGAATTGGCAAGCTTAGCTCCTAGTGGTGCCCCCTCTGTGGTTATTTTTTCTATATTTTTCCAGTGGGCATCATAACCAGCAGTGTCCCAGAGTAGGGCAAACCGCATTTGGGCAGCTAAATAATAATCTTCTAGGTTGGGGATAGCCCTGCCACCCTTTATTTTGTCTGATTGCATGATTCGTTTTTTAATTCTGGGTTTACTGGGGACCACACAAATTGGGTTAACATCCCTTGTCAGATTGAAAATTGTTTCTTTGTTATTCGAATACATAAGCATTGAAACAAATAAAGAAACCTGGGAAGTATATTCATAGTGATGGTCTGTATTCTTGAGTATAGTAGGAGATTTAATAGGGTCCATTTGGCCAGATCCTGCCAGATCTGGGTGGTAAGAGGATCAAAGTTAACAGTAGATAATCTCCCCAGGTTCTTAGGGATTTGGATTCCAAGGTATTTGATCTTAGATTTGTTCCAATCCAGTGAGAGGAGTGTCCGTATTTCTTGCAAGGGTGTGTAGTGGATCCCTATGACCTCTGGTTTGGTTTTACTTAAAGAGTAGCCAGAGTGAGAGCCAAACTCTTCTAATAAAGACCAGAGATGGTGAATAGACCTTTCTGGGCTAGTTAGGTAGAGGAGGACATCGTCCATGTAAAGCGAGACCTTATGTTTGAACTCCCCAATCTTCACTCCCTCAATGTTTAGGTGTTCCCTTATAGCTCTTGACAATGGCTCGATATATAGAGTGAATAGCAGTGGTGAGAGGGGGCACCCCTGATGGGTCCCTCTGCCAAGCAGAAACCTGTCAGATACACCACCACCATGTACTCTGACATATGCTTGGGGGGACAGTGTAAAAGGCCCTTAAGCCATCAACAAATGTTTGGGGAAAGCCAAATTGTTCAAGTACAAGGAATGAGAAGGGCCAGGACACTTTATCAAATGCTTTTTCTGTGTCAAAACTCATGAGGCAGGTTGGAAATCGGTCCTGTGTGACTTGGTCGATGATGCCGATGGTGCGCCAGACGTTGTCTGGTGCCTGTCTGCCCACCACGAACCCTGTCTGGTCTAACGGTATGAGCTGCAGGATGATTTTATTAAGTTGCACCACTATTATGGCAGTACAGATCTTATAGTCCACATTTAGGAGGGAAATAGGGCGGTATGAGCCACAATCTGTTGGATCCTTCCCCTCCTTGTGGATGACCGTGATGGTTGCATAATTCCAGGAAGGTGGTACCTTTCCCTCCCTTGACCAGATTTCATTATAGGTGCTCAGGAGGAGTGGGGTGGTGTCCTTGGTGAGAGCATTGTAGAGCTTCCCCACCCTGAAACCATCTGGGCCTGTACATTTCCCTGTCTTTACATTTGAGATGGCAGTGGTGAGTCCCAGTTGTGTGATGGGTGACATCAAGGCTAATCCTTGTTGTGATCTAAGGGAAGGCAAATTTATTTTCTGGAGAAATTGTAGTTTCTAATAAGGTGTGGTTTCAGTCTACGGCTGATAGAGGTTCTTGTAGTAGGAAATAAAAGCGTCTGCTATTTATTCCCCTTTATATGTTAAGTGTCCCGTGTCAGGGTGCTTAATTTTGGTGATTGTGGCCTTCGCAGCCCGTTGCCTCAGGTGGTAGGCTAAGAATTTAGTTGCTATGGGTCCCCTCAAAATACTTTTGTTTTTAAGTAAGACAGGTCTCTTTCCGTTTCTGTTTCTTGTATTTTCCTTATTCTAAGTTTTAAGGCCTTGATCTCCCCTTTGATCTGTGTGTTCCATTTATGCTTTTGTTGTGCTTCTAGGTTCCTCAATTGTTTAGTTATTTGTTCTAGTTGCTTCCTCCTCTCTTTCTGTTTGTGAGATGCTATCAAAACCATTTTGCCTCTTATCATTGTTTTAACAGTATCCCACAGTATCTGTGGGGATATATCTATCTGTGTGTTATGGTCTATCATCTGTCTAATCACAATTTTAAGCATTGTTATTGTTTGTTTATCTCTTAACAAAGAGACATTAAGTCTCCAGTGTGTCCTCTTTCTTGTCAGCATAAAGTCCACCTCGAGAAAGATAGATTGGAGTTCCAAGTGTGTGGCTGTCCCCGCCCATATGTCTCCGAAGGAAGCAAGATCTGTTGAGTAGGTCAGAAGCATATCAAGCCTAGAACACGTTTTAAATCCAGGGGAGAAGCATGTATATTCTTTAGTCTGAGGGTATTTCTCCCTCCCTATATCTATAAAGCACATTTCTGTTAATAATTTAGTAAATAGTTTGGGTGTTTGATTTCTAGGAGAGCGGAATCTGGGATGTGGTGTCTAGGCCTCTGTTTAAAATGAGATTCCAGTCTCCTCCCATCACCAGTGTCCCGTTAGCTTTCTCCACTACTATCTTAAGTAGTTCCGCATAAAAACTGACATGGGAGCCTGGTGGGCCATAGACATTAACAAGAGTTATGGGCTTATCCTGGACCCTTCCCACTACCATTATGTAACGGGCCCCAGGGTCCATCACCACCTCTTCCTCCTCAAAGGGCAACGTGGCTGACAAAAGGATTGCCACCTCCCTCTTTTTACCTCTTTCTAGGGATGCACTGTATAGTTGCGGATAGGCTCTTGACTTAAGTTTTACTACTTCCCCGGTGAGAGATGCATTTCTTGTAAGAAGTTGATATCACATTTCTGATCTCTGATGAATTTTAATATCTTCTTTCTTTTAGTGGGGTTATTAATTCCATTGATGTTGTAGGATACTATTTTTGTACTGAACTAGTCATATTTAACTGGCAGGAGAGAAAACCTTTGTTCTATTTCCCTGTTGTCTAAGGTTGTCAGGCATGCACTCTTATGAACCAATACAAACAAATAAGCACTGTACCCTTCATTGATCTCTAACATTTCTCAAGTAATATTTAAGTAATTTATAAACAGATCATGCTTCATTTAAACTTCTCTCTCGACTAGTAAGAGCTGAGCAGGTTAGAAAACAGGAAGAAGAGTAGAACCCCTAAAAGATGGGATCTGGTTAACAAAGTAAAATCCGGTGACTTTTAATATAATAATCTGAACTGATTTTTCACACTGTATGTAACTGATCTGATGTCAAAGAAAAAGATGCTCAAGGACAAGGGGCCACATGATGAAACTGGAACGAGGTGGGTTCAGGGGGAACGTGAGGAAGTACTTCTTCACAGAGAGGGTCATGGAAAAATGGAACAGTTTGCTAGCAGAGGTCATAGGGCAGAAAAAATTACAGGTTTTAAAAAAGCTTGGGATAGGCATAGCGGGCTGCTGGTAGGCAGGGGAGGGGGACAACCTATTACCAGCAGAATTTAAAAACCCACATTTTTAGGGATGGCAGGGCAGACTTGATGGGTCAAAGGCCCTTATTTGCCGACAACTTCTGTGTTTCTGTGTCTTAAGTACTTTGAGCCTGACTTGACTGAATTTCCTCTGGAACTGCTTATTGTACTTGTAATGTTTTTTGTGACTATGTATTTGGCATGGAACCTTTGCAAATGAGTATTGTACCTGTGCTCAAAGGTAATCTCTGAAGTTTTTAATAAACAAATAGATACTCACTGTGTGGTCTGTTGAGGGGGGCACCACTGTGGCCTGATTCCATGTTGGTGGAGGGGTCCTCTCAAGGGTAGAGTGCTGTTAAGTCACTAGCTTCCAGTTTTCTGAATGTGTCTCTGTTTAACAATTTGTCCCATATTATTAAGACTGGTGCCCCTCATTTCCCTACAGTTTGAGTGTCGGTATCCAACATTTCAGTGACAAAATACAAGGAGGTATACAGGATCGGCCCTGCAGGTGGGGTTTTTTATTCCAGCTTCACCATAACTTCCCTCTCCCCTCTAAATCTCTTAACTCTGTTCTATCCCTGGACACCACTGCAAACCAGACTCTGAAATGACCATCCACAGATCCATAGCTGCCATTACTGGCAAGTGAAGGGGGTCCCCATCTCTTTTAAATGGACCATGCCAGCCATCACCACCCATACAGTCCCACCCAGATCCCACCAGCATGTCCTTTCATCCTAAAAACAAAGCTTTGGATCATGTATGGTACAAAAATAAACCTTAATAAAACACATAATTTGAAAGCTTAAAATAGGCATTCCTGGGGAACATAGACCATCCTACATAGAACTAGAGATAGTATAGCGTTATGCCTGTGTATTGTTTCCCCTGGGCTGATGAAAGGACAATGTCAAAGAAAAATCTGTTTTTGTTGTGGCAAAGCATATTAAAATCAATCCTTTTAAAATTAAAAATGCCATAGTTTTCTATTTCCCAAGCCCCTTAGGTTTGTGCTGCCCCCAACCCCAAATAAATCTTAGATCAGCTCCTGGATCACTTGAGACCGTACAAAAACTTCCAGAAGTGCAGGTCTCCAGCTGACTATAGGGTGGGGGCTGAGAGTGACTTTCTCTGCCTGACTCTGTTCATTGCCCTGTGGGTGGTGGTGACAGTGTGATGGGGCTCATGATGATGTCAGCTATTACATGTGCAGGCTGGGACTGCTTGATTGAACATTTGCTGTTGTGATGTCCTCTGATTGGGGGGGAGCAGAAAGAGGAAGAGTGGAGGTCATGGTACAAAACAATGGGAGGGGGTCTCACTGTGTGTGATGACATTACAGTCTTTTTTTCTGCTGGGGAGCTGGAAGCAATGTGGATGAAGGATAAATGTGCAATAATCAGAGTATTTCTTGGCTTGCATTGTTTCCTGTATAAGTGATCACAATTTACCATTATAATTAAGGGCTAGTGCAATCATCTGCGGGCTAGTGCAATTTTGAATTAACTTGCCCTGCTGGCTAGTGCAAAAAAAGGTTAAGGTTGACCCTGATTATTCATGTCTCATACTGCTCTGGTGACTGTGGCAGCACATCTGTGGAGGCAAGTCAGTTATTGGCACATCATACCTTGTTCGTATGACTTGCACACATACTACAGGTATTTGTTGCCCTCCATAATGTGAACTCCATCAGTGGAGCATTGGCTAGAAGTGTCCAACACTATGTCTTCCACTGGAGTCCATTCAGAGACATCGTCATCTCCTCCTCTGCTGTTTATCAGTTTGGCCCGATGATGGAGGGACATCATTTTTATTACGATGCCATATAGATCACAACATCTGTGCTTGTTGGCCATAATAGTGAGGTGTGGGGGTTACTGGCTACATTGATAATAGCCTGTAACACCCCCCCAACATCAACAAATTGCACACTTGTCCTTAAGGCTGGAAGACTAGAAGGATGTGTGTTCTAGCCCCACACCAGGGCTAGAACAGGGCCCAACAAACAGCCCCTGCCATTTTCCTGTAGATGCCCCACTCCTGCAGCTCTCTGCCCCTCCCTGCATTTAAATCAAGAGACCAGCCCCGCCCATTTAGCCTTTGTTTTTGGCCGTTTTCCTATTAACAAATTATACTGTACTGCCACTAGAGGGACACAGTCTTTATCTAAAGTGATCCCTGCCTGTTGTTCATATAGAAACCTTCCTAAACTACAGCTACCCACTCCATCTGACCAGCCTCCCCGAGTTCCCTGCTTCCAAATTTTTCCTGTTCCTAAAACAGTTGTTCACTAATTTCTCTGCCTTTATGAACAATGCATCCCCTACTCTTCTCTCTCCCCCATTCTGCTTATACTGTATCCCTCTCTTTACCACCTCCACTTGCTCACTATTTTTCTATTCCTAATAACTCTCCCACCCCTATCAGTTATTATCTCCAGTCCCCTACCCACATACATGCTATCATTCCCTTCCCCCATTTGAAATATGGTGTCACTCTACCACTATTCCTCATGCGGCTTTGATAACGGTGTCCACTTTCACTGTGGTTCTCCACCTTCTTCTTCCTCACTCTTCCACTCCCTTCTCCTCAAAATTCCCAACCTCCTCATCAGCCCCTTCAAAATCTCCTAAGCTCCACTTTCTCATACTCACTTTCCTCTCGCTCTCCACCAGGGATATCCACCCCAACTCAGGCCCTATTTCCCCTAGCTCCTCTGGTGCTTCCTCCTCTACTACCTCCCCCAGCTCTCTTGTCTCAGTACTTCCAAAGGGCTTACAGATCCTACATCTAAACACCCACAGCTTGTTGCAAATGATAGACCAGATTCAGACCATGGTGTGCACTCTAAAACCAGACATTCTAATCATCTCAGAAACTTGGCTAAAGAGCACTATCCCTGACCACTCGGTCTCCATTCCTGGCTACTCACTTCTAAGGCAAGACCGTGCTGGCAGGGGTGGTGGTGTAGCCATTTATGTCCTAGTCTCCATTCAATATTCCATCATCTACTCATCCTACAGTCCTGAGACCCATGATGCCCTAGCTATCCATGTGACCCTCCCCTTCACTCTCCCAATCTTTGTATGACACAAAGATCTGTAACAGAGTTGATACACAAGGGGGGGTAGAAAGGATGAGAAGGGACTTGGCAAGGTTGGAGGAATGGTCAGACATATGGCAACTTAGATTCAATGCAAAGAAGTGCAAAGTAATGCACCTGGGAAATAAAAATCCAGGAGAAGAGTACACAATAGCAGGAGGTACTAACAACAACAATAATGGAAAGGGATCTGGGTGTAGTCATATCAGATGACCTAAAGGTGGTATGCAATGTGAGAAGTCAGTAGGAAAGCCAGGGGATACTGGGATGCATAGGAGGGCATCACAAGTAGAAAAAGGAAGTGGTTATCCTCTATACAGACAGTTGGTGAGACCCCATCTGGAATACTGTGTGCAGTTTTGGAGACCTCATCTACGCAAGGACATAGACAGGATGGAAGCAGTCCAGAGGAGGGCAACTAAATGGTGCAGGGTCTACATCAGAAACCATATGAAGAGAGACTGAGAGAGCTAATATGTATACCCTTGATGAAAGGAGGACGGGGGACATGATAGAAACTTTTAAGTACCTCAAGGGAATCAACAAAGTCCAGGAGGGTAGCATCTTTCAGAAAAAGAGATGTGTAAGGACAAGGGGGCACAATTTAAAGTTAGAGGGGTGACGGCTCAGGGGTAATGTGAGGAAATTCTTTTTCACGGAGAGAGTGGTGGACGCATGGAACCGCCTTCCTGGAGAGGTTGTGGGGTCTAAAACAGTGGAGGAATTCAAACATGCATGGGACAGACATAAGGCAATTATAGTGGGGGGGGTTGTAGGAAATAGGCTGTTGGTTAACTAGAATCTGCAGCTTATCCAGTAGGTAGGGAAATGGGCAGACTGGGTGGGCCAAGTGGTCCTTATCTGCCGTCAAAGTCTATGTTTCTATGTTGTAGCTGGCATATACTGCTGCCCAAATGTCCATCCTTCGGTTGCACTAGACTAACCTCCATCACTTCCCTTGCTCACTCTGGGGAATTATTCATCCTAGGCAACTTCAATATAAATTGGTTGTCACCTAAAACTACCAAAACTAAAAATGAAATCAGAGCCCTAAACCTCTCCCACCTGCCCAAACCACAAGATACAACAACGCTCCCTACTTGACTGGGACTCTTACCTCCCACCCCCACTGTGTCATCACCTCTGGCATCCTTCCTGTTGTTCTTGACCATAACCCAATATTCACAGTTAAGAAAGTCCACAGAACTAAATCACCACACAAAACCATACAGCTACACTCTTTCAAGTCTCTTGCCCTTGAGCTGCTCCTGAGTAACCTTGCCACTTCTGACTGGTCCCCCCAAACTCCCTCCCTCGGTTGATAAGGCCCTTGTCTACTTCAAAGAAATCTTTCTTGTAAACTGGAATACCTTTGCCCCACTCAAACAAACCAGAGTTAGAAGTAACCACTTACCTTTTATAACCCCTGAACTTCTGGCCTGCCTCAGGGCTAGAGATTGAGCCTGGTAGCGTCTTAAAACTTCCCAGCATCCTAATGACCTCATGAACTACCGCACACTCCAAAACACTTGCACCAGGACTACAAGGTTAGCCAAGTCCGAATATTTCAAATCTGCCTTCATCACTAACATAAATTCCCCTTCAAAGTTCTGGAATGCGGTCCATGCTCTATTTACCCTCTCATCTCGCCCCAGGCCAGTACTTAAAGTGAATAGCACACTAGTGTCCGATCCACCAGCCGTAGCTGCGGAATTTAGCTCCTACTATACCTCCTGCACCACTGAAGTACTGAAATCCTTCCCTCCCACCCATTCCTCCCCACCCTCTACCAGTGTGCCCCTCCACCACTCTCCCACCTCCCCTTCTCTTTCACTACTGTAACCCCAAATGACTCCCTAAGTGCGCTCCTCACCATCAACCTCTCTAATGGTGCCTCCCCTGATGACCTCGACCCAAAACTCCTCTCCCTCTCTGCTTCGGCCATTGCCTACCCCCTCTCAGTAATCCTAAATCTCTCATTCTCTACTGCCTTGGTCCCCTCTTCATGGAAACATGCAGTGGTCCTCCCTCTACCAAAAGGGGCAACCCCTCATTCCCTGGCAACTATCACCCCATTGCTCTCCTCCCTACCCTTGCCAAACTTCAAGAACACATTGTCCTCTCCCAACTCACCTCTTTTCTATCTGACACCTCCTTTTTCACCCCTTTCCAGTCTGGTTTCACAAAAAAACCACTCAACCACCTCCTCTTTCCTACGACTCACATACTCCATCCTAACCAGGATGGGCAATGGCCAAATTACCTCTGCCATTTTTGTCAACCTGGCCAAGGCCTTTGACACCATCTCTCACTCCCTTCTCCTCAACTCACTCCCGGCAGCTGGCCTATCTCCCTCTGCCACAAATTGCTTCAAGGCCTACCTCATGGGCAGAACCCAATCAGTTAAGATCTTGGACGACACTTCCCCTCCCTTCCTGATTAGCACTGAAATCCCCCAGGGCTCTGTATTAGGACCCCTCCTATTCTCCATCTTCTTAAATGACCTTCCCTCTGTTTGCTTCCCCTCCTCCCCCCCTCCTCCGCTACACATATGTATGCTGATGATACAGTCCTGTATGCATCTGGCTCCTGTCCTGCTGAGGTTACAACTAGCTTACAGCAAGACTTAGACAATGTTCAGCTCTGGTTTGTTAAACATTAACTTTTCTTCAACACCAAGAAGACTGTCTCCATGGCCTTTGACACAAGGCAGAGACTCTCCAGGCTTCCCTCCCTACCCACTTTCCACACCCTTGATGGGACTTTACTTGAGGACACATCCTCCTTCAGGTACTTAGGTGTATGGTTGGACAAACACCTAAACTTCTCTGGACATATTGATGCCATCCAGAAAAAACTGTGCCCCAAGCTAGGTGCCCTGATCAGGAACCGTAGTTGCAGCCCTCCTACGGCTAGGCGTGAACTTGTTCAGAAGATGATACTGGCCATTTTTGACTACTGTGACGTAGTCTATAGTGCTGCCCCTAAGTCCTCCCTGTCCAGACTGGACACCCTCTTCAATTCCTTCTGCTGCTTCACCCTGGATGCCCCCCCTCGCACCCACCACTGCGATCTTTATCATGCCCTATCCTTCCCCTCTCTTACAAACAGCCAACTCTCCCTCTGTGCTTAATTCACCTCCAAGCACTGGTTGGGTGAGCTCCCTTCCTACCTCACCTCCTGCTTTATAACACCTCCCACATTCTCCCATTCCCTTAGATCAACCGACTCCCGTACCCTGGTAGTCCCCCGCAGATCCACCCTAATCAGTCAATCCGATTACTCTCACTGCCTCCCAAAAATCTGGAATTCCCTCCCCCCTCAAATCTGGCACTCATCCTCCACCTACTCCATCAGCTCTGCCCTCAATAATTACCTTGCACCTAGCTGCTCCTGCCATGTCCTCCCTAATTCCCTCCTCTACACCCTGAACAAACCCAACCCCTCTACCGTCACCTTCATTTTACCCTGTGCACCCCACCCTCAAAATTTCTAGCTCTCCTCCCCTTCCCCCAAATTGCTCCCCCTTACTTGTCTCCCATGATCTCTCACAAAATGTAAGGGACACCGAATACTTTCCATAGGTCCCTCTCCTACCCCCCAAGGGGCTTGTATCTCTCATCTATTCTCTTCCCCACCATCCCTCCTATCTCCCTTGACTTGCAGTTCTCTTGCAGGGTTCTTAGCATCCGGAAGGGGTCCTACTGCATCTAGGCTTGTCGCCTCTCCTTCCCCCTTCCCCATCTACCTGTCCCCCTAGCCTTTGCAGTCCTCTTGCAGGGTTCTCAGCATCCTGAAGGTGCTCTACTGTGCCTAGGCATGTCTCCTCTCTTTTCCCTCCCCCATTCTACCTTTTCTCCCTAGCCTTCGCAGTCCCCTTGCAGGGTTCTCAGCACCCTGAAGGGGTCCTACTGGATCTAGGCTTGTCTCCTCTCCTTTCCCTCCCCATCTACCTTTCTCACTTGTCTTCACAGTCCCCTTGCAGGGTTCTCAGCATCCTGAGGAGGTCCTACTGCACCTATTCTTGTCTCCACTCCTTCTTCTCCCCATCTTCCTTTCTCCCTGGCCATCGCAGTCCCCTTGCAGGGTTCTCAGCATCCTGAAGGGGTTCAACTGAGCCTTAGCAAATCTCTCCTAGTCTATCTAGCCACTATCTTGGCTTTCCATGACTACTAGCAGGGTCCAATTGCATCCTGATGGGTTATTGATTAGTCCCCATCCCTTCCAAAGGTACGAATTCTCTTCCCGTCAAGAGTTCAATTCTCACTCCCTCTCTCTCCTATCACTCTCTTAATCCTATCTACTGACCTTCCCCAACCTCCTTGCAGGGTATCCCGCATCCAGAAGGGTCCTCTCTTGGGTTAGGTCATATTCCCCCTCCTAGCATTGAAGTCACGCCTCCTCCTTCTCTCTCCTCCCTCTTTAAATCCCTACAGCCTTATCCCCCTTTCTGCCTAGCCCCCACAGACCCCTTGCAGGGTTCCCACATCCTGAAGGGGCCTCTCTAAGACATTACCTTATCCCCTTCTCTCTGGTCCCCCCAGTCCCCTTGCAGGGTTCTTTGTATCCTGAAGGGGTCTCCAGGGACAAGGCTCTTCCCCCTCCCTCCAGCTAACCCCTCCCTCTCCATTCCCCCTTTTCATTCACGTAAGCACTTGTTTACTTATTAACCCGGCACTTATTATTGTCCACTCTTTCTACCTATTATGTACAACACTGTTGTAATACTGTTTGTAATACCTGTCTTATAACTGTATGTTAATGTTGATCTTGTAAGTTGAATGTTTAATGTCTCATTCCTATTGTACCCCTTCCCCCCAGGTCGTACCAGGAAACGAGCAACTTGTTGCTCAGTGTGCCTTCCTGGTGAAACATTTCAGTAAATAAATACATAAATAAACTTGGGATAAAATCCCAATACAGACACTGTGGTGCAGCATGGGGGGGGGGGGTGTTGCACTCCTGAGGTGCAATCTTTCAGATAAGATGTTAAATTGAGGTCCATGTGCCTGTTCTGGTGGTTGTTCAGGTGGACGTTAAACATCCCATGGCACTTCTCGAATAAGAGTAGGGGAGTTTATTAAGAAAAAAAAACTACACCATCAAACTTTCAAATAAATATTCAACATAGATACCTCTTAGTTTTTAAAATAAAACAGAATAATACAGAACTAAAAATACACAGATACATATAATACAAATCATGTAACAGGTCGGTCTGAATCAGTGATTCAGGGTAACCTTCTCCACTGTTTATTGAGTAAGGTTCTATGCACAAAGTTTGTTTCTTCCTGATAAATCCTGCACAGTTCAGAAGTGACTTTTACCAAACGTGCAATTTGAGAAGTATGTTTTGCTGCAGTGTAAATAAACACCTAGGGCCCGATTCTCAAAACCTGTAGACTGATGCAAGGGACTTGCACCATAAGAGTTTGATGCAAGTGGTGACTTGCATCATAACTTGTGTCAAATGTGATTCTGTAAAGCAGCCTGCATCAAATCAAACGCTGCACCAAAGCCCCTTTGCACCAAACTTGCGGCAACCAACCAGGTGCACTTGGTCACAAGGGATTCCCTTTTTTGAAATTCTGCAAGCCAGCCATGGACGCAGCAAGGGGCACAACTGAGATCAGCCAGGAGCTGGTATAAGTGGCATGCGCCAGTGGAATGGGATCTCACAATGTGCTACTAGCAGCAGAGGGGGCACGATGTCTTGAGGGGGTTCAGCTGGGCAGCAGTGGCACAGATGGCACCTGGAGGGGTGCATTTGCAGTGTACATTATGCACAGTATAGTGCATGTACAGTACCGTGAACATCCCTGGTAGTCTAGCGACTCCCCCAATCCCAATGTCCCTCTGAAGTATTGATCAATCTTCCCAGGTAGTCTAGTAGCCTTCCCCTCAATCCCCAATGTCCCTCTGATGCATTGATCAATCTTCCCTGGTAGTCTAGCACCCCCGATCCCTGATATCCCTCTAATGTATTGACCAGTCATCCCAGGTAGTCTGGCGCCCCACCCCCCGATCCCTTGTCTCCTGCAAAACCATTTATGTTCATTCTCTGGTGGTCAGTGTTCCCCCACCCCTCATTCCAGCAAGCAGTGCCCAACCACCCCCTCCCCCATCCTGAACCCCGAGCCAGCTACTGGCACAGCCTCTTCTCACCATCACGATTGGATGCTGACTGAACTTTCACTGAGCGCATACTCTATACAGTACACTTTCATTGATTGACAGCTGAGCTATCAATAAATGAGTGTGTACTGTATACAGTACGTGCTCAGTGACAGTTCAATTGGTTGCCAGCTGTGGTGGTGAAAGGAATCAGAAAGTAAGTGTCTTTCAGATCTAGAAATGCTAGCCAGTTTCCTTTCTTTAGTGAAGGAATAACTATGCCAGTGTTACCATTTTGAACCTGGGCTTTACCAGAAGTTTGTTTAGGTATCTTGTTCCAGTTTTTTCTTACAGGTAGCTTTGGGGCAGGATTTTTATATTGTTTGGGGGTTGTGACTCAGCTTAGCAAGTATTTAATATGGCAGAGCTTGTGTTTGAAGTTTGGGGGGGTCGGAGGGATTTAAATGGGGGATTTGAGATGTGGTTGACTGGCACCTTTTTCTGTAGGTCATATCAGGATTTACCATGGCTGAAAGGTGCCAGTCAGCCAATCAGCTTTCAGGATTTTCAGAGCCATTGTATAATAAGGAATAAAACAGCAGTGATGGCTAATTCCTTGGCTGACCATGTTTGTATCACTGAGACCTGGCTTGTGGAGGACACCGGCCCTGTGCTGGAGGTATCTATCCTGCCAGATTATTCAGTGATACATTGCCTGAGAAGGAATCGCAAGGGTTGGGGTGGTCATTTTGTTTTAAATCCACTTTGGGACTTACTGTGTACTCCATGGGAACTTTCAAGTCCTTTGAGTGAGTCACTGCTAGATGCACTGTAGGTGTGCGCTGCAAGGTCATCCTTATATACCATCAACCAGAGTATGGGGGTGATTTTTTGCAGGAATTGGTGGATTTCATTGCCGATCAGGCACTAAATGCTTCCAGACTTTTAGTGCTGACGAACTTCAGTGCCTGGGTCAATGATGAGACCTCGACCCTTGGTCAACAGCTCCACCAGCTGATGAACTCAATGGGGCTAGCACATGCTGTTGGCTCTAATACGCATCAGCTAGGTCACATTCTGAACTTGATCTTCTCATCAGATCTTGACGTAAGTGCAATCAAGGTTGATCCGGTCTCTTGGTTTGATCATCCTGCAGTGTCATTCTTTTGTGGACCCCCTGTTTTGTTACTCCCCCTGTGGAGATGATCCGGTACCATCCAAAACAAAATTTGGAGTCTCACAGACTCCTGGAGGTACTGGACATTTTGGGCACGATGCTCACTTGTGTGCAGGGTTCCAAGAATGCCATGGAACACTATAATAGTACTCTTACATCCACCTTGGATTCCTTAGCTCCTTATGGTGTCCATCCCTTGACCTCTTGGTGGAGCTCTCCATGGTACTGTGATGAGCTGTGCTGGTTGAAGACTAAGGCTCAGAAGTTAAAGCGTTCTTGGCGCAGGTCCCGGTTTAGGGACAACAAAGTGGCAATGAAGAGTCACTACAGTGAGTATCTGAGCAATCACCCTGAAAAAGAAAGAAACCTTTAAGACCTTGTTAAAACATATCTATTCTACAAAGCATTTCCCTGAGTCTTTTAAATTATTGCTAAAATTATGTTTTAACTGTTTCTTGTTGCTGCCTAATTAACTGTTTTGAAGTTTTACTAGTGCTCATTGTGCAGCTCCCTGAGCCTTTGGGAATGGGTTCCCTATAAATAAAATTGCCCTGCCTTCCCTTTATTTCTGGCAGGCAATAATTTTTTTCAGTTATGTGATGTATCACTGCATCATTCATAAACATATTAATTTATACATTATTAGTTTTTCTACAATTTTTTTTTTAATTAACAAACTGAAAAAATGACTTTCACATAATTCAGTGAATATTGTTTAAATAGAGTTGGATTTAGTGCTCATTTAACATGATAGCATTGTGGATCTGGAAGCCGAATTCCTCCACTTACAGTGAGCAGCATTTATTTATTTATTAAAATATTGTTCCAGGAAAGAGTACGCTACATTGAGAAAACAAATTATTGATTTCCTGTACGTCCTAAAATAGAACAGAAGAGCAAAATCATCAGCAGCAAGGACTTTTACTTCCAAAACCATAAGCCTCCCCCCCACACACACACACACCTTTCACTAAATTAATTCCACTATAAAAGAACAGAAATATAGCTGTAAATGGCAATGATATTTCATGAAAAACAATCTGCAGTGGGAGATAATTACTTTTTCTTGTTTTACATTGATTTCACGACAGGAGATCTAAACCCACCAAGACGTCTCATTTTGAACATCAGTTTTAGTTAGCTGGAAAGCTATGTAAGCCCTAATTCATGTAGGATTTAACAGTTCTGTTTAGCAGAACAGTACTGTTTATTGAAATATAATTATATGTAGGACAAAGAAAATCCAGGGCTGTCCTGTCACTCAGAAGAGAAGCTAACAGTCTGTCACATGCGTGGCAGACTGCCCAAATTCCAGCTCGTTTTTTTCCTTGTGGTTGGAAATAACGCTTGACACTTTTGACTAGAATAGTTAGACTAACAGTGCATGCTGTAAAAATAAATAGGGTGATAGGCTCCTGCCACAAGCAACATAGAAGACTTTTTCTTTATAGAACTCCTCCAGGCCCTTACCAAATGTTTACAGCTAGCTCTGTCTTCACCACTAGATGTGGGTTAGTGAATTCACATTGCACAAGGGCTTAATTTGTTGCTTTTCTACAGTTCCATGGAAAAGTATTAGGGCTCTCAGATATACATGGATTTATGTATTTTACAGGAAAATGGGACAATCTACAGGGAAACTGTTCCCATAGATATGCACTGGTTGCACAGGAAAACAGAGCAATTAAGCTTTCATAGGAAATAATCTAAGTTCAATGGGCATCTAATCTCTGATGTGTTGGTGTGGTGTAGTGCTTAAGTAATATACCTTTGGCTTATTCATCATTATTTCCACCCAGTTAGACGTGCCATAGGTGAAGATCTATAGCTATGTCTAAAGGAAATGGAAGTTCTGGGTAAGTCACACAAAAGGACAGCAGAATGAAACTGCAGAACCCTCTCAAATTCGTAGAATTCTTTTTTTTTTAGTTACTATGCTGTAGGGGTCCGACCGATCCCCTCACTCTGTAGCTCCACCTCACCGCTACTTCCTGGGACACACCTCCCCAGCCCCCAAGCACCCTGGCTTTCCCGGTCATGGCCACCAGCTTCCTGACAGTTCTTCAATGGCACCAGGGAAGGAGAGCTTCCAGGCATCCTGGCTTACCCCCCAGGGCAGGGCTACCTGCTTCACAATGGTACTTCAATGGTACCGTGTGGTGAGGGGTCCCAGTCCCTGCAGCAAGGTCCAGTTGCCAAAGTCATCTAGTCGGTGGACAAGGTTTTGTCAGAAGCCCTGTGGAGATGGGACGTGCAATGATGTTTAAGGCTGATGTCTGTCCCACCTCCCAGCAGTCCAGACAACAGTTACTGCTGATCCCTCAGCCTCCGTCAGAGGTCGGCAATGTGCTGGTCACACATCCCTTCCCCCTAGAGAAGGGGAGCTGTCCTTAGGATGTTCAACCCTTCTCTCCCTGGCTGGCCCTCCGATGCCCCAAGCTCATTCCCGAACCTGGGTCATCAGCATCGCAGATGGATACCTTACCGCTGCACCAGCAGGCTGACTAAACTCACAGAATTGCTGTATGCCTTGACATGAAGGGGAGGAAAAAACTCTGTAGTGGAAACATCTGGGGATGGACGGCCTCACGTATGCCTTCCCTCCAGGCATTGTGAGTAAAGCATCTCTAACTACTCTAGCTGACAGTGTAAGCAAGATTCAGGATACTGGAGACCAGGACCAACATGCCCACCGTGTCGGGGCACATGCTCACTGTAAATTTCAATACAAGTATTGCATTTTGTGCAGAGGGAGGTCTATAAAAGTATAAATTCATGCCCCCCTTGATTGTTTTTTAATTGTGTGCCTTCAGACATTTTTTCTGGCATGACATACCTGCTGCAGAGGCAGTGCTGCCCAAGCTGATGGGGCTGGATCCCTTTCTGGTTGTGGTCAAGGTGGTCCGACTGCATGCAGCAGCTGAAAGAATGAAGGGTTCAATTGGACTGAGGCAGCTGGAGTAGAGATGTTACGTACTCTGGTCATGATGTTTCTAGGTCATGTTTGAATAGGATGGAGTAGGTTAAGGTCCCCTGTTGGTTACTCCAAATAAAGTGCTACTGGCAGATCAGGTGTTGATGAAGTCAATACTAGAATAATAGCACCATCCGCCAACCATTAAATAAGCAGTCACACACCATAAAATATAAGGTTCACCAAACTTTTATTGCAGTAGCCAAAGTAAGGAATACCTCTTAATAGGAATGCCAGCAGGAACACCTTGCACAAAAACCTCTGACTGTTTTTCGCTTAGCGCATCTCTCCCTGATGATGCGCTAAGCGTAACCGGTCGGAGTTTTTTGTCTGAGACTTGACTGCTTATTTGATGGTTGGTGGATGGTGCTATTATTCTAGTATTGCCTTTGTTATGTGCACATCCAGTCATGGAGTGACTTTTGCTCTTTGTTGATGAAGTCTGCCAGTTGAATGTCTTTAGCAGAGGTTGACAACTACAGGAACCTGGAGGTGTTCACCTGGTCATGGGATGGCTGGACCATAGGTCGTAGAGGGAGTACTGAAGTGCCAGGCTGCAGGTGCTGCCAAAAGCCTTTGTCATAGCTAATGCAGGAAAGGGTTTTCCTGGGAAATTGTTTAACCAGGAAAGGCACATTAAGCTGAAGCTTGTTTCTAGGTGTGACCAGGGAGCACACGGAAGTAAAGTGACTTCCTCAGGGTCACACAGTATGCAAGTGGTGACTGTAGGATTTAAACCCAGGTATCCAGGTTTGCGCTTAGTGCCCTAAACCACAGTGCTGTACTGCCTTGAGGTGGTTCCTGGGAAGGTAGAAGTCTGACATAGCTGGTGAGGAAGACTTACGATACTTAATTTATGATTGACCAATCCTGTGAGTCAAAGGAAGTTGATACCTCAAGAGGCTTAGTTAGTGGCAGGATGAAACCAGAAGGGATGAAAGCTTTATGAGACCCTGCTGCCTGTTGTTGTAGGTGGGAGAAGCCAGTAGTACAAAAACAAAGGAGGCAAAAGCATACTGAGTCCTTGATGGTAGAGTGCAGGTGACTGCCCGAATAATGGAAGGCAATTGCCCAATGCTAATGTAGGCATTACCCTAGTAGGAAGTGGTCCCACCCTCTTTATTTTTTATTATTTTATTTATTGAGGTCTTGGATTATACCAGTGAGCAGATGCTCATTTATAGGTTCCACATCAGTTACATAGACAATACAATACAGATGACAGGGTTACATATGGTACAGGTAATTTACAGGGTACAACAGCATTAAACAGCTTAAGCAGTATAGCAGCTAGCCAGCGTCAGAGGTTAACACCCTACTTGGAAGCTCTGAGAGGTGAGAAGAAGGAGGGGTTGCAAACATGGGTGGAAGGAGTAAGGCAGTTGGGAGCATCTGAGGGGGTAGGGAAGTGGAAGAGATGTCATGGTTGGGGGGTAGGTGTAATCTAAAGTGCTGGGACTGGGGTCCCTCAACCCAATGAGTTGTCAGGAGGTAAGTCCAGGTAATTGATTGATGCTCCGGGAGGGTGCTAATGATAGCAGTCACATTTACTAGATTTTACTAGGTGCTGCCGGAGTCTGCATTTGAGTGATCCAATAGATATGGCATTGATGACATCAGGAAGTAAGGCATCGGTCCATAGTGGAGCACGACAGTAAAAGGCACATTGTGCCAAGGCTATGCAGCATCTGGGAACTTTGTAGATCTGAGTGAAGGAGTTCCTTGTGGGTCGGGTGCTTGAGTGTGGAGTTAGTAGGTTCTGGACCTTTGTGGGTAGCTGGTTGAGGGAGCATTTCTTGGTGATGAGGCAGGTTTGGTAGTTTATTCTGTCCTTCAGTTGTAGCCAACCTGCCCAGGTGTAGAACTCACAGGTGTGCATTAGTCTTTCCGCACCTGTGAGCAGTCAGCCTGCCTTGTTTAGTGCGGTGGTGATGCGGTTTAGGGCTGTGTCTGTCGCCAACCCGTAGACTGCCAGGCCATAGTCGACAAGGGAGACTATCAAGCTGTTGATGACCAGGTTCAATGCCTCATGTGTTAGGCAGTGTCTATGCCTGTATAGGATCCCTATTCTTGTATTAATCACCCTTGCCCTTGGAACATCCCAGCTGTTATGCACCCCATCATTAGGGCGCCAATCCTGCAAGTCGTTGATTGCTTTTCATGTGTGAGGCTGTGCCCCATACTTAGGGTTCTAACTCGGGGGGGGGGGCAGACCTTGGGGGGGCAACTTACAGGATTGGTGCCCTAATGATGGGCGCACAATGGTCGGCACTCCGAGAGTGTGCAGTGGTAGGAAGCCAGCGAAGGTGAAAATATACAGTGTTCTTTACAGGCTCAGCAAAGATGAGGCTTGACAGCTGGAGGACTGATGCATGTTGTTGGTGGGCCTTAATCACAGTACAAACCAATAGGAAGTGAAAGCATACTGTGCTCTTGGGGGAAGAGACTAGCAGAAGTTGATATTTGTGTCATGTCAGTGGCATTGTCAGCAGTACAAAGCCATAGGAGGAGAAGCACACTGAGTCTTCGATGTGAGAGCAGGCAAAGCCCAACTGAGAGAGGGCTGCTATCTGTTGTTGATGAGCATGGTCCATGGTACAAAGCCATAGGAGACAAAAGCGTTCTGGTCTTTGATGAGCGGAGCACACGGGAGACTCAACAGATGGAGGACTGATGCCAGTTGTTGTTGGCATATGTGTCCCTGCAGTATGAACCCATAGATGGTGAAAGCATACTGCGCTCTTGGGGGCAGAGTGCAAGTAACAGCCGAATTGATGGAAGGCCGATGCTTGGTTCTCTTGGAGGTGTTGCCAGCAGTGCGAAGCCATAGGAAGTGAAAGCATATTGACTCACTGAAATGATGACCAGGTGTTACCAGTAGTACAAAGTCATAGGAAGTGAAAGAACACTGTGGCCTTAATGAGCAGAGCATAGGTGAGGTTCGATAGAAGGACGACTGATGCCTGTTGTTGGCATAGCGCATCCTCAAGGGGAGAGTGGAGGAAGCCCGACTGATAGAGAGTTGAAATTGTTGCTGTGATGGGCTGACTGGGTGTCACCAGCAATATTAACCCATGGGGGCAAAAGCATTCTGTGCATTTGGGCAGAGCGGGTGAGCCTGACTGAGGAAAGGCTTTTGCTTGATCGTAGTTGATGAGTATACTAAACTGTTGAGAGTGGGTCTATGGTTGTTGATTGTGAAGTAATGTTTACAAAGGCCAGATACAGCAAGGAGGCCTGAAGGAAGACTTGGCTAGAGTTCTGGATGGAAATGAAAGCAGAGCTGTATGGTTCCTTGGAAGTAATGAATGCCTGAACTGAACCGAGCATTTGTAGGAGTGCATCAGTGACTAGGGTCCGAACAGAAGGAAGTGCAGTAAGGATATTCAGGGAATTATACAACAGGTTTCAAAAAATAATTTGGTGCCATAATGGTGACAGTCAAGGTTTGAGCTAAAAAGTGCTGACTCCTCTGGTTCTTGAGCACCGACTGGCTTGCAGCTATTATGCGGCTTCTGAGGGGCCCATTACGGATGATCTTCTTCCTTCACCCTAGCTGAGCAAAGCAGCTTTGCAGGTCATGAGGAGGCAAACCAGGTCAGGGAGCAGCATGGAGGAATAACCTTGGAAGGCAACAGAGACACAGCTAGAGAATGGACTGTAGTGGTGCATAGGGTCATGAGTACAATTGGCTTATTGGGAGCTGTGCAGAAGATGGGTATGTGTTCTGAGAGAGGCTTAAATCTGAAGAGGCTGCCATTCTTTGTCTTATGCACTGGAAGGAATGGGTAAGAGCACTAGAAACATAGAAACATAGAATTTGACGGCAGATAAGGACCGCTTGGCCCACCTAGTCTGCCCATTTTCTCACCTAACAGATAAGCTGCAGATCCTAGTTAACCAACAGCTTACTTCCTCCTACCCCCACCAGGACTGCCTTATGTCTGTCCCATGCATTCTTGAATTCCCCCACTGTTCTTGACTCCACAACCTCCTCAGGGAGGCTGTTCCATGCATCCACAACCCTCTCCGTGAAAAAATACTTCCTCACATTACCTCTGAGCCGTCCCCCCTCTATCTTCAAATTGTGCCCCCTTGTTCTTGCACATCTCTTTTTCTGAAAGATGCTACCTCGTGGATAAGCCAGAGATGAGGAGGATGGAGACAGCACTGGCCAGAGGGGCTGCAGCCAGAGGTAAGAAACATAGAAACATAGAAGTTGATGGCAGATAAGGACCGCAAGGCCCATCCAGTCTGCCCATTTATTTTTCTACCTTATAAATGTGTCATCGGCCTTTGCTCTTTCAGTGGCCTATCTATTCATACTCATTTGTATTGCTCCCTTATGCCTATCCCATGCCTGTTTGAAGCCCTGCACTGTATTCATAGCCACCACTTCTTGAGGTAGGCCATTCCATGCATCCACCACCCTTTCTGTGAAAAAGAATTTCCTCACATTCCTCCTTAATTGGCCCCCCTCTAATCTCATGCTGTGTCCTCTTGTCCTGCTATTTTTCTTATATTTAAACATGTTAGACTCTTTCACCTTGTTAATGCCCTTAGGTGTTTGAATGCCTCGATCATATCACCTCTCTCCCTTCTTTGCTCAAGGGTATACATATTGAGCTCGTTAATCAGTCCTCATATGTCTTTGATGCAGTCCCTGCACTTTTGGTTGCCCTTCTCTGGACTGCCTCAATTTGGTTAATGTCCTTGTGAAGGTGTGAGCTCCAATACTGCACGCAGTACTCCAGATGGGGCCTAACCAGTGTCTTGTAAAGAGGGATTATTACCTCCCTCTTACGACTTGTGATACCCTACTAATACACCCTAACACCCCCTAGCCTTACCTACTGCTTTAGAGGTTTGCTTGGATGACTTCAGGCCATCAGTGATGATGATGCCCAAGTCTCTTTCTTCCTTTGTGACTGCTAGCAACTCCCCTCCTAGCCTATAGGTGGCTTCATGGTTTCTCTTCCCTATGTGCATGATCTTGCACTTCTTTGCATTAAATCCCAGTTGCCACTCTTCTGACCATTTTGCTAGTTTATCCAGATCTCTTCTCATTCTGCCCACCCCATCTGGATCATCTACTCTGTTGCAGATCTTGGTGTCATCTGCAAACAGACAAGCCTTACCCTCTAGTCCATCTGCAAGGTCACTAATGAAGATGTTGAAGAGGACTGGCCCCATGATTTATTTATTTATTTATTTATTTGCTTTTGGTAACCGGGTAAGTGCACTAGGCATAGAGATGCCTATTTTCAGGCACGACCCGGGAGAATACAGTGTTAGGAATACAAAATCGTATATGTGACGCAGCACATGAAACAGTACAATACATAGTCAAGTAAAAAACTCATAGATGTGGGGAGATATAATCAGCAACAAGCGCGAGGAAGTTTAAAAAGTATGATAAAATTGCAGAACAATATGACAGGTAACACAATAAATAAGAACATAAGTATTACGATAAGGGCATACATATAGAATAATACGTAGAGTTACAAAGAGGTGATTGAAAAGGGAGGGGAAGAAGGGAGTGTGATGGGGGAGAGAGAGAGAGAGGAGGAAGAGGGAGAGGGAGAGGGAGCGGGAGAGATAAAGAGAGAAGATATGGGAGCGAGGGAGAGAGGATAGAGAGAAGGAGGGAGATGACCTGAAGGAGGGTGTAAGAGAGGTGGAGAAGAGAAACAACTAGAGAAGAAGACTAAAGCAGTGCAGGGGAAGAGGAGCTAAGGTGGGTTAAAGCAAGTGCAGGAGTTTATAGAGTGAAGGTGCTTTTTGTGAAGTTTCTTAAAAGTGTCATGGGTAGTTGCTTGTCAAATAGCTTGGGGTATGGAATTCCAGTATTTAGGAGCCACGTGAGAAAAGGCGCGTGAACCCAAATTAGTTCTGTGTCTAGGAAGGCGAAAAAAGGCTTGGTCTGTCGATCGCAGTCCATAGGAGAGAGGCTGAGTGACCAATAGGGCTGAGAGGGATAGTGGGAGGCCCGATCTGACAATGGAGTCAATTAATGATCCAAAAGCCTGTAGCCTGTGAGCGGAGGGGCACAGCCAAATTAGGTCACTGTAGAGCTGGCAATGATGCTTGAAACGAGGAGATGTGGAGGCATAGCGGCAGATGCTGTTGTAGGTGGTATCCCACTTATGGAGGGATGATTTGGAGGCAGAGAGGTAAGTGACTGAGCCGTATGCAAGGGCTGGGAGAAGAAAGCCTTGGGCCACAGCAAGTCTAGCAGATGGGGTCAGGGTATATCTAGTTCGGTAGGCACTACCTATTTTGGCCTTAACTGATTTACAGGTGGTTGTAATGTGTAGATCAAAGTCAAGAGATTGATCGAGAGTGACACCTAGATATTTAAAGGAATTTGTGTTGTTCAGTGAGGAGCCATCTGCACATGGAATAATAAGGGCAGTTTGATTCACTTTAAGTCTGGAAGATGAGCCAAAGAGCATGGAGTAGGTTTTACTAGAGTTGAAGATAAGTCTGTTTTCAGTGAGCCATGATTGAATATTAACAAAATCTTCGGCAAGAGGATGGTTTAAGTCGATAACAGATTTAGCACTGTGGCAGATAACTAGATCGTCCGCGTATAGCAGAGATGAACAGCTAGGTGCAAGAAGTGGGATGTCATTAATAAAGATTGAGAAAAGCAGGGCCCAAGGATAGAGCCCTGGGGCACTCCGACTTTGAATAGTGGAAAGGTCTGATATAGCTGAGTTGAAAACTACAGCTTGCTTTCTGTCGGACAGGTAGTTTCCAAACCAGGCCACTGTATCATTGGCGAAGCCTAGGGAGCGTAGTTTTGTAAGAAGAATTGTATGGTTGACCAGGTCAAATGCCTTAGTAAGGTCAATGAAGACTGCACCTGTTAGGAGGCCCAAGTCCATAGAGGCATATATGTCATTGGTGAGTTTGAGGAGGGCAGTGGAGGTGCTATGTCCTTTGCGAAAGCCATGCTGTGAGCTAGATAGAAGGTTATATCTTTGGAGGTATTCAATAGTTTGGGTGGACACTAGTTTTTCCAAAAATTTGCTAAGTACAGAGAGGATTGCAATGGGACAGTAGTTCTGTATCTCTTTGGGGTTACCCTTTTTAGGGATAGGTGTGACTTTAGCTGATTTCCAAATTTTAGGTATTTTGCCATGGCATAAGAGACAGGTTGAACATTTTGTTAGGGAGAAGCAATGAGTGAGCGTGCTTTTAGGAGCCGAGGTTCTAGCCCATCAGACCCTGTGCTGGTGCTGTCAGGAATAGTGCGTAGCAGTTTTAACACTTCTCCTCTTTTTATACTTCGAAACCTAAAGGGTGGGTGTGAGATTGTTGGACTAGTGTCGTTAGGTGATACATAGTTGCGGACAGGAGGGAAAGACGTGAGGTAGTTTGAGAGATCTACGAAATAGTGATTAAAAGAGTTTGCTATGGTTGTAGGATTGTTGCAGTGAATGCCATTTAACAGCATGTCACTAGTATGAGCCCTGTGATTAGCTCCAAGGAGTGATTTTATGGTTGACCAAAATTTCCTAGAGTCACGGAGGTTTTATTAGGAGGTCCTTGCAGAACGAGCTTTTGGCTAGTTTATATTTTCTTGCATGAGTTTCTCAGAGATCGATATAGATTATGGTCAGTCTGCATCCCAGTGATCTTGAAACACCACCATGCCTTATCCCTGGCTCTTATTTGGGTAAGCAGGGCTTTTGTTAACCACTTAGTCTGAGTACCACGATGAACGTCGGGTGACTCGGGAGCATGGGTGTCTTGTAGAGGGCTAAAGTGGGCCAAGAAGTAGTCAAGGGCTGTCTGAGCACAAGTTGAGGTGTATATCGGACCAGTCAATCAGTGAGAGATCATAAGTAAACTGCCCTACGTTAAAGTTGGCCAGATTGCGAAAGTAATGAGTTTTGGGGGAGAAGACGGTTTACTGGTAGACCAGATACAGTAGATGGGGGAGTGGTCAGTGATTGCGTCAGCTAGGGTGCCTGCACCCATTATGCTGTCAGGGTGATTTGTAAGGATCCAGTCAATCAGGGTACTGGTCCGAGGAGGAGCCATGACCCTAGTTGGGTCTGCGATCATTTGGTGAAGGCTATGACTTTGCACCAGGGAGTGAGAGGACTGGATTGCATTGCCAATCCAGTTTAGGTTTAAGTCTCCCAGTATAAGGACTTCATTACGACTAATGGTGCTGTCTAATAGGGAGAGGAGTTCTTCAAGACCCTTGTTGCCACAAGCGGGGGGGTTGTAGGTGCAGACTATGTGTAATTTTTTTGAGCCTAGCTGTAGTGTGGTGTGAAGTGCTTCACAGTGAGACAGTGTAGGCAGTACATTATGGGATCAGGCAGGTGCTGCTTATAGAAGATGGCAACTCACCTCCGCGTTTTGATGAGGGTCTGTCTTGTCTGATGAGATTGTAATTGGGCAGGGAGCAGAGAGCATCAGGGATTGATCCTGGAGGTACCCCACTTGTGACTTGCATCTCTTCTGACTGTATACCATTTACCACCACTCTCTGTTTTCTGCCCGTCAACCAGTTTGCCACCCAGTTGACCAACTTCTGACCCACCCCGAGCCTACCCAGCTTATTGATCAATCTTCTATGTGGAACAGTGTCAAAAGCTTTGCTGAAGTCAAGGTAGACGACATCAACTGCTCCCCCTTGGTCCACCACTCTGGTTACACCTATATGGATTATGGCTCTCCGTTTTGGAGTCCATATCTTTGTGGTGATGTGGATAGGCTGGAGAAAATTCAAAGAAAAGTCACAAAATCTATCCCATACTTGGCTCTGGAAGATTATGATACCAGATTACAAAAAACGGGTCTGCATTCACTCAAATTAAGAAGAACACGTGGGGACCTACTTCAACTTTTCAAGATTACTCAAAATCCCATCCTAATGAAGCAATGTGGTATTTCCTTTGCAAATAGGAAAATTGGACCCAGATTAAACAATAAACAGCTTAATATTGCCAAATGTAAAGCTAATATTAGACAGAATTATTTTTCAATAAGAACCCCGAGACTTTGGAATACACTTCCCCAAGACATTGTAGATTCCCCTCATTCTCAATTTTTAAAACTAAATTAGACAGATGGTTGACCGGATAAGGTCATCAATAATGATCCACTTATGTGGAGGACAATATTTATAGGCACTTGTCTTCTTTTGTCCTATAAATCAAGTAACCAAGTGCCCAGTCAAAGAAATCTATGAGATTAGTTTGACAGGACCTTTCTTTTGTAAACCCATGCTGTCTTGGATCCTGTGCCCCTATGGATTCCAGGTGTTGCACTATCCTTTCCTTAAGGAGTGCCTCCATAATCTTGCCCACTACTGAGGTAAGACTGACTGGTCTGTAGTTCCCTGCCTCCTCCCTGCTACCACTCTTGTGGAGCGGGATCACATGAGCCCTTCTCCAGTCTTCTGGGACCTCTCCTGTGCTCAGAGACTCACTAAACAGTTCTGCTAATGGCTCTGCTAGTTCCACCTTAGCTCCTTAAGTACCCTGGGATGTATGCCATCAGGTCCCATTGCCTTATCCACCCTGAGCTTAGCAAGCTCTTGTAGGACCCTTTCTTTTGTGAAGGGAGTAGTGCTCACCTCCCTCCCCTGTGTCCATGGTGCTGAGCTGTGGGCCCTGCCCTACCTTCTCTTCAGTAAATACTGAGCAAAAGTATCTATTTAGGATAGATGCTTTTACATGGTCCTCCTCCTCACATGCTCTCTTTTCTCCATTAAGCTTAGCAATACCCCCTCTGGACTTTCTCCTTTCACTAATGTATCTATAGAAAGTCTTGTCACCTTCTTTTACTGTTCGTGCTAGTGTTTCCTCAGTTTGGGACTTTGCCTGCCTTACTGCCTTCCCTGCTTCCCTTAGGGCAGTTTGGTATGCCTCCCTATCTTCATCCCGCTGTGTTCCCTTATATTTCCTGAAGGCCAGCCTTTTGGCTCTGACCTTTTCTGCTACTGTATTTGAGAACCAAACTGGTTTCCTTCTTCTTTTGCACTTCCTTTTCTGTCTAACACAATGGGATGTTGCTTCAAGTATTGCATCCTTAATGCTTGCCCACTTTGCCTGTATCCTCACCTGTGTTTCTTTTGCCAGGGCTAGCTTAACTCTGTTGGCCATCTTATCAAAGTCAGCTCCTCTGAAGTCCCATATTTTGCCTTGGAATGGGATGATTTAGATGTAGTAGCCAAATTGAACCATACCATGTGATGGTCACTGGCCCTCAGGTGACCTTCTACCTGGAGATCTGTGATCCCTTCCCTGTTAGTCAGTACTAGATCTAGGATAGCCCTGTCTCTTGTGGGTTGTTGTACCAGTTGTTTGAGGCCCTCCCCCTGCAGGGAATCCACTATGTGTCTAGTTCTGGCAGATGTTCCTGCTGGTATTGACCAATCTGTATCCGGCATGTTGAAGTCTCCCATTATCAGAACCTCCCCTTTAGCTGTCATGTTTTGTATATCCTCTAACAGTAATGCGTCTATGTCCTCCCCCTGGTCTGGGGGCCTGTAGACAACCCCAGTTCTTATGGCTGTCCCATTTCCTGTTTCCAGGGTGACCCACAGTTCTTCTGGCTCCTTATGTATATTCTGAATTTCTGTAGCTTTGATATTTTCATTGACATACAGGGCCACTCCTCCCCCCCTTTTTGCACCTTGGTCTCTTCTGAGCAATACATAGCCAGGTACTGAAGTCTCCCAAGTGTGGTTACTGGTAAACCACGTCTCACTAATTGCTACTATGTCCAGTTTAGCCTCTGACATTATTGCCTGCAGGTCTGAGATCTTATTTCCCAGGCTGTGAGCATTTGTGTACATGATTTTCCATTGGGCAGATTTCGGTGTGTTAGTTGTTGGGTGAGGTTTGGCATTACCCCTGTGTGTCGTATGGGGAGACAAACCTTTTTTCTTACCTGGTGATGCAAATGAACTGCAAACATGCTGAATCCCTGTTTGACCACTAGCTGAGGGGGAGGGGTGTTCTTCCCATTCGACGTATGGGGTGCTGCACCCCTCTCCCCATTTGCTAGTTTAAATATTCTGCAAAGACGTCAAACTTCTGCCCCAATGCACTGACTCCCTCCTTAGTCAGATGCAGTCCATCAAATTTAAAGAACTTTTGCTCCCAGAACTGTTGCCAGTTCCCTACAAATCTGTGTCCTTTTTCCTGGCACCAGCCCTTGAGCCATGTGTTTAGCTCCCCTATCTCCCCTTCTCTGACCTTCCGTCCATCTGCCCCCCCTCTCCCAGACTGGCAGGATCTCAGAGAAGGAGATGCCGGACGAAATGGATGATAGTTTGTCACCCAGCCTGGTCAGGTGTTCCTTGGTCTCCACAACTGACCGGCTGGTGAGATCATTAGTCCCTATGTGTACTAGGACATCAATGTTTTCTCCTGCTTTGTGAACAATTTTAGCAATGTGGTCAGTGTCTCTCCATGCTGATGTACCTGGGAGACATCTGACCATTACCCCTGGCTGGAGATGGGTATCAACTCCCGAATCATGGAGTCTCTATGATCAAGTTTTTTGGATTTCCTTTTGCTTTTTGTTTTGGTTCCTGATTTGGGTGAGTTTTGTTGTGCTAGCTCCTGTGCGCAGTGTCCTGCTCTGCAGTGTCTTCTGCCTCTTTGTTTGATTTCAGAGATAGAGGCAGATACCTGTTTGTAGTGTTTATATGGTTTTGGAGGTAATATGTTGGAGAGCAGAGAGTGATGGGCAACTCATTTGCCCCTTCTAACCACCTGCCAACCTCCTGGTCCAACTACCCTCTGCGGTCGAGGTTTTCTGTTGGATGCTGGGAAATGGTGGGTGGTTCTTATAATGTATTTCCTCTTGAATATGAAATTTGAGGCATGCAATCTCTGCCCATGCTGCCCGAGCTGAGCCCTAAGATTCCAATGGCCCAGCATGTAGGACAGTGTCCTAAATCCTGTAAGACTGTCCTTCTGAAAATTGTTCCACAGTACCTGCAGTTAATGACATCCATTCCAGATAAGTTGCTGGGTTTATAACCTAGTCAGAGTAATTAGAAGGAAAAAATGCAAGTAATGGTTTGATTGTGTTTTGTTTTTGTTTAACTTGTTATAACAAGTTAAATTACTAGTGCCCCTGTAAATGAGCTCACCTTGTGGATGCCCACTGATCTGCCCCTTCCTGCTCTGCCACAGGAAATGTCACAACTGTGGTACCCTATAAAAGGAGTGTAGTGTGGGGTGGTTGGGGATGGGGTGGGTGGCTGGGCCCTTCCCCTGCCGAAAAAGAAGAACCATGGACGAAAGAACAAGGAAGTAACAGCAGAAACAATCAGTCAACAACAAATGCAGTAACCCTGAAAGCTTATTCTAATGTTAGATAAAACCGTAAAACCTGTAAAGCACCACCTGTAATAATTTCAGAGAAGATATAAGCTGTAAGAAACACAGCCAGAGGTAAGGATTATGATGGCATTGCACAGAGGGGCCATAGTCAGCAGTGAGGATGGGTTATGGCACTGGGTGGAGGGGCCGCAGCTGGAGATCAGAATGTGTGATGGCATTTGGGGGAGGGGTCGCAGCCAGATGTCAGTAGGAGTACTGGGAGACTTTGCATGCTAGTATTGACTTAATGTTCCAAAATGTTATTTCTAGTAGTATTACAGTTAAATTGCAGGAAAAACAGATTTTGAAATGAAAGGATTTATTGAGAGATGATAAATTCATTTCCTACAATGCATTATGCAAACTTGTACCTATGAATAAGTTTAGCTATAGCATTATCCAGCAAACATTTGTTCAGGCTGCTTGTCTTGTTAATTGATGTGTTCAAAGTGCGCCAAATGCCTTGTTGAACTGTCTGATATAATCGGTTCCACCTTAAAGAAAATATTGTCGGGGGACACTGCTGAGCAGCTTACAGGAAGCAGCAACTATATGAAGCTCTGACTACATTGCAATCATTTTCTATTATTTGGTACTTTTAAATTAAATTTCTTGTGTCGAACCTGCCCTACCAGGAACAATAGATTACTAAGAGTGGAGTTATGGGCAAAAATTGTGGAGGCACGGCTGCAGCACCGGATTTTTTTGCACCCAAAAAGACTGTACAGGGGCGAGCTGAGAGGTCCAGTGAACATGTAGAGGCTGGGAAATAAAGTACAGAGGGAGCCTAGCTGGATACCATTCAGACCACGCTAAACCAACTGGTGAACTCAGTGCGGGACATGGATAGAAAACTAGATGCTCTCACACCTCGGGTCTCTGCGCTAGAGATCAGAATGGAAAAATGTAAAAACACTGTGCAGAAGATGGAGGGGTTGATTCTGCGAGCCTGTGATGCGACCACAAAACTTATAAAAGAAAATGGAGCACTCCGTCAAAGGCTAGAGATGGTTGAAAACCAGGCCCGAGAGAGGAATCTTCATGTGCTGGGTTTATCGGAGCATGCTGAAGGGGAGGAATGCCTACGGTTTATGCAAACAAGGTTACCCTCTGTTCTGGGGCTAAGTGCATCGGAGCCTTCGATAGCTATTGAGCGGGCTTATCGGATTTCCCCTCGCAGACCTCAGACCGATATCCAGACCCCAAGAGCTGTGCTGATAATGTGCCAGGGTGTGGGAGATCAAGACAGAGTGCTGACAATTGCTCGTCGAAGGCGAGCATTGAAATATGGTGCTAACAGTCTGCATATTTTCCCCGACCTCTCATACTATACCAGACAAAGAAGGAAGGCATTTGATGGCATTCGAGGATGCTTGCAGCAGTTGGAAATCTTGCATCAGCTCCTGTTTCCTGCTGGATTAAGGCTTGCATGGAGGGAGAAGTCTTACCAGTTCAATGACCCTAGCGACGCGGAAACATTTCTCTAGTTGTTGGAAACGGAGTCAGAGCCTGTAGCTGACGAAGACTCAGCCTCAGAGGGGGACTGAACTTTTTGGGAACTCTGATGTCTCTGTGAGTTTAATGAGAACCGGGGCTCTGGGTTTGGCTTTATTCTTTAAAATTATACATATGTAGATGGCCTGAGTTTCATGCTGTGAGAGCTCTTGCATTGGGTCGTTCCTGAGACCAGAAGTTTAACAAGGCTAAAGAACAGACTTTTATTATACTTGGCAGTTTAGCCATGGACCTTTTAAAGACTTGGAATTATTATTTCATGGCCTTGTACATGTTTAGTTTCTCTGTTATAAGTTATAGGTTCCAATACTTCTCAACCAAAAAAGGGGATGGGTGTTTGTAACACATTTTGGAAGGTTAAAATGATGTGAACTGGGAAGTGCTATTGCATTGTAGTTCAGAACTGAAAAGTGATTTTTCTAATTCAGTTTTTTGAAATACTTTTATTAGAGTTCTAAATATGGAAACATAATAGATACTGGGAGCACCACCGGACTGATTAAATCTGGCAGGGAGGTGCTTGTGGATTTTTGCCTTTTAAGCTGCATGCTCTGGGATTACCATTGTGACTAATTAATAAAGATTTTGTTATTTTCCCCTTTGGGGTAACAAATGAGGAGAGTGCTTATTGTTGTGTAGTGTTTACAAATACTGTACTCTTGCATGGTATGTCACTCTCTTGTGGAATATCTTGTTTTGTGATTTTGCTCACAAACCAAACAAAAATATAATGCAAAAAAAAAAGTAAATATTGTCAAGGCTATATAAACTTGCATTAATAAATCAGAAGGATTCCATACAGTGTATAGACGATTCATCGGAAAAATAATTATCTATCACTCAAACTGACAGATTTACAATGGAAAAATGTGAGGGCTAAAGCCAATTAGAATTATGTCTATGCCAAAAATAGCTCCATCCATAAAAAGATTACTGGGCACGCATGTCAAACTCCAGTAATCTGAATAGGATAAATCAGTCCTCCTCACCACTTTATTGGCATAATTGTGGACAGCAAGCAGATCTTTTTCATAATATGTGGGGTTGTAAATTTATTTCTAAATGGTGGGTACAAACAGCTACACTTACCTGAGACAGGTCTGTTGGCCAGATTTTTACAAGGGGTGTCCTTTTCTTGCAGTTTGTGACATTTTTCAAAAAAGCCGGGGTCTTAGGGCCGCCAGGTCTCCAGAAGACCTGTGGTACTAGATACTCTGTGGTGCATTTTGAGGCTTATTTTGAAGCTAAATAACTCACATGTGAGTTCTCCTCCACCCCTTGCTCTGTGGAAAATTATTATTATCTCACTAACTGCAGGGTGATTACATATATGTATTCAGTACCTGAGGCTAGTAAGATGCTGATAATAACTGTACCAGAGGCATAGAGTCTGCAGCTGTGGTTGACTGTGTATTGTACTTACCTTAGGTAGTGCAATACCCAGCCAACCACAGCTGCTGTGCCTGCTGGCTTCCAGGCCAGGGGTCTGAGAGCTGCCAGGCCCCAAGAAGCCCTGGTGTAATAGATGCTCTGTAGTGCATTTTGTGTGTATTTAAATGCTAAATAACACATCTCTGAGCTCTCCTCCACTCCTTGCTATATGGAAAAGTATTACTATATGGGTGGCTGCAGGTTGGACACACATATACTGTATATATATATATATATATATATATATATATATATAAATATATATTCTTTGCAAAACAAATGTTGTTAATGCACCAGTTAGGTTCAACTTAACATCAAAAGTAGCAAATTGTGGCATTAGGGTTTCCAACCCTAAGCCCCCACCCCCACACCCAGCAGCAAAGGAAAAACATCAGGGTTTGGGTCTCAACAGTGCTGGCGAATCAGTAGTGGGGTCTTCCTTGGGACCATCAACCCTAATGCTCACCCCTCCCCCACAGCCCATAGCCTCCTGTCTGAAGCATAATTTACAGCTCCAAGCCAGTGTTTCATAATGATGTAGTCTTCAAAGGTAGAGAAGTATATCTTGCCACATATTGTCAACACAATCTCTAGGGCCCTGCAGGAAGAAAGGACAGCACATCTGACATTGTTTGCTCAGGGAGCAGGACAGGCATTAGGGTTGACAACAACAAGAAAGACCCTCTATTGATTCACCAAGACTATGGAGACCCAAAACCCTAATGTTTTTTCCTTTTGCTGCTTCGGGGCAGGGGTGAGGTGTTAGGGTTGGAAACCCTAATGCCATATTTCCCTCCTTTTATGACATTAAGGTGAGCCCTAACTGGTGCATTAACAAAGTTTTTTGCAAAGAATTTCCTTTGTTTTTGAGGTAGTGGAACTGTATCCTCTTCACGCAGATCCCTTTTGGACCTGTGTGAAAAGATGCAGATACATAGGGCCCTTTGGGCCCTGTGGCAAGTGAAGACTCCATCTACCTACAGAAGTGCAGTGACAGATGTCAAGAATTCACAGGGCTGTCTGGGGGGCTGTGGAAGTGCAGGGCCCTCTGGTCCCTGTGCTTCCATGTGGTCGCAGATACAGACACACAGTGCAAAGAGTCCATCTGTCAGCTAATGCACAGGGCCCTCTGCTAGTCATGGGTGCAGAGGTGCAGGGCCCTATGCCAAACGGACAGTTGTCTTCACTATATGGTACCCGGGCCTATGTGGACAACCCTGCAACTTTCATTCCCTGGCTGGACGGGTGTTGCATAACAGCACCATCCCCCCACCCACAGCCTATCCAGCTGGGTCACTGAGCTCACCCCTGAATTCAGCTTACCGGTGCAGAGTCACAAAGCATACCTGCTGGGGTCAAAACTGGCACTACACACAAAGTTTCATAACAATTATACATATATTTCTTTCATTTTTACCCCAAATTTTCAAGATGGAAATTTTACAACTCCTCTTATAAACATGGTACGTAACATTTATAGTTTATCGGCTGAAATGTCATTTCACACCAGAAGTGCAAAAACCCATCTCATCCTGGATTTAAAAAATTACACCTGTCATATTTATGAGGTGGTGTGGAAAAATGACATTGCTGACAGTTTTGAGTCAAAATATTGAATATTAGCAAAGTTATGAGTGAACATTGAAATACTGCAACATTCACTCTTAGCCTAGGCATTTTACCATATTTGTACACCAAATTTTTAGCATAGCCTTCTTACTGCCCCATCTTATGAACCCGGTAGATGAACATTTTCAACCGCCCACCAAAACATCATTCCACGCCACAATTTGGCCAGGATTTGGAAAATGACAGCTGTCACGTTCACAAAGTGGTGTGAAAAAATGGCTATGTTGAAAATTTGGGGTAAAAATATTTAAAATCACCAAAGTTATGCGCAATTGTTGAAAAAATCTCAATGTACGGTGATACCTTTGTCATTTTTACATATCCTGGCCCCAGATTTTCAACATAGCCTTCTTATGATCCCCACCTCATGAACAAGGGCAGTGAAACATTTCAAATCCTGCCCGAAAGATGATTTTGCAAAGTGACCACAAAATTGCCTTTAAGGCTAGATTTGCATAATTCCAATGACATTGGTCATGAGGCAGGGTCCCAGAAAGGCCACATTTAAAATCTAACGTCAAAATATGTAAAAATGATAACGTTATGAATCAAAGTTCAAAACCCCATTGGAATACATTAAACCGCACTTGCCTAATTTTCTTATATTGCAGTCGTTGGTTCCAGCAGTAAGATGTGTATTTGATCAGAGAGTGGTTCCACACCATAGGACATGTACTGGTGAGTGAGGGGGTGTGGGGGATTATGTGGTGGTGGGGCTGAGTGGGAGGTCAGGGTGGGGTGGGTGGGGGGTATGTGGAGGTCAGATCAGCGAGGGACCTTTCCTTTTTACAGGGTTAAAAAAAGTTGAGGGATGGTTTTCTTTATTTCAGGGGATATTCTGACACTGGGGATTAGGCACCCCAGTGTTGGGCTACTGTTCAGCAGCACCGCACCTCCCTGCAGCTACTTTCTTAGTGGGAAGAGGGGTGGAGAATGACTTGGAGAGGAGGGGGATCAAGACAAGAAGTGGTAACAGGGGTTGGCACCCCGGTCTGCTCATATATTTCATATATGAAAAGATTGGGAAGGGCAAGTGACCTGGAGGGGAGGGGAGAAAGAAGCAGTACCGAGGGTGTGCACCCCAGTCCAGTTAAAGGGACACTGTCAACTTACACCGTAGAGGGCCCCACATATGTGGGGTAGGTTGGCACTCCAAAGAAAACAAGGTACTGACACCTTTAATGATGCAAACAAATGCACAGCTAATTAGAATATAACAACAAGAAGTAAACTTGAAAGAGAGTCACTTACAGTTTACTAAAGAGAAACAAACAAACAAATAGTACTTTACTGTCAACCAAATACACATATATGTACAGAACTCACCTAGTAGCTGGGATGTACTGCACCTGTGTTTTAGTCCAGCAAATGGATCCACAAAATGTTCTGGGTATTTGCGTGTATACTGTTCCTCATGGAACTGGAGGTCTCGAAATCGAGTAGCCACAAAAAATCCCATGACGGAACAAAAATGTTTTAGGCGTCTGGCACAGCAAACACATATCCAGTCCAAGGTGACCTGCTTCCGGGTAGCAACGTGCTTACGTTTCGATAGTCACCATCATCATCAGAGCGTGCTCAACCCTCCCTGGTGTGCTTAAGAACTGTCGGCAGTTAAAGACATACACACACATACACAAAACACAGAGCCAAAAGTGGAATAACTGTATCAGTGAAAAGACAAGATTCAAAGAAGCGTCACAAGCAATGTAATAGAAAGTGAAAAACATATACATCTAGAGCTAAGACACATACATAAATGGGCCATTTAAGAGCAGATAAACAGCATACTTGAGGTTGAGGTCAGAAAGTCAATATCAGAGACTAGAAGAGCCACAAGTCGTGCTAGAAAATGATATTGACTGTAGTATAGCCCAATAGATGTACTGAGCTGTATTGGTGTCCTTGCAATGATTGTGTCAGCACTAGCAGAGCCGTAAAGTCATGCTAGTGGTGTGAGCACTCAAAAATTGATTAGAGGTACAGAATAACTAGCAGAGCAGACAAGTCATACTAGTGAATCCATCATGTAGACAGAAATAGTAGAGACAAAAAGTCATGCTATTGTGGACGCTGATTCGTACTGATGCTCTTACTATAGACTTATTCAGTTGAAGAATTGAAAGCGTACATTTATAAATGGAAGTAGTGCTGGCTGCACAGGGTCAATTAATGACACACATCTTTAAAGACAGTGAGCGACAGCACTCTTTTCTTTAGAAGAACTCTCTAGCTGCAATTTGCTAAAATGTAGACAAATGGGCCAGTGAGTCTAAATATACTGTGTTAGCATGTCCTTGTGGTCAGGCAGGCAATCAGTATGCTGATAGCCATCAAGGATAAGATCAGTGAGTGTATATTACAGTACAGATGTAGCTACCAGAGCCTGCAAGTCATGCTATACATGGACCTGCAGTGATAACAACAGGGTCTGTATACAAATAAGGTCTTCACATATAACCCAACAAGTTAAAGATAACTGTACAGAGGTATCTCATTTAAACCCAGACGGATCAGAGTGTCAAGAGTATATGTCCAGTAAGACTCTCTTTGGTGGCGTTTTTGTTTCATACTGCCCCCTCGTGCACTGATCTCAACTTTTTCTAAGCCTACAAATTTGAGGGACACTGGGGAGCCGTGTTGTGCCTCCCGGTAATGTCTTGCCATAGCATATTCTATGCTGTTGTTCCAGATTGTTGCCTTGTGCTCCCCCACTCTCAGTTTGAGTGCTTGTTTTGTCTGGCCCACATATCCCAGTCCACAAGGGCAGGTCAGAAGATACATCGCACTGCATGTACTGCAGTTTCTAAACTGTTCAGTACCGAACTTTTTTCCTGAGCATGGATGGGTAAAATTTTGTGTATTTACTGTGTTTGAACAATGGGTGCAGTGACCGCACCTGAGTCTCCCTTTAGGGGGTTTAGGGAGCCAGTTGTTCACTTTAGGCATTGGTGAGACTGAAGAGTGTACTAGTGAATCTCTGAGGTATCTTCCCCTGCGAAAGGTGATCATGGTTTTTTTTGGTCACCAAATGTTTCAGTTTGGGGGCTACCTGTAACACGTTCCAATGTTTTTTTAATGACATTTCCTATTTGTGGCGCAATGGGTTATATTGCGTGATGAAGACAGGACTGTTGTCCATCTCTTTACTCTGTTGTTTCTGTAAGCTGTCGTCCCTATTTAGAGCTCCATCTGTGTTCTCTGCTTATTTTATGAGTGATGGTGAGTACCCTGTTTCCAGAAATCTATCTGCCAGATTTTCAGCTGCTTCACTGTACCCACTCTGAATGGAACATACCCTTCAAGCGCTAATAAATTGGTCTTTAGAAATATTTTTATAAGGCTTTTAGGGTGGCAGCTCTCATTTTTCAAAAGCATGTTTCAAGACAATGTTTTTTTGTACAGTTTAGTCTCTGGTCTTCCATTTTCTTTCAACAGTATATCTAGGGAAGATTGTGTGTAAAGTTAAGGTGCTGGGAGGTTGTATTAATGTACTCCAAGAATCTATGTAGTTTTTCCAAACTTCTAATTCATATCAGGAGGCGGCCATCAATATAGCATTTTCATAGCTTAATGTCAGTATGAAACTCATTCTGATTTTGATCAAATATGTACTTTTAAGACTTGCTAGTGAAGGTAAAGATGGCAGCATTGCTGAGCTGCTGTCTACAAGAGCTCTGAACAGAGTTGTAATCCTCCGTCCTCTGTCTTCCTTTTTTATCTGTTTTTTATATTGCAGAAGAGTTTTAATTTGGTGATGTTTGACATCCATAGCATTCTTGCCCAGTGTTCAAAAGTTTAATTTTGCTATCTTTTTAGATTAGATGTGAGTTAGGAGATTTTAGTTATAGTCAGGGCAGGGCAATTTAGGAGCCAGCTTTTCTGTTTTCTAGTTACAGTAGGTCCGAGTGCTGACAAAAACTCTGTGTGAAGTGAGAAATTCCTGGGAGGGGAAGAAATTTGGGAAAGCATGGAGGGAACCACCAGTGTGCGGATGATGGCTTCTGCAGGGACTAGTGGATCGTGGAACTGTTTTGAACTTGCCGGTTGAACTTTATCTTCCGTTGCCGTAGAGGTGAAGATTTACTGAGGTTAGTTTTGTCTGGGGTGCCGGAGGGTCTTCGGCTTCTGATCCACTGGCATTCCTAGAACTTGTTTTGGGGACTATTGTATAGAGGGAGCCTGTGGTATGGCAACGCGGGCCCTGTCTTATTAAACCCAGATGCCAGTTTTGTGGTGGATCTAATCTCTGTGGACTTTTATCGGCAGGTGAAGTTCGAAGTCCAAAGAAAATCTGTCCAGAATGTCCTCTGCACTGGTGAGAGTAGTGCAGAGGGGTGAAGTTGGATGAAGAAGCTGGTGAGTTTGTTCCATTTCTGCTTTGACTTTCCTACCCCAGCAGAAGTGAGAATTTTGTTGGGGGTTGGCCTATATCATCTTAAGCCTTCCCCTCCTGGGAGAGAGTTTTCTCCTTCAAAATTTAGCCTCAGTGGATATTTCCTTTTTCTGGGATGGGACTATGAAACATCTTGGTGAGAGCAAGCTGTCTTTGAGAATTGCAGGAGGTAGCAGATTTCGTCGTCGACCAGGTATTGGAGTCCCCCAGGTGTTTAATCTTGGGGGATTTCAATGTCTGGACTGACGACAAATCCTTGCATTTTGGTGACGACCTCCTTCAGTTGATGTTATCACTGGGCCTGTCACAGGCTGTTGCCTCTGCTACCCACCAGCATGGCCACACACTAGATCTGGTGTTCCAGCTGGGTCTTGAGATTGACAACCTCAAGACTGATTGGGTCTTTTGGACTGATCATTGTACCTTGGAATTCACATGTGGGGCTCCTCCTGAAAGTCCCTCCCCTGTGGAGATGGTCAGCTACCACCCATTAAGGAGCTTGCACCTAGAGGGACTGTTGCCATTGGCTGACCTATCAGGGTTGATGCGGCATGTGCGATCAGTGCCGGAGAGGAGGTGGCCACCTATAACAGGGTGGTCTCTGAAGCTCTGGATGCCTTCACACCAGTTTGTATACAACTCAGATCCTCTCACTTGAGATTCCCCTGGTTTGATGGGGGATCTCAAGGTGATGAAGATCGGAGTCAGAGGTTGGAGCATTGCCGGAGGAAGACCTGGCTAGAGGCTGACAGACTGGCCCTGCGTGCCCACTTTGTTGAGTACCAGGGGGCAATTTCCCATAAGAAGGCAGAACTCCTGTCCAGGGAAATTGCTGCTGGGGAAAACAGACCTTCTCAGCTTTTTTGGACTGTGGACAGACTTCTTCATCCTGACTGTCTACAGCCGAAGAAAGTTTTTTCATCCGCTTTATGTGAAGAGTTTGTTCTATTTTTCTCCAACAGGGTGTCAGCTATCCAGTCAGGGATTCTGCCAGTGATGCAACTGCCTTGCAGTGGCCAGATTGAGAGGTTCAGAGGCACTCTGTCTGTCTGGGAGGACCTTAGGCCAGTGGGGTGGCAGAAGTGACTAAGGTGATCTTAGATCTGAAGCATACACCCTGTGAACTGGACCTGGCCCCGACATGTTTCTTAATGAAATGTGTCGAGGCTGTAGGCCCGGTGTTCACTGGGATTGCCAGGTGCACGATGGAGGAGAGTGTTTCCCTGGTGTCTCTGAAAGAAGAGCTGGTGAGGCTCCTCCTCAAAGAATCCTCCCTCGACCCTGACGTCCTGGCGAATTACCGTCCAATCTCCAACCTGCCTTTTTTGAGAAAGGTTGTATAGAAACTAGCAGCACAGCAGCTTGAGGATCGCCTGGTGTCCTCTGACATCTATGAGCCATTTCAGTTGGGTTTTTGGGCCAGACACAGCACAGAAACAGCTCTAGTGTGGGTGCACAATGATCTGCTCAGGGTTAAAGATAGAGAAGACAGGTTAGTTCTTGTGCTCCTCGATCTCTCCTCAGCTTTTGACACTGTGGACCATGTTGTGCTTCTTGATCAGCTCTGTCAAGTTTGTGGACTCGCCGGTACTGTCATCAAGTGGTTTGAGTCCTATCTCTAGGACAGGGTGCAGCGGGTGGTGATGGGGAATTTCTCCTCCTCCCCAATGCCTCTGTCCTGTGGAGTACCACAGGGCTCAATCTTGTCGCCGATGCTGTTCGCGGTGTATATGCTGCCCCTGGGTGAGATCATTAGACAATACAATGTGGAGTTTCACTGCTATGTTTAGGAGGCCCCCTTGATTGAGGTGTTCAAATGTGTGCTGAAGGCCTACCTTTTCAGTCTGGCTTTTGTGGACTGCTGAATTCTATCAGTCTTGTCCAGTCTATTTACTGGCAAACTGAAGTTTTTTTAAAGTTGCTGAATTTATTTTTATATTGCTTATTTATGTGGATTTGTATTCTATTTTAATGTGTTTTCTTTGTATTAAATACTGTTAAAGTGCTCAGAGCCCCCGGGAATGAGTGCCCTGCAAATAAAATTGTTTGCCTTGCCTTACTTTACTTGTCCTCCCAAGCTCCCATGAACATGTTTGCAATTTTTTTTTACCTCGACATCCCACTCCCTCTTGCTTCTTGTATTGTCACAAATAACACATCTGGTCACACCATTGTACTAAAATGTGGAAGAATGCTGTTTTGGGTCAAAACTGAATTTTAGTCGTCCCGATGCATTAGCTGCACTGCCTGTGGATCAGCGTGGTCACATGTGTATTTGGTGCCAGTACGCTCGTTCATGAGTGAGTTTTTTTTTTTAATAAGACACTGAAGTTTAATAGTATCTATACAGTGATCCCCCGTTTATTCACCAACCTCCGTATATTCTAAATGCTGGTGGATAAAAGAGGGTGGAGGATAATACAGGGTGCCAGTTAAAGGGGGAGATAACATTTCTGGAAAAAGGGACAGGAGCTCACACTGGTGGTAAGTGAGCGTGGCGGATAAAAGGGGTTTGGATGAAGGAGGGACCACTGTACTGATATGGTCTGTACTGCCCTTGGCAATATGAGTTTTACTGGGGAATGTTGGTATATTTAAAATAAATTGCTCATTAAAAAGTTGAGCCGTGACTCTGGGCATGTGCATCAGCCAATTTGCATGCCCAGAACCATGACTCAACTTTTCAAAGGGCAATTTCTTTTAGATATACCCATCATTTTCCAGTAAAACTCATATTGCCAAGGACAGAGCAGGCCACATATTTGCTGTTTAACTTCAATGCCTTATAAAAAAACAAACTCTCTCATGAACAAGTGCACTGGCGCTCCGGTGCCATATACACATGCCAACACGCTGATCCACGAGTGGTGGGGATAATAGTCAGTACTACTAAAATTCAGTTTTTTCCCAGAACACCATTACTTCATATTTTAGTACAATAGGGTGACTGCATGTGTTATCTGTAACAATACAGGAGGCTAGAGGGAGCAGGATACCAAGGAAAAAAAGCAATTGTTAAAAATGCTGGTAGTGTCCCTTTAAGAAACAAGCATTTATCAATGCCGGATGTTTGCCATGGTGTGTGTATGTGTACTGGGAGGGTAGTCCTGGCTGTCTGTTCCTGTACTGTCAACTGTGTGACCACATGTGGATGTTCCTGGACAGGGTCGAAACTGGCACCAGTCCACTAGCCAAATACTGTTAGATTTTCTTTTGTTATACTCAAAAGTCTTTTTAAGTAGTCAGTAGGGCTTGTACTGGAAAAGGTAATATTTCAATAAGTAGATCAGCTGGGCCAGTAGAAAAACCTGTGGGGCTAGTGGATTTTGAAAGTCACTACCCTACTGGCTAGCAGCTATAAAACTTAATCTGACCCCTGCATGGATCAGCCTGAGATGGGATTTTTTTTAAATTCTATTTATTCTCCCCTAGTTGACTATTGGTAAGGACCCAGTCTAAAAGGGAATGCCAGATTTAATATTGAGCCTGGTGGGTTCAGTTATTAATTGAAACAGATGGGCTTCAGATTCAGAGTTGTGAGTGGAACCAACTCCTGATCCCAACCAACTGATATTGAAATCCCCACATAACACCAAGTCAGGGGGGAGGCAAGACCAAGAAGAAATAAGGGAGGGGAGAGAGATGGATGGGGGATTAGGGGGAAGGTAGACACATTCTATGGTAAGTTTCTTTACTTGGTCCAGGGTGATTTGTACATAAGCAAACATATGAGGAGAGGCTGAGGTAACTGAACATGTACACCCTGGAGGACAGAAGGGAGAGATGGGATATGATCGAAACCTTCAAGTACATTAAGGGCATAAACAGGGTTGGTACAGAGGGCATCTTTAACTTAAGAAAGGAGGGTAAGAGCTGGCCAGGTGGCGCTGAGGATTGAGGTGCTGGAAAGCCACACCTTGGGCCACACAAGTGACCCGAGTTTGGAAGTGAGCTCGTGTTGCCTGGGGCAGGCCATGGGGGAGGGTGTGGAGCTGGAATGAGCTGCCAGCTGGCAGCTCTCTTCTCCAGGGTGGGAAGTGAAGCCTCCTAGGCTCTTGACTGCCTCCCCGTGGAGGTCAGGTAGCAGTGCCAAGCCCATGCGAGACCTGGCAATATGCCAGGTGGGAGGAAGGGGCTGTCACCAGAGCTGCAGCACATATGTGTGCCTCCACACGAATGCGTGACCGCATTCTGAGGTCCTGGGTTAACGAGAGAAAACAAGAAAAATTTATGTCTCCCCCACTGCCAAGTAAGGCACAGGGGCAATGGGGGAGCAAACAGCTCTATAAAAAAGAAAGTAGGGTAAAACAAGGGGACATAAACTTAAATTGGTGGCGGGGGTAGGTTCAAGAAGGAAATGAGGAGGCACTTTTTCACTAAAAGGGTGGTGAAGCAGTGGAGTCAGCTACGGGAGGAGGCGACGGCTACAAAGATGGTGGCCAGTTTCAAGAGAAGGTGGGATAGGGCGATGAAGAGGATTACGACTGAAGGGGGCTCTACTGGGAAGGGGTTAGGGGAGGGGAATGTGAAGGTGGGAGATAACTCCAGGTGGAATTGAGGAAGGGGTAGCTCCAAGGAAGTAACTGAGCTGCACACTCAAGCAGACTCGATAGAGCATTACAGACTTTTTCTACTGGCAGTTTCTTATGTTCGTATGTAAATTCAGCCAATACAGCCTTCACCTCACGGCAGCAAAAACATTTGAGTGCTGTTTCCATGATAGCACAATGATTGCAGGAGCCCCAATATAAACAAAAAAGAAGTAATGGAAAAGAAGTAAACATGCTTTTAAAGTACACACAGAAGTAAAACCAATAACCACAAAGAGCATATATAACATGTAATGCTACAAAAGTGACATGCATCTGTCATGTCCTTATGAAATTGCTGTTTTCACAATTTTTTTTACTACGGTCTCACCCTAATTCCACAAGCTTCTGTTTAGTCATGCCAGATGGCAGTTAAGGAAACATGACTGCCTCGATGGAGTTGGGGAACCTTGGCGAACAGTGGTTGGCAGGTAGGAGCCATTGTATGCTGGGACTGTCTGGTAAGGGAGAATTAAGAAAATGAACAGGAACAAAAAAAAAAAAACACACAACATCAGTGTGCATACCTGATGTACCATGTCTACAACAGGTTACAAAAATCCATCAGTTTGTCACACTGATTCCTGCATCACTACGTGGTCACCAAGTTGATGGCACAGAAATGGACAGCTCAACCAGCAAGACAAGGATTTTGAGTACACTGTTCTCTGTATACATGTGTATACTTTCTCTACTACCTGTCATGATCCCCATAAGAGGGCCCACCATACAGGTTACAGCTGTCTCCCATCAAGTGGTGTGGAGGGCTGATGTATCTGGGGACCAGGTGGCAGAGAACTGTCAGCTAGGGGAGAATAAATAGAATAAAAAGAGTGAAATCCCATCTCAGGCTGATCAATGCAGGGGTTGAAATTAAAAGGCTCGTTCACACGGTGAGAAAGTTGGATCGCCGCTGTGTATATGGTTGCAGCCAAGCTATCTGAAACGCTGTGGAGCAGCATTCAGATGGCATAGCTCTGGAATGCTGCAGGTGCTGGAAGAGAAGTTTCAGCATTCTGAGGAGGGTTCCGGTGGTGGGTGCAGTCAACAATACTACAGTGTGGAGGGAGGAGGGGGTCTTTAGACCCGAGTTCAGCTAAAGACAGTTTTATGTACATTAAGCACAGCTGAACTTGGGCAAGTAGTTTTTTAAAAAAAATGAGGGCTGTAAGTTGAGAAAACATGGTCCCAGAGTGGATCCGTGACACTGGGCAACATTTTGGATGGTGCTGGTTGTTCACACAGCCGAGCAAACCAGTGCAAAACTCTTACTCTACTATGCGATCCCAAGAAAACAGGGATCGTGGGCATAACAGAATGCAAGTGGACAATGGCAGAATGATAGCGTTCACATGTGCACAGTGGCACCTATCAGGGTGCTGTGTACCACCAGCACAAACTCAGAACATGCAGTGTGAATGAGCCTAAATAGCTAGTGTGCTGCCTAAAACTAATATTAGATTTTAAAAGCAACCAGTCATTACCTTTTGTATCTGAGGTACTTTTTCTTTTGCCTTTGATTAATTAGAAGATTGTTTAACTGATGTTAGTAGGTGTGATATGTGGAACAGCTCTTAGCCTGGCAGCTGATATATCTACCTCTATTGACCCCCACTACATCATCAGAATTGTTACCTCACTGACTGTAACATCACTGTTGCTTAGGAACAGCCATTTAATGACTGCCAGGTCATTCACTTGTGATGTCACTTTCAGTGAGTTTACCATGTTGATGATGTAGCGGGGGGTGAAGCAGATAGATAAGTCAACTGACAGGCTAAAAGCTGTTCCTCACATCCAGCACAATATTATCACATAGCAGACTTTCTAATGAGCAAAAGAAAAAAAGAAAAATGCTTCAGAAATGAAAAGTTACAACTGACCACTGCTTAAAATTTTTCCTGTCTGTCTGCTTTGGATCCGCTAGCTCTTTAAGACCTCCACAGTTAAAAAAACAAACAAAAAAAAACCACTTACTCCAGCACTAGTCAGAGCTGGGACAGAGAGATGTGAGATCATTGCAATGCAAACACAAGGCTAGCTGATTGAAACTTAAACACTCAGTTTATAAATGCTGTTACAAATATAAATATATAGCATGGATGTTACTGAGGCATGTAAAACAGAAAGGTTGCAGGGATAATCACCTTTACCTAGTGAATAAATAGCATTTGCCCACAGTGAGAGAGAGAGAGAGAGAGACAGAAAGAGAAAGAGAGAAAGGAAGGCATACATACACACCTTACTTTTAACAGCTGGAACAGCACCGCCTGTGGATACTTAAAATACAAAAGTCAGTCTGATAAGGAGAGGTCAACATGCTGGGCAGCTACATCAAACAAACTGCAAAGCCGTGACTGTGTCGGCTTTTTGCTTTGAAGTAGACGCACATTCCACTCACCAAGCTAAAACTCTGTCATAGTTAGGCTGACTGATAATTGGTCTGCTACCGACTTACATAGATACCTAGACAGTGTCGGCAGATAAGGGCCTATGGCCCACCCAGTCTGCCCATTTCAGCTTGTAAGTTCAGTTTATGTTTTCCTAGAAGTCTGTTGCCCCTTACCCCTGACCTCCAGAATTCCTTTATGTCTATCCCATGCATTCTTAAATCCCATGATTGTTTCAGCCCCCACCACTTCCTCTGGCAGGGTGTTCCACTTGTCCACCACCCGTTCTGTGAAGAAATTCTTCCTCATGTTTCCTCTGAATCGTCCTCCCTCCAACTTCATCCCATGCCCTCTAGTCCTGGAACATCTTTCACTTAAAAATAGTGTATTCCTGCACCCTGTTCCTCCCTGTGAGATACTTGTATGTCTCTATCATATCCCCTCTCTCCCTCCTCTCTTCCAAGGAGTACATGTTCAGTTCTTTCAACCTGTCTTCATAGGACTTGTGATGCAATCCATGCACCATCTTTGTTGCCCTCCTCTGAATCTTCTCTACCCTGTCTATGTCCTTATGTAGGTATGGTCTCCAGAACTGTACACTGTACTCCAGGTGGGGCCTCACTGGTGTCTTGTATAGCGGAATTATGACCTCCCTTTTCCTGCTGGAGATACCCCTGTCTATACATCCCAGCATCCTATTTGCTTTACCTGCTGCCTTGTCACACTGTTTCCCTTCCTTGAGGTCATCAGAGATGATAACCCCAAGATCCCTTTCCTGCTTGGTGCATGCTATATCCTCACCCCCCAACTGATATATTGTGCCAGGGTTTTTGTGCCCCGTATGCATTATCTTGCATTTCTTTGCACTGAATTTCAACTGCCAACCCCGACCATTCTTCAAGTTTCTGCAGGTCCCTCTCATTCTGTCTACACCCTCTGGTGTGTCTACTCTGTTAAAGAGCTTTGTGTCATCAGCGAACAGTGAAATTCTGCCTTCTAGGTCCTGTGCAATGTCACTGATGAAGATGTTGAATAGGACTGGTCCCAGCACTGATCCCTGTGGTACCCCACTGGTCACTCTTCCTCTGTGGAGTGACAGCCATTTACCACCACCTCTGTGTCCTGCCGCCCAGCCAGTTACCTACCCACCACACTATTGTCCTGCCCACACCCATATTCCCCAGTTTGTGTAATAGTCTTCTATGTGGCACAGTGTCAAGGCCTTGCTGAAGTCCAGATGAGGCCATGTCCACTGCCCTCCCCTGATCCACCTCCCTAGTCACCAAGTCAAAAATTCAACGAGGTTGGTCTGACATGACCTCCCTGGTGAAACCATGCTGCCTTGGGTCCTGTAGTCCATTGACAACCAGATGTTCCACCAATCTCTCCTTCAGTAGTGCTTCCATGATCTTCCCCACTACCGAGGTGAGGCTGACTGGTCTGTAGTTCCCTGCTTCCTCTTTGTTCCCGCTTTTGTATAAGGGGACTACATCTGCTGCCCTCCAGTCTTTGGGTACCTCCCCTGTTTCCAGTGATTGGCTAAACAGGATAGCCAGAGGTTCAGCCACCACCTCTCTTAGTTCTTTAAGGACCCTGGGGTGCACCCCATCTGGCCCCATTGCTTTATCAGCTCTTATTACTTCCAGTTCCTTCAGGACCCTTTCTGTGTAAAGGGACTTGTGTCCATTTCTGCACCATTCTCACCCTTGTACTCCCTTCAGACCCATTACCCTCTCTCTTCCTCAGTAAAGACTGAGCAGAAATACCTGTTCAATATGTCAGCTTTACTGTTGTCATCCTCCACGCCCCCATCCTCCTTCAGTCTCACTATCCTCCCTTTGTCTTTCTTTTTCCTTATGTACCTGTAAAAGGTTTTGTCCCTCTACCCACTGATTTTGCAATGTGTTCTTCTGTCTGAGCTTTGGCTTCCCTTACTGACCTCCCTGCCTCCCTTTGCTTCTCCTGGTACATCTCCCTATCCCTTCTGCCTGTGTCTTTTGTATTGCCTGAATGCATCTTTTTGGCTTTCACTTTCTTTTACCTCTTTGGAAACCATAATGGTCTCCTCTTCCTTTTGCTAACCTGCTTAATGCAAAATTCTGTTGTTCTTGTAATCCCCATTTTAAATACTGCCCACTGTTCCTCAACCCCTGATTCCTGTCCCATTCCTCTTAATGCCTCCTTCAAGTATCTCCCCATTTTCCCAAAGTCTGCCCCCCTAAAATCCAGGATACGTGTTTTTGTGTGGTTTGGTTCTGTTCTTTCTGTGATTTCAAACCACAATGAATGGTGGTCACTGTTCCCCAGGTGCTCCACCACTGTTACCCCCATCACACTGTCCCTGTTTGTGAGCACAAGGTCCAGTATTGCCTTCTGCCGAGTTGGTTCCATGACCAGTTGCTTGAGGAAGGCACCCTGAAGGAAGTCCAGGCTTGCCCATTAAACACTGCTCTGCATTGGAAGGACAGTATCACACCCCTCAGAAGTCACTATCATAGGAAGATGTTTGCTTGCTGCACATAAGCGCGCATGGCAAACATAATAATTAAATAGATAGACAGATAGATAGATAGATAGACAGATAGACAGACAGACAGAGAGAACAGGGGGATGGCTGGCTCACTGCTTTTTCTTTTTTACTTACTTCGCTTTTTGCATCTTCGGCTGCTTAGTTTCCCCTTTAGCCACCCACTACCACCACCACCAGACTGGGGATCCCTCTCCCCCAATCGCAGTGCCCCCTGGATTACCCCCCTGGGTGAGCTGCTGGAGACCCCCCTACAGCCCGATGAATCTTTATCATAGATGCATTAGGGGGCCCTGGATCCATGGCAGGAGGAGGCTTCATGGTCTCGCATGCTGGAGGCTTTTTTTTTTTTGGCTTCTAGTACCTGGTGACGGGGACATGCAATGATGACCCGCAGTCATCAGCATCGCAGATGGTTGCCCTGTCTCTGCATCAGCGGGCCGGCCTAGACTCACTGCTTGAACTGAAGTTGGCAACACGACTTCAGCTGCGGCTTCAGCATTCAGTAAAGTCCCTCTGTTCTCATGTAGAGAATGCGAGTGAACTGCTTCTCCCACTAAGTTGGGTGCCCTGGATTTTAGGGTGCCCAGAAAAGGTATTTCTGTAAATTTAAAAAACAAACAAACAGCAGAATCTAGCTGGATCCCATTTAACTAGGTTCAGGTGTTTGTTTTTTAAAAAGATATCGGCCCAGATACTCAAAAGGGTTGCGCCATGCACAACAGAGATGTGCCAGCGCAAGTCCGAAAATGCGCCATTCTCGATATTCAGCGGGAGGCAGATGCACCCCCGGAATCACAATGCGTAAGAGCGCAACGATAATGAATGCATGTGCAACTGAAGGGGGAGGAACTTTGCATAAATGGCGCAGTGCAATATTCAACAACATGCACCATGCGCAATAGGGGAGCAAACAGAAGTTGCGCGATAACGGAAATGATCCAAAATAAAAAGGAACAAGAGAGAGGTGCAAGAACGCTACAGGGAAGCCACATGTTGGTGAACTGCAGGCAGCCACACAGGCACACAGAAACTGTGAGCAGGACAGGGAAGGAGCAGAACAGAGCACCTGGAACCACCAGGAACAGGGAAGGTGTGGGGAGCCTGTGCCACAGTGCAGGACAAAATTGGGAAGTGCCACACAGCACTGAGGGCACAGATAGTGGCCAGTGCGGCCACTACATGGAGGTGTTCCCGGTGCAGGGGGAGTAGCAGCAAGGACAGTGGGGGAACAGTAAAACAGCTGCCAGGGGGGTTACACAAGCCAGGAACATGGCCAGTGCCACCATCCAGATGGAGGCAGTTATGAGGGGGGTGAGAAGGCAGACAGCAGGGTGGTGCAGCCGTGGAAGGACCCATCAGCGGTATGCCCCCAACAGGCAGTACCGAGCCCACACCAGCTTCGAGCTGTACACTGATACTGAGATCGTGGGCTGGCACCGCCTGAACTGGGCGATCCTGGGGTGGCTCTGTGAGCTGTGCAGTGATGTGATGCAGGCACCCACACGACGGAGCCATGCTCTGTCAGTGGAGACCAAAGTGACAGCTGTCATGTGCCTGCTTGCCATGGGTACCTTCCAGAGACCAACAGGGGACACAACGGGCATAACCCAGTCAGCTGCGTCATGCTTCCTCACCCAATTCCTCAGCGCACTGCTGCCACATGCTGTGGAGTACATCCATTCCCCAGCACACCAGCGGAGTGCACAGCAAACATGCAAGAGTTCCACAGGGTAGCACGTATGCCTGGCGTGCTCGGGGCAATAGACTGCACCTATGTGGCCATCCACATGCCACCTGGCCCCGGAGGGGCCGCATACATGAATCAGAAGGGGTATGCAAGCATCAACTGCCAGGTGGGGTGTGAGGCCAGGGGGTGCATAATCAATGTCTGTGCCACGCACCCTGGGGGAGCATATGATGCCTTCATCTGGCACCAGTCCGCACTGTGCCACAGGCTCGAGAGTGTGGACATCCCCACTGGCCACCTAGTGGATGAGTATGCAGATCATGCAGAAAGACATGGAGCTTGGGAGGGGCATAGTCAGAGGTGACATGGGTATTGGCCTACATGGCCCATGGCAGGGCGACGCTGATCACCAAACTAATGCCTGTGACGCTGATCACCAAACTAATGTCCACCCTCTACACACAGGTGACAGCGGATACCCACTCTTTCCCTGGCTGCTCACACCATACCGGCGTCCCGCGACCCCATCACAGCAATGCTACAATGAGGCACATGCCACCACATGCAATGTCATCGTGTGGGTGTTTGGGATGCTGAAGGCATGCTTCCATTGCCTGGACACGTCTGGCTGTGCCCTACAGTACAGCCCCTCAAAAGCCTGTGGGCTATTCTTGGCTTGTTGCATCCTGCACAACATGGCCAACGACTGTGGGATAGCTGTACAGGTTGAAGAGGGGGACAGTGATGGGGATGATGAGGACGCTGGTGAAGATGGTGATGGGCAACCCCTCCTTGGTCGAAGGACCCCCGACTGATCCGGATGACACAGCTGCACCAGGACACCATCACAGAGGAGCACTTCAACCAACCCAGGTAAGTCAAGGGGCCATGTGCAACCACCAGTGGCAAGGGCACAACCCACATACACGCATGGACAAACCCCAGGGGTGCATGTCATTAAGGGAACTGTCCGAGCATGGAACCGCACATGCCATCAGGGTTGGGCAAGGTCTAACATGGCATGCGGTCACACACATACACACAAACACACACACACACACACACACACACACACAAGACATGCACAAAAGATAGGAGGCACGCTGACCCCAACTGCCACCCCTAGCCACACACATCCACAGACCACCACGCCCAGTGCCTGTCATTGTGCGTTGTGTCAGACGCTGGGCACCATTGCACAGTGGTGGACAGCGCAACGCAGGCAATTATCATGCACACGCCACAGCAGACAGCAGCTGGGAGGGTGTGCAGATGGAACGTGTGTGTGTGTGTGTGTGTGCAGGGCCAGGTACCCGACCCGTGCATTGCACGTTGAACAACACAATGCACACAGGGCAGCATCAGACAGTAGCCATGGTGGGAGACAGGTCAGTCACACGCCACAGTGCCACGGCTACCACAGATGCATGGGCGGCCCCGCCGAGACCCGCCAGCAGTGACAGACTGACCAATGGCCTCATGGGGGGCACCGGCGGTTCCCCAGGGTTCCACTGCGTGAACACGACCGTGCTCACGCAGGGGTCTACAACACACCAAACATGCCTCGCCAAGCACTATTCGGGATGGCCACAGCTGAACCCGGTGTCAACAAGGAGGGTGTCGCACGATGCCGGGAACGGGGGGTGGACATTGCACTGCACGGTGTCTGCGACGCATGGGCAAATAACTGTGTGCCCACTGTGGCCATGGCAGCTATGATTGTCTGTGTCAGCCTGTCAATGGCAGCGGTCACATCCTCCCTCTTCCGGTCCATCCCTGCCAGGAGCAGAGCGGTATCCCTGCTGCGCCACTCCTCTGACTGGCGCAGAGCCGCACTGAGTGCATCCACTGCTGTCACTAGCCGCAACTGCTGATCGACTGATTCTTGGAGTATGCGGGTGTGCTCTTCTAAGAGGTCAACTGCCTGATCGGCATACTGTCCCTCACGGTGTTCACGGCCCTAATGGGCAGCACCCCTTGAGGGTGGGTGCTGCACACCAGGGCCAGGCCTGGGCATGTCCACAGGCGATGCACTGAAGCCGCCCCCCGACACTGTACCCCCATGGCCATTGGCCAACTGCTGACACTGCCCCTCTGGCTGCCGCTCTCCTGGGCTCAACGGTGCCGCTGCAGCGGCTGCAACAGCCCCACTGTCCTTGACACACACCAGTGCTGCCCCACTGGCAGCAGACAGGCACAGGCTGGGACTGTGATGTCACACAGGCCTCCACGGCGGCACCACCCATGGCCATGCCCATGATGTCACCTGCTGTGTGGCCATCCTGCGGCCCACACGTATCACTGTACATGAACTGAGCTCCATCATCATCAGTGATGGATCCGGCACCACCCCGAGTCTCAGCATGCTGGCATCCATGGACGCTGGCACGCTGGGACACGGGCAGGGCCTCCTCCGCATCTGCTCCACCAACATCAGTCCAGACAGCCAGGTGGGCCCACTGTCTCCCTGACCCTCGGATGCCTGTGGAGGTGGATGGGCCCTCCCCTATGTACATGGTATCACCCTCAGTGGACAAGCCCACCACCGCTGACCCATGTAGATGCTCAGGAGCTGTAAGGGAACACAGTAGCATTAATGTATCTGCCCTACCCTGTCTCCCCCCCATTGACAGACCAGGACCTACCATGCAGTGACAGGCTACCACCCGTCTGGAATCCACCACCTGGAACACCCTCAATGGCACAACGCCGCATGCTGCCAGCAACCTGCTCTTCTCATGGGGTCAGGCGTTGCACGTCTGACTGTCCCCCACCAGTCACAGCCCGTGCTGCCCTGATGGCAGCCACCTTGTCCTTAATCCTCTGCCTGTCCATGCCCATCTTCTTTTTGCACTCCTGCACAGACCGCTGGTGGCTGCCATGCAGGTTGACGGCATGCGCCACCTCTTCCCATGCAGCAGCAAGGGCCTGTGGTGTTCCCCGCCATCCGCTGAGCAGCAGCTCCTGGTCGAGGTAGGCCTCAAACAGGGCATCTGTTTCTGCCTTTGTGAAGTTAGGCCTCCTCTTCCTCCCACATCTCTGTTCCTCTTCCTCCACCTCATGATTGCTCATTCTTCATCCTGTGAGAATGACAGGTGTTACCTGTGACTGTGCAGTCCCATGCATGTCCCACACACCACAGTCCACACTCCCAAACAGCATGCAACTTACCATAATAGACAGCAATAACAGACTATGGCCACTGCAGCCCAATATCGCATTTTTATAGCACAACGCATGCAAATGAGGTGAGGCACAGTTATAAGTGCATGCAAATGCAGTATCTGTGCCACTGAATGGCTGATTAGCTGATTTGCATATGCCGGCTGAACATCACGCTGTTGCGCTTTGCGCAATTGTGTTGAACGTGCTCAGGCAAGGGTGCATTTCTGTGACATGCGCAGTGGACACCAAACAGCGCATGCCAGGGGTGATGACGCCAATGCCTGCCATGCTGCTGACGTGCTGTGCATGGGAGACAATGCAGGGCACGGCCACCATTGTGCCAGTGGCGCTACTGCACTGTTCACATGTATGGCGCTCTGGCATTGGGGTGCCGTAGGTGCACTGGGGTCACAGCACAGTAGGCCGCTACAGGAAGTGGCACATAGATGCCCTACTGCGCTACATGCGATTAGTACCAATCGCGCTGTGGAGGTCTGTGCGCAAGAGACCCCTGACCCTGTGCCGACCTTTGCACCCTAGGCGCCATGCGTCTGCATGGGTGCACCTCTATCGTGCTGTTCAGTGACAGCGTGATTGGGAATGACAGCGCAGTACTGCGCAGTATCCGCACATGGCGAACGTGCGCTACAGAGCGCCATTTTGTTACCAAAACTGTACAAGATGACAAGAAGAAGGGTGCCTATCTGAAGCCAGCTTGAACTGGCCAATCTGGTCCAGTTGGTGGAGCCCCATGCCACTGCCCTATTTGGGGAGGTGCCCCTGGATAGGGCCAGGAGTGCGGTGCGGTGTGGGAGGAGGTGGCGGTGGCCCTGGAGGAGGCCACAGGAATGGAGAGGATGGTGGAGCAGTGCAGGCACCGCTATGGTGACCTGCAGCGGTGGGACCCAGACAGGCTTGCCCGCCTGTGGACATGTGCCAGGAGGGGCATGGTGCCACGGCCAGGTAGGTGCCCCATCCATACACTGTTAACGTCCATACGGGTATCACGGTGGCATGTGTACAGCACATGGGGGGGCCGTCCAGTGTTGTCTGTGGTGGTGGTATCGGGGTTGGGGGAGGATGGGTATGGCTGTGTGGGATTGCACACACACAGGGGCGGGGGGACTTTGCTACCAGATTGTACTGATGTTCCTCTCTCCATGTTTGCACCCTAGGCCCAGAGGAGCGCTGGCGGGCGAAGGAGAGGAGGCTGCACCAAGTTGAACAGCAGGCCGGGAGGGCTGCTGGACAGGACAGGTGCAGGGACCAGCCTGATGATGGTGAGTGCCTTACATCCATGATTACTATTGCATGCTGTGTAACAGGGCAGGTAGCAGGGCATGGCCACCATCCATTGACACCACTGCCATGCACGCAACTTGTTACAGTCAGCACTGTCCAGTGGCACTGCATGTCTGGGAGTGCATCAATAGTGGTCCATGCGTGCACCGGGTACATGGCTATGCCACTGCCTTCGCACTGCATAGCCATGTCACTGAACAGCCACGGTGGTGCTGTGCAGGACTTGGTCAGTGGGAGTGTGCAGCAGTCCGCATGGCTGTGTGCACCTTGGTGGGCAGGTCTTGTGGATGCGATCATTGTGGGTGGTCACACACCATCACAGAGGCATGTCCCACAGCCGTATGCCATGCACAGTGGGTGGGCTGCATGGGGCTGTGCATTCACACCTATTGACTCTGCTCCTTTGTCCTGGGTGGACAGCAGCTGCAGGAGAGCAGGGTGGCACTCAGGGAGATTCTCCAGGTAGCCAGGGCATCCCTGGAGATACTCAAACGGTTGGACAGGCTTGGTGTCCGAAGACGTCATGGCGGGAGGAGAAGCCGGAGCGGGAAGCAGGGCTCCCACTGAGCTTTGAACTGCCCCTGATTTCCTCTACCCCCCTGGACACACCCTCACACCCCTCTTTCCCTCTACCATTTGTTCACCCCTGCCCCTTACCCACCCCCACCTTGTTTGTGTCCCAACCCCAAACCTTTGTAAATACTTGTACATAGTTTCGTTTGTTGTTTTTAAATACATTTCTTTTGATATGCCTTCTGTGGTGGTCTCAGATTTGCAGTGGACTATAGGTGCTCAGCTGCAGTGGTGTCCATGTTGTCAGGGGTGGTGCAGTCATGTGCGTGTGTGTGTGTGTCTGTGGGGAAGTGAGTATGGTGTGGGAGTGGCTATCAGTCACTGTCTGTGGCATGTGTGTGGTTCCCTGTGCACTGGATGACTGTGTGCAGTGGTCCACAGTGCATGTTCTGTGTCCAAGATGCACCTGTCAGACCATCCATGGCCTGTGCAGCTGACACCCATGCCTGTCTGTGACATGCACGGGTGTCAGCTGCACAATGCCAGGTTGCCCATCTGTGGCATGGGTGGGCACAATGCCAGGTTGCCTCCTGTCACTGGTGTGGTGCATGTCTACCTCAGGTGACACTGAGGCCTCCGCTGTTGTTGTCCCACCTCCATGCTGTCGCTTGTGTGTGTCGCAGGGGATGTGCACCACTGTCTGTCACTTGTGCTCTGGGCAAATGCTGGTGGCGACAGCTCCATGGTGCCTCAAGAGGGGTGGCTGGCACTCTGTGCCATGGAGGAGTGCTGGCCATGTGTAGCAGTTTCCGTGGCCACACACTGGGAGCTTGGTTGCCCCGCTACTCTGTTCCTGTGTTGGTGCGCCCTTGGGTATGGATGGGTGTTTGTTCACGCACTGTGTTGCATCTTGTGTGGTGCATGCTTCCATGCACCACTGTGGGTGTCTGCGCTGGCTGTTGTGGCCAGTGCTGGGTCGGGGTGTGTCCTTGGGAGAGTGTGCAGGGTGCTGTACCACTGGTGGTGGGGTCCAGGGCATGCCCTGTCATGTGTGGTGTACCTCGTGTGCCAATGCATGGTCGGTCTATCAGCTGTACCTCGGGGGGGATGTGCGTGGTGGCACTGTGTATGCAGTCGTTGCATCACTGTGTGCTGCCATCCGCTGACAGGTGCTCATGGTGGGACTGCCTTGCATGGTTCTGTGGTGCACAGGGTTGCATTGTCACAGTGGGGGTGGTGGCATTCATGGGGTATCCTGCACTGGTGGACGCTGCTCCTGGGCAGGGTGTCTGGGTGACACAGTGCAGGGTGTGCTCTGCATTAGTGGGATGATGTGGCATGGGGTGGTCAGCCCTCCTTGTCTGCCGGTCACAGCTTGCCAGGGGGTGTGCTGGGGCACCATGCCCAGGCTGTGGGTTGGTTGCTGGTATCCATGGGCCGGTGGTTATTCCAGCTGTCCACTGGTTGTGCAGTGCATGAGGTGTGGGGGTGATGTCTGTTCTACTGTGTGCTCCTCTGCCCATCTGTGGCATGGGTGGTGGGCCCCTGCATCCTGTCCGTGCGCATCCCTGGTTGTGTTGTTGCACTGCTGCCCTGCTCCATGGGGCATCCCTGGTTGCACTATGGCACATCTGGGCTGCTCCACTGGGCATCCCTGGTTTTGCTATGGTGCATCTGAACTGCGTAACTGCACATCCCTGGTTACGCTATGGTGCAGATGGTGCAATATTCAGTCGTGTGCCACAGGCGCATCTTGACCTACGCAGTTTTTGAATATCACGCTTCTTACGCATGGGCGCAGTGGACTTGCACATGCTCCTGCTGTTGCACACTTTTTGGGCGCAGTTTGAATATCTGGGCCATCATTTTTATGTATTTTCATTGTTTGTGAATTTAAAAAAAATTATGGCTGTCATGATCAGTATTTTTTTCATACGACAAGTAAATCATAAAAAATAAGCATTCATGACAATATTTTACTGTTCGTATTTCTTGGTTATCTAAAAAATTCCTTATAAACTCTGGAACTGTATAACATTTTTTTCTCAAAACCTTTGAAAAGCACACCCTTGGCAAAGACCCCTTCAACCCTGAAAATTTCATGAAAACAGTTCCACACCATTTAGGCTGTAGGCAAGAGCAAAAAATATGCAATATTAAGTATTGGGAAAGCAAATGTGTTTCTTTCTGTTTTTTTGCACTCCGTATCTCAAACAGCCTACTCAACCATATCTATAGTAGTACTACTGTGCCCCTATAATAGGAGGGCTTTTGCCTATGATTCAGTGGGGGGAATAACTCCTCCCACCAGCCCAATTTAAACCTGCCTTCTTGTTTCCTCTATGTTCAGCGTGTCTCAACTGGCTGAGCTGCTGCATGGTCCCTGTGGCTGTGTTTTTCACCTCTCCCCTGCTCTTGTCTGTCCCTTCTACCCTCCTTCTGTCCCCTTGCTTGCCTGCCTTTGCCACTGTTCTTTTCTGCTCCCCCGTTCTGTGGTGCTGCTTCATGGCTTGTCTATGTTCGCTCCTCCTCACTCCTTTTTCTGTCTTGCCACTTTGTGGCTTGTCTGTGCTCCTCCCCGCTACCTCTTTCAGTGTTGCTGCTCGTGGCTTATCCCTACCTGTTCCCCCATACCTCCTGCATCTTGTCCTCTTCTTTATGTTCCTTTTAGGGTCCATTTCATTAATTTTCAGCAGCACTTTCTCTTCCCTTCATTTACAGTGGCTCTTCATTCTCCTCTCTCTTCTGGGTTAGTTAATCGTGATGTCACTGCTTGGTTTAAAGCTACATCATCTCAAATTTTTGCCTTCTCTTATTCTTCAGTTTTCCCTTCTCTGCATTCTTCTCTGTCTCCCCATTCAGGCTGCAGGTTCCATCAGTCTAGCCCAGTCCCTTCTTGTCTCCCTTTTACTTTTCAGATCCATTTCTCCTTTTGCAGCTTCCTCTATTATTTTCTCCTCTTTCCCAGCCCTCACCAGCAGTGTGTTTCAGACTCTGTCTCCCTACCTCATACTTACATGGAGGTCATGAGCATAGGCAGGTTCTGACTTCATCCACCAGAAATGGGAGTCCTCACTCTCGTCAACATAGGAACCACCTTGGGCTCCATGCTCGATCCACATCTATGCTTGGGGATATAATTAAATATAAAACAGCTCAAAATGAATGTACACGTGCCATACGGAATGCGAAAAGCAAATATTTCAGGGAGGCACTCTCCAACACATGGGGGGATGGGAAAAAATTCTGGAGTAATATGAAAGACCTCACAGGGAAAGACCCTAAATATCCACCCACCATGCTAAACATCACCGGAACTCCTACGCTTGACCTTGGTACTATCACCAACACCTTCAACAATGCGTTTTCAAACCTGGACTGTACTACCACCAGACTTTTTTGACGCCCCTTCCACCAGCACTCACCATGACACTGCTGGCAATGGTTGCTCACTCCCGAAATTCTACTTCAAAGTGCTCCCAATGCACTTAGCCCGTACATATATTCGCAAAGCCATCCACAATTCAGGGTACAGCGGTGACTCCCTCGACCTGAAGCTGATTGCACTTGGCCTAGATGAAATCCTTGAACCCCTGACAAAGATCTTCAACCTCTCTCTAAGGCTGGCCAATTCCCATATCTCTGCAAACAGGCAACCATTACACCTGTACACAAAAGTAGTGATAGGTCACTGCATACCAGCTACAGACCCATCTCCATCCTCCCCACCTTATTTAAAGCCCTGGAATGAATCGTATCGGACCAGCTAACTGAGTATATAGTAAAATATGATATCTAGTGCCCTGAACAACATGGATTTAGAACAGGGCACAGCACTACCACTGCACTACTGGAATTTACAGGATTCATCCACACCACCCTTGACCAAGGAAACTGTGTGGGTGCAATATTCATTGACCTTTTGAATGCATTTGATACCATCAATCATCCACTCCTACTCAGGCAACTGTCAGCTTTCAGGCTGTCCAAGGATGCCCTGCTCTGGAAAACAAGCTACCTTGAGGGAAGGGTCCAGCAAGTTAAGATGGCTGATGTCACCTCTGATAAGAAACCGGTCCCCTCAGGAGTACCGCAGGGGTCCATCCTTGGACCCTTACTCTTTAGTCTCTTCCTGAATAGCCTCCCTAGCATCTACCATCAGAAAATACTTCTCTACATGGATGATGCAGTCCTGTTTTCTAGCCATCGCGACACCAAGCATCTAGAAGGGCAGCTACAGCATGACTTCAAATGCATTGAGGAACGATTCAGCTTGCACAAACTTGCCATGAACTATAGCAAAACAAAAGTTATGACTTTCTGCAATGCAAGGAGCAAACATAACTCTCTACCCTTCATCATCACTAACCATTCTGGGGTTACACTGTATCAGGTTCCTCAGTTCAAATACCTCGGCGTTACTCTGGACTGTTCCCTCTCCTTCGCTCAGCACATTGACAATGTTGCAAAGGCCGCTAACATACGAATTGGCCTGCTCCACAGGCACAAACACTGTATGACCACAGAGGCCCTTAGACTGGCTATCTACAGTTCTGTCACCTGCATCATAGACAATGGGCTTGTCATCTATGGCTCCACTTCTCCTACAGCCCTCCACAGGATATCTGTGGTGCCCAACAAAGCATGCAGACTTCTTACAGGCACTGCCTGCCTAACACATACTTGTGACTTGTACACCCAGTCTAGGTGACTCCCTCTCATCAGCAGGATCAAATACCAGACCTGCCTCTTAACCAAAAAGGTTCTCCTTGGGCTCATGCCACCTGGGGTTGAAAAGCTTCTGACTGCCCACTGCAGCACCCAACACACCCGAAGTACGCTAAGTAAAACCTTCCAGGTCCCCAGATGCCAGACCACTATGGGCCAGAGGTCACTCACCCACAGGACACCGCAGTGGTTTAATTCACTCCAGCAAGGAATCTCTTTCAGCTACTGCACTTGGCCCATTTAAAAGGAAACTATGACTTCACCTCTTTACTACTAACCAACATGACTGCTTCTCCTAATTGGTCAATCTCTACACTCACACCTGGCATTATGTGACCCTAAGCTCCCTCTGGCCAATTATCCTTGTCCTCCACTTCCTCTCTCTCTCACCTTACCCTTCCCCTTCCCCATTCCCCCCACCTCACCTACACCCTCCCATCTTTTAGCACTTCAGACTTCCGTCCCCTCTACCTTGCACTTCTTATACCAATCCCCCCAGACAATAGCCCTTCAGGCTGCCCATTCCTTCCTGACCCCACCGACCCTCCCCACCCCTACTGGTTGCTCATCAGGCCTTACTATCCTTTGACTGTCTCTCTGCTTGAAATACAGTATTTTGTTTTTTGAGACTCTGTATTAATGTTTACCTTTGTTTATATGTTAACCTTCCATCTTTTGATGTGGAACCTTTCTAAATGAGCAGTTCTAGCTCAAAGGTATTTGTAATCCTAGAGTTTAATAAATAAACAAAAATAAATAAATAAATAAGAAGCCTTAATTACTCATTTTAGACTCCATCGTACTACCTTGTGCCTTGTATCTCCTGTTTCTAACCAGTCAGTCCTCCAACCAGCCTCTGCTGCCTTATCTGAAATACAAGACCTCATAGCTCAACTAGCTACTTTTAGTATCTGATTTACAATCTCGCATCACCTCCCTCGAAGCTTGCCTTCCAGTGCAGTCTATTATGTCTACTTCAACCATTTCAGCCGCCCTCCTGTCCTCCAGCCATTCACAAGAAGAAGTGGGGTCCTGCCTAGCATTCCTCCTTCCTGCAGCACTCTACTGCCTTCCAATCTGCCAACTCATCAAGAATCAGGTACTTCTTCCTCTATCCCTCCTCCACCATTCATATTTCCAGTACACCTCATCCCAGGTCACCTCTACAAGGATATCATAGAAGGAAAATATATCAATTTGATCTCCGTGCTTGTTTCCTCACACGACACCACTGAAAACAGAACAGTATCCTGCGGAGATGTTTCTGTAGTGTTAAAAGTGAAAGACCCCAGGCTCAAGAAGAAATTGACTATTCCAGAATTTGTCCTTGTTTTCAGCTTGTATCAAGATATAATTTGCTCAGCATTCCTTTTCAGGCATGAAGAAATAGACTCATATCTTTATGTCTTAGTAGATCTAGGTGTTAGATACAGAGGCACACATTTCTACAATTGCCATTGCTCCTTCTCTGCAAATTCAGCAACTGTTTTAGCTCATGTCAATTCTAAGCTGAATTGGGCCATCCTGGATAATGAGTTATTCTGTCAACATTTTCCTGGGCAACAAACTCTTTCCTGCATGTTATGCAGCTCCTTTTTCCATTTTGCATTCCTCTGTCCACTGGTTGTATCTGAGATCCCTTCATTGCCTAATCCACCTCGGAAGTATTCATCAGTTGGATCAGTTCCTCCTCCTCCTTTCTCCTCTTCAAGTCTTACCCACACAGTTCCTTACCCTACTGCTCTTCCCTGCCATAACCTCAATAGACATGGCTGTCAAATAAACTTGTGGTAAACAAGCCCAGCTGCAATAATTTCAACACCGAAGGATGCCCTGGCTCTGGCTGTCGCTACCTTCATGTCTGCAGTTTTTGAGGCAATGCACATTCCGTATCATTTGTCCAATAATGCCTTGGTCAAAACAAAGGCAATCAGTGCATCCCTCTACCCACATTGATGTTCTGGCCTTAGTACAAGTGCTAGCTACCCATCCTTCTCACCAAATGGTAGACTTTCTTATCTCCAGATTCTCCAATGGCTTTCATACAGGTATTTCAGTTCTTCCCTCAGATTCGTTCACATGTAAAAAAATTTACCATCTGCTCTAAAGGAACCAGAAGTCGTCAAGCAACTCTTGCAAAGAGAACTACAAAAAGGATTTCTCATTGGTCCTTTCAAGCATCCACCTTTTCTCTCCTACCAGATTAGCCCCATCGGCATCACTACCAGAACATTTTCAGGCAGCAAATGACTGATCATTGATCCCAGCATCAACTGCTTGATTCCTTTGGACACCTACTCACTCTCATACACTTGTATAGGTGATGCCATCACCATCATTAAATGATTCAGCTCTGGTTCCTGGCTTTCAAAGGTGGACATCTCAGATGCTTTTAAATTACTGCCTATCTACCCATCCCTGTGGCATCTCTATGGTATCAAATTGGAAGAAAGATACTTTTATTTATTTTTTGATTTAAAATTTGATAATGGGAAAGGCACACTGAGCCGAGACTCATTTCCTGGTGTGACCTGGGGAGAGGGTAATGGGAGTTACAATGGACAAAATTTGATAACAATCGTAATCTTTGGAAGAACAGACTTGACACAGTAAATCACAACATGCATATATACAACTACAATATTTAGAATAACTTTGAAAATGAAGTGCAACAGACAGTTTTATATAGATTGCATAAGTATCATTACCATACTTGCATTACTACACAAGGCTAGGCTAGCATATCATAGCAAAAATTAGAGGCAGGTATGGTAGGCTCCATGCAACAGCAGGGGAGGAGAAGAGAAGTTTAGGGTTTATCTGGGGACAGGGAAGGAAGATTTAAGAGGATTAGGACATGGAGGGTGCAGGAGTTAGGTGAGAGGAAAATGAGGTGGAGGAAGGGAAAGAGAGGCGTTGGGAGAGGGAGTCATGATGGGGTGGAAGTGGGGCTGTTCATCTAACCTTCAGTTGCAAAATCAGCCCAAAATTGTTTGACATGTTTTCTGAGACTCTTTGCTGGCTATTGCTTAATATATGCCATCGTCCAGCTATGATCCTTCTTCTAGACGACTTCCTACTAATTGATATGCCTGATTCTCCTCCAGCTGCTAGCATCTTTGCACTCACACATCTCTTTCAAGAATTAGCAGTGTCCTTATCTGCAGAGGAAACACTTGGTCCTTCTAAATCTATTGAATTCCTTGGCATTGAACTGGATTCAATATGTATAGAAGCCCGACTGCCTCTTAATAAACTCCAGAGGATCCACGCTCTTGTTAAATCCTTCTCCATTTGCTCTTCCTGTACCAAAAATGAACTTCTCTCACTATTGGGGTATCTCAATTTTGTCAAGTGAATTATTCCTCAGGGTCACTCCTTTCCCTCATATATCCTGACACTGGCTTCTTCCATCTCTGAGCTGCATCATCATATCACCATTACAGCCACAGCCAAATCAAATCTAGCAATGTGATCCAATTTCTTAACATACTGGAACAGTTGTTCTATGTTTTACAAGGATCCATCACCAGATCTTCATGCCAGAATTTATACAGATGCTTCTCCCAGCTATGGCTTCACCGCAATTTTTGGACATTCGTGGTTCACTGCTCCTTGGCCTATATACAGTGTATATATATATATATATATATATATACAGGTGTGAACAATAAATGCATGCCATAAATAATGTGTATTGTAGCTACTGGGTAAATAAAACCATTTATATGCATAGTAAGTATGTCATTACTCATTTATGTACATAGTTACTATGTCATCATTTATTTATATGCACAGTTGCTATGTCATCAGCCAATTTAGAATGTAAGAATGTTTGGCCACAGTAGCAGTACTAATCATATTCAAATGCAAATAACTTGAAAACGAAAAATGATAGAATGGCACTGTGAGCACAAAAGTTGTCCAGCACAAAAATATCTACAAAATAGTAGTAGTAGTAGTAAAATGTTTTTATTCAAAAATGAATAAAGGAAAATCTCGATTGAGCATAGCTCATTTTCAACAAGGTCCCAACATTAATGTACATTAAAAAAGGAAAATGTTACATCACGTACAATACAAATTTTCCATACAACTCACAAATGCATACATGCGTCTTTAAATTACACAATATAGGTAATAAATAATATCCTCCTAGGACATAAAAAATCCTTATAAATCACAGCATTGCCTTTTTGTTTAGAACTTGGTACGATACCAATGTTGAATCAAAGACCAATAATTATTCTTATGCAGCATAAACACAGATTTAGGAATTTCATTCCAGCTCATGGCTCCTCTATAATACAAGGATTGTCGTCCTATCTCTAAATTACAATTAGGCAATTCCAAACTAGGTACTTTACAGTTCCTCAAGGAAGCCAATTTATCCCTATTTTTCAAGTTTTCTACCACATACTATGGATATTTCCCCTGCAATCCTTTATAAATAAAGTCTAACACATGTTCACTACTACGTTCATAAAGTGTCAACCAATTCAATTTATAAAGCACACAACTATGTGTTAATCTAGGAACCCCTAAAATAAATCTGGTCAAATTATTATAACTTACTTCCAACTTCCTCAAATCCTGCTTTCTCCCACAAGAATAAAATATATCCCCGTAATCGATCATGGGGATAACCATCGTGTTTACTACTTTTTCCCTTACTTCCTTACTCATTAATGATCGAACCCTATAATGAGCCCCTATTCTTTTATTTAAATTCTCAACTAGTTTCTCAATATGTATATTCCAACACAAGGAAGAAGGGGTAGGGACAAGCCTCATTTAATTATACATCTTGGGACAAACGACCTGGCTGACAAGACAGTAGATACAGTCCAGAGGAGGTTTGAGGAACTAGCACAATTATGTGAGGGAGCAGGAAGATCAGTAACTTTTTCAGAGATACTTCCGGTGCCAAAGGCAAGCACAACAAGGAAGCTGAGAATAGAGGAATTTAATGGATGGCTAAGAACCTGGTGTTGTGCTAAAGGGTATGGGCTGTTGGGGGTGGGGGGGGGAGGGACCTGGGAGGACAGTAGTCTCTATACCAAGAACAGACTACACTTGAGTGAGGAAGGAAAGAAAGTGTTGAAACAGAGGATGGAGGAGTACATAGAGGAAGTTGGGAATTTAAACTAGGAGTGGGGGGTGGCAGTTGGGGAAGAGATATGCAGAGACCACAGGTTGGGAAATCATATAAGCTACCCCATAACAGTGACAAAGGACAAAATGGCAGTACTGTTGGTGATGCTAGGAAAGGAGGGCAGGATGGGAGGGAAAAGGGTGGAAGGTGGTTACCCTTAATGCTAGGAGCGTTGGGAGGAAAACTGCAGAGTTACAGGTTCTCATGGCAGAGGGAGAGGTGGACATTGCAGCCATCACGGAAACATGGGCCACCCAATACAATGACTGGGACCTGTCTGTACCAGGGTACAGGTTATTTCATAGGGACAGGGTGATTGGGAAAGGGGGGGTGGCACTATATGTGAAGGAAGGACTGAAGTGTGTAAGGGAGGAAGAGGAGTAGGGTAGTACGGAGTCACTTTGGATGCAAATCCAGGATTCCAAGAATAGGATTCTTAGAATGGGAGTGGTGTACAGGCCACCATCTCAGACGGAGGAGTTAGGGAACTAGCAGGACAGATCAGGAGGACCTGTGAAAAGGGTAGTGTGGTGATTGTGGGGGAATTCAACATGCCAGGAGTGGACTGGAGCACCCCAACAACCAGGAACAGAAGGGAGCAGGTACTGCTGGATGCCTTCCAGGACAGCTTCCTGCTGCAAATGGTCAGTGAACCAACCAGGTTAGGGAATACCCTTGACTTCGTGCTGGTAAATGGGGACTTTGTGAGAGAACTTATAGTGGAGGAACCGCTGTCAGGGAGTGACCACCACTCAGTATGGCTCACATTGGATATGGGCAAGGAAGGAGTGGAATCTGGCACAATAGTGCTGGACTTCAGGAGGGCTGACTTTGGGAGGATGGGGGAAGTGGTAAAAGGGTACCTGGCCAGAATTCAATCTAGTACGGACACTAACCAGAGCTGGGAGCTCATAAAGCTGGGGATAGTGGAGGCAACCAAAACCTGCTGCAAAGCCCAGAGCAAGAAGGCTAGGGCTAAGAAACCGATCTGGTTGAGCAAGGAGGTCATGGAAAAGGTAAGGAGGAAAAGAGCTGCCTTTAGGAAGTACAAGAAAACAGGGGGGGAGGAGTACTTGACAGAATCGAAGGAGGTGACAAGGGCAGTAAGGGGAGCCAAAGCATCTACGGAACTCAGGCTGGCACAAGGCATTAAGAAGGGGGAGAAGGACTTCTTTAAGTACATCAGGGAGAAAAGGAGCTGTAAGGACCACATAGTAAGGATTAGGAAGAAGGGGGTTGGGTGGAAGCAAGGTGCGATAAGGCAGAAGCACTAAATGAGTACTTCTGCTCAGTATTTACTAAAGAGAAGAGGGGGGTGACACCCAAGGTGGAGAAATGGCAGAAGCAGGGTGGGAAGTGGTGACAGATGGGTAACCATGGAGAGCAGAGCTCGAGAGGGTTTGAAGGCACTGAGGGTGGACAAGACAGGCCCAGATGGCATCCACCCCAGGGTACTGAAGGAGCTGGCAGAGGTCCTTGCAGGACCTTTGGCAGACCTATTTAATGTCTCACTACATTCGGGTGTGTACCTCAGGACTGGAGGATGGCTCATGGTGCCCCTCCACAAGAGTGGCCCCAAGGATGAACCAGAAACTACAGACCAGTGAGCCTCACATCCATCGTGGGTAAGCTAATGGAGACTATCCTAAAGGAGAGGCTGGTGGCTCTCCCAGAGGCCAAGGACTACAGGACAGCAGACAGCATGGCTTCATATGTGGCAGATCCTGCCAAACCAACCTGATCAAGTTCTATGACTGGAACTAGGGCACTGGACAGGGGCCATGCAGTGGCTGTCCTGTATCTGGACTTCAGTAAGGCATTCGACCCAGTGCCACATGGAAGGCTGGAAGGAAGTTAGTAGGCACAGGGCGGGTGCAAAGCTGGTGAGATGGGTAGGAAACTGGCTGCAGGAAGGCAACAGAGGTGGTGGTGGGCAGAGAGCCTCACACCCAAGGGCAGTGACGAGTGGTGTTCCACAGGGCTCGGTGTTGGGACCAGTGTTGTTTGGGATATTCATTGCAGACATATCATGGGACATCAAGAGCAAGATCAGTCTGTTTGCTGATGATACCAAGGTAGGCGTGGTGGTGGATGACCTAGGGGGATGGCAGGGGTTGCAGGATGATCTGGCAAAGCTTGAAACCTGGTCAGACACCTGGCAACTGGGCTTTAATGCCAAAAAGTGCAAGGTGCTGCATTTTGGGTTGAAGAACCCAAGGAGGAGTTACCAGCTACGGGGAGTGCAGCTAGCCCAGACAGAAGAGGAGAAGGATCTGGGTGTGCTCATTACAGGGTCAATGAACAACTTGGCACAATGTAGGAAGGCAGCTGCAAAGGCCAATAAAATGCTGGGTTGTATTGCAAGGGGTATATCCTCGAGGAGGGAGGAGGTGATTCTGCCACTGTAGAGGTCATTAGTTAGACCACACCTGGAGTACTGCATGCAGTACTGGCGTCCGTATCTGAAGAGGACATTGTTACTGGAGGTGCAGCCGAGTGACAAAGATGATCAAGGGGCTGGGGGACTTATCATATGAGAGGAGGTTGAAGGAGTTGAACATGTACTCACTGGAGGAGAGGAGAGACAGGGGTGACATGATTGAAACCTTTAAATACATGAAAGGAATAAACAAGACGGGTACAGAGGGGCTGTTCAAAGTAAGGCAGGGGAGGGCCACCAGGGGCCATGATATGAGACTGGAGCGAGGAAGGTTCAGGAGGGAGATGAGGACACACTTTTTTACAGAGAAGGTGGTGGCTGGGTGGAATGCATTACCTCCTGAAGTGGTATGCAGTAGAATAGTGTACTGCTTCAAATGAGGATGGGACAGGACAAGTGGGAGGGTTAATGAAGGGGAAGGGTGGGGCAGCTGCAGAATAAGGGGTGCTAGCTGCACATTCGAGCAGACTTGAAAGACCTCTAGGCCTTTATCTGCTGGCAAATTTCGTATGTTCGTATCTATCCGAAGACCCAAATATTTGTACATATTTGTCTGCTGGATCGGGGCCTCCCCCCAAGGGTAACCAATCCCAAGGTCATATCTCCCAGTTGTTCACTTTTTCCGATGTATCAACATGGACTGTGTCTTCTTCACATTCAGAGTTAACCTGCTGTCTTTCAAAAAAGTTTGCAAATCATCAAAGGCAAGCTGGAGCCTATTTTGAATCACCTTAATGGATTCATGTGAGGTGTAAATAATAGTATCATCGGCATATAAGTGATACTTTATTTCTGGATCCAAAAAAGACAGTCCATTAATATACATATTAAACAACAAATGCCCTAGGATGGAACCCTGGGGGACTCCCGACCCAACAGGCAAGGAACTGGAGTCCTGGCCCCCCAGTGACACCCTTTGACTCCTATTCAGCAAATATGATTCCAACCATTTGCCACTCAAACCCACCACCCACATGGATGCAGCCCTGGACAGGAGGACACCGTGGTCCAAAGAATCAAAAGCTTTAGACAAGTCCACAAAAATGGCCACCACAAGTGTCCTCCTGTCCAGGGCTACCTGCACATCCCCCACCACTTTAGCAAGTGCTGAGGTTGTACTATATGATTTCTGGAAACCAGACTGCATATCATTCATTAACCTGGAGAAATCTAAATGTCTCTTCAGTTGTACTACCACTAATCTTTCAAATACTTTGGATACATGAGACAAAAGAGAGATGGGTCTGTAGTTATTCATATCTGTTCTACTTCCTCCCTTAAAAATAGGTATAACCTTGGACTGTTTCCAGGCCAATGGATATTCACCTGTATTTAAAGATGTATTAAATAGATACGTTAAGGGGTAAGCAATAATTGGGGCTGCATATTTTAATAATTTAGGTGAAACATTATCTAATCCACTGGCTTTAGCAATATTTAGTTTTAATAATTCATTTTTCACAGATTCCACTGTTATTATTTCAAAAACCAATAATTTATCAAGTCCCTTGACCTCTGAGCAAACTTGATTTCTAACTCCAGGGGAACAATAAGGTCTAGAAAAACCTGGGGCTACCATCAAATTTGCATTCAACCTATCCAGCACATTCTGTGATATCGGTGTCACTTGACCATCGACATTTGTGCTTTTATATAATCGTAGCCATGGCCCTTGACTAAAATATTTATTGTTTTCCAAAAATCTTTAGGGTTTTTTAAGATATTTGTATCCAAGCAATGAATATAATGGCATTATTTTTTCCTACGAACCTCTTTTACATATTTATTCCTTAACATTTTAAATCTATCCCAATCCTGCTTGCTCCCCCTTTTTTAGCCAAGAACCATGCCTTATCCCTTAACAATTTTAACTTTCTAAGCTCTTTTGAGTACCATAACTTGGAATTTTGTTTCATAAATCTGGTTTTAATTGGGGCATGTTTATTACAAATTAGCATAAACTCTCCCAAAAAAATAATTCCATAAGTCATCTACCGAAGGAATTAGATACATAAGTTCCCAATCAATAGAACCCAGATCCAACATAAATTCAATATAGTCAAAGTCCGTAAAACTATGCCAACAAACTTTCCTTTTCTCAACTAATTTGGTAGAATAGGCCTTGTTACAGAAAACAAATTGATGGTCTGATATTGCATCTGGAAGAACCCCACTATCGATAATATTATCAACAACATTAGTGAAAATCAAATCCAAAATTGAAGAATTGGAAACTGATACCATATTAATTCTTGTAGGTTCTTTGATTAACTGAGTTAAACCTAAATTATTCTGCAGCTCAATCAAAGGGTGTGATCCATTTAAATTTTGCCAATTAAAGTTAAAATCACCTGCCATCACTATTTCATGGCTATCTTTATAATTGAACAGCCAATCCTGTAAACAGTTAACAACCTGGGCTTTTATCTTAGGGGGACAATATATCCCTACTATCAGCATTTTCTTTAAATAGGGCATTTTTAACTCTAAAGCCAGTACCTCCAACCCCCCAAATCTATTTTCACTTCCAGTTGGGTCAAATTTAGACTAGATTTCCCATAAACCAAAAGACCTCCCCCTTTTTTATTTCTATCATTTCGCCATATATTGTATCCTTGTACTGTATATTTAAATAACTATCCTCTATTCTATGATTTAACCAAGTTTCAGAAATTATCACAATCTCAGGGTCATGATCAAGCACCCACGGACCAATCACGTCCATTTTTTTAATCATACTCCTTGCATTTAAATGTATTAATCCCAAACCTTGTTTAATATAAGAAGCATCATTTTAATTAACAGTCAAATTTTTCGTTAACATTTCCCCAAAGTCCTGATTCATAGTATATAAGGAGGCTTGTTGTATATCCAAAGGTCCTGGGTTTGGGTGTATATCTCCACACAACATTAACCACATTATTAAGAGTGACTTAATAACTCTAGTAAACTTACTTTTATAATAAGTCCCCCTCAGAGTTTTAATTAACCAGCTTATCCCATTTAATTTTATTATCCTTTCAGGTTTTACACTACTCAGGAAATAATACACCTTATATAGTGCACTATTAAAGCTTTTTGACCATAAGTGCACCCCAACAATGATGTGTCCATCTACATGTATTTTATTAACACACAGTGTGTTTGATCTATACATAGCATGTTCCTGCATAGCTCTATATCCCTCCCAATCATAACCTCCATCTCCCCAAACCCAAGAACCCCAACCCAACAATACAACACTAAATATGAACAGTCTAAAAAACATTTTCCTTGTATATAACATTTAACCCCGCTTAGAATACCATCAAAAGCATACCACTTGATTATATAATTTAAACCCAAAATACTACTTTACCTGTCGTCATATACCAGCCCCTTCCAAACAACTAACACTTTTTCTGTGCAGGAGTGGCGCTCGCACCACTCACGTTGCTCGTGCCACAGTGCTCGCGCCTTGCAGCGCTTGAGGCTTTTAGTATGGACAATCGCCCCCCCCAGCTGTTTGCAATTGCACTGGTGCGCCACCGCACCCCCTCAGCCAAACAGTACTTCGAATAAGTTAGCAGATATTATAGCAGGCACAATGAATGGAAGGCAGTTCTTACAGGCAGCAGTTTTAAAAGTCAGCAGTCCTTTTTCAACACAGACGTCCCCCAACAGCAATCGCAGCTCCTTATGGATGCCCTCCTGCTGATACAGCTCTCACCTGCAGCGATGGTAATACGGGGCTGTTTGTTGAAAGGTCTCCTTGAGGCACGGGGCTTTTAGTATGGACAATCACCCCCATCCCCTCAGCTGTTTGCTATTGCACTGGTGCACCACCGCACCCCCTCAGCCAAACAGTACTTCGAATAAATTAGCAGATATTATATCAGGCACAATGAATGGAAGGCAGTTCTTACAGGCAGCAGTTTTAAAAGTCAGCAGTCCTCTTTCAACACAGATGTCCCCCAACAGCAATCGCAGCTCCTTATGGATGCCCTCCTGCTGATACATCTCTCACCTGCAGCAATGGTAATACGGGGCTGTGTTCATTGAAAGGTCTCCTTGCGGCGCGGGGCTTTTAGTATGGACAATCACCCCCACCCCCCCAGCTGTTTGCAATTGCACTGGTGCGCCACTGCACCCCCTCAGCCAAACAGTACTTCAAATAAATTAGCAGATATTATAGCAGGCACAATGAATGGAAGGCAGTTCTTACAGGCAGCAGTTTTAAAATGAGTGGTGTTTCATTTACAGATGCCTTTTAGTTTTTGTGGAATTAGTAAAAAACCAGAAAGTTAAGGTTTTTTCTTTGCACTTTTTTGACAAATAAATACAAATAACTTTAAAACAAAAACTGATAGCATTGTACGTTGAGCACAAAAGTTGTTCAGCACAAAATTATCTACAAAATAAGAGGTGTTTCATATATAGATGGCGTTTAGATTTTTTTATAATCAGCAAGAAATGGCAGAAAATTCAGTTTTATTCAGTTTTTCTGACAAACAAATTACCCCCAAAAATGTAAAAACAAAAGAATTGTGCATCAAACTTTTTCATTATGTACTGTCCATAATGTAAAGTTGGAGCATCCATAGCAACTGCTGAGCAACCACTATGCTAAGCCGAGCTACCCTGGGAAAACCACAAAAAGTCCATGTATGTTAACATGAAAAATTAAACAATTTAAAACAAAACTCCTTACACAATCCTAAAGAATCCCTATTGCATGAAGAAATACGTAACAGGGACCTTGCGAAATACATTATTTATTTTCACTCGAGCTGTTTGACCTTGGGCACAGCACTCGTGGCTTACGCCACTCATGAGATTACCCAAGGTCAAACAGCTCTTGTGAAAATAAAGCATGTATTGCACAGGTCCCTGTTATGTATCCCTTATACATATAACCTCTGGGACTTTGCAAAGACATTTCCTTTACTCGAAATTTATCCAGTCATAGCTGCTGCTTTCACTTGGGGCCATCACTGGTCCCTTCAAACCTTCTCAGCCTTTTCAAATAATCAAGCCACAGTCAACATTTTACTAAAGGCAGATCCTAGTCTCATTTCATTATGCTGTTCATGCAGAAGCTGACTTGGTTATTGCTGTTCCATAACATTACCGTGCAATGCTTTCACGTTCCTGGTTTTGTGAACACAGCAGCTGATTATTTATCCCATTTCCAATTACAGGAATTCCATCATATCGGTCCACCAGCAGACCAGATCATGATTCCTCTTCCTCCTCCTTGATTCTCAGATCTCATCATGATGCAACTTTCCACCATCAGCAAGCTGAAACCCTCATGTGGTCAGCACTATCTCACAGTACTCCAGCTACATATTCTGTTGCCTGGAAGAAATATACATTTCAATCAATTCACAACATTCCATTTTCAATCACTCACATACTAGCATTTATTACTTATCGCCAGCAAGCTCTTAAATTATCTTATGGGACAATAAAACAATATTTACCTGGAATACAATATTTCCTTGCTGAAGCCAATCTATCCATGACCTCTATTTTATCCAACTCCTCTGTTAAACTCCTCTTACTTGGAATCAATAGACTATCTCTCCCCAAACCTCCTTAATGTCACCCTATCAATGAACCTATATTTCAGAAGCTATTGGACTCACTCTGTTATCCTTTTGAACCTACAACCTACATCATGATATCTTCAGCTATTTGCTTAGCCTTTTCTTTTTCTTTGTACAGGAGAGTTCACAGTTCTATCAGCCTCCTCTACTTCATTTCTTAAAATTGCCAGTCTAAGAAAACAAGCAGACCATTATATCCTGCATTTGCCAAAATCAAAAACTGACAGACTACATAAAGGAGTTCAGATTGTATACTATCCAACTCATAACAGCTGGTATCCAGTACAGATTCTTGATCAGTTTGTCCTATATCATGCCAAATCGAACCCCTCACATTCTCTCCTGGCTACTAACGAATATTCTCCAGTGACCACCAAACTGTTTATGGAACTCGTGAGAAATTTATTACAATGACTTGGACTCAATTCTTTTTCTTTTCAGGTCATTCATTCCAGAGTGGAGCAATCTTTTCAGCCTCTCAAAATAATGTTCCTGCCCATAGCACTAAAAGATTTGGAAAATGGACCTCCTCTAGTTTTTAAATTTATATTCCAAATCCAGAACAGGAAATCAGACAAGCTTTACATAGAAACATAGAAGTTGACAGCAGATAAGGACCGCAAGGCTCTTCCAGTCTGCCCATTTATTTTTCTACCTTATGAATGTGCCATTGGCCTTTGCTCTGTCAATGGCCTATCTATTCATACTCATCTGTATTGCTCCCTTATGCATATCCCATGCCTGTTTGAAGCCCTGCACTGTATTCATATCCACCACTTCCTGAGGTAGGCCGTTTCATGCATCCACCACCCTTTCCGTGAAAAAGAACTTCCTCACATTACTCCTTAATTGGCCTCCTCCTCCTTCTAATCTCATGCTGTGTCCTCTTGTCCTATTTTTCTTATATTTAAACATGTTAGAATATTTCACCTTGTTAATGCCCTTAAGGTGTTTGAATGTTTCAGTCATATCACCTCTCTCCCTCCTTTGCTCTAGGGTATACATATTGAGCTCAGTTAATCTGTCCTCATATGTTTTCTGATGCAGTCCCTGTACCATTTTGGTTGCCCTTCTGGACTGCCTCAATTTGGTTAATGTCCTTGTGAAGGTGTGGCCTCCAGTACTGCATGCAGTACTCCAGATGGGGCCTAACCAGTGTCTTGTAAATAAGGATTATTACCTCCCTCTTTTGACTTGTGATACCCCTACTAATACACTCCAACATCCCTCTAGCCTTACCTACTGCTTTAGTGGTCTGCCTGGATGATTTCAGGTCATCGGTGATGATGACGCCCAAGTCTCTTTCTTCTCTTGTGACTGCCAGCAACTCCCCTCCCAGCCTATAGGTGGCTTCAGAGTTTCTCTTCCCTATGTGCAAGATTTTGCACTTCTTTGCATTAAACCCCAGTTGCCACTCTTCTGACCATTTTTCTAGTTTATCCAGTTCTCTTCCCATTCTGCCCACCCCATCTGGATAATCTGCTCTGTTGCAGATCTTGGTGTCATCTGCAAACAGACAAACCTTACCCTCCAGTCCTTCCGCAATGTCACTGATGAAGATATTGAAGAGGACTGGCCCCAGGACTGATCCCTGAGGTACCCCACTTGTGACTTGCATCTCTTCTGACTGTAAACCGTTTACCACCACTCTGTGTTGTCTGCCCGTCAACCAATTTGCACCCAGTTGACCAACATCTGACCTACCCCGACCCTACCCAGCTTATTAATCAATCTTCTATGTGGAACAGTATCGAAAGCTTTGCTGAAGTCAAGGTAGGCAACATCAACTGCTCTCCCTTGGTCCACTACTCTGGTTACCCAGGCAAAAAAATCTATGAAATTAGTTTGACAGGACCTTCCTTTTGTAAACCCATGCTGTCTTGGATCCTGTGCTCCTATGGATTCCAGGTGTTGCACTATCCTTTCCTTCAGGAGTGTCTCCATAATCTTGCCCACTACTGAAGTAAGACTGACTGGTCTGTAGTTCCCCTGCCTCCTCCCTGCTACCACTCTTGTGGAGCGGGATCACATGAGCCCTTCTCCAGTCTTCTGGGACCTCTCCTGTGCTCAGAGACTCACTAAACAGTTCTGATAATGGCTCTGCTAGTTCCACCCTTAGCTCCTTTAGTTCCCTGGGATGTATGCCATCAGGTCCCATTGCCTTGTCCACCCTGAGCTTATCGAGGTCTTGTAGGACCCTTTCTTTTGTGAAAGTACTAGTGCACACCTCCCTCCTCCCTGTGTCCATGATGTTGAGCTGTGGGCCCTGCCCTACCTTTTCTTCAGTAAATACTGAGCGAAAGTATCTATTTAGGATAGATGCTTTTACATGGTCCTCCTCCTCATGTGCCTCCTTATCCCCTTTGATCTTAGCAATACATACCCCCCCTGGACTTTCTCCTTTCACTAATGTATCTATAGAAAGTCTTGTCACCTTCTTTTACTGTTCGTGCTACTATTTCATCTGTTTGGGCCTTTGCCTGCCTTCCCTACTTCCCTTAGGAAAGTTTGGTATGCCTCCCTATCTTCAGCCTGCTGTGTTCCCTTATATTTCCTGAAGGCCAGCCTTTTGGCTCTGACCTTTTCTGCTACTGTGTTTGAGAACCAAAGTGGTTTTCTTCTTCTTTTGCACTTCCTTTTCTCACTAACACAATATGATGTTGCTTCAAGTATTGTATCTTTAATGCTTGCCCACTTTGCCTGTACCCCTCACCTGTATTTCTTTTTAACAGGACTAGCTTAACTCTGTTGGCCATCTTATCAAAGTCAGCTCCTCTGAAGTCCCATATTTTTGCCTTGGAATGGGATGATTTTGTTCTAGTGGCCAAATTGAACTATTCCATGTGATGGTCACTGGCACCCAGGTGACTTTCTACCTGGAGATCTGTGATCCTTTCCCTGTTAGTCAGTACTAGATCTAGGATAGCCCTGTCTCTTGTGGGTTGTTGTACCAGTTGCTTGAGGCCCTCCCCCTGCAGGGAATCCACCATGTGTCTAGTTCTGGCAGATGTCCCTGCTGGTATTGACCAATCTGTATCTGGCATGTTGAAGTCTCCCATTATCAGAACCTCACCTTTAGCTGCCATTTTTGTATATCTTCTAACAGAAATATGTCTATGTCCTCCCCTGGTCTGGAGGCCTGTACACAACCCCAGTTCGTATGGCTGTCCCATTTCCTGTTTCCAGGATGATTCACATTTCTTCTGGCTCCTTATGTGTATTCTGAGATTATCTCCTTGTAATATGCCCAGAGGAGGGGCAGTTCAGTAGTCATGGTTCTTCAGAGATTTCCTCCACAGGGTTTTTTCCTCTCCTGCATGCTACTGTTCACACTGTCCATGAGTTGGAGGAGGTAATCACACTCTTCTTTTGGGCCTTCATTCCTGTAATGCTGCCAGGCTCCTCTACTGAGGGTGGTAATGAGAAAGGCCAAAGTAAAGCTTGCACAAGCACCACAAATATTCACCAAACATTGAATGGTAGGACTTTTGCCCATGATTCAGTGTGGAGGAATAACTCCTCTCACCAGCTCTATTTAACCCTGCCTTCCCATTTCCTCTATGTTTAGTATGCCTAGAACCTTCCATCCTCCCCTGGCACTCTTCTCACCCTTAGTGCTGGGCCTTCATTCCAGTAACACTGCCCAGCTCCTCTACTGAGGGTGGGAATGAGAAAGGCCAAAGTAAAGTTCGCACAAGCACCAAACTATTCACCAAACACTGAATATGTATTCAGTACCTGAGGCTAGCAAGATGCTCCTAATATACTGTACCTGAGGCAGAGTCTGTAGCTGAGGTTGGCTCGGTATTGCACAGTACTAACTTGCCGTTGTGCTTGCTTGCTTCAAGACAGGGATCTGGGGACTGCCAGAATCCCTGAGGTACTAGATGCTGTGTGATGCATTTTATGGCTTATTTTGAAACAAAATAATTCATAAGTCTGAGTTCTCCTCCACCACTTGCTCTAGGGAAAATTTTTATCATTCTCTGGCTGGCTACAATTTGTTTTCTGTACCTGAGGCACAATAATGTTCTCTGCCCCTCCACCCCCAATGCCTACCCTATTTCTTTAGTTAACACATGGTGCACGGCGTTCCAAGCCCTAAAAAGGCCATCAACAAACTGCCAAAGGAGATAGAAGAGGTAGATTCACATACATGGTTTAAAACAAAACAGTTTCTTACTCGAAGGGGCTGGGGTAAATTGGACCCGCTAGTGTGGGTGTCAGACTAGATGGGCTCACAGCCTCCTTCTAACCAATTACCAGGTATAAGGCCAAGTATAAGATCAAAGATTATGCATGATCATTTTTAAATGGGAACAGTTAGCACTAAGGGCCCCACACCCATGTGGGTGGGGGCTGGTCCCAATTTGCAGTTTGTGTGCAAAAAAATGTTTTTACTTACCATTTACTGCAGTATGTAAGATTGTGTCAGGCTAATTCTGTTGTCTTCTAAGCTGAAATTTGCTGTAACCAGAATCCCCTGCATCTGACATCAGATCAGGGCTGTAGCAGTGTGATATTCAATAGTTTGCAGTGCATGCTAGAAATGTTATTAGCTCAGACGAGAAGTCTGCTGGTCCTGTTGTTCTCCCAGGGCTGAGTACAGTCCTCTGTGACTGTACTTAGCCCCAGGAGGGCAGCAGGATCAGTAAACAAAAGATCTGAGCTTATAAATCTCCCATATGCACTGCAAGTTATTAAATCTTCTACTGCGGCAGCCCTGCATCATCAGATAGTAGATTCTGAGATTTAATGGCTATAGCAAATGTCAACTTGGAAAGCGATAAAATTAGCCAGATACGTTCTATTATACTGCAGTAAACTGCAAGTAAAAACAAGCATTTGTCAATGTCGAATGTTGTCTTGCTGGCATTGGCTTTGATAGTGCAGGAGTTAGAGAGATGCATAATAGGAATGGCAGTGAAGTATTGAACTGATGCCAACCTCACCCCCAATCCTGCAGAGACTGACAGGCATTGGGGGTGTGCCTTTGAGTCACTGGCCATAATGCTCATGCAATTTCATCTCACCCTACGCTGTAGATACTGACAAGTGTTGCGGTGTGCCTTGGGGTCTTCGGGCCTTACACTCACCCCATTCCATAAGGAAATATGCTGAGATGAGTGCAGTTTAGGAGAATGGGGTGAACTCTGGGGCCAAAGACTCTAAGGCACACCTCAATACCTGTCACTGGCTGCAGGGTGGGGATGGGGGTGAAATGGTGTGAGCATTACAGCCGACAATCCCAAGTCACACCCCTGATGCCTGTCAGTCTCTACAGGGTGGGGCGTTACAGTTGGAAACCCTAATACCCCGGGAATTTGTTGGTATTTTAACTTCAACTTTTCAACATGGGCTTTTTGTGGCCCCACCTCATGAACAGTGGCACTATAAGTTTGTTAGCCAAAAGGTGATTTGCACAGTGACTGCACCATTTGGCACCACAGGTGTGAAAACACATTTTGGGCAGGAAGTGAAAAATGACTACTGTACTGCTCATGAGGAGGTGTAAAAGAATGGCAATGTTGAAAATCTGGAGTGAAAATCTGAAAAATTGGTGAAGTCACGAGCTTGCATAGAAACTACGCAACGCACGTCCATAACGCAATTATTTTTAGGATTTTTTTAACCACATTTTCAACATAGGCATTTTGGGACCCCATCTCTTAAACAGTTGCACTGACGTTTCATTACTCAGTTCCAAAAGGTGATTCTGCGAAGTGACTGCGAAATCACCTTTCGGTAGTGAGTAACAAGATGACAGTGCATGTGTTCATGAGGAGGGTCCCAAGAACCCCATGTTGAAAATCTGGTACCAAAATTCCCCAGAATTGCTGAGTTATCCACCTATGTTGAACACCCTCCCCCCCCCCATTGCCTGCCATTATAGAGCTTACCGCATTTTGTTCAGTTCCCGGTCGGCTTTTGAAGAGTTCAGACGTGTTCCCACTCCACAGAAGATCACAGTGCTGGTCCTCCAGAAGTAAGTATGGGGTGAGGGGTGTGCAGGGAGGTGGGGTGCACAGAGGGTGGGTGCGGGTTTGGGGAGTGGGCACTGCGGGACAACGAGGGGCCATTTATTTTACAGGTCTAAAAAAAAAAAAGAAACCGGACTTCGGGGGACAGTTTTCTTTATTTACAGGTAAAAAAATGATGTTGGGCACACTGGGGTGGGCTCCCAGTATGCCACAAGTCTGGGGGGGATTGATGCTGATCGGGATTGGACACCCCTGTCGGCAAACAAATTGAACTGGGGAGGCATGCTGACATGGGGATTGGGCATCCCCGATGTCGGCTTGTGGGGATTGTGTGGTGGGCAGCAGGAGACGCCATATTTATTGGAATGTTTCACCAGGAAAGGCATGTAACGAAGTCTTGTCATCTGATGCTTCAATGAGGAAACTGCACCTCACTGGAGCGGCAGATTTCTTTCAAGGTTTTGGCTCTCTTTGAAGGTTCGCGTCATCACTAGCATGCTCGCTAATTGGTGGCTGAGGGACGCACCCACTAAAGTGTTCCCTGCATTTGCCAACACTGACATGCCTCTGAATGTGCTACTGCCGCAAGATATTGCTTGCGCATGCTCAAGACAACATAAAAATGTTTTTGCACACAAAGTGTAAACTGCTATCAGCAGCCCTACACTTGGGTGTGGGGCTGTTAATGCTTACTGTTCCCCTGTTAAGCAGTACTGTATGTGCTCATCATGTCACCTGAGTGACAATTCCCTAACACGAGTAAACGTGTATTTGTTTCTCTGACCTTTGACTGTTGATGACATTTTATTTTATTTTTTTACACACTCACAACACTGCAGCATTTTAGGGTTATTTTAAAGCAGCAGTACTAGTTAGACACAATCACTGTTTCTTGTTTCATTTAAGTGTCCCTCTCCAGATTTGCACTAATCTGCATTTTTTCCCCTTTATTTTCCATTGTTTTGTGATCTTTATCCATGTTTTTTCTCTGCAGGTCTTGTTTATTTATTTCTGGCCACACCATCTCACATCTCACACTCATAAAGACATTCAGCACCATGTTTTTAGTGTGAAGTAAATATCCCTCCTCTTCTAGGTCTCAGTGTGTGTTCACTGCAGATGGGCTTAGTGTGTTGCAGGCCACAGCATGAGCTCTGCTAAAGCACTCATAAATCCATTCCTTTCCTAACCCAGTCAACTCCCATTCCCTGTTGCCCGGTTCATCCCGTACTGTTGCCAACCCTCTAAAACTGCCTGGCTCTAGTGGTACCCCTCATCCCCGATCACCACAATGGTCCTCACACCCACCCCTGACAGAATGTGTGGCTAACCTTCCCATCAGAATTGATCACACCCCTCAGCTAGCACCCTTGGTCCAAAGTCACACATTTATACTGCATTGTGCCACAAACAGAGACAGGCAAAGCCCATCCACTCTTCACCATGTCCAATCACCATCTGAATAATGGGGGGTTGGGTGGGCTCCCTGTTATTCAGATGGCTGCCAGCCATGGTGGTAAGCAGAGGGGTTTTGCCAGTCACCATCAGTGGCACAATGCAGTACAAATGTGTGACTGTGGATTGTGAGTGCTACTTGTGGGGGAGTGATTAATTCTGATGGGAAAGTTAACCGCACATTCTGTCAGGGGTGGGTGTGGGGATCATCATGGTGATTGGGGACGAGGGGTATCACTAGAGCCAAGCAGTTTTAGGGGGTGGCAACAGTAGGGTCAGTCATTGGAAGGGGGACCACTGGACACCAGGAAAAAGGAACTGATAGCCTAGGGTTAGTGTTTACCAGCACTTTGGCAAAGTAGCAAGGATGCGATCATGAGTAACTAGTGAAATGGGAGGGTAGCAGGGAATTAAAAAGAAAAAAAAATACAGACTAAATACAGCTTGAAGAAACTACTAGTATTAGTAATAGGAAGTGTTTTGTTTTAACACCCATCATCTAAAAAAAAAAAATCAGACTGCATCTGCACACACTCCTCCTCAGTTATAAAAATTACCTGCACACAAAACTACTGGCACATATTTGTAGCTTCCTCACATTAAGTATTATTTAGCTGGCCACATGGCAGTCAAGGGCCTCATCATGCATGTCTCAGCTCTATAGTCTTACATTTCAGGCCACATGGTAGTCGAGAAGGGCCACAGCAGCATGCAGAACTGTTTCCACTCCAGTCTCCATTATATGCCACAACCAAACCTCAGGGTGCTCCACTCACCATTTACTTTTAGACAAGTTTAGTTTAGATATAGCTTGCCCCATCACCTTCCTCCCCACTGCTTTTCTTTACCCCGAGAATGATCCCAGAGTGTAGTCTGGACACTGCGATGTGGAGCAGCCAGGAGAGGGATAGAGTCCTTAATTACCTATGCCTCTACCTCTGCCTCCCTCTGAGTTGACAGTGACTGCCCCAGCAAATGGCTCATTGCTGAAATTACACTGGGCAAAACAAAGAAACTGTTCCTGGGCAGTTATAACCCCTCAAACTGGAATGTCGCTGGCCTCCAAAGCCTACTCTCTAGGTTTGGGTCTATCTCTCCTCTTCTAGGGAAGCTATCATCCTAGGAGATCTCAACATCAACTAGTCGGACACCCTTGAAACCAACTATGTTAACATGCTCAAGCAGCATAACCTGTCACAAATTATCACCCTTCCCACTCGACTTAACCCTTGCACCTCTACTCACTCCTAATTGACTGGGTGGTCACCAATTGTGTGGATCGTGTTATCCACGCAGTCATGCTATCTGACTCCCTAAGTGATCACTCCCCTACCTTTGCCATCTGGTCCTCTAACGCCCCCCGGCTCCCTCCCAAATACCTAACCCTTCGCAATTTTAACCACCCGGACACCCCCCCCCTTCTTCTTGATGACCTTAGAGCCACAAACTGGCAGGGCCTATATGCCCTCACTGATGCGTTTCTTGCAGTCACATACTGCACTGACATTCTCCTGGCTATCCAGGACCGCCATTTTCCTTCCACCAACCGGAGCGTCAGAGGCGGCCACAACCATTGGATCTCCAAAGAACTCCTCACCCTTATGAAAGAGAAGGACAGAAAGTGGCATGCCCATAAACGTACCCCTTCACCTTCCCTATGACATGAATACCGGCAGCTGCATAACTGCTGAAAGAGCTTGACTAGAACCCTGAAACAAAAATACTACACCAACCTACAACATCAGAGTTTTGGTAATCCCATAAAATTCTGAGATTCCATCAATTCTATCCTCACTCCTCGCACTGGCAGCAACAACATCCAACTAACCTCTCCCACTGGCACTCTATCGGACCCTGCTGAGGTCACTAAACAGCAAATTCTCTGACCTGTCAGCCTTCCTCAGCAAACTTCTCCCCCTGCAGCCCCCCTAGCCAGGGACCACCTGTTTCCCCACCCCTCCTCCCACCACCTGCCCCCCACCTAGTCTGTCCCCTGACCAGGGGCCCTGCTCCCCACCCATGTCCTGCTCCTCCTCCTCCATTTCCTCCACCCTGACAGGCACCCCTTAGCCGCCTTTCTACTTCAAGACCAACTCCTCCAAAGATACCTACTAGCTACTTAGGGGCCTACCTAATTGTGGTAGTCTGGGATCTGATGGTCTCTCTCCCATCTTTCTTAAACTCGTCTCCTCTGTCATCACCAAACCTCTCTCCTTTATCTTCAGCCTTGCCCTATCTACCTCCCATGTACCCCTCCTCTGAAAATCTGCCAAGATTGTTCCTATCTTCAATTCTGATGACCCTCTCCTATCTGACAACTTCTGACCTATATCAATCCTCCCCCACCTTAGTAAGCTCCTCGAATGGGTTGTTCACCAGCAACTATCCAAGTACTTTGTCAACCACAATATCTTGTGTAACCAGCATCACAGCTTCCATAGGCTTCATAGTACCACTACTGCCCTAACCCTATTCACCAATCATGTCCTCATGAACATGGACAATGGGAGAGCAACTGGTGCAGTATCCGTGGACCTCTCCAAGGTCTTTGATCTTGTTAACCACTCTCTCCTCCTCTCAAAGTTACACTCTATTGGATGCTCCTTGGGGACTACCTACTGGTTCCAGAGCTACCTGTTTGATCGACCCCAGGTGGTGTGCATCAGCTCTGCCACTTCTCCCCCACGGCCTGTCTCCTCCGGGGTTCCCCAAGGCTCCATCTTGGGCCCCCTGCTCTTCACGATATTTGTTAATACCCTCACCTCCAACTGCCTATCCTGTGAGTCCCTCCTCTATGCAAACAACCTAGTCATCTTCCACAGTGCCAAATCACTCCCACACATTTCCTCTGTCCTCATGCAAAAATACTGTGCCGCCCAAAACTGGTTCTCTTCCAACCTGATGCTGGTTAATGCCAAAAAAATGAAGGCTATGCTGTTTGGGTCTAAACCCTACCTAGCCAACATCAAAAAAGCTAGCTCCTCTCTCCACATCCTTCCCCCCCGATGGTACCCCCCCCCCGGAAGTGGTCCTTTCCTTCAAGTACCTGGGAGTCACACTTGATCCCTCCCTCCCTCTCCTTCACCGAACACATTAATCTTGTAGTCCGGAGGATAAACCAAAAACTCAGTGCTGCCCATCGTGTCAAACCCTACCTGACTGCTGAGGCTCGTATGGCCATAGCTCTAGGCAACCTACTCCCTATCCTGGACTACTGCTCTCCTATCTACTCCCGTACATCCTCTGTGCTCTGTGCCAGACTCTCGGCCATCTACAATACATGATGCTTTGCCCTGTCTGCCCCCTATTCCACGCACCACTGCAACCTATATAGATCCCTAGGCTGGCTCCCCCTGCAAGGCCGGTTTTATTTCACCCTTGGTTACCTCACTGACACTGTCATTCGTAGTGGCCCCACTCTCCCCTTTTTCCCCTTTTGTGAGCCCCGCACCTCACCAAAATATCTTCGGTCCTCTGCTGTCCCAACCCCTGGTGATTCCAAGAACTTCCATTAAATTGGGTGCCAAAGCCCCATCGGTTGTGGCCCCCTCACTATGAAATACATTTCCCGCACCCCTTAGGTCGACCAATACACATCATACTTTTAAGCTGAACCTGAAATCCTGGCTCCTTGCCTGTGACACCTGCACTTGCTTCCACTAGTAGCCCCCCTTGTTTGTTCCCTATACCTCTCCCCCATCCCTCACCCACCTCCTCCTCTCCATCTCCCATGTTGGGTCATGGGCTAATCGAGGCTCATCTCCGGGGGGTACTAGAGTCTTGTTTTTTTTTAATAATATTTGTTTTATTGCAGAACTTTCTACACATGACTCAAGGACACTGAAATTACAAAGATCATATGTACATTCTCAGTCCTAATATAAGGTAGTCAGTGTATACTTATTAAGCTAGAGGTCATGCCAAGTTGCTAGAATTAAAGTTCAATCATACTTTTTGTTCTGTTGAATAATAAAATCTCCATCTCTGTGAAGTCCCATTTCCCCCGTAACTAATAAGACTTTCACCCAGTCTCTGTTTTTCAGATCCTATGTTTTTGTCTATTATGTCCCCTTTTAATTTTAAGGTTCAATTTTGTTTAAGGTACTCTTTGTTTAAAAAGTCCAAATCTGACGTCTTATCTCCTTTCATCTTTCTCATCCTGTTGTGCGCCCCCCAGCCCTCAGCGGGACCTCCACCCAGTTCAGTAATTCTATGGGCAGAAGCCAGGGTCCACTGAGGACTGGTAGAACACCCAATTTTGCCACTTCAACATGTGGGATGGAGTTTTACCTTGAAGTTTGGCATTGAAACTCTCTATTAAATAAATGTCAGACATAATAGACCTCCATTCTTCTATCGTTGGAAGTTTAACTGTCATCCATCGGCAAGTGATGGACTATTTTTGCAGCAAGGAGACAGATTCGTAAAAGGGTATTTACCCATGAAGGAGAGTGGTCTGGAAAGATTGCAAGCAGTGCCTGTTCAGCTGTTAATTCAACTGTCTGACCCATTAGGCTAGTGAGTTCTATTTGTAATGAGAGCCAAAAGGGGATTAGACAAGGGCATTGCCAGAAAATGTGACCTAATAAAGCCCTGGGACAGTGACAACTTCGCCAGCAGACACCATCGGTATCCAGGAGGAATTTGAGAAGGACCACTGGTGCTCTAAAGAAGCGAGAGTGACATTTCCATGCAAATTCTCTCCACAAGGGAGAGGAGGTGGTCTTTATCGCCCTCAAGGCCAATCCTAGCCACTCCTCTTCAGATATTTCCAGATATAAATCTTTATTCCAATCCTGTAACATGGAATCAGTGGATTCTATTTGTTCATTTCTCAGTCCCTTATATATGGTTCCAATAATATGTTTATCCAGGTTCCCCTTTGTAGCTTCTATGAATATTCTAATGAATTCCAAAGACAGGGAGGGAATTTTAGGCTGGATAAGTCGATTCCACAAAATATGGTTCCTAACCTGGAAATATCAAAATAAGTCTGATCTACGGATATCATATTGGGATTGGAATTTTTCAAAGGGAAAGATCCCTTGAGGGGATAGAAATTGAAAAAAATGTGAAAGCCCCAACCTTCTCCATTTAGAGAATGCGGGGTCCATATGTTTTGGAACAAAGGTCTCATCTTCTGAAATTAATTTACAGTATTCATATATTGTATGAATAGATTACGATTGTCTTATACATTTCCAGCATTTGTAAACTTGGGCCGTTATACCCGTGAGGGCAACAGGTAGTAATGATCTCTCCTCTGAGGAGGGGAAAATCTTCTTAATATCGAATAGATCATTTAAATGGAATTCAATATCTTTCTATGGTGTCACGTGTTTCAGTCAGCCAAATCAACGTTACCCTAAGAAATGCCACCTTGGCATATAATTTAAAATCTGGGAGGCTATAGCCTCCTTGGGCTAAGGATAGCTTGAGGATCGATAACTTGATTCTCGGACGTCCTTTCCCCTATATAAAACTGGAAATTAACCTATCCCAAGATTTAAAATAATAATTTGAGGGGAAAAAATGAATATTCTGAATTAAATAGAGGAGTCTATGGAGTATGTTCATGCAAACAATTTCAATCCTTTGATGAAAGGTAATGAAATTACTGGACCATCTTTCCAGGTCGGGCTGGATCATTGTCATAAGAGGCTCATAATTTATATTCTCTAAGACCTCAGGGTCTAAAGGAATATGGAGGCCCAAGTATTTTATTTTTGTGGTCCTCCATTTAAAGGGGTAGGCCTTTTTTAATTGTTGGGAAGGGGTGAAGTTAAAAGCCAGAATTTCAGTTTTTGTGGTATTTAACCTGAATCCTGCCATTTTTTTCATATTGACTCAGTATTTGCCAGGCTGATGGAATGGACATGGCCAGGGATATTAGAGTTAACAGAATATCATCTGCAAACATGTTTAGTTTGTGTTCTTGTTGTACTATAGGTATACCCTCTACTGATGTCGTGCCCCTCAACCTTGCCGCCAGAGGTTCCACATATGATGCAGACAGGTAAGGAGATAGAGGGCAACCTTGTCTTGTGCCCCTAGCCAGTCAGATCGGGGTGGATAAATTTCCTTTTACCTGGATATATGCCCTAGGGGATCTGTATGAGTTGGTGAGGCAGGTGATAAATGAGGCGGGAAAATGAAAGGCCTTGAGAGTGTCCCACAGAAATGGCCAGGAGACTCAGTTGAAGGCTTTTTCAGTGTCCAAGCTAATGAAAACTGATGGGATTATTCTAGCATGAACATATCCCTGAAGGACTAGAGCCCTGCATATGTTGTCAGAAGTGCTTCTATTTTTGATAAAGCCTGATTGGTCTGGTGGTATGATTTTAGGAATTACAAACTCCAGTCTGGAGGCCCAAATTGCAGTAAAAAGTTTATAATCTACATTTAAGATGGAAATAGGGCAGTATGAGGATGGGTCAGAGTGATCTTTATATGGTTTAGGTATTGGGGCGATTGTTGCAAATCCCAGGATGGAGACGGTAAACTACTCTGATTTATTTCAATGAATAAGGTCTGCAATTTGGGGGTTAGTTCTTTTATAAACATCTTGTACCACTCAGATATAGATCCGTCAGAGCCTGGACAATGTCCAAGGTTCAGGTTTTTAATGGCTTCCTGAATTTCCAGTTGGGTTATACAGGATTCAAGAGAATGAATTTGTGAGGGGGAGAGCCATTTGCTTTAAAAAACTGGAGGTGTCAGGTAGAAAGGAAACCAGGTCTGGTGAGTATAAGTTCATTAAAGTACTCAAAAAAAGGCTGTAATGTATGGGCATCAGAATGGTGTATTTTACCAGAGTGGGGGTGTTTGAGTTTCAAAACTGTGGCTGTGCATTTCCTGGATCGAAGTTTCTGGGCAAGTCTTCAATTCCCCCTTGGGCCTCCTTCATGGATACTTTGTCTTAGATAGATCAGAGATTGTTGTATTTTGTTATCTATAATCTTCTGTAATGTCACCTTTGTGTCTTTAATTTTTTGATATAGCTCCGTATCACCATCTCTGTATAACATCTGGTAACTTAATAATTGTTCTGACAGTTCAAGATACCTGGCCTCTCTTTCTTTCTTTTTTTTGAGGTATATGCTGTAATCTCCCCTCGGATCATTGCCTTCATGGCATCACATTGTATTGTTTCAGTAATATCCTGCGATGCATTTTCTGAAAAAAACTGTGAGAGTCTTTTTTTAATTATCTCTTGGAATTCCTTATCTTTTAGGGTTAGCGGACAAAGCCTCCATAAGGTCTTTTTCTTACCTTGACCCATGTCCAGTTTCAATATCAGGGGATTATGGTCTGATAATAGTTTTGGTCCTATAGATATATCCTGGACGGTGGATAAGTGCTCACAGGTCACCATGAAGTAATCTAGCCATGAATATGACCTAGATCTGGGTGAATAATAAGTATAGCCTGGCATGGAGGGGAACAGATGTCTCCAAACATCTATAATGCCCAGATCTTCTAGCGTGTTTTTAAATTGTTTTGCCAATGTGGTATTTCTGTGGCTCTGTTGATTCGAGCAATCTAGGTGTGGGGACACGGTCATGCTTATATCTCCACCCATGATCAGCTGGCCTTGGAGATAATCCAAAAGTGTAGATAGGAATCCCTTCAAAACTGGGAACTTTGACTGGGCGGAAAGTAAACACTAGACAGGGTGACTTTCTGACTGTATAGGAGACCTTTTACTATAACATAGCGGCCTTGGGCGTCTATATGCATTTGTTGTATTTCTAGGGGAGTTGTAAGTGGGATTAGAACAGCCACCCCTCTTTTTCTGCCCCTTGGGTATGAAGATGAAATTACCCTGTACCTGTTTCCCCAAGTTAACTTCAGATGTTCTGCGTCAGACAAATGGGTCTCCTGGAGAAAAATAAGGTCCGCCTTCTGTTTGTTAAGATATTACATGAGGCGGGATCTTTTAATGGGGTCATGGAGACCATTAATGTTCAGCATTAAGACTTTAACTGTATCAACAGCCATTATGGTAGGTTTTGGGATGTGTAATTCGTGTCATTTTTTCTCCCTAGGATGAAGAATATTACTACAGTCCAGACCAGTCTCCTCTAAAAACAACGGTGAAGCAGTCCAGCAAAAACAATCATTTGACTTCTGCTTGTATAATATAACAATGAAATCAATTTGAGCAACCTTAAATCTTGACTTGTGTGGTTTTTATCCCCCCCACGAAAACTTTCAACCAGCTCAATTTTTCCAAATAAAATAATATGTAAAATTAACTGATTCTTTTGGATATAGTATGTGGCCCTGAGACCAATATGTTATAGAAGTAGTTGGGCATGATAAGCTAAATCCAAATTACCCTCCCCTCCACTAATACCACAAATTACATTAACAAACTCAACTTTAAAACTAGAGAACAATAACTATATAGAACCTTATAAACTTTAATAACAACTTTATACAGTGTGACTCCCAAGTGGGAGGTGCTCATCAGGAGTTACCCCTGAAATCTCCTGTCCTGATTTCCAAAGGAAGTAGGAGAGGAATGTGGGGCTTTGTAACTAATATGGGGAATTATAATCTCCAAAATCAGTATTAGGGCCCAAATGGAGTGGCTAAGCTACCACTCCAGAGAGGTAACGGTATAACCTGGGGCATGTATCTTACAGTCCACGAGTAGGCTAACCACCTAGAGACCATTGGTATGCTAGGCAATATAAACAGTACAGGGTTACAGCAAAAAACATAAATGAAGGTGGGCTATATCCATGTTCTGGGTCGGGAGGGACCATCAGCCTCCGAATCAGAGACCTTTTATTGCTAAATAGAAGTTTATAAATAAAGCAATTCCTTAACCGCTTAATTTCTTCAGTTCTCCCCTTCACTTCACCTATCCCTTTCCCATTCCAGAACCAAGGTGTAATGGGACCTAGCCTCTCTTTTTCTCCCCTTTCTTTTTCCCAATAAGTGATTCTAGGTGAAAGTCAGATGTGGGACAAACCACCAGTAGAGCAAATAGGTGTACAATCCCAGAATAGGCCCCAACTGAGTCCACATTATCCAGTCTCTTTCACCATGTTGTCTGAAGCAGTCTCCCCCCCCCCCAAAAAAAGGGGGACCGAGTCGATGACGTTCCGGATAGTTGGGCAATGCAAACCAAAAAAATCATAGGAAGTTACAGTATAGTGACCACAGGCCGTCTAATTTCAAATGTAGTGTTTCTTTTATTATCAAGGGTCATGACTCTGCCTTAGTGGAGATTATCCTGGGATGGTCTCGGCCCACCGCAACCGTGTAGTGTAGTCACACTGTGACTGACAAACTAGTGAGGGCCCAGAAGCTGAGGAAACGCTGAGGGTAATGCAGGAAAAGAGGCTATGGACTCCATATTTAAGCTCTTTAGCCTGGGGTGAGCCCCGCCATCAAAGAGGTTTTATGGTCCAAAAGGCAACCTAGTAGCAAATCAGTTAGTGGCTGGGATAAAGTTTTAATAGTTTATTGTTGCCTGGACCAAATAGAGACCCCCCCGCACCCACACAGCCACCCGCCCTCTCTGTAGGTCCCCCCCTTATCATCACAGGAGCAGGACCATGACCAAAAAATGAAAAGAATATAGCTACCTGTTTTAATTCAGGTAGGCAGAGTAGGATTTCTGAATTGTTGAAGCCTCTTCAGAATTTCGTCTATCTGCATTGGAGGTGGTAGAAGCCTTTGGTGTTCTGTCTGGCTGGGTTGCCCTTGGTGGGATTTCACCAATTCTGCTGTTTTTTCATTAATAATTCCCTTTGCGAGGAGAGCTGCAGTTACTTCCGATGCCGTGTTGTAGGTGTGTTGGCCAGATGGAAGGAAAACCATTAATTTTGCTGGATAGGGAGTACGGAAACTAATTTTCTGGGCATGGAGTGTAGGGAAAAGTGGTCTGTAGTCTCTTCTTTGCTTTTGGGTGCAGGAGGTATAGTCATTGTCAAATAGCAGCCTCTGTTGTCCCCACATTATGTTTCCCTTTTGCCATGCCCTTCGGAGAAGAACCTCCTTTGTTTGATAACTGAGCAGGCGAATAATGAGGGACTGCGGCCTTGCATCTAGTCTACAGGGATTGGGGCCTAAAGCCCTATGGGGCCCTCTCTATATTCAAATGGAAGTCTGGCTCCAGGTCTAGCAATAATCTTAGGAGGTAGTCTGCCAAAGCCCAGGGATCATTTCCCTCTTCATTCTCAGGAAGACCAAATATTCGGATGTTCTTCCTTCTACCACGGTTTTCATCATCTTCCTGCCATATGGATATAGCCAGTTGTTCCGATGCCATAGCATGCACCGTCTCCTCGAGATCATCTAGCCTGGAGATGTTTAAAGATATCTGGTGATCTGCCTCAGCCATACAACCCTGGAGGGTACCCATTTCTGTTTTAAGATCCTTCAGCGATTCGCGGACCTCGCCCCTGAAGTCTGCGATCGCTTGCAAGATGGTTTCAGAGGTGGTTTCTGGAAGTTTTTTAGAGGATCCCTTAGTTTTTGTGGATGAGGTGGCCTTTTTTTCAGAAGCTGGAGATGGCCTGGCTAGTTGTTCGCCATCGTTGGATATGCAGTTGTCCCCTTCAGTAGTTTCAGCAAAGGGCTGAAATCTATTCCGGTTTTGTTTTGCCATTTTTGGTAAGCGGGCAGCATATGGAGACGTTTATTTAGGTGTAGAGCTTTCAGTTCTTATTAATAGCTTAGTTTTATTGCCCTTTTTTGTAGATCCAGATGAGAGCCCCTCGTTGAGCAGGTTTACCCAGTCATACCGGAATCGGAAGTCCCAGAGTCTTGGGTTTTGTGTTACCCTAGCTATCCTCTTGATGCTGACCTACTCCTGCCTGTTATTATTGTTGTTTGCATACCCTATCTGGAGACATTTTCTATGTTTTCACCTACTTCCTTTCTTCTGTTTACCTTACCTGCTGTGTCCCATATTTTTTCTAATGTTGTATGTAACTGCTGTGTTATTTGCAATGTGCTATTCCTGTACCTGCACCATGTAATTGCCTATATTGTACTATCATCTAGTTGGTATTGCTGTTTTATTGCACTATATTCTACCTGTATCTTCATTGTGATTCTTGTATGTATTTGTACCTTCTGGCCCAGGTCATGCCTGAAAACAGTCCTTCGGACCAGTGCACATACCCAGTAAACAAAGTCATATATAAAATAAATAAACAGATAAACCTGTCAGTCACTGAAAAGGAGTTAATCAGCTGACATCTGTCTGCTTCACCTTTTACCTCACTACGCTTCAACTCAGCAGTCTACCACCCTTCATCTCCTCACAACACGTCCGTCAGATACCACATGGATCTAGGGGCAGCCTGAGCAACTGCACTGCAAGCCATTTCACAATGACATCATGAACCATGTTGACTAGTGGCCGATTATGTTGGTGGGGGGAGGCAGCAGGGCACTGGAAAGCCAGAAGGTGTAGGGACCATGCGCACCACATACTCTGCACTGGCAGGGATTTATTTTAAAAGGACAATAAAAAACATGAGAAAAGGGGATTCAAAAGGGGGGTTCATTTGAAACTGACAAACCCCAGCTGACAATGGGCCTGTCAGAGATACTGGACACCAAGGTCCTGTTCATTCCCACTATTAATTTGTTTAATGGTGTTGCAGCTTTAGGCATGAGCTGAGTAAAAATCGGGAAAGATTGTTTGCCTTCTGTGCAATGGCCGCTAAAAGGTGTATTACACAGTTATGGAATTCCCATTCCCTCCCTGTGTCTAACGATGTGAAATTAAACACAGAATGTGACGGCAGATAAGAGCCACTGGTCCCACCCAGTCTGCCTTTTATTAGACCTTCATTTTTTCTGCAGATGCAGCTTGATCTATGGAACCATCTCTTCCCTGCCTTTTCTTACCCCTAGGATTCTCTTGTGCCTGCCCCAGGCAGTTTTGAACCCCACCATTGTTTTTGCCTCCTCTACCGCCTCTGGAAGGCTGTTCCAGGTATCCACCACCCTTTCTGTGAAGAAGTACTTCCTCACATCTCTCCTGAATTTTCCTCACTCCAGCTTCATAACATGCCCACTTGTTCTAGAGCACCTTTTTCTCTGAAAATACCTCCCTCCTGTACCTTATTTACCCCCCTGAGGTATTTAGAGGTCTATATCATATCTCCCCTCTCCCTCCTCTCATCCAGAGTGTACATATTTAGCTCCTTAAGTCTCTCCTCATACAACTTTTGATGCAGACCCTGCACCATTTTGGTAGCCCTCCTCTGGACCACTTCCACTCTATGTCCTTCCTGAGATGTGGTCTCCAGAAGTGGACACAGCACTCAAGGTGAGGTCTTACCAGGGCAGCACCACCTCCTTTTTCTGCTAGTGATACCACTTCCTATGCAATCCAGCATCCTGCTAGCCTTTCTGACTGCCTTGTCACACTGCCTGGCCACTTTTAGGTTGTCCTGTATGATTATGTCTAGGTCTTTTCCCTGCTCAGTCTTTGTCAGTATCACCGCGGCCATTTTGTACTCTTCTCCCAGGTTTCTATGGCCCAAGTGCATTATTTTGCACTTTTATGCATTAAAACCCAGCTACCATACTCTTGACCACTCCTCCGGTCTTTTCAGATCCCTACCCCCGGAGTTTTCAGTCTGCTGAGATCTTGGTGTCCCCCCAAAGGAAGCAGGCCTTTCCTTCCAGGTCCTCTTCTTGATGTCACTTATAAAGATATTGAAGAGGACCAGTCTCAGCATGGACCAAATGGTGGCACTCCTTTAAAGAAACCCAGTCATTCGAAAAACTGTTCTACCATATTGAAAATGTTGATGACATCACTGGTTCCTCTTGGAGGGAAATTGTCTCCCTTCTACTCTTCGACCACCCCCACTGCTGATTTAATCATTATATTTAACATGTGTAATTTCCTTTCCATTCAGGAGATTCATTAAGAAGCCTTGTGTTTTTTGTGTTTTTGTTTTATTCTTATGTTCAGCTGTACTTTACTTTCATATATTGTACTTAAATAGCTGATGATATGTATAATGTACTGTATGAAGATATTTTATGTTACTTTACATATAAAAGTCAATGAAATATTATTAAAAAAATAAAATAAAAAGGAGGAGTAGCAGCACTAGGTGTAGTGACCACAGCCAGAAGTCAGGATGGATAACGGCACTGGGTGCAAGGGCTATGGCCACAGGTCAAAAGCACAGGAAGAGTCCAGAACTGTTTTAAAAGCAGGAGTACCTGTGGTGCTAGTTAGGACTTTGTGGAAAGGAGATGGAAGTACAATAAGAAATAGACACCAATAAGTCTTGCTGCTGTCACTTCGAGCAGAACCAGTGGAATGCTATGTAGCTGACTTGCGTTAGAATGCACAGTGGTGCACCAAACTGTTTGGAGTGGAATGGCACCTTGCTGCGTGACAGCACTGGGTGGAGGCACCACAGCCAGAGGCCAGGAGGATGGTGACAGCAGTGAGCAGAGGGGCTGCAGTCAAAGGTCAGATTGTCACAGAACTGGGTGGAAGGGCAAAAGCCAGAGGTCAGATGATTATAGCTTTGGGTGAAGAGGTCACATCTAGAGGTCAGATGATGACAGCACTGGGCAGTTTGGCTGCATTCAGATGTCAAATGAAGGCATCACTGGATGGAGGGGCTACAGTGACTAGGTAGAATGGGTTTGAGAAGTCAAGAATGAAGGACAGGGAGGTTAATGAAATCTGAAAAGACTGCTTGACTTAGAAGTAAGGCAGGAGTTCCTGTGGTGCCTGAAAGAGCTTAGTAGCAATAAGACCGTAGAAGTAGTAGGAGGTGGCTGAAGTAGGGAGACACAAATCATGAAAGCAGTGGCTGAAGGCAGGACTAATGATAGTCTGCTGCCACCGCCTTGCCCCATAGGTTCTGGTAGCTATGGCTTTGCTGTTTGTTTCCTGGCAGTGTTGAGAAGCCCCCCCCCCCACTCCACCCATGACTGTGGTGCAGATAATAAAACACAGAGGATAATGTATGGGCAGCCATGCACAACAAGCTTATGTCTGCATTAACTCAATATCTCCTAGCAGACGCCTGTAGTTGTCAGTAAAATACACTGGTGTGTCCTGAGGACAACTGCAGAAGTCGGCTACTGACTCCTAGTGTGCCCTTGCAATGTCTGGAGAAGTCACTTATATATTTTAATATATAGTGCAACAGAATATAATATATATTTGACTGCATAGCACCATTGGAAAGGTAATTTTATGCTGAACAACTTTGTCACTGATATTTTGTGTATATCATGTATACTTTAGGAGTTTTTGCATTTGTTTATGGTATTGTGTGTATGTCTTATGTTGCCTGTTTTGGTGAAAAAAATATTTTTTTTGCTGTTTCAACCAGCATAGAGAAAAAACAAAATTACATATTATTATTTGCATACCACCATTGGAAAGGTAATTTTGTGCTGAATAACTTTGTCACTCATACTTTATGTCTGGCACATATGGTTCTTGAGCTATTAGGATTTGTTTGTGGCATGCTGACTATAGCTTGATTTTGCTTAGAAAGGACCAGGATTTACTGTTAACAGTATATAGGAGACAAGTGGTGCAACTTCAGAGAGCTCCTGTGGAGGCAATGAGTTTTTTATGGCAACCAGAAACTTCTGAGAGTGAGGCTTGAGAAGTTCCCTGGTTGTCATAAAACATGCGAGATGAACACACAGGTTTGTCCTTGTATGGATGCCCATAAATTATCTTTTATAGTGTATGGGCATCCTTGCCTGTCTATTTCAGACACTCTAGTTCCTTTCAGTGAATGGGAGTTGGGGAGGAGACACCTGAGGGTTGAGGGCTGGCTCAGATTACTGATTAAGTGTGTTGCAGCTTTTTCGGTAAGTTCAGGTTTAAAAAAAGAAACAGCTTCCAGCTTGACTGGATAGAGGAAAACAGCTATATGGCAGCATTCTAAGTTGCTGTGCTGCAGTAGTGACATCACTACTGCAGCACAATAACGCAAAGATGTCACTACTGCAGCACAAGCATATTCCGGCTGGCACACTGACGCAGCGGTTGGATTTCCATTTTGCGATGCCAGCAACCCAGGTTCGGGAGCGGACACGGGTCGTTGGAGGGCCAGCCGGTGGGAGAACAGCTTGAGTGTCCCATGACAGCTCGCCATCTCCGGGGGGGGGGTTGGCTGATGCCCACAACACTTGTGTGTGTCCTCAGGTGAAGGCTCGGTGGGACCACAAGCCCCGTGAAGGGGATGGGCAGCCATCAAGATGCAGTGGACATTGGCGTGCATGCCCTGACATCAGGGGGCTCTCACTGCGCCTGAGGGAGGAAAAAGTGGAAAAACTCCTGCCAGCTCCAAGAAGATGGGCTTCCTGGAGCGTGCCTCCTATGTGCCCCGCTCACCAGATCACCTCCACAAGCCAGATGAAATCAAGGATTTCTGGGTACAGACCCCACCTTGTCCCCACTGGGAGCCGAAGCTCCATGGGAGACTGGGAGGTGAGTCTGAATGGGCGTGAGGCAGGAGGATGACTCCTTGGATGCCCTGAAGGGTCAGGGCTGGCAAGCAGTAGGAGGGGATAAATAGAAATTAAAAAAAAAAAAAAAGAACAACAAGCATATTCCAGGCATGGAATTCCATGCATAACATGGCTCCACAATACACTATAAACTAAATATAGTTGGCTGAATCAGTGACTGAGTCCAAGTGGTTGCAGCTGTCTGCCTGAACCAGGTGAAGGTAATAAAAAGTGGAACTGAAGTAAAAGTTAACAAGTTGCTTGTAATGAACAGCAGGAAGACAGACTGAGAAAACATATGCATAGATACATAGATACTGTCAGCAGATAAGGGGCTATGGCCCACCCAATCTGCCCATTTGAGCTTGCAAGTTCCCTTACATTTTTCTAGAAGTCTGTTGCCCCTTATCCCGACCTCCAGAATTCCTTTATGTCTATCCCATGCATTCTTAAATCCCATGATTGTTTCAGCCCCCATTTCCTCTGGTAGGGTGTTCCTCTTGTCCACCACCCTTTCTGTGAAGAAATTCCTCACGTTTCCTCTGAATCGCCCTCCCTCTGACTTCATCACATGCCCTTTAGTCCTGAAACATCTTTTTTGCTGGAAAATAGTGTATTCCTGCACTCTGTTCCTCCCTGTAAGGCACCTGTATGTCTCTGTCATATCCCCTCGCTCCCTCTTCTCCTCCAGGGAGTACATATTCAAGTCCTTCAGCCTGTCCTCATAGGATTGTGATGCAATCCCTGTGCCATCTTTGTTGCCCCCTCTGAACCTTCTCTACCCTATGTCCTTACGTAGGTATGGTCTCCAGAACTGTACACAGTACTCCAGGTGGGGTCTCAGTAGTGTCTTGTATAGTGGAGTTATGACCTCCCTTTTCCTGCTGGTGATGCCCCGCCTATGCATCACAGCATTCCACTTGCTTTACCTGCTGCCTTGTCACACTGTTTCCCTACTTTGAGGTCATCAGAGATGATAACCCCAAGGTCCCTTTCCTGCTTGGTGCATGCTATATCCTCACCCCTCAAATGATATGTTGTTCCAGGGTTTTTGTGCCCTATTTGCATTATTTTGCACTTCTTTGCATTGAATTTCAACTGCCAAACCCTCTGCCATTCTTCAAGCTTCTGCAGGTCCCTCCTCATTCTGTCCACATCCTCTGGCATGCCTACTCTGTTACAGAGCTATGTGTCATCAGTAAACAGGTAAATTCTGCCTTCTAGATCCTGTGCAATGTCACTGATGAAGACGTTGAATAGGACCGGACCCAGCACTGATACCTGTGGTACCCCACTGGTCACTCTTCCCTCTGTGCAGTGACAGCCATTTACCACCACCCTCTGTGTCCTGCCACCCAGGAAGTTACCCACCCACCGCACTACTGTCCTGCCCACTCCCATATTCCCCAGTTTGTTTATTAGCCTTCTATGTGGCACAGTGTCAAAGATGCAAAGTACAACTAAAGAGCATAGGCATTACATAGGAATTTATTGATTTATTTATTTGTTTGTTTGTCCAGACAATCACCTTTGAGCTTAGGAATAGCTCGTTTACAAAGGTTCCATGTCATAAATGGAGCAATCGACTATCAAACACGCGTTCAGTACAAAGAACATAGCATTGATGGAGATCAACAACAGCAACAACAAAGTAAGCAAGTTTACAGTCAGGGTAATGGTACAAAACTTTAATGTACAATTGAGGAAGCACACAGTTTGCTTTGTTAATAAGAAGGTAGGATAAATGGGAGGAGGTGGCAGGTGCAGAGGAAGCATGCGGCTCATAAGAGAATTGTCATATTATAAAGAAGGAAAGGGTCGGGGCAGTGACAGACAGCACTGGGAATGAGGAATCTTCTGAGTTTGCTCATAACCTGGCCAGTTCTCTTGAGGTTTAGGATTGATTCTGGGAGCTCATTAAGCCACAGTGAGCTCTAATGGCAAAAGCATGCATTGCTTTTGTTGTTCTGCTGAAAGGGACTTTGACGGAGTTTTTGGAAATGGCCCTAGTGAGGTAAGGGTTAAGGGATAGCTCAAGAAGGTTTTGTAGTCCAGGAGGAGCGAGACACAGCAGAGCATTTTTACTGAGGAGGCAGGTTTGGTATTTGATTCTGTTCAGCAGAGGCAGCGCATTGGTCAGGGCGTAGAGGGTGCAGGCAAGCGTATATCTGTCTGCTCCCAGGATGAAATGACAGACTTTGTGCAGGACTAACTTGATTCTATTGAGGGCAGTATCAGAAGCTGCTCCATAGATTGTAATCTTGTAGTGTATGATGGGCAGGATTGTACTCATGACTGCAGTGCGACTGGCTTCGTGGGTAAGGTTGTGCCTTTATCTGTACAGAATCCTGAGCTTGGTGTTAACTGAGTGAAAGATGTAGTCAACATGTGGTGCAAATGAGAGGGTGTCATCAATGTTGACACCCAAATATTTGAATGTACTTATTTGCTCCAGTTGTGCACCCTTCTCATTCATGATGCTTAGGGGGTAGCTTTGTTCCTCATGAGCAGCCCCGTGAACAATATTGTCTTCGTCTTTTTGTGGTTCATAACTAACCTGTTTCTTTTGAACCACTCCTCAAGTGCTCTAAATCTACCCTGGAAATCCCCTGTGAGGGAGTCCTGGCAAGGGCTACTTGAGAAAATTACCACATCATCCACGTAGAGTAGTACCCTAGACATGGCACAGGCTTCTGGGAGATTGCTGATAAAAAGGCTGAAAAGGAATGGGCCTAGTATCGAGCCCTGTGGAATCCTGACAGTCACATTTTTAGGGTTGGATTGGATCCCATTGATTTAGACCCACTGCACTCTACTGCTGAGGTAGCTCTTAAACCACAACACAGTGTCATTGGAGAGACCCAGGGAGCAGAGTTTGGTGAGCAGGAGGGGGTGATTGATAAGGTCAAATGCCTTGGGTAGATTGATGTATATATTGAGCCAACAAGATGATAGTTGTCAAGGATGTCATGGAGGTAGTTAATGTATTCAATTAGTGTTGAGTTTGTGCTGTGGAGTTTATGGATTCCATGTTGTTGGTGGCATTGAAGGTTGTTCTTGCTGAGGTAGGTGACCAGTTGGTCTGACATTACCCTTTCTAGTGCCTTTGACGGGGGGGGGGCAGTACAGGGATGGGCCTATAGTTTACTACAGTAGAGTGACCCCACTTTTGTGTAGCGGGGTGACTACTATCATTTTCCAGATGTTAGGGAATTGGGAATAGCACAGGGAAATGTTGAAAATTTTGGGCAGAGGGAGGGCAATCTTGTCTAGGGCTAGTGCAATTTGTTTCAGGTCTAATGTGTTGCTCCCCATTCTTGCTTTGCCCAGGACACGCTTGATATATTTTTTCATGTCAGTCAAAGAGATAGTCTTAAAATAGAAATTAGGGGTCCTAGTGCTACCGGGGTCCAGTTCTTCAGGGCGAACGGTTTCAAGACTGAGGGGAAAGTTAGGGTGGGGGGAGAATAAGTCAGTACACCAAAAACAAACCTGAAGGTAAACACAGGAGTCAAAGGAGAACATGGAAGCAGCATGTGTGGCTGCCCTAGTGAAAGCAGGAAGCCAGCTGCTACAGCCAGGGAGGTGGAAGATAAAATACATACCAAACAGCAGCTGGTGGCACAAACCAGTGAAAGCCCAAACAAACTGAAATCGCAGTGGGTGAGATGGAAGGCCAAGGTAAGAGCCAAAAAACAAAAAGGACATTCCAAGCAGGAACAAGCAAGCCTTTGCGGCCACAGCAACCAGAAAGAAAACTGGCTGAAGCCCTTCGGTGTGGCTTCAGCCAGTTTAAATAGTGGCTGTGGGGAGTAGTTGATCAACTTACCACTGAGACTCAGCAAGCTTCTAAATACAGAAAAACACGGGAAAATTGTCCTGAAGTTACATGAAAAATATCACTACTCTGGAAGCGGAGTATTATGAAGAATGGAAATTTGATTTACTGTAGGAATGGTGGTTACAGGCTGCACAAGAGAAGGAGCCACTGAAGATCAATGATGCTTAGAGTATCATGTGAATACTTCCCAATTTTTTTCCTTGAAATGTGAGACACAGATACTGAAATGTGGAAACATGTGGCATACTGGTCCTTAAAGTGTAAAACATATTAAATCATGGAGATACAGTACAATCTGAGAACAATGTGGAAAGGAAATTAGGGCATTTATTTATGCACAGTTCATTTTGATGTAGCAACAGCATCATATGTGTAAGTTCCACAAAGAGGCTTACCTTGTAGGGCTGCAGCCCCATCACTTCCTTATTTTATTTATTAAATTTTGATAATCGGGTGAGCCCACTGGGCCCCGACAGTCCCTTTTTCAGGGGCGACCCGAGGGTTACATACAATATTACATGGGATTGTATACAACAAAATACATAACATGTGTCACATAGATACACAACAGGTTAAACATGGTAGCAATATAACAAGTACCAGTGGTAAAGGAGTTGGACCACAGAGTATTGGCTAACACTTGGGAGTCCCTTATCTTAACAGTTGCATTTTGTGGAGGTAGTCAGGTGCGCCTTAAGCCTAGTGTGGAAGGTGTAAGGGGAGGTGGTTTCCTGAACACCTTGAGGCAGGGTGTTCCATAGGGTGGGGACAGTAAAGGCGAACAACTTCCCACCCACCTTAGTTCTCACCCTAGGCACCGAGAGGAGAGTCCTTTTGGGTTGCTCTTAATGGAGATGAGCTCAGCGAGGCTGGGTGGGGGTGAGGAGTGGAGTAGTTTGTAGGTGAGGCAGAGCGAGGGGTACTGAAACCTGTCCTCCCAGGAGGGCCAGTTTAATTGGGACAGCATGTCACAGTGGTGGGTCCTTGGGCCCGTTAATGTGGCAAAGCAGGCCACCTTATGGTAGAGAACCTGTAGCTTGTTTAGCTCTTGCCTAGCTGCTCCCTGGATGACAGGGGCTGCGTAGGTGATGGGGAGCAGAACACTCGTGGCGATGGAGACCTGGGCTGCTGGTATCAGCTGCTCTTTCAGCCTGTAAAGGGTCCCAAGTTTAGAGTGGATATTTTTGGTTACCTGGTCTACATGCTCCTTGAGGGTGAAGCCCTGATCCAAGGTGAGGCCAAGGTTTTTTATAGAAGGGAACACCTCGAGCCTCTTGCCTGATGTGGTCATCAGTTGGAGGAGTTGGCTTCTATCCTGATTGAGGGATCTGGGGCCGAACAGCATGGCCTTAGTCTTGCTCAGATTGATGACCATTCTATTGGTGACTAGCCATTCCTCTAGGGATTCCAAGTCATCTTGGAGCCCAGAGCAGAGTTCTCTCATGTTGGTGGAGGGCCGGTAGAGGACTGCGTCATCCACATACTGTACCACTGAACTCCCGCCACAGTGGTTGCAGAGGTCATTGGTGAAGAGCGAGAAGAGAAGGGGGCCGAGTATAGACCCTTGGTGCAACCCCTCAGTTAGAGGAAGAGGCTCAGACAGGGAGTCTTTCCATTTTACCCTCTGTGACCTTCCAGTTAGGTAGCTGGAGAACCACGACAGGGAGTGACTGTCTAGTCCAACCTGCCTCAATTTGGAGAGCAGCAGGTTGTGGTTGACGAGGTCGAATGCTTTGGATAAGTCTATAAAGACTGCTTCTGTGGGGGTTCCCTTGTCCAGTTCTCCGAGTACATCTATAGAGAACATGATGAGAGCAGTGTCAGTCCCATGATTGGTTCTGAAGCCATGCTGTGAGGGGGCTAGTAGTTGGTGGATCTCTAGGTAGTCACGGAGTTGACCATATATCAATCTCTCTTGGATCTTACCAAGGCTACAGAGTAGGGAGATTGGCCTATAGTTGTTGGGTGATTCCCTCGTACCTCCCTTATGGACAGGGACTATGTGAGCCATTTTCCATGTACCAGGGATGGCCCCTTCAAGGATGGAACGGTTGAGGAGCCAGGTTAGGGGCATAGTGAGTGCTGAGACCCCTTCTTTGAGAATTCCGGGGGGGTATACTATCGGGTCCCATGGATCCTGTTGCTTTGAGGGCTTTTAGTAGTGGGAGGACTTCCTTAGGTCTAACTAGCCTAAGGTGGAAGGAGGGATGGTCTCGTGAGGTGGGAGGGTGTCATAAGGGCCAGGGGTGGGTGGGCAGACCCGCTTTGATCTGATTCAGGTTAGTGAACTGTCGGTTGAGTGCCATAGCGATGTTGTATCATCGCTCGTTAGATGGCCGTTCACCTCTATGGGGCTGTGTACAGTCTTTCTGCTACCCTTTAGTAGCCCGTTTATGTGAGCCCAAAAGAGTCTGGCGTTACCTAGGTTCTTTTTCTGTAGGTTAGTGACATACTCTCGTTTTGCCACTTTTATGGCCAGTTTGCATCTGTTTTGGAGCACCTTGTAGATTGTGAGATCAGCTGGTAGTGAGGACAGTTTGTAATTCTTCCAAGCTGAGTCCCGGTGTTTCATGAAAGATTTCACTTTGGGGGTGATCCACTTATAGCAGCTTCCCTTGGTGCGGAATTTCTTCATAGGGGTCAGCCGGTCAGCCACCATGGTGATTGCTCCCTGGAAGAAGGCAGCAGCTTCATCCAGTGTGGGGAGTGGTTTGATAGGACTCCAATCTATACTGTTGAGGCATCCTAACAGGTGCTCTGGCAGTAGGTGAGAGAAATCCCATGCTGCCAGGATTCGCGGGCGGACTCTGGGGGCCATATTTTTCCAAATGCAGAAGATAGGGGAGTGGTCGCTCAGTGCATCAGCTAGGGTGCCTCCCGCCTGTACATGGGAGGGATTACTCATGAGTATCCAGTCAAGAGTGGTATTGTTACCCATCTTATAATTCATTCGGGTGGGCCCAGCAATGGTCTGTTCTAGGTTAGCATCCTGGACCAGTCCTATTAAGGAGTGGTTGTCTTGGGGGGCCCAATTTAGATTAAAGTCCCCCAGTATGAGTAGTTCCGTGGATACCTCCTCGGATATATCCCTTAGGACCGCTTCAAGGGATGACTGCACATTCGTTGGGGGATTGTATACACATCCTATATTAAGGTGCTTACAAGGGCCAAGGGTGATGTGCACAAAGGCTGATTCGCCTTCCGTACAGGTGGCTTGTTTCGGGCTTATCTGTACAGTGTTAAGGGTGTCTTTCGGGTAGATTAGCACCCCTCCCCCCCTTTTGCCTGTCTATCCCTTCTGTGAGAGGTATATCCCGGGGCGGCTACCTCATGTGGTAGAATGTGAGGTTTGAGCCAGGTTTCGGATACCGCCAGGTTGTCCGAGTTGTACCGATCTAGCTAAGGTTGTAGTTCATGAACCTTTGGTCTCAGGCTGCATATGTTCATATGCACAATACGTAGTCCCTTGGAGGATGCCCAGTGGGGGTCAAGTGGGGAGGAGACCAAGAGGTTGTGTGAGGGAGGTCCAGGATTGGGCTGGATATCCCCGGCCATGGGCAGGAGGGTTGCAAGGAGGCAGAGAGTGGGGATCCTTCCAAGGGGTAGGGTCTTAGCCCTGATCATCTGCTTGGCAGTGAGTAGTGTGGAGTATAGGATTCCTCTTTTGCAGAATTCAGGTGCAGTCAGGAGTCCTTCCCAGTTGCTGGGGGGAAGGGGAGATGGCACCCCTAGGAGTGAGTGGGGGAGGTCCACAGGGAGGGTGACATCTGGAGTCCTGTTCACCTATGGTCATGGTCATAACAGTCCCTAGGAGGGATAGTATGTACAGGACAGCCAGGAGGAGCCCTCTGTTAGGTCCGCTAGGAACAGGGGAGCTGGATTTGGGGGGGGGGGCTCATGCTGCCTGCTCCGGGCAGAGTCAGTCTATGGCTTAGTGAGAGGAGGTACCAAGGCTAGAATGAGTTTCCCTGCTGATGGGAGGCTTTATGGTGGAGAGCAGATTAGTCAGCTATACAATCTAATAACAGAATGTTTATCAGGTACAGTTATTGCATATAGGCCCCTTAAGACACTTGGCGTCCCAACAGTGGTTCCGGGTGGGTTCTGAACCCAGTGGGCCCCCACTTGCCTTTGTGGCTGCAAGCCACCAGACTTCATGTCTTGACCCCTCTGTGTAGACAGAGGCCACATTCCAGTGATGTCTTAGTACCTCTGGGTGCTGGAGAGGTTTGTTTGAGTCCTCTACGTGCCATGAGCCCCGGACCAGAATTTAAAGCATGCGCAGCTGTCAAGAGCACAAATTCAAAGGAGCCATGGCTCTCTTTATGGTGTGGGCAGTTCAGCCATTATTAAATGTTATCCCGGGCTCCTAGGATGGCATGGGAGCCAAGGATCAAGTGGTATAAGAACCGGAAAGCTTCCCATTTAGGGGGAAACTGTTTTCAGCTCTCCCAAGGGCCCATATATTTAAATTTATGGATTGGATTGTTGTGGAGTTAATGTACACAAAGATGGCATTCCCCACTAAAATACTACAGAATGGGGGCTGCTGGGAAAAGGATAAAGGGTACTGGAAAGCCTGGGACTGTTGCAGCCAATCACTGGAGCACTGGAGAAAAAGAGTACAAATAGGACTGGCAGCTGACCAAAAGGGGAGTTCAGCCAGAGGGGGAGTGCAGGACAGTCTAAGTGGGCTCCTTGGCCCCATAGCTGCACTCAGGCCCCACAGCCTGAAGGTCCAAAATATACTGGAAAAGACAGCATAGAGTGAGTTCAGAATTTGCAGCAGGAACAAGAGCAAGGTTTTGGAAGTGGCTGCAGACAATTTGGTGCCAGAATTTTCAGCCAGAGAGATAACAGAAAGCTGCAGAGGGAACTGAGAGACAGGGTTTGTGCTGTCTGAATGTTTTCTAGTTTCGTAACCCTTGCATCAGAGACTGACAGTTTCCTCCTCAGAGAAGTATTTTTTGTGAGTGCATCTTCCAGCAAGGGAGAGTCTGAATGAGTGGTTGGACAGTGACTGAGAAAAGGACCAACCTTTTTGTGTCAGAGAAAAGATGTGTTGAGGGCAGGGTCAAGAGAAAGTGTGAAAACCTAGTGGTAACCTATTTGTCCAGGGTATACAAAAGAGGGGTCTAGGTGACCAAGAGCCAGTCACCTCCCCTAGACTGAAGACTCAGGAGAGGACCTGCAGCCAAAGACATAGAGAGGTCTGCCTGGTGAAAACTGTCTACAGAGGCCTCCCGGTGAAGTTGGCAAGGTCAAGCAGGTGAAGATCATCTATTCCCCCATCTCCAGTGCTTCAGCATTGGTGATACTTCACCCGGAGGTCTCCATGGCACCATGTATCTGCCAGTGAAATGCAATTCAGCCGGCTTCAATGCTCCTGTATGGACTGGAGAAAACTGCGAGTACCCTGAGCTGTGGCTTTGGGGAGTTTAAGTAGCTAGCTAGTTAGATTGCAGAGGCAACCCCCAAAGGAAATGTGTTAAATTCAAAAGTTGGACAAAACTAAGAGTTAAGTGTTGCAAGCGTTTAAAAGTTATTTGGGCCCCACCGAGAGACCTCAGGTCTGCATCACCATCAGGTGAAGTACCCACCGCATCAGGGACATTCAAGGGTGCACCCTAAGGTGGGAAACAAGGGTATTGTGTGGGGTTTTACAGTGGTTAAAAAATGTTGTGTTTGCTATTTCCCTTCTCCCCTTACCCCAAATAAATCTCTGTATTGTTTGCATGTTAATGCTTGTGGCTGTAACTTTGTGGGCTCGAGTTACTGTGTGTGGGGAAACTGTAACTGTGTGGGGAAGTGTACTATGGAGCAAATATTGTTATTTCATGGTGGGTGGTAACCTGCAAATTGTTCACAGGTATTCCGTGCCACTGCCCTAGGTGGAGGCACCGCGCCAACTTACCATCCCATTACAGAACCCAGGCTGGGCCCCTCGAAGGTGTGCCAGGTGTATCAAAGGGCCCCGGAGCAGCCAAGGTAAGTCGAAGGGCTGTTACATATGTTATTAAAATTTCTACTTAGATGTCTAAGCTTACAATACAGGACAGCACTTTTTCTATGCTGCAAAGCAACATTTCCAGGTGGGACAGAGCAAAGCTTTGAGGAGATCTCATCCATGGAGCCACACATGTGAGACCATTAACAATCAGTATCAGGACCCCCATGGGAGACTTTCACTGCTGGGGCTGTCCATATTGCTGAGCGGCCAACATCATATGCTGGCACCACCTATATAACGTGGGCTGGTCCTATCCACTTCAGTTCTGTTTTAACCCACCATTGTGTAAACACTGGATTCTGTTGAGACTCCAGCTTTAGCATCCTTGCTTTTCACCAAGGGGTTTTTGCTGTCCATTCTTGCACATTTTTGCCTGTACTCCTGGTTATTTGCCATCACTCCTCCAGGGTCATGGATGCTATCAGCTTGTTGTTTTCTGGTAGTTTAAGTTGTTGGAGTCTGCAGTTGCCAAGAAAGGGGTGCTCTTTCATTGTTGTATTGTGTAACCACCAAGGAATTATGTAAGCCCCTCCCAAAGTTGGGACTTACCTTGGCATGGCTCGTAGCCCCCTCTGCTTGCTCTCCTTCCCCCATCTGGATTGCTGCGGGGGGGGGGGGCTAGCAGGACAGCAACCACCAGGAGCTCTAGGCAAGAGTTGAGCCTGTGCTGCCTCCACTTCTTGACCGGAGATTGTCATGGTGTTTAGTTGTGGAAGACAGCAGGATTCAATAAAATATGGGGCAAAACACCCTGAGGTGTTGTTTTATTCCCAGTTACATACAGATAATATTTTATGATGCAAACCTTTGTGAAGAGATTTAAAAAAAAAGGCAGTAAAGAGGATGGTCTGAGAGATTAGCTAGAATTCCTCTCACTACATCACTGCAGGAGGACTTTACGTGACAGCCTCACAATGCCCTCTAGAGACCAGGAACTGACCCCATCACATGGTATGGCCACCCCTGCTAATACGCCCTGGGCTTCTCAAACTTCCCCTCCAGTCTGAGTATCCACACACTTGGGCCACTGCAGCTTCTCACCAGTCTGAGTCCTCACCCCTTGGAGAATTCTGAGTAGGCAGCCTCTAGCAACCAGGAAACCAAACCTGACCTTTGGAGGTCTAGAACCAATTCAAGGCCTCAGTTATTCCTCCTTCCTTTCAACGTTTTAGAGAACTTTCAACCTGAGACTCCCCCTCATTCCCATCCCTCAAGCAGCAAATAAAACTCATCTCTCCCCACCCTGCCTCTGGTTCCCCCCCTCCCCACTGAGCATAATTCTGAAGCTGTTTCTATCCAGTCCAGCTGCTTTGTACACACCTGCATAGCTGTATTGATCCCCCCATGCTTAGACCCTCATTGTATACAGGTCAAACTTAGAATATTAGTACTGCATTAGTCCTCGCTGCTGCTATCTGTTATAGTGATGTCTCTGCTGTCTTCAACTGCTTATGTGATGGGATTGTTATGGCTCAATGTGCCTTTCCCAGTTATCAACTTTTAAATAAATAAATGAAAATGGAGCTCGCCTCACCTTCAGCCCTTTGAATACGCAGGAAGTCAGTAACTCAGCACTGGCACGGCTCCCCCACCTTGGCTGCTCCTCTGGCTCTATACTGCTTCTCCCTCAGGCTCCTTGCTGCTCCTCCGCTCGCAGTACACTGCTTGACTCAGTGGAGCAGCCCTTATACGCTACTCAGATGTCATGTGATCTGCCAGTCGTGTTATATAAAACAAACAATTAGAGGAATACTAGGTCTGCAGTTCTTACAGCTGCATTCCTCTCAAGCAGACCTACATTGAGGCAATTGTTACACAATGCTAAACGCCTTTCATAAGCGTATACAGAAGAAAATATATTTATAAAGAAAAATCCTTTTCAGGAAAGCTCCTCCCTCTAGATTAGTCACTTCCTGGAAGGACAAGGCCCAAGCCTTCCCTATATACCAAAGCAATTACTGTCCAGTCCTTCCCTAAGAGAACACTTTCCTGAGATGGCTGCAGCTGCAGCAGGAGAACACACCCATGAGCTTCTGAACTCCCAGCTTCAAGGCAAAAAGTAAACTTCTTTTAAAGCAGATATTCTTCTAGATAAAGAACCTAACCTGTTTTAACTGTTGCAGTGCTCCCTCATTATAAACAACAGCTTTGGACCCATCAGTGGAATTCATTAGAATGAAGGTTCACAATAACATTTGTCAATATGACACCATGAAAATGATTGCAACCAAATAACGTATTGTGTTGTATAAAACAATTGAGTATTAAACAACCACATTAAAAAGAACTTTCTAAAATACTTTTAAAGACTGCTTAGTTTATTGTTCCATATTTTGTTTAAAGTAGCTGTCTAGTGTAGTGTAGTTTGCCTCAGTTCATTTTGTACATTTTCTCCTTTTCACCAGTACAATCAACTGCCTAAACTGTAACAACTGGAGGGGACAAACGTAGGGCTGTCTCTCCAGGTACTGAAGCCCTTTCAAGAGCTGCTATGCCATCATTCACACCGACGGATTCCTTTTTCTTGTATTCACCTGCTTTTTAAATTTCTGTCGGAAGAGGCATGATGTCAACTGCTTCAGTGTTATCAGACGAATGCTGCTCAGTTGCAACCTTTAGCTGCTGAATGCTGTTCCGGCATTGGAATCGCCATAACCACCCAGGTGAACTTTTGAAGGTGAAGTCATCACTCAGCAGCTGCTTTGCAAATGCCTCTGCCTTTTCTTTCAGTACTGCATCTGGCAGAGGCACACCTGAGTCTCTGGCTTTCGAACCAAACTCTGCCTAGCCTACTTATGCATTACCGGTGAGTCAGTTTCTTCCTCTGGATCCCATCTTTCTTGGAGCACTGGTCAGCAAAGGAGTGAAGGGAACTCTCCTGCTTCAGAATGGGGCATATGGCTAATTTTGCAAGTGAGTACTCGACTGACAGTTTTGCTACCCCTCACCAGCTTTCAGTTTGTCCAGAATTTCAAGCTTTGTATTTACATCTAAAGCTTTCAATTTCTTACGCTCTGCCATTTCGAGCCAGGTACAGAAGTGTCAGGAGGCAGGGATGGATTCTAAACTTTGGAGGCAGCAGACAGGTTCTGTGAGACTTGTTGATTTGCATTCTGTAAGACTTTAAGACTGTATTTTAATCTGCCCACACTGTGATGTGCCTTACTTTATCTCAATGCTGATATTGTACATGGTGTATTAACTTCCTCTTTTACTACATTGCTTATATACACAGTATTGTTTCTTTTTCTTTGTCTCGTTCTCTGATTGCTGTTACCAATTGTCTTTTTGCATCATACTCTACTTGTTTCAATACGTATTGCATTGTTTTATATTTGCTGTTTTCAACTATATTGTCCCTTCCCTCCAGTTGCACCTAGAAATGAGCCCGGGCTCAATGTGCCTTTCCCAGTTACCAATTTTTAAATAGATAAACAAATAAACTTTGTTGGTTTTTGCTGATTGTGGCAATTGGCAGTTTTCAGGCAGCAAGCAGTAGGACAGGTTGAGAACTCTTAGAAGCAGCAGGCAGGTTACGTGAGACTGTGTTTCGGTGGCAATCTGGCATTAGCAAGCAGCAAGCCAGTGGGATAGGTACAGAGCAGCTAAACTAAGAGTTTTTATGCAGACTGCTAATTGGTGTTAAGAGAGACAGGTGAAAGACATAGAGTTTTAATGTGGCCCATGCCACCCATTCGTAATAAGTGGGATTCACAATAACAAGAGTCATTATAGTGAGAAAGCACTATATATTGTGTAGATTTATAGTTTATATAGATTTCACACATCTCCATTTCCAAAGCTATCAAATATTTCCTTATGGCATGTTTTATTTCCCAGGAAGACAGTGCTAGCTGTCTCCTAAAATCAGCAGCAGCAGGCAAACAGCATGCTATTTAGCACTGGCATATACAGTATACCAGGTTTTACTGCTTAAAACCCTGTCTTATACTTCTATTGAGGATGGGGGGTCTGCATCCTTCCATAAGTAACCAAATTACTAAGCTCACACTCAGAGTTTCTGCCGGAACAAGGAGAATTTTGTTTATTATGGTTGCTGCATTCTTTGGGGGAGGGGGCACAGAACATAGAAGAAAACTAGATAGAAGAAGAACAAAAACTCCATAACAGTGGCCAGCTAGAAAGGCTCAGAAAAATACCAAAGGACAGAATGTGAAGTGCAACAGACTTACGTAGAGGAAATAAACAATAAATACAAGTTTATTTTACTTCTAGGGATTACTTCGTGCCTTGGATATCCCTACTATGTCACCACGGGGAAACTCTGTCACAGCAGTGCTGCTTTAAACATCACTGCAGTTTTCTAACTGGATGGGTCCATGACCCTTTCACAGAAATGCCAGTAATGTACCATGATTCTGACCCCAGACTAGTATAGGCGGTCAGGACCAGGAAGAGGAGGGCACCATTAGCTGCTGTAACAATATGTCCCCAACCCTAGGAGAGGCAGTGGGGTTGCAGAATGAAGAGGAACCAACTACCTTAATGAGTGCTGCTGTACAGGCGCAAGAGCACATCAAAGGAGCTGGTGCCCCTTTAGCACAAACTTGACCACACACCCACCACAGCCACAGTCCCAGACTGCAGGGCAGGCAGCAGAGCTGGGACCAGAGAGGGAATGTGCCTTCCAGCACCAGTGGGGCCAGGAAGGGGAGCAGCAAGGCACGCATGTGCCAAAAGCAGGAGAGCAGCTTGATGGCTGCCTGTCACAGTGATCCTCCGACTTTCAAATGTACTATGTGCCCTTGAATCAGGGTGGGACAAATAGGGTAGCCAGGTGGCCAATGGCTACTTAAAAAATTGGTTTGGCTACCAGATATTGAAAGTTATTGACCAACTTGGCTACTTGCCTGCAAAGTGATTTTTGAGCCCTTAAAAAGAATGGCCACTACAAATATTAGTTTGGCTATCAGATTTTGAAAGCTAGTGGACAAACTGACCACCAGCTCACAAACTGATTTGTCCCACCCTGCCTTGAATATAAAAACTGTCTTAGCCCCAGGGCAGGCAGTGGGGTCAGGACATGAATAAATTAGCCCTACAAGGGCTGTATCAAGGGAACAGGAGGCTGCAGTAAATGGGGACTGCATTGTAAACAAACATAGTAACACCCATGTACTGTAGCTCCTGAGTACCCTGACCCCTCAAGGACTGCTGGGATGGGGTCAGAGGTAAAGCAGAAGGTCTGTGTGGGAATCTGGGTAAATGCAAAGAATGCATTGCTTCTGAAGCTGCATATATGCTCTACATGGCCAGGCTGGCATTCCTCAGCCCTGCAGCTGAAGAACCAGTCAGATCTTGAGGTCATCTGAATAGGAAAAGAACTGCAACTAGAATCTTGACTCTCAGTTTTGGTGTCTGAAGCCAGAGAAAACAGTGATCCAGTAGCTGCCAGGAGCTGAAGTCCTGGCATGCTTTTTCAGTACGTGCATACATGATGTGAAAAGAGAAAGCAGTTTGGGAGACAGAGAATAAAAGGCAGAGTGGAGCTCGGGTGTGTGCTGCCTCAGTAGTGACTTTTCCCCACTGCAGCCTATGACCACAGAGAAGCTGCCTACACAGAGTTCCTGGACCCTCTGCATCTGCTGCAAAGAGACCTTCAGAGAGTCAGCACAGTGAGCAGTGAGACCAGCTCAGCCGATTCTGGAGCCCGTCTAAGCCTGATCAGCTAGTCACCTCTAACGCACCTTGAGAAATCATCAGAAGTTTGAGTCATCCCCACAGATCTGATCCTGCAGCTGGGAAGCAAGTTCCCAAATTACTTGTGCACCCTCCTCACTCGCCCTGCTCTGCATGCACACCATCTTTGCTCCCACTCTGGAAACAGATTCACTGTCTCATGGCGCAAAGCGAATTCCAGGCAACCTGCTTTTTGTTACAGACTCCCTCAGGTATGGAAAAATCTTATCTTGGATAACAGCACACCCATAAAAATCTAACTGTGTCCTACTGTGACTTGAATGGTTACTTGGTTAGTTGGTTTGCTGAAGATACAAGAAGGCGTCAGCCCACTGTGACTGTCTCCCACACTGCATGGCTATTAGTTAAGTAGAAGTGCAGCTGTACAGTAAACCACGTCCTATAAGTATCTTGGGATGTTGCTGAATAGCCACTGACAGACTATGGTGATTTCCTGTATTCTGGGGCATCGAGGAGGGAGTTGGAAAGACTGAACACTGTTTATAATAGGCTGGCCCACTTCATCCTCGACACCCTTCAGGGAATGCATCACTGTATTTTTAATACTAAATTGGGATGACTGGGACTTAATGAACAAAGAACTCTGCACTTACTTGCTTTTATATATACTGTAACTGTTACAAGGGAAAATTCCCTATTTATATTTTGGGGACACTACAAAAGAGACCATTTAAGGAGGGGTTAAGATGAGGTTTAGGCCTTGAATGTAAAGTCCCTTATCGTGGACTATAGGTAGGGAGAACTTCATTATACCATTTGGATACTGTGTTATGGAATTCTATTCCTCCTACTTTGAGGCAGGTTGATAGAAGAATTAGCCCGACTTGCATCAATAAGTGGTATGTAAATCAGGCAATGCTCTCACTACCCTGCTGCCATAAATTGGGCATAGGTTAATTAGGAGTGCATGTAAGTTTACAAGGGTTAATCACAATTCTCTAACCTCTGCAGAGCCCCTGGATCATATAGGCCTATATTTATTTTTATGCTTGTATGTATTCTGAACCCTCCCCAACTGGGTTTCCACTATTCACATCAGTGCCCCCTCCCCCCTCGGTTTTAATCCATGATAAAATTATGGGGTTTAGTAACTATGGCATGAATAATGCTTATTCTGTATTATATTTATTGTATTGTATAAACCTTTATGTAATTATTAGGTTTTGATAACTTGTGTTCCTTGTTATATGTATGTCTATGTAACTTGAAATAATATGGGACCTCATTGAAAATGAACCTTGGTTCAATTGAGCTTATCCCTTTTCATATTGTTTATATGAATACAAATTTTACTACTACTACTAGGTAATATTTTTTGTTTCAAACTAAACAATTCTGAAAATCCTTTTCATGAATAATATGGCTAAATTGCCTTTTTATAATAATACAACTGCTCCAGACCCTTACGGATGTGCTTACTACAGGTAAGACACTAGGTCATCCTTAATAATCAAATTCACATTGAATAGCTGGCCTGGTGGCACTGAGGGTTGAGGTGCTGGACGCCACACCTCACGCCACACCAGCGACCCGAGTTCGGGAATGGATTCGGGTTGTTCGGGGGTCAACCAGGGAGGTAAGGATTGAGCGTCCAAACTGCTCTCCTTCCTCAGGGTGGGGGGTTTGTGCTGTGTGCATCAGCACAACTAGAGGGGTTCGACCTACGCCCAGGGTGCTTGGCTACCTCCGTGGACGTGGAGACAGCTGCTGTGCACATTGCATGGTGCGTGGGCATAAGGGGAGAAAAACAGAGAAAAATACCAGGACTCGGCAGGACCCATGAGGGCCCCAATAGGCTGGAGGATGTACCTACCCCTCTGAGGTGGGGGGGGTCGTAGCCCCTGCTAGGTCCGCGGCAGTGGTCAAACAATGTTGTGATAAAAAACACAAAAATTTACATTGAATAGAAACATTATTTCTTTCAGTTTTCCATTTCTTATACAAGAGAACATTAGAGAACATTTACTGGAGGAAGATATTCTCTTTTTTTTTATAGAAAATGAACTCATGACAGACAACATTAACTGAATATAAGAAAGGCAATGGCTGAGATCTGAATTTACCAACCCCTATCCCCTACTGTTTTGGTTACAAATGAGATATACAAGGATAAAAAATGGATAAATGAAAGAAATGATGTTTTTATTCAATGAGATTTTAATTATTAAGGATGACCTACAGTAAGAGCTGAGAAGTGGGGGACAAGTAAATTATATTTTCATAAAGGGACACTAGGGCTTTACCAAGTGAGCATAATCCTAAATATAACTTCAGTAATTACAGAAAAAAAAATCACCCTTATGTTGCTCTAATAAAATACATGACCAGGTAAACATTCTCATTTTCCTTATACTCTCTGCACCTCGCCCACTACTACCACCAACACAACAAGTTGTGACCTTGCCAGCACAGCACTGAATTTACCAACACATCTTTCATGTACACATTTAAAAGTGATACAGTGTATCAACATTTTGTAATTTTAGTTGCTGTCAAATAAATTACTAGACTACATCACCATCAAACAGAAAGGCAATGATGTTCCTGTTGATCACAGAGAAGCTTCATATGGAGATAACAAAAGGACAGCATCTTTGAGTAAAGTGTAGTGATTCTTTGGGTATTGCCTTCCTCTCCAGCTTCCCTTTGCATGAGATAAAACAAACATCAGCAGACTGCATCAAAATGTACGTAATTTCTTAAACTTTCCCACAGCAGGAGCAGATATGTGCGTGCACGCACACATAGGCGTCAGAGCCAGGGGGTCAAGGGAGTCAGAAGACCCCTCTCTTCTATAGCTGAAGGGTCAGACATTGAATTCTGACCCCCTCGTACATTTCAATCAATGGAGCAGCATTAAAATGATGCTGGTGGGGTTTCTTCGGTGACAGCAGAGAGGCTGCTTTTCAACCTTTTGGTACTCAATATAAATTCAATGGGCCTACGCAACCAGGGTAGCATTATGCTTGTGCAACTATGATAACTGTTTGGCCATTCACACTCTCTATTCCATGTGGAATTATCACCCTGTAGGGGTACTGAAGGCAAGGAACCCTCAAAGAGGGTTCAACCCCTAGAGGTGCAGTGGGAAGATTCCCTTAGCTAAAGGTACCTTAGGAAGGAGCTCCCCTGAGGAGAGAGGCGTGCCACCAGAGGTGGAAGGGAGGATGGTGGGGCAAAGAAAAAATGCTTTGGAAGGAGGTTGGGAAGAACTGCTTATATAGCTCAGGAAGAGGGTGTGTCTGGTTGCTCACCCCACTGAACTACAGGCATAGCCTTTCAATTCAATGGGCCTATGTAACCAGAGTAATGGTATGCTTGTGCAACTGTGATAACTGTTAGCTGTTCACACTTTCTATTCCATGGGGAAATACCACCCTGTAGGGGTACAGAAGGCAAGGAACCCTCAAAGACAGTTCTACCCTTAGAGGTGACGTGGGAAAAATAGGTACTTTAGGAAGGAGACCCAAAAAGAACATTAAGCAGCAAATGTTGACTATGAGGTACAGAAGCAGACTGACAACAATGAGACAGCTTGACAAAACTCAAATGGATACATAGGTTGTCAGGATAGTGCTGATAAAATGGATTGCACTGATGACATCAGGGGTCTTCCTAAGGAGAGAGGGAACGGCGAGTAGGGCCACCATTAATCTCCATCCAATGGCGGAAGCCTACGTAAGGAAACTAGGGAACATAGCATCATAGAATCTGCCAGCAGAAAAGGACCCCTTGGCCCATCCAGTCTGCCAGTAACCCCCCCCCGAAAGATCCCCACCTTCCCTTTCCAGCCTGCCCTCTGCCCACCAGTACCATGTGCATGTAGCAGGGTCTTTTAAACTTATCCACCATATCCACCCACACCACCTATTCCATCAGCCTGTTCCATGGCTGCACTACCCTCTCGGTAAAGAACCTCCCCCTGATGTCCCCTCTGAATCTGCCACACTCTAGTTTGAAGGTATGTCCTCTAGTGGAATTGTTTTTACTCAGTTTGAATATGCTGTCAACCCTCACCCTGTTTATGCCCTTCAAATATTTGAATGTCTCCACCATACCCCCCTTCCTCCTCTCTTCCAGTGTGTACAGGCCTAGCTCTCCCAGTCTCTCCTCATATGACCTCCCCCACACCATTTTGGTCACTGTTCTCTGAATCCTTTCTAGCCTGTCCTTATTCCTTTGTAGATATGGTCTTCAGTACTGGACCCCATATTCCACGTGTGGTCTGACCATGGTTTTGGATAGCAGCAGGATCACCTCCATCCTTCTGTCTGAGAAACCCCTCCCTATGCATGCCAGCATTTTTAGTGCCTTTCCTGCTGCTCTGTCGCATTGACTCTGGACTTTCAGATTATCTGAAATGGTTATCCCTGTCACAAACCCACTCAGCAGGCCAGGCCCTCTACTCCCAAAGTGCCAACCTCTGAGCGCAGTCTTGTGAACAGTTTAACAGAACAAGGTAACCCTCTTGTCTGTTTTGTGAGTTTGGATCAACCTTTGGTCTCATGTCTTGGAGGGATTCAAACTGTGAACCTCTTGCTAGTGTAACCAATGCACAGGCTCAAATATTTCTGTCTTTGGGGGGCCAGATATCTTTGCCTATGGGCACCTAACCAGGTATACAGAGATGAACCCTTAAAAACTTTAATAAAGGCCTCAGATTTAAAACACTTCTCTTTCCAGTTTGGTATCACCATTCAGCTTATGCCTAGTGTCTGCTATAACCATATATGCTTTTCTTACAAATGAAAAGAAATCAAAGACAGACCAAGTATGCTCTAAAAAGAGTTTTATTAAAATAAGTAAAAATATGGAAAACACAAAATACAGAACTCTTACATCACAAGACATACAAGTCTTTTAAAAGAACAAGGTTTAAACAGTGCAAATTCCTACAACAATATTTAGATTTATCTCTCTTTCTAAATACCTGTTTAAAGTGCTCACAGATGTTTTGTTGTCAGAGTCTAGATAAAAGTGTGTGTTGAAGTAAAACAGAATATTCCTTAAAGCAAACTGTAGTTGCCAACCCCTTTTTGTGTGAGGTCACCTAGCTCCTCCTCTGTCAGAATATATATAAAAAAATATATTTAATAAAAAAACAGGATGTCTTTTTCAAGAATTAAATTCTGCAACCTCAGCATACTCATATGTTCTTCAAATGACATATCTTTACTGTCATGATAAGCTTCCCCCTTCCAGGACATGAAAGCATCTTTATGATTTCGCACTAATGCATCACAACCTGCTTTTCTTCCTCTGGAAATGTCATAAAATGGATATGCTCAACTCAAGCTTGTTCCACCCTGTAATTAGCTTCTGGCCTGCCACGTAACACCTGGTATCTAAAACCAGTGTGTGTGATCTCACATGCTGTTTCAGCATTTTCTCATGGCTTTCATCTTTCAGCTGAAACCTGGGGGGAGTGAGGTCACTCCTATAGCACCAGATTTTCAGCAGAGACAGTCAGTAATACATTTTATATTTAAAAAAATGATACAGCACTCAGAACTGGCTGTCCACATCACAATTCCTCCCCACCTAGACTGAATTTGGGGGTTCTATCCCCTACATGGGATGAGCTTCCCAAATCAGTTCATTCCTCACAGAACCCAGACAGCCCATCTGAGTTTGGGTTTTTGGCTCCAGCCCTATGTACGATTGTCAGATCATAACCTTGCAAAACAAGACTCCATCTTAGCAATCTCCCATTGTTCTTCCCCATCTGTGTCAGCCAAACCAGGGAGTTGTGGTCAGTCTGCACTACAAAGTGCTGCCCATACAAGTATGGCTCTAGCTTCTTTAATGCCCACACTATGGCAAGACATTCTTTTTCCACCGTGGAGTAAGCTTGCTCTCTGGGAAGTAGCTTCCTACTCAGGTACACTACTGGGTGATCTGTCCCTTGGCTAGATGTCTGACTCAGTACTGCCCCAATACCCATGTCTGAGGCGTCAGTCTGAACTATAAAGGTTTTGCTATAGTCAGAACTTGTCAAAACAGGAGCACTGCACAGTGCCTCCTTTAGTCTGGTAAAGGCTTCCTCATAGGCTGGGCCCCCAGGTAATTTTCTTTGGCATCCTTTTCTTTGTCAGGTCAGATAGGGGAGCAGCCAGGGCACTGTAAGTGGGTACAAATTTCCTGCAGTACCCTGCTGTTCCTAGAAAGCTCCTGACCTGCTTCTGGGATTCTGGTCTGGGCCATGCCTGGATCACCTCTATCTATATTTGGTTAGGACAGAGCTGTCCCCGGCCTACCACATCCCTGAGGTATGCCACTTCTCGGATTTGACAGTGAGCCCAGCCCTCCGTATCCTGTCCAGCACTTCCCTAAAGTGGGATAGGTGTTCCTCCCAGCTGGTACTAAAGATGGCAATGTCATCCAGGTACGCCACGGCATACTCCTCAGCACCATTTAACACCTGGTTCACCAACCTTTGGAAAGTGGCCGGGCATTCTTCATTCCGGAAGGCATTACTTTAAACTCAAATACACCTATCGGAGTGATGAAGGCTGACCTCTCCCTAGCTCTGTCTGTCAACTCTACCTGCCAATACCCCTCTGTCAGGTCAATAGTCATAAGGTAGGTTGCCCCTCCCAACTTGTCCAGGAGTTTGTCCGTCCGGGGCATCGGGTGGGCATCTGACTTCATGACTGCATTTAGTCCACAACAGTCCACACAGAAACGAGTCGAGCCATCTGGCTTGGGTACAAGGACTATGGGTGAGGCCCAGGGACTGTGGGATATCTGGATTACCCCTAAATCCAGCATCTCCCCACTTCCCTCCTAATGTCCTTTTGGACAGCCTCTGACACCTGATATGCTGTCCACCATATGGGCGTCTGTGTCCCTGTCTCCACATTGTGTGTCGTTAAGGGGGTTAATCCAGGCTTGGTGCTAAACAAGGGGGCAAAGTCTGCTAAACCTCCCTTACTTTCTGGATCTGGTCTGGGGCCAGCTGGGAGACAATTTTACTGCCTCCACAGAGGACTCCCACTTACTTTCTTCCAGCAAGTCCAGAAGGGGGTCTCCTTCGTCAGTCCCCTCCCCATGACTACACACTGCAAACACCATGTCAGCCCTATTTGCATATGGTTGCATCATGTTGACATGGTACATCCTTTTTGTCTGTCTTCGGTCAGGTAAATCCACAATGTAGTTCACATCATTTACCTTCCTAACCACTTTGTACGGTCCCGCCCACTCAGCCTGCAGCTTGTCTTTCCAGACCAGAATAAGGACCATGACTTCCTGACCCACCATGCACGAGCGAGCTCTGGCTCTGCAGTCGTACCACACTTTTTGTTTCTGTTGGGCAGCTGCTAGGTTGCTCTGGGCTGTCCCCATAAGCTCCTTCAGCCTTTCCCTAAACCTAAGGACATAATCCACTATGGGAGCTCCCTGGGTGGTGTGCTTGCCTTCCCAGTTGTCCTGGATCAAGTCTAGGGGCCCAAGTACCCGACGTCCATATAAGAGTTCGAAGGGGGGAAAATCCTGTCAACTCTTGGGGTACTTCCCTGTATGCAAACAACAGGTGGGGAAGGTATTTCTCCCAGTCCCTTCCATGCTGTTCAGCAAACACTCAGAGCATTGACTTTAGGGTACCATTGAATCGTTCCACAAGTCCATTGGCTTGTGGGTGATAAGGTGTCGTGCATCTCTGCACCAACCCACACTTCTCCCATAAACATTTCATCAGGTCTGACATGAAGGAACCCCCTCGATCAGTGATTACCTCCTGCAGAAATCCAATATGGGAGAAAATCCCAAGTAAGGCATCTGCCACTTTGTCTGTCCTCAGTGAGGATAGGGTGACTGCCTCTGGGTACCGGGTGGCATAATCCACCACAGTCAGGATGAATCTCTTCCCTGAGGAGCTGGAGGTATTTAAAGGCCCCACAATATCCATTCCCACCCTCTGGAATGGCTCCTCCACTATAGGCAAGGGGATCAGGGCTGCTTGGATTTTCTTGCCCGCCTTCCCTATTTCTTGGCACCGGTGACAAGACCTGCAATACTCCTTCACCTGCTGGGTGAAGTTAGGCCAGTAGAAATTCTGGGCTAACCACTGCATAGTGCGCACGATTCCCAGATGACCAGAAAAGGGAATATCGTGTGCAATTTTGAGCAACTGCTCACGATACCCCTGGGGAACAACAAGCTGCCTGCCTAGCATCCCTCCATCTGTACTGCCTGAGTATACATAAGTCCATTTTCCCAATAAACCTTATGTTGGCCATCACCTCCCTGTGCTCTGTCAGAGTCTGCCCAAGCCCTCAGCTTCTCTAAACTAGGGTCACTCCTCTGTGCAGCTGCAAATATCCCTCACACAGTCCCAAGGTATGGGACAAGTCCCCTTCAGTCACTAAACTAAGGTCCCTAGCACTAGCGTCAGGGCACTCAGGATCACTGTCAATCCCAACCCTCTGACAATGGGTCACCCTTCCCTCTTCGGAGTAACCTTCTGTAGTTGTGTGGTCACTTGCTACCAGGGAAATTTCTACCCCCTCTTCATTAATCTCCATATCAGGAGACACAGGCTAGGGAACCAGCCTCTCAGTGGTTTCCACAATGGCTTCTGTGGGGTTCAGGGAACTACAATTTTCCTTGTCGCTTGGCTACGGGTAACTGCACATACCATCCCCTGTTGGAGATTGTTACCTAGGATCACATCCACTGCTAATGTTTTGGCTACAGCCACCTGTTGCACAGTTCCCCCTGTTTCACCCCAGTCTAAGAGAATACTAGCGAGGGGCAATGTTTTCGCCTCACCAGTGAAGTCCTGTACAGTGATGTATTTATTGGGTATAAGCTGACCAGGCTCTACCAGATCCCCCTTTACCATGTCAAGGATGCCCCTGTGTCCCTTAACCTTTGTGACTGTATACCATTCACCATGACTGGGTGCATGTGCTCCCTCATGTTCACTGGCATGCTTCCAGGGACACACAAACAACCTTCTTCCTTTCTAGCACCATGTTGTGTATTATTGCTCACCTTTTTGAGACACCGTCTGGCAATATGTCCAGTTTCTTTACACAACTAACATTCATTTCTTCTCTCAGAGAAATCTTTTCTCTGTCCCCGGGGCTAACTGGTTTCGGTGGAGACAATGAGGGTTTTAGCTGCCCTGAAGGAGCGCTTTTCCCTTTCTGCACTGCCACGCCCACCACATTCACTCTCAGATTAGGTTTGCTCTTGACATAGCGGTCCAACAGTTCAGCAGCCTCTTGCACTGTTTTGGGATCTCGGTCCTCTAGCCGGGTTTTTAGCTGTGCTGGGCAAGCCCAATAAAACTGTTCTAATAAAATCACATTTTCAATTTTATCAACAGAGTTTGCCTCAGTTCCTTCCCACCAATGTTTTAAAAACTGACGTTGTTTCACAGCTAGCTCCTCGTAGCTCATATCAGGGCTTCTCCTGAGCTTATGGAATTTAGCTCTGAATGATTCAGCAGTTAATTCAAACTTTTTTAACAGTGCAGCTTTTAGTTTGCTGTAATTATTACTGTCCTTATTGTCCATTTGACTCAATGCATCCCGAGCTTTCCCGGGAAGTAGCAGGGATAACTGGAAGCTCTAGGACTCTCTAGGAATTTTAGGCTGAATACAAACTTTTTCAAAATAGTTTAAAAAGGCATCCATATCCTCCCCCTCCTTAAATTCTGCTATTAATTTGGAGTTCAATTTGTAACCCAGTCCTGCAGTCCCAGTTAAACCCAAGCCACTTACCTGCTGTGGTGCTGCTGGTCAAAGTCGTATCTTCTCCAGTTCGTGCTGCCTCTGGCACTCCTGCTCCTCATGGTCTACATCTCAGCGTTCTCATTCTCTCTTCTTCTCTGCAGCTCACTGGCACTCATGCTCCTCATGGTCTGCCTCCCTCTGTTGTCGCTCTGCCTCTCACTGTTCCCTCTCTGCCTCTCGGCATTCTCAATCTACCTCACAGCATTCTTGCTCTGCCTCATGGTCCACCTCTCACTTCTCTCTCTCCCTCTTCTCCTGGAACTCCAGCTCCATCCTGCGCAACTCAGTTTGCAGCCTGAGTACCTCTGGATTCAGGATACTGGTGACCCTCCTCTGCTGCTGTGGCCCTTCACTGACAGTGGCCCTGTTGCCCTCATCAGATCTGGGCACTGCACTGGCCACTAGCCCTGCAACACTCGAGGTTTGGTCTTTTCCAGTCACGGTCCATGACTGACTGCTCTGGGTATCTGCTACCATCAGGGCATCTATGAGGTTATGCTTTTTGGCTGTCACCTCAAACAGGACTCCCCTGTCCCCGCAGAACTGCTTCAAGTAATCTACAGTGTGCCTGCTGTAGTTGGAAGCCATCTTCTTCTTCCCTCACTACTGCTACTCTGACTTGCACTTTAGAGAAAAAAAAAATAAAATGGGTAAGAACTGGACAGTACACCAAGTGATATAGTTCTGTTTCCTTTTTAAAATAAAACTCTGTCTTTTTATTTCTTTGCAAGAGAACTTACAATCTCAAGCTGACACAGAACAATAAAAGCTTGTGATACCAAAATTATACCACCGCTGCCAACCAATCTGTCACAAACCCACTCAGCAGGTCAGGCCCTCTACTCCCAAAGTGCCAACCTCCGAGCGCAGTCTTGTGAACAGTTTAACAGAACAAGGTAACCCTCCTGTCTGTTTTGTGAGTGCGGATCAACCTTTGGTCTCAAGTCTTGGAGGGATTCAAACTGTGAACCTCTTGCTAGCATACCCAATGCACAGACTCAGATATGTCTGTCTTTGGGGAGCCAGATATCTTTGCCTATGGGCACCTAACCAGGTATACAGAGATGAACCCTTAAAAACTTTAATAAAGACCTCAGATTTAAAACACTTTTCTTTCCAGTTTGGTATCACCATTCAGCTTATGCCAAGTGTCTGCTATAACCATATATACTTTTCTTACAAATGAAAAGAAATCAAAGACAGACCAAGTATGCTCTAAAAAGAGTTTTACTAAAATAGATAAAAATATGGAAAACACAAAATACAGAACTCTTACATCACAAGACATACAAATCTTTTAAAAGAACAAGGTTTAAACAGTGCAAATTCCTACAACAATATTTAGATTTATCTCTCTTTCTAAATATCTGTTTAAAGTACTCACAGATGTTTCATTGTCAGAGTCTAGATAAAAGTGTGTGTTGAAGTAAAACAGAATATTCCTTAAAGCAAACTGTATTTTCCAACCCCTTTTTGTGTGAGGTCACCTAGCTCCTCCTCTGTCAGAATATATATAAAAATATATATATTTAATAAAAAAAACAGGATGTCTTTTTCAAGAATTAAATTCTGCAACCTCAGCATACTCATATGTTCTTCAAATGACATCTCTTTGATCTCATGATATGCTTCCCCCTTCCAGGACATGAAAGCATCTTTATGATTTTGCACTAATACATCACAACCTGCTTTTCTTCCTCTGGAAACATCATAAAATGGATATTCTCAACTCAAGCTTCTTCCACCCTGTAATTAGCTTCTGGCCTGCCATGCAACACCTGGTATCTAAAACCAGCATGTTGTGATCTCACATGCTGTTTCAGCATTTCTCATGGCTTTCATCTTTCAGCAGAAACCTGGGGGGTGGGTGAGGTCATGCCTAAAGCACCAGATTTTCAGCAGAGACAGTCAGTAATACATTTTATATTTAAAAAAAAATGATACAGCACTCAGAACTGTCTATCCACATCACAATCCCAGGTCTCTTTCCTGCTCTGTCTGCTCTAGCTCCTCCCCCCCCCCAAGTCAGTATTTTGCCTTCGGGTTGTTATGCCCCAAGAGTACAATTCTGCACTTTTTTGTGTTGAACCATAATTGCCACCTTTCTGACCACTCCTCCAGCCCAGCCAAATCCTCCCTCATATCCTCCACTTCTATCTGCAATATTAACCGTTACTACATATTTTCATGTCGTCTGCAAACAGACACACCTTCTCCTGTAGACCATCGGTATGTTGAAAAGTATGGGTCCCAGCACAGACCCCTTGGGAACCCCACTCATCACCCTTTTTTCCTTTGAGTGCACCTGTTCACTATGACCCTCTGCATCCTCCCCTCCAACCAATGCCCCACCGATCCAGTGAGTTTGTTCCCCACCCCCATGCTGTCCACCTTGCCTGTCAGTCTCCTGTAGGGGACGGTGTCAGATGCCTTCCTGAAGTCCAGGTAGGCCACGTCCACCGCCCCGCCCTGGATCCATATCTCTGTCACCCTGTCAAAGAATTCAATCAGGTTGGTCTGACAAGACCTGCCACCTGTGAATCCAAGCTGATTGTCATTCAGGAGGCCCTCTCCCTCTGGATATTTAAACAGCCTTTCCTTAATCAGTGCCTCCATCAGCTTACCGACCATGGAGGTTAGGCTAACCAGGTGGTAGTTTCCCAGCTCTTCCTCTCCCCCCCTTATGTAGTGGTACCACCTCAGCCTTTTTCCAGTCCCCAGGAACTCTTCCCTTGTGCAGTGACTGGTTGAATAGCCTCATTAGCGGTGTTGCCAATTCCTGTTTTAATTCTTTGAGTACCCTTGGGTGAATCCCATCCATCCCCATCGCCTTATCTGTCCGCAGCTTTCCTAATTCTTCTAGTACCCTAACTTCTGTGAAGGGACTAGAGTCCATCTCCCCACCCATCCTCCCTCTATTTTCCAATTTTGGCCCTTCTCCCTCCTCCACTGTGAAGAGTGATGCAAAGTATCTATTTAAGACATCGGCTTGTTCCATGTCACCCTCCACCATTGCCCCCCTTCCCCCTTAAGCCTCATAATCCTGCTCTTCCTTTTCTTCCTGTCGCTCACATATCTGAACAACCTCTTGTCTCCCCTTTCCCCCTTGTTATTCATTCTTCTGTTTCAGCCTTAGCCTGCCTGATCACCTTCCCCGCTTCCTTCAGTTTATCCTTATACACCCCCATCTGCCTCCCTCTGCGATGCCTTGTACATTCCGAATACACTCCTCTTCTCCCTAACTGCATTCCTCATTTCAGTTGTGAACCAAAGTGGTTTCCTTCCCCTCTTTTTCTTGCTCACCATCCTAATGCAAAGCTCTGTCACCTTTAATAGTCTTCTTTTAATTTCCCCATAGTTCCTCCACGTTTTCCAGGTCTTTTATCCCCTCTAGTTCCTCCTGGACCAATGCCCTTATCCTCCTAAAATCTGCCTTACTAAAGTCAAGCACCCTAGTGTTGGAGTTTTCCTTAACCTATTCCTTTCTGATTCTAAATTTTACCATCCTATGGTCACTGTTGCTCAAATTTTCCCTGATCCCCCTCGACACTGTCCCCATTTGTCAAAACCAGGTAAAGTATGGCCTTCCCCCTAATGGGTTCCATTACCAGCTGGTTGATGAATACTTCCTGCCAGGCTTCCAGTAACCCGCTGCTCCTATCTGTGGCTGCTGCTGGGATGCACCAATCTACGTCTGGTAGGTTTAGGTCTCCCACTACCACAATTTTCCTCTTGCTGGCCATGTCCTGTATCTCTTTCCCCATCTGCCTGTCCACTTTCTCCCCTTGATTTGATAGACTGTAGACCACCCCTACCTTCACTGCCCTTCCCCTGCTCTGCTTAATGTCACCCATAGGGTCTCCACAGGTACATCCTCTCCCGCACACCATCGCCCTAATCCCCTGTTTTACATAAAGGGCTACCCCCCTTCTTCTTATCCTGTCTCTTCTGTATAGAATATACCCAGGAATTTCCACTTCCCAACTGTGGTTTTCAGTCCACCAGGTCTCCGTGACTGCAACTAGGTCCAGGTCACCCTCTGCCACTATCGCCTGCAGTTCTCCCATCTTATTACCTAGACTCCTGGTGTTTGTCAGCAAAAATCTCCACCAGCCCCATCCCTCTCCCTTCCCCCCTTGTCGGCTTCTCTTGCTCCCATCTGAAGGGGACAGGGAGTTAGGCCCAATCCTACCATCATTCCTACTGGGCTTCACCTAGCTGCATCCCCCCCACCTAGTTTAAAGCACTCCATAGTGTTTTATCTATATATCCCTGTAGCTTCCCCCTCAGAATCCTGGTCCCCTCATCATTTATATGCAACCTGTCCCTCACATACAGATGCTGGTCTGTCCATGTGTCTCCTCAATCACCTATACATTTATAGCCCTCCCTCCTGTACCACTGTCTTAGCCAATGGTTAAAGTCCTTGATTCTCAATTGCCTTGCTGTACTAGTGCAGTGTACTGGCAGGACTTCTGAGAAGGCTATGGTATCCACAATCTCCTTTCACCCATTAGCTAGTTCCATAAATGTCCTTCGTACCTCTTGTACCTCCTCCCCAGCCAGATCATTTGTACCAAGGTGTACAACCAGGCTAGGTTACCCCCAATCAACCTAAAGCACTCCTTCAGTCTTGGAAGTGTCCTGCTTTCCTCCATCTCTGGTTCACAGAAAACTGACCTCCCCTTGAAGGCTACTCCCTTTCTTAACCAGTGGATCCCTTTAATAAAGGAGTCCACATAAACTGTCACTGATTTTTTGTGTGCCACCACCACCACCCTTACCTGGCTATTTCTCTCTTTCCTCCTGACTCCCCCCTGGTCACCTTCCACCTCCACCATTTCTTTCACTGTCCCTTGGTCCCCCTGCCCTGCTGGGAAGCCTCTGGCCTTGTTCCCCCGTGCCCCCTTCCACACTCACCTATTCCATTCCTGCCACTCTCCAACCCATCCTCTCCATGAAAGCCTGTCCTTCTCTGGTCTCCCCTCGGGATGCCCTCTCTTGCTTCCTTCCCCTTGCCTTTCCTCACCCCTGACTGTTACATTCTGTCCCCCATGCTATCCCTCCCTTTCCTCTTGGTATCACCCTTCCCCTTCACCTCCCAGGCCACCATGGCCTGAACTTCCCCTTCTCCCAACTTCCCCCGGCCTTCCTGGTCTGTCTGCTCATTCCACACTGCCTCAATCCCATTCACATTCTCCTGCGCCATTATCTCTGTTAAGGGACAGTATCTGTTGGATCCTGCTGTGTACCTAAGCTCATGAATGCCGTTACTCCTGCCCATCATGTCCCTGTCCCCTAACCTGGACATTCCTACTGTGACCCCCTGTGTGACCTGCCCCCTCGTCTACCTGTCCACCCAGTCGTCCTGCCTCCTGACTCCTACTTGGTTGTATTCTGCAATTTTCCTGAGGATGTCCCTTTTTGTCCAGGACAATTCTCTTTTTAGCCATGCTAGCTCAGCCTCCAGTCTCCCCAGCCTTTGACATACTGGGCACATCCCCAGTCTTCACAGAGTGCTCACGAACATTGCCGCGCCACAGTTATTACATCACTTTCAATTGTCAAATTCCACAAATCCATGTCCTAATAATAGGGGTTATTTCATTTATTTATTGAAATGTTTCACCAGGAAGGCACACTGAGTGACAAGTTGCTCGTCTCCCAGTGTGACCTCCATGACCCTCCCCCTCCCTCCTCCGTGTCCCCTTATCCCTTCCTTTCACTGGCGTTCCCTCCCATGCAGCCATTGACCCCCTTCCTGTTGTGCCCCTCCACACTGCTGCCACTGACCTTTCCCCAGGCTAGCCTTCCCATACCAATCCATCTTCCAGCCCCCTTCCTCCTGCCCACAAGGTCATTTCCCCTCTCTCCCATTCGTCCTCCATGTGCCATGCTCCCAGTAAAGTTTCCTCTCCTTCATCAGATCCTGCCAACCTCTAAACACAGTTGAACACTTTGGCCTTGGCTCCACAACGCTCAAACTGATGTTGATTTAACCCCTCATGCAAACTTATCCTAAACTAATGTCAATTTAATCCCTCAGGCAAGCTGTTTGCTGAGCCTTGCCCCAGCCTGCCAGTTTGTAGCTCAGAAAACTCTAAAACAGTGACAATATACCAGTGTACCCCATATGTCTTTTATGTCAACCTCCTGCCAACCTCTAAACACAACTGATCACTTTGCCTTAGCTCCACAATGCCCAAACTGATGTCAGTTTAACCCCACATGCAAATTTATCCAAAAACTAATGTCAATTTAATCCCTCAGGCAAGCTGTTTGCTGAGCCTTGCCCCAGCCTGCCAGTGTGTAGCTCAGAAAACTCTAAAACAGTGACAATATGCCAGTGTACCCCATATGACTTTTATGTCTTTAAACCCCTTCATCAGAGCATCTTGCACCCCAAGCTTCTCTCCTCACTGTCCTTATGTCCAGTCGGTTGTAGCTGAAGCCCTTCCACTCCAGCCTTCAGGCCCAGTCCCCATTCCTTTGAGTATTTAATTAAGGTCAGTGGAGGGGGCAGGTGGGGGGCTCTTTTGTAGTGAAAACAGTTCTCTTGGTGCAGTTCCTCTGTTGTTAAAGTGCAGCCGCAACAGTTCCAGCTGCCTCCCAGTCTTCTTCCTGCACTGCGATGCGGCCAATGTCCTTCCTTCTCCCTGCTGCTGGTATGGCTCTCACCTTGCTGTCCACTTCCAATGCAGCCGGTATGGCTATCCCAATGTTCAATGTTGGCCGGGCTTCCACTCAATTTAAGCCTGGCTGGAGTTTGAAATTTGGCACCCTGGACCTTGATTGGCTGGCAGCCTCCTGCATTAGCCCTTCATAGAGAAAACAGTTCTCTTGGCACAGTTCCTCTGTCATGTGGCTGGGCGTTGTTGCTAAAGCACAGCCACAACAGTTTCAGCTGCCTCCTGGTCATTTTCCTGCACCACCAATGTGGCTGATGTCCATCCTTCTCCCCGCTGTCGATATGGCTCCCTCCTCGCTGCCCACTGGTCCCTCTCCCTGCCACTAATGCAACAGGTGTGGCTATTCTTATATGCAGTGTTGGCCAGGCTTCCACTCATTTCAAGTCCAGCCAGAGTTTTTAAAATTTGGCACCCTGGACCTTGATTGGCTAGCAGCCTCCTGCGTCAGCCCTCCGTAGTGAAAACAGTTCTCTTGGCACAGTTCCTCTGTCTTGCAGCTGGGCACTGTTGCTAAAGCCCAGCTGCAACAGTTCCAGCTGCCTCCCAGTCTTCTTTCTGTGCCACCAATGCAGCTGATGTCCGTCCTTCTCCCTACCGCTGGTATGGCTCCCTCCTCACTGCCTGCTGCCGATGCAGTGGTCCCTCTCCCTGCTGCCGATGCGGGCAGTATGGCTATGCCAATGTCTAAAACAACTAACTAATTATTATGAGGAGAGGAGAGGAAAATCCCCTTTTTAAGAGGAGGAAACCTCTGGGGATCCAAGGCATAGGTTGCCTTCCCAAAGCTAGGGGTAGTTTATTTAGTGACTCTGCTGCACACAGATGCACTGTATCCCAGCACAGCTACACACATAAGCACCGTATCCCACTATGGTGACACACATATGCACCATATCCCACTATGGCTACACATACACACCATAACCCACCACAGCCACACACATATGCTCCGTATCCTGCTATAGCTATACACATACGTGCCATAACCACTGCGGTGGCACACATACGTGCCATAACTCACTATGACTACACACAGATGCACCGTATCAAGATATACAGCTACACATATGCACGTGTAATCCACTACAGCAACACGCATATGCACCGTATCCCACTATGGCAAAATACATATGCGCTGTAACCCACCACAGCTACACACATACGCACTGTATCCTGCTACAGCTACACACATACATGCGTATCCCAGTACGGCGACACACATACACACCGTATCACACTATGGTGACACACTTTTGTGCCATAACCCGCTACGGCCACACACATGTACATAGTATCTCACTATGGTTACACATATGTGCACCGTATCCCACTATGGTGACACAACTATGTGCAATATCCTGCTATGGCTACACACAGACACACCGCAACCTGCTACAACTACAGCTACACACATACAAACCATAACCCACTATGGCGACACACATACGTGCTGTAACCCACTATGTCAACACACAAATGCACCATATCCTGCTATGACGACACAAATTCATGCCATAACCCGCTATGGCAACACACATATGCACCATATCTCACTATGGCTACACACATATGCACCATAACTTGCTATGGTGACACATATATGCGCCGTATCCTGCTATGGCTACACACATAAGCACCTTATCCCACTACAGCTACACACACTCACACACATATGCCATAACCCATAAATGTATTGAAGCATGATAACTGAAAGCCATGAAGGCAAAGGATCAGGGCAAATATATAGCATACATAATAGAATGCTCCCTCTACTTGGAGCCATGATGCCCCTCTGTGACATCACAGTCCCCCACCGTGGGAATAACAGGGAAGTCACAAGCTGAGCACCATGAGACCGAAAGCAAATGTAATGTTGGTAGGGTAGGAACCCCTCAAAATAGGTGGCAATGAATAGACAAGCTGAATTAGGAAAGCTGCTTGAATTGAGTAGCTGCCTGGCTGAGCAAACACTGATAAATTGAGCAGAGCACCCTGAACACTAATGAATGACAGAGCAGAGCTGACTGTAGGAACTGAGCAAGTAGCTGAGCAGGATGAAGCCTGAACCAGGTGCAAATAATTAAGGTGGAAAGCACAGGAGACACCAGGCAGGGAAACAGCAGTGTGAGATGAAGCATACAATAACAATGCAGTTGACTGAGGACTTGCAAAATCTGGTGAGGAAATGGGGCCTGAGAGCACAGGCACAGGGCAGCTTAAAGTAAGGAAACAACAATATGTAACCTGAAGCACAAATAAGCAATGTATACACAGTGTGCTAGTACACTAGAAAAGCCTAAAAAGAAACAAACAAAAGCAAACACAAGTACAGGAGCAGGAAGGAAACAAGCACACAAGGAAGCACAGAGCAACCAGAGGCAAAGCAACACCAACCAAAAGCAGGAGAAACACAAAGAACAGAAGTTCAGCACAAACCAAGCAGAGCCCAAAGCACAATCAATGCTGGGGGCAAAGCCCCAGCAGGCTCCAAGGGAGAAGACAGATGGACAGAGCCTTCAGCCACAAAGAAAAAATGCTTCAGAAGAAGGTTGGGAGGAACTGCTTATATAGCTCAGGAAGGGGGCGTGGCTGATTGCTCACCCCACTGAACTACAGGCATAGCCTTTCAATTGAAAATCCAGGCAACCAAAAATGATACTTTTTGGAAACATTGTGGAATATTTTGCTTTACTGTTGCATGACTTGCACTGTGTACAGTAAAACCCAGTTTATCCAAATGTCTTGGGGGGACATAAAAACATTCAGATAAACAGGGTTTCGGTTAATCACAGTCGTGAGCCCCCCCCCCCGAACAGGTGCTCACCCCAGGACTTCTCCGCTGTGGCACTTCGAGACAGCCGCCACCCACTTTCCATGGCAGCCGCCTCCCTGGACCAAGCAAGCCAGCCATGAGCCACCACCTGACCGGGTGCTTACCCCAGGACTTCTCCACTGTGGCGCTTTGAGAAAGCCACTGCCCACTTTACATGGCAGCTGCCTCCCCAGACCAAGCAACTCAGCCGTGAGCCCGCCCCTCGACTGGTTGCTTGCCCTAGGACTCCTCCGCTGCAGCACTTCAAGACAGCCACCACCTGCTTTCCACAGCAGCCACCTCCCTGGATCAAGCAACCTAGGTACGAACCCTCTGAAGTGCCAGTATTTTTAAACGATTGGCACATCACTGCTCCTGAGCCCTGACTGGCTCCTCTGCTGGACCGGCACTGCCTAACTGACTTCTAACTGAATCTGGCCACAAGCTCAGACTCTGAGTTCCGTTCCTGGACAGTTCTGCTCCTTTGTAGGCTAAGTTTTTCTTTATTTTTTAAACATTTGCTGCTTTTGCCTATAACTGTGTTGTTGTGCCCTGCTTATTTTTATCTTCTTTGCCCTAAGTCCACTTAGCTAGCTTGCCTTGACTGCTTAAATTTATAATTTCTGCCTAGCTAGCCAGCCTAGTCTGCCTTAATTTTTTCCTTGCCTAGGTAGCCAGCCCAGTCTGTATGCATTAGTTTTAATGTAATTGTTTTGCTTTCCCTCTATTTTTCATACTCTATTTCTCCTCCCTGTCTACTTCCCCCTGCTGCAGTCACCTCAGCTAAAACCCCCCTCTGTGCATGGCGCCAACCCACCCCTGCCCCCACTGCCTTTCTCTGCTAAAAACTTTCAGTCCCAGCCCCCGACTTTGGTCGAATCGATCTTCCTTCCCTACAGCCCCAACCCACCACTGTTTCCTCTGCCTACAGACTTCTGTAACTAACACCCCCCAATTCTCACCTACTCACTCTCCCTTGTCCTTCTACCCCACCCACCTTTTCAAGATAGCTTTTTAACCCCCTGCTTCTCCCTCTTGCTTCCCACAGCCATGAGCCCCCCCGACTGGGGTGCTCACCCCAGGACTCCTCTGCTATAGCGCTTCGAGACAGCTGCCGCCTGCTTTCCATGGCAGCCACTTCCCTGGACCAAGCAACCCATGTACAAACCCTCCGAAGCACCAATATTTTAAAACAATTGGAGCTTCGTTACTCCTGAGCCCTGATTGGCTCCTCCGCTGGACCGGTGCTGCCTGATTGGCTCCCTACAAAATCCGACCACAAGCTCAGACTCTGAGATTCACTCCTAGACAGTTCTGCTCCTTTGCAGGCTAAGTTTTTTGCCTGGCCCTCCCCCACCCCTCCACTCTTTAAATACACCTCAAGCTCCGCCCTGAAATACTGCCTGGCCAATCAACCCTTCGCTGTAAATTCCTTTCTCCTTGTGACAGCCTAGCTTTCAAGTTTCAAGTTTATTGCAGGAAAACTCCATTGAGCAAGCTCATACTCAAGGAGGTCCTGTGACATATACACTGATAACGAACATACATAAATAAATAAGAAAAAAATAAAAATAAATGGAAATTAAATGATAGACAGTAATATAACATGTATGCATGTAATCGTATAATACAAGCAAGTTAATACATATGAGAACACCACATTGGATGATGAGCAACAATTGGTTTAGAGTGATGAACATTTCTAGGTAGTATACTAACAATGCAAGACATGGTAACTGGTATTTGTAATACATACATTTTAGAAAATTGAGCAGCAACAGAGAAATATAGAGTAGGTAAGGTAGAGAGGAGCAGGAGTAGGATCGCTGCAGTAAAGGTCAGATGCTAGAGAATGAAATAGTGTCTTAATTTAAATGATAATGCGAACAATAAGCAGTTAACCTGTGCAAAGCAAATTATGGTCTTATGCGGAATGTGCAAGCCCACATACGGATAAGAAGGGGTTTAATGACAGTCGCAGCTGTCTTTTATCTTGGCTGCACTTCGCACTTTATAGAAGTTAATTGAAACTGTGCTAGTTAGTTTCAGCACGGTTTGCAGTTGGCTCCAAATAGAGGGAAGGGCATGCGCAATAGCACGTTTACCAAAGGAGGTCCGAGTCCTAGGTATATCAAGCAGTATGAAATCAGATTTCCTTAGAGAGTATGCACTATGCAAAATACTAATGAGTGATGAAAGATAACTCGGTAGTTTGTGCAGGAGTAGCTTAAGAGTCCAAAGATCAGCACGGAGCAGGCTTCTAGTAGTAAGAGATGTCCATCCAACAGCTGCATATAGGTCACAGTGGTGCAAACGGTAGGGGGAGTTGGTAATAAACCATAAGGCGCAGTGATAGAGGACATCTAATTTACTTAGGTTTGCAAGAGTAGTAGAGGAGTAAATTACATCGCCATAATCAATAAGGGGAAGAAAAGTGGCCTGGACGAGCTTATTTCGAGTTTCAAGAGGGAAGAGGGGCCTATTCCTAAAGAAGAAACCTAACCTGGCTTTAAGCCTTCTGGAAACGTCCTCTATATGGTCACTGAAAGAGAGTTTGTTATCAATCCAGATGCCCAGATATTTGAATTTGGAGACAACTTCCAAGGGTTCGTTTAATGTGGTAACAATAAAGTCGTTTGGCGGGGGCTGGGAGATACCTGTGACGGTACTACGAAAGAATATCATAGCTTTGGTCTTCTTTACGTTAAGCAGGAGCTTTGCCTTTATTAGATTATGTTTCAGTTGAGCAAAGTCTGCTTGAAGCACTCCCTTAATTTCGGATAGCGTAGAGCCAGAGGTATATAGCACAGTGTCATCCATGAAGAAATGCAGATTAGATGTGGATATATTGGAATCAAGACCATTAATGTATAATGAAAACAAGATAGGGCCTAGGATGGATCCTTGGGGGACACCTCTAACAACTGGTAAGGAAGCAGAGTAAAATCCATCTGCTTTTACTTTCTGGGATCTCCCTGATAGGTAACTAGAGAACCACTGGGTAGTAAGGTACGTGGCCCCCAAATTAGTGAGGCAATTGACTAGTAAGTTGTGATCAACAGTATCAAAAGCTTTACTAAGATCCAAGAAGACTGCTCCAGTTACCTTCTTACCATCCATACCAGAGATCCAGTCATTGGTTACTTTGTTAAAGCAGAGATTGTGCTGTGATTTGCCCGGAAGCCAGATTGAGCTGGGTTAATGACAGAGAAGGTTTCCAAGTGAGATTTTAACTGATTGTGGATCAGTTTTTCAAAAACTTTAGAGAGGATAGGCAAGATGGAGATAGGCCTATAGTTATTCACATCGCAAGTGTGACCAGATTTGAACAGAGGGAGGATGTGTGCTGATTTCCAGCAGGACGGCACAATAGTGGATGTAATGGAGAGGTTAAAGATATGAAGAATGGGGGCAGTAAGATGGGCATACCCTATCATTAGGAAGAAGGGTTCCAGACCATCATCCCCAGCACTTTTTTTGATATCTAAATTAAGGAGACCATCTTCAACTTCTTTAAAATGTATCTCATGCAGTTGAAATGGGTTGGGTGCGGAGCTAGGTATTTGGGGGTTAGGTTGGCTCATCGCAGTACCAGCATAAGGTGAAGAGTCGAAAGCTAGACCTGCCGTGGCAAAGTGAAAGTTAAGTTCTTCAAGGATTAAGGACTTATTTTTCACTATCTTTCCACTTGCAATTAACTTATCTGGAATGGAAGGGGCAGTAGGCCACCTTCTATAGATTTAATTGTCCTCCATATTTTGTGTGGGTTACCTTTTGCTTGTTCAAGGGTGGAGATGTAGAAGTTAGCTTTGGCAGAACGGATATTTTTCACACAGATATTCCTGGCTGTTCTAAAAGCCTGCCAATCCGAAGATTTCTTTGAATGTCTAGCTTTCGCCCAGAGCTTGTCTCGGACTGTGAGGGCTGCCTTAAGATCTGGGGTTAACCAGGGGTTAGAGTTGTTTCGTACCCTAACTTTGATAAAGGGGGCATGCTTATTTATCAATCTAGTAAGATTGGCGTTAAGGGTGGAGGCTGCCTCATTGACATCTTTGGCAAGGTAAAGGTCTTGCCAACTGATCATGCCCATGTCAGAAAGGAAGTCTGCTGCACTGAACTTACGAAAGGATTGTTTTGTTATAAAGATGGTCTGTATTCGGGCCTTGATTTGAGATCTTATGCAAGCAACAATCCCGTGGTCACTCATATCGTTATGAAACACTGCTGAGTGTGATATTTTATGTGGGTGAGTAGAAACATAGACTTTGACAGCAGATAAGGACCACTTGGCCCACCCAGTCTGCCCATTTCCCTACCTACTGGATAAGCTGCAGATTCTAGTTAACCAACGGCCTATTTCCTGCAACCCCCCACTATAATTACCTTATGTCTGTCCCATACATGTTTGAATTCCTCCACTGTTTTAGACCCCACAACCTCTCCAGGAAGGCGGTTCCATGCGTCCACCACTCTCTCCGTGAAAAAGAATTTCCTCACATTACCCCTGAGCAGTCCCCCCCCAACTTTAAATTGTGCCCCCTTGTTCTTACGCATCTCTTTTTCTGAAAGATGCTACCCTCCTGGACTTTGTTGATTCCCTTGAGGTACTTAAAGCTTCTATCATGTCCCCCGTCCTCCTTTCATCAAGGGTATACATATTAAGCTCTCTCAGTCTCTCTTCATATGGTTTCTGATGTAGACCCTGCACCATTTTAGTTGCCCTCCTCTGACTGCTTCCATCCTGTCTATGTCCTTATGTAGATGAGGTCTCCAAACTGCACGCAGTACTCCAGATGGGGTCTCACCAACTGTCTGTATAAAGGATAACCACTTCCCTTTTTCTACTTGTGATGCCCCTCCCTATGCATCCCAGTATCCCCTGGCTTTCCCTACTGACTTCTCACATTGCAAACCCACCTTTAGGTCATCTGATATGACTACACCCAGATCCCCTTCCATTATTGTTGTTGTTAGTACCTCCCCTGCTATTGTGTACTCTTCTCCTGGATTTTTATTTCCCAGGTGCATTACTTTGCACTTCTTTGCATTGAATCTAAGTTGCCATATGTCTGACCATTCCTCCAACCTTGCCAAGTCCCTTCTCATCCTTTCTACCCCCTCCTTGTGTATCAACTCTGTTACAGATCTTTGTGTCATCTGCAAAGAGGCATACCTTTCCTTTCAGACCCTCTGCAATGTCACCTATAAAGACGTTAAAGACGACTGGACCCAGTACTGAGCCCTGAGGTACTCCACTAGTAACTACTAGTTAATACCATGTCTAAGATAGAGCTGTTGGCAGTATTTAGGACATTGTACCTTGTGGGTTCATTAACTACTTGCATTAGACCTAGCTCATCGTAAAAGGATTTGAGGCAGTGAGATTTATGAGTTAGCCAATCCATATTTAGATCCCCTAAAAATATTGTTTCTGTTTTCGCATCTAAGAATAAGGATTCAGAAGATTAAGGATTTCATCACCACCAGACGGAGGCCTATAGCCACCTGTGATAGTAATGCATTCTGAGGAGGGGAGATGAAGCTTCAATGAGACAATCGCAAATTCCTTAACTAAAGATTTGCAGCTGATATTAGTGACTGCATACTTGGATTTGGCATATATAACTACTCCTTCACCTCTAGAAGCCCTGTCCGCCCTAAATTGTTTGTATCCCTGGAGGGAGATTTGTTGGTCAGTATTAGTCGTTTTAGCCAAGACTCAGTAATTATGATGAGGTCTGGGTTGGTATGCGAAGCCCAAGCTGGCAACTGTACAAGTTTTTTGGTCAGGCTTAGAATATTGACCATCATCATCTTAAGACCTGTGGCCTCTGCAAAATCTATAGGCGAGGTGAGTTGCAGAGGGGGGCCAGGGTTTAGCTCCACATTACCTGAGCAGAGAAGAAGCAGTAATAGCATTTTCTTTAGGGAACTTTTTAGGAAGGAGACGGCTTTTCTTCTTTGGGATCACCCATGATGTGTTGCACAGGGAGTAGTACCACGAAAGTTGCAGTTTAGAGTGATCATTGTGAGTGCTCGTATGGTCATGGGCGAAGGCAGTAGTAAGGGGAGGGTGTCATACCGTGGGGATAGGCTAGAAGGGGGAGAGGCTGATGAAGAACAGCAAGCTGTTGCAACATAAGGAGTTAAGACAGTGTGATGCAGATCTGAGATATATTGATATACTTCAGGGTGCACTGTATTGTTAGGTACTCTGTATACTAGGAACACTAATAGAGCAGTGAGGAAGGCCATAGTGGCAGGGAGTGTGGTCTAAAAATTGGTATTGATATGGTGTTTCTTTTCAGAGTAAGTACCAGACCCAACTACATAAACTCAAAATTCCAAAGTAAGAATTCACTCAGAAGGGGAAAAAAAGAACAGGAACAGATCAGATGGGTGGCTAGCAGCTCAGATGTAGTATGCACAAGGATCAGGCTTATTGGCCCCGCTGGATACCAATGTCTGAGTGACAGCAAACAATAATAAGCCAATGGGGCAGCAAAAGAACTAGAAAGGGCGGAGCATAACTGTATTTAAAGGAGGCCTGGGAGGGGGTGGTGCTGGCAGGAGAAAATTTGAGCAGTTACAAGTACAGCTGAGGCAGCAAAGAGTCAGAGAAGTCTGAAAAAGTCTGTGGGGAGAGCGCATCAATCGGAGCAAGAGTGGCGAGCGGGTGGACCAATCACTGTCCCCCTAGGTCAGCGCCGCACCAATCGCAGGTGCCCAGGCATGCTGGCTTCTCAAACTAAGTTTAGCGAAGATACCTTGTCTGGGATCCATGCCCCGAGGCCCTTATGCCAGCAAGGGCTGCAGGATGGTGTTGGTGGCAGCCGCAGGAGTGGCCGTTTCTGGCCGCCTTTTCTCCGGGGTGCCGTCCAGACGCAGAATCCTAAGAAAGAAGAGAGCTGGGTCAGTAATAAATGGGCAGCACAGGAATTCAGAGGCAGGGAGCTGACGGCAGAGCGTCAGCGGGGGGTTGGGGTGATGGTAGAGGGACAAAGAAATCGATTTAGAAAGGCAAGGCAGGCGGAACAAAGAAATCGATTTAGAGAGGCAGGGAAGGCGAGACAGGTGAAAGGCTGAATAGGTAGTTACTTCAAAGGGGTGGGGGTACAAAAGGTCGGCGCCAGTAGAAGGAAGAAATTAAAGGAAGGTTCTGTAGACAGAGCAATGATATTAAACTATAATTCGTGTAGCGGGAAACACAGTCCACATTCGCTACTCTCACACTGCTTGGATTAACAAGCTACAGTTTAACACAAGGCTAAGCTAGGAGCAAAAACACAGTACACAACTTGTAGCCTTCTCTAGATCAGCTCTAGCGGTTATGGGAATCAGGGCAGAATTTGATCATTAAACAGGCTACAGTTTAAATTGCAGTTTAAAGAGCAGTCTATGCTCAGTACAATAAATACAGTGCAAAACTTGAGACCTTCGCTTATACGCACTGACGGTTTCGGGATTCAGGACAAAATTTGAGCAATTACAAGTACAGTTGAGGCAGCAAAGATCCGGAGAAGTCTGAAAAAGTCTATGGGGATAGTGCGCCAATCGGAGCAAGGGTGGCGAGCGGGTGGACCAATCACTGTCCCCCTAGGTCAGTGCCGCACCAATCGCAGGCGCCCAGGCGTGCTGGCTTCTCAAAATAAGTTTAGTGAAGATACCTTGTCTGGGATCCATGCCCTGAGGCCCTTATGCCGGCAAGGGCTGCAGGATGGTGGCGGTGGTGGCGGCGGCCGGAGGAGCGGCTGTTTCTGGCCGCCTTTTCTCTGGGGCGCCGTCCAGGCACAGAATCCTTGTCTGGGATCCATGCCCCGAGGCCCTTATGCCAGCAAGGACTGCAGGATGGTGTTGGTGGCGGTGGCGGCCGCAGGAGCGGCTGTTTCTGGCTGCCTTTTCTCTGGGGCTTGCCCAGAGGCCCTGGCTACAGAACGTGCAGCATGGCTCTGTGCAACCCTATCCCTTACATCTGCCCTGTTTCCTATCTCCTCACACTAACTATTCCAGTTCCCAACCCCAAAAGCACCCTCCCTTTCCCTCCTGCTCCATCACACTAGCTGCCTCTACCACTACTCAGCCACACCCCAGGCCTGTAGCTCTGCCTCTTCCCTTCCCCTATGTCTGCTCCAGCATCCTTCCACCCTGATGCTATCATTTGCAGCCCTGGTCAGGGCTGCCAGACCCTCCCCCAAGGCCATCCTCTACTCAAGAAGGCTAAAGCTCCCAGCTATTTACTCTTTACTCCTTCTCATCTTGCTCCTCACAGGGGATGTCGAACCCAGCCCAGGCCCCCTCGATGGCTCCCCACCCCTAAACTCTCACAAATGTCTTTCCATCGCCCACATCAACATCAGAAGCCTCCTGCCCAAACTCGAATAGTTAACTTGTTGGATGACCAAGCATTCTCCTGATATCCTCTGCCTGATGGAAACCTGGCTCTCAGCCAAGACCCTTGATTCCTCCATCAGCCTACCAAACTACTCCCTGCTCAGATAGGACTGTGGTAAGAGAGGTGGAGGAGTAGCCATATACTCCAAACAACCCCTCATGTGTACTGCCACCTTCAATTAAACTTGCTCTAGCTCCCACAAATTTCTCCTGCCTAAATTCACCATACCAACCTTACTCCCACTAGATGTAGGTGTACTTTACACCTCTCCCAGCCTAGCTCATGACTCACTTGTCTCTACCATAGCCTCCTTTCCTGACTTAGCCACAAATGAGGAACTGGCCCTCGTAGGTGACTTCAACCTGGACTGGTTAGCCCCCTCCTCTAAGGCCCACATCGCCAAAATAGAGTCTCTTAATCTAACCCAGCTACTAAGTGAACCCACCCGCTATAACCCACACTCCCAAAACCACTCACTACTAGATTGGATTCTCTCTTCCAACCCACACAGAGTAACCTCTTCTGGCACCCTTGCCAATGCACTAAGCGACCACTGCATAACATACTGCATCAGGAAAACTCACATGCCAATATCTGCCCCAAAATACTTAAATGCACACCCTCTAAATACACTGGACACTGAATCACTACTAGCCAGCCTTAGGCACGCCAACTGGCAACAGATGTACTTGGCCTCTGATGTCGACACTGCCCTCTCCAGTTTCTTGAACTTTTCACTAGAACCTGGGACTACCATGCCCCCACGGAAAAGACCAGAGTCAAGAAGCGACACCATAAACAGATCTATGCACACATTCAAGCACAATGCAAGGCCAGAGACAAAGCCTGATCTACTTTCAAGTCCGACCCTACTCCCCCAAAACAGGCAAGCCTATAATACTCTCTGCAATGCCTGCACCAAAGTTATAAGGCTAGCCAAAGCAGACTATTTCAAGTCACAACTCTCAAACTCTCAACCCTCCAGCTTCTGAAAAGTCATACATTCCCTTCTCGACCCACCAGCCCAAACTAGTATCCCTGCATTCGCGAAACATGACCAGCCTACTACAGACCCTATCAGCACTGGAGACACACTCAACAAATTCTACACATCCTGTGCCCTACCACCTGGGCCTCCCCACCTATCTCGGCCCCCCCAACCCCTGAACAACAACAATTTCCATTTTCCCGCCATCTCTGAGCAAGAAGTCCTTAAAGCCCTCTTATCACTTAATACCACTAAATCTAGCTCTGATGGGATCCACCCAAAGCTCCTGCAGATCTCAGCTCCTGCTATCACCAAGTCCCTCACCTACATATTAAACCTCTCTTTTTCCACAGGAACAGTCTCTCATGCCTGGAAATCAGCTTGCATAATCCCTCTCCACAAAGGTGGCAACCCCTCCTTTCCTGGCAACTACAGGCCAATCTCCCTTTTCCCGGCACTAGCCAAGCTCCAGGAATCCCTAGTTCACATCAGACTGGCAGAACATCTCACCAACAAGAACCTTCTCTCTCCCCACCAGTCAGGCTTCAGAAAACAACATTCCACCATCTTCTCCTTCCTCCGGGTCACAAACTACATCCTCACAGCCTCCGATCAGGGCCTTCTAACTGCCACTGTTTCTGTCAACCTGGCTAAGGCCTTCGACTCCGTATCCTATCCCTTCCTCCTACAGAAGCTAGAAGCAGCTGGGCTAACCCCTATCACCATCCAGTGGTTTAAGTCCTACTTCTGTAACAGGCAGCAATCAGAAAAAATTGCAGACGTCGCTTCCCCCCCACCCATCTTGGTGGGCGTCCCCCAAGGCTCAGTCCTTGGTCCTATCCTCTTCACCCTCTTCATTGACAACCTTCCCTACTCCTGCTCCAAACTCTGCTTACACATGTATGCTGATGACACTATCCTCCAGTAGATATTTTTCCACTATGTAAGCAGTTTTTCAGTAGATCTCTGGGACCGGAGTTTTTTTGGAAGTGCTGTTATAGTTGGACCGAAGAGTTGTGTAATCGGGAGATGGAGGACTGAACTAAGGAGTTGGGCAACCCATTCTGAAGCAGGCAGACAACTGGCTGCCTGAAAGAACAGGATCATGGGAGCAGAGAACTCCTAGAGTTTATAAGAGCGAGCATGTCACAAATGGAGTATAGTCAGCCTGTCTAAGATCTCCAGTGATTCCAGTTCAGTTTTGGCCAGTTGCAAGTGCATGTCACGAACGGAGCATGGTCAGCCTGTTTGAGATCTCCAGTGATTGCCAGTTCGATTTTGGCCAGTTGCGAGTGAAGGAAGGATAGAATTGTTGTTCTGATGGTTCAGGAGCTGTTTGGGAACAGAGCAACTTGGGAACAGAGAAAGAGAGAGAGACAATGAAAGGTGCATTAAAGTGGAGCAGTCTAACTACATGTACATTTTTTTTTCAAGAAGACTTGTGCAAAAGTTTAGTAGGGCTGGGTATAAGGGACTTCTGCAGTAGCTGAATTAGCTGCTCGTGGGCTATTATACTGTGATGGTGTGTTAAGTGAGTGTCGAAAGAGAGAACATTTAACACTCCCTATTGTGACTGGACCTTGTTACCATGAGAAAACAGTTAAAAACAGCTGATAGTGTTGGGGGACACAACCCGATTTCGGATAACTGAGAGTTCCGGTTGTTTGATATTGGGATAATAAGGTTTTACTATAGTTACTTTTGGCTTTCTTGCTCCTCTCACACTTTTTCAAAAACTACAATTCCTGACCCTGTTCTGTTTTGAATATCATAAATAACCCATGTATTTCTGTTAATAAATCATGGATTACTCATCATAATATGTGGATTATTGGCAGCCTGTGAGGAGGGCGCATGGGGAAGGGCGCTGTCCGTAATGACAACTCCTTCACGGCGAAATCCCTCAAGGCGATGGAAGGGTAGGGTGACCCGATGGGGGGGGAAGGTGAAATGGGCGACAGGATGTTGCTATATGTACACGCGTGTTGGGGGGGAGTGAGTGAGCACGGCGAACGTGGGCTGGGAGGGGGTGGAGGAGCTGTAGAGGGTGGCGCTGTGGTGGGCTGCTGAGCTGCATCATGGCATCAGGGGCTGGCCTGTGGTTGGGGTGGGTGAGGTACCGAGTTCAGGTGCTGGTGCAATTTTATTGTGCCCAGCCCGGACCTTTATTTTTACATGTTTTCACCCCCCCAACATGCACCCCCCTGGAGTTAAGAATCCTTTAGGGAGGGGTGCAACCCCCACAAAAGCATTGAAAGTTATGTCCCTGGCACTGTTGTCCTGTGCTCTGGTGTCAGTAGTGCCAAAATGTTTTTGCACTCTGGTGCGATAACAGCGATTGCCTTTAGGCTTTCTCCGTTATCACATCGAACCGGATTATTCATGATAATAAAAAGCTAGGTAAGTTGACTAAAGTATATTCAAGAAGGTAACTGTTTTCCCGGTGCCCTGGGTTAAGGAGTTCTATGCAATTCTGACCCTACCCCACACACTTTTTGGTACACTTCTCTGCTACTGCGTTTGAGCGCGCATGCATGCACACACACACACACACACACACACACACACACATACACACACACACTCACACCTTCCACTGTCAAGATAGAAATCTGTTTTCCAATAAGCACTGCTTCCAGCCTAGAAGTTATATTTTAGCCACTCATTCCTGCCCTTTCCCCACTGGCTGACGGAACCACTGTATCCAGCAGTTGGCGAAGGTGAACCTGGAGGTTTTGCAGGAGAATGTGAGAGACTCCCCCAACTTTTTAATACTTTTGTGTAGTTTTTGATTTTCAAGTTACCAAAAACATAAAAAACACAAAGAGATGTTAGAACTGTACAGTACAATAATTACATTAGGAAGCAATAAATAAATTTATCGAAGGTCATGTTACAACATTAAAAAATGATTTTATTCATTGCTTCCTAATTTAATTACTGCACTGTGCCAGTCTGTTGGCACAGCAGTAGTGCTACCACTCGTGAAGCTGGTGACTGGGGTTTGGGAATGAACCTGGAGCATCAGCAGGCCAGCCAGGGGGAGGTAGGATAAGTGTCCCTTGGACAGCTCTCCTCCTCCGGTGGTGGTGGTTGTGGATTACGGGCACTTGAGTTTTACCATTGGAGACTGGGTGTACTCCAGCCGGAACCATACGTTGAGGGGCGGAGCGGAGGTGGTGGTGGACACCTACGGAATGTATGTGGGAGTCTGCATATCCCACGCTGATATATTTGCATGTCTGCACCTCCAGGAGAACCCAGGAAGTGAAAAACACTAGGGCCAGTTACAAGATGATGTCCCTGGACAGCCACCCAAAGGAGGCCCAGGTGTAAGCTTCAGCTGGGGCCTCAGGTGGATCTTGGCTCTTCCCTTTGGGGAGGCCCACTGCAAGGGGAAGCTGCAGGCCTCCCAGTGGGAAGCCTGAGAAGGATGCTTTGTGGGTGCTGCAGGCACAGAACAAGGGGGTACATCCCCCGTCACATGAGTGACAAAGTTAAAAAAAGTATGGCCTTGCATAGTATTGGCATATTTGTGTTTTGTATGCATTTTTGTAACATGAAAAACAAAAGAATATACATATAAACATAAAGTATAAAAAAAGTTGGGTGAGTCTCTGAAATTGTTCTGTAAAGCATCCAGGTTCACCTTTGCCAATTATTGAATGCACTGGTTCTGTCAGCTGGTTGAAAAGGAGTAGGAATGAGAGGGTGGCTGAAATATAGCTCTGGGGCTGGACTAATTGACTTAGGGCAAAGTGGACTTGCCTGTCTTCCCTGAACCCAGTAAAACAGAGGATTAGTTCCTTACGCTGTATACTGTATATTACAATATTTAACATTTGTAAACGTAGACCAAAAAAATTGTTTTAAACTAGTTGCATGTTTTTTAAAGTAATGTATACTTGTATAGAGAATAGGGTGCCCCACATAACACACCAATAATAAATAGGCAGCATAATGCAGTTTTGTAAGTCCTGTGATTCTCTCTTTTGTGAGCTCCAATCAATGTCTATTATGTTGTCTCATACAGTAAGATGATTAAGAGAAATTATGCAATGCAAGGAAATTTCCTTTATTCTGATTGGTCAGTGTGAGCCTGGAACAGTGATGTTATTACACAATAACATCACTGTACAAAGTTCAGATGCACACACGACCACATAACAGACCTTTGGAATCCAGTCTCCCCTCCAAACGTTAGTGCGCTGTAACCGACTGAAGCGCCCCCCTTACAACATAAAACTTCCCATCCAACACCTCACACGCTGGCTCCAATCACAAACCCTGTCTTTTTTTATTCAAAAGTACGCTCGACTCTGAGACTGCCTGCAGCTGTGTAAAACAGCAAGCTGTACCTGTAACTGGCACTCCATTCAGCTCTGTGGTTGGCACCCGCGTCCACATTTACACCCCACTTCAAGGACCCTTGCAGTCAGCCTCTCACTTCCCCCAAATCATGTTCAACTTAAAAAAATCATTTTAAAACCTAATAAATCAGAAATGGATCTTCCTTCTCCTGGTTGCTGCTAAGAATGTGTCAGCGCGTGCCTGCTTTGTAGAGTTGCACCATACAGTAGTGGAAAGAGAGAAAAAAAACGGACTCAATTTAAAAGCTCACACTTATTGCTTAAACAGTCCTCACATGGTCCTTATTAAAGTGATATTGACATAATACTAAATAAAGAACTCTGTATTTTTTCCATTAACTGAAAACATACTGTAGAAGTACAATAAACACACAATTTGTTTATCTTAGGTGCAGCATTTCACTATTGACAGTTTGCTGTGCTTAAGGGAAATGAACTAATTCTACTGTGCCTGATTTGTTTATTTTCATAACTAAATGCATACAAAATCTGGCAATCAGAAATCTCTATCAACAAACCAACTGTGTACAAAAAACAAACAATGTGGCTTTTGGACTGAGAAGGAATGATGTTTTTTTCCCAAAATATAACACAACAGTACTGCACACTCATGAACAAGACACTATAACATAAAGTTTTATAGAAGGGGATTCAACTGGGAATGTACAAAGCTTAAATTTACAGTGTGTGTTTTCACTTCAAAAGCAAGCAAACATAATTTAATACAAAATTACTAAATGTGTACTGGGATGTTATGTGGCACTGCCCCATTTCTGTCGCTGCCCCCAGCACAGGCCATCAAGCATCAAATGCCACACTATCATAAGATATATTATGGTAAATCAAACTTCTTATGAGGTTGCAAGGAATAGCCCCCCATTTGTAAATTAAGTACCTCTCTGCCACCAATTTACACTTTAGTTTTTCATAATATGTAGACACTGGACAGTCCGTTCCCCAAATCTATATCTGTTAAAGCTTATAGGCTGAATGTCAAATAACCAACTGCTAAAATAATTTGCCATTAACATGAAAAGTGGGTGAAACATAAAAGCAAATTGATGAATTCAATGAATCAAAGAGAAATAAAAAAAAATAAATTGCAGGCATTGCTTTTATACATAGAAAAGCAATGCTTGTCCGTATGTTAATTTCCGTGAATGGTGCTGGCAGTGGTCTGCTTCTCACATTGCTGAATATATGTATGCATTTGAAGAGAAAGAAATAAAAATTATGTCATGTAATGGATTTGCAAATGAAGTAAATTTAGACTTCACTCCCTGCATGCCAGTAGGATCTAGGACTGGAGGGAGGTTGCAGGACCAAGTTGTTAATTTTTTTAAGGGTACAATGGCTGAACTTTACTCCCACCCTCACCGCTAGCACCAAGCAGGGAATGCATACCTTTCAACTATCCCTGATTTTGCCTCAGATATTCCCTCGGTCACTCCTAAAATTTACATGTCAGTCACTGAAAAGTAGTGATGTAAAGCATAAAATACTATCCAGACATTAGTGTTAAAGTGTAGTTCTCCATCAGAAAATACTTCATATTAAACCACACATTGTAGGAGGTTCCTTGATTTGCTATTACCATTTTTTAAGATTTGTCCCTGATTTTTTTAAGTCCTGTCCCTGATTTGCAAGGCAGAAGGTTGAGAGGTATGAGGGAATGTGGGTGGCTGTTGGAAAAGCATATTGACCCCACCCTACATTCTGACTCCAACAAGCAAAGGCAAACACAAATGTAAAAGCACAAAAAACAAATTCTAGAAAGTGCCAATACGGCTGCAAAATAATGGTATTGGGGACAGTGAGAAATGTGTAAAGCAGCAATTTTTGTACTAACCACTGAGCCACCTAACTGCACTTTCTTAATTGGTGTGATATACACACACTGACTAATAAATATACACATACTGCACATGCAAATATATTCCAGTGTAACATAGCAGTGCACTGTCTACACACATTTTTACAGATTAAAAAAAGAGACATAGAGGAACTGTTTAATTCTTTTCAGGCTCTGAGGGACATCAGAGGGTGGGGAGTTGCCACTAGACACCTCATTTAAATCAGTAATAACATACATAGGTTAAAACTGATTGAGATTTGGGGGAATGTAGACTAGCAATTTTTGCACTAACCACTGAGCCACCTGACTGCACTTTCTAATTGCTGTGATATACACACACACACACACACTGACTAATACATATACACATATATGCATATATATTGCAGTATAACATAGCAGTGCACTGTCTACAGACACAGAGAATTTCCACACACACACTAACACACATGCACTGCCTTATATGAGCATACGAACATACGAAATTGCCAGCAGATAAAGGCCTTATGGTCTATCAAGTCTGCTCAATTGTGCAGCTAGCAGCCCTTATATTTCAGCTGCCCCTCCCTCTCCTCCCCCTCCAGTGACCTTCCCCCTTACACTGTCCCATCCCCTTTTGAAGCAGCCCACTGTTCTACAGGATACCACTTTCTCTGGCAATGATTTCCACCCAGACACCACCCTTTCCGTAAAAAAGTGTCTCTTCATTTCTCTCCTGAACCTTTCCCCTTCCAATCTCAGATCGTGCCCTCAAGTGTCTCTTCCCCTCCTTAATTTGAAAAGCCCCTCCATGCCCATTTTATTTATTTCCTTCATGTACTTGAAGGTTTCAATCATGTCCCCCCATCCCATGTTCAACTCCCACAGTCTGCTCTCATATGGTAAGTCCCCTACCCCCTCAATCATTTTGTTGCACTGCACCCCCTCCAGTTACCTAATGCCCTTCTTCAGGTATGGTCACCAGAACTGCATGCAGTACTCCAGGTGTGATCTAACCAGTGACCTGTATAGCGGCAGGATCACCTCCATCCTCCTGGAGGCTATGCCTCTGGCAATACAACCCAGCATCCTGTTGGTCTTTGCAGCTGCCTTCCTACACTTTGCTGAGTTGTTCATTGCTCCCATTAAGATCACCCCCAGACCCTTCTCCTCTTCTGTCTTGGATAATTGAATCCCCCCTAGCTGGTAGCTCCTCCTTGGGTTTTGTGCACTGAAATGTAGCACCTTGCATTTCTTGGCACTGAACCCCAGCTGCCAAGTGTCTGACCAGGCCTCCAATTTTGCCAGATCATCTTGCAATGCCTGCCATCCTTCTAAGTCATCCACTACTGCTCCCACCTTGGGGTCTTCTGCAAACAGACTGATCTTGCTCTTGATGCCTATTGAGATGTCTGCTATGAAGACCCCAAACAACACTGGCCCCAGTACAGAGCCCTCTGGCCCTGTGGCATGGTACACCCCACTTGTCACTGTCCTGGAAGATGAGAGCTCCCCTTTCACCACCACCCTCTGCTGTCTCCCTTGTAGTTAGTTCACTACCCATCCCACCATCTTCGCCCTCACCCCGTGCCTTCCAGCTTACTTCCTAGCCTCCCATGTGGCACCAAATTGAATGCCTTACTGAAGTCCAGGTACAGGACATCCACTGCAAGGCTCCTGTCTAATTGCCTAGTTACCCAGTCACAGTACTCCACCAGGTTGGTCTGTCAGGATCTGCTTGAGACAAATCCATGCTGTCTGCTGTCCTGTAGCCCATTAGTCTCTAGGAGGGAAACCAACCTCTCCTTCAGGATATATGGCACTTATTTACTTATACATCTAACCCTAACTTTTACTGTATTTAGGATAAGCACTGTGTTTTGCACTAACTCATTCTACTAATCTGCGGCATGACTGGGTATCTAAGGTAGTGGACCAGGGAGGTGTGGTGGATGTGGCCTATCTGGACTTTAAAAAGGCCTTCAACACCATCCCCCACAGAAGGCTGATCAACAGACTGCACAGCCTAGGGGTGGATCCTAAAATAGTTCTGTGAGTGGAGAACTGGCTAAGTGGCAGGAGTTAGAGAGCTGTGGGAAACAGGGAGTACTCTGGAGAGGGAGAGGTGATGAGTAGTGTGCCACAGGGGTCAGTGTTGGGGCCGGTCTTCATCAATGTCTTTACTGGGGACATTGCAGAGGGACTGGAGGGGAAGGTATGCTTTTTGCAGATGACAGAAAGGTATGAAATAGGGTGGACATGCCAGGGGGTGTTAAAAGAATGAGGGAAGACATTAAATACTGGAGCAATGGTCTGAAGAATGGCAACTGGGATTCAATGCAAAGAAGTGCAGGATCATGCTCATAGGGCACAAGAACCCAGAGGCAAAGTATGAACTAGGTGGGGATGTACTGACATAAAGCAGGAAATGGACCTAGGAGTTATCATCTCAGAGGACCTAAGAGAAACTAGGTAGTGTGATAAAGCAGCTGGAAAAGCTAGCCAGATGCTTGGATGCATGGGGAGGGATATCAGGAGAATGAAGAGGGAGGTCATCTTGCCCCTGTATAAGAAACTCATAAGAGACCACACCTTGAATACTGCATCCAGTTCTGGAGGTCCCATCTGAGAAAGAACATAGACAGTGTGGAGGCGGTGCGGTGGAGGGCAACTAAAATTGAGCAGGGCCTGCAGGATAAGATCTATGAAGAAAGACTAAAGGAGTTAAATATGTATTCCCTGGAGGAAGTGGGGGCCTTAACTGAGACATACAAATACTGTACATCACTGGTATAAACAGAGTACAGGAAGGAAGCATCTTCCAAAGTAAGAGATGCTCCAAGTCAAGGGGGCACAAAATGAAGTTAGAGGGGGGAAGGCTCAGGGGAAACGTGAGAAAATATTTTTCATAGTGAGGGTTGTGGACGCCTGGAATAGCCAACCAGAGGGAGTGGTAGGAGCTAAAATGGTCACAGAATTTAAGGAGTGAAGTGAATTGGTTAACCCGCAGTGGAGACCAAGGAGGATGCTGGGAACCTCCACAAAGGAGTACCACAGGAGGGTGGCAGGGGACCCCACAGGGGAAGGAAACAACTCCTGGTGGGGGACTCAATTGTTCGGAAGGTAGAACTGGGGGAGGTAGGGGAGAGAGAGATAAGGTGCCTGCCTAGTGCCATGGCTTGGAGAGACAGGGAGCGAATCCTCAGGATTGCCGGAGCAGCTGCACAGGGGAGGGAGCTGGATGTCATTGTCCACCTTGGACAAATGACCTGGCTAAGAAAGGGATTAGAGAAGTGCAGGAAGAGTTTGTGGAATTGGGGAGGAGCCTTAGACAAGTAGCACGCATGGTAACCTTCTCAGAGGTGCTGCCCATCTATGGCGTAGGAGAGGCTAGGGTGTTCCACACCAAGGGATTCAATCAGTGGTTGAAAAACCAGTGTGGAGCTCAGGAATTTGGCTTCATTGGGGACTGGGGGTCCACCTGGAGTGATGCAAGCCTATACTGGCATGATGGGCTGCATCTGTCCAGGAGGGGAACCAGGATCCTAGGTGATAGGTTTAAATGCTTCATTGGCAAGCATATAAACTAGCCAAGGGGGGAGGCACTGGAAAGAAGCGGGGAAATCCTAGCCTCCCCCCCAACAAAAATCATGGTAGTAAGTGCAGTAAACACCAACATGGAGGTGTCGATAGGGAGAAGGACAGGGGTAAATGAAGAAAGTGACAAAGGCAAGAAGGACAGGGATGGGGCAAAAAGGAGTAAGGCCATCAGGAAATGGAGGGTAATGAGTGCCAAAGCCCATAGTCTGGGCAACAAGCTCCCTGAGCTGGTGGCCTTGATGGAAGAGGGATGCCTGGATATTGTAGCAGTCACAGAAACATGGTACACAGAAAACCATGACTGGGATGTTAACATACCAGGGTACATAACCTACAGGAGAGACCAGCAGAGGAGAAGAGGGGGAGGAGTAGTTCTCTATGTAAAGGAAGGGATAAAAGCAACTGAACAAAAGAGAAAACAGGGAGGAGAGGAGGCACTGTGGGTCACCTTGGAGACTGGAAAGGGCACCACAATCTGTACAGGGGTTGTGTACAGACCCCCATGTCAGGGGGAGGGAATGGACAAGGCTATGATAGAAGGCATTCTTAGAATGGCAGAGAAATGCACTGTTGATGGGAGACCTGAAAATGCCAGATGTTAACTGGAGCACGTTTGCTGCAGCCACATCCAAGAGCAGGGCCATTCTTGATGCCCTACAGGTGGCAGGCCTCAGACAGCTAGTTTCAGAACCCACTCATGAGGGAGCAATCTTAGACCTCGTACTCTCAAGTGGGGGCAGTGAGAGGATCTCAGAACTAGAAGTGGGTTTCCATCTGGGAACAAGTGACCATCAAACAATGTGGTTTACATTAAACTCAGCTACAGAGTCAAGCCATTCAAAAGTGAGGGTGCTGGACTTCAGGAGGGCTGACTTTGGCAAGATGGGAGAGTGCCTCAGAAAAGCACTAGCAAACAGGCTAGAAGGAGGTGTGGAGCAACAATGGGGAATCATCAAAACTGCCATCACAGAGGCAACAAGCCTTTGTGTGAAGCAAATAAACAAATCAAAATGAAAGAAAAAGCCACTATGGTTCTCAAAAGAGGTGGCTGTGAAAGTCAGGAAGAAAAAAACAGCATTCCGGAAATATAAGGAAACACAGAAGGAGCAGGACAGAGAGCTTTACCAGTTAAGACAGAAGGAAGCAGGGAAGGAAGTCAGAATAGCAAAGGCCCAAACTGAGGAAAAGATAGACAACTCAGTTAAGAAGGGGGATAAAACCTTTTATAGGTGCACCGGCGAGCATAGAAAGACAAAGGGAGGGATAGTGAGGTTGAATAGAATGAACGGTTGGTGGGCAGAGGGGGACAGTGAAAAAGCAGGGATACTGAACGAATATTTCTGCTCAGTATTCACAAAAGAGGAGGGGGAAGTGCCTAATACAATTAACAGAAGCACTCTTGATAGGAGGCTCGATCCCAGTCCTTTCACAGAAGAAAGGGTTCTGCAAGAACTCCTAAAACTGAAGGTGGACAAAGCAATGGGGCCTGATGGAATTCACCCCAGAATTCTAAAAGAATTAAAGGGGAAATAGTGAAACCACTGGCTACACTTTTTAATAAATCATGGGAGGATGGTGTGGTACCCGAGGACTGGAGGAAGGCAGATGTGATTCCTCTTCACAAAAGTGGGGCTAAGACAGAGGCAGGAAACTACAGACCTGTCAGTTTGACCTCTGTGGTAGGGAAAGTGATGGAGTCACTTCTGAAGGAAAGAATAGTTGAGTACCTAGAGGCCAGTGGGGCACAGAACCCAAGGCAGCATGGGTTCATAGTGGGAAGGTCATGTCAGATGAATATAATAGATTTCTTTGACTGGGTGACCAAAGTAGTAGACCAGGGCGGTGCTGTGGACATGGCCTACCTAGACTTTCGCAAGGCATTTGACGCAGTCCCACACAAAAGATTACTAGTCAAATTAACCAATCTGGGAGTGGGTCTCAGGGTGGTAGCCTGGGTAAAACATTGGCTGCACAACAGGACACGGAAGGTAATTGTAAATGGAGTCCACTCTGAAGAAAGAGAGGTTACTATTGGGGTACTGCAGGGTTCAGTATTGGGTCCAGTCCTTTTTAATGTCTTCATAAGTGACACTGCAGAGGGACTGGAAGGAAAAGTATACCTCTTTGCAGATGACATAAAGATCTGCAACAGGGCTGATACACAAGGAGGTGTAGAAAGGATAAGAAGGGACTTGGCAAGGTTGGAGGAATGGTCAGAAGTATGGCAGCTAGGATTCAATGCAAAGAAGTGCAAAATAATGCACCTGGGAAACAAGAACCCAGGGGGAGAATACACAATGGGGGGGAGGTAGTAACAACAACAAAAAGGGAAAGGGACCTGGGGGTAATCATATCAGATGACCTTAAGGTTAGCATGCAATGTGAGAAGGCAGTAGGGAGGGCTGGGGGTATACTGGGATGCATAGGGAGAGGCATCAGCAGCAGAAAACAGGAAGTTGTTATCCCTCTGTAGAAACAGTTGGTGAGACCCCATCTGAAGTACTGTGTCCAGTTCTGGAGACCCCATCTCCGCAACGACATAGACAGGATAGAGGCAGTCCAGAGGAGGGCAACTAAAATGGTGCAGGGTCTGCAAGAGAAGCCATATGAGGAGAGACTAAAGGAGCTTAATATGTATACCCTTGAGAAAAGAAGGAAGAGGGGGGACATGATAGAAACTTTTAAGTACCTCAGTGGAATCTACAAAGTCCAAGAGGGTAGCATCTTTCAGAAAAGAGACATGCAAGAACAAGGGGACACAATTTAAAGATGGGGTGGGGCAGTTTGGGGCAATGAGGGAAGTATTATTTCACAGAGGGTAGTGGATGCATGGAACAGCCTTTCTGAGGAGGTTGTGGGGTCTAAAACTGTGGGAGAATTCAAGAATGCATGGGACAGACATAAGGCAATTCTTGTGGGGGTAGGAAGAAACAGGCTGTTGGTTAACTAGGATCTGCGGCCTATCCTGTAGGTAGGGAAATGGGCAGACTAGATGGGCCAAGCGGTCCTTATCTGCCGTCAAAGTCTATGTTTCTATGTAACAATCTGTATTGAATTTTATTTTCATGTTTCAAGAGTGGTATGATGAACTACGTGTTTTTTTTTTGTGATAGCATATGGTATAGTAACATAGTGACTTTCTAGCAAACTTGAGTCAGGTAATTATTTGTATTTGTGTCTGGTGAAGGTTTTGACATAGCATTTAAAAATGAACTCATTAGAGCTGGCCCGGTGGCACTGAGGGTTGAGGCGCTGGACGCCACACCTCGCGTCACGCCGGTGACCCGGGTTCGGGAACGGACTCGGGCTGTCGGGGGTCAGCAGGGGGGAAGGAGGATTGAGCGTCCCAACGGATGCCTCCTCCTTCGGGAGGACCAGGGTGTTTAATACACCCGACGCTGAAAGAGCCGTGAAGCACCGACTCGGGCAACAGTCGCCTCAGGCAGGGAGCCAGGGAGGGGAGGACGCCGCATTTGGCAGGCGCATAGTTAGTTCTGCCCGGCCGGAGTCCCTGGGGTGAGAGGGAGGGACAGAAAACCGGAAAACAACCCTCGGCACTCTGGATGACGGCAGCTCTGGCCACCCAGACGACACAACACGGGCAGACCCCGCTGTGTAAGGTGCTAAGGAGGCAGGTAGGAGCACCTGAGAAAGAGACACTCTAGGGGCAGACTCAGTGGGGGAGTCTGGAGGGCAATGAGAGGCAAAGGAGGGGAGTGCAGGGGGCGTCCAGGAGGGGATAAAAAGAATAAAAAAAAAAAAAATGAACTCATTTTGTAGACAACTGTGTGGCCATTAACAAGTTTTAATAACATGTTTTAGTGATTTTGCAGTGTCCATACTGATATTTAGAAAAATAATTTAATATATGTTTATGCACACAAATTTTCTGAAAAAAATGTTTAAAGAAAGCACATAAGGAAGGACATGTACATACTGGACCAGATATTCAAAAGAGTTGAGCCATGCGCAATAGGGTTGCGCCTGCACAAGTCCGAAATGCGCCATTCTGCGATATTCAGCAGGAGGCAGCTGCGCCTCCGAAATCATGCTGAGCAACAGCGCAATAATAATGAAGGCATGCGCAACCGAAGGGGAAGGAACCATGCATAAACTGCACAGCCTGATATTCAGCCCGGGCTGTGTAGAGTTATGCAGGTGCAACCCCTACCTGTGCCTGCACAAAGTTGAGCTGAAAAAAAAGGAACAAGTTGAGCGCCACCCACAGGTGAGCTGCCGCATTGCAGGGCGCAACACAGCAGCTGCCACCTGTGGGTGGCCCTCGACTTGTTCCCACCACACCTGGCGGCACCCCATACCCCAATCGTGGACATAACCTCCCCGAGTAGCTCGATCCTGGGCATAAGTGTAACCCCCGAGTAGCCCGATCGCGGGCATAAGTGCACCCCCCAAGTAGCCCGATCGGCGGCATCAAAACTTCCCCTCAAAGTCCAATAACCCTGGTGGTCAGTGGACCGCAAGTAGCCCGATTGCGGGCATAACAGTGTTCCCCTCCCCGAGTATCCCGATCGCAGGGCATAACTTAACCCTCCCCATTAGCCCGATCGCGGGCATCGAGTCCCCAAGCCCAATATCCCTGGTGGTCCAGTGGACCGAATGGAGCCGATCGCGGGCGGCATACCTCACCCCCAAGCATGAAATCCCTGGTGACTAGTGGACCCCACCCCACCTGCCCACGGAGCTCCACCACCGCCCCCATCAGCGGCGGGCGGCAGCACCACCCGCCTGCCTCCCCGCTGTCCTCGACTGACGGCAGGGCGGCTGCAAGCCCATTGGTTCAGAGCATGTGCCACGGGCATGCAGCCATACCGAGCTGTCAGTTGGCGGGCGGGGTGGCAGATGGGGTGGTGCCACCTGCCGACTGACGGGAGAGCTGGGTAGGGCCCGTGGGCAGGTGGGGGGTCCACTAGATCACCAGAGATTTCATACTTGGGGTGAGGAATGCTGCCCGCAATTGGCTCCGCTCAGTCCACTGACCACCAGGGATATTGGGCTTTGGGGAATCTGATGCCCACGATCAGGCTAATGGGGGGCGTTACATGCTCGATACCGGGATACTGGGAGGGAACACTGTTATGCCCGCTGATCGGGCTACTCGGGGTACTGTTCTGCCCACGATCGGCTACTAGTCCATTGACCACCAGGATTGAGACATGCATTGTCCCTTATGGGACATAACGCGATCCGGCCGCAGGGGGCATCGGTTCCGATGGCTGCTGCTTGGCAAGGCGCCAAGCACAAGTTGTTGGGGATCGGTGCACCTGCATGCTAAGGGCATGCAAATGGGGCCGTAATCAGATGCAAATGGTCCCCCTGTGCACCTTGCATAAATTATGGCCCCATTTGCATGTCACCCTTTGAATATCGCAGGTGCTGTGCATGGCACAATGGAACTTGCACCACTGCATCTCAATGCTCCATTCTGACCACCTGGGCTGGCGCAGTTCCACTGAGCCATGCACAGTGGGTGTGGCCAGGGGGCGACATTCAAAGAAGTTGCGCCATAGCGCAATTCCGTTGAATATCGCCCTGGCCACACCCCTGCGCAACTATTTTGAGCAGCGCAGGCACTTGCGCCACAAAATGATGCAGTTTGAATATCTTGGCCCCTGTACATTGTGGAATTATTAAGGTAATGTGGAGACTATTCCACTCCATATTACAATTGAGGTGGGCAGTATAGCCTAGTGGTTGATGAGCTATGAATGAGCTTGGTACATCCAGCAGACCTGGGTTTGATTCCCACAACCTCCACTTGCATACTGTGTGACTACGAGCAAGTCATTTAACCACCTCAGTGCTCCCAGGCTCTCCTTGAAAACAGGCACTTGTACCTAGTGGGCCTTACCCAGTTACCATATGAATTAAAAAAAAATGGATTATATGAATTCTTTTGTGAGGTATGTTGGCAGTGAAACATTGCATATGAATTTTATGATATTTATATGAATTTCAGCCAATTCTTTGATGAAGAAGTCTTTATGACCCCAAAATGTTGCATGGTTCAGAATAAAGAATATTGGCTGATGAAAAATAAAATTATGCATGTCATGTGAAAGTAGCTCTCTGGTCTGATTTCTCATTTATATTTCAGTTTTTGTCTGGCCTTTCTGAGGCATTTCACCATAGCACCTGCAATCTGAAACCTCTTTCCTCACTTTCAATTACCATTTATGCCTGGGAAAAGCTGAGTGACTTGACATGTTTATGACCTATGGATCTTTCTTGAAAAAGAATTCTACCAGATGGAAGCTTAGCCTACACAACAGCGCATTGAAACACTCCTCAGCAGACTGCTTCAATTAATTAGTGGAGAGTTCCCTTTTCTACTGAAATAAAATGTCTGCAGGGCAACGCCCACTGCAGCCATAAAAAGGAAGTCAGTCTCAGACCCAATTGGTCGATGTGTGGCAGGCTACAGCTGCTGTATCATGAGAGGGCAAGAGTGAGTGACTGGATTAGTGCAGCATCCAACAGGACTGCCAAGGTGTGTAGGGAATACATACAGGTGGCAAGAAGGTACACTCCCATCGTGCAGGACTCATACAAGAAAATAGCAATTTTATTAAGCAAAGAAACAAGGACACAGTAAAACTCCATCTTTCTGTGCTAATAAAAGTGCTCTGTTCGTATTTGACTGTCCATCTGTTTTTCTTCCACAGAGTGCAGTTTGTCCCCAAGTTCATCACTTCAACTGTGCCAGGCCTGCTTCTTGTTGTGCAGTGTTTTTCCTGACTGGAACAAGCAGGCAACCAGACCTAGCACAAGACACAGCATAGGGGCAGGTGGCAGAGAGGTACATCAACTCCCTCTAAAGTACCTCACCCCCCTCAACAAACAGGCAAGTAGAAAAAGCTAAAGTAAAAAGAAGTAACAAAACAAAAAAGCACATTTTTAATGGGCAAGTGCCCTGTCACCTTGTCCTGACATTGCCATTAGTAGACATCGCCTGTTTTAACAAAATGTACCAAGCCAATTCTTTCTGCTGCAGTTCTTGTCAATGATCACCTGCCTTCTACTCCACAGTGTCTCCAAAAGTCTGCTGTGGGAAGATCAAATACTAGAAAAACAAGGCCAGGCAAGGACACATATATTCCTATGCCACTGCAGCTCCATGCAAGGTCAATGGAGCAATCCTTGATAAATCACACAGCCAAATTTCTGCAGGGCTGTCAATGAGAACTGTTCCGTACACACCCCACTAGAGAAAAATTTAAGATACAAAATAGTTACACTGATGACTATAGGCTTCAGACTTCATTTGGTGCCTAAAAAGGAACATGGACTAGCACAGACAATAACAGCACTTCAAACTTATGGGAGTTCTTCCTCTGGGCTGAGGAGACTAGCAGAGAATGCAGCAATTTATATGAAAAATCATTTAAAGCTATAGTGTTAGATTTCAGCAAAACTCGTATGCAATTACAGTGCAATCCAAAAATGTCTGCAAACAAGTGATAAAAAGGTGATAATAAATGTGAAATAAGTTAAAATTGATAACAATAGGAGATAAAAAAAACATGGAAGGCGAAAGGAAAAGGGATGGGATAGAAGAAAACAATACTTACCATAGTAATATTGTTTCTTCCAGGGGTTCCCAGCAGACTGGATGAGCCTTGAGGTCCTTTTCTGATGTCAACTTCTATGTTTCCATGTAATGCAGCTAGCCTGGTAGGTTCAACTGCCCCGGAGAGGGGAACTTAGGTAAATTAGAAAATGATGAAGTGGAACTAGAATGTAGTTCAAATCTCCGCCTCTAGGTGCTGCTGCAGTCTACAGGCTAACATCAGATTCATTTCGAGCTATGTGGTCAGTAGCTCCCCTATATACTGACCTAAGCTATTCTAAGAAACAATGAATAACGGAAACAATGGCCCACTCGGGCTATCTATAACAGACACACCAAACAGAAAAAAAACTGTGCATGAACAGCAAGTAACATTCAGTAATAAAGAAAACTGGCACTGCTCAAAGGGGAACCTTTTCAAGTTATGGAATGGGAGGCAGAGAGGGAGATTTAAGCATACTGAAGGATCCCCTGGAAGAAGCAATATTACTATGGTAAGTTGTGTTTTCTTCAAACCCTAGTTAATGTAGTCTGGGTCTGTGCAAAGTGCTTGGAACTTACACACCCTTCTTGCAGAAGTAATGGCCACCAGGAAAACCATTTTCCAGGTGACATACTTGAGGTCTACCGTAGTCGGACACTCAAAAGGAGCTTCCAGGAGCTTGGCTATGCACAGATTCAAATCCCAAGGGAGGTACAGGCTCCCTGAGAGGTGGGTACAAGTGAAGGAGACCTTTGGAAAATGTCTTAAAAATAAGATGAGAAGCTACAGTATTCCTTTTACCTGCTTAAATGTAAGCAGCAACTGAGGCCAAGTATCTCCATCAGCTTACCTACCACTGAGGTAAGATTGACTGGATGATAGTTACTTGGCTCCTCCTTACCTTTGCTCTTGTGCAAAGGTAACACCTCTGCCTTTTTCCAGTCCCCCGGAACTTCCCCAGTGTCTAGAGATAGATTAATCAGCTCGTGATTAGTGCGACCAGCTCCTCCCTAATCTCCCTGAGCATCCTGGAATGCAGTGCGTCTGGACCCATTGCCTTGTCCACCCTTAATGTACCCAATTCTTCCAATACCCTACTCTCTGTGAAAGGACTAGTATCCACCTCCCTATCCCCCTTTCCCTTTTCCCGCAGCTCTGGTCCCTTTCCGTTTTTCGATCCTGAAAACTGAGCTGAAAAGCAAGCCTGCTTTTTCTTTGCCCCTCTCAATCAGAGCTCCCCCCCTCCCTTTTAGTCTCATTATACCCTGTTCATTCTTTCTTCTCTCACTAATATATCTGAAGAACTTTTTGTCCCCCTGCTGGCCACTCTCGCTATCCTCTCCTCTGTTTCCTCTTTTGCCCTACTAATTGTCTGCCCTGCCACCCTAAGCTTTTCCCTGTATACCTCCCTTTCCACTATTCCTTGTGTATTTTTGTATGTCCTGAATGCTTTCCTTTTCTCCCCTATTGTTCTAGCCATTTCCCTAGAGAACCAAAGTGGTCTCCTTGCTCGTTTTTTCTTGCCCACCTTCCTAATGCACTGATCCGTGGCCCTCAAAATTCCCCCTTTTATGCCCTCCCACAGTTCTTCCACATCCCCCAACTTTTCCTTGCCCTCCATTTCTCCCTTGAAAATATTCATTTTATTAAAATCTGCCCTCCAGAAGTCCATTACGCTGGTAGTGGTTCTACTCATTCCTGTCCCCGTCATGAGATTAATTCTAACTATTCTGTGGTCGCTTTCCCCTAGATTTTTTCCCCACTTTGACCTCCTCTACTGTGTCTCCATTTGCCATTATTAGGTCCAATGTAGCCTTACCCCTAGTCAGTTCTTTGACTAGCTGCTGTAGGAGCACCTCCTGTAAAGATTCCAGAATCTCCCTAATCCTTTCCGATGTTGCTGATGGAATTCTCCAGTTCACATCAGGGAGACTAAAGTCCCCGACCACTAGAAGTTCCCCCTTGCTTGCCATCTTTTTTTACCTCTTTCATTAACTCCCTATCAACTGCTTCCTCCTGATTTAGCAGTCTGTACACCACTCGTATTTGTACTGCCTCTCCAGTCCTCTTGGTCAACGTGACCCAGAGGACCTCTGCTGATCTCAGACTTTCCTGTCCTGCTGTCGCCTTTATCCCATCTTTTACATATAGTGCCACCCCTTCCCCCCTTTCTGTCTCTCCTAAAACCTGAAGACCCATCAACAGCCGGGCCACCACATTCTGCATCAGCTGCTGGCATCGCAGTGCACCCCCTTGACCCTAAGGTAAAGCACGTTACAGTAGTTGAGCCTTGAGGTGACAAATGCATGTACCAGCATGGCCAGATCTTTAGGCCGGACAAGGGATTTTATCCGGGCAACCTTCTGGAGAGTGTAAAACCCATTTTGAACAACTGCCAACACCTGGGCATCCAGTTTCAGTTCATTGTCCAGAATAATGCCCAGATTTTTCGCCTTGGTGGAGGCCTCCAGTTTGGATGACCCTAAATACAGTCCCAAATCCTCCCCAGAGGCCCCCCACCCCATGACCCAGCTCAACCACTCAGCACTTCAGTCTTTCCTGGGTTGAGTCCCAGCCCATTAAAGATAGCTTTATATGTGAAGAGAGGTAAAAGGGAAAAGTAATGAATGGTCTCTCATTAAAAACATCTTCATGAACCATTTCTTATCTCAGTCACCTCCAAAGGTCATGCAAGTATTAATACTTTGCTTTACTGCTGCCATGTTTGCATTAAAACTGGTGAATGTACTGGAGGTAAACACCTTTGCCTTTAATTCTGAAATGTTTCATTTTAAACTTTTAATTTAAATTGTGTTTCTATAAATTCCTGTAAACAGTTTTGGAATTTTGGAAGTAGTACAGAAAACGCTTCTCCAGGCATGGCAGACATTTCCTCTCAAGGATTCCAAACGGTTACAAAAAAGCTGTAGAGAATCATGGAGCTTTGACCCCCATAACCCTCCACCAGCCAGTCTCAAATCAGGGGGATTCTCCCCCCATACTCCCCCATTTGTGGCCCACAATACCATTACTACCCCTCAAAAAAAAAAGTTTTGAATCTTCTGGAGAAAATCTCGTCCACTATTGCTGGAGCTGTGCCGTGTTGGTGACGTTCAGTGCAGTGCAAATCTCAGAGAGGCGCACTGTGCACAAATTCTGGGATTTGGTTAATAACAGCCATAAGGGACAGGAGTCATGGCCTTCTTTATGAAGAGTGTTGGCTTTTTGATGTCTTGAATATTTGGTCACACATGCACACATCCTTTCACAGTTTTATGTTTGCTTACAGGCATATTGTGGCTACTCACAGAGTAGAGACTGGGGAGGTGTGGTACTGTAACAGCCAACGCAGCTGAGCCTGGAAGAGACATGTGAGTGACAGGCCAATGAGGAGTAGGCTGATGATGATGCTATTTGGCCTGGTTGATGGGTGAAAACTTTGTATAGTTGAAAGGATGAAGCCGTACCTATCAAAGTGCAGTTGCATCCTTTCATGTACAAGATGCTGCCCAGCAACCAGTTGAATAGTGTCATCATTAGCCTGCTCCTTGTACTCCTATTGACATAATTTGCAAATGATATAAAATAACTCTCCCGCGCCCTCCCTCTGTATGATTGCTTCCCCCCACCCTCCGTTTCCCATTCAGGTGCAAGGAAAAAACTCCTGCTCCCTCCCTCTGTGTGAAGTCCAAACCCCTCCCTCCATTTCCCAGCCTTGGTGTAAAAGAAAAACCCTGCCCACTCACTCCCCCTGTGTGATCTCCAGCCCCCACCCTCTGTTCTCCCAGCCCCAGTATAAAAGAAAACCTCTCCAGCTCCTTCTGTCTGCATGATCTCCAACTCCCACCCTCTACCAGCAAACATGTATTTATAGTTGGAGAAGGAGTCCTGGCAACCAGGAATGGGATGCTCTTAGCTTCTGAAGAACATGGAAGTAAAGGAGGCAGACTTGCATAGTGGTTAGGGCACAAACCCTTGAAACAGGTGACTGCTCTTCTGATAGAGAGGTAGGAATGGAACGAGTTGGGGGCAGAGACTGAGAGCCCAGTGCTCCTCCACTATTTAAGAGTAAGAGCTGGGCTAGAGTCAAAAGCCTCAGCCAGGTCAATAAAGACAGCAGCTAATACATGCCCCGTATCCATCCCCTTCAGGATGGAATCAGTGATACACAGGAGGGAAGAGACTGTTGAGTGGTCTTTACAGAAACCAGACTGGAATGGAGAAGGAAAGGTGGAGGAGTCAAGAAAGTTGGAAAGCTGGGAGAAAATCAGCTTTTTCTGCAGTTTAGCAAGGGGAAGGGAAAAGTAAGACGGGGCAGTAATTCGTAGGGATGCAGGTGTTAACCCTTTTCTAGAGAGTGTAGCACTTCAGCCAGCTTCCAGCAAGCAGGAATGGAATAAAGATGAAAAAAGAGAGATGTAGAAGAAGACAGAGAGAGAGAAAAGCAATGGCAGGGGAACAGAGGTGTTGGAGATTAGAGTCAAGATCATCAGGACTATATCCTTTGGAGGGCTTAAGGAAAAGCAGGGCAGGCACAACATCTGAGACAGTGACTGGTGAGAAACTAAGTAGATGAGGAGGGTGAGAAAGCAGAAGATGAAGAAGCAGAGGAAGGAAGAGCAGAGATGGCATAGGCGGTGAAGAAAGTCTTGAAAGTAGGAACCATCTTAGCAGGCTCAGAAATGACAACAGGTGGGTTACCAAGACTGAGGGTAGGTGTGTGTATATAGTAAGAGGGATTAAAGAAACAGTGAATAGCTCTCCAGAATTGATTTAGAAGCAGAGAATTTGTTGGCAGATAAGGACCGCTTGACCTACCCAGTCTGCTGATTTTTCCCTGCCTACAGTAACACCACAGATCCTCTGGTTCTTTCTACTCCCCCCGCCCTACTTTCCACCAATATTGCCTCATGCCTATTTCATACATTCTTGAAATCCACCGTTTTCACCCTCACCACCTCCACTGGTAGACTGTTCCAGGAATCCATCACTCCTTCTGTGAAGAAGTTCTTCCTCACATCTCTCCTGAATTTACCCACCTCCAGCTTCACAGTATGCCCCTTTGTTGTTGAGCATCTTTTTTTTCCTGAAAAATACTTTCCTTCTGTATCTTATTTACCCCATGAGGTATTTAAAAGTCTCTATCATATCCCACCCCCCCCTTGCCCCAGAGTGTACATATTGAGTTCCTTTAGTATCTCTCCATAGGGCTTTTTATGCAGACCCTGCACCATTTTAGTGCCCTCTACCACAAAGAGGCAGACCTTCTCCTCCAGCTCCTCTGCAATGTCACTTATAAAGACTTTAAAGAGGTTCAGTCGAAGTCCTAATCCCTGAGGTGCCCTGCTGATCACCCTCTCCTTCTCAGAGTAAATTCCATGTACCACCACCCTCTGTTGCCTATCCCCTAATCAATTTATTACCTAGTTTACCAGCTTTGAACCCACTCCTAAACTACACAGCTTGCTTACTAGTCTCCTATGTGTAACAGTGTTGAAAGCTTTACTGAAATCTAGGTAGACCATGTCCACTGCTCCCCCAATCTAATTTCTTGGTCACCCCGTCAAAGAAATCTATCAGATTTGTTTGACATGACCCCCCACCCCTGAATCCATGTTGCCTTGGGTATTGTAACCCACTGGATTCAAGATATTCCACTATCCTTTCCTTCAGTAGTGATTCCATTAACTTTCCCATCACCAATGTCAGGCTGACTGGCCTGTAATTGCCAGCCTCCTCCCTGCTACCAGTTTTGTGAAGTGAGTCTACATTTGCCCTCATCCAGTCCTCAAGAACCACTCCTGCTTTCAGTCAACTGTTAAAGGGGATGTAAGCATTGCAAGGGACACTCAAATTGTGAAAGCCTATGAAAAGATATTTCAGACAAGGTACTGGACTTCCTTGTAGGTGTAAGGAATTCTGAGATATGAATATCTAACCTTGTAGCTCATTTCATAGGGACTTTAACAGAAAGTGATGTCACTGAGGGGCCAGCTCTATGTTATTAATCACAGCCTGCCCTCCAGTGACATCACTTCCTGTTTTAAGATTACATGAAATGGCTGCTGCCTGGTTTTGATTTACAGATAAGTTAGATATTCATAGCTCAGGACTCCTGACACCTAAAGGTAAGCCCTATACCTCATTTGAAAGATCTTTTCATGGGCTTTTACAATCCAAGTGACCCCTGCAATGTTTACTTCCTCTTTAAATAAGATTGTCAGAGGTGCAGATAGTACCTACCTGAGCTCCCTCAATACCCTTGGATGCACACATCTGGTCCCATTGCTTTGTCCACTTTCAGATTAGCGAGTCCCCTTTGGACTCTTACCTCCGAAAAAGGACTAGTGTCCACCTCCCTCCCTCCCTCCTCCCTCCCTCCCTCCTGTTATTTTTTTGTAGAGGAGTGTGAAAAAAATCTTCCGCCGGCGGAATTTTGGCGGAAGTCAGAATTTCAACTCCATGAAAGTGCGGAAATCCTTTGACTACTGTCATGAATTTCTGACTTAGAACTGCTGTATTTTCAATATGTATTGTGTATTGTTATAGTAAACCACGTAAAAAAAGTTCTGCATTTCCAATTACTGAATTTATCTTGAACTGCATAGTTATTTGCGGATTACTATGTGCTTATTCTGCCACCCTCCTGCCCCACGATCACTATTGTGGAATTCTGATTCCACGTGGCACATATTATTATGTGTATGACACGGGAAATAGAGTTGCACTTCTGTTTTCCGCTAGTTACGTTGGTATTTCCACATTACGCAGGTCCACGTAAAATAATTCCACCGGCTGTAAAATGTGAGTGAATCCTGGAACTTTATGTGAACCATAGAACAAACATTCCATGGTTATTTACACACCAGAAACCAGCAGTGGCAAAGGTGGAAAATGCAGTGAGTGAGACAGAGAGAGACTAGAGAGAAGCAGCAGATAGAGGACAGAGTGGAGAGTTAAAAAGCGACAGAGAAGTGACAGCGAGAGGAAGAACAAAAGTTTCAGTTATTCAGGTCTTTTGATAACATTTTTTTAATTGGTATATTTTGTTGTGTTGACTTGCACCACCAGTGTAAATTACACAATGCTGGCATTAGCATCAGCATCACAGCCCCAGGATGAGGGACAGTAGCATGGAGGGGAACAGGCACAGCAGCAGCAGGGCCAGCAAGGAGGAGGGCTGTTGTAGCACACAACTTCCAGTTCACAGGCACAGCAGCAGCAGGGCCAGCAAGGAGGAGGGCTGTTGTAGCACACAACTTCCAGTTCACAGGCACAGCAGCAGCAGGGCCAGCAAGGAGGAGGGCTGTTGTAGCACACAACTTCCAGTTCACAGGCACAGCAGCAGCAGGGCCAGCAAGGAGGAGGGCTGTTGTAGCACACAACTTCCAGTTCACAGGCACAGCAGCAGCAGGGCCAGCAAGGAGGAGGCTGTTGTAGCACACAACTTCCAGTTCACAGGCACAGCAGCAGCAGGGCCAGCAGAGGAGGAGGCTGTTGTAGCACACAACTTCCAGTTCACAGGCACAGCAGCAGCAGGGCTAGCAAGGAGGAGGGCTGTTGTAGCACACAACTTCCAGTTCACAGGCACAGCAGCAGCAGGGGCGAGCAAGGAGGAGGGCTGTTGTAGCACACAACTTCCAGTTCACAGGCACAGCAGCAGCAGGGCCAGCAAGGAGGAGGGCTGTTGTAGCACACAACTTCCAGTTCACAGGCACAGCAGCAGCAGGGCCAGCAAGGAGGAGGGCTGTTGTAGCACACAACTTCCAGTTCACAGGCACAGCAGCAGCAGGGCCAGCAAGGAGGAGGGCTGTTGTAGCACACAACTTCCAGTTCACAGGCACAGCAGCAGCAGGCCAGCAAGGAGGAGGGCTGTTGTAGCACACAACTTCCAGTTCACAGGCACAGCAGCAGCAGGGCCAGCAAGGAGGAGGGCTGTTGTAGCACACAACTTCCAGTTCACAGGCACAGCAGCAGCAGGGCCAGCAAGGAGGAGGGCTGTTGTAGCACACAACTTCCAGTTCACAGGCACAGCGGGAGGCCACCACCAGCATCAGGTGAAAGCTTGCGCCACCATTTTCCACCAAGGAAGTGGCAGTACTGGTCAAAGAGGTGACCAAACATGCCAAGTCTTTATCTGGGCCAGAAAAACTGCCCTTAAAGCATAGGGAGTAGTGGGCCAGCATCAAGGCCACCATGGATTTGGATGGTGAGGGAACTGTGCAACGTTCAGTGAGACAACTGAAGCACAAGAGAGCGTCGGGAGCCTGAAGCCCTCGAGGAGCTGGTGGTGTGGTGACACATCCTCCCGAATCATTCTGGAAGAGGAAGTGGGTGTTGAAGGAGAGCAACATCAGTAAGTATAGTTTGTTATTTGTAATCATGATATTGTATGTATCATACATTATAAAACGTGTGTATGAAATGCTGCAATCTGATTGGCTAATTTGGCTGTTAGGATTCAAACAGCCTTAAATTAATCCATGGACCATGTTATAGTGTCATGTACAGTCTGATCACCATGACTTGAATTAGTCCTGTCAGCATTCGATTCTCTAGCTAGCATTGTTGCATGTATGGAGTGATGCTGCATTCAGATTCTGAACCAGAATTCTTAAACTGTTGGTGGAAGAACTATTTTATTAAAAATCTCCTTCTAAATGAGGAAAACATTCAAAAAGTATACTTTTAAGGAAAGGGAACGTTGTTTAACCAGCAGTAGCACACTAAGCAGCAGCTGTTTCCAGATGCGACCTGGGAGCACAAGGTAGTTAAGTGACTTGCTCTGGATCACACAGTAGGCACCTAGGCATTTAGCACTTTTCTTTTTGAATTTTTTTTAATAGCAATAAGGCACTCCCAGTCCCATGAGTTAGATTAACAGTCAGTTAATCACCCTCTAGGGCCAATACGTCACTCGGCTGCACCTCATGGCACATGACGTCCCTGGGGTGATTAACAGACTGTATTAATCTAACCCCTGGTCTTGCCTTATTGCTTAATTAAAAATATTTACGAATGTTGTATTGTTGTATGAAAGTAATATGGTGTGGTGCATGTAATGCTCTCTGGCTCTCCCAGTGTTAGCAATTGTGTGCACACACAGTGTGAACCAAAAATTAATAAGAATACATACATACATATGAACATTCGAACATATATATGAAGAAGCAAGCAGAAGAAGGACGTTTTGCCTTAGGTCTCTCTAGCTTGCTCATATTGCAGGATCCACAGCTTGAGCTACTAAACCCCCCCAACTCCTCCAGAGTCTAACCATTTCCATTCTCATAAGTTTCTCCCTATGCCTATCCTAGCCTTTCTTGAAGCTGCTCTGCTCACTGTCTTCAACAAGCCCACCTCTTCTGGCACCACATTGCAAGTGTCCAACCCCACCACCCTCTCAGTGAGAAAGTGCTTTCATCCTGCCCTTTGGCTCCTTTTTAAACCTTCTCCTCCTCCCAATTAAAACACATTAGTAGTTTTTTTTTTTAAACTGAATACATATGAACCGTATATGCATGTGATGGTATTTATGACATATGGCACCTAAATACATCACCTTTGTTTATGGTCATGGACTGTCATGTCACAGGTGGGTGTACTTGTAATGTCTCTGGAACATGGTCAAACACAGAAACATAGAAATTGTCGGCAGATAAGGACCACTAGGCCCATCCAGTCTGCCCGTAAGCCCTCCCCTTGTCTGCAGCCTCTGATCCTACTAGATCAATGGCTTTCTCCTCTCCTTCCCACTTCTAGGGTTCATTATGTCTGTCCCATAAAAGTGTAGCCTCAGGATTCAGGAGACCAGGAACAGAACCTGGGTCTCCTGAGCCGTACCAGCTGATTATTTTCTGTCTTAGCCCTCTCTGCCATGGGAGAAAGAGACCAGGAGTTTTGTAGTTGATAGGATTCAAACCTGTGCAGGCAAATCCCTATGGATTTTTAGTCCATCACCTTAACCACTTGGCCACAACTACCAACTTCTGCTGCCTCACTTTCCTTCAAGCCAAAGCTTAAGAGAGAAGTCTCCTCCTGAATGCCACTTTAAATGCTTCCCACATGACTGTCTTAGGGACCCCATTAACCCTAGTATTGTTACTGAAATATTCTTTCTCCTCTTGTCTGAGCCATGTTCCAAAGTCTTTGTCTCTCAAAAGGCTTGAGTTAAATCACCATCTTTTCATGTTTTCTACCCCCTAGTGCAGGGATGGGCAACCTAAGATAATCAGAGGGCCATAGGTGTGGCCCTAAAACACCCTCAAGGTCCACAAGTTCCCATTTACCACAGTCACAAGCCAAATTTATACATTTGAATTAAAAACAATCTATAAATAACACATCCATCACAGTCTTCAGCTTATCTCCCTTGCTAGCTTTGCAAAGAAAGCCTCCTGGTGCTGGCCAACTTCCTGACCTATCCCGTCACTTGAGGCATTTAGGGCCAGTGCCACTACCCTGCCCTGGGGGGTAAGCCAGGAGGTATCGGGGAGTCGTGGCCAAATGTGGGAGCGGGAGGGGTCCATGACCAGGCTGAAGGTAGCAGTGATAGGGTAGCAGCAATAAAGTATAATAAATAAAAAAAAAAAAAGAGAGAGCCTCCTGGTGTATTTTTGGATGGTTGAGGGGGCCACATGTTGACCACTGAGGGGCTGCATGTGGCCCACGGGCTGCGGGTTGCCCACCACTGCCCTGGTGCAAGATGTGCAGCACCACAGTGACAGGATAGTCGAATATGACAAGGGGAACAATGTATATCTGCATGACACACTGGATGTGGTCCTGGGCAGCCACGAAAGAAGAGTGAAGTGACAGCATGCATCATGGGGCACAGAACACAGAACACAGTGTAATCGCATGTATCCTGATAGTCCAGCCACCAAATGACTCACAACCCCACATCAACAATAGCCTGATGCACTGTCTTTGCACCCCTAGAGTCTGTCACAGACAGGAGACCACTCTTGTTCAGGCATCTGTCTAGTAACATTTACGTCATCCCATAAGAAAAGTTTGCTGGGGAGATCAGCAACCGACAGGATCAGCCGCATTTTGCAGAGCTCTGCTGAACTGCCCCTATTTCTGATTAAAACAGGCTTTTAGACACACAGTCACTATTCAAAATAAATTTTTACCTGTAGTAAACTGCCTGGAGAGTGATCTGGAGCAATTTCATATGAATGGGAGATGGGGCATCCCAGAAATATGATGCAGCCTGAGCAAGGGAAAGGCAAGCAACAGGTTCCTCAAGGCCCGTCCACATTAGAGAGAGTGCAGCAACTGGAGGGCACCAAGGCCAAACTGAGCCTGAAAGTGGTTTAAAAGAAAAAAATCCTTACCATAATAATCTTGTTTTTTACAAGTGATTTCCTAGTAGTACCAGACACCACCACAGCCAGTCCAGAGCTGTCTACCATCCCTGTAAAGTACAGCCACGTAAGAACTTACCATAACAGTAGATCTTCGAGAGAGGCTCCAGCAATAGGTAACAACCACCAGGACCAAGCCGCCAGGTGCCAGGACCATACGGCAAATCCCAGCCAGCAGCGCAGAGCGTGGGACTGCCCCCAATGCCACGTGACTTGCGCCAGCCAGATGCCACACAAAGGGCGGTCCCCACACTCGCCCCCCAGTTCTCCCGCCTGAGATCTGAAAGGTGCAACAGGAGAAAGGAGTACAATATAACATAACACACTATAATATATAGTGTATTTCATAAATATATATATACATATACATATATATATATATTCAGTTCATCATTTCCACTGGATCTATCTTTTATTTCATTTGCTGCTTTCTCTTTGGAGGATCCCCTGAGCGGGCGTTCCATTGCCATACAAGCCCTCCAAGCTCCCTCCTAACTGTGCCTCTGCCAGCAGCCCGAGTGGCACCTCCAAAACCGGAGACCACAAAGCCTGCAAGCAACCACAGCCTCCAAGACCTTTTAGCGGGCGACCGGCACCTTCAGCCACCACCCACGCCACCCCTCTCCAGCCAGCAACAATGACAGGTACGGTAACTTTTGACCAGCCGGAAAGCAGTGCTTACGCAACCTGATTGGTTGGTCTCCTGACTGTGTGCTCCTGTTGGCCAGTTTCTCTTGAAATGCCGTGACTCTACAGTACGAACTTCTCTCATTCAAAATTCTACTGCTTAATTCTGGAAAATCTTAATATTAGCAAATAAGATTGTTCATAACTGTTTTAAAGCATTAGAGCATTAATTGCCATTTAGTTTTCAGTGTGTGTGTACATAAGCAGGGCCACCTCAGCACTCTCAAAATGTCATTACTACAGCTTTTGTTAAATAATTTATTCTGTTATTGGCTGTTAAGCAGTATCCTGAAACTATTAAATTCGCGCCGACCCCGCCATGCAGAGCACAGGAGGGGCTGGCAGGAACGTTGGAATTAAATATTCGTCAGCATTGTAGTTTTAATATTACGTTTTAGAAGTCGACAAATTACACAAATCATGCTGAAGTTTAACTTTTAGGTTAGGTCATTTAAGTGATCAGGGTATTCAGATAGCAACATAGTTTCTTCTGTGAAACTGGCCACTTCAGATATGGTGCTGCACCCCAGTCTCCCCTAATGAACCCTCCTCTCACCTCTAAAACTTCACCACTTATACTCCTGTCTCTCCTGTTATGTCTAAACTGGCTAACAACTTGTACATCTCTTGCTACTTATCCCGCGCTTAACAATGATAGTGACTTCAGGTTTTCTAACATCCTGCTGTACTATTACTCGAATTCTACCCTGCTCACTCTATCCTCATCAAAAGGGCTGTATCTATCTGTCTATCCACTCCTATCTCTTGAACTATCGTGACCCAAATGCCAGTTAGGCACTCTCTCTGCCAACCTACTTTCTCACCTTGCCCGGGCTCCTATGCTTGCCGGAGATATTGAACCCAACCGGGCCCTATGGTTTGGCGCTCACCCTGCAACGGCTGCAACAAAAAGGGTCTGGTTATAGCCCACATGAATATCCGGAGTCTCACGAGTCACCTGGCTGAGCTCGAAGCCTGGGCTAAACTGATTAACCCTGACATTTTATGCCTATCAGAGACTTGGCTGAAGCCTTGGGTGCCTGATGCCACTTGTCTTGTGCCTGGTTATAGCATTCTAAGGAAAGACCATATTGGGTCAAAGGGGGTGTTGCGATTATGTACAAAAATCATCTATCCCTGAACATCCTACCCTGCACTGATTCCCTAACACCTTGTGAAACTCTGCACGCTACCCTGGCACTGGGTTCAAAACTGCTGCACATCATTTGTGTCTACAATCCACCTACAAGCGGATGAGTGGTCTCCAGAATTTGCTACAATATGTCTCCCAGAATGTAAAATCAAATGAGGCTCTACTCCTTGGGGACCTGAACCTTAACTGGCTGGGTCCACGGCACAGCATCCTTGAATCTCTAATACAGAAGCACAATCTACACCAAACTATCACAGGCTTTTACCAGAACTACTACTCCGCACTCAGGGTCCCTACTTGATTGGATCCTCACCACCAGACCTGATCATGTACTAGATGCCACAGTGCTTGCTGACTCAATCACTGATCATTCCCCCACACTTTGTCGATGGCGATCCTGTCCACCTCCTCCTCCTCCACCACGCCTGATTAGGTTTTCAAACTATGCTGCCCTGGACAAACAAGCCTTCCTATTTGACCTCTTGTGTTGACTGGTCCAACATTTATACCGCAACCAATGTTGATACTGCCTCAATTCATTTCTGACTGAATTTGGCAACATCCAAAAGAAGCACCTCCCTACAGTCAAAAGGAGGGTAAGGGCCAGCATTCGAGGTGGCTGAAAAAGACCTGCTTCAAAAGTTAAAAGTTAGAGACAATCAATGGAAAAGTACAAACTGGACTGTAGTCAGATCTCATTCTGTATAAACAATACAGAAATGACTGTAAAAGATGCATCAGGCAGGCCAAAGTAAATACTGCCAAAACCTGCTGATTAATTCTTCCAATGACCCTCGCAAGTTTTGGGGTCACATTAAGTCCTTCTTAGGTTCTGCTAAAGATGTCACTCCCTCAGATATGGTCCTACATGGTGTACACTGTAATGATTCTACTACCATTGCAAATGCTTTTAACCAACAATTTTCTGACTTATCTGCCTACAGCTTCCCTCCCATCACAATCCTCTGCTTCACAGTTTAACCCCACAGCATCTGAAGGACCCCAAACTTAACCAACCCCTTCTATTTCAGGGAAGTGTCTAGGCATCAGGTCCTAAAGCTGCTCAGGTCACTCTCTGAAAACACCAGTACTGGCTCAGATGGCCTAGAACCAAGACTACTAAAAATGGCTTCTTACTACATCTCTGGCCCCCTGGCACACATCTTCACCCTATCTCTCTCCAATGGCATTGTCCCTGAAGTCTGGAAGGCAGCCGAGTCACTCCTGTATTTAAGAAAGGCAGTAAAATGACATATCAAATTACCGCCTATTGCTATTTTGTCTGTTCTGAATAAAATCCTGGAAAAGTAGTATCCTTGCAAATCACTGAATACCTTGAGAATTCAATTTACTAAGCTTAGCACAACATGGTTTTAGAAAGCATCACAGCACCATGACAGCACTTGCAAAATTCACTTCAGATATCGTTACCAATATGGATAGAGGAAAGTTAACAGGGCAGTCTTCATTGACTTAACCAAAGCTTTCGATCTGGTTGACCATTCTCTGCTACTATCCACCCTCAGTACCTTGGGCTTCTCTCCCCAGTCACTACCTGGTTCAAAAGCTACCTCTCCAACAGAACACAAGCTGTTAAGTTTAATTCATCCATGTCAGACAGTGCTGTTATCAACATTGGGGTCCCTCAGGGGTCTATACTTGGCCCTCTTCTATTCTCTTCTTATTCACAATAAACTTCCTCAGCTGGTCACCACAGGTCACTCACTTTTATGCGGATGACCTGGTAATTTATTATCACCTGATAAGGTCCTGGATCTAAATGCTGCCCTCACTGCAGATTTTCGTTGCAACACTGGTTGAACTCTCAACGCCTGGTTTTAAATACAAATAAAACAAAAGTTATGATATTTGGCTCCAATCACAAGCTTAGATCCTGTCCTCTGACCATCTCTGTCTCTGATATCGATGGGGACCCTATAGAAACTGTCACTTCCTTTCGTTACCTTGGCATCCACCTGGATCAAACCTTGGACCTGAAAGCACATATACAGAAACCTGCAAGTCAATCAACTGCAAATTGGGGGCTGCCTATAGAACCAAATACCTGCTCACCCCTGCTGCTAAATTGGCGATAGCCAGAGGCATTCTATTGCCAACCCTTACATATGGGTGTCCCATCCTGTCCTTGGCCACCAAATCTTCACTGCAGCTATGGGATACTACCTTCAATAATGTGCAGGTATGCAACCAAAGCACCTCGGCTGCAGCATCGCCTCTATATCAGGACCTTGGTTGGCTCTCTCCTTCCTCTACCAGGCAGTACTACTTGTACAATTTAGTTGATTCCATCCTAAGGACGCCCAAGCCTGCTATCCTGTCTGATCTCCTCAGCCAGCCATTCCCACAAGGAATCTTAGATCGGCTGATCAGACCTTACTATCCATCCCTTTGTCGGACTAAAAGGGCATTGGCTCCTTCCATCATGCTGCCCCCACCTATGGAACCTACTACCTCAGGATCTAAGAGATGTCTCCACTCATGTGACTTTTAAGAGCAAACTCAGGACTTTCCTCACTACTATGGACAAATGTGTTTGCTTTGACCCTACCTGATCCGCTGCATTTGTACTGTTTCCTCATTGCTAGCACTTTTGCCTGTCCAAATGGGTGTTCTATACTGTGCCTTGTAATTAATGTTTTATTTTGTGCCTTGTAATTAATGTTGCCTTAACCTGTTTCTTTATAAGCCTAATGTTAGCTGTTGACAATTGTAAGTCGCTATTCTACTCCATGACATTCTTATCTTCACTTTACAGCCTCTCCTCACTTAACCCCACTGCTGCTCTCTTCCCTTCTTCTGTTATATCCTCTTCCTTTGCCACCTCCCACCAAACTCACCTTACCTGTTCCTACCTCATCCATGCCCCTCCTTAGTCCCCACCCTCCTGGCTGTGCTTAGTCACCTCTCCACCTACTACCGCTACTCCCACCGCTCACCGACCCCTTCCTGCCCTGCCATCTCTTGGTTCCACTGGCTCGGCTTGACTTTGACACTTTTGCCGCTATTGCGTAACTCCTCCGCCTCTATCCCCTCTCACCGCATCCTCACTCGCCCTGTCGCTCATCGGTTCCACCAGCCCGGCTGTATTTTCCTACCTCCTCACCGCTGTTGCCATCTACTGCTCGCCCCCTACCACACCTCTTCGCCTGCCGCTCTTCGGCTCCATAGGCCCGGCCGCAGGTTGGTACCTCACCCCACTGTTGCCGTGATCTGACGGCACCTCCTTTCCACTTAATCTCTCCTCCCATCCTTTTGCCAGTTTTCCTTCCTTGTGTCTTTTCTACTGATGCCTTCCTCTCTTATTTTCTGCCTTCTACTATTCACATTTTTGAGTATGTTCCATGATCAAGTGTTATAAAGTATATTTTTGTTTACTAATGTATGTTACATTGCCATATGTATTTCTCTCTGCATTTTTTGTACTCGTTGTCTTAATAATCTGGCTGTACTCTTTGTGTGTTGTAATTGTACCTCCCGGGTCGTGCCTGAAAACAGTCACTTGCTGACTAGCGCACTTACCCGGTTAACAAAAACTAAATAAATAAAAATAAAATAAATGTGTGTGTTAGTGTTACGTGGCGTTTCCACTTGCGTTTCCGTTATCGTTTGCATTAGCGTTTCCGTTTACCCACTGTGTGCAGTACCCTTTGCTTTTGTGTTTACATTACTGTTACCATTTGAGTTTCCGTTACCGTGTGCCCTACCATTTGTGTTTACATATGCACTTGCATTTGCGTATCCGTTTGCATTACTGTTTCCTTTGGCATCATCGTTGGTGTTTCCATAACCGTTTGTGTTACTGTTACCATTTGCGTGTTCGTTACCGTTTGCATTTCCAGTGGCCTTAGCGTTTGTGTTTTCGGTAGTGTTTCCATTGTCGAGTGTGTTAGTGTTTCCTTCTGCGTCACCGCTGTCATTACAGTTTGCGTTTCTGTTACCGTTTGCATTTTTGTTACCGTTTTCATTACCGTTTGTGTTTCTTTAGCAGTTAGCATTTGTGTTACCATTTGCGTTATCATTTCTGTTTTCATTTACATTTGCGCTTGTGTTTCTCTTATCTTTTGCATTACCATGTGCGTTACTGTTTGCGCTTGCATTTGCATTACCGTTAGCATTACTATTTTCATTTACCTCACTGTTGCCATCACTGTCTGCGTTAACGTTACCGTTTGTGTTTTTGCGTTTGCACAGTGCAGTGCAAAACAATATGTTTTTGCTATTTTTCTGCACTGTCTTCTGTGACACATAGAGCAGCCAGTGTGTGGTTGATTGATCTGAAACTTGCCACATAAAAAGACTTTTGTTCAAGGAACATGCCAGTGTTTGTTTGGTGAAAAGAGGTTGTTCTGTTCTAGAGTTACTGCCATGTGAAGTTGGCCCTCCTCGTGGTTACAGATTTTCTGGCCACCGGGTCTGCCATTTTAGCACATTTTCGGCCATGATTTCTACCATTTTCTGGTGGAAGACTTCTTAGAGGTGCAGAAACGTGAACATTGAATATCTCTGGAATGGTTTGGTCTTTTCACATGAAATTTGGAGGGTGTTGAGTGGATGTCCTGGGGATGTGAATAATGCTGTTTACATGTTGGAAAATAATCTGTTGCAGAGATACTGCATGACGAGTTAATGTTTTGTGCATAGTGTTCTGCATTGTGCTACTGGCTTGAAATTGATAGCGAGGTAGCCCTAGAGGTATAGAGGTGCCTTGCAGTGGTTTGGTGTGTAAAACACTAACAGGTATGGAATTATGCCACTCTGACTAATGAAAATTTGGTTCATTATGCTTCAATAACTTCTGAACCATGTGTCCAATTTGCCTGGCATTTGGAATGTACAAAGATTTATAATACATCTTTGACTGTGATGATTTTCAGGTCACTGGCGCTTCCAGCTGCTGAACTGTGCATGCTACGTTGTTTGCTCGTGGCACTGTGCGACCGTTGAATGGATGTACAGAGAATTCTGGACACACAGTGTGCTATGGTACATGTCTTCTTTTAACAATTTCTGGTTCCGTTGGATATATGGTTCTTGTGTAGCAAAGTGGTAAAAATTTTCTTTTCGGCAATCCTGTGCAGTTTTCCCGGCGTGACACTGTGCAACTGCTGAACAGATTCAGATAACATTTGTTATACATGTTGTGGTATGGTACATGTCTTCATTTACCAATTTTCATTTTAGTTGATCATACAGTTTTAAGCAGTAAAGTGACAACAATTCACATGGTGGGAAGGGGCCCCACCACCACATTCCATTCACTATTTATAGTGCACATTCTCAAAAAGAAGGAAATACATGGCAAAAACTCCATTTAATGCATCAGTTGGATTGTTACATGGTGACAAAAGTGAGAATTGGTGTTGGTTGCCACCCTTGCACCCCACGCCACCGCCCCTGTGGGCATCGGTGTGCATTGGGTCATCGGTCCTAACTCTCAACCCATTCTCCTATACTGCACCTCCTCAGCTTATTTACACAAGGAATGGGGTGAGAGTTAGGCCGATGACCCCAATGCACACCCTGATGCCAGTTGGTGGGGGCGGGTGGTGGGGTGCAAGGGGTGGCAACCATAACACCGAATTTCCTTCCTTTTGTCATTGTGGAACAACCCTAACTGATGCATTAAATGGACTTTTTGCCATGAATATGAATATATATATATATACACACATATACATACAATATAACTATGTTATTGGACAGCAGCAGAATGCATCACCATGTTCCATAAACATCTATATGGTGTGACTTTGAGTCAGTCAGCTAAATGCTCTCACTGGGTATGGTTGTTATCCAAATTCAAATGTTTTTGTTTCAGCATTTATTGTACATGACCCACCTCAACCTGTAAACATTAGCATCTCCAGTCATGTATGGTCTGTTATCATTCATCACCCCCTACTGAGAAATTTTAACTTTAACATTAAGTTATGCCTAATGTGCAGCATCTAAATTGTACATTTTTGTTGTGAATTACACTGGCATGCAATACACTCCATATATCCACTGAGTCTGTCATTTAATCCCATGTAGCAGTAAGCAATGCTGTTATTTGCTGCAGAAGATGTATTGACATGATATTGTGAACCCTGGTACGTAATCCTCCACATTCATGGCACTCTGAGGTTATTTGCAATACTACTTATATGGGGCCCCATGCACTGATGGGGTGGATTGGCTATGCATGTGTATCTGGGGCACGCAACCACTCCGGCACCCCACATGCCCCGCAGGATGCATTGCTGGGGCACACAGCACATATGCATCCAATCCCCGACTGCGCAAAGAGCAACGTGCATGGGGCATTAAGTGCACTAAGACACTTAGTGCTGGCCACGGGGTGCAGAGTAGGGCACAGTGTACACCAGAGTGAACCCTGCCATAAATGCCCTCCACACCCTGCACAAGGCATACTGGTGGCCGATGTGAAATACCCCCCCCACCACCACACACATACAACTCCGAATACCCGCCCCAGAACCAACAGGACATTGTGGACCCCACAGGACCAGAACCACGGCCCTGCACCATAGGCTACACCCCACCATACAGATGGCCACCCTGTCACCCACTGCGTGCTGTGGCACCCCAACACAGTCATGCCCCCCACCTCATAGGCATTGGCACCCCACCACTGCCCCATGGACACAGGGTTCTCCGTCCTGGTGTGCTGTACAACCCACCCTGGGATCCAGTGCATTGCTCCATGTCACTTCGTGAGTGGGTGGGCCAGTGGAATTACCCTTCGCACACCACCACAGCTGCCGCCATAGGTCATCTGCGGGGTGCACTGCCCGTCCAGGCATCCGATTGGATGCTCGCCAGTCCCATGACTCCGCCCCATCCACACCGCTGAGTCCTGCACACCGGGGCGATGGACAGTTGGCTGTTGGTCGCAGCATGCCACTCGAGCACACCTGTCTGCAGGTGCAGAGCTCCACTGGTGATATGTGCCTCAGGCACGTACATCCTCCCATTTGTGCATAGGGGCTATTATTAATGATTGTGAACTTTTCTGTCCTTTAATCACCCCTGAGTCTGACTACTACTGCCTCTTATGTGATGACATGTGTTGATCCTACTGCTGTTGTCCCCAATATTAAACATATAGGGTAGCCTTAACCATATTATGGAATGAAGCTTATACTGTTTCTTGAATGTTTTTTTTTCTGACTGACAATCCCTAAATATCTTGTTTATATTCAGGCAGCTTCCAAGCAAACCGAACAGACCCAGGTGGGTGGCAGGTGGACTGGTTCATTAAAATGGATGCTACACATTGTCACCGTACTGATTCAGTCAGTGCCGTTTGTGTAGGTTCGGAGGGAAAAGCCTACCAGAACATGTGATGAAAAACCACATTGTGTGCTTAAAGTAATACTATCATCCTAATCTGAAGCTCCATTCACACACAAGGCCTAACCCCCTTTCCCTTAAATTTGGCTTTTCGCAAGCATAAATACTTTTTTTTTTGCTGTGTGTGCACGTCCTTCAAGAAGGTGTTGTAGATGCTGTGATTACACAGAATGGTGGCTGCTGCTCATTGCCATTTCAACTGAAAACTGCAGTGCTGCACCACTTGCTTGTATTGTACCGAGTGAAGCATATCAGTGCTGCACTTTCCAATGCAAGGGCACTGCACAGCATCCACCATGCTGCCTTAATCATGGAGTTTACAACAACAACTAAGGTAAGTCAAAACACTTAAAAAAATAATTTCTATGCCTTGCAAAAAGCAGTAAATGTGGGTCGGTTAAGGCTTTGTGGGTGGTTGGCAGATTCGGATTATGCATGATAGTTCCACTTTAAATCACTGCCGTCAAAGCATCACGGCAGGATCTGGTACAAATAAGGTTAGTACGTAGTCTGGTCTCAAAAACATGTGTCAGCAGAACGAGACACAGCACATTACTGACACACTGGACAGAGAATACAAAAAGTGCAGATGTCATTGGCATATTTAAATGTATTTTGATGTACAGTATTTATTTCTTTCCTTACAGACCCGATTGAGCCACAGCCGGCTGCCCCCAAGAAGCTCAGCAAAAGAGCAAGAAACTGCTTTGGCCAACTACAGAGGAAGCTGGTAAAAATTGCTCAGCAAGAACCGGCAGAACAAGATGGTACCAGTGGTCTCCCTTAGGGTGCCTCCACCACACAGGAGGGCAGTCCTGCACCAGCCACGGGACTTCAGGCACTAGATGCCAAGTTATGTAAACTGCAGGAAAATGTGACGGCCACTAAAAAGGCACGCCAACACTGTATATTGTATGCCCTTGCAGGTCGGCATGATTTATACTGAAGACCTATAGGAGAAATGCTGCTGCTGATGTTCGGGGAAAGAAGAAGAAACAACATGTGTCCAAAGCCTTCCCACACAAGTGACTGACTCTGGTTGCATGCTGTTCTGTTGCTGGCTTGCTGTTGGACTAAGTTGTAGTCCAGCACTGAAAGTTAAATTATCTGTTTTGTTGTTTTTGGCTGTTGTTGTTTCATCCTTGTGCATAGTTCTTTTCTCAAGATTTTATTTTCATACGTCTTGTTGTTCTTGTTCTTGTTGTTACACTACAGTTTTTAAATATTAAACCTAAAATGTTACATACACCTTGGTGTTATCAGTTTCTTTCAATACAGTGTATGTATGTCGATAAACAACAAGTCATCAGGCAATACAATGTCTAGACACACACAGACTATGTAAATTGGCTTCTGTTTCCTTTTTACAATCCAAACTGTTGTTACACAGTTTGTTCTGATGGAGCATGACTGACTTAAACTTTGTTCTGCTTTCCTTCATAGGTGCATCAACACCACACTGTGTGGAGGCAGCCGAGGAGCAGGTGGTGTTGAACATCGGTGCTACACTGCCACAGTCACAGCGCAACACAGAATGTTAGGGTTTCTTCCGGCTTCTGTTATGTGGCAATCAATCAACATGGATCTGGAATGACAGGAAATGAAAATTACATACCTACCTTAATTCTTGATCTTCCTCTGTACCATTCATCACTGGTAGGTGTATGCTGTGAGCGCAGCATCCTGTGGGAGTTTTTTTTTTGGGGGGGGGGGGAGCTGGCACCAACGGAGCCGCCCACAAGGCCGACACACTGTGTGGTACTTGTGGGTTGGCCAGTAAGGGCTGTCGGCTCTCCTCTGCCTCAGTTCTGCATGCCGAGAAACAGAGGAAAAAGAAGATAGAGAAAAACTAGAGCGGGAAAGGAGCCAAGGGATAGTAAAAGGAAAGAATATAAACTGAAAAGGAATAGGCCAGCCAGAGGACAGAGGAGGAGGAGGAGGAGGATCTGGAGGACATGGGCTATAAGGCCCCAGTTCCTGGATGGCCTAACAACAGGAAAGAAGAAGAAGAGAAACAAAGAAAGAGAGAGATAAAGAAGAGGTAAAGAGAGAGGGGGGAGGGGGACTCATCTACTGACATGCTTCCATCAGCTCAGGATACTTATGAGACCGGGAGAGCTTCCTGGGAAAGCAGTCAGCTAACAGATATAGTTGCTGAGAGTTTGCAACTTGAAGCTATAAACCTCAGGGTCAGAAAAGAGCGATCGAGAAGCCCCCACCTCTTCCCTCTAAACCAGGCAGAAATATGGCCCTGGTCAGGAGACCACACCTTCCCCGCAATTGCCTCCAGAGGAGAAACCACAGGGTTCGGGGAGTTTGGACTCCACCAGTTCAAACACCTCCCTCCCTGAGGAGGAGAAGGGAGACTGAAGGGAAGAAGACAGAGAGGGAAGAGAAAAAGGTGGAGTCCTTGCGGTCCCTGCTCCTGCCCCCAAACCAGGGGACAACCAAGGGAGCCAGCACACTCAAGGGAGATGGACTGATCCAGGAGGCCCCAAGAACAGAAGGAAAGGGCCCACCAGGAGTCCCCTCAGAATATCTCTTGATTAAGAGGCCCTACTTGCCCTCCTTCCAAAAGGGACCCCTCTCCCAACTCTTAGGGGCAAAAGGGGTCATAGGGCTGCAGAGGGGATAAACCCCAACTGGACTTTGGAGAGGAGAGCCAGCAGGGAGGAGGACTGTCCAGGGACTGAGGCCCTCTGAGGAGAAGGTGGATGGGATTCAGTGATGAATGGTGAAGATACACAGGAAAATCAGGAATTACGGTAGGTATGTAATTTTCATATCTTCGCTGTGTCAATCTTCATCATTCATCACTGGTGGGTGAGTACCGAGCCACCTAAAGGGGGTTCAGCACTTCCCTGAGTGGGGAAAAGATGGAAGTAGGAGACCCATTTCAGGCCAGTTAGGCTTGAGACTGGTCAGAGCAAGGTGGAGTCCCCCACTTCCTGGGGAAAGGAAGGCACCCCTGATGATCACGTCTTGCCCTGCAAGAGAAAAGTCGGGTCCCCTAGGATGCGGAGGCAGTCATCCTAAGCTGGGCTAGGGATGAGAACCTTGATAGGCGAAGCCACGCCATCTGCCTGATGTAAGATTGCTGTCCCTGCTAACCATGAAGCTTACCTCATTGGCATCATAAGATGCTCCTGCTTGTGCCTTGCTAGCCCAGGCCCATTGTGAGATAGCTGTGGCCTGTCTGGCTGCCTCTGAATCAGGCAACAATGCTAACACCTGGCTTAGCATTGCCCACAGGATCCTGTTATGGGCAGCATGGTGTGCTTGATGAGAAGTGATTGAATGGATAACTCGTTCCGAGGAGAAAACTCTCTGCCCCAGGTGGTCGAACTCCGCAGAGTCCAGATCCGGGGGCTGGTCGTGGACCAGACTCCTAAGCCCAGTAGGGTGTGTCCAAATGCTCTATTCCCACAGAGGGATGGGGCAAAGTGCCTGGAGACCCCTGGGGTGCACAGTATGGCCACTGGAAGTCCAAAGGGGCTGGATCGGGTGGCTGGAAACTGCCAGGCACTGTATGAAGCCTCCTGGAAGGGTATAGGCAGGAGGAGATCACCAAGTGATCTACACTGTACTCACCTAGGAAGGCGCATGTTGTATGTTCAGTATTGCATCTTGCCACATAGGAGATATGCAGTCCTCGACTAGCCTCTCAAGGAAGCACTCATACTCCATCTGATCAACATCGGAGGACAAGTGACAAGAGTCTCCTCTTCCTCGATGGAGATGAGGAAGCCAAGAAGTTGATGATTCAGACTCTGACTGCAGAGGGGAGACAGGCGAAAGACCTGCTCGCCCATGGCCCTGACGTATCTAGGGTAGTCTGCAGCCTGAGCTCTAAACTGTTCCCAGATCAAAGGCCCCAAAGGACCCACATGGCCTGGGAGAGAAGGGGCTGGACACAGAGGTACAATAAGGGGGAAAAAGATTTCACCATCAGTGAAACATCTCTGCCAGGGCTAGGAGACCTAAAAGGCAATCCTGGACTGTGAGGTGATCCATGGGTCGCATCAGCCAAGGACCACTCAACCAGCCCAAAGCGGTCAGAACTGAGCCCTGTAGTGGAAGCATCCTATGAGGGGACCAGGGCCGCATGTGTCCAGAAGGGCAAACCCCAACCCCACCCAACAAGGACTGCCCCAAAGGAGATGAGGGAAAAACCTTGGGCTCAGCACTGCTGCTCCTCCTCAAGTCCTGAAGGACTGCAGGGGAGTGCCCCAGCCCCTCAACCCGACCTCTCAATCCTGCCGACTCTGAGGAAGACCTCTTCCTCACACCCTGTGCTTTGGGTCCCCCTAATTCCACAGACCCTCCAAGGAGGGCCACAGAAGAGGGGGTCCCAGATCCAGCATCTGGAGAGGGGGCGGCACCAGGGGCAGCAGCCAATCCCACTCCTGACACTGGAACCACCACTTCCACTGGCCCGCTATCCTGCACTGTGCTCCTGGCACTGCCCTCAGCATGGGAGCTGGCGCCGACTGTAGTCACCGAAGCCGTGGGAAGGGGCACCTGGGTAGGCGCAAGGGTCCTGGGCCCAGAGAGCCCACTGACTCCGAGAAGTCAAGTCACAGTCCGGTTTGGCCTCTCGATTATCCAACTATGGAGAGCAGGAGATCCAAAAGATCTCCAGATGGGGGACCACAGGGGCTCTCCCACCCTCAGTGCCGTGAACAGTGCAGTGGGTGAACCTGGTGCCCCTCACGGTGCTGCTTCGATCACCAGAGCCACGAATGCTGCCAGTATCTGAGACAGTACCAGCACGTGGTGCTGAGGAATGTCCCATGCTGGACCCAGCAACTGTGGGCTCTGACACTAGATAAGCCTGCACCTCTGAGAAGGTGACTGCCAGAGCGGTGCTCCCAGCCCCGAGTAGAGCTAGACTGGCCTCAGGCACTGCCAAAGAGGCCTCCATGGCAAGGCTAGAGAAGAGGAGGCCCTCCTCACTGGACTGTATAGGCCTGGGAGTGACCTGGAGGAAGGGCAAAGAGACCTGAGTTTGGACCAACAAGAGCATCAACACCTCCCAAAAGTCGGCGGAGCCCTGCTGACTTTAAATGTGTGGTACTCGAGAATGCAACGGTCCATTGAGAAGCAGGTGTTGCAGTGATCTATATCATGCTGAGGTCCAAGGCTGGTGGGGCAAACATCATGCCAGTCCATCCTGGAAATCTGCCAGCCACAGGGACACCGATGCATGGGAGGCTGGCCTGCTTTGGAAGATCGTTTTTTGTCCCTCGAACCTGGCATGATGCTATAAAAAACTAAACAATAATCAAACAAGACTCGGCGCTGTTTAAAATATAAAAAGGAAAGATCTTACTGGTACTTCCACAAAACGGTGCCGAGTAACTGGAATGGCAGAACTGCGGTGTCTAAGTTTGGCTGAGACAGCATCAAAAAATGGCTCTGTATAACTGAACGTGCGGTGCTGCATGGAAAAGTAGGCCGCTGACACAGATACTTTTCCTGAGCTGTAGCGAGGTGCTGTCTTGAATGGCGGGAGAAGCAGAATGGAGGAGGAGCCAACAGCCACTACTGGCCAACCCACGAGCACCATGCAGTACATCAGCCTCGTGGGTGGTGCCGTCGGTGCTGGCTCCTTCCCCTAGAAACAAAAAGCTCCTGTGGGGTGCTGCGCTCATGGCATACACCCACCAGTGATGAATGATGAATGGTGAAGATTGACACAGGAAAGCTCAAGAAACTGAACTGGATGACCTTCAGAAAAATAAGCATCCTCTTCCAATACAGTTGCACATCCCTGCAGTTGGTGGACACATGCAGACCTGAAAGATCAAAATACAGACAGTTGCAGAAACAAATTGAAAACATGGCACTGGTTAGCAGCACTGGTCCACTTGGGAGCGGGCCAAACATGTATGAACATTGTCTCACAAAGTAATCTGCTACCCATCACTATCTAATCTGCCACCACAAGTGGTCTGCACCATTGGCAGCCTACACCTCTGTACCCCACCCCACCTGCCTTGCTGTCTGCCTGTAACTACAACTGTCCCATTTCAACATAATAAAAATGAAAACGTTAGAAAAGAAAATATACAGCTGGCCCGGTGGCGCTAGGGTTGAGGGCTTGGACGCCTACACCCGCGCTGGCGTACTCCGGTTCAGGAAACAGACCCGGGAAGCTGGGTTGGCAGGGGAAAGATTGAGCATCCATAGGACTGCTCTCTCTTCCTGGGGAGGGCTGGGGAAAAACGACCGATCAACAAGCAACCTCTGGCAGAGGCTGGGGGGTAGCCGAAAGAGCGTCATGGCATATGCCAGGGGGTGGAGCCATGGCATGCATTGCCTTGGCAACTGGGCTCCACAGGGTGAAAAACCTAGGAAAAAAACCCTCCGCTGATAGGCGATGGCACCTCCGGCCGTGATCCACACTTCGGTAGTCGGATCCAGCCCCCTCCCCTACTGCCTCCCTCTCCAGCTCGGTGGATCAATACTAATAGATAGAGTACCCTGGGCCGGGGCGACCCTTCCCCGGAGGGCAGACCCAGGGGATGCCTGGTGCTGGAGAGGAGTGGAGGGGCTAACTGAAGTCACGCAGGGAGGCAGAGATGACGGTTCGGGGGTTGCCAGAGAGAGTTCGACGGCAGGGAAAATAAATAGAGTTTGAAAAAAAAAAAGAAAAGAAAAATATGCAATGTGTAAAAATTTAAAAACATTAGTACTTACCTTGGCACTTGTGATGGACATGCCAAGAAGGCACAGCCAGGCTGGCGGAAGACATGAAGGGGATTATGGGGATGTAATCAGTATTGGCAGGCAGCATCAGCATGTATGTAGCCTTAGCCAGGCATGGCTGAAAATAATATCATATAGAGAGCTGCAGAAAGAAAAGAGAAACATGGCATTGGTTAACAGAGGTGTGACCGCCTGTGAGGCAGGCCCACCAAATCTGAACATCCTATCACTGCCTACTCTGTGACTGCCACCACTCACTACATACTCTGCTACCACGACCTGGTGTGGTGTGGTGTGCTCCTGTGGTGGGTCCCCTCTCCCACGCCACCCCTGCCTTGATGTCTGCCTGTTAATACACCTATCCCACCTATTCCCATATAATGACCTGTGTCTGACAAAAAAATTCAAAGAACAGCAGCCATTAGTACTTACGTGGGCAATTCTGACAGACACATCATGAAGTTACAGTACTGGTAGAGTACAGGAGGATCCCAGCAGCAGCAGGAGTAGCAGCAGAAGCAGTGTTCACAAAGCCTTACACAGGCAGACCTGAAAGGGAAGCACACCAACACCGAGAGTTGCAGAAACACAAGACAAGCAATTGGATTGGCATTGTTTAGCTCAAGCACAACACATTTTAGGCTAGAAAAACAACAACGCAGAACATACTCTCTCCCTTTACCTAATCTGCATGCATCACAAGTGGTCTGAGCCTGCAGCAGCTACTCCACCTCTATCCCTACCGCTGTCCTGTCCACCCCCCACCAGTCCCCCAAATGTCTGCCTCAAAGACCGTGCGAATCTACACCGTTGAGAAACTAAAAAGCAGGTTGAGAGCTTTCGCTATAAAAAACAATTATTATGTACTTACCTGAGCAGTTGGGATGGACACACCATGAAGCCACAGGGCTGGCAGAATACGGGAGGATCCCGGCAGCAGCAGGAGTAGGAGAAGCAGTTTCATTCACAAAGCCTTACACGGCCAGATCTGAAAGGGAAGCACACCATCACCGAGAGCTGCAGAAATACAAGAGAAGCATGGATTGGCATTCTTTAGCTGAGGAACAACACCTGTTAGGCTGGAAAAACAACAGCGCAGAACATACTCTCTCCCTTTACCTAATCTACATGATTCACAACTGCTCTGAGTCTGCAGCAGCTACTCTACCACTATCACTGTCCACCCCCCACCGGCCTCACCAACTGCCTGCCTCAAAGTCTGTCTGAATCTACACTAAAGAAAAACTAAACAACTAATTGCAAGCTTTAATAGGGTTTTGCAAGGATACAACTGCACCTAGGACGGCAGTGCTATGGTCAAGTAGAAAACTTAAGTTGCAGGCAAAGAGAGACCAGCACCAGTGCCAAGACAGCCACGGAGACTGAGCTAACCTTCCAGGAAAACAGTCAAATAAGTTAAGTACTCACCACAAGAAGAGTTTCTTCATAAAGTGCTTACTTTTTAATAAAATGTGCAAATAAACAGCAATCATAGGCAGTCACAACTAAAACGATGCTCCACTCCCTCCTGCTTACTTCCTTATTTAACGTCCTGCGTCCTACGTCACCTAACGTGTTTCGCACACCAGTGCTTTTTCAAAGGTATGAAGAAACTCTTCTTATAGTGAGTCCTTAACAACTTGTTATTTGACTGTTTTCCCAGAAGGGTAACTTGGTCTCCGTGGCTGCCTTGGCACTGGTGTTGGTCTCTCTTTGCCTTCAACTTATTTGCAAGTTTTGACAGAAAAAAAACAAACTGCAAAAAAAAAAAAAAAAAATTATTAAGTACCTGCACTTACAGTATCTGGGCAGTTAAGATGGACACACCTGGAAGCCACAGGGCTGGTGGCCCAAGGGAGGAGCAGCATTTCTGTGTATACCGACCATGCGGCGTCGGTTCTACAGCGAAGACCATCACAGCGACATTGTTGGCAGTCACTGTGATGGTCTCCACTACCCGACACTGGTGCTGGGGAGGTGTTTGCCCCCATCCCCGAACTAACTCCAACTGGAGTTAATAATCTATAGTACGGGGGTGCAGGGGGCAGAGCCCCCTGTATGGGGGGTGTGGGGGGCAAACCCCCCCATAGAAAACACTTGTCCCTGAGCGACAGCGCAACGCCAATTGACGGTGTTGTGCTGTTGCTGTGCCATTGGTTAACAAATTTCTTGTCACCGCAGCATAGTGGAACCCATTCCTGAAACCTTACACAGGCAGACCTGAAAAGGAAGCAAGAGAGTTGCAGAAACACAAGAGAAACAAAGATTGGCATTCTTTAGCTGAGGAACAACACGTTAGACTGTAAAAACAACTCAGAACATACTTTCTCTGTACCTAATCTACCAGCAGCACACCTGGTCTGCACCTACAGCACCTACTACACCACCACCACCACCACTACCACTGTCAAACTCCCACTGCCCCCAAATGCCCGCGTCAAAGACCATCCAAATCTACACTAAAGAGAAACAAAGAAACTAATTGCAAGCTTTCACTGTAAAAGAATATTATGTACTTACCTGGGCACTTGGGATGGACACACCAGGAAGCCACAGGGCTGGCAGCCCAAAGGAGGATCCCAGCAGCAGCAGGAGCAGATGCAGCAGCAGTATTCACAAAGCCTTAGACAGGCAGACCTGAAAGGGAAGCACACCATCACCGAGAGTTGCAGAAACACAAGCAAAGCAGGGACTGGCACTGCTTAGTCGAAGAACACCTGTTAGGCTGGAAAAACGAGTAAACAGAACATACTCTCTCCCTTTACCTAATCTACATGAATCACAACTGGTCTGCACCTACAGCAGCTACTCCACCACTGCCACTGTCCATCCTCTACCGTGGCCACCCCAACTGTGTGCCTTGAAGTTTGTCGGAATCTACACCAATCCCATTACCATGGAATGACCAGTCTGGAAAGAGAAACTACAAACAAATTGCAAGCTTTCACTGTAAAAGAAAAAAATATATTATGTGCTTACCTGGGCACTTGGAATGGACACACCAGGAAGCCACAGGGCTGTCAGCCCAAGGGAAGATCACAGCAGCAGCAGGAGCAGAAGTAGCAGCAGCATTCACAAAGCCTGAAAAAAGGAGCATAAGAAAAACAATTGCTTTCATAAAGAGTACACATGAGTCTGGCTCACTCACTCAGTACACAAAAACAGAAATTATTTCTGCTCACCTGTGTGGCAGTGAAATGAGATGTGATGTGTCAGACTGGATAGCATGACAATCAGAGTTCCAGGTCCGTAGCAGTAACTACTCTCCTGTTATTATGATGCTGCACTTTATGCAAACAACTCAGCCACAGCAGATCAGTATGACTGACATGTCTTCTCTTCCATCAGTAGCAGAAATATGTAATAAACTCAACATCACAGTATGCAGGCCATGACATGCAGTCATGCAGTGTCCTGATATGCTCACATCATCTTGTGAGGCCACATCACCAGTCTTTTCTGTGTAGTTCTGCATGTAAATGTCACTAACAACACTGTGCATAGCAGCGTACATAAACATTGTGGTGAAGATGTTTCACTGAGAGATGCACCAATAGTTGAGTGCCTCAACACATAATGCCCCCGGTGGTATTGACACCGTTATTCCAACTTTCTGGAAGGTACAGTGATCTTGACAGAGTCTGCTTGTGAATCATGGCTTTACAGTTGATGCTTAAATGAGGGTACATTTGTCACTCCAAGTGATGTGACACAATATCAAGATTATTTATGCAGGCAGTACAAGACGCAGTACATGTTATCATCTCAACGCTGAGTCCATTTGGTATGAAATGTTGAAAGGGAGGTGGAGGTGATACCGAAAGATGTGACGGGTGACTTTGTGGGTATTGTTTAACGTGGTGGTGGCTTGATCATCTGTCTTGTAACAGGCTATAACCACATAGGTCAACAGTTCTACTCCCAGCAGAAGCCACTCTGGGGTCATCGTCATCACTATTATCATGTGGTACAACAGTTTTCTTTGGGGAAGGGGACCTGAACAGCGGCCAACTGGGACACTTGTAAATACTCAGCATTACAGGACAAGAACAATGTCCACTGCAATGTTTTGGGTTTTCTTCATCTTTTCTTTGGGGGCCTGAACAGTGGCCAACTGGGAAACTTGTAAATACTCAACAACATTACAGGACAAGAGCAATGTCTGCAGCAATTTAAAACTAGCATTTGTCAATGCCGAATGTTGTCTCACTGGCATTGGCATTGGTAGTGCAGGAGTTAGAGATGCGTAATAGGAATGGCAGTGAAGTATTGAATTGTCGCCAACCCCAACCCCACCCTGCAGAGACCGACAGGCATTGGGGTGTGCCTTTGGGTCATCAGCTATAACACTCATGCCATTTTACCTCACCTTACCCTGTAGACACTGACAAGTGTCGTGGTATTCTTTGCAATCTTTAGGCATTATACTTACCCCATTCCACAAGAAAATACGTTGAGGTGGGTGCAGTATAGGAGAATGTGGTGAACTTTGTGGCCGAACACTCCAAGGCACATCACGATGCCTGTCACTGGCTGCAGGATGGGGTGGAGGTGGAATGGCATGAGCATTACAGCCAATGATCCCAAGTTACACCTCTGACACCTGTCAGTCTGTACAGGGAGGGGTGTTACAGTTGGAAACCCTAACACCGTAGGCATGTGTTGGTATTTTCACTCCAGATTTTCAACATGGGCTTTTTGTGATCCCACCTCATTAAGAGCAGCACTATCAGTTTGTTAGCTGAAAAGTGGTTTTGCACAGCGGCTATGCCATTTGGCGACACAGAGACGAAAATACATATTTTGGGCAGTATGTGAAAAATGACAACTGTATTGTTCTTGAGGAGGTGTAAAAAAATGGCAACATTGAAAATCTGGAGTGAAAATGTTAAAAATTGGTGAAGTCATGAGCATGCATAGAGAGTGTGCAACACATGTCCGTAACCCAATTATTTTTTGGGATTTTGTTAACCACATTTTCAAAATAGGCATTTTGGGACCTCCCCTCATGAACAGTGGCATTGTGATTGTGTTAATTTGTCCCAAAAGTTGATTTCCCACAGCAACCATGCCATTGTGCACCACATGTGCGAAAACACATTTTGGGCAGGATGTGAAAAATGACAGCTGTGCTATTCATAAGGAGGTGTGAAAAAATGCCAGTGTTGGAAATGTGGCATGAAAATATTGCAAATTTGCGAAGTTACAAGGGTGCGTGGAAACTGCGCAATGCACGCTTGTAACACAGTAATTTTATGGACTTTCGTCCAGATTTTCAACATAGGTATTTTAGGACCTCTGCTCATGAACAGTGTCACCATCATTTCCTCAAACTGTCCCGAAAACTGATTTCGCAAAGCGACCGCGCTATTCTGCACTGGATGTGCAAAAACACATTTCGGCCAGGATATGTAAAATGACAGCTGTACTGTTCATGAGGAGGTGTGGAAAAATGCCAATTTTGAAAATCTGGAGTGAAAATATTACAAATTCATGAAGTTACGTGCACTGGAAACCGGCGCAACGCACGCCAGAAACAGCCATTTTTTGATGCTTCACCAATTTGGAACATAGGTTTTTGAGAGCCCCTCAAGAACAGTGGCATTGTCATTTTGTTAATCAGTCCCGGGGTGATTCCGCTGGAGTGACTTCGAAATCACCTTTTGGGACCGAATAACGCCATGGCAGTGACTTAATTCATGAGGAGGGGTCCCAATAACCCCATGTTGAAAATTTGGTATCAAAATTCCCAAAAATGCCCGAGATAAGCACCAAAGTTGAAAAAACCCTATTTATGCCATTATACAGCTTACCGGCATTTCTTCAGTTCGTAGTCAGCTTTGAAGAGTGCAGACGTGTTCCCGGTCTACCGAAGATCATCATGCAGGACTCCAGAGGTAAGTATGGGGTGGGGGGTGCGGAGGAAGGGTGCGCAGTAGGTGGGCCCGGTTGTGGAGGGGGCAGGGAGACGACCTTTTTTTTTTACAGGGTAAAAAAAAAAAAGGGAACATCAGGATGGTTTTTGTTTTTTCATACATTTGGCACGCTTAGGGTGGGCTCCCAGTGTGTCATCTGATTGTTTTTTTGGGGGCTATAGCTGATGGGGATTGGGCACCCTCTCGCACACAACAGATGGGGGAGACATTATGCTGATAGGGAGTGGGCTTCCCATCGCTAAATAAACAGGGACGGGGGACTGTAGCGACGGGATTGGGGCCCCATTGGCAAAGGAAGACTATTGGGGAGAGTGCATGATATCGAGGGGATTGGGCACCCTCTAGACACACACTTGGGGGGTCATTATGTTGACGGGGCGGGCTCCCTGTTGGCAAATGAAGTGGATTAGGGAACGCAACAGGGGCATGGGGCACCCCTGTCGCCATGTTTACATGTGGAGGCTGTGCCGATGCAATGAGAAACTTGCTTCTCGTTGCAGTGGACATTTTCTTAGATGTGGTCACCACATCATGTCTTGCTGGTGCGGCACCTGCATGCTGTCTTACTTGGGAATGAGGGATGCACCTACTGATGCGTGCCCTGCATTCACCCACAGTGACCGCACCTCCAAATCTGCTCCTTATGCAATATGTTGGCTGGCGCGCATGCACGAGCCAACATAAAAATTGTTTTTTTTGGGGGACTGAACAGCAGCCAATTGGGACACTTGTAAATACTGCAGTGTTATAACTACAGAAATGCAGCAGGTAATGTCAGTGTAAATTTTCAGCATTAATCAGGATGTAGTAATCATTTGCTTATCACCAACTGTTTTTTGTTAACACAGCAGCTGATGACTTATGCATTGTACACACTGACTCCTGGTGCCTTGCTTCTTTGTTCTGGTAATGTAACTGCAGATACAAACAGGTATCGGGGTACCTTGCAGAGCAATTTCTGTGCACACAATCCACACATGTTCTATCTCCTACTCAGGAGAACTGAAACCCCTCAGTTGTGTCTTCATCATCAGATGGTACTGTACACTCTCCTCATCGCCTGATGAGTCCTACTGTGCAACACTTTCTTCAGCAGGATCATGGAATCTTGCAGCTGATGACAAGATGTACTGCTTGGGGAGGAAATGTGAGTTCATTTTCACAAAAGTGAGGTACTCAACATTCGGAGAGAGACAAACTCTGGAAAGTGGCAAGAAAAACTAAGAATGCAAATGACTGGATGATTTTTAGGAAAGCCAGGAATAGATGCACCAGGAAAGTTAGGGATGCAAAGGCTGCCTTCTACCTGGCCGAGCTCGACTCCTCCTACCATAATCCTGCTAGGTTTTGGGGACCATCAAGGGTATGATGGGACAGGACGCGAACAACCCCTTCCAACTCAACTATACAATAGTTATGGCCCTATCACTGGCAAAATGGAAATCCTGGACGATCAACAACCACTTCACAACGGCTGGCCTTGCTTTGACACCTCCCAGCTAACCTGCTGAGGGACCAATTAAGCTCCCACTACATTGGTGATCAAAGAGTTGACTCTTCCTTTAGCTTCAAACCTATACTGTTGAAACAAGTTGAGAATCTATTATGGCATCTGGATACCAAAAAAAGTGCAGGAGCAGACTTTCTGGACCCCTTCTTTCTAAAGATTGCGTGCCATGTACTTGCAGTCCCCCCTAACACACCTCTTTAACCTTTCCCTAAACTCTGGCTCTATTCCCACACTGTGGAAGACAGCCCAAGTGGTCCCCCTTCTAAAATCAGGGGACCCTATGGATCTTTAATAATTACAGGCCCATTTCCATTCTACCTGTGCTATCCAAGATGCTGGAGAAATTAGTGAGTAATCAGCTAAGGGAATATCTTGACAATGCTAACCTATTAAATCCAGCTCAATCTGGATTCAGGGCCAAACATAGCACTATCACTGCATTAGCCAAGGTCACAAATGACTGGCAAAACGAACTGAATAAAAAGAATAATGTCTGTGCAGTATTCCTGGACCTGAGCAAAGCATTCGATACTGTGGACCACGAGCTGCTACTCTCATTCCTGCACTCCCTTGGCCTAGATCCACCCTCCCTTAAGTGGTTCAGATGCTACCTCTCCGGTAGGTCACAGCAGGTAAAAGCTGAAGGTGACCTATCCCCATTAAGACCACTGTCAAGAGGAGTCCCCAAGGCTCTATTCTGGGTCCTATCTTTTGCCATTTATATAAATAACATTAATTCAACCCTTACCAAGTCCTCAGTATACCTCTTGCTGATGACACTGTTCTGTATGTCAGCAACCTTCGCCACAGTTGCTCATGAAATCCTACAAACAGAATTCTCCTTGTTACAACATCAGCTACTCAAGAAAAAGCTTCTGCTAAATGCAAAGAAAACTAAAGCAATGATGTTCACAACTCAAAACTCCACCAGCACATCCTCTTCAATCACTCTCCCCCAGCTATGCACTATATTTGGAGAAAATCTGGAGTATGTTGAAAACTTCAAATACCTAGGTGTGTGGATTGACAACAGACTCGACTTCACTCATCATCTAGAAAAACTGTTAAAAAAGCTTTGCCAAAGGCTTGGCCTCCTCTATAGATTAAAACCTTTCCTTAACAGAGACTCAAAGACGAGGTTAGTCCAGGCCATTTTCATCAGTTATTGACTATGCAGACTTCTTTATAGACAGTGCCCCATCTCCTACCTTCACAAGTTGGATACCTTATATCATAGAGTAATAAGGTTCATTACAGATCTGCCATATAATACTCACCATTGCTCTCTTTATGACGAGTTGGATGGGTTTCCTTCATATCAGGAGGAGCAGAAATGCAGCTCTATGGATTTACAGAGCTTTATCAAAAACTCCCAAACTATATCCTGGACTGCTTCAACCAGACCACTCCTAGCTCCTATGCCCTAAGAAGCAACAATATCATCCTGCTCAAATTGCCCAAAGTCAGCACCAGACTAGGGAGGGCAGCAATCAGCTATTCTCAAGCTATAGCATGGAACACCCTACAAAATCCTTAAACTGTCCATTATCATTCCATTTGCATCCTTTAAACAGCATTGTACAGCCTTCTTCACATAGAAATGCAGTTGCTACCGCTAGAGCTAGAATAGTCATCCTACAAATCTGGCTTCCAATCATATATGGCATATTCTTCCAGTCAGACACCCCCAGCTTATGGCACCAATAATACCTTCACCATCCTAGTATTCATTATGTTGTGTGTCTGTCATGGCCCTCATTGGGATATGTATGTACTGTACATACTGTAGATATTAGCTTAACCTTCCTTTAACCGAGTTTTAACATGTGAATTCACTGTACATCATTGTGTTATAAACATTATTTTTCTCTGTATGTAGAACTGTCTTATAAAGCGTATGATGTATTTGCTGTGTATCAACTATTGAACCTTGACATTATCAGGTCCATCTTGTAAATGAGCCTTGCTCAGTGATGTTCGCCTGAATAAATAAAGATTTGATTGATTCGTATCAGACAGGCGGCTTCGACGGTCAGTCACAATGGAACCTACAGCACTGGATCCCCTTTCTGAGCTTACACAGGCACAGGGGCAGGTGAGGTACTCTTCTCTTCTATGTTTTATAGTGTGGCAACATCGTACTGGGCATATTAGAGAGAGAGAGAAGGGTGGTTAAAAATTAAGCTATATAGTGGAATTTAACCATAAAAGTCTGATCACGAGTTTTAATTAATCCTGCTTTGATACTGCTCAATGTGATGTAAAAGAGGTGGGTGCACATGAAGTTTTAATACAAAGTTTAATTTTTTACACTCGACGTTTTGACTGAATTTGCACATTTTTGTATATTGCCCTATGTTATGGTGTTCTGCAGTTAGCAGAAAAATATAAATAGATCTAATATTTTGGTATTGGAAGTGATAGCTTTAAAAATGCTGCAATAATGTTTATGTCCTTTTAAAGGAGTTTCACCCTCTTGGGAAGCATACAGCATAACTGAGAATCCAGAATCCTATAGGTCATACCACCCCATTTCATTACTGCCAGTAGATATGAAGATATTTACAGGAATCCTAGCAGATAGGCTTCAAAAGAGTATATCCTCCATGGTCCATTCTAACCAAACAGGCTTTGTGTCCGGTAGGTACCTTCAGGATAACATTCGTAGACTATTAAACATCATTTCTGCACAACAACACTCCACTTCCTTTCAATTGGCTATAAGTATGGATGCAGAAAAAGCCTTCAACAGGATGGATTGGAAGTTTATGTCCTCCACCCTGTCCAGATTTGGGCTGGGAAACCAGTTCATCTCCGCTGTTTCCGCTTTATATTGGAAACCTGAGGCAAGGGTGAGAGTAAACAGATTCTTATCAGATCGGTGTCCCCTGAAGAGGGGCACCAGACAAGGGTGCCCTCTTTCCCCCCTTTGCTTTTTGCCTTATCATTGGAACCCCTAGTAATACGGATCCGCAATAACCCAGGGATTAAGGGTGTAATGGCAGGGGGAGTAGAACAAAAACTGGCACTATATGCGGATGATTCCCTATTCTTCCTGAGTTACCTCTCTGCCTCCCTTCCCCATCTACTGGAAGAACTAGAGACCTTTGGTGAGTTAGCAGGTTATAAAATAAGCGTCTCTAAGTCGGAAGCCATAATTCTCAGTGGAATACCTCTGAAACCTTTTGGGAGTCCTTTTCATTTACGGGGCTAAGAAAACATATTCAGATATTTGGGCATACAAATTTCAGTAGACCTCTCTAGATTATTTAATAATAACTATACCAAACTTTATCACAACCTACAGGCAGATTTTTGTGAGATGGAAATTCTACCCTCCCTATACTGATGTGTGCAGACAATAATAATGAATGTCCTCCGAGACTTTTATTCCTGTTCCAAACACTCCCTATACCAATCCCAAAATATTTCTGGAACAAGTTGAATAAAGATGTCCAACACTTTCTATGGTCTGGTAAGCGACCCTTAACCTCAGTTAAAATCCTCAGAGCATCCCAGGAAGAAGGAGGGCCTGGGTCTACCCCATCTATATCATTACTATTTGGCAGCACAGGGAGCCCAACTATGCACTTGGGCAAAACAGAGACACCATTCAGGTTGGTACCCAATAGAAGAAGCTGCATTGAGGGGAGGGTACTGTGGACAAAACCCACAAGCGCTATCCACTCGGACATTTGGTCCCACACTTCAAACCATTGGGTCAGACACTCTTTACAAATTCTAATCCATCTCCGTAAACTCACATCTACCCCAAATATGCTAGGCCCACTGTCTATAATAAGACACAAGGATCTATTTACTCCTCCTCAACTAGATAATGGGTATGCATATTGGGAGCTTAGAGGCCTTACCACCTTTAATCAATGTATAGACAGAACGGGATGCCTTACATTTGCAGCCCTACAAGAACGTTTTTCCCTCCGTAAAGAAGATTTTTTTCAGTATTTACAAATCCGCCACTTTATCAAAACGGCAGATAACATATTGAGAATAAGGAGAAATAGGATGCCACTAGAAGATTACTGGTACGACATCATAAAAATAAAAAATAAATTGAGCTATATCTCAATATTATACAGAATGTTAGCCAGTACAAGCTCCCCTCTCTGGAAGAAATTAGAACTAGATGGGAGAATGAGAGTGGTTTAACAACTTTAGTGCAGATTGGTCTAGGAGGATTAGTAAAGGATGGCAAATTACATCCTCCCCGCCCTGGAGAGAATATAATTGGAAAATTCTAACCCACTTTTTCAGGACTGCCACAATCACCAAACACTTTAACCGTAATGCCACAGAAACATGCTGGAGACAATGTAGCAAAACTAAAGCTACACACTACCATATTTTTTGGGGCTGCCCCAAATTGGTCGCTTACTGGGGCCAGATCCTTCCTTTCACAGACCTAATTTTAGGTCTCACAACCCTGTCCTCAAAGAAAAAAAGCAGTAGCATTGGTGCAAATCTAGTGGGTAGCAGCCATAAAATGCATCACAGCTAAATGGCTGTCATCAGACCCTCCATCTGTACCACAGTGGACTGCTAGGGCTGGAGAACTGGAACATATGGAGCAAATCACACACATACTTAGGTTGGAACAGGAGATGTTCCTAGACACTTGGCATCCCTGGCATAACAATCTAGAAAATCAGAAAGGGGGAGATACAGAAAGAATAAATGAGGTGGGTGATAGGACAGGACACTGCCCCAGCCCAGAAGTGGATAGCCTAGAGTGATAAACAAAAAAAAGAACAGATTTCCTTTTGTTTTTGAACAAGGATGTAAAGTAAAGAGAAGTGGAAGTGTGCAGTCAGCTTTGTTTCTGTTTTTATTTCATTGCAATGGTTATATAGATATCCAGTTTAATTTACATATTGGAATGACAGTTTTAATGGTATTACATCTTTAGCTCCATATTTTACTGTGCCAGCTACAAGATTGCATCCTACAAAAACACTGCTGAGAACTGTTTCCATCATTTGAAAGTCATGGACGTTGAGCGGTGTTTTATGGACAATAGTTGCTGTAAAGCAATGAGCTGACGCTAGGAGAAAGTGTGTTACAAATTAAATCTTTGGTAAATTCTGAACGCAAGTGCAGAAATGTATTTGAAACATGGAAAATTTCATCTGTAATGTTTACAAATAACAATAAAACTTTATTGAGTTAAAAAGAGGTGTTAATGTGTATCACCCATGATCATCATCACACAGCTCCATGATGCGCCAGCCAGCTCTGCTCCAACCGAGTCTGCTGCCACTTTAAATTGCCCCCTTACATGAACCAGTGCCTAGCAGAGTACATGCAACAATGGTATCACCTGGCTGAAGCGTGCATTTTCTGAGCTCACAACCTGTGTCACCTGTTCAAGTGGACAGAGGACTTGGATGACACTATCCATCAACATCCACTGTGATGGACTCAGTGACACAGCTGACTGTGCTTCCCAATCACATATCTGTATTACATACACATTGATTGGCTTGTACTGCTCAAACAGCCTCACTAGCATATAGAGTGTGGAATTCCAGCATGTCGCCACCTCAGGCTTCAGGCGGTGTTGTGGAATTTTATTGGCCTTCTGTAGTATCTGGAGTTCTGACCTAGCCAGTGCAGAGCAACTGAAATGGCTGCAGATTTTGTGGCCGACAGCCAACATGCTACTCACTGCTTCGTGCTCCAGAAAGACCCTCACAATGAGGTTCAGGACATGTGCAAAACGGAGAACATGATAAAAACAGCCATCACTTATTGCTTTAATCTAGGATGGAAATGTGAAAGAGGTGAGATTACTGATTCGACTCAGATTCTGATTCGTTGGTTGCTAGGGTTCTCTTACAGCTCATTATTACACACATTCTTTTTTCTTCTAGTGTTACAAGATTATGCAACTCAGGAACCAAATGTTAGAAAATATGTATACCTTGCAGGTTAAACTGCACTGAGAGAAAGTGGTATTTCTAACATTGGTTCCTAGTTGCATAATTGTGCAACACTAGAGAAAGGAATGTGTGTGCTGTAGGAAATTCCTCAGACGCTTTGATCAGTGAGCCTGTAGCTTAATGGTTAGAGCGCTGGAACGGCATACCAGAGATCTGAGGTTCAATCCCAGTAGGCCACACTTTTCCTTTCTCATTTCCATCCTTGATTTAAAATATGTATACCTTTGCAGGGATTAAACTGCACTGAGAGAAAGTGGTATTTCTAACATTGGTTCCTAGTTGCATAATTTAACACTAGAGAAAGGAATGTGTGTGTGGCTGTAAGGAAATTCCTCAGACGCTTTGATCAGTGAGCCTGTAGCTTAATGGTTAGAGCGCTGGAACGGCATACCAGAGATCTGAGGTTCGAATCCCAGTAGGCCACACTTTTCCTTTCTCATTTCCATCCTTGATTTAAAAATATGTATACCTTGCAGGGGTTAAACTGCACTGAGAGAAAGTGGTATTTCTATTATTGCTTTAATGGCATTCCGTGCAATATCACTAGCAAAATATCCAGCCTGAAATCCATGTGGCTTTAGCCACTGTGTAATGGCCTCATTGATACAGGTGAAAATTCTCTCAGATGTATGTGACCCATACATACTGTGCATAGACAATTTGGCATATTGTCGAGGACCAATATTAGTACTACTGCCACTAGTCAAGGGGCAAGTAAATGAAGGGCAGGGGTGCAAGGCATATACCTTACGAAAATAGGCCCAGTGTGCAATAATGCACATGTAACTAACACCCAATGATGAGCCACTAGTCCAGATGTCTGTTGTGAGGTGGATGCTGACCACTGCAGAGTGGGACACAGCATGTGACACAATACATGCCAAGTCATTATAAATTGTAGGAACAGCCTTAGTGTTGAAGTAAGTGCGACTGGGTACTCTGTATTTAGGTGCAGCCTTTTCCATTAGCTCTCTAAACCCAGGATTCTCAACAAATAAGAACAGCAAACGGTCTGTTGCCAGCATCTTTGAAACAGCCATGTTTAGCTCTTTTGTCACTGGGTATTTGCGATGATATTTTGTGTGTTTTGTTAAGGCCAATTTTTTATCTGGTTGATTCGACCTCAGTGTGTGCTGCACTGTGGAGGGAATTGTGGCTTTGCCAGGCATGGTCTTGCTGCTTTGGCTGCCTTGTCCGCCAACAGGGTCATGATGGAAAAAGCTCTCTGTCCATGCAGTGGATGGGTCAGCTTGTCTACCTCCACTTGTAGCTGCACATGTAGGGATGGAACACAATAAAAATTCAAATGTTATCACATCATCACCAGGATGGGGACCCTCTCTTTCAGAGTGTGCTGAACTGTCAGAACTGGGCATGGATGACAATTGCATATGCTGTGTCCAGCGAATGGGATGCTTACTTTGCATATGGCTACACATACCAGTCACACTGTCATCACACTCATCATCACCGGATTTTCCAAGGTGGGCAGATGGGGAAAGGGACATAGGGGTGAGCAAAATAGTTTTCTTTTGCTACTCATGCTGCTTCTGCTGATTATCCCCATATCCCATTTTTTCCACTTGCTATCCATTTACCCTGACATGTTGCTGCTTGGGGAGTGGCATAACAGGGACTGCTTGCCCTTTACCCAAGACAGTTGTGGGTGCTGCTGGTGGAAGGGATGGCTGTCAATTAGGGTCTAGAAATGGGTCATCCTCATCCCCTCATCACTAATACCCTCACTGTTTTCGAACATTTCCAGCTGTGAGAGTAAGGGCTGACTTCCCCCCGTTCCTCAGTAACCTTCTCTGCCACATGAACAGTGGCAGTAACAGGCTGTTCAGTCTGAGGATGTTCTTCCTCCACCAAAGACACACTGGAGTCGCAGAGTAGTGCAGTGGCATCCATAGCAGTCTTTTTAGACTCTTTTGAATGTTGACCAACATCTTTGACCAACATCTGTGGGCTGCAGCGCAGTACTGCCCTTCCTGAACAGCTGTTACACATGTATGTTCATATGTAACAGCTACTCAGGAAGCTGCTCAGAAAGTGGCAGTACTGCGCTGCAGCCCAAAGAGGCTGGAAGCTTTCATTCCAACTGAAGCTGACACCAGCACAGCATGTGGTAAGGCTGGCATTGTACTGCCACTGGAAGTTGTAGCGCCAGTAACAGTGCTGTTCCTACTAGCACCTTCCCCAGCACCCTCTCCACCTCCTCATGACACCCTTCTGACAGAAACACTACCAACAAAACTTTTTCCATGACCAAATGTCCTCCACGCTTTCCCATGCCTGACATGGTATACTGTCTGTGCTTTGATCAGTCCCTAAATACAAAAAAGTATTCAAAAACAACACAGCACTACTGCAGACTGCAGAACAAAGAGTAACACAATATAGGATGTAATAAAAACAATCAATAAAACTGCTTCAATCTCTTTGCCCCAGCACTCCAACTAGAGATACCAGCACTTTATTTATTCTATTGATCAAGAAAATAGCAGCTTTTCACTCAGGAAGCCTGTTTTGTGGAACAGAACAAACAGAGCTCTTCCCTCTTCAGAATTCAGTTCAGAAGTGAGTAGCTACGCACTAAGAAATGTGTGCTGTCAGCTGATAACTCCCTCTGCACCCCATGTGACTGCAGAGCTGCAAAGCATCTAATTGGAGCTAACCACCATGTAATTTGACCTTTTTGCAGAATTACTGCGCTAAACCATGGAATTTAGTGTATACCATGGAAAAAACAATAACACAATCCTTGGGTTTTGCAGAATTCTATAGGAAGAAATTCACAATAAAACCAGGAAAGGAGGAAAAAGTGAAACAAGTGAAAAAAAAAGTGAAACAATTAAAAAACAAAGAAAAGGTTAATCACTGACACCAGAGTTAAGGTAGTCTGCAGGTTGGGTGGTTACATTCAATGGGCGTGATACTATAAGAACCCCTACACATGTTGCAAGTGGCGACATGCAAGGGGTGCAGTTGCACCAAAGACCCTGCACCTCTGTAATGGGCAGGGCCCCGTGGCTAAGTCTCGCAATTTGCGCCAACCAGACCAGTACGCTAAACAAAGTGTGTACCTGAGGCAGTCACTCATCTTTATAAAATCTACCCTCTTGAAGTTCAGGAGCCTCACCCTTGTGTGGTTCGATTCTGCAGCTGCCCTTATATTGAACCACACTGTATGTTGCTCACTGGTCCCCAGGTGGTCTACGACCTTGATTTCTGCAACACTGTCCCTGTTAGTGAGTGCTAGGTCTAGTAATTCCCCATCCTGAGTGGGTTCACTGACTAGTTGCCTGAGGAATGCCCCTGATTCTGCAGCTGTCCTTATGTCGAACCACACTGTACGGTGATCACCGGTCCACAGGTGACCTCCCACCCTGATGTCTACAACACTGTCTCTATTAGTATCAGCTCCAATATTGTCTCATAATGAGTCGGCTCCCTGAATAGTTGCCTGAGGAACACCACGTGCAGGGATTCCAGGATGTCCCTGCTTCTAGCTGAAGCCACAGCTGGGAGGCTCCAGTCTACATCTGGCAGATTGAAGTCCCCCACCAGCAGTACCCCCCCCTTTTCTGCTATTTTGCCAGTGGCCTCCATCAGTACCTTAGCTACCCACCCATGCAGGAGGTCTGTAGATCATGCCACTGCGAATATTGTCTGTTCCCCTTCTCCAGGGTGATGCACACTACTCTGCCCTCCCCTGTATTCCTTACTTTTATGCTTTCCTCACATAAAGCAACATCCCCCCTCCTTTCTTTCCCACCCTGCTCTTCCTGAACAGAGTATAGCCTCATATGGCCATGTCCTAGTCATGGTTTTCTTTTTTTTAAGTCTCATTTTTGTTAAAAAGGAAAAAGGATTTTTTCCAACATACAGGTACACATCCACAAATACAACATTGACAGGTCTGCATAAATACAATTATTTGATTGGGATCTTACAAGAGTAAGTAGGCTAAATAGTCAAACACATTTCGATAGATGGCTAGGCGTTATGAGGTGTTTAGCTTAAGAAAATTTCATCAATGTAAGTTTTCAATACTTTTTGTTATTTTTAGGGTTCCCCTGAGTCAGAAGTATTGCCTCCCCGGCATCCGAAAGGCGTCTGGCTACACTTTGTTAGTCTTCATCTGCCTGCTATTGGGATTAAAGAACAATTTTAGTATATTCAATCCTCATCTGATGATGATAGCCCCTAGGGAGATTATTGTTACCATGGGCTTTTCAGGGCCCATGTGAATGAGGGGTATTTCTAAGTTGTTTTGGCCCGATTGGTTCCCATGAGAGTTTAGGCCCTCTCCCAGTCAAATACCCTTTTCTAATCCTGGGGGGCAACCCTGACTCACTAGGGACTTGTTTTTCCTCTTCCCCTCCCCTTCCTTAAATCTCATTTTTATTATTTTAAAATAAAAGAAAGAAAAGGGAAAGAGGACTTTTTCAACCTACAGGTACATATCCACAAATACAACATTGACAGGATTACATAGATACAATTATTTGATTGGATTCTTACATAGTAAACATGCAGTGTAATATATCACATTCATTAGGTCAGTAAGTGGCTAGTCAACCTGAGATCCCCCACGGCTATGCCCTCAGTGTAAGACTTCTATACTTTTGTGATGTCTAAGGGTTCCACTGAGTCGAGGATATTTTCTCCCAAGCACATCAGGGCGCTCTGGTTATATTTTGGCCTTCATCAGCCTGCTATTGGAACTATGGGCAATTTTAGTATATTTAAATATAGTTCATCCCCTCTCACAACAATAGTTCCCAGGGAGCCCACTGTTATACTGAGATTTCCCAAAGGCCATGAGGATAAGGCGATTTTCTAAATTGTTTTGGTCCAATTGGTACCCATGAGATCCTAGGCCCCTTTCCCAGTAAAGTACTCTTTCCAAATCCCTGGGAGCACCTCCGACTCACTAGGGAACTTGTGGATTTTCACCATCCCTCATAAGCTATAAAGACATATCTGTATTTGAACTTTGGCAGGGTTGCAGAGGGTGCGTTTATCTGATTGGAGTCTTATAGGGTAGACAAGCCTTATAATGCAGTACCGTTTGCCAAATACGTATAAGCTTTTAAATTTCTACCTTATTATATGTTCATCCTTTCATGTGGGACTCCGCCAAGTCAGAAGTATATGCCTCCTGAAACCATTAGGTGAGGGGTGTCCAGCTAAACCACTTGACCTGCGTTGATCTACTGTTGAGTTTAGTGGACTAGTTTAGTGTGATTAATCCATCTCCCTTGGTAATAGTCCAAGGTGAAATTATTGTTCCCATGAAATTTCGGAGAATCAAGAGGGTGAGGACTGTGTCTTACTTACTTTGACCCAATTGGGTTCCAGGTGTGTTATAGGCCCAATCCCCTTAATGATAAGCCCTCTTCTGACTCTGCGGAGTGGTCCCGACTCCCTTAATGGTTTGTAGACTATCCCTGCTCACTGGTAGCCTCCTCTTATGGTACAAAGGAGTCATCCTGGGGCATATAATATATTAGCCAGCGGGACCACCTTTCTACAAATTTCTCCTTCTTTTCATTCAGTCTATGTGTTATTTGTTCTAACTGATAGATCTGTTTGGTTATACCCCACCATTCAGGTATTGTAGGTTTTTTATCTGTCAGCCACAGCTTAGTAATAGTCTTTTTGGCTGCAGTTAACAGTAAGTGTAGGAGATATCTACTATTCAGGTTCCTAAACTCCTGCGGGGTGTCTAGAAAAAGGAACATCTCCCTGGTCAATTGGAGCTGAGGATTAAATATCTCTCTCAGATGATCCTGTAAAAGGTCCCTAAATGGTTTGAGGGCCTCACACGACCACATGATGTGAGCGTGTGTGGCTTTGGTTTCACTGCATTGTCTCCAGCACCCTGCTGAGGCCGTCAGGGCGTTATAACTGGTGTTCTGAAGAATCTAATTAGATTCTGCCATGCAAATTCCCGCCACTGATGGGAACAAGTGACTCAGGCGGCGTACTCGCAGGCCCTCCGCCAGTCCTCCTGCGTGAAGGGGGTTCCCAGTTCCCCCTGCCACTGTGTTCGGATATTCTCCGTATAAGTTTCTCCCTGAGTGTTTTGGGCCTTATAATAAAGGGAAAGCAATCGGGTTCCCACCCCACCTTTACTTAATTGAAACTGGACCCCTAACAGCGTAGGGTATCTCTCAGGACAATGGATTACCTCCGAAGCCCCTGAACGTAGTGCGGAGCTGTAGAAACCGATAAAACTCTGTTCGAATATTAAATTGCTTCTGTATTTCACTAAAGGCCACATCTCACCGTGAGTCATGATTTGAGGAAGGTATCTCAGCCCATATCTCTCCCAAATCAGGAATCCATGATCTAGCCTATTAGGGAGAAAATCACTTAGATTCGTTATTGGACATAGTAGGCTCAAAAAAGGGTCCAGGGCCTGGTTTCTCTTAATTTGCTGCCATTCCCTACAGCGAGCAGTCAGCCAGGGCTCTTTTAAGACAGAGGGTCCCATCCTCTGTTCCATATAATAAATGTGTTGAAAATAATCCTTATCTGGCCAAAGATCTGGTTCTATCTGCAGCCAGTATGGCTGACCTACCCCGATCTGCCTCGCCATAAAGTGTGTCAGCATTGCTGCGTGATAATATAGCTGCAAGTCCGGTAGTGCAAGTCCCCCTTCACTACGTGGGAGAGTCAGAATCCTCATCTTGACTCGGGGTCTCCCGCCCAGCCAGATAAACTTAGAGATAAGTCGGTTCCATTCCCCAAAGGTTCTCTTTGTAATAAATATTGGGATATTCCGGAATAGGTGCAGTGCCCGGGAGGGTGACCATTCTTATTAACTCGATTCTCCGGCTCAGAGTGAGGGGTAGTGTGGCCCATGATCCTAAGTCAGTTTTAGTTGTGCTGTGAAAAGATCATAATTATTTTTAAAGAATTTTTCATATTTTTGAGAGATATATATACACCCAGGTATTTTAGTTTTGTGAGATTCCACTTACATGGGAAGATGGAGGTGATAATTGAGGAAGGTGTGTAATGGAATGTGAGAATTTCCATTTTTGTTAGGTTCAGCTTATAGCCAGAGACCTGACTAAATTGGTCCAGGAGTAACTGAATGGCCGGAATAGACTGTTCTGGATTTGTGAGATACAATAGAACATCGTCCGCGTACACGGCTATACGATGCTCCGTACCCCCCATATTCACACCCATGATGTTTCCTGCTTCTCTTACATATTGAGCTAGTGGTTCAATAAATGCCGCGAAAAGCAGAGGCGATAACGGACAACCCTGCCTAGTCCCCCGTTTCAGGGGGAAGTATCTTGAGTGATGGCCTCCCACCTTGACACATGCTTGTGGGAAGAGTAGATGTTTTGTAGGACCCCTATTAGGTTCTGGGGATGCCCAGTTTGGCCAAGACCTTGTAAAGGAAAGGCCATAATACTCTTATCAAACGCCTTTTCGGCATCAAGGCTGATGAGGACCGATGGGGTGTCGCCTGCTCGCATCTTGTGGGAGATATGTAGTGTACACTTGATATTATCTGTTGTAGAGCGCTGTCTGACAAAGCCCGTCTGGTCTTGTTCTATTAGTTCAGGCATTATCTTGTCTAAGCGTTGTGCTAGTATATGCATAAACATCTTGTAATCACAGTTAAGCACCGAAATGGGCCTGTACGAACTACAGAGCTGGGAATTTTTCCCAGGTTTCGGGATTACAGAAATAGTTGCGAATGACCATGACGGAGGTGGGGTTCCCTTCAAGGATAGAGTTGTACAGGGGCAAAACTTGTTTTGATAACTGTTGTCTCAGGGCCTTATAAAATTAGTTCCCGTACCCATGGGACCTGGGATTTTAACGTTTTGCTGTGGAGATCGCCCATTATTTCCTCTGGTTATGCTGGCACTCAGGGCTTCACTTTGGTCTGCAGCGAGTCGGGCATCGCTATCCCATTTAGGTATTCCGTGATCTGATGCTCAGTAGGTGAGCCTCTGGGGAGTAAAGGTTGGAATAGTATTCCGCAAATGCCTCTGTAATTTCGTGTAGTTTAGTTAAGGCTGCCTCTGGGTAAGTGTCTAATGAGGTGATCGTTGATACCTTCTTTTGTTGGTGTATCTGGTACACAGCAGTCGCGAGAGCTCGGTCCCGACCTCATAGTATTTCTGTCTCAAAATGTTAATGCTATCTCGGTCTGTTGTAATGCCAAACGATCAATCTCTGCCTTAGCCTCCTGGAGTCGGGGGAGCACTGTCATGTCTCCCATCTTATGTGCCATTTGGAGGAAGTGTAAGTTCTCCTCCAGGGTGTTCCTATACTCCCTTCTTTTCTGGTTCAGTTCTGTTGTGTGTTGTATAATGTGTCCTCTAAGGACCGCCTTTATAGTGTCCCAGTGTATTGCAGGTGTGGTGTCGGGGGGTTGAATTCTAATATCTCGGCTAGTTTATCTGAGATATATTCCCTAAACTTCTCTGAGCATAAATAATAGGGATTGAGCCTCCATCTTGTGTTTTTTGCGCACATCTCTAATTCCCACATTGAGCTCACTGGTGCTTGGTCCGACAGTGAAATGTCGCCTATCCGTGCATCCCCCAGTTGATCAAGATATTCAGCCTGGGTATAGGTATGGTCTATACGCGTGTAGGTCCGGTGGGCCGCTGAGTAATGAGTGTAGTTCCTTGCCCGAGGGTGTAAGTGCCTCCATACATCAATCCAGCCTACCTCTTTAGTGAATCTCCTGAAAACCTTTTGAGCCGGGGTTTGCCTATGGATTCTCAGGTTGGTAGTGTCCAATGTGGGATGTTGTGTCAGGTTAAAATCTCCTGTGAGAAGAAGCATGCCCTTCGAGTTCTGCAGGATTTTGTCTAAAAGCTTTTTCAGCTGCAGAACAGGTGTTGTGGGGGGAAAATAAGCATTCGCCAGGGTAACCTGTATTCCATTTAGTGTGCCTTGCACCATTACCAACCTACCCTCTGAGTCACTGATAGTACTCTGATGTTGAAATGGGGTACTTGCCGGAATAATTATTGCCACTCCCCTCCGTCTACCCGATTTAGAGGAAGAACTATACATAGTTCCCCTACTGAGCTTAGCCAGCTTGAGGTGTTCCTCAGGGCCTAGGTGCATTTCCTGAAGATATATCAGATCCGCCTTGCTCCTACGGAGATAAGCTAGGACCCGGGACCTCTTAACTGGTGAAGTTATACCATTTATATTCAGGGACAGCAACCTAACTGGAGAATGAGCCATTTTAACTCAAAGGTGGCCCTGCTAGCAGAGAGGGTACTTCCCTCCTTCATCCAATCGAACAGTGTTGACAGCTGCTAATTCTGTACCTGTCGTTTCCAACTCATAACCATCCAACAAACATATAAAACATAGAACATACAAACAACTTGGAAAACTGGCAAACAACTTACATAACTGGTATTCCAACTATAGGAATCATGTTAGTTCCCTATGGTAAGGAAAAACTTACCTTGGAGGCTTCATCACTCAAAGTGATGTCCTCTCGACACATTAAGTGCCTATTAGGAAACGGAAAGGAAGGTGGCTAATCCTCTGCATAGTTGCGCCGGATCCACCTCTTTGCAGTGACCTGAAACAATGAGTGTGATATTTTATACTGTCAGGTTTGCCTGCCTGCACCCCCTTCCCCACTTAGCCTCTGAAATCTTCATACCTCAGTGGAGTGCATGGAGGGTTTTCCATATTATTTTATTGCATTCTTATGGCCATGCGTGGGTTGACCTCCGCTCTGTTCTACAGCCCCCTCCCCCCATCTCTGTCAGACCACTCAGCTCCCCGGGCCCAGCGAGGGGGAGAACCGAGGATGACCCCACTTGTGTGGTCTTTACCCTGGCATTCCAGGCTGGGGTCTCTCTGAAACTTAACCCCCCACCTGCGACTCACCCCGCTAGGCCAGTGGAACCAGGCGTCTGCCATGATCTTTTATTCCCATGTCCTTATGGCTCCTCCTGTCAATTCGTAATTGGGGCTGGGCCCCCTCCCCATTCATTATATGGTGTACACCCCTTTTATCCATCTCTTGCCCTCAGTAATTCCAGTTTAACACTAGGGATCCCCCCTCCCCCCCGCTCTTCCAACGCTCTTTGTATTTTGCCCGGGTTGCACCCCTGGGGTGTTGTTGCTTTACACTTCCCAGATCGCTGTTCCTGGTGAAGTGTCTGAAACATTATCATCACCCCTCTTTCCCCATATTTGCCCCTTACCCGATTGTCCTCCGCTGGTTCTTTTCTTGGCTGTTCCCAAGCCTTCCCCAACTCTGGGGCACTGTAAGGAGCGCTGTAACAAGGTCGCCATTGGTATTTTACACACCTCCACTTGGCAGACCAAGATCCTTTAATGTTCCGTATTTCAACAGTTTCCCCACGAACCTGAGGTCAGCAGTCTCTTCGAGCCGAGTGTGATGTCTCCTGTACTCGTGAAGCCCACCCCCATCGAGTAGGCCCAATGACTAGCCCTCACTGCACCTTTAATGGGCACACCTGACGCCCCACCACCTCCTCTCCGATCTCCTCTCCCAGTGCTCCATGGAGGGGGGTCAGGATGTGGCCCTTGATCCGCCTTTTATCTAGACCCAGGAATGTCCCACCCAGTGGGTAGTAATGGTCGGCCTTAGGTGGCCCGCCCCCCCCAACCTGGCGAATGCCCTCAAGAGCGTAACCCAATATCCTCAGACTGGGGTACCATGTCCGGACTGAGCTTGCAGGCAGCAGCCCTCAACTCCAGGGGTACAGCCCTCCAAACCCACTGTGCATGTGGTTATTATCCAGGATAGGCTTCTCCAGCGGAATACTCTCCCACCAGCCAGTCACCTCCCCTTTCTTCCGGTCCCCTGCACTGCCCCGGCCTCCACGTGGGAATGCTTGTGGCGAATTCTCGCAAGACAGCCCAGCCAGTCACAGTGAGCGGTATTGTTTGATCAGTGAAACAGCAGGGCCACTCACAGGTGTGCTTCTTAAAACCAATTTCCCCCTACATTAATCTCAGTGCAAGCAGTGCGGGCCAGTTTCATCTTATCCATTGCCTCCCGATGCGGGGAGTGAGAATGAAAGGTCCCCGACTTCACCTAAGTTACCTCCTAAAATTATATTCTCTCTCCCCTCTCAGTTCTTGAGTTCCCCTTCGATTAATAACCTGAGGAAGGGTCTATCAGAACTAATGAGCTCATTCCGGGCACCTCACATGTCTTCCTACCCCCGGAGCTCCATTCCTTCCTACATGTCATCCACTCTGGCAATATACTTGGCCTACTCGCAAAGCAGTCCGAACTCGGGTCAACCGCCAGCTCCCCCTCTCTGCTGACCTCCCACCCCCACAACCCCTCTCCGCCTTCACCTGATCCATCTCTGAGAACTTGGCTGCCTGACCAGGACAATCCCCCTTGCCCCTCCAAGTCCAAAGCTCGGGCAGTGAGACATGCCGACAACCTCCCAGAAGTGCACTTCCCCTTCAACCCACCCCTCCTCCCTTTCGTCATGCAGCCAGAACTTCAAGCATTAGTTATGTATTTATGACTGGTGGTTCTCACCATTTCCTCTTTTCCCATCTGCTCAGCCCATATTGTTTGGGGAGTTTCTGTTACAATCCAGCCCCCTTCCCCTGTCTTTCCCAGTTATTATGGCTTGTCCAGCATGGTACTCCCCGCCCCCTCGAATCCCACTCGCATCCCTCCCTTTCCCTAGCAATACAGTTAAAGTACTGATTTAACGCGACTTATTTAATATCTGTTCCTCCTCCCCCTATTCTCTCTGTATCGAGAGCTTTCAAAGTTCGCCCAGGTAATCCAGCAGCCAAATGTCTCTCCCCACATATGTGGTTTGATTATTAGTCAGCAAATGAGATTCTACTTGCAGTTTTCATCCCTCCGAACCTCGGTGTTCCGAACCGCTCACTCCTGAGGCAGCTTGCTTGTTCAGGGCCGCCACTATGTTTTTTATTGCTTCAGCTCCTTGACGCCGTCTGGTCTCGTGTTGTCCCTGCCACATTTTTTGGGGCAGCCTGGAAGCAATGGATGTTCCGGAGTTAAGTTGAAGTAGGGGAGCATTGATTCCTCGGGTTCGCAATTCTTGAGCCGCTGTAGCTGGATTCTCGAACGTCAGTGGGCCATCCTCAAAGAGGACCACGAGTTTCGCTGGATATGGGGTCCTAAAATGAATTCCTTTCGTCTTAAGTGCTCTCATCAGTGGGATAAAGGCTTTGCGGTTGGCCATTATCTCTGGGGAGTAGTCATTTTCAAAGTAGAGCCTGCTGCCCGACAACGTTACCACTCGGACTTTCCATGCTGTATGTAGCACCACTTCTTTATCCTGGAATCTCAGAAAACGAACCAAAATTGTTCTGGGCCGTGCGCCCGCTGGAGGCCTCGGGTCTAGGGTTCGGTGTGCTCTATCAATTTCAAGCAACACTGAGGATGGGATTGACAACAGCTCTCTTAATGTTTTTTGAATGAAGTTCCGCATCTCATTTTCTTCAGCTCCTTCGGGTATTCCCGAGATTCGAATATTATTTCTTCTGCTCCTACTCTCAGCATCCTCCGCTCTATTCTGTAGGGCCGTAATTGTATTATGGATTTGTACTATGGCTCTTTCGGTCTCAGTAACGCGTGATCCGTCCCTCAAGGCCTGGGATTCCTCTCTTCTTGTCGCTCTCAAGCTTTCCCATATCTGTATGGAGGGCTGCCGTTGTTAATCTGATCTCTTTCCTAAAGTCCCATAACTCTGTTAACATTTGTGTTATTTGCCTCTGCAATATTGTGAGGGGATTTGAGTGCCCTCCGTGGTGTCTCGAGAGGAGCCAAATGAGGTCTGCGATCCCTCGCCTCCGAGCTGCCCCTCCTGTAATTGCTCCATCTGGCAGGTCTGTTGCTTTAATTTTCACTCGATCGTCTTTTTTCCCCATATTGAACCTCTCTCTATACTTTTCCCTGATTTTTACTTGAATTAGGAGTAATTAGGAGGTTTTTCTGGTGGATCCCGACGGAGCCCTCTAATTCAGGCTGCAACCCGGAGCATGACGTCACCGGAAGTCCTAGTCATGGTTTTTAAAGAACCATAACTCAGTAATGGCCACGGTATCCAGGATGGCCTCTTCCATGATGACCTCTAGGTCTTGAATCTTATTTCCTAGATTTCTAGCAGTCATGCACATGACTTTCCAGATTTTGTTACCGCTCTGCTCGTTGCCCCCCTTTTTTTCCTTTTTGCCCTCCCTCCGTCCTCCCCCTTTTCAGTGCTCCTGTTCCCATTCCCCTTCGTTTGCATCAACCTGCTTCCTTTATTAATTTGCATCACGTGATATTCCTCTCCCCTGGGTTCTCCTACATACTTTAGCCCGTGTGAGGAGGAGGCAGTTTCTCCTCCTCGATTTCGCCTGCCCGCCTCCCCAGCTAGTTTAAATGTTTATCAAAGTAGCATTTAAACTGTCCATTGAGGGCTGTGGTTCACCTACTGGATGAATGCAGGCCATCACCCCTGTACAGGCCCCCCTTATCAATCCAGGTGGGTTCCCACTCCCCAATGTTGCCGAAGCTCTCCTTTCTGCACCATTCCTTCAACCATGAGTTGAAGCTCCTGGTGGGGAGATTCCTCTCCTCTCCCCTGTTGTAGACAGGCAGCACCTCAGCAAAAGCCAGTGAAACACAGAAGTATAGAAATTGATGGCAGCTAAGGACTGCTTGGTCCACCTAGTCTGCCCATTTTCCTTATTCAAGTTTATTGCAGGAAAACTCCATTGAGCAAGCTCATTCACAAGGAGGTCCTAAGACATGTACACTGATAATAAAAATAAAAAAATTACATGATAGAACAATGGTATAACATGTATTCATGAGTACACTTAGTACAGCAAGATATTACATAAGAGGAGACAACATCGGATGACAAAGACAGTGAGGAGACATATTGTGAACAGTATGGATCACTTCAGGGTAACATACCATCAGTATAAGACATGGCAGCTGGTGTTTGCAATAAGTAATTTTAGTATATTAGCTGCCTGTTCTAGGAGGAGAGAATCTCCTCACCAGGGGCTTCAACTCATGGTTGAAGGAATGGTGCAGAAAGGAGAGCTTCAGCAACACTGGGGAGTGGGGACCCACCTGGATTATCTACTATAATACTGCAGGCACTACTTGGTCTCCGGCTTTACCCTCTCTTTCTCAACCAGTAAGGTTCCCATATGCCTAACCCATGCGTTCTTGAAACACATTACAGTTTTTGTCCCAACCATCTCTGCTGGGAGGACTGTTCCAGGCATTCACTACTCTCTCAGCTAAAAAGTACTTCCTCACATTTCCCCTGAATCTACCCCCTCCAGCTTCATAGTATGACCCCTTGTTCTTAAGCATCTTTTTTTCTGAAAAATGCTCCTCTTGTACCTTATTTATACCCGTGAGGTATTTGAAAGTCTCTATCATCCCTCTCCCTCCTTCCTCCAGGGTGTACATAATGAGGTCCTTTAGCCTCTCCTCATAGGGTTTTTGATGCAGGCCCTACACCATTTTAATTGGCCTCCTCTGAACCACCTCTGCTCTGTAGAGATGCAGTGATTTAAAATCCGCGGTGAAATAAGGCATAAAGTGGCCACTTGCATTTATCACATAGCGCCACGTGAAGTGGCCATTGGAAAGTGCTCAATTCACCTTGTCATTATGACTTCACATTGTAATTCTGCCTTAATACAAAGTAAGGCAGAATGACAACAATAAGGCAGCCCCCCCACACATCACATGGCTTATAGTACTGTAAGTCACATGCTTTAGCCAGGCAGGAAGGAAGTGAGTCATACAAGCAGATACTTTCACTTTCTCCTTTGCAGAGGTAGAAGGAGGAAGCATTTTGTGTGGAGAGGAGAGTTTGGATTGTTATTTGTTTGTGCCTTGAGCAAATAGCAGAAAACCAAGCAGCTTTTTTAAAAGCTAAATCTTTAGGTTTTTTTGTAGTTTTTTTTTCAGTTCTTTTTTGTTACTGATTTCTTTGTTTTATAAGTTTTGTTTTGTGTGTGTGTGCATGTGTATGAGACTGTGAGTGTGTGATGAAGTCGCTCATCATGTGATGCATTGGAGAGGGAAGGAGTGGGTTGTGCGACAATGGACCAGGGAGAGTCTGGCCCGTGGCCATGGGCAGAGGGAAGTGCACACGTGTGGGGGTCGCCGGGTGTCATTGAACCGCTCCCCAACTGTTTGTCCTGCCACTCCCTCTGGAAGCAGCAGCACCACCAGTGTCACTGGCACATCCACCAACTCCGCCACCACCACCACCGCCACCACCAGTAGCAGCTTCAGGGACTCCAGCAGCATCATCACCTCCACAGCAGCAGGTGGAGCCCCAGGTCCGTGACAGTGCTGCCGGCACTACATCTGCCCTCCTGTGCCTGGTTCCCCCACCGCAGCTCCCCAGTTTGGCAGTTTTTATCTGTGTGAGGGGACAGCACTATTGTGGTGTGTCAGCTATGTGGTGTGTTTGAGCACCGTGGGCCCCTGGGAACACATCTGGGAACTGGTGGCCAGTGCATGCATATGCTGAACCACCACAAGATGGAGTGGCAGGCTGCCACCAAACAGGCCAGGCCTCCACCTGCTGGCCCTTCTGTGGCAGTGGCAGAGGGTGCTGCTGGTGTTGTGCTGCCGCTGCCACAGCGAGGAGAGCCACAGCAGTAGCTGATCCACCACTACCCCCACCACTGCCACAGCACCACCTCACCACCACCACCACTACCTGGTTTTCCCCAACCAGTGGACCCTGCCACAGTGCCAGACATTGCACTCTTGTGGGCTGCGCTAGAGGAAAGCAATGAGAGGGTGGGTGCTGCCCAGCAGCAGGTGGAGCAGATTGAGCAACACCAGCTTCAGATAGTGTCGATGCTCCATCTGCTGCTGTAACATCATCGGATCCCCCATTAACTTATTTTTTCTGGACACCCCCCACTGCTGTAGTCTTTTGTGTTTTTTTATGTTTAATAACAGACAGTCATACATGCTGCTTATTGCCCTGTTGTTATAATCCAGTACCTCAGTAATGTTTACTTTCTGTTGTGGAGTGGTTGTGGAAAAGCTGGTGAGAGCAGGGCAAAGTATGATGTGCTAAATTGCATGTGTGCAGTCAGTGTTGTTTCCTGTGTACTGTATCACGGTCGTCATGTGACATCAGACATTGTGCAGCTTCTTGCAAACATATACTGCTGACTTGTTGTAGTGTTTATGGTATAAAGAATAGCGAAGAATAACGTGATATTTTATTGTCACCATCGTCGTTGCAGTGGACTATGATAAGATACTCTTTTCAGAGGTTTCTGGCCAGAGTGCACCTTAGTCACATACTGCACATATGACTTTTAGGAGACCATGTGTTTTTGTGTTATGATCTCCGCTAACTCATGTGTGCACTGTGAGTGATTGAAGTGCACAGTGACCCGATACCTCTGAAAAAATATCATATCACTTACTCCGCTGGTGCTGATGGTACAAATAAAATATACATCATATTTTGTTTCTTATCATTATTCTTGAGATACTGCAACAAGTCACACCATATATATGTTTGCATGAAGCTGGACAGTGTATGCACACACGGGAAAGAACACTGATGGCACACATGCAGTTTAGCACAACATATTTGCACTGCTCAGTCATGCTTTTTGCGAAACACTTCAAATCAAGAGTCCCGACACAAAGTAAACATTATTGAGGCTCCATAAATATTTCATTTTTGAAACAGACATTAAAGAGATTCACCAAGTTACAGCATTGCACCCAATATATGGGTGCCTTACCTCCAAGGGAATCTTTCTTGCTCACGTATCATACATAGTGCAATACTTTTCTGGCAAAAACACCCATAACCCGTTAACTTGGTCTGAAGACTTCCTATTCTGAAGAGCACGCCCAAGTTCTGCCCCTGTGCTCAACAACATTATGACGTGATGCCAGGAGGCATGAGGAACACGCTCCGATATACTGAATAGTTGGCAGCTTTCGAATGTTTCTTTATGTTATAATGGTCGGTTGTGTGGTGAAAGCGATGGGCACATTTTGACTAACAAGGCCTTGTTGAGTGGAAGCGTGCCCATGTTTCTAAAGCAATACGTGCTATAAGCTGTTGGAAGCTTCTTATTTCTCAATGGCATCGCGTGCGAGCTTTGGCGCGAACTGGGGCAGATCTTCAGAGCAGGAGAATCCTCCGTGACTTCGGATAATGAGTATAAGGCGTTTTTGCCGGAAAACATGCGGTATGTAGGGACAATGGGCTGGAAAGTACCCCAGCATCACCCTATATTGTGTGCAATCTCTAACTATGTAACGGTGAGATCTCTTTAAGCGCAGCAGTGCAACAATCTGTTGAAAATTTTGACCTTTTCCTTTTTTATGCTAATTTACATTGCCACTTTACTTACATCCTGACTTGTATGATACTATTATTTCCAGTATTTGAGTCTGCTTTACTGCTTTTTTTCATGTCTGAAATAATAAAAGGAGCACTCATTTTAATACGGTGCAGACCAGGTCTGCGTCAGTATTTTCCGCTGCTTTTCTCCATCAGTTGTTATATAATTACTTCTGTTGTAAAATTAACAATTATGCAGCTGGCAGTGTTTTATGACCTCACAGAACAATATTTATTCAAAAACAGCTACAAATAGTGATAAAAACCTGGTCAGAACAAAAACGTGTGCTCTTTTTTTTTTTCAGACATGAGAAAAAGTAGTAAAGCAGACACAAATTGTGAAAAGAAGGGTATCATGCAAGTCAGGAGGTAACTAGTGTCTGACAATGTAAAATAGCATAAAAAAGTATAGGTCAAAATTGTTACCATATTGTTGCAATGCAGCTTTAATTTATAATTTAAGTATGACATTATGTGCTCACAATCACAACACACAAAATGCATCTGTTTTATGTTCAGAAAACTGACAAGTGCTAAGGAAGTGAAATGGGAGCATTACACCACATGCAAAGTCCCTCAGAATTTATTGTGCAGTCACGCATGCACGCAGTGGTCACACAGAGTCCCCAGAATTTTTCTGCATCCCCAAAATGAATCTATCTTGTGTCCAGAAAATTGACAAGTTCTAAGGAAGTGAAATGGGAGCATTACACCACATGCAAAGTCCCGTCAGAAATGATGACCGTGAGAGAATTGTTGGTAGTCCAAAGTGTGCTGCGATTCCTGCAAATGCAATGTGATCACCTCAACCAGATGGAAGGGTGCCCTTTGTCTGTACACTAATAGTAGCCTTGGTTAGTTGATATGTATATATATTTTGCATTTTCTAGGTTGGGGGTTGACATATAGACATGTACTCATTATATTGTTTTGTATCACAGGTCACAGATACTGTTGGTGTGCACATTCCAGTACTTGATGAGAACTTTTTGCATTGAAATTGGAAATGGAATACTCTCAAGCCAATGAAGGTAAGTATTTTTTTGGGGAGCATATTTGCAGGTAGGTCTCATTAATGGTTTCTTATTTGGTTACTTCTTCACAGATTTCATCTGCATCCTTCTCGAGTCTGGTTAGTAATGATGGTCATGGTCATCGATTGAAGTGACTTCTGCATGTTGCATGTCTGCCCCAGCCTGGGGCGATGTTGAAGAACTTCTTTGGATAAGGTAACTATGCCACAACAAAGCATCTGGAAGTTTCCTAAAAAAGAAATGAAGGACTTATTACAACTTGGTTGCAGCAGTAACACATTATGTTGAAGCCGTGGCTGTTCCATGGGTATCTGAATTAACACAGATAGCAAGCTGTCACACTGCAATCAGCAGATCAATCACAACTTAATGTAGTACCAGGGTGTGTAACAAATACACTATTCCAGTGTCCCTGGTTCTCAACTCAAGTTACGTTTCAAAACCACATCTTGTCAAATAACACAACCTGTGTCCAACTTTTTCAACACTGTCATGGATCCACAGCTGCAAGTTTGGAATACAGTGCATGATATGTTGCAGAAATAGTTTTTCTGACGTACACATGTCACCTAGTTTATGAATCCTCAGTCAGATTTGTTGCAGTCTTTTAATAAAAAATTTACAGATGAAATAAAATATATATACTTACCAGTATGGATCTGAAATGGATAGTCCAGGTTCCTGTGTACGGTACTGCTGCTGTACCACTGATACCGACTTTCAGCGAAGGAGAGTCATTTGTTGTTAACCTATAAAAAAACAAAATATGTTTACCATATGTGTTTGACGATTGCAGCTCAGAAAAGCAACAGAAAACAAAACACACAGCTAAAGGAAGTTGAATAGCATAAAAAACATTAGTACACATACTCACTTAATAGTTTTAATATTAATAATAATAATAAAATTTATTTAATTAAGCGCCTTTCAAATGTTTCAAGGCGCTGTACATAGGAACACAAAAACACAAGCATAATCAATACATACCATAAAACTTCACAAAACGAATATTACCGAGCTAAAATAACCAATTACAACATAGCAGGAAATGCCTTCTCCCATAAAAAAGTCTTTAAGGCCTTTTTAAAACTTCCCACCTCGTACTCTCATGGAGCCAGCGGGGCAGAGGAATTCAGAGGGTAGGAGCCAACCAAGGCACGGGCCCAGAGGACTTCAAATTCTACCGGAATCTCCAGCAACCTCACAATGAAAGCAGAGCTGTCTCAGAGGGGTAGGGCACCAGCAGCTCTTTCAAATAGTAGGGACCTAGACCGTGTAGGGCTTTGTAGGGCAAAAGACCCACTTTAAAGGTGATCCACCACTGTATTGGCAGCCAGTGCAGAGTGCGCAGCACCGGGGTAATGTGGGACCTTCTTGAAACCCCGGTCAACAAGCATGCTGCCGCATTCTGCACTAGCTGCAAGCGGCAGATATCAACCCCAGAAAGTCCTAGGTAAAGGGAGTTACAGTAATCAAGACGAGATGTCACCAGACTGGACCAGAACCGGCAGGTAACAAGGTGGAACCAGGTGCCTAATCCTGGCGATGTTTCTAAGATGAAAAAATGCAGTCTTGACAACTGCAGACACCTGATAATGAAGGGTCAAACCAGTGTCAAGCTCCACACCCAGGTTATGCACCCGTTCGGAGGTGGGGATCTGGTCCACCCCCAGAATTAATCCAGAGGGGGAACCCGCCCTTAAACCCTCAACCCTGCGACCCGGGTCCACCACCATAACCTATTAATTAAGAAGCCTTGTGCCTGTGGCTGATGGATGTGGTCTCCTGTTCGACTCCCTCTCCCTTGGCATGGTCAACGTAATGGGAAAACATTGTCAGAATGACACTGGTGATGGGTGCTGGTGGTCATAGCTGCAGCAACATTCCCTTTGACATCTTCCTGCATCTGGTGTGGTGGTGGCAGTGGCTAACAGCAGTCTTATGGTGGTGGTCCAGGGCAGCACACAAAGTCATTCCCTGTGGTGGCAGTAGCTAACAGCAGTCTTACGGTGGTGGTCCAAGGGGGCACAGAAAGTCATTCCCTGTGATGGCAGTGGCTAACAGCAGTCCTATGGTGGTGGTACAGGGGGGCACAGAAAGTCATTCTCTGTGGTGGGGTGGCTATCAGCAGTCTTATGGTGGTGGTCCGGGGGGGTATACAAAGGCATTCCCTGTGGTGGCAGTGGCTAACAGTGGTCTTATGGTGGTGGTCCAGGGGGCACAGAAAGTCATTCCCTGTAGTGGCAGTGGCTATCAGCGGTCTTATGGTTGTGGTCCGGGGGCACACAAAGTCATTCACTGTGATGGCAGTGGCTAACAGCGGTCTTATGGTGGTGGTCCAGGGGGGCGCAGAAAGTAATTCCCTGTGGTAGCAGTGGCTATCAGCGGTCTTATGGTAGTGGTCCGGGGGGCACAGAAAGTCATTCTCTGTGGTGGGGTGGCTATCAGCAGTCTTACGGTGGTGGTCCAGGGGGGCACAGAAAGTCATTCCCTGTGGTGGCAGTGGCTAACAGCAGTCCTATGGTGGTGGTACAGGGGGAACAGAAAGTCATTCCCTGTGGTGGGGTGGCTATCAGCAGTCTTATGGTGGTGGTCCGGAGGGGCACACAAAGGCATTCCCTGTGGTGGCAGTGGCTAACAGTGGTCTTATGGTGGTGGTCCAGGGAGCACAGAAAGTCATTCCCTGTGGTGGCAGTGGCTATCAGCGGTCTTATGGTCGTGGTCCGGGGGGCACACAAAGTCATTCACTGTGATGGCAGTGGCTAACAGTGGTCTTATGGTGGTGGTCCAGGGGGGCACAGAAAGTCATTCCCGGTGGTAGCAGTGGCCATCAGCGGTCTTACGGTAGTGGTCCGGGGGGGCACATGAAGTCATTCCCTGTGGTGGCAGTGGCTAACAGCGGTCTTATGGTGGCGGTACAGGGGCCAGGATATATTGTGCTCTCTGTTACAAATGTGAAGTGACATATGTAATTTGAGTCACACTCTAAGTGGGACACTCATTGAACCATATGAAAAAGAAAACATGTATCATACAACAAATGTGACAGCCTTTTAACAACTTCAGTTAAAACCTGCCATCATTAACCACATCATCATCCTCGTAAAGAAAGCTGCCCTCACAGTCGTCTATGTCTGAAGTCTGACCACTGGGAAATTCTTTCTCCATTGTGTCATCATCTACATCAGTGGTAGTCCATTTCATGCTGCCACTGCCAGTGCCACCAGGATGGTACATTTCTACATCACCAAAACCATGACTAGGCCGAGGTACGAATACTGAGGTTGCAGTCTGTGCTGGTATGTGACTCTCATTCATTTTTATGAATGCTAGCAAACTAACATTTGCAGGAGAGCGGTTTGTCCGACGATCCCTAACTATTGCACCTGCTGAGCTGAATACCCTCTCAACACTTACACTGGAGGGTGGGCTTGTCAGGTACTTCAGTGCCACTGCAGTCAGCTCTGGCCATTCACCTACCTTTCTGCTCCAGTATAAAAGAAGATCATGTTATTGAAAGATGCCTATTTTCAGACAAATATGACTCAACCATTCTCTGTGCCGCACTAAGTCCAGTGGTTGATGCATCATCCTGTTCTCCGGAATCATTTATTTCACAAATCCCCACTTGGGACAAAACCTCCCAAAGTGAGTTGACGGCAACCGCTTTGGATGACAGACCACCTGGAACTGCAGTCCCCATCCCCTTACAGGATATGCTTAATACTCCTCCAGGTGCACCTTCAGCCTAATTATGCTACTGAGGTTTGTTGACCTTGGCACGTGACTTCTGTGCCCCATGAACCAAGCGCACCAGTTGCCCACTGACATTTTTTACCTGTTCAGGCCCTCCCTCCAGTACTGAGGCAATGCCATGTTCGTATCATGGGTCCAGCATTGTTGCTACTGCAAAGTTGTCACTACGCTGAATGCTCAAGATGTGACAATTCTGGCCGAATATTGTCAGCATGTGTTTCAGCAACATACTTCTAGCACTGTCTCCGGCAACATCAAGGCTATGCTGTACATTCACCAATGTCTACCTCAGCACCCGCAGCATGTTGAAAAGGCTGCAAAATTGTTATTACAGAGTCCATGAGGCGCCACTGTTCAGTCATCATAGACATGTAGGCCCCGGAACTGTCACAACTAGTGTGCATGACAAGATATTCTGAGATGGCTTTGTATTGTTCATACAACCTCTCTGCCATGTATAAAGTGAAGTTCCAACAGGTGACAACTTCCAGCTTCAAGCGGTGCTGAGGGAGGCTGTTTCGCATCTGCAACTGCCAAAGTTGGTCACGGGCCTTTGCAGATCGTGAAAAGTGAGAACAGATACAGCATGCAACTGTCAGCATTTCCTTTGCATCAGGGTGCTGCAGAAACTCCTGCACCACAAGATTTAAACAGTGGGCCATGCATGGAACATGAAAAAAAGCCACCATTCATGATCGTGATGCATTTTACCACATTTGACCCATTGTAACTTACTATGAACCCAGCTCTCAGGGACAGGGGGTTCAGCCACTTGTCAATTTCAGTCAGTACCACGTCCAACATGTTTTCACCAGTGTGTGAACAGGTCACACTGCGCATAGCAATCATTGCATGCTGTCGAATTCCTGGAAGATTACTACCACGACACTCCACCTAACTGCACTGATTAGTCACACTACCAACAGCACAAACAACCCCTGGCACCTGCACCCAGTGTGCAGTTATACACAAATATGAACTCCCCGCTGTTTTTGCCACTTGTCCACATATACATACTTAAATGGATGAATGAAGAGGAGGAATGTTGAAGGGCATGTCTTACTGAGTCGGACACAATACGGTACAACTCAGGGACAGCACAGGTCGAAAAGTATGTCCCGGATAGGACTTTCCATTTTGGAAAGGCACGTGCAGCAAACTGCCGGAACCCAGAATTCTCCACAAAGCAGAAGGGCAAAAGATCAATTGCCAGCACTTCAGCTACAGCAGCATTAAGTTCATGTGACACTGTATGATTGGGTGGGTACGTCAGCTTATGTGCAAAAACACTCTGTAATGTGGGCTGACTTAAACGTTTTACATGGGGTGTGATGACAAATGGTTCTGCTCTGCGAATGGCAGGGTGTGGGGTATGGATGTTTGATGAAGACGGTTGCACAGGTGATGATGACAAATCCACAAATGCAGTTATTTTACCACTTGCACTAGACATACTGCATTCACCACCACCAAAACTGCTACTCTCACCAGCACTGGACAACATTTCAAAATCATTATGCTCCTCCACCTCATCATGCCTGTAGTAATCCTCTGCTCTTATTTCATCACTACTGCACAAATTTAATTTCCTACTTGATTTTAACAGTCATGGAAGGGGATAACATGCTCGTTATGGCTGATGACGAGGGTGAACACCCCACTGTGGTATTAGCTGCCATTTCGTGCTGGGTCCACAGTGCCATGTGCCTGTTCTTAAGATGTGCATGCTGTCCCCCTGTGCCCAGATGGCTCCCCTTTTAACCTTGACTCACACACACATAGCAAATCTGGCAGATTGCAACTGACTCATCAGTTGCATCTTGCACAAAAAATCCCAAACAAGGGATTGTGGTGCTCTAGTTTTAACATGTCCCTGATGCTGCTTATTGAACTCTGTTCTTTTAAGCCATGAAGTGGGGGAGGTGCTATGTGATTTTTCGGGCAGGACACACTTGGACTGCAACTGACCACCATGACTACCTATCATTATTACTGGGTCATCATCATCACCATCAACTGAAACTGGTAAATCACAAGTTTTAGCAGGGGGATCAATGCAAACAGACCCACACACAGACACCTTGAATTCTCTTTCTCCGGTCCCAACTGGGGTCAATTACATCATCATCATATTCATCAACATCACCCATATCCACATCTTCTGCTTGGATGCTGGCATGTGGACTGCATGTTGCAACCGAAGCAACATCAACATCATCACATTCATCATCATCATCATCACTGCCACCTGATATTTTTTCACCACACTGTGAATCACTGCATGGAAAATGTGTGACCTGAACCACGGTGAAAGAAATGTCACATTGTATGTTATCATTGACATGATTATCAGAATCCTCATGTTCAGTTACTGGGATGTTACTGGGAAGTATGACATCTACACTGCCACTCACTCGCACTGCTTCACATTCCACTCTATTTTTGGACACGGTAAACTGGTCAGAAGTAGAACTTGAGGCAGCAATACTCATACCACCACCAGCAACTGCACTAACACACCACTGGCTGGGACAACATCATCTCCTCCAACTAAGAGTGAAGCTACTGATTGGGCTATAAAAAACATTGCAGGAGAAATACCTTTCCTCACATCAGCAATGCACTTCTGCGTCTGTGTACTACCATGCCCACAGACAATCTTACTACTGGCAGCAGTGCCATGGCGAGAAACAGCTTTGCTTGCACGTCTCTTTGCAGGCATTTTGGGGGATCAACAACAACATTCTAAACAAATTTAGATTTTGGAACATTCACTCTGGGTGGGGGGACGCTGGATGTGAAGCCAAAAAAAAACAACTGTGGCTTCAGCAAAAGATACAGACTCAAATTCACAAGTTCAACAACACCTTAACTAACCAGTGGTGTTGAAGTCACAAACAATCCAACCTGGAAAATAATTCCTTTTGTTGTGTGGGGGCACTGACTGCAGATTTTTACGGCAGTGCAAGCTGCGAAACAAAGAAAAGATACCACAATGGCAATACAAAATCACGCAGCTGCAGTGGATAGCAGGTTCACAATGCTGCTCCTGCAATTACACTGTGGCACAATAAAAGGTGTATTATTTGATGTCACACACCACACACACACTTTGTCTACAAGTAATGCATAGCAAATTTAAAACTTGAGTAATATACCACATATTGTAAACAACCTGAAATTATGAACTACTGCACCAGATCCACACAACACACAATCAGCAAAAAAATGTCAACAATTACTGACAATATTACTGTGTGTACATTGACACAGACAGTTATATAACAAAAATATAACCAAAAAACAAAAAACTCCTTATTTCTCCAACTAAAATCTACCTACACCACAGATACGCTCCTCCCTAAAGCACACTTTCACTGTCTCTTACTACACAGACTCAATGTTGTACATTAACATTCAAAATCCACACACAAACAATAAACGCTTGATGATATGAGCACAGAAGGGTTTCCTACAATCGATGAACTAAAGTTTGAGCAAAAAAAAAATTACTCAAAAAGGCTTTAACAGCTTTTAGAAGGTCTGAATCACAGACAACTCTCAGAGCACCCTGTCTCCTATAGCTTCCCTCACACACTACCCCGAGCTGAGGCTATGCAGAACAATATAGAGGCCATGTGACCTGAAATCCCATAAATCACTGCACAATTCGCCTTTGGAGCTTAAAAACAAGGCAAAGTGAGTAGAAGTACATTGTTTTCAATGCACTTCGCCTTTAAAATTGGTGGGGTAGTGGTCTGGGAAGGCGGAGTAACGCGAAGTCATTGTTTTCAATGGACTTCGCGTTACCCATCATAACGAGAATTACTCCACTTCGCGTTGCAGAGTACTCCGCAAATTCGCCTTCACTCCATGAATCACTTCGCGTAGTGAATTGAGCCCACTTCACCCACCACTACTGTTCTGTCTATGTCTTTCCGGATATGTGGTCTCCAGAACTGGACACAGTACTCTAGGTGAGGTCTCACCAATGATTTATACAGTAGCATCACTACCTCCCTCTTTCTGCTGGTGAAACCCCTCCCTATGCACCCTAGCATCCCTCTAGCTCTCCCTACCACCTTGTCACACTATTTGGCTACCATTAGATCATCAGATATGACTACCCACAGATCTCTTTCGTGCTTGGTGGTGGTCAGTACCACTCCTTTCATCCTATACTCTGCCCCTGGGTTTTTGTGTCCCAACTGATCCTTGTGACACCCTGCTGGTTACCCTTCCTTCCTTCCTTGGAGTGAACTCTGTTTACCACCACCCTCTGTCGCGTATCCCCCACTTGCTAGCTGAATATGCTACCTAGCTGAGACCTCTCGCCAGCTCCCTAAACTCCTTCTGCACTATCCCAGCCACATCCCTAGCCAGCTCACTAGTCCCCAGGTGGACAATGACAATCCAGTTCTGCCTCCCATCCTGCTGCCCTAGTGATCCTCAGGATCTGCTTCCCATCCCTCCAGGTTTTGGCACCACATAAGCACCTAACCTCCCTCTCTCCCCTTCCTACTCCCCAAACTATCCCCCTCACAATCAAGTCCCCCACCAGAAGTTGCTTCTTCCTCCTCCTCCTCTGGGGTCCTCTACCACCCTTCTTGGGATCTCCACTATGGAGGACCCCCACATCCTGCCTGGTCACTACCATGGGTGCTTCCTCCCTGCAGTTCTGCTCTGCCAGAGTGGTGTAGGAATTACATACTGTAGTGTTACTGCTTGAGGAATATGCCTCTTACCCACCACTCCCACCCTTCCAGAGTCCATCATAGTCCATCTGGCCCTCCTCTCAGGCATCGTCTGAGGTAACAGTGCCAGACTTGGTGGCCCCTGGGTTGGGGAAGAGGTCACCCGAATCCTAGCCAACTCGGCCAGGAGTCTAGTGACCTCCTCCCTCAACCCAGAGAGGTGCATGCAGATGAGGCAGCACTGCAGTCTCCAGAACGTCTCTCTGAAAACTACTGCCCCATAGCCACTGCACTGCACCACTCCCAGAATGCTCAATTCTTACTCTTCCCTGTGTTACTTGGAAATATTTATGTACCTTTACTCCTAATAGGATGTTTCTAGTTTTTCTCCTTTTGTTGTTTGTTATGCCATTTTTACACCTATCCTAGATATGCTGATGCTCCTATTCCAAGTTTTGGCCTAAACTTTACCTTCCACCTGTCCCTTATGTACCCTTTACCTTAATAGGGTGTTTCTAGATTTTCTCCTTCTGTTATTTATGTCCCTAGTACTGTACATCTGCTCTAGATAGGGCGTTGCTGCTATTCCTAGTTTTGACACACTCCATTAACTCTTTAGAAACACATTAGCATCAATGCATCTATAGTATCACATTACAAAAACAATAATTGTAAAGTGTTCTATTACTTAAGTAACGATACCAGATATCCCTTTAACACCTATTGCAAACTGAAGTACAGATTACAAACCCCTTAAATGTCAAGTACAGTTTGTACAAACTAAGCCCACTCTCATACTTACTGTGTCTGATATATTGATGCTGGATGTTTTCCCTCACTTACAACAACTTAAACATCATCTACACTCTACATTAGATGACAGTTGCTTAGGGTTTTGCACAGGGGATGTAGCATCTCCTGCTGACTGCCTTCCTACGCTGTTGCCCCAAATGTGTCACCCTTAAGCTCAGCCCTTTAGTTTGAGGACTGCAGTGGAGGGCTGCTAGCAAACAGTCTTTAAACAGTGTAATGATAGCCCTGCCATCTCCTAGTAGCCTCCTCCTGACTGAAGGACATTCACACAATGGGCAGAGTCCAAAAAGTCAGGAAGCAGACACGCAGATGACAGTCCATGAGCCTGTTTTCAGGTTGTCAGCTCTGTTCAAATAGAGCCCGACTGGCTCTGGCAGTACAAAACAGCTGATCCTTGAGAAGGAATGTGGCTTTGAGTTTAAACGCCGTGGCCAGCCCTTTCTTAGCAGCATCCTCCCAATTGGAGGACATTCACACAAGGGGAATTAACATAGTTCTGGAAGGTTGGCGTCAAAATAGTTGGCTTTTGCCTCCCTAAAAGACTCTGTGCTTGCATGTAGTGACTGATAATACCTCAAGTCAATCCTCTTTGCACCCAGAGGACTTGTGGAGTGACCAAGCTAAGTCACAAGCCCTGAAGAAGGAGGTGGGTTTGGATGTGATCTAAGGCAGGTGGACACTACATACTCAAGACCTCCTCAGATAGGCATACTTGTTCCAGAAGTATGTAAAGTTTGATGTAAAGAATGAAAGGCAACATTGATGCTGGAACACAGAACAAGAGGTGCCCACTTAAGGACCTAACATCATCCAGAAGGTTGTTCAGGTTGAGTAACCTGAACAATTGGGTTTAGACATACTGCAGAGGGGATGTATGACATATTAAAAGGGTGCCAGTGGTATTTTTTAAAATGGTATGTCTTTTTGGGCTCATAGGAACAGTAGCTGTGTCTCTCCTCTCTCCCTTTACCCCCTCCCCATGTACAAATGGGATTCAGAGTTCAACAATGAGGTAGAAGCTGAAGAAACTGTGAGAGGGGGACATTTTTGGGTAGTGAATCTGCAAACAGAGTCTGAGAGCTGCGCTTGCCCCATCACTGCGTGCCAGGCCAAAACCTCTTTTTATTTCAGACTAAAGGCAGCCTCTCCTCATTGGGGACTGGGGGTACACCTGGAGAGATGAAGGTCTATACTGGAATGATGGTCTGCATCTGTCCACAAAGGGAACCAAGATTCTAAGTGACAGGTTTAAATGCTTCCTTGGCAAGCTTTTAAACTAGCCATGGGGGGAGGTGCTAATAAGAGGCAGGAAATTTCAAGCCTCCCCCCACAAAATATGACAGGTAGTAAGGTAAACATTGAGTTACAGTGCTCAACAGAGGGCAAGACAGGGGTAAATGGAAAAATAGACAAGGGCAAAAAGAGCAGGCATGGGGGAAAAAAGGATAAAGCCAACATTAAATGGAGGACAATGAGTACCAATGCCCATAGTCTGGGAAACAAGCTTCCTGAGCTAGTAGACTTGATGGAAGATGAACAATTGGATATTGTGGCAGTTACGGAAACATGGTACACAGAGAACCATGACTGGGATGTCAACATACCGGGGTACACAGTCTACAGAAGGGACAGGGAGGGGAAAAGAGGAGGTGGAGTAGCTCTATACATAAGGGAAGGAATCAAAGCTACAGAACTAAAAAGTAAAGGGGGAGGACAAAAGGCACTCTGAGTCACCTTGGAAACAGGTAATGGCATCACAATCCACATAGGGGTTGTATACAGACCCCCATCTCAAGGGGAGGAAATGGACAAGAAAATGATAAGAGGACATTCTCAAAATGGCTGAATAAGGGGAGATACTGTTGGTGGGGACCTGAATATGCCAGATGTTTACTGGATGACATGTACTGCAGCCACATCCAAGAGCAGGGTCATTCTCGATGCCCTGCAGGGGGCAGGCCTTAGACAGCTAGTGTTGGAACCCACTTGGGAGGGAGCAATACTAGACCTGGTACTCTCAAATGGAGAGGATCACAATTTAGAAGTCAGTAGACATCTGGGAACAAGCGACCACTACACAGTATGCTTCACAATAAGCACAACCATGGAGACGAGCCATACAAAAAGAAGCATACTGGACTTTAGAAGGGCTGACTTTGGCAAAATGGGTGTATACGTGAGGAATACACTAGCAAATGGCCAAAAAGGAGGGGTGGAAGAACAATGGAGAAAAATCAAAACTGCCATCATAGAGGCAACAAGCCTTTTGTGAAACAGATAAAGAAAACAAAGTGGAGTAAAAAAACACTATGGTTCTCAAAAGAGGTGGCAGGGAAGGTTAAGGAGGAAAAGGCTGCATTCAAAAAGTATAAGGAATCACAGAAGGAGCACGACAGGGAACTGTATCAATTAAAGCAGAAAGAAGTGGGGAAGGCAGTCAGAATAGTCAAAAGCCCAAACCGAGGAGAAAATAGCCAATTCTGTTAAGAAGGGGGATAAAACCTTTTATAGGTACATTAGGGAGCATACAAAGGTTAAGGGAGGAATAGTGAAAATTAATAAGGGAGAGGGGAGGTGGGCAGAGGGAGACAGTGAAAAGGCAGAGTTGCTGAATGAATACTTTTGCTCAGTATTCACAAAAGAAGATGAGGAGGAGTTACCTAAACCAGACAATAGAAGCACTCTGGGTAGGGGGGTTGACACCAGTCCATTTACAGAAGAAAGAGTCCTGAAAGAACTCCTAAAACTCAAGGTGGACAAAGCAATGGGGCCTGATGGGATTCACCCCAGAATTCTAAAAGAACTAAGGGAGGACCTAGTGACACCACTGACCACACTTTTTAACAAATCATGGGAGGATAGGGTGGTACCTGAGGACTGGAGGAGGGCAGATGTGATTCCCTTCACAAAAGTGGGAGCAAGGCAGAAGCAGGAAACTACAGACCTGTAAGTTTGACCTCAGTGGTAGGGAAAATGATGGAATCACTTCTGAAAGAAAGAATTGTTGAGTACCTAGAGGCTAGCGGGGCACAGGACCCAAAGCAGCATAAATTTACAGCAGGAAGGTCATGTCAGATGAATCTAATAGATTTCTTTGACTGGGTGACCAAAGTAATAGACCAGGGAGGGGCTGTAATCACGTCAGCCAGCCTGGGAGTGGGTCCCAGGGTAGTAGCCTGGGTAGCAAACTGGCTATACAACAGGACACAGAAGGTAACAGTGGATGGAACACATTCCGAAGAAAGGGGGGTCACTAGTGGAGTACCTCAGGGCTCAGTACTAGGTCCAGTCCTCTTTAACATCTTTATAGGTGACATTGCAGAGAGTCTGGAGGGAAAGGTATGCCTCTTTGCAGATGACACAAAGATCTGTGACAGAGTTTATACACAAGGGGGGGTAGAAAGGATGAGAAGGGACTTGGCAAGGTTGGAGGAATGGTCAGACATATAGCAACTTAGATTCAATGCAAAGGAGTGTAAAGTAATGCACCTGGGAAACAAAAACAAACCCAGGAGAAGAGTACACAATAGCAGGGGAGGTACTAACAACAACAAAAATGGAAAGGGACCTGAGGGTAGTCATATCAGATGATATAAAGGTGGGTAAGCAATGTGAGAAGTCAGTAAGGAGAGCCAGGGGGATACTGAGATGCATAGGAAGGGGCATCACAAATAGAAAAAGGGAAGTGGTTATCCCTCTGTACAGACGGTTGGTGAGACCCCATCTGGAGTACTGTGTGCAGTTTTGGAGACTTCATCTACGCAAGGACATAGTCAGGATGGAAGCAGTCCAGAGGAGGGCAACTAAAATGGTGCACGGTCTGCATCAGAAATCATATGACGAGAGACTGACAGAGCTTAATATGTACACCATTGATGAAAGGAGGGACGGGGGGGCATGACAGAAATGTTCAAGTACCTCAAGGGAATCAACAAAGTCCAGGAGGGTAGCGTCTTTCAGAAAAAGAGATGTGTAAGAACAAGGGGCACAATTTAAAGATAGAGGGGGGACCGCTCAGGGGTAATGTGAGGACATTTTTTTTCACGGAGAGAGTGGTGGATGCATGGAACCGCCTTCCTGGGGAGGTTGTTGGGTCTAAAACAGTGGGGGAATTCAAACATGCATGGGACAGACAAAGCAATTGTAGTGGGGGGTGGCAGGAAGTAGGCTGTTGGTTAACAAGAATCTGCAGCTTATCCAGTAGGTAGGGAAATGGGCAGACTGGGTGGGCCAAGTGGTCCTTATCTGCCGTCAAAGTCTATGTTTCTATGTTGGCCTGTCTGTAAGCAAGCAGGCATGTCATTTTACCTGTGTGCATGCTCTCATGGCTTCCTTGCCTACCTGCTGTTTTGTTTTCACACTCAGATATGGCCAATGTGCTCTGCTGCATGCATCTAGTAGCCAAATACAGCACCGCATAGATTTATGACTTCAATAATCTCAGAAAGGACCATCAGGGCAAGATGGTGGACATCCTTTAAGACAGAGCAACTTAGGCAACATCTTTCTTTGGAGGAAAAAAATGTTTCTGCTGTAAATTGCAACAAGTTAAATACATTGATGGCTAGCAAAAGTGTTCCGGGAACAAATGATCCAAAAACCAGGCAAGCAAAGCTCCAATTCAGTTCCAGGGAGCAACAGACAGCCTTTCCATCAGACCACAAGGCACCACCGGGCCAGCAGCGCACCAATGCAAAGAGCGGGGTAAAATGTCTGATTTAGAAAATTTAGAAAAATCCTTAGCTGGCAGGCCTGTAATGTTAGTCAACCTGTAGAATGAAATGAAGGCAGGTTTTGAGAATGTTACAGTGCAAATTATGCATTTACAATTTGTTGTTTTGGGGCTATCACAAAGTATAGAAACTAATGCCAAAGGGTTGATAGAAGTGGAGACAAGAATTAGCACTGCCTAAGATACTCTCGAAAAAATTTAAAAAGAATGAGTCACCCTGAAAAAACAAATTCAAGATTTAATGAATAAGACAGACAACTTAGAAAATCGATCCAGAAGATCCAATCTCCGGATCATCGGCCTGCCGGAGGGTCTAGAGAAAAACAGCCCTGAGACAGAGATGCATAGCTAGCTGGCCAAACAGCTATGGATTGAGGAAACATCAGGGACTTTTGAAGTTGAAAGGGCCCACCGAGTGGGCCTAAAACTAAGGCCAGATGAGAGAGCAAGGTATTTTTTGATTAAATATCTAAGATATACCAACAAGGAAAAGATGCTTTGTGCGGCCAAGACCAAAGGTCCCATAGTCCTAGAAAACAGATAGAAAGTGCTTGTAGTACAGGACTACATTTGGGACCTTCAGTCCTGCTGCCAGCAATTTACAAAAGTAAAAAATTCACTCTATCAACATGGGTGGGAATTTTCCTCCTATTTCCTAACAGGCTTGGGATATCCTGCACGGGGTGACTGATGAGATTTTTTGATATCTTACATGCAGCCAAGGCTTTTGTTGAAGAAGAACTTGTGGTGGTGGAGGGCAGGATAAATGTTCGCGCCATAAATCCTGCATAGTTTCTGCTGCTTGAAGTAAGTGTTTTTTCATGACTACAACCCTGATGCTGGCCCCTCTTCGATCCGGTCTCCTGGGGATTCGCCTGATGCCGTATGTGCCCTTTGCTTGACTTCAGTGCCCCGAGGTGCACAACCGCTCCATAAATCTACTTGTCTGTATTAAGTTAAATGTGGGATGCCTTCAGTGTTGGAAGGACATAAATCGGAGCCTAATTTGGTTAACTATACTTGAGGGAAGTTGTTGTGGCTGCTAAGGTCGAGGAAACACTAACACACTGAGATGTACAGCTGTCAGCTTTGACAACCACCCATTGCCTGAAATTGACTACTGTAACCCAAATTGTTAGTACAACCACTATTTTGATATTCACAAATCTGCTCCCAAGCCTGTCAAACCACTTTCCGAGGCTGCAGGGGAGGTGTGAACCCAGAGTGATGTGACGTGCTGGAGCAATACTGGAGGTCTGTCCCTCTGCAATAAATAATGGGCTAGTGTGGACTAAACACCTCTTAAAATTGAAAAAGGGGCTTGAGTGGTCGATCACAGTACATGCTGGAAAGTCTTACCTGATTGATGTGGAATGGAGCCCTTCAAATGTGCAGGATCCTCAAAGCTTCAGGCTGTTGCAGTTGCCAACATGGCAGAGTGCAAGTCTCCAGGTAAGGGGGTATCCATAGATGTACCTTCCTCTCCCCTTTGGAATATTTGGCCCTTGGGAAGTGGGCAAAGAATCAGCAACATGCTGGGGGTTCTCCTCTTTCTCCACCCAATGGCATTGTGTGGTGCCAGTACCATGGGGGGTGAATCAGTGCATCCAACATGTCCCCTTTTGGGGCAGCAGACACTGTTAGCTCATGATGCTTTGGCCCTGAGCTGTAAAATACTCACTGCAATGTGCAGCCCTAATATTTACTCCTATTTCTTGTTGCTCTGCCCTGGAGAAACTTGGTCTCTTTGTGGTGGATTTGATGCTTCAACACAGAATAAGATTATTTCCAGAGTCCACCTCGACTGTGCCTTGGGGTACAGGTAACAATGGAGGAGGGAGGGCAGTTACAAGGTTTTGGAGTTAAGATTGCAGGGGCTCGGACTCTAAAGAGCTCCAATACAGCAACAAGTTACTAAATATGGGTAGCAATGAGTGTTTGTGGGTCCCACACTTCTCTCACCCCCAAATGTAAAATGATCCTTTAAAGCAAGTTGAATAGAAGGTGGGGGATCTAAGGGGGTGGTCTGGGTCTGCAGAGTTTGGGGCATTTGGTGGCTGGAGACCGGGTACAAGGAGTGGGGGGTGACCTGTATCAAAAGGAGGGAAGGATGCTGCACTGGGTCCACACAACTAACAGCAGATGGTTTCTTTTTATCAACCTGTAATTAAGTGCACCAGACTTACAGCAAGGTCATTCTTGGCACTCCAATTGTGTGTGTGGGGGGGGAGACCACCGATCAGGAGACTGCTCACAACAGACAACTACACTCTTGAATGAGAGGGAGTCCTGTTTTGGGGATTGCTTTTATCTAGAGTAACATTATTATACATTTCCTGTAAATCAGCTAAGTTCAAGATCTATGATTTATAAACGCTGGGTACTAAGCCCGAGTATCCAGTGATATACACCATCATAAACTGAGGGAGTGAGGGTGGCTGACATGGATCAAGACTCATGCTCTATTTTGCCTGATGATCTTTGGGGTAGTGTATGCTAATGGATGGGTAAAAAATGACGGGGAAAATATGGGGATGGGTGGTGGGGAGGTAGGATGTGGGGGGGGGAGAGGTGGTAGAAAAAGGGGTAAAACTGCAATGTGGATGTTGAAAAGTTACATAGTATTTATTTCTATTTTTGTTGCTCATTGGTTCAATAGAGTGTTAAATTTCCAGTGGTATAACAGTGCACTAGTCTGTATAATGAAGAGTTACTTGCGTCCAAAAAGGGGAAAGATATTATGGCATCCCCCATGAAAGTTATATCATGGAACGTGAATGGGTTAAAGAATGTGGTTAAAAGGAAAAAGGTGCTGACCAATCAAAAAATTAAAAGTCAATGTAGTATTGTTGCAAGAGACTCACCTCTCAGTTAGGGAGATGGGAAAGTTGCGGGATGCTTGTGGTGGGACATGGGTGTCAGCGACATACAGTTCTCGGGCCAGGGCAGCTACTATTTGGCTGCTGAGGGGATTTCAGGGACTGGTCACAAGCTCTTATACTGACCCAGGTGAGAGGTATGCCCTGGCACAGCTCCAGCTAAATACAGGGGTAAAGATTGTGATGGGTAGTGTATATGGGCCAAACATAGAAGACCCTGGCTTCTACCGTTAATTGCACTTAGATATGGCTGTGTACCAAGGGGAACTGATTCTGGGAGGGGACTTTAATTGTGCGTCAGGCACAGTCTTAGATAGATGTACCCCTCTCCAGTAACACTATCAAAAATTGCCCAGGCACTTTGTGAAATCAAAGACACCTACTCTCTGGCGGACACTTGGTGCCACCTCAGTCCTTCAGGAAGAGAATATACTGTAGCTTTTTCTCCAGTTCTCACCATTCTTATGCTTGCATAGACAGGCTACTGTTCTGGGCATCATCCTCCCTGAAGGTAAAGTATGCTACCTCTTAAGCTATACTGATCTTGGACCATGCCCCAGTAACAGCCCAGATAGATGGGGCAGAACAGATTTATGTAAGGCAATGGAGGCTAGATCCTAGGTTCCTACTTGACAACCATTACAATGATTTCATGTGTAAGACCATTTCTGAATACTTAAGAAACAATAAAAAAGGGGATACCTTACATGCAGCAAGGCGGGAGGCTTTAAAGGCTTATATTAGGGGTCAAACTATTTCATTTGCAGCCCACAAGAGAAAACTAGAGGAAGCTGACAATCTTTTTAGAGATAAAAATTCACTAGCTGGAAAAGGCTCACATGACACATCCTACCCCTGGGTTATACAATAGACTTAAATTGAATAAAGTAAAGAACAATACAATAAGTAGTTCACAAATTGAACGCAGATTGCTTTTGGGCAATGTGGGGCCTTATTTTGATGGGGACAGGGGAGGTACACTTCTTTCATGGCAGCTTAAGAAAAAGGAAAGTGAATGCATCATAAGGGGTCTGAAAAGTTCACAAGGCTGCTGTAGTTTTTGACAGAGGAGAATCTTGCTTTCAGAGCAAAGTAACAGCAGACTAGAACTACAGCTTTCTTACTGATAAAGCACTTCTATCAGCAGGAGTCAGTGCCTGCTTGGATTAAGCAAACAGATACTTTATTAGAAGCAGGGGGTCCCATTTAAGTAAAAAAAAAGAAGAAAGTCACTGTGTGTTTCTCTGTTTGAGGAAGGGGGCTGTATCAACTTAATTTGCTGAATCAGGAGCAGAGGGGAGAAGCTAATTGGGGATGTGATTTAGGAGCTTAGGAGTACAAAAACAGGTGTCTCCAATTACAGCTTCCTGCTGTAGTTTTTGACAGAGGAGAATCTTGCTTTCAGAGCAAATTAACAGCTGACTAGAACTGCAGCTTTCTTAATGATAAATCACTTCTTTCTCAGCAGGAGTCAATGCCTGCTTAGATTAAGCAAACAGATACTTTATTAGAAGCAGGGGATCCTATTTAAGTACAAAAAAAAAAAGAAAGTCACTGTGTGTTTCTCTGTTTGAGGAAGGGGGCTGTATCAACTTAATTTGCTGAATCAGGAGCAGAGGGGAGAAGCTAATTGGGGTGTGTGGCTTAGGAGTACAAAGGCAGGTGTCTCCAATTACAGCTTCCTGCTGTAGTTTTTGACAGAGGAGAATCTTGCTTTCAAAGCAAAGTAACAGCAGACTAGAACTACAGCTTTCTTAATGACAAATCACTTCTTTCTCAGCAGGAGTCGGTGCCTGCTTAGATTAAGCAAACAGATACTTTATTAGAAGCAGGGGATCCTATTTAAGTAAAAAAAAAGAAGAAAGTCACTGTGTGTTTCTCTGTTTGAGGAAGGGGGCTGTATCAACTTAATTTGCTGAATCAGGAGCAGAGGGGAGAAGCTAATTGGGGTGTGTGGCTTAGGAGTACAAAGGCAGGTGTCTCCAATTACAGCTTTCTGCTGTAGTTTTTGACAGAGGAGAATCTTGCTTTCAGAGCAAAGTAACAGCAGACTAGAACTACAGCGTTCTTACTGATAAATCACTTCTATCTCAGCAGGAGTCAGTGCCTGCTTGGATTAAGCAAACAGATACTTAATTAGAAGCAGGGAGTCCCATTTAAGTAAAAAAAAAAAGAAGAAAGTCACTGTGTGTTTCTCTATTTGAGGAAGGGGGCTGTATCAACTTAATTTGCTGAATCAGGAGCAGAGGGGAGACGCTAATTGGGGGTGTGGCTTAGGAGTACAAAAGCAGGTGTCTCCAATTACAGCTTCCTGCTGTAGTTTTTGACAAAGGAGAATCTTGCTTTCAAAGCAAAGTAACAGCAGACTAGAACTACAGCTTCTTAATGACAAATCACTTCTTTCTCAACAGGAGTCGGTGCCTGCTTAGATTAAGCAAACAGATACTTTATTAGAAGCAGGATCCTATTTAAGTAAAAAAAGAAGAAAGTCACTGTGTGTTTCTCTGTTTGAGGAAGGTGGCTGTATCAACTTAATTTGCTGAGTCAGGAGCAGAGGGGAGAAGCTAATTGGGGGTGTGGCTTAGGAGTACAAAGGCAGGTGTCTCCAATTACAGTTTCCTGCTGTAGTTTTTGACAGAGGAGAATCTTGCTTTCACAGCAAAGTAACAGCAGACTAGAACTACAGCGTTCTTACTAATTGCCCTCCTTCCCACCCTAAGCCAGTTCTACTTTTATAGCCACTGGATTTGACTGACAACAGGAACTTCCTGTTTGGCAGTAGGAAGGGAAGGATCACTGAGACACATTAGTTTCATCAACCTTGAAGGAACCTAAAAAATAGCTCTTTCTCCCCCTTCCCGGCTCCTGGAGGTCTGAATCCAAGCAAGGAAGAAGGAGACTATAGAAGACTACAGGAAGTTCCTGTCCCAGAACAGAAAGGACGAGAGTTGTAAGGGCACATAGGCAGTAAGAAAGTATGTGTAAAAATACATAGAGGGAGGAGACAGTAAGCATACAAAGCAACAGGACAGGGGACACAAAATAAGTCAAGATGGGAGTGGTGCAGTGCAATAGCTGTGGGGCAGCAGTGTTCCAGGAGACATTCTGGAGGCAGCGATGCTGCCCTATTTGCAGGCACCTCTCTGGTCTGAGGGAGGAGGCTACCCGTCTCCATGCTGACCTGGCTAGGATTTGTGAAACCTCTTCCCCCACCCAGGGACCACCAGGGCCACCACCGCTACCTGAGAGGTTGCCAAGAAAGAGGAGCGGTTGGACCAAGGTAGGCTCAGGGAGAGAGAGGGTGGTAGAACAGAGGTGCATTCCTCCAGTTGTGCTTCTCCACAATTCATATGCTGTTCTGGTTAAGAGTGGTTCCTCTATGGAGGCACCTACAGTGGAGACCAAGGAGGATGCTGGGAACCTCCACAAAAGGAGACCCGCAAGAGGGTGGCATGAGACCCCCCAGGAGAAGGAAACAACTCCTGGTGGGGGACTCAATCATTAGGGGGGTAGAAGTGGGGGAGGAAGGGGATAGGGAGGTAAGGTGCCTGCCTGGCGCCATGGCTTGGAGGGATAGGAAGCGAATCCTCAGGATCGCGGGAGCAGCTGCACGAGGGAGGGAGCTGGATGTCATTGTCTACCTAGGGACAAATGACCTGGCTGTGAATGGGATCCGAGCAGTTCAATAGGAGTTTGTAGAGTTGGGGAGGGGCCTTAGACAAGTAGCATGTACGGTAACCTTCTCAGAGGTGCTGCCTGTCTATGGCAAGGATGATGCTAGGGTATTCTGCACCATGGGATTCAATGAATGGCTGAAAAACTGGTGTGGAGCTCAGGGTTTTGGCTTTATTGGGGACTGGGGAGCCACCTGGAGGGATGCAGGCCTATACTGGTGCAATGGTCTGCATCTGTCTGGGGGACCAGGATCCTAGGTGATAGGTCTAAATGCTTCATTGACAAGCATTTAAACTAGTCAAGGGGGGAGGCACTGAAAAGGAGAAGGGAAATCCTAGCCTCTCCCCCCCAAAATCAGGGTAGTTAGTGAGGTAAATACCAAGATAGAGAAGTTGACAGGAAAAAGGGCAGGGGTAAATGGAGAAAAAGACAAAGGCAGTACGGACAGGGATAGGGCAAAAAGGGGTAAGGTCATCAAAAAATGGAGGGTGATGAGTACCAATGCCCGCAGTCTGTGTAACAAGTTCCCTGAACTGGTGGCCTTGATAGAAGAGGGATGCCTGGATATTGTGGCAGTCACTGAAACATGGTACACAGAGAACCATGACTGGGATGTCAACATACCGGGATACGCAATCTACAGGAGGGACAGGGTGGGTAAAAGAGGAGAAGGAGTAGCTTTCTATATATAAGGGAAGGGATTAAAGCAACAGAACTAAAGAGTAAACAGGAAGTTGATGAGTCAGTATGGGTCACCCTGGAGACAGGAAATGGCACCACAATCCACATGGGGGTTGTGTACAGACCCCCATCTCAAGGGGAAGAAATGGACAAGGAAATGACAGAAGGCATTTTTAAAATGGCAGAAAAAGGGGAGATATTGTTGATGGGGGACCTGAATATGCCAGATGTTAACTGGAGTACCCTTGCTGCAGGCACATCCAAGAGCAGGGTTATTCTTGATGCCCTACAGGGGGCATGTCTCAGACAGCTAGTGCTGGAACCCACTCGGGAGGGAGCAATCTTAGACCTGGTACTCTCAAATGGGGACGGAGAAAGGATCTCAGATTTAGAAGTGGGTAGCCATCTGGGAACAAGTGACCACCAACCAGTGTGGTTCACAATAAACACAGCCATAGAGTCAAGCCATACAAAAACAAGAGTATTGGACCTTAGGAGGGCTGACTTTGGGAAAATGAGAGAGTGTCTCAGAAAAGCACTAGCAAATGGGCAAGGAGGAGGGGTGGAGGAACAATGGGCAATAATCAAAACAGCCTTCACAGAGACGACAAGCCTTTGTGTGAAGCAAATCAACAAAACAAAACACAGGAAAAAAACACTATGGTTCTCAAAAGAGGTGGAAGGGAAGGTTAAGGAGAAAAGGACAGCATTAGGAAATATAAGGAAACACAGAAGGAGCAGGACAGAGAACTTTATCAGTTAAAGCAGAAGGAGGCAGGGAAGGCAGTCAGAATAGCAAAGGCACAAACTGAGGAAAAGATAGCCAACTCAGTTAAGAAGGGGGGATAAAACCTTTTATAGGTACATTAGGGAGCGAAGAAAGACCAAGGGAGGGATACAGAGACTTAATAAAGGGGACGGAATGTGGGCAGAGGGTGACAGTGAAAAAGCAGGGATACTGACTGAATATTTCTGCTCAGTATTCACAATGGAAGAGGAGGGTGAGGTACCTAAACAAACAAGATAACACTCTGAATAGGGGGGTCGATACCAGTCCATTCACAGAAGAATGGGTTTTGAAAGAACTCTTGAAACTGAGGGTGGACAATGCAATGGGGCCTGATGGGTTTCACCCCAGAATTCTTAGGGTCTATGTGATAGCTGCGAGCGCCTAAAAGCGATTACCATGTGTCGCTCCAGTCAAGTGCTGAACACATTTTTGACACTCTGACAGCCCTATTTTCAGCACAATGGCATCAGGACATATTTTTACTTTCTCGGGACTTGCGCCCCCCTCTAAGGGATGCTCAACTCCGGAGGGGTGCATGTTGGGGGTGAAAGTAGTAAAAATAAAAGTTGAGGCAGGTGCAATAGAAATTGCACCAGCGCCGGATCCTAACCCAGTACCTCAGCCATTAACCAATCCCAGCGCAGCTCGGGCCGGCAACTGAAGCACCTCCTACAGCCTCTCACCCCTCCCAGCCCGCTCGCTTAGGTGCTGCTCCCCACGCATGTCTCGATAGCGACATCCTGTTGCATAGTTCGCCCACACACTCATCCAGTTGCCCTACCTGTCGTTGCTGTCAGTGGATTGCACGGGGAAGGTGTTGTTGTAACGGATGGCACCCTTCCTCATGCGCCCACTTCACAGGTTACTGAATTCTTAGAGAACTAAGATGCCACTGACTACTCTCTTTATCAAATCATGGGAGGATGGGGTGGTACCTGAGGACTGCAAAAGGGCAGATGTGATTCCACTTCACAAAAGTGGGAGCAGGGCAGAGACAGGAAACTACAGACCAGTTAGTTTGACCTCAGTGGTAGGGAAAATAATGGAATCACTTCTGAAGGAAAGAATTGTTGAGTACCTAGAGGCCAGTGGGGCACAGGACCCAAGGCAGCATGGTTTCACAGCAGAAAGGTCATGTCAGACAAACCTAATAGATTTCTTTGACTGGGTGACAAAAGTAGTAGACCAGGGAGGGGCTGTGGATATGGCCTACCTAGATTTTAGCAAGGCATTTGACACAGTATCACACAAAAGATTAATATACAAGTTAGTCAGCCTTGGAGTGGGTCCCAAGGTGGTAGCCTAGATAAAAAACTGGCTGGACAACAGGACGCAAAGGGTAAAAGTAAACAGAGTCCACAGTGAAGAAAGGAAGGTAACTAGTGGGGTACCGCAGGGTTCAGTACTGGGACTGGTCCTCTTTAATGTCTTTATAAGTGACATTGGAGAGCACCTGGAAGGAAAAGTATGTCTCTTTGCAGATGACAAATAGATCTGCAACAGGGTTGATACAAAATTCCCCCTAGCCACATTTGTTTCTAGCAAGCAAACGAGGGACAAAAGAAACCCTGAACCAATTACAGTGGCTGACATACCTGTTAGTTCCTCCTACAGTTGCCTATAAATTCCTCCTTTCTCTTCACAGACTGCGGGATTTCAGGGTCGCGAGGGCTCGGAACACGGATTTCTGCCCTCCTCTGCAGCTCTCCAGGACAGACCCCCCCCCCTCCCAAAGCACAGGTACGGAGAAGAGGCGCCATTTTTGAAACCTGGACAGTTGTAGTAGCTGGAAGCTGTAACTCTCGTGAACAGAGTTTGTAGGCTTCTGCCCCTGGTGCTGTCTTGACGCCCCTACCCACTGCCCTTGGTGAGCTCCTCCTTATATAGGGGTTGCCACGTGACTCTCGAAAACCTATCAGCCCACTTTTCCATTTGCAGCTTATCAGATGCTTCCTCTAGAGGGCGCAAATCAGATCCTAATACAGCCTTACCAGTATACATGTCCCAGGATGCTGTTTCCTACTGCCTGCTTTTGCCTCTCCATGGCAGCACTTTTCTCCTTACCCCCCTCAACCCTCCCTATGCAGAAGCCTTCTCCTTCCCTGCCCCCCCGCTGCTCTCCTCAGACACACACCTACTCCTCCCTTCAATTGCTGGCTCAGGACTTGCCCCTCGACCACTTTGGGATTATCAATGCCGCAATCCTACCTCCCTCCTTTTACCAGGGGCTCTCAATCTTAACACCCTCAACCCTCAGCCCCCCACCAACCTCCTCTCTTCGTTGCTTAACTAACACACCCACAAACCCATTTCAGGACTATAAACGAAGTATCTCTATGCCCTTCTCCCACTCTGTCAGGGGACATAGAGGTAAACCCAGGACCAATTTCTACCAACTCCCCCAACCCTATCACTCTCCCCAAAGGCTTACGCATATTACACCTAAATACCTGCAGCCTCCTTGCCAAAATCTCGCTACTACAACCTATCGCCTTAACAATGCACCCCGACATCTTGACTATCTCTGAAACTTGGCTAAAGCCTCACCACATGGATGCGGAAGTCTCAATCCCAGGGTACACCATAATCAGGCATGTCAGGCGAGGGTCAAAGAAAGGTGGGGGCACAGCCATATATATCTCAAACAGTTGCCAATTCACTAGGATGGAAATCCCCTCCCTTCCCGCAACTATAGACGCCTCATTAGTTAAACTTTCAATCCCATTTTCTGCCCCTATATACGTGTCTAGCACATACTGTCCCCCATGCACATCCACTGAGGACATCCTCTCCCACCTTACCATGCTACAGTCCCTGACCAAAGGTGGGGAACTCCATGCCACAGGGGACTATAATGCCAACTGGCTAGGAGCTGACAAAATCCACCTGAAAACAAAAATAAAAGCTCTAAACCTCAAACAACTCATAGGCGAGCCCACCAGACTCAACCATAAGTCTAAAAAACACACCCTCTTGGACTGGGCCCTCACTACGCACCCGCATAGAATCCTTGAAGCTGGGCTACTTCCTGATGCCATTAGTGATCACCACATAATATACCTGATCAGGAAGGTCACAGCCTCCCCCCAAAGACATTACAGCACCAGGTCATACAACTCCCTGGACCTAAATTCTCTCCTAGCTGACCTTAGAAGGGTGAACTGGCCCTGTATCACCAAGGCCTCTTCCACTGACGCTGCCTATAATGCATTTCAACCCAGCTTCCTAAAAATCTGGGACAAGCACGCTCCTCTGCGTACCAAAAGAGTTAGAGGAGCACACCTCCCTTGTATCACAGCTGACATAATCAGGAAATGCCACTCCAGGGACCTTGCCTGGAAAGCCTATATGAAATTGGGCTCCCAGGTCTCCCTTACTAATTACAGAGCCCTAAGAAATGCCTGCACAAATACCATACGCCTAGCAAAAAAGTCCTACTTCCTATCTACCTTTAGTACTAAATCTAATCACCACATGGACTTTTGGAAATCCCTCAAATCCCTGATCTCTCCCCCAACCCAACCACCCCCCCACGCTACTTGTAAATGGCTCCATCATCTCCGACCCAAGCAGTGTTGCCGAAGCTTTCAACACTCATTTCTCCAGCTGCTGAGACAAACTTATATCCTCCCTCTGGAGCATGCATTCCCACCCACCCCACCCCTCTTCCCCTAGCACTCACCCCATAGCCCCTCATTTCTCTTTCCAACCAGTCGCCCCAGTAGAAGTCCTCCACACCCTGTGTGCACTAAACCTGAACAAAGGTAAATGCCCATCATCCCTGGACGCTAAAATGCTAAACCTATTGGCCCCTGCCATAGCCTCTCCCCTGGCCGCACTCCTCAACCTCTCCTTCTCACTGGGCAAGGTACCAAAGGCTTGGAAAATGGCCACTGTCATACCCCTCCCTAAAGGCGGTGACCCCTCATCCCCAAGCAACTATAGACCTATCTCCCTCCTCCCTATCCTGGCAAAACTTCAGGAGCGACTAGTCCTGTCCCAACTTACTCATTACCTGGATTCCTCCTCCTTTTTTACTCCCTACCAGTCTGGCTTCTGCAAAGCCCATTCTACCATCACCTCCCTTCTACGAGTCACCGGGGACATCCTCACTGGCATAGACAATGGTCACATCACCACGGCCATTTTTCTAGATCTAGCCAAGGTGTTTGATACCATCTCACATTCCATACTCATCTCCAAACTCTTTGAAGCTGGGATAGCTCACCCAGCTATAGAATGGTTCCGAGATTACCTAGCAGGAATGATGCAAGCAGTCAGACTGACCACGCACACCTCTAACCCTCTTCCAGTCACTTCAGGTGTCCTCCAAGGGTCTGTCCTCGGACCGATACTTTTCTCTATATTTCTAAATGACCTCCCTGCAGCATGCTTAAGGAGGCAGTATAGCGCAGTGGTCTAAGGCTCTGAGCTGCAAACTTGGTGACATCCAGCAGACCAGACCTGGGTTTGAATCCCACAGCTTCCATTTGCATACTGTGTGATCCTAAGCAAGTCACTTAACCTCCTTGTGCTCCCAGGTCGCTCCTGTAAAAAAGCTTTCAGCTTAGTGTGCTATATCTGGTTAAACAACTAAAAATAAATAAATAAATAAAAAATGCTCCCACTCTTCCATCCAAATGTATGCCGACGATACTGTTCTGTACGCCTCTGGTCCCTCAACTAGCAGTGTGGCATCTCTCCTTCAGGAGGATTTCTCAGCCGTCCAACACTGGTTCATGTCAAATCAGCTATCTCTTACCCCAACAAAGACTATGTCACTTACATTTGGCTCCCAACAAAGACTCTCCCGCCAAACACCCTGTCCCCCGTTCATTACCCTCCAAGGGGCACATCTTGAACAATGCACTAGCTATAGATATCTGGGCGTCTGGCTTGACCAACACCTAGATTTCGCCTCCCACATTGACTCCCTGCATAAGAAACTTCTCCCTAAACTGGGGGCTCTCTTCCATAACAAAACATGCCTCCCCAAGGAAACAAGGCTTGCCATAGTACAAAGAATGATACTCCCAGTTCTGGAGTATGGTGACATAGTATATTCTACTGCCCCTGCATCTACCCTGACAAGTCTAGACACTCTGTTCCACTCCTTCTACCGCTTCATCCTAGACTCCCCACCATCCACCCATCACTGTACGTTATACAGCTCCCTAGCCCTGCCATCTCTCCATGACCGGAGACTAATAAATTGTGCTAGGCTTGCTGCTAAATTCTGGACTCATTCCCTCCCTCCCTACCTTGTTTCTACCTTATCTCAACAACCTCCCCCTGTGTACTCCTTAAGAGGCGCCCAACCAGACTTCTACATGTCCCACTAATGCTACACTATATCAAAGGCCAGTCAGCTTTCAAATATAGGATCCCCCAGATATGGAATGGCCTTCCAGCCCCCATCAGACATGCACAAAATCCCGGTCAACGCAACAGACTACTCCAGGCACACTTCTCCTCCAGCTGCTTATGCTAATTTGCAGTTGCCCGCTACTAAGTAATCATAATTTGTGCAGGAGTACTCCTGGTTGCAATATGTATTCTGCGATATGTATTCTGTCTGTAATTTTCTTTCCTGCTTGTGATTGTTCAAAACTGTACTACTCTGTTATGAAATCCAAGACAATGTTTGCTATTTTCATTTCTGTATTTTTTAAATGTTCTACTATAGGCATGTACTGGGCTAGGCCCCCAGGTCGCATCTGGAATCGAGCATGTTGCTCAGTATGCCTTCCTGGTAAATCTTGTAAATAAATAAATAAACAAATAAATAAAAAGGTGGGGTGGAAAGGATGAAAAGGGACTTGGCAAGGTTGAAGGAATGGTCAAATATATGGCAGCTCAGATTCAATTCAAAGAAGTGCAAGATGATGCACCTGGGAAACAAAAACCCAGGGGAATAGTACACAATGGGGGGGGGAGATAATAACAACAACAAAAATTGAAAGAGACCTAGGAGTACTTATATCAGATGACCTAAAGGTGGGCAAGCAATGTGAAAAGGCAGTAAGGAGGGCTGGGGGATACTGGGATGGATAGGGAGAGGCAACAACAGTAGAAAACAGGAAGTTGTTATCCCTCTGTACAGACGGTTGGCGAGACCCCATCTGAAGTACTGCATGCAATTCTGGAGACCCCATCTCTGCAAAGACATAGACAGAGTGGAGGCTGTTCAGAGGAGAGCAACCAAAATGGTGCAGGGTCTGCACCAGAAGACATACGAGGAGAGACTAAAGCAGCTTAATATGTATACCCTTGAGGAAAGAACGGAGAGGGGGGACATGATAGAAATGTTCAAGTATCTCAAGGGAATTACCAAAGTACAAGAGGGTGACATCTTTCAGAAAAAGTGATGTGCATGAACAAGGGGGCACAATTTGAAGATAGAGGGAGGACAGCTCAGAGGTAATGTTAGAAAGTATTTTTTCACAGCTAGGGTTATGGATGCATGGAACAGCCTTCCTGAGGAGGTTGTGGAGTCAGGAACAGTAGGAGAATTCAAGAATGCATGGGACAGACATAAGGCAATTCTAGTGGGGGGTAGGAGGAAGTAAGCTGTTGATTAACTAGAATCTGCAGCGTATCCATCAGTTAGGGAAATGGGCAGACTAGGTGGGCCAAGTGGTCCTTATCTGCCATCAAATTCTACGTTTCTATTGAAGGGGGAATCAATACTGACAGAAAATCTTTAGGAGAAGCCTTTGCTTCCTTTTACAAAGACTTATACTCCTCTGAGGTTTCCCCATCCGATAGTCAAATGCAGCAATTTTAGACAAAGCTTCCCTGACGGTAATACATGAGGAAGAAGCAAAAAATTTGGATGGCCCTTCTGAGAAATCAGAAACCATTAGGGCAGTTGGGAAACTTAGGGGTGGTAGGGCTCCAGACCCAGATGCTTACCAGCAGATATCTTCATAAAATTCTTAAATGAACTCCTAGATCCGCTATTTGAAGTGTACAGAGAGGGGGACTGAGAGCAGACAGCTGCCCCCATCCATGCAGTCAGCTGTTATTACTGTATTACCCATACCAGGCAAGGACCCTACACAATGTGCCTCTTATCACCCTATAGCGCTCCTCACATCTGATTATAAAATCATTGCTCGAATAATTGCAGCCATACTGGAACCTCTTCTGACCCATGTAATACACACAGATCAGTGGGGGTTTGTACAAAGGCACCACGGAAAACACAATGTGAGGAAAACTAAATATTATACATTCATAGGTCAAGACCAGTAAATCTCATGGGGTAGTGGTCCTTGCACTAGATGCAGAAAAAGTCTTTGACTGTGTGGAATGGGGGTATGTGTTCGCAGCCCTTAAGAGCCTTTCGCCTGGGGCCCCAGATCATTAAGTTGATTAGAACACTATACACAGGTCCCACCTCCCAGATTTTGGTTAATGGGTCCTTATCCCCAAGCTTCACTTTACAGCGGGGGATGCAACAGAGCTGCCCTTGTCACCCTTATTATATGTTATATCCGTGGAGCCCTTGGCAGTGCTGTTACGTAGCCATCTGGGAATAGAGGGATTTGGAACTAGAGGGGAACACAAAAAACAGGTTACTCACCTGTACCTGTAACAGTAGTTCTAGGAGTGGTATATGTTGTTCATCCACACTATCTGGCAATGTCCTTACCTCTTTAAATCTTTTTTTTTTACTTTATTTATGCCCAGACTCCTATGAGGCATCCTTCGGAGGTGCCCACACGATCTTGCCCCTACTTCTCCCTGCAGTGACCAGCCATCATCGGTTCACCCTATCTCAGAGTAACTTCCCAGCGTTCCAGATCCACCCCGAATCGGGCCACGCCCTTAGCGGCTCTTTACGATGTTAGAGGTCCATCCCTCAGAGGTTGGCCTGGATCCTGATGTGGCGTGGTCCTGTATTGGGGATGAGAGGGGATCATCATCTTCTCGGGGCCGGGTATTTTAGTGTTTTTCCTCTCCCCGGAGCACGGCTTGCAAGGCAATGTAATGCCATGACTCGCCCACCCCGGCGCTCACTGTGCTTGCCCATTTGGCACCCTGACCACCACCAGAGGTCGCCGGAGAGCGAGCAACACTCCCACCCTCCCGAAAAAGAGAGCAGTCCTCCGGACGCTCAATCTCTTCCCTGCCTCCTGCCGACCTCCAGCGACTCCTGCTGGCCTGCTCCTCGAACTGGGTCACCAACGGCGCCAGGTGTATGCTCAATGCCTCAATCCTCTCAGTGCCACTGGGCCAGTACCTCTTTAAATCTTGCTGGAAAGTCTTCAAGCTGGCTCCTCCCACCCACCCGGGTGGTATATCCCTCAGCTCCATCCCACGACACCAGATCTTGCCCGCTGGAAAGCAGAGTGCGTGCATCAAAACTGGGGAGGTCGGGTGGCTTCGTGTGGATGAGCAACATATACCACTCCTAGAACTACTGTTACAGGTGAGTAACCTGTTTTTCTAGAGACGTGGATGTGTTGTTCTATCCACACTATCTGGTAGAATCCTAGAAGTTCTCCGGGACAAGGGAGGCAAGGTGCACACCCTATTAGGAAATAATGATTGGAAAACTGAGGCTCCAAAACCAGCATCCCGGTGAGACTCTAAGTCGATGTGGCAATGGGAAATGAAGGTGTGTGCTGACTTCCAGGCAGCAGCCCTGTAGATTTCCTGGATAGGGACATCCCAAGAAGCAGCCAGTGATGCAGCGGTTTGGCGGGTGGAATGAGGCCGTAGCAGGCTCCCTACCCGCCAACCTACAGCAGAGATCAATGCAGGATCTGATCCACCTGCCAATCATCCACTTGGCTGCAGGTCTGCCAGGTGCGGCTTCAGCGAAGGTGACAAACAGCTGGCGAACCTCTCCCTGAACTCCGGTGGTGTGCTCTTTGTAATAGGTGAATGCTCACCTCAGGTCCAAAGTATGGAGCCTGTATTCGGCATCCGAGGTGTGAGTTGGGTAGAACACCAGAAGAGTGATCACCTGGTTCTGGTGAAACTCCGACACAACCTTCTGAGGAACTTCGGGTTGGGGCACAGGACAACCTTGTCCCTGTGAAAGACCAGGTAAGGAGACTCGTCTGATAGCACCTGGAGCTCCCCAATCCTTCTGGCTGACATGATGGCCACCAAGAAAGTGTTTCCCATGACAGGTGTGACATCTCACATCTGTGCATTGGTTCGAATGGCTTGCCCATGAGCTCTGCCAATACCAGTAGTAGATCCCACAGAGGTGGAGGTTCATGCTCCAGAGGGGATATGTGATCTAAGCCTTTGAAAAAGCATCAGACCACGGTCTCCTGCACCATCGACCACTGACTGGCCCACGCTCGGTAAACAGAGATGGCTGTCAGGTGCACCTTAAGTGTCGTCAACAGAAGTCCCCCTTTGGAGAGAGAGATCACAGATAACCCAAAATGCTGGCCATCGGACAGGTCAAGGGGTCCAGCCCCTTCCCATGACACCAAATGGAGAATCTCTTCCACTTGAAGGCATAACATTTTCTGGTCGATTCCTTTTGAGAGGCCTCCACGACAGTGAAGACATCTTCGGAGAGACCCAATGCCTGGAACTCTAGCCACTCAGGAACCAGGCTGTCAGGTGCAGGGACTGAAGGTCTGGGTGGAGTACCTTCCCCTGATTGATGGAGAGCAGGTCTAAGCATGCTTGAAGACAATTCAGGAGCCTGTTGCTGAGACTGAGGAGATCTGGGTACCAAAACTGGCGTGGCCAGTCAGAGTCACCAGGATCACCTGTGCCTTGTCCCTCCTGACCTTGAGAAGCACTTAATGGATCAAGGGAAGTGGACAGAAGGCATAGAAGAGGCCTGGGGTCCATGGCCTTGAGAAGGCATCCCCCCGCAGAGAGCCTTGCTGAGGGGGGTGGGCACAAAACAGGCTCAGCTTTGCATTCTCCCTGGAGGCAAAGAGGTCCACCTAAGGGGTGCTCCACTGGGAGAACAGGCTGTGAACTATCTCTGGATGGAGAGACCACTCATAAGACATCCCTGCCCACCCAGCTGAGAGCATCCACCAACAGATTGGAGGCTTCTGCCACATGGATGGCTAGAAGATCCACCTCCAGGCTGTGCACTAGGGTCCAAAAGTGGAGCGCTTCCTTGCACAATGGCAGGGAATGTGTCCCTCCCAGTTTGTTGAAGTAGTACATGGTCATAGTGTTGTCCATCTGGACTTGAACCACTTGACCCTGAACAAACGAAGCGAATGCAGTCAGCGCCAGCCAAACTGCCCAGAGGTCCAGCAGGCTGATGTGGCATCGGGACTCCTTGGAGGTCCAGAGCCCGTGGACTCTGTGTTCCCTCAGAAGGGCATCCCAGCCCGTTAGAGAGGCGTTGGTTGTCAGGATGACCATCGGCTCAGAGCAGACAAACAGAATCCTTTCCTGCACATGTTCTGGGACAATCCACCATTGAAGAGCATCCCACATCCTCTGGGTCACAATGACCAGCTGGTTGAAGTGACCTTTGCACTGAGACCACTGGCTGTCCAGCTCCCACTGCAGGAAGTGCATATGCCACCAGGCCCATCGGACCATGGTGGTGCAGGCCGCCATTAACCCAGTAGGGGCAGGAAGTCCCGGGCAGGGTGCAAGTGCCCAACTAGAAATGATCAGGCAAAGGAGGCGAGAACCTCCGCCCTGTCCACCGAGAGCCTGGCTCTGGCTCAGCAACAGTTGAGCTCTGCCCCGATGAAGTTGATCACCTGTGAGGGCACGAGTTCCAACTTGGCCTCACTGACTAGGAGGCCAAGGTCAATGCAGGTCTGAAGGGCCAGATCCCTGGACCATTCCACCGCCTGCCTGGAGGAACCCACTATCAGCCAGTTGTCCTGGTGGGGTACACCCGGACCCCTCGACGTCTCAGGTGGGTTGCCACCACTGCCATGCATTTGATGAAGACCCTGGGGGCTGAGGAAAGGCCAAATGGCATGGCCTGGAACTCACAGAGGGTTCCCTCGGCTCGGAAGTGGAGGAACCTTTGGTGGGATGGACGGATCGGGACATGAAAGAACACGTCCTGTAGATCCAAAGAGCAGAACCACATATCCTGCTCGAGAGATGGTATTATCTGGAACAGAGTTACCATCCTGAAGGTGTGAGACCTGAGCGATTTGTTCAGGTCATGCAGATCAATAATGGGGGCGCCAGCTCCCCATCCATTTTGGCACCAGGAAGTACCTGGAGACAAACCCTGGGTGTACTGAAGGATTTGCTACCCTGACCACTACCTCCTTGCAGAGGAGTTGGGCTATGCCATCTTGAAGAGCTGACTGAGTGTCTGCGGATACCAAGTCCTCCCGTGGGGCACAGACTTGGCTTGGAGGGTACTGCCTGAACTCCAGAGGCTGACCCTAGCTGACCATTTCCAGAACCCACCTGTCCATGGTAACAGCGGACCAGGCAGAAAGGAAGTGGTGGAGCCAGCCCCCCACAGGAGAACCCAGGGGAGGTGTGACGGGCATGGGGGTGGCAGCCACCATCTCGTCACTGGGCAGGCTTGTAGGAGGAGTAGAACCTGGCCAAGAAGCCACTCGGTCCTTTGCTTCTGGGCTTTCAGGGCACTGAAGCCAATGACTTGGGCCGAAGGTGCCAAGACTGAGCCTGCTGCCCAGACTGATACTGGGCTGGTTTGGCCGCAGGGGTAGAAGGCCGAAAGAGCTTGCACTTCTGCTGTTTGGAGCCTTTAGAATCCTTCTGGATGGATGTAACAGAGTCCAAGATTGCACTGGACTTCTCGATACGTTGGAGGTGACCATATACACTGGGCCCAAACAGGTCAGTGCCCAAAAAAGGGTACGTCCGCCAATTTATGCTGAGTGTCTGCCAGTTGAGATTCTCAGCCAAGCCCTACGGCACATGGTGACTGCAGTCATCACCAGGTGGGCACAGGAATCCCCAATGTCCAGAGCCATCTGGAGCTACTGTTTGGCCACAGCCCAGCCCTGATCACAGACCTGTTTGACTGTGGTCTGGAGGTCTGCAGGAAGATGAGGAAGCATCTCATCCAGAGAGCCCAAGAGGGCATGGGAGAAGTGTGCTATAATGATGGCCGAGCTCACCTGGCAGAAACCGAGCGAGGAGACAGCATAAACCTTTTTTGCTGAGTAGTCCATTTTCTCAAACTCCTTGTCCGGAGGTTTATTGATGTCCTTATGGCCCGAGCGTAGAAAAATAGAATTGGTCACCAACCCTTCAGTGGAGGGGTGTTCCGAGAACCCTGAGAGGGAACCAATGGGCACCACATATTTGTGGGCCATGCAGGCTGATGGCACAGGGCAGGAAGCAGGGTGCTGCCAAAGTTCCAGGGCAGGGTAGCCAATGGCTTTGGCCACTGCAAAGGCCACTGCCAGGGAATCCCCTTTATCCAGCATATCTATAAGGAGATAAAGAGCCCGCTTTTGAACAGGCTCTAGTGGCCTCCCCGTAGACACGGAGATAAGATGGAGGATGCCCAATAAGGATGAGAGTCCCTCCTCTGTCAAAATACCCCCCACTGACTGCTCATTGACTAGATGAGGGTGCAGCGAGGAGTCCTCTGACTCTAATGAGTCCGCATCGAACACCCGAGTCGCTCTCGACCCGTCACGGATGGTCAGGCGTGAGAGTGACTGACAGCCTATGGGAAGCCCTTTAGCTGGCCGAGACTCCTTGGTCAGTGCCCCAGTTGGTAGCTGTGGTGGTGGTGGTTCTACCAAAATTGGTGGGGAGGCCACCTTTGGCTGAGCCAAGATGGTCTTCACCAGCTCCGTGAGTGGGTGGACAGTGTCAACTGGCTCTAAAGGCGCCAGCGTCGGCCTGTCAGGTGACAGCCATGTGATGGCTGGTGTGGGAGCCAGGGTTGGCTTCAGACCAGCCAACACTAACTGTTGCCACATGTGGTCCTCGTAGCATCGATGCAACTTGCGCCGAAGCCTCTCCTCAGCCGAAGAGGACAAAGACGAGTAGCGGTGGTGCCGCTTCTTATGCCACCGAGAATGGCGCAGAAGGGATCTGCTTGACCCATTAGATGAGGAAGACCGAAACCTGGACATCGACCATTGGGGAGACCGATGGGGGCACATTTAGAGGCAGCTGGGGAGTGCCGCAGCTCCTCCTGGTCTGGGTTGGTGGCCTTAGGGTTCAGCCCCGCAGGCTGAGTCAACTCGTTGGCTGGTAGGACTGGAGTCCTAAATAGAGAGTTGTCGGCCTCATTGAGTGACAATGGATCAACTGGGTCAAGAAAAATCTTGGCCAGATCGTCAGACTGTGGCTCAGCAGGCTGGCCTGATGGGGGTACTGTGAAGCCAGCAGCTATGGCCATGGTTTGGACTGTGGTCGAAACCAAAGTTTCCTGGGACCAAGACTGCTCTCGATCCCAAGAATGTCAATGGTGAGTCTTCTCTTTTTCTCTCAACTCCTTTTTCATCTCACGGGAGCACAAGCTGTGCGAATCCAAAAGGCCCTCTCCCTTGGATGGGAGAGACCGGCACAGCTCCTTGAAGGAGCCAGAAAAGGTGAAGCCCAATTTCAGAGGAACGAAGGCTGAAGCTGAACAGGACTGTTCAGCAGCCTGAGCCGCCTCCTCCTCAAAGGCTTTCATCTGCTCCAGCTGCTCGGTGGACCCCGCGGCCATGGAGACCACCCAATGGGCTTCCTAGGATTTGACTGGTAGGTTCCGTTTCTCTGGGCGGCCCAACTGCAAATGGGCGAGACAGTTGTTGAGCACTGCACAGTGAAACAAGCAACAAATGTCACAAGTCTGGGTATCATGCTCATGGCCCAGGCAGTAGACGCACGTGGCATGGGGGTCAGAACATGACATCTTCTGCCCGCAGGGGCAACGGTGGAACCCGAGTTAGGATTTTTCCTCCATCGTGGTAATGATCGAAGACCGTGTTGAAGATGAAACTCTAATGAGTTTAAGTTTTGGGATAAAATCCAAAGATTTGAGTGCCTGGGCCTACTCAACGCAAGAGCGGTAAGGAGAGAACCTGCTTCTTCCAGCAGAAAGGAAGATCTGGCATCATAGGATGGAGCCGAGGTATATCAACTCAGTTATCAACTCAACCGGAATCCCTAAAGAATTTGAAAGCCTGACTATCAAAATCGAACACTCCTCTTCTGTCTCATTCTGCGTTATAGGATGCTATAGGCCCCGCTCAGCAGGGTTTCAACTCCTGGACCACTTAAGTAATTTTGTAGGATCCCTGCCCTCAGAGTTTATTATATTAGGCGACCTTAATCTGAACTGGTTTTCATGTGTCTCTGTTCTCCTTAAATCCCTTGGACTATCACAACTCATTACTGAAGCTACAGAACACGCCCTAGTAAAAAGAACCCTAACAACAGCACCCTGCTGGATCTCATTCTAGTAAACAAGCCTCACCTATTTTCCCATGCTAGTGTATTCTTCTCTGATATCAGTGACCATTGTTTCACTGCCTGTGTAAGATCTGCCTCAAAACCACTGTCTACTTCTAAATTCACCATCAAGAGGTGTCGTTGCAACCTTGACCCCTGGGCATTTATCGCTGACTTGAAGGATTCTTTGAGATGGCAGGACTTACACCTAGCAAAATCAGTGAATACGGCCTATGATATCTTCCAGGACATTGTGTTAGCGGCATTGGATAAGCATGCCCCACTGGTAAAAGTACGATCTAAGAAAAAATTATGCCGGTCCTAAAGGCAGCACTGCATAATAGAGATGTGCTTTGGAAAACAGCTAGGAAAACAAAGCTTCCAGCTGACTGGATTTCATTTAGAAAAGCAAGGAATCTTTGTACTAGGATGGTCAGGGAAGCAAAATACAGGTTACTCACCTGTAACAGGAGATCTAGGAATGGTATATGTTGTTCATCCACACTGTCTGGCAGGTTCCTTGCCACTTTAAATCTTGCTGGAAGGTCTTCAAGCTGGCTCCTCCCACCCAACCGGGTGGTAAAACTCTCGGCTCCACCCCATGACACCAGATCTAGCCCACTGGAAGCCTGGGTTGTGCGTCGAAGCCGGGAGAAATGGAGGTGGGATGTGGTGGATGAACACATATACCATTCCTAGAACTCCCTGTTACAGGTGAGTAACCTGTATTTCTAGGGACATGGATATGCTGTTCATCCACACTGTCTGGCAGACTCCTAGCAGTTCTCCGGGAGGAGAGAGGCAAGGCGGACACCCCCTACTTAGGAAATAAAGACTGGAGAACCGAGGCCCCAAAACCAGCATCCCGGCGGGACTCAAGGTCAATGTAGTAGTGGGTGATGAAGGTGTGTGCTGACTTCCAGGTAGCAGCCTTGCAGATTTCCTGGATAGGGACGTCCCTGGAAGCAGCCACCGATGCAACGGTATGGCGGGTAGAATGAGCTCTTATCCTCTGGGAGGCTCCATGCTCGCCAACCCATAGTAGAGATCTATGCAGGAGGTGACCCACCTGCTTATACGCCTGCTTGGCTGCAGGTCTGCCAGGTGCAGCTTCAGTGGGGTGACAAACAGCTGGCGAACTCTCCCGAACTTCAGCCGTCCGCTTCTTATAGTGAAGCGAGCGCCTTCTAGGGTCCAAAGTATGGAGCCTATATTCAGCCTCCGAGGTGTGATTGGGGTAGAACACCGGCAGAGTCAACACCTGGTTAAGGTGAAACTCCGACACCACCTTCGGAAGGAATTTCGGGTGGGGGCGCAGGACAACTTTGTCCCTGTGGAAGACCAGATGAGAAGACTCGATGGAAAGCGCCTGGAGCTCTCCCATCCTTCTGGCTGACGTGATAGCCACCAAGAAGGCGGTCTTCCACGACAGGTGAGAGATGTCACACCTGAGCATCGGTTCGAATGGCTTGCCCATGAGCTTAGCCAATACCAGCAGTAGATCCCACGGGAGGTGGAGGTTCTGCACCGGAGGGATATGTGATCAAGGCCTGGAAAGCGCCTGACCACCTTCTCCCAGCACCACTGCTGCTTCCCGGCCCGCGCCCGGTAAGCAGAGATGGCTGCCAGGTGCACCTTAAGGGTCATCGACCGAAGCCCTTGCTGAGAAAGGGACCACAGGTAGTCCAGAATGCTTGCCAAGGAACAGGAGGAAGGGTCCAGGCCCTTGCCCTGACACCAAATGGAGAATCTCTCCCATTTGAAGGTGCAGCATTTTCTGGTTGACTCCTTACGGGACGCCTCAATGACGTTGAGGACCTCGTCGGAAAGACCCAAGGCCTGGAACTCCAGACGCTCAGGAACCAGGCCGTCAGGTGCAGGGATTGAAGGTCCGGATGGAATACCTTCCCCTGATTGACTGAGATCAGGTTCGGGCGGGCTGGAAGCCGCCTCGGGAGCCTGGAACTGAGACTGAGGAGATCTGGATACCAGAACTGGCGGGGCCAGTCTGGGGCTACCAGAATCACCTGCGCCTTGTCCCTCCTCGCCTTGAGAAGCACCTTGTGGATCAAGGGAAATGGAGGAAAGGCGTAGAAGAGGCCCGGGGTCCACGGCCTCGAGAAGGCATCCCCCTGCAGCGAGCCCTGCTGAGGGAGGGGGGCATGAAACAGTCTCAGCTTCACATTCTCCCTGGAGGCAAACAGGTCCACCTGAGGCGTGCCCCAGTGGGAGAACAGATCTTGTACTACCTCCGGAAGGAGAGACCACTCGTGGGACGCAGCCCCTATCCAGCTTAGGGCATCAGCCAGAGTGTTGGATGCTCCTGCCACATGGATGGCAAGGAGATCCGCCTCCAGGCTGCGCACGAGTGACCAAATGCGGAGAGCTTCCCTACACAGAGGCATGGAGCGCGTCCCGCCCTGGCGGTTTAGGTAGTACATGGTCGTGGTATTGTCCGTCTGGACCTGAACCACTTGACCCCGTAGAAATGGAGCGAAGGCAGTGAGGGCTAGACGAACCGCTCGAAGCTCCAGCAGGTTGATGTGGCATCGGGACTCCTGAGAGGATCAAAGGCCGTGCGCTCTGTGCTCCCCCAGATGGGCACCCCAACCCATCAGAGAGGCATTGGTCGATAGAGAGACCGTCGGCTCGGGACGGACGAATGGGATGCCCTCCTGCAGATGTGCTGGAACGGTCCACCACTGGAGAGCATTCCACATCCCCTGGGTCACTGTCACTAGCTGATCCAGAGGATCGAAGTGCTGTGACCATTGGCTGGCCAGCCCCCATTGAAGGGGATGCATGTACCAACGGGCCCAATGGACCACGCTGGTGCAGGCCGCCATGAGGCTCAGGAGGCGCAGGAAGTCCCAGGCAGGGTGCAGTTGCCCAACCTGAAATGATTGGGCAAAGGAGGAAAGAACCTCGGCTCTGTCCACCGGGAGCCGTGCTCTGGCTCGTAGAGAGTCGAGCTCTGCCCCAATTAATTGGATCACACGCTTTGGCATGAGTCCTGACTTGGCCTCGTTGATGAGGAGGCCAACCTGAGAGCAAACCTGGAGGGCCAGATCTCTGCACTGCTCCACCTCTGTTCTGGAGGGGGCTGCAATCAGCCAGTCATCCAGGTAGGGGTACACCCGGACCCTTCAGCGCCGCAGGAATGCTGTCACCACAGCCATGCATTTGGTGAAGACCTTGGGAGCTAGGGAAAGGCCGAAGGGCATGGCCTGGAACTCATAGAGGGATCCCTCTGCCCTGAAGCAGAGGAATCTCTGGTGGGCCGGACAGATTGGGACATGAAAGAACGCATCCTGGAGGTCCAGAGAACAGAACCACAGGCCTTGTTCCAAGGATGGGATTATCTGGGCCAGAGTGACCATCCTGAAGGTCCAAGACCTTAGGAACCTGTTCAGGTCGTGCAGGTCGAGAATGGGGCGCCAGGCCCCCATCCGTTTTGAGACCAGGAAGTACCTGGACACAAACCCCGGGTCCGGAGGAGGATCCGCCACCTTCCTGATCACCTCTTTTTCGAGGAGCAGGGCGATATCAGCTCGGCGAGCCGACAGAGAGTCGCGACCTCAGACCTCAGGGCGGACGGCCTCGAAGTGGGCGGGACCTGCTCAAACTCCAGGGCAGGCCCTTTCCTACCACCTCCAACACCCAACGGTCCGTGATAGCGGACCAGGCGGAAAGGAAGTGGAGGAGCCATCCCCCCACGGGGAACCCAGGGGGAGTGACGAGGCTGGGGGTGACACCCCTCAACCCGTCACTGGGCAGGCTTAGAGGAGCGACTGGCTGAGGGACCTCCTGGGCTTTTTCCTCCCTGCTTCCTATTAGAGGAAGCTGCAGGCTTGGCTTTGGGGTGCCAAGCACGAGCCTGCTGGCCCTGGTGTGGGTGCTGTTGGGCCGGACGTGCCGCATGCGCAGAAGGGCGAAAGGACTTATGTTGCTGTTGTCGATGGCCCTTGTCCTTCTGGGCAGAGGTGACAGAGTCCAGAGTGGCACTGGACTTTTCAATCCGCTGGAGGTGACCTTCCACTCCAGGGCTGAAGAGGTCGGTCCCCAGGAAGGGGACATCTGCCAGTTTATGCTGGGTATCCGCCGTGAAGGTAGATATCCTCAGCCATGCTTTGTGGCGCATGGCCACTGCGGCCGCAACTGATCTGGCACAGGAGTCTCCAATGTCGAGAGCCGTTTGGAGCTGCCGTTTTGCCACTGCCCTTCCCTGGTTCTGAACCTGCCTAACTGTGGTCTGCAGGTCGGCCGGGAGATAAGGGATCACCTCATCCAGGGAGCCCATGAGGGTGTGGGAGAAGTGTGCCATCAGCACGGCCGAACTGACCTGGCGGAGGACAAGGGAGGATGCAGCATACACCTTGCACCCAGCATAGTCCAGCTTTTTGGACTCCTTGTTGGGGGGGCTTATCCACATCCCTAGCGTTCCCGGAACGCTGGAAAATGCTATCGGTGACCAACCCCTCAGTGGAGGGGTGTTCTGAAAAACTGGACAAAGAGCCGGTAGGGACCGCATACTTCCTGGCCATCTTGGCCGAAGGTGCAGGACAGGAAGCAGGCCGCTGCCAGAGCTCCAAGGCTGGGCCAACAATGGCTTCAGCCACTGGAAAGGCCTCCGTGGGTGATTCCCCTCAGTCCAGTATCTCCGTTAAGGGATACTTGGCCCTCTTGGATACGGGCTTGAGCTGCATCCCGGTAGACTCCGAGATGAGCTGAAGTAGACCCATGAAGGACGATGGGCTTTCGTCCACTGACTGTCCCCTGGAGGACTCCAGGTCAATGGGCCTGGAGAATAGGGAGGAATCGTCGTCGGACTCCGAGGAGTCCGTGAAGAGCTGCCTGGGGCCTGAGCCACCCTCCATCTGCTGAGAACGGTCAGGAGTGAGGCTGACCGACAACCTGTGGGGCAGACCCTGACCCGACCAAGAGTCCTTGGTTGGTGCCCCCGATTTAGGTTGTGGAGGTGGAGGTTCCACCACAATCGGAGGGGCAGCTGATTTTGGCTGAACAACTGGCCCTGGTTTGGGCACCTCGACTACAGTGAGGGGTTGTTTCAGCCACTCGGGTGACAGCCACTTGATTGCCAGGGAGGGCGACGGCGTCGGCTTGTTCCCGGACAGAAGTAACTGCTGCCACATCAGGTCCTCGTAGCATCGACGCACTTGGCGTGAAGCCTCCTCCTCTTCCGAGGAGGAAGACGGAGGACGGCGGCGCCGCCTACTCGGTGCCGGACTGAGACCTTGCTGATGTCGGCAGGACCGAGACGATGTCCAAGACCAGGACCAAGATCCTCTGTGTTTCCGAGGACGGGTCTGGGAAGGGGCAGGGGACACCCGCTCTTCCCTCAGCTCGGAAGCTTTGACCGGGGACTCCGGCACCAGAGGCACAGGCAAGTCCTCAGTCTCCACTGGGTGAACCAGTGAAGAAGGGTTGTCGGCTTCACCAGTCGACAGCCCATCCGATGGGTTGAGAAAAATCTCGACCGTTTCAACAGGTGTCTCGGCCGGCTGACCTGACGGGGACACCGTGAAGCCAGCGGCCTTAGCCGCAACCTCGACCGAAGTCGAGTGTCGACTGTCCGGGGAAGGGGACCGCTCCCGATCTCACGAACACGCCGACGGTGGGACTTACCTTTCAGTCCTTCTTTTTGGACCGAGAAGAATGTCCTGATGGCCCCTCTGCCTTCATGGAAAGGGATTGGAAAAGCTCCTTAAAAGAAGCTGAATATGAGGTACCCAGAGAGAGCGGGATAAATGCCGCTACCGAGGAAGAGGATGATGTGGCCTGTGCCACCTCCTCCTCGAGGGCAATCATCTGCTCGAGTTGCTCAGCCGAGCCAGCCTCCGCGGTAACCGCTCAACGGGCCTCCTTCAACTTCACGGTGGATAGCGCTTCGGGCCCCAGTTGTAACCGGCAGCGCGTCTTCCAGGACGCTAAGTAAATGAACGCATAACTCGCAGGGCTCGGGTCATGGTCTAGGCGAGGGCAGTAGACACATGTGGAGTGCGGATCCATCCTGGACATTTTCTGCCCACATGGCACCGCCGAAAATCCAGGAGTCGATTTATCCATCGCAGCCACGAGGGAGTAATTTGACCGAAGTCTTGAAAATTTGAGAATAAGTTTCGAGCGAACCGAAGAATTAGGATCCAGTCTACACGCAGAGCGTTAAGGAGGGAACCTGAGTTTCCAAGTGGTAAGGAAGATCTGGCGTCATGGGGTGGAGCCGAGTTTTACCACCCGGGTGGGTGGGAGGAGCTAGCTTGAAGACCTTCCGGCAAGATTTAAAGCAACAAGGAACCTGCCAGATAGTGTGGATGAACAACATATCCATGTCCCTAGAAAGCCAACTATTTTCACGCAGAACTTGACTCTTCCTGTAAATGTTCCACCAAATTCTGGAAAACACTTAAGGACATTGAAGGTCATGCGTCCACGAATTCCCTACCCACAAGAATTACTATTGGGGTCACTACAGTCTCTGATAGGCTGACAATCCTTTGCTACCACAGGTTTAGCATTTGATACCTCCCCCGCAGTAACCTCTGCTCTAAACTCAGTCTACAGGACCAAGAAGCTCCTGTCATCAGCACTGCATTCTCACTTCAGCCTGCATCCTTGAAAGATGTTGAGGACCTCTTGCTACAACTAGACACTAGGAAGAGTGCTGGTGCAGACCTCCTTGACCCCTTTTTCCTGAAACTTAGTCATCACGTCCTGGCTGCACCAATTACCCACCTCTTTAACTTATTCCTTTCTCAGGGTGACCTTCCTCCCCTATGGAAAACTGTGCACATGATCCCCCTTTTCAAATCCAGAGACCCTAGTGACCTTAACAATTACAGGCCTATCTCTCTACTCCCCATCCTGTTCTAAACTGTTAGAGAAAATTATGAGTGCACAGCTCAGGAATTACCTGGAATCTGCAAAACTGCTTAACCCTTTACAATCGGACTTTAGACCACACCATAGCACCACATCAGCACTTGCTAAGGTGACTAATGACTGGCAGTGTGACCTGGATGCCAAGCATTTTGTTTGTGCAGTATTTTTAGACCTAAGTAAGGCATTCGACACTGTCAATCATGATCTGCTCCTTACTTCCCTCCAGAACATAGGTCTGAACTCTCTGTCATTGAGATGGTTCTCCAACTATCTTTCAGGTCATCTCCAGCAGGTAAAAGCAGATGGGGAGTTCTCAGCCCTAAAACCCCTGCTAAGGGCATACCACAGGGCTCAATATTGGCCCCCCTGCTCTTTGCAATATACATAAACAGAGTTGATGCCAACCTCAATACTGCAAACATACATCTATTTGCAGATAATACGGTACTTTACATCAGCAGATCTTCCCCAAAAGCAGCATGTAGTGATCTTCAGCAGGAGTTTAATCTGCTGCAATTGCAGCTCTTGAACCAGAAACTTCTACTGAATGCTAAGAAAACAAAGGCGATGCTCCTCTCACCCTCTGCACATACAACGAACTCCGCTGCCCAAGGAACCTTTCCTCAGATCTCCACACTCCTAGGCGAACCTTTGGAATATGTAACGAAGTTCAAATACTTGGGGGTCTGGATCGACCATAGACTTTCTTATAATGACCATATTGAAGAACTTATAAAAAAGCTTAGACAGAGGCTTGATCTCTTCTATAGGATTATTTACCTATTTACTTGGGAGGCCAAGAAGCGACTGGTCCAATCCACCTTCCTAACATTGTTGGACTATGCGGACTTCCTTTACAGTCAAGTCCCTACCTCTGCACTGGTCAAACTGGATGTGCTCTATCATAGAGCCTTAAGGTTCATTACCGGCCTCCCTTTCGCCGTGCATCACTGCTCCCTATATGCTGCTGTGGGATGGCCATCCCTCACATATAGAAGACAGAGGAATGCCGCCTTTTGGACCTTCAGAGTTATTACTAATTATAGCCTCAATATGTCTTGGATTGCCTGCTCCTAAGCTTGGTAGGCAAATATGCTTTGAGAAGTGCCTCCTACATCTCCTTTATTATACCCAAGGTCAGCTCACACTTTGGTAGGACATCCTTAAGTTACACGTTACCCTCACTCTGGAACAAGCAGCAAAAAACATTTAAATTGGTCTACCCTATCAAGCTATCAACATTCAAAACTCTTTAGGCTTGTTCTTTCAAGGAATCCTGTAACTGTTTTACCTGACTCTGCCTTATTACTTGAATTGAGCCTCCCACTCTCCATCCTTCCCTGACCCCTATTCTTTTTTCTTTCCCTTATCCCCTCCCTTCCCTTGCCTTTTGACCAGCATCCTGGGTCCCATCTTCATTCCATTGGTGGTCTCAGCAGCACTCTGTGATCAGTGGCCATTGTATGCCTGCCACTGCCCATTTAGTCTTCTACCCCTCTACCTCTTCCCTTTTAGGCATCTGCCCCTTCCCCCTCACTTTATGGAGCTAACCTTCTACTTCATACCTAATCTAAGAGCCCTCTCTCTTACACCCTGTATATTCCTTGTAACTTGTATTTATTATTCCCTTCATACAGTTCAGAGAACGCATGTATATTTTTGTATATATATTTGTACAAAGAATTAGTACTGTTATCCATCTGAATTCTGCGCATTGTTCTATGTTCAATTTATATTGCATTATGACTTGTATTATGATTATGTTGTGTATGTAACCCTTCTATGTTTGACTATGTATCTATGTCCAGGTCTACCTCGAAAATGAGCTTTGCTCAACAGTGTTCACCTGGTTAAATAAAGATTTTGATTGACTGATTGATATATCACCGAGGTGGGTGGGAGGAGCCAGCTTGAAGACTTTCCGGCAAAATTTAAAGGGGAAAGACATTGCCAGACCATGTGGATAGAACAACATATCCACATCCCTACAACTAGCCCTTTTTGTGGATGACTTTCTCATTTATTTAAACCCCCCCCGCAAAAGTCTACCAAATGTACAGTCAATTCTGGAGGAGTATGCCTCTCTCATGGGTCATAAAATAAATTGGACCAAGAGTCAAATCCTCCCAAGTGGTGGCAGAAACAAGCACCTCCTGGTGGGGAATGTCCTGGGGGCCCGGGTGGTACCAAAGATTAAATATCTGGGAGTCATAATATCAGCCAACTATATGCAATTAATAGCCCTTAACTACTGACCCCTTTAGAAAACACTGGCACAAGACAGTGAGTGATGATCCTCATTGCCCTTGACACTCCTGGGTAGGGTGGCATCAGTTAAGATGAATGTACTACCACAATACCTATACTTATTTCAGTCGCTCCTGGTACAGCTCCCTGATAAATATTTCAGTCAGTTGGACAGCATTGTTCATAGATTTTTGTGGAGACGGAAACTAGTCCAGATATGTAAAGCGATTTTGCAGCAGTCTACAAAGAGGTGCAGGTGGGGCTCCCGAATTTTAAAGCCTACTATTACTCAGCACAACTAGCATTTCTTCCAGTCGGCAATACACCTGAATATTATACTTGGCTGGTAATAGAAGGGGAGCAGCTGGGAATGGACCTCAGGAGACACCTCCTTTTAGCCTCTTTGCTTATGAGGGCAAAGCAAACTTGTGGTAACCTTTTCACTAAGAATTTACTAAGAGTGTGAAAATTGATGCATGGAGCCCTGGGACAACAATTTGGAGTCTCCTAGCATGCCTCTATTTGGTCAATATTAAAGACCATCCCAGGGTACAATGTGTTCCTGCATAAAGGCCTTCTTAGATGGGGTAGGAGGGGATTGAAATGCATCCATCAGCTATATGTTGGTGGCAGATTCATCTCATTTCAGAAGCTGCAGGGCCAATGGAGCCTTACCCCTAACAAATATTTTGTCTTCCTTCAGGTCAGAAACAGATTTACTGGGCTGAGTCTTGGTGATGGTGGTCACTCTGACCCATTCGAGGAAGAACTCTTTGCACCTCAGCCTAACTCAAAGCCACTGTCTGTAAACTATAGAACACTGCAGCATGGCCCACAGGACCCCTCCCATCGCATACGAGCAGCATGGGAACAGGACCTGGACATTGTACTTACCCCAGAACTAGGAGCATGGCCATACAGCATTTCAAAAACTGTTCCAAAAATAAAAGACTAAGACAAACCCAATTCAACTTTTTATACAGAGCATATATATATCCCCAGCTAGGTTGTATTGTCTTCATCCTGACAAATCCAAATCCTGCCCTTAATGTGGGGCTGCAAAGGGGGACTTTCTCCACATGACACTTATGTGCCCGAAAATCCTTAGATATTGGCACAAAATCCATAGAATTATGTCACTTTGTCCTGGGGTGGTACCACCTAGATCACCTTTGAGTTCCTATTAGCGGCAGACCCAGTGAGAAGGTCAATAGGAAGTGGAGTTGACCTGTGGTCAATAGCACTAGTAAATGTTTGCAAAACATTGGTTCATTGTTGAATGGCAAACAACCCTCCCACAATCCAGCAATGGGCACATGACCTCCTGTATTGCCTAAAAACAGAACAGGCCCAGTCTGCTGTCACTGGTGATACCCACAGATTTGAGAAAACCTAGGGTAGGCTGTTAGTAGCTATGCAGGTACCACTCACTGACCCCTTCATCAGCCTGCTTAAAGTAAAATCACATTCTATACTACTACCCTGGGGGGGTAACCCACATATATTTTCTTCCATGGTCTTAAGGCAATGTTGCCAATAAATATTGGTTAAACAAATAACAGTAAATGAAATGATTTGATTGTAACTCAATAAGTTGTTGTGAATATAAATATTATGTAATGAATATATGCCTCTGGATTTATGATGTGTTACGTACCATGTTAAAAGTGGTTTTGAGTTGCTGAAGCCATACATGTTGTATGTGTATATGTCATTATCACCATTCTGATACTAAAAAATATTAGAGATATGATGATGGGAGTCTGTACACATCTTGGTGAGGGGTACCAGTTTCACAGCCAGAAGCGCAAGGGGGGCAACTGCCCTCTGGCTCTGCAGGTGCATCAGCTGTTGGTCTCTTTGTGCCAGCTTTAGTTCTGTCTGAACCTTCTGTTAGTCTCTGTGAGCCTGTTGTGCTTGCTGAGTAATCCATGCTATTTGCATATAGGCCTGTTGTGCTTGCTGCTCTGCCAGCCATTTCAGTATTTTGTCCAAGGCCATCTTACACAGATACATAGATACATGGACAGTGTCGGCAGATAAGGGCCTATGGCCCACCCAGTCTGCCCATTTGAGCTTGTAAGTTCAGTTTATGTTTTCCTAGAAGTCTGCTGCCCCTTACCCCTGACCTCCAGAATTTCTTTATGTCTATCCCATGCATTCTTAAATCCCATGATTGTTTCAGCCCCCACCACTTCCTCTGGCAGGGTGTTCCACTTGTCCACCACCCGTTCTGTGAAGAAATTCTTCCTCACATTTCCTCTGAATCGTCCTCCCTCCAACTTCATCTCATGCCTCTAGTCCTGGAACATCTTTTCGCTTAAAATAGTGTATTCCTGCACCCTGTTCCTCCCTGTAAGATACTTGTATGTCTCTATCATATCCCCTCTCTCCCTCCTCTCCTCCAGGGAGTACATATTCAGTTCCTTCAACCTGTCTTCATAGGACTTGTGATGCAATCCATGCACCATCTTTGTTGCCCTCCTCTGAACCTTCTCTACCCTGTCTATGTCCTTACGTAGGTATGGTCTCCAGAACTGTACACTGTACTCCAGGTGGGGCCTCACTAGTGTCTTGCATAGTGGAATTATGACCTCCCTTTTCCTGCTGGTGATGCCCCTGCCTATGCATCCCAGCATCCTATTTGCTTTACCTGCTGCCATGTCACACTGTTTCCCTACCTTGAGGTCATCAGAGACGATAACCCCAAGATCCCTTTCCTGCTTGGTGCATGCTATATCCTCACCCCCCAACCCCTTACCCCCATTTAGACAAGTGGAAATTCGACCCCACTGGTAAAGCCAACCATGTGTGACGTGGTAGCGATCTGGGAGACTTCTTGGGGAACACTTTCAAAGAGAACACCCGGCACCAGTTTAAATCAAATGAAAACTGCTTTACTTTTAGTAACATTAAAAAAACAGCCTGGCCAGCCTGGTGGCACTGAGGGTTGAGGCGCTGGATGCCACACCTAGCACCACGCCCGGCGACTCAGGGTTCGGGAGCGGACTTGGTCAGCCGGTCGGCGCGGGGGAGAAAGGCTGGAGTGTCCAATGACAGCTTGCCTCCGGGAGGATTCGCCAATGCCTGACACTTGCAGACCCCAAGTGGAGGCTCGAGAACTGCAAGCTCCACTTGGGGATGAAGCGCCATTGAGCACCATGGACGCCGGCGCGTGCATCATGATGTCGGGGGAGGTTACCTGCTGATCAGGGAGGGATAAAAACGCGGAAACAAGCCTGCCTCAGCTGGGAAGATGGGAGGACCATGGCCGTGCCCACAATTTGCCTGTGCCCACCCAGCAGACCTCAGACCGACGAAACGTAAGTAACGGGGTTTGAGCCCCCTGCCTCGTCCCTGCCCAGGGGGTAATCCGCGGCTCCATGGGGCCAGGGGTCTGCTTGGATAGGGTTCTGAGCAGTGGGATGTCCAGTTGTCCCCCCTGAAGGGTTGGAGGTGGCAGGCTAGGGAGGAGGAATAAACAGAAATTTCAAAAAAAAAAAACAAAAAAAAAACAGCCTGCATTCAGCTTTACAAAAAATGCTCTTACAGTTTAGTCTCTAGCTGTCTCCACATAAGAGAAACAGAACTGTTCACTCTCCCCCTTTATTGGGCTCAGGAGTTGCTTGTTAACACTCTTCCCTCCCTCTGTGCGATAACCAACAAGTGAATCATGCAGTGTAGTAAAGTCTTAAAGCACCAACTTTAAAGTAAAAGGGGTCTGGTACAAATCCCCCCATAGTCCCTGTCAAATCCTAGTTTGCTTGTGTTGCAGGATTATGAAGGGGTTTACAGGTAAAAGGAGCATGGGAGACTGTGACAGGGTTGAATAAGACCCTGTCCCATTTGTTATGCAGAAAGAGCTAAAAGCAAGTTTCTGTTCTTTCCTCTCCTTTTCTGTCTCTTGTCTGTCTGATTGCACAATCAAATTTTCTTCTGAGACCTAGGAACTGATCACTCTGATAGTCTGTTCTCTTCCTCCCGCATTTCCCTGTCTTCACTTGCTGTTTCTTGCTGTTTCTATCTTTTCTTCCCCCTTGCTTATCTGTGGTTATAAAAATATATGAGGATCTTTATGTGAGACTGGGATCCCTTGGTTTGAAAATGTATATAGTTATATTGTTGAAATTATTACAAAAAGCTATCTGGAACTCAGAGGGTTAACCTTGAAATGCAGTTTGACCTCCACAAACTCCTTTGCATTTGCAGAGTTGTCAACAGTAGATTAGTTCTGGGATATAATGTTCTATTTTGTTGCACCTGCAAGGAAAGAAACTGACAAAGTTCTGATATATTTTGTGAGAAACAAGAGGTATCTTAATGAGCTCTGGATGTGGAAGTTAATTGCCAGGCACAAACATCTTATACAAAGAGCGGCACCATTTTTGTTGATGAGAGAGAAATTGAAATTTACAATTAGAGACACCCTCAGATGAAGGACTTTGTTTTGCTTGAACTGCCTGTATAAGCGCTATTCTACACAATTTTATTACTGTCATTGGGAATAAAATGCTAGCTGCAAATTGTATAACCAGTCCTGGTTTTTCTGTGCTTCCTGACCTTTGCTTCAATGACACAGACAAATACTCCATCACACTAACTTAAATCCCGTCTCTATGGGGATATCTTTGGGAAGGCAAGTGGTGACAGAGGGACAATCAAAAGTATTTCACAATTCACTGGGCGATTTTCCCGACTTCCCTCTGGTAGACCTACTCTTAAGCTCTTACATAAAGTCTGCTGGCTCACACCAAGCAGCCTTAAAAATAGAAAAGAAAACAAAAGAAGAACTGCAACACAAGATAAAACCCTATAGAACATCAAAATTACTCCCCATCTTATGTAAGCTGTACCTCTGTCTCATAATTTATACAAACAAAAATAAAGGAAAAATAGAAACATAGTTATGCAGGCAAGTCAGAAAAGGAAGCAAGAAAGATGAGTCATCTCTTATCCATACATTGTTCCATAAATTATTACATCCATATGGCTCAGTAGTTTCCTTTTCAAAATATAAATTCTCAAGTCCTCTGGCCAATACACAGTTTTACTGTCTGCTTTAGAGACAGCTGACATGCCACTTGTCATAGGGATGTTATACCTGGTGGCAGAGGCTGGACATAAGTATATTATGACACACATAATGAAATATTTTAAAAAACGAGCGGATGAAAACATCTAAGAGAGACAATGGTATGAATTTGTGACCTCTTTGTATACAGATTGACCCTACTGCTGCTTAACTATATTTGGAGAAATTTACAATTCATCAAGCCTAGCCAAATCTTTGCATTAAAATCTGTTAGCTGACCGAGTGAGATAACTACTTACGGTGTAAAGCAATTCAGATTCTGATACAAGATACTTTTAAAATAGCATGAATTTCTACTAAGGTCAGTCATCAAACTGTGATATTGATTCTCTTGTAAATGTTTGGCTAATAAAAAAAACAGTACAGCATTTAAGATTAGGCAGTCATGAGGGGATCAGTACTTTCCTATGGAAAGACCTGTTTAGCCAAGGGCTGGAAGGCTGCAGTAATGCAGATTTAATAAGTTAAAAAAATACATTACCAACAGTACAGTGGGGTAAAATTGATGTGCAGTAAGTGAAACTGGAACAGAATGATTTAGTATCTCTCATTTATTAGGACTAAAGCTGAAAGGGTATCACATGTGTTGAGATGTGTGAATGAGGCCTAAATTGGATTTTGCAAATAGCATGGGCTAGAACGTGAGAATAAAATCCCTCTACCCTTAAGATGTTATTTAAAATATGCATTTTGAATAGTTTTTGATGTCAAACCACTCCCCCCCCCCCCCGCATTAATATACTTTTACTGAGAGTCAGGAGTTTTGCATAATATAGCAAGACACGGTATGCAACTGTTAAAGGTTATTAAAATGTGATTTAATGCATTTGGGAAATGGGGTATAGTAATCAGCTATCACTGGCTGAATCAGTTCTAGAGCGACAAAAGCACTAACTCCGCACTGCTTGACTTGTAGCTGGGGAAAACTGTATCCTTGACATGTGCTAGAGGTTATGGCGCCACCACAGTGAGAGAATGGGACAGTAGGATAAATAACATGCAGCCTAATTTGTGATGTTAGCAAACGTCATGTTAGTGTTACTGCTACTGCAGCTGGAAACTGACATTACAACAGCCTCCATTTTTCCTTTTACGAGAGGCTTGGTCTTCATATGGTAGCAAAAATATGAAGGGAAGGATTTTCACAATGGAGCCGTCTCCATTCCGTTTGCTTATTTTCAAAGCAGACTTACTTCTGCACTTTTAAAACATCTATTAGATGATCTAACCATGTCTGCCATAAAGTAATGTAAACCCTGATCTGTGTCCTTATTTATTTATTTATGACTTTGATAACTGGGTAGGTGCACTGATCCCAGGGACCGTTTTCAGACACGACATGGGCCATAAAATGGCACAGGATAAAAAACACACAAAGAACATAAGACAGTGGAGCAGTTAACAAATGGCAAAAGCAAAAAGCAGTATACAAAATACAATGTAGTTGAATTCATTAAAAGTAGGCGTACAAGCAAAACAAGGCGTCAGGTTCCATAGCAAACAGAACAAGCAATTATAGTAGGAGTTTTTTGACAAAACAAGATAAACTGCAAGCAGTGAAAGCCCCAGGGCAGGGGAGGGGTACCCAGAAGGGCACCGGATCATAATGTAGACAGCAATAACAGCTAATGCAGGAAGAGCTAATGCAAAACAACCAATAAATACCAAAACAGCTAACAGTCAGAACAGTGAAAACAGGAACAGTGCAAATGGGCCCAAACAGTGGAACTAAAATGAAAGAGGCTGGATAACAGACATGTGAGCAAAATGTGTTTACTGGTGTACAGCACACAAATGCATAGTGCAAAGGTGACAGTGACACACAACTATCCCCCAGCAACCCCCCACAACAACCCCCATCCCACAACACCCCCTAGCAACCCCAAGCAAACCCACAACACCCCCACAGCAGCCCCTAAGCAACCCCAGAGCACCCCACAACCCCTACCAACCCCCACAACACCTCCACAGCACCCCCAAGCAACCCCCACAACCCCTAGCAACCCCACAACACTCCCACAGCACCCCAAGCAACCCCACAGCATCCCACAACCCCTAGCAACCCCAACACCCCCACAGCACCCCAAGTAACCCCTACCAGTCCCCACAACCCCCAGCAACCTCCACAGCACCCCACACCCCTAGCTGCTCCCACAACCCCTATCAACCCACATAGCACCCCAAGCAACCCCACAACAACCCCCTAGCAATCCCCACAACAACCACTACCCAACAGCACCCCCCACAGCATTCCCCCGAACAACCACCCTCCGACAGTCAACCCCAATGAGTCACATTAGACTTGTAGAGACAAGTTGAATGCAATGCCCCTCAGGTAGTCCACCTTGGCATGCTCGGCTTAGGCTTCGACAATGCCCGCAATACGCCTGCCAGCATCCGTGTAACGCCTCTTCACTGTTGGCATGGTGTTCCCTGCTGTGAGCTGTGCCAGCTTGACATCTGTGAGGTGCTGCTCCGTCCCAAGTCCACTGATGAAGCACCAGATGCTGGGGTGGCATGCTCCAAGCTGTGCCCCAAATCCACTGTGCCATGCCTCCACGGCATTCGTGGTATGTGGTGTGCCATCCTGTGCAGCCTGGTAGACATTCCAGGTGTCCATGGCAAACAGAGGCCTCCATCGCACTGTACAGCCCACAGGCCTCCCCACCCAGGTATCCTCAAAATAGTCCATTAGCTCAGCAAGCATGTCCCCATTGGCCTTGACATAGTCCAGGTCACGTAGGGCATCAAAAGCAATGGTCACATCAGCCGGTGGGATGAAGACAAGCACCGCCAACATCCTTGCATGAAGGGCAAACTCTGGATCCTCTGCGTAGCGTGTCACAAATCCCTTGATTCGCTGGCACCGGCGCCAGACTGCCTGGGCCAGGTGGAAGAAGCACCCTTGCAGCTGGCACCCAGGAAAGACCGTGCCAAAGGCCCTTATGACAGCATGTTAATAGTCCATGAGAATCATTGTAGGTGCAAGGCCCGGGCACAGGGACACCATCTTCTGGAATGCTGCCGTGTATGCAGCCGTGATCCTGGTGCTCATAAGTAGGTACACGGCTGGAAACGTAGTACCCTCCAGCAGCCCATGGACTGTGTACAGTTGATGGAAGAGCGGCAGTGTAACCCAGAATGTCCCATCAGTCAGAACAGTCATACAGCCCACAAAGCGGGCAAGCGTTGCCTGTGTGGCGAGTACAAGAAGCCTGTGTTCCCCAGGGCCACTGTCATATGGGAGGAAAGTGTCCCTCGACTCCAGGGTAGTGTATTCGGGCGGTATCCTGAGGTCCTTCAAAGATGTAGGTTGTGCAGGCAGTCTGTGAGCCGTGGTCCTGGCCCTGGCACATGCATGCTTCATGAGGGGCATGGCGGGCAGTCTCCCCATAACGAATGATGGCATGTCAGATGTGCAGGCTGCCACCAGTGCACTGCACGTTTCGTTGGTACATCTGGCACGGTCCTTCACCATCGCTAGCACCTCTTGGACTGCAATATCAGCGATATCAGGCACATGGCTGTGGTTGGCGGTGTCATGTACCACATTCTCTCCCCATGTATGCACCCGTGCCGGGCATCGCACCTTCTCATACTCGATGCATTTCCAATATGTGCAGTCAATGTGCACATGCTCCTGTCGGTAGAGGTACCCGGCGTGGTGCAGCAGGGGTGCACCCTTCTGTGACTGGACATATACCAGTGGCATGTTCACAGCCAAGGTGGTTCACAACTACTGGATGCTTGTCCCACAGTGTGGCCTGCCTTAAATGGGGACTGGGCTGGGGCAGAGTGGCTGCACCTGTGGCCAGTTGTACCCCCTGCCCGGCTGGGATGAGTGGTGTTAATATATGTCTGCACTGTGGCATTAGAACAGGCAGGCAGGCCACAACGAGGCACAGCTGCATACTCTTGGCTTAGCTCGTCGTATGCTGATTGTGTGGGTGGGACCTGCATAACAAGGCAACAGGTGTGGCAGTAAACTACTAAAGGGGCCACAGAGGCTCCATCTCCCCCCGTCACACAGCATAGAGTACACAGATGTCCTCTATTCCAGCTACACAGGATTCCACAGGTACAATCTCTAGCCCGGTGTGTCTGTCTTCCCACCATATGTGTGTGTACATGCTCCCCAGGACCTGCACGTACATGGGTATCTGAGGGTGTACTCTGGGTCAGACATCAGGGCTCAGCAGGCAAGGGACTCTAGAGACCTCCATGTGGCATACCGACCTCTGGCAGCACTAACACAGCATGCATGGTCCACTGTGTCAAGCCAGCTGTGGCCCAGGAGACGCGTGCCACTGGGAGGCATACCTCTCATCCTGCAGCCTTAGAGACAGTGCATACACACATCAGGGTGGTTAGACACATGGTAATAGCACAACCGCTAACAGCCCCACACCCTGTAGTGTACACAGCCCTGACCTGTTTAGGCTCACACTGTGCTTGTTCTGGCAGCCATACAGACTCATGGTACTTCCCTATTCCTCAGCCACATGACTGACAGATGTAACAGGGGAAATAGACATATTCTGGGGTATGCAGGGATGCCCCTCCGGACCTCAGGAACAGTGGAGAGGTGTGCCACATGGTCCTGGTGCCCTGTCTGCTCTGGTGCACAATGCCCTGTGCCTGTACAGGCCCCGGCCTAGTGTCTGGCCTATCCCCATTCGCATCACCCTTGTCCATTCACGGGGGGGAGAGCGTGCCTGGGCCTGCATGTTGCCGATCCCCCCCGTCCCTTCCCTTCCTCTGGTGCTCAGCTGTTCCTGGCCCTGCTGCACGGGGCCCCCCCTCCTCTACCTGCTCACATCGGTGTGTCCATCTGTCTCCGTGTCAACCGGTTTAGTACTGTTGCCCTCCAGTCACACTCTTTGGACTCCATGGGGATTGTAAAACGTAAATGTGGCATACCTAGTGGACCCTCCCTTGGGCTGGGAGCTGCAGCAGATTGTCACTGTCTTCAGCCAGTGGTGGGCATCCGTTGGCCTGCAGATTGTGGCAGCGGCGTACCGGGGCTTTCATCCTGTGGCCAGTGGGTGTACTTGTCCCTATGCTCTACTGCGGCATGTTCAGCGGTGATGTGTGTGTGCCGCGGCGGGAGCGGGTCCTGAACTCCTGACTGATGGCGGTCGCTGGTGTTTGGCGGTGTGAGCACACCCGCTACGCTACGGTGCTGCTGGGCAGTGCATTGCCTCCTTCCCTTACGGATGCTGATGGTGTCATGCACGCAGCATGTGCGGAGGAGAACCCCCCAGATGGATGGTACTGGGGACGGGAGCTATTTTGGTTGGAGCTGTTTAGCTCTGCTCCCTCTTGCCATTCGCTGTATGGTCATGCACTCATTTGCACACACCCCGCGCTGTTCTGGTATACCCCATTATGCCTCACCCCCCTGTGCTGTTCCTGCATGCAATGAGCTGCACCATGCACTATTACTGCCATGCACTAAGGTGTCTCAGCTGTTTTACCTGCGCTCTCATGAGTTAGCTGATGTAACCCGGTAGGACCCAGAAATGCAGGGGGGTAGAGGTGAGGGAGGGAGTAAGTACAGGAGAGGAAGGGATTGGTGAATAAAGCACAAGGGGAAGTTGAACTAGGATAAACCCCAGGCAGTTAGAGTGGTAAGTGGAGGGGGCTACCCAGTAAAGCAACGAGCGTGGGTTTCAGCCAGGAGCCAGTCTTTGAGGTGGGGCTTGAACAGGCAGTGGAGTTTAGCAGGCAGCTTATTCCACAATTAGGGGGGCAGCAGCTGACAGAGCTCTCCTGCCCATACTGGTAGAGACCCTTGGAACATTAAGAGGGGGATATTATTGGAGAGGAGACAACGGTGTAGTGTTCGGACTTTGAGGAGGGCAGCAAGGGGAGATTCCTGGCCATTTCAGGTGGCATTGTCAACCATGCTGCAAAGGGCGAAGTCAAAGCGTTCTTATAGTGGGAGCCATCCTAGTGATTGGTAGAGGGCACAGTGGTGTGTGGAAAAAGGGGCCAGTAAGGTAAAGCGACAGGCACTGTTGTAAACAGTCGAGAGTTTGGCCAGGAGGGTTGCAGATGACCTAGCATAGATGGTGAAGCAGTACTCAAGTATAGCGAGTAGGTTCCCCTGCACAACAGCAAGTCGGGCTTCCGGGGTGAGGTACTGCCTGAATCTATAGGCAGCACCCAACTTAAGATGAATTCTGAGAACCACAGAATTGATGTGCATGGAGAAGGAGCGGGCAGGATCAAGCCAGACTCCTAGGTATTTGAAAGTACTGACATTTTCAAGTACCTGGCCATCAGGGGAGACAATGTTGAGAGGGGATGGGGATTTGGACTTGGCTAGGAAAGGCTTGGACCTGAACAGCATGGATTTTGTTTTCTTTACATTTATTAGGAGGAGGTTGGCTGCAACCAACTGAGTGCAACTGTGAAGTTAAGGGAGAGAACTGAGGAGATCCGGGGAAGGGATTTCTCGCTGAAGAAAAGGACATCATCAGCATAGAGGAGGGAGTTGCAGCTGAGACTGTCCGAGGGAAGGCAGTTCATAAATAAGGAGATTAGGAGAGGGCCCAGAATGGAGCCCTGAGGAACACCGGTCGAGACAGGCAGGGTGGGGGAGCAAGCAGGGCCAACACAGACATACTGGGAGCGATCAGAGAGGTAGCTCCTGAACCAGTTTGATACCTCATGTGAACAGCCAAGGTGATGCAGCCTGGAGAGGAGGAGGGTGTGGTTGACCATGTCAAAGGCCTTGGATTGGTCTACAGAGACAGCTCCGGTGGCATTTCCATGGTCCATGTTCCTAAGGATGTGGTTGGTCAGTAGTGCCTGGACAGTAGAGGTACTGTGGTTCTTGCAAAAGCCATGCTGTTGGCTACACAGGAGGTTATACTTGTCAGTATGCTCAGTAAGTTGATGGTGGATAACTTTCTCTAGTAGCTTGCTTAAGTGGGGGGAGGATGGAAATGGGCTGATAATTGTCCATGAACTGGGGATCCCCAACTTTGAAAATGGGAATCACTTAGCAGTCTTCCAAGGGTCAGGCATGGAAGAGGTGGAGAGGGCAAGATTAAAAATGAAAGTGAGGAGTTCAATGATGGCAGGGGAGAGGAGCCTGAGGAAGACTGGGGAGAGGCCATCGGACCCAGGGGAGCCATGGTTCAGCATGCATTTGAGGAGCCTTGAGGTATCAGTAGTTGAGATAGCTTTAAAGTAGAAAAGAGGGTGGGGGTAGGGCCAGGAGACGTCATCTTGGGGTGTGGAAGGAGGGCCGAGCTGCTAGGCAGGGCACCTGGGAGCTTGTTTAGAAACGCGGATAGGTCAGTGAATTTATCGTTGAAGGCCTGAGCCACGTTTAGGAGGTCCATGACAAGGCCAGCAGGAGAGTTCAACTGCAGAGCTGTCTTACTGGAGTGTGGACTGAGAAGGGAGCCGATGGATTCCCAGAATTTCCTAGGGTCACCATGATTTACCTTTTAGAGTTTACAGAAATAGGACTGTTTCAGGGATTTGACCAGATGCTTACATTGGTTTCGCTGGTGCCTGTAGGCTTCCCAGAGGGCAGGGGAGGGTGATGCTTTGTAGGTGGACCAAGCATGATCTCTATCCCTCATGAGAATAAGGAGATCCTTAGTGAGCCAGTGAGAGCAACTGCCTTGGACTCATCTTGTCATGAGAGGGAAATGCTAATCCTGTAGGGCCAGAAGAGTCTGTGTGAAGAGGGTTACACAGAAACATAGACTTTGACAGCAGATAAGGACCGCTTGGCCCACCTAGTCTGCCCATTTCCCTACCTACAGGATAAGATGCAGATCCTAGTTAACCAACAGCCTATTTCTTCTTACCCCCCACAAGAATTGCCTTATGTCTGTCCCATGTATTCTTGAATTCTCCCACAGTTTTAGACCCCACAATCTCCTCAGGAAGGCTGTTCTATGCATCCACCACGCTCTCTGAAAAAAAATACTTCCTCACATTGCCCCTGAACCGCCCCCCACCACCACCATCTTTAAATTGTGTCCCTTTGTTCGTGCACATCTCTTTTTCTGAAAGATGCTACCCTCTTGGACTTTGTTGATTCCACTGAGGTACTTAAAAGTTTCTATCATGTCCCCCCTCTTCCTCCTTTCCTCAAGGGTATAGATATTAAGCTCCTTTAGTCTCTCCTCATATGGCTTCTCTTGCAGACCCTGCACCATTTTAGTTGCCCTCCTCTGGACTGCCTCTATCCTGTCTATGCCCTTGCAGAGATGGGGTCTCAGAACTGGACGCAGTACTCAGATGGGGTCTCACCAACTGTCTGTACAGAGGGATAACAACTTCCTGTTTTCTGCTGGTGATGCCTCTCCCTATACATCCCAGTATACCCCAGGCCCTCCCTACTGCCTTCTCACATTGCTTGGTAACCTTAAGGTCATCTGATATGATTACCCCCAGGTCCCTTTCCTTTTTTGTTGTTGTTACTACCCCCCCAATTGTGTAATCTTCCCCAGGATTTTGTTTCCCAGGTGCATTATTTTGCACTTCTTTGCATTGAATCCAAGCTGCCATACTTCTGACCATTCCTCCAACCTTCCCAAGCCCCTTCTCATCCTTTTCACACCTCCTTGTGTATCAACCCTGTTGTAGACCTTTGTGTCATCTGCAAAGAGGCATACTTTTCCTTCCAGTCCCTCTGCAATGTCACTTATAAAGACATTAAAAAGGACTGGACCCAGTACTGAACCCTGTGGTACCCCACTAGTAACCCCTCTTTCTTCAGAGTGGACTCCATTTACAATTACCTTCTGTGTCCTGTTGTCCAGCCAATGTTTTAGCCAGGCTACCACCCTGGGACCCACTCCCAGGCTGGTTAATTTGACAATTAATCTTTTGTGTGGGACCGTGTCAAATGCCTTGCTAAAGTGTAGGTAGGCCATGTCCACAGCCCCTCGCTGGTCTACTACTTTGGTCACTCAGTCAAAAGAATCAATTATATTCGTCTGATATGACCTTCCCGCTGTGAATCCATGCTGCCTTGGGTCCTGTACCCCACTGGCCTCTAGGTACTCAACAATTCTTTCCTTCAAAAGTGATTCCATCACTTTCCCTACCACAGAGGTCAAACTGACAGGTCTGTAGTTTCCTGCCTCCGTCTTGGTCCCACTTTTGTGAAGAGGAATCACATCCGCCTTCCTCCAGTCCTCAGGTACCACACCATCCTCCCATGATTTGTTAAAAAGGGTAGTCAGTGGTTTCACTAGTTCTCCACTTAATTCTTTTAGAATTCTGGGGTGAATTCCATCAGGCCCCATTGCTTTGTCCACCTTCAGTTTTAGGAGTTCTTTCAGAACCCTTTCTTCTGTGAAAGGACTAGGATTGACCCCCCTATCAAGAGTGCTTTGTTAACTGGATTAGGCACCTCCCCTCCTCCTCTTTTGTGAATACTGAGCAGAAATATTCGTTCAGTATCCCTGCTTTTTCACTGTCCCTCTCTGCCCACCCACCGTCAGTCTGTTCAGCCTCACTATACTTCCTTTGTCTTTCTCGCCCCTGATTTACCTATAAAAGGTTTTATCCCCTTCTTAACCGAGTTGGCTATCTTTTCCTCAGTTTGGGCCTTTGCTATTCTGACTTCCCTCCCTGCTTCCTTCTGCCTTAACTGGTACAGCTCTCTGTCCTGCTCCTTCTGTGTTTCCTTATACTCCTGAATGCTATCTTTTTCTCCCTGACTTTCCCCACCACCTCTTTTGAGAACTATAGTGGCTTTTTCTTTCGTTTTGATTTGTTTATTCACTTCACACATGGTGTTACTGCTATGGTCACATCCGTGAGTGAGTACAGAGCAGACCAGTCCAATGACCAATCCTCTCCAAGGAGGATGGAGGTGTTGGGACTGCGGAAGTTATGAAAGGACAGATATTTGAGGGGGGCATTTGAGTTTGGAAGACCAGAGGAGAAACGTGGGGGAGTGATCGCTGATGGAGTCAGCCATGGTACTGGCTTGCAGTACATAATCATCCCTATTTGTGATGATCCAATCGAGGAGGGTTCGGGTGGCAGTGCATGGGTTTAGTCTGGTAGGAAGTGTAATAGTCTGTACCAAACTCTGTTGTTTTAGCAGACAAGTGTAGTCCGACTGGTGGGTACACAGCCAGTTTAGGTTGAAGTCACCGAGGAAAATGGAGTCTCTATGAAGTGTTGGTGAGCTGAAGCCGAACAGAAGGGCATTTAGTCCTTCAGTCCCCGTGGTTGGGGGTTGTAGCAGCAACCAATATAGAGTTTCTTTGTGGAACCCAGGGTTAGTTCAGAGAGGAACCATTCACTGGGTGAGGTAGAGTCAGAGCAGAGGACAATGGTGGTGGACAGAGGTTCTCTGAAGAACAGTGCTACACCTCCACCCTTCTTGTTACCCGGGCTATCGAGGCACAGGGAGGAGTACCCAAGTAGCTGATACATGGTGTCTGACAGGTGAGGCTTTAGCCAAGTTTCAGACAGGCCCAGCACATGGGGCTTGTGTAAAAATACCCACGCCTCCAGGTCAGGGAATTTGGAGGGAAGACTACAGATGTTGATATGAGCAAATTTCAAGCCTATTGTGTTTGCCCAGGAGCTAGAGGAGGAGGTAATATGGGAGTTGGCCAGACTGGGGTTACATTCAACATCTCCAGCCAGGAGAAGGAGGGACAGTAGTAGTGTGTATGGGCAAGGGGGGACAATGGGAGACCACAAGAGGGTGACCAGGTAGTGGCCAAGTAAACGGCATTCCAAGTTGGTGAGGAAGGAGATGGTGACAGGTCCAAGTTCCCATCGAGGATAAGGGGAAGGGGAAGGGTGTTGCGGGAGGGGGGTTGATTCTGAGGAAGACAAGAAATTCCTATTCACATGCTAGCACAGTACCACACGTGTCCATGTGTAATAGGATCAATGGCAATGAAACGGCAAGTAGAGTGACATATAGCAGCTTCATCATGTCAAGAGTAGCAGGAAAATGGACATCTCAGGGGCAGGATTGGCTAGTGGTTTGTAGGTTAGCACAGGCAATACTTGCACACTAATTTGGGAGTCAAGGAGAAGTAGGCTGTGGTGGAGGAAGGGAGTGTAGTGAGAGGCAAGAGAGAAAAGCAGGGCGGTACTAAAGAAAACACAACAAAGGATGGGGAAAGTGTGCTGGATAGGTGGAAGGGACAGTGTCCTTAGATGTGGTGTAAAGACAGGTGGAGTGGGTCTGTAGCCTTAAGACTGCTGTGCTTGGGTTGCAGCAAATGGTGAGAGATTAGACAGGAGAGGGAGGAGCCTAAGTGGATTTAAAGAGTGCCAGGGCCGGGGTGGGCAGGCGGAAGAAAATTCAAGCGGCAGAGCAGAGGGAGCTGTCTGAGCAGTCCGTTCCCGGAGCAGGAACCGTACCTGACTTGGCAGCTTGAGGGTGGGTAGCAGGCTGCTTGTCTCACCTTGGGAGGCTGGCGGGTGGGTGGGCGGCTCCTTGGTTGTGACCACACTAGCCCCGATTGGGCTAAGGAATGCCTGAGGAGAAGGGAGAAACAGGAGATAAGTTTAAGCACTCAGGGAATTGGGGGAAGGGTTAGGTGACAAGAGGGCAATTACCAAAAAAAAAACCAAAGGAGAGAAAGGCTAAATCAGGGGGCAGGTCACAGATTGAGGCAAGTCACCAGCAGGTCTGCAGTGCAGGGGTGACCAAAAAAAGAGAGTAAAACGGGCAGCAGGCAGGCTGCCTAAGACGGAGACATGGGAAAGAAAAGTTGAGAGAGAGAGAGAGAGAAAGAACTGAAGTAAAATATTAAATAATTATAGTGGGAGATTAGTTTAGCAGCACAAGCTTAAATTAACAAGGAATACAGTAGGTAATTAACACGAAAAGCAGGAAAATTGGGCACAGTAGTACACAAATGCAGTAGGCTAAGTCTTAGCAGCACAAAGTTCAATTAAGCAGTTAATTTCAACGACAGAAAATAGCCTGAGAGAGAAATCAGATGAAAACTCAGGTCCCCACTTTTTTGATGCAAACTGATATAAGTTGCAACTTTCTGTTGCAAATGCTCCCAGCCCTTTGAAAACAGGATGGGCAATGTGGCACACATTGCAGTGGACATGGATGCTGGCTGATCATACTGCCTTGTCCCTTGTTTGGCCCATTTGAATTTCTAGCCAAACAGTTCTTCTAGTAAAGGGAATGGGCTTTACAGTTGTGTGTATGGACATGTGTGTAAGTAAGTAAGTCAGTCTTTATTAAAGTCACCCAATTCTGCAGGCTCTGGGCACTTTACGAGAGGTGAAAAAACATAGCAAAGTTACACACACAGAATATACACAAGGTCAACAGCATGAACAACACTTAAAATCATTAATAAAATAATAGTAAAATTAGTGCTGTAGCTAGTTAGGAAAGGCGTCTTTAAAAAGGTGAGCCTTCAGACCCCTCTTAAAACCCACCACCAATGGGGCCTCCCTCAGAGATCTGGGGAGCGAGTTCCAGAGGACTGGGCTGGCCACCTCAAATGCTTGGTCCCCCAAGGTTTTCAGCCTGGCACTCGGAACTGCTAGGAAGCCCTCAGTGGAGGAATGGAGGGAGCGCACCTTTTGGCAGGGGGCAGAAGGTCACTGAGACAGCCAGGGCCTGAGCTGTATAGGACCTTATAGGTGAGCAGGCCCACCATAAAGATGATCCTCCCTCTGACGGGCAGCCAGTGCAGATCTCTCAGTACCAGGGTCACGTGACTGGACCTGGGCAGGCCTGTCAGCAGCTGGGCTGCTGCGTTCTGCACCAGCTGCAGTCGACAGAGGTTTCCTCCACTGACCCTGAAGTAAACAGCATTACAGTAGTCAAGCCTTGACATGATGAAGGCATGTACCAGCACGGGCAGGTCACCAGGCGGAATTAGAGATTCAATCTGGACGACATTCCTTAAATGGTAAAAACCACTCTGAATGACGTGTATATGTATATACAGTATATGTATGTGTGTATAAATTTATATCTATATTTATTCAGTGATAAATGAGAGAGATAAAATGTGTTATTCTCACCAGAGTGAGAATAAATGCTGCTGACATCACCACAGTGAAAATATTTACATTTATTCAATGGCTCGTGCAAAACATCATCGTTAGTGCAAAACAGCACAACTGACTAATACTGCACTATTTTGCGCTCATAGTTGCATTTCTATTGCGCTATTTGAGCGATTCACCCCCAACAGCATGGGGCCCTATTGTATAAATCGGAACACTATGTGCACTCGTGTGATATGGAAAATATTTTCACTTCTGCACAGTGACCTCTGGGTACTCACGAGTGGCTTCGTCTAAAGGAGTGAAAATATTTTCCATATCACACTCATGCCCATCATGTATCCTCTATATATATATATAGTCCAGTGTTGAACCGGAGAATGATCATGGAGGAGGTGGAGGAGTGGAGGCAGCCATAGCTGCCGGTGCTGTAGACACCACAAGTCACTTTAATTTTGGAGGAACAGTCCACACAGGACCAAAATCGGAGATGGATCAACACCAAGAGGAAATATTCTCTCAGAAGCAGAAAAAGAATGTCGGCCATAAAGAAGCTGAAGGAAGAACGAAAAAGGAAACTATGAATGAAAACTCACCAGGAGGTTTCCATGACCAACCCAACTAAAGTTTTTGTATTTTGGGGGCAGATGGGGAACCCGGATGAGAAATCTGCTCCAACAGAGATGATCGATTTAAGGAACAAACACCCAGAACAAAATGGTCACCAGAAAAATTATTGCGTGATGCAGGCTGGAAAAGAACACAGGAGGGAACCAGGATTCTGGACCTGGCTGTCCCAATACTGGGCACAGAGCCTGCACCAGTGAATGAAGAGATTCCAGCACAGCCTGATTTTACTGAGCATGTTCCCGTGGAATCATCGGAACAAAATGAAGTAGCAAATATAACAGGTACACCCTCTTTTTCTCCCCTGGAGATACAAAATGAAGTTTTTTATGATGCTCAATCAGGGGTGGGTACTAGGAAGACTGACCAACCTGAGCTACAATCAAGGGTCGAAGAGCAACCGGCAGGTATTTCTGATCCTGTACCCCCAATTGACAACACTGTTCTTACATATGCCAGCCTGTTCCACAAGCCTGTGAAACACAAAAACATAGACTTTGATGGCAGATAAGGACCACTTGGCCCACCCAGTTTGCCCATTTCCCTACCTATTGGATAATCTGCAGATTCCAGTTAACCAACAGCCTACTTCCTCCTACCCCCCCCACTATAATTGTCATATGTCTGTCCCATGCATTCTTGAATTCCCCCACTGTTTTTGACCCCACAACCTCTTCAGGGAGGCAGTTCCATGTGTCCACCACCCTCTCTGTGAAAAAATACTTCCTCACGTTGCCCCTGAGCCATTCCCCCTCTATCTTCTAATTGTACCCCTTGTTCTTGCACATCTCTTTTTCTGAAAGATGCTCCCCTCTTGGACTTTGTGGAACTAGCCAAAAGGTGTAACACTGTGTATTTGAGATATATAAGTGGGATGGAAGCCCCACTACATAGATTTGTTGTAGGAAAATCTCTCATTAAAAACTCTTTGGGTTTTTCACCAGCTGAGGTACATGCTCTCATCCATGCTCTAGATGAGAGCACTTTTGAAGTCACTTTCCGTACGCCAGAGTTATTTGAAAGATTTTGGTCAAAATATGCTACCCTTAAAACGAATTCCCTTTGGGCCCCATTCCAAGCAATATCATTGACAACAAGTTCAGTTAAGTTTATCACCATACTTTTTCACAACGAAGGGGTGAACATCACAGACATTTTATATTGGCTTGACAAAAAATGTACTGTTCAGGGTAACCCTGAACTCATATTTGATGGTGAAGGTTTCTGGAATGGAGGCTGGTGGATGAAAGTTAAACTACACCAAGCTGAAGCAGGGATACAGCACCTGCCTAATTGTTTTTTTCTGGGTAGAGATAAAGGGTTTATCTTTTACCTGGGACAACCAAGACACTGAAATAAGTTTGGCTCCCCTCGCCACATTAGCAGTAACTGTGAAATCATTAAATGCCCACACTGGATCATTTTGCAGGAAGGCACAAACACGTAGTCTATGTGAAGAGGAAGGGCACTACTTCACAGATTGTTGGTGGGCAGCCCATAACATGGAAAACTCAGACTATGGCATTCAACATTAACAAAACAGCAAAAGCCACCATGAGAGTGTTTGAGCAGCCAATAATATCTAGTGTTGTGGCAGCTACACAAACCAAGGATACTGCTTTTGCTACCTCACAATCAGATCCTACAGAAAAGAGAGGTATAGAACCTCCTACTGAAGCTACAAACTTGATTACTGCTAACCTTGATTGGATGGACATGCCCCCCCCCAACCCTGGTACTTTCCAGCTGGTAAAAAAGAAAGGAGGGACTGGGAAAACAAAAGCCACAATTACTCCCTCACAGAGGAGGTTTCCACACAAAATACATTTTCTGTATTGCAATGGGGGGCTGCAGATGCCCTGTCTGATCTAGACAACACTGCAGTTAAAGCAAAAAAAACAAGCATTTGTCAATGCTGAATGTTTGCTTGCTGGCATTGGCATTGGTAGTGTAGAAGTTACAGAGCTGCATAATAGAAATGGCAGTGAAGTATTGAGCTGAAGCCAACCCCACCACCACCCTGCAGAGAGTGACAGGCATTGGGGTGTGCCTTTGGGTCGTCAGGCATAACGGCCATGCCATTTCACCACACCCTACCCTGCAGACACTGACAAGTGTCACGGTGTGCCTTGGGGTCTTTGGCCCTTATGCGCACCCCATTGCATCAGGAAATATGGTGAGATGGGTGTGGTATAGGAGAATAGGGTGAACTTTGGGGCCGAAGAGTCCAAGGCATACCTCGATGCCTCTCACTGGCTGCAGGGTGTGGAATGGTATGAGCATTACAGGCAAGAATCCCAAGTCACACTCCTGATGCCTGTCATTCTCTACAGGGTGGGGCGTTATGGTTGGAAACCCTAACACCTCAGGCATTCATTGGTATTTTCACTCCAAATTTTCAACATGTTTTTTTTGTGAACCCCACCTCATGAACAGTGGCAATATCAGTTTGTTAGCCAAAAGCTGCTTATACACAGCGACTACGGCATTTAGCACTACAGGTGCCAAAACACATTCCGAATAGGATGTGAAAAATGACAGCTGTACTGTTCATGGGGAGGTGTTAAAAATGGCAATGTTGCAAATCTGCAGTAAAAATATTAAAAAACTGGTGAAGTCACGAGCGTGCATAGAAACTATGCAACGCACACCCGTAATGGAATTAGTTTGGGGAATTTTTATAGCAGATTGTCAACACAGGCATTTTGGGACCTCCGATCACGAACAGTGTCACTGTGATTTTCTTTATCTGTCCCGAACAATGATTCCCCATAGCGATCACGCATCTCTGTGCTGAAAGTGTGAAAACACATTTCAGCCATGTTGTGAAAAAAAACAGCTGTACTGTTCATAAGGAAGTGTGGAAAAATGCCACTGGTGAAAATCTGGACTGAAAATATTACAAAATCATGAACTTACAAGGGTGCGTGGAAACTGCGCAATGCTCACTCGTAACACAGTCATTTTATGGACTTTTGTTACCAAATTTTCAACACAGCCATTTTAAGACCTCTGCTCATGAGCAGTGTAACTGTGATTTTCTTAATCTGTCCCAAACATTGCTTTCGCACACCGACTGCACCATTGTGCGCTACATATGTGGAAACACATTTGGGGTGACATGTGAAAAATGGCAGCTGTACTGTTCATAAGGAAGTGTAATAAAATGGCAATGTGGAAATCTGGAGTGAAAATATAGAAAATTCGCGAACTTACAGTGCGTGGGAACTGCGCAACGCGCGCTCGTAAAACAGTCATTTTTAGGAATTTTTTCACCAAATTTTCAACATAGCCATTTTAAGACGTCTGCTCATGAACAGTGTCACTGTGATTTTCTTAATGTGTCCCACACATTGATTTCGTACACTGACTGTGCAATTGCGCGCTACATGGGCGGAAACACGTTTTGGGCAAGATGTGAAAAATGACAGTTGTACTGCTCCTAAGGAAGTGTAATAAAATGTCAATGTTGAAAATCTGGAGTGAAAATATTGAAAATTCGCAAACTATGGTGTCTTGCGTGGGAACTGCTATGTAGCGCTCGTAAAACAGTCATTTAGATTTTTCACCAAATTTTCAACATAGCCATTTTAAGACCTCTGTTCATTAACAGTGTCACTGTGATTTTCTTAATATGTCCCAAACATTGATTTCGTGACCGACCGCGCCCATTGTGCGCTATGGGCGGAAACACGCTTTAGGCAAAATGTGAAAATGACAGCTGTACTGCTCATAAAGAGGTGTGGTAAAATAGCAATGTTGAAAATCTGGAGTAAATATTGAAAATTTCTTGAACTTCTGACGTAGTGAACTGCCAGCAACACACTCGTAAAACAGTCATTTTAGGAATTTCCCATCAAATTTTCAACATAGGCTTTTGAGAGCCCACCTTATGAACAGTGGCAGTGTCATTTTGTTACTTTCAAACCGAAGGTGATTTCACGCAGTGATCGGAAATCACCTTTCGGCCCTACTAACGCCATGACAGTGAGAGTATTCATGAGAAGGGGTCCCAAAACCCCATGTTGAAAATTTGGTGCAAAATTCCAAAAATGCCTGAAATATGCAGCAAAGTTGAAAAACCCTATCTATCCCATTATACAGCTTACCGGCATTTCCTCAGTTAAGCGGTCGACTGAAGGGTGCAGACGTGTTCCTGGTCCACGAAGATCGTCGTGCCAGAGTCCGAGGTAGTAGGGTGAGGGGTGTGGGAGGTGGGGTGCACAGTGGGTGGGCGAGAGACTGCGAGGGACCGTTTTGCAGTTTCAGGTTTTGTTTTTAAAATGACGGCGTGGGGCGTTTGCCACGCTGGGGTGGGCTCCCAGCGTGGCCGAGGATGGCTGGGCGTGGAGCCGATGGGGACTGGGCACCCGTCAGGCGATAGCATATGTTGCTGCAGCTGGTGGGCTCAGCGTGGCACCCTGTACTCTGGGGTGGAACTAGTGGAGCCGGACGGGGATTGGGCACCCCGTCAGCTATACGATGGTGGCCACGCTGGGTGGCACCCAGCATGGCATATGGAACACTGTTTGGGGGCACACACAGCTGACGGGGATTGGGCACTCACGGGCTGGCACAGTGTGTGCGTGGGGGGGGCGGCACGCAGTATGTGTGTGTGTGTGTGTGTGTGTGTGTGTGTGTGTAGGGGAGCACGCATCACTGAAACGTAGCTCCCCTTTCAACTGTACGCCACTGCATTTTGACTGCTGTCAAGACAGCTCCACAGGCATTGGAGAACTGCGCCGCTTCGCAAACACACTAACTGAATTGGAAGAGGTTGCCAGATCCAAACTCGATGATGGCACTATGTTTCTTGCACATGCGTACAAGCAAACATAAAAACTAAGGAAACTAAGGAAAAACCTAAACGAAGAAGGATGGACACTAGAGCAACACTAAAGACTGGAATTTGAACCCTGATAACTTGTTAACATGCATGCCCTGCTATATGAATTATCACTCGCCTCCCTAAATGTTAATAGTATACTTTCTGAAAGAATGAAGCTTACCACATCTATTTTCTTTTCACATTGTAAGCATGATATTGTTTTCTTTCAGGACACAAGGTTGCACACTGTAGAGGAAGCTCAGGCAGCCAGTAAAGCATGGTTATGGGGTATAGCATACTGGTCCATGGGGGAGGACACTTGTAGTAGGGTTCGGATATGCATTAATAGTGACAAATTCACCTTAATTAACATGGTAGATATTTTACCAGGCAGGGCTTTGTTACTGGACATCAGGTTAGATACTTATGAATTTCACTTAATTAAACATTTACGCACTGCAATTAAAAGCAGAAAGAGTTGAGTTATTGAAGCTTATTCAACTTATTTATTTATTTACAGCAAAGCACATCCTTTTGGGGGTGATTTTAATTGCAGCCATTTCACTATTGACAGAGGTTTAAAAACCAACAAAACCTTTTGCGATACTGTTTTTTTAAACCAACTAATTGAGCAGACTGGTTTGATGTTTTTGTAAAAGAAGGGGTACCTAGTCATACTAACATACCAGCAGAGTAGGCCTCATGGTCTATTGAGTCTGCTTGGGAGTCAGTACCCTGAATGGGTACTGTAACTATCTTCCTGGTTCCTCCCATGTCCAGACACTTTTTTTTAAAGGTTCTTTATCTACAAGGATAGACAACTGGTTTTTGTCACCATCACTACCAGTCCGTTGTGCAGAGCTAATTCCTGTAGCATCATCAGACCATGATTTACTTAGCCTTACTATTGCCAATTTCGCTGAAATTACAAAAGGGAGGGGATAGTGGAGGATGAATTCTAGTTTAATGAGCAATTTGTTGATTACGGATGGATTTCAACATGTTTTGAGAGACAGGAAATCAGTTCTTTTTCTTTATGATTCAGTATCAGAATGGTAGGAGGACACAAACATTGATATTAAGGATTTTTTTAAACAATTGGCAGAATAAAGGGACAACAAAAAAATCATAGATACCAGGAACTGAGGTCACAGTTTTACTCTCTGCTGTCATTACAATATGATGGTGTAGCAGATTACTCGGAGCACATCATCAGTTTGAAGGCAGAAATGGCCCAAATGCAATGTGACAGGATGAAGTCTCTTGAAAAAGAACATTTTGGAACTCAGCGCACCCATGTTCAAATTAACCCATTTGACAATTGCGCACAACAAAGGCAGACAAAATTAACCTACAAACCTTAAAAACAGAAGATGGCAAGCTTTTAACTATTGACCAGGAAATCCTAACAGAAATAGAAAACTGTCTAAAATGTTCCAGGACACAGATTTATCAGCCAGAGGGATGGATGGTTGGTTAAATTCATGCAACCTTAGCCAAATTCTGGTGCATGCCTGACAAGACTTATTACGTCCGATAACAGAACAAGAACTATCTGGCATTATAAAAAATTTAGTCCAAAAATATACGAGCACCAGCAAGTAGTCATAAAAATACCTTTACTTTTCAAATTGCAGTGCTGCAGGTTCGATTGCTTCACTAGACAGAACAGCTTCAAAGGCCCCTTGCAAGGCGGTGCTAACACATTTGCAAGGCACTGACACATTTTGCCCGGCACTAAAGTTTGCTATATTCAAAACTGCTATGCAAATGAGTCTACTCAAGCAATCCAAGGGCAAACAGCCATATTAGCATCTCATTACAGCCTGCTTAGCAAATGGATTGCCCCGAGCTATAACATGGTGCATACAGCTCCACCTGTAGGTCCAACTGGGATTACAGGTCAGTAGCCACATTCCAAGTATGCTCACAGAACAATAGTTGCAGTGGTAGAGAGAATGCAGACTTGATGGCTATGCCAGAGGCCTGGAGATCATTAATGAGGTCCTGGACATCAGGGCTGAAAATCTTGGTGCCACTGAAAGGGGCATTAAGCACCTTGTTTTGCACATCAGCTGCAACTCCAGAGACCCTAAGCTATGAGTGCCTACGAAGGCATGTGCCTGTGGCAGCTGCCCTGGCCACTGTGTTGGCCATGTCATACAGGGCCCTGAGGAGATGTTTACTGCCATCTTCCACAGTTTGCAAACACTGGAGCAATTCCTACTTCTTGGGACCATCTGGAAAGGGCTGGAGCAGTGGCTTTGACCTTTCTCCAGTTGGCATTCTGGAATTTAACCATATGTGACATGTAATTTGCAATCTTTAGGACCAAAGAAGAGGAGGTATAAACTCTTTTACCCTAGAGGTCAATTCTATGAGATTCCTTGTCTGGAGGAAGGAAACTAAGGTGCCTTAGATCTGTCATGGGCTGCCTTGATGATCACAGAGGCCGAAAAAAGCACAAACACTGTGACTAAGCTTCTGCAGAGACTGTGCGTGCAAAGCGATGGTGGGAAAGAACTGAGAAGGGACTACTAGGGGATGCCCACGCTTATATAGGGTTGGTGACATCAGCGGAGATTGATGGTGTGGGCAGCCCCAGTTGTACTGCTGAAAATCTTCGATGTGGATTCCCCTTCACCGACAGTGAAGGTTCCTATGGTGTTACCTGATGACTGAGATACCCCAAAGAAGATCACAAGTTTTTTTTTATGTTATTTTGTCCCCGATTCATTATCCACCTTGTTGTAACATGCAGAGCTATTATTTTTTTTGTGTGTTTCTTAATTATCAGTACAGTATGTTTTTGTTTGTTGTCTACATTAAAAAATGTCCCTACTCTTACTGAGAAGTGCCATGGGATCTTTAATGTCCACCTGAACAACCACCAGTACAGGCAGAAGGGACCTCGGTTTAACATCTCATCCAAAAGACAGCATCTCAGGAGTGCAGCACTGTCCTCTTGATACACTACAGTGTCAGTACTGGGATTTATCCTACATCCCTGGTTTGGGGCTAGAACCCACCACCTTCCGATATTCCGGCCACAGAGGTGAGTATGCTACCTGCTGAACCACTGACACTGCACGTGTATGTATGTAAATATCTATGTATATATGTACTGTATGCAATTAATACTCAAAGTGTCCAGTCCAGCAGAGATACACAGACCTCTTGGGTGATCAATCTCATCTGGCTTCACCTTTTGCCTTACAACACACCCAAGGCATCCTAAAAGGTTAAACAATGACCTTGTTTAATGAATAATCAGCTGCAACAGCTGAGCTGTCCAGTTGCGTTCAATTAACAATACACCGTATGATGGTTTTCTGCCAGCCAGATTGTTAAAGTTTGTTAAGCCTGTTTTATAAAAAGGGGATTGTCACTGGGTGTGGGTTTAGGATAATACAATATTAGGCAGACCACAAGTCAGGTGCATAAAAAATGCTGAAAGGCATTTATCATTTTATTTTTATCAAGTAAAATATACAGAAAGCAAAATGGTAAGTCAGACAACTGCTTAGCTTCAACAATTTCCAGTGCCTTTTCTTCAGTCTAACAGTGTGAAAGCACACACTATCAAGAGGTCTTCCACCTTCCTCAGTCAGTATCTAACTGACTACCCGATCTATCCTCTCAGCACTGAGGTAGGGCTTTTTATAAGCTCACTAGATGTTTTGAAAATTTTCCAATGCCTTTTGATTAACAGCAGACACAACATAAAACTAGTCACTAGGGGCCACTGTTGCTCCATAGAGAACAGTTATTTGGCAGCCACCTGGCGCATATTTTATAATTTGTTTACAGCACTGTTAAAGGTCAGAGCCGAGGTCAGAACATTCTGTGCTCTCAAACTCTCTTGCAGGGTCATATTACCTCATGCTGTCTGCTGTAAAATATATCTTAGAAGAGGTCTGCTAACATCTAGAAAAAGAAAACAAAAACTTTTGTTATTCTTATATGAAAACTGCCCTCTCATTCTGTAACTGTACTCTTAGTTTTGTTATAACCAGCTAAGCAGCAAGTTGAACATTATACAAAACAGATAAACTGCTTGGGGAAGGGGTTTCAATTTATCCCAGGGGAGTCCACTATGACAGGGGTCACCCTGTCACAGGGATATTCAACGGCCTGATTCAAAACATGCAATTTATACTTTCATGTGGTTGGAGGGAGAAGGGTGATCATTAACTCATGAGTGGTAGAGCCAATAATGAGTTATGGCAGTCCTGCTTTCCTCAAAAGTGATGATAAACCCCATTATTTGAGTCATGCCATTGCATATTTGATTTATAGAGCATCAGTATACGTGTCATAACTTTTAGCTGATGCCAGTTGTTTATAATAGGGATTTTCATGCTCGTGCAGTGTGACCCACTGTAGTTTATAGGAAGGGAGGGAGGGAGGATATGGCAGTCCTTCATCAAGGGGATCTGCTGTATTGCCAGGCTAGGCATCTGAGTGGATACCACTGTCGGGCCCTTAGTAACTAATAGAAGAGTCCCTGCAAGTAACTAAAAGGCACATATCAATCTATCTTTCATAAGGTCCACAACTGATACCAATTTTTTTTATCAAGTCAATTACATAAAAGAATAATCCTCAAGGTAAATTTCACCTGGTTTTCCAGTGTTTCCATTCCACAATACCTGCCCAAAAGGGAACTTTACCCGGGAGTTCTTAATCTTTTCCGCTGTAGTTTTTTTGCATACAGCTGTGTAGCCCCTGGCCACAGCCATGCACCTGCTTTAGGTGTTCCTTCCTGTTCCCCCAACCCTGACTGCCCCACTCCCCTCTGATCCACATGGGTCAGGGTCCGAGGGTGTTGGCAACATCATTAATGGTGGCCATTGCTCAATGGATTTTTCCCTGTTTTTTCCTTCCCTTCTAAACCCCACCCACAGCATCATGCCATCTCCCTGCAGAACTTGCATGCAGTCATCATACCCCTATGGAGGTACAAGCTCCCCAGCATACAACAGGGGTTGCTGGTGTGGCAGAATTCCAGAGTCCGGGTCACTGACAAGCAAGTGCATAGAGCTACCCACTGGAGCATTGGGTGGCCCCAGATGTATTTTCTTTTACATGTTTTAACACCCAATGAAAGTCAACTGGCAATTTATTCCAACTCCACATTATTTTTGCAACAGTCTCAATTTATTGAGAGTCTATACTGCTGCCAACACTTGTCAAACGTTGCCGACTGACTGAGGTAATTCATAGGAGAGCCCAGCTCTGCAGTAGAGGCTGAGCACTTAATGTACTTTTCGATTTTGCATAAATATATTGTACTGGTATACTTGTATCACTTACAGTGAGTAGAGTACAAAGTGGCAGCACGACTCAGGAACACCGTGGTGCTGGCAAAGGGCCACCAGCCTGTAGAACTGAGCACAAGAAACAAACACCTGCACTCAAGGAACCACAGGTGAATTCAGGATTGTTATTGAATCATTTATTCATCCACTTGGTAGCTAGAGCAAACATGCCGGGGGGGGGAACGTATTCCCCAGCACATCTGCTGTACACTCTGGCCTTCATCAAGGGGCATGTCATCTCTCTGTTCCCTGACTGTTATAAATCAAATTCCTCTTTAAGGCACAGTGCATCAATAAACTCCGCATTTAAATAAAGTAGCACTTCATGAAGTCACTAAAAATGTGCAGAAAAGTAAAGTTATAAACTTAGGAATTACAATAAATTCAAAAGCAATTCTGAACAAGTGTAAGGGAAACTAAAAGGAAGTTCTCTGAATGCAAGGTGGGTGGGGGGAGCCATTGTTGAGCTGCCATACAATATAATACTAAGTTGATTGTGCTTCGGACTCACTAAATACATGATTAAGAATTCCATGGTAGGAATAAAAAAGCTTTAGCAGACCACAACAGTCCTATCACACAGTATGAGCGTCTCTTATGGTCCAGTTTCTTTGAGTCAGTGGGTATCAGACTTGGGTGGTCATCACATCGGTCCCCAATATGTATCTAGGAGAAAACTAACGCATCATATTAACACATAACAGAGGAGGACAGGACAAGATAAAGTAGACACAGGTGGTCTCTAAAGAGACCACTAAGCAAGAATATGACATGAATTGTCAGTTCCTGATTGGCTGACTCAATCCTTCAGACAGGGGAAGAAGTCAATATCTTCATTAAGTCCTTCCGGTGACACAGGGTTCAAGGAAACAATCCACCATGTTTCTTTCGGCAATAACATGTTCATCCTATCACCACCTCTATGGGGTGGTTTCACACATTCTAAGGCTGTGAATTTAAGCTCCAAAGGGTTTGAATCAAGTGATGCTGCAAGTGTGTACCTGAAGGGCTCCTATCACTACCATTTATAATAGCCCTGGTGCATTCTTGTATACGTGTTTTTAGTGGCTGACCTGTTCTACCCACATAATGTTTGTAACAGGGGCACCAAGCTATGCAGACAGCGAAAGCTGGCACACATGATATTGCTTAATATACACCTTTCTGTTATTGTGAGGGTCATTTTGTACCAGTGTTACAGTATAACTCACAGAATTGGCTTCCCCAAAAAATGGGGTTTCATAGATGTGACAACTATAATGTGTGTAGGTATGTGGAAGAAGGGGACACAATATACACCCTCGCAACAACAGAAGGGTGTGGATTAAGCAGTTTATATCATGTGTACAACTTTCATTGTCTACATAGCTTGGTGCCCATGTTACAAACATTATATGGATAGGACAGTTTGAACACTAAAAACACGTTTACAAGAACATGGCTGGGCTATTATAAATGGCAGTGCTAGGAGCCCTTTATATACATACTTTGCAGCAACACTTGATTCAAACCCTTTAAAGCTTAACCAGGATACTGGGGAAACTTCCCTACTCTTTTGATAAGTGCCATGGGTTCTCTTCCACTTGGACAGCCAACAGAGACAAGCAGAAGAGACTTTGGTTTAATATCTCATGCAGACAGCACCTCAGCAGTGCACCACCCCCAAGTGCTGAACTACAGTGTCAGTTAGGGTGCTGGACTAGAACCCGCAACCTTCCAGTCTTCTGTCTCTGAGGGAAGCATGCTACCTACTGGCCCACTGCCACTGAGCCAGCAATGCTAATAAAGGATTAAAAGACTTGGATCAATAAGAATGACTCATTTCAATATTTATAAATATTAATTTTGAGAACACAAACAAGTTTCTAAGAAGGTGCAACTTTATTGAAGTTCTTGAATAAGAGACCCTGCCATTCAATCTAAGAGTTTAGACCTTTACAGTGCGAGTGTATAATCTGGAATTTTAAGATGAAAACATTGCAGAATTGTTATATTTTAGCACAACAAATAGCTTTACAAGTATTTTGTAGCTGGGGAGCAAACAGGACCCTTTGTAAGAAAAGATGGGTCCAGGGGTAGTCTTCCTCTGGAAATCATTTAGGATATTAGATTCAAAACATCACACCCTCAGCAACCTAATTTCCCTTCCATCCCTCGTATTTTCATGCATGCTAACATCCCTCTTCCTCTGTCTCATTCCTTTCTTTTTAAAATGCCATTGCTGCTTGTGGTGAAAACTGCTAAAATGCATCAGGCCTCGATGTTCTACTTCAGACTTGAGTAGTAATTCTGGTCTCTGGCCATCTGCAAATCAGGCCAAGACCATTTGCTGTCTTCTGCAGTATCAGTTCATGGTTACAATTACCTAAGTTTGCTCAAAACCCACCCTGCAAACAATACTAAACTACAGGTACAGTCTGAAGTTAAATATAGTTAGATGGCACTGGCTTCATGGCACCGAGCCATGTGGGATCACTCTGGCATGCTAGCGACCCAGATTCCACTCCAAGCCTGAGATGTCAGGAGTGGAGGCCAGCAGGGAGGGTTTCAGAGCATTTCTTGGATGATTTCCACTTGGGGGAAGGGCTCTCACTGCCCCACTCTGTAGCAGCTCCTAGAGGTGGTTGGTGGAGATGTCAGTGATGGCATTGGTGACCATGCACCGTCAGGTACCCCCCAGGCCAGTCTCTGCATGTGCTCAAGTATGGGGTGGGTGGAACAAGGAACAGGTGAAAATACCATACCGGTATGATGGTCTCTATACTCCATCCCCACACCGAGAACCCTACAGTGTGCCTGACGCAGGACCCCTCCAGTCTATTTCAGTGTATGCAATCCTCTTCTACGCCATGGATCAGCTCACAGAAGGGACAAGTCATCAACAGGGAAAGGATGAAGGAGCATCCAGGAATATGCATCACTACCAATGGCCAGAGGGGGCCCCTAGCAGGGATACGCTGGCCCTAGGAGATATCTGGCTGTCTGGATTACATCCTGGTGGACAGAAATGTGAGGAGTGAGCTAAGCGTGTAGAAGGGGGTGATAGAGGCTAGCATTGGGGTGCCAGTGGGCAAGGAAGGAGTGTTAACTGAAGGAGATATATATATATATAAACACACATGGGATACATGATGGGCAGGAGTGGAATATGGAAAATATTCTCACTCCTACAGAGTGAGAATGCACAGCTCACTCTGCAGGACTGAGAATATTTTCCATATCTCACAATCTGCACTTCAGTTGTGTGTGATTTATACCATGGGGTGAGAGCTTTAGGAATTTTTTTTCTGTTTCTGTGTGTTTTCTGCTCATTGAGTGTGTGTGTTGCTCTGAATGGACTGGGAGTCAGAAAGACAATGAGAGACAGGTGAGTGTGTTTTGCAAAAGTAATTGGGTAAGTTGGACAAAGAACCACTCGTACATGAGTACAAATATGCCAAGAATATTTAATGTGCACAGACCAAAACCGCTGAACACTAGTACCCCAGTGCTTTGAGCCCTGCGGACTCTTCATCGGGGGGACAACGATGCTGCAGCCCAAAATATAAAGACTGCCCATTAAAGGTACACTGACAGCTATATTAAACACCAGTTGTGAAAAAATAGTGAAAAATATTTAAACAGAATTCTTTTATATAAAGAATTAAAATCATGCTGGCTCAAATTTCATCACATCTACAAAAAGATCAATGGAATGGTATCGTATAAACAATATGCTATATATGTTTCAAACAAGTCCATTCAATCCGCTTTAAAGGATCCAACGTAGTAAGTCTAGTTCCAGGATTTAGTCGATCAGATGCCTGAAGAAATGGCAGACAAAAAACAAACAAGGACTGTCAAACAGCAAGAACAAAAAGCATCCCTACATAAGTGACGGAAGAATGGCTAGATGCCTACAGAATTGTTAATACAGAGTATAAGGAACCTATATAGGTAAATCAACATAACAAATCAGAAAGGGGAGGACCAACAATAAAAAATATGAAATAAAAAATTAAAAATACAAAGGAAGTAAACAATCATAAATGTTATTGCTCAATGTAGTTAATTAGGACACATTCATACTTAACAAGGATAGCCTAAATATTTTTTCCTCTTTTCTTCCTTAAAGCTATCAATAAAAAGGGCATACTATCCCAGTTCTCATTCAGCCCATATGGGTGGACTACATTTAGTTGAAAAATGTACCTACTTTCTCTTTGTAACAAAAAGTTACGTCTGTTACCTCCCCTTGGAAGTGGTGGCATATGGTCAATGGCCATAAACCTAAAAGAAGTCAGGTTCTGGCCATGATATACATTACAATGTGTACTCACTGGAGTGTCACATTGACCATGTAAAATGGATCAAACATGTTCTTGTATACATTCTTTCAAAGCACGGGTAGTCACACCTACATACAGGGTGAGACAATCACACCACAGAGCATATGCCATATGTGTGGTGCGGCCAGTGACCATATGTTGTATATTGAGCTGTTTCCCATTAGTAGGACTAAAGAAAAATTTCCCTTGTTGCATATATTGACATACATTGCAATTACCACACGTTTGGGAACCCAACAGTCATGCAGCTAGCCAACTTTGTGCCTGAAAGCCCCCGGGACAAAATGACTTCTAATTACATGATCTTTCATGGATTTGCCTTTCCTATAGACAACTCTAGGATCCTAGAGTTGCTGATCTGACCCCTCAAGTTCCTATTGACTTCCAGAATGTGCCAAACGTTCTTTAGTACTCCTGCTACTTTTGGTGTTACTCTATTATACTCTGTAATGAAGTTAATCTGATCATAAGTGTTTACTTCTTGAATTTTGGGTTTAAGTACTGTTGTTCTATCCTGTTCAAGTGCGAAGTCCTCTGAATTATGGAGGGCTTCAACATCATAACCCCTAGATTTGAATCCATCTCTGAGGCCTTCAGCATGTTGCAAATAGGAAGCAGTAGTAGAGCAATTTCTCTGTAGCTAAAGATATTGTCCCTTTGGTATCCCTTTAATCAAATGATTTGGATTTAAACTATCGGCACTCAAAAGGGTATTCCCTGAAATGGGTTTACGGTAATTCTCAGACTCTATCCTACCATCAGGTGTGGCATACAAACATAGATCCAAAAAGTAACAGAGAGAGGATTTGTTGTAAAAGCAAAGTGTAAATTCCAGTCATTTGAAATCAATTGTTGTAAGAAGTCCTCTGCCTCAAGTTGTGTGCCACACCAGATGCATAGGATATCATCAATATAAAGATCACAATACTTGATCTTGCTACTGCATTGATTGACCCTGGGGTCGACGACAGCAACCTCCTCCCACCAACCCAAAAACAGGTGGGGTAGGAGGGCACCATTACCAAGCCCATTGCTGTACCACAAATCTGCCAAAAAAATTGGAATTAAAAGTAAAAAAGTTACTGGTAAGTACTAACTCCAGAGCATCCAACATAAAATCTGTGTCCAAAAGATCATTAGTCTGAAAGAGGTCCATAAAGTACTGGACAGCATGCAGTCCCAGATGATGTCTGATGCTGGTATAAAGTTACTCAACATCAATAGTCAGCCAAAAGTTACCAGCTGATTGAGTAAGTTGCAGGTTTCAGTGAGAAAGAGAAACTGTTGCGGGTAGCACTGAGAGAGAGAAACTGCTTTGTGAGGGAGTTTCATTCAGAATTCAGGTTGTTTTGAAACTGAGATCAGCACAGTAATGGGCTAGGAGAGTTAAAAACACAATGGGACACAGATGAGAGTGTTTTGCAAACCTAAGTGAGTAAGGTGCAGCTTCACTGAGAAAGAGAAACTGTTTTCTGAAGCAGTTTCATTTAGAATGCAAGCTGCAGTGCAGTTATCCTCACTCTGGTGACATCAGGATTTATCCTTACTGCAGAGTGTGGATAAATGGCATTTATCCACACTCTGCTGATGTCATCAGGATTTATCCTTACTGCAGCGGAAATAACACAGGACATTCTACTGAGAAAGCTCTCATCTCCATGGTATGATATAGTTAAACAGTAATATCCTTTTATACAAAACTGTTAGAAGTTATTTATTTACAGTTTTCAGCCAGAAAATCATACTAAGCCAGAGCTCATTTCCAGATTTGACCTGGGGTAGGGGGGATTTGAGGGAAGTATATCATTAATACATAGAACAACATAATAACATAGTAGTTTAAAGTTGAAAATGGCTCTGGTCCTTATGGTCTGCCTTTACCCTACTTCATTAGTAGGGATGAATAAATATGCTGTGCAAAAATGCACTAGAGTTTCTCTCCCCTTACTCTACTAGTTAGGTTACCTAGGGAGTTCCTTGGTAAACAAAAACCTATCCAGGCATACCATGATGGCCTGTACTGCCTTCATGTCCACCGTCTCCGCTGGTAGGCTGTTCTGTAGGTTACTAGCCTTTGGAGAAGAGGTGCCGCCTAACGTTACCCCTGAATTTACCTACTCTGAGCTATAAAATATGTCCCTGCATTCTGCTGGAGGACACGAGAACAAACTTATCTTCAATCAGTGTTGCCAATACATTTGAAAATAGGAAAGACTGCACTCCACTGCATACACAAACAGAATATTTAACAGAAACAAAGAATAAAACATAGCAACTGTGCAAAAATACATGAAAAATATTTTAATGTATTAAATATGTTTTGTAAAATGGCCCCTAAAAGGTAGATGGGGCAGTACTGTGTGCAACAGCAAGGCAGCAACGGGGGAGTTAGTGAAGGGTAAGGAAAATAACTATGTACAGGAGCAAGAGGGACAAATAGGGTGGATACCAAAGTGCTTTTCTCTTTGCGTGCAAATACAGGGCAAGGGGGAACTTCCTGAAACTTGGAAGAGAGAAATTCAAAGGGGACATCCGCAAGCACTTTTTCACTTAAAGAGTGGTAGACTGGTAGAACAAGCTGCCAGAAAAAGTAGCAGAGGTCAACTCAGTGAGCAGCTTCAAGCAGGGATAGGACAGGTACATGGAATTAGTCAGAAAAGGGCTGGCAGGAACAAAGGAGGTGATGGCCACTAAGGCCAGCGCAGAGCAGTTAGGTAGGATGGGCAGACTGGATGGGCCTATGGGCCTTTTCTGCCATCATTGTCTATGTATTTAGGAGTGGATAGTGAATCATTGCAGCACAGCTTTGAGAGAGAAGGGAGAGGAGGAAGAGCAGAGGGACAGGGGTTGTTCTAGAACTGAGCGAGTCTGGAAGATACAGCAGCCTGTCCAGCTAAGGTTTTGCCATTGCTGTAAGGATCGAGAGTCCAGACATCTAAGGGAGTAGGAAGACTGGGATGGTGGGCATGAGGAGGGAGGAGAAATAGTATGGTAGGGACCTAAACCAGAATTTAGAGATGGAGTGAAAGCTGGAGAGATGCCCACTTGCCAAGGAGAGGAGAGATAGGTTGCAGAGTAGGGAGCAGTGGTGGGTAGGAGTAAGTAATATGCTGCAGGGACTGTGGTACGCTAATCACCCAGGCTATGTTCTGGTGGGTGGGACACTGACCCACATGTAGGAAATTCATGGAGCTCCAGACACAGGTGATAGCAGCATGGGATGAAATATATTTGCTGCAGAGGCAGTCACAAGAAAGTCATCCGAACTCACCAAATCCTTACTGCAAATCAGTTTGCACCACTGGAAAAAGGCATAGGTTGGGAAAAGGTGAATGGGATGACTTGCTGGCACTCAGTGGAAAGAACAGGAAAAAGGCAGCAAGGAGTATCCTAGCATTAGGGGATTCTATGATTAGAGGGGTGGAGAAGATGATGAAGGGAAGTGGAAAGGAAGGGGGTGGTCAGATGCCTTCCAGGAGCATCAAGCATCCAGGATATGGACAGAACGGAGGGACGGTAGTGGTGAGGAAGGGGCAGCTTGGGCTGCTGGTACATACAGATACCAATGATCTGGCATACCAGTTGAGACAGTGCACAGTAACTTTCAAAGACTGCGGGACAGATTGAATTCACACTCAGATTCCCTGGCCTTTTCCAATGTCCTCCCTGAGTAGGGGTAGGGGGACATGGAAAGGATAGGGTAAGAAAGGAGGAGACTGTTGAATGTAATGGGTATTTGAAAGGATGGTGTCAGGAGGAGGGGTACAATTTAGTGGGAGACTGGGCTGGCTTCTGGTACAGGAGGCTCCAAAGGTGATGGCCTTCATCTAACAACAGAAGAGACCAGTGCCCTTGGGCAAATGTTTAATGTCTACCTAGGTGGACATTTAAACTGAGAGGGGAGAGACTGAGGCTGACAGAACCACAGAGGGCAGAGAGCAAAAAGGTGAACCTAGCTATGGCTCCACCAGAATTGGTTCTAGGAGCAGAGGGATTGAAGCAGCAAAGCAGAGGTTCATGATAAGCTAAGTAAGGGTGCTGGGGAGGGGGGCTGATAAAGCCAGCAGGGAGCAGGAAAACCAGGATGTTGAGAGAGGGGGATGACAAAGGGAGAGGAGCTCACAAGACAGGGAATGGTATTGGTAGAAGCTGGAAGGCAGTTTGCTTAAATACCAGGAGCCAGGGAAAAAAATTGGTGAGTTCCAGGCAAGGCCTCAATAATTCTGCGGCTGCAGAATATTGTGCAAAGATTGAAACCTATTGTCAAATATATACAGTGCCTCAGAATTCAGTGTTCTTAGTGATTACTAATATTTACAGTTTTTCTTAGCACCTGGTCCTCTTGCCCTCCTTTTATATCACAAACCCCTTTATGCTTTGCATGTAATGTTATAAATGACATCACATCATACATTAGCTAATGATAGGGCTACATTCTGCCACAGAGATGAATAGTAATTTATCTACCACTGCTCCCACTCCTTGAGGAAGTGGCACAGCACAGCAGGTACTGTGATATTTGCTCAACCTGTACTACAGACTAATAACATTTGTAGTCTTAAGTTATTACACTGCGGCCAACTTAAATACTTGACAATAACAATAACTTGACAATAACTGAATACCTTACTGTGTACAGATGTATTTGTGCCTTTAAGGTATAAGGAAGTCCTCTCAAATGAATAACTGGTGAAATGAATTAACATGTCTTAAAAAATAAAAGAATTATGCCCAGAAAGGAGGAATATAATGATGTGCAGACCTGCTGAAAGAGCAGACCTGTTAAATGAATAATTGTGCTGTACACATCTTTGCCAGGGTTATTGATTGCATGTTGTTATGGGTTGACAGAATTAAATAGCAGTTATGAAAAAGTGTTGTGTGCAGGGCCAACCACAGGGCCAGTGGACAGCATGCTGTGTTCCCATGCTGGTGACTCAAGTTTGGGGACAAGCTCGTGGAGCTGGCTGGGCAGCACGAGGATGGGGGGGGCCAGCACTGTGAGACATTGCCGCTCTGAGCCTGGGAAGGTATGGCACACTGTTCTGTCACACAGGTGACACCTTGATGGTCCAGGGAGCCTTCCATCACAAGGGGTTCACGACCATGTCATGGCCTGATGGGGCGACATAGTACTTCAGGAGCAGTCGTCTGGCATGAAAAATGGGTCTTGAAATATCTCCACTATTCTGTTTTTTCCATATTCAAACGGACCCGTACCAATGAGGAAACAATTTCATAATCACAAAAAGGGAAATTTATTTTTTCAAAACTGTGTTAAAAAATTGCACATAAATATATAAGTGATACGTAGTGGGTACCTCACGAGCGGCATAAACAGCAGGAATATAGATAAATCATTTATCGCACAAGGTCCCCTCTGTGTATTTCATTTATGCAATAGGATAGGACCATAAGTGGGAGATTACTTTTTTTTTTTTAACTTTTCTATAAAAATATTTCTAAAAGCTTGTGTTTTTTTTTTTGAACCAGTGGTATTGTGCATTCCCCCATCCCCTTTGCCATAGCCATGGACATGGTGTCAGGATGACAAACTGACGCTGTGATGTGGCAGTTCACTGGTGCTACAGAACTTCAGCAGAAGTTACAAACAACCACCACAGATGTTCTGCAGCAAATGCTAATCCTGCTGCAGAAATTGGTCCCAAAGTGCCACAGAAAACTTGGGACCTTGGCTTCAGGTGATGGCGGTGGATGCAAGATTACAGCTCGTAGCCATTACAGGAACATGGGCCACTGAGAATAACAGCTGGGATCTAACAATACCGGGGCATACCATGTACAGGAGAGACAGGGATAAGGGAAAATGAGGTGGTGTAGCCCTCTATGTCAAAGAAGGCATACAGGCAGTAAAAGATGTGTCCAACAGGGTAGGAAATGGGGAGGCAGAATCATTGTGGGTACAGCTCACAACAGCATTGAGAAAGAAGCTGTGCATGGGGGTTGTCAGGGAGACGAGGGAGACAGGGGAACTAGGGGTAGAAACAGAGAGGGACACAAAGGAGGAGGCAATGGTTGTGGAAGATCTCAGTCTACCAGACACAGATTGGGATAGTCTCGCAGCTAAGAGCACCATAAGTCAGGCCATGCTAGATATGTTGTAGGACTGCCTGCTGGTGCAGCTGGTCAGGGAGCCCACAAGACAGGTTGCCAATCTTATTGTTGTACTCACCAAAATGGAAATGGTGGGTGGAGTGCAGGCTGGGGAATTACTAGGGACCAGAGACCATAATACCATATGGTTTGATGAGGCCATGGATATCAGTACACCCTCGTCAAAAGCTGTGGTTCTGGGCCAGCCCGGTGGTGCTGAGGGTTGAGGTGCTGGATCCCACACCTTGCGCCACATCGACAACCTGGGTTCGGGAAGGAGCTCAGGCCATCAGGGTTCGACAGGGGAGAGAGGTTGAGCATCCGGCGAACTGCTCTCCTCTCGGGGGCCAGGGCTTGCCCGGCACCGCAGCAGACCCCGGTAAAGATTGGAGACACTGCAACACTCAGGGCACCAGTAGTGGGATGCAGAGCCACGACGGACATCACTGCACGTTCGGACTCTGCACGGTGGGACGGGGAAGGTGTAACAAAGCTAGAAAAAAAAACCTCTGCCTCCTGATAGGCGATGGAGGATACAGGGGTGCCAGCCAACCACACCCAATGTCAGGCTCCTCTCGTCTCTTCTACTCTCCTCCATACCTCGGCTGCCCATCTAGATTCTAGACAGAGTGCCAGGAGGAGCGATCTGGTGGTCCCACCTTGGGGCACTCAGAGCCGGGGGGCTGGGTGGCCAGGGGTGAATGGATGGAGAGAATGGACCCAGTGGAACGAGAAGGAGCTTCAGGCGGGCGGGATCACGGCAGACACTGAATGATCTCTCCTGAGAGAGTTCGGGGGAGAGAGAGAGAGATAAAGTTACAAGAAAAAAAAAAGATCTGGTTCTGGATCTCAAATAAGCAGATGTTAATCAGAGGAGGGAATTAGTCAAGGGTAAGTTATTTGGAGTGGACAACATCAGGGGGGTGGAGGATAGGTGGGGAGAAATCAAAGGGACCATTCTTGAAGCAACCAAAAAATGACAGAACGGTTGCCAAGGGGAACATATAAACATATGAATCTGCCAGCAGAAATAGGCCACCTGGTCTATCAAGTTTGCTCAAGTGTACAGCTAGCACACTCACCTTGAAGCTGCCCCACGCCCCTCCCCTTCCCATACCCCCCTCTCATCTTGTCCCATCCCCTTTTGAAACTACCCACTGTCTTACAGGCTACCACCTCCTCTGATAGAGCATTCCATTCTGCCACAACCCTCTCCGTGAAAAAGTGTCTTCTCATTTCCATCCTAAATATTCCCCCTCCATGCTAAGGCTGTTCCCTCTCATGTCCCTCCCGCTCCTCAGCCTGAGTATCCCTTCAGTGCCTGCCCTGTTTATCCCCTTTACATACTTAAAGGTCTCAATCATATCCCCCCAGTCCCTTCTCTCCTCTAAGGAGTACATGTTCAGCTCTCTCAGCCTCTCCTCATATGGTCTTTCCTCCAAACCCTGGATCATCCTTGTTGTCCTGCGTTGTACCCATTCTAGTAATTTCACATCCTTCTTCAGACATGGGCACCAGAACTGCACACAGTACTCCAGATGCAGCCTGACCAGTGCCCTGTACAGAGGCAGGATCACCTCCCTGCTCCTGGAGGAGATCTCTCTCGTGATACAACCCAGCATCCTGTTGGCTTTCGCTGCCGCCCTCCTACCCTGCTGTGTATTGTTCATCTTTCCCATTGCAACCACCCCTAGATCCTACTCCTCGGTGGAACCTAGCTGCATCCCTGTCAGTTGGTAACCCCTCCCTGGGTTCTTTGCTCCAAAGTGCAGGACTTTGCACTTTTTCGCATTGAACCCCAACTGCCATGCTTCCGACCACTCCACCAGTTTGGTCAGGTCATCCTGCAGCCCCTGCTAACCTGCTATATCATCCATCACCACTCCCAATTTGGTATTGTCAGCGAATAGACTGATCTAACTTCTGACACGATATGAGATGTCCGCCATGAATCTTCCAAACATCACTGGCCCCAGTACCAATCCCTGCAGCACCCCGCTCATCACAGCCCTTGGAGATGAGAGTCCCCCCCCCCCACTACCCTCTGCTGTCTCCCCTGCAGCCAATTCTCAATCAATTTAACCATCTTAGTCCCCATCCCCATGTATCTCAACTTCCCTCCCAACCTCCCATGTGGCACCAAATCGAAGGCCTTACTAAAGTCCAAGTATATGACATCCACTGCATGACCCTTGTCCAATTCCCTCGTGACCCAGTCGTAATACTCAGCTAGGTTTGTCTGGCAGGATTTTCTGGAGACAAACCCATGCTGGTGACTGTCCTGGAGCCCACTGTCTTCCATAAAGGTCACCGGCCTTTCCTTAAGTATTGTCTCCATCAGTTTCCCCATGACGGATGTTAAGCTTACCGGCCTGTAATTACCTGGCTCATCCTTTGGTTCACTTTTATGGATGGGTACCATGTGGGCCATCCTCCAGTCATGTGGTACGTACCCCGTGTCCAGGGAGGTATTAAATAGTTCCGTCAGCGGTCCAGCCAGTATCTCAGCCATTTCCTTCAACACCCTGGGGTATATGCAATCCGGTCCTGGTGCCTTATCCACCCTTAACCCCTCAATACCCTACCCTCAGTGATCACCCCATCCGCTACCCCTCTCCCCCAGCCCACCCTGTAGCTGCCTCTTCTTTCTCCTTCGGAATACAGAACAGAAGTACTCATTCAGTACTTCTGCCTGATCCACCCTTTTCTGCCCCCCAATCCTTCCTGATTTCACATCTGGTCCTTGCAGTTCCTTCTCTCCCGTATGTATCTGAAGAAGTCCTTTTCCCTGTCCCTGATGCCCTTCACCAGCCTCAATTCTCTGGAGGCCTTAGCTGCTCTGACTGCCCTGGTAACTTTCTTGGACCTTTTCACATACTTCTCCCTATCCTCCCCCTTCCCGGATATCTTGTATTTCTTGAACGCTGCGCTTTTAGCCCTCACCATTTCTAAGACCCCTCTACTTAACCAGCTTGGTTTTTAGCCCTTCCCTTTTTGTTCTGCAATCTGGTTCATGTCCAAGTAGCCTCAAATTTCCCCAATTAGATTTTTTCCCATTTTCAATTCACATCCCATTGTGGCTGTATTCCTTCCAGATGCCCCCTTAAGATTTCACCCATCTGGAGCCAGCCCAGTGGTGCTGAGGGTTGAGGTGCTAGACGCCACACCTCACGCCATGCTGGTGACCTGAGTTTGGGAGCGAGCTCGGGCGCTGGGGGTTGGCAGGGGAGTGTGAGGACTGAGCACCCGCAGGGCTGCTCTCCTCTCCTGGGGGGAGGGCTGGGGTTTGTCCGGCATTCCAGCAGCCCCCAGTGGAGATCGGGGGTGCTGCAGAACATGAACAGCACATACAGTAGCATGGCTGATGTTGGCAGGGTTGCCGTGCGCCATGACGTCAGGGGTGCACCATGCAAGGGGAAGGGAGGATGGAGAGCTCACCAGAACAAGGAAAAACCTGGCTCTGCAAGGGTAGGCGACGGTACCTGACCCCCATGCCCACCGCCGGATCTATCTCTCCTGGCTTTTGAGTTCCTCCACCCGGGCCCTCACCTGCAGCCAGGGTCTATCTCTAAGAGTGCCCAACGAGGAGGGGGCAGCCCCACCCCGGAGGGGTTAAGCTGGGGGTACTGGCTACGGGAGGAGGGGGTGAGAGAGGAGGCTTAGGGTTGCGAGGACCTCAGGCAGGCAGAAACAGGCAGGATGCCTGAAAGAAGCTCCACAGCTGTGACCGGAGGGAAAAAAATGTTATAAATAAAAAAAAAAAAAAAAAAAAAAAAGAAGATTTCACCCATCCTACCGAAGTCAACCTGTCTGAAGTCCACCACCCTGGTCCCTGTACCGGTGCTTCTCTGCTCATATTAAGTGTGAACTACACAGAGTGGTGGTTACTCCCAGCCAGCGGGTCCTCCACCCCCACCTCCCCAATGGCCAGAACTAGATCCAGTGTATTCCCCAACCTAGTCGGCTCAGTGACCATCCATGCCAGGAAGCAGTCCTGGAAGGCATCCAGGAGTATTTGCTCTCTAGCACTCGAAGTGGCTGGGGTACCACAATCCACTCTTGGTAGATTGAAGTTCCCCACGATCACTATGTTACCTTTCCCACACACCTTCCTAATTTCCTCTGCCAGCTCCCTGTCCAGGTCTTCCCCTTGAGTCAGTGGCCTGTATACCACCCCCATCCTGAGAATCCTATTCCTCGTATCCTGGAACTGCATCCACAAGGCCTCTGTCCTACCCTCCTCCCCCTCTTCCCTTGCACACTTTATCCCTTCCCTTACATACATCACTACCCCTCCCCCTTCCCCCATCCTTCCTGTAAATCTTATACCCTGGGATCATCAGGTCCCAGTCCTGGTATTGGTTGGCCCATGTTTCTATGATGGCAGCTACAGTATGTCCACCATCCCCTCTGACAACACAGCTTATAGTTCTGCAGTTTTGTTCCCCAGACTCCTTGCATTCAAGGAGACAATGTTCCAAGATGTTCCCTTACACTCCTTATCCAATTTCCCACCCTTCTCATCCCCGCCCTTTGATCCCTCCCTGCTTCCAACCTAGTCTGTACGGGTGGTAGGCTCATTTGTCTCCCCTCTCCGGAGAGCCTTCCCTTCAGCAACCCACTCGCCACACCTCCTGCCTAGTTTAAATTAACCTTTGTTTCTATGTATTCTTCTAACCTCTGTTTTAGCACCTATTTCCCCTCCCTGCTCAAATGTAATCTGTCCCCTGCACACAGATCCTTATTGTCCCAAACCCTGTCCCAGCCTCCTACTAACCTGTACCCCTTGGATCGACACCAGTTTCCCAACCAACTGTTGAATTCATCTATCCTACCATTCCTTGCTGTACTTGCCCTGGGCACTAGGAGTACCTCAGACAAGGCCACTGAGCTCCCTAACTCCTCACTCAACTTACCCTGCTCCATGAACCTCTTTCTAACCACCTTTACCGTTTCCCCTGCCAAGTCATTTATATACCCATGTGCACCACCACATGTGGTTTAAGTCTTCCCCTCTTTGCACACTTGAGAATAGCCTGTCCTGTTTTATCTGCTGTCAACCCAGGTACAGACTCTACCCATATGCGACTATGTCTTTCCCCTTTACTCCTCCATCTGACCCCTTTTAGTATGGAATCACCCAGCACTAGCACGTTCCCCCCCTCGTTTCTCACCCCTTCCCCAAGCTCTCTTTGCTTGTGACTGCCCTGACAGTCCACCCTGCCCTGCACATTTGTGTCCCTATCTGTACCCTCAACTCCACCCCCAGCCACCTCCCCAGTTCTGCCCCTTCTCCTAACACTCTCTGTACCTGACTTGTCTCCCTTCCCACCTGGAGCTCCCTCATCCACAATGCCATCCTTACCCTTCACCCTGAACCCCCCTTTCATCCCCTTGCACTGTAACCTCCAAATCCACCCCCATAGCCGGACCCTTTTTTTCACATAACTGGGATCTGCTCCCCCTCCCTCACAGCTGTGCCTCCTGGGAGACACATAACCCCCTTCTCCCTTCTGATGCCTGATCCTATCTCCATACCATGAACTATTGAATCCTCCACTAGGAGAAGCTTCCTTCTCCCCTGGGATTCTCTGGCCCCATTGCATTACCCCCCTCCTGGTGGGTCTACCCTTCACCCCTGGTCACAACCTTGGGTTCCCTTTCAGGGCTCTCCCTCTCCTTCAGAACATCATATTTGTTCTTTAGTTGTACTGGGGATGCCTGAGCTCCACCTTCCTCAATCTCCGGAGCCCACTGTAGTCCATCCAGGCCTCTGATTGAGTACCCTCTGTGGCAGTGGCTGGTGGTATGGTGGTCCCTGGGTTGGGGCAAAGGTCCCTAGTACTCCTGCCAACTGTGCTCAAAGCCTGGCAACCTCCTCCCTCAGCCCAGAGAGGTGCCTACAAATGGAGCAGCACCGCAGTTCCCAGAAAGTTCTTCTGACCACCGCTGCTCCACACCCACTGCACTGCACCACTCCTTGTGCCAGTCTGTGTACTCCTTAAGTATGCTTCTACCCTCTTGGTGTTTTTTTTTTTTTAACAGTCTCTCTCTCTCCCTTTTACAGAGTTTCTTTGTTTATTTATTCAAGAGTTTTACCAAGAAGGCACACTGAGCAGAGTACTGCTCGATTTCAGGTGCGACCTGGGGGAGGGGGAGCAGAGGAGACAAAATACACATAATCATTTATTTATTTATTTAATCTTGGATTACAAGTACCTTTGAGCTAAACATAGCTCATTTACAAAGGTTCCACGTCGGGGGTAACAGACACGAGACAGCTAAATAAGTAATAAACAGGCAGGTATTGACAATACATCGTAGTAAACAGCAATAAGTTGAGGGTAGCAACTAAATGGGATTCAAACAAACATTGGCAATACAGCATACATCATAGTAAATAGCGGTTGGTAGGAAGGGGCTACCAACTGAATATTTGGCAAACATAGGAATACTTTAAATATCAAGGTCAGCAAAGTAATTACAGGTGAGAGAGAGAGAGAGAGAAGGGGGGGGAAAGAAAGTTATTTTAGTGCCCTAGGAGATTAAGTGTAGAAGTGCAGTATAAAGGTCCAAGTGCAGAAAGGTAGCAGCCAAAAGCTGTGTCACTGCAGGGCGAAGACAGATGGTTTTGTGTGGGATTTGGGGAGAATGTGAGGAAAGGTTGGGGGGGATGCAGGCAGGTACCCTTAAGATAAGGGGGTACAGTCACAATGGCTTTCAGTTGTAAGATGCTGCCGAAGCATATGCTTGTCAGGCCCCAGTTTCAGAAGGTTAGTTAATTCATGGCGTAGTCCATTGTACCAGAGCCGTGCTCGGTACAAAAATATCCACTGACATTGGGTAGTCCGACACTTGGAAACTAGAAGGTGTTCAGCTGTGGATGAGCGGGTGTATTGGGTCTTAGGAGATTTGTTCAGAAGGCTAACAACCCCCGTAGGAAGGAGTCCAAGGAGTGCTTTTTTAGTAAGCAAGCACGTTTGGTATTTAATCCTGCCACTGAGCTGGAGCCACCTGGATTGTGAGTATCGCTCACATGTGTGGGTAAGACGAGGGGCACCCATGTAGAGTCTGCAAACCTTGTTCAAGGTGACCGTTAACCTTCTGAGTGATGTGATGGAAGCAGATCCATATATGACCAAGCCACAATCAATGACTAATAGGACTGAGCTGTGGATTGCGAGCTTGAGAGCTTCTGGAGTCAGACACCGCCTGTGCCCACAGAAGAGCCCTATCCTAACACTGATCGTCCTGGCAACATTCTCGATGTGGGTTACATAGGTGAGATGACTATCAAGGGTTACACCTAGGTACTTGAAGTGCTGGATTTGTTCGAGGGGGGCTCCTAGGCTATTTCTGATAATAAGAGGATGAGACTTGTTCTTATTGTGGGAGGATGAGAACAACACTACTTTAGTTTTCTTTTAGTTTAGTACTAGTTTGTGCGTACTAAACCATTGCTCAATTTCTTTAAAGCCAAGCTGTAGGTCGCATTCAAGTAGACTAGGGTCTGTGTGGCTTGTAAAGATGACCGCGTTATCAGCAAAAAGGAGGGACCGTTGGTGACATGCTGATGGCAAGTTGCTCAGAAAGATACTGAAAAGGAGTGGACCCAGTATTGAATCTTGTGGTACTCAAGACCTGATGACCTGCTGATTGGAAGCGACATTAGATATTTTCAGCCGTTGGGTCCCGTCACCAAGACAGCTTCTGAACCAACTCAGTGTTTCGCTAGAGCAATAGTTCTTAGACTTTGTCACAGTGAGCCTCCCCAAATCCATGGAAAAGATTTTGAGCCTCCCCCAAAAATTGAAATAATCTTGGGCCTCCCCAAAGAAAAATAACATACTGTGCTTTGCGCAGCACACCATGAATAAATTGAAACCCCTTTGAGTACTTGGTTTACATTCAGTTCTTTCTCTTATACTGACTTGGAACTTTTATAAAAGAGCTCCTGTGCTCAAAGGTGTTATCTGAATAACAAATAAATAAACAAATATTATTATTCAGCTTATTGTAACCCCCCTCCCAGGCCAACCTACTTGCTCTGCTATTTTCATTCTTGAACCATTGTTACCCCTTGTTGCAGTGCCTTCATGGGTCAGACTACTTTCTCTGTTTCCTCTCTGTGTGAAATAACCTTCCTGCATACTTTGCCTCTTCCCCTCCTTCTCTGCTCCTAAGCAACATCTCGTGGATTACTTTGCTCCTTCCTGCTATTGCTCTTAGCACTTCTATGCTCAACCCTTGTATTTGGGCTGTTCTGCCATCAGTTTACAAATTGATCAATTACCACCACTCATTATTAATTTACTGTTCATATTTATTTGCACTATTACTCATTGTATATTTCTTGATTGTTTTGCAGTTACCTTTGAAATGTATTCACTCCCTACCCTTCCCCGGGTACACCTGAAATGAGCCTTGGCTCATTCACCTTCCCTTGTCGCCTATTAGTAAATAAATACATAAAATTCACCTACTGTTATTATCCTCTTTCAGTTTGCTTCATCTCTTCACACAAAATATATAAAACCCAAAATTTAAATACAGCACTTTTTCAGACTTGCTTGAGCCTCCCCTTGAACAGGTTGGGGCCTCCCCAAGGAGGCTGGCCTCACCATTTGAGAACCCCTGCGCTAGAGAGACCAATCTTAGTTAATTGACTGAGGAGGAACTGGTGGTTGACTGTGTCAAATGCCTTTGTTAAGTCGATAAAGGCTGCTCCTACAAGCTTACCTTGGTCAAAAGATTGGTGAATGAAACTGGTGAATTCAAGGAGTGCAGTGGAGGGGCTGTGCCCTTTTCGAAAACCGTGCTGTTGTGGACACTGGATGTAGTATTTTTTGAGATATTCCACCAATTGATTGGCAACAATACGTTCCAGCACTTTTGATATGGGAGGGAGGATTGATATAGGCCTGTAGCTGTTTAGCAAGGCCCGATCACCCAACTTATGTACTTGGGTCACAAGGGCTGTTTTCCATACCCGCGAGAATTGTGACAGGGTTAGAGAGAGGTTAAGGCTCTTCATAATGAGTAGTAGCACTTCCTCTAAGGTAAGTGCAATAAGCTTAAGGTCCAGAGAGTCACCTCTGTACCTAGACTTTCCCAAAACTTTAATCAGGAATTTTCGAACCTGGGTAGCAGAGACCTTTTTGAAGTGAAAAAAAAAGGGGGGGTCCAGATGTCCTGTCTGTGTTGTGACAAGCTGTGTTTGCTGAGGTATCATCAAAGAAGTCACTTGGAAGGACACTGCTCAAGTTAGAGAAGGCATTATTAAACACATTAGTGATTTTATGCGGATCCAGAGTTGGCATTCTGTCCAGGTTTAGCACTGAGGGTGACACTTTAAGGTCTTTGCCAATGATATCGTTGATGTTTGACCAGAAATTCCTGCTATCCCCCTATGTGTTGGTAAGCAGCTCTCTACGATTATTTTTTGCCTGTTGGATAGCCCGCGTGCATGCATTCCTTGCAGCTTTATAAGCTTGCTGGTCCTATTGCTTACAGGAGGCTTTAGCACGGTGCCATAAGTGGTCCCTATGTTTTATACCAGCAATGATTTCAGGAGTGATCCAAGGATGCACTATGCCACAGATCTTCATCTTTTTATAAGGTGCATGTATATTACAGGCAGCATCGAAGACCTCAATGAAATGTTCAAGCGCTACATTGATATCATCAGTAGAGTCCAGTAGAGACTGGTCCTGGTAGCGAAGCTGTTGTTTTAAGAGATCAAGGTGGCCACTGCTTAGCACTCTATTGTGGATAATCTGGGGAAGGGGTGCATGAAATTTGTTGATTCAGTTGCAGGAGATGGGGGAGTGGTCACTAAGGGAGTCAGGGTGAATGTTTATATTAGTTATGCGGTCCCAGTGATTGGAGATTATCCAGTCCAGGGTGGTGCTTGTTCCAGTCTTATAGTTTATTCTGATTGGGGAGCTGACAAGCTGAGTGAGGTTAAGGGAAGATAAGGCATCCTTTATAGGACCAATGTTTGGGGACAGCCAGTTTGTATTGAAGTCTCCCAAGAGAGCTGTCTCAGTGACACGATTTTGAGTGTGAAGACAGTCCAGAATACTGTTTAGGCCTGAGGCAGGATCTTTAGGGGGTATGTAAACTAAACAAACCGTGAGGGTTTTACAATGTACCCCCAGGAGCACTTTAATTGCTAGTATCTGTGTGGGGCATCCTAGGTCAACCACTGGCAAGGCCAACCCCTTTAGTGAGTCTTTTAGGTAGATGGCACATCCACCACCATGTTTGGATGACCTATCCAGCCTGAAAATAGTATAGCCAGGTAGTGCTACCACTGAGTCAGGTATTTTGGGGGACAGCCACGTCTCAACAATTGACAGGATATCATGATCATGCAGTGTGACCCACACTTTGAGGGTGTCAATTTTACACAGGAGACTACAGATGTTGATTGTAGCCAGTGTTATTGTACTCTGTTTATGAAGAGTGCCATTTGGGGTCTGGCTAATAGGCCCTGGGTTAGTGTGAATGTTGCCAGCAAGTAGAAGCAACAGGAGGGCAGTTCTGAGTAGGTATTTTCTTAACAGCTTCGATGTGAGCTTAACAGTCCTTTTGGTGCCATGGCTACTTTTTCAAACCCCTTTATTGGTTACTGTGAGAAGGGGAGTATGGGGTCATAAAGTGCAGTAATACGAGGATGCACCATAAACGTTGTCCGATCCAGTTTCTGGGGATGGATCATAAAAGGGGACCATGGGGCCCTTACAAATGGCAAAAAAAATTCCAGAGGTCCAGCCTTTGTAATAGTGTAGGTAGGAGCCAAATAAGTCATAATTGAGGTGTTTAACCCTTAGGTTGTTAGGGCTAATAAAGTGACCAGATATGCTAAGGAGGACAAGAGGGGGAAGTACAGCACACAGGGCAAGCTTATGCATTTTTTGCCTGGGAGGTTTTAAACTGCAACCGGTGAGCCAGTACTGGCCTAGCACCCTGGCTAGTGACAGGGAAGGATCAGCATAGCAGAAGGGACCAATCAGAGATCATGCAGTAAGAATGTTTGGGCTAAGGTAGCAGAAGTATGAAGCTGGTAGGAGGGGTGAAATGGGAAGGGCGGGGCTTGTCCGTATTTAATAGCGGCCAGGGTTGGGGCAGGTGCGCAGGAGAAATTTGAGATACAGAACTGAGCAGTACTCGAGCGGGTATCAGGGAAGCCGTAGGTTAAGGGTAGTTAAGTTGGAGCAAATGGAAGCTAGATTGACAAAAGGAAGAAGTGAAGACTCCGAGCACTGTGTAATCGGCGCTAGTCTTGGGGGATGGGGGGAGAAGAAGAGATTAATGTGGGCAGGTAGAGAAGGGAAAAGAAAGGTCAGGAGAGAGTTTGGTGAAAGCAGGGGTTAGCTTGGAAGCACAATTTGGTAGAGGGAATTCAGTTAAACAGTTGAAGAAAGATTCAAGCTAATCCTCCTCCAGACAAGCCAGCAACAGTTAAAGAGTTAAATAAAGGTTTGAGCTAATCCTCCTCCAGGCAAACCAGCAATGGTTAAAGAAAGATTCAAGCTAATCCTCCATCAGCTAAAATGCCTCCTGGACAGTTGAAGAAAGATTCAAACTCACAAAAACTTCAGAGATAAAAAATGCCTCCTGGACAGATTCAAACTCACACTTCTACCTCTCTCAGCAGCAAGAACAAGCACAAGAGGTCAGTCTGGTTCTCTAATAAGGTCAGGAAGGCAGCGAGGACCAAAAATAGCCTTAACTGACTACAAGGAGAAACAGTGGGAGGAGGAAGGAGCAAATACCAGGTAAAGACGAAGGATGCCAAGAAGGCAGTCAGGGATACGCAAAAGTGGACACGGAGCTGCATACTGCGGAGGAGGTCAAAGGAGGGGAAAGGCAGTCCTTCACGTACAAAAGGGAATGAGGAAGTCGAGACGGAGAATTGTTAGACTGATGGAGGGGGCAGGGTAGTAGAGGAAGATGAGAAGAAAGCAGCCATTCTAAACAACTACTTCTGCTCAGTATTCACAGTGGAGGATAATGGGCCTCTGCTGAAAAGCAGCATAAAGGCTGCTGCAAGGGGGATTCCAGAAATGGGACAGGTAGTAATTACAGAAGAAAGGGTTAGAAAAGGGCTTGCAGTTCTGAAAATAGACAAGGTTCCAGGGCCAGATGTGATGCACTCAGGGGAGTGGCAACTCCACAAGGGAGAGGACAGGGAAATTACAGGCCCATCAGTTGTACCTCCATTGTGGGTAAATTAATGGCGACACTAGTCTAAAGGGACTGAGTGGACTACCTGGAGAGAAATGGGCTCCAGGATAGTAAGCAGCATGGGTTCTTGGCAGGAAAGTCTTGTCAGACCAACCTGATAGTCATTTTTGACTGGGTAACAAAGGAGGTGGATGAGGGTTTCCTCTATTTTGACTTTAGCAAGGCATTTGATTCGGTGCCACACAGAGGATCTGGGAGCAGCAAAGGACCTAGTTAAATGGGTAGGAAGTTGGTTAGGGGGAAACAGCAGAGGGTGGTGGTAAACAGAGTCAAACCGGGGGGAAGGAAGGTCTCAAGTGGGGTGCCACAGGGGTCAGTCCTGGGATGAGTCATTTTCAGTACGTCTGAGCTTACAGCAAGGCAACCAGAATGTTGGGCTGTATTGGAAGGGGTTTTGATGACATAAGAAAAGAGACAATACTACATCTCTATAGATCACTGTGAGACCCCATTTGGAGTAGTGTGCCCAGTTGAGGAGTTCTCACCTGAGGAAAGATAGACAGTGCAGTGCAGAGTAACCAAAATGATTCAGGGCAGATCCTATGAAGACTGACTTAAGGCACTGAACATGTACTTCCTGGAGGCCAGAAGGGAGAATGGGGACATGATAGAGACCTTAAAGTTCTTGAAAGGAATACACAACATGAATTAGTAGGTCAAAAACAAGGGAACCTAAATATGAGCTGGTGGTGGTGGTGGGGATTCAGGAGGGATGCTAGAAAGTTTTGCTTTACCGAGAGAGTGGCTGAGCCATGGGACAGCTTACCAGCAGAGGTGGTGGGCAAAACCATTATGGGTTCAAGCATGGCTGGGACAGACTAAAGGGCTTTAATAGTTTCTTGGGGGGGGGGGGGAGAGAAATAAGGCAGGAAGGGAAGAAGGGGAGAGGAGGGCAAAAACCCCATCTAGATAATATGTCACGGGGTACAGTAAGGTATAAGTGGGCAGACTGGATGGGCCAGCGGCCTTTTTCTGCCAATACTGTCTATGTTTCTAGATGCTATGTTATAAAATGGGATCTGGCCAATTCTGTCTCCTCATTGGTTAGGAATCCATCACATGGCACTGCATTAATGTAGCATGTCCCTGCTCTAATGTCATGATAGTGTGCATCTATCTTTTTTTTTAACTCAAGTTTATTAACAACAATTGGGTAGATACATATGTAGTATAGGCACAAGTACATTAAGTTATGTTCCATTCATTTGATCACAATTATTTAATTTCACAATCTACAGAAAAATATATTTCTGAGATAGCACCAGGAAATTACAATCACTCATTTACACTGTAGTATTAGTTTTTATAAGAAGCACCAGCCAAAGACTAATCAAATCTGCACTGAGAATTTCTTCACCCCCCCCCCTCTTACGTGGGCAGGCCTGGCACCCTTGCTGTTTAGATATCTGGGTATCAAAGTCAGGGTGCATCGTCTAGCCACAACAGACACTCGCCCACCTGTGGGTACAGACACGTATCTTTTGATTGATCCTAAAGGTTAGTTCCTCGAGCTCAGAGACTTCATGAGTCACCCGAGTCCAAGTCTGGAGGTTAGGAGGGTCAGGTTTCAGCCAAGACCGAGTTATAGCCTTGTGGACTGCCACCAATAGGATGGCCCATAAGTAAAGGGAATCTGCACCCCTAAGGCCATGAGGGGGAATACCTAGAATAACATGTGGCCAGTCCAACGACTGATCCAGTGAAAAAAGATCAGACAAGGCAGAGTTCACTCTATCCCAGAAGAGTCTTATCTCCGGACATTTCCAGAAAATATGTAGGTGGCTTGCCCTCTCCTCCCCACACAACCTCCAGCACACCGGGGAATGAGTTGGATCTCTTTTATTAAGAACCGATGGAGTGAGGAAGAAATGTACTTTCACTCTCCACTCAAATTCCTGCCAATGCGGAGAGCTAGTGGTTTTCAAGGTGGTATAAAAAGCTTTATCCCAATCTAGCCCTGTCAGACCGGAATCAGCCCCCGCCACCTAGACTTAATTTTATCTAATGGGTCCTTTTTTAGTCCAGCTAGTGACTTATAAATTATGGGATAAGACCCCTCTGTATTTGCCCGGACAGTATTTATTTATTTATTTAGTTTTTGTTGACCAGGTAAGTGCACTAGACAAATCCTGCCTATTTTCAGGCACGACCCGGGGGAGGGGGATACAGATGAATGCCAACTGACCTTGAACCAGACTAAGCAGTTGGTGGTATTTTTAGTGAATGAGGGAAATTTGGCCAGGACACCGGGGAAATTCCCTAACTCTGCGAAGGCAGAGGGCGCTGTAGCGCTGCAGGAGAGTGTGGAGAAGCTCAGTCTGTCCCAGACCATGGATGAGGATGGTCAGATTTTTGGAGCTCCAGAGGCGGCATGCACCCAGTCTGAAGAAAGCATTTTTTCAGCACAGAATTCGCTACCTGAAGTAATACCAGAGGCATGTATGGAGCAACCTCTTTTGTCGGATGCTGTTGGTGATTTGAATTCTGAAGAAATTAGACTCCAAAAAGAATTGGAAGTAAAGAAGTCTCAACTACTAGCTATTATTTCTACTGCAGAACAGGAATATAATCAAAGTAAAACCAGGCTGGAGGAAGAAAGGAAAAAAAGGAAAAGGTCAGTAGCTAGTCCCCCATTAAGTACTAGCAAACATTCATCTACCTGCACTGACGCTTTTCTTGAAGAAAATATGGATGGAAATAGTGTGGTTTCGGTAAATGAGACAGTGTTGTCTGTAGCGAATACTGAATGGTCTCCGGAGGATGCTTTGCAAAAAGCAGGATGGTTCTATACTGAGAATTGTTGGGTTCCAGATCCTTTGGTTCCAATTCCGGGTTCTCCGGATTACTCTGGGAGAAGTCTTGGCAGCATAGTTGGTCAAAAGACTATGTCTTCAAAAAGTTCTACTGCATCTGCGCATTTTGATAGGGAGGATTTGGATTTAGATGCTGCGACAGACGCGGTCACTCCTTTGTTGGACTGTCAAGCCTCTGCCTTTCAACACGGTTGTTCTTCATTACAGGACGTTCAAGGGAACTTTATAACCGCTGCTAAGGAGAAGGTAAGAGATGAGAGGGAAGATTTATTGAAACTGACTGAACAGAAAATGGACTTTGGTATTACTAGAGAAGTGCTGCCTACCATGCAACACCGGGGCAGTTCCAAAACTTATGCTGGGCTTTTTCATAAGCCCGAAGAAGCAGCTAAAAGCAGGTTTTTAGTTTGACTTCGATATGTTGGGAAGGCTCCAATTGTTCCCGATAGAGTCTGGGTGGGGAAAACCCTTATTAAAGATCGGATGGGTTTTACCCCTATGGATGTATATGCATTTATTCATGCACCAGGGGATAGGAATTATGATGTCAGCTTTTGTTCGATGGTACTATTGGATAAGTTTTGGAAGTTATATTATGAACAAGAAGACTGGACAGATTTTTTGGTCATCCCCATAACTAAACCCACTATTAAAACTATTACAGTGTTGTTTAGGAATGAGGGGGTTGATGTTACCAATATTAAATTCTGGTTGGAAAAAAAATGTACTATTTTTGAACATCCTAAACCTATAATGGATGAGAACTGATTTCGGAATGGTGGATGGAACTTTCGAGTTCAATTAACACAGACTGATAAGGGGATCCAACATCTGTCTAGCTACTTTTTTGGGGGGCGGGACACGGATATATTGTTCTATGCAGCTCAACCAAAAAGCTGTTATAAATGTGGTGATTTAACTCATTTAAACAATGACTGTGATAGTATCAAATGTTTTCATTGTGGGGTACTAGGTCATTCTGCTGCCCAGTGCACCGTCCCCCCACCTGTAACCTGTGTGGGGATGAAGCCATGGTTTTCAGGAATGTCCATGGCTGCCCACACCGGAGTCATTTTCTGACCATGAGTTAACTTTCAAGCTCAAGGCCTCAGAGGAATGAGGCTGACCAGTTACTGGTACACCCTCCTCCGCCCAGCGAGAGGACGGGTGGAAGTAGTGTTTCTCCTCTAGCGTAGTAAGGAGGCTTTGCATATGGGTAGACAAGGTACAGTGATTCCCCCTTTACCTTCGAGTAATACTAAATAAATGGAACCTTCCGGTATAGAGGTAGTAGAAACTCCCTTTGCAACCCCTCAAGGTTTTCCTAAGCAGGTTTCGGCTCAGCTATCTATTCCCCTTCAAGACCACATGGAGGTAGTAGTTCAGCAGGAAGAGAGTCCACGAATCACCTCCACTACCTTACAAAGAGTGGAAGTTTTAAACCCTGGGCATGTACAGTTACCCTTGTCACCTTTACCTCTTTCTAATAGAGTTTCAGCTTTTGCCTCGTGGGGAGAGCAAGTGGATAAGGAAGACCCTTTGGAGGACATTCCACAGAGTTCAAGTCAAGTTCTCTCGGATTCAGTTTTTTAATCCTCACAAGAAAGGGTGGTACAAAAACGGGTTACTAGGTCTAGTAAGAAAACTATAAATAAACCTCCTTGACTCACTAAATTTAAGAGTGGCATGTTTAAATGTCAACAGTATTAAGTCAGACTATAAACGTAAAATAACTTTTGGTATTCTATGTAAGTTAAATTTTGATGTATTTATGTTACAAGACACTAGACTTCATACTTTGTTTGAAACATCGTAAGCATCTAGGGATTGGGGTGGGGTTCTTCATTTTGGTCGATAGGAATGGATACATGTTGTGGGGTGGGTTTCTGTTTTCGTTCTTCTAATGTCCAGGTTTTGCGTTAGTGGATATTGATCCTGGTAGGGCATTATTGTTAGATGTCATTATAAACTCCTATCATGTAGATTAATTACGGTTTATGGTCCTCAATCAAAAGCGTTAAGAATAGACTTCTAACCAAAATTCAGCCATACTTGTTTACTAGTAGACAGATCTTTTTTTGGGGTGATTTTAAGATAAATTTTAAAGTTCAGGAAAATAGGGTAAACAATATTGCGATTAAGACCTTTTGAAAATTTTATATTTCTAGCAGGTTTGAAAGATTTTCAAAGGAATAAGTTTTGCTCTGCTAAAGCCACTTTTTTTAAAGGTAAGCTTTCCTCTCGTATTGATTTTTTATTTTTGAAACAAACATTAGATATTTCAGAAACCTTTGTTTTACCCATGGAATCTTCGGATCATATGTTGATCGGGGTTAATACTGCAATTCCCCCGGTAAGAGAACCTGGTTTAGGGTTTTGGAGATTAAATGTCTCCTTATTAGAAGATGTAGTAATCTTGTCCGGCTTTCAGGAATTATTAAATGATAAGGTTTCTACGATGTTTCTACATGAGGATGTAGGTTTATGGTGGGAAGATTTAAAAGTTCTTATTATTGAATTTTTTAAGTTTCAGGGGAAGTTTCAAGCTATATCCAAGTATAAGGAATATTTAGTATTTAGACATACCTTAGGTGAGTTGTTATCTAGGCAATGTGAGGAAGGGGTGGGTCTCAGAGAAGAGATTATCTTAATTAAACAGAAGATGAGATCATACCAGTATGATCGTTTATGTTCTCTCCAAAAAGAACAAACTTTTGGTACTCAAGGGAAAGCTGAAAGTGTTAATCCTTTTGTCAGTTGTCAAAAACGAAGGGAGAGGAAATTAATAACAGGTCTAAAAACACCACAAGGTACTTTGGCTACAGATAATGGTTCTATTATGAGAATTATTGTGCAGCATGTAAAAGAAATGTTCGGTTCCCCAGCTGAATGTTCTCAATACACTTCACAAATATTGCAGGCAGCAGCTTTACCCAAACTTGCCGCTGAACTTTGTGATATTCTGATATCTCCCTTTTCAAATTTAGAAATGGACAGGGTAATTAAGAGTCTCCGCAAAGGGATTTCACCGGGTTCTGATGGGTTACCTACTGAAATATATCAATTATTATGGGAAATTATTCCAGTAGAAATGTTAGGCGTATATAGATTTTTTCAGGAAGAATGTTATTTGCCTAACAAAATGTATGAGGGCTTATTATTTTTTTTGTTTAAATCAGGAGATTCTACAGATTTGGCCAACTGGCGGCCACTTACTTTGTTAAATATTGATTTTAAAATATTTGCTAAACTGTTAGAGAATAGATTGGCACTGGTTATGGACGATCTAATTAGTCCATCTCAATTTTGTTCCATTCCCGGACGTAGTATAACTGATCCTCTGTTATTACTTCGGGAAGTAGTAGAAGGGGATGGAAGGAATAGTATAGGGGATGATTCTGGGTTTTTAGTTAGCTTAGATCAGGCCAAAGCGTTCGATAGGGTGTCTCATTCCTTTTTATGGGAATGTTTACTGGCTTATGGGTTTCCAGTAGTGTTTGTGGACTGGTTAAAAGTTTGTTATGGGCTCGCTTATGTAGTCCCTTTTGACAACGGTATTATGGGTACAAAAATTCAGGTGTTGAGAGGTGTACGTCAAGGTTGCCCCTTGAGCCCTCTCCTTTATGTATTTTTCATTGATCCCATTATGAGATTATTGCAAAACTCCCCTAAAATTCTAGGTTTATCTGGGGGATTTTTGTCAGTTGGTAAAGAACTTGCATATGCTGATGATATGTGTTTATTAATTCAGGATACTCAGTCTTTACATATTGCTTTGAATTTAATTCAGGTGATGGGGAAAGCCTCAGGGGCTACTTTGAATCTGGGGAAAACTAAATGTATAGATTTAAAGGGTTTTCAGGAGGATCCAAGAGTAATTGGAGGTTGTGAGGTGGCCACGAATCCTTGTAAAATTCTAGGAGTTTATTTTGGTGGTAAAGCAATGGCAGATTATAACTGGTCTAGATTATTATCAGTAGGGAATGAGATGGTGAGTAGGTGGAATAGGTGGAAGGTTGGGAAAAAGAAAAGGGCTTTTCTGATTAAATCCTTTTTGGCCCCGATTTTTATATATATTAGTGCTATTTTTATGTTACCAAAAAAATTTGAAGTTTCCTTATCTAGAATGTTTTTTACTTATTTTTGGGGTAGTCGTTTGAACCCTATTAAAAGGAATGTACTATACAAACAAGTTAAAGAAGGAGGGGTTAATATGCTGAACCCTATTTTATTTTTTTTTACGATATTTATATATGCAAATATAGTTCCAGTAATAAAAGGTACTACTCAGTTATGGAGTAAATGGTTTTTTTCTATACTTAAAGGGATTTTGTTAGAATGGGAAAAGGGTATTTTTTTTCATAAAAATAAAAGACGTCCTCGGTTAGTAAAAAGATGGGAGGGGTCTTTGATTGGGTTATTAAATGGGACATCAGATATACTATGGTACAAACTTCTCTAGAAGCTTTTATATGAAGAATTATTGGCAGTTCAGTTTCAGGAACACCCTTTTTCCAGTTTTTCTAGTGCCCAACAAGAGTCAGTATCTGTGTATGTTACAGACTCCCGAATCCCTGAACAGATGTGGGACACAATGTGGTTGGGAGTGCATCAGAAAATCAATGTTAAAGGAAATCAAAAACATAAAGCAGTGTATGAAAGGTATTGTCCAAGAGAGGGGCTGTGTAGATGTTATAGAAATGATTGATCATTTATACTATTCTTGTCCTTACATTATTCAATTTTGGGACATTTTTAAAAATAGATGGAAAAATAGGCTAACAATACCTCCAGCTTCTACATTACTGTTTTTTGGGATTCCTGATTCTCATTTTACTCAGTTGCATATAGGTATGGTTAGGATTTTGTTTGCTCATTTTGTATATTGGATCTGGATTTGTAGATGTCGTTTAGATATTTCTGCTTTAGATTTGTATTTTATTATAATACCGGAAATTAAAAAATGGAAGAGTGATGAATTATTAAAGGGGAACTCTAAAGATTTGGTGGAGCAGGGGGCCTCTTTTGATTTTTTATAACAAAAAAAAAAATCCCCTACTTTTATAGTGGGGAGGGGGAGGGTGGGTTGAAATATTTTTCTTTTCAGTTTAAGATAAGTGTATGTATTCATACTAGTTTGTTTTGTTTTTGTGTTTTTTTTTTTCCTTTTTTGGTTATGTATGATATAATACTGATTTTTGTATATATATTGTCATGATTTTGTTATGATTGCAATAAAAAAATTCCCCTACTCCTATAGTGGGGAGGGAGGGGGGGGTGGGTTTATACTGTTTCTATTATGTTTCAGATATTTGTATGAATTAATACTTATTTATGTTTTTTTGTTTCCTTATTAAGCTAATGAATGATATAATATTGATTTGTATCATTTTGTTATGATTTGTTCAGATTTCAATAAAAATTCCCCTACTCTTTTCGATAAGTGCCATGGGATCTTTAACACCCACCTGAACTACCACCAATCCAGGCAGATGGAACCTCGGTTTAACGTCTCATCTGAAAGACGGCACCTCACAAGTGCAGCACCCCTCTCATGCTGCACTACAGTGTCAGTATTGGGATATTAACCCAACTGCCAGATGTGGGAACTGAACCCACAGCCCTCTGATCTCCCAGCCTCAGAGGCGAGTGTGCTACCTACTGAGCCACTGACACTAATTGTATTGTTTGTAGGCAGCTGAGAAAAGGAGTGGCCCATGTGGGATTATGGTCCAACCCTTGACATTTATCAATGTAAGCTCAGACCTGCAAAAATCTGAAATGATCGGAGTTCCAGAGGGCATATGTGCCCTTAAGGGACTGAAAGTCCAGCACCATATTTCCCTGAGTAAATTGACTAATATAGGCTAATCCCTGTCTGTCCCAGGACCTAAAAGTGTAATCTAAATGAGCCGGGAGAAATTTGGGAGCCCATGCTGATCCATAAAAAGGCCAGAAAGAATTCTCTAGTTTATACTTCTGCCAGATTCTGTGCACTGCAGCCAAAGTGTTCCTAACTGTGGAGGGGGGGGAGGAGACCACCACAGGCCCCACCAGGGGACATGACTCTGGAGTCCAGGGGGGACCCCCTTCCCTACTCTTCCCCAGCTCCACTGCCTTCCAATTTGAGGAGTAAATTAGAATAGACCAGCACAGGGCCATATTCAACTGAGCCACCAGGTAATACTCTTCCAGATCCAGAAGGGACCTTCTGCCCTTGCTCCTATGAGCCTGCAAAATGCAGAGATTAATCCTGGGCCCTTCGTTATTCCAAACAAACTTCAAGATAATTTTGTGCCAGACTTGGAACTGTGATCTGCGAATGAAAAGGGGGAGGCACTGGAATAAATATAATACTCTGGGAAGCATATTCATAGTAATTGTTTGGATTCTGGAACACATGGGAAGGTTTATTAGAGACCACCTCTCAAAGTCCTTTTTCACTTGACTTACCAGGGGGTTACAGTTGGCCTTAAACAGTTGGGATGAATGCTTGGTAATATAAGTGCCAAGATAGCTCATCCTCTCAGCAGCCCAATCCAGGTAGAGAATTTCCAAGACTGCTTGGGAAGGGGTGTAACAGAAACTAAGGACCTCCGTCTTAGTTCTGTTAAGCGAATATCCTGCATGTTTCCCAAACTACTCTAGAACAGACCGCACCTGTGGAATGGATGTACCAGGATGGGATAAAGAGAGGAGGACATCATCTGCGTACAGAGAGATCTTCCATTCCATTCCCCCCAACTCAATTCCCCCTGATTTTCTCTGATTGGCGGATAGCCTCCACCAAAGGCTCAATATACAGGGCAAAGAGAAGAGGGGAGAGGGGGCAGCCCTGACGGGTGCCTCTGCTCAATCTGAATCTCTCTGAGATACCTCCATTTACCCTGAAATAGGCCTGTGGGCCAGTATATAGTGCCTTTAAGCTGTCTATGAAGGGCTGCAGAAAGGCCATGGTCTCTAGGACCAGAAATAGGAAACTCCATGAGACCTTATGAAAGGTCTTTTCCACATCCAGGCTCATCAGACATGTGGGGATATGGGAGCGGTGGATGGAGTCAACAGTATTGAGAGTGGTCCAAGCACTGTCTGGGGCCTAATGGCCAGAGACAAAGCCCATCTGGTCTAAATTAACCAGTTCCGGCAGTAAGGAATTCAGCTGGGATGCAATAAAAGAAGTTAAAATTTTATAATCTGAATTAAAGTAAGGAAATAGGTCTGCAGGGTTCACATCGGGTTGGGTCTTTATGCTCTTTATGTATTAAGGAGATAGTGGCATATTGCCACGAAGGGAGCACAGGGTTCCCATCTCTCCAGACATCTGTGAAGACCTCCAAAAGCAGGGGAACTGTCTCCTTCCTAAAGGTCTTGTAGAACTCAGCACTAAAGCCGTCTGGCCTGGGACATTTACTTGTTTTTAAGTTTTTAATTGTGGTCAGGATTTCAGATTGTGTGATTGGTTTGATTAGGATTGTCCTTTCTCAGAGAGAGAGAGAGAGAGAGAGAGGGAGAAATTTTGCATTTTTCTTCTAATGTCGTTTCCGACTGGGATTTGTATGAACTGGAATAATAGGAAACAAAAGCCTCTGTAATCTGGTTCAGTTTAGTAACTGGGAGATCAGTGGTTGGGGGAAGTTATTTTGGTAATAGTGGCCTGGCCACATACTGCCTTAGGCGGAAAACTAGTAATCTGGCCCCCTAGGGCCTCCTTCATAGTATTTTTGCTTTAGGAAAAAGAGGTCTTTTTCAATTTCTGCTTTCTGTAATACCCCTAAGCTACTTCTGCACCCTTTAAGCTCCAGATCCTGAGATCTCTCCCATTTAGCTTTTTGAGCATCCTCAAGGGTCTTGATTTGTGTAGTGAGCTCTTGCTGCCTTTGCTTTGCTAATTTCTTTTTAGGGGTGGCAATAGCAATAAGTTTTCCCCTAACTGAGGCCTTGAGTGTCCCATAGGATCTGCAGGGAGACCCCCTCTGTGGTGTTCTCTTGTAAAATTCTAGTGATGTGTTGCTTAATTTCTTTAACTACGGTCTGGTCACGGAAGAGGGAACAGTTAAGCCTTCAGTGTGTATTTCAACAAGAAAGGTTGAGGTCAGTTTCTAAAAAAAATAGGGTTGTGGTCTGACAGTGAGGATGTCCCCACCCACATGAGGGGAAACGAGAAAGGTCCCCAGAGAAGACAAAAAAGATATCCAATCTGGAAAATATTTTAAATCTGGGAGAATAATAAGTATAGTCTCTAGCCCTAGGGTACCTCTCTCGCCAAACATCCACCAGTCTTACCTGCTCAAAAATCTTCTTAAACGAGCGTGCCTTTCTGTAGTCAAGGCTTGGGATCCGAGAGGTGGGTCCAGGGCTCTGTTAAAAACTAAATTCCAGTCCTCTCCCATAATCAGGACTCCCTTCGCCTTCTCAGCCACCAGCTGGACAAGGGAGGAGTAGAAGGAAAGTGGAGAGCCGGGGGCACAGACAGTAGCCACGGTGATCTGGGTATCCTGGACCCTTCCGATTGCCAGAATGTACCTTGCACCCAGATCCTCCACCACCTCCTCCACCTCAAAAGGGAGGGAGGCTGCAATTAAAATAGCAACCCCTCTCTTCCTGCCTGTCGGCAGTGAGGAGTGGAAAACCCGCGGAAAACTCCTTGACCTCAGTTTTAATGTTTCGGTGGGAGATAAGTGTGTCTCCTGAAGAAAGTTGGCATCACTTTTCTGGGATAGCAAGTATCTTAAAATCTGTTTCTCTTCACAGGCTTGGTGCTCCCATTGATATTATATGAGAGAATCTTAGAATGCTGACTAGTCATTATTGTAGTGCATAGAATAATACATTAACTCTTAGTGCTCATAATTCTGATTATGTAGTAGCCTAATATTTAGTTTTTAACTCTAATAAACATTTAACTATTAACCTTATCCTAGAGAACTAAACAGGAACTGCCTGAAATGAGACACAACATGTTGCACCATCATGCTCTGTGAGGGAGGCACGATCTTATGAGGCACTGGTGGCCCCCGAGCATACAGGCCCGGAAATCAACCAGGCCCATCAAGAATGTCTCGACTTCCATGGGACATGCCCAGCTTATGGGCTGTTGCAAGAGTGACAGGGAAGGGAGCTCAGAAAAATGTGAGGCACCCCATCAACCCAAGGGAAAATTCCCTAATAGGGCCTAGCCCTTTGACGCCAGCAAACATGGCAAAAATGTAAAACACATGTTGTATGTAACCCCCCAAGCAACACCATGGTATTAAACACTCTGATTAACAACACTTTAAACACAGAACTATATTAGTTGCTTAACAAACCTTCCCTAGGTCAGAGAAACATAGTGTTAGCATTCTTTAACGCCATGAACCCGAGACGGCTCAGCAGTTGTGGTAGTGCACCTTGAGAGGGCCCCTTCACCAACTTCTTCTCAGGCTCTTAAGCCATTTACCCCCGAGCAAACCAAATGCATAGTGTAAGCCTCCTTCGACCTCCATGGTGAAGTGTCAGAGAGTCCTCGCTCCTGCGAGCAAGGCCCTCCCATAGCCTTCCTTTCTTAAATGTAGTCAACTCTGATCACCAGCAATGGGGCTTTAGGCCAGAAAGGTGTATGTATTCCCTTCCCCTATCGCACAAGCAACTGGTCAGCCAGCCTCGTCCGATTCAATTCAGTGGGCAGTACAAGGGAGACTGGGAGATCTCCCCAACCGCCAACAACACACTGACAAAGCATGAGTGATAGGAAGTCTCCAAGTCCCCAGCACCCCCCAACCCCGAGCCCTTCCCTCCCTGCAGTCGTATGACCGAAGAAAACCCAATCCCGGGTCCCAGCTCCGTGGGCTCAAGGACTGTCCCCCCCAGCACACCAGTTTCCCTTTTTCTTTTATCCTGTAAGTTTAATGTCTTGAACTGTGTTCAAACCCTTTGCTCATCCACCCCCCCCCCACAAAACCAGGACTGCCGTGTCCGGAGTGAAGGAAGAGAATGGAGAAATATTCCAATACAGGTTGGAGTAAAGTCTTGTGCACAGGGGAAACAGTTCTTCAGGGCGACAGTCCAGGCACCACATGAAGGTTCAAAAATCCAGAAGGAGGCCTTTAATTGCAGTCTCAGTCGGGCCAGCGAAGTCGACAAAGCTGACAAAGTACACCACAGCAACAAACGGGAGGTCAGGCCACATCCTAAGTGGGAACCAATACAGAAAAAGCAATCGACCTGTCCATAATCCCTCTTCAGGTTGTCAATGTGGAAGGCTGAACAGGGTCAGTGTTGCTCAGATCATCACGCTCTTCTCTTACGTGCAAGGCCTTTTTGTTGACCATGGTGGAATCCCCATACTTGCGGAGCTGTGCCGAGATGTCTGACCTCAAATTTGTCAGAGGCAGCTTCTGGGAAGTTCCCGGGCCAGTAGTGCCCTTCTGAGCCACCGACCATGGGGAAGCAAGTAAGTCCCGTTCCAATTCTTCTTTATTCAGTGACGGGACAGGGATACTGAGGTTTTTGAGAAATTGAGAAGCATCCAGCAGGTCAGGAAATATTTTAGTACCTTTCTCTGTCTCCACCTTCAGCTGGGCAGGGAAGAGAACCTGCGCTTTTATGGATTTAGCCTTAAGTTGCTTTACTATCGCCCATAAAGCTCTTTAGGCCTCCTGGACCAAAGATGTGTGGTCGTTGTCTATAGAAATCCACTGGCTCTGGTTAGTGTAAGGGCTGTTGTTGCCAGGCACGCCGTAGGACCTCTTCCTTAGATCCGTAGGAGGGGAAACGAGCAATCAAGGATTGGGGCCTAGCATCTGGGTTACGAGGCCTAGGCCCCAAGGACCTATGCACTCGATCCACTGAAATATCAAGCTCCTCCGGGAAGGATAAAAAACTATGTAGCAAGTCCTGTAGGAAGGCAGCGGTGTCCTTATATTTATCCTCTGATCCCTCAGGTACTCCATAGACGTGGATGTTTTGGCATCTATTCCTGCCATCCAGGTCATCTAGACAATGGGTCAGTTCTCTGTCTCTGGCAAGTAGGTAGAGAAACAGCTGGTCATGCCTGTCCATTTGTTCGGAGGTTTGCGACAGGCAAAGCTCAAGCTGTTCAGTATTGTGGTCAATCCGATTAAGATGGGAGCGGAGCTCTGACAAGTTCTGATCAATTTTCCTGACAGTGAGCGCCATTTGCATTATAGTTGTGGCTAGGTCTGCTGAGACCCCCACGCCATGCTGAGCCACTGTCTGAAGGCCGTTCGCAGCCTCGCGATCCTCCGCAGCATCCTGCTGTTCCGTCTGCAGGAGTTCCTTCAATTTTTGCACCAGAGTACTTGGAGGTCTCCCAGCCTTCATTCTTGTAGTTTTAGCTGGGGAAGGCATTGGCTCTGACAGCGATGTAACTAGATATTCAGCACAACAGGGTAGGAACCTTAGGGCTAGGCAGCCATTAGTCCGCTGATGTCAATGGAAGTCGACAGTGTGCATTTTTCGAGAGCACAACCTGCTGGGACAAAAAAGGCCAATGTGCAAATTTCATAACCTCAAGATCAAAAAGGTCACAATGCCAGCCCAGTGGTGCTGAGGGTTAAGGCTCTGGACACCATACCTCGTACCACTCTGGCAACCTGGGTTCGGGAATGAGCCTGGGTTGGGGGTCAGCAGGGGAGGGAACAGAACAAGCATCCGGAGGACTGTTCTTCCTTCCCAGGGAGGGTTCTGGGGAGTGATCACTCCTGGAGCGGCCTCTGGCGGCAGTCGGAAGTGCCTGGCGTAGTGATGCCGCGGATGCAGGGAGCGGAGTTGCAGCATAACGTTGCCTTATCAAGTCGCACTCAGAGGGACAGGAACCACAGAATAAAGCAGAAAATCCCCACTCCTGGGGATAGGTGAAAGCATCTCGGCCTCCCAGCCCACACTGGCTTCCTCTCCATGGGGCCTCTCATGCGCCTGGCACTTTGCCCTTGAGATATAGCGCCCTGGGTGGATAGGGTGGCCCCACCTCCTGGGGTTCATAATCAGAGGTGGTGCTGGGTGGCACAAGTGGAGAGGATCTGGATGTCACGGTGGGAGGTAGCAGCTGGGAACCACTGAGGATGCTGGAAAGAGTTTCCCAAGGCAGTTGAGTATAAATAAAGTTAAAAAAAAAGGTCACAATGCAAATCAGATAATTCAGCTTGCGAAAAAGAAATCATGCAAATAAAAATAAAATGACTGGGGGGAGTGCTGTGGAGCATGAGCTGAGTAGAAGCAGTTTTTAAGGGGGGTGCTGCTGAGCAGCTTACAGGAAGCAGCCATTACACAGAGCTCTGACTGAATTGCTCTAATTTTCCTTTAATTTATATTATTAATTGACTCTGCTACTCAGTTTTAGCCCTATCAGGATTGTTAATAATCCAAGGACAACATTATGGGCAAAAACCGTGGAAATGCAACTACAAAACCGGACTTTTTTGCTCCCAAAAAGTCTATACAGTCACAAGCTGTGAGGCCTACTGAATATGTGGAAGCAGGGAAATTGGATGCAGAGGGGCCTCTCTCTGTACTATCCAGGTCAGGCAGACATAAGGCAATTCTATGACGTGGGGGTAGGAGGAAGTAGGCTGTCGGTTAACTAGGATCTGCAGCTTATCCATTAGATTGGGAAATGGGCAGACTGGGTGGGCCAGGCAGTCCTTATCTGCCATCAAATTCTATGTTTCTATGTAACTGGTAAAGTCCATACAGGATATGGACAAAAAATTGGACGCTTTAACATCCCAGGTTTCTGCACTAGAAACCAGAATAGACAAGTGTGAGCACACTGTGCAAAAGACGGAGGGCTCTGTATTGCGGGCCTGTGAAGCAACTACAAAATTAATAAAAGAAAATGGATTGCTTCGCCAATGGTTAGAAATCGGTGAGAATCAGGCCCGTGAGAGGAATCTCCATGTTTTGGGGCTCTCAGAACAAGCTGAAGGGGGTGACTGTCTAACATTTATATGATCCTTACTACCCTCTATTCTGGGACTAAGTGAAGAGGATCCTCCGATAACCATCAAACAAGTTTATTGGATTCCCCCCCCATAGACACCTGGTTAACTTGCAGGCTCCAAGAACTGTCCTGATAGTGTGCCAAAATGTGGGACACCGAGACAGAGTTTTGGCAGTTGCTCATTGACGGAGATCATTGCAATATGGGTCTGACCGCCTGAGTATTTTTCCGGAATTCTCATACTGTACTATGCAGAGACAGAGAGCATTTGACGGCATCTGAGTTTGCTTGAGGCAGATGGAAATATCGTATCAGCTCCTATTTCCTGCAAGACTACGACTCATGTGGAGAGAGAAATCTTACCAGTTTAATGAACCAGGCGATGTGGATACATTTCTTCAATTGTTGGACAGGGAATCAGAACCTGTGGCTGATAAAGATTTGTCCTCAGAGGGAGACTGAGCTTCATTTGTAGACCCTTGTGCACTGTAAGTTTAATGGGACTTGGGGCTTGGGGCCTGGCTTTCTATTAAAATGAGGTCCAATATGCTGGCTGGCTGAACTGCCTTTTGTGAGACTTTTTGGACTTGGTTCTCTGAGGCCAGAAGGTGTATATGTTTAAAGGATGGACCTTTTCAAAGCAAGTCATGGTTATGCTTTATTATCCAGCCATTCATATACTACAGATTGGGACTTTTGATTTATTGCTCTGTGTACCCCTGGTCTCCCTTACATTAAGCTCTACTGATATGTTAGTTAGCCAAGAAATGTTTCTGTACATGCTCCATGCTTTTTCTCTTTTGGATGTACATGTTATGGTACTGGAAAGGACGTTACAACTATTTTCCGAATTGAGGAGTGGGTTTACTTATATAGATTTATGAATATACCTGTTAGAGTTCTGATTATGACTTTATGTTAAATATTGGGAACACCGCTGGATATGATTTAAGTCCGGCAGGGAGGTGCTCATGGACCCTTCCACTTAAGCTGTAAGCTATGGAACTATCTTTATGACTGCAATATGGTATTATTGTTATTTTCCCCTTAAAGTAACAAATGGGGAGAGTGCCTATCCGTAAGTGTGTACTTATAATTCCTCTACTTTATAATGCTGAGCTACTCGCCTGTGTAACTCATTGTTTTGTGACTTTGCTTACAAAATCAATAAATACATTATACAAAAAAAAAAAGAAGCAATTTTTACAGCTCCTGCAAATAGCTCAAAAATGCCATTAAAATCTGCACATTGGACTGTCTGAACTGCAAATTTAAGCTTTCCAGTGAACAGAGGACCTAATATTTGGTTAAGATGGGTAATCCCAAACGTGACAAAGCTACTGGAGGCACCAAAAAGAGCAAAGGCTCTGGTGGAGCTCAGACCCTGCAATCTGGTGTGGAAGCCCAGGCTGTGGCTGAACAGGGTTCAGAAGAAACACTAACACCTCTGGGTCTGAAGCTCCAAAAGTTTATATTATCAGTGACTGACCTTTCCCAGAAGGTGGACGGTTTCAGCAGCAGAGTGTTGATTTTGGAAATGGTTGTGGATGGACTGAAAGGAGACATGGCTGAGGTTTGCAAGCAGGCTGACTCTTCCACGGGAGCGACGGAGCTTATGGTGAAAGAAATGCAGTACCTGTGAGTCAGGCTAGAAACCCTTGAGAATCAGGATTGCTCAGCCAATATTAGACTGTTGGGCTTACCGCAGGGGTGTGAGGGAGATCACCCCGCCCTTTTTGTGAAAGAATGGCTAACTGAGAAGCTGGTATCAGTGGGAGTGGACACTATCATAGACATTCAAAAAGCCTACTGCATTATCCCTTGTGGACGTCAGAAGAGTTTGGAGGAGCCTCGCACTCTCATGCTGGTGACGACGGGAGTTGGCATTAGGGACCGCATACTGCAACTTGCCTGTCGGGTAGGCCCCATCACGCAGGACAAGCATCAAATCTATATTTTCCCTGATATAAGTTATGAAATGCAGCAATGTCGTAAGAAGTTTGATGGAGTTCAACATACATTGACAGATATTGGGGTCCCGCATGCCCTGATTTATCCAACATGACTCCGGATTGTTTTTTAAGGCAAGGTGTATCTTTTTTCTGACACAGTGGAGGATGGCAAGTGGGCCACTAATCATGCAGCTATGAATGGGGTTCGATCTGAAGATGAAGATCCGACTGAGAATATTAAGGACACAAACAGGTTTTCCTAATGCTAGCCTTTTTCTGGACGTTAACTAATTAATGTGAGCTTGTTCATATTAGCCCTTACAGTTTACTACCATCTTCCATGAGGTGGCTTTTGACACCAGTTTCGTTATTGGTTTTACATGGTTCCTCATTTATATTTGCATAGCTTTTTATAGATGTAATCTTGTCATAAAGCTTAGTTTGATTAAGGTATGAGCTGAGGTGAGACTTGGATTTGGGAGGAGGTGGGAATTTATTTTCTTATCTCTTTAGCAGCTGTATGCTGCTTAAACATTTTTCTGAAATTGTATTAACTTTGGGGACTACACATGGCACCATTAGGTCCCAATTTGGAACGTGATATGTTTGGACTTGCTGGACAATTATATACTTTCCGAATAAACCATTCTGCTCTTGGTCTCAGTAACACAGGCTGATGTATATTATTTTTTAGGTTTGTACTATGTCGAGGGTTCCCTTCCATATGGTATCTTTATAAAGTGTGAGGCAGTATAGCACAGTGGTTTAAGGCTCTGAGCTGCAAACCTGGAGACCCTGGGTTTGAATCCCACAGCCCCTACTTGCATACTGTGTTACCCCGAGCAAGTCACTTAACTTACTTGTGCTCCCAGGTTGCACTCATAAACGAGCTTTCAGCTTAGTGTGTCTTTCCTGGTAAAAAAAATTAAAAAAATATAAAGTGGATGCACGTTTTCTTAGATTAAGGGACATTTGTTCTGAAAGTTATGTATCTAAGGACTGTTTAGCACATGTAATGTCCACGGTTTTTGATTATAGAAAATTTTAAAAAATAAAGTATGTGACAAGGTGACCCCTGTCATAGTGGACACCCCTTGGATAAATTGAAAACCCTTTCCCAAGCAGTTTATATGTTTTGTATAATGTCCAACATGCTGGTTGGCTGGTTAAAAATTAAGTGCTGAAGTGCTTATAAAGATTTCTGTGCAAATTAACCTAAAAACAAAACTAAGAGTGCAGTTATGAAATGAGAGGGCTGTCTTAATATAAGAATAAAAAACTTGTGTCTGCTTTTACTAGATGTTAGCAGCACCCTTCTAAGATATATTTTGCAGCAGACAGCGTGAGGCAATTGGACCCTGCAGGAGAGCTTAGGAGAGCACAGAATGTTCTGACATCGGCTATGACCTTTCCAATGTTATAAACAAGTTCTTCTGTGCTCCAGGAGGCTGCCAAAGAACTGTTCTCTATGGAGCAACAGTGGCCCCTAGTGGCTAATTTTATGTTATGTCTGCTATTAATCAAAAGACAGTGGAAAAATTTTCCAACTTTTAGTGAGCTTATAAAAAGCCCTACATCAGTGCTGAGAGAAGATGGATGGATAGATAGGGTGGCCAGTTGAACAGTGACTGAGGAAGGTGGAAGACCTCCTGGTAGTGTGTGCTTTCACATGGTTTCATTCATGCTAGGCTGAAGAAAACCCATAGAAACTGTTGAAGCTATCTGACTTACCATTTTGCTTTCTGTATATTTTACTTGATAAAAATTAAATGATAAACACAACCGTGCATTTTTTTATGCACCTGGTTTGTGGTCTGCCTGAAATTGTGTTATCCTATACCACACTCGGTGACTTATGGTATCAGAAGCGGGATCTAACTGAACGTCCGAGGTAACAAGAAGGAGTTCAGTCAGTTGGTGCCAGACCTGGTACAAAGGATACATGGCAGAGGTGCATGGCACCAGCAGAGATGAGGAGAGCAGCACCTGATGGAGATGGTGGCCTAGATGAGGCAGCATGGATGGGACAAGATGGACCCGATGGCCAAATGAAGACCCTGATATGGCTCCTTCACTGGATGAGTGGGAGATGGCTGGAGGTTGAGCGATGCCGGAGAGAGGTGGAGTGCAGATACCAGGAGCTACTCAGGAGGTTCCACTCAGAGGATGTCGAGGAAGAATTGATGGGAGCAGGATCCATGGGCTCTGGAGGAGGAGGAGGACCCCCTGATGGAGCATTTGTGACCAACATTTGTGGAGATCCCATTGTTGCCCATTTTTCTGGGCTGATATTTGGTGGAGGACGGCACATGAGAAGAGAAGACCCCAGGTAAGACTCTGACTGGCAATGTATTACTGGGGCAGAAGACTTCAAGCAACATGGAAGGAGCCATTTTGGCTGAAAGAACTTTTACACGTTTTAAACCTCCTCGTATGAAAAATGATTGTTCTCTTGGTACTGACTGGGGAAAGTTGCAGGTGGGGGATCCTGAAGTTACCCAGTTAAGAGAATATGTAAAAATCATGGATGGGAGACAGGTTAATGGTGGCGTGGGGGACAGGTTATGGTGGTATGAACTTAGGAAGGAAGTTCTATATCATATGAGGCCCAGCCCAGGATGAAGTAAGTGGATGCCCAGGTATTGGTGCCCATGGCATATAGGAAAAAGGTGATGGAGGATGCACACTCCAATCACTTGGGGCTGAGCCATGGGAAGGTATTGGCTAGACTCACCCCGTATTTCTATTGGCCTGGCATGTATAGGCAGGTAGCAGCATACTATAAGACCTGCTGTAAGGGCAGACCAATAGCGACCCCTGATAGTGATGTGGGAGGAGTAACCCAGAGGGTGAAGGGCAAGAGATGGCACCCTTGGAAGAGGGGAAGACTCCCACATAGAACAGAAGGGACAAGGTGGTAGCCAACATCACTAGAAGTGTATAGGATATGATACGTAAACCCAGAGGTTAGGGACAAGCTGTTAGGCATACAACACGGTATGTTACTAGCCTACCTTTAAATGTCTAAGTGGGGATTGAGCAAGGTAGTTCTCCCTCTGAAGGCAGTTCTGCTGGGTCCTGGATTGTCTAGCCGTTCGAGTGTATCTGGTCAAGGAAAGTCAGTAGATGGCATAAAACTGCTGTTAGTGGTTCTTTCTCCTAAATGTATGTGATGATATTATAGTCTACTAATGGAGAGAATAATTTCAGAATGATTTGAGGTGTCTCAGGGTATCTGTACTGTTATGAATAGGATACTTCACAAATGTTTTTATGAAAGGGACCCTGAGATGGAGCTTCCAGTAAGGGTGGGCCGGAGCTCCACACTCTTCCAAAGCATTAGTTGGGATTTGGACAACTGTAGGACGGCTGCCCTCTTATGTGGGGAGATGTATGACAAGGTGACCCCTGTCATAAAGGACACCCCTGGGATAAATTGAAACCCCTTCCCCAAGCAGTTTATATGTTTTGTATAATGTCCAACATGCTGGTTGGCTGGTTATAAATTAAATGCTGAAGTGCTTATAAAGCTTTCTGTGCATATTTACCTAAAAACAAAACTAAGAGTACAGTTACAAAATAAGAGGGCTATCTTACAATAACAAACACTTGTGTCTGCTTTTTCTAGATGTTAGCAGCCCCCTTCTAAGATATATTTTGCAGCAGATAGCATGAAGTAATTTGACCCTGCAGGAGAGTTTAGGAGAGCACAGGATGTTCTGACCTCAGCTCTGACCTTTCCAATGTTGTAAACAAGTTCTGCTGTGCTCCAGGTGGCTGCCAAATAGCTGTTCTCTATGGAGCAACAGTGGTCCCTAGTGGCTAGTTTTATGTTATGTCTGCTGTTAATCAAAAGGGGCAGTGGGGGCAAGTAAGGAGGAGCAAAAAAAAAAAAGGCAGTGGAAAATATTTCCAACTTCTAGTGAGCTTATAAAAAGCCCTACATCAGTGCTGAGAGAGGATGGATAGACAAAGTGGTCAGTTTATTTATTTATTTAGTTTTTGTGAACCGGGTAAGTGCGCTAGTCAGCAAGTGACTGTTTTCAAGCACGACCCGGGAGGTACAATTACAATACACAAAGAGTACAGCCAGATTATTAAGACAACGAGTACAAAAAATGCAGAGAGAAATACATATGGCAATGTAACATACATTAGTAAACAAAAATATACTTTAGCACTTGATCATGGAACATACTCAAAAATGTGAATAGTAGAAGGCAGAAAATAAGAGGATAGGCATCAGTAGAAAAGACACAAGGAAGGGAAAACTGGCAAAAGGACGGGAGGGAGAGATTAAGTGGAAAGGAGGTGCCGTCAGATACGGCAACAGCGGGGTGAGGTACCAACCTGCGGCCGGGCCTATGGAGCCGAAAGACAGCAGGCGAAGAGAGGGTGGTAGGGGGGAGCGGCAGTAGACGGCAACAGCGGTAGGAGGTAGGAAAATACAGCCGGTCTGGTGGAACCGATAGATGGCAGGGCGAGAGTGAGGATGCCGGTGAGAGGGGGACAGAGGCGGAGGAGTTACGGCAATAGTGGCAAAAGTGTCAAAGTCAAGCCGAGCCAGTGGAACCAAGAGCGGCAGGGCAGGGAGGGTCGGTAGACAGTGGGAGTGGCGGTAGGTGGGTGGAGAGGTGAGCTAAGCACAGCCAGGAGGGTGGGACTAAGGAGGGCATGGATGAGGTAGGAACAGGTAAAGGTGAGTTTGGTGGGAGTGGCAAAAGGGGAAGAGGATATAACAGAAGAAGGGGAAGAGAGCAGCAGTGGGGTTAAGTGAGGAGAGGCTGTGAAGTGAAAATAAGAATGTCATGGAGTAGAATAGCGACTTACAATTGTCAACAGCTAACATTAGGCTTATAAAGAAACAGGTTAAGGCAACATTAATTACAAGGCACAAATAAAACATTAATTACAAGGCACAGTATAGAACACCCATTTGGACAGGCAAAAGTGCTAGCAATGAGGAAACAGTACAAATGCAGTGGATCAGGTAGGGTCAAAGCAAACACATTTGTCCATAGTAGTGAGGAAAGTCCCAGTTTGCTCTTAAAAGTCACATGAGTGGAGACATCTCTTAGATCCTGAGGTAGTAGGTTCCATAGGTGGGGGCAGCATGATGGAAGGAGCCCATGCCCTTTTAGTCCGACAAAAGGGGATGGATGGTAAGGTCTGATCAGCCGATCTAAGATTCCTTGTGGGAATGGCTGGCCTGAGGAGATCAGACAGGATAGCAGGCTTGGGCGTCCTTAGGATGGAATCAACTAAATTGTACAAGTAGTACTGCCTGGTAGAGGAAGGAGAGAGCCAATCAAGGTCCTGATATAAGAGACAATGATGCTGCAGCCGGTGCTTTGTTGCATACCTGCACATTATTGAAGGTAGTATCCCATAGTTGCAGTGAAGATTTGGTGGCCAAGGACAGGATGGGACACCCATATGTAAAGGTTGGCAATAGAATGCCTCTGGCTATCGCCAATTTAGCAGCAGGGGTGAGCAGGTATTTGGTTCTATAGGCAGCCCCCAATTTGCAGTTAATTGACTTGCAGGTTTTCTGTATATGTGCTTTCAGGTCCAAGGTTTGATCCAGGTGGATGCCAAGGTAACAAAAGGAAGTGACAGTTTCTATAGGGTCCCCATCGATATCAGAGACAGAGATGGTCAGAGGACAGGATCTAAGCTTGTGACTGGAGCCAAACATCATAACTTTTGTTTTATTTGTATTTAAAACCAGGCATTGAGAGTTCAACCAGTGTTGTACAGCACGAAAATCTGCAGTGAGGGCAGCATTTAGATCCAGGACCTTATCAGAGTGATAATAAATTACCAGGTCATCCGCTATAAAGAAGTGAGTGATCTGTGGTGACCAGCTCAGGAAGTTTATTGACGAATAATGAGAATAGAAGAGGGCCAAGTATAGACCCTGAGGGACCCCAATGTTGATAACAGCACTGTCTGACATGGATGAATTAAACTTAACAGCTTGTGTTCTGTTGGAGAGGTAGCTTTTGAACCAGGTAGTGACTGGGGAGAGAAGCCCAAGGTACTGAGGCGGATAGTAGCAGAGAATGGTCAACCAGATCAAAGCTTTGGTTAAGTCAATGAAGACTGCCGCTGTTAACTTTCCTCTATCCATATTGGTAACGATATCTGAAGTGAATTTTGCAAGTGCTGTCATGGTGCTGTGATGCTTTCTAAAACCATGTTGTGCTGAGCTTAGTAAATTGAATTTCTCAAGGTATTCAGTGATTTGCATGGATACTACTTTTTCCAGGATTTTATTCAGAACAGACAAAATAGCAATAGGCGGTAATTTGATATGTCATTTTACTACCTTTCTTAAATACAGGAGTGACTCTGGCTGCCTTCCAGACTTCAGGGACAATGCCATTGGAGAGAGATAAGGTGAAGATGTGTGCAGGGGCCAGAGATGTAGTAAGAAGCCATTTTTAGTAGTCTTGGTTCTAGGCCATCTGAGCCAGTACTGGTGTTTTCAGAGAGTGACCTGAGCAGCTTTAGGACCTGATGCCTAGACACTTCCCTGAAATAGAAGGGGTTGGTTAAGTTTGGGGGTCCTTCAGATGCTGTGGGGTTAAACTGTGAGGCAGAGGATTGTGATGGGAGGGAAGCTGTGTAGGCAGATAAGTCAGAAAATTGTTGGTTAAAAGCATTTGCAATGGTAGTAGAATCATTACAGTGTGAATACAGACTGAGGAAGATGGAAGACCTCCTGGTAGTGTGTACTTTCACACTGTTTTATTCATGCTAGGCTGAAGAAAAGCCTTAGAAACTGTTGAAGCTAAGCAGTTGTCTGACTTACCATTTTCCTTTCTGTATATTTTACTTGATGAAAATAAAATGATAAATGCAACCGTGTGTTTTTTTATACACCTGATTTGTGGTCTGCCTGAAATTGTGTTATCCTATACCCACGCCAGGTGACAAAATACAAAAAAATAAATAAAATGACAAAAATGATCACCTCCCATGGCAACATTGCTCAACAATGATAGACTGCAAAGGAAATCCATCCAACAAAACTGAAAAACATACTTCATACTCATAAATCCAAACTCAGAAAGCCTCAGTACTGCTCACACAAGAAAGGAAACTTACACACCTAATGAAAACACAAGAAAATATTCAAACATTATAATTCCACACAATAGCAGAAATATGTATACATATAGAACTACAATATCAGCAAAACGTGTGTATAAATTGCTCAATAAACTAATAAAATATCCAGTTACCTTTCTCAAATGCAGCAAAAACACTATTGCCTATGATTCTCACTTTGTGCACAATTAACTACACTGCAGTGCACCTGCGGTAGAGCACATGGGACCTCCACCCCTAATCAACAGCAAAACCTCCCAATTCACTGCTCTGGACCCTAACACTTCTGGATGAGTGTCTGTGGGGGGGAGGGGAGCCTTCCCCTCCCTGGCCTGACCATGGGGGAAAATCCATGGGAAAATGTCAGGCAGATGAGTTCTGTGGGAGGTGGTAGTCAGTAGAGGAGACATGCAGGGGCTAAGAGCCAAAGCCTGCACCATGGGAGAAAACCCTCTATGAAAACAAATAAATAATATTAGTTTTAGGCAGTACACCTAGCTCTTTAAACTGCACATTTAAAGCTACAGCACCAAATTACAGCACTACTGGTTGTCTTGGGTCTTAACACAAGCGAGATCAAGGCTGATCTGGTGATTTTGTTGGATCATCATACCATGACATTCCTCTGTGAAGCCACCATTGAATCTCTTCCATGGAAATGCCCTAGCATAACCTGGAGACACACAAATTCTTGGCAATGTTGGACCTATCGAGCATGACAACAGTATGTGCCTCTGGGGTCCGGAGGTGCTGTGGAGAGCTACAATGTGGTACATGTACTTACAGCTGCCCTTGACTCCCTGGCACCCTACCATGTTCATCCCTTAACATCCCATCACAGCTCTCTATGGTATTGTGAGGATCTGAGGCAGCTGAAGATCAAGGTGATTAAAGATCGAGGTGGTTGAAGATCAAAGGATGGAGGTTAGAGTGTTCTTGGCGGAGGTCCTGCTCATTGGAGGACAAGTTGGTACTGAAAACTCACTACGGTGAGTACTGTATCATTGGGCAATGACTCTATAAAAGAGAGTTCCTGTCAAGGGTGATTGCTGAGGGGAAGAACTGACTGTTGTAGCTCTTTCACACAGTAGACAGTTTGCTTTACCCATCATCTGCAGTCTGAAAGTGCCATTTCTACTGAGAAATGTGATAAGTTTAATTGGGTCATTCTCAATAAAATGTCCTCCATTTGGAATGGGATTTCCTCAAGCGACCTGTCATAGGGCCAGCAGTATCATCACTAGGATGGGCCAAGCAACTTGCTGTCTTGGAGGGGAGTTTTCTCCAGTTTCAGATGAGGAAGTGTCCTGGGTGATATTGGGACTGTGTCCCACCTACTGTTTATTGGATCTAGGGCCTACCTGCCTGCTTATTGGCTGCAGGGAGGCCCTGGGCCCAGTTTCTTCAGAAACTGTTAGTTCATTTCTTAGGGAAGGGGTTTTCCCTGCTGCCCTGAAAAGGACTGTGGTGAGGCCCCTCTTAAAGAAACCATCTGTGGATCCTGACATTCTTCTAAATTACACGCCTGCCTTAATTCTTTCCGTCTTGAGGCAGGTAAATGAAAAGGTAGGCACAATGCAGCTGGAAGCTCACCTGGAAAAGTATTTATTTTATTTATTAATGATTCAGAATGTTATTTTTGAGCATAGGCTCTTTTACAAAGGTTCCATGTCAATTAATAAATTAAACAAAAACATGACAGCAAAGACAAATACGATAAAGAACAACAGAAATTAGGAGTACAAAATTACATTATAGTTACAAACATTAGGATTGTTACAGCACAAGAGCTCCAGCCAGCATTGGATAACAAAAGTGAACTAAGGAGAGAGAGAGAGAGAGAGAGAGAGAAGAGAGAGCTCCTTCTGAGGAGGGGACCAAAAAAAAAGAGAGCAAAGGTCAACCGGAGGGGAGAGGAGTCAACCCCCGGGGTGGGGCGGATGGAGTACACAGCTCGAGTTGGAGGCTTTGTCGACAGGGTTGGGGTGGGCCTGGGCAAGCCATGGGTGGGGGCAGATAAACTGAGGTGGGGTAGATTTGCCTTGCACGTAAGATGGCTAGAAGGTGGAAGAGGCAGATGGGCCAAAAGGGGGGTGGAGCAGGGAGGACAGCATGGGGGGGCTAAGTGGGTGGGGAGAGGATGGTGGCCACAGATAAAGTAAATAGAGAGGTGGTTGAGGGCAGATGAGCCAGGAGAGGGAGGGAAGGGCAAGGGAGAAAAAGGGATGGGAGCAGAGCTAGGAAAGAGGGGTACAGATGAACAGTCCTGGGACAACTTGAAATGACTGGATGTGGGAATTAGAATGTAGGCTTCCAGAGCGGGAGGAGTCATGTCTTCAGAAAGCAGGCACACGCAGTGCTATAGGTAAGGTGATGCCTAAGTCTGGTTTTAAAGTGGGAGAGGCTAGCGGCGTTGTGAGTGGACTTGGGGATCTCGTTAAGTCACAGGGGGGCTCTATAGGAGAAGGTGCGTTGTCCAAGTACGGTTCAATGAAAAGGCACTGAGAGAGCCCCCCACTTCCTGCCTCTGGTGTCATACCCGGAGTCTGTCACACAGAAGATATCTACATAGAAGTTGATGGCAGATAGGACTGCAAGGCCCATCCAGTCTGCCCATTTCTTTTTCTACCTTATAAATGTGCCATCAGCCTTTGCTCTGTCAATGGCCTATCTATTCATACTCATCTGTATTGCTCCCTTATGCCTATCCCATGCCTGCTTGAAGCCCTGCACAGTATTCATATCCACCACTTCCTCAGGTAGGCTGTTCCATGCATCCACCACCCTTTCTGTGAAAAAGAACTTCCTCACATTACCCCTTAATCGGCCTCCCTCTAATCTCATGCTGTATCCTCTTGTCCTGCTATTTTTCTTATATTGAAGCATGTTAGACTCTTTCACCTTGTTAATGCCCTTAAGGTGTTTGAATGCTTCGATCATATCACCTCTCTCCCTCCTTTGCTCTAGGATATTCATACTGAGCTCTGTTATTCTATCATCATGTGTTTTCTGATGCAGTCCCTGCACCATTTTGGTTGCCCTTCTCTGGACTGCCTCAATTTGGTTAATGTCCTCTGGTACTGCACACAGTACTCCAGATGGGGCCTAACCAGTGTCTTGTAAAGAGGGATTAATACCACCCTCTTCCGACTTGTGATACCCCTACTAATACACCCCAACATCCCCTTAGCCTTACCTACTGCTTTAGTGGTCTGCTTGGATGATTTCATGTCCAGTGATGAAGATGCCCAAGTCTCTTTCTTCTCTTGTGACTGCCAGCAACTCCCCCTTCCAGCCTATAGGTGGCTTCAGGGTTTCTCTCGCCTACGTGTGCATGCTCTTGCACTTCTTTGCATTAAACCCCAGTTGCCACTCTTTTGACCATTTTGCCAGTTTATCCAGATCTCCTCTCATTCTGCCCACCCTATCTGGATCAACTACTCTATGGCAGATCTTCGTGTCATCTGCAAACAGGCAAACCTTACCCTCCAGTCCATTTGCAATGTCACTGATGAAGATATTGAAGAGGACTGGCCCAAGGACTGATCCCTGAGGTACCCCACTTGTGACTTGCATCTCTTCTGACTGTATACCATTTACCACCACTCTCTGTTTTCTGCCTGTCAACCAGTTTGCCACCCAGTTGACCAACATCTGACCCATCCTGAGCCTACCCAGCTTATTAATCAATCTTCTATGTGGAACAGTATCGAAAGCTTTGCTGATGTCAAGGTAGGTGACATCAATTGCTCCCCCTTGGTCCACTACTCTGGTTAGCCAGTCAATGAAATCTAAGAGATTAGTTTGACAGGACCTTCCTTTTGTAAATCCATGCTGTCTTGGATCCTGTGCTCCTATGGATTCCAAGTGTTGCACTATCCTTTCCTTAAGGAGTGCCTCCATAATCTTGCCCACTACTGAGATAAGACTGACTGGTCTGTAGCTCCCCACCTCCTCCCTGCTACCACTCTTGTGGAGTGGGATCACATGAGCCCTTCTCCAGTCTTCTGGGAACTCTACTGTGCTCAGAGACTCACTAAACAGTTCTGATAATGGCTCTGCTAGTTCCACCTTTAGCTCCTTTAGTACCCTGGGATGTATGCCATCAGGTCCCATTACCTTGTCCACCCTGAGCTTATCGAGCTCTTGTAGGACCCTTTCTTTTGTGAAGGGACTAGTGCACACCTCCCTCCTGTGTCCGTGGTGCTGAGCTGTGGGCCCTGCCCAACCTTCTCTTCAGTAAATACTGAGCAGAAGTATCTATTTAGGATAAATGCTTTTACATGGTCCTCCTCCTCACACGCCCCCTTATCTCCTCTGATCTTAGCAATACCCGCTCTGGACTTTCTCCATACGCATGGGGGTGCTTTGCCCATTAATGCTTTCTTGCTGAGAAGGCAGGTTTGGAACTTGATCCTAGTCACAAGGGGCAACCAGTTTATCTGTCATACAGTGAGCAAGTATGCGTAACGCGGTCGGCAGCTAAGGTGAGTCTGCAGGCCTTATTGAGTGAGATTTGTGCCCTCTTTAGTGCCGTATCCATGGCTGCCCCATATACAATCAGGCCATAGTCAATAGTTGATAGGATGGAGCTGGAGATAGAGAGGCAGAGGGCTTCAGGAGCGAGGTAAGTTCTGTGCCTGTATAGCACTCCCAGCTTGGAGTTTCCTTTCCTGACCATCGAATCAATGTGTTGAGTGATACTTGAACGAGTGCACTTGTTCCAATGGGGCGCCGTCTTTGTTGGATATGACAAGGGAGGGGAACTTTTTCTTGAGCTGGGGACTATATAGGAGCATGGTCTTAGTCTTTTTATAATTGAGCAAAAGTTTATGCTCGCAGAACCAGTCCTCTAATTTGTTGAAGGAGTTCTGTAGTTCAGATTGGAGAGTCAGTGTGAGTGCTGCTGTTGAGAAGGACCACATCGTCAGTGTAAAAGATAATTTTGATGTCACAAGCTTTGGAAGATTGTTAAAAAAAAAGCTGAAAAGTAGGGGTCCCAATATTGACCCCTGGGGGACACCCAATGAGACTTCTCTAGTTCCCGACACTGTTTGTCCAGTTTTGACATGTTGGGATCTGACAGACAGGTAGTCCTGGAACCATCATGCTGTACTGGCCGCCACAACCAGATTCTGCAGTTGGGCCAGGAGTAGAGAGTGGTTATGGGTGTTGAAGGCTTTAGTTAAATCGATAAACACCGACTCGACCAGTTTGCCTTCATCCAGTGCCTGGTGCACGTAGTCTGTGTACTCCACCAGGGCAATGGTAGTACTATGATTCTACCTGAAACTGTGCTGATTGGGGCACTGCAGTTGATATTTGTTGAGGTATTCAGTGAGTTGCTATGCAACAATCTTTCAGGGCCTTGGATGGGGGGAGTGGATAGAGATTGGTCTGTAGTTCGATATACAGGACCTATCCCTGCTGTTATGGACAGGGGTAACAAGTGTCTGTTTCCAGACTGCTGGGAATTTAGCAAGTGTCAGTGCCTTGTTAAATTGTTTGGTTATAGGCACTATGAGAACATCAAGAGTGAGGGATAGTAATTTCATATCCACCCCATCACTGTCCAGTCTGGTCTTACCTAGCACTTTTTTTACATGTGTCAAGGCCTCCTTAACCTTCACTCTCTTGAAATAAAAGTCTGGATGAGTGGTGGTGGTTGTCTTGCAGCTGGGGGGATCGTCAGTGGGGTGTAGCTAGGCAGGTGGGAGAACAGAGATCAGGTCAGTAAAGGCTGAGTTGAAGGATTCTGCAATTAGGAGTGGGTCAGATGTGGGGGAGCCATTAACATTCAGCAGTTGGGGGTGCTTCTTATCATTCTTCCCAAGGAGACATTTTATGTTCTCCCAGAATCTCTTTCCATCGCCCCAGCTGCTGTTGAGCTGTTCCTTATGGTAGTTAGCTTTGGCCTGCTGGATGAGGTTTGTGCAGAGATTTCTGGCAGCTCTGCAGCACTGGTAGTCATGCTTGTTTCCAGTGAACCTGGCTTTTGACCAGAGGTTATCCCTTTCCCTCATCTTGGCAAGGAGCTCTCCAGTGATCCAGCCATTGTTATACCCTCAAGCTTTCATTCTCCTCAATGGAGCAAAGTGATCGCAGATTCTGTTGAATCCCTCAATGAAGCAGGTTAGGACCAGGTGTGGGTATGACAGAAGGTCAGTGGGGGATCAGCTTTACAAGGAGAGGGCTGTGTCGAGAGCCCCTAGTTGGCCTTTCTTCAGGATCCTGCTTACAATAGTGGTGGTAGGTGGTTTGAGTTTTTTGGACCACAAGAAGATGACTGGGGAGTGGTCGCTCAAGGTGTCTGGCAGCACTGTGATCTCGGAGATCCAGGAAGGAGAGCTTCAGAGAAGGCAGTCAATGAGTGCATCATAGCCTGACTTGTAGTTTCGCCTGGTGGGTCTGGGGACTATCTGTGTTAGCTAGGTACTGGCAACGATATCCCTCTGGGGAGAGGGGGGTGGACTCTACACCTTCCCAGTTTATGTTGAAGTCCCCAGTGATGATGAGCTTAATGCTCTTAGGGAGAGTGGCAATGCATCCAGGATTTCTGGGAGGCCTTCTCTGGTTTTTTTAGGTGGTAGATAGACCAAGGCTACGATCAGTGATTTGCCATGCTGCCCAACCTGTGCTTTCACAGCTGGGAGTTCATAGTCATCCACCAGATCGGGGATGGGGAGGACGAAACAGTGGAGGGAGTCCCTAGCATAGATGATGCAGCCGCCACCTTTCTTGTTCCTCCTATCAATCCTGAAGGCTTGGTACCCTGCTAGTGCTATTTCATTATTTTTTTATCTTGTTTGTCAGCCATGACTCTGTTAGGCAGATGATGTCCAGGTCATGGTGGGTCATCCAGACCTGGAACTATACAAATTTGGCAGTTAGGCTGCAGATATTCATGACAGTGATTCTTAGTCCTTTGGTCTTATACCCACCGGTACCTGGAACAGTTGGGGCCTGGGTTAGCATGTACATTCCCAGATAGGAGTAGCATGAAAATCACATTCTTGGCCATGAGGCCTGCGGTTATTGTGGTCCATGCCTTCTGGCGTCTAATTTTGCTGGGGAATGGCTGGTCATTCTTCAAGGGGTTTTACTGGGGTTAGAAGCGTAAGGGTGCCACAGCAGAGGGCGGCAGCTTGGGACCACAGGTTAGTTGGTGGTATGGAGTACTCTTGGTGGTTCACTACCGAGGCTGTTGCACCAAGCACTAGTACCATGCCGCTGGTATCAAGGCATGGTTCAGGGTGCGGTGACGGTGTTAGTGATGCACTACTGTCACCGGGTCCTGCTGCAAAGAGTGTAGTTAAAATAAGGAGGACAAAAGTGCAGCCCATTTTATTGCCTCGGTAGCTGACCAAGGAATAACCTAATTGAAAGTCACTGAGGAAGGGTGGCAGTGCAAGAAGTGGTGTCGCTTTAATGTCAGTGGCCATGGGGGGATCCAATGAGGAGGGAGCAGAGTAGAGGAGGTGGAGTTAATGAGGATTTAATAGAGGCCGGGGCCAGGGAGGGTGGGCAGGACAAATTACCCTATTCAGAGGCCGCACCGGGGAGCCAGCGAAAGGAAAAAGCAACAGTCAAAAAGGGCTTGAGACATTGACCAATCAGAGGCTTCATGCTAGCGGTCCTGGCCAACCAGAGGGCCAGGCAGAACATTCGATGCTAACAGAGTGAGAAGCCTGAGGAAGCCTTACCTGGTCACTTGTTCTGCAGGTGCTGGCCTTAGGGGATAGCGGAGGGAGAGGGCACAGCCTTTCCAGAGCAAATTTGACTGGAATGCAGGCTTCAGGTGCACCCGATCAGGGGCCGTCACCTAAGGGGGTGAGATGGAGAGGAGCCTGGGTTAATAAGGAACAAATCAATGCTTGGGAAAGTATGCAGAGGAGACAAAGCAGATTGAAAGGGAACAAAAGAGGTGTAAAACAGTGGCTTGGCGAGAGGCACCAGGGGTCTCAGAGTGGAAGGGGGGTTGGGGTAGAGATTCTGAGGTGAAGCTAGGAGTTGGAAGGCAGAGATATGGTGAGAGAGCAGCAAGTTAAAACCAAAGTTTCAATAAATGGCTGTATTCACAACTAAAATGCAGGCAATATCTAGCGCTACAATTCTGAACAAGTTAGCTTAACAACAGTGGCTAAAGCAATGATTTAGCAGGGCTATCTTAAACATTCATATTACACCAATCAGAGGCAGCGCCAGGGAGCCAGCGAGAGGAAAAAGCAGCAGTCCAAAAGGGCTTGAGAGACTGACCAATCAGAGTCTTCGTGATAGTGGTCCTGGCCAATCAGAGGGCCAGGCGGAACATTCTAAGCTAGCGGAGCTAGGAGCCGGAGAAAGCCATACCTGATCGCTTGTTCTGCAGGTGCTGGCCTTACAGGATAGCAGCAGGAGAGGGCGCTGCCTTTCCGGAGCAAATTTGACTGGAATGCAGGCTTCAGGTGTGCCAGGTCAGGGGCCACCGCCTGGTCGCTTGTTCTGTGGGTGCTGGTCTTGGGGGATAGCAGCAGAAGAGGGCACAGCCTTTCTGGAGCAAATCTGGCTGGAATACAGGCTTCAGGTGCACCTGGTCAGGGGCCGCTGCCTGGTCACTTGTTCTGCGGGTGCTGGCCTTAGGGGATAGCAGCAGGAGAGGGCGCTGCCTTTCCAGAGCGAATCTGACTGGAATGTAGGCCTCAGGTGTGCCCGGTCAGGGGCCACCGCCCTAGTCAGAGGCAGCACTGAGGAGCCGGCCAGAGAAAAAAGCAGCAGTCCAAAAGGGCTTGAGAGATTGACTAATCAGAGGCTTCATGCTAGCAGTCCTGGCCAATCAGAGGGCCAGGCGGAACATTCTAAGCTAGCGGAGCAAGGAGCCTGAGGAAGCTGTACCTGGTCACTTGTTCTGCGAGTATGACATCTATGAGTGTCTTTAGTCAGGATTTTGCCCCCAGCATAGCATGGAGACTGCACTCATCAAGGTGCTCAATGATCTCCTTGTGAGAGACAGAGGCCATTGTTCAATTCTTGTCTTCTTGACCTTTCATCGGCTTTTAACATGGTCGATCATGAGGTGCTGTTAGAATGCCTGAGGCACTTTGTGGGACTCACTGTCACTGTTTTGTGCTGGTTTGGGTCCTATTTATGGGAACAGTGCAGAAGCTTGTCTCAGGTCATTTTATCTCTGAGATGAGTCTAACTGTGCTCAACTGGCATGTGCATCAAGGTTTGATCCTGGCCCCTGTGCTGTTTACCATGTACATGCCATGGCTGACTGAGATCATCAGACATTATGAACTGGAGTTTCACTGCTATGCAGATGATACCCAGCTATACCTGCCACGTTCACTGGATGTGGTAGGTGCGGGCCTTAGGCCGAGTCAGTGTTTGCAAGAAATCAATTACTGGATGGTCTCCAGCTGGGCAAGCCTCACTAAAGCAAGACTGAAGTGATGACTGTCAAACTAGGTTCCCATGGTTTGGCAATGACAAGGGGTGACAACTGGCTGCCATATTTATGTGGTGTCACCCTTGGAGCTGTAGATGCAGTCAGAAATGTGGGAGTGACTAAGGACTGCAGGTTGACACCTGAGCATCAGATGTAAGTGGCCATTCATAGTGGCTTTTTCCATCTCCATAATACTACCCAGATTAAACCGTATCTGGCACCGAGTGACCTGTTTATGATAGTCCATATGTTTGTCACATCCTGGTTGGATTACTATAATGCTCTCTACCTAGGGGGAATCTGATGCGTTAACTGCAGCTGGTCCAGAATGCGGCTGCCTAATTGATCTCTGGAACATCTCTTAGGGACCACAGCACTCCAGTGCTGCGTGATCTTCACTGCCTGCTTATTCAGTGGTGCATCAGCTTCAATATTATCTTGCTGATATACAAGGCCATACATGGTATGGGGCCTACTACCTAAAAGAACTCCTGACCCTACAGACTTCTGCATGCCCCCCCTATACTGAGGCTGGCTTACTGGCAGTGCCCAGTCACGACTGAGGTTATCATGCAAAAAAGCATTTATGGTGGCTGTGTCAGTAGTATGGAATTCCTTGCTTCCCATAACCACTCTTCCAGCTCAGAGGAGGCCTTGAAAGGAGCATTAAAGTTTTTTTTTTTGTTTTTTTTTTTAATGTGGTGGACTGGCTCATTGAATTTATAATATGTGCTGTTAGTAGAATGTGTATATACTGGATCTGTTTCTCCATTTATATGTAGGGGTGTGTGTGTGTGTGTGTGTGTGTGTTGATTTATGTGGTTTTATCTCTGTATGGTACCCTGAACCTCCAGGAAAGGATGCCCAAAAATGAATCTACCTTGCCTTGCTTTACTGAACTGTTAAACAGCTGAACATTAATAAACATTTTCTAAGTGAAATATGACATTTCCAGAGAGGGTTATGCTTGTCAATGCAACGCCTGTTGAGAGAGTTAAAAGGGCTGGTACAACAAGCGTGGTGCACCACGATAAGCCAGCTCCATAACGGGAAAAAAATACAGTGCAACATGAACACTGTGCTGTAAACTGTCCAACTGCTAGTGCCATTTGTTGTCAGCTTAGATGAGCAGATGTACACTAAAAGAACGACTCGTTTCACCTTGTGACTTTGTCAAGAGTGAACTGATGGCCATGTCTTACTTCCTTTTACATTCTATGAACACATGGACAGCGAGAACAACCAGTGACATAATAGCACTTAGTTACCGATTTTTTTTACCTTTTAAACATTTTAACAATGTATGGATACTGCAAAAAGCTACAAAAAACACATGGTGCACAATGTCTATAGTGCCAAAATTGCAGAATATGCAAGTGCTAAACTCCACAGACTTCAAATACATCCAAACACATTATTCACAAATTTCTGCCGGAGAAAAAAACAGTGTCAATATAATATTTAAAAACAACAGAATTCTAACAAACATTTTACCCTGTTACAGAAAAGCTATTAGATCAAACCTGTCATTGAGGCCTGGAGGCATGGTGGCTATGGAATTAAAAATCCAAAATGCTTCACTTCTTGAGAGCAAACCATCCACATCAACATGTCTTAGCCTCATGGCAACTTTCTCAATTCCCATGTAGCTGAACTGGTGTTCTGCTCTGGGATGTAGGCACATGATGTGCAGTGGCGTATTCCAGGTTAGCCTTCAGGGTATGCCCCCAGTACGGCGACACTGTTACAGCGAAAACGTCAATGCCAACAACATCGACATTGTCACTGTAATAGTCCACCCGAGACCCCGGCACTCTGTCTCCCAGTCCTGCACCCCCTCCCCGATCCAACTTCGATTTGGAGTTAGAATCCTACTGATCAGGTAGGAGCCCTCCGATGAAAACACAGCTGGGGTCTCCAGTCAGATTTATGTCAACGCAAATTGCAGTCGACATAATTGCACCGCTGTGATGGCAGTTGACAACTTAGTTGTCAAACCAGCAACGTAGAACCTGCATTCAGAATGGCCCTTTCATGCACCCCCACCCTTTCCTTAATTTTTACTTGGTTTTGCCTGTATAAAACTGGCCACATAAGCACTGAGCTTTGTAAACTATGCACACAGTGTCACAGTTAAACTTGGTGATACAGATCTTCTGACCCATACCGGGATTAGTGAACTCTACCAATTTCAATCAAAGCACAGTACTTACAGTGACCGCATCTATGACAGCCATTAGGAAGGGGGTAACCAAGTTCAGGGTCTTTAATAGGGATGCAGACTGTGTCAGACTGTATTACCAATAGTCTGCAGCCCCATGAAAGACCCAAAACTTGGTTACTTGGTAAAGAGTTCACTAATCCTTGATACAGGCCAGAAGATCATGTTGCCAAGTTTACAAACGGTGACACTGCATACATAGCTTACAAAGCTCAGTGCTTATGTGGCCAATTTTACATTGGCAAAACCAAGTGGAAACTTAAGGAACAGGTGGGGAAGCATGAAAGGGCCATTTTGAATGGCAACCTAGAATATGCCACTGTACGTCATATGCATACATCCCAGAACACAGCAAAACACCGGTTCAGCTACATGGCAATTGAAAAAGTTGCCATGGGGCCAAGACGTGGTGATGTGGATGGTTTGCTCTCAAGAAGGGGAGCACTTCATAGTAGTATTAGTAGTAGTAGTAAATAGTTTATTCTTCCAGTCAAGAAAAGGATATACCCAGTTGAGCCATAGCTCATTTACAATGGGGTCCACCATTCATACACTCAGTTACAAAAGGAAAAATATTAAACCACAATCAATAATACATAGAGATTAAAATATATGTACTGCAGATACAAAGGGATGGAGGGGTTAGAGTCGATACATTTAACAAACATGTTAACATAATGGGCCAGATTTTCAAAGGGTGTCGAAGGGTTTGCGTCAAGCCCTGGGACACAACACTTTGAAATCACTACTATGCCAATGCCGTTTGCCACAGCTGTGCCCAATTTTCAAAGGTCGGATGCAGCTGCTGCAATTTTCCTGCTTTACGGCAGCTTGTGCCAAATCATGGGGTGTAAGCTCCGTAAAAATGGTCCCCGGGATTGATGCAAGCTAGACCCCAAAAGATGGTCTAACTCTTGACAGTTTCCACACAGGATAGAAAATCCCCTTAGATTGCTGCAAGCCTGGCGTGCCATATCTTTGGCACACACGGGGCTCGCAGCAATCTCGCCCCGCTGAAAACGCAGCCCCATATGTTCATAGTGCACAAGGACACATTTCTGTAAGGCGATCATGAAAACTACGATAGAAAGTTTAAACTGACAGATGACACCAAACTATAATTTCCTGTTTACTTTTCCAAGGAAAAACAACAGTATGGAAACACACAGTTTTAAGTACTCTAAGAGCGAAAAAAACTCATCCATTTTCTATGTGATTACAGCATCACAGGTTAGCCTCACACATGGGCCATGCTTTTGCTAGGGATCAAGGAACCTTTCCTTGCAAGTTACTATCTAAAAACTGAGGTAGACTATTCCAGGCTCTTGCACCCTGGCAAATGGAAGAGTTACTTCTGGTAGTTTTAAAAACTGGGACATTAAGTTCATGGTTGCCCTCTGCCCTTAAAACTGCTTTTACTGTATGTTTTTGAAGTAAGTTGAGTAAGTATCGCAAAGTTTTCTGAGGAAGCCTTTGATAAACTAAATAGAGAACATGTAGGTTTCTGTACTCAGATAAACTTAAAGCAGCAGTGCCAAATAATCAGGAAGTTATTAATTTCCATTTTTGTGGTGCCACAGTAAATATGGCTGCTGTCTAATTTTCAGCCGAGCTCCCCCTTCCCTTCATGTCATATCATGCCTTTTGCTTACTTCCGTGGGACCCTGTGCTGCACATTCCCACTGTCCCTGTGTAGTACTGCGAGTCATACACATGTGCGGTTGGCAGCAGAGGGTTCCAGTTCAACATGGTGGGTGGAAGAAATTTAAATAAAGGAAAACAGAGCAAATTACGAAGGGATAGTACAGTGAAAAAAAAGATTACCAGGTAAATGCTCAACAGAGCACAGGGAACAAACTGTTGGAAAAGATCCGATTTTTATTATCTAGTACTGCTGCTTTAACCAGCTCAGAGATCTAGAGCCAGAAAGTACAGTTACGTAAGAACTTACCATAACAGTAGATCTTCGAGAACAGCTCTTGCAGCAGGTTACACCATTAGGACTGAAGCCGGCAGACGTCAGGACCCCAAGGAAAAATTCTAGCTAGCTATCTTCAGCGGGGACCGCCCCCGACGTCTGTCCCGCCTCCGACGTCAGACATAGTACATAAGGGGGCGGTCCCGCCCGATTCCCCAGTTCTCCCGCCGGAGACTCCACCGCAGGCTGACATCAAAATGGAAGACCGAGGATCCACCGTCAGAAGTCAAAGGAAACAAATCCTGATAGTAAAGGCAAAAGCCATGCTTCCTCCAAGGGGGAAGGTGGGCCGGAAGGTACCTGCTGCAAGAGCTGTTCTCGAAGATCTACTGTTACGGTAAGTTCTTACGTAACTGTACTATCTTACTTCGAGACACAGCTCTTGCAGCAGGCTACACCATTAGGACTGATTTCCAAGCAGTAATGCTGCCAAAAATTCCGGGAGGAGGAAAATAGGAAATACATTCCAGGTCCTGAATCTAGGACAGGAGACCCTGTAGCACCGCCAGGCCGAAACCGGCCCTTCGCCGAGAGGCGATGTCCAGGCTATAATGCCTGACAAACGTATGCACAGAGCTCCAAGTGGCTGCAGCACATATGGCAGAAGTGGAGACGTTTCGGAGTGCTGCAAAGGAGGTGACACGCCCCTAGTGGAATGACCCCGGACTGAACCCGGGAGGGGCTTCTGTTTGAGCTCATAACAGAATGAAATACACTGGACAAGCCAGCGAGACAGGGATTGTTTGGATACAGGTTGGCCCATCATCCTCTCAGAAAAAGAAACGAAAAGCTGCTCAGAACTACGAAAAGTTTTAGTTCTGTTGAGATAATACCTCAGGCTGCGGTGAACATCCAGGGTGTGAAGCAGAGCCTCTCCTCTATTCGAGTAGTTCGGGAAGTAGACCAGCAGGTCAATGTCCTGATTTAGAGTGAGTGAAGAAACCACCTTAGGTAAAAATTTAGGATTCGTCCTCAGGGATACTCTGTCCCGGTGGAAAACTAAATAAGGCTCTTTGCACATGAGAGTGTGAAGCTCAGAAATTCTTCTCGCTGAAGTAACAGCAACCAAAAATAGCGTTTTCACGACAGAAAGCGTGGCTCGCAATCCGGCAGGTTCGAAGGGGCGTGAGTTGCTCCAGACAAAGAGCAAACCTATGGAGGCACTGGGTCCTTAATGGGTGGCCTAAGGTGTAACACCCCTCTCAAAAATTCCCGAGAGGCGTCCAATTGTGCCACTGTACGATGTCCCACCGGAAGGTGGTAGGCAGAGATGGCACAAAGGCGCACCTTGATAGAGGAGTAGGCTAAACCTGTACGAAAGAGGGAGAGCAGGCAGTCCAACACCACTCCCACCGGGCAACCTAAAGGGGAATAGTCGCGTGCTCGTGACCATAAACAAAAATGGCGCCATTTCATGGCGTACGTCGCATGCGTTGCTGGCTTTCTGGCTGCAGAAAGAACTTCCGCAACCTCTTGCGAGACCCCGTGACGCAAGATGGCTATGTCTCTAGGAGCCATGCATGCAGGTTCAGTGAGCGTAAGTCCGGGTGGACCAGTGAACCTTCCTCCTGAGACAAGAGATGGGAGCTGAACGGCAACGGGAGCGGAGGTTTCCGGATAGCTGCATTAGCAAAGGGAACCAGATCTGTCTGGGCCAGAAAGGGCCACCAGGATCATTGTTGCATGCTCCCTACGCAGTTTGAGAAGAACTCTCTGGATCAACGGGAAGGGAGGGAAAGCATAGAGGAATCTGTCTGCCCAGGAGAGGGACAACACGTCTCACCAGAAAACACCAGGCCCTGGATCTAGCGAGCAAAAATTGGGCAGTTTTGCGTTGGATGGGGATGCAAACAAGTCCAATTCTGGAGTTCCCCATCGAAGAAACAGATCCTCCGCTACCTCTTGAAGAAGTTCCCACTCGTGGACTCTGGCCTGGGAGCGACTCAGGCCGTCTGCAATCGTGTTGTCCACTCCGGGAACATGTACAGTGATCAGATTCAGCCGGTCGGATTACCCAATCCCACACCTCATGGCCTCCTGCAAAGGGGTAAGAGGTGCGCCTCCTGTTTGTTGAGGTAATACATCACCGCCTTGTCTGTCTGAAGCAGGAGAGTACTCGCGGGATTTCTGACTGAAAGGCCTGCAGGGCATAAAGGACCCCTCATCTCTAGAACACTGATATGGAGATGAGCCTCCAGAGGGGTCCACGCATCTGGGACTTCACCCGTCCAGATGTGCCCCCACCCCAGACCTGAAGCGCCTGTGGTGAGGATTACCTCGGGACGGCGCTACAAACGGGACGCCTGTAGAAAGCGACCCTGGTCTAGCCACCACTGCCAGTCTCGAATCACGGTGTTCGTGATTCTGACCGGATGCTGCATGTGGTCTTGCCTTTGATCCCATTGCACCTTGAGCATCCACTGAGTTACCCGCATGTGGTTCCTGCGAAGGGACGGTAGGAAATGGCCGCAGCCATGTGTCCGAAAGCAAGTGAAGGACCGACCTGGCAGGGACGGTCTTGTTCGACGATAGCTCCCTGATGAGGGATCTGATGCGCTCCGCTCTGTCGTCTGGAAGAAAAGCTCTTCCCTGAACGGTGTCCAGTACTGTGCCTATAAATTGCAGCTTCTGCAACGGTACCAGGAGAGACTTCTCGTGGTTGATTAAGATGCCCAGAGATCGGAACAGGGCCCGGGTGCTCTGGATCGCACATAACAATGCCTCTCTGGAGGCGGCTATGAGAAGCCAATCGTCCAGGTACGGGAACACATAATGGCCCTGTCTCCTTAGAGACGCTGCCACGACTGCCATGCACTTGGTAAAGACCCTGGGTGCGGATGACAGTCCGAATGGAAGGGCTCGGAATTGAAGGTGGTGGTCGAGGAACTCGAAGCGCAGGAACCTCTTGTGCGCCTGAGCTATAGGGATATGCAGGTATGCGTCCTGCATGTCTAGAGACACTACGAAAGTGTCTTGTTTCGGCATGGGACTAAGACCCGGAAGAGTCACCATGCGGAATCTCTTGTAGGTGACCGACACGTTGAGGTCGCTGAGGTCCAAAATCGGACGGAGGTCCCCTGTTTTCTTTGGAACCAGGAAGAAGTAGGAATAATACCCTTGTCCTCTCTGGTTCTCCGGGACGTACTCTATCGCTCCCTTTTGCAGGAGCGCGAGTACTTCTTGCCATATCAGAGATTTGTGCTGACCCGGGTACCGGGAGAGCAAAGGAGGCCTCGGGGGTGGCTTTTCTTCGAATTCTATATAGTGGCCTCTTCCAACCAACTGAAGAACCCACCTGTCAGTAGTTATAGCCTGCCATCCCGGCAGGAAGTTCGCAATGCGACCCCGACCATGATTTCCGCTGATCCTGAGGGGCGGGGCCGGAAAGGAGTCAGGCTGTGGCGGCTGAGGGGCCCGCTGGCTGGGCCGGCTTAGAGACGCTGGCTTCGCCCGCTGGCTGTTTCCTGGGCTCTACGAATCCAGAGCCCCTGTTGTGCGGAACGGACTGCTGCCCTGCATCCGGCCCACGAATCTTGGCTTTGGTTCCTACGAAAGGAACTAAGCCTGGGTCGGTACATAGGCTGGACCGACCTCACCGCCTTCCCGGCCTCTTGAAGTCTGGTAATAATCTTCTCTGAAGGTTTACCAAACAAGACTTCTCCCTCGAATGGAGCGTCCATGATATTCTTCTGGACGTCCGGGGTAAAGCTGGAGATGCGTAACCAAGAGTGCCTCCGGAGGCATACGCCAGAAGCTGCTGCTCGGGCCGAGGAGTCCGCGGAGTCGTACACGGCTCGTAGCACTTGGGTTCCCACGTCCGAACCCGTACGGAGGAGCTGAAGCATCTCCTCCTCTTCCTTCTGCCCACCTTCTGGCAATTTTTCAGCCGCTTCCAGACCCTGTTCCCACAAGGCATTTTGAAACTGAACCATGTGGGTTAAATAATTCAAGGATCTGATGACACAGGTAGCGGAAGCATACGTGTGCCTGCCCATAGCATCCAACTGCTTGGACTCTGGGTCCGGTGGCAGGGTGCTCAGATGCTGCGGTCTCTGGGACCGGTCATGTGAGGCTGTGATGACCAGAGAGATGGCCTGAGGCTGCTGAGTCAAGTACTGGTCTTCTCTAGGAGCCTTGTACAAGCGATCAGCTTTCTTCGGCATCGCCGGGAGCGAATGTGGACGCTTCCACGCTGCCTTGGTGACGTCCACGAAAGTGTCAACCAAGGGTGGCACCACCACAGGCTTGGGGTCCTTCTGCCGAAGATATTTGGCAAGGCGTATCCTTTCGGGGTCTAGCTCTTCCGCATCCCATCCCATGTTCTCTTGGATATGCCTCATAATATCCGAGAACGAAGGGTCATCCGGAGGAGACTTCGGCACCTCACGTGGGTCCGGAGAAGGGATGGAGAGAGGAGATGGGGATCTGGATGTTGAGAATTCTGATCCCGTGGCCTCCGTCGAAGGCGATCGTCGGTGTCTCCTGGGTCTCTTGGGGCTGGGTGACCTAGAAGAGGATTTAGACGGAGGTCTCCGTTTTTCAGATCTCCCCCTGGGAGGGGTTCCGTGCTCCCTGGGAGGAGGTAAACGGCCTGCCAACCCTGATGGCGAGGGGGGTGCAGGAACCGGGGGTGTAGGGGGAAGAGGAGGAGGAGGAGGATGAGTGGGAACCATGTCTTTCTTTATGGTGTCCCACCAGTAAGTGAAGAGGTCCTTCACATCCGCTAAAGAAAGGCCCGACGACGGTCCGGGCGCGGTGGACGGTTGTCGGGTCCCGGCGTTGGCTCCACAGGGGCCTCGGGTAACGGTGAGGGTTCCCTGGGCGTCTCGACAAGACCGGGGTAGCCCGTCTGGTCCTCGGCTGCGCCAATTCCTCCTTGTTATGTCTCCTGACCGACGCCGGTCGGAGGCGTCGGGGTTCTCTTCTCAGGAGGAGCGGGCGCCGGCCCCCCTACTGGCGTCCGCTGTGGTGTTGGCTTGGCTGGCGACGGTCGTCTGGCCAACGGTGGCTCCAGGGATGTATGACAAGAGGACGACGACGGACGCACCGGCGTCGGATCCTGAGGTCTCTTCAAAGAAGTAAGCTCCAACGTCTTGCGGGGAGGCAAGGAAGCTGACCTGACGTCGGGTTCCGAAGGGCGGGAACCCGACTTATGATGGTGATGGCGATCCCCAGACTTCACCAAGGCCCTGGAGGACGAAGACAAGGATGGCCTGGTGGACTTGGCCTGAGAAGAGGACTTCCTGACCGCAGCCGGGGGAGGCTGAGAGCTGGCCCTGGAGGGGGAGCGGTCGGACCTGGAACCGGAGCTGCGAGAGTCCGAAGCCCTGGAAGGGGACCTGGAAGGGGCCTTCTCCCTTCGTTTCTCAGCATGCTTGTGGGACTTTTTAGTGGATTCCCCCTTGGAAGACGTGGTCTTAAGTTTTTCTTCCAGTAAGAAAGCCTGAAGGGCCTTCTGACGTCTGATCTGGGTTCTACTGTTAAACCCCTGGCAGAAGGAGCAGGCCCGGGTATCGAGGTCTGGGCCTAGGCACCGGACGCAGGCCGCGTGGGGATCCTTGAAGGGGATCTGTTTCCCGCAAGCACACTTGGAAGAGTGACCGAGGTCGGAGGAGACATCAGCAAAAACTTGCTTGTAGAAATCCGAATTTCCCGTGGGAAAGAACTTAACCACGTCGCGCTAGAGCTGAACTGAAGGGTCGAGACATGATGTCGACGGCGGAAAGAACTGGGGAATCGGCGGACCGCCCCTTATGTACTACGCCCACCTGAGGCGGATTGACGCGACGTGTCCCCTCACTGAAGACAACTAGCTAGAATTTTTCTGTGGGGTCCTGACGCCTGCTGGCTTCAGTCCCAATGGTGTAACCTGCTGCAAGAGCTGTGTCTCGAAGTAAGATCAATGGTGAGTTTCCCAGGGGAAGTACGGGATGTACCAGGCAAATCTGTTGTATACCACATCCAGTTTGTCCAGTACCTTCCTAGATGCCCCCCCATAGATGGAAGGATAGTTCTTTTGGAATTTTTAATTTCAAAGCCACCGTGACACCAGGCCTGAATGACAGATTTGATCCAATAGCTTTTCTGTAACAGGGTAAGATGTTTGTTAAAATCCTGTTGTTTTTAAATATTGCATTGACTATCATTTTCTCTTACAAAAATTCATGATTAATGTGTTTGGATGTACTTGACATCCGTGGAGTTTTAGCACTTGCACATTCAGTACATTTTGGTACTATGGACATCATGCACCATGTACGTTTTGAACCTTTTTGCACTAATCGTGCATTGTTAAAAATGTTTAGAAAGTAAAATTAATAACTAAGTGCTATTACATCACTGATCGTACCTGCCCCCAAGTGCACATGGGATGTAAAAGGAAGTGGCTGCCAGTTCACTCTTAACAAAGCCATCAGGTGAAATGTTGAGTCGTTCTTTTAGCGTACATCTGCTCATCTAAACTGACAACAAATGGCACTATCAATTTGAACACTGCATTGGTGTATACATGTGTTCATTTCAGTTTACACACAGTGTGCGTGTTGCACTGTTTTTTGGTTTCAGGTACCTCCTGTTAGTTGAAACCAGTCAGTGCATTGAGACAGTTTAAAAATAGCGCAAGTTACAGGGCAAATGTTTACCTTTACAGTGCCTTTTTATTCTATTTTAAAGTGCCCTTGTTCTCTTGTCTTGTAAGATGCGAGTCTGCTTTAGTTTTTGTTTTACATTTGATATTACTAGGAAGAGTGTTCCTTTTAATATGGCTATCCCCCAGGTTTTCATCCCTGTTCTCAGCTGTTTTCAAATACCCTTTGTTTAATATAACTTATCTTGTGACTTCGGTTGACTAGAATGCAACAGACTGATTCATGACAGTATGGAACTCCCTGTTCAACAAACGGGTACGAAAACTGATGAAAACCTGCAGGTAACCATACTAAAAGGGCTGCTCCTTTTATTATTTCAAATGTAAAAGCAAAGTGCTGAAGCAGAATCAAAACTGGTAAAAAGGCAATTTACAAATTAGGGGAACAATGACTCTCTAAAACAGAACAGAAAGGTATAGGTAAAAATTTTCAGTGGAATATGCACTGCTGCTTCAAGTTAAAGCAACAGAAGGTATGGAAAAGAGGATTCAGGTGGGCCAGAATGGATTTCAAAGCTACTGTAAAGCATGTTCCTACAGAGACATTTTAGAAGGACAGTTCTGAGCCTAATTTTCTAGCAGACAGGGAGGGGAATACAAAATTTGTTGTGATACCGCATTCCAAACATAGGAAGTAGTTTCTGAATGTCATCAATTTGACAGACAGGTGAAAATCAGGTTTTAGTCAAGACAAGCCAAAAGTATTTAGAGGTAAGGGACTGCCTATAATTGGAGCCATCCAAAGTCTTAAAGAACAGCAATGGCGTGGAGCCTGTTGAATCTCTGTCTGCCACCAAAGCTCATATTTCACATTTGGAGATCGCTTACATGAGGTCAACACTGAACTGCATTAAACTCATGATGGAGTTCTGCTTTCAGCTTGGTGGTTGAGGGTTCACTTCCAAAAAACTCTATCATCACATACAATACATGTTAATGTGTGCAAATATGCAAGCATTGGGGAGGTCATTCAGAAAGATCAAAAACAAGATGCAGTCCAGGAGAGAGCCTTGGGAACTTCTTACCCAACTGACGTGTAAGAGAGAGAGAGTGTGTGTGTGTGTGTGTGTGTGTGTGTGTGTGTGTAGTGGGGGTTGGGGAGTCACCTAAAAGGGCCAAGTAGCTCCAGTCACACAAGTAGGAGCAGAAGCCTACAACCTAGTAAGCGTGCTAAATGAGATGGGTATACCACTGTGTTGAATGCCTTGGCAAGGTCAACAAAGATAACAGAAGTGAGCAGGTCCTATCCAGTGTCAATTTAAGATGAGAGAGCCTTAGAATTTCAAAGAAAACTTGGTTTGGAAATGTTCAGAACTTCTAGTAGTTCTGATTTTTTTTATACTCTGATTGAAAGAAAAGCTTAGAAAAGCTAAAATGGTACTGGCAGCCAGATTTTGTTTCAAAAGCTTGATCATTTGTATATACGAACTTACGAAAATAGCTGGCAGAAAACGGCCTTGCAGTCTATCTAGTCTGCCTGAATTTACAGACCACTTAATATCTACAGAGTGATCCATTCCCACTCTCCGCCATCCACTCCTCCCTCCCCCATGACATCCCCACTCCCCTCCACACACCCTCATGCAATCTTCCCTTTTAACCCGTCCCATCTCCTCTGTAAGCTATTCAGTCTTCAGGGAGACCACTTCCTCCGGTACCTCATTCTACTTTGCTACCACCCTTTCAGTGAAAAAGTGCCTCGTCGTTTTCCTTTTGACTCACCTCCCCCACCAGTCTGAGGCAGTTCCCCCTATTGATCCTGTTACCACTAAGGTTGAATAGCCCCTCAGAGTTCACTTTCTTGAAACCCTTAAGATATTTAAAGGTTTCAATCATGTCCTCTCCTTCCACCACCCCATACTTTCTACCAGTGAGTACATGTTGCGGTCTAAGTCTCTCCTCGTAGGGCCTACTCTGCTGTCCCTGGATCATCCTGGTTGCCCTTCTCTGCACTGTCTCCAGTAAATTATTGTCTTTCTTCAGGTAAGGGCTCCAATACTACAAACTGTACTCCAGATGCGGCCTAACCGGTGACCTGTACAGTGGCAGGATGACCTTCGCCTTTCTACTTGTTATATACCTGGCTATACATCCTAGCATCCTATTCACCTTGGCCGCTGCTCTCTTGCAGTGTGCCAGGTGATTCATGTCACTCGTGATGATTACATCCAAGTCTTTCTCCTTCTTTGACTTGGTGACATGCACACCCCTCAGCCAGTTTGTGGTCTCTGGGTTCTTCGCCCGCAAGTGCATCACCTTACACTTTTTGGTGTTGAATCCCAGTTGCCAAATACCCAACCATCTCTCTAGCATAGCCAGGTCTTCCCTAATGCATTTTCTCCCTTCCTCCATGTCCACCCTCTCACAGAGCTTTGTGTCATCCATAAAGTGGCACAGTTTACCTTTAAGGGGTGTTAATCCCAACGACCTAATGGCGGTCCTGGATTTATCGAGCTTTTCGGGTGAATGCATGAGTCCAGATGATCTGGTATTAGCCTATAATAAGGCTGTAGGAGATGCTCTGGACAAAATTGCTCCTGTTCGTGTTTGGCCTCTCACCCTCTGTCCAAGGAGCCCATGGTTTGATGGCTCCTTGATGGAGTTAAGGCGAGTTGGCCAAAGGTTGGAGAAAGTTTGGCGGAAATTGGGCCTTGATGCCGACAGGCTTAGATTGATGGCACATTATGATAGCTATCAATCAGAAATCACTCATAAGAAGGCAGAATTCCTGTCCAGAGATATTTCTGCGGCACAGAATCGACCGTCTCAGCTTTTCCGGACCGTGGACAAACTGTGCAATCCAGTCTGTCTTCAGCCCAGAGAAGCTTTTTTTCAGCTAAGATGCGAGGAGTTTGCTCGGTTCTTTGCGGATAAGGTTGCCGACATCAGGTCCGGTATCGGTCCAACCTTTCCTATGGGGGATTGCGGTGGTCGACTAGAGGTGGCTTGTCCTTGGTCTGTCTGGTTGGATTTTCACCGGCCAGAATTCGGGAACATTGTGAAGATCATCCAAACAATGCGACCAACTAGTTGTAGTTTGGATCCGGGTCCTACACCGCTCTTAGTAGGTTGTGTAGAAGTCATCTACCCAATCCTTGCAGACATTGTCTGGAAATCCTTGGAGAGGGGGAGTTTTCCTGACCCCCTTAAGGAGGCGGTAGTTCGACCACTCCTTAAAAAATCCTCCTTGGATCCAGATTGTCTAGCTAACTATCGGCCTATCTCTAACCTGCCATTTGTTGGTAAGGTTATTGAAAAGGCAGTTGCGTTGCAATTGGATGATCACCTTATATCTCACAATGTCTACGATACTCTCCAGTCTGGTTTCAGGAAAAGGCATAGTACAGAGACTGCCCTTGTCCGGGTATTGAGCTGACCTCCTTATGGCCAGATCAAAAGACGCGTACCATTCCGGTCCTTCTCGATCTATCTGCTGCATTTGACACTGTAAACCATGGAGTGCTGTTGGAGCACCTGCGAGTTTTTTGTGGACTGTCTGGTACAGTCCTCGAATGGTTTCGTTCTTACCTCACAGGCAGGTTTCAGAGAGTTGTCACTGGAATTTATTCCTCTGGCACTCAATCCCTGTCCTGTGGGGTACCGCAGGGCTCCATTTTAGCTCCCATGTTGTTTGCAGTGTATATGCTGCCATTAGAAGAAATCATCAGGTGATACAGTCTGGGTTTTCACTGTTATGCAGATGATACCCAGCTGTATCTGTCCTTTCTCCCCGGTCAGGGTGATGCACTCTCTGTACTTAACAACTGCCTTGATGAGATCAGACTTTGGATGAGTTCGAGCTGGTTGAGACTCAATCCGGACAAGACTGAGGTATTGGTGGTGGATCCAGGTCATCCGGGGTTGGGTGTGGGAGCTGGACAACCATCAGGTTTATTACTTGGTGGTGTACCGCTCCCTACCTCTGAACGAGTGCGAAATCTGGGCGTTATTTTTGATGACAGTCTGACTCTGAAATCTCAGGTATCAGCTGTTGTCAAATCCTCTTTTTACCATCTGAGGAACACGCCGCGGTGAAACATCTGATTCCCCGGTGACCTTCCAACATTGGTCCATGCCTTGTCACTATACGCTGGACTACTGCAATTCCCTCTACCTAGGGCTACCTGGGTTGATATCCGCCGCCTTCAGCTAGTGCAGAACGCGCAGCCAGGCTTCTGACTGGGACTTCTAGGAACCAGTCACATACGCCTGTGCTCCGTGAACTGCACTGGCTGCCTGTTTGGTGGCGGATCACCTTTAAGGTTGGTTTACTAACCTTTAAAGCTCTACATGATCAGGGACCCGGTTACCTGAAAGATCTCCTGGTTCCTTACTGCCCCCTCCGTCCTCTCCGTTCCGCCAACGAGGGATTGCTGGAGATTCCCAGGGTTCGTCTAAAGTCATCAGGATCTCGTGCCTTTGCTTTTGCGGCACCAACCCTGTGGAATTCTCTACCTCGTTGGTTAAAAGAATGCCCAACCGTCGATAAGTTTAAGATCGCCTTAAAAACATATCTTTTTGAGTTAGCATTTTTAAATTGAATTAACCTTTTATAATTGATGTGTAACATCCTGCTTAATGTAGATTTAATGATTTTTTGTGTCTTAGCTCTGGTTGATTTTAAATTTTTGGATTTTATAAATTTTAATCTTGTACAGTGCCTTGGTTTTGAAAGGCGCTTTATAAATAAAATTGAATTGAACTGAATTTTACCCCTTCAGCAATATCACTGATGAAGATGATGAATAACACTGGGCCGAGCACCAAGCTTTGTGAGGCCCCGCTAAGGACTGGCCTAGCATCTGAGAATTCCCCACCCCCAACTATCACCTTCTGCTTTCTATCCTGTAACCACTGTATCACCCACCTAGTCAGTTTCATCCCAACCCGTAAGTCCTCAAGCGTCTTAATCAATTTCATGTGAGGAACAGAACTAAAGGCCTTACTGAAATCCAGATGTAGTATTGTCCTACTGCTGGCCCTTATCCATGGTCTTTGTTACCCAATCAAAGAAATCAATTAGGTTGATCTAGCAGGACCACCATGACACAAAGCCATGTTGCCTATTGTCATGGGAGTCTGTTTACGCCCAGAAAGTTTACCAGTCTTTCTTTCACAACAGTCTCTATGAGCTTCCCCACTATCGAGGTCAGACTAACCAGCTGATAATTACCCAGATTATTCACTCGGCCCACTCTTAGGTAGCGGCACTATGTGTGCTGTTCTCCAGTCCAGGGGAACCAGAGGTATTAAACCAGTCCACCAAGGGCCCACCACAGCATGTCCACTAATTCCCTCAGAACCCTTGGGTATATGCCATCCGTCCCTGGGAACTTAACCTCCTTAAGGGCCTTTAAATCCTTCCCCACTCTCCCCATCCATAGTTCCTCACCCACATTACCTCACCCCTTTCCCTGAGGGACTGGACCATCCTTTTCTTTTGTGAGAAATTAACATACTCATTAAGCACCTCCCCCTTCTCCACACTACCCTCCACCCACTCCTCCCCCTTCTTCAGCCTGAATATACCGTCTTTTATTATCCTCTACTTCCTCGTGAACTGGAAAAAGGTCTTCTCACCCATTTTCACCCCCTCGGCCAGCTGAAGTTCCTTTGTGGCCTTGGCAAATCGAACTTCCCTGTCTGCTTCTTTCGCTTTGCGGTTGTATTCTTCCCTGTCCTCATCCTACTCTGAGCTTTTGTACCTTTTGAAGATAGCCCTTTTGCTCCTAACCAGCTGAGCAACCTTCCTGTCAAAGCAGCTGAGCTTCTTGGCTCTTGTTTTTTTTTGCTCTTCACCTTGGCGCACTTATTAGTGGCTGCCAATAGCACTTCTTGATGATGGCCCACTTCTGGTCCACCCCCATTTCTTTCTTTATTCTAGCAAGGTGGCTTTCCAGAATACTCCCCATCATTCCATAGTCTGTCTTCCAGAATCTCAGAACTCTTGTTTTAGCTCCAGTCTTCCTTTTGCTCATGTCCAGGTGAAACCACACCGTACTGTGGTCACTTCCTACCAGTGCTGCTCCCACCCTCACCTCCTGGACATGTGCACAATTCATCGAAACCAGGTCCACTATAGCACAGGTCCATATCTGATCCAGCAGCACCTGTGTATAGATTGTAGCAGGGACCATCCAATCCACTCCAGGCAGACTGAAGTCTCCCATGATCACTGCCTCCCTCCCTCCTGCCAGCCATCTCCACAATTTTAGACCCCAGCTCCTCCTCCTGGTTCGGTGGCCTGTACACAACTCCTATCCATAGTTTATTACCTTACAATGACTGCACCTGCACCCACAGCACTTCTGTCCGGTCTACTGTCTCCTCTTCCCTAGTGCAGGTGATACCTTCCCTTACGTACAGAGCCATGCCCCCCTCTACCAACCCCCCCATCCCTTCTATATTTTTTTACGCAGCTGGAGAGATCCCAGTCATGGTTAGGCGTGGTTCATGTCTTTATGATAGCAACCATGTCCACTTCCCCCCTCTGCCATCAATGAGAGCAGCTCAACCATTTTGTTACCCAAGCTCCTTGCATTTAGAGATTCGTGTTCCCCTCCACCCCTGAACTGCCTGACCCTCCCTCCTGTATCTGTTCCCACCCCCACCCCTCCTATTATGCCCCCTGCCTGCCCCTACATCCTCCTCTCCTGAAAGGAGGTGAGGCCTAATGGCCCCCTCATCCAGGTAACAATGGGTATTTTGACCCCTGCTGCTCCTCTTATCAGTTTAAATTTAGTTCCCTGTGAATATATTTATCAAATCCTTCCTTTAGCACCCTTTATCCCTCCTTGTTGAGATGCAGCCTGTCCAGTGCATATAGGTCCTTGTTCCTCCATTCACCCATTATTCCATGACCCTCTTCTTTACACCACCCTCTGAGCTAGACGTTGAAGTCCTCTATTCTAGTTTTCCTTGCAGTGCTGACCCTTGGTACTGGTAGCACTTCTGAGAAGGCTACTGACCTCCCCACCCTCCTGAAGATTTGTGCCACCTTCCTTGAACTTGCCCTGGACCACACCCCATCTCACTGTCAGCCAGATCGTTTGTACCTAGGTGAATGATGAGAGATGGCTGCCCCCCCGGCCCATAATCTCGGCTATCCTTGGTCTCACCCCCGTGGTCATCCCTGGAATACAGTGCACTTTTCCACGATTTCCTTTAGCCCACATGTCTCCCCATCTCACTCCTTTAATTATGGAGTCTCCTGGGATCACAACCCTCCCTCCTCCACCTTCCCCCTCCTCTCTTGTCTGCCCTACTATTGCTGACCTTCTCCCACCCACCCCCTATCTAAATAACTGCACCCCCCTCGCATTGATCCCATCCCATTTCCCCATTCTGCCCTCCTCCACTGGGCCCTTTCTCCGCTTGCCACCATCCCCTCCGTGTCCTGCCTTTTTTACTCCCTCCCCCTTCCATTCCTTTGTCCATCCCCCTGTATACACGACCCATAATCTTTGTATCTCAATCCCGTAGCTGTTTCCCCCCCTCTCCCTGTCACCTGTCTTACCTGTACCTTCACTGCACCTCTGGAGGTGTTACCACTGGCCTCACTCCCTTATTTGCCCTCCCTGTTCCTTTTACCAATATCCATCCCTTTCCCCGAGGCCCCCCTTCCCTTTGGGGAAGTGGGCCCAGGGACAGTGCATTGGCCCCCCCATTCCCCCCGCCTGCCCCTCACTCATTCTGCACTCCAACCCTTGATTCTCCCACACCAGCCACCCTGCCCCTCTTCTCCAACACCCCATTTAAATTTTCCCTATACCATAACGCTTCTAGCTCCCTTCTAAGGTGCCATATCTCTGCCCTCAGCTGGTCAAGGCTCCTGCAGACCAGACACCCTGCAACCTCCCAGAGAGTTCCAAGGAAAATTGCTGCCCCGCATCCCCTACAACACACTACCCTACCCACCCTCCTGTCCCATCAGTAACTCTGCTCTCCATTTTTTGTTAATTATTTCCTCCCTGACAGTATAACTATCCTGCCCCTGCAACTTCTGTGGCTCACCTCATGTTCGGTTCTGCTGCTATTACCCACAAAACCTTTTCTATGATCCTGGTACTTTAACCCAAGTGAGGACGGCTGAAAAGTTGTACCCCTTAAACTGTTCACTAAACTAATTTCTCTACCCTAGGCAGGGATGATGGAAAAGCTGCATTTCCTGCAAGAACACCACTTAACCTACTAGCCACTTAAGCTATGATGGCGTGATCTTGGCCTAAGCATTTTGCCAAGCTATGGTAGTAGCTTGTTATATTAAATAAAAAAAAAAAATACTGCAAACAACATTACCTCAGATTTCCCTAATGAAAGGCTCCACAGGACCTAACTGTTTGGCTATTTAAAAGACACATAGTTTTGTGTAATAGCTAACAGTAATAATTTGCAGATGACAGCTTTTTCAAAAAAATGCTTCAAAGTGCCTGTTCTAATAGCATACAGGCACACCATTTGCACAGCCCTCTAGTGGCATGTTGACAAGCTGCAATGCGCTGCCAGTTGCAGGAGGAATATAACTATTGACATGCTGTCATTTCTGCCTCCCTAGACATTAAATAGGGAAAAATGGTAATCTTGCTCCCGTTTTGCAAATTAATTTATTTTCCTACTTTTGTGCATGGATGAGTCTTTTCAAGTCCTTAGAAAACTCATCTGCTCTCAAAAATAGGAAATACATTTATCTGCAAAACTGGAGCAAGATTACAATTTCTCTTATCTTTATTTATCTTTTATTCCCGTTTTCCTTTCAGCAGTTTGCACTAAATTTTGCACAGGCTGCTGAAGTGTAAAACATTTAGTCCCAGCTTTTCCTTGCTTATCCCACACTATGATTTATCTAACATTAAAAGTCCAACAGTTTCCAAGAATAATATGACCTGATAGCTTATTTTTTTATTTATTTTTATTTATTTATACTCGAGGATACTGAAAGAGGTAACTAAAGAGATAGCAGGGCCCTTGCAAATATATCCAGCTGCTGACTGGCCATGGGGGTGGTCCTTAGGGACTGAAAGACAACAGATGTGGTCCCTCTAAACAACAACAGAGGGAAGGATGAGCCCGGGAACTACAGACCAGTCAGCTTTGTGTCTTCAGCTGGAATAATTGTGGAGTCATTACCAAGGGAGGAACTACCTTCTGAAGGGCAATGGGCTACAGGACCCCAGACACATGGATTCATAAGGAGAAGGTCTTGCCAGACAAATCTGGTTGCCTTCTTCAACCTGGTGACCAGGGTAGCAGAAAGGGGACAGGTAGTAGAAGTGATATACTTGTATTTCAGCAAGGCCTTTGATTCAGTCCCCCACAGGAGGCTGGTCAAGAAGATAAGGGACTTAGGGGTGGGGGAAAAATTGGGAACTGGGGTGGAGAACTGGCTGAGGGGAAGAACATAAAGTTTAATTTAATTTCATTTTTTTTTTTTTTTTTTTTTTTTTAACTAGGAAGTGACTGGGCAGCAGCCCTTTTTCAGTCACGCCTGAAGTGTCGCAGTTAATAAGGAGTTTTCAGAGAGGTAAGGGAAGTAACAAGTGAAGTACCTCAAGGGTCAGTACTGAGCCCGGTCCTTTCCAATGTACTGTATTTATTTGTGACATAGGAAAGGCATCATGGGTAAGACCTGCCTCTTTGCAGATGACGCAAAGATCTGTGCAAGGCTGGACAAGGAGGAAGAGATACGAGAACTCAGGGAGTATCTGGGCATGTTGAAGAGCTGGTCAGAGATTTGGCAGCTGGGCTTCAACATAAAAGAATGTAAAATGATCCATATTGGGAAGAGGAACCCGAGAGAGCAATGTGAAATGGGAGAAGTGGTGCTGAAAAGCACCACAGAAGAAAAATACCTAGGGCTCATGATTTTGGAGAGCTTAAAAACAACAGCACAATGTAATAGAGCTGTGGGCAAGGCAAACAGGATGCTGGACTGCATAGGGAGGGGAATAAGCAGTAGAAGTTAGGAGGTGATACTCAGATTGTAGAATTCACTGGTAAGACCACACCTAAAATACTGCGCAAGGTACTGGAGTCTACACCTCAGAACAGGCTGTGACAAGTTGGATCAGCACAGTGCTGTGCAAATGAGATGGTTTACAGACTACGGAGCAAAACACATGAGAAGCTGCAAGAGCTGAACATGTGCACCTTTGAGAAAAGGAGGAAAAGGGGCAACATGATCAAGACATACAATTACCTGGGATAAATAAGGTGGATATCAAGGAACATTTCTCCCCGAGTTCAACTACAGGGATGAGGGAACTCGCTTAAACTTAAGGGGGGAGATTCAAAAGGGGCATCCCTAAACACTTTTTCACAGAAAGAGTGGTGGACAAGTGGAACAAGCTGCCAGAGGAAGTGGTACAGGTGAAATCAGTGAACAGCTTCAAGCGTGGATGGGACAGGTATATGAGGTTAGTTAAAAGGGGGGGCAGAAACAAGGGGAGGGATGATCACTAGGGCCAGTGCTGAGTAGTTAGGTATGGTGGGCTGACAGTCCTTTTCCTGCCGTCACTGCCTATGCCTTTACAAAGGTCGCCAGAGACCAGATAATTGTCTGTGGAGACATACTAGGTAGGGACCTCCCAGGCAGATTGGGTGCGCAAAGCAGTCTTTTTCTGCTGACAAATTCCAATATTTTATTTCTGGAACACTCACATTTCAGAAATGCTGAGAAAAGTTAGGAGTCAAAGAATTTCCCACTGCTCTGAAAAAGTCTAATCTTTTCTGAGAGGTGTAACCTTGGATAGATCTGAGAAATCCTCAGGCTTCCTATAAATTCTTTTCTTAAGAAAAGGTGGGTGTGATATTTTCCACCTTATATCTCCTTCAGGACAGAATCAGATAACATGAGAAGGGAGGCAATTATGAAATGCGTCTTCCGAAACCCAGACTACAAAGGACTGAGGAAGGAAAAGCAGTCAAGAATGGAGAGAGTTGGGAGAGCATCATTGGTGCCAGAACAGTCTGAAAAGTGGTAGGGCCAAGGATGAAAAGGGTAAACGCTCTCCTAGTAATAGAGTAACATGATTGTAAAAACTGATAGAGCCACTTACGAAAGTGGTAGGACTATGTCCATAGTGGCCCCCCTGTTCCAGCACCTATGGAGAGCATTAGTTTTTCCTGAATCTTGTCAAAAGCAGGGGTGAGGGAGATAATGGTATCTCCCAGGTAATGAGGGGTCCTCACTTTTGTAAAAGAGACACATTTAGCACTATTCCAAGCACCAAGGATCTTACTAGTAATAAATGAGAGTTTAAGGCCCTGTTCACACTACAGCATGGTACAATGAAACAGTATTAAAAACAGAATATGTCTTACCATGCTGCAGCGCTCACACCGAGTGATCTGTTTCATGTTTCGATTTAATTAACCCATTTTATTTTGTCCACATTGTCCCCTCAATCCATGTTACATGTAGCTCAGATCGGCAGGTGTTTAGTGGGCTTCTGGGAACCTGGATGTGGTCTCAACATGGATGACGAACCTAAGACCATTCGCACTGTGAGTAGAAACGTGTCATGTGTGGAAACGTTTCAAGAACCATGCTGTAGCCTAGGTCTGATCAGAGTTTTAGTATGGTTCTTAAAAATGAGCTCGGAAGCAGAACAGATGCAAACGCAAAGGGTACTGGCACTGATCTGAAATAGTTTAACCTCCGAGAACCATTTCAGATCGTGCAGTGTGAACAGGGCCTAAGAGGGGCTGTCATGGAGGCAGCAGTACTATGTGCAAAAATGACTGGTCATCAGGGCTACTGTTCTTTGCAGCATTGAGCAACATCAGGGCAGAGAGTGTAGTATGAAAGGAGGAGGAGAAAAGGCGGGGGACTGGGCAGTGCAGAGGACTAGATGGGTGAGTGGGTGAGCCAGATGGAAAACAGAATGTAGGGAGCAGAGAGCAATGCCCAGCAGAGAAGAACTAATTAAATAAGGAGGTGTTGCAATGGGGGGTCAAAATCATGACACTACAGTACCTAATTTGAGTACCTGGAAGCAAGGTATAGTCTGCTTTTGCTTGTTTAGTGGCTTTAGTGCAAGAATTACTTAGCTGCTTGTACCTTAACCAAGAGGCTTTGGGCAGGTACAAAACAGTATCTCAAGCTTAGAGACTGGCAGTTAGCTCAGTTTGACCCGGGGAGAAGGGAACCTTTTACACAAGTCCTCTAAAGAGGGACCTGCTAATCCCCAATCAGTGGATGCACAGATGGGAGCCCAATCAGTGTCAAAGTAAATCATTCATCAGGAAGGCCAGATCAATGAACTTCAACAACTGTAGCCAGATAACTTCAGGGGACTTCGGAATAATGAATTACGTTTTAAAAAAATAGAAATAATCACAATAACATGTTTTGCAATTTAAAAAGGAAAAATAAGTTTACACTAGGAAATTAATTACTGGAGCACAACAAAAAAATAATATGTGAACTCATATCATAGAAACATAGAATCTGGCAAAAGAAAAAAAAAATCTTTGTGGTATTATTCTTTCTTTTCTGTAGGGAGTGAGAAGCCAGCTTACTAGGATTGTGAAGCCAGGCTCTGCCTGTACCTCCCTCTTAGAGGGAATCTCAGCTTGCTCCTGGCAGGTGTATGTCTTTCATATGTTTGTACCCAGGCATCATGACTTAGATGTAACTAGCTGAGATACTTATTTCCTCAGCCTGCATGCAGTTTCACTCCACATGAACCAGCAAAATACTGTATGTTCAGTATGCTTTTCTATTTGTAATCTTATGCTTTTGGAAAACAGAAAGCATTAACTTCAAAAAAAGTTTATTTATGGTGGTATAAATAACAATTAGGCCAGTCTGACAGTTATGAATGAGGGAGACCCCATTAGAAACAGGAACAACACAACAATGGGTAAGCAAATAAAGGCTATTTTAAACATGTGTGTCAATATGTATTCATCACATAATGTTAAGATTGCTGGAAAACATGTAATTACCTGATTGGTATAACAAAGAAGTGTGGTGGCCATGTTAGTCCAGTCGATGATGTAGAAGGGGGAAAAAAAAACAAATATGCTTCAGATGATTCTTTTTATTGGACTAACAAAACTGACCTGACTAACTTTTGAGAGCTATACTCTCTTCATCAGGTCAGTCTATAACATCAAGGCAGAATAAGCCTTGCGTCCAGCCACCAGAATGCTTTAAACCGTCCATCTATGTTCTGACCTGATGAAGAAGAGTACACCTCTTGAAAGCTAGTCTCAATAACAATTTTGTTAGTTCAATAAAAAGGTATAAATTGCAACATATTTGTTGTTTTTTTCCTTCTCCCTGTATGGTGCAAACATCTGTTTCACGATGCCTGGAAACTTCTAAAATTATTATCCACGTATATCCGTAGATTACCATGGTCAGTTTAATTCTCAAACTATATTGACCATGGTCTTCCATGGTCTTTTCCTTGACCATTTACTATAAGAAGTTGTCTATGGACAACATGGCTAACATCATGAACAAGAAGTAGAAAATGGGAGGTGGAGGTGCTCAACCCAAAGAACTGTCCTCTGTCTTTGTTTCTTATATTTTATTCACATTCTGATTATTTGCTTTACGGGTAAGCACACTGGAAAACAAGTTCCCTTTTCCGGTGCAACCAACAAATTCATACAATACATAACATTACAATACAATAAGACTATACATACTAATACATACAGTAGAAATACAAACTTCCACATCTCATATACAAACATAAATAATTAAAACATTGGCATTCAGACAATAGCTTTAATGCTGATAAAGAGAGGTACAAAAGAACCTATCTGTAGTTAATTTCCTTATTTCAAGTGGAACCTCATTCCATATTTTAGGAGCTGCATACATAAAAAACACTGACCACAAGTAGTTCTCAGTAAAGGCAGTTTCAAAGTTTCATTGTCTACCCTAGCCCTGGACAAAAAATTATGATCATCTCTCTGTAAGAAACCAGACAGGTTTTTAAGAACACCATCCTTAATAATTCTAAATGTAAACTTAGCATGAAGATATCTGAAATTGAAATGAACTGGTAACCAACCTATATCATTCAAAACTGTACATTGATGTGTCCTCCGTGGAACTGATAATGCAAACTTCCCCAAAAGTTGTAACAAAGCAGATTTTTTCTGAACAATGTAAATAGAAGCATTATCCGTAACAAGTGAAGCATAATCTACAACTGGAAATTAACATTGCTTAGTAATGCCCACTCTAGTTTCAGATGTCAAAAAAGACTTCAATCTATATAGAGTAGCAATCTTAGCATGAATCTTAGATGTCATTCTTCCTAGATAAGGCTCAAAACTTAATACTGGACCCAATAATACACCTTGATACTGAAAATTATATACACTATAATTAACAGCTTTCGTTTTTTCCCATAAGGAAACCTGTGTCGTAATTTGCTGTAACAAAGGAGTGTTTATTACGGCAAACAGGCGCCAGGCGCTTCCGATGACGCAAGCGTTGCTAATGGCCGCTTGATGCTGAAGCTCTGCCTGACTTGACGAAATCCTAAGCCATCCTGGCATCCAAAAAGAGACAAAGCGCCAGAAAACCCGCAAAAGCTAGCCTACATATGGCAACGAGACAAAAACTGAAAGAATTTGAAGCACCAAGAGCGTGCAAAGAGCTGAATCAGCGGACCCTAGCCTGGCAGCCCCCGCTAGCAATCGAACAGGGTTTGTGGAGCGCGATGACTACACCAGAATCAGAATCGGAACCTATAGAGGCTGGCGATGAGGAACCTGAATTTACTATTACCTCCAAACAACTTTGCATTCAGCTAAGTACAATCGGTGAAACATTGAAACGTATTGAAATAGCTGTGGCTGATACAAAAAGAGACCTCAGGGTAGTCGAAAGACGCGTGGGAGCAGTTGAGGCCTGTCTGACGGAATATTGTAATGAAACTGATGTGCATAACTCCGCATTGCTAAACCTCCATTACAGAGAAATACAATTAAATAAAAGGCTGGAGGAACTTGAAAACAGGCATCGACGGAATAATATCAGAGTTTACGGACTTCCTGAAAAAACAGAGTCAGGGGACATGACACTTTTCATGGAAGCCTACTGCGGGAGCTGCTGGACTGGCCTAAGGAGGAACCACTGGGTATAATTTGAGCCCACAGAGCACTTATACCCCCACCAACAAATGCCAATGCCAGACCGAGATCGATAATTATGGCATTCCTAGACTTCAGAGTAAAGGAAAAAGTTCTGAAAACGGCCTGGGGGCGTAAAGAGGTGATATTTGGAGACCAGGGTTTGTATTTTGACCATGATTTTGCAGCATCAACGTAATTGCAACGGCGACTGATACTAACTGCCATGAAATCCCTAAGGCAGAAAGGAATGAGAGTTTACCTGGACTATCCAGCCTGACTTCGGGTGAAAACAAGTGAAGGGGTAATAAAGCGCTTTGCAGACATTATGGAGGCGAAGGATTTCCTGGTGGACCACGGGATCCAGCTAGACGAGCTGCAGTATCGCTTTCCAAGACAGGAGCTGGAGGTCTTGACCTGGCGGTTAACCGCGGGAAGGAAAGCTGAAGCTCAAAGCGTAGAATTGTGGCAAAAGGTTCGCAGGGCAGTCAAACCCAATCCAGCACCAGCCGAGAAGGCAGCTACGGCGGCAGAAGTCCAGATGCAACCCCAAAACAATAAGGGAGCAGGCTGAAGCGTGGCTGAACAACTCAGAAGGACCTTCTATTTTGCAGAGACCTGCTAGCCTGGACTACAATAATGGATAATAAAATCTCAAGTCCTGTGGGAGAGTATAAAAGCTGGAACATTAAGATATGCCTAGGATAAAGTCTAAGAACCTGATCGGGGGGAAGGGAGGGAAGTAGCGAGATATGCAACCAAGTAATCTTTAAAACGCCATAGCTTCTAACCCAACTCTTGGGAGGATTATATCCTCTCGAGGTATGAAACAGTGGCATTGCGCATACCCAGGAGCCCCTGAAGGGGCACATGTGGGTTGAACTCTGCCCCTCTGTCGTTCTTCCCCCTTCTCCTCCCCCCTTTTCCCCCCTTCCCTTTCCTCTACCCTCTCCCCTACCTCCCCCATCCCCCACCCCCAGATACTGGGACCTCACTCAAGGTATAAAATTAAGGATTTTGTCGGTCAGGCCAATAGCATGTCTAGGCCTAGACGGCTCAGTAACCTTGGACCTTGTGAAGGGTGAAGTAGAACACCCTAAGCTCAGCAAATCACCCTACTGACCACCGTGGGGAAGTGTGGTCAGCCAGGGAGTACAAAATATTGTCTCCCTAAGGTCTCCCGTTTTACCACCATAGTAAAGGAGAGACCTTTTTAGGGTTAAATAGATCTTTTTTTGATCTTATTGTACCATCTGAAGATCACCTTGAAGTACACCATGCATCTAAAAAATGCACAGTGTGACAAAGAAACAAAATCTGTCAAATTGTATATAGTTCAGAAAAGGTTTGGAAATGTGATATATTTTTTCTTTCTATGTTTTCTGATAAGGGAAGTGTGTGCATTAGAAGTAGTCTTAAGGGGGGGCCACCTGGGGGTCGGACCATACCTTTCTTTATGATTAATGGAATATGGGGGATATCCAAATAGTTACATACAATGTAAGAGGTCTGGGAAGCCCTATTAAAAGGGCGAGAGTTTTGAGAGAATTGAGAGATTTCAAAGCAGATATTGCCTTACTCCAAGAGACTCATTTAACACAATTAGAACATTCCAAATTAAAGAGGGCATGGGTGAGACATATTTTCTCATCTTCCTGTCAATCAAACCCACACAAACGAGGGGTAGCTATATTGGTAAGGAGAAATCTCCCCTTTAAGGAGACATTGGTGAGGTCCGACCCCGAGGGAAGATATGTATACATGGAAGCTGATCTAGGCACTCACAGGTGTAGCATCCTTAACAGATTTGCTCCCAATGAGGAGAATCCCAGGTCCGTCTTTTTAACCAAGATGCTTTTGGCACTCCCTGGGCTCGACTCAGGTCTCAGGATAGTAGGAGGGGATTTTAACACAATTCTATGCCCCCACCTAGACAAATCAGGGACACAGCCGGGGAGAAGATCCAAGGCATCTGTAACACTTCACAAACTTGTGCATGAGCAGGGTATGACAGATGCATGGAGGTTCCTGCACCCCACCATGAGGGACTACTCGCTTTACTCACCTAGACATTCAGGTTACAGCAGGCTAGATCTTCTGCTGGTCCCCACAAATTGGACATGGGCATTAAATTCAGCCAGAATAGGTAGCTTTACGCCATCAGATCATGCCCTGGTACTGCTTAAGCTACGACTGGGAGTCACAAACCGACAACAGACGTGGAAACTAAATTTGAGTCTCATTAATAAGGAGGAATTTAAAACAATGATAAGTACAGAGATTAAACAGTTTCAGAAGTTTAATAACCCAGAGGATACTTCCCCTTCAATATATTGGGATACTCTGAAAGCATTTATAAGGGGCAAAATCATTGCCTATGCATCTAAAGTCAATAGGGATAGAAAAGAGGAACAGATAAAGTTAGAGAGGATAATATCAGAGTTGGAAACTCAACATAAGCGAGATAATCTAGCAGGGACAAAACAGAAGTTAGAGGAGGCAAGAGAAAAGTTAACACGAATGGTAAACCAGCGTATAGAAGCTAGCTGTAGGTACGCCAGACAGTTATATTATGAAAAAGGTAACAGGGCCGGAAAGCAATTAGCAGCACAGCTACGTAAGGAGGCAGCGTCGAGGGCAGTATTAAAACTTAGAAAAGGGGCAGACCACCGTCTGGTCACATCCCAAGCAGACATAACAAAATGCTTTGCTGACTTCTACCAGAGGCTCTATGCTGTGGAGAGATGCCCTGATCATGAGGTCAACATTGCCCAATATTTGAGAGGAATTCATCTCCCGGTCTTAGACCAGTTAGGAAGGGATAAGTTGGGGTCTCCGATCACTATGCAAGAACTTAAAAGGCAAATTTAATTACTTAAAAATACAAAGGCTCAGAGAATGGATGGGTACCCCGCAGAATTTTATAAGACCTTCCAGATAGATCTCCTCCCGACTTTGTTGGAGGCGTTTAACGCTGTCCTAGTAGGGGGCCTACCGATTCCTCCATCATGGAATTATGCAAAGATATCGGTACTGTTAAAACCAGATAAACCACCTGAGGAATGTGGATCGTACAGACCCATTTCCCTGTTGAATACAGATCTAAAATTGTTCACAGGTATACTAGCCCGGAGGCTCCAAATGGTTATTGGGGATCTTATACACCTGGATCAATCCGGTTTCATATCCGGAAGATTCCTGCAGGATAACGTTAGACGTTTCCTAAATATAATCTCTTCCCAGAAAACAGTTACAACCCTCAGCCTGGCTATAAGTATCGATGCCGAAAAGGCATTCGACAGGGTGGACTGGGTTTTCCTTCAATCAGTTCTTAAGAAGTTTAATCTGGGAGTTAACTTTATAGGTGCAGTAGCAGCACTGTACTCTCAGCCAGAGGCGGTGATTAATGTGAATGGATGCATCTCAGACAGATTCCCCCTATTTAGAGGGATCCGTCAAGGATGCCCACTCTCCCCACTGTTATTCGCTCTCTCCCTGGAGCCTTTAGCGGAGCAAATTAGACAGGATTCTCGAATAGGAGGTATAAAAGTGGGCTCTCAGATCCATAAACTTTCCCTATATGCTGATGACACACTTATCTACCTTGGGGACCCAGTTAGTTCGCTTTCACCCTTACACAAATCTTAGACCAATTCCAACAAAAGCGAGGATACAAAATCAACCCTCAAAATCTGAAGCCTTGAGGCTTAGTGGGCCTCTCCACGAGTTGCATCTAATTTTCAGTTTGCATGGGTGCCGAACAACACCATTAGATATTTGGGAATAAGAGTCCCGGTGGACACTTCCCAGCTTTTTACTGCAAACTATCCCAGACTACGGGATGCCATTAAACAAGATTTAGGGAGATGGAGACTGCTTCTGATGTCTCTTTTAGGGAGGGTACATTCTATCAAAATGAATGTGTTACCACGCTTATTGTTTTTATTCCAGACAATACCTATTGCCCCCCCACCCCAGATTATACCTAAAAGAACTAGAACGCCTTATAACATGTTTTATATGGCTCGGTAAAAAGCCCAGATTAAGAAAGGCGCTCCTTTGTACCAGGCGGGAACAAGGTGGATTAGGTCTACCGAATATTAGAGACTACTACTTAGCGGCCCAGGCTCCCTGGCTGTATGCATGGATGAAACAGAGGGTGAACAATAGGTGGTTCCTGATGGAGCTAGAACAGGCATACAAACTGCCTCTTTGGACCCTGCCAACTGCTGCTGTTTCCCCGAGTGTGGTCCACAGGGTTTGCAACCCATGGACTAGATATACCCTACGAGCCTTGTTGGCTCTACGGAGACGATTAAAGGTTCCGGGGGGACTAGGCCCCCCTATCTCTCATACAGCACCACGAGAATTTCAGCCCTCCCAGTTTAGATGCAGGTTACCATTTTTGGGAACGCCAAGGCCTTACAAGGTTTACTCACTTGCTGGAGGGTGAGATTTGTACCACATTCCAGAAACTAAAACAGAAATATGGACTCAGAAAGGAGGATCATTTTAGATTTTTACAAGTGAGACATTTCATACACCAGACTCCACATATACAGCAGCTATTGAGACCCTTAACAGAATTGGAAAAACCTTTTTATAGCTGGATCACTCTAAGTGCTAAGATGAAACCTATCTCCCAGATCTATAGGTTAATGACAGACCTGTATTCAGGACCAGTCGAGCTAGTTAGGCATAGGTGGGAGGGGGATTTAGGTATACAGTTGGGGGACTCCGAGTGGCAGAAGGCTGTTGCTCAGGGTTGGAGAATCACAGCTTCGCCCTCCTGGGGTGAATACCACTGGAAGGTGCTAATGTGCTTTTTTAGGACCCCCACAGTCACACAACATTTCCACTCAGATAACACAAACCGATGTTGGAGGGAATGTGGAAGGATCGGTTCGCATTTTCACATCTTCTGGGGATGCCCGGAGTTAGAAGGTTTCTGGCAACAAGTACATAAACAGATCCAGAATGTTCTGGAGGCTCGCCTCCCAGGTACATTTGAGGCCCTAGGCTTGGGTTTCCCGAGTAATGAGTTTCGGAGACTACCTCGACCTTGAAGGAGACTATATCACATCTTCAGGCTGGCAGCTTTAAAATGCATTACACTCTGCTGGCGATCTGTAAAACCGACGACTATCCTGACCTGGAGAGATAGAGTAAATGAGTTAGAACAAATGGAAAGGATTACAGCAGCCTTGAGGCTTAGCATGGAGAGATTTAATTTGATATGGAATGTCTGGCATGTGAAAGGTCACATGCTGACCTCCTAGAAGGCTAAGGCCCTAAATCAATCCTGCTCTCATGCCTTTTGGCCCACAAACCCTGAAGGGAAAGAGTAGATTGAGGCGAAGGCCCTGACCCATACAGGAGAAGATAGACTAATAAGCTCGTACACACACACACTGCCCGTTAATTGGTTTGAGTATTGATTTTTTTTTTTTCATTCATTTAGTACAGTTGAATAATCTTGGCATGGTGAGAATCATTATGTCTGCACAGCCACTTGGAGAAATTAGGTGTTAAAGGCTATTTAGATTGAAAGGGGAATCAAAAATCAAGGGGTGGGAATAGGGTGCAGAAACAATTAAGTGCTAAACAACAGAATTAATTATATGAAGATAGAGAAGAGACAACAATGAAATGCATGGGCATCTTCTACAAAGGGACAGTTGGCTTGGCTACCTCGGTTCTTTTTACCCATAAAACATAATGTATAAGCTACATTATTGATTCCAATAGTCATGATGACAATGTAAGACCATTGGTACTAAGTCAAGATTGTGTAAATGTGACAATAGTCTGTGATGGCTGTGCTCATGTATTTTGATGTAATGTCACTGTGCATCAATAAAAAACTTAACTAACAAAAAAATAAAAACAGGCGCCAGGTTTTTCTCGCTCTGCGCATGTGCCAGCACCAGCCATCGCTCTTCTGCACCACCAAAAGCGATCTCAATGGCCAGACACCAGACTGCCACTCAGACTCGGCTGTAACTATAATAATTTAAAAAAGAAACAAACAGCTGCCTTCTCTTAAAAAAACAAACAAACAAAAAAAACAACAAAAAGAAAAAAAAAAAAGACAAACTTTCTTCAAGCAGCCGCGCCGACTGCTGATGATCCTGAAACTCAATCAGACCACGGCTGCACAGAGACATCATCTCTTTTATTTTTTATAACTGCTGTGGCAAAAACAGAAACTTAGCAATTATATAAAATAAAATATGGGGTGGTGTAGTAAAACTTTGAATTTTACACACACCCTCGGTGTTGGATGCCTAGATAAACCCCTCGAGCTTCGCTCTCAGGATTTATGTGGCATCCAACATCTCGGGTGTGAGTAAAATTCTTGTTACACACACCACCCCATACTTTATTCTGTTTTTCATATATTGTACCATCAGGTGCACGAATCTGAAGGCTCCTCCCCCTGTCCCTTAACTTCGCAGTGGTCCAAAAACCATTGTTTTTGACTTTATTTAAAACCAGTTTATTAGTAATCAGACACTGCTATATCTTACTCATTTCAGCTGTTAGTACCCTGTTCAACTCTTCAGTTGTAGTAGCTTGAAAATAAACTACTGCATCGTATTCATAGAGAGTAATATTAGCATCATCTAAAACTGAGGAAATTTTATCAAAACTTTAAGAAAACAAAATAGGACCCAGTATGGAGCCCTGTGGGACTCCATACTTAACATACGCTTTTTCAGAAAAACTGCCACGAAACTTGAACATTTGTTGCCTACTTGTAAGGTAATCAATAAACCAACCAAGTGTTGACTGCTCCACACCCAGCGTACCCAACCTGGCGATATGAAGTGTATGATCTACCAGATCGAATGCCTTGGTTAATTCCGCAAACGCAGCCCCAGTCAAACATTCTTATAAATATATATATTCTATGCAAAAGCTTAGTTAATGCATCATTTAGGGTTAAAACACAAAAAGTCAGGAAATAAGACCTTTAGGGTTGCCCCCCCCATGGACCCGCCCATCATCCCAAGAGTGACAGATGACGGGGTATGTCATTGGGGTTATGAGGCCTAAATGTCACCCCATTTCATGTGTAATCATATTCACAAACCAAAGTAAAGAAGAATGGGGTGACATTTAGGCCTCACAACCCCAATGACACACCCCGTCATCTGTCAATCTCGGGATGACGGGTAGGTCCATGGGGGGGAGGGGGCAACCCTAAAGGTCTAATTTCCTGACTTTTTGTGTTTTAATCCTAAATGATGCATTCACAAAGTTTTCTCACACAGAATTTCCTTACTTTTTGAGAAAGAATAGAAAAGTAGAAAGTTGCGCAAGTTGGTGGGAGTGCGGGGCCCGACAAACTTGCAAATTTCTGCCTAAGATAAGAGTACAAGTACTGAATATCCTATGTATGCTTGGAGCGCATATGGGTGGGAGCATGGGGCCCACCACCCTGAAACAAAACAAAGTGTCAATCATCCGACTAGCACAATTCAACACCTGTTCACGTCAGACACCTAAGCACTGAAAATTACCTCCATGGCAGCAAGACTAGGTACCCTATAAATGTGAACCTACTACCACAATGGGAAACACTATACACAAAACATAAAGTGCATCATGCAATATCTGCACAGCAAAAAATTTTTCCAACATCTAAACACCATAATTGACATGTACAGGATATCCCCCCCAACACCCTCCAAATTTCAATTGAAAAGACCAAACGATTTCAGAGATATAACATTTGAAAGTTTGAGATTTTCATTTGTCGGAGTGGCAGAATTCCACACCTGTTTACATTTTAGACACCCAACAACTGAAAAGTACATCCATGGCAGTAAGGCTAGCTACCGTATAAATTTCAAGCCAGTACCAGAATGGAAAATGCTATCCACAAACCGTAAACTGTGCCACGCAATATCGCTGCAAATAGTACTGTCTGACACATAAACACCACACTTCACATGTACAGGACGTCCCATCAACACCCTCCAAATTTCAAGTGAAAAGACCAAAGCGATTCCAAGATATTTAATTTTAAAAATTGTTAAAATTGGGCTATCTGGTCCCTCCAAATCTGGCCTTCTAGTCCCTCCCTCATGATCAAAAAATGTTGTGATCAAAGAATTTGCAGGCTCACAAACAAAGAATTTGCAGGCTTGCAATCAAAGAATAAAAAATGGTAAAACTCAATTTTTATAGAAAAATAACTGAAACCACAGTCATGACGTGATAGAATGACACCCCCTGAGCAAAATCCATCCTCATTTGGCTTAATAAGTCGCACCCTCGCGATCAAAGATCGCGATCAAAGAATCTCACAATCAAAGAATTTGCAGGCTCGCGATCAAAGATCGTCTGCAAGCTGTAATGAAAGATTTTAAAATTTCAAAAGTCTATTTTTTGACTAAGTTAGAAGAAACCACAGCCATGGCTCGATAGAGCAAAGCCCCCTGAGCAAAACCCATCCAAGTTTTACTTCAGGAGTCAAACCTGAGCCGAGATAGAGTTTTTCCGACCGCAAACTGAAAACAAGATGGTGGCCGTCATGATCGAAGTTTCTTTGATCGTAAGCCTGCCAATTCTTTGATCATGAGGAGGGACCAGATAGCCAAACCCCCATTCTTCTTTCGCAAAAAAAAAAATATATAAATTTCCCCATTGACTCACAATGGGAACTTAAAAAGTTTAATAACTTTTGAATGGATTAATATTTTTTCACCAAATGAAAAGTGGCATTTTCCTTGACCCAAGCTTTTTTAGACGAGCCAAGTCACAGAGTGGCATGCCATACGACAGCCGCGCAGACCGAAAAACAGCCCACATAACTGGCGAAAAGTGCATTTTTTAGCATTTTGGTGCGCAAAAAAAGGTAAGTCTGACCATTATGAAATTTGGCAGATCAAAAGATCTACCATGCTCCACAGCACATACCAAATTTCATGCAAATCCGTTGAACGGGTCCAAAGTTATTAACACGCAAACTTTCCAGTTTAACATAGAAGTGCCTACTCAACCCTAAATATAGGGGCGTGACCGTGCCCCTATAATATATCTATATAAAGTTTCTAATATATTCATGTCAAGTTTTCAGAACATAATTTCATTACAACTGTGTTGTTCCCACCATCATTTCGTATTTAAATTATATGTTAACATTTCAAGACTGATGTGTCTCTTCATCAGAACTTAGGGCTATACAAAAATACAACAAAGAGCAAGAAATTATAGTTTCCCACGGTTTCAAAATATCAGTATTGTTTCAATTGAAAATAAATATATATATATATATATATACACACACACACACACGCACACACATATATATATATATATATATACAAAATCAATCACCATTCTAGCAGGGAGAACAGGCCTGATTTTAGGCCTCAATTTTAATTCTCTTCAATGTGACATTTAGGGTTTTAAGTGGCATCAACGTTGGGCTTCTGTAAAAGATGTTATATGTTTGAGGGTGATTATTATTTCAGTTTAAATGAAGAGCATCTTTTAGCAGTATTTAATTTTCAAAAGGGATGTTTCCCTTACTGTCTGTGTTACTTGGATAGATGTCTTCTGTTCCAGGCCCTGTACTTTTAATTCCAGGTCTGAAAAATACAGTCAGACCTGATTAATCCATAAGCATGTCTGTTAGCCTAATTTGTTACGTAACAAAATCTACGTAGTAATCAGACATTGACCAGATTATGATTTTTTTCCCCCAACGATTTATTATTGTAAAAAGATTCACTCTTTAAATACAGTGCAAAACATATAGGTACATGTACATTACTTTGTTTCATATACATTTCAGTAACAAAAATCACAAGAAATGTTATGATACAGTATGATACAGTATGTATCTGAGTCAACCTTTGGCATTTAAAAAGCAATTTTCACACTCATATTAAAAGCACAGTATGAGCATAAAGCATCATGAGCATAAAAATAAGCACTTAAAAAAATCATAAAAAATGTTATGATACAGTATGCATCTGATTTAACCTTTGGCATAATGTTTTACACTTCAAGTGCAGCATAGGAGGAATTTCACAAAGGAACAGTTTATCACGAGCAGAATGAGGGGCTCATAGCTTGCCAGCTAGCTGGGTAGCAGAAACAATGGGGTCGGTCAAATTCTATAAGATCAATCGGGGGACATAAGGACTGGGACAGATTTACCTGGGGTACCAGAAACTGCCACAGAACTGGGGTTTTACTCAGGGCAGAATTATTTTTTTTTAAGCAGAACTACACTCAGGTAGAGCAGGCAGACCGCTAGCTAACTGGGGGACATTTACTGCATTTACCGGGGTGGGGAGCGTGGATTTTTTTCCGGCAGAACTACACTCTACGTGGGGAAAAGGAAGAATGGGGCTTTACTTGGGGAGAAAAGGCATACCGGAGTAGATCATGCTTTACTCGGGGCAGAGAGATTTTTTTTTTAGGCAGAACTACACTCGGGGGCAGAATGGATTAACCATGGACTGAGAAGGCTGGGACAGCTATCCAGGAGGCTCTACGGAGATGGCATAAAAGGAACTGGGACCAGAAGGATTTACTGTGTGTGTGTGTGTGTGAGTGGGGGGGGTGTACAATTCAATCTACGAGGAGATCTACCATGGTAAAATTTCAAACTCGGGGACAGAAGGCATACCGGGGCAGACCATGCTTTACTTGGGGCAGAAATATATATTTTTTTTAGGCAGAACTACACTCAGGGGCAGAATGGATTAACCATGTACAATTCAATCTATGAGGAGATCTACCGTGGTAGAATTTCAAACTCGGGGAGAGTAGGCACACCGCTAGCTAACCGGGGGACATTTACTGCATTTACCGGGGTGGGAAGCGTGGATTTTTTCCAGCAGAACTACACTCTATGTGGGGAAAAGGAAGAATGGGACTTTACTCGGGGAGAGAAGGCATACCAGGGCGGACCATGCTTTACTCGGGGCAGAAAGATAAACATTCAAACTCGGGGCTAGCAGGAACAGCTGGTGTGTGTTGGGGGGCATACAATTCAATCTACAAGGAGATCTACCATGGTAAAATTTCAAACTCGGGGAGAGAAGGCATACCGGGGTGGACCATGCTTTACTCGGGGCAGAAAGATTTTTTTTTTTAGGCAGAAGTACACTCGGGGGCAGAATGGATTAACCGTGGACTGGGAAGGCTGGGATAGCTATCGAGGGAGAAATCTCACACTGACATTAAATGGCACATCAGGATTTACCAGAGCAGGGGAAAGCTTGGAAAAGGAAGAATGGGGCTTCACTCTGAAGCTGCAGTTTTCAGTTGCACTCGGAGGTGCTGGGAATCGAGCTGAAAAATAAAGGGAAAAAGATAACTCATTAAAACAAGACTCCCTCTGAAATGAAAAAATACTCTGAAATTAATTTATTAAAACATTAAAACATTTCTTTACCTAAAACAGCAGCAGTGACAGCAGGAGGAGAGTACACTCGTGCAGCTGATGGAAGTGTTGCTTTCCATCGAGTTAATACGCCAGACGGGATTAAGAGTGCTTGCGATTAACACTCTGTTAAAAACATGTTAGCACCTCCACCTGAGTACAATTAAAAAACGGATTAAGGAGGTCACAGGCAATAGGTATTAATTAGCCTAGTTAGAGACAAATGCAAATGGATTGGATTCTCACTTTTACTTATTAAAGAGGTAATTAACATGAAAAAAAAATCAGTTTGCATTGTGTCTCATTCGGGAAACCAGACATACGGACTAATGAGGCACGGATAAACCAGGTCTAACTGTATCAAAGTAACCACTTATGGTAAACTTATGCCCCTTTTATCATTTTAAACAACTCAATTTGTTATGTGGTAGTAAACTGTATATAGTATGTTTTTGGTTTTCTCACCTTATGTTCAAGTTTCAGACCCCTGTGCTCCGTTGTGCTAGAATTCTTACCAACCTTTGCCACACAGATTCAGCTGCCATTAAGGACACTGTCAGCATTCTGCCTGCTTCACTGTACATGGACAAACCATAAATAAGCATGATCCCTGATGATGTATAACCATTTAAATGACTACTGGCCAATTTCAAAATTATTAGTACTGACAAAAGTCACTGAGCATCTGGTCAATGATCAGACAAGAGTTATTCTGGAACAATATAGTATTCTAAATCAAAGCCAATCAACAAAATATAGCACCATTTCAGCAATTGTGAAGCTGACTGATGACGTTCAAATGGAGTTGTATGTGGGCAGTGTTGCGGTGAACTGCATCTGGGCCTTAGGAGGAGCTTAAGGGGAGGCAGTATAGCACTGTGGTTTTGGGCACTGAGCTGCAAACCTGGAGACCTGGGTCTGAATCCCACAGCCCCAACTTGCATACTCTGTGACCATGAGCAAGTCACTTAACTTCCTTGTGCTCCCAGGTCACACCTGGAAACAAGCTTCAGCTTAGTGTGCCTTTCCTGGTTAAACAACTTACATACTAACATACTAAAATGCCAGCAGAATAGGCCTAACGGTCTTTCGAGTCTGCTCGATTGGTCAGCCCCCACTCTGGGTGCTGACCTTGCTGCCTCCCTTGCCTTCTCTGGCTTCTCCCTTCCCAGTTCAGGATATTCTTGCTGCATTAGATTTTGCTTCCAGAACCCTTCCCTGTACCTGTCCCAGCCCCTCTTGAACCCCTCCACCTGCCTCTTCCACCAGCCCCTAGGCAGTGCATTCCATGGCTCCACCACCCTCTCAGTGAAGTAGCACCTCCTCCTTTCTCCCTGAATCTTTCCCCTCCAGCTTCCACCCATGCCCTCTAGTGGCCCCTCCTCCTTCCTTCAAGCACCCTGACTGTTCCTCCCTATTTACCTTCTTCATGTACCTGAAGACCTCTACTATGTCCCCGTCCCTTCTCTCTTCCAATGTGTACATATTTAGCTCTTTGAGCCTCTCCTCATAGGTCCTGTCCCCCAAGCCCCAAATCATTTTGGTTGCCCTCCTCTGGACCATCTCCAGGAGTTTAATGTCCCTTTTTAAGTGTGGCCTCCAAAACTGCACGCAGTACTCAAGGTGTGGCCTCACCAAGCAGTTATACAGAGGGAGTATCACTTCCCTCCTCCTGGAGGCGATCCCCCTAGCAATGCATCCCAGCATCCTGTTGGCCTTGGCTGCTGCCCTCCTACAAGTCTCCGAGTTGTTCATCTTGACATCCACCACCACCCCCAGGTCCCTCTCAGCCATCGAGACTTGTAGCATTCCCCCACCCAGGGTGTACACTTGGCCCCGTTTCTGACCCCAGGTGGAGTACCTTGCATTTCTGCATTGAACCTCAGCTTCCACTTTCTAGACCATCTTTCCAGAGCCTCCAGGTCCCCCTGTAGACCACCTCCCCTCCTCCCCATCCACCACCGCCCCAGTTTTGGAGTCATCCATAAAGAGACTCATCTCACTCCTGATTCCTGTCCTTATGTCAGAGACGTAGGCGTTGAACAGGAGGGGCCCAAGGACTGATCCCTGTGGGACCCCACTAATGACCCCCCTTCCCCCTTAGGAAGGCCTTCAGTACAGCAGACCACAGCCTGCTGTCGAGGAAGCTTGTGTCTATGGGAATAGTAAGTAAAGTCTTAGGGTGGATGGAAAGTTATGTGATGAATAGATATCAAAAACAAGTTTGGGAGCGGTATTCATCAGCTTAAATTAAAATCTCTAAAGAAGTATGTCAAAGGAGTCTGTGCTAGGTCCGCACTCGTGTACACCTTAACAATTTGGGAGAAGAAATTTCAGATGCTGGATTACAAAACTACATGGATGATATAGGTTTGGACCCACCACAGCGTATGTAAATAAGGACCTCCAAATGGCCTATGACATTTTACAATAAAGGTAGTTAAGCAGTAAGCTTTTGTTGAATACAGAAATAATGAAAACCATATTGTTTTACACAAGAATATTAGAACAGGGAGGGAATGGTATTCTGCTCATTAGCACTGTTCAGGGTGGCAAAATGGAATGTGTACAAAGCTACAAATATCTAGGCTTTTAAAGTGACTGGAAATTGAACTTTAGCTAACATTTACACCAGTTGTGTAAACAGTTTTATATACGATTTTTGTTTTTAGCAATAAATCAAGTTTTGATAAAGCAGCAAGAAAAAGATTAGTCGAAAAACTATTTTAGCTATTGCTGGATTTTGCTGATATACTGCAATGTACATGAGTAGTGTCAAGAAGTTATTGTTTTGATTGGATATTCTGTATCATAGGGCTATTATTGTTGTAACAGTCCTTTTACCCCAAACCCATCACTGCATTTTGTTCTTCACTGAACTGGACATTACTGGCAGCCAAAAGATTAAAACGTTTATTCTTCTGGAATTATAAGGCACTGAAAACAGATATACCTTATGATGTTACTTGTTATACAATGAATACTGTTTATATGCTATGAGGCAAGGCAATTGTATTTAACAGTATATATAAGAAGTCCTATTCAGGGTATGCTGACTATACCAAGGTACCAAACACATTAATTAAGTAAGTAAGCTTTTATTTATACAGCACCCAGTCCTGGAGGCTCTGGGCGCTTTACAAAGAAGTGCAAGACAAACAAACTTACATTTAACAGCACAAAAAGTACAAGGGTCAGCAATTAACAAACAATTAAAATCAGAATTAATAATAAAATTGGCTGGCTCTGTGGTGCCAGGTGATGGGGATCACCTGGCATGCTGGCGACCTGGGTTCATGCCTGAGCGTCAGGAGCGGAGGCCAGCAGCGAGGGCTCAAGAGCATCCTTTGGATGTTTTCCTCCTGGGGGGGAGGATTGTGGAGGCATCACCCTTTGGCAGCTCCTCATGGCTGGATTTGGCCTTGCGCTGTGCGGCATAGGGGACCACACACCACATGCGCAGGTTGCGAGGACGCTGTGGCATGCCTCCCCTGTGGGCAGGGACCCAGAAAATGGATAATGGCTACTCGTGCCAGCCGGATGATGGCGGCCTGCCTCCCCTGGCTGCAAAGCCAGGAAGCACCCGAGTCGACCCACGCCACCCACCCAAGATACGAAGAGGTGCTGAATGGCACCTCAATCTCCCCTCCCGGATGACTTCCACGGAAGGGATATATCAGTACAGGTGGGAGGTGGGGCAGACAGATGGCAGATCGGGGTAGCAGCGGAGGGTGAGACTTGGCTGCCCGAAGGAGAGGGCGGCTGTGTAGCTCAGAAGGGGGCATAGAGTACGCAAAAAAATAAAAATAAAATTGATACAGCAGCTAACTAAAAAAAGACTTTATTTAAAAGGTGTGCCTTAAGACACCTTTTAAAGGAGTATACAAATCACCCACAATCTAACCATCTACCTAATTGTGACCCCCCCCAGCCTAGAAACTTACCTGAGGCACCAGGCTGTAGCAAAAGATCAGAGACCCCTGTTGCACACCCTATCAAAAAGGAAAAGGAAAGTGGCCCTCAGTTCACAGACTGAAGGCAATGAAAACAGTATTAAATGGCAGCTTAGTCAGTTTGAAAGCCATAGCTTAACAAGCGCAATTTCTAAATTTGAGGGTGCTCCTGGTCACCAAGTGGCCCCAACCTGCCTCCCAGTTGCACAATCCAAGCCAAAAATAACAGGACAGGTGCGGAAACAGATGCTTTTCGGAGTGTGCTCTAGTTATGCTGTCTACCCCTCAGTGGTACAGCAAAGACTGAGTAACTGAGGCTCTCAGAAACCTCATGTGTCAAGGGCTGTACGCTGATTGGCAGCAAACCCCCCCTCCATGGGCGTGCATCTTTTGGAACAAGCTGATAACTTCAGTGACTTTGGTAGGGCCAATGTCAAATGTTGCTTTCAAAGATTTTTGGATTTTTTTTGTAGAGAGAAATATATTTGTATAAAATAATGTATTTTAAATGTTGGCATTTCAAAATTATTTTATATATGTCTCTGTTTCATTACGTGTGATAATTTTATTTGCCAAGTGTAAATCTGTAGTTTTATTGTTCTCAGAAAATCCTTGCAAATGAGTTTTGCTCAACTATTCATCTACTGTCTATGTTTCTATGATTGGGGAAGGATAGGACCCTGGAGGGACAGTAGATCACAGGGCTACATAGGGAACTCAGGCAGACTAGATGGACCATGGATCTTTTTCTGCCATGATTTTCTAGGTTTCTAATATAAAATGAAAGGTATCTTAGGCACCAAGGTCCTGACCGGGCTCCTGCTTGGCGGTTCTGCGGCTCTGCCGCTACTTCTGCTCCCAGCCTCTGCTGCCCGCCTCTCATCCCTGGCCTGAAGCTACCATCGGGAGACCAAAGGCACCAATCCCCTAACCAGGTTCCTGCTTGGCGGTTCTACAGCTTGGCTGCTGCTCCTGCTCCCAGCTGCTGCTCCCTGTCTCTTATCTCCTGCTTGAAGCTACCGTCAGGAGACCAAAGGTAAAGATTACACCGCTTCTGAATACTACAGCCATTTGAATTCCTACGCCTTCTCTGAATCTTTTCCCTGGTTTGCTGACTGCACCATTGGCTCCCTGCTCATTGGTTTATGGTGTAAAAATTTCACCAGTTGAATTCCAGCCGTAGAATCCGGTCTCTCTGCTCAGTTTCTGACGGGAAGTACCTGCTTCAATCACTGATATAGTGTTTTCTTTCTATCTCTTTAGCTTGGTTTTTCTTTATCTTAGCCTGTTACACAGCTTACACTGCATTTAGTGAGTGCTAGCTCTGTGTAAATTAATTTGCTTTACTGCTTACCTATCATTATGGAATGCTAAACATGTGCCTAATGTATTCTCAATTTTAGCTTTATTCTGTACTCAATGTAACTGATACATTTGTTCTAACTTGCTGCTCCTTTTTCTAACTACCTGGCCCTCGTCTCTATTTTCTCACCACCTCCCCTGTGCTCACCTAAACTCCACTTATTTTTTGCTTGCCAATCTCTCCAGTTATCAGCCCCCAGCCCTTCTCTTTGAGCTCCAATTTCAGAGCCTGCAAAGCCCTCCTACCGATTTGGCCCTGGTGCCACATCCTGCCCCGCCTGTTGCTACTCTCTCTTTGTCTACTCCTTAGCTATATGTCCATTGATTCCCACTTCTTCTTAACTGATTCCCCTCTTCTTTTACCTCCCTTAGGCACCAAGCCCCTGACTGGGCTCTTGCTTCATGGTTCCATGACTCACCTGCTGCTCCTGCTCCCAGCCACTGCTGCCCACCTCTCATCCCCTACCTGAAGCTACTGTTGGGAGAACGAAGGTAAAGATTACAGCGCTTCTGACTACTATGGTCATTTGAATTCTTGCACCTTCTCTGAAGTGTTTCCCTAGTTTGTTGACTGCACCATCTGCTCATTGGTCCATGGTGCAAAGATTTCACCAACTGAATTTCAGCCACTGACTCCGGTCTCTCTGCTCAGTTTCTGCCCGGAAGCATTCGCTTCAATAACTGATTTAGTGCTCTCTCTCTCTCTAGCTTGATTTTTCTCCCGCCCGTGGCACTCTTTAAATCCACATCCCCCACAGAAGGCTCTGCCCCATTCTGCCCGATAAGCCGGTACTGACAGTGGGTGGCACCGCTCTCTTAAAGCTGCATCTCATTTATAAACTACTGTCACAGCCTTACAAGGAAAACACTTTCTCCTGTCAATACTTTACTCTTATTGGCCCAGCCTTCACAAACACCCCTAAAACATGCAGCCTCAAGTTAGTTGGTTCATCATCTTAGTGTTTGCATCTTCTCTACTACCCACCCCCAGCCCAACTTCACCAGCAGTAATGTAAGGGAAATAAATCCTTCCTTTGGTGGCTCCCCTAACTCTTCATCTGCACCTGCCCTCACAACAATTAATGATTGCCAGCATGCAGGCATACTGTTCCTGTTTCCCTTGAACACCTATAACCCCATCACACCTCCAACCATCAGCACTGCCCGTCTCCTGTAAATTTGGAAGACAATCCTCTTCTCGTGGGCGTAGCTTGCCCTCCCTTAAGCAACTTAAACTGCAGGCAACTAGAGTTGTCTTGTTACTGCTTCTTTTACTGGGCAACAACCATCCTAACCCTGGCCCTGCAGCTAGGGATACTAATCATATGGAGCAGTCAGGCAAAATCTCCATTGCCTCTATCAACATCTGCAGCCTCCTGCCAAAACTAGACTCGCTGCAAGCTTGGGTTGCTCAGCACAACCCAGATGTCCTGTCCATGGTTGAATCATGGCTCACGCCAAGGACCCTAGAAAAAGAAATTCAACTTGCAGGATACACCTCCTTCCACCTCGATAAGCTGGGCAAAAGGGGTGGTGGTTGCATAATATTCATTAAAAAAAATCTCTTTCATGGCAGAGTCCTGCCACACTTAAATACTAGAAAAAATGCGCAAATACTATCCATGAAGCCAACTACTGGAGCATGGGGTAAAGGCATAACTCTAATCTCAGTGTGTATTCCTCCTAAGGAGCAAACTGAGGGTTTTAAGGTCCTTCATGAATACCTTGTGGACCATTGCTCAAATTCCAAAGTAACAGTACTGGGTGATGTCAGTATAAATTGGCTGTCCCATGACTCTGCTCCCTCTAAAGACGCCATCTCCTCAATCAACATCCACCAATTAGTGGACCTACCCACACGAACTAACTGGATCCCACACATTATTAGACTGGGTGTTAAAAAATCGTCTAGAACAGATCACAAGCTTAAATGTGCTCCCAGATTCGTTGAGCGACCACTCGGCTATCGTCTTTACCTGGACAAACAAGGCTCCTAGACCACTGGCAAAAGTAGTAACATCTCAGATCCTAAAAAAACGGCAATTAGGACTCCTCAAACAGCACCTTCAACAACAGTCCTGGTCCTCTATCTTCACTACCATGGACACAGATGCTGCACTGGAAAACTTTATCAAAATTTTCAATGCTGCCTGTGATACCTTTGATCCTATAACTAAGAGGAAGGTCAAAGGATCCCATAAAACATGGATAATCCCTCGTCTTCTTGCCCAACTGCGTGCTAGAGACCACCTTTGGCACAACTACAAGGGCACACGATCACCCTCTGACCTACAAAACTACAAGGCAGCCTGGAACAAATGTACCCAAGTCGTCCATCAGGAAAAGGCCAACTACTATAGGTCTGAATTATACTCCTCCTGGGATACCAGCCAAAAATTCTGGCAAAGCATTAATGTGATCACCAGGAAATCAGATAAATTGGCACTGACTATGCTGAGCTTAGAAGGGTAAATTACACAGGACCCCAAGACCATTGCCAACATTTTCAATAAAGCGTTCTCTGTTCTTAGCAGAGTGCTCCCCACTGACTTCCTAAACCTAGTAGATGGGGACATAAAAAACCCTCCAAATACCTCACCTCCAAACCCAACCCCTCCGTTCTGCCTCAGAGTTACAACTAAAGTGGAGGCAAAAAAATACCTCGCAAAAGTACTTGGTAAGACTAGGTATAGTGATGACAGCTTAGACCTGAAACTTATCTCCCTTACACTTGACAAACTACTGGCACCCCTAACAAAAATCCTCAACCTCTCCCTCATCACTGGTAAATTCCCTAAGTTGTGGAAAACCACAGCTGTCACCTGTTTTCAAAAGTGGTGATAGGACAATTCACACAAATTACAGACCAATCTCTATTCTCCGACCAATTTCCAAAGCCCTCAAGAGGATAGTATATGATCAGCTCATAGGTTTCCTCGACAAATATCAACTGCAATGCCAGAAACATGGTTTTAGAAAACTTCACAGCACTGCTACTGCGCTTATTGAGTTCACAGAGTACATACATGATGACTTTGATCATGGGCACTTGGTGGGAGTTACCTTTACAAGACCTTACTGAGGCCTTCGATATTGTCAATCATGACCTCCTCCTGTCCCAATTAGGTGACACAGGTTTATCAACCAACTCGCTGTGCTGGTTCAGGAGCTACCTCTCTGGGCGGGTACAGCAGGTAAAAATAGCCAACGTACTCTGAATCCCAACGTGTGAGTACTGAAGTTCCCCAAAGCTCCATCTTAGGCCCTCTACTTTTCAGTCTTTTCTTAAATCAACTTCCCCAAATATGTCTGCATAAAATCCTTCTCTACACGAACAATGCAGTCATATGCACTAGCCACCCTAACACTACCACCCTGGAACAACAGGTGCAGCAGGACTTCAAAAATGTAGAAGAGTGGTTCTATAATTTAAGGTTACTTTTAAATTATGAAAAAACAAAGACCATGCTCTTTGCTTCACCCTGCAGTTGACACAAGTCATCCACGATTACAATAAGAAACACACGCAACAAATCTATTGAAATGGTCCACAACTTTAAATATCTCTGTGCCACGCTATAGAACTCCCTCTCCTACTCCACTCATGTTGACCTTGTTGCTAGGTCTGCAAATTGTAAGTTGGGACAGCTATACAAACATCAGCACTGCTTTACTGAAGCAGCCCTTCAGCTCGCTATAACTAGCTCTGTCTTCTCTATCACTGACTATGGCTTTGCTATTTATAATGTGTCCCAGACACCATTGTCAATCGTATTGCCATCACCTTGAACAAAGCCTGCAGGTTAGTACTAGGTGCTCCATGCCTAACTCACACCTGTCACCTTTATTCTCAATCCAGTTGGCTGAATCTGGAAAATAGGATTCGTTACCATTTATGTGTCCTAGTCAAAAAAGCAACCCTTGGTCTCATACCATCCGGCACCTGTTCTATACTCTGCTTGGCTGAATCAGGTAGGCTGACTAGAACAACAAACAATAACTCATTTAAGGCCCCTTTCTAGTGCACCTCTCAAAGTCAGAGATCTTTCAGATAACAGGCTCCACTCTGGCTAAACTCCCTCCCAGCTGATCTACTCACTGCCTTTAAAATTAGTCCTTTTAAAACCGAACTCCAAGCTCACCTCACTAGGTAAATTAAATGTACCTGCTTCCCGTGACCTGTTCATTTTGCCACTGGGCTCGACTGCCCTCCTGAGAAAGCACTTCCCTGCCTACAACTGTGATAAGGAAAACCAGCTCTTATGGTTTCCTGCTTCAATTTCTCTAACCCCTTCCTTAACTAACTCTTATTTACGCCCTTCACTAACCCTTTGGCATTTCTAGCTTATTTTTTTTCATAACTAGTTTAAGGCACCATGTGTATGCCAAATATTAATTATCATTGTTGGACCATGACCATCTCTGTTATGTGTAATTTCTTTGTTATGCAACTATTGTATGTGTAATTCTTTGCAACTACTGTATGTTTTATTCTTCCTGACGTGGAACCTCTGTAAATGAGCTCTTAGCTCAAAGGCTGTAATCAGAGACTTCAATAAATAAATAAATAAAAGATGAATGAATAATGGTTTATAACCATGTTTCAGCATAATTTATCCATGGTCATAAAAGTGGGGCATGTTTGCAGGCTTTTTAATCATTTATGTACATTTTACAGTGATGAACTTTGACCTTTTGGTTTTGATTTGCTCAGCAAAATCAAAATCAATTATGTGGGCAACTTAGACACAGGAGAGGTTCAGTAAAGAGCAAGGGTCTTCTACTGAGGTGGCATAAAGGTGGATGTGCTGCCATGGCCAGCTATGTCTGTATTAGACGGGAAGGTTCCACCTTTTATCTCCAACAGTGACCATTGTGGTAGGGCTGCAGAGGACTTCAGATGCATGCATCCCTTCTCCTTCCACAGAAGTCTCTTGGGAAGCTGCAGTAGGAGCACCACCAGTGAGAGGAGACAGGAGAGGGGCAAAGAAAATACAGATTCCCACATAAGGAATAAATGTCTCTGATCTTCCTCCCAGCTTTCTGACACCAGCCAAGAATCAACCTACACAAACTGTCTGCATCAGTGCCTTCTGCAGGTCCCAAGACCTCTCCCCTCACCCAGCAGGTGACTCTCCCATCTACACAGTCAACACCTTTGGCTTCAATACCAGCTGCAGTCAAGTACCCACACCACCGGTTTTCCACAGCACTGCCTCCCCCAGGCACAGCCCCCACCATCAACAGATGATATACCCCATATCCACACAGCTAAGCCAGACACCGACTCTACCCTCTCCATTCCCTATACCAGTGAACTTGCATCCATTCTAATGGTGAGAAAAGCTGTCTATATCACTGGCCATCCTGCTCCCACGTAAATACCTCTACCATTTTTTCCCATTTTGTCATCAGTCATCAAACAACCTACCCCTTTCTTCAAAAGTAACAAGCATCACTGCCCCCCCAACTACTAGACATAAGCCAAGAACCCCCCTCCCTCCAATGTTGCATAACAATGCTTCCCCCAAAGCCCAGACCCAGTCCCTCTGCAAACACACACAAGATATCCCTTATTCCACTCCCACCTGCCAGACACCAGCCAAAATGTCCAGATGTGACATCCCCAGCACTGGCTTCATGGCTGCTCTATACCAGACAATGGCCCCCTCAGTCATCCCAGCTGATATTCATGACTATAAATTGTGACAGGACAACTAAAACCCACTCCATCTCCACATCTCTAGTCACTCTTTCAGCTCTCAGACAGTAACCTGCCCCCCACCCAATAAGTGTCATCCATGGCCTCCCTAACCCACCACCTCTACATGGTTAAGATTCCTGACCTCACTTTCAGTTGCTGCACACTCACCCCACCCCAATCCATCCACTTTGCGAGGGAACTTGCACACATTGTAAAAGTTAGATAACAGCCAGCATCCCTGGAAACCTCTTCCTAGGATGGAAACACACACCATATCCCCACAAGTTACATTAATGACAGCAAGCAACCACTTTACAACAGCACTAATCATCACTTTCCATAAAAAGAGCAAACATCATTGACCTCTTTTCCACTTGCAGGACACCAACCAATAACATCCCTCCTAATTTTTCACATCACTAGCTCCTTGCTAGCAATCCCAAAGGCAAAAGCTCCCCCATTCACCAGCCAGAAGAACCAGATGCCACCCCATCCTCAGCCCAAGAGTATCTCTCAGAGCATCAGACTCCTACCAAACCAACTTGACAGTTGAAAGCCTGGCACTCCATTCAAGTGTGTGACACCTGTCCTGATCACACCTACCCCATCCCCTACAGATCCCATACCTGGTCTGTCTCCAAGCTGTCAAGCCAATTGACAAACTCTAGCATCACCCACTCACCCAACTCCCCACAGGCGACATCCCTGACATACCTCCCAGATCCTCTTCTCCAATACATACATGTGACTTCCCCAGTCTACCCTTTCAATCATCCCTACCATAATTTTCCTGGCATACTCCCAGCTTCAAGACAGCAGCACATAAACCCCCAGGACATCCCTGCCCCCACCCATCTGTTAGAAACAGCACCACAATACCCATGCACCATACCAAAATGTGAGAGCATGGGCCCTCCACTGACCAGCACCACAATACCCATGCACCATACCAAAATGTGAGAGCATGGGCCCTCCACTGACCAGCACCACAGTACCCATGCACCATACCAAAATGTGAGAGCATGGGCCCTCCACTGACTGTCACCATAATACCCGTGCACCATACCAGAATGTGAAAGCACAGACCCTCCACTGACCAGCACCACAATACCCGTGCACCATACCAGAATGTGAAAGCATGGGCCCTCCACTGGCCAGCACCACAATACCCATGCACCATACCAAAATGTGAAAGCATGGGCCCTCCTCTGACCAGCACCACAATACCCGTGCACCATACCAAAATGTGAAAGCAACGTCCCTCCATTGACCAGCATCACAATACCCATGCACCATACCAAAATGTGAAAGCACGGGCCCTCCACTGACCAGCACCACAATACCCATGCACCATACCAAAATGTGAAAGCACGGGCCCTCCACTGACCAGCACCACAATACCCATGCACCATACCAAAATGTGAAAGCACGGGCCCTCCACTGACCAGCACCACAATACCCATGCACCATACCAAAATGTGAAAGCATGGACCCTCCACTGACCAGCACCACAATACCCATGCACCATACCAAAATGTGAGAGCATGGGCCCTCCATTGACCAGCACCACAATACCCATGCACCATACCAAAATGTGAGAGCATGGGCCCTCCATTGACCAGCACCACAATACCCATGCACCATACCAAAATGTGAACCAGCACTACAGCTGAGCAAATGGTCAAACCCAACTGCCACAAACATTCCTCACAATATTACCTTACATTTATCCAGGATTATTGACTCAAACTTGTTACTGTATTTAGTTCTACTACTAACTAAAGGCGTATACCATTACACCCAAATCTATCCACGTCTTGGAATTCTTTACCATCAACTATTGTAGAGGCAGTAAATTTTGATTGCTTCAAAACTAGGCTTGATCTCTGGTTTTTAGCCCAGAAATCTGTTTAATATCCCACTGTTGTGGGAGGACAATCTAGATGGGCCCTGTGCCTTCTTTTGTCCTAATTTTATCCAGTAAATCACTTCTGGTTTGTGGGGTGCAGCGGCACCTGTGTGGTGTAACAAAACATTACACTTCTAAAAGACAAAACCCCAAAAAAGTTGGGGAAAAAGTCCATGAAAACAACATAAGACTGTTTATTAAACTTTATCTAAACCAATTACGGTCAACATAAGTCTTTGCGCCTCATACAGAATGCAGTCCCACAATATGCAAGACTTTCAGATGTAGAAACATAAAAACATAGAAAATAATGTCAGAAAAAGACCATTGATCTATCCAGTCTGCCAATAAAACCCTAACAAACCCAAGACCTATTGTCCATACAGGGTTCTAACTGACACTATCCACCCCCATGCTCCCCGCCCTACCGCTACCACCCTGAGCAACCACTAAGGCCTTCACTCTGTCCCAGTCATGTTTGAAACCACTGATAGTTGTGGTGGCCACCACATCAGCTGGCAGATTGTTCCACGGGTCCAATACCCTTTCCATAAAATAAAACATTCTCACTTCCCTCTTGAACCTCCCTCCCCCCATCAGTTTCCACTCATGCCCCCATGTTCTTGATCCACTGTGTATGCAAAATAGTTACTCCCAGTTGACCTTATTCATTCCTTTCAGGAACCTGAAGGTCTGTATGATATCTGCTCTCTCGTCTGGCCTCCAGCAAGTACATGCTCAGTGCCTTGGGCTGATCCATGTAAGATCTGCCCTGCTGGCCCTGAATCATTCTGGTCACCCTGCATTGCACTGTCTCCAGCCTGTCCTTATATTTCTTTAGGTGAGGACTTGAGAACTGGGCACAGTACTGGAGCTGGGGCCTCACCACTGATCTACAGAGAGGTAGTAATACTTCCTTCCTTCTGCTGTCAGTACCTCTTCCTATACACCTTAGCATCCTGTTTGCCTTACTGTTGGCCTCGTTACACTGGCTTGATTGATTGATGACATACCAAAGCATCAGAAAGTTCAGAAACATTGGCCTTCACTGCTGTAAAATATATTATCTAAAATATTTACAACACCACTCACTACAGAAACAGGTCATTAATCTATTATGAAATCGTAGAGAAAAACTCCTCTGCATAATAAGAAACAGATGTACAGTGTCATCTTTAAAATGTATCCATGAAACTAAACATGAAGCATGCCTGACAGTTAGCAGTTCATTCATTTTACTATGTGATCTCTGTTTTATTTAATAAACTGTTTGATGTCAGGATGCTGAAGTATGGAGGACAGACTCATCAGTCTTTTGTCTCAAAAAGGGACAACTATTTATTTTGGGAGGTCCTGCTTGGGGGGTGTTGAGGGAAGAGAACATAGGCCTAAATCCCTCTTCTGACATGTGATTTAGATAATTTGAATAGTTCCGCATCTGCTCACTAAGAAAATGTTCTGCTTGCAGGACACTGCCTAATATATACACAGTAGGCAGGGGTTGATTTAAACACTTGCGGTGCTAGTCTGCAGCTCAGCACATACTGCCCTGGAATACTGTGGTTATGTGCTGTCCTAACATGTTACATAAGGCAAAGCCCCCAGTTGAGAAGATGATTATATAATGATGTGTTATAATGATAACCACTTAAAGAGCTACTGACGCCTCAAAGAAAACTTAAAAAAAAAATAACAATTAGGTACAATTGTGCCTGCATTCCACTTATATTTTGTATATTTGTCCTCTCCATTATGTATTACTATGGAAATTTGCATGAATATATGATCTTTATCACTTAGAGTTCCTTTAGGGTCCATCTGCCTCTATAGCTTACTCCCTACTTCAGGTCATAATCCTCTGTTGTGACATCACAATCTGTTGCCACGGTAGTAACTGTGATATCACAAGCAGTGCTCTATGACTTCAGGTAAGGAGAAAGTAGCAGGAACAGATAAACTCTTAAGGAGCAAAGATCATGTTTTCATATAAATTACCTCAGCAATAAATAATGGGGAGGAGGAATACAGCACTATGGGGAAATACAAGCTGGAAGCTGGACGGTGCCTAAATATTAGGTTTTGTTAAAGTTCTCCTGAATATGTCACCAGCTCTTTAAGTTCAAAGATCATGTTCAAGCTTCATAAACCACCATCATGATCATGACTGGCAGTAATTTTTATTTCGTTTTTGTTGACTGGTTAGGAGGAGCAAATCAGGTGCCCCATCACTCTCTGCTCTCCAACACATTACCTCCAAAAACCATATAAACACTACAAACAGGTATCTGCCTCTATCTCTGAAATCAAATAAAGAGGCAGAAGACACTGCAGAGCAGGACACTGCGGCACAGGAGCTAGCACAACAATACTCACCCAAAACAGGAACCAAAACTAAACAAGCACAAAGGAAATCCAAAAACTTCTGATCATAGGAGACTCCATGATTCGGGAGTTGATACCCATCTCCAGCCAGGGGTAATGGTCAGATGTCTCCCAGGTACATCAGCATGGAGAGACACTGACCGCATTGCTAAAATTGTTCACAAAGCAGGAGAAAACATTGATGTCCTAGTACACATAGGGACTAATGATCTCGCCAGCCAGTCAGTTGTGGAGACCAAGGAACACCTGACTAGGCTGGGTGACAAACTATCATCTATTTCGTCCGGCATCTCCTTCTCTGAGATCCTGCCAGTCTGGGAGAAGGAGCAGATGGACGGAAGGTCAGAGAAGGGGAGATAGGGGAGCTAAACACATGGCTCAAGGACTGGTGCCAGGAAAAAGGACACAGATTTGTGGGAACTGGCAACAGTTCTGGGAGCGAAAGTTCTTTAAATTTGATGGACTGCATCTGACTAAAGAGGAGTCAGTGCATTGGGGCAGAAGTTTGGCGTCTTTGCAGAATATTTAAACTAGCAAATGGGGAGAGGGTGCAGCACCCCATACGTTGAATGGGAAGAACACCCTCCCCTCAGCTAGTGGTCAAACTGGAATTCAGTGTGTTTGCGTTCATTTGCATCACCAGGTAAGAAAAAGGTTTGTCTCCCACGATGCACAGAGGTAATGCAAAACCTCACCCAACAACTAACACACCAAAATCTGGCCAATAGGAAAATCATGTACACAAATGCTCACAGCCTGGGAAATAAGATCCCAGACCTGCAGGCAATAATGTCAGAGGCTAAACTGGACATAGTAGCAATTAGTGAGGCGTGGTTTACCAGTAACCACACTTGGGAGACTTCAGTACCTGGCTATGTATTGTTCAGAAGAGACCGAGGTGCAAAAGGGGAGGAAGTGGCCCTGTATGTTAATAGAAAATATCAAAGCTACAGAAATTCAGAATACACATAAGGAGCCAGAAGAACTGTGGGTCACCCTGAAACAGGAAATGGGACAGCCATAAGAACTGGGGTTGTCTACAGGCCCCAGACCAGAGGAGGACATAGACACATTACTGTTAGAAGATATACAAAACATGACAGCTAAAGGGAGGTTCTGATAATGGGAGACTTCAACATGCCAGATACAGATTGGTCAATACCAGCAGGAACATCTGCCAGAACTAGACTCATAGTGGATTCCCTGCAGGGGAGGCCTCAAACAACTGGTACTGCAACCCACAAGAGACAGGGCTATCCTAGATCTAGTACTGACTAACAAAGAAGGGATCACAGATCTCCAGGTAGAAGGTCACCTGGGGCCAGTGACCACACATGGTATGGTTCAATTTGGCTACTACATCTAAATCATCCCATTCCAAGGCAAAAATATGGGACTTCAGAGGAGCTGACTTTGATAAGATGGCCAACAGAGTTAAGCTAGCCCTGGCAAAAAGAAACACAGGTGAGGAGGTACAGGCAAAGTGGGCAAGCATTAAGGATACAATACTTGAAGCAACATCCCATTGTGTTAGACAGAAAAGGAAGTGCAAAAAAGAAGAAACCACTTTGGTTCTCAAATACAGTAGCAGAAAAGGTCAGAGCCAAAAGGCTGGCCTTCAGAAAATATAAGGAACACAGCGGGATGAAGATAGGGGCATACCAAACTGCCCTAAGGGAAGCAGGTAAGGCAGTAAGGCAGGCAAAGTCCCAAACTGAGGAAACACTAGCACAAACAGTAAAAGAAGGTGACAAGACTTTCTATAGATACATTAGTGAAAGGAGAAAGTCCAGAGGAGGTACTACAAGCAATGGAGAAAAGGGAGCATGTGAGGAGGAGGACCCTGTAAAGCATCTATCCTAAATAGATACTTTTGCTCAGTATTCACTGAAGAGAAGGTAGGCAGGGCCCACAGCTCAGCATCATGGACACAGGGGAGGAGGTGAGCACTACTCCCTTCACAAAGAAAGGGTCCTACAAGAGCTTGCTAAGCTCAGGGTGGATAAGGCAATGGGACCTGATGGCATACATCCCAGGGTACTTAAGGAGCTAAAGGAGGAACTAGCAGAGCCATTAGCAGAATTGTTTAGTGAGTCTCTGAGCACAGGAGAGGTCCCAGAAGACTGGAGAAGGGCTCATGTGATCCCACCACAAGAGTGGTAGCAGGGAGGCGGGGAACTACAGACCCGGTCAGTCTTACCTCAGTAGTGGGCAAGATTATGGAAGCACTCCTTAAGGAAAGGATAGTGCAACACCTGGAATCCATAGGGGCACAGGATCCAAGACAGCATGGGTTTACAAAGGAAGGTCCTGTCAAACTAATCTCATAGATTTCTTTGACTGGGTAACCAGAGTGGTGGACCAAGGGGAGCAGTTGATGTCGCCTACCTTGACTTCAGCAAAGCTTTGACACTGTTCCACATAGAAGATTGATAAATAAGCTAGGTAGGCTCGGGGTGGGTCAGAAGTTGGTCAACTGGGTGGCAAACTGGTTGACTGGCAGAAAACAAGAGTGGTGGTAAATGGTATACAGTCAGAAGAGATGCAAGTCACAAGTGGGGTACCTCCAGGGATCAGTCCTGGGGCCAGTCCTATTCAACATCTTCATTAGTGACCTAGCAGATGGACTAGAGGGTAAAACTTGTCTGTTTGCAGATGACACCAAGATCTGCAACAGAGTAGATGATCAGATGGGGTGGGCAGAATGAGAAGAGATCTGGATAAACTAGCAGAATGGTCAGAAGAGTGGCAACTGGGATTTAATGCAAAGTGCAAAATCATGCACATAGGAAGAAAACCCTGAAGCCACTTATAGGCTGGGAGGAGTTGCTAGCAGTCACAAAGGAAGAAAAGAGACTTGGGCATCATCATCACTGATGACCTGAAATCATCCAAGCAGACCTCTAAAGCAGTAGTGTAGGCTAGGGGGTGTTAGGGTGTATTAGTAGAGGGTATCACAAGTCGTAAGAGGAGGTAATAATCCTCTGTACAAGACATTAGGTTGAGCCCCATCTGGAGTACTGCGTGCAGTATTGGAGCCACACCTTCACAAGGACATTAACCAAATTGAGGCAGTCAGAAGGGCAACAAAATGGTGCAGGGACTGCATCAGAAGACATATGAGGACAGATTAGCAGAGCTCAATATGTATACCCTTGAGCAAAGGAGGGAGAGAGGTGATATGATCGAGACATTTAAACACCTTAAGGGCATAAACAAGGTGAAAGAGTCTAACATGTTTAAATATAAGAAAAATAGCAGGACAAGAGGACACAGCATGAGATTAGAGGAGGCCATTAAGGGGAATGTGAGGAAATTCTTTTCACAGAAAGGGTGGTAGATGCATGGAATAAAGCTTACCACAAGTAGTGGCTATGAATACAGTGCAGGGCTTCAAACAGGCATGGGATAGGCATAAGGGAGCAATACAAATGACTATGAATAGATAGGTCACTGACATAGCAAAGGCCGATGGCACATTTATAAGGTAGAAAAAGAAATGGGCAGACTGGATGGGCCTTGCGGTCCTTATCTGCCGTCAACTTCTATGTTTCTATGTTTCTATGACTGGGTAAGTGCACTAGACAAATTCTGCTTATTTCCAGGCACAATCGGGGGGAAGGGGATACAGAAGAATGTCAATTGACTTTGAACCAGATTAAGCTGTTGGTGGTATTTTAGTGAATGGAGAAAATTTGGCCAGGGCACCAAGGAAATTCCCCTACTGCATTGCTGCCAGTAGGGGGAGCAGAGGTTCCTCTTGGCTGCTTGCCAAGATGGCGGACGAGGAGCTTACTGAGGTAGAGCAGGAAAACCTGATGAAACTAATTCTCGAAATGCTGAGAAAGAATAGAAACATGAAATGAAATCTCAGAAAATTCATACAGTCTGCTGGTAAGAAACAACAAGATATATTTGTGCAAAGTGCAACAGATATGATCACTAACTTGCCTAGTGATAATGACTCTGAGTTGGAAGATAACATATTGTTAAATGAGAAGTCTAGTATTGATGAAAGTATGCCAGAACAAGAGGCAGTTCTGAGGAAAGAATTTGAAACTGAAGAGTGCCAATATTTTCTCAAAAAAGTGCGATTTGAAGCACAGCTTCAAGCACTAAGATCTGACAAGCCACAAAGGCCTGTCACAACAGCTCAGCTGGGAAGCTATGATTGACGCACCAGCATCAAAGGAAGGTGAAGGCAGCTGGGCAAAGAGAGTTGAGAACGGAGCGCGTTTGCTCTCTGAATGAAGCACAGCAGAACAAACGTTCGGATGGTTTTACAGCCGTGCAGTCAGGAATGGCAGAACGAGTTCAACTCGGCCTAAGACTGGACATGGAGGAGGGACAGAAAGCAAAACAAGGAATGGAGAAGAATTGGTCAGTTTCAAACACTTCAGAGGCAGCAGGATGGCAGCATAACTCTAAGACTGGGCAGTGGGAATCAGGCAATTCTCCTATTGCTATGCCTCAAATGGAAAATGTGCTGAATGTGTTAAGTACTAAAGGAATAAATAATACAGAGCTGGACCTCCCACCAGAACTCCAGCTCACCCAAAACCCGGAACTGCATTTTTTCATAGATATAATAGCTACAAGCATAGAAGGGGGACGCCCCATACAACAAAAAAATACTGAACAAAGGCCTTTAAATATAAACAGGAAAGACACACCCAACACATTTGCTCCTTTGTTTAAATCCCCAATATTTCCTGCAAAACGGCACAATGCAGTGCGATTGACTTATATAGGGGGAATGGACCAGATAGACTATTTGTGGCACGCACATTATTGAAGGGATCTATGAAATTCCTTTCTACAGACATCTACGCCCTGATTCACATCTCAGGGGAGGCAACCTTTGATGTAAGTTTTAAGACCCTGACTGGCCTAGAACGATTTTGGGCAAAATATAACGGTTTGAAAAAATCCTCACTCTGGGACCCTTTTACGACTACTCCTTTAACTAGGCCCATGCAAAAGACAATTACAGTCCTATTCAGGAATATAGGAGTCAGTGTTCATGATTTAACTGTGTGGCTAAAACAACGTTGTACAATAGTGGAAGATCCAATAGCGATTTTGGACTCAGAAAATATATGGACAGGGGGATGGAAAGTAAAAGTGATGCTTAAAGCAATAGACACAAGACCGTTGCATTTACCAAACTTTTTTTTTTTTAGGCCGAGACAGGGGTATCTTGTTCTATGCTGGCCAGCCAAAAATGTGCTACAAATGTGGCGCTTTACATCATTTAAGTAGTGTCTGTGACAAGACAAGATGTACGATATGTGGTGATTTGGGGAATAAAGGGACTGAGTGCCTAAATGAATGTAAATGTAATTTATGTGGGGACTTAGGACACACATTTCAGAATTTCAGAAAGGCTGCACACAATCTTCCAGATCAAGCTGATGGTGAGGAACAAAGATTAATGGTGGTCCTAGCACAAAAAAAACAAAGTGGGAAGTTTTAGGTTGGGCCCAAGTAATGAGCAGGACTCCCAGGAGGGAACCTCTAACATGCCCCGCCCCAAGGGAGGCAGAAAACAAGAGAAACCCCAGTACAAATAATAGGGAATTTAGAGAGTGGGGGTCCCGACACTGCACCCATACCCCAAGAAAGAACAGAATCAGTAGAGGGGCCTTCAGTAATAGTCATGCCCCCCCACCCCAGGGAGGAAAGTGGAAGGAAAGAAGACAGAGGGCAGAAAGTACAGTTACGTAAGAACTTACCGTAACAGTAGATCTTCGAGAGAGGCTCTTGCAGTAGATAATTACATATAGGAGTGACATTGGCAGGTGGCAGGACCCCACGGAAAAATTTCTAGCTAGCAGTCTCTAGCAAGGGACTGCCCCCACATCAGGTGACTGGCATCAGGAGACGTCGGTATAAAGGGGCGGTCCCTCACACTCGCTTTCCTGTTCTTTCCCACCACAGGCCAAAAGAGGCTGGACAAGAGAGAAGCAAATATTTCCCTCACTGGAAAAGGAGCTGAAAAAGCTTAGGGGGATGGAGGGCGGGAAGGTATTACCTACTGCAAGCCTCTCTAGAAGATCTGTTGCAGTGGTTATACGTGCCTGTACTATCTTACTTGAGGAGGGCTTTTCAGTAGGTAATCTATACAGACTGAGTCCCAAGCAGTCTGGAACAAGAAGAAGCACAAGGGAGGAGGAAAGCTACTCAAAGCAGATCCTCTAGCTGTGAAGGCCCTAAGAAAGGAAGCCTTGCAGAACAGCAAGCCCGAAGCCTGCTCTACAGCGAGAGGCAATATCCAAACTGTAGTGTTTTGTAAATGTGTGGACAGAAGTCCAAGTGGCGGCAGCACAGATGTCTGTCGCTGACATGTTCTTGAAAAATGCCGCCGAGGCACCAACTCCTCTGGTGGAGTGTCCTCTTACTTGACCCGGGAGGGTCTTGTTGTACTTGTCGTAACAGAAGGTGATGCAATGAGCCAACCATTTAGACAGGCATTGCTTAGAAACAGCATTGCCTTCTCTTTTGGGTGCAAAAGAGACAAACAGTTGATCTGTCTTTCTGAGATCCTTTGTTCTGTTAGTGTAGTATCTCAGAATCCGGTGGACATCCATAGTGTGAAGTAGATACTCCCCTTGATTGGAGTACTGCGTAAAGAAAGCGGGTAACTCTATGGACTGGTTCAAAGTAGATTCTGCTACCACCTTGGGGAGAAACTTAGGATTGGTGCGCAGAGCCACACGTTCCGTGTGAAAAATCAAGTATGGAATTTTACACATCAGGGCCTGGAGCTCGGAAATCCTCCAAGCAGAGGTAATGGCTACTAGGAAGAGCGTCTTCCATGAAAGGAACTTCAAGTCTGCAGAAGCTGCCGGTTCAAAACGAGGCAGAGTAAGTTTCTCAAGAACAAAGTTAAAATCCCAAGGAGGGGCGGGGACTCGGATAGGGGGTCTCAGGTGAAGAACCCCTCTGAGGAAAGTCTTAGAGACTTCCAGTTGAGCAAACATCCTGTCTGCAAGGGGAACATGATAGGCCGAAATGGCAAACTCCTGCACAAAACAAGTGAGAAATGCCAAGGCTGCCTTCTACACAGCTGAATTGGATGCCTCCTACCACAACCCTTCCAGATTCTGGGGTACCATAAAGGGGATCCTAGGCCAAGTTTCTACCCCTGTCTTACCACCCAAAGTGCACCTAAATAGTGTGGAAATCACTGACAAGCAAGAAATCTTGAATGCCTTCAACAATCATTTCACTACAGCTGGCCTAGTTTTCGATTCCTCACCTGCAAATCTAATGAGGTCATCATTAAACTTCCAATCTCGGAGGGACAAAAGGCTGCTTCCACATTCTCCTTTAAGCCAATACTCTTAAAAAGTAGAGGGACCTACTATTCCAATTAGATAAAACTAAAAGCTTGGTGCAGACTCTCTGGATCCCTACTTTCTAAAAGTAGCATCCGCATATAGCTGCCCCCAACTCACCTTTTCAATTTGTCCCTAGCCACTGGTTCTATTCCCTCAATATGGAAGACAGCTCAAGTGTTTCCCTATTTAAGGCAGGTGATCCCATGGACCTCAACAATTATAGGCCCATATCCATCTTACCAGTACTGTCCAAAATGCTTGAAAAGTTAGTGAACATCCAGTTAAGTGCCTACCTTGATACCAATAATCTCCTTAACCCAGCTCAATCTGGGTTTAGATCCATCACAACACCATCTCTGCTTTAGCAAAGTTACAAATGACTGGCAGACTGACTTAGACAAAAGAGTAACATCTGTGCTGTGTTTCTGGATCTAAGCAAAGCCTTTGACACTGTGGACCATGAACTACTAATCTCCTCTCTGAATTCCATAGGCCTTGACTCACTCTCTCTTAAATGGTTCAGATGCTATCTCTCCGGAAGAATACAACAGGTAAAAATAGAGGTGACCTATCTACCTCTAAACCACTCCTAAGAGGTGTACCACAAGGTTCCATCTTGGGCCCCATCCTCTTTGCCATTTACATCAACAATATTGACTCCAATCTCTCACAATCTAATATTCACCTCTTTGCAGATGATACTGTCCTATATGTCAGTAATCCTTCACCATCAAAAGCCTGTGAACTTTTACAATCTGAGTTCTCCCTCCTGCAGCACAAATTACTAGAAAAAACTATTATTAAATGCCAAGAAACGAAAGCTATGTTCTTTGCCACCAAGAGCTTCTCTTCCACTGTCCCATCATTCACCCTCCCCAATTATCTACCATCCTTGGTGAAAATCTGGAATATGTGGACAAATTCAAATATCTTGGAGTCTGGATTGACAATAAACTTGACTACACTAGCCACACTGAAGAGCTCCTGAAAAAGCTTAGACAGAGACTTGGCCTATTTTATAGGCTCAAACACTACCTGACCAGAGACTCCAAACAAAGATTAATCCTGGCATCATTCCTATCCCTCATTGATTACGCTGACTTCCTTTATGGTCACTGTTCCCTCTCCCATTTAAATAATTGGACACCTTGTATCATAGAGCTCTTAGATTCATTACAGATCTTCCCTTCAGCACCCATCATTGCTTTCTCTACAATGCAGTCAGTTGGACATCCCTACACCATAGAAGAAACAAAAATGCTGCTGTCTGGATCTACAAAGCTCTGACAAACAAACTCCCATCCTACATTTCAGATTGTTTCAACCAGATCATATCCAGGCCTTACGCCCTAAGGATCAATAAACTCATCATGCTGAAGATTCCTATTACCTGCACCGGTATGGAAGGGCTGCAATCAGCTATTCCCTAGCACTTATCTGGAATTCTCTTCAAAAGACCTTGAAATTGGATACCCTCATTCCATTAACATCCTTCAAAAAGCTGTACACTAGTCTCTTCCCAGAATCATGAAATTGCTTCCATAAGGCCTAGTCCTCTCACAACCCCTCTTTTCGCCTACCCCTTTTTTGCACTGCCCCCCTATTTTTGTTTTCTAGTTTTTCTCCAACCTACTTCGTACAAAAATGATCCCCCAAAGTCCCATCACCTAGCTTTATCCCTCCAGTACTGTTTGTTTCTTTCATTTTTAGTATAACCAAGATGCAATGTCACATTGCCTTGTACATATGTAAATATTTGTATACCTGTTTCATTTATAAATCTTTGTATTTGTATTCAATCAGTACCTTGTTTTTTGTGTAAAACTGTAACCTTATATTGTTAAGACCAATCAGGTCCATCTTGTAAATGAGCTTTACTCAATGATGTTCGCCTGAATAAATAAAGATTTTGATTGATTGATTGATGTGAACTTTCAGAGGCGAATGACTAAGACCCAGGTCAAAGAGATGGCGCAGGTACTCCAGCAGCCGCCCAGCCGAGCAGGAGAAAGGTTCAAAGTCTTTCAAAGCGGCCCAGATTGTGAACCTTTTCCACTTCATGGCATAGGTAGACCTAGTGGAGGGTTTCCTAGCCTTCACCAGAATCTCTGCCACCTGGGGAGAAACTCCAAAGCGGGCTTGAGCTACGTCTGCAGGAGCCATGCATGTAGTTGAAGGGACTTGAGACTTGGATGGACCAGGGTTCCTTGATCCTGGGTCAGTAAAATTCGTGACACAGGAAGAGGAGGTTCCTCTGAGTATTGCTGCAGAAGAGAGAACCAAACTTGCCTGGACCAGAAAGGAGCGATCAGAATCATTCGTGCTCCTTCTGAACCGAGTTTCTGCAAGACTCGTGGGATCAGAGGAATTGGGGGAAAAGCATAGACGAATCTGTCCTTCCAATCTAGAGACAGAGCATCTCTCCAGAAAATGCCTCGCTCTTGAACAAGCGAGCAGAAGTCGGGAAGCTTTGTGTTTAGAAGGGAAGCGAACAGGTCAACCTGTGGTGTTCCCCAACGTAGGAAGATATCGTCTAGGACTCCCTGATCCAGTTCCCACTCGTGAGCTAGAGCAGACGAGCGACTTAGTTTGTCTGCTAAGGTGTTCTCGACCCCCGGAACATGAATTGCCGTAAGGTGAAGGTTGTGTTGTGCTGCCCAATCTCAAACTCTCATCGTTTCCCTGCAAAGAGGGTAGGACCAAGTCCCTCCCTGTTTGTCGATGTACCATACCACACACATATTGTCCGTCTGGACAGCTAGGTGGCCGGGAAGAAGATACAGATGAAGAGCTTGGAGAGCATAAAGTACCGCCCGATGCTCGAGCACATTGATGTGAAGTGTTTGTTCGAGCTTGGACCAAGAGCCCTGGGTCCGATGAGGACCGAGATGGGCTCCCCAACCTTCGCCCGAGGCGTCTGTGGTCAGAGTCTGGGAGGGGGGAGGAAGGAAGAATGGAACTCCCCGAAGAAGGTTCTCTTGAACCATCCACCACTGCACGTCTTGAACCATGGGAGAGGAGACTAGGACCAACTGGTCCAAGTCGTCCACCAACTGATCCCATTGGGAGCGAAGCGTCCACTGAGAGACCCTCATGTGGAGCCGAGCCCGAGGGACTGTCAGGATAGCAGCCGCCATAAGCCCGAGGAGGCGAAGAACTGACCTTGCACTGATCCGCATGCGGCCGGACAACAGTCTTACCTGAGTCTGGAGAGTGCCTGCCCTGTCCGGTGGCAGGAAGGGCCTGCCCAGGGTCGTGTCCAGTATCGCCCCGATAAACTGGAGCCTCTGGGATGGGATCAAGTGAGACTTGAAATGGTTGATGGCAATACCCAGACAGGCAAAAAAATGCTGGGTGAGGGAGAGGCAATGCAGGAGTTCCTCCCTGGACGAGGCCGCCAGTAGTCAATCGTCCAGGTACAGGAAGAACTGTACCCCCCCCCCGGGTATGCAGGTAGGCCGCCACCACCGCAAGGCATTTGGTAAATACTCGGGGAGCCGAGGAGAGGCCAAATGGAAGTGCCTTGAACTGGTAGTGGTCCCCCTGGAAAGCAAAACGGAGATATTTGCAGTGAGATGGGCGGATAGATATGTGCAGGTAAGCATCCTGCATATCCAGAGCGCACAGCCACTGGCCTGAGCAGAGGAGGGACAGAATGCTCTGCAGTGAAAGCATCCTGAACCTCTTGTACTCCACGAATAAGTTCAGGGAACTGTGATTTAGAATAGGCCTTACATCTCCTGTCTTCTTTGGGACCAGGAAAAAGTGGGAATAGTAATCCGTTCCCTGCAGAGGAAGGGGGACAGGTTCTATCACCTCTTTCAGCAAAAGTGCTGAAATCTCTTCCTGGACCAGAAGAAGATGTTCCTGAGAATACGATGACCTTGGGGTGACGAGGTGGTTTCTGTAGAAACTCTATTGAGTGTCCTTCTGTGATTAGCTGGATCACCCATGAATCTGATGTTATCCTCTACCAGCCCAGAAGGTGGAGGGAAAACTTCCCTCCTACCAGTTCCTCCGGGAAGCCCAGAGGCTGAGGGAGGGGGAAGGAGTCAGGTGGTGTGGGGCAGCACTGCAGCTGAAGCTCCCGATGCTTTTTTGGGTGGGGGAGCTTGGCAGCTGGGGCACCCGATGTTTAGTGGCCCGCTTTCCCTGTGGTCTCACTTTGGGCCGATTCTGTCTGCGAAAGGGATGGCACTGCATTTGATGGGGATGATACATAAGAGTCCATAGACTTTAGTGCCGTCCCCTTTTCCTGCAGGTCGGTGATGATGTCCTTGACATCACCCCCGAACAGCACCGAACCCCGGAAGGGCGCTTCCTGGACGGCAGACTGCACTTCCGGGACCAACCCTGACACTCAGAGCCAAGCATGATGTCATAGGCCTACGGCGAAAGCTGAGCTCCTACCAGCAGCATCCACTGCATCGTAGGTCGCACGAAGGATGTGACGACTGGCCAAATGTGCAGAGCGGACAAGGTCAGCCACTTCCTGATTGATTTGAGAGTCCGGAAGGGAGTCCAATTTAGATTCCACCTCACTGAGAATCACCTTCTGGTAATCTCCCATGTAACCGACATAGTTCAGGGCCCTAAAACCCAGAGTGGAAGAAGCGAAAATCTTCTTGCCATACTGGTCCAGAAGGCAGGATTCCTTGTCAGGTGAAGACGAGCTGAGGTGTTTGGGGTGAGTTGACCGGCCATGAGTGGCGCTAATCACAACCGAGTCAGCTCGAGGGTGGGAGTCTAAATAGTCAACACCCTCGGGAGCCTGGTATAGCCTGTTCAACTTCCTGGGAAGTGGGGCTGAGGCCGACGGCTGTTTCCATATAGTGGTGATAAGGTCAGCATGAGGCTCGATCCAGGGTGGCACCAAAGTGGGAGCTGTCACAGGCAGATCCAGATGCTCAGCGATTTTTTTACGCTGGGGGTCTGGCTCCAAGGATTGCCACTTATGTACTTCCTGGATCTTGCGTAGCAACTCCGCGAAGGAAGGATCCTCTGGAGGAGTCCTTGGCCTGGGCTTGGATGCAGAGCGTGGCTCGTTGTCTTGCTTGGAACAACCATCGGAAGCGTCCGAGGTGTACGAGGAAGAAGAAGATGAAGAAGTAGTAGACTCCCTCTCCCGGCGAGGGGGAGGAACGGACCCCTTGGAAAACACTCAATGAAGCATGTCCTGCCCCTCTCTGGACCCAGAGGGTTTAGCCCTGGTATTTGGAGGTGGGGAGGGAGTTTGTCGTCATGGACGTATGGGAACCGGAATCGGCACCATTGTTGGAAGTCGACTCTCCACCTCTCTGGTGAGCTAAGCCTTGGCCTCAGCCCACCAGGAGGCCAGAGTCTCCTTCAGATCCACCGGCAGCTGGGGGGGTGGTGGAGGAGGAGGGGGATACGGATATGGACTATACCCATAAGGCGCGTATCAGCGCGGGAAGCCGATGTCGGGTATTGAGGCGCCAGGTACTGCGGCAGAAAGGTCGGCACCGGGTACTGAGGCGTCGGATACTGCAGTCCCGGGTATGACGGCGTCTGATACGATGGGGTCGGGTACCCGGGAACTGGGGAAGGGGCTACTGGAGCAGATGGCCCAGCTTGAGGCCCCACGCGTGGATCAGGAGCAGAAGGCCCAGAGGGCGGAGGGCCCAGCGTCGGGGCGGCATCCGGGGGTGGGATGTCACCCGGAGTTGGCAATACCCGCGTTGGAGCCGGCAGCTGAGGAGCCGGCGTCTGAGCTGGCGTCCAGGGAGCCAACGTCAGATCGGTTGGACCAGCGGGTGGACGGTCTGACGGAGGTGGAACAGGAACCTCAGTGTCACCCGGGGATGGAGGAGAGAAAACCTCGGGGTCGGGCTGAGGAGATTCAGGGTCCCCGGAGGGCAGCGAAGGCTGCGGGGAGCCAGGAACGACGGACATGGGAGGGTCCGGCGTCGGCTCTTCTGCTGTGCGGACGTCGGGCAAACCGACGTGTGGCTTACCAGCAGGATCTGGGTGGGGACCGGAAGGGCTGGCGTCCGACTTAATGGACCCATCGCCGGAGGCAGGCTGCGATGGAGGGGCGGCCTGGTCGAGCGGGATAGGGGCCATGCACCGCCCCGAAGGGCCAGGCAACTCACCGACCTTCTCTGTGCGGTGGAGGCGATGTCAGCTTATCGAACCACTCGCACCAGTAGGCCGTGAAACCACGGCTTTACCAGGAGCGGAGGCCTCCAAAAGCCCGGAGGCGCCCGAAGGGCCCGAGCGTGAGCCAGATGGGCAGGCAGACGCCGCCTTAGAAGCCTCTAAGGTGGCCATCGTGGAGCAGTCCCCGGGGGGGGGGGAATGTTACCTTTAACATGGCGACTCCCGAGGAAGTTGCGGTGGGTGAGGAGCCCTTGTCCCGGTGCTTTTCTTTATCTTTTTTCTTGCGATGGCCTCCAGGGGAAGTGGATGCCTGCCGAAGCTTTTTCAATTCTTTCTCCATGGAGCTCATTTCTTTTCAAAATATGGGCCTCCAGGGACTGCTACCACCTTCTTGGTGGCGTGTTAAAACTGAGGCAGTGCTGGCACTTCTCTACGGATGGTCGGGGGTCTAAGCAAAAAGGCAAAGGAATGGCCATCTCCGTGCGAGGGAGTTGGCGTCGCAGTACGTTTTGTTTTGTGCTCAGAGGGTGTGAGGGGATGACATACACCGATGAATAAGTGACGAATGATAGGAAAAAATCAAAAATACTCTGTGAAAATACCGACGATAGAGCTGATGAGCAAGGAACTTTACTGCGAGGCGCTGGCATGAGCCAACGGCAGGAAAGAACTGGAAGGTGGGCGTGAGGGACCACCCCTTTATACCGACATCTCCTGACGCCGGTCACCTGACGTGGGGGCGGTCCCTCGCCAGAGACTGCTAGCTAGAAATTCTTCCGTGGGGTCCTGCCGCCTGCCGACGTCAGTCCTATATGTAATTACCTACTGCAAGAGCCCTCTCGAAGTAAGATTAACTAGACAGAAATCCAAGGAAGCAACAGAGCTAGAAAGAACAGCAATTCCTCTTAAAAATAGATTTGATGTTCTGCTTTCTGAACATTCAGAGGAAGAATCTGAATATTTCTCAGTAGAGACTTCTCTTCAGGAAGGTGCAACAGATACAGAGAGGAAGGAGAAACTTAAAGGGCAACAGAAAAGGAAAGCAAAAGTTAAACTAAAGAATACTGATAAACAAAGCAGAAAAGGAAGCTATAAATCATGATAGAACTTTTTCCATTCACACGAACAATGTAAATAGCATTAAGAGAGCAGAAAAAAGGAAAACAGTTCTTTCAGTATTCTCTCTCTTACATTTTGGGATCATCTTCTTACAGGATACCAGGCTGCACACCTTATTGGAAGTGCACCAGGCCACTAGAACATGGTTCTTAGGGCCATCCTATTGGTCCATGGGAGAAGAGACATGTTCAGAGGTGGGTATTTTGTTTAAGCATCCAGAAGTTAGACTATTAAAGCATTTTGATTTAATGTAATTTTACAAAACCGGCCATATAGGCTTATAAATATTTATGCACCTCAATTGAAAGAATTACGTTGTGAAGTTTTGAGAAGGGTCCAGCCATATTTACAAACAACATACACTGTTGTTTTTGCTGGAGACTTTAATTGCCCAGTTAGGGCAAGGACAGCAAAACAATACTGTGATTCAAATTTACTAGCACAACTGGTACAAAAATCAAATTTGACAGATACAGTATTTCAGCATACACAGAACGAGCTTCCTACTTTTCACAAAGGTTGTCTTACATCCCATATAGACTATATATTTTTATCTAAAACTATACCTGTCAAAAAAGCTATGATAGCTGTGACAGAATTCTCGGACCATAATATAGTTTCAGTAACTTTAGGAAGGCAAATAAAAAATTTAAAAGGACCAGGTTACTGGAAGCTTAGCATATCTTTGCTTTCTGAACAGGGGACAAGACAAATAGTGCAGGACTTCTTACAGGCCAGGAAATCTGTGTGTTTTTTTTTTCTTGAAGACCCCATTATATGGTGGCTAGATACTAAGGCAGACCTTCAAAAATTATGCAAGAGAATGAGCATGAAGGGTAATAGAGAACAATACTTACAATACTTGCAAGATATATGGAATTTACAACAGTTATTGCCACTATCACATGAAACTGGACAGAACTTGACCCCACAAATCACAAATCTTAAACAGAAAATGTTTAGAGTTCCATAATAAAAAAGCCTCGGTTTTGCATTATCAACAACAATTTGGAACAATAGGTAAATCAGAAATAATATGTCCCTATGAACACTGGCAAAAACAAATACAAAGTAAAACAATGACAACATTGAAAAATAAAGATGGCACAGAATATGCAGATCAGGAAAACATTGTTAACATTGTAATCACATATACTAGGGATATGTATGATTTATTGCCACTAGATTACAAAAATACACAGAGTTACTTGGGAAACTTGGACATACCAATCTTAGATCAAGAAGATATAAAGGCATTAACAACAGATATATAGGAGGAGGAAGTGCAGAAGGCAATATCATCATTGATAGGAAACAAAGCACCAGGGCCAGATGGCCTGCCAAATGAGACAATGAAGTTTATAGGTCAGCATTTATTACAGGAATTAATCCAAGTGTGTAATGCTATGTTGAGTTTAGAACAAATTCTACTAGAATTAAATGAAGGCATACTAACATATATTCATAAAGTAGGAGATAAATCAGTAATGGGGAACTGGAGGCCAATTACTTTATTAAATTCAGATTTAAAAATATTGACACAAATATTAGCTACAAGGCTGTCAAATGTAGCAGTAAAAGTGATTTCTCCAGCACAATCATATGCAATTCCAGGGAGACAGATACAGGGTCATTTAATCTTATTAAGAGAAATAGTGGAAAAAGGGAGACTGGGGAACAGAGATGGCTACTTAGTATCCCTAGACCAGAAAAAAGCTTTTGACCAGGTCAATCATAATTTTGGGGGGGGATACATTATCTTATTATCATATACCAGAGAAAATGGTAAAATGGCTTAAATGTATATATAAAACAGCCACTATCAGGCCAATAATTCAAGAATGGAAGGGTCCTCATACATTTGAAAAGGGGAGTCAGACAAGGTTGCCCCCTGAACCCCATATTATATGATTTTTTTTTTTTGGGGACCCCTTATTAAGAGTAATAAATGAGAGTAAAGACATAAGAGCAATAACTATAAACACTCAGAGAGTGGGATATAAAATAATTGCATATGCAGATGATATGACTGTAATGGTTAGGGATGATAAGTCCTTATGTAAAGTTTGGGAAATGTGTGAGATTTTGGGGAAAATGTCAGGAGCACCTCTAAATTTGGAAAAGCAGGGTTTTAAATAATTGATTAGCAGTTTTTTTCTTGGGATGATACTAACTGTACAGAAAGTATTTATATATATTTTCTAGAAGTGTTGAGTTTGTTAAACACAGTGAAGCAAGAACTATGCATTTTCACAAAGAATTAGCACTTTTATGAACAAAACGCTAATCAATTTTTAGAGTTAAATAAATCCCTGGAAAAGTGCTTAGGACAGCGGTTGAATTACCAAGTAAGGTGGCAGGGGGTAATATCAGGTATTGAAATTACTACAGAACCAATAAAAATCCTCGGAATATTATATGGAAATGAGAATATGGATAGATTAAACTGGGACATGAAAATAGACATTGGCAAACAGAAGGTAGCACACTGGAATAGATGGAAACCAAGTTAAAAAAAGATAATTTATTTAATCAAAGCCTATTTAATACCCGTTTTCCTGTATATCAGTTATGCCTTTCTACCACCAAAAGAATTAGAAACAACATTGTTAAGCATTATCTTTCAGGTCTGCTGGGGAAGCAGACTAAATCCCATAAAAAGAGATACTGTATACCTACCAATAAAGAGGGGAGGTTTAAACATGCCAAATCCAATCCTATTTTTTAATAGCTTTTTCTTAGACACCAACATCAAGCCTATAATGATGAATGTAAACACATAATGGAAACAGTTATTGAAATCAAAATGTGCACACTGGTCACAAATATGGGAGACTAAAACTTTCAGAGTCTTTAAAAAAATCAGTTATAATACCAGAATACAGTATATAAGAAATACTTTTCTGAGAATAAAGCAATGGTTAAGTTGGAAAAGAACAGACGGTAGCAATGGAAAGGAAACAAATATATTTTGTATCTGTTAGAAACCACCTGCCAAGTGGAAGATGCTTTTGTGAAGAGCCCTGGAGAACATAGGAATGCACTAGTTACATTTTTGAATAATAAAGCAATATCAGAGCATATCATGAAAAAAATTAATGTTAAGGCAAATCAAAAGCACAAACTGCAACATGAAAGGATTTGTAGCAGATTACAATGTATAAATATGGAAGAAACTATAATGCATTTATTATTCCAATGCTCCTTCATCTCAGGATTCTGGACCTTCATGGCACAACAATGGGGAAAGAATGTATTTAGTACTATAAATTTTGAAAATATTATGTATGGCGTGTTTGGAACGAAATGGCAAAAATGGCACACCAGTACCCTGCAAATAATGATAGTTATTGTTGTAACCCCTCACCCCTGCCTTTTTGCCAAAACGACAGGTGGCATGCTGTTGAAGCTGACAGCAGTACCTGGTGGGGACCTGGGTTTGAGGAGGATGAGGTTACTCGGCACAAGGGGACCTAGGTTTGACTACTCTGCACAGGGGCACCCAAGTAAATCCGAACACAGGAAGCAATAACTATAATGTCCAGAACCAGGAATGGGATTCTTCAGTGTGGCTTTTATTCACAAACTAGCTGAACAAAACAAAGCATAGACGGACCCCCATGGGGCTACATATCCTGGTAATGCAGATTGGAGACTAAACACGGTCCACTGGAAGAATGAACCAATTATACTGTTTTCAGGCTCTGGACCCACCAGGCACACCGCCCGGACTTGCATACGCTTTGGGTACACAGCCCGACTGGCCCGGCTCCCCCGCCGGCCACTTGCTCCACGGTCCATTGGAAGAATGAACCAATTATCCTGTCGTGGCTCCCCATACCACTTAGAGTCTGCGACTCCTAGAGAGATTTTCCCTTTTGCAACCCCAAGTCTGGGTACTTCCCCCATCACTGGCCAAGTGCATGAGGCAAAGTAGCAACCACAGCAGAAATCTGTAGAGGTGGACCTGGTTACTAAAGATGGGGAGTTTGCCCACCTCCAGCTTCCACAGCCCATACCCGGCCATTTCTCTGGAAAACTGACACTTCTGAATGTAGATTAAAGGGTAGATGAACTGGCGCATCTCCTCTACATATTACTTGAATCACACAACACTCTAGCATTTGACACTACTCCACTTGTTTGGCCTAGTCCTATAGGCTTTCCAGAATGTAGCTCAATTCCTAGAGTCCCACATATGTCCCAGGGTGAAGAAAACATTTTATGTTAGAGCAAACGTTTTATGTTAGAGCAAACACTCACCCTTTAGTTGCAGGTGCCCCACAGGCGAATCATAAATCTTCCAACTTTCCAAAACAAAGGCTGAACTGAGCTGGCAGCTTTTCTTCCTTTTGGCAGAATTAAGGGGATTGCCCCAGGAATCTGCATGGGGATCTACATCCCCCGGGAAGGGAGGCACTGAGACCGAACAGCGGTCTCCACCACTTGAGCACACCTTACTTGCTCAAGAGAAACTGGACACTGACTTCTTCTTACTGAAGGCAAACTGGAACTGAACACTTCCCTTTGAAAACTCCCAACGTTCTATCTAACTCCCTCTGCTGCAGATTCTAATGTGGCTTATGCAGCTGCGAAAGTTCTATTGGTGATGTCATCCCTCAGTCTCAGCTGAGACTGAGAACAGAGTGAAACAGTGTGAAACCCATTTAACTGGAGTTTCACAAGCTGCCTTCCCTGCCTACCACTAGGTCTTACTGGGATTCTAGTAACCCGGGTAACAAGGGGTTACATTGTTAAATGGAATATTTGGTCTATAAGATGTAACTTTGTGCTACAACAAAAAGAAGGGAGTTTCCTTGAACTACTAGACAAAATCACAGTTAACTTAAAGAATATTTATGGTAAAGAGAAAACTGTACTAACAAGAAGGAAATTGTTGGAATTATGGAAAGGACTTCCATGGACAGCAGATAAATACAGGTTACTCACCTGTAACAGGAGTTCTAGGAATGGTATATGTTGTTCATCCACACTGTCTGGCAGGTATCCTTGCCGCTTTAAATCTTGCCGGAAGGTCTTCAAGCTGGCTCCTCCCACCCACCTGGGTGGTAAAACTCTTGGCTCTGCCTCATGATGCCAGATCTGGCCCGCTAGAAGCTCAGGTTGTGCGTCGAAGCTGGGGAGGTCGAGTGGGTCGTGTGGATGAACAACATATACCATTCCTAGAACTCCTGTTACAGGTGAGTAACCTGTATTTCTAGGGACATGGATATGTTGTTCATCCACACTGTCTGGCAGACTCCTAGCAGTTCTCCGGGAGAAGGGAGGCAAGGCGCACACCCCCTACTTAGGGAATAGAGACTGGAGAACCAAGGCCCCAAAACCAGCATCCCGGCGTGAGTCAAGGTCGATGTGGTAATGGGTGATGAAGGTGTGTGCTGACTTCCAGGTAGCAGCCCTGCAGATTTCCTGGATAGGGACGTCCCCGGAAGCAGCCACCGATGCAGCAGTATGGCGGGTAGAATGAGCTCTTATCCCTCTGGGAGGCTCCATGCCCGACAACTTATAGCAGAGATCTATGCAGGAGGTGACCCACCTGCCTATCGTCCGCTTGGCTGCAGGTCTGCCAGGTGCGGCTTCAGCATAGGTGACAAACAGCTGGCGAACCTCTCCTGAATTTCAACCGTGCGCTCCCTTATAGTAGCGGCGCCCTTCTAGAGGTCCAGAGTATGGAGCCTATATTACATGACTCGAGTGTGATTAGGGTAAGAACACCGGCAGAGTCAACACCTGGTTAAGGTGAAACTCCGACACCACCTTGGAAGGAATTTGGTGGGGCAGAGACAACCTTGTCCCTGTGGAAGACCAGGTAAGGAGACTCGATGCAGAGCGCCTGGAGCTCTCCTATCCTTCTGGCTGACGTGATAGCCACCAAGAAAGCGGTCTTCCACGACAGGTGAGAGAGTTCACACCTGTGCATTGGTTGAATAGCTTGCCCATAGCTTTGCCAGCTCACCCAGTAGATCACGGAGGTGGAGGTTCTACCGGAGGAAATGTGATCAAGGCCTTTGAAAAAGCGTGAGACCACCTTCTCCTGTGCCACCGATTGCTTCCGGCCCGCGCCGGTAAGCAGAGATGGCTACCAGAGTGCACCTTATGGTCGTCGACCTAAGCCCTTGCTGAGAAAGGGACCAACGGTAGTCAATATGCTCCCAAGGAACAGGAGGAAGGGTCCAGGCCCTTGCCCTGGCACCAAATGGAAAATCTCTTCCATTTGAAGCGTAGCATTTTCTGGTCGACTCCTTACGGAACGCCTCAACTACGTTGAGGACCTCGTTGGAAAGACCCAAGGCCTGGAACTCTAGCCGCTCAGGAACCAGGCCGTCAGGTGCAGAGATTGAAGGTCCGGATGGAATACCTTCCCCTGATTGACTGAGAGCAGGTCCGGGCGAGCTGGAAGCTGCCTCGGGAGCCTGGAGCTGAGGCTGAGGAGATCTGGGTACCTGTACTGGCGGGGCCAGTCTGGGGCTATCAGAATCACCTGCGCCTTGTCCCTCCTTGCTTTGAGCAGCACCTTGTGCATCAAGGGGAACGGGGGAAAGGCGTAGAAGAGGCCCGGGGTCCCGGCCTCAAGAAGGCATCCTGCAGCGATCCCTGCTGAGGCGGGGCATGGAACAGCCTCAACCGCATTCTCCTAGGCAAACAGGTCCACCTGAGGTGTACCCCAATGGGAGAATAGATCTTGTACTACCTCCAGCAGGAGAGACCACTCGTGGGACGCAGCCCCTATCCGGCTTAGGGCATCGGCCAGGGTGTTGGAGGCTCCTGCCACATGAATGGCTAGGAGATCTGCCTCCAGGCTGCGCACGAGTGACCAGATGCAGAGAGCCTCCTTGCATAGAAGCATGGAGCGCGTCCCGCCCTGGCGGTTTAGATAGTACGTGGTCGTGGTGTTGTCCGTCTGGACCCGGACCACTTGACCCCGAAGAAACAGAGCAAAGGCGGTGAGAGCTAGGCGGACCGCTCGGAGCTCCAGCAGGTTGATGTGGCATCGGGACTCCCATGGGGACCAGAGGCCGTGCGCTCGGTGTTCCCAGATGGGCACCCCAACCCATCAGAGAGGCATCGGTCGATGGGAAATCGGCTCGGGCGGACAAGCAGGGATGCCCTCTTGCAGATGAACTGGAGCGGTCCACCACTGGAGGCGTTCCACATCCCTGGGTCACCGTCACTAGCTGGTCCAATGGATCGCAGCATTGGGACCACTGGCTGGCCAGTCCCCTAAGAAGAGGCGCATGTTCATGGGCCCAACGGACCACGCTGGTACAGGCCGCAAGAGACCGGAGGCGCAGGGAAGTCCCGGGCAGGCGCAATTGCCCAAACAGAAATGATTGGGCAAAGGAGGAAAGAACCTCGACTCTGTCCGCCGGGAGCCGTGCCCTGGCTCGAAGAGAGTCGAGCTCTGCCTCGATGAAAAGAATCACCTGCTTCGGCTCGAGTTCCGACTTGGCCTCGATGAGGAGGCCGACCTGAGAGCAAACCTGGAGGGCCAGATCTCTGGACCGCTCCACCTCCTGTCTGGAGGGGGCTGCTATCAGCCAATCGTCCAGGTAAGGGTAAACCCGGACCCCTCGGTGCCGCAGGAATACTGTCACCACTGCCATGCATTTGGTGAAGACCCTGGGAGCTGGAGATAAGCCGAAGGGCATGGCTTGGAACTCGAAAAGGGATCCCTCCGCTCGACAGCGAAGGAACCTCTGATGTGACGGACGGATAGGGACGTGAAAGAACGCATCCTGCAGGTCCAGAGAGCAGAACCACATGCCGTGTTCCAAGGATGGTATTATCTGAGCCAGAGTGACCATCCTGAAGGTTCGAGACCTTAGGAACTTGTTTAGGTCGTGTAGGTCGAGAATGGGGCGCCAGCCCCCCATCCGTTTCGGAACCAGGAAGTACCTGGACACGAACCCCGGGTTTGAGGGAGGGTCCGCCACCTCTCTTATCACCCCCTTCTCGAGGAGGAGAGCAATGTCGGCTCGGCGAGCTGACAGCGAGGCTTCGGACGAGCCCGAGGGCGATGGCTCTGAGGTGGGGCCTGCTCGGCTCCAGAGGCAGGCCCTTTCCCACCACCTTCAACACCCACCGGTCTGTGGTGATAACAGACCAGGTGGAAAGAAATGGGAGCTGCCCCCACGGGGGCACCTGAAGTGAGGCGGCGGGGTTGGGGCAACACCCTCAACCCGTCACTGGGCAGGCTTGGAGGAAGGACCGGCCGAGGGACCTCCAGAGCCTTATCTCCCTGCTTCCTGGAGGAGGAAGCCGCGGGCTTGGGTTTGGGACGCCAAGCGCGAGCCTGCTGGCCCTGATGCTGCTGGGCCGGACGTGCCGCGGGCACAGACGGATGAAAGGGCTTGGGTTGCGGTCTGTGGCCCTTATCCCTCTGAGCGGATGAGACAGAGTCCAAAGTGGCATTGGACTTTTCGATCCTCTGGAGGTGGCCTTCCACTCCAGGGCCGAAGAGGTCGGTCCCCAGGAAGGGGACATCCGCCAATTTTGTGCTGGGTATCCGCTGTGAAGGTGGATATCCTCAGCCATGCCCCACGGCGCATAGCCACTGCGGCCGCGAATGACCTGGCGCATGAGTCTCCAATGTCCAGAGCAGTCTGAAGTTGCTGCTTGGCCACCGTCCTGCCCTGGTCCCGCACCTGCCTAACCGTGGTCTGCAGGTCAGCCGGGAGATGAGGGACTACCTCGTCCAGGGAGCCCAACAGGGCATGGGAGAAATGTGCCATAAGCATGGCCGAGCTGGCCTGATGAAGGCCAAAGGAGGACGCAGCGTAGACTTTTCGCCCGGCATAGTCCAATTTCTTGGACTCCTTGTCGGGAGGTTTGTCCACGTCCCTAGCATTTCTGGCACGCCGGAAAACGCTGTCGGTAACTAACCCCTCGGCTGAGGGATGTTCCGAGAAACCGGACAGAGAACCGGTAGGGACCGCATACTTCCTGGCCATCCTGGCCGAAGGCGCAGGGCAGGAAGCAGGACACTGCCAGAGCTCCAAGGCCGGGCACACAATGGCCTCGGCCACAGGAAAGGCCTCCGTAGGAGAATCCCCTCGGTCCAATATCTCCGTGAGGGGATACTTGGCCCGCTTGGATACGGGCTCGAGCTGCATCCCGGTGGACTCCGAGATGAGCCTGAGCAAACCCAGGAAGGACGAAGGGCTGTCGTCCAGCGACTGACCTCCAGAGGACTCCAAGTCCACTCACCTGGAGAAAAGGGAGGAATCGTCGTCGGACTCAGAAGAGTCCGCAAAGAGCTGCCTCAGGCCTGAGCCACCCTCCACCTGCCGAGGGGCGATCGGGAGTGAGGGTGACCGACAGCCTATGGGACAGACCCTGAGCTGACCGAGAGTTCTTGGTCGGAGCCCCAAACAGAGGCTGTGGAGGCGGAGGTTCCAGCGGAATTGGTGGAGCAGCTGGTTTTGGCCGAACAACCGGCCTGGGAACAGGCTCCTCAGGTAAGACGAGGTGTTGTTTGGCCGCTCGGTGACTATCCATAATGGCAGGGAAAGCGGCGGCGTCAGCTTGTTCCCGGTCAGAAAGGGCTATTGCCACATGGGGTCTCTCGTATCATCGGCGTAACACGTCCAAGCCTCCCCATCCGAGGAGGCGAGGGAGCGGCAACGCCGGCTACCGTGGTGCCAGACCGAGGCCGCCTATGATGGCGGGATCGGCTGGACATGAAAGTCAAGACCGAGACCCTCGGCCTTTCCGAGGCAGTGCGGGGAGGGCCAGGTGGAACCGGCTCCCCATGCTCGGAGAGTTCACCGAGGGCTCCGAACGGAGGCACTGGCAAGCCACGGATCCTCAACTCCCACCGGGGAACGGTGAGAGAGGATTTTCGGCTTCGCGGTCGACAACCTGTCCAGCAGGTCAAGAAAGATCTCGACTGCATCGGCGGAGTCTCGGTCAACTGACCTGGCAGGGGACACCGTAAGACCAGTGGCGAAGCGAGCGATCGACCCGAAGTCGATAGCCCATTCGGGAGAGGACCTTTCCCGCTCCCAAGAGCGTCGACGGAGGACTTACCCTTGTCTTTCTTCTTGGACCGAGAGGAAGGTCCAGCAGATGTTGGTCCCTCTCCTCTAGTGGAGAGAGACAGACAAACGCTCCTAAAGGAAGCTGTGTCACGAGGAACCCAGGAGGCGGGATAAATGCAGCGGTCGAGGAAGATCGACCAGCGCTGCCTCCTCTTGAGGCGATCATCTGCTCTAGCTGATCCGCGAGCCAGCTACCGTGGAAACCGCCGACCGGGCCTCTTTTGACTTCACGGAGAAAATGTTTCTCAGGTAGCCCCAGTTATAAGCAGGCATACGGTTCTCGAGACGAGGGCTGAAAGGAAGAGCACAGGTCGCAAGCCCGCGGGTCGTGCTCAAGGCCTAAACAGTAGACACACGTGGAGTGCGGATCCGTCCGAGACATCTTCTGCCCGCAAGGGCATCTCCAACTCGGGTCGATTTGTCCATCGCAGCCGCGAGGGAAAGAAGACCGAAGTCTATAATGCAAAAAACTTTTAAATTCGGAAAACCGAAGAATTAGGAACCAGTCTTATACGCAGAGCGTTAAGGAGGGAACCTGAGCTTCCAAGTGGTAAGGAAGATCTGGCGTCATGGGGCGGAGCCGAGAGTTTTACCACCCGGGTGGGTGGGAGGAGCCAGCTTGAAGACCTTCCGGCAAGATTTAAAGCGGCAAGGATACCTGCCAGACAGTGTGGATGAACAACATATCCATGTCCCTAGAATGACTTTCCTATTACTTAAAGATGGAATCTCAAGTCCAACAGTAAGGACTGTTTCTGGGACAGAGGCTACAAAAAGGGTAACATAGAACCAGATTTTTTAAATTTTAGAGGCTCATGTGCTAACTATACTTGTTTAATGTTGAACTGTATTTATTGGTGATTGATTCGTTTTCTTTTTTTCCATTTGAAAGTGTGTGAGGTGATTCCACTCATTTTTTGTACACATGTAACTTCTACATTATCAAATAAAAAATTACCCTACTCTTTTCGAGAAGTGCCATGGGACCTTTAACATCCACCTGAACTACCACCAGAACAGGCAGATGGGACCTTGGTTTAAATGTCTCATCCGAAGGACGGCACCTCAGGAGTGCAGCACCCCACCCTCATGCTGCACTGCCGTATCAGTATTGGGATATTAACCCAAGTGCCTGGTGTGGGGATAGAACCCACAGCCTTCTGATTTCCTGGCCTCAGAAGCAAGTGTGCCACCTGCTGAGCCACTGACACTGACAATATTTAATTCAACATGGACATTAAATAGCCGCCAATCAAAAACTATGATGTTATGGAAATGGTGATTGTGATTAACAATGATGTCATGTCATCATGCTTGCCTATGTCACGATTACTACAATTAATTAAAAAAATCAATTTATCTTTTTCTATACTTGTGGAATTTATCTTGTCTTCTATTTAGACTTCTTTATTGGAATTGTCAGTTATAACAGTTTCTTTACAAACACGCTGCTTTAAATTACAGTTACTCAGACAAATCAAATCTTACTACTGTTATAAAGGTTCAAATTGGTTAAATGTATATACAATACCTAACATTACATTTGCTCTTCCTAAAGGGATTAAAGCTCAACTTCACATGATTTGCATTATAATTAATTTGCTTTTTCTGATATTTCACTTTCATATTTTAATTATTAGTAATAAATAAAACCTTGTTAGGTATTACTCATGTGACTTACAAATCTTATAATACAAACCTCATATTATCATCAATGATCATAATTTGATTAGCCACAGATCATCAAAAACCATCATGTGGATTAAGGTTACAAAATAATCAGTAATCAGCTGTTCGTTATTTGAAAGTTGCATGTTTGAGGAGTAAATCATTATCTACAGCCTTCCACCTGAGGTAGTATGAGCAAAAACAGTGGTGGGGTTCAAAAATACCTGCGACAGGCACAAGGGAATTGCAGGGGTAAGGAAGAGGGAGGGGAGAGACAGCACCGTAGATCAACTGGGTCTGCAGCAAAAATAAAGGTAGAAAAAAAATGGGCAGACTGGGTGGGCCAAGCAGCCCTTATCTGCTTTTAGGTTCTGTGCTTCATTATCTTAGATCATGATCTCCCTTGATGATCATATGGCAACATTTGATGATTAACAATGATCAATCATGTCTGACCTTCCAAAAACATGATTTACTGAATCGCCTGGCTCTGAACCTGAGGGAGCACTGTGGGCTTTGAGACTGTTAGTATTATTCTTGGAACTTCAATTGAGGCAAGTGTTTATTTATTTATTTACTTAATTTATTTTGAAAGTCGGATTTACAACCTTTGAGTCAGGGACTCATTTACAAAGGCACCTTGTCACAGGGAGGGTAGACATGGTTACAGTGTGAGATAACAGTGGTAACATACAGGTACAATACAGATAAAAAGAACACAATATAACAGTGGTTTACAGGATAAAGTTACATGCAGTAAATAGCAATCGTGTATACAGTATATATGTATATATATAAAAAAGCATATTTACACAGCACAGCTAAAAATGCCAGGAGCTGGAACTAGACAGAGTGCTCCAGGGAACCGTCTATGGGGAGGGGCACTTAATGGTAATATAATGCAACAAGAAATTCTGAAGCTCTCTTACATTGACATTTGCAATATTTTACACTGCTGCTGCTGGTCCAACCACTTCAAACCTGTTTACAGGGTGATACCATTGCAACCCTGCTCTTTTAACTTCCTGCCAGGTACATTCTGAGGATGTTCTGAAAGGAATGCCCTCCACTGTGACTATCAAAGGAACCTCTGTGAAATGGCTGTGTTTACACCGCCAGTTAAAACACCTGAAACATTTCAGCTCCTCAGTCATGGAGATAAGCAGAGAAACCAAACAAATTTGCTCCTGTAACAGTTTATACTTACAAGTGTAAAAAATTTGTATTGTCAAGCCATCCAAAGGAGTTCTGATAAGGTGAATGTAAACCAGGTTTAAGGTCAGAGGTAGCAAACTATTTTTTTTTTTTACATATTTTTTGCTCCCGTTGCCACCACTGGTGGCAGATATACATGTGCAGGCTGGTGACATGCAGCACCTAACGGTGTCCTTCCAGCCATACACCACTATGTTTGCACTGCCTCCCGTGCATCCCCAGGTGACAATGTCAGAGTGGCACAACAACCCCAGGGATGCTCAATCCTCCTCTCTCTAGCCGGCCCCTGATAACCCAGGCTTGTTCCAGAACCCAGGTCACCAGCATCACAAGTGGTAGCACTAGTGCTGCACCAATGGGCTAGCTTAAAAACAGTTTTTAAAATTATACTGTACAGTCCCCACCTCTTATAACGGGCACATCTGTGCAGAAACATTCTGCCTGTTATAGCAGGTGGTTGCTTTAACGTCTCGGTTGAAAAAAAGAAAGGTACCTCCCTTTCCCTGAAGTCCTTCTGCAGTTTGAAGAGTAGTTTTATGACTGTGGAGATTTAAAGTTTGTGCACTGCTTCTGCCCATGTTCCAACTGGTCAGTAGTCGGAAGGGGCAGAGTCGCAGGTAAGGCTATAGTTGTGGCTCTCTCTCTACCATTACAGTAAGTCTGGATCAGTGATCGGAAAGGGCTTCTGTGGAGCCAAGGGGGTTTAAAGTGTGCAGAGTTTGAGGGGCCACAAGGTCGGCGATTGGAAGGGGATTTCCTTTGTTTATGTGGAGTTGTGGCTCTCTCCGACCATACACTGAGTCTGAGCAGGCTGAAACAAATAGCCAGGTTTCCCATTTCTGTTGTGTTCTGTTACCTCCTGACTGTCTTATTGTAGAACCTGAGCTTCTTTGCAGATTCAGCTTGGAACACACTATTTCGGGCTGATAAGCTGCTAATTAGTGCCAGTTTACACTTTGGCAAACTCTGCAAACTGCATGCCAAAGTGTGAACTGATACGAACGAGCAGCTAATCTGCCCAAAATAGCAGGTGGCTAACAATCCCTATAAATTCCATATTCAACATTGTGAGCTATTAGAATGGCAACTGGTTTTGAAAATTTGCCCGATGTAAGCGACTGCCCGGGTTACCCACAGGCACTATAAGTGGAGTGTTCTGTATCTAAAAGTTTAAAACCAGATATGGCAGCTGGCCCAGTGATGTGGAGGGCAGAGGCATTACACCTTACCTCCTGCCACACCAGTGACTCGTGTTCGGTGGCGAACGTGGGTTGCTGGGGGTCGGCCAGGAAGGGGGAGGACTGAGCATCCGGAGGACAGCTCTCCTCTACCAGGAAGGGTGGCTTGTTATTCCCACTGAATGACTTCCCACAGGTGGAGGTCTGAGAGTAGAACGGGTATGGGACACCAATGACAGGCGGATGCTGCGAGACTCTGCAGTGTGCACACGTCTCCACAGATGCATGCTGATGTGCGCACCCCAGCAAAGGGGGGAAGGAGAAAATGGATAAGGGGACACTGACAGACTTCATGAAGCCCTGACTGCACTTCCAACCCTCAGTTCTGCCCCAGAATCAGAACTGTGCAGGGGAGGATGGCCCCCATCCCTGGCTCCATCACAGGGGGAAATCTATGGGGGACTCGCCTGGGGCCTGAGCCAGGATCAGGAGAGATGTGCTCATGGGCGGATATGGAGCCCTCTCACTGGCAGAGACAAAGCCATGCCTGCCAGCTGTCCCATAGGAAATAAGAAGCTCTATGAAAGAAAAAAAAAAAGCAGATATGGCAGAACCTCAGTTGAAATGCTCATGAACCATTCATCAGTTCAGCTCAGCTCACGGACATTTATCAAGCATGCAACAAATTGTTAATGAAGGTCCATGAACTGTACATGAACATTAAATGGTATGTCTTTGTTCATGAACACAAATTTTCATGAAGGTCCATGAAAGTCATGAAACCCCTCCACTGAACCTTTATGGACACTGTCCGTCAATGGGGCCTATGCACGAATGTGCGGAGTGGCTACATGCCGCGGATCCATGATGCGTAGCCACTCCACACCCACTGTGCCTCTGCACAGGATGCACGACTTAGGGTGCGCAGCCCCTACGCAAATGAACCTCGTCCACGTGGAGCAACACACTGGGGGTGGGTGGGGGCGTGCCAGAACTACGTCCCATGCACAAGGTGCATAATGCTGCACACCAGGGGGCATAGGAGGGCACCGCTATGCCATGGAGAACCCTGCCATAACTACCAATGCACCACCCTGCACGCACGGATGCCCTGTCCCTGTACAGTACTGCATCCCCCCACGACAGCACAAGCAGCCCCAAACCCCATGTGCCCAAGGTACAACCACCTACCCCACCAATGTTGTGCAGCCCCAGTCCCAGTATGCAAGCCCCAACATACACAAGTGCCCATCGCAGTGCTGGGCGCCCCCTCACACACCTGCCAGCCCAAACCCTGTGTGGGCATCCACCCCAAGGAAATAACACCGCTGCCCCGTTCCCGTACCATAGTGGGGCTGATGGTATGCTGAGGAGAGACTGTACAGGTGTACCCCTGGAATGCAGCACCCTTGTGCCCAGCCCCATATCCCCACCCTGTACTCCCGGCGTGCACTGGCAGCCCGTGGTCCCCCATCCCCGCGGCACCAACAACACCACCATCCTGACCCCTGTACCTGGCTGTCAGTGCTGTGTCTGTGGAAGGCCACTGGCATATCCCTCTTCACACCTCCATAGCTGCCAGCTGTCAAAGTAATGCTGAAAACGCGCAGCCTCTTTACAGAAGTGCACCCCCAGCATCACTTGGACAGCCAGCGGCCGCGGAGGTGTAAGGAGGGATGTTCTGCTGGCCGACAGAGCTGCATCACCAAGTACCAGGTACGGGGGTTGGGGGTGGGGCTCTGTCAACCTATGTGCCGGCAAGGGTGCCAGGATCGGGAGGGTGGGACACTGGCATTTGGTCAGGGGATGGGGCAGGGGTGTGTGGTAGGTGGGGTTGGCCACTGCCTGTAACAGGGCAGTTGTGGTGGTAGTGGGTGCCTGCTGGTGCAGGGAAGGGGGCACCACTGTCATGCCTACTGGGGCAAGCCCCTGTTGTGGGGGCTGTCCTCCGTGATGCCGGACTGGTGGAGCTATCTGCAGTGGTTTTGGGGGGCTGGCCATGGGACTACCTCAGGATCAGGCCACCGATGTGTGGCAGGGATGGGCGGCACACAGGACAGGGTGGGGGCATATGGCCAGGGGTCCATCCGTGCACTGGGCAGACATCATGTGCCATGAGCTCGGCTGGGGAGCATTCTGCTGGACAGGAACTGGCCATGCGGGTCCAGGTACCTGTGACAGGAATTTACACACCTGGACCCATGCTGTACCGTGCAAGGGATCCACTATGGGGCCTATGCTGGCCATCCGACTGGATGCCTGACTGGGTCCATGACCCTGCCCCCAGCAGCCTTGCGGAGTACTGCATGCCTGGGGGGCTATGGACAGGTTGTGGGTAATGATGAATGCTGGCTGTGTGCACCTGTCTGCCGGTGCAGAGCTATGCGGGTGGGATATACACTTCTGGCGTGCATTTCCCACCCGTTCGTGAATAGGCCCCAATATTCGTGGAGACCAAAAATACCCTACTCTTATAATATTAGCTGGTTAATTTATCAGGCAACCCTGTTTTAGCCCTGTTCTCAAAAGACTTTTGTCCTATGTACTGTACAAATCAGAGGCCATACCCATTTGAGTCCTAGTTGTTTTACCCAAACAACCTATGCAATTAACAACTGAATTATTTTGAGTTATTGAACATCTTCTAATGAAGGCCTTTTCTTACCATGCACTTCAGAATTGGCAGCTTACCTTATACTTAACATTTTCCTGTTCTTCACTGAGTTAGAATTTGTTCTCACCTTCTTTTCATAAACGGAAAGACCCAGTTGCTATTTATAGCCAAATAATCTGAAACTCTTTAAAATGTGGTGAGTTTAAATGTTAATCCTTTTGGGTACTCAGATCCATAATTGCCTTTCAAAACATATATTATTCTACTCCTAAACTGTAGGAGGTCTGATTTTGTGATGCTTTATAATTCTCACAGTTAAACAGTGCACTCTGATATGCAAATTAGTTATGGCAACAGTTTTGGTCTCAGTTCATCATAGTCCTTTAAAGGTTCCGTAAGGTTCAGTAACTTCATGAATTTTGTGTTGAAGAACAGTTGGTGAACTTTGATGGATGATCACAGGCCATTCGTGAACGTTTAAAAATGTTCATGAGTTGATGAATTTAATTTCACTGGGGTCACCAAGTAGGAGACATCAACATTAAATTCTAAAGCCCTGTTACAGTCGTGGCCAAAAATACTGGCACCCTTGCACTTTTTCAAATAACTCACAATTTCCTCTAAACATAAGTTGAAATTAACAACAGTACAGTATTTGGTCTCCACAATTCTTTATTTCTCTGTTAATATTACAGAACCTTTGTTTTTGATTCAGAATTTAATATACCCTTTTAAATCAGAAAATGAAAAGAAATGGCATTGACAAAATTATTGACACCCTAGACTTAATATTTGGTAGCACAGACGTCGGTCAAAATAACTGCAATCAACTGCTTCCTATAGCCATGGATGAGTTTCCTGCACCTCTCTACTGGCAGTTTGGCCCACTCTTCTTGTGCAAACTTCTCCAGTTCTCCCAGATTTGAAGGGTGCCTTCTCCCAACTGCTGTTTTCAGATATCTCCACAGGTTTTCAATGGGATTTAGATCTGGACTCATTGCTGGCCACTTCAGAACAGTCCAGCGTCTTGTCTTGAACCATTCCTGGGTGCTTTTTGAAGTGTGTTTGGGGTCATTGTCCTGCTGGAAGACCCATGACCTTCGACGGAGACCCAGCTTTCCGACACTGGGTTCAACATTGCGCTCCAAAATGGCCTGGTAATCTCCAGATTTCATGATGCCATGCACACATTCAAGGCACCCAGTGCCAGAGGCAGCACAGCAACCCCAAAACATCACTGAACCTCCTCCATGTTTGACTGTAGGGAAGGTGTTCTTTTCTTTGAAGGCTTCATTTTGTTTTTTGTAAACACAGAGATGATGTGCTTTACCAAAAAGCTCTAATTTGGTCTCATCTGTCCACAGGACATTCTCCCAGAAGGATTTTGTCTTGTTCAGGTGTGTTTTGGCAAACCCCAGTCGGGCTTTCTTATGTCTCTCTCTCTCTCAGCAGTGGGGTCCTCCTGGGCCTCCTACCATATAACCCCCTTCCACTGAGTTGGCAACAGATGGTGTGAGTTGAAACTGTCGTACCTTGTGTCTGAAGGTCAGCTTGAATCTGTTTGGCAGTTGATCGAGGTGCTTTCTCCACCATTCGAACAATCCTGCGCTGCAATCTTCGATCAAGTTTTCCCTTGCGGCTACGTCCAGGAGGTTGGCTACAGTGCCATAGGCCTTAAACATCCTGATAACATTAAGTACGGTGGAAACAGGAACATCAAGGTCTCTGGAGATTGATTTGTAGCCTTGAGATTGTCCATGCTTGGCTACAATCTTCTGTCTGACCTCCTCAGACAATTCTCTGGCTGTTTTTGTTCTCCCCATGCTCATTGCGGTACACACAGTGACACGAAACAGGAGAATGAGTCCTTTTCTCTATTCAAACTGGTTGAATGAGTGATTTTTATATTGCAGGCACCTGCAACTCACCACAGGTGAGTTCAATTCCAAAGTGAAGGAGAATCACCTGCTTGAAATCTAATTATTTCTAACTACTTCTAAAAGTTGCCAATAATTATGTCCGGGCCATTTAAGGATTTGTGTGTGGAATAAGCTAAGACTTAGTAACTTTTTCTGCTTTTTGTGTTTTATTCCACTGCAAACCAAAGAAATACATATGTGGATACCAAAATATTTTTTAATTTCAACAATTTTCTGGAAGGAATGGTGCATTATTAGAAAAAACTGCAAGGGCGCCAATATTTTTGGCCACGACTGTATATTCACTAGAGGGTATGGGAGAGAGAAGTACTGTAGGTCAGTGGCTACTTTGATTCTGCTTCAAGTTCGGGCACACAGATTCAGTTCCACTTTGAAAATTCGGCTAAACTACTTTGGCACCCAGTGCAGTAATAGGTATGAAATAAAGCAGACAACAAATAGGGATATGAAAACACCTGAAGGTCAGCAATGAACATTAATAAATGTAGCTTACTCGTGGCAGGACTGGTTGGCATGCATCTGCTTTGGATTACTGCTAGTGGTGTGGTGGAGCAAACTGCAAAACACAGTAAGATAGATATACTGTAGATAGAATTTTATTTCTATGGTGCTTTTCCCAAGCTCAAAGCTCTTTACATAAAAAAACTGTAGCAGAGTTAGAGCAGGGGTCAAGTGGGAAGGGGTATGCCTTAACACCAGGAGCCTAGGGAACAAACTTAGTGAGTTCCAGGTGCTGATGGCACACACTGAGATGGACTTTGTGTCCATCACAGAAACGTGGGCCATGGAAAATAACGTCTGGGAGATGGTAGTCCCTGGATATACATTATTCAGGAGAGATCACAGGACAGGCGGGGAGTCACCCTCTTTTTCAAGGAGGGCATTGAAGTGACTGAAGATAGGGGCATTAGGGGTAGCGATGGGGAAACTGAGTCTATATAGGTGCTACTCACAGCAGCCTCAGCAAAATATATTTAGGGGTAGTTTGTAGGCCTCTGGGTCAAGTGGAGGATATATTAGTGGAAAAAGGTGGGAATCGCACTATTGGAGGAGGTTAGGGTGATAAAGGAGGATGGGTAAAAAGGACGACATCCTGAATGATTACTTTTGCTCAGTATTCACTAAGGAGGAATGCTGGTCCTCGCTTGAGAGCGGCATCAAGGTGGTCACAAACGGAGTCCCAGAAATGAGTCAGCCATTGTTTACTAGTGAAAGGGTCCTGAAAGGGCTGGCAGTCCTTAAGATAGATAAGGCCCCGGGTCTGGATGGGTTGCATCCAAGGATTCCTAGGGAATTAGCAGCAGAGCTGGCTGAACCACTGACTGGGCTGTTCTACAGCTCACTCGGGTCTGGTGAAGTTCCAGGGGATTGGAAGATGACAGACATAGCACTGCTACATAAGCGGGTGGGATAAGGAGCAACCAGGGAATTAGAGGCCTGTCAGTCTGACCTCTATTGTGGAGAAGCTGATGGATTCTCTAATCAAAGAAGACCTCATAGACCACCTGGACAGCAATGGACTCCAGGACAGTAAACAACATGGTTTAGTGGCAGGAAGGTCTTGTCTGACCAACCTGATAGTTGGGTGACATAGGAGACAGACAAGGGACATGCAGTGAACTTGCTGTACTTCGACTTCAGTAAGGCCTTTGGTTTGGTACCGCACAAAAGATTGCTTAAGGAGATGAAGACTTCGGTGCAACTAAAACTCTAGTGAACTGGGTGGGTAACTGGCTAGCAGGGAAGCAACAGAGGGTGGTGATCGATTGGGTTAAGTCAGAGGAGAGGGATGTAACAAGCGGGGTTCCACAGGGATCTGTCCTGGGTCCAGCCCTCTTCAAAATGTTCATTAGTGACATTGGTGAAGGAATCCGGGGCAAGCTGTGTCTCTTTACAGATAACACAAAACTACGTGGGAGGGTGGATAGTGAAGAAGGAATAAGGGATATGCAGAAGGACCTACAAAAGCTTGAGGGGTCATTTAAGGTCTGGCAGTTAAAATTCAATGCTAAAAAGTACAAGGTAATGCACCTAGGGAAAAGACAGAGTACTGGATAGGAGTGGAGAAAGTTAGCACTGCAGACAAAGAATGGGATCTAGGAGTTATCATCAGTAACTCCCTTAAACAAATGAGTCAGTGCAACAAGGCCAACAGCAGGGCTAACAGGATGCTGGGATGCATCAAGTGGGGGACTGATAGCAGAAAAAAAGAGGCAATATTTCCCCTCTACAGATCCCTGGTAAGGCCTCACCTGGAGCACTGCGCCCAGTTCTGGAGTCCTCAGAAAAGACAAGGATAGACTGGAGACAGTGCAGCACAGTGACCAAAATGATTCAGGGACAGCAGGTTAGATCCTACGAGGAACACCTTAAGGCACTGAATAGGTACTTACTGGATGCCAGAAGGGAGAGGGGGAGATATGACTGAGACATTCAAATTCCTCAAGGGAATAAATAAAGTGAACTGTGGGGAATTATTTAGCCTGAATACCAACTTGCAGTCATGTGGTCACAAGTGGAGATTAGCAGGTGGGAGGTTCAGGAAGGACGTGAGGAAGTACTTCTTTATAGAAAGGGTGGTGGAACCTTAGAACAGTCTGCCAGCTGAGGTGGTGGGAGTGAACACAGTTAGGGGATTCAAGCAGACCTGGGATAGAATGGAGGAAATAGTGGTTGTCTGGGGTGACAGGTCCATGGAAGAGAATAGGGAAAGGACCAGGAAGGACAGTACTCTGCACAGGAATGTTAGGTTCCAATGAAGGTACCAGGGATATAGGGAACTTGGGCAGGCTGGATGGACCTTTGATCTTTTCCACCTGTCATTGTCTATGTTTCTGTTTCTAAATACAGAAGAGAATACATACATACATACATACAATATAGCATATGTTTTAAAATAATTAAAAAATAACACTGCTAAGATATCACAGCTACTCAATGCTAATAGAGCAGTCCCATGGAAATGTAGTTTTGAAAAGCCAGGTCTTCAGTCTGGATTTAAAGACTTCCTCTGAGGGAGTAGTGTGAACAGATCTGGGCACAGAGTTCTATAACCTAGCATTGCAATGGAAAATGCTTAGTCACCACCAGAATTTAACCTTGAAGAAGGGACCACCAAGAGTCCCTGAGCCACCAAGCAAAGTACTCTATTGCCACTGAAACTGTCTGGATGGGGTCCTTGCATCAATAAATATAGAATAATACATGGGTGGTACATTTAGTAAGAATTTTAGATATACCTGAGGTGTTGGATGCTATACAACAACGAAGCTCGAGGGGTTTATTTAAGCATCCAAACACTAAGGGTGTGTAAAATTCAAGTTTTACACACCACCTCGTGTTTTATTTTATATAACTGCTGCAGAGTGTTTTTTCAGCACAGTGATTACATAAATAGTAACACATCGCTGTGCAGCCATGGTTGGGTTCAAGCACGGTCTGCAGTGGGGTTCAAGCGGCTGTTTAAACAAATTTACCAGTACTTTTTTTTTTTTTTTTAAGCAGTTCCTCCCAAAAGTGTACTGAAAAGAGATACATTAATTTTATTTCTTTTACATTTGACTTATGGCGGAGCCCAAGTGCCAGAGGGGGAGAAGTGCCTGGTGCGACGAAGGGATGACCGTAGCTGGCACTTGCATGGAGTGAGGGAAACCCAGCATATGTTCACCATCATAACCATATCGAGGTTCCCTATGGGAAAAAATGTTCTCTGGTTATTATATCCGCTTAAACGCATAGGCATGGGACAGCAGCCAATAATGCGTTTAAGTGAGTTATTCCTATATGCAATCTCAAGCCTCTGCAATATAATATGAGTCTGCGTATTATGGAAGTACAGTAGCTGAGCATAATGAAGTTTAGAGCCATTCAGGGGGGCAAGTGAGCTGTCTTTATATAGGGGTCTGTAACTGTGATGTTGTGTAGAAATGTAATGAAGGATGATGGATTTACTACAGGAGTCAGGTGGTTTGTACAGTACTCAGGGGTCTGTGTTTTTGATTGTAAGTTTTCTTTGTGCTTGTGCTGTACTGTTAAACCGGACAGTGGGGTATAACCTTTATTCTTTGCCTTTTTTTGAAAATGTTCGAGTCTTCATAGACAGTGACTTCACTTTTCAGCAATAATGGTGAAGTGCTATGTAAGCTTCGATTGCTGCGGTCTTTCCTTTGTTGCCTTTGAGCATACATTTTCGAGCTCGTAAAAAGCCCTGTAATCCTCTTCAGAGCAGGCATTTTGCTTTATGTACCGATGGATCACTGTTAAACTTTTTTTGAACATCCTTGCAGTGGTGTTTCCTTCTCTTCATCTAGCACCCCCCACCCCCAGTGGCAGCGATCTCTTCATCTGTCATCATCCCAGTACACTGCAAATCGTCATCAGATGAAACAAACTGCTCGAACAGAGACTGGTCCATGTCTTCAGGGGCTGTTACTGTGTCATCCTGTCCATTGGCCTCAGACTCAGACCTACAGAACATTTTACATTTCAGCACAGTTAGACTCACAGACAGCACAGCAAGCACAGTTTGAAAGAGAAATGTCCTAATTGATCTAACTGTGCTGGGATGATCACGGGTCTTTTACTGAGGAATGTGTTAATTGTTCAGATTAACAACTGGTGGCAGGTGAATGAGAGCAGCGATTTAGCTGCAATTTAGTTGAGTACTACGAGGGCGAGCCGCTAACAACAGTTAATACATTACAGATTACCTGTCAGTACTGTGGGGATTGCAGAAGCTGTGTGCATAGGACACTGGAAATTATTTTTAAATACGGGCGGTTTCAATTCAATAAACCAATCTTTTTACAATGGAGGACATAGGAAACAAATTGGGGAATTGGGTTTCTATTCATTTAAACAGGATTTTCTAAGAAGCGGTATTCTATTAAGTGGGCTCGACTGTACTTGTTTTTGCTTTCCAGCTTGGTTTTTATTCTTATGAGCACCACTGTTCTGTGTATTTGCGTCCCCACTCTATACTGATGCTGAAAGATCACTTCTGTACATATTTTGGATTTGCTAATTTTGGGTTCTAAGAAAAAAGACTTACTTGCTAAATATTAGTTATGCAGTAACTATATTACTTTCATAAACAGGATCTTCTTGGCAAACAACTGTAATTACAATTGACAATAATTTATAATACCTGACATACTACCATTAACGGACCACAATTTTTAGCTAAGTTAAAGTTGTATACGTCAGAAAAATGTGGAATTTCACAGACATCAAATCTGACATACTTTATAGCCTTTAATACCTGAAGATGATTAGAGTGTACATATTCATGTTCCATTTTCCCTTGGGACTTTCATTAACACGTAGTGTGCGTGTGATTTTCCTGGCATTTGTATGATACTGTAGAATGTTTCTTAATCTAGTAGCATTTTAACATCTCTTGTATTAGAGAAGAATAAAACTGCACATTTAAAGAATATCATTTAAAATGTACAGGCACTATATAGCAGTTGATGGATATAATTGGATAGACCTTCATTATTACAAACTCACTAAGCAACTTGCTTAAGCACCCACTGCTCCATTTCACTAAGTTATGGAAATGGGAGGAAGCAGAACCCCACAAGAAATGAGATGTTGGGTCTTAGCAGGGCTACCTTGGGTAAACACATTGTAACAATGGGTGAGGACCCCAATGAAAATGAAATGCTGTGTCTCGGTTGGAGTATTCTGGATAAATTGTATTTACTTGTAATTTTTGAGCAGGAAAGGCAAACTAAGTTATGACAGTTTGCTTTCAGGTATGTTTTGGAGAATGGGTTGCATGGACCTGTAAATATTCTGTAAAAATGGGTAAAAGCAGGAGCTCACCAGAAATAAGATGCAGCTCAGTTGAGCTATCCTGGTTAAATGTATTGCCAGCAGTAACTGGTTCTTTCTAGTCCCATCCCCCTCCTAACAGAGGAGGCAGTGCTGTTAAATTGTTAAGCGCTATTAATAATTGAGAGATCCCAGTTCAAACCATGCTATAGCCAAATACTCGCTGTGTGAGCCTGAGCTACTCACTTAACCTCCCAGTGCTCCAGTCAACCTACAAATTGTTGCTGGTGTGAAAAGGTCCACTGTGTAGCTTGGTAATTTACCTGACCAGTACCTAGTGAAGAGGGCATCACACATGCACAGTAAAAGATTTTGCCCATATATGCAATCCAAGGGTGTTAAAGAACTATTGTATATTTAACAGGTCCCCATACACATTCCATTATCACTCCAGAGCACTGCTGCTCTGATTACATCATCATGCAAGGACGTCGTGGCCACCTTAGGCTGCTACCGGAGTGGGTGTTTTGAAAAAGTAGTCGATTTGTTTACATTTTTTAAACATGACGAAATGCTGTTAAAACTATTTTATGCACAAAATGAAGCATAGCATATGACAGGCAAGGGCTTAGACTACAAGCCTATGTTTTCGGAGTCTGCAGATTTGATTTTCACAGGAAACCCTGTTTAGGTGTCCTTTAAATAAAGAAGAAAGAAAGAAAGAAAGAAAGGTTAGAGCACTGTTAAGAACCGCCAAAATGGCAGGTGCAAACCCTACTAGGGAGAAATATTGACTGTGTAACCCTAAGTAAATCCCATAACCTCCCACTGCTCTATTCCACCCAACTGCAAAAATGGGCATAAGCAGGACCCCGTTAGAAACGGGATGATGCAGAGCCATCATTCCCACAGAGTGTGCCCACCAAAATTCACATCAAAACAGCATTTTTGAGCTAAAGAAACCTGTAAAAGTGGCATTTAATGCTCCTCTTACAGTACTGTTGAATTGTGTGCCTTCTCACAGAAATTCTCATGGCATGATATCCCTGGGATGTTGCATCTCAGCTGGGCCATAAGTACATTGTAAAAATAGTAAAAGCTGGAAGGAGATGTTGCATCTAAGCGAGGCCATTTGTGGTAAATACATTGTGAAAAAGGACAAAAAAAAAAAAACGTGGTTGCCAGTCACTCTTTTCCCAGTGCCCCCACCCCCCCACACTCAATAAGATCAATTACTGTAGTATTTAGAGTACTGATGGAAGCAGGACATTGCAAGTTTAAACCCTGTTACAGCCAAATACTGTGTGACCCTAGGCAAGTTACTGGAAATGAGATGTTGCACATAAACTGTACTGTCCAGGGTAAGTATGTTGTAAAAAGTAGTATAAGTAGAACCCTGTTGGACTCAAGATGTTGCATCGTAGTTGGGCTTTCCATAGTAAATTAATTTTAGGACTTCTGGTAATGCAGTCCATGGTGGTAGACATCTCGAACAGAGCTCTGCAACTGTCCACTTTGAATTAAATGCTAAACTGCTGCTTTAATCTTGATTCAGCCTCACAAACAGAAGCAGAGTGTTACCGCCAAATGAAGGTATCTGAAAAATCAAATCCTGCCATGTCTGGCACGGAAAGTGGAGAAATGAAAGCTGACACTTAGCATCCTCAGCCACCTCCGATTCCTCTCCACAATCAAGCACTTAAGCACCACAAGGCTGATTCCAGAGACTGCCCCCCCCAACCCTAGAAGTCATCATGCTACAGGATAGCCTCTCAAAATTCTTCAATGAACTAGCATCCATAAAATGCTGCTCAATGAAGTGGCAAGGGTCTTCAAAGATTTTAAAATATCCCTTCAGGCAGTGACCAGAAGAGTGGGGGGACACTGAAGCAAGGTTCTGCTCCCTGGAGGACCATTCTGCAAAAGAAAAGCAGGAGGTTGTTCAACTTTGGAGATGACTACACAAAGTCGAGGAGAAAGTGGATGACCAAGAAAGCAGGGCTAGGCATACCAACTTGGTCATAGTCTGCATCGCTGACAAACAAGAAGGTACTGACAAAACTGTTCCAACAAGTGGCTGGCCCTCAAGACCAGGGAGTTACCTGTAAGTGACTGGCCCTCCAGACCGAAGAGTCACCTATGCCATCGACAGAGCCCTTCGCCCTATTCCTGGACCTGGGGAAAGATCACGGGCTCTGCGCCACCATCTCCTGAATTTTCAAGGCAAGGTTAAAATCCAGCAAGCCATCAGAACACAGCCAGTGCTTCTCTGGGACAAGCAACGCTTTTGCAAATTTAATGACCTGAGTCGAGCAGTACACAACAAGCAGAAAGCCTATAAACCCATTAAACAAAAGCTTCATCAAGGGGGTATTAAGTTCAAGGAGTGTCTTCCCAGCTAAACTGATTCTCCACATGGAGAAAAGCTCATAGATATACAGATACATAAAAATTGTCGGCAGATAAGGACCTCTTAGCCCACCTAATCTGTACTATAATCCCTACCTGTTATGAGTCCCAATGACCAGACTGAACTCTGGAGCACCCCCCCCTCACCTTGCTTCCAGGATACCCTTGTATCTGTCCCATTCATTCTTTTTTTTTTTTTTTTTTACCTTGCTTTTTTCCCTGTGGCTCCCGGTCGGCACCTTAGTCCCAGGCATCCTCTTTCTCCATCCGCCCGCGCCTGTCTCCCAATCAGGCCACCACCCTGCTACCCCCACAGCTTGCCACCAGTGGTGGGGTGGCAGGAAGCCCTCAACTCCCCACACCAGGATTGGATCCAGCACGGGCAGTGCCTTCAGAGATAGGGCATTAGGCGGACGACTATGGCTGCCATTTTTCTGATTTTCTTGGTGGAGGAGCGCACAATGCCGATAATGGGCATGTCACGCATGCATCCACATATAGCACACCTGCCGGCTGCTCCGCCTCTGTGCCCCACTATACTGGCCTGGCATGCCAACACCTAGGTGTCTCCGCTAGGTGTCAGGCAAATGGCGGCTGCTGTTCCCCACCTTCCCTCGGAGAGGACAGCAGTCCTCTGGAAGCTCAATCCTCTCCCGAACCAGCCAGCCCACGACGACCCGCTTGCACCACAAACATAGGTTGCCAGCGTGGCAGGAGGTAAGACATCACTGCCTCAGCCCTCCATGCCACTGGGCCATGTCCCATTCATTCTTAAATCCTATGACTGTTGTAGCCCCCACCACTTCCTCAGCTACCACCTAAATGACAAAGCAGCCAAAGCCGAGAGGGAGTTACCTAAAATCCTGACGAACCTTTTTTTTTTTCAATAGACGCAGCCCAAGAAAGCAGACAAGCCCAGAGACACTTGAGAAGCATCAAGCTTAAAACACAGCCCATTCAACATTTTCACAGACACATCATAAATGAGGGATTCACTCGCTCAACAATAGTGTGGACAGTGCAAGACTGGTGATTTAAACAAGGAGGTAAAGCAATAATATAATTTGCTCAGATGCTCACTTCAGTGAAGTTTTTGTCTTCAAGTTCTTCAGTATAAGAATTCAACTAATGGCACCAGTTGGAGTTCTGTTTTCCCGCTTAAATTTTCACTTCTGTCTGCCACGAGTGCCTATGTCATGGTCTGTCCACCAACACATTACAGAACCAACTTGTAGGTGCTGCAGAAAAAAAGATTATTTGACTTCGAGTGGAGTTCATCCTTCATAATTTTTTGGATATTGGACTGGTTTTCTTTGGATGACCCAAGATTGAAAAAAACTATCTCCTGTTAGGAACAGGGCATCCTGAACACTGCAACCACAGATCAAAGAAGAAATTGCTGCAGAAAAAAAACACAACCACTTCTGCCGAAGACAGCAGAGGGACACAGAAGAAGGCAGCTCTCCATCTTGCTGGGTGTCACAAGCCAGAAAACTTTGGCACAGTCCTGTTATGCTTGATCCCTCGATCACCATCATGCCATAATTGCTGCAATTGGTACCTAACCAGTCCTGATTTGCCAGACTAACCAGCAGACCCATTCACTGTAAGTAATTTTAATCAGGGCTATGGCTGTTGAGGGGGTGAGTCCCAAGTAGCACTAACATTTGCCGAAGGGCTTCAAACTCTCTCCCCAACCCCAAGTCACAATCAATAGCAGTGGTGTTGTTATACTGATGGGGGAAGCGTACATTGAGCCTATTAACCATGGGGAACTACTGAGGTGAACTTTAACACCTTCTCTGTATAATCTGCTCTCAAATAACTTTTTGCACACTGAAAGGACTACTGACATTTGAACTATTTATCAGTCTTCTTCTTGGTAACCATATGTGAACCTGTTACAACTGGGAGTTATTTAACCCTTAGGCTGCCAAGAGAATTCGAACGTAAAGGAATTCTGGACTGATATATCAGTCCGCAGCACAGCAAGGGTTAATAAAAACTGTTAACCCCTAGACAAATGAGATGCTTTATTTTGAAAAGCCGCAAATTTTTGTTATTTTTATGTGAAAATTGGTAGCCAGGAAAGGTACACTGAGCCAGGGCTCGTTTCCAGGTGCAACTGGGGGCGGGGGGTAAATGAGTACAGTGATACAAAATTAACTTTTTGTAATGTGGTAACACTGTACTCCCATTCACCCTCCTGAGTTGCACCTGAAATGAGCCCCGGCTCAGTGTGCCTTTTCCAGTTACCAATTAAAAAAAATAAATAAATGAAAGTTTACAGCTTTTCCAAATCAGTTGGCCTAGGAGTTAACAATTTTATTAAATGACTCAAAGTTCCAAAGGTTTCAGTAGGCGGTGGGGGGGCCAGACAGATTTGCTAAATGGGAACACCTTCCACTGGGTACTATAAGGTAATCACATCTGCTGTCTGGACCTGACCACCCGTTCTGCATACCCTGGTTTGTTAGATACTAGAACATTTGCTGCTTCATGCGTGTTGCCACAGGGGGGCACTGTGGAGCACGCTCGCTGAAAAGACGTGCTTCGTCTTGGCTCTACTTTTTTTTTTTTAAATACTCATTGCTTTGATAAAAACTTTGAAATATTACTACAGATCCTGCCAGCTTGTCTAATAAGGAGCATTTTGACACCTACTTATACTATGGGGCACTCAGCTAAAGGTGGAGGAGGTGGCTCTAAAAACCAACAGCATATGGAGCAGCCGGCCCAAACATCATCACTGGACTGATCGGAGTCTGCTGAACCACCTTGGCAGTCCTTAACACTGTCCATGCAGGCCGTAGATGGAAAAATGGTAGAGATTCTAAAATGACCTGAGGACCAAGACCTCAAAATCAAGTCTGCTACTAAAACTGCCACCTCCGCAGAAACACAGGTGACTAAATCTTTGTCAGCCACCACCAAAATCATTCAGGAGAATGGCCAGCTCCAGTATCACCTGGAAGCCATCAACTACGCACAGAAGGCTGTAAATCTTCACCTAGTCGGACTCCCAGAGGGTAGTGAGGGGTCCGACTTGACGGGCTTTTTGAAAGAGTGGTTGCCTGAGGCTCTACAACTGCCCGCAGGTGCGGACACCGCCTCTCTGATTCTACGGGCCTACAGAATTTCTCCTAGAGTCGCAGCAGCTCAATCAGAGCTTCCAAGAGCATGCCTCATGGTTACTATGGGAGTCACAGTTTGGGACACATATCTTCAAGCTGCACGGAATTCTCAAAATATTACCTGCAATGGTAAGACTCTCCACCTATTTCCTGATCAATCATTCGCAACCAGAAGCTGAATCAAGACGTTTGATGGGGTCCGGGCCTGTCTCCACAGCCTGGGCGTTGTGCACTCCCTCATGATGCCAGCAGGCCTCCGCATACATTATGGAGGCCACACTTTTCAGTACACAGACCCATATGAAGCAGGTAAGAAGGTGAAAGCCCTAGAAAAAGTTTTCTGCTGCCCCATTACCCCCAGAAGACGACTCGGACGGCGATACGACCCGAGGGAAGAAAGTGCTTTTTTTTCCCTTTCTCTTATTTGCCTAGTTTTAACATGTGAGCCCTGTCCACAGTACACCAGTAAAATCTGTAATGTTATGAAAATGCTACAGATTGAAAATGTTACAGTGTGTCCATATGACCACTTAACAGTTTTGAACACGTTTTGAAAACGTTACAGCCTGTTCACACTGTGAATGATTCTGGGAGTGGTTCAATCCTCTTGAGAGCAGTGCATACCCCATGATGCAGTTGGTGTTGGTGGGCACAGAAACAACACACAGTCCTGCCAGAATTGGTACAGCTGCTGCCTCCGCACTGGTTCAACAGAAAATTGTTTGGGTGCAGCTGCAGTCATGAAGTTCTGTACCAAGCCCAAAGGTTACAACACGCAGGCAACAGAGTTCTGGCACTAATGTCACTTCAACAGTTTACTGCTCACGTTCAGTTCAGGCAGCAGCTAACACAAAACACTGATTTGTGCAGTAGTTTAGTGCAGCAAATGCCTTTCTGCACAAAGACTGATAACATGGGGCATTCAGCTTCAGAAAAACGTTTTTGGCCAACAAGAAATGAATACAGGCACTGTTTGCTTGGGCTTAAGCTCAGCCAAATGCCAGTCATGATTCACGCTGCTCTTTAGTTCCTGGTTTGCCTCTGTTTACCTCCCAGCATGCATCACAGCAATGCTGCAATGCATGAAGGTATACTGGGAGACTGGAGGCTAAACGGTAGTGCGTTTACACTGAGCATGGTAACGTTACAGAAATGAAATCATTACCAAAACCATTACTAAAACCACCTCACAACAGGTTTCTGTAACGGTTTTGAAAATGCCTTCTGTAATGTTACCAGTGTAAATGCAAACCGTTACAGTAACGGTTTGGACCCTCTGTTACGTCACAGAGGCAGTAGTGTGGACAGGGCCTAACAGTCACTATAAAGTCATTGGAGGCTATTTGTGAGCTGGGATTAGGGTGGCTGTATTTACTGCCAGTCCTTACTTAGTTCACTTTGGGATCAAAAGTTTGAAAGTGGTTAGAGCTTGCTCTAAAGGTTTACTAATATGTATTCTTTACCTCATGCAATCTCGATATCCCAGTGCCTGTAGTTTTCTGAACAGATCTTACAGGTTCCCTATGTTTTGTTTAAAGTTTTGAAAAGCAGTTTATTGTCTTTACTGCTGATATTTTTCAAGTTTAGTAAGAGTATTTGAATGAATATTATATTAAGAAACTGTTTACTAACCCATGTGGTTGGTCTGTTATAAAGGTCTGCAGGAATTGTGGAGTGGGGACAGAGTGCTACCATTATAATATGATGTTTGATATGCTTGGAGTGGGATCATATCAACTTATTGTTGAATCTAACATTATTGGGACACCTTTCTCTTCAGATGATCGCCTCATTCTTGCGAGGCGCAGCTATCGTGGACAATTATATTGGGCTTTGTGGTATTACCTCCGCCTCCTTACACCAGTCTGCCTAGGCGACCTTGATTTTTTATATTCCATTGGATGGCTCCTTGAACCGAGTTGTGTAAGCCTGGTAGGCAGTATTTATTGTATGATGTTGTTTTATCTTTTAAAACAATACAAGTATAAAAAAAGAGCTTGCAATTTGTTCAAATTAATGTTATTTTTATTTCTCCACATCCATAAACTCCAACTTACAGCTAAATTGAAAGTGATTTTGACAGTGGTTGGGGGAGAGGTTTTGTGATCATGCTGTCCACACATCTGGCTCCAAAGGAGCATAACTGATGTCTTAAGTCAGAGACACACACCTCCAACTGTATGCCTTTTATACAGAGGCAACCATGCTTAAGTCCCCTAGAGATAAGTGTGGAGTGTAGCTTGACATCTACCTCTGGCATTGCTTTGAATGGCAAAAACTGCAGGAGTGTTCAATTATGTCAAGGGTTGAGTGAGGGGAATGGAAATTCACAACTGAATAGGTTCGATTGAGCAATACAGTTCTACCATAAGTTACAATAAATACCCTAGGAAGATTCACTCTAAATCATGCAACCATAGCCAACCAAATTATGGCACAGACAGAGCATAGATTGGTCACCTGGAATATAGTAAAAAGAAATTTTAGCCGTATTGGTCCTTGGATAGTTTGAATACCTTTTGTTGGACCAACATATGTCTTGAACAAAGCTGTTATAATACACACACTTTTGGGACCCCACATATCCCTTATTCAGGTGAATAGCAAACTAAGCAAAAGAAGATGAACTTGCATACACTGTGAAGCACTGATTCAAAATAATGTATGACAGGACAGTGGACAGTCTTGCAGTTAACACTTAGGGCATTCATTATGCCTCTTCAAATCAAATCATCTTTATTTTTATAGCGCCTTTCAAAACCAAGGCGCTGTACATAAAAACCATATACATAAAGATAAACTTTTAAAACGAACATTAAAACAAATCATCCATAGCTAGGAAAAGCTAAACTAAATAAATATGTCTTTAACTCTATTTTAAATCTATCGACAGTCGGGCATTCTCTCAACCAACGAGGTAGAGAATTCCACAGGGTTGGTGCTGAAGAAGCGAAAGCACGAGATCCTGATGTCTTTAATCGAACCCTGGAAAACTCCAGCAATCCCTCGTTGGCGGAACGGAGAGGACGGAGGGGGCAGTAGGGAATCAGGAGATCTTTCAGGTAACTGGGTCCCTGATCATGTAGGGCTTTAAAGATTAGTAAACCAACCTTAAAAGTGATCCACCACCAAACAGGCAGCCAGTGCAGTTCACGGAGCACAGGTGTAATATGACTGGTTCTAGAAGTCCCAGTCAAAAGCCTGGCCACTGCGTTCTGCACCAGCTGCAGGCGGCTGATATCAACCCCAGGTAGCCCTAGGTAGAGGGAATTGCAGTACTCAAGACGGGTAATGACAAAGGCATGGACCAATGTTGGAAGATCACCCAGAGGAACCAGGTGTTTCATCCAGGCGATATTCCTCAGATGGTAAAAAGAGGATTTGATGACAGCTGACACCTGAGATTTTAGGGTCAAACCATCATCAAAAATAACACCCAGGTTACGCACCTGATTGAAGGTAGAGAGTGACATACCACCAAGTAATAAGCCTGATGGTTGTCCAGCTCCAAAACCCACTCCTGGATGACCTGGGTCCACTACCAGCACCTCAGTCTTATCCGGATTCAGTCTCAGCCACCTGGAACTCATCCAAAGTCTGATCTCAGCAAGGCAGTTATTTAGCATGGAGAGTGCATCACCTTGTCCGGGCAGAAAGGACAAATACAGCTGAGTATCATCTGCATAGCAGTTAAAACCCAGACTGTATCGCCTGATGATATCTCCCAATTGCAGCATATACACTGCAAACAACATGGGGGCTAAAATGGAACCCTGTGGTACCCCACAAGGCACGGAGTACCGAAGGGTATGAATAGTTTAGCACTTTCTGCTAATCATCCCCTTACAGCTATAGACCTGTTCCTATTCATTGCCCACCCACCCTTCCTGTTAAATCCTTAAGTCACCAAATCCTGTGTATTCCCTTTAAACAACAGGGTATACCAAGAAGACCTTGCTCGTCGCCCACACTAACCTATTTTTTTTTATACTTTCTTTATTTTGTTATGCCTTACTAGGCTATAATGAACATACCACATACAGTATATATACACCTTACTTATCAGAACAGGCTTATACATATCTTCAGCAATAAATTTTACAATAGATCAACTCAAAGAGAAATCTATATGTCAATTCCATTTTCTTACCAAACGCTCAAGTCAATGTTATTTCAGCCTGACAAATAAAAATACTTGGCGAAAGACCCAACAACCAAGAAAAATAGGACAGTACCAGAGTGTTAAATTGCAGGGGGTGTGCTATAGTTTCTATAAACAACTCCTTGTACCAATCTGCAAGGAGCAATGATGGACTCTCAGGTGTGTGCTAAGGTATGTCTCTCTACATAGCCCCAGTGTCTGCCGTGCCCATCTATAGAGGGTCTCTCCCATATTTGACCCTCATTACCTATTCCCCATTTTCCGGGGAATGTATGTTCTCATATAGGAGCCATTTTGCCCATCTATTTTGGTAGAGGTGGGTCTGTTGTTTAAGACTATACGTTATTCTTTCCATCAGGTGTATAGATGTCACCACTAGCCTCCAATCCTCAGTAGAGGGTGAGATCTCCTGCACCCATCTCCTCGTGATAGCTTTAATAGTAGCAATAGCTAAAATCGACCAAAGATATTTAGCCTCTTTACCCCTGATTTCATTGGGGGTAATCTCCAGAATAAAATGTTCTGGGCCTAATGTACTCTACACCTGAAAGATATCAGTCAGATGATGTTTTATCTCAGCCCAAAATTAGGTCAAAACAGGGCAGCACCAGAAGACATGGAACTGGGAAGCATGTTCTCCCCACACTTCCTCCAACAAGTCGGCCCCACCACTGCAGCATAATGTGCTACCTGATTTGGAACCCGGAAAAAGCGGGTCCTTAGTTTCCAGCCAAACTCCTACCACATTGGTGACCCTGTAGCACTCCAAGTACTTTTCCATACCATAGCCCATTGCTTATCTGATCGAGTCACCTCCGAATCTTGCTCCCACTTGAGTTTAATATACTGTGACGACAAACCCAAATCCGATATGTACCCTTTATATAGTAATGAAATGGCGCTCTCCGCCTTATCCAAATACCAAATTCTCTGGAATGGGACCGTACCTTCCCCCCATCCCCAGGTCCAGTTTTCTTATTTGTTTGTGTAAGTAATCTCTGAGTTGGTAGTACCTAAAGTTATCGGCTGGCTTGAGCCCAAATTTCTGCTGTGCTGCCTCAAATGATAGGACTGACGAGCCAGTCAGTAACTGAAAAGGCGAGTGAAGGCCCTGCCGTGCAAGCCTTTTATACTATGGGTCAAGGTCCATTGGAAGGAACTGAGGGTTGTAGGCCCACCAACAAAATCACCAAACTTGAGTTTTGGTTTGTCCTCCACCGGTGCCCCTTCTCCACTCACCCCTCCAGGACCGCCAATGTACCCATATACCCCAAAATCTCCAACAGCCTTCCATCCCTAAAAAGCACTGCTTGAAGAGGATAGTCATTTTGTTTCAATAAATCCATCCTTTTCCAGTGTGAGTCAAATCCTGGACTACCCCAGAGTAGTGCTAGCCTCATCTGGGCAGCTGCTCAATATCCCTTTAAGTGTGGGAAGGCCAGTTGCCCCTCCGCCTTTGGTGCAAAAAGAAGAGATCACCTCAGTCTAGGTCTCCTTCTCTCCCATAAGAAGGCAAAGAACATATCTTGCCAGGTTTCCAGCTCTCTCTGTGGGACTGTACATGGGACACATTGAAATAGGTAAAGGAACCGGAGCAGGGTATTCATCTTTAATGATTGTGTTTTAGCAAACAGGGAGAGGGGAAGAAGGGCCCACCTTCCCTAGTCCAACTTCTGCTGTCCAATTGGGCAGTGGATAATTGAGTCCCCATAGTGGGGCAGATTCAAGCCCCACCTTAATCCCGCGATACCCCATACTGTCCATGCCCCATTTCATGGGAAATCTGTGCTTAATATCAGGGCTCGGACATAATAAAAGCATAAGACCTCTGTTTTACTTTTATTTAACGTGTATCCTGACAATTTAGAATACTCCTCAATTTGCTGAAACAACGCAGACAGGGAAGTCCCAGGCTCAGATACATATAAAAGAACATCGTCAGCATACAATGCTAACTTATGTCCAAAATTTCCTGCTGTAATCTCCTTAATTTCAGCATTCTGTCTGATGCTCTAAGCCAGGGGCTCTATATAAAGTGCAAATAAAAGCGGGGATAAAGGACACCCCCATCTTGTTCCTCTGCAGAGGTCCAAGGCACCAGAGACATGCCCATTGGCCCTAACATAGGCACTACGGGAGTCATATAGGTTAAATATGGACTGGACAAATTCTCTCGGGAACCCAAATCGGGAAAGGACACCCCGTAAAAAGGCCCATGCCACCTTATCAAAGGCCTTTTCTGCATCTAGGCTCATAAGTAGGGAGGGGAATTTTGTCAGGTTAATATGGTCAATCAGATGAGTGGTTCTGCGCAGGTTATCCTGGGCCTGTCTACCTGGTATAAATACATTCTGGTCCAATTGTATCAGGGTGGGTAGGTATTGTTGAATACGTTTAGCTAGAAATGATGTCAGGATTTTATAGTCCGTATTTAACAAAGAGATTGGGCAATAGGAGGCACATCTGGTAGGGTCCTCCCCCGGCTTGGTTATCACCGAGATTACTGCCCTACCCCATGAAAGGGGGGCCCTCCTTCCCCTCCTAATACTTCCTGAAAAACTTTCAGTAGCAAAGGCTAGACATGGTCCCCAAAACTTTTATAGAATTCTGCAGCAAACGATCCGAGCCCAGGCACTTCCCCGCCTTTAACCTGTCAATCTCCCTTTTTACTTCCTCCACTGTTACTGGGGACATCAAACTCACCCCTTGTTCTCTAGAAAGGCATGGCAGCCTCAGCCCATTCAAAAACTCCCTAATCTTGTCCTCTTGTGGCACTGTCTCTTCAGCATAGAGTTTAGCATAAAACTCTTGAAAGGCCTCTGCATTTCCCTAGCCCCACAGACCATCTTATTATTATTCTGATGCCACACCACCATTATCATGGCCTTAGCCCTTTGAGCCCCAAGTCTCCTAGCTAGCAATCTTAATGACTTAAGGTCTCCCTCATAGTACTTCTGTTGGAGAAAAATAAGTTTTTGTTCAACTTGATAATCGAGTCTCTCCCCACGTTCCTGCTTAAGTTGTTTTGTACGTTCTCTGTCTATCTTTTGTTTCTGTGCTGCCTCCAATGTTCTGATTTGTTCCAACAGAGTTTCATGCCTGCTTTCCCTCTCCCTTTTTTTCTTTGAAGCTATTTGTATAACTTTGCCCCAGAGAACAGCCCTGTGTCCCATAAAATGGACTGAGTAGTCTGTTGCCCTGCATTTTCTACTACAAAGTTCTTATAAGTCTCCACTATTTTCCCGTGTCTCCTTATCTTTCAATAATGATATGTTAAGTTGCCAGAAAGTGTTCCTGTGGGTTTCCTCCTACATCAAGTCTCATAAACAAAGGGGCATGATCAGAGGGCAGGAAGTCTCCCATCCAGGAATCCTGTATATTTCATCTCTGGCTACCAGGAAATAATCCATCCTGGAATACATGTTGTGGGTAGCTGAAAAAAAAGTGTAATCTCTCCCTTTCCCATGCTGTTGCCGAAACACATCTACCATGCCTAACTCACCTAGCAACTTATGAACTTTCCTCGCCACTTGATGTACCCTTCTTGGGATCTTGGAAGTTGTATCAAGTGAGGGGTTAAAGGTTAAATTAAGATCTCCACCACAGATTACCACTACCTCACCCCCTTCTGCAGCATCAAAAATGTGCGACAGTTCTGGAACGTTGATCCTGGTGGAAAATAAATAGATGCTAATGTTAGGGTCTGCCCTCCTGCCCTACCCTTCATAAGTGCAAAGTACCCCTCCTTATCAACTTTTGTATCAATTTTTTCAAATTGAGTTTTATTAGGTATCAACACCATCATTCCCCTTCTCCTGCCCTTCTTATAGGATGAGGATGCCATGTCTTTAAACCCCAATTTAAGGAATTTTCTGTGCTCCGTCTCTGAAAGGAGTGTCTCCTGTAGGAGTAGATAGTAAGCAGATGTCTTCCTCAAAAGGATCTGTGCGATGCTAATGGTCTATCCCAAATAACACCTGCACCTACTAGACACAACAGAAAGCACCCTGAGTGTAGCTCCCTCTTGGACCTTATGTTAGTAAACAAGCCTCATAATTTCTCGCACAGCGGAGTGTTCTTCAATGACATAAGTGACCACTGTGCAATAGCCTGCATTAGACACTCTCCCCCAAATAAAACTGGCCCCCAAATTTTTACTGAAAAGATGCCTGAAGAATTTCTGCCGGAACACCTTCTTGAAAGATCTAAGCAACATCAGGTGGCAGGACTTCTACCTAGCCCCATCAATTAGCGAGGCTTTCAATATCTTCCACAGCCTATTAACAGGGTTAATTGACAAACATCCCCCCTTCGACTGATCAGGTCAAAAATGAGATCTCCTGGATGGTTTTCTCCTAGCCTGAATAAGGCGCTCAGAGAAAGGGACTCCTGTTGGAAAAGAGCGAGGAAATCCCAACAGAAGGATGATTGGCTTGTTTTTCGCATCTCCAGAAATGCCTGCACTAAATTAATTAGCTCCGGAAAAAAACAGGTACTTCCAGGCAAAACTTGAAGACAACAAAAACTCCTCTGCCAAATTCTGGAGTATTCTCAAGGAAATCGAAGGTCAACATTCGGCTGCCTCTCTTCCAGCCAGAATCGTGACCAATGGAGTTACTTATACAGATAGAGCCGCTATCTTAGAGCAGTTCAACGACCATTTCTACACGGCAGGACTTACCTTCGATACCTTGCCCGTCAGTAAGCTTAGCTATGTGGGTGATAGCTCAATTAACTTAAATGCTACCCCTTACCCTTATCAACCAAACCTTCCCTTATTCAGCTTTTCCACAATTCCATTTAAGCAAGTAGAGGAGCTCCTTTTGGCAATGGATGCAAAAGAAAAGAGCTGGCGCGGATAACATTGCACCATTCTTCTTAAAGCTTGGCTACTTCTACCTGACCACCCCTATCACCCACTTATTTAACATCTCTTTGAGTCAGAGTGAATTACCTGTGACGTGGAAGACTGCCCATATTATACCTCTTTTTAAGTCAGGGCACCCTTGTGACCTGAATAACTATAGGCCTATTTCTATACTCTCCACTCTCTCAAAAGTCCTGGAAAAGATTGTCAATATTCAAATCAGAGATCACCTGGACCAGCACAATCTCCTAAAGCCTGCCCAGTCTGGGTTTCGGGCAAAACACAGCACCATTTCTGCTTTTGCAAAAGTAACTACCGACTGGCAAATTGTCCTAGACTCTAAAAAACACATAGTTGCTCTATTTCTCGACCTCAGCAAGGTCTTCGATACCGTGGATCATAACATCATGCTTACATCACTGAGAAATATCGGCCTAGACAACCCTGCCAACAACTGGTTCACTAATTACCTTTCTAACAGATTGCATCAAGTTAAATCAGCAGGTGACCTGTCTCCACAGAAATCCCTATTGTAAGGCATCCCCTAAGGCTCATACTGGGACCTATTCTATTTGCTATTTACATCAACAACTTGGACTCCCACCAGCAAGTAGACAACGTGCATCTATTTGCTGATGACACTGTAGTCTATTCCTCAAATTCCTCACTTCTTACCGCCCACGAAGACCTACAACGAGACTTTACCTCCTTACAACATAGTCTCATCAAGCATAAACTCCTTCTCAATGCCAAAAAGACTAAATCCATGATTCTTTCTCCAAAAGCACCCTCTGGTCCCACAAACATCCCACCGTTACTACCGCTTTTGGGTGAACCCCTGGACTCGGTACATACATTACCTTTAAATACCTAGGGTTCTGGCTGGACAACAAACTTAATTTTCAATGCCACCTAAATGAAGTCTCAAAAAACCTAAGACAGCGACTCGGCCTATTCTATCGTATCAAACATCTGCTCACCTCAGAATCTAGAAAGAGATGAGTACAAACCACTTTCCTACCAGTACTCGGTTATGCCGATTTCCTCTACGATCACTGCCCTCTCACAGCGCTAAATAAACTTGACACCCTTCATCACCGAGCCCTAAGATTCATCTTTAACCTGCCTTTTCGCACCCATCACTGTCTTCTGTGCCAAATGGCGGGTTAGCCTTCACTTTCAACAAGGAGAAAAAGAAACGAGCTCATTTGGTTCTATAGAGCTATCACAGACAAGCTTCCTGCATATATTTCTAGCCTGTTCATACGTGCCTCTGGCTATTATGGTCTCAGACGTTATGCAACTCTTTGTTTCCAAGTGCCCAGAATGAAAACTAACCTTGGATTGTCCGCAATTAACTACGCACTCCCTTCACTTTGGAACACTATGCAAAGCATTTTTAAGCTTATCTCACTTCTGAGAGAAGCTCCTTCAAAGCCCTGCTACTCGAGTATTTGCAGGAACCTTGTAGCTGCTATAGGTAATCTGTCCTTTCATTTATTGATGTCTCCTCTCTAATAAATGTTAGTATGTCATCCTCCTTCTTCCCTAGGGATTCCAGTACACACACTCCCTCCCCCACACCATGGCTCTCACTCCCTTTCTCTGCCTTCACATATCCACTCGCAGGCCCGTCTGTTTACAGTTTCTACCTTCCTTTCCCTTTACCCTATTTGATATTGTTTTTTGCATATGTCTAATTGTGAGTTCCTGTGACAGACTCAAGTATTTTGCATCCAACCTTGTGCCGCAATCTGCTGATGTTACAATCTTTGTATTACTATGTCTGTGTATTTGTACTGTTCCTTGTCCAGGACCACTTTGAAAATGAGTTTGCTCAATGGTGTTGATGCCTGGTTAAATAAAGTTTGATTTGATTCGATTTGAAAAGATTCAACACTTTACTTCTTTTGACTGGGCTTGTTAAGCCATTTACATTATATGAACAAACCACTGTGTCCGAGTTAGCCATCATAGTAAAGTACTTGGTATTAGGCACCTTCCTGTAGAGAGATACCACCCTTTACTCTGAACACACATTGGTTCCCTCCCTATGCCATCATTTGTTTTCCCCTTTTCTGGTACAACTCATGATTATTAACTATATTATAACAAGAACGTGGGTAAGCTAATGGAGACTATCCTGAAGGAGAGGCTGGTGGCCCTCCTAGAGGCCAAAGGACTACAGGACAGCAGACAGCATGGCTTCATACGTGGCAGATCCTGCCAAACCAACCTGGTGGAGTTCTATGACTGGGTAACTAGGCAACTGGACAGGGGCCATGCAGTGGATGTCCTGTATCTGGACTTCAGTAAGGCATTCGACTCTGTACCGCATGGAAGGCTGGAAAGGAAGTTAGTAGGCACAGGGGCGGGTGCAAAGCTGGTGAAATGGGTAGGAAACTGGCTTCAGGGAAGGCAACAGAGGGTGGTGGTGGGTGGGAAGCTCTCACTCCCATGGGCAGTAACGAGCGGTGTTCCTCAGGGCTCGGTGTTGGGACCAGTGTTGTTTGGGATATTCATTGCAGACATATCATGGGACATCAAGAGCAAGATCAGTCTGTTTGCTGATGATACCAAGGTAGGCGGTGGTGGATGACCTAGGGGATGGCAGAGGTTGCAGGATGATCTGGCAAAGCTTGAAACCTGGTCAGACACCTGGCAAGGGTTTAATGCCAAAAGTGCAAGGTGTTACATTTTGGGATAGAGGAGCAAAGAAGCGGAGTTATCAGCTGGGGGAAGTGCAGCTAGCCCAGACAGAGGAGGAGAAGGATCTGGGTGTGCTCATTACAGGGTCAATGAACAACTCCGGCACAATGTAGGAAGGCAGCTGTAAGGCCAACAAAATGCTGGGTTGTATTGCAAGGTATATCCTCGAGGAGGGAGGAGGTGATTCTGCCACTGCTATAGGTCATTAGTTAGACCACACCTGGAGTACTGCGTGCAGTACTGGCGCCCGTATCTGAAGAGGGACATTAAGTTACTGGAGGGGGTGCTGCGCAGGGTGACAAAGATGATCAAGGGCTAGGGGACTTATCATACGAGAGGAGGTTGCAGGAGTTGAACATGTACTCACTGGAGGAGATGAGGGACAGGGGTGACATGATTGAAACCTTTAAATACATGAAAGGAATAAACAAGATGGGTACAGAGGGGCTGTTCAAAGTAAGGGAGGGGAGGGCCACCAGGGGCCATGATATGAGACTGGAGGGAGGAAGGTTCAGGAGAGAGATGAGGAGACACTTTTTTTACAGAGAGGGTGGTGGCTGGGTGGAATGCGTTACCTGCAGAAGTGGTATCCAGTAGAACAGTGGACTGCTTCAAAAGGGGATGGGACAGGACAAGGGGGAGGGTTAATGAAGGGGAAGGGTGGAAGGGAGGTGCTAGCTGCACATTCAAGCAGACTTGATAGACCTCTAGGCCTTTATCTGCTGGCAAATTTCATATGTTTGTATGTTCGTAAGAACTCTTAATAAACTTGGTCAACATTGCCATAAACAACAAATCTGTATACGACTTCCTAGGCTGAAGATCCGAACTTAAGGATCTCTGTCTACGCCTTCCCCTGCAAGGAGAGGGGGCAAAGAAGGAGGGGTATAGGCTACCCCTTTGCTGAGGGTCCCCCCCCCCCACCAGAGCTTTAAATGTTAAAACAAACTCAGCTCTTTGGAGCACCCAGTAGGTATCTCTTCTGACCCTGAAGTTACGGAGCGCTTTGAGTCACTGACTACTGCGTGCTTATTTAGGTGGACACCTTTTGGACTCTTGTTACTATGGTCCAATGCAAATAATAATTATTTTACTCGGCATGATCATCCAAGTCAAACTCGACTAACTTATTACTGTGACTACCTATTAATTTAGGTCAAACAGAAAAATCAAATATGTACTTTAATGCAGGAAGGAGAGGGGTGGAAGGGCTTACACCCAACCTAGGGGGCCCCCCCCAGCACAGCCACCTCCACGTACAGGGTAGGTTGCCCCCCCCAGAACCCGCCGTCCCCCGAAGAATGCAAAGTGGTGAACACTGCCCAGGGCAGCGCAACCCACCACTCTCTAATCATTTATAGAACCATTCAGGAAGTATCCAATTTAAGGTTAACAAGGTATTTTCTTAGACCTATTTTACTTGCCTTATGACTAGACCAACTGGGAGCGCAACCATCCCCACAGCACATTAAGACTGACCCCACAATTTTAAGGAACAGCTGTGAGGCCGAGATCTCCCCCGAAGACCTATTGATCCCCCTATGGCAGAGACCAGAACGCCCCATTCTCTGTACCAGCAGACATGTGCCATTAGGGTCAATCAAGTCCCAATTCATCTCAATACCACATAGTAGGACTGTTTAGAGGACAGTACACCCCCAGTTGGCCCAGACGCCCCCCCCCCAGGGTCCAAGTTAGAAATTCTGCACCCCTGGATCGCATCTACCAACATCTCCAGTGAGAACAGGTGGCCCTACAGGGCCGAGGTCAGCCGCCCCCTCCAGCACCCGGGGAACACCACCAGACCAGGACTCCCAGACCCCACCCCCACATCTGGACATCAACCTCTGTTGTTACATGTTACTGCCATCCTGTCAGTACTCCAAAGCAACATTTAGATAGGGCTTTAAATCAGAAATTGTTGTGTCTAGAAATAACAGTACTATCTCGCAAAAGATTTATCTGGTCGCCTTCTAAATTATTCTTCCTGCTGCCCCAAAAAAGTCCCCGCCCACTGTCTACCATTCAGCGTACATTACACCAAATTTTAAAATCCATGCCAAAAAAAGGTTACTTCTGTATTATCAAGTGGCACCTTGCTCTTGTGACGCCAGCAAGTCTTCTTCCAATGTATTTTGCACTGCCATGAGTTTTATCTCTCCCCCATGCCTTCGAGCGTTTTTTAGCTTGTAGTGAGTCCCATAAGCCAGAAATAGCCGAGTTGCCTCCAGACCCCTGCCTTTTCATTCCACCTGCGATCCAGTACCTACCCTCCAATTGCTGCTGATGCCGATTCCTTTCCTTATCCGGCAAACAAATATCTAGTTGCTGTAGAAAACTTTCAGCTGTCTTTAAGTCCTGAAAACGTTGAGGGGCCCTTATCTGAGATTACCTTCAGGTGTGCTGGATATCTGACGAAGGCTTTGTGATTTTTCTGCTGTAAGAACCTGACTGCTCTTTAGCTCCCCTGTCCCCTACCCCTATAGCACTTCTCACTCCCTCCTTGACAATGGCCTTCTAGCCTGCCACTCCTCCGGGACTACCCTCCCTACTGTTCTTCCTCAATCTCCTTCACACCTAGCCTACCTATGCACTGCTCAGTTCTCAGTCCGAGCCATTCTCTCCATGTCTATTCACTGGTCTTAGCTCTACTCCTACCCAACATGTGTAGCTTTGAATTATGAATAATGATTTGCAACCCGTATGCTCTGTTCCATCTCTGCTACCTCTGTATAATTTTTGTAATGATGTTCGCCATGTTTGTCTACCCACACTATGATGTGGAACCTTTGTAAATGAGCTGTTCTTGTTCAAAGGTGTTAATCCTAGAGTTAATAAAAAAATAATAAAAAAAAAAAATTTTTTTATTTTCTTCACTGATCATACCTGAAACTCCAAAGAATAAAGGAATAGATATAAAAAATAAGTTGCAGCAAGGGAAAAAAAGACAAGAAAAAGAAGAGCCAAATGGACCCTGGTAAAAAAAAAAAAACACAGCATAATCAGTTAACTAATAATGCTATTACTTTAGATGAAGTACGTCAAAGCAAGAAAGGACTGCTAATAAACAGATAACATTAAAAATAGTCTGACAGACACTCAAGAAGAAGGTGTAAATATTATACATACTCACATTCAAGAAAACCCACATTTGATTATAGACTCTGTTAAAAAAACCATGAAAGGATTCTGCTTAATATAGACAACAGCAAGGAAATAGAAACTTTGGATCAAGCTTGTGTAAACACAGGGCAACATTCAGATATTGCTCTTACAGATGATGAGACCATATTAAGAATTTTTGGAACTTATTTAAAGCCTAGAGAAACCAATACCTCCCTGAAGGAAATAATTACATATTTACTCCAAGCGGAATTAGGGATAAACAAAGCTGAAGAAAATATGCTAGCCATATTTAGAGATATCAATGACACTCATCCTACTGTATATATATATAAAAAACAGTTTCAAGCATGGGTTTTGCTAAACAGGTATGGTTCAAATAAAGAAGGCTGGAATTTCTAGGCTTAGAGATAGTCATGCCAGTAACCTGGCGAACAACAGATAAAACAGTATTTAGTACAAGACAACTAAGACCTACCTTGAAAACATACACTTTTCAATCTGCTCTCACTATCTTGAAATAGGATTTCATTGCAGCTACATACATAGAGCAGGAAACAAATTCCAATAATTATAAAATCCTGTCAACTTTTGGAATTGAAAGACTCTAAGGAGAAAATGACACTAGTTCAGTCTCATTTACTGTTACGCTACTATCTGGGGGTCTAAAATCCGGGTATCAGTAAAAATTATTTTCATTATATTAGGAGAGTTTATGAAAAGGGAACTAGGGATCAGATTGATATTTAATCTAAATCTCCTGTGTTACTGCAGCAAACAATATAAAAAGGAAACAGACTTGACATTCTAACATACTCATAATGGATATGAATAACATGGGTGCAGAAGCTACTACATCCCTTACTTAGGTCCGATTATTTGAGGGCCAAGAGGATATTGAAGGAAATAATGTTACTATGGAAATGATGGTTGACAAGGCTGACATTTTATCTTGGAATGTGGCAGGACTTGCATGTAAATTATCAGATAAAGAATGGTATTCCATTGTCTCTGCACTTACGGTTATAGTTTTCCAAGAAACTTGGGCGAAGGAAGTGGTTGATATAAATGATTTTTAAGTAATTAATTAAACAGCAATCAAACTAAAAAATATGGACGAAGAATAGGGGGATTAGCCATTTATATTAAGATCCAAAAGGGGATAAAGATTATTCACATCTTCAAAGTTGAAACAAATTATATTATAGTAGTTGTGAAATGGGATGACCAGTTGTTTATAACAACAAATATTTACATCCCTTCAAAAAACAGTACACACCGAGTCAAATGATATTTGGTCCAGTCTCAGTATGATGTAGATATTATCACACATAAATTTCCTAATGGTGTGCAATTGATTGCTGCTGACTTTATTGCCAGGATTGCAGATTATGACAATATTGAACTCCTGGAAACTTGTATGGAGGTGGGCGATACTGGAAAATGTAAAAGTAAAGATAAATTAATCTATTTATTGAATTTTGTTAACTAGGTAAGCCCACTGAGACTAGAAATCCCATTTTCAGGGGCGACCCAGGGGGTGGGGTGGGGGATATAGATGGTAATCAACTGAAACTGAACCAGATTAAGCTGTTGGTGGTATTTTTTTTAGTGAATGAGGGAAATTTGGCCAGGACACCGGGGAAATTCCCCTACTTTCTGGTAGGGGAACCTCTGTCCATCTTTCCAAAATAGCCGCTGTGGTGGATGCAGGAGAGAAGATGGACACTACAGAGAAAGGGAAGCCAGCCTCCCCGCCTCTGTTCTCTTAACACAAGAGGCTGTAGAAAATGCTGTGATAATGTTGGAGTTACAAGAAGGGGATACTGGTATGGATTTTTTTGTTTCCACGGAGGATTGGACCAATGACAACAATGTAGCAGTGCAAAATAAAGTACAAAGTTCAGAGTCTGATAAGCCTGTTGATAATATACAGCATGCTCACGTTACAAATGCGGAAGACTTACTGTTGTCTCAGATAGATGCGGAGGAACAAAGACATTTGCTTAAAAAACAAAAGTTGCAGCTTGAACTGTTGAAGCTTCAGAAATGTTCCATGCCTGTCACGGAAAGCGCTTCACCTGTCACAGTAAACCACCTCGGCAATGATGTAGCTGCATCAAAGTGAGCCGCAGCTCAGACTACTGTCAAGGAAACCACGGAAGGAAAGCAGGCTGATGCCAAAGACACAACATGGAGGGCAGCTGGCAGTAATGACAACCTCGAGGTCGTGTGCCCAGAGCCACAGGTTGATTCACAGGATGTCTTACAGAGGGCTAAGCTCAGAATGGCAAAAATGAGCCGCTGACGGCTCAGCCTACTGTGGCCCCCTGCTATGGCTCATGCTCCTCAAGCATTTTCTCTGAACACAGCACTGGCTGCAAAGGAGCAGACTTTGGATACCACGACTTCTTGCACAAGATCCAAACAGGACAAAAAGAAAGTGTCTGGTTACCTTGCTTGGTGTTCCAGCAAAGGCACTGCTTCTGTACCTACAAATGGAAACCTGAGGAACTCTGAAATAGGTACCGGGAATTGGTCCCGAGTCATACGCTTGAAGATGCGGGCTGGATCCAAAATGCAGACGGCACATGGATCCCAGACCCAACTGACTCCACAATCCAACAATATAATATCACTCTAAATAACGTTACACAAACTGAAACGGTGGCCACTTCACCTGATTGAAACACAAGCATTTCTATACCCCAGGGTAATGACAAAGCACAGTGCACTACAGGCAATGGAAATACCGAAACAAACATTTTTGTGGGCAATACTAGCAAAGAAATAACAACTTCTCCCATGAATCAGCACCCAGGAATTTCAGATTCTGCAAAAGCAGGAAAGGACTTCATACGGGTTGGCCCCACAGAAGCTACCCTTAGAAACCCAGCGAGAGAGCATGGCTAGAACCAATGTTCAAACTTTCTGACCTTTTTCAGAATAAGGGTGAGTTGGCTCCCAGAAGGAACACAGTGTGGCTAATCTACAAAAGTGATCTTGACCCCACGAGAGACTACATGTGGCAAAATATTACTTAAAGGCTCTACAAATTTTTTCTTCAGAAATTTTTGCATTAATTCATATTGGTAATAACAACTTTGATGTTAGTTTTAAAAATGTGTCCAGCTTAAGACATATTTTGGTCACAATATCAGAGCCTTAGGAACATCCCCATTTGAATCCCATTTTTAGCTGTACCTCTCTCCAAACATACTGTTAAACATACTACTGTGATGTTCAAAGATAAGAGAGTTAATGTAGAAGACATACTTTTTTTGGCTATAACAGTGTTGTGAGGTGATGGAGAGGCCAGACCCTATATTGGATAGTGAATAAATATGGAATGGGGGTGGAAAATTAAAGTAAAGCTGTTTTCCACAAATAATGGTTTGTTCACCTTCCAAACAGTTTCTTTCTAGGTGAAGACAGAGGGTCCCTGTTCTCTGCAGGGCAACCCAGGTCTTGCTTTAAATGTGGAGACCGCGCCCACCCGAGTTCAGCCTGCGACACCTCTAGGTGCAACCACTGTTTAGAATACGGACGTGTGTCAGACAACTGTTTAAATTTATGTAAATGCAATCTCTGTGAACAAACTGGGCATGCATATGGCAGATGTCCCTGGGCTTCTCACAGTAGAGATGACTGTCTCTGTCATGTAGGTTTGATAAACAATAAACAATGCCCACCAAATGCAGGCAAAGAGAGTTGCAGATCACAGCCTAAGGGCTGCTAGAGAAACTTTAGTCACTGATGCCCTGAAACAGGCTGACAATAGCTCTCCACCTGACAATAACCCTCAGCCTAATGATACCAGTATTCAGATGGAAATAGCTGCCCCGGAGACTGAAAGGAATGTGAATGAGGGCCAGAGTATTACACAAGTAGCTACTGTTGAGTTCAAAGAGACAGCCACTAAGGAAATTTCTCCCCCCCCCAACCCCAACCAAAGGACTGCTTTTTTTTTTTTTTTTTAATTAAATCAACTTTATTCATTTACCGCTAATACAACACTTTAGTAGTGGACATGCATCTTTACAGAAATACGTGCATTGGTACAGTGGCATGGGATCACTACAATGAAGTAACAGACATTTATAATTTTATGGCTTACTCGTCATGCATAAAACACAAAACTAGGGCAAGAACTTCCTCATGCCAACCAGTCAAAGGGTGCACATTCCCCCTCCCTACTATCCCCCCTCACTCCCCCCCCCCCAGAGCCACGATTGTCTTCTCTGGTGGTGCCTTTTCCAGCTCTTATGTGAGACAGTGACCATTATGTCTGTGTCGCATGAGGTTAAAAAACTCATCTATGCAAACCCCTTAAATGTGCCGCATCCTGGGATTCTTGTGGGGTGGCTTACTAAGGCTTTACTCTACCTTAACCTACTTTACTATTCCCAACTGAACTTATTAAGAGGGTAGGGAGAGAGACCAAAGCGTAAAGAACTCCTCCCATCTAGAATTATACAGGGGGAGCGTACCCTGAAGGCTAGCAATTGCTTTTTCAACTCTTAAGTTATATAATAACTTCTTGACCTACTCAAGATAAGATATTGCATGCTGGTCTTTCCAGTAACAAAGAACGAGCCGTTTAACTGTCAAAGAGGTAATAGCCATATAGTATCCTTTCTCCTTGAAAGGGACTGTAGAATAATCACCCACTATACAAACCTGTGGTAAAAAATGATCCTGCAGCCCCAATAGTGGGTCTGCCCTATCCCGAATAGCACTCCAAAGGGAAGCTACTTTGGGGCAATCCCATAGTATATGAAGTAATGTTCCGGGGTCTTTCTTGCATCTAAAGCACATTTTACTCTGTGTCTTACCTATTCCATATAGCTTAGCTGGAGTGTAATAGATATTATGCAATATATAAAACTGCGTTAGTCTCAAGTGATCATTGGCAATATATAGATGGACTCCCTCCCAGATTTTATCCCATGAGAAATTGTCTTGAGGGAAGTGCCGGGCCCAATAATTGGATTTGCCTGATACCTCTGGGTTTAGTGTCACAGAGAACAGTGACACCAGTTTGGATATAGCATGTGGTTGGTTAACACATTCAAGAAACTGCTGAAAGGGAGGCGACTACTGTGTGTCCCATCTTCCTAAACTGAACCACTTTATTAACATATGCCTGAGCTGGAGCCCAAAAAATATTTTTTGGAAAGCCGCAAAGAAGTTAATATTTCCGGTGATTCCTTTAATCTACCATCAAGTACCAGATCACAAACTTTGATTCAGGAATCAGAACATTCTTTGGGAGCTTTTATAATTTTATCACCAAGTTTAAAATTAGGATTATTGAACACCGGCTGTGACAAATCCACTTGGTTATTATATTTCATGGACCTGCAAAATTGTGAATGAACCTTTAGTGAGGTGTATAAGACTGAGCCTTTCAGCTCACTGGGCATCTTACCCGGACCGATAAATAAAAGGCTCTCTGGGGAAAATTCAGCTAGTAAATCTTGCTCCAGCTGTAGCCAGATAGGAAGACTGGTACCACAATCTATGTCCACTGGGTTAGCCGACCAACGCATATACTTAGCCATATGACTGGCTAAGTAATAGTGATAGAAGCTGGGGAGTTTTAAGCCCCCCCCCCATTGCTTTGGGGCACTTAGCCGATTATATGCCCTCCATATAAATTGAGAAATTACACTATGGAGTCTACGGAACCAGTTCAGGGGAAGATAAACATTCAACATATTGAGTGGATAAAATATTCTCGGCAAGACATTCATTTTAATCACGCTAACCCTCGCTTGAAGGGATAGATGCAAAGAGCTTCACCTATTCAGATCTAATCGGATTTCTTAACTAGATTATCTAGATTTAACTTTTTAATCAGGGACACAGATGTGGAGAGTATTATACCTAGGTATTTAAGTTGGGTAGACCACATCATTGATAACGAAGCAACATCTTCCCTGGAAAGCAGGGGGTTCAAGGGCATTACCTCTGATTTACCAATGTTAAGTTTGTAGTTCAATACCATGCTGAACCTATGGATTATCTGGAGGGCGGCTTGGATAGACTCACAGGGGTTAGTAACATGGAGGAGGATGTCATCCACATAGACCGATAACTTTAGGTGGAATTTTCCTATCTTGATACCTTGTACTGCTGGTGACGCTTTTAGCTGTCTTATTAACGGTTCCAAATATAGATTGAATAATAATGGAGAAAGTGGACATTCCTGCCTGGTACCCGATTTTAAGGGGAAAGCCGAAGAGAAGACTCCAATACAATAAACTTTTTGCTCTAGGTCCAGAATATAATGTTTTAACCCAGGAGATAAAGGGAAGAGGAAAGCCCATTACCACTAGGGTATCAAAGAGGAATGCCCAGTCTACCCTATCGAACGCTTTCTCCACATCCAAGGAAACCAAAGCCATTGGTTTATCCACATACCTGGAAGTGGAGAAAATATGTGCTAACTTGCGGATGTGGTCCGATGAGATTCTGCCCCGAACAAAATCAACCTGTTCAGGGCTCAGAAGCCCCATCCAAATTTTTGACACCCTTACAGCTAATATTTTGGCAAATATCTTTATATCATAATTCATTAATGAGATGGGACGAAAGTTCGTGACCCTGTTCTTCTCTTTGCCAGGTTTTGGTAATACAACTACAATAGCCTCCAAGAGTGATGTATCTGTGATCCCCTTTTGACATATAAAATTAAATAAACGTAGAAGAATGGGGTTTAACTCCCTTTCAAAAATCTTATAGAAGTTGGGCGAGAAACCATCTGGACCCGGAACTTTATCTCTAGTTAAGGAATTAATGGCGTCTCTAATTTCTTGGGGGAGATGGGGTTCACCAAAAATTCTTGCTGGGTTGCCTCTAACGAAGGCAATGATGAGGCTAGCAGATATTCCCGGGTTTCTCTAGGTGAAGGGGTAAATTCTGGGGAACTATACAGCTGCGTGTAATATTGTTCAAATTCTTCGGCGATTTGCCTAGGGGTTGTTAGAACAGTATTGTTTGATAGGGAATATACAAAGGGGACCAAACGGGATTCCTCTTGCTTTCTAAGCCTCATCGCCAGGAGATGACTGGCTCTATCCCCTTGTTCGATATATTTAGCTTGAGTTTTAAAGAGGGCGTATTCTGCCCTCTCTCTCAATATTTCCGCATATTCATTCCTTAGCACCTCTAAACGCAATATTTCTTCCTCTAATGGGGGGTTAGACAGTGAGCCTTCTAGGGCCCTGATTTCCTCCAACAGGGCTTTAACTTTAACTTCTTGTTTCCGCTTTTTGGTAGCCAAGATTCTAATAAATTCCCCCTGCAAGATGCACTTTAAAGCACACCATATTTTATCAAAATCAGAGATAGAACCCTCATTCTGACCCATAAATTGCTTTATAAGTTCTTTAATCCAGTTGACTATGTCCTCACAGTTAAGAAGCTGAGAATTTAGTTTCCAGATAGTGTCTTTGTGGGTATTTGGGGCTAACTTGGCTTCCAACCAGATTGAGGAATGGTCAGAGAGTACTCCGGGGGCAATCCCACATCCCAACAGGCATGTCATTGCCCTTTGGTTCAACAAAAAAAAAAATCGATTCGAGAAAGGGATTTATGCATAGGGGAATAGAAAGCATAAGCCCTTGAATCCGGATTCAGGGCGCACCAGGGGTCTCCTAAGCCATAAGTATCTATGAGGTCTCGCAGGGATCTCTGGGCCGGGGAGAAAGTATGTCCTGTAGAGGAAGACCTGTCCAAAGTGGAATCTATAACTAGGTTCCAATCTCCAGCTATTATCATGGGTAAACTGCTAAAGGAAGCGAGGGTAAGCGAAAGGTTAATGAAGAATTCCGGAGAATCATTGTTAGGATCATATATCGTGCCCACAAGGACTTCCCTATTTTCTAAGATTCCTCTCAAGAAGAGGAACCTCCCGTGGGGATCAACCACTTTTTCTAATTCGAGAAATTGAGTCCCCCTAGTGATCAGTATTACCATCCCACATTGGGTTGTAGATTTCCCTGACGCATATACTGTCCCAATCAGACCTCTCCTTAGTAAATTATTCTCTCCTTCTAGCATGCGCGTTTCCTGCAATAAAGCGACTTGACAGTTCAGCACTGCTAAATGCTTAATTATTTGAAGCCGCTTTATCCGGGACCTAACGCCTTTAACATTCCATGATATAACTTTCATAGTCGAATATAATATTGAATAGGCTCACAATGGTAACTTGCACCCTTAGCACCGCTAGGTAGTGTACCAGAGAGTGGCTCTGATCCCTCCCCGCCTACTACCACCCCATCCGCCACCATAACCCCCATGAACATTCACAATGCTTCCCTCCCTTCCCTCTAACTCTCCCCACCGCCATGAAATCCTACCTTAGTACCTAACACGTTCTCTTTATCCCCCAGTCCACATGACTGATCTCCATCCTCATGTTCTGGCATGATGACGCTCATGCCGCTCAAGATGCTCACCCACCGCTCATAGTTGGCCCCCACTTAAAGCTATAGTTAATTTACTCCACAGTAACCTAGAAAAAATTCCTAGCACTCTGCCAGGGAAAACAAACAAGCTGACTGCAGATTCCGTTTAGCTACTGACATAATCCTCGGAGAGGACTTATTCAGATAACCATTACCCCCCATAATTTGGTAAAGTCCCAAACTACTAACAGTGTAACATCAAACCTCCTAATAGTGCTTATAACCCCTAAAAATCTGGACCACACACAGAAGATTGCCCCATCCTTTTCGGAAACTAATGAGGCCAACTGCCCCTTAAACAAATGGGGATACCAAAACCATTTCAACTTATTTCTCAAAATTACAACAATTCAAACTGACAAAACCATCTTTTTGCTTAGTTGAAACAGTAAAAGAGTAAAACAAAGCTTTGAAAGTCCCTTCGCCAAGCAGGCATTGCTAGTGCTACTAAGCGGCCACTAGATGTCACCAAAGTATCACTTAAACAAGTCTGGAAACATTTGCCTGCAAGACTCAATGGCTCCTTCTGCCGATTCAAACGGGTGCCATTTGCCCTCATGGTGTATCTGGAGAATCGCGGGGTACTTCACTCTGAACCTGTTGCTCGCAGATATTAGTTTGGTAACCACAGGATGCAGAGCAGAGCGCTTCTGTCTCACAGAATATGGTAAGTTCTGCGCCACTCTTATTCTCCTGCCTTCCCACTTGATCTCCTGTAGATCCTTAAGCTTGATCAAGATATGCTGCTTGTCTAAAAAGTTAAGCAGCTTAAACAGGAAGGGCCTGGGAGGCGAGCCTGCGGGCGGGATTGCCCTTAGAGACTGATGTGCCCTTTCAATTATGTAAACGGGGCCATTGGGAGAAGGCCCCACGAGCTTCTCGCACAGCTTTTGGGCAAATGCCACAGGTAGGGAGCCCTCTTCCTCTTCAGGCAAATCGATCACCACAAGGTTGTTTCGCCTCGATCTACCTTCAAGGTCTTCCAGCTTCTCCTCTGTTCTCTTAATTTTTTGTTTTAAATGCACCAATTCCGGCTCCAGTCGCTGCCATCAGTCGTCCAAGGATGATATACGGGCCTCGTTGTCCGAGGTCCGCCTTGTTAGCTGTTCAAGCGATGACCTCATTCCTTTGACTTCAGAAGTTAACACCAGCAGCGAGTCTCGCATAGGTGCCAGTTCCTCTAGGAATCTCTTTTCGGTGAGGGCTTCTGACTGCTGAATATAGGGTCTCGCTTCCTCTGCTTGCGCCTTGGCCCGTTTGGATGTCTTGTCTTTGCCTGGCATGGACGGAGATGTATGCTTCATCGGGGGTTTCCTCATCTCGACCTCCATCTTCGATGACATTTCGCCAATTCGTCGGCTAAACAGCACGGAGGTATTATGCGCTTATGCCCATTCCAATATTAAGCACTGTAGGTCCTGAAAGTTAGTGAGAAACGCGCTTCAAGTGGGGTTGGCAACAGAGCTCACAGCGAGGGAAACAGCTTAGGCAGCCATCACACCGGAAGTCCCAAGGGACTGCTTTTAAGAAAGTGCTACAAAAGAAAAGAATGAGACTAGGGAAGTCATTAGCTCCTCCCTATATAAGAGGGAATACCAAAGAAAAAGACAAAAAGCCCAACTTCTGGTCTGTAGGTAACAAATATGCTGCTTTGTCTACTGTCTCAATAATAGGAGGCTCTGATGAAGAGTCTGATACCTCTTCCATAGCTTCCATGACCACTGACGCAGAAGGAGGAGGAGGAGGGGAAGACTCGACTACTAAACGCACCAGGCAGAGGAAGCTCTCTAGCACACCTTAAGTAGCTGAACATACTACCCACTTCTGTTTATTATGCACTCCTTAACTATCACTACACTTAATATCAATAGCATCAAAAGTGCAAGGAAAAGGATAGGGACACTTCTCTCACTACAAGAAGCAAAGTGGGGCATTCTATGTATACAGGACACCAAGCTTAAAACTAATACAGAACTTCGACAGGCTTCCCATGCCTGGACAAAAGGGCCCTCATTTTGGTCTACAGGAGAAGATACCCACGATGGTATCGGTATCCTCTTTGCTAACCCTGACTTAAAAGTATTTAGACTGGTAGATATTTACCGGGGTAGGGCATCGATTGTGGACATTAGCTACAGACAGGAACGTTTTGACTGGTTACCATATACACCCCTCAGACCAAAGCTCAGAGAGTTGCACTCTTCAAAGAGATACAGACCTTTTTGCATACCCTCCCATTTGGTTATATGGGCAGGGGACTTCAACTGTGAGTTAAAGCAATCTGACAGAGGACTTAGAACAGATAAACTGTTCTGTGATTCACTTGCCCTGCAAAATATTGTCTCCATGGCAAGTCTAGTGGACTCATACAGAAGCAGGTTTTCAACAGGGGGGGGACACACATCCTTTAGGGGCCTACTCTACACTCATATAGATTTTATCTTTATTTTACCTGCTCCTTCCGTTCAGTATTTACAGACAAATGCTTACGAACTATCAGACCATAAATCCCTTATGATTCAAGTATCATGGGACAATTCTCCAAGATACAAAAAAAAAATAGTTGGAGACTAAATGAAACCATATTAGAAGACCCCATATACAAAAAGCATGGAAAAAAGAATGGACAGACAGGTTATCTGTGCTGGAATGCTATAATGATCTAACAGATTGGTGGGAAGAGACAAAAAATCCTGGCAGAAGTTATTCCAAGACTTTAAAATATTGAGTTGACTGGCCCGAAAGCGCAATGGAAAGATTCAATGCTGCGACGCCGGCGACTCATGTTCGGGAGCAGACTCAGGCGTCAGAGGGCCGGCCGGGGGAGAAAGCTTCAGTATCAAATGACTGCTCGCCTTCTCCAGGGGGTGGGGGTCTGCAGCCCAGAGCTTGCTGACTCCTGGCGGAGGCCGGGAGAATGACAATGCAGTGGGTTCCGTTACGTAGCGGAGCATGACAGACGTCAGCGTATGCCCTTATGTCAGTGGCACGTCACGTTCCCATGAGGAGAAAAGTGGAAACATGCTCCCCGGCCAACCAGATGATGGTTGCTGGCCCCTGCCACCGCAAAAAGCCCCAGACAGCCGGACCACCTCAGCAGCACCCTGGGCCAATTTATTTATTTAGCTTTTGTTGACCGGGTAAGTGCACTAGACAAATCCTGCCTATTTTCAAGCACGACCCGGGGGAAGGGGATACAGATGAATGCCAACTGACCTTGAACCAGATTAAGCTGTTGGTGGTATTTTTAGTGAATGAGGGAAATTTGGCCAGGACATCCGGGAAATTCCCCTACTCTTTTCGATAAGTGACATGGGATCTTTAACATCCACCTGAACTACCACCAATCCAGGCAGATGGGACCTCGGTTTAATGTCTCATCCGAAAGACGGCACCTCAGAAATGCAGCACCCCTCTCATGCTGTATTACAGTGTCAGTACTGGGATATTAACCCAAGTGCCAGATGTGGGAACTGAACCCACAGCCCTCTGATCTCCCGGCCTCAGAGGAGAGTGTGCTACCTACTAAGCCACTGACACCACAGTATAGGAAAGTGCGCTGGCCAGTACCCCACTGGCGCCTTCCCCCTCGGGGGAGGGGGAACCAACCGGCGAAGGGTTACGCTGGGTTATTCAGGGAAGGGCTGCGAATTGAGGTGGTGGCTGACGGTAGGGATGAGTGCCGGTGGGGTCCATGGCGACCTGAAGGAATGGCCGGTTGGGGAGCAGGGAAGAAGCAAAAACAAAACCCTGACTAAGATTCTACTTGCTAGACTTTCAAAAATTGCTAACAAACTGATAAGCCCACCACAGACATGTGTCATTCCAGATAGACATCAGCAAGACAATGTTATAGTGTTGAAAGAAATTTTTCAGAAAAATAAGACTGACGAAATACAAGGGTTTGTGTTGTGCTTGGACCAGGAAAGGGCTTTTGACAGGCTGGCGCACTGTTTTTTATTTGCAGCTTTAATAGCATTTGGGATCCTCCACACCTCTGTAGAATGGTTTAGACAGATGTATAGTAGTGATGTACTCATTCCTAATATCAATGGTTGGGGTGGGAGGAGAATTAAAGTGAAAAGAGGGGTCAGACAAGAGTGTCCCCTTAGCCCCCTGCTGTATACCTTTGGAATAGACATTCTTATTCAGCAGATTCTAAACAAAAACAAAATCAAAGGCATTTCTATAGTACAGGGTTTACCATCGATCAAAGTTCTAGCATATGCAGACGATGTCATAGTAACAACTGCAGTTGACACCTGGAGGACATACTAGTAAAGATATCTGGGAAATTTTACAATATGTCAGGCTCAAAGATAAATTACAAGAAAAGTAGAGGGGTGTCCTTGGGTAACACTCCCCAGCCTACCGACAATCTTTTTTCTGGGTTTCTGATTTCTCAGAACCCTGTCAATACATTGGGGATAGAATTCTGTTCAGGCGACATGGCCTGGACCAACTGGGAAGCAGGTCTGGTAAGGGCAAACAGACTCGTATCTAATTGGAAAGGGCAACAGATATCCAAAAAGAAAAGAGTAGTCCTGATTAAAACATTAATAACATATATAGAAAAATAGGTATATTTTTCCCCACCTCAGGAACTTGTGGCTGCATTATTCAGTGTATTCTTTCAGGCCTTTTGGGGGAGTAGGCTAAACCCCGTGAAAAGGGAACCAACATACAGGACTATAAAAGGGGGTGGAATTGACATGGTACATCCTGTAGCCTTTTTTAGCAGCATATTTTCTAACAACAACATTCGCCGGGCACTGAAACCAGGCAATAATCTATGGAAACCGCTGATAATGTCATGGTTAGCTCCCTGCATTTTCCCATAGGCACAAGGGAAACCTAGGTTACTTAATAGGATACCCTCATTACCTAAATATGGGTCTGATTTATTGAAGAATTTGATGAAATGGGGCTGTTCGGTTACAAACAATGGACAGGAAAACCATTTACAAAACCGTGTTACTGGCAGAAAGACAAGAAGAGGATTTATTCCCACAATGCCCTGCAAATAAGATCCAGGGAGTAATAAAACATCTATCAAATCCAAGATTACCAACATAAGTTTGAGATTTGGTATGGTTAGGAAACTTCGGCAGGCTTAGTGTTAAGAACAACAATAAGCATAAGTAATTTCAATGCTACCCTTCTTGATCTTCAAAATCAGCACATTCCGGTCACCAAGCGGCAGGTAAAAGGTAAAGTCACCAAATGGCTCAAGCGTCCCCTTCTTCAGTTGCGAAAACTTTGGTCAATCTGGAAGTCCTCCTCCCTTCAAGCTGACTATGATGCTTACAGGTCCCTACGCAATACCTGTAAAAAGGAGATTCATTTTGCCAAGAGCAGGTACTATCGTAACCTACTCGGTTCCTCTGCCTCTAACCCTAAATGATATTGGTCTCGCATTAAAGAAATTCTTGGGAATAACAAGCCTATGTCTCCTAATGATATGCTTATTAATGACTCCCACTGCAATAATCTTCTCAACATTGCTAACGCTTTCAACTCCCTCTTCTCTTCCCTACCCACCACCACCTCCGCTAAATCCCTCAGTACCCTCGCGTCCACAACCCAGCTTGCCTCAGCTCCTCCCTCTCTTGTTTTATTACCGGTCACTTGCAATGAAGTCTAAGTTACTAAGGTCCCTCCCTGCATGCGGCACTGCAGGTCCTGATGGTATTCATCCTGGGATTCTTAGGCAGTTTGCCTCCAGTCTGGCTGCACTGGTTTCCTGGCTTTTCAACCTCTCAATCTGCTCAGCCTCAGTCCCCTCCGTCGGGAAAACAGCCAGAACTATACCTGTTTTTAAGAAAGGTGATATCAAAATCCTGTGGAACTACTGTCCCATGTTTCTCCTGCCCACACTCAGTAAGTTGCTTGAAAAACTTGTTCACTGACAGGTTTATGCGTATCTTCTCAATTTTAACCTTCAATCCCCAAAACAACATGGATTTAGGGCTGGGCATAGTACTACTACTGCTCTAACCCAGTTTACAAATGATGTTAAATGCAGCATGGACAAGGGCTTACTTACTGGAGCTGTCTTCATCGACCTCTCCAAAGCGTTTGACATGGTACATCACCCCCTACTTCTGGCTAAACTGCATTCTCTCGGTGCCTCCGAATCTATCCTGTCCTGGTTTGGCAGCTACCTTGAAAATCGCTCTCAGGCTGTCTCTTTCTGCAAAGCTCTCTCTCTTCCCTTGCCCCTCTCACCCGTGGGGTTCCATTCTTGGTCCCCTACTTTTCTCTCTCTTCCTTAATGACATCCCTAGTCCTTCTCTTCACAGCAGTATGATCATGTATGCAGATGACCTTGTGCTTTACCCTGCCTCTAAGTCTATTGTCGACATCAATCAGTATCTTTCACTTGACTTCCAGACCCTCCATTCCTGGTTATCTGCAAACTATCAAATTCTAAACCTAGCTAAGACCCAGGCCATGCTGTTTGGGTCCTCCAGAAAAGTGCCATCTGAGTCTCCTAAACTGCTGGTCTGATGCTGTGATGGCACTGCTGTAGCCAACACCTTATCCTTTAAATATCTAGGGGTTACTCTCGACCCTGCACTTAACTTTGCTGCTCACATAAACGAGGTGTGCCGCTCGGCTAACTCCAAGATTGAGGCAGCATTTAGAGTTCGGCACTCTCTCACCCCGGCCACCAGGATCTCAGTACAGAGAGGTGTGTTATTTCCACAACTTCAATATGCCCTTCCTGTATTCTCGCATGCCAATGCAGGGGTTCTTCACAAATGGGACACCTCCTATAACAATATCTGTAGCTTTGCCTTATCTGTTCCTCATCTTACCCATCACTGCCTACTCTATTCTGCCTTAAACTGGCTGTCTCCTAATGCTCTCCATGCTTACGCCTTAGGTTGTTTCATTGACTCCATAACTAAAACCCCTTGACCTGCCACCCTGGGTGACATGCTTACCCCTGTCTCTCACTCCCGCCCACTTAGGTCCTCCTCCTCCTCTACCTTGCTCTCTGTTCAGCCCTGCTCCTCCAAAATGGGTGAGCAAGCCTTTTCCTATTTCGCTCCTAGGTTTTGGAATTTTCTCCCCCTCCGTGTAAAGAATGCCTCATCTCACCTTGACTCCATAACTAAAACCCCTCAACCTGCCACCCTGGGTGACATGCTTACCTGTCTCACTCCTGCCCACTTAGATCCTCCTCCTCTACCTTGCTCTCTGTTCAGCCCTGCTCCTCCAAAATGGGTGAGCAAGCCTTTTCCTATTTTGCTCCTAGGTTTTGGAATTTTCTCCCCCTCCATGTAAAGAATGCCTTATCTCACCTTATCTTTAAGCATGCTTTGTTTTCACACCTCAATGCTCTTGGTAGCTGTGATTGCACTTAACTTCTGCATAGCTGCTACTGACGTTCTCCATCATTGTCTCTGAGCCTAGCTACTGTTATGCCTAATTATTATATATACTATTGTCATCTCTCCTTGATGCCATCATTGACTTGAGTAACTTATTTTTAAGCTACTATTGTATTACAACCCAAACTTGTACAGTAGTGTAGAAAATTCCCAAAGGGCCTTAGTGCAAGGCGATGTTACAAGACCCCTTCCCAGTTTTGAATAAACATCAAAATTATGATTTGGGACCCTCAGACCTCGTGGGCCCAGGTGCCACTGCACCCCCTGCACCCTTGTAGTTACATCCCTGAACTTGTATAATGTGTCTGGTATCTGGCCCCAGTATGTATTTTCAATTGCTTCTACTGTTTGATGTACTTTGTCCTGACTGTTTGGTTATGTATTTATTCTTTTTTCTCTCTCTCATTATGTATAATTTATTGTTCACTGCTGTTTTTCTTCTTGTACTCTCCCGGGTCGTGCCTGAAAATAAGCAGAATTGTTGCCTAGTGCACTTACCCGGTTACCAAAAGCTAATAAATAAATTATCTGACAGGTATTGTTCCAGAGACTCTTGCTCTCAAATACTGGAGACAAAAGAGCACCTCTTTCTGGAATGTAAGTATGTCAAATCCTTGTGGGACGTGATAGCTAAGGAATGGGAAGAGCCCCTATTTGTGAACCTGTTTTATTCAGGATTACTTTATGGCTCTCTCTCCAGGGGATGGGACAAATATAAAGCTGAAACTTTATTTATTGTGTGTGCTGTATTATGTTATCATATCTGGCAGGCTAGATGTGTTTGGGTGACACAGCAGAGTTGTTTAAAACTGCAAACATTGCCAGCCCGGTGGTGCTGAGGGTTGAGGCGCTGGACGCCACACCTCATGCCACGCCAGTGACCCAGGTTCGGGAGCGAGCTCAGGCGTTGGCAGGAGCAGGACTGGACTGAGCACCTGCTGGGCTGTTCTCCTCTCCTTGGGGAGGGTTCTCGGGAGGTCCATCATTCCGGCATTCCCAGGTGGAAACCGGGGGGGGGGGTGCTGCAGAGGCGTTGGGCAGCACATCCATGAGTGTGGCCTGATGCTGGCAGGGTTGCCGTGTGCCGAGAAGTCAGGGAGGCACCAGGCTCAGGAGGTGGGGGTTGGGGGCATGTAAGAGGGAAAATGCCCACCCACCGGACAGGCGTGCCTCTCAGTGCCACCGCCACGCCCAACACTGGTTCCCCGTCACTTCCCCCTTCGATCTCCCTGGGGCTGTAGCCCCTCCCATCCCCAAGGGGGTCATGACATCCCTGAAGATGATGGGGAGCACAGCAGGCGGTAGAGCGGTCTGGCGAGCGGGGTAGCCAGAGAGAGTTCCAGATGGGTGGGAGAGAAAAAGAGTTGGGGGAGAAAAAAAACTGCAAACATTGTCCTACAAGCTATTATGCAAAGAAACCTAAAATGATTTCCATTGGAAAAAGTCAGATTCTTATGGGTTCACTGTGAACAATGGGCTACTTAACACTTCCTGGTTTCTGGTACATAGGGGGGACCCCATACTAGAAGACTAACTAGTTATAGAGAAAATAAGTATAAGGGTCATGTAGGAACTGCTGATATGGAGCACTCCATTAGGTAGCAAATCTCGCTAATTAACTAAGACTGGAATAAATGTACATATTTTACCTTGTGGAACTTACAATTCATGTGCTATAACAAAGGTTTTGTGAAGTGACTAATGTAACTGCAAAATGTTTTGATTGTATGCTCTTATTTTGTTGTTATGTAGCCCTCTTTTCAATAAAAATTACCCTACTCTTTTCGAGAAGCACCATGAGATCTTTAACATCCACCTGAATCACCACCAGAACAGGCAGACATTACCTCAGTTTAATGTCTCATCCGAAAGACAGTACCTCAGGAGTGCAGCATCCCCCTCATGATGCACTACAGTGTCAGTATTGGGATTTTACCCCAAGTGCCTGGTGTGGGGTATAACCCACAAACTTTCGATCTTCTGGCCTCAGAGGCGATTGTAAAACCTGCTGAGCCACTGATATTGCTCCTTATCAATTTACAAATGACCATGGGAAATAAAACTACAGAAATTCATAAATGATAACACATTGTTGATTTTAAACGGGAGGCTAAGAGGTGATGAAATAGGAAATACCACCTACTTTGGCCAAAATGGACAAAGTGTTATAGATTACATTATTCGTAAACCTGAAGGCTATCATGTATATGAATGCTTAAAGATAGATATGACAGAAGAAAGTGACCATGCACCCCTTTCTCTGAAAGTTATTACTCGAGAAAAGAACATCTCTTTTAATAATATAACAAATCCTTTATCACCAGCCTTTACAACTGGAAGACAAAAATTACACATTACTGGTCCAGTCATGAACTCTTAACAATATGTTATATGGCCCCAAAGTAAAACAAATATAGATAAAATTAATGGAAAAACACAGGCAGTAACTATAGATAACTTGGAATCTCTATTTGCATTAATACAAGCACAAATATACATTTTAATAACAATAAAAAGAATAGAACTAGCACTTGGTTTAATGAATCCTGCATACCAGAAAAAAAACTTATGACCACAGTTAGATGGGACAAAACATCCTTCCACAATAAATTTTAATCCTTTAAACAAGGCAAGAAAACAATACCAGGTCTACTTAAAGATGAAGAAGCAGGAATTCCAGGAAAACAATGGGTTGAAATCGTCAGATTATTGGAAAAAGATCAGAAAGGTTTTGGAGCATGGTAGCAAAGGCACACACATGTTTCAGTCCTCATTAGCTGTTTATATATCAAAAGAAAGCGTGAGTTCGCATGTCAAAGCAATTTTTTCAAGACTGGATTCTTCAGAAAATTAATAAAATCCTACACTGGTTGACAGAATCTACTACCTCCCATTTAGTATTTACATTTACTGAAATAGAGAAACTATACTCAATTTGTAAAAAAAAAAAAAAAGCTCCTGGATTAGATGCTATCCCTGGTGAAATTTACAGAGAATATGAACTTTTGGATCCGATTCTGATGAATTTTTCAATATTTGCCTTAAACAGAAATATATCCTAGCTCATGGAAGACAAACACAGTTATTCCAATAACATGAAAAGATTTTGTTTACAATCCTAGTAATTTCTGACCTATTAGCTTATTAGACATTGTATCTAAAATACTCACTAGACTATTGCTAAACAGAATAAGAAAATGGGTAAATAATAACGGCCTCCTATCTGTGTTCCAGGTGGGGTTTAGGCCTGAATTTGCGACAATGGATCACCTTTTTTGTCTCTCCCACCTACTAGAAAAATATGTTCAATTAACACAAATGAAACTTTACATATTGTATGTGGATTTTTCCACCACTTTTGACTCTAGCAGTAGGCATTTATTATGGAACATGTGACAACTCAGAAAGAAGTAGATTATTCACTGCTCATACCCATATACCAGCTACAGTATATTCAGATACAAACACAATGGTTAGATATGGCTCTAACGGTAGCTTCATGGATCCTTTCTTAACTAATTGGGAGTTGGATGCTTACTGGCTGCTATAATATTTAATATTTATGTTGATGCCTGGTTACATTTTGACAACGATACTCAATATGACGTCCTCAAAATAAATAAACCCTGTCATCTTCTCGCTTATGCTATTGTTTTATTTTCTCTCTCCCACAAAGGATTACAAAAAAAGATTAACAAGTCTAAAACAGAATGTGACAAACTGGAGCTAAAGATAAATCTCAATAAAACAAAGATTATGATTTTCGGCTCCAATCAGAGTAATATCCCTTTTTTCCTTAGACAAGGAAAAAATAGGAGTAGTAAAAGAATACATCTACCTTGAAACTAAGGTTACCCCCAATACCAAATGGGCTCAGCATCATAGACAGCAGATTATAAAAGATAAACATGCAGCTAAAGCGCTCCTCAAATTTAACTATACTTATGGAGGAAATACATTAGGTGCAGCCTTCAGAGCAAGATAAATTAAAGTTAGGGCAATATTGTTGTATGCAGCAAAGATTTGAAGAATCATCATCATTTATATAGCACTTTTCATACACAGTGTATTCCAAAGCACTTTACAAGCAATGCTAGACTGGTGGTGAAGAGACTGAATGTGTAGTGGCGGCCATATTGCACATCAACACCCACACACAGCCTGGACAATTACATGATCCAGTTTATGGGAAGGGGACGTTGGCCAGGACACCAGGAATGTCCCCTATTCTTTGCGAAGAGTGCCTGGGTTCTTTTACTTCCACCTGGACACCCACCAGGATGGGTATAAGGAATCTTAGTTTAACGTCACATCCGAAGAATGGCACACCCCAGCAGTACAGCACCCCCCTAATACTGCACTCAGATGCTAGCATTTTAGGTATGAGTCCAATCCCAGTGTGGAATAAGAACCCACTACCTTCTGGTCCAGAGTCAGATGTGCTACCAACTGAGCCACACTGACACCCTTTGGGGCCCTGACTATTTATTTTATTTTATTTATTTAATGGTATTGGAATTGCAAACCTTTGAGTCAGAGACTCATTTACAAAGGCTCCACGTCAGAGTACATAGAACAATGTAGACAGACAAACAACAAGATACAATTGACGTACAATATACATGGGTATAAAGTTCCTACACAAGGTAGTAGCTAATATTAACATTACAGGTTACACAAAATAACAACCATTTGAGGAACAAAGTAATAGCAATAAGGCAACGTGAACTAAGGTGCAGAGCATATTAGGAAAGCCCCATGAAAGGTGGTCTTCAGCATGGCATGTATATCTGCTAAGGGCATTTGCAGCAGTGGGAGTTGAAAAGATGGTGCCGGAGGGCTGTTTTGAAAGGCACAATCCTTTGTTCAGAGGTGATGGCAACAGGGAGGGAACTAATCCAGGATGTGGCTCTGTAGCAGAAAGACCTCTGGGCCAGGGAGGTCCTGACTCTGGGAACATGGAGAGAGGGCTTGGAGGAGCTACGGGTGGCAAAAGTGTAAGGGGGTTTGGCAGATGATTGTTGACAAGCCTGGGGGAGGCCATACCTGCAACGATTTTCTTGGCGAGGAGGCAGGACTGGTAGAGCAGCCTCTCATCAAAGCAGTACAGCGTGCAGGTGTGGGTGTACCTGTGAGCAGCTGACAGGCCTTATTAAGTGACAGTTTGATTTGCTGAGGGCAGCGTTGTCAGCAGCACCATAGATCAGGGACCGTGTCGACAAGGGATAGGACAAAGGAAGTTATAGCAAGTCTCAGGCTTCGGGGAGGCAGTCCCTATGGCAGTACAGTAGACCAATTCGTGAGTATACAACAGAGCAGAGTATGGATATGGTCATGGAAGGAGCGAGCAGGGTCAAATGTGATACCAAGGTATTGAAGGTCAATTTGTTCAAGGGAGGGTTTATGGACAGGACCGGGGGAGTGGGAGTCTTTTTATTTGTTTTGGTTGTGGGCGAAGAGCATGATCTTCATTTTTTTCAGGTTCAGCACAAGTCTACGTTCAATAAACCAGCTTTCAGCCTGGCTAAGAGAGTTTTGGAGGGCATTTTGAAGGTGGACAGGGACCGGGTGTGATGAGAACAGGACTGCATCATCAGCATAAAGAAGTACATTTCCAGAGCAGGAGTTGGAGAGAGTGTTTAGATATAGACTAAAGAGCAAGGGTCCCAGAATAGAGCCCTGAGGGACCCCTGAACGGACCTAGCGGCTATGACAGGCGGTGCTATTAATTTTAATGCACTGGGAGGCGGGATGAGAGGCAGCTGGTAAACCAGGCAAGACTCTCTGGGAGAAGCCTAATGGAAGGAGGGTGGATAGGGAAGGGAGGCGGTTGGCGGTGTCAAAGTTTTTCGACAGGCGAATGAATACCAGACCAGCAAGGTGCCCTTGTCAAGGCGGAGTGCAAGTAGCTGGCAAATTCGAGGAGGGCAGTGGTGGTGCTATGCCCTCAGCGGAAGCCATGCTGCTCCCTGCAGAGGAGGTAGTCAGAGAGCTGGTCAGCTACTATCTTTTCTAAGGCCTTGGGGGAGAAGAGGATAGATATTGGCCTGTAGTTCCTGGGGAGGCACGGTCACCACTTTTGTGACTGGGAGTAATAATCGGTTTTCCAGATGTGGGGAACTGGCTGAGGCAGAGGGAGTGGTTGAGTAGGTTGGTAAGAGGAGAATACAACATCTAAGATCCGATGGGAGTAGTTTAAGGTCTAGTGAGTCATTGCTATGGCTGGTACGTTTAGGGCTTTGAGGAGGTAGGGCTTGGGCTATTCGCACAACCTAGAAACTCCTCTGTTATACTTTTATGAGGCCCTTCTTAAAGTTACGATATCTACATCATTTGCATTGGTAAGGGCAGAATTGGGCAGACTTTCGACTAAAGCACTCACAGATTTTAGAATGATCTCTCATTGGCTGAAGATAATAAAAAATAAACAAAATCAGCTCCCTGCTGAATGCTTGCAAGAAAAGATTAAATGGACAAAAATTAACTTAAATTCGCAATGACTTATTTCACTGAAATCCATTCTAATTAAAATAAACCTTCAACATATGTGGATAGATTACCAGGAGAAGATTAATATATTCTCCCAGTACAGATTGGTTTTCAAAAAGAAACTTTTTGAAACTGCACAAAAATTAGACATTGATAATGTAAGAGAACAAAGATTTGCCCCTTGGTTCAAAATAAACAAAATGGCACACAATTTACAAGAATACTTACTACTACCCTTCTCTCCTGACCACAGAAGGCTTATTACTTGAGCTACATTTGAAATATTAAACTCAAAATATTTCTATTTTAACAAAGTCATTACAGTGGAAACACCACCTATGGATACCAATGCCCATGTTAAAATGTGCTTTTCTGAAACAGTTTTCCATATTACTGTTCAATGCCGCTGAAAGGATGGGTGTCTTAAGAACATTCTGATCCGATATGCTGATTTTAGCTATGGCATAATGTTCATTATTCTGCACTTAATGACTAAAGAGAATGCTGAAATTGTAGCCAAGTTTTTTCCTCAGTAATTAAACTTAAGAAGAAAAGAGTGGAAAAAAATGAAAGGATGGTGACTAGTAAGCTGGGGTGTAGTGTAATGGTACCATCAGAACATGAATTTTGATTTTGGTAGAGGATACCTCCAATGGAAATATGGGATTATTGTTGATATTAAAGATAGATATATTTTCCTGATCAATTACTAAACTTGATATTTCTGGGTATCAAGTAACACAATGTGCTTACTGTTGTCTGGGCTTACCTGTCTTTTTATATTAAGAAAGTACTGATATTTCTATTTAATGTTTATTTATTAGTAGTATGCTGTATTATTGTGTTTCTTTTTAGTATTTTGCAAAAGGCTGTAACGATTTAATTGTTATTTATTTATCGAGGTTTCACCAAAAAGGCATACTGAGCTACAATAGTTCATTTCCAGATGCGTCCGGGGGGTGAGAAGTACAAATGCTGAAATACATAGCAAGGATACAAATACATACATCATACAGTGTTTAACAATAATTATGCACAGATAAAATGGAGGTGGGTGTGGATGATGTGCACAAACTAGACTCTTGTGAAATACATTATGATAATTGTAGGAGAGACATGAAGGAGAAAGTAGCATCGAGATGGAAGATCAAGAGCGGTAGTGGAAGGAACTTGAGGGGGTGGATCAGGTGTAGTTGCTGGTGGAGGAAATTAAGCTACAAAGGGAGGAAAACGAACAAAGGGACGGGGCAGATTGGATGACTTAAGGAAGAGAGTTCGCGAGGTTAGGGAAGCGGTAAGAGAAAGCAGACTGCCCTGAGGCAGAAGACCTAGCAGGACAATCAGGGTCCGACAGTCACAGTTACAGAGGGAGCTGGTGGGAAGAGTGGGAGTGGAGAGGACAGAGGAGAGACACGCAGGGAGGGAGCCAAGCCAGTACTTCTCGACAAAGAAGGAGCAGTGAGCAAGGCATCTGGCATCAAGTGAGGGGAAAGAGAGGGAGGTCACAGTGGGGGGAAACAACGTTATGGATGACCAAATAAACTTGAAATCCATATTCCTGAGAAACTGGATGGATCAATCCATCCCTAGCCTTGCTTAACAGCAACAGGACATACTCCAAGCCATTAGAATGGCGAGGATGATAGCCTTCCACAGACACACTTACAAAAGATTCCAGTCTCAATGGGGTATGTTAGATGCGCTATATTGACCATTATGGATTAAATCCATTTTTGGGGTACTTACCTGTTGTAAAAGCATACTTAACTATCCGTGTCTTATGTGTTTAAATGACTTGCTTGAAAGTATAACCAGCTATGAATTCTTTGGGGGGGGCAGTAGGGATGTACGTATGGCCAATGTTGTTATGTCTGTAATGTTGTACCTGTTGCACACCAGTGGCAGCCAGGATGCAATACAGTAATGCTGCCATATATCACAAAATAATGCAGTACACCGCAGGGAATGGTGTAGTTCAATGGCAAATAAGTAGTTTTGTCATCCAGTATTTTGTGACAAGTTACTTACTGCAAGTTACTGTGTTGCATCGTGACTGGTCTGTTGTATATGAAAGAAATGATGTAACCAACTGGGAATTGAACCCTGGCCCACTGAATACAGTCCTGCTGCTCTACCAGTGAGCAACAGGCTCACATAGTTGGTTATAGGGATTCTGGACAGACTTCTTTCTCTGTTAAAGAAGTACAACAGTCAAAATTTGCAAATACATATGTTGTGCAGAATGTTTTGATTTGTGTGTGTAGTCCTAGTGTGTTCTTCCCTTTATTTCCAATTAGGATTTTTGTAGACAAAGTGTAAAAATCACCCAAAGTGCAAACCACAAAATTAGTACGCACAATTCAATAGTGCATATCAACGAAAAGTACACAGTAAAAACTATCAAAATGCTGGAGTGCGTAAATAAATTATGTCTAATTAATTGTTCATGAGCTGAACTATCTCATTGATTGGCTGCCATGCCGGGATGAAATCACTTAGAAATGCCAGTCACCAGGCCTGGTGGTGCTGAGAGTTGAGGCACTGGATGCCACGCTGGTGACCCGTGTTCAGGAACAAGCATGGGCCGTCGGGGGTTGGCAGGGAAGGGAGAGGACTGAGCATCTGAAGGACTGCTCTCCTCTCCCGGGGAGGGAGGACTGGCACTCCTGTTGAGTGACTACCCCCAAATGGAGGCCGGAGGGTAGTGTGGGTCAGAGGGACCAGACATAGGGAGGGTGGTGTGGGACTTCTGTGGACACAGACACGCCTTTACATGTGCACATCCTTTGTGTGCGCCCGGCAATGGGGAAGGGAGAAAAAGAGGAAAACACCTCTGGCTACAGGATGACAACCGACCTCCTCAAGAGGCTCTGCACCCAGCTACCTGAGCAGGGGTAAGTCTCGGTGATACCGGCGACGGGCTGGGGTGGGTCGGTCAGAAGGGGCAGCCGGGGCAGAAAAAGAGAATAAAGTATCTATATAAAAAAAAAAAGCCAGTCAGGGACACCACACAGCTGTTGGCGCACTGCCCTGTCTCTCCTCACAGCACATCTGTTTTACATATATGATTCAATATTCATGCCTGCAGCATTTCTGTTGACACCGAAGGATTGAACCACAAACATTTATCACAGAAAATTTAAACAAAAACACAAAATGACCAGTTTGTCAACATTTCTACATCAAAACAGTTACCACAAAGCCTACAAAATAGCAGGGCACGATACCTCCCTGAAGCGGTATCGCAAGGCATTTGATACAGTCCCACACAAAAGATTAATACACAAGTTAGCCAGCCTTGGAGTGGGTCCCAAGGTGGTAGCCTGGATAAAAAATTGGCTAGACAACAGGACGCAAAGGGTAGTAGTAAATGGAGTCCACAGTGAAGAAAGGAGGGTTACTAGCGGGGTACCGCAGGGTTCAGTACTGGGACTGGTCCTTTTTAATGTTTTTATAAGTGACATTGCAGAGGAACTGGAAGGAAAAGTATGTCTCTTTGCAGATGACACAAAGATCTGCAACAGGGTTGATACACCAGATGGAGTGGAAAGGATGAGAAGGCACTTGGCAAGGTTGGAGGAATGGTCAAATGTATGGCAGCTCAGATTCAATGCAAAGAAGTGCAAGGTAATGCACCTGGGAAACAAAAACCCAGGGCAAGAGTACACAATGGGGGTGAGATACTGACAACAGTAAAAATGGAAAGGGACCTGTGGGTAATTATATCAGATGACCTTAAGGTGGGCAAGCAATGTGAGAAGGCAGTAAGGAAGGCTGAGGGGATAATGGGATGCATAGGGAGAGGCATCAATAGTAGAAAACAGGAAGTTGTTATCCCTCTGTACAGACAGTTGGTGAGACCCCATCTGGAGTACTGTGTGCAGTTCTGGAGACCCCATCTCCGCAAAGACACAGACAGAGTGGAGGCTGTCCAGAAGAGGGCAACCAAAATGGTGCAGGGTCTGCACCAGAAGACATACAAAGAAAGACTAAAGGAGCTTAATATGTTTACCCTTGAGGAAAGGAGGGAGAGAGAGGGACATGATAGAAACTTTCAAGTACCTCAAGGGAATCAACAAAGTCCAAGAGGGTGGCATCTTTCATAAAAAGAGATGTGCAAGAACAAGTGGGCACAGTTTGAAGATAGAGGGGGGATGGCTCAGAGGTAATGTGAGGAAGTACTTTTTCACAGAGAGGGTTGTGGATGCATGGAACAGCCTCCCTGAGGAGGTCGTGGAGTCAAGAACAGTGGGGGAATTCAAGAATGCATGGGACAGACATAAGACAGTCTTAGTGGGGGGTAGGAGGAAGTAAGCTGTTGGTTAATTAGGATCTGCAGCTTATCTGTTAGGTAGGAAAATGGGCAGACTAGGTGGGCCAAGCGGTCCTTATCTGCCGTCACACTCTATGTTTCTTGTTAAGACAAAAACCAGTAACAGATACCGTGCAGCAGGCTGCAGACTTAACAACACACCAGACTGACACTGCACCACAAATAAAGAAAAAACAGAAACGGAAAAGAAAACCTACCAAAAAGGTAATTACTGCAATTAAATTTATAATCGCAATAATGACCTCAGAGCAGATAATTTCCTGTTGCTTAACGACCGGCTGGGTGGGTGGGGTTGGTTCGAGGTGCACCCACCCCCCCGTCAGTCGCTGATCTCTAGGGAATGACCAGCTCTTCAGTCATTATTGCTTAAAAAACATTTTAATACTGGTCCAAAGGCAAAAAGCAGAAAATTAGGTTGGATGGAAGAGCGTAAGAGACAGGTGGTGCGTGAGAGATGGGAAGCAGAAATGCAAAAAGGCCAGTAAAGTGTCAAAGTGAACTAGAAACATCTTGCAAAGGCAAAGGTCAACAAACATCACAGGTAGATGAAAAGTCAGTCAGTCTGAGGTTGAGATGCCACATAAAGAAGTGACACATAAGACCCAGATGAGGTGACAGAAGTAGAGTGGGAGGCTGAAACAAAGTAGAAATAACGTGTATACAATTTTGCAATTTACTGATAGAAAATCCAGTGTGTTTACTTGTGTGTCTATTTCTAAACTTCACTCACTCTTTGCAGTATTGAATGATGTGTACTTGCATATATTCTCTTTGACGGTGAATGGAGCAGCACTGAGTTACTTTTGTGCAACTGATATATTCTGTTAAGTATTTTGACATCCGATCAAAATTATACACTTTTTTTTTCTTTCATCTATTATGTGTTGTTTCTTTTGTTTATTCTGCTATGACTACCTGTGATATCTCGACCTCCAACTGACTTACTTTCATCTGCCTGTGATGTTTCTTGCCTTTTGGCTTTACGAGATATTTCTAGTTCATTTTGACACTCCACTAGCCTTTTGTATTTTTGCTTTCTGTCTTCCCGCACACCACTCGTCTCTTACACTCTTCTCCCCCCCCCAAAAAAGTTATTTTCCTGCTTTTTGCCTTTGGAGCAGTATTAGAGTGTTATTAATTTATTTACACTCTCCAGCATGATGACAGTTTTTAATATGTAGTTTTTTGAAATATACTGTTCTACAGGGCATACTAATTAATTATGTGATATGCACTTTGGGTGTTTCTTACAAGATGGTTTATCTAAAACAATGGTTACACTTATGCATTAACTCACGATATGTACGAAGTCCTGGGGATGCATGGCATGACCTAGAGATGCCAGTGAGCAGCTGGGCAACTGCGTTGTGCTGTAGGCAGGTGCAGTGTACTTTCATTGACCCCCAAGGTAAACAGCACTGCAGTAGTCAAGCCTCGAAGCCACAAATGCAAGCACCAGTTTTGCCAGATCACCAGGCAGGATAAGGGATTTAATCTGGCTGATGTTACATAGATGGTTAAAACCATTCCAGACTACTGCTAACACCTGAGCCTTAAATGTCAGCCCCTCATTCAGAATGACTCCAAACTGTTCACCTCTGAGGTAGCCAAAAGCCTAGAAGGGCCAAGCCAAAGCCTGGTTTCCCTCCCGGTAGCTGCCACTCACTCCCCCACGACCCAGTTCAGCCATTAGAAATGAAAATTACGCACTTACCGTAATTCTGATCTTTCTGTGTATCTTCACCATTCATCACAGATGGGTACTGGCCGGAGATCAGGACCCCATGAGAGCTTTTAGCTTTTTTTTTTAAAGGTAGGCGGAGCCGACACAGCATCGGCGCCGCCCTCGAGGACTCGACGTACTGCGTGGCGCTCGAGGGTTGGCCATTAGGCTGAGTCGACTACGCCTGCCTACCAGTTCTGAGTCGCCGGAGAGGTAAGAGGAAGGGATGGAGGGTGGGACAAGAGAGTCCAAGGGACAGAAAAAGGAAAGGAAAACTGAACTAAAAGGAGAAAAAATGACTGAGAGGACAGCAAGAAGAGATGAGACTAAGGGGACTGGGTAGGGGCCCCAATCTCTGGAAGCGGACAAGGGAGGGAAGAAAATTTAGGAGAGAGTGAGAGGTAACAAGGTATCCGAGACCCTTGTCCGTCACCAGATTGTATAGGAACTGCAAGGAGTAGCAAAGCTCTCTGCCAGAATTCAAGGCACAGAATAACTGGCAAATACCCCAGAAGCAGAATCGGCTATTCTGGAAGAAGGACAGGGTACAGGGATTTAATACTCTCTCAGGAAAGATGTTTGGTGAAAAAAAGGGATTTTTTTTTTTTTTGAAACAGTTGGATGAAACCAGAAGGAGAACAGGAGGAGGGCAACCACCAACTCCCACCCCATCGGGTGGAGACATGTAATAGAGAAGGAGTGCCGCTCAAGCTGTACCCTTTAAAGGAGAATACCTCCCTGTGTGTCTTAGTTTACCCCGGCCCCAAAAGGAGAGGGGATCCACAGAGGGAGGAGGGCCCAGAGACTGAGGCCCCAGGGGGATGGTGGGTTGTGATGAATGGTGAAGATACACAGAAAGATCAGAATTACGGTAGGTACGTAATTTTCATATCTTATCTGTGTCAATCTTCACCATTCATCACAGATGGGTGAGTACCAAGCCCCCCTGAAGGGGGTTGTTTCTTTACACCCTAAGGGACAGAGTCCCTTAGCCCTCAGTGGGTGACACACTAAGGGGGGGAACCTTCCGGGCCTGGGGAGGCCCGAGAGTGGGGAGAGCGAGACGGGGTCCCCCCGGAGGGGGAAGGAAGCTGCCTAGACAAGCACCATCTTGCTCTACGGGAGAAAAGGTAGGTTCCCTGGTGGGCGGAGAAAATCACCCTACGCCGGGCCAAGGGTGACAACCGGGAAAGACATAGCCACGCCGATCTCCTGGTGCAGATCGCTGTCCCTACGACCCTGGTAGCTACCTTGTTGGCATCGTAAGATGCCCTCGCTTGGTGCCTTGCTAGCTCCAGGCTACGTGCAGAGAGTGCGATGGCTTGTCTGGTTTGCTCCGAGTCAGGCAAAGCAGCTAGGACCTGACCTAGCGTGGACCACAAGGACCTGTTGTAGGCTGCATAGTGGGCCTGGTGAGCGGAAATAGAAAGAAGCAACCGTGCCGAGTAGAAGGTCCTCCTCCCCAAAATCAAAATCCGAGGAGTCTTGATCCGGGGCCGGTCACGGTGGAGGGCGCGAAGCCCATCAGGGGTGTCCAGATGCGTCAAGCCGGACTGCGGATGAGGCATAGAACCTGGAGACTCCAGGGAGCACAATACTTCTGGCTGAGGTCCCTAGGGGCAGGAACTCCGGAGAAGGGCCTCTGCCAGAAACGCAAGGACGCCTCCCGAAAGGGAGCAGGCCAGGGCGGCACCACAAGGGTGGCCTCGCCATAATCGCCTAGAAAGGCGTGCGCCGCATGCTCAGGATTGCTAACAGAAGAGGGAGAAAGGTGCAAGTCCTCCAACATCCTCACAAGGAAGCGCTGATACTCTGAGAGATCAGCAGCCGGAGAGATGTGGACAGAGGGTTCCTCTCCCCCAGAAGAGGGGGATGAGGAGCTGGAGGTCACCATATGTTCCGAGGGTGGCTGCACGGGGGGAGGTTGAAAAACCTGGCTGTCCATAGCCCTAACATAGGCAGGGAACCGGGCGACCACCGCTCTGAACTGCTCCTAGGTGAGAGGGCTGCTAGGACCAAGAATGCCTGGGAGCGCTGGAGAATGTGGCAGAGGGATAGGGGCAGAGCCGAGAAAAGAAGTCAGCTGACCTCCGCTAGGGCTAAGGAGTGGACCATGAGCACCCGAGGAGGGTGCCCCGGAGACTCCACAGCCGACAGCTGTACAACCACACTGGTACTGCCTTGGCTGCGCCCAGAAGAATCCCCCCAGTGAGGCGACCGGGGCCGTAAAAGTCCAGAAGGATGCCCCTGCCTCAAAGAATGGGACTCCTCAAGGAACCTGAGGAAAGGTGGAAAATCTGGCACTCTGCTTCGCCCAGGGCCCGGTGGACTCCCAGAGAAAGGCCGACGCCACTGACTCCCACACCCTTGACCCCTCAGAGTCCGAGAGAGTCCTCCTCCTCAAGAGGGCCAGCCTAGTAGCTGGCATCTCTGGGCAGCCCCGAAGGGAGACCCAGGAACAGCACCTCCCTCCTGTAGATTTCGATGGGCCCCAAAGTTGGGCGATCAAGACACACTACTGGAGGGGGTACCACCACCGAGGGGTCGATGAAACCCCAAGGCCAGGCTGCAGAGCAACGGTGGCACGCACCACTGCCTGCTGGTCAGCACCACTGACCCTAGCCTCGGGGCCACCTGACTCTCCTCAGTAGGGGGCTGGCTTCGACTCGTCAACGAGACCACGGGAGCGCCCTCCTCTGCAGACAACCCCGAAGGGTGTGACTGCCCGTCTGACTCAGAGCTCGACTCCGACGAGGTAGAGTCCGAGGCTCTGAGCCAAACAGTAGGAGGGCGGGCGAAACCAACTTTGTCAGAGGGCCCGGCAGCCGGGGCTGTGTCCGAGATGGCACCCGTGCCCTCCGCAACCCCGCGGGCGGGACCTGCAGAAGGCACCAGGGCAGCTCGGGCCAAAGGTCCAGAGCCAGGGCCAGATGTGGCACCGTCAAATCCACCAGCACCGGGGGCAGTACCAAGGACAGAGACGGCGCCGACAGCAGCCCCAGCAGCAACCTCAACGCCAAGACGACACCGCCTAGGTTCTCTGCGCCGCAGCGGCACTGAGGACCGGGCGGTCGCCGATGACGGCCCAGAGGGCAGACTCGGCACCGAACACGGCACCGACCGGCCCCTCGGCGCCGCGAGTGGCACCGAGAGCATGGATGGCGCAGAGGATGGCACCAACAGCCGGAGCCGAAGGCCCTACGGCGCTGAGCCGTGCAGGCACGGCGTCGTGCTCAACCTCGGCACTGAGGATGGCGCTGAGGTGAGACATGGCGAAAGAGGACGCCGGATCTTGTCCCACGGCACCGCGAGCGGTGTCGGTACCGCGAACAGCATCGACAGGGCCCACGGCGCCGAGCGATGAGTCGGCACTGACGACGGCGCCGACAGAGCCCACGGCGCCGCAAACAGCGCCAAAGGCTCCGACGGTGCCGACCGATGGCGTCCGCGACGCCGCCAACCTGGGCCTTTGAGCCGCAGGAGCCGACACCGGGAGTCTTCACCCGGAAGGGGCGATTGCCGTGGCGGGCGTTTCTCCCGCCTACCACGGAGGAAGCGGATGGGCCTCCCCTCGCGCTGGGTAATGGCCAGGCTAAGTAGCCGAGGCTCCCTCCTCCTTGGTCCATATAGAACCGGGAGGGGACCCGGAGGAAGGGCCGAGAGAGCGCGGCTTGGCCCGACGAGTGCGAACCCTACCCCCGGAAGTTGGCGGAGCTCGCCCCATTTTCAACGTGCGCTGTTCGAGGACGCGGCGGTCCATGGAGAAGCAGGCATTGCACGAATCCATGTCGTGAAGCAGGCCAAGACACGCAAGACACCAGTCGTGCTGGTCGGTGATGGAATATTTTCGGCCGCACGGGCACCGACGCATCGGGGGGCCGACCCGTCTTAGAAGACTTTTTGCCCTCCAACCGAGACATGACCTACGGAGAAAAAAACACCACAAAACGATCTCAACGTCGCAGAATTTCAAATAAAAGGAAAGATCTTACTGGCGACGTCGATTGGAGGCAGAACCCAGAACCAGTAGACGACCGATGGACTGAACGTCGATTTTTTTGAACAGGCTGAAGGCCTAAAATTGCAGACAAGCTGCCCACGAGGTGACCTTGACGGCGGGAGACGAAGAACTGGTAGGCAGGCAGAGTCGACTCAGCCTAACGGCCAACCCTCGAGCGCCACGCAGTACGTCGGCCTCGAGGGCGGCGCCGATGCTGTGTCGGCTCCGCCTACCCTTTTAAAAAAAAAAAGCTAAAAGCTCCCCCGGGGTCCTGATCTCCGGCCAGTACCCACCTGTGATGAATGGTGAAGACTGACACAGATAAGATCTTCAGTTTTCTCTGGGTTCAACGTCAACCCACTCAATGACATCCAGTTTTGGATCTCAGCCAGGCACTTGTTTAGTACATCACCTGCACCCGATGCCCCAGGTGCAAAGAACATGCAGAGCTGGGTATCATCAGCATAACAATGAAACCCAAGCCCATACTGTCTAATGATCCTACCCAGGTGTAGCATATACACCACGAACAACATGGGCGACAGAACTAAACCCTGGGGTGCTCCACAGGACACAGCCATCGGGTGTGAAGAAACTTTCCCAACACCACCCTCTAAGTTCTGACCTTGAGATAGGACTCAAACCAATAGATGACTTTGCTGGTGAACCCTACATACTCCCTGAGCCAGTCCAAAAGCAGCCCATGGTCGACAGTGTCAAGCACTGATGAGAGATCAAGGAGAACAAGAACTGACCACTCTCTTCTGTCTCTCGCCCTGAGCAGGTCATTGTGCACCCTGACTAGTGCAGTCTCTGCGCTATGCCTGGACCTAAACCCAGACTGGATAGGCTCATACATGTCGAACGCAGTGAGGTGTGCCTCAAGCTGAAGTGCAACAACCTTCTCAATAACCTTTCCTAAAAAGGGGAAGTTAGAGACAGGTCAGTAATTAGCCAAGACATTCAGGTCCAATGATGGCTTCATCAGAAGAGGTTTCACCAATGCACTTTTCATTGTCACTGGGAACACCCCCTCTGACAAGGAGCACCAGACAATCTCAGTGAACACCAGGTCCAGATGCCCAACACAGCTCATGAGTAGTCACGTTGGGCCTGGATCCAGATTACAAAATGATGGCCCAACTCAGACATCACCCTACACACCCCTTCCATCATCACTGGTAGAAACCCCCCAAGATCACTGAATGCATCCCCGATTCTAAGGCTCCACTCTGTTGGGCTTTGACAGCCCACTTCGAGTGATCCCAGCCCTAACGGAGAACACCCTGTCTGAGAATAACCAAGCGAACTCCTCGCATTTCACGAGTGAAAATGCTCTCACAGGCCGAATGTAAAAGCCTATCCACAGACTGAAACAGCTGAGCCATTCGGTTCCTCCCAGAAGCAACCTCCCTAGACAGAAAATCTGTCTTTTTACAAGTGATTGCCGTCTGATACTCATCATAGTGAGACATCAGAACTAGTCTGTTCTCCCTGGCTCTGGACTTTCTCCAACACTTTAACCTTCGCCCCTGGTTTTCATCACCCTTGGCTCGCCATCAAACCATGGCAAGACTAGGTGTGACACCAATGGGCATACACAGACTGGCACTATAAAGTCAAAGACCTCCATGACAGCCATATTATAGGCCACCACAGCTGCTTCTGATCCCCCCCCCCGCACACAATGTCAACACTTTTGAGGTATCCAGCACCACTGAGAGTCCTTCCGACCGAAGCCCTCTCAGGGGGTGGAACTGAACCACCTCCACAGGGGATGGAGTACAAGGGGGGCCCTGAACTTGATAGTGCAGTGATCTGACCAAGTGACCGGAAAAATCTTAAATTTATCAATCTCGAGCCCCAGTGAGAATACTAAGTCCAAGGCGTGGCCGTGTTAATGAGTCGCAGAAGTAATAACTTGTGTGAGGCCCAGAGATTTTATACTCCGGAGGAAATCTTGACCGAATTGCAACCTTCTATCTTTGACCCAGGCACTGAAGTCCCCAAGGATAAGCCACTTCAGCGACTCCAACACCCTGTCAGCAACAATAGCCACAGTTTCCTGCAGAAACTCCCCTTCATGGCCTGGAGATTGGTACATGAGGAAGATTCTACAGCCTGCACCCAGACACCTACACATTCAAATGATGCGGTATCCTCTGCCGGTGCACCACCAGGCACCAGGTTCAGCTCAGATCTAAAACAGATGGCTACCCCCGATCCCTCCTCAGGCAGTGAGCAACTGAGAACCCTCCTGGGACCAAGATTCCAGCACCAAGCCAGAATTGCCCCCTGGCCAGGTCTCGGTGAGACAAGCCAGATCGACTGAGGAAACAGGATTCTTCATAATTCCAACTTATTCCTTATTTTGCTGGCAAAAGCACCTAGCTTCACCTGAGCTCTTTTCTTCTAAGTTTCTTATAAGGACAGAACAAGGAACAACATCATCAGAACAAGGAAAAAAATTAAGGCTTCTTTTGGCTAGGCAGATTTACTGTGTGTTACAATTTTCTTTTGTGCTTACAGGATTTGCTACTGTTTTTTGCTTACATTTTACTGCTTTATTGGTCTCCGATTCAAATTGCTGTTGCAGGGTATACTTTCTGCTGTATTGTTACAGGGTGTGCCTTCAGGTTTGTTAAGTTTTGTGCTTAAAAATTACTGCTGTAATCTTCTCCTATTCAAATTATTTTTTGCAAGGTGTATCTTCTGTTAAATCGTTCTGCAAGTTGTGCTTACAGGTTTTATATTTTTTCCGCTTTTTCTCGTAGTAAAGTGTTTTTTGCAGGGTCTATCTTCCGTGAAGTTGTTACAGGTGGTGCTTACAGGTTTAACAGTTTCATATATCATTAGGCTATGCTTTCAGGGCTAATGTTACAGGAGCACATACACACACTGGCTCTCCCCCTCATTTATAAAACCCTCCCCACTCCCTCAGATCTACGAACACTCGCATGCTAACTCTTCCCTGCCGCTACACCCTCTCTGGCCAGTCTGGGTACTCTCACCATTTCCCTAAAATATGGAACTCTCTACCTCCCCCAATCCGACATTCCTATTCCCTCCATTCCATCAACACTGCCCTCTCCAACTATCTTGCTCCTAACTGTTCCTGTCATGACCTGCCTTAATTTCTTTCATCTTGCTCCTTACAGTTTGCCCCCCTTCAGATTTTACCCAATGCCTCTATCGATTCTACTGACCCTAGCCACTCCTAGGAGCTAGTTCTCATACCTTCGCCCTTTTCCTACTTTCTCACCATTTTACCCTAGCCTTCACACTCCCCTTGGGTTCTCAGCATCCTGAAGGGGTCCTATGGTGCCTAGGCTTACCACCTTTTCTCCCCCATCTACCTATCCTTGGCCTTCCTGGTCCCCTTGCACAGTCCCCAGCATCCTGGAGGGTTCCTTGGATCAGGCCTCATCCCCTGCCAGGTGCTATTTCTCATTCCCTCCCTCTCACTATCCCTCTATAATTACAATGCCTAACCGCAGGAGGGTTTACAATCACCTGTACTTCCCTGCCCCCTTGCAGGGTTCATAGCTCCCTGAAGGGTTCTCTTTTTGGGTCAGGACTTATTTCCCCTCCTAGGTGTTAAATCACACTTACTCCCTCCTTCTCTAATACGACTCCAGTCCCCTGTCCCCTTGCAGGGTTCCCCCGAATCCTGAAGGGGTCTCTCTAGGACACGACTCTGCACTGTCATCATCCTCTCTCTCCTTCACCCCTTAGTTCATGATAGCACTTGTTCACTTATTAACTGTTCTCACAAATTACATATGTATGCAACACTGTTTGTAACAACTGCCTTAATTAATTGTATGCTATGCTGATCTTTGTAACTAGAATGTAAAATGCCTCATCCCTATTGTACGCTTCCCCCCCAAGTCGCACAGAGAGACAAGCTATTTGTTGCTCAGTGTGCCTTCCTGGTGAAACATTTCAATAAATAAATAAAAACATACAAGATTCTTTCCTCTGTGGTTCTTCTTTTTCGGTAGGGGAAGGGCCCAACCACCCACCTACCCCATCCCCAACTACCCCATGCTACACTCCTTTTATAGAGTAGCACAGTCATGACATTTCCTGTAGCAAAGCAGGAAGGGGAGGATCAGAGGGGTATTCACACACTGACCTCACTTACAGGGGCACAATTAATTTAACTTGTTATAAAAAGTTATACAAAAACAAACAAACAAAAAATTAAACTTTAGCTTTCATTTTCCTTCTAATTACTCGGACCAGGTTATAAACTCGGCAACTTAACTGGAATGGATATTATTAACTGCAAGTACTGCGGGACACTTTTCAAAAGGGCAGTTATACAGGATTTAGGACACTGTCCTACAGGCTGGACCATCCGAGATCTAAAGGCTCAGCTCTTGGCAGCATGGGCAGAGACTGCGCGCCTCAAATTGCATATTTAGGAGGAATTATATTACAAGAACTGCCTGCCATTTCCTCAACATCTAACTGAAGCACCTCGACCATAAGGGGCAGTTGGTCCGGGAGGTTGGCAGGTGGTTACGAGGGGCAAATCGGGTGCCCCATCACTCAATGCTCACCAATGTATCACCTCCACAAACCATATAAAAACTATGAACAGATATCTGCCTCTATCTCCAAAATCAAATAAAGGGGCAGAGGACACTGCAGCACAGGAGCTAGCGCTACAAAACTTGCCTAAAACAGGGACCAAAATGAAAAAGGAAAAAAGGAAATCCAAAACACTTCTGATCATAGGAGACTCTATGATTCGGGGAAGTTGATACCTACCTCTGGCTGGGGGCAATGGTCAGATGTCTCCAATTACATCAGTGTGGAGAGACACTGACCACATTGCTAAAATCGTGTAGGAAGCAGGAGAAAACACTGATGTCCTTGTACACATAGGGACTAACGATCTTGCCAGCTGATCAGTTGTAGAGACCAGGGAACACCTGACCAGGCTGGGAGACAAACGGTCATCCATATCGTCTGGCATCTCCTTCTCTGAGAGCCTGCCAGTCTGGGAGAAGGGGGCAGATGGACAGAATGTCAGAGAAGGGGAGATAGGGGAGCTAAACATCTGACTCAAGGGCTTGTGCCTGGAAAAAGGACACAAATTTGTAGGTAACCGGCAACAGTTTTGGGAGCGAACATTCTTTAAATTCGATGGACTGCATCTGACTATGGAGGAAGTCAGTGCATTGGGGCAGAAGTTTGTTGTCTTTACAGAATACTTAAACTAGCAGATGGGGAGAGGGATGCAGCAGCACCTGATACATCAAACGGGAAGAACCCCCCAGCTAGTGATCAAACAGGAGTTCAGCATGTTTGTAGATCGTTTGCATCACCAGTTAAGGAAAAAGGTCCAGCTCCCCATACGACGCGAAGGAAAAAGCCAGACCTCGCCCCACAGCTAACGCACCAAAATCTGGCCAATGGAAGATCATGTACACAAATGCCCGCAGTCTGGAAAATAAGATCCCAGACCTGGGGGCAACAATGACAGAGGCAAAACTGGACATAGTAGCCATTAGCGAGACATGGTTCACCAGTAACCACACTTGGGAAACTTCAGTACCTGGCTATGTAATGTTCAGAAGAGACCGAGGTAAAAAAAAAAAAAAAAGGGGGGCTGAGGGCCCTTTTATGTCAATGAAAATATCAAAGCTACAGAAATTCAGAATACACAATAAGGAGCCAGACGAACTGTGGATCACCCTGGAAACAGGAAATGGACAGCCATATGAACTGGGGTTGTCTACAGGTCTCCAGACCAGGGGGAGGACACAGACATATTACTGAAGATATACAAAACATGACAGCTAAAGGGGAGGTTCTGATAATGGGAGACTTCAACATGCCAGATACAGATTGGTCAGTACCAACAGGAACATCCGCCAGAACTAGACACACACAGTGGATTCCCTGCAGGGGGAGGGCCTCAAACAATTGGTACAACCCACAAGAGATAGGGCTATCCTGGATCTAGTACTGACTAAAAGGGAAAGGATCACAGATCTCCAGGTAGAAGGTCACCTGGGGGCCAGTGATCATCACATGGTATGGTTCAGTTTGGCCATTAGAACAAAATCATCTCATTCTAAGGCAAACATATGGGACTCCAGAGGAGCTGACTTTGATAAGATGGCCAACAGAGTTAAGCTAGCCCCAGCAAGGAGAATTACAGGTGAAGGGGTACAGGCAAAGTGGGAAAGCATTAAGGAAGCAATACTTGAAGCAACATCCCATTGTGTTAGGGAGAAAAGCAAAGCAAAAGGAGGAGGAAACCACTTTGGTTCTCAAAAACAGTAGCAGAAAAGGTTAGAGCCAAAACGCTGGCCTTCAGGAAATATAAGGGAACGCAGCGGGACGAAGATAGGGAGGCATACCAAACTTCCCTAAGGGAGGCAGGAAGGCAGGCAAAAGACCAAAGTAAGGAAACACTAGCACGAACAGTAAAAGAAGGGGACAAGACTGTCTACAAATAAATTAGTGGAAGGAGAAAGTCAAGAGGGGATATTGCTAAGATCAAAGGGGATAAGGGGGAGTGTGTGGAGGAGGACCAAGGAAAAGCATCTATGCTAAATAGATACTTCTACTCAGTATTTATTGAGAAGGCAGGGCACAGCCCACAGCTTGGCACCATGGACACAGGGGGGAGGGAGGTGTGTACTAGTCCCTTCACAAAAGAAAGGGTCCCACAAGAGCTCACTAAGCTCAGGGTGAACAAGGCAGTAGGACCTGATGGTATACATCCCAGGGTACTGAAGGAGCTAAGTGTGGAACCAGAAGAGCCATTAGAAGAACTGTTTAGTAAGTATCTGAGCAACAGCGGTCCCAGAAGACTGGAGAAGGGCTCATGTGATCCCATTCCACAAGTGTGGCAGCAGATAGAAGGTGGGGAACTACAGACCAGTCAGTCTTACCTCAGTAGTGGGCAAGATTATGGAGACACTCCAGAAGAAAAGGATAGTGCAACACCTGGAATCCATAGGAGCACAGGATCCAGAACAGCATGGATTTACAACAGGAAAGTCCTGTCAGACTAATATCATAGATTTCTTTAACTGGATAACCACAGTGGTGGATCAAGGGGGTGCAGTTGATGTCATCTACCTTGACTTCAGCAAAGCTTTCAATACTTTTCCACGTATAAGATTGATTAATACACTGGGTAGGCTGGGGGTCAGAAGTTGGTCAACTGGGTGGCAAACTGTTTGGCGGGCAGAAAACAAAGAGTGGTGGTAAACGGTATACAGTCAGAAGAGATGCAAGTCACAAGTGGGGTACCTTAGGGATCAGTCTTGAGGCCAGTCCTCTTCAATATCTTCATCAGTGACACTGCAGATGGACTGGAGGGTAAGGCCTGCCTGTTTGCAGATGACACCAAGATCTGCCATAGAGTAGGTGATCCGGATGGTGTGGGCAGAATGAGAAGAGATCTGGAAAAACTGGAAAAATGGTCTGAAGAGTGGCAACTGGAATTTAACGCAAAGAAGTGCAAGATCATGCATATAGGGAAGAGTAACCCTGAAGTTACCTATAGGTTGGGAGGAGAGTCGCTGGCAATCACAAGGGAAGAAAGTGACTTACACAGAAACATACAATTTGACGGCAGATAAGGACCGCTTGGCCCACCCAGTCTGCCCATTTCCCTACCTAATGGATAAGCTGCAGATCCTAGTTAACCAGCAGCCTACTTTTTTCTACCCCCACCCCTAGAATTGCCTTATGACTGTCCCATGCATGCTTGAATTCAACCACTGTTTTCAACTTCACAACCTCTCCGGAAGGTCGCTCCATGCATCCACAACCTCTCTGTGAAAAAATACTCCTTACATTACCTCTGAGCCCCTTCCATCTTCAAATTGTGCCCCTTGTTCTTGCACACCTCTTTTGAAATATGCTACCCTCTTGGACTTTATTGATTCCCTTGAGGTACTTGAAAGTTTCTATCATGTCCCCTCTCCTCCTTTCCTCGAGGCTATACATATTAAGCTCCTTTAGTCTCTCTTCATGTCTTCTGGTGCAGACCCTGCACCATTTTAGTTGCCCCTCGCCTGGACAGCTTCCATCTTGTCTATGTCCTGCGGAGATTGGGTCTCCAGAACTGCACACAGTAGTCCAGATGGGGTCTCACCAGCTGTCTGTACAGAGGGATAACAACTTCCTGTTTTCTACTGGTGATGCCTCTCCCTATGCATCTCAGTATCCCCCCAGCCCTCCTTACTGCCCTCTCACATTGCTTGCCCACCTTCAAGTCATCTGATATGACTACCCCTAGGTCCCTTTCCATTTCTGTTGTTGTTAGTATCTCATCCCCATTGTGTACTCTTCCCCTGGGTTTTTGTTTCCCAGGTGCATTACCTTGCACTTCTTAGCATTAAATCTAAGCTGCCATACATTTGACCATTCCTCTAACCTTGCCAAGTCCCTTCTCATCCTTTCCACCCCACCTTGTGCATCAACTCTGTTGCAGATCTTTGTGTCATCTGCAAAGAGACATACTTTTCCTTCCAGTCCTTCTGCAATGTCGCTTATAAAGACATTGAAGAGGACCGGTCCTAATACTAAACCCTGCGGCACCCCACTAGTAACCCCCCTTTCTTCAGAGTGGACTCCATTTACTATTACCCTCCGTGTCCTATTCTCCAGCCAATTCTTTACCAAGGCTATCATCTTGGGACCCACTCCCAGGCTGGCTAACTTGTATATTAATCTTTTGTGTGGGACTGAGACAAATGCCTTGCTAAAGTCTAGGTAAGCCATGTCCACAGCCCCTCCCTGATCTACTACTTTGGTCACCCAGTCAAAGAAATCTATTAGATTCGTCTGGCATGACCCTCCTGCTGTGAACCCATGCTGCCTTGGGTCCTGTGGCCCTCTGGCTTCTAGCTTCTAGGTACTTGACAATTCTTTCCTTCAGAAGTGATTCCATCATTTTCCCTATCACTGAGGTTGAACTAACAGGTCTGTAGTTTCCTGCTTCTGCCCTGCTCCCACTTTTGTGAAGGGGAATCACATCTGCCCTCCTCCAGTCCTCAGGTACCACCCCATCCTCCCACGATTTGTTCAAGAGGGTAGTCAGTGGTGTCACTAGTTCTACCCTTAGTTCTTTAAGAATTCTGGGATGAATCCCATCAGGCCCCATTGCTTTGTACACCTTCAGTTTTAACCGTTCTTTCAGAACCCTTTCTTCTGTAAACGGGCTGGTATCAACTTCTGTATCCAGAGTGTTTCTATGGTTTGTTTTAGGTACCTCCCCCTCTTCATTTGTAAATACTGAGCAAAAATATTTGTTTAGTATCTCTGCCTTTTCACAGTCACCCTCTGCACACACCCCTTCCCTTTATTAAGCCTCACTATCCCTCCCTTAGTCTTCCTTCGCTCCTTGATGTACCTAAAAAAGGTTTTATCCCCCTTCTTAACTGAGTTGGCTAACTTTTCTCAGTTCGGCCTTTGCTGTTCTGACTGCCTTCCCAGCTTCCTTTTGCTTTAACTGATACAATTCTCTGTCCTGCTCCTTCTGTGATTCCTTGTACTTTCTGAATGCTTTCTTTTCTCTTGAACCTTCACTGCCACCTCCTTTGAGAACCATAGTGGTTTCTTACATTGTTTTGTTTTGTTTATTTGCTTCACACAAAGACTTGTTATCTCTGTGATGGCAGTTTTATTATTCCCATTGTTCTTCCACCCCTCCTTCCTGCCCATTTGCTAGTGCATTCCTTAGGCACTCACCCATTTTGGCAAAGTCAGCCCTCCTAAAGTCCAGTACTTTTGCCTTTGTATGGCTTGACTCTATTGCTGTGTTTATTGTGAACCATACTGTTCGATGGTCGCTAGTTCCCAGATGGCTACCCACTTCTACATCTGTGATCCTCTCTCCATCTCCATTTGAAAGGACCAGGTCTAAGATTGCTCCCTCTCGAGTGGACTCCAATACTAGTTGTCTAAGGCATGCCCCCTGTAGGGTATCTAGAATAACCCCACTCTTAGAAGTGGCTGCTGCAACTGCACTCCAGTTAACATCTGACATATTCAGATCACCCATCAGCAATATCTCCCCTTTATCTGCTATTCTAAGTATACTTTCTATCATTTCCTTGTCCATTTCCTCCCCCTGAGAGGGGGATCTGTATACAACCCCTGTGCGGATTGTGGTACCATTGCCTGCCTCCAAATTGACCCACAGTGCTTCTTCTCCTCCCTGTTTACCCTTTTGTTCTGTTGCTTTGATTCCTTCCCTTATGTAGAGAGCTACTCCTCCTCCTCCTCTTTTACCCTCCCTGTCCCTCCTGTAGATAGTGTATCCTGGTATGTTTACGTCCCAGTCATGGTTTTGTGTGTACCATGTTTCTGTGACTGCCATGATATCCGATGTTCCTCCTTCATCAAGGCCACTAATTCAGGAAGCTTGTTACCCAGACTACGGGCATTGGTACTCATTGCTCTCCATTTTTTGATGGCTTTACCTTCTGTAGCAGCATCCCCCACTGACCCTTCTACCTTGGTTTTTTTCTCATTTAGTACACTGTTTTGTAGGGCGAGGCTGAGATTTTCCTGCTGCTTATCAGTGCCTCCCCCCTTGACTAGTTTAAAAGCTTGCCAATGAAGCACTTAAACTGATTGCCCAAAAGACTTGTTCCCTTCCTGGACAGATGCAGACCATCCTGCCAGTATAGGCTGGTGTCCCTCCAGGTGGAACCCCAGTCCCCAATGAAGCCAAACCCCTGTGCTTCACACCATTTTTTCAACCATTCATTAAACTGCATGGTGCAAAGTACTCTCACCTCACCCATGCCTTTGACAGGCAGCACCTCTGAGAAGGATACTGTGTGTGCTACTTGTCTTAGGCCCCTCCCCAACTCTACAAAGTCCTCCTGCACTGCTCTAATCTCATGATGAGCCAAGTCATTTGTCCCTAGGTGGACAATGACGTCCAGCTCAGACTCCCGTGCAGCTGTTCTCGTGATCCTGAGGATGAGCTTCCTGTCCCTCCAAGCCATGGCACCAGGCAGGCACCTTACTTCAGTTTTCCCTGCTCCCCCCAGTTCTATCCCCCTAATAACTGAGTCCCCCACCAGGAGCTGCTTCCTTTCCCTGTGGTGTCCTCTGCCTCCTTCCTGTGGGCCTCCCTTGTGACAGTTGTCCTCAGCCTCCTTAGTCTCCTCTGCGGGTGCATCCATAGGGGAACTATGCTCCCCCAGAATGGTGTATGGATTGTGGAGTGGAACAACTGACTGGGTGTGCCTCTGTTCCACCATCCTCACCCTCCCTGTGGTCCAACTGCTGTGCTTTCTTCGCAACCTCTGAGGTAGTGGTGGTGACTCTGATGCTCCCTGGATGGGGGAGGTTCCCTTCCGACTGTTCAGTGTGGCCTGGGGGAAGGTTCCCTTACTACTGTCCAGTGTGGCCTGAAGATGGGCAACTTCCTCCCTCAGGGCAGAGAGTTGTCTGCAAATAGGGCAGTATCTCAGCCTCCAGAAAGACTCCTGGAAGACTGCTGCCCCACAGCCATTACATTGCACTACTCCCCACATGTCTACTTTTTTTTTTGTGTGTGTGTGATTGGTTTGTTATATAGAGATATATATATATATATTATACAATGTGTATGCTTATATTGTCAGCGCAGTGTGCTAGAGAGGATATGACAGTGATATGCACCTTGCACTCTTGAGGAAATGATGTCAGAACCCCAGGTATAAAGGAACTATTTCCAGGGATGGGTGGGGTGAGGGTGGGCAGGGGTTGGGCCTAAACTGTGCCCTCATGAAACAATCAGCTAAAAGCTCTGACCCACCTGCGATGAGAGTGCCTTCCTGTCAGCAAGATGCCCTACACAACAATTTGACAGAGAAAATACCCTGCTAATCAAACAGAGAAAAATCCAGCCTCTTGGTGTCCTTTCGTATGTCACGGTCAGTGAAGACGCGCTGAAGCAGTTTCCCAAATGAGGTACTAGCGCAATGGATCCTGTGCTGAATCTCATCGTCGATGTTCACTGTTAGGGAGAGGTGGCTACCAAGGTAAGGGAAGTGCTCGACTGTCTCCACAGTCTATCCCTCGATGGTGAATTGTGGAGGGTCATTTACCAGGCCTTGAGCAGGCTGATAGAGCACCTTGGTCTTCTTGATGTTAAGTGAGAGTCCCAGACTTTGGTAAGCTTCCACAAAGAGATCTAGCGCAGACTGGCGGTCGCTCCTGGTGTGTGCAAGGATGGCACAGTAATCAGCGTACTGGAGGTCAATGACGGATGCCTTGCAAACTTTGGTCTTTGAATGGAGATGTCCAAGATTAAAGAGCCCTCCATCCATTCTGTATTCGATGTCAATTCCAGTGGGAAGGCGGCCTTTGGTGAGAACTAGGATGACTGCTAGGAAGATAGAGAACAAGGTTGGAGCGATGACACACCCTTGCTTGACCCCAGTTTGGATGATGAACGGTTCTGTCTTTGAACCATTATGGAGAACACTGGCAGTTTGGTCATGCAGAAGCCTCAGGACCTTGATGAATTTTGTAGGTCAGCCAAATCTGGTCAGCACCTTCCACAAGGCTTCACGATTGATGGAGTCAAAGGCCTTTGTCAGGTCGATGAAAGCCATGTGCAGGTCCTGATGTTGTTCCCAACACTTTTCCTGGATCTGCCTGGCAGTGACGATCATGTTGGTTGTCCAGCGAGATGGTCTGAATCCACACAGATTCCGACAGGACTTCTTCGGCGATGGGAAGGAGATGGTTCAGAAGAATATGGGTGAGGATTTTCCCTGCGATGGACAGTAAAGCAATGCCTCGATAATTTTCACACACTGACTTGTCTCCCTTCTTAAAGATGGTAACGATGTTGGCATTCCTCAAGTCCTCTGGAATCTCCTCATTGTTCCAAATTCGAAGAATGAGTTCCTGGAGCTTTAGTACCAGTTCATTGCCCCCAGACTTGTAGACTTCAGCTGGTATGCCATCTGATCCCGCAGTTTTGTTGTTTTTGGCCAGCTTGATGGCATGTCTTACTTCTTCGATGGTAGGAGGGTTGGCGAGATGACTCGCGGTTCAGAAGTATGTCTCAAAATGCTCCTTCCATCTAGCTTGAATGCCTTCATTTCCTTAGCAGCTGCTGTCATCTTGAGATCGGAGGAGTGGGGCCATGGAGCTTGGACCATAAATGGTCTTTGTAGCCTGGAAGAAGCTCCACATGTCATGTTTGTCAATATAGAGCTGGATCTCCTTGGCCTTGTCTTGCAACCATTTGTTTTTGATGTCTCGGATCTTCCTTTGAGCTTCTACCTTGATCTGTTGGTATGACTCTTTCTTTTGCTGGCTTGAGATGTCATCTTGCCATATGCAGTGAGCTCTTCTTTTCCAGTTGAGCAGGTCTTGAATCTCGGTATCATTTTCATCAAACCAGTCCTGGTGATGCCGGATGACACAGCCAATAGATTCAGCACATGCCGAGTGGATGGCGGGCTTGAACTCCTTCCAGTATCTCTCAATGTTATCATCAGCTGCGGGCATGGCAGAGAGCCTTGCTTGGAGATGTTGCTGGAAGTCCTCTTGAACTACTGGGTCTTGAATGGACTTGGTGTTGAATTTCCTTTGCATTGATTTTGGCTTCCTTCGATGTTTCTGAGTGAGCTGGATGTTCACGATAGATCTGACAAGACGATGGTCTGTCCAGCAGTCACTGACTCCTCGCATGGCCCTGGTGATGTAGACATCCTTTCGATCATGGGTTCTGACAATTATGTAGTCAAGGACAATGGGGGGTGGTGGGCAGAGCCCCCAACTCAAACAGACAAAACCTAAGTCAGCAGCAAACACTCAACTAGTCTGAGTTGGGGAGCTTTGCCCCCCAAACCCCCATGTCAAAAAGACAATGGGGTAGGGGCAGAGCCCCCCAACTCAAACAAAACTTAAGTCAACAGCAAACACACAACTAGTTTGAGTTGGGGGGTGGAACCAGAAACTCCCAACTCAAACAAACTAACAAAACTTAAGCCAAACATGCGACAAAAGTAGCCTAGTGCAACTACAGTACACAGCAGCAAGTACGCAATGCTGTATGAACTATAGCTTAACACTACGCTCGTTGCAGTGGCCTGATGTTCTCCACTACAGTGTTGCCTTTCTCTCTTCGGGGGTGGGGGAAGAGAACTCGCACATTCTCACTTGATCATTAAGCGAGCGGAAAATAAATGCATTTAAAACAATGTGATTTTGTGTTATGTATTCTTTCACAAATGAGACAGTTAAGAGAACCATGTGGGAGGCCTCACACGCTAAATGAGGGTTACTTCAACGTGCCTTACAACCAGTACCTGCTGGCAGGTAACTTTCTCTTTCACGGGGGTTGGATGGGGAACTTGCACACTCTCTTGGCAAGGGAGTGAAAAATAAATGCATTTAAAAAATGTGCTTTTTGTGTTTTATAAGTGAGACAGTTAACAGTTGAGAGAATTGAGCAAGGGGCTTCGGTCGCTGAGCAACAAGTACCCCCGCATGGGTATCAGCCAACCAGAGAGCAGGAAATAAAAAGCCCATTTTTCTAATAAAGTTATTGTCTTTTGTAGGCATAAACCTTGTTCACCTGAACAAACTGACACAACAATGGGCTTTGGGGAAATGACCACAGCCATGTGTTTATTAATAAACCAATTATTCATATATACATTTGCTTCAGCCTGATGTGCGCAGCTAGGTAGCCTTGGAAGGAATCTAGCGCACCATGGAGCAACTAGATGATTGATGGTCGACCCTCCCTCCCAGGGGAAGGCCGCCTTACCACAGACATGAGGGATGGCTATATGACTGGCTATGCCTAGCTCCTCCCCCGTCAGAGGATCTGCCATGCCACGGGACGCTGCCTGAAGAGGGTGCCATCCAGACTCCATCCATCAGACCCACCCTCCTGTTAGCCTCATGGAGATCTGGCTGGTCAAGACACGTGATCCCTGCTACCCTCTCCCACAGCATTCTCAAGACTACCAAGCCGCCACTTACAAGGTTCATGACTGTGACAACTATCTAATCCCTAGCCTACTCTAACTGAAATTACTCCCACCTTGCTAGAGAAGGCAAAAACCCAGAAAACCCAGTGGGGAAAAAAGCGAGAAATTCCTTTTTGACCCCTAAAGTGATCCCCTTTAGTGGGACAGCAAGTTCCCTATAGCCCCCCCCCCACATTCCCCCCTGCTTTTACGAGGGTGAGGTTTGGGTGGGATGTGACCTGAGACATGGAGGAATGAGGAAAAATTCCTCCTGTGCAGCCCCTCTTAAGGGCTTAGCTCCTCCAAGTCCCTGGCTGCAAGCTCCCTCCCCCCAGGAACTCTATCCCCCCTCAGCCCCTTCTGGGCAGTCCTACCTGGGTCCCTACTGTCTGTCCAGGTGGCCCAGGCCATGACCCCAGACAAAGCACCGCCTGCTGCGATACCTTGCAGGCTCCTCCATTGTCTTTTGATGGCATAAGCCTTGTTCACCTGAACAAACTGACACTATGGGCTTTGGAGAAATGGCCACAGCCAGGTGTTTATTAAAAAAACAATTATTCATATACACATTTGCTTCAGCGTGATGTGCGCAGCTAGGTAACCTTGAAAGGAATCTAGCTCACCATGGAGCAACTAGATCATTGACGGTCGACCCTCCCTCCAAGGGAAGGCCGTCTTACCACCAACCAGGACCCCGTGAGGGCAACAACCTCCGGGGCATGAGGGATGGTTATATGACCGGCTGCGGCTAGCTCTCCCCCTGTCAGAGGATCCGCCATGCCGCAGGACGCTGCACGAAGAGGGTGCCATTCAGACTCCATCAGTCAGGCCCGCCCTCCTGTCAGCCTCAGGGAGATCTGGCTGGTCAAGACACGTGATCTCATTACCCCCTCCCACAGCATTCCAAGACTACCAAGCTGCCACAAGGCGAGTTCTCACCAACTCACCCCCTACAAGCACCTCACGCTAATACTCTCGCCACTGCCCACTGTATGTCATCCAGAAAACAGATCTACTCTTTTCTCTGATAAATGTACATCATCACCTCTATATAGACCTGTTTTTTTACAGACACTCCCAGGTGCTTTGCTATGGACCCCCCCCCCCCCACTAAGTCCATAATCAGTTGCAAGGCCACGTTCTGCAGCCGGCGCACCTTCTCTATTGCCTTAATGTTCCGGGCATGCCACCACTGCACCATATCAGACCAAATTATATGCACCTGGGGCCACCATTGCTTCACACTTGCCAGGTCCTGCCTCACCCTCTCTTTAAGCTCTCTTGCAGGTATAACCCCTATAGAATTTCCCCCCAAATGAATGACTAATACATTAGGCTGCGACCTCTTCTGAGCCTTTGCTTGCAGTGTTGCCAGTAACTCGTTCCAGCGCGTCCCGCGCCATCCCAACCAATGCACCTCTGCCCTCTCAGGTGCCAGAAACAGATTTTCTCCTCTGGGATACTGCCTTGCCCTGAGGGCCGCCCAATGGCTGTACGAGTGGACACAAATCCAGATCTGCTCTGCTCGGGCCGCAACACCTATCCAAAACAAAGCAAGAGAGAGTTATAACATATGTGGTCTTACATACCTTTCAAAAACATACAACTTCCATCTACCCAAAGTCTGTATTGTCTTACTGAATAAGCCCTCTGCCCTGGCATGCGAGGCTGCGCCAATCCTAAAGGAGTGTGTGTTGAAGTGTTCTGCAGAGATGCCCAGCAGTCACAAGGTCTTCTGCAACACATGCCTAAACTGGTACACTGTTAGGGGGACACCATCCCCATGATGGAAGAAGGCCATCCCTATTGCCGGGCGCTGTGTTATATAATCCTGCACCCAGCTCCTTCTGCAGTTTGCCCTGCACTACCTACTCGCTCCTTGGCAGAATGCAGGTTGTCGGCCTTGTATGGCCTCCTTGGGCCTTGGTAAGGTATACGAAACCCCTCCCTGAATCCTGCTGCCAAAAGAGTGAGCGGCCGCCCTGTCTGGGTAGTTGACCAACCACCCCTCAATATTTCCAGCCTTGACAGGTGTTTGCAACCTTTGTCCCTCCTTTCCGAATGGGGCGAAAATTGTTGGCAATCCCTGCCCCCGCCTCTGTAGCTTTTCCACACTGTTGAAACAAATGTGGTTTCCCATACGCCATGCACTCGTGCTGGTATCTACAACGCTCGGTCTTGCATGATCCCTGGTTGTAGCTGAAACAACACCCTTTCCTGACCCCCTTTTCCCCAATACCCCTTTGATAGCCTTTCTTCAGCGACGGGGGGCGCCTCACTGGGAAACCGGTCTGTATGTTGGACCCCCCCACCAAGTCTATCGTCCACAGCAGCGAGAGGTCCAAGACCACCCAAGATCATGCCATGTCCATCTGTTTTCTCCTGCGATACTCCTTGTCAAATTCTAACCACTCCCCACCTGGCTTACTAGCATGCATGGTCATTAGCCTATTAAAGTAGACCCACAGCCCGTCAGCTTTCCCCGGGCTGCCCTGGGCGTGGATCCCTACATAGATTGTGAAACCTACTGCCCAGTTCTCCCATGTCTGCCGCACAATTGCTTTTTGGTCCCGCTTGACCCTGTCATCCCCATCCTTGTCATTTTTATCCTTTTCCGTCTCTTTAGGCCAGTTCAGCAGGGGATAAGACGTCAACATATTCTGTTGATTATTTGATTTGCTGCCTCACCTTGTCAAGCAAGTGTGACCCAATGGGTTCTGCCAGAGATAGAAAGCTCACTACCCCTTGCTGCCCTGGTATTGGTGGTGATGGCTCTGCCACTCCTGTCCCAGCGACCCTGGTCTCCCCTGCAGCTGGGGCCACCTGGGCTCCTCCTGGCTAGGGCCTACCCTGGGCCGCGAGTATTTCCAGCAACCGGTCTAGCTTTTGCTCTACTCCGGATTGGCCCAGGTTGCCGGACAGCACCTGCGTGCTGGTAGCCCCAACCCCTAATGGTATTGCCCCTGTTAGGCCCCCGGGAACTGCCATTGGCTGAGTAACCTGACTTCCCCGAGCCAGCTGTTGTGGGAGCCATGGCCCCCCACCCCATGATGGGGAATTCTCGTGCAGTGGGGTGGGCTGCTGGAGTCCCACTGGTGCAGAGATCCCCGAGCCTGCCTGCAGTGGTACCTGTTGACCCTGTGGTAAGCCCCCTGGAAGGTCCAGGCTTAGGGATGCTGGCGCAACTCTTTCTGCCCTGTGGCTTACCAGCTGTTCCACACAATCCCCCTCTCTGCCTCGTTTCTGCTGTTGCCCCCAGTTCTTTCTGGGGCCCCCCCCCACTACAAAGCAGCGCCCTCAGTTCATCAGCTCACAGCTGGTCTAAATCAAGCATACCTGCTCCTTGATCCGCTGCTGCTGCTGCTGCTCCCTGATCGTCTCTCTTCCAGAGTGGCTTTTTTAAAGGTGGAGGAAGCACCGGTGTCTCATCCATGGTGAGGACTGACCTCTCTGGCCCCGGCATGCAGGGCACCACCGTCGGGGTTACAGGTTCGGGCGGCATGGTCATCGGTGCCGGAGTTCCCGGCTGCTTCCCTGGAATGGCATCATCCAGAGTCCGGTGTGCAGGTGAGGTTGGCAGCCCTGAAGGCCCCGACCCCCCTTCTTTGCCTTGATCCCTGAAAAGCACATCCCACCGTGCCTTACCCTGCACGAGGGCCGCTAGCTGTTACTCAAGGTCACCACTCATCTTATCGATATGTTGTTCGTTCTTTAAATCAAACACAGTCACAGCCACTCCCACTTGCTGGTGCTTAAGCTGATGCTGCCACCCGCAACATGGGTCATTGACCGTGGGAGACTGTTAATACCAAAGCAGTGACCCTTTCCTAGGCCCTCCCTGGAGCTTCCAGCTTTTTTGGACCTCCTCTTGCTTTGCCGTAATCAGTGGCCCTAAGCACTCAGGGAGACTTGGACATACTACCCATTGTGCTTTGCATTAACTGTAGAGGTAATTCTATTCCCCCTACTGTGTGTCTGTGTTACTCTGTATAATATTCTGTAGTGCCGCTGATGCCTCGGGAACATTACTTTTTTTTTTTTTTAACTTGAACTTTACATAAACGTTTTGTATACTTTTCTATCCCCCTATATTGGTATCACTCTTTGCTGGTAGATACAACGCAAACATCAGTGTATCACAGAAGCCAACACTTCCTACAAATTGCCTTTTAGGTATTTAGATGCAATCTAATAATCAAATCCTTCAGCTTGCAAGCATTCACTGGAATGCAAATGTGGATTACTCCTACTGTGTTGACATTAGGTTGAACTGCTATCAGTCCCCTAACAAAAACCATAACAGCTGGAGTTTTTTTTTTTAGCATATTCAGCGGAGGCTGCAAGATTCCAACCCAGGTCTCCAGGCTCACAGTTCAGTGCATTAGCCCCTACCAGAATCCCTAATGCGATACAGCAAAACGTCTGCAGGCTACGCCTACTGCAGCCGTAAAAAAGATGAGGGTGCCCTCATGAATTCAAAGTCCAAAGCAAAATGCTTTTAGGCATCCAACCCCCTACACCAGAAGCTCTGCCTATGTGACTATCCAATGCATACTGACAGAACCTGCAAGCCTATGCTGCAATCATAAGTTCCCGCTCCATTCATTTTTCGTTTTACTTTGTTTTAATACATCCAATACGCATGCACGCTCCCTGCATGCCTCGCGGCTGCCCAGTGCCATTCCCAATATGGCGGCTCACCACTCCTACATGCATGCATGCGAAAGTAGTGCTGAAATGGCGCCTGACGCCTCAGTGTTGCATTCCCAGCCAGCGCAGGTGAGTGATGTCACTGCTCCAGCCAAAGTGAGAGAAAGGAGTATACCAGGGGACCACTGGGAGAAGAGAGTGCTTAATGGCCCCCCTGCGTCCCCATGCCTATACCTTATGTGAGAGCTGCTACATGACCCCGCTCACATTCCAAGACCACCCACTACCACGCTGCATGTAGCCCACTGGGCCGAATGCCTCACCCTCCTGGGAGTTTCCCCGCCATAAAGAGAATGCCTGGGGCCTGGGTTGCAGTGGTGCGAGACTTCGCTACGGTGTCTGGGACGTGCTGCCATCTGTCACTGGGCCTGCAGCCCTTGCTTCAAGCTGGCTAACCTCAAGATGAAAAAAGGCACAGGTAAGCCCCTGATTGGAGGGGAGACAGTTCTCAAGTTCATCCTGAGCCCCTGAGGAGTGGGCACTGCTTTGTCACTGAGCTGCGAGCTGAGTCACACCGCCTGCTACTTGAGCCATGCGCGCCTGACCACACAGCAGGGAACCAGGCCTGGCCCATAAATGGACCTACCTCCGGCTGGCGGGCGGCCTCCAGCCCTGGCTCTCTAGGACTCTGACCTCAGCACGCCAGCCATTGTAGTGATGCGGCCTCTGGGCCGAACCACGAGAAACTCAGCATCTCCCTCTTTAACTAACCAGGCAAAAGTGGTGTCTGAGGGATTCACCCTGCTCTCCCAGTCTGCAGTTCCTCTCATAGGCCATGCGGCTTCCTGGACAAGCCAGCAGGGGGACACCCCCCCCATGCAATCCTCTTAAAACAAAATACAGCTATTGAATTAAGGAATTCCCAGTGCTACCGACTGAAAGAGCCTGCAAGGCATCCCTAACACATCTATAACCTTTTTCCTGGTGCACCACCCAAGGCCATGCGGCCTCAGGGCCATGACCAGGCCTTACCTCTGGTGTGTCCTGATGATCCTGGTTTCCTTCTACAACCTGGGACAAGGAGAAATGAGGAAGAATTCCTCCTGTGCCACTTAGCTCCTCCCTGTCCTGGCTCCCTCTCTCCCCCTTCTGGGCGGTCCTACCTGGGTCCCTATTGTGTGTGTCCAGGTGGCCCAGGCCATGCCCCCAGACAAAGCCCGCCTGCTGCGATGCCTTGCAGACTCCTCCATTATACCACAAAAACTATGTCACAACAACCATGGTGCTTAATGGAGGTGGGGTTGTGTATATAGTTCCGTATACAAGACCCCCATGCCATATACAGTACTACACAGATGGCTGCATTTCAACGCTGCAAACTTAATAAAAAAAATTCCTCGTTTGGGATTTCTACAAATTAGGTACACACTACTCAGTGCTTAATTTGTGCCAGTGCTAGCCGGGGTTCAGCACTGGCACCTCTTTTCATTCTGGGGCTTAACACCGGCACCTCTTCTAACTTAAGTTCTCCACACAGTTAGCCCTTTAAATATGAATTGTTCTTCACTCTTCAGTTTACTCACTGTGTTTTCTTTTCCTGCGGACGTGGTGTGCAGATCACACTTGCAGTTACAGCCTGCTATACGCCACCTCCTAGCACTCGTCCTTGCTGCTTGCTCCTGGCGGGGGTTCAGGTTGCCGGCGGCAGCATGCGCGATCACCTTCCATCTCGTGTGCTTGTGCATCATGCTTCAGTCCATTCAGACATGCATCACCTGATCAACTTCGGTGGTCAGATAGTGCGTGTCTGTCTCGCAGTGTAATAAACGTATTGGGAGGAGGAGTGACTCAGTAAAGTCGCTGAGTCGCCAGTCGAGTGCTGCAGTAAGGCCAGGCTGTGGCCACGAAATTCCATCAATCTTGTCAAAGTTGTCAAAAAAAACATTATTGGGAACTGTTGTGACCTCGGGGTGTGCGTGGAGGGTAGCTGTAGTTAAACTAAACAACACGGAAAGTGAAAGTTGGGCATTGCGGGTGGTGGGCAAGGGCAAAGCAGGGAACAAGTGGGCTGACCGAGGAAAACTGCAGCCCACAGCAGCCACAGTAGTGGGAAAGTAGTAGCCGGGCTTCTGGCTGGAGCCTGAGGGACGAGACTGAAGAAAATCCTTAGCCAGGCCAGGCCCACTAGGCAGCAAAATCTGATTCAGGGGTGGTGCTAACGCTCGAAGTGGTGAGCTTAAAGCTGAAGCAATTAGGCAGAAGTTACTATAACAAACAATTAGAACAAGGGCAACAGACATTAAGACAACTTAAGGCCAAGGAATAGGGATTCAAGAAGAAGTCCAGGGCAGAACAGAACAGAAGCAGCAGCCTGGGCTACCTAACAAACACAAATAAGTAGTAAACCAAAAGAAAGTAAAATAGGTTCCTTGGATGGCTCTTCCAAAAAAAAAAAAAAAAAAGGCAGCAGACAAGACTGCATTGATGCTGATAAGTTTTGCAGCCTGAATTCAAGACAAGCTGAGAGCTAATCCCCTATCCTATTCCTTTGGGCGACCCCCACTCCCGAACTCACAGCCCGGACTACACTCCGAAGGTGCCTGGCCTCCGACCTGGTGGGCTGATAAAACTCAAACAATTTCTCACCGATATTAATTGGTCCCCCATTCATCATGCACCCGACATAGACACTGCCCTCGCCTTTTTCTCCCAAACCTTTAACAAGGCCTGTGACCTCTTTGCACCCCTCACAGGATTTCGATCCAAAACACGTAATGCACCCTGGGTTACCCATGCCCTACTACAAATGCTCAGAAACAGGGATAACCTCTGGCACCTTGCCACTGAAACAGGCCAGATGGCTGATAGACAGGCCTATAATGCTGCACGAAGCAGGTGCACATAGGCCATCCGTAAAGCCAAGGCCGACCATTACCAGGCCACCCTCACCTCCTCCTGGGGGTGTGCCCGGACTTTCTGGGACAATGTTAAACAACTAAATAGGAAAGCACTCCCCCTCCACCATCCCAGCTCACCATTGATGGCTCTACCTCCACCGATCCTGCCTGCACAGCTAACTACCTTAACACCTCTTTTACTGACCTTAGCTCTGTCCTCCCCAGTAATTTCTTTGACCCTCCCCCCACCCTACCTTCCCCGGTCCTCCAACGCCCCAGCTTCCACCTACATAAGGCATCTGCCCAGAAAGCCAGACCTCTCCTGATCAAAGCATTAAATAGCAATAGTCCCGGCAGCGACTCCCTGGACCTCAGTATTCTCCGGCTGGTGCTGGACGAAATCCTTGTCCCACTCACCAGCCTACTTAACCGATCTCTCTGCCTGGTGCAATTCCCCACTGCTTGGAAAACAGCCATAGTCACACCCATTCATAAAGGAGGCGACAGGTCCTCCACCGGGAACTACCGACCTATCTCCATCCTCCCTCCCTCACCTCGCCAAAGCCCTAAAAAAAAAAAACTGGTGGCCATTCAAATCACCAAATATCTGACTAAACATAACATCTTATGCCCAGAGCAGCACGGCTTCCATGCTGGTCACAGTACCGGCACTGCACTAGTTGAATTCTCCAATTTCCTACACTCCTCCCTGGACGCCAGCTCCCTAGCTGGTGCAGTGTTCATTGACCTCTCAAAGGCCTTCGACACTGTCTCCCACCCTCTTCTGCTGGATGCCCTCTGCCACACTGGTTTCTCTGCCGGCCCTCTCGCCTGGTGCACTAGCTAACTATCTGCTCACTTCCAATGTGTAAAAATCAATGGGACACTTTCCGAAACTCGTCCCATTTGCTCAGGGGTACCTCAGGGCTCCATCCTGGGCCCCCTACTCTTCTCACTCTATCAAAACACCCTGCCCAATGCATGCTCTGGCAAAATTCTTCTGTATGCAGACGATGCTGTCATTTTTGCCACCCACCGCAATCCCATCTCCCTCCAGGACACCCTACAACAATCCTACAATGATGCCGGAGCCTGGTTTAAAGAGCACAGACTCGTCGTTAATCTCAAAAAAAACCAAAACAGTGCTTTTTGCCCACCCCCAAAACAAAGCTGGCAACTTCTCACTCCATATCCTCTCTAGTACCAAACAACAACTTGAACAAGTCTGCTCCTACAAGCACCTTGGGGTTTCTTTCGATTCAGCCCTCACCTATCACACCCACATTGATGCCCTTGCATCTGCCACTAATACACGGCTTAGCATCCTCTATCGCTATAAAAACTGCCTCCCCCCAGATGCCCTCCGACTTGCAGTTACGTCTTCAGTACTGTCCTTTGTTGACTATGGCCTGCCAGTATATGGTGCTGCTCACACTACCACCCTCAATAAAATTCACCTCACCCTAAATAAGGCCTGCAAGCTGATTATTGGTGCCCCCAGGCTCACACATGCTTGTCAACTCTATGACGAGGCAAAACTGCTTAACCTAGATGAACCGCTATGCTATCAAACCTGCCTCCTCACAAAAAAAAACTCTACACGGGCTATCCCCTCCTGGGGTGACAGCCTCCATCCGCCACACACAACCCGAACCTCCGGCAAGACCACTCTACTGGTCCCTAGATCCAGGACCACCCATGGATAGAGGTTCTTCTGATACAGAGCTCCATCCTGGTTTAACTCTCTCCCTGCTCCCATCTCCAATACCCCCACAATCTCCAACTTCAAAACCGCCCTTCAGAGCCAACTGTTTAACACATGCAGCTGCTCCTGTCTCTAAATGTGGCCTAGATCTCGCCACACTTGACAACGCCCACTGGGCGGCAGTCCACCTCACCCCCCCAACCTCTCCCCCATTGCATACTGCCTCTGTTATTACCAGCATGTGATCAGCTGTATCATTGTAATTGCTACTAAATTGTATAAATGTATGTAACCACTATGTGCTACACTAAATATGTGACTCTTATGCTGTAACCTAAAATTGTTCTGTTTGTCCTCAATGTGACGAGGTACCTTTGGAAATGAGCCTCTGGCTCAAAGGTTGTAAACCGATGTACAAATAAATAAATAAAATAAAATAATCAGCTCAGTTGTGTGCATTTGAACTTCAATTTGGTAAGTTCAGCCAGCAGTTGTCTGTCTGGGTTTGACGGATTATTTTCGTAAACATTTCCTAGTTCTTCAGAAGCTGAACTAAAATAAACCTCTATATACTCAAAAGGCTGAGAAGGAGCTGTGAGACTGGTAGAGTACATCCATAAGACTGGACTGACAGGGTTTGCATCCCACAATCTTAAAAATGTGTCAAGTACTGGGTTCTTCTGCAGCCGGTCCCACCACAAAAAAAATTAATAAATAAATAACAGTAAAACCAGGAGGAAAGCAAAGGAGAGGAGCTTTGTGACCACAGTAGACTGGGTTCAGTTTGCACAAACTCCACTTATACAGCACATTACTGTGTGACAGGAACTGCTTTTAAAGGGGCTGGGGCTTAAATAAAAAAAAAAAAAAAAAGGCTAACACAGGCAGAGGAGCTGGTGTGCGGACTGCGACCTTTGGTTTGATTCCCATTCCCACAGGTTCCACTTACATACAGCGCATAACTGTGTGTGACAGTAAAAGTCTGTCTCTTTGAAGGGGCTGGGGCTTGAATAAAAGAAAAAAAAAGGCTAAGTAAGACAGGCAGAGGAGCAGGTTAGATTTCTATTCATTTTGGTGACAGCTACCTGCCACATCATAAATTTAAAAAGTGTCTCATGGTCAAAGGAAATATGGTCATATTTTTCTAAGCCAGGAGGTAGTATGAACCAGACTGAGCCAGTCACTAAGCGGAAGAAAAGGAGAGTGATGAAAACTACAGAAAGAATCAGAAGATGTACCAGTGCTAAAGTTACATGTATCAGCGGCCTCAGTGCTACAAAAAAGCAAGTTCATGATTATGAAGGGAATAGTGTTGCGGAAAACAGTTGTGCCAATAGTGACTCTGAATCACAGAGCTCTGGTAGTGAAGACGAATTATCTGAACAGGTTGTGGCTCACAGCAAAGATTTACTTCCTGCAGGATGGAAACATGAACAAAAAATTTTTTTTCAGAGTAAATACCGGTGGTTAGTCATCAACGGATCAAATCTCGGTTGCAGTGTGTGTCAGCAAGTCAGTAACTTAGGTCCTGAAAAATTGCCGGAATGAAGTTGGCTAAAGTATGGATCGAAACTGCTGTTACTTCATATGGTACCAATAAAGCAAAGAAACAGAAATCACTATGGAAAAAGATAGGAGAACATGCACAAACTAAGTCACATGTTGCGGGACTGCATTCTTGAGCAGTCAAAAGAAACATTGCTGCAATTAGCTGCAAATGCACACTCAGCTCAATTGCTACTATGGGGGCGTAAGAGCAGCTAACTCAACGGATCGTTTTCCGTCACTCCCAGTCTGCGACTGAATAAAATTGCTAATTTAAGTTTAAATTTACTCCGAAGTTAGCAAGGTGTAGTGGAATCACTCATCGGAAGTGATAATGGACGAATATTTGGCTCCAAACCCAGCCAGATCCCAGTGGGGTGCAGGGAAAACGCCGAAAAAGGTAACGGTGGGGAGCGCGGGAGATAACACAGGCCTTGTCTCCCTTTCAGCTGCTGAGGTTACTGCGCTCGGCCAGGAACTGACTGGCCAAGTCATTGCAGCTTTAGTGCCTCGCCTGACTAAAATGGAGAGCAAATTAGATTCCCACTTGCAGGAGGTGCTGGAGCAGCAAGCCCAACAGGGAAGCCGAACAGCAGAGGCTGAAGAGAGAGAATCTCCCGGCTGGAAGACAAACTGCTGACAGTCCCTGGGCAAGTGATGGCGCTGCAAAAGGAACTCGAGGAATTCAAAGAAGCCTACGACTATCAAGAAAACTATCAAAGACGCCTCAATCTGCGTCTGAGGGGCTTGCCAGAGGGGCGAGAAGGGGAAGGAGCCCTGGAATTTTGTAGTAGAAAATTACCGGAGCTGTTGGGGCTGCAACTTAGAGGAAAATTAAGCTGGAGAGGGCCCACAGGGCTGTTATGCCTCGACCCCAGGTGGATCAACCCCCAAGGCAGATTATTATGCGATTCCACCACTTCTAGGACAGGGAGATGGTCCTAAAGGCATACAGAGAGAAGGGCACGCTATTGTATGAAGGTAGGTGCCTCTTCTTTTCACAGAATTACTCAGCTCGTCTACTTAAAAGAAAGATGTCTAATACCTTAAGGGCATAAACAAGGTGAAAGAGGTCTAACATGTTTAAATATAAGAAAAAAGCAGGACAAGAGGACACAGCATGAGATTAGAGGAGGGCGATTAAGGGGAATGTGGGAAATTCTTTTTCACAGAAAGGTGGTAGATGCATGGAATGTCTTACCACAAGAAGTGGTGGCTATGAATACAGTGCAGGGCTTCAAACAGGCATGGGATAGGCATAAGGGAGCAATACAAATGACTATGAATAGATAGGTCACTGACAGAGCAAGGCCGATGGCACATTTATAAGGTAGAAAAGAAATGGGCAGACTGGATGGGCCTTGCGGTCCTTATCTGCCGTCAACTTCTATGTTTCTATGTTTCTATCCGGTTTGGTCCAGGCATTTATCAATTATTCCTCTAATTTCATCATTTCCCGCCTCCACTTTCTTCCTCTCTAGCAATGCAAAACAATTTTCTAAAGACCCTTCACAAATTCCTGCTCCCTTTCTCTTCATAGTAACCTGTTCTCTCCTTTCCACTCCATGACTTTTGCCACTTCTTCACCTCCCCTCACAAGTCCCTATCTCCTCCTTCCATTTGTCTTTTGTCTCCTGACCTGGTTTCCCCGGCAATCGTTCTTCCTGGCCTGGGCCCCCTTGTCCCTTTTTCCCTTCTTCTGACCCTCTCCTCACCACTGTTGGCTTATATCGCCTTCCCTCCTCTCCCATTCTTCCTCCCTCCATTATTGGGCTAAACCCACCCCCAGTCTGCCTTGCCTGTCTTAGTTCCTTCTGCAGACCCTCAATCTCCTTTCTGAGTTTCTCTATGTGGTTGCACACTAAACATCCTCCCACACTCTAGGCAATTTTTAGAAAGGTTGGTGCATCACAGTTGTTGCAGCCTACCACTCTACCCATTGCTGTCATTGCCCACCAGCAACCCCCCACCCTTCCAGATGCAGGATACCGAACACTCCCCCAAGTCTACCCTCTCTCCCCTCTATCAGTGCAAAACATTCTTTTCTTAATTACCCTTACTCCCTTTGTTGCAACGTTTAGATAGATTGAGCAACTGCTTTTTATATTCCTAACCTTCCTATCCAAACTCAAAAAGAGACTTTAAGTAGCTACTGCACAACCCTTCCTCAAACTCCTACTCCTCCTTTCCACAATGCAACAGCAATGCAAAGTAACAATGAAACCTCCTAGATTTGCAGTTACTTCCTTCCACTGAAATAGCAGTCACCTCTTCACTCGCTGCAGTTCCTTTCCTGGATGTCTGCTTTCGCTATGACAGGTGCATATCATTTGCCCGCTTGAGGAAGTGGGATGTCAGAACCCCTGGTACAAAGAAAATCATGGACGGGCGGGTGGGGTGAGGGGTTTGGGAGGTGGACCAACCCATGTCTTCCAGAAACAATCAGGTAGCTGGGGCCCCTGGTCATAGAAACATAGAAACATAGAATTTGACGGCAGATAAGGACCGCTTGGCCCACCTAGTCTGCCCATTTTCCTACCTAACAGATAAGCTGCAGATCCTAGTTAACCAATAGCTTACTTCCTCCTACCCCCCACTAGGACTGCCTTATGCGTGTCCCATGCATTCTTGAAGTTCCCCACTGTTCTTGACTCCACAACCTCCTCAGGGAGGCTGTTCCATGCATCCACATGGTCAGACCATTAGCACCCTTCCCCCACTATGCACTAAGCTTTGCGGCTAATGAAGCCAGCAAAAATGAATCACAATTCTACTCAAAGCCCCCAAAATAGGTTTGCTACCAAAAGAAACAGGTCTCCAATTCAAACATCTTCACCAACAACACATCAAAATAGGCTTGAAATTAGAAGATATAGGTCTCTGATTCAAAGAAACAGCCCCAATTAAATCACACCAAGTAGGTTTTAAATCAGAAGAAATAGGCCTCTACAAATGCAGCCTGCTACACAGTGAAACATCAAACAAATGAGCCCACTTATAGCCACCAAAACAGTTTTCAAAATTCCAACAGCCCCAAAACAATAGCCTGCTAGCCCCTTAGAAGTAGTAAGAAAGAAAAGAAATAACCTTCTACCATGTAAAATCCACAAGAAACAATGTAAATACAAGAAGCTATTGTACTGTAACAAATCTGATCCTTTTGCTTCTAGTTCCTTCCTCAATACCTCATGGCATTTTATTTACAGAGGTGTCACGGGGTGGCAGCAGCAAGTTTACAGCAGAGGAGCATTGTAAATAAAAAAAAAATTATTAAAACAATTACAAAAAAGATACAAAAATACAGTTTGGGAGGTGGATGGTATGTATGGAGACTTGGACAAAAAGAAACCCTCCTCTTCCTCCTACCCCCAGACGTATCTCCACCATGTTCTATTACACCAGCTGTGTTGGCCTCAGTCATAAACCCCGGAGGCCACCATGGCTTCTGTTGCTCCACTGATTGCCCTAGACACCAAAAGTGTGGTGTTAACTCCATGGCAAATTCCCCTCTGTCCTCCTTTCTGACACGCTTGAGGAAGACCTCAAAAAATATAATCCAGACCTCTGGGAAGAACAGGAGGACTGGGAAGACATTGTCAGAGATTTATTATGCCTCTCCCACCTCCAAGAGCAGGGATTCCATAGCCTACAAGACTAGTTCTCCTCAGGAGTACATTTCCTCCCAGGGCCTTATAAAAATCTACAGAGAAGGTCCTGCAGCTCAAGCATTCGAGAGTGTGCCATACTAAGAAGGACTTCATAGAGTTTACCAGTCGCATTACTTCATCACCTGCTATAGTCACACCTATCCGCCCATCTCAGAGGGGGCTGCCCTCTCAGCTTGGCAGCGTCAAAGAATTATTTCCATGTAGGGAGGATAAATGGTATTTAAAGAGCATCTGTTCAGTTCTAATAAATAGAAAATTGACAAGTCTTCTTCAGATATATCTCTTTCATCTGGTCACACCTATAGAACTACCGCCTTAGGCACCAGGATCATACGGCAGCTTTTTCTGTAGCAGTCTATTAGGGGCCGCCCACTCTGACGTCATATGCCAACATCACCCTGCTATATATACAGGTGGGTGGCCCGCCCCTCTTCAGTTCTTTCCCGCCATCAACCTAACATGCACGGACCCCACAGAGGCTTCATTGTTCAGTCGACTGCCAAAAGTTTACTCATCTTTTATTTTCCTCTGCCTTTGTAATCACATAATTTAAAAGTGATTCTCTTTCCTTTTGTATGTCGAGAACTACTGATCTTATCTGTGTCGATCTTTACCATTCATCACTGTTGGGTATCTGCTGGAGGTCATGATGCGGGGAGTTTTTTAGTAGGTGGGCCGACGCTCACGTAGGCGCTTGCAGGTTGGGCCGTTAGGCTGCATCGACTCCTTCTGCCTGCCAGTTCTTCATCTCCGGCCGTAGAGGTCGCCACGTGGGAAGCTGTGAAGAGTCCTAGGCCTGCTCCACAGTTGTTTTTTTGAAATATTTTACCTTCGGTCGAAGTCTGTCTGTTCTCCTGCCGGTTCTGTTTCTGCCAACACTCGACATCGCCCGGTAAGATCTTTCCTTATTTTTATATTTCTGTGATGTCTAGTCTATTTTTGGTGGGTTTTTTTTCTCCGTAGGTCATGGCTCGATCGGGAGGGCAAGAAATCTTCTAGACGAGTTAGCCTCCCCCCATGCGACGGTGTGCAGGTCGAAGATATTCCGTCACCGCCAGCATGACCAGTGTCTCTCGTGTCTTGGTCATTTCACGACATGGATTCGTGCAATGCCTGTTTCTCCATGGACCATCAGGTCATCGAGCAACGCACGTGGAAAGTGGGTCGAGCTCCACTGACTTTCAGGGGTCGGGTGCGCACTCGTCGGGCCAAGCCACGCTGTCTCGGCCTTTCCTCCGGGTCCCCTCCCGGTTCTATACGGACCGAGGAGGAGGGAGCCTTGGCTACTAGTAGCCCAGCCATTGCTGAGGCTTCTTCCGCGGCACAGGAGGCCTGCCTGCTCCTCCCGGGAGTGGGCGGGAGGCACCGCTCATGGCAGTCGCCCCTTCCAGGGTGAAAGGCTCCCAGTGTCGGACCAGCAGTTTGCAAGGCCTGGTGGCGCCATCCTCGGCCGTCCTCAATTGGTGCCGTTGTGGGCCTCGGCGGCATTTGAGACTCGCGTCCTGAGTGAGCGTCGTCAGCATGGGAGCTGCTATGGTGCCGTCTTTTCAATGTCTCACCTCGGTGCCGCCCGGCACCGAGGTTACCTGATACTGTCCTCGGCTCGGGCGCCATGGGGCCTTCAGATTCCTCTGTCGGCACGCCTCTGCTTTTGGCGCCATTTGTGGTGCCGTGGAGCCAGGCGGCGCCGCCGTCTGTGGCACCGTGGAGCCAGGCGGTGCTGTCCTTGGCGACGTCGGGGCCGTCCTCAGCGCCATCTTCGTCCTTCATCGCCATCTTCGTCCTCAGCGGGATGGCGCCATGACTGGTCCTAGTTCTAGAGCTCTTGTTCAGCTGGGGCCATGCCCCCAGCAGATTCCGTTCGCAGAACTGCGGGGCGCGTTGGCACCGGCTCGGCACAGCTTTGGTTTCTGGGCCTGTTGGCAAAGATGGCAGTGGGTGCCCTGCTACAGTTTGACACAGGGCCTCGGCCTCTACCTCCTTGGAGGCTGAGTCGAGCTCTGAGTCAGACTTACAGTCTGACCCTTTGGGGTTGGCTGTAGAGGTGGGCAGCCCAGTAGTCTCCTTGACAAGCCGGAGTCGGACCCTTTTTGAGGTGGGGTCGGTGGCTACCAAGACTGGGGTCAGGGGCGCTGACCAGCAGGCAGTGATGCAGGCCACCATAGCTCTGCTGCCTGATCTTGGTGGTTTCACTGACCTCTCAGTAGTGGTACCCCCACCTGTGGTGTGCCTAGATCGCCCAACTTTGAAGCCGAACAGAGCACCTACGGGGGGGAGGGTACTGTGCCCTGGATAGCCCCTTCGGGAGCTACCCAGAGATGCCAGCTACCTAGGCTGGCCCTCTTGAGGAGGAGGGCACTTTCGGACGTCGAGGGGCGTGGGGTTGGCACGTCGGCCTTTTTCGGGGGTCCACCCAGGCTCTGGGAGAAGCTGTAGTGCAGATCTCCGCTCTTCCTCATCAGTCTCCTTTGAGAGAGTCCCATTCTTTTGAGGTAGGGGACCATCCTTCTGGACCTGTACGGCCCCAGTCGCCTCACGGGGGGGATTCTTCCGGGCGCAGCCAAGGCAGTACCTAAATGGTTGTTCAGCTGTCAACTGTGGGGTCTTCCGGGGCACCTTCTTCCGTGGGTGCCCATGGTCCGCTCCTTAGCCCAAGCGGAGGTCAGCTGACATCTCTTCAGCTCTGTCCCCATTCCTCTGCCACATTCTCCTGCGCTCCCAGGCATCGTTGGTCCCAGCGGGCCTCTCCTGGGAGCAGTTCAGAGCGGTAGCTGCTTGGTTCCGTGCTTACGTTAGGGCAATGGACAGCCAGGTTTTTCAACCTCCCCTCATGCAGCCACCCACTGAACAGCCAGTGCCCTCCATCTTCTCATCCCCCTCTTCTGGGGGAGAGGAAACTTCTGTCCACATCTCTCCAGCTGCTGATTTCTCTTAGTATCAGTGATTCCTCGTGAGGATGTTGGAGGACTTGCACCTTACTCCTTCCACTATCAGCAATCCTGAGCACTTTCGGCGCGCCCTTTCTAGAAGCGTTTGGTGAGAGCCACCCTTGTGGTGCCGCCTGGCCTGCTCCCGGGAGGCGTCGTTGCGTTCCTTGCAGAGACCCTTCTCCGGAGTGCCTGCCCCAAGGGATCTCAGCCAGAGGTATTGCACACCCCCAGAGTCTCCAGGTTCCATGCCTCATCCACAGTCTGGATTGACGCAGTTGGATACTCCTGATGGAGTTCGCGCCCTTCACCGTGACCGGCCCCCAGATCAAGACTCCTCGGATTTTGACTTCTGGCGTAGGAGGACTTCTACTCAGCACGGATACTACTTTCTATTTCTGCATATCAGGCCCACTATGCAGCCTATGACAGGTTCTTGTAGTCCAGGCTGGGTCAGCTGCTAGCCTCATTGCCTGGTACGGAGCAAACCAGACAAGCCATTGCACTCTCTGCGTGTGGCCTGGAGCTAGCAAGGCACCAAGTGAGGGCATCCTATGATGCCAACGAGGTAGCTACCAGGGTCATAGGAACAGCGATCTGCACTAGGCGGACAGCATGGCTGCCTTTCCGTTGTCACCCTTGGCCCAGCGTAGGGTGATTAACTCAGCTCACCAGGGAACCTATCTCTTCTCCGTGAGCGAGATGGCGCTTGTCGGGAGAACCTGCCTCACTCTCCCTACTCTCGGGCCTCTCCAGGCCCTGAAGTTTCCTCTTAGTGTGTTACCCACTGAGAGCTAAGGATTTTATCCGTTAGGGTGTAAAGAAAACCCCTTCGGGGCTCTGATTTTTTTCAATAGTGATGAATGGTGAAGATTGACACAGATAAGAAAAATTACGCACTCTACCGTAATTATGATCTTTCTGTGTATTCTCACCATTCATCACATCCCACCATCCCCTGGGGCCTCAGTCTCTGGATCCCCTCCTCTCTGTGCCCATCCTCCCCTCTCCTTTTTGGAGTGGGGTAAAACAGGGCACACAGGAGGATAATGTTCCAGGGAGAGTGGACAGCGGAGGCACTCTTCTCCGTGCCTTGGCTCACCCCTCTGGGAGTGGAGTTGACGGTTGCCCTCCTTTCTTTCCTCCTCCCTGTTCCCATCCAACCTATTTCTCCTCGTTTAAAAAAAAAAAAATGTTCTCCCCTTTTTCACCAATAATCTTTTCTTGAGAAGATGTTAATTCCCTGTACCCTGTCCTTCGTCCTTCTTCCAAAATAGCCATCTCTGCTCATCTGGAATGTTTGCCAGTTATTCCGTGCCTTGAATTCTGGCAGAAAGCCTTTGCTACTCCTTGCAGTCCCTATACAATGTGGAGACGGACCAGGGTCTGGGATATGTTAACCTTCTTCCCTCTCTGCCTAAATTCTTTACCCACCCTACCTCCCTCTTCCTTTTCCAGAGATTGGGGTCCCTCCTAATCCCTTTAGTTTCCAACTCTTCTCCCTTCCTGTCCTCTTAGTCGTTATTTCTCCTTTTGGTTCATACATCTTTTCCTTTTCTGTCCCTTGGACTTCCTTGACCACCCTCCACTCCTTCCTTTTACCTCTCCGATGACTCAGAACTGGCAAGCAGGAGGTCAAGCCAGCACTAATGGCCAACCGGGCGCCCGCATGTCGTCAGCCTTGAGAGCACACCGATGGTCAATCGGCTCCACCTACTTTAAAAAAAAAAAACTCCCGCTGGGTTCTGACCTCCAGCAGACACCCAACAGTGATGACTGGTAAAGATACACAGAAAGATAATTACGGTAGGTACGTAATTTTCATTTTCTTCTGCCCTCTTCCATCGCTGCCGCAGTGGAAAGAAGATTGCTTCAGCAGTTGACCCCAGTCTTTGTGTCTTCTGCCTCAGACCTAGCCATAACGCCCTTGCCTGTGAGCTCTGCGTGAAATTAAATCTCACTTCTGGTGATGCCGAAAGAAGACCCTGCAGACATTTTCTGATGAAGCAGCTGCCAGGACCTGTTGAAACAGGCATGGGGAACCCTTGTCCATCCAGACCTCGAGTCCCACCAGTTGCATGCATGGGTTCTGAACACAGCCAGTGCCTGGTTTGGAGTCTCTCAGAAGGTGGCAGACATCCTGGTGGCTGCTAGGAAACCATCCACCAGGGCCACTTTCTCAATGAAATGAAAGAGGTTTGCTATCTGGGCTACTTCCTGCCGTCTGAACCCTTTTTCCTGTCCAGTAAACCAGGTTCTGGAGTACCTCCTGTTGCTGTCAGAGGTGGGTCTCCAATACTCCTCTATTAAAGTGCACCTGTCTGCCATTTTGGCCTTCCATGAGCCCATTGAAGGATGCACCTTGATCCAGCTGGGGGTGACCCATACTTTTTTGCGAGGCATTCTTCATCTGAAGCCTCCTATTCGAAACCCAGTCCTAGCTTGGGATCTGAATTTTGTCCTAGAGAAATTGACATTGCCTCCTTTTGAGGCAGCTGCGTCTTGTGAGCTATGCTTTCTGTCGTGGAAAGCATTGTTTTTAGTTGCTGTTACTTCTTCTCAAAGGATATCAGAGCTGCAGGCTCTCGTGTGTGAATAGCCTTATTTGATTTTACACAAAGAAAGGGTGTCTTTGCATACCAACCCTAAGTTTCTTCCTAAGGTGGTATATGAGTTTACTTTATCCACCTGCCTGTTTATTACCCAGCGCTTGCCAATCTAGAGAAAGCATTGCTCCATACTTTAGATGTGCATAGAATTCTCAGGCACTGTATACAATGCACAAAGGACTACACAGTCCTCCCAGTTGTTTGTTTCTTTTGCCCCAGGGAAAGACGGTGTTCCAGTTTCTAAACAATGCCTGTCCAAATGGTTGGCCAACTGTATTATTTTTTTGTTACAGGAAGTACGATAAGGATCTTCCTGGAGTTGTTCATGGCCACTTCGATTGTCTGTTTCAGAAATGTGTCAGTCACAGAAATCTGTGCTGTTGTTATTTGGAGTACTGTCCACGCTTTCATCACTGCAGTCTGGACGCTGCCTTTAGAAGGAGGGGGGATTTCGCCTAGCTGTGCTACAAGGCCTCCTTTCTTACGCTTTTGGTCTGCCGACACCCAGACTGTCTCGCTGTCAGAACTGTTTGGGATTCATTCCATAGGTGTGACCTGATGAAAGACCTAGCCCTGAAGAAGATAGAACAGGTACATAAGAACTTACCATAAAAGTAGATCTTCAAGGGAATCTCTCATCAGATCATGCTGTCTCGCCTTCCATCCCCCTTTCTTTCCTTGTCTGTGCACTGGCGGGTTGCTCCAGCCCTTTTTGCAGCTGGGCACCTTTTCTCTCTCCTCGGTTCCCTACTGGGAGGCATAGCTTGTTTGGTCCTCGGTGGGGAAAAGAACTGAGGAGGGAGCGGGGCCACCCACATATATATATATATCAGGGTGAAATCGGCGCATGATGGCTGAGTGGGTGGCCCCTAATAGACTGCTAGAGAGAAAACTTCTATGTGATCCTGGCACCTACGGCGGTAGTTCCATAGGTGTGACCTGATGGAGATTCCCTCGAAGATTTACTGTTACGGTAAGTTCTTGTGCAACTGTTCTTTTTATTCATTGTTGTTTTAATGTGTTAGTAATTACTTTCTACTTTTATAATAAAATATTTGTGCAACTGTGCAGTGAAACAAGTGGGTTTCACCTTCTCTTACACTGCTAGTAAAAAAGAATTCAGTAGAATTCTGGTACTGTGATGTCAAAAACTGCCAACTGCTTAGAAGAGCAATGTATTTTAATGAGAAAATAATGATAGTTTCCTTTCTTTAAACAAGAAATAGATATTTCTTTCAGCAACAGACTTTGCCTTTTATATGTTGGCGCTATTGAGGTCCATCTGTATAATTTTACAATTTTTTTTAAACCGTAATTGTCTTCTTAATTTTTCTTCCCAAGTAAAATCTGGTTAGGAAGAAAATATCCCTTGCTAAGTCATAACAAATGAATACTGAATGGAAGGAATGCAGAATGAGAATACAGAATGAAAAGGCATGCAGGTGTAGGATCACAAAAGAGGATCTGGAGCTAGTTGGAAGAGGGTCTGCCTTAATGCCAGGAGTCTGGGCAATATTAGTGAGCCCTGGGCATTGGTGGCAGACATTGAGACAGACATGGTAACCATCACAGAAACTTGGGCCACAGAGAATAATGACTGGGACTGTTCAGTCCCAGGTTACTCAGTGTTTAGATAGGGTAGAGGGATAGGCAAAATGTGTGGGGGTAGCCTTGTAGATAGGTAGGTAGGTACTTATTGTTCGACTTATAGTCATTACAGTGAACAGACATAAACAATAATAAATTACAATTTTAAGATCACATAGAATTTCCTCCAAAATCTATATTTATAATTTTCCAGGTATTGAATTCCTAAAATTTGCCATTTTATAGCCCATACGAAATCTCGTAAAACGTAAAACAGATATACATTTTTCAGGTACTAAATTCCTGACATTCACAATTTTGTGGTCTGTTAAAAAAAAAAAATCTATACAGCAGATATAAAACACTTACCTGGGTTGAATTAAACAAATAAGTTATTAATTTTTCAGAAGGGAGACAAAGGGAGCCCAGTATTGGAGCCAACCACTTCCTTCTACTGGCTTCAAACTGCGGACAGTGCAATACAACATATTTCAAATCATCATCACAGTCATAAATAAATTCACATTTTGGTTCAGAAATCCTTCTTTGATCATATAGAATGTAATTTGCCTTATAGAGTTCCAACCTGAATCTCATTATTATTCTTTATTCTGGTTTTGACAAAATGTTTAAATGTGGTTCTAGCTTGTGGTGTTTGATTGTTTTAAACCATCTGTAATGACAAAGGTGTTTTATTTTCTCTTCTTTTTGAGAAATTGTTACTGTTCTAACCCTTTCTTTAACTCTGGCTACATTTCTTCAGAGGAAAGAATATATATTTCATATAAGAGGTTTCCTAACCCCACCATGGAGACACCTGCAGTGGAGACCAAGGAGGATGCTGGGAACCTTCACAAAGGAGACCCACAGGAGGGTGGCATGGGACCCCACAGGTGAAGGAAACAACTCCTGGTGGGGGACTCAATCATTAGGGGGTAGAAATGGGGAGGAAGGGAGAGGAGGTAAGGTGCCTTCCTGGCGCCACGGCTTGAGGGACAGGAAGCGAATCCTCAGGATCGTGGAAACAGCTGCAGGAGGGAGCTGGATGTCATTGTCCACCTAGGGACAAATGACCTGGCTAGAATGGATCAGAGCAGTGCAAGAGGAGTTTATAGAGTTGAAGGGCCTTAGACAAGTAGCACATACGGTAACCTTCTCGGAGGTGCTGCCTGTCTATGGCAAGGAAGATGCTAGGGCACTTCTCACCAGGGAATTCAATGAGTGGTTGAAAAACTGGTGTGGAGCTCAGGGTTTTGGCTTCATTGGGGACTGGGGAGCCACCTGGAGGGATGCAGACCTATACTGGTGCGATGGTCTGCATCTGTCCGGGGAACCAGGATCCTAGGTGAGAGGTTTAAATGCTTCATTGGCAAGCATTTAAACTAACCAGGAGGAGGCACTGAAAAGAGCAGGGAAATCCAAGCCTCCCCCACAAAACATGGTGATTAGTGAGGTAAACACACAGGATACAGAAGTTATTGGGAGCAGAACAGATTTAAATGTAAAAAGGCAAAGGCAGTAAGGACAGAAATGGGGCTAAAGGGTAAGGCTATCAAAAAGTGGAGGGTGATGAGTACAATGCCCGTGGTCTGTGTAACAAGCTCCCTGGAACTAGTGGCCTTGATGGAAGAGGGGTTGCCTGATATTGTGGCAGTCACAGAAACATGGTACACAGAGAACCATGACTGGGATGTCAGCATACCAGGATACACAATCTACAGGAGGGACAGGGAGGGTAAAAGAGGAGGAGGGGTAGCTCTCTATGTAAAGGAAGGGATCAAAGCAACAGAACTAAAGAGTAAACAGGGAGCAGGTGAGGCACTTTGGGTCACCCTGGAGACAGGAAATGGCACCACAATCCAGTATGGGGTTGTATACAGACCCCCATCTCAGGAGGGGAATGGACAAGGAAATGATAGAAGGCTTTTAGAATGGCAGAAAAAGGGAGATATTGTTGATGGGGACCTGAATATGCCAGATGTTAACTGGAGCACCTTTGCTGCAGGCACATCCAAGAGCAGGGTCATTCTTGATGCCCCTACAGGGGCATGCCTCAGACAGCTAGCATTGGAACCCACTGGGAGGAGCAATCTTAGACCTGGTACTCTCAAATGGGAAGGAGAAAGAATCTCAGATTTAGAAGTGGGTAGCCATCTGGGAACAAGCGACCACCAAACAGTGTGGTTCACGATAAACACAGCCATACAATCAAGCCATACAAAAGCAAGAGTACTGGACTTTAGGAGGGCCGACTTTGGGGAAATGAGAGAGTGCCTCAGAAAAGCACTAGCAAACAGGCAAGAAGGAGGGGTGGAGGAACAATGGGGAGTGATCAAACAGCCATCACAGAGGCAACAAGCCTTTGTGTAAAGCAAATCAATAAAACACAATGAAGGAAAAAACAGCTATGGTTCTCAAAAGAGGTGGCAGAGAAGGTTAAGGAGAAAAGGACAGCATTCGAAATATAAGGAAACACAGAGGAGCAGGACAGAGAACTTTATCAGTTAAAGCAGAAAGAGGCTGGAAGGCAGTCAGAATAGCAAAGCCCAAACCGAGGAAAGGATAGCCAATTCTGTTAAGAAGGGGATAAGACCTTTATAGGTACATTAGGGAGCTAAGAAAGACCAAAGGAGGATACTGAAGCTTAATAAAGGGGAGATGTGGGTAGAGGGTGACAGTGAAAAGGCAGGGATACTGGAACGAATATTTCTGCTCAGTATTCACAAAGGAAGAGGAGGGAGTTACCTAAACCAAACAAGAGAAACACTCCAAAGTCGGGGTCGATACAGTCCATTTACAGAAGAAAGGGTTCTGAAAGAACTGATAAAATTGAAGGTGGACAAAGCAATGGGGCCTGATGGGATTCACCCAAGAATTCTAAAAGAACTAAGGGTAGAACTAGTGACACCGCTGACTACTCTCTTTAACAAATCATGGGAGGATGGGGTGGTACCTGAGGACTGGAGGAGGGCAGATGTGATTCCTCTTCACAAAAGTGGGAGTAGGACAGAGGCAGGAAACTACAGACCAGTTAGTTTGACCTCAGTGGTAGGGAAAATGATGGAATCATTTCTGAAGGAAAGAATTGTTGAGTACGTAGAGGCCAGTGGGGCATAGGACCCAAGGCAGCATGGATTCACGATGGGAAGGTCGTGTCAGACGAATCTAATAGATTTCTTTGACTGGGTGACCAAAGTAGTAGACCAGGGAGGGGCTGTGGACATGGCCTACCTAGATTTTAGCAAGGCATTTGATACAGTCCCACACAAGATTAATTCACAAGATAGCCAGCCTTGGAGGGTCCCAAGGTGGTAGCCTGATAAAAATTGGCTAGACAACAGGACGCCAAAGGTAGTAGTAAATGGAATACACAGTGAAGAAGGAGGGTTACTAGTGGAATTCGCAGGGTTCAGTACTGGGACCGGTCCTTTTAATGTCTTTATAAGTGACATTGCAGAGGAACTGGAAGGAAAAGTATGTCTCTTTGCAGATGACACAAAGATCTGCAACAGGGTTGATACACAAGATGGAGTGGAAAGGATGAGAAGGACTTGGCAAGGTTGGAGGAATGGTCAAATGTATGGCAGCTCAGATTCAATGCAAAGAGTGCAAGGTAATGCACATAGGAAACAAAAACCAGGGGAAGTGTACACAATGGGGGTGAGATACTGACAACAGTAAAATAGAAAGGGACCTGGAGGTAATTATATCAGATGACCTAAAGGTGGGCAAGCAATGTGAGAAGGCAGGGGAATACTGGGATGCATAGGAAGAGGCATCAATAGTAGAAAACAGGAAGTTGTTATCCCTCTGTTACAGACTGTTGGTGAGACCCCATCTGGAGTACTGTGTGCAATTCTGGAGACCCCATCTCCATAAAGACATAGACAGAGTGGAAGCTGTCCAGAGGAGACGTAAAATGGTGCAAGGTCTGCACAGAAGACATCAGAAGAAAGACTAAAGGAGCTTAATATGTATACCCTAGAGGAAAGGAAGGAGAGGGACATGATAGAAACTTTCAAGTACCTCAAGGGAATTAACAAAGTCCAAGAGGTAGCATCTTCCAGAAAAGAGATGTGCAAGAACAAGGGGCACAATTTGAAGATAGAGAGGAGACGACTCAGAGGTAATGTGAGGAAGTATTTTTCACTGAGAGGTTGTGGATGCATGGAACAGCCTCCTGAGGAGGTTGTGAGTCAAGAACAGTGGGGACTTCAAGAATGCATGGGACAGGCATAAGGCAGTCCTAGTGGGGGTAGGAGGAAGTAAGCTGTTGGTTAACTAGGTTTCAGCTTATCTGTTAGGTAGGAAAATTGGCAGACTAGGTGGGCCAAGCGGTCCTTATCTGCCGTCAAATTCTATGTTTCTATGTAACAGGAATGTATTCTCTTTAGCTTGATTGTACTTGACGTAAAGTTTCTTTGATGGTACTGGAATTGTTCTTCTAAACACATTCTGGGGTATCTTTTATCTGCTAAAAGAAAAAGATTTAAAGTAAACATAATCCTTCTCTTTAGTGCCATAGTTGCCAGAGATAGTTGCCCTAGCTCTTTCCTCAGTATCTCTGCTGGTACTATTGCACCTTCAGTATATAACAGTAGATTTTATTTATCTCTATTTCTAAACTTTTTATATTTGTAGGGGTCCATATTTCCACTCCATAGAGTATACTTGTTTTTATTTTAGTATTTATTACGTCTACCAATCCTTTTATTGATGTTTGCCCCATTTTCATATTAAACCTCTTAAAGGCGTTAAATGCCCCAGTCAGTTTCTTAAAGCATCGTTTTCGCATGTTGTAACCAAGTTGAACTATTTGAGAATCTCAGACCTAGATAGTCATAATATAAAGTATTTCAATCTTTTCCTTATCTAAGTAAAGGGTATTGACCTTCTTAGTCTTATTACCAAGTATAACCTGCTTTGTTTTCTTTAGATTGATTATCAACTCTTTTTTTTTTTTTTTTTTTAACAAAGCTCGCCAAAATATGTTCACTCCTTTGAAGGCCTAGAAATGAGGTAGAGATAAGGACAATATCGTCCACGTATGTTAAACCAAGAATTTTTTTGTGTTAAGATATCTGGTGAATGGAAATCTGACTTATTCAATTCTTTTAAGATTGAGTTTATATATAGGTTGAATAGTAAGGGTGCTAGCAAGCAACCTTGCCGAACTCTAAGATTAGTTTGTATATTAGATATCCCATTTCCTTGCTGATTATATTTTATTTTAAGCCATGTGTTATTATGTAATTCTGTTAATATCCCCAGCATATTGGGGTCTATTTTATACTTAAGTTTTTCCCTGAGGATTTTCCTACTGATTGAATCAAATGATGTTTTTAGATCTATAAAACAGCAATAAAGCTTAGATTTTGTAATTGTGACATAGTTCCAAGTGATAGGTTGTAATACAAAACAATGCTGTGTGGTTGAGCGTTTAGCCCTAAATCCATTTTGACATTCCTCAAGTATGTTACTCTGTTCAACCCATAATTGTCATCTATTGAGAAGTATTCTACAAAACATTTTCTAGGATGCATCTAATAAACTTATCGGGTGGTACATAGTGGGGTCTGATGTATCTCTTTTTTGAAAATTGGGCATGGTAAACTTACCTTCCAGGTCTTAGGAAATTTTCCCCATTGTATACAGTAGTTAAACAATTTATAAAAGTGCTCCAAATGCTTTAAATATATCAGCTAAGATAGCATCTGGACCTGGCGCTTTGTTAAATGCCATTCTTTCTATTGCTACCCTTATTTCCTCTTATGTAATGACCAATGGTTTGGGAAATAATTGGTTTTGAATGGTATCCACAGAGCTCCCATGCTGTTGTTCTACTAAGGAAAAATATACAGTTTCAAAATGTTGCTCCCAAAGTGATGGCGTTATGGCTGTTTCAATAACAATAGAATACTTGTCATATCCTTTACTTACTAATGTCCCAAACTGTTTAACATCTTTCTCAGTTATCGATTTTCTTAATTTCTCCCACATTTTCTTTTGATAATTTAACCTTTCTTTCCCCAGTATTTTTGATATTCTTTCCTAGCCACATTTAGATTCTTATTTGTTACCTTAAGGCAATTATTTTTATGTTGTCAAACCAACTTATTTAACTCCTCCTTTGCCTTCTTACATCTGGGGTTAAACCATGTCTGGACAATCTGTTTCGTTATTGATGTTTTGAGGAAAAAAGGTCTAATATAATGACAAATCTTTTCTCACGATATAACCGGATCACAACCCAGCTCTGTCTTCAGAATTTAATCTTTTAACTCATCTATGAGACCTGCACTTAGTAGTTCATAAAATTGAGGTATCATTGTACTTTGCCATCTAATTCTTTTTGAATTTATAATTTCTGTATCTTGTTGCTGTAAATCTGTTTTACCGCCCTCCACCAGTTTATCCAAACGCCATTTTGTACAAACTGGTAAATGAGAGGATTCTGGCCTGGAGACTACCTCCTAATCTTGCACCTTTTTCAGTGCCTCCAAATTTCCCCATACTAAATCAATTACTGAAGACCTCGATGGGCCCAAATACGTGATATTTCCTTCCTTATCTCCTTTTGTTCATCCATTAATCAAACAAAACCTAACCATTGTCATTATTTCATTTAGTTTTTTTCCCATTTGTATTACTGACTGTATCTCTTGATTTACGTTGTACTCTAAATGCCTGTTGATTATATTGATTCCATAAGCCATACCATCATCATGTTTTTTTTTTTTGTCTATAAATCTAGCATTGAAATCACCTAGCAGAATGTGATGATTCTTATTTCTCTAGAAGCTTATCTAATGTTACTCGGAAACAATTCCAGTAGTCTTCCTTAGCTTTTTTATTTAGTGGAGCTATATAAATATTAACCACTATTATGTTTGTGCTTCCTTTATTCAGTTTCAGGATTTGGCAATTACTTAATTCTGTCTTTATAGGTGTGATATTTAAGTTTAAAGATGTTTTACAAATATTGCTAATCCCGCCTTGGCTGCGCCATTCTTCTTTTGTTTAGCTGTTAGGAGTAAATAACAAGAGAACCCAGGGAATAACAGAGGACTTTTGTGTACTAGCCAAGTTTCTTGGAAACATAGTATATCTGTTTCTGTTACAAAAGCACGAAAATCATAATCGGCTAGTCTCCTTAACATGCCTTCTATATTCCAAGTAATGACAGATATTTCTGGGACTTCAAACCCCTGGGTTCCATCTGTATCTGAGTTCAGTCAACCATCCATTATATTAGTAAGTGGATGGGTAGCCCAGTATGTCAGGGAGGGCATGGAGGCTGGGCACATTAGGGGAAGCCAGTGTTCAACAGAATCACTGTGGGTTCACCTCACAATGCCTTCAGGCAAGAAGGTATGTGTGGGAGTGATCTATAGAAGAAAACACAAAGGTGAACACACTCCAGGTATGTAACAAAAGCAGTGATGGCTGCAAAAAAGTATTTATTTAGTTCAATTTAGGCTCACATATGCTAAGAGACGGCTGCCTAACTATCCTGGCACTTTGCATCTTAGAGTGTGACGCTTCATCAGAGGACTGATCTATAGACCACCAGGACAAAGGGAAGAGAAATATAGGGAGCTTGGGAGGAGCTGGCAAGGGGAGTGAAGAAGGGGGAAGAGTTGGTGATGGATGATCTGAACCTGCCTGATATCGACTGGGACATTCCAACAGCCAGCTGCACCAGAAGTCTGGCCCTGTTAGATACATTGCAGAGCTGCCTGCTGGTGCAACTGGTTAAGGAACCCACTGAACAGGTGGCCATTCTCAATCTGTTGCTTACCAACTTGGAGATGGTGAGTTGCGTGAGGGTGGGTGAGCCACTGGGGTCCCGTGACCGTACCTCCATTTGGTTTGGGCTGGCCCCCTGGTCCAGAGTGCCTCTAACAAAAACTGAAGTTCTAGATTTCAGAAAAGCAAACTTCATCTGCTCCAAATCTGATTCCATCACTGATCACTTTTCTGAAAACCCAAACTTGGGTGGATGTATACAAACTATTCCTTAACTGCAATAAAGCAAAACGTATGGCTTTCCATTGGAAACCTCAACCAACACAACCTTTGCAAAGAATTTCTCTATCATGTGCACCTCTTGAAATAGTACAGTCTTTTTATAACATCTGTATATTCGCACTGGCCTGCAGTAAAGCTAGACATCACTGTCTTCTCTACAATAACCTAAGTTTAGTTTCCTTGCAGCAGTAAAGAGGCAAGAGCTGAGATGGGCTACAGTGATCTATAAATGATTACATGGAATGCCCCAGCTACCTTGGCAGTCTCCTGTAAATACCCAACTCGTCCATCGTATATGCAGAGACTTCAGAATTAGAACCTTCTTCGTGGTCCAAGAGCTCAGAGGTCCATTGGATCACAGTCATTTGCTGTATGTACCATGGCTGCCTGGAGTGCCCTGCTTAGGAGTGCTAAGGAAGCTCCAGTTATTGGACCGTTCAAAAAGGCAAAGTCATGCCTTCTCAGTGCTCACTGCAGCTGTCCTCCCCCACTCTCTGGCTGTATCAGTTCTCTAGCCACCTCATTGTGTACTGTCCAGACTTAAACTCTGTAAATATGTAAATATTTCCTGCATACCACTATTATGTACCACTATTATATCAATCTATATGTATTACGTGTATTATGCATTTGCTAATCGTATCTGCTACTGCATCTGTTCACCTGGAACCCTCTTGGAAACAAGGCTATTTTCCTAAATGAGGATATCCTGGTGTGCAGATTTTTTTTTAATTCAACTTCATTACTTTTAGCGAATACATAAAACACATAGATTTCAGCACTTAAAGGGACACTGTCAACCCTTTTGCATCATATTATTTCTTGTTGAAAACTCACATTTTATGACTGCTTACCTGAAACTCACTGATGTTGCTGGTTGTTTTGTCTGCTTCCTTTCTTAGAGCTGAAATGCATGGCAAAGGTGTAGTTATACTCAACCTTTTTTCTTTTAAATTCTTGGGTCAGCTTTTATTGTGTACTTTCTGAACATTACGAAGACACCCATGTAGTTTAGCCATTCATGATGCAGTAGTCTTTTCTGCTCCCACTGCATCATGAGTGGCTAGAATTTGGGGAGGTGTTTCCAATTTCAGGAAAGATGCAGAGGAAATCGATCAAGGAATGCAAACACATTTTTGTGTGGTAACACCAGTATGGTGGACTGTCTGGTTTTCACGGTTAAAAGGAAAAAGGTATCAGAATCAAACAGCCAGATAAATCAGAAGTCTTTGCAGAATGTAAGTAATCATAACATGTGTTTTTTACACTAGGGACTATTTGAGACCTAAAGGGGTTGATAGTGTCCCTTTAGTCTGCTGATGGGATTGCATAATTTCATTAAATTTCATTGTAGAAAACATACATTGTTTTTTATATGAATAAGTAAGCCATCCATCCCCCAGGTTAGGACCTGTGGCCAAGGGTGGAGAACCAGAAGCCAGTCTCTCCTGCTCTACATGTCACTCCGCATGCTGTGCTTTACAGATGTGGGCCCGTGTTAGTTGGGCTGTGGCTTTGATTTGACCACAGTGACCCTCTGAAATATAAAAATACATTATTGAAACCTCACTCCCATTGAAATCAATAAAGCACGCACCCGTGTTCTACAAACAAATACCTCACAAAACATCGAAGTGCATGGGCAGTACAGGGAGGAGCATTTGACAGTGGCAGCCAGGGAAGGGATCAGGTGGACAAGCAGAATTTACAATTCCTTCCCCTACAAAAATTTAGGAATTCAGCAAAGTACACTGTTGAAGTCCTGCATATGTAAGCTAACATTGTGGTGTATGATTAAAAAACCCAAACTGGTGGTCTTTAAGTCCTCCTGTAAAGAAACCAGAGTCATACTGGGATCTGAACCTGGAGCTCTGCATGCGTGCCTCATCTGCCTTTTGAATCAGCAGTCATATGCTGATCTTGTTAATCGTTACATCATCGTTTAGAGTTTTGAAGTTACAAGCCTGGCAACTGAATTCATACAGTCTTTCACAAAACCAAATAGTCCTCTGTAAGCATTCTGAACAGCTGTTGAAGGTAATGTCAGAGTTTTATTTTAAATCAGTCAACAATGTTATGCACATTCTTTCCTGAGCAGTAAACCCCAGGAGAAGTCCTGCTACATTCACTGGTTAGCAGAATAATTCTTAGTTTCTACACTGACTGAACCAGGGAACTAAAACAGTCATCTTACAGTTTGTGGTCTTTGACCTAAATGCTAGGGTTAAACCAGTCTCCAGGAAGGGGCCTATCAAACTGGAGGGTTAGCTATCCAGCATTGTAATGCTGTGGGACTAAAGATCTGAGTTAGAAGAACCCCATTGTACCCCAGCAGTAGCTGCTTCATGCCTTCCGTAAGAGAGGTGCCCCTTTCAGAGTTCTGTAGGGCTACCTAGCCTAATGCTTACACATTTCCAAAGCACTGCATGTTATCTTGGAGGCAGATGGTCGTTGAGTTGACTGTGCTTCAGGGCTTGTGCAAATCATGAGCCTCTTAGATCCAGCCAACCTTGTCTGGTGGTTTATTACTGCTATATGCTTCAGAGAGTGGGGCTTTATAGAAGAGATAAATAAGAAGACAGGAAAGTTACCTGTAGTGTTGATCTTCTTGAGTATCTCCAATATTGCCACACACGACTCGCTCACCATCCCTTAGATCACAGTAGTCAGTGTGAACGTACTGATTGTTTGCTCCTCCCACAAGTTTTTGGATTGGCTGTAAAGATGAGTTTTGTTTTCACCCCTTCTTACAGGGCATTGAGTTGCCCTCTGCTTACAAAAATCTGTCAATATTTTTAGTTACATGATGTGGGCTTACTTTTGTTCTCTTCCATGGTAAAGGACACTAATGAGGCTATTGGGGACAGTCCACGTCATATAAAGTATACAATGACACTGAAAAGTTCGGGTTCTCATGGGGTTTTAGTGCCTCTGGGCTTAGACCAAAAAGTGTGAGTCTATGGAGGAGTTAGGAAGGTTAAGAGATTTTCAAGGATGTCTCTTCCCTTAGGACGCACCTTTAGAAATATACCTGTGATGTAGTTGCTAGTGATAGTTTAGAAATTGTTAAGAGAAAAATCGACAGTATACTAATGAATGAGGAGACTATTTGGACTCGCTGATGTGAGTGAATGGAACTCATAGGCCGGTCACCTTCTCCCATTCAAATTCCAGTATGATAACCCAGTATGATACTTGCATCAGTGCTGGAACCACATGGAAACATTTGCTAGCCGGAGGCCACACACGGCAACATCACGCATCAGTGTCTACATAAATGTGGGTGGCCCCATCTCTCCTCAGTTCTTTTCCACCATCTACTGTGCTTGTCAGATCTGTGGAAATGAATGCACCTAATCACAAGTTGCTCATTATTTCCTCGAGAATTTAATTAAATAATAACCCACACCTGAAGGGGTTTATTGTGATTATATAATGGGGAGGAAGTGAAGGATTAAAAATAGTAAAAAAAAAAAAGTTATTAAAGTGTGATATAGCCTTCCTCTACATTGAATAGTCCTCTGTTGCTAGGTAGAATGTGTGTAGTAGATTAGCTCCTAATTCAGCCCCCCTCACACACACACACACACACACAGTAATATGCTGTAATGTTTGTTTTATAAAGAGAACCTGTGAGTCATGAGGGTTTGTTTTTTTTTTAAGAGAGAGCCTGCCAGTAAGAAGTAGCTGATTAACTGAGGCTATGAGACAACATGGTGCCAGCGCTGCCGGCATCATTCAGCGTGTGGTTGTGGGGTAAATTGTGCTTTTACGGTCGAGAGGAAATAGGGGTTTGAGTTTGGAGAAAAGGTCAGGAGGTAAAAGAAAAAAACCTGATTTATGAAAATCATGCCTGTGTCCATAGTTCATTGGTTGTGAGTGGGCAGAATTTGCCTACAAGGCACGCATTCCAGTGATTTCACAAGTCTGGTTTTTTGCCCCATGCAAGGTTTTGTAGGTGATTATGATTTTAATGCACTAGGAGACTTGAGTCATTTTGTTTTAGCAAGTTTAGGTGGGTTTAAAATAAACGGGGTAGCAACCCGAAATGGTGGCGACTGCGGCGGACTTTGCATCGCTTTCAACATAGCAGTTTTTAAGTTTTTGATTATCGGGCAGTCGTGAGGGATTTTTAACTCTTGCATTAAATAAAGCAGCTGACTGGCACCTTTTGCGGTGGTTATGCTAGGATTTACCCCGGCAGAAAGGTGCCAGTCAGTCGATCAGATTGTGGCATTCATGGACCCATTTTATAATCACAGATAATTTAGTAATAAAGTTGACTACTGTATGCCCCTGAAACCAACAACATTGTTCCTGTACTGCGACTGCGGTGAAAAATTAAAAGAACACCACCCACTATGTGTGTATCTGCTGTTTAGGTTCTCTCACAGTGTCAGGACTTCTAAGATTTGCCAGAGCTTCAATCATGCAACAAGATGATGCAGAAAAAAGGTGCTTGAGAAGTTTTTGTTACAAAAAAACTCTAGCGGGCATGCAAAAAGTCAAGTCTGAAGGACATAACACCAGCCCCATCGACTGAGTTACGGTCATCAAAGTCAAAAGACCATAAAAAAAGAGAGATCGTCATTGGGACATAAGTATAAACATAAGGATAAGGAAATATCAGCTTGACTGGCGAGATCCAGGACACTGCTGAGGCCTGCACCTACTCAACCTAGTGCATTGTCATCGTCTGCCCCGGTGGCAGTGATGACAGCCCCCAACCATTGACTGGACACCAAGGTCAGGGCTTGTCTTAGGAACTACCGTACCTACTATGGATGGTACATTGCCGTCGTTGACAGGAGCAGGCCCATCGTCAACACCAGCAGTCACGACCCCTGGCCAGGCTGACATCGATGCACAGGCAGTGCTGGCATCATTTGCCAGGCTTATCTTTGCAGCCTGCACTGCCATGGATGGGGATTACTGTGTCACAGACCTTGTCCACTTCCTTGACTGGTACACAGCAAGCGTCTGCTGAGCAATGGGCTGTGACGTAGCCAGTGAGGTCCTCCAGTCCCATCGCAGTCAGGACGTCGATGAGGAGGAATATAATCCTAACCTTATAATGGAGGACGATTGTGAAGAGGAAGGATATGAAGAGGAACGTTATGCTCCACTGTATCCTCTTGCAGTGAGGATTCTGTGGTGTACACACCCAGATCTCCTCCTGAAGACCCCACTTTTCAGACACTGATGCAACAAATGCAAACTGCTATGGGGTTTGCTGTAGAGGAAGAGGATAGATTCTTCTAAAAATAATTTGCATGGTATTGTGCAAGCCATTCAGCAGACAAATTTGGTCAACTCTTTGCATGATTTAGCTGCCTCCAGAAGGACTGTCCAAAAGGGGATCCAGTGTTTCTCACAAGCTAGTTTCCAACCCCTGGATCACAATTTGGACAGTTCTTCCAGAGGCAGCTAATTCCTGCAAAGAGTTGATCAAATGTGGTTGCAGAAAGACTTGCAGACCACCATGCAAACGTTTCAGTGCCTCACTTCCATGTACCGGTCCGTGTGTTTGTGCAGGATCATGTTACACAGGCAGTGATAGTGATAACTAAGTATTTTGTTAATTTCTGTAAACAAGTATGAGCATTTTTATTTACTTCATCCCTTAAATGTAACATATTTAATATTGAAATTTTGTAACCTGATTATGTGCGATCACAGAATGTTATTTGTGTGAAGTACACTTTTGTGAGGTAACACCTGTAAACATATTGTTTTTCCATTTCATTATCATTTTAAGCAATCTTTGTAAAAGTTTCTTTAGAAATATATCTGTATTACATATTTCTAAAGATAACATAATTAGTGTTTGAAGGAGGCAGTATAGCGCAGTGGTCTAAGGCTCTGAGCTGCAAATCTGGTGACATCCAGCAGACCAGACCTGGGTTTGAATCCCACAGCTTCCACTTGCATACTGTGTGGCCCTGAGCAAGTCACTTAACCTCCTTGTGCTCCCAGGTCGCTCCTGTAAAAAAGCTTCCAGCTTAGTGTGCTATACCTGGTTAAACAACTAAATAAAAAAAAAAAAAGTGTTTGTTTATCTTTATGACAGCACATCTCTACATCACATTTATCTGTATACTTCAAATTGTACAGTAATTCAGAACATTTTTCCACATGATACAAGATTAATTTCAAACCAAAGGTCTGCATGCTTGGTTTAAAGTAGTGATGTAAAGTATAAAAGGTTATTTGGTGTAATTTATAATATTCTGGAAACATTTGTGGACCAGTTAGTCAAATGTATATGTATTTTTGGTGTTTTTCACATAATTGTACATTAACTGTATTTGACTCCCTTATGATCATCAGATCATGTGTGTCCTGCTTTTATTTTAATGAAAACATAAAAACCTACTTATGTTCCAATTTCCTTGTGTTTTTCACGTTTTGAATGATTTTTGCAATATTCTACTGGACTAATATAAATTTAAAAAAAAATTTGCAACTCCTAAACATTGCTGGATCACTTGTGTCCTGCTCTTATATGAAAGACCATACACAAATCTACCTAGAGGCCAATTGGCATGTTTTATGGTGTTTTTTTCAAATTTTGAATGATTCTTGTACTATTTTTACCTTTCCTACTAGACTACAAAGGGTTCTACTCCAGGTACTTTCTAGTCCCCAAATGGTCAAGAGATTTCAGATCTATGAGATCTAAACATTTGTGTAGAATAAAGTAAGTTTTGCATGGTCTCCCTGCAAAATCTGATTCCTCTGTTGCAAACTGAGGACAGGATTTTTTCCCCTGGACATGAAGGGATGCATACCTTCATGTCATGATCAGACAGCATCACAGAAAGTACCTGAGATTTGGAAAGGGAGCACTTCCAGCTCAGAATATTGCCCTTTGGCTTGTCTTCTGCACCTCAGGTCTTTACGAAATGCTTGACTGTGGTGGCAGCATCCCTTCGCAGGGAAGGTCTATGTGTCTTTCCATATCTGGATGACTGGCTACTGAAAGGCAAGTTCAGAAGTCCGTTTGAACACACCCTGTCCGCGCAAGGCAATTGTTCGAAGACCTGGGGGTTACAATGAAAGTACCAAAGTCAGTACTGTCCCCTTGCCAGAGGCTGCAGTATATAGGTGCAGTCCTGGACACAAGGCAGAGCATTTCTTCCCCTGGACAGGGCAGAATATATCATGGCTCAAGCATACCTGGTGTACAGCAGTTGTAATATCCTAGTCATGACTTTCTTGTGCCTGCTAGACCTCATGGAAGCAGCTATCATGACTGTGCAACTGGCTCACTTACATATGTGGATACCACAGTGAACACTGAGAGTGCAGTGGGGCCAGTTGATGGATGACATGGACAGCAGGTGGTTGTTACATCCCATTTATGCCAAACACTGATGTGGTGGATGGACCGCTGCAACCTCTAGAGCGACATTCAATTCTTGTTTACAAATCCGATTAATATTCTCACCTCGGATGCATCAGGCTACAGATGTGGTGCACACCTGAGCCCTTATCAAACCAAGGGGTCTGGCACCCAGGTGAAAGAAAAATTGCACATCACTGTCCTGGAGATGAGTTGTTCTGTACAGTCTCCAAGCCTTCCAGGAGTATTTTACTCCAGGTCATCTGCTAGTGCAGATGGACGTCAGTGTTATACTACATAAACAAAAGGGGGGACTCATTCCTATCCCTGTACTGGGAAGCAATGAGAATGTGGTACTATGCGATAGAACACAGCCTGGAGTTATGAGGTGTGTGTCTTCTAGGTGTCCAAAACGTCTTAGCAGACAAGATAAGCAGGTCACAGTCCAAGATACACAAATGGGAACTGCTGACCTCAGTGATACGATCTCTTCTCAAGGTAGGGTCATTCAAAGTTAGACCTGTTTGCGTCCCCCAGATAATGCAAAATTGTTGTGTTTCTGCTCGCTTGCTCCAGGGCCTGGAGTTTTTTGGCAAGACGCGATGTCCCTCTCTTAGAAAGGTAGGTGTCTGTATTCATTCCCCCATTCCATTAACACAAAGAGCATTACAGAAACTGCAAATGGAGAGTGCAACCTTCATCCTCATTGCATCTCTGTGGCCTCGACAAATTTGGTGTCCACTGCTGCGGTAACTAGCAGTGGAGTGTCCAGTACCCTTGCCTCTGTGTAGAGGACTGTTGTCACAGGACAAAGGGGCTCTGATCCATCCAGACCTGAAGTCCCTGCACCTGCATGGGGCCCTAGTCCATCCGGACCTGAAGTCCCTGCATCTGCATTCATGGCTCCTGAAGACATAACCATTGCACAGTTGGTGTCACCAAAAGTAGCTGATGTACTGGCTGTGGCTAGAAAGCCTTCTGCAGGACATATATATCTCTGAAGTTGAAGTGGTTCACTTTGTGGGCCTCTTTCAAACTTTGGACCCATTACCTATCCGGTCCATGCAGTATTGGAATACTTGCTGTCACTGTCAGACTCCGGTCTGCAGTATTTCTCACTGAAGGTGCACCTGGTAGCTATATCAGTTTTCCATACCCCCTATTGATGAGTGTACAGTAGCTCAGCTAGAGGTCTCCTGTACCTTTTAGAGAGGTATTCTGCACGTGAAACCTCACATTCATAATCTGGTCCCCCTGTGGGACCTCAGTTATGTGCTTGAAAAAAATTACTTTGGCTCCTTTCGAGCCAGCAATGAGTTGTGGATTATGCTTTCTTTCATGGAAGCATTTCGACTCAAAGGATTTCAGAGTTACAGACTCTTATGTGTGAGCCTCCTTGTTTGATCTTTGTCACTGAGGCACAGGACAGGAAGCATAGGAAAACCAGGAGCAGTTATAAAATTTGTAAGTAGTGTTTTATTATCATCAGTAATAAGAAAATAAAGAACATTGTGCAGGAAAGCACTTATACAGGCAATTCAAACAAAATAAAGTCCTTTATCTGAGGGTATGTCTATTTCTAAATTTCAGTCTCTTTCTCTCTCACCCTCCCCCCTCCACCAAAAAAAAATAGATTGTTCTCTTCATATATAATGTCTTTTCCTGGCAATTAACTTCTGCATACTGTGCTCATCAAGATACATCTTCTATTTTCACTCAACGTCCAAAATCGTTGTCAGTGTTTTTTCCTTGCAGGTGCAACAAGCAAGCAATAATACCCGACAGGGTGGGCGGTATTGGGCAATACTGGACCGCCCAGGGGTGTAATGAGGCCTGACACTGCAGGCGGGAGGGCCTTATAGCCCCTGGAAGGTCTGGTATTGCCCATACCGCCCACTCTGGAGGGTATTATTATGCTTAGAAAATGGGCACTGCATTTTATATGCTTGAAATAAACAAGTCTGCATGGTAAAACTTTTACTATCTTAAGTATTTTATTTGTAGTATTAAAAATAGTTCCTCCACCTGCTTTTGAACTAAGGAGTTTTGCTTTTGTTGTTGGTTGTCATGGCTAACCCCCGCCCGCTACTGGCATACAGGGCTTGCGTTTAAAAAATTTGGGGTCTGTTTTTTCCTCTGTTTGCAGCCTGTTTCTTTTCCTTTTTTTCTTGTTTACTGTAGCCGTTACCTCGGGAGATCAGCCGTTATGTCGGATGTGCATAAAAGCAGAAGTATAGTAGAAAGGGATACCACAAAATATAGACAAGGTTTGCCTTTTTATTTCATTTGTTTGTGGTTGTGGGTGCTGAATGCAAGCAGGGATCAGCAGCAGCATCGACCGAGGGAACTTCAGCATACCGCCAGCAGGACTTTTAAGCGTTGACGGACCACCAGACAGCGAGACCAGACTTAAAATGAACAGAGTTCGGTTTGGAGCAGCGCAACCAGACTGGAGACTTACTTGTGCAGCGGAGCTAGTTACAAACACAAGGTATGAGGATAGCAGAAATAAAGGGTTTTTTTGGGGGGTTACGTGAAATGCAAGGTTTTTCCTTCTACAGTTACAAGTGTGGGTACAGAGCTCAGGGGTGCTGGCGTGAATCTCACTAAGCGAGACAAAATAACATGGTGGCTGGCCAGTTCGGGTGCCCAAGAATACTTTAGGTAATGGGCCCCCCCAATTGGCACTGGAGTTTCACCAGGCATCTATTGAAACTTAATGTACTCCCGTGTAGCTGTCAGCCAGTCAGGAAGCTTCTTGTGTCTAGACCATTTTCTAAAATAAAACATTGTACTCCCAGAACTGATTTCCTGTTGGCAACTCTGCAAATGAGTTTGTGGAGGTCAAATTGCATCTCAAGGTTAACTCCTTGAGTTACAAGGAGCTTGTTGCAATCATTTTATCAATATACATTTTCAAACCAGAGAACCCAGTTTCACCTAAAGATCCACATGTATTTTTTACAACTGCAGTTAAGCATGGGGGAAGAAAAGATAGAAACAGCAAGTGAAGGCAGAGAGATAACATGATGGGGGAATCATGAGACTGTCAGAGTGATCAGCTCCCAGGTCTCACAAGAAAATTTGATTGCGCAATCAAACAGACAGGAGACAGAAAAGGAGCATATAGAACATATCCTTGCTTTATATTTTTCTGCATAATGAATGAGGGCAGGTCTTTTTCAACCCTGCCTTACCCCCTCTTTAAAAGGGAACCTGTTTTAAAAATCAGGTTTCAAAACTTTCTTTAATACTCTTTTAACAATACCTTATAACCTTTTGCAGTTCTTCATTTATGCATGTCCCTTTTTCCATAACAACCACTACAGCAAACAGTAAAGTTTTAACCCACACATTTTTTTAACCTTCTGAATTCTCATGTTTTCCAGTTTATTAGTTTAGTCATTAGCATTGCAGCATGTTATCCATTTATCTCTGTTCTTTACTCCTCTCCCAGCCCAGGAGGAAGCATGCCTGTTTTCCCCAAATGTCACCTCTTTCCCCAGGTGGTCTTCCTTTGTGGAACTTCTGCTTTTTCTGGTCTCTGGGAAGAAAAGTTTTTTTCTGCAGGGTAACCACACCCATCTCTGGGCTACAGCCAATATTAACAGGCAGGCTCCACAGAATCTACAGTAGGTCACTACCTGCCTGTAGACTCCTGGCCAGTAAAAGCGTGGCAGAAGGTTTGCCAAGGTTTCTCTCTTACTTACTATAGGTGCCTCACATTGTGATTAGTGTGTGCCCACTGTATCACCTGCTCTTCTGTCTTGTTTAACCTGGGGTTAGGATGTAAGCTGAACAGTACCACTTTCTTCACAGTATAATTAGGATTGGCTCTGTTAACCACCCCAGGACCAATAAGTACACTATTACTACTTTTCATATATTGATATAACCTGAAAACATGTGTATCCCCATTTTGTAGCATAACCAAGTCTCTGAATCTCCAGGGAATCCCTGGTTTAGCAAAATGTTCAGTCCCTTCAGCTGTCTCATAGACTTCTTCCTCCCCCTTCAACTGCTCTACTAAAGGGGCCTGCCTCCATCTTGGATCACATGATCTGCATCTTGAGATGTCCTTTATTCTCCGCCATGATCAAACACCTCTTCATTGGCAGTCTCTGCACTACTCATACTTGATCCTCTATGACCCATCACCAGGCATTCATCCATCTCCAATTCTGGATCAACAAGGTAGCACCCAGGAAACACAGGAAGCTCCAAATGTTCTATCTTCATCTCGGATATCATCTCTGTGAACTTGTTTGTGTATGTTGACTGGACTTTCTCTGGTCTCTGCAACAGATGTGCCTCTCCTCACCTCTGGACCTTGTCTGACTTGTTCAGGGCTTGCCTTTCCTGGCAGACTCACAGTGCTGCCCCTGGTGGATTACTGGACCTCTGGGTATCTCTGCTCAGCCTCCATCCATCTTTCTGTGAGCCAGTTCACCAGTTCTGTTAAGGTTTTCACCATCTGCATCATTTGCTTCACTGTCTAAAAGTCATATCTGACCATTCCATAGTGTCTGTGAGATGCACTACTGCCAGCAGTCTGTTAGGTGGTCATGCCTATTCTTAACACACCTCTGCTGGATTCTTGTCTGGCCATGCTCGTCAGACCTGCTTTTTGTTGTATAGCCCACTATTTGAAGAAGGAAGATATGCTTTCAAGTATTGGCCCTGTATGATGTTGTTCTTCCATCACAGGCACCAGCTGTACAGTTTCAGTTTGAACTTTTGTCTCTGCTAGTTTGGCTGCCATTCTTCTGGTAATCACTCCTGGGCATGCTGTTGCAGGATCCATACCTTTCTTTTGTGCTTCCCTACTACCAGGTCTAGTACCCATGCACAAAACTCCTGCTCACACCATCTGTCATTGAGGTGCCGGTCAGGAAGCATAGGAAAACCAGGAGCAGTTATAAAATCCACAAGTAGTGTTTTATCATCATTAATAAGAAAATTAAAAAAAAATGTGCAGAATACTGTAGCTCTTATACCGGCAATTCAAATAAAAATAAAGTCCTTCATCTGAGAGTATATCTAATTCTAAATTACAATCTCTCTCTCTCTCAACAAAAAATTGCCCTCTTTATATAATTTATATATATGATACATGATGGGCAGGAGTGGGATATGGAAAATATTCTCATTCCTGCAGTGTGTGTGCTGTGTATTCTCACGAGTGCCGAAGGCACAAGTGAAAATACACAGCTCACCCTGCAGGAGTGAGAATATTTTCCATACCCCATGATCTGCCCATCATGTGTGCAATTTATATCACAGGGGTGGGAGTTTTAGGAGCATTTTTCTGATTCTGTGTGTTTCCTGCTCATTCAGTGTGTGTTTCTGTGTGTGTTCTGAATGGACTGGGAGTGAGAAACACAGCTGACAGTGTTTTGCAAAGCTAATTGAGTGAGTCAGAGGTTCACTGAGAAAGACAAATTGCTGCAGGTTGCACTGAGAAACAGAAACTGCTTTGTAAAAGAGTATCATTAAAATTCAGGTTATTTTGAAGCTGAAATCAGCGCAGTAATGGGCTAGGAAAGTTAGAAAAATAATGGGATGCAGGTGAGATTCTTTTGCAAAGCTAATTGAGTAAGTTGCAGCTTCAGTGGGAAAGAGATGAGAGAAAGATTAAGGAGGCAGTATGGCGCAGTGGTTTAAGGCTCTGAGCTGCAAACCTGGAAACCCGGGTTTGAATTCCACAACCCCCACTTGCATACTGTGTGATCCTGAGCAAGTCATTTAACTTTCTTGTGCTCCCAGGTTGCACCTGTAAACAAGCTTTCAGCTTCGTGTGTCTCTCTTGTGGTAAAAACAAAGATTAAAGATTAACTGTTTTCTGAAGCAGTTTCCTTTAGAGTGCAAGCTGCAGTGCAGTTATCCTCACTCTGGTGACAGTGGCAGAGTATGGATAAATGTTGATATCCTCTCTCTGCTGATGTCATCAGGATTTATCCTCACTGCAGTGGGAAATAACACAGGATATTCTACTGAGAAAGCTGTCACCCACATGGTAAAAATATATATATGTGTGTGTGTGTGTAATGTATTTTCCTGGCAGTTGACTTCTGCATACTGAGCTCATCAAGATACATGTCCTGTTTTCACACAACGTCCCAGGACTTTGTCCATTTTTTCTCTTGCAGGTGCAACAAAATAGAAAATTGTGTTCCCAGAACTGATCGCCTGTTGACAACTCTGTAAATGAGCTTGTGGGGGTCAAACTGCATCTCAAGGTTAACCCCTTGAGTTCCAAATAGCTTTTTGCAGTCATTTCAATAATATAACTATAAACATTTTCAAACCAGAAAACCCAGCTTTGTATAAAGATCCTCATTTATTTTCACAGCCACAGATAAGCAAGGGAGAAGAAAAGATAGAAACAGCAAGTGAAGGCAGAGAGATAACAGGAGGGAGGCAATTGTGAGACTGTTGGTGATCAGTTCCTAGGTTACACAAGAAAATTTGATTGCGCAATCAGACAGACAAGAAACAGAAAAGGAGAGGAGAGGATAGAACAGATCCTTGCTTTTAACTCTTTCAGCATAACAAATGGAACAGGTCTTATTCAACACTGTCGCAATCTTCCATGAAGACAGGGTGTCTTTATGGGCTAATCTAAGTTTTTGACAAAGTTGGTGTCTGAGTTATACTAAACCAAACCTTCCACTTTCCAGTTTATTATCCTGAGCATGCCAGTCAAGGTGAAGCATTGCTCCACACTTAGGACATACATTTTATTCACCATGGAGTTTTCCTCATTTATTCTGGTTGGTGTTTACATTCCACCTCAGGCCTGTGTTAGTGAAGCTTACAACACCTGGCTGGCTGGATAACTGACATGGAGCACAAACACCCAGACTCCCTGCTTATTGTTCTTGGGGATTTAACAGAGCAAACCTCAGCCAATGACCAAAATATAGACAGCATATTAAGTGTCCTACCAGGGACAAAAGTACACTGGACCACTGTTATACTACACTAAAGGATGCTTATCGCTCTGTTCCCGTGCAGCGTTGGGACTCTCTGATCATTGTTTGGTTCATCTTCTCCCGACCTACACGCAAGAAATTAAAATCTGCAAAGCCTGTGGTCAAGACTGTGAAGATGGACCAATGAGGCAAAGCTGGAACTACAGGCCTGCTTTGACTGCACTGATTAGAGTGTTTTTGAGGTTGCAGCTACAGACCTGGGCGACCTCAGGACACTGTGACATCATCTCGTCAGTTTTGTGAGGACATGTGTGTGCCAACTAAAACTTTCGTATGTACAGTAACAATAAACCCTGGTTTACAGCAAAACTCAGGCAGCTTTGTCGGGCCAAGGAGGAGGCTTATAGAAGTGGGGACCAAATCCTGTATAACCAAGCCAGGAACACACTGACAAAGGAAATTAGAGTAGCAAACAGATGCTACACTGAAAAGCTGAAAAATAGGTTTTCAACCAATGACCCTGCGTCGGTGTGGAGAGGCCTGCAGGATATTACCAACTACAGAAGACCATCTCCCCACACTGCAGAGAACCATCAACTGGCCGATGACCTGAATGTGTTTTACTGTAGGTTTGACAAGTCCAATTTTACATCTCTTACCCTTTCCGATCACATTACACAACAAATTACATCCCCTGCCACTCCCCTACCTCTCCCCATTGATACTCCACCTGCATTTAGGGTCTGTGAAGAAGAGGTGATTCAGCTCTTCAGGAGACAGAAGATCAGGAAGGCACCAGGTCCAGATGGTGTGTCACCTTCCTGTTTGAAGGTCTGTGCTGACCAGCTGGCCCCTGTTTTCACACAGATCTTCAACAGATCTCTGGAGCTGTGTGAAGTTCCCTCCTGTTTCAAGCGCTCTACAATCATCCCGGTGCCTAAGAAATCCTCTATCACAGGATTAAATGACTACAGGCCAGTCGCCTTGACGTCTGTGGTCATGAAATCCTTTGAGCAACTGGTGCTGACCCATCTGAAAGACATTACAGGCCCCTTGCTAGATCCCCTGCAGTTTGCTTACCGGGCAAACAGGTCAGCGGATGATGTAGTCAATATGGGACTGCATTACATCCTGAAACATCTTGACTCCCCAGGGACATATGCTAGGGTCCTGTTTGTGGACTTCAGCTCAGCATTCAACACCATTGTCCCAAAGTTCTTCACTCTAAACTCACTCAGCTCACTGTACCAGCCTCCATCTGTCATTGGATTGCAAACTTTGGCGGATAGGAGGCAGCAGGTGAGGCTAGGGATGATTACATCCAGCACCGGACAATTAGCACTGGTACTCCTCAGGGATGTGTTCTCTCCCTCTGCTTTTTCTCTCTACACAAATGACTGCACCTCAGGAGACCTGTCTGTTAAACTCCTGAAGTTTGCAGATGATACAATAGTCATCGGCCTTATTGGGCGGTGATGAGTTCTGCACCTACAGAGCGGAGGTTGAACAGTTGATCCTCTGGTGCAGTCAGAACAATCTGGAGCTGAATACTCTCAAAACTGTGGAGATGATAGTGGATTTCAGGAGGAGTTCTCAGTATTGCCCCTCTTACTATATTTAACAGCACTGTATGCTGCTGCTTGGAAACCTTTAGGTTTCTGGGATCTCCCAATTTCCCAGGACCTGAAATGGGCGTCAACATAAGCACAATTGTCAAAAGGCTCAGCAGAGGATGTACTTCCTGCGTCAGCTCAGGAAGTTCAACCTGCCTCAGGAGCTGCTGATCCAGTTCTATTCTGCAATAATTCAGTCTGTTCTGTGTACATCTATCACTGTCTGGTTTGGATCGGCCACCAAACAGGACAGAAACAGACTACTAGACGGACAGTTAGGACTGCAGAAAAATCAATGGTGCTGACCTGCCTCCATTCAGGATTTATATACGTCCAGAGTTAGGAAACGGGCAGCAACATCACTGCAGATTTATCACACCCTGACACAATTTGTTTCAACTCCTCCTCTGCTGCAGGCGCTACAGAGCTCTGTCACCAAAACAACTAGATATATGAATAGTTTTTTCCACAGGCTATCACTTTGATGAATACTTGAGCCAGTCACACAGTTGAACAATCTTCATGAAATAATCTGTAACATTAAATGTTTACTGTAATTATAAAATGAAATTTTAGGATGCTATATACATGTGTACTGTATATATTCTGTTGTACATATGTATATATTGTTAAATTCACTTACCTCATGTATATAAAGTATCAGCTAATTTATTGCATATTTATTTAGCATTTTGCACTTTGCATTATTGCATTATTGTTTTAATTGTTTTGTTGTTTTTGGTTTTATTGTATGTCTGTTAAGTATATTGAGAAGCAACGGAAAAAAACGGAGTTAAATTCCTTGTATGTGTATACATACTTGGCCAATAAAGTTGATTCTGATTCTGATTCATAGAATCCTGAGATCCTGTCTTGAAGGCACCAGGAACTACAGAAAGTCCTCTGTTTGGTTTCATTCACCCCTGGGAAAGAGGACGTACCTGTTTTGAAACAGTGCTGTCCGAATGGCTAGCACATTGTATTACTTTCTGGTATAGGAAGAATGGTAATAGCTTCCTGGTGCAGTTCATGGTCATTCCACAAGGCATGGCCTCATCTGTTGCTTTCTTCAGGAATGTTTCCGTGGCTGACATATGTGCTGCAGCCACCTGGAGTATGTCCACACCTTTTACTAAACATTACTGTCTGGACATTGCTTCTTGTAGGCATGCAGGCTTCGGCCTTGCTGTCCCACAGGGCCTCGTGTCATGAACAGATGGCACCAACATCCCAGTAAGCTTTTGGGACTCATTCCAAATTTGTGGCCTAAGGGAAGAGATATCCTCTAAGAAGATAGAACAGTTAATTACTGTAACAGTAGATCTTCGAGAGAATCTCTTCTGTTTGGCCACACCGACCCTCCCTCCTTCACCCTTTTTTATTAGCTGTAGGGGAATATGGCATCCGTTTCTGCCTTTGGATTTTTCATGGCTGCTGTTTCCAGCACCTTAGTCTGTCTGTTGTCTGAGGCGCTAGTATAATCTCCTGGTTCCTCATGAAGAGAGAACTCTGTGCACATTCTCTGGCAGGGAACTGAGGGGAGATGGGGCCACCCACATTTATGTAGACGATGACGCATGATGTCATCATGGGCAGCCCCCAGCTAGCAAAAGCTTCCATATGGTCCTAACGCTAACATGGGTATAGTTCCAAAGGTACGACTAAGGGAAGAAATTCTCTGAAGATCTACTGTTACTGTAAGTACTGTATGTAACTGTTCTTTACTGGTCAGTAACGTTCTATGGCTACTGAGAACAAATGTTTAAAAAACCATTAGAACCAGCTGTCTGTCATGTTTATAGAAATTGTGTTTCACTTTAATGTATTGTAGTTGTTTTACTTTGTCCTATTAAAGCCTTTTACATGTTTCACATTACTTGTTTCATTGTCTGTTTTAAGAACATCTGACTGCCCAAACACACCTCACAAGCATTGTGTTTGACTTTGATTCTGTTGTCCTCGTAAACACTCTGATACCACAGGTGCACGGTAGAGTCAAACAATCCTGACGAAAGCCTTTTGTACAGACAGAGAAAAAAATAGGCAAAATATACACTATTACCTGTGAAAGAGAAATGAAATTTAAAAAATTCTCTAGATAACTACAGTAGCTGAACAGAGTATATTTAATGATTTACCAAAGTGGATAACTGCGCTTTAAAATGTCTGTTGCTGAACCATGATAAAAGTGTTCTACAGTTATTTTATCAGTTACTGTGTATTTGCTGTGCTTGCAGATGTCTCCTGGATGAATTGGTGTCTCACAGGATCATGTTACATCAGTCTGTTCCTAATTCTGTGCTTCAGGGAATCCTCCGATCCTGTCTTAAAAATTCTGTAGATAATTGCAGTAACTGAATAGAGTACGTTTATTAAAAAATTTACTGACGTAGATGCCTGTGCAGTGAAATAAATGTCTGTTGCTGAACCGTGATAAGTGTGTTGCATGAAATTTAACCATTACTGTGTTATTTGTTGTGCTTGCAGATGTCTCCTGGATGAACTGGTGTCTCACAGGATCATGTTTCTTCAGTCTGTTCCTCATACTGTGTTTCAAGGAATCCTACGACAGACTCTATGTGGATGTTTTTGTCTCAGTCTAACGATACAGACGTGATCATGGGATTTTTATAAAGACTGGACTTTGTTTTTAGTTACTGCACATTTGCTTTGAATTGCACAATTTGAAAAAAGGAGACATAGGTAAAACAGAATGACGGACCTCAGCTAAGGGTTTGGGGAAAGGGTCATGAATTTTAAAGAAATTCGTAAGTGTATTTCTATCATAAGTAAGCTAACATTCCATTTATTTATTGGAAACAAATTAAATGTGAGAAAATCTCAAAGAATGGTCAGATTTTTATCTACCATGCTTTGAGCAGTTTTTTTTTTTTTTAAGTCCAAAGTGATTTAAAGTACACCTTGAACTCACATGAAAAAGAAATGTACAGTACAATAAGGGGGCGCGGCCCTATTTGTTTTCTTTTGCTGTACGTAATATTTCTGCATGGTAACTTACACAGGAACACAGTATAGGACTTCAAGTTAGTATCATGCACTGATTTTCCCAGTTTGCATACTTTAGTAATAGTTTCACCAACAATGTAAGCACTGTCTTTTTTTGGAATCAAAGCTTGCATCTTCATGGTGCACCATCTCACCGGACTTTGAATTTAAGGTAGCGGCACATCTAAAGATGTTCTGATATGCATCCTTAGCAGAACGTGACATGCAGCTGCACTGTAAAATATCTGTGTTGTGCTTATGCAAACATGGTATAGGGACGAATTGTCATTGTCTAGTTTGTTGTATGATACACTAAACCTGTTATCGGAATTCACCCCAGCAGTTGAAAGCGGTAGGTTAAAGTCTGCATTTCAGTTGTCTACCATTATTTCTACTGAGATGGTTATTTATAACAACAGTGGGGATTACTGTTAATAAGCTCCAGTCTTTGAATATAGAATTCACTTGACATCCTTTGACTTAGGATTAGACTTTGTGTCACCCTTAGTTGAAATCAAAGCTGAACCTCTTGTAGTTCAGATGCAGGCTTAAAAGCTGTAGAACAAGTACTGTACATATTTAGATGGAATTGTTTTAGCGTTCTGGGTTTGCTGTTGGTTCTGATGTACTAATGGGGGGCTCTAAACTAAAAGCACAGTTCTGCAAGCAATGAAAAACAAATTACTAAGTGTTGTGTAAATTCTGCAAATTGTGGCCCAGCAACACTCATTGTGTGTACGTGTGTGTGTATAGATATAAATATATACATATATATCTGTATCTATACACACACGTGTGTACTGGGGGGTCTCACTTCCCCAGTTTGTGCTTCAAGAGGTATCTCTTGTATTCAGCATGTAGCGGGTCTCTGTCACATGACTCCATGGGAGAACATAATCATGACCTCACGCTCCAGGGTACCCATAGTTAAGTTATACACTAACTATCTAATCACTTCAGAACATGGAGTCTTGTCAGTCATGTACTGCAGTCTTCTGGTGCTGGGAACTTGGCTGTTTATGCTGCTATTTAATATTTTTTGTTTGTATTTGTTTCAATAAAAGTACATTGTGAAAAAGACATCTGTTGGTGCAAAACTGTTGTTGATTCTGGTTTAGATCAGCTTTCTGAAGTGGCAGCTCTTCACAGCTCAGTATCTCTACAATGGATATCTATCAGACTTTAAGGAATATGTTGATGGAATGATAACTTGTCAGTAACTATCATAAATTATTATTCTTTCAGAAATGCATTGCACACTGCCATAGAGTGTACACGGATGCTAGATGAACTGCAGAGTCATTGCAGCTCCAGGTGAATAAGGACACCATATTGCAATGCTGAAATTGTCTGTGATAATTTTGGCCAGTTGTTTAGGGCCATGGCAAATAAAAAAAAAAAAAAACTGAAATGGACACGGTCAGCTTTTGGCTTTTATATCCCCTTTTGAGATAAGTGCCTGTAGCCCTTTATGTGCCTAGTAAATGCATATAAGCTGCCAGATTGACTTATTATGCAATTCAATATCTATTTTAATGGTGTTATATGGTAAACAGTTGTACTGGTGACCCGCTCTTACTCCTGGCTGCCCAATGCGAATGCACATTCACAGTGGCACTGAAGCACCGGTAAACCCATCCGTAGACAAGTTTGACAGATTTCACACAATGTGAGCTAAGTATATTTTAGAAAAGTGCGCAGCGAGCTGAGCTTAATAAAGTAGCTCACTCTCAGAAATGAGCATTTTATTATTGTGAAATTCGGCTTTAAAAATTCAAGCCATGACAACGGGCGTGCGCATCTGAAAGCATTCTACTTCTTAATGTGCTGCCACATCCCTGTAATGAGAGGGTTTATGCCATTCAGGTATGGAATCTAGTACAATGGAGTATCCTCTTAGGATTGCTATTAAACTATAAAATGGGTAAGTGATTTACAGAAAAATCATTGGTGAAAGCTGTTACATGGCTGTACATTGCTATAGCTCAGTGCACAGTCATCCTGCTACTTAGCCTTATCACAAATTAATATGCTTCCAAAAATTTTAAAACAATCTGGCAGCCATTTTTCCCTCACTAAACTCTCAGTCCCAATTTTCTGTATATTAATTACCTGTTTTATAATTCCTGATCTTCATCGAGTATATCTCCTCCATTGGGTTACACCTTTGGAATTGTAAGCTATCAGCATCAGGACCACTCTGAAACATTTGCTAGCCAATGGCGCCCACAGTGACCTGCAGCATCCCTGCCTATATAACCACTTGTCTGAGGTTAAAGAAGCCCAATTCTGACTGAAGTAAGCCAGCCTGCCCCCCACTGGTACAGGAGAATCGGCCCTGGGCACCCCATCAGGGTGCCTGTTTCACAGCAGCTTATAATCAAGTTTGAAGAGGCCAAGATGGTTGAAGGGACTTGTGTTGCTAATACTGTTACAGATGCCATTGCCAGTACCCCGTGTACTGACTGGGGGAAATTGCAGGCAGGGGATCCTAACGTGACCCACTTAGTGACTTATGTTTCAGTACAGGAGGGTGGCATGGATACTGGTGGTATGGAGGTGGGACCATTGTGGTAATTTGAGCAAAAACAAGGTACCCTATTTCATATGAAGCCCAACCCCCATACTAGATGTGTAGATACCAGAGTAGTGGTGCCCATGGCCTATAGAGAGAAGGTGATGGAGAATGTTTGCTCTACTCACTCTAGGCCATTGAGCCATGGGGAAGTCTTGACAAAAATAGCACCATTTTACTACTGGTCAGGAATGTACCGGCAAGTGGCTGTCTATCCGAAGGCTGGTGTGGGGTGCTGTCAGAGGTACTGAGAAGGAGAGTGGGAGGAGTAACCCAAAGGGTAGAAGGCCGCAAGAAATGGCACCCTTGGAAGAGGGGGAGATTCATAAGAAAGGCAGAAGGTGCAAGGTGGTAGCAGATATCTAACCTTGGTACACCTCTGTACAAATGCATAAATGTTTAAGGAATGACACCCCAGGGGCTTTGAGAGGAACCAGCTGTTTGCTTTCAGCTTGTGAAGTTCTTTATCTGCCTGGAGGTGTCTGTTGAGATCCACCTGGGATGGGACAACAAGGGCTTGTGGGTCAAAGGAATACCCTCAGGTTTTGATAATGGGGAAACAAAATGAAAAATATGCAATCAAAAAGAAATGTTTATGCTGTTTAAAATAGAAAATGTCCCTAGGGCCATAGGGATCAGGTATGGGATGAAACTTATGATGAGGCCCCAGAAAGAAGCTTGGTATGTCTAAGTGGGGATGACATAGGACAGTGTCCCCTCCAAGGGAAGTTCTACTTAGTGCTGGATTGTCCAGCCACCCAAAAACAGCTAGGTAGCGAAAGCCAGGATGCAGCAGAAAAATGTAGCGTTTTCCTTTCTCTCTTTCAATATAGGTGACTATAAGATTCTAGTACTGTGTTAGCTCAGGGTATAGTTCATGTGTATAGCTATTATAGAATAGCTGTCTTAAAGGCAATTCTGATTAAGGGACCCTGGGGCAGAGCTTCAGGTGAGGGTGGACCAAAGCTCCACACCCTCCCAGGGCACTGGTTGGGAGTTAGGACCCCATCCTTTTTCTACTTGACTTTGTATTTGACCTTATAGCCATACAGTTCATAGTGCAGCACAGAGCTGGTTCATTGCATGAACATTGTCTGACAGACATGGGTCATGGAAGTTTAAATGTAAATATGTGAATATGTATGGTGTTAATGTGGTACTTAGATGTATCACATGCTTACTAACCAAGGGTAATGTATTGTCACCAGGTGTGAGTAAGCTATGTTACATACATAGAAGTTATGGCTATTACTTTACTTGTTAAGGGACCCTGGAATGGAGCTTCAGGTGAGGGTGGGCCGAAGCGCCATACTCTTCCAGGGTGCTGGTTGAAAGGTATTCCCCCATCTAAAATGTCCCACAGGAAAAATGCCCAAGGGGTTGGGGTGTGAAACGACCTGAAATACCCAGTCCCTGGGACAGAGAAGATCATGCTAAATACGTTTGTGTTTTTATGCACCTAACATTTTGTCTGCCTGTTTGTGTGAAATCACATGTCCCTGTGACACAACTCCCAGCAATATCCTAGCCAGGATCTGAACCCCCTACAAGCACCCATCTCAAAAGAGAAGGTATTAGAGGCAGTGGGCTCAGTACAAGTGGGGGTGGCACCTGGTCCTGATGGGTGTGCCAGGTGAACTATTGAAGGTTTTGGTGGCAGAAGTTGTGGAGGAATTTGTTGCTCCTCATAAATATCATCTAGACCAGGAAGGAAGAGATGCATCAAGGGGTTTGGGAAGGTCTTTTAATTTTCTTGCATAAAAAGGGTCCTAAAACTGACAGGATGAATTGGTACCCAGTTAGTCTGCTGACCACAAAATATTGAGAACCAGTACTCCAGACACCAATGATTCAGTAAAGAAAAAATCTTTTACTGAGTTTGAGACTGTACTTATGTGCAGTACAGTGACTCTAAATACACATTTCAGCTCCACACACCGCAGCTAGCCTCGTGCGCTTCAGAGCCTTCAGCCCCTTGGTCCAGGAGGTGTGACTCAAATTCTACCTCAATGCCTTTAAATACAGTCCTTACACAGGTGCATAGTCTAAAATCATTAAACAGCAATTATATATATATATATCCAGAGTTGTTTTTATGTGACATGAATACTCTTGGTGCTCCCAATAAAATATCTTGGTCTATGTCGCTCTAATAAGAGCTGCCTACTTATGGGTGATTTCAAAAAATTCACTTCAATTCAAGAGTAACTTCCCATAAAATAAGCTGGTTAGAAATAAACCAATTGTTTGTTTTATTTCCATTGCAAGAGATGCATTACATGTAAGCAGGTAGTGCAAGGAAAATGTTTGTAAACCCAGGGATTGCAGGTGTTAGAGAAATTAAGATAAACCATTTTATCCCATGTAACACCAGATATGTGACATATGCCCTGTGGTGCTCTTGTGGGAAACTTTACATGGGACAAGCCATGAGGTGGTTAAAGGAAATGATACGGGGGCACTATAGGGCAATTAGAAAAACTGACTAAACGCATCCAATAGGGAAACATTTATCAGAAGTGGGAGATATTAAAATCCATCAGGTGAAGTACATGGGATTTGACCATGTGCCATATGAAATACAAGGTGGGGGGTGATAGAAATTTAACACTAAACCAGAGAGAGTCTATGTGGATATTCAAATTATGAACACTCAAGCCTACAGGGCTTAATGATGAAATAGATTGGAAATACCTTATAAAATGGTTATGGAAAATCCTGGAATCTGATTGGCTGCTGTTCATGTAGCAATTATGTTCCAGGCATGGAAAATAAAAGGTGATGTCAAATGTACACTGATCACCACTGGAATCATTACGCTAACAGAATGTTAACAATTCAACTGGCAGCCATTTTTTTGCCCTATAACTAAGCACCACATTTATTTTGCAGTGGGCCCTAAAATTAAAACTATATTAAATACAAAATACTGTAAAACAAATTAATTAAATATTGTTTCCTGAACATCACACTCTCCTTACACACATAAACAAATTAGAAACATTAAGTATTGTTTATAGTTTTCATTACAACTGTTTCTTTGTTGACAATGACAAATCCCCTTCTATCTTTACCTGCTTATCGGGAAATCTCTTCTTGCCCTGACAGTAGGATAGTTGACTCTCTGGCTGTAACAGAGGCCTTTATAGTATATAGTGGAGTGTTCTGTATAGAATTCCATCCCTTTCAAAATGCTGTTTTACCACAGTTCCAAGGTCATGGAATGCTGTTTCTACCCTACTGTGGTAGAACAGCATTTGAGAACTCTAGAGACTGCATGAAGTCAGTTTCATTTTGAAAGCAAAAGAACTCACAAAACTCATATTTCACACAGTACTATACACTATAAAAAATACAGGATGAGCAACCCTGTGCACAACCAGTGTGTTTTGCCAACTCGGGGCTCTGATTCCCATGGACCTCTCAAGCTTCGCTTTCGAGGTCAGAGGGACTCAGAACCCCTCTGTGGCAGAACACACTGGTTCTGCATAGTTGCCCATCCAGTATTCTCTATGTTGTGTGTGTGTGTGTGTGTGTGTGTGTGTGTGTGTGTATGTGTATATGTACAGTATGTTAGAAGAGTAACATTCTACCAGCGGAACTGAGCAGAATTTTGAATCCATGTATTCCATGATAAACATTCCATATCTTGAATGTGGGGAAAAAAAAAAAAAACAGGAAGAAGAAAGTAGGCAGTAATACAATGACATCATTTGCAGTGTGCAGAAGGACTATTTTATCATAAATGCACACAAGTGCTGGCCTGGTGGCGCTGAGGGTTGAGGCACTGGATGCCACACCTTGCACCACGCCAGCAACCCATGTTCGGGAACGGGCATGGGTTGCCGGGGGTTGGCAGGGGCGGGGAAGGATAAAGCATCCGATGGACTGCTCTCCTTCCCTGGGGAGGGGGGTATTGCAACTTTGGTACCCGAGTGCCCTCTGGCGGAGGCTGGAAGGGCAAGGTGACGAGCATTACCGTGGGGGGAGCCGAGTGCAGACGCTTCGAGGAGAACGCGCATGGGAGCATGCGTGTTCTTCCTCCACGGGCATCATTGCACGCACTCTGCTCCAGAGGGAGCATATAAAAAAAAAATCCACCTCGACTCCTCTATGAAGCCGCCTCGCCGCCCCTTGATGGCTGTCAGGCTGGCTCCCTTCAACCAGAACTGTCTGGGGCATCTTGGCCGGTACCATGCCCTGCCCCGGGGTGCAAGCCAGGGGGCTAGGGAGAGCAGCCTATATGAGGGCAAGGGGTGACGGGGACCATGACTGGGCTGATCCCTGGAGCCGGGACGACAAAAAAAAAAAAAGTACACAAGTAAATCTATTGTTTCTACATATAAACATGCTTTTCCCAACTGTAAAAACATTTTTAAAAAAGGAGCCCATTTTATAAGCACAATAAGGCACTCTGGGATGTGTGTGGAACACATTGTACCACACAGCCAGCGGCTAAAGTCACTCGACCTTTGACCTCGTTCCTTATTACACCCTTGGCCGTGTGGTTAAATGTATTCCATTCACACCCCATCATGCCTTATTGCTTACATATACATTAACTGCATTATCAAGATGCCATTTGTATGTTGCTATGTGAAATTATCTGAAAAAATCAGTATGCACTATGAATTAATATGCATGGATGATTGGGTGCTCTAAAAGAAACATTTGTGGTGAAACTGTTCAATTTAAATTTGCTATGGGACCATAGTAACCTCAATTTGTTGTGCTTGAAAATAAACTCAGAGAGTGTTTACGTGAATTGCCTTGGTCGATGTCGGCCATGCAGCCAGCTTGTTTTTATGGGAATTTACCCTTGAATTGGAGTGAGAGTTTTTTTGAAATCACCCACAAGTAGGCAGCACTTATTAGAGCCAACATAGAACAAGATATATTATTGGGAGCACCAAGAGTATTCACGTGTCACATAAAAAAACACTGGATATATTTAATTGCTGTTTAATTATTTTATAATATGCCCCTGTTTAATGATTGTTCTTAAAGGCATTGAGGTAGAATTTGAGTCATGTCTCCTGATGAAGCGGCCGAGGGCTCCAAAGCGCTGAGGCTAGTTGCGGTGTGGGGAGCTGAAATTTGTATCATGAATTTATATTTAAAATCACTGTACTGTGTGTAAGTACAACTCGAACTGAGTAAACGATTTTTTCTTCACTGAATCATTGGTGTCTGGAGTGCTGGTTCTCAATATTTTGTCATTTACATTTTCTTAACACTCACTCTATAATGTGAGTGCTGCCCTTACCTGTGATAGTCTGTTGACCACAGACTGGAAAATTGTGTCAAATTCTGGGGCACTAATTAGTAAAAGTAGCAGATATTTTCATTTAGCTTTTCCAAACTTGTACAGTACCGGTCACACCATTGAAACAATGTATGCCTTCTTAGGGAGCAGCTAGAATCGAAAATTACAAGAAGTTTCATGGCTTGCTCCTGATTTTAGATCAGAGAAGGCTTTGATAATGTTCCTCATGAGTATTTATTTGCTGTTCTACATAAATATTTAATCCCAGAATCTTTCTTTGGTTGTGTCAAACTGATGTATGCTTTGGCTACCACAACACCCATTATTAATGGGACTCTAGGATCAAGTGTGTCCATAAAAAGGGGGTGAGACAATGGTGCTCACTTGGCCTGATTTTGTGTATATTCTACCTGGATCCCATGTTAAGAAGGATCCAACAAGATGAGGGAATTAAGAGTGTTACAGGTCTAGGAGGGAGTGTCTTCCCACGTAGAACAGCTTATGTGGATAATTTATAATAGTACAGGATACAAATTGAGGTGAAATTACTTTAAGGCTGTTACATGAATTTTCCATGATTTCAGGATTGAAAAATAATTTGAACAAGTACATAGGTAGATGGGGGCCTTAGGTATAGGGGATAAAATTTCAAAGGACCCAGTTAAGATACTGGAAGTTACATTTGGAATTCATTATTTACAGTATGGCTGTTCAAAACTGGCAGGAGAAACTGCTAATGCCTGAACAAAGCGGCTGCTCAAAACTGGCAGGAGAAACTGTGAATTCTCAAACAGAAGGTAGACAAATGGAAGGCATGGCCAGTGATTAAAAAGGGGTCTATATGGTGGAAACTTTTATTGTACTCATTTTTGCTTATATATTCTAGTTTTCATTTGCTCCAGAGTTTGGAGACTAGACTCTATACTATATATTTTTAGACTGTTATAGGGTAGCAGACTTAACCAGTAAAATGCAATGTTACCTACAGACCAGTAAAAGAAGTGTGTCTCTCACTGTTAAATCCTGTGGTTTGTTTTTCTTCAGCATGCTTTTCTATAGTAACTTATATACAACAGGAGTAGGGGTAAAATAACAAGACAAAAAAGGTAACTTAGCAAGTGACATCAGTAACAGCAACATATGAAAAATATGTTGTTACTGTTGTCACAGTGGATATTTTTTAAGTTACTGTCATCACAGTGGAACGGGGCCCTTGAGAGGGTGGGGGAGCAGGGGATAATTCCCAGGGCCCAGTGTCAGGAGGGGCCCAGGCCACCCAGCATACTCTGTGCAAGAACAGGGCTGCGAGCTGGTAGGGGCCCCACAGTATGAACTTTCCCCGGGGCCTGTAATTCCTCTCAAGGGACCTGCAGTGGAATACTGAACAAAAGTCTGAGAACTGCTTTCACAATGCTGATGACATCAAAATGCCTAGTGCAGCATTGAAACCAGCTCTTAAAACCAAAGAAAAACAGAAACATCTTCAAGCAAAATGCAGATTTGAAAGCCATAACTTGTAAACTATTGCTGTATCTATCAAATGTACAATAGCCTGACTCCAAATAAGCAATTTATCATTACTTGGGAGTGGGCAGGACTTACTTGTGGCTCTGCCACTCGTGAGTTATGATCCTGCCCCCTCGTGCTTGAAGATAAATTACATACTTTGAGTCAGCCCACTGCACATCCCCTATAGCTCCAGTGGTGCAAGGTAGGGTCCAGCTATGGCTTTTCTGTTTTGTTTTTTTCCGAGACCATTGTGGTTATTTGTTTAGGAAATGAAAAGTGGGAGTTGTATTTAAAAACCTCCATGAAGGAATTCTTACATGATCTTCAAGAACATCTCAATCCTTTGAGCCACATCATGGAACTGTAAGCGGTCGACATCTGGACCAGCTAGATATTTTTTACTAGCTGGGACTGCCCATGTTGAGGTGCCTCATCGTCACCTATATTACATGGGCATCCCCAGCATGCCTCAGTTCATTCTCGTATCATCAACCACATGTCCACTGCTGCTGAAGACACCAGTCAAACTCTGCAGGTATCTCTAATGCTGCTACTTCAGGTTTGAAATTTTAGAAGTTTTATGCTACTGCCAAAAGCAAATGAGCCATTGTTCGATGTTGTTGCAGTGACAAGAAGATCTACAAAGAAGGCAACTGCTCTGTGTGCATTCGCCTTATACCTTGCTGACAGTTAAGGCCCATGGCATTTGCCAGGGTTTTCCAGGCCACTTGGAGATGTCACAAGAAAACCTTAGAGTTGTTAAAACTGAAAGCTGTAGAGGAGAAGCAAGATGCGTTGAAGGTGGCTTCATTGTCGTCAACCACTTCCTCAATTCCTGGTTCACTGTCAACCCACCACTGGCTGGCAGTATAGCCAAGAGGTTAGAGTAACGAGCTGTGAATGAGCTTGGTACATCCAGCAGACCTGGGTTTGATTCCCACAACATCTACTTGTGTACTGTGTGACTGAGCAAGTCACTTAACCCCCCAGTGCTCCCAGGTCACTCCTGAAAAAAGGCACTTGTACCTAGTGGGCCTTACCCAGTTACCAAAGACTAAAATAGAAAATGCTCTGAGGTCAATGGCATCCATTGCTAATTCAACTGAAAACGACAAGTCTGCTAAATCAGCGGACAAACACCACCACACAGACAAGGACAAGAGGCACAGAATGAAGACTGCCACTCCTGAAAGATCCCCATCTGCTCTGAAAAGAGATGTCACTTGAAAAAGTCAGGACCCAGGCCAGGGCCTCTGGTTCTGCTGCTCCCCCTGACCATCTCTGAGCTGGGATCTGGCATGAGCTGTACTCTCCTGCCTGGGGACTCTTGGCCAATACCGCCGTCAGGCATTGCTCCACTTCTGTGCCAAACAATATTGGAGATATTTTAAAGGCTTATGCCATTGCCTCCATTGTTGACTCAGTCCCCTTTGATGCCCTCAGAGTTGCCACCATCTGCCTCATTGACAACACAGGAATTCCTTCTGCCTGCTGTAATTTGGTGCAAGGTTCATACTCCATTGACGGCAACCTGGTCAACAGTCCCTCTTTTTCTGCCTCCTATGTAGGTCGACCCTTTACCAACGGCCATCGATGTCAACAAGGAGCTGAAATACAAACTGCAATATATGGGGAAAGAGGATGGAGACATGGAGGAAGTGCCGGATCCCTTAGAGGTAGTGGGGTCCAGTTCTATTTTGTCTTCCTGTAGTGAGGAAAGTGTAAAGAACAGTCTACAACCACCTTCTGAGGAGGCCTCCTTTCAGGCTTTCATCAAGAAGGACCCAGTAAAACGGGGGGTTGATCCAGAGCAGGAGGATCCCTCTACATAGAGTCTGTATGAGATCCTGGAGGGGTCTGCCTCCCCTAATGTCATTATCCCTCCAATAAATTTAGCTCTGGAGGATGCCACTCTGGCTGCCTTGCACAGGTCCTGTGCCCTGCCTGCTGTTCAAAGAAGTTCAGTTGTTCCAGTGCCTTCTAGTAAAACAAACTATGCCTCTCAATCAGAAATTGATTCAGTAGTGATTATGACTGCCTATGACATATCAAAAACTCCTAAACACATGTGCACCCTTCCTCCTGCTAGAGTCAAGAAAACTTAATGTCATGGGCAAGAGAACATTTGTTTCAGCATCTCTTGGACTTAGAATTGCCAATTTCCAGGCATATATAATTAATTATCAAAATTGCCTGTGGAAGTCTATAGCCAACATGGATGAAAAGCTGCCTGGTGGCCCAGACAGTATGATAATCCAGCAGACTGTTGCTAATGGCCTGGAAGCCAGCAAGCACCTATTAAGATACCGCTAGCAATGCCGGTGACCTGGGTTTGGAACAAGCCCGGGAGCAGGAGGGCTGGCCAGGAGGGAGGCTTGAGCATCCTGGGAGCTAGTCTCCCCTGGGAGTGAGGGGTGATGGCCTTGCACTTGCTTGACCTCTGGTGGAGACCAGAGTTGTACAGCAGGTCAGAGCCTTACATTGGGGGATTTGTGGCAGATGTCAGCATGCACTTTGATGTCAAGGTGCAGCCACAACTGTAGGTGATATTAGGGGGAAAATACAGAGCCCAGCATTATCACCACCAATGGAGGAGGTGCCCTCACCACAGGACCAGCGAGAGTCACAATGGGGACCTGACAAACAAGAAGCATAGGGGTTCTGCCCACCTCACCCTTGCCTGGGGAGTATAGCCACAGCTATATGGGGGTCTGATTGGTGGATCGCGGAGTTGGGCCAGGTTGGCGGCAGGTGTGCTGAGGCTCACGGGGGCAGAACAAATACAAAAAAAAAGATCTGCCTATAATGCCTCGGATGCAGTAGCCCATGTGGCTGCTTCCAGCATTTTCCTGCACTGTCACTCCTGGTTGCATGTCCCTGGCTTTGCCTCTGATGTATATCCAAGGCCCCTAGAATTCTGTGGCTGCAAAATATTGCACAGAACTTGTAACCTACCACATAACTTCTGCACTGCTGCAGAATTCACTGTTCTTGGTGATTTTTTCTTAGTATTTCTGTTTATCCATGGAACCTGGTTCCCTTCCCCTCTTGTTATGTCCAAATCCCCTCTATGCTCAGAATGTGATGTTATCAATGCTATAACATCATACATTAGCTAATAAAATAACTGCATTCTGCCACAGAAATAAATAGCCACTCATCTACCACAGCTCCACTGACAAGGCAGTGGCACAGCACATCAGGCATGGTGATATTTGCTCAACCTGCACTACAGCCTAATACAATTTTCAGTCTTACGTTACACTAGGGCCAACTTAAACAAAACCTTGAAAATAGCATAGACCTGTCAAGTCCATACCTTACTTTGTACAAACTTACTTTTGCCTTTAAGTATTGAGATGACATCTGAAATGAATAACTGGTAAATTGAATTAACCTGTTATTTTTAAGAAAAATAAAGCAACTAACTATGTCCAGACTCCAGAAAAGTGGAATATAATAATGTGTAGACCTGCTGAAAGAATAGACCTGTTAAATAATTGCACTGTACACATTTTGCCAGGGTTATTGATTACATAGCGTCATTGGTTGGTAGAATCTCCTAAAAGTTATCGAGAAATGCTGTGTGCAGGGCCAGCTGTTGGGCCAGAGGGTACCATGTTGTGTTCCCGTGTCGGCAAATCAGGTTCAGAGATGAGCTCTGTGGGCTGGCTGGGCAGCTCAAGGATTGGGGAACACATCACTACTCTGAGTCTGGGAAGGTATGTCGCAGTGTTCTGTCACATGGGGAACACATTATTATGGGCTGGATAGCTTTATCTCACAATGGGTTCACATGCATGTCATGGCTTGATGGTGTTACGATGGTGTGCCAGGGAAGCAGGTTGGCATGAAAAATTAGTTTTGCAATATCTCCTCTATTCTGTTAATTTAATTTCCAAAGGGACCTGTATTAATGAGGATACAATTTCATTGAAATTTAAAATACATACATATATATATATATATATATATATATATATATATAATACACACACACATATTATCTCTCTCATTATATATATACAGTCAACTCCACTTATACCACCCACAGCTATGGCGGGCAATCTGTTTTAGTGGGCAAATTTAATTTACCATTTGCCAGATTCATAGACTGCAATGTTAAGAATGGTGGTTATGACGTTAAATGCCCGCCTTATATTGCAGGTAGCTTAGCTGCTAACGTGTCAGTTAGTGTAAGTTCACACTTTAGCATGCAGTTTGTCAAGCTAGCCAAAGTGTGAACTGACACTAATTAGCAGCTATCATGTCCAAAAACACTAGAAGGTGGGCATGGCTACATGATGCAGTGTCACTTAATTTTAATTCAGTCACCTCCTGCTGCCGGTAAGAATACAGTATTGTATACCACAATCGCCGAAGAAGGAATGGGGGGAATTGGAGCGAGATGTCTAAATGAACGTCATCTCTCAGAAAATGAAATGAAAACTGAACCCAAAAGTTCTGACTGTGAATAAACAAGTGCTGACATGCTCAACTACCCTTCCACACTTTTAAAATTATGTTTTGTACAGTACCTTAGCCTGCCATTGTTGCTAGGTCCAGAGGTTGCAAGACATGTTGCTAGGTACTGCATTGGTGAGTGCTAAGATTAAAAGTCACCACCTGTAAAAAGAAGGAAGTGAAGTACCGTATCGGACTGTAAATAAATAAATATGGAAAATCTCTCTGTCCTCAAATACAGCCACTGTGTCCGCATTTTTAAAAAAAAAAAATGCTTTTTGGTTATAATGCCTACTCCGTATAACGGGCAAAATCATCTTACATGGATAAGCCCATTATAAGCTGGCTTTGTGTGTGTGTGTATGTTATTTATATATATATATATATATATATATATAAAATGGGTTGGTAAAACCGTAGAAATTCCACTAACATCATTGGACAGAATGCATCACATGACCATGCATTATTTCCCAGACCGACACCTCCCATGCGACTGCACACTGAACTACTTTCCAGCCTCCTTCCAGTCTTCAGAACTTTCTCACCAGTACTACGTTCACTCCACACCTGACACACAAAACCTGCCACAAACACACACACACACACCCAGCACAAGCAGGCTACCACCAACAGAAATCAATGCAGCAATCCTCAGCCCAATGTACACAAGAGGTGTTTAAATCTGCCATACGTTTTTAATAAAATGCAATATAAAAGTCTTATCTGGTTGATCCTGCCATTTTTGTTGTGGCTCCATGTTGAAGAGCTTTGCCATTCTGCTGCAATGTAACGTGACCGAGTGCTGCCACTGTTTGTGCGTTGGTGCCAGTAGTTTGTCAGTCGGTTTAAAAAGTAAAAATTTTTTATTTTTTTTTTCATTTTCTCAGAAAAAGAAACTTGCCATCTGTAGCTGGAGAAGACCCACCTCAGAGCACTTTCACTTTTATCATTATAACCACCAGGGGTTGGGTTGATGTTATTTTTAGGTTTTTTTTTAGCGCGGTGCCTCCATTTTTGTAACCCGCTGCTTGGGTTCAGGGAGAAAACTGTTGCTCAGCATTTTGGCTAGGTTTGAAACTTCTGCACAGAGGCACCCAAGTGATCCAGACACAGGAAGCAATAACTGAAATCTCCAAACCAGGAGTGGGATTCTAGAGTGTGGCTTTTATTTACAATAACAACAGAATAATAAAGCATAGATGGACCCCCATGGGGATACACTCTCTGGTAATGCAGATTAACGGAGACTAGAACACATCTTCTTCACAACACTGTAACCCTCAGGCTCTGAACACACTGTGCTCTCAGCCTGAACTGGTACTCTTCTCTTGGATTCCCTGGCATGGCACCTCAGCCAGCACTTGCACATTTCTCCATATTGCATGGATATTTATCTGGTGTCTTCCTCTACCACCCATGAGCACTTCCTAGCTCCATAGGGGAAAACATCATCCTCAATCCCATGTCTGGGTACTTTCTGCAGACAGCGGCCAAGTGCCTGGAAGAAAGCTATAGGTGCTCAAGTGAACCCATGGAGGTAAATCTGGTTACTCCAGATGGGGGGTCTCCCACCTCTTGCTCCCAAATCCGTACCCAGCCATTCATTTGGAATCAACACCTTTCCTTGTGAACCTCTCTGGTTTGTAGAATGCTATCTCAAAATGTATATCACATTTAACACTCTACTCTTCATGAACTGGTGTCCTGACTTGTAATGTTCTCTGAGTGGCTATGTCCATCCCTGTAGACCCCCACTGTTTAGATGCATTTAAAGTCATACACAAACTTCAAGTACTGTACTTGGCTGTCCTTCCCTGACCCCACAGTAGCAGATACTTTACACACTGTCTCAGTGAGAACATGGGCTCTAAATCAGAGCAAACACACCAACTGGTTTGTAGGTGTCCCAGGGCCTCTGGCAAAGGAAAAAAAAACACATCTTGGTACCTCAGTACTTGCTCAACAAATCATCAGGCAGCTTTCCTTCCTTCAGCAGGGCTATAGCTACACTCACTCTGCGTTGCTTCTGTTTTTCTTAAATCACTGACTGCCTCGCTCTGTGCTTTCTCTCCTCGACTTCAGTCAGCGGCTTCTTTTCTACAAACTAGAGCTAAAATGGAAAAAACACACTTTACTTTACATTTCACCTAAGACGGACTTACTTTAAACCTGTGCCTGTATTTTACTTTTGGAGACCAACCACCATCACACAGTTCAGTATGATACAAGTGAAAGTGCTCTGCGGTGGGTCTTCTCCAGCTACAGACGGCAGCTTTCTTTTTCTGAGAAAATAAAAAAAAAACTTGTTTTTTACTTTTTAAACCAACTGACACTGAAACTACTGGCACCAATGCACAAACAGCGGCAGCACTCTGTCACGCTACATTGCAGCAGAAAGTCAAAGCCCTTCAACATGGATCCACAGCAAAAATGGCAGGATCAACCAGATAACCATTACCAACAACTTAAACCCATTCAAGGGGGGAAGGGGGTGGGAAAAGATCGGAAAGATGGCCGCCAGGCTGGGTGCGCTGTAAACTCACTCCGTGGTATTCAGGTGTTTTGAGCACTGCTCTGGCATTTTGGAGCATTTTTGGAGTGTTCTTAACTGGATTAACATCCGTCTTGAGTTGACATTTATTCATGTATGGTTTGAGTGCGTTGTTTTGCTACAGCTCACGCTGAGCTCGGAGTTTCAGGAGTTTGAGACTCTGGCCCTGGCTACTCGTTGGGGGATAGTGTTCGGTTCCCCGGTGTTGGGAGATCCTGCTTGCTGGTGGACTTTGACTTTCTGTGTGAAGGCTTCAACTCACTGTCCAGTGTGGGAGGACCTGGTCTGTTGTCCTCTTTAGGAGGGCTTTGGTTTGATTTACCGCACGATGCTCTGGACTGATTTCCTGTGTGGCTGCTCTGATTGAGTGCTTCGAGAAGTTACTGGGAGAAGGAATCATTTTCGTGTTATCCCATCGGCTGAAAAGGATGAAGGATTTGTGAGCTGATGGTGGGGCTTGTTCTGGGTTCCACCCGTGCAGTCCCAATTGGTCTGGTGGTTGGTGTTCTTGTCCGCAGTGTCATGGGGGTTCTTGCTCGCATTCACCAGAGAGTCAGTGTTGAGGGCTAGACCCTAGGTTTCTCTGGGGGGCCTATCGGACGGTGGGCGCTACCAGGGATCTCTGAGTGGCTACTGAGGCTGGCCACCATCCACTGGGGTGTTACCGGGCTGCCCTAGTTCTAGACTGGTGCTGGATCCTGATTTGGAAGAGAACTTTGGATGAAAACGTATCCTGCTATTCGTGGATTTCCTCCTCCTATTTCTGATTTGGAATTACGGTCAGATTGTTCTTTTTGTTTGACAGTGTGATATACTAGTGTGTGATCTTGAAGAAACTCTCAAGTAGAGCTACTTCTAGATTTTGTGCCCATGTCTGGTCCAATTTCAATTGGATTTACGGTGGCTCAGTCATCATTAGATTCTGCAAAAATAATTTTTTCTAGAGGCAGTAAGAGAACACTGATGAATACATCTAATGTATTTTTGTGGCAGTGAGAGGGCCACTTCTGTTTTGTTTTTTTTGCAAGGGTTAGGTGAGAGTTTCCCTTGTTCAAACTGTAAACCATATTAACCGAACATTAATACCTCTGCTCAAACTTTAAATAACCTGGCATGTGATATTGTATCAGGTATTTTGGACACTAATAACTTAGAGCTGTATTCTGTTCTAATTTGTTTGTCTGTCTGGGGTTTTAAATCCAGGAGGGTTGGGATTGTTATGGGTTAATTTTTGGGGTGGGTATGTTCCCTGCTTAGTTTTATTACTTTTAGAAATATGTATTATGTTTATGTTAAACAGTGAGAATGTCTAGATTAAACATCACCAGGTAGTGAGAGGACCGGGGTGATGTTTTTGAATGTTTTAGGGTTGGTGTTAAGTTATTTAGTTTCTTTGTATTTGGGACCTAGGTAGTGAGAGTACCTTTTTTTTTTTTTTTTTAACCAATTATTTTACCAGGTGAGACACACTAAGCTGAAAGCTTGTTTGCAGGTGCAACCTGGGAGCACGAGGAAGTTAAGTGACTTGCTCAGGGTCACACAGTATGCCCCTAGGGGGCTTTGGGATTCAAACCCAGGTCTCCAGATTTGCAGCTCAGAGCCTTAACCCACTGCACCGTACTGCCTCCTACCTGGGCTAATAACTTTTTTTTTTAAACTTTGTATTTATTATTTTCAATATACAGATAAAATACATTCCAAGCAGTGACATATCAAATGATAATTACATTCTGGACACATTGAGGATGCCACCCTTCTAAAACTCCTATAAGCTACTTATTCAAGATACATCTTGGGAGGTCCTTATGACCTTCTATACACCGGGGCTCAAGGATTCCATCGGGGTCCGGCTTGCTGTGGGGTAGGGCAGGCTCCAAGACCCTCACGACCTTCTCATTCTACAGCAAAAATCTGTACCATTGCAGGTATGGTGCTCTGATGATGGTGAGGAACACCAGGGTCTGAATGAATTAGGATAGATGATATTTATCCCGACAAGGAGAGGCAGGAGTCATCCATAGAGTTTGATGCCTGCTGGGCTTCATTCAGTAACAATGGGGTAGGATAACACGGTCACAGGAGGGGTAAGCAGGACAAAAAGGAGCATGAACAGTCACTTCTTATCTCGCTCTACTTAGACAACTAAAGAAAATAAATATGTTGAGGTGCACATCGGTCTTATGCCACTATACTCTAGCATTACTTTCTTAGAATCAATTAGTACAGCAATACAATATGCTGTGTCACTTTAGTACTGTCTAAGATATCAGATAACAAACGCAACCCCTTGGAAAACTCTTAAAATGCTGACCCAGGTCTATTACAGCAATGTCCATGCTAAGGCCACTGGGGCGGTGAGAGTTTTTTCAAACAGACCATATGTTTCTTGGCATAAAACCCACTCTCTGCAAGGCTGCCAGCAAGAAAGAACCAGAGAAGCTGGTTCCTGGAACAAACCCACGTGGGGTCTGTTGGACTAAAACTAGATACAGAAAGTTCCATGGCCAAAACCCACTTTGGGGCCACTAAGGACGGAAGAGAACCAGGAAGATGCTTGGTGATGAACCCACTGGAGGATTATCAAGGACTGGACGATGCTGCAGTGCTTCAGATGCCAGCAGGAACTAGAAGAATCTGAGGTGAAGATATAGGAACCAGAAGAATCTGAGGTGAAGTCGATTGATTCCAAAGTGTTGACACGAGAAACTGGAACAAAACAATAAAATGGCGGACACGTCCTGCACTGGGCTTCGATGGACTCGACTTGCGGCGAACGACTAGGGGACGCAGACAAGGTTCTTCCTGGACAAGCACACTCTTATGAAGGCGGCCAACTTTGGGACATCTGTATCAGGCACCAAGAGACGACACTGGCACAGCATACACAATGCACTTGAACTTTGGCGTACTTGACTTCGAACTGAGAAACACAAGGAACGGTGGGTACGACTTGCACAGGTTTGACGGACTCGACTTCAGCGAACTCGACCTCGGCAGACATGGTCAACGATCTTCTGAGAGGACACCTTCTGGAGAAGAGAGATGATGAAAGACGTCTTCCTCCGGGTAGAGACTGATACCGTATGAGTAGAATGACAGACAACACCGTGGAACAATATCGTGGCAGAAGACTGAGTCTATCCACATGCATTGGAAACACTGGAGCTGGTAGATACACATTCACATTACACCAAGAGGACTGTTCATTACTAAGGTAATTTGCCAGGAATGGGCAAATTACCAAGGTCCGGGGCAACTGTTTTTTGCACGGGCAATTTGCCAGGAACTGGCAAATTCACATAATCAGGGGCAATTGTTCGTTGCAGAGGTAAATAACCACAGTCTCAGGACAATTGTTTGTAGCAGAGGCAAATAAGAAACAAGCAAATTGTTTGTAGCAGGGGCAAATAACCACAATCCCAGTAATAACACAGTCTTGGTACTTTGCAATCAACACAACAGTCCAGGTACACACTTCAGTATTCGACAGTCACTAAATAGCAGTTGTGTGCTAAGCACCTTTCTTTTTCTTTCCTCACTGACCCTTCTCAAGATTACTGTTGTTGCGGGTCCCTTCAATACCAGGATCTGGCTACCCCTAGCATATCTTTGTGTCAGTGCCCTCTCTTTACTCTGAGTTTCCCTTGCCCTCGTAACTGCTGGCCTACTGGCAGAGCGCCCCTTTAATTACTGCAGACCCAATCTGGACCCTTTTAATCTAGGGCCTGTGATGCCCTTCTCCCACCTTCTTTGCCCTTTTCTGTATTGCTGTGGGACCCCTGAACGGCTGCGCCCCTTGTTTGCTCAGTGGGCCTAGCTTACCCCTTTAATTACTTGGGCCTGATGTTGCCCCTTTAATTGTAGGCTTGATCAAGGCCCTACTGTCAATCACTCCAGGCTGGCCCTGCCCCTCATGAATAAATAAATATTTCCTTTTTGGGCCTTTATGTCTAGCCCCTCCATGTTGGCGTCGCTGCCCAAAAATATTTAAATTTCTAAGCTGCCTCCCTTGCCCTGTCCTTCGGTGGTGCTTCAAGCACCCAAAGAATTAGCCTTTTAAAATTTAATTAAACTAGGAGGCCAGCACTCTTCAATGTGCTGCCACCTGACTCACCACCTCGGCTCGGGGTGAAGTAGCTGTACAAGGAGGCAGGAGGTCTCCGACAGTGGGAGGGAACCATGAGAGGAGAAGGCAGGTGAGCGGTGGGCAGCAGGGGGCCTTGTGGGTCTCCCTACACCCAACGGTTGATGACATGGCTCTTCTCTGCCACTGACATGGGACCTGCAGACAGATGGTATTTCAAAACTTGGGGCTGGAGAGGCTGACTCATGAGCTATGGGGAAGGGAGGACAGTTTTCACAGAAGTTGGGCCCCTTTCCTGGCCTCTCTTACTATAGAAGAGGGATGGATCCTGAGAGAGGGTATACTTAGCTGAGAATGGGGAGGGGGGGAAGGTTTTTTTTGGATGGAATGCAGAACTGGGAATTACTTTTGTAGGCACGCCTCTAGTGAAGCAGCTGCACTTTAGCCAATGAAATGGTCCAGTCACTTATAGGAGAAGGGATTAACATGAAATATGATTAATTGATCGCACTTTTTGTTCTGTTTTTGTTTGTGTACCTTAATGAAGTTATGTGTTGCTTTTAAGTTTAAACTGTTTATGTATGTTGTGTGAGTGCTGATTTGTTGTAAAACTAAATCGAATAAAAATTTTATACAAAAAATGTTCTTCAGTAGTCTTGAGTAGACAATATCATCTAAATATAGTAACAGGATATCAAACTTTTGGCTCCCAGGCAATGCTCGAAAAGTCTCTGGAAGGTTCAAGGATCATCATAGAGTCCAAAAGGCATTCTAGTAAATTCAGAGACCCATGGACATGATAAAGGGTGTCTTCTTTTGATCCTCAGGTGCCATTGAGACTTGCCAATATCCACTGGTTAGGTCTAGAGTGGAAAACACAGCGGCAGGTTGGAAAGCTGTGAGGGAATCTTTGATTCGGGGCAAGAGATAAGCATCTTTGTGGGTGATGGTATTTAATTTCGTGTAGTCAATGCAGAATCAAATTTTGCCATCCTTTTTCTTGACTAGCACAGTAGGGGCTGCCCACAGACTATGACGCTCCCTAATCACTTTGGCCTCTTTCATTTCTTTGATAATTTCTTTAATGGGCTGATACCTTGCTGATGGAATTGATCTAAAGTGCTCTCTGATGGAAGGATGTTGATTGGTACAAAAGTGATGTTGTACATCGCGAGCTAGTCCAAAGTCCAATGGATGCTTGCTGAAAGTTTATTCATATTGGAGGACTACCTTAAGTACATTGGCCTTCTGCCCTTCAGTGGTTTCAGGGTTGCTCAGACTGATCTCTTCAACCCACTTCAGCATACCAACATCTCTTGCCTTCCTTTCTTGTACCGTCTTTGATCAATCCAGCCTCTTCTTCAGCTTCAACGATGTCTGGGAGACACAACGTATGTATTCGAGCAACCAGCTGGTTGCAGTAGAGCTGCACTTCGTGGTTTCCATAGTTCAGCACTCCTGACGGGAATCTGCCCTTGGTCATGGTAGCCACATTCTGAGCCACAATTATGGGTTCCTCTTTCCTACTAGGATACGGTTCCACCAAGGCACTGTAGTCTTGACCTTCATGCCCACCTTCGCCTTGCAACACAGGGTGGTCTCCATTCCTGGCTTCAACATCACTGGCTTTGTGTCTGTCACATGGACTTTACCGATCTCACCATCAGCACTGGCAAATTGTTGGTGGCATTGGAGAAGGTTAATGGTCTGCTATAGAGCATGCTTATCAACCAGGGGTGCTTGCTTGGCCTTCTGTTAAAAATCTGGACCAGGTCTTCAGAACAGTTCTGCAGGAAATTCATACCCAGAATCAGCAGTGGCAGGTTATCACTTTCCATATCGCTGATGACGATGCCCTGTCAGTCTTGAGTTTTCTTCCCAACTGGATAATGGCTTCAAGATAGCCCAGATCAGGTACTTCAGTTCCATTACTTGCTATCAATTTTATCCAGGATCTCGAAGGTGGTTTGAGATCTTCAGGCATCCAGTAATTCTGGAGATATCGGCCCTGCATGATGGTAACTTGTGATCCCGTAACCAATAAGGTCATCAGTTCAACTCCATCAACCTTCACTGGCACCATCAGACTCCTGCCGATGAAGCAAGACTGGTCTATTGAGGCGGTTGGACCTGGTCATCCACCCTTTAAGAATCAGTCCTCATCCCTGAAGAATTTCTGTTTAACATTAAGGTGGTATCAACGGGATGATTGCATAATCACTCTATGTGACCACTGATGCTGCACAGAGGACAGATTGGTCTCCCTTGGTTATCAAAGTGATCCATAGGGCACCTTCCGTTACCCCTCTGTGGATAGTCTAAGTGATCGCCAACTTTTTTCTCTGATTCGGGGTGGGTTACGGGACACCTGTCTCCTCCAACCTTCTTTTAGGCCTTGCACTTCCTGACAGACCTCCATCATCTTATGGGTCAGGGTGGCAATTTGCTCGGCCAACTTGGAGTTCTGACACAAGCTGGACTGGACAGAGCGGGTTGGCGTTGGTGCCATCTGATCATACATTTGCCTATGCTCTGGATAATAGCTCGGGTACGCAGTTGGTTCCTTTACATATTCCCATCTCTGCAGGGACAATTCTTCAGCCCGAAGTCCTCTTTTCCAAGAGTCCTCTTTGGTCTACCTTTCCATAGGGTACCCTGGCCACAAAGCCCCAAGTGGAGTTGCCATTTGCGGATAGGTCATGGCCTCTTCTCCCAGGCGTCCAGAGCCGAGGACCTTAATCGCCTTCCCTTTGAAATCCAAGAAATCAGTCTTGAAGTCTTGCAAACGAATATTCAGAGCTCCTTCCCAAAGCCTCGCCTACATCCCTTCTACAAATTTCTCCACTAACATGGTCTACATGTCGGACTTCTTCAGCATCTGTTCGCTCAATTTTTTATTTATTTATTTATTTTAGTTGTTTAACCAGGAGTAGTACACTAAGCTGAATGTTTTTTACAGGTGCGACCTGGGAGCACAGGAAAGTTAAGGACTTGCTCAGGATCACACAATATGCAAGTGGAAGCTGTGGGATTCAAACCCAGGTCTGGTCTGCTGGATATCACCAGATGTGCAGCTCAGAGCCTTAAACCACTGCGCTATACTGCCTCCCTATAACAACTCCTGTAGACTTAAGGCGTACTCACGAAGGGAGAAAACCTTCATCTTGAGGTCTGACACCATACGTGTATCGAATATCTGCTGCAGCCTCTGCAAAATCTGCTCAGCGGTAGCTTTTGCTCCATTTGGCCAGGACTGTACTTCTTGATGGTCTGCCCCTTTTAGTTGCTCAATTAGAATTTCCACCTTTTGCTGCTCTGGGATGTGGTACAATCTGAACATTGCCTGCATCTTTGAGCGAAACTCTCCCAAGTTACTGGTCCTGCCACCGTCTCTTTCCCCTGAGAATTGTGGAAGCCATGGCACTCCAAAGTAATATGGCATTGTTCACGGTGATGGTGGCATACTTTCTATGTGTCCATCTCTATCTCTCCCAACCGCTTCACCATCTCCTCCGGACAGCCCACTGCTACACCCCAGCTCCATTTGCATCTATCTCTCCAGGAAATTCTGGCTTTGAACTCCTTGGGCAAATGTTTATGTAATCCTGCCGACTACGCCAAATGTTTTTCTGTGGTGCTCTGATGATGGTGAGGAACACCAGGGTCCGAATGAATTAAGATAGTTGATATTTATCCAGACAAGGAAAGGCAGGAGTTGTCCATAGAGTTTGATGCCCACTGGGCTTTATTCAGTAACAATGGGGTAGGATGGACATGGTCACAGGAGGGGTAAGCAGGACAAAAAGGAGCATGAATGGTCACTTCTTATCTCACACTACCTAGACAACTAAAGAAAAGAAATATATTGAGGTGCACCTCGGCCTAATGCCACTATACTCTAACATTACTTTCTTAGAATCAATTAATACAGCAGTACAATATGCTGTGTCACTTTAGTGCTGTCTAAGATACCAGATAACAATTGCAACCCCTTGAAAACTCTTACAATGTTGACTCAGGTCTATTAAAGCAATGTCCATACAATGACGATATAGAGTCCAGTTGTTGTCGAGTCTTCATGCGCACTGTTGAATACAGTTGGTAGCTACAGGGATAGGCAGAACGAAATCTATGACACTCAGATATGGGCCCAGCACAGACCTAGCTAAGGCCACTGGGGTGGTGAGAGGTTTTTCAAACAGATCATATGTTTCTCGGCATAAAACCCACTCTCTCCAAGGCTGCCGGCAAGAAAGAACCAGAGAAGCCAGTTCCTGGAACAAACCCACGTGAGGGCTGTCAGACTAAAACTAGATACAGAAAGTTCCATGACCAAAACCCACTGTGGGGCCACCAAGGATGGAAGAGAACCAGGAAGATGCTTGGTGATGAACCCACTGGAGGATTACCAAGGACTGGACGATGCTACAGCACTGGGATGCCAGCAGGAACTAGAAGAATCTTGAGGTGAATATGGATATTCATTTATTCATTACAAATGGGTTTACAACCTTTGAGTCAGAGACTCATTTACAAAGGTACCTCGTCACGGGGGGGCAGACATCAAGACAGTTATTACAGTGCAGATTAAAACAGAGGATAACATTACAAGTGCAGTAAAAGGAAAATTTAACATAGATACACTTAGGTTACATAATGTAGTAGTTTGTATGTTACTTAGGTTACATAATGTTACAAAATTGTGAGTTACACTCATGGATATAGTAAGTCCTCAGAGAAGACAGTGGGTTACATCCCTGTCTGGACCTAGTAGGGAAGTGGTAGGTCTGGGGGAGGGAGAGGCTATCCAGTGGATGTTGTTGAGCCAGGGAGCAAGGCAGGTGGGAACCACAGGTTACAACAGGGGGTTAGTTGCACTTACAACAGAGAGTAATAAATATATGGTTCCGAAGGGCTGTTTTGAAGGAGCCAATTTTTGGCAAGTTGGAGATGCAGCTAGGGAGGGAGTTGAACCAGGTGGGGGCCCAGTAGAGGAAGGATCTCTGGGCAAGAGAGGTCTTGGTTCTGGGCACCTTGAAAGTGGCCTTAACAGAGCTATGGGTGGTGACGGACGAAGATGGCTGCTGTAGGGAGGTGGAGACCCCCAGGGGAGAGAGTCCTAGCAGAGATTTCTTAGTGAGAGTGCAGGTCTGGTAGAGCAGTCGCTCCTCAGAGTTGAGCAGATTGGTGGTAGTATAGAGAAGGCAGATGTGAGTTTGGCTGGGGGCACCGGTCAGGAGCCTACAGGCCTTATTGATGGAGAGTTGGATTTTGGAGAGGGCAGTGTTGTCAGCTGCAGCGTAGATGGGCAAGCCATAGTCCACAAGGGACAAGACGGAGGAGGTGATGGCCAGCCTGAGGGCAACCTGAGGCAGGCAGTCCCTGTGCCGGTATAGCAGGCCAATCTGAGAGTTAATGGTGGCTGACAGGGCATTAATGTGGGTGTGGAAGGAGAGGGCAGTATCGAACGTGATGCCTAGGTACTTGTATGTGATCACTTGTTCTAGCGGGTGCAGAGTGCTGGGGATAATCAAGAGGGGGGTATTTTTGGCTTTATTTTGGTGGTGAGAGAAGAGCATTGATTTGGTTTTCTTTAGGTTAATGACCAGTCTGCGGTCTCTGAACCACCTGTCAGCTTGGTTGTAAGCTTGCTGGAAGGATAATTGGAGGGGGGGTGGGATTGGGATGTGAGGCAACAAGGACTGCATCATTGGCGTAGAGGAGCATTTTACCAGTACGTGAGCTGGGGAGGGTGTTGAGGTAGAGACTAAAAAGTATTGGACCCAGGATGGAGCCCTGAGGGACCCTGGGACGAATGGGAAGAGTGCTGGAGAGAAAGCCGCTGATCTTGACATGCTGGGATCTATTAGAGAGGTAGCTAGAGATCCAGGAAATGGGACCACCAGAGAAGCCAAGTTGGTGGAGAGGGTCGAGTAGAAGGGGATGACAGACAGTGTCAGAGGCCTTGGAGAGGTCAATGAACACTGCTCCTGCAAGGCTGCCAGAGTCGAGAGCAGCATGCAGGTGTTGAGAGAATTCCAGGAGAACTGTGGTTGTACTGTGTACTGGGCAGAAACAGTGCTGCTCTGGGTACATAATGTCATACTTGGTTAGGTATTCAGAGAGCTGGATCAACATCACTTTTTTAAGGGCTTCAGAGAGTGGGGGGAGGATGGAGTTGGGCCGGTAATTGTTGGGGGTGGACCAGTCCCCACTCTTATGTATGGGTGTGATTTCAGCAGTTTTCCAAACACTTGGGAACTGACCCAGGCATAGAGACCAGTTTAGAAGGTCAGTCAGGGGGACTAGGACTTCGTCCAAGACCATACGGAGGATCCTGGAGTCGAGGGGGTCACTGCTGGGGTTATTGCTGCCTAAGACTTTTAGCAGGTGCGGCCTGGCTTCTTGGGGGGATAGGGTGCGCAGGTAGAATGGTGGGCAATGCAGGACCAGAGGGAGAGAGGTGGGGATTGGATCAAAGAAGCTGCTGGGGAGGACCGAGCTTAGGTCAGAGAAGGCAGTGTTAAGACAATCGGCTATGAGGAGTGGATCTGTGGTGGGGGTGCCATTGATGGAGAGCTGAGATGGTGGGGGAGTGGGACTTCCCATTTAGCTCTTTCATATTATCCCAGAAGGTCCAGGCTGAACCCCAAGTGGAAGTGAGGGTGGTCTGGTAGTGCTCTGCCTTGGCCCGCCTAATGGCCCAAGTGCACTTATTGCGTTCTGCGTTGTAGGCCTGTCTGTCAGATGCCTTTCCAGATTCTACAGCAATGTGCCAGAGATTATCTCTGTTTTTCAGTCTCTGGAGGAGGGGTGGGATGATCCTTGGAGCATTGCATTTTTTGGAGCGGATCCTGGTGAGGGGGGCGAAAAGGTCAAGAGCTGAGTCAATGTCAGGGGTGCACTGGATAGGGGACCAGTCTAGCTGGGCTAGGTATGATTTTAATTTTCTGAGGCTGCCGGGGCATAAACGGCAGTGTAGAGTGGCCTGGGACACTGGCTTCAGAGTGGTGGATGACCAGAGACAGAGGACTGGGGAGTGATCACTAAGAAAGTTGGGGAGGACAGTGACATCCCGGATTTTGTAGGGGCGGTTAGATATAACATCTAGGAGAGTACTGGTGCCAGTAGAGTGGTTGAATCTGGTGGGCTGGGTGACTAACTGGGACATATCCAGTGCAGCAAAGGAGTCCCTTATATGGGAGGCAGTGGAGGCAAGCCAGTTAACATTGAGATCACCTAGGATGACTTGCTCCACTTTTTGAGGGAGAGATGTGAGATAGTCAATGAGGGACTGGACCGCTTGGTTTTGATTCCTCGGGAGTACGTAGGAGACCGTGAGGAAGAGAGGACCTCGGGCGTGGTCAGGTGTTATTTTTAAGGTGAGGGCTTGGGCTCCATAATCAAGTTTAGGAGCTGGGAGTGCCTGACCTATAAGGGAGTCCCGCATGAGTAGTGCACAACCACCACCGTGTTTGCCTACTCGGTCATCCCTGTAGATGGTATATCCAGGGAGAGTGATAGGGAGTCAGGGTGGATTGGAGAGCCAAGTCTCTACCACTGCAATTATGTCAGGTTGATGTTGAACGATGCAGCACTGGAGGGCAGCAGATTTCTTTAGGAGACTGCAAATGTTTAAGGATGCAAAGCAGAGGCCAGTTGCAGTACAGGGTTTAGAAGAGGCTGGAAGCAATAGGTCCTGGGTTTGGGTGTACATTACCAGATAATAATAATGGCAGTGTAATTATTCTGGTTAGTGGCGGTGGCGATGGAGACCCTTGGGTCAACACCCAGCTGAGGACTTTAGAATCAAGTGCATGGGATAGATAAAGTGCAAGGGTGGGAATGGCAGGAGGCTGGGTCCAGGTCTGGGCCTTGGAGGTGGAGGGGACTGAGGTGTTGGCAGAGTGGGGTGTTGGGGGCCGGGTGTGTCGAGGGTGGGTGAGGGCCGAGTCACTGTGGGGTAGTCTGGGGACGAGGTGCCTAGTGTGGAGGAAAGGTGCTTCAGTCTATGTGAGGTCTGTAGCAAGAGGGTGAAGGAGAGCAGACTTAGTAATGGAGTGTAGGTACCCATAGCAGCTGAGCAGTAAAGGGAGAGTAAGGAGATGTAGAGCAGCTTTGGAATGGTTAGGGGGGAAAACCCCTTTAGTGGGCGAAAAGACTATCAGCTGCAAATGGGAAAAATCAGTATCAATCAGTAGAAGAGGGAGGGGCAAAGACAGATGAATAGTGGTAGACTGACCACACAATAAGTGAAATGAGGCAGGAACTATATTGTATTGGATTGGGTAAGTGTGCTTGTAACTGGGCCTTCTAGTGGCTAAAGGATATAATATCCAATGCAACCAGGAACCAGAAGAATCTGAGGTGAAGTCGGTTGATTCCGAAGTGTCGACACAAGAAATTGGAACAAAACAATAAAACGGCGGACATGTCCCGCACTGGGCTTTGACGGACTTAACTTGCGGAGAACGACCAGGGGACGTAGACAAGGTTCTTCCAGGATAAGCACACACTTCTGAGTGTGGCCAATGTATTTGACTTCAAACTGAGGAGCACTAAAAATAGCGGGTGCAACTTGCACAGGTTTTGACGGACTTGACTTCGGTGAACTCGACCTCGGTGGACGTGGTCAATGATTTTCTGAGAGGACATCTTCTGGAGAAGAGAGATGATGAGACGTCTTCCTCTGGGTAGAGACTGATTCCGTATGAGTAGAATGACAGACAGCACTGTGGAACAACATCGTGGCAGAAGATTGAATCTATCCACATGCGTTGGCAACACTGGAGCTAGTTGATGCACTTTCACATTACACCAAGAGGACTGTTCATTAGTAGGGTAATTTGCCAGGAATGGGCAAATTAAGATCCATACGCGTTGTTCGTTGCAGGGCAGTTTTCCGGAACGGGTAAATTCCCCAAACTGGAGCAATTGTTTGTTTCAGGAGCAATTTGCCAGGAACAGGGGAAATTCCCAAAATCTGGGCAATTGTTCTTTGCAAGGGCAATTTGCCAAGAACAGGAGCAAATTCCCAAATTCGGGGCCGGCAGTTCATTACAGGGGCAGTTTGCCAGGAACGGGGCAAATTCCCAAAATCCGGGGCAGTTGTTCGTTGCAGGGGCAATTTATCAGGAACAGACAAATTCCCCAAATCCAGGGCAATTGTCCGTTGCAGGGGCAAATAACCACAGTCTCAGGGCAATTGTTCATTACAGGGGCAAATAACCAGAAACGGGGGCAAATTGTTTGTTGCAGGGGCAAATGACCACAATCCCACTAATAACACAGTCTTGGTACTTTGCAATCAACACAACAGTTCAGGTACACATTTCAGTATTAAACAGTCACTAAATAGCAGTTCTGTGCTAAGCACCTTTCTTTTTCTTTCTCTTTCCTCACTGACCCTTCTCAAGATTACTATTGTTGCTGGTCCCTTCAATACCAGGATCTGGCAACCCCTAGCATATCTTTGGGTCAATGCCCTCTCTTTTTTTTCTGGGTTTCCCTTGCCCTCATAACTGCTGGCCTACTGGTAGAGAACCCCTTTAATTACTGCAGACCCAATCTGGCCCCTTTTAATCTAGGGCCTGTGATGCCCTTCTCCCACCTGGGCCTTCTTTGTCCTTTTCTGTATTGCTGCGGGACACCTGAATGGCTGCCCCCCTTGTTTGCTCAGTGGGCCTAGCTTGCCCCTTTAATTACTTGGGCCTGGCGTTGCCCCTTTAATTGTAGGCCTAATCAAAGCCCTACTGTCAGTCACTCCAGGCTGGCCCTGCCCCTCATGAATAATTAAATATTTCCTTTGTGGGCCTTCATGTCTGGCCCCTCCCCATGGGTGTCGCTGCCCAAAATATTTAAATTTCTAAGCTGACCCTCCCTTACCCTCTCCTTCGGTGGCGCTCCAAGTGCCCAATGAATTAGTCTTTTAAAGTTTAATTAAACTAGGCGGCCAGCACTCTTCAATGTGCTGCCACCTGACTCACCACCCCGGCCTGGGGTGAAGTAGATGTACAAGGAGGCAGGAGGTCTCCGACAGTGGGAGAGAACCATGAGAGGAGGAGGCAGGTGAGCGGTGGGTAACAGGGGGCCTTGCGGGTCTCCCGACACCTGATGGTCAACGATGTGGCTCTTCTCTACCACCAGCGAGGGACCAGAACACTCAGGGAACAAGAAACAAACAAAAAAAAATGTAGCTTAACAGATCCCACACCACCATGGGAACAGAATTTTCCTCTTCTCAACGATGACGACTGCCAGATTTGACTGCACATCAGGAGCAGCAGATGGAACAGAAGTCTTTGCTGGCTGAAGGAGGGGGGTACCAGTGCAGAGGCGATGAGACAGCTTCAATCTACAGGTAAGCCTCTTGTCTCTCGCACTCCCTAGGTGCCTCCTCTTCACTCAACAGCCCAGCATGAACTAACTTAAAAACAGCTTCATTAGGTTTGAAAAAGCACTCAGGGTTCTAATTCCAGAACCCTGAGCCCGCGCCCACACAAACGGCCAGGGATTCAAACAGGGCACCATGTGCTGGACAGAGACAGTGGACTAAGTGCGTGGGTGGCCACTCTCATGCTGCCTAATTTTGGTGGGGGGTGGAATGGCGCAGACAGGCAGCAGAGAAGAGAAAAAATTTTTTTTCTTTTACACAAAGTGCCCTGCCTAACAATGTTCTGGTGGGAAGACACTACAAAGGGGCTCCCACAACTTATGCCCTCATACCCCACAACATCATGGGGACCCCTGAGGCAGTCTAAGCCCCTCTGCATTTGTGTGATGCCCCCATTGTTTTATCCCCTTACTTTGGGGCATTACACAGGTCCTGCTGGATAAAATAAAAAGAATAATGGATAGGTCACTGGGCATTATCGGTGAGTAATACCATCAAGAGGTTCCTGTGTGTCCAGAACCTTGGATGGTATGTCTTGACCAATGCCCAGTGATATCCATTATTTTAATATATATGGATCCGAGTGTTTCTTTCTTCTGTAGCGAAGGAGTCTCTCCATGCTGGTCGATCACGCAGTGACTCGGAGCTCCTTGCGCCTCGCGCCCCCACCCTCCCTCTCCGGCCTCCTGGTCAGCCCCTTCAGCGCCCAAAACGGGGTTTTGTGTTTTGTTTGCTGGTCAGATCCTACCTTTTCTGTGTCCTTGGGATGTAGGATTGACCAGATTTTAAAATTTTTGAAGCGAAGTGTTGCGTAGGACAAACAATCTCGCTTAGCGAGAGACTGGTCGCCATCTTTTTAAAACTGTTCTGCCCACCCACACGGGAAAAGCGGTCAGTTGGAAGGCATGCTTTGGAAGACGTGGGGGAGACAGACTAGTGCATGCGCTGTTGTCATTTGGTGGTATTGCCATCGTTTAGGTCCCATACGATAGTATTACGAGAGCTGAATGATAGTATTATCACTCTTGAAGTGTGGTATTATCATTTCGGGAGTGATAGTATTACAGATAATTTTTTGTATACTTTTGTGCCCTATTAAAATCCAACTCCATATATTAAATAATGATATAGTGGCAGTTTATGGAAAATAAATTCCTTCTCAGCTCACCATTTTACAGCTTACAGATACACACACCCTGGATTAACCTGGGTTGAGAAGGCTCGATATGGGGTTTCCAAAGGTAGCCCTTTTTCTTTTCCCCTTTATTCTGTTTTCCTTATGTATTCTATAGAAACTTTATAGATTTTTTTAGCAGATTTCCTTCACTCTGTAAGCAGGAAAACAGTTGAGTTTTGGTGTATGGATTTCTTTGTGTGATATCTGATTGTAATGTTTTTCCTTTTTGTTTAACTTCATGCACTAATAAAAACATTCTGCTACTGTTTTCAAGAAATGCCATGGGATCTTTATTGTTCACCAGAAAAAACATCAGAAAAGGCAGGCTGGAGCTCAGTTTAATGTGCAGTGCAAAGGACAGCACACCCCAACAAAACAGCATCACCTTAATACCTGACACGGGTACCAGCATTAATGATATGTGCCAAATTCCAGTGTGGGACTAGAACCTACAACCTGCTGGCACAAAGGCTGATGTGCTACCAAATGAACCACACTATCACCATGTATATTTATATAGATATAAGTAGCATCCCTATAGTCAGGGCTGAGTTGGCTGTTTAATGTTAAACCCCAAATTTTGCACCTTAATAACTTTGGCATTGTTTGATTAAATAGCCCACAATTTGCCATGCACAGTCAGGCTTAAGAGTCCCAAGACGGGCAAAGTTTCATGACTGCACCTTGTGCGGTTTCCGAGATCTGGATAACCCTTTTTTGTAAAAAGGTCACATGCTTCCCTATACTTAACATGTTGTTTCCTTTTTGCATTTTTTGCTCTCATGTACAGGTTACATGGTACCAGATTTCTGCACAAAACTTTCAGGGTATATATGGTCTGTGCTAAGGTAGTGCCTTTTGAAGGTTTGGTGAAAAAATATGCTTTCCGAGCTATATGGTTTTAAAAAATAGGCACCCCGTATGAACCATAAATTTCTGGTTTGCCCAAGTGTTTTTTGGTTTGCAGATTTGATGTATCATGAACCAAAAATGGATCTCACGAACCACTGGTTTTTGTGGTTCGCTACGACCGCCATCTTGTTTTGTTATTTCTGTTGCAACTGAAGTTGGAAAACACTTGTAAAGGGATAGATTTAGCAAAACTAAAACATCCCTGATGTTACATGTTTTCCCTAAGCAAGATTTTATAGTCTGTTTATGTGGAAATTTGGCACATGATCTATTCTGAGCAATTTCTGGTTCACATCACTTTTTTGGTTTGAACTAAAAAGTTTCTGGTTTGTGAAACAGAAAAAATGGTTCAAACTAGTAATTCTAGTATGTTGCAAAATGGCCAGAGTCTGAAATAAAATGTTCCAGTACTGACAGCTCAGGATTATTTGCTGCAGATTGGTTCGTAAGTTAGCTTCTGTCTTTAGAGCTCTATAGACAAAGCAGGTCTGGATCCATTAACTGTGTGTGCAAACAAACATGTAAATTGCATAAGTATATTCCCTCAGTCCATGGTCAGTTTAATATTTATGAATGCTTATTAGCCGAGTTTAAAAGTTTTACCTTCACTCAAAGAGAGAGAAAAAAAACCCTCCAAACCAACTTCTGTTTTTTTTTCCCCCAATTGTTTAACCAGGTGAGACACACTAAGCTGAAAGCTTGTTTACAGGTGCAACCTGGGAGCACAGGGAAGTTAAGTGACTTGCTCAGGGTCCCACAGTATGGATTCAAACCCAGGTCTCCAGATTTGCAGCTCTGAGCCTTAAACCACACGCTATACTGTCTTTACAGGTGACATGTTCAAGAGAAGCAACCAGTAGGATCAAGTTCTTCTCTCAGCTGTTCTTGCTGGAGACATCCTTCCTCATTCAATTTGTGGAGATTTTTTGTCCAGCCCATGTTCCCAGAGCTCACTATCCTCACTGGAGGTTACTGGAGTGTGATCAGACAAGGAGGGGAGAATAATGGAAGTGGCAACCGACCAGCCATGCTGGATGGCCCACCACGCTGTCTTGTATGGGCACTGGGCAGCACGGTTGTTTTAAAAAATCAGTACCATTTCTCACAAGCCTATTTCAGAGACAGAGAAAAAGAAAGGAAGGAGGTAAGACTATTATAAATATTGATCTTACTTCAAGGAAGGCTCTTGCAACAGACCACACCAGTAGGACTATGCCGCCAGGTGCTAGGACCACACAGCAAACTTCTAGCTAGCTGACATCAGCCTAGGCTATGTAGGAGGGCAGTCCCCCACACCATCTCAGTTCTTTTCCCGCCGTCGACTCATGCACATCAGACCTAGGTGAACATCGCTGCTACAGTCAACCGCCATTCCCGTGCTTTCACGCCTTTTTTTAATTTCATTTTGTCTTCCATGTTAAGCATTGAATTTTCGGTGTTTCCTTCAACAGGTTTGTCTTCTGCACCCGTTTCATCTTCTGACTGCTCCTTAAAGTGTGCCTGTGGCAAACAGATTCCTGAGGACGGTCACTTTCATACCTGATCTGCCTTGGCCCCACCCACGACTCCAGCCCCTGCCAGCACTGCCAGAAATTAAACCAGGCCACTCAGAGACATTGATTGAAAATGCTGGAGAGCTATCTTCTTAAGCAAAAGTTGCTTGCTATGGAAAAAGAGCTGCAGGCCAGGAGCTCTTTGGCCTCACTGGCATAGTCCTCTGGGGCTTCTTCTTCCCACAAGGAGAAGTGGGAAAGCACAAGCACTGGGACAAACACAGAGAGGGCCCAGTCTGCTTCCTGGTCGCAGTCACCCCTCAAACCTGCGGCGGCATCCTCCTCCCTCGGGGATCAGTGCCTCAGCCCTCCAGCCTTACTTCCTCCGGGCTCCTGGTGGCTCCACCACATGCCCTTATCTCTGTTTCAGGCAGTAGCTCTTCGATTAGAGGACTTTGTCTCCTGCTCCCCAGCCCCATGAAGCTCAGGCCCTTATCTTCTACAGGTTGTCAGCCAGGTGGCTTTGCTGGTTCTGGTTTCTTGGGCAGTGGTCTTGAGCCTGTTGCCCCCTGGCCATGGCTCTGCCTTTGTCATCTCCCATCTCTGGGACTGATGCTAGTTCTGGCAGGCAGCACCTGAGGCCAGCAACTGCCATTTCCTCCCCCCAGCATCATCTCTGTCCAGGGGATCCCCTTCCCTCTGGCACCGGCCTCTCCTGTTGGGCCAGCTTCACCAGGGCCCTCTAGGCCATCGCCCATTGGGCTGTCCCCTGTGCTGCTGCAGGCCTGATGCCAGTGTTGCCTTGGCCGCTGCCTTCACTGCAGGCAATACCGGTTAACCCATCACCGGATCCCTTGCCGGTGCCAGATGATCCCACGCTGGGTTACCCATCACTGGCTCATCAGCTGTCATACCCTGACCCGATGCCTTCTTTACCTTTTCTACCTATATGCACTATTGTACCACAGATAGACTATAATGCCCTGTTCTCAACGTGGTGTTCATCGATACAGAAGCAGACCCCTGTCCCTTAGGGCCCAACCCCAGCTTCTCCCCTTTGTTCCTCTTGGGATCCCCCACTAAGGGACACTGGTGTGGCTGGCCCGAGTGAACCCTGCATGACGGGGTCCTCCGGCGCCCGTCCTGACACAGATACTGGCTCCAGGAGGGATGATTGTTGGCCTCTGATGCCGGTTCCAAACAGTGAGCCTTCTTTTTTTTATTCTTCTATATATACTTTTTAAGTTTTTTCTATTTACTCCTTCCCCGGACCATGGCGTACACATGCGTCTACATGCGTGAAGGCACATGCGCCTGCCAGGATCCGGTGGCCCCTTCTGCCCCCTCCCAGACTTGTGTCGCCACTCCTGTCCACCTGCGCTACCCACTGGACCTCCACCTGGTGGGAGCAGAACTACGACAGAGTAAGCATCCACCCGATGGAAGGGAGAGCCAAGCTCAATCCCATTCCAACTTCTCCTGAGCCAGCACCCTGTGGCCTGAGGTCATTCCCGGATCCAGGTCACGCATGACGCGAGGTAAGGTGCCAGCACCTCAGCCCTCTGCACCACCGGGCCGGGCCAACAGTGAGCCTTCTGAGGATAGCTCTGTTTCCTCGGCGTCTTCCTCTTCTCCAGGGGAGTCTTCAGCAGAGGAGGACCAGCCCATGGAAGTGCCCAACTCCCCCTTGATGACCCATCCTTCATGGATGTTATGCGTCACATACAGTCCATTATAAGATGGGAGATGGAGGAGCAAGACCTGGAAAGATGTCGCCTTGCTATTTTTCTCCAGCAAAAGGCCTCCCTGCCCATTGCCCATTGTGGTGCCACCCCCGGATCGAGTCCTATGAGGATGTCACCCGGGCGGCTTGGGCTCACCCCTCCACTATTCTGCCTCTTTCTAAATAGGCAGATCATCTCTATCATGCCCTGGTTGGTAAGCGTTTCTTGGGGAGTAATCTAAAGAGAATTCTGTGGTCATTAATGCTGCCATGACTGCTCCAAGAAGCCCAAGTACCTTAGTGCTTTCCCTCAGACAGTGAATCCCTGCAGCTGAATCAGATTGGCAAGCGGGTCTTTGCCTCTGCTACTTTGGCCATTAGGGCCATCAATTATTTGACCCATATGATGCAGTACCAAAATGCCATCTGAGACCAGGCCAGGACCTGATTCAGACTTTGTCTGGGGATTCCACTAAGACACAGCTTGCCCAGCTTATGAAGTCTGGCTCAGATTGGGCAACCACATCCTCAGGTGTCTTATGATGCTGTCGATGCCTCCGGCTCCAGGCATGGGGCTCCTGCCAGAGTTGCCTCTGGCAACACTCTGGCTACGGATCTCCAGTTTCACCCTGGATGTCCAGGGCCAGCATTTTGGATGCTGTCTTCCAGGCCTCAGTCTTTTTTGAGGATGATGTCCAGGACCTTATTTCTAATTTGCAGGAGTCAGGAAAAGCCCTTTGATCGGTCCATTCACTTTGCCACACCCGTCCTAGAGCGAACCAATGTCAGTCCTTTCGTCAGCCCTCCCACAAGCAGCCTCGAGGACAATCCAAAGGCCAATATAGGTGTAATGCTACCAATGCCCCTGCGGGCACCACTGCTCTGGCCCTCGTACCTGCTCCAGCCCCCACCTCCTGACTGTTTAGTCAACCCCCCTTCTCTGACCAAGGGTCCAAGGGAGGCAGTTGGGGGTCAGTTCTCTCTCCACCTGACAGGGTGGTGAGTAGTGACCACAGACAACTGGTACTCCAGATCATAACTCATGGTCACTCTCTGGAGTTCCTGGAGTGGCCACCAGAAAACCCTCCTAGCCACTCTACTTACCCTCCTGCACACCTGCCCTGATTTGGAGGAAATTCAGGCCTTCTACAAAAAGAGCCATAGAGCCCATCCAGTGGGGAAGGGAGTTCTACTCTCACTTCTTCCTCGTCCCTAAAAAGACTGGGGATCTTTAGTCCATCCTAGACCTGAGCAATCTGAACTTGTACATAAAGTACAAATGCTTCAGGATGGTAACCCTCCGGGGGCTGCTGCCCCTGCTGCACTGGGGGACTGGCTCTGCTCGCTGGACATGCAGGATGCTTACCTGCACATCCAGGTGTTTCCTGCTCACTGTCATTTCCTCTGCTTCCACTTCCAGGGCACCCACTTCCAATTCTGGGCCCTTCCGTTTGGCCTTTCTTCAGCTTCCTGGGTGTTCACCAAGGGCTTAGCAGTGGTGGTGGGAAGATTGAGGAGGCAGGGCTTCTATGTGTTCCCCTACCTGGACAATTAGCTGTTAGCAGCCCCCTCCAGGGAATGTTTGGTTGAGACCTTGGAAAGCACCTCTTGCCTTTTCCAGAAACTGGGAATCATGGTAAACCCGCTGAAGTCCTGTCTCTTCCCATACCAGCACCTTCTGTATATAGGGGCGGTCTGGGACATCCACCAGGGCAAGGCCTTTTTGTCAGAGGACAGGGTGGTCCATCTTATGGATCAGGCCTTGCTAGTTTCCTCTAGCCAGCAGGTTCCGGCCAGGATCTTCCTGTGCCTCCTAAGCCATATGGCAGCAATTGCCACAGTTCCCCTGGCCCGCCTGCACATGCGGGTTCCACAGTGGATCTTCTGGGTCCAATGGGACTAGAGCGAACGATGACCTCGACTGATTGATGCTGGTCTCTGATCTGGGCCAGAGGGTTCTAGCCTGGTGATGGACCTGGGCAATCTTTGCAGAGGGTTTGCTTTAGATTTTGACTGCCCAGCAGGTTCTTATGACAGTTGCCTCCGGCATGCGATGGGGCACTCATCTGGCCAACTGCCAGACACAGGGTACCTGGTCAGACATAGAGCAAGCTTTACATATCAATGTCCTGGAGATGTGGGCAGTTCTATATGCCATAAAAGCCTTTCAGACTCATCTCCTTCTGGGTCCGTTACTGGTACAGATGGACAGGTGCATACCTTACTACATCAACAAGTTGGGGGGGGGGGGACTCACTCCTACCCCCTGTGTCAGGAGGCGATGAGAGTCTGGTATTGTGCCATAGAGCACAGTTTGGTGCTCTCAGCTGTCCATGTTCCCGGCATTCAAAACGTCTTGGCAGACAGTCTCAGCTGCTCCAGGTCATGGACTCACAAGTGGGAACTTCTGACCTCAGTGGTAAAAGACCTCTTCGACAAGTGGGGTCATCCAGAGTTGGACCTCTTTGCATCCCCACTCAGTGCAAAACTGCTGCTTTTCTGCTTGCTCAATCCCTGGCCTGGAGTTTTCTGGTGAAGCACATTGTCCCTCTCCTGAAAGGGGAGGTTTCTGTATGCCTTCCCTCCATTTCTGCTCCTGTAGAGTGTTCTGCAGAAGCTCCAGCTAGAGGGGGCAGAGATGATTCTCATAGCCCCCTTCTGGCCACATCAGATTTGGTTCCCTTTACTGCAGCAGCTTACAGTAGAACCTCCAGTTCCCTTGCCTCTGTGCACAGGCTTGCTCTCCGAGGACCAGGGCACCCTAGTCCATCCAGATCTCAGATCCCTGCATCTCTATGCGTGGCTCCTGCAGACCTAGCCATTGCCCACTTGAGGGTCTCCTCTAGGGTTGTAGACATTTTGGTAGCCACCAGGAAGCCCTCCACCAGAGCCACTTATGCTATAAAATGGAAACGCTTTTCCATTTCGGCCGCTGCTCACCATCTGGATCCTTTCACTTGCCAGTAAATCAAGTCCTGTAGTATCTCCTTTCCCTTTTGGATTCAGGCTTGGGGTACTCCTCACTTAAGGTGCACCTTTCCATCATCTCTGTGCACCATGCACCTATTTAGGGCAAGGCTGTCGCCCAGCTTGAGGTGTCCCGCACACTCCTGCGGGCATCTTGCATTTGAAACCTCCTATTCAGGATCCGGTCCCCTCATGGGACTGCAACTTTATGCTGGAGAAACTCACTTTACCTCCCTTTGAACTGGTCACAAGTTGCGAGCTGTGCTTTCTGTCATGGAAAGTGCTCTTTTTGTTGCTGTTACTTCTGCTCGAAGGATTTCCGAGCTTCAGGCTCTGATATGTAAAGAGTCTTATTTGTTTTTTCACAAAGACAGGGTGTCTTTGTGTTATTAGTGGTTAGTTAGTGGTATATGGAGCTACCCCAGACTCCATTCTCAAAAGGGTTAGTGTTGTCCTTAATAAATCCTGCAGGTTGCATCTTGGTGCTAGCAGACTAACCCACACTTGTGACCTCTATGCGCAAACTAAGTGGCTTATCCTTCAAGGTAAAATACAGTACCAAGTTTATCTTCTTGGGGGAAAAAAACTGCCTTGGCCTATCCTCACTGGCCATCCAGAAGCTCCTCGTCACAGCTCCCAAACCCCACTGCTCAAGAAGCAATGCCTGACAATCGCTGCTTGTCACATTCTTTCACACCTCTCAAGCGCCAAGGTCTTTCGCATACCATGCCCCACTATGGCTTAATGAACTCCCTCCGGATATAACTTATGAGCCCAAGCTGGGACCATTAAAGAGAAAACTCCACCAACACCTCACCAATCAGAGCAGCTGTGACTGCTGGCCAACCTGAGCAGCTGTGTCTGCTAGCCCGATTCTTTTGCCCACTCCCTCCTGCTGTCTTCACCCTCTGCCCTTCCACCTCCACTTCCCCCCTCCCCTAGTGAGCCCTAACTAATCCACCACCTAATCCCCCACTTTACCCACTTCTATTTCCTCCATGTGGCACTTATTTCCACCCATACCTCTCTCCTCCTACCCTGTGTCTCTATACTTTGACAAAGAAAAATTATTCTGCTTATTATATCATGTTTTGTAGTTCTGGTCTCACATTGCATGAAACCTCATATTCCCCTGTATTAACTGTATCCTGTTTCACTGCACTTATGCTATTTGTACTGCTCCAGTTCTGAAATGTATGTACTGTTTCTAATTATGAAATGTCTGTAATGCACTCTGTGCCTTATTCTATGAATGTTTTAAACTACTGTATACTCCTGCCTATGTATGTAATCAATGTCTGCCTATGTATGTAATCAATGTCTGCCTATGGATGTAATCAGTGTCTGCCTATGTATGTAATCAGTGTCTGCCTATGTATGTAATCAATGTGTAACTAATCCGGGTCGCTCCTGAAAAGGGACCTTTTGTCTCAGTGAGCTTACCTGGTTATCAAATCGAAATAAATGTGTTATTTTCTGTTGATGTGGAACCTTTGTAAATGAGCTTCCAGCTCAAAGGTGTTACTCCTAGACCCCAGTAAATAAAAATAAATAAATAAAACTAATCCTAAGTTTCTCCCTAAGGTGGTATCGGAGTTTACTTTGAATCAATCCATCCACCTGCCTGTTTACTTTCCTGAATACTCTAATCAGGAGAAGGCGTTGCTCCATACTTTGGAAGTACACAGGATGTTGCGGTACTATACTAACCGCACTAAGTCCATTAGAAAGACTGATCAGTTTGTTTTGTTTGCCCCCGAGAGAGAGCACTCCTGTTCCAAAACACTGTTTGTCTAAGTGGTTCACTAATTATATTGTTTATTGCTACCATAACTACAACAAGCCCCTTCCGGGAGTCGTCAAGGTCCATTCCACTAGAGGCATGGAAGCCTCTATGGCTTGCTTCCGAAATGTGTCTGATGCAGACATATGTGCAGCTGCCACCTGGAGTTCTGTCCACACTTTTACCAAGCATTACAGTCTGGACATTGCCTCTAGGCGCAGGACCAATTTCAGCCTAGCAGTTCTTCAGGGCCTGCTCTTCTGAGCTCCTGTCTGCTGATCTGTCCTCCTCCCAGTGGTGTTATAATAGTGGTAACCGGTACTGCTTGGGACTCAGTTCTACTGGTGTGGCCTGCCGCAAGAGCCTTCCTCAAAGTAAGATAGTACAGTTATGTAAGAACTTACCATAACAGTAGATCTTTGAGAGAAGCTCTTGTAGCAGGCCATGCTTTCCCTCCCTCCTTCCCCCTGCTGCTCTTTTTCTGTTCCATCTGCTTCTGCCCTTTGGTTGGCTCTTGGGAAACCTCCTCAGTTCTCCATCAGCTGGCCATGCAGAGTCTCCGGTAGGAGAACTGAGATGGTGTGTGGCCCCATCCTCCTGTATAGCCTAGGCTGACGTCAGATGACTGATGTTGGCAGGGAGCGGTCCCCTGTGGTAGACTGCTAGCCAGAAGTTTTCCATGTGGTCCTTATGCCTGCTGGCATGGTCTTACTGGTGTGGCCTGCTGCAAGAGCTTCTCTCAAAGATCTGCTGTTACAGTAAGTTTTTACATAACTGTACTGTCTACCTCTATATAGGCCATGTATTCCAAGTAATTACTTTAAGGAGCAAAGTTAATTCTGTGTGGGAATAAGCACCTCCCATAATATCATAATATATAATAACTATATCACGAGGGGGCACAGTCTTAAGCTGAAGGGTGGGAGGTTTAGAAGGGATGTCAGGAAGCACTTCTTGACAGAAAGGGTGGTGAGGCTGGGATAGGCATGGGGGAAGATAAGAATCATGGGTAGGGAGGATGGCAGGAGTGGGGAGGGAGGACAGGGACATTAGCTCAAGCTGTGGACCCTGCAATACGAGCAGACTTGATAGACCAAATGGCCTTCCTCTGCTGGCTTGTTCGTATGTATGTATCAATTTGTCAGAAGCCTTCTATAGTCGTATTGTGAACAAAATCCAAAGTTAGTTTGTGCTCTCCAGTGTAGTACAGAGGGGTGCAAAGGGGTGGCTTGCCTGAAAAGCATGGACTCCAATTTGTTGCACTCTAACAGAATTCAACCTCAGACGTTTACTTCAAATGGAATGTTTTTTATTAATAACAATAATATGCAACCTGTAGTTCACCACAGCAGAGGTTACCACAATGCTTCGCCTGTCCACGAGGCTTCGTAAGATATTATTATCAATAAAAAAATTATTCAATTTGAAGTAAATGCCTGAGATTTAATTATTTTGAAGTGCAACAAATTGGAGTCTACAGTCTTACTGTGGGTGAGCTTTTTCCTGCCTATAAATCCAGAAGACACAAGAGACACAAGTTTGAATCCCTTCAGGGTCACTAATATGCTATGTAAACATAACCAAGTTACTTACAGTACCTCAGTGCTTCAGTCACCCAAGCTGTAAAAGCAGAACAAACTTAAAAAGAGATGGTGTATCGCAGTCAGGTAAATAAATTCTAAATAAAAAAAATGTATTTGTTGGGTCGCACTACATCCCTGAAGTGAACTTATCTACTAGCTGTCACATGAGCGCAGGTCATTAATGGCTACCTGTCCACATACAAGTAATGCACTGCTCTGGCAATATAGGAGGGGGGGAGGAGGTAATATTAATTGAAGGGGGTCTCATTTTAAAAAAAATCGCAGGGCTTCTTGCATGCACATAGAAAAACTGCACAACTTTTTGGAAAAATATTCTGTAAGGAAAGCCACCAGTCAGTAAGGTATGGCGAATCCCCCCTACCTTCTCTCCCTTTCAGCAGCACAGTGTTGGCAACAATGTTCTCCAGCTCCATGACCATCAGTGGTTTGGTCGGAGTAATAATGAATTAGAGAGAGAGAGAGCTCCAGATCCTTGTTCAGAATGGTCCAATGCCCAAACCTGGTTTCCATTGAGCGGTTATGTAATATCCCATTCACTAAGCCCTGATCACCTGGAGTGTGGTCTGAAGAGCAGAGGGGTGGGAGACAGGGGATGGAAGGGAAGGGGTCAACAACGATCTGCTGCTCACACCCTTCTCAGCTCGGATATCTAGTCCCACTGCCTTTCTCCAGATTTGGGCTCCTGTGAGCAGAACTGCTGTGTTACGGGTTTCAGAGTAAAATGCCAAGCATCGGGGTATCCCACCACCTGCTGGATTGGAGTTGCTGGGGAAGGGGGAGTAACCAGGAAAGGGAGCTCACAGGGGTATCTAGCCTGCTCCCAGCACCCAGACTTGCACCACCCGGGACTGGCCCACAACTACATGGAACCAGCGCAGTTACTTCTCCTAGATGAGGTGGATGTCTTCTTCAGCCACTTGGATTTGCGGGGAAACACTTACCATGCTAACTTGGCCCATGCTATGGCCCGGGTCTCCTGCAGCCAGGCTCAGGGTAAGTCAAGTGTATGCTGTGCAACACTTCTTTGGAAAGTACCTAATGATTACTACTACTGCATTATCACAGACAAAAAGAACAAAAAACTGAAAGCATCAGCTGCTTCAGTGACATAGTACTTCCATTGGTAAGTTTCTTAGTTAAAGTGACATAACGTTACAAAAACACCTAAGATCACATTTGAAAGGAAGTACGGTAAAAGGCATCTAATCCTAAGGGTTTATCTCTTGGTGACAAGAAATTCACATACACACACACACATACACTTGCCAGATATGAACTCACAACTATTAGAAATCACTAATAATTCAGGACATTCCGAGGAGTTACGAGAGAATTAGCACAACCCTCACCACCCTCTGTCCACCTCTGCTCTTTGCATGGTTGTAGTTTCCTTTTCTTAGCATCACTTTGTAGGCTTGGCAGTGTTAGTCACATGAAGTACTGACAAGGAACAGCTGCTTATGTATGGTCAGTGTTTTAAAATTACACTGTCTTGTGTTGGGGGTGGCAGGTCCCTGCACCCTCGTGTTCGTGGTGTTTAGTTCTGAACTTGCGTTGTCTTGCTTAAAACATTTCTGTCCTCATGCTTGCTTTCTAACTGCAGACTCAGAATTGACTGATTTTTTTCTTATAGTTGCTTTCCAAAAATCTGCATGTTGCTTTCTTTAGTTTACCCGGTTGTTTAGATTATTCTAAAATAGCAGATGCTGGGTAGACTTTAAAGACAGAACGGAAGCCACTCATCCGTCTCTTAAAATCTGTCCTAATTTATATTTCTAGCTCTCTCACTCTCATTCATAAATAGTGTTAGACATTTTAAAGTTTTCATTTAAACTGCCTTCATAACAACGACTGTCTGGCTTATGGTCACCCTGTCGTTTGCTTGTACTGTTCTTGGTTTGTTTCTTTCTGCTGTGCTTAGGTTGTCAAGCTAATTTTCTGCTTTGTTTTGTTTTGCTGTTTTTTTATTTGAGTTGAAGTTGAGTTTTTTTTTGTTACTTGTTCATTGTGTGTGTGTGTGTGTTTTTTTAAAACAATGTCTCATAAATTCTTGCAGCTCATTCACTGAGAGTCAAATGTGCTGGCCTCATCTAATCCAAAGCCCTGGCTTCTCATGGCTGGACAGCGGCAAGGCCTCCCTGTCCACCTCCCATCACCACAATGCCTGCACAGTGAGTCATTTTGCCTAGGGACCCCACATCATAAGCATCCGAGCGCCCAGCACCATCCCCGCTTATTCAGGCAGCAGCACCTCCACCACAGCATTGGTCTCCTCTCTACCCCCGCCTCCCACTCCAGCCCCCACCTCTTCAGCTTTCCTCCTGCCCATCCCAAGGATATGTCCCCAAATCCTTGGTCCCAGTGCCACCTCCCCTCCTCTTCATCTGGGGTAGGCCAGAGGAGAAGGAGTCCCTGAAGTACCAGCTGCCATTGGCTGACAGCATGAAAATGAAGTGTTCTAGCCCTCTGCAGAGCAACCTAGCATCCATGGGACATCAGCCTCCACTCATCACCCCATTCCATCCACCCCTCCTATATGCCCATTGCTCATTTACAGCACCAGCCTCTTCACCCTGGCAGCCTGCTTGAGGGGCCACCTCAGCTTCATACCAAGTAGAGGAACAAAATCCTGTTCTGGTAAGAAGCATGAAAAAAAACATGTTAATGAATAAACTGAGACTTTCGCAAATATTGTGTAGAGTGCAGCTTAATATGGGGTTGTGCTGAGCGGGAGGGGTTCTCAGAAGCTGTGTAGAGTGGGACTGCTGCAGTTGTCACCTTCAGGAGTGTAATGTCAGTTTAAAAAGTGGGTATGCTGTCTTACAGAAAAGAGGATGCATTTTAGCTGTATTACTGTTGGAAGAAGGAGGAAAAAATAGGCACAGCTTGGTCCTCCCCCCCCCAAACATAAAAACAAAGAAGTTGTCGGCAGATAAGGACGTCCTGGCCTAGCAAGTGTCTTAAAGTACCTGATGTAAAATCCACTGCAGCACTGCACCTCCGTTGAAATGATGTTGAAGTGAAGTTATTCAAAGGACTTTGACAAGATGAGAAGGATAGTAAGGGAGACAATGGAGGGTACAGAGAATATAGGGGCAGTGGAGGAGTTATGGCAAGCTATCAAGGGAGGGGTACTGAAAGCTGCGGAAGTGTACATAAAGGTTAGGAAGAGCAAAGGGGGAGGAGGCTGCTTTGGTTCACAAAGGTGGTTGTGGGGGCAGTCAGGAAAGGAGGAGGCTTTCAGAAAATTTAAGAGGACACTCAGCGAGGAAGTTCAAGAAGAGTATAGGGAAAAGATGAGTATGGCAGGGAGGAAGATCAGAAGAGCAAAAGCAGATACTAAGGAGAAAATAGCAAAAAAGGCCAAAAGGGTGGGGATAAAACCTTTTTCAGATATGTGAGGGAAAAGAGAAGGGCAAGGCAGGGGATTCCTAGGCTGAGGAGGGAGGGAGAAATAAAACTGGAAAGGGACTGTGAAAAAGCAGCGTTATTAAATAAGTACTTTAGCTCGCTATTCAAGGAGGAGGAGGAGGACGGTTGGGGACCTGCACTAAAGTCGAATGGGAAGGAGGGAAAATGCGTGGATCTGAGCCCATTCACTGTGTATAGGGTTAGGGCAGAGCGAGACAGATTGAGGGTGGACAAGACATTGGGGCCTAACGGTTTACACCCCAGGGTAATCAGGGAATTGAAGGAGGAGTTGGCCGCACCCTTGACAAGATTCTTCAACTTGTCCCTGGATATGGGGAGAGTGCCAGAGGACTGGAAGGGAGCAGATGTAGTGCCTTTACACAAGGGAGGTAGTAAGGCGGTGAAGGGGAACTACCGACCTGTCAGCCTTATGTCAGTGGTGGGGAATATAATGGAGGCATTAATCAAGGAGAGGGTTTTGGATTTCCTGGAGGAGACTGACTTGCAGGACAGCAGATGGCATGGCTTCATGAAGGGGAAGTCTTGCCAGACAAACCTAATTCAGTTCTTTGATTAGGTGACTCAGGTGATTGACCGGGGGTGGTGGTGGACATGGCCTATCTGGACTTCAGTGAGGCTTTTGACACCGTCCCCCATAGGAGGCTGGTGAGTAAGATGGAAAGCTTGGGGTTGGGTGGGAAAATAACAAGCTGGGTGGAGGCCTGGCTGTCAGGAAGAACTCAGAGGGTGGTGCTAAAGCGGGTGCACTCTGGGACAGTGAGGTGAAGAGTGGAGTGCCACAGGGGTCAGTTTTGGTCCTGTTCTCTCAATATCTACATCAGTGATATTGCTGAGGGTTTGAGGGAGAGGGTATACCTATTTGCCAATGATACAAAAATATAATAGGGTAGACACCGGGGATGGAGGACATGAGAGAGGACTTAAAGATGCATGAAAAATGGTCTGGGACGTGGCAGCTGAAATTTAATGCCAAGAAGTGTGCTGTGATGCACTTGGGGAGTAGGAACAGAAGAGCAGGGTACACCCTAGGTGGGGTGGAAATTAAAGTAACAGAACAGGAGAGGGATCTGGGGATCATCTCTGCTACCTGCCTCATCATCACATCCGAACCAAAGGAATTTGAATGTTTATCAATCAAAATATCCCTTCCAAACTTGTCTCCATTTAAATTGATTGGCTGCTATAGGCCCCACTCAGCAGGCCTCAAATTACTATCTCACCTGGGGTCAATAACCAATCTAGGCCCTGAAGATACCATCATCCTTGGTGATTTGAATTTAAACTGGCTATCTAATGCATCTGCTCCATTGGTAACCTTCTGTGACACCTATGGCTTTACACAGCTAATAAAAGACCCAACCAGGGTTAACCTAAAAAATTCCAGCAACAGCTCACTCCTGGATATTATGTTGGTAAATAAGCCTCACTTATATACTCATGCAGGAGTACTACCGAATGATGTAAGTGACCATTGTCCCATAGCTGGCATAAGATATTCACCCAAACCATCCAACCCTGCTGAATTTGTCCTCAAAAGGTCAAAAAGAAGTTCAACATACCAGGTTACCTCCATGACCTGAGTAACACAATATATTGGCAAGATTTCTACCTTACAATCTCAGTGGAAATAGCTTTCCAGATCTTAAAGGACATTATCACTAATGCTCTAAATATTCATGCACCATTCACCAATATCAGAATAAAAGCAAGGTCCTGCCCTGGTTCACCACTGATCTTAAAACAGCCTTGCTATCCAGAGACAAACTGTGGAAAAGGCAAGAAAACTAAGGACTCCATAGATTGGCTAAATTTCAGAAAAGCAAGAAATTCATGTACAACACAAATAAGATCTGCCAAAGCGCCTATTATAGAGCTGAATTGGATGCCTCCTATAATAACCCTACCAGGCTCTGGGAACTATAAAGGGTATCTTGGGCCAAAACTCTACTCCTGCCTTAACCTGCAAACTGCTACTAAATAACACAGAAATTACGGATAAACAAGAAATTCTAAATACCTTCAATGACCACTTCACCACAGCTGGACTAGCATTTGACTCTTCACCTGCAAATCTCCTGAGATCTTCCTTGAATCTTCAATCCACCGTGGGCCAAAAGGCTACATCAACCTTCTCTTTCAACCCAATAACATTGAAAGAAGTGGAAGATCTCCTCTCCAACTTGGATACTTCAAAAAGTGCAGGTACAGACTCCCTGGACCCCTACTTCCTCAAGATTGCATCTCAAGTCTTATCTGCCCCCCTCACTCATCTCTTCAATCTTTCCCTCACCACTGGATCCATTCCCTCCATTTGGAAAACAGCTCAAGTAGTTCCTTTACTCAAATCTGGTGATCCCATGGATCTCAATAATTACAGGCCCATTTCCATCCTATCAGTTCTGTCCAAGATGCTCGAAAGTTAGTAAACTCACAATTAAGGGTCTACCTGGATAACAATAACCTCCTAAACACAGCACAATCAGGATTTAGATCAAGGCACAGCACCATTTCAGCCCTAGCCAAAGTAACAAACGACTGGCAGACTGCTATGGATAAGAAGAATAGTACCTGTGCTGTGTTCCTGGATTTGAGCAAAGCATTTGACACAGTGGATCATGAATCACTGATCACCTCCCTTGGTTCAATAGGGTTGGATTCCCCTTCACTCAATTGGTTCAAGTGCTATCTATCGGACAGATCACAACTGGTAAAAATGGAGACTACCTATCCACTTTAAAACCACTGCTAAGAGGATGTACCCGCAGCCTCTATTCTTGGCCCCATCCTCTTTGCCATCTATATTAATAATATTGATGCTAACCTCATTCAATCAAACATCCATCTGTTTGCTGATGATACTGTGCTATATGTTAGCAATCCTTCATTGTCTAAAGCCTGTGAACTGCTACAATCTGAATTCTCCATCCTACAACACAACTTACTGGATAAAAAACTACTTCTAAATGCCAAAAAAAACAAAAGCTATGCTCTTTTCCTCACAAAGTTGCTCTGCCACTACCCCATCATCTACCACCCTACAACTAACCACCTTACTTGGAGAGAAGCTGGAATACGTTGATAACTTCAAATATCTTGGTGTCTGGATTGATAGCAAACTTGACTTTTCTGTACATATTGAGGAGCTACTAAAGAAACTGAGACAAAGGCTTGGTTTATTTTTAGAATAAAGCACTACCTCAACAGAGACTCCAAAAAGATTAATCCAAGGCTTCATTCCTATCCCTCATTGACTATGCTGACTTTCTGTATGGACACTGTTCACTCCCCTCTTAAATAAACTGGACACCCCTATACCACAGGTCCATCAGATTCATTACTGACCTTCCTTCAGCACCCACCATTGTTCCTTTATAAGGCAGTTAACTGGTCATCATTACAACACAGAAGAAACAGGAATGCTGCAATTTGGATTTTCAAAGCCTTATCAGGCAAGCTACCTACCTCCATCTAGGACTGATTTACTCAAATCACTTCTAGGCCATACAACATAAGGATCCAGCAAAATTATCATTCTTAGGTCCCCAATACCTCACCCAGCTTGGAGAGCTGCTATCAGCTACTCACTAGCAATTGTTTGGAACTCACTCCAAAAAACCATGAAGCTAAATAACCTCCCACCCTTAATATCCTTCAAAAGATTATTCACCACCCTATTCCCAGAACTCTGCAACTGCTTCCACAAGGCCTAATTCACGGCCCTATCCACCCCCTTTTCTACTCGTGTTTCTATATGCTGAAAAACTCCAGTTCCCAGTCCCAAGATTCACCCTCAAAATGCCTGCTAGGTCCTATAATCTACATATTAACTCTGATGTGCCAACTGCCTACTGTCTCCCAGATTAAAAGTGTTAATGCCTTGTACATATGTATATTGTTATATACCAGCACTTATGTCATTGTATTACTGTTTTTTGTTACCCATGTCATTGTATTACTGTTTATGATACCCTTGTCAATGTAATAACACTTGCACTTCTTGACCACTCAGGTCCATCTTGTAAATGAGCTATGCTCAATGATGTTCGCCTGATTAAATAAAGATTTTGATTGATTGATTCATAGTCTCCTCAAACCTTAAGGTAGGAATTCAGTGTAGCAGGGCAACGGGAAAGGCCAGTGGAATGTTGGCATGCATAGGCAGGGGCATTACTAGCAGAAAGAGGGAGGTAATAATGCCCCTTGACAAAGCCATGGTGAGGCCACAGTGCCTGGAGTATGGGGTTCAGTTCCGGAGGCCATAAACATGTAGAGGGGCTCAATAAAGTGGGAGAAGAGGGTTTACTTAAGAGCAAGAAGGGGATTCAAACTAGAGGGCACAGCCTCAGATTGCAAGGAAAAAGATACAGGGGCAATGTGAGAGGGCGTTTCTTCATGGAGAGGGTGGTGGAGCTCTGGAACAGACTACCAGACAGAGTGGTGGAGGCTAAATTGGTGTAAGAATTCAAGAGGGCATGGGACAAGAACTTGGGCCTGAGTGTCGGAGGGAGGGCGAAGGCTGACAGGGAGGAGGAGGTGTAGGGGGAAAAAAGGGCAGACTAGATGGGCCAGTATGGTCCTTTTCTGCCGTCAAGCTTCTATGGTATGATTCTATGATTTTTTCAGTATCCAGAAACTGTTTTTTAATATAATATTTAGTTAAAATTCAGCTTATATTTAATTAATTTCTGTATTCATCAGCCTACCCCATTTTATTACTAAGGACATCTTCACAGAGGCAAGACCGTGGCATCTCACACTTCATTCCCTCCTGCGTTTCCCTCTACTGAAGTCATAATTCTCCCTTTCACATCAGTCATTTAATTCCACAGCAGCCAGGTTGTGATGTCACAGGACATTATAACTTCAGCAGAGGAAAAAACAAGAACATGAGATGAAGTCTAAGGCACACAGTACTTGTTCCCATGTGAATGTCCTTCATAATAAACCAATAAGGGACGACGAGTACAGAAACGCATATTGTAACAAATGCCAAGTTGTGCCTGAATATTACATTTTCATAAGTTTTCCTGGTTCTTAGAAAATCACTTTAAGTCATCAGAGCATTCTGCTGAAATTATTGCAGCATGTTAGCCAGTTTACTAATGACAAAGACAATGGTATTTACTCACTTGGTAAAGGTGATTATACCTGCAACCTTTATAGGAAAGGAAAGGAAAGGGGAAATTGTTTAACCAGGAAAGGCACGCTAAGCCAGACCTTGTTTCCAGGTGCAACCTCAGGGTCACAGAGTATGCAGGTGTGGGCTAATGGGATTCAAACCCATGTCTCCAGGTTTGCAGCTCAGTGCCGTTAACCATTACGCTTTACTGTCTCCTTATAGTGCTCAGACATTCCTCACAGGTGGGTTATCCTCCATCCATCCTGTTGGCCGATGCACAACTGTAAATTTTGTGGACTGCCAGAGGCCAAGCCCCCAGCCATGACAACAGAGTCAGTGAGAACTTCCTAGCAGAGAAAATGATAAAACAAACACAAAGACCAACACACAACAACAAAGCCTCTTTACCTGAAAAGATAATTTACTGAAAGATAGCAGGAAAGAAAACTTGTAGTGCAAAAGGTATCTATCACAGAAAAATCTGCCCTCAATAATAATACAGTGTATAGTAGAGAATTGTTCTATAAAGAAATCCATCCTTTTAAAAATGCTGTTGTACCACAGTTCAAAGGTCATGGCATGTGATTGTACCCCTCTAGGGACTGCACAGGTCAGTTTCATTTTTAGAGAAAAAAACACAATGCAAACATTTCACATAATACTGTACACTATAAAAAATACAGAATGAGCAAATGCATGCATAACCAGTGTGTTCTGCCACCTCGGTGTTCCGAGTCCCACGTACCTCTTGAGCTTCTAGCTCAAGGTCAGAGGGAATCAGAACCCCTCTGTGGCAGAACACACTGATTGTGCATAGTTGCCCATCCAGTATTCTCTATGTTGATAACACTGATTATATAGAAAATGATATACAGTAATATATGTAGCAGATAACACAATGCAGTGGCTATGTAGCAGCCCTACTGAAAGATACTGGGGTGTAGCCCCACATGGTTCTGACTGCCCGATTCCTTGTTCATCCATAATCGGGAGGGACTTTGAGCAATATAAAAGTTGCAGGTATAATCACCTTTACCAGGTGACTTAATACCATTATCCCCTGCAACCTTTCTAGTGCTCAGACATTCCCACAAGTGGGACGTTTGTAGCAGTTCCCGGAATCCCTCCCTTGGGTGGGAGGACGAACAGTATGTTACACTGAACTGAAGCAGCCTGAAGCACAGCCCTGCTGAACGTAGCTCTAACTGCAGATGCTATGTCCAGTCTGTAATGGTAGACAAAGGTATGAACAGAGGGCCAGGTAGCTGCAGTGCAGATATCCTGTACTGAAGCTCCCCCTCTCTCCACCCAAGATGCTGACATTGCCCTGGTGGAATGTGCCCTAATGCCCACAGGGGGTTCCTGGCTCACCAGCGGCTAATATATCTGCCCTTATCCACCTAGCAATTGCTTCTTTAGAGGCAGCATGATCCACCTTCTTTCCTGAAAAGAAGACAATCTGTCTGACTTATGAAAACTTCAGACATACTGTAGTCAGATAATCCTTAATCAGGAAAACCACATCCAGCTTATGAGAAGCCGCATCAGGGCTATCTCGATCCCCAAGTATGGCCGGCAACTGAATGGCCTGCTCTATGTGGAATGGCGATATCATCTTTAGAGTGAAGGATGGAACTGTTATGAAAGACACCCAGTTATGATGGAAAGTAAGAAACGGCCTGCAGCATCAAAGTGCCTGCAGCTCGCTCTCACCTCTGGCAGAGCACATAGCCATAAGAAAAAATGTTCTAAGGGTTGTCCGATAAGGAGAATCAGGGATGAAAGGAGGTTTATGAAGGCCATCCAATACCAGATTAAGTTGCCACACGGGTCTGTGGGTCTCGTAAGGGTGATATAATCTGCTCCGCTTGTAGCAGCCTGACTACATTGGGGTATGAACCTATCTGCCCCACCCCAGGAAGACAGCCCTGTATTGCAGAGATAGCTGAAACCTGGACCCTCAAGGAGGAGTAGGCTAAGCCTTTTTCTGCCTCATCAAGAAAAATCTAGGATTTGGGGAAGGCCTGCCACCGATGGGGACAGATCTTTTGCTGTACACTTACAGAAGATCTGCCAGTGTCTCTGATAATCTTATTTGTCAGTTGTCTTCCGGATTGCAAGCGTCGATCAACCACTCTGGAGGGATACCCCTTCCTCAACAGTCTTTGTCTGTCAGTATCCATGCCATCAGTTGTAGTACTTTGGGGTTGTGGTGTAGGATTGGCCCTTGGCTGAGGAGATTCGTGTGTTGTGGCAGATGCCAAGGGGTGTTGATGAACATTGCTCTGAGTAGTATGTTTTATTTTGGTTTTGATTAATATCATGAGCCACTATGCACCGTCACTTTTTATTAGCACAGTTAATTGTGCTCACTAGGCCTTAAGGTCGTCCCTGAGAGCCCAGCGCATGTGCGACCAGGTCGGGCCTTGAAGGGAGTAGGGTCAGACCATCAGCACTATATGGCACTTTTCACTGAGCTTTTATTTTGCTGTAATTATGTGCAACAAAACATTGTGGTACAGATACTGAGCATTGATGATGCCTTTATTTCAAGATACTTTGATTCCTGTTTGGATGGCGATCAGTGTGTGCAATCTGCTCTTTGTGTTCCTTCTGAGTAGAGAATACCATGTTCTCCATGGCCAGTCTGGAGCCACTATCAGCACTGTTATTTTCATGGACCTGATTTTGAGAAGCACTTTGCAATCATTGGAGTGGGGGATATAAGCTGTTTTGAAAGTCCACGATACACGCCAATGTGTTGACCTCTTGACCTAATTGTTGAGAAGCATGAGTGGAATCAATGCAGTTGAGTGTTGTGGTGGGACACCATCAGATCCACTTGAAAGTGCACCCATCTCCTGTCAAGAGATTTAAATACCCGAGGATGCAAGTGCCACTCTGCCTGGTCGAGTGTCACTTGGCTGAGCCAGTCCACCTGCGAGTTCAACTTACCAGCCAGGTATGTGGCCGAGATCATCAGCAGGTTCTGTTCCGCCTATCTCAATGTTTTTAACACCTCCCTGAGCATTGCTCTGCTTTGAGTTCTGCCTTGCTTGTTTATGTACGCCATGGTGACCTGGTTGTCGGTTCTGATCAGTACTGCCAGCCCTGTGACCTGAAGAGTGAATTATAACAGGGCCCTGCATTCTGCTCTCATCTCCAGTATGTTTATGGGCAGACAAGCTTCTGATGGTGACCATCTGCCCTGAGTAACATGATGGCCCAGCATGGCTCCCCTGCCAAAGAGACTTGCATCTGTTGTAATTTTGTTGCTATTGATGTCATGGACAGTTGTATGCCTTGTTAGGTGTTGTCTGTTCATCCACCACTTGAGACTGTGTATAATGTCCGGGCTTGGGTTGAGTTTGTATTTGAAGTTCCGAGTTCACTGGTCCCATATGTTCAGCACATATCTCTGGAGTGGATGCATGTATAGTCGAGCCCATGGCACCATGGCTATCATTGATGCCATGAGCCCTGGCAGTTGCAGGTACACGTGCACTGGCCTGTTGGGGTGTGTTCGTTCGACCCAGTGAGCCTGGTTATGTTGCCTACTTTCTCCTCCGTTATGGTTACCAGGTCCAAGCTTGTGTTGATCTTTGCGCTGAGGTGTGTAGTGTGTTGGGTGGGGTTTAGCTGGATTTTGCCCCAGTTTATGACCCATCTGTGTTGTAGACAGTGAACCACACAGTCTGTGTCCTTCTGGTCCTGAGTCAGGGACCCTGCTTATATGAGCCAATCATCCAGGTGTGGGGTGACGTGTACCCCTGTTTTGCAGAGGGTCAAGGCAATCATTATCAGAATCTTTGTGAATATCCTCAGGGACAATGCCACCCCAAATGGGAGGCATGTATATTTGAAATGCTGACCGCAAACATTGAACCTGAGGAACCTTTGGTGAATGGCACAATTTGGAATGTGGAGATAGGCGTCTTTTAGGTTGATCGATGTAAAAAATTCCCCTGGTTGAATGGCCATCAAGGTTGACTCGAGAGTCTTCATCTTGTATTTCTTGTAGCCCACAAACTTGTTGAGAAATTTGAGGTCGAGCACTGGGGTGGAGTCTGCCTGTTTTCTTGGGGACCATGAAGAACATAAAGTACACTTCTGTGTCCTTCTCATGCTGCAGCACAGGTACAATAGCTTGGTTGCTGGAGAAACTGAGCAGAGCCTGCTGGGCAGCCTCGACTTTGACACGGTCCAGGGGCATCGAGGGTATCAGTCTGTGTAGAATTGTCTCTTGTGTGAGCTCTATGGCATAACCGTAAGTCACATGTTTCTAGACCCACTTGTCTGTTCTGGGCCCATTGTTCGGCAAATATTTGGATTCACCCCCGTCCACCTGGGCTCCCCCTCCTTTGACTGGCTCTTATTAGTGGAGCCCCCACTTGACTTATTGCTGCCAGTCTTTCTACCAAATTGCCTCTATTTTTGCACTGCACCATCCAAGATGGGAACCAGGGTCTTGAGGCCCTGCCTCATGATGACTGGTTGGCCAATGATTTTGTTTGGCCTCGTGAACTTTTGAACTTAGGATGAAATGACTGCCCCAATGGGAGATAAAGGTTCTTCTTTTCTGCCATCTGCTTGGCCCCTGCCCGATCACGGAGGAACAGTATGAGTGTGTCTCCAAATAAGTGACCCCCATTAAATGGAAGCTTCAAAAGTGCTGCATTGGATTCGGCATCTGCCTGCCATAGCTTGAGCCACAGGGCCCATCTGGCATGGTTGGTAAGGACCGTGGCTCTGGCATTGAACTTCATGATGTCTGAGGAGGCATCTACTATGTAGCGTGTGGCCTGCTTGGCACAGTCAAATGAAAAGGCATCAGGGAGGTTGTCTGTGATGACCTCCACCCATTGCAACAGGGCTCTGCTGGCATACCATATGGACGTCTCCTCTAATAGGACCATCCCCACAACCTAATAAATCTTTTTCAGGGTCTCCTTGACCTTTTTGTCCATGGGGTCTTTCAGGGCTGCTGAGCTCTCGACTGGGATGACGGTGCATCTGGCAATGGCCGAAACTGGGGTGTCCAACTTAGGAGCTGTGAACCAGGCTGTCTTATAAGACTGTGAGAGTGGATGTGTCTTTTCCATGGCCCACTTCTCTGAGATCCTGGATGGCTCTGCTACCTCTTGTTCTTTGTTCAGAATGGTGTCAAGGGCTGTGTAGGTGGGGGAAGTGGTGCTTCACAGAGCTCAAGTGCAGTGAAAGGAGGTGATACGTTGAGCTATGGGGTTTTTCTGGCTCCTCTGGGATCTGGAGAACCTCTCATATCATTCGTACCAACTCGGCCACATCCTTCATAGGGCACAGCTTTTCTAAGGAATGCTCGGGATCCTGATCTGAGCTTTCATCTTCGGAGGATTTGATTGCCTCTTCTGCCTGCCTGCACCTTCTTTTCAGCAAGGTTGATGACTGGGTTGCCCCTGGGTGTTTTCTTTGGGAAGCCTGCTATGAATTTTGCGGTTGCTGGGTTTGTAACTTTTCCAGCCATTGGAACAGGAGACCAGCGTGTGCAGCATTTATCGTAATCGGTGCTGTGGGGGGGCAATGGGTCTTCCTGGGTGAGACTAAGTCAAGGCCAGGGCTTTGTGGTGCTCCAGTCTCCAAGACGGTGCAGACCGCACAGAGGTCCTCCCCCTCATGAGTCTCCAGTAGCTTGGAACCACATTCCAGGCAGGCAGTCATGGCAGGGAGTCGATGTTCACTCAGTAGTCTATAGGAGGCAAATAGAAAAAACTGAGTTAAAAACATGTCCCACCTAGGAGAACAGCCGTGTACAACTGAAAAGTGTGGCAGCGCAGATAAGACAGGCCATGAGGGTGTTCAAAGGGCAGATTGCTAGGTCTCTGTGATGTATTTAGTTGAGCCGGTACTGTAAGTATCAGGTCCTAAAGTCCCACACAAGATGACTACCAGAGTGTTCGAGGCAGCCAGTTACTGAATTCCTGGCTCTCATAGGATTATAGTGCTCATCTGTGCCTTCCCAAGATGGTCGCCATCCTGGAACTATACCAAGATGGCTACCGTTCCCGCAACTCATACCAGAACACCATGGGCAAAATGCCCACCATCTCACAAGACTAGCCTGTTGCTGAATTCTGGGTGCCCTTAAATTGCTTGCCTGGCCCCAAAAGCCTAGTGTCACCTGATTCTGTGACACTTGCAGGGCTGTCTGACCAAATGCTTGCCCCCCCCTCGACTCCCATATGGTGCCCATTGAGCCTCAGGAAAGACTGAGAGCTATTCTTGTGAGAGCTGCCATTTGCAATATGGTGGCTGTGAGATTTCAGGCACTGCTATTGGCGCGGAGCTCCTTCAGTCTGTGGGGGAGTGAACTGGTGCTAGGAGGAGACGTCCCCAGCATGGTGAGAGTGTGCTTATAGTATGGGAATAACATCATAATGGTACTGGCCCCCCTCCTTCTTTCCCAGCGGATCGAAGGAGCACATAATTCCACCTGCAACAGTCACCAACAGAGGGGCACAGGCATACACTTACAGACTCTCCAGGAATACCCACTGAGCACAGTAAGTACCGAACAGGGACTACAACTCCTTCTGTTATTGCCTAGGAACAACATGGACCGAATGGAATGTGGAGTCATACCCAGAGCTGCTGAAGGTGCCAAGGTCCATGATGCTGAGCCCATATCCCCAAGCACTTTATCATGCTGGACTGCTCCCTGGGTCATAGTGCCTGCTGTATAGGGCTCCTGATGTTCAAAGCTGCCTCACTTGGAATGGGCATTACAGGAGGGTACAATCCTCAGGAAGCCAGCTGGTGGGGATGCTACCTGAGGTACCAGCCTGAGCAGGGATGTAAGCTGGATGCTGCTAGACGGTCCAGCTTAACCTGTGCCCCTGCTCAATGCACTGTGGAGCCATTCACTTCTCTTTGTTTTCTTGTTTGTTTTTTTATTTTTGAATATAGAAGCATGCAGAAATGGTTAGAGAAATCCTAGGGTTAACATGCACTTTCATTTGAGGACGTGTGCTATAAGAATAGGAAGGAGTGGTAAAATAAAAGTTCTATTAGAAAAGTACCTGAAAGTTTGGGAGTGATCAAAGATCATGACCAGCCTCAAGGATGCACAAGTAACCTGGACTCTTGTCATGGCAGGGGCTTGATTCGCAGTCCACACAAAATTTATGATCGCATCGACTAATAGGATGGATACCCACTTTGAGGAATGTCTGAGCACTGGAAAGGTAGCAGGGGACAATTTCAGGTTACAAAAACAGCTTCAGATTGCTGTCCAGGAAAAGTGTGCTTTAGTGCTGTCTATTTCTCATTAGGCCAATGGCTGGTAGCTGACAACTTCTTCAGACTGGATCCTCCCATATGAGGAAACATCCCACTTAGAAATATTGTGGTATGTTTTGAATTGCAGTGTGCTATATATGATACTGTTAAAATGTCAAACTATGTATATACGCACATATGCAAGGCAATTTTATTTGACGGGCGCCTAATCCTGGAGGCTCTGGGTGCCTAGCAGAGATTAAAACAAGAACACAGAAAAAAAACAATCATGAACAAATATAACAATAACAGTTAATAAAATACATAACTGTTGAGAATGCAGACTGTTACAGTTAATGTTTGTGACCTACTTCCTTGCCAGTGTGTTATTTTGGTTTTGTTTTTTAAAAGATTTGCAAAGGATCTCCAGTGCTGTTGTAGTCTAGAGAATCTGATCTGGCATGGTGTAGGAGTTTGCATTTGATAATAACAACTGAACAGAAGGGTTTTGAATCTCTTAAGGAGTGTCCCTCTTGTATTCACCTGTAGAACAGAGGCACGGGTTCACAGGGTTCAGAATAATCATCATGTCTGCAGGTAATCCGAATTAATTTTGCCACGATATGGCCTTCCTTTGAAGTTACTTTCATATGAAATACAAGCAAAATGAATTGACTGTTGAAATATTTCAAAAATCTCAATATTAATGAAGCTTCAGCGATTAGTTCCTGGCAAATATTAATGACATATGTGATGTTTATATCAAAAACTTGCAAGTTTTTTCTAAAGAGCATTTGAGATGATGTTTTTAAGTAAAAAGTAGTTTAGATCTGGTTTTGTTGAACTGGCTTACAAGAATATAAATGCATTTTTTTTCAGTTATCCACAGAGCAATGTTGTTGCAGTGTACTTGAAACTGACATTGGAAAGAGATAACCCTATGGTAGTATTTTTGTTATTTAATATACATTATTGTCAGCATTACTGGCAGGATGGTCTGCATCTGTCCAGGAAGGGAACAAGTCTTTTGAGCAATTGGTTTAAATGCTTCATTGGCAAGCTTTTAAACTAGTCAAGGGGGGAGGCACTGATAAGCAGCAGGAAAATCCCAGCCTCTCCCTACAAAACAGGGTACTAAATGAGAAAAAGACCAAGGTAGAAAGGTCAGTGGGGGATGCTGCAAAAGAAGGTAAAGCCATCAAAAATGGAAAGCAATGAGTACCAATGCTCATAGTCTGAGTAACAAGCTTCCTGAATTAGTGGACTTGATGGAGGAGGAACATCTGGATATCGTGGCAGTCACAGAAACATGGTACACACAAAACCATGACTGGGACGTAAACATACCAGGATACACTATGTACAGGAGGTACAGGAAGGGTAAAAGAGGAGGAGTAGCTCTTTACATAAGGGAAGGAATCAAAGCAACAGAACAAAAGGGAAAACAGGGAGGCAAAGAAGCACTGTGGGCAAATTTGGAGACAGGCAATGGCACCACAATCCGCACAGGGGTTGTATACAGACCCCTTCTCAGGGGGAGGAAATGGACAAGGAAATGATAGAAAGAATACTTAGAATGGCAGAAAAAGGGGAGATATTGCTGATGGGTGATCTGAATATGCCATATGTTAACTGGAGTGCAGCTGCAGCAGCCACTTCGAAGAGTGGGGTTATTCTAGATGCGCTACAGGGGGCATGCCTTAGACAACTAGTATTGGAGCCCACTCGAGAGGGAGCAATCTTAGACCTGGTTCTCTCAAGTGGAGATGAAGGGATGATCACAGATGTAGAAGTGGGTAGCCATCTGGGAACTAGCGACCATCGAACAGTATGGTTCACAATAAACACAGCAATAGAGTCAAGCCATACAAAGGCAAAAGTACTGGACTTTAGGAGGGCTGACTTTGCCAAAATGGGTGAGTGCCTAAGGAATGCACTAGCAAATGGGCAGGAAGGAGGGGTGGAAGAACAATGGGGAATAATAAAAACTGCCATCACAGAGGTAACAAGCCTTTGTGTGAAGCAAATAAACAAAACGAAACTATGTAAGAAACCACTATGGTTCTCAAAGGAAGTGGCAGTGAAGGTTCAAGAGAAAAAGAAAGCATTCAGGAAGTACAAGGAATCACAGAAGGAGCAGGACAGAGAACTGTATCAGTTAAAGCAAAAGGATGCCGGGAAGGCAGTCAGAACAGCAAAGGCCCAAACCAAGGAAAAGATAGCCAACTCAGTTAAGAAGGGGGATAAAACCTTTTATAGGTACATCAGGGAGCGAAGGAAGACCAAAGGAGGGTTAGTGAGGCTTAATAAAGGGAGGGAGGGTGGGCAGAGGGTGACTGTGAAAAGGCAGAGATACTAAACAAATATTTTTGCTCAGTATTTACAAAGGAAGAGGGGGAGGTACCTAAAACAAACAGCAGAAACACTCTGGATACAGAAGTTGATACCAGCCCATTTACAGAAGAAAGGGTTCTGAAAGAACTCTTAAAACTGAAGGTGGACAAAGCAATGGGGCCTGATGGGATTCATCCCAGAATTCTAAAAGAACTAAGGGTAGAACTAGTGACACCACTGACTACCCTCTTTAACAAATCATGGGAGGATGGGGTGGTACCCGAGGACTGGAGGAGGGCAGATGTGATTCCCTTTCACAAAAGTGGGAGCAAGGCAGAAGCAGGAAACTACAGACCTGTTAGTTTAACCTCAGTGGTAGGAAAATGATGGAATCACTCTGAAGGAAAGAATTGTTGAGTATCTCAGAGGCCAGAGGGCACAGGACTCAAGGCAGCATGGATTCACAGCGGAAGGTCATGCCAGACAAATCTGATAGACTTCTTTGACTGGGTGACCAAAGTAGTAGATCAGGGAGGGCTGTGACATGGCCTACCTAGACTTTAGCAAGGCATTTGACACAGTCCCACACAAAAGATTAATATACAAGTTAGCCAGCCTGGGAGTGGGTCCCAAGATGACAGCCTGGGTAAAGAATTGGCTGGAGAATAGGACACAGAGAATAGTAAATGGAGTCCACTCTGAAGAAAGGGGGTTACTAGTAGGGAACTTAGGGTTCAGTATTAGGACTGGTCCTCTTCAATGTCTTTATAAGTGACATTGCAGAGGGACTGGAAGGAAAAGTATGTCTCTTTGCAGATGACACAAAGATCTGCAACAGAGTTGGTGCAGGTGGGGATGGAAAGGACGAAGGGATTTGCAAGGTTAGAGGAATGGTCAAATGTATGGCAGTTTAGATTCAATGCTAAGTAGTGCAAGGTAATGCACCTGGGAAACAAAACCCAGGGAAGAGTACACAATGGGGGTGAGATACTGCAACAACAAAAATGGAAAGGGACCTGGGGGTAGTCATATCAGATGACCTAAGGTGGGCAAGCAATGTGAGAGGAGCAGCAAGGAGGGCTGGGGGGATACTGGGATGCATGGGGAGAGGCATCACTAGTAGAAAACAAGAAGTTATTATCCCTCTGTACAGATAGTTGGTGAGACCCCATCTGGAGTACTGCGTGCAGTTCTAGAGACCCAATCTCCGCAAAGACATAGACAAGATGGAAGCTGTCCAGAGGAGGGCAACTAAAATGGTGCAGGGTCTGCACCGGCAGACATATGAAGAGAGACCTAAGGAGCTAAATATGTATAGCCTCGAGGAAAGGAGGGAGAGGGGGACATGATAGAAACTTTCAAGTACCTCAAGGGAATCAACAAAGTCCAAGAGGGCAGCATCTTTCAATAAAAGAGGTGTGCAAGAACAAGAGGGCACAATTTGAAGATAGAAGGGAGGCGGCTCAGAGGTAACTTAAGGAAGTATTTTTCACAGAGAGGGTTGTGGATGCATGGAGCAGCCTTCGGAGGAGGCTGTGGAGTCAAAAAACAGTGGTGGAATTCAAGCATGCATGGGACAGTCATAAAGGCAATTCTAGGGGTGGGGGTATGAAGAAGTAGGCTGCTGGTTAACTAGGATCTGCAGCTTATCCATTAGTAGAGAAATGGGCAGACTGGGTGGCTGTCCTTATCTGTCACAAAATCTATGTTTCTATGTTTCATTATAGGGGTAAAGGGTGCCACTATAGTTAGGGTTGAGTAGGGTCTCAGTGTTAAACCTAGCTTTGCAGATTAATAACTTTGGCATGTTTGTCAGAATAGCCCACAAATTTGCATTTTCCATGGACCTGCCATGCTGTGAAAATGTGGAGAGTTCATGACAGCACCATGTGAGGTTTCCGAGATCTGGTTTACCCATTATTTTGTAAAAGGGTCCATTTTACCTATAATTAATATGTTTGGTTTTTGTCTCTCATGTACAGGCTGCACGGTACTGAATTTCTGCACTTTTCAGGGTACATGCTCTGTGCTGAGGTAGTGCCTTTCAAGGTTTGGTGAAAAATACTGAATGGTTCTTGAGTTATAAGGGTTTAAAAATGAGCTTGGATAGATTCCCATACGAACCAGAAATTGCTGGTTCACGAGAGTGTTTTTTTGGTTCACATATTTGATGTACTGTATCACGAACCAAAACTAGGTCTCACAAACCACTTTTTTTATTTGGTTCCTGACGGCCGCCATCTTCTTTCTTTATTTCTGTTACTATTGAAGTTGGAGAACACTTGTAAAAGGGTAGTTTTAGTAAAACTAAAACATCCCTGATGTACAATGTTTTACCCAACCAGAATCTTATGGGGAAATTTGCCAAAATTTCATATTTCACACATTCACAATCTCTCCTGAGCGATTTCTGGTATGAACCACTTTTTTTGGTTTGAACTAAAAAATTTCCGATTCACCAACCGGGAAAAGTGATTTGAACCACTGATTCTAGTTTACAAACCAGAAAAAGTGGCTCTAATCTTGTATTCTGGTTCAAACCCAGAAAATGTGATTCCAACCAGTACCTTTTGGTTTGCAAAGAAAATCAGCTCCAGAGTACTATGTTTGGTTCACAAACCAAAACATTTTGTCCAAACTACTACTTCTGGTTTGTCAAGCATAAAATATGGTTCAAAGTTAGACTTTTGGTTGGTGAAGTAGAAAGTACCAAAATATGAAGAAGCTAGGAGAAGAAGGCAATTTGGTCTGTGCAGTCTGCTCCTATTGCAGTGTCCAGAGGTTGACATACTGGGTCTGTTCCACCTCCTCACTCCTCCCATGCTTCACATCTTTACTATTAATGTAAGAATACTTCTCCCTATGACTGTTCTAGCCCCTCTTAAAGCGAGCACATTGCAAAGTGTCCACCACCCAATGTGTGAAGAGGTGCACTGTCAGTTTGCTCCTACCCTCCCTGCCTGCATCTTAACACTATGACCTCTCATGTTATGATTCCACTTGAAGGACAATTAAACAGCTTTTTTGTGGCAGTGCAGAATACAAAACTCAGGCTTCACAGAGAGGTACAGGAAAGGCTGCTGTTTTTACATTGATGCTAAAACTGCATTTATAAATTTAAGATAAATGCAGTTTTGTAGCATTTAAAAAAATTTAAGCAACAGCCTTCCCATTTGAAAAACCCACTCTGCAAGCTCTACAATATGGCCATCAGACAGAATGACGTCATAGGAGCCACAGGCAGAGCAACATAGGCTACGCAGTGCTAAATAGTTCCTGTAACTTCTTTTATATTTCACACTTCTTGCAGCAAAATAATCAACATCATGACTTAACATGTGTATTATTTGTAGCAATACACATGTAACGCCAAGATTTTTTTTTTAAAAGAAACAGCCAAAAACTGACAGTTATTTTGCATTGACTCGAACTCGAATGACACTAAACAGTACCATCTGAAAACACATACCTGGTGAGCTAGTGGTTCCCTTAAAGTACAGCACATCGAACCAGTGCAAAGTTTGACAGGCTTACAGTTTTAATCAAAATATAATGGTCAATTGCCAGCATCGACCTGCAGATCCCAACCAACACCTGCCCCCCCCCCACACTCTTCTGCTGGTCACCTGCCATATGCACTCAGGACAATCAAGTGCACAGTCTGAAAGGCTTGCAGTTTTAATGAAAATATCCTCCCTGTCAATTGCCAGCTGCTATATGCTGATGCTTGTGCTGAGGATAATACCTGACACCCCACCCCACCGCCAGTTCACCCACTCATCTGCCAGTCACCCACCGTATGTCCTGACTCTAGCACCTTCCATTCAAATATCATCCTGTTGGTGCTTGCTTCACATTAATCACTGTACCCTCACTTCAATACACCTGCTTACTTGTAAGTATATACTCAGTTGTAGTGTCCGCATGCGATGTGAATTGGTGCTTCCTTCCAACTGACACTTGTTGAATGACGTGATGCACACATAATTTACTAGTGCCAGCAAGGAAGCAAGTGTCCAGTTCAGATGGTCACATATGCTGAGGCTATCACTGGGTATGTACTTAAAAGTAAGCAGGTGTAGTTCCAAGTGAGAGGGAGTATGGTGACTGACTGTTTGATGTGAAGCAAGCACCAGCAGGACAATACTTGAATGGATGGTGCTACTGAGTGCATACAGCGGGTGACCAGCAGGTGGGCGGGGGGTGTTGAGTGTTATTCTTGGCACGGCATCGGCATATAGAAGCTGGTAATCGATCTGGAGAATATTTTTATTAAAACTGCAACTCTTTCGGACTGTGCACTGGACTGGTCCTGAGTGCATACGGTAGGTGACCAGCAGGCAAGTGAGGGGGGAGGGGAGGCCCGGTGTTATTGGGTGGGATCTGCAAGTAGTAGCTGGCAATTGATCAAGATATTTAGATTAAAACTGCAAACCGTTCAGACTTTGCACTGGTACAACGTGCTGTACTTCAAGGGAACCACTAGACCACCAGGTATGTGCTTTCAGGTGGTTCTGTTTAGTGTCATTTGAGTTCACGTCAGTGCAAGATAACTGTCAGTTTTTGGATGCTTCTTTAAAAAAAAATGTATCATGGCTTTACACATGTATTGTTACAAATAATACATATTTAGTCATGATTTTGATTATTTTGCTGCAAGAAGTGTCCTGTTTCTTTAGGTAGAATTTATTCATTGTTGCTGGCTTCACTAGCTGCAAAGTTTTGAGTGGGAGAAGGGTGCTAATTGTCTGACTAGAGGCCCTCAGCTACCTGATTGTTCGAGAGGACTTGGGCTGGTCCCACTCACCCAAACCCTCACCCCACCCACCCCTGGTCAATTATTCCTTTGTACTAGGGGTTCTGACATCACTTCCTCAAACAGGCAAAGGATTTGCACCTGTCATAACAGAAGCAGACATCCAGGAAAGGAACTGCAGCAAGTGAAGAGGTGACGGCTCTCTCAGTGGAAGGGAAGTAAATGCAAATCTAGGCGCTTTCATTATTACTACTTCACATAGTTATTGCATTGGGTAAAGGGGATAGGAGTTGAAGAAGGTGTGCAATGCTACTTAAAGTATTTTTGAGTGTGGATAGGAAATACAAAGCAGTTGCTCAACATATCTAAACGTGTGCAACAAAGGAGTAAGGGACATAAAGAATGTTTTGTACTGGCTAGGGGGGGAGAGTGGGGACTTGGGGGAGTGTTTGGTATCCTGCATCTGGAAGGGTGGGGGGTCGCTGGTGGGCAACGACAGCAATGGGTAGGGTGGTAGGCTGCAACAACTGCGGTGTACCAATCTTTCTAAACATTGCCTGGAGAGTGGGAGGATGTTTAGTGTGCAACCACATAGAAAACTTCTAAAAGGAGATTGAGGGTCTGCAGGAGGAACTAAGACAGGCAAGGCAGATTGGGGTGGGTTTTATCAATACTGGAGGGAGGAGGAAGGGGGAGATGAGGGAGGGCAATTTAGCCAACAGTGGCGAGGAGAGGCTCAGAAGAAGGAAGCAGAGACAAAGGGGCCCAGGCCAGGGAAGAACGATTGTCGGGGAAACCAGGTCAGAGACAAAAGTCCAAATGGAAGGAGGCAATAGGGACTTGTGAGGGAGGCGAAGAAGTGGCAAAAAGTCATGGAGTGGAAAGGAGAACAGGTTACTATGCAGAGAGGGAGCAGGCATTTGTGAAGGATCTTCAGAAAATAGTTTTGCACTGCTAGAGAGGAAGAAGGTGGAGGAGGGAAGTGATGAACTTAGAGGAGTAATTGATAAATGCCTGACCAAATTGGAGCGGGGGAAGTTCTTGCTGAAGAACTGCAACAGGGGTAAAAGGGCATAATAATGTGCAGGAGGAAGAAGAGGAGCTGGAAATGAGGGAGGGAGATGAAAGGAAGCAAGCAGGGAGAAGGAGGGTGGAATCTTAGTGCTGGGGACCAACGCTACTAAGAGGAGTTAGTGGGTAGCAAGGCGGAGAGGCATAGTCACATTTGGGTGGAGGCCTTGCCAGAATGACAGCGGAAAGGGTGGGACAGTCTGTTCTGAACATGCTAGAAGGGGTAGGGACAAGCCTCATTTAATTACATCTTGGGACAAACGACCTGGCTGACAAGACAGTGGATATAGTCCAGAGGAGGTTTGAGGAATCAGTACCTCATGTGAGGGGCAGGAAGATCAGTAACTTTTTTCCGGAGATACTCTAAAAGCAAAGGCAACAACAAGAAAGCTGAGAATAGAGGAATTTAACAGATGGCTAAGAAACCTGTGTCAGCTAAAGGGCATGGGCTGTTGGGGGGGTGGGGAGGGACCTGGGGAGGACAGTGCATCCTATGCCAAGGACAGACTACACTTGAGTGAGGAAGGAAAGAGGTGTTGAAGAGAGGATGGAAGAATATATAGAGGAAGTTTGGAGTTTAAACTAGGAGTGGGGGTGGCAGTTGGGGAAGAGATATGCAGGACCACAGGTTGGGAAATCATATGAGCTTACCCCCATAACAGTGACAAAGGACAAATGGCAGGTACTGTTGGTGATGCTAGGAAAGGAGGGCAGGATGGGAGGAGGGGAAGGGTGGAAGGTGTTACCCTTAATGCTAGGGAGCCTTGGGAGGAAAACTGCAGAGTTGCAGGTTCCTCATGGCAGAGGGAGAGGTGACATTGCAGCCATCATGAAACATGGGGCCACCCAATATAATGATGAAATCTGCTCCAGCCCAGGGGTACAGGTTATTTCTGTAGGGACAGGGTGACTGGGAAAGGAGGGGGGGTGGGTACTCATATGTGAAGGAAGGACTGAGTGTGCAAGGGAGGAAGGGAGGAGGCAGTACAGAGTCACTTTGGGTGCAAATCCAGATTCCAAGAATAGGAGTCTTAGAATGGGAGGTGAGCAGCCACCATCTCAGATGGAGGAGTTAGACAGGAACTGAAGGACAGACTCAGGAGGACCTATGAGAAGGGTGTGTGGTGGATTGGGGATTCTGGGCCATGCCAGAAGTGGACTGGAGCAACCCCAACAACCAGGGAACAGAAGGGAGCAGGTACTGCTGGATGCCTTCCAGGGACAGCTTCCTGCTGCAAATTTATCATGAAATCCAACCAGGTTAGGGAATACCCTTGACCTTTGTGCTGGCAAATGGGGACTTTTTGAGAGAACTTACAGTGGAGGAAACTGCTGTCAGAGTGGCACCACCTAGTATGGCTCTCATTGGATATGGGCAAGGAAGGAGTGGAATCTGGGCACAAAGAGTGCTGGACTTCAGAGGGCTGACTTTGGGAGGATGGGGAAGTGGTAAAAGGGTACCTGGCCAGAATTCAATCTAGTATGGATACTAACCAGAGATGGGAGCTCATAAAGTTGGGGATAGTGGAGGCAAATCAAAACCTGCTGCAGTTCCGAGCAAGAAGGTTAGGAGCCAAGAAACCGAGCTGGTTGAGCAAAGAGGTCATGAGAAGGGTAAGGAGGAAAAGAGCTGTCTCTTTTAGGAAATACAAGAAAACAGGGAGGGGAGGACAGAGAGGGAGTACTTGACAGAATCAAGGAGGTGACAAGGGCAGATGGGAGCCAAAGCATCTACAGAACCTTGGGCTGGCACAAGGCATTAAGAAGGGGAGAAGGACTTCTTGGTACATCAGGGAGAAAAGGAGCCGTGGCGACCACATAGTAAGGATTAGAAGGAGGGGGGGTTGGGTGGAAGCAGAGGATAAGGCAGAAGCACTAAATGAGTACTCTGCTCAGTATTTACTAAAGAGAAGAGGGGGGTGACACCCAAGATGGGTGAAATGGCAGACGCAGGGGGAAGTGGTGACAGATGGGGAATCTATGGAGGACAGAGTCTGAGAGGGTTTGAAGGCACTGAGGGTGGACAAGGCACCAGGCCTCAGATGGCATCCACCCCAGGGTACTGAAGGAGCTGGCAGAGGTCCTTGCAGGACCCTTTGGCAGACGCATTTAATGCCTCACTACATTCCGGGGTGTGTACCCTTGTGACTGGAGGATTGCTCATGTGGTGCCCTCCACAAGAGCGGCCCCTGGATGAACCGGGAAACTACAGACCAGTGAGCCCTCACATCCATCGTGGGTAAGTTAATGGAGACTATCCTGAAGGAGAGGCTGGTGGCCCTCTTAGCAGTGCCAAAGGACCACAGTGACAGCAGACATGCGGTTTCACACGGGCTGATCCTGCCAAGCAAACCAACCTGGTCGGGTTCATGACTGGGTAACTAGGGCAACTGGACGGGGACATGCAGTGGATGTCCTGTATCTGGACTTCAGTAAGGCATTTGACCCAGTGCCACATGGAAGGCTGGGAAGGAAGTTAGTAGGCACAGGGGCAGGTGCAATGCTGGTGAGATGGGTAGGAAACTGGCTGCAGGGGAGGCAACAGAGGGTGGTGGTGGTGGGAGCCTCACACCCAAGGGCAGTGATGAGTGGGTGTCTCCACAGGCCTGCAAGAGTTGGGACCAGTGTTGTTTGGGGATATTCTGGGCTTGCAGACATATCATGGGACATCAAGAGCAAGATCAGTCTTCTAGTTTGCTGATGATACCAAGGTTAGGCGGTGGTGGATGACCTAGGGGGATGGCAGGGGTTGCAGGATGATCTGGCAAAGCTTGAAACCTGGTCAGACACCTGGCAACTGGCTTTAATGCCAAAAGCAAGGTGATGTATTTTGGGATGAAGAACCCAAGGAGGACTTACCAGCTAGGGGAGTGCAGCTAGCCCAGACAGAGGAGGAGAAGGATCTGGGTGCTTCATCACAGGGTCAATGAACAACTCCGGCACAGTGTAGGAAGGCAGTTGCAAAGGGCCAACTAAAATGCTGGGTTGTATTGCAAGGTATATCTCTCTCTAAGGAGGGAGGAGGTGTGATTCTGCCACTGTATAGGCTATTAGTTAGACACACCTGGAGAGTACTGTGTGCAGTTCTGGCGTCCTGCATTCGAAAAGGGACATTAAGTTACTGAGGGGAGTGCATGAGGGCGGCGCAAAGATGCATCAAGGGTCTGGGGGACTTATTACATGAGAGGAGGTTGAAGGAGTTGAACATGTACTACTGGAGGAGAGGAGAGAGCAGGGGGACATAATTGAAACCTTTAAATACATGAAAGGAATAAACAAGACAGGTACAGAGGGGCTGTCTCAAAGGGAGGGAGGCCACCAGGGGCTGCGATGATGAGACTGGAGCGAAGAGAACTCTTGCATAGTTGACAAGGTCAATCAATCAATCAATCAAGTCTTTATTTAACCAGGCGTTCATCATTGAGCAGAAGCTCATTTGCAAGATGGACCTGGGTGGAGCAAGAACAATTGTATATACAGGTCAACACAGGTATTTACAAGGCAATACAGATAATACTCTTTACAGAGAGGAAGAAAAGAGTTCATATGTACATAGAATTATACAGATATTGTACAGATTACACGTATTTACATACATAGAAGTGTCTATAGGAAGATAAAGTAGGTTATCTAAGGTTGCAGGAGGAAGTAACGGAAGAAAAAATAAAATATACCAGGTAGAGGTGAAGGTAGGGAGGAAGAGAGGAGGGAAGTAGGGGAGAAAGGCTAGGAGGGAAGGTGCACAGAAAGGAGTTGGTAAAGCTGGATGTAGAGAAGGTGGATGGAGAACAGGGAGATGTCTGAGCCCCGGATTGAATGTTATAAAGTACGGGCATGGTAGGGATGTCACAAACCCAGGATAGTGAGCTCCTATCCGAGGTTGGGAAAGGAAGAATAAGGGGATGGATGGGCCTAGTGTTGATAAGACAGGGGATAAGAGAGAGAACAATTAGGCTGGTGAGGGAGCAAGCTGGGGGTCAGTACTTAAAATTGGGTCTAGGCGTGGCTATATACCAGTGCAGACACGGTACTGGGTCTGGGCGGAGAAGTTAACATACTTTCGATTGTACAGAAATAAAGCATCTTGAAAGCATTTATACCGATTAGAGTGCTTAATTTGAGGTTTTTTGTAGATCAACAGCAGCAACTCAGATGGCATCAATGGGGTTGATGTTATTAACTGCGTTAAAGGCAGAAGCTTCTGAAACAGCTCAGACATTGTCTGGTAAAGTATCTGAGTGATGACAGGCCCTGATGGAGTCGTCCATGACTGAACCATCGATGGGACAGTGCCAATGGTAGAACTGGCTGGGGATTCCCCAATGGGGGATTACAGCCTGTGCCAGACTCCAACTTTGGTGACTGAGAGATGGTTGGGGGGAGCAGCAGAACAAGAGAGCTTGGCTTGAGTCCTGTCTTTGTCCACAGACTTACCTTTTTTAAGAGGAGAGCGGGACCAGTTTGGAGGGGCATCTTTCTCCTTGTGCCTCTTCTTGTCTGTGTGGCTGTGCTTGTCTGCTGATCTAGCAGACTGGCCCTTCTTCTGAGGTGAATCAATGGTAGACACCGCGTCAACCATGAAAAATGATGGGTTGATGGGAAATGCAGGAGATCACGGTGAAGACACCTTTGACACATGCTGTTTCTCCTCCACTGCCTTGATTTTAAATAAAGTTCCAAGGACTTCTTGTGATGTCAGACTGGCCTGGTTAAAGCCCTGACAAATGCTGCAGAACTTCACATTGTGAGCTAAGCCAAAGAACTGAATGAACATGGAGTGGTTGTCGTCTTTGTAGATCTTTACTTTACCACAGCAACAATAACAGAACAATGGTTCCTTTTCTTTCAATGATGGCATAACAGATTAAATAGGTTAAAATAACAACAAGAAATAGCAGCATTAGCAATACTCATAAAGTTCAACAGCGTTGTTTAGCAGCAGTAGACTGATGAGCGGTTGATGGCGGAAAAAAGAACTGAGGCATGATGGAGCCACCCATGTTATATAGGCAGCGATGATGCACGTTGATGTGGGCGGGCCCAACTAGCAAGATTTTCTGGGTGGTCTGAACACCAGTGGCTTACAGTTCCACGATGTGGCTCAATAGAGGGAGATATCCTTGAAGAAGATCACTGCTTTCCCCATGCCTATCCACTCAGGTCACAGTGAGGGGCTCAAACACTACATGGGAGGCTTAGGACTGCTGCCACACTACTGCTGCTACCACCTCTCCAGCAAACTAGCATGGGAGACTGGACAAGGGGGGCAGAGGGCACATACTTCTGAAGCTGTAACCCCATGTGCCAGTGATTCTGGTTCCACCATCCGACTCTCCCTCTCGCTTCCTTCTCCTGACTTTAATCTCAGCTCTGCATTTTCCCAATATGCAGATAGAGATCTCACTGCCCTGCATGTTCAAACCCAGCCTGCTGTGCAGCAGAATAGTCTGGTGTCCAACCTGGCCCATTAGGGACTAAAACAAACCTCCCACAGACTACCTGATGGGTCCAGTCCCTCTCCAAGCCACCTACCAGGTCCAGTGCCCAACATGATCTGTTAGAGAATAAAAATTCTCTCCCTCCTTCCCAACTACCTGATAAGTCCAGGCCAAACTAGGACTATCAGGAATAAACAAACCTATTCTTCTCCCTCAAAACCTAACAAATCCCAAGCCCAGCCTGGTCTGTCAAGAAAAAAAAAAACATATGTCCTCTCCCACTAACTACCTGACAGGTCTGGTGCCCCACCTGGAGCATCAGGAAAAAGAAATGGTGATAGGGATGGGGGTAGCTAAGTGAGTTTGGTGCTGGGGGATGAAACTAATTGTCTGGTGTCAGGTGGACTTGAATCATCATGTAGGAGCAGTACTGAAAAGCAGTGCCACTGCATCACAGCCCTCCTGTGGGCACAGTAACCAAAAATCTGTAAAACTGACATTGAGGTAGTCCTCATTTAAGAGCTACTAACAGTTCAATGTTAATATCGCGCAACCAGAGCTCCCAAACACATGTCCTGTTCACCCCCACATGCTGGCTCCCCTCCAGCAGCAGAGCCAATCAAGCAACTGCATTCATCACTGGGGGCTTTTGAATTGTAACCCTCCAGACTTGGACTGAAGGAGTCAGAGTTTCAGGCTCAGGGTGCTCTCTCTGCAGTTGACTATGCTGCAAGGGGTCATGAGGGCAGCTGTCTGGACCCCAGCCCTCTCCCCAATGATCGCTGGGTTTAGGCAAAATAATTTGAAATAATGAAATAACCAGGGTGGGGGGAGGAGTCTGCATGCTAGGAAAGAATGCATGATAGCGGTGCGATCGGAGCGGTGCGTGGAGGAACCAATTTTGTGGCAGCAGAACAGATCTGGAGGACACCTGCACCAGAACTGGTAAGGCAAGCTACAAATGTTAAATGGGCTGTTTGATCAGCGTTGTACCTGAGTGGAAGCTATGGGGGTGGTAGCTGACAGAGCTGTGGCAAGCAGGAGTTCACGCTGTTGTGTGCATGCGCTACACTGACGAACGCTATTTCTGGCACACGCTTAGACGACAGCGCTATTTTGATTAGCTCTATAGTGGTTGTGCTATATTAACTGGATACCGCTAACACCTCAAAGAAATCTTTGAAAAAAGTACAGTTACATAAGAACTTACTGTAACAGTAGATCTTCAAGAGAAGCTCTTGCAGCAGGTCATACCGGTAGGAGTATACTGCCAGGCACTGGGACTACACATAAAACTTTTAGCTAGCAGTCTACCACGGGGACGCATCAACCCCCCCGCCAACATCAGTCATCTGACGCGTATAGGCTATATAGCAGGGTGGTCCCCCACACCACCTTAGTTTTCCCACCGGAGACTCTGCACAGCCAGCTGATGGAGAACCAAGGAGGTTATTCCAAGAGCCAACGAAAAGGCAGAAGCAGATGCAATAGAAAAAGAGAAGCAGGGGGAAGGAGAGAGGGAAAGCAGGGCCTGCTGCAAGAGCTTCTCTCGAAGATCTGCTTTTACAGTAAGTTCTTATGTAACTATAGTATCTTACTTTGAGGAAGGCTCTTGCAGCAGGCCACACTGGTAAGACTGAGTCCCAAGAAGTACCGGTTATTAACACCAGGCTAACATCAACGGGAGTCAAGAGCTCATGACAGGAGGCCCTAAAAAACTGCTAGGCGAAATTGGCTATATGCCTACAGGCGATGTCCAAACTGTAATGCTTGCTGAAGGTGTGGACAAAACTCCAGGTGGCAACTGCGCAGATGTCAGCAGCAGACATATTTCTGAAGCAAAGCTGTGGAGGCAGCCATACTCCTGGTGGAATGGCCCTTGACCACCCTCAAGAAGGGCTTTGTTGTACTTGCAGTAGCAGTAACAATGCAATTAGCTAACCACTTAGACAAACATTGTTTTGGAAGAAGGAGCAAAACAAACAACTGGTCAGTTTTCCTTAAAGACTTGGTGCAGTTCGTGTAATACCACAACATTCCGTGAACATCCAAAGTATGGAGCTATGCCTCCCCCTGATTAGAATACTCAGAAAAATAAACAGGAAGGTGGATGGATTGATTTAAAGTAAACTCAGACACCACCTTAGGCAAAAATTTAAGATTAGTATGCAGATACACCCTGTCTTTGTGAAAAACCTAATCAGACTCTTTACACATCAGAGCCTGGAGTTCAGAAACCCTTTGAGCAGAAGTAGCAACAACTAAAAAGAGAGCTTTCCATGACAGAAAGCGCAGTTCGCAACTCGCGGCCAGTTCAAAAGGAGGTAAAGTGAATTTCTCCAACAATAAAATTGAGGTCACATGGAGCAACTGGGTCCCAAATGGGAGGCTTCAGATATAAAATGCCCCACAGAAATGTGCGGGACACATCAAGATGAGCGACAGCTTTGCCCTCAATAGGTGCATGGTACGCAGAGATGGCAGAAAGGTGCACCTTAATGAAGGCATACCCCAGACCTGAATGTGAAAGGGAAAGGAGGTACTCCAACACCTGATTCCCTGGGCAGGTGAAAGGCTCCAAATGGTGAGCAGTGGCCCAAATGGAAAAGCGCTTCCATTTCATAGCATAAGTGTCCCTGGTGGAGGGTTTCCTAGGTGCCTCCAGGATGTCAGTGACTCAAGAGGACACCCCATGGCGGGTGAGAGCTAGGTCCACAGAAGCCCAGCATGGAGATGCAGGGACTTGAGGCCTGGATGGACTACAGTGTCCAGGTCCTTGGAGAGCAAGCCTGTCACAGCGGCAGGGACACCTGAGGTTCCACAGCTAGGTGCTGCAGCAGGGGAAATCAACTATGGCATGGTCAGAAGGGAGCTATGAGAATCATCTCCGCTCCTTCCAACTGGAAAGGGAGGGAATGCATACAGAAAGCTTGCCTTCCAGGAGAAGGACAATGCGTCTCATCAGAAAACTCCCAGCCCAGGATTGAGCAAGCAAAAAAGCAAGAGTTTTGCATTGAGTGGGGCTGCAAAGAGGTCCAACTCTGGATGACCCCACCTGTCGAAGAGGTCTTCGACCATGGAGGTCAGAAGTTACTACTTGTGAGCTCATGAGCGACAAAGACTGTCTGTCAAGATGTTTTGAACACCAAGAATATGGATGGCTGAGAGTTCCTGACTGTGCTTGATGGCCCAATACCAGACTCTCATCACCTCCTGACACAGGGGATGTAGAGAAGTATTACCTCTCAGGTTCTTGTTGGTCAGAGGCTAACAGAAGAGACTAAAGACAAATGGCATCAGTGAGTAATAAATGGTTTCTTACACAAAATCAGAAGAAAGCCCTAAATGGAATCTTACCTAGATACCAGGAGCCAGAGTATTCCCTATAACCCAGGATATGAAGATGGACCCGGCGCAAAAATGTCTTACGACAGTTCTTATACTACGGATAATTACAATAGCAACACATTCCAATTATGTACATTAAATGTACAAACAAGCCTTATTGGCTAAAATGCTAGGTGCCTCCTCAGTATCAAAGATATACATTTGTAGTAAGGTCAGCTAGAATTGTGAACACAATGGGTTCTTACAAAACATAGAAAACAAGTGCGGTGTTACATAAATCCGCATGGTGTCAGTGTAGGCATACATAAGACTTCTCAGAAGATGAGAATATGTGTTAGAATCAGAATGCAGTAATGCATTATTATATATTGCATATATTTTTCCAATGAATCATAACAATAATCTTATAGAATGTCCCTGATACTCTTACTCTTATATGGTAGGTACCTATGCCCTAATAGGTTAGTACTGATTATAGCTCGTATTGCAGTCATGATTAGATAATACTATAGATGCTGTCAGGGGTGTACTGTAGGTTTCCAATATAGGTTAGGGGACCAGACCTAACAATTCCCCCTTCCTTGTTGCTTTACTGAAAAGGCAACATCTGGGGGGTTAGAACTGGGGGAAAAGTGGAAAGGGAGATAAGGTGCCTGCCCAGATCCATGGCTTGGAGGGACGAGAAACAAATCCTCAGGATTGCAAGAGCATCTGCAAGGGAGAGGGAACTGGACAACATTGTCCACCTATAGACAAATGATTTAGCTGGGCATGGGATCAAAGCAGTGCAGGAGGAGTTTGTGGAGTTGGGGAGGGCCTTAGCCAAGTAGCACACACGGTAACCTTCTCGGAGATACTGCCTGTCTATGGCATGGATGAGGCTAGGGTACTACGTACCATGCGATTCAATGAATGGTTGACAAACTGGTTCGGAGCACAGGGTTTTGGTGTCATTGGGGACTGAGGCTCCACCTGGAGGGATGCACGCCTATACTGGCAAGATGGTCTGCATCTGTCCAGGAGGGGAAGCAGGCTCCTAGGTGATAGGTTTAAATGCCTCATTGGCAAGCTTTTAAACTAGCCAAGGGGAGAGGCACTGATAAGAAGCAGAGATTTCCCAGCCTTCCCGCACAAAACAGGATCATCAGCGAAGTAAACACCAAGGTAGAGAGGTCGATAGGGAGCAGGATGGGGGTAAATGGAGAAAAAGCTAAAGACAGTAAGGGCAGGGGTTGGGCTAAAAGAGGTAAGACCATAAAAAAATTGAGGGTGATGAGTACTATTGCCCATAGTCTAGGTAACAAGCTTCCTGATTTAGCGGCCTTGATGGAAGAGGGACACCTGGATATTGTGGCAGTCACAGAAACATGGTACACAGAGAACCATGACTGGGATGTAACCATACCAGGGTATGCAATCTACAGGAGGGACAGGGAGGATAAAAGAGGGGGAGGAGTAGCTCTCTATGTAAGAGAAGGGATCAAAGCAACAGAACTAAATGGTAAAGGGGGAAAGAGGAGGCACTGTGGGTCACCATGGAGACAGGTAATGGCAATGTTAGAAGGCATCCTTAGAATGGCAGAAAATGGGCAGATTTTGTTGATGGGGGACCTGAATATGCCAGATGTTAACTGGAGCGCATGTGCTGCAGCCACATCTAAGAGCAGAGTCATTCTCAATGCCCTGCAGGGGGCATGCCTCAGGCAGCTAGTGTTGGAACCCACTCAGGAGGGAGCAGTCTTAGACCTGGTACTCTCAAATAGAGATGGTGAGAGGATCACAGATTTAGAAGTGCATAGCCATCTGGGAACTGGCAACCACAGAACAGTGTGGTTCATGATAAACACATCTGTAGAGTCAAGTCATACAATAACAAAAGTACTGGACTTTAGGCGGGCTGATTTTGGCAAAATGGGTGAGTACCTAAGGAAAGTACTAGCAAAGGGGCAGAAAAGAGGGGTAGAAGAGCAATGGGAGAAAATCAAAACTGCCATCACAGAGACAACAAGTCCTTGTGTAAAGCAAATAAACAAAACAAAGTGAAAAACCACTATGGTTCTCAAAAGAGGTGTCGGGAAAGGTTAGGGAGAAAAAGATAGCATTCAGGAAGTATAAGGAATCACAGAATGAGCAGGACAGAGAACTGTACCAGTTAAAGCAGAGGGAAGCGGGGAAGGCAGTCAGAATAGCAAAGGATCAAACTGAGGAAAAGATAGCCAACTCTGTTAAGAAGGGGGATAAAACCTTTTATAGGTACATCAGGGAGCAAAGGAAGACCAATGAAGGGACAGTGAGGCTTAACAAATGGGAGGGGAAGTGGGCAGAGGATGACAGTGGAAAAGCATAGATACTGAATGAATAATTTTGCTCAGTATTCCCAAAAGAAGGGGGGAGGTACCTGAATCAAGCAATAGAAACACTCTGGACAGAGGGGTCGATAACAGTCCATTCACAGAAGAAAGGGTCCTGAGAGAACTCCTAAAACTCAGGGTGAACAAAGCAATGGGGCCTGATGGGATTCATTCCAGAATTCTAAAAGAACTAAGGAGAGATCTACTGATGTCACTGGCTACCCTTTTTAACAAATCATGGGAGGATGGGGTGGTACCTGAGGACTGGAGAAGGGCAGAAGTGATTCTTCTTCAAAAAAGTGGAAGCAAGGCAGAGGCAGGGAACTACAGACCTGATAGTTTAACCTCAGTGGTAGGGAAAATGATGGAATCACTTCTGAAAGAAAGAATTGTTGAAAGAGTACCTAGAGGCCAGTGGGGCACAGAACCTGAGGCAGCATGGATTCACAGTGGGAAGGTCATGTCAGAGGAATCTAATAGATTTATTTGACTGGGTGACCAAAGTAGTAGACCAGGGAGGAGCTGCAGATATGGCCTACCTAGACTTTAGCGAGGCATTTGACACAGTCCCACACAAAAGATTAATAAACAAGTTAGCGACCCTGGGAGTGGGTCCCAGGGTGGTAGCCTGGGTAACAAATTGGCTGACCAACAGGATGCAAAGGGTAATGGTAAACGGAGTACACTCTGAAGAAAGGGTGGATACTAGTGGGGTACCGCAAGGTTCAGTACTGGGACCGGTCTTCTTTAATGTCTTTATAGGAGACATTGCAGAGGGACTGGAATGAAAAGTATGCCTCTTTGCAGACGATACAAAAATCTGCAACAGGGTTGATACACAAGGGGGGGTGGAAAGGATGAGAAGGGACTTGGTAAGGTTGGAGGAATGGACAAAAGTAAGGACACTTAGATTCAATGCAAAAAAGTACAAAGTAATGCACCTGGGAAACAAAAACCCACATAGCAACACATTCCAATTACGCACATTAAATGTACAAACAAGTCTTTTTGGCTAAAATGCTATGTGGCTCCTCGGTATCAAAGATATACATTTGTAGTAAGGTCAACTAGAATTGTGAACACAATGGGTTCTTACAAATCATAGAAAACAAGTGCAGTGTTACATAAATCTTCATGGTGGCAGTGTAGGCATGCATAAGACCTCTCAGAAGATCATAATACATGTTAGAGGGGATGCTGTTGAGCACTCCCACTGACGAGATGCATTCAGTGAGAGCTCCTCCAAGAACTCACTAAAGCAAGATATAATAAGAAAATTACTGAAAATTAAGCCGATTTTATTTAAAAAAACACATTCAGCAGACTGTACTGAATCCAGCGATACTAAATTGAAGCTTTGGGATGCACGAATAAAGTCTCAGCAAGTACATCCAAGAACCCTACTGTTAATACTGCGCCAGAGGGGGCCATGGGGCCTTCCTCCCCAAACCCAGAACCACCATAGCGAGTACTGCAGAAGTCTATGCAGGCGATTGACGCAAAAGTTGAATCAATCCTTACAAAATTTACAGAACAAGACGCCAAAATAGCGGTAGCAGCAAATATTGCATCCACAGCTGAATCTATGGCGACGAAAGCTCTTACAGCCACAAATAAGTTTCAGCAAGAAAATACTCAGCTAAAGTACTGTTTAGAAGCTCTTGAGAACTCCCAAAGGGCTTCGAACACTCTCATATTGTGGCTCCCCGAAAACATAGAGGGAGACAGTCTACTTTATTTCCTTAAAGAATGGTTGTCAGATGCCTTACAGCTTGACCCTACCATCACAGCTCAATTTGTTCAGGCTTACCGGATTTCACCCAGAGTGGTATCGTGCCCCAGTGATTTACCCAGGACAGCCCTCTTGATCACCACGAGCCCAGTAATTTGGGATACAATCCTTCAAGCAGCTAGAAACACTGAGCAGCTGAACTATCAAAGAACCACCCTCCACATGTTTCCGGACCTACAGTATCATTTGCCACCAGGGTGAGGAGGAAAAGATTCGACGGTGTACGAGCTAAACTACGAAGTCTGGGTGTCATGCACTCTCTCCTGATGCCCGCTCGCTTGAGGATCCAGTACAGAGGCCATGTGTACCAGTATACCGATCAGGAGGCGGGCAAGAAGGCAGAAGCCCTTTCCCAGGAGTTCAACTGAGCTAGAAGGACGGCAGAAATGGATTCTGAATTGGAGACTGAGACCTGGGCAACACCAGGTTTTCTTGTCATAAACTTTGTGCAAGATGAAACAAACATAAAAGGGGACAGAAGCACAGAGACAAATAATAAATGCTAACGTTTACCTCTGTAAGGTTGGGAACTGAAATCTGGGGATACTGTTTACTTAGAATAGCTCATGGTTGAAGTTTCTAAAATCAGCTGTTTATAAATAGCCAAAGTAATGTTTTATAAGTTCATGTTTTGGAATTACTAGACTGACTTGTCTAAACTCAATAAGAGATCATTTTCATTACATAAATAATGCTATGGAGGATACTGGAGGGGCCCTATTGCTATCTGCTATAAATGTTTGGAACTAATCTTTGGTAGAGGGTCATAACAACACTGGATGTTGTGTTATTGCTGTTTGGAAATAAATAGATTTTATTAAGAAATGACCACTCAAAGTCTTGTGGGGTACAGCTTTTTTCTGGACTTTATTCTTCCTGAACTGATAATTATGAAAATACCCCCGACTTTGTAGATTAGATTGTCTAGACTAACAAAACCTAATGCACTGAATGTATCTTATGTTCTTAATTGACCTGATATGTGATCTCTGGCATGAGATAGCTTGTATGTAATTGTTTTACATGAAAACAATAAACTATAAGTACAAAAAAAAGAATATATGTTACAATCAGAACACAGTAATACATCATTAGTACACTGCATAAATATTTCCAATGAATCAGAACCATAATCTTATAGATTGTCCCTAATACCTTATTCTTATTTGGTAGGTACCTACACCCTAATAGAGTAGTTCTAATTATAGCTCATATTGGAGCCATGATTATATAATGCTATGGATGCTATCAGGGGTGTACTGTAGGTTTCCAATATAGGTTAGGGGACCAGGCCTAACGGGGGTAAGAGTGAGTTCTCTCCTGCTTGTTGACGTAGTAACCTATGCACATATTGTCCATCTGTACCATACTGGACCCAGCAGGAGACGAGTCTGAAAGGCCTGTAGGGCATATAAAACCGCCCACATCTTCAGGACATTGATATGAAGAGCTTGCTCTTTCTGACAAGGTACCCCGAGTCTGGTGATTGGCCAGATGGGCACCCCATCCCATGCCAGGGGCATCTGTCATAAGAACATGCCGTGGAGTCGAAATCTGAAATCTGATAAGGGACCTACCACAATAGATTGGCTGGGTCCATCCATCAGGCCAGAACCCTCCAGACCGGGTTGGAGACCAGGACCAACTGGTCGAGGTCATCTCTGCGCTGGTCCAATCGGACCCATAGGGTCCACTGTAGCACCTGTATGTGCAGGCGGGCCAGGGATACTGTGGCAATTGCCTTCACTATATGGCCCAGGAGGTGCAGAAATACTCTGGCAGGGACCTGCCAACTGATGGAAACTAGATGGGCCTGCTCCATCAGACAGGCCGCCCTGTCCTCAGGCAAGAAGGCCTTGCCCTGGCAGGTGTCCAGGATCACCCTATCTACTGAAGGCACCGGCAAGAGGAGAGGCAGTCCTTCGGCAGATTTACCATGACCCCCAGGTCCTGGAAAAGGGTAAGAGGTGCAGTCGAGGGTCTGAAAGAAGTGTTCCCTGAAGGGGACTGCTAATAGCCAGTTGTCTAGGTAGGGAAAAACATAAAAGTCCTGCTTCCTCAATGCCACTGCCACTACTGCCAGGCATTTGCTAAACACCCAGGGGGCTGAGGAAAGGCCAAACAGGAGGAATTGGAAGTGGGCACCCCGAAAGTGAAAGCAGAGGAAATGACGGTGAGCAAGAAATACCTAGATGTGCAAGTAAGCATTCCGCAGGTTAAGTGAGCACAGCCAGTCCCCCTGGTGCAGCAGGCAGCAACCCCTGAAGGGTCACCATCCTGAAGCACTTTTACTCTATGGAGATGTTCAGTTCGCTCAGGTGCAGGATGGGCCAAAAATCCCTGGTCTTTTGGGGGATGAGGAAGAAGTGGGAGTAAAACATCCTTCCCCACTGAGCCTGAGGGATGGGCTCTATGGCTCTTTTTTGAAGAAGAGTCTGAATTTCCTCCCAAAGTTGTGTGGGAGAATAAGTAGAGTGGACAGGAGGAGTCTCGGACAGCTACTCCAGGAGCTCCAGAGTGTGACCTTGAACTATGAGCTGGAGCACCCAGTTGTCTGTGGTCACTGCTTGCCACCCTGCCAGGTGGAGAGAACCGATCCCAGACCGCTTCCCCTGGACCCTCGGTAAGGGGTTTGGATAAGAAGTTAGGAGGTAGGAGGTAGGAGGGGGCAGGGGGGCTGTGGGACCTTTGGGGGCTCAAGTGGTGGCACCTATGGAGCTGGTGGTGGCCTTACGTCATTGCTGGCCCTTGGTGAATTGGCCCTGAGCCTGCTTGTCGGAGGACTGATGAAAGGACTGGCACTGGTTTTCTCTAGGCTGGGTATGACAGAGCAAATGGACTGATTTAAGGGCTTTGTCTGACTCCTGCAGATTAAAAATGAGATCCTGGACATCACCCCGGAAAAGGACTGAACCCCAGAAGGGAGCATCCAAAATGCTGTCCTGAACATCTGGGGCAAAACCAGAGACCCAGAGCCAAGAGTGGTGCTGAAAGCAAACACCAGCAGCAGCCCATGCCCGGAGGTGTCGACGGCATCATAAGACACCCTGAGTAAATGACTACCCACATCTGAGCTTTACTTCATTAGCTGGGCAGGCTATGTTTTCATGGAATCCTCAGGCAGAGTTTGAACAAGGTCTGTGGCCTGGTCCCAGATAGCATTTTAGTATTGTACCATGTGGGTCAGATAATTAATGGCCCTAATAGCCAAAGTAGCAGAGGCAAAGACTTGTTTGCCAATCTGGATGAGCTGCAGGGATTCACAGTCTGGGGGGGGAGAGCACTAAGGTGTTTGGGCTTCTTATAGTGGTCGTGGGTGGCATTAATAACCATGGAATCCACCTTGGGGTGACTCCCCTGAAAGGGCTTGCCTGCCGGGGCATGATAAAGATGATCCACCTTTTAAAGGAGAGGAGGAATAGTGGAGGGGTGAGCCCAAGTCTTGGTGACATCCTCATATGAGTCAATTAAGTAAGGGTGGCACCACTACTGGCAGGGCATCCTTCTGCCAAAGGAAAATGGCTAGGCGGCATCTCTTCAGGTCTTGCTCCTCCATCTTCCACCCCGTAATGGACTGGATGTGGTGCATAACATCCATGAAGGATGGATCATCCGGGGGGGGGGGGACTTGGGCACCTCCTTAGGCTGGTCCTCTCCTCTCAAAGACTCTCTTGGGGAAGATGAAGACCCCAAGGATTCAGAGTCATCCTCAGAAGACTCACTGTCTGAAACTGGCATCAGAGGCTGGTGATTGTCCCGCCTGGAGCCTGTACCAATGTCAGGTCGGGCTCCTAAAGACCCTGACATGTGGAGATTGCTCAGCCCAGCTCTACCTGTATCCCGGGGATAGGGGTCCCAGGGGACAGAGGGGAGAAGCTGGGGGTGGGCTCTGAGGGGCGGGGGTCTGCTTCTGCATAAACCCCCACCATGCTGAGAATAGGGTGTTGTAGTCCACCCATGGAGCAATATTGTACACAGGTAGGAAGGGCAAACCAGGCACTGGGTTAGGGAACAACAGCTGAGGAGCTGGCGACAGGTAACCCGGCGCATGTCCAGGTAGCACCGGCAAATGATCCAGCAATGGATCAGCAGGCATTGGCTGCAGTGAGGATTGTGGCAGGGGCGATGATGGCACCTGATCCACTGGCTGGGGCATTGACAGTACCGACGGCAGCCCAGGGGCTGATAGCCTAGAGCTCCCAGGTGAAGGATCCCCTGGGCAAAGGCAGAGGTGATGCCAGAGAAGAGGAAGTGGCAATAGCCTGCAGTGGGCACTGCTTGCCAGAACTGGCATTGGTCCTGGAGGTGGGTGCCGACGAAGGCAGAGTCATAGTCGGGGGGGTGACGGGTACAGAACCAACACCCAAGAGCTCAGAATCGGTCAAACCACTTGGCTGAGAGTCTGAGGAAACGCTGGCGCTGAGCATCAGGCACTGTGGAGCAGGAGATGAAATCCCCTGCCCCAAAGAGCCACTGCCTGAAAGGGAGATGAGGGCAGGTGATAAAGCCACCAGAAGCCTGGAGGAAGTGAGGGCTGGCCAGCACCTCCTGGGAGGACACTGTCATCGTGGTCAAAGATTTAAGGGGCAACCAGGAAGCTGATCAGGCATCTTCTCCATGTTTATCCTTGTGATTATGCTTCCCCGACTTCTCCTTGTGGGAAGAAGAAGAGGTCCTGGAGGACTGTGCTGGCGAGGCTGAAAAGCTTCTGGCTTGCAGCTCCTTTACCAAGGCAAGCAGCTTCTGCTTAAGAAGATGGCTCTCCAGCATTTTTAATCAACATCTCCGAGTGGCCTGGTTGAATTTCTGGCCAAACTGGCAGGCTTCGGTGTCATGGCTGGGGCTAGGCAGATCAGACACAAAGAATGACCATCCTTCTCAGGAATCTGTTTGCCGCAGGCACGCTTCATGGAGTGGTCGAAAGATGCAGCTGGTGTAGAAGACATAAACTCATCGAAAGAACACTGAACAATTTGATGTTTTACACCAGAAGAAACAAAATTAAAAAAGCATGGTAAGCATGAGAAAAGGTGGTCAACTGTTGCAGCGATGTTCATTGAGGTTTGACATGCATTGGTCAATGGTGGGAAAAGGACTGAGGTGGTGTGGGGGACTGCCCTCCTATATAGCCTATGCTGACATCAGATGACTAACGGCGGGGGCAGTCCCCCGTGGTAGACTGCTAGCTAGAAGTTTTCTGTGTGGTCCTAGCACCTGGCGGATAATCCTACCAGTGTGGCCTGCTGCAAGAGCCTTCCTCAAAGTAAGATCTTAATATTTAGGTACAGTTAAGCTTTGATTCCATATATATTCTATAGATTTCTTCTCTTTATTATTTATTACTGAGCAAATTTGCATGAATACATGATCTTTTTCCCTTAGAGTTTATCTGCCTCTATAGCTTACTCCCTGCTTCAGGTCACAATCCTCTATTGTGACATCACAGTGTGTTACCATAAGAGTAACTTTGATGTCACAAGCAGTGCAGTATGACCTCAGGTAGGGAATAAGCAACAGGAAAAGACAAACTCTTCAGAAACAAAGGTCTTGTTTCCATGCTAATTACTTCAGTAATAAATGATGGGGAGGAGAAATACAGAACAAATGTGAAATACAAGCTGAACTGTGTCTAAATATTACGGTTTGTTAAACTTCTCCTGAAGATGTGTCAGCTGCTCTTTAACTACAGTTGTGACAGCGAGACTGGTGAAACAGTAAGGCCTGCTTCATGGTCACTCAGTAAGCGTGCTACAAAATAAACAAAGATAACAACATAAGCACATGGAGCGGTGTTCCACAGGGCTCGGTGTTGGGACCAGTGTTGTTTGGGATATTCATTGCAGACATATCATGGGACATCAAGAGCAAGATCAGTCTGTTTGCTGATGATACCAAGGTAGGCGCAGTGGTGGATGACCTAGGGGATGGAAGGGGTTGCAGGAGGATCTGGCAAAGCTTGAAACCTGGTCAGACACCTGACAACTGGGCTTTAATGCCAAAAAGTGCAAGGTGCTGCATTTTGGGATGAAAGAACCCAAGGAGGAGTTACCAGCTAGGGAGGGTGCAGCTAGCCCAGACAGAGGAGGAGAAGGATCTGGGTGTGCTCATTACAGGGTCAATGAACAAACTCGGCACAATGTAGGACGGCAGCTGCAAAGGCCAACAAAATGCTGGGTTATATTGCAAGGGGTATATCCTCGAGGAGGAAGGAGGTGATTCTGCCACTGTATAGGTCATTAGTTAGACCACACCTGGAGTATTGCATGCAGTACTGGCGTCCGTATCTGAAGAGGGACATTAAGTTACTGGAGGGGGTGCAGCGCAGAGCGACAAAGATGATCAAGGGTCTGGAGGACTTATCATACGAGAAGAGGTTGAAGGAGTTGAACATGTACTCACTGGAGGAGAGGAGAGACAGAGGTGACATGATTGAAACCTTTAAATACATGAAAGGAATAAAGAAGACGGGTACAGAGGGGCTGTTCAAAGTAAGGGAGGGGAGGGCCACCAGGGGCCATGATATGAGACTGGAGCGAGAAGGTTCAGGAGGAGATGAGGAGACACTTTTAAAGAGAGGGTGGTGGCTGGGTGGAATGTTACCTGCTGAAGTGGTATGCAGTAGAACAGTGGACTGCTTCAAACAAGGATGGGACAGGACAAGGGGGCGGTTAATGAAGGGGGAGGGTGGAAGGGAAGGGCAGCTGCAGAATAAGGGGTGCTAGCTGCACGTTCGAGCAGACTTGATAGACCTCTAGGCCTTTATCTGCTGGCAAATTTAGTATGTTCATATAAAAAAGTGGCACCAGCTAAATCTTGTTTAATCCTTTCAGGAACTTGAGGGTCTCTAACATTTTGCCCCACTCTCTTCTGGCCACTAGCATGTACATGTCTAGTGTCCTAAGCTGATCCTCATAGGATGTCCTGTCGGCCTTGAATCATTTTGGTTACCCTACATTGCACTGTCTCCAGCCTGTCTGTCTTTCCTCCAGAAACTGACCAGTTCAAACCATATGGTATTAAGGTCACTTGACACTGTGGTTTCTCAACCCGCACTCATCCTGCCATCTATTAATTATGTGTACTATTTGGCACGTCCTTACACTGCTTTGTATGGTGTTGTAGTATAATTAATATTCTGTTAATTTCTTTGTATTGTTATACACTGTAGTTTGACCTGTGCTTTCCCAGGTTGTGCCTGAAAATAGACATTTAATATCTAGTGTATAAGGAGACACAGAGGGAGGAGGATAGGGAAGTGTATCAAAAGAAGCAGAGGGAAGCAGAGAAAGCAGGAGTGCAAATGGAGGAGAAAATAACCCAGACTATGAAGAAAGAGGACACAACTTTTTTCAGGTACTTAAGCGAAAGGAGAAAGACCAGGGGAGGGATTGTAAGGCTAAGGAGGAAGGAGGACCAGGAAAAAGCACACATCCTGCGTAAATATTTGTGTTCAGTATTCACAGAGGAAAAGGGAAGGTGGGGACCACAGATAAATGACAAGGGCATCGAAAGAAGGGAGGTGGACACGAACCCATTTACAGAGGAGAGTCCTGAAGGGCGTGATCAGTTTGAAAATCGATAAGGCAATGGGACCAGACTGGGTACATCCAAGGATACTTAAGAAGCTTAGAGAGGTGCTGGCTGCACCAGTGACAGTCCTGCTCAACCACTCACTGGAGATGGGTGTGGTTCCAGAGGACTGGAAGAGGGCAGATGGTAGTCCCACTTCATGAAAGTGGTAGCAGGGAGGGGGCTGGCAACAACAGGCCAGTCAGCCTGACATCAGTGGTGGGGAAATTAATGGAATCACTAATAAAGGAAAGGACTGTGGAATATCTAGAATCCAGTGGCTTACAGGATCCAAGGCAGCATGGATTCACTGGGGAGCGGTCATGTCAAACAAATCTGATAGATTTCTTTGTCTGGGTGACCAGGAAGTTAGAGCAGGGTGGAGCGGTGGAAGTGGTCTATCTAGATTTCAGTAAGGCCTTCGACACTGTTCCACATATGAGAGTCAAAAACAAGCTGAGCAGCCTGGGAGTGGGTCCTAAGGTGGTAAACTGGGTAAGAAACTGGTTGGGGGATGGGGGATAGGCGACAGAGGGTGGTGGTAAACAGAATTCACTCTGAGGAAAGGAGGGTGACCAGCAGGGTACCACAAGGATCAGTACTGGGACCAGCCTTCTTTAATGGCTTTATTAGTGACATTTCTGAGGGGCTAGAAAGGAAGGTGTGCCTTTTTGCAGATGACACAAAGATCTGCAACAGAGTAGACACCCTGGGGGGGGTGAAGAGTGATCTAAGGAAGCTTGAGGAGTGGTCAACAGCATGGCAACTAAATTTCAATGCAAAGAAGTGCAAAATTATGCACTTGGGGCAAAAGAAAGCCAGGGGTGAGTACAAGATGGGGGTTACTGATGACTACCAAACAGGAAAGGGACCTGTGGGTAATTATATCTGATGACCTAAAGGTGGCTAAACAATCTTACAAGGCAGTGGGGAAAGCTAGTGGGATGGTAGGGTGAATAGGGAGGTATCACCAACAGAAAGAAGGCAGTGTAACCACTGTACAAATTATTGTTGAGACCTCATTTACAGTACTGTGTCCAGTTCTGGAGATGTATCTCCAGAAGGACATAGACAGAATAGAGACGGTCCAGAGGAGGGCAGCTAAAATGGTGCAGGGTCTGCACCAAAAGCACTATGAGGAGAGACTAAAGGACCTCAATATGTACACCCTGGAGGAAAGCAGGGAGAGGGGGGCTATGATAGAGACTTTGGAATACATCACGGGTAAAAATAAGGTACAAGACGGTAGCATTTTTCAGAATAAAAAGATGTTTAAGAACAAGGGGTCATGTTATGAAGCTGGAGGGGGTAGATGCAGGAAGCGTGAGAAATACTTCTTCACAGAAAGGTGGTAGATATATGGAACAGCCTCCCAGAGGTGATGGTGGGGCAAAACTGTGACGGAATTCAAGAATGCATGGGATAGACACAAGGGAACCTTAATAAGTAGGAAAGGGAGGGTAAAAGCTGGAGATCAAGCAGGGTCTGCAGTATTGCAGTAGGTAGGGAAAATGGACAGACTACGTGGGCCAAGCGGTCCTTATCTGCTGTCAAACTATGTTTCTATGTTAGTGCAATTACCTGATTAACAAAAAAAAAAAACTAAATAAATATGTAAATTTCCTACTGGCTGGTTTTAAACTAATTTTCCTTTTTGTTTCAACCAAGTAAAATGACCAACTCCATTCCCCTTCCCTTAACAGAGACATTTGTAAACTATAGTAGTCACTGGGTTTTTCAACTACAGTAGAGCACTCATTCAGTTTTTCTTGCTTTTCCGAGTAGCACTAATAAAACTAACCTTTCAGCACAGTTTACATAGCAGAAAAATCTGAGCACTCAGCTCAGCCAAAACCACTGATCTTAGCAACAATGTGATACTATAAGTAATTATTTAAAAGAACCTGTAAACCTACAATGGGCTGATTTTCTTCCTTTCTAACCAATGGAGTGGACTGCGTCTGAAACAGTATTATATTCTGCTATAACTTTAAAAACAAGGTTTCGTGTTTTTTAAATGTTTAAATAGCAGAGTAGTGGAGCAGTGACATGCCAGTAGCACTCTCAATAGAACAGACTGTGGCACTGTCTGTGTGAACATACAAATAGGACACTGTGTGCTTCATTTTAACATTTTGAATGCCCCCGACTGTCCCTTCTCTGACTGAAAGTATGACCAGCTGGCTTCAGAGCCAATGCCAATGCCTCTCCTTGGCCAGGCAGGAGGAGGCACCTGAATGCTGTGTTGCTGGCATCTTCCAGCTTAGAGAGCAGAGTGCTGTACCCCCATGATGCAGCCAGCCCCAGAATGGGATTCCAGGATCTGCCATGCTACTGGGCCAGTTGTGTTTACATTTTCAAAACACAGAACCCCCTTTTTACTACTTTGAGCAAATACCTATAACAGACAATTAGTAAAACTGCAGCTGCCTGACAATGCACAATAAGGAACACCTCCTATAATGTGGCACCCTGAGTACACTGCAGTAAGAGGGAAGTTTAGGACGGCTGGCACTGTAAGTGTGTAAAACCCCTTTACTAGATGCATCAGAAGAAAAGGCCTTACAGAGAGGATCTAGAATAGCCATGTACAGTGGAAGAAATGTAGGGCCCTTTGGAAGGGGAGCTAGTTGCAGGGCTTCGGTGCCACCCTCCTCCAGGATACACTGTGGAGGTATGGAGACTGCCCAGTCTGCCACAGGCTGGCTGCAGCATGGACCATAATTTACCACCTGCAAAGCAAGTCATAGGGGAACCAGGCATGTCCACTGCTGTTCCTCTTCCTGGCATAATCCAACGGTTTGCAATGGGGGCTGGAAGATAATGGGTAGAAGGGGTACCAGGAGGTGGCAACAACTTAGGAATGAGGGCTCTGGAATCACAGCAAGCAACCATTTCACCCATTAAGTGATACAGTGCATACTCCCCCACTAGGGAGACCAGATTGTGCCCAGAGCCCCAGTAGCAGCGAAGTCTGCTTGGGAGGGGTCTGCTGTCACCACAGGACAACCAAGTAAGATATGCATAATGAGAGATAGAACACTTACATAAGAACTTACCGTAACGGTGGATCTTTGAGGGAATGTCTGTCATCAGGTCACACCTATGGAACTTAGCTCCCAGGCACTAGGATCCCACAGAAGCTTTTCTGCAGCAGTCTACTAGGGACCGACCATGCCGATGTTACTCACCCTATAAAACAGTGGGAGGCCCCACTCCCTCCTCACTTCTTTCCCTAGCCAGAGGTCTTGAGAGTCAGGAGCCCCACTAGGGAACTGAGGAGAGAGAAAAAGTGCCCAGCTAGCAGAAAGGCTGGAGCAACAGGACAACCGAGCTTGAAAGAGAGAAAAGGGGGAAAGAGGGAGGGATGGCATGACCTGGTGACAAAGATTCCCTTGAAGATCTACTGTTGTGGTAAGTTCTTACATAACTGTTCTATCTTCTCTTCAGGATGCAGTGTCCAGACTGTAGTGCTTGGTGAAAGTGTGGCCAGTACTCCAAGTGGCAGCAGCACAAATCTCAGTTGCAGGCACACACCTCTGAAAAGGGCAACTGAAGTGGCCATGCTCCTGGTGGAATGGCCCTTAACAACTCCAGGAAGTTCCTTACCGTACTTCCTGTAACAAAAAATCATACAGTTGGCCAACCATTTGGACAAGCACTGTTTCGAAGCTGGAGCGCCCTCTCTACCAGGGGCAAAAGAAACAAGTAACTGTTTGGACTTCCTGCAGTCCTTGATACAGTGTGTATAGTAATGCAAAATTCTATGCACATCTAAAGTATGGAGCAATGCTTCCTCTGGATTGGCATGCTCAGGATAATAAACAGGGAGGTGGATGGATTGGTTGAGGTAAACTCAGACACCACCTTAGGAAGAAACTTAGGATTAATGCATAGAGACCCAGTTTTGTGGAAAATCAGATAAGGCTGCTCACACATGACAGCCTGTAGCTCTGTAGTTCTTGAGCAGAAGTAATGGCAACTAAAAATAATGCGTTCCACAACAGAAAGTGTAGCTCACAAGATGTGACTGGCTCAAAAGGAGGCAGGGTCAGTTTCTCCAAAACAAAACTGAGGTCTCAGGCGGAACCGGTTATGGATGGGAGTCTTCAAGTGGAGAATGCCTCTCAGAAAAGTAAGGCAGCATCCAGCTGTGCCACCATACAACCATCAATGGGCACATGAAGGCTGATATGGCAGACAAGCACACTTTAAGGAGGAGTATTTGAGACCAGCATCAGACAAGGTCAGGAGATACTCCAAAACCTGGTTCACTGGACAGGTGAAAGGGTCCAGGTGGTGAGAATCGGCCCAGATAGCAAACCACTTCCACTTCATAGAGTAAGTGGCCTTGGCAGAAGGTTTTCTGGCAGCCACCAGGATGTCAGCCACCTTCTGAGAAACCCCAAACCTTGCAATGGCTATGTCCTCAGGAGCCATGCTTGCAGGTGAAGGGACTTGAGGTCTGGGTGGACTAGGGTCCCTTGTGCCTGAGTCAGCAGGTCCCGGCAAAGGGTCAGGAGAACTGGAGGTTTCACAGTCAAGTGTTGCAGTAATGGAAACTATATCTGCCACAGCCAAAACGGGGCCCCCAGACTTAAGGTGACACCCTCCATCTGTAGCTTGCTGAGAACTCTCTGAATCAGAGGGAAGGGAGGCAATGCAAAGAGAAACCTCCCCTTCCAGGAGAGGGACAATGTGTCTCACCAGAAAACTCCAGGTCCTGGATCTAGTGAGCAGAAACGCAGCAGTTTTGCACTGAGTGGGGATGCAAAAGGTCCAACTCTGGATGACCCCACCTGTCGAAAAGGTCTTCTGCTACCAGGGTCAGCAGCTCCCATTCATGCAAGTCGGACTGTAACCCACTGAAGCTGTCTCACCAAGGCATTCTGGGCACCTGGCATATGATGGCTGATAGTTCTAGACCATGATCTAGAGCCTAGTACCAGACCCTCACTGCTTCCCAGCACAGAGGGTTGGAGTGTATCCCACTTGCTTGTTGGTAATGAGCCAAACTGAGATTGTTCGATTGCACCAACAGAGGATCCAGAGAGAGATGGTTCAGGAAGGCCTGTAAGGCATACAGAACTCCCCTCATTTCTAAAACATTTATGCAGAGGTGAGTCTCCCAGCAGGACCCGAGACCCTGAGTCTGACAGGGTCCCAGATGGGCTCCCCAACCCTGACCCAAAGCATCCATGGTGAGGATTTGGGTGAGTGGGATAAGAAGGGACCCCTTTAGGAGATTGGCTGGGTCCATCCACCAGTGAAGCACTCTGCATACTGGTGAGGAGACAGGACCAGATGACCTAAATCATCTGGCGCTGATCCCATTGAACCCTGAGGGTCCACTGTAGAATCTTCATGGCCAGAGGGACCATCATAATGCTACAGCCATGAGGCTTAGTAGCCTGAGGAATGTTCTGGCTGGGACATGCCAGCTCTGAGCCACCTCCTGGGCCTGGTCAATAAGGTGGTCCACCCTGTCTTGAGGAGGGAGGCCTTGCCCTGAGTAGAGTCCAGGACTGCCCTTATGTATTGTGATCTCTGAGAAGGGGTCAGCACAGACTTGAGCTGATTTACAGTGATGGCCAAGGAGTGGAACAACTGCAGAGTGCATTCTAGTGTCAGCAACAGGAGCTTCCTGGACTGGATTTCAGTAACCAGTCATCCAAGGATGGGAACACATAGAGGCCTTCGCACCGAAGGGCTGCTGCTACAGCTGCTAAGCACTTGGCAAAGACCTGTGATGCAGAGGATAAGCCAAAGGGCAAAACCTAGAACTGGTAATATTCCCCCTGGAAGAGGAGCCGCAGGTACCTCCTGTGAGGGAGGCAAGTCATAATGTGAGGTAGGCATCCTGCATATTGAGGAAGCATAGACCAGTTGCCCTGCTTCAGCAGTGGGAGAAGACCGTGCAAAGTGACCATCCAGAACTTTTTGTACTGAATAAAAGATTCAGTTCTTTGAGGTCTAGAATGGGCCTCAAATCCCATGTTTTGGAAACCAGGAAGAACCTGGAGTAGAACCTCTTGTTCCTCTGCCACCTGAGCACTGGTCCGATGGTCTGCTTGCATGGCAAGGTGAGGACTTCTCTCTGAGTACCTCTGTGTGATCTGGAGGGTAAAACAGAGGGGACTGGGGGACATCTGGAGGCTGCTCTGGAAGCTTGAGAGCATTGCTCTGGTTCAATTACAGTATCTGTAGGATCAACATCGGTTGTGATGGTTCTCCATTGGGACAAATGAAGAGAGAACCAGCCTCTGACCACCACCTCCTGGCTTGGGGAAGGGGGGGGTCTGGCAAGGTGTCTGGAAGAGGCTGAACCGGCAGCTAGGGCTGCATTCACAGCTCTGGATTGCTTGGCAGAGGGGCCAGTGGAGGAAGAGGAAGCAGGCAAGGCTGAGCTGGCTCTATGCTTACACTGAAGCTTGCCTCCAGGACCTGTCTGGTGAGAGACCTTCTGAAATGAGGACCTCAGTCTACTCCTAGGCTGGGTATGATACAAGGAGTGGACAGACAAATGGCCCTACCAGAAGCCTGCAGCTCATTAATAATGTCCTGTACATCTGGACCAAAGGTTTCTGATCCACAAAAGAGCATTTAACACCTTTGCTGGACATCATTGGCAAAACCAGAGACCTGCTGCCAGGAGTGCCATCTCAGGCAAATGCCAATGACAGCTGCCTGGGCTATAGTGTCAGCCATATCATAGGTGACTCTGAAGAGGTTAAGGAGATCTTCTTTCTGCTGCAACAGCGATGGAAAAGAGCAGACAAAGAAGTAGTTCTCGACATACAAAGGAGAAAGAAATCACTTTTAAATAAAAGTGATTTGCCGACAAACAAAATTAAAAAAGTATGTAAAGTTGGTGGTCAAACTGAGTGACAAAGGTTCCACAGAGTCTGTGCACAAATGGTCGATAGCGGGAAAGAAATGAGGAGGTAGCAGGGTTGCCCTCGCTTTTATAGGTGAGTGACATCAGAGCTTGACGTTGGCATGGGCGGTCCCTAGTAGACTGCTGCAGAAAAGCATCCGTGGGATCCTAGTTCCTGGTGGATAAGTTCCATTGGTGTGAACTGATGACAGAGATGCAGTATCCTCTAAAAATATTCTATAGTTACAGGTACTGAGACTGTGGTCAGTGCCTCTGACCAGGAGGGAGGGTGGTGTGCTGTCTCAGGTGTGAGAGCAGATAAGGCACACCCAGGGTAGATGGGTTGGTTAGGGACATGGGAGGAAGCTAGACATTATTTTCCATATTGGGACAAGCAATCTAGCAGGAAGGCTGATAGGAGCAGTGAATCATAGCTTTGTGACACTAGGTTTCAGGTTTAAGGATTGGCTGGTACTGTGATCTTCTAAGAGGTCTCGCAGTCCAGAGGAGAGGGAGGCAATGAAGATGAAAATCTTTCAGTCAATCAGTTGGTTGAAGGAGTGGTTCCTGGGGACCGGGCTGTTTGTAGATGGGATAAAGGCCTATTTAAACCAAAAAGCTTTCATCCTAACAGAGAGGAAACAAGGCAGCAGGGCAGAAGTTTGAGTGATATATTTTGGGTGTCTAAAGAAGTGGGTGGAGGCTCTGACTACAGCATACTGAGGGAAACTCAAGAGAGGAGACTCAGTTACACGCCCCACCTAATGGGTCATTCAGGGAGTAGAGGAAATCAGTCAGCTTATGTGGGATGGTGGTGTGTCATGGGCAGAAGTCATAGCAGGCAGACAGAGAGGAGGAAGGATGAATGTTGGGGTAGTGGTAGTAAAGGAGGGACAGAAGGGTTGGCAGGAAATGGCATGGGGAGGGGGAATCAAGGTAAGTAGGAGAATTAAAGTTGGACCAGGTGTCAAGGACAAGCAGGGGCAGGTGCTGGGTTGCCACGTGTCAGGTTTTTACCTAGTGATCAGGTTTTCAGGGTCCCTATCAGGTAATCCAGTTTTGCTGTGTGCTGGTCAGGTTTTTGAACCATTTTGAGTGCTCACATACTTTTGAAACAAATGTTGTCATATTAGTCATTGTTTCAGCTGCATGTCCAACTTACAAACTAGTTCTGTTGTCAATATAGCCCTTGGTTTGTGAAAGCGTCCACCTGGGAAGTGTAAAGTATGGACATTAGCACCACTAGCATTTACTTAACCTAATCTTTTCCACTGCATCTTAAAGTTCCATAGCAGCATTGCTGCCCCTACCTTTGTGACAGTAACAGAGCCAGTCGTCTTCCGCTTTCATTTGCTGGTAAACATTTTCATCTCTAACAGAATTCAGGCATTTTTAAATGGTTTAAATGATGTTTTCCTCAAGAAAAAGAATGGTAACTTCTTTGGCTTTGAAATAATACTGTGGACATAAACAGGGAACAGAGCCAGAAAAGATATGCAATATCGGATGATTAAGATCCCGCGAAGCAAAATCACAGCATGACGGTAGTGACGGGTTTTTCTGCAACGCCATGCATATGCCCCTCACAGAAAACTAGCATTAAATGACATGCCCAACCATGACATGCTAACAAAGTCTATTTATTGCATATGATAATAAAAATACAAAATACAGTATTGCAAAATCTGTGAACAAGTTAGAAGGGCATTTATATTGCTAAAATGCTTGAAAAGCACGAAAGTCAATGCGATTGAATTCGTATTTATGCAGCAAGATGTTGTTGAAGGCATCTGTGATTGTGCGACCATACCTCTCTAACACTAACTCACAAATCCATTGAAATAGAAAGACTTGCACAGTGTCTTTTCTATGTTGTACCACAGCACTGTGCACCCCTTATGCATTTCAATTTCAGCATTTGACCAATATTTTACGTAGCACTGTGTTTTTGTTTTATGTTACCATAGTCCAGGTTTTATTTTTCTGTATTGGGAGCTCCACCCCCACACTCCCCATTATGCATTTGTACCACCTGTGTTTTGTTTAATTTTTATCTGGCGTTATTGATTTATTTTTGTACCACCAGGTTTATTATTTTAGTTTCTGTTCTACTGCTACTACTGTTGATCTACTTTTTGGTATGTGCGCCAGGTGGGCGTGTACTGATCTGATGGCGACCTCTGATGTGGCAGTGGGCAGGCAACAGCCTGCAACTATGGTGAAACTGCCGTAATTATTCTCAAGCACAAGAGGGGTCCTTAATCAACCGGTATTACCAAAGATATAAAGTACACATTAGAGGAAACAATTTCTTATGTATTATTATATACCACGTATACTGTTGTATGCTATTTACAGTAAACCCTTGACTCCCCTCAGATTATATCTGTAAATGATATTTCTTTTATCTCTGTATGTTTATTTGGTAAACCAATGTCAATAAATAAATACTTAAGTAAATGGATGACTAGGAAGAACCTAGGAAAGTAACTTAACAGGTACAGTACAGTATCTTAACATTTTTGTTGAACTGCTGCTTTAAGTGTTGTCTTTTATTGATATAACAAATGGCCTTCTAGGAGGAACAATGCATGATGAGTCATGCACAGGGGTGGGGCTAGGGGTGGAGCTTAGGATCCGGGTTTTTGCCCCATTCAAAGGTGGCAACCCTAGCAAGGGCTAAAGCAAAATGGGGGTTAGCGGATAAAAGCAAATGGGAGGGGGGGTCATAGAAAGCTATTTGCTGAAATTCTGGAAGCCTGGGAAATAAAATGGAGGAGCTTCAGGCAGTAACTGCAGAGGCCCAACTAGACTTAATCGCCAAAACTGAAACCAGGGCATGCAACAAGGACAACTGGGACTTTCTAGTCACAGGCTACAATGTCTACAGAAAAACAGGCAAAATGGTAAAGGAAAAGGGGGCCCTCTATACTAAAGAAGGAATAGAGGCTACTGTGGACATCAACAGGAGATGTGGAGTCAGTCTCGGTGCAGCTGATATCGGGGCGGGCAAAAAAATAAGGGACAGCATAGTATATAAATCATCAAGCCAAAGGGAGAACAAGGACAGACACTGTGGGATGAAATAAGGGTTAGTCTACATCAGCGGTGTGCACTCACAGGAACTTGTGCATAAACACTATTCTTTATTCTGTTTTTTTGAAGACCTAGTTAAAAAGAGCCTGCATTGGGAAGGACAACCCAAAATTAATATTGTAGCCAGTCAGGTTATGCGGTGGTGATGTGCAGAATACGGAGAAGGTTTGTGATTGATATTGGAATACATGGCGTTTGTTCGGTTCAACTAAATAAAGAGAGTGGCAGTGTGAAAATTTTGGATTACACAGCATGGAGCACGTCAGAGAACAAAACTGCAATAGCACAGCACTTAGTACCTTTGGGATGCCTGGTGAGGTAATTTTTCTTTTAAGAGAAACATTGCAAGAAGCACTTAAGCACTTTGGTAACTTCTCCAAATTTAAGGATGCTGCTGTGAGATAAGAGCTACCTAAGTAAAAGCATTTGAGATCTCTGACAACTTCTCTAAATATTATAGAATGATGCTGAATGATAAGTCAGCAGGAGAAGTTAAATGAAACACAGATTATATTATGTGGAAGTGTTTGATGATAATTGAAAACATATGAGAATTTATTAACTGGCAGAACAGCAAAAGAATTTTAAGCCAGATAGTAAATTAGTGAAAAATGGATGCTTTATGTATTGATTGCTTGATAAAGACTTTTTGAAGCTCGTGAATGATAGACTTGGTTTGCTGATACTATGCCATTTTGAAACTGAAAATACAGTACTTAAAATTTAACTGTTTTAATAAACTAATAACAATTTTGAATATAAATACCACAGCTTATAAGTACTTTTTGACAAAAGGCATACTGGTGCTGACCCTACCAGTGATGTAAGTCACTGGAGCCTTGTGGTAATGTGGTGGATTCCTTCATGGGATATGTGCATAACCTGGTGGAGCCACTTACATTTTCTTTTGAAATTAGGAAATTGTCAGCAAGGCAGGAGGTAGCACTAACGGGAGACCTGAATCTACCACATATAGACCCAACAATCCCGACAGCCTCAAGTGCCAGAAGCCATATACTGGTAGAGGTACTAAAGAATTGCTTTTACGGTGGTTCAAGGAACCTACCGGTGGAGGGGGGGGTATACTGGATCTGCTACTCTCTCACAAGGATATCACTGGGGTTGTCAGGGCAATGTCTGATGACTGGTGCTGGGGTGCAGTGACTGTAGTTCAGAGTGCTTTCAAAGACCTGAAGGCACATCATGTCAACCAAACAATGAAGGTCCTAAACTTTAGAAAGACAGATTTCAGTAAAATAAGTGAGCTACTCAGGAAATATTGGGAGAAATAGGGAGTAGGCTCCAAATAGGATAGTGTTCACTAGGTAAGTGCACTAGGCATAAAGATGCCTGTTTTCAGGCACAACCTGATCTAGAAGGTGATAGTTGACATGTCAAATACTAGCATTAAGCAGGTGGGTAAATATGAAGTAGAAACCCAAATGTGGTTACCAAAGTGGTGGGGGAGACGGTTAGAGCTAAGAAGGCAGCACTCTGGAAGTACAAGAGTGAGCAGAATGATAGAAATAGGGAGAATATTTTGTGCAACTGAAGGAGGCCAACAGGACAGTCAGAAAGACAAACATAGATACTGAGCAAAGAACTACGGAAGGGGTCAGGGATGTTTTTCATTAAGTTAAGAAAAACAGGAAAATAAAAGAGGGAATTGCCAGGCTGAAGAGCTGCAGCAGATGTATGAAGGGAGGCAGCATAAAGGCAGATGTCCTGAGCAAATATTTTTGCTCAGTATTTATAGCAGAAGACCGCCCACTCCCACACTGTGGGATCAGAGCCTGAGGAGTGCAGGGAAGTGGACCAGGAGTAGGAATGGTGTCAGAGGAAAGAGTGCTCGTGGGACACAGTGCCCTGAAAGTGAAAAAATCACTGAGACCTGATGGCAGGCACCTTAGGGTGTTGAGAGAGTGAGTCAAACACTGGTGGCACCATTGTCTAATCTATTTACTGCTCCCTGGAAACAGGGGTGTGCCAGTGGATTACAGTGTATGTAATGTGATGGCACTCCACTGGAGTGGGGAGCAGAGATGACTCAGCAAACAACAGGCCAGCAATCCTGACCTTGATAGCAAGGAAACTTATGGACATCAGCCTTGTAGGCCCTGTGTGAAGAAAAGAAATCACATCTGACCTTGTTTTCTCAGAAGAAGGGGTGGGTATCAGGGTTGACAACTCCAATGAAGACCCCACCACTGATTCACCAGTACTCTGGAGATCCAAAACCCTAGTGTTTTTTCATTTCCCTACTTTGTGCGCTTTGCGTTCTTCAACCCTAATGTCTGCATTAATGTAGTTGTAAGTCCCCCTTTTAAGGAGATTTACTTTAGCTTTCTCTCTCCCCGGTTAGGCCTTTAATTGATGGGCAGCTTGGGTCAATCCTGGGCATGTCCCCCAGCTGCAATAAAGGAAAGGAGTCTGGTAGGAATATCTGGTGCAAATGGGGCCAGGGGTTTGAACCCCAGCCCAGGAGTGGTGGTTACCACTTCTGCAGCATTAGTTCTGTACAGGTGGTTTCAGGGTGGTGTTCAGGGCAAACAACCATAGGAATGGGATCCCCTGGGTGTCTGGGAACCACAGTCCCAGAGCAAGAAGATCTGGGCCCTGTGCTCTGCACACCTGGGTGAGCCCTAGGGCCTGTTTACATTTGGAGTGAGTTGGCAGTAAGGATGCTGCAGTAGTGGCAGTGGTGCAGCATGGCTTCTAGCACAGTGGCAGGGCCCTGGGGAGCTGTACTCTGTGTGGCACGCTGCCAGGGATAGATTTTGTGGCCTGCAAGGGATCTCAAGTTATTGGACCTGCTGTGCCAGTGTCTGGGGCAGGTTCTGATTTAGGCCTATAAAAAATGCAGGAAGACAGTGTAACTGGAAGGAGGGAGCCATGTTTGCTTGTTCTGAGAACTGCCAGGTGGTAAAGTGGAGGCTGTGAGGCCCAAGGATCGTCGATTGGGGCGAATGTCATCTGGCCGTGTCTCGTAAAAGGTTTGGTCCAGCTGTTTTGGGTTTCTGTACTATCCCCAGTTGGGCCTATGGTTTCAGCAATCACCATGTCTTAAAGCACGAGCCTTTTCAACTCTGAAGAAGCATGGAGCCTGTCCCAGCCTTACCTCTGTCATCTGTTGGGACAAAATGCAGTTTTGTGCTGTTTCTCTACCTCAGGTGTATTAGTAACCATTACTGTCGTGCCACCTCTGCCTCACTTTTACCATCGTGACCCCTAGACACAGGAGGCAGAGGAAGGGCTAAAAAAGTGGGGGCTTATCCGGGATTTTAATTTGGCTATAAAGTGACCAAATGGTGGTGCTTGGGGCTGCCAGCCTGTGGTCTATGAGTGTTTTAGCAGTGTGTCATGGCTGAGGGTCACCATTTTGGCCTAAGTTCACGCCTTGTGGTCCTTCTTCCTTGCAGTTGGAGGTGTAAAATGTTCAAATATGGCAGAGAAGGTTCTTCCCGATGAGCCCCAAGCCATCATTCCAGCACCTCCTGGCTGTGGAAGTTAGCAGGAAGAGTGGCAGCAGAGGACAGGTGTATGCACTGTAATTATCAAGAAGAAGGAGTGACCTGTTTGCCACTGTGCTCCGTTTGTGCAAGGGGCCTCCCTGCAGGACTGTTCAAGAGTACCCCCTATTCATTTGCCTGGCCTTACCTATCTGCGGCATCTATAGACACCAGCGGAGACCGTACATATGGGCAATCACCAAAAATGGCAACAAATGTTTTTCAGTGGAGGGATTCACCCCCCACACCCTCTTACTAAATTAACCAACTCCGAGGTCGTAGCACCTCAGAGAGGGAAAAAAACATTTGTTGCCATTTTTGGCAATCGCCCATATGTGTGGTCGCCCTTTTGTCATTCACTGAAATGCCTTCGCTCTTATTGCTCTCATCCTTATTGTTTCACCCAAATTACATGATACCATTCATTGAAGAAACCACCAAGTCAGACCCTGCCTTTTATTATCACTGCAGCAGGGGGCCGCTATCTAGAGCCAACATCCAGTCAACTGTGATATGCCAGGACTGTCATGTGAATTTTGTTAAACATGTTACAGTTTTTAAACCAAACAGAATTGCTTAAAGACATTGTGCCCAGTGGGCATTGTTGCAGGACTGTTTCAAGCCTTCAGGAACTGAGACTGTTGGGACTATTCTCACTGTGTTTAAAGGGACACTGTCAACCTGTTTTCATGATATTATTTCTAGTTCAAAACCTACATTTTATGATTGCTTACCTTCTCTAAAATCCATTGATGTTGCTGTTTGTTTTGTCTGTCTCCTTGTTTAGTAGAACTGAAATTCATGCTAATGTATATTTATAAACAACTTTGCTTTGTTTATAATCTTGAATCTGTTCTTACTGAACACTTCCTGAGCATTAGAAACACACCCAAACAGTGCAGTCACTCATGAGGCAGTAGCCTCTTCTCCTTCCACTGCATCATGAGGGGCTAGACTGTGTTGTGGGTGTTCCCAAGTTCAGGAAAGATGCAACTGGAGCTGATCAAGGAATGTAAATAAACCTGGGTTTGTGTGGTAACACCAGTATGGTGGGCAGTCTATTTTTCACTTTCATAAAGTAAAAAAAGAGAATCAAACTACTGGCTACATCAGCAATCTTTACAGAATGTTGGCAATCATAAAATGTGTTTTTTAAACTAGGGACACTTTGAGACCTAACAGGGTTGACAGTGTCCCTTTAAATGCAAGAAACTTTCAAAGATAAAGAATGGTGCCTCTGCCTTGCTTAGGGAAAAGTTGTTGGTTGCTGTTCTGAAGAAAAAAAAACAAAAACTGATGAGACAAGTATTTGCAGGTTGCCTGGTGAGAATGTGTATGGCAGGGTATGGGTTATGTTAGTGGCTGTAGAGTGTGTGAGTGTGTGTGTGTGTCAGTATGCTTACTTGATGGGCAGCTTGGGTTCACCTCTGGGCATGTTTCCCCACCCCAGCTGCTATAAAAGGGGGGCCATAGGAAAGGGAGGCCAGCGGGAATATCTGGTGCAAGTGGGGCCGGGGGCTTGAACCCCAGCCCAAGCGTGGGAGTTACCGCTTCTGCAGCATTTGTTCTGCATATGGGTGGTTGCGGGGTGGTGTTCACGGGCAAGCACCTGTAAGAATGGGGTCCTGTGGGTGTTTGGGAGGTGCAGTCCTGAGGGAAGAAAATCTGGGGCACAATGTGTGTGTTCTGCGTACTTAGGTGGGCCCTGAGTCTGTTTCCATTTGGAGTGAGTTGGCAGTGGGAAGCTGCAGTAGTGTCAGTGCTGCAGCATGGCCTCTATGGCAGTAGCAGGGTCCTGGGGGCTATGCCGGTGTGGCACACTGCCAGGGATAGATTTGGTGGCCTGCATGGGATCTCATGTTATCGGATCAGCCATGCCCGTGTCTGGGACAGGTTTCAATTTAGGCCCATAAAAGTGCAGCAAGACAGTGTAACTGGAAGGAGGAGCTTTGTTTGCTTGTTTTGAGAACTTCCAGATGGTAAAGTGGAGGCCTTGAGGCCCAGGGATTGTGGATTGGGGTGGCTGTCATCCGGCCATGTCTCGTAAAAGGTTTGGTCCCACTGTTATGGGTTTCTGTATCATCCCCAGGGGGCCTGTGGTTTCAGCAATCACCATGTCTTAAAGCCTGAGCCTTCTTAGCTCTGAAGAAGCATGGAGCTTGTACCAGCTTTATCTCTGCCATATGTTGGGATGAAATGCAGTTTTATGCTGTTTATCTGCCACAAGTACATTAGTATATCCATTACTGTCATCCTCCAGCTCCATGGAGCTGATTTATCGATAATGTATTTTATTTTCCCCACTGTGGAGTTGGCTACATTATTGCGCTTTTTTGCTGGCTAACTATATTTGCCCCTTTAGTGCTATTCCTGCACCCCTCTGGTTACTTCAAGATCAATTCAGCACATTCTCCAGGTACCAGCTGTCGGAGACCTCCCTTCCCTGTTTATGAATTCTGCAGACAAGATAAAACCATTTTTAGGGCTGCAGTGTGTGGAGCCCTGAAGTCCTTTTGCTTTCAGAAAAAGGGCTCTGAATTCCTTGCATTCTCTCCGAACGAACAACAGGCTGAAGTGTCAACATGGTCACCTCTGCGATGGTGGTGAAGCACTCTGCTTCCTGATGGCAAGAAAGTAGCACTTAAAGTAGCATTTTGATATCAAGCTTCATTAAAGTATACTGTAACCCCTCACCCCTGCCTTTTTACCAAAATGACAATGTGGCATGCTGTTGGCGCTGGCAGCAATACCTAGTGGGGACCTGGGTTCGGGAGGATGAGGTTACCTGGCACAAGGGACCTAGGTTTGGCTACTCTGCTAGGGGCACCCAAGTAAATCCGAACACAGGAAGCAATAACTGTAATGTCCAGAACCAGGAATGGGATTTTCAGTGTGGCTTTTATTCACAACTAGCTAAACACAACAAAGCATAGATGGACCCCCATGGGGCTACGTTTACTGATAATGCAGATTAGAGACTACAAGGCAGTCCACTTAAAGAATGAACCAATTTCTACTGTTTTCAGGCTCTGGACCCACCAGGCACACAGCCCGGACTTGCATGCACTTTGGATACACAGCCCGACTGGCCTGGCTCCCCTGCCGGCCACTTGACTGATGGTCCATTTAAAGAATGAACCCATTTTACTTGTTGTGGCTCCCCACACCACTTAGAGTCTGAGACCCTTAGAGAGATTTTCTTCTTACTTCTTCTGACTCCCATCTCACAAGGAGAATTATTTTCCCAAGTTGTGGCTCCCCACACCACTTAGAGTCTGCGACTCCTAGATTTTCCCATTTGCAACCCACGTCTGGGTACCTACCTCATCACTGGCCAGGCGCATGAGGCAAGTAGCAATCACAGCAGAAATTCATAGAGGTGGACCTGGTTACTAAAGATGGGGGGTTTGCCCACCTCCAGCTCCCACAGCCCATACCCGGCCATTTCTCTGGAGAAACTGACACTTCGAAATGTAGATTAAACGGTGGATGGACTGTAGCACCCCCTCTACAACATTACTTGAATTCACACAGACTTTAGATTTTGACACTACTCCATTTGTTTGTCCTAGTACAATAGGCCTCCCAAATAGTAGTCCAAATCCCAGCTTTCTTCACATTTCCCAAACTGAAGAAACACATTGTTTGCCCTCTCAAATTAGAGCAAAACACTCACCCTTTCGTTGCAGGTGCCCCACAGGTGAAGTACAACTTCTTCCACTTTTAAGACCAAACAGAAACTGAAAAAAGGCAGCTTTCTTACTTTAGCAGACATTAGGGGATTGCCCCTGGAATCCACATAGAGATTTTACTCCCAGAGGGAGAGACAGAAGACCTGGACAGCGGTCTCCACCACTTGAAACTGGACACTGACCTTCTCTTTAAAAAGGTAAACAGGAACTCACTTCCTTCTCCTTCAAAACAAAACAGAAGACTGACTTTGAAAACTCCCAACGTTCTATCTCACTCCCTCTGCTGCAGATTCCAATGTGGCTTATGCAGCTGCGACAGTTCTATGGTGACGTCATCTCTCAGTCTCAGCTGAGACTGAGAACAGAGTGAGACAGTGTGAAACCCATTTAACTGGAGTTTCACAAGCTGCCTTCCCTGCCTACCACTAGGTCTTACTGGGATTCTAGTAACCCCGGGTAACAAGGGGTTACAATACTAATAAAAAAAATCTTTTGAAACATTCTTTTAGGGTGAATCTCAGGTTGTAATCTGTTTCTAAAGTCTGTGATGGGTGGTAACACAAGCTTTTCCAGCTAAGCCTTACTTGGAAATGCCTTCATTAGAACTATTGGTTACCCAGAAACTCTGCCATTTATATGCAGTTTTTAATACTCCGATTCACCCAGAACAACTTTCAGTTTCCTGAACACCAAATTTGCATGCCCAGTCTATGTGTAAATGTCCTACTACACTGATGCTAGTACTGAGTAGAATATACTGACATCTGAAACTAAAAGGGGGTCTGTACTCACCAGTTTTTTTCTCAAAACTCACCTCTGAATATTTTTGAGCAAGAAGTTCATGTCCAGACTCTGTAACCATTTCAATACCTCCGAGGTAAGCCTGCTTTGGTCAGCATCAAGTCACATTCAAGGTGTCGGGCTCACGTGGTTTGGGTCACAGACTTGTTACTGATACCTATAACCACACACACATTAATTTTTGAAGGAGGAAAAAAGGAGACAAAAGTAGCTTGATAGAGTATTAGGCTGGGCGCCCTGGGTTCAGCCATAGGAACTCAGCTGCTTACTTGCTGTGGCTGTGTTGGTGTCTCCAAGGTGATCGCTGCACATGATCAGATTAGGTGAGGCACACATACCTAGTGTAGCACTGGAAAGAAATGATAGTATACTACTACATAACTGCTTATGAAGTATACAGAGATTACTCAATGCTATTCAAAAATTTAGAGGTGAGGAAAAAAAGATTTACCATTGTAGATGCAAATTACCTAATAAATATTAATGCCCCCAAGCAATAAAATGTGCGTATAATTATACTTACAGGATGCTGTGCCCATGTATTACATAAATGCCTCTAACTTCCCAACATAACCTGGCAAGAAAAACTGACATATAAACTATGCCAGGGAAAGTATAACAAGAATGTTACTAGCTTCAAAGTTCCTTAGTTTACAAAATACATATATATAATAAGCACACAGGAGACTAAGGTAGAAGCCAGGCACAATGATATTAAAAACAAGGGAGGTTTCTAGACACCCAGGGTAAAACTCAAACACCCCAACCTCCTGAAACCCCAAGGAGATACATAGTGAGCAAAAACTCTCATTAAAAGTTTTAAGGAACTACAGTACAAGTAAAAACATAGTACAAATGGGCAGAGCTGTAAAAATACAAATGTGGCAAGAGTGGATCCTACGCTCTGGCCCGATTTCTCATTTGTATGGGGCTGGGAGAGAGACTCACAGGTTGCAGCTGCACTGCAGTTCATGTCTGCTCCACACACAGTACGACTGACGTGGTGGTAATTAGTAGTTATATACTAGTTGTCCTGTTGTTTGGGGTTTTGTTATGGAAACAAAAGTAAATGCTGGACAACCTTCCCTTACAGAGGAAGAAAGTGCTAAAAGCCATGTAAAGTATGTTGGTCCCCCCCCCCCAACATTAGGTGAAATACAGAAAAGTAATTTAATTCTTCCAACCCCGATCGCAAAATGCGATCAGTAAAAAACAAAAGTGGTAATGGCTGATCCTGTGCGCTCCAACCAGATTTCTCATTTGTATGGGGATGGGACAGACTCATGGTTGGGGCTGTGCTGTGGTCCCTGTCTGTTCCACATATTGTACTGACTGATGTCATAGTTTAACAAAAGGTGGCAGGGCTGCTGGTGAGGCAGATTCTGGCCTCACCGATTCTCTCGTATGACTTTTGTGATTTGGGGAGATATGGGAGTCCTTTTTGTGTGGAATATCGCCAGCATTTCTGTTAATCTTGAAGCTGGTCTCCCCCAGTGAACCTAATGAACAACAGGACAGGTAGGAATGCTGCATCTCAGCCAGGCAGGGTGGAACATACATGTGCAGCTAAAACTGGCAACATGTCCCTGAGAATATAGGTATTCTCGTTTGTTGTTCTGAACTGAGGGGGCATTCTTCAGGGCTTGACATAGTTGTGATTAGTTTGGAGTCCTGTCTTAGGATGGGGCCAGTATGATTTCCAGTGAAACTTGCCATAAACATGGAATCATAGAAACTGTCAGCAGATAAGGGCCTTTGGCCCACCTAGTCTGCCCCATTACCCTAACAACTGTGCTCCCTCATGAACCACCTTTGTACAGCACAACATAACACGTTTTGCTTTTGTTTATTTTTTACATATCTTTTTCAGTTAATAAGTAATTTATTAAATAAAAATATTTTTTGAGAAAGCTGTGTATTATTTACAGCACCTTTTAAAATAACAGAGTAAAATAATTAATGTATGATTTTTTTTAATAAATAAGTGACTCTGTAAAGTTACGCATGCAAATGACACACAGAAAGCTATAACTTTCCCATACCTTCTCTGTGTAGATTGTAGCTGTATTGTTATAGTTTCTTTATTCATCGATTCTCTAAGTTAGTTGAGAGAGGGCAGAAACAGGTGTTAACTTTGCACAGTATTACAAATGATCATTCATACTTGAACTTCCCTTTATTGCTGCACAGTTTTATTCGATTTTTTTGTGGTAGAACAATAACCGTAGATGGGCAATAAATGTTGGCACTGGGGGACACAAAAAGTGATCACAATCTATGCAGATTTTAAGCAATAAATAATCAGCATGTGTTTGGTTAAAACAATAAAAAACTCTTATTTATTATTTTTCATATGACATGTAAAAAGATGAAACCTTTCTATATTTATCCAGCTCATGGCTGGATCATTGATGTTTTTCATCTATTGATTTTGTTAAGGTAATTGGGAGATGACAGAAATAGGTGTTAACTTCACCCTGTGTTATTAATGTGCACCTTCATTCAGACTTTGCTTTTTGTTCAATAGTTTTATTTTTTGGGGGAGGCAAAATAGCAATGGCGAATAGATGATAAATGTTTATACTGTTCAATATAAGGGGTGATCACAATCTCTGTAGATTTTAAGCAATAGACAAGGGACACGAATTTGGTTAAACCAATAAAAAAACAATTTTTGTCTATTGCTTTAAATGTTGTACTTATTTAAAAAAAAACAGATGCCAGTTTTGAACTTTTTGGAACTGTTCTACATCCAATCCATTTTGCCCCATAGTCTGATTCAATGTTTTGAGGTAAAACATGAGACAATGTGCATCCACCATTCTATGAGAGAAAATGAGTTTTTGTGCATTGCAAACTTTAAGTATTGTGTCCTACAGTTTAAGTAAATTGTGCTTTAAAATATTTCATAGTTTACTTTATTAATATTTATTATATTACAATCTCTGTATATATGTCTTTTTTATAAACAGATGGTGTGAATTTTCTTATGAGGTTTAAATAAATTATGATATTAATGCAAAATGTGTCTGCATTTAGATTTGTTTGAAATTTAATCATCTCAGTCAAGGCTTGCATTATAAAGTTTATTTAATTCATACATGTTTATATGTTACAAAATTGATGTCCCTGCATTTATGTAATAGCTGAATGAGAAAAGCAATCATTTTACTGGGAGCAATTTGGACTGAGATCAAGCTGTATCCAGGATCAGGAAGTACTAAAAGCACACAGAAGACGGAATACATAAGACAGCTGACAACTAATGAAAAGCACAATTATATATTAAGGACCTGCAATATTCATCCTTTAAGGACTTCTTTTTAATTATTTGTTCATATATGTTTATGATGATGTCTACTGGAAACATCTATTCTAACTAGGAAAACCTAATTCAAATTAATAATGTAGTTGGATATGAAAGAAAGCAATTTTTTGTTTGAGCAATAGATTTAATAAGGCTAGTTAAATAGAGAATAATGGATAGGCAAGTGGGTATTATGGAATTTGTTTTTGCACACCGAGGTGTGGTGACCCATAAACATTGAGAGCAAAGCTGGAGAGATTTATGGTGGTCATCACACAGTGTGCATCCATAAATACATAATGCCTATTCTTTATTTTATAATTGCTGGCCTGGATTTGTGTTTTTTTCTTGCCTGTACATTTCCCCCAATGCCTGTAGCATGACCAAGTGGTGTCAGGGGTTGTAAACAATAATGTTGAATTTATTCAAAAACCTTGGTGCTGAGTGTAAAAAACTTCACTTTTTTGAGTTTTCAAGAGAGAAAAAGCTGCCGCATGTAGAGACAACAGAGCGAATCGGTTAATGGCTTAATGGCTTGTGAAGACTCGATGCAAGCATTAGGGAGGGTTGCTATGGCTTTCATCGAAGCCACAGAGTGACTCACTTTGCTGTCTCTACAAGTGGCAAGTTTTTCTCTCTTGAAAAACTCGGAAAAGTGAAGCAAGCCACTAAACCAGACATGTTTTTTACACTCAGCACTGGTGTTTTGAATCAATTCAGCATTATTGTTTATGACCCAGCATCACTCAATCATGCTACAAGCATCAGGGAAAAGTGAAAGTACTTTGGAATGCCGTAATAACTGGATCTTGGGTTATTATGGCTTCTTGGAGCAGAATAACAAAAATTATTTGTTTAGTACCGTAATCTGGTTGATATTTGGGGTCACCAGTAATTATACCTTAATTCAAGTGCTACTTGTAAGTACAGGGACTTATATCTAATTCATTGATTTTGTCTTTTAAATTAGCATGGGCACTTTGGTGATAGTAACATATGAAAGTTTTGCAGGGTTTTGTCGCCCTAAGGAAGCCTGCTGGTGAGTGCTGGGGTTAATCTGGCTAACTGTTGGACTTGGATAAAGTCAGATATATTTGTGCAGTTTCAGCATTTTTCTGATTTGCATGAATTTGCACAAGTTTGGATATATAATATATAGTGTGCTACCAATAAATTACTTGGATTTTGAGATTTTTATGACTTAAATCTCTTATTTTCTGACCTACCCACTGCACACCTTTCTTATGTGCTCGGCACAAGGGTGGTTTGGAATTTAATTTGGGCAAAGCGATGACTGGGCTGCCTGTAGGTGTAGCACCCCATATATAAAGCAGAGCGCAGGTTTTTCTTCTTTTCAGACATGTTGTGCTTCCTCATTCTCTGCTGGAATTAGGTTTTACCCCTCCACCAAAGTACCAGTAAACCTCTATGCCTAGCCCAAGCATTTCTGAAACCTGTAAGTTTCTGCCCCATCACGTCTGCTGTAAGGACGTTCTACTTGTCCACCACCCTCTGTGTGATGAAATACTTTCTCACGTTCCTTTGAATCTCCCTTGCTCTCTCCAGTTTCATCTTGTGCCCCCTCATCCTTGAGCATCTTTTTCTTTGAAAAATAGTATTCACCTGCAGTATGTTCTTTCCTGTGAGGTACTTAAAAGTCTCAATCACATCCCCTCTCTCTCCTCCAGGAGTACATATTTAGCCATAAAGTGTAGAAACAAAGCAGGAGTTTGGGTGTTTCAGCCTAATGGAACCATTGTGTCTACCAGGACTATGCTTTGTCATGGAGGAAACACTTTTAGCTTGTGTTATGGCAGCAGAAGAAACAAGCATTTGTCAATACCAAATGTTTGCTTTCTGGTATTAACATTGAAATGCAGGAGTTGAACAGATGCAGAATAGGGATGGCAGTAGTACTGAACTTCCGCCAACCCCTCCACCCTGCAGAGACAAACAGGCATTGGGGTATGCGTTTGGGTCATCGCCATAACATTCACGCCATTTCACCTCACCCTATCCGACAGACACGGACGTGTTGACATGTGACATGGAGTGTTCAGCTTTACAGTCACCCCATTCTATTATGACATACACTGAAATGGGTGCAGTATAGGAGAATGAAGTGAACTCCGGGGCCAAAGAGTCCAAGGCACACCTCGATGCCTGTCATTGGCTGCAGGGGGTTGGGGGTGGGATGGCATGAGCATCACAGTTGGCGATCCAAAGGCACACCCCTGATGCCTTTCAGTCTGTACAGGGTGGGACATTATGGTTAGAAACCCTAACTCCACAGGCGTTTGGTATTTGTACTACAAATTTTCAACATGGCCTTTTTGTAACTTCCACCTCATGAAAGCATTTGGGATGACTTCTCTTGAACAGCGGCAGTGTGATTTTGTTAATGTGTCCCGAACTTTGAGTTCCCACAACAAACGTGCAAATCTGCACCAGATGTATGAAAACACAGATCAGGCAGGATGTGAAGAATGACAGCTGTACCATTCATAGGGAGGTGTGAAGAGATGACAATGTTAAAAATCTGTAGTGAAAATATAAAAAAATGCTCAAACTTCTGAGCGTAGGTGGAAACTACGCAATGCATGTGCATAACATAGTCATTTAGTGGAATTATTTCACCAAATTTTCAACATAGGCATTTTGTGACCTCTGCTCATGAACACTGTCACTATGATTTTCTTAGTCTGTCCCGAACATTGATTTGCCACAGCGACCGCGCTACTCTGTGCAGATGTGTAAATGCATATTTTGGGCAGGATATGAAAAATGGCAGCTGTACTGTTCATAAGGAGGTGTGAAAAAATGCCAATGTTGAAAATCTGGAGTATAAATATTACAAATGCACGAAATTACGAGGATGTGTGGAAACTGCGTAACGTACGCGCATAACAGTCATTTTTTTTTGGACTTTTGTCACTAAATTTTCAACATAGGCATTTTAGCACCTCTGCTCATGAACAGGGTCACTGATTTTTTTTAGTCCGTCCCAAACACTGACTTCCCACAACGACTGTACTTTTGTGTGCCGGAAGTGCGAAAACTCATTTCAGCCAGGATGTGAAAGATGACAGCTGTACTGTTCATAAGGAGGTCTGAGAAAAAGCCAATGTCGAACATCTGGAGTGAAAATACTACAAATTTGGGAAGTTACAAGGGTGCATGGAAACTGCACAATGCATGTTCGTAAAGCAGTCATTTTATGGACGTTTGTCACCAAATTTTCAACATAGGCATTTTAGCAAGTCTGCTCATGAACAGTGTCCCAAACACTGATTTCTCACAGAGACTGCGCTAATCTGCGCCGAAGTGTGAAAACACATTTCAGCCAGGATGTGAAAAATGACAGCTGTACTGTTCATAAGAAGGTGTCGAAAAATGCCAATGTTGAAAATCTGGAGTGAAAATATTACAAATTCATGAAGTTACAAGTGTGCATGGAAACTGCACAATGCATGCTCATAAAACAGTCATTTTTGGGATTTTTTTCACCAAATTTCCAACATAGGCTTTTTGAGTGCCCACCTCATGAACAATGGCACTGTAGTTTCATTAATCAGTCCAGAAAGGTGATTCCACGCAGTGACCACAAAATCACCTTTCAAGACTGAATAACGCCATGACAGTGACTGAATTCATGAGGAGGGTCCTAATAACCCCATGCTGAAAATTTAGTGCCAAAAGTCAAAAAATGGCCAAGATATCCATACAAGTAGAAAAACCCTATTTATGCCATTATACAGCTTACTGGCATTTCTTCAGTTCACGGTCAGCTTTGAAGAGTGCAAACATGTTCCCGATCCACGCAAGATCATCGCTGGGCTCTGGAGGTAAGTATGGGGTGAGGGGGTGTGGGAGGTGGGTGCACAGAGGGTGGGCATGGGTTGTGGGAAGGGGCAGGAGAGACCGCAAGGACTGTTTTCTTTGTTTCAGGGACACAACTTAAATAAAGATGTGGCGGGAAGGTTTTTGCATGCTTCTATGTGCACACTGGGGTGGGCTCCCAGTGTGCCACCTACCATTTTGGGATAGGACTGAAGCCAACAGAGATCAGGCCCCTCATTGTGGCACAGAAATGTGTGTGTGAGGGGGCATGATGCAGAGGGAAGTGGGCACCTTCAGCACACAACAAATGGGGGCATTATGCCCGATAGGGGTGGGCTCCCCATTGGAAAAAATGAACTGGGTCGGGGCATGCCGATGGGGGATTGGGCTGCCATGTTTGGGAACTGTTACACCAGGCAAGTGCCGCCCTGCAATGACGGATCGCTTCCTCATCGCAGGTGAATGGCTGACACTGCAATGACAAGGCAGCCCCTCATTGCAGTAGCCAAAACATTTCAAGTTGGTGGCACTTCTGCAGAACCAGTGTCATCAGGACACTGGGCCTGCATTGGGTGAACAGTGCCAAGCCCACAAATGCAGTGCCGGCACTGGCTGCCACAGTACCACACCTCCACAACCCGCCTCTCTCCTAAGCTGCCATATAACATTTCTTGGCATACATGCAAGCAAACATAAAAACTAGTACAAATGCCACTGGGGACATAACATTATTAGGCCTGGAGTTCACAAGAAAGTTCAGATAGGTGGGTATTGGAGACTAACTTTGCAATACAGGACTTCAAGGGACTAGCTGCTGTAATGGGCCCCTTGTAATGATAGGGTCCATTAAACTTGTTCTTTTTGGTGTGTGTCAAATGTTGCATGCAAAATGACCCCCCCCCTTGGTATTTTTGTAGTGCACTTTGGTGTTATTGGGTTGCTAAGACCTACTTTCTAAACCCTTTCTGTGATCTAGTGTTGCTAAGACCTAATTTCTAAACCCTTTCTGTGATCTAGTGTTGCTAGGACCTAATTTCTAAACCCTTTCAGTGATCTTGGGCTGGCAGTATAGCCTAGATGTTAGAGGAACGAGGTGTGAATGAGCTTGATACATCCAGCAAACCAGACCTGAGTTTGATTCTCACAACCTCCACTTGCATACTGCGTGACTCTGAGCAAGTCACTTAACTGCCCAGTGCTCCCAGGTTGCCCCTGAAAACAGGCACTTGTGCCTAGTGGACCTCACCCGTTTACCAAAGACTAAAATAAAATAAAATAAAAAAATACATAGTGTTGCTAAGATCTAATTTCTAAACCCTTTTCAGTGATCTAGTGCTTTTGTTGCCATTTGTGAATTCCAACTCCATTTTGAGACAGTATGGACATTTCTTGACTGACAGGTAAATTCAAATATTGGACACCATCACTGACATATAATTGTATTGCATGGGGTACAGTATTCTTGGTTCTGTTGTGGGCTATGTTGAGCAGGATCTCTTTGGAGTGCAGTTGTAATAGCTTGATGCTCCAAGTATGCTGTGAGGTTCAAGGAAATGCAGCGTGCCATCTACTACCTTGGCATCGTAGTTCTAGCAAACTGCATATCCTGAAGTGTTATCACACATAAAATGGTTAAAAAGCCCCAACAGAGTTATTTTTTAACATATGTAGTTGCAGTTATGTGACTAGTTTCCAGTGATCCCTAAAACAGGCACCTGTTAACATTATTCAGTGTTTAGTTTTTTCAGCACATGAACAGTTGTAAACTAAAATCAAGCATTTTGGGGTCAACCGTCACGATTTTTTGAAATGTGCTGCCGTGTTGGAGAGCAGACAAGAAAGCTTATGTGGATTTGATTTGATAAACAATTATTGTAATGTTCAGCCTTTCTAAATGACAAAGACTTCTTTTTCACTTGCTCAGGGTCACAGTATGCAAGTTGTAGGAGTCAACCCCAGGTCTTCTAGTTCACAGCTATGTTATCTGTTAGCCATTATGGGGCTGGCAGTATAGCCTAGAGGTTAGAGTAATGAGCTGTGAATGAGCTTGGTACATCCAGCAGACCTGGGTTTGATTCCCCACAACCTCCACTTGCATGCACTATGTAACTAAAGCTGAAGTCGACTAACTCTCTCAATGCTCCTAGGTCACCCCTGAAAACAGGCACTTGTGCCTTGTGTGAGCCTTAGCCTGGTTACCAAAGACTAAAATAAAAATATATATCTTGTTTTTATTTATAATTCAGAAATATCTTTACAAGTGCTCTTTCAAAGGTTCCACATCAGTATAGGACAACATCCAAGGTTAACATGACACATTCACCAGCTCAGAGGGAGACTGGTCAGGTGCAGACAATTTGGGTTACAATCAATAAATTGCAGTGGAGAAATCAGACAGATTGTCAGTCATGGGGTATAACCTTACATAACAGGGTATAGTCATGTAAAACAACAGGCAGATTTCTTCTAGAGTTCACTTTTTGCTGATTTTTTAAATGGTGTAATTTTGGGGAGTCCTGCAGGAGATTCTGGAAGCTCATTCATCCACTGGGCAGCTTGTGTGTCAATGATCACCTACCCAGACTATCTAAGCTATTGTTATTTCCCAGAACGTTTAATAAAGTACAGCAAAATGAGATTGTGGCTTTACTAGATCCGGGCACAGAGAAAGCACAATGAAGTTTGTGTAATCTAAGCTGCTTTGGACTGGTAAAACAAAGTGATGTTAAGTCTGTCTACTAAAATGGTGCACTCTGATTGAACTTATGGTACAGTGCAGGCACGAGCTAATCATACCATCCCTCATAGTTTTGTTTTTTAATACACCCTGTAAAAAAGAAAACCATCCATCGATGTCTGTTGCTACCACCGTTACTGTCCCCCCACCTGACCCTCCCACTCAGCACCCAGCATCCCCTCCCAAGCCCTTAATTACCTACACTGGGTCTAATGCCATAATCTTCTTTGGACTGGAGACATGTCTTCACTCTTCAGTGCCAGACTGCAAACTAGGGGATTACCTAGGAGCAGCAGCAGTGAGGGAGAGTCGGATGGTGACCGAGCTGGGAAGGTGAGTGAGTGGCGGTTGTCCGCATTGTCCTTGTTATTCTCTGCATTTGAGTGAGACATGTGTCAGACTGCACAGCACATTCAGTCAGGGAGGCAGTCCGTCTCTCTGCCTGGGGAGTGGGAGCAGAAACTTGAGACATGAGTACCAATCCTCCCCATCCATACTGAGCTGAAGCACCTGGCCTTAAAATGCACATAGGGGAGTGGGCAAGATTACAGTAAACCATGATGGCTGCATAAATGTCTGTGTATAGTATCAGCAGTTTGTAACTACTCTGCTGTGAGACACCCCACCATCACCCTTATACATAGGTGCTGCACCTTAATGAAGTTACGCTGGTGTATTAAAACTGAATAAAAAAAATAAAAGTAGTGCTGTAAAAGTTTAGTGCTGTTGATGGCATTAGGGTCATCGACTATAATTTCTGCATTTGTCAGTGATATGGAACCTGAGAAATGAACATGGGCAACAGACGGGGACCAACCTTGGTCCGGGCAACAGGTAGGGGTGACTAAACTTGGGCCAGGTTATAGGGACTGAGCCAGGACAGTTGCCAGATGGGGACCAAACTTGGGACTCAGGTCACAGGCAGAGATCAAGACTGGGCTGGGTAACAGTTGGTGACCAAGCTGGACTAGATGACAGGCAGGTCTAAGCATGGCTCAGTGACAGGTGCATGGGGGAAGAGACAAGCGCCATAGATCATGTAGGGTCTGCAGTAAAATGAAGGTAAAACAGGCAGACTGGGTGGGTCCAGCGACACTTATCTGATCTCACATAACATTCTATGTTTCTATCAGGAAATCAGGCATGTGGTTCAATGTATTTCAATGGGTCTGTGTGTGCAAGCAAGACCCAGTATAACAGCAATACCAGCGGCGAACATTTGGCAGTGGCAAATGCTTGTTGATGAGATGTTTTGCTTATTATGCATCTCCTTGCATTTTTAGGAGTTGGGGGTGTTTGGAGTTTTACTCCTGGGTGTGTAGAAACTTGTTTTGAATATTGTTGTGCCTGGTTTCTAACTTAGTCTCCCTGTGTGCTTGCCAATATATATATTTTTTTCACACCACGGCTCTTTGAGGCTAGTATCATTCTTCTTGTACTTTCCTTGGCATGGTTTACATGTCAGTTTTTCCTGCCAGGTTATGCTGGGGAGTTACAGGCATTTATGCCTCCTGAGGTGCCGTCTTTTGGATGAGATGTTAAACCGAGGTCCCATCTGCCTGTTCTGGTGGTAGTTCAGGTAGATGTTAAAGATCCCATGGCATCTCCGAAAAGAATAGGGAAATTTCTTTATTAAAATATATACAATCATTACACACAGACGAGTATACAACACATAGTTACAATCCTTTTATATTCCTTGTTTTCTCCCCATTATTCTACATGTTATTCATGTTTAACTTTTACTTATAAATCCTATTTTATTCCATCTCTTCTCACATTCCTTAGGTGTAACATTTTTATATTCAAACATGTATTGTATTTTTAAATCCTGTTCCGTGCTTAAAATAATTGAGTATTGTGGAATATCTATCTGTTGCAATACTAATTTACACCTAGCTTGCCACAGCTGAAATTTAATACAAGTGAGGATCGGTCTAATGGTTTCACTATCTATATTTTGTTTACTGTGTATAAAACCTCCTATTATTTCTTCATGTGTAATTTTGCTCCAACCTCTGTCCTTCCATTTTTTTCCCACTAAACTCCAGAATTCTTGTACAGACATTGTACTAAGAAATGCGCCATTGTTTCTTCTACATTAATACAAAAATGTTTAGGACACATGCGCTCATCCTGGCTTTTGTGTTTGGCATTACCTTTTATATTCAACTTCCCATGACTGCTTAGCCATACTATATCAAAAAGAGTAGGGGAATGCCCTCAGTGTCCTGGCCAAATTTCCCCCATTCACTAAAAATGCCACCAACAGCTTAATCTGGTTCAATTTCAGTTGGCATTCATCTGTAGTTCCCCCCTCTCCAAGGATGAGGTCGAAAATTGGCAGAATTGTCTAGTCCTCCTTTCCCAGTCAATAAAAACTAAATAAATAAATACATGTAGTGTATGGGCACATCATTGGTGTAAGTACAATTATATGTGCATTTTTTTGCTAGGGGATATTAATATTTATTAGGTAATGTGCATCTGCGATAACTAATACCCATTTAAACCTTTTGAAGTTAATGTGGGCTGACAGTATAGCTTAAAGGTTAACACAGTCACCTATGAACAAGCTTAGTATATCCAGCATACCTGGGTTTAATTCTCACAACTTCCACTTGTATACTGTGCCTACATTTTTTTTTAACATAACGTGCCATCTCCAATTAAACTGCTACTAGATGGCCTAATCCCACTGATTGCTACTTTGTGATTCTAGGAGTTTATTTTTATGGGTAATATTTCATTTTCAGTGGAGCCCCAATAGATTTTATGGCTCCAATGTACGAAGACTGGTCTGCTGTGTATTGATGAACATGAGGCTATGCATTTTCTTCTTTCTTTCACAGGAGCATTTTGGAGTTTTGCTTATATGAACTGTGTTTGTTATCCGTTGACCGGGAAAATATGCTGCACTGGAGACATTTCCTGGTTTAAACTGGCTCTGAGGAGGGTTATTTATTCCTATTGGGTCTCCTAGAGTCATTCTTTATATGAGCCTTCTGTGCCTCACTTTTACCATCAGGACCCCTAGACACAGGAGGTGGAGGTAGGGCTGCATAGTTTTTTTGCTACTAATTTCCCTTCTTTTTGTGATAGTGGAAGGGACCTGTGCAAAATGAAATAAATGCAATACCGTAGACAGTCCTGACCCAGTGCATGGGCCCATCAGGCCTCGACATACATGCCAATACCTTGTGAGGGAAGGCTCCCCAGCCCACCACAAGGTGTCATGTGTGCTTCACCATACTGCTCCATCCCTCCCCCAGGCTGGGGTTGGTTCTGCATACTGCAGCACCTTCCACCCCCCAGCCTTTGCACATTAAACCAGCTCACTGAGTTCACACTCAAACTCAGGGCACTGGCACGGAAGGCAACATGGTCCCCACTGAGCAAATGACATCCTGCAAACAACATTACTTCATCTTTTTTTGTTGTTGTTGTAATATTCTGACCCTAAAATTTCAACAGTTTTTTTATGACCACTCCTCCTGAACATGACAGGTGTCATTTAATATCATACAGGACAAAACGTAATTTTGCACCTGCAGTGCGAAATCACATGGTGCCAGGATTTGAAGAACAGTTGTCATGTTCATGAGGTGGTGACAAAATGGCTGTGCTGAAAATTTGGGGTTTAAATATTGAAACCAAAGTTATGAGCGTGTGCAGAAAAAACTAAAACATACCTCAACAACTTTGATTTTTTAAATATTTTGACTCCAAATGTTCAACATAGTCTTCTTATGACCCCACCTCATGAACCTGGTAGGTGAACATTTCCAAATCCCAGCTGAAACATAATTTGTGCCAAAGGTGCCAAAACACATTCCAGGCAGGATGTGAAAAACAACAACTGCCATGTTCATGAGGTGGTGTGAAAAAATGACTATATTGAACATTTGGGGTGAAAATATTGAAAGCTATCAGAGTTATGAGAATGCACAGAAAAATTTCCATGTATGCTTATAACTTGGTCATTTTTGCATATTTTTGTTGCCCTGATTTTCAACATGGCCTGATTGGGACAACACCTCATGAACACTGGTGGCAAAATTATGTTAATCCTACCCAAAGGTGATTTCACACAGACACTGTGAAATCTTTCTGGGCTTGAATAATACAAATTTTACTGCTAATGTTCATGAGGTGGGGTCCCAAAACTCAAGTTGAAGATTTGGTGAAAAAATACATAAACAATTACTGCATTATGAAAACAAGTTCAAAACACCATTGAAATACAGTACATTACCTGTTTTCCTCAGTTTCTGGTTCAGTATTGCAGAGTGAAGACATGTCTCTGGTCCAGAGAGGATTATGGCATTGGACCCAGCTGGGTAAGTATAGGGTAAGGGGGTGTAGGGTGTTGGGTGCTGAGTAGGAGGATTGGGATGGGAAGGCGGCAGACAACAAAGGACTGTTTTCTTTGTTTCAGGGTTAAAAAAAGACATGGTGTCATGGGGCAGGTTTCTTCATTGCAGCAACACTAACACTACTTCCAACACTGGGGAGTGGGCACCCTAGTGTCAGCATGATACTTAGTGGCAATGGGGTAGGCACCCAGTGTCCTAGACTGGTGGGCCGTGGAGAGGAGGTTGATATGCCAACACTGGGGACTGAGCACCCCAGTGTTGGCAGCCCACTTTATGAGACTTGGCAGGGGACCCGATGGAAGGGGGAATGAACGGACACCGGGTAGGCAACCCGGTGTTGGACTATCTTATTAACAATTAGGCTGGCACCAGAGATTGGGCACCCCAGTGTTTAGTTCATATAAATAAGGTAGCTCATGCGGCTAATGGTGGCTGCTGATCCTTAACATAAACAAAGTCACATACAGCATGCTCAGCAGGGGCAGGACTATGCACTGACAGGTAGCCCTGTCCCTGCTGACGACAACAGTGGGATGGTATTATCAACAGGGTGACGGCCGACAGCTGACAAATGACACCTGTCTCCTAATAGGACAACATGACTTAATGTTGTTGCAAAAATCAGTTATCTTTAGAAGGCTGATTTGTTTTTTAAGTGCACATGTTCACAAATGGAATGCGTTTTCTTAAATAATTTAAAAACTACTTAACTTTAGGACATAAAAAACACAAAAGCACATACCTTAGGTCAAACTCTATGAAACCTGCAACTTTCAGGTTTCAAATCCTCCTAGTTTTTTAGCTATAGAAGTCACCTTTCCTTACTTTACTTACAGTTACCAAGCAAGAGGACTGTGGGGTGATTATATCTGATCTCAAGGTGGCAGGGCAGTGCGGCAGGACAGTAAGCAAGGTGAGCCAGATGCTGGGATGCATAGGGAGAGGGACCTCTAGCAGGAGAAGGGAGGTGGTGTTGCCTCTGTATCCCTCACTGGTGAGACCCTACCTGAAGTACTGTGTCCAGTTCTGGAGGCTGTACCTCCACAAGGCCATTGACAGGGTGGAGGTGGTCCAGAGTAGGGCTACTAAAATGGTACAGCGGTTGCATTAGAAGACATATGAGGAGAGACTGCAGGAGTTCAACGTGTACTTCCTGGAAGAGAGGAAAGTGAGGGGGCATCATTGAGACCTCTTAGTACCTCACATGGGTGAACTAAGTGACGGGGGAGCCTCTTTCAAAGGAGGAGGAGCATCAGTAGATAGGAGTAGGCTATGAAATTTGGGGGGGTTAAGAGGGACGTGAAGAAATACTTCTTTACAGAAAGGGTGGTAAACACCTGGAACAGCCTGCCAGAAGAGATGGTAGGGTTAAAAACAGTGGGGAGCTTCAAACATGCATGGGATAGGCACATGGGTATTATAAGCAGAGATAAGGGAGGAGGGAGGGACACCTGTGACTAAGTAGGGTCCAGGGTGTAGTGTTAGTAAGGGAAAACAGGGCAGACTAGATGGGCCTACTGGTCCTTTTCTGCCGACACTTTCTATATTTTAATACATTCTCCCCTCCCCACTTTTGTTAGAAAGTCAGTAAACTGCCCAGATGCCAATTTTCTTGAATTGGACTTCATGTGTATTCCAGAACATCTTTTTAATAAGAGAAAGCAGGTTCTTGAAAATGATTGTTTTAAAAATATTGATTGTGCAAAATAAAACAAAGCAGTGCAGAATTCGATGAACCCTCATGCTGAATGAAAAAGGACGAATATATCAGCTGCAATATTTCAGCTGTAAAGTCTTCACTGTGGGAAATCTCAGATGGACAGAAAATGTTCATCTCATGGCCCAGTGGCGCGGAAGGTTCGGGCACTGGACACACATGTCCCACCACGCCAACGCCCTGGGTTTAGGAATGGACTTGGGTCGCTAGGTTGTTAGCAGGAGAATGTGATCATTTGAGCATCAGCTTGACTGCTGTCCTTTTCCAGGGAGGGGAATATGCTGTCACGTCTCCTACACTGCCATCCGTGGAGGCATAGTGGCAGTGAGGTGGGAGGCGACTCACAAGAGGCTGGCAGCAGCAGACACCACAGTGCATGTGTGCCTCTATGCCCACCCAGGACCAGCAGTTACTGTAAGTTGCTGGTTGGAGTGGGACTGAAGCGTGAAAATGTTGGAAGCAGGTGTGTGAAGTTCCACTCACAAACTCCTGCCTGCTCTACCACTCAGACTCCCTGTTGCCATCTGGATGTGTATCTCTGTGGTGGGAGGAGGCCCTCCCTCCTAGCCCCTCCATTAGGCAATCCATGGGGATTCTGTGTCAGGTGGTTTCTGAAAGAGAGTTGGTGGATGGTGGGAGAGGCATGCAGGTCTGAAGAGCCTGCCTGTGCACATGGGGGGAGGGGGGAGAAGAGAAAATACTTGTGAAAAAAGAAAATACTTATCTCCACAGATTCTCCCTAATAAACACATACATCTGAAATGTCACTTTTAACATGCTTCCCCCCTTCCTGTGTGATAGTTTAGTGTACTTTTTGCTATTATGTTGTTTTTCTCATCTATGTTGATACTCTCTCTCTCATATGAAAACCAATAATTGAACCAAAAAGGTTCAACATCCCTTTAAGCTGGATTGACACATAACACAGAGGAATCATTACAGAGTGAAAAACAATGATACAAGACATATTTCTAGTAACATTAAAGTGTTGGCATGTATATGGGAATGTTGGGTTATTGTTAAGAAGCAGTAGACAGATTTGCTGGGCCACAGCACCCTTTTGTCCATATATCCTGTATTCTGTGTGTTAAAATTCAATTTATCAGCCATAAGGAAGAGCAAGCTGACTCTACTAGGAATGTACAGACCTTTGAATACAAGGCACGCAGTAAAATATTGAGTTAGGCAGCACCCTAATGTTAAAGACACATAGAAATCATGATATATTTTGGTATCTGAGACAACCAGCTGCTTTGGCCCCGTCTTTCAAAAGCCAGCCAGATCAGCAGATGTCCAACACATTTCGGTCACTATACAGCAGTTAGTCTCATAAGAGAATAGTGCCTAGAGCAGAATAACAATAGAGTATGTACTATGCAGCATCAGATAAATCTGTTCTTCCACTACACACTGTTTTTGGCTCTGGAAGGCAAGCTGTTAGTCCTTTACATTCACCAAAGCATGCCATGTATTTACAGTAACTGGAAATTTAACTTAACACTGGTTTGTTATCAGGCTTCTTCGCTAGCTAGTTCATTTAGCTGGCAAAGGCTTTTTTGGGTGGGAACCGTCAAGAAGGCAATTGGACCATATCACGCAGGATAATTACTTCATGTAATCAGTGCATTCCAACAAAGCAATCTGACACGAACTTTATATTATAGGGCAAAAGTTAAAAAACATAATACAGTGCTGTGATGTAGTCATCTCAAGTTGTTCATATTTGCAATAATTTTATGCTCCATGACAGTTTCTCACCCACACCCATTATAATGACTATGAATAGACCCATAACCCTAGTTTTAGTACTAGAATTCAGCGGATATCCACACTTAGGCAGCAATCTTCCACTAAGCATGCTCAGTCACTGGGACTTTTAATTTTTATTTATTTATTGTGTTTGGAGGACCTTTATGCTCAAGAACCCTTTTTCAAAGGTGTCCAAGTCTATCAAGTTACATGCAACAGCAGAACAAGTTATGTTCGACAGCAGACCAACACAATAAACAATAAACCAATACAGTAAACAACAGGTATAACAAGAATAATCATATTATAAACAGCAGTGAGTTAATACCAGATTTCCATAATTCGAGGAGGCATCAACCACAGGTACAGGCTAATGCAACTAGCAGATACAGTCTATGTACATGCCATGCAGTTTCTGGAAAAGGTGGTCAGTGACTTGAACCTTAAAGGGGTAGACAAGGGGAAAATGGTGATGGCTGTGGGCAGGAAGTTCCAGGCTTTGACTGCTCTAGTCACAAAGGACCGTAGCCAAGAATAGTTTTCTGAAGGGCAGGGGAGTTTCGATTCCCCATCAGTCAGCTTTCATATTTGTTCATGATGATGCATATTTCTGCGAAACTGGTAGAGGTTGCAGTCACATACCTGAAGTACTTTAATACTACTGCGGTGATATTTATGTATTAAAAGTGTTGCTTTATATGAAGATTCTCTGAGTGGTGCGGTTTTCTTGCAGTTTTATTCGTTTTTGGTTATCGCACACTCTTCACACTGCTGAGCTGTCTTGTTGTTTTGCATCTGTTGTGATGTACAGCTTTCTAAAGATGTGTTGTTTAGCGGAGGAGGTTGTGGTCCATGATGTAGGATACCAGTTGGTTGCTGACAATCTTTTCTAAGGCTTTAGAAAGCAGAGAGAGGATAGAGACTAGTCTTCAGTTAGAGACTGCCATGCTGTCACCGGATTTAAAGACTGGCACTATGTTGGCTTGTTTCCAGACATCGGGAAGGGAGCCAAATTGGAGGAAAAAGTTGAATATTTTTGGATAGGTAGAGCCAGTTCCTCAATAGCCTTTTTAAGTATCTTCATGTCCAAGAAGTTGGGTCCCGTTCTTGTTTTGGTTGCTGAAATGAACACATATTTTTTTTATCTGTATTGGTACTTACCCACTTAAAATAATATTTGTACCTATTTGTGCTGGAGGAGATTGGGAGACAGTGGGGGACAGGTGTGGTAGGCTGGGTGGCAGTGGGCAGGTCTTTGCCCACATTCACAAAGAAAGAGTTAAACGCGTCAGCAATGGCTTGAGGGTCCGTAGTGATTGCTCCAATGACATTTAAGGATGTTACAGGTGAAGTGGCTTTTCCATACTAGGATTTCACTGACAGATTTCCATAGACTCCTGGGATTGTTACCAGATTCAAGGATTTTGGATTTGCAGAATTCATTTTGGATTTATGAATGGCAGATTTATACCAGTTTCTCAGCTCTTTATACTTCTGTAGGGTCTGGCAGGAGACCAGTTCTTTGTATAGAGGCCCACACGTTGTACTGCTCTTTGAGGAGAGTGAGAAGTTCGAGGTGAACCAATGATTAGTGTCTCCTCTGACTGTCTTCTTTCTTAGTGGAAAAAAGTGGTCACATGCAGTTTGGAATGTCTGTGAAAAGAAGTCAAAGATAAGGTTGATGTTAGGAATGCAGTCCAGTTATGGCCAATCAGTGTTGCAAAGGTGGTTTTAAAAATCAGTGAGTCTTTCTTCCATTAGGTACTGGATGTACATGAATTTCAGAGTAGGTCTCAGCTTTCTGGTAGACCAGTAGCAGCAGTCAGGAGAGTGATCACTAATCAGATCTGGTAGTACCTCTACATGACAACCTTTCAGGGTGTGAAGCCAGGATCAGTCAGTGTTTCTTTTGATTTTAATTCATCTTCAGCGTGACTCTTCTTACACCCAATCATGTGGTCTTGTGGCTCCTCCATTGCTCTCAGATCTACTGTACAAGCTGGAAATAGCCACTGAAAGCAACCCTTGCAAAGAGAGGCTGTAGGGGTTGTGTGCATGTAAACTTAATAGTAGTAGTGTTAAGTTACCAGAAATAGTAGATCCTTGAGAGAATCCCCTCCACAGAGCCTCATCTTTTGAACTGCCTGACGTATTTAACGCTCTCATGAAACAGAGGTTGTGCCAGTGGACAGGATGGCAGCTAATGTGGCATCTCTCCACAAGAGTGAGAACAGAGATAACCTGGGAAATTATAGGCCAGTCGGTGTTAGGACCACACAAAAACTTTTGCCTAGCTGGTGTTGCCCAGATTAACATCGTTGGCCCAGTATATAATAGGAGGACCCATATCTCTTCAGTTTTCTGGAGTCAAGCTTGGAGTTGTACCATACAAAGGAACTGAAAACCAGAACCATGATTCAGGCTGACAAAGAAGAGGTGGTTCTGGAAGAAAGACTCAACTGAAAGGATGCAGAAAAGGAGAAGACCAAATGTGCAGTAATGGGTATACCTTTCAGAATATGCCACCTGAAATCTGGAAGGGGGTATGTGGGAGAGTGAACTGTGTCTCTATGGAGGATATGCTCTCAAAGATCTACTGTTACTGGTAAGTGACTAAACTATTTTCTTTGAGCAAATCTCCAGCCATAGAATTACACCTTTGGAATGATTCCAAAGCAGTACAAAACAGTAGCCTAGAGGTTAGAGTAATGTGCTATGAATGAGCTTGGTACATCTACACACAAATGCCTGTTTTCAGGGGTGACTTGGGAGATCTGGGGTGGTTAAGTGACTTGCTCAGAGTCACACAGTATGCAAGTAGAGGTTAAGGGAATTAAACCCAGGTCTGCTGGATGTACCAAGCTCATTCACAGCTCGTCACTCTAACCTCTAGGCTATACTGCCAGCCCCTAAATAACCTCCACTTACATACTGGGATAGAAGGTAACCAAAGGCATGCTGCATCAGATGCAAAAAGGATCCAGGGATCAAGACACACAACAAATTATGGGTAACCCCCCTGTGGGGGCTTACTTTATTTGCCTCCCTTTATGCCAGTGCCCCAATTTGTATCCCTGCCACGTGACCCGAGTGCAGTGGTGCCACTGTATCCTCTGTCTGGCCCCTACATTGTTTTTCATCCAGAATGGGCCTGAAGGAGCTAAACCATGGAGCCACCATGCTCTGGCTGCACAAATGTCTGTGCCGACGGTCCACACATGCACACTAAGCGTATTTGGTTTTCTTGCCACGATCGTTGGCTAAACTAGAAACCTCTCTGGTGCTCCCAAGCCCCAAGTCAGAGGTCAGAGGTCAGTGACACGAGGAAGCAGTTAAGGAGCCCCAACATGTTTTATTTAGAAGCGTAATGAAGCGTTCTCGAGAGCCTCCATAAATATTAATGAAGGCTGAAAAATTAACATTAATGAGTTTCCTGCCTGCTCCTGGGGACACTGAATTTCAAGGGCAGTGACAGGCATAGGATAATGTTTTAAAATGCAATACTGCAGCCAGGGGATAGTTAAGAAAGGCTGCCAATAGACGGTGGGGTAACTGATAAATAAAAGTATTTATTCTGGCTGCACCAGGACTGTGAAAGTTGGGACATGTATAGTCTGCAGCTGGGACTGATTCTTCAGCAGCCATGTTTGCAGCCTTGTGACCTCAGCCCAGCCAATCAGAATGCCAAGATCTTTGCCAAAGGCTTATGGGACTGCATAATAGACTTACGGGGAAAAGGGTAGGGGAAAATCTTGCTGCCAATTTAAAGAACCAATCAGGCATCAAAGGAGCCTGCTAAACATTCATTTTTCAGTGAGATAATTGTTTCAGCCAATCAGAAGCTGCCTAGAGTTCCCAAAACCCAAGGAACTTTTGATTCTAACCTACCTAAGATGCCTAACTGCTATGGAAGCTGAGAAAAGTTCCAGCCTGCTGGAGCTGCAACAGCCTGCCACGTGTCTTACTCTCCTCCTTTGTTTTCCTGTTCGACGTTGAAGTGTAACTATTGTACATCGCTGTAAATTCATGTATTTATTTTATCACTGCTGTTTTATTTTGACCTGTATATATTTTACACCTGTATTTGTCTTCTCCTGTATTGTTTACCCAGGACCACTTTCCAAATAAATTCTCTCAACAGTGTCTCACCTGGTAAAATAAAGACTGATTGATTGAGCGATTGATTCTGGGTTAAGTTTGGTGGGAGGCCCTCCACAGGTAGGGGGCTCCAGCCCTTTGCAAAGAAAAATGTGGCTGCAAAGCTCAAGAGTGACTGGCCTGGGGGGTGACAGGGTAGAATAGGACCCTGTTCCAGTTGTTATAGAAAGTGATTAAATGCAAGGATCTGTCCTTTCTTGTCTCTTTGTCTATCTGTCTGTCTGGTTGCACAACCAAATTTTCCTGTGAAACCTAGGATTTGATCACCCCAACAGTCTTGCAATTATTTGCCACTCAACCTTCCCTTGCTGTCTGTCTTTTTTCCTCCCTTGCATATCTGCTGATATAAATATATATGCAAATCATTATGTGGAAATGTAACTGATATTGGGATCCCTTTGTTTAGAAATTATATAGTGTTCATTTTTGAAATGTACATAATGGTGGTTTGAGATGATTGCAAAAAGCTATTGGAAACTTGAGAGGTTATCTGAGTGCAAATTGTTAAGCCTTTTGCAGAAGAGCTGTGGAAAAGGGGCCTCAGCTCAGGCACACTGTGTTCTTGCCTTGCAGCTGCCTGAAACATGCAAGAATAGGATGCTTTTTAAGAATGGGGGTTGGAAGGACTTATAAGAGAACTGAGCTGCAACTGCTTGAGAGAAAAGAATGGACACAGAGACTGAAGAAAAACTCAGATGGACTTTTTCTGTTTAATTGGCCTTTGTAAATAGTTATACTGAACAAGTTTATTTATTTATTTTTTGTTACTGCTAGTGTAAATAAATATTTTTGGTGAATTCTACAACTGCTCCTGGTTTTTCCTATGCTTCCTGACCTGTGCCTCGATGACAGATGGTGTCAGCCTAAGTGGGATTTATGCCGTGCATACTCTATCAGCCAGGAATGTTGTGCATAAGTACTGGACCTGGTAATAAGGAAGCATAAAGAAAGGCATAAATTCTACAGCAGCAAGTCCAGGAGTGGTTACCAGGAGAATGGCAGCCAAACTAGCAGAAGTCCAAGCTGAGACTATACAGCCAACACAAGTTATGGAAAAAGAACAGGCAGTGACAGAACCTAAAATCCTAATGGACTTTTTCAAATGGTAAGCTATACAAGAAAAAGAGACTGAGAAGCAGAGAGAAAAAGAGATTCAACATTTAGAAGTGCAGAGGAAAGAAGAGATGCAGTGACAGGAGCAGTAATGGCTGGATGCCTTGCAAGCTATCGAAAGCAGAGGATCTGGCACAGATCTAGATGAGCAACAAAACACAAGCAACTTAAAAGCCATTAAACCTACAAACTGTGTCCCTCGAGTGATATCGAGGCATACCTGACAATTTTTGAAAGAGTTGTCACAGCCTGCCAACGGCCAAAGCAGCAATGGACAATCAGATGGTACCCTACCTGACAGGGAAAGCCCAACTTGCCTACAGCAATATGGACACTGCACAGTCAGAAAACTATGACCTGGTGAAAAGCGAAATCCTGAAAAAGTATGACATCTCCAGAGAGACCTACAGGCAGAGATTTTGATCTCCGAAGTACAACTCAGTCGACAATCCTCAAGAAGCCTTCACACGACTCAGAGAACTCCTGATAAAATGGCTCCAGAGAGCAAAACAGTCTCACAGAATGACACATTTGCCATGGAGCAATTTATCAACATCCTGCTTACAGATGTGCAGCTTTGGATACAGGAACATCGACCAGAGAGTGGGGAAAAGGCTGTTTCTTTGGCCGAGGACTACTAAATGGCCAGACACATGCCACAGCTGTGAGGTAACAGCCAAGCACTGGCAAGACACTCTTTTTCCCATATGAACTCCAAGCCTGATAAGAACTCTGGTGGGGAGTAACAAATCTGGGCCCAAAGATGTTATCTGCTATAACTGTAATAAGCCAAGCCATATTGCAAGAAACTGCCATAGTAAGGAGAGTGGCACTGGAGCAGATTTGTGCTTGGGAAATTGGGGCAAGTACTTAACAGATGTGAAGGTGGGGTATAAGACTGTAAAGGGACTCATTGATTTGGGAAGCAAAAAGACCCTAGTGCATGCTGAAGTGCTGGGAAAACACTGTGCAAAAGGACTGGGTACTGGTGTCATCTGCATCCATGGGGACACTCAATACTATCTCACCACCTGAGTGACTCTGACCATTAAGGGTGTGTCGCACCAAATGAAAGTGGGGGTAGTACTTACATTACTTGTACCTGTGATTATTGGAAATGACTTTCCAGGATTTACTGAGTTAATCAAAGAGGAGTAAATCCCGATGTTTCAGCAGCAGTGGCAACAAGAGCTCAGGCAAAGAAAATTTCAGATGGTATGGACAGTTTTCCTTTCGCTGATTTTGATTCAGACTTGTTTGAGCACAACTCCAAGATCCAGAACTCCAGGAAAGAAAGATGATGCCTGAAGAAACTGTGGCAGCAAATGACTGATGGACATAGTGGGTTAAATAATGAAAATGCTGAATCTACACTGATAACTGATTGTGATTTTCTTTCAGAACAAGTTAACAATGTTTCTCTCCAGGGTTATTTTAAGCGCTAGGGGTGAAACCAAAACAGGGTGGACCTATGTTTTAACAATGTAATGGGTTACTGTACCAAATCTGGGTTAAACCTCAGACACAGGAACAGACAGAACAACTGGTTATACCACAGAAGTACAGAACAGAGTTGTTACAGATGGCACATGATAGTCCCATGACTGGTCACGCAAGGAGGGATCGCACTCTTGCCAGATTGCCGTATAGATTTTACTTGCCTGGAATTCATGAAGATGTTGCTACATATTGTAATTCCTGTGCTGAGTGTCAGAAAGTAGGCCCAGTGCTAGAAAAGACAAGGTACCCCTGGTGCCTCTACCCTTGATAGATGTGCCTTTTGAGAGAATTGTAATGGATGTGGTTAGTCCTTTAGACAAAAGTAAAAAGGGTAATAGATTTATCCTGGTAGCATATGATTATTTATTTATTTATTTATTTATTTTATTTATCTATTTATTTAGCTTTTGTTGACCGGGTAAGTGCACTAGATAAATCCTGCCTATTTTCAGGCACGACCTGGGGAAGGGGGATACAGATGAATGCCAACTGACCTTGAACCAGATTAAGCTGTTGGTGGTATTTTTAGTGAATGAGGGAAATTTGGCCAGGACACCAGGGAAATTCCCCTACTCGTAGACGGGTGGCGCTGTCCGTCTGTCTGTAGGGATGGAGGACCTCAGTCGGACGGAGGTGGTGGACGAGGAAGGTTGTGTATCAGCAGCTCAGGAACTCACCACGGTTGATAGTGCGTTGGATAATGGAAATCTTTCAAGAGATAATAATGGAGCTGGAGCTCTGGAGTCTATGGACTCTACACTGGATTTGGATGTGGACAACTCTGCAGAAGTACTTCTCCAGGAAGAACTTGATCGGAAAAAACTACAATTAATGGACCTAATTAATACAGCGGAGCGGGATTTTCAAACTTGCCAAAAGAAGTTGGACGCTGAACGTAGTAAGAGGAAACGTTCCCCAAATAGCCCTTTTAATATTGGAGGGAAACGCTTTGGACAACAGGATTGAGGCAATGGTGAGAACTTACAAGCTAAGTCTGCCCAACATGAAGATGGCAACTCAGTGAATATGGCAGGACATTCTTGCGATTTAACGGAGTGATCTCCTGGTGATGCTTTACAGCAAGCTGGGTGGCTATGGTCTAGTGAAAAATGGGTTCCGGACCCATCTATTCCTATTCCTGGGGGTACTACTATTCAGATACAAGGTCTTAAAGATGTGAAACTCTTAAATGATAATGAAAAACTTTCAAAGTCTATGATTTTTGGCAATGAGGATGCGCAACGCCAAGATGAGGCTATAGAATTCTTAGGTGCGCAAGACGCCGCTGTGAACCTGTCTTCTCAATATCCCAGTATGGCTACCAGTTCTTCTTCAGGTATTCCTACTTCCGGAATCAAATTATCAACGACCGAGTCAGTCTCTTGCCCACCGTCTTTGGTTGAAGGGACTACATTGGGAAAATCTGTGAGTACTGTGAGACCAGTTGGTTTGGGTGCTAAATCCTTTGCGGGACTGTTCAAAAAACCTGTAGAATCTGCCAAACGCAGGTTCTTAGTTCATCTGAGATATCATGGATTGGCACCTACAGCCCTGGACAGACTTTGGGTGGGGAAGATTTTATTGATTGATTCTATGGGTTTTTCCCCAGCCGAAGTATATGTATTTATTCACCCCCAAGGGGATAACTATTATGACATTAGTTTTTGTTCAGTCATCTCATTAGACAGGTTTTGGAGGTTGTATTACGACTTGAAGGATCAGGAAGATTGGAAAGATTTTCAAGCTATCCCCATCACAAAGCCTACGATTAAAACTGTGACAATCCTTTTTAGGAATGAAGGAGTGAACATTACAAACATTATGTTTTGGTTAGAAAAAAGATGTCTTGTACAAGACAAACCTCATCCCATTTTAGATGGGAATGGATTTTGGACCGGGGGTTGGACTGTATGAGTTCAATTGAAACAGGATGATGAGGGGATACAGCATTTACCCAGTTCCTTCTTTTTGGGTAGAGATAGGGGAATAATTTTTTATGCTGGGCAACCAAAAAGCTGTTTCAAATGTGGGTCTTTGTCACATTTGAATACATCATGCTACCAAATAAGTGCTTCCATTGTGGTATATTGGGTCACTTAGCAAATGATTGCATTGCACCTTCAGTTTGTAACTTATGCAGTGAAACTAACCATTCCTTTTCAGATTGTCCATGGAAAGATACAGACACAGAAGAAACCTCAGATCAGGAGCATTTTTTAACACAAGCTAGGGAATCCCACCTTGATAAGGAAGGGATAGAAATTAGGCCCATGTATCGAGGTAGACGTAGAGGTAGGGGAAGGGGTGGATTTTCTTTGGAGGACAGGAATTCTGGTTTCCAGGGTGCCCCAACTTATCGGTTTCTGAAAACCAGATAGAGGAGGTTTCATTAGTTGAATGCATGATAGTTGTTCCTTTAGATTCTATCTCTGATCCTAGGAGGGGAGAAAAGGAAACTCCATTTGCGACACCTTTAGGGTCTCCACAAAGGGCTCCTGCAACACTGGGTACAGACTCTCGTTTTTTGTCCAAGATAGGAGGCCCGAGTAAAGAAGGGGAAAATGTAGATGCACATGTCCCTATCCTTAGTTCAGCTTCTCCTGAGAGGAGTGGTAACGGTGTTCTGCCTGTATCCCCCCTGCCTTTGGAAAATAGATTTTCAGTCCTCTCTTCGTGGGGTGACCAGGTAGAAGTTGCCCTTCCTATTCCTGTTTCAGATGTTAATCCTTTTACAGCTCCTTTACCTCCTGTCCTGAGCAGTTCTACAGGAATAAACAACCAGAAGCCAGAAAAGGGTGACTAGGTCTAGTAACAGGCAATTTAAACCCCTCCTTAAAACCTTTTCTTTATCGGTTGCATCCTTAAATGTGAATAGTGTAAATCACATACCAAATGTTTAACAACATTTGGCATCCTTTCTTTATTAGGATATGATGTTTTTCTGCTACAGTATACTCGTTTCATACAACTTCTGAGATTGTTAGAGCAAGTAAACAATGGCGTTGGGGACCTACCTTCTGGTCATTTGGGAAGAAAGATGTAGTGAAATTGGTATATGTTTTACTACGTTGGATGTTCAACTCATTAGACTGGTTGACATCGAGCCTGGTCGAGCATTGCTAATAGATGTCATTGTAAATGGTTTTTCTTGTCGGTTGATATCTATCTATGGTCCACAGATGAAATCCTTGAGGATAGAGTTATTACAGAAGGTACAACCTTTTTTGCATACGGGACGATATGTATTTTTTTGTGGAGATTTTAACATAAATTTTTTGCAAAAAATGTAAAGGGAAAGAGTATTGTGATAAGTCCTGTTTGTCAAACATCATTTCTTTAGTGGGTCTGAAAGATTCCCATCAAACTGGGAGGAATTCAGTGAAGCCCACCTTTTTTAAAGGTAATTTAGCATCTCGTATTGATTTTATTTTCATTACAAAATCCCTGCATATCAATAAGCTACTTTATGTACCTATTGAGACTTCTGATCATATTCTGATTGGAATAATACTGGATTCCCCACAGTATAGGAGGAAAGGACCGGGAATTTGGAAGTTGAATGCTTCCCTCTTAACTGTTCCATCGATTATAAAAGACCTGGAGATGATTATACAGGATCACACTACTACAATTGGTTTGCATGAGGATATGATGGGATGGTGGGAAGCCTTTAAACTTTGTTTAATAGGTTACTTTCAGTCCCAGGGTCATTTATTGGCAGCATCAAAAAGAACTGAATATATGTGACTTCGCCATTCTTTGCAATTATCTAGTCAGAATGACTTTGGTTTAGATTTATCTAAAGTATTGCCAAACTAAAATTGTAATGTTACCATTTCAATACAATCATATGGATTCTCTAATTAGAGAACAATCTTTTGGGACACGAGGGAAAACAGCTCAAGTTAATCCCTTTTTAGCTTGTAAATCTAGAACAGATAAACGTCTCTTTTCTAGTTTAAAAGGGAATGATAATGTTTTATTATCTGATAACAAAGGTATTATGGATTATTTGGATCATCATATTGATAAGGTTTTTGGGGTTTTGCATTGTGATTCTAACTTTACGCTGCAGCTGCTGGCTGCAGCTGATCTTCCACGAGTGGAACGGGATTTACAAACTGCAATGATAGCTAATTTTTCAGAGATGGAATTGGGGTCTGTAATTGCTGCGCTAAGAATGGGGTTTCTCCAGGCTCCGATGGTTTATCAGGAGAACTGTATAAACTTTTATGGAAATTAATGCCAAAAGAACTATTGGCATTATGTAATTCTTTTCTTTCTGACATGATTTTGCCGACTCAAATGTACGAAGGATTACTAGTTTTTCTCTTTAAGAAGGGAGATCGCACGGATATAGGCAATTGGAGACCTTTGACTTTATTAAATGTAGATTTTAAGATATTTTCTAAACTTTTAGGGAATCGATTGTCTATGGTAATGCCGGATTTAATTAACGCACAACAATTTTGTGCTGTTCCTGGAAGAAAAATCACAGACACTTTGATTCTCCTTAGAGAAATCACATCTTTAAAAATGAGTAAAATTGAAGGGCTAGATGGTTTCTTAGTGAGCCTAGATCAAGCTAAGGCTTTTGATGAGGTATCGCAAGATTATGTTTGGAAGTGTTTAACAGCTTTTGGTATACCGATGCAGTTTGTGCAATGGGTGCAGATGTGTTACGCACTGGCCAATGTGGTTCCTTTAGAAAATGGATGGAAAGGGAGGACACAAGAGTTATGAGGGAGTTAGACAGGGTGCCCACTAGCCCCTATTATATGTTTGCATTGAACCCATTATTGCGGGTTCTTAATAGGTCCCCTTTGATAAGAGCCATTGTTTTGGACTCTATAGATTTGCCTAAATTTATTGCTTATGCAGAGTATATACTTTTATACTGCCTGACTTAAAAGAATAACGTTAGCTTGTGATACGATTTCTAAATTGGGATCCATTATGGGTGCTCGTATTAACAAGGTGAAAACTAAATGTATTAGTATCTCAGGGTTTCCGGAAACCCCATCTAAAGTGGGTAACTTTAGGATTGAATGCCAACCCTGTAAAATTTTAGGAATATATTTTGGGGGTAAAGATGAAGCTATGGATAATTGGAAATTGGCTTTGCAGGAGGGCAACAATAAAGTGGCTCAATGGAATAGGAACAAATTATCTAAAAAGAAACGGATTTATTTAATTAAAACTTATTTGACACCTGTTTTTTTATTTTTAAGTAATATTTTTTTAATACCCAGGTCAATGGAAACTGTCTTGATGAGATGCTTTTTTTGTGGGGTGTGGGGCAGCCGTCTAAACCCTATTAAGAGAAACATTTTGTATCTGGCTGTAAAAGACGGGGGTTTGGGAATGATTAATCCCGTTTTGTTTTTCTTCGACCTTTTATACCTAAATTTGCTTCCTGTCATAAGAGGTTGTTCTAAAATACGGAACATGTTACTTAAAAAGCATTTACAAGGTGTGTTATGTGAATGGAGAAATGGTGTGTTTCTCCATCAAAATAAACATTGTCCTCCATTAATGTGTGTTTGGAGAGATGTATTTGATAAAATAAAACATTGGGGTATAATGTGGGGAGTAGTTGAGACATTATCTAGGAAAGGACTGTATAACTCAGTTTTAAGGCAATTTTTTTATGACTTACCGTTTTCAACTCTTTCTATGGAGATACGTTTAAAGATCTCCGTTTACATTACTAATCCCCGAATTCCTCAAAATATGTGGGATATTTCTTGGTTGGGTATTCATGGTAAGGTGAACGTTCGTAGTAATCAGAAACATAAGTCTCTGCGAGAGCATTTCTGCCCGAGAGAAAATTGTGCATCTCTTCTTGAAACTATGGACCACATGTATTTTGATTGTTACTATGCTAAGGAATTTTGGGATATACTGAAAGAACGTTGGAAGAATGATCTGTTGTTTCCACCACTGAAAGAAAGCTTATATTATGGCTACTATCAGATAGGACTGCCTGAAGGTATGTATAGCACTTTACAAGTCTTACATTCTTTTTTTTGTATTGGATTTGGATTAGCAGATGTAGATTTTTACTACAACAACAGATTATTACCCCCCTTAATTTGGTCTGTATAGTAGAGTCTGAAGTGGGGAAATTGAAGATTAAGGAAAGTCATCAACTTTCATCGTACAGTTGGGGATCTTTATGGAATGAATTTGAGTATTTATGAATATTCCTGTAAAAATGTCTTCAATCTTGATAGATGTAAGTTGTTGAGAAATTATTTAGTTAGGTTATTGAATGTGACAATGGCAAACAACTCAAAATTGTTATGGATTTCTATAATTATTTTTAGTCATAATTTAATTACAAGTAAGAAATGCTGTTGGTAATGTATTTGTACTATCTGCATGATTGTTGTTATGTTTTTGATGTAGTTATGTATACATTTCCTATTTTTCCTTTATGTATGATTGTAATATTCAGCTGTTTTTGTTGTGATTTGTACTTTCCTTTGTGTGCAGTAACACGTTTCTGTCTTGATTTGCTTTGTTGTTTAAATAAAAAATTCCCTACTCTTTCGATAAGTGCCATGGGATCTTTAACATCCACCTGAACTACTACCAATCCAGGCAGATGGGACCTCGGTTTAACGTCTCATCCGAAAGACGGCACCTCAGAAATGCAGCACCCCTCTGATGCTGCACTACAGTGTCAGTACTGGGGTATTAACCAAAGTGCTAAATGTGGGAACTGAACCCACAGCTCTCTGATCTCCCAGCCTCAGAGGTGAGTGTGCTACCTACTGAGCCACTGACACTGATGATTATGCTACTCAATACCCAGAAGCAGTTCCAGTGCGTACTGTCACAGCTTCAAAAGTGGCAGCAGAGCTTGCAAAAACTTTCAGTAGAATGGGCATACCTAAAGAAATTATTACTGATCAGAGTAATAATTTTGGTGCTGCATTACTTAAGGAGCTGCACAGACTACTAGATATCACTGCCATAAGAACCTCCCCCATCACCCTCAGACATTGTTGAGTGTTTTAACCAAACCCTAAAACACATGTTAAAAAGGTTTGTAAAAGGGGAAGAGAAAGATTGGGACCAATATTTGCCTTACCTATTTTTTTCTTACAGAGAAGTGCCACAGGCATCAACACGGTTTTTACCATTTGAAATGCTTTATGGTAGGCAGTCAAGAAGGCCACTGGATGTGAAAAAAGAAATGTGGGAAGATAACCCCACTCAGAAACAATCTATAACTTCATATATGTGTGCCCTAAGAAAGAAGCTGGCAAAATACATTGAAATTGCCCATAGTAATTAGGAAGAGGCCCAAAACCAGCAGAAGGTATATTATGACCTTGGGGTAAAAGAAAACATTTTCAAGACAGGTGAAAAGGTTTTGCTACTGTTACCCACAACAGAAAATAAACTGTTAATGAAGTGGCAAGGGCCTTATAAAGTGCTTAGACGTACTGGTACCGCTAACTACGAGATTGAGACCCCGACAGGAAAAATCCTACTGAGATATATCATGCTAACCTCCTCAAGAAATGGGTTGAAAAAATGCCAAAAGCTTCTTTGCTAGTTTTACCAGAAATGGATAAGGAAGATATTGATGTAGCTTATGATAGACTGGAACAAACTGTAAATGCTGATGCTGTAAAGGTGAATGTGTCTTTAACCTCAGAACAAACTGCAGCCATTACGTAATGTGCTAAATACATTTAACAGTACTTTTACCACAGTACCAGGCTGAGCAAAAGGGCTGAGCATGTTATAGTGACAAGGAATGCTTGTCCTATTAGGCAAAAGACATACAGGTTACCAGAGCAGTTAAGAGCTGACGTGGTTAAGGAAATACAAAAAATGAAATAATTGGGTATCGTAGAGGAGTCAAGGCATGCTTGGTCATCTCCAATTGGAACTGTAAACAAAAAACAAGGAGGTGTTAGAATCTACCTTGATTTTAGGAAACTTAAATCAAGTGTTAGAATTTGACAGTTATCTTATGCCCAGAATAGATGATTTGGTGGACAGACTGGGGAGTGCAAAGTATCAGTATGCTCGATCTCACCAAGGATTACTGGTAAATTCTGTACCTTTAGCTAAAGAATCCAGAGATAAAACTGCATTTGCCACTCCTGTCAGATTCTATCAGTTCACCACCTTGCCATTTGGTTTACATGGTGCACCAGCTACATTCCCACAGTACATGGATGTAATTTTATCCCCTTACACTGGTTATTGTGCTGCATACCTGGATGATGTCGTAGTATACAGTCCAGACTGGAAAAGCCACCTGGAACACCTACAAACTTCCGTGAAGCTATCAAAAAAGCAGGTCTGACTATTAGTCCTACCAAATGTGCATTGGGCATCCAGAAAACCAGATATTTGAGCTATGTGTTGGAAAATGGAGAAGTTAAGACAGAAATTTCTGAACTAGAAGCTGTAGCTAACAGCCCTGTCCCTAAAACAAAGAAACATATCCGGTCATTTTTAGGGCTGGCTGGTTATTATCGGAGATTTGCTCACAACTTTGCTGAGTTAGCTACTCCCTCACTGAACTCATGAAAAAACGATACCCAAATAATGTGAAATGGACCTCAGAGTGTGATGAAGATTTTCAGGCCATTAAGGCTACATTATGCTCAGCTCCTGTTTTAAGAAGCCCATATTTTGAGAAACCATTTTTGTTAGAAACAGATGCATCAGAGGTAGGCCTAGGTGCAGTACTGAGTCAAAATACAAATGGGACAGAACATCCTATTCTATACATAACTAGGAAGTTGCATGACATAGAGAAAAGGTACTCCACCATTGAAAAGGAATGTTTAGCAGCAAAGTGGGCCATGGAGTCCCTTAAGTTTTATTTGCTAGGAACTGACTTTGTACTTATAACAGATCACAATCCTCTCTGTTGGCTTAACCAAATGAAAGATAAAATTCCAGAATCACAAGGTGGTACCTGGCACTAGAGCCATTTAAATTCACGGTGATACACAAATCTGGTAAAGAGAACAGCAATGCTGATTTTCTGTCAAGATATGGATCAGAAATTCTGCAGGTTGAAAAACAAATATATGAGTTTAAACTGTACTGTTTGCTGTACTGTTACAGAAAAATGGATAATGCACATGTGCTTAATTTCTGAAAGTTAGCAGCAAATGTTAGTTGAGAATAGGTAGAAAGTTTTGGAAACCTGTCTGATAAAACAGGTTCCCTCTTAAGGGGGGAGGGGTGTAGGTGACAGGGTAGAAGAGGACCCTGTCCCAGTTGTTATAGAAAGTGTTTAAATGCAAGGATCTGTCCTTTCCCATTTGTCTGTCTGGTTTCGCAACCAAATTTTCCTGTGAGACCTAGGATTTGATCACCCCGACAGTCTTGCAATTATTTGCTTCTTACTGTCTCTCAACTTTCCTTGCTCTCTTTTTTCCTTCCTTGCATATCTGCTGATATAAAATATATGCAAATCATTATGTGGAAATGTAACTGATATTGGATCCCTTTGTTTAGAAATTATACAGTGTTAATTTTTGAAATGTATATAATGGTGGTTTGAGATGATTGCAAAAAGTTACTGGAAACTAGAAAGGTTTCTTGACTGCAAATTTGTAAGCCTTTTGCAGAAGAGCTATGGAAAAGGGGCCTCAGCTCAGGCACACTGTGTTCTTGCCTTGCAGCTGCCTGAAACACACAGGACAGGATGCTTGTTAAGAATGAGGATGGAAGAACTTATAAGAGAGCTGAGCTGCAACTGCTTGAGAGAGAATAATGGACACAGAGATCGAAAAAAACTCAGATGGACTTTTCTGTTTATTTGGCCTTTGTAAATAGTTATACTGAACAAGTTTATTCTTTTGTTACTGCTAGTGTAAATAAATATTTTTGGTGAATTCTACAACTGCTCCTGGTTTTCCTATGCTTCCTGACCTACACCTCGGTGACAGGGGGTTGCCAGCTACCTGTCCCCCAGGGCCTGCATGTATCTTTCTGCATTTTGGAGGAATTTGTTCAAGGAATCCTGACTGGCAATGTTAACTGTAAGAACCCTGCCTGCAGCTGCAAGAGCTGCAAAGACCTGCAACATTCAGCTGTGAGAGAGCTATGGAAAAGCTACACCTCAGCAGTGAGAGTGCAGTAATGACCTGTGACTTCAGCTATGAAAAGGCAGTGAAGAATCTACACTTCAGTGGTGAGAGCACTGCCTGGAATGTTTCTGAGTGATAAAGCCTACTGTGAAATTCAAGTAATAAGGAGACCTGCTTTGTGGCCAAGTAATCACTAGTTCCAGAAGGTGCTCAGTTCTGTCTGTTACCCTGCATTGACTCAGTGCCACAGAAGAATGGACATTTGTCTGAAGGAATGACCATAGATGGTACTGATTTACAGAAAATGGTATGGGAGTCTCCCTGAGGAAAGGAGCTCACCAGTGATTGCCTATTTGAAGCATCTAGTTTGGTTGAGAAACTTGCCTTGATCTCCAGAATTTATCTTCAAAACTGAGAAGAGAGACCCTCTTCAGGTTGTGAGCACCTGCATGGTGAGGAAAGCAATGCCCAGTATCATGGAACTGTTTGAGTAAAAAGCATGTGCCTTCAGTGTAAGGTTCAGGGTCTTCTGTGAAGCCATTCGTATGTGCCTGAGTCTCCCTGAGACTGTGTCTCCAGTGGAAATCCAGAGACTGTGTTCCGGATATGAAAGTACCATGGCTGTTATGCTGGCAGTGTGGTTGAAGATGCCCATAGTATCGAGATGTGTCTAAATTTCCAGAAAGAGAAAGAGTCTTCCACCAAGGTCAGCATTGGGAATCAGCCCGGTAGTGTCACCAGCTAGGCACTGCCATTGTGCCTCCCCAGGGGGTCATGCCTAGATGTGGGGCCTGAGGCGTGCTAGCCCAGGTCCCTGGACTGGTCTGTTCTAGATATTACTCAGCCTTAACAAGATGCCTAACCGCCTCGGGAGCTGAGAGATGTTCCAGCCTGCTAGAGCTGCAAGAGCTTGCTGCAAGAAAGGAAGCACATTGCAAGCCCTTGCTGCTAACCTGTTAAGTGAAGCCAACTAATTGGTTTACCTCAGATCTACTGTCTTCAAGCCTTTTGCTGCACTTGCAAGAGACTGACTGTTAAACTGTGAGTAAAGCAGGAATTGCCCTGCACCCAAGTTATCACGTTTCTGCCAAGTTTAGTAGTTAAATTCTAAAACTGCTAACATGTGGAGTCCACCTGCCTGCTTGCAGAGCTTCAGTTTAGAAAGTAGTCAAAATAATCAAAGAAAACATAAAAGTTAAAACTGGTTTGTTTAAGAGCCCCAATACCTGCCAACCAGCTGCACCAATACCAGGCCTGCAATGTTTAGTACTGGGTACCCAGTGATAGAATTGTGGGGTTCTTATCCAGACTGGAGACTGTTATCAGTTTGGGGATCTGTCCATTCATATGGTTAAAGCAGCTAGCTAGTTAGAAAGGCCAATAAAAATCCAGCCCAAGGTTGGTGGGTGGCCAGAATTGATAGATGTTTGTAATTAAAAAAGAAATGATTGTTTCTGATGCAATGCCACAGACGTGATTGTTGTTTAACCTCTTTTCCAGTTTCCTTCCTAACCCTCTCCTTTGTGAATAAATTGTTGGTTAACTATTTTTACAAACTTTGACTCATGAGCATATCATTTGTACCACACGTGAGCATATTATTAGCTTAAGTAAAACATTTAAAGTGTTGAGAATTTGGTTACTTGTTTATGGTAATCTATGTGTGGGGGTGACTATATGGAGAAGTGGGTAGGTACAGCATCCCAGTGGGTTGTACTGCTAAAAATCAGACCCACTTAAAATGTTTCCTCAGGTTGGAGGCACCACGTTATTTATTGTTCTATCTTGGGAAAGAACCCTTAATACATAAAAAATATGAACCCAGGCCCCTTAACCTATATTGTGATCATCAGGTAGGGGTAGTAGCTCACTGGTACATGGCGCCTGGGGCTACATCTTTGGAGGCACCACTGGGATCTTCTGTTTACCAGTCATGCCCAGCATGGATGCCACTTGCTCACTAAATTGTTGGTGACCCTTAGAAATGGTTGAAATTTATGAGAGGCACCTGAAAAGTGTTTTGGCACCAATTTTGTCCTAGGCTGTCTTCATTGCTGATCAGTGAGATATGTAGGTGGGATGCCCCCTAGTGGCCAGAGGGAGAAATGTTAACATGTGTGCCATTCTAACAGTTCTTAATGCCAAGGGTCTATTGGGGAATGTAACACCTTTTACAACTCTGAAACTGTTCAGTAGTTGTTTATCACTGCATATATAGTTTGTAATTGTCTGGATTAGGACCTGTTGGTTATCTATGCTGGCTAGAACACAATATGTCTAGATCCAATATTGAAATGTTCAAAAATGTTTGAATACAAATGTATGGATGCCAGAGCTTGTCATGGACTTGCGCGGACACCAAGGGCCCGATTCTCAAAGGGGCTGTGTTCGGCACAAGCTCGACAAACAGCAGCAATACAAAAGCCCCATTGCCACAGACTCTGCACCAGGTTCTGGGCTGAAGGGGTCCTGGTGCCTAAGTCCCAATGCTTGCAGCAACCTCAGCCATGCGGTAAATGCATGGTGCACGGGAGGGTTCGCCACAAACCCCTTGGACTGTCGGCTACGGTCTGTCCAAATAGAGACCGGCCGTGGAGGTGTGTGGAGGGCTGTGCTGGTCCCCTGTTCTGTCTGGGGATGGAGGGGACACTACCTGCATTGGTGGGAGGCACAGGGCACCATTGGGAGGGCTGGTGGCATTTGTCCTGGTACCAACTGAGACACCGGGATCTGGAGGGGGCACTACCAACATGCCGAGGGGCACATTGAGGATCGGGTGGGCACTCCTGCCCTGGATGCCCTATGGGGGCACAACATGGATGGAGGGTCCACTATGTGGCACTGTGGGGCACGGTGGGGTTGGGAGGTAGGACACACTGCACTACCCATGGGACAGCTCACCCAGGAGGCGATGTATAAGTTCCCTTACACCAGCCCTGGCTGGTCTAAAGAGGACTTAAATTTCTCCCACTGGGTGCTCTCTATGAATAGCAAGCTGCAGCTTGTGTCAGCGCAGTTCATCTAGTGCAATGTTGTAGGGCAGTGCAGGGCGCAGGGCTGGCACAAGCCCTGTTTGGGGCAGGCAGCCTGCGGTCAACACAGGCGACCTTTGTGCATTGCGTGGAGGCAGCCCTGGATGCAAAGTGCACCTTGCACCATATCTGTTTGGTGCAAGCACTTTGCATCAGATGCAGGACTTTGAGAATTGGGCCCCAAGTATTAAGGCAAGGGGAAGTGTAAACCCCCTGCAGGGGCTTACCTTAATTGCCTCCCATTGCTCCAGTCCCTTGATTTGTGTCCCCGCAGTCTGATCAAGCCCAGCAGTGCCCCTGTAGCCTCTGTCCAGCCCCTACATTGTTTCTCATCCAGTATGGGACTGGAGGAGCTAAACCATGGAACCATCGCGACTCTGGCTGCACAAATGTGTGAGCCAGCAGTCCGCACATGTACACTAGTTTTCTTGCTACAATTGTGGCTAAACTAAAGCCTCTCCAGTGCTTTTGACCCTCAGGATCAACAAGTCGGGGTCAGTAACACGGAGGAGGCAGTTAAGGAGCCCCAAAATGTTTTTCACACACATCAATGCAGCTAAGGCACAATGTGAATCTGCAAACAGAGATGAACTTTTAACAGTGAGGGAAAACAGAGACATTGGGAATAAGAGTGTTAAAGAGCTAGTGGACTGGATTAGTCGATTTACATTTCTAATTGTTGTTCAAATAGGTTGCAGGTTACTGGTTTCGTGTATTACTGTAAATAAGAGTACTGATTTGTCAATTTCTTTTGTTTGTATTTTGCAGCTTTACTATGGTTCCGGTACTCGCATGATGTGCAGCACTAGTCTTGGAAGTGCAGACTGCTAGTGATACACTGGGGGGAAGCTGTGGCCATGTTTTTGTGGAGCTGTGCACGTGTGTCATACTGTACTTGACAGTGAATTATTGTTTTATACTGAATTTCAGGTTTTGTATGCTTTAAAACATCAGTAGGCTTTCATAACTTGAATGTATTTTGGGGAGCAATACAGACTGGATCTGCAGGTTGGAAAATAACATGAGTTTGTCTACTTTGTTCGCATGCTCACTGAGTGACTGAGCCAATTCATGTGTGGATTTTTTAAGCTTGTCTGCATGGTTTGCAATGTCAAGCCCCAACTCCTGTTAAAAAATAAAATCCCCCAACTCTGTCCACTGTTCAGTCTACAAATCACTGACCCCCCCCAGTCCAATATCCACTGCAGGGATTCTCTCAACCCCACACAGTGACCATCAAATTCCCTCCACTCACCTCTGTGGCTGGCCACTGTCCAAATGATAGGCTGCGATCATGATCTGACTGGAGTCACTAGCTTTGCCTGCAATACCAATATTTCAGCCTGGCTTCTTAAGAAGATTAGCTTCTTTGTATAACTTGTCAGTCAGTTAAATATTGAGTTACGCCGTATTATGAGGATACGCAGGGATCTGTTGACAACCCTTAAAACTCTTATGTTTTATATCTTGCTATCCAATCTGCTGCTGCTACAGTTCACATTTCCCCATCTGTTTCAATCTCTCTCATACCAACATCATAATTAGTCAGATCACGATTGCAACCTGTCATTCAGACGGTGGCCAGGGCGGAGGTGAGCGGAGGGAATGTGCCAGTCACCATGTGGGGTTGGAGGGATCCTTGCAGTGAGTAGTAGACTGGGGAGGTGGAGGGTGGCCAGTGATTTGTGCACTGGGAAAAGGATGGAGTTGGAGAATTTTTTTTGTACCATGAGTAGGGGCTGGACACTGAAAAAAACAGTACAGCAGATTGTTTAGCAGATTTATTTAGCAGCATGAACAGTATATTCAGATCATGATGGCACCTGTTAATTCAGACAGTGGTTGGCTGACGAGGTGAGCAGAGGGAGTGTGCTGGTCATGGGATCCCTGCAGTATGGATGGTGGGGTGGAGAGTGTCTAGTGATTTGTGGACTGGACAGTGGACAGAGTTGGAGCTTGAACTTTTTGCTCAAAATATAACAAATCCTGACCCCATAAGAACAGAGGTCTACTTTTATTATGGAAAGAAACTATCTGTTAACATAACCACAATGTCATACGCTATCATTCACTGTAGACAAGACTGCAGGACATCAAGCTGCTAAGTGTTTAAGTTTGCCGTGTCTGCACATTGCGAACTTATTGCCATGAGTAGTGTGTGTGAAAACTTCAAAAGAAGTAGCCGCTTAACAGCTGATTGCTGTTCGGTCATGTAGCAAATACGTGTGGAATGCAGCTGATTCTGCACATGCGCAGTAGCGCCACTGCTTCTGCACATGTGCAGAAACCACACACTCCCAGGGAAAGCCAACCTTGGGGTGCCCAATCCCTATGTCGGCATGTATCCCCTTCCCCTCACATTGTGGCACACTGGGAGCCCACCCCAGTGTGCTGAGATAGTTTTCGTATTTTCCTGACACCGTGATGCCCACTTCCGGTGTCAGAGGCCCCCACCCCCCCTTTGCCAATGGGTGTGCCCAATTCCTGTCCGTATCAGGCCCCCCAAACTCATGTGGCACACTGGGAGCCCACCCCAGAGTGCCCCACCCTCAAGCTCAATTTCTTTGCCAATGGGGGGCCCGGTCCCCATCGACATCAGCCCCCTAAACTCATGTAGCACACTGAGGCCACCCCAGTGTGCCCCCAACAATTACTTTGCCGATGGGGGTGCCCATCCCGTCAGCATCAGGCCCCTCAAACTCATGTGGCACATAAGGCACATCCAAGTGTGCCCCCACCCCAAGCTCAATTTCTTTACTTGGCAGGGGTGCCCAAGCCCGTCAGCATCAGCCCCCTAAACTCATGTGGCACACTGGGAGCCCACCCCAGTGTGCCAAAAGTATTGTTTTACCTGTAAGTAAAGAAAATGGTCCCTGGAGTCCTTTTTTTTCTTAACCTGCAGAAAAGAAAACGGTCCTTTGTTGTTTCACCCAACCCTCCCCATCCCAACCTTCCCTCTGCGCACCCAGCTCCCCGCACCCCACCTCACGCCATACTTACCTCCAGAGGTCAGGAGCAGTGATCTTCTGTGGACCTGAATGCATCTGTACTCTTCAAAAGCCGACTGCAAACTGAATAAATAGTTACTTTCATACTGTGCTTCCCCTCAAGTTGTCACAACAGTAGCTCAAGCTGTGGACCTTGCAATATGAGCAGACTAGATAGACCAAATGGCCTTCTTTTGCTGGCTTCTTCATATGTATGTTTGTATGTATGTCACTTCCATTCTGAGGATCGGTGGCACCCGACCAAAACACCTTACCAGAGAGCCAGACTACATAAGGGATTTATGAAACATATAAAGAAAGTTGCTATTATCTACAATACAGAAATGAGAGGGCTTATTGTCTATATGAAGTACACCGACAAGAATAGACTCTGAATATTAACTCAGTCCACTGGCTCTTTAATTTCATCACAGCTTATTCTGTCAGTGCCCAAAAGGCAAGGGAAATCACTAGGAAGAACTGGGGGGGTTCATAGTGTAATGCCCCAAAGGTGGTCATTACAGAAAAGAAATAAAATAATTAAATGGACGCAGAATATACAGGTGCTTAGAGTACCTGCTGCAGGGGTAGGCAGCAGGGTACTGTACAAAGGGGCCCCTAGACAGAAAGAGTCAACCTCCCTACACACACAAAACACTGTAAATAATAGAAAAAGTGCACTTGTGCACTTATAGCTGGTAAAAGACAGATTGTAAAGCATTCCATGTCATAATGGCCTTGATGGAATACTGTGCTGAGTGGCTCATGCACAGCATTCCAATCCAGCCATTCTAGAACTTAGGCAAGTTTAACTTTTAAATACAATTAGTCAGTTAGTCAGTTGGTCAGTTCCTGGGCAGCTGTTGAGGAGAGAGGACACAGTAAGTCAAAGGGACAAGGAAAGGGCTTACCTGGTGGTTGAAGCCATCCCTGAGGACTTAGCTGTGTGCCTGCTCTGCCTCCACTGCCTGAAGAAGCCTGCTGTGGTGTGCAGTCGTCGGTGGTGCCATCGGGCACCACGAAGAAGCCAACGGCCATCCCGTCACGCTGTATGGGCTTAAAAGCCCTCCGTTTATTTGTTTTAGCCCTCCGTTTATTATTTTTAGCCCCCCGAGTGAGTTTTAGCAGTTTATTCTCAGTCCCATGTCGGCAGCAAGCAAGCTGCATCTTCCTCGACCGTCGGAGGCCCCCCGGAGTCGTCCCTCTTGCCGCCTGACGTTTCCCTCCCACTGCAGCTCACCTCCCACCTCCCAGTGCAGCAAAGAACTCTGGCAGACCGCAGAGCGGTGAGTCGGCGGCAGCACACGGTGTGCTGACCGCCTGTATTCAAAAGGGGACTGTATTTTGTTTAAAAGCGCATTAGGCGCTTGCACAAGGTGGCCGAGTGCCGCAGGGAGCATCGGGTCATTAGGACCTGCTATTTTAATATTCAAGAGGGAGGCAGGGCTAGCGACGCCCATGGGGAGGGGCTGAGAAGCAAGGCCATTTTAAAGGCCTATGAATATTCATGAGGGGCAGAACAGAGGCTGGGTTTTGCTAAGTAAATGACAGCAGGCGTTGGAAGCCTGCAAATTTAAAGGGGCAACGTATTTAAAAGGGCGATTCTGGCCCAGATTTAAAGTAGGGCACCAGGCTCATTGTGAAGTGGGGCGTCAGGCCCAAAGTTTAGAGGGGCATTAGGCCCATTATAATTTGGGGCACCAGGCCCAATCTAAGGTGGGGCACCAGGCCCAAAGCAACGTGGGGCACCAGGCCCAGTACAAAGTAGGGCACCAGGCCCAAGGTAACGAGGGGCACCAGGCCCATTGTAAAGTGGGGCACCAGGCCCAATCTAAGGTAGGGCACCAGACCCAAGCTAATGTAGGGCATCAGGCCCGAGGTAAAGGTAGGGCATTAGGCCCGAGGTAAAGCCTGGTCTAAAGGGAGGCCCCGGCCTAGCGGAATAGGGGCAAGCCAGCCTAGTGGTACTATAGGGAGGCCCGGCCCTAGTGTAATAGGGCAAGCCAGCCTAGTGGTACTATAAGGGAGGCCCCGCCCTAGCAGAATAGGGCAAGCCAGCCTAGTGGTACTATAGGGAGGCCCTGGCCTAGCGGAATAGGGCAAGCCAGCTTAATGGTACTAAAGGGAGGCCCCAGCCTTGCGGAATAGGGCAAGCCAGCCTAGTGGTACTAAAGGGATGCCCCGGCCTAACGGAATAGGGCAAAGCAGCCTAGTGGTACTAAAGGGATGCCCCGGCCTAACGGAATAGGGCAAAGCAGCCTAGTGGTACTAAAGGATTCCCTAGCCACAACATATAGTAAGGGATCCTATTCCAGAATACCCTACCTATAGAAACAGGGATTCATTTGAAAGTGTTCTATTTGCCTATGCTGTGAAACTACTGTGATTACTGTACTGCTTATGCTGAACTATTGTCCTAAGTACCTGAACTATTGTCCGAAGTACCTGAACTACTGCCCTAAGTACCTGAACTATTGTCCGAGGTATCTGAACTATTGCCCTAAGTACCTGAACTATTGTCCTAAGTACCTGAACTATTGCCCTAAGTACCTGAACTATTGTCCGAGGTACCTGAACTATTGTCCTAAGTACCTGAACTATTGCCCTAAGTACCTGAACTATTGTCCGAGGTACCTGAACTATTGCCCTAAGTACCTGAACTATTGTCCAAAGTACCTGAACTATTGCTCTAAGCACCTGGACATTGGCCCTTATCAATAATAATTACCCCTGAAGTTATAATTTACCCTCCTCCGGCAAATTATTGTATCATCCCACAGTCTTTGGGCATTCTTCAGTTATATGATTACTACTGTACGAAGACAGTCTCAATCTTCTACCACACTGCAGTCTCCTAGTGTGGTCTGTAACACCACGTGCTCAGAATCAGTCTCTACTCAGAAGAAGACATCCTTCCAGCATTCTTCACTCCTGGGAAGATTATCCATCAGCTCATCCCGTCCGTTTGTGTAGGTCCGAAGTTGAGTCCGTCGTCAGTCGTACAAGTCGTACCCGCCGTTTTCTTGTTTTCACAGCTTGAAAGTACGTCCGCCGAAACGCATCACGACAGCCGTGCCAGTGTCGTTCCGTATGGTTCCTGTTCCAGATGTCCCGAAGTTGGTCACCCTCTACAGAAGAGAGAGAGCTCATCCTGGAGAACCTGTTCTGGCCCCCCACCTGGTCGTTCGCCGAAAGTCGAGTCCATTGAAACCCAGTCCGGGACGCATCCGCCGTTTCTTTGTTTTGTGTTAGTTCCTGATCCTAGGATTGCAGAGTCAACCATCATCTCTTCAGATTCTTATGGTTCCTGGTCCTGTCAGAGTTCCTTCCGAGTCCAGCTGGCCCTTGGAGTGCCGTAGCATCAGTCAGGTCGTGGTAGTCCTCCATTGGATTAATCGCCACACAGATCTTGGTCTTTCTTCATCCTTGGCAACCCTAGAAGTGGGTTTTGGCCGAGGAACCTCTTGCTTCAGTGTGTTATTCAGGAACCAGTTGCTTTGGTTCTACATTCCTGCAGCCTCGGAGAGAGTGGGCTTTTGCCGAAGATATATGGTCTGTTTACTAAACCTCTCACCACCCCAGTGGCCTTATCTAGGTCCTTGCTGGGAATTGAGATTAGGGTTCTACAGTTCTGTTTTATTTCCCTTGTAGCTACCAACGAAGAAGAGCGACAGTGTACCGCGAGCGCCGGATCTCTAGACTCTTGTAAAATCTGGACTCTTACGGAAAAGTGTGATGCTGATCACTCTAATGTAGTGCTGAGTAGCCTATGTAACTGGATTCTTGTTTAGAGTATAGAAGTACAGTATAAACTAGTATTAGAATAAGAGTGGCCGTAGGCCTAAAGTTTATGTGTAACCGGCATATGCCCATTTTTGTAACATGGATATGCATATGTCTCTACGGGTTCAGGGAAGGATGAGGTTACCTGGCACAAGAGACCTAGGTTTGACTACTCTGCACAGGGTCACCCAAGTAAATCCAACTACAGGAAGCAATAACTGTAATGTCCAGAACCAGAATTGGGATTTTTCAGTGTGGCTTTATTTATTAACTCACTGAACACAAACAAAGCTCTGTATGGTCCCCCCAAAGGGCTACGTAGCTGTAATGCAGATTAGAGGTTAAACACAGCAGTCCATTGGAGAATGAACACTTTACAATTGTCTGGCTTTGGACCCACCAGGCACTCAGCCCGGACTTCGCATGCGCATTGGATACACAGCCCAACTGGCCCGTTCCCCTGCCGGCCACTCTACTGACGGTCCACTTGGCGAATGAACCCAAACTCTACTTGGAAAGACATCCCATCAAACAAGGAAGCTCCCAAAACTGTGGCTCCCCACACCACTTGAAGTCTGCGACTCCTAGAGAGATTTTGTTTTCGTACTTCCAATCAGAAACTCCCATCGAACAAGGAGTAATGTTTCCCATCCTGTGGCTCCCCACACCACCGAAGTCCGCGACTCCAGAGAGATTTTCAAGTCGACCCACGTCTGGTACCCACCCCATCACTGGCCAAGCGCATGAGGCGAGTAGCAAAACAGAAGAAGAAATCAGTAGAGGTGGACCTGGTTACTAAAGATGGGGATCTATCCACCTCCAGCTCCCACAGCCCATACCCGCCATTTCTCTGAACACACAGAAACTTCAGGACTGTAAAACTGTAGATTGCATGGTGGATGAACTGATGCACCCTCTACTGTGAACTCTAAATCCATTTAAACTTTAAACTGACTGCTCCATTTGTTCGTCCTAGTGTATATAGTGCTCCCAAACAGCAGTCCCCAATAAAACCATTTGAAACTTGAAACTGAATTGACTGCTCCATTTGTTCGTCCTAGTGTATATAGTGCTCCCAAACAGCAGTCCCCAATAACATTTCCTGACTGAAAAACAGTTGTTTGCCCCTTAAACTGGAGCCAAACACTCACCCAAACGTTGAGGGCCCCTGGCTGAAGTCCTTTAACCTTTTCTGTATACCCAAACAGAACAAAATTTCAGGCAGCTTCTTTCCTTGGTGGGAAAAGGGGATTGTCCCTGGAACCCACAGAGACCTTTTCCACCCCCTGAGGGAGGGGCACTGAGACCGAGGGGCGGTCTCCACCACTTGAAGAATGGTGAAACACAGAAAAACTTCCTTCTGTGTGGAGGCAAAAACTCAAACTACAGTCTGATGCTTCCTTCTTGCTCAAGGACAAACAGAAGACTGGCTTTTCAAATTCCCAAGGTTCTAGAACTACACTGAGCTGAAGATTCCAACTGTGGCTCATGCAGCTGTGACAATTCTACTATGATGTCATCCCTCTAGTCTCAGCTGTGACTGAGGACAGAGTGAGACAGTGTGAAACACATTTAACTGGAGTTTCACAAGCTGCCTTCCCTGCCTACCACTAGGTCTTACTGGGATTCTAGTAACCCCGGGTAACAAAGGGGTTACACTCGCCCTTGACCAGGAAAATGACTGTCCCCAGTCATTATGCACCCGACCTTAGGCCATCCCACCCTATGTGCTACCTGCGGAGGGGGGTGATCAGGCCCCCTCCTACCATGTGCGAGCACAGGTAGGCAACACTAAGGGCCTAGAGGCCTATAGCTGACATTTCAGCCTCTACTCTATCCACTTACTATGGACACCTAGTGGCTCTGGTAGAACCATCCAGAGCATAGCCCTGATAGATCAGCACTGCAATCCCTATGGCCATTCAGGACCACAGCCTGTCTATCCCCCCTAACCCTCTAGGGAAAACCTATCTGCCTCTACATAACATCCCAAATAAAAACAAAACCCAGGGACCTCCCCGAATTTTGGCAGCCTGCAACTACAACATTAGAAACACAAACAGTACTTTAATTTCTAAACATAAGCACTGAAATGAGGAACTCCGATGAGCCCTCCTACTCTTCTTGTCTTCTCTTCTTTCTTCCGGGAACACCTGTAGAAAAGACAAAAAAACAACCAAAAACAAAACACCCTAACCTGCATTTACGATCTACCTAAATAACGAAGACTACAACAACAACAACCACAACCTTTACCATACAGGATAAACAAAACACTAAACAATCCCAAAAAGAAAAAATATTTTTTTTTTTTTTAGAAAAGTAGAAAAGACAGTATATACATTAAGTACAAAAATGACATTGATAACAATACACCTTTTGGGGGGATGGAATGCCCTAAATGTCCCACTAGTGACTACAAGGCCGAAGGCCAGTCCATTAAAGAGTCTCTCCTGGGCGACCCCGTGAACATAGTCTTTTAAGGCCATAATCCTGAAGGGAGAGTCTTTCATGGACAGTTCACACACTGTTTGAAGTCTGTAGTGTAAGGTGTGTATAACAATGTCATAAAGATAGAAAAAAGAGATTTTGACTCACCAGCCTCTTGAAGTATTGAATGTCACCAACCTGGTCCTTCCGAGAAACTCTCCTGGCAGCATTTCTTCTAATACAGCTGGGTGGACATCTTCCGGGAACCCACAGGGTACACACATCTGGAAACAGCTGGGCTGATGACATAACTGGAGAAGGAACCTTAGAACAGGAATAAAAAGAGAAACAGATGGTCCGGCGTCATCCGATTACCAGGCGATGAACAGGAAAACAGCTGGGCTGGTGTCCTGTCTGGATCTGAAGTCATCTGGTGGAACCAGTAGGCGGTTGGTAATTGCAGACAGTTTACTGTAGACTGAAGAATGTGGGGCCCCGAATTTTTGTTTATTTATTTTGGCAGTTCAATAAAGGTATTTCACAGTTCAGATGTGGCAGTATTGACTACCACTGCTCGGCTCTCCATTTTGTAGGCACGGGCTTAATTACTGGGAGGTCCTTGCACTGAGGCCAATAGTAGAGGGGGTCAGGGGCTTGAATTATTACTCCATCAGGACGCACATAATTCACACAGTGGGAGACTTCGTGTCCCTCTCCGTCCACAATTCTCACTCTGTCCATAAACAGTGTCCTGCCTCTCTTCCACTGTGATATACTTCTCACTGGAACAATCTATTCTTTACATGCTGGTTAGCCCCAGGATGCACATGTTTCATTGCTTCATCCCAGATCCAGGATTTCCTGCAGTTCTCAATCTCCCCCAGACTCTCCAAGGAAAGGTAGGAAAGGTCATATCAAAGATTTCATTGGCCTTTCTGAACCAGTCTCTCCTCTTTACTTGCTTTGGTCAATCTGAGACCGCTGGCCTAGCTTGGGGTGGCCAGTCCTGGCTCTGCCAGCCCGTATCCTCAATGAAATTAAAAACGGATCCCTGACTTCTTTTTCTCTGGTGAAGCCAGGGCAGTGGCATCACCACCTTCTTGAACAAATTCCTCCGAGGCAAGATCTTGAGGCTGTGTACCCATTCCTATCTCGTAAGGCCATTTAGGTTTTCCTCATCTTCCCCTCTTCACTGAGGATCTGAGCCCAAGAGTGAGCAGTAGTTCTCACCCGAGACTATCCATTCATCCACTAGGAGCGGAGGTCGACACCTCCCATTCAACGGCCTCCCATCTCATCTTCACCTTCACCTTGAGGACTTGGGCTGGGCCCCCACCCAGGGGTCTAGTGATGCTTTATCTGAACTTGCTTTCTGAGATCCAGCATCCAATGCTTCAATTTCAGACTCAGTCTCTAATTCTGCACTCTCTAACTTTGTGCCACACACTCCCCGAGACCTTCTTCCTGAGCTCCGCCTCATGATGTATGTGCTGCCAACTGCAGATTCTTGAGAGTTGTGTCCATATGGGGCCAAGCAATTTGGGCGCTTTATACAAGCCATATTTTTGTAGACAACCCAGCACAGTGAGGAATCATGAAGTCATCCCTTCCAGCACTAAAGCACATCTGGCATACATGCACTGGATAATTAGGAATTGCCACATCAGGAGGGAGTTGCCCTCTATAGCATCAATTTTCAATGTCTCTCAATCTATTTACTGCTGCTGTTACTGCAACCCGGGCATGATCCGGGTAACGAGCTGGTCCTGAGGCCATAACTGCAGAAAACAAACAAAAGTTCACTGTAATTGAAAGTCCCACTTTAAATGAACACACTCTGTAGCTTTAAAATGGCTCCTCTGCTGCTGTGTTTACTTTACTACCCCACCCTGTAATGGCGGCGGCAGCACTCCTGTGCATCAACATTCAGACTCTGGGTCAAGCCACTCGCACCGATTTACATCAGCTACTATTAACTTTTATTTCAAACTGCACAACTTGCTCTTTCTGGCTGTTCTCACATCTACAGGATTTTCCTTGGACTTTTCCATACTAGCAACATTTATTTAATCACAGTCCTTTTAAAACTTCAGGTTTCACTACAGGATTGCCTGCTTTTACTAGCATTGCATTTATTTTACAACCCACAGTCTCTCTCTGGCTGCAGACTTTAAACTGAGGCTATTTTCATTGCTATGCACACATTTAATGGCTCTACAGACTTGCACTTGCCAGCAGGATATCACACAATCGCTACTTGCAAAGCGACTATACAGCTGCACTCACATTTTATATGGCATTACTGAAAATCACTGATTTGAGCAGTTTTAAATCGTTTACTCACTGTTATGGTAGCAGGTTGCTGCGATGGAGGAAAACGGCCTGCAGCCAGATTTTTGAAGGCCTCAGATTTCAAACGGGCATGCAGTCTCCACGATCGTAGTATTAATCACACACTTCACTGATCCCACGACCGATAAGCGGGTTGAGCCCGATTTTTAACTGGAAAAGTCACTTTTCACTGTTTACAGCGCTTTGAACACTTCGCGAATGCTCCTCCACTGCCAGTACACGCACTACTGTCTGTCTCCCTCTCGAATGCTGAAGCAGACACATAAGAGCTGGCTGAGGGGCGGGACTAATGGCAAACTGACCAACCACACGACGCCATGCAAATGAGCCTCTTCTTCCTCACAAGGACTCCTCTCCTCACAGCGATTGTCGACCAGGCAAATTTAAACTGAAAAGATGCACTTTTTTTCAACTGACTCCACGGAGAGCCCATTTCAACCAAGTAACATTGCCATTAACTCTGCAGTCTCTAGTATTGCACTGAAAGCATTTCCAACATCCAGGGCATAATTTCTCTGTTGCTACCCTAGTTTTCCACACTTTTCTTCACAGAACTTTATTTTAAAACTGACAAACGCTGTAAACTATGTTGATGCAGGACAAGGACACACACTTTGGCTTTACAGCTCCTTGTAAACAGTTGGCATTTTTAAACAGCAGCACAAGATTCACAGCACACAGCACACTAGGAAAGTACTTCAACTTTTTGGGCTACGACTGCCAGATAGCCAAAACGCTAGCCTACTTGCCCAAGCACCTTCCTTCCCAAACAAATCCAAAGCGGTGTCTCCATTTTTGTAACCGCATAAGCCCATTTTTGTAACATGGATATGCATATGTCTCTCTGGGTTCAGGGAAGGATGAGGTTACCTGGCACAAGAGACTCTAGGTTTGACTACTCTGCACAGGGCACCCAAGTAAATCCAACTACAGGAAGCAATAACTGTAATGTCCAGAACCAGAATTGGGATTTTTCAGTGTGGCTTTATTTATTAACTCACTGAACACAAACAAAGCTCTGTATGGTCCCCCCAAAGGGCTACGTAGCTGTAATGCAGATTAGAGGTTAAACACAGCAGTCCATTGGAGAATGAACACTTTACAATTGTCTGGCTTTGGACCCACCAGGCACTCAGTCCGGACTTTGCATGCGCATTGGATACACAGCCCGACTGGCCCGGCTCCCCTGCCGGCCACTCTACTGATGGTCCACTTGGCGAATGAACCCAAACTCTACTTGGAAAGACATCCCATCAAACAAGGAAGCTCCCAAAACTGTGGCTCCCCACACCACTTGAAGTCTGCGACTCCTACAGAGATTTTGTTTCGTGGCAATTTGAAACTCCCATGAACAAGGAGTAATGTTTCGTCCTGTGGCTCCCCACACCACTTGAAGTCTGCGACTCCTAGAGAGATTTTCGTTGCGACTCCACGTTCTGGGTACCCACCCCATCACTGGCCAAGCTTACGAGGCGAGTAGCAAAAACAGAAGAAACTGTGAGGTGGACCTGGTTACTAAAGATGGGGATCTATCCACCTCAGCTCCCACAGCCCATACCCGCCATTTCTCTGAACACACAGAAACTTCAGGACTGTAAAACTGTAGATTGCATGGTGGATGAACTGATGCACCCCTCTACTGTGAACTCTAAATCCATTTAAACTTTAAACTGACTGCTCCATTTATTTAGTTCAGTGTATATAGTGCTCCCAAACAGCAGTCCCCAATAAAACCATTTGAAACTTGAAACTGAATTGACTGCTCCATTTCTTCATCCTAGTGTATATAGTGCTCCCAAACAGCAGTCCCCAATAACATTTCCTGACTGAAAAAACAGTTGTTTTCCCCTTAAACTGGAGCCAAACACTCACCCAAACGTTGCACGGCCCCACAGGCGAAGTCCTTTAACCTTTTCTGTATACCCAAACAGACAAAGAAATTTCAGGCAGCTTCTTTCCTTGGTGGGAAAAGGGGATTGCCCCTGGAAGCCACAGAGACCTTTTCCTACCCCCCCCCCGGAGGGAGGGGACACTGAGACCGAGGGGACGGTCTCCACCACTTGAAGAATGGTGAAACACAGAAAAACTTCCTTCTGTTGGAGGCAAAAACTCAAACTACAGTCTGATGCTTCCCTCTTGCTCAAGGACAAACGGAAGACTGGCTTTTCAAATTCCCAAGGTTCTAGAACTACTCTGAGCTGAAGATTCCAACTGTGCTCATGCAGCTGTGACAATTCTACTATGATGTCATCCTCTAGTCTCAGCTGTGACTGAGGACAGAGTGAGACAGTGTGAAACCCATTTAACTGGAGTTTCACAAGCTGCCTCCCTGCCTACCACTAGGTCTTACTGGGATTCTAGTAACCCCAGGTCAACAAAGGGTTACATATGCTTCTAGTAGTAACCGTAAAAGTGGTAGATAAAAAGTATTTCAGTATTTCCCTGTTCCATTGCCCTATTGTTCTTGGGCAACCCCTCCTCCTTCTTGTGACTGTGTCTGTCTACCCCTTGGTACCAAATAAACGCCCTGCGGGCATCGAAATACTAAGTTGACTCCTGCCTCTCCTTGTCCAGATAGTAGTTATCCTATGCACATTAAATTCGGACCTTGGCTGCTCTCTTCTCACATTATCTCTCAAGCAGCAGCATCACAATAGATTTGACTATAGCTTTTAGATGTGACTAAAACTTTCCTATCCTATCCTGTCTGCCTACACTGTGTACTGGGGACTGTTGCTAGGAGACAACGGAGGCTGCTGGGAGTTGCAGTTCCCTCCTTACATAGAGAGAATTACTGTCAGACAAAGGAGGCATTTGATAGCACTATTAGTGCTTGTTTTTAAGAGATAGAGGTTGAAGTGGGCTAATACACAGGTGCAGAGACTGCCACTGTATTTTTTATAGGGCCAATTTTGTATTTGAAATTTCTCCACTTAGCGTATAGTGCATAAGGCAAATAGTACTTCCAGGTCCCAGGGGACAAAAGTTTGACACCTACAGGTGGCAGCCAAGCACCAGAGGAGGCTGGCACAGTAGAGGCAAGTGTCTGCTATGTCAAAGGGCCAGAAAATCTGCACCAGACCAGTCAGGTTATATTTAAAATAGAATGTAAAGAGGGAGGAAGGGAGGAGAAGAAAATGGTGTAATGCATAAAATGCAAAATATGTGTGTTTAGTATGCTTGAGGCATACGTATGCAATAAGTGCTGTCATACTGAAAAGCTAGAAGAGGAGATTAGGGATCTGAAAAAGCAGCTGGATTTTAGCATTGAAGGAGAACTGCTCTAAAAACTGTAAGCCATTTTTCCCAGTAGATCCTATTTTTTAAGTACTTGTTCCAGTTCTGTCATAGTCCCATCTATATTGACCTACTAGTAACCTCTGTGGGTGTTTCCGATTTACACTCTGGTGTTATGGGCCATTTTGGAACTGTATGATGTAGTTTATGTCCCAAACAACCACAGACTTCTATAGCAGAACATGAATGCATTGTGCCAACAATGGAAGAGTAGAACAGGGACATAAACTACATCATACAGTTCTAAAATGGTTCTTAGTGGCAGCATGTAAATCAGAAACACCCAAATGGATAACTAAAATGCCTGCATAGCTTCACCAAACACATCATTTGAACCAGTATGTAAAAAACAGCTTCTACTGGGAAAATGACTTCTAGAGTCAGTGCAGTTATCCTTTAAGATAAATAAGCTTCAAAATAATTTGTACACACTGTCAGTATGCTACTGCAGGAAAGCAAGCAAGTAGCGGCTAGTAGATGTAAAGAAAACATAGGTGACAAAAGGGAAAGAAATACTGGTGAGGAGTTGGAGAGTAAAACTGATGAGGTACAACTTACAAGGGAAGAATGGTGTTTGGTAAAGGGAGGTGCAAAAAAGAAGGTGCAGATATGAGCAACTGAAAATATTAGATGTACAAAATGGAGTCATAAACAGTTATGAGTGGGTGCACAGGCTGGTCCTGGGCCCTTCACTATTTCAAATATTCATATCTGAAATAACTAAGGACATCTTGAATTATTCTGTAAAATACGCAGACGAGGTTAAGATAGGAGGCCCTTGTTACTCTCCACAGCAAACCCAAGATCTCCAAGGAGATTTAGATAAAATAACCGCATGGGTCAAAAACCGGGGGATGAGGCTAAATATAGGAAAATGTAAGACAGTGCACATGGGTACATTTTTTATTTATTTATTTAGATCTAGCATTACAAATACTTTTGAGCCAAGGCTCTTTTACAAAGGTTCCACGTCAGTTTAATTGACAATAGAAAACATTGATGATATGAAAACAATACAATTTGAAGGAACAATGCGAGTTGAAATGGGGAGAACAAAGCAGGTTACAGTCAATTCCAGGCATATAGGTACATACATACATATACCATGATATTAGGAGCCATAGGATGAGGAAGCAATACAGAATTAAGAAGCTAGAACAGGACAACAAAACCATTAGCAGCCGGCGGCATTAGTCAGGTAACAAAAAAAGTGCTAGAAGGGATGGGAGTGTGGAGGGAAGGGGAAAAGAGTGTTAGAGGAGTTAAGTAGGGGGAAATAAGTGCTGGATTAAAAGTAGCCAATTAAGATTGACAATCACAGGAGCTGGAGGCAGAGAGAAGGAGGTTAGATTTGAAAGAGCCTAGCATAGGCAGTAAGAATATGTCATAGCTGAGGCCATTTAACTAACTGGGAGCTCTGTGAGTGAAGGATCTTTGCCCCTGGGTGGTACGGCAACGTGGGATGTGCAGGAGCTGAGATTCGGAGCCCCTGGCTGGGTGTTGATTCCGTGCCATATGGAGGAGGGCTTGGACACCTGTGGGGGCTAGCCCAGTATTATTTTTTTGGCCATTAAGCAGGTCTGATACTTGATACGGCTTGACAATTTGAGCCATCCAGTTTGGGCGTATAGGTCGTAGGTGCGGGTGAGATGGTGGGATCCAGTGATCAGCCTACAGGCTTTGTTTAAGGTCAAGGATACACGCTTAAGGGCAGTGGCAGAAGCCAAGCTGTAGATGATCAGGCCATAGTCGATTAGTGAGACCACCGAGCTCTGTACTGCGATGCTTAGGGCATCTGCGGTGAGGCATTCCCTATGCCAGTAAAGAAGGCCAATGCATGCATTTGCAGCTTTTGAGACATTGTCTATGTGGGTGGCATATGACAGATTACTGTCAATGGTGACTCAAGGTATTTGAATGATTGAACCTGTTAGAGGCTGCACCCAGACAATTAGTGATTAGGAGGTGTTGAGCCCTGTGCTTATTGAGACCCACAAGAAAAGCATAGACTTGTTTTTTGTTTTTTATAGTTGAGGACTAATTTATGCTTGCAAAACCAGTTTTCAGTTGCAGAGAAACCAAGCTGTAGATTGTTTTGAAGGAGGAAGGGGTCCGTGTGGGTGGTGTAAATGACGGCATCGTCAGCATACAGGAGGATATGTTGAGGAGAAGATTTTGGGAGACTATTCAGGAAGAGGCTGAAGAGGAGTGGCCTGAGAATGGAACCTTGGGGGACTCCTGAGCAAATGGGTCTATCTGCAGAGTGGACATCAGCAATCTTCACATGTTGAGAGCGGTTTTCCAGGTAGCTCTTGAACCAGGAAGAGCATTTGTGGGAGAGTCAACGATTTGCAACTGTGTGATTAATAGGTGATGGTGGGCGGTGTCAAAAGCAGACTGGTCTATGAGGAGCTTCCCAGTGAGGAGACCATTATCCAGAGAGTTGTGGATGGCACCAGTGAATTTGAGGAGGGCAGATGTAGTGCTGCGACCTTTTCTGAAACCATGCTGTTGGGTGCACAAGATGTATTTGTCCAGGTATTCCGAGAGTTGGTCAGCTACTACAGTTACTTACCCGACCACTACTCTCAACAAGTGTGGCCACCTCTCTACACTATACCACCTTGCAGTCCATATGGGATACCGCCTGGAACCTTGCAACCTCTACTCCCGGAAACAACAATCAAAACTATCTCTCAAAGAGCTGCAACTCTGCTCCTTAAAACTCCTACTCCTCCTCCTTCTCCTTCTCATCTCAGGCAGTGTCCGTCCCAATCCTGGCCCTAGAAGTTCAGGCCACACACAAACTCCAGGTGCCCTTATCCTTGCAACCATTAATATCTGCAGTCTACTACTAAAGCTGGATGCACTCCAAGCCTTCATATGCCAACACAACCCTGACATCCTTGCAGTGGTGGAAACTTGGCTGACGCCTAAAGTTCCTGACTCAGCAGTAACAATACAGGGCTACAATGTCCACAGGCTGGACCAGATATCCAAAAAAGGCGGTGGTTGCACAATCTATATCAAAGACTCCCTGTCATGGCACCCTGTAGCAACTCCATCACTTTCTGCCTTGGCCCAGATTCTGCCAATAAAAATCATCCTAGGTCCCAACCATAAAGCCCTGACTATTGTCTCTGTATACATCCTGCCCAGGGACCCTAAGCATGGTTTCAATGGCGTTCTAAACTTTATCAACTTTCATCCTCCGGAAGCTGAACTTATTCTACTAGGGGATTTTAACATAAACTGTATTATCAGGCAGCTAAGTGCCTATAAAGACTCCATCTCAGCTGCTAACCTCATGCAAATGGTAAACTCCCCTACTAGGATTAACTACAAGACTGGCACCAGTACCCTCCTGGATTGGGTCCTCACCACTCTCCCCACAAGGATTTCTCATACGACCGTTCTCCCAGACTCTCTCAGTGACCACTCCCCAGTCATATGTGCATGGTCTAACAAATTCCTCAAGCTCCCTCCCAAAATTATTGCTAGCAGAGTCCTTCCTCGAGGAAAACTTCCACATCTCAAACAATACCTGCTTCTACAAGACTGGATACCCATCTACGAAGCAACAGATGTTAACTTCTCTTGATCACTTCATCTCCAATTTTCAACAAAGCCTCGACCTCTTTGCCCTTGCTAAAAGGTGCAAAACAAAATATCTCTATAACCCATGGCTCACCGCAGCTCTTCTTTCCCTCTCACAGCTGAAACTATGGGACCACCTCTGGGCAGTTGCCAGGGCCACTGGCAAACAACTGGACATCCAAAATGACAAACAAGCACGAAATGCCTGCACAAAAGCCATCCGGCTCACGAAATCCACCTATTACAAAGATGCTCTCACCAATACATGGGGAAATGGTCATGCTTTCTGGGACAATATCAAGGGGAAGCAACCAAAAACCCTCTCCAGCCATGTTAATGGTTGATGGATCCTCAACCCTCGACCCCAAGGTGATCACAAACATCTTTAACATGGCTTTTTCAGACCTTAGTGCTGTCCTACCCCATGACGTTTTCAAAAACAGGGCCTACTCCCCAAATACCTCAGCCCCACAGTCTAACCATCCCCTCTTCTACTTCAGGGAGGTAAGACTGAATGAAGCTCACCGCTATATTACTGCAGCTATCTCTAAATCTAGATCTAGTTGCAACACCCTGGACATAAGCTTCTGTTGTTTACCCTCGATGAGGGTAATTCATCCATTAACAAAATCCTAAACCTCTCTCTCAGCTGTGGAAAATTCCCGGACTTATGGAAAACAGCCACCGTGACACCTGTCCATAAAAGTGGGGATAAGACGAATCACTCAAATTATCGCCCTATCTCCATACTGCTCCCACTCTCTAAGGCACTCGAGCGCATCGTGGCTGATCAGTTTACCGACCACTTGGATAAATACAGTATACCTTGTCCACAACAACACGGTTTCCAGAAAGATCATAGCACCACCGCTGCCCTTCTTTAGTTCACTGGAGCTTTGCACAAATCCCTTGACAACGTCTTTCTCACAGGGGCCGTTTTCGTTGACCTCTCCAAGGTCTTCGATACAGTACACCATGGACTACTAATTGACCAACTACTGAATGTTGGGCTATCACCTGATTCTTCTCTCTGGTTTAAAAGCTACTTGAAAACCGAGTCGCAGAGTAAAACTTGCTGCGCTCTTTCTGACACCCTCCTGTTAGCTCAAGAGTGTCCCACAGGGATCCATACTGGGCCCTCCTTTAGCCTTTTCTTAAACTCCTCCATTACCACTGCTCTGAGCAGATCATACTATATGCCGATGGCTGTTGTATTCTCCACTCACAAAGATCCTGCAACTCTTCAACACAACCTTCAAATTGGTTTCAGTTCTGTGGAGACATGGTTTCTTAATCATAAACTGGTCCTCAATGACAAGAAAACCAAATCTATGCTCTTTGCAGCTCTCATAACCCACACAAGCTACACCACTTGGCTCTCCCACCACCCAGGGAACACTCTAGATCAGGTGGGGTCCTTCAAATACTTAGGGATACAGCTTGACCATAATCTCTCCTATGGACCTCACATAGATAATGTAGCTAGAGCTGTTAAACACGGTTTAGTCTCCTCTACAAACACAGACAACACCTCCATGCAGAAGCTTTGAAGGTTGCAGTCCTGAGTTCTGTGATCTCTGTAATAGACTATGGTCTCATCATTTATGGCTCAGCCACAACCACAACCCTTAGCGCCTCTCAACTGCCTTAAATAAGGCATGTCAGCTCATCACTGGTGCTCACCGTCTCACCCACCATGTGACCTGTACACCCAGACCGGCTGGCTCCAACTATCAAACGCATAAAGTTTCTCACCTGCTCCATGGCGAAAAAAATCTACCTTGGCCTTGCACCTTCTGGGGTCTCAGCTCTGTTACAACACCGAACCAACAAGCAGGTACCTTCAGAGATCCACACTACAGCTACTGAAAGTCCCCACTGTCACACTTCACAGGGACAACGCTCTTTTGCTTATCGAGCACCACTCTGGTTCAATGGCTTCAGCCCCACCATCTCCTCTGCTCCGACAATTGGTATGTTTAAAACTAGGCTCCGGGACTATCTCACTACAAACAGCTCCTGTGACTGCCCAACAATCTTGTTTCTCCACTTCCTGCCTGTTCTAGTTATCCCCCTCCATCCCTCCTCACTGGATTCTACCCTCACATCTTGGTATACCCAATGCTGCACTTTTCACCCTCCCCACCCTACCTACATTCCTTCTTCCCCCCCCTCCCTTCCCTCTCCCTATGACTCTGGCACTTCTTATCTCTTGTCTGTTTCTCTGACAAATGCACTGGCTGCCTTGCTTACAATGTTACCTTGAATTGTATTACTCTGTAATCTGTTTGCAATGTTCACATTGTTGTAATGTCTGTCTTGATGTTCCCATAATTTGTATTTCTCTGACGTGGAACCTTTGTAAAGAGCCTTGGCTCAAATGTATTTGTAATCCTAGACTTGATAAATAAATTGAAAAATAAATAAATAAAATAAATACTATTCATTTGAGGGCCTTGGAGAGAGGGGGTAGTATGGATATAGGTCCATAATTAGCATGTAAGCCCTGTCCCACTCTTGTGGGTAGGTGTGATAGTGGTGGATTTCCATCGGTCAGGAAACTGACCAAGGAGAGGAAGGTTGAAGATCATAGTTAGAGGTGATAGGACTACATCGAGAGTACGAGACAGTAGCTTAAGGTCGAGTGAATCCTCACTTGTCCTGGATCTGGCAATTGCCTTACTGATATAATTGCGGGCTTCAGTCATCCTGACTGCTTTGAAGTAGAATGGGGGGTGGTTAGCAGGAGAGGGGTGGTGGCAGAGAATGATAGCGGAGTATCATCATCGAAGAAGTCCAGTGGGAGAACATTAATGAGGTCAGAGAATGCGGTATTGAATGTATTGGCAATAGAGACTGGGTCGAGGGTTATGTCCCCATCTATGTCCAACATGGGAGGAGAGGTTTGAGATGACTTCCTGGTGACTTCTTTGAGATTGCTCCAGAAGGATTTCCCCTTACCCCGTGTGTTAGTGAGTACTTCGTTGTAATATATACTTTTAGTCATGCAGATGGATTTTGTACATTCGTTATGAGCTCATTTGTAGTTGAGTATGTCGGCTTGGTTACCTGTTGCCCGAGCCCGATGCCACAGACGGTCCCAGGCTTTTATTTGTGCTAGGAGATCCGCAGAGAACCATGGGTTACAGAGGCCTTTTACTTTGCACTTTTTAACAGAAACGCGAGTCACGAAGCGGCGTTGAAGAGTTGATGAAAAGTACAGGGGCCGAGTTGACATCAGTTACTTGGCAGAAGGGAGACCAATCATGCTGTCTGAGTTGAGATTTAAGGTGTTTCCAGCGGACGCCGGGAAGGACTCTGCTGCAGATTAATTGGGGGCATGCTGAATTTTTTCGACCATTCGCAGATGACTGGGGCATGGTCGCTTACTGAGTCAGGAAGGACAGACACATTAGAGATCTGGGATGGGTGGGTGGTCAGGACCCAGTCTAGAAGGGTACTTGTGCCAGTTTTTTAGTTGCGCCTGGTAGGGGAGTCAACCAACTGAACAAGATTGGTTGCTGTGAATGCATCCTTGAGACCCCCTATATCTGGTGCCAGCCAATTGATGTTGAAATTGCCGATTAGCCGGCCCAGTGGCGCAGAGGGCTGAGGCACTGGCACCTTACCTCGAACCACGCCGTTGACCCGGGTTCGGGAATGGACTCAGAAAGCCGGGAGTCGGCAGGGGGAGGATAGGATTGAGCGTCTGAAGGATTGCTCTCCTATCCTGGGGTGGGGTTGGGGACTGCCTCGCTCAGCAGCGGCCCCCAGTGGAGATTGGAGGCACTGCATGAGCGACGCGATGAGGGAACCTAGAAAAAAACGGAAATACCGCTCAGTGGTGGCCACTGGATGATGGCTCTCCATCCCCCGATTCCTCCGGTGCCTTCAGGGAGCCTCCTTCCCTCAGCAGCATCCCTGGGCCCTATTGAGAGTGCGCTGGACTCCTCCCCCTGTGCCTTCCCCCTCGGAGGAGGGGACCCACCCAGCGAAGGGTTACGTCTCGGATATCCCAGGGACCAGCTAGGCTGTGAGGCTAGAGAGAGAGGTCAGGCCAGTGGGGATGGTGAGGACTTGGAAGGAGCCTGAAGGAGTGGGGGTCACCAGGAGCACAGAGGGGAATAAACAAATAATGCAAAAAAAAGAAAAGAAAAGAAATCGCCCATTAGTATTGACTCCGAGTCAGGAGGTAGTGAACGGATGAGATCCAAGACCGAGTTGAGGCCTTTCTGTTGCTCTTTTGGAGGTATGTATACAGCAGCAACAGTCAGAGTTTTGTTGTGGGCACCAAGCAGGATTCTGATGCAAAGAATCTGTGAGGATGTATCCCAGAAAGGGGTACATATAAGGTGGCCAAGGAGTGACTCTTTAAGATATACAGCACAGCCACCCCTCTTTAGAGCTCCTATCAAGTCTGAACACGTTGTAGCCAGGCAGAGCAATTGCCATATCAGGGATTTTGGGAGAAAGCAGGTTTTGATGACTGTAATAACATTGGGGTTGTGTTGGATAGAGAATATTTGCAAAGCATTGAGTTTAGGTAGGAGGCTACAGACATTAAGAGTTGGGGTGAGCTCCCAGATTGACTCAGTTTGTGGTCTGAGTGAGTGGTTTTGGGCCAGAGTTGTGGTGAATATTCCCAGACAGCAGCAGCAGAAGGAGCAGGAGCTTCAGAGTGAACCAGTTCAGTTGTTTGAGGGTGGATTTGTTCACCCATTTCATGCAGGAGCAGGCAGAGGTTGCCTATGGTCCCAGAGAGAGGTCAAATGTGCCAGTGATGTGAGTAGAAACAATCGGACATACGGCACCCTGCCATTGTTCCAATAGTGCTGCCAGCCATTCGTGGTTACGTTTGAGAATGTGAGGACCAGTCCAGAGGAACAAGTGCCCTTATTTAAGTAGGTGAGATCAAATTGGTAGTCCGAAGGGAGAGCAGGGAGAGAGGCCCCAGGCAAGTAGAACAGGGGTAAGAGAGAGAGAGAGAGAAAGATAAACATATGGAGAGATAGGAGGTGCCCGGCCATTATGCACCGAAGGGACAGACAGGATATTCTAGGAGGACACGAGAGGGAGAAAAATGACAGTGGAGGCAGGCTAAGAGGGGGAAAAGGGTGGGAGAGAGGAACAGAGGGAGGAGCACTAGCTATAAGCTAAGAGGGCAAGAGGTAGTGAAGAGATAGAGGGGCAAGGAAAAGGGAGGAGGGTGGGCAGAAGAAGGAGGTCCAAGGAATGGTAGGTCCAATAAGGAACAGGCAGGGCAGTACTGAAGAACTAGTTGGGTGAGCTACAGCCTATTTAATTAAGGAGGCAGGTGGAGGCGCAAATTTCGGCAAGAGCAGTACATTGCTATGGGCGCAAAAGCCCAGAGAAGCAGTTTACAGTTCAGTGTTTGCAAGGCCAATCAGATGCTGAGTGGAATGCAAGGGACCAATCCGCGATGAGCTGTAGCAGGTGGCGGCCAATGGGAACCGCTCAGTGCTTCCCGGTGCAGGCAGAAGGCTTACCCAGAAGGAGATGACTCCAGGTGCGAGCTCAGGTGGGTCGGGTGGCTGGCTGTGGTAGCCATGGCTGCTCGAGCAGTAGCCTGTTCAGGGGCTGGTGGAAACAGAAAAGAGAGAGAGAGAGATTATAAGGGTGCTTTGCAATGAGGAGTGCAAGAACAAAAGGGCATATGGAAAACAGAGAGGGGCGTGGGGAACAGACTGAGAGCAGGAGGATTAAGAAGGTGCAAAGAGTGGGGGGAGAGGGCGCAGCAACCAGAACATAGACAGAGAGGCCTAGGGAATGGCACCAAGAGAGGACAAAGGAGCAAGTTTAAACAGGGAAACAAAAGATAAGAGTAGGTAGGGAGAGGGGGGTGGAGTACGTTAAGTTTAGAGGCGAGTAGAGGGAGAGGGCAGGAAGCCAAAGGCATGCTGGCTAAGTTACAAATAGTCCTAATTAAGCAAATACAGTGTGGATGAAGCAGGAAATAGGCTATCTGAGCTAGCAAGCAATTACAAAACTTAAGAGGAGACAAGAAACCCCAAAGGCAGGCTGGCTAAATCCTAGTAGTCCTTTTAACAAAGATATTTCCAACAGCAAGTCACTTAAATTTCCAACAACAAAACACTCAAATTACTACAACAGTGTACTTAAATGGGGAATTATACTAGCTGAGCTTAAAAACACTAAAGATGCAGGCAGTACAAATTTTTGAGAAAAGCCATACAATGCTATGGGCACAAAGGCCCAGAGAAGCAGTTTACAGTTCAGCGTTTGCAAGGCCAATCAGCTGCCGAGTGCAATGCGAGGGACCAATACGCGATGAGTTGCAGCAGGTGGCAGCCAATGGGAGCCGCTCAGTGCTTCCTGATGCAGGCAGAAGGGCTTACCCAGAAGGAGATGACTCCAGGCACGAGCTCAGGTTGGTCGGACGGCTGGCTGTGGTAGCTGAGGCCACTCAAGCAGCAGCCCATTCAGGAGCTGGTGGAGTCTAAGGGAGGGAAACAGAGAGAGACTAGAGATTATAAGGGGGTGCTTGGCACTGAGGAGTGCAAGAACAAAAGGGTGACGTGGAAACACAGAGGGGGGGCGTGGGGAACAGACTGAGAGCAGGAAGATTAAGAAGATGCAAAGAGCAAGGGGGGGCACAGCAACCAGAACCAGACAGAGAGACCTAGGGAATGGTGCCGAGAGAGGACAAAGGAGCAAGTTTAAATAGTGGGGAAACAAAAGATAAGAGCAGGTGGGGAGGCTGGAGAAGGTTAAGTTTAGAGGCGAGTAGAGGGGGAGGGCAGGAAGCCAAAGGCAGGCTGGCTAAGTTACAAACAGTCCTACAGTAATTAAGCAAATACAGAGTGGATAAAGCAGGAATTAGGCTATCTGAGCTAGCAAGCACATTACAAAACTTGAGAGGGGAGACAAGAAACCCCAAAGGCAGGCTGGATAAATCCCTAGTAGTCCATTTAACAAAGATATTTCCAGCAGCAGGTCATTTAAATTTCCAACAACAAAACACTCAAATTACCACAACAGTATACTTAAATGGGGAATTATACTAGCTGAGCTTAAAAACACTAAAGATGCAGGCAGTACAAATTTTCAGCAAAAGCCATACAATGCTATGGGCGCAAAAGCCCAGAGAAGCAGTTTACAGTTCAGCATTTGCAAGGCCAATCAGATGCTGAGTGGACTGCAAGGGACCAATCCACGATGAGCTGCAGCAGGCAGCGGCCAATGGGAGACGCTCAGTGCTTCCCAGTGTAGGCAGAGGGGCTTACCCAGAAGGAGATAACTCCAGGCGGCGAGCTCAGGTGGGTCGGGTGGCTGACTGTGGTAGCCGTGGCCGCTCGAGCAGCAGCCCATTCAGGGGCTGGTGGAGTCCAGAAGGAGATGACTCCAGGCAGCGAGCTCAGGTGGGTCGGGCAGCTGGCTGTGGTAGCCACGGATGCTCGAGCAGTAGCCCATTCAGGGGCTGGTGGAATCCAGAAGGAGATGACTCCAGGCGTGAGCTCAGGTGGGTCAGGCGGCTGGCTGTGGTAGCCACAGCCACTCAAGCAGTAGCCTGTTCAGGGGCTGGAGGAGTACAGAAAGAGATGACTCCAGGCGGTGAGCTCAGGTTGGTCAGGCGGATGGCTGTGGTAGCCACAGCCGCTCCAGCAGTAGCCCATTCAGGGGCTGGTGGAGTCTAAGGGAGGGAAACAGAGAGAGATTATAAAGGGGTGCTTTGCACTGAGGAGTACAAGAACAAAAGTGTGACGTGGAAACACAGAGGACAGCGTGGGGAACAGACTGAGAGCAGGAGGATTAAGAAGGTGCAAAGAGCGAGGGGAGGGGGCGCAGCAACCAGAACCCACACAGAGAGGCCTAGCAAATGGTGCCAAGAGAGGACAAAGGAGCAAGTTTAAACAGTGGGGAAATGAAAGATAAGAGCAGGTGGGGGGGTTGAGAAGGTTAAGTTTAGAGACGAGTAGAGGGAGAGAGCAGGAAGCCAAAGGCAGGCTGGATAAGTTTCAAACAGACCTAATAAAGCAAATACAATGTGGATAAAGCAGGAATTAGACTATCTGAGCTAGAAGCACATTACAAAACTTGAGAGGGGAGAAAGAAACCCAAAGGCAAGTTGGCTAAATCCCTAGTAATCCTTTTAACAAAGATATTTCCAACAGCAGTTCACTTATATGTCCAACAACAGAACACTCAAATTACCACAACAGCATACTTAAATGGGGAATTATACTAGCTGAGCTTAAAAACACTAAAGATGCAGGCAGTTCAAATGTTCGGCCTAAGCCATACAATGCTATGGGTGCAAAATCTCAGAGAAGCAGTTTACATTTCAGCATTTGCAAGGCCAATCAGATGCCGAGCGGAATGCGAGGGACCAATCCGCGATGAGCTGCACCAGGTGGCGGCCAATGGGAGCCACTCAGTGCTTCCTGGTGCAGGCAGAGGGGCTTACCCAGAAGGAGATGTCTCCAGGCGACAAGCCCAGGTTGGTCAGGCAGCTGGCTGTGGTAGCCACGGCTGCTCATGCAATAGCCCGTTCAGGGGCTGGTGGAGTCCAGAAGGAGATGACTCAAGGCAGCGAGCTCAGGTGGGTCGGGCAGCTGGCTGTGGTAGCCACAGCCACTCGAGCAGTAGCCCATTCAGGGGCTGGTGGAATCCAGAAGGAGATGACTCCAGGCGGCAAGCTCAGGTGGGTCGGGCGGCTGGCTGTGGTAGCCACAGCCACTCGAGCAGTAGCCCGTTCAGGGGCTGGTGGAGTCCAGAAGGAGATGACTCCAGGTGGCGAGCTCAGGTTGGTCAGGTGGAAGGCTGTAGTAGCCACAGCCACTCGAGCAGTAGCCCGTTCAGGGGCTGGTGGAGTCTAAGGGAGGGAAACAGAGAGAGAGATTATAAGGGGGTGCTTTGCGCTGAGGAGTACAAGAACAAAAAGGTGATGTGGAAACACAGAGAGGGGGGATGGGGAACAGACTGAGAGCAGGAGGATTAAGAAGGTGCAAAGAGCAGGGGGAGGGGGCGCAGCAACCAGAACCCACACAGAGAGGCCTAGCAAAAGGTGCCAAGAGAGGACAAAGGAGCAAGTTTAAACAGTGGGGAAACGAAAGATAAGAGCAGGTAGGTGGGGGTGGGTGGAGAAGGTTAAATTTAGAGGCAGTAGAGGGAGAGAGCAGGAAGACAAAGGCAAGCTGAATAAGTTACAAACAGTCCTAATTAAGCAAATACAGTGTGGATAAAGCAGGAATTAGGCTATCTGAGCTAGCAAGCACATTACAAAACTTTAGAGGGGAGACAAGAAACCCCTAAGGCAGGCTGGCTAAATCCCTAGTAGTCCTTTTAATAAAGATATTTCCAACAGCAGTTCACTTTAATTTCCAACAACAGAAAACTCAAATTACCACAACAGTATACTTAAATGGGGAATTATACTAGCTGAGCTTAAAGACACTAAAGATGCAGGCAGTTCAAATTTTTGCAAAAGCGTACAATGCTATGGGCGAAAAGCCCAGAGAAGCAGTTTACAGTTCAGCATTTGCAAGGCCAATCAGATGCCGAACGGAATGCAAGGGACCAATCTACATGAGTTGCAGCAGGTGGCAGCCAATGGGAGCCACTCAGTGCTCCCTGGTGCAGGCAGAGGGCTTACCCAGAAGGAGATGCCTCCAGGCAGTGAGCTCAGGTGGGTCAGGCAGCTGGCTGTGGTAGCCATGGCGCTCGTGCAGTAGCCTGTTCAGGGGCTGGTGGAGTCCAGAAGGAGATGACTCCAAGCGGCAAGCTCAGGTGGGTCGGGCGGCTGGCTGTGGTAGCCACGGACGCTCTAGCAGTAGCCTGTTCAGGGGCTGGAGGCGTCTAACCCACATACTCCTTACCCACTGAATGAAAAATCCTGTCGTCTACAAATAATGAAAAGATCTAGGGGTACACATACCTGAAAATGTATCTAGTACAAACAACTCAATGTAGCCATTAGCAGATCTAACAAAATCATTTGGTCAATTAAATGCAATATTACTTCAAAAAACTGAAGTCTTAATGCATCTGTTTAGAGCATATGTTAGGCCCCACCTGAAATATGCTTCAGAGTTTTGGTGTCCTTACAGAAAGTTGGATTGTAAGTCTTAAAAAGTTCAAAGAAAATTTACAAAAAATATCTTGAACTTAGAAACAAAACATATGAACAAAGATTAGAACTTTAAGTTGATGCCCTTGGAGACAAGAGACTTTGGGGAAATCTGCTATTGATCTATGATATCACAAACGATCCTTATCTTATGAGTGAGCTTGGCATTGAGTATAAGGATAAAGGACATGATGTTAGAGGGCTTCCTTCATAAGCTGCAGGCTGGACTTTTAATACCAATACATGAAAACATTTTTTACACGAAGAGTGATCGGCCCATGGAATAGCCTGCCTTTAGATGTTGTTGTTAATAGAACCAAGGATGAATTCAAAAGGAGACTAGACAAATACATTCAGTCAGCTGGAAACCTTACATATTAATCGTGTTAAGTACAGGATCATTCACGGCATAACTGCCTCCTTGCCTCTTTGTTTCCTTAGTATAAACCTTAGTATGAACCTTAGTACACTTCAGGCTGAGAGGGGCAGCCAACATGATGTGGGTAAATAGAAAATGATACCATAATAGCAAAAGCTAGCAGCTATCAGGATACACAGGGAAGAAAAATTAATGCCGCAAGGGCAAATCATTCATACACCTATAATTAGTGAGGGAAACAGAAAAAGCAACAATGCAGACTCAGTCGCTCAGGAGAATATACAGATAAGGGCATAAAGGGTGACAAACAGCAAATGAACATTGCTGTAATAGGAGACTACGCTCTAAAATATAACGATAAATACATACAGTATGTAGTAGACAGAAAGAGTACCAATAAACCAGAAGTAGTATTACACGCTGGTGTAAATGTCAGAAGAAGAGCAGAATTTGGAGTTCAAAGAGATTTTTTTTTTTTAATTTCTATTTTTTCCTCCTACTTCCCTCAGAGCCATCTCATCGGGAGAAGTCAATTAAGCCTTTCTCTGCCTAGTGCCTTACCTGACAACCCCTGGTCTCTCCATCCTGCCTTGGAAACTCCCTGGGTGGGGTCAGGGTAGGGGCCAATCCCCGAATCTTGTGGTCCTTCTCAGGGTCCAGGACTGCAGGCAGGCACTGGCACAATGCGACCCGGCTCGGTGCTCCATCTTCCCATCTCTAGAGGGTTTTTTTTCCCTTTTCTGTGGGACGTTGCATGCCCATACATTCAAGGCACGCACGCCGATATCTGCAACGTCCCTCCCCCTCCTTCCATGAAGGAGCTGCCCCTGGAGCTGATAGGTCCCAGACCTATGCCTGTGACCAATCATGCCCCAGTGGCTCCAGCTTGCTGTCATGCCCCCAGCCTCTGCCAGGAGTCACTGCTTGCTGGACTGTTGAGCCCTTCCACCCTAGAGAAGGTGAGCTGTCATCAGACACTTCAGCCTATCTCCCCCACCGCCAACCCCTGTCAGCCCTGTGCCTGCTCCCGAACCCATGTCATCAGTGTGGAGTGAGGTGTGGCGTCCAGTGCCTCAACCTCAGCACCACCAGGCCGGCAAGTTCAAAGAGATTTTGATGAATTATAAAATGGGCATCCAAATTAAGTTTCATTGCTCAAAATAAATCATGTGAACATACATGGAATTTGTTTCATGCACAGTCATCCTAGTCCTAAACCACATCACACAATGAGTAAATCAGTTCTCCTACAACCAGAACTATTGTATATCAGTCCTCCTACAACCAGACTTGATCTTCCATCACAAACATGGCTGCTACCTTTACACTGCAAAAAACCTTCAACTGTGCCTTAAAAATAAAACTACCTTAAATAAAAAATAAAACTAATTAAATGCTGTTTCCCTGATCATCACACTTTCCTTACACACATAAACACATTAGAAACATTAAATATTGTTTATAGCTTTCATTACAACTGTTTCTTTGCTGACAATGAAAAATCCCCCTTCTGTCTTTGCCTGCTCATCATGGAAATCTCTTCTGCTTGCCCTGACAGTGAGATAATTGAACCTCTGGACCGTAGAAACAGCCTTTGTTTTGTATGTGTACAGTATGTTAGGAGAGGAACATTCTGACAATGGAACTGAGCAGAATTTGGAATCCATGTGTCCCATGGTAAATATTCCATGATAAACATTCCATATCTTGAATCTTGATGCCAGCAAAGGACAAACTTTGTCCAGCAGTAATACAATGACATCATCAATGACATCATTTACAGTGGGCAGAAGGACTATTTATCATAAATGCATACAAGTAAATCTACTGTTTCTACATATAAACATGCTTTCCCAACCATAAAAAGTAAAATTAAAAGGACTGCATTTTATAAGTGCAATAAGCCACTCTGGGGTGTGTTCAAAACATATTTTACCACATGTCCAGTGGCTGAAGTCACTCAGCCTGCAGCCTCATGCCTCACCACACCCCTGACTGTGCAGTAAAATATGTTTTATACACACCCCATTGTGTCTTATTGCTCACGTGGGCAATATGTTGAAAGCTAGAGGGTGCATAGTGATTATTTTAGAAATTTTACCTAGTCCAAGGGCTGGCAAAAAAAAACTTACAGCAATAAAGCAACTAAATAGTTGGCTGAGAAGATGGGTAGTGTGAGGATTTTCAATTCCAAAAAAATTGGAAATGTTTTGAAAGATATCAAAGTTGAATGGTTCAGATGGCCTGCATCTTAACGGGTGCAACACGGGTGTTAGCAGAAAGGATAAACTTCAGTTTAAGAAGGCACTTGAACAGTTACGCAAGAACTTGCAGTAACAGTAGAGCTTCAAGGGGATCTCAATCATCAGGTCAAGTAAGAACTACTTCACCGATGGTGAAGCAGGATCCACATGGAAGACTTTCCAGCAGTACCTCTGGAGCCGCCCACGTTAATATCACCTACCGATGTCACCAACCCTATAAAGGCGTGAGTGGCCCCGCTCCCTCCTCAGTTCTTTCCCTGAAGACTGGGGAGCAAACTCTGCCATGGGGACCAAGAGAGAGAGGTGCCCAGGCCAAAATAAAAGGCTGGATATGCCAGTTAGCCAATTCTAAGAGGAGAGCTCCATAAGAGGGGGATGGTGGGAGGGAAGGCAGACTTAATGACTGATTTATGGTAAGTTCTTATGTAACTGTTCTGTCTTCTTCGGAGTATCTCAGTCATCAGGTCACATCATAGGAATAAGTCCCAAGCAGCTATGGGTGCAACTGAACAGTATGGCCCAATTCTATAAGCACCCTATGCATGTCCAAGTTGTGACATGCAGGGTACAGTTCGCGCCAAGGACCCTGCGCCAGTTCCATAAGAGACAGGGTCCCTGTGGTGAAGTCCTGCAACTTGTGACAATCTAACAGGTATGCCACAGGAAGGGTGTACTGGAACAGGTCAGCGCAAGCCTGAAGACAGTACAACACAGGACACAAGTGCCACCCCCACTCCAATCCCGCTCTGTTAACTACAATGCCCAGCAGAGCTCATAATCCCCCTCAAACCCCAATCCCTGATCTGTGTAAATTATGCCCCAATATTCTTATACCCCCCAAACCCAATTCCCAATAGTCAACCTGCCCGCCCGCAAATGACAACACTTTCCAGGAACCCAAGCTGCACCCATATTATCCCCTAATAGTCTAGTGACCCCCCACTTGGCAGTGCCAGACCACCCGACTCCTCCCGTGACCCATACTCAGTCGGTGACTGGTACAGCCCACCACTCACCACCATGGCCAGCCGCTGACTGAGCTCCATACGAACGCGTACTACTGTAAATAGTATGCACTCAATGAATGAATGACAATTCATTCATTGAACGCATACTATTTATAGTAATACATGCTAAATATGGAGCAATCACAACCAGCCATAGTGGTGAGTAAGGATAATGCCAATCGCTGACTAGTAAAAATCGAGAAACAGGGATAGTCTGTAGCGTACTAGTAGAGAGCCTGGGCTACTAAAGAATGACCACGAGGTGAATTTAGAGTTTCCTAGCAAGTATTTGCCGTTCCACGGCAGGCTGGTGATTGAGGTAGGCTTGGGGAGGCATAATTTACACAGATCGGGGATCAGGGCTCGAGGGGTGTTATGCACCCTGCAGGGCATATATTTACACAGATCAGGGATCGGGGCATGAGGGGCATTATGGGCACCCTGCGGGGCATACATTTACACAGATCAGGGATCGGGGCATGAGGGGCATTATGAGCATCCTGCAGGACATTATATTACACAGAGCAGTGATGGGAGCTTGAGCACAACCCCTGGAGGATGTAAGTACACTTACACCAGCTAAAAGCTGGTGTAACTACTTCTTCGGATGTCCTCCAGGGGTTGTTTAAGAATAGCAATCTCGGGGACTTAGTTGCTGCCCTTTCAGAATATGGTGCAACCAATGCCATAAACCCCCTAGCACCATGTCACAGGGTGTTTAGGGCACAACAGGTGGTGTACATCCACTTTGGCGCAAGCAGCCTGCAGCATGTCGCAGGCTGCTTTGCAGAATACCATATGTCGCAGCTGCTGCTGCTGCAACTTGCTACTTGCATCATTTATTTTGGTGCGAGTCAAGTTATGCCAGGCATATTCTTTTGAGAATTGGGCTCCATGAGAGGAAGGCCCACAAAGTCTAAGACAAGGCGACCCTGTAAAATAGTCCATCTGAAGCCTGCTCGGGCTCTAGAGGCAATGTTCAGACTGTAGTGCTTGGTGAAAGTATGCACGGTACTCAAGGTGGCAGATGCACAAATGTCAGCAGCTGAAACCCCTTGAAAAAGGCCACAGAGGTAGACATGCCCCTTGTGGAATGGGCTTTCACTGCCCTGGCAACTCTTTGCCATGTTTGTTGTAGCAAAAAACAATATAATGGGCAAACCATTTGGACAAACATTGTTTGGAAACCTTCATGCCCTCTCTTCCTGGGGTGAACAAAACAAAAAAGCTGCTTTGTTTTTCTGCAATCCTTAGTTCGGAACAGACAGTACTTCACAATTCTGGGCACATCTAAAGTATGGAACAGTGCCTCCCCTGGACTGACATGCTCTGGAAAATAAACTGGTAGATGGATAGATTGGGACAAGGTAAACTCAGACACCACCTTAGGAAGAACTTTAGGATTCGTGTGCAGACACTCTGTCTTTGTGAAAAATCAAATAAGGCTCTTCATACCAGAGAGCCTGAAGCTCAGAAATCCTTTGAGCATAAGTAACAGCAACAAAAATAATGCTTTCTAAGAAGAAAGTGAAGCTCCAAGTCACAGCTGGCTCAAATGGAGCAGGATCAATTTCTCCAAAACAAAATTTAAATCCTACACGGGACAGGGGAACGAACTGGAGGTTTCAAATGAAGGATGTCCCCGAGAAAGGTAGGGATACATCTAACTGAGCCATTGTGTGCCACCCACAGGCTCATGAAAGGCAGAAATAGCCAAAAGGTACACCTTGAGGAGGAGTACTGGAGGCCTGAGTCCGACAGGGAGCTCAGGTAGACCAGAATCTGGCTCACCAGATAGCTAAATGGGTCCAGATGATGTTTGGCAGGCTAGATGGTAAACCTCTTCCACTTCATGGCATAAGTGGCTCTAGTGGAAGGTTTTTGAGCTGCCACAAGAACATCCTCCACCTTCTGAGATACCCCTAACTGGGCAATGGCTATGTCATCAGGAGCCAGGCATGCAGATGAAGAAACCTAAGATTCAGATGGACCAGGGTTCACTGACCCTGCATCAGCAGATCCTTGCAAAGGGGCAGTAGCACCGGAGGTTCTTCCACTAGCTGTTGCAGTAGAGGAAACCATATCTGCCATGGCCAGTATGGTGCAACCAGTATCATGCTGGCCCCCTCCATCTGCAGCTTGATCAGCAGCCTCTGAATTAGAGGGGATGGAGGGAAGGCATAAAGGAACCTCCTGCTGCAGGAGAGGGACACTGTGAAAACTCTAGGTCCTGGATCTAGTGAGCAGAAACTACATAGTTTTGCATTGAGTGGAGATGCAAAAAGGTCCAACTCTGGATGACCCCATCTGTCAAACATATCTTTGGTGATGAAAGAGAGGAGCTCCCATTCATGCATTCTGGACTGAGACCAGCTGAGGCTGTCTGATAGAGTGTTTAGCACACCTGGAACATGGACTGCTGACAGGACCAGGCCATGGTCCAGTGCCCAGTATGAGACTTTCATGGTCTCCCGGTATAGGGGATACAAATGTGTTCCCCCTTGCTTGTTGATGTAATAGACTACACTGAGATAGTCTGACTGGACCAATAGCTGACCCAGAAGGAGATGGTTTTGAAAAGCCTGCATGGCATACAGGACCACCTGCATCTTGAGGACATAGATATGTAGAGACATTTCGATCTGAGACCAGATCCCCTGAGTCTGATAGGGACCCAGGTGCACACACCCCAGCCTGAACCGGAGGCATCCACAGTGAGAATCTGCGGGAGAGGAGATCAGGAATGGGCCCCTTGTAACAAGTTCTGGAGGTCCATCCAACACTGGAACACCTTGCAGACTGAGGGGAGACCACCAGCTGCTCCAGATCATCCATGCGCTGGTACCATTGCACCCGGAGTGTCCACTCGAGCACCTACATGTGCAGTCTGGCCAAGGGGACCATGGCAATGGCCATGACCATACAACCTCAGGTACACCCTTGCAGAAACATAACGGCTCTGGGTGACCTCCTGAACCTGGACAATGAGACACTCCATCCTGTCAAGGGGGCAGGAAGTCCCTGCCCTGCTCAGAGTCCAGGACCATCCCTATACACTGCAGCTTCTGGGATGGAGTCAAGACAGACTTGGGCAGGTTGACTGATGCCCAGGGAGAGAAATAGCTGGAGGATCCTTTCCAGGGTCCAGAGGTGCTGACCTCTGGATGGGGCATAGAGGAGACAGTCATCCAGGTAAGGGAAGACGTACAGGCCTTCTCTCTGGAGGGCAGCAGCTATTGTTGCTAAGCACTTTATGAAGACCTGGTGCAGAGGATAAGCCAAAGGGCAATACTTTGAATTGGTAATGATCACTCTGAAAAAGGAATCAGAGGAACCACCTGTGTGGCAGACACACTGAGATATGCAGGTAGGCATCTTGCATATCCAAGAGCACAGCCAGTTGACCTGCTTAAGTTGGGGCAGCAGGCCTGGCAGAGTGACCATGCAGAATTTTTGTACTGGATATAAAGATTGAGGTCTTTGAGATCTAGAATAGGCCTCAAATCTCTGGTTTTTGGAGACCAGAAGAACCTGGAATAGAATACCTGTTCCTCTGGCTCCTGGACACTGGCTCCATGGCCTTTTCCACAGAAGGGCTGAACCTCCTCCCAAGAACCGCTAGAAGGGCTGGGGGGTAGGAGGAGGGTACTGGAGGAGTCTCTGGAGGCATCACCACAAGTTCCAGAGTGTGACCCCTTCTATAATCTGAAGAATCCTGGCATCTGAAGTGATGGTTCTCCATTGATTGAGATGGAGGGAGGGAGAACCAACCTCTGACCACCACCTCTTGGCTGGGGACCAGAAGAGGGTCTGGCAGGGAGGCAGATCCAGCTGCTGGGGCTAGTCCATCACCCCTGGGGTGCTTTGTGCAGGGTTCCAGGAGGAGGGGTTAGGCAGGGCAGAGGATGCTTTGCTTTTACCCTGGGAATGGGTGCCAGCTCCAGACTGGTGGAACACCTTGCAAAAATGTGGGTGCTGTCTGCTCCTAGACTGAATATGGTAGAGTGAATGGAGAGAGTTAAAAGCCCTGCCATATGCTTGTAAATCATTGATGATGTCCACGACATCTGGCCCAAATAACTTTGAGCCATTGAAGGGTGCATTGGGTACCTTCTGTTGGACATCTGCTATGAACCCCGAGACTCTCAACCAGAAATGCCTATGAAGGCAAATGCCCATGGCAGCATCCCTGGCACCAGTGTCTGAAATGTCATACAAGGCCCGGATGTGTTTACTAATATCCTCTGCAGCCTGCAAGGATTTGAGAACCTCTTACTTCTGGGAACATTCTGGGAGGGCTTGGGCAGCCACCTTGCCCTTCTTCTAGATGGTGTTTTGGTACATGACCATATGTGATAAATAGTTAGCAATCTGAACCCCCAAGGTGGGGGAGGCATAAACCCTTTTACCCCAAAGGTCTATCTGCCTGGATTCCCTGTTGGGGAAGGGAACTAAGGAGCTTGGGTACCTTGGACCTGTCATGTACTGTCTTAATGACCATGGAATCCATCTTGGATTGGGCAGCATAATAAGGCAGACCCTGAGGGGCATGATAGAGTTTGTCAGCCCTGCAGGGCATGGCAGGTATTATGTCTGGGTGGTGCCAAGCCACAATAGTGGCATTCCTCAGTGCTGGAAGAATGTGAGGAATGACCTACTAAGGTTCATACTACGGTAAGTGCAAGAACGAGAAGGTGGAAGCCCATAATGCTCTTATGCTAATCCATTATATAATGTGAAAGATCATATCCACTGCCTATCAAGTCATCTAAACGATTTTTAAAAATACTTTTAGTATCACTAATAACAACTTGAAGTAATCTGTTCCATGGACCAATAACTCTAAGAGTAAAAAAAATATTTTCGACTAGACCTCAAGAATGGTTTTCTGACTAGTTGCAAAGGATGACCCCTAGTATTATAATTATAGTTTTTAAATTCTAAACCTAGTTCACATAAAAGATAGGGGTCTTGAACAGTATCATATAATAACATAAGATCACCTCGAAGACGACGTGTGTATAAAGGCATAAGTTTTAAAGTGTCTAACCTTCCCTCATATGAGACATTATGTAGCCCAGAAATTTTTTTTGTAAATTTCCCCTTAACTGTTTCCAATAAAAGACCATCAGATTTTTTATACGGACACTGTAGCTGGGAAGCGTATTCTAAATGTGGTCTAACATATGCTCGCTACAAAGTTAACAACAGCTCATGCTCCCTCGATCTGATGTTACGTAAGATAGACCATACTACTCTATTGGTTTTGTTAATAATACTGTGTACGTTTCTGTCGTAAGACAAATCATCTGAAATTATAATGCCTAAATCTCTTTCATCCGATGTCTCAAGTGGTAAACCATCCAATGAGTAAGGGAAATGCAGATTTCTTGTGCCAAATGCATTACTTTACATTTCGAGATATTCAAGGTCATGCCCAAATTCTTAACCCATGAGGTAATATAATCAAGATCTTTTGGATGATGTTAGCCTGGGGACAGAGGCACAAGGGCCACCTATTTTAACGTTGTCCGTATATTTTGTGGTAAAAGAGGAATAACCTAAGGTAAGATCAGCGATGAATACTTGAAAAGACAGGGGTCCAAGACTGAACCCTGTGGCACCCCCGCTTGTCACTATACCCTTAGCTGATTTTTTTTCCCATTGATAACTACTTGCTGAGAGGATTTTGAAGCCAGGGGAGATTCAGAAATCTCCAGGAAGTCCACCAAGTCTGTCCTGGTGGCATCTTCCTCCTCCTCAGTGTGGAAGCCCAAAGCTGAAGACAGCTTCTTTACCATTAAAAAGGTAGGGTCTGGGGGACCTGGGAGTTTGTCAGAGTCCCCGCTCACTGAAGAGGCAGTGGACTTATCTGAGGAAAGGAGCTCCCTCCCTTCCTCAGGGAGGATAAGGTCTGGATGACATTCCTCCTCGATGTTAACCTGCTGTAACTCAAGATCTGATGATCAAGGGGCAGACAACTGTCCACGGTGAGCAGCCCTAGAAGGCCTAAGCGGCATCGATGACAATGGGGCCGCAGACGGCCCCGGGGACCCAGGTCTGTAGAAGCTCAGCTGATGCACTAAGGCTATAATGATTCTGGTCAACATATCATTGAAGTTGATGGCAGGGGAGGGACATGTTGATAGCAGAGGGGTTGTCAGCACAGGGTGCCATGAACCATCCATTGGGGCTGGTAAGCCCGAAAAGCCTGATGCCCGTGGGCCTGAAGGAGCATCAGGTCTCGACAGAGGGGCTGGTGTCGATGACCCAAGGGTCGACAAACAGGGGGCCTGACAACCTGAGGGTCAACAGACAACCTCCCTGGGAAGCAAGAGGCAGCACTGCTGTTATGGGCCTGGAAGGGCAGAGGCCTAGCAGCAGAGGGTGTCAGTGCAGCCACAGCCGACAGAGTATCCCATGGAGGATGATGAAGAAGCCATCAGGGAGTGGAAGCACAGCTGGGAGAAGAAGTCCCATTCATGGTCTTTTTGTGACTTTTCCCTGAAGACATGTCTTGAGCCTTCAAGGCCTGGGAGCTTGACAAACCCACTGGTGACTGGGTGGAGGGACCCTGAGGACTCCTGCCCAGAACTGGCTACCCGCTGTCTGCTAGGGAATTTTTTCAAAGCCTTTTTGCACTGCCTGAGGGTTGTTTGATTAAACTTCTGGCAGAGCTCACAGTCACAGGCGCTGTGGTCAGGCCCAAGGCAGCAGACGCAGAGGCTATGGTCTTCTGAACAGGCAATCTTCTTTCTGCAGTGACAGAAGAGAGAGGTGGAGGGAGTACCTTTCAACATAAACAAGGCAAAAAGAATCCTTTTTTTAAGAGAGTCTGAAAACCAATGTAAAAGAAATATCGTAGGCAAAAATGGTGCAAAAACTGCATCGAAGCTTCCGCAGAGACCCATGCAAACAGAATCGATTGTGAGAAGGAACCGAGGAGTGAGTGGGGCCGCTCATGCCTTTATAGGGTTTGTGATGTCTGTAGATGAGGTCAGCACAGGCAGCCCCAGTGGTACTGGTAGAAAATCTTCCATATGGATCCTGCTTCGCCGACGGTGAAGTTCCTGCGGTGTGACCTGATGACTGGAAAACCCCTGAAGAAGATTTATTTAAACTGGGGGATGGGGAGGAGACACAAAAACCCAAAGCAGACAAACAGAAAAAGGGAATAGCAAGAAACAAAGGACAAAGCAAAACAGGAAAATCTTATTGAATGCCAGAAATTTAGGCAACAGAAAGGGCAAACTTGATCATTTTTTAATGAATGAAAATATAAATATCTGTGGGGTTACACAGACATGCTGGCAGGTGGGGGAAACTTGGGAAACACACATAAAGGGTTATAATCTTTTAAGAGAGACAGGAAGGGAAGATAAGGTAGAGGTGTAGCCCCTGCATGTAAAGGACAATATTGATGCAGTGAAGCACTGGGGACAGAGACTCAGAAGTTGAACAAATATGGGTTAAAATAACAGCTGCAGATGGCAAAATATTATTAATGGAGACAAAATTGGTTAATAGGAGTAGTGTATAGACTGCCAATACAGACAATGGATTTGAATTGAAAATTGTTACTCACTGGGCAGATGGAAGATGGAAGATAAAATGGTGACAAATAATGGGAGAATTTAATTTGCCTGGAATAAATTGAACGAGAAGGAGAGGGGACGACTCCATTTGAAAATGAATTTATCAGTAACATAATGTGTCTAAATCTTGAGCAACATGTAAATCAGGGAACAAAAGGGAATAGGATCCTTGATTTGGTATTAAGCAATCCAAAACATGAACTAATTGACTGTGAAGTCAGGAAGCCACTCACTGGAAGTGACCATAACATTGTATTTTCTAGTATTAACAACTATAACACAAGACAACAGGAGTACTAAAATTAAATGTTATAATAAAGCTCATTTTGTTTCCATGAGGCAAGAATTAAAGAAGTGGGACTGGAAAGTTTGCAGGGAAAAGTTTAGATGAGAAATGGGACATCATTGAAAACAAACTGAAGGAACTGGGGAACAGGCACTACCAGAAAGCACAAAATAAAGAAGAAAAGGCATATAGAGCACCTAAAAGGGGCAATCCTGAATAATTACGGAGCTCATATAATGTATTCGTAAAAGAGAGTAAAAAAAGCAATAAGAAGAAGCAAAAGGGAATATGAGTTGCAATTAATAACTAAGGTAAAAGATATTTACAAGTCTTTTTATACATATATTTAATAACTAAGGTAAAAGATATTTACAAGTCTTTTTACACATACATGAATGTAAAAAGGGGACAAATACTCAGGTGTGGTCTGTAATTGAGGATGGCAAACAGGTAACATCAGAAAGGGGTATGGATGAAATGGTCAAAAAGTTTTTCTGCGGTGTCCTCTGTGGTAAAGGAGAATGTTGATAATGGTGAAGATGAAATTTGTTGTTGTCCAAAAATCTGGATTAAAGATGATGTGAAAAGTAGACTGAAGGATTTAAACCCAGATAAGACATTAGGCCCAGAAGAAATCCATCCAAGAATGGTAAAGGAGCTAGCAGAGGAAGTAATAGCCCCATTACTAATATATTCCAACACTCAGTGGCTATGGGAAGGGAGTAAAAGATGGAGGGAGGCAAATGTGGTACCACTGTACAAAAAGGGAGAAAGGGACAACCAGCAAAACTAGAAGCTAGTACGTTTGACCTCTCTGTAATAGGAAAAGTTGTTGAAGTCATTATCAAAGCAGAAATAGAAAATCACTTTCAGGGAAATAACATGAAAGATCAATCTCGGCATGGCTTTATAAGGGGAAGCTCATGTCAGATAAATCTGATAAGCTTTTTCGAAAATGTAAGTAAAGCATTAGACGAAGCATTTCCAGTATATGTTATTTTTCTGGACTATAACAAAGCCTTTGATAATGTACCTCATCTGGAGTCAGCACCAAAACTGAGGGAAATGCGGCTAAATCAGAGATTGGTAAGCTGTATCAGATCATGGCTACAGGATAGGAGGCAACACATTATTATAAGAAGATACACACTGAAATGAGGTGAAGTGACAAGGTGGTTCTCAAGGCTCTGTACTGGGCCCAACTTTATTGAACATCTATATGACATATGAACGTATGAATTTGCCAACAGATAAAGGCCTTATGGTCTATCGAGTTTGCTCCAGCGTGCAGCTAGCAACCCTTATACTGCAGCTGCCCCCTCTCTCCCCTCCCCTGACCCTCCGTCTTACCCTATCCCATCATTTTTGAAGCAGTTCACTGTTTTATAGGATACCACTTCCACAGGCAACGCATTCCACCCAGACACCACTCTCTCTGTAAAACAGTGTCTTCTCATTTCCCTACTGAACCTTCCCCTCTCCAATCTGAGATCACGGCCTTGAGTATCCCTACCCCCCACCCTTAACTTGAATAGTCCCTCTGTTGCCTGTCTTATTCCTTTCATGTACTTGAAGGTTTCAATCATATCCTCCCTGTCTCTCCTCCAGTGAGTACATATTCAACTCCCTCAGCCTGCTCACGTAGGGTATGTCCCCTAGTCCCTGGATCATCTCTGTTGTCCTGTGCTGCACCCCTCCAGTAACTTAATGTCCCTCTTCAGGTATGGGCACCAGTACTGCATGCAGTACTCCAGGTGTGGCCTAACCACTGACCTATACAACGGCAGGTTCACCTCCCCTCTCCTTGAAGATATTTTCCTCTACCCTACCACCTCTTGGTACAAGTCCCTCCCTGCCAGTATCTGTGACACCCCCACAATCTCTTGCTTTAAAACTGCCCTCCGGAACCACCTTTTCACTACTCGCAGCTGTTGCTGTTTCTAAGCTATCTTGCTCACTCCCTGACAAAGCCCCCTGTTGGCTGCTCAAATCCTCTACCTTCTCTACCCTTGGTTCCTGTTACCTACCTGTTGACACTGCTAAAACACACTATTGATATCCTATGTTTTGCTTGATGTTCTAGTTATTTCCTGAACAATGTTAACTTCACCAATTCTGTATGTTGTAAATTGTTGATCTCATTTGTCCTCCTGTATCCTCAAAAACTGTACACTGTTTCTCTGTACCAAGTTGTTATCACTGTATTGTCCTCTCTGTGATGAGGTACTTTTGTAAACGAGCCTCTGGCTCAAAGGTTGTAAACTGATGCTTAATAAATAAATAAAATAAATACCCCTGGCAATACAACCGAGCATTTTGTTGGCCTTTGCAGGTGCCTTCCTGCATTGTGCTAATTGTTCCTTGAGTCCATTATAATCACCCCAGATCCTTCTCTCTCTGTCAGACTAGATACTACCCCCACCAAGCTGGTAGCTCCTTCTTTTTTTTTGTTCAAATGTAGCACCTTGCACTTTTGGCATTGAACCCAACTGCCAGGTGTCCGACCAGGTTTTCAGTTTTGACAGATCATCCTGCAACCCATACCACCCTCCTAGGTCATCCACTACTGCTCCCATCTTGGTGTCATCTTCAAACAAACTGATCTTGCGCTTTATGCTCATTGAGATGTCTGATATGAACAACCCAAAAAACACCCGTCCCAGCATTGAGCCCTTCAGAACTCCACTTGTCACTGCCCTTAGAGATGAGAGCTCCCACCACCACCCTCTGCTGCCTTCCCTGTAACCAGTTTACTACCCATCTCACCATTTTCGCCCCTACACCTGTACCGGCCAGCTTACTCACCCAACCTCCCAAGGGCAATTCTAGTCAAATGCTTTGATTGAAGAACAGAAACAGGACATCCACTGCAGGGTCCTTGTCCAACTGTCTAGTTACCCAGTCATAGTATTCCACCAGGTTGGTTTGACAGGATATGCCCATTACAAACCCATACTGCCTAACATCATGAAGCCCATTGGTCTCCAGAAGGGACACCAGCCACTCCTTCAGGATTGTCTCCTTCAGTTTTCCCACGATGGCTGTGAGGCTTACCGGCCTGCAGTTACCTGGTTCATCTTTGGGACCGCCATCCTTCAGTCCTGAGGTACACTTCCTGAGACCAGGGAAGTATTGAACAGGTCTGCCAAGGGCCCCACCAGGATTTCTACCAGCTCTCTCAGTACCCTGGGGTGAATGCCATCTGGCCCTGGCACCTTGTCCACCCTCAGTTTCCTCAGGCCCTCCAGTACATTGCCCTCTGTGATTCCCCCATCTGTCACCTCCCCTCCCGAGCCTGACCTCCCACCCCCACTTGGTAGTACCCCTCCTTATTCATTGTAAACACTGAGCAGAAATTCATTGCGCTTCCTCCTGCTCACCCAGCTGGGTTTCTGGCCCTAGCTCTACTCTTGACCCTGATGGTTTGGTTGCCTCTCAATCTTGGTTTATGACTTCCCACCTCTGGTTTAGTGTCCATATTAGCTTGGATTCTGTCTAGATACTCTTTAACTACCTCCTCCACCCTCCCAAGGTTGACCTTCCTGAAGTCCAGCACTCCTGTACCTGTTTCTACTCCCTCCTACCCATTTTCAATGTGAACCACACTGAGAGGTGGTCGCTCCCTGCCAGCGGTTCTTCCAACCCCAGCTCCCTCACAAACTCCTCATTTGCCAGCATGTGGTCTAGGGTGTTCCCTAATCTGGTTGGCTCGCTGACCATTTGCATTAGAAAGCTCTCTTGGAATGCATCCAGAGTATCTGCTCCTCTGTCTTGTGGTAGCTGGGGTACTCCAATCCACTCCCGGCAGGTTGAAGTCTCCCACAATCACTGTGCTACCCTTTCCACAGGCCATTCTGATCTGTCCCACTAGTTCCTGTCTAATTCCTCTATCTGAGATGGTGGCCTGCTACACTACTCCTATCCTGACAGTCCTATTCTTGGAATCCTGGATTTGCATCCATAACGACTGTGTACTACCCTCCTCACAAACACACTTCAGTCCTTCTCTCACTATACAGTGCCGCACCCCCACCCTTCCCATTTACCCTCTCTCTGCAGAATATCTTATACCCTGGTAGCACCAGGTCCCAGTCCTGGTAATGGGTGGCCCATGTTTCAGTGATGGCTGCCATGTCCACCTCCTCTTCTGCCATGAGAGCCTGTAGCTCTGCTGTTTTGTTCCCTAGGCTCCTAGTGTTCAAGGTGACCACCTTCCACCCTTTTCCTTCCCTCCTCTCCTGTTCTCCCTTCCTAGCATCCCCTCTAGTACTCCCTTTTTTTCCATTGCTTCTAGCATGGGGGTAAGCTCATTCTGCTTCCCTTCCTGTGGATTCTGCATGCCTCCTGCCCACTTGCCACCCCCAGCTCCTAGTTTAAATGTCTCTTTATTGTGTAATCCCCCATCCTCTGCTTTAATACTTCTTGCCCTCCTCACTGAGGTGAAGTCTATCCTTACCATAGAGATCACTGTCCTCCCAGGTCCCTCCCACTCACCCACCAGCCCATAACCTTTGGATTGGCACCAGGTTCTTAGCCGTTTGTTAAGTTCCTCTAGCCTCAGTTTCCTTGCAGTGCCTGCCCTGGGCACTGGAAGTACTTCTGAGAAAGCTACTGATCTTTCTGCCTCCTCACACATTGGTCCTAGCTCCTCAAACCTCCCCTAAACTACTTCTATCGTCTCTCTTGCTAGGTCATTTGTCCCCATATGCCGAACTATATGTGATTTTACCTACTCCTCCCTAGCAAACTTTAGAACAGACTGACCCACCCTTTCCGCTGTCATTCCTGGCATGGCCTCCACCCATATGCGACTATGCCTTTCTCCCTTGCTTCCCCATTTGACATCAATGAAGTGTAATAGTAGAGTACAGTTGGCACATTTTGCTGATGACACCAATGACGGGTAACGGGTGGACTCAGATGAAGCAATGAATCAATTCAAAAAGGAATTAAAAAAAAAGCTGGAAACCTGGGCAAAAATACATAAATTAGAATTTAATGTTGATAAATGTACAGTGATTCACCTGGGTCATAAAAACAAAATGACCAAATACTCACTTTTAGGAAAAGAAATCAAGGAAATCAAAATGGAAAACGATTTGAGAATGATGGTGACTGAAGATCTTATGTTCAATAAACACTAAAGAGATACGACACAGAAATGCTTGAAGATACTGGGTTGCATAAGCAAAAACATAGCTAGCAGGGATGGCAGAGTGTTGATGTCCTGGTATGGTGCACTTGGCAGGCCTCACCTGGAGTACAATAGTCAGTTTTGGTCACCACAAACAATAGGGGGAATAAAACAGAGTGTGCTCAAAGGAGGACAGCAAAAATGTATCAGGTACTGTTGGGGGGGACATATGAGAAAAGACTGAAGAGTTTGGATAGGTTTTCTCTGGAGTACAGAAGGCTGAGAGGTGATCTTTGTCTGATATACAGAGCTTTTCATGAATGGATTTTTGGGATTCTTTGGGACTGCAAAAGAAAACAACACAGTATAATATGTATGGTATCAAAAATTATGGTCTCCAGCTAAAGGGAGAGATTTGCAAAACTAAGAAAAAAGGGGGCAGTGGATAACACAAAAAGTAGCAGCACTCTGGAATAAGCTTTTCGTTGAAACAGTACTAAGCAAAGACATGGAAAGTTTTAAGAACAATCTGGATGCCTACCATAAAGACAGAAACAAGAAAGGTTATAACCACGAAGAAATGGCAAACCATTGTGGACAAACTGCCTTACTGGCTTGAACACCTCTTACGAATCCTATAGAATAAAATCAGTGGCTAAGACCCCTCCATGTGTGATATTCAACAGGGCAAGAAATCTGAGGGATGAGCTGGTGCATTCTGTATGAGCACAGAAAACAAAACTCCTGGTGGCCCTTTGCAACAGGTGTAGACATTGCGAAGTGGTAAATGAAAGTGCTACCTTTTTGAATCTGGCTGAAAACAAAGTGTTGGACATTTGAGATTTGATCACCTGCTGTACTGCCTCTGTTGTCTATGAGGCTGTGTGTGCCTGTGGCATATATTATGTAGGCAAAACCAAAAGGAGATTTAAAAGACTGGATTGGTGATTACATGAGGGCCATGGTAAATAACAATTTGGAATATGCATAAGCTGATACCATTGGCGCACCAGAAGACCACAAGATTAAGTTAATGGGTACCAAGCAGGTACGGGGAGGAGACAGAGATCTAAAACTGTCCAAGATAAAAAATGTGTGAATATTCCAAATGGGGGCATGCAGATGACAAGGCTTTAACAAACATTTAGAGTTGGCTCCTTTCCTGGCAGTGGAGTAAAAATTTGGGGTTTTCTATCTGTTCTTTATTCAGCACCCCCACTGGTATCATGTATCCAGGAACATTATACCTGGACCTGGCTCAGTTCTTTGTGGACGGGTTATATTGGGGTTTTTGTATCTCGTTACTCCTCCAACCCCAGTTTAGGTAAATCATGGAAGTTTGCCACAGTTTACATATACTGTGGACTGATATTCAATGGGTTACAAAAATCATGAAATAGTCTTGCTAAGCTGCAGAAAACTATTTTGAAGTTTCTCTGACCCACAGAAAAATATTCCACAGTTTATGTAAAATGGGGAAAAATATTCTGCAGTTTACATTAAACTCCAGGGTAATCTCCATAGCTGCAGAATGGCAGAAAAAAACAGGGTATTGCATGTAAGCCTTTTTGAAACAGTTTACATCAATGTTGATTGAAATACAAATCAATACACTTGTAACTCGGTTCCAGTTGCCTTGGTGGTGCAAGTGGTAGCGCAATCGGAATGGTATTCCTCGCAGCCTGGGTTCAAGTCCCAGCTGAGGCACTTATTTCTTTCTCTCTTTTCTTTGTATGTGCTCCATAAATATGCACACCATACATAGAAACATAGAAACATAGAAGTTGACGGCAGATAAGGACCGCAAGGCCCATCCAGTCTGCCCATTTCTTTTTCTACCTTATAAATGTGCCATCGGCCTTTGCTATGTCAGTGACCTATCTATTCATAGTCATTTGTATTGCTCCCTTATGCCTATCCCATGCCTGTTTGAAGCTCTGCACTGTATTCATAGCCACTACTTCTTGTGGTAAGCCATTCCATGCATCTACCACTCTTTCTGTGAAAAAGAATTTCTACATTTCCCCTTAATCGGCCTCCTCTAATCTCATGCTGTGTCCTCTTGTCCTGCTTATTTTCTTATATTTAAACATGTTAGACTCTTTCACCTTGTTTATGCCCTTAAGGTGTTTAAATGTCTCGATCATATCACCTCTCTCCCTCCTTTGCTCAAGGGTATACATATTGAGCTCCGTTAATCTGTCCTCATATGTCTTCTGATGCAGTCCCTGCACCATTTTGGTTGCCCTTCTCTGGACTGCCTCAATTTGGTTAATGTCCTTGTAAAGGTGTGGCCTCCAATACTGCACGCAGTACTCCAGATGGGGCCTAACCAATGTCTTGTACAGAGGGATTATTACCTCCCTCTTACGACTTGTGATGCCCCTACTAATACACCCACACACCCCCTAGCCTTACCTATCTGCTTTAGAGGTCTGCTTGATGATTTCAGGTCATCAGTGATGATGATGCCCAAGTCTCTTTCTTCCTTTGTGACTGCTAGCAACTCCCTCCTAGCCTATAAGTGGCTTCAGGTTTTCTTCCCTATGTGCATGATTTTGCACTTCTTTGCATTAAATCCCAGTTGCCACTCTTCTGACCATTCTGCTAGTTTATCCAGATCTCTTCTCATTCTGCCCACCCCATCTGGCTCTTTCTACTCTGTTGCAGATCTTGGTGTCATCTGCAAACAGACAAGCCTTACCCTCTAGTCCATCTGCTAGGTCACTAATGAAGATGTTGAATAGGACTGGCCCCAGGACTGATCCCTGAGGTACCCCACTTGTGACTTGCATCTCTTCTGACTGTATACCATTTACCACCACTCTCTGTTTTCTGCCAGTCAACCAGTTTGCCACCCAGTTGACCAACTTCTGACCCACCCCGAGCCTACCTAGCTTATTTATCAATCTTCTATATGTGGAACAGTGTCAAAAGCTTTGCTGAAGTCAGGTAAAGCGACATCAACTGCTCCCCTTGGTCCACCACTCTGGTTACCCAGTCAAGAAATCTATGAGATTAGTTTGACAGGACCTTCCTTTTGTAAACCCATGCTGTCTTGGATCCTGTGCCCTATGGATTCCAGGTGTTGCATTATCCTTTCCTTAAGGAGTGCTTCCATAATCTTGCCCACTACTGAGGTAAGACTGACCGTCTGTAGTTCCCTCGCCTCCTCCCTGCTACCACTCTTGTGGAGTGGGATCACATGAGCCCTTCTCCAGTCTTCTGGGACCTCTCCTGTGCTCAGAGACTCACTAAACAATTCTGCTAATGGCTCTGCTAGTTCCTCCTTTAGCTCCTTAAGTACCCTGGGATGTATGCCATCAGGTCCCATTGCCTTATCCACCCTGAGCTTAGCAAGCTCTTGTAGGACCCTTTCTTTTGTGAGGGAGTAGTGCTCACCTCCTCCCCTGTGTCCATGATGCTTGGAGCTGTGGGCCCTGCCTACCTTCTCTTCAGTGAATACTGAGCAAAAGTATCTATTTAGATAGATGCCTTTACAGGGTCCTCCTCTCACATGCTCCTTTTCTCCATTAAGCTTAGCAATACCCTCTGGACTTTCTCCTTTCACTAATGTATCTATAGAAAGTCTTGTCACCTTTCTTTTACTGTTTGTGCTAGTGTTTCCTCAGTTTGGGACTTTGCCTGCCTTACTGCCTTACCTGCTTCCCTTAGGGCAGTTTGGTATGCCCCTATCTTCATCCGCTGTGTTCCCTTATATTTTCTGAAGGCCAGCCTTTTGGCTCTGACCTTTTCTGCTACTGTATTTGAGAACCAAAGTGGTTTCCTTCTTTTTGCACTTCCTTTTCTGTCTAACACAATGGATGTTGCTTCAAGTATTGTATCCTTAATGCTTGCCCACTTTGCCTGTACCTCCTCACCTGTGTTTCTTTTGCCAGGGCTAGCTTAACTCTGTTGGCCATCTTATCAAAGTCAGCACCTCTGAAGTCCCATATTTTTGCCTTGGAATGGGATGATTTAGATGTAGTAGCCAACTGAACCATACCATGTGATGGTCACTGGCCCAGGTGACCTTCTACCTGAGATCTGTGATCCTTCTTTGTTAGTCAGTACTAGATCTAGGATAGCCCTGTCTCTTGTGGGTTGCTGTACCAGTTGTTTGAGGCCCTCCCCTGCAGGGAATCCTACTGTGAGTCTAGTTCTGGCAGATGTTCCTGCTGGTATTGACCAATCTGTATCTGGCATGTTAAGTCTCCATTATCAGAACCTCCCCTTTAGCTGTCATGTTTTGTATGTCTTCTAACAGTAATGTGTCTATGTCCTCCCTCTGGTCTGGGGGCCTGTAGACAACCCAGTTCTTATGGCTGTCCCATTTCCTGTTTCAGGGTGACCCACAGTTCTTCTGGCTCCTTATGTGTATTCTGAATTTCTGTAGCTTTGATATTTTCATTAACATACAGGGCCTCCTCCCCCTTTTTGCACCTCGGTCTTTCTGAACAATACATAGCCTGGTACTGAAGTCTCTCCCAGTGTGGTTACTGGTAAACCACGCCTCACTAATTGCTATGTCCAGTTTAGCCTCTGACATTATTGCCTGCAGGTCTGGGATCTTATTTCCAGGCTGTGAGCATTTGTGTACATGATTTTCCATTGGCTCAGATTTTGGTGTGTTAGTTGTTGGGTGAGGTTTGGCATCCCCTGTGCATCGTGGGGAGACAAACCTTTTTCTTACCTGGTGATGCAAATGAACGCAAACACACTGAATTCCAGTTTGACCACTAGCTGAGGGGGGAGGGGTGTTCTTCCCATTCAACGTATGGGGTGCTGCACCCCTCTCACTCTTGTGATTATAAATACACTTGTAACTATGATGTTATTGCTAGAAGTGTATTTCTATGGGGCCATCCGGTGGCTCGAGGTATAGCAGGTTGCACTCCCAGGCTGGAGATCTGCACTCAGTAGCGAATTTGGAGAGCTATGTCAGGTGGCCAGGGGGCTGCAGCTGTGCAGAGCGTACATTCAGACAGAGTGGGAGGGTGCTGGACCCTGGGGTGGGCCAAGGAGCTTGTTTCCTCCATAGAATGTCACTGCATAATTGTGAGGCCTGCTGGAGCATGGCCTGTACCTAGAAGGTGGATTGGGGTACAGGGGAGAAAAATAGAAAAATCCATGTCTCTGAGCCATCGATATGACAGCTGCTGGCAATCTCAGGACACTGTACTGACTTCTTTTCGCTTGGGGGGGGCATTGATGGGGCTGAAAGACTGCGGGACCTATGAGCTGAAGTTTTGAAGTGAGGCAAAGGTGCCAATACCAGTGTAAACAGCTATATAAAAGGAAACAAGTGTACTGGTGTGCATGTGTGTAATACATTATATTTATACAAAGGGATGAGGGATAAATGAGTGTGATAAACCATGTCATTTTCACAGTAGTGAGGATAAATGCTGATGACATCACCGGAGTGAGAATAAATCCATTTATTACACCCACACTAACCTGCGCAAGTTGCGCAAATGGTAACTTTTGCAACAATAAGGCCCCCATTATATAAATCGAACACATGATGGGCAGATCATGGGATATGGAAAATATTGTCACTCCTGCAGGGTGAGCTGTGCATTCTCACTCGTGCCTTCGGCACTCGTGAGAATACAGAGCTCACAATGTAGAAGTGAGAATATTTTCCATATCCCACTCCTGCCCATCATGTATTATATATATATCTATATACATATATATATTTATAAAATGGGTATGGAAAATATTCTCTGCTGGTTGGCTGAAACACACCACATGACTGTGCATATATAAGAGCACGACTGCATGCCTGCACTTTCACCCCCCTCCAAAACCATTTTAGCCATTTTATAAGATAGATAACCCATCGTAGGGTGTACAGTCATGGTCTGATATACACACACCTTGGATGGTTGAACGCATTTGGCCTGTGGCCTTGTGCATCTCAACGCACACCAAGGTGTGCATATATCAGTGCGTGACTGCACACCCTACTGTGGGTTATCTATATTGTGTGTATGTACGTATGTATATATATATATATATATATATATATACACACTACCGGTCAAAAGTTTTAGAACACCCCCATTTTTCCGGCTTTTATTGAAATTTAAGCAATTCCAGTCCAGTGAATAACCTGAAATGGTACAAAGGTAAGCAGTAAACTGCTAGAGGTTAAAAAAAAGTTTACGTTAGCAAAACTGCTTTAGAGAAATTGCAAAGAAAGGTGTCAGTGAGTACAGTTTCCTACACCATCAAAAGGCACTTGGAAACTGGAGGAAACTCTGACAGGAAGAGGTCTGGCAGACCAAAGCCACAACAGAATCAGAAGACAAGTTTCTGAGGTCAACAGCTTAAGTGATAGGCTCACAGGACAACAGCACAGAGTGACTGGCACCCTGAACCAAAGGGCTACCACAGCATTTTGCAGTGCCATGCAATACCCTCTGGTCTCGCCTAGTTAGTCAGGGTTCATCCTACAGCAAGATAATGACCCAAACATACCTCCAGGCTAGTGCCAGAACTACCTTGAGGAAAAGAACAAGGACGGGTAGGCTTCAAATCATGGAATGGCCAGCACAGTCTCCAGACTTAAACCCCATCAAGCTGGTTTGGGATGAACTGGACAGAAGGGTGAAAGCAAAGCAACCTACAAGTGCAACACATTTGTGGGAACTTCTGCAACAGTGTTGGGAAGAACTTCCCAAATAATATTTGATGTCCATTGTAGGAAGAATGCCATGAGTGTGTTCAAGTGTTACAGTATATCTGCAAAAGGTGGCTACTTTGATGAGTCAAAAATTTAGATTAAATTTTGTTAAACAAAATGATTCTATGATTTCTTTTTATCTCCAATTGTTTATTTGTTCTATGCTTTAATTTCAGAGTACATTGAGACATTAACCTGCGTAAATTTCAATAAAAACTGGTAAAATGGGGTGTTCTAAAACTTTGACGGTAGTGTATATATATATATATATATACACACACACACACACACACACACACACACACACTATTTGAGTATGCAGCCCATGATGCTTTGCACTGCGGAGGCATGTGTGATTTTATATTTCTTTGAAACTTGGCTTCCTGGCCAAATGCCCTTTGGAGTAACCATTGCCTCAGTGCTGGCGCACAGTGGTTCTTTGTCTTTTAAATTGTTTTTTGTTTTAATTGGGTTCACCACAACATAACTGAAATAGACCATCTTAGGGTAGCTGGTTCATTCCACTGGGGTGTCAAACAGACGAGGCATACTGGTGAGTCCTGGTAGGATAAAACACGTGTCTATGTCTTCTGTTGGCACCCTTTGCAAACTGTGTGAGAGGTCTTTCGGCACCATGCATTTCTGCTTAAAGTTGAACCAGCATAATATTCTGTGGTGATTTGCATAGGCTGCCCATGATGCTTTGCACTGTGAGGGCATGTGTGATTTTGTATTTCTACTATATATATATATATATATATATATATATATATATATATATATATATATATATATGTTATTTACAATTCATATTAAACTACATGGGGCATTGGAGCTGTAACTCCTGTGTACTAGGTGAGCCACTAGAGGAACCAAAGGGAGTCCACGGTGTCCCAGAGGGCTGTGATCAAGCTAGTCTAACCCCTACAGACCCTGACCACTGGGTGGAGGCATCCGCCATAGAACCTAGGCCCCTCAACCTGTCAGTAGTCAAGCAGGCAGGGGTAGTAGCCCTTGGGATAGCGCCACCTGGGGGTTACACATAGTGGCTGTCTTATAATGCACAAAGCCCTGCTGACAGGGCAGTAGCCTGTTACTGTGTTCGCACAGCACCAGTGATGTCGTCTGGCAGGCGGAGGTGACCTAACCTCACTAGGGATGAACCCCCATCTGTGTGTGCTGCACGCCATACCTGTGCGGTTCCCTGCCACAGGTGTCCCTTGGCCAGTCATCCAATCTATGCTGTTATTGTGCCCCCAGTCATCGATCCCCTGTCATACTGTCCATGTTTCACACTTGTATGTATGCACGTCCTGCTGCCTGTCTGCCTGTTGTGCCCACTGTACATCCCCCAGAGTAGCACCCTTTGTACCCTGTGTACATCTGTGCTGCTAATGTGCTGCACACACCCATGGGTTGGCCCCCAGGTAGATCCCTGGGCACAGCCCAGTGGCAGAGAGTTGGACTAGTGCCAACTGTAGGTGTCAAGTGCACTCCAGGGTAGTTCGCATACACATAGCTGAGTCTCCCTGCGGCATTGCACACCACCTGGCAGTTTATCTAGTGGAAGCCCTTCCTGTTGTGGTACACCTTGCTGTCACCACCAGGTACCCGCGATGAGCAGGCAAATGGCCGCAGTGACCTTTGTCACCACCGCCATGGCATGGCATCTGTGTGTAGTTGCCTGCAGCTCATCAGGGTGCAGCTCCCAGAGCTGTTCCAGAGGTGCCCTGTTGAGATGTTACTGCCCCACAATCTCTGTGTCTGTCAGCTATTCATATGTGATGCGGGAATGGTACCATCTCAACCTGGCATACCGCCTATGAGCCCTCCATCGGACTGCCTGTTGTTCCCCTGGTCTTCTCACGTCTGCCATGACTGCAGCCATTCCACACACCTGGAATGCCATGCGTCTGTTGCCTGCAGTCAGTGTGTGTGTGTGTGTGTGTGTGTGTGTGTGTGTGTGTGTATCCCTCTCCCTCTCCCTCCTCACTCTCTGGCTCTATCTCTCTCTCTCTCTGTCTGTCTCTCTCTCTCTCTCTCCCACACACTATCTTCCCCCCCTATCCCAGTGCAGTTCTTGCACCTGACACTTGGTGGCTTGCTGATTTAGGGCTGCCTTCTGTAAACCTAACTTTGCGTGATCGCACACATGTGTTGCGTGATGCACCATTGGCACAGTCCAGTTCAGTATGCAGTTGTGTGGTGTATTCATGTACATGCCCCCATTATCTGTGCTATATCCATTTGTGGTGCGTGACTGCGCACCCCTGTTTGCGTGGCGCACTCCTGTCTTCTTAATACTGCTCTGTCGTGCATTTCCTCCTGTGCACGGCACATCTGCCATTTGCACAGTGCATCTGCTTTGAATATGGGGGCCCAGACGTGTAATGATAAAAAGAACCCCCGGGACTTTGTTACCAATTATGTTGACTGGAAAGATCATTTGGATTGGAATGCTCTAACTTGGAAACAGAATGTGTCACCAGTGCAGTTCTTGCACCTGACACTTGGTGGCTTGCTGATTTAGGGCTGCCTTCTATAAACCTAACTGCTTGATCGCACACATGTGTCTGTGATGCACCATTGGCACAGTAAGGCCAATCTAGTCTGCTCTATTTTCCTACCTAGCACTACATGACTCTAGTTTGTATAGTTTTTTTTATTTGAAGAATAGTTTTCTTTCTTAGCAGGGCTGTCCGATCTACAGGGATTCCTGTATTTTACAGGGAAATGGAGCAATCTTCTACAGGGCAATTGCTTCCATAACCTTGCATTGATTTTATGGGAGAACTGAGCATTTTATGTTCAGAAGCTAATAACATAATTTGTTGGAAAACAGAGGAAAATCATCCTGGAGTTCCAGGAAAGTGCCAAATTGACATGGGAGCCTTGTTTCAGGTGAAACCTTACTAATATTTCCAGTTGAAGGATACTCTTGAAGTGCTCCCTCAGGGAAAGTCAAAACATTAGGTAAATGAAGCTGTATTTAGAAAGTAAAATGTGGTGCAGGGCCGATCAGGGTTTAAAAAGCAGTAGGGAAGTGTTTTATCACAAAATTGTGGATACTTAGGCACAGGGGATACACCAAGAAGACACTGCACTCAGGACATAAAGTCGCGTAACAATACTGGGTTCAGTGTCTGCGCCAATAAATGTTACATGCATTATGTAACGGAACCCTTTTCCAGTGTCTTTATGTAACTCCTAGGTGGTGCTCTCCCAAAGGCTACTACCCCTGAATGCATAACCAGATGCAGGTTGAGGGGCCTGGGTACTGAAAACGGGTGCCACCAGAGGACAGGGCTAGTGGTAGCATAGCTGACCTGGGTATAGCCCTCTGGGACACTGTTACCCCCCTCTTTCCCCTCTAGTGGTCTAAACAATGTACTGAGCACACAGATACAATAACCCCCAAACAGCAGATGTACCCCACACATATTGCACTTACCACCAGGGCAGTTCCACCAGTTTGGCCCTAGAGACCCCTAAAAATAAGGTTAGACACAGCAGGCAATAGTAATACAGTGCTATTTGTACAGAGATGCACCACAAACAGTTTAAGTGCAAAAAGATTCAGATCTGATTTATTTAGGGGGAATGAACAAGGAAGGGGCGTAATCTGGCTGGTTGGCTTAGTGGCTGATTTACTCAGGCTACAATGCATGCACTTTAGAGTCCCACAACACAGTCACACACACTCTGGGTACCCAGTTATTGGTAAAGGCTAGCCTGAAGCGCTGCCCGGGGTAGGCCGGCGTTGCAGCTGGTCGGGGCCCTAATGATGGAAAGAAATAGTAATGCACAGTAACCCACAATTTGTAATACGGAGCCAGGAGGCTCAGTTTGTGATAATTAGACAAAACAATTAAATCAGATGACACACTTTGATTGAGCTGTTGTTGCAGGGAGATACCCTGGTGTTTACTCACACTACCCAGTACAGGACACAGGATAAATGAAATGGAGACTGCAGGATGACTTACTGGTTTGTCAGGAGAAGCAGGGCCCACATGATTCACCGTGGTGTTGTTCCTGTTCATGATGTTGAGCAGGGGCTGATCCCCGGCTGGTCTCTCGTCGATGGTTTTCTCTGTGGCGTGAGACGGCCGTGTGGCCAAGGTGGCAGGCGCGATTGGGTGAAACCGATTTGGATGGCAGTCCGTAGTGCTGGCACAGCTTCCAGCCAGTGTGACACAATCAAGCAGTGGGGAACCAAATCATGACTTACTAACAGCATTCAGCTCACTTATAGTAAAGGAAAAGCAGTACCACAGTTCGAATGACAGTCCAGTTGCAATCACAGTGTCTCTGCGCAAAACCGTATACTCTGCGGTGGTTTCAGACTTCCTGACAGGCCGATCGCGTGGAAGCAAATCTTCGGTCCTCTTCAGATAAAAAGGCAGTCACAATTCAGTAATTCTGGTCACAAACTTCTTCAGATGCAGTCCGATTTATTTTAACGGAAGAATTCCCTCACGAGGGAAGATGAGGCAGGTAGGCCTAGCACAGCCTTCCCACCAGTTTCCCGCACTACTATGCAGGAGCAGCTACTCGAGTATCTTGAGCTGCTCACACTCTCAACTCCAAACTCAGACTGACTCTCTGCTGCAGGCAGCTCGGGACTTTCCCTCTGATCCAAACGGTTCGATTCGTTGATTCACCTGTCTGTCACAGCAAGGGCTCCCCCTCCAGGTTCATTTAAGCGCCAAAGTGGAAAAACTATAATTCCTACAGAAATTCACTCCCACGAGACCCCTGGGGGCAGGCTCCATTTTAGGGCCCCCAAAGGCACTGATTGGTCCACAGTGGCAGTCCAGAACCAAGATGGTGGTGATTAACAGAAATGTCCATACTGCAAAGAAGGCAGGTTAGACAAACTACAATATTATAATGATTATAGCTGATAATCAGCAAACAAGTAGTTTCCAACAGAGCTCCCTCTGTGCAATCAGCGACAGCAGAACGGAGTGATCATCTGGCATCCCAGGCGGGACTCGAGCATGGAAGCACTCAGCTCCCACCCCAAATTAATTATACACTGTGTTATAGGCATCTCTTAAAGAGACAGAACACAGAGGCTATTAAGGCACTCTAATGCAATACCTTTTAAACGGTTAAGACACAGGACACCAGCCTGGCAGTGGGTATTTAGGCACACCCAAGGAAGATTTTCGGGGGGGGGGTTACATTTCCATGTTGTCAGCAGCATTTTAGCATAAAAAGCCACATTTTAGAATAATAAATTCTGGATGTGTGAGACCCACTGGCTCTGCTGTCTTGTAGTGGTAGGGGTGGGAGCGACCTGTTTGAGAGGGAGAAGCTGAGGGGAAAAGCCTTTACAACACAGCCTTAAATCAGTGGTGCTCCTCCTTTCCAGCAGGTAGCTTCTGCCCCCTGGGACCCTGCTTACCTGCCTGGCCCTGCCCATAATTGACAGACGCTAACAGAGAAATCAGAGAGCCCATTCAATTATTGTCCTGTTCAGGTTGTTCTTCCCGAGTTCCAGAATCTGATTTTAGTCAGTTGGCTAATGTGTCCATTTCCTTAGGGTCCTGAAAAGGTAGAGTTTACCTGGAGGAGTCACCTTTAGCGGGCTGGGTATTGAAAACATGTACATGATGCCTAGGGACTGCAGAGTGGCCCATAAAGCATCAAAGGCTGTCCTCATGGTGAAACTCAAGTCTAGAAACAGGCATATTTTGATGCCATTGTTCAGGCTTATTGACCCTAGCCACCAGGCAGCATACATTGCCCTTTTCCTTATGTATGGTCCAGTCAAGGCTATCAACAAAGTTCTTGGAGCAGTGTCTTCTTTCTGCCATTTCTGAGTGTCAGTTAACCATCGGCCTATATAGGCAGAGGTGTCATGCCCTCCGATGCCTCTGGGAGACCTAAAAGATGGAGGTCGGAGGCCCTCATTTGGTTTTCCAGAGCCTCCAATCTAAACAGCACGTTCTTGTTTTCTTTTACTAGCCATTGCATGCAGCCCCGGCCCCACTGCTTCTATTGCTTCTGAGATTGCCTGTTGAGACTGTGCTTCACAGGCAGTCAGTTTTATATGAGAATCCTGCACCTTTGTGTCAAGTACTAGCTCTTGAGCGTCCGGTGATATCATGGCTCTGAGTTCATCATAAGCTCATCATGGGCTCTGGATCTGTGTAGCTTAGCAGCCATGGTTTTCCATACACCACTGGGCCCTATCGCTTGCAGCCCTCGTTTGCTACTTCCATCTCCCATCATCTTTTTCAGTGGTCCCATGGTCACAACTCCACCAAATTTGGTCGGACAGTAGCAGCTGTAAAAAAAAAAAAAAAAAATTTAAGAAACCTCGTATAGGAAATGGACTATGCTAACTGAACTTAGAACTTCAGAGTGTTAGAACTGTTTGTATGAGAGGGCCTCGATAGTCATAAGAGTGTCTGAAATGTTGAGAGAGAAACAGTCCTGATTATTTCCAAATTATATCATGATTTATAATACTGTACTGCTCACAAGCCCAAACACTTTAGGTATGACAGACACAGCAAGACCCTCCTGCACTGAAGCACCGAAGTCTTGGATGTGCTAACTGCGCATACTGTGTGTGTGATGTGGGAGAGTTTACATCCAAATACATGTTCCCGCACCACATGCAGGTAAGTAATATGATGAAACTGCGCCATCGCTGATGTAGTAGAGGAGGAGATGGACCCCCCCATTGCAAATAATGTGTTATAGAGAGAACGTACAATTCAAATGTACTTGCACTGTAGTGAACAGTTTTTAAAAATTGTTTTATTTTTTATGTATTTGTAATTTCTAACCAGGAATGGCCCACTGAGCTGTGATAGTTCATTTCCAGGTGCGTCATTGGGGGTGGGTTAGAAGGCTCTGTTTTATTGATAGGGGGAATGTTGACCATGATACCATGGAAACTCCCTTACTTTCTCTTGGGTAAGTGCCATGGGATATTTTTTTTTTTTTTGCTAGTATCTTTTATTCCCTCCTCGGCTGGGGGGGGGGATGTGTTACCTATGGTTCCCCCCTGTCAGTCTGGATCCATGGCCCCATGCCACTCCCAGTTCCTGAGCTTAACCCTCCCCTCCTTTCTTCTCACCGGTTGCTTCATGGCGGGTGTGTACCCCACCACTGCGGAAGCCGAGGGTCTGAATCCGTGAGGGGTTGTCCTGAGTCAGAGTGGCGCGGCGCCGATGGACCAGACATCATGCTGTGTGCTGGGGAATTTTTTCTGCAGTATTTGGATGTCCACCCCTCAGCATGGATGTGCAAGGCATCCATGATGCTGCCATGCACGCTTCCGTACACTGCAAGCCCGATGCGTTGTTGCCATCCCCCTCAGTGAACCGCCTGCCTGTGCTGACCCCAGTCACCACCAGGAGCCAGCACAGCAGCGGTAATCCCACTCCTCCCTCCCCAGAGGAGGAGAGCAGTCTCTGGGACACTCAATCCTTCTTCCCCCGGCTGACCCTCCGGCACTGGAGGTCGCTCCCAACCCTGGGTCATCGGCGTGCGGCGAGGTGTGGCATCCAGCGCCTCAACCCTCAGTGCCACTGGGTCTGCAGTGCCATGGGATTTCTAACTTCCACCTAGACAGTGATCAGAGGTGAGCGGAAGAAGCCTCCATGTAATATCTCTTTTTCTTTTTCTTGCCATATAGCTTTTTCTCCTGAGAACGGCCCGGCTCAGCCTGAACCCACCCCAACTGATCAGTACCTCCCCAGGACTTACCTCACAATCCCCCCATGGATTACCCTCTTTGGAGGTGCCAGGGAAGGAAGAGCCTCCCCTCTCGGAGACCTCATCCAGACAAGGCAAACCTGGCCAGCAGCGCAGGTCGGGTAGTTGGCTGAGCAACATACACCAAACCGGTTGGCCTGTTTTCTGTCCCCTGGTCAGTTGGAGTGCAAGGACACAGATGTGTGTGCACATGGAGGCACTATGCATCTGCCACTGGCCATCCCCTCTGAGTCACTGCTGCTGCCCTTCCACCATGCCTCCCCACAGTGACAGTACCTGAGTGGTGTGGCATACCCTCACTCCGCAGGAGAGGAGAGGAGAGCAGTCATCGGATGTTTGTTCTACTCCTCCCAGCTGACCCCCAGCGACCCAGGCTAATTCCTGAATCTGGGTCACTGGCCTGGCGGCAGGTGTGGCATCCAACACTTAAACCCTCCACACCACTGTGCCGGATCTCAGTTTTAACATCTTATCTGAAGGATGCCACTTCAGCAGCATGGCCTCCCCATCATACTGCACTACACTGTCCATTATAGATATTATCCCAAGTAGCTGGTGTGGCACTGCACCCTCGGCCTTCCATGCCAAATGTGGTGGTGAACTCTGATTAGAGTAGAACGATAAGGTGACAGCTAGTTCCAGTACTGCTATATCTGCCCCATACCTTATCAGCTCTGAAGGATGATTGGGTGAATGGACATGCATGAGTGGCGCAGTGTAGCTTAGCTACTGCATCTGAGTAGGTGACATGGATCTACTTCCAGTATATCAAATTATTTTACCCAAAAAACTATAGTACACTGCATGAATTCAAGGAGTGTGCAGTACTGTTAGCATATAAATCTAGTACTTGGAGGATCAACAACATTAGCATATCAGAGAGTATGTGTAAAATCCAAATGCAGTATAGCATATGTGATGTTTAGCCTGCATCTCACATCCATCGATGTTAGCAGTGCTCGGATGTTTCTCCAAAGTAAATCCCAGAATGGGTGGCATGTTTCACTAGGTAGAGACTCCTGCTTCTAGATATATGTTTCATCCAGAGAATCCATGGACTGTCAAATGTTGCATCTGTCTGTAAGCTGGAGGTTCAGTACATGCCGACTGCCTCAAATGATCCCTTATAGTTTCTGCAAGGTACTTTATTTCCTGTGGCGCCTGGCAATGTTGTTGGATATAGCTTATAGTTCTTTTTAGTAGGTACTGAGAGTGCTGCTTCTGTATTGAAATAGTTAAAACAATGCTAGGTTCCCCAGGAGTAAGTGCTCGTACTTATGTTTGTGATACTGGTAGGTTATTTACAGGGTTCTCCCCAGAGTTTTAAAAAAGGATGTGAGAATTTCAGTGCAATAGGCACACACATTACTAGGGTGTCTGGGTGAGTCCCCTCAAGGAAGATTTGGGAAAAATTAACACCAGATGGTGTTTTCCGACATCAGATTCCAGTAGCACCATGTGGTGTTAGGAATTAACATGGCTAACTGGAAGTTCACATAAAATGTTATTGTGACAGATACAGTAGATTTCTGGCGTGAGTGCTGAGCAGCTGGAAGCTGTGATTTGCTATCTTTTCTTTCAAATGTATAACGTGACTAACAGGAGGCATATTTTGACCTGTTTACCTTCCTAACTAATGCTCTTTATCTATGTAAAGCTGTTCATCATAGCTTTACATCAATGTAAAGCAATAGTAAGTTGGGGTAAATGGGTTGGGAAGGGTTGTCCATTAAAATCTCATTGGGATTTTGAAGTGGGACAAAAGTCATGTCTTGTTGTTTTTTCTTTTAAATCCTGACTCAAGTTTAATGGACAATATCCTCGAGGTCGTGTGATATGCAGCATTTTAAAATGCATAGATATTTAGTTTGCGAGACAAATAATAATACCATACAGTACCATTTTAACCATTATTTGCTATACCCAGATTTCTTGTAACCAAACTCGTACAGTTGCTTGGAGAACATGGAAGGGGCTCATCACTTGGTCGCAGAACCAAGACCACACGTGACCAAATGTGAAGAAGCCTGTAACAGGTCTGAGAGTAACAGGAGTAGTATTCCACATTTTCTAGCCCCTGCATGATCAAAGGAAGATAGGCCCATAGCAGTTTAGTATGCCGAAGTTGATATTCAACCCAATTTTATTTATTTGTATTTATTTATTTCAATCTAGGATTACAATACCTTTGAGCTGAGGCTCTTTTACAAAGATTCCACGTCAGCATGTGCAACAGTCATCATTTTTAGTTACAAACATATAGTCATTGACTTACAGACATGTAATAACCAGTACAAAGACTTGAGCTATGAGCAAGACAAGGGAAGGGAGGGGGGGGAAGTGTGGGTAGTAGATCAAGGGGAGGTGCAGGGGTAAGGGAGAGTACAAGAGGTGGTTGGGGGCAGGGGCAGGAGTGGAAATACGGGAATACAGGGGGGGAGGTGGTCGAGGGCGGGAGACAGTGCAGCCAGGGGGCCTTGTCAAGGGAATATGACAGGTAAGGTGCTAGGGGTGCAAGACTGATTGAAGTGCTGGGTGCTGGGGCATGTGCAGCTAGAACGGTGGAAATGTTAAGATGGGCAATCGCAGGATACAAGCAGTGAGAGGCACAGCTATGACTTGAAGAGGCCGAGTGTTGGAGCGGTCGCTATGTCGCTGCCAAGAGAGTTGAGCCAGTTGGATGCCCGATAGGTGAATGATCTTTGTCCTTGGGACGTGCGACATCGTGGGATATGTAGTAGATGGGAATTGGATCTCCTTGTAGTGACGTTCCTATGTCTAGGCTTAAGGAGGGCACAGACACCAGGTGGGGCAAGCCCCATTATAATTTTCTTGGCCGTGATGCAGGTTTTATATTTTATGCGTTTGTCCAGTTGAAGCCATCCAGATTGGGAATAAAGGTCACATGTGTGGAATGCGGCGATGTGAGCCAGTGATGAGGACGACAGGCCTTATTCAGGAGGTCACGATCGTTTGAGAGCAGTGGTAGTTACAGACCCATATATGATAAGACCATAGTCTATGATGCTGACGATGGAGCTTTGGACGGCCATTGACAGTACTTCTGGGGTTAGGTGTTTCCTGTGCCGGAATAATATGCCTAACCTCGCATTGGCAGACTTTGCAACATTGCTGATGTGGACAGCGTATGAGAGGTGGGGATCAAGGGTGCTACCAGGGTACTTGAACGATTGTGTTTGCTTTAGGATGGCTCCTTGTTCGGTTGCAATGGAGAGGTGGAGTTGTTTGTTTTTGTTGTGGGGCTGCAGAAGACCATAGACTTGTTTTTTTTTTCTGATTGAGAAGCAGTTTATGATTTAGGAACCAGGATTCAATGGAGGAAAAGGCCTGCTGAAGTTTATTTTGTAATTGGATTGGATCAGGGTCCGAAGTGAAGATCACAGCATCATCGGCGTAGAGAATTATTTGTTCTGTGCAACTGTCCAGTAGTGAGTTTAAGAATAGGCTGAAGAGGAGGAGTCCCAGAATGGAGCCCTGGGGGACTCCTGAGCAGACCGGTCTAGGGTCCGAGAGTGTATCAGGGATTCTTACTGTTTGGGACTGTTCTTCAAGGTAGTTCTTAAACCAGCCAATGGAGTCAGTTGACAACCCAGTGTTCTGAAGCTGGACAAGCAGGAGGCGGTGATTGACGGTGTCGAAGGCTTTAGTTAAGTCAGTGTAGATTGAGCCTAGTAGTTCACTGGAGTCAAGTGCATTGTGGATTGCGCCGGTGAATTCAAGTAGGGCTGTGGAGGTGCTGTGACCTTTGCGGAACCCATGTTGTTGCTTGCACAGGATGTTGTACGTATCCAGGTATTCTGTGAGCTGGTCCAACAGGATGCGTTCTAGTACCTTGGAGAGCGGAGGTAGTAGGGAGATAGGTCTGCAGTTATCGTGGGCAGCTTTGTCACCACTTTTATGGATTGGGGTGACAGTGGCAGATTTCCATCTGTCCGGGAACTGGCTAAGGCTGAGGGAGAGGTTGAAAATTCTGGTCAAAGGACTAAGCACTTCATCAAGTGTGAGAGACAGGATTTTGAGATCGAGGGAATCATTAATGAATCTTGATTTACCAAGGGCTTTGGTAACATATTTGCATACTTGGTGAGCCTTGACTGCTTTGAAGTAGAAGGGGGAGCTGGTGGAGTAGTGTTCATTGCGGACAGAGGGGCTTCACCATCTTTGAAGTAGTCCTGGGGTAGGACAGCGCTGAGGTCGGTAAAGGCTTTGTTAAAGGTATCCGTAATGGTTTTGGGTTGAGGTTGTGGTTCCGTTGATGTTGAGTATTGATGGGGAGGGTTTGGGTGGATTCCCAGTGAGTTCCTTTATGTTCTTCCAGAATTCTGACCATTGCCCTGGTAGTATAGTAGGCAGACTTCGTTTGCCGGATGGTTTTGGTTCAGTCATTGTGACATGTTTGTAGTTTTGGATGTCGTTTTGCCTTCCAGAGTTTCTGGCCAGCTCCTATAGGTGGTGTCTTGTTTTTAGCATCCTGAGGAGGTCATCTGTGAGCCAAGGGTTACTGAGTGATTTGACTTTGTGTTTCTTAATAGAAGCATACGTGTTGCAGTCCACAGTGAAGATGTTTATGAAGTGGTCAAGGGCAGTGTTTCCGTTAGTTGCATTGAAGATAGGGGACCAGTCTTGATGGAGGAGGTGGGATTTGAGTTGAGAAAGGTGACCAGGGGGTAGAACTCTGCTGGTGATAGTTTTTGGCGGTTGTTTGATGAATTTATTTGACCAGGTGCAGCTAACAGGGGAGTGGTCACTGAGAGAGTCAGGGAGGACATTAGTGTTAGATATCCGCGATGGGTGACTGGTAAGGATCCAGTCCAAGAGTGTGCTGGTGCAGGTCCTGTAATTTTTCCTGGTTGGTGAGTCAACCATTTGTGTGAGGTTCGCCACAGCAATGGTATCTCTGTGTGCACCAGCATCGGCCTCAGGCCAGTTGATTTTAAAGTCACTTAGGAGGATGGATTCGGTGTCCAGTGGGAGTGACTTTACAAAGACAGGAACAGCTGTTAGACCAGTTCCCTGTTCTTTGGGAGGGATGTAGATGTGGCAACAGTGAGGGTTTTGTTTTGGGCTCCGAGGAAGATTCTTACTGGCAGTATCTGAGCAGTTGTGGGTTGGAGTGAGGTAACAATGTGGTGCCCCTGTATGAAGTCTTTTAGGTAGAGAGCGCAGCCCCCGCCTCTCTTGAAGAAGCGATCCTGCCTAAAGACATTGTAGCCAGGAAGGCTGATTGCATGGTCCGGTACTGATCGCTTGAGCCAGGTTTCGACAACTGCCAGGATGTCAGGGCAGTGTTGATTGGTGAAGGCCATTTTAGGAAGGAGGCTGCAGATGTTGATTGATATGAATGAGAGGGCACCCGAAGGCTTGCTCAGATTAGTGGCTTTAGAGCAGAATGGGCCAGGGTTTGGATGCACGTTGCCTGACAGTAGTAGTAGGAGGAGGAGGAGGACTAGCCTCAAGGAGCTGCGGTGTATTTCTTTAAGGGAATGCTTTTGCCTGCTAGCATCTCAGGAAATTGCCGAGCATCGACGATAGTGGGTGAGGGTAAGCGTGGACAAGGGGTACCAGAGTGGAGGGCTAGGACCAGTGTGGCTGTAGGACAGTTTCATGGCGGTAGGATGGACCCTGGGCAAGGGGCAGTGACCAGTGTGCACTGTGCCTATGTGGAGGAAGGATGTAGGAATGTGGAAGCTGTGGGGGAGGGAGGGAAAGCAGGCTTTTGTGGGGTGCAGTAGGGGAGGAAGACAGGCAGAAGAAATAGAATGGGGGTAGAGAACGGTGGAGGCGCATGATTAAGGTAGGATTTGGGGTAGGAGGGAGGGTTAAGACAGGCTGGCGGGCTAGGAGAAGGGAGGCGGAAGAGTAGTAGCTGGATCAATGGGAAGTGAGGATACAGCCAGGAAGGCTAGACAGCGGAGTGGGAGTTGGCGGACTAAAGATGGGAGTCCCAAAACAGGTACCCAATGGAGCACGTGAGGGGTGGAGCTACCAGGGACATGGAGAAAGGTCTATAAAGTTAAGGTCGGGGGGAGGGGGGTGGGCGTAAAATTTAGTCCATTTGCCATAGAAATGAATGGGCACAGCAGCCCCAAGCAGAGCAAAGTTTTTTAGCTGGCTCAAGAGCCAATCCCCGAGCAGGAGGCAAGAGAGCGTCCAATCAGGGTGCAGTACAGATACTGTGGGGCCAGTGGCGTGTCTCTCAGCAGTCCCATGGTTCAGGGAAGTCTCACCCGGTTCAAGAGGATCTCGTGGGCGGGAGGGAAGGTATATAGCAAGTAAAGCAACTGTGTCTTTCAGAGGGTAGACTTTTTTTTTTTTTAATGAAAGAACAAGAATCCCTCTAGTGGCAGATCTGTATAACCTGCTAATGGAAAACTTCTATTAGACACTTGAAATGTTTAGTTCTATCTAAAATCTATTTGTAAAAAGCGCCAGGTGGCAAAAGCAGGGGAAAAGTCCTGGCCAATCAGAGCGGGTTTGCTGGAAGCACCCATGTTCCGATTGGCCTGCTGTCACCGTACCTTCCAAGGAGCTGCAGGGACGCCCTGGTCTCAGTTGGTGGCTGGCTGGATGCTGACCGACCGTGGGAGCTGAAGCAGCCCCATACAAGGGCAGGCAGCTGGAGAGAAGAAAAAATAGCAGGGTTTAAATAGCATACAGGTAGGATAGGTTTAGATTGAGCAGTTTAGCAAGACAAAGGAGAGTTAGACTTTTTGGCGCCAAGGCAGAGTGCTTGGATGGGGTGCAGGAGCAAGGAAACAGAAGAGCTGTAAGCACTTTAAAACAGTAGTAGAAATTACAATCCAGCTAATACAGTTGAAAAACTTCTATTAGTCACTTGAAATGTACTTAGTTCTATCTAAATCTATTTGTAAAAAGCGCCAGGTGGCAGCAGGGGAAAGTCCTGGCCAATCAAAGCGGGTTTGCGGGAAGTGCCCATGTTCGATTGGCTGTACTGTCGCGTGCCTTTCAAGGCTGCAGGCGGGTGTCCCGTCTCCCGGTCGGTTGGCTGGCTGGCGCCGGCCGACCGCGGGGGAGCTGAAGCAGCCCCGTTCAAGGGCAGGCAGCTTCCAAGGAGCTGCAGGCGGGCGTCCTGGTCTCGGTCGGTGGCTGGCTGGGTGCCAGTTTAAATTAATAAAGACAGTGAATGCTCTCTAGTTCTCATAGTGGCAAACTTAGGAAGAATATTAGCATTACACCACATCTCTCTCTGATGACCAATGATAGCAGAAGTAAACCGCAATTATGAAATGGGTAGAAAGAATGCTGGCTCCAGATTACCACGAAGTACTTTCAGCCAGGCCATTATCCCACCATAAAGCACACTGTCATCCATTATTGCTTAAATAACAGTCTCACACTAATATGCAGTGCCTCACTGCAGCAGCAGTCCTAGCAGACTCCAAAAGCACAGTCCCAGCTGATTGCAGCCACAGCTATAGCTCGACCCTGCAAGGCAGACACTTGATAGCTAGCTGATTCCCAACAGCCTATGCCACTTTACTGACTTGCAAGATGGGTCACAGGCAGCATGACAGAAACTGGGGCAAGGAGACCTCCCTCACAGCTCTGGCGCAGGTAGATCTCTTCGGAACTCCCACTAAAAATTTGAGTGATGCTCCCGTGAGCCTACAGCACATGGCAGCAGGAGCTCTTAACCTTAACCCCTGAGAGGCCATAAGGAAACATTAGGAACTCGAAGGATCCCTGAGGGTTATGCTCATCTGTGGTGTTGAAGAGTTTCCCCGCCTAGACATGGCAGTACCCACTACATATCTAGAGATGAGCATTCCACATATATGCATTTTATTTTTTTTAATTAAGTTTTATTGATAGCATCAATGTAGCATAGATGCATACAGGTGTGTCAACAACATTTAGTACAATATGTCTTAATGGCGTCCATGTTATGAGAAGTAGTGTCTTCAGATTATACAGACATTGCTTCAGCACACTGGTTAATAAGAAACATCTATTGTTACAGAATCAGAACTTCTCAACTGGTCTGTAATTGCAACAAACTTTAACTAAACAAAACTACCTGTTCCTTTTCTGAGTGATGTTTGTGTTGTATGTGTATATGGGAGTACTTGGCTTTTTCTACCCCAGTACATGGGGTAAGAAGGCAATATAGGACCTGATATATGGTTAGTTTTGCTTGCTCCTCCTAAGGGAGCTCACGTGTGACTATCACTCTTTGTTCTTTCTCTGCTCTCAGTTTCTTCTCCAGTTGGTCCCAATCTATATGCTTCCCAGCACTACTTGGTCTCTGCATGTTTCTCCAGGGTCAGTCGTAGAGCGGCAGTAATTTGCTCCATTCTGTATATGTTTGCACCCATGACATCAATACTTCTAAGGATGGCTGTGTGTTTTTTCAGCCAGAGAACAATGATTTCCTTAAGAGCTGCAGTGCAGAGGGCTCATAACAGCATTTTGCTGAACCATATTGCCAACCCCACAGCATTGATTTCCCCAAAACAAAACAGTCAAAAGTGACGGGAATGTCTACTCCCCAGACTGCGAGGAGCTCAGATAGATCTGTGTCCAGTAGGATTAGAAAGTCCAGCATCCCAGAAGGTGATTGATGTCCACATTCCATCAAGCACAGGCTAGCCCTCCCCCACCTTATTTATTTATTTATTTATTGAATTTTGTTGACCCGGTAAGCCCACTGGGCCTAGAAGTCCCTTTTTCAGGGGCGTCTGGGGGGAGGGGGGATACAGATGGTAAGCAACTGAAATTGAACCAGATTAAGCTGTTGGTGGTATTTTTTAGTGAATGGGGGAAATTTGGCAAGGACACCGGGGAAATTCCCCTGCTCTTTTTCGATAAGTGCCATGGGATCTTTAACATCCACCTGAACTACAACAAATCCAGGCAGATGGGACCTCGGTTTTTAACGTCTCATCCGAAAGGAGGCACCTCAGAAGTGCACCTCTAAAATGTTACAATATAGTGAGTGCGTGAAAGAAGCTTGTCGGGAACTTCCTCCTGAATTTCCTCCATCCCGGTGAATCTGTTGTCCTCTAGCCTTGTTCCAGCATCTTTAACCAATCTTCTTCTGGAATGGCCATGCTGGCCTTCTCCTCCCAGCTGGTTTTGAGCTATAGAACGTCTTGGAAATTTGTGCCCTGCATTACTCCATATGCCACAGAAATATAATACCTCTTCTGCCAGGTAGCATCGCTGCCTAATCAAGGAATTCCTTTAGCTGCATTACGTCCCAGCCTACCTTACCTATTAAGCCCCTAAAGGTAACACTGTGTCCAATCTGTGGGTAGCGAAAAAAGTCTTGATGGAGTAAATTAAATCTTTGTTGTAAGTCTGTGAATGTTGCAGAGATTCCACCCTGGATCAAATACTTGTTTCTGGTTAATGTGGACTGATTCCATCTCTGGAATACTCCATCGGACATTGGGGAAGGGAAGTCAGGGTCCCCAGTCATTATGGACAGAGGGCTCACTTTATTGGGGGTGTTTGTCAAATGTTTTGCCTTAAATAACATCCAAAGGTCTTGTTTTGTCCATGTTTTTTGTTGTATCCGAGGGGTGAGACACGTGGGGCATCACAGACTGAGGAGCTAGAAGGGAGCCATTTGCCTCTATCTCTGACCAGCCTATGTCCCCTCCGCTTAGTCCAGGCAATATCAGGGGCCAGGTGACCAACCAAGTAATATAGCAGAAAGTCAGGCATCACCAGCCCTTCTCCATTCCTTGGCAGTGTTAAGGTTCTTCTGCTGATCCTGTGGTACCCAGTGGCCCACACAAATGTCATTAGAGTTTCTGTGTGTGCCATCAGAACTCCTCTGAAATGCGAACCAGTAGGGTTTGAAATAAGAAAAGGAACCTGGGTAGTATGTTCATCTTCAGCAACATATCCTCCTAGGCTCAGTGGCAGGAGATCCCATCTTCCTATATCTGGTCTGACCTCCCAGTAGCTTTTCATAATTTAGGGAGAAGAAGGAGGAGCCTAATTTTAGAGATATGCAGATTCCCAAGTCCATGTAAATAGTTTGAATTTAACCACTAGCCATCTAATTGCGATCGCCTCAACTGTTGTGCTCGAAGTGATAGACATGTGCACTAAGTAACTGACACGCACACACACAGACTCTTAAAAATGTGCCATTGTGCAGCATATCTCTATGCACACATCCCCATAAACACATGAAACACTTGGGTCTAGTGGTAAGCCCACAGAGCTTTGAACCTGTTTTCCTTCCAATATCCCACCCACATCTCTTGGCACACTTAGCTCCCTTATACACCTGCTCAGTCACATTCCCCTATACATGCAACACCCCTATATGTCTGCACGCATATTTCACCCTTGCGCACTCAATTCCACAACACACTTGCACACTCGGTTCCCTCCACCTGCACAATCATTTGTTTCTTCTCAATGGCTAAGTACAAAAGTTTTGATGAGGCAAAACATAAGCTGTAGGAACACAATACTATTTTTCCATTCAAGTTTTGAGTGCAGTCCAGCTAACAGGCAGGTTTGCAGTGACCCTAAGGATATAAATAAGCTAACTTAGAACCTGCAAGAGGAAGTGAACCAGTGAGAGAGCAAGCTGTGCAACTGGGACACAGAGGATCGAGTGGGAATTTTTATGACAATGGCAACTATTTATTTATTTAGTTATTATTGTTTACCTGGAAGGTATGCTAGACATATAGTGCAATGCCTATTGTTTAAGCATGACCAGGGAGAGTACAGTATAAATGAGAATAGCCCAGGTGGTGACGAAGGGGCCAAGGCATTTTTTAGGTATGTTAACGAAAGGAGGAAGACCAGAGGTGGTAGCGTAAGATTAAAAAGGGAAAGGGAGGGGGGACTGTGGAGAGGGGGAGCAGGAAAAGACAGACATCCTGAACAAATAATTTTGTTCAGTGTTCACAGAGGAAGGAGAAGGGGAGGGGCCACAAAAAAAGTAACAGGAGCATTGGGGTGAGGGAGGTGGACACTAGTCTGTTTTCAGAGGAGAGTGTTCTGAAGGGACTCGCCAACCTGAAAGTGGTCAAAGCAATGAGGCCAGATGGGGTACATCCATGGGTATTGAGGAAGCTCATGGAGGTACTGGCCGCACCTCTCACAGTCCTATTTAACAGCTTATTGGAAACAGGAGTGGTTCTGTAGGACTAGAGGAGGAAAGATGTAGTCCCACTTCACAAAAGTGGTAGCAGAAAATAGGCTAGTCAGCTTGACATTGGTAGTGGGAAAGTTAATGGAGTCACTGCTGAAGAAAAGGATTGTGAAATATTTTGACTCCAATGGGTTGCAAGACCCGAAGCATCATGTATTCTTGGTGGGCTGGGGGTAATGTCAAACGAATTTGATAGATCGTTTTGATTGGGTGATGAAAGAATTAGATCAGGGTAGAGCAGTGGACATGGCATACCTAGATTTCACTAAGGCTTTCAACATAGTTTCACATAGGAGGTTAGTAAGCAAGCTGGATAGCTTAGGAGTGGTCCAAAGGAAGCAAACTGGGTAAGAAACTGGTTAGGGGATAGATGACAGAGGGTAATGGTAAATGAATTTCACTCCAAGAAAAGGAGGGTGATCAGTGGAGTGCCTCGGGGATCAGTGCTGGGACCGATACTCTTTAATGTCTTTATAAGTGATCTTGCAGAGGAGCTGGAAGGTATGGTCTGCCTCTTTGCAGATTACACCAAAATCTACACTAGGGTGGACACTCCAGGGGGATGTGGTGGAAAGGATGAGCAGAAACGTGAGAAAACTCGAGGAGTGGTCAAGAGTATGGTAGCTGGGTTTCAACGTAAAAAAATACAAAGTAATGCACTCGGGGCACAGAAACCCAGGGGCAGAGTACAGAATGGGAAGAGTGGTACTGGCAACCACCAAGCAGGAAAGAGACCTGGGGGTAATCATATCGGATGACCCGAAGGCGGCCAGGTAGTGTGACAAGGCAGTTGGGAGGGTTTGGGGGATACTGGGGTGCATAGGGAGGGGTATCTCCAGCAGGAGAGAGGTGGTATTGCCTCTGTATGGATTACTGGTAAGACTCCACCTTGAGTACTGTGTGCAGTTCTGGAGACCACATCTCTGGGCAGACACAAAGAGAGTGGAGGAAGTCTAGAGGATGGCAGCTAAAATAGTGCATGGTCTGTATCAGAAGCCTTATGAGGAGAGACTTAAGAATGTAAATATGTACACCCTGTATGAGAGGGGTGGGGGTTGGGGATATGATGGAGACCTTTAAATACCTCTCAGAGGTAAATAAGGTATAGAAGGGAAGTATTTTTCAGAAACAAATGTGCTCAGAGACGAGGGGCATGATAAGAAGCTGGAGAGGGGTAGATCCAGGAGAAATGTGAGGAAGTACTTTTTCCTTTTTTTCCCAATTGTTTAACCAGGTGAGACACACTAAGCTGAAAGCTTTTTTACAGGTGCAACCTGGGAGCACAGGGAAGTTAAGTGACTTGCTCAGGGTCACACAGTATATGCAAGTGGGGGCAGCCTTAAACCACTGCGCTATATTCTTCACAGAAAGAATGGTGGATTCCTGGAACAGTCTTATGAACATAAGAAAATTTGCCAGGAGAAGCATGCCACAGTGAGCTATCTAGTCTGCTCAAATGTGCAGCCCAATCTATTTTACTGGAGCTGCCCCCCTCCCCTCATTATCCTCCCCCTCCCTCACTTTCCCCTTACCCATCCATCCTTCCTCCCTCCGTTGCAACCTCTTTTTAGCCTGTTTCACCCTTTTAAAACCTTCCCACTGTGTTAAAGGATATCCCTCCTCCAGTAGCTCATTCCATTTTGACACCACCTCTCTGTAAAAGTTCCTCCTCATTTCCCTTTTAAAATCAACCCCGACAAGTCTCAGACTGTCAGGTAAATTAAAAAGGAAATGAGAAGTCATCATCCAGCAGAGGTGTTGGGGTGAAAACAATGGTGGTGTTCAAGCAGGCACGGAATAGACAAAAGGGAATCTTAACAAAGGGGAAGGGGTGTAGTAGTAGTAGTAGTAGTAGTAGTAGTAGTAGTAGTGATGATTTTAGTCATCAAAAAATGAAAATGGTAAAATTCCAGTTGAGTGGAATGCTTATTTACAACAGACACCATATAGACAATCATCCTGCTTTCATAGATAGGAGAGAATTAAAATACATAAATATGTACATAATTTAAAAATACAATATACGTTGAACATTAAAGTACAGTACAGTGTTAAGATGGTAAAGGAGAGACCCACGAGTATACACCCAAGGATGTTTATACTGAATCAGTAGATGGACAGCAGTTTCTAAGGCAGTCCGCTTGTGACATAAACTAAACCACTGTTTAATTTTTTGCTAACTAATTTTAGTACTTTGTGGTCTGAGTTGCTTAGATAAATTATTCCATACCTTCGGCCCCGTATGAAATAGCAGAACAACCAGCTTTTGTCTTCTTATTTGGAATCTCAGACTCTAAACAATGAGATGACCTCAGTCTAGGTTTTGTGACTTTAACTTTTATGTTCTCAGTAATGTATTCTGGCAAAGCCTTATCACCACTATTATACATTATTCTGGTTATGTGTAAATTCCTTCTTAGTTCAAGATGCAACCAATTCAGCTCTCTCTATAGAGTTGACAATAATGTGTGCACTGGTTGGCATTGAGCACATACTTTGTCAATGGATTATACATTGTATCATTTTTCTTAAATCAGTGGCGATGCACAGTACACCATATCCCATAATCTATTATAGGTATTATCATAGAGTTAATCACATGCAACCTAGTCTGTCGAGAAAGTTCATTTTAATCCTATAAAGTATTCCCAATTGCTGTCAAAGTTTTTTAACAATCTTGTCTATATGTACAGTCCACTTGCATAGATATCAATCCACAACCTTAAATATTTATACTCTTCAACCTGCTGCAGTCTAGTTCCATCATATGCTGATATAGCCAAAGAACATACTATACAATGGCAAGAAAAGAATCTTGGACTGTGATTGGTCAGTCTGGAGCTGGCCCCGTGGTGTTATCCCAGTATAACACCACTGGCCTAGTGTCAGCACTGTGACCCTCATGACTGATCGTTTGGAAAAACTTATAAAACCAGCAAAAGGGGAAACTTTTTTCCAATAAGAGCATCCATTGTATGGAACACCTTGCCACAAGAATTGGTAGAGGCAACTAGTGCCACTGTCTTTAGAAACAAATTAGATGTTTGGTTGAGGGATAATAGATAAATAATGCCTCGATGGACTCTGGCCTTCTTCTGTTCTTTCATACCAAGTAATACCAAGTAAGTAATTGGATCTGCATTGTTTGCATCTTCTTTTAAGAAACAAAAATAGTTTTCCACACTAACAAAAATACTCTTTAAATTTTTTTTTTTATTCTGTATATAGCAACAAGCCATTGTATAATAGGAATAATGCAGTCCAGGGTGTGTGTCGTGCTTGGATAATGCCACGCCTGGGGCATTGGACACACTCAGCCTGCGGCCTCGCGCCCAACCCCCACAAGCGTGACGTTTTCCCAGCATGACACACACCTGTCATGCATTATGCAACTATAACACACACAACGGGTGTGGGTTTTCTCTCCCTGATAGAGCACTCCCAGGTATGTTATAAGGCACGAGGCACTTGCAACGAGTGCCTTACGCACCTGGCGTGCTGTTATCAGGAGATAACCCACAGCTCGGAGTGTGTTATTGCGCTTATAAAATGGGCCCTCAAGTAATTATTTATTGGGGAAAAAACAATTATAAAAAATTACAAAATATAAAAAACATGGTTTCAATAAATCAAGTAGTAAAAAAAACAGTCCCCCTATGAAGTCAGAGTTAAGTTGGCAGTACAGTGTCTGTAAGTGTTCCTAAGATTATTTGTTACTGTGTTTACTGATTTAGATTCGTTTAAGTCCTCCTGCAACATTTTTTTGTTGTTTTTTCCTGTTAATTGGTGAGAGTAGTGTTTTTTAAGACCGAGCTTGCACTTACACTGACAGCTGCCCCATCTGCGATCTTGTCTGGTGAGGTTGCTGTATCTCAGTCACTACTCCATCCCCCCACCCCATACTTGGTCTCAGAAAACTGTGACAGTGTCAGAAAGACAGAGTAATTATTTTCTTTAGTGTTCTGTGTGTGTTTTTCTTTAAAGGACAGAGTCAGAGCATGAACCAGCAGCAGTATGGGGAGCAAGCCTGTTGCTTACTAGCTGCGTACACAGTGGTTACCTGCTTCATGGGTGTGGAATTACAGGGTATTTTCAGTGTGCCATGGTGAAGAAAGCTATCATTTGTAATAAAAATGTTTATGGAGTACTTGTAGGTAGGACCACACACACGAACTGCTCGATTGAGGCAGATTCGGAGTGAGCGTGTCCCTCAGGAGCCACCATAAGCAGCGCTTCCAGCGGTTCGGGTTTCTGAAAGTAAAAGACAGTCAGCTTTTGTAGATCACATTCCCGTTTGTGCCCCGAACTGCAGGTTACTTTTTTTTTTTAATATTACAGTGGCATTGTGCGGACAAATGGAGTCTTTTTGTGGGAGTGACCTTTTTTTTTTTTTACATTCTGCATTTGTTTGAAAGTTATGTGTCAGACGCACTGTGCTGACGAGTTCGGTGACAGTTTTGTGGAGGAGAGTGAGACTTTCATGGGAAATGTGGAAAAGAAACTTTTCAAAAGTTTTGCTGTTTTTATTTAGAGGTTCTGTTGTGTGGTATGAAAGAGGTGGGGGCAGGCAGACCGGCGCTCGGTCTCAGGGATGTCGCGCTGTGAGCTATGCCAGCCTGTGTTTCTGTTTTCAGCTGGCACAGCTCACTGATTCTGTGGTGTTGTGGGGACCAGGAGCGGAGGGTAGTGCCGGTTGGCTACTGTCTTCTGATAAAGATATGGCTCAGATGATGTAGTAGCCATTCAGAATGGTGGATTTTTTTTAGCCTATTTTATAATCCTTTATTAATATATATATATATATATTTGTCCCTCTGGCAAAATAACATTACCTCTGTTTTATTGGTATTTAGAACTAATTTTTTTTTTGTAAAAGAGGTTTGAAGGTTGTTAAATGCTTCTTGCAAACATTATTGTATGTGATGTGTCTTAGACCCTGATAGTAAATAATAGTATCATCAGTTTAGAGGTGATATTTTAAACCTAAATAATTAAACTCAGCATCATTCATATACAAATTAAAAAGAAGTGGTCCAAAAATTGATCCTTGGGGTACTCCCTGCCTTATTTCCTTTAACTCTGAACAGTATTGATCCCGACAAACTTTTTGCTTTCTTCCCTTCTAATAACTGTAAAACCAGTTTATTGTATCATCTAAAAAACCCATAAGCTTTATTTTTCATAATAATATACTATGGTCTAAAGTTCATAGATAATGTACGAGTTTGAAGGTCAATGACCTTTTAGCAACTCACCACTTTTCAGCGGTAAAACTCACACATTTCCCTGCTCATATAGTCATCTAAGGAATGTTTAAACACTTCCATGGTACTATTCATCACCACTCTTTCCGGCAAGGAGTTCCATGTAGTAATCACCCTTTGACTAAATCAGTTGCTTCTATTAACAGTTCTATTGACTTCACCTCTTAATTTCAGATTATGAGACTGTCTCGTTTTATTAGTATGTTGTCTACTCAGTCCTATGCTTTCCCATATAGTATCATTTTTTGTTGCATTGAATATGAGACAAAGATCTCCTCGCAATCTTCTGTACTCCATGGAATACAGACGCAGTTCACCCAGCCTATCCTCATACGCTTTATGCTGCATATTGTTAATTTATTTGTTGCTGTTCTCTTCGGCCTTTCTATGAACTTTTTTGCCTTCTACAGATCTATAAGTAAGGCACCCATTTGCATTGCTACTATATTTTTTTTTTTATTTAGTTGTTTAACCAGGTATAGCACACTAAGCTGGTAGCTTTTTTACAGGAGCGACCTGGGAACACAAGGAGGTTAAGTGACTTGCTCAGGATCACACAGTATGCAAGTGGAAGCTGTGGGATTCAAACCCAGGTCTGGTCTGCTGGATGTCACCAGATTTGCAGCTCAGAGCCTTAGACCACTGTGCTATACTGCCTCCTCGATATATATATGTATATGTATATATATATATATATATATATATATATTTTAATTTAATTTAGTCTTTGAAACTACGTAGGCCCACTAAGCACAAGTTCCTGCTTCAGGGCGACCTGGGAGCACTGGGTGGTTGTGACTTGCTCAGAAACTCTCACAGTATGCAAGTGGAGGTCAGGTCTGGTCTGCTGGATGTATCAAGCTTGTTCACACCTCATTCCTCTAACCTCTAGGCTATACTGCCAGCTCACTATATCCCCAGTCACCTTTAGTAATGCTGTTTGGGTACTATGTTTTTCCCTAAAACCTGATTGGTTAGGATTTAAAATATTATCAGTATTTATTTAAATGTGGCTTTGTTTGATTTGCAATACTTTTTTTCACAAATTTTAGCAACCACCGGTAATAAGGATCTGTAATTAACAATTTCATTCTTTGAACTTGATCTGAAAATAGGTATTACTTTTGCTGTTTTCCACTCATCTGGAAAATCATGAGTGCTCAGTGATGCACTGAAAATGACTGTGAGAGGATAAGCAATGATTGGTGCTGCGTATTTCAGCAACCTATTACACAAATTATCAGGTCCAATTCCTCTCCTGACATTTATTTTTAATCACTGTGACACCGCTTCCTTAGGGGTTAGCATAGTAAGATGAAACACCTCATTATTTAATCCAGTTTGTCTGTATACATCTTTATGTTCAGCAGGAGTTGTATGATCTAAGTCATCAGGTACTGCACCCATAGTCACAAAAAATCACAATCCGCAATCTCAAGTCCAAATTCCTTTTTCTCCCCTTTAAATATTAAATGTCTTAGGACAGCTATTTGAGCCTGGTTCCTGTAGTTTATGAATCAAATTCCAAACTTTTCCTGAATTGGACTGATGACTATCTTCAAGTACGTGTTTATAAAAATCTGTTTTGGCCTCCCTTACTTCCTTTAGGTATTTCCTAATTGCCCTATATTTTTCCCAATCTGATTGGGCATTAGTTTTCTTTGCCTTTTTCCACTGCTTATTTCATTGTTTTTTTAATTGTATGCAGCCTTTCCTTGAGCCATATCGCATTGTTGGTCCTTGAGTATGCCTTTCTTTGGTGAGTCGGTGAATGGGCCGGAGATTAAGTAGGATCTGTGGTGATACCGTAGACAGGGGAAAGTACTAGGTGGGCCAAACAATCAACTGGCAAATTCAACGTTTCTGTTTCTATAACGAGAACAAAACAAGATTTGAAAATTTGTATCAAGTAAAGGACAAATTAAAAGCACAAAATACAGGGCTGAAAATCTGCATCAAGTTTAACACAATAAAGCGTAAATAATACAAAAGGTACTTAACAATGCAAGTAAGATACAGCAGTTGTGGAAACAGAATGTATGTGTTGGTTCCTTTTTCTAGATTTTAGAAACTTTTCACACTCACACTGGATATCCAAAGTGATTTTTTTTTGCTCCCACCCTAGACTGGCCATCAGCCCATTCCATGTATTCAGCCTGTTATCTCCAGTACTTACCTCCACCACAGTGTTTCTTCCTGGCTTGCCCCCAAGACGGGGCCCCTGAGATTGGGCAGGCATGACCCTGGAGGACTCTGTACTTAGTTTCTGGGGAGGACCTCAGAGCAGGTAGCGCAGGTCTTGCCATGCATGGCAGGTGGCATCCTGCATCAGTCCTGCTTTTCGCTTTTGGGCCCCCCGTGTGCGGCTGTGGGTATCCTTGGGGCAGGGGCGGCTTGGCAGCATGTAATCACCCATATTAAGAGCACCTTCGTAAGCCACCACCAGGAGCTGTTCCAGGAGTTGTCCGAAACGACCCGCCCCAGGAGGGAAGCATCCAAAGGATGCCCTGACTCTCTCCCTGCCAGCATCCACTCCTGAGGGTGCGAACTTGGGTTGCCAGCATGCCAGAGTGATGCCCTATCGCTCGGCGCAACACAGCCAGCTATTCAAGAGTAATTTAAGCAGCTAAAGTTAATTGGCAACTTTTGCACACGCCATGATCAGAGTTGTAAATATTTTGGGAAAAAATTATTAAAAACCCAGGAAATGTGATTTTAACAGTATGCTGGGAAGAAGCTTTGAAACATTACATGGAGGTCCCTGGACACATGATGATGGTTTAAAAGGTGGACATCTTTATTACATCATGGATTTACCATTTTGTTTCTCAGTAAGTAAACTCTGTCAAGCTGAGAGCTGCAGAAGTATGGTAATTAATAGAATTAAAGACATCTCTTATCAAATTGACTGGCCAGTGTGGCACATTGCACAGGTTTTCCTTGTATGCATCCTGAAAACAATTTTGAAAAAGTGTTTACCTTTTGAATTGTGAACTAAATCATCACATTAAAACTATAGCTTGCCTTAGATTTGACCTCCGTTTTGGATCCAAAACATTTTTAATCAAGAGGGATGATGCAAAATTTGGCAGATAATGTCCAGCAGGATATGGAATAAAATTAACTTCTGCACACTTGGGGCCAGACATTTAAAAAATGGGGTGTAAGGGTGCAAAGGTTGTGCTGTGCCCTAGTTGGATAGCAGAACGGTGCCATCAACTGAATATTGTCATGTCAGTGCATCACTAAATCAGTCTACGCTGCCCTGACATGGACCTGGGCTGTATCTAGCCCATAAGGCATTACACCCTGGCACCAGCTAGTGCTGGGAGCCATGTAGGGATGTCATGGTATCACGGTTTTACGGTATACCATGGTATCGGAAGTCGCAGTATTAATACCGTGGGCAATTTCTGATTCCGCAATAATTGTGGTTCATGGTATACCACAGTATTAAGGCCTTTCAACAATTTTTTTTTTTTTTTTTGTAATTTCAGGGACAACTGTCCCTTCCATACCAACTTTCCTTGATGCAAGAGTTTGAGGAGGCTTCTTTTTTTGTACAAAAATCGCTTCTTCTGTAATACTGCAGCATAACAGGAACTGCAGTATTACATGTGGGGGGGGAGACGAAGGGGCAGCTGCAGTCTAAATGACTGAAGTACTGCACACTCAAGCAGACTACATAGCCTGTAAGGCCTGTATCTGCTGGCAATTTTGTATGTTCATATGTGGTAGTTGTCATACCATCAGAATTTCATAACTGTGACATCCCTAGAGCCATGGCATGATATTCAGCAGCACCATCAAAATAAGCCCATTGGGCATGCAAGGTGCTAAGGGACCATTAGCATGCCATTATGAGCTCATTTGAATAGGAGAAACAACCCATTTGTGCTCTTCCTGTGGGTACCTGCCATGTCATCCCTGGTGTATGGTGGCACTTTACTCCCAGCTCCACCCACCCTACCCCAGTTCTATCAAGCGGGTTCTACCAAATGTTCCCTCATGTCCAGTGGCACCTCCACCCTCCAAGCACTAATCTCAGTTTGTAGCAACTTCTCCATGGTGTCTAGTGGAAACCACCCCCTCCCGATCACCCTTCCTAGTTAGTATCAATGTCACCCTGGTGTCTAGTGGCAACCCTCATCCTCCGATCACCCATGCTGGTTAGTATCAATGTTACCCTGCTGTCTAGTGGCACCCCCACACTTTGATCACCTATCCCACTTAGTATCAATATTATCCTGGTGTCTAGTGGCACCCCTCACACTCCGATCACCTGTCCCATATATTTCACCACATTGCTGGTGTCAGTGGCACTCCCTGTTCCCGATCTCCCATCAGGTATAGTTCTCTGTATCCCTGGTGTCCAGTGGCGCTCCCCATCTCCTGATCCTCCGCCCCATATATTAAGCCCTATCCCTGGTGGCTAGGGGCACCTCCTCCTCCCTGTCATAGAGATATAGGTCAGGAAGCATAGGCAGATCAGGAGAAGTTATAAATTTTGCAAGTAACATTTTATTATTAATAATATCAATAAAATAGAAACATAAAATTGTACAGGATAGGTCTTCTTAAACGCAGTACAAACAAAAAAATCCTTCATCTGCATCTCTCACAGTTTGAATCTCAATCTTTCTGTCTCTCTCAACAAAACAGTGCTGTCTTTTATAAGATGTTTTTCCTGGCAATTTAAATTCTGCTTCCTGTTCTTGTAAGTTACAAGGGACATGTGTTGACTCCCAATATGGCGACAAGTGTGCACGCTCACTGGCAGCCCATACAGTAGCCAGCTGAGGAGGTGAGAGGAGGGCTGTGCTGGTTGCCATATCTGAAGTCAATGTACGTCCCTGGCTTGCTGGTAAGGGAGGAGTTGGATGTGTGGTGGTTTGGATGCAGGTAGGTGCGGTTAGGGGGTCTGCTGGACCGCCAATGTTTGTAGGTCTGTTTGTCGACCAGCATTGGGTGGGGGAGGTGGTGCCTCCAGATGCCAGCGATATTATTGGTAACATGGGATGGGAGATAGGGCTGAGGAGAGTGCCACTAGCCACCAGGGATAGAGTGTATGGGATGGGAGATTGGAAGGTGCCACTGGACACCAGGAACGGGTTGAAATATTCGTGACAGGTGCTCAGAAGGCAGTGGGTGCCACTAGTCACCAGGGAATCATTGAAACTGACTGGGACAGATGCTTGAGTGTAGAGGGTGCCACTAGACACCAGGGAAACTTTGACACTAACCAGGACACATGATCGGAGGTGGGGTGTGCTAGTGGACACCAGAGTAACATTGATACTAACCAGGATGGGTAATCAGAGGGTGGGGGGGGAATGCAACAACACAATAGGGTAAAATTGATACTAACTGGGACAGGCGATTGGAGGTTGGGGGGGCCACTAGGCACCAGGATAACATTGATACTAACTGGGACATGTGATTGGAGGATGGGGGGTACCACTAGACATCAGGGAAAAGTTGCTATGAACTGGAGCAGGTGCTCAGTGGGTGTGGGGTACCACTAAACACTAGAGAGCTGTCTGACAGTTACAGCTTGAGGTGGCGAGGATGGGTAGCCAAAGTACAGACGTCCATCATCGGTGGGGTGGGGGGTCAGCATATGGCCCAGTTAAGTTGAAGTTTTCAGAGGCGGTAAATAGGACCACTTTGGGTGGCATTTACCAACAGTGCAAACCTTTGAAATTACTGCTACGCTCGTATGCAGGAGGGAACTCCCTCATTTGTATGGGCAGCATTATGTTAGCGCCTGGGTGCTGAAAGGTTTAGCTTGTGCTACAAGGGCCTCTGAATATATACTACACCCAAAAAATGGGTGCAAACCCAGATAGCACAGGTAAAAACCTGTTTGTGCCGGCACTAACTTTTGAATATCTGGCCCCTGATCTTTAAATGTCTTATCCTACATTAGCTTTGCTGGGTTGGGTAGCTCCCCTATTGTGCAAGCTCACAGGCCTACATAGGAATTCCCAAGTTTTGTTACTTCTTAAACAGCAAAAATGTTTTATTTACTCTTGGTTGACTGTGTAGGTGCACTGGTGCAAGACACCTCTTTCAGCCACAACCTGGGTACTACAAATACATAGCAAATGTTAAAAAAGGATACAGATCAGTGTACAGAAGCCAATAACAATGAGAAATGTGTTATATCAATATACAGAAGAAACACAGTTGTGCAATTTTCATAGTACAAAAAGATACATATACGAGCTTATACAGCTAACAGTATACAAATGTGCTTCACAATAGTGAAAATATAAAAACGGCATGGCTTGTGTAAGAAGATTAAACAACAGAATCCAGAAAAAGGGTTTAGCTAGCAACAGATGCTAGAGTTACAGTGCACAGGAGCATGTATTTAGTTTTAGCAAGTGGTCCTTTTTAAGCACAAAGGCTTTTGGGGAGGAGGACAATCTGACGTGAGAAGGTATGGAATTCCAGAGGGATGCACCACATAGCAGAAAGATCTCTGCCTCATGCCTGTTCACATGAGTGGGATCACTCGAGAATTGTTCACGGTGGAATGCCCCTGCAAACCTTACCCTCTGGTTAAGCATTTTTGAGAAAAGCACCTTTTTTTCTGTCCTGGAAGCACCCTGCGCTTCAATGCATTTGTATTGAGGTGCACGGTGCGGCATCACCTTACAGTTAATGGTGCTGCCCGATAGCCCGCATACTTTCGAGTAGTAGACTTTTCGTTTTAAATTACTTTCTGGGACAGAAACAAAGGTGCTTCTCAAAAAAGCGTAACCGGAGGGTAAGGTTTGCAGGGGTGGGAGCCCCTGCAAATGACAGCTTTCCTTTAACAGGAGAAAGTAACTCAGTGAGGCTCTGGGGCATGTTTCCATGTAGAGTCTTATACCCAAAGTTAACTGGTGTAAGTTGTACTTTGTGTTCCTGTTTCAGCCAGCTGAGCTGCTTAAGACTGGCATGGTGATGGAACCTTGGGCTCATGGAAGTGGCAAATCTTGCCACCTTGTGGTAAGTGACTTTTTTCTTTATGCAGATGGATTTGGGAGCAGCATCTGTTATGATGGCAGCACAGATTAATAGAGGTATGAGGTTACAGTGCACTAATCTAACTTAGTGTCAACTATGAGATGCCTTTGAATACGGTAAAGCTGTCCCAGTTTGTGATACATGGACTTTACCATATTATTAGCCCTTAGGCTGCCAGAAGATTTAGAATGTATAGGTTTTTAGGACATGCATACATGCTAGCAGCACAGCAAGGGTTAAGTTGTACGTCAAAAGTGAGCCATGGGTCTAGGGTTATTCCAAGGTATTTGAATTCAGCAACTGAATCAGTCTGGATGCCATCCAGAGTAGAGATGTTAAGTTCTTGGAAGTGGCACCTGATTTTGGGAGCTGTGCCAAGGAGCATGGTTTTCTACTTTGGCTTATTTAGGACCCGTTTCTCCTTGAGGAACCATCACTGAAGAGAATGGAAATTACACACAAGAGCATCGATGATGTCAGTCATGTCACTTCCATGGATATAAACAATTGTCTGTGTAAAGCAGGGATTTAGCAGGTGTGCAAGATACAGGGAGGTCATTAATAAAAAACTGAGAACAGAAAGGGTCCAAGAATTGATCCCTATGTCACACCATGGGTGATGGCATTTGCAGTGGAGGTCATGTTACCAAGCTTGACAGATTGGGACTCATTCTTTGTTTTTTCCATCCATTGTTTATTCTCCCTGGCCAGGACAGGCTGGGCACCCCTCTGCTCTGCCCCCCTCGGACCCCACCAGCCGAAACCTCTCCCAGTGCTCACCTGGAAACCTGGTACCCCAACGGATTACCTCCCAAGGTGGGGTCAGCAAGGGGAGGGCTGTACTCCCCTCCTCCCCCCCTCCCCTGAAGTTATCATATCCAGTTGTTGGCCTCGAGGTCCAGTGGTGTGACAGCAGGGATCGGTGGGTATGTCATTTATGCCTGTCCTGCCATTATTTTCCTTCTGAATTTTAGTTCCTTCCCGTGCTGGGTACGCACGTAAGCATGCACATGTGAGTCGCGACACGCCATGGAGTACTGCAGCCCTCTCTTCTACTGCCCTCCTCGACTCACACTGCCACATGGCATCCTTGATAGTAGTCATTCAGCAGACTGCAAGCCCCCCGAGAAAGGAGAGCAGCCGCCGTTGCTGACTACGGGTCACCTGTGTGGCAGGAGGTAAGGTGCTTGCAGCACCTCAGCCCTCCATGCCACTAGGCCGGTTTGGGTCCTGTTCTGAAGGTATCTTATGAACCACTGAGTAGCCCCAGTACCCAGGCCTATGGTCTACCAGGTCAAAAACCTTGGCTAGATCCACGAACACTGCACCAGTCACCAAGCCCTTGTCCATAGTTTGGAACACAGAGTTCATGAAACTGACCAAAGTGGTACAGGTTCCATGTCCCTTCTGAAAGCCATGCAGCTCCTTGGAGACTGAGACAAAAAACTCCTCAGCTTCACTCACGCGTGCCACAAGTCCAAGCAGTAAGTAAAACACAAGGCACTGCAAAGAGTAAGGACAATGAATTTAATCACAAAATAGGGCTAGTAAAGCCGCCTAGTCAAAAAACACCAAACTTCTACAGGTTGCACCGACCACGATCCTCTTGATGGCGTACGTTGTGTAAACGGTAAAATTGATATTTTGATACTAAAGTATCAGCTCTACTAATATTTTGTGATGCGTCGATGCCTATAAGTGCCTTATTATTACTACAACTCCCTCGGAGAAGAAGCATGTACTGATTAGGGTATGCAGTTGGTTGAGGCACGATTCTCTTCTGCACACCTTCACAAAGGGCTGAAAGTATAGAAACGGGCCTGTAATTGTCCAGAACAGTACTTTTACCTTTTTAAAAAAGGAGGCATGGCAATGGCTGATTTCCAAATGTATGGAACCGATTGAGTAAAAAAGAGAAGGTTGAAGATTTTGGTGATTGGAAGGGCAATCTGTGGTGCAGCCAATTTAAGAACTTTTGGAGATACACCATCATTGCCAGCAGATTTGTCAACGCTTAATCTAGCTAGAAGTTTATAAACTTTGTTGACTGTAACCTTTTTTAAGCAGAAAGGAGGAGAGGCTGTTTCTGACTTCTCTCCCCTTTTGAATTTATGGCACTCACTTTCTGTGTCTGGCTGATTTAAGTTTATCCAGATTACACAAGTGGCTGTTGAACACATCTGCCACTGGCTTAAGGTCCATGGGCAGGATTTTCAAAACGTGGTGCAGGGCTTGCATCCAGCCCTGTGTCATGACACTTTGGTTCTGGTGGTGCGCCAACCCCTTTGCCGCAACTGTTCCCAATTTTACAATCTCGGGAGCAGTTGTGACAGTTTCATGAATTACGGCTTCTGTCAAATATTTGGTGCAAGCTCCATAAACAGGCCTCCAGGATTGCATGCAGTTAGACCAGAAAAAGTTGGTCTACCTTGCCAATTGGTCACAGGATAGATTGGATAGATCACCGCAAAACCGCAGTGTATAGTCGGCGCACTGGGGCCTGCTGGTGATCTAGGACATTTGAAAATCCAGCCCTATGTGGTTAATGTCATTTACTTCGATGACCAATGGGGCCTTAGTGACTCTGGGGTTTACTATGTGATTTTTATAAGACCAGAATGTTTTTGGATCATTTAGGCTGGCTGCTTGTTTAGCTTTGAGATACAAACTCTTGACTAGGATGAGTTCACATTTACATTTGTTCCTTAGATGCCTATAGGCCTCCAGGGCAGGTTTAAAGTTTGATTTTTTTGTAAAAGTCCAATGCCAAGTCCCTTGTTCCCATTGACCTGAACAAGTCACTTGTTAACCAGTCTGAATTCATGATTTTGATGTTGCATTTGGTCATGGGTGAATGGTGTGTCTGTAATAAACACAGATATGTGTCTGGTGTGTCAAGCTTTGGCTGTACACATATTTTAAACTGGACTGAACTGAACTAGAGATGGATCTGTGCTGATATGTTTAGGCTTAAACTGTTTCACTGCTGTGCTGTGCCATTTAGCAAAGATTTCAGTGTAGTAGTATTATTATAATAACTTAATCTTCCATATTCACTTGTAGTAATATTATTGCTGCAGTTCACAGGCATTTGGAAGGCATTAAGATAGACGGAGATGCCGTAAATAAAGACTATATATTTTGTGTCTTTTTCCCTTAGGACGTGCTACTGCAACTGAGAACTCTTCAGAAAAGTGAGATACTGTACTGTGCCTGTGGTTATATGTGATCTTAATAGCTCATGCCCGTGACATACTGCAATTTGTTGATGATTTTCTTTTCCTTTCTTTTCAACTGAGAGGAAATAATTGGTTTGCATTAGCTGCAATTATGTTCCAGCTGTAGAACACAGTTTTCCTTGTTTAGTAAGTAGCCTGCATACTGTATAAGCATTGTAAAGTGAATGTAATATTAAACTGGCTGAATGTATGGTGGGCACAAATTAATTTATGGCGAAAATGTAACGTGAATATGCAGGCCCCTAAAGACATTCGACAGTCGCTATATTTTATGACGTGCTGATTTTGTTTTTACGTGGTCTGAAACTTTTGGTTACATTGGCCATAGCGTTGCCTAGTAATTGTAACTATTTGAACTCTATTTGTGTCTGCCTATCTTCTAAGATGTAACAAAAAGGGGCTAACCACCTATATTACTGTAATCTGTATGAATTTCACATGTATGAGGTTTCTCTTCTTGCCACAGTTCCCTTTCGTATTTGTAAAAAAAAAAAAAATAAACACACACACAAAAATATAGCAAATGATGTCAAAACATAATGTAAGATAAACAATCACTATTACATGCCCTTAGGGCGAACAAAGAAAACAGTGAGCTTTTCAGTTCATTAACATTACAGCCCTTTTAACTAGGCACAGTATTAAATTACACACAAAATAGGTAGACTGAGGCCCACATTTTCAAAGGAGATGCGTGGGGCTAAGTGAAGATCGTGCCACCTATCTCAAAACATAGATACATAGATACATAGACAGTGTTGGCAGATGAGGCCTATGGCCCACCAGTCTACCCATTTGAGCATGTAAGTTCAGTTTATGTTTTCCTAAAGTCTGTTGCCCTTACCTTATCCATGCATTCTTAAATCCTGTGATTGTTTCAGCCCCCACCATTTCCTCTGGCAGGGTGTTCCACTTGTCCACCACCCGTTCTGTGAAGAAATTCTTCCTCATGTTTCCTCTGAATCATCCTCCTCAACTTCATCCCATGCCCTCTAGTCCTGGAACATCTTTTCTCTTAAAAATAGTGTATTCCTGCACCCTGTTCCTCCCTGTAAGATACTTGTATGTCTCTATCATATCCCCTCTCTCCCTCCTCTCCTCCAGGGAGTACATGTTCAGTTCCTTCAACCTGTCTTCATAGGACTTGTGATGCAATCCATGCACCATCTTTGTTGCCCTCCTCTGAACCATCTCTACCCTGTCTATGTCCTTATGTAGGTATGGTCTCCAGAACTGTACACTGTACTCCAGGTGGGGCCTCACTAGTGTCTTGTATAGCGGAATTATGACCTCCCTTTTCCTGCTGGTGATGCCCCTGCCTATACATCCCAGCATCCTATTTGCTTTACCTGCTGCCTTGTCACACTGTTTCCCTACCTTGAGGTCATCAGAGATGATAACCCCAAGATCCCTTTCCTGCTTGGTGCATGCTATATCCTCACCCCCCAACTGATATATTGTGCCAGGGTTTTTGTGCCCCATATGCATTATCTTGCACTTCCTTGCATTGAATTTCAACTGCCAAACCCCTGACCATTCTTCAAGTTTCTGCAGGTTCCTTCTCATTCTGTCTACACACTCTGGTGTGTCTACTCTGTTACAGAGCTTTGTGTCATCAGCGAACAGTGAAATTCTGCCTTCTAGGTCCTGCGCAATGTCACTGATGAAGATGTTGAATAGGACCGGTCCCAGCACTGATCCCTGTGGTACCCCACTGGTCACTCTTCCCTCTGTGGAGTGACAGCCATTTACCACCACCCTCTGTGTCCTGCCTCCCAGCCAGTTACCTACCCACCACACTACTGTCCTGCCCACACCCATATTCCCCAGTTTGTGTAATAGTCTTCTATGTGGCACAGTGCTGAAGTCCAGATAGGCCATGTCCACTGCCCTCCCCTGATCCACCTCCCTAGTCACCCAGTCAAAAAATTCAATGAGGTTGGTCTGACGACCTCCTGGGTGAAACCATGCTGCCTTGGGTCCTGTGGTCCATTGACAACCAAATGTTCCACCAATCTCTCCTTCAGTAGTGCTTCCATGATCTTCCCACTACCGAGGTGTGAGGCTGACTGGTCTGTAGTTCCCTGCTTCCTCTTTGTTCCCACTTTTGTATAAGGGGACTACATCTACTGTCCTCCAGTCTTTGGGTACCTCCCTGTTTCAAGTGATCGGCTAAACAGAATAGCCAGAGGTTCAGCCACCACCTCTCTTAGTTCTTTAAGGACCTGGGTGCACCCATCTGGCCCCATTGCTTTATCAACTCTTATTACTTTCAGTTCCTTCAGGACCCTTTCTCGTGTAAAGGGACTTGTGTCCATTTCTGCACGTTCTCACCCTTGTACTCCCTTCAGACCCATTACCCTCCTCTTCCTCAGTAAAGACTGAGCAGAAATACCTGTTCAATATGTCAGCTTTACTGTTGTCATCCTCCACGCGGCCCCCATCCTCCCCCTTCAGTCTCACTATCCCTCCCTTTGTCTTTCTTTTTTCACTTATGTACCTGTAAAAGGTTTTGTCCCCTCTACCCACTGATTTTGCAATGTGTTCTTCTGTCTGAGCTTTGGCTTCCCTTACTGACCTCCCTGCCTCCCTTTGCTTCTCCTGGTACTTCTCCCTATCCCCTTCTGCCTATGTCTTTTTGTATTGCCTGAATGCAATCTTTTTGGCTTTCACTTTCTTTGCTACCTCTTTGGAAAACCATAATGGTCTCCTCTTCCTTTTCCTCTTGCTAACCTGCTTAATGCATAATTCTGTTGTTCTTGTAATCCCCATTTTAAATACTGCCCACTGTTCCTCAACCCCTGATTCCTGTCCCATTCCCCTTAATGCCTCTTTCAAGTATCTCCCCATTTTCCCAAAGTCTGCCCCCTAAAATCCAGGATACATGTTTTGTGTGGTTTGGTTCTGCTCTTTCTGTGATTTGAACCACAATGACTGGTGGTCACTGTTCCCAGGTGCTCCCCACTGTTACCCCATCACACTGTCCCTGTTTGTGAGCACAAGGTCCAGTATTGCCTTCTGCCGAGTTGGTTCCATGACCAGTAGCTTGAGGAAGGCACCCTGAAGGAGTCCAGGATAAATCCGCTCCCTAGTTGATGCTGCTGCTGGGATGCTCCAGTCCACGTCTGGAATATTGAAGTCTCCAACCAGTACTACCTCACCCTTGTCTGCCATCCTTTGGATGGCTAGCATCAACTCCTATCTATTTCTTCCTCCTGGGCTGGTGGTCTATAAACCACACCTGTGCGGATGCTGTCCCCATTTTCCTTTCCAGCTTAACCCACAGTATCTCTCCCCATTTGTTCCTCTTGGATCTCTGTGCCCTTATGTCATTTTTCACATACAGTGCCACTCCTCCTCCCTTCCTGCCTGCTCTGTCTCTTCTGAATATGTTGTAGCCAGGTATGCCATCTCCCAGTCGTGGTTATCATTACACCAGGTTTCAGTGATGGCCATAATGTCCAGGTCATGTGCGGAACTGCGATATTCAAAAGGGAGAGATGCATCGCGCATCTCTGGATGCGCCACGGTGCAAAGTTAATGTATGTGGTGCATGTACAGGAGGCGTTCTCATGAATTTTTTTTTTTTTATTTAAAATTGGTGACCGGGAAAGGCACACTGAGCCGAGGCTTGTTTCCAGATGCGACCTGGGTACAAGGTGTACATCAAGAACAAAACAGAGAAATTACAAAATGATCTAGTTACAAACGTGTAGAGCAACAGCAGAGTGCATGACAGTGTAGTAAATTTCATCATCTGGGACTTACATGTCTGATTGAATTGCATAAACAGCCTAAGTAAGTACAAGTAAACCGCATTAATCAGCATTTTGAATATGCAGCTTGGGATAGGAAACATGATGGAGAACCAGGAAAGGACAGTGAGTACTCAGAGAACAAAGGGTGAGGCTGTCTGCAGCAGGAGGGTTTCCAAGTGGTTCAGCCATAGAAGATTAGACCTGAGTCGGGCGTGACCCTGAGAGCAACTGGGGCAAGAGGGGCAGGGAGGAGCCTGAGTAGTAGCTTAACAGCTGCGAGGGAGGAGGCCTGATGGAGGCTGGGGAGGAGATTGTTCCAGAGGAGGGGGAGGTGATAGGAAAAGGCTGCTTGTCCCGAGGCAGAGTGTGGGCGTGTGAGTTGGAAAGTGTGTGCGCGCCTCTGTAACGGAGCGGGTAGCCAGAGTAACTGGTTGGTGAGAGGAGGGAGTAGAGGTAGGAAGCCTAGCCAGTATTTAGCTAAGAGGGAGGCGCTATGAATGGTTGTTCTGTGTGAGAGTGGGGTCAAGGAGAGAGAAGAGTAGAGGAGGCAGTGGTGAGTAAGTGGGAGGGAGGCTGTGGTGAACCGACAGAAGGATTGAGAAGGATGTCAAGTTTTGAGAGGACTGAGGCTGGGGCAAACCCGAGATGATGTCTCCATAGTCCATGGCCGGTAGGATAGTTTCACGTCACGAGTTCGCTACAGGTGGGAGGAAGGAAGACTTTGTGGCGATAGAGGCAGGCCATCTTGGGCCAGAGTTTGGTGCAGACTGCCTCAATGTGGGCAGAAAAGTTGAGGTGGCTGTCCAGCCAGACTCCCAGGTACTTGAAAGCAGGCACTATCTCAAGGGGTGAGCATTCTAGGGTGCAGATTTGTGGGGGTGAGGGTAGGGTGGTGAGTTTTTGTCTAGTGCTGAATACCATAGTAACAGTTTTTTTAGCATTTAGTTTGAATTACTTGATTTGAAGCCTGGTTTGGACCCTGTTAGTCATTTTGAAGATCTGGGAGCAGATTGTCATGGAAGGGGCCGGAGGCAAAGATGATAGGGCCGTCGGCATAAAGATGTACGTTTGAGGAGAGGCAGGCGGAGGGGAAGTCGTTTATAAAAATGGAAAAAAGGATGGGGAAAAGGATAGAACCTTGGGGGACACCTGAAAGGATGGGTAGCGGTGGGGAGAGAGTGTCCCCTATTTGGACCGACTGTTGCCTATTCTGGAGGTAGGAGCGGATCCAGTTGATGACAGGCTGAGCGAGGCCGAAGGAACTTAATTTGCAGAGTAGCAGGGGGTGGGAGACTGAATCAAAGGCTTTAGCCAGGTCAGTGAAGATGGCGGAGGAGGTTTGGCCTTTGTCCATGGCAGTGAGAATAGAGTCAGTTACATGTAGCAGGATGGTGATGGTGGAGTGATGTTTTCTGAAGCCAGATTGAAAAGGGGAGAGGGAGTTGTTTGAGAGAAACGCTGATAGTTTGGAGAGCATGAGTGATTCTTGGAGCTTGGCGAGGGAGGGGAGGAGGGATATGGGTCGGTAGTTACCTGGTTGGGAGGGGTTTCCGCCTTTATGCAGGGGAAGGATTTTGGCCATCTTCCAGGCAGTGGGGACTGTGGCAGTTGAGAGGGAGAGGTTGAGGCTGTTTGTTAGAGGAGCGGTGATGGCTGGGGTAGAGATGTGGAGCAATCTAGGGTGTAAGCCATCTGGGCTGGTTTTGGACTGGTTTAGAGTGGTGAGTGCAGTGTAAACATCCTGTGGCATGAAGGGGGGAGATGAACTGGAGTCAGGGGCGGGAGTTGTGCAGTAGGGTGGAGGGGCTGAGTTTGGTAGGGTGCAGGAGGTGAAGAATGTGTTAGAGTTCGCTACAGAAGCCAGTTCTTCTGCTGTTCTGCCATTTAAGCTGAGGACTGGGCTGGCTTGCTAAGTGGGGGGGGGGGTCCATAAGAGAGTTCAGTATCTTCCAGAAGGATGCAGGGGAGAGGTTGTGATGGGTAAGTAGTGCTTTAAAGTATGAGGCTTTAGACTACCAAATTATGTTGGTGCATTTGTTTCTGAGGCATTTGTAGGATTGGAGCTCGTTAGTATATTCAGCCAAACTATGCAGTGCATCTGCTGCGCATCTCAGACGTGAGCTGTCCAAAGTTAGGCATGGAAAAGCATGTTAATGTGCCAGCCACCCACAGGCAAGGCCACAGAGACAGCTCTCAGAGGTGCACACAATCATGCTTCAGGCACCCACACACAGCTGTCATGCCAGGATGGATGTACCCAGAGCCACAGGTGCCATGTCACCACTGTCACCATCCAGGGAGCAACCCCCACATGCACCCTGGATTTAGACGCCCAGCGGCCACATACCATTGCTGTCAGGTGCCCCCTTGGACACATCAGCAGAGCAGATGGCCACAATGCAGCAACTGTACTGGGTGCCATGGCCTGCACCCATCTGGCCTGCTGTTTGCCACCCGGCAGTGGCATGCACCCAGGGTACCATCTAGGGCAGTGGTGAACAGGTAGCCTGGTGGATGGATAGCAGCCTGGCATAGGCCAGGGACTGATCTGTGGCATGCACCTATGGTGGTAAACCATAGGAACATACAAGTGGGACCCACCCACTTGGGTACCTGGTCACCCTCTGCACACTGCCATTCCTTGCAGTCATCACCATGTTCCACTCATATGGAGGGTGTGTGGGGCACTGCAGGAGATGGTACACCGCATATGGAGCTCGTGTATCACATGCATGTGGTATCCCGATCAGGCTGTGTCACCCTGTGCCCTCCCCTGATGCATGTCCCAGTGGGCCCCTGTGGTCACTGTTCTGGTGGGCCCTCTGTACCCCAGTCCAACCCTCTACATGGCATGGGTAATAGCACTGTACCCAGGCCAATGCAGTCCACCCACCCACACACGAACAGTCCATCACACCTACCTGATAGGCTGCAGTACCTCCTGTTCAGCTTTGTGGGGTGGTGGGGCAGCCCTGCAGAGCTGGAATTGAGCATGCCGGGTATGCAAATGGCCTGCACATGCATTCCAGTAATGAGCTGCACATGTGGTAGATGGGCTTGGAATGTGCAATGAGGTAATTCTATATATCCTGGCTAAATATTGCAAGTTTGCACACCACACAAGGGGCTTTATGTCAGACATTTCACCATGCACCACATAGGGCTCGGGTCTTCTGCTGTGCATCTCCCAATATGCAATCACCCATCTTCAGGATATTCAGCCAGACATGCACGGCGCATCTCATGGCGTATCATCTGAATATCTCATTATTTTGGGCAGGTGCATCTCAGATACACAACGCAGGCACTTGCGTGATTTTCCAGGGGACTTTTGAATATGGGGGCCTATCACAGGAGATGAAAGTTGCCCAGATGTGTTTCTGCGTAGAAAACTAAGAAAATGACCCACACAGTGGCAGGAAAGTGGCATCTTACTGGCCTGTTACAGTAACCTTTTACAGTAAGACTTATCCTGATGTCCTCATATAACCATTGCATGCTCTGTAAAGCAACCCTGCCCCAATAGACCTAATATTAAAACATTTACTAGTCTTAATATCTATGGAGCTGAGTAACTATAAAATAACATAGAAACATAGACTTTGACGGAGATAAGGACAGCTTGGCCACCTAGTCTGCCCATTTCCCTACCAAGAGGATAAGCTGCAGATCCTATTTAACCAACAGCCTATTTCTTCCTACCCCCACAAAAATTGCCTTATGTCTGTCCGTTGCATACTTGAATTCTCCCACAGTTTTAGACCCCACAACCTCCTCAGGAAGGCTGTTCCATGCATCCACCACCCTCTCTGTGAAAAAATACTTCTTCACATTGCCCCTGAGCCGTACCTCCTCTATCTTCAAATTGTGTCCCCTTGTTCTTGCACATCTCTTTTTCTGAAAGATGCTACCCTCTTGGACTTTGTTGATTCCACTGAGGTACTTAAATGTTTCTATTATGTCCCCCCTCTCCCTCCTTTCCTCAAGGGTATACATATTAAGCTCCTTTAGTCTCTCCTTATATGGCTTCTCTTGCAGACCCTGCACCATTTTAGTTGCCCTCCTCTGAACTGCCTCCATCCTGTCTGTGTCCTTGTGGAGATGGGGTCTCCAGAACTGGACATGAGTACTCAGATGGGGTCTCACCAACTGTCTGTACAGGGGATAACAACTTCCTGTTTTCTGCTGGTGATACCTCTCCTGTACATCCCAGTATCCCCTAGCCCTCCCTACCGCCTTCTCGCATTGCTTGCCAACCTTAAGGTCATCTGATATGATTACCCCTAGGTCTCTTTCCATTTTTGCTGTTATTACTACCCACCCCACCATTGTGTAATCTTCACCTGGGTTTTTGTTTCCCAGGTGCATTACTTTGCACTTCTTTGCATTGAATCCAAGCTGCCATACTTCTGATCATTCCTCCAACCTTGCCAAGTCCCTTCTCATCCTTTCCACGCCTCGTTGTGTATCAACCCTATTGCAGATCTTTGTGTCATCTGCAAAGAGGTATACTTTTCCTTCCAGTCCCTCTGCAATGTCACTTATAAAGACATTAAAAAGGACTGGACCTAGTACTGAACCCTGTGGTACCCCACTAGTAACCCCTCTTTCTTCAAGTGGACTCATTTACAATTACCTTCTGTGTCCTGTTGTTCAGCCAATGTTTTACCTAGGCTACCACCTGGGACCCACTCCCAGGCTGGTTAATTTGACTACTAATGTTTTGTGTGGGACTGTGTCAAATGCCTTTAAATATTACAAACAGTAATCAGTCTGAGTCTGAATGTTCAAGATCTACCCTGGAGGAAAACTCTTACCTAATTTTCTTTGTTAGGTTGGAAAACGACTACATATTACGTCCATAATACAACTTTAACCAGGCAGGTAGCAGAAGGTAATGCTTCACCCCCATATTATGGGGACGGTGCCTCATGTCATTAGACACCCTTTTTCTTTGCTGGGTGCTGTAACATAGAAACATAGAACTGGTCAGAGGAAAAAACTGTTTGGCTCACCCAGTTTTCCCAGATGTTCCCTGCCTAGTCTGTCTCCTCAGACCCTAACTGGTCTCTGGGGACTCTCCCCTCCTCCCTGCCTATTTACTAATATTCCCCTGTGTATATCCCATGCACACTTGAAGCCCCCTACCATTTTCACTTCCACCACTTCTGCTGGCTGTCTGTTCTGGATGTCTACAACTCTTTCAGTAAAGAAGCACATCCTCACATCCCTCTTAAACTCCTTCCACCTAGCTTCACTACATACCCGCTGATCCTGGTGCTCTTTCTTATTTGAAAGAGACTCCCTCCTGCACCCTGTTTACTCCTGTGAGGTACTTGTAGGTCTCTATCTTGTCCTCTCTCACTCTTCTCTCTTCCAAGCTGCACATATTGACAGTGTTGAGTAAGCTACTTTGTCTATTACTTTTGGGAAACTTGTTCCAGCTCAGTGATCACAAGTAAGGATGAAGAAGTACTGGAAAGTAATACACCTTACAGTTACAATTACTTATGTCTTTTATACAAAAGAAATTGTAGCTGTAACTGATTATATTTATTTGAAAGTAACTAGTAAATAACCTATTACTTTCAAAAAATGTAATCTGTTATAATTGTTTATTATTTTTGTATTGTTTTTGTATAAAAAGAAATAAGTAATTATAATTGTATGGTGTATTACTTTTTCTAGTACTTCTTTATCCTTGTTAGTTACTGCACAGAGCTTCCTGGAACAAGTTTCCAAACATAATAAAAAGTAATAGAAAAAGTAACTTGCCCAACATTGCATATTGACTTCCCTTAGTCTTTCCTCGTAGGGCTTTTGATGCAACCCCTGCACCATTTTAGTTACCCTCTGGAATACCTCCACCCTGTGTGTGTCCTTTCTGAGGTACGGCATCCAGAACTGGACACAATATTTCAGGTGGGGTACCAGCAAGTAATATATGTGGCAACATTACCTCCCTTAAGGGCAGACTGGATGGGCCTTATGGTCCTTATCTGCGTCAATGTCTATGTTTCCCTCTTCCTTCTGGAGATACCAATCCATATATCCCAGCATCCCACTAGCCCTACTGCTTTGTCACACTGTCCTGTGACTTTGAGGTCATCAGATCACGGTCACTCAAGGTCCCTTTCCTGCTTAGTGACTGCCAGTACCTCTCCCCCCCATCCTGTACCCTTCTCCAGGGTTCCTGTGCCCTGGGTGCATGATTTAGCACTTTTTAGCATTGAACCCCAGCTGCTACGCTCTTGACCACTCCTCAAGTTTCCTAAGATCCCTGCATATTTTCTCCACCCACCCGAGTGTCCACTCTACAGATTTTGGTGTCATCTGCAAAAAGGCATACCTTCCCTTCCAGTTGTTCTGAAATGCCACTTATGAAGACATTGAAGAGGACCAGTCCCAGTTCTGAGCCCTGCGGCACCCAACTTGGTCATTCTCCCATCATTAGACTTAAGTGCCATTAACTACCACCCTCTATCTCCTGTCTGTCAACCAGTTTCTAACCCAGTTCACTACTTTGGATCCCATCCCTTGGCTGTTCAGTTTCTTCATCATTCTCCTGTGCAGCACAGCGTTGAAGGCCTTGTTCAAGTCCAGATAGGCCACATCCACCACCCTCCCCTAATCTAGTTCCCTGGTCACACAGTAGAAGAAATCAATTAGATTCCTCCAACCTTTCCTTTAACATGATTTCCATTAATTTCCCTGCCGTTGAGGTGAGACTGACCTGCCTACAGTTGCTAGCCTCCGCCCTGCTGCCACTGTTACAGTATGTAGAGAGACCATTTATTTATTTATTTTATTTAGTTTTTGTTGATGTCTGCTCTTCACCAGTCCATCAGACAGCTGTTGAATAAGGCCATCAGTAGGGAAGCTAGCACCTCCCAAGTTCCTTTAGTACAATTTTGTGTATCCCATCCAGTCCCATAGCCTTGTCCACATTCAGAGTTGCAAGTCCCTTCTGGACTCTTTCCTCTGAAAATGGGCTTGTGTGTACCTTCCCCCCCCCCTTGTTTCTGCTGCTCCCTGGTGGTCTGTCCCCCTCTCTCCACTGTGAAACTGAGCAGAAGTACCTGTTCAGGATGTCTGCTCATTCTCCATCCTCTTCTGCGCAGTCCCCCCCCCCGGCACTCCTTATCCTTACTATCCCACCTCTTGCTGGACCACGGTGGGCTCAGGGAGGGAGAGGGTGGTGGAACAGAGTTGCATCCCTCCAGCTGTACCTCTCCACAATTCATTCACTCTTCTGGTGGATAGTGGTTCCTCTATGGAGGCACCTGCAGTGGAGACCAAGGAGGATGCTGGGAACCTTCACAAAGGAGACCCACAGGAGAGTGGCATGGGACTCCACAGGGAAGGAAACAACAACTCCTGGTGGGGACTCATTCATTAGGAGGGTAGAAATGGGGAGGAAGGGAGAGGAGGTAAGGTGCCTGCCTGGGCGCCCACGGCTTGGAGGGACAGGGGCGAATCCTCAGGATCATGGGGCAGCTGCACAGGGAGGAGCTGGATGTCCTTGTCCACCCTAGGGACAAATGACCTGGCTAGGAATGGGATCAGGCAGTAAAAGAGGAGTTTGTAGAGTTAGGAGGGCCTTAGACAAGTAGCGACACGTAACCTTCTCGGAGGTGCTGCCTGTCTATGGCAAGGGTGATGCTAGGTACTCCTCACCAGGGAATTCAATAAATGGTTGAAAACTGGTGTGGAACTCAGGTTTTGGCTTCATTGGGGACTGGGAGCCACTGGAGGATGCAGACCTATACTGGTGCGATGGTCTGCATCTGTTTGGGGGAGCCAGGATCCTAGGTGAGAGGTTTAAATGCTTCATTGGCAAGCATTTAAACTAGCCAGGGGAGGCACCCCAAAGGAGCAGGAAATCCCAGCCTCCCCACAAAACACGGTAATTAGTGAGGTAAACACCAAGGTAGAGAAGTCATTCGGGAGAGGGCAGAGGTAAATGTAAAAAGGCAAAGGCAGTAAGGACAGGAATGGGGCTAAAAGGGTAAGGCCATCAAAAGTGGAGGGTGATGAGTACCAGTGCCCATAGTTCTGTGTAACAAGCTCCCTGAACTAGTGACCTTGATGGAAGAGGGTTGCCTGGATAGTGTGGCAGTCACAGAAACATGGTACACAAAAACTATGACTGGGATGTCAACATACCAGGATACACAATCTACAGGAGGGACAGGGAGGGTAAAGAGGAGAAAGAATAGCTCTCTATGTAAAGGAAGAGATCAAAGCAAGAGAACTAAAGAGTAAACAGGGACTAGATGAGGCACTATGGGTCACCCTGGAGACAGGACATGGCACCACAACCGCATGGGGTTACATACAGACCCCCCATCTCAGGGGAGGGAATGGACAAGGAAATGATAGAAGGCTTCCTTAGAATGGCAGAAAAAGGAGATATTGTTGATGGGGGACCTGAATATGCAGATATTAACTGGAGCACTGCAGGCACATCCAAGAGCATGGTCATTCTTGATGCCCTACAGGGGGCATGCCTCAGACAGCTAGTATTGGAACCCACTCGGGAGGGAGCAATCTTAGACCTGGTACTCTCAAATGGGGTTGGAGAATAAAATCTCAGATTTAGAAGTGGGTAGCTGTCTGGGAACAAGCGACCACCATACAGTGTGGTTCACGATAAACATAGCCATACAATCAAGTCATACAAAAGCAAGAGGATTGGATTTTAGGAGGGCTGACTTTGGGAAATTGAGAGAGTGCCTCAGAAAAACACTAGCAAACAGGCAAGAAAGAGGGGTGGAGGAACAATGGGGAGTAATCAAAACAGCCATCACAGAGGCAGCAAGCCTTTGTGTAAAGCAAATCAACAAAACACAACGAAGGAAAAAAACGCTATGGTTCTCAAAAAATGTGGCAGGGAAGGTTAAGGAGAAAAGGATAGCATTCAGGAAATATAAGGAAACACAGAAGGAGCAGGAGAGAGAACTTTATCAGATAAAGCTGAAAGAGGCTGGGAAGGCAGTCAGAATAGCAAAGGCCCAAACCGAGGAAAGGATAGCCAACTCTGTTAAGAAGGGGGATAAGACCTTTTATAGGTACATTAGGGAGCGAAGAAAGACCAAAGGAGGGATACTGTGGCTTAATAAAGGGAAGGGAATGTGGGTAGAGGGTGACAGTGAAAAAGCAGGGATACTGAACGAGTATTTCTGCTCAGTATTCACAAAGGAAGAGGAGGGGGAGGTACCTAAACCAAACAAGAGAAACACTCTGAAGATGGGGGTCGATACCAGTCCATTTACAGAAGAAAAGGTTCTGAAAGAACTAATAAAATTGAAGGTGGACAAAGCAATTGGGCCTGATGGGATTCACCCAAGAATTCTAAAGGAACTAAGGGTAGAACTAGTGACACCACTGACTACTCTCTTTAACAAATCATGGGAGGATGGGGTGGTACCTGAGGACCGGAGGAGAGTGGATGTGATTCCTCTTCACAAAAGTGGGAGCAGGACAGAGGCAGGAAACTACAGACCAGTTTGTTTGACCTCAGTGGTAGGGAAAATGATGGAATCACTTCTGAAGGAAAGAATTGTTGAGTATCTAGAGGCCAGTGGGGCACAGGACCCAAGGCAGCATGGATTTATGATGGGAAGGTCATGTCAGACGAATCTAATAGATTTCTTTGACTGGGTGACCAAAGTAGTAGACCAGGGAGGGGCTGTGGACATGGCCTACCTAGATTTTAGCAAGGCATTTGATACAGTCCCACACAAAAGATTAATACACAAGTTAGCCAGCCTTGGAGTGTGTCTGAAGGTGGTAGCCTGGATAAAAAATTGGCTAGACAACAGGACGTAAAGGGTAGTAGTAAATGGAGTCCACAGTGAAGAAACCAGGGTTACTAGCGGGTACCGAGGTTCAGTACTAGGACCAGTCCTTTTTAATGTCTTTATAAGTGACATTGCAGAGGAACTAGAAGGAAAAGTATGTCTCTTTGCAGACGACACAAAGATCTGCAACAGGGTTGATACACAAGATGGAGTGGAAAGGATGAGAAGGGACTTAGAGTTGGATGAATGGTCAGATGTACAGTATGGCAGCTCAGATTCAGTGCAAAGAAGTGCAAGTAATGCACCTGGGAAACAAAACCCAGGGAAGAGTACACAATGGGGGTGAAATACTGACAACAGTAACAATGGAAAGGGACCTGGGGTAATTATATCAGATGACCTAAAGGTGGGCAAGCAATGTGAGAAGGCAGTAAGGAAGGCTGGGGGATACTGGGATGCATAGGGAGAGGCATCAATAGTAGAAAACAGGAAGTTGTTATCCCTCTGTACAGACAGTTGGTGAGACCCCATCTGGGGTCTGCACTGTGTGCAGTTCTGGGAGACCCCATCTCCATAAAGACATAGACAGAGTGGAGGCTGTCCAGAGGAGGGCAACCAAATGGTACAGGGTCTGCACCAGAAGACATACTGAAGAAGACTAAAGGAGCTTAATATGTATACCCTGAGGAAAGAAGGAGAGAGGACATGACAGAAACTTTCAAGTACCTCAAGGGAATCAACAAAGTCCAAGAGGTAGCATATTTCAGAAAAAGAGATGTGCAAGAACAAGGGGCACAATTTGAAGATAGAGGGGCGGCTCAGAGGTAATGTGAGAAGTATTTTTCACAGAGAGGGTTGTGGATGCGATGGAACAGCCTCCTGAGGAGGTTGTGGAGTCCAAGAACAGTGGGGGAATTCAAGAATGCATGGGACAGACATAAGTCAGTCCTAGTGGGGGGTAGGAGGAAGTAAGCTGTTGGTTAACTAGGATCTGCAGCTTATCTGTTAGGTTGGAAAATGGGCAGACTAGGTGGGCCAAGTAGTCCTTATCTGCCGTCACAGTCTATGTTTCTATGTTTCTATATTTGCCTTCCTTTTCTCACTCAAGTAACTGAAGAAAGCCTTATCCCCTTTAACTATCCCTTGTAGTTAGATCTGGAACAAAGCAGACCCCAGCTTCTTCATGTGAGATGTTCCCCTATTTGTTTCCCCACTTGTAGCATGCTGTACTGCTCCTTGATACTCCCCATCACAGCCAGCACCATTCGGCATGACTCTCCTTCTGCCAGGGCCCTCTTTGGTGTGAGGTGGTAGTATGGCCTCAGGATGGAATATGATATTGCAGGGAAATCGCTTCAGGAAGCTAGTTTGCCAGAAATGTCTTACAGCTATCCCTTCAGCTCCTTCAGGAAGGCCAGTTCTTTCATCATTCTAGACAACCACATGATATTCTTTGAGGTTGTCCAGTTTTACTGTTAGTGCTACATTGCTTTCCTCAGGGCTTGTTGTGGCAATGGCGCTTTGTTTCCTGTATCCTCTGCTGATTTATGCTTCCGTCTATCATCCATTCTGGCTCCCAGCAATGTGCTTCTGTTGTTCAAGTCTGCAGCATTTTTATTTTGTGTCTGACTCGCCTGTAGCATTGACGCCATTGAGGGTCTCTGTCCCATGACCTCAGTTATTCTGGATGCTGCTGCTAGAGCCCAAAACCTGGGCTTGTTGCTAGGAGCTATCCTGAGGTCATCGATCTGTTTGGTTTCCACATGCCAGATGGGTAGAAAAGTGCATTGTTCAATGTGTTACCTACAAATTAAGTGGCTGATGTAGTTAAATTGCAGATCCAAGAGGGTAAATTCAATATAAAATGTAAAAATCTACAAGCTCTGCAAGAGCTCTACTAACCCGTGTCTGTCAAGTGTAGCTGTTTGCTTTGTCCCCATCAACATTATTTTTATTTAAAAGTGCTGTGTTGCAAATATACCTTAAAATGAATGCAAAATACATTTCATCGCACCACTGACACTGATCCTTATGCAAACCTACGGGGGCAGATTGATTTAGGCAGTGTGATCTTGAGAAGTTTACACTTTTAACACAGCTGTAATTTCAACAACCGGATAAGATTATAAATGTGTCCCTTCTGGATTTGTCTGCAGACTATTGTGCAGCTACAGTAGCAATATAATCAGCTGTTACCAGCCTAAAGAGATATAGATGTTAGCTTGCTGTATCACACCTTATAGTGATTTGCAGAACAGCCATCTTTCCTTGGCTTATTTATTTGCAGACTTTTTTGTATAAAATGCTTTTTTTGGAGTCTACTCTGAACTTAATACCAGTTCATTGAGAAAGCAGATATGTACCTGCTTGGGACGGGGCAGCTCTAGTTATAAGGTAGGGTTCAGTTTGATTAGATAGTAAAGGTCTGCCATTAAAATAACAAATGAGCAGCTTGTTTAAACATTTTGAAGAGAAAAAAAAAAAAGTAACTAGCTGTCCTCTGAAACCCTGCCAGATCATTTATGAACAGCATAATTCTGGCATTGGACCGCTTCTGCATTGACTCCAAATAATGAATTCCCCCTGCATTTCAAATTCAGTCTGGCCTGACACTGATTAAAAGTACAGGCACTGAAGTCCTCCACCATTGTAACTGCTCAGCCTAGAATGCAGAACCCTTACATGGAACAAGAGTGAAACTGAGAAGAATGTATCAGAACCCATGGGGCATTTTTATAATGAGAAACCTCCAAATGCTTCCTACCCAACTGATAATAGATTTAATAAGCAGTCGCAGTCTTTATATACACACACACACACACACACACACACACACACACACACACACACAGAATGTAATTCAATAGAAAGTCTTGTTTCATTGCTCTGCTGCTTCATTTTTGAGACTATCAATGGGAATTGTGCTTAATTGCACAGCAGAGAGATCAACGGTGTGATGCACATCAGGTTTTGTATTGTTTCTTTCTGACACATTCACCCTTCCCCCAACCATCGACACACTTGCAGTATCTGTTAGAAGAAAATGGACAGAAAGAAACTGCTCCTTCTCACCATACAGTGGAGTACTCTAACAGTGGCGGCTCTAACTAGGGGCCCACCAGCACGTGCCCCAGTAAAAAATGCTGTGCCCCAGTTGGTGCCCCATATGGTGCAAAGCTTCCCACATAGTAACAATATATCAGTGCCCTGGCTACCATCGGTTGTGCCCCAGCTGTGCCCTGGTAACTATTTCTGGCCAGAGCCGCTACTGTACTCTAAACTGATTGGACCAGATTTTCTAAGCCCTAGATCACCGCCAAGCCCCGTTGCACCGAAATACTGGGGCTTGTGGTGATCGAATGAGATTTACCATCCCGTGCAGCAATTGCTGCAAGTTAGACCATCTTTTTGTGGTCTAGCTTGTGGCAATCCCAAGGACCCTTTTCATGAAGCTTGCGCCAGATGCTTGACGCAAGTTGCCGTAAATCAGATAAACCGTTGCGGCTGTGTCTGACCTACTAAAATCAGAGCAGTTGTGGCAAACCCGTTGGGTGCACCACCAGAAACGAAGTTTGTCGGCGTAGGGCTTGGCACAAGCCTTGCGCCATCCATTAAAAATCTGGCCCAAATTATCGGTGTGCTTTGGGGCTATGCCTTCATATTCAAAATAGTCAACCATTATTTTATTTAGAGTTTTGCACATAGAGGATAACCCTAGTAAGAACGGGGTCTGTTTCCGTAGGGGTCCTGGGGAGTAGAGTTGCATCTATTTAAAATTTAAATACATACATTTGCAACACATTGCATTACAAGTCATTTTAGTGGCACAGTGGTGGCACTGTTGATAACATTGAGAAGTCATTTCCATTCAGAACTGCAGTTTTCATCAGCTTGAAACTCTGTCATCTTGTGGCTGGCCTGGTGGCACTGAGGTTGAGGCGCTGGATGCCACACATCACGCTATGCCGGCGACCCGAGTTCGGGAGCAAGCTCAGGCACCAGGGGTCAGCAGGGAAGGGAGAGGATTGAGCATCCAACAGACTGCTCTCCGCTCTTGGGGGGGGGGAGGGTTACAGGGTTGTCCGGCATCCCAGCGACCCCCGGTGGAGATTGGGGGTGCTGCAGGAAGTGGACAAAAAGACATGGAGGAGCGTGGCAGACATCAGCAGGGTTGCCATGCACCATGGCGTCATTGCACGCCACACTCAGGAGGGAGGAGGAGGAGCACAACAGAACAAGGAAACAACCAGCTCTGTGGGGCAGGCAACGGCACCTGGCCCCCTTGCCCACCGCCGGATCTCTCCCACCCGGCCTTCCAGTTCCTCCACCCAGGCTCTCACCTGCAGCTTCACCCAGTCTGTAAGACAGCGCCCAAGAGGAGGGTGCCCCACACCAGAGGTCAAGCCAGGGTACTAGCTGCAGTAGGAGGGGAAGAGAGGAGGCTCGGGATGGGAGACCTCAGGCGGCAGGATGAGGCCAGGATGCCTGAGAGAGGCCCCATGGAGGCTGTGACTGGAGAGAGAAAAAGACATTAAAAACATGGTGCAGGCCCGCCCGGGCGGGTTGGATTTCCGCTTGCGGCCATGCGACCGGGTTGGAGCGAGCCAGGGAGCTGGAAGCAGGCGGCAGGGAGGACTTAGCGTCAAGGACTGCTCGTCCTCTCCGGGGAGGGTACAGAGCTCGGTGCTTGTCTGACCCCAGGTGGAGACCTGAGTACAGCAAGCCGATGCTCCAACAGAGGGGCGGCGTGCCAGCTCGACGTCAAGGCGCCTTAGCGTCATCGGACCTGGCACCGCAGAGAAACACCAGGAAAACCTTGCAGCCTCCTGGTAGACGGAGCACCAGGGCCCGACCTTCAATGCCCCTACTGCCCGGAGACAGCATGCCGACAAAGATTAAGCGGAGCGCCGGGTGGAAGGGTGTCCCTTACCGTACTCCGCCTGGGGGTATATAGCCACGGCTCCATGGGCATGGACTGCACCACCGCTCCAGGTAGGTGGAGCGAAGGCTGATAAGCTCCATAGGTGTCCCCTCAAGAGGAGGGGCTGCAAGTAGGGAGGATAAGAAAATTAAAAAAAAAAAAAAAAAAAACCTTGGTCATCTTTTGATACAGGAAAATGAAATTTGCAAGAATTGCACATTGGCCCAGTAACTTGGGAGTTGTGCATCTTGGTGACATTTGCTTTAGTGGTTGTTGTGCTACAGAGTGGCAAAAGGCAGTAAAAATGATGTAAAAGTGGCTTTTTATTTGTTCATCAAGAACTAAACAAGCATTTGTCAATGCTGACTGTCCGCTGCATGTTGCTGTGCGTGCAGCGAACGTAACTGAGCTCTTAGTGAGTGCATACTGTATATAGGATGTGCTCAGTGACATTGACTGACAGCTCGAGGTGAGCTGTCATTCACTGAGCATGTACTATATACAATATGCGCTCATCGAAAGCTCAGTCGGTAACCAGCCAGGGTGGTGAGAGGAAGGCTGTGCTGTTCGCTGGCTCAGTTTCATGATGAGAGGAGCAGGGTGGTGGGGCACTACCTGCCAGGGTGGGGCATCCACTAGACCACTAAGGACAGGGTTCCAATCAATGTAACAGGGGATACGGGATAGGGAGTGGGATCCTCCAGACCACCAAGGAAATGTTTTACTGGATTATACAGGGTATCAGAATGGTTGGGGGGGTTACACTGGAAACCAGGGGACATTCTATTGTATATCGAGTGGGGACCAGGTGGGGAGGACCACTAGACCACAAGGGAATCTTTGAATATAACGGGAAAGGGTTCGGGTAGTGGGAGGGACCGCTAGCCACCAGGGACAACATGTCAATATACTGGGTGGGTGATGTGGGGGGGGGGTTAGGGATCACTAGACGACCAGGACATGTTCTGATTGATCAACGGGACATTGAGCAGCATCGGGGAAGGAGAGCGACTACTATACCACCAGGGAAATATTTTTCTTTATATATGGGATGGAGATCAGCATCGGGGAAAGGGAGGGACTATCATACTACCACAGATATCTTTTTCTTTATCTACGGGACGGCAATCTATGATTGAGGGAGGGACCACTATACCACCAGGGATATCTTTTCCTTTATCTACAGGATGGCGATCAGTGGTCACTGGGGTCTGCAGTACTTCTACCAGCCATTGAGGTCACGTGGAATACCACCAGGTCTCATTTGGCTGTATTTGCTCCACACAAGGGGACCACTCAAGAGGCCCTTGCACAGAGCAAATGCTTTGTGAATCAGGACGTGCCAATTTTCATGTCCCCTCCCCATCATTTGCATTGCAGCCCCCTCCACACTTTGTCACAGCACAAACCCAATTTGTGGGTGCAAACTGGGCTTTTGTGAATACCAGCTTTGTGCGAAATCCAGTTTGTGCCGCACAAACCAGGTTTATGCCAGGCAAAGTTTTGTGAATCTGGCCCCAGATTAGATATAATATATAATTTGCAATTGGGTGCTGATTTTACCACAGTTTTATATTGCATTTACCCAGTATAGTAGAGATGAGATGTGATATCTCATTTTTTAGTGTGGTTCTGCTTTTAAAATATATCTTTCTAGGACAGATCATCTTAGATACAACATCTCCTTTTCAGTGGGGTTCTTCTGTAGGTCCTGTTTTTGCACAGTTTTGCCAATATATTTACCCAGGATAATCCTGTTGAGATGCAGTATCTCATTTTCAGCGGGATCCTGCTTTGGCACATTTTTGTACTGTATTTGCCCAGGATGGCACGGCTCAGATGTTATCTTGTTTTCAGTGACATCTTGCTTTTCCTAGTTTTTGCACTGTATTTACCCAGGATAGCACAGCCGAGATGCAGTATCTCATTTTGAATGGGGCCCTGCTTTTACCCATTTATGTATTTACCCAGGATACTCCAGCTAAAAGGCAAGTTATGTTTTCAGTGGGGTCCAACTTTTACAATGTATTTTCCCCAGGACAGAGCATCATAGATGCACAGCTCAGTGTGTGTGTGTGGATGTGTGTGTGTGTGCGCGCGCAGGGAGGGAGGGGGCGCCACAGGGGTCCTGCATGTATATATTTTTGCTATATAGGTACCCAGGATAGAACAGATGAGGTGTAGTATCTAATTTTTAGTGATGTTCTGCTTTTACACATTATTAGATTGCATTTACCCAGGAAAGGCCAAACGACAGACAATATCTAATTTACAGTGCCCTCCCACATTTTAACCCCAAATGTCCAACATAGTTTTTATTTGACCTGAAGTTATGCTCAAGACAGTTGGGATTTTTTAAAATCCCATCTGAAAGGTGATTTTGCAGTGCAAGTGAGAAAACATGTTTCAGAAGGGAAGGAGAAAAATTACAACTGTCTTGTTCATGGTATACCGTCAGCATAATGACCTTTTCTGGCGAAGACATACAGTGACAGATCTTGCGCGAGTCGCTGTGGTGGCTTCCCGCTGTACTGACACTCTGTCTCCCGTTGTCGCCCCACCCTGAAACAACTCGAGACCCGCAAAAAACAAAACAAAACACTTTGTCCTGATGGGAGCAATGCCGACAGTCGACATTGTTCCTGTTGCTATACGGGATGTCGACAACATTGTTGTCAACGTAACTTGGTGGAACCCTTCATCATAAGGTGGTACAACACAAAGGACAGGTTGAACATTAGGGGCCAGAATCTGCAAGAAATAAAGTTGTAAGTAAACGCTGGAACAGTTCTGTGTTTCTTCATAATAGTTGTTTTTCCACATTTGACCCCACATTTTCAACATATGACCTGTGAGAAATAATATAATAATACAAATTTTTAAAAGGGTGATAAAAAAAAAAAAAAAGAACCCAGCTGTTTGCTGGCCAATAAATCTTATAGACTGTACAGCTAAAGTGTTCACTCATATCCTAAATGATAGAATGTGACTTGGGCTAATCAAAATAACATACTGGATGAAGCTCAGGAAGGCTTTAGGGCACAATATTCTACTATTGACCAATGCTTTGTACTTGCTCATTTGGTGCACAAATACAGGGTTGTGAAAAACCAAAAGTTATACTGTGCTTTCATTGACTTGAAAGCAGCATTTGATAGGCTTGGGATAGGTTGGAAAAATTAAGAGTAGATCAAGCGATAATCAAGTTATTACAGAGATTATATACTAATAATTATACTTGTGTAAGATATAATAAGGCAAGGGATTTGAGTGAAAGGTTTAATATAAATGTTGGGGTAAAGCAAGGGTGCACAATTTCTCCAATGTTGTTTCATATCTTCTTCAATACCATACTTAGAACACTATATGAGGATAACCTTCATATGCCATAAATAGGGGAGAGATGTTGTCCATACCCATGCATATGCAGATGATGTTGCACTATTCTCTACCAACTCTGCCATTTGTTGGTAATCCTTATTAGCATGACCTTCATGGCGTTGGCCACCCAGGGTGCGCGAGATGTCAACCCGGGGCCCTGCTGCCATTATGGACTGAGCGGATCTTTGTAATTAAACTTTCCAGGCAGCAGGTAAATAAAAAATTTACTTTTATGCTAAAAGCCCTAATTGGGCATTTCTGTAGCAGCTGCTGCAATTACTGTGGTTATTGGTGTTTCCCTTTAAATTTGGTGTGAAAACCTGCTTGACTCCATTGCAAAGGTCATAACCCAGCTTGCGTAAGGCATCCTGGAATTTTATGATGCTTTAGTGCTAAAGCCTGCAGTAGTTGTATTGTATTAACCAGTGCTGTTGCTGTCCTCTGCAGTCCCTATGTTCTTGTCTTATGCTGGCCATGACACTTTTCAAGGCATAGTAAGTGTCCTGCTGCTTTCTGTAGTTTACAGGGACTTCACAAGACATGTAATAGAATTGAATGAGAGTATAACTTCTGGTGGCTTGTGCAGGTGCGCATTATTAACTGCCATGATGCCTTGCATGAGTGGGGTCATGACCTTTGCAATGGAGACAAACAGGTTTTCACACCAGGGCAAAGCAACCTCATTTATATTTAAATTAGGATGACATTAGATGGGTGCAAGAGGCAATCATTGACCGTGCGTACAAACTACATAGATATACAGAAAATAGATTGAGGGACTTTCCCTTTAAAGTTGGACTTCAGGAAACACAGTCAACTGTTTCCTCCTCCTTAGGCTCACTGACAGCATCCTGAAGGTTATCCATCGTGGGCTTCTAAACTCAGCAGCATTTGTCGATCTGGCAAAGCTTTCACCACTGTAACCCGCCTTCTTCTGTCCAAGTTAGCTGGTGCAGGCCTGTCTGACCTTGTAATCACCTGTTTCATCTGCTATGTAGCTGGCAGAACTCAGTCAGTTCCATAGGTAACTCCGATCCCCACTGCTCACAATAGCCTCTGGTGTCCCACAGGGCTCTATATTAGGCACCCTACTATTCTCCATGTTTCTAAATGACCTCCGCATGCCTGTTCATCTGAGAACATCTACATGTAAGCAGATGATGCCATGATCTTCCTCAGTAGTGCCACCGAGCTAGAAGTTGATCTGCAGTGCAGCTGCAGAGACCTACAATGCTCCATTTACTCCTGTGCATGCATAAGACTCTCAGTAGCTCTCACAGAAGTTGTCCCTTCCTTCAAGTGCCTGAGTGCCTGGTTACATACTCAACTTTACTTCACCAAACACATAGACACCATCCTCTCCAAGCAGGGTGTACTGTACAGCAACAAATCCTGTATCCTCTTCCAAGCCTGTTGTGAGTGTTCATAAAATGATCCTCCCAACATTTGATTATGATTATGAAATCTATAGCGCCTTCCACAAATCCACCTTGGTCCAGCTGGACCTTCTGTTCCATTCTTTCTGCTAGTTTGCGTTTACCCTGGGCTCCCCCCTCCTCCCATAAACACCACTGTTCTCTTTATGCAAACTGTCATTTGCTTCCCTTGCTTGCATGTAACCCTTCCACTCTGCTGCCCTCGTAGCCAAGTTCTGGTTCTCCCTGTTCCCCTGCCAGCTCTCCTCCCTGTTCTCCCCAACTTCCCTCCAATTCTACTCCTTGGGAACTCCGTCTCTTACTCCTTCTGCCTTCCTTTCATCAATACTTCTACTGGACAGGATTATTTTCTCTACAGATGTCCCTCTTTCTGGAACAACCTCACACTTACACTTTGCTTGGTCTCTGCTCTTCTCTCTTCAAAATCCCTGCTCTAGACCCAGACAGCCCATTCTTTCTCCTTCCTCTAAGCTCTCTCTCCAGAGTGCAGATTATAGTTATTTAACAACACGGTTTCTAGTGGCCTCAGTGGCTGTCTTTTTTGCCACATGCCGTTTGATTTATTCCGAGCACATTGAACCTTGTGACACTATACTGAGTAAATGCAGTACTATGCACTGTCTCATGCACAATTTCACCTTGTGTAATGTTTTGGGGATATAATTGGTGAATGTTACTATTTCCCCCTTGTCTACCAATGTTTTATTCATCACACTATCTAACTGTGCGTAGCTGCACCTTATATAATGTTTGCTAACAAGATCTAACAGCATGTTTACACGGCTGTTCCGATTCAAGTTGCGGTCTACTCTGGAGATGCCCGACCTCCCACACCAATATGGTGTCTTGTCTATATAGCCCATTTCAGCACCAGTTCAAACCAATGTTATAATCATGTGCAATTACAAACAAGTGATAAAAATGCCTTGATGGCACTGTCAAAAGCAGCTTAAGAGCTTGATTGTCAGGTGTAATCCAGTAGCTTGTTCCATGAGGTGGCCACTGTGTAGGCAAGGGTCATCTGGCCAAAGCAGATTATTGCATCATCTGTAAAAAGATGAGTTTCACTACATGTACAGGTCCTTGGTAAGTCATTGAAATATAAGAAAAAAAAAAGTAGGGGCACCAGGAGTCTATCTTGAGGCACACCTAATTTAAAAAAAATATGTTTTGATATGGTTGAGAAAATCATATCAATTTGTGTGGCATCAGATAAATAATCTGATAACCATTTGACAACCAAAGATGATGATCCTAAAATTTGGTGATTCACCAAATCAAATGTCTTTGATATGGTGGCCACTCGATGGCCCCGTGCGTACTGCGACAGGCTCCCACACTGGTGTCCTCAGTTTCAGAGTGGATTTGGGAGTCAGCTGAGTGACCGGGGGGGGGGGCTGGTGAGGCACTGCCACATGGAGGTGCTCCCAGCCAGGTAGGGATGGATGCCAGGTTCCACCACACTATCAGCACCTGTGGTGAGCCACTGTGCTTCCCTCTTCTGCAGGATTACGCTACGTGTGTGCAAAGTCTGCAGGAATACTGCCTGGCATCGGGGAGAGGGGTGGAGAAAAGGGCAGGAAACCAGCAAAAATCCTCATAAGCCCCGGCTACCGTTAATAAAGGCCAGCTGGTACTCTTGGATCCTTCCCCCATGTGGATCCCTACTGGCATGACAGCAGGAGGAGTGGCAGTTAGGGTTGGGGGTACCAGAACTGGCAATAGAAGGTGAGATGCGCCTCCTGTGACCAGGAGGCCAAAGAGCTGTATGAAAAAATATTTTTTGATCAGTCTCAATAGACTGCTCTAACAACATTTTCACTACATAAAGTTATTGGGGTATAATTTGTGTGCGACAGTCGAATGTGCTGATTGGAATCCAAATTGCTGTTCTACTGAGAATTTGTTTCTTTGTATAAAATTTAAAAAACTATGCGCAGACTAATCTTTTAAATATTTAAACAAGAAAAGATAATACCGAAATGGACTTACACAGGAATTTAGGATCTCCAGATTTCTGTTCAGATGTTACAGAAACTTGCTTCCCAGAAAACAGAACAATACCAGAATTCAGAGATAGATTTTAGAAATAAGGCAAAGGCTCAGAAATAACCAGCGCAGCTTTACGCAGAAACTTTGGTTTAATTTTTTTTCCTATCCCCAGGCCCTTTGAGTTAACTAGAGTTGTTAGAAACTTATATACTTCATATGATGAAACTTTCCTAACAGAAGATTCTTGTTAGACATGTAATTTGAGGGAACGGGAGAAAAATCTAATAAATGTGTCCAGTCCGAAAGGGGAGGCATAGCAGGAACTGCATCAATCAGAAAGTATTGAACAAGTTTGCTATACGAGTTGCAAGAAAAATATTTACCTTCATATTGTATGAAAACGATCAAATCCTTAGCATCATTATTTAACGTTTCATTTAGACCTTTCCAAAAAGATTTAGAGGAACCTACATGTTACATTTATTTATCTAATAACTTTCTTTCCATTTTAACCATACACTGGTTTTAAAAACATTTGTAATACATGAATCTTTTGTCTGTCTTGTTTTTTTTTTATATTTCTATCCCAGTTGTTTTCCCTCCCTTCAAGCTCACCCTCACTTCTGTTGTCAACCAGTATTAATTTCCCCTCTAACCTTTCTATTTCTAAAGGCTGTCATTTTAAATAGTTACAAAACACATTTGAAATACACCAATGCATCTGCAATTTTAAGGATAAACTGCAAGTTTGACCAAGTAATTGTTTGTAGTTCAACTAAAAAAAATGCCTGTGTTGAATTTTATCAACATACTAGCTTGAATTATTTTTATAGGATGTGTAGGTTGTCTTATTTTCCAGATTCAATAAATTCCCAAGTGATGCATGGTATTAATGTTACCTGTCTACATTTGTAACTTTAACTTTTCTATGACAGGACCTCGGTGTGTGTGTGTGTGTGTGTGTGTGTGTGTGTCTGTGTGTGTGCTTGTGTGTTTCCCACAGGACTGGTTAGCAGTTTATGTTCTCCTATACTACGGAAATAAAAATGTATAGATGATGGAAATGCAAGCTACAGTATATACCACAGCAAGAAAACATTTTGGACAAAACTCCAACCAACTCTATAAAAACACATTTACCACTGCAAGAAAAAAAAGACAAAACTCCATCCCCATATAATAAAAATGTAGTTAATGACCCTAAAAGACACAACCTTCAGCAACTTCAGTACTAATCCAACAAAACTAACTTCTAAAGGAAACTTGTATCTTATTACAAAATAGAAAAACATACTCAAACCTAAAATAACACTGACGTAACTTGAATGCCACCGTCCACGCGTGATACCCTCATCTCTAACAGGCCATCTTACCAAATTGTCATGTCCCTTGAGGCACTTCCCCTCCAGTCTCACCAAATGCTGCTTCTTCTAATGCTGACAGCACCCTTACTGAACACACAACAACTGAACGCTGCATCCTCTGTGCTGCTTCCCAAAACACTGACCACATGTCGACTACCAGTGCCATACTGCTGCCCATAACACTCATGGCTGAAGTGCCTATAGTATGGTGACCACTGACTCCATGCCTGTGCCTACATGATGTTGCTGCCACTTCCAAAAGGAAGCATTGTGCTACTCTACTGATTTTATAGGACAACTAGTCAAGCCACTGATGTCACATGCATGCACCCCTGACAACTGTGCACACCCTACAGTAAGGACACACCCTAGAACAGAAAGTCTATTGACACAAATGTCACATATGCACAAAAGTAAAAAATGGGGCTGGAATAATGTCACATTTAGCACGGGGCCCAAAGGGCCCTACTCATCTTGCCCGAAGAGTCCTGCATCAAGCAAAATAGGACTCAGGTTCTGTTTACGTCTTCCTGCAGGACCCAAGGGGGACTCTCTGTAGGGTAGAAGTGTGAACAGTAGGAAATCAACTGTTAGGGTGAAAATTAGATGGAGCCTTTGACCGTCTTTTTTCAGCAAGCATTTATTGACTAATTAGTGGATTTAAGGGATAGATAGATTGAATATATGCTCCGGTTGAAATTATATATATATATATTTTTTATGCATGATTTTAATAATTTTAGTGCTATTGTTTTGTACAGCACCCAGAGTCTCTGGAGATGGGTGATTTTATAAATAAAATGTATATCTATCTTTTGTGGGTGGTTCCTTGGAGTTTGAATGATCATGGACATGCCTGTATATTCCTGAGTTTTGCACAGTAAGAAATTGGCCCTTGTTTGATCAATTCACGGCAATTTGTCATGCAGGAGCTGGTTCTAGAATGTCTGGCTCCTGTAAAATGAGTAACGATCAATTCAGTGGTTGCAAAGTTCTAGAAGGCTGAATATATAACCCCAGGTTGCACCTGGAAACTCGAGCCTTGGCTCAGTGTGCCTTTCGGTTATCAAAGTTTAAATAAATAAGTAAACAAATAAATAATATAAAAAAAACAGAATTAAGGCCTATTTGTTGCTCATCAGTACCACAAAATGGTTTGAGATTTGAAACGTTAACTGCCAGGTTTGATAGAGTTTGGCCCAAGGATAATTCTTAGCTAATTAGTTGTTTTGGAAATCTTTTCATTTTGAGTTATTAACAGAAAATGTTTCTGTGTTTGGGAATATTCAAGATGCGCCTGAACCATCCCGTCCACATGTTCACAGGCATGGTAAAGTCCCACAACTCCAACAACCCCTATACTACAACTATATATTGCTGTACACAACTACCAACGTTACTAGCTTTGACTGTTGGTCTCTGCTCCATAACTGTCAGGCACCCAAAGACTGTAATGTGAATGCCATGTCATCAGTTATCTTGCAGGATGTAAATAAGACTGGTCCAAATTGTTAGCTGAAATGCCTGTCTGCAGCTTAATATCTTCCATTGGAGGTCATGACTGGCATACCATCTAAACAGTCACCTATATCTTCCTAGAGTGGTGACTAAACAGCAATTATAAGTCGCTTTGTCATTGAAAGCTCTTAATTGGAATGCAAATGTCCACCATGCTTTATCCCCGCTGATATCTCTCTGCTGTTATTGCCACCAATGGCGCCCAGCTCCCTGCTGCTCCCAGTCCTCCTGACCCCAAATTCCATCTTTATAAAATGTCTCCATGCATTTGTGGTATGCCACACCTCTCGACAGCCAAGTGTCTCTGCTTGAAAATACCCTAGGCCAGTGAGGGGGTGGGGGCTTACATGAGTATGATCACTCATGTTTTTGTAGGAGGAAGGGAAACTAGGGTCCTGTGGGTGCCTGCCTGTCATGTCTAGGAGGTGAGAGCTTGATTAGGGAACCTACTTGATCCAAACATAAAAGATCAGCTATCCTACTGTGCCCAAGTGTAAAAAACCAAAAAACAAAAACCATGTAAGCTCTTCCTTAAAAACGAAGAAATGTTGTAACCTGCTGCATGTGATGTCTTAAAGAGCAATAATTGTGCTCATTTTAGAAAACCTTCCCAAGCCCCCACTGTTGCCTTACCCCACTAGAAGTCAAACAGCCCTTATCCTGTAATTTTTTTTTAGTAGTGGATTTTGAAGGGGGAGGGATCTTACTTTCGAGCCAGCCGCCCAATCCCTTCCCGGTACCAAGAGAAGCAAGATCTGCCTCTGTGCTACCCCTGCTCTACCCCATTCATATCAATGAAGCATGTCCCTACACTCTACAAACAATTGCCTCACGAAATGTCGGGGGGGCACAAGGTGGAGCTTGCTTTTCTCAGTACCATGAAGAGGAAGGGATTGACCGCCCGGCTTGGAATTATGATCCCTTCCCTTCAAAACTGCTACTTAAGAAATTACAGATAAGGACTGTTTGACTCCTAGTAAGGTAAGGTCACAGTGGTGCTCTTTAAATATGACTTTCTATTTTGTGCTTCCTGTTGACAGCTGTTTCTTACTTCTTTCTCTTATACCAATGTATTTATTGTGTGCTGCCATTGTGTACTATTATTTAGGTAACAATGTTATTCAACCGTTCGTGCTGTAAAAGTCAGGATTGAATTTACACTTCATGGTAATTTAAAGGAAGTATTTTTTCCATAGGGTGCGGAACCGAGGCGGAAGGGTGGTAGCCCTCCACTTTTTATTTCTGTATGGCAAAACTAGTAGAAAAAGTGTACTTTGTTCCTTATAAGTGCCTTTGATTCTCAGCCCCTCAGCTTTTACCATCTTCCGGCACCTTGTTTTTCACAGAGAGGGTTGTGGATGCATGGAGCGGCCTCCGAGGAGGTTGTGGAGTCAAAACAGTGGTGGAATTCAAGCATGCATGGGACAGTCATAAGGCAATTCTAGGGGTGAAGTAGGAAGAAGTAGGCTGCTGGTTAACTAGGATCTGCAGCTTATCCATTAGAGTAGGAAATGGGCAGACTGGGTGGGCCAAGCGGTCCTTATCTGCCATCAAATTCTATGTTTCTATGCTATGAAGAGCTATGATAGCCTATCTTTAAACTGAGCCCCTCTCATTATAAGTAAATGGCAGTGTTGCAGGAGCTATTGGGGTTCTCTTCAGAGTTTTCGAGTCAAGTCCAGGGTTCAGTTAATTTATTTTTAGTGGAACTCTAAAACTTTCATGGGTCAAAATCTGAAATCATTCCAATTTTTTGGGAAGTCAGAATATTTCAGGATCCCACATTTGAAATCAATATTTATGGATGTTAATGTAACAAGTAGCGGTAAAATACAATTTCTTTCAGAAAAATCCAAAATTTCTTGACTTTCATGCCTGCAGTTTTGGAAGTCATCTAATTTGTTTTTTTATTTTACATTTGGGAGTCAGTGACTTCTTTTTACCTTATTTTTGGAAGTTAAACACTCCCAAACTAAAGTTAAATGAATCCCAGGCCAAGCCCCTGAAGCTCCTCTCTATATTTCCAGTCACTGTGTAATGTAGTCACTTTGTAATGTCTGCTGTCTTGCTGCCACCATACTGCCAGGACCCATCAGAAAGTGTTAAGCGAAAGCCAGCCTGGTGGCACTGGAGATTGAGCTGGTCGCTACACCTCGTGCCATGCCAGTGACCGGTTGCGAACAAGCCTGGACCACTGGGGGTCGGCAGGCAGGAGGATCGAGCATCCTGAGGGACTGCTCTCTGGGGGTTAAGGTTTGTCATCTCGCCCATTGACTGCCCTCTGGTGGTGACTGGAGGGCAGTACGGGTTGGGCAGCACATACTGGCATCTTTACGTCGGTGGGGAGGAGGGACAGGAATAAAGATGGAAAAAGGGAGCTGGCGGGCTCCATGATGGCCCCGTGTCCCTGTGGATTCTGGATTGGGCACTGGAGTAGGAGAGATGGCTGGCACGCTCCTCTCTTGCCTCACTGCAGGGGAACTTCCGGGGTCGGCATGAGCATGGATGTGTGGGGCTGGAGGATGAGTCCCTCCGAGGGAGGGCCATAGCCACCACCAGGCTCCAGGGCACAAAGAGAATAATTAAAATTAAAAAAAAAAAGTGTTAAGGAGAACAGTCAGCACCTCCCAGGCCGCCCAAAGTAAGGCTAGTCCCAATTTACACTTTGTGTGCAAAAACATGTTTTAATTTACTGTTTACTGCAGTATAATAGATTGTATCAGACTGATTCTGCTGGCTTTTAAGGTGACATTTTCTGTAACCAGAATTCCCTGCAGCTGACATCAGAGCAGGGTTGCAGCAGAGTAGGCAATAGCCTGAAGTGCATGTTATAGTTTTTATAAGCTCTGATCTTTTGTTTGCTGGTCTTGCTGGCCTCCCAGGGCTAAGTACAGTCACAAAGGACACTACTTAGCCCAGGGAGAACAGTGGGATTGGAAAAAATCTGATCAGAGTTTATAAAATCTCTAATATGCGCTGCAGGCTATTGAATCTACCACTGCTGCGGCCCTGCATGTCAGCTGCAGGGATTCTGGGATTTCTGTTACAAAATTCAACTTACAAGTCAGCAGAATCAGTCGGACAATCTACTATACTATTATTTCCTGGCCAGCTGTTTGACTTAGGATATCCCTGGTGTCTGTTTAGATTTACCAGGTCAGGCTGAGGAAAACCTCAGCCATCATGGAGACAACAGCAGGAGTTTTCTCCCACCTTTTCTCCCTCTCTCCTTCCCAGGCAGGGACACAGCCCATGTTGTCCTTGCACACCACAGCATCCCCACTGCAGCAGCTGTAAGGTCCCTGGCCCAATCAGAGGGTCTCTGTGGTGGCAGAACCCACCAGCAGCCCTCCCCAGTGGAAAAACACAGCTGTCCTCACACCTGGCACGACTCACTGAGCCCATTCCCAGCACCAGGTTGTTGGCACCGCACTAAGACATCGGGTGGCCTGTAACATAAGGTCAAAAGGGACTCTTGGTCCATGATAACAATAAAACTTATAAGGGTAAATTGGAACTTTTTGAATTGTGAATCCAGTCCAGTTATATTACTTTAGGGTTGTGATGCTGTATGCACCGACAGACCTGGTGGGGTGGGGTGTTCCCTTCACTGTGTCAGCCAGCTCTTTGGTACTGTCTCTGGTAACTCAACAATCAGTTTTAAAAGTGAAAATATTAGACACAGTACACACACGTGGGGTTGGGGGGTGCAGTTCTGTGGGCAGGGAATGGACTTTGAAAACCAGTGCCCTGGATGTACAGTTTCTGTTTTCGCAGAGGTGAGAGAGAGTTTTTTTAAGGAGTTGGTACTGTGGTTTTTAGAAACAAATGTGGGAGATTGTACATGATGGTCTGCTAGGAGGGAAAAAAAAACCTCCGGAGTATAAAACATTCCAACATCTCTCAAGTTCATGGGAAAGTTGCTCTGGGAGAGTTATAAGCAAATATTCTGACCTCTTGACTTATAGCGAGTCCTGGAGTCATGCTCTCACATTTTTTTGGGGGTAGGGATCTGAACTCTTACAGTGTGAAGAAGGAATTTTCAGTGCTATAACAGGGCAGTTTTTTACGAAAAGCTTGGCATTTTTACCGGGAGCAGAAGCTTGTAGCTCATGGACATTATTTTTGTAGCATGCAAGAAGCATGCAGAGTTGTGGCAGTGGTAGTCATAGAAGGGTTGTAGTAAACTGCAGTTTTATTAAGCAAGACACTCAACACTGTTGTGGTTAGATTTGTAAAAGGTTTCTTCCAGAGTTTATATGCTGCAAGGGACTGGCATGCTCCTGACCTTTTGCCTGGGTACTATGTGTGTGACTGGGAGAAAGCCGATCTAGTACTATTGTTTTTTGGTTTTTTTTTAACAATTAGTTTATCCAGGATTGCTAAGCTGAGATCTAACATCTTGTTTCCACACCATTTACCCATTTTAACAGCTGGGTGGGCTTTGGCACTGAAAGTATAGGTGACCTGCTCAGTGCCATACAGTAAGTAAGTGGCTTTGAAGAGGTTTGAACCTGGGTCCCAAGCCTGTGTTCTAGTTGGCTGATAAGCTTGGTTGTCTGTCCATACTCAAATTCGATGCAGTGCAGCACCCGCTGTCACTCTCCCATCATTTGAGTAAGTGCTGTTAACCACCACCATCTGTCGCCTCTCCGTAACCAGTTTCTAACCCGTTTACCACTTTGGACCCCACCCCTAGACTGCTCGCTTTCTTTATCAGTCTCCTAGGTAGGGCTAGGGAGATGCTAGGGTGCCTAGGGAGGGGTATCTCCTGCAGAAGGAGGGAGGTGGTGTTGCCACTGTATTGCTCACTGGTGAGCCCCCCCCTCGTAGTACTGTGTCCAGTTTTGGAGGCCACACCTCAGAAAGGACATAAACAGGGTGGAGGCAGTCCAGAGAAAGGCAACTAAAATGCTGTTGAGGCTGCACAAGAAGCCATATGAGGAGAGAATGAAGGTATCAATAGGTACACCCTTGAAGAGAGGAGACGAGAGCAAGAGACCTGCAAGTACCTCACAAGGGTGAACAGGGGGCAGGAGGGGAGTCTCTTTCAAATTAAAAAGACCAGCAGGACTAGAGGGCATGCGATTAAGTGCGTGGGGGGTTAAGAGGGATGTTAGGAAGTACTGCTTCGCTGAAAGGGTGATAAACGGCTGGAACAGACTGCCAGCAGAAGTGGTAAATTCAAAAATAGTGGGGAGCTTCATGCATACTTGAGATAGACATGGAATATTAGTAAACAGGTGTGGGGGGAGAGGGTCAACAGAGACCAGTTAGGGTCTGCAGAGACAGATTAGGCAGGGAACATCTGGGCAGACTTGGTGGGCCAAATGGTCTTTTTGTGCCAACAAATTTTCTGTTTCTATGTTTTTGAAATGCTTCACTAGCCAGTACCATACCAGTTGGCAACAGCCATTACTGATGTGCATCAAGTCACAAGCAATGGCACATGGCAGGGTGTTCATTAAAGCATTACAGTGCATGCCAAAGAAATGTTGTAAGGCATGATGTGTAGCCAAGTGGCACATGCCCCTGGAAAGTGCATCAAAATACTATAACACAGCACCCCTGGAGTATGTTTTTAAGTTTATAAAATGACTTGTAGTGCATGATAGGTTTACTGGCCATAGAAAGGAGACCTGGCAGGTGACTGTGCACCTGAGTAATTTTGATGCATGGACATGTGACATTTCTTGACAAATACGATTACTGTATCATTCTGTTCCATTTTATAACCAAATATGGGCACTAATTGGCTGATATTCAATATATGCAGCACATTTTGAACAATCAGTAAATGCATTTCAATGGCTTAATGAAACTCGCCTTGCCAAGCTAGTTTGACCTAATGGCTAGACTACAGCACAGGCCTGTGAATCTGGAGATGCAGGTTTTAATTCCACAGCTGCCACTTTCTTTCTCACTGTGTGACACTGAGCAAGTCACTTAACATCCTTGTGCTTAACCTCTCTGTAATCTTTCTCTAATGCTGTGTTTACACGGCTGACCTTGCTCCTTTAATGGACCGTTGCAGAGCTGCACCGACCCAAAAGACGCTTGTCTCATGTGTCTACATAGCCCCCCTCAGCGCCGATGTAAGGTGCACTGGAGAGGGGCTGGGAGTTGGGGCAGTCGGTTAATGGAAGCGCCCACAAGGTCTTTCAGGTGGGAGCAAGTGACGCAGACTGTCCACATGACCGTTTAAACCGTTCGCTCCTGAACGTGTCCCCAGACTTTCTGGGACTGTGAAGCGGCACAGGGAGCGGCTTACCGTGATTCGGTAGGTGTCCACATGGAGGCATTTGCACCGCAGCAACCCGAGCGCTAGGGTTGCTGTGGTGCAAATGCCACTGTGTAAACACGCCTTATGTATACTCTCCCTCTGTGCTCTTTAAATCTCTTCCCACGTGCTAAAAATGGCAGTAACATTTGCCTCCTCCCCCACCCAGATTGTAAAGCACTTTGGAATATGGTTTGTATTAAACACACTGTATAAAATGAAATTAATGTCCCTCCCTCCTTTCCTTTCCTTTCCTTTCCTTTCCTTTCCTTTCCTTTCCTTCTTTCATTACTTACTTACTGCTTACTTAACTAGGAGGAAAGCACACCTGTCTCTCAAAGGTGCTGCTGTGGTATGACAACAAACACAAAAAGGGCAGTGGACAAACGCCAAAAATGCCAACATAACAGTTTATTACTGCAAAAAAATGGAATGCAGGTCACTAAGCCCCTCACATTAGTGCCATAGTATATGGCATCTTCAGGGGAAGGAGAGGCCATACCGTGGGCACACATAGGGCTACTGACCTCTGTTCCATTTTTTGCACCAATAAACTTTATTTTGCAATATCTGGTGTGTGTGCTGCCCATTTTTTCCCCAGTGGCCTGGGTTAGTTCCATAGTGACGTCCCACCAACCCCCTCCTGTGGCCCACCGCATTTCACCTTCTGCAGTCCCTCTTATTGCATATATATCCACTGTCTGGCTTCCTGCTGTTCTCCCTCCCGAATGTTACTGTCTTTCCTCCGTAGAAACATAGAAACATAGAATTTGATGGCAGATAAGGACCGCTTGGCCCACCTAGTCTGCCCACCCCTTCAAGTCTAGACTATCCTGATCCATCCAACGTGGTTATTATAATGGTATTTGTTCTTATAATTTCTCACCCCAATTCGCTTCCGAACTAGCTTCCAAATGTCCCTTCATTGTATTTGATATCTTATCATTCTGTGTTATACACTGTTGTTGAATCAATTGTATTTACTGTCTTCCTGCTTACACTGTATTACTATTGTGTAGGATTTATTTATTTAGGATTATTTCTGCCTTTGTTAAACTAATGTTCTGTTAAACTAATGTTTTTTCTGTAAACTCCAGGTTGTGCCTGAAAATGGTCATTGCTTTATTAGCGCACTTACCTGGTCAACAAAAACTAAATAAATAAATTAATTAATTAATGGTGCCCAGGTGAGTCCTTATGGAACTGACCTGGAAAATAGCCCTCTGCCTCCACACACCATGCTGTATGACAGGTTGAGAGGCACATTAGGTAATACAGTCTATGTTAGCAATGCGGACAGATTGCAATGTACACAGTATTAAACAATCAGAGCTTATTGAAGTTGCTCAGTAAAAACTGTTACCTTACTGCCATCTGCATAGTTTTCCTGTTTCTGTCAAAATCCTTGCTCAGGGTAGTATTTCTTTTGTAAAGTGAGTCAGCAGTAAACACTTTGAAAGGCTCTGCAAAGAAAGCAGCTGTTTCTGGAAGGAAATTACTATTTTCATGTCGTCTGTGGCCTAGGTGAAAGATGGTGGAGTAACAAAGTGTTAAGTGGTTTCCTGATTGGAGCTTGCAGGGTACTATTAGCCATGCACTGCGGTCTGTGAGACATCTCATTTCATACGGAGCTGCACAATACCAGATGTGCTGCAGACAGACAGCCTAAGTGAGGTACATTTCCAGTTCCAACCAGCTGTGAGTTTCCTGGATACCTTTTGAGTACCCTTTTCTCTGGCATCACATTTAAAAAATTTAATATTACGTTACTTAAAAGTTACCAGCTAGTTAAGAGTCTATTACTATTGATTTCAAGGAACACTGTCAATTTGGGCCACAAATTGTCCCTAGTTTAAAACACATTTATGATTGCTGACATTCTGTAAAGATTGCTGATGTAGCTGATTGTATGATTCTGATTCCTTTTTTTTGTTAAAAGTGAAAACAGACCGCTAACTATACTAGTGTTACCACACAAAAACATGTTTGTTTATGTAATCCCCCCTACAAATGGGGGTTTCTGTAAAGTCTTCCTTGAGCTTGCCTAAATGCTCACTGCCAGGCTGGTGTCCTGCGTTTTAGCAGTTTAAATGTATTGCAGCGAGTGCTTGTATAGCCTCTGTTTACTGTCTCTTTAAGGGCTGCCTGGATTGCAGTCATAATTAATCTTGGTCCTGGACTGCTGAAATGGGCCAATCAGTACCTTTGGGGACTCTAAAATGGAGTCTGTCCCCAGGGGCTTTGTGGGAGCAAAATTCTGTAGGAATTGTAGTTTTGGGCTTTTGGCCCCTAAATGAACCTGGAGGGGAGCCTTGTTGTGACTGACAGAGGAATCAGCCAATCAAACCTTTGATCCTGGGGAAAGTCCCAGACTGCTTGCAGTTTCAGTTCAGCTCTGAGTTGGGAAGTGAAGGAGTAACAGCTCGAGGTAGTCGAGCAGTAATCCTGCATAGATTCGTGTGGGAGAACTGTGAAAGGGCTGAGTTTTGGCCTGCCTGTCTGTCTGCCTGCTGTCCCAGAGAGGGAAATTGAAGTTTATTAGGACTGAATCCAATTTGAGGACGATTTAAGCCACAGAACTGTGACCAAGCTTTAACCTGAAGAAGACCCAAGATTTGCTGAATGCGATCGGCCTGTCAGGATTTCCAGCTACCTTTGAACTCCCGGTTTGTGCAGACACTGTAATTGCAACCAGATAGCAATCTGCCTGGTACAGTAGAATTTCTTACATGTAAATGTGCTGTGTGCTTTTAGTGGGTCGTGATTTGGTTCCCCAATGTGTGCTGAACTGTGTTCTGCTTGCTGGAGGCTGCATCCAGCTCCCACGGACTGAATCCGTATTCATCTCCATTGGGCCTGGGCTTTGCCACACTGGCCCAGCCAGACTACTCGCTGCACAGAGAAAGCCATCGACAAGAGACCTGCTTGGGGATCAGCCCCCTGCTCATGCTTTGAACAGGAACGACACCTTGGTGATTCATGTGGGCCCTGCTTCTCCTGGCACTCCAGTTCAACAACCTGCTGTCTCGATTTCATCCTGCCTGTGTCCTGTATTAGGTATCGTGAGTAAACATTGGGGTAGCTCCCAGCAGCAACAGCTAAATCTAAAGTGTTGTCATTGGATTGCTTTGTTGTCTTTTCTGTCACGAACTGAGCCCTTTGGCTCCGGATTACAAACGGTGTGTGTTGTGCATGTTGCTTTCTTCCATCACAGGGCCCCAAACAGCTGTGAGCGGCTACCCCAGGCAACGTTCCTGGCTAGCCAACCATCTTCCTACCTGGGTACCCAGAGTGTGTGACTGTGTAGGGACTCTGAAGTGCATGCATAACTGTCTGATTGATATAGCCTTTAAGCAAATCAACCTGATTACGGTTCTCCTTGTTCAAGTCCCCTGAATAAATCGGATCTAACTCTTTTTGCATTTAACCTGACTGTGGTTCCAGTTTGTGCCAAGAGTACTGTACTGTTGCTATTTGCTGTGCATAACCTTGTTTTACAGGGAGTTCCCAGGGTCGAGCTAGAGGAACCAGCCCTGGTGGTAAGTGCAAACAGTGTGGGTAATTGCATGGTGAATAGGGGTCATTATGAAAGTGATTATTGTATATTGTTCAGGCCCACTAGAAGGGAAGGGGGGAGTTGCAGTGTCCGGAGGGCTGTGCCCAGGTTAGCTTGACCACTAACAACCCTGACCTCCGGGTGGAAGCACCTGTTTCAGTGCCCAGGCCTCTTAACCTGCCTAGCCAAGCAGGCAGGTAGTAACCCTTGGGATAGCACCACCTAGGACTTACATTTGCATTTCTTGATCAACTTCCATTACACCTTTTCTGGACTTGGAACACCCTACACACTCATGATGTAGTAGGAGGAGAAGAGACTATTGCATCTTGAGTGTGTAATGCCCCCTATTTGAGGCTTACCTATAATGCCTCGGGTGTCTCCTGCTGCCTCCTCGGCGTCCGTCCATCCTTCGCAGCACTTTGCCATCTCATCCGGTGCCCCCTGTTTAATTGAGCTCTGCGGGCTTAGCAGTCATCTTGACAGCAGCTTGGCTTGTTCGCAGAGCCGTCAAGACATCCCGGGAGGAGGCGACTGCATTAGACCACCGTTGCGTCAGGAAAGTCGACCGCGCCTTGTCTTCAGTTTCCTGTGCTTTGCTAAGTTAAAATAGGCACCTGGGACCTGATTCACAAAAAGGAAATGTTTTTAAGTAAGTAAATAGGCAGTTGCCTAAAGCGCTGCCTCCAGGACACCCAAAAGGGGTTAAGGAGCAAAGGTCAGGGCATGGAGAGCTCTAATAAATATTCAGTAGCTTTGCTGTATGTCCCTAGCTGCAGTGGGTTATGGGAAGTGCGACTCCCTTGAAAGTGGACTCCTTTAAGAGAGGACTTTTAGGGCTACAAGACAGTGGAAAAAGTAAATTAAAATGATGTTGCTCCTGGCATCACCAGAACTTAATCTATGGGGAACAGGTATACAGATTGCCTAAAGTTGAACTGCAGCCTCCATTTTAGTAGCCAATACCCAATATCCAATCAGAAGCCAAGATTGAACAAAAAGGCTTCGGGGGAAATGCCAGAGATTTATAGAGGATTAACTGGGACAATTTCTAGGTGCCAAAACTCCAACCAGTTAGGATTTGGGAACTGTTTGAGACAGATGCAGCAGCCAATAAGATCTTTGGAACTCTGCCCCATATAAAAGGGGGCTCTGGCTGAAAAAAGGTCAGATTTGGAGATACAGCTCAAGAGCTAGTGTGTGTGTGCCTCTGGGGAGCCTGCCAGCTCTCAGGGCTTAGACCAACCTGGCCTAGACTTTTTCTGGCCATCCAGTCCGCGGGTCCAGTTGTTCCAGTCTGGGTAGCTGCTGCCTGCAGCTGCAGGTCATATGAGTCTACACCTCTAGAAGAGAAGATCAGCCTGTATCCTGCCTGAAGGACCAGAATGGAGCAAAGTCCAGTTTACATATAAATGTGTGTGAGTTGTGCAAAGTGCTGCACGGTTGAGTAGTTCGAATCTGCTCAAGTTGCATGCTTCCTCAGCCTTATTTATATTGATCTGCCATTTGAAGACTAGCATCATCAACAAGGACCTCAAGGGACTTCACCTCCACTGCATCCATCTGTGTCTACAGGTCTCATTTCACCGGAGAACGCCTAGTCTGGGGTAGAGTGAGTCGTCAATCAGGGTAGCTCCTCAGACCAATATTCAAATTAAAGGCGTCATCTGATTTTCTTGTGGGTTAAGTGTATTGAACTGAGCCATCCAGCTCGGATTACAAATTGTGGGTTAAGGGCATGCATGTTTCTTTCCATCACAGGGCCCCAACCAGCTGCAATGCCAGCCTGCCCGGTAACGCTTCAGGCTAGCCTGCACTAATAACTGGGTACAGAGAGTGTGTGTGACTGTGTTAGAAGGACTCTTGAGTGTATGTTTTATACCCTGACTAAATCAGATTCTGAATAGATTAGCCCTCCTTTGTTCACATCCCCAAATAAATCAGATCTGAATCTTTTGCATTTAAACTGGTTGCGGTGTACTTCTGTGCTAAAGTACTGTGTCACTGTTGTTTCCTTTGTTTCAGGTCTTGTTCCTAGGGTCTCTAGGGCATTCCAGGCTTTTTCTGCCCTGGTGGTAAGTGGTTACCAGTGGGGAGTCACTGTACATTGTAAAGTGTATTAGGTTTGTGTCACCTCAGACTTGTTCTGGCCACTAGAGGAACAGAGGTGGGATCAGTGTCCCGGAGGGCTGTACCCAGAGTAGTCATGCCATCAGCAACCATGTCCTCTGGGTAGAGGCACCTTTTCATGAGCCTAGGCCCTCAACTTGTCATTAGTCATGCAGGCAGGGTAGTATCCTTTGGGATAGCACTACCTAGAGGTTACAAGTGGGTGTACTGTTTGGGGATGTTCCTTATGTTCGGATGTATGAAATAAAGAGTTTATACATGTTTGCTTTGACCATTATTGTACTAAGTTTTACCTTCTAATGCTGTATTTGTCATTGTACTGCCACTTTTTAACCTCCTGGGTTGTGTCTGAAAATAGTCATTCCTATGTCCAGAGCACCTACCCAGTAAACAAAAACTAAATCGATAAATAACCAAGAATTTTAAACTAAACAAGTTTGGGTATAATTACACCATTACTGTGCATTTCAGTTCAACTAAGAAAGGACACAGATAAAACAACCAACATCATCAGTGAATCCTAGCTTAAGCAATCATAAAATGTGGGCTTTCAGCCAGAAACTCTGTGATTCATAAAGGGTTGACAGTGTCCCTTTAAGAGTAATGAAGGATGTCACCACTGATGCACTTACCTTGGATGAGCATCAGAATTTATTTTTTTCACATTTGCTGAACATTTGCATATCTATTTATTTTAAAATTATTTTACAAGGGTAGGACAGTGGTACAGCGACTGCTCATCGCGTTGCCACCTGGAAGACTAGGGTTTGTATGCAGTGCTTGGCATCTCCTGTTTAGGCTGGCTGGAAACTGGCGCCATGATGGAGACAGGGCACCTGCAGAGGGAGGGACTGGGCCACCTGGTGTTAGCACAAGCCTTCCAGCCAAGCAAGGATCAGCACTGGCTGTGAAGGCAGATGTTCGTCCGTTCTCTCTGCTGGAGGAAGGGCAGGGGAAGCAGCATGCAAATTATAGGGGGGACAGTTTTACCAGAACAAAGGTTGCCTGAATACAGGATTTTACTTTTGCTCCAGTTTAGACTGGGAATGGCAAACATGTTGTATTCTGTCAAAGAAATCTCAGATTTTTTTTGATTGGGTTATGAGGAAGGTGAATCTGGGGGAGCGCAGTGGATATGGCCTATCTGGACTTCAGTAAGGTCTTTGACCCTGTACTCGCACGTGGCCGATTAAGAAATTTAGCAACCTGGGGATGAGGGAGAAGCTGGCAAGCTGGGTATCTAACTAGTTGAAAGATAGGAGGCAGAGGGTGTAGTAAACAGCAGGCAGTCAGGGGAACATTAGAGTGACCAATGGAGTATCCCAGGATTGGTACTGTGTCCTGTCCTCTTCAGTGTCTTCATAAATAACATTGCTTAGGAACTGGAGGAGAAGGTGTGTCTCTTTGTGGATGATACAGAAATCTGCAACAGGGTGGACACCCAGGAGGGTGTGCGCAAAAATGATCTGGGAAAACTAGAAGAGTTGTCTAGGATGTGACAACTGGGTTTCAATGCTAAAAAAGTGCAGAGATGCACCTGGGTGGGAAAAGTCAGGGGCTGTGTATAGGATGGGGAGGGGAGGTACTTATAGTCACCAAGTAAGAGAGACCTTGGGTAAGATGATCTGAAGGTGGCAGGGCAGTTTAACAAGGCAGTAGGCAAGGGTAGCTGGATGCTGGGGTGTGTAAGGAGGGATTCTAGCAGGAGAAGGGAGGTAGTGTTGCCACTGACTGTATCACTCACTAGTGAGACTCCACCTGGAGTACTGTGTCCAGTTCTGGAGGCTGCATCTGTGCAAGGCCATTGATAGGGTAGAAGCAGTCCAGAGGAGGGCAACCAAAATGGTGTGGGGATTGCAGAGGAAATCATATGAGGAGAAGCTGCAGGAGCTCAACATATACTCCCTGGAAGACAGGACAGCGAGAGGGGACATGACTGAGACTGATAAGTACCTCACAGGAGTGAACAGAATACAGCAGGGCAAACTTTTTCAGAGGAGGAGCAGCACTACACAGGGGCATGCTATGAAGCTTGGGGAGGGGAGTTTAAGAGGGATGTGATGAAATACTCTTCCCGAAAGGGTGGTGGATGCCCATACCACTGCCAAAGAGGTGGTGGGGGCGACAACAGTAGGGAGCTTAAAGCATGCATGGGATAGGTACATGGACATACTAGGTAAAGGAAATGGAGGAGGGAGGGACATCTGTGACCAAATAGGGTCCAGGGTGTAGTAATAGGCAAGGAAAACAGGGCAGACTAGATGGGCCTACCAGTCTTTTTCTGCCAACACATTTTATTTTTTTTTTATATTTCCATATTCTTAGTATAGTGCAGTCACTACGGTAGCTAACACCCAAGTCAGCGCCAGAGGAAAGCTGGCATTTAAAACATTTTGCGGTAGGATATCAGAGAAGTAGTTTGAAGAACAGTGTGTGGATCTGTAAAGAGGTGTAACCCCCGCAAATGGGGGTTCCCAAAAGACTTCAGGAGCTTGCTTGAATGCTCCAAGCCTGAATGGTGTTTGGCGCTTAAGCCGCTTATCAGTGAGTGCTTTAGAGCCTCTGGTACTGTCTCTTAAGAGCTGTCTGCTTGCAGACATAATTAGTTTGTATGGGGGACTGTGTGCTTCTCTGTTTGAGTACCACGAGCTGCTGCCAATTCACTCCATTTTGCAGTCACTAGGAGTGCAAAGGGAACCTATCTGAAAGATGTAACTGTTTGCCAGAAATCATTTAGAGTAATAATGAAATGACAGATTGTCTAACCTGCTTTCTTTGCAGTCAGAACTGTGTCTGCCTAGTTCCCCATTCTGGTTTTGAACTGCTGAACTGGACCAATCAGTGTGGGGTAGCTAGCTCTAAAATGGTGCCTTGACTGAATCAGAACTTGGACTCATAATCTGAGCCAGCCACAAGAGGATTGTATGGGCAGTGACTCTGGGAGATGTAGTTTGACTTGGCGCCTTTTGGACCAACAGCAGCAGTCTATTGTGAGTGACAGCCAATCCAGCCAAGAACTGGGAGGAACTCAAAGGAAGTGCCCGGTTTTGTCTGTTGGAGTTTCAGTTTAGCTCTGGCAGTGAAGGGAAAGGAACCTGTGCTCCTTCAGTGCACAGTTTTAGTCAAAAACATGTGTAAGGTCCAGAGTTCCGGTCTGCAGCTTGTGTAACTGCTTGTTAGGACTGAATCTGTCCTGTGAAGAGAATCAAAGGATATCTGAAGAGTAGAAACCAGGCTCACCCTGTAGAAGACTGGAGAAATTGCTGAATTGCACTCCATCTGTCAGGAACTGAATCTGCTGTGTGTTCTCCCGGTATTGTGCAGTAATTGCGATCGATAGAGAAGCAGCCTGCCTGGTATAGTACTTTCTTTTTGCCATATAAATGTGTGAGGAGGCTTGTACCTCAAGTGAATCCTGCTGCCATTAAGTGACTTTTGCCTGTGACTGTTTACCATATATAAATGTGTGAGGAGTCTCTTGAGCTCAAGAGTAGCCCTGCTGACGTTGAAGGACCCTATCTTGTTTGGAGGTCGTGAGTACTAATTCAGGGTCGCTCCTGTTGAATTGCCACATTAAATCCAAATGGAATCACTGTACTGCTGACTGTTTAAACTAATTTTTCTTTTCTCTGTGTGAAAGGGCCCTACCAGCTGCCACGGTTTGGACTAGCCACTAGGGCTTGGGTACCCAGGGACAGTAACTGGTAGGATAGGCCTGTGCACAGAGCCATAGGTAGATGAATAAAGTGATAAGCTAATTAACCTGATTTCCCGTCCTTGTTATATCCCCAAATAAATCAGAGCTGCTTGTTTCAGCAAAGTTATACTGCCTGAGTGTATTTGTCTATGTTAAAGACTGTACTGTGATTGTTGCACTGTATCTTATTTCACAGGAGGTCCCAGTGCCGAACCAGTCCTGGGGTAAGTGTATACTGTGAAGGTAATTCTGATATATTGTGTGGGCCACTAGTGGGAAGAAAGGGGTTGCAGTGTCCAGAAGGCTGTGACTAAGTAAGTTTAACTATTGCAAACCCTGACCTCTGGGTGGAGGCACCCGCCATTGGATCCAGGCCCCTCAACCTGTTAGTGGCAAATCAGGCAGGGTAGTAGCCCCTGGGATAGCGCCATCTAGGGTTACAGAGGCAAAGAAAGAATAGATGTTCATATTGACTGTTTTCTGTGTGTGTGTGTGTGTGTGTGTGTGTGTGTGTGTGTGTGTGTGTCTCTCTCTCTCTCTCTCTCTCAAGACACACACGTGTACACCGCATTACTACACACACACACACACACACACACACACACACACTGTCTCTCTCTCTCTCTCTCTCTCTCTCTCCTCAAACCCAGCTAAAGGCATCATGGGTGTACACATTTTCGTTTGGGTTGTGACTGCACTATGGATGACTCCTAGCAGAATGAAACACATGTTTGTAGCTTGTCTTTCTCAGTCTAAACTGAAACAAGTATAAAGCCTGTTTTCAGACAGCTGTTTTTATGGGGAGGTCTTGTCAGTTTGCTCCACACAAGGATTTGCAATGCATTGTATGCTTTGCACTGAGTTTGAGGCTTTAGAGTGTATGCATATGGTTTACAACAGTTGCATTTTTCGTTAATCTTTTTTTGCAGGGGAGTGTGATAATGGTCTAATACTTAAAAACTAGTACTTCATTCCACTGTATTTCAAAAGCATTTGATTGTCAGTAATTACAGACCTGCAGACCCTCTCTCTTCCAATCAGGAGTCATATATTGCCCTTTAAATTAGAAACATAGAATTTGCCAGAAGATAAGGACTGCTTGGCCTACCTAATCTGCTCATTTTTCCTGCCTATAGTATCACCGCAGATCCTACTTGATCACCGGCCTGTTCACCCACCTCCCCAACCCTTGACTGCAGACATTTACACAATAGCTGGCCTGTAATGACATCATCAGTGTTATTTTACTCTTAATGACATAATCACCTTAACTTGCATTCTAAGTCCTCGAGTAGTTCCAGACTTAATTTTGGGGTCACTGCTTCGGCATACCCAGGTCTTCCCTGCCTGTGGGATGGATGGGAACAGGTTGGTATGCTCTATACCAGGACTTAAAAAGGGGCATCACAGTATAGAAAAGTCTGTAAGGTAGTTTAAGACTGTGGGTGACCAGTGAGAACTGGTATCTGGTTAGTGGCTGTGCTGGCCAGCAGCTTCTTGGCTGCAGTGGGGAGTCTCTGAGGGGTCCAGTGCCATTCCTGAGCCACAGGACTTACAAGGGGCAGGGATACCCCAATAATCCAATGGTCTAGTTAGGCCAAGAAGGTGTCAGGTCTTGCAAAACCACCAAGGGCACCAATACTAATTCTAGTACCAGATAGAACATGGAATGGCAGTTGCTGTAGGTCAGAGCTGTCTGTGAGAATTGGGAAAATCAAGGTAAGTGTGTACTGAAACTTCAGTCGGAGCCTCTGTTGAACTCTGAATGAGTCAGGGAATGGACTGGTGCCTGCGGACAGCACTCTGTGCAACCTGGCAGGGCTCCCTGTATCCACAGGGGCACTAATTGCGGAGGTGAATGCCTGGGATCTTAGTTACTGTGTACCACTGAAAGGCTGTACTCAATGCAGGGTGGTTGATTACTGCTGGACATTCTCAGTTCATTGTCCACCGTTATGGATGCTTGAGTCAGGACTTAGACTGGGTGTGAGAGTGTCCTGTGGGCTCAATAAGTAGTCACAATCACCTGGAATCCATAGGAGCACAGGATCCAAGACAGCATGGGTTTACAACAGGAAGGTCCTGTCAAACTAATCTCATAGAATTCTTTGACTGGGTAACCAGAGTGGTAGACCAAGGGGGAGCAGTTGATGTTGCCTACCTTGACTACAGCAAAGCTTTCGATACTGTTCCACATAGAAGATTGATTAATAAGCTGGGTAGGCTCAGGGTGGATCAGAAGTTGGTCAACTGGGTGGCAAACTGGTTGATGGGCAGAAGACAAAGAGTGGTGGTAAACGGTTTACAGTCAGAAGAGATGCAAGTCACAAGTGGGGTACTGCAGGGATCAGTCCTGGGGCCAGTCCTCTTCAATATCTTCATCAGTGACATTGCAGATGGACTGGATGGTAAGGTTTGTCTGTTTGCAGATGACACCAAGACCTGCAACAGAGTAGATGATCCAGATGGAGTGGGCAGAATGAGAAGAGATCTGGATAAACTGGCAAAATGGTCAGAAGAGTGGCAACTGGGGTTTAACGCAAAGAAGTGCAAGATCATGCATATAGGGAAGAGAAACTCTGAAGCCACCTATAGGCTGGGAGGGGAGTTGCTGGCAGTCACAAGGGAAGAAAGAGACTTGGGCATCATCATCACAGATGACCTAAAATCATCCAAGCAAACCACTAAAACAGTAGGTAAGGCTAGGGGATGTTGGGGTGTATTAGTAGGGGTATCACGAGTCGTAAGAGGGAGGTAATAATCCTCTGTACAAGACACTGGATAGGTCCTATCTGAGTACTGCATGCAGTACTGGAGGCCACGCCTTACAAGGACATTAACCAAATTGAGGCAGCCAGAGAAGGCAACCAAAATGTTGTAGGGACTGCATCAGAAAACATATGAGGACAGATTAATGGAGCTCAATATGTATACCCTAGAGCAAAGGGGAGAGAGAGAGAGGTGATATGATCGAAACATTCAAACACCTTAAGGGCATTAACAAGGTGAAAGAGTCTAACATGTTTCAATATAAGAAAAATAGCAGGACAAGAGGACACAGCATGAGATTAGAGGGAGGCCGATTAGGGGTAATGTGAGGAAGTTCCTTTACACAGAAAGGTGGTGGATGCATGGCATGGCCTACCTCTGGAAGTGGTGGATATGAATACAGTGCAGGGCTTCAAACAGGCATAGGATAGGCATAAGGAAGCAATACAGATGAGTATGAATAGATAGGCCACTGACAGCAAAGGACAATGGCACATTTATAAGGTAGAGAAAGAAATGGGCAGACTGGATGGGCCTTGCGGTCCTTATCTGCCGTCAACTTCTATGTTTCTATGTTTCTAAAATGCAGTCAAACAGATGGGATTTTTGGGAATGTTATTGACTGTCCTTTGGCTGTGTGTCCTTCTCCAGAGTGCTTCTCCAATCTCAGGTCTGTCTTTATGTGCTGCTGCCCCGCCCAAATAAAACGTGCATTATGGCAGTTTGTGTAACCCAAACTGTGAGCAGGGCATTTTTGTTATCATTCGGCAGCAGTGGCCAGATGACTGGTTGTGAATGATGATTGAACTGTACCTCACATGCAGTAGGGAAGTGAGTTAATACAGTGAAAAGTGAAGTGTTAGCACGCTGAAGTCCTCCGACTCCTAGGTCCTTCGATCATAGTTCTATCAAGGTGGCAGCAAAACAGCCTGGTCCTGGGTTACATTTTATAAAATGACAAACAGTAACCCTTTTCATATGACTTTAAATTTATAAATGTAACTCTATGCAAATGGGGTTCCCAAAGTCTTCCTTGGTGTGCCTAAATGTCCGCTGCCAGGCTGCTGTCCTGTGTCTTAACTGTTTAAAAGCTATTGCATGAGTGCCTTTATAGCCTCTGTGTCCTGTCTCTTTAAGAGCTGCTTATATCACAGTGTATAATTAATCTGGGTAGGGACTGAGTGTTTCTGTGCTCAAGTCCCGCCTGGGCTGCCAGATAATTGCTTCGTTCTGCCATCGCTAATTGTGCAGAGGGAGCTCTTTTGGAAACTGTGATTGTTTGCTGTTTAAATGCTATATTAATAATGATATCGTAGTTTGTCTAACCTGCCTTCTTTGCAGCATGGTCTTTTCTGTTAAAAACCACCATCTTGGTTCTGGACTGCCATTGTGGACCAGTCAGTACCTTTGGGGGCCCTAAAATGGAGCCTGCCCCCAGGGGTCTTGTGGGAGTGAATTTCTGTAGGAATTGTAGTTTTTCCACTTTGGTGCCTAAATGGAGCTGGAAGCCTTTGCTGTGACAAATGGATGAATCAACGAATCAAACCTTTTGGATCAGAGGAAAAGTCCCGAGCTGACTGCAGCAGAGAGTCAGTCTTAGATTGAGTTGAGAGAGTGAACAGCTCGAGATATTCAAGCAGCTGCTCCTGCATAGTCACGCGGGAAACTGATGGAAAGGCTGTGTTTGGCCTGTCTGCCTCATCATCCCTCGTGAGGGGATCTTTCAGTTAATTGTAAACCGGACTGTCGTCCGAACTGTGGTACTGCTTTTCTTTACTATAAGTGTGCTGGATGCTGTTAGTGGGCCGCGATTTGGTTCCCCACTGCCTGATTTTGTCACGCTTGCTGGAAGCTGTAACCAGCACTACCGGACTGCTATCCGAATTGCTCACCTGGTCTGGGCCCTGCCACCTTGGCCCAGCCAGCTGCTTGCACCCCAGAGAAGGTCATTGATGAAAGCCCTGCCTGGGGATCAGCCCCCTGCTCAACATCACAAACAGGAACGACACCATGGTGAATCATGTGGGCCCTGCTTCTCCTGGCAAACCAGCAAGTCATCCTGCAGTCTCCATTTCGTCCATCCTGTGTCCCGTACTGGGTAGTGTGCGTAAATACCAGGATAGCTCCCTGCAACAACAGCTCAAGCAAAGTGTGTCATCTGATTTAATTGTTTTGTCTAATTATCATGAACTGAGCCTCCTGGCTCCAGATTACAAATTGTGGTTTATTGTGTATGACTTGTCTTTCCATCATAGGGCCCCGACCAGCTGCAACTCTGGCCTACCCTGGGCAACGTGTCAGGCTAGCTTACCTCACCACTGGGTACCCAGAATGTATGTGACTGTGTTAAGGGATTCTAAAGTGCATGCATTGTAGCCTGATTGAATCAGTATCTAAACCAAGCAACCTGATTACACCCCTTCCTTGTTCATTTCCCCTGAATAAATCAGACCTGAATCTTTCTGCACTTAACCTGCCTGTGGTGCACTTCTGTACAACTAGCACTGTGGTACTATTGTTTGCTGTGTTTAATCTTGCTTTACGGGGGTCTCCAGGGCTGAACAGGTGGAATTGGCCTGGTGGTAAGTGCAATCAGAGTGGGGATATATCTACTGGTTGGGGGCTATTGTACCTGTGTATTCTGTTCATTGTTTAGGCCACTAGAGGGGAAAAGAGCGGGTCACAGTGTCCCAGAGGGCTGTACCCAGGTCAGCTACGCTACCACTAACCCTGTCCTCCGGGTGGAGGCACCGCTCAGTACCCAGGCCCTTAACCTGCACTTAGTCACGCAGGCAGGGTAGTAGCCTTGGGATAGCTCCACCTAGGGGTTATATAAAATATACACATTGCTACAAAATCAATCTGTACCATATCGATCTGAAGCATATTAGCAATAATATAATAGTGGTCCCACTGTAAAAAGCAGTAACCCAGTTCCCTTGTAGAGATAAAGTTGGCTATAATCCTCTGACTTTATCCTCTTGGAAATTAAATTATTGCCTTGCATGGTATAGTACAGTGCAGCCACTATCCTTTTATCATTTATAAAATGGATACAAAAAATGCTGGCTGCTGATTGGCTGACACAGGCTGGCACCTACACTTTACCTCAGCTTACCTCTCAAGGGAAAATAGGTACCAGTGTCAGCCTGCCTGCCAGTCCAATAACCACACATTGGCAGATGCCCTTGTGCATTTTTCTTTCACATGTGTGAGTTTTGGGACTCTTTCTTCCTTTAAAAATTAACATTATGCTTAAATAAAGCATTGAGTTAACTGTTTTTTTTGGTAGTCTCTGTACATTTTCCTACCACCAAACCAATTCTGTAAGTGTAATAAGGCACTCCAAAACATGAGAAACTGAAATACCAATACTGGACCGTAAGGGCCTCCGCCTGCAGCACTGGGCCTCACCACGCCCCTTGGACGTGCGTTAATCTCAGCCTAAGTCACACCCTGGACTGTCTTACTGCTTAATAGTTGTACTACATGTCCGTACAGATTTTATATTACTGTGTTACTCTGTTTTGTAGACATGTTGCCCCCAGTCAGAAGCCAAAGTTGTATACAGTTTGTCCAATAACAAACTGACAATGTTAATTTTATTCTCAAAGAAGTGACTTGAGTGACATCACCACTGGCAATTTGCTTATAATAACAGAAAAGAAAAATAATTTTGTTTTGGTTTTTTGTGTAACCGCCAGGGGGCGCTATCCCAAGGGCTACTACCCCTGCCTGCTCTGACTTTAACAGGTTGAGGGGCCTAGATCCGATGGCGGGTGCCTCCACCCAGAGGTCGGGGTTAAGACAGTCGAGTATGACTTGGTCACAGCCCTCTGCGTTGCTGCAACCCCTTTCTTCCCACTAGTGGCCCTACAAATCAATCACTGTACCTTACCTATATACACTTACCCCGGCTTGAACCAATCAGCTTGCTCTGGGGACCCCTGAAAAGTAAGTTGCTGTTACACGATAATCACTGTACAGTAATTCACCATAAACACACAAACTAGCCGTATACCTTTGCAAAATGATCAATCTGATTTATTGAGGGGAAATAACAAGGACTGGGGTGATCAGGGTAATTAGCTTACCACTAATAGAGATGTATCTATCTATGGCATTGTGCACAGGTCTAACTCTATAAGTCGCTGTCTCTGGGTACCCAGGCCCTAAAGGCTAGTCCCTTAATGCAGCTGGTTGGGGCCCTGACACAGAAACACGCAAGAGGGTTCTACGGAGATTAATTAGAGCCAGAAGGCTCAGTTAGTATAGCCAGCAAAGCAACCAAGAAACCGTGCCTCTCGCTTAGGAACAGTTGACAGGAGCTGCCCTGATTTACTACTCACGACTCCAGGAGGAAGAGCACTCTCACACCACTCAGAGGACCGAGCCTGGGCTTCAACACTTCTCCACACATTTATAGGAAAGCAGAAGGTACCATACCAGGCAGCTGCTGTATTTCCTGAATGCGAGCATTTCCATACATCGGGCCAAACTGACACAGCTTCACGGATCTTGACAGACCGAGCTGATTCAAGCAGATTCTCCAGTCTTCTACAGGGTGAGCCTGGTAGGTAGCCATGCCCCTGCACAGCCTCCTCTGACCGCTGACCAGCGGATTTAGTCCGAACTGCTGCTGGCGATTCAAAAACGCCTTCCTCTGGCTGCACACGTGCTTCCTGCACGAAAACTCAATGGCACAGAAGCCCAGAGCTCCTTCCTCGCTCTCAGCCACTATGATTCTGCTCTCCGGCAGTTCAGGCAGGGAAAACCTCATTCGGGTGCCACCCAATCCCATTGGAGGGCTGAAGATGCCAATCACTTAATACAGCCTTTGTTGGTGCAAAAAAGGCGCCATGGTCCAGAACTCAACTTCCCAGAATCACTAGCTGTATCCCCATTGGTCAGCCGGCGTCAGTTAGAGTCTGGATTCTGGTTGGTCACTATTCACACCATTTTAGATGCCCCCCCGGCAGCTATTGAACCCCTTTAGAACAGTTCTGGTCCGAGATGGAGGGGCACAGCACAAAATCCCAGCTGCAGTAGAGGCAGGTTATACAAACTATAATTTTACTCAAACTCCACGTTTCCAGGGGAACAACTACATCTTTCAGATGGGCTCCCTCTGTGCTCCCAGTGACTGCAGAAGCAGTGCGATCAGACAGCAACCCATGGCGGGACTTGAACAAAAACCCCAGTCCTCCCCATTCAAGCCACTCAAACCTGCAAGCAGGCAGCTCTTAAGGAGACAGTACAGGAGGCTTTAAAGGCACTCACAACACCCGCATTTAGCGGCCTCAAGCCGAACACCAGTTAGGCATAGAGCCTTTTAGGCAGGCTCCGAAAGCTTTCTGGAACCCCCATTTGTAGGGGGTTACACCTGTAGCATCTTGATGTCTCCAAAGTGCTTTACAGTCAAGGATAGGGAGGAGAGAGAATGTTGGTGCCATTTGGTATAGGGAGATTCAGCACAGAGGTAGATTATGGAGAGATTTCAGAGAGAGTTAAAAGGAAGACAGCACACAATGCTGGTATTTCACTGACTTGTATCGCTCGATTAGGGGTTCTATAAATAAACTATCTTTAACCTTTTACAGCTCTTCTTTAGTCATTTCTTACATCCTGCATAAACTTCCGATTTATACAGACGCTGCAGCCATCTCGGCACAGAAGCCAGCTCTGGTACACACAGTACACAGATTTCGCTGCTGACTTTCTGCCATTAGGCCACAAGAAAGAGTTAAAGTGGGCCTGGTTTAAGTATGGTCCTGGGATGCAATACCTACTGACCACCACACTAGATCACTCCACCCATGAACCAACACACTACAGTGGCAGTTCCCATAAAGTATGCACTTATGCTGTAACTCAATTAGTACTCAGACAAGTGATTTCAAACAAATGAACAAATGTCCTAAATGGGACAAATGGTGGCTAGCAGCAGTGAGGTTATGCAGTTAATATTCTGAGGCTGGTCTTCTGTGCTGTCCCAGGCCAAGACTACTTTGAATCCAGCCACACTTCAGTGCCTTCCTATGCACAGCCAAACAGTATTTCCCCAGGCTGTGCATAAATGCCCACTGCCCTTCCCTGCTCAGCCCTCCAACTGTGCTCACCCCCCACGATGTGCAGTACACTAGCTTTACTCTCAGCCCTCCTGTACTGGGACACTATTCTTTCCTCAGCACTACCATTTTATTATCCTTAGGTCTACTTAGGGAGCTCTCTGTGGTTCACTAGGTACCCAGATGTGAAAATGGTGTAGGCCTGATGACATTGCAAGTCACTGGCTGGCAGTGGTCCACGTATATAAAGGTTAGCATGCCCATTGGTTGATGTATGTCACTTGACAGTTGATTATAGTCTAACAACCACACACCTCACCTGAACTTCATCTCCTGTCTACCTGGCTAGCCCCATTCTGGACCTGTCCCCCCAGCTCCATCACCCGGCTTCTCTGGGACTTACTGATTTGTCCAGTCATACTCTGCCAGAGGATCAGGGAGCCCAGTCATTGTGTGGGACTGCAGGGGACTGGGTCTGCATCCTGCTGGTCGGGGGGGGGGGGACTTTCCTCAGTTTTCTTCCCGGGCCTATGGCACATGCAGTGATGTGTTGTGTGAGCTCCGCCTCCATGGAGATGCCCCTGGTGTCAAGCGGGTGGGATACCCTTCCTGGCGCAGGGCACCCAGATCTACATTGATTCCTATATTTTACAGAGAAATGGAGCAATTTACAGAAAAATTGCTCCCATAGACAAACTTTGGTTATATGGGAAAAAGATCAATTTGACTTCCATGGGAAATTATATAATCCACTAGAAAACCCAGTAAAATTGCAGTGGTGTTACAGGAACATGCCATATCAATCTGGGAGCACTGCTGGCATCTCATTGTGCCGCCACCTAGAACCTCCAGGTGGTAGCTGCCAAGCGTGACGTATGGACCCACTCCCTCCAAGCGAGGAGTCGGCCTTTGAGTGAACTGTGAGCATTTCTAAATCCGGGTTGCTGGCATGGCAGGAGATGAGGCGCCTAGCGCCTCAACCCTCCACAAAACTTTGTTAGCTAAGTACATATTTTTTTAACACATAAAAGCACATTTTTAAAAGAGATAACACACTTCAGGGTGTGTGGTTATAAGAGATTAATTAATGCACTTCTTTGGTGGTTGCGTCACTTGACTATGTCTCGTGCCTAACAACCACTCAAGGCATGCAATATTCCTTTGTAACCACAGATCCTGGCATGTGTTATCCCTTACATAAAATAGACTTTTATTTGTTACAAAAAAAGATATGCAGTTTAGGTGGGGTGTGCTGCTGTCTGAAAATAATCACCGTTAGGCGACGTGTTTTGACCAGTAAGGTTGTAGGGATGTCATGGCCTTGTTTATAATCTCACTTAACTTCCTTGCAGGTACCTACTAGTTGGTGCAGCCTTTCATGGTTTATAAAGTGCTTTGGGATGGTGTGTGGACGCTATAGGCACAGTATATCATATCCATTTTTCTTTATGGCGCTTTTGTGAATATTGAGGGAGTGATTGCATTCCCTACTTACTGTGATATGTGTCCACTAAAATGGGCAGGATCAGCCTAGGAATGAAGATGCCAAGGAGTTAGTTTTGTTTCTTTGTTCTCCTTTGTACTACAGGCTAAACCACTCCCTTACTGTGCAGTGTCTTAAGTGGATCAGCCTGTGATACTGCAATGGGAGGCCCTGTCCTCTAACCATTTCCCCTGCAATTCATCTTGGCTGGTCGGCCACTGGCAGGGCTTCCATCCTTTACACTACTATGGTCTAACTCCTCTAATGACAGAACCGTAATTAGTTTGGGGCTTTGAATAAGCTTGAAGGAAAGCAATGAAAGGACCCTGGACATTTTATTGTGATTTTGATCCCCTAACCTTGTCAGTGGTTTTTTATGTTCTTGAGACTGGGAAAACCTACTGAAGGCAACAGAAGAGGGAGTGACTCTTCCCTACCATAGTCAAAGATAACTTCAGCAGTAAATTAAATTAAGCAGCTAGCATCGTGTAGTTCAGACTAAAGTTCTATGAGTCTCTTACTTGATAAATTTCTCCCTTCATCCTTCGGACAAATAGATTCATTCTTACGCAGGCATTGTACGTTACCTTTGCAGATTTTTGCTGTAAATTAAAATGAGACTGAAACAGCTTTGCAGTAGCCAGATCTTGTATTCTTTTTTTTCTGAAGTACTTTGACTGAATCTTGTTCTTCTACTGGAGGAGTACTTTCTGTTTTTTGTTTTTTTTTAACTGGGTCTTTTGACACATTGGCAGTAGAGCTGCGGCTCAGTCACAACATAAGCTTTTGTACAGCTTTATTTACTTTCTTAACATGTCTCTAGATTCTGTCCACCACATAGCTTTCTAATGAGAGCACTGGCAGGAAAGAAATGGACGTTTTGTGATGTTCGTGTCTCTACTGTTGAATGCAGTGGTCAATCTGACTCATTTTTATAATCGGACCACTTTGTTTTTTCTGCTTCTGTAAGGTGAGCCACAAAATGGGAGGGAAGGGTCTGAACAATCTGCTTGAAAATTGACAGTTGCTGCACATTCAGCATTAGCATCCAGTAGGGCTAGCCTATGGTGATTCAAACCCATTCTCTTCTGCATAATTAAAAAAAATGCACATAGAAATTGCAGAATAACCCTAATTGCTTAACTCACTGATTATAAATCAAGTTTTCGAACTCAGGATAAGCTGGGGCCAAGAGCTATTTCGGTTTGTCTTTGTGATCGCTGGAGACATATGTTTTCTGAACCTAATAAATCACTTTTAGGATCAGCTCTGTAAATCGAGGCATATGCTAGGACGGCATCCAATACATTTTAGTTGTACCCTTGGAAATTTATGACTGGGGAGCAGAACATCCACATAGTTTGCTAAGGAGAAAGTTTGGCTTTTCTTCTATTAGCAGCATGCCAAATTATTCTGAGGTTCTGTGAGTATGAAGATGTTTCTCTTGTGCTAGTGAACCAAGAACTACTGTGCTAACAGATGCATGCCTTACAGCAGAGCAGCTCTGTGCCAAGGTGGACAGAAAGCAAAAGCTGTCAGAGGCTACTTTTTGTTATCTGGCATGAGAAGTCCACGGTAGTATTTACAGCGACTGCACCTCTCGTCCTCCTCGCTCTGCAGTGTAGCGGTCCCTTCTATTCATATTGCTCTTCTATAAAAGTGAGTTGTATCATTCATAAACCTAACAAGGAAAGCATTGACAGCAGCTCTACTCAATTTTCATGTTTTACTGCTTGGTTAATTTATATGGCTGCAGATACCATTGGCCTTCCATCTAAATTGAGACATTCTCATAGCTGAGTCTGTCTCCTTCTTGCTTGTGTCTAGAATGATTGGAAGCTTGTTTTGATTGTAAACAGTGATGCCTACAGAAGTATGTCTTGGATTGAATTTGATTAATAGCACTGATAGAGTGAGGCTGCATTATTGGTGTGGGGGTAGCTACTGTAAGCTGCTGTATATTTTTGACTGTCTCCAAGGAGTCTTGGCCCATGAGATGTTGGCTGATAGACTGTCCTATAATCCCAAGTATTTTGACAGAAACCAGAAACCGTTAATTAAGGTACCGCAAGGCAAACCAGTGTCCCTTTTGTCTAGCTGCTGTTACACGCGATCTGTTTACATTGATTCAGTGGGTAAGGATTTGTTTTCCTAAGCATGCAACTCACCTAACCAAGGTACTTGGTTGGCATCCACCTCCCATGACGTAGCTGCTTCAGTTGTAATGATCTTTCGCTGCTTATGACCAGGCCCCACCCCCATGTTGGAGTAGTACTGTGGCAAAACATGTTCAGTTCCCAGCAGTGTGTATGGAACGAGAGAGTGTTTTGAATGCCTAATTGAAGATTTGTTTTTAGAGATGGTGGATAGTTGTGTGGTTACAGCTTGTAAAGAGATTATCTGTGGCTCTGTCTTTAAAGCTTTGTTTTTTGTGTGTGTGTGTGTGTGTGTGTGTGGATGTGGGGGGGGGTTGAACTGCTTTCCCAATACACAGAAGCAATTTTTCTTTTCGATGGGGTCAGTACTTCAAATCTAAGTCTTTTATCTCCATGGAATCCTTTTCAAATGTTTACTCACCGATTCACTTCTGACAGATAAGTAATATTAGATTTATTGGGCCGCCCTGAATACGTTTCATCATCCCTTTTTATGCTTGTTTTTACCCTCATCTTGAAACTCAATTACTTGATTCTTGTATGTTCCTTTCACTCAACAAATGAAACTAATATATTTCATCAGACAGCAGGGCAAGAAACAGAACTCTGCTTTTGGTTTGTCAGCATTTCTGAGATTCATGTCCCACTTCAAATTAATTTATTTAACCAACAGGGGTAAACCTTGAGGCATAAATCTCGTTTACAAGGGGGACATAGGAAGATGGCAAAATAAAGTTTGCTGAATTTGCAGGGCACAGGACACAGTACCAAGTAACATTGCCATCCCCATACGGTGCTATATCACAGCAATTGATACATTGATATCTTCAGCCAGAAGATGCCGCTGCGGTAGGTGCATGGCACACAAATCACGCCCCCTCATTTATTTGTTTAGAAATTGATGACCTGGAAAGGCGCACTGACCTGAGGCTCATTTCCAGGTGCTATCTGGGGGGAGAGGGGACATGGAGCAATAATACAAACAGCTGAAAACAGTATGGACATCCCATAAGAGTTTATAGCCTGGGACATGAAAGGTAGCGACAGGGTCGGGGATGATTACCTAGTTAGCAAATCTCTACTGTGGGTACAACATATCTGTGGGAAGTAACACACATACACACACAATTACACTTTTTCTTGGGCTACTTTTAATAAAGATAACATTTTTATACGTCTCAGATTATATTTCATATTTTTTTTTTGCATTTAGCTTTCCCTGTTTCCCCACAGCTAAGATGAAAACAGGATCGATGCCCAGAGTAAAAAGGGTCAGTGAAATAGAACTGCCCGAGTGACTGTAAACATTCTGTTAGGGCTACAGTATGTTAATCATAGGTAAACATTTATGTAAGGTCTAATCAAATTCTCATTGGGGTACAGCTCTATTTTGAAATATCTATTTTACAACAGCAATAAAGTACTCCTAGGGGGTTATGTTACTGTTCGGGTACTTGCCCTTTAGGGGCATGTAACACCCGTCTGTGCTTAATACCATATTACAAGGCTAGAGGGTGGTTAACTGGACATTAACATGACACTGATCTTACCTTATTGCTTAATTAGGCTTCTACTCTTGCCAGTTTGTCTATAATCCTCTGCTTGTGACATCAACATAATTTCTACAGCAATGGACTGTGATGTCACAAGCAAAGGGCTATAATGTCAGGTGTAGACAAGCAGCCAGTGCAGATGGGAACTGTGATCCGGTTTCCATGTTAATGTGCATGAAATATATTAAATATGAGCTGAAATGTGTCTAAAAAATGATTTTTTTTTTAAATTTTTCCCTGAAGCATCAGGGGCTTCTGAACACACAATAGCAATAAATGGAGCATTTTGCTTTTCTCACTTTAGATATTTACATGTATTTAAACAGTGATTGTGTGTAAAGAGATTTCTGATTGACTGCTGATGAGGGTTTTAGAAAGAGTTGCTTGATGTCTCATCTTCTCAGCATTCACACCTAAAATGAATGAGTGGAATATTCAGCAGTGTGTCTAAATATAATGAAAGAAAATCTAACCTTCCTTGAGTGCGATTTTTCATAGTGGCAATAAGGTAATTCCAGGCAACAAAAGAAATGGGAAATAGTAAAAGAGGCCAGGCGACATATCAAAGAGACATATTTGATACCAGAAGCCAGAAACCCTAGCAGAACAGCTGGGGAGGCACTGAGGCTGCAATGTGAAACACCCTGGCAGCAAATTCATAGCCAGCCCTGAAGACACAAATAAGGAAACTAAAATGTATTTAAGATGGGAACATAGAAAATGCTACACAAAAGAAGGCAAAAGGTTATAGTGTTTGTCTCCTGCTATGACTAATGACCTGCCCGCACCCCAGTCAGCACCCCTCTCACAACTGGCTGCCACAGACCTCCACCCTGGTTTGCCTGTACAGTTTAATGTGCCATGGACTCAGCTTTCTGCAAAGATGGCATGTCCCAGACACCTGGACCACTTGAACCCAGTCACTGGTCCTCCTGTATATTAAGCCGAGGCAGGCTGCTCAAACTCTGAGTGTGTAATTTGGTTTTGTTTTATCAAATACTATGCAGATCACTTCCCTGTGACAGGAAGGATTATGTTTTTCCCAAATTACTTAAAATGTTAGCATGTGGCTTTAAAATGATCGCTACTTCAGAGGTAAACAAAAATATCTTCTTTAAAAGTCCTGGCCTGGTCATATTTCTCCATTCACTAAAAATACCATCAACAGCTTAATCTGGTTCTGTTTCAGTTGGTTTGCATCTGTATACCCCGTCCCACCACCACCGCCACCATCACCACCACCGGAAGAGGCTGAAAAACAGCAGACTTGCCTAGCTCTCCTTTTCTGGTAAAAACCAAAAACATTAACTAAAATGTGCCGCCAGTCAGTACTGTATATTATGACAAATTGAAGAGCTAGTTTACTGCTTGGAATTAATAGTAATTTTCAGATGCAGTCAACTATCACTTCTTATATCACAAATATATTTTTTTTATTTTCTGTTTGCCAATTAGAAGATTTTCCAACTGGCAGTACTGGGGTGATGTGTAGAACAGCACTCTATCTGGAGGGGAAAAAAAGCCAGTTATGCTCCTCCCACAACATCAGAAATGAGACCAAACACCTGGAGGCACCACAATCCTTGTAGCCTGAGCAGTGACTCTCTCAAGCTACCAATCAAAATGCAGGAAATTGGGCCACTAGTAACTAGGGAGAGCCAGTCCCTGCTTGCTTCATGTGAAAGTGAAACCTGGCAGTGAGAAATGGTTCTCATTGGTTACTAGTGATGTCATAGTCAGTGTGGTCTCAGTGTTGATGTAGTGGAGGAACAGAATTTACTTTTTTTCCTCCAGAAAGAGTGCTGCTCCACACATCACCCCAGTACTGCCAAGTGGAAAACTTCTAATTTGCAAACAGAAAAGAAAATTATGTGAGATAGAAGAAATGATTGCTGACTACATCTGAAAGTTATAATTAATTGCAGGCAGTTTCCAGGCAGTACACTAACTCTTTAAAGGCTATTTATTTACGCGATACATTAAGAATTGGCAAGAATTAAAACAAAAGTGCTTACTGGAGAAAACATACTAAAGGAAATGATTTTATATAGAAAAGCAAAGCTTAGCTTTCCTTGTGCTTGTACTCTCTTTAGGTGCAAATAACAAATGGTACAGTCATTTTAAGATATTAAAAAATCTTCTATCTTTTGAGAGACTCACCTTACCAGCCCTTCTCTTCTCTCACACACAGCCAATCTGTACATCAACAGACTGACCCTTATTCTCATTCTCTGACCCATACCCAGTGTTGCATGATATGCTGATATCTATTTATGTGGGTTCATATTGTATATGATGTAATGTACTTTGGAGTTAAGATATTGTTTCTTTAACAGGTATCTACAAAATAACTGTTATTTCTATAAAGGCTAGTGTGGGCCTGTTAAATTTCAAGGTAAGGGAGACAGGTATATAACCCCAGGAAGGCATAAAACATCCCACTATAGCTTTCCATGACAGGGAAGGGGTAATGTAATGACTTAGGGGTCAGAGGTTAAGCCAAATGCACGGACCAGATGTCACTGGGATTGACATGGAACCACAGTGACACCTACTGGGAAAGGTGAACTATTGCACCCTAATATCTGTATTGTCCTGGATTCATTAACCCCACCCCAGAGGAAAAACTAAGATGGGTGTGTCCTAAAATGACCCTCCAGTATATCATCAGACACACACTTCGAATGCAGAGCAGTTGAATAGTGTTTAAGTTGGATAGCAGAATAGTCTGTACAACTGGCATATACTTTTACACCAGAAAGTATATGTGTAGGCCTGGAAATATCTTTAAAACCAGACCTGAGTGTATGGGAATTAGACTCTTCACATATTCATAGGTTTCATAGGTTATATCTGAGCAGAGAAGATGTTAGTGCATTATGCTCGCCGATGCCCTAGTTATAGTAACTCACAATTTTGTTAGTTACACAGTATTTGTCTGGTTCCCTCCTAAACCCAAGCATGTTATTACTTGCAACAACCTCCTCAGGCAAGCTGTTCGAGACCGGAATTACTCTGACACTTAACCAATGTTTCCTTTTTATTGTTTTAAAATGTTGCCCCTTCAACTGCAATGGGTGCGTCCTGGTGTTATGATGCTGATCCCTAAGTGTCAGTCCCAGTTTCACCCTTTAATTGGTGTCCTTAATTGATCTATACACCATAAACAGATCTCCTCTCAGTCGCCTATACTCCAGTGTGTACATTCCCAGGTCCTCCAATCTGTTCTCATAGTCTCTGTCCCTAACATCAGCCACCAACCTCGATGCCCTTTTCTGAACCTCTCCAGTCTCTTGATATCTGTTTGGAACCCAGGTGACCAGAACTGGGCACAATACTCCAAATGTGGCCTCACCCAGTGAAGTGTAAAGTGGCATGATCACCTCCTCATCCTGCTTTTAATATGTTTCTTGATGTTGTTTAGTATACTACTAGCAGTTCTTATCATGTGGCTAAAGTGCTGGTGGAATCTGAGATCGTTAGTCACCTTAATGCCCAGATCTCTTTCTTCAGAGACCTTACCCAACTTCTGCCCCTTTAAAACATAGTCCATTTTGTTCTTATTTTTACCAAAGTGCAGAACCGCTCATTTATTAGTGTTAAAGGATAACTTATAGTCCCTAGCCCAGTTTTCCATTCTAGTTAGAGCATCCTGTAACTTCTGTGCATCCCCGCTATTATTGATGCTTGTGCCAATCCTGGTATCGTCTGCAAATTTGGTCTCCCAAACTTCCCCTCCACCCGTTAGTGAGTGTATGTACACATTAAACAAGCAATGCCCCAGACTGATCCCTGGGAGATTCCACTTTCCATGTTTAACCAGTCTCAATATGCACCCTTCAAACAGACCGTCTGCTTTGTTTCACTCAGTCATGCATTGACCCAGCATGTGATGTACCCAGGAATATTGTGTTCTATTAGGGCGTCTATTAATTCCCCGTGGGAGACTTTATCGAACGCTTTCGAGAAGTCCAAAAATATGACATCCTCAGAGTTGCCCTCATCCAGTGCCCCACTCACATGCTCATAGAATTCCAGATTTGTTTGGCATGATGAGTCTTTCTTAAACCATGCTGTGCATTGTCAAAGTCCCTGCCAAATTCATGAGCTCCACTATTTGATCCTTAATGATGGACTCCAACATCTTCCCAAGACAGTGGTCAAACTTACGGGCCTATAATTAACCAACTCTTGTCTTGACCCCTTTTTGTGGATTGGAACAGCGTTTGCCTTATGCCACACCTCAACCACCTCCCCTCTATCCAATGATGTTTGGAATAATGCTGTTATTGGTTCCACCAATTCCGCTGCCAGTTCCCTAAGGACTCTAGGATGGATCCTGCCTGTCCCTGAGATTTACTGGGGTCCAAATGCATCTGTCTATCCTCAATATCCACACTGTTCAGAGTAATTCTATAGCCTACATTATTAAGATGGTCCCTAGTACCCTTAGTTTTGTCATTAAATACCCGATGAAAGTAGGTATTAAAATGTCCCCCATAGCCTGGTTGTCATCTGCTAACTCGCCATCCTGGTCTTTAATAGACCCCACAGTACTTTTGCCCCCTTTTGTTGTTAATGTAGCTAAAGAAGGATTTATAATTATCCTTTACTTTTGTGACCAGATTCAGCTTATGTTTTCTAGTTGCATGATTTACTGCTTTTTTAGTTTCCTTTAATAGTTTTTTATATACCTCCCAGTTTCTTGCACACCCGCTCTTCCTGCCTTTATTAAAAGCTCTTTTTTTTTTAATCAATCTTCTAATTCTATTGAACATATTCTGACTGTAAGTCAGAATTTTGGAAACCAAGACTTTTCAACAGGGACAGCACCTGGAGCCTTTTAAAAGGACATCCAGAGACTTGGATCAATGACTTGTTACGCATTATATTGCCTAATGAACTGTCATCTCTACAAGGATATTTAAAATCTTGCCTGAACTTTAACATTAAAACAAGGTATAGTTTAGAATACAGTATCCAGTGTCTTCTGTGAACCATCCAGTTTTACTTTTGTTTACTTTTGTTATTGTCTGCATTTCAAAGTTTTTCCAAACTGTAGACTTTTCTTTATTGCCTTTATTTTAAGTGAACTTTATGATTTTCTTATCAACTCACGTGGGGTCTGGTTGTGTGATTTAATATTTAAAACAGAAGGGTTTTGAAAGACTGTGTGCCTAAAAGATAAAATCCACTCGGCTATCATATAAAACTACCTAGGCAAGACGTAGCCAGTGGCCGTGGTGGGGTTCAAATACTGAAAGTAGTGCAGAGTCAAGGGAACTCAAAACTACATAGAATCCACCCTTCCACTGGGAAAATGAAGGTTGAAGTCTTCCTGAACCCTAACTCCTGCTTACAGGTTCCTGAATGGGGATCCTCTCTGCAAACAGGAGGTCCGCTGGGCTGCCTGAGGTTAGGGGGCCAAGGGCGCGTGACAGATTTGGGTCCAGCTACTGGGATTTTGAACGGTCTTGCAAAATCATCATACAATTGAAGGCAGAATTTGGAAAGGGGGAAAAGAAATTTGGCAGACAATAGAGCCTATGCTGTTTGAATGTTATTTTTAACTGAGTAGTGTAGATAGAAGAATGTCTGTTCAGTACAGCAGTATGAACTTGGAGGAACAGAGGAAGGTCTGTGAGGAGAAGGGCATTCCTAATGAAACCAAAAATAAAAGGCAACTCATAGAGGCCCTTCTGGCAGCTGAGACGAAGGAAGTGCCACCCCAATTAGTGCCAGAAGTGGTGACGTCAGAGGTCCAGAGCCCAGAGGACAAGGAGCTATCTACAGACCAAGAGCTGGAGCTGAGGAGGCTGCGGATGCAGGAGAAACAGCTTGAGAATGAGCACAAAAGGTCTGAGATGGAGCAAAAGAGTTTCAAGATGGAAATGGAGGACTGAAGGCAACAGAGAAAGGTGGAAGAACAACAGCAAGAGAGAGCGGCCCAAGAATGGCAGCACCAGGCAGTGCCAGAGGGAACATGAGCTGAAAACACTGACGCTCCAACCGACACCAACCCCTGGGCAGACAAGTGGTGGATTTGGGCTTCAACCTGTAGGACTGGGGTATAAGTTAAATTCAAAATTAATTGCTGAGTTTAAAGAGGGGAAGGTATGGACATGTTTTAAATTAATTGAAAGGTCTATATCTTGGCCAATCTGCCCAAAGAGACCTGGAGCTTTCACCTATCTCCACTACTTATTGGCAAGGGAGGGAAGCATTGGGGCAGATGGACAATGTATAAAGTAAAGATTTTGACAAGTTAAAACTGCTTTATTAAAAAAATATGATCTGAACCCTGATGCATACAGAGCAGAGTTCTGGAAACTCCGAAAGAGGCCGGAAATGAGCTTTGAGGAGGTAGCCACAAAACAGCATCAGTATTTAAAACGATGATGGAAGGGGGTGAAAGCAGATTCTGTTGAGCTATTGAAGGGGTGATATTGCTTGAACAGTTTTACTGGATTTGCTCACCTGACTTGAAGCTTTGGCTAGAGGACCAAGATCCTAAGACTGCCAAAGAGGCTGCAGAGCTGGCAGATCACTATGCTTGAAGCAAGGCTACTCCCAAAGGGAATTCAGAGGTGAAAGGGAAAAGTGGGCATTTTGGGCAACCAAAAACCACAGGGCCCCTGCAAAAAGAGGGGAATCCAGAGGTGCCCAAAAGGGAGGTTGGGGACAAGAAATATGATGAATGCTGGTATTGTCACAAGCTAGGCCATCTGTCAAGGCAGTGTCCTAAGAAAGCCCAGAAGGTGAAAGGGCCTGTGCAATCAGAGACAGTAGCCCACTGTATCCCTGAGGTGTTCCTTGACAATATGAGGGGGCACATTCACCCAGTCACGGTGAATGGGGTACAAACTAGGGGGCTAAGGGATACGGGAGCATCTGTTACCAACCTGAAAGGGATTTGGTGGGGCTGAACAAATACTGTCAAATCAGTTTGTCTCTGTGACGGATTACACAGGAGAAAGAAAATGTACCCATTAGCCAGTGTTATTCTGGATTGGGGAGATGCAGGTGAAGGAGTAAGGAAGGAAGGTGGCTGTAGCTGAAAACTCATTATGGATGTTATTGTCGGAATGATGTTCCACAGAGAGTGTTTTTGCTGTGATCAGGAGCCAAAAGAATAGAAGCCCTGTGATCCTCGGACCCCACAGACATTCAGACAGGAGAGATTGTGAGACAAGCCAGCCAACCTGTAGCTCTTGTAAAGAGGGTAATAACAGGGGATGGAACTTCTCCTAGTGGCAGTTAACCCAACTGCTACTGAAGGTTACTCTCAGGAGGGAGGGGTAACACATAGCCCAAAGGAGGTGGAAGGTTGTGATATTGAGTCCCCTACTGCCACAGCTGTGGACCTCAGCCTGGGAACTGATGGGGGCATGCCCCATGCTCTGGATAAGTTGGAAGACTTTGCAACAGCACAACAGACCATAGCTTAGAGAAGCTGAGGGCCTGTGCAGAGTCTGATGGGACACAGGGAGATGATGGATAGCATAGGGTGTATTAGGAAAATGGACTGTTATACACACAGGCCATCAGGACAGAGGAAGGGTGATGGGCAGGCAGCTTGTTATTCTCCAGGAGTATCTTGGGTTGTTGCTCAAGATAGCTCATGATATTCCCATGTCCAGACATTTGGGCATTTCGACTACGCAGTGCTTAGCCCACAATTTCTATTGGCCCAATATTACCAAGCAGGTGAAGGAGTACTGCAAATCCTGTCACGGTGTCAGGAAATAGGGAGGCCAGAAGCAAGCCAAGGCTGCCCTGATTCCTTACCACTTGTGGAGGAGCCATTCCAGAAGGTTGGAATAGATATTGTCGCCCTTTGAATACCCAAGTTCCTTGGGAAGAGGTATATATGGATAGTTGTTGATTATGCTACCCGCTATCCCGAAGCCATTGTGCTGTTCTCCACTAAAGTGGACAAAGTGGCAGATGCTTTGCTGGGGATTTTCTCCCATGTTGGGTTTCCAAGGGCGGTCATCTCTGATCGAGGGGGTAACTTTATGTCAGACCTAATGAAGTGTTTGTGGGAGAAGTGTGGTGTTGTACAGAGGTGCACAATGCCTTACCACCTACAAGCCAATTGTCTCATAGAGAGATTTAATAGGACCCTAAAAGCTATGCTTATGGCGTTTGCAGAACAGCATGGGCGGGACTGGGAGAGATACCCACCCCATCTGCTGTTTGCCTACATAGAAGTACCACAAGAGTCGACCATGTTTTCCCCTTGAGCTCCTGTATGGATGTAGGGTAAGGGCCTCTAGATTTAATATGAGAGGACTGGGAAGGTAAACATGCCACCCAGGGGACTCCCATAGTGGAGTATGTGTTAAAATTCAGGAGGTGCTGAAGGAGCTTATGGGCTGGCCCAGAACAATCTGGCAGCTGCCCAGCAAAACAAAAGACTTGGCGATTTATGGAGCCAGAGCTCAGTCATATGGGGCAGGACAGGAGTTAATGGTTGTGATCCTGGTCCGAAGGAGAAGATGCAAGCTGAGTGGGTAGGGCCATATGGTAGTACGGCAGGTAAACAATGTTAATTACATTGTAGAGTTACCTGACCAAAACACACTCACAGGATGTATCATGTGAACATGATGAAGCCATATTTTAATAGGGCTGACATGGTACTAGGTTTACAGTCCTGGAGAGGAGCTAGTGGGAGAGCACCTTCTCGACTTCTTAGCCGAGAGCAAGCAGGCATCATCTGTGGAGACCATCATGCTGTCACCCCAGTTGACACCTGGACAGGCCCAAAAATTGAGGACCCTTTTGCAAGACTTTGCCCCTTTATTTACGGCAAAGCCTGGACGGACACCACTAGCAGTGCATGACGTAGACACAGGGACCCAAGCACCTATGCGTAGGACAGCTTACCAAGTGTCAGAGACAGTCCTCAAGGACAATAGGAGGGAGGCGGAGGAGATGCTGGATCTAGGGGTGATCCAGAAATCCCACAGCCCCTGGGCCTCACCTGTAGTCCTTGTACCAAAACCAGATGGGACTACACGGTTCTGCATAGATTATCATGGGTTTAACACCACCACGAAATCTGATGCCCACCCAATGCCACTTACAGACAGACTGCTTGACAAACTGGGAGGGGCGACATACTTTACTACAGTAGACCTGACAAAGGGGTACTGGCAGGTGGAACTGACTAACAGGGCTAGGGAAAAGTCAGCACTCATCACCCCAATTGGCCTGTTTGAGTTCAAGGTCATGCCCTTTGAGATGAAGAATGCCCCTGCTACATTCCAGTAGTTAGTAAATCAGGTGTTACAGGATACAGAGGACTTTGCAGTTGCCTACCTGGACGATATTGCTATCTTCAGCAATAGCTGGGAGAAACACCTGATACTCCTGAGGAAGGTCTTGGGTTGAATACAGGCTGCAGGGTCTGACTATTAAGGCAGAAAAGTGTTAGGTGGCCATGGCAGAGGTCGCTTATTTGGGTCATATGGTGGGATGAGGCCAACTTCATAAACTAAGCAAACATAAAGGCTATTGCAGCATGGCCTACACCTGAAACCCAGAGACAAGTCAGGAGCTTTCTTGGGATAGCAGAGTATTATAGAAAATTTGATCCCAACTACAGCTCCTGGCCACTTCTTTACCTGGGTTGTGACAAAACTAAGCCTAGGAAGGTAAAATGGGACATAGACTGTGAGCAGGCCTTCACACAGCTGAAAACCTTGCTGTGGAGGGCCCCAGTGCTGGCTAACCCAGACTACAACAGGCCATTTGTGGTACAGACGGATGCCTCAGATGTGGGAATAGGGGCAGTCCTCAGCCAAGTATCCAGTCAGAGGAGACAGCACCCCATTGTGTACGTAAGCAAGAAGCTGTTTCCATGGGAACAAGCCTGTTCAACAGTGGAGAAGCAATGTCTCGCCTTAGTTTGGGCATTAAAAAAACTTAAACCATACCTTTATGGGAGGCATTTTAAGGTGCAAATGGACCACAACCCGTTAATATGGTTGGGCCAAATGGGGAAGATAAATGGGAAACTTCTGAGATGGAGTATTGCCTTGCAGGCTTATGACATCGAGATTGCGCATAGGCCTGGATCCAAAAATAGGAACACAGATGGCCTATCCCGCATATGAGATATGTAACAGAACTGAGAAGAACTGCCTCCAACAGGGGCATGTCCCCCCCCAGGTTCTGTTTTAGGGAGGAGTGTTGCATGATAGGCCGATATCCATTTATGTGGGTTCATGTTGTATAAGATATAATGTACTTTGGAATTAAGACACTGCCCCTTTAACAGGTATCTACAAAATAACTGCTATTTCTATAAAGGCTAGTGTGGACCTGTTATATTTCAAGGTAAGGGAGACGGGTATATAACCCCAGGAAGGCATAAAACATCCCACTGTGGCTTTCCATTACAGGAAGGGTAATGTAAATGACCTAGGGGTCAGAGGTTAAGCCAAATACACGGACCAGATGTCACTGGATTGACATGGAACCACAGTGACACCTACTGGGAAAGGTGAACTGTTGCACCCTAATATCTGTATTGTCCTGGAATCATTAACCCCACCCCAGAGGAAAAACTAGGTGGGTGTGTCCTAAATGACCCTCCAGTATATCATCAGACACACACTTAATGAGAGCAGTTGAATAGTGTTTACGTTGGATAGCAGAATAGTCTGTACAACTGGCATATACTTTACACCAGAAAGTACATGTGTAGGCCTGGAAATATCTTTAAAACCTGACCTGAGTGTATGGGAATTAGACTCTTCACATACTAGACAGAAAATTCTGATTTTAAGTCAGAATTTTGAAAATCAGGACTTTTCAACAAGGACAACAACCTGGAGACTTTTAAAGGGGCATCCAGAGACTTGGATCGAAGACTTGCTATGAATTCTATTGTCTAATGAACTGTCATCTCTACAAGGACATTTAAAATATTGTCTGAACTTTAACATCAAAACAAGGCATAGTTTAGAATACAGTATCTAGTGTTTTCTGTGAATCATCCAGTTTTACTTTTGTTATTGTCTGCATTTCAAAGTTCTTCCAAACTGTAGACTTTTCTTTATTGCCTTTATTTTAAGTAAACTTTTATGATTTTCTTATCAACTCTGCTTGGGGACTGGCTGTGTGATTTAACATTTAAACAGAAGGGTTTTGAAAAGACTGTGTGCCTAAAAGATAGAATCCGCTCGGCTATCATATAAAACTACCTAGGCAAGACATAGCCAGTGGCTGTGGTGGGATTCAAATACTGAAAGCACTGCAGAGTCAAGGGAACTCAAAACTACAGAATCCACCCTCCCACTGGGAAAATGAAGGTTGGGAAGTTTTCTTGAACCCTTACTCCTGCTCACGAGTTCCTGAATAGGGGGATCCTCTCTGCAAACAGGAGGTCCTGCCAGGCTGCCCCGAGATTAAGGGTCCAGGGGCACGTGACACCTAGTTTTGGCTAGGTCTCATTACACATTAGTTTTCTTAATCATACAGACTAACTGGTTCTCACAAAACCAAAATTAGTTATGCATTTAGTTTGCAAACAGAAATTGTATAGGCTTTTGATTGTAACTAGAATCCTCATCTGTGTTCCCACACTTGGAAAGCTCCACACTTGAACAACAACCAAACACCCTGTGGTAGACTCTGATTTGATATGCATTTGGCTAACTGTTTTCTAACAGCCCCCACTGAGTAAGTATTTACAACTGGATGTCATACAGTAACTACCTGGAAAAAGCCTTTCCACCGACTAGTGCCAATCAGCTGGCTGTTAACACCTGGCCTCCCTATATCTTTGGGGTTCCAGCTGTGAAACTTGGTTCTGTATTAAAAAAAAAATGATACACCCTTGTATACCGCACCTGTCAACCAGGCAGCTGCAGCATTATGAAAATAGTTACTAACATACTAAAATGCCAGCAGAATAGGCCTAACGGTCTTTATGCTTGGTTTGCTTGGTCAGCCCACCCTGGGAGCTGACCTTGCTGCCCCCTTGCCTTCTCTGGCTTCTCCTTCCCAGTTCCGGATATTCTCGCTGTATTGGATTTTGCTTCCAGTACCCTTCCCCTGCACCTGTCCCACCCCCTCTTGAACCCCTCCACCGTCTCTGCCACCACCAGCTCCCATTCCATGGCTCCACCACCCTCTCAGTGAAGTAGCACCTCCTCCTTTCTCCCCTGAATCTTCCCCCCTCCAGCTTCCACCCATGCCCTCTAGTGGCTCCCTCCTCCTTCCTTCGAAGCACCCTGACTGTTCCTCCCCTATTTACCCCCTTCATGTACCTGAAGACCTCTATCATGTCCCCCCAGTCCCTTCTCTCTTCCAATGTGTACATATTTAGCTCTTTGAGCCTCTCATAGGTCCTGTCCCCAAGCCCCAAATCATTTGGTTACCCTCCTCTGGATCCTCCAGGAGTTTAATGTCCTCTTAAGTGTGGCTTCCAAACTGCACGCAGTACTCGAAGGTGCCTCACCAAGCTGTTATACAGAGGGAATATCACTTCCTCCTTCTGGAGGTGATCCCCTAGCGATGCATCCCAGCATCCTGTTGGCCTTGGCTGCTGCCTCCTACAAGTCTCTGAGTTGTTCATCTTGACATCCACCACCACCCCCAGGTCCCTCTCAGCCATCGAGACTTGTAGCATTCCCCAGGGTGTACACTTGGCCCGGGTTTCTGGCCCCCAGGTGCAGTACCTTGCATTTCCCTGTATTGAACCTCAGCTTCCACTTTCTAGACCATCTTTCCAGAACCTCCAGGTCCCCCTGTAGGGCCATCATTTTTAATGAGGGGTAATACCAGTAAATTTTATGGACAAGGACATTGATTTTCAGTTTTACCAGAAAATCCAGTAAAATTCTGAATTTGTCTTTCTATATACCGAAAAACAAGCATTTTATGGAATTTGCCATTTTTACCAGATCAGTGAATCTTCAGAAATTTTTTTTTCTATAAATTCTTTCTACCTCCAGTACTGTGTTCATTTGCTTTATTTAATTTGATGTACACTTAGCCTTCTTTTATTCTGAATATTTATATACATACCTAAAGGGTACAAGGCTAGAACACTGGTAAAAACTGATTTTGGCATTCCAGACACCAGTGGCAATACCGTTTTTCCCATCTACAAAATGGAATTTTCCCTTGATCAATCATGGTAAACCAATGTCCCTGTGGACTTTTGTGCTATGGAGAGGCAAACTGTTAATGGCAGAATACTGTAGGAACCCGAGGCCAAGTGATCCACCAGTTATTCCTTGGCATACTAATTCTGCTATGAGGTTTGCTTCTCATGATCTTCTCTGAATGCATTAAAACAGTCACCTAATGCTGTCCCTTGATCAAGTGTCAGGTAACACTGGCTTAGGAGGGAGCCTGTGGAGTCAGTGAGAGGGGCTGCCATGTCTGGAAGAGCTACTGACAGAAGTTCCCTGGACAGGGAGGGATGGCACTGTGCCCTCAGCACCAGTGACCCCTTGTGGTGGGCCACAGACGCCTTCACAGTCCACAGAGGATACTGTGTGGGCCACTATGCAGTGATAAGGGAGAGAATTGGGTAAATCTCTTGAGAGACTGTAGTGCTATGGATTCACTTCCAGTACCATCTAGTCCTGTACCATTAATCAGTGTCTGACTAGGTGGCTGCTTCAGAGTGGAGGGATCTGATCCTGCTCTATGTAGGTTGGTAGCAGCACCAGGCTGGGGCCGCTCAATAAGAAATAAATCTGTATCAGTATAGTATTGTTATTTTGCAGGAGAGATTGTCCTGACTTGACGTTTAAAAGTTTCAGCATGGCGGGGGCTGAGCTAGCCAGCAGCTGGAGCAGTTGCAAGAAGCTGAAGCTTGTGATATTTGTACTTTTATTGGCAGTTTAGCTAATTTGATTAACATTTTAAAGAATTATATTTACCTTGCTTGCCTGCTGTAGCGGTTGAAAGGTGGGACTGAAAAAACAGGATAAAGAAAAAGCTTCTGGTTCAAAGTAAGACCTGTTGAGGACATTTTGCTTCCACTGCCCAGTGGGGCTATGGCCTTTCTTGCACTGACAAAGATCCTGCAATATAGCAAATTTTACAGTACAGCAGAAAACTGAGGATAAATTCACCCAAGCTAATGATTCCCTGGCAGCAATGGACCAAGTTCAAAAATTGGAAGCAGTGTCAGAGGAGAGATTGATCATCAACAGTAAAGATCTTTTTTTGTAATATTTTATCATTGTTTCAATTTAATACATTCTTAAAGAGCTGCAGACACCTTAAAAATAACTTTGAAAAATATAATAAATAGGTACAATTCAGCTTCCATTCCATATATATTCTTAAGTTTCCTCCTCCCCAGTATTTATTACTAAGAACATTTGCATGGATACATGATCTTTATCCCTCAGGGTTTATCAATCAATCAATTAACTTTATTTAACCAGGCACTAACACCATTGAGCAAAACTCATTTTCAAAGTGTTCCTCTGTGGTATCTGCCTCTATAGTTGACTCCCTACTACAGGTCTTAATCCTCTGTTGTGACATCACAGTCTGTTGCATTGAGAGTAACTGTGATATCACAAGCAGTGAGTGCTCTGTGACTTCATGTAAGGAGAATGCAGCAGAAACAGACAACCTCTTCAGGTGCAAAGATCCTGTTTTCACATAGGTGACCTCAGTAATAAATCATGGGGAGTAGGAATACAGAACTAAAGTGAACTACAAGCTGGACTGTGTCTAAATATTATGTTTGGTAAAGTTGTCCTGAAGGTGTCGGCTGGTCTTTAATATTTCATCATAGTTATTTCAGTACAGGGAGTTTATGCATATAACAGAAAAGAATAATTTTTATATTCCATAATCATATTATCAGTAATGGAGGAACAAAGCTTACTAATTCATTCCATGAAGTTACCATAGTTTCCCTTTGGAATTCCACCTGAAACCATAGGCTTTCAAACATCAGTGTTTCTTGAGTTTTGTGACACCAAACCTGTTGTAATAGATTGTGGAAGAGCTTGGCAGTCCAAGAATTCTAGTATTATCATTTTCTTTGCTATTGTTCCCAGATTACCCTTTCTTGAACTCTAGTAATCTTCAAAGTTTCTAATCTATTGAAAATCAGTACTGTATTTCAGGAGATACAGAAATTGGAGTATCTAACAATTGAGAAAGCATTGTAGTGGTGTCCCGCCACCAATTATTTATTACTGGACAGCTCTATATATTAAGTCTCAGATCTGACTCCGTTCCACAGCTATGCCAGCATCTCTCTGGTAGATATGCTAAGATTTGATTTAAGAAATTTGGTGTAATATATGCATGATTTATTAATTTGGCTCGAATAGATTTGTTTTTTGTGGATATATAATTCTTGTTCTCCTTTCACGGAAGATGGTAGCAGCTGTGAGCTAGCCGCCATGCAGAGAGAAGTTATTTTGTTTGATATTGCGTTTGTGTTTTTGCGTTTGTTGTTATTTTGTTTACTTTGTTTACTTTAACGCTTTTGTGGTAGTTTAGTTGAACCTGGTAGCAGTTTAGTTAGGGATTCTGAGTGAGATAGGTAGTGTAGTGGCATTTTCGGGTTAGAGTTAGTCGTTTTCCTGATGTAGAAGCGTCTTGCTGATTTAAGCTGCAAATTTAATACATTTTTAGTAGTCAGAGAGTATACATGTTATTAGAGAACTCTCCGACTATGACTTTTTAATTTTAATTGAATATATGCTCTTGGTTGAAATTATATATATATATATATATTTTTTTTATGCATGATTTTAATAATTGTAGTGCTATTGTTTTGTACAGCACCCAGAGTCTCTGGAGATGGGTGATTTTATAAATAAAATGTCTGTCTATCTATCTTTTGTGTGTGGTTCCTCGGAGTTTGAATGATCGTGACATGCCTGCATATTCCTGATTTTTGCACAGTAAGAAATTGGCCTTGTTTGACCAATTCACCTGCAATTTGTCATGCAGGAGCTGGTTCTAGAATGTCTGGCTCCTGTAAATTGGGCAACGATCAGTTCAGTGGTTGCAAAGTTCTAGAAGGCTGAATATATAACCCCCAGGTTGCACCTGGAAACGAGCCTTGGCTCAGTGTGCCTTTTCCAGTTATCAAGTTTAAATAAATAAGTAAATAAATAAATAATATTAAAAAAAAATAGAATTAAGGCCTATTTGTTGCTAATCAGTACCACAAAAATGGTTGAGACTTGAAACGTTAACTGCCAGGTTTGATAGAGTTTGGCCCAAGGATAATTCTTAGCAAACTAGGGTGGGACAGACGGAAAGCGGATGTATCAGATGATGGCCTGGCCCAGGGAGGTGGGGATGGATGATAGGGTTTCTGGAACACGGGGGAGAGGGCCTTGGTACCCAACTAGGGATCTGAGGTTCGAGCAGACTCAATAGACCGTAAGGCCTAATCTGCTGGCAATTAGTATGTTAGTATATTAGTATAATCCATTTATTCACCATGAGGGTGAGATACTTTCCCACCTGAGGAGAATCAGATTGGAGGACTGGTTAGATCATCTGGATGAGGCGTGAGGAATGCCAGAGTGAGAGAGGAGGAATGTCAGCTGCGGTGGCCATCGAAATCCTGTCTGCCTGACTTGAAGCCTGTTTGTCTGACTTGAATCCGAAGCGGAACACTGGCCATATGTGGTAGTTGTCCATTGTACCAGAACTCCAAGACTCTGGAGAATCAATTAATCAACTTGGTTTGGTGAGCCTGTCCCTTTATTTTGGGTTCGTGCTGCTACTGGGAGGAGTTTAGCTGCCTGGTCCCTGAAGCAGGCAGACTAACATCTGTCTGAAGGACTGGTGATTTGTCGGGCTGTGGGCTGGCTAAGGGTGGTTTACATAAGGGTCGATCTTCCCTCGGTTGGGCCAGGGATTATTTGGGCTGGCATCTACCTTGTACTAGCATCAGGATGACTCCTGAAGAGGGTTGTAGCTCAAACCATGAGCTTTGGTCCCAGAGTTGTAGGGAGGTAAAGTTTGACCTGGAGACACAAGTCCGAAGATTTTTATGTTGGACTTTGGAATTGTGGAATGAACTGTGGAATTCAGTCTTGGGACCTCTATTACAGTTTTCCAAAGTTTGGGAAAGTGTTAAACTGCAGCGGAGATGGTGACAATTGAGCTGGTTTTGCACTAAAAGGGAATGAGAGTGCCTAAACTTTATTATACAGTTGGGTTAAGGCCAGTGAAGTACTAGTGAGAGCAGAACTTCTATGGGTCTAAATATGGACCTGGGGGATGTGAGAGACCCTCGGGGCATTTACATTTTTCACAATTTTAAAGAGTGCCAACAACTCTTAAGAATCTCTGTTGATGTTTATATGCACATTCATAGTCAATATTTCTGCTGCTATTTATCTGTTGATTAGCTTGTTCTGTGGGTTTTAAGTGTTTAAATTATCTGTATGTGGATTTGTGGAGTGCTTCTGAGGAGTGTATGAATCAGAGTTTTGATTGAAGTGAATCAAGTTGGGGTGTCTGGATTTCAGAAGAGGCTGTGTTAGAGGCAACCCTTTGAAAAGTATTGTTGTGTATGGGGGTTAGTAGAGTGAATTTGTATGAGTTGTAGAATCTGGGATTTTATTTGTCTTCTGTGCTGTAAAGTAAAAATGTGCTGGGAGGGTTTAAAGATGGTCAGGCAGTATTCTCCCACCAGGCTCCAGGATCTAAGCCCCTTTTACTGTCCCTCTTTATCATCAGAGACGTAGAAGGCAGAATTCCTGTCCAGGGAGATTGCTGCTATGCAGAATAGACCAGCTCAGCTCTTCCGGACTGTAGACAGATTGTGCAAACCAGTCTGTCTCCAGTCTGGAAGATATTTTTCACATATGAAGTATGATGACCTTGCTTAATTCTTCACAGATAAGGTAGCCAGCATCAGGTCAGGTATTGGCCCAACTCTCCCGATGAGGAGCACCCATTCTGTCTAGACTGACTTTAGCCGGCCAGAATTTGTGGACATTATGAGGATTGTCCAGACTTTGCAACCAACCAACTGTAGTTTGGATCTGGGCCCTACGTCCCTCTTGGTAGGTTGCATAGATATTATCTGCCTGATCCTTGCTGAAATTGTCTGGAACTCCTTGGAGAAAGGGGTCTTTCCTGATCCTCTCAAGGAGGTGATCATATGACCACTCCTAAAAATAACCTCCTTGAATCCAGACTGTCTAGCTAACTATAGGCCTGTCTCTAATCTACCCTTTGTGGGTAAGGTTATTGAGAAGGTGGTTGCATTGCAGCTAGATGACCACCTTATAATCCACAATGTATATGATGACCTCCACTCTGGCTTTAGGAAGAGACATAACACTGAGACCACCCTTGTCCAGGTTTTAAATGACCTCCTAGTTGCGAGAGATTGAAAGGTTCGTACTATATTAGTCCTTCTTGATCTCTCCGTGGCATTCGACACTGTGGACCATGGTGTGCTTTTGGAGTACCTATGGCTCCTCTGTGGACTGTCTAGGACAATCTTAAGATGGTTTTGATTATTCCTGTGGGCGGTCTCAGAGGGTTGTCACTGAATTTATTTCTCTGATGCCCTCCCTGTCCTGTGTGGTGCTTAGGGCTCCATATTGTCACCCATGTTGTTCGCAGTGTATATTCTACCATTAGGAGACATCATTAGGTGATACAGTTTGAGTTTTCACTGCTATGCAGATGATACTCAACTATATATGTCCTTTATGCCGAACAGGGTGATGTGGTCTCTGGACTTAACAACTGTCTGACCGAGATCTAGAACTGGAGCACCAGCTGGCTGAGGTTGAATCTGGATAAGATCGAGGTGTTGGATGTGGACCTGGGTCGTCCAGAGATGGGTTTGGGTGCTGGACAGACCTCAGGCTTATGGCTCAATAGCGTCCAGCTCACAACCTCAGACTGGGTGCGTAACTCGGGCGTTATTTTTGACAATGGTTTAACCATGAAATCTCAGGTGTCTGCCATTGTCAAATCCTCATTTTATCATCTCTGGAATATCGCCTGGGTGAAACACTTGGTTCCTCCAGCTGACCTTCCTACATTGGTCCACGCTTCATGACCACCCACCTTGATTACTGCAGTGCCTCCGGAGGTTGATACCATTGCCTGCAGCTAGTGCAGAATGCAGCAGCCAGGTTTTGACTGGTACATGTAGGACTAGTTATATTAATCCTGCTGGCGCGAACTGCACTGGTTGCTTTTATAGTGTGATCACCTTAAGTTCAGTTTACTGACCTATAAAGCCCTACATGAACAGGGACCCGTACCTGCAAGATCTTCTGACTCCCTACTGCCCTCCCGCCCACTCCGATCCACCAATGAGGGATTGCCAGAGATTTCCAGGGTTAGGTTAAAAACATCGGTCGCACGTGCTTTTTCTTTTGCTGCCCCTACCCTCGTCGGTTAAGGGAGTGCCTGACCATCTCAAGTTTTAAGTCTGAGTTTATAACATACCTGTTTCATTTAGCTTTCTCTGATGGTTTTTAAAGTCTACAGCTGCCTATGGATACTTCTATTTGTTTTAAATTGTTTTAAGGGATGTGATTTTATGATTGTAAAGCACCTTGGTTCTGGAAAGGCACTCTATAAATAAAGTTTTACTTTACTTACTTTACTTTATTTGCTGCAATCTGGATTTGCTGCCATTGTTTTAATGTAAAGTTTAATGGTAACTCACTTAACTTCCTGGTGCCTCCAGGTAGCACCTGGAAACAAGCTCTGGCATAGTGTGCCTTTCCTGGTTAAATTATTTCCCCTTTCACCCCTAACTCCTGCCATTTCTGATAGCTTTTATATATTCTAGAAATAATTCTAGAAATAATTTCTTTTTATAATTAGTAATGTAAGCTACCTCCATTTTTTGATGCAGCTGTAAATTTGTATTGTATAACCCACATTTATAATGGACTCTTGAAATATATCATGTATCGTTTTGTAGTACATAAAACTGATTAAAAAAACTGCTCCCACATGGACTGTACAGTACTTATAAGAAATAAATGTATCCTGCATGAGATCAGCCCATATGTAAATATTTGTATTTTGAAGGGCTTTCGTTATTTTCTTATATTCTTTATTTTTTACAAAATTAAATCCATTAAGTCTAGCATGTAGCCATGGAATAGACTATTTCCCAATAATTTTAGAACTTGTTTGAAGTATATGTAAAACATTTTAGTAATGGTATATCTCTATACTGCTTAAAAGAATTCTGAAATAGTATTGTTTCTTTCTGAGACATGCCTCCATCTTTTCAACTCTTCCTTGTACAACTGTATGATCCTGTTTGGGAGAAAAAGTCCAGTTCCAGCAGTGGCTAGTAATGGTGCCAAAAATAGTTAAACGGATCCGGACAGCCAAACCCTCCCACAGCTCTACTGCTTATCATAAACTTCAAGCGATATTGGTTTGCCCCTCCTTCCGTAAAAACAAAAACAAATATGTTTTATGTCTGTGGACCATTTATTATTAGGGTCACTGTATTGAGCTAGTAGTACAAAACTATAGTGTGGGAGAGCCATCATTTTTATAACTTCGACTCTGTCCCATAATGAAATTGATAAATTTTTCCAATTGGATAGTTTATTCAGTATCCTCTCTTTGCAGTACTATAATGTATGGTAAGTGCCTATTAACCACCATAATCAGCAGTCACACAGCTTTGTTATGCACTGTTTAGAATTTTAAAAGTTGTTAACCACACTTCGGCACTTCCAAACAGTGGCATAACAAAAAAGAATGCACCAGAGTTCCATAATTCTCACACATAGAATGCAAACAGTGTTTTTTTGACCATACACTATAAAAGATGATGGCTGGGGATTGGGTGACAACCACGCTGAAATCACCTCTCGTGGTTGCTAGGGCTACAGTAGACCTCTCAAGCTGCGCTCTCGAGGTTTGCCATGTTGCCCTAGCAACCACTCGAGGTGATTACAGCGTGGTTATCACCTGATCCCCAGCCATTATCCTCTATATAATGTCTGGGAAACCCTTATTATTAACTGAAATTAAGCAGATTACATAGAGAATAAAGTATGGGTCTGGGTGTGTAACGAATATTTACACACACCCGAGGGGTTTGATGCTACATAAACCCCAAGAGCGAAGCTCGAGGGGTTTATGCGTAGCATCAAACCCCAAGGGTTTGTATAAATTCGAGTTTTCAAACACCCAGACCCATATTTTATTTTATATAATTGTTGGGTTTCTTTTCCTCAGCAATTATATAAAATAAAAAGGCTGCTGCATGCTGCAGTCCATCACGTCATGGGCTGAGTCAGCTTTCACTTTTATTTTAAACTGTTGTGCACGATTCAGTTTTACTTTATATAAATCATATATTCTAGTTAATAAGGTTGATGGCAAAATTGGTCTTTCAGTGAAAGGTACACCAATCTGCACTGAATGTGTGGACTCGATTTTTTAACTTAAGCACAGCAAAACACGTCGGTATCTCTTCATCACCCACGAGTTCAATTTAATACTGTTCATAGTAACACGTTGTGTTTTTAGACGCTCAATACAATGTTTTACAGGATGAATCTAAAACATAAATTACTCGGGAACTGATTTACCTTAACGCTTAAACTGCCTGCTGAATCCACACACACATACGGTTGGGAAGGAGACGGTGATCGAGCATTGAGGAGCGTGAGGAGGCACATGCGCAGAGTGAGGGAAACTGTGCGCTTGTTTGCCATTATAAACGCTCCTTTATAACGGCAAATTACGCCACGGTTTCCCTATTGGAAAAAGAGGAAGCCATTAATTGTAACCTTGTTATGCCATTGTTATCACATCACTCTGTTGTTAACCCTTCTTGAGTATGTCATATCAATAGTGTAACAAAATGGAATGGTCACAACAATCAATGTTCTAACAAAATGGAATGGTCACAACAATCAATATTCTAACAAAATGGAATGCTCACAACAATCAATGTTCTGTAAAATAATTCAATCCGTGATTACACAATCTTGGTAGCCCATACACTGTAAAATATAATGTATAGTCTTTGGTTAACAACCGCACTGAAAACACTTCTCGAGGTTGCCATGACATCTGTAAACCTCTCGAGCTGTGCTCTTGAGGTTTACATTGATGTCATGGCAACCTCACAGAGTGTTTACAGTGTGATTATTAACTGAAGACCATACATTAGCCTGTATATAATTTAATACTGTATTGGTTCTAATATTGTTTGTAAGGATGATTCCCAAATATCTGAGTTTCTCTTCTTTTTTGAAAAGTTTCAAATGTTTGAAATCCGGGTCTCTTGCCTTGTTAGATGGGGACATTACAACTGATTTAGAGGCGTTTAATTTGTAACCTGCAAATTTACTAACATTTTCAATTAAATTCATTAATGCGCTAATTGATGATGCAATATTTTTGATAAGAAGTGTATTATCAGCATACACACTCAATTTAATGTCTCCCTCATTTATTCTAACTCCCTCTATATCTACACAAGATCTTGTTGCCTGTAATAATGATCAACGGTAGCAGATCTGGTGGCCCAGAAGGATCATTTTGCAGTGCTTCAAGTCAAGGATTTAAGGTTCTTAAATAATAAATGGAAATCCTGGAGAATCTGCTTTGATCGGCAAAAGGTGCTGGGGTGTCTGCACGAAATCCTGTCTCTGCAGCTGAAACCACTGTTTGAATTCTTTTAAAGCATTCTGTGGACTTGTGGCCAGAGCAGATCCACATCAAGCAGGTGACAGCAGCAAGAGGGACAGACACATGCTCCGTAACGTACATAGATAGACATAGACAGTGTCGGTAGATAAGGGCTCATGGCCCACCCAGTCTGCCCATCTGAGCTTGTAAGTTCACTTTATGTTTTCCTAGAAGTCTGTTGCCCTTACCCTGACCTCCAGAATTCCTTTATGTCTATCCCATGCATTCTTCAATCCTGATTGTTTCAGCCCCCACCACTTCCTCTGGCAGGGTGTTCCACTTGTCCACTACCCGTTCTGTGAAGAAATTCTTCCTCACGTTTCTTCTGAATCATCCTCCCTCCAACTTCATCCCATGCCCTCTAGTTCTGGAACATCTTTTTTGCTTAAAAATTGTGTATTCCTGCACCCTGTTCCTCCCTGTAAGATACTTGTATGTCTCAATGATGCCACCTCTCTCCCTCCTCTCTTCTGGGGAGTACATATTCAATTCCTTCAACCTGTCCTCATAGGACTTGTGATGCAATCCATGTACCATCTTTGTTGCCCTCCTCTGAACCTTCTCTACCCTGTCTATGTCCTTACGTAGGTAAGGTCTCCAGAACTGTACACTGTACTCCAGGTGGGGCCTCAGTAGTGTCTTGTATAGTGGAATTATGACCTCCCTTTTCCTGCTGGTGATGCCCCTGCCTATGCATCCCAGCATCCTATTTGCTTTACCTGCTGCCTTGTCTCACTGTTTTCCTGCCTTGAGATCATCAGAGATGATAACCCCAAGATCTCTTTTCTGCTTGGTGCATGCTATATCCTCACCCCCCCCAACTGATATATTGTGCCAGGGTTTCTGTGCCCCAAATGCATTATCTTGCACTTCTTTACATTCAGTTTCAACTGCCAAACCCCTGACCATTCTTCAGGTTTCTGCAGGTCGCATCTCATTCTGTCTACACCCTGTGGTGTATCTACTCTGTTACAGAGCTTTGTGTTATCAGCAAACAGGGAAATTCTGCCTTCTAGGTCCTGCACAATGTCACTGATGAAGATGTTGAATAGGACCGGTCCCAGCAATGATCCCTGTGGTACCCCACTGGTGGCAAAACCAACCAAATGACACACCAAGTAGTGGTGAGCTGAACATTTATTCCAATAGTGTAGACCTAGCCAGGATGGAGCCATGCTACTCCCAGGGATACTTCCTGGGGCCCAGTGCCAAGAGAGGCCCAGGCCACCCAGCATACTGTATGCAGGAAAGGTGCTGTGAGCTGGTTGGGGCCTCAGAGTCTGAACTTTCCCGGGCCTGGAATTTCATCTCAAGGGGCCTGACTATACCTATAGCAAGGATACAGCCATGCTAGTTCACATAGCAGTAGCATGGCTACATCCCTGGCTATTTATTTATTTAAAAGTTTTACCAGAAAAGGCATACCGAGCGAGACAACTGCTTGATTCCAGATGCATCCTGGGGGTGGGGGGCATGGGAGTCAGTACAGTACAGCAACAAGTAAAGGAACAGCACATTTTAAACAGAGAATGCTGCAGATAGTATGATACAATGCAGTAACAAATTACTTAAGATATAATGCAAAATCAGATGTTATCAGCGAGTTCAATATAACACAGTCAGTACAGTTCAACACTGCCTGGGGTGTGCTCTATTTTTGTTGTTTTCCTTTTCAAGTGTGTGTGAGCAGCGGCACTTTTTTTTTTTTTATCTTCTGTTTATGCACCCTACCCCCAGAACTCTCTCAGGCTACTCCTGCTTGCCTGATGCTGCTCTACCGCCCACCTGATCCCCTGTCTCTGCTGCCCTCAACCATCCTCCTGTCAGCAGACTCCCCAGCTCTGAGTCCCCTGGGGTAGGGCCACTTCCACTCCGGTGCTCTATCTATAATCGAGTGTGCCTGCCAAGGTGGTGGAGGAGTGGGGGGGGGGGATGGAGACAAGGCCCAGTGTTGGGCATGTGACAGTGTGGCTTGGAGGAGAGCTGTCACCTGTCTGGGATTGGGGAATTTTTCCAATCTTTGTGTGTTTCCCCCTAGGAGTGCAGGTGTGCAGTGATGCCCACACAGCCATGCCGTAAGCATCTGCCACGCTGCTCCCCTAACTGCTCCATGCTCTAGCTGTGCCCCTGGTCTCCACCTGGGGCCACTAGTGCACTGGAGACACCCTGGATCCCTCCCTAGGGAGAGGAGAGCAGTCCATTGGATGCTCAATCTTACTCCTTCCCTCCCCTGCCGACCCCTGAGCTCATTCCTGAACTTGGGTCACCAGCGTGGCATGAGGTGTAGCGTCCAGCGCCTCATCCCTCAGCACCACTGGGCCAGTAGGAGCAGCGGCACTTTGAGAGGGACTGGAGTGCACATTCCTTTGGCCTACACTACAGTGTTGGTGGTGTTTGCCTCAGGAGGAACAGTGGATATTGCTGATAGCATCTAGCAACCAGACTAATGTGCAGTTTTGGGGTCAAAATGTCTTTATTCCCTGATGTAGCTTCTCATACACAAACTAGATGCAAAGAGCTTTTAAGATGTGAGCAATGCCATGCAGAAAGAGGTATGTCAGTGAATTTTTTTTCAGTGGATAGATTTCAGGATGCTTTACCAGAGAGACATGCTGAAGATCAGGAAGACCCTGACAACCCTGAGGGGCTAACTTGAACTCTAACTTTGTATCGTCAGTGTCTGTTTTTTCCCTTGCTTTCTGGGCCTCATGATCAAAAGATTTCTAAGTTGGTTGGGATGTTAATGCTTCAGCGTGCTGATAGTATACATTGTTTTATTTGTTTTTGCATCATTTCTAGGGTGGATTTTGTGTGGAGTATTATGGGGTTTATGGCAGCATGATGGTGGGGCCTGTGTTTCTGTATCTTTATTGTGTGTAGCTCACATCTCATGAAGGTAACTGTGGTTCCCCTAGATAAAATCTATTCAGTGAACATAAACAGCATCAACAACCGGTCAAGTGATCTAAAGTGCTAGCTGTGATTTAAAAGGGAAAGGTCAGGGAAAATATGCATGGGAGGAGACACATTTCTCCCCACCTGAGTATGCTAAGCTCATTAAATTTGGGTATAGTGCTATGTATTCTTCAGCATGTAGAGAGGGTAATGAAGGCATGGCAATATTAGTGGATACAAATCTCCTTTCAGGAGCATGAGGTGATACAGGATAAGGAGGGTTGCTGTCTAGTAGTACAAGGGAGGTGCAAAACATACCACTCACAATAACTTTGGTGTACCTCCGGCTGCAAATACCCTGATAGGATGAACATGATCTTGAGAATCAAAGGGTCTTTTTATGACTTGAGATCTGAACCTCTAATGGATCAGCGTTGGGATACCACTGCCTCAGAACTGGACCCTCTGTGGCCTCTCCTATATATTTTCATAAACAAATATAGAACTTGGGTTGGTGGGACTTCTGGAGGAGTTATACCTGACAACACTTGACTATAGGCATTTCTCCACCTGTACCAGACGTATGGCCATATTGAGTATATGTTCATACAAGCCTAAGATGTTAGCTGGTCCACTCTTGTTTGACTGGCCCAATATCATACTCGGACTATGCACCTATGATTGCTGAGCTGGATCTGGGAATCTTCCACAAGGCTATTAATTAGGTATATGACCCTTTCTATTTGAAGGATCCAGATTTTGTAGTCTATGTCCAACAACACATCAGGGATCAAATTGAGTATAATGGCGCCCACGAGGATACCCCCTCTTGACTCTGGGACACTGTCAGAGGCACTGTTATTAGTTATGCTACACGGAAAAACAATGAGTGGAACACTCACCATAAACACCTTCTTAGGACTTAAAGTTTTTTACAACAGTAGCATAAGCAGGAAGCCTTGACCACTGGGGAGCAACTGAATAAAGTAAAGATGGAGCTTGATAAACTGGCCTTAACTTAGATGGAAAAGACTTAAAATGCCTCAGGCAGAAATTCTAGGATGGGAATCTGAGAGCCATTTGCCTTTTGGCACATAAAGTATGGGGATTCTGATCTAGGGCTCCACCTGGAAATTCTTATATCCTGTCACGGGTGCTCAGGTGCGGGTCGGATGTAGGTGCTATCCCTGAGGCATTTAGTACTTATTATAGTAAATTGCAGTCAAACCTGGGTTAATCTGTGTCTGGTTAATACGGAAACCTGATAATCCATTGCTCTAAGTACTGAAACAGAAAAAACACTATGTTAATTTATTGGTTAATCTGGACACCTCTGCATCCATATCCGTTGCCAATAAACCCTGTCAGTACTCTATACAGTGCAGATATAAACACCTAGTTAATCTGTTCGATTACTGTGAGGAGTAGGTGTTAACTGCAGCTGCTTTGCTGCTTCCTGTCTTCTAGACTGTTGGGCACTGAAGAATGACCGAGCTGCTGATTCCTGCTCTTGGCCGTTGTGTGCTGGCTTTCTGGCTGATCTGCTGCTTCCTGTTTAGAGGTGGTTTGCTCCACTGCATCAACCACCAGTCTGCCTGGGTACTGCCTTGTCTCTTTCTGTAGGTTTCATTCTTGAAGGTATACTTATGGACAGGCCAGTATTTCCACTTGTGTGAAAGAAGTTTATCGCAGCAATATATACAGATAGATATTGCTAATTGTAAATGTATGGCTTGCTGTTGTTTGTAGATCAGTGTTGCCTAGTGTAGACCTGAAATGAGAGCTGACCATTTTGTACTGACAAGCAAACATCCGTATAAATGGAATGGATGTTTGTATGTATAGGATTTTTATTAAAACAGCTTCCAACTGAAAGGGGGATTGTACATGTGTGCAGCACTGAAAGACAGGCAAACCTGTTGTTGTCTGAGCGGGATGCTAGCTGATACTGGAAGTGGCAGAGAGGGGTGCGCAGTTGTGTTCCAGGTGTCAGTCGACTGTCCCATATGCTGAGCACCAGCTGCAGACGAGGTTGTTAGTGGTGCTGCTCCAGTCTCTTTCACTTGCAGTCAAACCTGGTTAATCTCTGTACACAGAAAAATAGGTTAGTGATGTCTGGACTAACCCATTAAAGTATGACAAAAAAATTAGCAAAGTTCCCTCTTGTCTCATCAATCCATTGATTTTTAATCCAAACACTATTGGGGTGTAACAAGTGTGTCCGGATTAACCAGGTTTGACTGTATATGCCAAGGAGGCGCCTCTGAACCCTGACTCTGTCACTGACTTCTTGACCTCTTTGGGGCTTCCCACGTTTGATGAAGAATTGGCTAATATGCTCACGGTGTAACTTTCAGACGGTGAGCTCAGAGAGGCAATCTGTAGTCTCTGATAAGATAAATATCCTGGACCAAATGGATACCACTGTGAGTTTATTAAAAAGTGTTCCCCACAGTTGTCACCTCTCCTCTCTCGGCTGTTTAATGCCTTCCTGATGGCACGTCCCCTCCTTTAGACTCTTGGAGAGATGCAGTGATTTCGGTTATACCAAAACCTGGAAAAAATGCTGATCTTTCCAAACTGTTCAGGCTGATAACAGTGTTAAAAACTGTCTGTAAATGTTTACATCTCTTCTAGCCCACAGGCTTGATACCTTTCTCACATGCCTCATGCACCCTGATCAGACCAGATTTGTTAGAACCCATCAAACCATGCATAGCATCAGATGTTCTCTTTCCATTCTGCACAATGCCTTATGGTCAGATATACACTACTCATGCTGAGTTTAGACACAGAGAAGCCATTCGACCATGTGTTTTAGACCTACCTGGACTCCCCCCATGATTTTCTGGTTCTTCTGATTGCCATCTACAAGTGCCCCAAAGCACCGGTCTGAGCTAATGGATGACTCTTCTCCTCCTCTGACCTCTCCCAGGGAACCTGACAAGAATGTTCACTTTGTATATGGAACCACTGGCACAATCAGTCAGTTAGCACTTAAGTATCTCGGGTTCCCTGTTTGACCCTCATACTCAAGGGCACCATCATTAGCAATGATGGGCTGGTAGCTGGGGCTTCCAAGGGGATCTGTCCAACTCGGGCGGTGTTATGCAATGCCAGATCCATTGTGAACAAGACTGCTATTATAGCTGACTTGGTGAGTACAGTGATCTGGCTTGCATCACCGAGACCTGGCTGGATGGAAATGCTTTCCCCATTCTTGAGGCGGCAGTTCCAGCCAGGTATTCGTGATTCACCATCCGAGATTGACCACAGGTGGGGGTTGCGTCTGTTTCAAGACTGAATTGGGTCTTATCAGTGTGCCAGTTGAGGAGACCAGATCATCTCGAATGTGTTGTAGTGGTGGGTGGGGGCTATGGAGCTGGCCTCGTCTACCGTCCACCCGGTGATGGGAGCCATTCCTTAAGGAAGTAGCAGACTTAGCCGTCGACCTGGTATTGAAATCCCCAGGTTGATGGTGCTGGGTGACTTCAATGCCTGGATCAACGATGAACGCTCACAATTGGGACAACACTTCCTCCAATTGATGAATTCATTGGGCCTCTAACAGGTGGTTAACTCTGCCACTCACAAATGCGGCCATTCCCTTGACCTGGTCTTCCTCCTGGGGATGGAAGCCTCCACCATAGGGGTGGAACCCATCGAATGGTCTGACCATCACACTGTGAGATTCTATTTTGGCACCCCCTCGTAGACCAACCCCTGTGGAGATGGTCAAGTACCGCCCTTTACGGGATGTGACTCCCAATGGTCTAACTGTGGCACTTGACCTATCAAATTCCCTGGGATATGCATGGATCCAGAGGTTTTGGTTCTGGCCTATAATAAGGCCATTACCTCTGCTCTGGATTCCATTGCTTTCGATTCGTGTGCGTCCTCTCTCCCTTGGCCCTCGGTCCCCATGGTTTGATGGGGACCTGAGGAAGATGCGGCGTTTAGGACGCAGGTTAGAGAGATGTTGGCAGAAATCCCGCTTGGATTCCGACCATCTTAGACTGCGAGAGCATTATCAACTCTATCAGTCAGAATTACCCATAAGAAGGCAGTGTTCCTGTCCGGGGAAATTGCTGCACAGAACCGACCGGCTCAGCTCTTTTCGAACTGTGGACAGACTGTGCAACCCAGCCTGTCTGCAGGTTCGTAGAGTGCTTTCACAATTTCAGTGTGGTGAGCTTGCTCGGTTCTTTGCGAATAAGGTGGAAGACATTAGGGCGGAGATCCGTTCAACACTCTCTATGGGAAGGGCCGTGGACCAGTCCTTGGTCACTTTCCCTCCTCATTCCTGGAATCTCTTCAAAAGGCCGGATATCGAAGATGTTATGAGGATTGTCCAAGGTATGTGCACTACATCCTGTAGTTTAGATCCGGGCCTCACAGCCCTGATTATGGGCTGTGGGGAGATCATCATCCCGGTCTTAGTGAGGATAGTCTGGTGCTCCTTAGACTCTGGTGAATACCCCAGCTCCATGAAGGAGGCTGGTGACACCTGTGTTGAAGAAGGCTTCTTTGGACCCCGACTCCTCGCTAACTACAGACCTATCTCAAACCTTCCCTTTGCTGGGAAGGTAATTGAGAAAGAATGGCTACTCAGTTGGACAACCATTTGTCCATCCATAGCATCTACGATCCTCTCCAATCCAGTTTTAGAAAGAGGCATAGCACCGAGACTGCGCTGGTTCGGGTGCTCAATGATCTCCTGATGGCGAGAGACCAGAAAAAATGGTCCATTTTGGTCCGGTTGGACTTGTCATCAGCATTTGACACTGTGGACCATGGGGTACTGCTTGAGCATCTGAAAAACATCTGTGGGCTTTCAGGTTTGGTCCACAGATGGTTTACGTCTTTCCTCACTGGTAGAACACAGGGAGTGGTGTCGGGGGTATTCTCCTCTGACCCCATTTCTCTGTCTTGTGGGGTTCCTCAGGGCTTGGTGCTGTCCCCCATGTTGTTTGCGGTGTATATGCTTCCCTCTGGAGACATTGTAAGATGGTATGGGCTGGAGTTTCATCGTTATGCCGATGATACTCAACTCTATCTGTCTTTTGCACCCGACCAGAATGGAGCACTCTCGGTGTTTAATAACTGTCTCGAGGATATCCAAGGATGGATGAGGTCCAGCTGGTTGAAGCTGAATTCTGGAAAGACGGAGGTGATGGTCGTGGATCCAGGTCGCCGGATAGGGGGGGGGACTGACCATACCTCAGGTTTATTCCTGGGGGCGGTTGAGCTTCCTATCTCTGAACAGGTACGTGACCTAGGGGTAATTCTTGACGATTGACTGACACTGCATGCGCAAGTGTCGGCGGTCGTTCAGCTATCCTTTTACCATCTCAGGAATATCGCTAGGATCAAGCACCTTGTTCCGTCTGGAGACCTACCTACGTTGATCCACGCCTTTGTGACCTCACGCCTGGACTACTGCAATTTCCTTTACTTTGGGCTTCCAGGGGTTGATATCCACCGCATGCAGCTTGTGCAGAACTCCGCAGCCCGGTTGTTAACTGGGATGCCTCATTCTTCCATATTACTCCGTGTTGCGAGGTCTGCACTGGCTGCCGGTTCAATGGCGGATCTCCTTTAAAGTCGGCTGCTGACTTATAAAGCCCTGCACGGCCTGGGCCCTGACTACCTGAAAGAGCTTCTGGTGCCTTACATCCCGGGCGACTGCTCACTCAATAACGAGGGGTTGCTAGAGATTCCAAGGGTAGTTTTGAAATCATCTGGTCTCAGGTTGTATTCGCAGCACTTCCACTTTGGAATTCCTACCCCTGCTGGATTAGAGTGAACGATGGTGGGTGCTTTAAAAAGCTTTGAAATCTTTTATGGAGAAAAGCGTTTGGGAGGATATTGAGTCGATCTGATTTTATTATTTATCTTGTGGATGTCCTTATTTATTTTATTGAATTTTATAATATGCTATTTGGATGTATTTTAAAGCTTGTTCTGCGCCTTGATTTTTGAAAGGCTAATAAAAATAAAGTTTATTATTATTATTATACATCCAGTGATGGAGTAGAATATCAGATTGCATTATATGCTGATGAGGTACATTTATGTCTAACCTCCCTGGAGATTTACCTTCCAGTAATTTGGACCCTACTGGACCACTTCGGATCCTTGTCAGGTAATAAACTGAACCAGAAAAAAGTGGAGGTGCTAACGACCAGTATTGTCCTATCCCAGAAGTAATGAGACTGCTTCTCCTTCAGATGGGATCTGCTGACATGAAATATGTGGGAGTCAAACTGACAGGCAATGTTTCCCAATTAAGGCAAATTACAGCTCCCTGCAGACAGTTGCAGTCAGACCTTGAACATTGGTCTGTCCTGGAACCTAGAGTGGCTATTGCTAAAATTATGGTCCTTCCAATGTGTTTTTTTTTTTTTCAACCACTATCCATACCAGTCACCCAGAATACCTGGGCCTTTTGGTGAAAGAGGATTTCAGGGTAACTATGGCAGGGGAAGTCCCTGCATTAAATTTGCTATATTATGTTGTCCAAAAACTTGTGTGAGCTTAGCCTTCTTGCACTTAGAACTCTATTATGAGGCTGCATAGTTGCAACCTCTGCTGTATTGGTTACAAAACTTCCCTGCTCAGCAGTGGGTGTTGCTAGATTGGGAAGTTCTCACCCTGGATCAGCCCGGGAAATGGATCTTAGCCCCGTGATGGTAGTCTCCCAGAAAATGATCACCTCCCCATTTTTCACCAGTGTTCTCCGAACCAGGAAAAAGGTGGCTCCACATTCTGACTCCGGGAGAGCCTATTATGGTAACTCCCGTTATACATGCACTCTGATTTCATGCTGGCCCACCAGGATGCAGGTTATCAACAATGGCACAATCTTGGCCTTCTGTACCCCTTACAGTTTTAAGTCAGGTTCCATTTATGACCTTACGTAAGAGTCTGGCACTTCCCCAGACTGCTATTTTAGGTAAATCTGGACTAGAGCCTACTTAGCCTCCGAAAAGGGTTCCAATCCAGGAACCTGTGCACCTGATGGTATTGCTGTTGATGGAAACCCTAAAGGAAATGCATTAAAATCACTTAATTTTCCAGTTGTACAGATTATCGCAGAAAAGTACTTCAGTGCCTCTCCTGCATGCCTTTGAGCTGTGGATGCAGGGGCTGGGTGTCCCCATAACTCTGGACAACTGGAGACATATATGTGAGAATACATATAAAGCCTCCCCCCTCCCCTACTGGAATGGAGCGAGTTTAGATGGACGTGCTTGATGTGCTTTTTTTTTCCACACCAGTGCAGCAGATGTATAGAGGTGCTGCAGTAATGCCGACATGTTGGTGGACCTGTGGACAGGCCGGGGCAATCCATTTTCATATTTTCTGGGCCTGCCCTCATGTCTGTCTGTTTTTCAAGAATTGGAAGCGACCCTGCAGGATATCTCCTCTGGTGACTTAACACTTAATCCCCAGTGTTTTTATGTTTACGCAGGTTTGGAAGGATCCAGCTAGGAATTTTCTCTTGGGCATACTGTTAGTGATAGCCAAGAAATGTATCACTGGAAAATGGCTTGCTCCAGAGATATCAGCTGTAGAGGAATGATGATTACTTGTGAAATATATACCCCTTAGGCAACAGGAGGAGAAATGCCAGCAGAAATGGAATAGATTGGTAATTTATGTGATGAATATAGACCCTGATTTTACACCTTAGATCTTTTCTAGCTACTTTGGGATCTGTGTCCTTCCCTGCTTTCTCATGGTGGACCCTGGAGATGGGCTGTATATACATTTTATGTGGTTATATGAATATGCTTTCTTACCTCTCCATAATTAGTGTACTGTAGTACTGTATATGTTGACACTGCTGGCAGCACCTGTTTATTGTTTTTTTTTTTAATTCAGTGTTATTGAAACATTTGGGTACAAGGACAATACTCATCTCTTATTGTACAATTCATATGAACATTTCATTCTGTAACAGGTTCAGAGTAGATTATTTAGTTACATTTTACATTCTTTTCTTATATACCATCCCATTTCTACCCCATTTCCTCAAAGTAAGTCAAAACACTTAATCAAATACACATTCTATGTTCAGATTCCAAAAGTTATAAAATTTCTCTTTAATAACAGGTATGGTAGTTTGTAGGACCTCCTTTATGGTCTGTCTAGATTGGGTGTATCAGGAGGGTCAGTTGTTGTTTCCGGCCTCAAGAGCCATCGTGTCCATCTACGAGTGTAGATATGTATTTTAAATTAATTTTATGTAGTTCCTCCATCTCCTGAATTTGTTGGACAATAGTTGGCCACTGTTGATAAGTTAGGGAATCCTTGCTGGCCACCTGCATGTAATGGCCTTGTGGGCCACAGTTATTAAGATATTCCAGAGGTATAGGGCATCTAAGCTGACCCCAGGAGAACAAACCAGGATAGTATTGGAAAGAGTTAGGTTTGGCAAGCAGGAAAATAGGTCAGATAGTGTCTGTGCTACTCAACTCAAAAATCAGTAGGACAGGGCACTGCCAGAATATGTGGGAGTGATGGGCTAATGGGGCTCCACACTCTTCCAACAGGCCAAGTGGCCTCTCATTTCTATTTATGTTGCTTGGCTGTGGTAAGGAAGAATCTAGTCCTCACTTTCCATTCAAACTCCTGCCAAGCAGGAGAGGTGGGTGGTTTTGCTGGTCGACCCAAATATCTTATCCCACTCTGTTTCCATGCACCTGTTTATTGTTGTTTTCTTTGTATATATTAACTTCCGAAAATGTCAGTACATTTTGAATATAAGAAAGATATAATGTCTAGCTCATATCTGAATGTGGAAATATCTACCTACTGTCTGATTATCTGAAAAATTGATCTGATCTCTGAAAGGCCTACTGACTGAGCCGAGGACAGCTTGGGCCCGATTCCAAAATGAATGGAGCAACCTACAGGTGTGTGGGGGTTGCACCATGCGGTGCTATGCTGGGGACCCTGTGCCCTATTCCAGAACAGGCAGTGTCCCCAGCACTTATGTCCTGCGACTTACGGCAGCTGCAGGGTTGCACCATGGGAATGGCTCAACAGACCTGGGTGCCACAAGCTGCAGACTGCAATTAACAGCCCTCTGGAGCCCCCCACCCTGTAACAAGCCCGCAATTCCCTGGGGGTCTTGGGGGGTAGGCTGGGTGGCACAGGTGCAGGGGGGGCACAGCGCAATACGGATCAGGGTGGCACCCCATATTGCAGAGGGTGGGAGGCATCACTGTGCTGGAAGGGTTCATGGGGCACAGCAGTGTGCGTTTCACGGCACTGTGGGGGGGGCATCCATTGTTTCACCAGGATGGATGCCCCTTAGACCAGCTAAGTGCTGATCTAACCCTGCAGTGCCATATTGGGACCTGGAATGGCGTATGTGGGTTACAGCAGCTGCCCTTTCAGAATAGATCACAGTTACTGCCATAATCCCCATTCTGCCGTGCCATAGGGGCTGTGGCCGGCAGAAGGCACCTTGGATGCAGGCCACAAGCACCATGGCAGAGGCCGTTCTGGGAATAGCAAAGGCATGTCAAGATGCGATTTGCAGCATAGGTTTGGTGCAAGTCACCTTGCAACATGCGAACCCTTTTGGAATTGGCCCCTATGTCCAAGAGGCATCATTGGTGGGGTGTACAGAGGGAAATTAGAATACAACACATAACATTGCAAACAAGTTCTGGCAGTCTAACAAATTATGCAGTAATACCCTAAAGCTGGCAGGGAATATGTAGCATAAAGATTTTGTCATCAGAAGAGGACCACTTGACCCACCTAGTCTGCCCAAATGGTCCAGAAGATGACCTCAGTTGGAACATGTATAACCAGTGCAAGTCTATGGGAAGAATTTCCATGTAGATGGTTTCAAATCCCTGTAAAATACAGGAATCCCTGTAGATCTAGGAGGCCTGGGATTGCATATTTGCCCATTAGATAACCCCAGTTGGAACATGTCCCCTGGGGGTAGGACTCATTGGGGACATGTTGGTGGAGAATTACAAACAGAGGTGAGGGTTTGAAAAGTGGTAAATGGGGAAAATATATTGTCAAGCAATGCAGTATGTCTCTTGGAAGATCTGGGATTTGCAGCACACTGGTCACGGCACCACTCTTGCACTGCTACCCAAAAACCAACTCGAGACATTGCATAGTAATGCTATATTGTGACCCCATGAATTATTCTATTTATACACGTAGAGGATATATTACATGATACTGTCACTGTCATAACCGCAGAAGGAAAAACAGTATGTAAGTTAAACCCACATGTGTTTTAGAAACCACATGTCCGCTATCATTACATGGAAAGTTGGACCAACCAGTTGCTAAACTGTTTATCACTCCAAACTACAGCCTTACAGATCTCAAGATTTTCCCTGTAGGGAAACTGCATCTAAAACCTGATGATGTGGACAAAAGAGAGAACTTTAGGATACGCAGGTTTTAAAACTAACCCCATATGATTTAAGCCTGGTAAAAACTACATCTACTCAACATCTTGGAGTGGCTTGGGTTTTCCTTACAAGTTTTTTGTTGCCAGTGTTTTACAAAGCATTTTTTTTTTGTTCTTATACTATTCAACTTTAACAAGTCATAAAATGGATTGCAAAAATAATGACAGCTGATTGATCTAGAAGACTTCCAGCCACGTTGTTATCCCAGTACGACATCACGGTCTGAAACTTATCTAAACAAAACCTGCATAAAAAGCCTCTTTTTTTTTTATTCTAATGAATCAGATTTCATAATCATAATAAAGTGCTCCAGTGCATATGTTATGCTGGTCAATGGTACTTCTTGGGTGGCTGAAGACACTCAGCTGTGCCACATACATCACAGCCCATTCAAGGCATGAAGTTATCCAGCATAACACATACAGTATACTGTCATGCCTTATTGCTTAAATAATATGCATTGTTCCTTGGCCGGCCTTTTATTTACTACCATATAAAGGTAAAAGCAGTGCTTGATGTGCTTTTTTTGATTTTTTATTTGATATGATATTATAGTATTAAATTTTAAAGTGAATTACCTAATTAGCTATATCATTTTTAAATGTTAAAATGAATTACCTGTTTAGCAATATAATTTTTAACTATAGAGAGATAGCTGTAGATATGTAGCTATGTATACACGCACAGATACACCCCCCACCCCCACACACTCATGGAATGAGCACACACACACACACACACACACACCCACTCACTCACAAAATGACCGAATGTAAGATATGCAATTTATCTGAATGATCCATGCCACCTGGGACGCTAGCATTCGAATGTGGGCCCTAGAAGCCCACACTGAGGCCAGCTGGGCTGAGTGCATTACGCAGATACAGTAGGTAATTGAATTAAATTTTTAAAGCACCCAGTCACGAAGGGTCAGGACGTTGTCCATATAAACTATATAAATAACACAAGCAGATAAAAAGTGCACAGTATACAGGAATAAAACAGTCAAATCAATTTAAAATCTTTAAAGCCAGAGAGAGTAAACAAGTTGTAAGAGCTTCCTGAAACGCCTCCACTAAGGAGAGACTCCAGACGTAAGGAGGTAAGGAGTTTCACAGCTGGGGCACAGCCTTTGCAAAGACCCTATCCCCAGAGGATTTAAGGTGGGCCTGGGGAACCGCCATTAAATTCTCCTCGACACAGCATAGAAGGTGACATGGAGTGCACGGAAGCAGGAGGTCTTTTTTTGTAGCCAGCACCCAGATCATGCAGGGCCTTGAAAACCTGCAAGCAAATCTTGAAAGTGGTGAAATATTTGACTCCCAGGTAGGCATGGCTGCTTGGAATTCACCAACACTTTCCAGTGTGTCAAGAAGCAGCATTTGCTTTGACCTGGGGGAGCCATGCACCTATCTTTCTGGACAGAGGAGGCAAGCAGCCATGATAGATCCATCTTTATGGGGCAGGTGGACTAATGGGAGAAATCATAGTAGAGGGATAATATGCAGTTCATTTGCAGGAGGATACACGGATGCTAGATCCCATTGGGCTTGGGGGGGCCACAGACCACAGACAGTATAAAGAAAAACCTTTAGCAGGTCTTTAGCCACCAGTATGCATGTTCTGTATTATTGCCCTGTGCAGTCACAGTACTGCATCGTACTACACTGATGACAGGATAAATCTGAGAGTTGTTCAGTGCCGGTAAATAATTTTGTCATCATTGACTGAAAAAACGTGCTCAATACCTTTCAGTATTTCTCATGGATTGGCTAGGTTGTAGTCGCTGCACATTGGGCTGCTGTAGAAATGTTAGCTTTAACTGCCCAGCTGAAAAGATGATGATTTAATAGTGATGTGTCATGAATGATTATTATCAGTTATGTTCAAAGATCATGTTCAGACTTCAAAAACCATCATTGTGATCATGACTAACAATGATTAAACATGAAAGATAAATGGCCGCCAATCAAAAACCGCAAGGTTATGGAAATAATGATTGTGCTTAATGACAATCTCATGTTATCATGATTTTTCATAATTGGCCATGATCAAGATTACTACAATAAATTAAAAGAAAAATGAATTTATTTTTCTTCTATACTCACAGAATGCATCTTGCTTTCTAATTAGACATGTTCATTGGGATCATCAGTTATGACACATCTTCTACACAAACGCACTGCTTTGAATTATACTACTTATTCTGACTCCTGACTTCTTAGTGTTGTAAAGGCTCAGATTGGTTTATATAGCTCCACACAGTGGTTCCCTTTAGAGCTGTTGCGAGTTCCTATAACCTGGTTTGTGCTCAGAACCTTCCCTAACATACTGCAAATGAATACTGTCAAGGGAAAATATTTTAACAGTCAAAATTACCACTATTTTAGTCCATAAACTTTGCTTTTGAAAATTACAAAAAATATGTAAATTAGTTATGTGCTGACGCCACGCTAAAAAGGGTCAAAGCCCTCCTTGATAAGACCTGTAGGCTGGTCCTTGGGGCAGGCTATCTGAACCATACATGTGCTCTTTATAAAGAGACTGGATGGCTCCTTCTCCATCTCAGAGTAAAATACCAGGCCTGCCTGCTGGGGAAAAAAAATCACTTCTAGGACTGACACCAAAATGCACCACTAATCTATTTGAGAATGCCCAACCTACCAAAAAACACCAGAAGCACAACCAAAGTGGGGCTACTGGTGCCCTTTAAGTGCATTACCCTTGGACAATGATCTCTGGCATACTGGGGTCCTAAATGACTAAATGACCTCCCTGACCCCCACCTTATTGAATGTAGCAAGCTGGGCCAATTTAAAATTGGGCTCTGATCCTACCTAGCCAGTGAAAATGACTGCTGCTGCCCCTTATAAATTCAGACTACCCAGTATAACCCCTGAGCTTACTCCTTCTCTGCCGTTTTATTACCTCATTTCGCCCCCTCTGATCACCCTCCCCCATACTCCATCCCTCCTACCCCCACCCCTCAAAACTGCTCCTCTCTGTTGCACCCTTGCCAACTACCTTTGACTGCGAATATTTCTCCTATCTGCACCTTGGTTCCTCCATCCCCCCCACTACTCCATCCCTCCTACTCCCACCCCCTCATAACTATTCCTTACTGCTGTTTCCTTGATAAAGCCACCTCTGGCTGCGTATATTTTATCTCCATGTACCCAGATAATCTAGGAATCGTCTCTGACCTTAAGTTGTAAACTGAAACTGCTGAAACTTTGTACTGCACTCATGGAGTGCTCTTTCTTCTCCTAGAGCTCTTCTGTAACTGAAACTGTGTAACCTTATATGTAATTACTGTCTTGTCTGCCTGTTATTACCCGTAACCATGGTATTGTCCTGTGTTTTTTGACTTGGAACCTTTTTAAATGAATCCCATGGCTCAAAGGTATAAATCCGAAAATGAAACAAATAAATAAATAAATAAAAATGCACATACTATACCTGACATCTTATGTACTCTTCCTAACGTGATTAAAACGTAACTTCAGATGATTTACATTATAATGTGCTTCTGCTGATAGTTGACAGTTGTATTTGTCACAGAACTTTGTTAAATATTACTAATGTGACTTACAATTTGTATAATACAGAACTAATATCATCAATGATCTCTTGATCATCCACAGATCATCAAAAAAACATCATGCTAATTTAAGCTTACAATAATAATCAGTCATCAGTTGGTGATTTAAAAGTTACATGTTTGATGATTATATCGTGATGTAGATGATGCTTTTTGATCACTATCTGCCTTGATGATCGTAAGGTAACATTTGATGATTAACAAGGACCAGTCATGACTGACCTTCAAAAAACATGATTGATAATTTACTGATTTGCCTGGTTGCCTACTAGGTTCACCTCTGCTTTCTAAATCATAACTGTACATTTCCTTGGTTCAGTGTTGTTTTTAGTGGATTTAACAAATAAAACTGTGCAATAGGTGTTATATTGTGCAAGTGGAATAGTACTGTATATAAATCAGACTTGTGTATAACTTGACCACCCTTTTCCTTGTAAATTTTAGTAGATTTATACTATTTCTGTAAGCATACCTCTCAACCTTTTGTCCCCCAAATGTGGAACATTGCCTGTCAAAATGTGGAACAAATGGGCAAAATGTGGAACACTTCATTAAATCTTTACCTAAGAAGCTCAAAACACTGTTAAAATGTTGCATTTATGTTCAGAAAGTCTGTTATTAATTGAACAATATATTTTTTTGCATAATTTACTATGGATTTTTGCTTTAAAATGTTGACTTTTAATGTGGAACAAGTCCTCACAATGTGGAACAGGGAGCTTTTGTGAAGTAAAATGAGGAACGTTCCTCATAATGTGGTACAGTTGAGAGGTATGTCTGTGAGTATTTGCCCCATGCAAGGAAAACCCTCTCATCTGATCTGCTTTGAGACTGCCCTTTTGGATTAAGGTTAAGCAATCAATCCTTTGTACTCATCAGCACATCTTATTTTGTAGACATGTGTTCCTGAGTTATAGACTTAGATATGTGAATATAGGTTTCGTGTGTGTATGAATGTATATATGTGTGTGTGTGTGTATGTGTATATATATATATATATATATATATATATATATTCTGTTAGCACCCTTTGCAAACTGTGTGAGAGCCTTTCGCACCATGCAATTCTGCTTAAAGTTGGACCAGCATAACATTCTGTGGTGATTTGCATATGCAGCCCATGATGCTTTGCATTGTGGGGGCATGTGTGACTTTGTATTTTCTTATATATATAGGATACATGATGGGCATGAGTGGAATATGGAAAATATTTTCAGTCCTGCAGAGATCGAACCTGGATATTTCACAGTGCCGCTGCGAGTGGAATATACAGTGCTCAAGGCAGGGTAAATATTTTTCATTCCACAATGTGCTCATCTATGTGTCCTATTTATACAATGGGGCAGTGTTGCAAAATGTACATTAGCACAGGATTAGCGCGGGTTTAGCGGGGCTTTGCATGACTTTGTGTGGCTTTGCGCAGGTTTAGCGCGGGTCTTGGAGGTGTAATAAACAGTATTTATTTTAACTCTGCTGATGTCATCAGTATTTATTTCACTGCAGTGAAAATAACATGGTTTATTTCACTGGAATATGTTTCACCCCCATTGTATAAATATGAGGATGAATATATATATATTTGTATATTTTAATTCTTTTTAGAATATAGAATGTCTAGAGTCTTAAAAGTTTTATAATTACTAATATAATTGCTAATATAATCTATGAATTATATAATTCGACAAGTGTTTCTGTGTAGGTATTCTGAAAAATACATTTGTGTATTATGAAGTTAAATATAAATAAAAACTATTATGGAAAAAAAAATCCTTTGGACATCTAAAAGCGCTATTGGAATGGGAGACTTTTAATACATTTCCCATCCAAAGCAGCACTCACCAACATCACCAAAGTGCCAACTTTTGTAAACCTTTGTGGGTGCTCACTGCCAGAAAATTGTATTTTTCCTATGGCCAGGTTCCCTAGTAATGCTTTTTTGCAGTCTTCCCTCAAAATATTGAGGGTGCTTAAGTCAACTTTGTGGGTGCCTGAGCACCTCAGCACCCCTGGAGTCGGCACCTATGCCAAAAGCACCATCACCCCCACACCCACCCTGCAGCACTCACTGGCACAGTGTCAGCAATGTCTCGGTGGTCTTATTTATTTTCAGTGTACCACTGCAGCTTTCAGTGGCATTGTATGTTTTAGCACTTCTTGCAAAACCAGCATACCAACATGACTGGTGCTTCCATTGAATGCTTCAGCTGGTCTACTCACCACTACTCTTCTTCCAGGTACCTGATTGCTTTTTCCCATCTCCGGTTCCCATTCTGTGCAGTCTTCTCTTTGAGCTTTTCATCTCGCTGACTTCTTCCAGAAAGGAATCAAACTAGAGGCTCATGCTCCTGCCACCAACAGTACAGTACTGGCTCGCAGCATATGTGTTGGTGTTTGTGATCTGGTATAGTGTGCTCTGTGAAAGCTTGCAGGCAGGGGAAGTGCTCTGAGGCAGTCATAGAAGCTCCATATATTAATGGACTTTCTGTACAAGTCAAATCCTCTTTCTTTTGTACAGTATATTAGTTTGGGCAACAAAAACTCAACTTACACACTGGATACATAGTAATATAATTGTGCACGTGGCTGAGCCGAAAACGCTTTGATATTGCTCTTTTAATTTTTTACCATTTATTTTTTATGGTCCTCCTCAGAACCTCCTGTCTCCATCTGCCTTTGGAGTCCTGTCCTTCATTTCTTCCTCTCTCATATGCTTACCGTTATCCTCACCACCATCAGTCCTGATCTTCTTATTACTGCTCCTCCATCTGGGCTCTGTGGCTTAGTCCTCACATGGCTCATTTGATGGACACCATCAATAGAAACATAGACTTTGACGGCAGATAAGGACCACTTGGCCCACCCAGTCTGCTCATTTCCCTACCTACTGGATAAGCTGCAGATTCTAGTTAACCAACAGCCTACTTTCTGCCACCCCCCACTACAATTGTCTTGTGTCTGTCCCTTGCATGTTTGAATTCCCCCACTGTTTTAGCCCCAACAACCTCCCCAGGAAGGCAGTTCCACACATCCACCACTCTCTCTGTGAAAAAAATGTCCTCACATTACCCCTGAGCCGTCCCCCCTCTATCTTTAAATTGTGTCTCCTTGTTCTTACACATATCTTTTTCTGAAAGATGCTACCCTCCTGGACTTTGTTGATTCCCTTGAGGTACTTGAACGTTTCTATCATGTCCCCCCGTCCCTCCTTTCATCAAGGGTATACATATTAAGCTCTCTCAGTCTCTCTTCATATGGTTTCTGATGCAGACCCTGCACCATTTTAGTTGCCCTCCTCTGGACTGCTTCCATCCTGTCTATGTCCTTGCATAGATGAGGTCTCCAAAACTGCACACAGTACTCCAGATGGGTTTCACCAACTGTCTGTACAGAGGGATAACTACTTCCCTTTTTCTACTTGTGATGCCCCTTCCTATGCATCCCAGTATCCCCTGGCTCTCCTTACTGACTTCTCACATTGCTTACCAACCTTTAGATCATCTGATATGACTACCCCCAAGTCCCGTTCCATTTTTGTTGTTGTTGGTACCTCCCCTGCTATTGTGTACTCTTCTCCTGGGTTTTTGTTTCCCAGGTGCATTACTTTGCACTTCTTTGCATTGAATCTAAGTTGCCATATGTCTGACCATTCCTCCAACCTTGCCAAGTCCCTTCTCATCCTTTCTACCCCCTTGTGTATCAACTACTGGTCCAGGGAACAACATAAGTTGGTGAGGGGCTTGAGAGGAGGGGTAGAAGACATATTCAATGACGCCGAGGTGGGTGAAGTAGCAATGGTTTCGTGAACATTGGCAGCATTTTCTCCTTATTTAGACCTCTCGCTACCTAATCAACGTGGTGGGCTACCCAAACGCTGGTTTATCTGGAGAGAATGGACAATGTTACCTGATCACCTACAGTGTTAAGTCCCACACCGCTCCCCCCATAGGAGGTGCTGTTGTTGCAGATAACACCACACTCTCCCATCAGGGCAAGTGTGTGATTCCTTTGCACCCTAGCCTGCACCCCTCTACTGCAGAACGAGGGAGTCGGGATCAAGGATTGCTCCTAGGTCTCTCTGCAGCCTGTTCCTCTGGCCAGACTTTTGGTAGCACTTTTGACTCTGTGCCAGGAAAACTAGATGGTTGCATATTAGCATTTAGCCTGATACAGGAACGACTGTGACTGCAGTTCTGTGGGGCAGTGGGTAACATTTGCCACACTCCTTACCAGTACTACTTGGACCCCATGTACCTAGCATCCTTCAGACGCTAGGTGTCTATGTACCTGAAGCTGTGTGGCTGCTGGCTCCCTTCATTCCACCCTGCTGCCCCTAGCCTACCTTGCATGCCATGCGATTGCTGTTGCTTCTCCCATCACTGCTTGTTCTTGTGTGCTGTTTCCCCTGCCTCTTCCCTGGTTCCTAGCAGTGGTAGGCATGGCAGCGTTTCTCTGCTGCCCTCCCACTGTTGGAGGTGTGCTCCCTTTGGGGCTGCTGCCATCCTGCAGGCCCTCCTTCACTGCTGTTTCTGTGTTGCTGCCCTCTGCTCTTTTCTGTCTGCCATTTTCTTTTGGGCTATTTCCATCATCTTCTTAGCATCTGTGGCTGACAAACTGACCTTTGATTCCAGCACTGTAAGCCTCTGCTGCAGGGCCCCATGTTTACTGTGATTCTGCAGTTGCAAACATGGTCCTGCTACAGAAAGAAGTGTCTGCCACAAAAACAGCAGGTTTGTTGCTTCCCAGCTAACTGCTAAAATGATTGAAGTGAAGCCTAAATTGGCATTAGTGTGAGTTTGCTGGCAGCTCCATCACACATCTCTCCCCCTTGGGTTCAGTTGCGGCTCTAGCCACAAATGGTTACCAGGGCACAGCTGGGGCACAGTAGATGGCAGCCAGGGCACTGATACATTGTTACTAATGGAAGCTCTGCACCATATGGGGCACCAATATGTAGGAAGCTCTGCACCATGTGGGGCACCAACTGGGGCACAGCATTTTTTTTACCAGGGCACGTGCCCTGGCACGCCCTGGTGTAGAGCTGCCACTGCCGGGGTTGCAGTGGTCAGTGGGGCAACCCCTTTCCAATCCACTGGCACTTAGCCCTGAAGCTGACTACTGTAGTCTTCTACAAACATTGAGGAAATTTTGAGAAGTCTGTTTCATGAAAAAAATCAATGATTTTGTTTACTCATTGTAGAATTGTGGCATGAAATACAATTAGCAGTTAGGGCAAAAACACAAAACGGGAGGCTTTGTTGACCTGTGTTTAATGTAAAATGGTCCAGTTGCTCTGTAGTCTCACAGTACATTCTTAATGAGTGGGAGAGAAAGAGGTGATGGCACTGCTGATGTGGAAGTGGGTGAGCAGGAGGAAGCAACTGGAACGGCGTTACAGCACAAACCGGCACCACCAGGCTTCAGGCAATTGGATAGGAGGGAGGACCCATCAGAGCACCATTGCATTGCATCTTGTCAGTAACATAGAAACATAGACTTTGACAGCAGATAAGGACTGCTTGGCCCATCTAGTCTGCCCATTTCCCTACCTACAGGATAGGCCGCAGATCCTAGTTAACCAACAGCCTATTTCTTCCTACCCCCCACATGAATTGCCTTATGTCTGTCCCAAGCATTCTTGAATTCTTCCACAGTTTTAGACCCCACAACCTCCTCAGGAAGGCTGTTCCGTGCATCCATTACTCTCTCTGTGAAATAATACTTCCTCACATTGCCCCTGAACCGCCCCTTCTATCTTTAAATTGTGTCCCCTTGTTCTTGCACGTCTCTTTTTCTGAAAGATGCTACCCTCTTGGACTTTGTTGATTCCACTGAGGTACTTAAAAGTTTCTATCATGTCCCCCCTTCTTTCCCAAGGGTATACATATTAAACTCCTTTAGTCTCTCCTCATACGTTCTCTTGCAGACTCTGCACCATTTTAGTTGCCCTCCTCTGGACTGCCTCTATCCTGTCTATGTCCTTGCGGAGATGGGGTCTCCAGAACTGGACGCAGTACTCCAGATGGGGTCTCACCAACTGTCTGTACAGAGGGATAACAACTTCCTGTTTTCTGCTGCTGATGCCTCTCCCTATGCATCCCAGTATACCCCCAGTCCTCCTTACTGCCTTCTCACATTGCTTGCTAACCTTAAGGTCATCTGATATGATTACCCTCAGGTCCCTTTCCTTTTGTTGTTGTTACTACCTCCCCCCTTCCCATTGTGTATTCTTCCCCTGGGTTCTTGTTTCCCAGGTGTATTATTTTGCACTTCTTTGCATTGAATCTTAGCTGCCATACTTCTGACCATTCCTCCAACCTTGCCAAGTCCCTTCTCATCCTTTCCACGCCTCCTTGTGTATCAACCCTGTTGCAGATCTTTGTGTCATCTGCAAAAAGGCATACTTTTCCTTCCAGTCCCTCTGCAATGTCACTGATGAAGACATTAAAAAGGACTGGACCCAATACTGAACCCTGTGGTACCCCACTAGTAACCACTCTTTCTTCAGAGTGGACTCCATTTACAATTACAACAATTAACAGTCTTCAAGCAAGTGGTCAGACAAAGGGAGAAATCCATAGGAGCGTTTCTGTGGAAAACTAGCACTGAGCAGATGGGAGAGAGCCATGGCAGGATAAAACAGACTGCAGTAAAATAATACATATCCCTTTAATTCTCCCATGCCCTACCTCCAATCCAAATCATGGTGGCAGAACTGCTTTGTATTGTCTTGCCTTTTCATCTGTTGAACTGCCCCAAAGAGCCTTTCTCTGAGCAATATTTCAGGGCAGCTAGATTTCATTCTGGGGCTCATTTGAGTTGCCAGAGAATGTAAAGCCCATCAGAGAATGTCTGCAAAATCACCACAGAATTGCTTGCAGTCTGGTCACAGCAAGCACAAGGTCCAGCTGTGGAATGTATTGTAGGTCCACTTTGCCCCAACGTAACAAGGGACCTGCTTCCTTCTTATGATCTAGGTCATGGGACACCTGTTACACTGAACCATTTGTGGGTGCAGCTTCCCCAGAGACTGTCTTGAATCACGTCATGGCTCCTCCAGAATAATGCTGGGCCTGCACCTACTGCTGGCTTCTGCTTCGGGAGATCTCTTGCACCAGTTCTAGCAGATTTCCCTTTGACTGTCTGGTGATTAAGCATCAAACTCTATCCCCTGACAGTGTTGAAATCCTCAGTAAAGTGTGGTAGGTGATCTAAAATCTTGTGTACATGCAAAATAATTTAAAAGTTATAATGCCGGCCTGGTAGCGCTGAGGGTTGAGGCACGGGACGCCACTCCTCGTGCCATGCTGGTGGCCCAGGTTCTGGAGTAGACTCAGGCTGCCGAGGGTTAGTGGGGAAGGAGAGGATTGAGTGTCCAGAGGACTGCTCTCCTCTCCTAGGGTGGGTTGGGGACATCTCATCATTCCTTAGCAGCCCTGGGTGGAGATTGAGGGGCCTACATGGAGCGATGTAGTCAAGGGGTGGAGCGGCAGCAGATATCAGCACTTACGTATGCAGACATCATTGCACATCCACGCTCCAGGGGAAAGTACTTAAAGTAGAAAACCCCTGCCCCAGGGACAGGCGAAGGCAGCCCCTTAAAGCCCTGTGCTGCACGCCCAACGTCAGGCTCGGTTCTCCGGCTCTCCCAATCCTTCACCCAGCCCTGGCTCGGTACACTGGATTATAGATAGAGTGCCAGAGTGGACAGCTGCCCTGCCTCGGGGCTCAGAGCTGGGGGGTCTGTCGGTTGGCTGGAGTGGGGGCATCTGTCCCTGATTTCCCAGAGACCAGACTTCAGGCAGGGTGGTAGAACAGCAGTGGTGCAGGGGTATGGCTGAGAAAGTTCCCTGGCCAGCCGGTGATAAATATAGTTGAAAAAAAAAGGTTATAAAAGAGGTGACAGAAACTCTTGATGTGTGACTGACCAGGCTCAACCTAGCTGCACTCCCACCAATTCAAATCTGATTCTATACGTGAGTGCTTACATTCGTCATCAAAGGGTGTGGTGTTAAAGACATACTATACGCATGTGAACAAAGACACAAAGGCTAGTTCTGAGCCTGACAGTTTTCCGTGATACAGCTACTAAGTGCAGTGTCAGCATGCCACAGATGCACACCACATGAGCAGCAGGAAACAGTGTGACTGAGGCGTGAGATCCCAAGGTGCACTCCAGCACCTGTTTCACAGTTAGGTATTTTTGTAGTGGAGTTGCAGAAGATAAGTCAGACTTGTGCATCCATTATACATCTGTAATAGTGTTTAGAAGTTGAGGTGTTGTCTTATGATTTATGTTTCAGAGGCTTAGCATTGGCTGTTTCAGATGTTTACCATTGGCTAATAGTGCAACAACAGTGCCTTACCATTTATGAAAATACTGTAATTAATAAAACTGTATTGTCATTGTTTGATAGTGGAGGAAAGAGAGTGTCCTGCTTTGGGGCAGTTAGGGGTACTCTCTGTTGTTAGGTAGCGTAACCCTGTAAACACTACAACATAATCACCAAAGTACCTTTTCATTTTGAATCCTATGTTGTTGTTTTTTTTTTTTCAGCCTAGAAAGGCATGCCAAGACAAAGTTCATTTCTAAGTGTGTCTTAGGAACACTGGGAGGTTTAGTGACTTGTTGAGGGTCACACTGTTTGTAAATGGAGGTTGTGGGAATCAAACCCAGGTGTGCTGGATGCACCAGGTTCATTTACAGCTTACTGTTCTAACCTCTAGGCTACACTGCCAGAATTAAAATTTGCTGATTTTTGTGTGGGCTCAATGTTAAAGTATAGCGTGATGTCTTAACTAAGCATCACAGCACAACCAGGAGTTGGGGTTTTGGAAGTTATTTTATCCCGGGGGGGGAGGGGCAGGGGTCATGAGACTGAACTAGGAGCTCACAGGTTCAAACCTTGTTAGAAACAAATACTCCTTGTGTGAATTTGGGGTCGTCATTTAACCTCCCAGTGCTCTGCTGCAGTCCGCCCTGCTGCAGAAATGGGTAGAAACAGGCCCCCACTGGAAACAAGATGTTGTATGTCAGCTGGGCTATCCGAAGGAAATAAACTGTAAAAGAAATACAAGCAAAACACTGCCTCTGGAGTGCCACAGTTCTGTTATAAAAACATTTTTAATACAATTCTGAGAAGGTCACCTGTGGCAAGTTGAACGCTGGACTGTGGGGCAGGAAAAGCTGGGCAGTATAGGCTAGTAGCCTAGTGGTTAGAATACAGAACTGTGAATGTGGAGACCTTGATGACCTGGGTTGGAATCTCAACCTCCATCTGTATACTGTGGGATCCGGAACAAGTCATTTACCTTCACTATGCTCACTGCTCTCCCCAGCACACCTGGAAATGAGCATCTGCTCAGTGTGACTTTTCCAGCCAGAAATATTAGACCATGTCATTGTGTTGTACTTTGGTATCTCTCTGTCTGTATCTATCTCTGTCTGTCTGTCTGTCTATCTATCTATCTATCTGTCTGTCTATCTGTCTCTAGCTGTGTGTCTGTCTGTGTCTGTCTATCTATGTGTCTGTCTCTACCTGTCTGTCTGTCTCTAGCTATGTGTCTGTCTATCCATCTATCCATCTACCTACCTATCTATCTATCCATCCATCAGCATTCCGTTGTAACAGCAACGCTGCTACAGCGACAGCAATCATACGACACCTGCAGTGTCAACCCGGGTTGCTGGGCGATGACTTGAGTTATCGACTCCAGTTTGGTCACTGTCCCGCGAGATCTGCCCCGGGTTGGAATCCTTAAGTCGGGCACAGCTACTGTATGAACACTAATCATGTGTCGGTGCATTTTCGTCGGGACTGAGTCTACGCATCAGGGATGTCGCCACTCATGTCGCTGTGGGGAGGTCAGCTGACATTCCTGTCACTGCAGCATGGTGGAACCCTATCTATCCATCCATCCTTCTATCTGTTTGTCTGTCCATCCGGGTGCGTCCACCTGTCTTTCTGTCTTTCTAACTACTATATCTATCAGTGTCTGTCTCTGTATCCATCAATCTAAACTATGTTTGAGAAGAGCTTTAAGGCTGATCTCTGCCAGATTCTGAGACAGATTTAGCATTGTGGGGATTGAACAGTCTATATGTGGAGCTTTTGTGCTAATGTCATGTTGGAGTTTGCTGTTTTGAGTTGCTGTGGATTGGGAGCATGAGTTTTGTGATGGGAACAACATGATTGTCATAGGCAGTCTGGATGACTCCATGACTTCACAGTGTTGACTCTTTTTATTTTTTTATTTTTATTGTTGCTGTGGTGAAATGACAGATCAGCAAGATGTCTAAAATCCAGCTATTGGCATCGAACAAAGTGATTTCTCTGCCATCCATCAACAGTCCCCCCCTCACCCCCGCCAACTGATGGTGGATGGTGGTCTCTGTCTCATGTGTTTTCCTCCCGTGATTTCTACACTGAAGTCTTTGGAGACACATCTTGCTTGAACATTTGCAAAGAAGCTATTTTTTCGTTTTCCGGCAATATTTCATGTCCCAGCTACAAAGCAGGAGGGGAATTATGTCTTCACCCTTGCATCTGTCAACACCGAGGCCAACTACAGGACACTTGTCTAAATTATTGTTGATCTGATTCTGCCAAGACCTGGCGAATGTTACTGACTTAATGACAATGCCCTTTAAACAGATAAACCTTGTTTTGAATATTCCGTGAAACCAGGAGATTGATGGTCAGTGTTTTTTTTTGTTTTTTTATTGCATGCCCAACTCCTTCCTTTTACAATTGCTGTACCCATGCTACACATAGCATAGCAGCATGCATCTTTATTCTGAGTTGGTGTTAGTTTGCACTTAACTTGCTTCATAATTGGAATAAACTTGGGCTGGCAGTACAGCCTAGAGTTTAGAATAAAATGCACTGTGAATGAGTTTGTTACAGCCAGCAGACCTGGATATGATTTCCATAACCTCCACATGCATGATGTGTGACTCTGAACAAGTCACTTAACTTCCCCAGTGCTCCCAAGTTGCCCATGAAAACAGGCCACCTAGTGGGTCTTACTTGGTTACTAAAGAATTAAAAAAACAAAAACAAAAAAAAAACAGTAGGACTTCGATTGTTTAGAACTCATTGTCCCCAAAATTTCATCCCAGGAATACCATGTGTCTGTCAAGCTACATTGCTGAAAACCTGGTATGCAAGTTTCATTCCAGACCTGTGAAAATTGTAGCTCAGACACCAGAGGTGTTACCAGAAGATACTTATGATATGGTCATAAATCATAATGACATATTAAAAATGTTTGTTTTTCAATGTGTGAGTCACACTGGGGTTAAATTAAAGTATTGTTGTTATGTATTTTAATTTACTGTTTTAAATGTGTATAATTAATGCTTTTTATGCTGTGAATATAATCTTTTTGTATCACTTGAGATAATAGCTTGCAATTTTTGCTCTGTCTGAGGTGCTCCCAGATTGCACTAGGCCTGTGTTAACTTGCCTCTCGCAACTGTTTTTTTTTTTTTTTTATCACTTTGCTCCGGTAATGTTCCCCCCATCATTATCCTCTCCTTCCCTCAGCGGGTTTCCCCTGTCTACCCCTCTACCCTCCTTGTTGTCCTCTCACTGCACCTCATTCATTCAATAATTGCTAAATGATCTGCCTCTTAAATGTGACCCATTCCTGCAAGGAGTTGGGTCCAGGGCTACATTAAATTTCAGTACCATGTTCCTCAGATATGCCACTTGTAATTAAATGCATATTCCACAGGTATGCTATATTTAACTGTATGTTATGTCACAAATGTGGTTGTATGATTATTTATATTTTTTAACTGTATGTCTTGTTACAAATGTAATTGAATGTTTAATTTCTTGGATATGTTAAATGGCAAACTGTATGTCTAATGCTTCATCCAATTGTAACCCCCCGCCTCCCCCGGTCGCACCAGGAGACGAGCAACTTGTTCAGTGTACCTTCCTGGTGAAACATTTCAATAAATAAAATAAATAACTTTCTACTCTATGGGACGCCATTGAAAAACAAACTCTGCTCAATGGAATTACCTTTTAAATAAATGAAATGAAAAATTAAATGAAATGATCAAAACACCTTCTGTTGACATTTGTGTTTCTAAGTATTCACTGAGGTTTTTCACAGCAGTCAGACAATTTTTGGTTTGTTAAGATTTTAATTAGCTCAGTCATTAGTTTGCCACAGAGCAGGACTCCTAAAATCCACTAAATCTTTCTATAGGCAAGTATATTGAGAGAGTGATTTATGCAGAGATAAACAGGCTTGGATCTCTTTCAATCACTTCATCAGTTTAAATTCAGTTGCCTAATCAGCAAGGGGCAGGAGTGTTTTTTTTCCTTCTTGTTTTACAATCTCTCTCTCCAGATGGCTTGGCACGGTACCCAGAGTGACATAGTTGTCACCCATTTGTCTTCAGCTTCGTGTCAAAGATGTCTTCAACTTTCTAAGTGCAAAGGGTGTGTAAGGGAGCCAAGTCTTGTCTGAAGTTTTGTGTCAGTATCCAAGGAACAATTTCAGAAATGCAGCCAAGAAAAAACAACCTAATATGCATGTTCAGTGTGAGGACATGGCAGAGAGACTCATAATCTGGGGCCTAAAAAACAGGACATTTTAAACAATCCTTTATATCATTCTCTTCCTTGAATTTCTAATTATACACATTTGCAGTCCTGCTGCTCCTTGCATTTTGCAGCCACCTTGGCACGCCCATCACTCTGCATGCATTACATCTCCGGGCTTAAAGGGAAATGTTTATGAACAGTGCCCACCGTAGTTTGAAAGTCCATGTCAAGGTCTTTTAAATGAAATATCGGCCTTGGGCTGCTCTGTAGCTGGCAGCAGTCCAGAGATATTGATGATTAAGTTTTTCCCATATTGATACTACAGTGCCACCATTTTCAGAACTGTGTGATGTCACTGATGGTCAATCTGTGTTTCCTACAGTGTGGTTAGCCATAGCTTGATTGTCAGTGACATCACAAGGTTCTAAAAATGGCAGCAAAGTATTACCAATGTCAGCGGACATCATCATTGACATCTCTGGATTGCTTTCAGCTACTGGTAAGCCCAATACCTCATTTGAAGGAGCTTGTCAAGGGCTTTCAAACCATGGAAGGCACAGTCTATTAATGTTTCTCTTTACATGTTCTATCAAGCAATAGACTGTTTGCCACAATGTGCTATATAAAGCGTAGACTTGTTTTTACTAACCTGTACTTGTTCTCACTATGCAGCTATCTACCTGCCATCTAGTCATATGTATGTTAAAGTTTCTTTATAAAATAAGTTGGAAATGTCCATTAGTGAGACTGGTGGACTCTGATTACATGACCATTTAAAATCCCATGACATCTCCATGGTTCAGAACTCCTTTTTAATTTCTTGTCTATTTTCACTTTTTTCCCCATCGGCACAAGCTATTTTATAAACTTTATAACACACTCCAAGGAGGTGCATATATAGTTTGCTAACCGCACACAAGTACCTTGAGTGATCATGTCTTGATACCCTGTGGGTTCAAGGCACACAATGTGAAAAATTCCCCCTGGTTTGTGCATACTAGACCATTATATATATATATATATCTATATATATATATATATATATATATATATACAGTTTTAAGAAAATCGGAATTACAACCCTTTGAGTTGAGGACTTATTTCGAAAGGCTCCACATCAGATAATAGCAGCAGTAAATAGAGAATAATGCATATGTAGGGAGTTGATATGGAGTTTTTTTACACACCCAAGTTGTGTGATAATATGTAAACCTCGAGCGGCTCAGAGGTTTTACTATTATCCATGCAATGTCTCCATACTCCATTCTACATATGTTTTATTTTATAATAACTGGTACTAAAAGATTCTTAAATTACCACTATGAGGGGGCGAGGCCAGAACGCTCCTACTTCCTTACTAGTAGGCATCTTCATGCCCCTAATGCCATATCACATAACATGCTAGCGTAAGTGCGCTCTTACCAGTAAGGAAGTAGATGCTTGGACACGCTGCTCCGTGGTGATTTTATGAGTGATCTTAAAATATCTTAAATAAATGCTGCACAAATACAGATCTAAACTGGAGGGTAAGCTACAGAATCGGGGAGGGGGGGGATGTGTTTTAAGTGCAAACCTGCTCTGTAAGATTGTGAGTTTCTGTTTACATTGGAGAACGGTCTCGTGCTGCGTCAGACAGTTTATTGGTTGGTGCTTGTGTATGCTTCTCAGCGCGAGGATGTAAAAGTCATATCAACCTGCAGGTTGATACGACTTTTCAAAGTTGCTAAAAATGGGTTGATATTGGGCTTCACCAGTTATTATTATACAGTAAAGTACAAGAGGGCACAAGAAGGTAAAGAGAAGCTGTGAGCTTACAGGTAATGGAGGGGTGCCTATACAAGCAGTAGCTAAGCAGTGGAGAATGACACAGTCGGTGAACAGGCATATTGTAACTTTAGTGCAAAAGGTAGGAACAGGCTGTTCAGTGAGTAGAGCTGTGCAAATTGCAGAATTGCGGGTACTCAGTGGACAAGTAAGCTGGAGATAAGGGGCCACAAGAACAATCTGAGCAACAACACAATGTAGGTCGAAATTAGTGTTGGGTTACAATCGTTGGCTAGCAAAAAGAACAGCGAACATACCTATACAATTGATAGCTAATAGGTGAACAGTGGGTAGCCATAAAGAATTGACCTATCCAAATAAATGAAACGGGCATCAACACAAAAAGGAAATCTATCTAGCAGAGAGCAGCTCATTGCAAACACTTCGTTAAAGCATCAGTCAGGGTTGAAGTGCCAAAAGTAGGGAAATGAGACGTTAGGGTTGAGCCTAACTCCCAACCCCATCCTCCACACCAACAGGCATTGGGGTGTGCCATGAGGATGTTAGACCAACTCTCCTCCATTCCATGTGTAAAGAGGCTGACATGGTACAGCATAGGAGAATGGAGGAGAGTTAAGCCTAACGACCCATGGCACACCCAGTGCCTGCTGCCGTGTGGAGGATGGGGTGGTAGGGTGGGTGGGTTAGGGACTTAACCCTAACGCTCTCATTTCCTGACTTTGTCACTTCAACCCTAACTGGATGCATTAATGATGTTTTTTGCAATGAATTTCCTTACTTTTTGAGAAAGTGTAATGTAACTGGTAAGTGGTATGTGTTGATGGGAGCATAGGTCCCTTCATCTCCAGCTTATTTGTCCACTGAGTGCCTGCAATTGAGCAATTTGCACAGCTCTACCCAAGCTGCCCATTTGTACATAACAATGTGCATCTGTGGGAGTGTGGGCCCTCTGGGCCCTGCGCTCCCACTTACACATAACAAAATCATATGAAAAGGAACCCTTGTGACACTAATTTGCCAATATCTCAGTAACCATACAAGCTGTGAAAACAGTTCCCCTGCAGTTGTCATCATGACTTTGAAACCTCCACGCATGCTTAGTCTACCTAATCTAAAGGTGGACTAAGCTGCTGGTAATGACAAATCTGTATCTCGCATCGTTTCCGAGATATGGGCATCAAAAGTCATTATGGGTGCCGCAGTGTCATCATGTGGGAAAAATCTCAACTTCATGATGGTATATCTATGGAACGATTAACTTTTTTATACCAAAACAGCATAATTCACATTTCTGGAACACCCCCCTTTATACCCTGCAAATTTCAAGCCAAAAGACCAAACCGTTTATTTACAGTGCACTGGCAAAGTTTTTAAATTCCTAGTTTGTGAGGCGCCAAAATCCCTGTTCATGAAGTCAATCTCCCTTCACGAGCTGTCAAAATCACTGTTCGCGAGAAATCCTTGATTGTCAGATTTTGGCCATCTGGTCTGGAAGTTGCGATCAAGGATTTTGTCAGCTTGTGAAATGGAATTGGCTCGCGAAAGGGGATTTTGACAGCTTGTGAATGAGGATTTTGTCACCTTGTGAACGAGGATTTAAAAAACCAATCCCCTTTCATGAGCTGTCAAAATCCCCTTTTGTGAGTCGATCCCCTTTCGCGAGTGTCATAATCCCCTTTCACGAGCCAATCCTTGTTCACAAAAAGGGCCATCTGGTTGGAAAATGATCAAGGATTTTTGTCAGCTCGCGAAAGGAGATCGGCTTGTGAAAGGGGATTCAAAAACCCAATCCTCTTTTGTGAGCTGACAAAATCCCCTTTCACGAGCCTTGTTCGTGAGATAGGACCATCTGGTCCCTAAGTCGCGATCAAGGATTTTGTTACCACGCAAAAGGGGATTGACTCGTGAAAGGGGATTCTGTCACCTCACAAACGAGGATCAGAAGTGAGTCATGAAAGAAGAATTTTAAAGTTTAAAAAGGATGCTTTTTGGCCAAACGAAGAAAACCAAAGGCCTGGGTTTGTAGAGGGTGTCACCCTGAACAAAACCCATGCTTCATGTGCAAAAGAAGTCAGCAGTGGGGCAATCTACAACATTTTTTTTGGGGGGGTAATGAAAACAAGATGTCGGCTTTCGAAAGGGGGCTTTTTCCTTACGAACAGGGATTTTATAAATCCCCTTTTATGAGGTGACAAAATCCTTGATTGTGAGCCCAGTCCCCTTTCACAAAACTCATTGTATATCCGAAATTGTACAAATAAATAAATAAAATTAGACTGAACTGAGCATGCTCAGAACCTGAAAATTCAAAATTACGTAACTTTGGAACGGATTAATATTTTTTCACCAAACCAATGCTGGATTGTTCTTTGACCACACCTCTTTCTACCCTGAAACCTTCAGACTGAAATACCAAATGGTGTGGCCACAGCACGATGGACGAAAATCGCAAAAAAGTGCAAAAAAAAAAGGCGAAAAATTGTTTTTTTGGGGCGCTTTGCTGCACGAAAACTGCATATCTGATCAAAACACAACTTGGCAAATCAAGAGATCTACAATATGAAACTGCACATTCCAAATTTCGTGTAAATCCATTGACTGGTTGCAAAGTTATTAAGGTGCAAAAATTTGGAGTTTAACATTAAACTACCTACTCAACTCTAACTATACTGGCGTGATTGCATCAGTATAATATATCATATATGTATGTAAATGTGTGTGTGTGTGTGTGTGTGTGTGTGTGTGTGTGTGTATATATGCATATATACACACACACACCTTGTAGTGTGTTACCATTCACATACATATGTAGATATCTACAGAAATATACGTTCTGTACCCAGCCCTTCTGGACCCCATTCTAAATGAGATGCTGTAATCTCAATACAAATTGGGTGATCAGACTGCCAGTAAATAGATAGATAGAAATCATCACCTAAACAGTGTTTGGACCATAGAGACTAAGCCTGATATATCTACAGTAGGCTCTCCTGCCACTAGTCCTGGGAGCTGAGTCTGCTTCAGAACCCATGTCCCCAATCTGGTAGTGCAGGGTGTTGCAGCACCACCCAATAATACTGACTCATATCTGCCCCATCTTCAGAAACTTGCATTAACACCCTGTTTCCTTCATAATCCAATGAAGAAGAAAAAACATTCCTCACCTTCTAGCTCTCCGAGCTTGTTTCCCTCTACTCCTCTAATTCCTGCATTCTCTGTGTTGACTCAACAGCTTTACAAGGGCTGGTGTCGGTGACTAGCATTGCCCTGTGCTGCAGCTGTCATCTGGAACAGCCAGTCTGTCTCTTTACACACCATGGCTTCTCTCCCTCGGTTCAAATCCGATCTCAGACTACACCTCTCCTGTTTTGCATGACTGCTGCTCCAGACTACCCCACTGCCCAAGTTGCACAGGCTAAACTTTCTAGTCCTTATCTGTGGAACTTATTGTTTCAGTTAGCTACTGCGATGATTTATGTTTATATTACCCCATCTCTGTAAAGTGTTTCATGATGGCTTTTAGGACCTACATAGGACATTTAGGTGGGCATGATAGGTAGGGTGGGCAGATCAGATGGGCCACTGGGCCTCTTTCTATGTTCATTTTCTATATTTCTATGACTTATACAAAAAAAGGAAAGGGCTACATAACATTAAGTTATACTGTATTTTAATTACTGGTCCTCAGTTTTTTTATGTCTAGATAACCAGACTTTCAAATCGCATTACAGCTGCCCAATTTATATTTTGCATTACAACTGGGCAGTTGTAATCAGTACCTGTCAATCAAGCTCACGCTGTGCCTGTGAGAGGAGAGAGCTGGAGGGTGAGTGGTGCTGTGCGACCAAATGAGAGCTGGAGAGAAGGCGAGAAGAAGAGTATCTGGTGGAGTGGAGAAGTGCACAAACAGGCTACTAATTTTTGTTTAACCGCGGAAAGGGGACCGACAGTAGCCCATCAGGAGTTGGGGCTCTGCAAGTGGATTCTTTGTTGCTGTACTTAGTATTACTGGGGAGGGAGCCAAGGGACAGGCGGGCAACAAGATGAACTGATCTTGGTAGCTTTCTCCAGGAGGTGCTGAGGAGGAGCCGCCACTCTGGGAGCTGCTGCTACTGGTGTTGTTGTGAAACACTATGGCAAACAGCCTCAGCTGGACTCAATTTAGCATGCATGAGTGGGAGCTCCTCTCATGCATCGCTGAAGAGTTGTTCAGCAGATGGGTCCATCCAGAGTTGGACCTTTTTGTGTCCACACTCAGTGCAAACCTGCTCAATTTTTGCTCACTTGATACAGGTCCTGGAGTTTTCTATCGAGATGCGTTGTCTCTCTCCTGGATTAAGAGGTTTCTTTACACATTTCCTCCATTCCCTCTAATTCAGAGGGTCTTCATCAAATTGCAGGTGGAGGGGGCCAGAATAGATACATAGGAGATGACAGCAAAAGTGGACCTCAGGGACCTCAGGGTCCATGTAGTCTGCTCAGTTTTCTATCCCAGTTACCAGGTCTGGGTAATGATGCCTTATTTCTGTCCCATGCTCGCTTGAATTATCCTATAGTTTTAGCCCTGACCGCTTCTGGGCAGGTTATTCCAGGCGTGTACCACCTCTCTGTGAAGAAAATTTCCTGATGTTTGTCCCGAACTTGCCCCCTCGTTATTTGAGGTCATACCCTCATGTTCTGCTGCCTTCCTTGATATGGAAAAGTTCATTTATCTGAACTTTGTCTTTACCATTGATGTATTTGAAAGTCTCTGTCATGTCTCCCCTCTCTCTGCTCTGTTCCAGAGATTACATGTTCAGCTCCCTCAGTCTCTCCTCATATAGCCTCTGGTGCAACCCCAGAATAATCTTTCTTGCCCTCCTGTGCACCGTCTCCAACCTGTTTATGTCCTTTCTGAGGTGCGGCCTCAAAAACTGTACCCTGTACTCCAGGTGGGGTTTAACCAGTGCCCTGTACAGCGGCAGAACCATCTCTCTTCTTCTACTAGTGATCCCCCTCCTGATGCAACCCAGCATGCCCCTCTGCCTTTAGGGCTGCCTTTTCACACTGTCTACCCACCTTCAGGTTGTCTGTTGTTATGATCCCCAGATTGCGTTCTCTGCTAGTTTTTGTTAGTCCCCCCCCCCCCCCAGATAAGTCAGGTTTTGGGTTGTTTCTTCCAGGTGCATAACTTTGCATTATTTTGCATTGGATTTCAGTTGCCATGCTGTGGACCATTGTTCTAATTTTACTAGGTCTGATTTCATTATTTCCACTCCTTCTGTAGAGTCCACTCTGTTACATATTTTAGTGTCATCTGCGAAAATACGCACCTTTCCTTCGATCTCTACCGCAATGTCGGCTATGAATATGTTGAATAGTAAAGGCCCTAAGACGGAGCCCTGGGGCACCCCACTGGTTACCCCTCATTCTGTGGATAATGCAATGCACTGTTTACTTGCACCCTCTGTGTCCTATTGTGTAGCCAGTTTTTTACCCACCTTACTACTTTCATACCCACTCCCATGCAATCCAGTTTCTTTACCAACCTTTTGTGGGGTATTGAGTTGAAGGCTTTACTAAAGTCAAGGTAGACTACATCAGTGGTGCCCCTATGTCTACAGCTCTGATTACCCAGTCAAAGCAATCAACAAGGTTTGTTTGGCACGATCTACCTCATGTGAACCTGTGTTGTCTATGGTCCCATTGCTCACTGGAGTCCAGGAATGCAATCACTCTTTGTTTAAGTAATGGTTCCATCACTGGACTGTAGTTTCCTGCTTCTTCCCAATGCCCAGATTTGTGCAGTGGTACCACTGTTGCCCTTCTCTAATCCTCTGGGACTTCTCCACTATCCAGTGATACGGTAAAGAGTTCTGCTAGGGGTTTTGCCAGTTGGTTTCTCAGCTCCTTCAAGATTCTTGGATGCATGTTGTCTGGCCCCATGGCCTTATCTGCCTTCAGGTTATGCTTCTAGGACTTCAGCCTATGTGAAGGGGCTTTTATTGACCCCTGTACTTTGGGAGTTGTTTTGTTGCATCTCTTGGCCATTTCCCTCCTTTGCCTGAGTAAAAACTGAACAGAAGTACTTGTTTAGGACCTCTGCATTTTCACACTCCCCTCCACTATAACTCCCTCTTCTGTGGCTAATCTACTACACCTCCATAGTTTTCCTTCTTTCTTTTATATACCTAAAAAAGGTCTTGTCACCTTATTTTACTCCCTCTGCAATCCTGAGCTCGGTCTGGGTTTAGCACTCCTTATCCTTTTTTCTGCTTCCTTCAATTTCTGTGTGTAGTTTTCTTTGTCTTCCTCCTTGTTTGTTGCTCTGAACTTCTTATAGGCCACCCTTTTCTCTGTTACTATGATTGCCACCTCCTTGGAATTCTGGTAGCTCTATTCTGTCATCAAATTCTCTTATTACCATCTGAGGAATATTGCCCGGGTGAAACACTTGGTTCCTCCGGATGATCTTCCAACATTGGTCCATGCCTTCGTCACTACCCACATGGATTACTTCAATTTCCTCTACCTAGGGCTTCCAGGGGTTGATATCCACCGCTTGCAGTTGATGCAGAACGCGGCAGCAAGGCTTTTGACTGGGACTTCCAGGTCCAGTCATATTACGCCTGTACTCCGTGAACTGCACTGGCTGCCTATTCAGTGGCAGATCACCTTTAGGGTTGGCTTGCTAACCTTTAAAGACTTACATGATCAGGGTCCCGGTTACCTGCAAGACCTCTTGGTACCCTACTGCCCCCTCTGTCCTCTCTGATCCGCCTACGAGGGATTGCTAGAGATTCCCAGGGTGCGACTAAAAACATCTGATGCCCATGCTTTTTCTTTCTCAGCTCCAGCCCTGTGGAATTCTCTACCTAGTCGGTTAAGAGAATGCCTGACCGTCGACAGTTTCAAAACTGAGCTAAAAACGTATTTATTTAATATGGCCTTCCCTAATTATGGTTAATCTGTTTTATTCTCTTGTTTTAAATTGTATTTATATCTGATTTTATGTACAGCACCTTGATTTTGAAAGGTGCTATAAAAATAAAGTTGATTTGCTTTAATTTGATTCTGGCCCTGCCAGATATGTTTTTCCCTGCTACAGCATCTGATGGAAGAACTTTGAAGTACTACCTGCTTTGCACCAAAGAATGTCAAAAGTTAAAGAAGTTGTTTGTTTTCTTTTCCCCAGGTAGAGAGGGTGCTTCAGTTTCTAAGTAACGTTTATCCAAGTGGTTGGCAAATTGCATTGTGTTCTGCTACAACAAGTACGGCAAAGATTTGCCTGGAGCGGTTAAAGCTCATTCCACAAGAGGCATGGCAACCTCTGTGGCTTGTTTCAGAGGGTCTCAGCCACTGACATCTCTGCAGCTGCCACCTGGAGTACTGTCCATACTTTCACCAAGCACTACAGTCTGAGCATTGCCTCAAGAGCCCCTGCAGGTTTTGGCAGGCTGTGCAGCAGGGCCTCCTGTCTTAAGTTTATGGGGGGCCTTCCTCCCAGATTGTCTGTTTGCATCTGTAGCTGCTTGGGACTCATTCTTACGGTGTGACCTGATGACTGAGATACCCCCGAAGAAGATAGAACTGTTACATAAGAACTTACTGAACTGGTAGATCTTGAGGGATCTCAGTCATCAGGTCTGCTTCCTCCCACCATTCCCTTCTTGGGGCTCTTTTCTGGAACTGGCTGTCGGTGTATCTAGCCTTTCATATAAACCTGGACCTCTCTCTCTCTCTCTTCGGTCTCCCATGGCTAGAGCTATGCTCGGTGGCGGGGGGGGGGGAGAACTGAAGAGGGAGCAGGGCTGCTCACGCCTTCATAGGGTTGACAACATCAACAGTGTTGGCGAACCCTGTTGTACTACTGAAAATCTTCCGTCTGGATCCTACTTCACTGACGGTGAAGTTCCTATGGTGTGACCTGGTGATTGAGATCCCCTCGAAGATCCACTGTTACGGTAATTTGTTACATAACTGTTCTTTTTACTTATTACTACTTCCAGTGGCACTCTGTTCCATAAGTTCACCATCCTTTGTGCGAAGAAATGCTTTCTTTTTATTGTGTTAAACCTTTTTCCATTTAGTTGCAGCGGATGTCCCCATGATGTTAAATTAATGTTCTTAAAATCAGTATTTAATTCTGTTATAAGACCATTGTTCTGCAATATGTTGTATAGTAGCAGTAAGTCTCCCCTCTTCCTCCGTACCTCCAGAGAGTGTAATCTAAGTTTCTCCAATCTATCCTTATAGGAGCAATGCTGCAACTCTTTCACTATCCCTGTCATTCTACGCTGGACTCCCTCAAGTTTCTTGACATCAGCTCTTCTATAGGGTGACCAAAGCTGACTGCAATAGTCAAGTTGTGGCCTCAAATACAACCTATACAACAGCATCAGCACCTCCATCCATATGTTCTTTATATTTCTCTTTATTGCTCCCATGACACTGTTAGTTTTTGCATTTGCTTGTGTGCGTTGTTCTCTGAATTCTGATCTATTATTATGCCACGGCCCCTCGCCTTAATTTCTGATTTTAATGTGGTCTTACTTAATATGTATTGATATTGATTGTTGTTTTTACCAAGGTGTAGAACACAGCATTTCTCTAGATTAAAGGACATGCCCCAGCAATTTGCCCATCTAGATGTTCTATCCAGATCCAGTTATATTTTGTCCGCTTGCTCTTGAGTGGTACATGGGTCTCCAAGTTTTGTATCGTCAGCATACTTAGTAATATAGTCGTGTGTGTTATTTCCCCGGTCAGTAATAAATATACAATAGAACCCGATTCTGAGCCTTGAGGGACCCTGCTCATGACCTGCCTCTCATCTGGTGTATAGCTAGCAATAGCCACAGCCTGAGTTTTATCAGTAAGCCAATTAGTAATCCATGTAACTATTGAAGTATTAATATTGAGTGTTAATAATTTCTCTACTGTGGCCTAATATGGATCGCGAGAATGCCTTTCAAAAATCCAATAGTATCACGTCCACTCGTCCCCTTAATCAATAAGGGGTCCTGTCAGGTTCTCCAAAGAAAAGGAGGAGGGCAACGAGAGGAATGGGTGTAAGCTGGAAGGAGGCAGGCTCAGAGGGAGAGGAGGTGGTGTTATTTCGCTCAAAGGGTGGTGGAGTCATGGAATGCGCTGCTCAGGGAGCTGGTAGAGGTGGAGGCTGTGGCCAGGTTTAAGAGGGAATGGGACAGGTACAGGGGGAAGGTAAATCTGACCAGGCCCAATATAGGTGGAACATCTGGGACTGGGGACAGTATAACCCAAGGGGGAGCGGAGGACACCAAAATCGGCCCTCAGTGCAGGTGCTGAAAATCGAGCAGACGCGAAAGACGGGAGTCTGAGCTGGACGTCATTGTCCACCTAGGGACAAATGACTTGGCTCATCATGAGATTAGAGCAGTGCAGGAGGACTTTGTAGAGTTGGGGAGGGGCCTAAGACAAGTAGCACACACAGTATCCTTCTCAGAGGTGCTGCCTGTCAATGGCATGGGGAGGCGAGGGTACTTTGCACCATGCAGTTTAATGAATGGTTGAAAAAATGGTGTGGAGCACAGGAGTTTGGCTTCATTGGGGACTGGGGTTCCACCTGGAGGGACACCAGCCTATACTGGCAGGATGGTCTGCATCTGTCCAGGAAGGGAACAAGTCTTTTGAGCAATCGGTTTAAATGTTTCATTGGCAAGCTTTTAAACTAGTCAAAGGGGAGGCACTGATAGCAGCAGGAAAATCCCAGCCTCCCCTACAAAACAGGGTACTAAATGAGAAAAAGACCGAGGTAGAAAGGTCAGTGGGGATGCTGCAACAGAAGGTAAAGCCATCAAAAATGGAGAGCAATGAGTACCAATGCCCGTAGTCTGGGTAACAAGCTTCCTGAATTAGTGGCCTTGATGGAGGAGGAACATCTGGATATCGTGGCAGTCACTGAAACATGGTACACAAACCATGACTGGGACATAAACATACCAGGATACACTATCTACAGGAGGGACAGGGAGGGTAAAAGAGGAGGAGGAGTAGCTTTTACATAAGGGAAGGAATCAAGGCAACAGAACAAAAGGGTAAACAGGGAGGAGAAGCAGCACTGTGGGTAAATTTGGAGACAGGCAATGGCACCACAATCCGCACAGGGTTAGAGTATAGACCTCTTCAGGGGAGGAAATGGACAAGGAAATGATAGAAAGTATACTTAGAATGGCAGAAAAAGGGGAGATATTGCTGATGGTGATCTGAATATGCCAGATGTTAACTGGCGCAGTTGCAGCAGCCACTAAGAGTGGGTTATTCTAGATGCCCCACAGGGGGCATGCCTTAGACAACTAGTATTGAGCCCACCGAGAGGGAGCAGTCTTAGACTTGGTTCACTCAAATGGAGATGGAGAAAGGATCACAGATGTAGAAGTGGGTAGCCGCCTGGGAACTAGCGACCATCGAACAGTATGGTTCACAAAAACACAGCAATAGAGTCAGCTTTATACAAAGGCAAAAGTACTGACTTTAGGAGGGATGACTTTGCTAAAATGGGTGAGTGCCTAAGGAATGCACTAGCAAATGGGCAGGAAGGAGGGTGGAAGAACAATGGGGAATAATAAACTGCCATCACAAAGGTAACGAGCCTTTGTGTGAAGCAACAAACAAAACAAATGATGTAAGAAACCACTATGGTTCTCAAAGGAAGTGGCAGTGAAGGTTCAAGAGAAAAGAAAGCATTCAGGAAGTACAAGGAATCACAGAAGGAGCAGGACAGAGAACTGTATCAGTTAAAGCAAAAGGAAGCTGGGAAGGCAGTCAGAACAGCAAAGGCCCAAACCGAGGAAAAGATAGCCAACTCAGTTAAGAAGGGGGATAAAACCTTTTATAGGTACATCAGGGAGCAAAGGAAGACCAAGGGAGGGATAGTGAGGCTTAATAAAGGGGAGGGAGGGTGGGCAGTGGGAGACTGTGAAAAGGCAGAGATACTAAACAAATATTTTTGCTCAGTATTTACAAATGAAGAGGGGGAGGTACCTAAAACAAACAGTAGAAACATTCTGGATACAGAAGTTGATACCAGCCCATTTACAGAAGAAAGGGTTCTGAAAGAACTCTTAAAACTGAAGGTGGACAAAGCAATGGGGCCTGATGGGATTCATTCCAGAATTCTAAAAGAACTAAGGGTAGAACTAGTGACACCACTGACTACCCTCTTTAACAAATCATGGGAGGATGGGGTGGTACCCGAGGACTGGAGGAGGGCAGATGTGATTCCCCTTCACAAAAGTGGGAGCAAGGCAGAAGCAGGAAACTACAGACCTGTTAGTTTAACCTCAGTGATAGGGAAAATGATGGAATCACTTCTGAAGGAAAGAACTGTTGAGTATCTAGAGGCCAGAGAGGCAGAGGACCCAAGGCAGCATGTATTCACAGTCGGAAGGTCATGCCAGATGAATCTGATAGAGTTATTTGACCGGGTCACCAAGGTAGTAGATCAGGGAGGGGTGTGACATGGCCTACCTAGACTTAGCAAGGCATTTGACACAGTCCCACACAAAAGATTAATATACAAGTTAGCCAGCCTGGGAGTGGGTCCCAAGATGACAGCCTGGGTAAAGAATTGGCTGGAGAATAGGACACAGAGGTAATAGTAAATGGAGTCCACTCAGAAGAAAGGGGTTACTAGTGGGCACCGCAGGGTTCAATATTAGACTCAGTCCTCTCAAATGTCTTTATGTTTGGCATTGCAGAGGGACTGAAGGAAAGTATGCCTCTTTGCAGATGACACAAAGATCTGCAACAGAGTTGATGCACAAGGTGGGTGGAAAGGATGAGAAGGACTTAGCAAGGTTAGAGGAATGGTCAAATGTATGGCAGCTTAGATTCAGTGCTAAGAAATGCAAGGTAATGCACCTGGGAAACAAAACCCGGGGAAGAGTACACAATGCGGGTGAGATACTAACAACAACAAAAATGGAAAGGGACCTGGGGGTAGTCATATCAGATGACCTAAAGGTGGGCAAGCAATGTGAGAGGGCAGCAAGGAGGGTGGGGGGATACTGGGATGCATAGGGAGAGGCATCACCAGTAGAAAACAGGAAGTTATTATCCCTCTGTACAGACAGCTGGTCAGACCCCGTCTGGAGTAATGCATGCAGTTCTGGAGACCCAATCTCCTCAAAGACATAGACAGGATGGAAGCTGTCCAGAGGAGGGCAACTAAAATGGTGCAGGGTCTGCACCAGAAGACATATGAAGAGAGACTAAAGGAGCTTAATATGTATAGCCTCGGAAGGGAGGGAGACGGGGGACATGATAGAAACTTTCAAGTACCTCAAGGGAATCAACAAAGTCCAAGAGGGTAGCATCTTTCAAAAAAAGAGGTGTGCAAGAACAAGGGGGCACAATTTGAAGATAGAGGGGGAGCTCAGAGGTAATTAAGGAAGTATTTTTTCACAGAGAGGTTGTGGATGCATGGAATGGCCTTCTGGAGGAGGTTGTGGAGTCAAAAACAGTGGTGGAATTCAAGCATGCAGGACAGTCATAAGGCAATTCTAGGGGTGGGGGTAGGAAGAAGTAGGCTGCTGGTTAACTAGGATCTGCAGCTTATCCAGTAGGTAGAGAAATGGGCAGACTGGGTGGGCCAAGCGGTCCTTATCTGTCGTCAAATTCTATGTTTCTGCTGCCATTTTTTTGTTAGTATTATCCTCCATGTCAAGGGCCACTGAGATTTCTGGTCAAAACATTATATGATTCAAGCTTGAGAATGAGGCTCTGCTGGATTGTCTGATTTCCCAGTTCAGTGTGAGTTCCACAGTGTGGCCTCACAGCAGGTCAGCGATTTGTTTTTATCTGCATAACTATGAATATTTAGAATTCAGAAATTATTTTGGGTACAACATACATAAGGAAAGCAGGGGGGTACACTTGTATACAATGTGGAAGATTTATTTTTTATTGTGAATTTGAGTGCTTGTGATAGGTGGTGGGTTGAAAGAGCACTGGAAACTGAATACCTCTATTCATATGGCAGGTACAGCACAGGCCATTACAGTGCAAGCTTCCCCACAATGCCACACCAATGGGCCTTAACCCTGTGATGGAGGGACCACCACACAGGTGAGAGGGTAGTTCAGACGTCCATGCCCATTCATTCATTGGCTTCTCGTGTCAGACGGCCAACTGGGATGCTTATTAGAGGCAATGTGGTCTAGTGGTTAGAGCACTGGCTTGGGAACTAGAATACCCAGGTTCAAATCCCACCAGAGCCACATACTCAATGTGTGACGCTGATGAAGTCACTTAATCTCCCTGTGCTTTAGTCTACCCAGCTGTAAATACAGGTAAAAAAAAAAAGGACTGACCCCACTGAAAATAAGATACTGCATCTCACCTGGGCTATCCTAGGGAAATGAATTAAAATCAGTGGCAACTGTGTTGGTAGTTTCATGATTTGGACACCTGTCCACAAGGTACTCAACTGAAACTACAGCTCATTTCACATGGCCACATAACAGTTGATAATGACTTTCGACCACTACTGACCTGGGCTGGATGTGAACCAGTGACCTAGCGATGAAGGGCTCCTTAACACAATACCAGTTTACTGAGCCATCCATTTCCCATGGATAATGATTTGTAAGAAATATGTGAATGGTTTGGATTCAAACTCTTAGACTCGTTTGCGTCCATGTGTGTGTTTTTGTCAGGTTGTAACTGAAGGTCTTCTGTGGATCTAGGTTTTACAGAGGGCCTTTGGTATTAAAAGGTGGCTGCGTACATGTTGGACATGGTGACTAATGAACACTTGTAGCCATAACCTAGTTCAGGCAGCTGATGTACTACTAACTGATGCTCTAGGTTGAGTGCAGTAAGAGCTAGGCAGCATAATCTATGCATCACATAGCATCAGCACTACCTTTGTGGGTGACCCTGGCTTGCGGACAATCAGTTACTTAATCGTGGAACAATTAATCCAAAGGAATGAGGTACACAGTGACATTGTGTCTGGGATGGAGCCTGACATTGTCTTGCTAACCTCAACAGCATCTCTCATCTGCCTTGAAGGCTCTGGAACACAAAGAAAATGAAGTGTCATTTGTCTCGCTGCCATTTACTGGGGAAAACTGACACCATCAATTTGCCAGGAAGTGCAAACCATAATTTAACATCAATCACAAAAAAGGGCGACACTTTCACTGTTGTGCTGGCTCACTGCCAAATTCACTGAAGCCCTAAAATAAACAGTTATGCTATCTTTCAAAAAAAAAAGAGCACAACAACCCTGGCATCTGTTCCAACTCCATTTAAAGGAAAAAAGGTTAAAGCCATCAGCATGTGCTTTGAATCGCAATACACAAGACTGGGGGAAGGGACCAATGGTAATTACAGGTCACTTCTGCCGTAAGGCAGCTGTTTGTATTATGCCAGTACTCTGGAAATTAACATTTCAGAGCGCAACCCATTTTCATTTACACGACTGCAGTATCATCAATTAACCTGGCTATACTTCATTGTGAGCGCACCATTATTCTAACCACTGAAAGCTTGATGCACTGGATAGACTAAGCTCCCATATCAGTTCTCAAGAAGTCCTGCATTTTCAGGGACTTATAAATAGCTGTAGGAAGGAAAGAAGACTACTCCTACCTTTTTAGCCAGTGTAATGGCATCTCTTTAATTTCTTAGTGCCCACTAGAACTCTTTGACGCTGTTACACACTGCAAAATTCCTGTGCTGCCGGTTACATTACACAACACTGATGCACAGAGCAATCAATGTAGGGGGCTGAAATGCTGAGCAACTCAGTTTGTTCACTGGTTCCTAGTCCCTTGTCAGGAAGTCATGGGAATTCCACACACACTCTTGCCAACTGACAAATAGGATGGAGAGGAGAAAAAGGTTTACAGAAGTCAAGAGCATTATTTTGAATTAAAATCTGATTGTAACTGGGATTAGACGAACACTTTAAACAGTTTTTTTAAAGCACTATTTAGATTTAAGTCCCTGTAAAATTCTTTGTTTCAGTTGGTGTCTCTCCTGTGAATGATTGTCAAGAGTGTAGTGCAGTTATTTCCCACTGTATCACCTTGTAAAAACTGTAACACTGTGTTGTAACAAATGTCTGTAAATAATGACACAAGCCTTTGCAAAGGAGTATATGACTCAAAGGACTGTAATTCAGATTTCCATTAATAAATAAATAAATTGTTGACACGTTCTGGATATTCAGTGATTTCCCTTTTAAGGCCTACAGGGTACTGACACTGCCGTGTTTGTGCATGAAGCACTTTACTAGAAAAACATGAGGTACTGACTACATACCAAAAGAATACACGGTGACAATGCCTCATGAAGATTCTGAATTCAAGGCTGACCCAGTGGAGGAGAGGGCGGAGATGCAAGGCACATCACCTCCTGCTGCACTGGTGACCAGGCATCGGGAACGGATGCGGGTTGCTCGGGGGGTTGACTTGGGGAAGGAGAACTGAGCATCCCAAGGACAGCTCTCCTCCCTCAGGGAGGGGGGAAATGTGCTCCTATCTAGGTGGCTGCCACCTCGATGATCTAGCTGGCAAAACAGTGGAATGTCAGGGAATGTATCCCCCCCACTTTACACACAGAGGTTTTTCTACTAAAGTGGAGCTCACACAGCATCACTACATGCACTAGTGGGCATGGGGGCGACAAGCTGGAGGAAAATTCCCAACCATGGCCTGATAATGGCCCAGTTCCCTGCAGGCCCTGCACCAGCGACTGAGCATCTTTGGAGTCCTGTGGCAGAGGACCATCAATGGGGCATGATAACACTCAAAAAAGCAGGGTGATGGGGGGGATCACTCCGGATGGGGGTCAATTGGTAGTTGGGAGGACAAACTACAGAAGAAAAATCTGAATTCTGAAAGCACACTGGAACCACGCTTATATTAGAGGATCTTCACACAGAAGAAGACTTGCCGGTGTCTCAGTTTTTCAGTGTTTTTGGTATTTTGCAACAAGTGCTATCTGATGTGCTATCTGATGTTGGTAATTACCTCAGAGGTATGCATTTGTCTTGGTTTAGGATCATTCAAAATGTTTTTAGTCCCCAGCTTCTCTTTGGGTCCAACAGCATGTCAAGCAGGTTAAGCACAAATATATACTCTGCCTTTAAGGCAATCCTCACTTAAATTTCCTCACTGAAGTGTGATCATTTTGCAAGTTACTCTTTCCACTTCTTACTGTGTTTTTATCTAAACTTTTACGATAATTTGTAAGGACCAGATGCATTTTAAGGCAGTACTGTTTAAACGCATACATTGCTAGCATCTTGTTCCATGATCTGTACAGGTATGTTTTATACAGGTTTTTTTTTTTTTTATGGTACTGTTGCCCTGGGCACCCACTCCTTGGGGCACCCCATCAGGCACACCCCCTGCCAGGGGGTGCCTGATGCCCCTGTTGCCCACCAGACCCACCCTGCACTGCTGGATCTCCTGTCAATCCCCCAAGTACTTCATCAGCTAGAGAACCCAACTTATTTCTGTCAGGAGTCCCTCCTGCTACCACCATGACAGAAGCACTGTAATCAGCCTACTGATGGGGGTAGAAGGCCAACTCCCTTGGGGGCCTGGTGGTGTGGGTAGGGCTTCCAGAGGGGCCACCATGTGATGTACTCGGCCAAATTCTATGTCCTGTTTTCAACCGTGCTACCAGGAGCACCACTACGAGTTCACCGCCAGGAGGCACTAGACAAACAAGAGTTCTGTTACTCGTACTCTGAGAAGGAAATGTCCAGACACTCTGGATCCCGCCCTGCTGGTCTTTGCTCTTTATACCCCAGGACTTGGGTGCAAAATAGAGTCCCCAGTACTTAGTGAAAAGCAGGTTTTTGAGGCTACCTGATGTAGTCAGGACAGACTTCTTGGGGACACAATGATACGGGTCTTCCAGAGAAAAAGCAAGGCCATGCTGCTTCTACAGGCAAAACTTTTGAAGAACTGTTTTCCGCAAAGTAACAGTACACATCACATGTATGCATCATTAACGAACACATACAGGGCAATCCTGTAGCATATAGTCTGTAGGATTGCCTTGTATGTGCTACATGTGCTGGGAAAATAAAGTTAGACCACCTGTCCCTCTCCATTCTCGGCTGGACACAGGTTTCCATCTGTGGTCCCAGTGAGGCCTTCATCACTGCTACTTACTGCAGCTTCTGATCTGTGGTCTCGATCAGAACTTCACCAGTGCTACTCACCATGGCCTCCTGTCTGTAGTCCTGATCAGGCCTTTCAGAAGTGCTGCTCTCTGCAGCTTCCTATCTAGGGCACCAATCAGGCCTTTCATCACTGCTGCTCACCACTGCTTCCTATCTGTGGCCCTCCTCAGGCCTTCATCAGTGCTACTCATCATGGCTTTCTATCTGTAGCCCCAATCAGGCCTTTCATCACCACCACTCACCATGGCTTCCTATCCGTGGCTCTAACTGGGCCTCTCATCACTGCTGCTCGCTGCGGTTTCCTATCTATGGCCCGGATTGGGCCTTTCATTACTGCCGCTCAACATGGTTTCCTATCTGTGGCCCTGATTGGGCCTTTCATCAGTGCTGCTCATTATGGCTTCCTATCTGTGGCCCCATTTGGGCCTTTATTCAGTGCTGCTTGCCATGGCTTCTTACCTGTGGCCCCATTCAAGCCTTTTATCACTACTGTTTGCCATGCCTTCTTATCTGTGGCCCCATTTGATCCTTCTTTCATCAGTGCTGCTTACCATGGCTTCCTATCTGTGGCCCAAGGGGTGATTTTACCAATACCACTCACTGCGGCTTTCTGTCTGTGGCTGTCATTGGGTCTCTTATCAGTTGTTGGCTCTAGCCAACTCTCATTTTTGATTGCCTTCAAAAGGCTGCTGCTCACGAGGCAGTGTATAACTGGCTCACGTATGGCTGATGCAATGTAACACTGAAGCACTTGTTAAACATGTGGACCTTGGGGAGGGGTAGTACTGATGTGGACTTGTTCATTGAATTATGGTGGCACTGCTGCTCAGAAAGGGCAGTCGAGTTGAGGTGAATGGTAGAGAGTGGACAGGACTATGGGTACTCCATGCTGCTTAGGTGTCCAATATTGTATCACTGTGTCAGCATGTCATTTACTCCCTGCCAAACAATTGTGCATTATTCTACTGTCATTGCAATTGATTGTCATTTTGTATTGGGTCTGATTCCAAGATCTGATCACAGAGTGAATACTGTCTTTGCTTTTTCAAATGTTCTTGGTCATTACATTACTTATTGCTACTGTAACTTTGCACTGCATTGCTCATCCACTGTTTTCCTATTGATAAGTCTTACTAATATTGCTCTTCATGTAGCTTCCTGGGTAGTGCCTGAAAATGTGCATGCACTTGTCTAGTGTGCCTACCTGGTCAACAAAAATGACATAAAAACAATATCTGGAGTAAGACAGTGAAGCTCACGGCTCCCATGCTAGGAAAGTTTTGTCCCCTGAATTGTTTATTTGAATTTGGAGTCAGTGCACCTGAGTGGCAGGGAGTGAGCCCCATGCCAGGTGGTCAGGTACTGTATCCAGTTCATATTTTAGTTATTTGCATTAGCATCCGGACCCCAAATGCACAACTGTCTCCTGAGGTGGCACCCTTCTGAGTCCCTCTGGCTCAGAGTCCTTGCTCTGAAAGGTAATTTCTTGTCAAGTCTTTTAATGACAACTTCATATTTCTGAGGCAGGAATTCAGTTTTTTTTTGTGGAAGTCAAAAACATCCATGAGCCCAAATATGTAAGTTATTCTAGTTTTCTGACAGTCAGAAATATCTCCTGAGGGGGGCGATCAATGGCTAGCATGCAGTGTTCCCGTGCTGGTGACCAGAGTTTAAGAGCGGACTCATGAGCTGGCCGGGGGAGTGGGTGGGGTGGGCAGATGCTACCACGTGGCAGCACTCCCAGTCAGGGAATGATGGACACCAAGTTCCACCACACTGATGGCCCCTGCGGTGGGCCAGGGAGCTCCCCCCAAGGCTGTGGCATGCTAGGTGTGTGCGTGGCCTGCTGGGGCATTGCCTGGCATCAGGTAGGTAATGGGCAGGGAAAGGGAAAAATGAGAAAATCAATATAGCACCAGCTCCCAGTAATGATGGTGCTGGTTCCCTTGGATCTCATGTCATGTGTATCGTCACTGGCGTGACAGTGGGGAGAGTGGTGGACTGGGTTGGGAGGCAGCTTGGGGCCAAAAACCTATAGGAAAGAAAAAAAAAACTATTCCTAGGTCCCAAATGTTGGAAGTCACTATTCACAGATGAATTACAAATATATATATATATATATAACACACACACACACACATATACATACTTATATGAATGAATATTACTGATAAAATAATGGGGGCTATGGGCCTATGAGGTACTTGGATTTTGTGCCACTCTGGAGCATCGGATTGTAGTGGGACATGCCTTACTATGATGAATCGTTTTATAATAAATTATTTCTAATAACTGCAATCATGTAAGTGCAACCCCCCTAAAAATGGGGGTTCCCGAAAAGTCTTCCTTGAGCTCGCTTAAATGCTCACTGCCAGCCTGGTGTCCTGCGTTTTAGCAGTTTAAATGTATTGCCAGAGAGTGCCTGTATAGTCTCTGTGTACTGTCTCTTTAAGAGCTGCCTGGATTGCAGTTATAATTTAATTTGAGAGGGAGCTCTGTTAGAAGATGTACTTGTTTGCTGATCATTTGTTAGAGTAGTAGTAGTTTTGCAGTGTGTTCTAACCTGCCTTCTTTGCAGCATGGACAGTTACGTTTGTTTCCATCATCTTGGTCCTGGACTGTCAGAATGGGCCAATCAGTACATTTGGGACTCTAAAATGAAGCCTGCCTACAGGGGCTTGATGGGGCCAAAACTTGTAGGAATTGTAGTTTTGGGCTTTTGGTGCCTAAAATAACCTGGAGGGGAGCCCTTGTTGTGACTGACAGACAGATCAGCCAACCAAACCTTTTGGATCTTGGGGAAAGTCCCACACTGCTTGCAGTTTCAGTTAGATCCGAGTTGGAAGTGAAGAAGTAGCAGCTCGAGATAGTTCGAGCAGCAAGCCATAGTGGATTCACGTGGGAGAACTGTGGAAAGGCCTGGGTTTGGCCTGCATGCCTGCCTGCTGTTCCTGAAAGGGAACTTGTGCTTTTTTTGGACTGAATCTGAATTTGGAGAGCGAATTAAGCCACCGAATTGTGACCAGGCTTTAACCTGAAGAAGACCTAAGATTTACTGAAAGCGATCAGCCTGTCAGGACTTCCAGCTACCTCTGAACTCCCGGATTGTGCAGAGACTCTGTAATTGTGACCGGAGAGCCATTTGCCTGGTACAGTGGAATTTCCTTACATGTGAATGTGCTGTGTGCTTATAGTGGGTCGTGATTTGGTTCCCCACTGTGTGTCTGAACTGTGTTTTGCTTGCTGGAGGCTGTATCCAGCTCCACGGACTGAATCCGTATCCATTTCCATTTGCCTGGGCCCTGCTACACTGGCCCAGTCAGAATACCTGCTACGCAGAGAAAGTAATTGACCAGAGACCGGCCTAGGGATCAGCCCCCTGCTCAACGCCTTGAACAGGAATGACGTCTCGGTGATTCGGCAGGGCCCTGCTCTCTGGGCACTCCAGCTCAACAGCCTGCACTCTTGATTTTGTCCTGCCTGTGTCCAGTATTGGGTATCGTGAGTAAACATCAGGGTAGCTCCCTGCAACAACAGCTAAATCTAAAAGTGTCATCTGATTGCCTTGTTGCCCTTTCTTTCATGAACTGAGCTCTCCAGCTCTGGATTACAAATAGTGTGTTGTGCATGTTGCTTTCTTCCATCACAGGGCCCCAACCAGCTGCAACGTACCTGGGTACCCAGAGTGTGTAACTGTTTGGGGACTCTGAACTGCATGCATAACTGTCTGATTAATATAGCTTTTAAGCAAATCCTGATTACGCCCTTTTCTTGTTCAAGTCCCCTGAATAAATCAGATTTAACTTTGTTTGCATTTAACCTGATTGTGGTTTCAGTTTGTGCCAAAGGTATTGTATTGCTGCTACTTGCTGTGCTTAACCTTGTTTACAGGGGGTCCCCTGGGTCAAACTAGAGGAACCAGCCCTGGTGGTAAGTGCAAACAGTGTGGGTAATTGCAGGGTGATTAAGGGTCATTGTGAAAGTAATTACTGTATATTGTTCAGGCCACTAGAAGGGAAAGAGGGGGTTACAGTATCTCAGAGGGCTGTGCCCAGGTTAGCTTGACCACTAACAACCCTGACCTCCTTGTGGAGGCACCCGTTTCATTACCGAGGCCCCTTAACCTGCTACTAGTCAAGCAGGTAGGGGTAGTAGCCCTTGGGATAGCGCCACCTAGGGGTTACATAAGTGATAAATACAATAACTACTGCATTAAAATACTGTAATTTACAGTAATAAAGCCATGAAACCTGTAATTCATGAGTATGATGTTACTGTGAAACAAGTAGAAGATTGAGAGTGGGTCTACCAGAAGCAGAAAAGCAATTTTACCCATGTTGCTACCGCGGTTACTCGGATGGCTATTTTTCCATGTCATTATACAATAACCACAGTAGCATCAGGGAAAAATGCCACAGCTCTGCCACCCTTAGCCTTTGCACACGGCAAAATGTATTTATTTGAAAATTAATGACTGGGAAAGACGCATTGAGCCAAGGCTCATTTCCAAGTGCGACCCCGGGGAAGGGAAAAGAGAATACATAATGCGTAGCATGGATACTGTTTCCACAGTTACAGTAAAGTACACTCAGAGACATGTTTAAATGCAGGAGAAAGTACAAAATAAGCAAACAAGGCATGAGCAGCAACTGAGCATGTCAGCAATGTTTATACCTAGGTATGAGGCAGATGCAAGGGGAACAGTTGGAAAGGGGGAAAACAGGAGCAAGAGGGGGAAGGAAGGAGTTTCAGATTATGCCTGAGGGAGGCAGTGACACAGACGGAAGAGAGGAGTTGGTCCCAAAGTGATGGGAGGCAATAGGAAATGGCTGACTACCCAGCAGAGGAGCAGGGATCAGGAATGGCGAAGGTGAAGGATCCATGGAGCGGGGATCAGGAATAGCGAAGGATCCCTGGTGTGGGGATCAGGAATGGCAAAGGTGAAGGATCCCTGGAGTGGGGATCAGGAATGGCAAAGGTGAAGGATCCCTGGAGCGTAGGGAACAGGAGGCAGAGGGGACAAAAGAGAGAAGGGATGAGACGTAAGAGGGAAGGGACCCAAGCCAGTATTTGGAAATGAATGAGGCACAGTGGATCTGGCGAGGTGAAAGTAGAGGGAGAATGGATAAGGATGAGTATAGTGAGAAATGGCAAGCACGAACATACAAAATGCCAGCAGATAAAGGTCTAGTGGTCTATCAAGTTTGCTCAAATGAAACAAGCACCCCTTATTCTGTAGCTGCCCTTCTCTCCCACCTCCCCTTGACCCTCCCCTTGCCCTGTCCCAGCCCCTTGTGAAGCAGCCCACTGTTTTACTGGATACCACTTCTGCCGGTAACGCAGTCCACCCAGCTACCACACTCTCTGTAAAAAGTGTCCCCATATCTCTCTCCCCTGAACCTTTCTCCCTCCAGTCTCATATCATAGCCCCAGGTGTCTATCCCCTCCATTACTTTGAACAGTCCCGCCGTACCTGTCTTGTTTATTCCTTTCATGTACTTGAAGGTTTCAATCATATCCCCCCGTCCCTCCTCTCCTCCAGCAAGTACATGTTCAACTCTCTTTGCCTCCTCTCGTATGGTAAGTCCCCCATGAAGAGTGGAGTTGGTAGCAAAGCAGCAGAAGATGCTGAAGAGGGTATCCAGTCTGGTCAGGGACATTGAAAATAATTAAAAGGAAGTGTAACTCCCCTACAAATGAGGGTTCCCGAAAAGTCTTCCTTGAGCTTGCCTAAATGCTGATTGCCAGGCTGGTGTCCTGTGTTTTAGCAGTTTAAATGTGATTGCCTGAGAGTGCCTATATAGCCTCTGTGCACTGTCTCTTTAAGAGCTGCCTGGATTGCAGTCACTAAGTAATCTGAGAGGGAGCTCTGTTGAAAGATGTAACTACTTGCTGAAAATTATTTAGAGTGATAATGATAATGTAGTTTGTCTAACCTGCCTTCTTTGCAGCAAGGACTGTTTTGTTCATCCCACCACTTTGGCCCAGACTGCCGAATTGGATCAATCAGTACTGGTAGGACCTAAAATGAAGCCAGACTAGAGGAGCTGTCTGGAGTCAGAATCTGTAGGAATTGTAGTTTTCGGCTTTAGGCACCTTTTTGCACCTGAAGGGGGAGCTCCTGTTGTGACTGACAGATGAATCAGTCAGCCAAACCTTTTGGATCTTGGGTAAGTTCCCAGGCTTGCTGCAGAGAGTGCATTCGGTCTCTGTGTGGGAGTAAGTCTTGGGATGTGTGTGTACAGTAAGCATATCCAGGTTGTGCATGTGATAATGTCTGGGTGTGGGAGTGCATTCTGATCTGTATATGTGTGTCTGTTGGATTTTGTTTGTGTGTGGGTGTGTGTGTACACACTCATTTGAGTCTCTGTATATGTCTGTCGAATGCTATGTGCACAAACATGTTGAATTCCATGTGGGCATGCACATCATGATCTGTGTGTGAGCATGTATGTACTCAGATATGCATGCGCCTCTGTTGGGAGTGTGTGTGTGTGTGTGTGTGTCTGTGTGAGTACACACACATGGGCTATGGTCTGTGTGTGCCTCTCAGGGTCTGTGCAAGTCTGCGCTGTCAGGGTCTGTTTCTTTACGTGAAATTTTTTATTGAAATTTTCAAACAAAAACAACAGCACAGAACAATAAGGTCAACACCACAAAACAAAATATAGCAGCATGTAACCACAGTGATTAGACAGTGTGGTATGAGTGTTTTACAGATAGGTAGAATACTTGAAAGGAGGAAAGAAAACCATTAAATGAGAGCTGGATTTCTAGAGGCAGTATATATGAACAGGATTTTAGTTATAAGCACAGAATATAGTCATCCATACATATAGTAATACATTAACTCTTAGCTGTTAGCCCAAAGAATCCCATGTGATAGATGCAACTAGAGGCACCTTAGTGGGGAGCCCTCTGCCTGAAAGATGTAGAAGGAGTTTGCAAATAAGGAGGTCATATTTTATAGTAGTCAGCTATCCTGTGCATTGCTTGAGCAGATAACTGTTCTAGAGAGGCTGTCTGACCCATTAATTGTAACCATTTGTTGAAAGTCGGAATGTCTTTAGACCTCAATGTTCATAAGCAGTCGTTTTCTGCTACAGTAGCAGCCATGAGCCATTGTTATGAGGATGTAGTTTGGAGTCAGGAGACTTACTTAGACCAGTAAGGGCCATAGGGGCATCAATGCAGGGCTGGTCATGTAAAATCTTATTGCAGTATTGCGCAATGTGGTCCCAAAGGGTCCAAACAGAGGGTAGGATCACAGGATATGAGATAAAGAACTCTTTTGGGATTCACATCTTTAGCATGCACTGGATGAACATACCCCTTTCTCTTTGAGGATCTGTGGAGGTCTTAAACACAAGAGTAAGATTTTTATTTTAGTTTTTGTTGACCGGGTAAGTGCACTAGACAAGTCCTGCCTATTTTCAGGCACGACCCAGGGGAAGGGGATACAGATGAATGCCAACTGAGCTTGAACCAGATTAAGCTGTTGGTGGTATTTTTTGTGAATGAGGGAAATTTGGCCAGAACACCGCGGAAATTCCCCTACTCTTTTCGATAAGTGCCAAGGGATCTTTAACATCCACCTGAACTACCACCAATCCAGGCAGATGGGACCTCGGTTTAATGTCTCATCCAAAAGACGGCACCTCAGAAGTGCAGCACCCCTCTCATGTTGCACTACAGTGTCAGTACTGGGATATTAGCTCAAGTGCCAGAGGGGTTTTAACTGTAAGTTGGGCCTACAGATCTCTGCAGACCACATGAGCCTGGTACCAGCATTTAGTCCATTCTGAATCTGAGACTTCTGTACTGAGCTCGTCATGGGCCCATTTAGTATGGCTAGTTACTGTTGCATGGAGGCCTGCATCTCACAGGCATTTGTAAATGAGACCCGCTCTTCTTCTGGGTGCCTTTAGCCAACTGGATAAACTGGGTATATGGGGCAGTGTGGGGTTCCTTGTAAGTGTTTTGAGCTTAGGATAAATAAAGGTTTTCAGTTGCAAATATCACCGGAAGTCCTGCCTAGACAGGTGAAACTGGCCACAGGTGTCGTCAAACAATCTCAAAGTAGGGAGGCCCGACAAACAGAGGACTTGGATTTGATGTATAGCAACGGTGGCCCAAGATGATCAGTGAAAGGGTTTCTGCTCTATTTGGAGAGAGGGGTTATTCCAAATGGGGGTAAAGTGTAGGCTGGGGTCCATATGGAGAGCAGAAGAGACCCTGAACCAACAGGACAGGGAGATAGAACTGGAAGGTTCTTAATAGCCTGCAGGGGCTTGGAGTAGAGGTACACACTATGGGTGTCAGGGCGGGGGACTCCTAGGACTCAATTACTTTCCATAGGGGCCTTGCTCAGTATATGGAGTGAACCATTTGGTCACCTGGGAGGAGAGGAAGGCCATATGATAATATTTAAAATTAGGGAGGCCCCATCCTCCCTCTGACCAACATTTATAAAGCTTGGCTCTACTAAGGTGTGGGGGAGACCTCTCCCACATGAAGCTACCCATTAGTTTATTTAGGTTGATTAACCATTTTTTCAGGGATGTGAATGGAAAGGTGGACAAGGATAAGCACGTTAGGGGCTAACATCATCTTTAAAGCAGTTATTTCCCTGTAAATGATAGATGTAGGGCTATCTGTCAGTTTCAGCATGAACATGGGTACAGTAAGTAAGGGTTGAAAGTTAGCCTGATATATATTAGCGAAGGATGGGGTAATTTTAATGTCTAGGTACCTGATCCCTTTATAGGCCCAAGCGCACTTCATACCTTGTACAAGTTGACGGGAACAACGGGTATTAAGAGGCAGGAACGCAGATTTGGCATGACTGACGGTGAGCCCTGAAACTACTCAGAATTTAAGTACTTATTGTAAGGGGAAGATGACACTAGGGACATCTGACATCAGAAAGGGCCCAATTCAGAACGGATTGCATCTGCCGCATGTCCCTGGTGCGCCGAACATACGGCAAAGGGGGCTTCCGACAGACATTTGGTGCTGTTAACATTTTTGTACTGGGTGCACCAGATGCAGCAAGTTAGACCAGTTCTCCCAGTCTAACTTTGCGTCCAAGGGGGATACATGTTATGGGGCTTGCACCAAACCTTTGGCGCAAGCTGCTGTAAACTGTAGAAAAGGTCTCAAATGCGCCAGCTCTTCTTGAATCGGGCTTTGGCACAGCTGTGCCAAACATTGTGGATGATGCAGGGCTTGGCACAAGCCCTGTGTCACCCTTCCAGAATCGTGCCCCCTGCCTTAATCCCTGAAATATTGGGATGGTTTCCAAGAGCTATCAATAGCCAGGAGGAATAATAGTAGAGATAAGAGGCATCCCTGATGGATGCCCTGGAAAAGTGGGAAAGGCAAGGACAGGTGACCATTAATGAGTATTTTTGCTGCAGGGTAGGTGTATAGAGTTCGGACCACAAACAAAAAGCAAGGGCCTATGCCCGCTCACTGCATGAGAATAAAGAGATAGGACCATTCGATACTGTCAAAGGCCTTCTCAAAATCTATGGTTAAAGCAGCTGCAGGAGTCAGGAGGGATTTGGCTAGATGAGGTAGACTAAAGAGGGTGTGAAGATTGTCCGAACTGAGTCTTCCCTTAACAAAGCCAACCTGTGATGGGTGGATCAGCTGGGGTAGGACAGTTCTGAACCTCAAAGATGGGACTCTGGCCAATATTTTGGTGTCGACATTGATAAGGGAAATCAGGCAGTAAGTGTTTGGGAAGGATGTGTCTTTGCCTTTCTTTGGCAAAACAGTGATCACTGCTTCTTTGGCCATGGGAGGGGGGGAGGATCTGAGTTTACAGGGAAAGAAGGAGGACCCTATGTAGTAATGCAGTAAGGGAATCCTGCAGGGCCTGATAGAAATCTACTGGGAAACCATCACTGTCAGGAGATTTATGCTTACCCATGGCCATAATGGTGCATTTAATGTCCTTAGTAGATATAGGAGTGTCAAGTTGCTGACATTGTTGGGGAGCGATTTGTAGAAGAGGGATGAAATCCAAGAAAGCTGTCAGCTGGGCTTGTGCGGGGGGGGGGGTGACTGTTGTATAACTTGCCGTAGAAATCATTCATCAGGTAATTTCATTGGCTTTAGTATTGATAGAGCCCTAGGTGGTGTTCAGGTGCAGGATATGTGCTTGGCCAGTGGTTTTCCAAGTCTATAGGCCAAGACTTTGCTGGCCCACTCCCCTCCCTCTCAGTATTTATGTTGTAGGTGCAGTAAGGCTAATTTAGCTTTCCTGGTGCAGTTTGTATTAAAGAGCAGTTTCCTACTTTCCTACTCCCCCCCACCCCAAACATATAACATAGCTTATATGACTCCAAGTGGACTGCAATACAAATGTTCATTTAGTTCTACCAGTATAAAAATGCACAGGACTGAATTTTCCTCTGTGAAGCTGAAAGTCAAAAGCTGCCACTTCCTTGTTGTGACCCGCTAGCAGGGTTTCGTGAGGTTAGTAAATGGAGAGTGCAGGGTGTGCTCCATAAAATAGAACAGGAAAACATTTTAAATGCTTTTTATTACAATTTAGAGTTCGATTATAACAAGTCAGGGCCACTTTTGACTAACAAGGACCAAGTTTCTCACTTAGGGCTGGGAAAAAAAAACTGGCGCATCCTCATTTGGGACATGCACATTAAGGAGTAGGAAGGAACCTTGTGGTGTGGAGATCTTGGCCATAAGCCAGCTCCTGTCTATGTCAGTTAGTGAGGCCTGGAGGGACCAGGGATGGGATTCATGCAGGAGAATGGAGACACCTCTTTTAGTCATACTGTAACTGCTATGAGATATTAAGCCAGCCCATTCCCTCTTCAGTTTACACACTTCTTGGTGAGAAAGCTTAGTCTCCTGAAGGAAGGCTATCTGTACATGAAGCCTTTTGAGATTTGCTAAAATGTATTTTGCACTTAACAGGGAAGTTAAGGCACCTTACACTCCATGAGGTAAAATTTAAGGCTGCCATTGGGGTATGTCTACCTAGGCTGCTATTAAGGTAGAAACCTACAGTATTCAGATTAAGTCAATAGAGGGATAGCAGGATGCCCCTCTAAGCTTTGATCATAAATGGGCAGCTTAAAAATTCTTTACTTTACATTCCAGTCAGGTACCGTACAGTCAGAGAAGTAGCGTAAAATGTACTAATGCATTGACAGTGTCTTAATATTAACCAAAAACTATATACAGAATAGAACCCCCCAACTGAGGTAAGCAAAGGCATTACAGGATACATTTCATGTATTGATTGAAAAGGGTAGCTGAAAAAACACTGCTTTTTATAACCATTCATTCCTCAGCTGCAAGACACCTAGGACAGGGTCAGCACAGCAAATGTGACCCAGAACATCACCCAGAAACTAGGGTACAGAGTACAATTTACAAAAAATAGCCCCCCCATGAACTGAGATTAATTTATCATTAAACAATACCAGCAAAGCTGTAACTATTGAAACCTAACCCCTCTGGAAAAATGAGGGTGGTTCTTAATAAGGTCTGTTATAAATGAGGAGCCTGGCAGTGTTTTGCTGCTGTAGCAGGTGGGAGGTTCACAACCAAAGGGCATTCATCTTGGAGGTGCAGTGGGGAGATGGTGGTACTAGATGGTAGTTCCGTTAGTGTCAGGAGTGGGTGAATTTTTGAGATGGGTCTAAAGTGGCAGGGTTGGAAAAAAGGGTGATTCTGATAGGCTAGAACTGTTGCTGCATGAGCATGTGAAAGGCCAATGGTCACACAGAGCAAGGATGGGAAAATGGAAGTGTGTCGTGCTGCTCTGACAATTCCAGCAAGGGATGGAGACTGTTGTGTTTTTATGCACCTCCCCTGCACCTTGACCGGCCTCTCCTTTGGGCTGCTGAGGACCTGTTTGTCCCAGGCAACCCACGTTGCCAACTGCCACCCCATAGTGCAGGCCCCCCAGGGTAACCCGGCGTTTCCCTTCATTGGGCGGGTCCTCTCCTTCCAGACAGAATATGCCTTACCAGCTTCCTGCTTGGCCCTGGGTGCTGCTGGGGTCGGGCCCAGCTGTCAGGGTGCTCCATGGCAGTGAGGGTCCAGCGGGCGTCATCCAGTCGACCGAGGTGCAAGTTTCCATTTTCTGTGCCCCACCCATCAAGTTCTTGGCTTTGTGTGGGTTGGTGTCCTTTGGCAAGGGCATGCAGTGGGCGTGCCGAGGCATCACGTCCCCCAAGCATGCACTCGATCTGCCCAGAGGTGCCAAGGCAGACCCCACCACCCCGGGAAGAAAGTGTCCAATGGATGCTTCTGCATACCAGCTCTGCCGGTCTCCGCTCCTGGTACCCAGGCTCTGGGCGTGAACCCAGGTTGCCAGCGTGCTGAGCGAACCCCTTCACTCAGCGCCACAGAGCCAGCCGGGGATTGTTCTTAATGGGAATACAGCAGAAGGATCACTAAGGCCCCATAACTATGGCATCAAATAAAACAAATAACAGTTTGCCACTGCGTGGATTCTGCCCATGATGCTAGTATTCTGCTAGTTTAATTTCCTTGTTAAAAGGAAAAGGAATTCGTCCAAGTCTATTGGGGAGAACCATACACATACATTTAAATGTGCAGTGACAGAAACGGTGTTGTTAAATGGTATTGTTAAACATATACATGACAGACCCAGGCTTGATACAGAAGCAGGTTTAGATAGAAAAGCTGAGGTGACCTGTTACAAGAGGGCTGTCTAAACAGTGTCAGGAACCCATTCAGCAAGTTAATCTGTGAGCCAGGCAATAGTTTATGAACTGGGTCTGCCATTACACACAAACCTTTCCCTACCCGAGAACAGCAAACATGCAATATGAATAGCAAAGAGGTCACCGAAAGATTGAGAGATTAGGTTAATGTCTGAATAAAGTCTTAAAAGGGGCATAGAATAGCAGTGTCCATGTGAAAAGGATATGCTTCTGTCAGTTGCTGCAGTGGCCCTTCTATAAGCTCATTTGGTGGCATAGTCAGAATTAAACCTGCCCTCCGGGTTTTGCACAAGAGAGACAAAAGGGAAGAGGCATGGCCTATAAAGGATAAACATCAGTACCTTGGCACATGAAAGATGTAGTAGTAGTCCCATCAGCTCACCCAAGTTTGGTGGAAGTTCCAGGAACAGCTGCCGGAGAGAAGGCTGTAACTGTGGCGTAAGTTTTCAGATGATTTTCCTTAGTGCTGGGTGGGGCACTCAGAGGACGTGAGGTAAGCTCGGGAGGTTGGGCTGCTGATGGCTGGGACTGTGCTGCAGCTGGAGCTTTGTTTATTTGCTGTTTTATGCACTGGAGTTTGGGACCTGGTGCTGTTGCTGTGGGGGCTTTGCCTAGAGAAACATATCAGCTATCATTGACCTCACCATCGGAGCTGGCTGTTGATTCATCCTGGTTTTTGCTCTGGCTTCTGCTTCACAGGCAACAGCCTGGTGAGGCAGATTTTCTGGTGGCTTTGCCCTTTTTTCTGGAGTACTCTCTGCTGCCACCACAGTACGTGGGAATCCATGAATCTTTCTCTGGCTGGTGCCTGTAGGCAGAGGGCGAGCCCTGACTGTACCAGTGTATGTGTTGGTAAGGATCGGGTGTAGTGTCTATGTCCTCTTGCCTGTCACGATCCAGAAGATTTGCTGTGGACAAAGCGGAACCTATAAAACTTTCAGCCACCTCCAGAGCATGAAAAGAATGAGGCACACTTTCACTGGAAATTCTTAGGGTAGCAAAAACAGTAGGGTATTTTAAACTGTACAATGGCATGCCTGGCTCTGGTGTAGGCCGTTGGGTGTTCCATGAGGGCGAGGAAAATCTGGACAAATTTGTATTTGGTGGCCTTGACAGGTCAGTGGCCCCCACTCCCTTGCTAGTTGCATGATATGCTCCATGACAGCATACCAGAGGAATGTCATCAAAACCGGATGAGGTTTTTGTCTGGGCTTGAGTGGGGGAGCAAGGAACCAGTTGGAACACTAATTCGAAGGGAGCAGGCCAGTTGTGATGCAATATGATTGACAGAACATTCATCAGAATGGTATTAATGTCTGTACCTTCCACTCCTTCTGGAAAGCCTGCTAGCAGAACAGTTATGTAAGAACTTACTGTAACAGTAGGTGTGGCCTAATGGAGGAGATATCTTCAAAGATTTTAAGTTCTTACAGCATCCCTCATCTTCCAGAATCTCGATACAGTCCCATAACTGGTGGGTCATCCAGTCCTGCATCACATATGTGCCTCCAGTGTGGGGAGTTGATTTGTTGTTCGGTTCTGGATGGTGTTTGAGACAAACAATCTCTTCACCAGTGCGCTGATTGGAAATTCTAAGCTTGTCAATTTCCATGGTAAGTTGAGCAAACATATGACTTATTTCTTGCAGGTCCTCCATTTTCCCTGGCTGTAGTGGTATCTGGGCGGGAAGCGTTATCGTTCCGGGCTGCACGGCTGAGATAACAAGGTGAGTAGGCTGCAGAGAAACTCATGGCCTGCAGCGGCGATTGGACCTCGAGACTTGGGAAATTGCTACCGGAGACTGTATGGAAGAGGAAGGTGACACAATGGGGGTTTAAAAATGTTAAAAACTGAAGGATGGCCACAGATTTAGAGAGTTGAGGAGTGCTATAGAATTATGCTGTGCCATAGAAACATAGAAGTTGATGGCAGATAAGGACCGCAGGGCCCATCCAGTCTGCCCATTTCTTTTTCTGCCTTATGAAAGTGCCATCGGCCTTTGCTCTGTTAATGGCCTATCTATTCATACTCATCTGTATTGCTCCCTTATGCCTATCCCATGCCTGTTTGAAGCCCTGCACTGTATTCATATCCACCACTTCCTAAGAAGACCATTCCATGCATCCACCACCCTTTCTGTGAAAAAGAACTTTGTCACATTACCCCTTAATCAGCCTCCCTCTAATCTCATGCTGTGTCCTCTTGTCCTGCTATTTTTCTTATATTGAAACATGTTAGACCTTTCACCTTGTTAATGCCCTTAAGGTGTTTGAATGTTTCGATCATATCACCTCTCTCCCTCCTTTGCTCTAGGGTATACATATTGAGCTCCGTTAATCTGTCCTCATATGTTTGCTGATGCAGTCCCTGCACCATTTTGGTTGCCCTTCTCTGGACTGCCTCAATTTGGTTAATGTCCTTGTGAAGGTGTGGCCCCCAGTACTGCACGGAGTACTCCAGAAGGGGCCTAACCAGTGTCTTGTTAAGAGAGATTATTACCTCCCTCTTCCAACTTGTGATACCCCTACTAATACACCCCAACATCCCTCTAGCCTTACCTACTGCTTTAGTGGTGATGATTTCAGGTCATCAATGATGATGACGCCCAAGTCTCTTTCTTCCCTTGTGACTGCCGGCATCTCCACTCCCAGGCTATAGGTGGCTTCAGGGTTTCCCTTCCCTATATGCATGATCTTGCACTTCTTTGCGTTAAACTCCAGTTGCCACTCTTCTGACCATTTTGCTAGTTTATCCAGATCTCTTCTCATTCTGCCCACCATCTACAAACCTTACTTCAGTCCTTCTGCAATGTCACTGATGAAGATATTGAAGAGGACTGGCCCCAGGACTGATCCCTGAGGTACCCCACTTGTGACCTGCATCTCTTCTGACTGTATACCATTTATCTCCACTCTCTGTTTTCTGCCCGTCAACCAGTTTGCCATCCAGCTGACCAACTTGACCCAATCCCCAGCTACCCAGCTTATTAATCTTCTATGTGGAAGTGATCGAAGCTTTGCTGAAGTCAAGGTAGGCGACATCAACCGCCTCCCATGGTCCACCACTCTGGTTACTCAGTCAAAAGAAATTTATGAGATTAGTTTGACAGGACCTTCCTTTTGTAAACCCATGCTGTCTTGGATCCTGTACTCCTGTGGATTCCAGGTGTTGCACTATCCTTTCCTTAAGGAGTGCCTCCATAACCTTGCCCACTACTGAGGTAAGACTGACTGGTCTGTGGTTCCCTGCCTCCTCCCTGCTACCACTCTTGTGGAGCGGGATAACATGAGCTCTTCTCCAGTCTTATGGGACCTCTCCTGTGTTCAGAGACTCACTAAACAGTTCTGATAATGGCGTTGCTAGTTCCACCCTTAGCTCCTTTAGTACCCTGGGATGTATGCCATCAGGTCCCATTGCCTTGTCCACCCTGAGCTTATTGAGCTCTTGAAGGACCCTTTCGTGAAGGGACTAGTGCACACCTCCCTTCCCCCTGTGTCTATGGTGCTGAGCTGTGGGCCCTGCCCTACCTTCTCTTCAGTAAATACTGAGCAGAAGTATCTATTTAGGATAGATGCTTTTACATGTTCCTCCTCCTTCTCACACGCCCCCTTATCCCCTTTGATCTTAGCAATACCCCCTCTGGACTTTCTCCTTTCGCTAATGTATCTATAGAAAGTCTTGTCACCTTCTTTTACTGTTTGTGCTAGTGTTTCCTCGGTTTGGGGCTTTGCCTGCCTTACTGCCTTCCCTGCTTCCCTTAGGGAAGTTTGGTATGCCTCCCTATTTTCATCCTGCTGTGTTCCCTTATATTTCCTGAAGGCCAGCCTTTTGGCTCTGACCTTTTCTGCTACTGTTTTTGAGAACTAAAGTGGTTTTCTTCTTCTTTTGCACTTCCTTTTCTCTCTAACACATTGGGATGTTGCTTCAAGTATTGCATCTTTAATGCTTGCCCACTTTGCCTGTACCCCCTTACCTGTATTTCTTTTTGCCAGGGCTAGCTTAACTCTGTTGGCCAGCTTATCAAAGTCGGCTCCTCTGAAGTCCCATATGTTTGCCTTGGAATGGGATGATTTTGTTCTAATGGCCAAACTGAACCATACCATGTGATGGTCACTAGCCCCCCGGTAACCTTCTACCTGGAGATCTATGATCCTTTCCCTGTTAGTCAGGACTAGATCCAGGATAGCCCTGTCTCTTGTGGGTTGTTGTACCAGTTGTTTGAGTCCCTCCTGCAGGGAATCCACCATGTGTCTAGTTCTGGCAGATGTTCCTGCTGGTATTGACCAATCTGTATCTGGCATGTTGAAGTCTCCCATTATCAGAACCTCCCCTTTAGCTGTCATGTTTTGTATATCTTCTACCAGTAATGTGTCTATGTCTTCCCCCTGGTCTGGAGGCCTGTACACAACCCCAGTTCATATGGCTGTCCCATTTCCTGTTTCCAGGGTGACCCACTGTTCTGCAGGGTCTATGCTTGTCTGTGTCTGTCAGAGTAAGTGCATTTTTGTGCCCATTGGGGTTCACATCAGCATGCTGTGAAAGGCTTTATTTTATTTGTAGTATTACTGTGATGTAAGTGTGGAGTGAGTAACATAGAAAACAGAGGTAGTGTGAGTGTGTATTATAACACTCCTACCAACTCTGAATTCCATATCACTTAAACACATACATGAGAATAATGCAATAAATACAAACAAAAATTACACGTCATACTATATTGCCCAGGCCAACTTTTCTTTACATTATGTTTTTTTGGTGATTATGAGAAATCCCTCTTCTATTCTTATCAGCCTGCTAGAGGAATCTCTACTGCTTACACTGCCTCAGAAACAGTTGAGACTCTGGCTCTATTGAATGCCTTCTGCTGTGTGTGAGGGGGTGAACATTCTGCCACAGGAATTCTGCAGCAGTTTGAATTCCTGTGTTCCACAATAAACAAATATTCTATCTATTTAATGTGTAGAAAGACAAATGATTGACAAGTGGGGAAGGACTACTTTTTCCTAGTTACTTAATTTTTAAAAATGGCATTTTTTTGTTTCTTGGTTTACCCATTTTGTAAGCACAATAAGACCCTCCAGGTTACTGGTTGTCTGGGGTTAATGTACTTCCAGGTGTTAAAGGCACTCAAAGCAAGTGCCTCTGTGCCTCATTATGCATATGGGCATGCATTAACTCCTAACAATCAACACCCTGTTGTGTCTTATTACTTATTTTTTATTTACTTATTTAAAATTTGAGAACCAGGAAAGGCACACTGAGCCAATGCTCATTTCTAGTGTGACCCGGGGGATGGGGGAAAGTGGAGGTACATAAAATAAAGAGCAGTTTTAAGCATTCAAAGTGTAGCATACAAAAATATAAATTTCACAGGGAGTAAAACCAAAAAATTGAGTGAAAAGACATACCAACATACTGAAGAGCAGGCAGGGAGCCGGGAGCACAGCAGGCCCAGGTAGGTGAGTAACAGTTATACAAGGGGAAGCGTGGGAGGCTGTGAGGAGAGAGTGGAGAAGGATTCACAAGAGGGTGTGTGTGTGATAGGACTGAATAAGGCCCTGCCCCATTTGTTATGCAGAAAGAGTTTAAATGCAAGGTTCTGTTCTATCCTTTCCTTTTCTGTCTCTTCTCTGTTTGGCTGTGTAACTAAATTTTCTGGTGAGACCTAGGAACTGATCTCTTCGACGGTTTCACAATTCTCCACCTCTTGCTGCCTCTCTGTCTTCCCTTGCTATTTCTGTTTTTTCTTCCCCCTAGCATATCTGCAGGTATAAAAATATATGTGAATCTTTTTGTAGAAATGTCACTGATACTGGGATCCCTTTGTTTAAAGCTGTATATAGTCATGCTGTTGAAATGATTACAAAGCTATTTGGAGCTCAAGAGGATAACCTGAGGATGCTGGATGCAAAATCTCTGCAGAGTTGGCTACAAGACAGTTCTGGGTCATTATGTTCTTTTTGCTACACCTGCAAGAACACTGGAAACTTACAAGAACACTGTGTGAGAAGCAAGCTGTTTTCTTAACGAGTTTCTCAGGCACAGACTTATAAAAAGAGCAGCAATGCTTGTGCAAGGGAAAGACTGAGACTGATACTGGAAATTGAGAAGAAAAACTCAGAAGAAGGACTCTGCTTTCTATGTACTGCTATTGTACATATTTATACCGAACAATTTTTATTTTGCTGTTAATAATAAAACGATATTTGCAAATTTTGAAACTACTCCTGGTCATCCTATGATTCCTGACCTGTGCCTCTATGACAGGGTGACAGGAATGGGGTTGGGGGGCAGTAGTAGATCTCAGCATGTGTCTAATGGCATGGAAGCAAGGGGAGAGGGGAGTTGGTTTCAAAGGGAGGGGAGACGATAGGAGAAGGCACCTTGCCCAGCACATGAATAAGGAACAGCAATGCCGAAGGTTCAGGAGTCTCTGGTGCGTAGAGAGTAAGAGGAGGTGAGGGCAGGCGAGAGGAGTGAGGAAAGGTAAGAGAGAAGGGAGCCAAAACAGTATTTGGCAATGAAGGAGGTACAGTAGGACAGGTAACGCTGAGGTAGAGGGAGGAAGGAAATGGAAGAATAAAGAGAGCAGTATTGAGTGTGAGGTGGGAAGATGGTGGCAAAACGACAGAAGGCATTGCAGAGGGTGTCCAGTCTAGCTAGGGAAGAGGCAGGAACAGTGCTGCAGACCACATACACATAGTCCAATTCCGGGAGGATCATTTTAGTAACCAAATCCCGGCAGACATGGAGGAAGAGGCAGTCCCTGTTACGGTACAAGTCGCCAAGCTGGGGGTGAAGTTTAGCATGGATGGTATCAATATGGCAGGGAAATTGAGCTTGCTATCAAACAAGACCCCAAGGTATTTGAAAGCGAGGACAGCATCAATATGGGTGCCATCCAATGTGGAGAAGACATGGAATTTGAAAGCCTTGCCAGTGTCATGCTGGTGCCAAAGGCCATGGACACAGTCTTCTTAGAGTTTACCATGAGCTGGTTAGCCTGGAAGCCACACAGCACGTTGTGGAAGTCGTGCCATAGTGGGACCTCCACAGCTGTGGTTGAGAGCTAGAGGAGAAGATGACCATATCATCTGTGTACATGTGATGTGTGAAGTGACACATGCTGATGGGAGGTTGTTCAGAAAGATAGAAAAAGACTGGGCCTAGGATGGAGCCCTGTGGGACCCCTGTTAGATTGGAGGGGACAGACACCACTCACCTGATCCGACTGACAGTCTGTAAGGTATGAACAGAACTGGGCCACAGTGGATGCGGACAGGCCTTTCAAGTATAACTTGTTTAGTAGGAGTGGGTGGGACACAGAGTCAAAAGCCTTGGCTAAATCGATGAAGACAGCTGTAGTGATGTGTCCCTGCTCTATCCCAGTGACGACAGTGGCAGCAGGGATGACACAGTGGAATGGTTCTTCCTAAAACCAGACTGGAACAAAGACAGAAGGTTAGAGGAGGTAAGGAAGTCAGTAAGCCTAGGGTAGATGATAGATTCTTGGAGTTTAGGAAGAGAGAGGAGGAGGAGTGAAATTGGTCTGTAGTTGCCTAAGGTAGGAGGGTCGTCCTCTTTGTGCAGAGGGAGAACCTTAGCAAATTTCCATGTCTGAGGAACAGCACCGAGGGGAAATCATAGGTTCAGAAGGTGACTTACATATCACACATGTCCAAACTGGTGAGCATATTTGTGTATCTCTATTATGATGGTTTTATATTTATTTTTGTTGACCAGGAAAAGGCGGCTAGATAATGCTGTCCATTTTTAGCTGTGTCTGCGGGATGGGGGGCAAACCAACCAAAACTGAACCGGATTAATTTGGTGGTGGTATTTTTAGTGAATTGGGAAACTTCGCCAAGAAACAAGACAACTTCCTCTACTTTTTTCGATATTTCGGATATCTGCTTACCACATGTGTGCAACCCAAACAGATCCATAAGTGTCAATCTCTTGCTTACTCTTGAAATGCTTCATAGGAGGCAACAAAATCAAGTATCGGGATACCTGCTGACCTTAGACCAAGAGAAGAAATTTGACAGTCATCCATAGCTACTTGTTTCAGGTACTAAAGAAATACGGGGTGGCCGAGCAATTGGTGCAATGGATTCGGACATTATACAATCATGCCTCAAGTACTCCCTTTTTATTTAAGGAGAACACTCAGCACAAAAGGCCCCCACAGTCAAGTATGGGGTTAGTCCTAATGTGCACTTTGACAGAGAAAAAACATTTTGATTGACTTACTGTAGTATAGCAGATTTTATCAGACCTACTGTACTACAGAGCTTATATAAGGCATGTTTTGATCTTTGCTGGTCTGCTGTCCTCCCTACGCTAAGTACAGTCATACCTCTCAACTGACCCTGATTACATGGGACGTCCCTCACTATGCTCCTCAAAATTTCTCTGCCCCCATCCGTTGCTCATGGAAAAGGTGTTGCCTACACAAAGTGCTTTAAATTCAGACTTTTTTAATTCAGACTTTTTTCCCCATTTTCTTTCATAGCCCCAGGACCCCAGCATATGGCAACGCATGCACATGGAGGCACACATGAGCTCCGTGATGCCAGTTATGGCCCTTTCCACCCCACCCTAGCTGCTGCCTGGGCTCCCTGTGGCTTGGTGTTACCAGCCGTCCTTCATCGGGTGGCAGCCAGGAGCCGGGAAAACCCCATATCCCTCCCCAGAAGAGAACTACTGCACGGCAGCCCAATCCAGCTCCCCACGAACATCAATGTCTCAGGCTTGTCCCTGGAACCTGGGTCGCTGGCATAGTGTGAGGTGTAGTGTCCAGTGCCTCAACTCTCAGCTCCACTGGGTCAGCCACTTAAATTCAGACTTTAAAGCAGAAATTCATTAATTTGAAGATGCAAAATCAAAAATAAACGTTTTACAAGTAAACACAATGGTTTCCACAGTGTTCTGAGCTTGCATCTCCATGTTTGAGGGTGTGTCCCTCATTATGAAGGTCAATGACCGTTGCTGTCCCTCATTTCTAGTGTTGGTGTTCCTCATTTCAGTGACAGAAGGTTGAGAGGCATAAGTACAGTCAGAGGAGACAACTTCTGGGGAAAGCAAACTCGAAAATATCTGATCAGAAATTATGAAAACTCTAACAGGCACTGCAGACTACTGAATCTCCTACTGCTGCTTTCTGCTCTGATGTCAGCTACAAGGGATTTGGGATGTGCAGTAACAGAAGATGTCAGCCTTGAGCTAAGCAAAATTAGCCTGATACTATAAGTCACAAAATGTCTTTGCACACAAAGTGCATGTTGGGACAAGCCCATACTTGGGTGTGGAGGCCCTTTGTACTGACTATTTCCCTTTAATGGTTGGGTGAGACACTGTAAAACTTCATTTGGAGTCAAACAGGGAGTCCTTTAGCCTCTCTTCTATGTATTCACATTAGATCCTGTACTCTGTAAGACAGATATGAACCCCAGTGTGTCGGGCCTACAAATCACTCCATGTATGTCTGTTAAAATCTTAAATGCAAACAATGTGTATTTGTTCCTGGATACTGCTAGTGAGGGCAACTAAGTCCTAGATACCATTAAACAGTACTCTGGTGTCTCTGGAGAAAAGTAAACATCCATAGAAACACAGACTTTGATGGCAGATAAGGACCGCTTGGCCCACCTAGTTTGCCCATTTCCCTACCTATTGGATAAGCTGCAGATCCTAGTTAACCAACAGCCTACTTCTTCTTACCCCCCTCTAGTCTGTCCCATGCATTCTTGAATTCCCCCACTGTTTTTGACCCCACAACCCCTCTGGAACGCTGGTCCATGTGTTCACCACCCTCACTGTGAAGAAATGCTTCCTCACATTGCCCCTGAGCTGTCCCCCCTTCAATCTTCAAATTATACCCCCTTGCTCTTGCACTTCTTTCTCTGAAAGATGCTACTCTCTTGGACTTTGTCGATTTCCTTGAGGTACTTGAAAGTTTCTATCATGTCCCCATCTCACTCCTTTCCTCGAGAGTATACACATTAAGCTCCTTCATTCTGTCTTCGTATGGCTTCTGGTGCAGACACTGCACCATTTTAGTTGCTCTCCTCTTGACTGCCTCCATCCTGTCTGTCATTCCCGAGATGGGGTCTCCAGAACTGCAAGCAATACTCCAGATGGGGTCTCACCAACTGTCTCTACATAGGGACAACAACTTCCTGTTTTCTACTGGTGATGCCTCTCCCTAAGCATCCCAGTATCCCCCCAGCCCTCCTTAATGCCTTCTCACATTGTTTGCCTACCTTTAGGTCCTCCAATATAACTACCCCCAGGTCCCTTTCCATTTTTACTGTTAGTACCCCCCCAATTGTGTATTCTGCCCCTGGGTTTTTGTTTCCAAGGTGCATTACTTTGCACTGAATCTAAGCTGTCAGACTCTTGACCATTCCTCCAGCCTTGCCAAGTCCCTTCTCATCCTTTCCACCCCCTTTGTGTATCAACCCTGTTGCAGATCTTTGTGTCATCTGCAAAGAGACATACTTTTTCTTCCAATCCCTCCACAATATCACCTATAAAGACATTAAAGAGGACTGGTCCCGGTACTGAACCCTGTGGTACTCAACTAGTAACCCCCCTTTCTTCTGAGTGGACTCAATTTATTATTACCCTCTGTATCCTGTTGTCCAGCCAATGTTTTATCCAGGTTACCACCCTGGGACCCACTCCCAGGATGTCTAACATGTTTAGTAATCTTCTGTGTGTCAAATGCCTTGCTAAAGTCTAGGTAGGCCACATCCACAGCCCCTTCCTGGTCTACTACCTAGGTCACCCAGTCAAAGAAATCTATTAAATTCATCTGACATGACCTTCCTGCTGTAAATCCATGTTGCCATGTGTCCTGTGCCCCGCTGACCTCTAGGTACTCAATTCTTTCTTTCAGAAGTGATTCCATCATCTTCCTACCACTGAGGTCAAACTAACAGGTCTGTAGTTTCCTGCCTCTGACTTGCTCCCACTTTTGTGAAGTGGAATCACATCCGCCCTCTTCCAGTCCTCAGGTACCACACCATCTTCCCATGATTTGTTAAAAAAGGTAGTCAGTGGTGTCACTAGTTCTCCCCTTAGTTCTTTTAGAATTCTGGGGTGAATCCCATCAGGCCCCATTGCTCTGTCCACTTTCAGTTTTAGGAGTTCTTTCAGGAAGCTTTCTTCTCTGAATGGACTGGTATCAACCCCCTTATCCAGAGTGCTTCTATTGTTTATTTTATGTACCTCCCCCTCATCTTTTGTGAATACTGAGCAGAAGTATTCATTCAGCATCATTGCTTTTCACGGTCACCCTCTTCGCCCCCCAATTAAACTTCACTATCCCTCCTTGGTCTTCCTTTCCTCCTTAATGTACCTATAAAGGTTTTATCCCCCTTCTTAACTGAGTTGGCTGTCTTTCCCTTGGTTTGGGCCTTTGCTATTCTTACTGCCTTCCTCGCTTCCTTCTGCTTTAAATGGTACAGGTCTCTGTCCTGCTCCTTCTGTGTTTCCTTATATTTCCTGAATGCTATCTTTTTCTCCCTAAACATCCCTGCCAACTCCTTTGAGAACCATAGTGATTTTTTCCTTTATTTAGTTTTATTTGCTTCACACAAAGGCTTGTTGCCTCTGTGATTGCAGTTTTGATTTTTCCACATTGTTCCTCCACCCCTCCTTCTTGTCTGTTTGCTAATACTTTTCTGAGGTACTCTCCCATTTTGCAAAAGTCAGCTTTCCTAAAGTCCAATACCACCCCTTTTGTATGGCTTGACTCTATGGCTATATTTATCATGAACTACACTGTTTGGTGATCACTTGTTCCCAGATGGCTACCCACTTCTAAATCTGAGATCCTCTCTCCATCCCCGTTTGAGAGTATCGGGTCCAAGATCACTCCCTCCTGAGTGGGTTCCAACACTTGCTGTCTGAGGCATGCCCCTGTAAGCAGTACGAGAATGACCCTACTCTGGATGTGGCTGCAGCAAAGGTGCTCCAGTTAACATCTGGCATATTCAGGTCCCCCATCAACAATATCTCCCCTTTTTGTGCCATTCTGAGGATGCTTTCTATCATTTGCTTGTCTAGTTCCTCCCCCCTGAAATGGGGGTCTGTAAACAACCATCATGCAGACTGTGGTGCCATTTCCTGTCTCCAGGGTGACCCACAGTGCCTCCTCCTTCCCCTGTTTACCGTTAGTTCTGTTGCTTTGATCCCTTCCTTACATAGAGAGATACCCTCCTCCTCCTTTTCCCTCACTATTACTCACATAAGATTGTGTACACTGGTTTGCTGACATCACAGTCATGGTTCTCTGTGTACCATGTTTCTGTGACTGCCACGATATCCAGGCATCCTCTTCCATCAAGTCTACTAGTTCTGAGCTTTCTACTAGACTATGGGCATGGTACTCATCACCCTCCATTTTTTGATGGCCTTACCCCTTTTAGCCCTCCTTGTCTTTACTGCCTTTGCCTTTCTCCATTACCCCAGTCCTGCTCCTTACTGACTTCTCTGGGTTTGAGTTTACTCGATAACTACCCTGTTTTGTTGGGGTTAGAATTTCCCTGCTCCTTTCTTCCAGAAGAGTAAAGACATGCATGGGAACTGACCCGAGAAAATCAATCCACAGATACAGTAGATATACCCACCTTGGGAAAAGAGATTTTCATATTGGAGATTCAGTTTTGTGCTGTCAACCCTGCAAAAGTAAACTGGAAGAAATGCTCCCACTGTATCGATGTGCCACTGTATCGCTCCCTAGTGAGCACCCCACCTGGAATACTGTGTCCAGTTCTGGAGGCTGCATCTCCACAAGGACATTGACAGGGTGGAAGTGGTCCAGAAAGAGCAAATAAAATGGTATTGGGGTTACACGAGAAACTATACAAGGAGAGGCTGCAGGAGCTCAACATGTACTCCCTGGAGGAGAAGTGAGCTAGAAGAGGCATGTCTGAGACTTGCAAGTACCTCACAGGGGTGAATAAGGTACAGCAGGAGAGTCTCTTTCAGAGAAAGAGGAACACCAGAACACAAGGACATACTGTGAAACTTGAGGGGGAAGTTCAAGAGGGATGTGAGGAAAAACTTCTTCACAGAAAGGGTGATGGACCCCTCGAACAGCCAGCCAAAAGAAATGGTGGAGGCGAAGACAGTAGGGAGTTTCAAGTATGTGTGGATAGGCGATGGGCACATACAGCAGAGGTAAGGGAGGTGGGAGGGACACCTGTGAGGGCAAAGACAGTGGAGATGTTTCAAGTTGGATTGATGCTGCAACAAGAACAGCATGGTTACACAAGGTCCTGCAGTGATGATCACAAATTCACTGTTTAAAATATGTGAATATGAATTCAGGACTTTAAACAGACCCAATTTATTTTATTATAGCGCAATTTCTGTCAATTATAAACCGACTACCTTTGGGTTCAGTATATCATGTACTCTTCGTTTTGGGGGCTAATCCTTGTTACATTTATATCAGAGCATTTTGCTTTATGTGCTATAACCCTTGTCTCTCTAATCACAAGTCTCTTTTCTTTTATAATGTGACTTTTGCAACACTTTGAGTGTTGATGTTTTTTCCTGTTAATGCCTTGTTTTGGATATTTTATGTGCATATGAATTTGCTTGAGTGTTGCATTTTTGGTTTTTGGAATTTTTTTAATAAAAATACTACTCTTTTCAAAAAATGCTATGGGATCTTTAATGCCCACCTTAACAACCATGAAAAAAAAAAAAAAAAAAAGAGGAAGGAGCTCAGTTTTATGTATCATTGAAATATGGGACACCCAGACAGTACAGCATCCCCACAGTACTGCGCTAGGTGCCAGTGTTTATGGTATTAGTCCAGGCCTGGTGTGGAGAGAAGGCCAGCTCCCCTGATTGAGTGATAGATTCAGTAATCTTTTTCCCCCAACTATGTTTTAATGAACGCAATTTTATATCCTCTGTATAAACACATTAAAATTAAAATAAACTAATAAGCTACGATAACCTCAGTACTAAAAACCAAAAAAAATGTGATTTTGCCAAGTAAAACCAGCCTCTAATAAAAACAGTGATACCATATATTCATAACTGCAGGCACTTAAACGCAGCCATCCCTAGAAACTTTCAGGGACTTGAAAAATACCAGTGAGAGCTGAATAGCTGAAGGAATGCTGACTACGAACTTCATTTTGCCTTGCTGCAGAATAAACACCATTCTCAGACAAGAGAGCATAAAAGGCAAGATTCCCTGAATGTCTGAATGACAATGTCCGCACACATAAGGGTATGATAAAACAGTGGAGCACTGTGAACTGTACAGCCCCAGCACACAGCAAAGAACACCTGCGAACTCTGGACTGGTCTCCAATCAACACCATGCAAGACAGACACCGCTCTTGAATACTTTATTACATCCTTCAACTCAGTCTAGATGTTCATGCCCCTGCTCAGAAAGTGTATGATCAGGGGTACAATTAACCCCTGGTTGACCCATAACCTTCTCGAACAGATGAAATCCCATGACCTGCTCTGGTATCGCTCAAAGGCTTCTAACACCCCAACGGTCATCCAGGCCTACAAAGCAGCACGGAATGCCTGCACTAGAGCAATTCAGAAAGCAAAAACCAACTACTGCAGGAATGTCCTTGCTTGCACCTGGAAAGATGGGAGGAAGCTCTGGGATAACCTCTTGGAGGTTACTGAAAAACACTCCAAAAATACTCCCACAATGCTCAACATTAACGGCACTATCACTGCTGATAAAGGCACCACTGCTGATGCCTTTAGCACCACTTTTTCTGATCTAAGTCATGTGCTCCCACTCAACTTTTCTATTCAATTCCAGCCTCTATCCACCGTGTCAGCCCACATGGAACTTTGCAACGACCCCCTTTTTACTTTAAGGCAATCTCAGAGGGCTAGCCATAAAAGCACCTTCTCAAGGTGCTTGGTAAAACCATGGACAGTGGAGACTCACTGGATTTAAAACTTATTTCCCTCACCATCAATGAAATCCTGACACCCCTCACCAAAATTCTTAACTTCTCCCTTATGTTTTCACAATTCCCACAAAAGTGGAAATCCACCATGGTCACCCCATCCACAAAAGTGGTGATGCGACTCTCCCAAGCAACTATAGACCAAGCTCCATTCTACCCACCCCCAGGCTATCTGGAAAAGAATGATCTCCTGAGTCCCCATCAACATGGTGTTTGCAAAGGTCACAGCACCACAACAGCACTCTGAGTTCACATCCTACATCCATCAGGCACTTGATTGGAAACCTCTCAGTTGGTGCCACCTTTATTGACCTGACAAAGACATTTGACACTGTCAACCACTCTCTGACTAGACAACTATCATCCCTAGGACTTTCTCCTGAAGCCACTAGCTGGTTTCAGACCTACTTTAGTGACCACTCTCAGCAGGTCAGAATCTGAGACACCATCTCGTCACCCTGCCCTGTCCGATCGGGTGTCCCCCAAGGATCTATCCTGGGCCCCTTATTATTTAGTATCTTCGTGAATGGACTCCCCGCCTTGTGTGAAGACAGAATTCTCCTGTATGTGGATGATGCTATCATTTTCACAAGTCACTCTGACATTTCTCTCCTTCAGCTACAACTACAGCGTAGCTTCGCTGAAGTTAAATCCTGGTTCATGTCCCACAAACTCATCTTAAACTACTCCAAAAGGAAATCTGTGCTGTTTCATGGCACACACAGCAAGCACAAACACCAACAGCTGGTAATCAAAAATAGTGTTGGTGCCGCATTGGAACAGGTTGAAAACTTCAAATACCTAGGCGTGACCCTAGACTTCACATTATCATACGCCATGCAAATTCATAACATCGCCAAAACCGTTGATTCCCGCATAGGACTGCTATATAGACATAGCGACTGTCTGAGCTTTGAAGCACTGAAGATTGCAATACAGAGCTCGGTTACCTCACTTATTGACTATGGACTTGTAATCTATGGTTCTGCTACCGACACAGCTCTGTGGCGCATTACCCTAGCTCTCAAAGCCTGTCGGCTCCTCACCTCAGCTCTACGACTCAAATACACATGTGATTTATATGAACAGACAAGCTGGCTTCAACTATCTGGGAGAATAAAGTATGAAACCTGCATTCTTGCAAAGAAGGCATACTTGGGCCTCCTGCCCCCTGATGTTCAGTCATTACTGTCCCCTCATTGCCCCATGCGCCCAACTAGGAGTTCTGTAAACCTAGCCTCCTCTGTTCACCACTGTTGGACCTCACAAGGGCAGTGCTCTTTCAAAGCTAGGGCCCCTAACTGGTACAACTCGCTTCCACTGGACATCGCTAACACCTCGAATCTAAGCCACTTTAAGCACAAACTTCGAAAGCACTTGGTGGCTGGTGCTACCTGTGACTGCTCCTTCTAAAAACCCTGCTCCCCGAGGCCCCCAGCCCTAATTTGTCGCCTCCCCTCTCCCTCACAACCCCCGATACCCTGCAGCCTCTCCCGTTTCTGACTTCTCCACCATTCTTTTGGCCCCTCACCAGGCCTAAAACTGACAAAGCCTCTCTGGCAGCTCTTGTTTTTCTGTTATCTCTTGCAATATTAATTTTTCTAAACAATTTGCCTGTGTTTGCTTTTTTGGTTAATAACTATGTTTAATTATTTACCTGTCCTGTTATCGCATGTTACTGTTCTCTGTAATGTGGAACCTTTGTAAAAGTATCTGTTGGCTCAAAGGTGTAACTCCGAAACTTAAATAAAAAAAATTAATGAAATGTATTATTTAGAAGTATCAGTCTTTTATCAGTGATTCATAAAGAGTTGCACTGAAATCATCCCAGACAAAACTGCATGATACACAAATGTATATTACATTTCCTGTCTTACTACCTGACCCAGCCCACGTTGAGGTGGACGCTTTTTTAAAAGACCTGCACCTCCCTGGGCTGTCGGAAGAGCAAGAAGCCATGTTAATGACCCCCATCTCTACTCAAGAAATTCAGTTTGCCCTCAGTAGACTAAAGACAGAGAAATATAAGGGACTGGATGGTTATCCAGCAGTGTTTGTCTGGAAATTTCCCCTTTTTCAGTGGGTGGTCTATGCTTTACTGAAAGACCAGACTTCCCCCGCCATTGTGGAATATGCAGTGGTTTCAGGTATTCCAAAAGAGGGGAACCCCTCCGATAGGTGTGATTCATACAGACCGATTTGGGTGTTGAACTACATGCTTTTCATGTCAAATATGCTGCACCGCCTGGTGCTGTGCTTCCCTGACTGATTCACCCAGACCAGACAGGGTTTGTCTGATCTAGACAGACCATACATAGTATTTGTAGGTCACTTTCTATCCTTCATCAGGTGACCAATACTGGAGATTCACTTCTGGCCCTCAGTCTTGATGGGAAGAAAGTATTCAACTGGGTGCCTTGGACATTTCTCTGTGCCACACTGCAGCGGTTCCCTTCCTCTCCCTTTTGGATCTGATTTCTGGTATATACTGATCTCCTCAAGCACAAGTCTGAGCTAACAGCCATCTTTTCTTAAAATTTGCTCTTCAGGAAACCCATCGGGTGCCCCATGTCCCCTTTATTTGCTCTGTACATTGAGCCTTTATCCCAAGCTATCTGTCAGCATCCTACCGTCCAAGGACATATGGGACAGGATGGGACTGAACTGAACATTGCATCACCCTTTACATGGAAGATGTGTTGCTTTTTCCTGATGCCCCTGACACTGATCTCCCTGCTCTTTGAACCCTCTTACATAAATTCAGCACACTTTCAGGATATAAACTGAATGAAACTAAACGGAGGCCTTAGCAGTCAACTTTCTGCCTTCAGCAGAGTTGAAACAACAATTCCCTTTCAGTGGGATGACTCCCAAATGCATTATCTTGGGGTTAATCTAACCAGCTCAGCCACCCAGCTATTTCAGGCCAATTTCACCCCTTTACATACTCATTACAGATGGACCTCCATAGGTGGAATATCTTACTGCTCTCGTTGGAGAGGCGAACAGCTATCATTACAATGATGGTGCTTTCTAACTTCCTCTATTTTTTCAGTCCCTATCCATCCCAATAGATTGATTATATTGGACTAGATGGCATAGAATGATTAACAGGTTCATCTGGCAGGACAGGCCTCGGAGAATAGGATATGCCACCCCTTTGTGATCTAAAGATCAGGGTGGACTTGCCCTCCCCACTCTCTTATTGTACTATGAGGCTGAACAGCTACAGCCTGTGCTTTACTGGGTAAGAAACCTTCCTCTGCAGCACTGGGCTCAGCTAGAATGGGCAGCCTTGTCAACCATCTCCCTTGAAATTGCTATCTATGATTGCCAGTAGCTGAGTGTGCTGACTGATTGTAACTCTCCTTTTGTATCCATGGCACCTAGAATCTGGAGAGACTGGCTGATGAAGGCAGGTATTTGGGAGCAGATGCTCAGATTACTTCCCTTACATTTCCATAAGCACTTCCTAAAGGCCAGACTGGATTCTGGTTACAGGATCTGGTATCGAAGAGGGGCTCAATGTCCATATCAGTTACTGGAAGACGATGCAGTAAAGCCCTTTCAAGCCCTGCGGGAGAGCTTCGGCCTCCCTCAGATGGATATGTTTAATTATTTTCAAGTTAGGGCTCACCTCTCCACCTGGATTCAATGTGGACCTTTATTAGACACCAATAACCCAATAGTGCAGTTAATCATCTCTGCAGTGGTGGGGGACCCCATGATGCATATGATTTCCTGCCTATATTCATCTCTCTCTCTCTCTCTCTCTCTCGTTAAAGCGCCTCCCCATTCAAGTCCTGGATAGACAGCATAAGGTAGTTACTTAGCCCCTTACTCCAGAACAGTGGCAGGTGGCATGTAGGAATTCACATAGAATCACTTCATCAATGTTGTGGAGACAGTTTAGCTGGAAATATTTAGTAAAGTATCTCTTAATCCCAATTCAGCAGGCCCGAAGAGGTACAGCACCTAACGGCCATTGCTGGAGGCAGTGTGGTGAGGTGCCGGCAGAGCATTATCAGGTCTTCTGGGACATCCTGGTTTTTCATCCCCCCTATAGAGGCAGCCTTACATGAAATTTTACCCTCAGCTCCACCTGACAGAACACTTATTCCTTGTTCTGTTCTTTCCCACTGGTCTGAAAGATGCAGCTGTTAGATATTTGTTGGGATTCTTATACTTATGGCCAAAAAGTGTGTAACCCCTGTTGCCTGGGGTTACTAGAATCCCAGTAAGACCTAGTGGTAGGCAGGGAAGGCAGCTTGTGAAACTCCAGTTAAATGGATTTCACACTATCTCACTCTCTTCTCAGTCTCAGCTGAGACTGAGGATGACATCATTTTAGAACTGTCGTAGCTGCATAAGCCACACTGGAATGTTGCAGTTGGAGGTTAGAGTAGAACGTTGAGGATTTTGAAGTCAGTCTGAGTGAGAGTCTGTAGAGGCAGCAGAGGTGCTCTGCTGAGTGCAGGCCCTCAGAGCTTTAAGCTCTGTTTCAGAGCTACTTTTGTGTTAGGTGTTGGTTTCCACCTGAAGAGGAACACAGGAACTGATTATTGAAGTGGCGGAGAATGCTCTCAATGGTTCAGGGGATGGGGGGGAGGTAACTGCCTGTTTTCCAGGGGCACCCCCCCCAGTCCCAGCTAAGGAAAGAAGCTGCCTGTTCGAGTTGCGCTGAGGCACCAGAAGCTCAAGAAGAGATTCCTTGAGGAGGAAACGCCTGTGGGGCATCTGCAACCGAAGGGTGAGTTCGCTCTGCAAAAGGGCCACGTGTTTTTCACCTGAAACAGAAGGAAACTAAAGGGACTATTACTGTGGGGTCAGGAAAAGACAGCCAAGTACAGTTAGAAGATGTGGGGATTGGACTGCTTAACTTTGGGGGGGAGGGGTCTAGAGTAATGGACAAAGCCACTCATAAATATGTTCAAGTCCAGCACAAATGGGAAGAAAAGACAGTAGATTGAATGTGAAATACATTTAACAAAGAATCTACACAGCAAAGTGTTAAAGGATGAGGTGTTACAGTCCAGAGAAATGGCCGGGTATGAATTGTGGGAGTGAGAGGTGGGAGACACCCCCAATCATTAGTAACCAAATTCACCTCTATGGATTTGCTCTGAGACACCTGTTGCTTTCCCTCAGGGACTTGGCCAGTGCCTGAGGAAAGTACCCAGACGTGGAATTTAGTAGGAAGATTCCCTTATGCAGCTGAGGTGTTCTTAGGTGGTATAGGAAGCCACCAGCAAATGTTTCCATGATATATGGAAAGTGTCCAAGTGGCTAGCAAGGGAGCCGAGCCAGGGAAAACCCAGAGCAGTGTAAAGTTCGGGCTGTGTGCTCAGTGTGTTTCACAGCCTGAGGGCTAAAGTGATGAGGATGTGTTCTGGTCTCCTTTAATCTGCATTACCAGGAGTGTAGCCCCATGGGGGTCCATCTATGCTTTGTTTATTCTGTTTGTATGTGAATAAAAGCCACACTTGAGAATCCCACTTCTGGTTTTGGACATTAGTTATTGCTTCCTGTGTTCGGAGTTACTGGGGTGCCCCTGTGCAGAGTAGCCAAACCGAGCCTATGTGCCGAGTGGCATATTCCTCCCCAAACCCAGCCCACCTGATATTGCTGTCAGATGAAAACAGCATACCGGGTAGGGGTTACAAGTGCATTACCAAAAGATGGCTTGAGGATGAAATCCCAACCATGGCAGAGTGGATAGTTGTAGTCAATAACATATATAACATGTAAATGCTCACTTATTCCATCTGTCAACAGGAGTGAAAAGGGATGCAACAGATTGGGAGATGGATTAAATTTAAGACACGGATCCTAACTTTGTTCCATAACAGAGTGTCAGGTGACCAAAGAAACTGGGCTGTTCCTGGAGATATTGAATGTTTTTTAAAAATTTAGGATTTTATTAAAAGAAGCACAAATGCATATTGCAAATCATTCTTCGCAGAAACTCATGGTATATAACTGTTGCATATAAAATAGAGACATACAAATAAATCGAGAGACACTATATATCAGTAACAACTTAAATAGGAGGGATCAGATAATCTCAGATGAACAACCAAGACACCATCATAGATTCTTCTTGCTGTGTCCGGTTGCTGTTAGAAACTGAGTTAGGGTAGATTAAAATGAGATATTTTAAAGTAGGTTGGAGGGCCATCCACCTCTCTGCTGTGGCAGCAACTGCTCTCGAATTGTAAAGTGTGCGTTTCATGGGACAAAGTCTGGGTCTACTGATGCCATATACCATACCCAGGGTTACCATCCGGTTTTAAATTGCTCCTGTCTCACATCCCTGCGGTTAACCGCTCCTGGAGATACTGCACTTTTTAACATGTGCACCCAATGAAAAGGACCCCATCCTCTGTTCCGATAGTTTCGTCTACCTACAGCTGACATACTTTTCATAATCCTGTAATGCTATGTAACACTGAGATGTAGAACTGGAATTCTTTGTTAGACCTAGGCTTGATCTGTTTTATCTAGTTCTATTTTATCTGTTGTTTTGTAGGCTGTTCTTGTCTGTGACCTGTGTAATTAAAACTTAATGAAAAAGGTTGATTATAACAAAACAAAAAAAACTCCTGTATTACTGAGTTCTGTCTTGCACGTGCTACAATACACCATACTACGCTTTCACTCGGTGGGCTACACTGCAATGCTATACTACAGAAATCCAGTAATAATAAAAAATAAACTACAGAAGTGATGTTCATTCATTTGTATACACCCTTGGTGTAAGATGCATACATAAACTTTAAAGCTTAGCTCTCAGGGTTTATGGATATCATACACATTAGTTGTGTAAAACAAAATTCTCTGAATACACTACCTCCCGTACATTATTCTGTATATAATTACTGGTTAGGTATGATTACAACCTAAACCCAGCATGTGTAAATCTCCATTACATCCTACATTACACATGCACATGTGTAACAGATTAGCGCACACTCCACCTCAGCTGTTTTGAGGCACATGGTAAGTGGTTCATGCTTCAGTGTGAAGAAAACATAAAACATGTAATTATATCAAATAAAATATGAGCCACGGTCAATCTTGTTTTTCACATACCCTTAGAGTGCACTACTAAATAAACAACATGACTTTCACTCTTGTGGTTTATGTGGTAACAGTAGTCTGTCCTGTTATCCTTACAGTCATTTATAACCCCTGATAATTACTCTCTGCCAATAGCTCATCCCACCTCCAATTATGAAGAAATGGGGGCAGTGGCTGATTCAGAATATGTCATTTATCTTCATGAGTTAGGCAGCAGGACCATAACTCCTGAGTGGCAAAGCCCTCACAAAGGAAGATGACTGTCATATCCCAAGTCAGAAGCACACACAGCCAGTGTGACCCACAAGTACCCATAACACAAAACAAATAACTGAAAGGGATCTGCTTCACAGTCTCTCAGCAGTGAACCGAACAACCAATGGAGTAAAAAAGACCCACTCTCCATTTACAAATGTAGGTATTTATTCACACACAACCAGCCCTTGGGTTATCAGCTAACCTTGAGGCTGGCTGCGTGTGAATAAATACTTACATTTGTAACTGGTGGGTGGGTCTTTTTTACTCCACCGGTTGTTTGATGTTCTGAGTCAAGCCATTGTGTCTGGTTAATATCAATCATTGTTCAAGAAATGCAAAATTTCTAATTAATTTTTTTTGAAGCTATAACTATTAATTAGACTTTTGTAGTACATAACATTAAAAAACATTTATCTAAGACAATAAAAACAAACACATATATCAATAATAAAAGTTAAATTTAAGAGTTCAGGATAGCACTACAGCCTAGAGCCTAAAAAGCTGTGAATGAGCTTGGCACATCCAGTAAATCTGGATTTGATTTCCACAACCTCCCTTGCATACTGTGTGAACCTGAGCAAGCCATTTAACTTCTCCAGTGCTCCTAGGTCATCCCTGTAAACAAGCATTGTGCCTAGTGGGCCTTACCAGTTACTGAACGAATGAAAAAATAATGGTTATATTATAAAAAGAATGTAAGACAATGAACTGTGAACTCACTTTCTCCATCACTTAGAATCCAGACAGTAGTTACATGTCCATCTTTACTTTATTTGACAGACACACTGACAGAGCAGCAGACCTGTTTCGCCCCTCTCACTTTTCAAAGCATGAGAAGTGTGAGCAGCAGTGCCATATAAAGTGCAGGAATTAAAGAAACAGTGCTTTCTAGTTTGTGCTCACTTCTAGAAGAGTAACTGACAAAACTAGAAATAAATATGTGCAAGAATCCATTCTGTCTCATGTAAAAATGTATTGAAGTGCAAAGCAGTGGTGGAGGGTGGGGACATGAGAGAAAGAGGGAATGGCAAGCAGAGGCAAGTACAAGGTGCAAAGAGAGGGGAGAAGGGGGAAGGATATGAACCACTGTGAGTACAGCATGCAAAAGTTGCTAATAAACTTCCATTAAATTACAATAAAAATAGAAACAGTACCACAATGTGCAAAAAAGCAAATAATGGACTATCACTATATATCAATCAGTATAACCATCTAGTGCTAATAATGGATGGTCCATTATTAGCAATAAATTTAGTCTGACTTACTTACTTTCTCATTTAAAAGTATTTCTGGCACATTGCCCCAACGCCTAATAGGTGCAGGTGTGTGATTCAAATTGGCTGTGGAGTTTTCCAGATTAATTGAGTGAAGAATACTGTTATGCCATTCCTTATCTGTGGTTATGTGATCATTTTTTCAATTTTGAGAGTCAACCTTTTAGTAGTAGATGCAATTAGGAAAACCACAAATTTGTAACCCAGTCTAACCCACTGCAGTAAAATGACTAGAATACACCACTCAGGATCAAAACAGAGTCTCTGCACAATAGCACAAAACTGATCTGTTTCTTACCACAAAAGTCTGATCTTTGGAACTCTCAAACTCTTAATTAAATTACCCATATCTTGTTGACATCTATAACATTTTATCTAAGTTCTCACGTTTTTACAGATAATCCAGAATCCAGTATTAGGGCTGTGCAAGAGGCCAATATTTGCACTTGAATTTGTCTCTCCAGTATTTGTTTGTGTTTGCATATCAGTGTTTGCAGAATATCTTGTTTTATATTTCAGGCTTGTTTCTGTTGTTAAGGAAGACACAAGACCAATAGTTTGAGAGGTTTCAATAAAACATGCAGAGTTCTCAAGAAAATATGCATTCACGTAATGAGCAGTATTAGTCATGGTTGTTTCGCATCAGCCTAAACCAAGGTCTAATACTACCTTCTATGGACTAACCCAAATACAAATATTTAAGAGTGATACTTGTATTTGTAAAAAGTGCAATATTAGGATGCATTTGTCCCGAATAGTATTTGTTTTGCATGACCCTATCCAATATGTATTATGGAGGATTATAATTGCATTAGTTTAATTTGATCTAATCTGTTACATTTGAAACCATCTTCTGAGACATATTTCTAGCTATCACCTAAAGCAGTCATTTCTAAGCTTTCTCTCCACATACTATGCATGTCAAAGGAGCCTTCTACCTTTGATATAAATATTTATAAATCAGGCTTACAACATACTGTTTTATACTAAATGTTTAAGAAATTTGCTAATGGGCCAAATCATGTTGTCTAGTAGCTACTGGACCTGTATTTGTGCAATATGTAAATATTGAAATGAATCCTTGCAACTTCACTGCTCAGCTTAGAATGCTGCATACTTCCTCTGTTATGTCATACACACATATACACATACAAACGACATACATACTACATACATATTTGGGGGATGAGACCATCGGGTCCATCGACTGCCTCCCTCTCACCAGCTCAGTAGGAATATCCTGTCACACCTTTTCTTCAAAGTACTTGTCTAGTCTGAGCTTAAAGGTTATTACAGTATCACCTAATACCACATGTTCTGGCAGCCTATTCCAGGTATTCCCCACTTGGTCTGTGAAGCAGTTTTTTCTGATGTTTCCTTGAACCTTCCTCCTTTCAGTGACATTGAGTGTACCTTGCCCTTTCACACCTGAATGTTAAAGAGCTGTACTAGGTCTGATGGTGTTATTTGTTCTAGATACTGAATACTGTAATCAAGTCACCCCCACCTGAGTCTGTTCCTTTCCAAGAAAAATAGTCCCAGTGCTGCCTGTCAGTCCACATATCACCTGTTCTCCAAGCCATCAACCAACTCAGTAACTTCACTGTGTAACCTCTCTTATTGTGTCGATATCCTTCCTGAGATGTGGGACCTGCACTTCACACTGTACTCAAGATGGGGCCAGACTAAGGATCCGTTTAAGGGCATTATAAAACTCCTAGATCCACTAATAAAGTTACTCATAATGCATGCCATGATTCTGCTGGCCTTGCAAGTTGTTGCCTCCACTTGAAGCTGCTGCTAATCAGTGCTCTCACATGTTTTCCAACTTGATTTTCGTAATCTCCAAGCCATTTAGTAAGTAGTTTGACTACGTTTTCTTTTTGCCTAATGCATCATCCTGCAGTTCTTAACATTGAAATGCATTTGCCATTTTGTTCATTTCCCAAACCTGTCTACATCATTCTGCATTTCATTTATCTTCTGCTGCGATGTAATGACTCTTAACATCTTGGTGTCGTCAGCAATCTTGATGCTCCAGCCACTAGTGCCCACCTCCAGATCATTTATTAATATACTGAACAATGAAGGTCCCAGAACAGATCCTTATTTAACCCCACTGGTCCCCTGTTTTCATGCTGATTGGTTTCCATTAATTTGACTCTAATGGCCAGTTTACACTTCAGTATGAAGTTGAAACATTAGTTGCATGACCTGCTCGGGTGTGCAGAGGTGGAGTATGAGACATTCTGTGAAATACGTAGCAGCCATTTTTGTTGCACTTTATATCGCATTTATGTATTTTTAAATTGACTCTGAATGTGATCATTTTCGTCTCCTGCACCTTGCTCGACCTGGTCTGAATACCTGCATGCTTATGTGCTGCCACAATTTATGGATTAAATGAGTTTTCTGCATTTTATTATAGACTCTGGTATCTGATTTGTTTGAATGGACTACATGGATGTTCTGGGGCCTGAAGGAATGCGGACCCTCTTGCTGCGATACAGCGTGTGTGTCCTTCATTTACTTCACCTGGTAAGTGCACCCTGAGCTTGTTAGATACTAAATTTGTCTTTTGAGCCACTGTTTCCTCTGTTTAATTTTAGAGCGGTACTGGTAGATTATGAGAAAGCATTCAATCTTACTGATCATAAATCAATAATTAAGAACTGGAAGGTTTTAAGATTCCTGAATGTATTATCAATTGGATATACGATTTTCTTGGAGGAAGGTCTCAATAGATTGAGATGGAAGGTATGACATCTGAGGTGGAGTCAGTCTGGGGAGGAGTTCCCTCAGGGTATCAAATTGGGACCATTATTATTTTTAATTATAATTATAAAAAGGGTCTCAGAAATGCTGCAATCTGATTGGCTGTTAGGATTCCGACAGCCTTACATTAATCCATGTTACACGGTCATGTACAGCCTGATCACCATGGCACATGGATTCTTCCCATCAGCATTCTATCCTCTAGCACTGCTGAATGACTGGAGTGTTGCATTCTGATTTTGAACCAGCATTCTTTAACTGTTTGTGGAAGAACTATTTTATTAGAAATCTCCCTCTAAATGAGGAAAACAATCAAAAAGTATACATGTAACACTTTTTTTAGAATATATTTTTAAATAGCAATAAGGCACTCCAGGAGTTAGATTAATGGTCAATCACCCCCTAGGGCTGCGCTTCATGCCACATCACACCTGGGGTGATTAACAGACTGTTAATCTAACCCTGTCATGCTCTTATTGTTTAATAAATATTTGGTTATGAAGGGTCCATGTATAAATTATGAGGATGATACTACAGTATTAGATATTTGGGAAAATATTGAAGAGAGTACCATGAAGTGTGATCTGGATTATATTGAAAGATGGTCAAAGAACAATTTTATACAAATAAATCCAGGTCAAACTAAGGAGATACGCTTTGGGAGTAAATGGGTGGGAGTAAATCAGTAAAATTTTGGAGTGGTACAGGCCCGGTGGCACTGAGGGTTGAGGCACTGGATGCCTTACCTTGCGCTACGCCAGCGACCCGTGTTCAGGAAAGGGAACGGGCCACGGGGTCGGTGGGGAGAAGGGATCAAGCATTAGGACTGCTGTCCCTCTCGAGTGGGGGGTACTAGTGGGTCGCTGCATGAGTGGCGCCTGGCGGAGGCTGGTGGCTGGTCCTGAATCACTGCACCAAGAAGGGATAGGTAGGCAGATGCTCAGAAGCACGCCGAAGGAAGCGTCTTGCACATTCGCTCACTAAGCATCATTGCATGCCTCACCTATGGGAGAAACAAAAAACTCTGGTGGAAAATCAGGGTACCGGCGCTCGCAGAGGACAGTCGGGTCCCCCACAGGCGGTGTTGCAGGCGCCACCCCGCACTGGGCATCCGACCTCCCAGCACCGAATCCGGAGTTACAGTGAGTTGAGGGATCTCCACTGCCCTTCCACGGGGCAAAGCACGTGGGCAGCTGGATAAGGTTGGGTTACCAAGCGAGGGATGGGGCTGGGTGAGCCAACAGGAGGCACCGTCGCCAGGGACCGGAGGGATAAAGAGGTATAAAAATAAATTGAAAAAAAACAATTTGGAGTGGTGGAAGTTGAAGTGGTTAATAAGGTAAAACTACTGGGCATTGTTTTCCAAAATGATTTTAGCTGGCAGAGCAAGTCTCAACCATGGTTAAAAAAGCAAACAATAGCCAGCCTGGTGGTGCAGAGAGCTGAGGTGCTGGATGCCTTACCTCTTGCGCTGGCGACCCATGTTCAGGAAATGAGCATGGATTGCCAAGGGTCAGCTGAGGGGGCTGGGAGTGGATAGAGCAGCCGCCAGATCCAAATGTTGAAGTCAATATTCTTGGATGAATAAAAAATATTCTGTGTGTGTATGTATGTGTGTGTATATATATATATGTAATAGATTTATTTATTTTACGGGGTAAGTGCGCTAGCCATAGAGATGACTATTTTCAGGCACGACCCGGGAGGTTACAGGGTAATCATTACAGATATACAACAAAAGGTGGTTACAGCAAGGTATAAATAATAGTGTTACCCAGCAGGTTCTGCAGCAGAAATTAAGATACAAGGTGTTGAGAACTGGGTACAGAACATATTTTACAGTTATAGCATAGGGATGAGGCATATTTGCAGTGGAGTAAGACAGTGTGGGGCACAAAATAAAGAAATAAATCTAAGTCAGAGAATACAGTGAGGCAACAATACAAAAGATAGACATGCAGTAGATACGACCCTGGAGGAAGGCAATTAAACAGACAAGTAAGATAAGGAGATCTGAGCTGATAAGTGCTAAGAGGGTAGATGCAGGAGATGGGTAACTGGGGTATACATGTTTGGAGTTGGGTAAGCTTCAGAGATATCAGCCAAGGCAAGTAGTGGGTGAGCGGGACAGGTGAGAGGGGATATATCTCGAAAGCGTAGATAGGCAAATGTGTACTAATTCAGACGAAAATGGGAACAGAGGGAATAAGTGCAAAGGGGGATTGATGCAGAGGACAGGCTAGCTGTAGATAGGTGAAGTTTGAAAATGCAGGCCTGTCGAATAGGGGCCTCCTGGGAGGAGTGTAGGGAAGGACATAAAGTGGTATTATAGCAGAAACAAGTTAAGAACTGCTGCCAGGGAGAGGACAGGAGCTAGGAGGGTTTAAAGCAGGAGCATTGGTCAGATCAGATGAGGTAGTGATGGAGTGCTTTTTAAAGGTGTCATGAGTGGGTCGTGAGGACCTCAAGAAGGAAGGAGTTCCATAGCCGAGGAGCGTGGTGGGCAAAGCACTAGCACCTTTCGGCACACATAAGAAGGATTTATCAGTTGAGTGCAGACCATAGTTGGAGGTCTGTGTAGTGAGCAGTTCAGACAGAGATTTGGGGTTTGGGACCTCATAATACTGTCTAGAGTAGAGCAAAGGAATAGAGCCTAGTGGCATTTGGAGATAACCAGTTCAGACCAGAGTAGGGAGGCAGTGGTGTTTCCTCCTATGGGATGAGGCAGCATACTGGCATATATTACAGGCAACGTCCCACCTGTATAGATTTGCTTTAGGTATGGCAGCAAATGAAGATATCCCATAGGTTAGGGTTGGCAGGAGTATGCCTCGGAATAGCTAGTCTTGCTGAGGGAGTTAGAACATAGCTAGTCGCGGTAGCTACTCCTAGCTTGGAGTTCATAGACTTACATATGTTCGTTATATGATGTTTAAAGTTTAAGGATTGATTCAATGTGATTCCACGGTACTTAAAAGGGGTAACTACGCCAATGGGTGAGCCATCTATGCAGGAGACCCTGAAATTGTTTTGGTAAGATTTGAGTTTAGAGGGGATACCAAATAGCATGGAGTAGGTTTTGTATGTGTTGGAAGTCAGCAGAGAGTCACAGAATGATGTCAGTTACATTTTTCGCACTGATATAGAGGACAATGTCATCTGCATAGAGTATGGATGAGGAGGTGACGAGTTTGGAGGTAATGTTATTAATAAATATAGAAAAAAGCAGTGGTCCCAGGATAGAGCCTTGGGGTACTCCAATATTCACTGTAGCCTTATCAGAATATGATGAGTTAGAAACATAGAATTTGATGGCAGATAAGGACCGCTTGGCCCACCTAGTCTGCCCATTTCCCTACCTAACGGATAAGCTGCAGATCTTAGTTAACCAACAGCTTACCCTATTCTCCACTAAAATTGCCTTATGTCTATTCCATGCATTCTTGAATTCCCCCACTGTTTTTTGACTCTACAGCCTCCTCAGGAAACATAGAAACATATGAATTTGACGGCAGATAAGGACCACTTGGCCCACCTAGTCTGCCCATTTTCCTACCTAACAGATAAGCTGCAGATCCTAGTTAACCAACAGCTTACTTCTTCCTACCCCCCACTAGGACTGCCTTATGCCTGTCCCATGTATTCTTGAATTCCCCCACTGTTCCTGACTCCACGACCTCCTCAGGAGGCTGTTCTATGTATCCACAACCCTCTCTGTGAAAAATACTTCCTCACATTGCTTCTGAGCCATCCCCCTCTATCTTCAAATTGTGCCCCTTGTTTCATCATCTCTTTCTGGAAGATGCTACCTCTTGGACTTTGTTGATTCCCTTGAGGTACTTGAACGTTTCTATCATGTCCCCTCTCTCCTTCTTTCCTCAAGGGTATACATATTAAGCTCCTTTAATCTTTCTTCATTATGTCTTCTGGTGCAGACCCTGCACCATTTTAGTTACCCTCCTCTGGACAGCCTCCACTCTGTCTTTGTCTTTCGGAGATGGGGTCTCCAGAACTGCACAGAGTACTCAGATGGCGTCTCACCAACTGTCTGTACAGAGGATAACAACTTCCTGTTTTCTACTATTGATGCCTCTTCTATGCATCCCAGTATCCCCCAGCCTTCCTTACTGCCTTCTCACATTGCTTGCCCACCTTTAGGTCATCTGATATAATTACCCCAGGTCCCTTTCTATTTTTACTGTTGTCAGTATCTCACCCCCATTGTGTGCCTTCCCTGGTTTTTGTTTCCCATGTGCAGGGCCCCCTTTCTGCGGCTGGTGGGACCCAAGTTCTCTTTGGCAAGACTACCATTTGCGCAGAACTTCTGTGAGGTGGTTTGTAATTTCTGCGGAAGTTCTCTGCACTAACAAACTACCACATCACAGTGTCAGCTTGCCATCCTGACTTCACTTTCATGGCAGTGGTTATAGCAATCAGGATGGTGGAAAGCACAGTAACACTAGTTCAAACAGACTTATAAAATAATTCTATGCCTAAAAAGCAAAACAAATGTCTCTCGTTAAGGTCCTAGCCTGTTGCATAAATGACATATGTAGAGGGGATCTTATGTGATAAATAAGGTATTTCGATATGCATGCTATCTATCCCACTAATGAGGTTTCCACTGTCTATCACTTATATATTTGTATGTAAACAAGGTGAAAGAGTCTAACATGTTTAAATATAAGAAAAATAGCAGGACAAGAGGACACAGCATGAGAATAGAGGGAGGCCGATTAAGGGGGAATGTGAGGAAATTCTTTTTCACAGAAAGGGTGGTAGATGCATGGAATGGCTTACCACAAGAAGTGGTGGCTATGAATACAGTGCAGGGCTTCAAACAGGCATGGGATAGGCATAAGGGAGCAATACAAATGACTATGAATAGATAGGTCACTGACAGAGCAAAGGCCGATGGCACATTTATAAGGTAGAAAAAGAAATGGGCAGACTGGATGGGCCTTGCGGTCCTTATCTGCCGTCAACTTCTATGTTTCTATGTTTCTATGTTTCTATGCTTTCTACACCACTCATGAGGTTCCTACTGTGTATCACTTATATATTTATATGCAGTCTGTAACATACATACAAATACGCTGTATGTGTGGTGAGAGAGACAGAGATACTGTATATATGTGTGTGTGTGTGTGTATATACATATATATATATATATATATTTTAATTTCCATGAACAGCATCCTTATTCATATACAGGTCCCATAGGAAATGGAATAGCGGAGTTATTGAAAAACTCATTTTTCATGTCAACCTGCTTTCCCTGACACACTGCGTAAAAACATCAGGCCATGACATGCATGTGAACCAATTGTGAGATACAGCTCTCTGGCCCATCACAATGTGTCCACCATGTGACAGAACACTGCACCATACCTTCCCAGGCTCAGAGCAGTGATGTGTTCCACCAATCCTTGTGCTGCCCATCCAGCTCCCAGAGCTAATCTCTGAACCTGAGTTGCCGGCACGGAAACGCAGCATGCTACCCTCTGGCCCAACAGCTGTCCCTGCACACAACATTTCTCAACTTTTAGGTGATTCTATCAACCAATGAAAATATGTAATCAATAACCCTGGCAAAAATATTACAGTGCAATTATTTATTTAACAAGTCTATTCTTTCAACAGGTCTCACATTATTATATTTCACTTTTCTGGATATAATTACTTTATTTTTCTTAAAAATGTAGACAGTTAAATTCATTTTATCAGTTATTTCAGATAGTGTCTGTGACAGAAATGGGAAGGAAAGAGTTAATGGTTTGGATTCTGTAGATGCCTTATTTTTTAGCAGTGTGGAAAAATACACTGAGGCTGAAATCCTCCAGCAGCAACCAGCTTGTGGAATTCCTAGCTGCTAGATAAGAGCTGGGTCATAAATCTCGAGTGGACATCTCCAGACACACACAGACCTTGCAGACACGGACACAGGGCAGTTTGAATGGATTGGATCTTTCAAATATAACCTTAAGGTGAAAAGGGAATATAATTGGTCACCAATAGGTGTTCACTCTGATTGGGACAATTAAATAGATACATGTTAGTTGGTTGGTGCATTTAAGGGGAGAGTAGGAATGACCTAGTCTCCATAGACTATATTAGCTTCTGTAAGACAGAGAACTGTCTCTGTTGCCTTTGGAAGCTGTGAGGGGAAACATAAGCTTGGAGCCTACCTGGTATGTCCGTGGAGCTGGCAGTTAGAACAGGGTCCAGTGTCTCTTGTAAGGACAGGAAAGGGTAAGTTTAGTGATAGTATATTTCAGTAATAGCCTTCTTCTTTTGCCATCTGTTGTTTAAAAACATTTGTTTACTTTTCCTGTATAAGTGTTATTCTCTTGTGTTGTAAATACATTTCCTGTAAATGCTCATTGCACTTTCTGTCAAGTAAAAGCTATTTATTTGCTCAACAGTTGTGACTCTGATGTCATTTTTTCTAAGGTAAGATTTGGTTTTCCACTGGCTAAGGTAAACTCTGTGTAGCATCCGCCACCTGAAAGAGACACACTACCAGACTTTAACTCGTGCAATTGCACGTGTGATTTTCAAGTTTGTACACTTGAAGAGGTGCGGAAGGAAAGTCCGTACTGGTGGCAGAATACCGAGGACACACCTCTCTAAAAGCTGTTTCAGCCCAGAGGAGAGGTGGGTTGTCACATATTGGTGGCAGAGGTGGGATGAGGATAGCGGATCGCGTAGCACACTGATACAGAGTTTGCCAGTGGAACAGTTACCTTAGCATTGCAAAACAGGATATACAAGAGGATACATTTGTACAACAGTTTTATTTGTTTCTAGATAGCACAGTAAGTGTAGCAGTAGAGAATGAGCTCCACGGATATGACTCACTTACTGTAACACAGCTTTTGAAAGGTGCCAGGAAAGGGATTCAGCCTGAAAGTCTAAAGCAGAAGAAAAAGGCAGACCTCATAGCTACTCTCTTGGCACATGATCTAAAGCAGACTGTCGCTGGGGGTGAGTCAGGAACTGAGGCAGCAGACCCCCCAAACCAGCTTGAGGCACTGCGACTGCAGCTATTGCTGCAAGACAAGGCATTGGAGGCGAAAAGACTGGATGCTGAAGCAGAAGCAAGAAGGTTGGAAGCAGAAGCAAGAAGACAGGAAGCAGAGACAGAACTTGAAGAAAAGAGGACGCCAAGACAAAGAGAAGGAACGTCAGGAAAAGGAGAAAGAACGTGAAGAAAGAGAAAAGGAACGACAGCACGAGAAGGAGATGATGACCCTCCGCAGTCAGCAAACCGTGAGTAATGGTGGAGTGAGTTTACCTCATGAAGCCAAAATAAATTCTAAATTGTTCCCTCAGTTTAAAGAGGAGATGACCTTGATTTATTTTAAGGTCATTTGAGAGTATGTAATCAATTACAATTAAATAAGGCTTCCTGGTCAACTTATCTCACACCCTTGCTGGCGGGGAGCGCTGAATGCATTTGCTAAAATGAGTAATGAAGACTATGCTGATTATGATAAAGTAAAACAGTGTTGTTGAAACGTTTTGAATTAACTCCTGAGGCTTATAGAAGAAAATTTAGGAGTTAAAGAAAAGCCCAGAAGACAGTTATGCAGAACTGCAGGTTAAACTGTATACTTACCTTGATAGGTGGATGGGGGCTAAAGCAACTACTGTGGAACTGATTAAAGATGTATTGGTGAGAGAACAATTCCTTAAATTGTACCTGAGGACATGCGTGTATGGCTCATAGACAGGGGCATGCGCCTCTTCACAGAGGTGGCAGGAGGCTGGCGAGTATCTGTCTAGCCGGCCACACACACAGCGTAAGTCTTATGGTATGGGGCAGCACATGGTATAAGGGATCCCAAGGGGCAGCCCAAAGGAAACCAGCCTGCACCTGAGCCCAAAGTAGAGCCCTCTGGTTCTAAGGGGACTCAAGAAATAGGTCCCAAGAAATGTCATATTTGCAATCAAGTGGGACACTTGAGATATAACTGCCCTCAGAAACTGGTTAAGGGCAGAGATATTGGGGCGGGTGATCAAAGGGCACTGGTGTGTTTGTAGGGTGTGTCCAGTCTGAAGAACCACTCTCCTCTGATGAGAATCTGCGTCCCATTACAGTTAATGGAATAGTAACACAGGGACTATGGGACACAGGTGCTAACATCTCCCTGGTAAGGCAAGATCTCATTCGGGCAGAGCAGATCGTGCCTGGGAAATACTCCAAGGTTCGGGCATTCACAGGGCCACCAGTCCCATTACCAATGGCTAGAGTCTTCCTGAGCTGGGAAGGGGGCCATGTAGAAAAGGAGGTGGGAGTTGTAGAGGACCTACCTGTAAGTATGATTGTGGGGAAGGATTTGGACCCCAGTAAAAAACTGGTGTGTGTTGTAACTCGTAGTCAGGCACAAGGGCAAGCTTCTGAGGGGGAAGAGGGGTTGACTCTGGGTGGTCCAGCCACACCCTCAGCAGCTGAGGAAGTGTCCAGCACAGGGGAGGGGCTGGCTAGAAGCTGCAGTCCAGAACCCCAGTCACAAATAGAGGAACCCACAGGACTTCCTTCAGAAGGGGCACTGGGAAGGGTCAGACGAGGGCAGCTGAGTGCTGCACAGCGAACTGACCCTACCCTGGAAAAACTGAGGGAAATAGCTCATAGGGCTGAGCATTCTCAGGGGGGTAAAGAGTCCATTTACTGGGACAATGGGCTGTTGTACAGAGAATGTACAACAGAGGAAGGGCTAGCTGGTGAGGTACTCCAGCAGCTGGTAGTCCCTAAGGTTCACCGTCAGCAGCTTTTGGCCCTTGCACATGATATCCCTTTCAGGGCACTTGGGAGTGAGGCGCTTGAACGCCTCACCAACAATTTCTTCTGGACTGGTATTGGCAAGGATGTGGCAAATTATTGCGGACTTGTCCACAGTGCCAGCGGGTAGGAAAATGGGGACAAGGCCAAGGCAGCTTTGGTGCCCCTGCCCATTATTGATGAACCCTTCAAGAGGGTAGCAGTGGACATAGTGGGCCATTGAGCACCCCAAGTCGCACTTGGCAGGTATATCCTGGTAGTTGTAGACTATGCCACTAGATACCCAGAGGCAGTGGCCCTAACATCCTCTGAGGCAGGACCAGTGGCAGATGCACTGTTGAAAATATTTAGCCGGTGGGCTTTCCCAGGAGATACTGTCAGACCGGGTGCCAATTTTATGTCAGGATTAATGAGTAGTTTGTGGGAGAAGTGTGGGGTAAAGCAGCTCAAAACCTCCCCATACCATCCCCAAGCTAATGGTCTAGTGGAGCGATTTAATTCAACCCTTAAGACCATGCTAAGGACTTTTGCTGACCAGCATAAGAGAGACTGGGACAAATATTTGCCTCATCTCCTATTTGCATACAGGGAAGTCCCACAGGAGTCCACAGGGTTCTCACCTTTCGAGCTCCTGTTTGGTCATAGGGTGCGGGGCCACTAGATTTGATTCGAGACGAATGGGAGGGTGACCGTGCCTCCCAAGGGGAGTCTGTTGTGGAGTATGTCCTGAACTTCAGGACCGCCTTAGGGAGCTCATGGGGTTTGCTCAGGAGCACCTGGCCACTGCACAACAGCGGCAGAAAGTCTGGTATGACCGTGGGGCCTGAGCCAGAGAATATGAGGTGGGACAGCGAGTGATGGCACTCATCCCTGTCCGACAGAATAAGTTACAGGCAGCATGGGAGGGCCATTCTCCATTGTCCAAAAGGTTAGTGAGCGTCAATTACATGATAGAGCTCCCGGACAGGAGATGCAAGCGAAGGTGTATCATGTTAACATGCTGAAGCCCTACCATGACAGAGAGGAAATGGTCCTCGCTGTATGCAGTGCTCAGAGGAGGAAACTGAGGTAGATCCACTGGTGGACCTACTTGGGGAGGCCAGGGGTGCATCCTCTGTGGACAGCCTTACCCTCTCGGAACAGCTGACACCAGCCCAGGTGCAAGAAATTAGGGGTGTGCTGAGAGAATTTGAAGACATGTTCACAGGGAAGCCAGGGTACACCACGATGGCAGAGCACCATGTGGATACAGGGACCCAGGATCCCCTGAAACAGTCCCCCTACAGGGTACCTGAGCATGTTAAGCAGACTGTGAAAGAGGAGCTCAAAGAGATGCTGGAACTGGGGGTAATCCAGGAATCTAGTAGCCCCTGGGCATCACCCGTGGTACTGATCCCCAAAAGGGATGGCACCACACGATTCTGCGTGGACTACTGGAAGCTTAACAGCTGCACGGAGTCTGATGCTTATCCCATGCCCAGAACAGATGAGACCCTGGAGCGACTGGGGGGAGCCAAGTATTTGACCACAATAGACCTAACAAAGGGCTATTGGCAGGTACCTCTGACCCCTGCGGCCAGGGAAAGATCAGCGTTTGTTACTCCATTTGGTTTATATGAATTTAAGGTAATGCCATTCGGAATGAAGAATGCACCTGCAACCTTTCAACGGCTTGTAGATCGCATTCTGTCTGGGGTAGGTGAGTTTGCATTGGCTTATATGGATGATATAGCCATATATAGCCAGACCTGGGATGAGCACATCAAGAATGTGCGGGATGTGTTCCACAGGTTAAAGAAGGCAGGTCTGACAGTCAAGGCAGAGAAGTGCCAGATAGGTATGGCAGAAGTATCCTACCTTGGGCACCGGGTGGGTAGTGGACACATCCGTCCGGAGCCTGCCAAGGTTGATGCCATCCTGGCCTGGCCTACTCCTACCACAAAGAAACAGGTCAGGGCATTTCTAGAGACTGCAGGGTACTACCGAAGGTTTGTTCCCCGCTATAGCGATCTGGCTAAGCCCTGACAGACCTAACCAAGAAGGAAAGCCAGATGCAGTGAAGTGGTCAGAAGGCTGTGAGGTTGCTTTTCAGGAGCTAAAGAAGGCCTTAAGCAGCCCAGCTGTATTGGCTAGCCCCAATTATAGTTTTAAAGTTTATGGTCCATGTGGATGCCTCAGATCATGGGCTGGGGCTGTGCTGAGCCAAGTTACTCAGTAGGGGAGGAGCACCCAGTTGTGTACCTCAGCCGAAGGCTTTGCCCAGAGAGGAGGCATACGCCACAATTGAGAAGGAATGCTTGGGAATAGTGTGGGCCCTTCAGAAGCTGCAGCCTTACCTATATGGGAGAGAATTTACTGTGGTCACAGATCATAATCCCTGATTTGGCTTCATAGGTCCAGTGGACAAAATGGTAACTACTACGTTGGAGTTTGGTACTGCAGGCATACAACATGACCATACAGCATCGCAGTGGCAAACAAAATGCAAATGCGTGGGCTATCTAGGCAGGGCTAATGGCCTGGCTGGATACTTTGGGCACTTCCAGTAATTGCATGAACGGCTGTGTCACTTGGGGTAGCCCAAGGGACACGCCTTCATTATCTGGGGGGGGAGATGTGACAGAAATGGGAAGGAAAGAGTTAATGGTTTGGATTCTGTAGATGCCTTATTTTTTTAGCAGTGTGGAAAAAATACACTGAGGCTGAAATCCTCCAGCAGCACCCAGCTTGTGGAATTCCTAGCTGCTAGATAAGAGCTGGGTCATAAATCTCGAGTGGACATCTCCAGACACACACAGACCTTGCAGACACGGACACAGGGCAGTTTGAATGGATTGGATCATTCAAATATAACCTTAAGGTGAAAAGGGAATATAATTGGTCACCAATAGGTGTTCACTCTGATTGGGACAATTAAATAGATACATGTTAGTTGGTTGGTGCATTTAAGGGAGAATAGGAATGACCTAGTCTCCATAGACTATAAGCTTCTGTAAGACAGAGAACTGTCTCTGTTGCCTTTGGAAGCTGTGAGGGGAAACATAGGCTTGGAGCCTACCTGGTATGTCCGTGGGAGCTGGCAGTTAGAACAGGGTCCAGTGTCTCTTGTAAGGACAGGAAAGGGTAAGTTTAGTGATAGTATATTTCAGTAATAGCCTTCTTCTTTGCCATCTGTTGTTTAAAACATTTGTTTACTTTTCCTGTATAAGTGTTATTCTCTTGTGTTGTAAATACATTTCCTGTAAATGCTCATTGCACTTTCTGTTAAGTAAAAGCTATTTATTTGCTCAACAGTTGTGACTCTGATGTCATTTTTTTCAGGTAAGATTTGGTTTTCCACTGGCTAAGGTAAACTCTGTGTAGCATCCGCCACCTGAAAGAGACACACTACCAGACTTTAACTTGTGCAATTGCAGCGTGTGATTTTCAAGTTTGTACACTTGAAAGAGGTGCGGAAGGAAAGTCCGGATGGTGGCAGCGAATACCCGAGGACACACACCTCTCTAAAAGCTGTTTCAGCCCAGAGGGAGAGGTGGGTTGTCACAGTGTCTCTATACCTTAAAGGCACAAATAGGTTTGTACAAAGTGAGGTATGGACTTAACAGGTCTGTGCTATTGACAAGGTTTTGTTTAAGTTGGCCCTAGTGCAACAATGTAAGACTGAAAATTGTATTAGACTGTAGTGCAGGTTGAGCAAATATCACCATGCATGATGTGCTGTGCCACCATCTCTGGCAATGGGAGCTGTGGTAGAGAAGTGATTGTTCATTTTTGTTGCAGAATGCAGCCATTTCGTTAGCTAATGTACGATGTTATAGCAATGATAACATCACATTCTGAACATATAGGGGGGTTTTGGATATAAAAAGAGGAGAAAAGAACCAGATTCTATGTATAAACAGAAATATTAATAAAAAATCACCAAGAGTGAATTCTGCGGCACCGCAGTAGTTCTGCGGTAGATTGCAAGTTCTGCACAAAATTCTGCGGCCGCAGAATTCTAGGGGCCTTTGCCCATGTGCATTACCTTGTACTTCTTTGCATTGAATCTGAGCTGCCATACATTTGGCCATTCCTCCAACCTTGCCAAGTCCTTTCTCATCCTTTCCACTCCATCTTGTGTATCAACCCTGTTGCAGATCTTTGTGTCATCTGCAAAGAGACATACTTTTCCTTCCAGTTCCTCTGCAATGTCACTTATAAAGACATTAAAAAGGACCGGTCCCAGTACTGAACCTTGCGGTACCCCTCTAGTAACCCTCCTTTCTTCATTGTGTACTCCATTTACTACTACCCTTTGCGTCCTGTTGTCTAGCCAATTTTTTATCCAGGATACCACCTTGGACCCACTCCAAGGCTGGCTATCTTGTGTATTAATCTTTTGTGTGGGACTGTATCAAATGCCTTGCTAAAATCTAGGTAGGCCATGTCCACAGCCCCCCTTGGTCTACTACTTTGGTCACCCAGTCAAATAAATCTATTAGATTCGTCTGACATGACCTTCCCATCGTGAATCCATGCTGCCTTGGGTCCTGTGCCCCACTGGCTTCTAGGTACTCAACAATTCTTTCCTTCAGAAGTGATTCCATAATTTTCCTACCACTGAGGTCAAACTAGCTGGTCTGTAGTTTCCTGCCTCTGTCCTGCTCCCACTTTGTGAAGAGGAATCACATCTGCCCTCCTCCAGTCCTTGGGTACCACCCCATCCAGCCATGATTTGTTAAAGAGAGTAGTCAGCGGTGTCACTAGTTCTACCCTTAGTTCTTTTAGAATTCTTGGGTGAATCCCATCAGGCCCCATTGCTTTGTCCACCTTCAATTTTATTAGTTCTTTCAGAATCCTTTCTTCTTTAAATGGACTGGTATCGACCACCGTCTTCAGAGTGTTTCTCTTGTTTGGTTTAGGTAACTCCCCCTCCTCTTCCTTTGTGAATACTGAGCAGAAATATTCATTCAGTATCCCTGCTTTTCACTGTCACCCTCTACCCACATTCCTCCCTTTATTAAGCTTCAGTATCCTCCTTTGGTCTTTCTTTCTCCCTAATGTACCTATAAAGGTCTTATCCCCTTCTTAACAGAATTGGCTATCCTTTCCTCGGTTTGGGCCTTTGCTATTCTGACTGCCTTCCCAGCCTCTTTCTGCTTTTAACTGATAAAGTTCTCTGTCCTGCTCCTTCTGTGTTTCCTTATATTTCCTGAATGCTGTCCTCTTCTCCCTAACCTTCCCTGCCACCTCTTTTGAGAACCATAGCGTTTTTTTCCTTTGTTGTGTTTTATTGATTTGCTTTACAAAGAGGCTTGTTGCCTCTGTGATGGCTGTTTTGATCACTCCCCATTGTTCCTCCACCCCTCCTTCTTGCCTGTTTGCTAGTGCTTTTCTGAGGCACTCTCTCATTTTCCCAAAGTCAGCCCTCCTAAAGTCCAGTACTCTTGCTTTTGTATGGCTTGATTGTATGGCTGTGTTTATCGTGAACCACACTGTTTGGTGGTCGCTTTTCCCAGATGGCTACCCACTTCTAAATCTGAGATTCTTTCTCCATCCCCATTTGAGAGTACCAGGTCTAAGATTGCTCCCTCCGAGTGGGTTCCAATACTAGCTGTCTGAGGCATGCCCCTGTAGGGCATCAAGAATGACCCAGCTCTTGGATGCCTGCAGTAGAGGTGCTCAGTTAACATCTGGCATATTCAGGTCCCCATCAACAATATCTCCCTTTTTCTGCCATTCTAAGAAAGCTTCTATCATTTCCTTGTCCATCCCTCCCCTGAGATGGGGGTCTGTATACAACCTCCGTGCGGATTGTGGTGCCATTTCCTGTTTCCATGGTGATCCAAAGTGCTTTATCTGCTCCCTGTCTACTCTTTAGTTCTGTTGCTTTGATCCTTCCTTTACATAGAGAGCTACTCCTCCTCCTCTTTTACCCTCCCTGTCCCTCCTGTAGATAGTGTATCCTGGTATGTTGACATCCCAGTCATGGTTCTCTGTGTACCATGTTTCTGTGACTGCCACAATATCAAGGCAACCCTCTTCCATCAAGGCCACTAGTTCAGGGAGCTTGTTACACGGACTATGGGCATTGGTACTCATCACCCTCCATTTTTTGATAGTCTTACCCCTTTTAGCCCCATTTCTGTCCTTACTGCCTTTGCCTTTTTTACATTTAAATCTGTTCTGCTCCCCAATAACTTCTGTACCTTGGTGTTTACCTCACTAATCACCATGTTTTGTGGGGGGAGGCTGGGATTTCCCTGCTCCTTTTCAGTGCCTCCCCCCTTGGCTAGTTTAAATGCTTGCTAATGAAGCATTTAAACCTCTCACCTAGGATCCTGGTTCCCCCCCGGACAGATGCAGACCATCGCACCAGTATAGGTCCGCATCCCTCCAGATGGCTCCCCAGTCCCCAGTGAAGCCCAAACCCTGAGCTTCACACCAGATTTTCAACCACTCATTGAATTCCCTGGCGAGGAGTGCCCTAGCATCTCCCTTGCCATAGACAGGCAGCACCTCCGAGAAGGTTACCGTATGCGCTACTAGTCTAAGGCCCCTTCCCAACTCTACAAACTCCTCTTGCACTGCTCTGATCCCATTCCTAGCCAGGTCATTTGTCCCTAGGTGGACAATGACATCCAGCTCCCTCCCTCGTGCAGCTCCTCCCATGATCCTGAGGATTCGCTTCCTGTCCCTCCAAGCCGTGGCGCCAGGAAGGCACCTTACCTCCCTCTCCCCTTCCTCCCCCATTTCTACCCCCTAATGATTGAGTCCCCCACCAGGAGTTGTTTCCTTCCCCTGTGGGGTCCCATGCCACCCTCCTGTGGGTCTCCTTTGTGAAGGTTCCCAGCATCCTCCTTGGTCTCCACTGCAGGTGCCTCCATTGAGGAACCACTATCCACCAGAAGAGCGAATGAATTGTGGAGAGGTACAGCTGGAGAGATGTAACACTGTTCCACCACCCTCTCCTTCCCTGAGCCCACCCTGGTCCAGCCTCTCCTCTTTCTTGGCAACCTCTGAGGTAGTGGCATTGGCCCTGGTGGTCCCAAGGTGGGGGAGGAGGTTTCACGAATCCTAGCCAGGTCAGCCTGGAGACGGGCAACCTCCTCTCTCAGACCAGAGAGGTGCCTCCAAATAGGGCAGCATCGCAGCCTCCAGAATGTCTCCCGGAACACTGCCGCCCCACAGCCATTGCACTGCACCACTCCTATCATGTCTTATTTTGTGTCCCTCTACTGTTTCTCTGGACGCTTACTCTCTCCTCTCCTTACAACTCTCATCCTTCCTGTTCTGGGACAGCAACTTCCTATCTTCTTCAGTAACCTCCTTCTTCCTTGCTCAATATCAGACCACCAGCAGCTGGGGGGAGTGAGCTACTTTTTTCCTTTAGGGTTGACAAAACCAATGTTTCTCTATGATCCTTCCCTTCCTACTGCCAAACAGGAAGTTCCTCTTTACAGTCAAATCCAGTGGCTATAAAAGTAGAACTGACTTTGGGTGGGTGGCTGGAGGGGGGATGGAGGGCAATTAGTAAGAAAAAAGGATAGCAACAGAAAGTTGTAATTTGACTCACCTGCTGTTATAGTGTCTAAACCACACCCCCAATTAAGCTCTCTTTTCTCCTACTGGTTTAGCAAAGTCAGCTGATACAGTACCCTCCCAGCACAGAACACACACTGACTTTCTTTCTTTCTTTCTTTTTTCAACCCTAAATAAGACCCCTTCTACTTCTAATAAAGTTATCCGTCTACTTAATCTTAACAGACACTGACTTCTGCTGAGATATAAGTTTTAAATTAATAAGAAAATGTAGCTTCTTTTAGTTAGCTGCTTTCTGCTCTGCAAGCAAGGCTAGCAACAGGTTGAACTTAACTACTTGGACCCAGTTTGACAGGTAGCTCCTCACCCAGCTGACTATGTTAGATGCAAAGCCCATAGATTGTAGGGTGGTAAGGAGAAGGGAGTGGTTCACTAGGTCAAAAGCCTTCGTTGCATCAATGAAAACAGACCCTGTTAGAAGACCAGAGTCCACAGCAGTGACAGTGTCTGTGGTAAATTTAAGCAAAGCAGTAGAGGTGCTGTGGCCTTTGCGAAAGCCGTGCTGGGCAGTTGTTAGTAGGTCATGTTTGGAGAGAAATTCTATTGTTTGGGTGGCGACTAGTTTTTCTAAGATTTTGCTTAGCACTGACAAGATGGCTATAGGCCTATAGTTTGAGGGGTCACCCTTTTTAAAGACATGGGTGACTCTCGCTATCTTCCAAATGTCAGGAACACTACTTTGACACAGGGAGAGGGTAAAAATTTTTGCCAGAGGAGCTGCAATAAGAGGTGCAGCTATTTTTAGTAGCCTGGGCTCAATACTATCTGAGCCTGTGACTGTATTATCAGAGATCGAACTAAGAATTTGTGTAACCTCCTTCGGGGTAATGGCTCTAAAGTGAAAGGGTGGGGGTACAGGTGCTCTGCTAGAAGAAACTGTAGATGCTAGTTTTGAGGTAGGGAAGGAGGATATCAATTTAGTCAGGTCTGAGAACTGATTATTAAGGAAATTTGCAATGGACTGAGGATTATCACAGTGAGTTTCATTAAGGACCATATCTTTGGGAGTAGATGCCTGAGTGGATCCCAGGAAAGTTTTGTTGTGGGACCAGAACTTCTTGGGGTCATTCGAGGCATTGGTTAGAAGGTTTTTGCAGTAGGAGCTTTTTGCAGACCTTCTTGCCTTTTTGCAGGTATACCGTAACATCTTATAGGTATTATAGTCCTCTGGAAGTCCAGAGAACTTGAAACAGCTCCAGCTCCTGTCTCTTTCTTTTATTTTGGCTAGTAGATCTTTTTTGAGCCATCTAGTATGTTTTCCCTTGACACGGCGGGTTATAAGAGGGGAGTGATTGTCTTGTAGTGCTGAGAAATTAGCGATGAAAATGTTCAGTGTGGTCTGGACATCTTGAGCACTGTAGAGATCGGACCAATCAGTGTTGGCCACATCTTGAAGAAAATTGTGTTGATTGAGGTTGGCATAGTTTCGAAAGGTGATGAGTCGTGGCTTTACAGGGAGGGGTGGATGTCGATCCCCAGATGCAAAAAACAGGGGAGTGGTCAGAAATGGCATCTGCAGTGTTCCAGCAGACTGGATGTGCTCAGGGCGGTTTGCTAACATCCAGTCTATAAGGGTGAAGGAGCTAGAGCAAGAGCACACTCTTTGGGTTCTGTGATAAGTTGATGTAAGTTATGGCTCTGGATTTTGGTGAGCAAGGTGGTCAGTCTTTTCCCTAGCCAGTTTAGGTTGATGTCACCAAGTAAGATTGTTTCCTTTTTGCCGCAGAGTAGGGACGTCTGGTTAACAGCTCATCCAGGCCAGTGAGGCCACTTTTAGGGGGGGTTGTAGGCACATATGATATGAAGTTTTTTATCCCCAAGAGTAAGGAGTGCATGTAGCGACTCACAGTGTGTCAGAGGATCAGTATTGAGGGCAATGAGACGAAGATGATTTTTGAAATAGATGGCAACGCCACCCCCCCTTTTGGAGGATGGTCTGTTCTTCCGTAGGAGGTTATAGGATGGTATCGCAGTACGAGAGAAGGATACAGAGGATTTTAGCCAAGTTTTGGATAGGCATAGTGTGTCTGGCTTGTAAAGGGAGATCCAAGCTTCAAGCTCAGTGAGGTTGTGCTCTAGGCTTCTGATATTGTGGTGGGCTATAAGGAGACTTTTGGAGGTCCTTTGTAGTACATCTGAGTGGGAGAGTTGGCCTAGAGGGCCTGGGTTTGTCTCAGTATCCCCAGATAGCAGGATAGCCAGGAGCAGGAGGAACCATAGCCTCCACTGGGTACACGGGGAGAAGATTAGGTGAAGGAGGAAGCATTTTTCAGATTAAATATGGTTTGGTAGATTATTTCCCTATTAACCAGGAGTGGGGTAGAATCCTGAGGTGAGTCCTGCAGGAGAAGGAGGTTAGAGAAATGGAAGTCATCTAGAGACTGGATGATGGCAGAGTGGGCCATATTAGCATTGTAGCCATCCGAGGAGTAAAGCAGTGATAGAACCGCTGCAGCGGGTGACTATGAATTGTAGGTGACCAATGATTTTGAGGTATTTTCTGTGCCACGTAAGAACCTGTCACGTGGTTACCTGTGTTGAGGATAGGCGGAAAGGCCGCTACCTGAGATCACAGCCTAGTAGTTGCTGCAACAATAGAGAGGTCAGGGTAGAGTGAATTGGACCTTCTGATCAAACTAGAAAATAATAGGTGCAGAGGAGCTAACTTGTGGCTTGGGCTAGAGGGGTAAAGTATGTGAAAGTAATTACAACTTGGGCTGGGGGAGAGTTACTTTAAGATAAGGGTGTAGGCTTTAGAGTAAGAGTAAAGAAAAATTTGGGGACAATAAGGGCCCTGGGGAGAACAGAGTAGAGTAAATTTGTTAAGTTAGTGCCATAAGCTTAGATTACAGTGAACTACTTTTCTGTAGCTTGCGGCATTAAGAGCAGGACAGAGGGAGTGTGTTTCAAAAGATCAGAGGGGGAGGGAGGGGGAGGGGAGAGAGAGAGAGAGAGAGAGATGCTTTGGTGTATGTCAACCACCGAAGGTGTGCATATATCAGAGCGCAACAGCACCCGTAGAGTGGGTTATTTATCTTAGAAAATGGCAACATTTTTTGGGAGGGGGTAAAAGCGGAGGTGTGCGGTCATGCTCTGATATACGCATGGTCATGTGATGTGTTTTATACAATCAGAACTTTGGATTTGGAGGATCTCTCCACTATATATATATATATATATATATATATATATACACACATACACGCATACATACATATACATGAATATTACTGATAAAATAATAGGGACTATGGGCATTTGAGGTACTTGGTTTTCATGCCACTCTGGAACATCAGATTGTAGTGGGACATGCCTTTCTATCATGAATCTTTTTATAATAAATGATTTCTAATTACTGCAGTCATGTAAATGATAAATACAGTAACTAGTGCACTAAAATACTGTAATTTACAGCAATAAAGCCATGAATCCTGTAATTTGAGTATGATGTTACTATGAAAAAGTAGAAGATTATGAGAGTGGGTCTACCAGAAGCAGAAAAGCCATTTCACCCATATTGCTACCGCTGTTACTCGGATGACTATTTTTCCATGTCATTATACAATAACCACAGTAGCATTAGGGAATAATGCCACAGCTCTGCCACCCTTAGCCTTTGTACATGGCAACATTAGTTTTTTGAAAACCGATGGCTGTGAAAGGCACATTGAGCCGAGGCTCATTTCCAAGTGCGACCCCAGGGAAGGGAGAAGAGAATACATAATGCGTAGCACAGATACTGTTTCCACTGTTACAGTAACGTGCACTCAGAGACATGGTTAAATACAGGAGAAAGTACAAAATAAGCAAACAAGGCATGAGCAGCAACTGAGCATGTCAGCAATGTTTACACCTAGGTATGAGGCAGGTGCAAGGGGAACAGTTAGAAAGGGGGAAAACAGGAGCAAGAGGGGGAAGGAAGGCAGTGACGCAGAGGGAAGAGGGGAGTTGTTCCAAAGTGATGGGAGGCAAAAGGAACTGGCTGACTGCCCAGCAGAGGAGCAGGGATCAGGAATGGCAAAGGCGAAGGATTCCTGGAGTGCAGGGAACAGGAGGCAGAGGGGACAAAAGAGACATGGGATGAGAGGTAAGAGGGAAGGGACCCAAGCCAGTATTTGGAAATGAATGAGGCACAGTGGATCTGGTGATGTGAAAGTAGAGGGAGAATGGATAAGGAGGAGTATAGTGAGCAATGATGAGTATGAAGAGGGGAGTTGGTAGCAAAGCGGCAGAAGGAGTTGAAGAGGGTATCCAGTCTGGTCAGGGACGTTGAAAATAATTAAAAGGAAGCGTCTGGCAATACTGAAATGGGGGCCACTGCTGCAGATGTTTGTCTTCAGGAAGGCAAAGTCCCCGACAAAAAGAGATAACTAGGAAAAACATTCCTGTATACTTCTGGGCTTGTAGTTCGCTACCGAGGATACCACCCATGCTGATTCACAGAGTACAGTAAGTATGGATAATTACAACTCCTGGGACTGCAAGTTCTGATTGGAAGGGAACTCAATGCTATGTGTCTTGGTACTGCCCATCAAGAAGTTCAACACTGAAATCTTCTATCTTAGAAATAGCTAGCACCGTGGATTGGCCCAATTTCAGCTTTGCACATTAAATTATCCAGAAACAGGTGTGTGACTGAGTGAACTACTATGTGTGTGTGTGTGTGTGTGTGTGTGTGTGTGTGTGTGTATGAATGTATGATCTGTGTGTGTGAGCATGGTGCAGTTTGCCTGTGTGTGCATAGAGAGATACATAAAGCGAGTCAGGGTTTGTGTTAGTGAGTGAGAGTGCGTTCGGTCTCTGTGTGGGAGCATGTTCTGGAGTGGTGTGTGTGCGTGTGTACGTGCACATGTGTACAGTAAGCATATCCAGGTTTGTGCATTTGAGCACATCTGGGTTTGTGAGTGCATTCTGGTCTATATGTGTGTGTGTTGGATTTGTGTGTGTGTGTGTGTGTGTGTGTGCGCGTGCATGCTCATTAGAGTCTCTGTACATGTCTGTCGGATGCTATGCACACAAACATGTTGAATTCTGTGTGGGTGCAGACATCATAGTCTGTTTGTGAGCATGTGTGCATTCAGATGTGTGTGCGCCTCTGTTGAGGATGATTGTGTAAGCACACAATACGCGCAGTATGCAAGTCATGGTCTATGCATGCCTGCGCTGTCAGTGTTTTTTTACGTGAAATTTTTATTGAAATTTTCAAACAAATCAACAGCACAGAACAACAAGGTCAACACCACAATACAAAATACAGCAGCATGTAACCAGAGTAATTAGACAGTGTGATATGAGTGTTTGACAGACAGGTACAATAATTGAAAGGAGAAAAGAAACCATTAAATGAGAGCTGGGTTTCTAGAGGCAGTATAAGTATATGAACAGGATCTTAGTTATAATCCTTGCCAAACTTCAAGAACATTTAGTTCTCTCTCAACTATCACCCTTCCTCTCCAGTTCCTTCTTCTTCACCTCCTTCCAGTCTGGTTTTCGGAAGAACCACTCAACAACCACCTCCCTCCTCAGGCTTACTGACTCCATCCTTTCAGGGATGGATGATGGCCTGATCACCTCGGTCATCTTTGTCGACCTAGCCAAAGCTTTTGACATGGTTTCCCATTCCCTGCTTCTTGATTCCCCTCTCCTCAGCTGGCCTTGCTCTATCAGCCACCAATTGGTTTAAATCCTACCTCATTGGCAGGACCCAATCAGTGAGAGTCCTTGATTCCATCTCCCCTCCACTCCCCGTCAACACTGGTGTCCCTCAGGGCTCAGTGCTTGGTTCCTTACTCGTCTCCATTTTTATTTATTTTTTGTTGACCAGGTAACTACACTAGACAAATTCTGCCTATTTTCAGGCACGACCCAGGGGAGGGGGATACAGATGAAAGCCTACTGACCTTGAACCAGATTAAGCTGTTGGTGGTATTTTTAGTGAATGGGGGGGGGCTTGGCCAGAACACCGGGGAAATTCCCCTACTCTTTTCGAGAAGTGACATGGAATCTTTAACATCCACCTGAACTACCACCAGAACAGGCAGATGGGACCTTGGTTTAACATCTCATCCAAAAGATGGCATCTCAGGAGTGCAGCACCCCCTCATGCTGCACTACAGTATCAGTATTGGGATATTAACCCACAGCCTTCTAATCTCCCAGCCTGAGAGGCGAGTGTGCTACCTGCTGAGCCACTGACACTGCAATTCCTTAATGATCTTCCCACAGCCTGCTCATCCTCATCTATCCACATGTACGCCAACAATACTGTCTTATACAGTTCCGCAAAAACCCTGCTGCTGTGGAAACCAGCTTACAGCACGACTTCAACCAAGTTCAACTCTGGTTTGTTTCTCACTAGCTTTTTCTAAACGCCAAGAAGACAGTCTCAATGACCTTTGGCACCAGGCAGAGACTCTCTATGCTCCCAACCCTACTCACCTTCCACACCCTTGATGGGACCATCCTGGAGGACGCCTCCTCATTTAGATATCTGGGGGTTTGGCTGGACCAGCACCTCAACTTCTCTGTGCATATCGATGCTATCCTGAAGAAACTACTTCAAGCTTGGTGCTCTGTATAGAAATATGTAGTTGCATCCGCTGACTACGTGTGAAACTGTCCGAAGATGATACTCCCATCTTTGACTAGTGTGACAGTCTATGGTGCTGCTACCAAACCTTCCCTGACCAATTTGGACACTCTTTAACGCCTTCTGCCACTTTGTTCTCGACTTCCCTTCCTGCTCCCACCACTGTGAACTCTATCGCTCTCTAACTTTCCTTCCACTATCTCACAGATGCATCTCACTGTGAAAAACTAACCTCCAAATTCTGGTTCGGAGTGCTCCCCTCCTATCTCTCATCCTCTCTCTCCACTCCACCTCCCCCCACCCACTCTCCTGATGGTACCTCACCTCCACCCTCATCGGTCAGACTGGTTTCACCATCGCTTCCCTAAAATCTGGAATCCCGCCCCAAATATGACACCTCCTCCAACTACTCCCTTACCTCTGCCCCACACAATTACCTCTCCTCAGCTGTTCCTGCTTTAACCCTCCTTAATACCTATCCCCAGTTTCTGCTTTTCTACCTGACCCCCAAGCAAGGTTCTCAACATCCTGAAGGGGAATCAGGAAATGGCTACCCTTCTCCTCATATTCAGTTCTTGCCTCTCCCCTCTTTTCCACCTGCCCTTCACCGTTAGCCCATGTGCACAACCTACCCCATCCTTTTTACTCCAACAGCACTTGCGTTACTACCGAGCCTGCTCTTGGTACACTTTATACTATAATGGTTCTGTTGCATTATTACTGTTTCTTTACATTTATATGTTCTTTTGTATGATTTTGGCCATGTACTGTAATTTACCCAATGTTCCTCTACTGTTTATTATACAATACCTTGTGTTCCAACTGTTGCATAATCTTACAATGTTGTATTGTTTGTACTACCCTCATACTATTGTAACTGATCATCCTTCACAGCCCTATGTAACCCCTTCCCCCCAGGTCGCACTGTGAGATGAGCAACTTGTTGTTCAGTGTGCCCTCCTGGTGAAACATTTCAATAAATAAAAATTATAAGCACAGAATATAGTCATTCATACCTATAGTAATACATTAACTCATAGCTGTAAGCCCAAAGAACCCCATGTGACAGATGCAACTAGAAGCCCCTTAGTGGAGAGCCGTAAGCCTGAGAGAGATGTAGAAGGAGTTTGCAAATAAGGAGATCATATTTTATAGCAGTTAGCTATCCTGTGCATTGCTTGAGCAGATAACTGTTCTAGAGAGGCTGTCTGACCCATTAATTGTAACCATTTGTTGAACAAGGGAATGCCTTTAGACCTCCATGTTCGTAGAAGCAGTCATTTTGCTGCTACCGTAGTGGCTATGAGCCTTTGGTATAAGGATGTAGTTTGGAGTCAGGAGACTTACTTAGACCAATAAGGGCCATAGGGGCATCAATGCAGGAAAGGGTTTCTGTTCTATTTGGAGAGAGCAGTTATTCCAAATGGGGGTAAAGAGGGTAGGCAGGGATCCATATGGAGAGCAGAAGAGACCCTGAACCAACAGGACAGTGAGACAGAAAGAACTAGATGGTGCTTAATAGCCTGAGGGGGCTTGGAGTAGAAGTATACTATGGGTGTCAGGGTGGTGGACTCCTAGGACTCAGTTACTTTCCATAGGGGCCTTGAGCAGTATATGGGGTAAACCATTTGGTCACTTGGGAAGAGAGGAAGGCCATATGATATTTAAAATTAGGGAGGCCCCCTCTACTAAGGTGTGGGGGAGACCCTCCCAGAAGAAGTTACCCATTAGTTTATTTAGTTTGATTTAGCATTTTTCAGGGATGTGAATGGGAAGGTGGGCAAAAAGGAGCAGCAAATGAGAGATGCAAGGTTATCTGTTTGTCAGTTTCAGCATGCAAATGAGTAAGTAAGGGTTCGAAATTAGCCTGATATATATATGCTAAGGATGGGATAATTTTAATGTCTAGGTACTTGATCCCTTTGTAGGCCCCCCAAGTCCAGTTTATAGCTTGTACAAGTTGTCAGGAACTCAGATTTGGCATGATTGACAGTGAGCTCTGAAATTACTCAGAAGTTAAGTAGTTATTGTAAGGGGAAGATGGCACTAGGGACATCTGACATCAGAAAGGGCCCTGATCCTGAATGGGTTGCATCTGCTGCAAGTCTCTGGTACACCAGACATACGGCAAAGAGGGCTTGCGGCAGACATTTGGCGCTGATCACAATTCTGGATTGGGTGTAACGGATGCAGCAAGTTAGACCAGAACCCCCTGGTCTAACTTTGTGTCCAAGGGGGATACATGTTATAGGGCTTGCACCAAACCTTTGGCGCAAGCTGCTGTAAACTGTAGAAAAGGTCACAAATGCCCCAGCCTTTCTTGATTCGGGCTTTGGCCCAGCTGTGCCAAACACTGTGGATATGAAGGGCTTGGCACAAGCCCTGGTCACCCTTCCTGAATCGTGCCCCCTGCCTTAATCCCTGAAACATTGGGATGGTTTCTAAGAGCTATCATCAGGGCTATCAATAGCCAGGAGGAAGAATAGTAGTAGGGATAAGAGGCCTCCCTGATGAATGCCCTGGAAAAGTGGGAAAGGCAAGGACAGGTGACCATTAATGAGTATTTCTGCTGCAGGGTGGGTGTATAGAGTTCGGACCACGGACAAAAAGCAAGGGCCTATGCCCACTCACTGCCTGACAATAAAGAGATAAGGCCATTTGATACTGTCAAAGGCCTTCTCAAAATCTATGGTTAAAGCAGCTGCAGGAGTCAGGAGGGATTTGGCCAGATGAGATAGACTAAACAGGATGTGAAGATTGTTAGAACTGAGTCTTCCCTTAACAAAGCCAACCTGTTATGGGTGGATCAGCTGGGCTAGGACAGTTCTGAACCTCAAAGATGGACTCTGGCCAATATTTTGGTGTCGACATTGATAAGGGAAATCAGGCAGTACCTGTTGGGGAAGGATGTGTCTGTCTTTCTTTGGCAAAACAATGATGACTGCTTCTTTGGACATGGGGGGGGCTAGGACTTGAGTTTACAAGGAATGAAGGAGGACCCTATGTAGTAGTGGAGTAAAGAATCCTGCAGGGCCTAACAGAAATCTACTGGGAAACGATCACTGTAGGGAGATTTATGCTTACCCATGGCCATAATGGCACATTAAATGTCCTCAGATATGGGAGTATCAAGTTGCTGACATTGTTGGGGAGCGATTTGTAGAAGAGGGATAAAATCAAAGAAAGCTGCCAGCTGGGCTTGTGGAGCGGGGTGATTGTTGTATAACTTGCCGTAGAAATTGTTCATCATGTCATTTCATTGGCTTTAGTAATGATAAAGCCCTGTGTGTCATTCAGGTGCAGGATATGTGCTTGGCCAGTGGTTTTCCAAGTCTATAGGCCAAGACTTTGCTGGCCCATGCCCCTCCCTCTCAGTATTTATGCTGTAGGTGCCTTAAGGCTAATTTAGCTTTCCTGGTGTAGTGTGTATTAAAGAGCAGCTTTCTACTTTTCCTACTTCTGCCACCCCCCCCCCCCAAACATATAACAAAGCTTATATGACCCCAAGTGGACTGCAATACAAATGTTCATTTAGTTCCTCCAGTATTAAAAATGTATGGGATTAAATTTTCCTCTGTGACTCTGAAAGTCAACGCTGCCACTTTCTTTTGTGAGACCCCCCCACCCGCTAGCAGGTTTCGTGAGGTTAGTAAATGGAGAGTGCAGGGTGTGCTCCATAAAATAGAACAGGAAAACATTTTAAATGCTTTTTATTACAATTTAGAGTTCCGATTATAACAAGTCAGGGCCACGTATGACTAACAAGGACCAAGTTTCTCACTTAGGGCTGGGGAAAAAAAACTGGCGCATCCTCATTTGGGACATGCACATTAAGGAGTAGGAAGAGAGACCTTGTGGTGTGGAAATCTTGCATCGCCAGCTCCTGTCTATGTCAGCTAGTGAGGGCCTGGAAGGACCAGGATGGGATTCATGCAGGAGAATGGAGACACCTCTTTTAGTCATACTGTAACTGCTATGAGATATTAAGCCAGCCCATTCCCTCTTCAGTTTACACACTTCTTGGTGAGAGAGTATCCTGAAGGAAAGCTATCTGTACATGAAGCCTTTTGAGATTTACTAAAATTTATTTTGTGCCGAACTCAGAGTTAAGCCCCTTACATTCCATGAGGTAAAATTTAGGTCTGCCATTGGGTATGTGTATGTGCTATTAAGGTGGAAACTTACAGTATTCAGATTAAGCCAATAGAGGGATAGCAAGATGCCCCTTCAAACCTGAAGGAAAAAACACAGCTCTGATCATAAACAAGCAGCTTAAAAATTCCTTCCTTTATATTCCAGTGAGGTATTGTACAGTCAGATAGAGAAGTACTATAAAATGTATTAATGCATTTACAGTGTTTTAATACTGACCAAAAACTATATACAGAAAAGAGCCCCCCAACAGAGGTAAGCAAAGACATTAGAAGAAACATTTTGGGTGGGCTATTCAGAGTGCACCAGGCAGGGGCGCAAGCCTGGGTGCAGCGCAACTGGGATTGCGCCAGGGTGTGTGCTGGGCGATATTCAGTGGTGCTGCGCCATGGCTCAGCACCACTGAATATGGCCCCCTGCAATGCACATGGCACAGTGGCACCGAGCCAGTGCTAGTGGCAAGAGAGAAGCCGGGGGATGCGCCAGCGCAAGTGCGGTTACACTAGGTGCAAGAACCACGATTTCAGCGGGGGATATACAAATGGGGCCATAATGCATGCAAGGTGCAACTGGGGCCATTAGCATGTCATTATGGCCCCATTTTCATGCAGGTGTGCTGATCCCCGGCGACTTGCACCTGGCGCCCTGCCAGGCTGTAGTTGTTGGGGACCTACGCCCCATGCACATCACAGCAAAGTGCCCCAATGCCTGATCACAGGCATATGTATAATAAAAGACATGTCCAATAACCCTGGTGGTCCAGTGGACCGCTTCCAGTCCGATCGTGGGCATGAGTATAATAAAAACATGTCCAATAACCCTGGTGGTCCAGTGGACCGCTTCAAGCCCGATTGTGGGCATATGTATAATACAAGACAATAACCCTGGTGGTCCAGTGGACCGCTTCCAGCCCGATTGCAGCCATAAGTATAATAAAAAACATTTTAAATTATCCCTGGTGGTCCAGCGGTATCCCCCTCCCCACCCGTCACTGAGCCCCGCCACCCCACTCCTCCCCGGTCAACAGCAGGCGGCAGCTCCCCACCCGCAAGCCGCCTGCCGACTGACAGCATACAGTACAGCTATACACCCATTGGTCCACAGCATCCATTCACATATCAGGACTGTGTAGTACAGTACAATCTGCACGCCCATTGGCCCACGCTGTGGACCAACTGGCGTACAGCTGTACTGTATGCTGTCAGTCGGCGGGCGGCTTACAGGTGGGGAGCTGCTGCCTGCCACTGACCGGGTGCGGGGGAGTGGGGTGGCACTTTTTATTATACTTATGCCCACGATTGGGCTGGAAGCAGTCCACTGGACCACCAGGGTTATTGGACATGTCTTATTATACTTATGCCCGCAATCGGGCTGGAAGCGGTCTATTGGACCACCAGGGATATCATTCCTATTACAATGCACACAATCGGGCATGACGCTGACAGACCCTGGACCCAGAGCTCGGGTGACCACCCACAGCTGGCGGTTGCCGTGTTGCACCCTGCAATATGGCAACTCACCTGTGGGTGGCCAGCCCTTGCTCTTATTTCATTTTGGCTCAACTTTGAGCACCAGTGTGCGTTGCAAGTAGGGTTGCACCAGCATATCGCCGCACATCCCAGGCTGAACTCCCGGGATGTCGGAGCACTTGAGCTGCATACATTACTGGTGCGCCCAGCGCCATCGGAATCTGCGCAGTGCAACATCCCCTTTTGAATATCATGCTGGGGCGCATCAGTGGGTTGCTCATGGTGCAACACTGTTGTGCCATGCGCAACCCCTTTGAATATCTCGGCCTTCATGTATAATGACTGCAAAGGGTAGTTGAAAAAAACACTGCTTTTTGAACCATTCATTCCTCAGTTGCAAGGCACCTAAGACAGGGTCAGCACAGCAGAATGTGGTCCAGAACGTCACCCAGAAACTAGGGTACAGAGTACAATTTACAGAAAAACAACCCCCCCTCTTGAACTGAAATTAATTTATCACTAAACAATACCAGCAAAGCTGTGACTATTGAAACCTAACCCCTCTGGGAAAATGAGGATAGTTCTTAAGGTCTGCTATAAATGATGAGACTGGCATTGTGTTTTGCTGCTGCTATAGCAGGTTGGAGAGCCACAACCAAAGGGCATACATCTTGCAGGTGCAGCTGGAAGATGATGGTACTTGATGGTAGTTCTGTCACAGTCAGGAGTTGGGGAATTTTTAAGATTGGTCAGAACCGTTGCTGCATGAGCATGCAAAAGGCAAATGGTCACACAGAGCAAGGGTGGGAAAATGGAAGTAGGTTGTGCTGCTCAGACAATTCCTGCAAGGGATGGAGATTGTTCTTAATGGGAAAACAGCAGAAGGCTCGCCAAGGCCCCATAACTATGGCACCAAGTAAAACAAATAACAACAGTTTGCCACTGCGTGGATTCTGCCCGTAATGCCAGCACCGTGCTGGTTTAATTTCCTTGTTTAAAAAAAAAGAAACTAGTACAAGCCTGTTGGGGAGAACCATTCACATACACTTAAATGTGCAGTGACAGGAATGGTGTTAAATGGTATTGTTAAACATATACATGACAGACCCAGGCTTGATACAGAAGCAGGTTTAGATAAAAAAGCTGAGGTTACCTGTTACAAGAGGGCTGTCTAAACAATGTCAGGAACCCATTCTGCAAGTTGATCTGTGAGCCAGGCAACAGTTTATGAACTGGGTCTGCCATTACACACAAACCTTCCCCCCACCAAGAACGGCAAACATGCAATATGAATAGCAAAGAGGTCACCGAAAGCTTGAGAGATTAGGTTAATGTCTGAAGAAAGTCTTAAAAGGGGCATAGAATAGCAGAGTCCCTGTGAAAAGGATATGCTTCTGTCAGTTGCTGCAGTGGCCCTTTTATAAGCTCATTTGGTAGCATAGTCTTAATTAAAGCTGTCCTCCGGGTTTTGCGCAGGAAAGACAAAAGGGAAGAGGCATGGCCTATAAAGGGTAAACATCAGTACCTTGGCACATGAAAGATGTAGTAGTTGTCCCATCAGCTCACCCAAGTTCGGTGGAAGTTCCAGGAACAGCTGCCGCAGAGAAGGCTGCAACTGTGGCGCAAGTTTTCAGATGATTTTCCTTGGTGCTGGGTGGGGCACTCAAAGGAAGTGAGGTAAGCTCAGGAGGCTGGGTGGCTGATGGCTGGGACTGTACTGAGGCTGGAGCTTTTTTCTTTTGCTGTTTTACGTACTGGGGTTTTGGATCTGTTGCTGTGGGGGCTTTGCCTAGAGTAGCATACCAGCTACCATTGACCTTGCCATCGGAGCTGGCTGTTGATTCATCATGGTTTTTGCTCTGGCTTCTGCTTAACAGGCAAGTGGCTGGTGAGGAAGATTTTCTGGTGGCTTTGCCCTTTTTTCTGGAGGAGACTCTGCTGTCACCACAGTACATGGGAATCCATGGATCTTCCTCTGGCTGGGGCCCTGTAGGCTGAGGGTGGCCCGACTGTATCAGTGTATCTTTGCTAAGGATCGGTGTAGAGTCTATGTTCTCTTGCCTGTCAGGATCCAGAAGATTTGCTGTGGGCAAAGCACAACATATAAACCTTTTAGCCACCATACAGAATATAAAAAAAAAATGAGGCACACTTTCTCTGGAAATTCTTAGGGTAGCAAAAACAGTAGGGTATTTTAAACTGTACAATGGCATGCCTGGCTCTGGTGTAGGCCCGTTGGGTGTTCCATGAGGGCCGAGGAAAAATCTGGACAAATTTGTATTCGGTGGCCTTGACAGGTCAGCGGCCCCCACTCCCTTGCTAGTTACATGATTACTCCATGACAGGATACCAGAGGAATTTCATCAAAACCGGATGAGGTTTTTGTCTGGGCTTGAGTGGGGAAGTAAAGGACTAGTTGGAACGTTAATTCGAAGGGAGCAGGCCAGTTGTGATGCAATATGATTGACAGACCATTTATCAGAACGGTATTCATGTCTGTACCTTCCACTCCTTCTGGAAAGCCTGCTAGCAGAACAGTTATGTAAGAACATACTGTAACAGTAGGTGTGGCCTAATGGAAGAGATATCTTCAAAGATCTTAAGTTCTTACAGGTCCTCGATGCAGTCCCGTAACTGGCGGATCTTCTAATCCTGCATCGCATATGTGCCTCCAGAGTGGGGAGTCGATTTGTTTGTAACCCCTAGATGGCGCTATCCCAGGGGCTACTACCCCTGCCTGATTTGCCACTAACAGGTTGAGGGGCCTGGATCCAATGGCGGGTGCCTCCACCCAGAGGTCAGGGTTTGCAATAGTTAAACTAACTTGGTCACAGCCCTCTGGGACACTGCAACCCCCCTTTCTTCCCACTAGTGGCCCACACAATATATCAGAATTACCTTCACAGTATACACTTACCCCCAGGTCTGGTTCCGCACTGGGACCTCCTGTGAAATGAGATACAGTGCAACAATCACAGTACAGTACTTTAACATAGACAAATACCTCAGGCAGTATAACTTTGCTGAAACAAGCAGCTCTGATTTATTTAGGGGATATAACAAGGACAGGGGAAATCAGGTTAATTAGCTTATCACTCTAATAATCTATTTATGGCTCTGTGCACAGGCCTATCCCTATCAGTTACTGTCCCTGGGTACCCAAGCCCTAGTGGCTAGTCCAAACCGTGGCAGCTGGTAGGGGCCCTTTCACACAGAGTAAAGGAGAATTAAACAGTCAGCAGTACAGTAATTCCATTTGGATTTAATGTGGCAATTCAACAGGGAGCGACCCTGAATTAGTACTCACGACCTCCAAATAAGATAGGGTCCTTCAATGTCAGCAGGGCTCACTTGAGGTACACAAACCTCTTCACACATCCATATAAAAGAAAGCACTATACCAGGCAGGCTGCATCTGTATCCCGATCGCAATTACTGCACAATACCCGGAGAACACACAGCAGATTCAGTTCCTGACAGACCGAGTGAATTTTCAGCAATTCCTCCAGTCTTCTACAGGGTGAGCCTGGTTTCTACTCTTCAGAGATCCTTTGATTCTTTTCACAGGACGGATTCAGTCCTAACAAGCTGTTACACAAGCTGCAGACCGGAACTCTGGGCCTTACACACGTTTTGACTAAACTGCACACTGAAAAGCACAGGGCTCCTTCCTTCTTCACTGCCAAAGCTCAACTGAAACTCCAACCGACAAAACGGGCACTTCCTTTGAGTTCCTCCCAGTTCTTGACTGGATTGGCTGTCACCACAATAGACTGCTGCTGTTGGTCCAAAAGGCACTGAAGTCTAAACTACATCTCCCAGAGTCACTGCCCATACAATCCTCTTGTGGCTGGCTCAGATTATGAGTCCAAGTTCTGATTCGTCCAAGGCACCATTTTAGAGCTAGCTTACCCCACACTGATTGGTCCAGTTCAGCAGTTCAAAACTAGAATGGGGAACTAGCAGACACAGTTCTGACTGCAAAGAAAGCAGGTTAGACAAACTGTAATTTCATTATTACTCTAAATAATTTCTGGCAAACAGTTACATCTTTCAGATAGGTTCCCTTTGCACTCCTAGTGACTGCAAAAATGAAGTGAATTGGCAGCAGCTTGAGTGGTACTCAATCAAAGAAACACACAGTCCCCCATACAAACTAATTATGTCTGCAAGCAGACAGCTCTTAAAGAGACAGTACCAGAGGTTCTAAAACACTCACTGATAAATGGCTTAAATGCCAAACACCATTCAGGCTTGGAGCATTCAAGCAAGCTCCTGGAAGTCTTTTGGGAACCCCCATTTGCAAGGGGTTACACCTTCCTGGCCTGGGAAAGCGGCGTCCGCATCAAGCAAGTACCCCATAAGTTTCAACTGCAACCATATACATTTGCATTAGGCTCGACATGTAATCATCAGTCAATATATCATTTTACCAAGAACACATTTCTGAAACATTGCAGTACGTCACTCTTTACACAGTATTACATACACATTGTACCATAACTCAAGTTATTACCTCTTGTACATGAAACCTGAAGAGGGGCCCTTCCCAATCAGTTACCTTGGGGCTGGATGGGCAAGGGCACCATACTTAGAGGGCAACACAAGTAACTTGGAGTTAGCACTGATGCTCAGTTTGGGCAATGAGCTCGGGACACATACACCTTTTATGGACAACATTGAGAGGCAGTCCACAGGCCTCCCAAGTGAATCATAACTGAGGTGCACCACAGGCTTTACAGCTCGACCAGTCTTTCTAGGGGAACTGTTATAGTCTCTGCACTCTGAGCCTCATTTTCAGCATTGTCCTCACTTGTCAGGAGTCTCCATGGGGTAGAGAGGCTGAACTTGGGGCACTTTCAGCTCCAGGAGTTATAGTTTCTGGAGTCCACAACATTTGGCTCGCATGGAGAGCTTTCAGACACTGGCAGTGGACTGTCAGGGCACTCAAAATACTCTTCTTGTTCGTGTATCACCAGTCTGCCCTAATCTATCATTTTCCCCTGAAAGCTCAAACAGTTCAACCATGCACAATGATTCCATTTCATCTGATCTGATGCTTTGCACTTCACTCTGGGAGCATTGGCTCCAGGGATGAAGCTGGGGGCTTAGACAGTCCAGAAGGCCCAGCTTCATCTCCAGTATTGACTAGGGGATTGCCCGAAACAATTGACTCAGTTCGTAAGAAGGATAGTATTCAAAGTCACTCTCACTTTCTTCCGATATGGACTGACAGTCATGCTCAACTGGGACTTGTGGAGGGGAACACTTTAACTTTGCTTCTGTAGGTGCAGACTTTCTTGATCTTTTCTTAGCAGCAGCTCTAGTCACTGGTCCAGAGGGGGCATCTTCTAGGGGCTCAGACTCAATTAAGATTTGTCCAATGGGCAGTAAATGATTTCTATGCATTGTTTTTACATCTTTTGAATTATTCTCAGGCCTTACTTTGTACACTGGCAGATCATCTAGTTTGCCCACTACAATGTGAGGAGATGGTGCCATCTGTCAGCAATCTTGTGCTTGCCATGCAGTCCCAGATTTCTTAGCAATACCCGATCTCCTCCTGGAGTTCCTGTGCTTTCACCTTTTTATCATACCTTTCTTTGTTGGCCAGATTTCTTTTGGCAGCCATGGTTTGAGCCAGTTAGTGCGCATGAGTTAGCTGGGCCTTTAACTTTTGCACATACTGTAAATAGTTGTCAGCTTGAACCCCATCAGGAGAGACCCCAAAACACACATCTACTGGTAGTCGGGGCTTCTCTTCCAAACATCAGTAGGTGGGGAGAATCAGTGGCATCACTTTTGGTGCAGTTATAAGCATGTACCAGGGTGCTAATTTGTTGGCTCATCTAGGCTTGTCCTTTGGGTGCAGGTGCCTAGCATATCTAGCAGTGCGGTTGAAACGTCTCAGGCTGTGGGTCCCCTGGGGTGGTAAGGAGTGGTTCTGGACTTTCGCACTCCCCACAGAGAAAGCATCTCTTTGATCAGACGACTCTCAAAGTCTCCCTTGATCAGAATGGATTCTTTGTGGAGCCCCATAGTGAACAAAAAGTTTTCTACAAGTACTTTGGCCACAGTGGATGCTTTCTGGTCTTTGGTGGGGAAAGCTTGGGCATATCTCGTGAAATGGTCAGTGACCACCAGCACATTACTGATATTTCTTTGATCTGACTCCAAACTCAGAAAATCAATACAGACCAGCTCCATGGGTGCACTGGTGGTGATGTTAACAAGGGGGCAGCCCTCTGGGGCAAGCTTTCCTCTGTGCTAGCGACTACAGGTTCGAATGTGTTGCTCCACATCAGCCCCCATCTTAGGCCAATAGAATCTGGATCTCACCAAGTCAAGTGTTCTGTCTATACCAAGGTGCCCATGTGGTTGTGCAAGGACCTCAGTACTGAGTCTCAAAGGCAGTGGGCAGCACTAGTTGTTGTTTGTCTACCTGTCCCCTCTGTCTACTGTTTCTCTGTATAACAGTTTATTGATCAGTTTCAACTTAGGACCTTCTTTGTATAACAGTGCAGTTCTCAAATCAGTGGAGCGTAATTTGGACACATCTTTTCCTGCATAGAGGGCTTCTAAAGCTGCTTTGATCATGGGATCGCGAGATTGAGCCCATGAATACTGTCATTGTCCAGCTGAGGCAGTGCACCAATGTCTATTGCAGAAAAGTGGCAATAAGCAGCAGGTATGCAATTCTCAGAGGCTCCCAAGCAATCCACCATGCAGTCCACTGCGTCCGTGGACATTTGTTCCTCCCTGTCAAACTTCGGAGAGTGCCCGAATGTCAGGTTCTGCCAATCGGACCCAATCATTCTGGGGAACAGGCCTCGGGAGAGAGCATCAGCATCTATGTGGTTCAGACCTGCTCGGTATTCGAGAGCATAGTCATATGTAGATAATGCAGAAAGCCACCTATGGCCAGTGGCATCCAACTTAGCTGAGGTCTGCACATAGGTCAAAGGATTATTGTCAGTTTTACTAGTATTTTAGCCCCATACAAGTACTCATGGAATTGGTCAACAATAGCCCACTTCAAAGCTAGGAACTCTAACTTATGTACAGGATAGTTCTTTCGGATGGGGTCAGGCTTCTACTGGCAAAGGCCACTGGTCTCAGGCCATTCTCGTGTTCTTGGTACAACACAGCCCCCAACCCTTGCAAGCTAGCATCAGTGTGTGCAGGACGTAAGGTTTTCTTGGATCGGCATAGGCCAGCACTGGAGCATGGGTAAGTTGATATATGATCTCATGAAAAGCAGTCTCACAATCAGGAGTCCAGCGGCCCCAAATACTTCACTCGGATGAAAATACACTCTTTCAGTCTTGAGGGCCTGACTTTGGTATTTTTTGTGGGTTGGGGATACCCTTGAGTAAGGTTAAGTAAAGCGGATCACTCTTGAATAGTCCTTGATGGGCGCCGATAATAACCACAGAATCCCAGGAATCTTTGCAGTTCTTTTAGATTTTTGGGCTGTGGCCAGGTGGTCAAGGCCTCAACTTTACTTGGTGGGTCTCTATTCCTCGGTGGATACTATGTGTCCCACATACTTTACTGATGTTTGAAAGAATTGACACTTATCAATGGACAGTTTAAGGCCAAAGTCCTCCAGTCGGTCCAATACCTTAAATAATCTGCTCTCATGTTCCTCCAGTGAGCTGCCAAACACAATAACATCATCTAGGTATACCAGGCACTCAGTAAGTTCATGTCCCCACTGCACGCTCCATCAATCGTTGAAAAGTGGCTGGGGCACCTGAAATCCTTGAGGCATCCTCAGAATTCATAGAAGCCAAGCGGACAGATAAGGCCGTCTTCTCACGATCCTCTGGGGCCATCGGGATCTGGTAGTACCCACTGCGGAGATCCAGCACAGAGAACCACTTGCTCCTGTTTAGGCAGTCCAAAGCATCCTGAATGCGGGCATTGTGTACTGATCAGGGATAGTCCGCGGTCTAAGGTGCGATAATCCACACACATCCTTACTGTTCCATTCTTTTCCTCACTACCACAATGGGGGAAGCATAAGGGCTTCTGGATTCTTGTATTACACCAGCAGCTAACATCTCTTGCAGATGCCGTCTCACATCATCTATGTCAGCTGGTGCCAGGCGTCGAGACCTCTCACGAAATGGTCTTTCGTCATGCAGCGGATATTGTGCTCAGCTCCTTCACGCATCCTACATCCCATTCCTTTAGAAAACACCTGGTCTCTCTGGGCAAGCTTCTCACTGATCCTCACTTTCCATTCAGCTGGCAGCGGGGAGTCGCCGAAATAAAACAAGTCAGGCGTTACTCTGTCATTCTTCCTGAACTCTTGCTGCTGGGTAGCACTGCAGTGTCTGCACAATGCACATTAGCCAGGATGCAACCTCTGTTTACCGAATGTCTCTTTCAGACACATTATGAACTTGGACCATTACCCTTCTGGCATAAGCATGGGCTCTAGCGGGCAAAATACTAGGCTTGACCAGCAGTCCCTCTGGCAATTTTCCATCGCCTGGTGCATCCAACATTAATATTTTATTCTTAACATCCTTTCTGATACGGACCTCTCCCTGTAAGGTACACTGGGCATTTGGCGCCAGGATCAGAGACTCAGGATCCTTCTTCCATACAATTCCGACGGTTCCTCTGGTTCTGTTTTTCAGCATCTCTCTGTGCCTCATAGGCCTTCTTAATTAAAGCCGGAACTCTTAAAGCTCTACTAGTCTTTGACCCTGTTTTCATAACACAACTGTGCCAGCCTTCCGAACATATGAGCATTTGTTCCAATCAACAAAGGGACACCATCATACAGTCCAGTGGGGGACACACTAAGGCTAGGGTCTCTACTTGTTCGGCCACTCCAGCCACGGAGGTGGGAAAGACAGCCAAATTCGGATATACCCGGCATAGGGGTAGGCCTCTCACTTAACCCCATACATGCAGTCCTTCTAATGGTTGTAAGATGCGTCTGACAAATGCTTCTGATACCAATCCTGGAACATAATTGTCACTTGGGGCCACTGTCTAATACAGCTCTTGTAGACACTCCATTCACCTTTACAGTGGTCTCCATGGAGGGACCCACTATTCTGGACCAGTCTGGAGGCGGTGAGTGGGGGCCTGGGCAACTGACCTTGCCACAAAGGACGTGAATTAGCATTTTGGTGCCCTCACTGGGATCATGTCGTGCACCTCTTAACCACTGATTTCTTCTCCGAAGCTCTCCTTGTAGCCTATATGCAACTTTGTCAGTGTCTTTGGGACTGGCATTCCCTTTCATGTGCCCATCTTTCCCACAATTATAGCAAAACATACTTTCTGGAGTTTGAGCTGGCCGAGGCGCCACACTGGGAGCCAGGGCGGGGTATTACTAACTGGAAACCTTGGTGCCATCTCTGTCTTGCGGCGTGATAAGCATTTGGAGACATCTCGTCAGTTTCTCCACTTCCATGGTCAAGGAATCGAGTTGAGCTGTTATCAGCAGGAGATACATGGGTGGGTACCCCACCCCATAGAATGCAGTCGGATATAGGTCAGGGCCCGTACTTGCAGGCGTGGCCTTCATAAAGGGACTGTTTTGAATTCCGGATCTCTCAACAGTTCGCCCCATTGTGGCATATCTTTTCCTTGTCAGAGCACTCATTGACTGCCAACCTCTGCCCCTGAACTTCACTTGATGGGTCACCCTCAGTCACTGAATTAGCGCAGCTATTGGTGCAGGTCCCTCCGAGGTCGTCTTTCTCAACTCCTCAATTTCTCTCATTAACTCATCATAGGAGGGTGGGGATTCCAGTCGATCTGCCAGGCGTAACTGAAGCAACAGCAGTTCTGAGAAGGGGCAGACTTAAGGATCCTGTCCAGCCTGGTTCGGTCCAGTTCAATCGCTGGCAAACTACCTTTTCTGAGGCATTCTTGCAACAATTTTCCAGCGAGATACATACACAGACAACAACTCCCCTTGGTACTGTTGTGCATCTCTTACTCTCCACCATAGGTCCTCATCAGAATCTGGGCTCCCATACACATTCTCCAAGGCCTCAAGATAGGCCTGTGCAGTCGCTTCAGGGTTACTGGCCCGTTTAGCACGGATGGTAGCCAGGGCAGGACCTCGGAGGCCTCACTAACCCTCTTTCGCCGCCTTCCGAGCATTGCCATTCTAGCACTTGGGGGCAACATAGTCTCATCCAGGTCTCCCAGTCATCCTCCTCTTTGGGGGTGGGGAGGTGCCAGAGAAGATCCTCAACCTTCGTAAGAGTCGTGACTAATGGCAGGTGCAGAAATAGGAGTCTGCATTGGTTCAGCCACCATTATGGGCACTGGAGCAGGAGAGGGTGTTGGGGGAGGAACACCCCCAGGTGGCAAGAATAGTTTCTTCAAGTCCTCCACAGTTTTCCCCTCTCCCAGCAACCATTCAGCAAATTTCTCCTCAAAAGTTTCAGATAGTGGTGGGGCAGATTCCCCCGGTCTTTACTGTCCTTAGTTATCACTCTCCAAGCAGTGAGGGCTCCCTCTGGGGTAATGGTCTGTGGCACTTTGGAGCTATCTATGGGATCCTTAAACTCTACTAGGGCCAGGAAAGTGTGGGTGAGCAGATTAGCATGCTGACCCACCACCACAGGGTTTTGTAAACCTTCCACCTTGGAAAGTACTCCTGCACAGTGTCTGTATTGATACCCAGGGGATGTCAGGATAAGCATAGCATTTTGGGGTCGATCTCCTCCCAGTACACCACTCCACCAGCCGTGCACAGCCACTTCTGTCGGGTACCCATTTTTTCTTAACAGTGGTTCGTAAATATGGCCACTAGAGGACACACAATCCCAGCGGTGAGCCTCCAAGATGTAACCCCTAGATGGCGCTATCCCAGGGGCTACTACCCCTGCCTGATTTGCCACTAACAGGTTGAGGGGCCTGGATCCAATGGCGGTGCCTCACCCAGAGGTCAGGGTTTGCAATAGTTAAACTAACTTGGTCACAGCCCTCTGGGACACTGCAATCCCCTTTCTTCCACTAGTGGCCCACACAATATATCAGAATTACCTTCACAGTATACACTTACCCCCAGGTCTGGTTCCGGCACTGGGACCTCCTGTGAAATGAGATACAGTGCAACAATCACAGTACAGTACTTTAACATAGACAAATACCTCAGGCAGTATAACTTTGCTGAAACAAGCAGCTCTGATTTATTTAGGTAACAAGGACAGGGGAAATCAGGTTAATTAGCTTATCACTCTAATAATCTACTCTATGGCTCTGTGCACAGGCCTATCCCTATCAGTTACTGTCCCTGGGTACCAAGCCCTAGTGGCTAGTCCAAACCGTGGCAGCTGGTAGGGGCCCTTTCACACAGAGAAAAGGAGAATTAAACAGTCAGCAGTACAGTAATCCATTTGGATTTAATGTGGCAATTCAACAGGAGCGACCTGAATTAATACTCACGACCTCCAAATAAGATAGGGTCCTTCAATGTCAGCAGGGCTCACTTGAGGTACACAAACCTCTTCACACATCCATATAAAAGAAAGCACTATACCAGGCAGGCTGCATCTGTATCCCGATCGCAATTACTGCACAATACCGGGAGAACACACAGCAGATTCAGTTCCTGACAGACCGAGTGCAATTTTCAGCAATTCCTCCAGTCTTCTACAGGGTGAGCCTGGTTTCTACTCTTCAGAGACCCTTTGATTCTTTTCACAGGGAGTTCAGTCCTAACAAGCTGTTACACAAGCTGCAGACCCGGAACTCTGGGCCTATACACGTTTTTGACTAAAACTGCACACTGAAAAGCACAGGGCTCCTTCCTTCTTCACTGCCAAAGCTCAACTGAAACTCCAACTGACAAAACTGGCACTTCCTTTGAGTTCCTCCCAGTTCTTGACTGGATTGGCTGTCACTCACAATAGACTGCTGCTGTTGGTCCAAAAGGCACTGAAGTCTAAACTACATCTCCCAGAGTCACTGCCCATACAATCCTCTTGTGGCTGGCTCAGATTATGAGTCCAAGTTCTGATTCGTCCAAGGCACCATTTTAGAGCTAGCTTACCCCACACTGATTGGTCCAGTTCAGCAGTTCAAAACTAGAATGGGGAACTAGCAGACACAGTTCTGACTGCAAAGAAAGCAGGTTAGACAAACTGTAATTTCATTATTACTCTAAATAATTTCTGGCAAACAGTTACATCTTTCAGATAGGTTCCTTTGCACTCCTAGTGACTGCAAAAATGAAGTGAATTGGCAGCAGCTCGAGTGGTACTCAGAGAAGCACACAGTCCCCCATACAAACTAATTATGTCTGCAAGCAGACAGCTCTTAAAGAGACAGTACCAGAGGTTCTAAAAACACTCACTGATAAATGGCTTAAACGCCAAACACCATTCAGGCTTGGAGCATTCAAGCAAGCTCCTGGAAGTCTTTTGGGAACCCCCATTTGCAGGGGGGTTACATGTTGTTCAGTTCTGGAGAGCAGTTGAGACAGAAAAACAATGTCTTCAACAGTGCGCTGATTGGAAATTTTACGCTCGCCAATTTCCATGGTAAGTTGAGTAAACATATGCCTCATTTCTTGCAGGTCCTCCATTTTCCCTGGCTGTGGTGGTATCTCACCAGGAACCATTATTGTTCCGGGCTGCATGGCTGAGGTAACAAGCTGAGTAAGCTGCAGAGAAACTCATGGCCTGTAGTGGTGACTGGACCTCGAGACTTGGGAAATTGCTGCTGGAGACTGCATGGAAAAGGAAGGTGACACTATGGGGTTTAATGTTAAAAGCTGATGGATGGCCACAGATTTAGAGAGGTTGAGGAATGCTATAGAATTATGCTGTGCCATCTTGGCTGCCACCCACACACCCCTGCCTGTCAGGCCTCATGTGTCTGCAGGGTCTATGTTTGTGTCTATCAGGGTATGTGTATTTCTGCGCCCATCAGGGTCCACCTAAGCATGCTGTGCAAGGCTTTATTTTATTTGTAGTATTACTGTGATGCAAGTGTCGGGTAAATAGAAAACAGAGGTAGTGAGTGTGTGGATTATAACATTCCTACCAACTCTGAATTCCGTATCACTTAAACACATACATGAGAATAATGCAATGAATACAAACAAAAATTATGCATCACACTGTATTGCCCAGGCCAACTTTTCTTTAACACTGTTTTTTGGTGATCATGAGAAAGCCCTCTTCTATCCTTATCAGCCTTCCAGTGGAATCTCTGCTGCTTACACTGCCTCAGAAACAGTTGAGACTATGGCTCTAAAGAAGGCCTTCTGTTGTGTAAGGGGGTGAACATTCTGCCACAGGAATTCTGCAGCAGTTTGAATTCCTGTGTTCCATAATAAACAAATATTCTATTTAACATGTAGAAAGAAAAACGATTGACAGGTGGGGAAGGATTACTTTTTACTAGTTACTTAATTTAAAAAAATGGCATTTTGTGCTTCTTAGTTTACCCATTTTATAAGCACCGTAAGATCTTCCAGGTTACTGGTTGTCTGGAGTTAATGCACTTTCAGGTGTTAAAGGCACTCAAAGCAAGCACCTCTGTGCCTCATTACGCATATGGGCATGCATTAACCCCTAACAATCAACACTTGGTCATGTCTTATTACTTATTTTTTATCTACTTATTTAAAATTTGATAACCGGGAAAGGTACACTGAGCCAAGCTCATTTCCAGGTGTGACTCGGGGGCAGGGAAAAGTGGAGGTACATACAATAAAGAGCAGTTGTAAGCATTCAAAGTGTAGCATACCAAAATATAAATTTTGCAGGGAGTAAAACAAAAAGTTGAATGAAAAGACATACCAACATACTGAAGAGCAGGCAGGAAGCTGAGAGCACAGCCGGCCCAGGTAGATGAGTAACAGTTATACATGTGGAAGCAGGGGAGGCTGTGAGGAGAGAGTGGAGAAGGATTCACAAGAAGGTGTGTGTGACAGGGTTGAATAAGGCCCTGACCCATTTGTTATGCAGAAAGAGTTTAAACGCAGGTTCTGTTCTATTCTCTCCTTTTCTGTCTCTTGTCCGTCTGGTTACGCTTACAAAATTTTCACGAGACCTAGGAACTGATCTCTGGAAGTTTTACAATTCCGCCTCGCTATCTCTCTGCCTTCCTTGCTATTTCTGCTTTTTCTTTGCCCTTGCATATCTGCAGGTATAAAAATATCTGTACATCTTTTTGTAGAAATGTCACTGATACTGGGATCCCTTTGTTTAAAACTGTATATAGTCATACTGCTGAAATTATTGCAAAGCTATTTGGGACTAAAGGGGTTAACCTGAGAATGCTGGATGCAAAATCTGCAGAGCTGGCTACAAGATGTCAGTTCTGGGTCATTTTCTTTTTGCTGCACCTGCAAGAACATTGGGAACTTACAAGAACATTGTGTGAGAAGCATTCTGTTTTCTTAACGAGTTTCCCAGGCACAGACTTATACAAAGAGCAACAATGCTTATGCAAGGGAGAGACTGAGACTGGAAATTGAGAAGAAAAACTCAGAAGAAGGACTCTGTTTTCTATGTACTACCATTGTAAATAGTTATACTGAACAATTTTTATTTTTCATTTCACTGTTGTTAATAATAAAATGCTATTTACGAATTTTGAAACTGCTCCTGGTCATCCTATGCTTCCTGATGTGTGCCTCGATGACAGAGTGACAGGAACACAGGGGCAGAAGTACATCTTAGCTTGTGTCTAAGGGCATGGAAGGAAGGGGAGAGGGGAGTAGGTTCCAGAGGAGGAGATGGTAGAAGGCACCTTGCCCAGCACATGAGTAAGGAAGAGCAACAGCGAAGGTTCAGGAGTCTCTGTGCAGAGAGTAAGAGAAGGTGAGGAAAGGTAAAAGAAGGGAGCCAAACCAGTATTTGGCAATGAAGGAGGTACAGTGGGACAGGCAATGTTGAGGTAGAGGGAGGATGGAAAGGAAAGAATAAAGAGAGCAGTATTGAATGTGAGGTGGGAGTTGGTGACAAAATGACAGAAGGCATTGCAGAGGGTGTCCAGTTTAGCTATGGAACAGGTGGGAGCAGTGCCAAGACCACATGCACGTAGGGTGAACACAGGGAGGATCATTTAATAACCAACACCTGGTGGGTTTGGAGGAAGAGGCAGTCCTTGTTATAGTACAAGTCGCTGAGCTTGGGGTGAAGTTTAGCATGGATGGTGTCAATATGGCAGAGCAATTGAGCTTGCTATCAAGCCAGACTCCAAGGTATTTGAAAGCGAGGACAGCATTAATATGGGTGCCATCCAATGTGGAGAAGACAGGGGAAGGCAAAAGCCTTGCCAATTTCAGGCTGGTGCCAAAGGCCATGGACACAATCTTCTTAGAGTTTACCATGAGCTGGATAGCCTGGAAGCCACACAGCACGTTGTGGAAGTCGTGCCATAGTGGGACCTCCACAGCTGTGGTTGAGGAGCTAGAGGAGAAGATGACCATATCATCTGCGTACATGTGCATGTGTGAAGTGACACATGCTGAGGGAGGTTGTTCAGGAAGATAGAAAAAGATTGGGCCTAGAATGGAGCCTGTGGGACCCCCTGTTAGGACTGGAGGGGACAGACACCACTCACCTGATCCGACTGACAGTCTGTAAGGTATGAACAGAACCGCCCACAGTGGATGCAGACAGGTCTCAAGTATAACTTGTTCAGTAGGAGTGGGCGGACACAGTCGAAAGTCTTGGCTAAATCGATGAAGACAGATGTAGTGATGTGTCCCTGCTCTATCCCAGTGATGACAGTGGCAGCAGAGATGACACAGTGGAATGGTTCTTCCTAAAACCAGACTAGGAACAAAGACAGGCGGTTACAGGAGGTAAGGAAGTCACTAAGCCTAGGGTAGATGATATATCCTTGGAGTTTAGGAAGAGGGAAGGAGGATTGAAATTGGCCTGTAGTTGCCAGGGGTAGGGTGGTTGTGCAGAGGGAGAACCTTATCAAATGTCCATGTCTGAGGAACAGTACTGAGGGGAAATGATGGGTTCAGAAGGTGACTTACATATTACACGTGTCCAAACTGATGAGCATATTTGTGTATCTCTTTTATGATGGCTTCATATTTATTTTTTGTTTACCAGAAAAAGGATAGATAATGCTGTCCATTTTAGTTTTATCCATGCTGCCTGGGGAGCGGGGAGATAGTATGGATGCAAACCAACCAAAATTGAACTGATTGATTTGGTGGTCGATTCTTAGTCAGTCTGGAAACCTGGCCAAGACACCAGGCAACTTCTTCTACTCTTTTCGATATTTTGGATATCTTCTTATTAAATGTGTGCAATCCCAAACAGATCCCTAAGTGTCAATCTCTTGCTTTCTTGTGAAATGCTTCATAGGAGGCAACAAAATCAAGTATCGGATACTCATGACCTTAGACCAAGAGAAGAAATTTGATAGTCATCCATAGCTACTTGTTTCAAGTACTAAAGAAATACGAATGGCCGAGCAGTTGGTGCAATGGATTTGGACATTATACAATCATGCCTCAATTACTCTCTTTTTTATATGAGGAACACTCAGCACAAAAGCCCCCACAGTCAAGTATGGGGCTAGTCCCATGTGCACTTTGTGTGAGAAAACATTTTGATTGACTTACTGTAGTATAGCAGATTTTATCAGACTTACTGTACTACAGAGTTTATATAAGGCAAGCTTTGATCTTTGCTGGTCCCGCTGTCCTCCCTGGGCTAAGTACAGTCATACCTCTCAACTGTCCCTGATTATGTGGGACGTCCCTCACTATACTCCTCAAAATTCCTCTGCCCCCATCCATTGCTTACGGGAAAGGTGTTGCCCACACAAAGTGCTTTAAATTCAGACTTTTTTTTAATTCAGGTCTTTTTCCCCATTTTTATTCCATTGCCCCAGGACCCCCAACACATGGCAACGCATGCACGTGGAGGCACACGACCTCCGTGGTGCTGATACGGCCCCTTTTACTCCACCCTGGCTACTGCCTGGGCTCCTTGCGGCTATGCTACAGTTGTCCTCTATCAGGTGGCAGCCAGGAGCTGGGAAAACCTCTATCCCTCCCCAGCCTTGCCCTCCCCCCAAGCTGAGCTCCAACAATCCAGGCTCGTTCCTGAATCTGGGTTGCTGGCATAGTGCAAGGTGTGGCATCCAGTGCCTCAACTCTCAGCTCCACCAGGCCGGCCCCTTAAATTCAGATTTTAAATCAGAAATCCATTAATTCTAAAATGCCAAATCAAAAATAAACTTGTTACAAGTAAACACAATGGTTTCCACAATGTTCTGAGCATGTATCTCCATGTTTGAGGGTGTGTCCCCCATTATGAGTGTCCGTGACCATTGCTGTCCCTCATTTTAGTGACAGAAGGTTGAGAGGCATAAGTACAATCAGAGGAGACAGCTCCTGAGGAAAGCAAACCCTGAAAATATCTGATCAGAAATTATAAAAGCTCTAACAGGCACTGCAGGCTATTGAATCTCCCGCTGCTGCCTACTACTCTGATGTCAGCTACAAGGGGTTTGGGGATTTGTAGTAACAGAAGAAATCAGCCTTGAGCTAAGCAAAATTATCCTGATAATATCTATTATTCTATAATAAACAATAAGTAAACCAAAATGTCTTTGCACACAAAGCGCACGTTGGGACAAGCCCCATACTTGAGTGTGGAGGCTTTGTACTGACTGTTCCATTTAACAGTTGGGTGACCGCCAAAACTTCATTTGGAGTAAAACACAAGGAGGGTGGAAAGGATGAGAAAAGGACTTGGCAAGGTTGGAGCAATGGTCAAGAGTATGGCAGCTTAGTTTCGATGCAAAGAAGTGCAAGTAATGCACCTGGGAAACAAAAACCCAGGAGAAGAGTACACAGTGGGGGGGAGGTACTAACAACAAAAAAAATGGAAAAGAGACCTGGGGTACTCATATCAGATGACCTTAAGGTAGGCAAGCAATGTGAGAAAGTAGTAAGGATGGCTGGGGAGATTCGGGGATGCATAGGGAGAGGTATCACCAGAAAGCAGGAAGTTGTTATCCCTCTATACAGACAGTTGGTGAGACCCCAGCTGAGTACTGAGTGCAGTTCTGAGACCCCATCTCTGCAAGGACATAGACAGGATGGAGGCAGTCCAGAGGAGGGCAACCAGACTGGTGCAGGTTCTGTAACAGAAGCCATACAAAGCGAGACTAAAGAGCTTAATATGCATACCCTTGAGGAAAGGGGGCATGACAGAAAGTTTGAAGTACTTCAAGGGAATTAGCAAAGTCCAAGAGGGTAGTATATTTCAGAAAAGAGATGCACAAGACCAAGGGGCACAATTTGAGGATAGAGGGTGATGGCTCAGGGAACGTGAGGAAGTATTTTTTCATGGAAAGGGTGGTGGATGCATGGAACAGCCTTCCGAGGAGGCTGTGGGGTCAAAACAGTGGGGAATTGAAGAATGCATGGGGCCAATAAAGGCAATTATAGTGGGGGTAGGAGGAAGTAGGCTGCTGGTTAACTAGGATCTGCAGCTTATCTAATAGGTAGAAATGGGCAGACTAGCTGAACAAAGCAGTCCTATCTGCGGCCAAAGTCTATGTTTAAATAGGGTGGCCCTTTAAGACCTCTCTATATGTAGTTGCATTAGATCCTGTACTCTGTAAGATAACAAGTGGAACCCCAGGTTGTCTGCCCTACAAATTACTCCATGTATGTCTGTTAAAATCTTGGCACATGCAGATGATGTGTTTGCTCCTGGATACTGCTAGGAAGGCAAAGAAGCCATAGATATCATTAAACAGTACTCTGGTGTCTCTGGAGAAAGTAAGCATCCAGAAGAGTAAAGGATTCAATGGAACTGACCCAGAGAAAATCAATCTACATATATAGTAAATATACCCATCCTGGGACCAGATATTTTCACATTAGAGATTGAGTTTTGTGCTGTCAACCCGCAAAAGTAAATTGGAAGAAATGCTCCCACTGTATCGCTGTGCCACTGTATCGCCTCCCTAGTGAAACCCCACTTGAGTATTGTGTCCAGTTCTGGAGGCTGCATTCCAAAAGGACATTGACAGGGTGGAAGCAGTCCAGAAAAGGGCAAACAAAATGGTAGGGGGGTTACAAGAGAAACTATGCAAGAAGAGACTGCAGGAGCTCAACATGTACTCCCTGGAGGGGAGAAGAGAGCTAGAAGGAGCATGATTGAGACTTGCAAGTACCTCACAGGGATGAATAAGGTACAACAGGGGAGTCTCTTTCAGAGAAGGAGGAACTCCAGAACACAAGGGCATGCTGTGAAGCTTGGGGGGAGTTCAAGAGGGATGTGAGGAAAAACTTCTTCACAGAAAGGGTGGTGGACCCCGGGAACACCCAGCCAAAAGAGATGGTGGAGGCGAAGACAGTGGGGAGTTTCAAGTATGTGTGGGATAGGCCCACGGGCATAATAAGCAGAGGTAAGGGAGATGGGAGGGACACCTGTGAGGGCAAAGACAGTGAAGATGTTTTAAGTTGGATTGATGCTGTAACAAGAATAGCATGGTTACACCAAGGTCCTGCGTATGATAACAAATTCACTGTTTAAAATATGTGAATATGAATTCAGGACTTTAAACAGACCCAATTTATTTTTATTATGGCGCAATTTCCGTCCGTTACAAAACCGGACTATCTTGGGCTCAGCATATCATGTACTCTTCGCTTTGGGGACTAATCCTTGTTACATCTGTATCATAGAAACACAGAATCTGACAGCAGATAAGGACCACTTGGCCCACCCAGTCTGCCCATTTCCCTACCTAATGGATAAGCTGCAGATCCTAGTTAACCAGCAGCCTACTTCTTCCTACCCCCACCCCCTAGAATTGCCTTATGACTGTCCCATGCATGCTTGAATTCCACCACTGTTTTTGACTCCACAACCTCCTCTGAAAGGCCGCTCCATGCACCCACAACCTCTCTGTGAAAAATACTTCCTTAAATTACCTCTGAGCCGCCCCCATCTTCAAATTGTGCCCCTTTTCTTGTACACCCTTTTTTGAAAGATGCTACCTCTTGGACTTTGTTGATTCCCTGAGGTACTTGAAAGTTCTATCATGCCCCTCTCCCTCCTTTCCTCGAGGCTATACATATTATGCTCCTTAAGTCTCTCTTCATATGTCTTCCAGTGCAGACCCTGCACCATTTTAGTTGCCCTCCTCTGGACAGCTTCCATCCTGTTTATGTCTTTGCGAAGATTGGGTCTCCAGAACTGCACGCAGTACTCCAGATGGGGTCTGACCAGCTGTCTGTACAGAGGGATAATAACTTCCTGTTTTCTACTGGTGATGCCTCTCCCTAAGCATCCCAGTATCCCCCCAGCCCTCCTTGCTGCCCTCTCACATTGCTTGCCCAGCTTTAGGTCATCTGATATGACTACCCCCAGGTCCCTTTCCATTTTTGTTGTTGTTAGTATCTCACCCCCCATTGTGTACTCTTCCCCTTGGTTTTTGTTTCCCAGGTGCATTACCTTGCACTTCTTAGCATTGAATCTAAGCTGCCATACATTTGACCATTCCTCTAACCTTGCCAAGTCCATTCTCATCCTTTCCACCCCACCTTGTGCATCAACTCTGTTGCAGATCTTTGTGTCATCTGCCAAGAGACATACTTTTCCTTCCATTCCTCTGCAATGTCACTTATAAAGACATTGAAGAGGAACGGTCCTAATACTGAACCCTGCGGTACCCCACTAGTAACCCCCTTTCTTCAGAGTGTACTTCATTTACTATTACTCTCTGTGTCCTATTCTCCAGCCAATTCTTTTACCCAGGCTGTCATCTTGGGACCCACTCCCAGGCTGGTTAACTTGTATATTAATCTTTTGTGTGGGACTGTGTCAAATGCCTTGCTAAAGTCTAGGTAGGCCATGTACACAGCCCCTCCCTGATCTACTACTTTGGTCATCCAGTCAAAGAAATCTATCAGATTCGTCTGGCATGACCTTCCCGCTGTGAATCCATGCTGCCTTGGGTCCTGTGCCCCTTTGGCCTCTAGATACTCGACAATTCTTTCCTTCAGAAGTGATTCCATCATTTTGCCTGTCACTGAGGTTAAACTAACAGGTTTGAAGTTTCCTGCTTCTGCCTTGCTCCCACTTTTGTGAAGGGGAATCACATCTGCCCTCCTCCAGTCCTCTGTACCACCCCATCCTCCCATGATTTGTTAAAGAGGGTAGTCAGTGGTGTCACTAGTTCTACCCTTAGTTCTTTTAGAATTCTGGGATGAATGCCATCAGGCCCCATTGCTTTGTCCACCTTCAGTTTAAGAGTTCTTTCAGAACCCTTTCTTCTGTAAATGGGCTGGTATCAACTTCTGTATCCAGAGTGTTTCTACTGTTTGTTTTAGGTACCTGCGCCTCTTCATTTGTAAATACTGAGCACAAATATTTGTTTATTATCTCTGGCTTTTCACAGTCACCCTCTGTCCACCCTCCTCCCTATCAGAGCATTTGCTTCAGGTGCTATAACCTTGTCTCTAATCACAAGTTTCTATTCTTTTATTCTTTATGTAATTTTTTGCAACACTTTGAGCGTTGATGTTTGTTTTTTCCTGTTAATGCCTTGTTTTGGATATTTTATGTGCATATGAATTTGCTTGAGTGTTGTATTTTTGTGTTTTCCAAAAGTGCCGTGGGATCTTTAATGTCCACCTTAACAACCACAAAGAAGAAAAATGAGGAAGGAGCTCAGTTTTATGTCTCATTCGAAATATGGGACACCCAGACAGTACAGCATCCCACAGTACTGCACTCAGGTGCCAGTGTTTATGGTAATGAAGTCCTGTGTGGAGTGGCCATCTCCCTGACTGAGCGATAGATTCAGTAATCTTTTCCCAACTATGTTTTAATGAATGTGATTTTATGTCATCTGTATAAACACTTTAAAATTTACAACAGCATGAAAGTTATAAAATAAACTAATAAGTTACGATAACCGCAGTACTAAAACAAAACCAAAACAACTGTGATTTTGCCAAGTAAAACCAGCCTCCAATAAAAACAGTGATACCATATATTCATGACTACAGGCAGTGAAACGCAGCTATCTCTAGGAACTTTCAGGGACTTGAAAAATACAAATGAGAGCTGAAAAATACCAATGAGAGCTGAACAGCTGAAAGGAATGCTGGCTATGAACTTCATTTTGCCTTGTTGCAGAATAAACATCATTCATAGACAAGAGGGCCTAAAAGGCAAGATTCCCTGAATGTCTGATTGACAATGTCTGCACACATAAGGGGATGATCACACAGTGGAGCACTGTGAACTGTACAGCCCCAGCACACAGCAAATGCATTGCTTGGAAGTATCAGTACTTCATCAGTGATTCATATAGGGTTGCATTAAAATCAACCCAGACAAAACTGCATAATACATGAGTATGTATTACAACTCCTGTAGGCAGTATAGCACAGTGAGTTAAGGCCCTGAGCTGCAGGTATGGACATCTGGGTTTGAATCCCACAGCCACCTAGGTGCATACTGTGTGATCCTGAGCAAATCACTTAACTTCTTTGTGCTCCCAGGTCGCATCTTGAAGCAAGCTTCGGCTTAGTGTGCTACTCCTGGCTAAACAATGTTCCCTTTCCCTTTCCATACCTGACCCAGCCCACGCTGAGGTGGACACTTTTTTAAAACACCTGCATCTCCCTGGTCCATCGGAAGAAGAAGAAGCCATGTTAATGGCCCCAATCTTTACTCAAGAAATTCAGTTTGCCTCAGTAGACTGAAGCCAGAGAAATATCAGGGTTACCCAGCAGTTTCTTTCTGGAAATTTGCTTCAGGCCTTCACTCCCTTTTTCCAGCAAGTGGTCAATGCTTTACTGAAAGACCAGACTTCCCTCCATTGTGGAGCTATGCAGGGATTTCTGTTATTCTAAACAGCCCCCCAATAGGTGTGACTTGTACAGACAGATTTTGATGAACATCAACTATAAGCTTTTCATGTCAATTATGGCACCGCCTGGTACCCTGCTTCCTGACTGATTCACCCAGACCAGTCAGGGTTTGTCTGATCTGGACAGACCATGCATAGTATTTTTGGGTCACTTTCTATCTTCCATCAGGTGACTAATACTGGAGATTCTCTTCTGGCCCTCAGTCTTGACAGGGAGAGAGCGTTCAACTGGGTGCCTTGGACATTTCTCTGTGCCACACTGCAGCGGTTCCCCTTCCCTCTCCCTTTTTGGATTTGATTTCTAGTATATACTCCTCTCTTCATACACAAGTCCAAGCTAATGGCCATCTTTCCTGAGATTTGCTCTTTTGTGGAATCCGCAGGGGTGCCCATGTCCCCTTTATTCGCTCTGTACATCGAGCCCTTAGCCCAGGCTATCCATCAGCATCCTACTGTCTGAGGACATATGGGACAGGATGGGACTGAACACTGCATCACCCTTTACATGGACAATGTGTTGCTATATCTTGCTGCCCCTGACACCGATCTCCCTGCGTTTTGGACCTTCTTACAGAAATTCAGCACACTTTTGGGATATAAATTGAGTGAAACTAAAACAGACGCCTTAGCAGTCAATTTTGTGCCTTTGGCAGAGCTGAGACAACAATTCCCCTTTTGGTGGCATGGCTCCCAAATGTGTGGTCTTGGGGTTAACCTAACCAACTCATCCACCCAACTATTTCAGGCCAATTTCACCCCTTTACATTCTCATTACAGATGGACCTCAATAGGTGGAATGTCTTACTGCTCTCCTTGGAGAGGCGAATACCTATCATTATAATGATGGTGCTTTCTAAATTCCTCTATTTTTTTCAGTCCCTATCCATCCCAATAGATTGACTATATTGGAATTGATGCTGAATGATTAACAGGTTCATCTGGCAGGACAGGCCTCGAGAATAGGATATACCACCCCTTGCTGACCTAAAGTTCAGGGTGGACTTGCCTCCCGATCTCTTATTGTACTATGAAGCTGAACAGCTACAGCCTGTGCTTTACTGGGTAATCTTCTTCAGCAGCATTGCGCCAGCTGGAATAGGCAGCCTTGTCAACCATCTCCTGAACTTGCTATCTATGATTCAGCAGCTGAGTGTGCTGACTGATTGTAACTCTTTCTGTATCCACAGCACTTAGAATCTGGAGATATTTGCTGATGAGGGCAGGTATTTGGGAGCAGATGCTCCAGTTATTTCCTACATTTCCATAAGCACTTCCTGAAGGCCAGACTAGATTCTGGTTACAGGATCCGGTATCAGAGAGGCTCAATGTCCATATCAGTTACTAGAAGGCGATGCTGTAAAGTCCCTTCAAACCTCACGGGAGAGCTTCAGTCTCCCTCAGATGGATATGTTTCATTATTTTCAAGCTAGGCCTTACGTCTCCACCTGGATTCAATGTGGACCTCTATTGGACACCAATAACCCATTAGTGTAGTTAACCATCTTTGCAATGGTGGGGACCCCATCGTGCATATGATTTCCTGCCTATATTCATCTCTCTCTCAGGTTAAAGCGTTGCCCCACATTCAAGTCCTGGACAGATGGAATAAGGTAGTTAACTCAGCCCCTTACTCCAGAACAGTGGCAGGTGGCATGTAGGAATCAGAGAATCACTTCATCAATGTTGTAGACAGAGTTTAGCTGGAAATATTTAGTAAGGTATTTCTTAACCCCAATTCAGCAGGCCCAAAGAGGCAAGGCACTCATGGCCATTGCTGGAGGCGGTGTGGTGGTGGTGCGGTGCAAGCAGAGCATTATTAGGTCTTCTGGGCATGTCCCTGGCTTTCTTCATCCCTCACCTCTATAGAGGCAGCCTTACATTAAATTTTTACCTCAACTCCACCTGACAGAACACTTACTCCTTTTCCTGTTGTTTCCACTGGTCTGAAAGATGCAGCAGTTAAATATTTGTTAAAGATTCTTAGACTTATGGCCAAAAAAGTGCTTTTACCAAACGATGGCATATGGTTGAAATCCCAACCATGGCAGAGTGGATAGTTGTAGTCATAACATATATGACATGCAAATGCTTACTTATTCCATCTGTCAACAGGAGTGAAAAGGATGCAACAGATTGGGAGATGGATTAAATTTAAGACATGGATCCTAACTTTGTTCCATAACAGAGTGTCAGGTGACCAAAGAAGCTGGGGCCATTCCTGGAGATACTGCACTTTTTTTTTTTTTTATTTAGGTCATTAAGAGCTGCAATTACATATTGCAAATCATTCTTCACAGAAACACATATATAACTGTTACATATAAAATAAAGACATACAAATAAATTCACTAGAGACACTATATATCAGTAACAACTTAAATAGGAGGGATCAGATAATTTAGATGAACAACCAAGACACCACCACAGATTCTTCTTGCAGTGTCAGGTTGCTGTTAGAAACTGAGCTAGGGTAGATTAAAATGAGATATTTTAAAGTAAGTTGGAGGGCCATCCATCTCTCCGCCGTGGCAGCATCTGCTCTCAAACTGTACAGTGTGCATTTCATGCGACAAAGTCTTGCTCTACTGATGCTATATACCATACCCAGGGTTACCATCTGGTTTTAAATTGCTCCTGTCTCGCATCCCTGCGGTTAACCGCTCCTGGAGATACTGTACTTTTTAACATGTGCACCCAGTGAAAAGGACCCCATCCTCTGCCCCGATAGAGTTTTGTCTACCTACAGCTGACATACTTTTCATTACCCTGTAATACTATGTAGCACTGGAATTCTTAGTTAGTCCTAGGCTTGATCTGTTTTATCTAGTTCTATTTTATCTGTTGTTGTTTTGTAGGCTGTTCTTGTCTGTGACCTGTGTAATTAAAACTTAGTGAAAAAGGTTGATTATAACAAAACAAAATCTTGTATTACCGAGTTCTGTCTCGCACGTGCTACAATACACCATACTACGCTTTCACTCGGTGGGCTACACTGTAATGCTATACTACTGAAATCCAGTAATAATAAAAAATAAACTACAGAAGTGGTGTTCATTCATTTTGTATACACCCTTGGTGTAAGATGCATACATAAACTTTTCAAGCTTCGCTCTCACGGTTTATGGATATCATACATTAGTTGTGTAAAACAAAATTTCTGAATACACTACCTCCCGTGACATTATTCTGTATATAATTACTGGTTAGGTATGATTACAACCTAAACCCAGCATGTGTAAATCTCCATTACATCCCCCCATTACACATGTACATGTGTAACAGAGATTAGCTCACACTCCACCTCAGCTGTTTTGAGGCACGTGGTAAGTGGTTCATGCTTCACTGTGAAAGAAAACAAAACACGTAATTATATCAAATAAAATATGAGCCACAGTCAATCTTGTTTTTTCACATACCCTTAAGAGTGCACTACCTAAATAAACAACATGACTTTCACTCTTGTGGTTTATGTGGTACCAGTAGTCTGTCCCCGTTATCCTTACAGTCATTTATAACCCCTGATATTACTCTCTGCCAATAGCTCATCCACCTCTAATTATGGAGAAATGGGGGCGGTGTGATTCAGAATATGACATTTATCTTCATGAGTTAGGCAGCAGGACCATAACTCCTGAATGGCAAAGCCCTCCACAAAGGAAGATGACTGTCCTATCCCAAGTCAGAAGCACACACAGCCAGTGTGACTCACAAGGACCCAGAACACAAAACAAATAACTGAAAGGGATCTGCTTCACAGTCTCTCAGCAGTGAACTGAACAACCAGTGGAGTAAAAAGACCCCTCACCAGTTACAGATGTAAGTGTTATTCACACACAGCCAGCCCTTCGTTACGCTACAGCTAACATTGAGACTGGTTGTGTGTTTGTTTTGTTTTGCTAGAAGTCCCTTTTCAGGGCACAACTGGGGTAGGGGAATACAGATGGTAAGCAACTGAAATTGAACCAGATTAAGATGTTGGTGGTATTTTTAGTGAATAAATACATTTGTAACCGGTGGGTGGTTGGGTCTTTTTTTACTCCACTGGTTGTTTGATGTTCTCAGTCAGGCCATTGTGTGTCTAGTTAATGCCACACATTGTTCAAGAAATGCAAACATTTCAAATTAAGTCTTTTTTTTTAAGCTGTAACTATTAATTAAACTTTTATAATAAATAACATTAAAACATATTTATTTAAGACAGTAAAAACAAATACATATATCAATAATATAAATTAAATTTAGGAGTTTAGGATAGCAGTATAGCCTAGAGATTATATAAGCTGTGAATGAGCTTGGTACATCCAACAAAACTGGGTTTGATTTCTGCAACTTCTGCTTGCATTCTGTGTTACCCTAAGCAAGCCAATTAAGCTTCCAGTGCTCCTGGAGCATCCCATTAAAACACACACTGTGCCTAGTGGGCCTTACCCAGTTACCAAAAGAATTAAAAAATAATAGTTCTATTATAAAAGAATGTAAGACAATGAACTGTGAACTCACTTTCTCCGCTACTTAGAATCCAGACAGTAGTTATATGTCCATCTTTGCTTTTTTTTTATTTTGATAGACACACTGATAGAACAGCAGACCTCTCCACGGATGCTGACTGTTTCATGCCCTCTCACTTTTCAAGGCATAAGAAGTGTGAGAAACTGGTGGCCATATAAGTGCAGGAATTAAAGAAACAGTGCTTTCTAGTTTGTGCTCACTTCTATAACAATAACTGACAAAACTAGAAATAAATATGTGCAAAAATCCATCATGTAAAATGACTAGAATACACCACTCAGGATCAAAACAGCATCTCTGGCCAGCAGCCCAAAACAACTGTTCTTCTATTTCTTGCCATAAAAATTTGATCTTAGGGAACTCTCAAACTGTTAATTAAATTACCCATATCTTGTTAACATCTATAACATTTTATCTAAGTTCTCACGTTTTGCAGATAATCCAGAATCCAGTATTAGGGCTGTGCAAGGGCTGATATTTGCACTTGAATTTGTCTCTAGTATTTGTATGTGTTTGCATATCAGTGTTTGCAGAATATCTTATTTTATATTTCAGGCTCATTTCTGTTGTTATTGAAGACACAAGACCAACAGTTTGAGAGGTTTCAATAAAACATTCAGTGTTCTCAAGAAAATATGCATTCATCTAATGGAGCAGTACTAGTCATGGGTGTTTCATATCAGCCTAAACCAAGGTCTAATACTACTTTCTGTGGTCTAACACAAATATTTAAGAGTTATATGTATAAAGTGCAGTATTAGGGTGTTTTTATCCCAAATAGTATTTGTTTTGCATGACCCTTTCCAATATGTATTATGGATGAGTCTAATTGAACTAGTTTAATTTGATCTAATCTGTTACATTTGAAACCATCTCCTGAGACATATTTCTAGTTATCACCTAAAGCAGCCATTTCTAAGCTTTCTCCCACATACTATGCATGCCAAAAGGAGTCTTCACCTTTGATATAAATATTTATAAATTAGGGTTATGTAGATATTGTTTTATACTAAACATTTAAGAAATCTGCTAATACAGGCCAAATCATGTTGTCTAGAAGCTACTGGATCTGCATTTGTATAATATGTAATTATTGAAATGAATCCCTTGCAACTTCACTACTCTGGGTAGAATGCTGCATGTGGTGAGCTACGCAACTACCAGTCAGATGTACAGATATATGGTGTTATATTCTGTGCGTCTTTAAAATGTCACAAGGAATAATGGATAAGAGTCACATGGAACAAGGGAATATAATTTTTTTCCCCAAAGGTCTGCAAATTCCCTGTGACCTAAGAGAAAATGGTTTTCCCAGGGAAGCTGGAAATTGCATTTCAAAAGAGTCTTCCTGCTAACTAACACAGAAGTCCTAAATCTATCACCTGTAATAAAAACTGTCACTTGAAAAGCCAGGATGCTTCAGAAGACAGCATTGGGATAGCTATTAAAGAGGAAAAGGGTTCTAAACTCAGGAGATGTTAACAGCTAGCCCCGTCTATAACAAAACGTTGCACTTCAAAGGACAGTGCTAGATTCCAGGAAACTGTCATGGTATAATTACACTGGTTAGCTGGCAGAATATTAGAACTGTCAGAGAGTCTGACTAATAAAGATACGAGTCCCCTAATAAGATTTTTTTGGGAAAGCACGAGAGTGAAATCTACTGGCCTAAAAGTTAGGACCAGATCAAGACTTACAGACTGCCTTGGACCACAGGTATTTAAGACCCTCCACAGAGCATTTTGAGGACACTTTGCTTTTGGACACTCTCCTGACTAGAAGAGAACTGCTACAGAAAGGACTGAAACCTTTAAACAACCATTTGTTTTTCTGGACTTCATTCACTACAAATTTAAGGTAGAACTTTAAATAACTGCCATAGCAAATTTTTTTTACATATCCACTTTTATCTGTGCTACTCTGTGACCAAAAGTTTACAAACATTTTTTGTTATAATGTATGATAATTATTTATTTAGTAAAGACATTTGTTTTGTTTAAGAAACCTGCCTGAGTGAGATTTCTATACTGTGTGTGTGATTGTGGGATGTTTCAGTAATAATCTGTGACTAAACTCTTACTGCTAAGGGGTGCCATCATAAGCTACCAAATCGAACAAGGGTCTGAAAAGGAAAAGTCTTGGTAAAGATAGGGGGAATACCAAAGACTCAAGGAAGGTTCTGTGGGGATTTGAACCAAGTTATTACACACCTTGTGGGAGAAGGCAGAATCAAGGTTACAATGCTACCCCAAAGAGGCTGTAATGCCTGGATCTTCCCCCTTTGTGTAACAACCAAGAAGGGTTCATATTTGGCTACAAGACTTGAGACTAGTATTGTACCCTGATCCAGAGTAAAGAGGGAGCCCTGAGGCCTCATGGCGGGTGTTCAGTCATGACTTCTGCAAGCACTATAGAAGGACACGAAGAGGGTATCCTCTGTTCCTCCCTCCCAGTCACAGATTGCACTTATGGGTTGGCACTGTGAGCTCAGTGGATCTGACCCTCAAGAGTAGGTTTGTGACGCTGCATACCTCTTCTGTTATGTCATACACACATATATACATACAAACATATATACTTACTTACATACATATTTGGGGAGGATGAGACCATCGGTCCATTGAGTGCCTCCCTCCCACCAACTCAGTAGGAATATCCTGTCACACCTTTTTCTTCAAAGTACTTGTCTAGTCTGAGCTTAAAGTTTATTACAGTATTATCTGATACCACATGTTCTGGCAGTCTATTCCATGTATTCCCCACTCGGTCTGTGAAGCAGTTTTTTCTGATGTTTCCCTTGAACCTTTCTCCTTTCAGTGACATTGAGTGTACCCTTGTCCCTTCACACATGTGTATCTTAAAGATTTTGGAAATCTGAAATGTGTCAGGCAAGCCTCTGAATTTCAGCCTGGGATTCTAATAAGGATGCAGTAATGCAATAACTTTTAACACAGTGTGGCATCCCTTTAATGGGTTTTTTGAATGCTCGGAACATTAAGACAACATGAAGAAGTTTTGTTCTTGGCAGCACCTATGCTAGTGCACACTCCACAGCAGTAAAAAAAATGCATCTTCAAGAGCTGCACTAGGTCTGATGATGTTGTTTGTTCTAGATACTTGAATACTGTAATAATGTCACCTCCTGAGTCTTTTCCTTTCCAAGGAAAATAGTGCCAACTCTGCCTGTCAGTCCAAGTATCACCTGTTCTCCAAGCCATCAACAAACTCAGTAACGTTCCCCTGTAACCTCTCTTATTGCGTCAGTATCCTTCCTGAGATGTGGGCAACAGAAATTCACACTGTACTCAGGATGGGGCCAGACTAAGGATCTGTTTAAGGGCATTATAAAACTCCTAGATCTACTAATAGTTACTCATAATGCATGCCGTGATTCTTTTAGCCTTGCAAGCTGCTGCCCCATATTGTTGCCTCCACTTGAAGTTGCTGCTCATCAGTGCTCCCACATGTTTTCCTGCTTGATTTCAATCATCTCCAAGCTATTCATTATGTACCGGTTGACTAACAAGACCCTTATTAGTCAACCGGTGCCCATGTTTCATCACCAACTGTCCATTACAATATAAAGATACAAAAGGTACCCCCCCCATAGACTATAACAGCACTTGTTCCCACACTCTCCCTTGCATCACGCCACAATTTTTAGTGAGCATGGGCACCCAGAAACTGGGAAGTCCAAGGGATCCAGTGGGGCGAATTTATGGAGGGATAGCATTTTTTTTTAAGGATGGCTTTATTTTACATGTGAATATTATCAATAGCAGTTTAAGGGGGTAAGGCACCAATCCAGCCAGTGTAACAGCTGAGACTGGCAAATCTCTTCAACATCTTGGTGTTATCAGCAATCTTAATGATCCAGCCATTAGTGCCCACCTCCAGATCTCTTATTAATATACTGAACAATGAAGGTCCCAGAATAGATCCTTATTTAACCCCACTGGTCTGCTGTTTTCATGCCAATTAGTTTCCATTAATTTGACTCTAATGGCAGTTTACACTTACCTTTCTGCACTGCTGTGAGTGGTATAACTCACCTGATTCTGTGTGAGCATTTTCATGTGGACAGGCACAGGGGCATTATGGAGACACTCTGATGCAGCACTGATGAACCACAGTCAGGGAAGGGATAGAACGCTGCAGGAGCCTTGAGGAACACCTAGTTTTAAGGGGGCAGGAGAGGAAAGGGCCTTGTCGAAGGATACAAACTGACAGTGTTCGCAAAGGTAGCTTGAGAACCAAGACAGGGCCAAGCTAGAAACCCAGAGGGCCTCCAGCTTATGTAGTAGGAGGGAGTGGTTAACTAGTTTTGAAAGCTTCAGTTAAATCAATGAAAATGGTGCCTGTGAGTAGGCCTCTATCCATATTGTATTTGACGTTGCTAGTGAATAGAGTTAGGGCAGTAGGTACTATGGACAGGCCTAAAACCGCAGGGCCGGGACAGTAGATTAGAGTTACAGGTAGTCGGAGACTTGGGAGTGGACTAGCTTTTCAAGGAGTTTGAAGAGGCTACGGGGGACAGAATATTTTAGATATTATTATGTCTAATTTAAGTGATGTTTACAGTAGACCAAAGATTCTACCCCCAATTGGGTCATCGGATCATAAGGCAGTATTAGTAGTACATAATCGTGAAGGATGCAAGAAACTGAGAGGAAAAGCATATACATTTAGTTGCAAGCAAGAGTGGAACTTTAGATATAATCTCGGGGAAATTACAAGAGAAGAAATTTAATTATGAGAGTGTAGATAAGACATAAAATATGGTAACAATAATTAAAGAATCTTTAGACCAGGCCATGCCTATGACAGAAGTAATAAGGAAAGGAGGCGATAAGCCGTGGATTACTGATGAATTAAAAAACTGATTACTGTGAGGCAGGTGGCACTTAAATGAAAAAGATATGACGTATATAATAGAATATGTAATGAAGTGAACAGGATGGGAAAGTGGCTAAGAATGCATTATTATAAAAGAAAGGTGGAAGGGTTAAGGAAATCAGAGTTGTGAAAGTGGTGGAAGAAAACAAAAAAACATTATGGGAATAGGTAAACAAACAAATCAAACAGATAAATGGAAATGATCATGTGGATATGAGGATTTAGATGGATGTGTCCCCTTTTCAGCAGCTTTAAACACAGTGTTATGCAAAGAGAGTAAGGAGTTATCCCTTTAGATAAGAAGGGTGCATTAGTGGAGCCTGATCTGGATAGTTTCTAGTAAAAATTAATGAAATGGCAAAGGAATTGAAACAAATTAAGATAAATAAAGCAGCAAGTCCAGATGTCATCCCAAACTGGATATGGAAGAAGGAGCAGACTTACTAGCACCATGGGTGTGTCACGTTTTAATAAGTCAGTTCCACCTAGGAAAATCCCTTACAGTAGAAACAAGCAAAAACTGTCCCTCTTCCAAAGGTTTCAATACCAAAAATATATTTACAAATTTTAGACCAACAGCTTTCCTTTGACATGTACAATATCAAAAGTGTATCAGACTTTTATTTGCAAATGGATTATGGAGTTTGTTGAAAGTTTGCTAGACAAAAATCAGTTTGGATCCCTGAGGGGAAATTCAACGATTGATGCTGCCGTGAAATTTTTATAATTAAGTATGGGAGCATGGGATACAGAAATGAATGTTAGAGCAGTATTGGTAGATTATGAGAAAGCTTTCAATCTTACTGATCATAAATCCGTAATTAAGAAATTGGAAGGTTTTAAGATTTGTGAATGTATTATCAATTGGGTATACAATTTTTTTTTTGGAGGGGAGGTCTCAATGGATTGAGATGGAAGGTATGACATCTGAGGTGGAATCAGTCTGGGGAGGAGTTCCCCCAGGGTATCACATTGGGATCATTATTATTGTTAATTATAATAAATGATTTTGGTTTAAAGGGTCCATATATAAATTATGAGGATGATACTACAGTATTAGATATTTGGGAAAATGCTGAACAGTACTATGCAGTGTGATCTGGATTATATAGAAAGATGGTCAAAGAACAAGTTTATGCAAATGAATCCAGGTAAAACGAAGGAGATATACTTTGGGAGGCAGAGTAAATGAGAGACTGTAAATCATTCAAATTTTGGAGTGGTGGAAGTTGAAGTGGTTAATAAAGTAAAACTATTGGGCATTGTTTTCAAAATGACTTTAGCTGGGCACAGCAAGTCTCAACCATGGTTAAAAAGCAATAATAGCCAGCCCAGTGGCGAGACAGGGCTGAGGCACTGGATGCCTTACCTCTTGCCATGCCGGTGACCCATGTTCAGGAAACAAGCACGTGGTTGCGCCGGAGGGGCTGAGTGGATAGAGCAGCTGCCAGGTAGCTCTCCTCTCCCAGATTGGGAAGGTAGGCCTCTCCGGCTCTTGACTACCACTGAGTGGAGGCTCAATGGTAGCATCGGAGCACTGGAGGGCTTGCACATAGTCTGGGTGGGCATATCAGGGTTAAGCTGGGGCGGCAGCCGCGCATGCCTGCCTCCACAGGCATGTGCTGCTGTGAACTGCCGAGGTCCCAGGGACATAAAGGGTGAAAAGACAGGTGGAAAAAGATCCCCAGAGGCAGGATGAAGACCAACCCCCACAGGCTCCACAACAGTGGCTGGACATCCACCGTAAATTCTGTGGCAGAGGGGCGGTGTAAGGCAAATCCGTGGGAGCCAGGTGACAGGGCTAGAGTCGGTCAGATGGGGGCAGCCAGAGGAATGGAGAAGAAATAAAAAAAAAAAAAAAAAAAAAACAAATAGTAGGCTGTATTTTATGACTACTTTGAAAAGGGCTGGATTAATTCTTTCTGGTTTAATATGTTATTATTCTATGGTGGTTAGACCTGTATTGGAATATGGGCAGCTGTCTGGCATGGCAGGCTTACAAAGAATGAAACAGAGGAATTAGAAAGGAATGGGATACAGAAAAGGGCACTAGAATAGTGATGTGGTGTGAAATAAGTTATAATGGGGCATTGAACAAGTGCAGGTTAGAGAGGTTCAAGGTAAGACAAGGAAAAAATGGTTAGAAAAATGTTTAGTAAGGTATGTGACCCAATGCACAAACTTCACTGTTTGTTGTTACCAAATGAAACTACTGGATATCAGTTACGTAAACAGTCAAGGTGGAACAACCATTAATGAGAACTCAAGACTTGTAGTAGGTCTTTGTTTGTGCTTTACTTAGACATGACTTAAGGATTGTTTTTGGTGAGACAAGAGTAAACATATATTAACGTGTTTTATATAACATTACTTCCTGTATTTTGTAAAGCTGACTTATGATGTAATCAATTAATTTATAAGAAAATGTGTGGTTTGTGATTTTTTTTTTGTATAATGTGTTTTTTGAAGATGTACGAAACCTTCAACCAGCACCCTTTATGTATGGTTGCAATATTGTCAATAAACCAATCAATCGATGCATCACACTTATGTTGTCTGTTTTGACTTACAGAGAACCTGAGGAAAAATTGGTCTGGAAGGCCTGCAGGCTGTAGAGAACAGCTGTCATTTCTAGGACATTTATATGGAGGTTGCTTTCCTCTTTGGGCCATGTACCCTGTGCCTGATGTGGCCCCAGGTGCACCCTCTATCCCTCCCGATGCACCTGTATTGAGAAACTGCTGAGGAGAAGGGATCAGGAAGGGAACCCCTTTTAGCAAATGGCTGGGTTCCATCTGCTGCTGAAGAATTTTAAGGACAGGAGAGGTTACTGGGACTTTCTGTTCTAGGTCATCCAAGTGCAGGTCCCACTGGACTCTTAATGTCCACTGTGGGATTCTCATGTGCAGTCTGGCCCTTGGTATTGTGGTAATGGTCACTGCCATCAGGCCTAGGAGTCTTAGGAATGTCCTGGCTGTGACATACCTGTTGCTGTAAACCATCTGGGCCTGTGCAGTCAGACGCTCAGCCCTGTCCTCTGGTAGGAAGGCTAGGCCTATGACCATGTCCAGCACTGCCCCTATGTACTGCAAGCATTGGCAAGGGTCATTATTTACTAGAGCCTTGAACAGGTGTCTGGTGCAGTCTAGGGTTGGGGAAAGCTGCTCTCTGGAGTGAGCTTTGAAAAGTCAGTCGTCCAGGTAGGGGACAACATACAGGCCTTCCCTGTGAATGAACTACTGCTTAAGGGTGTAGGCAGGCATACTCACTGTACACATTTGAGTACAGTTTAGTTGAGTGCCTGACACAAACCATATGCCTTTCTGTTATCATTTTTATTCTAATCTGTAGTATGTAGGTTAGTTTAGGCCACTGAGGAGTGTCTCTGTTCAAACTTCTGTTGTTTATGAGACAGATACATTTACAATATCTTTAGAGATTAGAGGAATCATCTGACAACAATCTGACTTGTTTGGAAGGGGGTACCATTTGGAGAGGATGTGTAAATTTTTTAATTGGGGGGTGCAACTGTTGGAGACTGTGTACAAAACAGACATTTCTGGCTACACCCCTGGAGTTAAACATTTGGTAAAGACCCGTGGTGCAGATGACAAGCCATAGGGCAATACCCTAAACTGGTAGTGCTCCCCCTGAAACAGGAATCTTAGATATCTCCTGTGTGAGGTGCAAATCTTGATGTGCAGGTAAGCATCATACATATGTAGGGAGCAAATCTAGTCCCATGCTTGCAGCAGTGTAAGCAGGCCTTCTAGGAAAAAACATTCTAAACTTCTTGTACTCTACAAAAATGTTAAGATCTCTGAGATTTGTCTGTATTGGTGGTAGTTCAGGTGGATGCTAAAGATCCCATGGCACTTATCGAAAAGAGTAGGGGAATTTCCCCGATGTCCTGGCCAAATTTCCCTCATTCATTGAAAAAAATTAAAAAATAAAAAATATCACCAACAGCTTAATCTGGTTCAAAGTCAGTTGGCATTCATCTGTATCCCCCTTTCCCGGGTCATGCCTGAAAATAGGCAGGATTTGTCTAGTGCACTTACCCGGACAATAAAAACGAAATAAATAAAATAAAAATTTATAATGTGTCTCCAATCACCAGATCAGTTTGGAACTAGAACTAACCAAGAATAGAACCCTGTGTTCCTTTGTTCCAGTAGGATAGGTTCTAGTGCCCTTTTCTGCAGTAATGTGTGGATTTCCTCCAGCAGCAATGGAATGTGTTCTGGAGAGTAATGGGAAGGCACTGGTTGATGGTCTGGTGGTAGTTCCAGATCACAACCTTGTGGTATAATTTGCAGAAACCAAACATCTGAAGTTATCTTCCTCCACTAGTCCAGGTGGAGGGAAAGGTGACCCCCAACAACCACCCCTGGAAGCATTGGTGGCGGGAGGTTGAGGAAGGAGTCAGGCAGAACTGGATGCTGTGGCTGCTGCTGCAGTGCCACCTCTAGAGGCTTTTGAAGGAGTATCTGGGGTGGTTCCTGGTGAGGGTAGTGTTGCTGCTGATCTGCCCTTACCCTGCTGTTTAGTTGTAGACTGTCTGGTACTGGCTGGATGAAAGGGCACCCTCTGTCAAGTCCTTGTTTGGGTATGATAGATGGAACGGACTAACTTCAAGGTTCTACTTAAGGCCTGTAAATGGACAGAATGTCTTGCACATCTGCTCTAAAGAGCTTATATCCCCCAAAGGGAGCGCTGAGGATGGATTGCTAGACATCAATTCCAAATCTGGCCACCCTGAGCTAGGAGCATCTCCTGAGAAATGGTAGAGGCAACTGCCCTGGCAGAGGCATCGGAAATGTCACAGGTGGAGCGTAAGAGGTGTTCACCTATGTTGGCACCTACTGTGAGATCATTTAGTATCTCCTGCTTAAGAGTGCCCTCTGGAAGTGCCTGGGCAGCTGCCTAGGCCTTCCTCCAAAGATTATTTTGGTATTTTACCATGTGGACCTGCTAGTTTGCAATTCTCAGGCCCAGAGAGGCAGAAGCAAATGTACTTTTGTCCAAGACATCAAGCCTCCTGGACTCCTTGTCAGGAGGAAGGAAACTAAGGTGCTTTGGTGCCTTAGACTTGGATAGTATTGATGGCAGAATCTGCCTCAGGTTGGCCTGCAAAAAAAAAGCTTACCTGAGTGAGCCTGGTATATCTTACCTGCCTTCCTTGGTATTGCAGGTATTATGCTGGGCCCATGCTATGCAGCCAAGGTGGCATCCTCCAGTGCTGGCAGAAAGGGAGGAGTAACAATGAGTGGGAATCAGGCAATTCTAGAAGTCCACCAAATTCTTCTTAGCAATATCCTGTTCCTCTAAGTCAAACCCCATGGCAGTCTGAAGTTCCTGCATCATGGTTATGAATGCGGAATCTTCGTGGGATACCTGGGTATACAGACCAGAGTCTTCACTCCCAGTGGATACTGTGAAACTGGTTCTGTCATAAGGATCCACATACTCCTCTCCTTCCACTTCCTCCAGAATAAGCTCTGGATTATACTCCCAAGTCCTTGTTGACATAGTCGGGAAGGTGCAAGGAGGGAGAAGGAGAAGCCATTGATGGCCTAGAGGGTATCTGGTGCATTGGTTTGGCACGTGTCAACACTGGAGTTTGTCATGCTGGCCCCATCAACGTATCCCACTGTATAGGAGGGGCAGGCAGCAGACATTTGAGGAAGTCCGTAAAGGATTAGAGAACTACCTGCATGTCATCGCCTGTATAGTCAACAGGAACGCCCAAGGGTGTCAACAGAGGAAATGTTCCCCATGATGTTGACAGCAACTCACCAACTGTAATAGGCCAGTGGTACTCTCAGCCTGCCTGGACTGGGTCTGGATGTTGATGGATGGGGCAGCTGGAGGTGTCATCGTAGTAGCAGCTGACGGCGCTGAGGTGGTCGCACTGGAATGAATGAGTGATCGTGAGTGAACCAGGGAGGCCTTCTCTTTGCTGCAATATCTCTCCTGGTGCTTGTGCTTATGTCCTAAAGGTTCTTCTCAGGACTTCAAAGACTGGGAGTCTGAGGAACGGGCTGACGACGTGAAAGAACTCTTTTCCCTGTGCTCTTTCTCCATTATGGCCACCTAATGTTTTAAGTGGGTCTCTAAGGAGTTCTCTTGGCATTGTCGGGTAGCATTATTGAACTTTCTGCAGATGTGGCAGGCCTTCACGTTATGGACGGAGCTGAGGCAGTATATGCAGAGTTGCCAGAGTACATCTTTTCGCCACATTAGAAAAGTTGATGGCAATGGCAATGTTTCCGAGGAGAGTGCAATAAGTATGGTCGATGGAGGCAAAAGAACTGAGTAGGGAAGGGACTAACCATGTTTTTATGGGAAGTGCCGACACAGGACGTCATTGTGGGCGGCCCCTAGTGGACTGCTTGCAAAAAGTTTCCATGTGGTCCTAGCACCTGACAGCTATAGTTCCATAGGTGTGGCCTGATGAGAGATATCCTGGAAGAGCTCTCCTTTGGGGGGGTTTCATCTAAGGTATACAATATAACCGAATGCTACTATCCCTTGTCTCACTCCAAAACCAGTGCACAGCGTATACCCTCTGAAGTCTCATTCCAACACCCCACTGATTATTCCCAAACTTAAAACTAGGTTAGGGGACTCCTCCTTCACATATGCTACTCCCATGTTATGGAACTACACCCCGCCTGACATTAGACAATGTCCCATGGCTGCCTCATTCCACAAACATCTGTTTAAAGTAACAAAGTGCTCTTGTCAATGAGTTGGTTCTACCTGTTCGTGTATTGTAACCTACTTTACAATCAAGTTATTGTGCAATTTATGTATAGTTCACTGTTTATTACTAAAGGTAATATGCGGAGTCATAGCTATGCTTGTATAGTTTTTCACTGTCGACAATGTATTTAGTCCTACACTAATTCAGCCTTGCTTTAATATGGGCTGTCAAGTTTATACCTAAATTTTGTAGAAGGAGGTAGAAGACTTGGTTTGCTGGCCAAGGTACCTAGCTTCACCTGAGCTCTTTTCTTCTAAGACTGCTTGAAAGGCAGAGTAGAGAAACTTACCAGAGCAAGGGAAAAGGATTAAGACTAAGTTTGGCTAAGCAGATTTACTGTGTGGTGGTGTTTTTTTTTTACTCACAGGGATTGCTACTGTTTGTTGCTAACATTTCATTGCTTTATTTTTTCTCTGATTCAAATTGTTGTTGCTGGTATACCTTCTTCTGCATTATTACAAGGTGTGCCTACATGTGTGCTAACAGATTACTCCTGTAATCTTCTGATTCAAATTGTCTTTTGCAAGGTATATCTTCTGTTACTGTTTTTATTTTCTCTGGAGCAAAGTGTTTCTTACAGCGTATATCTTCTCTGAAATTATTACAGGTGGTGCTTTACAGGTTTACAGTTTTATCTAACATTAGGATAAGCTTTCAGGGTTACTGCATTTGTTGTTGACTGATTGTTTCTGCTCTTACCTCCTTGTTCTTTCGTCTGTGGTTCTTCTTTTAGGCAGGGAAGGGCCCAGCCACCCACCCCCATCCCCAACCACCCCACACTACACTCCTTTTATAGGGTACCACAGTTGTGACATTTCCTGTGGCAGAGCAGGAAGGGCGGATCAGTGGGGCCTCACAAGGTGATCTCATTTACAGGGCACTAGTAATTTAACTTGTTATAACAAGTTAAACAAAGCACAATTAAACCATTACTTGCATTTTTTCCCTTTTTTTCCTTCTAATTACTCTGACTAGGTTACAAACCCAGCAACTTATTTGGAATGGATTTCATTAACTGCAGATACTGTGGAACAATTTTCAGAAGGACAGTCTTACAGGATTTAGGCCACTGTCCTACATGCTGGGCCTTTGGAGATCTTAGGGCTCAGCTCCGGCAGCATGGGCAGAGATTGCGCCTCAAATTTCATATTGAAGAGGAAATACATTATAAGAACCACCTGCCATTTCCCCAGCATCCAACAGAAAACCTCGACCGCAGAGGGTAGTTGGTCCAGGAGGTTGGCAGGTGGTTAGGAGGAGCAAATCAGGTGCCCCATCACTCTCTGCTCTCCAACACATTACCTCCAAAAACCATATAAACACTACAAACAGGTATCTGCCTCTATCTCTGAAATCAAATAAAGAGGCAGAAGACACTGCAGAGCAGGACACTGTGGCACAGGAGCTAACACAACAAAACTCACCCAAATCAGGAACCAAAACAAAACAAACACAAAGGAAATCCAAAAAACTTCTGATCATAGGAGACTCCATGATTCGGGGAGTTGATACCCATCTCCAGCCAGGGGTGATGGTCAGATGTCTCCCAGGTACATCAGCATGGAGTGACACTGACCGCATTGCTAAAATTGTTCACAAAGCAGGAGAAAACATTGATGTCCTAGTACACATAGGGACTAATGATCCGCCAGCCGGTCAGTTGTGGAGACCAAGGAACACCTGACTAGGCTGGGTGACAAACTATCATCTATTTCATCCGGCATCTCCTTCTCTGAGATCCTGCCAGTCTGGGAGAGGGACCAGATGGACGGAAGGTCAGAGAAGGGAGATAGGGAGCTAAACACATGGCTCAAGGACTGGTGCCAGGAAAAGGACACAGATTTGTCGGGAACTGGCAGTTCTGGGAGCGAAAGTTCTTTAAATTTGATGGACTGCATCTGACTAAAGAGGAGTCAGTGCATTGGGGCAGAAGTTTGACATCTTTGAAGAATATTTAAACTAGCAAATGGGAGAGGGTGCAGCACCCCATCGTCGAATGGGAAGAACACCCCCCCTCAGCTAGTGGTCAAACAGGAATTCAGCATGTTTGCCGTTCATTTGCATCACCAGGTAAGAAAAGGTTTGTCTCCCATACAACACACAGGGTAATGCCAAACTTCACCCAACAACTAACACACCAAAATCTGGCCAATGGAAAATCATGTACACAATGCTTACAGTCTGGGAAATAAGATCCCAGACCTGCAGGCAATAATGTCAGAGGCTAAACTGGACATAGTAGCAATTAGTGAGACGTGGTTTACCAGTAACCACACTTGGGAGACTTCAGTACCTGGCTATGTATTGTTCAGAAGAGACCGAGGGTGCAAAAGGGGAGGTGGCCCTGTATGTTAATGAAAATATCAAAGCTACAGAAATTCAGAATACACATAAGGAGCCAGAAGAACTGTGGGTCACCCTGGAAACAGGAAATGGGACAGCCAAAAGAACTGGGGTTGTCTACAGGCCCCCAGACCAGAGGGAGGACATAGACACATTACTGTTAGAAGATATACAAAACATGACAGCTAAAGGGAGGTTCTGATAATGGGAGACTTCAACATGCCGGATACAGATTGGTCAATACCAGCAGGAACATCTGCCAGAACTAGACTCATAGTGGATACCCTGCAGGGGGAGGGCCTCAAACAACTGTTACAGCAACCCACAAGAGACAGGGCTATCCTAGATCTAGTACTGACTAACAAAGAAGGGATCACAGATCTCCAGGTAGAAGGTCACCTGGGGGCCAGTGACCATCACATGGTATGGTTCAATTTGGCTACTACATCTAAATCATCCCATTCCAAGGCAAAAATATGGGACTTCAGAGGAGCTGACTTTGATAAGATGGCCAACAGAGTTAAGCTAGCCCTGGCAAAAGAAACACAGAGAGGGGTACAGGCAAAGTGGCAAGCATTAAGGATGCAATACTTGAAGCAACATCCCATTGTGTTAGACAGAAAAGGAAGTAAAAGAAGAGGAAACCACTTTGGTTCTCAAATACAGTAGCAGAAAAGGTCAGAGCCAAAGGCTGGCCTTCAGGAAATATAAGGGAACACAGCGGGATGAAGATAGGGAGGCATACCAAACTGCCCTAAGGGAAGCAGGTAAGGCAGTAAGGCAGGCAAAGTCCCAAACTGAGGAAACACTAGTACGAACAGTAAAAGAAGGTGACAAGACTTTCTATAGATACATTAGTGAAAGGAGAAAGTCCAGAGGGGTATTGCTAAGCTAATGGAGAAAAGGGAGCATGTGAGGAGGAGGACCATGTAAAGGCATCTATCCTAAATAGATACTTTTGCTCAGTATTTACTGAAGAGAAGGTAGGGCAGGGCCACAGCTCAGCATCATGGACACAGGGGAGGGAGGTGAGCACTACTCCCTTCACAAAAGAAAGGGTCCTACAAGAGCTTGCTAAGCTCAGGGTGGATAAGGCAATGGGACCTGATGGCATACATCCCAGGGTACTTAAGGAGCTAAAGGAGGAACTAGCAGAGCCATTAGCAGAATTGTTTAGTGAGTCTCTGAGCACAGGAGAGGTCCCAGAAGACTGGAGAAGGGCTCATGTGGTCCCGCTCCACAAGAGTGGTAGCAGGGAGGAGGCGGGGAACTACAGACCGGTCAGTCTTACCTCAGTAGTGGGCAAGATTATGGAGGCACTCCTTAAGGAAAGGATAGTGCAACACCTGGAATCCATAGGGGCTCAGGATCCAAGACAGCATGGGTTTACAAAAGGAAGGTCCTGTCAAACTAATCTCATAGATTTCTTTGACTGGGTAACCAGAGTGGTGGACCAAGGGGGAGCAGTTGATGTCGCCTACCTTGCTTCAGCAAAGCTTTTGACACTGTTCCACATAGAAGATTGATAAATAAGCTGGGTAGGCTCGGGGTGGGTCAGAAGTTGGTCAACTGGGTGGCAAACTGGTTGACGGGCAGAAAACAGAGAGTGGTGGTAAATGGTATACAGTCAGAAGAGATGCAAGTCACAAGTGGGGTACCTCAGGGATCAGTCCTGGGCCAGTGCTCTTCAACATCTTCATTAGTGACCTTGCAGACGGACTAGAGGGTAAGGCTTGTCTGTTTGCAGATGACACCAAGATCTGCAACAGAGTAGATGATCCGGATGGGGTGGGCAGAATGAGAAGAGATCTGGATAAACTAGCAGAATGGTCAGAAGAGTGGCAACTGGGATTTAATGCAAAGAAGTGCAAAATCATGCACATAGGGAAGAGAAACCCTGAAGCCACCTATAGGCTGGGAGGGGAGTTGCTAGCAGTCACAAAGGAAGAAAGAGACTTGGGCATCATCATCACTGATGACCTAAAATCATCCAAGCAGACCTCTAAAGCAGTAGGTAAGGCTAGGGGGTGTTAGGGTGTATTAGTAGGGGTATTTACAAGTCGAAGAGTGGGAGGTAATAATCCCTCTGTACAAGACACTGGTTAGGCCCCATCTGAGTACTGCGGCAGTATTGGAGGCCACACCTTCACAAGGACACTAACCAAATTGAGGCAGTCCAGAGAGAGAGCAACAAAATGGTGCAGGGACTGCATCAGAAGACATATGAGGACAGATTAACGGAGCTCAATATGTATACCCTTGAGCAAAGGAGGGAGAGAGGTGATATGATCGAGGCATTCAAACACCTTAAGGGCATAAACAAGGTGAAAGAGTCTAACATGTTTAAATATAAGAAAAAGCAGGACAAGAGGACACAGCATGAGATTAGAGGAGGCCGATTAAGGGGAATGAGGAAATTCTTTTTCACAGAAAGGGTGGTGGATGCATGGAATGGCTTACCACAAGAAGTGGTGGCTATGAATACAGTGCAGGGCTTCAAACAGGCATGGGATAGGCATAAGGGAGCAATACAAATGACTATGAATATATAGGCCACTGACAGAGCAAAGGCTGATGGCACATTTATAAGGTAGAAAAAGAAATGGGCAGACTGGATGGGCCTTGCGGTCCTTATCTGCCGTCAACTTCTATGTTTCTATGTTTCTATGTTAAGCCACATGTATTTATTATATTCTGTACGTTGTAGGTAATCTCTCTGGTTGTATCTGAAAATAGGTATTAGTTTGCCTGGGGCACTTACCTGTTCAACAAAAATGAAATAAATGAATTACTGGCAAGACTGCAAGGTATGAACAACAACAACAAAATGAAAGCCTCATATGGACACTAGCTGGGTTAAGTTACATAGGTAGTCTCTGAATCACTTGACAGCTGCTTGGCTGAGACCTAGGGTCCTGATACTGTGAAAGAGTACTGCATATTATCCCAAGTCAATGTCTTGGTGAGGTCAATGAAGATGTCCCCAGTGAGAACACATCAATACCTGTCTGCTTAAAGACAATGACGCAGAAAGACCAAAGGTCCATCTAGTCTGCCCAGAGTTCCCTATCTGCCCTGGGACCTATTATCTATGCATGGTTTCATCCTCCTGGTCCACCTCTCTGGTCCTCCCAACTGTTACTGACTTAGGTAACCACCAAATCCTTCACTCCACCCCAGCCACGCTTGAAACCATTTACAGTCATGGTGCCCCACCCATCACCACTGCTGCTAGCAGACTGTTCCATGGCTCTACCACCCCTTCCATAAAACAAAACATCCTCACATCCCTCTTAAACCTCCCCCCAATAGTTTACACTCATGACCTCGGGTTCCTGACTCTGTACTCCTGCTAAACAGTTCCCTGCAGTTCACCTTGTTTATTGCCTTCAGTAACTTGAAGGTCTCAGTCATATCCCTCTCTGTCACCTGGTCTCCAGTGAGTGCTTGTTCAGTGCCTTCGGATAATCTTCATAAGATCTGCCCTGTTGGCCCTGAATCATCTTGATCACCCTGATCACCCTGTGTTGCACCATCTCCAGTCAGTCTCTGTCCTTTCTTAGGTGAGGACCCCAGAACTGAGCACAGTATTCCCAATGTAGCCTCACCAGTGACCTGCATAGAGGCAGTAGTACCTCCTTTTTCCTGCTGTCAGTGTGCCTTCCGATACAACACAGCATTGTATTAGACTTATTATAGACCTTATTACACTGGCTTGATTGTTTGAAGGTCACTAAAGATGACTCCCAGGTCCCCTTCTTCTTCCGTAGTGCTCAGTTTAATCCTTTCATCCAGTACTGTGCCCCCCCCCAAGTGCATAACCTTGAGCTTTCTGGCGTTGGATTTCAACTGCCAAACCTGAGACCACTGCTCTAGCATTTGTAGATCCCCTCTGCATCTCTCTGACCCCTTTATCACCATCTACCCTACCACAGAGCTTTGTGTAATCTGCAAAGAGACGCAACTTGCCACAGATTCTCTCTCCCACGTCGCTGATTAACATATTGAAGAGGACAGGACACAAGACAGATCCCTGCAGCACTCCACTTGTGACCTCCCTCTCTCCTGATTTACAAACAAGTATGTTACAATACAAAGCACGCTTGAAGACTTTGAGCAATGCAGATATGGTGTACTGCCTTACTGAAGCAAGACTGCACTGGGGAGAAAATGAGAATATTGTGCAGACTGAGATGTTCAGCCTGCTGTGTTTGAACGCAGTTTTCAAGAACCTTGAGAGGGATGGAAGAAACAAAATAGTTCTGTATTGATTCAGAGCCTGTTTGCCCCATCTTTGTGGATAGTCACAACTCTAACCTGTTTCCAGACAGTAGGCATCTCAATGGAGGTGACTGAACAGTTTAACTGGGCACAGATATGATGCCCTGTAAGGTACAGAACCCTATTGGTCAAGGGAGTTAACACTAGCACTTTTGTTTGGGCTAAGGTCCTTCAGTGCTCTGAGGACAAAAACAGAACTGTTGTGCAACCCCACCATGTGAGGCAAAATAAGATAAAACTACCTGAGTAATACATTTGACTAAAATTAACTTATTAGATGACTATTTTGCAGCTCCAGTATATTACATATAAATACTTATAGCATCAAGTATAGAGTCTCACACAGAGAGAGCTAATGGCTACTAGCACAACTGCCCCAGTGCTTCGAGGATGCTCTACCTCTTCATTGGGGTGGGGATATGGCTAGAGTGCCCCGATGAAATTCTCAAATGAGAAATGTTTCCAAATAAACTGAAGATGGGGAATTACATATTGTTGGCTATCTCTTGTAGGTAAAATCAGGATGGAGATTATGTAAGCTTAACAAAATACAAATAATATAGTGCTAAACAAACCAAAAAGCAAATATTATATAGTCCATTAACTAAATATTGAAAGAGAAGTTTTCTTACAGTGGCAGTGTATTAAACAAACACAGCGGTGCATTCATAACTAATGGTGTACAGATACTGACAAAGAACCAAATAGCTAGCTGAGATCAAACATAAGGAAGATACAGTATTTCCTTTTGCTTGTTTAGCACTGTATTATGTAAGCAATAAGACATGACAGGGTGTGCATTAGACAGTTCTTATGACAGCCAGGGTGTAGAAACATAGAATCTGTCAGCAGGAAAGGACTGCTTTGGGCCACCAGTCTGCCCAAATGGTTCCAGCTTAATCTGTCTCATTACAACCTCTCCTCCTGCCTTTTACCAAATAGTAAAGCCAAGTGCACATACATGGAATCAAAGTAATGTAACCAATTCAGTGGACTATAAATATAGCACACTAGCATAACCTTGGCAGTGTTAAGGTGGACTTTCTTGTAGAGGCCTCCATATTATCAGGCATGTCCCAAAGTGTCTCAGGCACAATCTGATTGTCCATGATATAGACAACAACACCCCTCCACTCATTTCTGTACACAGAGTATCCTTGAATGATATTATAGGGCCCCATTCTGAACAAAGGTTTGAAGCACTTGTTTATTGTTAAATAGGACAATGCAGATCCTCATCCAGCATACACAGGTGACATATCCAGGGTAAAATTACCTCAGCATCTGTAGGGGGATGAAGAATCAAATGTTAGTGAGGGATGAAGAACTGGTTGAGGAAAATAAATGTGATTACATGGCAATGTGGTAATAATTTGGGTAAGGTGTATAACATTTCCTGAGGCAGCTCTATGCACAGTGAAAAATTGGGGGAGGTGGAATCAGGGTAAAGGAAAGGCAAAACAACTATAGCAATATGTCAGCAGTGGACATCTGGTTATTTAGGAAGTTAATGTATGAAAATAAAGGTGACAAGCCAATGCCTAGCAGAGATATTATCACAACAGTAACAGAATACACTAAATTCAGACACAGGGGTCCCGATTCCAGGACGTATGGCACAACTCATGGGCAGATGCAAGTTGCGACATACACCGCTACATCAGAGACCCTGTACCAGATTCCGGAACAGGCAGGGTCCCCGGCACCTACGCCCTGTGACAGCTCCAGGGTTGTGCCACAGGAATGATGCACCCAACCTGGGTGCTGCAAGCTGCAGTGATGCTCTCCCGCAGGGCGTAAGCAGTACATGGCATGGCCCCCCCCAAAGCCCCATACCCCGACACTGCCCTACAGGGCTGGGGAGGGGTTGGGGGCCACAGCACTACTGTGGGGAGACTGGCATTCAGGGGATGAGTACAGCCCGTGGAGCACCACTCGGGGATGGGGGCAACGAGATGCCAGCTGCCCAGAGGGCTGCCCTGCCACTGGGGGTGTGGAACCTATGTGGGACCGTGGGGGGTGGCTGTAGGATCGCCAGGCACAGTGGTGCAACCCCGGTGGACATAGGGTATGGTTAGACCAGCTAATAGCTGGTCCAACTGTACTTACGCCAGTGTCTGCCGGGGGCCCACTTGGAATTGCGATTTGCCATTCTGTCAGCTGCAGACCTGGAATGGGGCCATAAGAGGTGCCGGAAACCCCCTTGGGCCATGTCACAGGGAGTTTCAGGTGTAGAGGGTGGTATAGCCAGCCTTTGGCATAGGCAGCCTGCGCCATGTCGCAGGCCATCTTTCAGAATAGCGGGTGGCGTAATGTATGTAGCAAGGTGCAACGTGCTAATAGCTTGGCAGAAGACACCAGGAGAAAGGACTGCTGTGTGACTGGACTTCTCTGCTGGGACTAAAGAAGAAGAACTTTTGTACTTGGACCTTTAATTTAGGGTAAAAAAACTAACAAACAAAACAAAAAAAAGTGTGTGTTTGTCTGGGTTAACTGAACTGAATGGGTATCTGAACAGTTATCTAGGTGTAAATCTCAGGTGATTGAAAGGACTTAATATCTGTGAGGTTTAAATTACTTGTAGAAAGATCTAGTAAGTAGGGGGATTGGCTTAACTAGAAGGAAGCTACATTTAAAGACTTCCTTAGAAAGATTCTGCTAATAGCTTGGCAGAAGACAACAGGAGAAAGGACTGCTGTGTGACTGAACTTCTCTACTGGGACTATATTGCCCTGCTTCCCACCCAAAGCTAGTTCTATTTTTATAGGCACAGGATTTGACTGACAACAGGAACTTCCTGTTTGGGAGCAGGAAGTGAGTGATCACAGAACCACCAAAGACCCACCATTTTAGAAGGGCAAGAGTAGCTCTCTGGCCCCCTCTAGCCGCTGGAGGTCTGCCTCTGAGCAAGTAAGTGGTCTACTGAGAAATATCGGATATTCTTGTCTCAGAACAGGCGAATCAGGAGCTTAAAGGGCTCACAGGTAGAAAGTAAGGAGAGAGAGAGAGGAAGAAAAAAACAGAGGAAAGAGTAAGGATTGCAAACAGTTAAGGGGCCAGAAATAAGACATGATTGGAGTGGTGCAGTGTAGTGGCTGTGGAGCAGCAGTCTTCCGGGAGACGTTCTGTAGGATGCGGTGTTGTCCCATCTGCAGGCACCTCTCTGGGTTGAGGGAGGAGGTTGCTTATCTCCAGGCTGAGTTGGCCAGGATTTGGGGACCTCCTCTTCCATCCAGGGACACCAGTGCCACCGTTGCCTCAGAGGTTGCCAAGAAAGAGAAGCGGTTGGACCATAGTGGGCTCAGGGAGGGTGAGGGTGGTGGAACAGAGGCGCATCCCTCCAGTTGTACCTCTCCACAATTCCTATGCCATTCTGGCAAAGTGTGGTTCCTCTATGGAGGCACCTGCAGTGGAGGCCAAGAAGGATGCTGGAACCTCCACAAAGGAGACCCACAGGAGGGTGGCATGGGACCCTGCAGGGGAAGGAAGCAACTCCTGGTGGGGGACTCCATTGTTAGGGAAGGCAGAACTTGGGGAAGGAGAGGGAGGTAGGTGCCCTGCCTGGCACCATGGCTTGAGGGACAGGGAGCAAATCAGGATTGCCGGAGCAGCTGCACAGGGGAGGGAACTGGAAGTCATTGTCCACCTAGGGACAAATGACCTGGCTAAGAAAGGGATTAGAGAAGTGCAGGAAGAGTTTGTGGAATTGGGCAGGGGCCTTAGTCAAGTAGCACGCATGGTAACCTTCTCGGAGGTGCTGCCCATCTATGGCATAGGAGAGGCTAGGGTGTTCCGCACCATGGGATTCAATCAGTGGTTGAAAAACTGGTGTGGAGCTCAGGATTTTGCTTCATTGGGACTGGGTCCACCTGGAGTGATGCAAGCCCATTGGCATGATGGGTTGCATCTCCCGGGAGGGGAACCAGGATCATAGGTGATAGGTTTAAATGCTTCATTAGCAAGCTTTTAAACTAGTTAAGGGGAGGCACTGGAAAGGAGCAGGAATCTTAGCCTCCCAAATAATCATGGTAGTAAGTGTGGCAAACACCAACATAGAGGTGTTGATAGGGAGAAGGGCAGGGTAAATGGAGAAAGTGACAAAGGCAAGAAGGACAGGGATGGGGCAAAGGGAGTAAGGCCATCAGGAAATGGAGGGTAATGAGTACCAATGCTCGCAGTCTGGGCAACAAGCTCCTGAGCTGGTGGCCTTGATGGAAGAGGGATGCCTGGATATCGTAAGCAGTCACAGAAACATGGTACACAGAGAACCATGACTGGATGTTAACATACCAGGTACATAACCACAGGAGAGACAGGCAGGGAGAAGAGGGGAGGAGTAGCTCTCATGTAAAGGAAGGGATAAAAGCAACTGAACAAAAGAGTAAACAGGAGAGAGGAGGCACTGTGGATCACCTTGGAGACTGGAAAGGGCACCCAATCCGCACAGGGGTTGTACAGACCCCCATGTCAGGGGGAGGGAATGGACAAGGATATGCTAGAAGGCATTCTTAGAATGGCAGAGAAAGGGAGATACTGTTGATGGGAGACCTGAATATGCCAGATGTTAACTGAGCACATTTGCTGCAGCCACATCCAAGAGCCAGGCCATTCTTGATGCCCTACAGGTGGCAGGCCTTAGACAGCTAGTTTCGGAACCCACTGTGAGGGAGCAAACTTAGACCTCGTGACCAAACGGGGCAGGAGAGAATCTCTAGATCTAGAAGTGGGTTGCCATCTGGGGACAAGTGACCATCAAACAGTGTGGTTCACGTTAAACTCAGCTACACGGAGTCAAGCCATACAAAAGTGAGGGTACTGGACTTTAGGAGGGCTGACTTTGGCAAGATGGGAGAGTGCCTCAGAAAAGCACCAGCAAACAGGCTAGAAGGAGGTGTGGGGCAACAATGGGAATCATCAAAACTGCCATCACAGAGGCAACAAGCCTTGTGTGAAGCAAATAAACAAATCAAAATGAAAGAAAAAGCCACTATGGTTCTCAAAAAAGGTGGCTGTGAAAATCAGCAAGAAAAAGATGGCATTCCAGAAGTATAAGGAAACACAGAAGGAGCAGGACAGAGAGCTGTACCAGTTAAGGCAGAAGGAAGCAGGGAGGGAAGTCAGAATAGCAAAGGCCCAAACTGAGGAAAAGATAGCCAACTCAGTTAAGAAGGGGATAAAACCTTTTATATGTACATCAGCGAGCGTAGAAAAACAAAGGGAGGGATAGTGAGGCTAAATAGAATGAACGGTGGGTAAGCAGAGGGGCACAGTGAAAGGCAGGGATACTGAACTAATATTTCTGCTCAGTATTCAAAAAGAGGCGGGGAAGTGCCTAATCCAATTAACAGAAGCACTCTTGATAGGGGGTCATCCCAGTCCTTTCACAGAAGAAAGGGTTCTGCAAGAACTCCTAAAACTGAAGGTGGACAAAGCAATGGGTCCTGATGGAATTCACCCCAGAATTCTAAAAGAATTAAGGGAGGAACTAGTGAAACCACTGGCTACTCTTTAATAAATCATGGGAGGATGGTGTGGTACCTGAGGACTGGAGGAAGGTGGATGGATTCCCTTCACAAAAGTGGGACCAAGACAGAGGCAGGAAACTACAGACCTGTCAGTCTGACCTCTATGGTAGGGAAAGTGATGGAGTCACTCTGAAGGAAAGAATAGTTGAGTACCTAGAGGCCAGTGGAGCACAGGACCCAAGGCAGCATGGGTTCACAGCGGAAGGTCATGTTAGACAATCTAATAGATTTCTTTGACTGGGTGACCAAAGTAGTAGACCAGGGAGGGGCTGTGGACATGACCTACCTAGACTTTAGCAAGGCATTTGACACAGTCCCACACAAAAGATCAATAGTCAGATTAACCAGCCTGGGTGGGTCCCAGGTGGTAGCCTGAGTAAACATTGGCTGCACAACAGGACACAGAAGGTAATTGTAAATGGAGTCCACTTGAAGAAAGAGGGGTTACTAGTGGGTACCGCAAGGTTCAGTATTGGGTCCAGTCGCTTTTAATGTCTTCATCAGTGATATTGCAGAGGGACTGAAGGAAAGTATGCCTTTTGCAGATAACACAAAGATCTGCAACAGGGTTGATACACAAGGAGGCATGGAAAGGATGAGAAGGGACTTGGCAAGGTTGGAGGAATGGTCAGAAGTATGGCAGTTAGGATTCAATGCAAATAAGTGCAAAATAATGCACCTGGGAAACAAGAACCCAGGGGAAGAATACACAATGGGTGGGGAGGTAGTAACAACAACAAAAAAGGAAAGGGACGTGGGGGTAATCATATCAGATGACTTTAAGGTTAGCAAGCAATGTGAGAAGGCAGTAGGGAGGGCTGGGGGTATACTGGGATGTATAGGGAGAGGCATCAGCAGCAGAAAACAGGAAGTTGTTATCCCTCTGTACAGACAGTTGGTGAGACCCCATCTGGAGTACTGTGTCCAGTTCTGGAGACCCCATCTCCGCAAGGACATAGACAGGATTGAGGTAGTCCAGAGGAGGGCAACTAAAATGGTGCAGGGTCTGCAAGAGAAGCCGTATGAGGAGAGACTAAAGGAGCTTAATATGTATACCCTTGAGGAAAGAAGGGAGAGGGGGACATGATAGAAACTTTTAAGTACCTCAGTGGAATCAACAAAGTCCAAGAGGGTAGCATCTTTCAGAAAAAAGACTTGCAAGAACAAGGGGACACAATTTAAAGATAGAAGGAAGGCGGTTCAGGGCAATGTGAGGAAGTATTATTTCACAGAGAGGGTAGTGATGCATGGAACAGCCTTCCTGAGGAGGTTGTGGGGTCTAAAACTGTGGGAGAATTCAAGAATGCATGGGACAGACATAAGGCAATTCTTGTGGGGGGTAGGAAGAAATAGGCTGTTGGTTAACTAGGATCTGCGGCCTATCCTGTAGGTAGGGAAATGGGCAGACTGGATGGGCCAAGTGGTCCTTATCTGCCGTCAAAGTCTATGTTTCTATTGGGTTTGGCAGAAGTCGCCTTGAGACATGTGTAACCCATCTTGGAATCGGGCTTCGGAAGTCTTTTAGATTATGCGGACATCTTACAATAATGTCTGGAGTAGGTCGGAAGCCACCCAGAGTTATAATTGCACAAAACAGAGCAAACAAGACACAAAAGCATTGTGGGCCCAACAAAGCAAAAGTCAACAAATGAGGAAGAGCTAGAAAGTAAAATATTCAGATCAAGGTATAGTATCACTGCAATATAGCTTTAAGCACATTAAGCAGAACACTGGATTATGGCACATAGGCAATACTGGTTAGTCAACAGTATATTTCAAAAAATAAGGAAGGCCCGACTAATAAAGTAAAATATTCATTCAGAGTAAGGCACCATGAAAGACTGATATACTCAGATCAAGACACCAGGCAGACAATACTGCTTAGTGAACATTTTGTGAGGAAAACAGGAATCTATTTTTTCCCCTTCTGTGATGTCATTTCCTGTGTAAGTGATGTAAAAAATGGATGCTTGCAGCTGTAAAGGGAAGGGGAACTAAATGTGTTATATTTTTGGCTCTCTAGGAGTTGCAGGTTTCTCCAATAGCTTATTTGGAATAGATTTCCCCTTGGGAACAATGCTGTCACCTTTCTTTGTAGACAAGAGCTCCCCTTTAACATACATTCTGGACTGGTGGTGAAGATTACTCTCCACCATGACACCTGTTTGACCAACACTTCAGAATTACCGACCAGAATGGCCTACAGGAGACATAAGGACAGGTTAGTGAGAAATTGCCAAACAGTACAAAATACCCCAACCTGGTAACTGCAGCTTTCCAATGGAAGGTTTCCTGTGGAAGCGAAATTTTGCCCAGTTATTCTGTGAGGTGATAGATTAATTTGAAAACAGGGAGAAGTTTAGACATTTGCCACTTGTGACACGCAGGGTATCATTTGTCAGGCCATCTGTTTCTGTACAGATTTTCTATTTCTGTATAGGAAAAACTATCAGAAAATTAAAAGTGAGAATCAGTGAGCATTGCTGGGCAACTGAGGCAGGTACTTTTGATTATGCCACAGCAACCCGTGTCCTTTCCAGTCATGATGGGAGCCAACACAATTTCAAATACCAAGTGATTGAAAAGGTTTACCAAAACCTATGCAAGGAGATTATGACAATGCTGTTTTGAAAAGGGAGGCCTTTTAAATGTTCACCCTTGTTGCCACAGATTGGCCTGGACCAAATGTGATATTCAGTCTAGTGCCATTCCCTTTTAACAGATTTTATCTCCCTCCGGCGGCGGGTCGTGGTGGCAGTACTGACAATCCATGCTCCATTCCCCCACCCCCGCTTGTCAGGGATCATCGTGAGGGCTTGATTTTTTTATATTTTTTACCTGCTGCTTTTTTTGGCTCCTAAAACCTCATCCCTGAGGATGCTGGCACAAAGGATGAGAGTCCAGGCTGTAGACGTGCTGGCGCATGTGTCAGCCAAGCACCTAATGGCATTCTCTTCACACTGTGAGTTCCATGCCGCCACCAGTGCATCCATAGGAGGCAATAATGGGACGGTGTGACAGCCCTCACCACCTCAGAGGAGGAGGAGGGCGTCCCATGGGATGCTCAGATCCTCTCCCCCCAGCCAGCCCCCAATGGCCCAGGCTTGTCCCTGAACCTGTCACCGGCATTGGCGTTGCAGTAGCGCCACTGTCGTGTGATAGGGCCAGCCAAGTCTAGTGCGCCATTCCCAGAAGGTTTCTATCAAAATATGTAATGAAAATGACAGTAGCATTTATTGTTACAAGCTCTATTTAAGTTTACTTTTCTATTTTCTGTTTATACGGGTATGCCTCTTGGAGAATTAAAAAATAAATTGGGATTATTGTTCATGATGCATTTATATTGATTTACTTTGCATATCTTTGTATAAAATGAAATACAGGTGATTTGTAATTATGAGCTACTTTGTCTAGTTAATATTATGTTTATTTTTTTCTTTTGGGGAGGGGAGAGTTTTAACTTCAGGACCTGAGTTTTGGCTCTGCAATTGGTGGCTCAGTGAACAGACACGTAGTTGAAGAGTATGCTCAACAGCAGTCAATGCCTCGGATAAAATGTTGCAAAGATGTGAAACATGGCTGACAGGTCATCCTGCAGGGGGTTCAGTTTTTAATACTGGGTAGTGCAGTCTTTGTATGAATTGCTGGTATGTGTGCTGAACACTCAAAGCAGCTGGCACTTTATTTTCATGACTGCTGTGCTGGACCAAGCTGGGGTGGTGAGTGCCTGTTTTTTTTTTTCTCAGACTCCGCATGTTTGCAGCCCAGTGGGATCAGCAGGGCCGGCCTTAGGGTATATGGCACTCCTAGGCTTAACTTACCACTGGCGCCCACATTTTCTATAGAGTAGTACATATGACAAAAAGGAAAGGGACCTGGGGTAATCATATCAGATGACCTAACGGTTAGCAAGCAATGTGAAAAGGCAGTAAGGATGGCTGGGAAGATACTGGGATGTACAGGGAAAGGCATCACCAGTAGAAAACAGGATGTTGTTATCCCTCTGTACTGACGGTTAGTGAGGCCCCATCTGGAGTACTGCATCCTGTTCTGGAAACCCCATCTCTGCAAGGGTATAGACAGGATGGAGGTAGTCCAGAGGAGAGCAACTAAAATGGTGCAGGGTCTGCAACAGAAGCCATACGAGAAGAGACTAAATAAGCTTAATATGTATACCCTTGAGGAAAGGAGGTACATGATAGAAACTTTTTGGTACCTCGGGAATCAACAAAGTCCAAGAAGGTAGAATCTTTCAGAAAGAGATGTGTAAGAACAAGGGAACACAAGTTGAAGATGGAGGGGGGACGCCTCCACTCAGGGACAATGTGAGGAAGTATTTTTTTCACAGAGAGGGTGGTGGATACATGGAATGGGCTTCATGAGAAGGTTGTGGGGTCAAAAACAGTGGGGGAATTCAAAAATGCATGGGATATGCATAAGGCAATTCTTGTGTGTGTTAGGAAGAAATAGGCTGTTGGTTAACTAGAATCTGCAGCTTATCCAGGCAGTAGGAAGGGACATGGGCAGACTATCAAAATCAATCAATCAATCAATCAAAATCTTTATTTATTCAGGCGAACATCATTGAGCATAGCTGATTTACAAGATGGACCTGAGTGGTCATACAAAGAAGGATACAAGTTTTTTTACAAAGACATGAGAATAACATAACATTAGTACAATCAAATAAATAAGAGATATATACAAAATTTACAGATATACAAGACACAGTAACAATAACTTAACCTGTAAAAATGAAGAGGATAATCGATATAGAAGGGAAATAATCAAATAGTAGGGCTTCTGTAGGCTTTTATATGAAATGTGATAACTGACTGGGTAGAAGAGTGAAACCAAACATAGTGGATTACAGAAGGGAGGGGTGTAGGTTGGGTGGGAGACTAGGCCTTATGGAAGCAGTTGCACAGTTCTGGAAATAGGGTGGTATACAATTTTTTGAAGGATGATATGGGTAAGAGGGTATTCAGATTCATAGATTTTTGGAGTGAGTTCCAGACAAATGCTAGGGAATAGCTGATAGCAGCCCTCCCAAACCGGGTGCAGGTATTGGGAATCTTTAGCATAATGAGCTTATTGATCCTTAAGGTGTATGGCCTGGATGTGATTCGGGTGAAACAGTCTGAGATATAGGAGGGGAGTTTGCCTGATAAAGCTTTAAAGATCCAGATTGCAGCATTCTTTTTTCTTCTGTGCTGTAGGGATGTCCAATTGACTGCCATGTAAAGAGAGCAATGATGGGTGCTGGAGGAAGGTCTGTAATAAATCTGATGGCTCTATGATACAGGGTGTCCAGCTTATTTAAGAGGGAGAGTGAGCAATGTCCGTAGAGAAAGTCAGCATAGTCAATAAGGTGGGCCAAGCATCCTCATATGCCGTCAAAGTCTGTTTCTATATTATTTGCAAAAGCATTAGCTAATACTAGCAATCTTGAATATATATAAGAAGTTAGCGATGTCATCATGTTACTGTAAAACGGATGCTTTATTCAAAGAATAGACTTTACAACCCCCACAATCAAGGTAACTGTTTTCTCGGAAAACCCTTTCAAGTGCGTTCTGTTTAGGGCTACAGTGATGGACTACCCTGGGTAAAATACCAAGCTTACATTAACCCTCGTCTAGCTCTCATTTCACAGCGTATAGACCAGATGATTAAACAAATCCTGTGGCAAACAAAATGGCGGTCCGGCTGTTAAGTCTGACTGCATCAGCTATACTATTGTCAATGTATGTGTGGGAAGATTTTAAAATCCTGAGGAGCCTGCAGATGAGTCCAGTGTATTTTACTACTTGCTTCTGCAACTGAGCTAAAGCGAGAGAACTCTAACAAACACTGCAGCTCCATCCCTTCTCAGGCTCACTCTCGTGTGTCTGTGACTGAGGGCGGCTGCCTGGGACATGGGACTGGAGTGGGACCAGACAGTGAGACTCAGACCACCACACCACAATGAATCAAATAATAAATTAGGCAAAAAAGGTTAAGGTCAACACAGGGAAAAAATAAATGGTAAAAACCAACCTCTCAAGTCACTATGCAGTCAGTGCCAGTGTGGACTAGTCCTCCTCCTCCCAACCCCATCAACGATGTGGATGGTGAGCCTTCCTTCCCAGTGGCTGTGAGTCGACTGACTGGCCTTGCCCTCACCCCTTATCAGTTATTCACCAACACACATCAACGATGTGGATCACAGCCCGCACCAGCCGACTGACTCTTCTAGAGACCATCGATGACACGAGAGACTCACTCGTCGTCTCTCTCTCAACACATATGGCACAACTTGCAGCAATGTGCTTAGTGTGTGGACTCAGCATGCACAGTCAAGCACAAGTTAGCACGAACAGTTACGCTTCTGACGCAAGTGGCTGGCACGCTCTAGGGAGGGGTGAAGGGGTCATCAATGGACGGGACTGTCTGGTGCGGTGGGCGGAGCGCTTGTATGCACACACTACTGAAATAAAAAAAAATATTTAACCATTCGGTCATTGGTGCCTAGTGGTGGGCAAAGTGGGCTCAATCTGCTCCATGAAGTGATTTGCGGAGCAAAGGCAGAGTTGCGGAGTGCTCCGTGTTATAATGAGGAACGCGAAGTGCATTGAAAACAGCTACTTTGCGTTACTCCGCCTCCACTGGTGACTTCTCTTTCAATTTTGTAAGGCGAAGTACATTGGTGGCAGTTCACTTCGCCTTGTTTTTGATCTCCGAAGGAGGATTTTGCAGTGATTCATGGGAGTTCAGGTCACATGGGCTCTATATTGATCTGCACAGCCTCAGTTCGAGGTAGTATGAGTAGAAAGGAGTAGGAGACAGTGTGCTTTGATAGCTGTCTGTAGGAATCTTTTAAAAGCTGTTCAAAAAGCATTTTTGCTTTTTTTGGGGGGGATCCAACTGTAGTTCGATTGTAGGAAACCCTCCTGTGCTCACATCATCGAGCGTTTTTGTTTGTGTGTGGATTTTGAATGTAAATTTATAACACTGAGTGTGTGTGGTGAAAGACAGTGAAGTGTGTTGTGTGGGGAGGTGTATCTGTGTGTAGGTAGATTTAAGTTGGAGAACCAGTGATTTATCTGTGTTTTGGTAGTATTTTGTTATATAACTGACTGTGTTACTGTACAATAGTAAAACTGTCAGTGACAGTACAAATTTTCTTGCTGCTTGTTGTGTGAATGAGGTGCGCATTTCATAGGGTCAGGTTGTTTAAATTACAAATTTACATTACGTGGCACTGAGTACACTGAACTTTGCATTTGCATTGCATTCCTCATTCAGCATTGTACACAAAGTGCTCTGTGTTGTGTCTGCAGTGTTCGTGCATCAAATATAATACACCTTTTAAAATTTGTGACACAGATCAGTGTAAGTGCAACTAAGCGCAGCAGTGTGAACCTGCTATCCACTGCAGCTGCCTGATTTTGTACTGCGATCGTGTTCTCTGTTGTTAGTGTTGCTGCTTGTAGTGCCGTACAAATCAGCACTGTCTGTATTCAGTGCCCCCCCATGTTGAAAAGGTATTTTTTACCAGACTGGATTGTTTTTGTGACCCTATCAGCACCACTGGTTACTGAAGTTGTTATAATTCCATGACAATGTCACAACACAGTAGTCCCTTATCTGTTGCTGAAGCCACAGTTGTTTATTTTGCTTCACATCCAGCTAGCGAGTAGCAACCCTCCAGTCAGAAAGTGAACGTATAAAAATCTGAATTTGGTAATAATATTTGTGGTTGATCCCCCAAAATGCCTGCAAAGAGACGTGCAAGTAATGCTGTTCCTGGCCATGGCAATGTTGGCAGTAAGAGGGCCTGTGGGTGTGGTAGTAGTACGTGGATGGAGAAGTGCATTGCTGATGTGAGGAAAGGTATTTCTCCTGCAATGTTTTTTACAGCCCAATCAGTAGCTTCACTGATAGTTGGAGGAGATGATGTTTTCCCAGCCGGTGGTGTTAGTGTTACTGGTGGTGGAGGTAGTATTAGCATTGTTGCGTCAAGTTCCAATTCCGACCAGTGTACCGTATCCACACATATTGAGTGTGAAGCAGTGCAAGTGCGTGACAGCGTAGATGATGTCATAACTTCCCATTAACATCCCATTAACTGAATCTGATTCGGATGATCATGTCAACGATGGCATACAATGTGATATTCCATCCACTGTGGCACTTAATGTCACTCATTTTCCATGCAACAATGATTTACAGTGTGGTGAAAAAATATCAGGTGATGGTGGTGTAGATGCTGATGATGTTGCTGTTGTTGCAACATGCAATCCACATGTTAGCATCCAAGAAGAAGATGTGGATGTGTGTGACAGTGACACTGATGAATATGATGATGATTTAATTGACCCCAATTGGGAACCAGAGAAAAATAAATTAAAAGTGGCTGTGTCTGAATCTGTTTGCAGGAACCCCCCCCCATAAAAACTTGTGATGTACTGGTTTTAGTGGATGATGATGATGATGATGACCCAGTACTCAATATGATAGGTAGTCATGGTGGTCAGTTGCAGTCCAGGTCTGCAGTGCCAAAACATCACGCGCTCCCCCCACTTCAGTGCTTAAAATAACAGACTTAAATAAGCCACATCATCATGGACATGTTAAAAGCAAAGCATCACAGTCCCTTGTCTGGTATTTTTTGTTCAGGATGCAAATGATGATTCAGTTGCAATCTGCCAGGTTTGCTGGCAAAGGCAGGAGTCGAGGTAAAAAGGGGAACCAACTTGGGACAGGAGGACAGCATACACATCTTAAGAATGGGCACTTGGCTCTGTGGACCCAGCACAAGCTGGCAGCTAATACCAGACTTGGGCGTTCACCCGTATCACTGGCGGCAACCATAGCCAGCATGTTATCCCCTTCCATGACTGTTAAGCCCAGTAGGAAATTAAACGTGTGCAGTAGTGCGGTAATAAGAGCAGAGGATTACTACAGGCATGATGAGGTGGAGGACCATAATGACTTTGAAATGTTGTCCAGTGCTGGCGACAGTAGCAGTTTTTGTGGTGGTGGTGGTGGCGACGGCAGACTTGCTGGATGTGGCGGTGGCACAGGTGGTGCTGCTGCTTCCGGAGGTGGGGTGGATGAAATATTCTGGAGCAGTTCAGCGACACCATACGCTGACCCCCATGTGTCCTCCCTCCCCTCTGTCCAACACGACACAGACTGTCCCTGGTCCATAACTCTCCTCCCTCCACTCTGACACGCCACGCCGACGAAGACCAACTCCACCACACACACACACACACACGCATCGCACACGCACACACACACACACCTTACACAAAACAAAACTTATAAAACCAATCAGTCACAAAAAAGAACTCAAAACAGTACAACAAAAACTGAAGAATTAGCTTTTAAAAAAGCTGTCGGGTTTTATGATGTTGAAGCAAGTTAAACAAATACACACTCCTCCCCTACACTATCCTTCCTTCTCCTATCTCTGCAAAGGAGAAAATGAAAGTATCTGCTGGTATGACTCACTTCCTGCCTGGCTGGTTAAAGCAGCATGTGACTTACAGTACTGTAAGCCATGTGATGTGTGTGGGGGGCTGCTTAAAGTGCCTATTGCTGTCATTCCACCTTACTTCGCATTGAGGCGGAATAACAATGCGAAGTCAACTCATTATGAAAAGGCAAAGTGAGTACTCCTCAATGTCCACTTCATGTAGCTTGCAACTAACGCGAAGTGGGCACTTCGCGCTCACTTCGCCTGTGAATTTTAAATTCGCTGCATCACTATTGGTGCCCCCTGCTACATGGCGCCCTAGGCGACTTCCTAGTTCGCCTATCCTTAAGGCTGGCCGTGGGGATCAGCAACAAATGGCAGGGTTCTGAGCTAAGCTATTTTCTTTTCTATTTTTCTTTTATGTTGTAGTTTCATTTGCACACTGTATGCAGTCAGATTAAAGGAGACTCGGCAACCTTGAGTGACACAGTCACCAGAACTTAAAGAAAATGACGTCCCATCAAGGCTGTGAGGGACCACGACTAACATATCCACATGATGATCCAGGAGTTGGGCAGTACAACTCCACAAAGAACAGTAGTATCTTCAGCAGAGCTGCTCCACAGCTGGAAATCAAGGCGGCCAGTGTATACTGGGGGAGGGGGCGTCTTCTTTGGGGTCTCCTGGAGCTTCAGTAGTAATGATGCCAAGCTCACCAGCCTATAGCCTCTGGTACTGCCCTGGAGCCTTTTTTATTATTAGTACCACCTGGCCACTCTCCAGTCATCTGGCACAAAGGCAGTTTGACGGACTCGCAGAATATGATTCCCAGTGGTAATGATAGCGCCTTCAAGATTTTCGGATGCATTCTGTCAGGCCCCATTGCTTTATTTACTCTCTCTAGTAATTTTTCAGCTTCTTCTGGCACTAAATGTATGCCTCATAGAGCTACTTTTTGTTCCCACTAGGATAACATTGCACTTTTCTGATATCACTCCACCCCTTTCCCCTGTGAATACGGAGATGAAGCATGCACTCAGGAATTCTGCCATCTGACTGTCATTTGTAATTATGTCACCTGTGTTCTGATCTTGAAGTGGACCAACAACACTTTGTATTTTTCCGCTCTTGCTGACACTGAAGATTTTTTTTATTATTGGATTTGGCCTCAAGAGCTATCTGTTCCTCTACTACTTGTTTTGCTGCACTGGTACTACATCAAATATTGTTTCAGCTGCTCTCCCTTTGGTTAATCAGCATTATGACATACCTAACCTGTGTTATTTTGCTTGTGACAGATCTACTATCAAGATAAACACTTTAATCTTGATGGTAGATATGTCAGCAAAATAATAACACCATTTACCTGGAAAGGTATTACGCATTAATGTGGTATAAAACTGTCATGTACTGAGTAAGATCAGATTTGTGTTCTGATCAAAAGGGAACTTACTCTTTTTTTTTTGTTTGTTTTCCTGGGCAAGATATATAATTGTCTGCTAGATTTCCCATCCAAACATCTGAATGTGTTAGCAAACCAGCTAACCTGCCCCCTTATTAGTTAGTGATTTGTCTAATTTCTTCATAAAAATAGGATTAATGGGCCAGAATCCAATATTGACTAATCACACTTCATCATCTAATTAGCCTCCAGAGATGCATATCTTAACATGAACCAGTTCCCTAGCACACTGGCACAGGACCAAGGAAAGCAAATAGCTTTAATATTTTCTTAACTGGAGGGCATGAGTTTCATCGGTCTGAAAGAGTCAGAAACCATGACTGAAAATTTAAAGAATAAAAACTGCTGAAGCTGGGACTTCTGCATCAAGCTAATGAAAAAGTCACTGCACCGTCAAAAACCTGAAAAATGCCTGTCCAGATCCCATTGCGTTTACTGGCATGTATTAAATATAAACACTGTGGTAAGCAATAAATCACAGGATTTTTTTTTTTTGGGGACAACGACAAGCTTAATACAAGTGATCTGACTGAGAGTGTAAAGCTGTATATTAGCAGATTCCCCATATGGGACAACATAAACTTACAAAAGTGTCAGAGGGGAGTGACTTCCAAAATTAAAAATTGTGATACTTGAAAGAAAAAATGTTTCTAGAAGGAATTCAGAGAGCTGAATGATATCGAATTGCATGGGTACATTTCATAGGAAATGCCTACATCTATCAAGTGGAATAATGTTAAGAAAACTTTGGCTCACAGAAACTTTCATGGTACCTATTACCTGACACTTGGCTGACACTGCATCATTTTATTTTACCCAGCAGCTGTACTAGTTCACTTAAAGGGGCACTGACAACTCCATGGGCTTCAAATTGTCCCCCGTTTCCAAAACACATTCCACGATTGCTTACAGTACCTTCTGCAGAATGTGTTAATATAGCTGGTTGTTCAACTACTTCCTTTTCTTAGGAAAAGCAAACAGCTGCACTTGGTGAAATCATAGTAAAACTTAAAATTATCAGCCGGTAGTGCAGCAGTAGGGCTTCCACTCACCACTCTGGTGACCCGAGTTTGGGAACAGACTACGGCTGCGAGGGGAAGGAGTGACTGAGCATCCCATAATGCAGCTCTCCTCCTTCAGGATAGAAGGGGGATCATGTCCTCTGCTGCTTGACTGCTCCTTAGGGGTAAAGCTAACAACCTTCTGAAGCCTACAACTGAGACAGTGCCCATCCTGACTGCACCCCCACCAGGCGCCGCCACGGACAAGGCTGCACACGTTCAATTACATTTTGCAACTTGCTCTGGCCCCACAGTAACACCAGTAGCAAACATCCAGATGAAGTCAATACATCATTCTGCTACAACACGTTCTGAATCGTGACGCACAGAAAGTTAATTAGAAGCAAACTTGCTTTAAATTGTGTTCAGACATTCAAGCTGCTTGCATTGCTCCGCTTGACAGTCCTACCCCAACCCTCTCACACTCGTCTCCTTTGCTGAACAAACTTCACTTCACTGACTTCCACCACCACACCAGATTGTTGTCACACACTCCCTCACAGCTGATCAGGTTCAGGTACCTTAGCTCACTTCTAGCGGTCTCTTCTCTGTTTGGAGTCCCTCTCAGCTGCTGGCGGGCAGATGGCCACATGTGCTTGCTTGCACTACTACCCAGTCGAATCTACCAGGAAGGAAGGTGCTTTACAGTGTTGCCGCTGACCTACTTCCCATCTGTCTACCCAAGCATTTTCACGTTCACAGCACAACGTAAGCACAGGGCAGAAGTTACCATGGTGGTGCTGAAATAAATGTCACTTGCAGCTCAGCAGTCAGCAAACAAAAAACAGGACAAGTAAGCAAAACCAGGAAAAAAGTGACATTTTAAAAACCTTGTGGGGACACCAGGACATGCTGCCCAAAATAGGAACTGTCCTGGGAAAATCAGAATGGTTGGTACCTTTACCTAGGGGAGGCTGGGTGGTAGCACAGTGGAAGCTGCCAAAGGGAGCAAAGGAAACTGTCAGACACAGATATATGCCTGCACACCATCACATGAATGCAAGCCACATCATTAATAGCCTGGGAAGAAAAATGGTGGAAAAACCTGGAACGGCAGAATGATGACTGATTTGCTGCAGACCCCACATTACCAACCAGGAACTCGCTTCCTGGACCAGATCCTTACTCAATCCAGAAAGTTGTGCTCCCCGAAGACCTGGCCATGGAAGGCATGCCAGAGGGGGATTCTGGAGGTTGGGATAAGTACCTGGAGCTGGGGGGGTGATGGGGCTGAGAGGGTTAGTCAGATGGGGGCCACCCCACAGTAGCAGACAGAGCTGGAAAAAATGTGTTTTGTTTCAAATACTTGAGCTCATCTCACTGCATCTTCTTAAACCTTAAGAATGCTGCTACAAAGTCCATCTGCTCATGAAGCACTAGGCTCCGCTCTCTGAATCATGGGTAGGTAGCCGGTTTGGAGGTGTTCCAACATTTCTGGAAGGATGCCGCAGGAGTAGATTAAGGACTGTTACTAAACAAGTGTTTGTGTGGCAGCAGTAATATGGTGCCAGACCAATGTTTCCTTTTACTAACAAAATGGAAATCTACGCTTAGGTAAGCCTTGCCCTTGGGAGGCAGGGTTACAGCGCGCCTGGGTGTTTGGTCAAGTTTACCCAAGGACATTTTTTTGCGAACAGGCATCAATAGGTAACCCCCAACACTATCTCTGCCTTGTCCTGGGTATCCTGCCACTATCAACTGTATTGCTGAATGTTTTCTGCCATGAAAACTCCACCACTGACTACAAACAAACACAGCATTTGGGCGCATTAAAGATGGGGCTCATCATGTGTCCTCGAAGATTTGCGGCCCAATTTATAATGAAACATGACTGTGTGCCCTAGCGCCTTCCCTGCATGGAGTTAGAGGGGAACCCACCCTCAAGAAATGCACTGTAAGTGGGCTGGGGGCAGATGGTAGCAGAATGGATGAAGGGCACATGCCCTGAAAATATCATGTGTGAGGTAAGGGTACTGGGGGCTTCTGGAAGGTAGGGGTACTGTTTTAGAGTAATGAAGGGCGATGAATAGTGTAAATATTCCCCAAATACTTAGCACCCAGAGCTGAATTTGAATAGCACAATATTGAAGATATTTGAAAATGAAATTTGGGTCCAAGCATACCCTTAGAACATGAAGCAAGCGACCTGTGTCAGTGCTGTCTGCCCCCAACAGCATAAATGCAATGCCCCTGCTGCGCACCCTTGGGCCACATCTCCTCCTCACCTGTGCTACAATTACACACCAATGCGCCATGTCGGGCATGCTCCTGTGTGCCACCTCTGTTGCATATTTGCATTCTATTTCTGCCACAAACCTGAGTGCTACCACTACCTCACACCTTTACAAGTGCTAGTGATGCCACACTACCTTTTAACAGGAGGTCTGATGCCAACTAAACAGCACATATTTACAGCATTTTCAAAATTTGCACACTGTTGCCATGTTTTTGAGCAGAAAGCTGTTTCTTTAGCAGAACTCAGAAGATACTTTTGTGAAAACCCCCAAAAATGTCTACCCAAATTCTGCTACTGTAATTGGAAAAGGTTATTTATTTATTTATTGAAAGAGTTTTACCAGGAAAGGTCTACTGAGCCAAAATAGCTAGTTTCCAGAGGCACCTGGCAGAAGGTGGTACAAGGGAGAAAATAGTACACTAACACTTATACAGTGACACTGTCAGGCCGGGAAATGGGAGTAGATTTGAAACAGCAATAAATATACTTGTGCTGAATTTCAAGTTACAGTATACGTTAGCAATAAGCCATGACAGAGTATGGGGTTATAGGCATATAATTAATGGGTTTCCTTTTTTCCCATAGGGAAATCATGGCATAATTTGCTGTTATAAAAGAATGCTTATAATGGCAAACACATGCACTGTTTTCCTCACTCTGCGCATGTGCCCGCTGCAGCTCTTCCTTTCGGACCACTGGCTGCCTCGTCTTTCCCCCAGAGACTGAACTGCCACTTGGACTTGGTGGTAAGTAATTTTAAAACACAGAATCAATCTCCTGTTTTAGAAAAAAAAACTTCACTTTCGACTGCCGACTAAAACAAATAAATATAAAACATGTTAAATAAATATGGCAGACTGCGAACCGCACGCTGAAACCTAACTGGACTGCAGCTGCACAGGAACATCACTTTATTTTATATAATTGCTGTGGCGAAAAGGGAAAAATCTAGCAATTATATGAAATATAATATGGTGTTTTTAAACTTGAAATTTACACACACCCTTGGTGTTAGATGCTTTCACAAACCCCTCGAGCTTCGCTCTCAGGGTTTTTGTAGCATCTAACACCTCGGATATGTGTAAATTTCTCATTACACACACCACGCCATACTTTATGTATTTAATCCATGCCTCGTGTGTATTGTGAGGCATGAGGCCACAGGCCGAGTATTCTCAAAGCACCTGAGGTGTTGATTAAATGCCTATAATTCCATACTCTGGAGTGGGTAATTGCGCTTGTCGTCAAGGCACAGGTCAGGAAGCATAGGAAAACCGGAGCAGTTTCAAAATTCACAAATAGTGTTTTATTTCTCTCAATAACAGCAAAATTAAAAAAAAAAATATTCAGGATAACTATTTAAAAAGGCAGTAAAAACAGAGAAAACTAAGTCCTTCTTCCAAGGGTATCTCTTAATTTCAAGTTTCAGTCTCTCATTCTCCTTGTCTCTCTAGCAAAAACATTGCTGCTCTTTTATAAATCTTGTCTGGGAACTAATTTTTTTTTTTTTTTTAATTTCTTTCTGGCAGGATCACCGGCAGCCATCCGCCTGGTCACGGCCCCCAGAGACCTCTACCGCCATTCTGCTGAGACCCTCAGTCACCCCAGCTTGCCCCGGAGGGTAATATGGGCCACCTTCGTGACCCCCTGGAACTGTGACTGGTCGGGGTCCCGCAGCGACGGCGGCAATGTGAGGCTCTCCAGGGAGGGCTTCATTAATCCGTGGTCCTGCCTGCCATCTTTTTCCACCTGCATTTTTCTCCCGGGAGGAGGTGGGGACGTGCAATGACGCCAGCGTCCGCCCAGCCTCCTCCCCCCCCATGTCGAGCGTCGGTTGCTTGGAACTCCGGTCTCCACCAGGGTCCCCAGCGCACCGATTGCTGCCCGCGCCCTCCCGGAGTAGGAAGCTGTCCGTCGGGCCTCGATCCTACTCCCCGGCCCGCCTCCGACGACCGGATCCGCTCCGAACCCGGGTCGCCGCGCCGCAAGCGGAAATCCCATCGCTGCGCCGACGGGCCGGCCGCCTGGGAACTAATTAAGAAAGCCTGCTTGTCACAGAATGTTCTTGTAAGTTTACAAAATATTCTTGTCCGTTTTGATGCAGGTGGAGCAAAAAGAACATAGTGACCCAGAAATGACCTCTTGTTTATAGCTCTGCAAAAGGTTTAAAAACTGCATCTCAGGTTAACCCCTTTAATTCCAAATAGCTTTCTCCAATCATTTCAACAGTATAATTATATACAGTTTTAAACAAAGGGATCCTAGTATCACATACAGTTTTACACCGAGATTCACATATATTTTTATAACTTCAGAAATGCATAGGGGAAGAAAAGACAGAGCAAGCAAGGGAAGGCAGAGAGATAGCAAGAGGCGGAGAATTGTGAAACTGTTGGAGTGATCAGTTCCTAGGTCTCAAGACAATTTGGTTGTGCAACCAGACAGAAAAGAAACAGAAGAGAAGAGGATAGAACAGACCCTTGTGATTAAACTCTTTCTGCATAACAAATAGGGCAGGGCCTTATTCAACCCTGTCACAGTGCTTATAACATGGGTTGTGTTCCCCAGATGGAAAAATAGCATAAAGGTGTTTTTCACTTGTTTAAATAGCCAGAAACATACTGTATCCTGCCACCCAGCAAAACAGTCCTCAATAAATAATGCATTTGAGATTGATGGTATGCACATACAAATGTCAGAAATATTTTACTGAGATGATTTCTGACATTTGTTGTGCATACTTTTGCTTTCTTACATGTTTAACCTGCTTTACTATGCTGTCCCTCCCCTACACACAAACACATGCACCTCGGCCCCCCTCCAACAATTCTCAGAACAACAGCTACTGTGTGTATGACACATGTACTCTTCAGATGACTCTTGCTATGTCAATGATGCTATATCCTCCTCCCCCACACACACAAACAACCACTCGCAAAGACAGACAGATGCTGCTGGAGAAACGCTGTTCCTGATGTCCTTCCTGCTCTCTTGCTCTGATTGTGTCTTTCCATCTCCCCACAACGCGCGCTGCCTACCTTACTAATGGGACCCCCAACCTCCCCACCCAGTAACAGTCCCAATGGGGTTAGCCACTGTTCAGATCGATGCAGCAAGGCTGGGAAATTGAATGTGTCTTTCTCCTGCTTGCTCCATTTGTGTCTCGCTCTGTGTGCAAGGTGCGGGGCACAGTTGCTTAGCAGCAGCGAAATCTCTGTCAGTAACTGTTGTCTTCCGTGGTCAATTTATTTTTCTTTGTTTCCTCTGTTGCTTCAGAAATTGTGTGGCTCATTTCCTCTCCCATCCTTGCCTGCCTGTGTGCATTGAGCATGAGTGACACCACCCCCCCCGGGTATCCCGATATCATTGTGACACACTATCCCTCTCATGGATGGTGCACAGTCGGGGGAGGGGATGGGCCGGCAACAAGCTTCAGCTCCCGCTCTCTCTCTGCACAGGGAACACTACTTTGCCTCGCCAGTTCCTGGTGGTGTCAAGTCAGGGGACACTATGTATCTTCGGGGGAAGGCTAGTGGTGGAGGGGGAATGGCACTGCTCGGTGTCTGGCACTCTCTCTACAAGGACATTATTATTATTACTCGGGGGGTTGGGGTGAAGAATGGGAATCACAGCCACCTTCTGACTCTCTCTGTTCATGCATGGTGAAGCAGCTTGCCGTGCACCACAGTCAGGGGACACTGTGTACCTTTGTTGGGGGTGCAGCTGGTGGTGGAGGGGAATGGCACTGCTTGCTGTCTGGTACTCTCTCTCTCTACAATGACATTCTTGTTCCAAATGCAGCTGGAACTGTTGGACAGAACTAGGAGGTGCAGGGCTTGCTCCATGGGCTGCCTGTCTGTTTCACTTTCGGCAATCATGCAGGGCTCCTTGCAGCTGGCATAAATGTATGGGGGTGGGTAGAGATGCAAAACTGCAGCGTATGAGGAGGTACAGGGCTCAGTACGTGCCCTGCCTATCTCTTTCACTGTCGCCGCTCCTACAGGACTCCCGCCAGCTGACATAAATGTACCTCTGACCTGTCACAGAGAGAGACAGTGTAGCAATTCTGCATTACATGTCCTGGTCTCTCTCGATGTCAGTGCGGCTGGTCAGCAAGGATAGGCAGGCAGGGGATTTACATCGCTGTCTTTTTCTTTTGTCATCTGCAGGACACAGCCACTCCTGATGGCACTGTCCCCCATCAGGTGCCCACGGATTACATGCCAGCTCCTACTTATGACTCCCCAGTATTCCCGATGATAGTGGTGGAGCACTCTCTCGCTTCAGTACTGGTTTAATGGATGCCTTTCAGTTCTGAATTTCTCAGTACATAACGAGTGCCGCACTGCCCTGGGATACTGATTCAGGGAGCATCACAGCAACTGTGCATATACAGGCATTTAATCCACAGTCACCTGATGCTGTTTCACCAGTTGCCTTTCTTTTTGTTCCTAACCCGTGATATAAATACATTTAAAGTGTTCAGGGCAGTTTCAAATAAGGTAATTTTGGAGATTAAGGCAGGTGAAATAAGGTACACTTGAGCCAAAAGAAGAGTTTAATATACATAATTTACAATATTCAGTGTAGATCCAGGGGTAAAATAGGAGATTAAGGAAAGGTGTGGGTGTGACTGTGCAAAAAAGCCTTTAGAGTAGCAAGTGTAGAGGTAGCATGATTGTTTGATGGGAGGATCAGAGAAGATGGAATGTGTAAGAGAAACAGACAGCCCTACAGAGGTCTTGGCACAGGCAACAGAGATGGAGAAGATGTCAGTGGAGTGCAGGGAGTAGGGGGGAGCAGAAAATGAGGGAGTAGAGGTAGCCACCCCAAACTCATCACTACTCCTTATACACTTCCCTCTCCCTTCCTTCTCTTGAAGGTTGCTGCCTCTCTCACTGCGCTTCCATAAAAGCCAAGTTTTGGCTTGGCTCATGCCTCTGCTACCTTATGCAAGTCCCACACATTTGCCTTTATGAGTTTTTTTATAGCTCTAATAATCATTCTAATTTTCATGTACTGGTAATCAAAATTCTGCTACCCTCTCAATTACAGGAGGCTTGAACACAATAAAAAGGGTTTAAAAAGCTATTATTTTAATGGTGTGAAAGTACTATAATGGGTTGCCAGAAGCAAAAATAAGAAATGTACATGAGTCTACAGTAATAACGGAAAAACAAAACAGTCTTAAAAGAAATTATCAATAAACGTATATGGTGCTTTTCAGAAACATTCCTGAAGACCACAGAAAGGACTTCATAGCTCACTGTGACTTAGCTAAAAATGCATTCAAGGTTAAAAGCAGAAATTTCAAGCAGGTCTTATGCAACATAGTCATTCCCAAAGCAGTTCACTGCAGACATCTGTTTTATAAACAGGGCTATTTAATGTCGAAATGTACTACATGCATAATGTAAATTGGTCTTAGGGGACACTGAGGGACAGATACTCAATAAACCGACAGATGGACCCACTATTTACAATGGCCAGGAAGGGCTACAAAGCCTTAATTATGGAGTCAGTAAAAAGTCCAAACATGTAGTTGCTCTCGAACACAACCTATCAACACATGATTTACTACATACTGAAGTAAAGATGCAGTGTGTTCTACAGATTAAGGTAAATGACTGTGAGCCAGTACATTTCGGTTAGAATCACAGTTTAGCCACTGACACAATCTATGACCTTATGCATGTCCCTTTCAGTGGCGGAGCTAGAGAGGGGGCTGGGGGGGGTCAGTCGCCCCCCTCCTGGCTGCCCCAGTGTGAGTAGTGGTGCCCCACCACCATCTTTATTCACTGTTTAGTGCCCACTGTGGAGCCCGTGATTGACTGAATGGCTCCCCCTGGCTCCCAAACACTCCCAAGTCTGGCTCCGCCACTGGCTTTGTCTGCTTTTGTTTTGGATCCCTCTGTCTCTTCAGCTGTAGGAGGAGGGGGTGGAGGCATGATACTACTGTATATGAGAGTCTGTCTTCCAGAAGGTAGCTCTCGTGTACACTTTCCGCAGCTCCAGTGATCCAAAGAGAAGTCTGAGATGTGTATTTCCTGTCAGTCTAGAATGACTAGGGCTGCTCAGCAATGTGAACCAAGACATTAGACAATTAAACATCTCCCTCCTTCCCACCCTGGCGAGACCTCAGGAACACCTGATCTTCTCCCGACTCTCCCTTTCCCTTGGCAGCTCATCTATCTTCGCTCCCTAGCAGTCTGGCTTCAGGAAATCCCATTCCACCATCACCTCCCTCCTTGGGTTCACTGACCCCATCCTTTCTGGAATGGAACAAGGGCTGGTCACCTTGCCATCTTTGTCAACCTGGCCAAAGCCTTTGGCCCTGTTGCCCATCCCATCCTCCTGTACAAGCTATAAGCCACTGTACTCTCCTCCTCTGTTGAGTGGTTTCACTCATATCTTGAGGGTAGAACCCAAGTTATCCATATTGGTGATGCCATCTCCCCTCCTCTCCCTATATGCTCTGGCATCCCCAGGGACCCATCCTTGTCCCATTCTAGTCTCCATTTTCCTCAATGCCTGCTCCTCTGCCTTCCCTTATCCCACCCAGGACATATCTGGAAATGAGCTGTTTACATCTCAGTATGTCTTTCCAGGTGAAACCATTAAAATAAATAATAAATATATAAATCCATTTATATGTATGCAGACAACACGGTTCTCCCTACTGGCAAGGGAGATGAGGGGGATACAGAAGCATTGTGGGTGCAACTACATGATCCCAAAAATAGATCACTAAGGCTGGGGTGGTATACAGGCCACCCTCTCAGTCTGAAGGGATGGACAGAGTACTGGCAGAACAGATCAGGAGGAACTGCAGGAAGAGGGGATGGTGATAGTAGGGGGACTTCAACCTGCCGGGGGTGGAGTGGGACGCACCTACCACAAAGAGCAGAAGGGAGCAGGTAATGCTGGATGCCTTCCAGGAAAGCTTTCTGGTACAGTTGGTCAAGGAACCAACTAGGGAAAGGAACACCCTTGACCTCATACTTACAAATGGGGAGTGGGTGAGGGATGTGAGGGTGGAGGAACCACGGGGGTGAGTGACCACCGAACCCGGAGAGTATGATTCCTGTTACAGATGGCTAAAGAGAGGGAAGCATCTGGAACAAGGGTGCTGGATTTCAGGAATGCCAACTTTAAGATGATGAGGGAAGTGGTACAGGTGTTCCTGTGCAAAATTCAACCGGTATAGACACAACAAAGGTGGGAACTGGTAAGACAGGGGATAGTGGAGGCAACAGAAACTTGCTGTAGGGCCCAGACTAGGAAGGCTAAGGGACAGAAACCCAGCTGGATAAGCAAAGGGGTGTTAGACAGGGTGAGGAGGAAAAAGGCAGATTACAGGAGATACAGAAAATTGGGGAGGGAGGAGGATAGGGAGGAATATCTTCAAGAAGCAAAGGAAGTGACCAGGGAGGTGAGGGCAGCCAAGGTGGCAAGAGAATTCAGGTTAGTGCAGGGCATAAAAAAGGCGAAAAAGACTTTTTTAGGTACATCAGGGAGAAAAGAAACTGTAAGGATCAAATTGTAAGAATTAAGAAGGGGGGATGGGTGGAAGAAGTGCTCAATGACTGCTTCTGTTCAGCCTTTATGAAAGAAAGGGAGGGGACGCTACCCATAGTAGGAGGGAGGATAGAAACAGATGGAGGGGTGACGGATGGAGAAATCACAGTGGGGAGACTGCTGGAGGGGTTAAGGGCATTGAGGGTGGACAAGGCACCAGGACCGGATGGAGTACATCCAAGAGTGCTGAAGGAGCTGACAGAGGTCCTGGCAGGACCCTTGGCAGAATTATTTAATTCATCTCTAGACACAGGATGCATACCCCATGATTAGAGACTGGCTCATGTGGTTCCCCTCCACAAGAGTGGACCCAAGGATGAACTGGGGAGCTATAGGCCAGTAAGTCTAACGTCCATAGTGGGGAAGCTAACAGAGATCATCCTAAAGGAGAGGTTAGCGGCACTACTGGAGGTGAACGGGGTGCAGGATGTGAGGCAGCATGGCTTCGTTAAGGGCAGGTCATGCCAAACCAACCTGGTGGAATACTATGACTGGGTGACTAGGCAAATTGACGGGGGCCATGCAGTGGATGTCTTGTACCTAGACTTCAGTAAGGCCTTTGATTCAGTACAGAGATACACAGATACATAGACAGTGTCAGCAGATAAGGGCCTATGGCCCACCCAGTCTGCCCATCTGAGCTTGTAAGTTCAGTTTATGTTTTCCTAGAAGTCTGTTGCCCCTTACTCCTGACCTCCAGAATTCCTTTATGTCTACCACATAGTACCACATTGGAGACTAGGAAGCAAGCTACAGGGCACAGGGCCAGGAGCAAAACTGGCGGGGTGGGTGGTGAACTGGCTAAAAGACAGGCAGCAGAAGGTGGTGGTAGGTGGGGAATACTCATCTCCTAAGATTGTGACAAGTGGTGTTCCTCAGGGGTTGGTGTTGGGCCCAGTGCTTTTTGGCATATTTATTGCAGACATCTCGGAGGGCATCAGCAGCAAAATCAGCCTATTTGTGGATGACACCAAGATGGGAGCAGTGGTGGACAACTAGGTTGGGTGGCAGGGGCTACAGGAGGATCTGGCAAGGCTAAAGGCATGGTCTAACAGATGGCAGCTGTGGTTCAGTGCAAAAAAAATGCAAGTACTGCACTTTGGAACATAAAATCCAAGGAGAAGCTACCATGGGGGGGGGACGGGTGTGGCTGGAGGTAACAGGAGGAGAAGGATCTGGGGAACTCATCACGGGAGCAATGAACAATTCTACGCAACGCAGAAAGGCAGCAGCAATGGCCAACAAAATGCTGGGGTTCATTGCAAGGGGCATTACCTCGAGAAGGGAGGTATTCTACCATTATACAGATAGTTGGTTAGACCCCACCTGGAATATTACGTGCAGTACTGGCACCCATACCTACAAAAGGACATTAGACTGCTGGAGGGGGTGCAGTGTAGGGCAACAAAGATGATTCAGGGCCCAGGGCAATTGCCATATGAGGTCAGACTAAGAGAGTTAAACATGTACACACTGGAGAAGAGGAGGGATGTGGGGACATCATTGAGACCTTCAAATACATGAAGGGGATAATCAAAACAGACACAGAGGGTCTACTCAGGAGGAGGGTGGGGAGAGACACTAGGGGCCATGACATGAGATTGGAGGGAGGTGAGGTGGCATTTCTTTACACAGAGGTTGGTGGCAAAGTGGAACACTACCAGCTGAGGTGGTGGCATGTAACATAGTGGAATGCTTCAAGAAGGGTGGGACAGGGCCAAGGAGTGAAGGGGAGGTGGGGCAGCTGCTGAATAGGGAGCTAGCTGCAATCTCGAGCAGCCTAGACAGACCAGGATGGCCTTTTGCTGCTGGCAACTTTTGTATGTTCCTCTGCCTTTGACCTAATGACCCGACTCCAAATGGACTTCAACAACATTCAGAACTGGTTTTGGGCCAATCAGCTGTCCCTCGATGCCAAAAGAAACCCAGTCTCTATGACCTTTGGCAATAGGCAGAGACTTGCCAGGCTCCCCCCCTCCTTCTAGACCCTTGATGGTGTTTTGATAAAGGATGTTTCCTCCTTTAAATGCCTTGGGGTATGGTTGGATTGTCATCTTGACTTTTCTATTCACTTAGATGCCATCCACCAGAAGCTACACCCTACACTTGGGCCACTTCACAAGAACAAAGCAAGTATCACACTTTCTGCCCATAGAGAGATTGTCATGAAGATGATTCTACATATCTTTGATTACAACAACATTGCACAGTATATAGTGCTAGTCCCAAGTTCACCTTTGACAGGCTAGATCCCCTCTTTCACTCCTTCTGCTGCTTTGCCTCCTCAGAACCCACCACTGTTCCCTTTGTTCCTCACTCTACTTGCCCTCCCTTGATGCCAGGCACCTCACTTATTGGGAGGCAGTATGGTGCAGTGGGTTAGGCTCTGAGCTGCAGATCTGGAGACCTGGGTTTGAATCCCACAGCCACCTAGGTGCATACTGTGTGATCCTGAGCAAGTCACTTAACTTCCTGGTGCTCCCAGGTCGCATCTGGAAACAAGCTTCAGCTTAGTGTGCTACTCCTGGTTAAACAATGTTCCCTTTCCCTATTGTGCCATCTTCTTCTCCAAACTCTAGCTGGACTCCTTGCTCCCTATCGTTCTTCCCTCCTCTCCTCTTCTCCTTCCACCTCTTACTCCCTTCACAGCTGTGACACCTGCTCTCTCACTCTCCCCCCTGTAAAATCCTCTGCTGTTCAAGCTACTTTCTCCTTCCACTTCCCCAAACTTTGGAGCACCCTCCCCATTGCTATTCACAATGCTCCCTTTTCCCTATTACTAAAATCCCTCCTCTGTGACCTTCACTACTCACTCCTGCATTTGCTGTTGATCCTGACCACCGGGACTTATTTTATTCTAGCAGGGCCAGTGATCGGAGGTTTGGGGGGGCCACTGGACACCAGGGACTTATTTTATTCTAACGGGGTCAGCAATCCGAGGCTGGGGGCACTGACACCAGGGACTTATTTTATTCTAGCGGGTCAGCAATCAGAGGGCTGGGGCCACTAGACACAAGACATATTGTTTATTTTAATGAGGACAGGGATCGGGGGGAAGGGGGAGAAAGACTAGGCGCCAGGGCATACTGTTTATTTTAACAGAGCTGAGGATTGGAGGGTGAGACGGACTGCTTGGAATCAGGGATGTATTTAGAGAGAGGAGTATACCACAAGTGAGAAGTGTCAGAAGCCAGGCCTTTGTGGACACCCTTCAGATCGATTTCCTCTAACAGCACATGAGGGAATTAACCAGGGGATTGATTATCCTGAAACTGGTGCTCTCAAACCAGGAACTTGTAGAAGTGACTGTGAAAGCTCACCTCAGAACAAGTGATCACAGCTCAATGTAGTTCAAAATTCCCCTCAGAAGGAGACACCAGAATCAAAAACAGTGGTTCTGGACTTCAGAAGTGCTGATTTGGGGAAGATGGGGGAAATCCTTGAGGCCAGATCAGATGGAGGAAAAATGTACAATCATCACAGGTCATCAAACGAAGGGGGTCTAGGAAGTCTACCAGTGTTGTCTATGGCAGACTGGAAAGAGAATAAGATAAAAAAGGCTGATGTGGGTCTCAGGGGAGGTGAGGAAGGTGATAACAAAGAAAAGGGCTGCCTTAGAAAGTACAAGGGGAGCAGATGGAAATCACCGGCACAAACTACCTAGAAAAGTTTAAGGCAGCCAGTGCAGTGGTGAGTAAGGCTAAGGTGGAAACTGTTCTTCGGGAAAGCAGAGGGACTGAAGGTCGATGAGGAGGCCTTCTTCAGATACAGAAGTGAGAAAAGGAAAATGAGGGGGCTCTTGAAAGGCTGGCAAAGGTGTCAGCTTGGATGATAAATGATCAGAGGAAAGCAGATGTTCTGAATGAATACTTCAGTTCAGTTTTCACAAAGGAAAAAGAGGGACTACTGCCAGATTGTGGGATGACTACAGTTCAGAGGCTTGGGCAGAAACCTGAGGTAGGCATGTGTCTGCAGACAGGGTTTTCAAGGTCTCAGGGCATTGAAAATCAGCAAATCTCCAGGCCCACATGGGTTGCTCCCCAGAGAGTTGAAGTAATTTGGGAGGGTGCTGGTCAACCACCCCCCCCCCCCCACCAGTGGACATTTTCAGCTCACCACTTGAGACAGGAATAATCTCAGGGGAATGCAGCAAGGCAGCTGTGATGCTGGTCCACAAGGGGGGACACAGGGAATTACAGGCCAGTAAGTCTAACCTCCATTTTGGGCAAGTTGCTCGAGACCATCCTGAATATACAGATAGTGGAGTTCCTGGAGGTAAACAGCCTGGAAGACTCAAGACAACACTGCTTTGTTAAAGGGGAGGTTATGCCAGATGAACCTCACTGATTCCTCCAATGTAGTGACACAGGTAGCATGCAAAGCTCAGGCTGTTTTACATCCCATATCGGGATTTTAGCAAGGGCTTTGATTCAGTGCCGCACAAAAGGTTAGTAAAAAGATAGGGGACCTAGGGTTAGGTGAGGGCATAACCAGAAGGACTGTGAATCAGCTGAGGGAGTACACAGAGGGTGGTAAGTAAATGGACAGCACTCAAGGGAGAGGGAAGTCACTAGCAAAGCATCCCAGGGATCAGTTTTTGGGATAGTTAATTCAACTTGTTCATCTGTGACATAGCTAAAGGGCTAAAGGCAAGATCTACCTGTTTGCAGGGGACATCAAGTTGCATGGGAGGGTTGACATCGATGAGGGTATTAGTGGCATGAAAAGGGACCTAGGTAGGCTAGAGAAGTGGTCAGGGGTCTGGCTGCTTAGATTCAGTGCTAAAAAATGCAAAGTCATGTATGTTAGTAGAAACAATCTTATTACCGAGTATCGGCTTGGGTGGTGTCACAATAGCTCAGACAGAGAAAATGGGCCTGGCAAAGATCACTGCAGAAAGCTGTAATGTTACAGCTCAGTACCATATGGTATGGGAGAGCTAACAGAATCCTAGGCTGCATAGGAACAGGGTTCTCATGTAGCAACGAGAAGGTGATCCTGCCTCTGTACAGATATACCTTCTGTGGCTGCACCTGGAGTACTGTGCACAGCTCTGGAACCCTCACCCAAAGAAAACGAGAGATAGGCTCAAGCTGTCGTGGTGAAGGGTGACAAAGATGATTCAAGAGCAACATGGGAAATCATATGAGAAGCACCTGAGTACCTAAATATGTATTTATTGGAATTTTGTTAACTGGGTAGGCCCACTGAGACATGAGTGCCCTTTTCAGGGGTGATGACTTTAAAAGGGCAATTACTGTACTGACTGGAATCTAGGAGGGAGCAAGGTGACATGATAAAAACATTCAAGTTTCTAAGAAACATTAACAGGGTCAACAGCCAGCAATGTTTCAAGTGTTGTGTGAGATATACGACAAGGGCAGAGGTACAAGATGATAGTGGGGGAGGTTGAGAAAAGATGTGAGCAAGCATTTCTTCATGGATAGGGTGATGGACGTATGGAACCAGTTGCCTAGGGAGGTGATGCAATCAGAAACTGTGGTGGGCTTCAAGACAGCATGAAAAATACATAATGGACTGATATGATGGGAGGGGAGGGGGAGCTGAACAACCACTATGGGAGCCCAGCAGTGCACACACAGTGCTAGACTGTTGAGGCACGAGTTCGTAGGAATAGAGCAGACAAGATGAACTCTGATCTTTTTCAGCCTGGAAAATGTTCTGTTTCTAGGATGGGAATAGTGATGAAAGCAAGATGCAAATGGCTAAAGTGAAAGTCCTGAATAGGTGATTCTAAAACACTAACCTGAAATGATTCACTTAATTTGGGTTTCTTGACCCCTGGCATCACTTATATAGGCATCTTTTCTGACCCAGCAGACTGTGGGCCTTTTCAGTCAAGGTTAAAAATACAGTTATCACCCATCCAGTAAAAACAGACATTTTTCACTCCTTGTTTGGTAGACTTAAGATGTTCATGAAGCGGAAGATGTGATGGGCCTAGAGTCCCTTCCACTCTTAAATTACTGTGAGATTCATAGGTACTTGATGGGGCCAAAATATTGCATTTATAAAAATTCAAGCATTTTTGTAAATTACAGTTACTCACCCTTCTGTTTTATAAGTTGAACAACGCTCTAGGGGGATCTTCAACACTCTACTATCCAAGCCCACAAATAAAGATCTATCACTGTGAAGAATCTGGAGGCTCCTGATTGTCTCCTGCTGCCCAACAGGAAGAAGCTGCATTTCTTCCACGTAGCAACCCTTTAGGTTCCTATTGGCTGTAGAAAGGACCTTCAGTATGGTGCCATGTTCTAACAGGACAAAAAGAGAAACAAAAGCATTCTGAAAGTTGCAGTCAGTTTTGCAGCATGTACTAGGTAACCAAGTCTGTATCACTCTGCCCAAACAGGATCAAGTTTATTCAGCAGAATTGTTTCTATTCCAGTCACACAAAGTGCCAAATTTGAAAACAAGTGCTGAAATGGCAACCAGCTCTGCTCTAACTTAAGCATAATATAAACATCTGCTGAGAATAAGGGCCAACATCTCAAAGGACTATTGAGCTCTGTTCTCAGTTGATGTCTTAGGCACTCGATGACTAAATACTCAGGATGGATGAAAAATCTAATAATTAGGACCACCAGTAAACATTTCAGTACATAGTAACAGTAACACAGTATTGCAGTGGTGGAAGGCACTTGGGGTCCAGCTTGTCCTTCTCTCCTGCCACACAGCTCAGACTATGCCCAGTTTGAGTATGGACACGTACCCAAGCTTAGCAGCTAGAATGCAACTCAGCTCATGGTGGGTAACGGTCAATACCGATCTTCTTTAGGAAAATCTGTTTAGTCTTGCTTTGAAAACCTGAACAGTGCTACTTTCTACAATCTCTCTGGGAAGGCTATGCCACACATTAACCACCTCGGTGTGATGTAATGGTTTCTAATATTTTCCCCTAATTCTGCACCCTCACTCTCAGTTCAAGGGCATGCCCTCCAGTTCTGCTTGCACTCACCAGCTCAAGTATGTTTATACTTGAGCCTGTCTATTCCCTTCAGTATTCGGAGAGCTGAACTAATGTCCCTGCCTTCTTTTTTCTAGGCTAAACAATCCAAGTACATCTAATCTCTCTTTTTAGCTCTTGCCTCCACAGCTATTGTGGCAATGTGACGGCCATCGTGATCACTTCAATGTCCCTTCTGTACTGCAGTGACAAGAACTGGATGCAAAATTTCAAGTGTGATCAAACAGTGGCTTTGTATACCAGGAGGAACACTTCCCTTGCCCTACACCTTTCTAGGTATTAGAAGTAGTAATGTTTGTACAGTATGCATCGCAGTCCACCCCTCCTCTTTTTTGGATTTTGAATGGCATTGGATATTGATGGCTTCCTACCATGGATCCCATCAACTTGGATCCTATGCGTGGATTTTATCAGAATGATAAGATCTGATTCAGTCAGAGAGATCCCATCTGATCCCAGCTATCTGTCCTTTGGATCAAAACAGCCAACCTCAGATCTCAAGATCTGACCCTGCATCCTTAAAATCTGACTGGGAATCCAAAATCTTAGTTTGGGTAACTAGAGCTCAGATTCAGAAATGGATAGCGGGACTGTCCATTGGAAGACACTTGCATAACAATAAGTACTATCCGAGCACCTCTAACTATGAGGGGGTCCTAATACCTCCCAGCACCTCTAACTATGAGGGGGTCCTAATACCTCCTAGCACTGAATTTGCTTTCTTGACTGCAGCAGCACACTGCCTGGCTGTCTTCTGCTTATGCGCCACAATTATTCCTAAAATCTTTTTTCAGCTATGCTGTTCATTTTTGTTCTACACAGAAAAAAGCACGACACAAATTCTTTGCCCTGTATGTAGTATCTTGCACTTCCCCATATTAAATCAAAGCCCCTATTCCTCAGTCCATGCCCTTCGGTGTATGCAGGTCCCCCAGTAAAGCATCCCCTTCCTTTGCTGTGCCCAGTCTTCTTGCCAGTTTAGTGTCATCGGCAAATATTTGCAGACTGCTGCTCACTCACCCCCCCAGGTCATTAATAAATACTGAACATCTAAATACACTGTACAGTTATGCCTCCAGTTGATTGTTATGCCCACATCTTCTGACCCAGCACTTAGTCACACTAATTGTTATATACTGAGTGCCTGTCGCTTACTGAAGTTTGATTGTGCTAGGTACTTCTGTTTTGTCTGCGTATGATCTTATTTGAAAATTAATAAACTTCATGTACAAAAACATAAATACTGTATGTTAAGAAGCAATGGACACAGTACCGTCACCTGAGATTCACTATCCATATGCTGAACCACCACGTCCTTTATGATTGACTTTAGGACTTTACAACCGTCGGGGCAAGGCTCACAAGTTTGCAGTTACCTCGGGCAGACCTCACCCCCTTCTTGAATAGGGGGATGACACACTGGCTGTTTTCCAGTCCTCTGGCATTATACCTGGCTGTAAAGAGTCCTGTAAGAGATCAGCCAGGAGCCCAGCCAGAACCCCTTTTAATTCTACTATTACACTTGGGTGGATACCACAAGAACCCTGTGGTTTTGCAAGATTCACATCCTCCAGATATTTATTTATTTAAAATTTGTTAACTGGGTAAGAAAGCATATGCTGATCAAACATCAAAACCTGCATAGTCGAAATCCCTCACAGCGTCAATCTCAACAGGTTTCGAGACTGTTGCTGTGAGGGACCCGAAGGCTAATTTTCACCCTTTCACCCCCTTTGAATCAACTCTGAGTTAGAGATCTATAGAAGGGGGGGGGCATGGTGGGCGTAGCCCTATGCATGTGGTGTTCAGTGGGTGCAGCCCCCAATAGAAAAACACACAATGTCTGACAGGCGAAATTTCGCCTTTTGACATTGAGGATCTCGCCATGCCGAACTTTGACAACACTGTTGTTGATTCGGCATGGTAAAATCGTAAGAAAGCACCAGGCCACATGGCCCTTTTATAGGCTTGACCCGGGTGAATACAAAAGTAAGAAAAATTAAGATGCAATACAATAAAACTTAATATACATAACTCAAATGAACACACTCACAACCAATATTAACAGACTATTACAAAGGCAAAGTTCTATCACATTTACAAAGTCCCTATCTACACAAAATACAAATAAGCACAACTACAATATATCAAAAACAATTCATCAACTACTTCTGATGTGACCAGCATTGGGGCTGAGGCACATGCCAGGAGTTACGTTTAAATTTTCAGAGCAATAGTTTTGTGTTCCCTTGCTCATCATGTTCAGTACAAAGCCTGCTTTCAGACCACATGTTTCTCTCACAGTGCTTAAAATATGCCAAACTCGTGCATGCGCAAGTTCACATCACACATTTACAGGGTTCTTAAACATAAGGTATATTATGACATAATGCTATTACATACTAAATCCAACAACGATAAACACAACCTGTTTTACATACACTTGGAGATCACAACAATAAACCTCTCTGTATGAGGACCTGAGAGGGAAAAGGAAAATTAAAGAGGACACTAGCATAGTCAAGAAAGGAGAAGGGTGCCCATAGGTGGCCAACGTTATGGACTAGAAATTGTAAAGGATGGAATAGGCTAAGAAATAGAAGAACTATTGCAACAGATTTAAGAAAGGTCGGTCCTCAAGAGTGGCAGGAGCTCCCTGAAATGTCATGGTGATTTGCATATATCCCATGATACTTTGCATTATGGAAGTATGTATGATGATGTACTGTATTTCTTTGAAACTTGATTTGTTGCCAATGCCCTTTGGGCGACCCATGTTTCAGTGTTTCTGCACTGAGGTTCTTTGTTTTTAGCTTATTTTTTTCTTCTTTTTGAGCCCCCACTACCCAAGCAAGCGGGGCCCAGATAGGGATGAAGATTTTCAGTGAAAAGTGGTTAGATCAGAGATCAGTGTCAGTAGGTGCTGGCTAAGTACAGAGAAAGGACATTTATAGTCTGTTGCTGCAAACTGATGTACTGAAGAAGGAATATGCTATTGCTGAAGCTTATTTCCTGTATTCCCAATAAACAGCACACAGAGACTGTGTGTCGAACCTGTAGTTTGGTGTCTGGTCCATCTGTTATCCCACAACCCCTCCATAGCCACTTTACTCAGATGTGCATTCTCTTGTCCTCAGGATCATGCAGAGGCATCAGGATGGTGGAACTTTGGACAAGCTATGAAGTAAGAAGGTTGGGCAGAGTATAATTGCATTTTGATTGAAAAATAACAAAAACGAATGAATAAGGCAAAATGCACAGCCTAGCTACAGTCAGCAAGCATGTAGTCTTTGACAGGCGAACTGGTCCCATAGGACCAAAAATAAGTACTAAAAGTTGACAGTGCTTGTTATACTCCTTTCACCTGTAAACCCCGTAACAACCCTGAAACACAGTTTTTGACAGAGACTGTATCTGGGATTTGTATCAAACCCCTCTTGTTTTTAAAGCTGGCACTTTAAGATCTAACTGCACTATACACTCTACATGTTGGGCTATCCGTCAGGAGAAGGGTAAACAAGTAATACCTGACCCCGATAAATAGGGAGGCTGAACAAGAGGGAAAAGGAGGTTTTGATTTCTGTTACAGGGAGACAACAAAGACTGAGCTGCAACAACATTTCTGTAAAGCTGAATACAACCTCGTTGTTTTTCATTCTTTTTTTGATGGTATGTTACGGAAAGTAAAGCAACTTTCATTCAATTTAAACTGGTGTTCGGAGTGTTCTCTTTGTGATTGTTCCAAAGAAGCTGCCTGGTTCGCTACCCTGTCGATGTGCCCCAGTGTAATAGCAGAGCAGTGGAACCAAAAGCACGAGACAGAATTCAATCATGAATTGGGAGTTACACAAGGAAACCTTGCAGCTTGCATTTCCAGTGGGGTTACCACCTGTCCTGATTTGGGCAGCTGTATCCAGAAAAAAATTAAAAATGTGAAAAATACTACATGTCCTAACCTTATAGTAGAAAAAAAGTATTTTATAACTTTCCTCTAAAAGTTGCAGAACACTATAATAACTAAAATACCTTAAGATGATAAGAAACAATAGAAACACAACACTTAGTCTGAATTCTGATTATTTGGAGAAAACAAGTCTGTTGCATTGGTCAAGGTTACATATCGTCCTGCGAAAAATCCTGTTCAGTGAGAAATGTCCCACTTTGGGCTTCTTAAAAGGTGATAACCCTACCTTATTGCTGGACACGGACTTCAAAGACAAAAGGAGCAACAAGAGGGGGAGTGGGCAGAATTAGGGAGGAGATTTTGTTTTCTAAAGCTGTGATAGGTGGAGGTGGGGCATGCCTCCAAAAGCGCTCTCACAGTTCAGATTGATACTAGTATGTTCACATGCTTTGCAAGCAAACATAAAAGATTATTTAGACATCACTGTGCCAGTATGAAGTGTTTAAAATGCCCGTTTTCCTTCTATCCAATACTCTGATATGTTTCGATCTTTTGTATTAAATTAGCAATTTTTTTTCCGATAGTTTTTTTTTACCATGTTTATGTATACAAATTTACAACCTTTATTTACAGACAGAGACACACAATGGAAATCATGGCTTCAGGATACTTTAGGTGATTTATGTATTTTTTGGCCTGAATATGAGACATTTCCAAGACAACGATCCATAAATCATCTCCCACAATCTCTCAAATTATGTTTTGGGAACATTAAATTATGGGGCATTTCAAGGCACACTTTCCTGCACTTTAGTAGGAAACAACTTTATGCTTATATACAGAAATATTTTCAAGATTCGGCCCCATTTGATTGTTATTCACCTCAAAAAAACTTTCAATTGGCAATATGTTAACCTCACCCCGCATACCACCTTGTATGTGGGATGTGCTGTGGTTATCATTATATGGTAAATTAAATGTTCATGCTAATTTCAAGCATAAACAGATCTTGGATCGATATTGCCCTAGGGAAACTTGTTTTGAAGTGATTGAGACTATGGAACACTTATTTTTGGAATGTCCCTTTATCAAAGAATTTTGGAGCCTGGTTTTGAAAAAATGGCCTACTTTCCCTTTGTGCCCTCTAACGCTAGAAATATTGTGCATAGGGACCTTACCAGTAACTACCTTTCAATATGACAAAGTAACATTGTGGTTGTTTTTACTTTGCTTTAAGTATTATATTTGGTATGTGAGATGTCGTTTCACTATACAACAACAATATTTTTCACAAGACGCTTTATTTGGTATGGTTGCTAAGGCTATTTTAACATTAAAAAAACAAGATTACGAGGACTTTCCTCTATCTGTTTGTCAATCTAGATGGGACTCTATAGATTGGTTGTAACCTTCCTGAGTTAAATCTAGTATAACCTACTCAGATTATGCCAAATCATTTTGCCTTGGGCGTTGTACCACTGTTTTGAAAAATCCTTGATTTGTTCATCAGAAAAACAAAAAAACCAAAAAAAATGTTTCCCCTACGTTTTTGATGGGAGGGGGTACTCAGCGATTTAAGTGCTTTGTTTTAGGATTCTATTGACATAAGTTTTGTGATGTATATGTATGCTGCATTTTTTACTTGGGTGCAGTTCTATATTATTATGCATATGATTTTAATTTAAAATCCCCCTACTCTGTTGGTAGAGAACGGGGTGTTTAGTTATAACACTTAGTCTTCACGATTCTAATGTTGATGGTTTTTCCTTATTTACTTTCAGTTGACTGTATGTTTGAAATACTTCTTTTTTTTCTTACTTGTTTACACTATGATTTTGTGTGTTGTAACACTATTATGTATATGTTTTACTTTCTAGTATTAATAAAAAATTCCCCTACTCTTTTCGATAAGTGCCATGGGATCTTTAACATCCACTTGAACTACCACCAATCCAGGCAGATGGGACCTCGGTTTAACATCTCATCCGAAAGACAGCACCTCAGAAGTACAGCACCCCTCTCATGCTGCACTACAGTGTCAGTACTGGGATATTAACCCAAGTGCCAGATGTGGGAACTGAACCCACAGTCCTCTGATCTCCCGGCCTCAGAGGCGAGTGTGCTACCTACTGAGCCACTGACACTGCGCTAGGTAGAATTCTGCAAAAGCCATAGGTTCATTGAAAAAATACAGATTAAAATTGAGGTGGGACTAGACACATTGGGATACATAAAGAACAGAGACAAGGGGTTTTAAATGAATACACTCCAAACAGACAGTACAATTCATTTAAACAATGGAGGCAGTGTACAATGTATGCCTGATTCAGGTAATATCTAGCTTACTAAGGACAGGAAGGAATAGCAGGTCAAAAGTGGAGTGGGGAGGTGGACAAGGGAGGGGAAGGAGGTGGGTGAGAGGGAAGTACATGGGAGGAAAGGGATAGGTGGGGATAAGTGGGGGAGGGGTAGCAGAGAGTACGTGCTGAAAAGGTGATGGTACTGTAGGGTAATGCAGGTAGAGTGTGAGAGGTCACATAAGGCACACATATAAAGCAGGGAGGCAGTCTTAGTGGTAGCAGTCACAGGTAGCCTTAGCAACTAGGTGCTGTCGTAGCAAATGTTTGAAGGAACCCAGTGTGGTTGTATTTAATATATCAGATTGCAACAAGTTGCTCCAGTGCGGGGCTTTGTATGCAAAAGCATGCTGTCCTAGTGCGGTATGGCACCTTGGGGTTCTGAACATCTGGCTGGAGGAGTTTATTGTAGCTCACTGGTTTAATGGAGGAGTCAGAAGGGCTTAGACACTGAATAGCATCATACCAAAGCTGACTTTTTTAGCAGTCAGACAGGTTTGAAATCTGAGCCTGCTGTCAAATTGTAGTCAGTTGGCCTGGGAATAAAGATCATACATGTGGGTCATTTGGTCAGCACCGGTGAGAAGATTGCAAGCTTTATTTAAGGCTGTTTTGATGCACCAGAGGGCTGTGTCCATAACTGATCCATATATGATGATGCCGTAGTCAGCGAGTAAGATAACAGAGCTATAAATGGCAAGGTCTAAAGTGTCCGGGGTCGGTCTGCGTTTGTGTCTGTAAAGCATACCTAGTCTTCTGTTTATTGCCTTTGCAGTGTTGTCGATGTGCTGGGTGTAGGACAAGGTAGAGTCAATAGTTATACCCAGGTACTTAAATTGTTTTACTAGCTCTAGGGATGATCCCTCGACATTGGTGATAGTGAGGGGAAAGTGCCTGTGCTTGCTATGATTACTAGTGAACATCATAGTCTTAGTTTTTTTGTAGTTCAAGATAAGCTTCTGGTCAGTAAACCATTTTTCAGCGGATATGAAACCTTGCTGGAGCTGGTCCTGAAGTTGCTTTGGTTGCGAGTGACTAGTGAAAATAACAGCATCATCCGCATAAAGAAGTATGTGGCCATTGCAAGAGTTTGGGAGCTTATTTAAGAAGATACTAAATAATAGTGGGCCCAGGATGGAAATTGTTGTGTATGTTGTTAGATTTCCTTTTTTTCTTATTTTCTATATTCATATAGAATCCAGAAAATAATAAATTCCTTAGAAGTGTACACTCATACATTTCTGTTTCCATTTCTATTGCTTTTAATGGATTGTTTGTTTCTCTTAGCCACTGCCAAATCATTACTATTTGAGTTACTAAATAATATTTGTAAAAATCAAGTAATGCCAAACCACCCTTTTCTTTTAATAGTGTTAGTGTGTCACATGCTACTCGAGGGTTCTTATTTTTCCAAATGAAGTTTATCACTATTTTTTTTTAATTCTTGAAAAAATCATTTGGAATTATAATAGGTAATGTTTGGTATAAATACAATATTGTTGGTAGAATCTTCATTTTTATAACATTTATTCAGCCTATTAAAGTTAAAGGGAGATATTGCCATTTTTTTAGATCTGTTTTTATGTCCTCTAATGTATTTTCAAAATTAAGTAGATCTAGCGAGTCTAATTAACTTGTTCATGTAATTCCCAAGTATTTAAATGTATCTACCTGTTGGCAAGGACAATTATCTGGAAGTTGCAATATACATTCTGGCCCAGATATTCAAAAGGGTTGTGCCATGTGCAATAGGGTTGCACCTGCGCAAGTCCGAACTTGCTCCATTCTGCCATATTCAGCAAGAGGCAGTTGCGCCACAGAAAACATGCTGAGCAACAGCGCAATGCAAATGAATGCATGCTGAACTGGAGGGGGAGGAACCATGCATAAACTGCACAGCCCGATATTCAGCAGGGCTGTGCAGAGTTGTGCAGGCGCAACCCCCAACCTGCGCCTGCACAACTTTGAGCCAAAAAAGAGCTTAGTTGAGGGCCACCCACAGGTGAGCTGCTGCATGCAGTGCAGCGCAACAGCTGCCACCTGTGGCTGGCCCCCAACCCAGTCCTGTGCCCCCCGCAGCTCGATCGTGGCAGCCGACTGTAAATCCTCACCACCACCCCCACTGGCTCGATCGCTGGCATAGTATAATCCCCCCACCAGCCCGATCGCGGCAGCAATGTACCCCCCGAATGTATCCCTCGGTCCAGTGGACCGTAAAAGCCCAATCGCGGGCAGTAGTTGTTTAAGAACCCCCTCCCGCATTCATCCCTGGTGGTCCAGTGGACTGAAAAGCCCGATCGCGGGCAGTGGTTGTTTAATAACCCCCTGCGAATTCATCCCTGGTGGTCCAGTGGCACATCCGATCGTGGGATGTATATGTTGAACAAACCCCTGAACATAGCCCTGGTGGCTAGTGTCCCCCACCCCACCCACCCACGAAGCCCCACCACCCGCTTCCCGGCGGCCGCAGCATCCCACCGCCTGCGGCTCCGCCGCCCGACTGACTGCCCAGGTAGGGCTGCACGCCATTGGTGCAGAGCAAGAGCCTACGGGCGTGCATCCATATCAGACATGACAGTTCAGATTGGTGAATGAATACATTCATTCATTCACAAACTGGACTGTCTTATCGGTATGGCTGCACCATTGGCTCTTGCCTGCACCAATGGGCGGCAGCCCCACCGGGCAGTCAGTCGGGCGGAGCGCAGGCGGTGGGATGCTGCCGCCCGCCGCCGCCGGGGAGCGGGTGGTGGGGCTCGTGGGTGGGTGGGTGGGGGACACTAGCCACCAGGGCTATGTTCGGGGTTTGTTCAACATATACATCCCGCGATCGAATGTGCCACTGACCACCAGGGATGAATTCGGGCGGGAGGTTATTAAACAACCACCGCCCGCGATCGGGCTTTTCGTCCACTGGACCACCAGGGATGAATGTGGGAGGAAGGGGGGTTCTAAACAAGTACTGCCCGCGATCCGCTTTTCCGTCCACTGGACCACCAGGGATGAATGCGGAGGAAGGGGGTTTCTTAAACAAGTACTGCCCGCGATCTGGCTTTCGGTCCACTGGACTACCAGGGATACATCTGGGATACATTGCTGCCCGCGATCGGGCTGGTGGGGATTAAACCATGCCCGCGATCGGGCCAGTGGGGGTGGTGGTGGGGATTGTACACTGTTTCACCCGCGATTGCTGTAGGTGTCGTCTCGACGCTGCTGCCTGGCAGAGTGCCAGAAGCAAGTCCTTGGGGATCGGCGCACTGCATGCTAATGGCACGCAAATGGGGCCATAATCGACACAATGGCCCCATGCATTGCATGAATTATGGCCCCATTTGCATGTCACCTTTTGAATATGGGGATTTTGAGCATGGCTAATGGTACTTGCACCACCGCAAGTTGAATGCTCCACTCTGACAACTTGCGGTGGCGCAAGTTCCACTGCGCCATGCACAGTGGCTGTGGCCAGGGGGTGATATTCAAAGGAGTTGCTCAAGGGCCTAACTCCTTTGAATATCACTCTGGACACACCCCTGCACAACTATTTTGTGCAGCACAAGGGCTTGTGCCTCAAAATAGTGCAGTTTGAATATCCAGCCCTCTATATTTAAAGAACAAAAGATTTTTTTCCAATTGATTTTGTAACCTGATGCTTTACCATAATTTGTTGATACTTTCATAAATTCTTTTATAGATTTTGTGGGTCTGTCAAATACAACAATGCTTCATCTGCATATAAACAGATTTTTTCTATTTTATTGTTAATCTTAATTTCTGTTATTTGATTATTTTTTCTTACTGTGCAGCCAAAGGTCCCATAATCAGGGCAAAGATTAAAGGGAGAGGGGCATCCCTGCCTTGTTCCCTGGACAATTCAAAGGATTCTTTAATTTATTTATTTATTACAGTCTCAGAATTTGACATACCTTTGAGTCTGAGGCTCATTTACAAAGGTTCCACATCCAAAAGAAATCATAACAATTAGCTAAATACAGCACTGTAACAAGTACATTACATGGATATAACTGATAAAGCATTATTGATTTAAATTTTTGCTTTAGGCTCTTGATATATTATTACTTTTTTTTTTACTGTCTCCTGGTCTCTGCCCCAAGGAATCCTTTCCTCTGCTGTTTTCAGCTGGGCCTGACATAGCATGGACCCAGCGTCACTCTACATGAGACTGGGAGATTTTTTTGCCTTTGGTTTTTCTCCCAGTCTCATCCTCCCTGAGGGCGTCGACGCAGTGGACTTGAGTCCAGACAGGCAGAGTGCTTATGCACACCACTGTCAAGCATCCACAGCACCTTCCCCACCCCCAGCTCACCTGTAGAGAGTCATTATGCCTCACCACTCATGCTTCCACTGGCAGCAATGCATGTGGGCATCTCTGCCCCTGTAACTCACCCCCCGGAGTAGGAGAGCATCCATGGGGATGCTCAGTCCTGCCTCCCCTAGCCAACTCCCAGTGACCTGAGTTCGTTCCTGAACCTGGATCACCAGTATAGCACAAGATATGGTACCCTGCACCTCAACCCTCAGCACCACTGGGCTGGCTATTGATATATTATTTTGATCCAGTTTATGAACTGTTTACCAAAATTCATTTTCTGCAATGGTTGTATTATAAAATTCTACTCTGTCCTATCGAACACTTTTTCAGCATTGATTGTTAGAAGGATTGCATCTTTTGTATTATGGTTTGATATTATATTTATTGTACGTCTTATGTTTTCACTTATTCTCCTCCCTTTAATGAATCTGTTCTGATCCTGGTTAATCAAGGCAGGGAGTACCCCCTCTAATCTTACAGCCCAAATTTTTGTAAAGATGTTATAGTCTTCATTAAGCAGAGAAATTGGTCTATAAGATGAGCATAAATTTGGGTCCTTACCCTGCTTATGGAACAGTAATATATTAGCATCTCCAAAAGACTGTGGGGTATTGTTCAGCATGTTGATTTTATTGTAAAGATTAGTAAGAATTGAGGTTAAAAATTCTTTATATTTTTTTGAAAATTCTATCTGAAAACCATCTGGACCAGGTGCTTTTCCTACCGCCAACTTATCTATCGCTGTTGCTACCTCAGTTTGTGTTATTGGATTATCTAATATAGTTTTTATTTCTTGGGACAAATGTTTTATCTTGACCTTATTCAAACATTCCTCTGCCAATTTATGATCTCTATTATTTTGTGTCGTATTTAGATTTTTATAGAATTCTACAAATATTTTACTGATTTCTTTTTGGTGTTTATGTATATTTCCATTTTTATCTTTTTTTTTTAAACACAGTTTTATTTAAAGCCTTCTGGCCACAGTTATACAGATTAAAACAAGGCAGGTACGTAGCAGTTATATAAAACAATAGAGTGAATTTCTTACACATTATCTTAAGATATATACATTATGGCCAGATATTCAAAAGGGTTAGATGCAACCACTGATATGCCTGACCGCGATATTCAAAAGGAAAAGTGCGCCAAATCCCAATGTGTCGGAGTGCATCAGTAATGTATGCAGGCGCAGGTGGGGGCGTGCCCATGCATACCCTGCACAGCCCGATATTCAGCCCGGGATGTGCAGAGCCATGCATGCACAACCCCTACCTGCACCAGCACAAAGTTGATCCAAAAAAAAAGGAACAACTGATGGCCACCCACAGGTGAGCTGCCGCATTGCAGGGTGCAACACAGCAGCTGCCACCTGTGGGTGGCCACCCGAGCTCCGGCTACACCTGGCAGCGCCCTCCCATGCCCGATCGTGGGCATTTTAAATAAAAAAATAATAAATCTGTCCAATATCCCTGGTGGTCCAGTGGACCTGCCCACCTGATCGCGGGCTAAGTACATAAATAGGAATTATCAATATCCCTGGTGGTCCAGTGGACTGCTGACTGCCCGATCGCAGGCATTTGTAATAAAATAGAAGAAGTGCTTCCAATATCCCTGGTGGTCCAGTGGACTGCTATCTGCCCGATCACGGGCATTTGTAAAAAGAAATAAATGTCCAATATCCCTGGTGGTTCAGTGGACGCTATCTGCCCGATCGCGGGCATTTGTAAAAAAATAAATGTCAATATCCCTGGTGGTCAGTGGACGCTATCTGCCGATCGTGGGCATTTGTGAAAAAAGAAATAAATCTTCAATGTTCTGGTGGTCAGTGGACTGCTATCTGCCCGATCGGGCATTTGTAAAAAACAAAATATGTCAATATTCCTGGTGGTCTCAGCGGTACCCCCTCCCACCCGCCCACTGAGCCCCACCGCCCGCTCCCCGGTCAGCCGGGCGAGGCAGCACCCCACCCGCTTGCCACCCACTGACTCGAGCACCGTCCGGCCACGCCCATTGATCCACAGCATGAGCTAATGGGCATGCAGTTTACACTGTACTACATATTCCAGATATGTGAATGATCCCATTCACATATCTGGAATGTGTAGTTTAGTATGGCTGCACACCCATTGGCTCACACTGTGGACCAATGGGCGACAGCCCTACCACTGGTGTCAGCCGCTGACCGGGGAGTGGGGCGGTGGGGCAGGGGCCCAGTGGGGGTGGGGAGGGGGCACCACAGACCACCAGGGATATTGACATGTTTTTTACAAATGCCCGTAGTCGGCAGTCAGCGTCCACTGACCACCAGGGATATTGGACATTTATTTTTTTATTACAAATGCCCGTGATTGGGCAGTCGGTGATTCACTGGACCACCAGGGACATTGGACATTTATTTCTTTTTATTTCAAATGCCCACGATCGGGCAGATAGCGGTCCACTGGACCACCAGGGATATTGGAAGCACTTCTTCTATTTTATTACAAATGCCCGTGATCAGGCAGTCAGCAGTCCACTGGACCACCAGGGATATTGATAATTCCTATTTATGTACTTAGCCCGTGATCGGGCGGACAGGTCCACTGGACCACCAGGGATGATAGGGATGTTATATATTTACTTAGCCCGCGATTGGGCTGTGGAGCACATTGCCGGCTGCAGGGGGCATCGGTCCCCAACGGCTGCTGCCTGGCAGGGCGCCAGGTGCAAGTCATCGGGGATGGGTGCACCTGCATGCAATGAGGCCATAATGACATGCAAATGGCCCCATGTGCACCTTGCATACATTATGGCCCCATTTGCATGTCAAGTTTTGAATATCGTGGTTGCCGGCATAGCGCAATGGAACTTGTGCTAGCACATCCCCATGCTCCACTCTGGCCACTTGCACTGGCACAGTGCCACTGCGCCATGCACACCGCGGGTGGCCAGGGTGTGATATTCAACGCTGCTGAGCTATGGCGCAGCTTCGTTGAATATCACCCAGTCCACACCCCTGAGCAGCCAAGTTGAGCTGCGCCCAAGCTTGTGCCACAGCCTGGCACAGTTTGAATATCTGGGCCTATAGCTTTAGTCAGTGACTCATTAAAGAAAATAATATTCAGTCTGGGTCCTCTAAGGATAACCCTAAAATCAATCCCAGACCACAATTTAATCATACCAAAGCTGTTATTAAGGATAACAATAAACAAATTAAAACCATGAACTGTGGCCTAAACATAGGCCTCAACTATTGTGCTGCGTATCACCATCCCCTCCCACCCCACTTAAGTCTCATAGAGTTAATGTCTATAATTACATCTCTCCTTCCACATAAGTTGATATCTTATGAGCTACTGGTAGAGAGGAAAAAAGGAAAAGGGGACTAAGAGAGAGCAAGGTCTCTCTAGGGTTGTCCCTCATGATGTAGTAGGCAGATTTCCATTGCTGCCAGCTCTGCAAATGATTCTCATGCTTTAATCGCAGCTTAGCTGTGAGGGATTCCATTAACACCACCTCTCGGACTCTAGCAATCCAATCAGATAACCTCGGGGGTTCCTTATTCGACCATCTGGAAGTGATACATTTTAATCCCACAGCTAAAAGTGTGAGTGCCACCTTATGGGAGTCCTCCCTCAAACACACTGCTGTTGGGGTCCCTAAAACCCAGTCTTCAAAGGTGTGTGGAATTTACACCACTATTATCTGTTTCACTGCTTCCTCTAAATGTCTTCAGAAGGCTGCCAATTTTGGACAAGCCCAGAAAATATGCCAGTGACTGCCCTCTCCCCCACACTCCCTCCAGTGTAAGGCATTTCCCCCTATGTAATGGTGAGTGATCTTGGGAACCCTAAAGAAAGGAATAAGTATTTTCCAATAAAACCCCCGCCATACCGGTGAAGCTGCCACCTTCCAACCTACCTTCAACTGCCTATCCCAGTCAGATTCTCTGATAGTTTTTCAGGCCTCCCATTCCCAATTATTTTTATGTACTGCTAAGGATGCCTCTCTTCCTCCTCCTAACAACATCTTATAAAGATTTGACACTGGTTTGGCCTAGGTGTCAATGGTGACCACTCCAAACAAAAATTGTTCTCAGGTCGAGTAAGATCTTGTTAGCCTCATTAGGTGGTCTGAAGAATTTATAAAATACCTGACTTGTATATAGCTAAAAAATTCTCTGTTATCCCAGATAAACTTATCTTTTGCTCTCTGAAATGAAATACAGTGCCCCCCCCCAATCATCTGTGTAAACCTGGTGATCCCTTGCACACTCCATTCTGCAAAACCAAGATCCAGCATGGGAGGGAAAAAAGCAGGCTCATGCCGAATAAGTGACAATAGGCCCACCCCATCAGTGGTATCCATAAGCTACCTAACTCTTCGCAGGGCTGACCATCCCTGTCTCACCCATCGGTTGTTAACTAACCGGACATAGTCTGGGGGGGGAGCCAAAGCCATGGTATAGAGCGGTCTCCCCTCTGGGAGTGAATCCTCCATCTCATACCATCTCAACTAAATCCTCTGTCTGGCCCAAGACAGGACAGGGACCATCTGAGCCACTAGGTAATAAAAATAAAAGTTGGGTAAAGCCAGACCACCCCGCTCTTGAGGTAGGAAAAAAAAGCATCTGGCCACTTGAAGCTTCTTATGCTGCCAGACAAACCCCTGAGTCTCCCTTGTCAGTCTGCTCCAGAAGGAGACTGGCAATTCTAAGGGAAGGCTCTGAAACAGGAAAGAAAATGAGGGAGAATGTTCATTTTAAGCATTGTAATACATCCCACCAGGGGGAGAGAGGGAGGAGCCACCATCTAGCCAAGTCACTGCTCACCTGTTCCCAAAGTCTCCCATAGTTAAGGGCAAATTATCTAGAAAGGTTTGTGGACACATGAATGCCTAGGTATCGAATTTGTCCTCTGGGGGCCCATCTGAAGGGGAAATTTTCCTTAAATCCCTGTGGAGCCCGTCCACTGAGAATCATGGGCTTCAGATTTTGAAAAGTTAATTTTATAGCCAGAGATTTCTCCAAAGGCTCGTAGTGTCTCACATAAGGCTGGGGTTGATACTTCAGGGGAGGATAAGAAAAAGATGGAGTCATCTGCATAAAGAGAAAGTTTCTGTTCCTGCCCTCCCTCTGTGACCCCCAACATTTCCAGACTCTGTCTCACTTTGGCAGCAAGAGGCTCCAGACAGAAGGCAAAGAGGAGTGGCGAGAGCGAACAGCCCTGCCTCGTACCTCTGGTCAAAGGAAAAAAGGGGGAACTCACGCCATTTACCCTCATCAGTGCTTGTGGTTTACAATATAATTGGGAAATAGTATGCATGAATTTGGGGCCGAATCCCATTCTGTCCATGGGTGCTTTTAGAAAGTTCCAATTAACCCTATCAAATGCTTTTTCTGCATCCATGGAAATAGCAGTCTGGAACTGTTTTTGATTGGCTTGGGAGGAGATAATATTAAGAAGTATTCTAATATTATCAAATAAATACCATCCTGTAATGAAGCCTGTCTGGTCTTCATGCACCAGTGAAGCAACCTGAGTCTGGAGTCTCCTCGCCAACAAGCCCATAAATAATTTTTAAATCAACATTCAAAAGGGAGATGGGCCTGTAGGATCTGCAATCTAGTGGGTCTTTGCCCTCCTTATGAATTACCAAAATATGGGCCAATTGCCAGGAGTCCGGGGTGGCTCCACCATCCATACTCTCCTGACATACTGGCAACAGCAACAGCAATAGAAGATCTGCAAAGATTTTTAAAAAATTCTGAGGGAAAGAGCCAGTCCAGTGGTGCTGAAGGGTGAGGTGCTGGACGCCACACCTCGCGCTACGCCGGCGACCCGGGTTCGGGAATGAGCTCAGGTCATTGGGGGTCAGCAGGGGCGGACTAGGATTCAGCAGCAGGAGACAGCTCTCCAAGTCCTGGGGTGGGATGGGGAAATTACACCATGCTGCAGCAGCCCCTGGGGATGCCCAGATATACGGCATATGTGGTGTGACTGGGGGGGAGCGTGGTGGTCTTATGTGCGTGGACGTCATTGCATGTCCTCACTCCCAATGGGGAGAAGAGTGGAAAATGGCTGGGCGCGACCATGCAGCTTGATGGCCATGCCCTGCCTTGCTGGGAGGACTCACGTGGAATCGCACTGGGGGGTCCAGGGCCGATCTGGCTGGACAGGGTATGGGGAGACCCTCCAGCAGACTGGCGATGGCCGTGCTGGATCCCCCATCATGTGAGTGAGCCTGGTGCTCTCCCGGTGGGCAAGACTGGTGGCTGGATGCCCCCACTGGTAGTCGAATAAATAAGAATAATAAAAAAAAAAATTCAGAGGGAACTCCATCAGGCCCGGGGACTTGCCATTCTTCAAATCTGTAATTAGTGCAAGAAGCTCAGAGGTAGAGATAGCTCCATCCAGGCTCTCAAGGACTGGCTGTGAAAGGGTTCGTAATGTCAGACCTTCACAAAAAGAGGGGAAAAACAGGGGAAGAATACACAATGGGTGGGGAGGTAGTAACAACAACAAAACAGGAAAGGGACCTGGGGGCAATCATATCAGATGACCTTAAGGTTAGCAAGCAATGTGAGAAGGCAGTAGGAAGGGCCGGGGGTATACTGGGATGTATAGGGAGAGACAACAGCAGCAGAAAACAGGAACTTGTTATCCCTCTGTACAGACAGTTGGTGAGACCCCATCTGGAATACTGTGTCCAGTTCTGGAGACCCCATCTCCGCAAGGACATAGTCAGAATAGAGGCAGTCCAGAGGAGGGCAACTAAAATGGTGCAGGGTCTGCAAGAGAAGCCGTATGAGGAGAGACTAAAGGAGCTTAATATGTATACCCTTGAGGAAAGAAGGAGAGAGGGGGACATGATAGAAACTTTCAAGTACCTCAAGGGAATCAACAAAGTCCAAGAGGGTAGCATCTTTCAGAAAAAGAGACTTGCAAGAACAAGGGGACACAATTTAAAGATAGAAGGAGGGCAGTTCAGGGCAATGTGAGGAAGTATTATTTCACAGAGAGGGTAGTGGATGCATGGAACAGCCTTCCTGAGGAAGTTGTGGGGTCTAAAACTGTGGGAGAATTCAAGAATGCATGGGACAGACATAAGGCAATTCTTGTGGGGGGCAGGAAGATATAGGCTGTTGGTTAACTAGGATCTGCGGCCTATCCTGTAGGTAGGGAAATGGGCAGACTAGATGGGCCTAGCGGTCCTTATCTGCAGTCAAAGTCTATGTTTCTATGTTTCTAAGTTTTTCCTCAAAGTTTTGGATAGGGTCTTGGGAGTACAAACTTCTATAAAAATCTGCAAAGACATTGGTTATGTCCTCTGGGTGGCAAAGTGTTTTTCCTGGATCTGACCGATCCCTAAGCCTTGGGATCAGCCTAGTTAATTGCTGCTGCCTGAGGGAGGCTGCCAACATCTTTCCCGCCCTGTTACCTCCTTCATAATAAGTTTGGCAAACCCTTGTATAGGAAGCTTCTATTTGAGCCGTGAGCAGCCTTTCCAAGGCCTGACGTTACTCAGCTAGATGTTTCTGGGTCTGTTTATTCAGTGTAATTTTATGTTGCAACTCTAAGTCCCTAATTTCCGCCTCCAGCTCCATCCTCCTTTGAACTCTGTGTCTCTTATCGGCTGAGGAGTACCCTATGATGGCCCCGTGGAGGACTGCCTTCAAGGCGTCGCATCTTACTGCATGTGCTGTCAATCCTATTGGGTTCTCTCTTACATAGGATTCAATGGTATTGATCATTAGGTCTTTGAACCCTGAGCCATTAAGGAGACCCACATTTAGCCTCCAATGGGAGTTTCGAATTTGAGGGAGATCCTCAGGGCTATTTGCACTGGGGCATGGTCCGAGAGGGTACGGGTTAATATTTGACATGATGTGACAGCGTGCATCCACTCTTCAGTAATGAAGAACAAATCAATTCTAGTATAACACTGATGTCTCACGGAGAAGTAGGAAAAGTCCCTGGATCTCCCGTTTGTCCTCCTCCATGTATCCACCAGGCCCAGATTTTGTGATAAATGAAGCAAAGTATGCCCCGCTGACCCCACTCTAGTATTAGTGGACCCCCTTGTTTGTCCAGGGATGAGGACAAAATTGTACTGAAATCTCCACCTGTAATACACAATTGGTCCATGATGTGAAGGGTATTAAGAAAGAGGTCTTTAAGGAAGGCAGCCACTTCTTTGTCCTCATTTGGGGCATATAAGCAGACAATAGTGCAGGGGGTGTCCAACCATAAGACTTGTAGTATAACATATCTCCCCTCTGAATCAGATTGGGTGGAAATAATCTGGATGGGGCAGGACTTCTGAATCAGAATTGCTGTGCCCCTTCGATGGGGGTGGGCTAGGTATGTGGAAGCATAAACCTGTCCCACCCAACCACGGCGAAGCTTCTGGTGTTCACCATCAGTAAGGTGGGTTTCCTGAAGTAAAGCAATATGAGTTCCCAACCTGTTCAACTCTCCGAGTACTCTTGCTCTCTTTAGTGGACTATTTAGTCCTCTTACATTATAAGTTGTAATAAGTAGATCACCCATGATATTAAAATGAAAAGCCTACAAAAATCATCCTTATGGAGCTCTCCCCCTCCCTCCCCCCAGGTAGACAAGCCTCCAGAGAGAGTGAGCAGGAGGAGACACGCAGCACAGGAAAAATTGTAACTAAGATAATTAACCAACCAAAACATTTTTTAACAGAAGCTGGGACCAAACTGATCCAACTGGCAAACAGCAATTTAACAAAAAAAAACTTTCTGCTTCAAGAGTGTCACACTGGTGTCCCCACTTGGTAGATGTAGAGTGCTGGGGGAAGGTGCTGGAATGAGTCCAGCACCGTGTCACCTAGTCCCTATGCTCGACATTCAAAGGCAACTGACGTGGTCATCTGTGTGCTATGAACTGAGCGCTCGAGAAGGAAAGCGCCTCCACGGTTAAAATACCAAACCACAGGTATAAGGACATAGGGCAGGAGCCCCCTTAATTAAGACATTAATTAAATGAAGACATGAGATTTCTGTTTCTTCCCTCCTCCCCTCAAAAAGAAAGGAAGAGAAAAGGCTCCACATCCCACCCACTGATGTAATTTAACCTCCCCTTTGGCTAGCGGGGACCACCAAGGCGAGGAGTTGGCCGTCAGGTTATCCACCCAGAGCACAAAAAAAAAAAGAAGAGAAATTTTCTTTTCCTTTGCTCTTTCTCCTTTACTTGAGATAAATACATTTTGCTGTAAAGCCCACCTGGAACATATAAAGGGCATACTCTCCAACCAAGCAACCACCCCAGACCTCCCACCCCCTTCCCCAGCCAGATCCCCAGTCATCATCATGGCTAAAAGCCATTGTAAAGTTACCAGAAGACACTGTAAGAACCGTGTCAGTCCTTAGTTAAATTAGTAGTGTCTCTCCTGAGGTCAGTCATTTGGGCTTCTTCTCTGTTTCACTTCCTCAGTGTGGCTGCTGCATGGATTTTAGACCACAGGCTGGAATAGGGATCGATGGGGGACAGTGAAGACTTCCTGCTCACTGGTTGCCATTGTCTGCGGGCAATCTCCATCATCAGGCCCGGAGCTACTATGTCATCTACTGCAATACCCAGGGAAGCTAGGTATTTTGCATCCACAGGCCTTCTGAATGACTTTACCCCACTGTCCGAGGTGATCCTCAACTTTGCTGAGAAATTTACCTTGTCTTTCAGGCCTTTTGTTCTGAGCTCCTTCACAATAGGGAACCATATCTTCCTTTACGCCATGGTTGTAGGGGCGTAATCAGGTTCAATAAAAAGCCTTTTGTTGCCGAACACGATCTCCTTCTGCGAACAGGCCTTATGGAGCACCAACTCTTTCATGCTGTAGTCCAGGAACGTGAGCACCACCGATGGTGGCCTAGCCTTTGGATCTTTTGGCAGGGCTGCTAAAGCACGGTGGGCTCTGATAATATTTAAGGGTACGTCCTTCTCTAGACTCAGCAACTCTTTTAGCAGGCTCTCTATGAATTCTGGCATGTTTCCCGATTCTGTGTGTTCCGGCAAGCCATGGATCCTCAGGTTCACTTTCTTCGATCGATTTTCCAACTCTTCTATTTTCTCTAAGAGGAATTGGGATCCATCATGTATTTGTATGATAGCTCCATTGTGCAGGTCTAAAGTCTCTGATTGAGTCGATAGGGATTCCTCCATTGCCTGGATTTGTTGGTCATGATAAAGTAACTTGATTTTATTTTCTGCCACTTCTTCCCTAAACATATCCATGCAGCGGGTGAGCTGAAGTTCCCAACACAGCTGTCGAGAGGTTATTGTAACATCCTCTTCATCTTCTGAAGAGCTGCCATCTGGCTGTGGCTCTGGGGCTGTGGTTTCGAGTGGCCTAGTAGGTGCAGGAGCTTTCTGCATGCCCCGTGATTGAAGATCAAGTTTTTGTTGTTTCAGACTGCCCATGGGTCCTGGTTTGGATTTCAAATGGCTAGCCATGACTCCACAATGCACAGGAGGGCTTCTGGTACATGATTTGCTTTTGGGGGGAGCCAAAATCTAATTTTAAAACCGTGGGGGTAAAGAGCTCCATCTCAGCAAAGCCGCATGGCACAGTGACATCACCAGAAGTCCCATTTTTATCTTTAATAGTTAATATGTTATTATTTTCCTGTTCTCTCTTTAACTGCCATACCATTAACGTCAGTGGTTTATCTGTTGAGATATAATAATTAGTTCTTGCCTGTAAGATTTGTTTTTCTGCTATTTCAGTTGATAGTGTATTATAAGCTTCCCTCTTTTGAACTAATTTATTATATAGAGAATAATGAATGGTAGCTAGTTATAACATGGATTTTATACACCCCTTAGGGGTGGGATGCCACATAAACCCCTAGAGCAAGGCTCGAGGGTTTATAGAAGGCATCCACCCCAAGGGTGTATAAAATCCAAGTTTTAGCTAGCTACCCATCTTTTATTTTGTATAATTGCTGGGGATCATTTTTCACCACAGCAATTATACAAAACAACTAGATTTCTGTATGGAGTTAAGCCGTGGACCGTTGGCTCGTAAACTCAAGCAGCTTTTATTTTTTTTAACTTGGGGACAATTAGGTACTTTTTTTTTTCTTGCTCCCAGTAGTATTCAGTTAAAATAAAAGAAGAACTTACCGCCTACTTCTGTCGGGGAAGTTGAAAGCGCTGAAGAGTGGGGACAGACCGTGCAGAGAGCAGGAAGTTTGCGGCAGGCGCATGTGCTGAACTAGGGAAACTGGGCATGTGAATGTCGTTATAACCAGCTGGTTATAACACTAGAATTATAACCTGGTTTACCTATGGGAAAAAAGTGTAACCAGTTATTATATTTTTTCATCCAACGTGGAATTATGCAATTGTTCCAGAAATTGTATTGCTCTTTCTAATTGTTTTTGTTGATTGGCACATTTTTTTCTCCTTAAAGTTTTTTAATGATTGTAATTTACCTCATATCCAAGCTTTGAAGGTATCCCATGTAACCAAAATATTTGTCTTGCTCTGAGTTTATTGTAAAGAAGTGTTCCATTTCTTGCATTAATAAGATATTTGTTTCCTGATGCTTTAGTAATGTGATATCCATTTTCCATATAAAATGTGTCATCTGTACTCTTTCCCATTGCAATTCCATTAAACAAGGAGAAGGATCAGATATAATTATTCCTGGATAATCAATACAATTAATATTATATTGTAGGGTCTCAGAAATTTTAAAAAGTCAATACGTGATTATGATTGATGTATTGGTTGAAAAAAGAAACATTTTTAATTGGAGCTTTCTGCTTTGTCCAAGGATCAATTAACTTTAAATCTGTTTTAAAGATATTGATGGCCCTGATTGAAATGTTAAAGTTATTTGTAGTAATTGATGTTCTGTCTCTTTTATTTAATACAAGATTAAGATCACCTCCAATTATATATGGTGCTTTATTCAGTGTTAATTGTAAACAAAATTCAGAGAAAAAGGCTGAATTATTTTGGTTTGGACCATATGTTGTGGCTAATGTGAAGTTATTAAATCCTATATCCTTATATTTGTGATTCTTGAGTTTAATTTGCATTTATCGAAACAAAATGGCCACCTCTCTCGAGCTTTGATTAAAAGAAGAGAAAGCCCCGGGTCCCCACTGCTTCTGGAACCATTGGAAATCATTTTCCATAAAGTGTGTCTCTTGTAACATGATGCAATTAATTTGTTGTTTTTTTTCTCTAAATAATTTATTACTTTATTTATTTTGGTTCTGTTTCTTAACCCCTTTATAGTCCACATAGCTATCCTTATTTTATTCTCCATTTAAATGATGAGTGCAAATACAGTTGGTATAGCTATTCACATTTTATTTGTTTTTTTAATTATTTTTAATTCGGAATCTTGGACCCCTTGTATAAGAACATTTCTATTTATTATTATTAATATACTCATATTTTCTCCCAAATGTGCCCCCTTCCCCCAAGTGCCCCTAGTCCCCTGCTGGAGAAATCAAATTTCTCCTGTACCCCCCTGTAGTAGCAGAAATTACCACATTTTGTCATCTTGTGTGCCTGAATCTTGCTGCACAGGTCTTTACTTTTAGCAAATTTATTATGCTGAGTTATTACAAAAGTATTCAGTCTTGGAAAAACCCTTTCATTCTTATGCCTATATAAAGTACTTAATCTGATCTTCCTAAATAGCCATTGCATGGGTATTATTGCGTGAAAAGAAAAACATTTTTCTCCCATTTGTTTGTTATATTACCATCCTAAACATATGTGACCCCCCATAATTAAGACCAAAGGATTGTTCATTCTTCATCATCATTTTTTCCCTTCCTTCCCTTTCTCTTCTTTCTCTCCCCCTCTGGTATCAATTCATACTTTAAGTTCATATTTTACAGTTCAGTGTCTTGCATTTGTGTATCAGAGGTTGCTGTGGTTTCTTGCTGTTTTTTTTTACATGGGTTCAACCTTGTTTGTTTTGGTGTATTTTTAGAACTTTGGCCTGATTGTTTATTATAAGTCAAGTCAAAAGCTTTGTTGTGCTTCTTCTGCATCTTCAGTCATAAGTTTTCCTTTTACCACAAACCGCAACTTTGCAGGATATAACATAGTAAACCTTATTCCAAAATCATAACTTTTTTTGTCACTGGGTTGAAAGGTTTGCACTTATTGATCGTTTCAGTAGATAAGGTCTGGATATACATTGAATGAGATATTCTGAAATTTCAACCCGCGTTCAATTCTTTTGCAAAATAGCTTATTTGTCCTGGTAATGTAAATTGTTCTTGGATACCCCGATGGTTACTAGAAAAGTGTAGGGGGAAGTGCTGCTGAGATCATTATGGTCACATGTTTGTTCCTATGCTCCGCTATGCAGTAAGCTAGAATTGCCTCTACCAGTGTCTGCTGATGCTTATTTTAAGTTTAAATGGTTTCACAAATTCGCTCAAAGCAGGAGGAGGGGGCTGAAGTTTGAGTCAAGCTTATTGACAAGTTCTTTTCCCCTGAAAACAGGGAAACTGGCCTCGCAATGGGGGGAGGAGTGGTCCTCCATACCAAGACGGGCAATGGCTTCCCCAGCACCTCCACACCCAGAGCTGGGCACAAAGGCAATGATTTTGGCAAAGCCTACACTGGCTACAATTCAAGCTTTTCTTCTGGAGTTCCAGGGTGACACAAAAGCATCATTTTTGAAAACAGAGAACTCACTTGTGGATATAAATCTTTTTGTCAGGTTATTGAAGAAAAAATGACCAAGGTAGAGGAAAGAGTGAAGTTTGTTGAGAAAAATGGTGAAAACATTTCACAAAGAATTCTTACTGTGGAGGGAGCCATTAATATTTTCTTACGCAAGCAGCTGAACATGATGGCTAAACTAGATTCTCAATTTATTAATGAAAAACCTTAGGCTGATTGGTCTATCTGCACAAGTTCTGAATTCAGAGTTAAAGTTAGAGGTGGAGAGGATTCTTACCTTGGCTGTTTTGTAGGATCAGCCCATAGTTTTGGAGTCTGTTTTCTGTCCCTCAGTAAGCAAATACTCTGTGAGGAGTCAAGAAAATCAAACGGCAGCAAGATATGTAATATGTACTTTTACATCCGTTTCTCAACTAAATAAAGTTTTGCAAGCTGTAAGAGTAAAGAGAGGCTTTATGTATGAAGGCACTAAATTACACCTTTATCCAGATTTTTGTCTAGCAATGCAGAGGCAGAGAAAGCATTTTTTTCCTACTACGACTGAATTTCTAAATGCTGGAGTAACTGCAGTATTTCTGGCCCCAGCTAAGTTGAAAGTTATTTTCCAGGGAAAAGAGTACTTTTTTACTGATGTAGATGCTACTCAGACACTCTATGAAAAAAATGTGGCTTTACCCACTGATTTAGGAACCAAAGATGAAGAAGAAGAAGAGGAGGAAGCAGCTAAAAATACGCAGTATATTCCAATGGCTACCTGAACTATAACTATAATTCTCTTTTTCAAATTCCTCTAAATGAAATATTACTAAATGAATAGCCTTTACTAGTTATCTGATTTTGTCTACCCTTGCTTATTCCAAAATGGATTTATCTTTGCTTTATGAGATGTTTAAAGCTTGGAGCAGGAAACAAAATGTTGCATTTGTTTAATCTTTCACCCCATCAAAAAGTAATTATACTTTAATCACGTTTTTGAGATTCTCTAAATTTATTTTCATTTGAGATGCGATTTGAGAATATATTCCATGTGAATTAAAATGTTTTCTCTCTGAATAAAAAAAAAAAATAAAGCATACAAAAAAGAAAAGCATGATCCACCCCTGTGTGCTCTATCCAAATCAATTTTTTGTTCGGGGTAATTCCTGCCCATAGTTATTGTAAGCCTTCTTTCAAAAAATTGCGCCAGGTCTCCTGTGCCTTCCAGACTCTCTGGTACATTACAGATTCTCGGATTTCCCCTACGTGAGCGATCCTCCATTTCTGCCACCTTTTGTATTAGAGGCTGCAGCTGTTTTTCATGCTGTGTTTGAGTTCTTAACATAGAGCCATTTGTGTCTTCTATCTGAGACACACACTCCTTTAGTGCTTGAGTACGTAATGTTAACGCCTCCAGTTTATCTCTTAAAGAATTTACTGAATCTGATATTCCCTTAATGGAGGTTTTTATATCACCAAGTACTTCCAGCATTTCAGCTCTAAATGTAGTAACCATATTCATAATTTCAGCAGTTTGTTCTTTTTGACTTGCCCCGTCTGTTTGGGTTGTTGTTAGCCCAGTCTGCAGCTCCTGGGAATCAAGTGCCAGGACATATTCTGCTGCAGACTGCCTTCTTTTTTCAGCCATTGTTGCATTCACAACTTTCATTTTTTCCCTTCAGTTAGTTCAATCTGCTCTAATATACCTGATGGTATATCTTTTAAAGATTTAGCAGCAGTTTGTTTTTAACTGTATCCACTTTATTTTCACTCATTTCCTACTGTTTTGACCCGGCTTTTTTGGTAGCATTGTGAAAGATTATAAAGAGCTATCTAGATTTAAAATGCTGCCCTGCTCTTTCTTTGTCCTAGTACAGTAAAAATGTGCTACCCGGTGAAATTAAAACTCCACTTACTGGGGAATTTGGGTGGGGGGAGAGGGGATTCTGACTCACCAACCTGACTGTTTCAAGTATGGGTGAAGGGGGTGAAGTTGTGGTGTTTTAGTTGATGGCTGTTGCTCCTTTTCTTGTAGTTTCTCTTCTTTTCCTCCTTCTCCTGTGTCTGCTGTTTTGTTAATTCTTTTATGTGGTGAACCACTTTTGACATCCCTTTTGAATATTCACCTTCTCCTTCATAGATATAAGGCTTATATTCCCTCGGCGTTTCCCTTATTCCCCAAAAAAATATTTTCTACCCCAATCCTTTGTGTACATGGGTTTCTATTCTCACGGCACTTTCCTTTTTCATTCAGCTTTATGAGAGACAAGATAAGCCTGTATTATATCATTAGAACCCAGCATCTAATTCAAACCTGCTGCCATTAGACCTTGCTGCAGCGAGTTGGCATCTTGCTCAGCTCCAGCTCTCAAATGGAACTGACGTCATCCTCCTCTCTGAAAATTCTCATCTCCATTTTTCATTCCTCTGTGGGCTCTTCAGGGTCAGATGATATGGATAGCGGTGGCAGAGAGTATATTCCTGAAACAGAGGCAGTGCATGATGGGGACTCTGATGATGAGGACTCAGAGCCAGAGGGACCTGCTGTTGTGAAATGTCAGACCAAAAAACCTGGGGAAAGGTCATCACCATAGGAAAGATCATTAGGGGCCAGTGAAAAGGAAAATTCAAAGGAAGTTATGCCTGTCTCCTCTGCAGAGAGTGAGCCTCACACCCAGTCATCCACCGTGGACATTGAGGAAAATATATAATTGAACTCAGACATGCTGGATGATGATTCAGAAGTTGTAGTGCCAAGAAAAGAAATGAAAAATGCACCCTCTTCTGTTTGGAGTTTTTTTCACTGTGATCTAAAGAACAGTATGCAAGCAATATACTGTTTATACAATCCTCTTTTAGTAGAGGAAGACAGGCAATCTGCTTACCTTGGCACATTAACCAAGAAATGGACGCATGAACAAGATGGCTACCAGAATGGGTCAGCCTTAGTAGCAACTCCATTTATTTGTTTATATTTGTATTCTGTACACTTTAGTTTTATGTAGACTAGTGAGGAAGCGTTTGGATCGGGGCTTTTTGTTTTATTTATGTGTGCCACGTTTTTGTGTGAAGTGACTACTGGTGCTGGCAGTTGGCTAGCTTTTCAACTTTGCTAGCAGCATTACTAATTCTCTCATTTGTCTACCGTTGTGTTGTGTGTTTGCCGTTCTGGTCACTGTGTTCATTTAGGTGATCAGTCGGCGTTTTGAAAAAATGTTTACTTTAACTGATGAAGCACTGTTCAGACTCCACTGGCATCTGTTCTTCTAGAGCGCTGAATCTGTGTTCGAGTTTGAGCAGAGAGTAGAAGGTTGCTGGTTTCTGGAGGTAACTTTCATGTGGCATCCTGAGGGAATGTTCCAGATTGTATTCCGAGTGGAGGAAGAGGAGAAAGAGTGAACTTCAGCTGTGGAACTCACTGGCAGTAAGCTGAGTTGGTCGGTGAGTCCATTCCATTGTATTCATCTTGGACTATTGCTGGAAGAAGGAGTTTTATTCTGAGACTGTGGTGACCGGCTGGGCCTCTAATTTTGCTACCTGGGGAGTGGGACCCTAGGTGGGGGCTGCCTGTGGGAAGGGAGGAGGCAGGAGCACATGCCGAAGGGTGTAGTGCTTGCATTTACCTGGGGGCTTGTCAGGGGGGCTTTGCTGGTGAGGCATTGTCCAACTGGGACCCTGTCCTCTAGTTGGCTTGCCCTGGTCTTTCAACAAGCCAGAAGGTGAGTGGGGGCTCAGTTTGATGTATGGCCTGGGACATCCTTTTATCTGTCCAGTTCCTCCTGTTTTTCCTTGGATTTCTGCAGTCAGATAGGGTAGTTGGTTGGGGGTGGACTGCCAAATGAAGTGGGTGTAGGATTCACTGCTGGAGGGTGGAGGAGTCCTGAATGCCCAGGGCAACCTAATGGGAGGGGGGTCAAAGAACCTCTGTCCGGGGTTGCCTGACCCTTCGGGGAAGAACTCTCTTGCCTTCTGCCCTGTCTGCAGGCTGTTTCATCTTCAGAAGGAATTTCCACAGGGAACTTTAAGTGACCTTTGCTGGAGTCTGTTTGAATGACTTTGAAATCCGTCGGATAGGACTAACTGTTTTGGTCAGGCGGTGAGAGAGCCCTGGAATTCATTCTTGTCTAACCTGCTTTGGATTGTTGTGGTAAGGGCACAGCTTTTTGGACAAATTGTGGTGGGCAGGTGGGGGTGGGAGTCCCACCTAGCCCAAGAACTGGTTTATAAGCATGGCATGCTTAGCCCCAGATTGGATCATACTGACTCAATAATTCTGTTTGACCCTATATTGTTTTGTTTTAGTGTCTTATTTTAAATGGGGTTTTGATTTATTTATTTTATTTTCCTGTTCTTGTTTGGCAGGGATTTGTTGAGGTGTGGGGGATATAGATTTTACTGTTTTTTGGGTATTTTTTGTGTTTTATTATTTGGATTGTTGTTGAGTGTGCTGGTAGTTTTGTACTGATATGTGCTGTCCGAGAGCTCTCCCGGTTAGGCGCTACTCCCCTTCTGAGCTCCGTGGCCTCTGGCCTTTTGATTGCCCCCCACCCACCCAGTGAGGTATATGGGCAGTGTCAAGCCTTGGGGATTGTGAGGAAGAGGCACAGTGCTGGGGGTCGCGGACCTGGAGGGGAGTGTAGTACAGTGGATGGATTGGGATGGTGGGGCCCAGGGGTCACTCTGGGGCAAAATGGGTTCCAGAGAGGGTTCTACCTTTCTGGTCCCCATACCCAAGGGCTCCACATTAGGTGGGCAGCTAGCTCAGCTGACCCCAGCAGCTCGTCCTACTCGATCGGTGTTATGCAATGCCAGGTCCATTAAAAACAAGACAGCAATGATTGCTGATCTTGTTGGGTCATTGGACCTGGCTTGCATCACCAAAACCTGTCTGGAAGAGAATTCTGGCCCTATTCTTGAGTCAGTTGTTCTGGACGGGTTTTCAATGATACACCGTCCGAGGATGGATCGCAGGGGCAGAGGTGCAGCGATCTGTTTTAGAATGGAATTGTGCTTACTGATGTGCCAGTTGAGAAGACCAAGTTCTTTGAGTGTATCACTGGTGCAGGTGTGGGGTGTGGAATCCTTCTCATCTACTGTACACAGGGGTGAGAAGCATTTCTGCAGGAAGTTGTGGACTTCATCGTCAATGTGGTGTTAGAGTCCCCCAGATGGATGGTGCTGGGAGACTTCAATGACTGAGTCGACGATGAACTCTCGCAATTTGGTCAGGACTTCCTCCAACTAATGAATTTGTTGGGCTTCACACAGGTGATTTCCTCTGTGACCCATATTCATGGTCACTCATTGGACTTGGTCTTCTTACTGGGGATGGAGACCTCCAATGTGGTGGTGGAACTGGTCAGATGGTCTGACCATCACATCATAAGGTTCAGTTTCATGGCTTTCCCCAATAGGCCTGCCCCTGTGGAGATGGTCTTGTACCGCCCTTTGAGAGGTTTGACCTCAGGTGGTCTAATGGCAGTGCTGGACCTATTGAGCTTGCTGAGTGCAAGCACGGACCAAGAGAACCTGCTACAAGCTTATAATAGGGCTGTGGCAGAGGCTCTGGATTCCATTGCTCCTGTTCGTGTTCGCCCTCTCACTCTTCAACCTCGGTCCCCTTGGTTTGATGGGACCTTGAGGTAGTTGAGGTGAGTGGGATGAAGATTGGAGTGAAACTGGCAGAAATCCGATCTTGATGCAGACAGACTTAGACTGATGTCTCATTATATAGCGTATCAGCCAGTTATTTCCTGTAAGAAGGCAGAATTCCTGTCCAGGGAAATAACTGCTTCACAGAATAAACCAGCTCAGCTCTTTCGGACTGTAGACAGACTGTGCAATCCAGCCTGTCTCCAGTCACAGAGAGTGTTGTCACAAGGGAAGTGTGATGAGTTTGCTCAATTCTTTGCAGATATGGTTGCCGGCATCAGAGTGGATATCTGTGTAGCTCGCTCTAAAGGGGACTGTGGTGATCAGTGGGAGGTTGCAGCTCCTTGGTTTGTTTGGTCGGATTTTGATTGGTTGGCAATCGTGGATGTTGTGAAGATCATCCAGAGTTTGTGGCTGACCTGCTGTAGTTTGGACCCAGGTCCAACTCGCCTCCTTGTGGGGTGTGTTGAGGTCATTGGCCCAGTCCTAGTAGAGATAGTCAGGTGTTCTTTAGAGATAGGCTTGTTTCTGGACACCCTGAAGGAGGCGGTGGTGACACCCCTCCTTAAGAAATCCTCTCTTGACCCCAACTGTCTTGCCAACTATAGGCCTGTCTCTAACCTTCCTTTTGTAGGAAAGGTTATAGAGAAGGTGGTTGCACTGCATCTGGAGGATCATCTTACCATCCACGAGATCTACGATCCTCTCCAGTCGGGATTTAGGAAGAAGCATAGTACCGAGACGGCACTTGTCCGGGTACTCAATGATCTCCTGATAGTGAGAGATCAGAGGACCCATTCCATCTTGGTTCTCCTTGATCTCTCTGCAGCATTTGACACCGTGGACCATGGTGTGCTTCTAGAGTGCTTGAGGGTCATCTATGGACTATCAGGTACGGTCCTCAGATGGTTCCACTCATATCTCACCAGCAGGTTTCAGAGAGTGGTGTCGTGGATTTATTCCTCTGACCCGGTTTCCCTGCCATGTGGGGTCCCTCAGGGCTCTGTGTTGTTGCCCATGTTGTTTACAGTGTACATGCTGCCATTGGGGGACATTGTGAGATGGTATGAGCTGAGTTTTCACTGCTATGTGGATGATACTCAACTCTACATGTCCTTTGTGCCCGGGCAGGATGATTCTGTCTTGGTATTTAACAACTGCCTCACCGAGATCCAGGACTGGATGAGTGCCAGTTAGTTGAAGCTGAATCTGGACAAGACCGAGGTGCTGGTTGTGGACCCAGGACGTCGGGTTGAGGGGCAACCAGTTGGCCGGCCTTCCAGGCTTTGGCTTGGGGGCAGCCAGCTGTTGACCTTGGATCGGGTGCATAATGTGGGCATTATTTTTGATGAAGGGCTGACACTTAAATCGCAGATGTCGGCTTTTGTCGAATCTTCTTTTTACCATCTGAGGAATATCGCCTGGATAAAACACCTGGTCCCACCCAATGACCTTGCAACTCTGGTCCACGCCTTTGTGACCTCGTGCCTTGATTACTACAACTCCATTTACCTTGGGCTTCTGGGGCTGACATTCGCCACTTGCAGCTGGTGCAGAATGCAGCAGCCAGGTTGTTGACAGGCTTACCTTAATGTTGCCATGTCACACCTTTTCTCCGCAGACTGCACTGGCTGTCTGTTCAGTGTCGAGTCACCTTCAAGGTCAGTTTGCTGACCTATAATGCCCTACACAGACAGGGTCCATGCCATCTGCAAGAACTCCTATACCCTTATCAGCCCCTCTGTCCACTTCACTCCACCAATAAGGGATTGCTAGAGATTCCCAGGGTCCAACTTAAGACATCAGGTGCTAGGGCATTTTCATTTGTGGCCCTGACCCTGTGGAATTCTCTACCTCATTCGGTAAGGGAGTGCCTGACCGTGGAGAGCTTTAAGTTGGCCTTGAAAACCTATTTATTTAGGCTCGCCTTTCCAGAATATGGATGACAGATTGTTAATGATTTCTGTTGCTTTTTATCTTAAACTGTTTATGCTGTAATATGATGTTTTTATGCTGTCTTTTTATCTTTTGTGCAAGTGCTTAGGTATTTTGATTTGCGCTTTTTAAAAAATGAAGTTGAAGTTAATAAGACAGAGTGAACATATCCACTTCAGTGGGCTAGGAATAAGTCACAGGGTGACATGGTAGAGAATGTTGCTCCCCAGTTGAAAACAGAAAGAATTCTTCTTCTCTGTCTCCTCCATTTTTTTCAGTTGCACCTCAGTTAATGAAGCATTAGGCTTTTGAACCGAGAACAAAATATGACCAAAGTCATCCAGCTGCTCAGGCTTTTGAACTGAGAACAAAATATTATCCAGCTGCTCAGCAGTTAAAGGGACACTGTCAACCTTTTTTGCATCATATTATTTCTAGTTTAAAACCAGCATTTTATGATTGCTTATCTTCTCAAAAATGTAATAATGTTGGTGGTTGTTTTATCTACTTCCTTAGTTAGTAGAACTGAAATGCATGCTAATGTATAGTTATACCCAACCTTCTGTAACCCCTCCCCTTCATTTTGGGGGCTACTATGATACCCAGCTGGCATCTGTGCCCAAATTGATGCCAGGACCCATAGATGGGAGGGGCCCTGGCATCTATCTATAAAAGGATGCCACAGTGGGAAAACGGGGTCTCCTTGGTTGGCTTCAAACATTGAGCCACAGGGTCCAGGGAGAGGGCACCAAGTCAGGGCCAGTGACCCAGGACCGGGGTGGGCCAAATGTCACCCCGGATCCCAGAGTGAAGGAATGTCCCTAGCAGAACATTAGGGATGGGCAGAAAGTGTCACCAGTGTCGTCCGCACCAGCTGAGGAGAGTTGAGGAGCCTGCCAAGCTCTGTTCACAGGAGAATCCGTGGTGAGGTTGGTGGCTGCCATGGTAGGCCCAGGACTGGTAAGTGAGAGGCCGGTTCTGGAGGACTCCAGGGTGGCAGCTTAGGGTCCTTGGCATAATCCCATGTCCATGGGTGTGGAGGTACCCATTACATCAGTGTGACAGCCCAGAGAAGAGTCGGCGCCCCATATCAGCCCCCCGGAGAGCTGTGTATGGGAGTGCCAGAGGAGGAAAAACTGTGCCCTTTGGTGGGACGTGAGAGTTTTGAGCCCTGCCTGTGTGACAAGAAGAAGCTAAGCAGAGTGAAAGGGGAAAGTGAGAGTCCTAGTGAACTGCTGCCAGCCATCATAACCTGTTCGGGGGCTTGCCTAGCTCCGCTAGTGAGAGGGATCCAGGTTTGGGACTAGCGTCCCCAAAAAACTATGCCATGGCCAATTGCCATTGTTGAGTATCCACAGATCAGAAGCCCCCCCCCACCCAGCTCCATGGAGCTGAATAACTGTTGTATGGCTTAAGCCATATAAAATATTTTTGGAGAATAAATTCCGAAATGTTCAAAAAGCACTATAGATGGAGATCTTCTATCACCAGGCTAACCAGAAATCTCAGGTACTGCGTTTATCTGTTGCAAGAGATTGCTGGACTGTATCTACAGTAAGAGGGCCCTTCCCTGAGAACTTATACCATCTAAACCCCTAGGCAATGGAGGAGAGGAAGTGGCCCTTACAATGTGGGGGCATCGTCTGGGATTTAAAGAAAAATGGGTGCCATCCACCTACCTGAGTGTGCTGGAGGGTGACAGTGTCAGGGGAGATGAAAAGACCATGAGGCACTGAGTGGAGTTTGGTGTTGCTGCCTGTGGACTGAGTACACCTTGTGCAAGAGAACCTGGTGTCTCGTGGCATGCAGTGTGCATACATGCATAATGAAAGAGGAAATCTGGAGTATGGTTGGTGGAGCCTGTGGGGCAAAAAAGGGCATATAAAAGAGGGTCAAATCATGAGACTGTGCAAACCACCTTTTTTTACCCGCGCTGGCTGGTGGAGAGAGGGAGGGAATTGAGAGCTACTGCACAGCAAGAGGCCGAGAGTTGTTTAAAGTGCTTGTTGTTGAGGAGATAGAGTATACAATTGATTGCCACAGCGTTTTCCCCAAATTCCTCTGGCAGAACAGTAACTGTGCCTGAATCTCTGCTGAGTTGGTTATAGAATATGCTGGAGAGGAGCAGTGTTGCCAAGAAGTGTGTCCTGTGTGGACATGAAGGGAGTGGTACAGTGCACCAACCGCTTTGTCTCCAGTGCTCCTGCAGTGCTGCTGTTTTGCCCCTTGATGCTGCACCACCATTTGCTTTGCCTTGGGATGACTGGGGAGGCATTTTGACCCCAATGAGGAGTGAGGGTTTGACTGTGGAACCCATGGATAGTGGGAGGACACTAAAGCCAGTGTATGCAAGGTGAAGCTGGTGGGCAAGGGGCACAGCCATCTGCCCAGCCCTTCCCCGTCACTAGCTGCCTGTGAACTTCCCCATGGCAGAGGGAGGGGCCGTGGGTGGGCTACTCCAACTGAACTCCCTGTGACTGGGTTTGTGGAATCCAGAGCGGCTCAGAGGAAATCACCCGTGGCTGTGGCAGCTGGCCCCCTGGCAAGGGAGAAGACTCTAGAAATCCCCAGAGCATCAGAGAAAACTGTGGGTGCTGAGGGCCTGATGTAGTAGTGGAGGCCATACTGGAAGATGATGGATCAGACTCGGAGCTTGAGAGTGTGGCTGAGGTGGGTTTGTCCAGAGACCCCTGCCATGAGAAGGAATCACCCATATGTATGAAGATCTGGTGGTAGAAAGGGACAGGACATTCTGCAACCTTATTCCCTCCCAGTGCTGGGTCTTCCCGACACCACCCCCCTGCTACATGACAAAAGTAAAAGACAAATAGCTGATATGGATGCCCTGCGGCCACGGGGCTGAGCTATCTAAGATATTGAGAGGGTAGCTGGTTGCCAAAGGGGCAGGCTCCATGGACCAGCATTTGATCCATCCCCTCATGGAACCAGGCAGAGCACTGGATGAGGAGGTACTGGAAAAAAGAATACCCTGGAGTATACTGCCCCTACATAAGTGAGCATCTGTGGGACATCATTGAAACAAAGCATGCTGATTGGGTGTTCTACGGAACCATCGAGAAAATTTATCTGAGGAGCAAAGTGGGGTCCTCTGATTCCGTGTTTGACCGCGGGAAGGTCATAACTACTGCAAGATCCATATGTGCATCCACCATTTGGGCAGGGGTCACCTTGTTCAAGACCTTTGCACTGGTACAAGATCAGACTGGAAACTGAATGAAATAGTATGTGGTGAACAAGGACTGCCATGGAACAGAGTGTACCAAGCCTGACCCCTGTTTCTATTTGCCTCGGACAATCCACCCAAGGGCTCCAAAGTGATGAAGAAGAAGTAAATGAACTCAGTGCCCCCTCTGGTGCTGCTGTGTGGACTGCTGCTGCCCTCCAAATGGACAAACTGACATGGGTGAGACTGTGCAAAAAAGTTTGCTTGTAGTGTTTAAAAAAAAACAACTACTACCTGAAAACAGTTGTTTGCTTTTCACATATTTCATTGCATGCTAAGTATAGTGAAACGTAATGTTAAGTAGCATATGGCCTTATGCCGGTAGGTTAAGGTAGGGATATAGGTAAGGGGAATGGGATTTAGCTTAGAAATGTAGTAGTAGTAGTAGTTACATGAAGGAGTGCTTTAGCATAAGCTGAAAGAGGAGAAAGGGAAATGAACTCTGTGAAAGAGACAGTAACAATTGACTCCTATTGGACCTTGCCCCAGAGCGCCCTTATCATAGTTAAGCACCTTGGTGCTGCTCTTTATCTGATATAAGTGAATTTAGGGTCACCACCTTTGGATGAGGTAAAAACCGGATGCTAAACCACACCCCAAACTCCGCCTCTGGCTCCACCCCCCTTTTTATAACTGGCGAGTATATCACTCCTCCTCCAAAGTCAATTGTAATGTTGGGATAGACATTACTAGTGATAGGAAATCATTTTTTTACTGTTATTTATTTGATTTATTCAGTTATTTATTTTTATTCTTTGGCAACCAGGTTAACTCCCATAGGCCACATAGCCCATTTTACAGGCGTGACCCAGGAGCACAGGAAGGTAAAGTGACTTGCTCAGGGTCACACAGTACGTAAGTGGAGGCTGTGGGAATCAAACTCAGGTCTGCTGGATGTGCCAGCTCATCCACAGCTTATTGCTCAACCCTCTGTTAAACACTCTTCCATTTTCCTTTCCATGTCAGTCAAGTATTATGATGCTTTGACCAATTTTTGATAACTTAATTATCGATGCTTGTGGTACCTTTAATACTGCACTGTGTTCTCCTTTACCTCACCAGCTGCTACTGTTTCTTTTTATATTCTAAGACATTCCACAATTTCAGACACACAATTCCATGCTGTTTATCTGAATGACCTGTAAAAAGTGTAGCTAATATCATAGAACGTAATACAAAAAATTAGAGCAAATGTAGTGATAAAGGCAATAAAAGTTAGATCATTAATTTAACAAAAATGGGTCTAAAACATAACAGAACATAGGACAAACAAAAAGAAACATTTGAGAGCACATACTAGTGTAAAAGCTGTTTCCTGTCATAGCAGTAAAAGACCATGCTTAAAATTCAGAGTGGAAAAGATTAGGTTAATTTACTGCTAATGATTTTTAATGGCCATACTTTACACCTCTCAGATAGTCTGGTTTTACAAACAAAGGCAGGTCTGAATGACTGTGACATCAGAACTTCTTTGTAACCTGGACATGCAATGCAGCCAAAACAGTGAATGATTTGATACATTAGTTTTAAGAGTATATGAGCACTCAAAATGGCCCAAAAACCAGACTGCATTTAATCAAAACCGGATGACTGGATAAGGACCCTAAAAACCGGATAATCTGGTCAAAAACCGGATAGGTGGCAACCCTAAGTGAATTGTTAGTAAATGTGTAGAATTGAAATGTTAAAATGTAAGCATAGTGAGCCAAAAGCTAGAGCAGTATGCTATAGAGCAGGGGTTCTCAAATGGTGAGGCCAGCCACCCTGCGGAGGCCCCAACCTGTTCCATGGGAGGCTCAAGCAAGTCTGAAAAAGTACTGTATTTAAATTTTGAGTTTTATATATTTTGTGTGAAGAGATGATGCAAACTGAAAGAGGGTACTAGTAGGTGAATTTAATGTATTTATTTACTAATAGGTGACAAGGGAAGGTGAATGAGCCAAAACTCATTTCAGGTGTACTTGGGGAGGGGTAGAGAGTGAATACATTTCAAAAGGTAACTACAAAACAGTCAAGAAATACACAATGAACAATAGTGCAATCAAATCTGAACAATAAACTAATAATGAGTGGTGGTAATTGATCAATTTGTAGCCTGATGGCAGAACAGCGCAAATACAAGGGTTGAGCATAGAAGTGCTAAGAGCAATAGCAGGAAGGAGCAAAGTAATCCCAGAGAAGTTTCTTAGGAGTAGGGAAGGATGGGGAGAGGCAAAGTATGTAGGAAGGTTATTTCATATAGAGAGGAAACAGAGAAAGTAGTCTGACCCATGAAGGTACTGCAACAAGGGGTAACAATGGTTCAAGAATTAAAATAGTAGAGTACGTAAGCTGGCCTGTTGGGGGTTACAATAAGCTGAATAATAATATTTGTTTATTTTATTTATTTGTTATTCAGATAACACCTCTGAGCACAGGAGCACTTTTTCAAACGTTCCACGTCAGTATAAGACAAAGAACTGAATGTGAGCCAAGTACTTAACTGGGGTTTCAATTTATTCACGGTGTACTGCGCAAAGTACAGTATGTTATTTTTCTTTGGGGAGGCCCAAGATTATTTTAATTTTTGGGGGAGGCTCAAAATCTTTTCTATGGATTTGGGGAGGCTCACTGTGACAAAGTCTAAGAACTGTTGCTATAGAAGATTAAGATACCACATATAGAGTGTCTTTAGACAGTAATTTACACAGATGCATGTTAGTGAGGGGGAATAGCAGTACAGCAGCATATAACTGTGTTTTGTTAATGTTAAAGGAAATGTTCAACCTCAGTGGTTTAAACTGGAATGTGTTCCTTAAATCTAAAGTTAGCAGTAGTAGTAGGAAAAATGTTGCACCCAATGTCTCCTTGGTGTGGATAGTGGATCCTCACCGTGATGGGAGCGGGATGTAGTTTGGGTCCCTCAGAGGGGGGTAGGTGGGATGCCGGCCCTGATAGTACCTGGCAAACCACCCATGGGAACTCAGGCTGGGTTGCCATGCTCCAGAATGGATGGGAATAGTGATGAGACATGTGCATTTAGTTAGGTGGATTTGCCCACCCTAGGAGATGGGGTGTTATGCAGCCGGTTGGTGGAGCCGTTGTCGCTGAGGTGGGTGGGAGAGATGTGCATTATCCCACTCGGCCCAGTGCAAGAGTAGCCAGCCTAAAGGCTTCACGGGGAGGTGAAGTGGTTCAGTGAGGTGAAAGTGTAACCCCCTCTGTTTCGGGGGTTACTACAATGCCTAGCTGGCATCTATGCCCAAATTTATGCCAGGACCTGAAAATAGGTGGGACCATGGCATCGGTCTATAAAAGGATGCTGCAGTGGAAAAACGGGGTCTCCTTGGTCAGCTTCAGCTTCAAGCATTAAGCTGTGCAGTCTGGGAAGTGGGCACCAAGTCAGGGCCGGGAGTCTGGGACCAAGGTGAACCGATTGCCACCCCGGATCCCAGAGTTATGGAAAGTCCCCAGCAGAACATTGCGGATGGATGGAAAGTGTCACCAGTGCCATCCCCACCCGCTGAGGAGAGTTGAGGAGTATGCCAAGCTCTGTGCAGAGGAGAATCCATGGTGAGGTCGGTGGCTGCCATGGTAGGTCCAGGATCGGTAAGTGAGAGGACGGTTCTGGAGGACTCCAGGGTGGCAGCTCGGGGTCCTTTGCCGTAATCCCATGCCCACCAGTGTGGAGGTAGCTGTTACAGCAGTGTGACAACCCAGGGAAGAGTCAGTGCCCAGTATCAGCCCCCTGTAGAGCTGTGCATGGGAGTATCAGAGGAGAAATAACTGTGCTCTGTGGTGGGAGGTGAGACTTTTGAGCCCTGCCTGTGTGACCAGAAGAAGCTAAACAGAGTGAAAGGGAAAAGTGAGAGCCCTAGTGAACCGCTGCCTGCCATCACAACCTGTTTGGGGACTTGCCTAACTCCACTAGTGAGAGGGATCCAGGTTCAGGACTAGCATCCCCAAAGAACTGTGCTATAGCCAAATGCCGTTGTCAAGTGTCCACAGATCAGAAGTGCCCTCCCAGCTCCATGGAGCCGAATAACTGTTGTAGCTGTTGAGCCTTATGAAATATTTTCGGAGAATAAATTCTGCAATGTTTGCAATGGAAATTTCAGGTGGACATTTGATTCTGTTTCTTGCCTTATGATCATTTTTGAACTGTTCTGTGCTGTTTTGTTGCTCTAACAAGTTTTGCCCCCCAGAAGAGACAGCTACCCCTATGGCCACGCCTCAAAAAGCACTATGGACAGAGATCTTCCATCACCAGGCCAGCCGGAAATCTCAGGTACTGTGTTTATCTGTTGCAAGTGATTTCTGGACTGTGTTTACAGTAAGAGGGACCTCCCCTCTTCCCTGAAAACTTATACCATCCAAACCCCTAGGCAAGGGAAGGGAGAAGGTGGCCCTTACACTTGTTTTGTTTCAAATCTAGGATCTGTTCTTATTACATACTTCCTGAACATTAGAAACACATCCAAACAGTAGAGCCACTCATGATGCAGTTACCTCCTCTACTCCCACTGCATTATGAGTGGCTAAACTGTGTTGGGAGTGTTACCAAGTCCAGAAAAGATACAGTGACAGTTGATCAAGGAATGTAAACAAACATGTTTTGTGTGGTAACACCAGAATGGTTCACAGCCTGATTTTCATTTTTTAAAAGAAAAAAAAACATCAGAATTAACTGGCTACATCAGCAGTCTCTACAGAAGGTGAGCAATCATCATATGTGTCTTTTAAACTAGGGACACTCTGAGGTCTGAGGGGGTTGACAATGTCCTTCTAAGTAAAGTAATTTCTGCAATGCCTGCACTGGACATGTGTCCCTTTTCTATTGCTCACTCTGTTGGCTATGGGGAGGTGATGAAACTTGCTTTCTCTCAGTACCAGCTGCCATCATTAATATTTCTCCAGAAAGGCTGGGCCAGCTCGTTATATGGAACTGTGCCAGAAGGTAAACAGTGCCTGCAGTCATCGTCTATTAAAGAAGTACGTATAATAACAGATATCTGGACAAGTGATAAAACAGCAGACTACATGACTGTCGCTACCCACTGGGTATCATTTTTCTCTGCAACATCCTGTCTCTTTTTGTATTATGGCAGGAAGTGATAAATGGCTGCCTTTGGGAGGGAGTAAAATTGAAGGAAAATGGTTTGGCTAATCTAAACAGGAAAATGGGACCTTTTACAGATTACTTATATATTACCCATAAAGGGTAAGGCATCCATTTAAACATTTTACAAGAGTTGAACAAGGAATCTAATATAATTAAATGGAAGTTGGGCAATCTAAGGGAACTTTTAGAACTGAAAATGGATTTGGTATTAGCTCATGTAAGGGAGAGGGTGTGGGAGTATGTTGGGGTTTTAAGGAGATTATTCAGAAATGGTATAACATTCTTTGTAAAGATATAGCACTCTGTCAGTATCTTGATTTATGGAGCTGTTCAGTCAAATCCAGGTCCCACATTATCAGCAAATTTGTATAATCGGGAATGTATACAGAAAGGATTTTTACTCATATGTGGAAATGAGAGACATAAGAATTAATCAGAAATTTTGTTCTTGAACATTGTCCAAGTTTTTTGATACTGACAGAGTCCTGGTTGAATAAAAAACATGGGAATTAATTATTAGGGGATTGAAGACTATAGTTCAATAAGGCAGGACAAGAACAAAAGAGATGGGGGGATAATAATATATTACCAAAACAAATACATAGAAACATAGAAGTTGTCAGCAGAAAGGGACCCCTTAGCACACCTAATCTGACCTAAAAAAAACCCTATCTACTGTGTTACCAAAGATCCTACCTGATCTCCGCCCCCCCCCGCAGTCCTGTTACTAAGGTTCCCTTGGGTCTATCCCATGCATGCTTGAATCCTGCTACCATTTTGCTTTTTTTTCAATTCAACTTCTTTATTGGTTTTAAATTATAAACATAGTAGTATTCATAACAGGTATGATACATAGATGCAGCCATCCACTTAGCCTATATTATGGAAAGCCGATGAAAAAGAGAAAGGAAACCCCTTCCCCCATCCCATTCTCCCTCCCTCTCTCCTGAAACCCCCCCTGGAGTGTGCCAATACATATAGTACAATACTTGAAAGAAATATTTGGTACATAAAAACATCTTGAGACGGACCTGGAAAAATTAAATGTCAATAACCTAAGTGCAGATATAAGGCGTACAATTTGCCCCATTTTTTATCAAATGATGCCAGATTATTACAGGAGCCAGCAATCAAGCGCTCTATCCTGAAGTAGGCTGAGAGGTCATTTAGCCATTCATTATATGAGATAGGTAATTGATCCAACCAGTGTTTAAGCACTAGTTTCTTTACCACCATAGAAATTAGTGCCACATGATATTTCCTTTCTTTAATCTAGATAGTGGTGTAAATCCCTAAGATACAGATCTCCACAGTGAAGAGGTCCCCTACACCAAGTATTGGGTCAAATTTGGATTGAATTGACAGCCACAAAGGGGCAATTTTAGCACAGTCCCAGAATATATGTACTAAATTTTCTTCACCTTTACCGCATCTGGATCAATTAGAGTTGGGCAGGTGGCCAATTTTGGCTAATTTTACTGGTGTGTAATATAGGTTAGGTAGTATATGGTATTGGGTAAGTCGCAGTTTATCTCTGGAGATGTATGTATATAAATCTTGCCAGACTTTTGACCATTCAATGACTGTTCCTGGAAGGAGGGAGGACCAGATTTTGAAACCAGGTACAGGATCAGAGTGTCCAATGGAGAGGATATAGTTGTATAAGAGGGACAAGCAGTGTGGCTTGGAAGATAGATCATGGAAACCTTCCAATATAGGTTGTAGTTTAGATTCTAGGGAAGCAGTACCAAATACTTGTGCTATTAGGTGTCTCAATTGGAAGATCTTAAAATTATGAGAAGCATTTAGGCCAAATTTATGTCAGATTTCAGAAAAGGAGAGAAAAGACGAGGAGGACTAGAGATCTGTTACTTTAGTATTTTGTAGAGGAGGTAATCAAGTGTGTGTGAGGACAGTGCCACCTATCTTAATGTTGGGGTTGAAGATGAGAGGTTGTGTGAAGTCTTGACGAGGCGAAAATTTGTAAGAGGAGCAAAACTGAGAAAAAACTTTCAGGGCGGTCCCAATTACTGAGTGGCCGATTGGGTCCAGCAACTTCTTCAGGGGAATATAGTAAATGGCAAGGGAAAGCAAGTGATGTTGTTGTAAGATCTGGGTTTCTATTTGCAGCCAAATAGGAGAGGCTTCATCTATGGGATCCGTAAGCCATTTCCTGATCCTAGAGAAGTGGGTTGCCCAATAATAAAGAAGACAATTAGGGAGGTGGAGACCACCCTGATGCTTTGGGGAGACTCAGTTTAATAAAGGATTTTCTGGGTTGCTTATGTAGCCATATAAAGCCAGAGATGCGAGAGTGTACCTTTTGGAAGAAAGATAGTGGGAGCCACATGTTCAGCATGTGTTATGGATAATAAAGTCTAGGCAGGACATTCATTTTAATTAGGTTTATGCATCCCCAAAGAGATAATGGAAGAGATTCCCATCTTTGAAGATCAAGTTGAAGGATTGTCACTAGGTCATCGAGTTTGAGTTTCTTGGTCTGAAGAGGATCCGTGGTTAGGTGAATGACCAGATACTTAAGTGAATGAGGAGTCCATTTTAGGTCAAAACTATTGAAGTCAGCTTTGTGAGTGAAATGATTTAGGGGAAAGATTTCTGATTTGTTCAGATTAAGTTTATAATTGGATAGTTAGCTAAACTGGGATATTACCTCCACTCTCAGGGATTTAGCAGGATTCTCTAAATGGAGGAGGTTATCATCCGCATATGCAGAGAGGATGAGGTTGTGATTGAGTATTGGAATTCCCTGTATTTGGGAAGACTGTTTGATATGACGAATCAAGGGTTCTAAATAAAGATTAAATAGGAAAGGTGAGGGGGGCAACCCTGCTTTATACCTGAGTAAAGGGGAAATCGAGAAGAGAATACCCCATTGCAATGGATCTTTGCAGAAGGGGAGGAGTATATGGCCTGAATCCACTGGATGAAGAGGAGAGGGAAGCCCATCTTACTTAAAGTCAGCCAGAGGAAGTCCCAGTCCACTCTGTCAAAGGCCTTCTCAGCATCCAATGAGATTAGGGCCATTGGGGTTTGAGATAATCTTGCTGCATTGAAAATATGAGAAAGCTTTCGAAGGTGATCCGCTGAGGATCTACCAGGGACAAATCCCACCTGTTCTGGACTTAGAAGATGAGACCATACTTTTCAAATGCGTAAAGCTAGGATTTTAGTTAAGATCTTGATATCAAAATTTAAGAGGGAGATCGGACGATAACTCTTCAGGAGCAGGCCGGACTTGTTGGGTTTTAATAGAAGAGATATGGTCGCTTCTAATAAAGTAGGATCCAAAGGTTTAGCTGAGAGCATATATTGGTATAGTTTGAGCAGATGTGGAGCCAGCTCCTTTGCAAAGGATTTGTAAAAATTAGTGGTGAAGCCGTATGGGCCTGGAGCTCTATCAAGGGTTAAGTCTTTAACTGTTTCTATCACTTCTTCAAGGGTAATAGGAGAGATCAAGGAAAGTTGGAGGTGTTCGGGTAAGGAGGGGAGAGTTAAGGAATCCAGATAAGAGTCTATCTTTTGCGTAGGAGTGGACGTGGATCTTTCCCCATAGAGGGAATGATAAAAGTTCTCAAATATTAGAGCAATGTCTCTGGGATTGGTTTTAATAGTCCCATCCGGAGCCTGAAGGGAAGGTATAAGTCTTGAGCTTTCCAATTTGCAGAGTCTAAGAGCTAGGAGTTTGCCCACTTTTTCTCCCTGATCTTTGTAAGTGGAATTAGTTTTTAAAAGTGCATATCCTGCTTTTTCTCTTAAGAGGTCTGCATATTTGTTCCTGAGATCTAAGAGCTCGGTTGTGGAGTCGGGGTTTGTTGAGGATGACAGAGAAAGCTTGCCCACTCTTATTTGAGTTAATAAGGATAAGGTTTCTTTTCTCTCATTTTCTTTCTTCTGGTAGCTAATTTAATGAATTCCCCATGAATATAGCATTTGGGAGTACACCATAATAAATCATCTCTTTGAATCATACCTATAATAGTATATATGAAGGTTTGAATGGAGGTTCGAATTTTAGAGATGATAGCTTTGCCTTTTAAAAGTTGAGTATTCAGCCTTCATGATCTATCTTTGGGACTGTTGGGGGAAGGAGATAGGGCCATCCATACCAGCGAATGATCAGAGATTATTATAGGCTCGATGCCTGTTTGATGTAAACTGGTTAACAAAGGGATACTGATTAAGATATAATCCAATCTGGACCAGGATTGGTGCACATTAGAGTAAAAGGAGAACATTTGATGTGATGGGTTAAATAAACGCCATGGATCACAAAGTCCTAGTGTATCCATCAAGTCCTGTAGGGCTCTTTGTGATGGAGTAGGGGGTCTTAAGGGTTGATGGGTGAATCCTGCTACCATTTTGGTTCCTAGCACCTCTGCTGGGAGTTTGTTCCAGACATCCACCACTCTTTCCTTGAAGAAGTACTTCCTCACATCCCCTTTGGGCCTCCCCCTTCCAGTTTCAAATCATGCCTCCTTGTTCTTCAGCATAATTTTTTTGTAAAATGCTACCCTCCTGTACCTTATTAATACTCTTGATGCGTTTGAATGTTTCTATCATGTCTCCCCTTTCCCTTCTATCCTCAAGAGAGTATGTATTTAATTCCTTGAATCTTTCCTCATAGGGCTTTTGATGCAGGCCATGTACCATTTTGGTTGCCCTCCTCTGTACCACCTCCACTTGATCTATGTCTATCCTGAGATGAGGCCTCCAGAACTGGACACATTACTCCAGGTGTGGCCTCACCATTGATATATATACAGAGGTAACACCACCTCTCTCTTCCTGCTGGTGATACCCCTCCCTATGCACCCCAGCATTCCACTAGCCTTCCCTACTGCCTTATCATACTGCTTTGCAAGCTTCAGATCATCAGATATGATGACCCCCAGGTCCCTTTCCTGTTTTGTTGTTGTCACCCCCCAATTGGTATGTTGCCCCCGGGTTTCTGTGTCCCATGTGCATAACTTTGCACTTTTTGCTATTGAAGCCCAGTTGCCATACCCTTGACCACTCTTCCAGCTTTTTCAGGTCCTTCCTCATGTTTTCAACCCCCCAGGTGTATCCACTGTCACAGATTTTTGTGTCATCTGTGAACAGGTATACTTTCCCTTCCAGTCTTTCTGGGATATTGCTAATGAAGACATTGAAGAGGACTGGTCCTAGAACTGACCCATGTGGCACTCCACTGGTTACCTTGCCTTCTTCTTAGAGAACCCCATTTACCACCACCCTCTGGCTTCTGTTACTCAGCCAACTTTGTACCCATTGTACTACCTTTGTACCCACTCCCAGGCTGCCCAGTTTGTTTATCAGTCATCTCTGTGGAACAGTCTCGAAGGCCTTACTGAAATCTAAGTAGGCCACATCTACTGCCCCTCCCTGATCCACTTCCCTGGTCACCCAGTCAAAGAAATCAATCAGGTTTCTCTGGCACGATCTCCCCCTTGTGAATCCATGCTGCCTCAGAGCCTGCAAGCCACTGGTCACAAGGTATTCCACAATCCTTTTTTTTCAGTAGTGTTTCCATAACCTTGACCACCAATGAAGCCAGCCTTACTGGTCTATAGTTTCTTGCCTCCTCCCTATTCCAACTTTCATAATGCAGGACCATGTCCACTTTCCTCCAGTCCCCTTGAACTACCCCCGTATCCAGCGATGGGTTGAACAGAGCTGTTGAACTCTTTTAGAAAAGAACCGCATATCCCAAGTGATGTCTGTGAAATAGCTGGAGTGGAAAGAAAATATTTCTGGAGGCAAGCCCACAAATATTAATCCTAAGAGCTCTTCTGCTGCAGCTACACTGGATCTGATTTTTACTAACTCTCCCCATACCTATGAGGATGCAGGTACCACGGTAGATCTAAATAGTGATCACCACATCATTTATTGTATCAAAGGGAAGTTGCAGTCTACGGGCCCACCAATGATAACGTATTGATCTACAAAATCCTTTGCTTATAAAGATTTAATGGTTGATTTGGACAGAGAGAACTGGCAAAGATTGCATTTGATATACTTGGAATTTAAGTCAGGCAGAAGACTTCTTTGCCTATTATGTCTGACTCCCCTAATCAAGGTGTTTATATCCCTATCCTTAGTAAATATTCATCAAGTTTTCTTTTAAAAGTACCTATAGCATCAGAATTAATGATTTCGGAAGGAAGTTTATTCCAAATGCCCACAATTCTATGACTGAAAAAATGTCTATTCCTATTATTGTGTGGATAAGTCAGCTTGATTTGTTTACTGTGACTCCTAAGGTTGAAGTTTCGAACTAAATAACATATGCCCAGTTCTTCCAACATCTCTGCATCTTTAGAAATTCTGAACATGAAAAGTAAGTCCCCACTCAAGTCGTCTCTTCTCCAGGCTATACAGATTCAAGGACTGCAGTCTATCCTCATAAGGTACACTAGTCATTCTCCTAATCATTCTAGTCACTCTTTGCTGAACTCTCTCAGTGGCATTTGCATCTTTATTCAAGTAGGGAGTCCACAAGGGACTACAGTAATCTAAATGTGGTTGAACCAGCGCTCTATACAAAGGCATGATGCAAGCTCTATGTCTTGATACAAATGAACGCTGTATCATACTAATAATTCTGTTTGTTTTTGTTACCATTTCTTTACAATGGACTGAAAAAGTAAGGTCCTTGTTAATTAGGATGCCCAGATCCTTTTCCTGGGTAACTGATTTTAAAATTTGGTTATTGAGGTAATAATTTTCATGTGTATTATTAACCCCTAAATGCAATATAATGCATCTGTTTGCATTAAATTGCATTTCATTTTGATCTGCCCATCTCTGTAATTCAATCAATCAATCAATCACTTTATTTAACCAGGCATAAACACCATTGAGCAAGCTCATTTTCAAGGTGGTCCTGGGCATTAATACAATACAGTACACTTCATAAGATTACAATTACGGCGGACAATGGTGCAAAAAAAAATTGTTCAAGTCATATTGTATTGTATTGTATCAAGTCATACTGTAGTTCATTTGCATTCTGCATATTCCCTACATTAGCACACAATTTGGAATCATCAGCAAATTTAATGCAATAATTTTTTAATGTTTCATTCATGTCATATATAAATAAATTGAACAAAACTGACCCCAGGACAGATCCCTGAGGTACCCCGCTACTGACTGATCTCTGCTCAGAAAGATAACCTCTCAGTCTTACTTTCTGGGTTCTATCATGTAACCAGTTTCTTACCCAATTGATAATATATTTATTAATACTCAGTTTCACCATTTTGTTTATCAAAAGTGGATGTTGGACCTTGTCAAATGCTTTCTGATAGTCCAAATAGACAATGTCCACTGGGATGTTATTGTCCAACCTATTGCTAACTCTATTATAGAAAATAAGCAGATTTGACAGACAAGATCTATTTTTCTTAAATCCGTGTTGGGTATTATCTTTTATATGTTTATTTTCTAGGTCCTTTTCCAACCAATCCTTTAATAGTGACTCGAACATCTTTCCCAAGATTGAGGTTAGACTTATCGGCCTATAGTTCTCCAACTCCGTCCTGTTCCCCTTTTTATAAATTGCCACCACCTCGGCCCTTTTCCAATCCCTAGGAACCTCCCCAGTTATCAACAACATGGAGAATAGTTTATACAAGGGTTCGACTAACCAATCCTTTATTTCTTTCAGAATTTTGGGATGCAGATTATCAGGTCCTGCGGATTTAGAAATATCAATTTTGTTCAACCTATCTATTATTTCACTTTTTGACATTATAGTAGGGTAATGAATAGGTTCATCTGTATGGTCCTGACTCAAAATGGGTGTCATTGTCCTATTACAAAAATGTTTATTAAAAGTAATGGCCATTTGTTGTGGGTCTCTTATCTCTTAATCTTGTATTTTGATAGGGCCCACCTCTCTATTATTAGCTGTATTATTAATATAGGCAAAGTAAGCCTTGTCATTATCCTTCATATGAGCAAACTTAAATTCAAGAGCTGCTTTTTGTTTTCTTATTGCTCTTTTAGTGTATCTTAACTGTTTTTTATAGGCATATATATTAAATGGGCTATTTTCCCTCTTCATGGCTCGATATGCTTGTTTTTTCTTAATACATTGTCTGTGTATTTTACTTGTATACCAAATAGGAACTTTACCCAGTTTATTATAGTATTTTCTAAGGGAACAAAATAGTTTTCAAGTTTTAAAATATACTCCTTTATTATCACCCATAATGTTTCCATTGTGTCATCACTGGAGTTCCAATTCCAGTGATTCAACTTGTATCTTATTTTATCGAAGTCAGCTTTGTGATAATCCCTAACTTCAGTCCTACTGTTTAATTTAACTGGATAATTACAATATTTAAAAAAATAGTATTATGATCAGAGAAAATTAGAGGTTCTCTAATTTCAAGTGCATTTACACTATCCGCATTATTTGGTAATACCAAATCTAATAAGTTGATGAGCCTGGTAGGGCCATCTACTAATTGTGTCAACCCATTCTCATAGCATAAGTTTAGTAATTCCTGCTCCTGACTATTTTTGAATATACCTTGGTTCCATTCAATACTGGGGGCATTGAAATCACCCATTAACAAAACATTCTTGTCAGATATTTGTTTTTCAATAGAAAGGATCAACTCATTATTACCAAAGCTATCAATGTCAGGGGGTCTGTATACTACTCCCAGCCTCAGCTGTTTACCACCCAGTAGATAAATGTTTACCCATAACACATCACATAATGTTGATGCATGATTTATGTCAACCTGCTTGCAATCTATACCATCTTTAATGAATATTGCTACCCCACCCCCTTTTCAATGCTCTGTCGTGTCTAAAAAGTTTATACCCTTTTATATAAGTGTTATTAGTATCTTTATTAGACCACCAGGTCTCTGTTATAGCAGCAAGGTCAATCTCATTCTCTTTCAAAATACACTCCAGGTTGACCATTTTAATGGAATTCAAATTTCTTGCATTCAATAGTAAACAAGTCATCCCATCCTTACATCTCTTATATTTCTTTGACACTAATGGTATCATTCTATTTCCAGATACATACCCATCCCAACACCCCTTGTCTACATGTTTTTTGAAACTGCTTCATAAAATCTAATTCCCATCTTTCTTGTCCCCTTTTTGTTTAAGTGTAAGCTGTCCTGGCTATAAAGATCTGGTCTGTCAATATACTGTTCATAATTTGTTAGACACTTTACATCATTTTCACAACACCATTTCCTCAGCCAGTTGTTATATTGCTTGATTTTAAGTGCTCTACCTTTACTCACTCTTGGTACTGGTAATACTTCTGAAATTATTATTTTTGCTTTAAAAGTTATCAGACATAAATGATGCCTGGGAATACCTGGTCTGGGAATTAAGTGCAATCTATAACAAATACTTTCCTTTAAAATAAATAAAAAAAGAAAGAAAGATATAAAGAACTCAGCTGTATGATTTAATAGCTATCTAACACATTTAAAAAGAGAAAATAAATAAGCTATGGGGGTGGCTGATAAAATGAGCAGCCCAGACAGCTGGATTAACTATAGGGCAGCAAGAAATAAATATGGTTAAGAAATTAGGTCTGCAAAAGAAAGATATTTTAAGACTATGACTACGGAACTGGCCAGTGACCCCAAAAAATTCTGGAATACAATTAAAGTCATAAATATGAAAAAACAAGATGGATGAAGAAATTGAGATAACAGATGATGACAATAACTTCATTAAAGAGAAGGATTTGCCAGACAAGTTTAATGAGTTTTTTTAATTCTTTTTTTAATTTTATCAAGGTGGGGATCCCTGATGAAATAGTAATTCAAGAGGAAACCAAGGAGATAATACATGGTGCTAATGGGGTTGGTAGACAATTTGTTTTTGAAGGAACAACAGAACAGGAGGTTTGTGAAAAATTATTAGATTTAAAAAAGTGTTAAAAGCTGTAGGTCAGACAACCTTACACATATATTTTTAAAATATGTAGCATTACAGATTTCAAGATCATTAAGCTATTGGTTTAATTGGTCCTTGGCATCACAGATTCTGTCTTTGGGTTGGAAGCAGGCCAGGGTTGTCCCCATTTTTAAGGTGGGTCAGTCCTGGCCTGATGCCAAACTATAGGCCAAATTCTTTACTTCAGGTGGAGGCTAAGTTCTTGGAGAAAATAGTGGCAAGACAGTTATGACCCTATTTGAAAGTGGGCAGCAAATAGGATACATATCAGTCTGGTTTCCATAGAAGCCACAGTACAGTAGCCTCCATGTCGAAGGTCTTGGATGATATCAACGGGGGCCTCAGAGTGTGGAAAAAAATTACTGCTGCAATTTTTGTTGACCTCTCCAAGGCCTTCAACACAATGGACCTTAAGTCATTAGTGGGGAAGTTGAAGGAGATTGGTCTGGAGGATAGGGCTTAGTTTTAGTTTAACAGTTACCTTACAGAGAAAACCCAAAAGGTTTAAGTGAATGGAAGACAGCACAATTGTTCATCAAAAATTAAGTTCAACAGGGGTCAAAATTAGGCCCTTTATTATTTACATTGTACTTGAGGGGTTTAGGGGAGAGTATCAGAGGTGTAGACTATATCTGTATGCAGATGGTATGGTGGGCTACACTTCCTATGCCTCCATTAAGGAAATGTAACTATGGTTGCAGGTGGCCTTTAATGATCTACAGTCATTTTTATGTTTGTTTGCATGCATGTGCAAGAAACATAGTGCCATCATCCGAGTTTTCGTAGGTGTGGCACCCCTCTACCAATGCAGTCAGTGTGTTTGCAGGAGCGGCCACAGTTTGCCAATGAATGCTGCAGCTGTCTATGACAGCAGTTGAAAGTGCAGTGCTGTACAGTTGAAAGGCAGAGTTCTGCTTCAGTAAGCAGCGAGAAACTACTGCCTGCTCATGCGCTCCCCCGGCAGCTGCCAAAAATAGTTTAACACAGAACAAGCTAAAACATTTAGAAAGGAACTTTTTACAATCATCTTAATTACATTCATTTGAGGTTTAACAATTGCGCAGTGTGCGTTAGGGCTGTTATTTTAATTTACTGCTGAAGTGAACTGGCCCAAAAGTCTCTTAAAAACATCTGAAGCACGAAGAGCTGCGGGAAAAGGGGTAATTTGGAATATTCTCAGTGGCAAATTCAATAGCAAACCATTTTAATTAAATCCCTCCTACTTATACCACCAAGCGCTTTCCGCCAAACCATCAGGTTATTTGAAACAGAACTGACAACATCTGCATATTATATTCAGAATAAATAACACCAATTCGATTGCCTTCCTAAAACCGAATGACTTGAGAGCGAGTCCTTGAGTCAGAAACCTGCCGATAGCCGAACTCTAAATTGAAATGGCATTTACCTGTGGGAGAAGCACTCAACATTTTTCTCAAAGACCATCTTTTAAATTTGTTGGGGAATAAACAGCATTTGTAATGATAATGTTGCACTAAAGCTGTTTAAAAATGGATAGGGAATGCTGTTTGCAAATTTAGATAAAAATGTATATATATAGACAGACACATATGTAGACACATGTTGTATGTATGTATGTATGTATGCACACATATATGTAGCATTCTGATGCAGTGTAGACTAGTGGTTAGAGCACCAGCTTGGAAAGGAGATAGCAAGTCTGAACAAGGGTTATAGCGAAATACTCACCGTGTAACCTTAGGCAAGTCACTTAACCACCAGGCCACCCAGCTGAGGAAATGGGTAGAAGAAGGACATGGCTGGAAATGAGATGTTGCATCTCAGCTAGGCTATCTTGGGTAAATAAACTGTAACAAAAATATCACACCCTACACAAAACTTATCTTATTATATGTTGTTGTAACATGGTATTACAGTTTCTTTCCATTCTCTTCCCCAGTTTTTGGTTTTGTCCCCTGGAGAAACCTGTAAAGCAGTTGTTTTCAACTGAAGGTGCCTGTCTTTCTCTGTCTGTCTGTCTGCTGGTCTGCCGATCTGTCTGCCTGTCTGCCTACCTAGTATCTTTCTGATTGCTGACTTTCTTGTAAATTGGCTCAATTAATCACCCGCTTTCCAAGAACACACAAGTCCCTTTTTAAGAACAGGTATTTATGCTGTGGGGATACCATTGTCATTTATTGAGCAAACCATAGCTTTGAAGTCCATAATTAGAACGGCATCCACAGGAGTGCTGACATTCACATGAATGATATACCAGTCAGATAATGTATTACAAGTAATCAATGAGAAACACTTAAACAGGGTTATAAATGGGAATAATCTGTAGTCTGCATCATGTTACACAATGTTAACCGCTCTGTGTATCAAATATCAGATACCCATTTTAAAACGGAGCTGGGCCAACTCCATTTTAAAATGAGTATCTGATATTTGATGCAAAGAGTGGTTAACACTGTGTAGCATATACCAGCCTGGAACATTATTTGCTGTGGTAGGGAGTGTCTAAATAACAATACATTGTTTTTCTTTAGACAATAATTTTTGGAGAACATAAACATAGAAGGAAAGTTGATGATTTGACACATTTCATGGAAAATCTACCAATCTATCTAAGTCCCTTTAATCATATTAACATAACTTCTTTTGGATATCTGTTAAACCCTTATGTTTGCACAGGAAAAGTAACTTAAAACCAAGGTATTTACATTTAAAAATATATTAATGACATGCGAGCTGTCGACATTGGACACACAGACACGACTCATAGTTCATCTGTTTGGTGCACTTCTCTGACCCATCTTTTTATTTATTATAAGGATATTTGCATGCAACCAGGAATTTTAGCCCTTAGACTATAGTTTCTGTTGTATGGTAATATTACTCAGCTAAAAGCCATAACATGTGCCATCATAGCCGTTTTCCCTGTCAGCAGATGATAATGTCATAAAGAAAGAAAGGGTTATAACTGCAAGTGTGGAATCGCCAGCTAGGGGGTGAACTATAAAGTTCAAGGACCCAGTTATCATGCCAGTATACTTAATGGTAAAGAACAAGAGGAAGACACACTGAAAATACATCAAGTCACAATTTTGTCTAAATATTATGTCTGTTAAAGTATTTCTAAGTGTCTGCTGCCTTTTCAATAACTTTTGCAACTTCGACATATTGCAGTTTTTAAGTAGGTGCAGATATGGACCCTCTTCCCTGCCCATTTAAACCCACACCAACAGCCCTTTCATTGCTTGGATCCAGATTAAACAATGTTCATTTAATGTACAGCAATGCAACATATTCAGTATCAAAAAACTTAAAATATCCACAACTCGATTGCAATAACATTGCCATTTCAGTCCTATATTCTGCAGTTTTAATGAGTTCTTTTTCTAGAACCAGAATTGCCTAGTTTTCCGGGGGGCACACATAATTATTACAATTTTCTGACTGAAAACACACATCATAAAACAGTTTGCCATGTTATGGACAGGTTGCTGTGTATCAGGAGGTTCGGTTAGAATATAGAAGTCAAGAGCCCCATAATGATTTACTGTGCATCAAAACAAATTGAACCCTAACCAAAATACTAACAAGTTGCATCAATTATTGTGTGACATCCATTATCTGGTGAAAATGAGCAGCAGGCAGGATATTGCTCTGATACTGAAAGGTTTAGAAATTTGTTATATTTAGTGTGTGCATGTATATAAGATACATATGATATATTACTGAATGTCATGTTGTATTTTTTATTTTACAATGTATTTGGCCTGGAAAAGGCACACTGAACCAAAACTAGTTTCCAGGTGCTTTCCAGGAGCAGAGGGAGGTTACATGATTTGTTTAGGGTCACATAGTAGGCATGTGGAGGTTGTGACACTGAACTGCAAGTCTACTGGATGTGCCAAGCTCCTTCACAGCTCCTTGCTCTATCCACTAGCCCCTTGTCTAGACAGTGTGTGTGTGTGTATGTGTGTGTCCTTTTTGTGCATGTTATGTTGGAGGTTATATAGCAATAGGCAGATACAAAGTTTGGGATTCATATCACATTGAGTGCTATTAAGCAACTGCAACATTTTTCTGTGTGCATGCAGTTTGTCTCTTTAAATTATATGTGTAACGTCTATCTGTATTTTACATCTTTATACATATAAATGCATATTATTCTAGATGCCTTTCTACAATTATTGTGTGTCTTAAGTGTCTACACATACTAAATTTTGCAGGTCTTGCAAATAATCACAGACCGGAAAGTTATTAAACCAGCCAATAAACAGCAATGTTCTTTATACCTACTTTTTTGTTTGTTTGCTTTAGTCTATTTTATTTTCTTATGGATGAAGGTGGACGCTGAAGCAGCATTCTTTGATGTGGCATTATATTCATAGATTGATGAAAAAAGTCCTAAACAGAATTAGGAGAAAGACTCTCAAATCGGAATGATTTTTAGTAATGGACATCTTTATTTGCAGAATTACAAATCATAGAATACAGTTTTTTTTTTTTTTAATAATTTTATTTTGGGGAGGGTTCAGCTAATCAACGTTACAGAAGAACTGAGGAGTGAATGATGTGACATTAATATATTCTCATACCTCGGAACTATGTCTATTACAATAGGTAGTTTGATAGCTGTCATAACATACACGTACATTAATGTCCGAGTACCTGGAATAAGGAAGGGGGCCCTGTTGTGATTATTAGACCTGCCACAGGGAGTATACAGGTAATCTGGGGTCAGCTTTTGCTGGCAGCTTAGTGTAGTGGCTGTCATATCATGTCCTGTCTCCTACATGAGGCAGTTTTGATAGGGAGCTACTGCAGACCAAGAGACTAAATGCAACCAATAAACACATACATACCACATACGAAAATACGAAAAAAAAAAAATTTTGCCTACCCCAATTCAATGGACAACCAGCACAAAACCCATATTTCTTTGGTTGTTGTATATTATTTTTCTAATGCTTCATATCAAAACAATGGAATAAACCTTTCCAAAGATACATTTCAATTATGCTGAAAGTGCATGTTACGTTTTCACTACCGAAGATGTGCGTTTAAATATATCTTCTCTGTTTAAGTGAATGGTGCAATTAGCTTGATTCCGTTTTCATTTCTATAGTATATTATATCTGCAAGTTTAATCTAATGTACCTGTTTGTTATGTATCAGTTTTACCAGTTTGTCCCAATAACTTCAAAAATAATGGAAATATCTTACTCAAAAAGGATGAATCTCCAAAGCAGATTTGATCAAATAAGAGTGAGTCCTGGGTGGACTGCAAAATAATCGGTTGGATTTTTGGCTATAAGAAATACAACTACTATGTAGATAATAGCGCAACAGGCCTAACAAGTGGGTTTTAGAATTACTGAAACCCAAGTATTTCTGTTACTACAAGAAAACATCACTATCAAAACAAAAGACAGTCAAATCAATGTAATCTCAGATTCAAAGTAGGCTCCGTGTCAGTGTAGCCAAATGCAAGGTGGGATCTTCCGGAAGAACAACAGAGTAGGACCAGGCTGTTGCAGTCCAGGAGGCATACCTCTGTCTTTGTCACTGAAATGTGGGACACAGACACTCAAATGTGGGACATTAGGACACTGTCCCCATAAAGTGGGACATCATCAAATGTGGAGATACAAGCTCTGAGCACCTTATAAACCAGTGCCATTATCTGTGCAAAGTTTGGGCTCTGATTTGGCCAATATGCAAAAATGGGAGGAGGGAGGTACTGTCTAACTACTGTCCCATCTCCTTTTTGACCCCTGTCTGGAAACTTCTGGACAGAATGGTACTTGACCAAGTGATGACTTATCTGGACCAACATAAAGTGTTAATCAATGCTCGACATGGATTTGGATCCATCCACAACACAGAGACAGCCTTGGTAAGGTTCACCAGTTGTGGGCACAGTGCCATTGATAAAGGCACTGTGCTGCAGCAGTATTTGTAGACCTCTCCAAGGCATTCAGTCTGGTTGATCATGATTTATTATTGGTTTCTCTGTTGACTGTAATTTTTATGTTTGCTTGCATGCATGTGCAAGAAACATAGTACCATCATTCGAGTTTTCGGAGGTGTGGCACCCGTCTTCCAATGCAGTCAGTGTGTTTGCAGGCATGGCCACAGTTCACCAATGAATGCTGCAGCTGTGTATGACAGCAATTGAAAATGCAGTGCCATACAGTTGAAAGGCAGAACTCCGCTTCAGTGAGCAGCAAGAATACAGTCAGTGTGTTTGCAGGCACGGCCACAGTTCACCAATGAATGCTGCAGCTGTGTATGACAGCAATTGAAAATGCAGTGCCATACAGTTGAAAGGCAGAACTCCGCTTCAGTGAGCAGCAAGAAGCTACTGCCTGCGCATGCGTTCCACCCCATATTGCGTGCTAATATGCTCCCCCACACACACTGCCATGCTGGGAGCCCACCCCAGTGTGACAACAGTCCATATAGCCAACGGGGGTGCCCAATCCCCCATCAGCTCCACTGCCCCCACCCCAAACAGCTTTCCAGCTGCCATACTGGGAGCCCACCCCAGCGTGGCACAAGTCCCGCATCATCCAAGAAAAAAAAAAAGAAACCTGAAAGAGAAAACCTTCCCTCGCTGACTGTCCTGACCCCCGCTCCCACTACCCATGCCTACCCTCTGCGCACCCTGCCTCCCCACACCCCCACCCCATACTTACCACCGGAGTCCAGCTTGATGATCTTCGTGGACCGGAAACACGCCTGCACTCTTTAAAGTCAACCATAAACTGAGGAAATACCGTAAGCTGTATAAGGTAATAAATAGGGTTTTTTCAACTTTGATGCATATCTCAGGAATTTTGGGGAATTTTTTCACCACATTTTCAACATGGGGTTTTTGGGACCTCACCTCATGAATTCTGTCACGGTCATTTTGTTAATCGGCCCCGAAAGGTGATTTCGCGGTCACTGCAGGGAACCACCTTTTGGGACCGATTTACGAAATGACAGAGTCACTGTTCATGAAGTAGGCCCCAAAAACCCTATGTTGAAAATTTGGTGAAAAGATTCCCCAAAATGACTGTTTTATGAGCATGCGTTGTGCTGTTCCTGCACATGCTCATAAGTTCGTGAATTTTCACTATTTTCACTCCAGATTTTCAACATTGCCATTTTACCACACCTCCTTATGAGCAGTACAGCTGTCATTTTTCACATCTCACCCAAAACGTGTTTCTGCGCATGTAGTGCACAATGGCGCAGTCGGTGTGCAAAATCAATGTTCAGGACAGATTAAGAAAATCACAGTGACACTGTTCATGAGCAGAGGTGTTACATTGGCTATGTTAAAAATTTGGTGAAAAAAGTCCATAAAATGACTGTGTTATGAGCGACCATTGTGCAGTTTCCACGCACCCTCATACGTTCATGGATTTCTAATATTTTCAGTCCAGATTTTCACCACTGGCATTTTTCTACACTTCCTTATGAACAGTACAGCTGTCATTTTTCACACCATGGCCGAAATGTGTTTTCGCACTTCCAGCGCAGAAATGTGTGGACGCTGTGGGGAAATCACTGTTCGGGACAGATTAAGAAAATCACAGTGACACTGTTCATGAGCGGAGGTTCCAAAATGCCTGTGTTTACAATCTGCTATAAAACATCCCCAAACTAATTGCATTATGGGTGTGCATTGCGCAGTTTCTACATGCTAGTGACTTCATCAGTTTTTTTAATATTTTCACTGCAGATTTTCAACATTGCCAATTTTTCCACCTCCCCATGAACAGTACAGCTGTCATTTTTCACATCCTGTTCAAAATGTGTTTTCGTACCTGTGGTGTCAAATGGCATAGTCGCTGTGCAAAATCAGCTTTCAGCTCACAAACTGATATTGCCACTGTTCATAAGGTGGGGGGTCACAAAAAACCCATGTTGAAAATTTGGAGTGAAAATGCCAACAAATGCCTGAGACGTTAGGGTTTCCAACCATTATGCCCCACCCTGTAGAGATTGACAGGCATCAGGGGTGTGACTTGGGATTCTCGCCTGTAATGCTCATACCATTCCACACCCTGCAGACAGTGAGAGACATCGAGGTGTGCCTTGGATTCTTCGGCCCCAAAGTTCACCCCATTCACCTATACAGCACCCATCTCACATATTTTCTGATGGAATGGGGTGAGTATAAGGGCCAAAGACCCCAAGGCACACCGTGACACTTGTTGGTGTCTGCAGGGTAGGGTGTGGTGAAATGGCATGGCCGTTATGCCTGTTGACCCAAAGGCACACCCCAATGCCTGTCAGTTTCTACAGGGAGGTGGTGGGGTTGGCTTCAGTTCAATACTTCACTGCCATTTCCATTATGCAGCTCTCTAACTCCTACACTACCAATGCCAATGCCAGCAAGCAAACATTTGGCATTGACAAATGCTTGTTTAATCAGAATTCCTTAAAAAATAAATTAAAGAAAACTAATGTAATGTTACTTGGAACATTGCAAAGGTTAAATAAGCTAGATAAAAACTCATTGGTCATCTTCTCCAAAGAGGAAAGGAGGGGTACAAATATTTAGGCTTTTGGAAAGACATCCAGGGATCAGATAACTGACACATTACAAAACTCATAAGTAGAACTGATAAATATATGAGAGCTCTATATCGAAACAAAGGGTGCATGGATTTTTGAGGCGAGACAAGTAGTGCAAGTTCAAATTTTTCCCATTTTTGACTATGCCAACATTGATTATGAGTTTTGTATGATGGATGTAATTCATAAGTTAGACATATTGCTCACTAGACTGGCACATTTTGTTTTAAACAGTCCGTATGATACCCATACTTGTGATTTGTGCAAAAAATTAGGATGGACATCTCTCACCAATAGATGTACTTTTCACAAATATCTTTTTAGCACTAAAATGTATACAGCACAAAGTTCCAGAATATTTAACAGAAAGGCTGGTATTTAGGGAAAAGCACACATCCTTGAGAAGTGCATGCCTTTTAGAACTGACATCCCCTCAGATTGTCGCAGCAAGGGTCAGGTACTTTTTTAGTTACTGGGTACCTTTATTGTGGAATTTCTTCCCAGAGATATTTCAAATACTGGGAATAAAACCTCCTTCTATTAGGCAAATAAAAACATGGTTCCTGACACTACCCCAAATGCTTGTTAAACACTGGGAAAGGCCTACGTGATTGCAATACTCTTGGGCCCAGATATTCAAACTGTGCCCAAAAAGTGTGCAATAGCAGGAGCAAGCACAAGTCCATTGCACCCATGCGCAAGAGGTGCGATATTCAAAAAGTGAGCCGGCCAAACTACGCCTACAGCTGACGACTGAATATCGCACCACCTGTGCCATAGCGCAACTAGGGAGGGGAAGCTACGCAGATCTGATGCGCCATAGCACAACAAGGGATGTGCAGCTGAGCAGTCCAGAGGCACCATAGCGCAAACCAGGACACCCCCAGCAGCAGGGCAATGCAACTGCACAACCAGGGAGGTAGGGGCCCACCACCCATGCCACAGATGGGCACAGGAACACACAGCATAACAGACATCGTCCCCCCACACCCCATGCACTGCACAACTGGGGGAGGGCTGGAATAACCACCGGCCCATGGAGACAAGCAAACAACCCACAGCTGGGCCATGGTGCCCCATCACAGCCCCTGGCAAGCTGTGACTGACACACAAGGAGGGCTGACCACCCCATGCCACACCATCCCCCCAATGCAGAGCACACCCTGCACTGTGACCCCTAGACACCCTGCCCAGGAGCAGCATCCACCACTGCAGGAAACCCCATGCATGCCACCACCCCCACTGTGACACTGCAACCCTGTGCACCACAGAACCATGCAAGGCAGCCCCACCATGAGCACCCATCAGAGGGTAGCAGCACACAGCAATGCAACAATGGCATACACAGTGCCACTACACACAGTCCCCCCGAGGTACTGCTGAGAGACCAACCATGCGTCGGCACATGAGGTACCCCACATGGGACAGGGCTTGCCCCGGACACCACCACCAGTGGTACAGCACCCTGCACACTCTCCCAATGACACACCCCAACCCAGCACTGGCCACAACAGCCAGCACAGACACCCACAGTGGTGCGTGGAAGCATGCACCACACCGGATGCCACACAGTGCATGGACAGATACCCACCCATACCCAAGGACACAAAAACACAGGGACAAAGTGGCGGGGCATCCAAGCCCCCAGCGTGGGCCCATGTAAACTGTGTACACACAACCTCCAGTCCTCCATGGCACTGGAGTGCCAGCCACCCTGTGCAGGCACTGTGGACCTGTACGCCACCAGCATTTTCCCGGAGCACAAGTCACAGACAGTGGTGCACATCCCCTGCAACACACACAAGGCACAGCATGGAGGTGGGACAACAACTGTGCAGGCCACAGTGTCACCCGAGGCAGACACACACCACACCAGTGACAGGAGGCAACCCAGCAGTGTGACAGGTACAGTGGCTGCCCTGCATGGACTGCCACCACTGACATGCCAGCAGACCGTGCAGGTCACAGACATGCATGGGTGTCAGCTGCACAGGCCATGGACGGGCTGATAGGGGCACCATGGACACAGAGCATGCACCATGGACCACTGCACACAGTCATCCAGCGCACAGGGCACAACACACACACCACGGACACTGACTGATAGCTACCCCCACACCATAGTCACCTCCACACGGACACACACACATACCCATGACCGCACCACCCCAGACGCCATGCACACCACTGCAGCTGAGCACCTATAGCCTGCTGCAAATCAGAGACCACCACAGTATTCATAACTGTATTGAAACAACATATAAAAGTTAACTATTTACAAAAAGGGTCACAAACAAGGTGGGGTGGGTAAGGGCTGGGGTGGACAAATGGGACAGGAAAGGAGGGGTGTGAGGGTGGGTCCAGGGGGGTAGGGGATATCAGGGGAAGAGGGACTTCTAACGGGAGCACCGCTCCCCACTCTGGCTCCGTCACTGTCTGTGCCTCTGCAGGACCCCAGACTCATCGATCCTGCAAAGGATGTCGAGTGACGCCCTTGCCACCTGCAGGATCTCCTGCAGTGTCTCCCTTATGTCTCAGAGCTGGCATGTACCTAGGACAAGGGAGCACAGTCAATAGGTGTGAATGCACAGCCCCATACAGCCCACCCACTGTGCATGGCATACGGCCATGGGACATACCTCAGTGATGGTGTGTGACCACCCACAGTGATCATGTCCACATGACCTGCCCACCCAGGCACATACAGCCATGCGGAACGCTGCACACACCCACCAGCCAAGTCATGTACAGCACCACCATGGCCGTTTAGTGACATGGCTGTGTGGTGCAAAGGCAGTGGCACAGCCATGTACACGGTGCACACATGGACCATCATCGACGCACTCCCAGACATGCATTGCCACTGGACAGTGTTGACTGTAACAAGTTGCGTGCATGGCAGTGGTCTCGATGGATGGTGGCCATGCCCCGCTGCCCATCCTGTTACACAGCATGCAATAGTAATCATGGCAGTATGACACTCACCATCATCGGACTGGTTCCTTGGGCGCTGTGGACCCTCGGCCCACCTGGCTTCCCTCTCTTCTTCATTTTGCCGCAGCTCATGGGCCAGGCGCCATTCTTCCGGGCCTGTGGTGCAAACATGGAGAGAGGAACATCAGTACAATCCCATAGCAAAGCCCCCCTGCCCCAGGTGTGTGCCTCCCATCCAGCCAGACCCACCCACCCCACACCCCAATAACACCACCACAGCCAACCCCGGACAGTCCCTCCCCCATGTGCTGGACACATACAACTGTGATAACCATATGGAAGATAAAAGTGTGTTGACATAACACCTACCTGGCCATGGCACCGTGCCCCTCCTGGCACGTCCCCGCAGGCAGGCTAGCAGCTCCGGCTCCCTCCGCTGCAGATCCCCATACCTGTGGTGGCACTGCTCTGCGCTTCTCCCCCATCCGGTGGCCTCCTTGAGTGCAGTGGCCACCTCCTCCCACACCTGAATCCTGGACCTCTCCAGGGGTGCCTCCCCAAACAGTGGCCCATGGTGTGGCTCCACTATGGTCACTAGGTTGGCCAGTTCTATCTGCAACCACTGAGCTGCCCTCCTGTGCACCATTCTCTCTGCTCTGTCTGCAAATATGGCACTCTGCAGCGCGGCTTCCCACATGCAGATGCTGCACGGTACAGCGCTGCCATTCCCTATCGCGCTGTCACTGAACAGCGCGATAGTGGTGCACCCATGCCTGATGCATGGTGCCTAGGGGGCAAAGTTTGGGCACAGGGTCAAGGGTCTCTGGCGCACGGACATGGGCGCCATTGGAACCCAATGCATGTAGCACGACTGGCTGCCTGTGTGCTACCGCCAGTAGCGGCCTACCGCGCTGTTGCCCCAGTGCACCTATGATGGCCCAGTGCCACAGCGCCTTGTAGGTGAACATCGCTATAGCGCCACTGGCACAATGGTGGCCATGCCCTGCATTGCTTCCCGCACACAGCACTTCAGCAGCACAGCAGACACCTGCGTCAGCAACCCGGGCATGCACAGTGAGGTGTGTACTACACATGTCACAGAACTGCGCCATTGGCGCAGCATGTTCAACACAATTGCGTAAAGTGCAACAGTGCAATATTCAGTCGTCATATGCAAAACAGCTAATCAGCCATGCAATGGCGCAGCACTGCAATTTGCATCCACTTAAAGTTGTGCCTCGCCTCATTTGCATGGGTTGCGCTATAAAAGTGCGACATTGGGCTGCAGTGGCCATAGTCAGTTACTGCAGTCTATTGGTGAGTTGCAAGCTGTTTGGGAGTGTGGACTGTGGATTTAGGGACATGCATGGGACTGCACAGTCACAGGTAACAACTGCCATTCTTACAGGCTAAATAATGACTGAGCAAGTTGTGGGAGAGGAGGAACACAGTGGTGGGAGGAGGAGGAGGAGGCCTAATTTTACCAAGGCCAAGACTGAAGCCCTGTTTGAGGCCTACCTGGATCAGGAGCCGCTTCTCAGCGGATGGCAGGGAACACCTCAAGCCCATGCTGCTGCATGGGAGGAGGTGGCACATGCTCTGAACCTGCATGGCAGCCACCAGCACTCTGTGCAGGAGTGCAAGAAAAAGATGGGCACAGACAGGAGGAGGATAAAGGAGAAGGTGGCTGCCATCAGGGCAGCATGAGCTGCAACAGGTGGGGGACAGCCGGAGATGGTACACCTGATCCCACAGGAGGAGAGGATTGCTGAAAGCATGCAGCGTAGTGCCATTGAGGGTGTTCTAGGTGGTGGCTTCCAGATGGGTGGTGGCCCATCACTGCATGGTAAGTCATGGTCTGTCTATGGGGGGGCAGGGCAGGTCACATGCAGTAACGCGACTTTGTTTTCCCTTACAGATCCTGAATGTCTGCATGGGTCAGCAGTGGTGGGCATGTCCACTGAGGACAGTCAGCTGGAGATGAAGGAGGGCCCATCCACCTCCACAGGTATACATGGCTCAGTGCGGCAGTGGGGCCACCTGGCTGTCCACACTGATGTAGTTGTAACAGGTGCGGAGGAAGCCCTGCCTGTGTCCCAGCATGCTGGCATCCACAGATGCCAGCATGCTGTGACTGGGGCCAGTGCCGAGTCCATCACCGAAGATGATGTCGCTAACGGCATGGGCAGTGACTCGTGTGTGCCATGGGATGGCCACACAGCAGGACACATCGCGGCCATGGCTGTGGGTGGTGCTGCCGTGGAGGCCTGCATGTCAGCACAGTCCCAGCCTGTGCCTGTCAGCACCAGTGGGGCAGCATTGGTGTTTGTTCAGGAAAGTGGGACTGTTGCAGCCACTGCGGCAGCACCACTGAGCCCTGGAGAGTGGCAGCAGGAGGGGCAGCATCAGCAGTCAGCCAATGGGCTTGGGGGTACAGGGTCCAGTGGCAGCATCTGTGCACCGCCTGTGGACATGCCCAGACCTGGTCCTAGTGCACAGCACCCACCCTCAAGGGGTGCTGAGCATCAGGGCCACACACACCCTGAGGGACAGGATGCCGAGGAGGCAGATGACCTCTTGGACGAGCACACCCGCCTACTGCAAGCATCAGTCCAGCAGCAGATGTGGCTTGCGATGTCGGTGGATGCACTGCATGTGGCTCTGGAGCGGGCAGAGGAGAGTTGCAGCAGAGACACCGCTCTGATCCTGGCAGGGATGGACCGGTTGTGGGAGGATGTGACCGCTGCCATTGACAGGCATGCACAGGCATTCACTGCTGTCATGGCCACAATGGGCACACAGTCATGTGCCCATGTGCCGCAGACACCACGCAGTGCACTATCCATCCCCCAGTTCCCGGCGTCGTGCGACACCCTCCCTGTCGACACTGGGTTCAGCTGTGGGCATCCCCAGCACACCTGGCACAGGCATGTTCGGTGTGCTGAAGACCCCTGCATGAGCACAGTCACGTTCACGCAGTGGAACCCCTCAGGGACCATTGGTGCCACCCCATGAGGCCAGTGGTCAGCCTGTCAGTGCTGGCGGATCTCAGCAGTTCCACCCATGCATCTGTGGCAGCCGGGGCACTGTGTCGCGTGACTGACCTGTCTCCCAACGTGGCTACTGTCTGGTGCTGCCCTGTGTGCATTGTGTCTTTCAGTGGGCAGTGCACGGGTGGGTACCTGCCCCTGGACGCGGACACACAGTCCATCTGCACACCCTCCCGGCTGCTGTCTGCAGTTGCATGTGCATGATGATGCCTGCATTGCACTGTACACCAATGTGCAATGGTGCTCAGCATCTGACACACGCACATGGACAGGCAGTGGGCGTGGTGGTCTGTGGACATGTGTGTGGCTAGGGGTGGCGTACTGGGTCAGTGTGCCTCCTGCCCTTTGTGCAAGTTTGGTGCATTGTGTGTGTGTGCGTGTGTGTGTGTCTGTCCACGTGGCATGTTAGTCCTCACCCATCCCTGGTTGTGTGTGTGGTTCCATGCCCTGCCACATACCTTGACGGCATGCACCCCTGGTGTGTGTCCATGCGTGTTTGTGGGTTGTGACTTAGCCACTGTTGGCTGCACATGGCCCCATGACTTACCTGGGTTGGCTGAAGTGCTCCTCTGTGATGGTGTCCCAGTGCAGCTGTGCCAGCCGGAGCAGTCGGGGGTTCCGTTGGCCAAGGGGGGGCTGCCCATCACCATCATCACCGGCGTCCTCATCATCCCCATCGTTGTCCCCTCTTTGACCTGTATGGCTATCCCAGCCCGTTGGCCATGTTATGCAGGATGCAACAGGCCAGGAATAGCCTGCAGGCCTTTGAGGGGCTGTACTGTAGGGCACCGCTGAAGGTGTCCAGGCAATGGAAACATGCCTTCAGCATCCCGAACACCTGCTCGATGACATTACGTGTGGTGGCGTGTGCCTCATTGTAGCGTTGCTGCAATGGGATTGTGGGCCGCCGGTAGGGTGTGAGCAGCCAGAGACGGAGTGGGTATCCACTGTCATCTGTGTGTAGAGGGTGGAGGTTAGTTTGGTGATCAGCATCGCCCTGCCCCGGGCCATGTAGGCCACTACCCATGTCACCTCTGACCATGCCCCCCCAGGCCCTATGATTGTCCATGTGGTTTGCATACTCACCCACTAGGTGTCCAGTGGGGATATCCCCACTTTTGAATCTGTGGCACAGTGCTGACTGGTGCCAGATGAAGGTATCATGTGCTCCCCCAGGGTGCATGGCACAGACATTGATTATGCGTCCCCTGGCATCGCACACCACCTGGCAGTTGATGCTGGCATAGCCCTTGCGATTGATGTATGTGGCCCCCTGGGGCCAGGTGGTGTCGTGTGGCCACATGGGTGCAGTTTATTGCCCCTAGCACGCCAGGCATACGTGCAACCCTGTGGAACTCCTGTATGTTTGCTGTGCGCTCCACCGGTGTGCTGGGGAAATGGATGTACTCTGCAGCATGTGGCAGCAGTGTGCTGAGGAATTGGGTGAGGTGGCATGACGTGGCCGACTGGGTTATGCCTGTGGTGTCCCCAGTTAGTCTCTGGAAGGTACCCATGGCAAGCAAGCACATGCAAACTGTCACTTTTGTCTCCACTGACAGGGCATGGCTCCGTCGTGTGGGTGCCTGCATCACATCACTGCACAGCTCACAGAGCCGCCTCAGAATTGCCCGATTCAGGTGGTACCGGCCCACAATCTCGGTATCACTGTACAGCTTGAAGCTGGTGTGGGCTCGGTACTGCCTGTTGGGGGCATACCGCCAATGGCCCTTCCACGCCATGCCCCTTGCTGCGCCGCCTTCTCACCCCTCATAACGGCCTCCATCTGGATTGTGGCACTGGCCATGTCCCTGGTTTGTGTTCACCCCGGCAGCTGTTACTGTATTCCCCGCTGTCCTCACTGCTACTTCCTGCACTGGGAACACCTGCCTGTGGTGGCCTCTGTGCTGTATGGCACTTCCCCTTCTGCACTGGCTGTGCCCCACACCTTCCCTGTGCCTCTGTGTCCAGGGTGCCCTTTCCTGGCCTGCCCTGTGTGTCCCTCCTGCCCTTTTGTGTGGCTAGAGTTCAGCCTCATGTGCCTTCCTGTAGTGTTTTGCACCTCTCCCTTGTTCCTTTTATTTTGGCTCATTTCGCTATGGTGCAACTTCTGCTTGCTCCCCTATTGCGCATGGCGCAAGTTGTTGAATCTCGCACTGCACCATTTATGCTTGGTTCCTCCCCCCTTCAGTTGTGCATGCCTTCATTATCATTGAGCTGTTGCTCAGCGTGATTTGGGGGGCTCAACTGCCTCCTGCTGAATATTGCAGAATGGCGCAATTTCGGACTTGCGCAGGCGCAACCCTATTGCGCATGGCTCAACTCTTTTGAATATCTGGGCCTTGTTATATAAATTGATCCCCAGATATTTCTGAAATATCGTGTTTGTCAGTTGTTTTAATGTTATTATTACGGATGTACATACTGTATATTGTTATTGTTTGTGGTTTAAACTGATGTGTTTTATTGTATGATTGTAGTGACATCACTGGAAATGAGCTTTGGCTCAGTGACTAAACTGTAAATAAGCCCAAAACTTGTAATTTGATCCTCTACCACCACCAGGGACCAACAAAATCCTCAAAAATCAGATGCCCTCTGTATTACAAGCTTTGACAAGGAAAATCAAAGTGGTAAGAATGTCTTACACATGGTTTTCCCCTAATGGACTAGTCCCCAGGATTTGTGGTTTCAGAAAGTGGAGCTTTAAAGGATAGTAGGTTTGTGCATTATTTAAGTACACCATATTTTCATGAATTTATGCTGGGTGCCACATGAAAGGTATGTGGTCACTTCAGGCACTCTGCAAAAGCTTGTAAATTTTGCAGAATCTGCAACAACAGAATAAATTACTGATTCACCAACTTAAAAGAAGTTGCCACCAGATGGAACTCCACTTTACACATTTTAGAAGCTCTAAGAACAACACAAAGCAGTGTACCAGTATGCCATGGACCATGTAGTAGGGGACGGATGTCACATTCACTTCTGGGCAGTGGAATCTTATATTGTATTTGTCACTTGCTTCAGTCATTTGAGAAGCAACACTTGACATGAGTGTTGAGAGCATAACTGTAAGTCAAGTTATTCCATTGATATGTGTTTCAGGTATGCACACCTAACAGCGACATTCGACAGCGGGATCCCCTATAGCAACAACAGCACCATGTCACTGTAGGGAACCTGCTGGAACCTGGCACTGTCTGTTGGGGATCCTGCACCCCCAAATCAGTTCTGACCTGGAGTTGAGAATCCTAAGTGGGGGTGCAGGGCTCCCCAAAAAAACACTTGCATTTAAGAAACCGGCAGCCGACTGCAAAATGCGGTTCGACCTGTCGAGTCACAGTCTGGTCGCTCGACTAAAAATTTTGTCGACAACCAGTCATGGATCCATCTTTTCAGGTGGAAACTGAGAAGATTCTGAGAAACATTTGAAGAGCAAAGTGCAAGCACAGGTGTCTCTTTCTCTCAAAAGCTGTCTTTGTTTTCAGAAACAGACTGCAGGATTGCCATGATGTTGGAATCTGAACATTGTGTTATAGCAACAATGTTGGATACACATTTCAAAACCATTTTGCCAGGCCTTCTATCTGGTGCTGTAGATGTCAACCATTATAAAAAAACTGCTTAGTAATAAAGTTGTTCTAAAACTTGACAACAGAGACTCCATAAAAACGTACTGGAGCTGCTGGTCGTGAAGATAGCCATGCTCTCTTCTAAGAAACAAATCCCAGTGAAACTAGAAGAAAGCATCCCATAAGAAAATTCTTGCATTATGAATCAGAACTCTGGGGAAATTTGTCTGGTGCCTCAAAGGACAACATTTGAGCAGAACTGGATGACCTAGATAAAGACAGTGCTGTTAGTTGTCCTATCACAAGCTACTCAGCAAGCAGTATGGTAGATGTCTTCTTAAAGGACTTCAGAAAGATAAATGTTCGAGATGACCCACTTCAATATTGACATGAAAAGGGCACAGTCTGGCCAGAACTGCAAAAAGGTACCCTTTTACTATTTAAAGTGTCCAGCAATGAGTATCTATTCAGAAACACTGCAAGCTGTGTTGCTAGTAACAGGAAAAGAAAACTCCTTCCAGAAAATGTTGAAATTCTAACTTTTATTAATCTGAACAATGGTGCATTTGCTAGATACTCAAGAGCACTTCCAAAACACTGCTCGGACAGTAGTGATGATGAACCTATTGGCAGTGATGTGGACGGGATGAATAGAAGTGTACTACTGCGGGAACATTGCCACTTGCTCAGACTGTCTGGCATGTAATGTATATCCTATCTCATGCCTGTCAACATTTTGTTTCTTTAAGTTCCAGACAAGTACTGTATAGCAAGACTACAAGCTAGGGGCTACTCTCTGATGCAAACATGTTGAGACATTTAGAATTTATCATAGTTGAACTTTCTGCTTGGAAGGTTAGTATCTTATTCAGATGACATTTGAGCTTGAAGGCATCTCAACTAACAGCAAACTGGTGAGGTCTGGTTCAACTGTATCTAACTTCAATGATGTTTTAAATGAGTATTTAAAACCAATGAGAATTATTTCTGTTTCTTTATGTATGATCTGGGTGTTAATAGTATGTGAGTGTTTGAATAACTGTCTTAAGCTTCTGAGGAAGGACTTCGTTAGTCAAAAGCATAAGCATTTTGTTCTTTTTAACATCTATGTTGGTCCAATAAAGGTATCAAACCATTTGCCTCTGGATCATCTCTGACTCTAAGGACTGTATGAAAGACTTTCACACTCACACTCATGTATTTTTTCTCAATCTTTTATTTGTAATGTCAACTTAAATTTGTAAATGACTAATCACTGCACTCTCTGGCATAGTCTTCTTCCAATTCTATACTGTATGCCTAATCTCTTTGTCTTGGATAACAGCTTCCTGAATACAACTCCATTTTGTATTCTGAGTCATCTGCTGTTCTTGAACGGATAGTCATCTATGAAAAAAATAACTTCAAAAATAATATAATACACCACATTAAAGTGAGTGTTCTTTTTCACACAGCTACCTGAGGGTGTCCTAATTATACCTTTTCTTTATTATGTTAAACTGAACAAAATTTTAAAAGTAAAAACAAATCGTAGTGTTCATGTGCATCATAATAAATGAGAGTAAAAAATAAATAGTCAAAACTGTGGGGGCTATTGCTGGCAACACGAATGACAAGGTTTGCTTAAAAACAAAATAACATCAGCTCAAGCGGGTGGGTGGAAGGGCCCAAATATACTCTGTGTGCATGCTACTACACTTTTTTAAAAATATACAGGGCTGGATTTCCAGCCTGTTCCAAGACTAAGTCCCACTCTGCAACTGCCGCTGCAGACCGAAATCTCAGCACCTGCAGAGTTCCCTATTTTTAGCCAGCACAATTGTAGGGGATGTTACTCCATGTCCCACCAGGCATAACGCTTTCACGCAGCTGCACTGAAAAATCATCTGTAAGCTGCCGTAAATCATGGAGGCAGTCATAAACTGGCTCCACTTTTGAGAATATCACAACTGTGATGGAAACTGCGGCTCCACAAATGGAAACCCACTTGCACCAGTTTTCTTCCACAGCTGTGGCAATTGCTGGTGCTTTGAAAATCTAACCCATATTTCCTCTCAGACCACCACTTTTCATTCACTGTGTCCTCGTGTTACCCTTCAGTCGTCAAGTCACTTTTGTCAGCAGAAAACAAGTGGATTAGCAGATTGGAAGGAGGCAGGATAAAGGGGAATGTGAGGAAGTTGTTCTTCACAGAAAGCATGGTAGATACATAGAATAGCCTACTCCAGGAAGTAATGGGAGCTAGCACAGTGGGGGGAGTCAAACATGCATGGGAAAGGCACAAGGGAACCCTAGAGGTGGGTAGGAAAGGCTAAAGCCAATGACCAAGTGGGGTCAGCGGCCACTGATGCAGGCAGGGCATATGAGCAGACTGGGTGGGCCTAACGGTCCTTATCTGCCATTAGATACTATGTTACTATGTTACTAACAAGCCAGGGGCTACTAAACTGTTACACTGCCTCAGCTTATGTCCCATCATTTGACATGTCTTTCTTGTCTCCTGTCATTTACCTTTCCTCATCATCTGCTAGTCACCATATCACATGACCCTTCTGCACAGATGGCTGGGAATTTAGACTACAATCTAGTGAAACTATGTGCTACTCATTTTCTGAATATAGCACTGTCTCAAAAACCTTACAAGAAGATTTCCTATGAATGTACCAACAGATGAGGCTTGCTAACTGTCATGCTACTAAACTACTTTTCTACAGAATTAAACCCGTTTTCCTCTATATTATGGGAGAACAGCCAGTGTGATTCCAGGTGCCTGCAAATATAGAGAAACACAGAAGAAGCCTGTTTCAACAATGATGCTTAAAGGAGTGCTACAGTCAAAATCTGCAAAACATATGTTGTGCAGTGTGTTCTGATTTGTGTGCTTAGCCCTGGCATGTCCTTCCTTTTGTCTGCTATTTGGAGTTTTTTCAAAATGTACTGACTAGTTTAATGACCTCTGAGGATCTCTATGTTAGAATGGGTTATTACTCTTTGTGTCCTACAGTGCCTCTTGTCTTATTTGGCAGTGATATGTCCAGGACCACTGATTTAGTGATGGAAAGTACTACAGTAGTAATTTGAAGATTGAAGCCTGATGTTCTAGCCTCAACTACAACTAAACCACTTGGCAGAGTAGTACTGATTGATTAGAAACATAGAAACATAGAAAGTGACGGCAGAAGGGGACTGCAAGGTCTATCTAGTCTGCCCAAGAACCTACCTGGTGCTATTCCCCCTTCCCCTCCTTTGCCTTTCTGTATGCTGCCTTTATGTCTATCCCATGCGTTCTTGAACTCGCTTACCATTTTGGCTTCCAGTACCTCCTTGGGTAGGCTATTCCATGAGTCCACCACCCTCTCTGTAAAGAGGAACATCCTTGTAATACTCCTTAACCTCTCCCCCTTTGGCCTCATGTCATGCCCTCTCATTCTCCCACTCTCTTTCAATTGGAAAAGCTCCTGAACATTAACCTTATTTATACCCCTCATATATTTAAAAGTCTCAATCATGTTGCCCCTCTCCCTCCCTCCCTCCTTCCGCTGTTCCAAGGAGTACATGTTGAGTCCCCTCAGCTTGTCCTGATCTGCCATATGGTGCAGTCCCTGAATCACTGGTTTATTTGCTTATTGTTTGCTTTTTACCTTTGCTTTTGCCTCCCTGCCTTGTCCTCTCTCTCTCTCTCTCTCTCTCTCTACTCCCCTCTGGTGTTTAGTCCCTTTCTGCTCCATAGCTGTTTGTAAGTGTGTTCCCCTTACCAGCTCATATTTGAAATCCACCCACTCAGTGTGTCTTTTTCCCTCCCCAGCCCTCTATCACAATTGGACCCTCACCTGCAACAGGACTCCCTCAGGTAGTGAGGGCTATGACCAGAATCCCTCCCCATTCCAGCTCCCACCACAGCTTTTCAGCATAAAGACTCCCAGGTACAGCAGAGGTTCAAATTGGTGGGTGATGCCACACACCAACCCTCCCCCCTCTCTCCTGCTCATTGTTGGTATACGCAATTTGTACTCACCCTATCCCTGGCAATCTCACTGGCAAGTGCCTGTGCGTGTTTCTTCCTCTAATTGTACTCTAATTACAGTCTGGCAGCAATTAACTCTGCCATTCTGCCCCCCCCACAGAGTAGACCCTTGCTCACGGGGTTAAAAACCCTCTCTGACACTTACCAAGGATAGCTTTCTGTACTGTTGCCCAAGTCTCTTCCCTATACTCACTAGCTCGATTCGCTTCTAGCTACTCAGACAAAGTAGTTGACTACTCTCTCTTATCCACACCTTTACTTTCTTCACTTCACTCCATAAAGTGCAGCTAATCCCCACCATGTATCTTTACTTCACTCCTTAGATTGCAGCTCTGAATACAGAGGGTAACTGGACAGTGACTGACTTAAAGGGAGTCAACTTAGGCTATATTTATTACAATGTTTTACCTAGCCTAAAAGACCCCCCCCACACACACACACACACACCCTTGGCATCACAGTGACACTGAATCTACCCACAACCGCAGATTATTTTTTTTTTTGCTACTCAGACTATTTGTAGTCACTCACTACACCTGTTGCCTAGCATTTGGCCTGCCCCATGTCTCATTTTTCACTATGACCCTGCCTCCCTCTGCCTCCTCACCCTACTCTTCAGCCTGGCATCCCTCCCCCTCCTCCCTCCTCTACCTCTTCCTCTCTCCCCCTCAGGTATGGCTCACCTCTCTACACAAACCAACTTGGCTAATACTGCTCTCACCTCCTACAACCACCAATCCTTCTTGAGTTACCCAGGTACTCTCTCCCTAACTGTGACCTGCAGGGTGTCTCTCTGGACAGCACTAGCTCGTATGTGTGTCACGACCAGTTATGCACACAGTCGCCGCTACCCTAAACCCTCAAGCAAGCACAACCACTCATCCCACCTTAAATGGATGCTAATAATACTCCTACTGTTCATCACAGGACCAATCCACCCCAACCCAGGCCCCTCCATGAGGGACCTGAAAAATGCCCTCTTATTTATCTACCTAAACATTCAAAGCTTAACAGCCAAATGGGAGGCCTTCAGGGTGTGGGCGACTGACAATAATTTTGATTTTATTGCCCTAACAGAAACCTGACTTTCCTATAAAGTGCCCAACCAACTGATCAGACTGCAGGGGTATAACATATACAGGGAAGACAGACCAGGATACGGAAGGGGGGTTGTCTCTTGTACGCCAACTCTCACCTCAAGGTTAGCACATGCGATTTCACTGCTTCCTCAAACTGTGAATTCCTGCCCTTACAGCTAGTGCAAAGGGGAGAAGGAAATCATCTCCATAGCAATTACATATGCTCCCCCAGGTAACTACTCAGCGGCCATTGAAATGGTTAGCAATTTTAGGAACAGCCTCCTTATGAACAGACAAGTAATAATGCTTGGTGACTTCAACTACAACTCGAAAGGGGAAATAGACAACAGCATCAAAGAGATGCTTGCAAATGCAAGACTCAGCCAGATCATAGAAGAACCCACACACAACTACAGATCAGGAAATCCACAACTCTAGACTGGATACTAGTCTCAGATGCCTACAATATCAGGTAGGCAGGGATACTGGTGGATAGCTTAAGTGACCACTGTACAGTCTTCTGTCACTGGTGCACCAAAGAGACAAAGGTTCCCCCAGTATTTGTAATGACTAGAAATGATAGAAAACTCAACATTGCATTGCTTAAAGAAGCAGTGAGTAAGATCAACTGGTTGACTTTGGACTTCTCAGACCCAATAGATGATATGCTACAACAATTCTGCAAGCTGTTCATGGCAGCCTGAGATGCATCAGCACCTCCCAGGAAGCTTCAAGTCAGAGGGAACAGGCAGGAATTGGTCACCCCTCTACTTATCGAGTTTATGAGGGCAAGGGATAAAAAATGGAAGGAGTACAAAAAAAATAGCCAGTGCAGCTGTCTTGCTAGACTACAAACAGCTATGCATCAGATGCAGATCAATGATCAGAAGACTGAAGCAGGACCTCTTGGTCCAAAAGCAGAGAGTTCATTGGCAAAGATGTCTCAGCCACATGGAGAACAATCAACAACATGCTGGGTAAAAACTCCAAGAGCAGCCCAAACCTCCTAGTCACTTAATCTGGCACCTCACCAATCCATTTATAAATGCTGAAGAATTCAAGTCATATTTTACCAACCTTGAGAAATACATCCCTACTAGTATCAATGGTGCACAGCCCTCTAACTCAGGGTTGCAGGATGGTGAATCCCAATCCTCAAAGTTGTACTTTAAAGTAAATGTGTGATTTAAACAAAATCATAGTTTGGGCTTCATAGCCCGCTACTCTGAGGCGACGACAGCCCCTCTGTGTAAAAATAATTTTTTTTCACTCACTTGATAACGTTTGGGAAGAGATAATAATTTTGTCTGAACTGGGAGCCAGATGATCCCTTCCCACTTCCGAGTTTGCCCACTCCCCGTTTTGTGATGTTTAACCAGAGGAGGCGTGGGATATACCTAATACAAGTCTATGGGGCTAACTTTTAAAATGATTTTATTAAACTTTAACGAAGGTTTGATAAAAATGAAAGCCACTGCACAACTAATAGGGACCCTATTAGTTGAGCAGTGGCTTTCATTTTTATCAAACATTCATTTAAAGTTTAATAAAATCGTTTTAAAAGTTAGCCCCATAGACCTGTACTAGGTGCATCCCTGCACTCTCCCTGGTTAAACGCCACAAAACGGGGGAGTGCAGGGGTGGAGCAGGCAAACTCAGAAGTGGGAAGGGATCATCTGGCTCCCAGTTCAGACAAAATTATGATCCCTTCCCAAATGTTATCAAGTGAGTAAAAAAATGTCTTTTTACACAGAGGGGCTATCACCGCTCCAGAGTAGCGGGCTATGAAGCCCAAAGTATTAGCTCACACAATTCCTTTAAGGCCCTGGCTCCCATGAAAGTTCTGAAATACTGTACCTAACCAAAATGGACCCTAGACCCCAAGTGGGTCTAGATAATTTAGACTTCAGGTTGATCAAGACCACAACAGATCTGCTGTGCAACAGTACTGTACCCTCTTGCTAACATTTTCAATCACTCTATGTGCACAGGTCAATTCCCAGCACTTTAGAAAATAGCCACAGTAGTCATAGTTCACAAATCAGCCAGCACAGCATGTCTACAGAACTACAGGCCCATCTCCTTACTTGCCCCTCTTGCCAAAGTCTTGGAACACATTGTGTTCGACCAGTTCCTTGACTTCATTGGCAAAATTGGGAAACTGACCCCCACCCAGCATGGCTTCCACCCCAGCCACAGTACTGAATCAAAATTGGTTGAGTTCACGCAGGCCATCCACCAGTTCCTGGACCAGGGTCACCTAGCGATGGCAGTTATCATCGACCTCACCAAGGCTTTTGACCTTGTTAACCACCAACTCTAATCAGGGGCCTTGGTGACCTTGGCTGCCCTGGGAAATGCTGGGCTGGCGTAAGAACTACTTGACAGGGTGCATGCGAAAACAAAAATCACAAACTGCCTCTCCCATGCAACCATTCTCCATTGGAGTCCCAAAGGTTCCATTTTGGGCCATCTGTTTTCAGTCTATTCCTGAAAACCCTCCACAGTCATGCAAAAGGCCAAAATCCTGCTTTATGCTGATGATGCAGTGATACACACTGGTGGTGCTAAAACTAAAGTCCTACAGAGTGCCATCCAATCCAATTTTGACTCAGTTCAACCATGGTTCACCATCACAAGCTTGTGTTGAATGCTACTAAAACTAAATACATGCGTTCCAAAACTCCAATGGAAAACTGCCAGATGATGGAAGCACTTCAATCATTAAAGCATTGAAAAGTCCCCGTTCTCAAATATCTGGGCCTCTTACATTAACGCCAACCCAACCTTCAGTAGCCACAGAACACATCTAATTAAAACAACACACCAGAGACTGGGTGCTCTGTAGTGGATCAACCCCCTTTCTGATGCTCTCAACACGACACCTACTGGCCTAATCATTTCTCCTCCCACTTATTGACTATGGCTCTTTCCTTTACTCCATAGCAGTCAAATCAGAGCTCCACAGGGTCAAAACCCTGTACAACCAAATTGCCAGCTTTGCTGTGCAACTCCCCACCCGGACCCACCACTGTGACCTACTGAAAAAGGCCAAATTGCCTTCCCTGTCTACTAGAGTCAAGTTCAACTGAATATCATGGCAAGGAAAATTGTCTTGAATAAAGCACCACCTATTTATAACTGTTTCTTTCAACCCAAAGTCGTTCTGACTCAAACCAGATGTATAGCCTCTGCCTACTTCAAAATCCTGATGCTTAGAAAATGCGCAAGCCAAAAGGCCTTCTTATATCACCTACCGTATCTCTATAACTCTCAGCCTCTACATGTGCCTGATCAAACCATGTCTCTCTCTCTCTCTCTCTCTCGCTATTCAAAACTGGTTATGTAACTTGGACTCATGTACATGCCTATAATCTGCTAAGAGTATACATTGTAAAGGCACTTTCACTGTCTGTTTGTAGATTTTCAAGCTGAACGGCATCCTATGACTCTCCTTATGTCTGTCTGGCTATGAAAATGAGCAGATATTGCTCATAGTCTCACCAGACATTGGAGGAGAATGGTCAACAATAAAAGCCTCACACCCAAGTGTAAGGCTGATCCCAATTTGCACTTTGTGTACAAAAACATTTTTTTACTGTTTACTGCAGCATAATAGAATGCACTAGGCTAGTTTTTTTTATTTTATTTTAGTCTTTGGTAACCGGGTAAGGCCCACTAGGCACAAGTGCCTGTTTTCAGGGCCTACCTGGGAGCACTGGGCAGTTAAGTGACTTGATTAGAGTCACACAGTATGCAAATGGAGGTTGTGAGAATCAAACTCAGGTCTGGTCTGCTGGATGTATCAAGCTCATTCACACCTCATTCCTCTAACCTCTAGGCTATACTGTCAGCCTTTTGCTGACACTTTGGACCCCTTCACAAAAGTGGGAGCAAAACAGAGGCAGGAAACTACAGACCCATCAGTTTGACCTCTGTGGTAGGGAAAATGATGGAATCACTTCTGAAGGAAAGAATTGTTGAGTAGATAGAGGCCAGTGGGGCACAGGACCCAAGGCAGCATTGGTTCACAGTAGGAAGGTCATGTCAGATGAATCTAATCAATTTCTTTGACTGGGTGACCAAAGTAGTAGACCAGGAAGGGCTGAGGACATGCCTACCTAGACTTCAGCAAGGCATTTGACACAGTCATACACAAAAGATTTATAAACAAATTAACCAGCCTGGGAGTGGGTCCCAGGGTGGTAGCATGAAAACATTGGCTTGATAACAGGACACAGAAGGTAATAGTAAACAGAGTCCACTCTGAAGAAAGGGGGGTTACTAGTGGGGTACTGGGTCCAGTCCTTTTAATGTCTTTATAAGTGACATTGCAGAGGTCTGGAAGGAAAAGTATGCCTCTTGCAGATGACACAAGATCTACAACAGGGCTGATACAATAAGGGGGTGGAAAAAATAAGAAGGGACTTGGCAAGGTTGGAGGAATGGTCAGAAGTATGCAGCTTGATTCAATGCAAGAAGTGCAAAATAATGCATCTGGGAAACAAAAACCCAGGAGAAGAGTACACAATGGGGGAGTACTAACAACAACAAAATGGAAAGAGACCTGGGGGTAATCATAGATGACCTTAAGGTTAGCAAGCAATGTGAGCAGGCAGTAGGGATGGCTGGGGAGATACTGGGAGGTATAGGGAGAGACATCACCAGCAGAAAACATGAAGTTGTTATCTCTCTGTACAGACAGTTGGTGAGACCCTATCTGGAGTACTGCATCCAGTTCTGGAGACCCCATCTCTGCAAGGACATAGACAGGATGGAAGCAGTCCAGAGCAAGGCAACTAAAATGGTGCAAGGTCTGCAAGAGAAACCATACGAGGAGAGACTAAAGGAGCTTAATATGTATACCCTTGAGGAAAGGAAGGAGAGGGGGACATGATTGAAACTTTTAAGTAACTCAGTGGAATCAACAAAGACAAGAGGGTAGCATCTTTCAGAAAAAGAGATGTGCATGAACAAGGAGACACAATTTGAAGATAGAGGCTCTGGGGCAATGTGAGGAAGTATTTTTTCACAGAGAGGGTGGTGGACACATGAACCACCTTCCTGAGGAGGTTGTGGGGTCTAAAATTGTGGAGAATTCAAGAATGCATGGCACAGAGATAAGGCAATTCTTGTGGGGTAGGAAGAAATAGACTGTTGGTTAACTAGGATCTGCAGCTTATCCAGTAGGTAGGTAGGTAGGAAATAGGCAGACTAGGTGGGCCAAACAGTCCTTCTCTGCCATCAAGTCTATGTTTCTATGTTTCTAAGATGCCATTTCAAGTAACCAGACATCCCAGAATCCCTGCTGCTGACAGAGGAGAACTGCAAAGCTGGGAGATTCAATAGCCTGCAGTATACATAATAGAAAGATTTTGTAAGCTAAAATCAGATGTTTGTAGGTCCTGTTGTAAACACAGGCTTAGTACAGTCCTCTGTGACTGTACCTAAGCCCAGGAGAACAGCAGTCCAGTAAACTGAAGATTACAGCTTACAAAAAACTCTGACATTCACTGCAGGCTATTGAATGCAACTAAATCTCCCAGCTCTGCAGTTCTCCTCTGATGTCAGCAGCAGGGGATTCTGGGATGTCTGGTTACACAAAATGGCATCTTAAAAGTCAATGAAATTAGCCTGACTTTTTTATTACACTGCAGTAATTAGTAAGTACGTAAAAGTGGTGCTGCACACAAAGGGATAATTAGGATCAGCCTCACACTTAGGTGTGAGGTTCTTATTGCTGACAATTCCCCTTTAATAAATAAAATAAATAACTAAATAACTCTAATTCAGTATTTTTGCTTTCTATATGTTTGTCTAGGTCTAGTCAGAAGAAGTAAATGTTTTGCTTTAAAAGCTTTTAATTTCATCAGACTATACCCAGACAGAAAAAGCAAACAGATCACCCTAGGTCACAATGCTATACAGTAATTAATAAAGCCTCTAGCTGTTTTATTACAGAATACCAACACAGTTAGACCTCACGTGATTGCTAAGCTGTAAATGCAGCTTTAGTGCCTACTGGATAAGGAATGTGAATTAAAATCACATCTGTACTGCATTAAAACTGACTGTAAAGCAGGACTTGCTGAATCTATGGTCCCAGATGCATCACTGTCACATGGGACAGGAGGCATTGTAAAAGAAAGAAAAGCAATAAATCATAGTAATATGAGATCCCAGAAGGCTGTAAAACTGGTAGGAGAGGCCATAAAACTAATAGGCAAATTGAGAAAAACTAGAAACATAGAAACATAGAATTTGATGACAGATAAGTGACCGCTTGGCCCACCCAGTCTGCCCATTTCCTACCTACTGGATAAGCTGCATATCCTAGTTAACCAGCAGCCTACTTCTTCCTACCCCCACCCCCAGAACTGCCTTTATGACTATCCCATGCATGCTTGAATTCCACCACTGATTTTGACTCCACAACCTCCTCTGGAAGGCCGCTCCATGCATCCAAAACCTCTCTGTGAAAAAATACTTCTTAAATTACCTCTGAGCCACCCCCCTATCTTCAAATTTGCCCTCTTGTTCTTGCACACACCTCTTTTTGAAAGATGCTACCCTCTTGACTTTTGTTGATTCCCTGAGGTACTTGAAAGTTTCTATCATGTCCCCCCTCTCCCTTCTTTCCTCGAGGCTATACATATTAAGCTCCTTAAGTCTTCTTCATATGTCTTCCAGTGCAGACCCTGCACCATTTTAGTTGCCCTCCTCTGGACAGCTTCCATCTTGTCTATGTCTTTGCAGAGACTGGGTCTCCAGAACTGCACACAGTACTCCAGATGGGGTCTCACCAGCTGTCTGTACAGAGGGATAATAACTTCCTGTTTTCTACTGGTGATGCCTCGCCCTATGCATCCCAGTATCCCCCCAGCCCTCCTTGCTGCCCTCTCACATTGCTTGCCCGTCTTTAGGTCCCTTTCCATTTTTGTTGTTGTTATTATCTCACCCCCCATTGTGTACTCTTCCCCTGGGTTTTGTTTCAGGTGCATTACCTTGCACTTCTTAGCATTGAATCTAAGCTGCCTACATTTGACCATTCCTCTAACCTTGCCAAGTCCCTTCTCATCCTTTCCACCCCACCCTGTGCATCAACTCTGTTGCAGATCTTAGTGTCATCTGATTAACAAACAAGGAAAGACACACCAGGACTAAACACACAAATTACAACTCTGCACAACATATGTTTTGAAAATGTTGACTGTAGTATTCCTTCAAACCATAGAGTAGGTTGGAATGAAGGTCCACTCACCAAATGTTTTATTTTTACTGTCAGTGTTGGTGAAGCCAACATTTCAAGTGGTTTTTTACACTCTTCATCAGGGCTACTGTACAGAAGTCTAAAGATAAATATATTCCATATGTTTAACATATCCTAAACCAACCATAATATTGTATAAACAATTAAGTGTGCTGTACAAACCAACCCACCATATATTGATTTTAAGTTTGTGTTTCTCTTTACTTCAAATTGATGAATTCTCATTAGGCACAGTCCCTATAAAAAGAGATACTAGTCATGCAGGTCTCATACTGATAAATATTTATATACCTTATAATGAATACTTACTAATTACGTTTGTAATTTATTATGGTATTTAATGAAACTTCTTTGGAGTATATTCTCCTTCAAATTGCGTATGCCTGTGCCAATTTACATTTTTTGCTGTCATTCTCTAATAGTGATAATATAATTAAATACACTTAAAATTATTTTAAATCAGAATTCTAAATAAAGCTATTTAATATTTTATGTAGTCTACTAAGACTGACAAGCCCCTTTTTAGAACACACCTTAAGAAGTCAATTTCTTTTCATATTTGTTAATGCTGCTCTCATAGTCATATAGCTGAAGTCTTTACATCAACAATATATAAAAGAAATGTCTTAATACTTCATGCATTGCACTGACATGTAATGCTCAGGTAGCCTTTGAAAAACATTTAGTATCTTCTGTTATGAGGCACTGTTATTTTAAGTTGCATAGTGACCTTTTTTAACATTTACGAAGTACTATATCTATATATGGCAAAAAACTCCATTTAATGCATTAGTTAGGGTTGTTCCACAGTGACAAAAGTGAGGAAATTTGGTGTTAGGGTTGAAAACCCCCCTTGGACCCCCCAACCCACCCCCCAACCAGCATTGGGGTGTGCGTTGGGGTCATCGACCCTAACTCTCACCCCATCACATGTGTGAAGAAGCAGAGGTGTAGGAGAATGGGGTGAGAGTTAGGACCCGACGACCCTAGCGCGCACCCGATGCCGGTTGGGGTGGGCTGGAGGTCCAAGGGGCTTTCAACCCTAACACCAAATTTCCTCACTTTGTCACTGTGGAACAACCCTAACTAATGCATTAAATGGAGCTTTTGCCTCTAATTTCCTTTCTTTGAGAATGATGACGAAATAGTGAATGGACGCGGCGGGCGGAAGGGCCCCAAGGCTCCCGCCTACATGATGTGGTTGTGACATAGGAACAGGAACAGCACTGCAAACAGAAGTGTGAACAGTGGCGCACATGGTAACGCAAATGTAAATTGTAAAGGAAATGTTAATAGAAACGTAAGCGCAAAGTGACGCCAAAGCAAACAGTGATGCAAACAGACATTGAAGTGTGCACAAAAACGCAAGTGGTAACATGAACAGTGATGGCAGTGGTATTTTAAATGGAAATGTTAAGTGTCACAGCAAAAAGAACGTGAAAGGGAACAGAAACAGAAATGCAATCACACAGGTAAACACAAACCGTAACATGCACATGCATGGTACCGTAATTGTAAATGCAAATGGTAAAATTAACATGAAGAATAACACCAAAAGAAAGAGAAACAGAAATGGGAACAGAAGCGCTTACGGAAACGCAAACCGAAACACGCACGGGCACAGTACCGCAATTGTTAACGCAAATGATAACGGTAACAACAACAATAACGCCAAAGGAAAGAGAAATGCAAGTGAGTATAGAAATGCAAACCGTTACTGCACGGTCATGGTATCGCGAATTGTAAATGCAAATGGTAACAGTAACAACAAAAAATAACGCCAAAGGAAACAGAAACGCAAGCGATACGGAACGCGAAACCGTAACGCATGTGAACGGTACTCAAGAACTGCAAATGAAACAGGTAATGGTAACAGTAACAATAATACCAAATGATGCAGAAACGCAACAGAAGCGCAAGTTTAAAACGCAATCCGTGAACGCTCATGGTGGCGTAGACAGTAACGGTGCTGCAAACTGTAGCGAAAATGCAACTGGAAATGCTAACTGACACAGTAACGAAAGGGCACACCCTTCTTTTCCCCAAAAACTGCATTGGAAAACAAAGTGAAAACAAAGAATGTATACATAACAATGGGCCTCGGAGCAGAAAATGAGGACTTGGAATATTAAATTGCTTATATCTCAGGAACCGTACGATGTAGAAAAAAAATGTAAATTTCACATGAATTAAGACTTTCCTGGCTAGTTTTATAGTTAGCCCCATTTGGGGGGGCTAAACATTTTTGCGACGAAAAGTCCGAATCTCGCACCGTTTCCGAGATACGGGCCCCAAAAGGCGCGATGGACACCATAATGTTATCCAATGGGAAAAAGCATCAACTTCAGAGTGTTGTCACTGTGCCACCTTGTAATATTTTTTCACCAAACCATCAAAAGGCATATCAGTGGGATGTTGGCTTTCTTCCCTCCAAATTTCAGCCCAAAAAACCAAACCGTTATTTTACAGCAGGACGGCAAAGGATTCCTGTAATGTGGCAGACGCCGTAATGTTATCCTATGGGAAAAAGTGTCAGCTTTGGAGTGTCGTAACTTTGCCGTCCTGTAATATTTTTCACCAAAACAGTGAAAGGCACATCTGTGAGATGTTGGCTGTGTTCCCTCCAAATTTCAGTCCAAAAGACCAAACTGTTCTTTTGAAGCAGGGTGGCAAAGAATTGCTGTCATTTTGTCATAGACTGGAAAAGTATTGTCGAACTTTGCGAAAGCTTTCGCAAATTAATTCGACAGTGTCACAAGTGTGAAAGTACTTTGCAAAAGTACTTTTTCCAGAAATTTGAAAAACATATTTCTGGGGTGTTTTACCCCAAAATAAAGACATGGCTAGCATCCTCAGGGTCCGACTAGGTGAATATAAAAAGAATTAGGTTGCTAGAGGGTCCCAAATTTAAATGGCAAGAATTTTTCTGATCACCAACTGAAAACAAAATGGCAGATTTGCAAAAGTAAAAGGGTCATTTGCAAAAGTAAAAACTGCATTTACGACACTTTCGAACTTTTTGTTAACTTTTCCCATTGACTTATAATGGGAACTTGTTTTTTGAATAACTTTTGAACCGTTTAATATTTTTTTCATGAAATCTTCGAAAGACAGATCAGGCACCCCGGCTGCAAGTTCTCTGAAGATTTTGGACTGCTGGTGCAAAACGTGTGATCTGTAGGCAATGGCAAAGAATTCACCAAATAGCGTAATTGTGCATGCAGATCATGTTTAATATCTCCACAGCCGTATATGCGACTGGTACAAAACTTGGCAAATCACAAGGTGTATGGTTCTTGATCATGCTTTCCAAATTTCAGTCAAATCCGTTAAATGGTGCCAAAGTTATTAAGGTGCAAATTTTGACCCTTTAACCTTAAAAGGTCACCTCAACCCTAATTATGGTAGCACTACCGTGCTACCATAATATAGATATATTCATGGCAAAAAAATAAATTTAATGCATCAGTTAGGGTTGTTCTACAGTGACAAAAGTGAGGAAATTCGGAGTTAGGGTTGCCACCTCTTGCACCCCATGCCCAGCCTGCCCCCACCAACAGACACCGGGGTGTGCGTTGGGTCATCGGCCCTAACGCTCACCCCATTCCATGTGTAAATAAGCTGAGGTGGTGCAGTATAGGAGAATGAGGTGAGAGTTAGGCCCGATGATCCCACCACACACCCCAATGCCTGTTGGTGGGTGCAGGGTGGACATGGGGTGCAAGGGGTGGCAACCCTAACAGCGTATTTCCTCACTTTTGTCACTGTGGAACAACCCTAAGTGATGCATTAAACTGATTTTTTTTGCCATGAATTTCCGTTCTTTTTGAGAATGTGCACTATAAATAGTGAAAGATATGTGGTAGAGAGCGGGCCCAAAGGGCCCTCATGCCTCTACCATATACTCCCATCTGTGCATAATAACCTAACAGTAACAGTAATGCTAACACTAACAGTAATGGCAATGGTAACGGTAATCCTAATGGGAACATTAACGCTAACAGTAACGCCAACGCTATCGGTAACGGTAACAGTAACAAGAACAGTAACGGTAACAGAAACGCACATGCAACTGGCAAACAGTAATTAAAATGCACATGGTAATGGTAACACAAACGCAAGTGGAAATGATAATAGCAATGGAGACAAGAAAGGAAACAGTAACACAAAGGCAAGCGCAAAAGCAGATGGAAATGGTAACACAAACGGTAACAGAAACACAAGCGCAAACATGAACACAAACACAGATGATAACGCAAACGGCAATAAAAACGCTAACGGTAAATCAAATGGAAACACAAATGCAAATACAAACACAAACAGTAACGCACACGGTGACACAAATGAAAACGCTAATGAAAATGGTAACAGAAATGCAAACGGTATCAGTAATGCAAACGAAAGGGTAACGCCAATGGTGACACAAAAGGAAAACAAGCAACGGTAATGCAAACATAAGCGCAAACACAACGGTAACTTAAAACAAGCGCAAACGTAAACACAAACACTAATGGTAACGCAAACGGTAATGGAAATGCAAATATTAATGGTAATGCAAAATGGAAATGCAAACACAAATGCAATTGCAATGGTAACTAACGGCGATGCACAACAAAACAGTAATGAAAGTGACAACGAAATGTAAGCGCAAACACCTACCGGTAACAGAAACGCAAATGCAAATGGTAACACAAATGGTAACAAAATGCAAACGGTAATGGTAACAAAATGGAAACGCAATGGTAACGGTAACGGAAATCAGACTTAAAGGAAACTGTAACGCAAGAAGCTTAAAATACAATGCAATGGTAACTCACAGTGACGCAAACAGAAATACTAATGAAAACAGTAACAGAAATGTAAATGGTAATGGTAATGCAAATGCAAATGGTAACAGTAGCGATAACAGAAATGCACATGCAAATGCTAATGCAAACGGTAATGAAAATGCAAACAGTAATGGTAACGTGAACACAAGCTGATACGGTAACACCAATGGTGATGAAGGAAACAGTAATGCAAATGGTAACACAAGCATAAAAGCAAACGGAAACAGTAACGGAAATGGTAATGGAAACACAAGCGCAAACGTGAAACCAAACACAGATGGTAACGCAAACGGCAATGAAAACGCAAACAGTAAAGGTAACGCAAACAGAAATGCAAACACAAGCACAAACACAAACACAAACAGTAACGCACACGGTGACGGAAATGGAAACAATAATGTAAATGGTAATGGAAACGCAAGCGCAAATGTAAACACAAACGTTAATGCAAATGGTAACGGAAACACAAACGGAAACGGTAAAGCAAACGGTAACAGCAACAGCAATGACGATGCACAAGGAAACAGTAACACAAGTGATAACAGAAACGCAAGTGCCAATGCAAACAGTAATGGAAATGATAACCAAACAGTAACGAAAATGCAAATGGTAATGGTAACGCAAATGTAAACGAAAATGCAAACGGTAATGCACACGGTGACACAAATGGAGATGCTAACAAAAATGGTAACAGAAACACAAATGGTAACGCAAACACAAGCGCAAATGCAAACAGTAATGCACACAGTGACACAAATGGAAATGCAAACGGTAATGGAAACGCAAGCGGAAATGCAAACACTAACGGTAACAGTAATGCAAATGCACACACTTTGAGTTCAAAAGAGGTGCATCCAGAAGCACAGTGAATACAAATAATGTGGGCATAATAGTGGCCCTCGGACAAGAAAATGAGCACTTGGAATACTAAATTGCTTATATCTCAGGAACCGTCGCGATGTAGAAAAATTGAAAACCCATATTACTTATGACTTTTCAGGCTAGGGGCTAAGACTTTGGTGACAAAAGTCTGTATCTCAACCATCTTCGAGATACACAACCCAGCAGCGGATACGCAGTATGTTATCCTATGGGAAAATTGTCAACTCTAGAGTGCCGTAACTTTGCAGCCCTGTTATATTTTGGCACCAAATCACCAAAAAGGCACATCTGTGTGATGTCGGCTTTTCCTGCATCTTGCAACACAAAATACCAAACTGTTATTTTGCAGCAGGTTGACAAAGATTTCCTATTGTTTTGGGCATAGTGTCGCAAATTACTTTCGCAAATCACAGCACTTTCGCGAAAAAAATCACAAAAGTGTTGCATATGCAAAAGTACCGAGTGGCACTACTTTTTACAAAAATTTAAAAAACATATTTCTGGTGTGTTTTACCCCCCCAAAAAAACATGGCTAGCATCCTCGGGGCTTAACTAGGTGAACACAACAAGAATTGTGTCCCTAGAGGGTCCCAAATTTAAATGGCAAGCATTTTTCTGACCTCCAAGTGAAAAAAAATGGCTGAATCATGAAAGTAAAAGGGTAATTTGTGACACTAAAAACTACATTTGTGACAGTTTCACATAGTTTAACTTTTCCCATAGACTATAATGGGAGTCAGTGTTTTTTGAATAACTTTTGAACCGTTTAATATTTTTTCATGAAATTTGTGAAAGGCACATCAGGGACCCTGACTGCATCTTCCTTGAAGTTTTTGGACTGATCACGCAAACCACATGGGCTGTAGGCATGAGCAAAGAAACGCACTAAAACCCATAATTTATGTGTTATTTGGCACTCTGTAGCTCCGTAACCATACAACTGACCATAACGAAAATTGGCAGATCCAGAGATCTGTGGTACCAGACTATGCATTCCAAATTTCAGGCAAATCTGTAGTTCAATGCCAAAGTTATTAAGGTGCAACATTTCAAATTTAACCTTAAATGGGGTACTCAACCCCAACTATAGTGGCACTACCATGCCACTATTATATATATATATATATATACATATATATACACATATATACAATACTGGAGAGAGGAAGTGTGACATTTGTGACCCCGTAAAAACTTTGCTCAATGCTCTTGAGTATGCTTTGTTTTCAGTGATTACACACGGTAATGGTATAATCCCAAATATAAACATAGTTCATCATTTATATGTTTTGAGAATTGCAGCTGTAAGTTATCATATGGAAAATGTAACGTGAGCAACGTGGTGTCCATGATGTCATATTTTCTGTTTTTAGCAACAAAGTTTATTCGATATCACAATGCCTATGCCTTCTATTTAGGTACTGTAATATGCAACATTTCATCATTTGTTTTTAATCTATACCAATGGGGCATCACTGAACCATCCATCTTAAGACACCATTATATCACTAACCCAAACATGTTATGATTTAGCTATGTCTTACATCTTATTTGATTTCCTGGACCACCTATACTGTACATCTATGCACCAATATGTGCTTAAGGTGGACACCAACTAATCTCCCAAATAATAAGGATATTTAATTTTTATGCAACTTTTTTCTGACACATAATGTGTGTAACATGGACACCAGTATAACAATGTCACAATATCAAACCATAAAATGCTGAATGTAATTAATAAGGCACATCTCATAATTATGGCATACAAACAAAAAACCTACAAGACATAAATATTATGTACATGAAAAATATTCTATCGATATATAATCTCTGCTGCTTTACATGGATTGAATCTCATCTCTGCATCATGCAAATATATGAACATAGGAAATGGCCAGCGGAAGAAGATCATTTGGTCTATCGAGTCTGCTAGTATTTGAGGCATACTGATGCAAAACAAAGCCAAAAATGAGGTAAGATTATCTAGAATAATGTTCATTACAAAAGACACCTCTGCTACAGTGTCTTTGCAATGAACATTCACTGAAACAGTCAAACAGGCATAAAATTGAAAAGAAACACCATAAATGCCCCCCAAATAATATAAGCCAGGGAGACTCTGTGGCAGACACGGTGATCAAGATCCTAGGCAAAGAAAACTTTTTTTGCATCAGTATTTCCCCCAGATCTATACTGTGCTTAACATGCACCACATGGAACACAAAACACAGAAAATCACAGGCCTCCACTAACAAATGTTTAAAAAAATCAAAACTTCAACTTGAAAGAGAAACTTTTACATATCTCTTTTAAACTTCAACTGGCATTTAGGGACAACCGATATGAAAAAGCAAATGAAAGCAATAACATTGCCCAGAATTATGTTAATTGTGAAGGACACCACCACTATGGTGCCTTTGTAGTGAAATAATCACAGAAATGGTCAAACAAGCATAAATGTTAAAAGAAACATCAGAAACACAAAAGTTACATAAACTGATGAAAAATTAATATCCTGGGTAAGAAAATGTTTTGTTTAACTTAATCCTCTCAGATGATCACTACATCAAGCATGCATCTTATTTAGGCTAAAACAAAAGAAACATAAACTTACATTTTTCTTACAAATAAGGACTGTTTGCTTGTCTTTTTATGGTTTTGGTATTTTATTTCCAGGAGGGCTATAGAGTATGAAATAAACCAATAACATGGAACAGCATTCTCAGTAATAACATGCCGTACAAAGTACACCACCATTATGGTGTCTTAGTAATGCACAAACAGTACAACAAAGGTCCCATAATGATAACCTTCTTACTGAAAAAATAGCAACACATTACAGAACCCAATCTGAAAAACATAATGGGCCAGATATTCAAACTGCGCTATTTTGTGGCACAAGCCCTTGAGCTGCACAAAATAGTTGAGCAGGGGTGTGGCCAGAGCGATATTCAAAGGAGTTGCACCCTTGAGCAACTCCTTTGAATATCACCCCCCTGGCCACAGCCATACTGTGCATGGCGCAGTGGAACTTGCACCACCGCAGTGGTTGAGGGTATTCAACTTCATGTGGCACAAGTACCTTACGCCATGTGCAAATTTCGATATTCAAAGGTGACATGCAAATGGGGCCATAATTCATGCAAGGCACGGGGGTTATTTGCATCTGATTATGGCCCCATTTGGCATGCCATTAGCATGCAGATGTTCTGATCCCCGAGGACTTGTGCCTGGCGCCTGCCAGGCAGCAGCCGCCGGGGACCGATGCCCCCGCAGCCCGATCGGGCAAAGAGTGAAAATCTCCCCACCCCCACTGCCTGATCACGGCAACAGCAGAAAAGTCCCTTCCCTCGACTGGCCTCCGATCGTGGGCATAGCTTAAACTTTCACCAGCCAATCGCGGCAGCAATGTGTCTCCCCACCCCGAACATATCCCCTGGTGGTCCAGTGGACCCGATAAGCCCATTGGGCTGGAGTAGTAGAGCACACCCCCAACACATCCCTGGTGACCTAGTGCCTCACCCCACCCAGCCCTTATACCTAGAAGACAGTCCAGCTTTGTGAATGAATTCATTCACAAATCTGAACTGTCTTAACTAGTATAGACTCACACCATTGGCTCTTGCTCTGCACCAATGGCGTGCAGCCCTACCGGCAGTCAGTCGGGTGGGCGGGTGGCAGGTGGGTGGTGGATGCTGCCACCCGCCGCCGCGGGGAGGGGTGGTGGGGCTTCATGGGTGGGGTGGGGGGACACCAGGTCACCAGGGATGTGTTCGGGTGTGCTTCTACTACTCCAGCCCCGATCAGGCTTATCAGTCCACTGGACCACCAGGGATATGTTCGGGAGGAGAGGGGCTGTGTTGAAACATTTGCTGCCCATGATCGGGCTTTCGTCCACTGGACCACCAGGGATATGTTGGGGACACTTTGCTGCCCACCATCGGGCCAGTGGGGACTTTTACACTTTGCCAGCGATCGGGCTGGTTGGGGATTGAAGCCATGCCCGCGATCGGGCCAGTCGGGGGAGGGGGACTTTTCTGCTGTTGCCCGCTATCGGGCCAGTGGGGGGGATGTTTTACACTTTTGCCCATGATCGGGCTGCAGGGGGGGCACAGGGAGTGGGTTGAGGGCCAGCCACAGGTGGCAGCTGCTGTGTTGCACCCTGCAATGCGGCAGCCCACCTGTGGGTAGCCCTCGACTTGATCCTTTTTTTTTTGGCTCAAAGTTGTGCAGGCGCAGGTTGGGGGTTGCGCCTACACAACTCTGCACAGCCCGGCTGAATATCGGGCTGTGCAGTTTATGCATGGTTCCTCCCCCCCTCCAGTTCAGCATGCATTCATTTGCATTGCGCTGTTGCTCAGCATGTTTTCAGTGGCGCCACTGTCTCCTGCTGAATATCGCAGAATGGAGCAATTTCAGACTTGCGCAGGTGCAACCCTATTGTGCATGGCGCAACCCTTTTGAATATCTGCCCAATGTTTCTTTCTGTGATAATCCCCATAAAATATATTTACATTTCCTGTTATTTTTTTATGGAAAGAGCATGTGCTGCTAACGTGTGCAGCACATGGGACTACAAACAGTTTGGTTTACTTTGATGCCATTTGTTTCTGCAGTTGCAGTTACTGACAAATTTTGAATAGATTACTGCCTAAATGTAGTTTAATTAAATCCATTTCTGATGTTAACTAATATAAGTCCCTACATTTGCATTTTAACATAATCTACAACCCCAAAGGTAGCCTTTAATATTTACCTAATGTTCAAACATGTGGCACAATCATGGACACCACAAACTCTTCTTGGATCAGTAAGCTGCAGAAGGCCTCTATGTCCATGGTGCCCCATATTTACAGCAGTGCCAAACAATCTAACCAGGAGATAATGTACACTTCTACGCTTTGTGCACTAGAAGCCCACCATTGAACCCTAGATAATGTGCATCACTATAGACACCACATAGGCTGCAACATTTGGGAAGCAAGTACTATTCCTGCAATTCCTCCACCTAAAGTAATTGGGGCATTCTGGTGGAAGAAAATGAAGAAAAACAGCAAACAACTTTTAAAAACAATAACCATTTGCAAATATAGTGAACTACACCATGTTTGTGAACAAAACATGATGGACATCATCTGTGCTGCATGTTATGGGGACTTAAAAGGTGTAAAAAAACAAGTGATGGGTCCATTTAATTTTTTACTAGTGCAGTGGTATAAAATAAGTGATGTACTCTGCATTAATCAAGCCTATCAGTAGAGCTGGGAACATTATTGTAATAGACAAATTATATACTTTGTAAATTGACTTACAGCTATGTCACAAAATGGATGGCATTTTAAGGCAGACTTTTGGTGTTTCAGGAGATGTCACCGAAATATAAAGACTCATCAGACAGAGATTTTGTGGGTACTATTTCTTTGGTAACATCAGAACAACAAAATGAAGAAATTGCAACAATTTATGATTTGTTAGAAAATTTAGGGTGTGTGGAATTGTAGGACTTGTTATTCTTTCAGTATTGAAACATGCCTTATATATATATATATATATAGGCATGTTTTATATATAGATATATATATCTATATATGCATGTTTACAGTGTGTGTGTGTGTGTGTGTGTGTGTGTGTATATATATATATATATATATATATATATATATATATATATATATATATATAAAATGAGGGGCATGGTCGTGCCCCCATAGTTAGGGTTGAGTAGGCACTTTAATGTTAAACCTGAAATTTTGCACTTTAATAACCTTGCAACTGTTGAATTTGCATGAAATTTGTTATGTGCTGTTCTGTGGGGTAGATCTCTTGACGTACCAAGGTTTGTGTCAGTGGGATTAGCAGATTTTGCACTGTGCATTGTGAGAAAATGCTAAAATTAGCATTTTTTAGCTGCTTTCCTCATCACGCTACGGCCAAACCATTTGGAATGTTGTTGTGAAATTTTCAGGGTAGAAAGAGTGTGCTCCAAATAATAAGCCAGAATTAGTTAGGTGAAAAAATATTAATCTGTTCTAAAGTTATTACATTTTAAAATGTTGGGTTCTGAGCATGTTCAGTTCAGTCTTTTGGATGGCTATATGGAACAAAAAAGGATATTGGTCTGATGAAAAGGGATTTTGTTGGCTCACGAAAAAGGATCCTTTTTCATCAGCTGCCATCTTGTTTGTTTGTTTTTATCCCAAACTGTCATAACTCTACCCAGGGATGTCTTCTACACACATCCAAGTATATATCTTGTTCATTAGGACATCCTTTATTGTTGTGTGCTTTTACTTTAATTTTATGTAGCCTCAGAATGCTTATTTTTATGTTTTTAAATCCTTATTCATGACTTGCTTCTGTTCCTTTTTCGTGAGGTGTCAAAATTATTTTTCACATCATGAAAAAGGATAAGGGCATCTCACGATAAAAGATGACTTTCTTAAATCTTTTTTCATGAGATGACCAAATCATTTTTCACCAGCAAATTCCTTTTTCATGAGATGACAAAGGACTTATCTGACCAGATGGCCCTGTCAGTAATCCTTTTTTATAAGATGTCATAATCCTTTTTCATGATGCGAAAAAGGATTTTGACACCTCAGGAAAAAGGAATTCGTCATAACTTTAGTCCATAACTTTGCCATCTTTTATGATTTTGACCCCAAATTTTCAACATGGCCTTTTAGGGACCCCACTTTATGAGCAAAACAACTGTCATTATGCAACTCTCACCTGAAAGGTGATTTCACGGGTCGGTTGGCAAAGTCACATTTCAGGTGAGATTTGCATAATGACTGTCACATTGTTTATGAGGTGGGGTCCCCAAAAGACCATGTTAAAAATTTGTGGTCAAAATGTCAAAAATGGTGGAGTTATGATGGTTCATTGGAATTGTGTAATGCACTCTTGTAACTTTGTCAATTTAAAATATTTTGACCCCTATATTTTGAACATAGAATTCATATTACTCCTACCATGTATGCCATAACTGTCATTTTTCAAATCATGGCTGAAATGAGTTTTCACATGTGGCACAGAAATGGTGCTGCAGTTGCATGGAATTATGTTTCTGGGAGGATTTGAATCTTTTCACCACTGGGTACATCAGGTGGGGTAATAACATGGCTATGATGACAATTGTATCACTTCTTAGCCTATAGGGCCCTGCACTTCCACTGGTAAATACATATATGCATCTATTGAGGAATGGGAGCACAGGGCCCTCTGACAAGTACATTAGGATATGATTCCACTATCTTAAAAGTAAGGAAATATTTTGCAAAAACTGTGTCAATGTATCAGTTAGGGTTAAAGCAACAAAGTAGGGGAAATGGCATTAGGTTTCAACCCAAACACCCCCCACCTTCATAGATGAAGAGGCGTGGGGGCAGCACTGGGGTCATCGGCCCCAATGCTCACCCCATTCTCCTATGCTGCACCCACCCAGCTTATTTTCTAATGGAATGGGGTGAGCATTAGGTTGATGACCCAATGCTGCCCCCAATGTCTCTTCATCTGTGAAGGACAGGGTGTGGATTGTTAGGTTGGAAACCCTGATGCCACATTTCCTACTTTTGTCGCTTTAACCCTAACTGATGCATTAACAAAGTTTTTGCTCTCTCTCTGTCTCTTTCTTCTCTCTATATATATATATAGTTGTTTATTTTCTCTTGGCCTTTGTTAGTTATGGCATGTCATTGCTTCTAGGTGGAAAAGGAGATCAAGTCCTGCATTATTGACTTTCTAAAAATGATGTCTTTCAATTTATTTGTCACTGCACTCATCATTTTTGCACAGTCTATGCCATTCAGGATACAGACAGAGGTTCAGTTTGGCAGAATCAATCCTCATGGATTTCAGTTCCCTTTTTATAGTGAGGATGATGCCAAACTGGAGCAAACACGATGGGAACGCCATGATGATTGTGTTCTGTGCCACACTCTGGCTTGCTAGGCTACTCAGAACACAGAGACTATGCTGTAGAAAGGGCAAATTCACTAGACTGAGCCAGTAGATGTACCTTGTATAACCAGTTAGTGCAATTCTAGGTTGTATAACCTAATAATAGTTATGACCACCATATTCAATACTGTCTTGAAAAAAAGCCCTTTTTATGGTATAATGGCATTATTTTGATAATATTGAAGAACCAACCTACCCTTCAGATAATTTGACAAAAAAATTGGATGTGGACAATCTTTTGAAAGAATCAAGCAATGTGAATAGAATCAAGTTTTATAATTTGAACATGAGACAATTCACAGCATTTGGTCATTAGAAAATGCCACATCGATTATCATTAAGAACACTGACAAGGGGAGCTGCTGTAGTTCAGGACTACACATCATACAGTATCGACAGGAATGCCTTGGACAATTGGGGAACAGGGTCACCTACACCAAACTGACATAGAATCCTACACTTAGGTTTTCAGAAGAACTTATGAGTACCCTGGAAAAGGCACTAGAGAACAGATACATTAAAGAGTGGGAGAAGGACATCCTTGTGAATAACACACCAGTAATTCTAGTATTCTATATTCTTCTGAAACTACATAAGGATGCCCATAATCACCCTGGTCATCCTATTATAACACAAACTGACTCTCTTATTGACACAGTTTTCATATACATAGATGTTCGCATAAAGGACTTGGTATTAGACACCCAGAGCTACATCAGAGGATCCACATACAATTCAGATACTGAACAAAATTAATGAATCACAATTGAGCAACAACAGCATTTTTCTGGTTACATTGGCTGTTAAGGATCTTTATTCTTGTATTTCTCATGCAGAAGGACTTACAGCTTTTGTATATTTCTTGAGGTACAGGACTGAAACTATGCCAACATATCAATTGCTACTGGAGTTAGCACAATCTGTCTTATAATTTCTTTATGTTCAAAAAATATTTTTACCTTCAGACAACTGGTAGAGCACAGGCTCAAGCATGGCACCAAATTATGCAAATCTCTAAATGGCTACTTTTGAAATAGTTTTGTATTTAACCCATTATGCAATCCATTTTACCCCTCCATTTATACATGGACTAGGTTTACTGATGACATATTTTGTTGTGAACAGGAACAGTAACAGAATTAGAAGAATTCTTTGAATATCTGAATGAAGCATCCAGTTTTCTGAAATTTGTAATGAATTATAGTCTTCAAATCTTTCATTTCTAGATCTGGAGATCTATTCAAAAACAGTCTTTTGAAAACTAGATTGTTTACAAAGGTTATGGATAGAAATAGTCTATAACAATTTCAAAGCTTTCACCCTACAAATCTGAAGGTAGAAGTATCAGTGGATCAATTTCTTAGGTTAAACAGAAATTAAAAGGATGTTACAGATTATACAGAAGCATGTATGGAGATGGAAACTAGGTTCAGGGAGAAAGATTACCCAAACCAATGTACACAGGAGCAAAGACTAGAGCCATTCAAATATTATGAGACAACCTGCTGGTACCTAAGCCCAGAAATCAAGATACTAATAGGTTAGTGTTTTCAACGGAATTCATGCATCTACATGGGAAGATTAAGAACATCATATATGGTCACTGGAACACTTGAAAATGGTTATAATAAAGAGAGAACACTTTTAAAGAGAAATCTCTAATTGTGGTTAAAAGGCCCCAAATCTCCAAGCAAATTATCCAGATCAGCACACAGATTGCCCAAACAAAGTGATGACCTTTTTTATATGTATTTTGGTGCTTTTACCCCATTTTTCCACCCTGAGAGTCCTGGGACCCCAGCAGACACAGCAGTGCATGCACATGGAGGCACGTAAGCACTCCAGGTACAGAGTCAGACCCTTCTGTCCCCCCCTGGCTATCACTGGGACCCTGTAGCCCAAACTTCCATCTGTCCTCCACCAGGTGGCAGCCAAGGGCCAGGGAAACCCCTCATCCCTCCCCAGGAGAGGAGAGCCACCTCACAGCAGCTCAATCCTGCTCCACACCCTCCCTCCTGCTGACCCCGGACATCGGCTCATTCTGGAACTCGGTCACTGGTGTGCACAAGTTGTGTGCCCAGTGCCTCAACACTCTGCACCACCGGCCAGCATGACAATTATTTGAAGCTGTTGAGACTAAGGGAATTTCTTTTGTGGTAATTTCATCAACTGTGCAAATACTTACAAACTGAAACAAATAAGGAATACAACAAGAAATGAAAAGGTTAAAATCAATCAACCTGTTGGACTGATCATGTTGCATATTTGATCAAACGTCCAGTGCCTCAACACTCAGCACCACAGGGCCAGCATGACAATTTTTTGAAGCTGTTGAGACACAAGGGAATTTCTTTTTGTGGTAATTTCGTCAACTGTGTAAATACTTACAAACTGAAACAAATAAGGAATACAGCAAGAAATGAAAAGGTTACAATCAATCAACTGATAACCTGCCAGACTGATCATGTTGTATATGTTATCAAATGTCCTTGTGACCTCATGTTTATAGGCAAGACATCCAGACAACTACAAACTCAAACTGGTGAACACGAAAGTGCCATTAGACATTCAGACCCTAATTCACTGGTAGCTGTACATGTTAAGCAGTTAGGACATTCTGCCTCCACTTGGAATAGAACATGTTACAGCACCAAAGAGAGGATGTGACATTGAAGAACTTTTATTATTTAGAGAAACATTTTGGATTTAATAGATTCAAAACTACTGATAAAAAAAGCATGGGTTGAACAAAGAAACTGATTGACAGGCTATCATTTGAATTTGCTGTAGACCTGCCATTACTATCAGTATGTCTTCTTCCCTCTTCCCCCCCTCCCAAGGCCTTCCAACTTCCTGACCTGCCACCCTTCATATTAAACATGTTATAAATAAAAATATGACTAGATAATCAATAGAGAGTACAGGTCTGTCATGCTATACATAACGTTGCATTATACACGATTTATGTAAATGAATGGGAATTTATCCATGGACCAAGGGCTCTATTGCAAATATATTTACTGATAATCCATTTTATTGTACATGGGTTTTCTGCTAGTGGAACTGGGAGATACAGGATTGTCTCTTTAAAGATATTACACTGTTAGAACTATCATATGTACCTAGCTATAAAATGTCTGAAATTCATATATTTTACAAAATAAGTTATAGTGCAAAATATAGTTACCCCATTGAATCATAGGAAGGAATATTTCAAAAGACGAGTTTAATATGATGACCATAACTATTATTAGATTATACAACCTGGAATTGAACTAACTGGCTATATAAGGTACATCTGCTGGCTCAGTCTAGGGCATTTGCCCTTTCTACAGCATAGTCTGTGTATTCTGATTTGCCCAGCAAGCTGGAGTGAGGCATGGAATGCACACATCATCATGCTCACTCAGGTCTGGCATCATCCCCACTATCGAAAGGGAACAGAATCCATGAGGATTCCTTCTGCAAAACTGAACCTCTGTCCATGTCCTGAACAGCACTGACCATGCAAAAATGATGAGTACACTAATAAATAAATTGAAAGAGATCACTGTTAGAAAGTCAATAATGTGGTATGTGGTCTCCTTTTTAACCTAGAAGCAATGAAGCATTATTACTAACAATGGCCAAGAGAAAAAAAAAAACAAGTGAGTTAGGCGAGCATATGGGCATAATGATTGTATATCTGCTTCAAAAGATAATCATAAAGGGTTTAAGGTCTCAGAAAAAGTAACATTTTTAGAGGTCACTATTGAACATAAAATAACAGCACCACATAAAAGTAGGTATTAACATTTTTTAAAGGTTACCTAAGCATTATATGCGAGTGAACTGCATTAAGAAGTTTACTTTATAGATTGTTTACTTAAAAACTTTAGCTATATGACTATGACAGCAGCATTACCAAATATAAAGAGAAATTAATTTTTGAAGGTATGTTCTGAAAATAGGCTCATCAGTCTGAGTAGACAACATAAAACATTAAAAAGCTTTATTTAGAATTCTGATTTAAAAGAATTTAACTTTTTTTAAATTATGTTATCATCATTAGAGCACAGCAGTAAAATCTTTTTGGCAGAGACATACAGAATTTAAAGGAGAAGATACTCCAAGGAAGTTTAATTAAATACCAAAATAAATTACTAAGGTAGTTAGTAAGTATTCATTATAAGGTATATAAATATCAGTATGAGATCTACACAACTAGTTTCTCTTTTAAAGGAATGGTGCCTTATTATAATTCATCTATTTGAAATAAAGAAAAACAGACTTAGAATCAACATATGGCGGGTTTGTACAGCACTCTTACTTGTTTATGAAATATTATGATTGATTTAGGATATGTTAAACATATAGGGCTGGATTTTCCAACCTTGGTGCTGGGCTTGCATCCAGCCCTGCACCATGGAACTTAGGTTTTGGTGGTGTGCCAAACCCTTTGCTGTAACTGAGCCCGATTTTACAATTTTGGGTGCATTGCAACAGTTTCCACGGATTACAGCAGCTTGTGCCAAATATCTGGTGCAAGCTCCGTAATAACAGCTCCTAGGATTGCTGCAAGTTAGACCAGAAAAAGTTGGTATACGGGATGGAAAACACCGTTAGACTGCTGCAAGCCCAATGCGCCCGCACCGTCAGAGCACTGGAGCTTGCGCTAATCTAATACTTTTGAAAACCCTGCCCATAGAATCAGTTTGTCTTTTAGACTTGTGTGCAGTAGCCCTGAATGAAAGCATTAAACAAATCACTTAAAATGTTGGCCTCACCAATACTGACAGTAAAAAATTAAAAAATGTAAAATAAAACTTTGATGAGTGGGCCTTCATTCCAGCCTACTCTGTGGTTCTTCTATATTATACCTTAAAATCAAATTACAGAGCAAGTTTTATATTAAATGCATATTGACCATGAAACCAAAACCAAAACCAGAACAAAATCTGAGGCATTTTGACAAAACCAAAGCCAGAACCTCTCCAGTTTCACACATCACTACTTTCAGACCCTTGTTTTTCTTCTTGTGCCCCTGTATCTACATGGTCTTGAAACTCTCCCTCACATATAATATAGCACCTCCTCCTTTCCTCCCACTCTTCTCTCCTGAACAGAGTAGCCAGTCTGACCATGTCCCATTTGTGATGCTCAATACACCATGACTCCATTATGACCACTAAATCCAGATTAGCCTCCACCATGATCATATAGCTGTATCTGGTGTTCTTCTCCATGGGCACGTCCCAAGTCCCACTTGTGGTGGGAAAAGACATCTGACTGGTCAGCCAAACCCTGCTGAAAGTGTCCCTTCCAGCTGGGAGGAATGGAAGATGAGCCGAACTCAAAAGTGTCTCCCTTCACTCAAGGTGTCTTCCCCGATGGGAAAGGGCTGCCACTTATTCAGCAGTGTACAGGTTGGATAGCACAGAGCCAACGTGAACTGCAAGTCCTTGTCCATCTCATTCTCCATTTTGATAGTGATCCTTTTAACCATTTGCAGCAGTATCAGGCAGTACTCATCTTTGAAACCTCAGTCCACAAGGCAAGCCTCTTCCTGGTGCCTCTACTGTGATTATCTGGTTCAAAGGGATTATTGGCATGCCGCTGCTCCTTCCACTAAGCACTCAGTCCTGGTAGCATAGGTTGCTCCATCCCTTCCTTCCATACAATTCCCACAATCTCCTCAGGGATGTTGCAGGCCTCAGCCTCCCGCTTCAAGCCAGTGGTGCATGCTGTTGTATTTATTGGTAAAATCTGTTAGTGTCTCTCTCTGTAGCCATTTGTCAGCAGAAGTGAGACAGGCATGCACATAGATTATCAATGTCCACTGGCAGTACACTGCTCCTCTCAATATTTAATCCAATCTCAGCTTTGCAGTCTTGAGTAATTACACCAGCTTCCACAATTCATTGTATTACTGTTGCCACTCGGGTCATGTTGTGAGATAACGTTTCTCCTTTTTCAATCTCTTTTTTCTCTGCTCGACCCCCAAGGAACCTCCTTTCTCTTGGGACTGCCCAACCCATGCATCAGTCCCAGCACACCGCCATCTCCCAAGATTTACCAGTCTCTCCCTGCCTGACTGCTGTGACTTCCTCTCCACGGAGTGGGCTATCACTGGTGTTCCCCAAGCCACTCAGAAAACTTCAGCTGCAGCTAACAGATGAGATGTGCCTGACCTGGAGGGTGCAGTGTAGGGTTGCTAGGATACTTAACGTTTGAGTCAGGATAGTTGAACATTTGAATAATCCATATCTGAATTCAACATCTGATTGTAATGTAGTGTAGGATTAGGTTATCCTAAAATCTGACTATCCTATTAGCCTAACAATGATTCCCCCACCCTGAAATGAATAACCCCATTGCCCCACTCAAACCACCCTGGAACCCACAACTTCCCTCTTCCCTCCAGCCCACTGATGAAATGTCTAATAATTATTTGACTCATAATAAAAACTGCCCCCCAAATCATGTTCTGCCCCTATCCTTGCACAAGTCACAAGGTCCCTGTCACCCCGATTCTGTAAAGAACCTCCCACTCAACATCACCCAACATATCCATTAGCCCCTCTTCCCCCCAAAGCACCCCAAATTAGACAAACAGCTGAGTTGGGTGCTTGGATCAATTATTTAACTCATATAAGAAATGGAGCCCCCTAAATCATGACCTGTCTCCCATCATAGAACAAATCACATGGTCTTTGTCCCCCCCAATTCAACAAAGAACCCCACACCCAACATAACTACTAGCTCCCACCTCCCTCCTTCCCCTCAATAGTATCCAAAGTTGTCAAGCATCTGCGTTGGGTGCACAGATCATTCCAGTCCCACAGCAGTGCGGCTTGCACTCATCTTCATTTTGGTATTGTATGAATGAAATGACATCCTCCTATAGTAGTAACACCTGATTGGCTCAGTGTTGACCAATTTCATTCCTACAATACCAGAATGAAGATGAGTGTAAGCCACTTTGCTAGGGGACCTGATCTGTGTACCTGACTCAGATGTCTGACAGCTTTGGGTGCTAAGCGTGTTGGCTGAGGAGTTCTTTATTGAATCAAGGGGCTAGGAACCTTGTGTCAGGGTGGAGGGGCTGGTCATGATGTAACAAGGGATTCATTTTTATTTTGAGTCAAATAACTGAACTGAGCACCTAACACAAATATTTGACCACTTTGGGTGCTATGGGGGTTGGCTAGTGGGTATGTGAGGTGGGTGTTCTTTTATTGAATCAGAAGGATTGGGACCTTATGGTTCTGATAGGGTGGGGGTCAGGTCATGATTTAGTGGGTGGGGACTTTATTTAAGGAGACTATTCAACTATTTTATATTCTTATTTATTTAATTTATTTAAAATTTGATAACTGGGAAAGGCACCATAAACAGAAGCTCTTTTCCAGATGCGATCTGGGGGAAGGGGTACAAAACACAAGGTAGCAAACGTCAGTTACATGGTAATTACAGTCTACTTTTAGACAGCTTGAAACAAATGACAATGATATTCTATCATTTTATCAGTGAACTTTGGGGGGAGGAGGGAGGCTGTGGGTTAGAGTGTGCTTTAGGGGGTGTTATTAACATTGGGTGGTCAGTGAGGCCTGTACAGGGTGGGGGGAGTGTTTTAATTGTTGAATGCTAAATCAGACTGGATTTTAGTATCTGAATCCAATTTGTCATCCTAAAATTTAGAATTTTGGATTTTGGCAGCCTAATCCAAAAATCCCAGATCCTGCATTTTAGCTGATATCAGAGCAGCCCTAGTGCAGGGCATGCAGAAGGGCTGGAGACTTTCATGCTGGTTGCAAGTGGAGACTTACCCCTTTTTTGTTATCCCCCTGTTCTTGAGGATGCCACAGCTGGACACTGTCAGGCATGCTGGTGCACACTGTGCACCAACGTCAGTGTCAGCAGTGTGCACCCTTGACTTGTGATCCCAGCTGTACCTCCCCCTGTGGCCACCCAAGGGATGATGTGGTAGTGAGACCATTTCTCTCCCTCCCCAGAGGAAAGAAGCATCTTTTAAGATGCTTGACCTTTCTGTCCCAGACAGCCTTCCAACAATCCAAGTTGCTTCCAAACTTGGGTCAGCAGAATCACAAGCAACAACCCTACTACTGTGCAGATGAGCCAGTCTCTTCCTCTTTCTGAGTGCTTGTCCCTCATGGGAATATGAGATCCTCACCTCTCTCAGCTGCTTCAAGGGTACTGTTAAGTATAGTAAGGTGGTCTGGAACTATACTTCCTAGCTGGCATGCAATGATGTAATGACAAACAAAGTCATACCCCACAGGCTCTCTACTATCTTTTACACTTTTCATTTTCTGAGCACTTACATACTGGAACCATTTGAGTAGACTGGCTCATCAACCTCCATAGTTGTCTTCCCCAGATGGAATAGATTAGTGCCAGGGAAAGTATGCAGTCTCTGGCACTGACTAACTTCATAGGGTAACAGTGGGTTGTGGTACCACTCTGTCCCCCAACTGGGGTTCTGGTGGGTGGCACAGGCTGTGTCTGAACATCATCCAACTCTTTCACATCCTGTTCAGTTTTTACCTCAGCTGACAGGAAGGTCTTTAGGGTCTTCTCAAACTCTGTAGGCTCTTTGGGCTGTCAGTGAGAGCAACTGAACTATCTTCGGTCACTATGTCACAAGGGGAACTTTCCACTTCAGTACTTGGTAAGGTAATTTTGAGGGGTCCACTCCCTCATGGCAATTGGCCAGAACACTTAATCATTTTTGGGTAGGATCATTCAGTCTCCCCCTGACAGTGACATTTCCCAAACACTCTATGGTGTTCAATCCACTTTCTATATGCTCCCTAATGGTACCTTTAGGGATCCCAGTAACCAAAATGGTTTTGGTGTATTTCCAGATCCCTGCCCTTGCACCACTCGAGCAACATTATCTGACCCATCTTTAAATTCAAAACTATGGAAGGTGCCAAACAGTCCCTGCACCACAATTCCAACAATGCCTCCAATTTGTAACCATACCAGTCAGTTGGTCCCAGTGAACATGACTGAAATTTTATAGGCACAGACATAAAGAGTAACAGTGGGCCCTGGCTGGTGGTGATATCAGCATTGGCTCACAGAGAGAATTTCTGGATCTTTATGTTAAGGGCCAGTGATTTAGCAGGCCTCCATAACAAGACTGAGGTTGCTTGCCCCTTTTCTTTGATGCAGTGGAGAATGTATTGCTATGCTCATGGACAGTGGCTCCCCAGTCTGAAAAAGAAAAAAATATTAATATGCAGTAATAAAACATTAACGTTCACTAACTCTTTTGTATTCTTTCTTTCAAATGACACTGGAGAGATACCAGATGACTCTTGTAACACAGCATTTATTTATTATTATTATTTAGTTGTTTAACCAGGTATAGCACACTAAGCTGAAAGCTTTTTTACAGGAGCAACCTGGGAGCACAAGGAGGTTAAGTGACTTGCTCAGGGTCACACAGTATGCAAGTGGAAGCTGTGGGATTCAAACCCAGGTCTGGTCTGCTGGATGTCACCAAATTTGCAGCTCAGAGCCTTAGACCACTATGCTATACTGCCTCATAGCATGTAATTACAAGTTGTAAAATGATAGAATAATATAGCAATCCCCTTGTAATGTTATGTCTGCTTTGTTTTTAACATGCACTTGCACATTTTTTCACTAATGTGCATCTTATTTATATGGCTTGCACAATTTTATTTTCAGTCCCCTGCATTATCTCTTTAAGGACTGGGTATATATAATCCACACAACAAGAGGCTGTCTAGGTCTCTTGAGAAAGTGCAAGCATGTAAAACGTTGAGACTTTCTGTCTGCAGTCTCACTGCAGTCCCTCTGCTGAGTTGTAGCAAATAAATGTTTACTTGCAGGATATTGGCATCCAACTTAAGTTATTTATGGGAAGTTGTTCAATTCAAAATAACAGTTTTTAGAATATAATTAATACTGAAATGTCTACGACTAACAACAAAATGTTTACAGTATAAAATTATGAGAACAACAGACATGAAAATGAATATATCACACACTGAAATGGTTATGAGACCTTCTGAAATGGGTATGACCTATACCAAAATGTATATGACACATACCCATCTGGATATGACATACACCAAGATAGAAATAACACTTATTAAAATAAGTATGACATATACCAAAATGGCTAGGACACATACTGAAACAGGTAAGACGCACACCAAAATAGATATGATACATACTAAAATGAGTATGATGCATAAAGAAATAATTATGACACATTTTGAAATGGATATGGCCTATACTGAAATGGATATGACACATAGTAAAATGTGTATGACCTACCGAAATGGGTATGAGACAAACTGGACCGGATATGGCACACGCCAAAATTGGTGTGACACACACTGAAATACTTATGACACATATTGAAATGGATATGGTCTATACTGAAATGGTTATGACACATAGTAAAATGGGTATGACACACCTCAAAATGAGTTTGACACTAACTGAAATGGATATGACACACATCAAAAATGGTATGACACATGCTGAAATAATAATGACACATATTTGAACTCTCTCTTTGACTTAACATGAAATGCTAATATGGACTCTGATTTCTGGCGGAACCTATGTACGTACTGTATATAATGTGTGAGGTCTAAACATATTGTTTACAATATGAATCTATATGTGAACCCTCCTGCTACCCTTATATAAATGATATCATTATACTATGATGTAACAAATGTAACTAATGTAATTATTGTTTCTAGTGTCCTTTCTGTAACTAACTCCAGGTTGTCCCTGAAAAAGGGACCATTGGTCTCAGTGGGTTTACCCGGTAAACAAAATCTAAATAAATAAATAAAATGGATATGACCTGTACTGGAATAGCTATAAAACATAGCAAAATGGATATTATATACCAAAATGGGTTTGACACTAACCAAAATGGATATGGCACACACAGAAAATTGTATGACACATGCTGAAATAATAATGACACATATCAAATGGATATGATCTATACTGGAATGGCTATAGATATAGCACATAGCAAAATGGGTATTACATACCGAAATGGGTATGAGACAAACTTGACTGGATAGGGCACACACTGAAATTGGTGCAGTGCACATGGAAATAGTTATGACACACAGCTAAATGGATATGACTCATACTGAAATGGATAGGACACGTAGTAAAATGGGTATGACATACCAAAATGGCTATGACATACACCACAATGGTTATACTGCAGCACAAACTGGCATGGATATAGGTTCATAGGTAGTTTACAAACTCAGTAGGCAGTGTTGCCTTTTGTGAGCTTGCCACCATTTTATTGATGGAAGTGAAATTTGCAGTTTCCCATATATGAATCTAATCTGTTTTTTAAAATGCTTAATTAATTACTTTCAACAATAGCTTCAGGTAGAGCATTCCACGTGGATATCACCCTTCGAGTAAACCACTGATTTCTTCTGTTAGTTTTATTTTGAGTTCTGTATAATTTTTTATTATGTGATCTAGTAGTGGTTGTGGTTGAATTCATGCATAATCCAATGGTTTCAAATATTGTTTTGTTATTAATTGCTTTGTAAACCATAATCAAATCCCCCCCTTAGTTTCCTATACTGCATAGAAAATAGTCCCAATTTTTTTAATCTATTACAGTAATCCTGCCACTTTACAGCCTTGATTTTTTTTGTTACTTTGCGTTGAACTCTTTCAATAAGTTTGCTACCTCTGACTGAGGATGAACCACATACAAATAAGCAGTACTCAAGATGTGGTCCAACTAGACTAGAAAATAGAGGGATTATTACCTTTTCATTTCTATGTTTGATATTCTTTAGTATGCAGCCCAGAATCTGATTACTCTTCTTTACAATATTTGTGATATGAGTTTCAAAGGACAAATCCCTTGAAAAAGTAACACCCAAGTCTTTTTCATTATTTGTTGACTGTAAAATCATATTGTTAAATGTATAGGAAAAACACTGGTTATGTTTCTCAAGATGCATCACTTTATATTTTTGAACATTAAATAATAATTTGTTTGCAACAGACCATTTTTCTAAATGTGTAAGATTTTCTTGAATTTTTTGAGCTGAAGATTGGTTTGTTACAATGCCTCCGAGTTTACAGTCATCTGTGTACTTGACCATCCAACAGTGATTATTTAATGATAGCATTGAGGAAAACAATATATTAAAAAGCACAGGCCCCAGCATAGATCCCTGAGGAACACCACTAGTTACATTTTCCCATATAGATAGATAGATGGCCTTTTACAGACACTTGTTGTTTTCTATCAGTCAGTCAAGCATCTATCCAATTATTATAGACTGAACCTTAGCTTTTATTAACTGTTTGATCAATATATTTTATTTATGTATTTAGTTTTTGTTAACCGGGTAGGTGCACTAGCCAGAAAAATGACTATTTTCAGGCACGACCCGGGAGAGTACAACAAAAGGAGAACAGTTGAACAACAGCAACATGGGTACAATAATACAAATAGAGGAACAGTACAGCAGTGCTACAAAAAATACAATGGGTAGAAACAACAAAAAATAATGGCAAGCATTATACAGATAATGGCAGTAAGATATATAATAAGTGCAGAACCATGGACCCGACCTGTGGAGTGAAAGGGTTAATAAGATAGTAAGGTTATATAGAGAGAAATGTGAGGAATGTTCAAACATAACAAGACAGACTGACAGAAGGAAGGTCAGGGGTGGTAATTGGAAAAACAACAGTGGATGGTCAGCAACAAGGTTCGAGAAGGAAGAGAGCTAGTAGTCAAGAAGTTATTTACAAAGAGAAGGAAAAATATGGGGAGAGGAAGAGGAGACAGTCTTGGAGCTGGATTAGAGCAGGGGTGACATTACTGGTAAGTCTCAGGAGCTTCAGGTTGGGTCAAAGCATGTACAAGCATCAGTTAAGGATAGATAACAATGATATTCACTTTTAAATCCAAAGTGAGACTGAGACAGCCGGAGGTTGAGTGGAAGAGCATTCCATAGCCTGGGAGCAGAGAATTGGAAGGCTCCTGTGCCTTTAGTCATCCGACATCTCAGAACATAGAGCAAGGATTTGTCAGCTGATCGCAGGCCATGGGTGGATGGTTGAGAGACCAGCAACACCACCAGCTGGGATTGTTTTTTTCCCGGATGATCGAGTCCATTAGTGATCCAAGGTAGTATTGTCTACTGGCAGAGGGTGAGAGTCAATCCAGATCCTTATAAAGAAGGCAGTGATGTTTGAGTCGAGGCGACGAAGAGGCACATCGGCATATATTGTTATAAGTTACGTCCCATTTTAGTAGGGAGGTTTTATGGGCAGAGGTAAGAATAGAGGCACCATAAGTAAGGGTTGGGAGCAGAATACCTCAGGCAATTGTGAATTTGGCTGAGGCTGTAAGCACGTAGCTCGTTTTGTAAGCTACTCCTAGTTTCGAGTTTACAGCTTTGCACGAGGACTGAATGTGAAGATTAAAATCCAGGACTGGTCCAGCAGGATCCCAAGGTACTTGAAGGAAGTAACATTTTCAAGTGGAAATCCTCCTGGGTGAAGAACCTCCAGCAAACTAGAACAGGTCTTAATCTTGATTTGCAGAACCTAGGAGCATGGCTTCGTTTTCTTTTCATTTAGTACAAGCTTACGGTCTAGTAGCCAGTCTAAGACCTTATTGAAGTCTGAAGTAAGTGATGTGTTTATGCAGGCAATACTAGAAGAACTAGTGTAGATTATCAGGTCATCGGCATAGAGAATAGCTGATCAGGATTCCAGGACCTCAGCTGCATTGTTGATAAAAATTGAGAACAGAAGGGGCCCAAGGATAGAGCCCTTGGGGATCCCAAGGTTGATAGTAGACGTGTTGGACAGAGAAGAGTTAAATTTGACAGCTTGTGTCCTGTTTGACAGGTAGCTACAGAACCAGTCCACGACAGGGGTAGAGAAATGGAATTTATGGAGAGTGGAAAGAAGCAGTGGATAGTCTACAAGGTCAAAGGCCTTAGTGAGGTCAATGAAGATGACACCTGTGAGTTTTTCAGAGTCCATGTTGGACAGAATATCAGTAGTTAGTTGAAGAAGAGCCATGGTGGTGTTATGACCTTTTCTGAAACCATGCTGGGTGTCTGAGAGGAGATTGTAGCGTGTAAGGTAGTCAATGGTCTGTGACGCAACTATTTTCTCTAGGATCTTGTTAAGGACAGAGAGAATTGCTATAGGTCTGTAATTGGCCATGTCTTTTGGGTCACTTTTTTTAAAGACAGGCGTTACTCTTGCGGATTTCCATAGTTCTGGCACAGTGCTATGGATAAGGGATGAAGTGTAGATTCTGGCGATCGGAGAGGCAATGAGTGGAGCAGCCAGCTTAAGAAGATGAGGTTCCAGTGAGTCAGAACCAGAGCTGGTATTGGCAGATATGGATCTCAGTAATTTCAGAACTTCCGCTCTTGATATAACCTTGAAATAGAATGGTGGCGCTGGAGGAGCATCATACGATAGGGCAGTATGGTTGTCTGATGGTAGCGTGGTAGATAGATTGGAGTGCAATCCACTAGGTTGTAAAGCCAAGGTATAGTATGACAGATCAGAGAAAAGCTTGTTACAACCGTTTGAGATGGTCCTAGGGTCATTACAATGTGCCCCATTTATGATCATTTCATCAGGAGTGACAGACTGTGAGGTACCGAGAAATGTTTTGACATGGGCCCAGAATTTCCTCAGGTCACAGGCTGAGCTTTGTAGAAGGTCCTTGCAGTGTTTGCTTTTAGCAGTTCTAACTTGTCTCTTACATCTGTTCCTTAGTTCACGATAGACAATAAGATCTGACTGTAGGCCAGTTTGTTTGTAGCAGATCCAAAGCTTGTCCCTCTAGTGCAGATTAGCAAGGAGGTCTTTATGCAGCCACCTCGTCTGTTTTCCTCTGATCCTCCTAGTAGTCTTGGGGACATGTTTATATTAAATGGTAAGAAATTCATTTATGAATATCTGTAGAGCAACCTCCACATTCTTTGTTTGATAGATACCTGCCCAGTAGATATTGGAGACATCATAGAGAAATGCATGCTGGTCAATATGAGCTAGATTTGTAAATGTGATTTGTCTTGATGCAGGAGATGAAGGTGCAACCATAGATAGGATACAAAAAGTGGGTGAGTGGTCTGTTAGTGCATCTGCAAGGATTCCTGCTTTTGACACATGTTCCATACGGTTAACCATCACCTAGTCTAGGAGTGTACCCATTTGATGGGATGACGTTTCTCTAGTTGCTTCAGAGATCAACTGGTGAAAATTATAACTAAGCGTGAGTGATTACAAGGATATTTGAGCTGACCCTAACCAATTGAGGCTAAGATCACCTAGGATGACAGCCTCATTATGATTTACAGTCTGGGAGGTGATGTCAAGAAGTTCTTGAACACCTACTATTCCCAGCAGGGGGATTATAGGCACAGATAATATGAAGCTTCTTTTCCCCCAATACAATAGTTGCCTGTATGAATTCGCACACTGTGGGAGAGGCAGATGCCGGGATAATAGAGATGTTGAGGTGGTTTTTGAAGAATAGGGCAACTCCACCTCCACGCTTGGATGAGGATCTATCCCGCCGGAACAGGGAATAGTTAGGCAAGGAGCATACGTCATCAGGTATTCTGGATTTTAGCCAAGTTTCTGTGAGACAGAGTACATCAGGATTGTAGAGTATCACCCAGGCCTCGAGTTCCACATGGTGACAGGTAAGACTTCTGATATTGATATGGGCAATTAATAATCCTTTCTTGGACATGCCAGATAACTCATTTGGGGAAAAGAAACAGGTAGGTGGACATGGATTTAGTTTGACATCCCCAGATAGCAGAATAATGATCATAGCTAGGAACCAAAGCCTTGCACAGTGGCAGGTTAGAGTGAAAGCACATCTCCACGGCAGCTTCATCCTGGCATGTAGAGGGTAATAGATGCTGCCTCTAACAAGGAGGATAGGGTTAGGTTGCAGGTCAGGCTTTGTCTCTGCAATCAAGTTAGGAAAACTATAGTTGTGGTAAGCCTCTGAGGAGTCTTTTGCCATTTGGTTACATGGGAGAGCCCATGTGGCAGTGTCCAGGCTGAGTAAAAGAACAAATGACAAGAGTGCCCATAGGAGACTATACTTCACCATAGTGTTACTATTTGACTTGGGTAGGAAGGCTAGTGGTATACTAAGACAGAGGATTAGCTCTTAGGGATAAAGAGATAGTGTGTGTAAAATTAAGACTGCCAAGGGCGACCCATGTTCCACCGTTTTAACCCTTGGCCGAAATTAGAGATAGAGCAAAAACAACGAAGTGTTTCCTGCTAGCGTAGCAATTATTTAGAAGAAGTGGGTCAGAGAAGCAGAAAGTAAAGCCCCACAAAGGTTAATTAGGAAAGCAGACCAGCGGAGCTCTCTACTTGTGGTAAAGATTACAGTGAGGAAATGAAGACCTATTCAAGATATGTTAGATGGCACCCCTAGTGGCGGAATTTTATAAGGAACCAATGGGAGACTAGACAGATAGCAGTAGTGTTCGGCAAAAGTCAATGCAAAACAGAGGGCGCCAAAGTCCAGAGACTGATAATCCGACAGAGAAAAGGCAGGGCCAAACAGTGGCCGAGCAGAGAGCAGCAGTCCAATTAGAGGAGGGAGGCAGCAGATGTCCGCCTATCAAACCTGCACAGTGCTAGCCCGGACACTTAACCAGATTTGAAGGTGTCCTGTTTGTCAGGAGGATGGAGGTATGGGCAGCTGGCAGGATTATCTCGCGCTCACTGGGAGCACGATCAGGCACAGTGGATCTATTTTAAGATATAAAATGTAGGTTAAGATAGGATGTTATTAGCTAGGGCAGGGGGTACCAAGGCAACTTGAAAATTACTCGGGGTAGCAAGAGAGGAAGCCCAGGTATGGAACTGCACAGTAGATAGCAGAGCAGGCACGAAGCAAAGCTGATAGGTAAGCAGATGGTGAAAATAGGAAGATGTCTTTAAAGGGGAGACAGGACAAGTGTTAGGCCTAATAGCTGCACTCTGTATCTTTAAGAGGAGTTGCAATATTAGTGAGAGAGGAGGATGAACATTGCTAGAGGTGGTGCCGAGGGGGGAAGGAGAGTATTTAATAAAGGCTGGAGGTGTGGGATGGAAGGGTGGGCGTAAAAATTCAAGCAGCAAGGAGACAGAAGGACAGAAAGTGAAAGAGAAATTGAATTATTTGCAGGGCAAAGCTTACAAGTGTAACCCAAATGGAATCTGGTCTAAACAGAAAAAACTGTATCACTTTAAACTTAGTTTCTGATCCAGGGTACCTTACCACTGGACCTTAAAACAAAGACAGCTGTAATATTTTACGATCTACAAACCTGCAGCCTAAATGAACTTGTACTTCAAACTACCCTTGCAGTGCAAAATTGCTGTAAACAGGCTTAGGTTCGTGTTTAAGTTAGGATTTACAAGACAATTTGGAGAGACTTAACAAGTACCACAATCAGAATATAACATTAACTTAAGGTCCAGAGGAAACAGCAGTAGCAAAGAATTAAAGAACTGCAGCAGCCCGTCAGCAGGCAGAGTCGATGGTTCTGGACAGTCCAGTTTCTGCAGCGTACCTTCAGTCTGGTGATCGGTGGGCAGTACAGTGAGGAAGACAGCCGGCAGACAGAAGGGGTCCGCCCGGCTGCTTGGAAGCAGAGGCACCCATGTTAAGGGTGAAGCTTCGGTCTGGTGATGGGCGGGCAGTACAGCGAGGAAGGCAGCCGGCGGACAGAAGGGTCACCCAGCTGCTTGAAGCAGCAGAGGCAACCGTGTCAAAAGGTGAAGCTTCGGTCTGGTGATTGGCGCGCAGTACAGTGAGGAAGGCAGCAGGCAGACAGAAGGGGTCCGCCCAGCTACTTGAAACAGCAGAGGCACCCGTGTCAAGGGTGAAGCTTCAGTCTGGTGATCGGCGGGCAGTACAGCGAGGAAGGCAGCCAGCATACAGAAGGGGTCCGCCCGGCTGCTTGAAGCAGAAGAGGCACCCGTGTCAAGGGTGAAGCTGCAGCCTAAATGAACTTGCACTTCAAACTACCCTTGGAGTGCAAAATTGCTATAAACAGCAAGGAAACAGCATTAGCAAAGAATTAAAGAACTGCAGCAGCCTGTCAGCAGGCAGAGTCGATGGTTCTGGACAGTCCAGTTTCTGCAGCGTACCTTCGGTCTGGTGATCGGTGGGCAGTACAGTGAAGAAGGCAGCCGGCGGACAGAAGGGGTCCTTATGAGCTGCCAAATTGAAAGCTTTAGAGAAATTGAAAAAACTATATCCACCACAAGGTCATTGTCCAGGGCTTCACTTAGAGGCTCAAAAAAATTTAAAAGGTTAGTTTGACATGATCGCCCCTTTACAAACCCATGTTCTGGATAGTCAATCTGTCCTGTATCTGATAAATGTTCTATTATTCTATTTTTTTTAAAGTCTCTTCAGTAATTTACAAAAAATTGCGGTGAGACTTATTGGTCTATAATTTTGTACCAGATTTCTATTTCCATTTTTGTATAATGGAATCACTATAGCTGCATGATTCCATATAGGAATAGTGGTACCTGTTATAACAGAAATATTAAACATAGTTGTTAATGGTCCCATAAGTTAATTTGCAGTATTTTTAATAAAGATAGATGTAATTTCATCTGGTCTTGCAGAACCATCTGATTTAATGGTCTTTATAACATCCATTACATCCTTTTGAGTAAGTGGTCTAAATACATCAGGAGATTTAAAACATTGAGAAGCTGTTTTAACTTTTGGGTTGAATACACTGGTAAAGTATTTGTTCAATTCTGTTGCCATTTCCACTTCCTCAGTGATAATTCCCTTAGTTTTGATTAGTGGTCCAATTGTACAACTACTGTTTTTTAGGGATCCAATATAGTTATAGAAAGTTTTTTGTTATCCTTGATGGATAAGGCTGATCTTTCTTCATACTGTTTTTTTTTTCTTATTAAACTTTTGCTTTTGTTAACAGCTTTTTTGTAAATAGCCCAATTATCAGTTGTTTGGTGATTTTTATATCTTCTGTATAGTTTTTTTTTTTGTTAAGCTCCTTTTTGTATTCTTGTTCCACCATATAGGATTTCTTTTGTTATTATTGATTTTATATTTATACCTGTTATGTACCCATTGTTTTATGCAATATTGTATTTTAGTTTGGAGTTTAAGCCAGATATCATTCAAATTAAATTCTGAAAAATTTGTGGTCCAGTCCCAATCTTTTAAATATTTGTTTATTTTAATATAGTCTGCTTTGTAAACATTTTTGGTTTGAGAGCAACTTTTACTCACTTTTTTGTGTTTTATATTTGCATTGATTAATACCATATTATGATCACTGTTGGATAGTGGGTGTATTACTTGGACTTTAATTATGTCTTCTGTTATGTTTGTTCAAAACAAGTCCAGTATATTATTTTCTCTTGTTGGTTCCCTAACAAGTTGTTCCATGTTGTTTATAATCATATAATCCAGAAATATTTTTTCTAGTTCAGATGTACTTATACCATTTACCCAATCTATTTTTGGAAAATTAAAATCACCCATTAAGATAAAGGTAAAGGTCGGCCAGATCCAATGAAGCCACGCTTCACTACGTTCCGTAATTATGCAAACTTTGACCCGGAGGCCTTCTTGTCTGATGTCACTTGCATTGACTGGTACTCTCTCTATAGCTCATCGGATGTTCTGACTGCTCTAAATATTTTCTTGTCCAAATTCCTAGCATTAGAAGAATTCCACTGTCAACTTGCCACCAGGCGGGTTAGTAATAGGCAGACCCGCTGGTTAAAATCTGACCTACTATCTAAATTACAACAGAGGGACAAAGCATGGCTTCATTTCAAGAAATCTGGTTTTCCTGCTGACTTTAATGCCTACAGATCCTTGAGAAATGCCTGTAAGAAGGAGATCAAACAAGTTAAAAGCTCATACTGCAGAGGCCTTCTAACTGACTCCCAGGGGGACCCTAAAAAAATTTTGGTCCCATATTAAATTCTTCCTGGGATCAAGCCAGTACACCACTCTGGATAACATGTCTCTAAATGGAATCCACTACAACAATCCCCTCACAATTGCTTATTTCTTTAACAGGCAATTTGTTGACCTTAATCATTACACCTCCACCTTCACTACCCCATCAAACCCTATCTCTCCAGCAAATGCCACAGGACCTGCTCTCCATTTCAAGCCTATCTTAAAAAGCGAGGTTCTCTGACTCCTTAATAACATCTCAGGGCATGCAGTGGTCAGTTCTGATAACTTGGAACCCAAGCTACTAAAATTGGCTGCCCCTTATATAGCTGCTCCCCTTGCTAAGATTTTTAACCTCTCTCTGTGTCACTGCACCGTCCTAGATATCTGGAAAACTGCTGGAATTACCCCTGTATTTAAAAAAAGAGACCCACTTGACCCATCTAATTACAGACCCATTGCCATCCTATCTGTTCTCAGTAAAATTCTTGAGAAACTTGTTGACACCCAAACTACTGCCTTTCTCTTGAAATATGACCTCCTAATTGATGCACAACATGGTTTCTGCAAGGGACATAGTACCACAACTGCCCTACTCAAATTATCGTCTGACACCCTAGTGGCTATGGACTCTGGTAGGCTCACTGGGGCCATTTTTATTGACATGACCAAGGCGTTCAATCTAGTTGACCATTCCATCCTAGCTGCTACCCTATGCTCTCTAGGTTTCTCACCAAATGTTGTAAAATGATTTGACAGCTATCTGACAGATAGGTCCCAATACGTGAACTTTAACTCCACCCTCTCTGACTAGGTCACCATTAACATTGGTGTACCTCAGGGGTCTATCTTAGGTCCTCTGCTTTTCTCCATTTTTATCAATAGCATTACTACTAATCTCCTTAGTACTTCCTCCTTACTTTATAAGGATGGGATTGTACTGTATTCCAGCTCTAATAGCATTGAGGATATAAACCCTAAACTCTCCCATGATTATCAGCTTATCCAACTGCGGATGACAAGTCACAAACTTGTTCTAAATAAATCAAAGACCCAAGCTATGCTATTTGGCTCCAGTCTCAAACTCAAACACTCCCAAACTCAATTTAGTGTTGCCTCCCTTGATGGCACATCTGTTGTGGTGGTAACCTCCTTCAAATATCTGGGGGTCACTCTTGACCCATTCCTGAGTTGTGACCTCCATATTCAATCCACTTGTGATCAGGTCAACTCCAAGCTTGGGATTGCCTACCGGACAAGTTATGCTCTCACTCTCTCAGCTAGACTTGCTATTACCTGTGGTCTATTGCTTCCCTCTCTCACCTACGGGATTGCTACATATGTGACAGCCAGCAACTTGAGTCTTCCTAAGTGGGATGTTACTTATAACAACATCTGGCATTTTGCCTCCAACTCCCCGTGGCTGAAACATCACTGCCTTCTCTATTCAGATCTTGGATAGCTTCCACCTAAATAACTAAGGTCCTATGCACTCGGGTCTATCAGTGATAATATTATCAGATCCAGTACACCCAAACCTCTGGCCTGTCTTCTTTCCTACCAGAAAACCAATTATGCTTTACACTCTGCAGAAAATGCCCCAGTTCTTATCCTGAGATATCGTACCAAAAAAGGTAGTTGTCCCTTTGCCTGTCATGCACCTCTATTCTGGAATTTACTCCCTCTAACACTTCATCAATCTGCTTCCCATATCTCCTTTAAGAGAGAACTTAGACACTATCTCACCTCCTCCCACATAGGCTCCTGCTTTAAACCACCCTAGCTAGCCCTTACTCTCTAACTCCACCCCCCCCTCAGTTGTTACCATGGGTGCTGGGGTCTACCCCACATGGCACACTTCCTCTCAGCTTCACTTCTTTATCTCTTACTTTCTCATCCTCTATTTTCCCCTTCCCTTTCCAGCATAAACATAGCTACTTCATCCTCTCAAACTCTATATCTCTCATCGCCTATACTCTTGGCACTGCTGCCTCCCTTCTTCTCTTACCTTTCTCTCTTGCTCCCCCTTCATCCACTTCTGCCAAACTGGTATCACTCTCTTAGCACTTTATCCCACTTTGTTAAATCAGTGTCTGGATGCTTTAATTTGCCTGATTGTATTGCCTTATGTAACTTAAATATTATATTTTTGGTATATTTTGGTTTTGCTACCTAAAATATCTTGTCCAAATTATCATTGTTATGCTCAAATATCTACATGTAACTTGTGTTATGTATTCATGATTGTTCTCTTGTAGTTTGTCTCCATACTCTCCTGGGTTGTGCCTAAAAATAGTCTTTCTGGCTAGTGTACTTACTCGGTAAACAAAAACTATATAAAAATAAAAAAATTAAAAGACATAATTAGTGTCAAAAAACATTTTTTCAATATTCCTCATAAAGAGGTTATTTTCATCACTATTTAGGTTGGGGGCTATGTAACCTAGTCCTATTCTAAGGATGTAGTTATTAGTAGCCAGTATCTTAGTCCAAATAAATTCTGAATTATTACTTTCTATGTCATTACAGTTTACTAGACAATATTTATAATTGTTTGATATATATATATATATATATATATATATATATATATATAAGATGATTCCTCCACCTCATGTATTTGAGTAGTTTTATTAATTCTAGTGTATCCGATGATATCTGTACACCAATCATTGTTGTTGAACCATGTCTCACAGACCCACATATGTCGATGTTATTTGTCGTTAAGAATGCCCTTAATTCATCCATCTTGTTATTTAAACTATGGGCATTTACAAGTAATATATGCACCTGATTTATACTTAGATTGTCTGCTTCATGAATATTGTTTGATTCTTTTTTTTTCATTATTCCCATTAATACTGTTATTGTTTAATATGTTTGTAAAAGCATCCTCATTGCCACTTTTATTTTTGCTTTTGTTCAGAGTCCAGTTTTCTTGGGCTCTGCCCCCTAGTTGTTAGTTTAAATTATTATCAATATATGAAACAATATATTTTCCTAAGATTCCATTTACTTTTCTGCTTAAATGCAGTCCATCCCATGAGAACAGTTCGTTTTAGTCTTCAAATTCCTCCCAATGAGTGATGCATCATATCTGTTGTTTTAAACACCAATTCTGAAGCCAGTTATTAAACATTTTAACTTTTACTTGGAGTGACTTGGATGCTTTAGGGATCAGAAGTATCTCTGAAAATGCTATTTTGCAATTAAGGAGTGCAAGTTTGTTTGACATCGCTACAAGGTCTTGTTTAATTTTTAAAAGTGGTTCCTTTAGTATATTATTAGCACCAGCATGTATTATTACCAAGGAATCACATGATTTTCCTAAAATATTGTCCAACATCAAGGGTAGAGCATTTATTTTTGCACCCCCAAAAGAAGACAATGTTCGATATTCTTTGTCACTGTTACAAACTATTCTATCTAGGTGCTTAACTATTGAATCTCCAACTACATATACTGATTTATGAGTTTGCTCAGACTGAAAGTCCATAAGATTTCTATCATCCATTAGGGGTATGGCCATTTCCTGTATGCACTGATGCTTTTGGATTGAATCATTTGAGCTAGAAGGTCCTAGGAATGGGGACTGGGGGGCACTATGTTTAGATCTATCTACATTATGTTTGGTGTTAATAGGGGAAATGAGGGCATAACTTGTTCATCACTGCTTATTTGTTCATTTTTAAAATCACCAGAGCAGCTAAAGATATCAAAGCAATTTGTTAAAGATAGCTCAAAGGTACCAGCTTTGCTGACCTTTTTTGGAGCATTAGCACTCTGGACAGTAAACCATTCTTCCTCTGTAAAGGTTGCAGATTCTCTAGATCTTTTTTGATTTTGTTTTACCTGATTATTCTATTCTAAGATTTGTTTGGTTCTTGCTGTACCAGTGGAGGATTTGTGCTTATAACTGTGTTTGTATTAGTGATACTTTCTCCTGTTAGGCCCATAGGTATCTAAGATTAAGTGGGCAGGATATTCAAAGGGGTTGTGCCATGTGCAACCCACTGATGAACCCCAGGGTGATATTCAAAAGAGGAATTTGCACCACAGAAATCCCGATGCATCAGGGCACGCCAGTAATGGATGCAGCGCAAGTGCAGGGGGCGTGCCCATGCATATTCGGCACATCCCGATATTCAGCCCGGGATGTACAATGCATATGCAGGAACACACCCATCTTGCACCACACAGGGGGGCATAAAGATCCACCGACAAAAACAAGAGCAAGGCCTGACCACCCACAGGTGAGCTGCCATATTGCAGGGTGCAACACGGCAGCCACCTGCTGTATGTGGCCATCCAACCTCCCAAGACACAGGCTGGGCATTGGCTCCCCCCACACCCAATCATGGGCATTGGAAATGTAAAATATCCCTGGTGGTCCAGTGGACCCTACTCCCTTGCCTGATCATTGACGTAATGAAATAAAATCATGCCCTGGTGGTCCAGTGGACCACCCCAGCCTGATCGCAGGCTTATGAAAAATAAATGTCTCCCTGGTGGTTCAGTGGACTGAATTCAGCCCAATCGTGGGCTTTGTAAGGTAAAAGGTATCCCTGGTGGTACAGTGGACTCGCCACCAAGCCCGATCGTGGGCATTGTAGAAGAAAAACCCTGGTGGTCCAGCGGTACCCCCCTCCCCACTTGCCCACTCAGACCTGCCACCCCACTCCCCCCCGGTCAGTGGTGGGCGGCAGCTCCCCACCCACAAGCCACCCGGTCGCCCGCCGACTGACAGCGTGCAATCGGCTGTAGCCCATTGGTCCACAGCATGGGCCAATGAGCATGCAGAACCATACTGTGCTACACAGGTCCCGATTATGATGAAATCCCTCACATAACGGAACTAATGAGTACAATCACGATCTACACCCATTATTACGCTGTGGACCAATGGGCATACAGCTTCCTACTATACGCTGTCGTCAGTCGGCGGGTGGCTTGCTGGTGGGGAGCTGCCACCTGCTGCTGACCTGGGGAGCGGGGTGGTGGATCTGAGTGGGCAGGGTGGAGAGAGGGGACCGCTGGACTACCAGGTTTTTTTCCTTCTATAATGTCTGCGATCGGACTTGGCGGTGGGTCCACTGGACTACCAGGGATACCTTTTACTTTACAAAGCCCGTGATCAGGCTGGATTCAATCCACTGGACCACCAGGGAAACATTTATTTTCCATAAGCCCACGATCGGGCTGGGAGCGGTCCACTGGACCACCAGGGATAACTATAGTTTTACATAGCCCGCGATCGGGTTGGGGAGCAGGTCCACTGGACCACAAGGGTCTTTTTCATTTGCACAGCCCGTGGTCAGGCATTGGGGCACTTGCCGCTGAGGTGCAGGGGGGCATTGGTCCCCGACGGCTGCAGCCTGGCAGGACGCCAGGCACAAGTCGCCTGGGATCGGCGCACATGCATGCAAACGGGGCCATAATGACATGCAAATGGACCCATCTGTGCCTTGCATGCATAATGGCCCCATTTGCATACTCACCACTGAATATCGTGGTTCCTGTACCTAGTGCAACTGCACTTGCGCTGGCACATCCCCCTGCTCCTCACTTGCACTGGCGCAGTGTTACTCCACCATGCACAATGGGGGTGACCACAATGCCATATTCAATGGTGCTGAGCCATGGCACAGCAGTGTTGAATATTGACCAGTCCATGCCCTGGTGCATCCCAGTTGCGCTGCGCCCAGGCTAGCGTCCCTGCCTGGCGCAGTTCAAATATCCCATACCAGTGTCTTTGTTCATTTTAAATCTAGCTTCTAGATGGTTTAATCTGCTGTTAAAACGAGAAATCTCCTGTTTCATTTAATCATTTTCTAGGCATTTAGCACATATGTACTGAACGTCAGACTCCATAGCTGTGGTGACCAGTTTATACATATCACAATGTATACATTTAACCCCCATATCACCATTTACAGTCATAATATAATCAGGCATGGTTACACTCAAATTCGAATACCAATTTTGTTGCTGACTAACAAATAATCACTCTTAACTGTTGCGTGGCCTATATACTGTAATTGGCCGATTGCTATAGCCTTACCTAAATGTCATGTTGTGTGCATGCAGGGGTCCTATCCTCCTCACTCCAAACATGCAGAAACATGCATAAAATCAGTGTCTTTGCATCGCTCGCTGCGGCATGGGCAGGTGCAATCTGTTCCCTGCTCATAGCAGGGCTGTTTAAATATCTCAGAACACCCAGAAATAGAACCCAGGGGTCAGCAGACTGCTGCAAGCATCTGTAAAATTAAATGTTTATAAAACAGCACCTATATGCTGGTGAGAGCCGCTCATCCGCGGTTCTGGCATGCACAGATGGAAGATTAGTGCTCAAAGTAAAATTAAAACTGATTAAGACTGAACTGTAGTCCTACAATATAATTTGGACTACAGTTCCTCTTTCTGAACCCACAGTAGGTCACAGGGCTCAAATTTGCCAATCGGGTATCTCCCCAGCGGTGCTTGAAATAAACATAGAAAATACAATTAAAATCAACAGCAGACAAGCTCAGCACACTTTTGCAATGCCCTGCTGCTCACTGATTTGTGTGAAGCAATGTATCACTCACCCGCTCGTAGCAGGGCTGTTTAAATATCTCAGAATGACCCAGAAATAGAACCCAGTGGTCAGCAGACTGCTGCAAGCATCTGTAAAATTAAAAGTTTACAAAACAGCACCTATATGCTGGCAAGAGCTTCTCATCCACAGTTCTGGCATGCACAGGTGGAAAATTAGTGCTCAAAGTAAAATTAAAACTGATTCAAGACTGAACTGTAGTCCTACAATACAATTTGAACTACACGCACTGACATGGGCATGACAAATACTGAATTAATTATAACAAATACCAAAATGGATATGTCACATCTTGAAATTGATATGACATATACTAAAATGGGTAAGACACACAACAAAATGGGTATAACAAAACAAAATGTATGTGACATGCACCAATATAGGTATGACACATATTGAAATAATTATGACATAGACTAAAATGGATATGACACAAACTGAAATGGTTTTGACACATATTGAAATAAGTATGCCATGTACCAAAATGGATATGACACAAACTGAAATGGTTATGACACATACTGAAATAATTATGACACATTCTGAAATGGATATGACCTATACTGAAATGGTTATGACACGTACTGAAATAATTATGACATGTACCAAAATGGATATGACACAAACTGAAATGGTTATGGCACATATTGAAATAATTATGACACTTTCTGAAATGGATATGACCTATACTGAAATGGATATGACACGTAATAGAATGTGTATAACACATACTGAAATAATTATCACACTTGCCAAAATATGACATATGCCCAAATATAATGCCAAAATTCCTGCAGCAGCTGGTCAGAAAGCCCAGTAGTGGGATAACATATTTGATGTGGTCCTCACAAAAGCGGATAGCGTTGAGGGTGTGGGGGTGAGGGTCTGCTTAGGAGAAAGTGACCAAAACACAGTGGACTTCAGGGTTAGATCAGGGTATGAAGCGAGTCAAACCATCACGAAGGTTGTGGACTTCAGACGAGCAGATTTTCCCAAGATGAGGGAGGAATTCTAGATTGAAATGAAGTGAATGAAGGAGATAAGGGTGGGGGAACTATGGAATACGATTAAGGGGGGCTACTTAAAGCCACAGAGAGCTGTTTAAGGAAGATGAAAAAGAGCAAAAGAAGAAGGCCACTGTGGTTCAACAGTGAAGTGAGAAGGGCAATAGGGGAGAAGAAAAGGGCTTTCATAGAATATAAGAGGACACGGGAAGGAGGATAAGGAAAATTACAAGGAGAAACTGAGGGTGGCAGGACAGAGTATTAGGAAGGCAAAAGCAGAAACAGGGAGAAAATTGCTAGGCAAGCCAAAAGGGGGGACAAGCCTTTCTTTTGATACATAGGGGAAAAGAGGAAAGCAAGGCAGGGGATAGTAAGGGTAAATGGTGAGGGGGGATTACAAGTAGAAGGGGATTTGGAGAAGGCTGAAGTGCTGAATACATACTTTGTCCCAGTCTTCACGATAGAGAGCGAAAGAAGTGGACCAGTGATAGGGGGAAGGGGAAGGGGCATGTAGGGGTGGATCCTAGTCCAATCAGTGAGGGCAGGGCAAGGGAGGAATTGGGTACATTGAGGGTAAACAAGGCTATGGTCCCAGACGCCCTGCACCCTAGGGTGCTCCAGGAGCTAAGGGAGCAACTGGCATCATCACTAGCAAGATTATTTAACTTGTCCTTAGATACAGTACAGGGCGGGTGCCAGAGGACTGGAAGAGGACTGACATGGTGCCACTTCATAAAAGTGGCAACAGGGAGGAGGCTGGCAATTATTGCCCAGTTAGCCTCACATTGGTAGTGGGTAAGGTGATGGAGGCGATATTGAGAAAAAGGGTGGTTAGTTACTTGGAAGATGAGGGTCTGCAAGATATCCTCAACATGGCTTCACTTGGGGGTGATCATGTCAGATAAACCTGACAGTTCTTCGATGGGGTGACGAGGATGATTGATCAGAGGGGGGCAGTGGATATGGCCTAACTGGACTTTGGCAAGGCCTTCCACATGGTGCCCCACAGAAGATTGGTTAATAAGCTGGAGAGTTTGGGGGTGGGACATAAAATAACAAGGTGGGTGGAGAGCTGGCTGATGGGTAGAACCAGAGGGTGGTGGTCAATGGAGTGCATTCTGGGGAAGTAGGGGTGATGAGCAGGGTCCCCCAGGGTTCAGTGCTGGGGCCTATTCTGTTTAACATCTACATCAGTGATATAGCAGAGGGGCTGCAGGGGATGGTTTGCCTTTTTGCAGATGACACAAAAATCTGCAATGGGGTAGACACCCCAGAGGGAGTGGAAGCTATGAATAAAGATCTAAGGTTGCTGAAGAGGTGGTCGAAAACATGGCAGCTGAAATTCAGTACCAAAAAATGCACAGTGATGCACTTGGGGCAGAAGAATCCATAACCCACATACACAATGGGGGGTACAGAAATGGTAGCATCTGAGCTGGAAAAGGTTTTAGGAATTATAATCGCTGACAACATTAAGGTAGGGACCCAATGCAGCAAGGTGGTGGGCAAAGTGAACAGAACGCTGGCGTACATAGGGAGGGGGACAGGTAGTAGAAAAAGGGAGGTGCTGATGTCACTCTACAGTTCCATGGCAAGGCCACACCTGGAGCCTGTATGTCAGTTCTGGAGACACCACCTACGCAAGGACATAGATGGCATTGAAAGGGTATGGAGAAGGGCCACTAAAATGGGGCATGGGCTAAGTGGGAAGTCATACAAGGAGAGCTTGAGGGTGTTGAATTTGCACCCAGTGAAGACCAGAAGGGAGAGGGGGGACATAATAGAAACATTCAAATATATGAAGGGGGCCAATAAAGTGGAGGAGAGCTTATTCTAAGGGAAGGTAGATGCAAAGACTAGAGGGCATGGACTGAGGGTGGAGGGAGGTAGATTTAGGGGAAACATTAGGGGCATTACTTCACTGAGAGGGTGGTGGCCCCCTGGAATGGTCTCCCAGAGGAGGTGGTGGAGGCCAGAAAAGTGGAAGATTCAAAAGGGCATGGGACAAACATAAGGGGGTGACAAGGGGGAGGAGTGTGGAATCTGAGCGGGGTAAATAAAGAGGGAGGAAATGGGCAGACTCGATGGGCCAAGAAGGTCTTTTTCTGTCGCACACATCTAAGAATCTATGTATGACCAATACTAAAATGGATATAATGCATAATAAATAAGGTATGACACATTCTAATATGAATATGGAACTCTCTGAATAGATACGACCCATAAAGAAATGCATATGACACTTACCAAAAATCGATAAGAAAATACTACAATGCATGTAACACATACCAGAATGAATACAACACACACTGAAATGGATATGATCTATACTGAAATTGATAAGACTCATTCCAAAATGGTTATCACATGTACCTAAATCATTAAGATACTTAAACTATTGTAATGTATACCAAAATGAATATGACACATACTGAATTGTAGATTATATTTATTTACTATATTGATACTCTTGCTGAATGTGTACTGTAGTAAATAAGTAAAATGTTTATTAAGTACTGAAAACAAAATTATATATTAAAATGCTAGTGTTGAACACCAAAATGAGCATACAGCAAACTGAATTGTTGTCAGACTTGCAAGGCATAGACTGAATAGAGTGTAACATGTGCCAAGGTGTCGATACAGCAAACTGAAATGTTGTGATACACCAAGATGAGTATAATACATACTGAACTGAGTAGAACACACAGTGAAAAGCACATGACTTGTGTAACCAATCAGAGTGCAGCATCACTCCCCCCCCCCCCGAGCTTCTGTAGGACTACAGCAGTTACTGTTCAGTTTCACTGCAGCTAAGAGCTCCTTAAATTGTGTGACTCAGAAATATGCTCAATGTATATTATTAAATTGTTAGTTTGCTACTGTTCCTGTTTCAGTTTTAGTTTTTTAAGATGACCTTTGTTTTCAAAAGTTTTATTTGGCTTTTAACAAAACATACTGTTACATGTGCTCTTTGTGTAAGGTTACACTCAACACCAGATACATGCACCCTGTACTTGTCTTCTTCCGGTGCTTTGCAAAGGTGTGCAGTATGTGGTGTTGTGTAATATTTTTATTTGCCCTGTAAAAGAGGAAACATTACCAAAAAACTGAAGGTTAGAGTTACATAGATACATAGATAGTGTTGGCAGATAAGGGCCTACGGCCCACCCAGTCTGCCCATTTGAGCTTGTAAGTTCACTTTATGTTTTCCTAGGAGTCTTTTCTTTGCTGCCTTCTGAAAACTAATGTCAGTATTTTATCAGTTTAAGAACAGTAAAGGAAATTAATCAGCCATTTATTCTGTAATAATAAGTGCTAGATACACATGTTATACCACTGGAAAGCTGAGAATCTCCTCTGTTTAATACAATAAACCAGGTGTTTGTAGCTTATGACATTATGTAGCAAATAGCCACATTATTAATGTTCTAGGTTTTACTAAAAGATGACAGTTTGTGAATCTATGTATCCATCAAATGATTCATTTCCCTGTCTTTTGTCCCCAGGTTCCTAGACTTTTTGTAAGAGGAGTGTTGCATGTTTACAGGCTTCAGTACATGTGCTGAACTACTAAGTCATTAAAGGCTTAGGCAGCAACCACACCCAGGTTAGTGAGCCTGGGTGACATTTTCAAAGCAGATGCACTCACTGCATCTCAGAGATGTGCCCAAGCACAATAGTCAAAGAGCAGAGATGGGACAGCGCACCTCCGGATGCACCAAAGATAAAGTATAATGCATTTGGCGCACCTGGAGGGGGCATGCCCATGAATGTTCTGTACAACTCTATTTTCAGCCCAAATGGGCAGCGCAACTAGGGTGCATCTCACAAGATGCTCCCAAAAGAGATAGGACTAAAAGAAGTAGTCCTAAGTGCAATCTCCCAACAGGGAGCTACCAGGATAGCAGGCTTGTTATCAGTAACGACAGTACACTGAGCAGTGTGTGCTATTGTGCAATGCATTGTGTGAGCACATTCTGATATGTACATAAAAAACATCTTTCCGTAGAAGTTGTCTGGACTGCTGGTTGTGTTATCATATTGAGGGAATAGAAAGGCAGCACTGGGAATAGGGATGGGGCACCATTCCTGATGGTGGAGATAATGAGGGTGTGAGGAGAGTGGGGACATCCCTAGCGGCCATCTAGTGGGTCGGTGTGCAGGACACCATACCCATACAATGCACTCTGTGGCACAACACATGGCAGGAGGCAGTGCCGGGGTGGGGCAATGACAGGGAAAGTGCAAGGGCCAACACCCATGTTTCTACATAGAAGATTGATTAATAAGCTTGGTAGGCTCGGGGTGGGTCAGAAGTTGGTCAACTGGGTGGCAAACTGGTTGACAGGCAGAAAACAGAGAGTGGTGGTAAACGGTATACAGTCAGAAGAGATGCAAGTTACAAGTAAGGTACCTCAGGGATCAGTCCTGGGGCCAGTCCTCTTCAATATCTTCATCAGTGACATTGCAGATGGACTGGAGGGTAAGGTTTGTCTGTTTGCAGATGACACCAAGATCTGCAACAGAGTAGATGATCCAGATGGGGTGGCAGAATGAGAAGAGATCTGGATAAACTGGCAAAATGGTCGCAAGAGTGGCAACTGGGGTTTAATGCAAAGAAGTGAAAGATTATGCACATAGGGAAGATTAACCCTGAAGCCACCTATAGGCTGGGAGGGGAGTTGCTGGCTGTCTTAAGGGAAGTAAGACTTGGGCATTATCATCACCGATGACAGGAAATCATCTAAGCAGACCACTAAAGTAGTAGGTAAGGCTAGGGGGATGTTGGGGTGTATTAGTAGGGATATCATAAGTCGGAAGAGGGAGGTAATAATCCCTCTTTACAAGACACTGGTTAGGCCCCATCTGGAGTACTGCATGCAGTACTAGAGGCCACACCTTCACAAGGACATTAACCAAATTGAGGCAGTCCAGAGAAGGGCAACCAAAATGGTGCAGGGACTGCATCAGAAAACATATGAGGCCAGATTAACGGAGTTCAATATGTATACCCTAGAGCAAAGGAGGGAGAGAGGTGATATGATCGAAACATTCAAACACATTAAGGGCATTAGCAAGGTGAAAGAGTCTAACATATTTCAATATAAGAAAAATAGCAGGACAAGAGGACACAGCATGAAATTAGAGGGAGGTCAATTAAGGGGTAATGTGAGGAAATTCTTTGTCACAGAAAGGGTGGTGGATGCATGGAACGGCCTACCTCAGGAAGTGGTGAATATGAATACAGTGCAGGGCTTCAAACAGGCATAGGATAGGCATAAGGGAGCAATACAGATGAGTATGAATAGACAGGCCATTGACAGGGCAAAAGCTGATGGCACAGTCACAAAGTAGAAAAAGAAATGGGCAGACTGGATGGGCCTTGCGGTCCTTATTTGCCATCAGCTTTTATGTTTCTATGTTTCATGTGGAACGTGACACTGGGTGGCCTACTGGAATAGGGCCTACAAACACAGTGACAGTGGTGCACCAGAGCACAGGGTGGGCAGGGCAGGTGCTTGGCATAGCAGGCACAGGTGGCTGAGCAGCAGGTAACACACACCCCCAGGTACAAATAATGTTGGGGCATAGCAGAGAACCATGGCTGGACAGGACAGTGGCAGGTGGGCCCATTAGAAGGGATGGGGAAGTGCAGAGCATGACAGTGGCATGCATGTGTATAGTTACAGCATATCTGTATGTGGGCTAGGTCCCACTGGATGCAGTGCAACACAGGCTGTAACATGAGGAATGTAAACAAATGTACCTCCAGGGCTGCAGTACCTGTTGGTCACCTGTGGTGTGGGGTGGCACAGAACAGCCCAAGTACAGTTCGGCACATTCAAATGAGGTTTGGAGCAACTATAATGAGATTCGAAGCAGTTCAGTTGGGCCTGAATTTGGCAATGAGGCCATTTGCATACTCTAAGTGAAAATTGCAGATTTAATTCCAGCCCAACTCAATCTGCAGGGCACATCTGATTAGTTTGACGCATCTCTGTATAGTGCATGTCTGTGTATGTGTGATTCATTGGGTGCATTTGATGGCTTAGTTTTATTGCAGATTTGCAACATTGCCATTTTTACACCTCCCCATGAACAGTACAGCTGTCATTTTTACATCCTGTTCGGAATGTTTTGCACCTGTGGTGCTAAATGCCGTAGTCACTGTGTATAAGCAGCTCGCTAGCAAACTGATATTGCCACTGTTCATGAGGTAGGGTCACAAAAACCATGTTGAAAATTTGGAGTGAAAATACCAACGAATGCCTGAGGTATTAGGGTTTCCAACCATAATGCCCAATCCTGTAGAGAATGACAGGCATCGGGGTGTGACTTGGGATTCTTGCCTGTAATGCTCATACCATTCCACACCCTGCAGCCAGTGAGAGGCATCGAGGTATGCTTTGGACTCTTCGGCCCCAAAGTTCACCCCATTCTCCTATATCACACCCATCTCACCGTATTCACTAATGGAATGGGGTGCGCATAAGGGCCAAAGACCCTAAGGAACACTGTGACACTTGTCAGTGTCTGCAGGGTGGGGTGTGGTGAAATGGCATGGCCATTATACCTGACGACCCAAAGGCACACCCCAATGCCTGTCACTCTTTGCAGGGTGGTGGTGGGGTTGGCTTCAGTTCAATACATCACTGCCATTCCTATTACGCAGCTCTGTAACTTCTACACTACCAATGCCAATGCCAGCAAGCAAACATTCGGCCTTGACAAATGCTTGTTTTCAGTTAGTGGTACACAAAAACAGCTGTAGTTTGAATTTAGGTGCCCCTAGGTAAACACTCACAGTTATGTTTACCTAGTCATGGCCTGAGGAATACAACACAGTTTTATAGGGGGGAACCCCCCCCCCCAGCAATGCCTTTTCTGTGATCATTCTCCCATAGTGTCACAAACTGCAACAGAATGGATGTGATAATTTCGCAAAAGTGTTGTACCTGTTCTTTCACAATTTTGCAATACTACTACATCTAAAAACAGGAATTCTTTGCCACTTCACTACACCTAAATGGCTGGGGCTTTGGGTGGGAAGCTCTGGTCCCACAGATGTGCCTTTTTATGGTTTGGTCCCAAACAATTTAACGCTGCCATAGTTGCAGCATTCTGAACTTAAGAAATGTCCCATAGGATAACATTGCGGCACCTGTGGTGCCTTTTAGCACCTGAATCTGAAAAATGATTAGAAATACGGATTTTTTGCTCCTGGCGCTTCCATGGAGGTTTCAAAGTCATGATTACACCTGCAGTGAATTTGTTTTCACAGTTGCTATGGTTACTGAGATATTGCCAAATAAGTGTTATTAGGGTTCCTTTTCAGTACTATGGGGCTGCAGTATGTCTCCGTACTTATGTGTAAGTGAGAGCGCAGGGCCTGGAGGGCTCATGATCTCACAGTCACATACCAGTTACATTACACTTTTTCCAAAAGAAGGGAAAGTCATTGCAAAAAAACTCTGTTAATGTATAAGTTAGGGTAGATGCCACAGCCACAAAATTCAGGAAATTCAATGTTAGGGTTACCACCCCTACCAGCACACCCCCTGACCTTCACACACCAACAGGCATCAGGGCGTTCCATGGGGTCATGAGGCTAACTCGTAACCCATTGTTATACTGTAGCATGTCAGTTTGTTTAGACATGGAATGGGGTTAGAGTTAGGCTGATAAACCCATGGCATGCCCAACACTGTTGATGTGTGGAGTGTGTGGGGGCTGATAGGGGTGGTACACACACACACACACACACTCATATATATATATATATATATATATATAATTTATATATATATTATAGTGGCACGGTCGCACCACTATATTTAGGGTTATGAAGGCACTTCTATGTTAAACTTGAAATTTTTGCTAATAACTTTTGGACCCATTCAACAGATTTGCCTGAAATTTGGTATGTGCGATGGGACATGGTAGATCTCTTGATTTGCCAAATTTTGTTTCGGTCAGACTTACAGTCTTTGTGCATGAAAACACTGAAAAATGCAAAATTATCCAGTTCTGGAGGCAGATTTGGGGATTTTGTCCATGGCCCTGCACGGCCATCATGTGGTGTGCCACTCTACAAGACAGCTCACCTGAAAAAGCATAGCTGGCCGAACATGCTGCTTTTCGTTTGGTGAAAAAATATTAAGGCATTCAAAGGTCATGCCACTTTTAAGCTCCCATTATAAGTCAATGGGAAAATTTATATGGTTGTTTTGCGAACAAAGAATGAGGTTTGGGCCATCTCATCCCATGTGGTGATCAAAGAATTTGCAGCCTCATGGTTCAAGAATCTTTGTCCCTGAGAATTCTTTGATTGCATTTCTGATCATAAAAAATCAAATATCTCGGCTCTGGAGTCACTCCTGAAGTAAAACTTGGATGGGTTTTACTCAGGGGGCTCCGATCTATAGACCCATGCCTTTGGTTTGACGTAAAATGGTCTAAAAATAAAGTAACAGCATTTTAAAATCTTTGATCGTGGCTCGCTAACGATCTTTGATTGCAAGCCTGCAAATTCTTTGATCGCGAGATTCTTTGATCGCGATCATGCATCGCGAGCGAGGGACGAGATGGCCAAATAAAAAAATCTAATTTTTCAGCCCAGGGGTGCCCTAGGAAGACAAATGAGGGTGGGTTCTGCTCAGGGGGCTTCGTTCTATCGAGGCATGGTGGTAGTTTCATTAATTCTGCCTAAAACTTGAGTTTCACCATTTTTTATTCTTTGATCATGAGCCTGCAAATTCTTTGATCACAAGATTCTTTGATCACCATCTTTGATCATGAGATAGGGACAAGATGGCCAGATTTTATAATGCATTAGATAGGCCAAATGGATTGATTACAGTAAAACTGGGTCAAGAAGAATATAAAAGCTGAAGCAACTACCCATGCAGCCACAGAAAGGGACTTATATTTGAAATATTGATTACCCAAAAAATATGTTGACAAAGTCCTTTCTGACCCACTGAATGAACTGGGTAGTGAAGCGCTGTTGGTTGATGAGTAGAGCCCCGGAAGACACTAGGTTGGGGTGGTGAGGGCAGAATTTGCTCAACTCGGCCATCTCCATGATGGACATAGGTGAAGTAGCATGCTCATTTTACCTCTTTCAGTGTGCAGTGAAAGCACATTGTAAAAAATCAGTGAACTACCAGAAAGTCATGACTAAAATGCACGTTCTGAAATGAGGGATAAGCCTGCAGCATAAATAGGTATGGGCTCTTTAATTTGCCTAATGCCATTAAGATGTGGCTGTTTTTTTAGAGTGTATTCCTAGACAGCCTGATTTCATTGCCTATGAGCTTGTCTGCTGATTGTGGTCCTAGACTCGCACATATATGAGTTACGGATTTTGTATGCCTCCATATATTTTGATTGTTTAGAAAATAGGTAACATTCTAAGTTTAAATATGCTGCTTAAGTCTAAAAATGAGCACTGTAACCCATAGAAATAATGATTAAAAAACTGCTGACTCTTTGGCTTCAAGCACGCGCCGTGTACTGTATACTCAGTGTGCATGCCCGGGGGCAAGGAGTCATCGGATACTTATCTTTTTCACTACAGGTCAGAGTCCTCATTTTTAGATATATGGAGCATTTGTGTCATTTATTTTTAATTGTTCCCTTTTTATTCCTGCTGGCCCTGTTTGCCCTGTATGCTGATCTTGCCACTTGCCACAACATAATGCTCAGATGAGAAGAAGCTCACACTGCCGCCAGCGCGAGTGTCATACCTGATCAGTGTCAGCCACAGATCGGATGACCCCCCCATGTGAAACCTCAGCCACAGCAGTAAAATAAAAGCACTGACCAGCTGCAAGCAAAGTCTGTCTTTGTCTAGTCATCACAGTAAAGTACAATAAAAGTGAAAGCCACTTGTGAATCAGAAATTAGCTTTCTGAAATGTAGGTGGCTTTTACTTTCACTGCACTTCATGTTTGTCTACTGTAGTTTCAGAATCAATAAACTATAAGGGCATAAAAATTCATAACTTGTGAATGTAGGAGTCTACTTTACCACTGCATTTTTTATGGCAAGTGTTCTCTAATAAAGCAAAAAACGGCTCCAGCTCAGTGGTTTAGCGTTTTCAATGGGTTGCTTAATGTGATTGTGTGCACTACAGTACTGGATGAATTCATAAACGTTTCTACAGAGCTGCAATGTATCCGAAGCTGAATAGCAGCTTGACTCAAACCATTAGGAAACTTTTATTGATTCACTGCAGTGAGCACTGCACACATTAAGCAACTCATTGAACACTGAACCATATGCTGGGTTTGTTAATATCTGGTGTGATTTTCTGTATGCACAGAGATCAATCCATGGGGAAAAGGTCTAACACCATTGCACATACAGAGGTTGCAGATGGGTAGTCCACACCACTGCTGCAATGATACAATCATGTGCACAAAAAAAATACCAACACTTGTAAACACGTTTTGCTACAACACAGCCAAAAAATAACACTGGAATGTTTATTATTTGGAGGGGGTGTAGGGGGGGAGCTGCAGTGTCATCATGATGGTGGTTATTTTTATTAGATCTCATGCGTCATTTGCCAAAATGCTGAACAGGTATCACTGCCTTCCCCACCGAATAAGGCACTGCTTCAGAATTTATTGTCCCCTGAATCCCCTCAGGAATGATGGACACTACACCATTTTAAACTTATTGGTTGTTCATTGGCAAATTTATTCATGGCACAAAAGACTATATTTACAAAACATCTAAGTTTAAATTCACAGTTCAATTTTACATCAGTTTTTTTCCAAATTTCCCTAGTTACAGCCTACATCTTTCTTCTGGTCATTTCTTCCATCTTGCTTTCAGGGCCCGGACACAGTAAATCCAGCCCCCTCCTTCACACCAGAACCAGGCTGGTTCCACTTACTCGAGCTTTCGGCCTCCAGTCCCGGACACTTCTGAATCCAGCGCCTGGACCTATCCCCCTCTCCACTTTACCACCAAGTCTGGGTTCTTTGTCCCCAGACCATGTATCCTACCCTTCCCCCCTTTCCCCCCACTCCCCCTTTTTCTTTCTCCTCCCCATGGGCATACATGCCTCTCCCTGCCACAGGACTCTGCCCCAGCCCCCTGGCTGGTGCTACCTCCCCAGTGAGACATCCACCTCTGGCCCTATGCCCCAGGGCACTCACCTGCCCTCCAGTTCCTTCCTTTGTGCCATAATTGCCCCCTGTGCCTTCCTTAATGAGGGTGGGAGGCGGGAAATTCCAGCAAAATAGGGTCATCCTGCCTGAGCCCTGGCCTAATATACCCTTACTAGGCTCCTGGTCAGGGCCCCCTTTTGGGCTCTGCCCCCAGCCAATCCCTGGGGCTCTGGCTTGCCTTGTCATTTGACCCTCTTCCTGCCAGGTGATGTCACTAGGCCCCTCCCCCATCCCTCTTTCCTCCCCCTTCCCCTTCCCTTCCTATTCACCTATTCCTGTTAGGGATCACTGGACAACCTGGCCTCCCTTTTAGAGGCAAGCCCCATTGTCCCCTGAATCCCCCCAGGAATGATGGACACTACACCATTTTAACTTGTTGGTTGCTCGTTGGAAAATTTATTCATGGCACAAAAGACTATATTTACAAAACATGTAAGTTTGAATTCACAATTCAATTTTACATCAATTTTCTTCCAAATTTCCCTGGTTCTGGCCTCCGTCTTTCTTCTGGTCATGTCTTCCATCTTGCTTTCAGAGCCCGGACACTGTGAATCTGGTCCCCTCCTTCACACCAGAACCAGGCTGGTTCCACTTACCTGGGCGTTTGCCCTCTAGAACCGGACACTTCTGAATCCGGTGCCTGGAGCTAACCCCCTCCCCGCTTTATCACCACGTCTAGGTTCTTTGTCCCCAGCCCATGTATCCTACCCCCCTTCCCCCTTCACCCCTGCTACCCCCTTATTTTTTCTTCCACTGCCCCTCCTCCAGCTTGTGATGGACGGAGGGGCTCTCTCATGGGCTAGTATGTAAACCCTTTCTTGTCTATCTGGTTGATTAGTTCCCCTTAGGTCGCAGGAACCGACACATCCCAAACTCCGACAGGTGGACGTCATCCGACCTGTACACCACCAGCTGGTCGAAAGAGATGTCTCTGCGCTGCAGGTGCACCCCTCCCATCTCTACTACCACCCTGGCCACTCTCCTGTTTAGACACTTCCCGACCTTCTCGATTAGCCAGACGTCTTTAACCCCCACTCCAAACCCTCTGGGAAGTGATGTCAGACCAGCTGATCGTCACCCTTGGCCACCAAACTCTCAACCTCTCCAAATCTCCTGTGATGCTCTGCCCCAATGCACCCCATGGCAAGTTCCCAAAATCATTGCCCCCCAGGTGCATAATGATACAGTCCGGAGTGCCCCATTGCATTTTTAATTCCTCCATCAAAGGCATTAGCTGTGCCCACCTCATCCCCCTGATGCTTTTCCATAGCACCCTGGTATGCTCGGTGTTATATCTCAGGTCCGCTCCTCTGGAGGTGGTGACTGCAAACCTTTAAGCCCAATATACGAAGGAGTACCCCACTATCCAGATTTTCCTCTTGGAACCTGCCATGGAAATAAAAATACAGTGTGAGTTGCTGTTGCTATTTTCTCACATACCTCTTGTAGCAGCTGGACCTCTAGCGCCCCACCTTTTGCACCTCCGCCACTGCAGACCCACTTTCTGCTGCCTCCATGGCTGCCCCAATCCTGAATGAATGTGGAGCAAATTTGCTGGGATCCTCTCCCAGGAATGCCAGGGCCCTCTTGAGAACTGCTCATACTTGAAACCCTGTGACCGGGGACCCATCCCCATGTCTGAACAGCATTCCCCCGCCCCCCCCGAGCCCTCCTGTATTCCTCCAATGCACTCACGGCGCAGCTGGGCAACTGTGGTTTCCTTACTATTGATACTTGGGCCCCCTTTCCTCTTTGGTCCATCTTAGACCTGATCAGGGTAATGACCAGTCTGTCATGTCCCCATAGTACATCCTCAAGCTGCAACGCCTGTCCAGTGGCCGCCTTCCATGGGGCCACCACCTCCCCCACTCGGAATGCCCCTGCTGCCATAATTGCGAACAGGGTTCAGAATAATACCCCTTCTTGGGCCGATGTGCATACCTTCTGGGTGGCCCCCAATACCCTTACCAGTAACTCCCCTCTTATGGGTTGCCTTCCATCCACCCTGGCCGCTTGGCCCCTCCGCCAACCTGATACTATACGTTTTATTGCCCTGCTGGCTCCTACATCGGGCCATCTTCTGTCTTGGCTCACCCAACTGATGCCAGCTAAGTGCACGACCATCGTGGTGTGGGCCATCCGTTCCTCCCACATTTTCACCACAAACCTCTTTACCTGCTCCTCCCGGGCTGGTTCGGCCCTGTCCCACCCATGCTTCCTCCTGAAGTCCTGAAACTTCGCCCATCCTGCCTCATATGCCGTCAATGTGTTGGCTGCCCAGGCTCCCCAATACAACGCCTTGGCTGTGGCTCTCCAGCCTCCCACATCCGGTCTGGGATCCTGGTCCTGTGTGGTGCTGCCTGCGACCTTAGCTCCTGAAACCTGTCGAGCTGGAAACGGAAAAGACTGTCAGCCACTTCATTCTTCAACCCTTCAATGTGTTGCACTTTGAAAGATATATTCAGCTGTAGACCCAGCAGCACCAGTCGCCTAAACAGCCGACCCACCATCTCTGTCCCCCCCCCTTGTCTATTAATGACTTCCACAACCCCTCTATTATCGCACCAAAACAGGATGCGCTTACCCTGCATCCAATGTCCCCATATTTCCAACACCACCAAAATTGGAAACATTTCCAAGAAGGTGATTTCCTTCAACAACTCCATTCTTTCCCATGTTGCCGGCCAAGGCTACGACATCCAATCCCCTTGAAAATACACTCCCATGCCCCAGGCACCTGCTGCATCTGTGAACAGCTCCAAATCCACATTTTTCTCCCATTCCTCCTGCCAGAATGTCACCCCATCGTAGCTGTCTAGAAACTCCTCCCATACCTGAAAATCCTGCCTTAGACCTCTCGACACATCCACCCAATGGTGTGGTAGCCGAGCCTTCCCTGTTGCCCTCCCCAACCTCCTAGTGAAAGCCCTGCCTGGGCTGATGGCCTTGCAGGCAAAATTAAGGTGCCCCAGTAGTTGTTGCATTTGTACCAGCAGCACCCTCCGCCTCCCAGTAACCTGGGCTAGTAGGCCCCTGAGGCGAGCTACTTTGTCCCCAGGAAGCCGGAAACATCCTTCTTCTGCATCCACCTCTATGCCCAGGAACTCTCATTTCCATGAGGGTCCCTCCGTCTTGCCCTGTGCTAATGGGATGCCTACCTGTTGGCACATAGTCTCAAAATCACGCAACATCCCTTGCGCCTCTGCTCTGGATTCCCCAATGAGGAGGAAATCATCCAGGTAGTGTACCACCCTCTTGTGCTTCTACCGAGTCCCAAATACCCACTGCACTCACGTGCTAAATGCCTCAAAGGTGGAACATGCCACCGAGCACCCAATGGGCATGGCCTTGTCGAAGTACATGCCCCCTTGGAATTGAAACCCCAACAGGTCACAATCCTCGGGTCAGACGGGTAACAACCGGAATGCTGATTATATGTCCATTTTTACCAGCCATGCTCCTTCAATAGCTCTGATTAGCATTATCGTCTGTTCCAGGGAGGTGTATGATACCACCCTAAGGTGATCGGGGATGCCTTCATTTACCGAGATCCCTCCAGGTGGGATAAATGATGAATCAATCGGACCTCCCCAGCCGCTTTCTTGGGGACAACACCCAAAGGGGACACCTGGAAATGTTCGTATGGGGGGGCCCTCCACTCATCCTGCCCTAATTTCCTTCTCTATCTTGGTGCCCATTATTTCCTCTTTTTTCCTTTCACTGACCCCAGGTTCTTGGCCCACATTCTTGACCGCCCCCATTGAAACCTCAGTGGAAAACCCATCCGGAAACCTGCCCTCAGCAGCTCTGCTACCTCCTTGTTTGGGTAGTCTGCGGTCCATTCCTCGACCACAGCTAGGGAGATGGGGGTGCATGCCAGCCCATAACCCCATCGCCCCCCACTGCCTGGCCTGTTACCACCATCCCCCTGGAAGGAAATGCTGCCCCTTGACCGCCTCCCCTGCCCCTGCCCTGGCCCCCTACATTCCCAAAAGGACAGCTTGTGGTATTGTCCCCATGCTGTCCCCCACTTGTCCACCCCTGTCAGCAATTGGCGATCAGGTGCCCCCTGCACTTGGAGCAAACGCCAGAACTTGCAATTGCCCCATGTGCATGTGGCCTTGTTGTAGCCCCAACATGCCCTGACCACGGTGGTAGGTGCGGCCCTCCTTGCTTGTTCGCCCTGGCCCCTCCCCGCTCCTCGGAGAGGGTCTCACCCACAATTCTGGAGTGGGTAGTCCCACCTCAGATCCCCTTGGCCGCCATCCGCTCCAGAATGCCTCCTGCTAGCTTGAGCCAGCCATACCTGACCTTGGCCCTGTATGCATCTCTGATAATGGACATGTATGTCAACAAGGGGATGGCGAGGTCCGGCTGCTTTTCCAGCACCAACGCACTGTATATGATGAACCCTCCTTGCCAGTTCTCAGTGTTCTTCCCTTTGTATTTTGCTTCCTCCTTCTCGTGGCCCACCACCGCCAGAGCCACCGCCAATTCTGACTTCCCAACCGACTCCTTCTGCTCATATTTTGTGGCCGTGTCCTCATCCACCAGCCCTGATATGTCCACATATTCTCCCTTCCAGATGTTCTCCTTAATTGACACTGGGACGTGGTCCCGATTGAGCAGCCTGGAGGCCCATCATATATTTTTTGCCTGCTGTCTTAGCCTCTCCCTTTATCTGCCCCCAGCCCTTTACCTTCAAAGCCTGAATGGGTCTGCTCCATCTTTTGATCCCTCTCGCCCATGTCTCCCAGTAGCCCCTCCAAGTAACCTTTCAGCCTGTTTTCGTCCGACAAATCCACGTCATCCTTACCCCCATCTGGGTTCCTCTTATCTGGTTCTGGTTCCGGCGGGGGTGCAGGGCTAGGCACAGGGCGTGGTGCTTCCTTCCTGGGCCTCTTGCCCCCCGCTCCCCTGCCTGGGCGCCCCTCCTACTCCTTTCATTTTTTCACGGCCTCTTCTTCCAACTCCCTCTGTTTAGCTACCACCACCAGCTCTGACATCTGGCCCATCAGCTCGGATGCCTTCTCCATCAATCTTTCGCTGGACAACTGAGCTCACTTGGGTGCCATGGCATTCAAATATGTCACTACAATCAGAGAAACGAAAACACCTGTTCAGCCTTGCATCTACATTTATTTATTTATTTGTTTCTCTATTTATTTATCTATTTATTTATTTAGTTTCCGCCAGGCCACCATTTCCCTACATCCGGGACATTGGCCCCTCCTGTTGCCTGTTGCCCGCTGTCATCCGCACTGCTTGCCAAGCAAACCGTGCCTTTGATCCCTGTTAGCCCAGTTGTTATCAGCCTGAAACCCTGCCCCCGCTTGACTTCCTTATCCTCCCTTCCTGTTGTAACAGGTAGGCATTGTGCCTGCCCTCCCCAATGCCAGGCACCTTTCTCTGTTGTTTTTTTATTTCGACCTCAACCGAGCCATGGCCAGCTGTTTACCCATCTCATCTGCCTTAGGTCCTCTGCCCTCTGCCTCCCTGGGCCTGCCCGGATCTGTGCGCCAGCATGGTCACCCCCTCCATGCAGCTTTATTCCCCTGCAATTGCCTTATTGTGCTTCCCGCACAATGTGCATCGTGGGGCACTACTGCTGCTGCCCCTCCCGACTTTCTTTGTAGGCCCCCCCATGTGCCCCACCAGCCCGGGGACACGCCGCACCTCTCCATGTTCCCACTTTCTTCGGCTGTTGCCCACAGCCCTCTCGCTCCTTGCTGCAGCCTCGCTGGTGCTGCATCCTGCTTCCTCTTGCAAGCCATGCCCAGCCGTCTCCACGACTCTCCCTGACTCCACATGCCTCATCCTGCAACACGGGCCCAACACTGTAAAAATTGCAGGGGGACAAATTCTGCCCTCCCATCCTTCTACCACTCCTCCCGTACAACCACCTTCCCCTTACATCCCCCCTTAAAAGGGGGGGACAGGTCCGCTCCACCACTGCGCACCGCCATGTGGCTCCCAGGCCCCAGCTGCTCCTCCCAGGCCCTTCTGTGGGCCTGCTTCCTGAATGCGCCCACTACCTACATTTCATTTATATTATTTTATTTATTTTTTATTTTTATCTGCCACCAAAGAAACAAAAACTCCATCCATGTTTACCCGAGCAAAACGCCTCTTCCATTTCCTCTGGGCCTGGCCCTGTTCATTGGACCACCCCGACCTCCCCTTTGTCTCTCTGCAATGATACAATCTGAAGCAACACCAGGCCTCATTGGCTCTCTGCCAGTGTATTGCAATGCCTGCGCCTCACCATGCCCTTGCTTGTCACCCAGGGACCTCCGGCCTTCCCCCGTCACATTTCCTACCAACAACAAACCTCCCCCCAGCTCTCCGCCCTTCGCCCAGGCATTTTCGCCTCCACCAGTGGCCATGCCTTCCCAGGCCTTCCGTCTGTATTTCTCATGCTCCCCCATAGACCACTTTTGGCCCACGCTTGCACTATGTGCTCCGCGCCTGCCCCATTCCACAAATTCCAGCAAAAACACCCACATCTGCAGCCGCTCGTTGCTGCTTGCTACCCATGCTCGCCCTGTGCTAAGGCTCCTCTGAGGCCACAACTCCACCCACCAGTCTAGGCCTGAATGCCACCTAAAACTCCCTTTTTCCTTTTTTTTTTCCCCGACACCATTCGACCTGCTTCTCTGTCTTTTCTCGGGGCTGTCAGAGCCCCCAGAGTCTTTCGCCTGCAGCACCAGCATTTGGGCCTCTCTCCCTTGCACACCACAAGCAATGCCACAAAACAAGCTTGGCCCTAAACTGCTCCATGCGCCCACATGCTTCGGGCGCCTCCTGAACCACACTATCAAATAAAAACAGCCATTCACTCAAGCCCCACTGCTTGCTGTACACGCTATCTCCAGGCTAGAATTTTGCACTAAAACCATTGAAAACCACCAAATATGAGCCCTGCCGGCCTTGCAATGCAACCTCCTGCTACTGCCCAGGCTAAACCTCCTCACTAACTCTAGGGGAGCCAAGCAGCCCCACCAAAAACCGAGCTCCCCTTCAACACACGTTTCCTTCTTATTTCTTTTTTTTTTTAATACCTTACAGTGCACAGTACTGTTTGAGCATCAAACTTCCATCATTCTTTAAGTATACAATTCACCATGCTATCTCGAAACCACCATAAATTGCCAGTCCATGCACCACGTGGCCTACTAGGCCCCAAAAGCCTTAAGTGCCTTACCTGGTCTTGCCAACAATGTGCTGAGTTCTCAAATCTGAAAGATTCCCAGCAAAAGAGGTCATCCTGCCTGAGCCCTGGCCTAATATACCCTTACTAGGCTCCTGGTCAGAACCCCCCTTTGGGATCTGCCCCCCAGCCAATCCCTGGGGCTCTGGCTTGCCTTGTCATTTGACCATCTTCCTGCCTGGTGATGTCATTAGGCCCCTCCCCCATCCCTCTGTCCCCCCTCCCTTCCTATTCGCTCATTCCTGTTAGGGATCACTGGACAACCTGGCCTGCCTTTTAGTGGCAAGCCCCATTGTTAATGCTGTATACTAATTTTATTTTACAAGTGCAAATCACAATGCAGTCATCATAAAACAGGGCAGGTCGCCTCGATCTCTGCGAAAACAGCTCTGCAGGATCATTGAGAAGGTGCACATCGCATAGGTAAGCCTAAAACTGTGAATATGAAAGCAAAATGATTTCTGATCAAGTTTAATGCCATAGTACAGCACCACTCAGAGTCAGTCACCCATGTATATATGCCTTTTTTTAAATCAGTCCACAAGTGAAATAACTCACTTCAGTTCAGATGCACTGTTGGCAGAAAGCACTGGTGCACTATACACCAGGGGTTGCGGTAATGTACCAATATAAAGGATGAATTTAAAACATTTTTTTAAAAGTTGTGCGACATAAAGTGACCTTAAGTTAAATGGATACTTGTATTACATGTCCGTGGTGTGACTTTGGTAAAACAAGACTCGCCTCTTAAGATAAATGGGTCTTATTCTCAGGCATGGATATGAAGAACGTCACACAGGGTGTGCCGGGATTTTGTAATAGTTTCAAGTCCTGGGTGGGTTGTAAGGCAAGAGATGCAGCCGAGCACCTTCGACCACTGTTCCGCAGGTTGGTGGGAGCACAGGGCCCGAAGGGCCTGCACTCCCACCAACTTGCGCAAGTTCTTAGTTTTGTATTCTTTCTCAAAAAGTAAGGAAATTCTATGCAAAAAACTGCGTTAATGCATCATTTAGGTTTAAAGCACAAAAAGTCAGGAAATGAAAAATCTTTAGGGTTGCCTCTCCCCCCCATGGACCCGCCAATCATCCCAAGATTGACAGATGATGGGGTGTGTCATTGTTGTGAGGCTCCAAATGTTGCCCCATTCTTGTTCACTGTTGCTTCTCAGTATGATTACACAAGGAATGGGGCAACATTTAGGCCTCACAACCCCAATGACACACCCCGTCATCTATCAATCTTGGGATGATTGGTGGGTCCACGGGGGGGAGAGGCAACCATAAAGATTTTTCATTTCCTGACTTTTTGTGCTTTAAACCTAAATGATGCATTAATGCAGTTTTTTGCATAGAATAGAAAATATATATATATGTACTAGATAACCCATTCTTAGGTGTGTGGTCATGCTCTGATATACGCATGCCTTGGTGTGCGTCAACCACCCAAGGCATGGATATATCAGAGCGCGACCACACATCCTAGATTGGGTTATCAATCTTATAAAATGGCAATTTTTTTTTAGAGGGGGTAAAAGTGCAGGTGTGCAGTCGCGCTTCGATATACGCATGGTCATGTGATGGTCATCATCCAATAGGTTCCAAGCAATTTCCTCTACCCATTTTATATATATATATATATATATATATATATATATACACACACACAGTATATATTATAATGGCATGGTAGTGGCAGTATAGTTAGGGCTGAGCAGCCACTTCTATTTTAAACCAAAACATTTGCACTTTAATAACTTTGCAAGTGTTCGCCCTATTATAGGCTGTGGGGAAAACATATGTACGGCACAAACGTTTCTGCAAAAGTACTGGGTATTTACACGAAAGTACCATTGGTTTACATGGGGAACTTTTGTAAAAGTACTGGGGACTTTCGCAAAAGTCCCCTGTGTTAACCAATGGTAATTTCATGAAAGCACTGTGTACTTTCATGAAAGTGCCATTGGTTAACATGGGGAAGGACTTTTGTGAAAGTATGCAGGACTTTTGTGAAAGCCCCCCTATGTAAACCAATGGTACTTTTGTGAAAGTACAAAATACTTTTGCGAATGTAGGCTGGTACACAGGCCCAATAAAATAGTTTCTTTGCCACCTTATAGCCAAAAAATGGTTAGAACTTTTGGGCTGAAATGTGCAGGGTGGTAAGTCCTTCTCCATCAGAAGTGCCTTTTGATGCTTTGATGAAAACATTTATGCCAGTGCCATTGTTATGGCATTCTGAACTTGAAACATTTCCCATAGCATAACATTGCAGCATCCGCGGCACCTTTCCATGTCCGTATCTTGGAAACAGTTCGAGATACGGATTTTTTGCTCTGGCTGTCTTAGTCCACCTTTAGTTGAACTAAGCCTGAGTGGAGGTTTTCATCTCATGATTACAATTGCAGTAGAATTTTTTTCATAGTTGCTATGGTTACTGACATATTGCCAAATTAGTGCTACAAGGGTTGGTTTTCAGGACTATAGGGCTGTGAGAATGTCTCCGTACTTATGTGTAAGTTGGAGCACGGGGCCCAGAGGACCCATGCACCAACATACACATACTATTATGCAAAAATGGACAGCATGAAAGGAGTGCAGGGCCCGGAGGGCCCATGCTCCCACAACCACATACCACTTCCATTACACTTTCTCAAAAAGAAGGGAAATTCATTACAAAAAACTTTGTTAATGCATCAGTTAGGGTTGATAACACAGTGACAAAAGTTTGGAAATTCTATGTTAGGATTACTACCCCTACCACCCCACTCTCACCCCGTACCCTCTACACATCAACAGACATTGGGGTGTGCCATGGAATCATCAGGCCTAACTCTCTCCCCATTCTCCTATAATGTAGTATGTCAGCTTGTTTACACATGGAATGGGGTGCGAGTTGGGCCTGACAACCCATGGCACACCCTGACATCTGTTTGTGTGTGGATGGTGGGGAGGGTAGGTGGGAGGGAGGGGTAGTAATCCTAACATTGAATTTCCAAACTTTTGTCATGGTGCTATCAACCCCAACTGATACATTAACTGAGTGTTTTTTTTTTTGCAATTAATACATATACAGTATATACACACCATGGGGGGAAGCTTTCTCAGTAGAATATCCTGTGTTATTTCCACTGCAGTGAGGATAAATCCTGATGACATTAGCAGAGTGAGGATAAATGCCATTTATCCACACTCTGCTGATGTCACCAGACAGTAGCGGATCTAGGGGGTTTTAATGGATGCAGGTGTACCCCCCCCCCCATTGTAACTTGCTTGCTTGCTACTGCTACATTTCACTTTGCTGGAGAAGTTTAATAAATTGATTGTAATAAAATCTACATTTAAAACAATAGATTACATTATTATTTTTAGTCAAGAATTTAATGGAAAAGATAATATAAAGGATTAAAAAAATGGCAAAAAATTACATTTCAAGTCCACACACCACCACAGCATCCCCCATTGTAAAATCCTGGACCCGCTACTGTCAGCAGAGTGAGGATATCGTCACTACAGCTTGCATTCTAAATGGAACTGCTTTAGAAAACAGTTTCTCTTTCTCACTGAAGCTGCAACTTACTCAATTAGCTTTGCAAAACACTCTCACCTGTGTCCCATGGTGTTTCTAACACTCCTAGCCCATTACTGTGCTGATCTCAGCTTCAAAACAACCTAAATTCTAAATGAAACTTCTTCGCACAGCAGTTTCTCTTTCTTAGTGCTACCTGCAACAGTTTCTCTTTCTCACTGAAGCTGCAACTTATTCAGTTAGCTTTGCAAAACACACTCACCTGTGTCCCATCGTGTATCTGACTCCCAGTCCATTCACAACAACAGACACACACACACACATGCACACAGACTCACACTCTCACACCACACACAGAATGAGCAGAAAACACACAGAAACAGAAAAAAATTTCCTAAAGCTCTCACCCCCATGGTATAAATCACACACATGATGTGCAGATCGTGGGATATGGAAAATATTCTCAGTCCTGCAGAGTGAGTTGTACATTCTCACTCGTGCCTTCGGCACTCATGAGAATACAAGAGCTCACTCTGCAGGAGTGAGAATATTTTCCATATCCCACTCTGCCCATCATGTATCCTATATATATATATATCTATATATACACACACATAGATATATATATATATAATAGGGTGAAATTACATTTCTATGTTAAAGTCCAAATGTTGAGGGTTAATAACTTTGGAGCTGTTCAACAGATTTGCATGCAACTTAGCATGTGTAATCTCTAGGGGTAGTGCTCTTGACCTGCCAAATTTCGTAGGAATCCTTCAAGTGGTTTCTGAGGTATAAACTGTTGGAAAAACAGAAAAATCTGGATTATTTTACATTTCTTTGTACAGCTGGATCTCAAAAAGAGCTCTATGTTGTGGGCTGTAATTTTCAGGTTAGAATGCATTTGGGTCACAGATGTGCCTTTTGAAGGTTTGGTGAAAAAATATGAATCCATTCAAAAGTTATGACATTTTAAATTTTCCCATTGTTTCCGATGGGAACGTTTACATTTCAGGCACGAAAGCAAATAATTTTCAAACAATACGCCAAACGTTCAGAAAATCACCATACATTTTTTCAAAAATATCCTTTGTTTTTTAAACAGATGGAGAATTGTGTGAAAGACAGTCACTTATTTTCACACCAATGTTTTTTCGAACGCTTTGGTGACCTAGCTGCACTGTTTTCTCCGACACACTGACGTTTGACACATTTCAACTGTGTTGCAGTTACCATCTTGTTTTCTTGCTTAGCGAGGATAATTGTGAACAAAGAAAAAGTAAACATTAGAAGACATTTAAAGATGAGTTCTTCACTTCTACTCTGATTTTAATGTGCTGAAAACTTTTCAAACAAATGGGAGCATTGTGAGAAAAAAAACAACAAGAGCTGCTTTTGTGCACTTTGTGCGCACAATACATTGCGTCTACTGGGCATACTGGGAGCTCACCCCAGTGTGCCCAAATTTGTTTTTTATGTCTAAATACCTGTGAAAAAAGAAAAACCTCCCCAAGATGTTTTCTTCGATGCAGAATCCTGCATCGAAGTGTGCGCCAAATTCGATGCAGGATCTTGCATCGACGTACTATAATGTGCCACACAATGCTTTCCCATACAAAACCATTGTGCGGCACATTAAAGTATTTCCTGCATCGAAATTTGCACACATTTCAATGCAGGATCCAATATTGATCTACTTTGCCTCTGCCCCTTATCGACATCGGGCTGCCCAATCCCCATGTCGATCTGTAACCCATTGCCCAATATTGTGGCACACTGGGAGCCCACCCCAGTGTGCCGATATTTATTATATAAATTAAAGCTCTCCGACACGGGATGCCCACTTCCAGTGTCAGATGACCCCCAAGCCTACTCTTACTGCCGACAGGTGTTCAACTCTGTCGCCATGATGATCCCCAAAAACCTATGTAGCACACTGGGAGCCCAGCCCAGTGTGCCCAAATTGTTTTTTTTTCTCTGTTCCTGTAAATGAAGAAAACCATCCCTTGAAGGCTTTTTATTTTCTTTAACCTGTAATGAAGAAACCGGTCCATCGTCATCTCCCCATCCCCCTCCCATCCACACCTCCTCTACGCACCCACCTCCCTGTCCCCCACCCATACTCACCCTCCAGAGGTTGGGAGCCATGATCTTCTCTGGACTGGAAGACATCTGCACTCTTCAAAGCCGAACTGTGAAATGAGGAATCGGGTAAGCGCTGTATAATGGGACGGAATGGGGGGTTTCAACTTAGGTTGATAACTCAACCAATTTTAGGAACTTTGGCCCCAAATTTTCAACATGGGGTTTTTGGGACCCCTCCTTATGAACACTGTCACTGTCATTTTGTTTCTCGGTCTCAAAAGGTGATTTTGTGGTCACTGCATGGAATCACCTTTTGGGACCGGGTCATAAAATGATAGTGCCACTGTTCATGAGGTGAGGTCCTAAAAAGACCATGTTACAATTTTGGTGAGAATATCCACAAAATGACTGTGTTATGAGCGTGCATTGTGCAGTTTCTACGCATGCTCGTAGCATCACCAATTTTTTATATTTTCACTCCAGATTTTCAACATTGCCATTTTTTAACACCTCCTTATGAACAGTACAGCTGTCATTTTTCATATTCTGACCAAAATGTGTTTTCGCACCTGTGGCACAGAATGGTGCTGTTGCTGCATGAAATCAGCTTTTAGGACAGATTAACAAAAGGACAGTGCCACTGTTCATGGGGGGGGGACTCATAAAGCACATGTTCAAATTTGATGAAAAAGTTCCAAAAAATGACTGATTACGGGAGTGCGTTGCGCACTTTCTATGCATGCTCGTAACTTTGCCAATTTTTCATATTTTCACTCCAGATTTTCAACATTGCCATTTTGTCACACTACCTTATGAACAGAACAGCTGTCATTTTGCACATCCTGTCTGGGATTGTGATTTTGCACCTGTGGAGCAAAATAGCTCAGCCGCTGTGTGAAATCAACTTTTGGGATGGATTAACAAAATCACTGTTGCACTTTTCTTGATGGGAAGTCCTGTAAAGCCGATGTTGAAAATTTGGTAAAAAAAAATTCCAAAAAATGAGTGTGTTATGAGCGTGCATTGTGCAGTTTCTACGCACACTCATCACTTTGCCAGTGTTTCCCATTTTTCACACTGTTGTACTGTGTGGATGGAGTGATGGGAGCACAGGGTCTGAAGAACCCTGGCTCCCACCGTAACACATAGATACTGTTATACTATCTCAATGAAAGGATAGGATTGCAAGGTCCGAAGGACCCTGTGCTTCTTGGACACTGCACTCCCACCATGACATATGGATACTGTTGTACTATCTTAATGGAGGGGATCCTGCACTCCCCACCATGACATACAGACACTGTTGTAATATCTGCATCATGGGATGTGAGTGCAGGGTCCAAAGGAGCCTGCACTTCTACTGTGACTTATGGATAGTGTTGTACTATCTTGATGGAGGGATGGGAGTGCAGGGTCCTTCGGACACTGCACTCTCCAAATAAAATGATGATTACAATTATACTATCTGAAAAAGAAGGGAAATTCTTTGCAAAAAACATTGTTAATGCATCAGTTAGGGTAGATACCACAGTGACAAAAGCAGGGAAATTAGGCATTAGGGTTTCCAACCCTAACACCCCCCCAGGGATCCCACTCCTACCACACAACCCCATCCCCCCACCCTCCACACACCAACAGGCATCTGGGTGTGCCATGGGATTATAAGATCTAACTCTCACTCCATTGTCTTATACTGTAATATGTAAGCATGTTTACATGTGGAATGGGGTGAGAGATGGGCCTTTAAACCCCATGGCACACCCTAATTCCTGTTGGTGTGGAGGTAGGGGATGGGTTGGGTGCTAGGATGGACTTGGGGTGGGGTAGGGCTGGAAACCCTAACACCTAATTTCCTGCTTTTGTCACTGTGGTATCCACCCTAACTGATGTATTAACAAACTTTTTGTAAGAATATAGTGGTGCGTCGCCACTATATTTAGGGTTATGAAGGCACTTCTATGTTAAAGTCAAAATTTTTGGTGTTAATAACTTTGGACCCATTCAACAGATTTGCCTGAAATGTGGTATGTGTGGTGGGGCATGGTAGATCTCTTGATTTGTCAAATTTTGTTTCGGTCGGACTTACGGTCTTTGAGCATGAAAATGCTGAAAAATGCAAAATTATCCCATTTTGGAGGCAGCTTTTGGAATTTTGTCTGGGGCCCTGCACGGCCGTCATGTGGTGTGCCACTCTGAAATATGGCTAATCTAAAAGAGCGTGGCTGCTCGAACATGCCGCTTTTCGTTTGGTGAAAAAATATTAAGGCATTCAAAAGTTATGCCACTTTTAAGTTCCCATTATGAGTCAAAGGGAAAATGTATATGGTTGTTTTGCGAATGAAGAATGGGGTTCTGGCCATCTGGCCCCACCTGGCAGTCAAAGAATTTGCAGCCTCACGGTTCAAGAATCTTTGTCCCTGAGAATTCTTTGACCGCGAGGTTCGCCATCTTGTTTTTGCTTTTCTGTCCCTAAAAATTAAAATATCTCGGCTCAGGGGTCACTCCTGAAGTAAAACTTTGATGGGTTTTACTAAGGGGGCCTCGTTCCAGCAAACCATGCCTTTGGTTTGATGTAAAATGGTCAAAAAATAGAGTTATAACATTTTAAATTGTTTGATTGTGGCTCGCTAATGATCTTTAATCGTGAGCCTGCAAATTCTTTGATCGCGAGCTTCTTTGACCACGATCTTGCATTACGAGGTAAAAATACATTTTTCTCAGCTCAGGGGTGACCTAGAGACACAAATGAGGGTGAGTTTTGTTCAGGGGGCTTCGTTCTATCGAGGCATGATGGTGGTTTTATTCTATTCTGCCTAAAAGTCGAGTTTCAGCATTTTTTATACTTTGATCACGAGCGTGCAATTTCTTTGATAGCGAGCCTACAGATTCTTTGATCGTGAGATTCTTTGATCATGATCCTGCATCGAGAGGGCACAACAGGCAGGCCCTTTTAAAAATTAAATTTTCCCAGCCCAGGGATGGCCTAGGAACACAAATGAGAGTGGGTTTTTCTCAGGGGGCTACGTTCTATCAAGGCATGGTGGTGGTTCCATGTAATTCTGCCTAAAACTTGAGTTTCAGCATTTTTTATTCTTTGCTCATGAGCCTGCAAATTCTTTGATTGTGAGCCTGCAAATTCTTTGATCATGAGATTCTTTGATCACGATCTTGCATCGTTAGTGCACGACCAGATGGCCCTTTTAAAAATTTAATTTTCTCAGCCTAGGGGTGGCCTAGGAATACAAATGAGGGTGGGTTTTGCTCAAGGGGCTTCGTTCTATCAAGGCATGGTGGTGGTTCCATGTAATTCTGCCTTAAACTTGAGTTTCAGCATTTTTTATTCTTTGATCGTGAGCCTGCAAATTCTTTGATCACAAGCCTGCAAATTCTTTGATCGTGAGAGTCTTTGATCATGACCTTGCATCACGAGGGAGGGACCAGACAGCCAGATTTTATAATGCATTAGATAGGGAAATTTTACCAATCTTTAAAGATAATATGCAAAGCTCGATTTTGAGAAATGGAACTTCCTGTTAATAAATAATGATTTCACACCTCTGTTTTTCATGCTTTAATGGTGTTACATTGTTTTGACATATTTCTGATTCATTTTGGATTTTTTTAAATTGTTTACCAACGAACATAGCAGCCCGATGCACAGTCTGTTAGCCTGGATGCTGTATGCGCTGTTGGCACTCTGATGTCATTTTGGCATTCCATCACTTTGGAGGTTATAGGGCAAGCGTGTCATTTTGCGATCTCGCTTAAATTAAGTTATTGAAAATGTCCTCAGATGAGAAAATTGACTTTTCTTGCATTCCCCCCCAGACCAGCACTATTGTGCCATATTCATTCGAGCCACTTTTGTCACAAACTGCTGAAGGTGCAGCCAAATCAGAAATAGAAAGCAGCGAGAGCAGTGAGGAAATAATTGAGGCGTTCAATGACACTCCAGTTGATGAACATTAAATTCCCTTGCCATAATCAGATTTTAGAGGGCTGATCTTTTGGGGATGATGGTAGCAGCATCTCACCATAAGTGTAAGACAATTTTAAATCTGTTGCAAATCCATCAGTTGTTGCACACTTGTTGGGGTAGAACCCAGCAAGCATATGCATACCACACATCACTGTAGCCGACTCATCAGGGTCAAATGTGGTGGGGTTTTTTTTTGGTTGTTGTATTTACATAGTCTTTTTTTTTTATTTGTTCCGTGGTCTTCATAATTGGTGTTTGTATTAAACGTAGTAGTCCAGCAATCCCTACACTGAAATCTGAAGTATGTGTTGATGTCAGCATTCTGGAGTGTACTAATCATGTAGCTGAACTACTGCTTGGAGATAAGTGCATCATGGTGACAGCTCACCTATGTTATGATTTTGTTGCTTATCTATTCAGTAAAATGCCACTCTGTACCACTCAGCAGATGGTGAAAAACAACTGCCCAACAACCTAGTCAGCTGTAGTGACAAGCACGGTAAAAGTAGGGAAAAAAGCATCATGTCACATTGTCATGTCAGGAATGATCACTGGATTGGGTACTGTCAGTGGAAATCAGCCATGCTCATGAGGGCAATAAACAATGGAATCAGCACTCGGGGAAACCATTCGGGGACAGCAAATAGGGAGACATACCATTAATTATTTTACATATGAACTCAAGCATGGAGTGTAGTCTTTGCAGAATTTTAGTATCAAAACTAAACATCAGAATGACAGCTGTTATTTGCTGTTATGATCTTGTCAGTTTGAAAATCACAGATAACTCAAAATTACAGAGTGTACAGAATTCAGGATTTTACAGCTGAAGGAACACAAACACATTGATCAAAGAATTTATGGTGCATTATTTACAACTGGATTTGTAGTGCAAGTGTCCAACTGATGTAAGTTTTTATCGGCACCACTTCGCATTCATGTAGGATGGCAGCGTGTGTAACCCTGAACTCCTTGACAGCCGTTTCCCGCATTATCTCCTTTTCTTTTTATTACGTTACTCTTACACAACCTTTTGCTGTTTGTGCATAACTGCCCTAAGTGATACTTTGATGGAATCTGATGTTTGCAAGGAGCAGAGTCAATACAGATGGACACCAACTACACAGATACATCGCTTGTCAGCCAACGTTTTCGGCTCAGAATCATTCACTGTTTCTTGAATAAACTTCTAACAATAGGAGCTATATATCAAATAGTCAGATAATAAGGATACTGTGTGCTGTCTGTACTCATGACGCAACACAAGAAAAGCCAGTGTGAGATGAACATTAAAAAAAAAACTACAATACAATGGGAAACGGCTGTCATGGACATCAGTGAAACACGCTCTGCCATCCAAATTTTTTCAGAAGCGCAGAGAAATCTGACATATGGACTATTTCTATTAATGAAAAAAAGCATTTTACATTTTGCAACTAATATGAGATGATGTGTGACATAGTGCAACTGCCACAATTCATCACATTAATAGATATATGAAGCATGGGACTAGACCTGCCTTGTACTCTGTGAACAAAGCACTGAAGCACAACACTAAAATGACGTCAGTGACCGCATGGGCTCACAGCAGGCCATCAAAACAGTGTGAGCCCTTGAAGAAGAAATGGACCGGTCCTTCTGACATGGATTAGAAAAAAATAACTGAATGGAACAATTGCATCTTATCAGGAATAAAACACCACACAAAAATAATCTGTAAAACATACTTTATTTCAAGGGAAAGAAAAGGCAAATAAATGTTGCACATGATCTTTAAGTTTAAATATCTCGGAAATGGTTTGGTCTTTTTACTTGAAATTTGGAGGGTGTTCTTGGCATGTCCTGTAGATGTGAATTACAGTGCTTACATGTCAGAGAAATTTTTTGTGTGGAGATATTGTGTGACACAATTTACGTGTTGCGGACAGTGTTTTGCATTGTGCTGGTGGCTTGAAATTAATAGGGTACCTAGTCTTAGTGTCATGGATGTAGTTTTCAGTTGTTGTACCTGTAAAATGTTAATAGATACAGAATTCTGCATCTCTGATGAATGAAAATCTCAAATTTTTACATGTTATAGCTTGGACATGGTTTGGTGCTTTACATTGAAATTTGGAGGGTGTTGATGGTATGCACATGTTTACAAGTTGGTGGGAGTGCAGGGCCTGAAGGGCCTGTGCTCTCACCAAGTTCCACAGGTTCGGGCCTGCACTCCCACTAAGTTCTGTAGGTTGGTGGGAGCACAGGGTCTGAAGGGCCCGTGCTACCATCAACTTCCACAGGTTGAAATTACATGCTGGTGGGACAGGGCTCATGCCCACCACCTTGCACAAATTCTTACTTTTGTATTCTTTTCTCAAAAAGTAAGGAATTCTGTGCAAAACTGTGTTAATACATCAATTAGGGTTAAAGCACAAAACGTCAGGAAATGGAAAATCTTTAGGGTTGCCACTCCCCCTGGACCCGCCAATCATCCCAAGATTGGCAAATGACGGGGTGTGTCATTGGGGTTGTGAGGCCTAAATGTCACCCCATTCTTTTTTACTATCCCTTGTCAATATGATTAAACATGGAATGGGGTGACATTTAGGGCTCATGACCCCAATGACACACCCTGTCATGGATACATGGAATGACCTTCCTGAGGAGGTTGTGGAGTCAAAAACAGTGTGGGAATTCAAGAATGCATGGGACAGACATAAGGCAATTCTAGTGGGGGGGTAGGAGGAAGTAGTCTGTTGGTAACTGGGATCTGCAGCTTATCCATTAGGTAGGGAAATGGGCAGACTGGGTGGGCTAAGCGGTCGTTATCTGCTGTCAAATTCTATGTTTCAACAGACGTCGGGGAGTGTGCCATGGGGTCATCAGGCCCAGCTCTCACCCCATTCTATGTGTAAGCAAGCTGACATGCTACAGTATAGGAGAATGGGGTGAGAGTTAGGACTGATGACCCCATGGCACACCTCATGTCTGTTGGTGTGTGGAGGATGGGGGAGTGGGGGTGGGGTGGTAACCCTAATGTTGAATTTCCACACTTTTGTCACTGTGGAAACAATGCTAACTGATGGATTAATGAAGTTTTTTGCAAAGAATTTCCTTACTTTTTGAAAAAGTGTAATATAAATAGTAAATAGTATGTGTTTTGAGCCTTGAGACATAACACCAAGCTGCCCATTGTGCATAATAATATTTGTCTGGGGAGCACAGTCCCTTTGGGCCCCGCGCTCCCACTTACAGATAACTATGGAGCCATACTGCAGCTCCATAGGGCAAGGAACCCTTGTAACAGTAATTTGCCAATATCTCAGGAACTGTAGCAGCTAGGAAAAAAATCCAGTGCTGTTGTATTCATGGCAGTGAGACCTCCACAAAAGATAAGTCAATGAATCTGTATCTCATATTGTTTCTGAGATACAGGCACCAAAAAGCACTGTGGGTGCTAACTTAGAGGGTGTAATACTGGCCTACAGACATGAAAATGAGCCATTGGAATACTGATTTCCAAATATCTCAGTAATCATACAAGGTAGAAAAAATATTCATTGCTTTCCAATCTACTTCTGCACTCAGTCCCCCTACAGGAGGACTCAGAATTGTTGTAACAAAAAAATCCGTATCTCGAGCCGTTTTCGAGATACGGGGTGCTGAAAAGCATCACGGGCACCACAATGTTATCCTATTGGAACATTTCTCAACTTTGGAATGCTGTAACTATGGGCCTGTTGAATGCTTTGGTACCAAAGCACCAAAAGACACATCTGTGGGACTAGACTTGCCACCCTGAAAATTTCATGCCAAAAGCACAATCCACCTTGGCACAATGAAGTGACAAAGAACACAACATATTAGAATATGTGTTCATGAAGTTATCGCGATTACTTTAATGTTTTCGCGGCACTCCTAGCTCTATAATGGAAATGTTATCGTGCACAGAAAAATGTTGTCGAGGTTACTTTTTTTTGAATTGCAATTGTTTTCGTGGCAATAAAAAATGTTGCTGCGATCAAAAAATGGCAAAATGGTGCAACAAGTTAGAAAAACATATTTCCAGACCAGCTGGTGAAAAACTAATGCCATGATCATGTTCCTCAGGGCCCAATTAGGTAAACACAACTATTGATGTTTACCAAAGGGCATTATTTTTTGAGTTACAACATTGTTTGTCTCTTGCTAACTGAAAACAAGATAGCGGGAGCACGACAACAAAAATGTGATAGCAAAAGTTTTCACAATGTCTGGACTGAATCGGGACATCGGTTTCATGACACATTATGGTAAACTGTAATTCTTTTTTATTGTGTACTAAATCATGTCATTATTTATCACACTTTGGTTCTGTATTTCTCTTATTATAATTTTTTTCTCTGAGTTCTGCCTGAATTGTTTTTTTACCTATACCTCACATCCTCCCTGCCTCTTCCACTAACTCCTTAGCTCAGTCCCACCCACTCCCTCTTGTTTTCACACCTCTGTTTATACTACCTCACACTCTGTTTATCTAGGCCTTTGATCTTTTGTTTCTCCTAATTTCTTGATTTCCTTACATCTTTTAGGCATCTCCTGTCTATTCTACCCTAAAGCTAGCCTCTGATCTCAGATCCTATCTGCGTGCTTTTGTCTTCCCTTTAGCTCCCTTTCATCTCCTTCTGACCTGTTCCTACTTAGCCCCCCTTCCTATTTCTTCTCATGTTTATTTTTTCACCAAATCTTTAAAAGGCACCAGTTCAATCCAGGCCACATGAAGACAAATTAATCTGACTCCAATGAAACACACTCTTCAGTCCATTATGGCTTACTGAAAAATGCACAAAAGTTGTTGATTTTTCACATTTTGAGCACCCTACGGTTCCGCAACTGTACATCCTACCATAATGAAACTTTCCAGATCCAGAGATATATGGTTGGTGGTTGTACATGCAAATGTTCTGGTAAATTGGACAAATGGTTGCAAAGTTATTAAAGTGCAAACTTTGAGGAAGTGACTGTACAACCCTAACTATACTGGCCCTACCAGGCCAGTATAATAATAATATATATCTATAGATATATAGATATATATATGACAAAGAACCTCTGTGCTCGAGCACTGAGGCAATGGTTACCCCAAAGGGCATTTGGCCGGGAAGCCAAGTTTCAAAGAAATACAAAATCACACATGCCCCCACAATGCAAAGCATCATGGGCTGCATATGCAGATCACCACAGAATATTATGTTGGTTCAACTTTAAGCAGAAATGCATGGTGCCAAAAGACCTCTCACACAGTTTGCAAAGGGTGCCAACAGAAGACATAGATACGTGTTTCGTCCTACCAGGACTCATCAGTATGCCTCGTCTGTTTGACACCCCAGTGGAATGAACCAGTTACCCTAAGATGGTCTATCTAGGTTATGTTGTGGTGAACCCAATTAAAACAAACAACTATTTAAAAGACAAAGAACCTCTGTGCGCAAGCACTGAGGCAATGTTTACCCCAAAGGGCATTTGGCTGGGAAGCCAAGTTTCAAAGAAATACAAAATCACACATGCCCCCACAATGCAAAGCATCATGGACTACATATGCAAATCACCACAGAATATTATTCTGGTTCAACTTTAAGCAGAAATGCATGGTGCCGAAAGGCCTCATATGTGAGTGTGCGTGTGTGTGTGTGTGTGTGTGTGTGTGTGTGTGCGCGCGTGCGCCATGGTTTGATTGAGTGCAGTTTGACCTTATGACATCACGAGTGGCAGAGCCACAAATGATGTCATAAGGTCAAACTGCATGAAGGAGAAATATCACTGATATTTCCAGTCAACCCATGGTATATTTCATTTACAGTATGTGATGCCTAGTTATGTAGTGTCATTTCTGTGTTTTTTTGATACATTAAAAATAAATTTTTGCATTATGCTGTGCCGCTCATATTAGGTAACTAGGGAGGTGGGTGTGGTAGCTAGGGTCACTACAAGTGTTTGTTTTCTGAGCCATTTTCATTGGGTGTGTGGGCAGGCTGAACAGTTTTGGAAACATGGTGGTGGGAGGTCTTGCTTAGTGAGGGAGCCAGGTTCCCGTGCTTTTGTTTTGTTTCATTTTTAATTTTTTTGTGAGTTACTGTAATGTGGCTCTGTTATCTGATTGATTCTGCTTTTATTTCTGTGGGAATGCTGAGCAGCAAGGGATTCCACTTTACAAGAGCAGTTGCAGCTGGTTGTTGGCTACTGGAGGTACTGTGAGCCAGTCACAGGTGCTGTCCCTGGTAGTTGAGGCTGAGAAGGGAGGGAGGTACTGGGGCTTAATGTTGTGGGTTTTTTGGAAGGATCTGAGGGTTTTCTGTATTTCAGTTTGTTTTGGAAGTGCTTTAAATAGTAAAAAAATTATAACAAAAGTGAACCTGTCAGTGTGAATGCTGGTTTCACACTGAAGAGGCTCAGAGTTGGAGTCATTGCATAGGTGATCTTGCTGCTGTCTGCTATAGTGAGCTGTGGTTCAATGCAGTTTGTGGCTGTGCTGAGATTAAGTGCAGACAGTACTTGTGCTGCACTTACTGTGTGGATAAATAACCTACAGTGAGGATTAACGCAATATTCTCACTGTAGATCTGACCACCCTTTTAATATTGGTGATATTTGCACTTTGTTATCCTCACAGGCATTACATAAATAGGGGTTACATGATGGGTGACTGTGGAATATGAAAAATATTAGTATGAGTGCAGAGTGACCTCTGATGATATCATGAGTGATGAAGCCACGAGTGATATTATCAGTGGTCACTTTGCGCGATTGCTAATATTTCCCATATTCCACAAGTCGCACATCATGTGTACGATTTATACAATAGGGTTTCTTGTTTTGTTACATTTTGGTCTTGCTTTTAACCTTGGTTTAGCTGATATGTGGTGTTATTTCCTGCTGCAGTTGCTCTCCGCAGTGTTATTCGGCTTTGTGATTGATGGGATTATGGTTTTGTGAATGGCTTTGCAGCATGGGCTTTCATTGGCAGATATGGTGAATGACATTTGTGTGATTGGATTGCTTCTGTACATGGTTTCTGGTTGGCTGAGGTTGTTTTGTGGGCAGGACTATGACGTGTCAGTACTGTTGAGGGACGAGCACAGTGGAGAGTTCAGTTGACTGGCAATCTTGTATTTTATGTTATTTTAATTTTCTGATACTTTATTTTTTGGCTTCAAAGGGTATGTAGTGCATTTTGGAATGGTGTGCTTTCCCAGACTTTTTCACCGCAAAACTTTTATCTTTACTTCTCGGCAGGCAGCAGAGACAGGCTTTCAAACTTTTGTATTCGGTGTCTCGTTCCATTGTTTTGAGGCCTTTCTGCTGGTGTGATTCAGAGCTCGGGAAGCTCCTGGTTCAGGTATGCACGTTTGTTTTGTGAGAGGTGCTATGAGTTTCATTTTGATGCTTTCTAAAGTTCCTGTTGCTGTATACATAGGTTTGGAGTTAGATCTACTGACATAAGCACTGTGATAATCTGACATTGGCGACCGTTGCTTTATCGTATGTGTAAGATCTACTAATAAATCTACGACTGCATCTAAATTTTCCTTTAAAAGGCATGGGTTCAATACCATGCACAACACTATGCCGCATGACACAATCGTGCTGCCGATACAGTTACACAGTTCTTGCCTTGAAGCATCTTTCTTTTCTGTAATGGGGCCTCCCCACACCCCCATTACGGGAGGGTCTGTTCCCTAACACCCCTCCCAATATAGATCCTCAACTCTGGGGAGGGGGGGTTTCAGGTTGGGGAGTGCACAAAGAATAAACAAAATAAAATTTCTGGGACTGGGATTCAAACCCGGTCCCAGAAGCACTGCCTGGGTTCCCTGCTGCTGAGGCTCAGTCTGTTTTGCCACAGCAGCTGGTCAGCGGAACCCACTCCCAGCAGATGTCTTATCCTCTGCCTGGGAAAGTGGGAATGGTGCAATACCATGTACAGCAGTATACACACAGTATTGCACCATTCACTCACTACTGCAGCGCTGTACCAGGTTAGTCATAATGTTGTACGCTATTAAGCATGCAACATTATGACCCAGTAGGCCTTTAAAAGGTGCACACATAATTTTGATCCCAGTGGGTACATCACAGAGCTAAGAGACTCCCTGCATTGACAGGACTTCTACCTAGCTAAGTCCCTGACTATGGCTTATGACATCGTCTCAGAAATTGTGTTAGGGGGCTCTAAACAAGTATGCCCCACTAGTAAAAGTTTGTACCAGAAACAAAACCTGCTGGTGGTTCATGGAAGACCTGAAAGATGCTCTGCAGAGAAGGAACGTGCTCTGTAGAACCACCAGAAAAGCAAATCTAACAAACAAATGGAATTCATTTAGGAGGGCAAGGAACCTCTGCACCAAAATGGTCAGAGAAGCTAAAGCTAATGTCTACCGCTTACAGCTGGAGAACTCCTCAATAAGTTCCTCCAAATTCCGGAGAATGATTAAAGATACTGAAGGCCATACTACTGGTAATTCCCTACCTACTAAATTATTGATCGGCAACACTGTCATCTCCGACAGACCAACTATCCTCGACTCCCTCAATAACCACTTTGCTACCACAGGGTTAGCCTTCGACTCCTCTCCCACCAATACCCTCTGCCAACAACCTGGAAAAGAAGCACAAAAAAACCCTCTCTCTAGTCCATCTTTCTCCCTACAGCCTACATCTCTGAAGGAAGTCGAAGATCTCCTCCTACAGTTAGACACCAGGAAAAGCGCTGGAGCCGACCTCATTGACCCATATTTCTTAAAGGTCGGCCACCATGTACTTGCAGTCCCAATTACACATCTTTTTTAACCTATCCCTTTCCCAAGTTGACCTGCCCATCTGGAAAAATGTACTTGTGGTCCCTTTGTTTAAGTCGGGAGATCCCAGTGACCTTCATAATTACAGGCCAATATCCCTACTTCCAATCCTGTCTAAAATGCTGGAGAAAATTGTGAGCGCTCAGCTTTGGAACTATCTGGAATCAGAAAAACTGCTCAATCCTTTACAATCAGGCTTTAGGGCACAGCACAGTACAATCTCAGCTCTAGCCAAGGTGACAAATGGCTAGCAACTTGAACTGGATAATAAAAACTTTGCGAAGTTTTCTTGGACTTAAGCAAGGCATTTGTCACTGTTAACCACAGTCTGCTTCTGTCATCCCTCCGGAATATTGGTTTGGATTCCCTATCCCTTAGATGGTTGGCCAACTACCTCTCTGGCCGTCTTCAGCAAGTAAAGGCAGAAGGGGAAGTTTCTCCACTAAAACCCCTGCTGTGGGGTGTACTGCAAGGCTCCATTCTAGGTCCCTTGCTCTTCCCTATTTATATTAACAATATAGATGCCTCCATCAAAGAAGCACAAATATACCTATCCACGGATGACATGGTGCTTTATGCTAGTAGCCCCTTCCCGATGCTGCCTGCAAAGCCCTTCAAAATGAATTCAATCTGCCGTAGCTTCAGCTTCTAAACCAGAAGTTACTTCTAAATGCAAAAAAAACAAAGCAATGTTCCTCTCGCCCTTTCATCATGGATTAAATCCTGCTACCGCTTGGATTCTCCCACAGATTGCCACCATCTTAGGTGAGCAGTTGGAGTACATAACAAAGTTCAAGTATCTGGGGATCTGGTTAGATCATAGACTCTCCTTTACTGACCATGTAGAAAAGTTGGCAAAGAACTCCCTCAATACCCTTGGATGCAACCCATCTGGTCCAATTCCTTTGTCCACCTTCAGGTTAACAAGTCCCTTCAGCACTCTGACCTCCAAAAAAATAATTAGTGTCCAGCTCCCTCCATCCAAAGCTGCTTTTACTTTTTTGTGGTCCCTTACCTTCTCCTTCCTCCGTGAACACTGAACAAAAGTATTTGTTCAGGGTGTCTGTCTTTTCCTGGTCCCCCTCTTCACAGTTCCCCCCAAAGTGATGGCTTTGCCAACTGAGATATCCAGGCTCCTCGGACCATCCTGGGACCATCCACTGGCTAAGACATAAGTTTAGTGAAGCTTCTAATACAATAAATACATTTCTACTGCTATGCATACTGATTTCTATAGGCCGAATCTGAAAGCATGCAAGTATCAATCAGAGGGATGAGGCAGAGACCCTACTTTGACCAGTAAGTCATGTTGTGGATAAGAAGGATGGAAGAGTCCAAGGACTTGTGCATAGAGTCATGAACCCTGAAGTGTAACACAGCACTATTGTTTCTCACCTGTCATGTTGAAGCACTCCTGTACAAATGTGAGTAGTTTTGTCTTTTTGTTGTACATCCCTGCATGGATTGTTACTGGCTTTGTACTATTTCTCCCTCAGGGATACCTGATGTTGCTATATGAATTGTATGTTTCTTGCACTTGTTTGTAACCCCTGTATCTTGTACTCTCCCGGGTCGTGCCTGAAAATAGGCATGCTTTCATGCCTAATGCACTTACCCCAGTAAACAAAAGCTAATAAATACTAGAAAGAAATCCATGGGTACCCTATTTGGAAGTATTTGGCTTTAAGTAGAAACGATGTGTTGAAACCCAATGGGAGGCAGCCTTTGAGATTATATCTTTGCATTTAAGGTGGCGTGTTTTTAAGGTGACCTTAAGGGTTCACTCACAATCAGAAGTGTGCATGTCCATAGTACTATGGCTTGACATTTTTCACCAGCATTAAAATCTTGAATGTGTAGATTTAGATGTACCTTCCAAAGAGAAAGATTCCTGAATAACAAAAATAAACTAAGAAAAATGTAATTCAATGTATATTTCTACATATAGGAGACTATGATTGTGTTGATTGATGTATGAAAATGATGTGATATGATCTGAAAGCAGAGTAACAAAGTAAGCAACAGTTTTCTGTTCACACTGGGGACACTATCTATAGAGATATATTTACTAAACAGGTAATAAAGCTTTATATTGTGCACGCCACACTATGTCACAGAGTTTGAGATGAAATATTTGTTTTAATAATTATGTATTTCAATAAAACAGGCTGGCCATGCTTGCTCCCTGATGAAGCCCTTAAAATGTTGAAACGTTGGGGCTATACCAGGATGTGGCCAAGGTTTTAAGTTATACTATTTGAAATAAACCAACGAACATTGTTTAAAGTGGATTCACTGGAGTTGGCTGATTTCTCTAAGAGTAGTGCTTGGGTATTATTGTGGCTATATCATCCCCCGAACTATAACCAAATGTACTTTCCATATCCATGAGGGTACCCTGGTATTTCTTTGTAGTACTGTGTTTCACATTAATGTGGGTCTAGGCCACCTGCTCTACTCTGGATGACCTTACAGTACAATATTAAGTGAAGATATGAATGTCAGTTGACACCTCGAAAATAGACTCAGTGTTTTCCAGTGGAAATGAATGGACTCTGAAGCACAGCTTTATATAAGGAGTCTGATAAGGCAGTTTGTATAGTTCTACTTAACAGTTTAACTACATGTGTCTGCAGTAATATTTTTATCTATGATATTTTCCTTGAATCATTACCAAAAAGTAAATAGGTTTTGTGGGACCCAGTTGGTTCCACAAAGGGGTATGGAAATGTCTGAGGAGACAGGCACCAGCCCAGAAACAAGGCAGACTACAGTATCTGCAATTTCACAGAAAGTGAGCAGACAAAACTAGTTGCAGCAATAAGGGGCTCCAATAAGACTTTTTTTTTCCCCTATGTGCTCCAGAGCTGCCTCTCCTTTGGGCTGCCATGGTCCACAGGCATTCCCCCTACTATCTCCCCCTTTGACCACCTACCTCACATCTGCAGCCTTCCGTGGGGTAGCCTGGTGTAACCCTTCACTGGGTGGGTCCCCTCTCCTCCGAGGGGGAAGACACCGGTGGGAGGAACCAGCACACTATTCTCTTGGTCCCAGGAGCTGCTGAGACATTCTGTGGCTCTCCAGGGCAGTCTTCGGAGGTGCCTGGGGCTGGCAGCCATCATCCAGCTAGACTTCTGGAGCGTTTTTTCTGGTTTTCTTGTTCCCCTTGTGCGCCACTTCTTGTAGTGCCTCCAACTCCACTGGGGGCCACTACATGAGCGAGGTCAGTCCCTATCCCACCCCAGGATAGGAGAGCAGTCCACTGGACACTCAATCCTATCCTCCCCCTGCCAACCCCCGACGACCTGAGTCCATTCCCAAACCCGGGTCGCCGACGTGGGTCGAGGTAAGTCGCCAGCGCCTCAACCCTCTACACCACTGGGCCGGCTACCAATAAGACTTTTGAAATAGATACCACCAAGAAAGAGCTCACTCATAAACTTGAAAATCTAAAAAGAAAAGACTATAAAATTGAGTGGCACAGTTATTACACTCAGTGCGCACCTACATTATAAAATAATACCAAGAGGACTAAGAGTCATGATAGGACCAAACTTGGGTACAGAATCAAAAAAGTTAACGGACCATTGGGATGGGATAAAAAACAAATGCAGTAATGACATTAAGTACACATTAATAGAAGCAGTTCTAGATGAGAGGAATAAAGTGACAGTGGAGAAACAGAACATACAAGACCAGCTTTAACAAAAAGACAAAAGAGAATCTGTTTAAGTCTACACTTGAGGAGCTCAAGAACAAATTTGAAGAATTTATTAAGAAGATTAAACTTCAGAAATTCAAGCAGGACACTAATGACTACTGCAACAATAAGGTATACAACTGGCAGATTAACATTCCCTGTCACAATAGACAAGATATGTACATGGACTCAGATAGTGGAGACAGTTTCACTGCTCCATCACAGACAGCATCCACTAGAATTAGACTTTTTTAGAGGAAGGTCAGAAACGACACCCCCCTCAGATCCCAGGGAACAATATACAACCTGAGATCAATACACACCAAGAGACCCATACCCATTATGCAACAGATATGGCCCCAGGAATGGACAACCATGTTACCAAGAAGGCAGTCAAGGTGCAGGATGAGGAGGAGGAGGGAAAGGAGACAGAGGCTGAGGGAGAGGAGGAGGGGGGATACAGGAGCAGACAGTAGAAATAATTTAAGTGTTTAATCTTAGTAAAAGGGACATCATGGAAACAGAAAGGAATGTGTTAGGCAAGGGGTTATTCTTTGCTCCAGCACAAACTATTAATACTGTAAATTCCACACAGTGTTTGATCGCCACAGATTTTGCAGAAAACATTAAGTTAAAAGATTAATTCAAGGCTCTTTAACAGGTACATAGATGACTTGCTTATTGTGTGGGAAAGGGATGAAAGTGCATTATTACAGTTCTATGATCACTTAAATACAGTGATGGAATATCTGAAGTTCACTATAGAGTACTGTCAGAATGAGATTCCTTTTCTGGACCTGAAGCTATACAAAAAAGATGACAGAACAGAGACTGGAATTTTCAGAAAATAAACAGACCAAAACACTCTGCTGCATGTCAATAGCTTCCATCCCTCCATCTAATCGAAAACATTTACTACTCACAAATGTTGAGAGTTATCAAAAATTGTAGAAAAGACAACACGTGAGAGAGTGAACTTGAAAGTATGAGAAACAGATTCACACAGAGGGGTATTCTGGCCATACAGTCAGGTAGGCCATCCTCATATCAAAACACAGAAATAGAACAGACTTACATAAGGACAAGGGCACTCAGCCAAAAGAGACAGGGAAGAGAATGGTTCTACCTTTAGAATTGTTCTGCACAGAGATAAAACAAACTGAGGACAGGAACTGGAACATCTTAAAAGGGGTGGGCATCCCAGAATTTGATACTGTACCTATCCTGGCCTTTAAGAAAAAGAAAACAGTTTGAGACAAACTAGTTCATTCAGGCCACCATGGCAGGCAAGAACATGAGAAACAACTATTATTAGACCCCTAAGACCAGGCAAGCATCCCTGTAACGGAGGCTGTCACTGTAGTGGAACAGGCAAGAAGGAATGTGTGGAACATCCGAGAATGAACAAAAGGTTATACAGTATATCACAGACTACATCACCTGCCCACAAACCATGTGGTATATTTAATCCAATGCCCATGTAGCAAGATTCATGTGGCAAAATCCTCTAGACCCCTTAAGACAAGAATAGGGAAACATAAGACAGTATAAAGAATAGACATGAAAACTCACCAGTGGCAGTACATTTTAATACAGAAAGCCACAACGCAACCTCTTTAGAATGTTGGGGCATAGAGGTGGTGAGAAAACCTAGGGGGAGGAAGACTGGGAGAAAGAACTCTGCAAGAGGGAGATGTTCTGGATATACAGTCTGGAGATACTAAACAAGAACACAGGTTTGGCTGGCCTGCCGGCACAGTGGTGGAATCACTGCTTGAGGTGCCAGTGACCCAGGTTCGGGAACGAGCCTGGGAAGCTGGAGGGTCGGCTGGGGAGAGATGGATTGAGCGGCGATTGCACACCCTCCATCTCTGAGGAGGGAGGGGGGATCCCATACCTCTTGGTGTAGCACCCCTGGGTGACCACAGGGCCAGCTTGTTGGGGGAGGCCGAGGGTGCAACTGGGAGGCATGCAGACGCTGGGTAGGATTCTGCCGTGGTGTCATTGCAAGCCACACCTCCCATTCAGGGAAAAAATACCTCTAAAAAAATAAGAACAGCCCTGATTGGTCTCTGAGCTGCCGCTGCCTTAAGGCCTACCCGACGAGGTGGATGTGTTGGGGAGCATAGCCAGTTGCCCCTTGCCCCATGCCCCTGCCCGGAGGGCAAACTGCGATTCTGTGGAGGTGGGTCAGTGGCGATGGCTGAAGGGCCAGATGGAGACCAAGGGGTCTTGAGCATCAAAAAATATAAATAATATAAAAAAAAAAAGAACATGGGTTTGAACGGGGATGAGGAGTGGAATGCATGCTGGTAAATAAGTTTTATGGGGCTCTAGATAATGAAGAATGGCACATCATGTAAAATAGCAGATATATAAACTCAGTGGCTTCAAGATAAATAATAAAAAAAAAAAAAAACACTCCTTCCCCATACCCACTATTTTGGAAAAATGAAAGAAATTATTTTTGGACATGTTGAAAATGCAAGGGTTTTGAAAACAGAGAGGACTGTGACAGAATACACAGATGTTGAACATTGAAACCCATCCTGACCTCCCAACCCCTCCCTCCACCTTTGACACTGTCCGGGACATGACATGCCCTCTGGAACCAGCACACAATACACCTAAAAAGTGTTAGTTAAATAATGTTTTGCATGCATTTATTCAGATTTGTGCTTTGTGCTGATGAGAGGGTGAGTAGTGAGCCGAAAAAGACTCTGAAGGCATGTGCACCCTGAATTCTGACAGAGTCTGACATCATTAGTCTTTGCTTAGCAATGACTTGCTCTCTGGTGGTGCTGAATGCAACTGCTGTGACAACATCATGGTGGCCATCCCCCAGCATGCATAACTCCACCCTACACAGCACAGCTATAAATGCACATACAATATGATGCTCAGAGCACCAATAATGCTGCGTGTACCAGCAGGACATGCTGCAGCCAGTGAGTAGAACTCCATACTTGAATACTGAAACTCTGCAACTGCGTACTTGGCATGAAAGTGGCAAACAAATTTACACATAAGTGTAAACACTTCTGCCTTACAATAACCCATAGTAAGATAGAAGACACAGATATTCAGAAGTGAGCATACTTACGAAAATAGTGAGAGGTGCACCAATAGCATAAACAGAGAAAATATTATTTCAATAGACCTTTGACAAGAAAATGTATTTTATGTTTTGTTATGCAGAAAATCATTATCTGTACACCTTCCAAAGGATGCAAATGTGAGAATAAGGAACTATTTGTTTGTAAGTAGAAACTGTGGGCTCAATTTCCAATGTCGCCTGCGTCGGACACAACTTGCAGTGGAAAAGCGGGCTGCATCCAATGCAGTTGTGGCACACACAAAAGTCGATATTCTAGAAAGTTTGCCACAAGTGGCAAACTGTTTGGAATAGCCACAACATGTGGCCCTGCACCAGGAAGAGGGGTGCAGTCAGAGGCTGTGGCGCAGGGCCAGGATACAGCTCCAGACAAGTGGGCAGGGGGTAGCCAAGGTGCACCAAGGAGCACCAAGCCCAGAACCCAGGCATGAAAGGGTCAGGTCCCACAAAGATGTGGCACTGGGCATGGAGCCATGATAGGGAAGTGTCCTTGTCCATTCCCAGCACCCCTGTGCCACCACAGTGTTGTGCTAACCATGCCAAGCTATACCAACCCCTGCCAACCCCGCTATGGGTGTAGTCCAGTGGTGGTACACTGCCCCCCAAGCTCCAATCTCCCGCCAACCAAAAAAAGAGGAACACAATTCCCTATTATACTCCCTGGTGGTCTAGTGGTCCCCCACCCTGAGAGGCAGTGGTTACCCACCACGCTCCCCCCCCACCATCCCCAACATGCATCTATGGTTGGCACAGCCCTCCTCACCACCACGGCCAGCTGCATAATCCGATCTCACATACCACATAGTGTACTGTTCACTTATGTGGTCTCGTGAGATCACATTGTACAGCTGCCAGGATGGAGGGAGGGTCTGCTAGCTGCTGATGTGTGCTGGGGATGGTGGGGGATAGAGGGTGACCACTGCCTTCAGGGTGGGGAACCACTAGACCAATTAGGGAGTATAATGGGAATCTGTGTTCCTTTTGGGTCATAGAGACTTAGAGCCTGGGACTGGGCTGTTCCACAGGGCAATGTCTTCTTGGGGAAATCAGGGATCACGGGGGAGGGCCCTGTAGACCACCAATGATCCAGGACACCAAAAGGGATGTGGGAAGGACTGTTGGGTACAGTGCCATACTTTCTGTGCACAGGGGTGCCAACTGGGTGGTATGCCAGGCCAAGCTGGTGCCAGCATGCCACATGCATACAGAATCCAGGGACTCGTTTATTTTTTAAAAAAAGGCCCTCTATCCACAGTGTTACTTATGGGATCCAGTCGATTCCCAGACACATAATTGCCCGGCATGTATTTTCCCGACTGCGTTTCCCCGGCATAAACGCTATCCTGCCAGAAAACAGCCTGTAATCAAACTGCCCAACAAATTTCTACTAGAAATGCTACTACTGCTCCACACATTATTACTAATGTTATTATAGCTTACAGCAACAATAACACAGCTAATTTCCAGCTCCACACAAGCGGCTCCAAATGAAGAATGCATGCTCCAGGCTTTCCACCACGCTCTCCAGGTCGTTATATTAGTCAGACTGCAAACGATTAAAAAGAAAGCTAAGTGGTGCTGTACAGGTTGCTTTGGAACAGCAGAGAGTGGAAGCGCTACCAAGGGAGGAGCACGAAAAATAGAGGAAAAGAGGCACAGGGAGGTGCTCTGTGTTTATTTTTATTTGTAATTTTGAAGAGCACAGTATTGTTTTATATATTTCAAAATTATTTATCACGCAATGAATAAAAAGATAATTCTGAACATTGTATTATTTCAGGTACCATATGGCATTGCATGTATTTTTGTAGCAAGAAACTGATTTTCTGTTTGGTGCATTGTCATTGGAATTAGTAACATACAGGACTGCATTTCTTGGTTTTAGGATTGGGCTGCTACCGATAAGCCCCTAGTGTGCACTGACCCTCCCCTGTCTATGTAGCAGAGTGCACTGCTGGATCGTGTGTGGAGGTGGCATGCCCCGATGCTGCATGGTGCTCAGGGATCCAGTCAGGCAATGGATCGTCATTAAGTTTGCATTGTCGTACGTGTTATGCATCGGAAATCCGGAGATGGGCTGTTCTACTTCAGGGAAATAGGAGTCGAATCGATGTACTAGGCGCTTATTTACCCTGACAACTTACGAATGTAGCCAACAGAAACAGACACCCAGTCTATCTAATCTGCTCCAGTGTGCAGCCAACACCCCTAGTTTGCAGCTGCCCCAACCCCTCCCTTTTGTCATCCCACTGCCACCCCCACCCTCACTCTCCCGTCTCCTGTCCCATGCCTTTTTGAAGCTGTTCACAGATTTACATGATACCACCCATTCTGGTAGTGCATTCCATTTTGCTACCACCCTGTCTGCGAAATAGTGTCTCCTCATTTCCTTCCTAAATCTTCCCCCTCCATTCTTAGCCCGTGCCCCCTGGTGACCCTCTCCTCCTTAACTTAAAGACCCCATCTGCCCCATCCTTATTGATTTCCCTCAGATACTTGAATGTCTCTATCATGTCCCCCCATCCCTTTTATCCTCCGAGGTGTACATATTGAGGTCTCCCAGCCTGCTCTTATAGTCTCTCCCCTCCATTCCACATATCACTTTTGTTGCCCTCCTCTGCACCCTCTCCAGCAACCTGATATCACGCTTTAGGTATAGCCTCCAAAACTGCACACAATACTCTAAGTGCGGCCTTACCAGTGATCTGTAGAGGAGCAAGATCACCTCACTTCACCTGGATGAAAACCCCCTTGCTATGCACCCCAGCATTTTATTCACTTTTGCAGCTGCTCTCCTGCACTGAGCAGTGTTGTTCATGGTCCCTGTTATCATTACCCCAAGGTCTTTCTCCTCCTCAGTGATCCCCAGCTTAACTCCCCCAACCAGTATTCTCTCCTTGGGTTCTTCACCCTAAAGTGCATTACCTTACATTTCTTTGCATTGAACCCCAGCTGCCACCTCTCTGACCACTCCTGTAGCTTGCTTAGGTCCCCTTGCAGCTGCTTCCACCCCTCCTCTCCATCCACCACTGCTCCGAGTTTGGTGTCGTCAGCAAACAGACTTATCTTGCTCTCCACCCCATGTCCAATGTCTGATATGAAGAGCCCAAACAATACTGGCCCCAACACAGAGCCCTGTGGCACTGCATTTGTCACTGGCCTTGGAGTTGAGAGCTCACCTCTCACCACCACCCGTTGCAGCCTCTCACTCAGCCAGCTTGTAATCCAGTTCATCATTTTTAACCCTACTCCTACACTAGTTAGTTTTCCCCCAAGCTGCCCATGAGGCACTGAATCAAAGGCCTTGATAAAGTCCAAGTAAAGAACATCCTCCGCATGACCCTTATCCAGTTCACCTGTCACCCAGTCATAATATTGTATCAGGTTGGTTTGACAAGACTTCCCTGAAATAAACCCATGCTGCCTCACGTCCTGGAGGCCATTGTCCTCCAGGTACGACACCAGTCTTTCCTTTAGTATCGTTTCCATGAGTTTGCACACTATGGATGTGAGACTTACCGGACGATAATTACCTGGTTCATCTCTTGGCCTGCTTTTGTGTAATGGCACTATATGTGCCATCCTCCAGTCCAGTGGCACACATCCCAACTCCAGTGAGGTGCTGTACAGATCTGCCAGTGGCTCCGCCAACACCTCCGCCATCTCCCTCAGCATCCTGGGGTGGATACCATCCGGCCCTGGTGCCTTGTCTACCTTCAGTGCCCTCAGTCCCTCTAGGACTCTACCTGCCTCAATTCTTCCATCTGTCACCTCCTCACCTCCTGTCACCACCCTCCCAGCCCATGCTGGTAAGGGTCCCCCCTTTTCTTCCATGAACATGGAACAAAAGTATTCATTCAGTGATTCTGCCTGCTCCTCCACCTTTTCTATCCGCTCCCCACCCCTTTTTATCCTCACTATTATCTCCTTGCACTTTCCTTTCTCCCTGATGTATCTGAAGAAGTCTTTCTCCCTCCACCCCATTAATTCCCTGTACTAATCTCAGCTCCCTCTGGGCCTTGGTTTCTCTCACTTTTATGGTCATCTTCCTGGACCATCTTGCATATTCCTCCCTGTCCACTTACTTCTCCGTCCTCCTAAAGCCACTCGTTTTGCCCTCACCACCTCCACAACCTCACTGTTCAACCAGCACAGTTTTCTTGCTCTGCTTCTCTTAGTGCAGGCTTCTGTTGCCTCTGTAACCCCCCATTTAATAATATCCTATTTCAGCTCCACGTCCATCTCATGCCTTATGCCCTCCAGTTTCTTTCTCAGTAATTCCTGCATCCCCCCAAAGTCCACCCCTCTGAAGTTTACCACCTGAGTAACAGATTTCTCTAGCTCCCCACACATCGTGATATTAAACCACACCGTTTGGTGATCGCTGTCAGATAGTGGGTCCTCTACCTTTATTTCCCTCACTGCCTCCCCATTCGACAATACCAGATCTAAAGTGTTCTTTAACCTAGTAGGTACAGTAACCAACTATGTCAGGAGACCCTCCTAGATCGCATCCAGGAGCACTTGCTCCCTAGCACTGGAGGTGACCGGAATGCTCCAGTCAACCCCCGGCAAGTTGAAATCCCCCAAGATGACCACCTTCCCTTTTCTACATACCTTTTTGATTTGTCCTGCTAGCTCCCTGTCAAGCTCCTCAGACTGGGACAGTGGCCTGTATACCACCCCAAACCTTAGTTTCCTACCCCTTGAGTCTAGGAGCTGCAGCCAGATTGCCTCTGTTCTCCTTTCTTCTCCCTCATCCCTTGTGCATTTGATCCTGCCCCTCACATAGACTGCCACTCCATCCCCCTCTCCCCTCTTTACGGTCCTTCCTGTATAATTTGTAACCCGGGATTGCCAGATCCCAGTCCTGGTGCTCAGTTGCCCCCATTTCTGTGACAGCTACAATATCCACGCTCCACACTGCTTAGAGTGCCTGTAGCTCAGCGGATTTGTTTCTTAAGCTTCTTGCATTCAATGAGACCACCCTCCATAATGCCCCCTTCCCTTCACTAGCCTCCACTTCATTTCCTTTAATTCTTTTAGTTTCTAAGTTCACTCCTTTTAGAGGGACTTCTGCAGTTGCTGCCTTGCCTGCAGCCTGATCATCTGTTATAACTATCACAGGGTCCTTTTCAATCCTTTCCTCTGAAATATACTTTTTGTTAGTATTTTCTTTTTCCACTATAATCTCTGGCTCTATTGGAAGTATGCCACACCCAGTCCCCATTTTTATGTTGGGTTGACTTTTTTTTTTCTTTCATTGGTGTAACTTTTTTCTTATTATTTTTTTTTTTCCTTTTTTCCCCATTATTTATATTTGGGATCCCTTGTTTTTTTTAACTTTCCCTTTAGGTGTTTCAGGAATACAATATATTGTTGAAGGTATCCAGTGAGGATAGCGACTGAATATGAGTGACTGCTAAAACAGTCACTCATAGTCAGTGCTTTCTTTCTGGGCTACCCTGGAAGGATAGTGACCCTACGCAAACATGAGGGTAGGTCAGGGCAACAGGAAGGGGAGAACAGCAAGGGGAAGGGGAGGGACAGGTAAGGGGTTTTGGGGGACTGGTGTGCCTGCTGCCACTGAGCTAGTCATGTGGTGTGGGTGGCTAGTGCAGCTGCAGCAGGTACAGGGTTCCGGACCCGGATGTGGGAAAATTATGCAGCTGCCTGTGGCTGTGCCACTTAATTTTTTCAGTTTTGGGGATTTTGCCCCCTCCCTGACATGCACCCCTCTGGAGTTGAGAATCCTTATTGAGGTGGGTGTGGGGGGTGAAGCCCACTGCAAAAAAACACGTTATTTCTTTTTCTGGATGTTAGGTCACCTGGAAGTGTATATCGCCCATTTGCTTTTCGGCGATATACACTCGCCATAATAGCGATTGCTATTTTGCAATCACTATTATGACATGGAACCATTGTTGAAAATTATAGATTTTGTGCAGCCATTTGTTGTTTGATGTTTTCAATTTTTTTATCCAGATTATCCACCCAAGTAAAGATTATGTTTCTAAAGCCATCCATTTTATTCCTTAAATCATTTAAGGCTTCCAGTAATACTATATTAGCCATTACTGGGTGAGCCAGGGCTTCTATTGTATATTTAGAAAGGGTGTCAGGGCATTGAACCATAAAGTCTGCATCCAATTCAATTAATTCCACTGCTTTATCTAAATTCTGAAATACTGTATTTGATGATCCTGCTAATAAAGAGAGATTATTTGATGCCTTCTCTTGGAGAACTAGGTCAGACAAGTTATTAGACAGCTCAAGTGGGCTAAAAAGCTCCAGTTTAGTTCCTTGGGTTCTATGGAGTGTTTGCAGATGGCTACTATCGTTGTCTATTAAGGAAATCCCTAGATTTACTGCATGATTTTGCACTAAATCCTTTTTTCTATATTATGTGGGACCTTAACAGGAAATAAAATCAGTGATATCTTTTTTTTGGGGGGGAGGATTTGTCCCACATTCTTGTCTCCCTGTTTTCCCCCTTTTTCCCCTTCCCTCCTTGTAATGGCTTGTTATCCACTAATTCGCCCTCTAGATTAACAATGTCTTCTTTATCAGTCTGTTGACTCTGTTGTTCAGATTGAACACCAGCTAAACCTGTACTAGGGTTTAAATCTTCTGATGTCTTTTTTACCACATCTGCATAAGACATTGTTTTTTTTACTGGGGTTGATGTTGTGATTTGCAGCTGTTCCTTCAAAATACTCCCATTACATTTTTTCCCTTTGAAAGGACCACTTTGCCACTCCTAGTATTCATGATGCAGTCAATTACAAAAAAATCAACAACTATATCCAGGATTTCTGCCACATTAAAGAGTAAAAGAAGAAAAAAAAGGAAAAGAGGAGAGACAATGTTCATAAAGTATAGGCTCTATAAAAGCCAGTAATCAACCCTTGTATCACTTGAGTCCTTTAAATGTTCATATTTTACCTCAGTTGGAACTATTCCTTGATGGAGAAATATGTTGGCAGCCTAAACAGGCAAGGGTTCACAGCCCAGCCACGGCGTTCTTCAAAAAGAGGGAGTTTCCAGTACTTGCTTCAAATAAGTTCATACAGTTCAAACATAGTTCAGACATGCCTCTGCTGATGCAGGTTATTTTATACGTCCCTCCAGAGTCTCCAGATTGTAAGTTAAACACTTCTGGAATTCTCCTTCGAAAGATCCAACCCAGACAAATATGGAGTGACCTATGTAAAGGAAGTCAGAAATAGAGGATCAGGAGTAAATCAAAAATGTACCTTATCCACCAGAAGGCAGGGCTTTAAGTAAATTTATAAGGAAGCCTTACTTTATCAAATAGAAGGGTTTTTCTAATTTATTGCTATAGCTATTATCAAGATGAAGTAGTGATAGACCCTTTAATTTGCAGTTCATGGGATCAAATACAATAAAAGGGGCTATTTCAGTACTCTAATAGGCTACTTTTAACTGCAATATATATATATGGATTTTGTAGTTTTTATTGTGGTTTAAGATTTTATTATTTTTCAGACAAGGACACATACATCAGTAGGTGAGAGCTGCAATAATATGCAGCACCATATCATATCATAGGTAAGTATAGATAGAATGGAGAGATACATTGAACACATAACAGAAAGATAAATGTTACCAAGTACAGCAAATATAGCTCTGAAAAAGATAAGTACTATATACAAAGCACATGGTGTTATCAGGGTACAGAAAACTGTCAGAGCCTCATGTGGCCCCACACACCAACAAGGGAGGCCTAGGGTTATGAGCTTGTAATACAATACTGACATGACATATGAGGCCTAGGTTAACCTGTATTATAGAATGATGTGTCCTAGAACTGACCAGAAGTATTGATAACAATGCATATAAAAAGGAAGGAAGGAAGGAAAAACAAGAAAAAACAAACCAACACAAGGCACACTGATTCTGAGGCTAAGGTGCAACCCTGACGACTAACCCAGCCAAGAGAGCCTGAACCCTCAAGGAGGGGAGACGGGGAGAGTAAAAACCGGGGAAAACTTGGGAGATCATGCACCAGACTGGGGTTGGGCATCATGGCAGTACTTAGACAACAAGTAAGGCTGCCAACATTTCTGAAAATGCACCAGAGAGCCCCCAGCAAAACTAGAAAGCCTCTCATATTGAGCCCCCTGGGTCAGTGCAGAGAAGATCTCATGAAAGGTTGGGACTTCTGGGGATCTCCATCTCATTAAAATGAGTCTTTTGGCTATAGCCGCCACCGCTGTGAGGCCCCCGGACAATACTTTGGTATACTGGGAGGGGCATAGCCTAAGAAAAGGAGGGGAGGATTAGAAGCTACTTGGGGGAATATCTGGGCACACATTTCTTGAATTGACCCCCAGAAATGCCAGAGATTGGGGCAGTCCCATAAAATGTGCAGTAAATGAGCACCTTGACTGCCACATCTCCAGCAGGCAGCATGAGGAAGGAACCCCATTTTTTTTAGTTTGACCAGGTCTCTATACCAACGAAGTAGAGTTTTATTCATAATAAGGCAAGTGTGCCCATCCCAACAAACCAGGTGTATTCTTACCCATGCATGGTCCCATTGAAGAGTAGTGATGGGGAACTGCAGGTCTTTTTCCCATTGAGTTCTAGCTGATTGGGAGAGATCTGCAGGGGCATCTCTGAGTGCATTATAGATTACACTAGCTCTATTCTTAGGGCGGAGTAGCCATAAGCTTAAAGGGTGTGGGCTTTGTCAGGCTCTGTTATTTTGGGGGGAATTGGGTAAATGAGCTATGGCATCTCTAATCTGGAGGTACCCCCAGAAATGTGTGGCCGGGAGGTGGTGTCTGAGACTAAGAGCCTCAAAAATGTCCATTACGCTGGAGTCTGGAAGCAGTAAATCTTGAATTTGAGAGATACCATGTGCCTCCCAAATTTTCCAGTAAATCATACTATTGCCCAATAACAGGGCTCGGTTGTTCCAAAGGGGGTATTTTCCCAGGGTGCCGAATCTCAGCCCAAAAGAGCTAAAACTCAGTGCCAATACTGAATAGAGAGCATGATTGGGGGGGGGGTTAGAGGGTAGATTTTTTTTGCTGTATAGAGCCACCAAAGGAGAAGGGGCTTGAAGTATCAATGCTTCCAGTGGCAGCCAGGTGGGGAGGTATGTCCTATTCTGGAAAACCATGAGGTGGTCTGAGCAGAGATGAAGGCCATATGGTATCCCTGTAACCAAGGAAGACCCCATCCACCCCTGCTCCAGTGCTGGCGAGGTTTGAGCTTGCTGAAATGAGGACAGGAACCTTCCTACAGGATATTGCCATCAAAGCATCCAATTTCTGGAACCATTTCTGTGGAATAGGCACAGGAAAATGGGCCAATAAATATAAAATCCTGGGTGCCGCCATCATCTTGATGGAGTCGATTTTCCCCACAAGGGAGAGCTTCAGGGCCTTCCAGCGGTCCATGTCCTGTCTGAGAGACTCAGACAGGGTGGAGAAATTTGCTATAATCATTTGAGGCAGGTTAGGGTGTAAAATAATTCCTCAATATTTTATGCCATTGGGAGACCATTTGAGTCCAAGGGCCGTAAAGTCAGTACCAGAGGGTATAGAGTTCAGCAGGAGGACTTCTATTTTAGCTTGATTTATCCTGAGCCCTGACACTCTAGTAAAATCAGTCAGGATATGGAGAATAGATTGAATTACAAATGGGGTGCATTCAGAGGTGACTAGGAGATCATCTGCATATAGGAAAGTTTTAAAATTGATATTACCCACCATCACTCCTGGAATTGAAGGCGAGATTCTGAGCGCTAAGACCAGGGGCTCAATGACTAAAACAAACAAAAGAGGAGAGAGGGGCAACCTTGTCCCGTGCCCTTCTGTAGTTGGAGTGATGGAGACAAGGTACCATTCATCATTACCCAGGCAAAGGGGAAGGTATAGAGTAATTTAATCCAGGATAGAAAACCTGGACTGACCCCCGTAGAAGAGAGGGTATGAAAAAGGAAAGGCCATCTGACAGAGTAGAAAGCTTTTTCAAAGTCAATGGTTAAGGCTACTGAGGGTTTTTTGGACATATTGGTATAGTGCATTAGTGAGAGCAAAGTTCTATGATGGTCAGATCCTATACGGCCTTTAACAAAGCCCACTTGGGAGGGGTGAACCAAGGCTGGAAGAAGGGGATCAAGCCTGGCAGCGAGGACTTTAGCCAAAATTTTTGTGTCTGCATTAATAAGAGAGATGGGGCGGTAACTACCGGGGGAGAGTAAATCTTTCCCCTTTTTGGGGAGTACCATAATAATTGCTTCCCTCATGGAGGGGGGCAACTGTCCTGTGTACAAGGAGTGACTAAAAGCCCAGGCCAGATATAGGGCAAAATTGACTCCGGGGACTCTGTAAAAGTCAATAGGGAGTCCATCTGACCATGGGGCTTTACGGAGGTTCATTGATTTGACAGCCCTGTCCAATTCCTCCACCGTAATCGATGCTTCCAGGGATTTGGAGTTGGCGGGGGAAAGTTTGGGAATGGGTAGCGAGCCTAGAAAGTCTTGGATTTGGAGTGGGTCTGGGGGGGTGTAGGGAAGCGTATCACTGTTCGTAAAACTGGGCCATAACCTCATTGACCCCCTTACTGGAGTAACAATGGGCCCCATTTCTGTCCCTTAGGGCTTGTATCCTCTTGGACATTTGTTGGTGTTTAGGACGGTAAGCCAGGAGTTTACTGGCTTTCTCGTCTCCCTCCCAGTAAGCATGTCAGACCCTCCTAAGGTTCAACTCCACCTGATGGGTTAGGTGTGTGTCCAGGGAGATTCTGGTGCTAGCTAGTTGTGCAAGTAGGGATTCCTAAGGGGCACCCACTTGAAAGGATTTATATTGTGTTTCTAGAAAGTATAGTTGTTTTTCTAAGGCCCTCTGGTTGGCTTCTTGGCGGCGCCACCTGGCTGTTGCAAAGGCAATTATTCCACCCCTTATTGTCACCTTGAAGGCTTCCCAGAGGGTCATATCTGACACTTCTCCATTGTCATTATTATTCCAATATTCCATTACCTGAGGGCCCAGCCACTTCTGAAAGTCCGTGTCTTCAAGGAGCAGGGGGACCAGATGCCAGGAGGGAGAATAAAAGGAGTCCTGCCCTAGTTTGAACTGTAACTCCAGAGGTGCATGGTCAGAGACATAGATTGGATGCGTACGACAGGAAACTATCTTGTCATATACCCGTGAAGAAATCAACCACAGATCTGTTCTGCTGGATGAACCATGAGACTGTGAAAAACACAAGTAATCATGCATCCTGGAGTGCAAAGTTCTCCACGCATCTAGTAATCCATGCTCCTCCATTAACCTCAGGAGAGCCTGTTTGGCCTGTCTATGTGGTTCAGGAGATTTATTACTTCTATCTATAGAGTGGTCAAGTACCAAATTGAAATCCCTTCCTAGGAAGACTGGGACCTTGTTTTGGTTGAAATCAGTGAGGGCCTGATTAACCATATGGAAAAAACTGGGGACAGTCCTGTTTGGGGGCATAAAGATTAACTAAGACCAGAGGCCCTTCCTGTGTTTCCATTTTAGCCATGATCCATCTCCCCTCCTGATCATGGATATGCCTTTTTCTTTTTTTTTTTGTAATTATAGTTTATTGTTTTACAAATAAAACACTAGCTTACAATTTTCTCATGCCAGATATCAGATATAGACAACTAGGATACATCCAATGTAAAAGTATATATGTAATCTAAGCAGTCTGGTGTTCGATTCTGGGGGTATTCCTTTAATTTTAATTGTCCATCATAAGTCCTTCAAAAGAAAGTTGCACCCCACAAGACTTTGAGCGGTCAAATCAAAAATAAAAAGAAAATCCAAACTTTCTTTTTAAACCAACAACCAGTGTTGTTATGACCCTCCACCTACAATACTTATACAAATAAATTGTAGCCCTCAGCAGTAACTTAACTCTTGGATAAACTGCACCAAAAAAACGAAAAAAAAAACCAACCCTAATTATTTTAACTTCTAAGAACAACATTTAGTATAGAAATAGCATGTAATGAATAACTAGTATAGTCCCCTCTGTTTAGTCTAATTTCTAAGTGTACTTATACCATTAAACACACACTGAAATAAACTCCCCCCCAGCATAAGATAAGTGCATCTTAGCTTCAACAAGACAGAAGTGGGAAACTGAACAAGTTAGAGTCCCCTGGATAAGTTCAACTCCATGCCAGTTCAAGTGTCTTCCCCAGAATCAGAGGATTCAGAACATCTATTGTGGTCAAACTCCCAGGACAGGGCTTCTGCTTTCTTGCCGGCTTCTTCAGGGTCTGAGAATTGGTAAATATGACCCCCGTATTGGATCCGTAATGTGGCCAACATAAGGAGGGAATGGGCTATCCCCAGGCTCCGCAGCTTTGCTCTCACCCCGTCAAATTTCTTTCTATGTGCTCTAGTCGCGTAGGACAAGTCAAAGAACAGATGAATCATTGCCCCCTGAAAATTGAGCCACGTGGCTCTTTAGAGGCTCAGAATACTGTCTCGCACTGTCGGGCTCGATGTCACCATCAAGATGGTCCAAGTGAACTCCTTGGTTGCAGCGACTGATCTTGGCAATACACGGTAGGCCTTAATTAGATTCTCAGGGGTAAGCATAGTGTCCAAATTCAGGGCTTTTAGGATCCACTCCTGCAGAAAGTAGAGCAGGTTAACTCCCTCAATGTTTTCAGGCAGTCCCACAATATGTACATTAGGTGCCCTCTGTGCATTCTAGAGGGCCTCCAAGCAGTACCTAAGGTGAGCATTTTCTTGGGTAAGTTTATCCGACGATGCCAGAGCTTTGGTAGTCATTGATTCAGCAGTAGAGGCCGTTGTGGATACCAATGCAATTTTAGCATCCTGCTCCATGAACTTTGTCAAGAGAGACTCCACTTTAACATCGATAGCCTGCATTGATTTCTGTAGAGCCCACCAAGGAGGCTCCATTTCTACTTCCCTCATGTCCGATGATGCTGAAGTTGAGACTGGTAAGTAGGCTTTTGGTCCGGCTGCTGGGCCTTTCGTTGTTCGACCCATATTTACAAGTAGTGTATCGTTTTGCTCCTCTAGCCACCAGGTTTCCAAAAATATCTCTATTTTAACTCTGCAGATTAAATTGAATAAGAATTTTTATATTTTTTGCTGTAATCCAGAGAGCTACTACTGAGTGCATCTAGTCAGTAGGCGTGCTCCACAGCACCTCCCCCATGGATATGCCTTTTAACCTTCCACCCCAGGGATTTCTGTAGTAGTATAGATACCCCCTGCTTATGGGAATTAGCCACACTATGGAGCTCTTCACCCACCCATCCCTGTCTAAGCTTCTTAGCTTCACCAGAAGAGAGTTTTGTCTCCTGAAGGAGGGCTATCAGGGGCCTAACTTTTTCAAATGAAGCAAAACTTTTTTTTGTTTAATAGGTGAATTGAGGCCCCTGACATTCCAAGAAATGAGTCTAGTCTCCATTTGGTATAAGTTGGATCATGACTGAAAGGGTAGAAAACAGGAAGGACAAGGGACTGTGGCCCACAGAATGGGTGCGCAATCCCCAATAGATATAATTAACCCATCAATTCAACTTCTCAGAGTTCAGAGTGCCTAAACTTCTAACATTGTACAACAATACATAAATCTTAACATGGCTTTCCAGAGCTGAAAACTTGAATTCAAACAACAGTAATAACAGTAACAAACAGTAAAAAAAAGGGACCCTATCCCCCCTTCCCTTAAAACCCATATCCCTACGTGACCAGCATCCATTGAACATATCGGCTGACTCAAGGCCCAGATACCAGCGGAGGTCGCTGGGAGGTAGGTGTTCAATTGACTAAAGAGCGAGTGTCGAGTTCGACCCTCACAAAATAAACCAAGAACATTCCTGCAACCACGGTTGACTAAATTATCACCCGACCATCTGAACCCACACGTGGGTTGTGGCACCGGGCCTAACCCCCATTGGTCATCCCAGACACGGGAAAATACCAATATGGAGCTTGGGGGCAATAGCCAAAAGGCTCTTGCCACTTTCCATTGCTAATCGGTCACCCTGCATAGCTTACCTGTATAAGGAGAAGCTGACCAAATAGGAGTAGAAACAGGGGCTAAGCAGGGGCTGCATCACTAAACTGCTATCTTTCCCTACCTCCATTGACCCTGGGAGACCAAGGAGCCGAGATAAAATCGGGGGTAACAGGGTAGCAGGTGTGGGGAAGATAGAGAAATGCAGCCGCTAACTAAGAGCTTGGGGAAATATAAACATACAGAGGGAAAGCCCCAGTCACAGTCAGCCCACCGATTTGGGGGCAAGTGTAGGGGCTGCCATGAAGTAAGAAGATGGCGGCTTAGTAGGCACAATGATCATGGAGGTAGGGGTCTCTAGAAAGGTGAGTTCTGTGTCTTCTGCCCAGGAGAGGCTACGAGCTGCATGGGATTTGCTGTCCTTGGGGTGCAATTGCCTGGGATGCATTGGAGGATCTAGTAACGTGCCATCCGATGGCAGATCCATCAAGACCATGTACTGATTGTTGCTCATGTCTGTTGTAAAAGAAGCAATTGAGTCTGGGCTAGCACTTCGGCTTCTGGAGCAGAGCCGAGGGGTCTTGTCGACACATGCCCCTTCTATCTGAGTTCTCCTCCTATTCTTCTTCTTGCTCCCTGGAGATTTCTGGGAAGATGAGTGGGCTGGAGTTCGTGGTTGGGGAGTATAGTGAGAAGTAGGTCCGGGGACTAAAGCAGTAGCACCCTGCGGTGAGGTTTCCATCAGGGAGGGCCCTGTGAATGAGGTTCCAGGCTTGTGCATGCCTCTGAAAGTGCCCCAATTCAGCTTAGGGGCCTGGGTTTCCAGGAATTTGCTGCGGCTGATGGGCAGTCAAATAGCCAAGGGGATCCATTCCACATTATACGCAGGGAGGCAGGGTACCTTAAAGAGTAATCCGGTCCCAGTTCGGCACAGGCTCTGCATGCTGTTGTAAAGGCCCTGCAGCATGCTGTCAGTTCCTGGGAGTAGTCAGCAAAAATCTGGATTCTGTGCCCTTTCCAGACGAGCTCTTTTTTCAGCCAAGCCAGTCTAGTGATCGATTCCTGGTCCTGAAACCAGAGAAAATGAGTGAGGAAGGTACGAGGGTGCTCACCAGAGGCAGGGCGAGGAATCAAGGACCTATGGGCTCTGTCAATCTCCGGCAGGACTTCGCACTGCCATCCAAGTAGGGAAGGGAGCTCGGTCTGCAGGAATAGGATTGCATCATTCCCTTCACAGCCCTCCGGGAACCCCACGAACCATAGATTGTTCCTCTGACTATGGTTTTCTAGGTCCTCCACCCTAGCTCATAACTGATAGATCAAACAGTCTTATTCTTGTAGGCATTCCCCAGTCCTGTGGTAGCCATCCTCCGCCTTGGCAATTCTATGTTTGGAGACACAAACTGTCTGAGAGAGCTCCACTATATCATCAGTGTTCTTTCTAGTGACCAGGTCCAGGTTGTCCATCCGATGCAAAATTTCTGTAAACATTTGCCTGATTTCAGCCAGATTGCCATCGGATCATGGGGGTGAAGAAGCAGGCTCCATTTTGCTGATGAGTTAGGCCGCAGATCAGGACACAGGGTAGCCGATGTTCCCTGCGCCAGTAAACGGTCGAAAATAAGGAGCCGCCAGATGGGTGAGCACCTAGAAAATCAGTTTAAAGTTGTGAACCCATCAAAATGCAGGAATGATACGGATTTAGCAAGGAAATACAGTGAGGTTACGGGGAGCACAAAGTTCAGGCGGCCATTAGGATCGGCAGCAAACCACGCCCCGATTTTGTAGTTTTTAGATTGCATAGTTTAAGATCTGAACTCACATATCTAATGTTTAATATTTAATCAATAAGTATAATTATATCAAATAACATAAAAAAAGTACAGTCCTGGTTTCATAATGGCATTTTTCTGGCATAGCCAACACGATCCAAAATTCAGCCCAAAGCGCTTTTCCAAAACACTTTTACAAGTGCTTGCGTTAATGGCTAAAGTTAATGGTGCAGTGATAAACTAAAGCCTTATGCCAAAACTGTGCAGGATTTCAAACTGTGGTAGTCAAAAAGAAAAACTACAGAACTTGAGGAGCTGTGATAAAATCAGCAAAACTCAGAGGCAGCAGACAACCTTTATCCGATTAAGACGCAACTAGTGAAATCTTGGAAAACAGCAAGCAGTGATAAACTAAAGCCTTAGGTGAGAACTGTGCAGCATTTCAAACTGTGGTAGTCAAAAAGAAAAACTACAGAACTTGAGGAGCTGTGATAAAATCAGCAAAACTCAGATGCTGCAGGCAACCTTTATCCGATTAGTGAAATCTTGGAAAACAGCAAGCAGTCCATCTGCCTCTCTGCCTTTCTCTGTCAAAAAGGCAAATCTGAGGTTTAGACACCTTCACATGAGCTTTATGTATCTAATCAGTAAGCACGTGGTCACAGAGGTCAGTAGGTCAAAGTAAAAAGCAGTAGTCATATGACTATAGGGATATACATTAGTTATCATGTTATTGTGTTCAGAAATAAGATATTAAATGTCTCTAATAAAATACATTAGACTTAGCACTAAAAGCTAAAAACACATGTAGAGAACTGTGAGCCTCCATTTATATCTATTTATTAAAAACTCTGCACTTAGTACTTTGCATGCTGCAAAGACTGTGAAGGTAGGAGCTATATCTTAGCCTCAGTACTAAAAGTATCTTAAAGGTACATCAGATAACCTGCTAAGTAAGAATAGGTAAAATGGCATTAGAAGCACAGAATGCACAGTATATACACAGGAAAGGCTCATTTTGAGAGTGGCAAAGAAAGAAGAGAGAGTTGATCATTGAGATCAGATCCTATTGCCCTTATGGGAAATCCTGGCATTTAGCTCAGTAGCAGCAACAACAGAGATTTTTTTTAAACTCTCCATATATTTTCCATATACTTCCCAGTGTCCCGACCAGTCCAGTTCTTCATTCACACTCCTTTGTTCACCTTCTTTCACCTTCGTGCAGCTTCTCTATTTTGAGTCTTTTTATTCCTCTGTGCCACTGCTCCACACTTCCAGTCAATCAAGCCATATCCTAAGTCGATTTTCAGATCTTCAAAATCTCTATGCCTCTTCACCTCTCCACCCCTCCACCCCTCCACTTCTTTGCAATTTGTAGCAACCTCCATGGTACTTGTTGACTTCAATGACCCTCTGCAGGGAAGTTTTGTCACAGCTGCAGTCTTCTGGAGTGGCTTTTCCACCACTGGAACTCTGACTCCTGTAGACCAGGGACAATAACAAGAAAAAGCAGTACCATAGACCCAAGATGATGACACAAGAAAGATTGGAAAAGGGTAATGAATCCACTAACCAAATTAAGGCAACTGCATTAGAAGGAACTGTACACGTAGAGATAGAGAAGTGGTCCTCTCCATGTACAGAGCACTGATGAGACTGCAAGTAGAGTATTGTGTGCAGTTTTGGGCACCACATAATAAAGGTGACATATCAGAAATGGAGAGGGTTTAGAGGAGAGCAATAAAGATGGCTAAAGAACTGGAAAGTATGACCTATGAGGAGAGAGTAAGTAACTTAGGAATGCTTAGTCTGAAAATGAGAAAACTAAGTGGAGACCTTATAACTGTGTATAAGGCAGTACCTTATACAGATATTATAAATGTCTGCACCTGGAATATAAGATAAATGAAAAAGAAACAAGGGGCAATAACAAACAATTGAGGGGTAGCCTATTCAGAGTTGAGAAATGGAAAAGATTATTTACCCAGTGAGTAGTAGGAGCCTGGAATCACCTCCCGAATAATGTGGGTGATAGTAAATATCTAAACATCTTTAAGAATAGGATGAGCCGGCCCAGTGGCGTAGAGAGCTGAGGCACTTTGTGGCTTTCCTCCTGCCCGCATGCTGTGTGAACTGAGGAGTAGCTGCAATAGCAGGGGTAGTGAAGGTTTTTTCCCCTACCTGTAAAGTTCCTTCTAATACAGTTTAAAATTATGTTACATTTGGAACCAACCTCATCACACTTATTTGAATGCTTGAGGGTATTCATAACTCTGATACCCAGATCTTTCTCACGGGATGACTCCCTTAATACAGTTCCTCTCATGCTATATACTACATATGGGTTGTTGACTCCTAGGGACGTGAGCACACTTATCCAGGTTGAATTGCATTTTGTTTGTTATTGGCCAAGTATATAGTCCATTTTCATTTTGAAAACATAATGATTTTTCTTTGCTGTCTATGATGTATCCCACTTTCACATCATCTGCAAACTTGGACATTACACCACCTGTTCCATTTGCATACTAGCAATATAGATATTAAACAAAGCTGATCCTAATACTAAACCCTGAGGGACTCCACTTGTCACCACTTTGTCAGAATCAAAACCACTGACCCTCACAATTTGTGCCTAGTCTATAAGCCAGGATTCAGGCCTGCATTGCCAGCTGTGGTTCATCAGGTTCGAACAACCCCCCCTCTTCCTTAAACCTCCATTTTACCTTCCTCGAACCTCCATTTTTCATTTTTTTCTTTGTGTTTGGCAATGTTGCACTGTCTGAGTGTGCCCCTTTAAAATCTCCCCCACTGCCAGCAACTCTGTAGTGGTATGCGCATGGTTGCCCTGTGCTCCACATATCCCTCTACTTCCAGTGCACCCCCTACCCAAATCACGACTGATCAATCAGCATGTGACTGACATCCAGTGAGTCATGCTGATTGGCCTGTATGTGAGAACTGATGGTGTGGCATGTTGCAGCCATGGCCCAAGAGTGCACCAAGAGCAGTGAGAGACACCCTGACCCGAATGTGGCAGACTTGTGGTCGAGGAGACATTGAGCAAGGAAAAAAAGCCAACATTCATGCTGGCTTATTAGGAAAGTATCTCATTTTCATGGATCATTGAGTAAGCTTTGATTTGCCAGATTGAAGAAAAAAAGGAACTATTACCTCCTGGTGGCCTGCATCCAACTAACAGACACACTAAAGGGGACAAGTATATTAAGTTATTAAAAAGAAGGACCAGCCACTGGTGACTTTATAATGGTACCAACAACCTTAAATCATTATTAGAAGTCTGCTCAGAAATAGTTATTAACTAAATGTACAGTTTGCTGTCTTGTGAAAGGATATAGGTGGAACTGGGGGTGGACTGCTTGGCAGTTTCATGTCTAATTTTAAACAGGATACAGAAAAGTGATAGTATCCTTTTAAAATAACTCCTCAACTATACAGTTTTAAAGAAGACAGTACAACTTTTTTGGGGGGAATCTCATGGCACCTGAGGTCATCCATAAATGTAAATTGTTTTTCCTTGGAGTTAAGGATGGGGGAGAGACCAGACAGAGCTTAGTTTTGTCTTCAATGTAATCTTTAAAATGAACCACAGAGTACCTAAAACCCCAGAGCTTCTGAGGTCTAGTGGCCCCCAGACACTCGGCTTTTTACAAACATTTTTGTGCACTATGCCCGCAACCTAGCTCTACGTCTCATTAAAAAAACCCTCCCTGAAAAAATCCTGGCAACAAGCCTGATGTTTGATCCATTTAGCAATTTTGGTGTTTATATTTGCCTTAACTAAGGTTTCCAGTAATTTTGCATGAGGTATGTTATCAAACACTTTACTAAAGTCTAAGTAGACCACATTCACTAGTGTACCCCACATCCAGGACTATGCTCCCCCTTTCAAAGAAATCCACCAAATTTATTAGGCATGACCTTGCCCTTATACTGTATATTCATGCTGTATATGGTCATTAAATTATTATTAGTAATATACAGTATGTGTTAATTTTGGACCTTATTAGAGTTTTCCAATACTTTACCCAGGATGGACATTAAGCTTACTGATCTATAGTTTGATTTATTATATTTGCTACCCTTTGTATAAATAAGTACCATGTCCACAGACCTTCAGACATCAGGTGTTCCCCTAAACACAATAATGTGTTAGAGATTTTTGTCACTGGTCCTGCTAAGACTGGTGCCATTTCTCTGAGCATCCTTGGGATGGTGCATGCCATCAGTCCCCAGGATTTGTTTACGCTCAGGTTTTCCAGCATGATCAATACTTCCACCTCATCCACCATTGGTGCTATATCATAGTCCTGTACATTAACTCCATTTATTTCAGATTTTTGAAAGACTGATCCAAAAAATGTATTTAAGCAATTTGCTGCATCTTTGTGATTCTCTGTTTTATGAGTTTTGGAGTCTGGATGAGAGAACAGCTGCATGCTGAGCATCTTAGGAGGAGATGCTAGAGCAGGAGTCTGGAAAGAATTGTCTTGTTTAAGTAAAGGTGAACCACTGTTGCCTAGAATTGACTGCTATGCCTTATGCAGATTCCAATACTCTTTCTGGAGTTACTTGTGCTGTTGGTTAGCGGTGTGTTCTGCCTGTTGCTGTTTTTCTTTCCCCAGGAGCCAGGAGTCCAAGAGGTGGCATAGGAGCCCACCCCTGGAGAGAACTGAGATAGGGAGCTCTGCGGAGGGCTGACTGCAGAGGGAAACACCAGTCAGTAACAGAGTAAAAAGGAAGAAAGGACTATAAGAGATTCCCTGTAAAAGGAGCATTTTTTTACTCTCACGGAGACTCCCACTGAGAGGAAAGTCATATATTTTGATGGATTGAATTTTAGTGTATATGTGGAGTGCATTAGATAAAGTATTAAAAATATTAAATCTAGCAACACTTTTACGTGATACTTTTCCTCTCCCTGCCTTTTTTTGCGCTTCTTTGCCTATTTGTCTATTTGTTTCTTTATACATTTTACAAAGTTTCAATAATTATTATACTTTAAAAAAGGGTAGTTTAGGAAGGTCTTTGAAAATTCATGCTGTTAGGTCACATGACCAGAGGAAAGTTAAGAGCGCCAGCACCGCATTCTCTAGAGAGAAAATGCTGGAAGCTCAAGTAGAGGAAAGGATAACTCTGGAAAGAGCTGAAGCCAGAAATTGGTTAGAAAGCTGGGCTGTAACTGCCGACTGCTTATGGATTTACAGTAAAGCCCACCAGGATGAAATGCAGTGTCATAGGTTTTCTGCATAACTCCCATTGAAATTGCATTGTTTGCTGGCGTAACTCTCCCACAGAATTCTGCAGAGTTGGACTTCATCCTGGTGGGCTTCACTGTAAGTGAGCTGTTAGCATCATAGAAATACGAGAGAATGGGGAGAGATAGAAGTGGCCAGCACTAACTTGAGACAGAGACTGAAACAGTTCAAACAGAAAAAGAACAGAGCGCAATTTTCCAACAGTACCAACAGAGAATGAGTACTGCACGTAGTAAGTAGCAACATAACTTCAGTTTATTATATAATCTCTGACCTAAGACATTAATACTTAAAGATACAAACAAAACTACATAAAAACCATATGCTTTTTAATGATAGTATTACACAAAGGATAAGATAAGGAAGTAACAAACAGGTAATGTTTTTAGTGCAACAGAGGCTATAAAATCAATTGATTTAAATAAAAGGGATTTTAAGACAAGGAAATAATTTATCACAACTTACAAGCAGCAGATTCATTCCGGTTTTCTGTTTTTAGTATCCGGGGCTAGGCCCTCAGGCTGGGAAAAATACTTATATTGGAAACCAAGTGAAGTGAAATTGGATCCAAAACTGCGGGGGAAGGGATTAAGAGGTTTCCAGAGGGAACAGAGGGAGCAAAGCAGCAGTTCAAGGGGAACAAAAACTTATGAAGAGAACTGTCATAAGAAAAGGAAAACAGAAAAGGAAACTAAAAACACAGAGAAATGTATAAGAAGCTGGACACTGTGCTACACTGGGACTAAAACAAATCGGGCAGAGAGAATCAAGAGATTCAAGAAGATTTGAATCCTTTCAGGTTACAGAATCCAGGCTGTTTCAGGATGTTTTTGAACAAATAACAGTCTTTCAAGAGAATTATGCCACAACTCTGGATTTATATAAGCATTTATAATCATTTTGGTTTTATTGAATAGAAATAGAAATTTATGTATTTAGTGAGTATATTTTTTGCATACTTGCTGCATATTTATTGCATAATTATTTGCATATTTATTGCATTTATTTTGGATTCTATGATATTTATTGTATTAAGCCATTGCAGACACTTTTTATTTAAAGAACTATGTAGTGGAATAACGTCTTGGTAATTAGCCAGTAGCAATTAGCCAGCAGTTTTAGGGTAAGATATAGAAATGCCTACAACAAGAAGATGTGGCAAAATAATCAAAACTAAGTCTGGGGAGGCAGCAAAAGTTAGAGAAGCCCTTGAATCTGAATCTGAATTACTACGCAGGCAGAATCCGAGCACATTGAGACAATTAGCTTTGAAAGTACAAAATAAGATGCAGAAGGTACCCAATAAAGGGAAAAGAAATTTATCAATAAAATTCAAAAAAGAAAGGTAAGGAACTGACATCCACCCCAGTACTGTCAATTAAGAACTTTCTAGATAAATCCCCGTCACAGAAAGGGTGACTGAGAAATAAGACACGGTGATATCACCCCCACTCCCAAGAAATAGTAGAACAAAGTCAGAGAGATGAAGTAACAAAATATATTATTCTGAAGGGAAAGCTAAGGATTTATCTATAGATTTCTCTTAGCTGTTTAATAATCTGAAGGCAATTAATAATGATGTAAGAACATGAGAGAATCAATTAAATTAGAGCTGTGAAACAAAACAGGTTCGGATTTAACGCAAGTGCAATAAATAACTCTAAAATAAGTGAAATAGGATCTACCAATTGGGAAGAAGAAGAGGAAGGATCTGAGCTGATCCATTAAATGAATTCTGAAAGTTTTGTAGAGCCAGACATAGAAGGGATTGCTAGGGATGTTACTCTAGCACTTAGAAACCCATTTTCTACTAAAGTATTGATATTTCAGCAATTGGTAGTGCTAAAACAGGTGTCAGCAGGGTTCAGTTGGTAGCACATCCGCCTCTGGACCAGAAGGTCGTGGGTTCTCGTCCCACACTGGGATTGGACTTGCAACTAAAAATCACTGGCATCCGAGTGCAGTATTAGGGGGTGCTGTACTGCTGGGGTGTGCCGTCCTTCAGATGAGACATTAAACTGAGGTCCCTTCTGCCCATCCTGGTGTTGTCCAGGTGGAATTAAAAGAACCCAGGGCACTCTTCACAAAGAGCAGGGAACATTCCCGGTGTACTGGCAAACATTCCTTTTCCCATAAACCGGTTCATACAATTATCCAGGCTGTGTGTGGGTGATGACGGTGATATGGCCGCCACTACATTCAGTCACTTCACTAGCAGTCTAGCATTGCTTGTAAAGTGCTTTGGGATACTGTGTATGAAAAGGCGCTATATAAATGCTGATTCTTCTTCTTCTTCTAAAACAATACTTATCATTCCTGAAAGGAATGTATATGGAGAACAGAAGAATTCTAGAGGTTTAAAACAGATATGGTCCCAAACCTAAAGAAGGAAAGATTATATTTAAATTATGCCAATGAAGAAGAATATAAAGAGGCAAATTTGAAATCAATAGAAATAGAGGAGGACAGCAGTCTACAAGCAGAGTATATAATGTTACCCCAGATAAGTGCAAGGGAAAACAGTATAAGTATGGAACTGAAAGCTAGATATCCCCTATTATGAGCAAAAGGGGAAAAAATGGAAAGGGAAAAAAGGGGTTTGTTAAAGCTAAAAGGGATGAATTAAAGGAGCAAGAGGATTAGAAAAGGAAAGAGGAGGATGGGGAGGATGTAGGAGTTATCAAAAACAAAGATATGGGTAATCAAGAAAATCTCAAGAAGATAATGGGATATATGTGCAAGGGTGCCATATTAGATGCAGACATAATTCAGGAACACACAGAGAGACCAAAGAGAACCACAACAAGGACCTCTGAGAACAAAAGGCAAGTACAGCACTGCACCCAAGTAAGGAGGAAAAGGTAAGGTAAAAATACAAAGAAAAAAAAGACAGTACAGGGGAAGGTAAAACAGTCAAAGGAGTAAAAGGAAAAAGGAAAGGCGCAATAAAACAAAAATCTGAATGTAATGCTAAAAAGGATATTGAAACAGAGAAGGAGGACTGGAAGGATGATCCAGCAAGGAAATAGAGGATATGGCTGATATAAATGAAAACGAGGTGGAGAAAATGGGTGAATTTGGCAGAATTTCTGAGAAAACATTAGAAACAGACTTGCACTGCTTCTATTCAGGGGTGGAATTATATGGAAGAGAATGAAGGACAATTAAACATAATGGTAAGAACCTCCTGACCACCATTCTGGATGGAAACAAATATATTATAGATCATATCAGTATAGTGAGACCATTATTTAATTCTGAACTGATTCTAGTGATTACAGACCAGTATTACATTTTGAGAACTATTTTGAACAAACAAATGATTTAGAAAAAAATGGGCATAGAAATGGATAAGATTCTGACATTAAAGGAATTATTTCCAGACTACTACAACCAGGATAAAAAAGATGGGAATGAAGTAAATGTCAAACTATTATCCATATTTAGGATGAAACAATTCTATAATGAAACTTTTAATAATGTCCAAAAAAAAATTGATAGAAAGAGACTTTAAGTATACTGCTCAAAACTAATATTTTTCGCCACGATATCAGAAAGGTGGTCAGGTTGGAGGAAGGCGGTCACTTATCTGTCTGGCTAAATGAAGGCAGGTTGTATGATCAATTGGCACTTAAAAGTAAAATCTTGGACGGATTGGGTATATTTGTATATGAAGAATAACAACTAAGCAATATTATGGTTAATAACCAACTAACTGGCTGTAAGTTATCACCAAAATGGGAATTTATACTCAAGACCTCCAACAAATATGAGATTTTAGCTGACTTAGAAATGAATGACTGACATGCATTCAGAAATTTCAGGGGAGGGAAGCCACATATAACCTTTTCTTCTAAGGAGGATGAGACACTGAAGGATGATAATGCTAGACTATTGTTTTGGAATATCTCAGGTCTAAAAGAGAAATCACCAGATTCAGAATTTATGGCATATATACAGTACATCAATTTCAGTTTATATGCCTACAAGAAACTTGGTTAATAGAAGTTTTTTTTGAAAAGGATTTACCTCCTACAATAAATTGGCAACAAAACATAAGAAATATGGAAGAAATGTAGGAGGTTTAGTAACACTTTGTAAGCTGGATAGACACAGAACATCAGAAGAATGGAGAGTTCCCAGTGGCAATATTCTGGTGACTTTAGCGAAAGATAAAGGGGAAAGAGATGATATAATTAATGTGTATTGTCCACCTGAAAATAGCAAATATGGGGATAAAGATGTATTAGGGAAATTGGATACTTTGATTGATGGTTTAATGGAGACGTACTGTACCCACATATGGAGATACTGTTGGTAGGAGATTTTAATGTAAATCTGGGGAATTTGTCCAGAGTTATGGATGGTACAGTCACAGCCAAAGACTTGGTCAGATATTTCCTGAAATTTCTGTGATACTTCTAGAGAAATCTCCTGCTTTCTGCAGTTCCACAGTAGGGGCAGCAGAGAGGAATTTATTTAAAAATGTTGTAAAATATCTGGAAATATCTGACCATGTCTTTGGCTATAACTGTATACCGTTAGGATGGTGACTGAATTTTTTGGCCACTATTACAGAGCCGCAACAAGGGTGACAGTGAAAGGGACAATCTTGATTTTAGATCACCCCTCACTCCTGTAACCCTTGCTCCTCACATAGTTTCTACCCCTCCGGGGCATGCCCACTCTGGAGGAGGTTATATTTAGTCTTGGAGGCTGGGAAGGGCAAAGCCCTCCTGCACAAACTGACTGTTTCCCAGGAGAGTGCTTTGGCACTGTAATCCCCGGGAAACATCATGTCTGACACTGTAATGCTGGTCGGCATGTTGCTGATGCTGTAATCGGCATCAGCAAGATGTTTTTTGCTACGATATGGATGAACCATAATGGACGACATAAGAGAAGAAAAAGGTACTCCTGAATAGAAATTCTAAAGATGTGGTAATTAGTGCCAGGGGGAAAAAGTGATATAATATAATAACTGACAAGAATTGCATACTGTTAAATAGCAGAATGTAATCAGACAAGACAAGGAAGTATACCTACCTGGGAGGTAATGGCTCTTCAGTAATAGACCATATATGGGCTAACATTAATATGCTATTAAATTACCCAGACTTAAAGATAAATCTAAGACCAGAAAGTCCACATTGTGCACTTGAAGTCAGATTAACTTCTTATGGTAAGTCAATTAAGAGGAAATATCAGCATTACCAATTGGAATTAGAAAGAAAAACTGTATTCACTGAAGTAAGAGAAAATATAAAGCATGGGGAGCCATTATTATTGCCTGAAATACAACTGTTTACAATGTTGAAGAGGAATCATTGTGACATCAAGAGGTTGTTAACTCCTCTTTCATATGTCACAATGATACCATGACAACTGGAATGGATCTGTGCATGTATGGTTTTGAGCTAGCGCCTCACAATGAATGGCTGCAGTGGTGAGAGCTCACCCTAATGGAGAGCGTGTGCTATGCAGAAAAAGAAAAAGTAAGGACAATTTTTGTTTAACTGGGAGTCGCTAGTGTTTCTTGCCCCATACACTATAAAATATAATGACTGGGATTTGTTTAATAAATGGACCGAAATCACCTCTCGAGGTTGCCAGGGCAACAATAAACCTCTCAAGTTGTGCTCTGGAGGTTTACTATGTTGTCCTGGCAACCTCTCAAGGTGATTACAGCGTGGTTATTAACCAAATTCTAGTCATTACCTCTACATAAACTTTCAAGAGATGATAGAAGAAAGAGAAATTTCTGAATTGCTTGAAGAACTGCTAGAGGACTGTGACAAGGAGCACTCAATGCTAAGAAAATTTGAGAAAACCATGAGTCGCATCTCAGATATTACAAAATAGGAGGTAGCAATGAGAGAAAAAAAAGGGTGCAGTTTGGTTTAATAGAGAATGCAGCCAGACCAGAAAATCATTGAATAAACAGCTTATATTGGTCAGAATCAACCCTAATGTAGATAACAAAAGAAAACTGAACCAATTAAGAAAATAATACAACAAGGTAATACATATTAACATAGACAAACATAAGAAGCAGTTATGGGAAAAATTAGAAAAGGCAGTCAACCAAAGGATAACAAAAAGTTTTGGAACATAGTCAGCATTGGAATGGGGAATTTTAAAACAGAACCCAACACAAACATAGAACCACAAAGCTGGGTCAATCATTACAAAAGTTATTCTTTATGAAAATATAGACTATAAGGAAAAATTGGAAATGGATAGAGAAACTATGGAGTGGATTAATTTAGAGGAAGAAATCTCAGTAAAAGAAATTAATTAAGCAATAGAATCATTTGCATCTCATAGAGCTCCAGGACCAGATGGGGTCCCAATAGACATTACTGTATATGGAAATTAAAGGAAGCATGGATTCCTGCTTTACACCATGGGGGCTATTCTCCAACAGGCAGAGTGGCTACGCACCATGTATCTACTGTGCATAGACACTCCATGGCCACTGCTCCCCATTGCTCAATTCACCACAGAGGTGCAGGGCTGTTATGCACTGGATCCCCTGGCCAGCCAGTGAGCTCTGTGCGGGGGCAGTCTGGGGTAGTGCAGGGGACATGTCCAAGTTCAGCGCTATTTGTGAGAGTGTGGAGTGCTTGATGAGGGAGGTGCACGCTATACATTCCCAAGGCAGTTGTAGCTGCTGTCCCCCCCAACAATATGCTGCCTGCAGTGGTGAATGCTATAGGTCCCTCCAACATACTGCCCCAGCCCTCCTGGACCACTGCATGGGCTATGGGTGGCTGCTTGGGCACTCACCTGGTGTCAGTGTGTGTGGCTCTGTTGACTGTCGCAGCCATGGCACCACATGGCACAAGGGATCCAGTGATGGATCAGGTCCAGGCATCCCATTAGATGCCTTCCCATATTCACCAGATAGCCCCCACTCACCTGTGCACTGTCACCTGTGCACTGCAGGGACATGGCCATGGAAGGGTCTTGCGGTGGCCAGTGGACATGAAGACAGCCACTGCACATCATTCTGCAGATGTGGACCTCTGCGGTGGGATGCGTGCCTTTGGTCCATACTTCCTGCCCCTTGGAGAATCACCCCATTTGTTTAAGTATATATCAAAGTCTGGTAGAATACCAAATTCTTGGAAGAAAAATAGAATAGTTCCACTTTTCAAAAAAGGGGGCTAGAAAAGATCCTGGATGTTATAGCCCTATAAGCCTTATAGATAGTACCCAAAAGATATTAACAATAGTCAAATAATAGGATAACAAAATGGACAGAAGAAAATCGTATTTTGGATGAAGCACAAGCGGGCTTTAAAAATAAGCATCCAACATTAGATCAATACTTTACTTTGACACATCTGATGTACTGTATAACTATAAGGTAGTAAAGAAACAAAAGCTTAACTGTATATTTGTAGATTTAAAGGCTGCCTTCAATAGTGTCAATAGAATTAAATTATGGGAAACCTTAGAGCAAACAGGCATGGAGAACGCATTACTAAATATTATTAAAAGTTTATATCAGGATAATCTTACACAAATTAGATATTATTCTAGTTGGGACAAAAGTGATACATTTGCAACAAACAGAGGTGTAAAGCATGGATGCACATTATCACTTATGCTATTTAATTTATATCTAAATCAAATACTACAATGAATGTATAATTCAAATTTTCACATACTCCAAATAGGTGATAGAGTGTGACCTTATTTAGCATATGCAGATGATATTGTACTCCTGTCAACAAGTTATTTGGGAATAAATAGAATGCTACAGAAATGTTATATATAATGCAATAGTGCAGACTTACAAGTAAACTTCACTAAAACCAAAATTATGGTATGTGAATAACAGTAAAAATAAACGTGAAACAGATGATAATAACATAGAGGTGGTCAATCATTTTTCTTATTTAGGGATAATTATGACTAAAGATCTAAGTTGGAGAAATCACATAAAAGAAACTGACATGAGAACAGAAAGATTTTTACCAGCAATAAGTAGCTTTTTTTATAAATATGGAGGACAATCAGTTGTGGGCAGCCTTAGGGTAGTAAATGCAAAAGTTTGCAGTCAGATATTATACAGAGTAGAAATTCGGGGTACCTAGAGTAAGACTGATGTAGATTTATACTTGAACAAGTTTTACAACAAATTATTAGGACTCCCAAATGGGGCACCCTCAGCACTGGTTCGGGCTGAATTGGTTCAATATCCAACTGAGTGTCATATTCAAGACAGATTAACAAACTACTGTCTTAAAGCATATAGGATATGGGAACAGAAATTACCCAGACTATGTATAGAAGAACTACTTGATTATTTTACACCATAATATATTTTTCCCAGTATTGCTGTTGTGGAGAGTTCTTAAAATCATCGGATTATATAATTGCGTAACAGATATTTTTAAGATTCCACCAGAGATAGTCCAGAAAGAAGTCAAAGTTAGGATAAGGGATATTTTAGGACAAAGGGATTTAGAATTTTGCTCACAATATAAAATGTTAGATGGATGAGCAGAAATAAAAGATGCCATAAACTGGAATATTATTTAAAAACAATAAAGGATCCAAATAGAAGAATAATACTCACTAGATTTAAATGCAACATTTTTGCAGTAATTGGCAATCAGATCATTTTAAGAAAGTTAAATCAGATGAGAGGTTATGTAATTGTGGTCTGGATATGGATGGCCCATTTGGTGATCTTGTGCCCAATATGTGAAAAAGAAAGGAGAAAGTGTTTAGGGAAATATTGAAGTCTTAGAAATGGAACCCAGATATTTGGTAACACCTATTGAAAACTTGATCCAGGAAGATATTGGAACCTCGGCTTCCCTCCTTAGTGTTATTAATAAAAGAAACTGCATCTGGCAAAGAATAAGGAATTAAATTGGGTTATGAGTTAGATATTTCTATCTACAAAGATTTTAAAAACTGTTGAGATAAAGTAATTATTTATAAGGTTAAGTAATATGTGGATTTTTAGGATGTTTGGTCTCTTAATAATATGCTGCAATGTAATTTTCTGTATGTGCAATATTAATGTGCAATATAGTTGTAATGACATGGACTGTTGAACAATAAACTTAACTATACTACTACTATTTTATGATTATTTTCTTTCGGTGAACCCACATTTCTTTCCCCTCCTCTTTCTGTGGTACTGTATGCCCAGAAGGTTTTAGCATTTGTTTTTGCATTTTTAACTATTTCTAATTCTTTGTTTCTATTGGCAAGTTTGATCTCTGCCTTTAACCCCCTGGCCTCCTTTTTGTAATTTTCCCATAAGGCCAAGTCCCCTGATATTTTAGCTTCCTCGTACAGCTTTCTTTTCTTCTCTATTCTGTTTTTTTTTTTTATTTTCTGTTAAGCCATACTGATAACTTACCCTTATTTTTGTAAAAATGTTAGACGGATGAGCAGAAATAAAAGAAGTCATAAGCTGGAATATTATTTAACATTTCATTGCCATTGGGTTGGTGGGGATGGTGAGGGTGGAGACAGTGGGAGGTTTCAAGAGAGGTGGGACAGACATAGGGGTATAGTCCAGGTGGAAGGGCGGGGCATGTACAGGGTCCTCGGGAGAGGCAGCCACAGTGAGTAACATAGAAACATAGAATTTGATGGCAGATAAGGACCGCTTAGCCCACCTAGTCTGCCATTTCTCTACCTAATGGATAAGATGCAGATCCTAGTTAACCAACAGACAACTTCCTCCTACTCCACTAGAATTGCTTTACGTCTGTCCCATGCATTCTTGAATTCCTCCACTGTTTTGATTCCACTACCTCCTCAGAAAGGCTGTTCCATGTATGCACAACCCTCTCCATGAAAAAATACTTCCTTACATTACCTCTGAGTTATCCCCCCTCTGTCTTCAAATTGTGCCCTCTTGTTCTTGTACGTCTCTTTTTCTGAAAGATGCTACCCTCTCGGACTTTGTTGATTCCTTTGAGGTACTTGAAAGTTTCTATCATGTCCCCCCTCTCTCCCTTTCCTCGAGGGTATACATATTAAGCTCCTTTAGTCTCTCTTGGTATGTCTTCTGGTGCAGACTCTGCACCATTTTAGCTGCCCTCATAGAAACATAGAGTAGACTGTAGGCTGTTACTTGAACAGACTCGATAGACCATGGGCCTTCTCTGCTGGCAATTTAGTATGTTAGTACTTATTGATCACTGGTATACTTTAAGTCTGACCACTGGCTCTTTTATTTACCTCTCTAAGATGTACTGTCCCTGATTGATTCCTTTCCTTCCAGTTCTCTTTCCATTCCCAAATTTCCAGCATAACCTTCATGACTTTGAAGTTAGTTCTTTTGTAACATCTGTAGTAACCTGGTGCTGCCTTTGACCCTTTGCCCTCACTGTTCACAGTAAATGTGACCACTGCATGATCACTGTCTACCAATGGTGCTCCCATGCAACAGTTTTCAATCACTCCCCCTAAGTCACATAGAAATAAATTTCAAATGTTATTGTCCCTACTGGGTTCCCGCACTAACTGCTCTGAATTCAGATTTATTCAGTTTCTGGCAAGTGATCCATCTTGCACACTGCCGCCCACTACTGTTTTCCAGTCAATGCCAGGTAGATTTAGGTCTCACATAAGAATAACATTGTTTTTGCCACTCAGGAATTCAGTGTCATTCAGTAACGCCATATCTATAATATCCTTCTAGTTTGGAGGTCTGTAGCATAGTCCAAGGGTTACATAACTGCTGTGGCTATTGCCCACTTTAACCCAGATGGTCTCATTCTTGGGATTTCCGATAGTCTGTTTCTTCTATGCATAGTTCTTCTGCTATGTATAGGGCTATTCCTTCTACCCCTTTTCCAGTGCAATTCCTTCTACGTAATTTGAAACCTTTGATATTCTTGTTCCACATAGCCTCACTTGCCCACCATGTTTATGTTATGCCACATATATGGGTATCTGGTTTCTCAAAGTACACTATTTTCTCTAATTTCTCAAATTTGTGTTTGAAACATCTGGCATTTGCTATCATACATTTCCACCCTTTCTTAAAAGGAAAGTCCCCTCAACCTAGTTTCTGTATACCTGTGTAGTTTGTATGCATGAATACTGATTCCCTGTCTTGCATCCCTAATTTCATATTAATTTAAATATAAAGAGGTTGCTTCCTCTGTTTTCCCTGGTGTCAAAACCTGTTTGTCTCCATTGCAAAGGCCATGACCCCACTCATGCAAGGTATCATGGGAGTTGATGATGCATACCTGCACAAGGCAGCAGAAGTTATACTCTCATTCAGTTCTGCTACATGTCTTGTGAAGTCCCTGTATTCTCTAAAAGCATTGTTTTCTAACTCAAATACATTTTAAACTACAGAAAACAGCAGAGCACTTACTATGATTTGAAAAGTTTCATAGTCAGCATAAGACAAGAACATAAGGACTGCAGAAGCCAGCAACAGCACTGACTTATACAGTATAATTACTGCAGGCTTTATTACCAAAACATCATAAAATTCCAGAATACCTTACATGAGTCAGGTCATGACCATCGCAATGGAGTCAGGCAGGTTTTCACACCAAACTTAAATACCTCCATTTACATTTAAATCCTGGTGAAATTAGAGAGTGCAATAGAGGCAATCATTGTACATGCCTACAAAGTAAACAGGGAAACAGAATAAAAGCCTGAGGGGACTTTCCCTTTAATGTTAAATGCCCATGCAATGTTATGGGTTGACATTATTTACTCCATTATGGATTAACGCAACGTTTTCCATTACAACAGCAGGATTTGTTGTTTGGTCTCCTCCCCATTCCTCTCCTTTGTTATTTAACAATATATTTATTTTTTGTTTTGCAATTCTTTTTCCCTCATGTCACGGCCTGTGGAGCCTCTGTCAGGCATCCTGCCTGTTCCTGCCTGCCTGAGGTTCTCTCGGCCCTAAGCCTCCTCTCCCCCCCAGACAGAACCCCAGCTTAACCCCTTTGAGGTGGGGCCCCCCTTCTCTTTGGGTGCTCTTTCAAGTCAGACCCAGCTGTAGGTGAGGGCCCGGGTGGAGGAACTGGAAGCCGGACGAGATGAATCAGGAGGTGGGCATGGGGGTCAGGTGCCATCACCTGCCCTGCAGAGCTGGGTTTTCTGTGTTCTGGTGCTCTTCCTCCCTTTATGTAGAGCACTGATGCCATGGTGCACTTGGCCTGCCAATGTCAGCCACGCTGTAACTTGCTGTCTGTGCTGCCTTTTCTAATCTCCCGGGATCCGCTGGTATGCGGACAAACTAACCCTCTCCCGGGAGAGAGAGTAGCCCTGCAGGTGCTCAATCCTCACCCATCCCTGCCGACCCCTGGTGCCCGAGCTTGCTCCCGAACTCGGGTCACTGATGTGGCATGAGGTGTGGCGTCCAGTGCCTCAAACCTCAGCACCACTGGGCTGGCTGACAAAATATTTATTTTAACTGTCACCTAACATTCTTGCCCCAGCTTATTTGGGTGCAATCCATCCCTCCATATAGGTCCCTTTGATGCACAAATTTGTTCTGTTGTGAATGAAAGCAAAGCCCTGCTGTAGCATCAACCCTTTAAGCAATGAGTTCATTTTTTGTATGGGCCTTGTTCTTCTACTCTAGCCTTGGGGACCAGAAATATCTAATCTATAACTGGCTTACACCATTTTTTTCTTGAGAGATTTACCAATTTCCTCAAATCAGATTTCAAATTTTCATACCGCCTATGGCCTATGTCATTGTCCCCAATGTGGAGGGTACTAGGATTTTCTCCAACATCTTTCATCCAGCTGTCCAGGTTTTCCTGACATCCTTTACTTTTGCACCTGAGAGACGAGCGTGCTGTGGCCCCATCTTTTTTCACTTTACAGATTATGGTGTCTCCGAACAGGAATATAGAGTCAGCTATTACAACCAACTCAGGTTTACTCTGGGTACTGCTTGGGGATCCTACTTCTGCCATAGCATTATTTGCATCTTGAATATTTTAATTGTCTTGTAAATCTTCCAGAGTCTGGAGTCTGTTTGCTAGCTGGAGTTGGTGACTATTTGCTACCCTCTTCCTTTTCCCTCCTACCCCTTCTTTCTATTAATATCCATGATGGTAGTTCATTTTGCTCACTGTCACTTACTTCCCCAGTTCTGTTTCATTTCCTCTTTCCCCTTATGTCTGTATGTTTCCCATTTGTTGATAATGTTTGCATTTCTCTATTCATGTGTCTGTCCCTTGATGCTAGGGTTTCAATCATGTTATCAGTGAAAGTTTCAAACTATGTGATGTTGTAGGATTCATTTAGATTATTTCTTAGACCTATTAATTCCTCCCCAGTGATTTGATATATGTGCATTTGTTACATACAAACCTCCTAGCTGACTCCTCCTTGGTCCTCACATAATCATGCCGACAGCTTAGACCGGTGACTTCTGTTTTTATTATCCACATGTTGTTAGAACTTGGTTATTATTGAAAATAATACTGGGGCATGGTGTGAAAACTAGTAGCAGAGCTTAGGTCAGAGATGTTAGAATAGGTGAGATAGAGAGAAAATTAATCTGTGAGATAAGACAATAATCAGTATGGCACAAAAAAATGTATAAAGTCCCTCATTACTTCTAGGTAGCTCTGGCAGATTTGCGAAAACTTACTAAACAGGTTCTATCCCTGAGTTACTGATTTAAAAAACAGGGCCTAGATAGTCACATTATTTGGCTTACTGTTATCCTATCGATTCCTATTCCTTTGGTCATTTGCCAAGAGTTGTGGCAACTACCCGGTTATCTAAAGCTTACACAGCAGACAAACACCCCTGCCATGTCTACCTCCACCCTTTCTCACTAATGGCTCTCAGGGCAGCTACAGATATAGGATGTGAACTGGAAGTCATTAATCTGAGGTCACGCTCCTAGCTCAAACAAAATAATCCCATTCTTAAAATTCTTAGAAGAATACTTAGCCCAAGTCCTGTATAGACTCTTGATCCCCCATATTCAAAAGTCCCCTGCAAAATCATGCAAGTGCCTGCGCCATGCATCTGAGATGCGCTGGCCCAAAAAAATGGTATATTCAGAAGATGCACGGGAAGATGCGATCACACATGTCCAGCTGAATATCCCGAACATGCGCAATTGTGCAACTGAAGATGTGCGGCGCATCTTAGGCAGGGGGGACCATGCACCACAGGCAGATACATAGGGAAATGCACTGGAACAGGTGAGATAGGCATGGCGTAACTTTGTAATATTCAGCCAATATATGCAAATGACCTCATTGCACATTCCGAGCCCAAACCCCACATGCTGGAGCTCATTACTGGAATGTATTCAGGCCATTTGCATACACTGGGCATGCTCAGTTCCAGCTGTGCAGGGCTGCCCCACCACCCCACAAAGGTGAACAGGAGGTACCGCAGCCTAGCAGGCAGGTGTACTGGGATGGTAGTGTGTGGGTGGGTGGACTGCACTGGCCTGGATACAGTGCTACACCCCATAGCCATTTACAGGGTCAGACATATGGGGGTAAGGGAATACCTGGACAGTGGCCACAGGGACCACCTGGACATGCAACAGAGGTGGGCACAGGGTGACACAGGCCAATCGGGATGCCACATGCATGTGATACACCAGCTCCATATGCTGCATACAATCACTTGCAGTGGCCCACATACTCCAGTATGGGAGGTACCTGGTGGGCACTGCAAGGGATGGCAGTGTGCAGACAGTGACCAGGTACCAAGGTGGGTGGATCCCATCTGTGTGCATCCATGGTGTACCACCGTGTGTGTGCCACTGGTCAGTCCCTGGCCTATGCCATGCGGACACTAGTACCACCAGGCAACCTGGGCACCATTGCCACAGATGTCACCCTGAGTCCATGTCACCATTGGGTGGCATCCTGCAGGCCACATTGGTCCTGGCCATGGCCCCTGGTATATGTGCTGCAGTGTGGCTTGTCCACCTTGCCAGGAGGGGCATATGACAGCACTGGCATGTGGCTGCTGGGTGTCTATGTACAGGGTGCGGTGTGGAGTGTTGCTCCCTGGATGGTGTCGGTGATGAAACGGCACCTGTGGCTCAGGGTTCATCCACCCCGGCATGACTGCTGTGTGTGGGTGCCTGGAGCATGTTCTTGTGCACCTCCAAGGGCTGTCTCCAGATGGCCTGCCTACAGTTCTGCAGCCTGCCTGTAGGTAGCTAGCTGATTTAGACCACCCTTTTGTATGCCTAACTTTGAGTGGCTCAGTTCCGAGATGCGTGGAACATTTTGGCTAAATATAGGGATGCAAGGCATATTCATGGGAACGCCCCCTTTATTTGCACCATATAATATTATTTCCGCATGATGGCACATCCGGAGATATGCCCTGCATCTCTGTCTTTCAATATCGACTTTGGTGCATTTTTTGAGATGGGTGGCGCATCTCTACTTGTGCCCACATCTCCTTAGAAACTGTGGGTCTTGGTCCCTTAAACTATGCCTAAACTGTTTTATGAACTCTGTGAGTTCACCCAGTGTTAGGCCTCATTTTCAGTAGTTCTCACTACCAAAGAGACCCTACAGCTCCCAGCAGTCCTTGTATCAGACTCTTAATAGAAAGATTGGGATTTAGGTATTTGTTATTGTTAATGTTGTTGTTGTTTTTATTTTTTGATGAGATGAGAGATAGAGATAGCTAGCATGAGGCAGACACACTATTCAGTCCTGCAGACTGGCCTCTGCCATGTCTGCCTCCACCTATGCTCACTGATGGCTCACAGGGCAGCTACAGATATGGGATGTGACCTGGAAGTTGTTACTCCAAGCCGTGCTCCTACAGTAGCTCAAACAAAACAGTCCCATTTTTAAATTCTTATAAGAATGGTTAGTCCAAGTCCTGTTTAGACCCACGGTCCCTTAAAATATACCTGAACTGTTTTATGAACTCTTTGAGTTCTCCCAGTGTTAGCCCCTCATTTTCAGTAGTTCTCACTAACCACAGAAAACTACAGCTCCCAACAGGCCTTGCTTCAAACCCCTCATAGAGAGATAGGAACTTAGGCTGTTTTTTTTTTTTTGGGGGGGGGCCTTTTTTTTTAAAGATGATGGACAGTGATAGCTACAGTAATATGAGGTAGACACACTACTCCAGTCTTGCAGACTGGCCTCTGCCATGTCTGCCTCTGGCCATGCTCCTATGAATTATGTTCTTGAATAAACTTCTATGATTGAATCTTCTCCCAGTAAAGGAAACGTACTGTATACGAGCTGCCCCTTTGGGTTTGAGTATTCATTTACATCAATGTTGTTCCAATTACTGTCTTAGGGGACTGTATGAAAGAATGGCAGCTGCACTATGACTGTTTGCAACTGGACTCCAGGTGAGCCAAAACACCTCACTACTCATAGACACAGGATTTACCCTGAGCTATGCCCACCTCATCATGAAACATGTAGGCTCGGTTGGCAGGCCAAAAAGGGAGTTGCAATAAAATTGGAACCCAGAACAGTAAAGCATATCCCAGTTCAGAGACTCATGTGACTGTGAATGCAACACATCGGTCAGTCAGAAGAGGAGATGTCATGGGATACTGGCTGCACAGAAAGCCTGCTGTAATTTATATTTGATATGTGGGGAAAGCAGGAGGAGCTAGGAAAAAAAAAAGAATATAAAATGAATTATGGCCAGCAACTGGGAAGGGAAGCCTGGCAGTAGGGAATGGGGAAGAAATCTACCAAATCTTCTACTGCCAGAGCATTTCTGTGGAGAGCTGGCAGTGGTGGGAGACAGATTAGAGGGAGATATGGGATCAGGCCAAAATCGACCAGTCTGGAGAGCAGCATATGGGTCACTGATTCAAGCTCAGTGTACTGTTGCCAGTAGTACCACTGCTGATGCCTGCCAAGCTCATGTAAGGGTGATGGACAAGTCCTCAAGAAGGAGTTGATTTTGCTCCATTGGCTTGGAGGGAGACATGTCACTAGTGGTAAACATAGACACATAGATTTTGTCAGTAGAAAAGTACCTTTAGGCCATCAAGTCTGCCCCTTGTCCCTGCCTGTTTCATCACCACTAACCCTAGTTGGTCAGAGATGTCACCCCCATCCCAATTCATCTACCCAATATGCCCCTATGCACCTATCCCTTGCATGCTTGAAGCTCCCCACAGTCCTTTCCACTACTACCTCCTCTGGCAGGCAGTTCCAGTCATCCACCACCCTTTCTGTGAAGAGGTCTCTCAGCACATCTCTCTTAAACTTCTTCCTCTTAACTTTTTGCACTCCCCTTGTTCTAGTGCCTTCCTTTCTCTGAAATAGACCCTCCACTTGCCGCTGTTCACTCCTGTGAGGTACTTGTAGTTTTCAATCACGTGCCTTCTCACTCTCCTCTCTTCCAGGGAGCACATGTTGAGTTCCTGCACGCCTCATATGACTTCTTGTGCAACCCCTCACCATTCTGGTGCCCTCCTCTGTACTGCCTCCACCCTTTCACTATCCTTGTGGAGGTGTGCTTCACCAGTTAATGATACAATGGCAGCACCACCTCCCTCTTCCTGCTACAAATCCTCTCCCAGTGCACCGCAGCATCCTGCTAGCCTTTCCCATTGCTTTGTCACACTGCCTAGCTACCTCAAGGTCATCAGATTTGATGGTCCCTAGGTCACTTTCTTGCTTGGTGACTGTAAGCTCCACTTCCCCATCTTATACACAGCCCATGGGTTGTGCAGCCCTATGCATAATCTTGTACTTTTTGGCATTGAAACCCAGCTGTCATCTCCTAGACCATTCCTCTAGTTCCTCAGGTCCCTTTCCAATCTCTCCATGCCTTCCTTTTCTTAACATTAATTTATTTACTAGATTTTATATATTACATACACCAAAAAAGAAAGGAATTCATGTAGGATGGCCTCCAGTCCAATACTCTAGCAAAAACAACATGAACTTTAACGAGCACAAGTCATTAAATAAATAATTCTTTTAAGCAGCATGCACTTTAAATTATTGTGTTATTGTGTTATTGTGTTTCAAGCCTTATTACCATTCATCCCAACACTGTAATAGTCCTCCACTTATTCCTTAAAATAAAAATAAAATTACCATACAATAACCATACAGGAGAACTCCCCATTACTGTATTTGTTTTTCCTCTATATACTGCATTACTGCTTTACTTAAACCTCCCTTGTATTAGTTTATTATTAACTTTTTATTAGCTTTACAGATCAATATTAATTAAATCCTGGTTGTATTATATTCCTTGGTTTATCCAATCATCCACGTCTTGCATGACAGCTGAAAATTATTTGTCAGAGGATGTTGGAGACTTTCCATCTTCAGAAATGTCCAAATCACACTGTGAACGAATAAATGCGGCGAGATGGTCAACTCCCAAAAATATATAGGTTTTTCCCTTATAGACTATTTGCACTTTTGCTGGTGAAAGCATTTAGAAGGTTCCTCCCATCTCCAGTATTTCTTGTCGATAGTTCAAAAACTTCCTTCACCTTTGCTGAGTTTGAAATGAAAAGTCAGGATAGATAAAAAATTTATGTGATTTGTAAACCAGTGTTCCTTTGAGCCACGATAACTTAATCAGTAGGTCTCTATCAGATTCAAAGGCAAAACTGATAAACACAGTAGCCTTCATGTCTTGCTTATCTCTATCTTCATTAGATGCCTTTTTTTATTCTACAAGTCTGGGTAAGAAAATGTAAATTTTCAGCCGGTAAATCACAGACCTGGATGAAAATATCCTTGACTACCTCTCTCACATTTTCAAAATCCGAGTGTAGAATGTTAGGAAGTCCCAATATTCTCAAGTTTTTATGTCTAATCTGGTTTTCAAGTAGCTCCACCTTTCTATGTAGATTAAATGCCTCTTTAATTTGTGCTGCATTGGTGGCTTCTATTGTTTTGAGATTATTCTCATGCATTGCCATTTGCTCTGTGTTAACTTCGGTTTGCTTTACATTCATAATAAGCTGTTCTTTATTAATCTCTTACTATAAAATTAAAGTTTCGCATTAAAGGCATCCTGTTTTCGTTCCTGTCTCTACAACTCCAATAAAACTCTCTCAATTGACTTGTCCAACTTTTTCCAAAGTATAACTCTGCAGAAGTCATCCAGATGAGTGCCTTGATGTGCCGCCATTAAAGGAAAACTTCTGTATGGACTGCTTTCTGTTTGGGCTTCTGTTCCAGGTCTGCACCTACTCCAAGGAAAGCTATCTGCAGATTTCCAATCAGTTCCTGTGAATATTAGAGTCCAGGGACAAGAAAAGCTGTGGCGTTATTGAAGCCGCTGAGTACTCTGCTGAGTGGTCTTTAGGTTTAGATTGAGTGGGGGTAGCGAGGAAGCGGACTTGCTAAAATGTTTGTCACTTCTCAGACTGTATGCTGGCCGTATGTAGCAGATCTCAAAAGGTCGAATGCTAGGGAAGCAAACTCCTCACTAAATGATGATGTTGCTCTTTTTTCTTTTGTCCATCATTGGAATTAAAGCAAAATTTGCTTAACAGAGCAACACGAAATAGTGAACATTGAAGTTGCTTAACAGGAGCTCCCCAAGTGTGTCTGCTTAGTGTGGCACCATGTTGAATCTCCATGCCTTCCTGAGTTTAAACCCTGTTAACAGATTTTTGTATTATCCACAAAGAGACACATCTTAGCCTCTAGCTTCTCCGCAATGTTGTTTATGAAGATATTGAAGGGGGCCTGTCCCAGCAGCAATCCCTGTGACACCCCCTAGTCACTCTCCTATCACCTGAGCAGCTACTGTTTACCACCACCCTTTGCCTCCTATTCCTTAACCAGTTTGATACTCAGATTGTCACTTTCTCACCCACCCCCAGGCTGTTTAGTTTCTTAACTAGCCTCTTGTGCGGCACAGTGTCAAAAGCCTAAGTTCAGATAGGCAACATCCACTGCTCTCCCTTGATCCACCTCTCTGGTAACTCAGTCAAAGAAATCTATGAGATTAGTTTGACATGACCCCACCCCCACCACCACCACCAGGTGTCACAATAATGTAATATGATAAGAGACCATGATATTTTTCCATGCTAGCAGTTTGCCATTGTCAAAAAAAAAAAAAAAGAAACCATTATTATTGTGCACAATAATATACAGTACGTAACAATACAATAATAAATTTTCTTGTCTTTCTGACCATCACTAGTACAGCAATGTGTCTGCCTCCAAGTAGAACCAAAGTTCCTGATCCCCCACCTCCTCCAATCAGACTTTTGCTCTTTCTCCTATAACTAGAAATGCTATAAAGGACCGTGATTGTTAATATAGCATGATATTTTACACAATTATCACACCAATCAAACATTAATATTGTGGATGGCTCTCACACGTCACTGGGGCTACTGTACCACTACACTTCAGCAGTGCCACTACCCCCAGAATCTACTAATGGTGCTGTAACCATGCAGGAGGAGCTCAGGCCGAGCTACAAGTTATTGTTGGATTGGCCAATCCTGCCACCATTATCTGCAGTGGAGGCTTCATACTAGTGCCAGAAATACTGCTGCTGCAGCTGCTAATAGAGTGGCCTCTATGCTTTATACAGTGTAGTGCTCCTGCCACTTTTACAAAGGTGGAAAGAACAACAAGAATAGGGTCATGGTAGTCACCTGGGCAAAAAGCCTGCATCCATTATCCATAATATTGAATTGTGAAAATGTTCATGAAAGAAATGTAACGTAAAACAAGTGGAAACATATCTACAAAACAGCATTTTTTTTAATTAAGTAAGCTTTATTGAGTTTCAACAACAAATACAACAAACCACTAACAAATAAAACAAAATATAAACAAACAACATTTGTCAAACTTCTCCCCTATCCCACAAAAGCCACTCCCCACCATCCCCTTCCAAGGAGTAGAACAGAGCCTAAACCCACTGCCGACAACCAGTGAAAAACTAAAAACTAAAAGGATCCCCCAAGACCAGTGAATAAACTGGAACCAAGAAAACACATAGAGGAGCCCAAGCTATATTGTAAGGAATAAAGGGTGTGCAACTTGCCCCAGGTTTTATCAAACCACGGAAGACAGTTATGAATACCAGCTATCAGCCATTCAAGCCACAGATTGTCAAAAAGTTCCTGAAGCCATTCCATATATGTTAAGTTCACTGAGCCACACCAATGGCACAGGACCAACTTTTTAATGGAGAGAGCCATTAGAGCTAGGACATATCTGTGCTCCCACACCCTGACAGTAGAGAAATCCCCCACCAAACAAATCTGTAGGGAGAAATGGTCACTAACATTCAGTAATAAGTCCACTCTCTGTTGGATGGAGTGACCAAGTGCTAGGAGCAACTTAGGTCAATTTCAAAAATGTGATAGAGGCCCTCACCTTGTCCACACCTAATACACACTGTCAGTGGAGCCCTGCCCATTTTAAAAAGTTTAACCGCATGTAGTAAAGGTTATTTAAAATCTGAATTGCATTAGTCTTAATCAATCTCTATGTAATATGTGGGACTGTCTTCCAGATCTGGCACCAGTTAAAGGTGATCTGAGGAAACTGGGAGGTCCAATAAGCAGAGACACCATCCACCTGGGGATAGACCTTACCACAGAGAACAGTATATAATTTGGAAACTGAATGAGCCAAATTGGCTAAATCTCAGATTGACTCCAGGAACTCACCTTCGTTGAGGAAACCAAACTGTCCTCCAAAGTGCCGTATCAGCGAGTGACGGAGCTGATAAAACTTTAAAGACTAAATTATTACTTAGCTGATCTAGCCTCAGAATGTCTGTTGAGGAAAGACAGTTTCCATCTGGAGACATGTCACATACCCTAATTTCCATCAGCTGAGGTGGCCAAGCAGGGCAAATAACCTGATTTCCAATTGTGAAGTTAGGATTTCTAAAGATCAGCTGTGCAGTGTCCCATCTGTGCTTATATTTGAGAAAAGCACATAACTGGGTATGAGGTGGAGTCAGGGCAGTAGAGTCAGAATGAAGAACTGACTCAGGTCTGGAGGCTCTGTCTGCTCTGGGACTGGGATGAGACAGCCCACTGCCAACAGCCACCCACCTGGAGTATTAGAAACCAGTGCAGGAGCCTGCCTGCCCTGTGATTGGAGCAGCCAGAGCCAGAGCCAGGCCTGCCCGAAGCCAACTAACAACTTCCAACCAAGACAAGGCAATGCTTCATTTTCTACAGCAAGACTGGTGTGGGGATAAGGGAAGACATGAAAAAAAACAATGGCAATGGAATGAGAGTGCAAGGGATGGGTCAAGAGGAGGAGAAAAATTAAAATGTACAACATGGTGGGAGGATGGTGCCCTGTGGCCCGCGCCATGGCAGTCAGCCCAGTTTAGGAAGGCAATGACTTCCGTTCTTCACTCCCAGTCCCTCCCAGAAGAAACTCATAAGTAAGCACTGTATGGGAGTGTGATTATAAAACTTAGCTTAACAACATGATGAGCAAAAAAATTCACTGTGGACAGTACAAGTTAAAACTTCTTTCACACAGACGGTCACAAAAGTGAACTGAACGCACTCCTTGATCATGAAATAATGCACAGCAGCCGCTTGCTAGCCAGCCAGTCAGCTGAGCCAGCCCAGTAATCAAATTCAAAGCAGATTTTCTTAGTTTGCATTTTTTCCAATCTAGTACCCCCCACCTGGCTCCACTGTCACCACATACACCATAATTCATCTCACTGACACACAATATGACACAAGTTCTCATTTTAAAAAAATTATTTCGGGTCACACACGGACGGACATGGATGGAAATGAAAAATGCTTGCTGCTGCTTTTACTTAATGCAGTCCAGTCAGACTACTACATTATAGACATCACAGAGACAGTAGGGCATTACTACACAAATCCAATATCTCTCTGTCCCCTGTCTTGTCTCTCCTCTCTACACTATAGTTTATCGCTGTTTTTGCTGCTAGTCTCTTCTGTCTTGTCTCAACAAACTACTGTATCTCTAGCCTCTATTTAACCACCTCTCAGTGCCATGAACTCACGGTGCTCCATCCTTTACCTTTTATACTAATGATTTGGGCGGCGGTGGCCCACCCACAGCTTCTCTCTCTGTACCACCACCACATGATTATATTGTCTGCAGCAGATGGTGCAACCATGTGCTCACCCCTGACTTGCTGGTCTTTGGTCCCCAGACGCGCCCCTGCTGACAGCCAGTTGTAATTATAAAACCAAAATATATTTAAAAAAAAACCTTAAAGCGACAGCGCAAGTGAATTAAAAAGTGAGCTTTAGACTTGAAAACTGCACCCCTCAGAGGCTTGAGCCCGGGGCAGGAGCACCACCCACCCCACCCTTCCTATGGTACTGCCAAGGACAACCAGATGGGGACATACTGTATGTAGAGGGACACTCATCAGAGGCAGAGGGGAGCCATCACAGGTATTTGCTTGCATATCTAGCCCAACAGTATAAACCAAAATGAGGCAACCTAAGTCCCCCATGCAGCTTGGGCACCACCAATATGTAGTACACTCACCGTGGGGGCTTGCCTAGCCAAATAAAATCAGAGACCAAGTGCACCTGCTGAAATCAGGAAAGAAGTAACCATATATTAAGCATATTTAATGGCTAAAAGAGGCAGGCAGAACCTTCATTTTGACCAAATTAACATGCTCTCAAAGAGTCAGAGGGAGAGACTTCCACTAATAGAGGTCCTGTTTTAACCTACTAAGTAACTCTGTTAAGTTCAGCTGTTTCAGTTTCGCCTTGCTCCAGGACAGGAAGATACCCAAATACTTAGTGTGACTGGGAGACCAAGCTAAACCATATTAGGAGAGATATGACTTGAGGACTTGAGAGTTCAAAGGCATGACCTCTGTCTTTTCCAGGTTGAGCCTGTAGTTTGAGAAGGAGCTGAACTCTTTGATCATTTTCAGAGCAGCCAGAATGGAGCTACAGGGATGAGAGAGATGGGCCAAAATATTGTCTGCATCTGCCAACAGAGTCAGGGTGCATGTCCCAGTCGGTACCCTTGAATTGAGTGGTTCACCTTTAACTTGAGGAGTAGTGGCTCAAGACAGAGATTAAACAACAATGGGGATAGGGGACATCCTTGCCTAGTACCTGAATATAAAGGAAATGAAGGGGAGAAGACACCGTTACAATAGATCCGGACATTAGGAGAGGAGTACAGGGTTTTTAGCCAACCAATAAACTGAGGCAGAAAATCAAACCTTTGTAAGGTACAAAATAAAAATCACCAGGCCACTCTGTCAGAGGCTTTCTCAGCATCCAGGAAAACCAGAGCCATAGGATGCTCTGAGTCCCTGAATGTGGAGAATATATGGGCCAGCTTCGAAGATGATCTGATCAAGTCCTGGTGACCATGAATCCCACTTGCTTAAATATTGGCGATGGCAGGACCTGCCCGTCTGCCAGCAAGAACTTTTGCCAATATTTTGATGTCACAATTTAATAGTGAAATCAGCCAGTAGCTGGATACATGCTCTGGAGGCCTGACAGGCTTATGAAACAAAACGATAAAGGCTTCTAGCAGGGATTCACCTAATACATCGGAGGCAAGAAGGCTCCAGTGAAACCCCAGCAACAAGGGTACCAGTTTGGTGAAAAAAAAACTTACAGAAATTAGGAGAGAATCCATCTGGGCCCAGTGCCTTGTCAGCAGGGAGGGACTGAATTGCAGGGGAAATTTCTGACTCTGTTAACAGTGCTGCCAAGAAGTCTTTCTGGGCCTCAGACAAGACAGGGAGAGGGATGACATTCAGGTATTCCTTCACAGAGCACAAAGAAGGAAATTAACCATCAGACTGTATAGGTACAATAGTACTTCTACCATCTCAATTTTCAACAAAGCCTCAGCACCTCTTTGCCCCTGCTAAAAGGCGAAAACAAATCTCTCTCTAACCCATGGGTCACCGCAGCTCTTCTCTCACAGCTGAAACTAGGATCACCTCTGGGCAGTTGCCAGGGCCACTGGCAAACAACTGGACATCAAAATTACAAACAACTCGAAATGCCTGCACAAAAGCCATATGGCTAATGAAATCCACCTATTACAAAGGCGCTCACCAATACGTGGGGAAATGGTCTGTTTCTAAGACAATATCAAGGATGTCACAGGAAGCAGCCAAAAACCTCTCCGGCCATGTTAATGGTTGATGGATCCTCAACCCTTGACCCTAAGGTGATCGCAAAATATCTTTAACACGGCTTTTTCAGACCTTAGTGCTGTTTCTACCCCATGACTTTTTCAAAACAGGCCAACTCCCCAAATACCTCAGCCCTCAGTCTAACCATCCCTCTTCTACTTCAGGAAAGTAAGGCTGAATGAAGCTCGCCGCTATTTTACTGCAGCTATCTCTAAATCTAGACCTAGTAGCGACACCCTGGACCTTAAGCTTCTGTTGCTCACCCTCGATGAGGTAATTCATCCATTAACAAAAATCCTAAACCTCTCTCTCTCTCTCAGCTGTGGAAAATTCCCGGGCCTATGGAAAACAGCCACCATGACACCCATCCATAAAAGTGGGGACAAGATGATTCACTCAAATTATCGCCCTATCTCCATACTGCCCCCACTCTCTAAGGCACTTGAGCGCATCGTGGCTGATCAACTTAATGACCACTCTGGATAAACACAATATACCTTATCCACAACAACACGGCTTCCTGAAAGGTCACAGCACCACCACAGCCCTTCTTGAGTTCACTGGAGCTTTGCACAAATCCCTGACAACAGCCTTCTCACTGGGGCCGTTTTCATCGTCTCTCAAGAGCCTTGATACAGTACACCATGGACTACTAATACACCAACTACTGAATGGCTATCACCTGACTCTTCTCTCTGGATTAAAGCTACTTAGAAACCGGGTCACAGAGAGTAAAAATTGCGATTAACACCCCGCTCTGTTCACTGGTGTCCCACAGTGATCCATACTGGGACCCCTCTTTAGCCTTTTCTTAAACTCCTCCTTACCACTGCTCTGAGCAGATCATACATATGCCGATGATGCTGTTGTATTCACCACTCACAAAGATCCTGTAACTCTTCTAACACAACCTTCAGCTTGGTTTCAGTTCTGTAGAGACATGGTTTCTTATTCATAAACTGTCCCTCAATGACAAAAGCCAAATCTATGCTCTTCTGCAGCTCTCATAGCCCACACAAGCTACACCACTTGGCTATCTACACCACAGGGAACACTCTAGATCAGGTGGTGTCCTTCAAATACTAAGGATACAGCTTGACCCTAATCTCTCCTATGGACTTCATGTAGATAATGTAGCTAGAGCTGCTAATACACGGCTTGGTCTCCTCTACAAACACAGACCACACCTCACGCCAGAAGCTTTGAAGGTTGCAGTCCTGAGCTCTGTGATCTCTGTATTAGACTATGGTCTCATCATTTATGGCTCGGCCACAACTACAACCCTTAGATGCCTATCAACTGCCTTAAATAAAGCATGTCGGCTCATCTCTGGTGCTCACCGTCTCACCCACACATGTGACCTGTACACTCAGACCGGCTGGCTCCGACTATCAAACCGCATAAAGTTTCTCACCTGCTCCATGGTCAAAAAAATCTACCTTGGCCTTGCACCTTCTGGGGTCTCCACTCTGTTACAACACCAAATTAACAAATGGTGCCTTAGGAGATCCACGCTACAGCTTCTGAAAGTCCCCCACTGTCACACTTCACAGGGACAATGCTCTTTTGCTTATCGAGCACCACTCTGGTTCAATGGCCTCAGCCCAACCATCTCCTCTGCCCCAACTATTGGTATGTTTAAAACTAGGCTCTGGACTATCTCACTACCAACAGCTCCTGTGACTGCCCAACTTAACCTTGTTTCTCCACTTCCCTTTCTGCTCTATTGTCCCCTCCCTCCCCTCCTCACTGGATTCTACCTCACATCTTGGTATACCCAATGCTGCACTTTTCACCCTCTCGCCATCCTTCCTACATGCCTTCTCCCCCTACCCTCTTCCCTCTCCCTATGACTCTGGCACTTCTATCTGTTGTCTATTTTCTCTGACAAATGCTGCTGGCTGCCTTGTTACAATGCTACTCTGAACTGTATTAATCTGTATTCTGTTTGCAATGTCCACATTGTTGTAATGCCTGTCTTGATGTTCCCCATAATTTGTATTTCTCTGACATGGAACCTTTGTAAAAGAGCCATGGCTCAAAGGTATTTGTAATCCTAGACTTGATAAATAAATAAATAAATAAAGTACCTCTCAAATTCAGAGGCAATGTCCTCAGGGGCGGTTTTGAGGATTCCATCCAACAAGGACCAGATTGCATTAATCAATCAGGAAGCCTCCTGTTTTTGCACCCACAATACCAGCAAAGATCCAGCTTTTTTACCCTGATCCACATAGTGGGCTAGGGTCCTAAGGATGGCAAATTCTGCCTTCTCCCGCAACATCTCTGCATGCTGGTCCCTCAGTACCAGGAGATCCTGGCTGGTGGAGTCCGGGGGGGGGTGAGGATAAATTCATCTCAATTTCCCTGATGCAGGTGAGCAGGTCTGACACCGCTCACTCTCACTTATGCTTCTTGGTGGAGGCGAGGCAGACAAACTCCCCTCTCAGATAGCATTTCAGGGCACACCACTCTAAATCCACTCGCCAGTAGCCTGATTTATTGAAGTGAACAGGTCTATATGCTCACAAATATGTTGGACTACCCACTCTTCCTTCAGGAGCTGATTGTTTAGCTTCCAAGTCATATCCCTATCCTGGAGGGGTAAGAATGAAAGTGAACACCATACCACCAAGTGGTCAGATATAACACCAGGGGCCATCTCATAGCCCAGCACACCTCTAGGAAGACTGGCTTAAGAAAATAATCTAACTGGGAGGAAGATCCATGGACTGGGTATAACAAGTGAATTCCCTAGCATCAAGGTGTAGTACTATCTGTGGCTCATATACCCCAGAAAGTCTGTTAATTCCTGAGGCACACTGAGAAGAGGATAGGCCAACCCAATGCCCATCCGACCAGTCCAAATCAGGGGCAAAGGGAAGGTTCCAATCTCCTCCAGTAGTAATGGAAGAGACAAAAAGAAGAAAACACGGAAGCGAGGCCAGTGAAAAAGGAGGAGTGTCTCGCGCGGAGCTCATAGAGGCAGCCAATCAATCATTTCCACTCTGTCTAGATTCCCCGTAGAAACAAAATCTACCCTTAGGTCCCTGAAGCACTGTAAACATTGAAACTGGATACAGTGAGATATAAGAACAGCCACCCTTCTACTCTGAGTACTGTCCCCCTGGTGAAGACCTGTCTGACCCACTGCCTCGAAAGGGCACTTTCCCTTCTAGGAGGTGGGTTTCTTGTAAAAGATAATGTGCCTTTAAGGTGGTGAATATGTGTAATAATTTGGTACCTCTTAGACTTAGCGTGGCTCCTGGACGTTCCAGGTGAGGAACTTATAGGAGTTAGCCATCAGGTTTGAGGAGGATTGAGGAAAAGGCCAAAAGCTGCTCGCCAGGAGTCCAAAGCCAAAGAAGAATGTAGCACATCCATTCTACTTCTCTCCCTCCCCATCCCTCCCAAACCCCCAAAAAAGTCCCTCCCATCCAGCCCGCCTCACCCTTCCAACAGAAAGTCCCATCATAAACAAACAAATCAACAACCCAGTGAACCATAAGCTGGAAAGTGAAGTAACAAAATTCTGCACCAATAAAAGCATGGCTCCCCTACTTTAAACAAGAAGATGCCAAGTAGCAACATAGTAATCAACCAGGGAGCCATGAACCCAAAATACCCCCAACCTCCAAATAATAAGAGTTACGGCCCATGGTGAGACAGACCCCACCACAATAAACCCCTGTCCCTCCGCCCTCCCAAAACTCCAACTATTGCTAAGGGGAGCTCTGCAGCCCCAAACCCACACAGTAACAGACCCAGCCTCCCACCTTCGTGAGACGGTAACATGATTCCTGAGGAACCATAAATCAGCTCCCTAAAACTTGAGATAACATCCCATGAACAGTAAGAAAATACATAAACAGTTGTGGAGCACCCCCCTCCCCAAACAGGCAATGCTTTATAATTAAATCGAAAGCAACAAAACACAGTAACTATAAAGTTTAAACATGAGTCCCCAGATTAGTCCAGGCATGAAGATTGAAGCAGAAGCCAGTTCATCTTGCTGGTACATCACTACAGGCAGCATCAATCTGCTTCCAAAATGCAACCTTAAGGCCCACCCCAAAAGAGGCTGGGAGGCCCATCGCCATTAAACTGGGGATCCCCACTTTCCCATCTATGAATCACAAAAAACATTCATCCTTCACCCATGTAATATAATGCGATGGTCTGGTACAAAACAGTTTCAGGGATGAAAGTCCACACTGGAAATATTCATTATGCCCAGAGAAAACTTGACTCCCCGATGTATACGGTGTGTATTGACTACCGCCAGGACTTAGCAGATGGAGAGTGTTCTGTTACACTGTCCGGCAGTCACTGCTATGGCACAATGTTGAGCAGAAGCAAAAATGCCGACGAAACTGTCCAGTTCCTAGTTAAAGATAAAGACCTTACCTGGCAGTGTCCAGTGGTCACAGTTCAAAGGGAGATCCCTGAGAGAAATTACTGGCACAACCAATGGTGAAAAACGATTGACAAACGTGGTGTTAATGGGGTGTAGAGCATCAAAGATGGAGGTAGGAATGGTAAGGAGATAGTCCAGTACAAAATATCAAAAGGCAGACACAGTCCTCACTTAGTGTGACAAATGAATCCAAGTCCACCGTTCCTCCAGAAACATGTAGATGAACAGGAGTCCAATAAAATGCTTCCATTGTAGCACTAAATATAAAAGAACAAAGCATACACAAATCTTGTAATACTGAACCCTACCCTGCTTCAGGATTCAACGATCCTGAAACAAATCAGGCAGAACTCTCTTCAGCTTGGTGAGAGCCAGCTCTGGACACTCAAAGGTTTTCCATTCATTTTTAAGCAGAACCTGCAGCTGAACTGGACAGGCAATTCTGAACTTGAGACCGGCAGCAATAATCTTGGTAATGATGTGATGGAATGCTGTATGCTGCTGCGGGACTGAGCTCAGGAGATCTTGTGCTAGCCTGAGGCATGTCCCTTCCCAGTGAACTTCTTGGAGTTCCTTTTGGACAAACAGTGCTGCCACTCTAAGTAATTCAAGAAACGAAAGATTAGCAGCCTGAGTGGCGATCCTGCAGAGGGCATGGGGCACAGATCACGATGTGCTCGTTTGATGGACTAGCGAGCACCAAAAGGTGAAGGACCAGCCAACTTCTCCATGAACTTCTGAACAAACAGAATGGGGTCAGAGCCTTCCTCCTTTTCAGGTAACCCAATTACCACTGCATTATTGCGGCAGCTCTGACCCTCCAAGTCCTTCATTTTGGCTTCTAACCGTGTTGAATTTTGCTTTAATGCAATCAGCTCAGGGTCTATGTGATTCACGTGTCACTCCAGAGACACAAGTTGCACCTCATTATCTCTGGTGCATTTGTGTAAGTCCTCCTGTGACATGGCCAAAGATTTCAACTCCCTTATAAGGGACTGAAGCTCCTCATAGAAGGGGAGAAACTCATTGAGAAAGCACTCCTCCATCAAAGGTGTAGCCCAAGGTTTAGCTGGTGTGACTTGTTCCAGAAGCTTGGGCCTGGATTTGTTTTGTGGCCTTGTCGGATGTGGGCGGTGGGTATGCTGAGAAGAAAATCACGCATTTTAGCTTCCATACTTGAACTGATGCCAAATAAAATCACCACAACAGTCCAGCAACTAGCCCACAAAGGCAGGTAGGCTAACAGGATGATTTTAATGGTATAAAGTTGAGTTGATCTAGGTAGGAGCAGGAGTACACAGACAGAGTTGCTAGCAGATTGACTCCATCATGTGACTCATCTACAAAACAACTTATTAAAAACCTGAGAAAGGCTGACCCAGTGGTGCTGATGGTTGAGGTGCTGGACGCTACACCTCACGCCATGCCAGTGACCCAGGTTCGGAAATGGACCCGGGCCACTGTGGTTCAACAGCGGAGGGAAGGGACTGAGTGTCTGGAGGACTGCTCTTCCTTCTCTGGGGAGGGATCAGGTTCTCGTGTCACTCTCTAGCAGCTCCTGAGGGAATTCGGGGGCAATACAGGGACGCGGTGCTGTCACAGCAGGGAGGAGCATCAGCGGACGTCAGCACATAGTGCCATGACATCATTGCATGTCCATGCTCCGGTGGGAGAAAACTTATGAAAATCCCCAGAGGACTGGGGAGGCAACGAGGGCCCCAGGGATCTGACCTCACATCCCCAATGCCAGACCACTATTCTGATGGACCCCAGGCGCCACCCATATAGGATGGACCCTCTAATTTCAGAAAGAGCCGTAAGGTAGGTGAGGCTGTCCCCTCTCTGGGGGGGGGTGATCTGGAGGGGCTGGGAAGTCCTGGTTGGGGGGGACCATTGGAGGACGGATCCCAGTGGGGAGTAGAAGGTCCAGATTGAGCAGGCACCTCTGAGAGATGCCCCGGCCCAAAGATGCATAAATAGAATCAACCAAAAAAAATAGTAACTGAGAATATTGATGGGCTGCCTGGATGGCCCCCTGGTAGAGTCATGCAGTACTTTGCAGGTGACCCATATCTGATTGCTGAACATGGCATCCCAGAGTTTGAGTGACTTATGGTTGGGGGCACTGCTGTCTCCAGAATTTCATGGAATTGAAAGTGGAAAGGCTGTGTATTTTTTACAGTGTCACCCTGGTAGTCTGGGCTTATAGTGCCATGGCACTATAACCTCAAGAGATGTGAGCATTATTCAGTGCATATCCCATAGGCAGAAAAGGATGAAGAAGACACACTTCGGGATGCAAATCTTGATCACTTCTGGATGTAGATCTGGATAGACAGACAGACATATATTACCATTTTTCCCCACAGGTGACAGGACTACAGGATCCAGTTCAGAGGATAAGGACTTAGTGATGAAGAGTGACAGTGGAACAGACCCAGATGCTGAACCAGACAGTGAAGACAAGCTTGATTGACTAAGTACAGATTCCGTGAGTTGATTTAAATTGTATTTTTAGTACACTGACTGCTCTGTTACAATAAAGGCTACTTAGTGTGACTATGTGCCTGTTTTTTAATAAACAAAAATCGATCGAGGCACAGACTGCAATGAAATAGAAGCTACCGGTACCACTACCACATTTTTCAGAAGTGTAGCCACAGCTACAAACTGAGGGTGGCTTCTATTAACATCACACAGATTTGCTGTTATTTCAATTTGGGGGCAGCTACAAATTGGGGGTGGCTACAATTTGGTGACAGCTACAATTCGGTAAAATATGGGATGACTTTTTAGGACTATGAAGCTAAAATATTTATTACATAAGTATTTATTATGATTGACCATGAATATAAATATGAGTCTAGAGACAAAGAAATTGCTTTATATTGCTTTCTGATTTTAATATTCTCTCATATATGTTGTTATTATTTTCTTATTGGTGTGTTTATATATATATATATATATAGATATATAGAAAAAACTCCATTTAATGCATTAGTTAGGGTTGTTCCACAGCGACAAAAGTGAGGAAATTGGTGTTAGGGTTGAAACCCTGGACCCCCGCCCCACCCCCTCCAACCGGCATTGGGGTGCGATTGGAGTCATCGTCCTTAACTCTCACCCCATCACATGTGTAAAGCAGCAGAAGTATGGGAGAATGGGGTGAGAGTTAGGACCGACGACCACCGGCGCGCAACTTCAATGCCGGGTTGGGGTATGGGTCCAAGAGGGTTTTCAACCCTAACACCGAATTCTCACTTTTGTCGCTGTGGAACAACCCTAACTAATGCATTAAATGGAGTTTTTGCCCTAATTCTCTTCTTTTGAGAATGATAACAAGAATAGTGAATGTAATGCAGCGCGGAGCGCTAAGCGCCTCCCGCCAGACATGTGTTAGGAGCGCTGGACCCTTTGGCCTCAAGCGCTTCCCGCCACATGATGTCTTGTGGCATAGTAACAGGAACAGCAATGCAAACAGAAGCGCTTACAGTGACACACATGGCATAATGCAAGTGCGAATGAGAACAGAAAGGGTAACGCACACAGTGCGTAGGACGGAACGGTTGCCACGTGATGTGTGTCACATAGTAACATGGTGCCTGCAAACGGAAATGTCAATGGGCATGGTGACGCAAAGTGAAACAGAAAGAGAAACAGTAGCGAAAGGGCAACAGTAACAGTAATGTAAGCACACAGGCTGATTTTCCCAAAACCTGCATTGAGAAAGACAGTGAGTACAAAAATGTATGCAAAATAATGAGTATCGGGCGAGAAAATGAGATCTTGGAATACTAAATACACTATATCTCAGGAACCGACGACGAGAAAAAAATTTAAAAGTCATATTATTTACAACCGTCCTGGCTAATTTAAATCTTAGACCCATTAGGGGGCTAAGAAATTTTCCAACGAAAAGTCCGTATCTCACACCGTTTCCAAGATACGGGCCCTGAAAGGCGCGGCGAATGCCATAATGTTATCCTATGGGAAAAAAAGAAAAGTTTGGAGTGCCATAACTTTGCCTCCCTGTAATGTTTTTTCAAGAAACTACTGAAAGGCACATCTGTGGGCTGTTGGTTGTCTTCTCCAAATTTCAGGAAAAGACTAAACTGCTATTTTGCAGCAGGGCTCCAAATGATTTCTGTTATGTCGCGCCGAATGTTATCCTATGGGAAAACATCAATTTTGGAGTGCCGTAATCTTTGCCGCCATGTGATATTTGTTCACCAAACTACTGAAAGGCACATCTGTGTACTGTTGGCTGTCTTCCCTCCAAATTTCAGGAAAAAGACCAAACCGTTATTTTGCAGAGGGTGCCAAAGGATTCCTGTAATGCTCGCCGTAATGTTATCCTATGGGAAAACTGTCAACTTTGGAGTGCCATAACTTTGCCACTATGTAATATTTTTTTCAGTACAACACTGAAAGGCACATCTGTGAGATGCCGGTCATGCTCCTCCAAATTTCAGCCCAAAACTCCCAACGGTTATTTTGCAGTGCAGTGCCAAAGAATTGCTGTCATTTTCCCACACAGACTAGAAAATTACTGTCGCTAATTTAGCTTTAGTAAAAATTTGTGACACTTTCGTGAGCATGAAAGTAATTTATGTAGTACTTTTTCCAGAAATTTGAAAACATATTTCTGGGTGTTTACCACAAAATAAAGACATGGCAAGCATCCTCAGGGCCCGACTAGGTGAATACAAAAAATGAGGTTGCTAGAGGGTCCCAAATTTAAATGACAACCATTTTTCTGATCACCAACTGAAAACAAAATGGCCGATTTGTGAAAGTAACAGGCCCATTTGCAAAAGTAAAAATGCATTTGCGAAAGTGTCAAACTTTTTGTTAACTTTTCCCATTGACTTATAATGGGAAACTGTTTTTTGAATAACTTTTGAACCGTTTAATATTTTTTCACCAAATCTTTGAAAGGCACATTGGGGACCCCGGCCGCACATTCCCTGAAGATTTCAGGCTGGTCACGCAAACCGTACGACCTGTAGGCGCGACCATAGAATTCCAGAAAAGTGTAAACGCGTGCACAGATCGCGCTTAATAACTCCGCAACCGTATATACGATCAGTACGAAACTTGGCAGATCCCAAGGCCTGTGGGTCTTGATCATACATTCCAAATTTCAGGCAAATACATCAAACAGTTGCAAAGTTATTAAGGTGCAAAATTTTGGGTTTAACATGGAAATGGCTCCTGAACCCTAACTATAGTGGCACTACAGTGCCACTTATATATATATATATATATATATATATATATATAGAGGCAAAACCTCCATTTAATGCATTAGTTAGGTTGTTCTAATGACAAAGTGGAAATTGTGTTGGTTGAATACCCCTGGTCCCCTGCCCACCCCCAACCGGCATTGGGATGCGCATTGGGATCGTCAGCCTAACTCTCACCCCATGACATGTGTAAAGCAGAAGTATAGGAGAATGGGGTGAGAGTTAGGACCGACGATCTCAATGCACACCCCAATGCCGGTTGGGGTGGGGTCTGCTGGGGGTTTTCAACCCTAACACTCAATTTCCTCACTTTTGTCGCTGTGGAACAACCCTAACTAATGCATTAAACAAGTTTTTTGCCTCTAATTTCCCTTCTTTTTGAGAATGATAATGAGAAATAGTGAATGTAATGCAGCGGCAGGAGCGCGGGGCCCATGTCTTGTGGCATAGTAACAGGAACAGCAATGCAAACAGAAGCGCTAACAGTGGCGCACATGGTAATGCAAGCGTGAATGAGAACAGAAAGGGTAACGCACACGGTGGCGTAGATGGGAATGGTCTGCCACGTGATTTGTGTCACATAGTAACATGGTGCCTGCAAACGGAAATGTCAATGGGCATGGTGACGCAAAGTGAAACAGAAAGAGAAACAGTACTGTAGACACAAATGGCAAAAAATAACAGAAACATGGCGCCAAATGAAAACACTAAAAGGATAACGACATGGTGGGCGAGCGTCAACGGTAAGTGAAACGGGTACGGAACCGCAAGCGGAAAGAGCAACAGTAACAGTAATGTAAGGGCACAGGCTGGTTTTCCCCAAAAGCTGCACAGAGAAAGACAGTAAGTACAAAGAATGTATGCATAATAATGGGTATCGTAGCAGAAAATGAGGACTTGGAATACCAACACACTAATATACTATTTGCCAGCAGATTAGGCCTTACAGTCTATCGAGTCTGCTCGAACCTCAGATCCCTAGTTGGATGCCGAGGCTCTCCCCTTTCTTGTGTTCCAGAAACCCTTATCATCCATCCCCACCTCCCTGGGACAGGCCATCATCTGATACATCCACTTTCTGTGTCTGTCCCCCCTCTTGAAGCTCTCCACTGCGGATCTCTGAACCAGCTCGCCAGGCAGTGCATTCAAGGGTCCACCATCCTCTCAGTGAAAAACCTCCTCCTCTTTTCCCTCACTCTTCCACCTTCCAACTTCAAACCATGCCCTCTGGTGATACCTCCTGCTTTAGTCTAAGATCCCTCCATGTTTACCCTATTTATTCCCTTGAGGTGCTTGAAGACCTCAAACATGTCCCCCTGTCTCCTCTCCTCCAATGAAAACAGGCAGAGCTCCTCAAGTCTGTCCTCGTACACGCAAATCTCCCAGCCTCGTATCATCTTAGTTGCCCTCCTCCTCTGTACCCTCTCCAGGAACTGTATGTCCCTCTTCAAGTGTGGTCTCCAGTACTGTACACAGTACTCAAGGTGTAGTCTAACCAGTCCATTGTACAGTGGCAGAATCCTTCCTTGCTCCTAAAGGTAATCCCCCTTCGATGCATCCCAACATCCTGTTTGCCTTGCTAGCCGCTTTCCTGCACTGCTCAGATGTTATTCCTCGTGTATCCACCATGACCCTAGGTCTTTTTCCCTACTGAGGCCTCCAGCACCTCCCTCCCAGGGTGTACCTGTGTTTAGGGTTTCACGCCAAGATGCAACACCTTGCACTTGGTGATATTGAAATTTAATTTCCATGTGTGAGCCCAGCTTTCCAGGGTGTCAAGGTCCCTTGCAGGGCCAACCTCCCTCTTTCTCCCTCCTTCTGCTCCCATCTTGGGTCATCAGCGAAGAACTCATTTCACCCTATACCCTCCCTGATGTCCGATGTGTATGCATTAAACAGGATCGGGACCAGGACTGAGCCTCTGATGCCCCACTACTAACCTCTCTAGGGTTTCGAGAGCTCCCAGACCACTACTCTGGGTGCGTCCAGCTAACTAGTTTTCAATCCATCTGACCATCAAGGGCCTATTCCTAACCTCATCAGTTTCTCCACTAGACCATTGTGGGGACAGAGTCAAACGCATGCTGAAGTCCAGAATAATACATCCACAGGCTTTTCCCTGTCCAGTTCTGATGTTCCTGCTTAGAACTCCACAAGATTGGTTTGACATGATCTACCTGGCACAACCCCATGTTGCCGACTATCCAGACCTCCCACCTCCAAGTACACTCCCAATCATTCCTTTAGTATAATCTCTCTAATAATTTTCCCACCACCGAGGTCAAACTTGATGGGTCTATAGTTACCTGGTACTTCCTCGACCCCCTTTTATGGATTGGCACCCACATGTCCTCTGCCAATCTCTAGGTACCCTCCTGTCTCAAGTGACCTGTTGAAGACCCCGCCAAGGTGCAGCCAGTATGTCCGCCGTCCCATAGTACTCGGATGAATGCCATCCAGCCCAGGAGATTTGTCTTCTTTAGGACCTTGAGGGCCAATAACACCCTTTGGCGGAGATAGCATCATCAGTCCTCCTCACCATACTGACTCTTTTTATCCTTATCCAGATGTGACACCCTGGGTGCCTCGCTCTCCCTCTTGCTCCATTTCTGTTGCTCCCCTGATCCCACTCACTGCCACTTCTATCCCCATCGTGCCTTGCTTTGCAGATATCCCATCCTCCTCCTCCCTAGTGAACACAGAGGCAAGTACTCGTGCAATACCTCTGCCTGGTCCTCTGCCTCTTCCACCCACTCTCCTTCTCGATCTCAATTTGCTGAGATGGTTTCTTTAGTTGTTCTCCACTCCCAATGTACTGGAAGAACCCTTTTTCTCTCCATGTATCCTCAAAGCGCCGCTGCTCTTTACTGACTTTGCTCCCCTCACCATCCGGTGACTTTTTCTAGATGCAAGATGGTACATTTCTTATCCCTATACCTCTTGTTGTTTTATATTTTTTGTAGGCCACCTTCTTTCTCTGATCGCTACCTGCACTTCACTGGACCACCAGCATGGTTTATGTGACCTTGCTCCTTACGCTTTCAATCTTGCAGATCCTGACTGCCTCATGCAGTCCCTGTTTTATGACCTCCCATCTCCTTTCCACACTTTAATTTTCCCCCACCACCAAACCCACATATCCGGGGAGGATAACTAGTTTTAAGGAGATACACACACACACACACACACACACACACACACACACACACACACATATACATGCACAAACACTTGCACAAACACACACACTGCAAACACACACACAGACAAAAACACACACACACAGTCCTAATGCACCATTATTCACATCAATCACGAATTCTTTCATGGCAAGGAAGAAATCACAGGTAGTGAAGACATCACTGTAGTAACAATTTAATGGATAAGAAAAGAAATCTGAATTTACTCCCTCCCCAAAGTGAGCATAAAAAAAATAGACAATTACATTCATTGTTTCCACCAGCAAGTCGGTGGTCCAGTCCTTACTAGGCATGAACAGGCCTGTTCTAACCTCTCTCCACTAAAACAAAGGGTTATACAAACACTGAAATCAAACCATAACATTGTCATCAAAAAGCTGATAAAGGCTCTGCAATGATGGTATTAAACTGAGAAGATTGTATTAATGAAGCTAACAGACAGCTAACTGATCATACCTACTACAGACAACTGGAGAGTGACCCCAATACACATATAAAAATGAACTACAGGACTTAATTAGAACTTTTCCAACCATGTCCAAAAAGAAGATCTCACCCCATCCCTGCTGAACCAAGCCAGGAACATTTTACGTGCTGCCTAAAATATATAAACCTGGCAATCCAGGAAGACCCTAAGTCTCTGGTAATGGTACCTGACTGAGGGGTATCACAGGGTTTGTAGAAACCATTTTGAAACCACTGGTTATGGAAAGAGACAGTTATATCCAGGGCACTACACACTCCTGTGTGTACTTTCTGTTATAAGGGCTTACCACCGATACCATTTTAGCGTACTGATGGATGTCACATCACTCTGCACTAATATTCCAAACATGGATGGCATTTCAGCCTGCCTCAAATACATACAGAAGAAAGGACTGGACCAAAACATGAACCCTGAAGGCGGGAAACTTATGGAATTCATTTGATACAAAACAACTTCAGCTTCAATGCAAACATTATGTTCAAACTATGGAACAACAATGGGCACTAGGATGGCTCCACAGTATGCTAACTCTCTTTATGGCTGAGTTGGAGGAGGATGTCTTAAGGCACTATCCTCACAAACCACTTGCTTATTTCCGCTACATTGATGATTTGTTTATCATTTGGACAGAGGGCACAGATGAACTTAGAGATTTTCATCAGGAACTTAATAACCTTTACCCTACCATAAAGCTTACCCTGGGTATTCTGCCACTAGTGTTAATTTTCTGGACACCACAGTCACCATTAAGGATGGAACTTACATACATGTATTTACAGGAAGCCACAAGACAGACAGAGATACTTGCACAAGAATAGTAATTACCTAAACCACACAAAAATCTGTCATGTAGTCAAGCACTTATATCACCAATCTGTTCAAATGAGGAGGCAGAGATACACATTTGGCTATGCTGAAAAACACCTTTATTGAGCAGGGACACTCTTCCAGAGAAATTGACAGGACAATAGAACCTGTAACAGAAGTGCCGAGACAACAACTACATAGAGAATAAATGATGGGAAGTGTGTGATACGAGAATTTAATGCACACCGAGGTGTTGATGCTACATAAACCCTGAGGGCAAAGCCCAAGGGGTTTATTAAAGCATTCAAACACTTCTAAACCAGGCACTCTCCCACCACCAGTAAAAATCACTGATGCTGCAGTAAAGTAGAAAAATATTTATTTTAAAATTGCAGGACTGTCTAACGCGTTTCTGGTCACCATGACTCTTTCTTAAAGACTATTAAAGCATCCCACAACAAGGGTGTGCATTAAATTCAAGTAAGCCACACACTTCACCATCTTTTATTTTTCATAATATACTGAGCATCAATTTTTCTCCTGCCTGTCTTTACTGTTCACACACACACACACACACACACACACACACACACACACGCTCTGACTCCTCTCTGCTGCCTTCTCCTTCACTCTTTTATTGCTCTTTCTCTTTTTTACTTTTGGTGCCTGATGTTTGTTTGTTTTTTAATTTTACTTACAGTTTTTTCACTACCGAGATCATGTCTAGGATGCTCCCTGGGCACGATCCAGTGCCAAATGGTCAGACGGCAGGATCAACCAGATATTTAGTGGCGTAAAAGGCTGGATCAACCAGACACATTTTAAACACTAAGGAAAGGATGATCATGTCTTGTTTTGTGGTAGCTCCTTGGGACAGTAGAGACAGAAGGGTTTCTTGGAAAGTGAGAGACGGAGCTGCCATGTTTGAAAGACTGTTCAGCCCACCCTTATCCATTCCAAAAGCCAATGCAGGAGCAGCACCATTTGAGTGGCATGGCATGTGAATGTCATAACAAAGCTGGTTGTTATGGGAAATATCAGCTGGTCCAGCCTATAGGAAAAATTTCTGACCAATTGTTTCAGTATAAAGAAAGGACAGTTACCAACAGAATACACTTAGTAGGCACATATCATCCAGATCTTGAACTTCTGTGTAAGATTATTAAGGACCTCTATCCAATATTTAGTGAAGATGAGACCCTTAATTGTATTTTTAAGGAACTGCCACTGCTATCTTTTAAACAACCACCAAACTTAGCCAGCCTAATTATTAGAGTAAGCTCACCAGAACAGAATACCATGACATTAAATGGTACACGACCCTGCAATCAATGCAACTGTAAGACTTGTGAGCACATTTCCACTTCGGACTGTGTGGTTACATCACAAAACAGACAATTTAAGGTACATAGGAATTATACATGTACATCACAACATGTTCTTTATTTCATTCAATGCAAGAGATGTCCACAAACAAGTTATGTTGAGAGGTAAGTCAACCGCTTCTGCACTAGGATGACCTCGCACAGACATAATATTAAACTGAAAATGAGTGAAAACCAGTGTGGCAACACTTCTCTGCCTGACCACTCAATCTCAAATTGTCAGTAACGGTCTTAAAAGGAAATCTCAAAAGTGCTCAACAGAGATGAGCTTTTGAGATCAAATTTATTTCACATCTCAGTATGGTAGCTGATGGCATGAATACAGATTTGGGGTTTATGGCACATTATAGGACTTAACATCCACAGACCTTTTCTTCATAGGATAGATATATTATAGGATGTGTGTGTGCGTGTGTGTGTTTGTGTGTGTGTTTGGAGGGTATGTGAATATGGTGTAGGGTTGTTACATTGAGGTGGGCTTCTATTCAGATACATGGAGTTACAGAGTGTTATTACTCTTAGTTCACACATAATGAATATTAATTCTTCTTACTATTTATCTTCCCGGGTGGATTTGATTCCATTGGGCCTTATTCAGATTCCTTGCCTGTTACTGTACATACAGTAGTTTTGTTATATACAGTCACATTTTTGAACTCTGAACATATTGTGGTGCTGGATCTAATTTGCATGTGGGACCTTGACAGATCTAATTACATTGGGCTAATATTGTAGTGATTTGTGGAAATGAAGGTATGTTAGGACTCTTGTATCACATACATACTGCACATTTACTTCCAGTTATCTTACATTGGGGAGTGTGGACATTTTATTTCATTGTGGTTCTATTCAGAATCCTTGGACTGTTACTACACAGATAGTAATTTGGTTACATAGTGTCACATTTTGAACTCTGTATATATTAGGATACATGATCCCTTTACTTGGAATTTCATGACAAGTTGAATTCTTTGGGTAACAATTGCAGTGATTGATGTGAATGATGGTGCATTAGGACTGTGTTTGTGTGTGTGTAAATATCTCCTTAATTAGTTATCCCCCTCCCAGATATGGGTGCATGTGGGGAGAGAATTTGATTCCTATTATTTCTTATTCAGATTCCTTAGACATTTTCAGTATATCAAGTTGTTATATTACACACTGAAAATTTACTGCACTATAGGATTTGAGGTTTATTTGGCATAATATCTAGTTTGAGAGTATAGTTTAGTAATCGGTCCAGCTAAGTTTTACATTCCATACAGTGTAACTATTGCTCTTTTTAGGAAAACATTACTGTTTACTCTTTGCATGCCATATATAGATGTTTTTTTTGCAGTTCTATTTTGTGGTGCTTGTTTTTAACTTACAATTTTAGCATGTCTTTAATCCGAGTGGGTTTTGCTTTTCAGTAACTGCATTCTTATACACATTTTGACACTCATAATAATTTATGAGTCCTCTGCTCAAGTAGTTGTTATCTAATTCTGAAAGTATCTCTAAGTCATTTTATTTATGCGCAGTGTATTCCTTTGCATGTTGTTCTACACTAAGCTCCTCTGACCTTTTGGCCCTCTTAGCTGAAAGTGAAATGGTACTATTAAGCTTCTCTGATATTTTCTTCTGTTATTTTTTAAATGAGTATTTTAAACCAATGGGGATTTTTTCTGGGTTTTTTTCTGCAAGATTTGATATTAAAAGGTGCAATTTTCAAAATAACTGCCATTAAGCTTCCGAGGAAGGACTTGTTGGTCCGAAAGCCAAAGCACTTCATTTTTTTGTTACATCTACGTTGGTCCAATAAAAGGTAACAAATCATTTATCACATCAAGAAAGGCCTGCACTGACCTGGGGCTAGACTATTCTTTAAGGTACCCAGCTGTATTACACATGATGCTTTATGGCTTGCCAAGCACCTTTGACAGCCCAGAAGTGGCAGAGTTGTTCCTGGCAACCTATGTTCTCAGTAGAAAGAAAGGGATAGGTATGGTGGGTACCCTTTGTTTATATGTAAGTCATTTGAGTTAAAGTTTGGGGCTGGTGGTATGGATTCAATGATGCAAGAACAACCAATTTATTCAGCAACCAGCCACACCTTTTGTTTTCATAAAATGCACTTTTTATTGAGATTTTTCTAAGAACACCATGATCCTCTGTAGCCCAATGTTTCACCCGACCTTGGATTGTTCTTGCAACCTATGCTACTCAGCATAAATGGAGGGGAAACTGAAGAGGAAGAGACAAAGGGCCAGGGAGCCCCACAACCACAATCAGGGCAGATGGATTTCATAACTGTTGATCAACAAGGTGGGGTTCCCATCCCCACTCCACCTGTCTGCAGCAGTCCCAGATGAGCAACATGGAGCCCTGGAGCCTGGCTCCAAAGGATCAACATCTCAACTAGAGGAGGAGGAGGAGGAGGACTGAAAAGGGAAACATGTAGATAAGTTTCCGTGCTCTGTTCATGCAGCCAGAATGACAGTTTGGAATCAGAGGCCTCAGTTGAAGACACTGAACCAACACCCTAATCTAACAGGTATGCTGTTTTGAGGGATTTACCCAATGAGGATTTAATACAAGTGGGTTCTCTGAGGTGCAGAGATGCAACCCCACAGCACAGCCCTTCCTGATGAACTGTTATCCTGGGCTGAAGCAGCCGCACCTGCAGCACAACTAAGCCCTAATCTAAATGAAGCTGCCACCCACAGGGCGGAGATGGACCCTTTTCCATTGCCCTGAGGTCTTGAAGGCCATAGGCTAAACATTGGCTGAGTGTGTAGGTTTGGACTCAGTGGTAGGTAAGCCTTTATGGATTTGACCCTGGGTTTACTTCGGCAAGACTCATTGTCTGAAGGGGGGATAGTTGGTTTAAAGTTTGTTTAAAGTTTCACTCTACATAATGTTACTAGCCCATTGGTTTCAGCCCCCCATGGGATTAAGGTGCCCCAGTGACCTGACCAGGCTGCACAGTTTTGTAAGGTCAGCTGCCCATTAGGAGCTGTACCAATGGGAAACTATTCTTATTGCACAAGTACACTCCTTGCAAGACACCCTGGTTTCATCGTCATCTTTTTCACAGAGAGGGAGTTATACCCTGACCACAGGATTACTGGTTACAGGTACACCCTCCCTCCTCATGAGTGGGTTTAACAGTCCCATCCACCCTCACCCCCAGGTGCATGTTGGGGTAGTGTTATCACTGCAGATCATTTACCACAAGGGGGAGTAAACAGAGGCCAATCCAGCAGAGGTACCTGCAGAAGGATGGCTGCATCAGCTACAATGAGCTCTAATTGGGCTGCAGGTATCCAGGACATAGGGACACACAAGGGCACCCCACAAGGTTATACATGGAGGGGGATTTCAGTCCCCTCACAGGTTTCCACTCTGTTGCTAAATTAGGGCCACATTAGCCGCTGTGGTTTCTGGTTATTATGCAGCATACAATGCTCCCCAAGAATAGAGGTCTAAGGGTTTTTCCTGCTCCTCCATGGAGTTTAAGGCTTGCCTAATAGACCTCTGATCCTCTGGCAAGAGTAAGTCCGGGGTACGAACAATACCACCATACAGGCAAGGACATAACACAATGGGGATGGTACAGGACAGGAAGACCCAAATACACTTACTGATACCATAAAACAGTTTTAAGGGACAATGACACACCAGGGTGTCACCCACAATTTTGTGGGATATGATTAAATCTATAATTAGGGCAAGCTGATCATAATTTCAGCCAGGAGAAAGAGGCAGAGGGAAGCACATAAAGAATTTCTCCAACAGCCGGATCTCACAACTAGAGGCCCAACAAAAAGTAACAATAGAGCCAGGCAGGGAGGCTGAATTGAAATGTCTTAAAAAGAACTTAATGCCATATTAGTTTATCAGGTAGAGCAGAAGCTGCTATTCTTAAAGTAACGATATTATGAGGGGGCCTATGAGGCATCCAACTGTTAGCCAGTCATTTGAAACAGAACAAAATAGTTCATCCAAAAACTAGAGGTTCCTCTCCTAGACCACAGACATAGCCTTAGCCTTTAAAGATTATTATACAACTTTATGCAAAGTTGAAAGTCCTCTGAAAAGAACTGATTAACTAATTCTCACACCTCTAAGACTTCCTCAGCTTTCCAGGAAGATAATCAGATACTTCTGCCCTATCACTGACACAGAGATCAGTGCTAAGATAAGAGGACAAAACAGGGAAATGCCTGAGGACTGATGGTTTCCTGGGGAATTCAAATAATGTTTTAAGGGAATGATAACCTCACTGTTGAATAAAGCTTATAACTCAGTAATGGCTGCAGATGGAGCAATGGCACCCTCATGGGAACAAGCAGTTGCCACTGTGCTGCCTAATCCAGCCAAAGACCAGATGAACTGTGCCTCCTATAGGTCGATTTCTGTTCTCAGTGTGGACTACAATCTGTTCATGGGTATAATCACAAGGAGACTTGAAAATTGATACCAAGCTCATACACATGGATCAGAGGGGTTTTGTCCTGTGGCAAGCATTTGACAATATTCACAGAATTGTTAATATTATAGACTATTTGAACTGCACCAAACAAGCAGCTCTATTGATAAGTCTAGATAAGGAGAAGGCCTTTGATAAGGTCATTTGGCCTTATCTAATGGCATTTCTGGCTGGGTTTGGCTTCTCAGAATCCTTTACACAACATATCAGCAGTTTATATACATCCCCTTTAGGCTAAGTCCGGCAAACAGGCATATAGTGCAACACCATTTAAGTTAGAGAGGCACCCAACAGGGCTGGTCCTCTCTCACATTTACTTTTGCTCTATATATAGAGCCCCTGGCCCAGAGTATTTGAGTAAACAAGAAGATAGAGGGCATTGAAATGTGGGAGGGGTGCTCCATAAAATGGGGCTATATGCAGATGATGTTTTATTATTTTAAGTAATCCTCTTAGCTCACTCCCAGCTCTTTTTGACCAGATGCAACTGTTCTCTGCTGTTTCAGGGTATAGTTTTAACACTACAAAGACTGAAATTGTCTTTCTTTTAATTCTCATAGAGAAATGCAAGGCAAATATCCTATGAGATAGGATCTGCAAAAATGAAACTTGGGGATATATTTGGGAATATCCTGATTCCTTGTTGATGAATAACTTCCTGCCCTGGTTTCAGGAATAAATGCAAATTATAAACATTGGTCTTTGCTCCTGCTGTCCTTACACACGAGATTGCAGCAAAGCTGAAGAAGAACAACAATCTGCAATAATGAGGGTAGGGGACAGTGGAAGCAGTTAGGCTACCACCTCTAAGTCTTAGGTGGCAGAATAAGGGGTTCACCCACACTGACAGTTGCTTTCATCCTGGCTGGAGGTAAACTGATGAATGAAATGAGAGCTGGTCTCAAAGTGGATTGGGTAGCGGAGGGGTTGGGTTTGTACAGGTTTTATGCTATGCAAAGCAGTTGTTGTCAATACTATGTTATATTATGTTTCATGTTGTTAAAAAGGTACTAATGTTTTGCAATCAGGAACAAAGGAAGGGTGAAAGCTTGGGTGGGGGACATCCTGGTCCGGGGAAGGAGGGAAATAAAGGCCTCAGAGGTTTTCCAGGTTGAAACATTTTCCACATGCCTGCTCATCATTTTCTACCCAGACATCAATATGGAGACTAGTATAGTATCCTGGAATGTCATGGGGCTCAATTCTATCAAGAGAAAAAAAAGTCATGTTGCAGCTTAAAAGAATGGGCTCCTCTGTAGACATTCCTGCAGGAGACCAAACTCTCCAAAGGGAAGCAAAGAAACTAAAACAAGGATGGTTAGGAGAAGAGATCCATAGTGTTGCACCCTCCACTAAAAGGGAGTCTCAATTATTTTCATAAGTCCCTAGGGTGGACAATTAAACATCACAAGGCAGACAAAGATGGGAGGTGGATAATGGTGGAGATGGGTACCCAGAAGGCCCTCTAATCCTTCTGAATGTGTACACCCTCAACCAGAACTGTCCCCTGTTTTCCCACACCCTTAACCAATTCCTTCTGGAGTTTAATGAAGGAGGTTATCAGGTCATAATGGGGTTACTTCAGTCTCACCCTGGATCCCAGTGTGACAGAAGCAGGGGATTAACTGAACCACACAAACAAGTGGCAACAGTGGTCACAGAGCTCATGGTTGAGCACTCATTCTAGATGTTTGGCGCACAAACATCCCGATATGAAAGACTACACCTGCTTCTCCTCCACTTATGGTACCTCCAGTAGAATTGACCTGTAGCTGGTCTCTGCTACCACTTATGACTTGGTATCAAGGGTGGACACTCACCCAGTGGTTATTTCTGACCATGCCCCTTTGGAACTCAGAGTCTTGTGGGGCTCCAAGGAACCAGTGCCATCCACTTAGCACCTAGACACCTTATTACTAAAGGACTGGCATTTTTGGGAATGGCTAGGTCCCAGGTCGGCTGAATACTAGGCTTACAATGACAACAGGGAGGTGTTGGATTCAACCTTGAGAGGCCTCCAAGGCAACCATACAACGTTGGATTATAGCCTATGCCTCAGCCAGAAGGAAACACAGGAAGGTCTAACAAGCAGAATTGGAAAAGACCCTGATGAATTTGGAGGCCCAGTGCAAAGCATCACCTTCTGTAGCACTACCATTACCCTTCTTGGCACAATTAACTGAAGACAGGTTCTGACTAAATACCCACTTAACAAAGAAAGCAGAGTTTAATCTCAGAAAGCTGGACCATGCTTACTGGGATGGATGGGAGAAGGCCAGCAAACTCTTAACATACTGCCTAAAGAACAAACAGGCAATCAGAAATATTCTAAGCCTTAAAGACAAGGGAGGGGCTCTCACTATGCCCCAGAAGGGTAAAATAAGATAATGACCCAATTTTATGAAGATCTCTACTCTTCCCAGTCACACCAGACTCCACCAAAATGGAAACTTTTCTGGCAACCCACCCCATTCCTAAACTGGTTCCTGCACAGGCAGCCCTTCTAGAGAACCCTCTTACTGGGGCAGAGGTGGCTGAGGCAATTAAGAATATGAACCCCACGAGGTCCTGTGGAAAGACGGCCTCCCAATAAACTTTTTCAGGTCCCAGGGTTAGGGGTAACCAACTACCTACTAAGAGCATTCAGAGACTCACTCAAACAAGGGATTCTCCTCCCCTACAAGAGAAGTGGTGATCACCATTCCCCCAAAAAGGAAGGACCATCTAACCCTGGTAGTTACCACCAATATCCATCATTAATGCCAATGCTAAAATCCTGGCCATGGTCCTGGCTTCACACTTGGAAAAGATGCTCCCAGGACTCATCCACCCAGCACAGGCAGGCTTTATAAAGAGAGTGGGTCAGACCATCATAGGACCCTACTCTATCTGATGCATAAGGTCCATGACAGCAAGACCCCATGTTAGCACTGGCAATGGACTTTGAGAAGGCCTTAATTTGGTTGAATGGCCTTATTTAATGCCTGCATTTGAGAAGTTTGGGATGGGCCCTAGCTTCGAACATGGGTAAAGCTTTTGTACTCATCCCTACATAGATCAGTACTGACCAATAAACATTGGTCACCATCCATTAGCCTCCAAAAGACACTCAACAGGGATGCCCTCTCACCCTTGCTCTTTGTCCTGGCAATTGAATAATTAGCCATTTACATTAGGGAATATAGGGACATAATGGGTATCAAGTGTGAACTCTCCATAATTAATTTCTATGTGAATGACCTCCTGGTCACCATGGAGTATTCCTTATAGGTTCATAGGTTCATAGGTGAATACAAAATTGAGGGCAAGCCAATTAAGATTTTGACACCCTAACTTAGGTGGAAGTGGTATTTAGAGTCCCCATGTAGGTATCTAAATTTATTTTAAAAGTTTGATATTTGCACTATCTACCACATTTTACGCAAGGAATTCCAGAGTGGAACTATTCTCTGTGTAATGCAATTTTTTCTTAGTGGTCCTGGTTATATATGTCTTTAATTTCATATTATGGGATCTAATATTACTTATAGAGGGACACCAGTCTAAACATAGGGTTTCAAATAAGGCCTCATCTCTTGTTGCTCGATAGATTAAGCACAGGTCACCTCTCATTGAACGATACTCTAGAGAGTAAAGATTACATTTTTTAGTCTGCATTCATATGAGCATATTTATATTTTTATATTTTTGTAAATCTCCTGTGTACCTTCTCTTTTAAGCTCTGATCCTTGATTAAAGTTGTGTATTAAAATGAAGAGCAGTAATCAAATTTAGATTTAATTATACTGCTATATAGTGGAATAAGCACTTCAGGTTCCCTACTTCTCAAGTTTTTAAAATACCATTTATTAACTGATGACACCTTTAACTGTTATGTTGTTAAGCTGAGTAAATTTTAATTTGTTGCTAATAAAGATACCCAGATTCTTTTCAATTGTAACCTTAGTTAATGGTGTATTATTTATGAAATAATTTGTCATGAAGTTATTTTTACCAAAGTGCATTAATTTGTACATAGATATATTAAGGGTCAACTTATTATTACAAGCCCAAATAAATATATTACTTAGATTTGACTGTAAATTCTGTACTGATGAAGTATTATTAATAATGCTACCCAATTTAGCATCATCAGTATATTTATTTAGCAATACACCATCCGTAGTTGTCGTATTACCTATATAAGAATGTTGAATAAAACTGAGCCCAACACTGAACCCTGGGTACTCCACTGATGTTCTCACCCAAGAAGACTTATATCCTCAAATACAAACTTGCTGATGTCTACCAGTTACCCAAGATATAATCCACTTAATAATACATTTATGAAACTGCAACCTTACCAAACATTCAATTAGGATTTTGTGAGACACTGTGTCAAATGCTTTTTCATAATCTAGCAATATTACATCACCTGGAAGGCCTAAATCCAGAACTTCACTGACTGGCTCAAAGAAATTTATTAAATTGCTTTGGCATGATCTACCCACTATAAATCCATATTGTGATATATCTAAATGACCATTTTCAATATATGCAAATTTATTTTATAGGAGAGAGTTTTTCCATTACTTTCCTATACAAGATGTCAGACTAACAGGTCTATATTGTTTTACATTCTGCCTTGAACCACCTTTATGAATCGGGATTACCAAAGCTTGTTTGCATTCATTTGGAACTATACCTTGAGATACTGATACATTAAATAACAAGGTTAGGCACCTGCTAATTCATATGCAATTTTTTCAAAAAAAAAAGGATAGTATCTGTTCCTGATGAAGTTGATGATTTAAAGGACATTAGAGCTGAGAATGTTTCTGCAGGAGTAAATATAATGTCAGGATCTTCATTTTCCCAAACTATATTTCCCAAGTGATCCTTTTTTAAAAGATGTTAGAGAAATACTGATTGAATTCATTGGCCATATTCTGTTTATCTGATACTAGATTTTCCTCAATTTGCAGTGGTCCAATCCTCGTGTAGATTTTTTTAGAGATCCAATGTAATTAAAAAACATTTTTGTTATCTTTTGAACAGATGCAAGTTTATATTCTAGCTGTTTCTTTTCCTCCCTAATTGCACATTTTGTTTTATTTGCTTTTTGTTTAAATCTGTTCCAATTAATTTTAGTCTTATTTTTCTTGTATTTATGATAGGCCTTTTTTTCCTTCTTATCATTCTTTTTATTTCTTTAGTGTACCACACTGGATATCTCCTTCTGTTTATATATTTTTTTCCTTTCAGGTACCTACATTGAGATACAATAATCAATTTTATCTTTAATATGTGCCCATATTTCTTCACCTGATAGTTTATATAGGTCTTTTGCCAGTTCCAGTTTGACAAATAGGTTTTATTTCCTCATATTTTGCTTTATCAAAATTTCTCATCTTTGTTATTCCATTACTTTCTTGTTTATAACAATCAATGGACCAAAATATCATGCAATGATCAGAATCCCCTAAAGGTTCCAATATAGTTGGTGTATCAAACTGTTCTTTTATATTTGTAAAATTAAATCTAGGATATTATTTAGCCTCGTAGATTCAAATACTATCTGATCTAGGCCCAAATGGAGAGTGGTTTCCAGAAAGTTATTTTCTGATAAGTAGTCCCAGTAAGAGCATCCCAGTTAGTTCATGGATAACTAAAATCTCCCATTAGAACGATGTTGTCAAGTAGATTAATATTCTGCAAGTAGTCTAAGAAGGCATAGTTTTGTTATTATCCAGTGATGGAGGATGATAACATATACCAAGAGGCATGGATTTGTGTTATAATTAATTTTACCCACATTACCTCAATGCCTGGAAGGTCTGGTGTATCAAGTTTTATTTCAGTACAATCAATGCTTTCATTTATATAAAAGCAACTCTCCCCAAGAGTATGTTCTACTCTTTTGAAAAGTGTGTATCCTTGATTTCCTGTCCCCACTGTTCATCAGTAAACCATGTCTCAGATGCTCCGCATATATCAATGTTTTGGGTTAATAATAAAATTTGGAGTTCATTAATTTTATTTACTAGACTTCTTGCATTTAACACTAATACCTTAAGTTTTTTGTTATATTTGGATCTGTGGAGATTTTTCATATTTGCCTAAACTGTGTACACTGATTAGTTTTCTCAGTGTTACTAACAGCTTTACCTACCAACCTCCCTGTTTAATAGTTTAAAGAGGCAATTATTAGTGTATTAATGCTATTTCTAAAAATTTTATCCTTTTTGTTTAGGTGAAGACCATCCTGAGCATAATATTCCCATTTATTATAAAATTGTTCCCAATGGGTTAGACACTTCAAATTTTGCTTCAGACACCAACCTCTTAACCAGTTATTAATATGTTTATTTTTTTAACTGTATGATAATCAGCCCTACGTAAAGGTAATATTTCTGATAGAACTGTGTTTGCATCCATTTCAACCAATATATTTGTTAGCCTATGTCAGCCTCCTTGATTTTTGAATGCTTTAACACCTAATATTGTTTATGTCAGAAAGTACAATTACAAGGAGGTCATTTCCACTATTTTTAAAATGTGTTTAGTCATTTTAGTTATATCCTGGATCTTTGCTCTCGGAAACAGGAAAGTGTACTAGTGGATTTATTTATGTCACATATTTGCCTGTCCAAGTTTGAGACCATTGAATCACCCAAGACAAATATTTGCTTTGTGCAGTTTACAAAAGTATCCATGTGACCTGTGTCATGGTTAAATATGATTCCTTGAGTAAAATTTAATAAATCCTCATTTTCACCATTATTAGTAAAAGACAAAGATTGGGTCCCAAGGAATTTACAGAAGGAAAAGTATTTTGTGAACTAGAAGAAACAGCCAGAGTTGTGTATAATTTTCCACCATGGAAATGTTACTTGGGACTTGTTCATCAGAAATCAATAATAAGGGATCAAAATTATTAGATAATGGTATATGAAAATCTCCAGCTTTTCTTCCTTTTCTTGCAAGCTTATTTGCTTGAACAGTATACCATTCTTCCTCACTATCAGCTGTTTCTACTTCTTGACTATGTCGCTTTCTTTTAGGTGCTTCCCTAACTGCAACTTGTTCTATAGCTATCCCATGTTAAACTAAATAAAATAAATAAATAAAATGTTTTGTATAACCATTGGAAGAACCACCAGACATTTGTAACCTTTTTCTAGTCTCCAGGAACATACAGAAAATCCTAGATATATACTCTCTGATTTTAACAAAGTTTTCAGCCTAAGGTAGCTAACTGTGCAAAATGGAGGTCATGCCCTGAACAAAGCCTGTGAGGAACATGACTTATCCATCTGGGTCTGAAGTGGTACATAGAGTGGATCAGATACCTGGGGATCATCCTCCACTTGAAATGGACCAAGATGGTCACAATGAACTTCCAATCTCTTTAGCAGGGATCAGGAAATATCTGGACTACTGAAACCCCTTAAGCTCTCCCTAGTGGGGAAAAATGACTCCCTAAAACTCATGGTAGCTCCTGGATTGTTCTATCTTTAGCTAATCTTCTGTTGTCCATTCCCCAAAGTGGTTTCAGAAGATGGACACCATGATGGGTGGGTTTCTGTGGGAAGGACGTCTCCATAGATTCAGTAAAGTTAAACTAAGGCAACATTGGTCCAGAGGCAGGTGGGGATGCCATGGCTCCAAGGCTATAATACATATGAATATATGAACATACGAAGAAGCCAGCAAGAAGGCTATTTGGTCTATCAAGTCTGCTCATATTGCAGAGTCCACAGCTTAAGCTAATGTCCCTGCCCTCCCTACTCCTCCCATCCTCCCTATCCATGATCCTTACCTTCCTCTATGTCTAGCCCAGCCTCTCTTAAACTGCCCACTGTTTTCATTGAGATGACCTCTTCTGGCAGTGCATTACAAGTGTCCACCACCCTCTTTATGAAGAGGTGTTTTCTGACCTCCCACCCTCCAGCTTAAGACTGTACCCCTTGTGTTATGGTTGTCATTCAGCTAAAGAGGATCTCCTTATCAACTTTATTTATTCCTTTCAAGTACTTGAAGATCCCAATCATGTCCCTCTCTCTCTCTCTCTCTCTCTCTCTCTCCTGTCTTCCAGGGAGTACATGTTCAAGTGCCTCAGCCTCCTCATATGCCTTACCCTGCTAACCAGCTATCATCTTTGTAGCCTTCCTCTGGACCCTCTCCAGCTGGTTAATGTCCTTTTGAGGTGTGGGCACTAGAACTAAACTCATACTCTAGATGTGGCCTTACCAGTGACCTGTACAAGGGCAATATAAACTCTCTCCTACTACTGATCCCCTAGATATGCATTCCAGCATCTTGTTTGCTTTTTCTGCTGCTTTCTTGCACTGCGTGGAGTGCTTCAGGTCACTAGTGATCATCACTCCCAGGTCTTTCTCCTCCTCTGATGCAGATACTGGACTTCACCCAGGTAGTACTTTGTCCTGGGATTCTTGGCTCCAATATAAACTTTGCATTTCATCATATGGTGTTTATTACTGCAGAAACCTGGTCATGGTTTTTCCAAGAGGGCAGCACAGCTCCACCTGGATTCCCTGGAGAAATTGCTAGTAGGGTCACCATCACTGGCTACAGTGCTTAATAGGACTAAAGGGGTCCCTAGGTCATTGATCCCCAAATTGCCCTATCTCTTAAATAGTGGAACAAAGTTCACTCTCTCTTGGTCTCTGACCCCATGGCTTGGACTCTCATGCCACTGTGGAATAACCAAAGTATCATGCTGGGTAAGGCCATGGTTCATTTGCGCTCTGGAACAATCAGGAGATTAGGCTAGTGAAAGCCTTGGTAGTCCCAGGGACCAAAGTGATTGACACATTTGCTTTCCTAGGGAGAGGTATCAGCTCCGGCCTACCATTTTGGAGATACCTACAGTTAAGGAACACTAGGGATGGAGCGGGTGAGCCAGATGTATTCTGACCTCAGAGAGGTCACATTAGACCCTTCCCTCCCTCCTGCTAAAACCCAGTGTGAAGCTGAAATGGGAATACAAATCTGGGAGAGACAATGGGCTCACTGCTGGAACAGAATTCACAATGCCTGTAGGGGTAGCAAGTCCAGGTTAATAATGAACAGAACATTACTAATTGGGTATTAAACTCCAGCCAAACTTAAGCCAAACTTAAGCAACTGGGCCTGCTCAGGATGATAGGTGCTAGCACTGCAATCAACCAGGGGCCCACATATACCATATCTTATGGTCATGTCCACATATACTGTAATTCTGGATGATGTACAGCACATGTGTGCAGAGGTGGCCCCACAGCTGTCAGTTGACACTCCCATTGCTACTACTGGGATGTATCCTGGACTCAATTCCCAAGTACAACCCCTTGGCCCAGTGGATCACTGCAGTAGGAGTGGTGGCTATATGCCTGCTTCTGACATGGTGGAAATCCTCTTCTTGGCCCTCTCTAACTGAACTTATGCAAACTATGGCACAGGTAACCACCTATGAAGAATGAATAGTAGGATGATTAAAGTGCTGTTTGTGACTATCAGCCTCAGCTGTACATTCTCCAGTGCTGCAGCAAGGATCTGAGATCAGGGCCTACTGTATATTTGGATAGAGAGGGAGGGAGGAGTCTGCTTCTCCTTGGGCAGTGGGCAACATTGTGGTAGCAGTCTCCCAGTGCACAACTGCCCACAACACAAAGTATGTCTGCTGTTGATTATAAGAAGAATAAGTAATTGACTTGATCCTTGTTTACTGATTCAGTTATTGTTATATTAATATTATACCTGCATGAGACAAATAGCGCAGATGCAAAGAACTATTCTCTTTGTGTTCATACACAGGGACAAGAGTGAATTCACTATAGCTGACTGGTAGAAGATCCAAAAATGATGTCTGGAAGCACTTCTTCATGAAAAGGGTGGTGGATAAGTGAAATAAGCTACCAGAAGAAGTGGTACAGTCCAATTCAGTTGGCAGATTCAAGCAGGGATGGGAAAGGCAGGTGGGTTTAATTAGCAAAAGGGGTGACAGTAAAGAAGAGGACTGCCACTAGGGCAAGGCAGAATAGTTAGGCAGGATGGGCATACTACATGGGCCAATAGCCTTTACTGCAGTTAATATCTGTATATATATATATATATATATGGAATAGGTACGCTTTCCCGACTCGCATAGTCCCGAAAATAAACTTCCGTAATCGATCTCCCGACTGAGCTTTTAATCAACAGTACTTTTTCCCGATTGTCAAGTCACCGACACATTGTACAAAATATATGGGTAAGGATCTGCACACACTTGTGTTAATTAGTCGTCATCTGCTGTGACCAGTGTTGGTCTTTTATGACTCTTGCCCTCATTCCATGCCCCTTCCCCCGGTTTAGGTGGCAGGTTGTATACTATTCCGGTCGTGTCAGTGTCGATGAGACCACCCAAAAGGTTCATTTAAGCACTTATTGTAGCACCGACACATTGTAGAAAAAATATAGGGGTATGAGTGTTTGATTTACTTGTAAGGATCTGCACACACATCTGCTGTGTACACCTCTAGTAAGTGTCAGTAAGCGATCAGTAGCGCACTCACATCTGCTGTGAAATTGCAAACAAGGGAATCATGGTTTGTTTAATTGTTTAATTGTATAATTGATTACTGGTAACTCATTTATAGTCCACATCTGTTAGCCTCACCCTCCTTGTGCAATCATGGCTGAAGTGTGCCGCATAGTCCCATCCCAGCACGGAATGATAAAGCTCTGTGTTGGTGGTTACCTGCTTGTTAAAGAAAGGAATCGTGAGGATAAATATTACTGGTGCTGCCAAAGTCATAAGTCTCTGAAGTGTCTTGGTTGTGCAACCACCGTTCTTGTAGGTGGTCAGCATCAGCTTAGAAATCACCGAGAGCACAATCATGCTCCTGATGCAATGGATGCACCAATTGCTTGTGCTATTGCATCTATGAAGCGTAGAGCATTAGACACCCATGACACTTAGCCCAACTAATTCAGGCTATAACAAGAAGTTTGCCTGAAGAAGTGAGGCAAAGCATGCCCTGTAAGCAGTCGCTGTAGCAAGTAGAAAAGGGCAAGACGACTGACCTTCCAGCAGAGTCACATACATTGGAGGAAATTAGAGTCCCTGATGAGCTCCGGCTAGTAGCGGGCAGCCGTATAGCCCGAGAGTCCACATGTGGTGAAGACAAAATAATAATTTTTGCTACCAAGAGAAACATATGTCATCTCCACAAAGCACAGTACTGGTTGATGGACGGTACCTTCAGAACTGTGCCCAGTATGTTTCTGCAGCTCTACTCAGTCCATGCCCCTGTTGGCACTGCAGAAAACAGCTGTATTGTGCCACTAGTCTATGCATTAATGTCATCCAAATCACAGCAGTGTTACCAAAGGCTTTTTCAGGACTTACAAGACCTGTCTGATGAAGAAAGTTTAGTGCTTTCGCCAGAGTTTATAATGACAGACTTCGAGCAAGCGGCAGTCAATGCTTGCAAGTCAGAATTTCCAGACAGCATTAATAAAGGATGTTTGTTTCACCTTGGCCAGATAGTGTGGTGCAAAATTCAAAATTTAGGACTTGCCACACAGTATGGCGAGATCCTAATTTGCACTTAAATTAAGGCATCTGGTGGCTCTTGCATTCTTACCCCTGCTGACATTAAAATAGTTTTTACAGAGCTGAAAAAATAACGCCAGACAACACTGCACAACTCACTGAATGGTTCGAGAAAATTACATCCTGGGTCGTATGCTAAGACAGATGCGAAATAAAACTTCCATCCATAGCCCACCTATTTTTCCTCCCCAATTCTGGTCCATGCATGATCAATTATCTAGTCAAATACCATGCACGCAAAACAAGGTAGAAGCATGGCACAGGCGATCTAGGAGCTTTGTAGGTGCATCGCACGAGGGGTTTAATCGGGTTTGTGTCAGAGCTACCAAAAGAGCAAAATGACAACGGAGTCAATAATTGAAAAGGTAACAAGAAGATTGCCAAAATCTCCTCTGAAACAGAAATTTGCCTTGACGAGAGGAAAAGCTGAAGATTGTTGTGAGCAAGAGGGAACAGATGTCAATGGACTTCTTCGGGAATTGCTCACAACCTCGGCATTTGAAGGAAATATTTAAATATTGTTTTTAATCTTTACTGGTTTTAAATAAAGAGAACAGAACAGAAGGATTTTGATTTTTATTTTCTGATCTATACTGCTCAAATATCAGGCGTGGACTTCCTTCGTGGAAAGAAATGGATTTTAATTATGTGACCCAACGCAACGCTTCATTTTGTGAGTATGTTTTAAAATCATTGGTAAATGTAAGCTCCAGTTTTGTAATGCTGCTTCATTTTGTGAGTATGTTTTAAAATTGTTTTAAAAGTTTTGTAAGCATTGTCGGAAATGGTATGTTGGGAGTATAACGTTACAGGAAATGTGTGTTCGGGAATTTGGTGTCGGTACAACTATTTTCGGAACTTGTATGTCGGGAAGTAGTAGGATCCCATATATATATATACAGTATATATATATCCCTCCAGATCTTTAGTGGTTCCCATTTTAAATCAGTAAACATAAGGCAATGATGTATATCATAAGGCCATTGCAAAACAAATCTGGCTAATCTGTCGTAAGTACTGTTTAACTTGTGTAGTACACATTTTTTTCAGCTTGGAAACAGACAACAGTGAAATACTGTAACACTTGTAAGATCAGCTAGAGGAATAGTAATCTTGCTTGTTTAAGGATTGCAAATGCTGTCCAGCAAAAGGTGACAAGCTGAAAATGTCCTTTATTTAAATCTTTCTGCTGCACAAAACACAGGGTGCTTTATATAATTTCAGCAATATTTTACTATGCTGGTGAAGTTGGTGCAATGTCATGAACTACATTTAGCAGGGCAAAATATCCTGCCTTTATCATAACTTCAAGTAACAAAAGTTACTTAAAATTTTTTTTTGTAAAGTTTGTAAACCACTACTTACCCTACTGTAACAAATGGCTTCCACCACCAGACCTTCTCAAAGATGTCACCCAGCTGCTTTCTACTCCCAACAGTCTCAGCAAAGTTTGATAATAAAAACAGTGGAAAAGAATGACTGAATTCCTCTCTCCCACTCACTCCATTTTGTAATGCATACACCATCCATCCCTACCTGTGCCTGTTCCACAAGGGTGGTGAGAAGAGTACTATCTTTGAAAGGTTTGGGTTGTCGGAGAGGTGGGAACCATTTGTCTGTGGGTGATGGGTGGGTTGCAAGGTTTAAAACTTATGTTTTTCAGAAAATTATTTAAACACTGCATATTTTTTGCCACCTAGGTGTTTCTTTGGTAAGAGAAAACTACCTTTGTGGCACTTTGGTGACACTTTTGCTGTCAGCCTCATGGGGACAGGCACAGGGTAGTACTGCTATGCATAGTCTTCCCTAGGTGAAGGTAGGCACTTCGCCAGCCATGAACTTTGCAAATGTGCCCTCCCCCATGAAGGAAACATTGGAAACTTTGTGAAGTTCTTCTCAAAGTGAATTTCTCCAAATGTATCCATCCCTAATATTCTCTGTAATAGTACACCAGAATGTGTCCACTCATTGCTAATTAATAATTTGGGCCCTGTAATGTTACTATTGTAATGGCATGGCTAACTTATTAGCTGAGTAGACATGACAGATGGCTATCATTTGACTTTTTCAATATTCAACACCAATTTAGATTCCTCAAACCAACAGACTGCCACATAAATGCTGTTAGCAAATGAGACTGAGCATTGATAGCAATAGATTATTTTCAGCATAAAGCCTTCTTGCAAGATGCGTGATCATATTAAATACATCATTCATACATATTAAAACTTAGTAAATGTTCCAGTATCAATCCTTGAATGATTCAAGTTATTGGCTTCGATTCTATCAGACAAACATCTATCATCACCCATTGGGTTCTGTATGCCAAATATGATCTAAACCAAATTGTTGCATAACATGCCATTGTCATAGATTTCCCAAGAAAGAAGCTTACACATTAGTGGTGGGTGCTCAGATCAGCCAGTATTTATTCTTTTATATATAGCTCCAGATATCATAATTTCATTAAATCATATTTACAAACTTGAAGATCATTAGTCCCAACTTTTCCAATATCTTCCCATTTTTGCACATTATTTTCCAGCTTATGTGCATTTCATTTTATACAAAAGTTCCACAAGTTGATTATTCATTTCTTATGTATTTCTCTATCTTCATCTTCTCACCCCAGATGTAGAATCTGGGGACCTTCCTTCTTCTTGGGAGGCAATGGTGTGACACCATTACCGCATTCTTCTCCTCTTTTCTTTGTTCTCCATTTGTGTGTGTTCTTCCCCACTCTTTTCACTTTTTATCCCTCTCAGCCATCCACCTTTGGCTATCCTCATCTTTTGTCATTCTGATTCTCTACTTATTTATCCTTCCCAGCCATCCACCTACATCTGGGGCCAGACCTTATCTTTTCTTTCCCCTTTTTGGGTTGGTGGGTGGGTTTAATACTGGTGAGTAGCAAGCTAAAAGGGCTTTTCCTCCCTTGTGGCCCTTAAAAAGCCAGCATAGCCCTCCTCTTCCTGCCTATCATAGCCAATTGCTTGCTACTCCAGCCCTACAATTACTCCACCCACTTTGTGATGTCATCTCCTTGTCTCCTCCCTTCCCCTCTCTCCTTATTTCCTCTGAGTCACCCCTTAGCTCTTCCCTTTTATTTTATTTTCTTCATCTGACCCTTCTTAGGTGGTCACCAGGACAACCTGGTATGCCTTTTAGAGGCAAACTCCATTGTCCTGGATTTCCCAAGAAAGAGGCTTACATGTTAGTGGTGGGTGCTCATATCAGCCAATATTTATTGTTTTTATATATAGCTCCAGATATCATAATTTCATTAAATCATATTTACAAACTTGAAGATCATTATTCCCAACTTTTCCAATATCATCCCATTTTTGTACATTATTTTCTAGCTTATGCGTATGTATGTATGCACACCACAGTGCTCACCAGGAGGATGCCACACATGCATGGAATGTCCAGCAACAACCCAGACCAATGTGGAGAACACCAGCAACAGTACAAAGCATGTGGAACCCCAGCACCCAAGAATGACACAGGACACAGTAAATGTCATAAACTACTGTAATTAATAATAATGAAGATAAAGCAAACAGAAACACAACAGCTAATAAAATACAGAACAAAACAATGAACAAACCCCAGATTACAAAATGCCCCACCCACCACTGTACAACCCTCCCACAACACAGAAACAGAACCAGAACATACCCACCAAGCCCCCAACACACAACCCCAAATGCCACTACATGAAAACAAAAGTCAAGCACCATCGGCATAAAAGGCACACAAAGGAAAACATAAGGATGACAACAGATGGAGGGACGGGAAGACACAGGACAAGTGTGAAAGCGGAGGAGGACGACACAGGGACAGATGACAATAGGCAAGGAAGGGATAAATAAGTCCAGTGAGGGGGTGTGGTGAGGGAAGACGTCAAAATAACAGGGCATAACCAGTTGCCCTGATTTGTGAGGAGACGAGCGTCCAGGATATTCACCACCCTCCTTGTCTCTGTTATAATAATGGCCTGCTGTTCAATCAATGTCCATTGCTGCCTCACAATTCTGTGCAGCAGGTCCTCTGTGCCTCTGATTCTTCTGGCCTCATCGCCCACAACGATGCCTGGAGTGGACCTACAAGAGGAAGGATGAGACCATGAGGATGGTACACAGGACAGGAGGCAACCAGCAGCCAAATTTTGCCATACAGACATGGACAGCATGTCCCAATGGGCTATCCTGGTGGCGTGAGAGTTCTGCAGTGGTAGGACAACATGGAAGCTTCCCACAAAGCAGCACAGGGCAACACAGGCACCAACACAAAACCCAACATGGATGATGACAGCGATCCTGACAGCAGCAGGAACATGTGACACCACCCACCACGATACAGCACACCATGAGACATGGCAGACACACAGCTGGAAACCCAAGAGTTGAGTGCAAGGGACACACGACATGCACAAGGGCATCCACATGTTGGGACATGCTGCCCACCCACACATGGAAATGTACAGTAATGCAGAGCGAGAACAAACAACAATGACAGGCATGCAGAAGCAGCAATAAACCATGACAGTGGCCTGCCAATGACCGACCCAGGCCAGGGGATAACAGTCAGCCAGGGCACAGATGCTGTCAGTGAAGGGCCTTCACATGCCACCAGGCAATACCACCGAAGCATACCACCCAACTGAGACATGGTACATGGCAGCGCCCCCAACCCACATAACAGGACCCTCCCACACAGTGATTACCACTTCCACAGCCACGGTCAACATTGGCAGGCAACGATGAACATAATGTAATAGCACAGTGATAATACTACCCTGCAACTAAACTGCAACACAGTAACCTTGCCATGAGATACACATGGAAGGACTCCACAATCGCGTACGCACAGTGCCAGGATGTAGCACAGTGTGACAGGCAGTGCTTCACAGCTGGTGGCCAGAAGGGGAGAGGTAAGGCAGCAGGCATGATGCATGCTGTCCGCATGCACAGCAAGGAACCACCACCCGTGCAATTGGGATGCCCTGTGGGTGGTGGTATGGATGAACCACAGCAGTGAGAAGGTCAGCCGTCAGCATGTTGTCCCCATGGAACTCTCGCCACCTGAGCAACCAACACCATCAGTCACCCGCACAGCAATGCAAGCTGACAGCCCCCAGCAAGACTGACAGCACTCAGCTGTGGTGTGAAAACAGGTGTACTGCACAGCACACTGCTACACCACACTGTCCCACTGCCCATTGCATAAATGCCACCAGACAAGTCAGTGGCTGGACACCCAGATGTGATGCACGCACAGAAAAGGAACAGATCACAGAGCAATGAAATAGGTACTCATGCAACACGCCACCGCTTTCAGGGCTGCTCTCCTGCGCCCGCTGTGGAAGGGATGGCACCCTTGGGCTGCCCCATCTCTGCTCCTGTTGCCTGCGCTGACTCCCTCCTGTGGCCATGGGCTGCCTCGATCTGCTCTGCAGTGGACAGATGAGATAGTGGTGTTACAGCATGACACAGCATACACAACATCAAGTACAGCAAGATGCACTGCAACCCCAACCACAATGCACACACATGGAGTGAACAGGGAGGATCCACACACAGAGGGTGGCAGTGCCATGGCACATTCACAGGCACACACACGTCAGTGATCAATGGTGCCACAGTACTGCGACAGTGGCCATTGCAGCTCCCATGCGAACATCCGCAGACCCGTAAGTGTACGCTGACAGTCCACCACGAGCATGTTTCCTGCAACATGGTGGTGCTGTCCACAGGCTAGTGATGCCCGGGACTTGCAGAACAGCATGACTCAACCCTCCTCCCACAGCAATGGTCACGGCATGTACCATGCCCCTATGTGGCATACATGTGCCACTCCGCCTGTACACAGTGTTTAACACCATGCATCATTGCACACACCTGTGCACACACACACACCCACACACCCACACTCCCACACCCAAACCACAACCCCCATCACTACCCCTCTGCACACCCACACACCCAGTCACCCACACCAAAACCCCCCACACCTCCACCTCCTCCGCACACCCACACCCACGCCCACACAAAGCCTTACATGTTGGTACACTCTACATGCAACACCACCACCTGACACAGGCACGGTGCCATCACACATCATGCACTTGTAGCGCCTGTTGCTGCCTCTGCCTGTGTCTCAGGTCTGTGTACCTGTGACGGCACTTTTCGCTATGGGTTATGCCAGTACAGGCAGTGAGTTTCCTCGCCACCGTGTCCCACACTTGCATCTGTGGAGGTCCCCCTCTCACCTCCCCAAACAGCCTTCTATGGTGTTTCATCATGAGCTGCACTAGGTTAGCAGTCTCTACCTCCCCCAGCACCTGTCTCTGTGCACAACTGTACTCTATCTTGACCATCCGGACATGGCAATCGAAAGCTGGTACAACCTCAACCTGTCTCTGGTAAAACTTGTCAGTCCCAGGACTTCACCTCACCAACCTCTGTAGTGCCACACTATCACATGGTGGCGCGCTACCCGAGTAACCATACTACTCATGTGGACCCTACCATGACCCTGAGGTCATGTACCATGCATGCATATAGCACTATGACAGGGTGATAGCGCAGACATGGGGGCTTCTACGAGACAAGGGTGGTAGGGCGCGCTAAAGCACATAGTGCTGCGCTATTTGGATAGTGCTGCACTTCCTCCATTAGCCCTTGTAGCTTTTGCACAGTGCTGCTGTGCTCAGCACGGTGCTAATCAGGGCCATATTCAACAGGTGTATGCAGATGGGGTACTTGTGTATGCATGGGGCAAACTGTGTGATTAGCATATCATTATGCACTCATTTACAGACTAACAGGCTTGTTTGCCTGGGTGGGCTATAAAGGGCAAGCAGTGCACCACCAGTGTTGTGTTGTGGTAATGCAGCATAATAACGAAAGTGAGCGTCAACAAGACTGGTGGAGAGTGCAACAGGGGATGAGCAGCGAGAGCTGGTATGTATGACTGCCGTAGGACACTCTTGAATGCACTCTGCAGTGTGATGGTGCACAGCCCTAGCGGCTGCCTGGGAATCCTACCGTCTAGTGCACTGTGCATGTTCCCTGCAGGAAACTGTTCCATGTGGCACTGCCTGCACACTGTGTCTGCCAGGCAGGGGCACAGTGCACTACTGTGGTGTGTCCTGCGACATTGGCCCACTGACATGACTCCTGGATGTGTGGTGTGGCAGGTTGGCCCCTGCAGGACGTGACACAGTGTCCCTGTGATGTGCCGCCCCATGCAGCATGGTGTCCTGACATTGCTAGTGCACTTGTGCATGCAACCACTGTAGTGCTCAAGAGGGCACAGTACAGTGCTGGTGGTTAGCGAGGGTGGGCCCAGTCATGGGAGCACATGGCAGCTGCAGGCAACAGCAGTACAGATGTGTGTACAGAGTTCGCTGTCCAGACACGAGATGGACAGTGACTTTGTGGCCGTGTGCACCATACATGCACATGCAGCAATCTGATATGTCCATGTGGCCTGTGGCACTGTAGGGGTAGCATCGTGGATGTCTTTGTGTAATGCAATGCAGCACTGACACAGCTGATGACACATGTCCCTCTACTATCCCATAGGTTTGGCAGCACGCCAGGAGTGCATCCATGCCCACAAGTTCTCACAAGAGGAGTTGAACACCTCGTACATGCTGTTAAGGAGAGGGAGCAGGTGCCACGCACACACAGGGCCACTGATGCAGTGGTGCCTCCAAGCTTGGGAGGAGGTGACTGCAGCTGTAAATGCTGTGGGAGGAAGTGGCAGAACAACAGAGGCTGTCTGAGCGATGGCATGACCTTCTGCGACGGTGAAGGAGGAGGAGGCACAGTGACTGAGGGACAGAATGAGGACGCGGTGGTGACCACCTGAACATCAGCAGCGGGTGAAGAAGCCACACATGGCTGTGGTGGCATCGACTCTGAGGACTGTGAGTCACAGGTGTGCCAGGTGGTGGATGTGACATGCCTCTTGCACTGCCAAAGACAGGTCTGTATTCACATGTGTATATCCTGTATGTTGTGATGGCATGGGTGCATAGTCATGTTGTTGTGTCCTGCACAGGGTTCACTGTGTGTTGCCGAACAGCTGCCTGGCAGGCCATGGTCACTGTGGGTTGGGTGGGTGCATGTGGTCTCGGGCTTGTGTGAAGGGCGTGTGTCCTGAGGTCTGCATTTATTTATTTAAGAAATTTACCAGGAAGGCATACTGAGCAGAGTACCGCTCGATTCCAGATGCACCCTGGGGTAGGGGTTACAAGAATGCAGTAAATAAGACAAAAACAGTATATACATAATTAGCAGATAACAACCAGTGGCCCAGTAGGATGGGTGCAGTAACTGAGATGCATAACGGTTTATACAAAATGAAGAGTATTTCAGGCAGTGATGTAGTAGCATGGAAGAAATTACAACAATTACATAGTGTGATTAAATTACATACTATATGGGTAGGCGTGAGTATCTTCAGCAGCAGTAGAAGGTTCAGTGGCATATGGTACTGATTAAGAAACGGAGCCCAGAATAGCTGATAAGAGTTGTGCAGGGAATTCAGCGATGGGGAAAGCATGTGCAGTTGGTAGCAAAATGTGCTTTGAAAAGGACATTACGTTGGGGGTACTTGTAGTGAGTCTGATGTCGGCTGCCAGTGAATTCCATAATTTGGGCAGTCTGAAACTGAAAGCTACCTGACCTGATCGGGTGGATCTGTGGAGAATGTGAAGGAGCCTGGAGTCAGTGTTCCTGAGATCGTAGGTAGGTGGGGAGCGGGGTTAAAGATGTTGATAGGTAGGAGGGCAGCGTATGTGACCAGAACTTAGCAGTAATTCTAGCACAGTGCAGCAATCGCTGGTTTTGGAGTGATGGGAGGTCAAGGACTGGTAAAGGTCACAGTGGTGGGTTTTGGGAGAAACGGTCCAAGGCGAACGGCAGAAGGAGTTGAATATGGGTCGAGCCTGGCTAAAGATGTTTGGGAGCGGCACCATAGACGACATCGCTGTAGTCCAAAATTGAGAGGATAATTTTTGTACCATTGCTTGCCTGGTCAGTAGAAAGATGCAAACTTGTTACGATGGAGAGCTCCCAGCATGGGATGAGTTTTTGCAGTGCGTCTACATGCGCTGAGAAGTCAAGGTGCTGATCTAGCCAGATGCCGAGATAGTGATATGTGGAGCAGGCCTCGCGGAGTCCTATCCAAGGTATAGAATGTGGGCGCGTCAGCAAGTCGGGTTAGTTGGCTCGGGAGCCAAGGTGAGGAGACAGGTTTTTGAGTTTAGGAATAGTTGGTTCTCAAGGAACCAGCGTTGGATGGAGTCGAATCCTTCTGAAGGCGTGTCTGCCACGGGCGTTCCAGATGGGCCAGAGGCCAACAGCACCATATCATCCGCATACATATGGATGCCAGATTGTGTGCAGACAGCAGGCAAATTGTTGAGGAAGATTGAGAAAAGCAGCGGGCTGAGTACAGACCTGAGGTACGCCACTGGTGACAGGGAGGTGGATGAGAGCCGCACCGATGCGGACTGCTTGTGACCTGCCTGATAGGTATGAGTGGAACCAGCTGAGTGCTGCCATCGACAGACCAGTTTGGGCAAGTTTAGATAGCAAAGGGTGTGAGACAGTGTCAAAGCTTTTGCCAGGTCTATAAAAATAGCTGCGTTATTTCCCTTTGTCAATGCTTGTAAGGATGGAGTTGGTGAGGTGAAGGAGGATGTGGTGGTGGAGTGATTTTTCTGAACCCGGCTTGAAAGGGTGAAAAGGAGATTGTATCTAGATAGGTGTGTAGCTGGGATAGAACAAGGCACTCTTGAATTTTGGCTAGGATGGGGAGCAGAGATATAGGCCAATAGTTTGATGGGGAGGTAGGTCCTCCCTTGGGTAGAGGAATGACTGTGGCCTGTTTCCATTTGTGGGGACAACCCCTAATTTAAAAGATATTATAGAGCATAATTAGGGGGTAGGCTATGGCTAGCAGAGAGTTGGAGCATTTTAGAATCTAGTCCCGATGGACATTTTCCTTTGGATGCATTTAGTGAGTGTAGATTTTTTTTTAGCACCTGGTCTGGAGTGACTGGGCGGAGCAAAAGGAGGCCCGGGGTTCGTTAGGGAGAACAGGGGAACTTTGGGGAGAATGAGAGGTGGTGGGGGGTGGGAGGAGAGTAGGGAGGCAGTAGTGGTGGAGAAGAGGGCATTAAACTCGGTGGCAACCAGATAAGTGTCATTTATGATTGCCTCAAGAGGTTGAGAGTGGGGTGGGGGGTTGGGTTGGTGGGGTGAGGAGGATTTTATGGACTTCCAGAATTGAGAAGGGTGGGTGTGGTTTTGTTAAAAGCCATTTTGAAGTAGTTTGATTTGGACTGCCGTATGAGTCTTATGCAGGCATTTCAAGAGACCAGTATTGTTGCTGGGCCGGTGAGAACCTGTGGCCTTGAAAGATTTCCAGGCCGGTCTCTGGCTCGGAGTTGTTCCATGAGGTTTGAGGTTACCCAGGGTAAGTGGGAGCCTCTGACTCTGGATCTCCTTAGCGGGGCATATATGTCCCAGATAGCAAGGAATTTAGTAGAGAAGTAGCTCAGGGCCTGGTCCATGGTGGTGGCACTAAGGATGGGAGACCAGTCACTGGTGGTGAGGGCATTTAGGAGTGCAGACAGATCCAGTGATTTGTAAGCTCTGCAGTGCAGCAAATGGGGTGGGGCAGGGGGATGGAAGATTTTGCGACTATGTAAATCATATGGTGGTCACTAAGGAGTCCGTAGGAGGCCGGCTTGAGTATCCTATATGGGTGGGTAGTGAGTGCCCAGTCCAGTAGTGTGTGTTTATTTGATTTGTGGTTTAGTGGTGGGTTCCCTATTTGCTGGTGCAAGTTTAGTGCGCTTGATTTGGCGTGTCTTTGATGCTGCGCATCCCAGCCAGTTCTGATTGAAATCCCCAAGGATGTGGGTTCACCACCTTCTGTAAGGCCCTCAGGTTGCGTGGGAGTTCGAGGATGCTGGTTAGTGGTGTGTCTGGTGGGCAATATGACCCAGATATGTATACTGGGATAGAGTGGAGCAGGGGATTTTGATCAGGAGGAATCTATGTTTATTAAGGGTGTTGGCGTAGATTACAGAATACTGGAGATTTGAGGGACATACATGGCAGCGCCACATCCTTCTTCCTCCCCTGCCTGTCTTGGTGGATTAGTGAGAAGTCAGGTATTGAGAATTCCTCGTCCTGGTGATGGAGCTTCAGCCATGACTCTGTGATGATTACAATATCTGGGCGAAGGGCCAGGACAGTTGTTTGTAGGGCAGCCATTTTATTTAGGATGCTACATATATTATGTGCATGATTTTGAGACCTTTGGGGAGGTGTGTGGGTGGTGCTGATGGTTCCATTCAACGCCCCTGCTATGAGCAGTAGGAATACCAGGGCGTGCCTTAATAGGCACATGGTGTAGTGGTGGTAGTGGTGGTGGTGTTTGGGCACAGTGTCCATGTATGGGTGACAGACCCTGTCCCTATTGTCTCCACAGTGGTGTCTGCCAGGCCTGCAGCACACAACAGGAGGTGCCAAAGATGTACAGCCAGGTTCCAGAAGTCATGGAGGAGGAGGAGGATGGAGCGGCCACCAACATCCGGGCTCTGTGAAGCTCATGGCCTCACAGACACTATGCATGTGTGGCAATCACATGGACAGGGGTGCAACTGCCTGCTGGGAGGGGTTCACACCTCAGTAGGGGGCTTGGGATACACTGGCTACCTGGATGCTGCACAGACAGAGGATGTTGGTGTAGGGGAAGTCCTACTGGTCACTGTTACCAGTGGCGATGCCACTGATGTGTCGGAGTTTTCCAACACTGGCTGTTCCTGTGCAAGGGGATGCAGGGGTGGGGCTGCTTGCAGGCCGTGGGACAGGTGCCAGTGGTGTATTCAGCATCACCAGTGTGGCTGTACCTGGGCACATGGTGGTGGGCAGTGTGGGAACATCGCAGAACTGCAGGACGTGCAGTGTCCAACACGTATTGGGGTCCATGTCCATACCGTGCACAGACCACCACCAGTAGTCGCCAGTAGCAGGACGTGCCTGGCTGCAACAGCATCCAGTTGCTCCAGCTGCAGCTGAGGGTTCTGTGCCCCTGGGCCAGGATGGCCATGGTGCCCACCCACCTGCAGGCTGCTGTCACCCTCCAGCAGGAGGCCCGTATGGACCTGCATGGCATACGGAGGGAGCCGCGACATGAGCTGGCACAGATCAGAGCCATCTCAGTGGGCTTTGCCGTGCTGAACAGCGGGCGGAGGACAGGTTGGGCTGCCTGGTGGGTGCCATCAACCGTGGCTTTCTGGTCTGACAGCTGCTGTGGTTGACATAGGGAATGTCCTACGTGGTGTGCATGGTGGTTACCAACATGGGATGTTTGGTCATGGTGCAGATGGCACAGGGGCACACAGGCGGACAAACTGTGGCTGCAGGGCTGCCAGTGGTTCCAGCTCCACAGCATCACACACTCCATCTGAAACCCAGTGCGCGTGGCCATCACCCACCCTGTCGGGCTCCACCATCCCCTGGGGCACAGGAGGCCGACTCTGCCTGCCTCACCTTTCTCTTTGGCGTTGTCCTCTGCCCAGAGCACCCCAGGGTCTGTGTCCCATGGTACAGGTGCACGCGCATGTGTGGAGGTAGGCGCCAGTGATGTCCACAATCATTCTGTGGCACCGCGCAGTCATCACCCCCTTGCAACACTGGCACACCCACATGCACGTGCAGACATGCACACACACACCTCCATTGCCACAGTTGCACCCCTTACCTCACAGCACACATCACACTTCCCCACCGACACTAACACTATTTCTGTCTGGTCCTCCCCACGTGTGTCCTGCATATTCGACCTCACACCACATGCACACATGTTGTCTGATCCACTGTGTTGGTTTACTGGTGTGATTGTTGGTTTCACTGTTCTGTTTCTTTGTGCACATTAAATAGATTATTAATTGTACTCTTTCAAGTTGTTATGTAGTCTGAACTTACCTTCTTGTCTGTAGCAGTGTCCTGATGATGTTGTCCCTGTGCTGTATGGCCCTGCATGCCATGCGAGGTCCCTCCTCTCAAGTTGCTCTACTATCCCCTGACCACTGGCTCTGGCTCACTGTCAGACTGTCCCTCAGGTTCAGGTGCCTGTATCCCATGGTTCACTGCCATGTTGTGCAGCATACAACAGGCTAGGAAGATACGGCATACCTTCTGAGGTGTATACTGTAGGGCACCGCCTGATGTGTCAAGGCATCTGAATTGCATCTTCAGGATGCCAAACACCCTCTCTATGATGTTCCTTGTGCTGGCATGTGCCTCATTGTACATATCCTTGGCCACTGTGGCCGGTCGAGATAATGGTGTCAGCAGCCAGGGTCACAGGGGATAGGCACTGTCACCTGTCAAGAGATGTATACCTGTTAGTGCCATACTGCAGTCTGTCAGATGCTGTCCTGCACCTCTGTGTAGCCCTCCCACACCCTTCCCTGGCCTGCAATGCCTGCCCCCATCCATGCTATTGTGTGTATGCCTTGTATGCTACTACTCACCGACTAATTTGCCCACTGGGTATCCTGCCCTCCTCAAAAGCCTGGCACAGCTGGGACTGGTGCCAGATGAAGGCGTCGTGGGCATTGCTGGGGTACTGTGCATAGACATTGCTGATGCACCCAGCCGCATCGCACACCACCTGGCAGTTGATGGGTGATATCCCTTCCTGTTAACTCACACATCACTGCCATCGCCAGGTGGTGCACGGATGGTGAAAATGGTGCAGTCAATAGCACCCAGTACAGATGGTAGGTGTGCAACTCGATGGAATTGCTGCATTGTTTCTCTGCGCTCTGCTGCCGTGCTGGGGAATACTATGAACTCCCCAGCATGTGGCAGGAAAGCCTCTAGGAACTGGGTCAGGCGGTGTGAGGTGGCAGACTGCATTACCCCAATGGTGTCCCTGTTGGTCGTTGGAACATCCCTGTGGCAAGGAAGCACACGCTGCTGTCACCTTCTCCTCCACTGTCATGGCATGGCTGCATCTGGTATTTGAGTGCAGCTGCTCATGCAGGAGTTCACAGAGCTGCCTCAACATTCCCTGTTCATCCTGTACCGGCCAATGATGTGGTCATCAGGCAGGGTCTCAAGGAGACCCTGGGCCGGTACCACCTGTTTCAACATACCGCCTCCTTGGCCTGCGTTGTGGCCCATGTTGTACCTGCTCCTCTTCTCCTCCTCCACTACAGCTGCCATCAATGGCAGCATCACTGCTACTGGCACTGCACACATTGCCACTTCCTGTGGTGGTCCCTCCTCCTCTGTGTTTTGCCCTGGGTTAAGACCAGCCTTTATAGGTGGTAACAGTGCCTTTGAATATCCCTTAGCATCTTGGCCCCCTTCCATTAGCCCTTGTATGCATTAGTGGTTTGACCATCGATAATGCTGCTAACACGCCTAACTGGTCCTTTGAATATATGGCAGCTCACGCTATTGGTTTATGCGCCGCACTGTGCTTTGAATATCTGGCCCAGAGACTTCAATCACAAAATGATATATTAGAATACACATAACAAAACACTTACTGTAAAAGACCACAATCAAATCACTGACAGGATACTTCTACCTGCATGGAATTCACCTATTACATAGACACTAAAACTTTACTCCTGCTTCACTGCAGTTTTGTATGCAGTGGTGGATAATTCTGAGTCACAAAGGAAAGGAGGAAGTCCATTCCAGCTTGTAGCAGCTATATACTGGAAAGTCATATTACTGAAACAATTTTTTATTTTAGGAATCATCAGTTCTCTAGCTCCCAATTTTCTTAAGTTTCATCCATGTTTTGGTTTTTGAAGTTTAGCAACTAAGGTATGTTGAAATTTACTTTTAAATAATCCATGTATCTGATTTAGCCAAAGCCCTTAGCCCATTGATTTAATTAATTCCATCCAAGTTTAGTATACATAGTACAGTGATGCAGGCTGAAATCGGATCTTAATATAAATCTTGCTAATCTATTACATAGTGCATCCAAATTCTGTGGTTGCTTTTAGTAGTATGCCTATAAATATGACTTCCATAGTCTATTACTTGTAATGCTAGTTGATTTATTATTCTTAAAACACATTTCTTTTGTTGTACAATTTGATATATGTTTCATTGCTCCTATTTTGCATTTGTTTTCCTTATTAATTCTATTGTATGTTGTTCAAAAACTAAATGTTGGTCAATATGAATGCCTAAATATTTGTATACTGACATCTGCTCCAAAATGTTCCCTCCTGAGTCTTTATTGTTATTTTGGGACACTTTTATTTTTCCACTGGGGCCAAAAGAACATTGTCTGTGTTTTTTTTTTTTTTATTATTTATCATTAATCCTAAGGAGGAGAAATATCCCTGCATGACGAGAAAATCACCTTGCAATTTTTGTTCTACTTCTTCCGGATATTTACTTACAGCTACTAATAATCGGTATTGTCCGGCATAAAGTCTAACTTGTGTGTGTTAATATAGTTTGGTAAATCATTCAAATAGACTATGAACAGGAGGGCCCAATAAAGATCTCTGTGGTACACCTCTTGTCACATGGCCTACTTTCGATTGTTGACCATTCACCATAACAAACTGAGATCTTTTATCGAAATAAGATTTGAACCAATTATAAGCTTCTTCCTCAAATCTTAGTTTTTAAGACTCTTTAGTAAGATGTCATGATTTACTAAGTTAAATGCCTTTGATAGGTCCACGTATACTGCACCCACGGACCTCACATACTCCAGGGGGTAGTTATTAAATCCAAGAAGTCTGTGAGTGCAGTAGCCGAGACCTACCCTTTCTGAAACCTGATTGGCAATGGGTTAATTTTATATTGCTCAAGGTATTCCATCAATTGACCATGAACAATTTTTTCTAAGACCTTAGAGACTGTTGACAACAAGGCTATTGGTCGATAATGTGCATTCATTTTATATAAAGTTCCACACATTGATTATTCATTTCTTATGTATTCCTCTTGGTCTTCTCACCCCGGACATAGAATCTGGGGCCTTCTCCTTCTTCTTGGGAGTTAACAGTGTGATGCCCATTACTGCATCTCTTTCCTCTTTCTTTGTTCTCCATTTGTGTGTCCCCCTCCCTGGCAGTTCTTATAATCTTTTCACCACTAGGCCATCTCAGCTTGTGTTGGATGACAGACTTCCCCACTTTACTGGGATATTTTCCTTGTTAACCGAGGCTCCTCCTCCATTCTTCAATATTCTATGATCTCTGAATTAAACAGGTCTAATTCTCTACATCTATAATAGGTGTACCCCATCCGGTGTATAGAATTTGTCCTCATGCTCTTCTATGCCCCGCCTAATGACCCTGTCCCCATGGTTTATGAACCACATGCCTATCCTTCTGTTCATTTTCTCCTTACCCTATCCATTTGCAAGGTGGCCGTGTGCATGTCTCCATGCCCTGCGGACCATATCTGACCATGTAAGGGTAACTTTTGGCCACCATTTCTTTATTATGCCAGTATCATACTTAATCTGTAAGTAAATGTCCAGCCATGGTCTGGATCCAATGTCATTACCTTCAAATGTATAATAATCATGTCTGGTGGCTGTCTCTCTCTCATGTCTCTTAATGGGAGGAGCAGCTGGGCTCATTCATGCCCCTGATGCCCTGCCATGTCACCTGGCATTGTCTGGAGTCTTGGCATAGTTGTCTACCCCTTCCCTTCTGGACCCTCTCCTTTCTGCCCAATAAATGTAAGTGCATGTATATCCCTACCTCCAGCCTCCACCCCTTATCTGCTGAGAGATCAAAGCGTATGTGACTAATGATACATTCTTGTTGTTCCTGCTCTCTACTGCATCTATTTTTGTCCCCACCCATCCTTACTGTCAATTGTATCCTATCCCCAACCCTTCCCTTAACCTGTGGAGAAGAATTTGGAGATTGGTTAATCACTTGCTTTTAGCGGTCTTAAGTATCATTTATAACAGTCAGACTTCCACTGTCCAGCACCTTGCATTTGTGCAACTGACTCTCCTGCTGATGCCATCTGTGACACCATCCAATTTGGAATGAGTGTGGGAAAAATTCTTGGGGTTTTCCTCCAGGAATTCTACACTTTTTAAGAACTGCTGTCACCTGATAGCCAGTGGCTCTTTTCCCATTCTTGCAAATAAAGAACTGGCCTGATGGGGCCAGATGCACTGTGGCATAGGCCCACAATGCTCCCATCAGGCAGCTAGCCAGCTCCTCTTGTCTATCTAGTCTTATCTGGGCTCCTCACCCTCCTGATCCGTGTTTGATTTTTTGATTCGAATGCTAATTGCATCCCTTTGCCATATAAGGTCATCCTGTTTCAGACCATCTCCCAGGCTTCCCTGTCATGCCTACTCTGCTCACCCTTAGTACACCATAATACATTGTGGTAAATACTGCATGGAATAATAATTTCTCAAAAGTTGTGCTGCATACAGCTGCCGTTGCCTGCCCCACACCTTCCATCATGCTTTGTTATAGTGGTTTCCATTCATCCTTTGCTTTTATTCCCAACCTTTCCTAACCCTGAATCATTGCTGTACTAACATGGTCTTCATTGAGTCCTTCCACTGTCTTAGGTTCCATACTATGCTGATGGCTGCCAGATGGACTCCAATGGTGGCATGCGCCTTCCCTTTCCCCATTAGTGCGCAGCGTATTTTCCCCTTGATCAGCTGTGACTTGCCCTTACCTACATGTTGTGGAGTTGTCTGAACTTCTGTAATGTTCCCAAACCCTTCACAGGCTCTAAGCATCCTGGTTGTCTAGGAGTTCCGAAATAGGACCTCGGCTCCTTCCAGTCAACTTCCATATCTCCTCTGGTATTAGCGTCTGTTATGTCTCTGCCTTGAGTGCTGAGGCCCAGAATCTGTCCAGCTGCAGATGGGCGAGGCTGTCCGCTATAGTGTTTCTGATCCCTTCTATGTGCCTAGCCCTCAATGACATTTTAATCCTCAGCTCTTGTAACACTAACTGTCACAAGACCCACAGTACTGTCGGTCAATGCCCTCCTGTTGTTAAGGACATCGACTACAGCTCTGTTGACACAACAAAAGTCACTTTTGGTTCCAGAGCTCCATCCCCACACTACTGTGCAGGCCCAGATGGGCATGAATTCCAGCAGGGTGATGTCCCTAGTCTGACCTAAATCTACCCATCTCTGAGGCCATGCCTCAGCAATCTATTTTCTCTACAGTATCCCCCCATCCCCAGCCTCAGCAGCACCTGTATACAGCTCAAATCTGTATTAAAGACCCAGTCATCTTTTCCAAAAGAATGTGTCCCATATTTTCAAGTCCTCCCTTGTGTCCTTGTGATATCCACCGGTGCTGCTGCTTAGTTCCTCCCATGTGGCTTGTGCTATTTGCCTGGTGAAAGCTGTCCCGGGATTATGGCCCAGCATGCAAAATTATGGTGTCCTATCAGTTGTTGCACCTGCCTCAGCTGCTTCCTCCTTCCTTGCCTATGATCCCTCAGGAGCCCCTCAACTTATTTAGCTTGTTTTCTGGCAATCTAAACAACTCCTTCTGTGCATCGATCTCTGTCCAGGAACTCAATGAACCTTCTAGGTCCCTCTGTCTTGTCTGGTGCCAATGGCTACCACAGGCCTCTGCACAGTGTCTGGAAGCTCTTGAGCATCTTCTCAGTCTCTTCCCTCTGACTACGCAATCAGTAGGAAATCATCTAGGTAGTGGATCACTGTCCTATAACCTGACTTTCTCTGGAATATACCCTGTAGGCATGTGCTAAATAGGTCAAAGAGGCACAGACTGTGGAGCAACCATAGGCATGGCTTTGTAAAGTAATAGTCCCCATCTAACTTAAAATCCAACAAGTGCCAATCCAGGGGCACACGGGAAGTAGCCTGGAAGGCAGCCTCTATGTCGCTCTTCCCTAGCCATGCCTGTGGTGTTGCCCTGATGATTTCCACTGCTTTCTCCAATGTGGCATAAGTCACCTTAGAGAGTCTTTCATCGATGTAATCATTCACTGACTCCTCCTCTGGGAAAGATAGGTGATGTATCACCTAAATTCCTATGTTGTTTCTTGGTCACTAAGTCTAAGGAGGATATTCTCAAATTGTCAAATGGGGTACCTGAAATGGGCCTCTATCCTCCTAACATCCTTCTCTTTTGCAGTTTCTTCCACAGGATCTCCTCATTCCCTTTCACTGACCCTAAATTTTTGCTGTCCCATCATGCCCTGGAGCCCTGACAGTGCAGGCTGAAACCTTCTTTAAACCCCTCAGCAATTTCTGTGCCTCTGTTTTGGTCAGTGTGGCCTTATGTACACTTCCCAATTCTTGATATTGATCGGTGTTTTTGCCATGTTAAATATCTGACCCTCCCCCATTCTGCTAAGGCTTCTTCTTAATACTTGTTTCCCCTCTCCCAAACCCCCTCCCTGAAAACCTCTAGCACCATGCTGTTCCTGGAATCCCCTTAGTCCCCTGAAGGACTGATTGGCACTGCCTTGTGCCCCACTAGTTGCCCAGGCCACCCAGTTTGTCCTACCTGGATGCCAGGTGGGTCCCCCACAATTGAAGCATGCATGGTGGAATCTACATTATGGCCAGGAGAAAAGGCCTGGATGTAGCCCCAGCAGCATTTTTGAATGAGCAGGGTCCTCTTAGTCCCTTCCCCATCTGGTGTGGACTGATCTGTGATGTAATCTGTCCACAGGTCCAGCTGTTTGGTATCCACCTAACATCTCCATAGGTGATCATCCTTTTGTGGAAAAAAATTGTCATAGTATATCCACCCACTCCTCCTTTGGCTTTCACCCTCCTTATTATGAGCTGATAAGTAATCAAGGAATTCCCAATTTGGGCTGTTTCTGACACTACTGTATAGCTGCATACTTGGCAAAGCCCAAGGCCCAGCTGTCCCATGTCTTGACTTTGGTGAATTTGACCTCCTCCTTCTTCCTGAGAGGACTACTGCTACCACCATCTCTGCTTTCCCAATGCTCTCCTTTCATCATATTTCATCACTGTTTCTCTGCTTACCAATGCAAAATGTCTATGTATTCTCCTTCCATATCTTTTCTTTTGTTGCTATGGGGATGTGCTCACCTGTTCTCATCCCTGGTGGACCTATGTCCATCGTCCCTCTGGGAGCATCCTGCATCTGATGTGCACCTGGTTCCAGCCCTTCCCTTTCCTGTCTTGATTTCTCCTATGGCCTTTTCCAGCTGCCCCAGCCCATCTTGCCCCATAACCATAATCATTTGCTCTATGTATTCTTGGATGCTACTGTCACATTACCTCCCACATTACCTTGTGTTGGGCTTGTTATTGCTCTGCTCATCCCTGGGGTCTGATCTCCCACTGAGTTTGGTGCTGCTGGTTCAGGTCCCAGTGTCTTGGGCAATAATAGGGTTATTGGGATGGGCACTGGGAGAAGGATCTTGGGGCTGGTGGGGCAGCTGGCACAGGGCTCAGGGCCCTGGGCTCTGGTCCTCTGGCTAGCCCACCTGGGTGGGGCTGTTTCAGGCTAAAGCAATCTGGATGGCCAGTGCCCCTGCCTGCCTGCCCATGGCCCCTTCCTTTATGCCTTCTATCCCTGTGCATCCAGATCCTCTACCAGCACCCATACCTTATTGGCCCTCTCAGCCAAATCAGTAATAGCCTTGTAAGCTTCCTCCTTAGTCAGCTTGCCCTTTTCTGTGCCATCATCTTCTGCTCAGGCTCTCATTCCTACTGCTAGAAAAATGCTGCAAAAGAGAATGTATATGTTAATCAAGGGCTTTTCCATCTGTGGTCATAAATGGTTCTTTTCTCTCTTTGTCATTGCTGGGCCTGCAATATGCCCCCGATTCGGTTCCCCACCTGGTCACGGCGAGGCCTTCCTCCATGGTCCATAAAACCTATGAGGTAGCATGTGCTGCCTGCCCTTCTATCATGCATTCTGTCTATGTCCTTCCCCTTTTCAGGCCTCTCTGGGTCCCCTATCATACTACCAACAAATTCTCACTCAACCCAAACAACAGACTGAAAAATTCCAATTTCATATATACTATGTCTTTTTATTTATTCATCCAAAAATGTCACTGTTATTTTTATAATATCTTTTGTGTGTGTGTGTGTAATGTTTCAGAACCAAAATTGTTCCTTATTCAGACTGTAAGCTTTACTTTTTGCCCATAGGGTCTCCATTCTAAAGATGGAAAATAAAATAAAAATAATGAATATTATATTTCCATCTCTTAATATTCATATACAAATTGAACCCTTTGATTAAATTCATACATAAGGTGGAACTAACCTTTTAAATATATCTCCAAAATACCAGAAAAATGGGGGTGGGGTAAATGTGCTGCCATATAGTCTTCAGAAGACTCTAAAATAGATTAAAATTCTCTATAAGTACATATTTTACTTCATCAAAAGGTCCCGTCCCATCTCGTGACCCATGGCCTATTCAAAATGACTACTGCATGGGTTTGTCATTTGTATTCCTTCCCTTGGTCCCTTTCTGCCCTCTTTGTAGTGCAAAAACCCTGTCTGCTTTCTCCATCTTTAGCACTTTTTGTAAATCCTTGTGCTGTTTGCACCCTTCCTGAGCCTTGAGACCTTGCTACCTCCTCATGCTGTTCTTTACATTGCTTCCTGCCTGTTGCCCCCCCATGGCCTGTCTCTCATGCAGGGCCTTGAACCCCTTTGATGGCCCCCCTTATTGCTCCCCGTGTCCCAGCCCAATAAAACTGTTTCTTCTTTATTATATGATATATATATATATATATATATATATATACATATATATATATATTAGAGGCAAAAACTCCATTTAATGCATCAGTTAGGGTTGTTCCACAGCAACAAAGAGAGGAAATTTGGTGTTAGGGTTCAAAGCCCCTTGGACCCCAGCCCACCCCCAACGGCACTTGGTGCGCATTGGGGTCATCCCTAACTCTCACCCCATCACATGTGTAAGAAGCATAGATATAGGAGAATGGGGTGAGAGTTAGGACAGATGACTCTAATGCACACCCTGATGCCAGTTGGGAGGTTGGGGGTCCAAGGGGGCTTTGAACCCTAAAAACCAATTTCCACGCTTTTGTCGCTGTGGAACAACCCTAACTGATGCATTATGGGGTTTTGCCTCTAATTTCACTCTTTTGAGAATGATGATGACAAATAGTGAAAGTAATGCAGCGGGAGCGCGGGGCCTCCTGCCACGTGATGTCTTGTGACCTAGTAACAGGAACAGCAACACAAGCAGAAGTCCCAACAGTGGCGCACATGGTAATGGAAACGAATGGTAAAGGAAACGTTAATAGAAACGCAAGTGCAAAGTGACTCCAAAGCGAACAGTGGCCTAGCGGATATTGAAGCCGCATTACAAAAACACAACTGGTAATGCGAACAGTGACAGCAGTGGTATTTTAAATGGAAATGTTAAGTGTCACAGCAAAAGAACGTGAAAGGAACAGAAACAGAAATGCGAGCATAAGTACATGTAAGCAAACCGTACATGCACAGGCATGGTGCCACAATTGTAAATGCAAATGGTAAAGTTAACATGAAGAATAACACCAAAGGAAAGAGAAACAGAAACAGAAGCATGTATAGAAATGCAAACTGAAACATGCACTGGCACAGTACCGAAATTGTTAACGCAAATGGTAACTGTAACAGCAACAATAACGCCAAAGGAAAGAAAAATGCAAATGCAAGCGAGTACAGAAACACAAACCATTACATGCATGGTCATGGTACCATAATTATGAAATGCAAATGGTAACAGTAACAACAAAAATAGCATAGGAAACAGAAGCAGAAACAGAAAGCATAGCAGCGTCTGGAAATGCAAACCGTAACACAAGTGCACGGTACCACAATTGAAAATGAAACAGGTAATGGTAACAGCAACAATAATGCCAACGACACAGAAATGCAAATGCATACAAAGCGCAAGAGAAAATGCAAACTATAATGCACACGTGGTGTAGACGGTACTGGTGCCGCAAACAGTAATGGAACGCAAACTGAAAGCGTAACTGGCACAGTAAATGGAAACACTAACTGGCACAGTAATGAAAGGCACACCTTCTTTTCCCAAAAATTCATTGGAAAACACAGTGAAAACAAAGAATGTATACATAACAATGGGCCTTGGAGCAGAAAATGAGGACTTGGAACATTAAATTGCTTATATCTCAGGAACTGTAGGATGTAGAAAAAAAATGTTAATTTCATATGAATTATGACTTTCCTGGCTATTTTGCACTTAGCCCCAACAGGGGGCTAAGATTTTTAATGAAAAGTCCATATCTCACACTGTTTCAAGATCACGGGCCCGGAAGGCATAGCGGACGCCGTAATGTTATCCAATGGGAAAAGCGCCAATTTTGAGTGCCATCACTGTGCTGCCCTGTAATATTTTTTCACCAAACCACCAAAAGGCACATCAGTGGTATGATAGCTTTCTGTCCTCTAAATTTCAGCCCAAAAGACCAAACCGTTATTTTGCAACAGGGCGGCAAAGGATTCCTGTAATCGGCGGACACCGTAATGTTATCCTATGGGGAAAAGTGTCAGATTTGAGTGCCATAACTTTGCCGCCCTGTAATATTTTTCACTAAAACAGTGAAAGGCACATCTTGGAGATGTTGGCTGCGTTCCTTCAATTTCAGCCCAAGAGACCAAACCATTCTTTTGCAGCAGAGTGGCAAAGAATTGCTGTCATTTTGCCATAGCTTGGAAAAGTACTGTCAACTTTGTGAAAGCTTTTCGAGATTCATTCAACGTGTCACAAGTGCAAAAGTATTTTGCAAAGTACTTTCCAGAAATTTGAAAAACATATTTCTGGGCGTTTACCCCAAAATAAAGACATGCCTAGCATCCTCAGGGTCCGACTAAGTGAATACAAAATAATTAGGTTGCTAGAGGGTCCCAAATTTAAATGCCAAGCATTTTCTTATCACCTACTGAAAACAAAATTGTGGTTTGCGAAAGTATAAGAGCCATTTACGCAAGAAAAACTGCATTTGTAACAGTTTCAAACTTTTTGTTAACTTTTCCCTTTGACTTATAATGGGAAATTGTTTTTGAATAACTTTTGAACTGTTTAATATTTGTTCACAAAATCTTCAAAAGGCACATCAGGCACTAGCTGCATTTCCTGAAGTTTTCGAACCGGTCGGCGCAAACCATGCGACCCGTGGGTGAAACAAAAAAATGCGAAAAAGTTGTGCAATTCGTTGTTGTTAATAACTCCACAGCCGACTGGTACAAAACTTGGCAGATCCAAGATCTATGATGTCCAATCATGCATGCAAATTTCAGGCAATTCTGTTGAACAGTGGCAAAGTAATTAAGGTGCAAAATTTGACCCTTACAACCTTAAAAGTACTACTCAACTTAACTATGGTAGCACTACCATGCTACCATAGTATATTTTTTAGAATTAAAGGCCCAATGCACAGCAAAGCATTACTGCCTCTCCACGTGAAAAGAAAAAGGATTTTGAGGAGCAGCTATAGCAGCTGAAAAGGAAGGCAAACCCCTTACTATTTGCCCTGCTACCTTGTTCACTTTGCCCTCATGGCCTTCCGGTGAAAACTTGGGACTCTCTTTCATGGTGCAGTGATTCTATCTACAGTGATCTTGGTTGTTAATATTTACAGCTATACAGTTTAAATGATGAAAAAAACTCTTTTGTTTGTCCTGCTATAGATTCACCTTGCCCACTGGCATCGGTGAAAACCACTGCGTGTATAGACCCTGAGTGGAGCCCCTTCTTTTGGCCTCCTTGACCATGTGATCTCCTTCTCTTTCTCCTGCTCCCCCATGCCCGTGGTACTGATCCCAGTTGACTGGAATGCCTTGCAGCTTCCCCAATCTGTTTTTTTTAAATTCCCTCCTTTGCCTTTGTTCGTCTTTTGGGCCTCCTCTGAGGTGGAAACACCATGGACTAGGCCATCATGTTTCTTCCTTGCTCCCCACCCCTTTGTGAGCAGTTTGTTTTGCCTTGCTTGCTCCCATGCAGCCCTTGTCACTGTGGCTGTAGGAAGGGCATTCTCTGCAACCTGGCTCCTTTGCTCCAGATGAATCACCTCCTGGTGGGGACACAGAGACCAAACAGCTTCTGGTTGCAATTAGCAGCAGGAGCAAAGGCATTCTCTGTGCCTGGCTCCTTCACCCACCACCTTTCCCACACAAAACAGCTGGTTTTCTGCAACATAGCAGGCAGCATGGCGCTCACAGCACACTTGCTTTCATATTTCTACCAGCTAAAGCTTGCAAGGCAAGGATAGCCAGATAATGCAAAGCAAAACAACAAGAAACAAAGTAAGGAGGCTTTAACCTATTATTGCGATTAAAACAGCACTGATTAGGTGTTTCGCTCAATTGTTGTTCGACACACATGGAGTGCTTCACCAGACCTTCCTGAGGTCAATACTAAGGCCAAACAGCAAGCTCGCAAACCAAAGGGGCATTTCTAGAGACCTCATGGATAGCTCGCACTGCAACAAACATCAGGCCCTCCTGCTGAAAATGGATAACATTAAACCCCAAGACTTGTTCCCAAACAAAGGATGGCTTACCTGCCACATGGCTCCAGATATTTCCAGTCCTCTGTACAAACACCAGCACTGTTTCTCAGGTCCTCGTGTGGTTTAATCCAGTTCCTTTTTTTATATATATATTACCAACCTTGTTGTAATACTAGTAATGGTACCAGGTTCTTATCTAGGTAGTCTATTTCTATTCTCTTAATTTGATAGCTGACCTGATGTGCTGCTCTTTGAGTTTTAATACTAGTGAGTAGCAAGTTAAAAGTGCTCTTCCTCCCTTGTGGCCCCTTAATTACAGCATAGCCCCTCCTCTTCCTGCCTATCCTAGCCAATTGCTTGTACTCCAGCCCTCAATAACTCCACCTCTTTGTGATGTCATCTCCTTGACCCCTCCCTCCCCTCCCCTTCTTTCCTCTGAATCATCCCTTAGCTCTTCCCCTTTTATTTTTTTTTCTTCATTTGGCCCTTCTTGTGTGGTCACTAGGACAACCTTGTCTGCCCTTTAAAGGCAAACTCCATTTAGTTATTTTCTATCCCAGTTTCAATATTGAATGGTACACCAAATTGAAGGCCTTAGATAGATCCAGAATCACCACACTCACATAAGCTCTACTTTCAAGTGCAGATGACTTTAAGTGTTTAAAGCCTATGATGAGTGTGGTGCTTAATTAAAGTTTCGCTAAAGCTTGACTGGTGAGATAACAACAGTGAATATGCTTCCAAATAAGAGTACAGTTTTTTCTTGACATAAACATAGAATTTGAATTTGACGGCAGATAAGGACTGCTTGGCCCAGCTAGTCTTCCCATTTCCCTACCTGATGGATAAGCTGCAGATTCTAGTTAACCAACAGTTTACTTCCTCCGACCCCCACTAGAATTGCCTTATGTCTGTCCCATGCATTCTTGAATTCTCCCACTGTTCTTGACTCCACAACCTCCTCAGGAAGGCTGTTCCATGCACCCACAACCTCTCTGTGAAAAATACTTTTAACATTACTTCTGAGGCCGTCCCCTCTATCTTCAAATTGTGCCACTTTGTTCTTGCACATCTCTTTTTCTGAAAGCTTCTACCCTCTTGGACTTTGTTAATTCCTTGGGGTATTAGAAAGTTTCTATTATGTCCATCCTCTCCCTCCTTTCCTCGAGGGTATGCATATTAAGCTGCTTTAGTCTCTCTTCATATGTCTTCTGCAGAAACCATTCTCTCTGTAGAAATTTGGAAAACACAAACAGAAGTGCAATACAGTAGGTTTGTAGTTTGATGGATCGTGTTTATCTCCAGCTTTAAAAATATGAGCAATCATTGTGTGTATCTAAGACTCAGGAAATGGTGCAATTTCCTAAGCTCCAATTAAATAATGTAGTCAACATTAGAAGTATTACATCTACTGCTAATACCCAAATGTGTATGGGAGATTTTGAAACATTTTATACAAGTGTGGCTTGTTGCACTATTTATGGCAAGAAATTATGCTTGCAACACTTTTAACTCATGCATCACTTTTGATATGCAACTTATGACACGTACGAGAACTGTAAGACCAACTTTTGTTGTCTAAGAGTTTTGTCACAAGTAATGTGACTGACAAAACATATTAAGCAGAATTTTGTGATTCAAATATCAATGTAATATTAAAAATAAGACTGGGGTGTTCATTAGTTATAGAATTTGGAAGCAATTATGGATTCTAAATTTTCCTATGGCATTCTAAAAATGTTGTCTGCTTGGTATAGGCAGTATCTTGATCTTATTCTTGACTAGAGATGCAGCAATTTAAATTCTGCCAGTGAAGTGGCAGTGAAGTAGCCAATTCGCCATGTGGAGTAATTCAAGAAATTGTCTGCATTACGAGGAATTTCACCAAGGTGAAATTTCGACCTTTATGAGTGAAGTTCACCTTCTGCCATGAAATGTCACCTTCCGTGGGTGGCATTCTACCTTTTATGGTGAAATTACACCATGGAAGGTGGAATTTCACCAAAGAAGGTGAAATGTTGCCATTGTGCCAGGGCAAAATTTCACATTTAGGCTCTGTGAAATGGGCGGAATTTTGCAGATTACTCTGTGAAGCAAATTTTCACACTTTGCCCCTCACTATACTTGACCCCAAAAAGAAATTCTTATGCAATTTATAAGTCTGACACCTTTTCAAGTAATGTTTTGGGCATTAGCATCTCAAAAGAACCTAATTCAAGCAGTATCGTTATGTGGGTGGTCTGGAGGATCCCAACCATATACTCTGCATGGTACATGGTTTGCGAAAACCAGAGCAACATGTATAAATCCGTTGTTGCAGGATTTTCTTCAGTCCTTGCTGATCTGGTATGTTTTGCAGGTGGTGAAATATTTTTCCAAAATCAAGTGTTTGGGAATTAATCAGCACCTTTCTTCTCTGACAGCTTCATAGTTACTGATTATCAGGCATTTTAAATTTTACAGGCCATTTTCGTTATGCTATTGGGTCTTGGTCAACCTTTCTTTGAGCTTTCATGGCTCCTTGGATAATCATTTTAAATGCGACATGTAGTTATAGGCCATCATTGCTTTAGATATTGAATTTCTAGCATGTACTCTGGATACCATTTCACCTTTGCAGCGTTTGCTTATGTATTTCTTCAACCAGGATTCAATGGTGCATTTTTTGATTGTACCACATTTTGGATCCTGATTGGGGTTGTTGCATTTTTGTCTCTGTTGACTACTAGTCACTACTGCAGGAATAGGGATTACCAAGGTTTTTGCTTAGTTTACATACTTGTTAGAAAGTATTTTAAATACTTCTAATCTGATTAAAATGGTAACTTCTGCATTTTATAAGTCTGTAAATGTGCGATATCAGTGTATGATATGTTTCCCTGTTCTTGAAGATGTTGATTATTTGCACTTTATTACTATGAAGCAATACTTCTTGATGATTTCTTTGTACTTGTATTTATATCCATATGCACTGTCTACAACATGTTGTGATTTATCTATATATGATTCCTGCAATTCCTTTCTCTTAATTTTTCTTCTTTAATGCCTTTATGTATTTATTGAACTGTTGGAATGGCTGTTTAGCTGAACAATAAAATATTTCAACACTCAAAAACATGACACTGTTCATTGACAATCCATCTTCCAATATCGAATAACCAACATTCAATACACTCAACACTGCTAAGAGAATGGAATCCCTGATTGCCAGGCTCATATTTAGTATTTAGTAGTCATGATTTTATTTGTGCGACCATAGGCCATTATAAAGATGATAAAATATTACAAACAGTGATAAAAGAAGAAAGCAAAATATATGTTACATGAAATGATAAAAGGGAGATGTGCATGTCTCAAAACAACAAATCAATGAACTGTAAAGGAAGTGGGAGGTACCTAAAACAAACAGTAGAAACACTCTGGATACAGAAGTTGATACCAGCCCATTTACAGAAGAAAGGGTTCTGAAAGAACTCTTAAAACTGAAGGTGGACAAAGCAATGGGCCTGATGGGATTCATCCCAGAATTCTAAAGAACTAAGGGTAGAACTAGTGACACTACTGACTACCCTCTTTAACAAATCATGGGAGGATGGGGTGGTACCCAAGGACTGGAGAAGGGCAGATGTGATTCCCCTTCACAAAAGTGGGAGCAAGACAGAAGCAGAAAACTACAGACCTGTTAGTTTAACCTCGGTGGTAGGGAAAATGATGGAATCACTTCTGAAGGAAAGAATTGTTGAGTATCTAGGAGTCAGAGGGGCTCAGGACCCAAGGCAGCATGGATTTGTCTGGCATGGGAAGGTCATGCCGGACAAATCTGATAGATTTCTTTGACTGGGTGACCAAAGTAGTAGATCAGGGAGGGCTGTGGATGATGCTACCTAGACTTTAGCAAGGCATTTGGCACAGTCCACACAAAAGATTAATATACAAGTTAGCCAGCCTGGGAGTGGGTCCCAAGATGACAGCCTGGGTAAAGAATTGGCTGGAGAATAGGACACAGAGAGTAATAGTAAATGGAGTCCACTCTGAAGAAAGGGGGTTACTAGTGGGGTACTGCAGGGTTCAGTATTAGGACCAGTCCTCTTCAATGTCTTTATAAGCGACATTGCAGAGGAACTGGAAGGTAAAATATGTCTCTTTGCAGATGACACAAAGATCTGCAACAGAGTTGATGCACAAGGTGGGGTGGAAAGGATGAGAAGGGACTTGGCAAGGTTAGAGGAATGGTCAAATGTATGGCAGCTTAGATTCAATGCTAAGAAGTGCAAGGTAATGCACCTGGGAAACAAAACCCAGGGAAGAGTACACAATGGGGGTGAGATACTAACAACAACAAAAATGGAAAGGGACCTGGGGTAGTCATATCAGATGACCTAAAGGTGGGCAAGCAATGTGAGAGGGCAGCAATGAGGGCTGGGGGATACTGGGATGCATAGGGAGGCATCACCAGTAGAAAACAGGAAGTTATTATCCCTCTGTACAGACAGTTGGTGAGACCCATCTGGAGTACTGTGTGCAGTTCTAGAGACCCAATCTCTGCAAAGACATAGACAGGATGGAGGCTGTCCAGAGGAGGGCGACTAAAATGGTGCAGGGTCTGCACCAAAGACATATGAAGAGACTTAAGGAGCTGGATATGTATAGCCTTGAGGAAAGGAGGGAGAGGGGACATGATAGAAACTTTCAAGTACCCCAGGGAATCAACAAAGTCCAAGAGGTAGCATCTTTCAAAAAGGTGTGCAAGAACAAGGGGCACAATTTGAAGATAGAAGGGGCAGCTCAGAGGTAATTTAAGGAAGTATTTTTTCACAGAAGGGTTGTAGATGCATGGAGCGGCCTTCCGGAGAAGGTTGTGGAGTCAAAACAGTGGTGGAATTCAAGCATGCATGGGACAGTCATAAGGCAATTCTAGGGGATGGGGGTAGGAAGAAGTAGGCTGCTGGTTAACTAGGACCTGCAGCTTATCCATTAGGTAGAAATGGGCAGACTGGGTGGTTCAAGCAGTCCTTATCTGCCATCAAAATCTATGTTTCTAAGTTCTGTTTCTGAGCCTTAGTATGGCTTCCATAAATCTAGCTACTGTAGCATTCTTGCATCTTTAACATTGGTAGCTTCAGTAACACTTCAAACAGTCTTGTAAAACTAGCTTGTATGGCTTTCTGAAAATATACAACTATTTTATTTTCTATTTTGGATACATGGGCAGCTAAAATTATGAGGAATAAACCTTCATCCTCACCATTTTACAAAATCATTAGATTATCTAATTTATTGTGTTTTCATAACTTACTTCCATGTATTTGACTGGGGTCATATAGAACCTGCACATTGTTATAATTCTGTGTTCTCCAGGCTTAAGAGGAAGTCTTCAGTAAAATTCACAACCATGAACATGTTTAAAATTAAGATACCACTGTGCTGACATTAGCTTAGCCAATATAATCATATCTGTTTCCATGGCAATTTCATTCAGTTTTGGATGTATAGGAAATTCTTATACCTATGAGAAGTCTTACCACAGGTAACACATATTCTTCATTTTTAAAGTTTCATGTAAATTGACCGACCATAATGATTCTTTCTTGGTTTGTGCCAATGTTTTTTTCTGTCTTCTAAACACAGTTTAAACCAGGGGTTGTTAAAACTATTTAAAATGTTTATCCAGTAAAACTTTCTTTTCCACCTTGCTTGGGTTAATGGAACCCTCCTAGTTTGGCTCTTATCAACTGCCCTGGGCAAGACATACTAGTTCTCAGAATACTACAATAGAACACAGAATGGTATTTCCATAGAATGATGCAAGGAATAGCCCTATACCTTGGCTCCATATAAGAGTATGGGGCTACTCTTTGTCTCAGCTGCCCTCATAGCCAGTATAACAGTGATTCCCCTGTATACTGTATATGGTTAAACCTTTTATGGCCTGTAGACTTTGTTTCATTTTTGTATGAATCTTTACGTGTTTTGTTCACATAGCATTGGGCTTGAACGTAACTCCCAAGTAATAGTATCCTTTAACTATTTTACTTTCTGGTTATTGATGCAGATGCTACAGTACCTCCTATCCCCAAATTTCATATTTTGTACTTGGTATAATTTATGATTAGCTTGTGACTAAGGCACATTTAGTAGAAATGGTCCAGTTTTCACTGGAGGCCAATCTAAGACAGGAAAAATTGATCATATCATCTGAGTAGAGAACTTCCATGGAACATGGAATTTCATTACAAAATGCACAATTTCACCCGAAACAGCAAATGTCACCCAGATTTCACCATTCCAGGGGTGAAATTTCACATTTCACCAAATTTCATATTTCACACCAAAATATTTCACAAAATGTGCAAATTTTGTAAAATATTTCACATAATGAAATTTCCTAATTTCACACATCTCTACATCAGAGTATGCAAGGGTGAAACAAACAGTACCTTTATTGTTAGAGAAATGGAAATGTTAACTGTTCAGTACTTTGTAATATATAATTTATGTACATATTAAATAACATGGGCTAAGAGACAACCTTGATTAATTCCTCTGTAGGAGTCAAAATGTTCTGTGAGTTTTCCCTCCCTATCAAATTTTATGCAATTTCTGTTGTGTGAGTATAACTGAAGTATTGGTAGCAAAAGTTAAGGGGGTTTCCCAATGCCAGCAGTTTACCCAAAGGATACCACATAAGTTTTCAGTTCCTGTTTGTATACGTATTTTTAATTACATGAACAAAGGTGTAAACATCTCAATAGAAGACATTCCATTTCTGAAACCAATCTGCAAAGTGGATAAAATATCTTTACTATCAGTCCATTCTTGAAGTTTAAGAAAATTTTGAAAAGACTTTTAGTATTACAGCTATCAAACTTGGGTCATTAAAATACCCTTTCTTAGAGGAATTACTATATTTACTTTCTGGCTCTCAGGCATGAAAAGTTTTTAAGCATTTGTTGAAAAAATTAGTAAGTACTTCAAGCAATATGATTAAATGGACCTTAAGAACATCTGCAGCAATCCTGTCAAAGCCAGATGCTTTATCGGTTTTGCACGTTAGGATAACATCTGCCATATCTGCAAAGGAGACTAAACAAGCATTTGTCAATGCCAAGCGTTGCTTGCTGTCATTAGCAGTGGAAGTGCAGGAGTTAGACAGGTGCAGTATAGGAATGGCAGTGAAGTATTGAACTGATGCCAACTCCACCACCACCCTGCAAAGATGGACAGCCATTAGGGTGTGCCTTTGGGTCATCGCCCATAATGGTCATGACATTTCACTTCACCTCACCCTGCAGACACTTACAAGTGTCGAGGTGTGCTTTGAAGTGTTCAGGCTTTACACTCACCTCATTCCATTAGAAATACACTGAAATGGGTACAGTATAGGAGAATGGGGTGAACTCTGTAGCCAAGGGTCCAAGGCACACCTCAATGCCTGCCATTGGCTGCAGGGTGGGGTGGATTGGCATGAGCATTACTGTTGACAATCTCAAGTTACACCCCTGATATCTGTCAGTCCTACAGGGTGGGCGTTATGATCAAAACCCTAACACCCTGGGCATTTCTTGGTATTTTTACTCCAAGTTTTCAACATGGGCTTTTGTGATCCCACTGCATGAACAGTGACACTATCATTTCTTTAGCTGAAAGGAGATTTTGCTCAGCAACTGCACCATTTGGTGCCACAGATGCAAAAACACATTTCGAACAGGATGTGAAAATGACAGCTCTACTGTTCATGAGGAGGTGTAAAAAATGGCAATGTAGAAAATCTGGAGTGAAAATATAAAAAACTGGTGAAGTCATGAGGTGTATAGAAACTGTGCAACACACAGTCATAATGTAATTAGTTTTGGGATTTTTACAGCAGAGTTTCAATATAGGCATTTTGGGACCTCCGCTCATGAACAGTGTCACTGTGATTTTCTTAATCTATTCCAAACACTGATTTCCACAGCAACTGTGCTATTATGCACTGGAAGTATGGAAACACATTTCAGCCAGGATGTGAACAATAACAACTGTACTGTTCATAAGGAGGTGTGGAAAAATGCCAATGTTGAAAATCTGGACTGAAAAGATTATGAATTTGTGAACTTAAGAGTGTGAGTGGAAATTGCACAATGCATGCTTGTAACACAGTCACTCTATGAACTTTTGTCACCACATTTTCAACATAGCCAGTTTAAGACCTCTGCTCATGAACAGTGTCACTGTGATTTTCTTAATCTGTCCTGAACATTGATTTCACCCACCGACCACACCACTGTGCGCTACATGTGCGAAAACACATTTCTGGTGAGATGTGAAATGACAGCTATACTGTTCATAAAGAGGTGTGGTAAAATGGCAATGCTGGAAAATCTGAGTGAAAATATTAAAAAGGCTCAAGATACAAGCATGCATAGGAACTGGCAACACACGCTCAAAAACAGTCATGTTTGGGAATTTTTCACCAGATTTTCAGCATAGGGTTTTGGGGGCCTACCTCATGAACAGTATCACTGTGATATTCTTAATCTGTCCTGAACATTCATTTCACACACCGACCGCACCATTGTGTGCTACATGTGCAAAAACACATTTCAGGTGAGATGTGAAAATGACAGCTGTACGGTTCATAAGAAAGTGTGGTAAAATGGCAATGTTGAAAATCTGGAGGAAAATATTAAAAATGCTTGAAGTTACGAGTGTGCATAGGACTGCACAATGCATGCTCATAAAACAGTCATTTTGGGACTTTTCATTAAATTTTCAACACAGAGTTTTGAGGCCTACCTCATGACCTGTGACACTGTCATTTCATTATTCCTAAAAGGTGGTTCTGCACAGTGACTGCAAAATCACCTTTCAGGACCAAATAACAAAATGATAGTGACTGAGTTCATGAGGTGGGGTCCCAAGAAACCCACATCGAAAATTTGGTGAAAAAATTCCCATAAATAGCCGAGATATGCACCAAAGTAGAAAAAAACCATTTATGTGCTATACAACTTACCTTAATTTCTTCAGTTCGCGGTCAGCTTTGAAGGGTGAAGACATATTCCTGGTCCACTGAAGAACATTGCGTTGGGCTCTGGAGGTAAGTATGGGGTGAGATAGGGGTGTGAGGAGGTGGGGTACACAGATGGTGGGTGCAGGTTGAGGAGGGGCAAGAGAATCAATGTGGGACCATTTTTTCTATGTCTTTTTAAAGACAATGGGGACTTTGCCATGCTGGGTGGGCTCCCAGTGTGGCACCAGGCAGTTTGTTTGGGGGCAGTGGAGCCAGTGGGGGATTAGGCACCTCTGTTGGCCAAGGAGAATTTTGTCTTGCTGGCGTGGGCTCCTAGCATGGCAGATGGAAGTTTGTTTGGGGGCAGTGGAGCCGACAGGGATTGGGCACCCCGTTGGCTTTACAGTGTGCTGGTGAGGATGCATGAGCAATCATGGGGTGCATTATGCTGATGGGGATTGGGCACCCTGTCAACTTTTTTATTTATTGAAATGTTTCACCAGGAAGGCACACTGAATGGTGGCGGTGTCTTTCTGTCAGCTTCCTGGGACTGTGAGAGGCCGACAGAGAAGCCATTTCTCATGCTGCACCATGCAATCAGCTGTTTTGGTAGCTTGTAATGCACCAAAACAACTGATTGCATGGTGACATAGACGACCCCTTGATGCATTGTGGTCTACTCCCTAACTGCTGATTGACTAATGTGTTTATTGCACATGCATGCAAGCAACACAAAAACTGCACAAATTAGACATACTGCTCGCCAGAGTGGCACTTTTATTTCAAACAGCCCGTATGATACCCATAGTTGCGATCTGTGTAAAAAATTGGATGGATGTCATTTAAAATTGACACATGTTGCATAAAATGACTTTTGCACTTAAATGTATACAGCATAAAATTCCAAACAAGTTAATGGAGAGGTTGATATTTGGGGAAAAGTATGTATCTTTGAGAAGCACAGTTTTTTTTTAATTGATTTCTCCTCAGAGTTTTACAACAAAGGCTGGATACTGGTAACAATCACACAGGAGTGTGGTGTGCATATTTATTGAACACATACAAACAGAGGTGAGAAAGAAGTAAGTGCCTCAGCTGGGACTTGAACCCAGAGTGCATGGAATACAATTCAGATTGCGCTTTGACATTTGACTTTTCTAGTCATAAGGTGCTTTCAGTGTGGAGTTCCCTCCCAGAGATTTATTGAATTCAGGGAAAAAACTTCCATTAGAAAATTAAAACATGATTCCAGCCAGCCTGTGATGCTGAGGGTTGTGGCGCTGGATGCCACACCTTGCATCATGCTGGCAACCTGGGTTCAGATGCGAGCCCAGGTCATCAGGGGTTGGCAGGAGGGACAAGATTGAGCGTCCAGTGAACTGCTCTCCTATCCCAGGGAGGGATCCAGGGTTTCATCACTCTGTAGCGGCACCTGGTGATGATCGGGGCACTACTATAGCATAACAGTATGGGGCAGAGCACGGTGGATGTCGGCACATTGTGCCTGACATCATTGCACGTCCACTCTCTGAAGGAGAAGTTACCAGGAAAATAGTGGGGGTTTCATTCTCAAGTGGCTTCATGATCATGCCCCGCACCCCCAGACTGAGAGAGGCCCCTGTCCAGGGCACAGGGCGTGGCCCATCCCTGGTTCTGTGGGTTCGAGTGTGGCCCGCATGCATGACCAGGTCGTGGGGTGCAGGTGTCGGTGGTCGGAGATTGCTGGGGTCAGTCTGCTGCTGGTGGAAAAGTGTTGTATGATTAAAAAAAAATGATTCCTGTTGACTTTCAAAATGTGTGCTTAGTGCAGGGATGGTGTAGTGAAATTGCAACACCCTGATGTACTATTATCCATCTGTTTTGTATATCTGTTTGTTAATATAATTTAATATACTGTATGGATATTGAAAATAATATGGCACTAAAGCACACCAAAAAATTACGATAACAGTATCTCTCCCACAGTGATAATAGCATACTTCAAGATTGATAATACTTTTATTCAGGTGCTGTAATTCTATAGTTCGGGACCTGAAATATAGTAGTATGAATAAAGACAACAGTGCAAGCATAAGTTTCCCTCTGGACGTCTTCACAATTTGCCTTCTGATTTGCTGCTTTTCTCGTGGGCAGAAAAAGAGCAATTTTAAACATGGCTGCATGACCTCTTGTTTAGCGAGACTGTACTGCACCCTGGGACTGCATCCTCCACATTTCCTTTTATTTTCTTTGTTTTTTTTAAATGGAATTATCTGGTTGATCCTGCATTCCCAGAAGAAGAGAAGGTAGGGCAGCCTACCAATTATAGTACACAGTGCTTTCAGCAGGGCCATGGATGGGGGCTGGGAAAACCTGGACAGATGAAGCAAGGCAATGTGGTGGCTGACCAGGAACAAGAGAGTCCTTCACTGAAGTGGCGATCACCTGTAACAAATTGCCAGCAAAATGCAAGTTGGATCAATATATTAAAAGAAATAACAAATAATGAAGTGTACCTTGGCAGGCAGTAATTCCATCTCACAGTTCTGGGGACAAGGAATCCTCTTGACCTTTGCTCTCAAGGTTCCCATGTCCCCAGAACCTCTTGATGGAACTACTGCCTGGTAATATACACTGCCCTGTCTTTCATCCTATTTGTAATTAGATAATATCTCCTTTCTAGGATGAGATATGTAGTAATAATACCCAATAGGGTGGGTATTATTAGAGATATAACGGACCACCAGGGGTGTAATGAGGCCCAATGTTGCAGGTGGAGGGCCTTATAGCCCCTAGAAGGTCCGTTATATCCCATAACTCCTGGAGGGTATTATTACACTTAGATAATGGGATATAGATGTAATGTTTTGGAAAACTATATAATAAATATTTGTATATAAAACAATATAAAAAACAAAAAAAAAGTAAGTGTTCTAGTAAAGTAATCCCTGCAGTACGGAATGGCCACAGGAGGGTGCTGCCGTGTTTCTATGAGTGCCATGAGTTTATGCTGTTGCTTTTTTTTCCACACAGTGAAACAGGAGAGCTGGTTCTTCAGCTTGTCGGCTGATTTCTGTCTCACTTGTCCCTCAGTGACAGACAAACGGATGAGTCCTCTTTATTTAAATTCGTATTGCTTGATTATAGGTATTTTGAGATAAGTATCTCTTTATTTTGTTGAGATGACATGTGGTGCGTGCAACTCTGGAAGTCGCTGTACAAGTATTTTGAGAGGAGAGCGACCACGCTCAGTAAAGAAATGTAAGTAATTAAGAAGCAGAAAAAATGTTTAGTAATGTTCTACATTTCTTTTGGACTGTGCTCGAGACTGTGTAGAAATCAGTGTGGCTAAGCGGTGGAGGAAAAATGGCAGGTGGCAGGCTTCTATTTCGTGTGCTCAAAGATCATGTTAGGTATAGGGTAGTGCAATTGGAACTTGTTTTTATGGGGCGTTGTTGAGAAATAACAGCCGGGTGGAGCTGTTTTAGCCAATCAGGAGGCTAGTTTATATTTATCTATTATCTAAATATATATATTGTATATTATACTGGGACAGTTATCTTTTATCTGCTTTTAGCTGTATTTTTATGATGTAACATTGGTGTGAATGTGTGTAGGGATGTCACTGTAAATGAGCCTTAGCTCAATGGCTTAAGCCTAAATAAATGTGAAACTTGAAAAGTACTATAATATTTTGTAAATCCTTTTCCAACTGAGTATAGGTAGTAGAACTGGAGGAATCCTAAAAAATGCTTTTAAAGTAACTTATTCATTTGTTTGCTGGAACAATGGCTGCTGGCTTACTCTCAGAATTATTGGTGCTATTGGCCACCATCATTCAAAAAAGCTTTGTTGTCCTTATTTTTTATATTATACATCTGGGTTCATAGATTCACCTGAAAGTTGTCCTTCTCATAAGCAAGATGTTCATTATACTGTATTTTTCCTAGCTTTATTCAATGCTATAGGGTTTTGTCTTGAGGTTTTTTTCTGTTTTTGTTTTGTTTTTGTTTTTGTTTTTGTTCGCTTTCCCAATTTTTGAAGCTCCTTTTGCTTTCCAACAGTTTTGAGATAACTATGTGCTCTCTTTATGAACTTTCATGCTTTTGTTTTATAAAGTGCTGTTATTAATTTCTTAAGCTACTTTGCTACTAACTCTGAGCCTGCCTGCACCAAGGTGGCCTTTTTATTTTGTATATTTCCAATAAGTTCAAGTTTTCCAGCTGAAATAGCAGGGTTTCTAGGTTCTGAAGGACAGAAGGATCTAATTGTAGCTGTTGATTTATTATGGTTTCCAAAAGAAAGTCTTTAATGTGCCTGTTATTTGATTACTTGCAAATGTCAAGTACATCTAACATTGAAACAAGGAGTGCATGATCAGTTTCAGCCCTCTGTAATATTTCAAGATTTTGATAATATCCAAATCCATGACAACAGTGATAATCAGATCAATTTTTCATATTTAGCGACAATATGACTCCTCCGCATCTTTTAATTCTATCTAAAGACATAGGAAACAATGTTCAAGAACCATTTCATGGTTAGAAACATTTTGTCCAGCCAGGTTTCAGAGATACAAATTATGTCATGATTCTGTTCCTTGGCCTGACTCCTAACAGATTCATTTTTGGTCATATGAGCATATGAACTTGCAAGCAAACAGGCCTCATGGTCTATCAAATCTGCTTGAGTGTGCAGCTAACCCTCATCTCACAGCTGCCCCACCCACTCCCCTTCTCAGTATCCCATCCCTTCCCTGTCCCAACACCTCTTGAAACTGCTCACCATCTTACGTGGCACTATTTTGTCTGGTAAGGAGTTCCATTTGTCCACGACTCTTTCTGTGAAAAATGTCTCTTCATCTCCTCTCAAATTTTCACCCTCCAATCTCAGTCCATGCCCTCTTGTGTCCCTCCTCTTCTCATCTGAAAAATCCCTTCTGTGTTGATCTTGTTTATAAGTCACTTTGAATACACAATTCTTAGTTATTTGAAGTCCTATAGAGTTCAACTTCTCCAAATAATGCAAGAAGCAGGACCATGGTCTGAAGCTATAAAGCCAGATTTATGGGCCTGGCTCTCTGTCATCCAAGATTTTTTTTCTTTTATTTTCCATATACCTTTTACTCCTCAGAGTCAGGTGGATGGCTGTAAGCCCTGTCCCCACTCCCTATGAGGGCTACCACCTACCTCACTTCAGGCTAACTCTCTTCCTTGGATGTTCCCCATGGAAAGGTCAGAAGAGAGGGCCTTTCTTCCTGTTATATAATCCAAAGTGCCCTGGGGACCGAGTGGTGGCACAGGCCAAGGGAGAGCAGTGGGGCTTCATTTAGCCTGCCTACGTCCTTTTCCTTTTACATATTCCACTTGGTTGCTGCAGCACACAGGTGCATGCACATGGATATGCACATACATTGCAGAACTGCAGACCAACCCATTGAAGTCACGTATAACTTGCACTGCCTCTGGATCTCCACCTGGTGGCAATCAATGCCTGAGACAGCTTGCCACCCTTCCCCACAAGAGAAGAGCAGTCCCTAGGATCCTCAATCCTCTCCCCATGGCCAGTCCCCAGACCATTCTCAAATGTGGGTCACTGATACGTTTTAACCCTCTGTGCCACTTGGCCAGCTTTTGTCATCCCATTTTAAAGTAAACTTACCAAGGTTCTTCCAGTTATTGCTAATCACATTTCTTCTACCTGCTCTGACTTGGGATTTTTCTAATTTGGGAAGTTAAGTAATACTTAATACCTTTTGTAGCCTTGTGTAGCCCTCTGTAGTTCCACTCCCCATTGAGTAGAGGTCCAATGGGAAGCATAGGCAGATGGGGCAGCAGACAGTGCCAGGGTGGGGCAGAAAATGCCAAGCTGGTACCCAGTGTGCCCGTGCACCTTCATGTGCATGCATGTGAGTATCTGCTGGGGTCCCTGGATCCTGGGGAAAATGAAGGAAAATACACAAAATTGTAAATAAAAAGTAACACTTAATACCTTTTGTAGCTTTGTGTAGCCAAATGTAGGTCTACAGAACTTAAAATAGTTTCCACAGCAAATCCCAACAGTAGAAACAGGACTGGTAATAAAATCAGTGTGGGCTTCATTTTGTCTTGTTAGTTTCCATAACCCCTTTCCTGGAAGAACACACATAACACCAGTCTTGGAGAAATAGCCACAGCCATATGTTTACTAAACAAGCTGTTACATAATTGGAGTGATGTGAACAGCTGGAAAAGTCTTACTAGTCATCTCAGAAGCCTCTGCACCCATTGCCATGAAAAGCATTAACCATGTGCAGGCTGAAGGAATGATACCTCTCTGAGCTGGAAAAATATCTCAGAGAATAGGGAGGTCATGTGACTGGGTGCCAAGTGATCACCCCGCCTGGTGGTGCTGCACCCACAGGCAAAGCCAAGTGAGTTGGACTACAAATTCCATAAAATGACATGGTCTTATGGCTCTTACCTCATGCAGAAAAGGAAGAAGAGTCCCTTGGACGAATTCCAAAGATACTTCTTCCTGGTCATTATGAGGCAAGAAAGAATAGTTCTAGGAGTCCTTTGAAATAATTCAACTCTTTCCCATTTTCTCCTTGTACCATCAGACTGAGAGACTCCCAATCTGCTCTTGGTACAATGATTGTGACAGTTATTGGTAAAACTATTGTTGATTTTTCCCTTTAGAGGGGAAAACCTGAAAAAATGACTGATGGAAAACTGGGAAAACTCCTCCTTGACCCTAGTGTGGGCACCCACACGGTGGCAAAGGGTTTTGTATTTTAGCCTGGCTGGCCCAGAACCCTGCTGTTATGAGCTGGGTAAGAAATATGAAGCTGTGCGAGAAGACTCTTTTAACTCTTCACTTTCTACCCTCAATCAAATGACCCCAACCCTGTGGGCAGACCCAGTGATTTCTCCTGGGGTGATGGCAGAAAAACAGCCAGTCTTCTTGGATGGAATCATAGCTACCTACATGAGGCCAAGATAGGGGAGGGACCAAGACAAGGTACATCTGCTGCAATTCTTGACAAACAGTTTACTGTCTTGTTAGTCCCAATAACCTCCTTTCCTTGAAGAACACTCACAACACCAGTTTTGGGAAATGGCCACAGTTATATGTTGACAAAATAACCTGTTACATGATTGGAGTGATTCATGCAGTTGGGAAGGCTCACCTGTCACCTTTGAAGCCTTGACAACATTTCCATTTAGAGCAGTACCCATGTGCATTCCAAGGAATGATGTACTCTTCTGGGTTGGAAATCAACCTCAGTGAGTAGGGAGGTTGTGTGGCAGGATGGCAAATGACCCTCCCAGCTGATGACACCTCACCTGCAGGCAAGCCCATTGATGTTGGACAATGATCTCCCCAAAATGGGGACCAGATTTTATAGCCTTTCTGCCTCATGCCAATCAGAGAAAAAGATTCTTTCAGCAGAATTTTACTTCTTCCCTTTTTCCTTGAACCATCACCCTGAGAGACTCCCAAGCCACCAAAGGATGGACACAGTCTGAACTCCTGAAGCAGATCTCTCCAAATACTTCTCTGAAACCAGATGGAATGAATCAAATAACAAATACCAACCATCTTCCACACATGAACACCTTCCTTGGTATAAAGTCCTGGCAGAATGTGTTGATGTTGTTATGCCACACCACAGCTCCACTAGTGGAATCCATGAAAGCCACATCTCTCTCTCACACATGTTAATGCTACCCTATCTGAGCCTCCTTCTCTTGCAGCTATTTTCAACACTTTCTTTCATCCTGTGCTTCCTCGCTCTGCACCCTCAAACCCCCTACTTGTACACATTCTGCCTTCTTTGTCCCACCACTTAACCTTACCCCATTCTCATTCTCTCCCATCTTGCCGAGGAAACTCTAAAGACTCTCAATGCCTTTAACCCCTCCAATTGTAAGAGCACTGATAGCTTAGACTCCATTCTACCTTTCTTCTCTGCCCCTGCTATACCTTCCCCTCTGGCCTCTCTCCTCAACCTATCATTTACTCTAGCCTCAGTTCACTGCCTGGAAACATTGAACTGTCATTCCTCTACCAAGGTGGTGATCCCACTACTCTGAGGAACTGTCACCCTATTTCCTTACTTCCTATTCTAACTAAGCTCCAAGAACACCTTGCCCTAACTCCAGCTTACTCGCTACCTCAACTCTACCTCATTTTGCCCTTTCCAGTCAGGCTTCCAAAATCCCTGCACCACCATTCCCTCTTACAGCTCACTGACTTCATACTCTCCAACATGGATCAGTGACATTTACCTCTGCCATTTTCATCAATCTGGCAAAGCCTTCAACACAGTTTCCCTCCCTTCTCCTCCAAAATTTCTCTGACGCTGGGCTAAACTCTTCAGCCATAAGATGGTTTACTTCTACCGTCAGGCAGAACTCAATTGGTCAACATTGGCTCCTCTTTCTCCTCTTCCCCTCCTCTGCCCATCTTTACTGGCATCCTGCAGGGCTCAGTTTTAGCCACTATACTAGTCTCCATCTTTCTTAATGATCGCCTTCTGCCTGCTCTACTTCTCAAATCCTCATGTATGTGGATGAAACCATCCTCTACAAGTCTGGCACATCATCCTCAGATATTGAGACTAGACTGCAACAGCTTCACCAAGGTCCAGATATGGCTCCAGTATAACCAGCTGTTACTTAACCTCAAAGACAGTATCCAAGTCCTTCATCACCAGACAGAGACTATCAACACTTATATTTTGCCCTACCTCCACACCTGGAAGGCACCTGTATCAAAAATGTCACTACCTTTTGATACCTTGGGGTCTAGCTAGATAACTACTTGGACTATTTGGCACATGTGGATGCAATCCACAAGACTTTGCACCCAAACTTGATGCTTTATGCTGAAACAAGAATTACATTCCTTAATCTGCCAGCCATGCAATTGTGAGAAATGCTTCCCCCATGTTTGACTATGCAGACATAGTCTACAGTGCCACTCCAAAGCTACCCTGGCAAGACTGGGCACCTTTTCAACTCTTTCTGTTACTCTGTACTTTCCTGCCCCATCATACTCACCACTGTAACCTCTATAATGCCCTGTCCCTCCCATCCTTGGAATCCAGATGGCTGTCTCACACTGCCTCCTTCATGGCTAAATTCTAGTTTGGCAATCTCCCTCCTATCTTGCTTGCTCCATTTGCCCCTCTTCCCAATGCACCTACTCTCTAGGTGTTATGCCTGGGTTATGCCCCCTATCATCCCATACACCACACATACACCTCATACTGTATTCCTGGTCTATTATACTGTGATACTGCTATTTTGCACTATTATATAGATTTAGGCATCCATCATATAAGCATGAGTGCCAGGAATGTGCTTTGCTGCTAATATATGCTAATGCTTATCATGTATGATTCATTATACCTCACTATAATACATTTATCTAGAGTATGTTTGTCTTTAATATATATATATATATATATATATATATATATATCTATATATAATCTACCTAATCACAGTTAAGATGACTCTGAGGATCATCCGTGATTATTGTATACTTATATTCTCATATAATTATATGTAGTGTGTGTCTTACACTCAGGCAGATATGCCACATGTAATAGAGCACTGTCAGCACTTCTCTTTGTCTAAGCAAGCTGACAAAGAGAAATCCTTTATTATGTCTTATATTATGCATAAGCAAGAAATGTCAAGTGTAGTTTTGAACCAGTCAGCATTTCTTTTGTCCAAGCTATAATGCTAATGGAAGCACATTCTGTGTCATATGATACTCATTAGTAATTATGTCTCCTAAGTCATCATCCAATGGAGAATGACGTGGGACCAATACATATTGTTTCTCATATCTGTAACTATGAGGTAATCTCTGTTGCTACACTGTTATCTGTAGTATTTAGGCTTCTGTAACCTAGTTTTATATGCAGAGAGAGAACGAGATCACAGAGGGAGAACAAGATCTTAGAGAACCTAAGATCTACAAATACTGTACATTCTTTAGGAGGTGATGAGAAGCCCACCTTCCTTGTGATTTTCTCTATCACATGCTTGGTATAAGTAGTATAGTAAACTTTATTAGTACTCTGCTTGTTTACGAATGTTTCTTGGCAGACTCTGAAGACACAAGAATCTGTATTATTAGTATTATTATTATTTATTCTACTATCTGAGATTGTTACGTAACATAAATGGTGACCTCAAGTGAAGTCTGGGTGTTTGTCAAGTTGCATTTTAATTTCATCTGTAAATTAAAACACTGGTTGAGAAATCTCCAGTAACAAGCTGCTAAGAGTGTCTTCTGTTTAACTTTTCAGTCTGTTGTGTGTTTCTCAGTGCAGACAAAACAATTCCTTGGCAGATATTCAATCTCTGTGTAATGAGTTGTTTTATTTTTGTTTTTTCCCCATTCTTTCTCTGTGGGAACACACAGCTGTAAAGGGATCTGAACAGACAGACTGCTTTTATTTGTGGATTCAAATCCTAATGGTATATACTCATCTAGGTGTCCACATTATGCCAAAGGCTGTTTGTGTCCTTTCATGAACTTTGGTTACAAAGTTTTTGATCCCTGAACAGCTAAGGGTTTCTTATCTTATGCCATGTCTAAAATATCAGTATTGAGTTGAGGCTGGATGCCTTAACAAGCCAAACTGCTTATGGTGGTTGGTGTGATTTTGCTGAGGTAGCAGAATCCAATGGTAGTCCTTTAAGGGATATCATTGCCCATTATGGGAATTGAAAAAGTATACCAAAGAGTTGATCCTGAAGGATTATTAATTGCAATGTTGTTTAAATGTTTTGATGCTGTTCTAAATAAACTATCTGTTTTGGAATCTGGGTATGTTGCTTTCAAAATGGAGAATGCTGCTTGCAAGCAGGAAATTAATCTGAAAAGGTTTCTCATAAAGAAAAGATAGATGAACTGCAGTCTAAGCTGCAGTCTCTCCACCTAGAAAATGAGTCTCTCTTTAGTGAGAGAAGCAGCAAGACCTGCATGCCTTAAGAGATAACGCTGAAAAGGCAAACGTTAGAAAAAAGTTTTTCAAACGAATGGTGTTCTGGCTAGTAACACTGATTCCTTATGTTTTGGAAACAAGGAACTTAGGGGTGCTAAGTCTAAAGTAATTACTGAAGAGTTAAGCGCTGGTATTTCAGCACCAGACCTTGATTGAACAGCATGATTCAGTATGTTTTCAGTACGGCAGATTTGATATAAATGTTTTGAATCTAAACTCTGACACAACTTCTGTTGATAAAAAGCAAGTTTTAGAAGATGATAATGTCTTGCAATCTGAAAACAATGCACTTTACAGCATGCTAACTCCTGTATCTGAGCAGTTAGAATGTAGGAGTAAAAGTCAGAAATGGTGAACTTGCACCATCAGCCAGAGGTATTGGCAGGGTATACTAACTTAATCTCCATAGACCTTGCCTCTTTTGATGTTAAATAGTTTGATTTTGGACATTCACAGTATGCTGTGGGTTGGACAAGAACAAAAGCTAACCACTTGTTTTCTGTGATTCACAAAATGGAGAATTGTTAGAGTCTCAAAATGGTGGACACACATGTCATCAGGTTGCATCCCATACCATCCCCAAGATGGCCACTCATGGTCATGTGATGATGGTCATAACACAGTAACCCAAGATGCCCATGAGGTAATCCAAAATGGCTGACCACCACATCATGGAGGTTCGATCATGCAGTCATAGGACCTGTGATTGCCATAATAACTAAATAAAGCAAACCAGAGTTTTTGGCATGATTAATAATGTTATCAGTAACACTAGTGTTTCTGAGGGACAGAAGATTCTCATTAAAATGATATTGACATACTGTACTTTTGAATAAGGCTTATATGCAATCTGTCATGAAGTCAGTGTCGGATGCTGCAGAAACAGCTCATGCTGTTAACAGTGTTTACTGTGCTAGAGCGTCCTTGGATAAAGAACACATTGCAGTTAATTTCATGAAATGTAATTCTTCCCTATGTAATTTAACGTTAGCTTTCCCTGAGAAGATTGAACGTACTGCTTTTCCTATTCAGTGCATTAATACCTTAAGCGCAACATTAAAACAATGTTGCTACCATCCAGCAACCTTCAGGGGGGAAACCCACTTTATATTTGATGGGGAGGGACAACTCTAATTCTTGTGAAAGGCCCTTGGCTGTGATATTTTCAGCATCACAGGCCATGTTCCTTGCAGTGCACACCATTCCACCAACACTGGCCAATCTGCCTTCTCTTTCCATTGTCCTAAATTATAGAACACCCTCCCTCCTCCATCCAAAATGCCACATCTCCTAAATCCTTCTCCTGTCTCCTATGAAATTTCACTGCACACACCTGCTCATGTCAAAGTCTTTAATCAGCCACTTTATTCTGTCCTGCCCTTCCCACCCCTGTTCCTAAGATCATTGCCTTGGTGGCTACCTCCACCCCTTGGTCCATTTGTGGCTGACCTTTCCTACCCTATCAAATTCACCTTATATCTTCTCTAACACCATTCCCAGTCCTCTTAACCAGTCCCCCTTTCTATGTACCCACATCTGTAGGTTTGATTGTTTCACAATCCACATATTTTTCCTAGCACTATATTGTATGGAACTGATTCAATGCACTAGTTTTTCTGGTTGATTTTATTCTGATCCACTTTGCAGACTAACTTTGTGATACCAGCTGTCCTCATGGTATGAAATATACACCTGTTGTTATTGTTGTTTAAATATTGAATGTACCTGACACATTGCATTTTACTTTACTGTACTGTTTTGGACCTGTTTTGGACATAGTCCATTGTTTATTCATATACTATTTATTGTTGTAGTCCCTATACCCCTCCCTCCAGGACACTTCTGGAAATGAGCTCTTTTGCTCAGGATGCTTTCCTGGTAAATGCTTGAATAAGTAAAAATGAATTAATACATATACATACTTCATTCATCCCCTGACAGTTATCTGCATATCACCAGTGATGCCTTTGAATAATATGGGACCAAACAATGTTGGTCCCAGGATAGTTAGTGAATGGATCTTAGGTCCTCCTTTATTGTTAGAAGCAAGTTGATATAACCATCCAGAGCCCCAGGTCATTTTCATCCAGATACACCAGCAGTAGATCCGGTGACCAGACTTCACCAGACTTCCTCTATTAGCCTAGGAGAAGTTCTTCCCACTGCATGCCCTGTTGACTCAACCATCAGATTGCACTTTCTGTTGTGGAATTGTCAAGTTCTCCTCCAGTTCAAAATTCTGCTGTCTCCGCTGCCCAGTGTATGGAGTGTTTGCATATTCAAATGAACTTGGGCCATTCAGGGAACCTGAAAACAGCAAGACAATGTTAAAGCAAGTGTGGTCTTACATAATGCAAATACACTTGGGACCACCACTGGATCAGGGCCTGGGTCTGTTCAATCTGTAAGCCACCTGGCCCTGGCAACACCATGTTAAGTCATGCTTGAACTGGTAAATCATGACCAGGTGCCACCTGCATGTCACAGGAAGACCAACCCCACTGGGGACAGCGAGCCATGTGTTCTGCCGACATGGCCCTTTACATCACACACTAACCCCCAGGAACCTGCAACATACACCAACAACCTGTTCCTCCTTGATCAGCCTTACTCCTGCAGAGCCTGATGTGCACAGTCTCATGTGTCACTGCTGCATATGCATTTGCAGTCACTTAGGACCCCACTTTTGTTGCCTGCACAAACTATGAGAACCATAAGGTTCCACAGAAGGCCGAAAAATGTAGTTTTGAAAATAAAATCTCTCCTGAAGACACCAGACTGCTTGCAGAGCATCCCACAGTCTTTCTTGAGTCACTGGGCTAAGTGGGCACCTCTTCTTATTTCTGAGTCAGCATTCTGCTACTTCAGCCTTCAAGGATCTTCTGAACCTTGAAAGTTCAAGTAGTCTCAGTGAATTACAGTACCTGGGTAACTACTTATAGCTCTGTAGGTGCTGTTACCCCACCCAAGAAGTGAAGCGCTATTGCTTAGATTCCAATATATTTCTGTACAACTGTTCTCTGGGAATCAGCTAACTATTAGGTCATCTCTCATCCGCTAGGATGGTGTGGTAGTGCTCAACCCCTCAGTGATATGTGACTCTGACCTGGACTGAAAAACATTTACCTATGCATTCCCACACCTCAGGATCACCACCTTCTACCCTCTACCCTCAACCAGATGCCCCACCTTGTTGGAGGCCCCAGTGTTTCCTCCTGGAGGTGGTGCTAGAAAAACTCCCAAACACTGTGGGTGGAATACTAGCTGCCTACCTGAGGCCAGGATACAGGAGAGGACCAAGATAAGGGTCATCTGCTGCCATGCTTGGCAAAGCGTTTATTGTCTTGTTAGTCCCCATAACCTCCTTTCCTTGAAGAACACACACAACTCCAGTTTTGGAGAAATGGCCACAGTTATATGTTGAAAAACCTGTTACATGATTAGAGTGATATGTACAGTTGGGAAGGATCACCTGTCACCTTTGAAACCTGCACACCTCTTCCCATTTAGGGCAATACCCATGTGCATTCCAAGTGAATGATTTACCGTTCTGAATTGGAAAGCAACCTCAGTGAGTAGGAAGATCATGTGGCAGGGCTGCAATGACCCTCCCATCTGATGACACCTCACCAGCAGGTAAGCCCGATGAAGTTGGATCATGACCTCCCAAAATGGGGGCCAGGTTTTATGGCCTTTCTGCCTCATGCCAACCAGGGAAGAAGATTCTTTCTGTAGAATTTGACTTCTTCACCTTTGTTCCTTGTACCATCACCCTGAAACATAGAAACTTAGACTTTGATGGCAGATAGGACCACTTGGCCCACCCAGTCTGCCCATATCCCTACTTATTGGATAATAAGCTGCAGCTCCTAGTTAACCAACAACCTACTTCTTCTTAACCCTAACCCTAAGAGACTCCCCAAGCCACCACAGGAAGGACACAGTCTGAACCCTTGAAGCAGACCACTCCAAATATTGTTCCAAAACCAGATGGAATGAATCAAACAATAAATCCTGATCATCTTCCAGCAAATAAACACCTTCCTTGGCATAAGGTCCTGGCAGAATGTGTTGAAGTTGCTGTACAACACAACAGCTTCAGCAGTGGACTTCATGAAAGGCCACATCTCCCTATAATGGGTTTATATGCTTCATTCATGCCCTGACAGTTCTCTGCGTAATGCCAGTGATGCCTTTGAAGAATATGGAACCAAACGATTTTGGTCCCAGGCCACAGTTTGTGAACTGATCTTAGATCTTCCTTTATTCTCAGAAGCAAGTTGATAGCCATCCAGAGCCCCAGATCATTCTCATCCAGATAAACCATAAGTAGGTCTGGTGAACTTCCATACCAGACTTCTGCTGTCAGCCTATGGAAGCCCCCGTGCATGCCTTGAACTCAACCATCAGATTTGCACTTGCTGTTGTGGAATTGTCAAGGTCCTCCCCATTCTGAAATGCTGCTGTCTCCACTGCCCAGTGTATGACGTGTCTAAAGATCCAAATAAATTTGGGACATTCAGGGAACTTGAAAAACAGCAAGGCAACATTAAAGCAAGTGTGGTCTTACATAATGCAAATACACTTGAGACCTCCACTGGCCCAGGGCATGGATCTGCCCATCCATAAGCCACTTGGTTTTGCATTTTTACTGCCCCTGTCCCATAAAAATGGTATTAAATTCTTTGGGGTTCAACCTGCCCATTGCACCACCACTATGCTTTAGACATGCCTGAACTGGTGAATCATGATCAGGGTGCCATCTACATGTCACAGGAAGGCTAACCCTTATTGGTGGAATGAGAGCCACATATTCTGCCACCATGACCCTTACATCCCACAGTAACCCGCAGGAACCTGCAATGTACACCAGCAACCTGTGACTCATTGATAGAGATGAAGCTAAATGTAATTTACCAACAAAATCGGGAATTTTGCACAACTAAATATTTACGTGAAATTCATGCATTTCACGTAATATTTCAGAGGTAAGAAATGCGAAATTCCGTGGTGAAATGCACAATTTGCCTGTGAAATATGGAATTTACCTGAGAAATGCAGAATTTAACCCTTGAACAGTGAAGTTTGCCCATGGGTCATGAAATTCTGCATTTTGCTGGCAAATTTACATTTTCACCAGTGAAATATTTTTCAGATTTAGTGAAATATTTTGCAGAATGAAATTTTCCAATTTCACCTATCTGTACTCCTTGGTCAGCCTTACTCCTGCAGAGCCTGACATGCACAGTCTTTTCTACCACTGCAACATCCACATTCTGCAGTCTCATGGGGACCACACATTTTGCTGGCTGCACCAACTCTGAGACCCATAATGTGCCAGAGAAGGCCAAACAAATGTAGTCTTGAAAAACTCAACCTCCACTTGAGACCACCAGACTGCTGGCAGGGCCTCCATAGTCTTTCCAGAGTCACTGGGCTAATTGGGCAACTCTGGTCATTCTACATCAACATTCCACTACTCCAACCCTGAAGGATCTTCTGAATCTTGAAAGTTCAAGTAGTCTTAGTGAATTACAGTACCCGAGTAATCTATGACAACCCTGCTAGGTGCTGTTCCCCACCCAAGAAGTCAGGCCCTATAGCTTAGATTCCAAGATATTTATGTACAACTGTTCTCTGGGAATCAGTTAACTATTAGGTCATCTCTCCTCTGCTAGGATGGTGTGATAGTGCTCCACCACTCATTGATATGCCATTCTGATCTGGAGTGCAAAATATTTACCTATACATTCCACGCCTCAGGATCACCACTTTTCAAAGGAAAAGGGATTATGAAATGAATCATTGTCCTCAGTGGGAGGCAATTCTCTTAACATCTGCCTCTGTGAATAAGATAAAGCATCAGTAATACTATTCACAACACCAGAGACATGGACAGTTTTGAAATGCATATTAAACAGCATGCACTTGACAAATATGATCCTCATGAGGTCTCCCAAAGGCCCTTGGCTCCCAATTGCCCATTGATGTTGTGCACCACTACTATGCCATTGGTCCCCAAAAACACTCATTTATCTCTCAACTTTTGACCCCATCACAGCGAGTTACACCAGTATCATGAAATTTCCAGAAGGGTGATCTGTTTCATCAGGCTACCTTTACCCAACTTGAGGACCACAAACAGCACACCACCCCTCTGAAGTAGGACTTCAAACCCTGCTCCTCTGATGCATCTATAAACAGTTCCAGCTCCCAGCTGTCCACTGTCAGACCACATGGATGCACCATTAAAGTGTGTGTGAGAAAAGTTAACAACACAGATATCAACATAATACAGTGCAGCTGGGAGGGCTCTCCCCAATGGACACTGTGGGCAAATCTCTGGCTTACTCCTGGGTCAGGACCATGGGAGCAGGACTCTGCTGCTGGACATTTCAGGCAGTGGATGGTGGGGTGGAGTGGGTCATCATGAAAAGGGCAGCTTTTTCAATGCTTGATCTCTGGGGCTGAGGACATGCAATGACATCCAGCATCCACCCCATCCCAAACGTAATGGCACCAGTCATGGCAGTACCCCAGCCTCCTCCAGGGGTCCATGGAGCTCTGGACACTATTCTCCTCCCTCTCCCAGAGAAGGAGAGCAGTCCCTAGGACTGGTGGCCATATGGGCACAGGGGGCACAGCAGCTGGAGTGTCTAAACACCACAGATACATGGTGTGTAGGCACTATGCCCATAGGATAATCAGCCCCAAGGTGCACAATGTAAGTTAAATGACTAAAAACATAACTCAGTGATATCAAAATGGTTCTCTGACTCTCTACATCTATCACATAGCTGAGGAAGTGACAGACACCATGATTTAATTAAGATGGCGATTTTTTATCCCTAAGTCTGAATTTTGTGGCAGTGAATTTCAAACCTGAGGGATCATGTGGCTAAAGAAACATGATGTCTTAAGCAATTAACTAGAGATTTAGAAAAGTTTTACTGTGACAGCAAAGTTCCTGCAGTCACCAACTTTGACTTCTCAAAGCAATTTGTGAATATGGCCATTTCTTTGAACACTACACATGTAACTTCACCTTAGATGTTATTTTATGGGAAATTCAGGTAAAGTTTCATGGGAAAGAGGATGTAGGTCACACGTAACAGTTGCTGCAGGTCACATGACACAGCTTCTATGTACACAGCATGCTTATCAGTTTCACTATGCAGTCTGTGTGAGTGAGTGGAAGGGTGCAGCTCTGCTGCTTTTGATCATTGGAAAGTGATAGAAACATAACCTTTTTCAGCTTTCTTTTGTATTGTCAACACCTTCTCTTTGGTTAGTAGTTTGTCAGGAAGGTTTTTCTGTGGTTTAGATCTTATTTTCTTTATGCAGTATTTCTGTCAGCATTCTATCTTTATTTTCCTTTTACGTCTGTGTTTTGATGCTCTGGTTCTGCAAATTCTTGTTTTGTTATTATTTATAATTAGTTTTTCCCCAGTTTTCTGCCATTTCCCAATTTTTTGCTTTGTGTTATATTTACATTTCATACTTTATTTTTATCTTAAATAAAAATGAGTGGAAATGGAGAGAAGTGTGCTAGAGTGGAAGCCAGAGTGAAGAGAGGGAGGACAGAGGGATGGTCATGTGGTCAACAGATTGGATACACCATCCCATCCATCTGAAGAGGCAATGGTGTGGACCAGGAGCACCAGGCATTGGAACTGCTCTGCCCTGCCCCACAGCAGAGCACTGGTGGCAGCATGCAGTCGAGGTACAACCACCAGCAGTAGACCCTGCTCTTGGTGCTGAACTTGATGAAGCATCTGTCAGGGCCACATTAGCTTGCATGGCGCCCACAGGCTGGAGAGTTCAGGTGCTCTCCACCACCACCACCAAACATGGTTCAGTTCAGGGATGGCAACAACACATTCACATAAGAACAATAAAACAATTATAATACTGACTTTTTGTATTTTCTGTTTATTGTCATTTAATTAAAAATAACAATATAGTAGACAAAATCTCATGCAGGAACCCACATTTAAATCAGTCAGGATACTGTCACCTTAAAGGCAATTAATGGAAAAAACAAATTATTGTCCTATCCTGAAATCTGGTACAACAGGAAATGGGGATACCTACAGTATAAATTCTTAAGTCCAAAATATAAACAGTTTCTTAGTGCCAGCAGCTTCAATAGCTAGGATGAAGTCCATTAGAGAGAAGTAAACTGAGAATTCAACACACTAACCAGAGTGCTATTATTCCTTCAACAGATAAATGTATCAAGTAATAAAGAATTTAAAGTGGTTCCCCACAAAACATTAAAGTCAAATGGCAATGTAAACATAAGCTTGCAAACATCAAGCTACTACATGATAAACTAATATAACATTAAGTATAGTTAACTACAGGTATCAGTGCAATACCAGCATGAGCTGGGTTATAGTAGCCATCCAAACCTGTGAGGGCAGACAAAGAAAATGTGTTAAAGTCTCAGAATAAGAACTTCTGATAACCCAGAGTACTGTAGTAGAGCTGTGGCTGCTAGTCCCACATCAAAAGAAAACATCAACATTACATAAACAGTATTGTCCCATACATTAGCAGTTCAGCTCTAATGCCCCACAGAAAAAGCTCATAACTAATTATCCAAATCCAGCAAAAGTTTAAACTGAAAAAAGAGACCTATAACTTGCAAGCAATCAGCCATCTTCCTGTTCTGAATCCCTGTTTATTACCTTAATTGATTGAAGGATAGTTTGCCATGGGGAGCTGAGGAACCATCAAGCTTTTGGCCTTAAACCTGAGTAACAGCACTCTTACCGGAGATGACTGTGATGCAGAGGATTTGGTATATCCAGAAAAATTTGTTTTTGACAACCCATACTGGTGTTTGGTATCCTCTGGTTGCTATAAACATAGGAAATCAAACATAACCTCCTTGTAGCAAAAGCTTGATGTGTTTAATTAAATTAAAAGATTTGAACTGCTATGTAGGTATGTCCCTAGAAAGCAACTGCTCTAGAATCTGGTTCTATGGCACCTCCTGACTTTTGTTTTTAATTGACACTTTATTGAGATTTGACAATATATGTTCAACATTACATATTTTGCATGCCATCTCAGGTTACCTACACCACTCCTTAATTAACCTGAACCAGAAAACTGTGCATACAAGACAGAGAAAAGTTGCCCTTCAAGGAATTAGAATACTGACATATCAAATTCCATGTATTAACTCACAGGTTGTTAAGATGCTTTGCATCATGATTTTTCAATGCAAAGTCACTGACAATGTCATCAGAGTCGATCTTCTCAAGAATATCTTGTTCAATTGACATTACTGACAAAGAGGTCAGTCGTTCTTGATCCATAGTAGATCACAATAGGTTTTTAATTCTTTTCAGAGTTGAAAATGATTGCTCTCCAGAACAGTTTGTCACAGGTGTATGCAGAAATATGCAGAGAACAATGCTGATATTCAGGAAAGTGGAATCCAAGCCTTTCAATCTTATAATTTGTAAAAGATCCATCAAAGTTGCTAGTTTTGTTTTTCCAGCAGTTGTAATGGGTTGTGGAATGATACTTGTGTAATGAAGGCATTCATTAATTAAAGAATCATCTAGATTCCTTTGTACAGATGAACAAGATCTAATGCAGGGTGTTTAATGTCTTGGGCAGCCAATTCTTTAAGCTGGGTTAAAACCCAAACCTATCATAAAGGGATGAGTACGCAGCATTTCATTTGTCGAGTTTGGCTAGTACAGTGTCAAGCATGATATTAATCTCTTACTACATTTTAGTTTGTACAGTAAACTCTGTCTCTGAGTCACAGTCTTCATCCAATTCATCAAACTGCCACCTCTTCTTTTCTTTCTCTTGGAGTCTACTGCATAAAAGTCTGGTTCCCTATAACTTATTTACTTCTCCTCATACTAAAGGAAGTTGTTTCTGACTACCTGAAGGTAGTCTTGTAGTGACTTATGAACATACAAGCATATGAAGAAGCCAGCAGAAGAAGGCCATTTGGTCTATCAAGTCTGCTCATATTGCAGGGTCCATGGTTTGAGCTAATGTTCCTGCCCTCCCAATCCTCCCTACCCATGATTCTTACCTTCCCCATGCCTATCCAGCCTCTCTTAAAGTTGCACAATGTCTTCAATGAGATGACTTCTTCTGGAAGCACATTCAAGTGTCCACCACCTCTCTGTGAAGAAGTGCTTCCTGACCTCCCTCCTAAACCTCCCACCCTCCAGCTTAAGACTGTGCCCCCTCATGATATGGTTGCCACTCAGCTTAAAGAGACTCTCTTTATCAACCTCATTTATCCATTTCAAGTGCTTGCATGTCCCAATCATATCCCTGTCTCTCTCCTGTCTTCCAGGGAGTACATGTTCAGTGTCTTCAACCTCTCCTCATGCCTTGCCCTGCAGACCATCTATCATCTTTGTAGCCCTCCTCTGTACCTTCTCCAGCAGGTTAATGTCTTTTAAGGTGTGGGCACCAGTACTGAACTCCATACTCTAGATGTGGCCTTACCAGTGAACTGTACAAGGGCAGTATAACCTCCTCTCTCCTACTACTGATCCTCCTAGCTATGCATCCCAGCATCTTGTTTGGCTTTGCTGATGCTTTCTTGCACTGCATGGAATGCTTCAGGTCACTAATGATCATCACTCCAGGTCCTTCTCCTCCTCTGATGCAGATACTCTGACTCCACCCAAGTAATACTCTGTCTTGGGATTCTTGGCCGCTAATATGCATAACTTTGCATTTCTTGGCATTGAAGCCAAGCTGCCAGATCTAGACCACCTCCCCAGCTTTTCAGATCTTCCTGTAGGTCCCGTATCCCTTCCACTGTGTCCACTCTCCCACAGAGCTTGTGTCATCTGCGAATAGGCACATTTGCCTTTAATGCCATCCCCAGTGTCATTGATGAATACATTGAACAATACTGGTCCCAGTACAGAGCCTATGGGACCCCACTGGTTACTTCTCTGGTGTCAGATAACTCTCCCCCCACCACCACCCTCTGGGTTCTGTCCCTCAGCCAGTTTTCCACCCATCTGACCATCTTTTCCCAACTACAAGATCCACCAACTTCCTAATCAACCTTTTGTGGGGCACAGAGTCAAAGGCCTTGCTGAAATCAAGATATAGGATGTCTTCTGCTTGGCCCCTATCTACTGTCTTAGTGACACAGTCAAAGAAGTCAATCAGATTTGTTTGACATGACCCCCCCATGAACCCATACTGCCTCTCATCCTGGAGACCATGTTCCTCTAGATATTCTACCAACCTTTCCTTTAGTATGGTCTCCATGAGCTTGCAGCAACGTGTTAGTAACTTCAAATCTCTCCATTACAACACTCCAAAAACTGTCATAAAGGCTGTTTCAAGTTGTTTAAAGTTTTATGAAGTGTATTTGCTTCATTCCTTGTATTAGGAGCTTGACTTTCATCTTCTTACAACTTGCTCAATGCTGACTGAAATCCTTTGTACACTTTTTTTAAGGCCTCAGTAGCTTCCATGCATGCTGACCACCTTGTTTACATAGGCTCTTTGGCACTTCACTTGATTCCTGGGTTAAATGCTTTGTCATCACATCCCACTGATGGGTCAAGGCTACAAGAAGTTGTAGAGCTCTTGTAGAAGCTGAAAAATGACACTGCAGTGTGGCATGACTCAGCTGCACATGTGCCAACTAAATTGAGTGAATGGCCAGAGCATGGAACAAACAATGCAATACCATTTACAGCATTTATTCTGGCTTGTCATCCATTGTACTGTCCAGCCACGTTTCTTGCATTATCATATGACTGCCCTCGGCAGTCTGCGATGATATCAAACTTCTCCAGAGTCTTAAGTACAATGTATGCAATTAAAGCTGAGGTTGACCAAACATCAGCATAAACAAAAATATTTCTATTGGCAATCTATTTTCAAGCACATATCTTATGACGACTACCAGTTGGTCAGGTGTGAGTAATATCAGGTGTTGAATCCACAATGATTCAATAGTATTTTGTGTTTTCAGCTCAGAAACAATGAAGTTTCTAACTTTTTCTCCCATTAATGTGATCAATTCATCACAGACTGTGGAAGACAAATACAAAGTGTTTCCTTTTCCAGGGATTCCGTGCTTTGCAAGGTGTTCTGCAAGGAATGGATCAAATGGTGATATTAGTTGCAAAACTGCCAGAAGTTCCTATTGTGAGGGAGCCCAGTGTTTGATTGCTCCATGAAATCCCAATCCTCTAAAACAAGAAATTTTATTTTTGCAACAACTCTTCTCAGGACATTTTTCCAACATTCTTTGTTAGATTAATACTGCTATGCACATCCTGTATCAACTCTTCTGAGATTTGAGCCTCGAGACACAAATGTGTGCACTGCTGCTCAATGGTCACATGATTGCTCATGCATGGTTATCCTCAAGAAGCATTTTTCCAGTCACTGAACCCTGCTCCCTGTCCAAATGCATGCTGTCAATTTTCAAAGTACAAGGCATGCAATAAACAGATCCATTTTGGGGTGAGTATAACAACCAATCTCTCGACTTAATTTCTCCATTTGCTAGCTTTTTTGAAGGAGCTGCTTTGAGGCAAAATGTTTTTGATCTGTGTATTGCCTAACTGATCTGGAGACAAGATTTTGCTTTGGTGGATGCAAAATCAAGTACTTAACCAACAAACTGTCATTTGGTTCCAGTCTGCAGGATCACTGCTAAAGTTGTTTGCTTAGACTGCGAAGTTTGTTATTTCAATATCATGTTCAGGTGACTTTGTGATGCTTTCACAGATTTCCTCTACTTGTCCGCCAAGACACATTTCACAACTGTCTGTCTGCATTGTGTTGTTGGCATCAACCTCTTCATCTGGCATCATCCTTGAAGTTGAAGCTGAGGAAGTAGGTTCAAAGTTGGGTGTCATGTCAGGGACAGTTTCAGATCCACATGCTGCAGTAACAAAAGAACTGATGCAATTTGGGGATTTTTTCAGCAACGTTTCTTCTTTTGCTTGTTGCTCCTTGGCTAATTTCCACCTCTGGGCACCACTTTTCTTCTTGTAGCTTAAATGTTCATGATTATGTAATATCATGAAGGAAGATGGAAAAAGAGTTGGCTTGATAAATAACTTCCATTTTAATAGTGTGCCTTGCATAAAGTCTGTTCATATATTACAAAACTTTGTTTACCACAGAGGGTTGGGTCTGTTAAGCTGCATCAAGTAAACCACTAAAACTTTAGTAGCAGTGCAGACAAACTGGATTTTGTGCTGCATTGAGTAGCCTGACAGTCTGCACCACTGAGGTCCTCTTCTTTTCCCCAGACACAGGCACACACACACACACACACACACACACACACACACACACACTTGCTTTATAGTGTATGGTAGAATGATATTCTGCATCAAAATCAAATCCATGCTTAGAATAATAGCATTGTTGTGATGCAGTGGTAACATCACTATGTTGTGCTGCACTGAGTATGTCAGTAGTGCAGCACATTGAATGTCATCATGCATGTGCGATGAAGCGGCCACAGGGTGAGGGAAGAGTGACATGCCAGTGCTGGAACAAACTGCTGCAGCTTCAGTAAGACTTTTTTGTACCGAGGACCTGTTTTCGGGCCAAGGAGTACAGCACACTTATGGTTGCAAATGCCCATACACTAAAAGATTGTGTACGAGACTTTTATAAATCTCGAGGTTTCTGTGGTTGAGATCTCTTAACTGCACTCTTGAGTCTTCTGTTATCACAGAAACCTCTTGACTTAAAATAGCCTTGTGTTGTGTATGATTGCAGCTCATACACAATTCCTCTATGAAGTATGACTTTCCTTTTGAATTGCAAAACTGTGAGACTGTCCTCTAATACTCTTAATAGTGAACACTTTCACTCAGTGCAGTCTGTATGAATTGATTTGATTGCACTTGATCTGGTGACTGAGTAATTGAAATTTCTTGAGCTTCTACTATTGAGCAGGTAATGCTAACAGAAGGAGCATCTTTTTGTATTTTGGCATTATTCACATATCACACATGTGCTATTTTTACCATCAGAAACATGTGGCAGCACCATGCACTAGTCCAGCATCATCCTATATGCCTACAAGGGCTCAGGCCAGGGTCAGGTAAAGGGTTTCCTCACCTCCAGCTCATTCTTAGGTAAAAGCTTGCTCCTCATAGCCAGCCTGCATAGAAAACACCCAAGTAATGCCCTGCTCTAACTCTGAAGAACAAATATTTTTCTTTTTATGTTTACTTGAAGAGATTATGGTGGGTAGCTCATGGAGGAGCTGCAGCTTCTTCAAGGACTGCACCATGACCTCTGACCATACTGGCCCATATGAAGTTAAGTTTCCCAGTCTGAATGAATGACTTTAAGAGATTACCTTACCCCTCCTGCCTGGCTGCAATCAGAGGTTACCTTAGCCCTCCTGAGTGCCTGGCTGCAGGGAAGGGAGAAGGCTCTGGTTGGTTGGTGCTGATATATTCATTTTTCTGGTCAGATTGAAAGCAGTTTTCTATATTTCTCCTCCTATTTCTCACTTTACTTCTGCTCACACACTCCATCTATCCTCCTGAATCCTGTAACCTAAGGGCAAGAATTGTACTGAAGCAGACCAGGACCCTCAAATAAAGTTCACATTCACACACACACACACACACCTCCCTCCTCCCTCCCCGCCTAGCTCACTGACCATCTGACCCACCCAGCAATAACTTCAGTCATTACCTTCCCTGTCTGTCCTCCTTCTGAGTCTTCTTTCCCAACATCCAACAACTTAGTTCCAGACAGGCCAGGGCCAAGCCCAGCTACCCGGTGTCCTACTTTTCACTCTGATCCACTGCAGCAAGCTGCAGAGTGCACTGTCCGCTGACTCTACTGCTACTCCTTTGGCACTGGGCTGGTAGGCCCCAAGAAGAAGAAACACTGCTGCGGATCGGTCCTGATGTTTGACCATCTCTTGTTATACTGCTCCTATTTTCACTACCTGTTCCTGTCCCAAGCAGCATGAATGCTACAGATATCACAGAAAAAATGAGACTAGACAAATATGACCACTGCCACCAAATACTCTTTGCTACCTACTGCCACAGCAGACGCTGCTACAGACATATGTTTTAGGTGCAGGAAATGTAACAATATCCGTTTGCCCTATCAAACTTCTTGACTTCTTGACACTTCCCCATCATTCTTCCTTTAGTAGAGTGGCTTGACTGGTGAAGTGCTGGGGTGTTTGCTTCCTATAGGTGATGGCCAAAGCTCGGTTGTGGTATTCACTTTTTATTAAAGATTTATTTTTGATAGTGCAGCTTTTCTGTTGTGTGTTGGAACTGTATTGGGGCTAGCCACTAAGCTGCCCTCGGTCTCTACTTGAGTGTGCCTGCATGTGTGGGTAGGAGTAAGCCAAACAGCAAAACTCCCCTCAAGGGATCAGTAGTGCTGTTTAGCACAATGGGGATGAACGTGGAAGGGTATCTAACATTTAAGAACAACCAAGTGACATATTATCTCACTGCAAACTCAAATCAATGTCACTTATGTAAATAACTAAATCTAATACAGAAAGAGACAAAACTATTCATTAAAACACACCAAACCAAAGTACAGAAATAAAATAAGAAATGACACACTGCAGACAAAGTAATGAATAAGAAAGACTGACAAAATTGAACAAATCTGCTGATCAGTAAAAACAGTTCAGACCTTTCAGGGTTGCCTTGCTGACTGCCAGCACCTCCTCCACCACAGCAGTGCTTCTGTGTAGACAAAAACAATCACTAGTTCAGACTAAATAATCTTCAAAAACTGAATAAAAAAACCCACAAACCTAGCAGCAAAATGCACTCTAGCACAAGCTGTGAGCTATTTGGATTAAAAAGCTTACTTATAAAGTATTAAGGCTTTTTTTCTCATAGAAGTAGGGACACACTTGGATTATCTCATTTCTTCTTCATAAGACTGCAGTGATGCAGTCTTGACATAGCATACAGCTTGTTTCAGTACCATGGAAATTGTGCAGTTCACCTAGGGATTAAACAAGCAAGCAAAGTTTACAATTTTGAGCTTTGGGAAGTTGACCACATACTGCAAACTGGCACTACTTCAAGGTGGATTAACTTTGTGAATTAGGAAAATCTGGGAATTAATTTACAAAGCAATTTTTTCCCATTTCATGCAGCACTAGCATTGGCCTCATTGCCCCAAAATATTCTTTCACTGGTACCATTACAGACGATTTCAGTAATCATCGCATGATCTGCTGTTACTCTAAGGACCACAATCCTAAAGCCCTCCCCCAAAACTTTGTTTAGTCAGAGCCACTGAGTTTCTGGACCTCCATTAATATAAGGCAATTTTTAAATACTGAATGGTCATCACTCACCATCACCCAGTGACCTCGTCTCATCATCTCAGGTCTGATCTCTCTTGTTCATCCCTGAATCTGTGTGACCACTTTTGAGTCTTGCCAGTTGGCTGGGTGGCTGTTTGTATGTGGACACACACACACATATGATGCTGACTCCAAGAAGTGAACTAGAGAAGCTGCAAACCCAGCTGTACCAACTGATCGAGGTCAACGGTCACCAGAGAAATCTGGACTGCACTCCATACTTCCGTCCTCCACCTTCAGCTGTCTAGAAGTGCTCTCTCTCTAGTGTGGCAGTGCTGCTGTCAATGTCTGCAACTCATATGGCATGCACCACGCCTTACACACCGCCCAGCAAGCATTCCCCGACACTTTTCATAAATTTGGAGTGGTGCACGTGCTCAGTGTATACACACTTAAGTGGATTTTAAAATCAAATCAGCGCTGCTGATTGGACTACTCTGGCCTCAGGGGCTGAACAGACTGAGTTGCAGGGGCCAGTGACAGACTGAGTTGCAGAGGAGTGCATGCTAAGTAATGCATGGACCCAAAGGAGCCAGTTAATTTCTTGTTAGTGCCTCTCAGATTTTCAGGCACTGCTAAACAGCTGGCACCCCTAGGCTGCAGCCTATTTAGCATATTGATAAAATGGCACTGGCATCTGCCCCTTTGCCCCCCTTGCCACCACCTGAGTCCCATAAGGAGGAGGAGTCCCACCCTGGGCTATCTGGCTTCTCCACTTGGCAGAAAACAAAGCCCCTTGCCTGAACTTTTGTAACTGACCCTATCAACAATAGCATGACGAGATGCACATTGTGTGATATGCTTTTTGGCATAAGAGATGGGGCAGTCATTTGGGCACAAGTGGCCAGCATACCCACCTTAAGGAGTGGCACTGCCAAGGGTGGAATGACTCCTTTCCAGATCTACAGCACTCAAGGGAAAAGAACCTATTCACAGAGTTGCATAAAAACTTAATTTCAAACTATGTTCAAACATTGCTCACTCCCACCACAGCTGTGCTTACCAATGAGAGTGCCAGCAATGTTTGAACATATCAGTTTAAAATAATGTTTTTGTAACGTGACTGTGCATTGGTTCCTTTTCCCTTGAGTGAAATAGTTATAGAAAGGAGTACTGTCATGTTTTGGGTAGGCAACCCTCTATGAGAACCATGCATTCTGTTGGTTTCATTACTCCTAGACCTGTCCTACTTCAGGACTGGGAAGAGCATGTCAGTACTCAGAGAAAGAGTGTTACAGCTATAAGAGGTGGAGGGTGGCACTCAACTGCTCATTCCTTGCCACATTGTGGTCAGCAAAAATGAGGTGTCATGATAGGTCATCAGGCAAAGGACAGGTCCTAGAGGACACAGAGGGGATGGAGTGGAGTAGGAGAGGGAACTGCAGGTGGTCTTGGGTGCTGCAGGGTTCATCCAAGGGACTAAGCTCAGATCCTTTGCTACAACCCTCCATACAGATGTGGTGCAGCTGTGTGGTGAAGTAGGGAGCTCACCTGGGAAGTTGTTGCCATAAAAGCAAGTATTGAGGTGATGCTCCAAATCCAGAGGAGCATTCTCAAGGGTTTGCAAAACTTTATGGTGGCATTGCACTTGCCTCTGCTATGCAAGTTCTCTACAACCTAATTGGTATCCCACTGCACACCTTAGGACAAATCTTTATGTTACACATAATATGACTACGCTATATTAACACATTAGGGAACAGACACTTACCATACAAGAGTAAGTGTAAGGATATATATATATATATATATATAATGATTGTAATCCGCTTTTACTTTGTATGCATGGAAACTGCACATAGTAAGCCAATATATTCATATCTTTGTCATCTTCTGATATTTAATAGGCTGCACTGCATCTTTTGGATTTATGTATAATCGCACCACAGCCTGTATTTTCCATGTACCATATATACTCTCAGTGTTCTAAGCTATAGCTGACTTAGTGAATATTGTATAGTACTAGACAACACTGTGGAGCCACCTAACTTTTGGCCAGTAGGGCTCATGCAAGTATCTAACAATGTATCATACTAAGGGTAACCATAGTGATTATCATACTATATAATGTAATGTATTGTGCATCTTCCTCAGAGACCTTCTTCACTCCTTGGGATATAGGGGTAAGCTAGGTTTGGCTCCCAATGTCTTATTGTAAGACCTGCTTATGGCAACTGTGATTCCTTTTGGTGTAATAAACAAGTTTATTACTGATATGCAACTTATCTGTGACTCATTTTCATCTCTAATTATCACCAAGAACCTGATCAGGACTAGACACTCTTAACAAATTGGTGATGTGTGCAGGTGATTTAGATGGTACAAACTTTACCTGTTGCTTAGAAAATTTAACTTCCCTATGGGTACAGTATGTGTGAACTCCTGCATCACCTCTCCCATTATTTTTACCTCTGTAGCAACTTGTAGAGCAGCATACTGGGCTCAGTCGATGCCGACTCACCTTGCCCAACAGCAGTTTTGAATTGCAAGTCTATGGTGCACAGTAGCCCACCCATCTGCTGGTTTTGCCTGTTGTGGATCTATACATGACATGGCAACCTCTTACAAGTTCTGATTTTAAGTTCCCCCATAACTGTTACTGGTATCACAATGGCCACAACGTCCAAAATATGCATAGACTTGAGACTAGACGCTTCTAACTTCCTTGCATCCCATGGAGGATGGACTAACTTCATGCTAGACGTGATTCAATCTGAAAACCCCAAACTGGGGATTTGAATCAGTACTCAGGGATGAGACAAACAGCATAAAAGTGTGTTGCTAAAGGGCTGTTGGTCACAGCTCTCTATGCCTCTTTAGAAGCCTCCAAATTGAGGTTTCACTCTTTCAAACTGCAATTTCATCACTTAAGTAAGAGATGGGATTGCAGGCATCTGAAAGTTTGAGAAGAGAGCAACAACTGAAGACTGATATTCATTTTGCAAAATCAGGAAGAGACTCTTTTGCACTGCTCTGGTGAAGGTGATCAGATGGAAATTTGTATGTTTGAGAGATGAATGTGAAAGTTTGAGACAGGATAAGAGACAGGTATTACAGATGAATGATTTGTTAAGTAAACCTAATGATCAAATGTGATAGGACATGGATGAACTCCAAGATGACTTGAAACAGGTATGTGATGAGATGGATAGGGGAACATAGGGACAACTGAGAGTGGAGTGCCACATAAAGAATGTTACAGAAAGATGTTGTGAAAGGTATAGAACAGAACATTGCAAAATGTAGTCATGATGATTGTAAAGACAGGATGACAACACTGCACCATCAGCAAGAGGTTTTAACTGGACAAGCAGCATATAATGTGTGTGTGGTTGTAAAAATTCTTGATCCTCACGTCATCTTTTAAATCTTATCACTAGCCTTTATAACTGGAAGACAAATTACACATTACTGGTCCAGTCATGAACTCTTAACAATATGTTATATGGCCCCAAAGTAAAACAAATATAGATAAAATTAATGGAAAAACACAGGCAGTAACTATAGATAACTTGGAATCTCTATTTGCATTAATACAAGCACAAATATACATTTAATAACAATAAAAAGAATAGAACTAGCACTTGGTTTAATGAATCCTGCATACCAGAAAAAAGAAACTTATGACCACAGTTAGATGGGACAAAACATCCTTCCACAATAAATTTTAATCCTTTAAACAAGGCAAGAAAACAATACCAGGTCTACTTAAAGATGAAGAAGCAGGAATTCCAGGAAAACAATGGGTTGAAATGCGTCAGATTATTGGAAAAAGATCAGAAAGGTTTTTGGAGCATGGTAGCAAAGGGCACACACATGTTTCAGTTCTCATTAGCTGTTTATATATCAAAAGAAACGTGAGTTGCGCATGTCAAAGCAATTTTTTCAAGACTGGATTCTTCAGAGAAAATTAATAAAATCCTACACTGGTTGACAGAATCTACTACCTCCCATTTAGTATTTACATTTACTGAAATAGAGGAAACTATACTCAATTTAGCAAAAAAAAAAGCTCCTGGATTAGATGCTATCCCTGGTGAAATTTACAGAGAGAATATGAACTTTTGGATCCCGATTCTGATGAATTTTTTCAATATTTGCCTTAAACAGAAATATATCCCTAGCTCATGGAAGACAAACACAGTTATTCCAATAACATGAAAAGATTTTGTTTACAATCCTAGTAATTTCTGACCTATTAGCTTATTAGACATTGTATCTAAAATACTCACTAGACTATTGCTAAACAGAATAAGAAAATGGGTAAATAATAACGGCCTCCTATCTGTGTTCCAGGTGGGGTTTAGGCCTGAATTTGCACAATGGATCACCTTTTTGTCTCTCCCACCTACTAGAAAAATATGTTCATTAACACAAATGAAACTTTTATATTGTATGTGGATTTTTCCACCACTTTGACTCTAGCAGTAGGCATTTATTATGGAACATGTGACAACTCAGAAAGAAGTAGATTATTCACTGCTCATACCCATATACCAGCTACAGTATATTCAGATACAAACACAATGGTTAGATATGGCTCTAACGGTAGCTTCATGGATCCTTTCTTAACTAATTGGGAGTTGGATGCTTACTGGCTGCTATAATATTTAATATTTATGTTGATGCCTGGTTACATTTTGACAACGATACTCAATATGACGTCCTCAAAATAAATAAACCCTGTCATCTCTCGCTTATGCTATTGTTTTATTTCTCTCTCCCACAAAGGATTACAAAAAGATTAACAAGTCTAAAACAGAATGTGACAAACTGGAGCTAAAGATAAATCTCAATAAAACAAAGATTATGATTTTCGGCTCCAATCAGAGTAATATCCCTTTTTCCTTAGACAAGGAAAAAATAGGAGTAGTAAAGAATACATCTACCTTGAAACTAAGGTTACCCCCAATACCAAATGGGCTCAGCATCATAGACAGCAGATTATAAAAGATAAACATGCAGCTAAAGCGCTCCTCAAATTTAACTATACTTATGGAGGAAATACATTAGGTGCAGCCTTCAGAGCAAGATAAATTAAAGTTAGGGCAATATTGTTGTATGCAGCAAAGATTTGAAGAATCATCATCATTTATATAGCACTTTTCATACACAGTGTATTCCAAAGCACTTTACAAGCAATGCTAGACTGGTGGTGAAGAGACTGAATGTGTAGTGGCGGCCATATTGCACATCAACACCCACACACAGCCTGGACAATTACATGATCCAGTTTATGGGAAGGGGAACGTTGGCCAGGACACCAGGAATGTCCCCTATTCTTTGCGAAGAGTGCCCTGGGTTCTTTTACTTCCACCTGGACACCCACCAGGATGGGTATAAGGAATCTTAGTTTAACGTCACATCCGAAGAATGGCACACCCCAGCAGTACAGCACCCCCTAATACTGCACTCAGATGTTAGCATTTTAGGTATGAGTCCAATCCCAGTGTGGAATAAGAACCCACTACCTTCTGGTCCAGAGTCAGATGTGCTACCAACTGAGCCACACTGACACCCTTTGGGGCCCTGACTATTTATTTTATTTTATTTATTTAATGGTATTGAATTGTAAACCTTGAGTCAGAGACTCATTTACAAAGGCTCCACGTCAGAGTACATAGAACAATGTAGACAGACAAACAACAAGATACAATTGACGTTACAATATACATGGGTATAAAGTTCCTACACAAGGTAGTAGCTAATATTAACATTACAGGTTACACAAAAATAACAACCATTTGAGGAACAAAGTAATAGCAATAAGGCAACGTGAACTAAGGTGCAGAGCATATTAGGGGAAAGCCCCATGAAAGGTGGTCTTCAGCATGGCATGTATATCTGCTAAGGGCATTTGCAGCAGTGGGAGTTGAAAGATGGTGCCGGAGGGCTGTTTTGAAAGGCACAATCCTTTGTTCAGAGGTGATGGCAACAGGGAGGAACTAATCCAGGATGTGGCTCTGTAGCAGAAAGACTCTGGGCCAGGGAGGTCCTGACTCTGGGAACATGGAGAGAGGGCTTGGAGGAGCTACGGGTGGCAAAAGTGTAAGGGGTTTGGCAGATGATTGTTGACAAGCCTGGGGAGGCCATACCTGCAACGATTTTCTTGGCGAGGAGGCAGGACTGGTAGAGCAGCCTCTCATCAAAGCAGTACAGCGTGCAGGTGTGGGTGTACCTGTGAGCAGCTGACAGGCCTTATTAGTGACAGTTTGATTTTGCTGAGGGCAGCGTTGTCAGCAGCACCATAGATCAGGGACCGTGATTCGACAAGGGATAGGACAAAGGAAGTTATAGCAAGTCTCAGGCTTCGGGGAGGCAGTCCCTATGGCAGTACAGTAGACCAATTCGTGAGTATACAACAGAGCAGAGTATGGATATGGTCATGGAAGGAGCGAGCAGGGTCAAATGTGATACCAAGGTATTTGAAGGAGTCAATTTGTTCAAGGGAGGAGTTTATTGGACAGGACCGGGGGAGTGGGAGTCTTTTTATTTGTTTTGTTGTGGGCGAAGAGCATGATCTTCATTTTTCAGGTTCAGCACAAGTTCATGCTCAATAAACCAGCTTTCAGCCTGGCTAAGAGAGTTTTGGAGGGCATTTTAAGGTGGACAGGGACCGGGTGTGATGAGAACAGGACTGCATCATCAGCATAAAGAAGTACATTTCCAGAGCAGGAGTTGGAGAGAGTGTTTAGATATAGACTAAAGAGCAAGGGTCCCAGAATAGAGCCCTGAGGGACCCCTGAACGGACCTAGCGGGCTATGACAGACGGTACTATTAATTTTAATGCACTGGGAGCGGATGAGAGGCAGCTGGTAAACCAGGCAAGGACTCTCTGGAGAAGCCTAATGGAAGGAGGGTGGATAGGGAAGGGAGCGTTGACGTGTCAAAAGTTTTCACAGGCGAATGAATACCAGACCAGCAAGGTGCCCTTGTCAAGGGCGGAGTGCAAGTAGCTGGCAAATTCGAGGAGGGCAGTGGTGGTGCTATGCCCTCAGCGGAAGCCATGCTGCTCCCTGCAGAGGAGGTAGTCAGAGAGCTGGTCAGCTACTATCTTTTCTAAGGCCTTGGGGGGAGAAGAGGATAGATATTGGCCTGTAGTTCCTGGGGAGGCACGGTCACCACTTTTGTGACTGGGAGTAATAACCGCTGGTTTTCCAGATGTGGGGAACTGGCTGAGGCAGAGGGAGTGGTTGAGTAGGTTGGTAAGAGGGGAGAATACAACATCTAAGATCCGATGGGAGTAGTTTAAGGTCTAGTGAGTCATTGCTATGGCTGGTACCGTTTAGGGCTTTGAGGAGGTAGGGTTGGGCTATTCGCACAACCTAGAAACTCCTCTGTTATACTTTTATGAGGCCCTTCTTAAAGTTACGATATCTACATCATTTGCATTGGTAAGGGCAGAATTGGGCAGACTTTCGACTAAAGCACTCACAGATTTTAGAATGATCTCTCATTGGCTGAAGATAATAAAAATAAACAAAATCAGCTCCCTGCTGAATGCTTGCAAGAAAAGATTAAATGGACAAAATTAACTTAAATTAGAATGACTTATTTCACTGAAATCCATTCTAATTAAAATAAACCTTCAACATATGTGGATAGATTACCAGGAGAAGATTAATATATTCTCCCAGTACAGATTGGTTTTCAAAAGAAACTTTTGAAACTGCACAAAAATTAGACATTGATAATGTAGAGAACAAAGATTTGCCCTTGGTTCAAAATAAACAAAATGGCACACAATTTACAAGAATACTTACTACTACCCTTCTCTCCTGACCACAGAAGGCTTATTACTTGAGCTACATTTGAAATATTAAACTCAAAATATTTCTATTTTAACAAAGTCATTACAGTGGAAACACCACCTATGGATACCAATGCCCATGTTAAAATGTGCTTTTCTGAAACAGTTTTCCATATTACTGTTCAATGCCCGTTGTATAGAAAACCAAAGGATGGGTGTCTTAAGAACATTCTGATCCGATATGCTGATTTTAGCTATGGCATAATGTTCATTATTCTGCACTTAATGACTAAAGAGAATGCTGAAATTGTAGCCAAGTTTTTTCCTCAGTAATTAAACTTAAGAAGAAAAAGTGGAAAAATGAAAGGATGGTGACTAGTAAGCTGGGGTGTAGTGTAATGGTACCATCAGAACATGAATTTTGATTTTGGTAGAGGATACCTCCAATGGAAATATGGATTATTGTTGATATTAAAGATAGATATATTTTCCTGATCAATTACTAAACTTGATATTTCTGGGTATCAAGTAACACAATGTGCTTACTGTTGTCTGGGCTTACCTGTCTTTTATATTAAGAAAGTACTGATATTTCTATTTAATGTTTATTTATTAGTAGTATGCTGTATTATTGTGTTTCTTTTTAGTATTTTGCAAAAGGCTGTAACGATTTAATTGTTATTTATTTATCGAGGTTTCACCAAAAAGGCATACTGAGCTACAATAGTTCATTTCCAGATGCGTCCGGGGGGTGAGAAGTACAAATGCTGAAATACATAGCAAGGATACAAATACATACATCATACAGTGTTTAACAATAATTATGCACAGATAAAATGGAGGTGGGTGTGGATGATGTGCACAAACTAGACTCTTTGAAATACATTATGATAATTGTAGGAGAGACATGAAGGAGAAAGTAGCATCGAGATGGAAGATCAAGAGCGGTAGTGGAAGGAACTTGAGGGGTGGATCAGGTGTAGTTGCTGGTGGAGAAATTAAGCTACAAAGGAGGAAAACGAACAAAGGGACGGGCAGATTGGATGACTTAAGGAAGAGAGTTCATGAGGTTAGGGAAGGTAAGAGAAAGCAGACTGCCCTGAGGCAGAAGACCTAGCAGGACAATCAGGGTCCGACAGTCACAGTTACAGAGGGAGCTGGTGGGAAGAGTGGGAGTGAGAGGACAGAGGAGAGACACGCAGGAGGGAGCCAAGCCAGTACTTCTCGACAAAGAAGGAGCAGTGAGCAAGGCATCTGGCATCAAGTGAGGGAAAGAGGGAGGTCACAGTGGGGAAACAACGTTATGGATGACCAAATAAACTTGAAATCCATATTCCTGAGAAACTGGATGGATCAATCCATCCTAGCCTTGCTTAACAGCAACAGGACATACTCAAGCCATTAGAATGGCGAGGATGATAGCCTTCCACAGACACACTTACAAAAGATTCCAGTCTCAATGGGGTATGTTAGATCGCTATATTGACCATTATGGATTAAATCCATTTTGGGGTACTTACCTGTTGTAAAAGCATACTTAACTATCCGTGTCTTATGTGTTTAAATGACTTGCTTGAAAGTATAACCAGCTATGAATTCTTTGGGGGCAGTAGGGATGTACGATGGCCAATTGTTATGTCTGTAATGTTGTACCTGTTGCACACCAGTGGCGCCAGGATGCAATACAGTAATGCTGCCATATATCACAAAATAATGCAGCACCGTAGGAATGGTGTAGTTCAATGGCAAATAAGTAGTTTTGTCATCCAGTATTTTGTGACAAGTTACTTACTGCAAGTTACTGTGTTGCATCGTGACTGGTCTGTTGTATATGAAAGAAATGATGTAACCAACTGGGAATTGAACCCTGGCCCACTGAATACAGTCCTGTTGCTCTACCAGTGAGCAACAGGCTCACATAGTTGGTTATAGGGATTCTGGACAGACTTCTTCTCTGTTAAAGAAGTACAACAGTCAAAATTTGCAAATACATATGTTGTGCAGAATGTTTTGATTGTGTGTGTAGTCCTAGTGTGTTCTTCCCTTTATTTCCAATTAGGATTTTGTAGACAAAGTGTAAAAATCACCCAAAGTGCAAACCACAAAATTAGTACGCACAATTCAATAGTGCATATCAACGAAAAGTACACAGTAAAAACTATCAAAATGCTGGAGTGCGTAAATAAATTATGTCTAATTAATTGTTCATGAGCTGAACTATCTCATTGATTGGCTGCCATGCCGGGATGAAATCACTTAGAAATGCCAGTCACCAGGCCTGGTGGTGCTGAGAGTTGAGGCACTGGATGCCACGCTGGTGACCCGTGTTCAGGAACAAGCATGGGCCGTCGGGGTTGGCAGGAAGGGAGAGGACTGAGCATCTGAAGGACTGCTCTCCCTCCCGGGAGGGAGGACTGGCACTCCTGTTGAGTGACTACCCCAAATGGAGGCCGGAGGTGAGTGTGGGTCAGAGGGACCAGACATAGGGAGGGTGGTGTGGGACTTCTGTGGACACAGACACGCCTTTACATGTGCACATCCTTTGTGTGCGCCCGGCAATGGGGAAGGGAGAAAAAGAGGAAAACACCTCTGGCTACAGGATGACAACCGACCTCCTCAAGAGGCTCTGCACCCAGCTACCTGAGCAGGGGTAAGTCTCGGTGATACCGGCGACGGGCTGGGGTGGGTCGGTCAGAAGGGGCAGCCGGGGCAGAAAAAGAGAATAAAGTATCTATATAAAAAAAAAAAGCCAGTCAGGGACACCACACAGCTGTTGGCGCACTGCCCTGTCTCTCCTCACAGCACATCTGTTTTACATATATGATTCAATATTCATGCCTGCAGCATTTTTGTTACACCGAGGATTGAACCACAAACATTTATCACAGAAAATTTAAACAAAAACACAAAATGACCAGTTTGTCAACATTTCTACATCAAAACAGTTACCACAAAGCCTACAAAATAGCAGGGCACGATACCTCCTGAAGCGGTATCGCAAGGCATTTGATACAGTCCCACAAAAAGATTAATACACAAGTTAGCCAGCCTTGGAGTGGGTCCCAAGGTGGTAGCCTGGATAAAAATTGGCTAGACAACAGGACGCAAAGGGTAGTAGTAAATGGAGTCCACAGTGAAGAAAGGAGGGTTACTAAGCGGGCACCGCAGGGTTCAGTACTGGGACTGGTCCTTTTAATGTTTTTATAAGTGACATTGCAGAGGAACTGGAAGGAAAAGTATGTCTCTTTGCAGATGACACAAAGATCTGCAACAGGGTTGATACACCAGATGGAGTGGAAAGGATGAGAAGGCACTTGGCAAGGTTGGAGGAATGGTCAAATGTATGGCAGCTCAGATTCAATGCAAAGAAGTGTAAGGTAATGCACCTGGGAAACAAAACCCAGGCAAGAGTACACAATGGGGGTGAGATACTGACAACAGTAAAATGGAAAGGACCTGTGGGTAATTATATCAGATGACCTTAAGGTGGGCAAGCAAGTGAGAAGGCAGTAAGGAAGGCTGAGGGGATAATGGGATGCATAGGAGAGGCATCAATAGTAGAAAACAGGAAGTTGTTATCCTCTGTACAGACAGTTGGTGAGACCCCATCTGGAGTACTGTGTGCAGTTCTGGAGACCCCATCTCCAAAAAGACACAGACAGAGTGGAGGCTGTCCAGAAGAGGGTAATCAAAATGGTGCAGGGTCTGCACCAGAAGACATACAAAGAAAGACTAAAGGAGCTTAATATGTTTACCCTTGAGGAAAGGAGGGAGAGAGAGGGACATGATAGAAACTTTCAAGTACCTCAAGGAATCAACAAAGTCCAAGAGGGTGGCATCTTTCATACAAAGAGATGTGCAAGAACAAGTGGGCACAGTTTGAAGATAGAGGGGATGGCTCAGAGGTAATGTGAGGAAGTACTTTTTCACAGAGAGGGTTGTGGATGCATGGAACAGCCTCCTGAGGAGGTCGTGGAGTCAAGAACAGTGGGGAATTCAAGAATGCATGGGACAGACATAAGACAGTCTTAGTGGGGGTAGGAGGAAGTAAGCTGTTGGTTAATTAGGATCTGCAGCTTATCTGTTAGGTAGAAAATGGGCAGACTAGGTGGGCCAAGCGGTCCTTATCTGCCGTCACACTCTATGTTTCTTGTTAAGACAAAACCAGTAACAGATACCGTGCAGCAGGCTGCAGACTTAACAACACACCAGACTGACACTGCACCACAAATAAAGAAAAACAGAAACGGAAAGAAAAACCTACCAAAAGGTAATTACTGCAATTAAATTTATAATCCATATAATGACCTCAGAGCAGATAATTTCCTGTTGCTTAACGATCGTTGGGTGGGTGGGGTTGTTCGAGGTGCAATTCTACCCTCTGCCAGTCGCTGATCTCTAGGGAATGACCAGCTCTTCAGTCATTATTGCTTAAAACATTTTAATACTGGTCCAAAGCAAAAAGCAGAAAATTAGGTTGGATGGAAGAGCGTAAGAGACAGGTGGTGCGTGAGAGATGGGAAGCAGAAATGCAAAAAGCCAGTAAAGTGTCAAAGTGAACTAGAAATATCTTGTAAAGGCAAAGGTCAATAAACATCACAGGTAGATGAAAAGTCAGTCAGTCTGAGGTTGAGATGCCACATAAAGAAGTGACACATAAGACCCAGATGAGGTGACAGAAGTAGAGTGGAGGCTGAAACAAAGTAGAAATAACTGTATACAATTTTGCAATTTACTGATAGAAAATCCAGTGTGTTTACTTGTGTGTCTATTTCTAAACTTCACTCACTCTTTGCAGTATTGAATGATGTGTACTTGCATATATTCTCTTTGACGGTGAATGGAGCAGCACTGAGTTACTTTTGTGCAACTGATATATTCTATTAAGTATTTTGACATCCGATCAAAATTATACACTTTTTTTCTTTCATCTATTATGTGTTGTTTCTTTTGTTTATTCTGCTATGACTACCTGTGATATCTCGAATTCCAACTGACTTACTTTCATCTGCCTGTGATGTTTCTTGCCTTTTGGCTTTACGAGATATTTCTAGTTCATTTTGACACTCCACTAGCCTTTTGTATTTTTGCTTTCTGTCTTCCCGCACACCACTCGCCTCTACATTCTTCTCCCCAAAAGTTATTTTCCTGCTTTTTTGCCTTTGGAGCAGTATTAGAGTGTTATTAATTTATTTACACTCTCCAGCATGATGACAGTTTTAATATGTAGTTTTTGAAATATACTGTTCTACAGGGCATACTAATTAATTATGTGATATGCACTTTGGGTGTTTCTTACAAGATGGTTTATCTAAAACAATGGTTACACTTATGCATTAACTCACGATATGTACAGTCCTGGGATGCATGGCATGACCTAGAGATATGATGAGCAGCTGGGCAGCTGCGTTGTGCTGTAGAGCGGTGCAGTGTACTTTCATTGACCCCCAGGTAAACAGCACTGCAGTAGTCAAGCCTCGAGCCACAAATGCAAGCACCAGTTTTGCCAGATCACCAGGCAGGATAAGGGATTTAATCTGGCTGATGTTACATAGATGGTTAAAACCATTCCAGACTACTGCTAACACCTGAGCCTTAAATGTCAGCCCTCATTCAGAATGACTCAAACTGTTCACCTCTGAGGTAGCCAAAAGCCTAGAAGGGCCAAGCCAAAGCCTGGTTTCCTCCCGGTAGCTGCCACTCACTCCCCCACGACCCAGTTCAGCCATTAGAAATGAAAATTACGCACTTACCGTAATTCTGATCTTTCTGTGTATCTTCACCATTCATCACAGATGGGTACTGGCCGGAGATCAGGACCCCATGAGAGCTTTTAGCTTTTTTTTTTAAAGGTAGGCGGAGCCGACACAGCATCGGCCGCCCCGAGGACTCGACGTACTCGTGTGGCGCCGAGGGTTGGCCATTAGGCTGAGTCGACTACGCCTGCCTACCAGTTCTGAGTCGCCGGAGAGGTAAGAGGAAGGGATGGAGGGTGGGACAAGAGAGTCCAAGGGACAGAAAAGGAAAGGAAAACTGAACTAAAAGGAGAAAAAATGACTGAGAGGACAGCAAGAAGAGATGAGACTAAGGGGACTGGTAGGGGCCCCAATCTCTGGAAGCGGACAAGGGAGGGAAGAAAATTTAGGAGAGAGTGAGAGGTAACAAGGTATCCGAGACCATTGTCCGTCACCAGATTGTATAGGAACTGCAAGGAGTAGCAAAGCTCTCTGCCAGAATTCAAGGCACAGAATAACTGGCAAATACCCCAGAAGCAGAAGTCGGCTATTCTGGAAGAAGGACAGGGTACAGGGATTTAATACTCTCTCAGGAAAGATGTTTGGTGAAAAAGGGATTTTTTTTTTTTTTGAAACAGTTGGATGAAACCAAAAGGAGAACAGGAGGAGGGCAACTACTAACCTCACCCCATCGGGTGAGACATGTAGTAGAGAAGGAGTGCCACTCGAGCTGTACCCTTTAAAGGAGAATACCTCCCTGTGTGTCTTAGTTTACCCCGGCCCCAAAAGGAGAGGGGATCCACAGAGGGAGGAGGGCCCACAGACTGAGGCCCCAGGGGATGGTAGGTTGTGATGAATGGTGAAGATACACAGAAAGATCAGAATTACGTAGGTAAGTAATTTTCATATCTTATCTGTGTCAATCTTCACCATTCATCACAGATGGGTGAGTACCAAGCCCCTGAAGGGGGTTGTTTCTTTACACCCTAAGGGACAGAGTCCCTTAGCCCTCAGTGGGTGACACACTAAGGGGGAACCTTCCGGCCTGGGAGGCCCGAGAGTGGGAGAGCGAGACGGGTCCTCCGAGGGGGAAGGAAGCTGCCTAGACAAGCACCATCTTGCTCTACGGGAGAAAAGGTAGGTTCCTGGTGGCTGGAGAAAATCACCCCACCGGGCCAAGGGTGACAACCGGAAAGACATAGCCACGCCCGATCTCCTGGTGCAGATCGCTGTCCCTACGACCCTGGTAGCTACCTTGTTGGCATCGTGAAGATGCCTCGCTGGTGCCTTGCTAGCTCCAGGCCACGGCAGAGAGTGCATGGCTTGTCTGGTTTGCTCCAGGTCAGGCAAAGCAGCTGGGACCTGACCTAGCGTGGACCACAAGGACCTGTTGTAGGCTGCATAGTGGGCCTGGTGGCGGAAATAGAAAGAAGCAACCGTGCGTAGAAGGTCCTCCTCCCCAAAATCAAAATCCGAGGAGTCTTGATCCGGGGCCGGTCACGGTGGAGGCGCAGGCCCATCAGGGGTGTCCAGATGCGCAAGCTGGACTGCGGATGAGGCATAGAACCTGGAGACTCCAGGGAGCACAATACTTCTGGCTGAGGTCCCTAGGGGCAGGAACTCCGGAGAAGGGCCTCTGCCAGAAACGCATGGACGCCTCCCAAAAGGGAGCGGCCAGGGCGGTACCACAAGGGTGGCCTCGCCATAATCGCCTAGAAAGGCGTGCGCCGCATGCTCAGGATTGCTAACAGAAGAGGGAGAAAGGTGCAAGTCCTCCAACATCCTCACAAGGAAGCGCTGATACTCTGAGAGATCAGCAGCCGAGAGATGTGGACAGAGGGTTCCTCTCCCCAGAAGAGGGGGATGAGGAGCTGGAGGTCACCATATGTTCCGAGGGTGGCTGCACGGGGAGGTTGAAAACCTGGCTGTCCATAGCCCCAACATAGGCAGGGAACCGGGCGACCACCGCTCTGAACTGCTCCTAGGTGAGAGGGCTGCTAGGACCAAGAATGCCTGGGACGCTGGAGAATGTGGCAGAGGGATAGGGGCAGAGCCGAGAAAAGAAGTCAGCTGACCTCCGCTAGGGCTAAGGAGTGGACCATGAGCACCCGAGGAGGGTGCCCGGAGACTCCACAGCCGACAGCTGTACAACCACACTGGTACTGCCTGGCTGCGCCCCAGAAGAATCCCCCAGTGAGGCGACTGGGCCGTAAAAGTCCAGAAGGATGCCCCTGCCTCAAAGAATGGGACTCCTCAAGGAACCTGAGGAAAGGTGGAAAATCTGGCACTCTGCTTCGCCCAGGGCCCGGTGGACTCCCAGAGAAAGGCCGACGCCACTGACTCCCACACCCTTGACCCCTCAGAGTCCGAGAGAGTCCTCCTCCTCAAGAGGGCCAGCCTAGTAGCTGGCATCTCTGGGCAGCCCCGAAGGGAGACCCAGGAACAGCACCTCCCTCCTGTAGATTTCGATGGGCCCCAAAGTTGGGCGATCAAGACACACTACTGGAGGGGGCACCACCGAGGGTCGATGAAACCCCAAGGCCAGGCTGCAGAGCAACGGTGGCACGCACTACTGCCTGCTGGTCAGCACCACTGACCCTAGCCTCGGGGCCACCTGACTCTCCTCAGTAGGGGCTGGCTTGACTCGTCAACGAGACCACGGGAGCGCCCTCCTGCAGACAACCCCGACGGTGTGACTGCTCGTCTGACTCAGAGCTCGACTCCGGCCAGGTAGAGTCCGAGGCTCTGAGCCAAACAGTAGGAGGCGGGCGAAACCAACTTTGTCAGAGGGCCCGGCAGCCGGGCTGTGTCCGAGATGGCACCTCGCGGCCTCCGCAACCCCGCGGGCGGACCTGCAGAAGGCACCAGGGCAGCTCGGGCCAAAGGTCCAGAGCCAGGGCCAGATGTGGCACCGCCAAACCACCAGCACCGGGGCAGTACCAAGGACAGAGACGGCGCCGACAGCAGCCCCAGCAGCAACCTCAACGCCAAGACGACACCGCCTAGGTTCTCTGCGCCGCAGCGGCACTGAGGACCGGGCGGTCGCCGATGACGGCCCAGAGGGCAGACTCGCACCAACACGGCACTGACCGCCCCTCGCGCCGCGAGTGGCACCGAGAGCATGGATGGCGCAGAGGATGGCACCAACAGCCGGAGCCGAAGGGCCTCACGGCGCTGAGCCGCAGGCACGGCGCGCGTGCTCAACCTCGGCACTGAGGATGGCGCTGAGGTGAGACATGGCGAAGAGGACGCGGATCTTGTCCCATGGCATCCGCGAGCGGTGTCGGTATCGCGAACAGCATCGACAGGGCCCACGGTGGCGCCGAGCGATGGAGTCGGTACCGACGACGGCGCCGACAGAGCCCACGGCGCCGCAACAGCGCCAAAGGCTCCGACGGTGCCGACCGATGGCGCCGCGACGCCGCCAACCTGGGCCTTTGAGCCGCAGGAGCCGACACCGGGAGTCTTCACCCGGAAGGGGCGATTGCCGTGGCGGGCGTTTCTCCCGCCTACCACGGAGGAAGCGGATGGGCCTCCCCTCGCGCTGGGTAATGGCCAGGCTAAGTAGCCGAGGCTCTCCCCTCCTTGGTCCATATAGAACCGGGAGGGGACCCGGAGGAAGGGCCGAGAGAGCGGGGTTTGGCCCGGCCGAGTGCGAACCCTACCCCGAAGTTGGCGGAGCTCGCCCCATTTTCAACGTGCGCTGTTCGAGGACGCGCGGTCCATGGAGAAGCAGGCATTGCTACGAATCCATGTCGTAGCAGGCCACACGCAAGACACCAGTCGTGGTTGGTCGGTGATGGAATATTTTCGGCCAAGACGGCACCGACGCATCGGGGCCGACCCGCCTTAGAAGACTTTTGCCCTCCAACCGAGACATGACCTACGGAGAAAAAACACCACAAAACGATCTCAACGTCGCAGAATTTCAAATAAAAGGAAAGATCTTACTGGCGACGCCGATTGGAGGCAGAACCCAGAACCAGTAGACGACCGATGGACTGAACGCCGATTTTTTGAACAGGCTGAAGGCTCTAAATTGCAGACAAGCTGCCCACGAGGTGACCTTGGCCGGCGGGAGACGAAGAACTGGTAGGCAGGCAGAGTCGACTCCAGCCTAACGCCAACCTCGAGCGCCACGCAGTACGCCGCCTCGAGGGCGGCGCCGATGCTGTGTCGGCCCGCCTACCCTTTTAAAAAAAAAAAGCTAAAGCTCCCTGGGGTCCTGATCTCCGCCAGTACCCACCTGTGATGAATGGTGAAGACTGACACAGATAAGATCTTCAGTTTTCTCTGGTTCAACGTCAACCCACTCAATGACATCCAGTTTTGGATCTCAGCCAGGCACTTGTTTAGTACATCACCTGCACCCGATGCCCCAGGTGCAAAGAACATGCAGAGCTGGGTATCATCAGCATAACAATGAAACCCAAGCCCATACTGTCTAATGATCCTACCCAGGTGTAGCATATACACCACGAACAACATGGGCGACAGAACTAAACCCTGGGGTGCTCCACAGGACACAGCCATCGGTGTGAAGAAACTTTCCAACACCACCCTCTAAGTTCTGACCTTGAGATAGGACTCAAACCAATAGATGACTTTGCTGGTGAACCTACATACTCCCTGAGCCAGTCCAAAAGCAGCCCATGGTCGACAGTGTCAAGCACTGATGAGAGATCAAGGAGAACAAGAACTGACCACTCTCTTCTGTCTCTCGCCTCTGAGCAGGTCATTGTGCACCCTGACTAGTGCAGTCTCTGCGCTATGCCTGGACCCTAAACCCAGACTGGATAGGCTCATACATGTCGAGCGCAGTGAGGTGTGCCTCAAGCTGAAGTGCAACAACCTTCTCAATAACCTTTCCTAAAAGGGGAAGTTAGAGACAGGTCAGTAATTAGCCAAGACATTCAGGTCCAATGATGGCTTCATCAGAAGAGGTTTCACCAATGCACTTTTCATTGTCACTGGGAACACCCCTCTGACAAGGAGCACCAGACAATCTCAGTGAACACCAGGTCCAGATGCCCAACACAGCTCATGAGTAGTCACGTTGGGCCTGGATCCAGATTACAAAATGATGGCCCAACTCAGACATCACCCTACACACCCTTCCATCATCACTGGTAGAAACCCCCCAAGATCACTGAATGCATCCCGATTCTAAGGCTCCACTCTGTTGGGCTTTGACAGCCCACTCGAGTGATCCCAGCCCTAACGGAGAACACCCCTGTCTGAGAATAACCAAGCGAACTCCCTCGATTTCACAGTGAAAATGCTCTCACAGGCCGAATGTAAAAGCCTATCCACAGACTGAAACAGCTGAGCCATTCGGTTCCTCCCAGAAGCAACCTCCCTAGACAGAAAATCTGTCTTTTACAAGTGATTGCCGCCTGATACTCATCATAGTGAGACATCAGAACCAGTCTGTTCTCCTGGCTCTGGACTTTCTCCAACACTTTAACCTTCGCCTGGTTTCATCACCCTTGGCTCGCCATCAAACCATGGCAAGACTAGGTGTGACACCAATGGGCATACACAGACTGGCACTATAAAGTCAAAGACCTCCATGACAGCCATATTATAGGCCACCACAGCTGCTTCTGATCCCCCGCACACAATGTCAACACTTTTGAGGTATCAGCACCACTGAGAGTCCTTCCGACCGAAGCCCTCTCAGGGGTGGAACTGAACCACCTTCCACAGGGGATGGAGTACAAGGGGGCCCTGAACTTGATAGTGCAGTGATCTGACCAAGTGACCGGAAAATCTTAAATTTATCAATCTCGAGCCCAGTGAGAATACTAAGTCCAAGGCGTGGCCGTGTTAATGAGTCGCAAGTAATAACTTTGTGAGGCCCAGAGATTTTATACTCGGAGGAAATCTTGACCGATTGCAACCTTCTATCTTTGACCCAGGCACTGAAGTCCCCAAGGATAAGCCATACTCAGCGACTCCAACACCTCTGTCAGCAACAATAGCCACAGTTTCCTGCAGAAACTCCCTTCATGGCCTGGAGATTGGTACATGAGGAAGATTCTACAGCCTGCACCCAGACACCTACACATTCAAATGATGCGGTATCCTCTGCCGGTGCACCACCAGGCACCAGGTTCAGCTCAGATCTAAAACAGATGGCTACCCCCGATCCCTCCTCAGGCAGTGAGCAACTGAGAACCCTCCTGGGACCAAGATTCCAGCACCAAGCCAGAATTGCCCTCGGCTAGAATCTCGTGAGACAAGCCAGATCGACTGAGGAAACAGGATTCTTCATAATTCCAACTTATTCCTTATTTTGCTGGCAAAAGCACCTAGCTTCACCTGAGCTCTTTTCTTCTAAGTTTCTTATAAGGACAGAACAAGGAACAACATCATCAGAACAAGGAAAAAATTAAGGCTTCTTTTGGCTAGGCAGATTTACTGTGTGTTACAATTTTCTTTTGTGCTTACAGGATTTGCTACTGTTTTTTGCTTACATTTTACTGTTTTATTGGTCTCCGATTCAAATTGCTGTTGCAGGGTATACTTTCTGCTGTATTGTTACAGGGTGTGCCTTCAGGTTTGTTAAGTTTTGTGCTTAAAATTACTGCTGTAATCTTCTCCTATTCAAATTATTTTTGCAAGGTGTATCTTCTGTTAAATCGTTCTGCAAGTTGTGCTTACAGGTTTTTTATTTTTTACGCTTTTCTCGTAAGTAAGTGTTTTTGAGGGGTCTATCTTCCGTGAAGTTGTTTGCAGGTGGTGCTTACAGGTTTAACAGTTTCATATATCATTAGGCTTGCTTTCAGGGCTAATGTTACAGGAGCACATACACACACTGGCTCTCCTCATTTATAAAACCCTCCCCACTCCCTCAGATCTACGAACACTGTATGCTAACTCTTCCCTGCCGCTACACCTCTCTGGCCAGTCTGGGTACTCTCACCATTTCCTAAAATATGGAACTCTCTACCTCCCCAATCCGACATTCCTATTCCCTCCATTCCATCAACACTGCCCTCTCCAACTATCTTGCTCCTAACTGTTCCTGTCATGACCTGCCTTAATTTCTTTCATCTTGCTCCTTACAGTTTGCCCCTTCAGATTTTACCCAATGCCTCTATCGATTCTACTGACCCTAGCCACTCCTAGGAGCTAGTTCTCATACCTTCGCCTCTTTTCCTACTTTCTCACCATTTTACCCTAGCCTTCACACTCCCTTGGGTTCTCAGCATCCTGAAGGGGTCCTATGGTGCCTAGGCTTACCACCTTTTCTCCCCATCTACCTATCCTTGGCCTTCCTGGTCCCCTGCACAGTCCCCAGCATCCTGGAGGGTTCCTTGGATCAGGCCTCATCCCTGCCAGGTGCTATTTCTCATTCCCTCCCTCTCACTATCCCTCTATAATTACAATGCCTAACCGCAGGAGGGTTTACAATCACCTGTACTTCCCTCGCCCCTTGCAGGGTTCATAGCTCCTGAAGGGTTCTCTTTTGGTCAGGACTTATTTCCTCCTAGGTGTTAAATCACACTTACTCCTCCTTCTCTAATACGACTCCAGTCCCTGTCCCTTGCAGGGTTCCCCCAATCCTGAAGGGGTCTCTAGGACACGACTCTGCACTGTCATCATCCTCTCTCTCCTTCACCCCTTAGTTCATGATAGCACTTGTTCACTTATTAACTGTTCTCACAAATTACATATGTATGCAACACTGTTTGTAACAACTGCCTTAATTAATTGTATGCTATGCTGATCTTTGTAACTAGAATGTAAAATGCCTCATCCCTATTGTACGCTTCCCCAAGTCGCACAGAGAGAGACAAGCTATTTGTTGCTCAAGTGTGCCTTCCTGGTGAAACATTTCAATAAATAAATAAAACATACAAGATTCTTTCCTCTGTGGTTCTTCTTTTCGGTAGGGGAAGGGCCCAACCACCCACCTACCCCATCCCCAACTACCCCATGCTACACTCCTTTTATAGAGTAGCACAGTCATGACATTTCCTGTAGCAAAGCAGGAAGGGAGGATCAGAGGGGTATTCACACACTGACCTCACTTACAGGGCACAATTAATTTAACTTGTTATAAAAGTTATACAAAACAAACAAACAAAAATTAAACTTTAGCTTTTATTTTCCTTCTAATTACTCGGACCAGGTTATAAACTCGCAACTTAACTGGAATGGATATTATTAACTGCAAGTACTATGGGACACTTTTCAAAGGGCAGTTATACAGGATTTAGGACACTGTCCTACAGGCTGGACCATCCGAGATCTAAAGGCTCAGCTCTTGGCAGCATGGGCAGAGACTCTGCGCCTCAAATTGCATATTTAGGAGGAATTATATTACAAGAACTGCCTGCCATTTCCTCAACATCTAACTGAAGCACCTCGACCATAAGGGCAGTTGGTCCGGGAGGTTGGCAGGTGGTTACTAGGGCAAATCGGTGCCCCATCACTCAATGCTCACCAATGTATCACCTCCACAAACCATATAAAACTATGAACAGATATCTGCCTCTATCTCCAAAATCAAATAAAGGGCAGAGGACACTGCAGCACAGGAGCTAGCGCTACAAAACTTGCCTAAAACAGGGACCAAAATGAAAAAGGAAAAAGGAAATCCAAAACACTTGATCATAGGAGACTCTATGATTCGGGAAGTTGATACCTACCTCTGGCTGGGGCAATGGTCAGATGTCTCCAATTACATCAGTGTGGAGAGACACTGACCACATTGCTAAAATCGTAGGAAGCAGGAGAAAACACTGATGTCCTTGTACACATAGGGACTAATGATCTTGCCAGCTGATCAGTTGTAGAGACCAGGAACACCTGACCAGGCTGGAGACAAACGGTCATCCATATCGCCTGGCATCTCCTTCTCTGAGAGCCTGCCAGTCTGGGAGAAGGGGCAGATGGACAGAATGTCAGAGAAGGGGAGATAGGGAGCTAAACATCTGACTCAAGGGCTTGTGCCTGGAAAAGGACACAAATTTGTAGGTAACCGGCAACAGTTTTGGGAGCGAACATTCTTTAAATTCGATGGACTGCATCTGACTATGGAGGAAGTCAGTGCATTGGGGCAGAAGTTTGTTGTCTTTACAGAATACTTAAACTAGCAGATGGGGAGAGGGATGCAGCAGCACCTGATACATCAAGCGGAAGAACCCCCCAGCTAGTGATCAAACAGGAGTTCAGCATGTTTGTAGATCGTTTGCATCACCAGTTAAGGAAAAGGTCCAGCTCCCCATACGACGCGAAGGAAAAGCCAGACCTCGCCCACAGCTAACGCACCAAAATCTGGCCAATGGAAGATCATGTACACAAATGCCCGCAGTCTGGAAAATAAGATCCCAGACCTGGGGCAACAATGACAGAGGCAAACTGGACATAGTAGCCATTAGCTAGACATGGTTCACCAGTAACCACACTTGGGAAACTTCAGTACCTGGCTATGTAATGTTCAGAAGAGACCGAGGTAAAAAAAAAAAAAAAAGGGGGGCTGAGGGCCCTTTTATGTCAATGAAAATATCAAAGCTACAGAAATTCAGGAATACACAATAAGGAGCCAGACTAACTGTGGATCACCCTGGAAACAGGAAATGGACAGCCATATGAACTGGGGTTGTCTACAGGTCTCCAGACCAGGGGAGGACACAGACATATTACTGAAGATATACAAAACATGACAGCTAAAGGGAGGTTCTGATAATGGGAGACTTCAACATGCCAGATACAGATTGGTCAGTACCAACAGGAACATCCGCCAGAACTAGACACACACAGTGGATTCCCTGCAGGGGAGGGCCTCAAACAATTGGTACAACCCACAAGAGATAGGTCCTGGATCTAGTACTGACTAAAGGGAAAGGATCACAGATCTCCAGGTAGAAGGTCACCTGGGGCCAGTGATCATCACATGGTATGGTTCAGTTTGGCCATTAGAACAAAATCATCTCATTCTAAGGCAAACATATGGGACTCAGAGGAGCTGACTTTGATAAGATGGCCAACAGAGTTAAGCTAGCCCCAGCAAGGAGAATTACAGGTGAAGGGTACAGGCAAAGTGGGAAAGCATTAAGGAAGCAATACTTGAAGCAACATCCCATTGTGTTAGGGAGAAAAGCAAAGCAAAAGGAGGAGGAAACCACTTTGGTTCTCAAAAACAGTAGCAGAAAAGGTTAGAGCCAAAACGCTGGCCTTCAGGAAATATAAGGGAACGCAGGGACTAAAGATAGGAGGCATACCAAACTTCCCTAAGGGAGGCAGGAAGGCAGGCAAAAGACCAAAGTAAGGAAACACTAGCACGAACAGTAAAAGAAGGGGACAAGACTGTCTACAAATAAATTAGTGGAAGGAGAAAGTCAAGAGGGATATTGCTAAGATCAAAGGGGATAAGGGGAGTGTGTGGAGGAGGACCAAGGAAAAGCATCTATGCTAAATAGATACTTCTACTCAGTATTTATTGAGAAGGCAGGCACAGCCCACAGCTTGGCACCATGGACACAGGGGAGGGAGGTGTACTAGTCCCTTCACAAAAGAAAGGGTCCCCAAGAGCTCACTAAGCTCAGGGTGAACAAGGCAGTAGGACCTGATGGTATACATCCCAGGGTACTGAAGGAGCTAAGTGTGGAACCAGAAGAGCCATTAGAAGAACTGTTTAGTAAGTATCTGAGCAACAGCGGTCCCAGAAGACTGGAGAAGGGCTCATGTGATCCCATTCCACAAGTGTGGCAGCAGATAGAAGGTGGGGAACTACAGACCAGTCAGTCTTACCTCAGTAGTGGGCAAGATTATGGAGACACTCCAGAAGAAAAGGATAGTGCAACACCTGGAATCCATAGGAGCACAGGATCCAGAACAGCATGGATTTACAACAGGAAAGTCCTGTCAGACTAATATCATAGATTTCTTTAACTGGATAACCACAGTGGTGGATCAAGGGGTGCAGTTGATGTCATCTACCTTGACTTCAGCAAAGCTTTCAATACTTTTCCACGATAAGATTGATTAATACACTGGGTAGGCTGGGGGTCAGTTGGTCAACTGGGTGGCAAACTGTTTGATGGCAGAAACAAAGAGTGGTGGTAAACGGTATACAGTCAGAAGAGATGCAAGTCACAAGTGGGTACCTTAGGGATCAGTCTTGAGGCCAGTCCTCTTCAATATCTTTCATCAGTGACACTGCAGATGGACTGGAGGTAAGGCCTGCCTGTTTGCAGATGACACCAAGATCTGCCATAGAGTAGGTGATCCGGATGGTGTGGGCAGAATGAGAGAGATCTGGAAAACTGGAAAATGGTCTGAAGAGTGGCAACTGAATTTAACAAAGAAGTGCAAGATCATGCATATAGGGAAGAGTAACCCTGAAGTTACCTATAGGTTGGGAGGAGAGTCGCTGGCAATCACAAGGAAGAAAGTGACTTACACAGAAACATACAATTTGATGGGCAGATAAGGACCTTGGCCCACCCAGTCTGCCCATTTCCCTACCTAATGGATAAGCTGCAGATCCTAGTTAACCAGCAGCCTACTTTTTTCTACCCCCACCCCTAGAATTGCCTTATGACTGTCCCATGCATGCTTGAATTCAACCACTGTTTTCAACTTCACAACCTCTCCGGAAGGTCGCTCCATGCATCCACAACCTCTCTGTGAAAAAATACTCCTTACATTACCTCTGAGCCCCTTCCATCTTCAAATTGTGCCCCTTGTTCTTGCACACCTCTTTTGAAATATGCTACCCTCTTGGACTTTATTGATTCCCTTGAGGTACTTGAAAGTTTCTATCATGTCCCCTCTCCTCCTTTCCTCGAGGCTATACATATTAAGCTCCTTTAGTCTCTCTTCATGTCTTCTGGTGCAGACCCTGCACCATTTTAGTTGCCCCTCGCCTGGACAGCTTCCATCTTGTCTATGTCCTGCGGAGATTGGGTCTCCAGAACTGCACACAGTAGTCCAGATGGGGTCTCACCAGCTGTCTGTACAGAGGATAACAACTTCCTGTTTTCTACTGGTGATGCCTCTCCCTATGCATCTCAGTATCCCCCAGCCCTCCTTACTGCCCCTCTCACATTGCTTGCCCACCTTCAAGTCATCTGATATGACTACCCCTAGGTCCCTTTCCATTTCTGTTGTTGTTAGTATCTCATCCCCATTGTGTACTCTTCCCTGGGTTTTGTTTCCCATGTGCATTACCTTGCACTTCTTAGCATTAAATCTAAGCTGCCATACATTTGACCATTCCTTTAACCTTGCCAAGTCCCTTCTCATCCTTTCTACCCCACCTTGTGCATCAACTCTGTTGCAGATCTTTGTGTCATCTGCAAAGAGACATACTTTTCCTTCCAGTCCTTCTGCAATGTCGCTTATAAAGACATTGAAGAGGACCGGTCCTAATACTAAACCCTGCGGCACCCCACTAGTAACCCCCTTCTTCAGAGTGGACTCCATTTACTATTACCCTCCGTGTCCTATTCTCCAGCCAATTCTTTACCAAGGCTATCATCTTGGGACCCACTCCCAGGCTGGCTAACTTGTATATTAATCTTTTGTGTGGGACTGAGACAAATGCCTTGCATAAAGTCTAGGTAAGCCATGTCCACAGCCCCTCCCTGATCTACATACTTTGGTCACCCAGTCAAAGAAATCTATTAGATTTGTCTGGCATGACCTCCTGCTGTGAACCCATGCTGCCTTGGGTCCTGTGGCCCTCTGGCTTCTAGCTTCTAGGTACTTGACAATTCTTTCCTTCAGAAGTGATTCCATCATTTTCCCTATCACTGAGGTTGAACTAACAGGTCTGTAGTTTCCTGCTTCTGCCCTGCTCCCACTTTGTGAAGGGGAATCACATCTGCCCTCCTCCAGTCCTCAGGTACCACCCCATCCTCCCACGATTTGTTCAAGAGGGTAGTCAGTGGTGTCACTAGTTCTACCCTTAGTTCTTTAAGAATTCTGGGATGAATCCCATCAGGCCCCATTGCTTTGTACACCTTCAGTTTTAACCGTTCTTTCAGAACCCTTCTTCTGTAAACGGGCTGGTATCAACTTCTGTATCCAGAGTGTTTCTATGGTTTGTTTTAGGTACCTCCCCTCTTCATTTGTAAATACTGAGCAAAATATTTGTTTAGTATCTCTGCCTTTTCACAGTCACCCTCTGCACACACCCTCCCTTTATTAAGCCTCACTATCCCTCCCTTAGTCTTCCTTCGCCTCCTTGATGTACCTAAAAGGTTTTATCCCCTTCTTAACTGAGTTGGCTAACTTTTCTCAGTTCGGCCTTTGCTGTTCTGACTGCCTTCCCAGCTTCCTTTTGCTTTAACTGATACAATTCTCTGTCCTGCTCCTTCTGTGATTCCTTGTACTTTCTGAATGCTTTCTTTTCTCTTGAACCTTCACTGCCACCTCCTTTGAGAACCATAGTGGTTTCTTACATTGTTTTGTTTTGTTTATTTGCTTCACACAAAGACTTGTTATCTCTGTGATGGCAGTTTTATTATTCCCATTGTTCTTCCACCCTCCTTCCTGCCCATTTGCTAGTGCATTCCTTAAGCACTCACCATTTTGGCAAAGTCAGCCCTCCTAAAGTCCAGTACTTTTGCCTTTGTATGGCTTGACTCTATTGCTGTGTTTATTGTGAACCATACTGTTCGATGGTCGCTAGTTCCCAGATGGCTACCCACTTCTACATCTGTGATCCTCTCTCCATCTCCATTTGAAAGGACCAGGTCTAAGATTGCTCCTCTCGAGTGGACTCCAATACTAGTTGTCTAAGGCATGCCCCTGTAGGTATCTAGAATAACCCCACTCTTAGAAGTGGCTGCTGCAACTGCACTCCAGTTAACATCTGACATATTCAGATCACCCATCAGCAATATCTCCCTTTATCTGCTATTCTAAGTATACTTTCTATCATTTCCTTGTCCATTTCCTCCCTGAGAGGGGGATCTGTATACAACCCTCTTGCGGATTGTGGTACCATTGCTCTGCCTCCAAATTGACCCACAGTGCTTCTTCTCCTCCCTGTTTACCCTTTTGTTCTGTTGCTTTGATTCCTTCCCTTATGTAGAGAGCTACTCCCTCCTCCTCTTTTACCCTCCCTGTCCCTCCTGTAGATAGTGTATCCTGGTATGTTTAGTCCCAGTCATGGTTTTGTGTGTACCATGTTTCTGTGACTGCCATGATATCCGATGTTCCTCCTTCATCAAGGCCACTAATTCAGGAAGCTTGTTACCCAGACTACGGGCATTGGTACTCATTGCTCTCCATTTTTGATGGCTTTACCTTCTGTAGCAGCATCCCCACTGACCCTTCTACCTTGGTTTTTTCTCATTTAGTACACTGTTTTGTAGGGCGAGGCTGAGATTTTCCTGCTGCTTATCAGTGCCTCCCCTTGACTAGTTTAAAAGCTTGCCAATGAAGCACTTAAACTGATTGCCCAAAGACTTGTTCCTTCCTGGACAGATGCAGACCATCCTGCCAGTATAGGCTGGTGTCCTCCAGGTGGAACCCCAGTCCCAATGAAGCCAAACCCCTGTGCTTCACACCATTTTTTCAACCATTCATTAAACTGCATGGTGCAAAGTACTCTCACCTCACCCATGCCTTTGACAGGCAGCACCTCTGAGAAGGATACTGTGTGAGCTACTTGTCTTAGGCCCCTCCCCAACTCTACAAAGTCCTCCTGCACTGCTCTAATCTCATGATGAGCCAAGTCATTTGTCCCTAGGTGGACAATGACGCCCAGCTCAGACTCCCTGCAGCTGTTCTCGTGATCCTGAGGATGAGCTTCCTGTCCCTCCAGCCATGGCACCAGGCAGGCACCTTACTTCAGTTTTCTCTCGCTCCCCCCAGTTCTATCCCCCCAATAACCGAGTCCCCACCAGGAGCTGCTTCCTTTCCCTGTGGTGTCCTCTGCCTCCTTCCTGTGGGCCTCCCTTGTGACAGTTGTCCTCAGCCTCCTTAGTCTCCTCTGGTGCATCCATAGGGGAACTATGCTCCCCAGAATGGTGTATGGATTGTGGAGTGGAACAACTGACTGGTGTGCCTCTGTTCCACCATCCTCACCCTCCCTGTGGTCCAACTGCTGTGCTTTCTTCGCAACCTCTGAGGTAGTGGTGGTGACTCTGATGCTCCCTGGATGGGGAGGTTCCCTTCCGACTGTTCAGTGTGGCCTGGGGAAGGTTCCTTACTACTGTCCAGTGTGGCCTGAAGATGGGCAACTTCCTCCCTCAGGGCAGAGAGTTGTCTGCAAACAGGCAGTATCTCAGCCTCCAGAAAGACTCCTGGAAGACTGCTGCCCCACAGCCATTACATTGCACTACTCCCACATGTCTACTTTTTTTGTGTGTGTGTGATTGGTTTGTTATATAGAGATATATATATATATATATACAATGTGTATGCTTATATTGTCAGCGCAGTGTGCTAGAGAGGATATGACAGTGATATGCACCTTGCACTCTTGAGGAAATGATGTCAGAACCCCAGGTATAAAGGAACTATTTCCAGGGATGGGTGGGGTGAGGGTGGGCAGGGGTTGGGCCTAAACTGTGCCCTCATGAAACAATCAGCTAAAAGCTCTGACCCACCTGCGATGAGAGTGCCTTCCTGTCAGCAAGATGCCCTACACAACAATTTGACAGAGAAAATACCCTGCTAATCAAACAGAGAAAATCCAGCCTCTTGGTGTCCTTTCGTATGTCACGGTCAGTGAAGAGCGCTGAAGCAGTTTCCCAAATGAGGTACTAGCGCAATGGATCCTGTGCTGAATCTCACTCGTCGATGTTCACTGTTAGGGAGAGGTGGCTACCAAGGTAAGGAAGTGCTCGACTGTCTCCACAGTCTATCCCTCGATGGTGAATTGTGGAGGGTCATTTACCAGGCCTTGAGCAGGCTGATAGAGCACCTTGGTCTTCTTGATGTTAAGTGAGAGTCCCAGACTTTGGTAAGCTCTCACAAAGAGATCTAGCGCAGACTGGCGGTCGCTCCTGTGTGTGCAAGGATGGCACAGTAATCAGCGTACTGGAGGTCAATGGCGGATGCCTTGCAAACTTTGGTCTTTGAATGGAGATGTCCAAGATTAAAGAGCCCTCCATCCATTCTGTATTCGATGTCAATTCCAGTGGGAAGGCGGCCTTTGGTGAGAACTAGGATGACTGCTAGGAAGATAGAGAACAAGGTTGGAGCGATGACACACCCTTGCTTGACCCCAGTTTGGATGATGAACGGTTCTGTCTTTGAACCATTATGGAGAACACTGGCAGTTTGGTCATGCAGAAGCCTCAGGACCTTGATGAATTTTGTAGGTCAGCCAAATCTGGTCAGCACCTTCCACAAGGCTTCACGATTGATGGAGTCAAAGGCCTTTGTCAGGTCGATGAAAGCCATGTGCAGGTCCTGATGTTGTTCCCAACACTTTTCCTGGATCTGCCTGGCAGTGACGATCATGTTGGTTGTCCAGCGAGATGGTCTGAATCACACAGATTCCGACAGGACTTCTTGGCGATGGAAGGAGATGGTTCAGAAGAATATGGGTGAGGATTTTCCTGCGATGGACAGTAAAGCAATGCCTCGATAATTTCTACACACTGACTTGTCTCCTTCTTAAAGATGGTAACGATGTTGGCATTCCTCAAGTCCTCTGAATCTCCTCATTGTTCCAAATTCGAAGAATGAGTTCCTGGAGCTTTAGTACCAGTTCATTGCCCCAGACTTGTAGACTTCAGCTGGTATGCCATCTGATCCCGCATTTGTTGTTGTTTTTTGGCCAGCTTGATGGCATGTCTTACTTTCGATAGAGGGTTGGCGAGATGACTCGCGGTTCAGAAGATGTCTCAAAATGCTCCTTCCATCTAGCTTGATGCCTTCATTTCCTTTAGCAGCGTCAAGCCATCTTGAGATCGGAGGAGTGGGGCCATGGGAGCTTGGACCATAAATGGTCTTTGTAGCCTGGAAGAAGCTCATGTCATGTTTGTCAATATAGAGCTGGATCTCCTTGGCCTTGTCTTGCAACCATTTGTTTTGATGTCTCGGATCTTCCTTTGAGCTTCTACCTTGATCTGTTGGTATGACTCTTTCTTTTGCTGGCTTGAGATGTCATCTTGCCATATGCAGTGAGCTCTTCTTTTCCAGTTGAGCAGGTCTTGAATCTCGGTATCATTTCATCAAACCAGTCCTGGTGATGCCGGATGACACAGCCAATAGATTCAGCACATGCCGAGTGGATGGCGGGCTTGAACTCCTTCCAGTATCTCTCAATGTTATCATCAGCTGCGGGCAGAGAGCCTTGCTTGGAGATGTTGCTGGAAGTCCTCTTGAACTACTGGGTCTTGAATGGACTTGGTGTTGAATTTCCTTTGCATTGATTTTGGCTTCCTCGATGTTTCTGGGTGAGCTGGATGTTCACGATAGATCTGACAAGGCGATGGTCTGTCCAGCAGTCACTGACTCCTCGCATGGCCCTGGTGATGTAGACATCCTTCGATCATGGGTTCTGACAATTATGTAGTCAAGGACAATGGGGGTGGTGGGCAGAGCCCCAACTCAAACAGACAAAACCTAAGTCAGCAGCAAACACTCAACTAGTCTGAGTTGGGAGCTTTGCCCCAAACCCCCATGTCAAAAGACAATGGGGTGAGGGCAGAACCCCCAACTCAAACAAAACAAGTCAACAGCAAACACACAACTAGTTTGAGTTGGGGGTGGAACCAGAAACTCCCAACTCAAACAAACTAACAAAACTTAAGCCAAACATGAACAAAAAGTAGCCTAGTGCAACTACAGTACACAGCAGCAAATGCAATGCTGTATGAACTATAACAACACTCGCTCGTTGCAGTAGCTGATGTTCTCCACTACAGTGTTGCCTTTCTCTCTTCGGGAAGAGAACTCGCATATTCTCACTTGATCATTAAGCAAACGGAAAATAAATGCATTTAAAACAATGTGATTTTGTGTTATGTATTCTTTCACAAATGAGACAGTTAAAGAGAACCATGTGGGAGGCCTCACCAGCTAAATGAGGTTACTTCAACGTGCCTTACAACCAGTACCTGCTGGCAGGTAACTTTCTCTTTCCGGGGTTGGATGGGGAACTTGCACCTCTCTTGGCAAGGAGTGAAAATAAATGCATTTAAAAATGTGCTTTTGTGTTTTATAAGTGAGACAGTTAACAGTTGAGAGAATTGAGCAAGGGGCTTGAGTCGCTGAGCAACAAGTACCCCATGGGTATCAAGCAACCAGAGAGCAGGAAATAAAAGCCCATTTTCTAATAAAGTTATTGTCTTTTGTAGGGCATAAACCTTGTTCACCTGAACAAACTGACACAACAATGGGCTTTGGGGAAATGACCACAGCCATGTGTTTATTAATAAACCAATTATTCATATATACATTTGCTTCAGCCTGATGTTAGCAGCTAGGTAGCCTTGGAAGGAATCTAGCGCACCATGGAGCAACTAGATGATTGATGATGGACCCTCCCTCCCAGGGAAGGCCGCCTACCACAGACATGAGGGATGGCTATATGACTGGCTATGCTAGCTCCTCCCCGTCAGAGGATCTGCCATGCCACGGGCGCTGCCTGAAGAGGGTGCCATCCAGACTCCATCCATCAGACCCACCCTCCTGTTAGCCTCATGGAGATCTGGCTGGTCAAGACACGTGATCCCGTTACCCTCTCCCACAGCATTCCAAGACTACCAAGCCGCCACTTACAAGGTTCATGACTGTGACAACTATCTAATCCCTAGCCTACTCTAACTGAAATTACTCCCCACCTTGCTAGAGAAGCAAAACCCAGAAAGCCCAGTGGGGAAAAAAGCAGAAATTCCTTTTTGACTAAAGTGATCCCCTTAAGTGGGACAGCAAGTTCCCTATAGCCCCATTTCCCCTGCTTTTACGGGGTGAGGTTTGGGTGGGATGTGACCTGAGACATGGAGGAATGAGGAAAATTCCTCCTGTGCAGCCCCTCTTAAGGGCTTAGCTCCTCCAAGTCCCTGGCTGCAAGCTCCCTCCCCAGGAACTCTATCCCCTCAGCCCCTTCTGGGCAGTCCTACCTGGTCCCTACTGTCTGTCCAGGTGGCCCAGGCCATGACCCCAGACAAAGCACCTGCTGCGATACCTTGCAGGCTCCTCCATTGTCTTTTGATGGCATAAGCCTTGTTCACCTGAACAAACTGACACAATGGGCTTTGGAGAAATGGCCACAGCCAGGTGTTTATTAAAAACAATTATTCATATACACATTTGCTTCGGCGTGATGTGCGCAGCTAGGTAACCTTGAAAGGAATCTCAGCTCACCATGGAGCAACTAGATCATTGTGGTCGACCCTCCCTCCAAGGAAGGCCGTCTTACCACCAACCAGGACCCCGTGAGGGCAACAACCTCCGGGCATGAGGGATGGTTATATGACCGGCTGCGGCTAGCTCCTCCCTGTCAGAGGATCCGCTGCCGCAGGACGCTGTACCAAGAGGGTGCCATTCAGACTCCATCAGTCAGGCCCGCCCTCCTGTCAGCCTCAGGGAGATCTGGCTGGTCAAGACACGTGATCTCATTACCCCTCCCACAGCATTCCAAGACTACAAGCTGCCACAAGGCGAGTTCTCCGCTCACCCCACAAGCACCTCACGCTAATACTCTCGCCACTGCCCACTGTATGTCATCCAGAAAACAGATCTACTCTTTTCTCTGATAAATGTACATCATCACCTCTATATAGACCTGTTTTTACAGACACTCCCAGGTGCTTTGCTATGGACCCCCACTAAGTCCATAATCAGTTGCAGGACCACGTTCTGCAGCTGGCGCACCTTCTCTATTGCCTTAATGTTCGGGCATGCCACCACTGCACCATATCAGACCAAATTATATGCACCTGGGGCCACCATTGCTTCACACTTGCCAGGTCCTGCCTCACCCTCTCTTTAAGCTCTCTCTTGCAGGTATAACCCTATAGAATTTCCCCAAATGAATGACTATTACATTGGGCTCAAACCTCTTCTGGGCACTTTTGCTTTGCAGTGTTGCCAGTAACTTTCGTTCCAGCGTCCCGCCATCCCAACAATGCACCTCTGCCCTCTCAGGTGCCAGAAACAGATTTTCTCCTCTGGGATGCTGCCTTGCCCTGAGGGCAGCCCAATGGCTGTACGAGTGGACACAAATCCAGATCTGCTCTGCTCGGGCGCAACACCTATCCAAAACAAAGCAAGAGAGTTATTAACATATGTGGTCTTACATACCTTTCAAAAACATACAACTTCCATCTACCCAAAGTCTGTATTGTCTTACTGAATAAGCCCTCTGCCCTGGCATGCGAGAGCTGCGCCAATCCTAAAGGATGTGTGTTGAAGTGTTCTGCAGAGATGCCCAGCAGTCACAAGGTCTTCTGCAACACATGCCTAAACTGGTACACTGTTAGGGGACACCATCCCCATGATGGAAGAAGGCCATCCCTATTGCGGGGCTGTGTTATATAATCCTGCACCCAGCTCCTTCTGCAGTTTGCCTGCACTACCTACTCGCTCCTTGGCAGAATGCAGGTTGTCGGCCTTGTATGGCCTCCTTGGGCCTTAGTAAGGTACGAAACCCCTCCCTGAATCCTGCTGCCAAAGAGTGGCAGCCGCCCTGTCTGGGTAGTTGACCAACCACCCTCAATATTTCCAGCCTTGACAGGTGTTTGCAACCTTGTCCCTCCTTTCGAATGGGGCGAAAATTGTTGGCAATCCCTGCCCCCGCCTCTGTAGCTTTTCCACACTGTTGAAACAAATGTGGTTTCCCACATCGCCAATGCACTCCGTGCTGGTATCTACAACCTTCGGTCTTGCATGATCCCTGGTTGTAGCTGAAACAACACCCTTTCCTGACCCCTTTTCCCCAATACCCCTTTGATAGCCTTTCTTCAGCGGCGAGCGCCTCACTGAAACCGGTCTGTATGTTGGACCCCCCACCAAGTCTATCAGTCCACAGCAGCGAGAGGTCCAAGACCACCCAAGATCATGCCATGTCCATCTGTTTTCTCCTCGATACTCCTTGTCAAATTCTAACCACTCCCCACCTGGCTTACTAGCATGCATGGTCATTAGCCTATTAAAGTAGACCCACAGCCCGTCAGCTTTCCCGGGCTGCCCTGAGGCGTGGATCCCTACATAGATTGTGAAACCTACTGCCCAGTTCTCCCATGTCTGCCGCTAATTGCTTTTGCTCCGCTTGACCCTGTCATCCCCATCCTTGTCATTTTATCCTTTTCCGTCTCTTTAGGCCAGTTCAGCAGGGGATAAGGCGTCAACATATTCTGTTGATTATTTGATTTGCTGCCTCACCTTGTCAAGCAAGTGTGACCCAATGGGTTCTGCCAAGATGAAAGCTCACTACCCTTGCTGCCCTGGTATTGGTGGTGATGGCTCTGCCACTCCTGTCCCAGCGACCCTGGTCTCCCCTGCAGCTAGGGCCACCTGGGCTCCCTCCTGGCTGAGCCTACCCTGGGCATGATATTTCCAACAACGGTCTAGCTTTTTGCTCTACTCCGGATTGGCCCAGGTTGCCCGGACAGCACCTGCGTGCTGGTAGCCCCAACCCCTAATGGTATTGCCCCTGTTGGGCCCCAGGGAACTGCCATTGGCTGAGTAACCTGACTTCCCGAGCCAGCTGTTGTGGGGCCATGGCCCCCACCCCATGATGGGGAATTCTCGTGCAGTGGGTGGGCTGCTGGAGTCCCACTGGTGCAGAGATCCCCGAGCCTGCCTGCAGTGGTACCTGTTGACCCTGTGGTAAGCCCCTGGAAGGTCCAGGCTTAGGGATGCTGGCGCAACTCTTTCTGCCCTGTGGCTTACCAGCTGTTCCACACAATCCCCTCTCTGCCTCGTTTCTGCTGTTGCCCCCAGTTCTTTCTGGGGGCCCCCCCACTACAAGCAAGCGCCCTCAGTTCATCAGCTCACAGCTGGTCTAAATCAAGCATACCTGCTCCTTGATCCGCTGCTGCTGCTGCTGCCCTGATCGTCTCTCTTCCAGAGTGGCTTTTTAAAGGTGGAGGAAGCACGGTGTCTCATCCATGGTGAGGACTGACCTCTCTGGCCCGGCATGCAGGGCACCACCGTCGGGGTTACAGGTTGGCGGCATGGTCAGCCGGTGCGGAGTTCCAGCTGCTTCCTGGAATGCATCATCCAGAGTCCGGTGTGCAGGTGGGTTGGCAGCCCTGAAGGCCCCGACCCCTTCTTTGCCTTGATCCCTGAAAAGCACATCCCACCCGTGCCTTACCCTGCACGAGGGCCGCTAGCTGTTACTCAAGGTCACCACTCATCTTATCGATATGTTGTTGTTCTTTAAATCAAACACAGTCACAGCCACTCCCACTTGCTGGTGCTTAAGCTGATGCTGCCACCCGCAACATGGGTCATTGACCGTGGGAGACTGTTAATACCAAAGCAGTGACCCTTTCCTAGGCCCTCCCTGGAGCTTCCAGCTTTTGGACCTCCTCTTGCTTTGCCGTAATCAGTGGCCCTAAGCACTCAGAGACTTGGACATACTACCCATTGTGCTTTGCATTAACTGTAGAGGTAATTCTATTCTACTGTGTGTCTGTGTTACTCTGTATAATATTCTGTAGTGCCGCTGATGCCTCGAGGAACATTATTTTTTTTTTTTTTAACTTGAACTTTACATAAACGTTTTGTATACTTTTCTATCCCCCCATATTGGTATCACTCTTTGCTGGTAGATACAACGCAAACATCAGTGTATCACAGAAGCCAACACTTCCTACAAATTGCCTTTAGGTATTTAGATGCAATCTAATAATCAAATCCTTCAGCTTGCAAGCATTCACTGGAATGCAAATGTGGATTACTCCTACTGTGTTGACATTAGGTTGAACTGCTATCAGTCCCCTAACAAAAACCATAACAGCTGGAGTTTTTTTTTTTTAGCATATTCAGCGGAGGCTGCAAGATTCCAACCAGGTCTCCAGGCTCACAGTTCAGTGCATTAGCCCCTACCAGAATCCCTAATGCGATCAGCAAAGCGTCTGCAGGCTCGCCTACTGCAGCCGTAAAAAGATGAGGTGCCCTCATGAATTCAAAGTCCAAAGCAAAATGCTTTTAGGCATCCAACCCCCTACACCAGAAGCTCTGCCTATGTGACTATCCAATGCATACTGACAGAACCTGCAAGCCTATGCTGCAATCATAAGTTCGCTCCATTCATTTTCGTTTTACTTTGTTTTAATACATCCAACGATGCACGCTCCTGCATGCCTCGCGGCTGCCCAGTGCCATTCCCAATATGGCGGTCACCACTCTCTACATGCATAAAAGTAGTGCTGAAATGCTACGCCTGACGCCTCAGTGTTGCATTCCCAGCAGCGAGGGAGTGATGCTGTCACTGCTCCAGCCAAAGTGAGAGAAAGGGTATACCAGGGGACCACTGGGAGAAGAGAGTGCTTAATGGCCCCTGCGTCCCCATGCCTATACCTTATGTGAGAGCTGCTACATGACCCGCTCACATTCCAAGACCACCCACTACCACGCTGCATGTAGCCCACTGGGCCGAATGCCTCACCCTCCTGGGAGTTTCCCGCCAATAAAGAGAATGCCTGGGGCCTGGGTTGCAGTGGTGCGAGACTTCGCTCTGGTGTCTGGACGTGCTGCCATCTGTCACTGGGCCTGCAGCCCTTGCTTCAGCGCTGGCTAACCTCAAGATGAAAAAAGGCACAGGTAAGCCCCTGATTGGAGGGAGACAGTTCTCAAAGTTCATCCTGAGCCCCTCTGAGGAGTGGGGCACTGCTTGGTCACTGAGCTGTGGCTGAGTCACCCTCGCCTGCTACTTGAGCCATGCGGCCTGACCACACAGCAGGGAACCAGGCCTGGCCCATAAATGGACCTACCTCCGTGGCTGGCGGGCGGCCTCCAGCCCTGGCTCTCTGGGACTCTGACCTCAGCCACGCCAGCCATTGTAGTGATGCGGCCTCTGGGCCGAACCACGAGAAACTCAGCATCTCCTCTTTAACTAACCAGGCAAAAGTGGTGTCTGGGGATTCACCCTGCTCTCCCAGTCTGCAGTTCCTCTCATAGGCCATGCGGCTTCCTGGACAAGCCAGCAGGGGACACCCCCCATGCAATCCTCTTAAAACAAAATACAGCTATTGAATTAAGGAATTCCCAGTGCTACCGACTGAAAGAGCCTGCAAGGCATCCCTTAGCACATCTATAACCTTTTTCCTCGTTGCACCCCAAGGCCATGGCCTCAGGGCCATGACCAGGCCTTACCTCTGGTGTGTCCTGATGATCCTGGTTTCCTTCTACAACCTGGGACAAGGAGAAATGAGGAAGAATTCCTCCTGTGCCTTAGCTCCTCCCTGTCCACTAGCTCCCTCTCTCCCCCTTCTGGGCGGTCCTACCTGGGTCCCTATTGTGTGTCCAGGTGGCCCAGGCCATGCCCCCAGACAAAGCCCGCCTGCTGCGATACCTTGCAGACTCCTCCATTATACCACACAAAACTATGTCACAACAACCATGGTACAATGGAGGTGGGGTTGTGTATATAGTTCCGTATACAAGACCCCCATGCCATATACAGTACTCACAGATGGCTGCATTTCAACGCTGCAAACTTAATAAAAAAATCCTCGCTTGAGATTTCTACAAATTAGGTACACACTACTCAGTGCTTAATTTGTGCCAGTGCTAGCGGGGTTCAGCACTGGCACCTCTTTTCATTCTGGGGCTTAACACCGGCACCTCTTCTAACTAAGTTCTCCACACAGTTAGCCCTTTAAATGAATTGTTCTTCACTCTTCAGTTTACTCACTGTGTTTCTTTTCCTGCGGACGTGGTGTGCAGATCACACTTGCAGTTACAGCCTGCTGTCAGCCACCTCCTAGCACTTCGTCCTTGCTGCTTGCTCCTGGCGGGTTCAGGTTAGCGGCGACAGCGCGATCACCTTCCATCTCGTGTGCTTGTGCATCATGCTTCAGTCCATTCAGACATGCATCACCTGATCAACCCGGTGGTCAGATAGTGCGTGTCTGTCTATGATGTAATAAGCGGTTGGGAGGAGGGTGACTCAGTAAAGTCGCTGAGTCGCCAGTCGAGTGCTGCAGTAAGGCCAGGCTGTGGCCGCGAAATTCCATCAATCTTGTCAAGTTGTCAAAAAACATTATTGGGAACTGTTGTGACCTCGGGGTGTGCGTGGAGGGTAGCTGTAGTTAAACTAAACAACACGGAAAGTGAAAGTTGGGCATTGCGGGTGGTGGGCAAGGGCAAAGCAGGAGACAAGTGGGCTGACCGAGGGAAAACTGCAGCCACAGCAGCCACAGTAGTGGGAAAGTAGTAGCAGACTTCTGGCTGGAGCCTGAGGGACGAGACTGAAGAAATCCTTAGCCAGGCCAGGCCCACTGGGCAGCAAAATCTGATTCAGGGGTGGTGGGCTAACGCTCGAAGTGGTGAAAGCTGAAGCACATTAGGCAAGTTACTATAACAAACAATTAGAACAAGGGCAACAGACATTAAGACAACTTAAGGCCAAGGAATAGGGATTCAAGAAGAAGTCCAGGGCAGAACAGAACAGAAGCAGCAGCCTGGGCTACCTAACAAACACAAATAAGTAGTAAACCAAAAGAAAGTAAAATAGGTTCCTTGGATGGCTCTTCAAAAAAAAAAAAAAAAAAAGGCAGCAGACAAGACTGCATTGATGCTGATAAGTTTTGCAGCCTGAATTCAAGACAAGCTGAGAGCTAATCCCTATCCTATTCCTTTGGGACCCCCACTCCCGAACTCACAGCCGGACTACACTCCATGGTGCCTGGCCCTCCACCTGGTGGGCTGATAAAACTCAAACAATTTCTCACCGAGTATACTGGTCCCCCATTCATCATGCACCCGACATAGACACTGCCCTCGCCTTTTTCTCCCAAACCTTTAACAAGGCCTGTGACCTCCTTTACCCCTCCACAGGATTTGATCCAAAACACGTAATGCACCCTGGGTTGCCCTGCCTCTACAAATGCTCAGAAACAGGGATAACCTCTGGCACCTTGCCACTGAAACAGGCCAGATGGCTGATAGACAGGCCTATAATGCTGCACAAGCAGGTGCACACAGGCCATCCGTAGCCAAGGCCGACTCATTACCAGGCCACCCTCACCTCCTCCTGGGTGTGCCCGGACTTTCTGGGACAATGTTAAACAACTAAATAGGAAAGCACTCCCTCCACCATCCCAGCTCACCATTGATGGCTCTACCTCCACCGATCCTGCCTGCACAGCTAACTACATAACACCTCTTTTACTGACCTTAGCTCTGTCCTCCCCAGTAATTTCTTTGACCCTCCCCCACCCTACCTTCCCGGTCCTCCAACGCCCCAGCTTCCCACCTACATAAGGCATCTGCCCAGAAAGCCAGACCTCTCCTGATCAAAGCATTAAATAGCAATAGTCCAGCAGCGACTCCCTGGACCTCAGTATTCTCCGGCTGGTGCTGGACGAAATCCTTGTCCCACTCACCAGCCTACTTAACCGATCTCTCTGCCTGGTGCAATTCCCACTGCTTGGAAAACAGCCATAGTCACACCCATTCATAAAGGAGGCGACAGGTCTCCACGGGAACCACCGACCTATCTCCATCCTCCCTCCCTCACCTCGCCAAAGCCCTAAAAAAAAAAAACTGGTGGCCATTCAAATCACCAAATATCTGACTAAACATAACATCTTTGTCCCAGAGCAGCACGAGCTTCCATGCTGGTCACAGTACCGGCACTGCACTAGTTGAATTCTCAATTTCCTACACTCCTCCCTGACGCCAGCTCCTAGCTGGTGCAGTGTTCATTGACCTCTCAAAGGCCTTGACACTGTCTCCCACCCTCTTCTGCTGGATGCCCTCTGCCACACTGGTTTCTCGCGGCCCTCTCGCCTGGTGCACTAGCTAACTATCTGCTCACTTCCAATGTAAAAATCAATGGGACACTTTCGAAACTCGTCCCATTTGCTCAGGGAGTACCTCAGGGCTCCATCCTGCCCCCTACTCTTCTCACTCTATCAAAACACCCTGCCCAATGCATGCTCTGGCAAAATTCTTCTGTATGCAGACGATGCTGTCATTTTTGCCACCCACCGCAATCCCATCTCCCTCCAGGACACCCACAACAATCCTACAATGATGCGAAGCCTGGTTTAAAGAGCACAGACTCGTCGTTAATCTCAAAAAAACAAAACAGTGCTTTTGCCCACCCCAAAACAAAGCTGGCAACTTCTCACTCCATATCCTCTCTAGTACCAAACAACAACTTGAACAAGTCTGCTCCTACAAGCACCTTGGGGTTTCTTTTCGATTCAGCCCTCACCTATCACACCCACATTGATGCCCTTGCATCTGCCACTAATACAACGACAGCATCCTCTATCGCTATAAAACTGCCTCCCCAGATGCCCTCCGACTTGCAGTTACGTCTTCAGTACTGTCCTTTGTTGACTATGGCCTGCCAGTATATGGTGCTGCTCACCTACCACCCTCAATAAAATTCACCTCACCTAAATAAGGCCTGCAAGCTGATTATTGGTGCCCCAGGCTCACACATGCTTGTCAACTCTATGACGAGGCAAAACTGCTTAACCTAGATGAGCGGCTATGCTATCAAACCTGCCTCTCACAAAAAAAACTCTTACACGGGCTATCCTCCTGGGGTGACAGCCTCCATCCACACACCAGCCAGACACTCCAGCAGGAACCACTCTACTGGTCCCTAGATCCAGGACCACCCATGGATAGAGGTTCTTCTGATACAGAGCTCCATCCTGGTTTAACTCTCTCCTGCTCCCATCTCCAATACCCCACAATCTCCAACTTCAAACCGCCCTTCAGAGCCAACTGTTTAACACATGCAGCTGCTCCTGTCTCTAAATGTGGCCTAGATCATACACTTTGACAGCCCCACTGGGCGGCAGTCCACCTCACCCCCAACCTCTCCCCATTGCATACTGCCTCTGTATTACCAGCATGTGATCAGCTGTATCATTGTAATTGCTACTAAATTGTATAAATGTATGTAACCACTATGTGCTACACTAAATATGTGACTCTTATGCTGTAACCTAAAATTGTTCTGTTTGTCCTCAATGTGACGAGTACCTTTGGAAATGAGCCTCTGGCTCAAGGTTGTAAACCGATGTACAAATAAATAAATAAAATAAAATAATCAGCTCAGTTGTGTGCATTTGAACTTCAATTTGGTAAGTTCAGCCAGCAGTTGTCTGTCTGGGTTTGACGGATTATTTACGTAAACATTTCCCTAGTTCTTCAAAAGCTGAACTAAAATAAACCTCTATGACTATACAAAAGGCTGAGAAGGAGCTGTGAGACTGGTGAGTACATCCATAAGACTGGACTGACAGGGTTTGCATCCCACAATCTTAAAAATGTGTCAAATGCTAGGTTCTTCTGCGCGGTCCCACCACAAAAAAATTAATAAATAAATAACAGTAAAACCAGGAGGAAAGCAAAGGAGAGGAGCTTTGTGACCACAGTAGACTGAGGTTCAGTTTGCACAAACTCCACTTATACAGCACATTACTGTGTGACAGGAACTGCTTTTAAGGGGCTGGGGCTTAAATAAAAAAAAAAAAACTAACACAGGCAGAGGAGCTGGTGTCGGACTGCGACCTTTGGTTTGATTCCCATTCCCACAGGTTCCACTTACATACAGCGCATAACTGTGTGTGACAGTAAAAGTCTGTCTCTTTGAAGGGGCTGGGGCTTGAATAAAAGAAAAAAGGCTAAGTAAGACAGGCAGAGGAGCAGGTTAGATTTCTATTCATTTTGGTGACAGCTACCTGCCACATCATAAATTTAAAAAGTGTCTCATGGTCAAAGGAAATATGGTCATATTTTTCTAAGCCAGGAGGTAGTATGAACCAGACTGAGCCAGTCACTAAGCGGAAGAAAAGGAGAGTGATGAAAACTACAGAAAAGAATCAGAAGATGTACCGAGTGCTAAAGTTACATGTATCAGCGGCCTCAGTGCTACAAAAAAGCAAGTTCATGATTATGAAGGGAATAGTGTTTGGAAAACAGTTGTGCCAATAGTGACTCTAGATCACAGAGCTCTGGTAGTGAAGACGAATTATCTGAACAGGTTGTGGCTCACAGCAAGATTTACTTCCTGCAGGATGGAAACATGAACAAAAATTTTTTCAGAGTAAATACCGTGGTTAGTCATCAACGGATCAAATCTCGGTTGCAGTGTGTGTCAGCAAGTCAGTAACTTAGGTCCTGAAAAATTGCCGGAATGAAGTTGGCTAAAGTATGGATCGAAACTGCTGTTACTTCATATGGTACCAATAAAGCAAAGAAACAGAAATCACTATGGAAAAGATAGGAGAACATGCACAAACTAAGTCACATGTTGCGCGACTGCATTCTTGAGCAGTCAAAAGAAACATTGCTGCAATTAGCTGCAAATGCACACTCAGCTCAAATTGCTACTATGGGGGCGCTAATGAGCAGCTAACTCAACGGATCGTTATCGTCACTCCCAGTCTGCGACTGAATAAAATTGCTAATTAAGTTTAAATTTACTCGAAGTTAGCAAGGTGTAGTGGAATCACTCATCGGAAGTGATAATGGGCTGAATATTTGGCTCCAAACCCAGCCAGATCCCAGTGGGGTGCAGGAAACGCCGAAAAAAGTAGCAGTGAGGGGGCGAGATAACACAGGCCTTGTCTCCCTTTCAGCTGCTGGAGGTTACTGCGCCGGCCAGGAACTGACTGGCCAAGTCATTGCAGCTTTATATCTTCGCCTGACTAAAATGGAGAGCAAATTAGATTCCCACTTGCAGGAGGTGCTGGAGCAGCAAGCCCAACAGGGAAGCCCGAACAGCAGAGGCTGAAGAGAAGAATCTCCGGCTGGAAGACAAACTGCTGACAGTCCCTGGGCAAGTGATGGCGACTGCAAAGGAACTCGAGGAATTCAAAGAAGCTCACGACTATCAAGAAAACTATCAAAGATGCCTCAATCTGCGTCTGAGGGCTTGCCAGAGGGGCGAGAAGGGAAGGCCCTGGATTTTGTAGTAGAAAATTACCGGAGCTGTTGGGGCTGCAACAGGAAAATTAAGCTGGAGAGGGCCCACAGGGCTGTTATGCCTCGACCCCAGGTGGATCAACCCCAAGGCAGAATTATGCTATATTCCACCACTTCTAGGACAGGGAGATGGTCCTAAAGGCATACAGAGAGAAGGGCACGCTATTGTATGAAGGTAGGTGCCTCTTCTTTTCACAGAATTACTCAGCTCGTCTACTTAAAAGAAAGATGTCTAATGCTGTTATGGCCCAGCTACGGAGCCTGAAAGTGGAAAACTATTTGGTGTATCCGGCTACCTTAAAGATTCGGCATGAGGAGCAACCTTCTCATTCTGGGAAGAGAGAGTGGAGGACTTCATGAAATCCTACAAAGAAAGCAGGTTGAAAGGAAAACAGAGTGACCGTCGAGACTTCTTCTGTTAGCATGCCGCCAGCTGTTTTGTTCCCCGAATGTTTGTGGAGTTAAAAGTTAAGAATAAATCTATGTTCTACATTTTATTAGACTGTGATGTACTTTGGTGCCTTTAAGAAGGTAATGGTTCGAAAAAACAAGAAAGCTAATATGTTGGGAGTTAAAGCAAGTCTTTGTATGTGGTGAGAGGCGACCAATCGAGGTTTGCTGAAGTAGGGAGCAGTATGCAATCGATGGAAACCCAAAAATCGATGAGATCAGAATGAGCAGTTGGATTTCGACAGGAGAGGATGTGGCATCGTGGTACAGGTAGTTCCCTGGGGCCCCGCCAGTGTGGCGGCGGGAGGACAGGCGCTGCGTGTTTGTTCTAGGCACGGCCTGGCCTCTCCTGTCGCGGATGCTCTTGGGGGAAGTCGCTATCTCACAAGGACTCTTGACAGAATTATGGAACCTTGGTGTCTTATGGGGATATAGGGTTGATTAATGGGAGGTACAGGCGGAAAGGTGGGGAGTGGTGGGGTAATGGAACACAGGAAGTAAAAGAAATTATAGTTAAAGTAAAGGTGGGATTAGTATGGAAAAGAAGGGAAAAGAAATGCATGCTGCATTGAAAGATAAAGGCAAGAAATTGAGGCGAGAATGTGAAAGGTGGATGGGCTGGGATGGGGAGGCTACAGTGAAAAGGTTCTGCTATACAATTAAAGGAAGGAGACAACAATGGAGTATTGCTCACTGGGGCAGAGGGCTGCAGCTGGGGGCGGGGCATAGCGTCTACTGGCAGAGAGGTAATGACACTCATGCTGTTATGGCGATTAGTGTCAGGGAGACCGAAGTGGAGGCGAGGCGAAGTTGTATACAGGGGAGGGATAAGAAGAGAGAGGTGAGCAGAGGACAGAAATCCAGGAAAGAGTTCAAAAATATGGGAATTACATTAAGGAGAGAAGGAAGGGAGGTGGAAGGAGGAAGGGCAGGGAGGGCAGAGAGGGACTGGCAAGGAGATAAAATAAGGAAAAGTTAAGTGTAACAGGACCTAGGGGAAGAGGGAAGGGGAGGAGAAAGTTGGGTTTATTTGTTAATAGTTGATTGTTCACAGATGCGGTCAAAGGTATCTCGTTTATATTGTCATTATACAATGTGTATGGGGTCTAAAGCATAGGATAGACAGTGCAGAGAAGGTAGGAAGGAGGGTGGATGGATATGGTGGGAAGGATATGGGGAAAACAAGGAACTAAAATATGGCTAGTATACATGATATAATTGTTGTCTCTTGGAATTTCAAGGGCATTGCAAATCCAGTGAAGAGAACTTCGCTTTGACAGCACTGGGGGCTCAGTGGCCCTGATCCAAGAAACCCACCTCACAGAGGTGGAGCATGCCAACTGGCTTGGACATGGGTAGGTAAGTGTTACTCGGCCTCATACTCTTCCCATACACGGAGGGTGGCAATACCGCATAAAAACCTACCCTTCTAGTGAAAAGAATAGTAAAGGACCTGAGGGAATATATCTTTACTTCTGGTATTTTGAATGGGGAACAAATCACTTTTGGATGTGTATATGCACCAGTATATGAACCACAATTTTTGTATCTTTACTGGATTTGCTTATTAGTGAACAGTTTCCTGGGCTGATCTTGGGGATGATTTTAATTGTACAATGGATGCTAGTTTGGACCATTCAGAGGGAAGAAGCAGAACCTTTGAAGCTCTGACACAGTTGCAAGTAGGGCTAGCGGACTTAGACCTGGTGGATGGATGGCGCACTTTTACCGGGGCTAGGAGTATACATTCTATTCCAACCCACATAGGGCGTGGTCCTGCTTAGATTACATTTATTTACCAGGAGCTGGTGTGATAAAATCCAGCAGGTGTCACATAGCCCTAGCCATGTTTCTGACCATGCTATGGTGGTTTAACATTACAAAATAGTAAAGCTAGGGAAGGGCCTCAGCGGTGGAAATTTCCTACATATATGGCCAGGAGCGTAGAATTTAAGGAATACCTTGAGGAACAATGGTGGCTCTATGGGAAACAAATAAGAGACTGCAGTGTCAAGGTGATCTTTGGGAAGTGGGAAAGGCATTTATGAGGGGGCAATAATAGCATATATGGCTAAAATCAGGAAGCAGAAGCAAGCGAAGAGGGAGCTGGGGCAGCAATTAAAAGTTTAGAAAAAGGGTGGCGGGAGGGAGAAGGAAAATCGGTCAGGCTCTTAGCAACAGCTAGGACAGTCTTGAATGCAATGCTCAGAGAGGATGCAGGAAAACATGGCAGTATTGCCAATGCCAGGTATTTGAATGGGGAATAAACCAGGCCCACTGTTGGTGCGACTAATGAGAGGTGGAAGGAGAAAAACATATTTTGAGGGTGAAGAATAGGAAGGGAAAGTATGTGGGAGCTCGAAGGAAGTTGGAAGCTGTTTCAAGGCCTTTTATGAAAAATTATATTAGACGAATACAAGGAAAAGGGAATGAAGCAAAAACTTCCTGAAGGACCTTCCACTCCTACATTTTCAGATTCACAAGGGAGGCACTGAACCAGCCTTTCACCAGTGCAGAGATTATGAGGGCTATCCAGAAAATGGGTCAGGAGAAAGCAAGTGGCCGGATGGCTTCCCAGTGGAATATTATAAAATGTTGGGGGCAAATGGCGAGCACATTATGTGAACTCCTGGCGAAAGAGGAGGAGTAGAGATGCCAGTCCTGCCGGGACTTTCTATGAGGCTACTATATGCCTCACACCAAAACCGGCAAGGATGACACTGACTTGCGGCATACCAACCCATATCCCTGCTCAACTGTGATTTGAACATTTTAGCGAAAGTATTAACAACTAGACTGGAGGCCATTCTGCCAGAGTTAATCCACCAGACCAAACGGGTTCATTAAGGTCATCAATCATATCATAATATAGCGAAGATTACTTAATGTTATTTGGAAGGCCAATCAAGAGAATGAAAAGGTGGGTATTGTATCAATGGATGCTGAGAAAGCATTAACAGAGTGGAATGGGATTACCTATTTTCAGGTGATGGCCGGTTTGGTCTGGAGGATTCATATATGGCCTGGGTGAGGCAATGATGTGTGCCCTAAGGTGACAGTCTTGGTGAATGGGGCCTATCAGCAGTTCCAATTAGGTAGAGGACAAGGCAGGGTGCCACTATCTCCCCTTCTGTTTGCACTGTCAATCGAACCCTTAGCAGTGGCTTTATCATGCACGAGCAGGTGGAGGAGTGAAGGGGCAAGAGAATCGGTGTACAAAATTGCTTTATATCTGAGATGATATGTTGCTATTTGTGTGAAACCCGAGACATCTCTTCCCCTGTACTGTCTATAATAGAGAAATTCTCAAGTTTCTCAGGTTATAAGATTAATTTAGAAATCGGAGTTGATGTGCTTACCTGAAAGTGACAGAACAGTGGAACAACTAGGTTTAAAAGCGGCACAAAATGGGTTCACATATCTAGGAGTCAGAATAGGCGGGGATAGGCTCCTGTATATTGAATTATCTCCCTCTAATAAGAACTATCACGGCTGATTTAAGGTGGTGGGCACAGTTACAAATATCCTGGATGGGCGGATAAATTTGATAAAATGAATATTCTCCCAGGATACTGTATCCCATGCAGATGCTGCACTGGGTTAACTAAAGGATATTAAAAGGTTAGAGAAAATCTTTACAGAATTTATCAGGCGAGGGAAAAGACTGAGAATTAGCTTACAACTGCTTAAAGCAGAAAAAGGGAGGGGGTCTCAGCTTTCCAGACTTCGATAATTACTATCTGGCAGTACAACAAAGGTGTGTGGTAGATTGGGTACACAGGCGACGGTGGCTACTTGGGTCAACTTGGAGCAGGATGGTACACCTGGTAGACTTACAGCATACATTCATACTAAGGACTAAAGGCGTACAGAGCGCTGGAGAAGCAAAACCCTTTAGTGGAAGCAGTACTGAAGGCTGGGGATGGCTGAGGAGACTGAGCAATGGGGCAGGGGAGACTCTGCTTATGCTGGTGGCAGGGAACCCGTTCTTCTTGCCTGGGTGGAGGACGGGGCTTTGGGAATGGGAGGAAAGGGGTGAATAGTATAGGGCACCTAGTAGACAAAGGAGAACTATGCACCTTTGAGCTTAAAGCAGAGGATCAGGCTGGCAGATCCGCATGGGTATCGTTATATGCAAGTCTGGCGTATGTGGGGAAACTGGACAGGAAAACAGACCTAGATTACAATTGGATCAGGCTGAGCAGTTGAATTATCAGGCTAGGATAGATCCCAAGGGCTTTTGGGAAAGTAGCGAAGTTGGGGAAGCAGAGATTACGGATGGGATGGGTAACACTAAAGCGCTGTGGGAAAGAGACCTGGATCAGGACATCTCGGAGGAAAATTGAATTGGTCCTTCACATTTTGAAGGAATTATGGTATGTAATAAATTTAAAGAAGCCTTCTATAAATTCTTGCATAGGCTGTATTATCCCCAGACATCGTGCATAGGCGCAGCCCTAGTGTCCCGATGTGTGGAAGAGGTGAGGGCATGTATTTGCACTGCTTCTGGCGTGTCCAGTTTGGTTAAGTTCTGGAAGGCGATAACTGGAGAAATATCTAAGATGGCAGGGTACCCTGAGAGAGATCCAACCACATGCCTATTTGGGGTGACTGTAGAGGGGAGGATTGGGATCCCCTGCCAAGGTGGATGAGAACGTTACTGGTGTTGGCACGCCACTGTATTCAGAATACAGGTATCTAACATAACCCCACGGTTCTTCAGTGGCGCAGATAACGCACGTGCCTTGGCACTGGAAAGACTAACAATGGTGGTGCGAGATAGAGAGGAAGCTTACTCTAAAAGAATGGGCCCCATTCTTGTCTTCCCCAGTCTGACGGAGGGAATAATGTTAAGGACGGGCCTAGGATGAAACAGTCATGGATATGACATGAGGGAAAGACCTACTGACTAGACTCATATAGGAAAATGGAAGGTCTACAGGAAAAGGAATATGTAAATGGAATTTTAAAGGACCGTATTACAGTAATAAAGTTAAAACAAAAAAATGACAAGTTATAACGTGTTAATGTTATTTTAAAGGAATATGATAAGATTCAGAGTATATGATTGACCACATCTGTATGTGTGTTTTTCTTTTCCTTATTTGTGCATATTTGTATCTGTGTTTTTTTTTGTCTGCTTGTACTTGAATGTGTTGTATAACTGAAATTTGAATAAAAACAGTATTCAAAAAATTGCTACAGGACAGAATCTTCAGAACTGCTTATAAAGTGAGGCTAACAGCACGTCATATGGTTTTAGTAGAAACAGACTGTCAGCAGTTGAATGGACATGACATGGGGCAGATTTTGCATTCCAATGTGGCATGTTCTAACATTCAACATCACATTCCTCAGAAATAAAGAAAAAGCTGTTTGCTCAAATCACATTGATTGCTCCTAAAGTGAGTCTTTTACTCAATGAAGCTACTGCTTTAAACAACAGCACTTTAATTGTGTACATGCGATTGACGTTACCTGGCATGGAGTCTCCTGCCAACTTATTTGTGGACTTTGTGGAGTTACAGGATCCGACGGCTGAGGGAATAGTGAGCAGTTTATTGTCTGCACTAAAAGATTAACATAACTGAAAACTTCCTTGCCAAGTGCTTGGTAGCGAGTTGCTTAGCATAGACGCTTCAGTGATGTTTGGATGCAATACGGGTGTTGTGAAGTGGTTACAAGACATGTTTCCAAATATAATAGCATGCCACTGCTCTGCTCATCGCCTAGAGCTTGTGGTCGGTGATGTCATGAAAGATGTTGAGCTACGAATCACTTTAAAAGTCTGCTAGACAAGCTATATTCTCTTTATAGCACATCTGGGAAAAATAGATTAGAGCTGAAGCTCTTGATATTCAACTTTGCAAGATAGGTAGCGTGTTAGACACACCGTTGGGTATAGCGAGCTTTAGAACAGTAGAGGCTGTTAGGAATGCTTACCCTGCTCTTTATAAGCACTTCACATCTGTGGCTGATGACATTTCGTGACAGCGCCAACACGCAAAACGCATTGCAGGTCTAAGCAATGGCTGTCATCGGCTCAGTTTGTTAGCAACCTTGGAATTATGTATGATGTCCCACGGAATTGTCAGAGTTATCTCTAGAATTGCAACATCCGCGTTTGTACAATGCGCTGATGCACTGAGCTATCTGCAGCTAAATAGCGTGTTCAACGAATGGTAGAAAAAGCAGGAAATTTTCGCACAGTGTGAAAAAGCCATAGAAGAAAGAATGTTTCCAGGATGTTCTCTTACATGAAGGAAATGTTTGCGACAAGAAGATTCACCGGGACAATTTTTCCACAGCTTACTGACAATTACTTAAAATGTATACTGTCTACAGGAGGCACCACTTGGTGACAGAGTGGATACAGGAATCTGATCACCGAAAATGAAAGTATTATATAAGCAGTACTGGCCCGATGAGCTACCTACACTGTATGGAGAAAGTGAGATTGAGTCTCTTTGCTAAAGATTTTATATTGGTAACACTCGTGAAACCATTCGGGCATACAGGGTGTACAAGGAGTCGGGTGGTAAATAAATTCAGGAGCAGGATATGGACCTGTTGACAGCTGTGAGTACACGTATGAGGTGAGCGAGGTTTTTCCTAAATGAATCTCATATGCACATCAACACGAGCATCAATGCTTATTGAAACTATTTCATTATCACTATTCCTCAATCTAGTCGGCCCACCATTGAAGAAATTCAGTCCCATCCTCATGTTCGGGCATGGCTTGCCAAAGGCACAGAGCAGCCAATGACACACAATGTAAGGAAAGAAAAATATGAGGATAACCAGAGAAATATGGAAATTCTCTGGTCTTTTCTTGATAAGTAGAGAACCAACCAAATCAAACTCAGAATTTGTTTCTGCAAGCTATAAAACTGGTGTAGCAATCTGGATGCTTACTTATTGTTATTTGCAGTTTAATACAGAATCTGTATTTTGGCTCAGGGTTTTAAATAATTGATTAGCAGTTTTTTCTTGGGACAATACTAACTGTACAGAAAGCATTTATACAGGTTTTCTAGAAGTGATGTTTGTTAAACACAGTGAGCAAAGTGCTATGCATTTTCACAATGTTTTAGAACTTTATGAGCAAAACGCTAATCAATTTTAGAGTTAAATAAAACCCTGCAGCTAATGGCTAGCAGATGCTGAAACAGTGCTTCATATACTCTTCTCTTTGTGCTACACTTCCATCATATTCATTCATTAACCACACACACAAATTACTGTAGCATGTTGTGCAAGCATCCATCATAAAGTAACGGTGGCCTACCATCAGCATCCATTACATTATGATGGATACTTACACAAAACATTATGGTAAATTTTGTTAGGAATGGCACTGTTCTGTTACCTGGCCAATCCAAGTTGGGGATTAGCTGTTCATCAAAACTGTTCCTAAGGAATACCTGAAAGGAAAACAATAAATTTAAACAGGACACAAAGGATCAAGGGTTGGATTTAAACCACATGTAAATCATCAGATTAAAAAATTGTTTATACTTCTCTGATAGGGAAACTGTAAGACATGTTAAGACCTATAAAATAAAACTAAATAAAATCTTCTAGAAAAATACATATTTTTTTTAATAAAGGCAGATGGTAATGCTAGACATTTTAGTAACCAAGACAGCCCCAGAAACTCTTTGGTTTTAGATGTTCTGTTTTGAGTATTGTGCTTTTATTGAAGATAAAATACACTTGTCACAGGTTCCCTGGTACTTCCCGACTCCTAGGAAAAAATGTTTTCACCTGGATGGAGTCAGGATATGGAGACTCCGCTCACCTTATTAAGCAACAACATGTACCACATAGCATCTAGCAGGGTACAACTTTGCCTGGTATTGTATGGTGCACGGCCTGGGGTTCTTTGACAAGTCTTAGGCCCTGTCATATGATGAAATGTTCCTCTTACTTGAGCAGCTAACCTCCCATTGTAACAAATTAATTGCAGGAGCATAGTTATAATGTTATAGGTAGGCCAGAAGCTCTTGGGTTTGGATGCTCTGTGGAGTTTTGTGAGTGACAGAAGATAAACACACTTTCTGTTGCAGGTCTCCATAGGGGAACCTGTAACAGAACAGAAAAAGCTTTTATCTTCAGTAAGGAACATGTAACTCAAGTTGTTTATCTTCAGTAATAGTCCCAAACTCACCACAGAGCATCTAAACCCAGCTCTGGGGACCATGCTCCCCCATCCCACTGGCCTTGGGTCATCACACAGCACTGTGCCATTGCTTCTACATGCCCATGATCCTTTATCTATAAAACCTTTTTGTGCTTCAGTTTTAATTAGTTCTGCTGCTTGTCCCATGCTAGATGCTATATGTGGTACATTTTGTTGCTCAGTAAGGTCAGATAGTGTCTCCAATACCATAACTCCAAGTTATGGTATTGGAAACCTGGGTAACTCCCCAAAAAATTATCCCCGGATTCAGGGGTAGAGAACCTGACACAGGGGGACCAGATATTCAGACTGCACTGGGCAGTGGCGCAAGCCCAGGCGCAGTGCAACAGGCGCTGTACCAGGGCATGGATCAGGCGATATTCAACAGTGCCGCGCCATGGCCCAGCACCGTTGAATATGGAACAGAGGGCACAGACACTGCTCATGGTGCAGTGGCACCGTGCCAGTGCAAGACAAAAGAAAGGGCGGGGGATGCGCAAGCGCGGTTCGCTGGCGCATCACCAGCGATAATCCAACCTGGGGCATGCAAATGAGGCCATTGTGGAGTACGCAAGGCGCAAATGGGGCCATTTGCATGTCATTATGGTCCCATTTGCATGTGATGCGCCGATCCCGGCGACTGCGCCTGGTGCCCTGCTAGCTGCAGCCGCCGGGGACATCCTGATGTGCCAATGCAGCCCCCGCTCCTGTACGCCCGATCGCGGGTTTTAGTAATACAGAAGGATCCTTGGTGGTCCAGTGGTAACCCCCTTGCCCGATCGCGGGCTTATGATAAAGGAACCCTAGTGGTCCAGTGGTAAGCCCCTTCGCCCGATTGTGGGCTGCTGTGCAGAAGTTACCTGGTGGTCCAGAGGTACCCCCTCCCCACCCACAGAGGGTCCCCACGCCCAGCACCACCCCATCATTGGTGGGAGGCAGCAGTGGACAACAGGCGTACAGATTGTACTGTGCGCTGTCATTCGGCGGGGACACGGGTGAGGTGCTGCCACCCGCCGATGATGGGGTGGGTGGGTGACGGGGACCTCTGTGGGTGAGTGGGGAGGGGTACCACTGGACCACCAGGTAACTCTTTCTTTGCACAGCAGCCCATGATCGGGCGAAGGGGCTTACCACTGACCACCAGGGATCCTTACATTTACAAAGCCCACGATTGGGCACCACTGACCACCAGGGGGTCTGTGCCCAGCAACAGTGATCTGGTGGCGGGGCGGCCACCCACGGTTGCTGTGTTGCGCCATGCACCAGCAGCCCACCTGTGGGTGACTGAGACTTGTTCCTGCTTTTTGGGGCACTATTCTGAGCCCCTTGTGCAGTGCAGTGCAGGGTTGTGCCAGCATTACGCGCCCGCACATCCCGGATGAATTATCGGGATGTGCCGCGATATGCATGGGCACGCCCCTGCATCTCGCGCCGCACATTACCAATGTGCCCTGGTGCATCGGGGTTACGACAGCAGCTCTCCTTTGAATATCCGCCGCGATTGGGGGGTGCATGGCACAATCCCTTTGAATATCTGGGCCAGAATACAAATGTGTTTTATCTGCAATATAACCCGCCAAAACTCACCACTGAGCATTTAAAATCAAGAGATTCTGGGGACCCTGGCCTTTGAGTCAATTCACAGCATCTTGCCCTTTATACAAGCCCATGGTCCTTACCAGTGGTCAGCCAGACTCTTCAATACCCCAACTGTCCCCAAAAGGAAAATTCTTCCCATGGATTCAGGGTAGGAACCTGACACAGAAATGTGTTTTATCTGCAATATAACCCCAAAACTCACCACAGAGCATCTGAAATCAAAGAGCTCTGGGGCTATACCCTTGGGTTTGGGCCAATTCACAGCATCTTGCCATTGCATTACACTTATACATGCCCACGATCCTTTACCAGCACCCGATCAGCCAGACTCTCCAATACCCTGACTCTCCCCAAAAGAAAAATTCTTCCCATGGATTCAGGTGGGGTGAGAACCTGACACAGAAATGTGTTTTATCTGCAAAATAATCCCCAAAACTCAACCCAGAGCATCTAAAACCCACAGCTTTGATGTTGGACTCAGATCCTGGCACTCTTTTCTGTACAAATTAAGCACTGGCAAACTTTTTAAGTCTCTTTCGATTTAGTTTTCTCAAATCCTACAATCCATCCGAAATCACTACAGTCTAACCTAGTGCTATGCACACACACTAGCAAACTTTAACAGACCCTCCAGCTGTACCGGTTTTGCCGGTACAATACTGTTTTTAAACAATGGTACCGTATCCTGACTCATCGGCACAATGAACCAAATTTGCAGCAAAAGCCTCCAAGCTCCCACTTACTTCACATTAACATTATACCTGAGCCAAGCGCTGACTGCCGCTAGCCAGCAGCACAGTCCCAGTCATGGAGCGTCCTTGTTCATCCCCATGGTAACCACCAGATGATTTTTCTGGTGTGTTACTGGGTGTACCCTGCAGAGGGCGCTTACAATCTCCAGGACAGTTTGAGTACCTCAGATGTTTCCCTTGATTTACCAGGACCAAGTCTGCTGCTGGTTGTGTTCTCCTCAGCTGCTGACACTGGCGGAGAAGAAGTGAGCACAGCCGCATGAGTTTACTTATGTTGAAGCTGCAGCCCGAGAGGTCAGTGACTGTGTGGCAGATCAGTGGGCACATAAGATGTCTATTAAGTCCCTGGGAAAGTTAAACTTTAGTTTAGCAGGCTGGTGTTTGAGTCGGATGCGGCATAGAGTCTTTGGATTAATTACCATGGACTGTTCTCCCTTCGTCGTTGTCACTCCGTCCTGTCCCCTTGTGTTGTGGTGCCGGTAGTGTGGTGTGTTGGTAACTGGTTGCGCCTCACCCCAAGTCTGGTCCGGATCAGCTGTCATCAGGAGCGGGTCTGTCAGCTCAGCTAGAGAGGAGTTGAGGACCAGAAAACTAATGTCTGGTAGAGCTAAGTAAGTACAGTCTACTCCTCTAAACATCAGCAAATAATAAAATCTGAACCTTCTGTGTGCCCTGACTCATCCCAGCACATCCATGGCGCACAACAACATTCTTGGGGACACCAGAGATGGTCACAGCACTGCTGGTCACTGTTGCTTGCAAGTGCTGGGGCAGTCAGGACAGGTACCCTCTTGCAGAATGTTGTATGGGACTCCTGGCCCCACGTGTAGCCCCTCCCCTTATAAAATTAGGCCTTGGGTCCTAACAACATCTGTGGTACTATGACCCTTGGGAGCCAACTGATAGCCCCTCCCTGTTACTTACTGCTTGCCTCCTGCAGGTTTACATGCATTTATGTTGCTGATTTAATAATAGTACTAGGGCTACAGAATAATAAATGAAAAGAAGAAAGTGAGGAGAGAGAGAGAAAAGGAGCAAGGTTAGTTTGTGCACAAAGCAGTGTGATTGGAAGGTGGTTCTGCTAGGGTGGCAGCCAGAAACAGCCCTCCTACAACAGACCAAGTGTTACTTTCTCACAACCAGGAAGCTACAAAGGCTCAGACTAACCAAAGAGGATCATGGTTATCTTCATTTGGCTTGCAGTGGGTGGGTGGTGGTCAGTGATCTCATTCCATGCCATCACTGGAAATATACTGTCTATAACATAGAAACATAGACTTTGACAGCAGATAAGGACGCTGGCCCACCTAGTTTGCTCATTTCCTACCTACTGGATAAGCTGCAGATCCTAGTTAATCAACACCTATTTCTTCCTACCCCCCACAAGAATTGCCTTATGTCTGTCCCATGCATTCTTGAATTCCCCACTATTTTGGACCCCACAACCTCCCCAGGAAGGCCAATCCATGCTCTACCACCCTCTCTGTGAAAAAACTACTCTCACATTGCTCCTGAGCCATCCCCTCTATTTTCAAATTGTGTCCCCATGTTCTTGCACATCTCTTTTCTGAAAGATGCTACCCTCTTGAACTTTGTTGATTCCCTTGAGGTACTTAAAGGTTTCTATCATGTCCCCTCTCCCTCCTTTCCTCAAGGGTATACATATTAAGCTCCTTTAATCTCTCCTCATATGGCTTCTGTTGCAGACCCTGCACCATTTTAGTTGCCCTCCTCTGGACTGCCTCCATCCTGTCTATGTCCTTCTTGGAGATGGGGTCTCCAGAACTGGATGTAGTACTCAGATGGGGCCTCACCACTGTCTGTACAGAGGGATAACAACTTCTATAATGTTTTTAAACAACTGTAAACAGTTATGGTATAAGAGGGGTTGGCATGTCTCAGAATTGGTTACATGACTGTTGGGTTCTGTCATGAGGCCCTAATTTTGTCGTCTATCTTTTGTATTTTTCCTAGCTAGTACATGATACAGCAATTAGAGGTCGAGGACAGAACAGTCATGTAAAATAAAGGGTATATGCATATCAATCAGTGTTTTAGGCTTTAAAAGGATACGTTAACACCTCTTATACCATATTGCCCACAGTCGTTTAAAACACAAGTTTTCCTTTATGGCCTAAAATGTTGTAGTATTTGCTGAAACAGCTAATTCTTAGGATCTGTTGTTGTCTGCCATAATATGTATCAAAAGTGTGTTTTATCTTCAATAAAAGCCCCAGAACTCACCACAGAGCATCTAAACCCCCAGAACTTCTAGGGGACCCCGACTTTTAACATGCCCCACTCACTGAAGTCTACCTATTTTGACTAATGAAATGTTGAGGGTCTGCTTTAATTTTGTCCCAAATCCTATGAGCCGGCCGAAATCCATTTACAGTCTAAACTAGTGCTACTCACAGAAGCATATGGCAAACTTTAAAACTTTCGCTCCAATGTTCTTCCAAACACACAAACCGACCAACATCTCTTCAATTCACTCTTAACTGTTTTCTCACGAATAGTACGTACGTATCCTAACTATCCCACATGGTTGAAGAGAAGCATCGCCTGGAACTGGTACGCTTCCAACAGTCCACCAATCACCAACACAATTTGCATCTAAAACCTGCCCCTCCTGAAGTTCTCCAATCATACTGCAGTTCCTCCGTGCAAACCAACCTATCAGCCAATAACAAAGGCTCTTTTCCTTGAAATGTGAAATGTGATTGCAGAATTGCTTTCACAGAACAAGTCTTGTCGCAGAACAGAAAAAAAAAGACTTCTGTTGCTATAGTCGTTGAATTCTAGATCAGTAGTTTTGACCTCGACGCTCCTTATTTAGCCCCGCCCACCAGGGTGCTTCCAATCGCGTTATCTGTACTGCAGCCTGTCCGACGTCTCAGCCAATGGCAGCGGCCCTTCAGTAGCAGCTCTTCGGATTTTTGTAAAGTGACACGGCGGTAGTGTTGATGCTACTCTTGCTACTATGCCGTTTCGCAGTCGGGCTCAAGGGTCGGGAAGAGGAGATGCGAGTTCACCACAACACACTGCAAAGGTAGAACCGTGTCGGTTTGACCCGATTTCGACTTGATTCTAGGCAGTTTGGGCTAGTGGATAGAGTGCGAGTTATACATCTTCAGCCTTCTGTCACTGAAATGAGGGCACATACATGCGCTCGAAATGAGGGACAGTCATCAAAATAAATAATAATGGAAGCTCAAAACACTGGAAACTAGTGTTTTTAGTTGTTCGAAGTTTAAAATCTGAGTTTGCAGTACCTTTCTATGTGGCAGCACATTTCCAATGTGAGACATAACATTTAGGTCTGAGGGTTATACGGGGTCCTCCCTCATAATGACAGACACAGTTGAGGGTTGTGTGCAAAGCTGAATCTGAGAGCCAGGTTTGAATCCTAGAACTGATTACTCCTTGTAAGACTGAGCAAGTTACACAGTGCTTAACAAGTAGAATAATGTATTGGGTTTGCACATTATGACTTTTTTTCACACGAGTTATGTGAACACACACAAACCACAGTGTATAGCAAGTAATTCATATTGCTATTCCACATCCCATAGATTACTTTTTACAGTGGTTGGGGAATAAGGCAGAAATAAACTTGCCATCGGACTCCTATATTTTATTTGCTCTTGGGTATCAGAAGGTAGCATACTCACCTCTGGGGCCAGAAGATCCGTCTTCGGATGAGACGTTAAACCGAGGTCCCATCTGCCTGGATTGGTGGTAGTCTAGGTGGATGTTAAAGATTCCACGGCACTTATTGAAAAGAGTAGGGAATTTCCCGTGTCCTGGCCAAATTCCCTCATTCACTAAAATGCCACCAACAGCTTAATCTGGTTCAAGGTCAGTTGGCATTCATCTGTATCCCCCTTCTTGGGTCATGCCTGAAAATAGGCAGGATTTGTCTAGTGCACTTACCGGTCAACAAAACTAAAATAAATAAGATCAGAAGGGCTTGAGTTCTAGCCCCACACCAGGTACTTAGGTTAATGTCTGTAACTGATAATTGTGGTAGTACCGGGGCTTCTCAGATGAGAGCATTAAACTGAGGTCCCTTCTGCCCATCTCTGGTCACTGCCCAGGTGGAAGTTAAAGTTCCCATGGCACTTATTGAAGATGAGTAGTGGAGTATTCCGATGTCATGGGCTCATGGCTAATTATCACCCATCAATAAAACAGGTCCATGGAAACCACCGCCAGGACTCACCTAGAAACAAGCTATTATAGTTTTGTGTGCCTTTATGGTCAAAATTATAAATACCTGGTGCCTAATTTTGAGAGGAAAGAGTTGTGTGCCATACAATGTAACATACAGTTAATGCAGAAAGGCAGCATTGCTGATGCAGCACTGATCATGCTATTTAGTACGAGCACATGTCTGTGAAAAGCGGTACTGCACTTCTGGGGATTTCCCAGCTGATGTTGGTACAGAGGACAACTGGAGTGCAGTGAGAGCAACCATTCAAGCTAAACTGCAAGTGTGGTCTGAGGAGCAGGTTGAGGCCTGCAACAATTCCTAGAATAGTGGTGAAGGTGTGTCACAAGGTAATCTGATGGGTGCCTACAGAGGGGCTCCGCCTCCAGAAAGTAATGCAGCAAGAAAAGAGCAGCACCAGTTCTACAAACCACACACTTCAGCTGGATGAATTAGAGCCATATGTAAGACAAGGATGGAGTATTGCTTGAGTTATAGCAAGCCTGGCAGCAGAATTGAGGGAGGACCTGATTTTATAGGCCAGACCCACTTTTATGTTAACCACTTTACAAGTGGCTGCAATCTGAAGGTTATAATCGAGAGATGGGTCACGTGTAATCCGAGATACCTGAATGAGTTGACCATCACCAGGGAGGGCTGTCTGGGCCAAGGACTGAAAGTGCCGAGGTACAGGATTTGATTTTAGTTGAGGAGCAAAAGCATGACCACAGTTTTCTTAATGTTTAGAAGAAACTTGTTTAGTAGCAGCCTTGCTTGTAGACAGTCAAAATCAGATTGAAGGTTGGCATTTATGGAGGGCAGGTCTTTAGCACTTGAGTAAAGTACTATGTTATCTGCATAGAGGATCCTAGAGGAGAAACAGGACAGTATGGGCAGAGTGTTCATAAAAAGAGTGAAAAGGAGAGGGGCCAAGGATTGATCTCTATCGGAATCTGACAAGGGTGGGGTTGATATCAGGGATTCGGTTTCTATTTGAATGAATTGCTTTCTTCCAGAAAGGTACTGTACATCTTAAACCATGAGGTGGCATCAAGGGAGACCAAGCAAGGAAACTTGGATAGCAGTAGTGGGTGATCTACAAGATCTAATGCCTTTGTGAGGTCTGTAAAATGGCCCCTGTGAACATGCCCTTGTCCATTGCCGTTGAGTCGTCATTAGAGAATTGAATTAGCCTGGTTGTTGTACTATGCCATGCTCAGAAACCATGCTGTGCAGGGATAGGAGCTTGTTTAGATGGAGATATTCTGTGACCTGGGTGGCCACAACCTTCTCAAGTAGTTTAAGAGAGAGAGGATGGCAATTGGTCGGTAATTGTCCATGTTTTCAGTGTCCCCTTTCTTGTGTACAGGAACCACTTGAGTGATTTTCCATAGAGTTGGCACCGTCTGGGTTATAATGGATAAGCTGAATAATCTACGCAGTTGGGGCAGCAAGGGCAGGGGCTGCAGATTTGATGAACTTAGGCAATAAACCATCAGGCCCTGCAGATCCATGGGGGATAGCTTTAAGAAGTCGCAGCACCTCTGCAGAAGTAACTGTCCTTAGGTTAAAGGGTGTTGCGAAGGTACATCGTTACAATCTGTGAGTACAGGGGACAGACCAGAATTTTCCAGGTATGCGGAGGTCTGAGAAATGGGTGTTAAGAGCATTTGCAGTTGTGATTAACTTGATGCAGTTGGCATCATTCAGTGTCATTTCAGTTATAGAAGACTTTGGCCTTGTTCCATAAAATTTTTATGTGGTTTCAAAACCCGGGCATCCCTTGTGGAGAATTGGAGAAGTTTATTACAATAGTCCCTTTTGGCCTCCGTATATCTTTTATAGGCATTCCTCAGAGTTCTATACCTATCCTAGTCCGCTGGTAGTTGAGACTTCTTAGCAGAGGCCCAGGCCTTATCCCTTCTCATAGAATCCAGGAAATCACTATGCAACCATCTAGTTACAGAGCCCCATTTTCTCCTCCTCCTCTTTAGGATGGTTTCAGTCAAACCAGGTCGAACCTAAAAAACTGTGTCCATGACCTTTGGCACCAGCCAAAAACTGTCCAAACTTTCGTCTGTGCCCATCTCTCCACCTTTGATGGCTTCCCACTTAAAGTGGTTCCTTCCTTCAAGTACTTTTGGTGTGGCTTGACAGCAAACTTCACTTCGCTGTCCACATGACGCCATCCATGCAAAGCTCGGACCTAAACTTGTTGCTTAGTACTGCAGTAAGGATTGCCTTTCCCTACAGGTTTGTTGAGAGCTTGTCACCAAAATGACACTTCCAGTCATTGACCATGCTGATGTGGTCTGTGTTCTGCCCCTCCACCTCACTGACCAGACTGGATACCGTCTGTAACTCCTTCTGTTGCTTTGCAGCAACTCCCCCTCTCAAACTCATCACTGTTATACATCACTGTCCATTGTCCCTCTACCATCTTGTCACAGATGCACTGTGCCTGCTTTATATCTAAATACTGGTGTGGGTCCTTCCTCCTACCTCACATCACTCCTCTCCACTGTTCCCTCTTGCTCCCTCTGATCCAGGGACCATCACACCTTTGCTTTGTCCGTCCCCATACCTCGGCTGGCTAGTCAGCCCTTGCCTATCATCTTCCTCACATTGGAACCAGCTCCTCTCTTCCCTCTGCTTCACGACCTCCCCTGCCTCCCTTAGATATCAGCTGAAACTGCCCCCACTCATAACAGTCCTTATATACTTGTATGTTCAACTGCCTGCTTATGGCTTGTTTGCTCATTGAGCACCTTAGTGGTTTTGTGTGCCCTGACTTTGCACTGTAACATTGAATTTGTCTATACTATGTATTTTTATCCTTTGCTCCCCTCCCCAGGTCTCACCTGGAAGTGAACCAGTCACCCGATTTTCAAATAAATAAAATAAATGCAATTTTTATTGGGTGTGGCTATGAAGTACAGTTTTGTATTGTGTACCAGCAACTTGGGTGGCTTTCTTTGGCTGATAGTATTCGTTTCAATAAATGTTACAATGCTGTAAAATGTGTTAATAGGAAAGTCATGGAAGTCTCGACTGAAGGGTTAATAATACCCCCAGGACAAACGAATAGTCTGCTAGATGTTTTCTGCCTCAAGGTAAATACTAAAAAGGAGACAGTCTTGCAGTTATGTCATTTCGATGGCTTGGATTTAGAACTCTTTACCATTGTAATTTATAGACAGGCTGGGAACTGCCATCTGAATTTGATTACTGACTGGTCTGTGAAATCATTACCTTAAGTCAAATATTGTTGCATTGGACTCACTTGATTACAGTCACTTATTAATTTAATTTTGGAGCTATATTAGTTCCTATTGACTTTCTTTTGAAAGTTGGGTGTTTATATCTACATATTTGTATTTAAATGTTTTTATTGATGGTAACTAAACATAGAATACTACTGTAAATGAGTCACAGCTCAATGGTCTAATCTTAATGAAAATGAAATGAATCTTTGTGAAGGACAGGCAGAAAGTTAAGAGAGGAGGGTATTCCTGTATGCAAAAGAGGACATAGAGGCCACTGGGGATGTATCAGTGGGAGGCGTAGAGTCAGTCCAAGGCTTAAAATGCAGTTTTATACATAGGCAGAACCCCTCAGGGTCTTCCAGATGGGAGGTCATAACCTCATGGCGGGGATAACCAAAAATAGGCAGCAGAAACTAGACACCACTAATTTGTTCATCTCAAACTGCCCCCCAACCCAAATGGAACCTCACCTCAAGTCCTCTTCCATCTTGGTGCTAGCAGGTCCTTCCCCAGTTGCCCAACCCAGTACCCAGTTGTCCACCCTCACCCAAAGTAGTAGAAATTGGTCAGCCTTTCCTCACCACCAGGACTATATCACCAGTCATGCTGACCACGAAAAGTCCTGTCTGTAGCATGTAATGAGAGACTACACGATAACAACAAAAAAAAAAAATACTTTCTTTAGGTGGTGCCAGCCTTGGCTGATCGCCGTCATGCTGCAGCACATGTAATCGCGTTGCCCTTATCCCAACAACATGCGCCAAATCAGTGTGCCCTTTCTGTTCTGGCCTTACCCTGCCACCACTTCCTGCCTTGAAAGCCATAGTCTTCTGAGTCTGCTGGCACGTGAAGGACCCTGCAGTAAAAAAAAAAAAAAATCATGACCCACATTGGTTTGCTTTTATGTACTTTTTGCATTCTGTGAAAAAAGTACATATAAGCAATACAGTATTTTATGGGATTTTCCTGCTTTTGGGTTGCAGAAGCAGCGAGAGGCCTCCAGAAATAGTACAACACATGCCCCCTCCTCCAATTTTAAGCCCTGCAATCTAGGTAGAGCAGATGTAAAAGTGTAAAAGGGGTGGATAGATTAGTGTAGTATAGAATAGAGACCAACATGTCAAAGGGGTGGACCAGGGCACTGGGAGATGAAATTTAGACACTGTCAGCAGTGGGAGATAGTACTAATGAGATACCTGAATCTACTGGATGTAGACTCGATGATTCTGGCAGACAAGAGTGCCAGAAGGCAGGCACTGGTTGAGGTGCTATAGAATTGATTTCTTGTACAATAGGTCAAGGCACCTCCTAGGTAGGGGCTATCCTGAATCTGGTGTTGTTTAACAGGGATTCTATTGAGGATGTCAGGGTAATGGAGCTGTTGGGGCCCGTAAGCGCAGTTCAGTGTGGTTTCAGATTGACCTGGAGGCCAGTCTCTCCAACTCCAAAATGAAGGCCCTAGATTTTAGAAAGGCATATTTTAATAAAATATGTAAACTGCTCAGGAGAGATTGGCAGAGGTAGGATGGATATAGGGATGGAGACCAAATGGGGTATGATCAAGAGGAGGAGGAGGAGGACAGGTAAAGCGACTGATAACTGCATTTGGCTGATGGATAAGAATAGAAAGTTGCTTACAACCACTGTTAATTGTTCAGTGGACTAGAAGGACCCTTAGTCTCCTTATTTTCACGTTCATAAAAACAATGTGGTTTACCAAAGGGGTAGGGTAGGCGGTTAGAAATAAGAGGACAGCTTTCTGTCAGTACAAGGAAGAGCAGAATGAGAGCAATTGGGGAGAATATTTGGAAAAGCTAAAGGAAGCCAACAGGACTGTCAGGCAAATGAAGATACAGAGCTGAGAACTGAGTAATTGGTCAAAGAGAGAATGAGAGCCTTCTTTTGTTAAGGAAAGAGGAAAATAAAGGGTAATTATCAGACTGAAGAGCAGGAGCAGATGGTCAGAGCATGACAGCAAAAAGCAGATATACTGAATGAATATTTTAGTTCAGTATTTTTAGTGAAAAGCGAGCAACTCCAGATTGTGGAATCGGGGCCTCGAGAAGTGCAGGGAAGTGGACCAGGGGTAGGAATGGTGTCAGAGGAAATAGTGCTCATGGGACACAGTGCCCTGAAAGTGAATAAATCACTTAGATCTGATGGCAGGCACCTTAAAGGTGTTGAGAGAAAGTGAGTCAGACACTGGTGGCACCAGTGGCTAATTTGTTAATTGCTCCTGGAAGCAGGGGTGTACCAGTTGACTGGGTGTAGCTAATGTGGTGCCACTCTCACGAGGTGGGGCAGAGACAACCCAGGCAACTACAGGCCAGTAGGCCTGCCCTTGATAGTAGGGAAGCTGCCAGAAACTATCATGTAGTACCACCTGGTGGAGTTCCTGGAGGCTAACAGAGAACGGGCAAGAGGCAATGTAGGTTTGTGACAGGAAGGTCGTGGTAGGTTAACTTAACTGACCTTTTGATTGTGTTACAAATGCAGTGGATGCAGGACAGCCAGCTGATGTGCTATTCAGCAAGGTTTTGGCTGTGCTGCAGAGAAGGCTGGTTAAAAAATTGGTGGACCTACGGTTGGGAACAAACTCACCAGATGGATAGAGAACTGGTTAGGTGGGGGCAGGACTCAGTGGGTAGCAGTTAATGGCTAATTCTCAGGGGTGAGGAGCAGCACAGGGCCGATGTTAACTAAAAGAAAAACTAAAGTCAAAATTTACAAAAAATATTCTGCTCAGAGAGTTTTGATTTGTTGGTGTACTTCTTGTAAGTTTTTCCTTTTATTTGCTGAAAGGATCTTTTCTAAATTTGCTTTCTGGTTTTATGGTCTCTGGAATCTCCATATTAGCATTTTTAATGGCTCTTCTTGTTCCTACAATGGCCCTATCCCACATGACAGTGATGCATCCCGGACCATTCATTTGACAAGAGCTGCTTTTTTTCTCAAGTTTACAGTAGTAGAGCTGTGATGTTAATTAACTCTCCTTGTCCATGGAGCTCTAATGAAGGCTACATTTACAGATGGCAAATGCCTGAGGGATAATTAAGTGGGCTGTTCTGTAAGGAAACAACTAAAGTCTTCACTAATTGTAGCATTTGTGACCTTGCGTGATTTGTGTGCTTTTCAATGGTTTTGTGTAGTTAGATAAAATGAAAAGCTTTAAGCTTGTGCACTTGTAGCAAATAGTTTCCTGCTCCCACTCCTCAACTATGGCTCCCTCATCTATTCTTCCCCTCCCTCAAGACTCTCAGTAAGCTCAGAACCACCTACCACGGCATCATCACGTTTGTCACTGGCCTCCCAGAAGATCCCACCACTGCCACCTCTACCATGCTGTTAACTGGCTATCTCTGAAGACAGATTTAACCTCACAATCCTGACTTTCTTCTATAAAGTTCTCCGTGGTCTACTTCCAAAACAGGATTACCTCCTGCTTCCAGAGGCCTACCATTGTTCACATCACCAGATCTACTACACCACATCCTCCTGGTCCCTCACCTCAACACCTCCCAGGGACTTCACTACCTCTCTTCCAGGGGCCTCAGACTATTTCATGCCCTCCCTGACTCCTGGTACAGCGTCCATCCTCGTACTCCTCAGAGTAACACCAAACACTCCCCCTTATGATACCGTCTGCTCCTCCACTTAACACTGTCCTCCTCATCTCTTTCCTTCATCCCGATTAAATCACCTGTATTGCCTTGTAATTATTTTAAGCGCCAGTACATATCTTCTTTACTTATGCCATCTTGTAAAAATTCTCCTCACTGAATTGTATCTGCTTTATGCTCTGTACTGTAACTTCACGTTATGCTCTGTAGTGTCTAGACTGGCGCTTGTGAAAGCAGGCACTTATGCTCACCGCCTTTCCAGTATAATCAATAAAAATGAAATGAAAATGAAAAAGAAAATATTCACTTCTGCTAGTTAGACCTAGACACATACCTAGAAAACAGAAAGTTTGGATTAGACACAGTTATTTAGTTGAAGTCAGAATATCAGGCTCCTAACGGTGGATTGCTGCTGCAGCAGTTATTATTCTCTGAATCCATGGTCCTGGACATGTCACTGTTGTATGGACAGGAAGCATTGTGGGAACAAGAAGAGCCATATCAAATCCTAACATGGAAATACTGTACCCAGGGGCCATAAAACCAGCAATCAAATTTAAAAAACTCCTGTCAACAAATAAAGGGAATGACTTACTAGGAGTACAGTATAAATCAAAACACTCTGCACAACATATTTATTTGTACATTTTACTTTAGTTTCCCCTTTAATACAGTAAGTGACTCAGCAGAGGGTATACAGAGCAAAATCTGTTTCTCTGCAGACAACACCAAGATCTATCCGAGAGTAGACACAGAGGAGAATAACTGAAAAATAGCGTAATCTAGAAAGGCTGAAGAAGTGGTCAAAGGTGTGTCAACTTACGAACATGCAAAAAATGCCAACAAAAAGCCCAAATGGGCTATCTTGTCTGCTAAGTAATGTGGATCTCTCAGTGATTCTTTTTTTTTGTTTGTTTTAGTGATTGAACTTAAATTCAGTGCCAAGAAATGTAAGGTTATGCATATTGGTAGGAAAATCCTAGAAGTGATGGTGGTTAAGACCCTAAAGAAAGGGACCTAGGATTATCAGCAACACCTTTAGGTCCTTGGCCCAATGCAATAAGGCTTATGAGAGGTGTGAGTAGATGCTGGGGTGTATAGGTAGCACATTCACTAGCAGAAAGAAGGAGGTGATACTGTTCCTCTGCAGGTCCGTAGTGAGTCCACACTTGGAGTACTGTGCCCAGTTCTAGGGTTTCTCGTCATGAAGGACAGGTATACTTTGTAGAGAGTTCAGAGGAGGGCTATAAAATTATACTTGGGCAAAGGTAGGACATATGAGGAGGCTGGAGAACCTGAGCGTGTACTCTCCGAGGCTAGGCGAGGGGGGATGATTAAAACCTATAAGATGATGTCTGTAATCTTCACTCTTGGTTCTTTTCCCATGGAATGTCCCTCAACACCCCAAAAAATAAATCTTTGTTTTTCTGGTGCTAGAAAATCCACAGATTTCGATTTCACACTCACTGATAATGACTGCAACATCAATGAAAGAGTCTCAAATTTAAATACCTTGGTATTCACCTTGACTGCCGCCTGTCTTATGAATTCCACATTATCCAACTCATCAAAAATACACCAAAGGCTCAGCATGTTATAGCGAGTTAATCAATTCTTTATTCCTCAAACCAGGACTCTGGTCCCAATTAGCTTCCTGCTTCCCTTCTCAATTACAGTTCTATTATTTATTCCTTTTCTGTATCCCAAAAGACTCTCAGTAGAGTTAAGATCCACCTACCACAACATTAACAGGTTCATAACAGGCCTCCCCAGAAGCACCGTCACTGCAGCCTTTACAAGGCTGCTAAGTAACTATCGGTTGAAGACAAGTTTAACCATTAAATTAAGATGTTCTTTAAAGGTCACCGGAATTGCTCCCTAACTGCATCGTCTCAGGCATTCAGAAGCCCACCAGTGCTCGTATCACTAGTTCCACCCCCACCACTACATCTCAGTACCTTTCTGTCACGCTGCCCAAGGACTGCACTCTGTAGCCTCCAGGGCCACTAGACTCTTTAAAGAAGAACTACTGTTGATTGAAGCCCGACCACTTCACAGATCGGGCTTTACTACACACAGCCCCCTGCAGGCACCCTATAAAATGCAGCATTTTAGTAACTCACGCTTGTAAAAATCGGTAGCCCCAGTGCAGCTGGCATTTGCAGAGATGGCACTCCTCACGGGTCGCGATCTCGCTAATAATGCACGATGATGATGCCAGTGCCCTGCCTTATAGGTTACCACTGTATGGAACTATAATAAATGTTGTATTTTGGATGCCCATCAGTATTTTTACACTTTGCTAAATGCTATGTGTATGGCTGGCATACACATGGTATTATACTAAGCAAAGTGTAATAAAAATGCCGATGAGCATTAGCTCAACATTTATTATAGTTCTGTACATAGTGGCAACTATAAGGCAGGAGGCAGTGTGTCATCATCTTCGCGTTATTACTAGCGAGATCGTGACTGGGTGAGAGCACCATCTTTGCAAATGCTAACTGCACTAAGGGCTTTCCTGTTATGATAGCTTATAAGGTGTCTGCAGGGGAATCGTGGAGTTAAGCTCATCTGTGAAGCGGTCGAACTCATTCAAGCTGGTGAACCTCCTTAACAACCTCCTGACAGTGTCCATCCCAGGGATTTTCAAATTTAACCTGAAACTTCACCTCTTGGCTAAATCTGTCTGTACCTACTCTTAACAATACCTACTTCACCAATTCATATTCTTCCCTTTCACATTTACTCTGAAGGATTTTTACAACTGCTTTGTAAAGTATGTGTATTGATTGGATGCCTCTTCTTCATCACTTTGTAAATAGGTTCCCAGGCTTTCCTACTTTCAATGTGTTGTAAAGTTACTATAGGAACCATGTGCATACTTTGATTGTATCTTTCCCCATCATGTACAGTATATTCTATTTCTTGCTCTCCTGTGTTGCTTTTCTCTTTGTATTTTGTTCCTAAACTTTGTTGTTCATGATTGGATGCTTGTGAAAACGGGCAGACATGCTCACATACCTTCCAGTATAAAAACTAAAAATGAAATAAAAAGTTCTTTAGGGTTTCAACAGGATAGACTGCAGGGATTTATTATTCACAGTAGTGAAAGCACAGTAACCAGGAGACATGGTGGAGGTTGGTTGTGGTGGTGAGTAAAGGTATGTTAGACACAGGGCAAGAAATAATTGTTTTTGGCTAGCTGTCCAAAGGATAGGTGCACTTTTCATTTTGACTGTCTCACAGAATTTGTACCTGTCCTGCTGATTTTTGTTTACTAATTTCACATTTCTGTTTCGAATACGAGCTAATAACTAGTGTGCCCCTGGCTGCTACACTGCCCTGAAAAGGAAAATAACTGATGATGCTCATTGTAAGGTGCCCTAAAAAGGGCTACAAAATATTACCCACTGGCTGATATATGGCCCTGAATAAAGATTTAACAAGTGTGCCCCAAGTTCTCTGCCCTGATAAAGAGCTTTTTATTACTTCACGCTCCTGCTCAGTAGTAGCCCTGACAATGACGCTTAATTAACTCCCTCTGCTCTGCCCTGACAAGCCAATTAGCTTCCTCTGCACCTGTGCGTAGCTCAGACAGTAAATTCTCCCTCTATTTTGTAACCCTCACAAGGGCTTTTAACCAGCCTCCCATCTCTTGTCTGTGGAGCCTTCCTGCCCTGACATGGGGTTGTTTCAACCCTTAGTTCCTCTCTAAATACCAAGTCTCCCCCTCTTTCTACCTTGATCGTCTGCCCTGAAAAGGGCTTAAATACAGTTGTCTAGCCTTCACAATAGCTTTTCATCAGCCTTACCCAGGCCTGTCTTAGCAGACAGCCCTGAAAAGGGTTTTAATTTGCATCCCAAAACTCTGGTGTCTGTGAACAAGAGCTAGGCTTGGGCTGCAACTGTAAGTACAGCACTCAGAGATGTGCACTATGCAGTGCAGAAAGCAAAAGGAAGACTGGCTTTTGATTCGGTACCGCATAAAGGTTGCTCAAAATATATGAAAGATCCGGATGCAGCTAAAACCGCAATGAACTGGGTGGGTAGTTGGCCAGAAGGGAGGCAGCAGAGGTGGTGGTCAGCGGGTTAAATCGGAGACAAGGAAGGTTACGAGGGGGTTCCACTGGGAATAAATAAATTTGTCCTGGGTCCGGTCCTTTTCAACATGTTCGTTAGTGACATTGATGAGGGAATCTAGGGCAGGCTGTCTCTTCATAGATGATACAAAACTATGTGGGAGAGTGGATAGTGATGAGGGAATAAGGAATATACAGAGGGACCTAGAAAAACTAGAGGGTGGTCCAAGGTCTGGCAGTTAAAATTCAGTGGCAAAAGTGCAAGATAATGCACCTAGGAAAAGGAACCCCAAAGCGGAGTGCTGGATGGAGGTGAGACCTCCCTTAACCAAATGAGCCAGTGGAACAAGGCCTATAGCAAGGCTAACAGGATGCTGGGATGTATCGGAGGGTACTGATAGCAGAAGTAAAAGAGGTAATACTTCCCTATACAGATCCCTGGTGAGGCCTCACCAAGAGTACTGCATCCAGTTCTGGAGCCTTCACCTCAGAAAAGACAGGAATAGGCTGGAAACCGTGCCGCACAGAGAAACAAAAATGATTCAGAGCTCAGCAGGGTGGATTCTATGAGGAGCGCCTCAAGGCACTAAATATGTATTCACTAGAAACTAAAAAGGAGAGGGAGATATGATAGAGACCTTCAAGTTCCTTAAAGGAATTAACAAGGTAAACTGTGGGGAATTATTACCCTGAATACCAGTTCGAGGTCACAGTGGAAATGAACAGGAGGGAGGTTCAGGAGGGACATGAGGAAGTACTTCTTTATAGAAAGGGTGGTGGAACCTTGGAACAGTCAGATTCAAGCAGGCATCAGATAGAATGAAGGAATAGTGGTCACCGGGTGATAAGACCAGGGAGGAGAATGGGGACAGGATGGGGAGGGTTAGTACCCTGGAGGAACAATAGGTTCCAGGGATTATAGGGAGTATGGGCAGACTGGATGGACCTCTGGTCATTTTCTGCCATCATGGTCTATGTTTCTATATAACAACACATGTCGTTGACAAGCAATACATACACTCTAGTCCTACCACGGTACTTTTCCTTTCTGCTGCTTGACAAAACCGCTAACCACATAGAAGAGCCCATCACGGGACGTTGAGTTAAATGGACGTCTCTTTTTTTTTTTTGCCTCCTCCTTTGCATACCTGGGCTGATCCTGTGTTTCTGGCAGCCTTCTTGGGATTCCAGCCGCTGTCCAGTATCCGCACTCCCTTGAGGTCATGCCTTAGTCCCCTGTGGCTTGTCCCCCATAGTGAGGTGGCAGGGGCCCCTAACTCACTCGCCCTAACAGATCCAGATTAGGCCCCTCAGAGCCAGCACTCGTGGATGGCCATCAAGCCACTTTGCCCAGATGCACATCCTCTCTTATTTTCTGGTGTTTACTCCTGGAGCTGAGGCGTGCAATGGCGGCTGGCGGAGGGAGTGTGCGCTGTCACATGTGCTCCTTCCTGGCGTGTGCCCCAGACTCCTCCCAAAGTACAGTGCAGTGCCTTGTCCCCAGCCTCCACCAGGGGTAAACAGGCGCCGACTGCTGTGGACCCCCTCCCTGGAGAAGGAGAACAGTCCAACAGATGCTTAATCCTTCTCCTCCCTGCTGACTCCCAGCAGCCCGTGCTTGTTCGAACACAGGTCACTGGCATGGCGTGAGGTAAGGCTGATAGCGCCTCAGCCCTCAGCGCCACCAGGCTGGCCCTAAATGGACATCTCTTAACATTGGACACAATGATGTTGGGATGTCCTTAGCCTAACATTACAGGTGGCAACATCTTCTGGATCCAAGTGCTCGCTAATGCTTTTTCACTTGGTGCCTGTCCCAGGGATGGGTAGAGAAATAAAACCAGCTGTCACTGGGTGAAAAGGGTGCCTCAGACAGGCAAATAAGTGGTTATTTGGCCCCTGGTTAGACAGTACTTTTTCATGGAGAGGGTACTGAATGCCTGGAATCAGAGCTCCAGATAAGATTTTTGGGGATGAGTACTTTACTCCTCATTTTGAAAGTGAAGAGTTAAAACCAAATTCAGATGCATACAAATGTCGGGACGGAGTGGAGTGAGGAGTACATTTTAAAAACGGTGTGGTTATTTCTAGATAAGAACTAATCAGGTGCCAATAATGCTCCAGCTAATGTTGGCAGGTAGGAGTAATTTACTCACCAGTTTAAAGTATAGTGAGTAAAACAAACTTGGAATGTGTATGAGTGCTGTAAATCGGGAAAAAAGTCCTTTTGAGTCACCAGTTAAGTTATGAAGCACTATTCTATGAAGTGTGCAACATCTACAAATGTTGGGTGAGTATTGGTACTCATTAAAAAATTCTGAAGAGTATTTCCGAAAATGAGTTGAGTAAAATATGTCGGTACTCACCTTATCTGGAGCCCTGCCTGGAATAGTCTATGAAGGCCGAGATAGAATCCAAATCAGTGACCGGTTTCAGACATGGATGGGATAGGCACATGGGGATAGTAAGAACTAAGGGAGGTGGGGAGGATGGGTAGCCAGGAGGGGCACTGAGACTCTGGAAGGGCAAGTGGCCCAGCAACTCCTGTACAGTGTAAGGTGGGACACAGAGTTAGATAGGAAATTGGCAGACTGGGTAGATTAATGAGTCTATTTGCCATCAGAATCTGTGCATCTATGTAATATTATAAAATGGGCTTCAGAATCCTACCAATTTCATTGGACTAAACACATCATCTGACCATTCATTAATCTCAGTTATATGAACAGTTTGTAACTAAGCTATCTTAATCTACTTAGCAACAGCCTAACTAAATAAAATAAGACCTTTTCCCATTAAAATAAAACTTTTCCACTTTTGAAACAAACAAACAAAAACAGAACAGGGCATAGGTTTCTTCAAAAGTACTGGCATGGTTCATTCAAAGTTACTTAGCCTTTGTTGCAAAATCTCACATTCTACCTGGCAACAACCAAGCTAAAGGAAAATAAACCCTTTTCCCATTAAACAGAAAACAAACAAAAAGTTTTCTTTTATAAGCTAATAAACCCACTCCAGGGCATGGGTTTCCCGAAATTAATGCCCTTCTTGGGCGTGTTAAGAGACACTCACCCATTGGCCTCATGCCTTCCATGTCATCTGCGGTGTGCCTTAATGCCGTAGAAGCACATGCCCTGTTGTAGGTTATTGCTTACATATATTAAGACCTTCCTTGTTATTTTTACACCCGTGTCATATTTATGAGTTTTGCCCGGGCATGGTGGTCATCAAACATTTAAAATCACCCAAATAAACCATGGGTTCCCATGACTGTTTTTGAGTTACATGGACTCACATAATGCCTCATAGATACATAGACAGTGTCGGCAGATAAGGGCCTATGGCCCACCCAGTCTGCCATTTAAGTTTGTAAGTTCAGTTTATGTTTTCCAGGAAGTCTGTTGCCCTTACCCTGACCTCCAGAATTCCTTTATGTCTATCCCATGCATTCTTAAATCCGTGATTGTTTCAGCCCCCACCACTTCCTCTGGCAGGGTGTTCCACTTGTCCACCACCCGCTCTGTGAAGAAATTCTTCCTCACGCTTCCTCTGAATCGTCCTCCTCCAACTTCATCCCATGCCCTCTAGTCCTGGAACATCTTTTCGCTTAAAAATAGTGCATTCCTGCACCCTGTTCCTCCCTGTAAGATACTTGTATGTCTGTATCATATCCCTCTCCCTCCTCTTCTCCAGGGAGTACATGTTCAGTGCCTTCAACCTGTCCTCATAGGACTTGTGATGCAATCCATGCACCATCTTTGTTGCCCTCCTCTGAACCTTCTCTACCCTGTCTATGTCCTTCAGTAGGTAAGGTCTCCAGAACTGCACAGTGTACTCCAGGTGCGGCCTCACTAGTGTCTTGTATAGTGGAATTATGACCTCCCTTTTCCTGCTGGTGATGCCTGCCTATGCATCCCAGCATCCTATTTGCTTTACCTGCTGCCTTGTCACACTGTTTCCCTGCCTTGAGGTCATCAGAGATGATAACTCCAAGATCCCTTTCCTGCTTGGTGCATGCTATATCCTCACCCCAACTGATATCATGTTGGAATGATGCAGTAAGATGTCCGATTTTAATTTTTATTAGTAACGACATGCATTGTTTTAGTTGTTAACATGAGTGTCAAAGATAATATAAAGAAAGAAGAATATAAAAGAAAGACACTGCATTGGTCATGGTGGACCAAAATGCAAGGCCCAGTCAGCGAGGAGGGGCATTAACAGTAGAAGTGGGGTGGGGAGTTACTGATGGAAGGGGGACAGAGGAAGGATGATGGGGGTGTAGGCTGGGCTAGAGGGTAATATTGGAAGTGCAGTGGACTGTCTGAGAACAGATAGAGGAAGTACCTGCCAGGGAGGAAAGATGAAGGAGTCATGGTGGAAGATGGTATCTCTGAATACACTTAGCCTGGGGAACAAAATGGCTGAGTTACAAGTGCTGATGGTTGGGGGTTGAGTATGGCAGCCATCACAGAGACATGGGCCATGTTGAACCATGACTGGGACCTCTCTGTCCCTGGGTACAAACTAAAAAGAATAAATGGGGTGGGGAGAGGTGGGGAGTTGCATTGTTCAATATGTAAGGGAGGAATAATCTCTACAAGGGAGGAGGAGATGGGGTGAGGACTGAGGTGTTGCAGGTTGGTACAGTCCACAAGAGGAGGAAATCTAAGGCTGGGGGTGGTGTATAGGCCACCAAACCAGGAAGAGGTGATGGACAGGAGCAGGGGTTCAAAATAGTGGAGATGCGAGCAAGGGGTGGTGGTGATTATAGGGGACATCAATCTTCCTAGTCTGGATTGGACGATCCCAGCTACTTCCTGTACCAGGTTGCTAGTGATGCTGAATGCATTTCAGATTGGGTTCCTGACACAACGTGTTCTGGAACCCACCAGGAAAAGCCATCCTGTGTTTGATTCTGACAAATGGAGCACATGTTCAGGAGGTGAGAGTGGAGGAACTCCTGAGTGGGAGTGACCAACACACAATGTGGATGCATCTGGACATGGGTAGAGAAAAATAACAGCAAAACCAGAGTATTAGATTTTAGGAAGACAGACTACAGTAAAATGGAAGAGATTCTAAGTAGGCACCTTGCTGGTATCAAAAGGCATGAGATGGGGGTGGACCAGCAATGGCCATAACAAGCGGGTTGGTGGCAGCCTCTAGCAGTGTGTAAAATTGAAAAGTAAAAAGTCCAAGGCCAAAATGCCCAGCTGGTTTGATAGGCAGGTGGCTCAGGCAGTGAGGGAGAAAAGGTTGGCCTTCAAAAATTCAACAAGACCCAGAAGAAAGAAGATGAAGTGAAGTACAGTGTTAAGGCTAGGGTGACAGGCATAGCAGTCGGTTGGCCAAGGCCAGAAAGGATTGCAACTGGCAGAGGGGAGAAAAGGGGAAGGAGGCTTTCTTCCAGTATATCAGGCAGAAAAGGGATGTGAATGATGGGATTATCAAGCTTGAAAAAAGGGTGGGGGGCAGAAGGTTGTGAAGAAGGCAGAAGTACTAAATATGTATTTTGCTCAGTCTTTACCAGGAGATGGATGGCCCGATGTCTCAAGGGAAGAAAGGGTGGGCAATGGGGTGAGAAGTGACACTGATGGAGATATTGGTGATGGATAGGGTAGGAAAGGTCTGAGGGCCTTGAAATGGACAAGTCCCTGGACCCAGATGGTATACATCCGAGAGTGCTGAGGGAATTGGCATGGCAGATATGCTAGTGGGTCCCCTGATCTGTTCAGCAGCTCACTAGTGTTGGGGAGGTACCCTTAGACTGGAAAACAACGCATATACAGTAGTACCTCTTCACAAAAGTGGGCTGAGGGATGACCCTGGCAATTACATACTGATCAGTCTGACCTCAATAGTAGGAAAGCTTATGGAGCCCATACTGAAGGAAAAACTGGTGTGCTTTCTTGAGGATAATGGACTCCAGGATGAGAGGCAGCATGGATTTGTGGTGGGGCAATCCTGCCAAACACACCTGACTGATTTTGTTTGACTGGGTGACCAAAACATGGGATAAGGACCAGGCTGTGGACATCCTGTGTCTGGATTTTAGTAAGGCCTTTGACTCTGCTCCACACAGGAGATGAATCAGGAAGCTGGAGGATCTGGGGGTAGGGTAGAGGTAAAGCTAAAACCTGGGTAAAAAATTGGTTGAAGGACAGGAATCAGAGAGTAGTAGTTGGTGGGAATTCTCAGAAGGTGGAGCAGTCACTAGTGGGGTCCCACAGGGTTTGGTGCTCAGTCTGAAACTGTTTAATGTATTTATTAGCGACATAGCAGAGGGAGTAAAGGGTAAGATCTGCCTGGCAGAGTCGAGGAGTAGAGTACGAGGATGGTGGTGCACTCCAAAGATACTGATGCTCCAGGAAGAGTGGAAGCACTCACCATTCACAAGAAAGCAAACCCAAACTGGTTATAGATTCAGTTTCTCAACAGTTTATTCACAGCCAGTGAACACACAGCAGTCAAGTAGGACAGTGCAGATGCACTATCCTGTGCTTATGCTTCACCTAGCTCCCTGAGCTTTGTAGGATCTGCCTGTTTGTAGTTAACACCAAACTCTATCGGATGGTGGACACAGAGGATGGAATACAGGGTCTCAGGAAGATCTAGCCAGGCTTGAGAGGTGGTGGGTGTTTGGCATCTGGGGTTCAATGTTAGAAATGCGAAGTCATGCACTTTGGGCCTGAGAACCCAAACCCTGAATATTGGCTGGTGTTGTGCAGGTCACCAGAAGTTTGATGTATTTGTAGCCCATTTAAACTGATGTATGGGGAGAGGGCAATAGCACCTCTACTCGCCTCAAAGAGTAGAAGATGCCCCTCCCGGCAAACATCTCTTCTCCGCACTAGAAATAGCAGATGCACACAATCCAAGACAATAGCTGCCCTGCTGGTGCAATCAATAGCAAGCATCAAACAAAAGCATCAGGGCAAGAAAACTACAAATGACCAGCGGAAACTACAGGCTGTTACAACATGAATGGAATACAGCAGTTGGCAGGCAGTGTGCATTAATGTCCATAGTTTGCCAAATAAGATACCAGATCTTACTGTCTTAATGGCAGAGTCCCAGTTTGATTGGGTGGCAGTCACAGAAATATGGTTCAGCGAGAACCATACCTGGGATAGTTGCTATCCCAGGATATACCCTATTTAGAAGGGACCGAAAGGGAAAAAAGGGTGGGGAGTGGCCATCTACATTAGGGATGGTATTAAGGCCTCTGAATTGCAAGTATCACAGAATGATTCAGAGGCCCTGTGAGTAATAGTTGGAGCCGGGACAGGACCCCTATCTGAGTGGGGATAATCTAGACCACCATCACAGGAAAAAGAAAGGGACAAGGAACTCCTAGAAACCATTCTAAAATGGCTGACAAAGGAGCATTATTGCTGGTAGGGACTTCAGTTTGCCAGACATAGATTGGTTTACCTACACAGCTACAGAAAGTAGCAGGAATTTCTCCTAGCTCTACAAGGGGCAGGTTTAACACAATTGGTTGAAACACCAACTAGACAGAATGCTATCGTGGACCTCGTTCTATCGAATAGTCCAAGGGTTTCAGATGTGAGATGGGAATCAACCTTATTTCCAGCAACCACAGGTCAATCTGGTTCAAAGTCAGCAGAACCAGCCAGCCTGGTGGCACTGAGGGTTGAGACACTGGATGCCACACCTCGGTCCGCGTGGACCCGGGTTCGGGAACAAGCCTGGGTCGTTGGGGGTGGCAGGGGAGGACTGGGATTGAGCATCTGGCGACAGCTGTTCTAGTCCTGGGAAGAAGGGGTGGAGCGCACCATGCTCTGCTGGTCCCAGGGGACGCCAGTGTACTGCAGTTGTGCAAGTGCCAGTGGGGGAGCATGGCAGACATCTGCATGCCAGTGCACTGGCGTCCTCTGCACGTCCGTGCATCCATTGGGAGATAAGTGGGGAAAAGGCAGCACAGATCCGGCAACTGTGGCCGCAGTTTCACTGGCGACGATGCCGGAAGGCATGTGCGGTAATGGTTCCTTACCGTCTTGGGGCTACAGGGGCCCCCTCGCAGGTGTAGATGCATCTGCCAGCTGGGCTTGTGGAGCTTTGGGGTGGCGGTGGAACAAAGGAGGCGGTGGCTGGATGTAGAGCAGGACTTTGGCTGCAGGTGAGGAAAAATGTTAAATGATTAAAAAAAAAAAAAAGTCAGCAGAACCAAGGATACCAATAATACAAAACTACGAATTCTTGACTTCAAAGAGGCAGACTTTCCAAAGATGAAAATCGCCATTAGAAAAATGCTAGTAGATACTACAGAACCGGTGGAAGAGAGATATAAAGCCCTGAAAGAGGCAGTCAGCTACATCACAGCTCAGTGCATTAGACTGATGAGCAAACAAAATGAAAGAACAATCCTGTGGTTCTCTGAAGAGGTAGCATCTAAAATAAAAGACAAGAAAAAACATTTAAAACACAACGAAACAAAGCAAGATAGTGACAAGGAGGAATACCAGGCAAAGTTGAAAGAGGCTGGTAAAGCAATTAGGATTGTCAGAGCACAGACTGAGGAACAAATAGCCCAAGGAATAAAAGGGGAGATAAGACATTTTACAGGTATATCCACGAGAAAAGAAAAGTCAAAGGAGGCATAGTCCGTTAGCAACTAAAGAGGGTAAGCATGCTGAAAATGATGAAGACTAGAATACTAAAGAACTTGGAGAAGAACTGGCCGCCACACTGGCTGCCCTCTTCAACAAGTCCTTGGAGACTAGCTCAGTACCCAATGACTGGAAGACTGATGCCCTCTACAAAGCCATGGTAAGACCACATCTGGAGTGTGGAGTTCAGTTCTTGAGGCCACAGCTACAAAAAGACATAGACATGATGGAGAGGGTTCAGAGAAGGGCAACCAGGATGGTGCAGGGTTTGCAGGGGAAGATATACGAACAGAGATCTAAGGAATTGGATCTGTACACATTGGAAACTAGAAGGGAGAGGGGACATGTTTGAGACTTCTAAGTATGTCAAAGGGATCAACAAAGTAAAGGAAGGTGTATACTTAAAGGAAGGAAGGGCTAAAAACTAGAGGGCACAGCTTAAGACTCCAGGGAGGAAGATACAGAGGCAATGTGATGGGATGGTTCTTCACGGAGAGGCGGTGGAGACATGGAACTGGCTTCCAGAGAGGTGGTGGGGGCTGAAACAGTGGAAGGATTCAAGAGGCATGGGACAGACATATGGGGTTGAGTAGTGGGGAAGGCGGGACAGCAAAGCGAAGATGTGTAGGGAAGGGAGAAGGGCAGACTGGATGGGCGGTATGGTCCTTTTCTGCTGTCAAATTCTGTGTGATTCTGTGAAGACAGCCACGGTAGTACCCCTGCACAGAAGTGGAAGCAAGGAGGAAGCATGGAATGTCCAACCAGTGAACCTTACCTCTATTGTGGGGAAACTGAGTCATTATTGAAGGAAAGAATAGTGGAGTACCCACAGTCCAGTGGGCAGTAGGACCCAAAACAACACGCTCACCTCAGGGAGGTCATGCCTGACAAATATGACAGAGTTCTTCAATTGGGTAACAAGAACAATTGACCAGGGTGGTGCTGTGGATGTGGTATATCTTGACTTCAGTAAGGCCTTCGACTCCATCCCTCACAGGAGGCTAATTAACAAACTGGAGCACACAGGCATGAGCCCTAAGTTTGCCAACTGGGTTAAAAATTGGCTTCAAGGAAGAACACAAAGGGTAGTAGTAATGGCACACTATCAGTGGAGGGAAGGGTGACCAGTGGGGTGCTGCAGGGATTGGTGTTGTGTCCCATCCTCTTCAACATATTCATCAAGCGACATCACTGATGATCTGGAGGAAAGTTATGCCTGTTTGCAGATGATACCAAGCTCTGCAGTAGGGTGGACACACAGAAAGGACTCTCTGGAATGATATCTGATCTTAGAAACTAGAGAACTGGTCAAATAAACTGGCAACTAAAATTAATACGAAGAAATGCAAAGTCTTGCACTTGGGAAAGGCAAAACCAAAATATAGATACAGTCTGGATGGAGAACAGCTAACAGAGACAAAACAAGAAAGGGATCTCGAGGTAATCATATCACACAATTTTTAAAAGTTGGAAAGCAGTGTGAAAAGCAGTACTAAGGCCTACAGTATACTGGGCTGTATTGGCAAAAGTATAATGCTAAAGTCACAAGGTGTTAATGCCACTGTACAGATCCTGGTCAGGCCTCATTTGGAGTACTCTGTACAATTCTGGAGGCCGCACCTAAGAAAGGACATAGATTGTTTGGATCCTGTGCAGAGGCGAGCTACTAAGATGGTACAGGGCTCTACCATGAACCTTACGGAGCAGGGCTCCAGCAGCTTAACTTGTACTCCCTAGAACAAAGGTGCAACAGAGGCGACATGATGGAACTTTTAAATACCTCAAGGAATAAATGCAGTACAGGCTCAGAGCCTCTTCCAGGAAAATACAGGTACACGGGCAAGAGGTCACAGCATGCGCCTTAAGGGAGGTAGATTCAGAAACAACCTCAGGAAGTTCTTCTTCACAGAGAGAGTGGTGGAACCCTGGAACAGCCTGACCCAAGAGGTTGTAGCTGTTAAAACAATAGGGGAGTTTAAGCGAGCTTGGGATAGCACATTGGAAACCCAAAATGAAGTGGGAGGGGTAGGAAATCAGGCAGACTAGATGGATCACACTGTCCCCTTCTGCTGACACATTCTTATGTTCTTATGTACCAAGTCAGAAGAGGAGAAAGATTTGGGGTGACCATCACAAGTGACCTGAAACCCTCTGTGCATTGCAGGAAGGCAGCAACCAAAGCAAACAGAGTGTTAGGCTGCATAGCCAGGAATGACTAGCAGGAAAGGCGGAGGTCGTTGTGCTGTTGTACAGATCCTGGTACTTCTGCACCTGAGTATAGTGTTCAGTACTGGTGCCCATACCTAAGAAAAGACATCAGTCATCTAGGAGCGGTCCAGAGGAAGAAAACTAAAATGGTCCAGGGTCAGCAGAGTAGGACATACGAAGAGAGACACTGAGACTTCAGCATGTTCTCCCTTGAGGGCAGGAGGAAAGGGGAGACATAAGTGAAACATTTAAATACCTCTGTAATATAAACAAGGTGAATGCTGAGAGTCTCTTCAGCCTTAGCAGTAACAAAACCACTAGAGGATACTGTCTTAGGCTGGTAGAACCGATGATTTTGTTTTCAAAATGGCCAATTCCGTTTGACAAAATCTTAAAATCTGATTTTCCATTTCTTTCCCAAAATTGAAGACAAACCAGCATAGAAACATAGAAGCTGTCGGCAGAAAAGGACCTCCTGGTCCACCTAGTCTACCCTAAGGTCCCTATCTACTGTGCTGCCGTGGACCCTAATTGATCTCGGCCTTACCCCCACCCTGTTACTAAGGTGCCCCTGTGTCAATCCCATGCTTGTTTGAAACCTGTTACTGTTTCGGTACCCACCACCTCTGCTGGGAGGCTGTTCCAGACATCCACCACCCTTTCTGTAAAGTATTTCCTCACATCCCCTCTGTCTCCCCTCTTCCAGTTCATATCATGCCCCTCGTCCTTGAGCATCTTTCTCTGTGCAAAATCGACCCTCCTGTATATTATTGATACCTTTTAGGTATTTGAATGTTTCTATCACGTTTCCCTTTGCCTCCTTTACTTTTCACCAAAACTTTGACTCAAAATAGGGGTGGGGGTGCTGGTTTAAAATGATAAATTCCATTTTTACCAGAGCTTTTCATTGAAAATGGAAAATCATTGCCCATAAGCTGGTGGGAGGACAATTCAAGAGGAAAATGAGGCATTTAGAAGGTGGTGACTAAGTACAGTGAGTTGCCAGATGAGGTGGTATCCCTAAAGACAGTGGACAGCTGTAAGGGGGTTGGGACAAAGTAAAGAGGAGGTTGCAGTTAAAGTGGAAATGGGTGGGTGTGGGACTCCTGTTGGGAAGGGAAACTCCTAAGGGAGAAGGGTCAGGTGCCTCAGTAATCACTGAGAGATCCTCATTACATTCAGAAGACAGATCTTTTGGCCTTCTGATTGCATTTTCACATGTTTGTTTGCTGTATTTTTCCATCCTTGTTACAATACAGTGCAGAATATCAGTTCTTTTATGCATCAGTTGTAATAACATTTTAGAAAATGGGAATGTTTGTATTTTTTGCAGAAATTCATGGAATTCCCATGTTATCTACATAAACCTTTTTTGTAATATGTAGAATATGGTAGTAAGCATAACAAGCGATGGAATATTGGAGGTTGACATGGTGTTTTAGATATTTCTGTTTTATAGCCCCAGGTTTGGTGGCTGGCCAGCTCAGGACAAAAATTACTGCAAAAGAAAAAACTAACAAAAAAAAACATAAAGAAACAAAAAAAACAAGCATTGGCCAATCTAGCCATGTTGCCTGCTTGTAGTTGCTGGGTGCAGATAACGCAGCAATTAAAATTAAATGAATAGCGTGAGTTTTGATAGTAAAATTTTCATGATTCGGAAATGAAGAGGTTCACACATGATGTTGTTTTCTTAGATTGTGACCTGAAATTTTCAAGACAGTATTTTTATTATCATATGAGCAGTAGTGTTAATCGTATTCACATGAAACAAGATTCTGTGAAACAACAGAAAAAAAAGAGGTTAGGGAGAGGATTTGAAAATGGCTCCACCATGTTCTTTAGAGTGGGGTAAAGAAGAAGTATGTTGAAAATGTCAGGTTCAAAATGTCAAAAGAAATGAAAGCGTTATAAGTGAGCGTTGAAAAATGTCAACATTTGTTGGTAACTGTTGTGTTTTGAATTTTGATTCCCAAATTTTGACGTAGTCTTTCTATGACCCTGATGAACACGATAGGTGTCATTTACGAAACTGTGGCGAAAACATCCTTTTAAGGCATGAAAATGAGAAGATGTTTGGAGCTGGATTTGAAAAAGGATACCTGTTTTGTTCATGTGGTGGGTAATAAATGGCTGTGTTGAAAATTTGGGGTCAGAATTTCAGAAATAGCAAAGTTATGAGTCAACATTGAAAAATGTGACTGTTTCTTCATAACTTTGTCATTTTGACATATTGACCCCAAATTTTCCAACATGATTCAACTACTCTCTCACGTTCTGGTCCAAGATAGATGTAATTTTAAATCCCATCCGAAGGATTATTCGCAGAGTGAATGCGAAAACATGTGGAAAGGATTTGGAAAATTACACCCATTTTCTTCATGGTGAGGATAAAAAGCTTTGTTGAAAATTTGTGGCAAAATGTTAAAAATGACAAAAGTATGAGTAAAGTTCAAAATGCATTAAAAGCTACAGCCTTTTTCAGAATTAAAAATCATGATATTACTGTTGGTCAGTCAGGATTGTATTATTTCTAAACATTGAAAGTATTCTTATACTCATAAGAGGGTGTCTCATGCGTAATTGTAATATTCTGAAGTTTAAAGTTCAGTTGGCATGGTCCATTTCCCACAGTGGGGATTCTATAATATTCTGCAAAGTAAAACATTGTCATTTTAAGCTGCAGTATTTGTTAGTTAGCAAAATATTATTATTCAGTTGTTGATTTTTAGCAAAAATGTATTTCTGGCATTCATAGATTCATCCACAGTTTTTTAGTTTTCTTGGATATTTTAAAACAGTTTTTATAATTAATTTTGTAATTAATGACTCATGTCATTAAAGAAGGCCACCACACACACAATTTTTAAACTCCTTTCCGTTGAAGTTATCTGTTGAACACACATGATAGGTTTATAATGTGGCTGTATTAGAATAGAATTTTAGCGTGTTTCAGATGGTAATCAGTTCAGCTGTGTGCCAATACAATACATTTTTCATGAGTGGGTATGGCATGAGAGGAGAAACTTTTAACAAGAAAATTTAATATCTTGGTTCAAGAATGAAAGAAAATGAAAATGTTCATCTTAATATTGTTGCCAGAAAATCACATTTGCTGAAAAATGCTATATGGTGTGATGACTAACAAATACTGCTGCTTTGCATTCAAGTTCTAGTTTTTTCTATACAAAGGTCTTTCTCATGATTATGTCTATATGTACTGCTGTGTCTCTTTTATAAGAATTTCTTCTCAAGTCCTTTGCCAGAACTGCTCAGCTTTAGCCCGTGGTTCTCACAACAAAGAACTCAGAATGCACTCTTCAAACCCCAGGAATCCCTAAGTATGCTTAAACAGTTGCATTCAGCCTCCTGTGTTGAACTGCCCCGGAGAGAATGGAACATATGTAATGAAGGAACCCTCTTTGGCTCGTGCCAGTTTCAAACTGCTGCCCTAGTAACTGCTGCATTCTGATAATGCTCATATTCATTTCTCCTGCCTGCCCAGTATAGCCGCCTCGGAGAGCCCTCTTCTCAGCTTCCATTAACCGTTATTCTTTTCTAGTGTGGTAAACATTTTATTACTTTGTTTTCGATTGCTGCCCCTATTTCTTCCTTTTTCAGGTTAGTTAGCATAGTTTAGCTTGTTTTTGTTTACTTCGTGGTTTTCAACCGTTCCTGGGAACCGAGGAGAACAACTGTTTTCAGTGTTTTTACACAACTTTATTAATTTTAGAGTACTAGCATTCTGGTTCCTTCCCAAGCACTGTAACACTATATATATTTTTGATTTTATTCTTATCTTTGCAGTTCCTTTCCTATCAGGAGCAGTGTTTTCATTTCCCAACATTTAAATCCAGTCAGGGAGCCAACCACTTTGTTATATTTTGCAGTATTTTACTACATTTTAGGTCTGAGAACCAACCGTTTACTTTTCTAATTGTTGTTTTCCTTGGAGTTTCTGACACTCATGTCAGAGACACCAAAAAGAAAAAGGACAGGACCTACTGGGTTTAAAATTGTTTAAAGTGTCAACAAATCGTTGTCAAAGCTGACAGGCCGATTTGTGTCTTGTGTATCTGGGTACCAATCACATCTTCCCCAGTTGTGACATTTGTAAGACTTTTGTCCCAAAACTCGAAGAGGGCAAAAAGCTTGAGTAAATGACCACTCCTTCCTCTTCTACTCCTAAGCCCACTGAGTGGCTTCCTCCTCATGTAAAAAAGATAAAATCAAAGAACCAGTGGGCCTAAATACACTGAAAGGCTGAGACTTCAAAATCTAAGAGATTAGTGGAACTAGCAACTGAACGGTTCCTGCTAGAGGAAACATAATGAAAACACGTCGCTGTACCTCCTGCTGAAAAGGACAGACTGCTGACAGACCCGACAATGACCTTGGCTGAGGACATTGCCAAGGTCTTATAGATTTACAGACCCTCAGGCTGTCTATCCCTAGTTCCTTCCTTGGTTCCATCATTTTCTGCTTCAGCTCCCCACTCCAGGAACGGTGTACCTATTTGAGGAACCAGAGGAGGAGGAGGGGAACCCATCGAGCTTGAATAAGTTTCCCCAGAACAAGACCGGTCCCTCCCCTCCGGGGACAGTTACTCCTCTCGCAACTCTTTTGTGAGACAGATGGTTGACACCCTCAATTTCTCAGTGCTCTCAGACTGATCTAGCATTTTCTGTGTAGCTCGAAGACAATTTTCCTGTTTTTATGGTAGACTACATTTCTTCCTATGAAAGCAAGATTGCTCCATATTCCTGTATAATCAATGCAAGTGTATGGGAACAGTTGTCCTGTAAATGACTCTTATTTTCCTGTAAAATACAGGAATCCCTGTGAATCTGGGAGCTCTGATCTCTCCATTGAATAAACAGTGGAGGATGAGGAAAAAGCAGATTTTCTAGATATGATGGGTCTCACCCCACTAAGAGACTTCTGCTTCCAGTCCATAAGTCCCTGAAGAAAGCTGCTTTAAATATTCTTCAGAACCCCACTACTGTGCCAGGAGTAGACTGAAAAGTTGATAAGAAATATCAGCTGGGTAGAACAAATGCTGATTTTCTGTTTACACACCCAGACCATGAGGTGGTAGTATAGGCAGCTGCCTGTGATAAAGCCAGGGTGCCTTTGCTTTCCCATCCACCCGATAAGGATTCAGAAAGTGATTCTTTGGGGAAGAAAGGGTACCTAGCAGCTTCTCTTCTTGTCAGACAGGTCAACTATATGACCTATGCAGCCCAGTACCAGAAGGCCCTTTGGTCTACCACCCTGGCCATGATGGACAAGATTTCCAGACATGTGGCAGTGGACCTGGCTGAGACAGCCAGAACAGGTCTGGATGCCACAAAATACCAGTTTCATATGGCTGTGGATCCCAATGGTACTGCTGCCAGGCTTATGTCCCTCATTATACCCTTGAGGTGGTTTGCCTGGCTCAGGGCTACAAATCTGTCCCAGGATACCCAAACCAAGGCCATGGATTTCCCGTGAGAACAGTTCTCATTTTGGGGATGAAACAGAAGCCTACATGAAAAAGTGGAAGAATACAAAACTGATTATAGAAGTAATTCTACCGGGACAGACCTTCAACTTCCTACAGATCCCAAGCTAGGGAGGCAGGTGTAGGGGCTCCTATTCCATGCCTTTTTTTCCAAGCCCAGGCATTGCCAGACTACCAGCAGCCCAGAGGATACTTTAGAGGAAGAGGCAGAAGGACTGTAAGAAGGTCGAGCCAGTACCTCAGGCCAAGTCCCAGACAAAGCAGAATCCCTGGCGTGTTTGCCCAGGTTGCCTCCTTTTTCCCTCTAGGTGGCAGGCTGGCTCATTTTCTCCAAGCATGGCATACTAGCACTACAGACAAATGGGTTTTGGAGGTAGTGAGCCAGGAGTCTGTCCCTCAGTTTCAAAATGCTCCCCAGGCTGAGATGCAGAATTTTAGGCCCGGCAACCCCAGCAGAAAGGACTTTGCTAGAATTAGAAGTTGCCAACCTACTGCTCATCAAAGCAGTGGAGCCTGTTCCCCTAACCAATAGGGGTAAATGAGTCTGTTCCAGATATTTCCTTTCCCAAAAGAAAAATGGGGACTGGTGACCCATCCTGGATCTCAGACTCCTGAACAAGCACTTAACAAAGCCAAAGTTCAGAATGGTCACTTTGGCCATGATCATTCCGACCCTCAGCTGGGGTACTGGTTGGCATCCTTGGATCTCAAGGATGCCTATTTTCACATTTAATCAGGCCCAGCCACAGAAAGTACCTGAGGTTCAGACTTCCCTCAGGTCACTACCAGTCTGTAGCCATGCCCTGCAGTCTAACCTGAGCCCCCAGGGCATTCACCAAGTGCCTAGCCATAGTGGTGGCTCACCTGAGGCAGCAAGGGGTCACATTGTTCCTTACCTTGACAACTGGCTAGTCATAGGGCAGTCCAACTGGGCAGCACACAGAGACTCTCTTGCTCCTACTCAGAACACCTTGGCATCTCTGGGATTCTGATAAATGCCCAGAAGTCCCATATGGAGCCTGAAGAGATTTTCTGTCTTGTGTGGAAACAGTACTGTTAACCCCTCTCGGGCTGGGTTACCTGTCCTGTTGGATTACCTGACCTACTTGCACTCATTGGGTTTCAGGCCTTCTACCCTGAAGGTACACCTAGCTGCAGTTTCAGTATGTATTTCAGCTGGTTTGGATAGGTCTGTTGCATCTTATCCTGTCTTCAGGAAGTTCTTTAAAGGACTCCTTCACCTCCACACACCCCTTAGGAACCAGTCCCATCTTGGGACCTGAACATTTGTATTGCCAGGCTCATGGAATCCCTCTTTGAGCTTATGGCAACTGAAGACCTAAAGTATGTGGCCTGGAAGACTGTTTTCTTGGCAGCCATTACTTGGCTGGGCGAGTAAGTGAGCTACATGCCCTGTGCACAGATGTGAACTACATCTCCTTTCACAGAGATAAGTTGGTGCTCAGGACTAATGGAAATTCCTTCCTAAGGTGGTTTCAGATTTTCATCTGAATTGGTCCATAATACTGCCAGTCCTTTTCACTGTCTATTCCAGCTCAGGTGGCGGAGGTTACGTAGCCTGGATGTCAAGAGGACACTTAGCCACTACCTTGACCGGGCCAAAGTCTCCAGGCCAGAGCACACCATCTGTTCCTTACCTATGGGGAAGTAAGTAAAAGTAAATCAGCTTCCAGGAGAACTGTTGCATGCTGGATAGTGGCCTGCATCCAGTTCTGTTACAGTAAAGTTGGTAAACAGCCTCCCCTGGGCCTCAGGGCACACTCTACCTGGGGTACAGCTGCATCAGTAGCTGCTGCAAGGGTCATCCCTTACTGGAGATTTGCAAAAGCAGCTACATGGAAAACTGTTTACACTTTCACCAATCACTACTGCTTGAACATACAGTCCAGAAGTGATGCCAAGTTTGGCACTGCAGTCCTACAGAACCTTTTCCCAAACAGGTTCTGTACCCAACCTCCCAAGGTATCTTGGTAGTCTACAGTAGTTTAAGCATACCGAGGATTCCTGAGGTTTGAAGAAAAATTGCTTACCATAGTAATCTTGTTTCTTCCAGGGATCCCTCAATATTTAAAGCTCCACCTGCCTTCTCTTCCAGAACCAAGAAAAGGGGTGTTTTATTCTGCACTCTTGCTGGTAACTAACTGATCAGTACTTTTTCTGGTCACTTGTTGAGTTTTAAACAGTTAGTACTGTCGTCTTTGTCCCTTTTACAGGGCCATGGTTTTGGAGTTTTTAACGTGGGATTAGTTTTTATTAAGATAAGCTAGTTAGAGGTTCTTCACCCTGTTAGGCTTCGTAATGAATCTGAGCATTGTCACAACTCAGCAGTTACTAGGGCAGCAGCTTGAAACTGGCACAAGCCAATGAGGGTTCCATCATTTATATACAGTATGTTCCACTCTCTCTTGAGTAGTTCAACATAGGAGGCTGACTGCAATAGTTTAAGCATTTTGAGGGATCCTCTGGAAGAAACAAGATTACTACGGTAAGTAATTTTTCTTACAGCCATAAAGCAGACAGAAACTGTACATGTAAACTTATTTATACCATGGAAGTGATGAACAAATAACACTAGTAAACAAATAGGGGTATACAGTGGAACGAGTAGAATACATGATTTATCAGTGCAAGAGCAGTTTGACCTCAGGTAACCCCATGAGTGGCGCAAGCCACGAGGTGAGAGTGTCGAGGTCAAACTGCTTCAGTCTGAATAAATCATGTATTCCTCAAGTTTCCATTGCATATCCGATTTATGCAATAGGAAAGGAAGTTTTTGAATTTATTTTTCTTGAGTTTGATTTTTCTTCTTTATAAAGTCAGTGGATTTTTTTTATGTATTCGTGCTGGAGAGTGGGGTGGTTTGTGTGGTTGCTGTGTGTGTTGCTGTGCAGCCAACATTGCGACGTTCAGTTGGAGGTTTTCACTGGTTGATTTTTCTGTATATGGGAGGGCCAGAAAGTTTTGAAAAATGGTGGTTCAAACACCATGAAGTCTTGCTATATTATAACAATAGCAGTCAGCCACTGCAGCTGAACTGCCCGGAGGAAGAGTTAACTCCAGAGGATCTGGAGTTCTACAGCGCAGGCGCTGAGCAAACTATCTGGCCAGTTTCAAATGAAACTGTCAGATTCTTTACTCCACTTCACTGAACAGTCGCTCCGGAGATCAGCTCCTTCAGCTCGGTTCATTCTCGGTTCAGCGGTATTTTTCAGTTCATTTGAACTGGCAAAAAGTATTTATTTTACCGCATTTTGGTTAAAAGCTCTATCTGGTAAACCGTAAGTACAAATTTAAAGTCTGTGTGGAAATTCAATTATCGGTTCGGTTTTGAACCGATCGGTTTGCTGATTTTAACGTTTTGAGGTGTTTGGTTGGGCTTTTAGAGTGCGGTTCCCGGTTCTTATCGGTTCTAAAAACCTGGTTTTAAAGGGTTTTCAAATACCCGTGACACGGTTAGGAACCGATAAGGGTGTCTTGCCTGGCACTGCCATCAAAGGCAAGTTTTTGGATAGGCTGGCATTATGTCTGAGAAACCAAAAGAAAAACCGGGCCCACTGGTTTCAACACTGTGATGTCTGTGGGAAGCCTTTGCCAAGGCTGACCACACCACTGTGTCTATTGTCTGGGGCTGACCACCTCCTGTCAGACTACCAGGTGTGTAAAATTTCCTGCAGCCACCTGGAAAAGTGATTGGGCGGCTCAGGGAACGAGAGGCCAAAAGTCCGCTGACCGGATGGTCAGCCGGTCCAACACCCACTGGACCAGAGGGAGTGCCCTCTGACCAGGGCGAGACTTCTCGGGCAAAGGAAGGCTGGTTCAGAGGAACCAGTCCCAGTTAAAAGACAAAGAAATCAGTAGGTTTGGAGTCCAAAATTGTCTCTCCAACTGCTGCAGAGATAGCTAAAGCCATTCAGATTGTCCAGTCACTGTCGCGGGGACCTGTCGAGACCACCAACAGTTGGTAAAAGGTTGGTTCGTTCAGTTCCAGTGGTTCAGGAGTATGATGTTGAGGAATTTTATGAACCACAGGAAGGGAGGAGAATTTGATCAATATATGTGTGGCTGGGAGGGTCTGGGCGTGCCCATTGAACGGACATTTCTCCAGACAGACCTTTAGAATCTCCTCCTATTCTGTCTGAGTCCCTTCTCATTTTATGTTTTACAAAAGGTTGCAGAAACCCTCCAGCTTCCTTTAGAGGAGGCTGTGGATGAACAAGAGGAGCCTGATTATGTAGAAATGATGGATATACCAGAGTCTAAGGAGGTTGTCTATTCCTTTGCATAAGTCATTTAGGAAGCAAACAACAAAGATTTTAAAAATCCTCATTCTGTCCCTCCTGTAGATAAAAAATGGACAGAAGGTATACTTTGTCAGGCTCTGATACAGACTTCCTCACTGAACAGTGTAGTCATGTAGGTGTGGTACAAGCTGCAGCCTGTGACAAGGCTAATATTCCCTGGCCTCACATCCTCCTGATAAAGTTCCGGGAAGATTGATGCCATGGCGAAAAAACAGTATATAGCGTATGCTTTGGGACTCAGGCAGGCAAATTATATGGCTTATGTAGCTAGATATCAGAAATCTAGATGGGACACAATATTGCAGTTAGCCAAGCAGGCCCATGGCCAGCTGGCTAGTGAGATTGGAACAGGTGGCTGCTGATGGCATTGAAGCCTCTAAAGTTCAATTTCATACTGCTGTTGATGTTAATGATGTCTCCTCTAGGGTCATGGCCACTTCTGTAGCTTTCCGTGAGGTTGGCATGGCTCAGATGCACTAATCTGTCCCAAGATACTCAGTCAAAGGCTATGGATTTTCCTGTAGTGGGAAATTCTCTGTTTGGGAACAAACAGAAAACTATATGAAAAGATGGATGAATACAGAACTACCTACAAAAGTGCCCAGGCTAAGGAGAGGCATGCCACTCCACAAGGCACACTCCCAGAGGTAGGGGCAGGCCTTTCCACAGGCCTTTTACAATTCAAGCCTCCTCTGCTTTTAGCAGAGGGTTTCTTCAGAGGCAGGGGTGAGCGAGGCACAGTGGCCGTCCCCTCCCCTCAGCCTAAGGCTGCTGCCAAGCAGGCACCCTGATGGGGTGCCCAGGGCCGATCTCCTGTACCAGTGGGGGCAGGTTGGCTTATTTCAGCCAGAACTGGCTGTCCTTAACCGGACAGATGGGTTCTGGAGGTAATAAACCAGGTCTAGTTCTCAGCTTCAAACAGTTTCCAAAGATGAGAGCCAGACATTTCACCTACAAATCCTTCAGAAGCCCTTGCTTTGGAAGCAGAGGTTTCTTCTCTTCTGGACTGCCAAAGCAGTGGAAAGGTCCCTCCTTGCCATCAGGGCAGAGGCTATATTCAAGATACTTTCTTACCCAAAAAGACAGGAGAATGGCGGCCCATTCTAGATTTAAGGTACCTGAACAAGCATCTTTTGAAACCAAAGTTCAAAATGTTGACTCTGGCAATGATATTGCCTTCTCTAAGACCAGGGGACTGGCTAGCTTCCCTGGACCTCAAGGATGCCTATTTTCATGTTCTGATCAGGCCTTCTCACGAAAGTACCTCAGGTTGAACTGCCCTCAGGCCACTACCAGTTCAGGGCAATGCCTTTCGGCCTTACCTCTGCGCCAAGGGTATTCACAAAATGTCTAGCTGTGGTAGTGGCTCACTTAAGAAGGCAAGGGGTTGCTGTGTTCCTACCTGGACGACTGGCTCATTGTGGGTCAGTCTCCAGATCAGGTGAAATCCACTTGCAAGTCACCCAGCAGCTTCTCACTTCCTGGGATTCCTGCTAAATTTACCAAAGTCAGTTCTGGAACCAGTTCAGGTCCTAACTTTCATAGGTGCAGAATTGAACACAAAGTTAGCCAGGCATTTCTTCCTCGGAAAGGGTAGACAGACTCATTGCCCTGGCATCCTCCTTACCCTGCAAGTCTCTCGACCAGCAAGGCATTTTCTGCAACTCCTGGGGCACATGGCTGCTTCCACAGCTGTAGTGCAAGGGCAAGATTCAGATGAGGACATTCAGTTCCATTTGAGGGCCTATTGGTCTCAAAGGAAGGACCCCTTTCCAAATTGGTCCCAGTGACTCAAACTCTGATCCTGGCCCTCCACTGGTGGCAGGACCGAAGCAATCTAAAACAAGGGTTCCCTTCATTCCCATTCCACTCCTTCACCCTCACCACGGATGCCTCCCTGTTAGGGTGGGGAGCTCACTTAGGCGACCTGTCCACTCAGGGAGTGTGGTCTCCTCAGGAATCTCTGCTCCATATCAATCTTTTGGAACTCAGAGCTGTCTTTTGGCTCTTCAAATGTTTTCAGTTTCTGTCCAGAACAAAGTGGTTCAAGTCAGGACAGACAACACCACCACAATGTGGTACATCAACAAGCAAGGGGCACTCGGTCATCAGCCTTGTGCACCAAAGCAATGAAGTTGTGGTCTCTGGCTTACCCCTGAACACCTCCCTGACAGTTCACCTCCCAGGGAAGGACAATGTCCTGCGGATGCCCTCAGCAGAATTTCTCAGGGCCATCACGAATGGGCTCTGAATCCACAGGTGCTGGGGTCCGTCTTTGCCAGATGAGGCACCCCTCAGATAGATCTTTTCGCAGCCCCAGACAACCACCAACTTCCTCTATTTTGTTGCAGGCCTCCAGTGCTGGGCTCAGTCCCCTGGGCGCCTTTCTGTTGGACTGGAAAGGAAGTTCCTGTATGCCTTTCCTCCTTTCCTCTTCTTTTCAGGGTACTAGTGAAAATCAGATCTCAACCCTGCAAAGTGATTCTGATTGCCCCAGATTGGGCCAGACAGCCCTGGTACCCTCTGCTTCTGTCCTTGACAGTCCACCCTGCCCTGAGCCTGCCCAGAGTCCACGACTTGCTGGCCTGTGCACAGGGAAGTGTGGTATCCGGACCTCAAATCCCTCCATCTCAAGGCCTGGCTCTTGAGGAGTTAGAATTGCTGATTTACACCTTTCTCAAGGTGTCCTGGATATTTTAAAGGCTTCAAGGAAGCCTTCCACTAGACCACTTACAATTCTAAGTGGAAGAGGTTTTCCATCTGGTGCTCTGAGAGGCAGATTATTCCAGAATCCACTGATCTTCCCATTTTACTGGACTATTTGGTCCATTTAAATTCCCTAGGCCTTAGGCCAGCTACCTTGAAGGTTCATCTGGCAGCTGTCTCTGCTTTTGTGTCAGCAGGAAGCCTGCCTCCTTTCTTCTCACCCTGTATTTTCCAAGTTTTTAAAGGGTTACTTCATACTAACCCCCCTTTTGGGAACCAGCTCCTGCCTGGGACCTGAATGTTTACATTGCTCAGTTAATGCAACCTCCCTTTGAGCCTCTGTCCTCAGCAGAGCTCAAGTATCTAACGGAAAACTGTTTTCCTAGTGGCTATCACTTCTGCCAGATGCATAAGTGAATTACAGGCCCTGTCAGTGGAAGAAGATTTTATTTCTTTCCACAGAGATAAGGTAGTCCTCAGGACTAATAGAAAGTTTTTGCCTAAGGTGGTTTCAGATTTCCACCTGAACCAATCCATCTCTCTCCCAGTATTTTTCACTGTTCTTCCTCAGGTGAGAGAGACTGCACAGCTTGGACGTCAAAAAGAGCCTTAAGCTACTATTTGGAGCGCACCAAGGGTCACAGGTTCGAATCCTCCAACTCTTCCTTACTTATGGCGAGGTTGGCAAGGAAACCTGCCACTAAGAAGACAATTGCAAGTTGGATTGTCTCTTGTATCCAATTTTGTTACCAAAACTAGGTAGAGAACCCCTCAGGACTGAGGCCCACTCCACCAGGGGTACAGCTGCGTCTCTAGCGGCTGCTAGAGACATTCCCATTCTGGAAATTTGTCAAGCTGCTACCTGGAAGACAGTTCACACTTTACCAAGCATTATTCCCTGGATGTCCAGTCCAGGAGAGATGCTCGGTTTAGCACAAGCTGTGCTTCAGAGCCTATTTCCTAAGTAGGTTCTGACCCTCCTCCATGGAGGTACTGCTGTGTAATCTGCTATTGTTATAATATAGCAAGACTTCATGGTGTTTGAAGAAAAATTACTCACCTTAGTAATTGCTTTCTTCTCATGGAGTCTTGCTGTATTCTCACCCTCCCTCCTGCCCCTCTCAGAACTTCTACTTGGGTAGGGGTGGCAAATTAGTGCAAGCACTGTGTCATGCCATTGTAGTTTTTTCCCTTTACCCTCTTTCTTTTAGGGTTAGGGAACTAGGTTGTTTCGTTTAGGTAATATATTGGCCCCTTCCTGGACTTGAGTCTTTGGGAAGGGGGTCTAATAGTGCTTGTCAGGGAAACTAATAATAATACCATTATTCATTGTTATTATGGTTATTGGTGTTTCTATTGTTGTTTATATTGTTGTTATTACTACTAGTAGGTAGCCATTTGGCTAGTGTGAGAGCTTTCCACACAGACTTGTTGCTTAGTGTTAGCATGAGAGATCTGACAGTTTCCATTTGAAACTGGCCAGATGAAACTTTAACTGGCGCCCTCATTTTCTGTAGAACTCAGATCCTCTGGGTGCTCCTCATTCCTTTCGGGGCAGTTCAGCTGCAGTGGCTGACTGCTATTGTTATAATATAGCAAGACTCCATGAGAAGAAAAGCAATTACTAAGGTGAGTAATTTTTCTTCTGTTTCTCGCTAGTGATTGTTGTGGACAGCCAGAGTCATGTCGGTGTGTTTTTGGTGGGTTTTTTTTTTGAGTATGTGTTTTATCTGGTTTCTTCTGTTAAGTTTCCATTTGTGGTTTCTGCGCGCGCATGAAATAAAATTGTTTGATCAGAAGCCAGCCGATTCTGTTTGCTGAAAAGCGCCAGACAGGGAGAGCAAAGAAGCAAGCCTGTGAGAGACTGAAGCGGTGCTGTGACGGAGCGGAGAACATTACTTTATATTTAAGGTCAGTGGCTGACTGTGGGTTCCTTATGTTGCTGCGGATGAAGAATTATTTAGTGAAGCAGGACAGCGGGACCTGAGAGAGGCATAGCTGGAGGAAGTGAGCAGAGTGGGACTAGAGTGGAGAAGAGAGAGAGAGCGAGGGTGGAAGCATGAATAGCGGACTGTAGTGGGGAGCGAGAGAGGAAGTGAGGGGTAGCATAAACATTGAAGTTTAGCAAAGGAATGTGAAATAAACTGCTTTTTTTAAGTATTGAATAATAATATAACCCCCTGTCAGGGGCTTACCTGTGAGCCCCTGAAAAAGGCTCAGTTCCTGGGGGTTTTGCTTCTACCTCATTCTTTTTTTTCCCGGGTCCCGCTCCTGGCTTGCCCCTGTGTTTTCTGTCCTCTCCTGCTGGACCTCGCATGGTTTCAGAGGAGAGCAGGGCCAGAGGAGCAGGTTTGTGGATCTGCCGGTTGGGGAATTAGCACAGCGGTGCCAGTGAGCTCACACATGCATGAAGCCCATTATCATGTGGCCGTATGTGGTCGGTTGGGTTTGCCTCTCCAGTGGTCTTGGTCCCTGTACAGAGTAGAGAGGGACCGGAGGCCGTAGCAGAAAGGAGAGGCAACCAGGAGAAAGAAGATTTATTTTTGGACGCCAGTCGCACTCGAGCTACAGAGATGCCGCTTCATGTATGTTCATGAGGCGGCTCATGAATAAAGATGAGCTCAGTCCTGTCTAGTGCTAGGGAAGACAGAATAGTGCTAGTGACAGAAAGGGAGCATTAAAATAAATAAATAAAGATATGGAGAGCCAGGGAAGAAAAGAAGCTGGCAGTCTGTGGAGAGTGTATATAGAAACAGGTTTCCACAGACTGCAGCAAGGAAATGAAGTGAGTCTCTATGTGTGTGCTGCCTGTTGACATTAGAGAATGGCAGCAGCGACTGGCAGAGGAAAGAGCTAACAAGTTAAGGAATGCATTAGCTTTACAGGGCACATAGAGTGTCTACAACTGTGTGGGGAAATAAATGAATAAAATTAAGTGTTTGGTTGCAAGAAAGTTTGGAACTTGGGACACTGTGTAAATGTATGGACACTGTTTACTTCAGCCACCATGTTTAACAGCCATGTGACACCAGCCAGCCATCCACGAGCCAGGATTCTAGCCAGGACTCTGGGACTGATTGAAAGGACTCTTGAGGAAAAACATGGAATGTTTAAGCCGTTTACTGCACCAGTGAGTCATCGAGAGGAGCCCCATACACATTAATTTTAAGAAAGAAAAAGGCAAACAGGATGCTGAAAGTTGCACCACAGCGGTGAGAGAAGCGCAGCTCAAATGGAAAAGGAAAAGCTGCAGATTGCAAGAGAAGAGGTTGTGTCCTAAGCCTGACTAAAAGGACAAAGGTTGGGTCTAAGCCTGGAAAAAGACCAAGGTTACATTCTGACCTGGAAAAGAACGAAGGTTGCATCTAAGCCTGGGAAAAGGCAGTACAGAGGATGAGGAACAAGAGATTATAAATGTGATGAGAAAAAAAAGGAAGAATGAGTCTCTTCAACTCAGAGAATGCTAAGTACCTTTTGAGAAAAGGGACTGTGAGTGCAGGTGAGGATGTGTGTGTGAGCCAGAGTGAGAATGTGGTTGTGTCCAGGTTCTGAGACTGTAAAGCAGAAGGATGAACAGGTGCCTTTCTGAGTCGGATGCCTGTTGTCTGCTTCCAAAATTCCTTAAGTTTGCTAAGTTATCTGTTTGGAGTGAGTGGTAGTAGGCTCTTTTGGCTCCCTGAGCTTGGTTTTGAAAGAGTTTCTCAACTGTCGATAAATTAACCAGTCAGGTGGCGATGACTAATCTTGAAGGATTTCAGGCAGCATCCGGCTCTTCATAAGGGATCTTATTTCCTGGAAAGCCAAGGAGCTTCGTTGCCTTTGAACCTATGTTTGATTAGGGGCATGCCTGTTGATAATGTTGGTAAAGGTCATAATAAAATAGTCTAGGGCCTGATCGATAGTGGGCAGATTTGTAAGTGGGCCCCAATCAACATTATTAATTGAGATTAAAAACTCATTTATGTTAAAATGTGTCATATTTCTGGACTCCAGGATTTTGGGAGAGGTGCTTCAGAATTGTTGCACCATATGCAATAGACAGGAGAGTGGTCGCTGATACAGTCAGAGTACACGGCTGATATAATCCTGTGGGAGCAATTGTACACTATCAATCTAAGGCGTTAGCATGCCAGTCTTGGAGTTTAATCGACTGGGGTCGTTTACGTGTTGTGTGAAGTTATTGTCTGATAGGACTGAATGGGCCTTATATTTATTAGGGAAAGCCGGTCATTATTAAAAGTCCCCACAAAGCACTGTATCATGTGAGGGAAGATCAGATAGGGAAGGTAATATGTTGGTGGCATCTTTGGGAGGGTGATATATACAACCAAATATTTTTTATTTTACGGTACCAAGTGTTAGGGATATAAATAAAGATTTTACAGAAGGAAGATTTTCGGCCGGAGAGGTGATTTCTGAGGCAGATAGACTAGATTTTACATAAAATAGAACACCACCTCCTTTTTACCTACGTCTTTCCTGAAGCACGAGTAACCTTGGAGGATCACCTCATGTTAGTGTATGCCAGGCTTTAACCAGGACTCTGTTATACCAAGAATGCTGGTTATGCTGTTCTGTCCAGGATTGTATCTCAGCCACTTTGGGACAGAGACTTTGTGCATTTAAGTGGGCAATTTTGATGCCTTTTGTACCAGATCTGATATGTATGGATGGTATTGCAGTTACAAATAATGGACAGAGGGTCAGGATTAGATTCAATATCACCAGCGAATAAGGAGTAAGAACAATGGTGAAAGGTTGCTAACGTTGAGTGGATAGGCCAGCAGGACTACGAACAGTCCTGCTTATAGAGTGAAGGAACCCCTGTGCCGATCCCTTGGTAGAATGCAGCTTGTTTTACCCATATGATGCAGGTAGTTGGGGTGATGCAGTCTCAAGGTAGTGAGTAGTGATGGGGAGAGATACAGGACAGGAGTGTGGGTACTTAGACTGTGCACAATGAGAGTGTCTGTTAGCGAGAATGATAGAACATAAAGAAGAGCAAAAACAGATCCTTGATGTGCCATGTTGCACACAAGAGATGGGAGTTGCAACTATTGGTATAATATAATGCACTTTGTTGATGTGGAGGTGAATGACTGTTGAGCAAAGGAGAGCAGGAGGTCTGCAGTGCGGAGTGGGCTATTGAGAAGCGGGCAGTGTAGTTCTGGTAGGAGGGTTTGCTAGATGGCAAGGTGTTAAATGAATGGTGTTTGATTGGCGTTAGGGTGTTAAATAAATGATGGTTCCGTGGTTTGTTTAACACCCATGAAAATAACATTTATGTAACAATTTTGTGCCCATACCTATTGCATAAATAGTGTTATTTTGCCTTGCCGTCCAGCTACAGTGGAAATAACGTTATCCACTGCAGCCCTTTCACAATTACTTTCCTGAGCTAATCAGGACCAATAAAATGCACATGTCCACAACCTAGCTATGCATGGCAGCAGGGATCGAAATGTAGACTTTCCTCATTTCCATGGAAATCTGGAAAGCCTCTCGAATATATTCTAGATCCTAGTATTTCTGTCTGCAAATCCTTGTAGCTATACTGCAGTTCTCTATATGGCTACATGGCAGAGTGGCAGCAGAGAGCACTTACCTGATTTTCTGCTCAGGTTGCAAAGTCTCCCGATCACCATGACTTGCTGGAACTGCTCAGAGCGTTCTAGAAGAAGACACTGAGAGCAGCCTGTTGGGTGTCCTTAACGGACTTGCAGCAGAGAGCAAACACATGACACCCAGGCTCAGACCCGATTGGTCAGAAGTGTCTCAATTTGCTGGACTTTGTCTACTGTGTTGACGATGGAGTGTAGGCAGTATGTTGGAAGGATCTTCATAAGTGCGCTCTGCAAAATCGCAGGTAATTCACAGCGAGGGATAAGTTCCATATCTTCTTCTGCAGAGCTCCTCCAGCTGTGGATGCCGCCCCCACTTCCCAAGAAAATAAGCCTTGGCCGCCCAAGCAAAGGAAAATATCAGACAGGAAGAGGAATTATGAAAACACAGAACACAAAATTTAAAGAATCATGGAAAAAAGATAGAGAATGGCTTGAGTTAATTCAGAAAGAACAGAGGTGCACTGTGAGTAATGCAAAAAATATTTCCTAAAGAGAATAGCCCATTTAATATTGGATGCAAAACCATGATGTTTGGTACAGTAAAACACATGAAACAAGTCATATTCATTGTGAGGCAACCAGTCATATTGCTGCTCAGCGTGAGCCTAGTAGAACCCAGTTGTCAGACAGTTGCTGTTAATTGATAAGGAGACAAGTAAAATAATGTCCCATATATTTCATTACAGTTTTAAAGTTGCAAAAGCAAAGGAACTCTTTACGTTTTCGTGCAAGACATGGAACTACTATCATGGATAGAGAAACATGAAAAGATTGGCTCAAGGTACAAACAGCACAAGGCAATTGCAAGTTTCATAAAATTTATCAGTAAGGCTGTTCATGCACAACTTACGGAAGATGTCAGGCAGTCAAATATTTTTCAATACTGTGCAATGATGTGCCAACTCTGCTGTAATAGTGGAAGAGCTGATTTCTGTATGGTACAGTATAAAGAACGGTGAACCTGGACCAAGTTTCTCACCACTGTAGACATAGGCAGGCCTACATCATTTAATTTCGGTCAGTTATGAGAAGTATTAAAGAAAATGCAAAAGTAGTAGGATTCTGTGTTGATGGAGCAGCAGTAAATTTGGAATCAATAATGGGGTTGCCAAAAAGTTCAGGAGCAGGTGCCTCTCATTGTCTCGATCCACTGCTCAGTCTCCCACTTTGAATTGGCACTACGAGATGCAGCCAAACCTTGCAGCTTAGTGCAACAAACTGCTGACTTATTACAGCAGATTTTTGATACTACCTTAGCTATCAGTGGTCAGAATGGGCTGAAACAAACCTCATTGGTCTTGGGTCTACAGTACTTTGTGCCAGTGAACATGTTGGGAACCAGATGGCTATCACACAGAGTTAGAGCCTTGAGTGTGCTTACTAAAATGTGTAAAAGCAATGTAGTACATGAAACACAGATCACTGATGGTCAGGTCACTGCTAGTGACCATGTGGACCCATGAATGAAAGCAGCCAAGCTGAGAAAACCCTCTCCTTAGAAATACCTTATTGCAACACATATTATGCATGGCATTTTGCAGATGGTTGTGTCTGTGTCCTGGATTCCAGCAAGAAGAAAATTCTAATTTTCTAAAATTACAGAAAAAAGATGAGGCTGCTGTCATCTTCATAGAACATTACAATGTATTGCTGGCTGGTGAGCACTTTCTTACTGCCAACAATATACGGTATCTCTGACTGTTTGGAATTCAAAGATGAGGCGCTTACTTTGGAATGGTAACAACAGATTACTGGCATATTAAGTATAGTACTGTAGTAAAAGAAAGGACCGAATTCAGAAATGGAATTGTTAATTCAGTGAAAGAGCTGTATGGGAACACATTATCTTCTTCAGTGGAGGAAGAAACTGATTCACAGAGTAATGTTGTACAAGTTTGTGAACTTGTCAGTCCAAGAAACTGGCCATCATTTGTACCAGACTGTGGTGGTGATGATGCTCATGGCTGAAAAGATGTGACATTAGTAGCTGAACACTTTTCTAAGGCACTGTAATGCCAAGGCCTTAGACATACCGTTATGCTTTGGTGAATTCTGTCTTCTTCTTCTTCTGAAATATGTTCTTCATCTTATTGATCTCAAACCATTGCTAGGTAACACTCCTCATGCACTAATTAAACTGTTAAAAAAAAAAAAAAAACATACGACTTCCCAACATCCTGGTTCTGTTCAGCTTTGTCTTAGTATTACATTCAAGTTCTAGCATTGTTGAAACCTGCTTTTCTGTCAAGAAATGCATTAAAACTGACTGGAGCCTGACATCTGAAGTGCTGGGACGTTTGATAAATGTCAAACTGACATCAACACAGATAAAGGAGTTAGATCCAGTCCTTGCTTTGTCACTTTGGGCCTTGGAAAAGAAAGAAGACCTGAAACAGCCAAATATAGAAGAAAGGTTAAAGTTTTCCAGAAACATGTACAGTACAGCCTGTCAAGCAGTTCCTCTGAGAAAGAGTGAAGAGGAAATCTAAATTGTGTTCTTGAACCACTCTGCAGTCATTATATATACTAACATACTAAAATGCCAGCAGAGGAGCCTAATGGTCTTTCGTGTCTGCTTGATGGTCAGTACCCATACAGGGCACCGGATTACTGTCCCCACCCCTTGGGTTTCCTCATCCGGCCCCAGATGTTCCCCATGTGATGGACTTCCTCAGTTTCACTCTACCCTATACCTGTCCCAGCCTCTTAAACCCCTCTACAGTTTCTGCCTCCACCAGTCCCTTGGGCAGCGCATTCCATGGCTCCACCACTGTCTCAGTGAAGTAACACCGCCTCCTTTCTCCCTTGAGTCTCCCCAGCTTCCACCTATGTTCTCTAGTTGCCCCACCTTCTTTTCTTTGGAACACCGCTGCACCTCCCTTATTAATCCCCTTTATGTACTTGAAGACCTCTGTCATGTCCCCCGGACCTCCTTTCCTCCAGGGTGTACATGTTGAGCTCCTCGAGCCTCTCCCAAAAGCCCTTTCTCCCAAGCCCCAGATCATTTTGTTGCCCTCGTCCTGGACCCTCTTCAGGAGTGCAATGTTCCTTTGTAAGTGTGTGTGTGTGTATATACATATATATGTGTGTGTGTGTGTGTGTGTGTATATATATATATATATATATATATATATATATATGTATATATATATGTATATGTTTATATATCTATATCTATATATATATATACATATATATAAAATTTTTCTTTTTTCATTTTGTGGAAAGGAAAACTTTTGCCCAGGAAATATCTAACACACCCACATTCCTGAAGGAAATGTACCCTCTCATCATTATTTCCAGCCCTGGGTGGCAGGACAAACATACTGCTTTCACAACCCACCAATAGGGTTGAGCTTCCCACACTAATTCTGGTTAATGTGGTGAGCATTCAGCATCTGTGATGCTCGGGAGTAGCAAAACAACAACTTGCCTTTTAATGTACTGAACAGTGACAATACTACCAACATAATCCACCTGCCCATGGTATAAATAGGAAATCCATGGGTTGATCACAAATAAGCTTTTATTTACTTTTCTTGATGCCAACATGGCTTTGCCGTCCATTGCCAGGCAGCTGTTGGCAACATTTCAGAGTGAATAAAAAGCTAATTTGTCATCAATCCATGGAATATCCTGTTAACATGGAAACATAGGCAGTGACTGCAGAAAAAGACCATCGGTCTATCCAGTCTGCCCTGTGATACCCTATCCTACCCGAGATCTGCTGTCTAGACAGCCATTCTTTCTGCCCCTCAGTTTTCAGTTTTCAGTCTGTTCACGGTCAGTCACCATAGGGAGAGGAGCTGTGCAGCGGTGAAAATGTCACAGATTCTTGCATGCCAGAATGGATTAAATGCCATTGAACTGCAGTGTTTCCTGTAGAATTCTGCAAAATTCTCAGAATGTTGGAGGATCGAGCTGTTGATCGTGGCATATGCCACAGTACTTTTGTACATGTGAATGGTGGTGAAAAAAATGAATGTTAGCAAGGATGATTAACTAATTTGAATTCTGTATATGTTTGGATTTTTAGGAAAGTGTGGCAAACCTTTTAACCCTGAAGAAGTCTGGGAAATTGTTATGTCACTGCAGCAACCTGCAGTATTCTGGAATATGGTTTCTGACTGGCCAGCACTGCAATGGACTGCAGAGTGTCTGTCACACATTTTGGATGAAAAACTAATTCGATTCAGGATTGGAAGCAAGAAGACAGACAATGGTAGGATTTAAGGCATCATTTGCATGCTACTGTGTGTCTTATCCAGTATTGCATGCCTACTGTGAAAAGACTTTCTAAATAGATTGTTAGGTACTGTATGCTATGCTTGTGTCTGTATTTTACAGTGGTTCCCACAAAGATCAGACTGTTGAGTGGGGAAGGCCAGGAGCTGAGTGCTTAAATATTAAAGTTCCCTTACACAATCACGAGATTGTCACCAGTAACCACTTCAATTCCATTTTATTTTTACCAGGATAACACCATTGAGACAGCTCATTTATGACGGTCCTGGAAGGACTAACAAACATAGGCAGGTCATAGAATTAATAATCACAATGGCAGATTTAACAACAGTGGTAACAAAACCAGTGGTACAAAAAGTAATGTGGAAGTACAGTTTACTTAGGTTCCATACATAGAAGTCAGCAGTGAAGTTACAAAAACAGTGCTAACTGTACAAGGAATACGAGATAGGTAATGTGCAGGTACAGCTCAAAATAATTATAGAAAGGAACTATCACTAAAAGTGGGAGAGCAGGAAGAGCTGCTGGAATGAGATGTAAGAGTATGGGGAAGGGGCAACAAGAGAGCAAGAGACAGATAGGGAAGGGGAGGGTAGAAAATGGTGGAACAATCAGTGCAGGAGAGCCTCTTTAGGAGATGGGCCCATTATTTTGCAAAGCAAGTGCACTTGTCCTTTGTCTGCAGAGTGAGTTTAGGCAGAGACTTAAAGGTACACATCCCAACAATATGTGTAAGTTTTAGTATTTTTGTAAGGAGTTCCACAGAGTGGGTAGTGCAGATCAAAATGGGTTCTTATCTTAGGGTGTCAAATGTAATATAGGAGAGTTTTCTGAGGAATACCTGCAAGGGAGCATTTAAATAGGTTGCAGATGTAAGGGAAACTTCAGAGTGATGGTTGTATACACCTTGAGGGATGCATTGCACCACCTCCTAGTATTGAGAGAGGGCCAATTAATCTGTAGATAAAGGGAATAATGGTGGGTGTTCAAAGGTGCATTTAAGATAAATCTCAAGGCTCTGTGATAGATTGTGTCTAGAGTACCGAGGTCTGTTTTAGGCGTTGTCTGTAGAGGAAATCCGCATAGTCAATTAGGGGAGAAGGCTGACTACCAATCTTTTGTTGGCTTCATAAGTAAGTAGGTGATCGGTGCAGTAGAAGAGTCCCTGTCTTTGGTGTAGTTTTTTTAGCTAGTTCCTTGATATGGGTGAGAAAGGAAAGTTTACAATTCAGCCAGAAACCTAGATATTTGAACTTCTCTACTAGTTTGAGTGGTTCCTCTGCTGCCTACTAGGGTGTATATTTAACTGATTTGTGCAATTAAATATACACTCTCATGAATATTCATAAATCTGTGCTCTAAATACACCATCCTCTCACTACTTCTCTATTAGTTTGAGTGGTTCCCCCAGAATTGTGACAATCTGTGGGTTAGTATTCGAGAGTGGGGAGTTAGTTCTTTGGTGTAAAGGATAGTCCTCACCTCAGCACCCTCATTGTGCTACACTCCGTGAGGATCACAACCCTTAGTAAAAAAAAAAAAAAAGTAACTGAAAAACACTGTGCACACCAGGCACAGCTAAGGTTCTACCCTTAACGGGTCACAGACTTACATGTAATTAAAACAAGCACACCACGCAGGTTAGAAGGAAAACTTCATTTATTAAGAAATCTTCTCCACAACTCCAGACACCCCTACATATCACCAAATGACTTCATTAGGGTCAGTGCCAAGAGTTGGATTTGTACAGTTAAATATAAAGTACACCCTCACGGATATTCATAAATATGTGCTATAAATACACCATCCAAACAGAGCATTTCAAAACCATCCTTATGCATACATAATTAATTATGGATAGAATATTCATAAATTACGCTATGAATACACCGCTCCAAACAGAGCATTTCAAAGCCATCCTTGTGCATACATAATTAATTTTGGATAGAATATCCTTATACTTACAAATTAATTATGGATAAAATATTCATAAACTGTGCTATAAATCCACTAGTCCACACAAACATTACATATAGTATAATTCATGGGAGAATGCATTATAACGAGGTTTTATTCACACCTGAGGTGTGCGATGCCCCATAAACCCGAGGGTGAAGCCGAGGGCTTTATGTGGGCATTACAAACCAAGGGTGTGAATAAAATATGAGTTGTCAGACTCCGCATGTTTTATTTTATATTTACAGGTTTAAGGCAGATAAATAAGAAAAATGAGACATGGTGAAATCTGTAACTTTAACATTTATTGGACATGAAAACAAGTGCCAAGGAGGCTGTGTTTCACGCTGGCGGTTTCCATGACTGAGTGCAAGGGACCTTATTTTCTTGCTCCTGATTGAATTTCTGCCTTTTTATGATACTTTTCAGACCGAAATGTGCCCGACATTTTCTTCTGTGAAGTGCCAAGGAGGCTGTGTTTCACGCTGGCGGTTTCCATGACTGAGCACGAGGGAATGGCCAGCATGAGGACAGGCAGCTGGACATCTTGTGACTGTATTTAGATCTATTTTTAGAAAGGTGGTTAACGTAACTCTGTTATTCACGCGTGTGAATAACTGAGTTTTTGAGTTCTGCCAGTGAGCGATAATAGGCACTAATCAGTAAATATAAAAACATCTTTGTGCATGCGTAAGTAATTATGGTCTCAAACAGTGCTGAGAACGATGTCTGGGCACTGCAGTTTTGATACTTGCACTTGGTACTTGAAGGATAGCATTGCAATTTTATATCTGTGGAACATCATTAGTACAACATATTTATAATGTTTTAACTTTATTAATGGTTTATATGTCTCGTAATTATGCATTAAAACATTTTTGGTGCTGTTTCTGTTAAGGTCCTCATGCTCTTCCTTTGTCTCCTCTTCCAACCCTCCTCCATTCGAGCATCTCAGTCCCGTTTCCTTTCTGAACCCTGTGCTTTTCCCTTTCCTGGTATGTTTTAATTTCATTGCCATTAGTCTTTCCCTTTGTTTGCTGATAGACAAAGCAATGGAACTGTAACTCTGGAAATTAAAACAGCCGTGAAGGTCTTTGGGACTAAGTGGACTGGGGGATTGTAGAAGATTCAAAATATTCAGGTTCTGAAATGGTGTATGTACCTGTTTTAAATATCATGCAAGCTGTAATTTTATGTGAGCACAAGGATGGTTTTGTAAGGCTCTTTTAGATTGGTGGATTTGTAGCACAGATGTATGAATATTCTGTCCATATTGAATTATGTATGCACAAGGATAGTTTCTGAAATGCTCTGTTTGGATTGGAGTAGTTATCACAGATTTATGAATATTCATGAGGGTGCATATTTAACTGCACGATCCACTTTGGCACCACACCCTGATGAAGCTGTTTGGTGGTACTCATGGTGTCTGAAGTGCTAGAGAAGATTTTTAAGAAATAAAGTTTGCCTTCTAACTGCGTGGTGTGTGCACCCTTTTTTGTTTTCAGTAGGGGTCACAGCCCTTACCTGTGTGGTTCCAAAACACACTGCAGCTGTGTGTGTGGCGGGGCAAAAGTATACAAGGCTACAGGCGGGTGGTGGGGTTGTTGAGTAGGAATGCTGTGACTATGACAACATGAGTCACTGGTGGGAGATGGAGTTTAGGGAGAAACACAGCAGTCGGACTGTGCATTGATTTTTTAAATATTTAAAACTTTGATAATAGAACAAAGCCAAAACAAAACACATATGGAACATCAAACTCGTTGCATAGTAATTTTAGAAAATTGATTTTAGTAGGTACACTGTGCTTTTCAACAGGTAATTGTTTAACAAGTACCTGTGAAATTATTGAACATCAGAACCAGAAAAAGAGAATTTTAAATGTTATTTTTTAAACCTGCCCTTGGCATCAATTCTTCCTTATCCAGGTGGATACATTATTTATTTATTTCAAAAGTTTCACAAAGAAAGATGTACTGAATTGGTAACTGCTTGTTTCCAGATGCGGTCTGTGGGAGAAGAGGTAGGAAGTAGACAATAACAATGGTGCTGAATAAATAAAACACAAACTACAGAATACACAGTGCAGTAAGACACAGGAGCAATGAAAATACAATACAATTGGGCAGCCGCAGTGAAATACAAAATGCACATATACAGTGCAGTAGGGTGCAAGAGTAATAAAATGCAATACAGCAGGGCAGCTGAGAACTGCAGAGAAACCAGCATAATAAATATGAAAGTGCAAGGTCAGTACAGAGAACAAGTGCAAATTGTAACCAGCAAATCCATATGTGAACTCAGTTAGGAGCAGATTAATATCACACAGACTGGGGGCTTAAGGTGATCAAAGAGATGTTGCTCTGACCCATGGTGGAGGAGGACATTCATCAACCAGGGAGGAGGGAAGGGCTGCTATGACAGGGGTCAGGTGAAGTTGCAGGAAGGGGTAGTAAAGTCACCAAGAAGGAACCTGAGGGAGGAAGAGAAAAGGAAGAGTATATAGACAGGGAAGAGAGGACCAGAGCTTGGGAAACTACGAGAAGGTGTCCTGGCCCGCAGTAGTTTTCCTGAAAGAAAGGAAAAGGGAAAGGAATTGGATCTAGTGTTCCAGAGAGGGTATGATGAAGAGGGGAAGAGAGGAGGGTGGAAAGGGAGGGAAGGAGAGAACCAAAATCAGAATTTGGAGGTGAAGGAGGCATAGTGGGCGAGATCAAAGCACTTGTTTCTTTCTTCTGTTTGGGTTCAATCGCACCTTTGTGAATGAAAATGTAATTATCTATGCAGCAGTAGCAGGTTGTGTATTAGAGAAGAGTAAGGTGTTTCTGAGAGACCCAGGTTTCCAGTTGCTTTGGTGGTGCAACTGGTAGTGCAACTAGAGCACTATTCTCAGGCGGCCTGGTTCAAACCCAGCTAAAGCACCTATTACTAACCCCAGTAATGTTTCAGCATTTTCCTAACTTTATGCAATAAGCCTGAAGGGTTGGACTGTCCGGAGAGATGGGACACATGCAAATGATGGAACAATTTGCACGTGAGCATCTTTCAAACACTGCCTCTACCAACTGCCAGTGTTCTAACCTCTTCAGATTTTCCTCTCCGCCTGAAAAGTCTGGTCATTCAGAGTTTCGTTCATCCACTTTCTCCTGCGTGAAGAAACTTCAAATTACTGAAATAAGTATATTTTGTTTTCGTTTACTGCCTCTATTGATTGTTTAGTTATTTAATCTTAGTTTACGTTAAAATTTATTATTTTCCTGGTTCCTCTCGTTCGGTATGACTGTGAGGAAACCGGTTAGTTTAGTTAAAATCGGGTTCTGTGACTAAAGAACCTTCTTTCTTTACTAAAAACATTTTAACTTAAACTTATAACCGATAATCTCGGTTACTGAACCGTTCTTTTCCTTCTCCATTGGTTTGTTTCTTTTGGTTCCGAACCGCTGCAACCATTTAAAAAAAAAAAAAAAAAAAGCTTATTTGCTTAACGGTTGGTGTTTTTCTCCTTTTATTTACATCATGTCGGAGAAACCTAAAAGAAGACCGGTGAGCCCAGTTTTAAGAATTGTTTATAGTGTGGAGAAGTATTTGCAATGGCAGATAAGCACACTTTATGTGTGGTTTGTCTGGATTTGAACATCTGAAAGAGAATGTGAGGTGTGTAAAACATTCCCAAATAAAACTATTGAGAAATGCCCTGAAAGGCTTAAGAAAAGTTTCTAGGGGTCCCTCAGGCTCTGACCAGCTGACACCCCAACTTGCGTAGCTGAACCCACAATTGTAACTACCCTGCCCCTGAGACTGGCAAGAAGGGGACAAAAGGATAACTGAACAGTGACTCCCCAGTTCCTTCAAAGAAATCAAGGAAACTAAAACATTCAGAACCCTCGCTTTCTTAACCGGGACTTCTGCATCTGGTCTGACTATGCCTTCAGCCCAGGAGATTGCCCAGGCATTTAAAATAATTCAGACCCTGCAAAATATCATTCCTCCTCAGTAGCTTTCTACCCTGTTCAGGGTTCCCAGACTGGCAGTAATGTGCAACCCTCCTTTCAGGAGGAACAGCTTTATGATGCTGGTGATGATTTGAGTGAGGATGATGAGCCTATAGAACCAGAATTGTCCCCTGAACAGGACTTTGGTTCTCCCCAGGACAAGGAGGAGGTAGAATATATGGAGATGATGGTGTTAACACCCACAAAAACCCTCTTCCTCCCAGTATATAAGTTCTTCAATGCCTTGAAGCTCCTGCAGACACCAACTCCATTCCTCCCTTGACAGGAGAATGGATAAGAAATACCAGTTGGATAGGGAAGGAGCTGAATACCTTTTTCCCATCCAGATCACCAGGGGTAATACAGCAAGCAGCCTGTGACAAAGCTAGGGTCCCTCTGTCCTCACCCCGCTGGACAAGGACTCCAGGAAAATAGATAGTATGACCAAAAAGGTCATTTGTCAGCCTCTCTGGCTATTTGACAGGCTAATTTCCAGGCCTGTGCCCCTGTACCAAAAGTCACTGTGGCAGGTTATTTTAGCTATGTCCCAGAAAGCCCTCACCTTTGTCAGGTGACCTGGCTGAAACTTCCAGGCTTGGGCTAGAGGTGGCTAAGTACCAATTCCAAATGGCTGTTGACACAAATGACTGCAGCCAGATGGATGGAACACGGTGGCACAGAGGAGGTTTGCCTGGCTCAAGGCTACAAACCTCACTCAGGATACCCAGTCCAAGGCATTGGATTTTCCCTGGAGGAAATTCTCTTTTGAGGTCCACTGTTGCCTACATGAAGATGGTGGATGAGTATAAGGCCACTTACAGAAGCAACTCTGTCAAAGTGAGAGCTTCCTTGTCCATGAGGCCATGTGGAATTGGGGGCAGGGGCAGGTCTTTTAATACCAGGCCCTTCTTCCAGCCAGTAGCTTTGCCCCAATACTAGCAGTATCCACAACAAGGATACTCCAGGGTAGGGGTAGAAGGGGCTCCAGGCTAAGGTCTCAGACCCAACCTCAACCCCAATGCAAGCAGAACCCTGAGGCTCAGGCCGCATCCTCCCTCCCTGTTGGAGGCAGACTGTCCCACTTCCTCCAGGCTTGCTAACATCACCACAGACAAGTGGGTCCTGGAGGTGGTGAGTCAAGGTCTGCCTCTGGATTTCAAAACCTTTCCTCCTCAAAAGACCAGGGTTTTCAGCTTGCCTTCCAGCAGAAAAAAACACTGCTAGAGGCAGAGGTTGAAACCAGTTCCTACCACCCTGAGAGAAAGGGTTTTTACTCCAGATACTCCCTAACGACAAAAAAAATAGGGAGTGGCGGCCAGTATTAGATCTTGGAGCTTTAAACAAGCACCTGAAAAAACAAAGTTCAGAATGGTAACTTTGGCCTGGATATACCATCAATCCAAAAAGGGACTGGCTGGCATCATTGGACTTGAAAGACACCTATTTCCGCATCCCATAAAGGAATCTTTCAGAAAATACCTAAGATTCAGACTCCCATCAGGCCATTACCAGTTTTCAACCCTGTCTTTTGGCCTTTCTTCGCCCCAAAGGTATTCACAAAGTGCCCTAGCAGCTGTAGTGGCACGCCTCTTGAAGCAGGGAGTAACTATTTTTCTGTGTCTGGACAACTGGCTGGTGGTAAGGAAATCACCAGACCAAGTCAAGCTTTCCTGAAAGTCACCCAAGACCTTCTGGAGTCTCTGGGTTTCATTATCAACAAAAAGAAGTCAGTCCTCATACTTGCACAAATATTGTAGTTCGTGAGGGGCAGAAATCAACACCCTACAGGGCAGAGCCTTCCTGCCTCTGGACAGGGTAAAAGTCTTCAGTCAATAGCAAATTCTTTCAGACTACACAAACCAAAACTGTAAGACAGTTCCTGCAGCTACTCGCCACATGGCTGCCTCCACGGGCACAGCTGAGGCTCCAGTTTCATATGAGACATCCAGTTTCATCTCAGGGCTCACAGGAGTCGAAAGAAAGACCTTTTTTCAAAGCTCATTCCAGTAACAAGGTCCTTGTTACAGGCTCGCCTGTGGGAAGAAGGAATCAAACTTAAAACAAGGGATTCCATTTCAGAAAGAGTACCCCTCAGTTGTTCTCACAACCGATGCATCCCTCCTGGGCTGGGGTGCCCATTTGGGGATCACACAACCCAGAGTACCTGGTCAGCTGCAGAGTCCCTTCAACACATAAACCTGCTGGAACTCAGAGCAGTGTTGCTAGCTCTAAAAGCTTTCTCTCCCTCTAGTGCAGGGCAAGGTGGTACAGATCAGAACAGACAGTACCACCACAATGTATTACATAAACAAGCAGGAGGCACCAGGTCAGGCCTCCTTTGCACAGAAGCCATGAAAATCTGGACTCTGGCTTACTCCTTGGGAGTATCCCTACAGGAATCCACTTGCCAGGGAAGGACAACACTCTGGCAGATGCCTTGAGTCGAATAAACCAGGCCCATCACGAGTGGACCCTGAACAGACAGGTGGTACAGGTTATTTTCAGGAGGTGGGGCACCCAGAGATAGACTTATTCACGTCCCACCAGAACCACTACCTGCCACAGTACTGCGGCAGACCATTGCATCAGGCACACTTCCTCTGGATGCTCTAACTTTAAATTGGTCAGGAGGTACCTGTATGCCTCCCCACCTTCCCTCTGGTTTTCAGGGTGTTACTGAAGCTCTCAGATCCCACTTAGCTTCTCTGTTCTTGACAGCTCCAGACTGGCCCAGGCAGCCATGGTACTCTCTCTGCTCTCCATGTCTGTCACTAAACCGATACACCTTCTTCGGAGGCATAATCTCTTGTCCTCCAATCAGGGAACCTTACTGTATCCAAATCTCAAGTCCTCAATCTCAAGGCCTGGCTGTTGAGGAACTAGGTTATGCTAATTTAAACCTCTCTGAAGCAGTGTTAAATGTTTTAAAAGGTTACAGAAAACCTTCCACTAAGAAAACCTATTCTTCCAAATTGAAAAGATTTTCCCTCTGGTGTTCAGCTAGAGACTTTGTGCCAGCTCAGGCTGGAGTCCCAGTTGTCCTAGACTATCTTACTGATTTGCATGCTCAGGATTTGCAACCCAGTTCTTTAAAGTTCATCTTGCAGCAGTGTCTGCTTACCTTTCTGCTGGAGCAAAGGTAACAATGGCATCAGAACCCATTTTCAGAAGGTTCTTTAAAGGCTTGACTCACTTGTATCCCCTCACAAGGCACCAGTGCCAGCATGGGACCTCAGTGTGTGCATAGCTAAACTCACGAGCCCCCCTTTGAGCCCATGGCTACAGCTCATTTAAAGTATGTCACATAGAAAACAGTTTTCTAATAGCAATAACTTCTGCAAGAAGAATCAGTGAGCTCAGGCTCTCTGTATTGATCAGGACTATATCTCCTTTCATAGAGATAAGGTAGTCCTCAGGACAAATAGAAAGTTTCTCCCCAAGGTGGTTTCAGATTTTCATCTGAACCAATCCATCACTCTTCCTGTCTTTTCACAGATCATGCTAGCTCTGGCGAAAGAAGACATCATAGTCTGGACGTAAAAGGGCTGTCATCTGTTACATGACAGCTACTAAAGACCATAAGCAGGATGGAAAACAGCTATTCCTAACATTTGGGGATGTAGGAAAAGGCAATCCAGCCTCAAAAGGCCAATCTCTCGATGGATAGTCCAGTGTATTCAATTCTGCTACACTAAAGAGAGTAGGGAGCCCTCAATAGGATTGAGGGCACACTCTATGAGAGGAACAGCTGCTACCGTAGCAGCTGCCAGGGATGCTCCTTTAGTGGACATTTGTAAAGCAGCTACCTGGAAAACAGTACACACTTTACAAAGCACTACAACCTGGATATTCTGTCCAGAAGTGATGCTAGGTTTGGCATAGCAGTCCTGCAAAGTCTGTTTCAAAGTAAGTTATGTGCCCACCTCCTGTGGTACTGCTTGGTAGTCTGCATAAAGTTAGGAATATACCAAGCATTAGTGGGGTTAGAAGAAACAAGCATTTGTCAATGCCGAATGTTTACTTGCTGGCATTGGTAGTGTAGGAGTTAGAGAGCTATAGGAATGGCAGTGAAGTATTGAACTGAAGCCAACCCTACCACCACCCTGCAGAGACTGACAGGCATTAGGGTGTGCCTTTGGGTCGTCAGGCATAGCGCACGCCATTTCACCACATCCTACCCTGCAGACACTGACAAGTGTCACGGTGCCTTGGGGTCTTTGGGTTCTTTATGCTCACCTCATTCCATCAGGAATACGGTGAGATAGGTCCTGTATAGGAGAGTGGGGTGAACTTTGGGGCCGAAGAGTCCAAGGCACACCTCGATGCCTCTCACTGGCTGCAGGGTGTGGAATGGTATGAGTATTACAGGCGAGAATCCCAAGTCACACCCCTGATCCTCTCAGTCTCTACAGGCTGGGCGTTATGGTTGGAAACCCTAATGCCTCAGGCATTTGTTAGCATTTTCACTCCAAATTTTCAACATGGTTTTTGTGACCCCCACCTTATGAACAGTGACAATATCAGTTTGTTAGCAGCTGATTTGCTTTAGCGACTCATCCATTTGGCACCACAGTTGCGAAAACACATTTAACAGGATGTGAAAATGACAGCTGTACTGCTCATGGGGAGGTGCAAAATGGCAATGTTGAAATTCTGCAGTGAAAATATTAAAAAACTGGTGAAGTCTAGCGTGCGTGAAAATGCTAATGCACACGGTAATGCAATTAGTTTGGGGATTTTACGGCAGATTGTCAACACAGGATTTTGTGACCTCGCTCATGAACAGTGTCACTGTGATTTTCTTAATCTTCCCGAACAGTGATTTCCCACAGCGACCACGCATTTCTACGCTGGAAGTGCGAAAACACATTTCGCCATGGTGTGAAAATGACAGCTGTACTCTTCATAAGGAAGTGTGGAAAATGCCAGTGGTGAAAATCTGGACTGAAAATATTAGAAATCTATAAAGTTACGAATGCGTGGAAAATGCGCGATAGTGGCTAAGTAACACAGTCATTTTATGAACGTCTTTCACCAAATTTTGACATAGCCATTTTAACACCTCTGCTCATGAACAGTGTCACTGTGATTTTCTTAATCTGTCCCGAACATTGATTTCATCACACCAACTGCGCCATTGTACGCTACATGTATGGAAACACGCGTTGTAGCGAAACGTAAAATTGACAGCTGTACTGCTTATAAGAAGATGTGGTAAAATGGCAGTGTTGAAAATCTGGAGTGAAAATATTGAAAATACGAACTACGAAGCTGATGAACAGCGAACGCATGCTCAGAAACGGTGATTTTAAGAGTTTATTCACCAAATTTTCAACATAGGTTTTGGGGCCTACCTCATGGAACTGTGACACTGTTGTTTTGTAACTCAATCCCGAAAGGTGGTTCCGCACAGTGACCGTAAAATCACCTTTCAGGGCCGATTAACGCCAATGACAGTGTCAGAACTCATGAGGTGGGGTCCCAAACCCATGTTGAAAATTTGGTGAAAAATTCCCCAAAATGTCTGAGATATGCACTAAAGTTGAAAAACCCTATTTATTACATTATACAGCTTACGGATTTCCTCAGTTCGCGGTCGGCTTTGAAGAGTGCAGATGTGTTCCCAGTCCACGAAGATCATCGCACCGAGCTCGGAGGTAAGTATGGGGTGAGGAGGGGTGTGGGGGGCAGGGTGCGCAGTGGGTGGGCGCAGGTGGGGAGATTGGGTCAGGACAGTCAGCGAGGGAAGGTTTTTCTCTTCAGGTTCTTTTTTTTTTTTTTTTTTTTTTACTTTGATGACACGGGACGCTTGCCACGCTGGAGAGGGCTCCCAGCATGGCAGCTGGAAGGCTGTTTGGGGGTGGCGTGGAGCCGATGGATTGGCACCCCGTCGGCCATACGATCTGTTGCCACACTGGGGTGGGCTCCAGCGTGGCACCCTGTAGTCTCTTGGTGGGGATAGGTGGAGCCGACGGGGATTGGGCACCCCGTCGGCCATACGATCTGTTGCCACACTGAGGTGGACTCCCAGCATGGCATCTGGAACTCTGTTGGGGGCGCAGCAAGCCGACGGGGATTGGGCACCCCTGCTATTATACAATGTGTGCATGGGAGCGATGAGCACGTGATCTTATCACTGCTCACTGAAGCTTGGGCTCTCCCTTTCAACTGTATGGCCACTGCATTTTCAACTGCTGTCATAGACAGCTGCAGCGCTCATTGGAGAACTGCAATCATACCGCAAACACATTGACTGAATTGAAACGCTGCCACACCTCCAAAACTCGAGTGATGGCACTATGTTTCTTGCAAATGCGTGCAAGCAAACATAAAAATTACTTACCATAGAAATCGTGTTTCTTCCCAGTGATGCTCAGATATTCATAACTTCCTTCCAGAACTTCAGCCTCTGCACTCCGCATGCTGGTGCCACTGAATCACATTATACCTTACAGTGCATGTTCTCTGCACCTGGTAACAGTTTTAAATAGAGTTCATTGTGTTTCCTCTTTAGAGTTTTCTCTGACGTTTTGTTCCAAAATTTTGCTAACTTATATTGTTCCTGCCTTTGGAGTTGATTATAATTCAAATTTTAAATTTTGGTAACCCCAATTTTAATAATTAAAATTATTATACATATTACTTAAAGCTTGACTTTCCAGGCTCCATACAAATCTGAAGAGGTTAGAACACAGGCAGTTGGTACAGGCATTGTTTGAAAGATGCTCACATGCAAAATGTTCCATCATTTGCATGTGTTCCATCTCTCTAGGCAGTCCAACTCCTCAGGCTTACTACATTAAGTTATGAATATGTGAACATCACTGGGAAGAAACAAGATTACTGTGGTAAGATTACTATGGTAAGTAATTTTTCTTCTTTCTCTTTTCTGTTTGTTTGGGTTCCATATATGTGCACGCTGCACCCATGTGAATGACAGTGGGTGAGGCACCTGGCATCAAGTGAAAAGAGGAGGAGGGAGGAGTAGAGGGAGCAAAGCTGGGTATGGGGCGGGGCAGTCCAAGGCAAAATGGCAGAAAGACTGGAAAACTGGGTCCAGTCTGCAAGGGAAGACTTGGGAGCAGCGCTGTAGACAATGTCAACATGAAGCTGCCCAGGCTGTCCTTCTCCTTCTCTCTCAGTATCTGTTACCTACTACTACGCCAGCAACCTGAGTTTGGGAATGAACTTAGGTTGCTGTGGATCAGCTGGGGAGGAGGTGATCATCATCCGCTGGACAGCTCTCCTCGCTTGCAGTGGGAGGCACCAGAATTACAAGTGGCGTTGAAGGGAGAAGCTGCAGTTCTGTTTCAGTGTGCACTTCCACTTGAACATGCTTATGTGCTGCCTCAACTGGGTAACATGGAAGAAAAAAATGGAAAGGGTTGGCGCTGGACTACCGACCTCGATTCCAGATTGGAGACACCAAGTGGGGTAGGACAGCTGCCCCTTCCTGGCACCACTGGGGGTGGGGGAAGTCCATGGGGAAACACATTAAGGTGAGTCTTGGGAGGGAGATGCCAGACAGGTGAGACAGGGACAGAGCTGAGTACTCTGCCTCGTCAACCACGGAGAAAAAGCTTATGGCAAAAAAAAAATCTTCCCTATTGTAAGGTTAGCAAATTGACCTACATCATTGTTAGCGTTGCCTTATAGAGCCCTTGGCACTTACAACCACTTACCCACCCACCTCACTGATCGCCAGCATGTGTCTGACAATTCACTCTGCAGCTGTTTCTCTATGTCCTAAAACTACAACTTATCCACTTGTTAATTTTTTTTTAATTGTACCCTGTATTCATTGTGATGTTGCCTGCCCTGTACCTTTAGGTTTCGGTCATGGATGTCCTGTACATCATCCTAAAACTGTACATTTTATGCACTTGTTAATTTTATTCAGGTACCTTGAATTTATGCTGTGCCCTGTACCTTTCTGTACAACCAGTCGCTTGTGAAAAGGGCTATGTAGATCATCTTGCTCTCCAGTATAAAAATAGGAATGAAAATTATTCTCTGTGTAAAACATCCAGCACATTTGGTAGAACTCCTGGTCAGTGACCACTGGTGCTTAGATACCTCCATAGGTCACCTGCTGTCCATACAGTTCTCACGAATATATATGTGCCCTCCTGGGGTCTATGTTGCCCTAATAACCTTAAGTGATATGTGTTTATTGACCAGTATAGCTACCCTCCTTTGTGAGATGTGTAGGGGCTACCTTGCACTCCTCACCCATCCTCCACTAGTTTTCTAGCAAAGCTATGTACATGAAACGAGTGTCACAGGTTTACTGCATGACAAAGGGATTAACTCCCATTGAAATTGCATCGTTTGCTGCAGTAACTCTACTGCAGAATTCTGCAGTGCTGCACTTCATTCTGGTGGGCTTCACTGTAGATTTGCATTCTCTTGATGAGAAACCCCACATTTCAGGATAAAAATATTTACTGCCGTGACACTAAGTTATGTCCCTTGGGGCCACTCCCATACCTCCCCTTGTCCTCCTTTTCCAGTCCCCAAATCAGCCATCTGCCACAATGTCCCCCATGAGGCATTTTCCGTTGCTGCTCTGTTTTCGTACCTCCCCTACATTGATTGCTTTCCACAGTGAATGACCCATATAACACATGCATAAAACATACAACACACACAACAGAAAAAAACATTGCCCAATGAAACCTCTGCAGAAGTCTCTAAAGCCTATCACCATCCTGGGTCTTTCTACCTTCAAGTCCTTGCTGTCGTCTGCCCTGAAGGAAAATATCACCTGTCATAGCTAATTGCTCAAATCCTACAGTTAGCAACTCCCTGCACTTGGCTGGTTATCTCTTCTCTCACACTTTTCCTACATCCCTCCTACTACCCCTTCCTCCCACCTCACACTCCTCCACCTTTCAGTGTATTGAACTGTATATGTATTTTCTGATTACTATGTCTATACAGCTGCGTTATGAGTAACTTTGTATCCATGCTGCGACGCAATATATGTAGTCTGTAAATGTACACGAATGTTGTCAGGTGCTGCCATGTGGTGTCACAACCGATAAAAGTCTTGACCTGTTTTACTTGCTTAGATGCAGTATTGTGCATATGCCTTGTCTGTCTTGTTCTCATTAAATTTGTTTGGTATATGTACACCATGTCATCCAGGACCATCTTGCAAAGGAACTTGCTCAAAGGTCTATAGCCTGGTTAAATAAAGTTTGATTGATTGATTGACACCGTGTGGATCCACTGAACATCTGGGGTTCCTAAGTAGAGCTTGTTGTCAAAATATCCACCAGGTGCTCTGCCTCTCTCGCCAGCACTCAGAAATGATCAGCTCCTCTCCACTGAGCACAGACCACGGCCCCCGTCAGTTCCCGTATCTCCTCCTGCACATTACTTAGTTTCAACTGTTTACCCATCTAATTTAAACTGCTCACAAAAATTCACTTTTCATAGTGAAACTGAAGAGCCTCTAACCAGTGGGGTGATTTTCTTGTAAATGCTGATCTTCATCGAGTTTATCTCAGTCAACAGATCACACAGATGGAACTTCACCGTCAGTGAAGCAGGATCCACATGGAAGATTTTCAGCAGGACCACTGGGGTTGCCCACAACATCATCTGCTAACGTCACCAACCCTATAAAGGCTTGGTGTCCCCATTCCTCCTCATTTCTTTCCGCCATTGACTCTGTTCACATGGGTCTCCGTGGAAGCGCCGATGCAGTTTTATGCCATTTTGCCTACAGCTTTATTTAGTTTTAGAATCTCTTTTTATAAGAGATTCCTTTACCTTGTTTATGTTGAGAGTTAATCCTTCCACGTCTATCTTCCATCGCAGCTACTGCGGAAAGAAGGTTGCCTTTTCAGGTGAACATGCTCTCTGTGTCTGCTGTCTTGGGCTGACCACAATGTCTTGTGTAACCCTAGCTGGTGCTGTCCTGTGGGCTACTACCCTGCCTGCGTAACTATGCACAGGTTGAGGGCCTGAGCTCGGTGAATGGGTGCCTCCACCGGAGGTAAAGTTTTGAGTAGCATAACTGCTGTTGATATAGCCCTCTGGGATGCTATAACCACCACCAACCCTTCTAATGGCATACACAGATTAACAAAATAACATTCATATATACCATATGATAGCAATACTGAACCCACACTGCACTTACCACCAGGGCTGGATTCACTGCAAACGCCCTGAGACACCCTGTAAAACAAGACCAGTGATGCAACAATTCAATGGCAGTACAATATCCCCACCAAGAAGGTACACACTTGCCAGTTTAACTGTAGAAAAACACAGTCTGATTTATTCGGGGTTGAACAAGGCGGGCAGGAATCTAGCAGGTAATTATTAGATCTGATTAATTCAGGCTGAACATGCACGTACAGGAGTCCCTTGTATACAGTCACACAACCCTGGGTACCCAGTTGTTAAGCAGGCTAGCCTGAAGTATTGCAGCTGTTGCTGGGGCCCTTAGGAAAGAAAACAATTAGCATGCATATCAACCCAAAATTTGTAATCCGAGCTGGAGGGCTCAGTTCATTGTAATAAACCCAAATAAATAAATCAGATGACACACAATGATTGCAGCTTTGTTGCAGGAGCTACCCTGTTTAATACTTCGCTACAGACCAGAAGGCAGGACTGACGAGATGAAGACTTCTGGATGTTGTACTGGATTGCCAGGGGGGGCCTACGACTCACCGTGGTGGCGCTACCTGTTTTATAGTGTTGAGCAGGAGGCGAATCCCCAAGCAGGTCTTTCGTTGGAAGAGTCTCAGCAGTGGGAGTGGTAGTCTAGGCTGAGGTGGTAGGGCCCAGACAGAGCAGGGAGTTTGGATTCAGTCCGTAATGAGTGCTGGAGCTGCTTCCAACTAGCATAACATACACGGTGGTGGGGAACCAGATCGCGACCATCACTACACATTCAGCACACTTATAAGCAGCACAGCTGTTATGCCACAGTTTGGATAAAGTCCATTTCCAATTCAGCAGGGCTTCTGCAAACCTTTTATTCTGAGGCTCACTTTGGTACTTGACAGGCCGATCGCTTCTGGAGCAAGTCTTGGTCCACTTGCAGGCAACGATTACACACTCTTTCTTCGGACTTCACTTCTTATCAAACTGTCGGATCTAAGTCCAAATTACTCTTACTGACTTCTTTACACTGGAAGATTTTGGCAGGAAGGACAAACACATCCTTCCAGCTGATTCCCTGCGTTACTACAAGAGGAGCAGCTGCTCGAATGGCTCGAGCTGTTTACTCTCCCTCACTCTGACTCCGACTGACTCACTGCACAGGCAGCTCTGGGCTTTCCAGTGATCGAAAAGGTTCGGTGGGCTGATGGAACTGTCTATCACAGAAAGGGCTCTCCCTCGAGGTCCATTTAGGCGCCAAACCCAAAAACTACAATTCCTACAGAAGTTCACTCCCACAAGGCCTCTGGGGACAGTCTCCATTTTAGATCCTTGAGGTCCCAATTGGTCCAAACTGGCAGTCCAGAACCAAGATGGTGTCTCTTATCCAAATAGTCGTGCTGCAAATGGAAGCAGGTTAGACAAACTCCTATATTAACTACCTCTACAGATAAACAGTAAATAATTACTTTTCCTAACAGAGCTCCCTCTGCACTAATAGCTACTGCAGAATGGAGAATGGAGCGAAATATGAACAGTCGGGCTGGTCGTGAGCCTTAATCCACTCGGACCTAGTCCAGACTAAGAATAGATAGCTCTTAAAGAGATAGGTATGGAGGCTAAATAGAGCACTCTCATGCAGACACATTAAATCTACTGCAGACACAGGACACCATCCTGGCAGTGGACATAAGGCAAGCCAAAAAGGCATTATAGGAACCCCTATTATTGGGGTTACACTCTTCCTTAGTGGAAAAACTTGGCGTCTGTGACAAGTCTGTACTTACTATGACACTATATAGAAAATGTTATAAGACAAGATACATGCATGTTTCATCTGGTATACCATACAAAAGAATACTGATGCATCAGTAAAACAAATAATTAAAGCATTACTGTCCTTATTCATGACAGCAATAACTGTAATAACAGCTTGCTGACAATGATATAAGGAACATGGTGCCACCTATCAGCAATTTTATGCTTTCCATGTAGTACCAAGTTTTGTAACAGCACACGATCTCCAGATAATAGTTTCTGAGCTTTGACACGTTTGTCATGCCTTTCTTTGTTTGCCAGATTTCTTTTGGCCACCATGGTACTACTACTGCATGCAGCGAGCATGGGTTAGAAAAATAACTCCTCAGGTTTCTAGAGCTGATCTCTATCTCTGGGAGCTGTGTTATGTAGTGAAACTCTACTTTTAAATGAAAATTTGTATCTGTGTCCACTAATACTGTGTGGTCTGGAGCCCTGTCCCTTTCAGGAACAGGAAGGGGCAAGTAGTTTTCTTCAGTCACTGAGAGAACTACAGCTAGTATATATCATGGGCATTTTATCCTTATATACACTGAGGACAGTTGATGTGCTAGAAGCACCTCAGGATATTGCTTTCCAGCTGATTTCTGGCTCTTTTTAATATACTTTTTCAGCCTCGCTGTGTGACCTGGGAACACATCCGGTCATGGACCTCTACTAATACTGCGACCTGCGGCTGGGCGAGCCGTTACCAGGGCAAGCATGAGCGTCGTGTGCGAAGATGCGTGCACTCTGCGTGTCATGCGTATCGAGCATAAGAGGAAGAAACCATAACCTGGAAATAATTAGCAGTGCCAGTTTGGAACTAAGTTGGTAATAGACAGATGCAAGCAAGTTGTTAGACTGTACCTGGAAAGAAAGACAAGGACATATAAGCAAAGATTTGATATTAACATTACAGGATGGGGTACGGTTAATTAAATGTGAAATATGTAAGATGTAGCAAATAAATGAGGCTAATAATACTTACTCGATGTTTGTATGTGGTAAATGTGAGGAGAATGTAGCCTTGACAAATGAAATACAAATGCTCAGTACCAGACTTCAGGCCCTTGAGGAGAGTCCGATGCAAATGAGAAAAAGGTTGCTCGATAAAGAAGTAGATGGTGTATTTAATGTACATCTAAAAGGACAATGTTATGATACTAATATTAAAAGTGGTACAGACAAAGAAAGTCAAACGGATGAAACAGTACTGGAAGAAAATATAGAAAGGAAAAACAAAGTAAAACATTTACAAGACAGGATGAAAACACTACTAATGAAGAAACTGAATGGTTTCAAGTCCAGGCAGAGAAGGTTGCCAGAAAAGGAGAAGGGCAATCAGATTTCAAATACCAATGTCGAACCAGTTTGATCCCCTTATTACATGAGGAGACACAAACTGAAAGGAACTATTAAAGTAATAGTACTTCTATAATACATAAAAAAAAAAAATGGGGCTCCACAGTTATAGAGTATGACAACGCAAGTATAAAATGTCCAATAAAATGAAGGAGCTACACCAATTGCTACCCAACATACTGTGAGTCTTCTACACGGAGAGAACGATGTACTTTGAGGTTGTCAGAAAATTGAATCTCTTTCTCAGAACAAATAATAATACAAGAGTCCGTAGATATGAATGTAGATACAGTAGTAACTCGAGACACTATTACTGGGTGACTCCATAATTAAACATTTAGACTGGAGTGATATGTAATCCTGACAAATTTACCAGAACTTTGTGCAGTTACAGAGGGGCAAGAATATCGGATGTAACCGAAATGGCAGAGAATATTGTTAAAAACACTGACAAACCCTTGGTTATTATGCATGCTGGTGCAAATAATGTACTCAAGAAGCCTGTTACAAAATAAAGCAGAATTATGTAGCATTGACAAACAAGTTTATTGATTTAGAAAGTGAAATTGTACTGTCAGAAATACTCCTGATACCCAAGCAAGTAGTCTCTAACAAAGAAAAATTGCACAACTAAATAATTGGTTAAGAAGGTGGTGCCTACATCAGAATATAAAATGTATTACACACTGGGAGGAATTTGATGGGCGGAATGAGCTATATAGCTGGGACGGACTGCATCTCAATAGAAGAGGAAGTAGACTGCTGGGGAAACATTTGAGTAAATTCATACAGAGTTCTTTAAACTTGATATAGGGGAGAGATGGGCAATATGGCACCCTCTTAAACCAGAATCCACAAGCCAGGCAATTAAGTCCAAATATAAAAACAGGACCATGACACAAAGAAAGAATGAATTGGATCTAAAAATAACATTAACAAATGCAAGAAGTCTTCGCAACAAGCTTGATGAGTTTACTGACTTTCTATACAATAATAATATAGATATGTGTGGGACTGAATCTTGGTTCAGTGATACTGACTGGGGACAGATGTAGAAAGCTATACAGTACTAAAATATACAAGAATAAGAAAGATTGAAGGTGTGGTAGAGTGGTATTCTACATAAAAGACAATCTAAAAGCATATGAAATAAAAAACTAATGACGAAATTTAAATTATCTGGTACAGATCAAGCTGAATAATAAGTCTTTCATATGCGGTTATGCTATAGGTCACTTGGACTTAATAAAGAAGAAATATAACAATTTACTAAATGCTTGGAACAACATGAATGCAGGATAATACTATAATTATGGGGATTTTAACTTCCCAAATATTAATTGGAATAGTTTGGATAGTAGTAACTATGTGGATAATACGTGTATAGACTTTACTATTAATAATAACCTGACCAGTTGGTGACAAAGCCTCACGGGGTAAAATATCCTCAATTTGCTTTTAACTAATTGTACAGAAAATCTATATAATATCAGATTACAAGCGCTCTAGGGATAGTGATCATAGGGTAACTGAGTTCTCATAGAAAGCATACTATAAACAAACACAAGGAAAAACTGTGGTTGAAAATTATCAGAAAGCTAACTATAATAAAATGAGGGAATATTTGTCTAATTGGGACTGGAGAATGGATTTTCAGAATAATGATTTAACAATGGTCTGGAATATCATTAAAACCATTTAGAACATTGCATAGATAAATGGGTACCTGTGATTATAAAATATCCAAAGAATAAAAGACATCCTCCTTGGTGGAACAGGTCAATAGAAAAATATTAAAGAAAAAGAAGGTTGAATAGCAAACTGAAGAAGAATTCATCTGGTGTCATACATACAAGGTTAAAACAATGTATTGAACAACTAAAATCAACAATTAAGAGAGCTAAACGAGTACGTAAATTGGAAATGGTAAACAAGACTAAAGACAATAAAAACATTTTTGTAATTATATAGGACCCTAAGAGGAATCAAAAGGGTAGGGCCTATAGTTACAGTAAATAAACAATCACAGATGAAAAGAAATAGCATCAGAGCTTAATACATACTTTCTGAGTGTGTTTGAACCGAAGAAACATTGGTAAACAGAAATATAACAGCACAAAAAGAATATATTCTAATTAAAGAAGGAGAAATCATAGCTACAGTAAAAGGGCTGAAATCAAATAGTTCTGCTGGACCAGATGGCATAACTGCTAAATTTGTGCAGAAATTGATACGTGAACTAGTGGGACCGATTCAGTATCTTTTAATATTTCATTAAAAATGGAAAGATGTTATCTGAATGGGGACAAGCATACATAACACCAATACACAAATCTGGAGCAAGGTCCGAGGTAAAAATTACAGACCGATAAGTCTGACATCAGTTTTAGGAAAATACTGGAGTTATCCAACATAGGATACTAGACCATTTGGAAAAGGAACGGATAGTTGATATCTCATAGCACGGATTCACTAGGGAAGGTCATGCCTCACTAACTTGATAAACTTTTTGAACCTGTGAGTGAGACCCTGAAAAGGAGTACCAGTTGACGAATATACCTAAATTTTGCAAAGGCTTTTGATAAGGTGTCACATAAAAACTAATTGAACAAATGTATCAAGTCAATTTAGGGCCAACATAATAGAATGGATTACATCATGGTTGAAGGATAGAAAGCAGAAGGTGATGGTGAAGGGATATCAATCTGAGTGGGGAGGTGACGAGTGGGGTCCCCCAGGGTCCGTCCTGGAGCCCACATTATTTAATATACTTGTTATTACACCCAAACAGCAGGTAACATGTGGATATGTAAGTACGTAGATGACTACATACTAGGGTCTGGTACAGAATCATTCAGATCATCAAAAACTTCAAGATAATTTAGATAAACTCCTAGACTAGACTAAAACAAACAAACTGATGTTTAATATATCTAAATGCAAAGTGATGCACTTGATTGCAAGAATCCTAATTTTGTAAATAAGTTAAATGATTGTATACTGAGACAACTACAGAGGATAGGGACCTGGGAATAATTAACAGACACATTATCAATGGATGGGCATATTAAAAACAGTTAAAAATGTCAGAAAATATTGGGATGTATTCTGGCTAATATTAAAAGTAGAGATAGAGGTGATTCTCCTCTTTATGCTAGTCTGGTATGTCCACATATGGAGTATTGTTCTCAGCAGCAACTAAAGTAGGAAATAAGAAATTGAAAGAAGGTGTACAAAGAAGAATAACAAAGAAAGTGGGAGTACAACATAATATGACATATGGTAATAGGCTAGAAAATTTGGGATTATATTCTACTGAATATAGACAATTGAGAGGGGCCTCTGTTTAGTATTTAGAGCCACCAAAGACCAAGAGCTAATGGAAAGCATAGGAATCAAAAGATGTGAGGAACAAAATAAAAAAAACTAGATCTCATTACTATAGATTAAAAGGTGATGTAAATACAAAGAAGAAGAAGAATCAGAATTTATATAGCGCTTTCACAGTATTCCAAAGCGCTTTACAAGCAATGCTAGACTGGTAATGAAGTGACTGAATGTGTGGTGGCGGCCATATCGCAATCATCACCCACACACAGCCTGGATAATTGCATGAACCAGTTTATGGGAAGGGAATGTTGGCCAGGACACCGAATACTCCCTACCTTGCGAAGAGTGCCCTGGGTTCTTTTACTTCCACCTGGACACCCACCAGGACAACACCAGGATGGGCAGAAGGACCTCGGTTTAATATCTCATCCAAAGGACGGCACACCCCAGCAGTACAGCACCCCAGTACTGCACTCAGGTGCCAGCAATTTTCAGGTGCAGGTCCAATCCTGTGTGGGACGAGAACCCACAACCTTCTGGTCCAGAGGCGGATGTGCTACCAACTGAGCCACTTGACACACAAAAAACAACTTTGAACTCTTTACCTAAAGAGTAATAAAAACGCTGGAATGATTTACCTAGACATGTAGTTGAAAGTGAGACTATGGGAAGCTTTAAATATAAATTAGATGAATATATGGAAATAAAATTCATGTACCACCAATAGAGCAATCAGGTGGTGAGTTCATTAAGGACAAATTGTCTTCAGAAGTTGAAAATTAACTATGAACCTATGGTTTGCGCCAATTGGTAGCTATGGTTTAGCTGGTTCTTTAACTTTGAACATACTGTAAATAGTTCTCAGCTTTGACTCCATCCAGGGACACCCCAAAGCAAATGTCCATGGCAACCAGGCTTCCGACCAAACATCAGGCGGTAAGGGAAAATCCCAGTGGCATCACTCTTGGTGCAGTTATAGTATGTACTAAAGTGCTGATCTGTTGACTCCACCTGGACTTTCTTTAGGGTGAAGCGTGCCCAGCATGTCAAGTAGTGTTCTGTTAAACGTTCAGGCTGTGGCTCCCCACAGGAGTGTCTGGGGTACTTCTGGATTTTCTCACCCTATAGTGAGAGCACTTCTTTTATCAGCTGCCTTTCAGAGTCTCTCCCTGATCAGAATTGAGTTCTCTGAGGTGCGCCATAATGGACAAAGAACTTCTCCACAAGGACCTTGGCCAGTGAAGATGCTTTCTGATCCTTAGTGGGATAAGCTTGGGCATACCTTGGGAAATGATCAGTTACAACAAGCACATTTCCAATGTTTTTTGGTCAGGTTCAAGACACAAAAATCAATACATGCCAGCTCCATGGGCATGCTGGTAGAGATATTGACTAAGGGTGCAGCCCTTTGGGGTGGAGCTTTTCTTTGAAGGCATCAACTGCACGTCCAGATATGGGCCTCAATGTCAGCTTCCATTTTTGGCCAGTAGAATCAGGCACGGCTAAGTCTGTGGTTCAGTCACAACCCAAATGTTCCATTTGATTATGGAGGCCCGTGAGGACCAATTGTCTGAAGGCGATGGGCAATACCAGTTGCTGTTAAACAGGTTGGCCCTGTCAATTTGCTGTTTCTCGATACAGAAGCTGATTGTGCAACTAAGTTTGGGACCTTCTTGAAACAAGAGAGCAGTCCGTGGGTCTGAAGATCGGAGTTTGGACACATCCTTACCAGCATGCAACATGTCAAGCACAGGTCTAATCATGGGATCTCAGGTCTGGTCCCACTGTATGTTCTCAGGATTGAGCTGAGGCAAAGCACTAAGGTCCAAGGCTGCAAAGTGACAGTAGGCCTTGGGACACAGGTTTCTGGAGGACCTGAACAGTTTACTAGGCAAGCAGCTGTTTTGGAGGAAGGGTGCTTATCCTTATCAGATTTCTTGCAGAGGGCTTTAACAGACTGCTTCGACATTTTTACCCAATTTACATTGGAGTTTAGCCGCCTGAAGAGGGCATCCACATCAGTGTGGTTCTAGTCTGGTCGATACTCCATGGCATAATCGTAAGTAGAAAGAGCAGACAACCAGCGATGCCCTGTTGTGTCCAACTTAGCTGAGGTCCGGACATAGGTAAGGGATTGTTGTCGGTCTTGACCAGGATCTTGGCACCATCGAGATGCTCATGAAATTGGTTCACCTGTGCCCATTTGAGGGCAAGAAACTCAAGCTTGTATACTGGTAATTTCTTTCAGAGGGTGTTAGCTCGACTGGCGAATGCCACTGGCGTAAACCTTCTTCATACTCTTGATACAGAAGGCTCCAAGTCCTTCAAGCTGGTGTCGGCATGCAGCACATAGGGTTTGGTAGGGTCGGCATAGGCAAGCACAGGGTGTGGGTAAGTTGGTGAATGATTTCATAGAAAGCAGCTTCACATTTAGAAGCCCACCTGGTTCCTAAAGGTTCATGTGTCCGGAAAAACCTTGTCTTCCTCCTTAATGGTGCTTTACTTTTGTTGGTAGAGGATAGCCCTGAGTTAGATTAAACAAAGGGCAGATAACGTGGAATAATCTTTTATGAACTGGTGATAACAACTGCAGAACCCCAAGAACCTTTGCAACTCTTTCAAGTTATCAGGATGTGGCCAGGTGGTCAAGGACTCACTTTGCTTGGGTCCGCCTGAATCCCATCAGCTGATACTATGTGCCCAACATATTTCACAGACGCTTGAAAAACTGACACTTGTCTATGGATAACTTTAGTCCGAAATTCTTTAGTCGGTCAAGGACCTTGAACAAACGAGCTTTGTTCTTCTAAAGTCCCTTGAACACAATGACATCATCAGAATACACAAGGCATTCTAACAAGTTCATATCTCCTACTGCCTGCTCCATCAGTTGCTGGAAAGTGGCGGGTGCACCCTAAATACCTTGAGGCATATGTAGGAACTCGTAGAAACCCAAAGGGCAGATGAATGTGGTTTTCTCACGATCCTCTAGGGTCATCGGGATTTGATAATACCTGCTCCATAGGACAAGTACTGAAAACCACTGGCTTCCATTGAGGCAATCAATAGCATCCTGAATACGAGGCATGGTGTACTGGTCTGGGACAGTTCTTCTATTCAAGGTCTGGTAGTCCACACACATCCTTACTGAGGCATTCTTCTTACGGACTACCACAGTCGGAGCGTAGGGCTTCGAGATTCTTGAGTGATCCCTGTAGCCAACATCTCTTGGGGTGTCTCCGTACATCATCTATGTCAGCTGGAGCCAGGTGACGTGATTTCTCCCTAAATGGTCTGTCATCATGGAGTTGGATGTGATGCTCAGCCTGGGTGACACAACCCGTCCCATTCTTTCAAGGAAAATACTTGGCTCCTTTGTGGCAACTTCTGGCTAATCTGAATCTTCCATTCAGCAGGAATGGGTGACTCCCAAGTCAAACAGGCCAGGAGTCACCTCATCACCTCAACGGGCGCTTGCTGGGCAACATGGCAGTACACAGTGGCTAGAGCACACCGGATTACTCGAACTTCCTGATCAGGCATATTCTGAACCTGCACCACCACTTGCCGGGTATAAACATGAGCTCGGCGGGTAGAATGCTGAGCTTGACCAACAATCCTCACGCAATTTCCTCTTGTGGGGTGTTGAGCATAAGGATTTTGTTCTTCACATCAGTCTTGAGGCACACTTCACCACGGATGGTGCATTGAGCATTGGGGGTAGCACCAGGGAGTCGGGATCTTTTTTTCCATACTACCCCACAGGTTCATCTTACTCTGCCTCCTGAGTCTGCATTTTCAGATCATAAGCTCATTTCACTTAAGGTTGGATATGCAAAGCCTGTCCGGTTTGCTTGGCTTGCTTTTCTTGACAAAGTTGAGCTAGTCACCAACACATGGACATTCATACCATTTAGCAGCAGTACATCATCATACAATCCTGTGGGTGGACACACCAAAGCCAGGGTCTCCACTTGCTCATCCACGCCTGCTACAGCCATAGGAATGACAGCCAGAGACAGACATATCCTAGGTAGGGGCAGGATTTTCACTTAGCCCCCACACGTGTAGACCTTCAAGGGGTTGCAGTGGGACATCAGGTAAATGCTGGTTATACCAATCTTGGAATATGATAGTCACTATGCAACCACTGTCTAATACAGCATGGATGGAGATGCCATTTACAGTCACGGTAGTCTCCATGGAAGGGCCTACCACCTCGGACCAGTCCGGGAAGTTGATTCTCTGGTCCACCCACAGCAGTTTTTGAGGAATAAGATTTTTGGTGGACCTGGCTGGCACTTTTGGTTACTCCGATTAACCAAATTTAACATTCTGGAGGTGTCCTTCTCAAGTTCTCTGGGAAGATGCAGTCCTGCTGGGTGTGCCATCCTTCCCACATCTGTAGCAGAACACTTATTCCTTAGGGCCTCGGTACTGGTGAGGTTCATCCCGAACTTTGGACCAATTGGGAGAAGTCCTGTGATCCTCTTTTGGTTTGGACTCGGTCTGTCTGTCTTCCGTGCTTTCCCAATTGCCAGCGGCATGAGTAGCATGGATGAGGTCTCCGCCAAAGCTCTCAATTCTTCCATCAGCTGAGTTTCTAGTTCGGGGACAATGGCATGGACCCACACTCTCAGATGAGGCCTCACCTCTGATCTCAATTGGCATTGGGCACGTATGTGAGCTTCTGGTTGCATCAGTTACAGCCTGTTGACTGGCTTGCATCTCTTTACCTCTTTAAGCAGTTCTTTAACTTGTTGGATTTCGAATTTTGTCATGCTCTTCGAACTGGTCTGTAACTTGGTTGGCCCGGCCACCCTGGCATAGGGCTCCCATCCTCCTCATCATTTTCAGCCTCTCGAATTTCTTTCATTAGCCAACAATACTCGGAGGGTTGGTTACGATCCTGAAATTTCAGTTTCAACATGAGTACACTGGAGTGTCTGGCAGATTTGAGAATGTGTTTCAGTCGGACACGATTTAGTTTACTAGCAGGTACCCTCCTTTTCTGTGGGCCCTCTGCAGGTCCTGTTTAGTCCGGATGACAAAAGCAGACGTTTTCTCATTCTTCCATTGTTTAGTGAACTTGAACTTCCACATTAAGTTCTCCAGAGATTCTGTGCTGCCAAACACCTCCAAAGCAGAGAGGTACTCGGCTGCAGTGGCTTCTGGACTAGTGGATCAAGGAATCGGATGGCTTCCAGTGCAGGGCCCTTAAGCTCTCCATAAGTCTCTTTCTTTCCCTTCTTGAACAGTGCCACTCTTGGACTAATGGGGTGGCATAGTCCATCCAAGTTTCCAAATCATCCTCCCCGCTGGCATGGGCACTGCACCAGAGAAAAGTCTGAGCCTGCAGTAGGAGTCCAGGTGTACAGGTGGTATCACTATGGGGAGGTGACAATGGGGATGCTCTAGGAGTAGCGGAGAAGCCAGGGGAGAATGTAAAGGTGGTCTCCTCCAAAATGTCCAACATTTTAACAATTCTTTGGCTGTTTGCCCTTCAGTAGCTTGCAGTCATAATAATTTATCCTTATACTCTTCCACTTTGGGGATCCCTCAGGGAAGATGGGTCATTATGCAAGTGAATAACCCTTCACCCCATCTGGGACCCGTCGGGCATGATAACAGGGGTACCTTTTTGGGATCTATGGGAAGCTACACAAGAGCAGGGCCACCAGGGTTTGATCAAACATGAGTCCCTTCCCGCACTTCAGCCTTCCTGAAACATTTAACTTTTCCCATAGTTTCCACAATGGCACCATCAGTAGTCCTAGCGGAATATCAAGTAACAATATGGCATGTCAGGTGTCCACCCCTCTGCCTCACTCCACCCCATCATGTGGTGCACTACCAGCTCGTGAGGGCAATTTTTTTAGCATGGGCGTGGCAAGTGCCTCCATTTCAATTTCTGCCTTAAATTTTTCTGGGCTGTAGTTCCCACTTCTGACCACTAGAAGGTGCAAATCACAGCCGTGCCTCCAAGATGTAACCCCTAGGTGGTGCTATCCTATGGGTTACTACCCCTGCCTTGTGACTATGCACAGGTTGAGGGGCCTGAGCTCGGTGAACCGGTGCCTCCACCTGGAGGTAAGGTTTTGGGGTAAGCGTAACTGCTGTTGATATAGCCCTCTGGAATGCTATAACCACTCACCAGCCCTTCTAGTGGTCTCACAGATCAACAAAATAACATTTACATATATCATATGATGCAGTACTGAACCCTCACTCTTTGCACTTACCACCAGGGCTGGATTCACTGCAGGCGCCCTGGAGACACCCTGTAAAACAAGACCAGTGATGCAACAATTCCGTGGCAGTACAATGTCTCCACCAAGAAGGTACACACTAGCCAGGTTAACTGTAGAAAAACACAATCTGATTTATTCAGGGGATCTGAACAGGGTGGGCAGGAATCTAGCAGGTGATTATTAGATCTGATTAATTCAGGCTGAACATGCATGTACAGGAGTCCCTGGCATACAGTCACACAACCCTGGGTACCCAGTTGTTAAGCAGGCTAGCCTGAAGCGTTGCCTGGGTAGGCAGCGTTGCAGCTGTTGTTGGGGCCCTTAGAAAAAAACAATTAGTATGCACATCACCCCAAAATTTGTAATCCGGAGCTGGAGGGCTCAGTTCATTGTAATAAACCCAAACAAATAAATCAGATGACATACAATGATTGCAGCTTTGTTGCAGGGAGCTACCCTGTGTAGGACTCATGCTACCCAGACCAGAAGGCAGGACTGACGAGATGAAGACTACTGGATGTTGTACTAGATTGCCAGGAAGCAGGTCCTACATGACTCACCGTGGTGGTAGCTACCTGTTCGATGGTGTTGAGCAGGGCCAAATCCCCAAGCGGGTCTTTTCGTTGGAAGAGTTTCAGTGGTGGGAGTGGCAGTCTAGGCTGAGATGGTAGGACCCAGACAGAGCAGGCAGTTGGGGTTCAGTTCGTAATGAGTGCTGGAGCAGCATCCAGCTAGCATAACTACATGGTGGTGGTGAACCAGATCGCGACCTACACTGCATAGTCAACACACTTACTGTATAAGCAACACAGCTGTTATGCCACAGTTTGGATAAAGTCTGTTTGCAATTCAGCAGGGCTTCTGCACAAACCTTTCATTCTGAGGCTCGCCCGATACCTGACAGGCTGACCACTTCTGGAGCAAGTTTTTCAGTTCACTTGCAGGCAACAATTACACACTCTTTTTTTCAGGCTTCAAGTCTAATCAAACTATCGGAGCTACAGTAAGTCAATTACTGTTACTGACTTCTTCACACTGAAAGATGGTGGCAGGCAAGGCCAAACACAGCCTTCCGACAATTCCCAGCTACTACGCAGGAGCAGCTGCTTCGAATGACTCGAGCTGTTCACTCTTCTCACTCCAACTCTCGACTGACTCACTGCTGCAGGCAGCTCTGGACTTCGTAGTAATCCAAAAGGTTCGGTTGGCTGATGGAACTGTATCACAGAAAGGTCCATTTAGGCCAAACCCTAAAACTACAGTTCCTACAGAAATTCACTCCCACAAGGCCTCTGGGGACAGTCTCCATTTTAGATACCCTGAGGTCCCGAGTGGTCCAAACTGGCAGTCCAGAACCAAGATGGTGGCTCCTATCCAAATAGTCGTACTACAAATGGAAGCAGGTTAGACAAACTCCTACATTATTACTACCACTACAGATAAACAGTAAATAATTACTTTTCTAACAGAGCTCCTCTGCACTAATAGCGACTCAGAATGGAGCGAAATATGAGCAGTTGGACTGGTCGTGAGCCTTTATTCACTCGGACCCAGTCCAGACTAATATCTCACACTGAATAGATAGCCCTTAAAGAGACAGGCATGGAGGCTAAATAGAGCACTCTCATGCAGACACATTAAATCTACTGCAGATAGCCAGCCCGTCGAGGCGCCGTGACAGAGCTACCTTTCATGACGCCAGTGACCTGGGTTAGGGAATGGACTCGGGCGGCTGGAGGGCGGCTGGGGAGAAGGATTGAGTGCCCATGGGCTGCTCTCCTTCTCCGGGTGGGGTGGGATGCAGGTCCGCTGCGATACCGCCACCTGGGTGACCACAGGTGGATGTGCAGCCGGGCAGCATACAAGGAGGGAGGACATCTGCCGAGGCTGGAGCGTTGCCACGTCTTGACGTCTTTCGTATAGCCCCTGCGTTGCAGACGTCCTGTGGGCTGGGAGAAAAGCGGAAATACCCTGCTCCAGGTTCCAGTAGATGGGACCGGTCATCCAGAAAACCCATAACCGGGCTCTTGAGATGGGCCAGCTGACCCCGGCAGCATACTTGAGGTGTGAGAGAGGTGAGGGAGACTCTCCTCCCGCCCGAGAGATAAACCGTGGCAGGATGAGGGGCAGGCAGCTGGTACCGGAATGGAGAGTACCCAGGGTGGGACTACGGAGTACACAACCTTGGGATCCCTGAAGAGAGGTTCCTGGGGCAGTGAGAAGGGGGCATAAATAGTAAATATAAAAAAAAAAAAAAAAATCTACTGAACACAGGACACCATCTGGCAGTGGGCATTAGGCAAGCAGGAAGACGTATAGGAACTCCCTATTTGTGGGGAGCTTACACTTGGACTGTGAGCTCTGCCATAAATGTAATTAAATCACTCTCAGGCAACGAAAAAGACCCTCAAAAATTCCTTATAGAAGCAACAGGTAGCCAGTTCGGGGCAGGGGTCCTTGGGGTCCCTCCAGTCACAGCAGGTTTGTCGTATCTTCAGCCTGTTTGGCCCAGATAAGCACCTGGGACAAGAAAGCATTAAGATTGTGATCGCTTCCTGCCGGTGGCATTCCACCCCAATAGCTTCTTCTTCATCCTTCAGGGGCACTCCGCCGGCTGTGGCTGTGCCGATGCCTAAGCTGTCCAGGTGTCTGTTCCTACAAGACCTATACTGACAGCGTTGCCGCCTACCTCACAGGGCAGCCGATCGTTGACCCTGGATGGTTGTCCCCAGTTCGATGCCTTGCTCATTGATGACATCCTTTCCCTCGAGGCCTGATGCTTCTCTAGGCCCTCGGTCCTTTGACTCTTCGGCAGACTACCGTTGTCAACAGCGATGATATCTTGGCCAAGTTTACCACAGTCTTGGTCAACCAATTTGGTGCTTATAGGCCTGGGTCCCCTGCAACATTGACAGCTCCGTTGTCGTCGACACTGATTCGGCCTCCTGGGTGAATCCCCATGGGCCATTGTTGGTCCCTTGTTCGTCGAACCTTGGGTTGGAGCAGGTCGATGTCGAGGAAGAGTACCACCTGATCCCATCCTACAGGAGAAAGAGGATGAACCTCTTTCCTCTGACAGGTCCACTGCTTCCTCAGTGAGTAAAGACTGTCAAGCATACTCTTGGGTCTCCTCCTGAGGACCTTACTTTCTTTAATGTTATGAAGCAGCTGTCACAGTCATGGGCTTCACACTGACAAAGAAAATGCCACCAGATGGGACCTGGTGGACTTTCTGAAATCCCAGAATCTTCTCCTAAAGCCATTCCTCTCATTCTTCCCATCCTCCCAGCACTGAGGAATGCCATTGCTGCCACCTGGCACAGACCTGACATGGTTCCAACCATGCCCTCAGGGCAGACAAGTTATCATGCCCCCAGGTCTGCCTTACTATGCTGCCCAACCCAGAACTGATTTAGTCCGTCATCAAGGCAGCTCATGAAAGGTCTGAGGTGCCTAAGTACCTCAGTTTCCTCCCCTGATAGGGAATCCCAGAGGACTGACTGTTGAGATAAGAGAGTATATGCCCTCCACCATAAGGCTGAGGATTGCTATTTACCTCTCATCATATGGTCAAATACCGGAATACTATCTGGGCATGTAATGCCCAGGCCTCTTTAACTGTTCCCAGAAACAGGCGTTGTTAAATGCTTGCTAAGTGCAGAGGATATCAGCAAGCATCTCCTCAGGCCTTGTACAATCACTCAGATACTGGTGCCAAGGCTGCTGCCACAAGCATTTGCCTTTGTAGGCACTCCTGGCTGAGGTTCTCAGGCTTTGCCACAGATGTCCAGCAAAGGTGCTTAACTCCCTTTCAGTGGCTCCAAGTTGTTTGGGCCAGATGTTCAGGACATCATCAGTGACCTCACAGGCATCTGGCAGGACTATTAGGTTGGTCCACTCGGCTCTATTATCGCAGTCTAGGGTAGACAGTGCCTCCTTTTTGCAAGGTGTCCCACAAGTCCAGAGTAGCCTCCCATCCTCAGTGCAAGAAAAAGGCCTCCTCTGCCTTTCCTACCCTTCCTCCTCTGGGCAGCAGCAAGTGCCGAGGGGTGACGGATCAGCTCCGCAGCTGGATCCACCTCCGCTTATCTACATTCTAGACCTCATTCTTCCGGTCCTCGACCAAGAGGTGGTGGTTAGAGATCTGGTCTCTCTCATCTCAATCAGTGGAGACCATCACTCAGATGCTTGGATTCTTCAGATTATAGAGGGTCACATTCTGGAACTTCTAGAGATGCCCCAAAGACTCCTCCATACCTCCACCTACACTCCAGGCCATTTATCCGTCCTCTGGGAAGAGGTGCAGTCCCTCCCGCGAGAAGGCCATCGAGCCAGTGTCCAGGCAGGTTTTTCTTGGCCTCAAAAGAACCGGAGATCTGAGGCTCATTCTAGATCTCAAGGACCTCTGCCAGGCCTCATGCCCCTACTCAAGAGGGTGACTGGCTGTGCTCCCTGGACATAAAGGATGCTTACCTGCATATCTCAGTGTTTCCACACGCATAGGAGATTCCTCTGGTTTCTTTTCAGGGTGAGCACCATCAATTCAGGGTATTGCCCTTTGGCTTATCCTCTACACCGTGTGTCTTAGTGCTTAGCAGCAGTAGCTGCAGCTCTCAGAAGGGAGGGACTGTAATTTCCTATCTGGATGACTGGCTCCTAAAGGCCTCATCCAGAGAGTAGATCCCGGACTCTGGAAAGGACCCTTCAGCTGTTTCTCCACTGGGCATCAGTGTCAACCTGCCCAAGTCTGTCCTGATCCCATCCCAGGGGCTTCAATATATAGGGGTGGTTCTGGACTTGGTGCAGGGTAAGCCTTCCTGCTTCAAAACTTTGTGGAAAGGCTGGCCTGGTGGCACTGGAGGCTGAGCACTGTCGCTACACCTTGCGCCATGCCGGCGAACCGGTTCAGAACAAGCCCAGGTCACGGGGGTCGGCTGGGGCGAGAGAGGATCGCGCTTCTGAGTACTGCTCTCTCTCTCGGGAGGGAGGGTTTGTTGTCCCATTTGCTGACTGCCCTCTGGTGGCGACCGGGACAGTATGGATCGGGAGGCATGTACTGACGTCTTGCGTCGGTGAGGGAGGAGGCAGGGAGAAAAGGTGGAAACCAAGTCTGGCAGGCTCCATGATGGTCCGCTGCTCCAGGGCCATCCCCAGCGCCTGGATTGGGGCTTCGGGGAGAATCCGGCAACCTCCTCCCCATACCCGCTGTGGGGTAAGCCATGGGGGACTTCGGGACCGGAGAGGGCAGAGCTGCCTGCCAGGGCTCCAGGCAGAAAAATATGAATGGGAAAAATAAAACCATGGTGGAGTGCCTCATTGGCTCATTGCCCAGGCTCAGGAGGTCACCTAGAGCTGTTATATCCCATGAGGGTATGTCTGAGGGCTATTGTGTCTGATGGCAGTGGCCATTCCATAGTTCCCATGGCCCAGGCTGCACATACAACTTCTCCAGTAGGCACTCAGAGTGGAATGGGACCAATGCACGGACAAATTGGATCAGTTACTAATGGTCTCTTCTCTAGTTCGCAAGGTGTTCAAGTGGTGGATGGACCCACTGAACTACTCAAAAGGGATCCCATTCCAGATTTCCTCCCCAGCAGATCCTCACCACGGATGCCTCTGGATCGGGCTGGGGGTGCATCTAGGTCCCTTTCAGACTCGGGGGTCTTGGGCCCGGATAGAAGCTTCCTGGATATCAGAGTCCTGGAGATGCAGGCCGTCCTGTACTCCATGCAGACCTTTCAGAACCATCTCCTTTCAGGTCTGTTTGAGATCCAGTCACACAATCTCAGTGTTGTCTATTATATCAACAAGCAAGGAGACACACCCATACCTTCTGTACAGGAGGCCATGAGGTATAGTGCGGTGTAGCAGGCTACAGTCTGATCCTCTTGGTGGTCCATGTCCCTGGCGTGCTAGACACCCTGGTTGGGCGGCCCACCAGTGCAGTGGCAAGATTCACCACTACGACACTGGAGACCCGTGTTTGAAAACAAACATGGTCATCTGAGGGCTGGCCAAGGGAGAAAGCAGTGTCCGATGACTGCTCACCTTCTCCAGGAGGAGGGTGGGGCTGCGTCCCAGCGCTTACTGACTCCTGGTGGAGTCTGGGAATATAGCACTGCATTGGGCCTCGTTGCGGGGTGGTGGATATTGGAGTATGCCCTGACATTAGTGGCACGTCACACTCCCATGAGAGAAAATACCTCCTGGCCAACTGGATGCTGGCCACTGGTCCCCAGCTCGCCACAAAGTTGGGATGGTCCCAGCTGTCCGCTCCCACTGCCGATCCCAGGCTAATTGGTTGTGCCTGTGAGTACTTTCTCCCGGAGGGGGAATCCATCCAATGAAGGGTCATGTCGGGTCACTTGGGGGATCCTTGGGCAGTAGTGGGCGGCAGCAGGATGGCGGCCAGTGGAGGAAGGTGGCCGGGGCGAGGTGGCCCAAAGCAGTAACTAACCAGGAGGACATGGGGGAAAAAAAAAAAGACACCCTGGTCAGCAACCTCAACAGGACACAGTCCAGCATGCATGAGTAGGAACTTCACTCTCTCATCTGTCGAAGAAGATCTGTCCAACACATGGAGTCATCCAGAGTTGGACCTTTTGCATCCCCAAATGCAAAATTGCCCAGTTTTTGCTCGCTAGATCCAGGGTCTGGAGTTTTCTGGTGAGACGTGTTGTTCCACTCCTGGAGCAGGAGATTCCTTTACACTTCCTCCATTTTCTCTGATTCAGAGGGTGCTAATCAAACTATAGATGGTGGGGACCAGCATGATCTTTATAGCACCATTCTGGCCATGGCAGATATGGTTTCCATTACTGCAACAGTTAGTGGAGGAGCCTCCCGTCCTTCTGCCCCTCTGCAGGGGTATGCTGATGCAGGCTTAGGGATCCTGGTGCATCCCAATCTTAAGTCCATTCGCCTGCATGCCTGGCTCCTGAGGACACAGCCATTGCCTGGTTTGGGGTGTCCAGAGGGTAGCAGGCATCCTTATGGCAGCTCAGAAGCCTTCAACCAGAGCCATACATGTCATGAAGTGGAAGAGGTTTGCCATCTGGGCTGCCAGTCATCACCTGGACCCTTTACTTGTCCAGTGAGCCAGATTCTGACTACCCGATATCTCTGATTGACTCAGGTCTTCAGTAGTTCTCCTCAAGGTGAACCTTTTGGCTATCTCTGCGTTTCATGAGCCATGGGCAGCCGCACCGTGGCTCAGTTGGATGTACTCCGTGCTTTTTCTCAGTGGCATCCTACATCTGAAATTCCAATCCATTCCTTGTCCTGGCCCAGCATTTCAATTTCATTTTGGAGAAGTTGACCCCATCTCTGTTTGCGCCAGCCAGTCTTGTGAGCTACGTGATTCTGTCTTGGAAAGTGTTATATTTGGTTGCTGTTATTTCTACTTGAAGGATTTCTGAGCTTCTGGCTCACTGGTGAGAGGAGCCTTATTTGATTTTTTCAAAAGACAGGGTGTCTTTGTGCATGAATCCCAAGTTTCTCCCAAAGGTGGTGTCTGAGTTTACCTTGAATCTGTCCACCTGCCTGTTTATTTTCCTGAGCATGCCAGTCCAGGGAAGCACTGCTCCATACATTAGACATGTGCAGAATTATGAAATATCTGCTGTGAACTAAGGACAGAAGAAAATCAAAGCAGCTTTTGTCTCTTTCGCCCCAAGGAGAGAGGGCATTCAGGTTTCTAAACAGTGGTTGTCCAAATGGTTGGCACATTGTATCATGTTCTGCTACAACAAGCATGTCAAAGAGTTGCCAGGGCGGTGAAAGCCCATTCCACAAGGGCATGGCTACCTCTGTGGCCTGTTTCAAAAGGGTCCCAGCTGCTGACATTTGTGCTGCTGTCATCTGGAGTACCGATCCATACTTGCACCAAGCACTACAGTCTGGACATTGCTTCTAGAGTTCATGCTGTATTGCAGGGCATCTCGTCCTAAGCTTTGGCTGGCCTTCATCCCAGACTGTTCTGTTGTATCTGTAACTGCTTGGGAATTGTTCCATCTGTGTGACTTGATGACTGAGATACTCCGATGAAAACAGAAAATAGAACATAAGAACTTAACCACAACAGTAGATCTTCAAGGGTATCTCAGTCATCAGGTCTGCTTCCCTCCCACCATCCCGCTTTTATAAGGTTCTTCTGTCAGAACTGGTTATCTGGTGTATCCATTTGGCCTGGGCACCTCTCTGTCTCTGTTTGGTTCCCCATGGCACAGATGTGCTCCCTTAGTCTCTGGGGAAAGAACTGAAGAGGGAGCGGGCCGCTCTCTCCTTTATAGTGTTGGTGATATCGGCAGATGACTTCGGTGTGGGCGGCCCCAGTGGTACTGCTGAAAATCTTCCGTATGGATCCTGCTTCACTGATGGTGAAGTTCCATCTGTACAACCTGATGACTGAGATCCCTCAAAGATCTACTGTTATGGTAAGTTCTTATGTAACTGTTCTGTCTAAGTGCCAATGGTACCATGGTAGCCCATCACTCAGAGACCCATTTTGTGATCCATGGTCTCTGTTCCTGCTGCAGTCTTAACCAGGGATGTATTCCAATCACCACCACTGCCCCCACCATGTAACTTTGTAGTATTCCATGCTCCTTCCCTCTATTCTGTACCCAGCAAAGCAAGTCTTATACAGCTCCAACCATAGTGTTCTGCAGGTTGCTTGCACAGACCATGTCCACACTAGTCCCAAATTCTGGCAAGCACACCTTCTGGCAGGAGACCATCTTCCAAGGCCCAGAGGAGCATTGCCAGAGGGCTGCTGCCTTGATAGATACACAGCAGCCCACCCATCCTCCCCAGAGCCCCTTACCTTCATTATATCTGGGGTTCGATCTTCTCAGTGGCCCTGTTACCTCTGAGACATTTCCCGATGCCATTGAAGAGAGACTCTCTTGCCACATGGCAGCCATCATGTTGCTGTCAGTTACCATTCACATCCTCTTTCCCTGCTTGCATCTGCTAATGAAGGCTTCCCCTTTATGAAGCAAACCTGAGACACAATCCATGTAGGCATAACTGCCAGGGCCATCCAGTGGGATCGAAGTTCCAGCATGCATCTTCCCCAACAGAGTCCATAAAGTCCAGTCATAAGTTCCTTCAAGGAAGAGACACATTCAGCTCTGTGGCAACAGGAAACAGGAAAGTAGCCATGTCAGCAGTTACATTGCTAAAGCTGTGATACAGTTGTCCGAGTTATTTGCATGATCAGCTGTTTGCTTTTATCCCGTTCAACCAGATATCCTCGGACTTTCTCACTTCTAGAAACATATTGGTTGCTCTCTTGTGTTTGATTTTAACAGCTAGATATGAGAACATGAAGTTAGTTTTCCTGTGCCACAGGTCATCCAGCACAGGAGCAAATGCCTTTTCCTCTTCTGTAGGCAGTAGGAAAAATCCCGGTGCAGAGTACAGTTTGCTGCCTTCAAAGATTAGTTGTTCACAGTTCTGTAGGTAGCCATTATGGCTTGGTGATCGCAAAATGGTGGAGCCAGAAATTATCTGCCTGCCTGGCTGGCTCGTTGGGTGGTGGATGCAGGGCCAGGGCATTATAAGCATGGCTTTCAGTAGGATTTTTGTTGAGGAATCCCAGACTTTCTTGAAAAGAAAATGGGGTCTGGACTGAAATTCTGGGAGTCCTCATGAAATTTTTAGGGATCCCACTGAAATGAATGGAACAAATCTGGAAAGTGCATTTCAGTGTTGTTTATTAATATACAGGTATTTTTATATTCTTGAGTCATTATTTTGCAGATATAATACCAGAAAAGGTCTTTTATTCAGCAGTGTTGTTGCAGTCCTTTTACAAGGTACCAACCTTTACCTATCACAGCTAAAAACACAGCAGTGATCACATTATAATTACAAATGAAGAATTCACCTGACCTGTGATGTGTGTTGTTCTTCATTCAGTTGTTCACAATAATATAACAATGAGAAAAATGTACTTATAGTTTTGTACTCAATTCTGGTACATTGAATTTGGGAATTCTACTGCTGCAGTTGAGTGCAGTGGCCGTTTATTTGCCAAATTGCTGCAAACAAAGTTGGCCATTAGATTAGGTACTGTACATAGATGTAAACATTTTTATGACTAACAGTCATGCTGACAGTCACCTACGCCTCTGTCACCTCCTGCCCAATATACTTCTCCTTCGCCTTCCAGCACATTTTTAGTTGCAATTAGTATAATCTAAAACAGCCCTGTTTCAGACCCCAGTGCTCACCCATCACCCAACTCTAATAAGATATTGCAGAAATCTCCTCCCACCCACCCAATCACCCACCAGTGATGTCTCAGGCTACTAGAAAGATGACACACTCTAACATGATTGTGTGGTTGCTGCCTGACTAGTGCAATCAAGCTTCGTTGTCTTTTTAACCTGGCTAAACCAGACTGGCTCATATATCACCTCCTGCCCAAACTGAAGTTACATCCTCCTAGTACAATCTGGTGATGCCATCTGTGTGGCAAATAATTGATACTTTTGTTTCTTGACTGGGCATAATCCAGTGATTATTTCTTCTCCTACACCCTCCTGCCCAAAACTTCTCCTAACACCTCCTGCCCACAACTTCTCTGCTACTGTCCTGCACCCAATTTTCTTAAATTGTGTAAGAATACCTGGCTGTACCAGAGACGGATTTGACTGGGGTGACTAAAAAGCCCCACCACCCAGCCACCCACTCACACCCATTTTAGGCTTGACAGCTGTCACAAATCTGCTGTTTAGACAGTGGCACAATCCATCTGGTTGGATATGGAACAACTCAACCTGCAATGTCTTGCTTTCTGTGTACTTCTTTTTCATGGCATACTTCTATGCTGGTAATTTCTCCTAACACCCTCCTGCCCATAACTTTTCCTGACACCTTCTGCCCATAACTTCTCTGATCTCTTCTTGCACATTTCTTCCCACCCCACCCACAACCTACCTTGGCTCAGCAGGTCTCCCAAATCTTTCCGGTTTAAGACAGTGGCACAGTCTAATCTGGTGGCATGAAATCTGCACAATCCGCTTTTCTTTGAACTTCCTTTTTCATGGCATTGCCATTTTTCTGTGGCAATTTCTAACACCCTCCTGCCCATAACTTCTCATAACACAACTTCTCCTATAATACCCTCCTGCCATAACTTTTCCAAACACCCTCCTGTTCATAACGTCTCTAACATGACTCTCCTGCACATTTCTTAATTGTGTGTGTGGCAACTAAAAGAGAACTAATGCCAATGCTCATGACTTGATAGCACAGTGGGGAGACTAAAAGCCCTCCACCCACAACATACCTTGACTCACTGGTTTGTGGCACAATCTGGTGGTGGCATGAAATCAGCATATGTCTGCTTTTCTTTGAACTTCCTTTTCCGTGGCATGCCATTTTTTCAGTGGCAATATCTTCTGAACACCCTCCTGTCCGTAACTTCTCCTAAACACCCCTATGTTCCATACCTTCTCCTGTAACCCTCCTGCCCATAAGTTCTCCTAACACCCTCCTGCCCATAACTTCTGTGTGTTGATGACAATAGAAGCCACTGTTGCAGACAGACTGTGGAAAAAGCAGACTGGGTTAGGTAACTACATTGACAATAATATTGAGACTGTTCCCACACTATAAAACAAAAACACTGGGTATGCATTAATTGGGACTATATTTACTTAGTTTACACACCTCCCACCAGATCTGAACTTGTTAAACTGTGATTCTCCCCACCAAAAACAAGACATGATGCAGTAATTTAGCCCGCTTCTAATACCCCACATAGAAACCCTGCCTTAGATCCTCCACCTTGAAGCCCTGCCTTTAAATACCCCACTTAGAAGCCCTGCCTCAATACCCCCACCCAGAAGCCCCGCCCCCAATCCCCCACATAGAAGCCCTGCCTCCAATACTCCCACCTAGAAGCCCTGCCTCCAGTCCCCCCACATAGAAGCCCCGCCTCAATCCCCATATAGAAGACCCTCCTCCACCTCCGATCCCCACATAGAATCCCCACCTCCAATACCCACATGGAAGTCCCAACCCAGATGGGGCGCCTCTAGAGTATGGTGCCAGTAAACTTAGATAGAAAAGTGGGCTGATTTAAAAAAAAAAAAAAAAAAAAAAAAAAAAAACATATATTTGCCATCTTATTTAGATAAAGAAAAAGAAAATACCACCGTACTCCTCCACAAAAAGTCCTACCTCAATTCCCAAAGGAAGAGGCAAAGAACAAGAGCCTTGGCTGGGGTTGTCTCCACCCTGCCCGGAATATGGTTTAAATAATAAATCAGCAATAGTCAAATATTACGCAGTGGATATACCATCTACCATCGCCTTCCCACTTATTCCTTCCTATATTGTATATACTTAGCCTCAGACTACATGGTTTGGAACAGCCTTTGAGCAGGGGCCTCAGGTGGTACACTGGATATGTCCTTGCCTTATAAGCAAAGGTCAGAGACTTGATTTCCAGTGAGAACATATATCTGTCATCTTATTTCGATAAAGGGGGAAGAGTTTAATTTTGAACAGGGACTTAATATTAACTCCTTTGGTCCCATAGCTACGCATGGCGTCAGAACCATCCATTGCTGAACCCGACCAAAATGGCCACTGGGAGTGAATGAGTTTAAAAAAAAAAATAGTTGTTCTCCACTCGAATGATAAGCTTTGGTTTGAAGGAGCTAGAATAATGAAAATAGTGGTGAAGGTCATGTTTCTAGGAGAGAAAATATTGTTTTACCTACTACCAACTACTTCCCATATTACTTTGAATGCTTTATATACTTAGCCTCAGACTAGAAGCCCCACCTTCAGACCCTCAGGTAGAATTGACTCCAGTCTGCCCGGAATACAGCTCAAATAATAACTCAGCAATAGTCAAATATTATGGAGTGGATATAGGCATGTTTTACCAGCTAACACCCCTTCCACTTATTCCATCCTATATTGTATATACTTAGCCTTGAACTACATGGTCTTAAAGACTAGAATAGCCTTTGAGCCATGGCCTCAGGTGGTACACTGCATATGTCCTCACCTTACAACGGAGGACATATATCTGCCATCTCATTTAGATAAGGGTAACAAAATAGTTTAATTTTGAATGGGGACTTAATGAAGTGAATAACAACTACATATTAATGAGAGATTTTAATCTTCCAACTATAAACTGGGATACTCATGAAACTGTGTCAAATTTGAATATTAAATTCATGGATATTTTCATTCAACGGAACCTAGAACAAATAGTCAAACAGCCTACTCGTCGCAGTAATATCTTTGACCTTGTCCTAATCAACACTGAGGACAAAATCAAGAATATTGACTTACTACCTCCCTTAGGTGATAGTGATCACTGTATGATATATTTTAAATACAAGACAACTTATCCATACTAAGGGCATCACAAAAATGAAAACTTTAATAAAGCTGATTACGTCAAAATAAATGATTACTTAGCTAAATGGAACTGGGAAGTTGAGTTTAAGAACCTCAATTTAATACAAATATGGGATGAAATAAGAAAATTGACTTCTGTATTACTCATCAGATTCTGGAAAGGATTAAGTACAGTAAAAACAAATGTGGTGGTCAAATGCTATTAAGAAACAACTAAAAAAAGAATAAATTGTATAAAAATATATTAAAAATAAAACACCTGGTTTATGGGCTAAATACAAAATTCTGTTAAAACACTAAATATATGATAAGGCTTGCAAAATGAAGAGTAGAATACAATTTGGTCTCAAAGTAAATGACAATAAGAAACAGTTTTGTAATTATATCGGTTCAATGAATGATAGACAACAATCTATAGGCCCTATTATCATAAACAATACCCCATTATTGGTGAAACAGCTACAGCCAGGGTACTTAATGAACAATTCCTTAAAGTATTTGAAAGAAGGAAAGTATTAGAACTCCAATTTCCAAAACGAAAACAGTTATCCTGTTTTCAGTAGTAGTAAGGTGAAAAAAATAATAAAACATTGAAACAAACAGCTTGGCAGGTCTGATGGAATCCCCAGATTCCTACAAGAAATTAGTCGGACAATCTCTGGACCACTTACAACTCTCTTTAGCAGTATCTATTAGGGAAGGTAAAGTTATTCAGGCTTGGAAGGAAGCTATTACGATCCCTATTTATAAGGTGGGGACAAACATGATCCCAATAATTATCGATCCGATAAGTCTTACTTCTATTATTGGTAAAATAATGGAAATATTACTAAAACACATATTATTAACCATATAGCTAAAAACAATGAAATATATATCTTTCAACATGGTTTTGTATCTGAAAGGTCTTGTCTGTCTAATCTTTTGCAATTCTGTGAACCAGTTAGTGATGCCTTGGATAAGGGTATACCAGTGGACATGGTGTTTGTATCGCTAAAAGCTTTCGATAAGGTCTCACTTAAAATCTTGTTACAAGAGCTAATAAGAATTAATATTCATCCCAGCATCATAAACTGGGTACAATCATGGCTGGAGAATAGGACCCAGAAAGTGTCAGTCAAAGGTCATCTGTCTGATATGGGTGTGGTGACTAGTGGAGTCCTCAGGGCTCAGTATTGGGACCCATCTTTTAACATATTAGTATCTACTATGTCTGTTATGGACAAAATTTGGGTATCCAAGTACAGAGGATTGTAAGATTGGTAGTCTTATGAGTTCTATATCTGATGGGCTTCTCCTGCAAACCCAACTTAACAGTTTAGCATCATGGGCAAATTCACACAAAATGTTTTTAATGAGGATAAATGTAAACTTTTATATCTGTATAGGAATAATATGCTCTTTGTTTATAAATTGAACAATATACCTCTAAAAATATTGTGGAGGAAAAAGACTTAGGAGTTAAAATTTCTAACAACTAACCTTTGATAGAAGTACCAATTAAAGTTAAGAAATGTAATAAAATTATGGGTTCAGTCTTGGGAAATATAAAAGTAGAGACCTGAAGTTACAATGCCACTTTTACTAGTTTGGTGTGTCCACATTTGGAGTACTGTTCCCAATTCTGTGTCCCAGCTTCTATTAGGAGTCTGAAATTAGTTGAGGGTGTCCAATGCAGATTCACCAAGAAAGCAAATTTTTAAAACATATTAGGTATGCTGATAGATTGAGAAAATTTAAGCTGTACTCTACCAAATACTGACAGATAAGGGAGATTTATGTCTCATATATAAAACATTAATGAATGACTATCTGAAAACAATAGGATTAACATCATTCACTAGCACTAAATTAACCAGAAGTCACAGCTATAAACGTATGGCTGTTAGTGTGCCGCAATCAAAGGAGTCAGTTTTACACCCAGAGAGTGGTAGAATGTGAAACATCTTGCCAGATAGTGTTGTTTATAGTAGGAATATAACACTTTTTAAACAACGCCTGGATGACTTTATAGGGATAAAAGTTTGAATTCACCAAAAGACATATGGGTGGCGAGTACAATAAAGAGCTTGGCGCTTACTGTGTAAAACTTCTATGAACCTATTAATATTTTAAAAATTAAGTATTTTTCCACTCAAGAGAAATAATTAAAATAGTGGAGAAAGTTGTCTTTTGAAGAAAAGATGCTTTTACCAGCTACTAGCCCCTTCTGCTTAGTACTTCCAATACTGTAGTTTGTCCCAAACTACACATTGTAAAAGACTAGGACAGCAGTAGGAACAAGGGTTTCAGGTGACTCACTGAATGTGTCTTGGCTTTGCAAGGTTTGATTCAAAGTGAGAAGACATATTTACAGTCTTATGAAGAATATTCAAGAATTATACATTAGCCATACTTATGGTTTCACCATACTCTTCCCTTATTACTTCCTACAGGCTGCAACTGTAATCCCAAATAAATCCGCTAATCAGTTATGCAGACAGTATAACCTAGTGGTTAGAGCACTGAGCTATGAAACGAACGGCTAGTGAGCCATGGGTTGAATCCCACAACTGCCACAAAAACAATGACATTGAACAAATCACTGCATGCACATCAGACCCCATCCACTCCCCTACATAGATTGCCCTCCTCCTCACATTGAGCTCTACAATCCCACATAGGATCCCCTACAATCCTAGACATGGAAGCCCCACCGCCAGTCCTCCACCCTGAAGCCCCCACCTAGAAGCCCGCCTCCAGTATCCACCTAGAGGCCTGCCTCCAGTACCCCACCAAGAAGCCCAGCCTCTGATCCCCACTAAAACTGCTTCCAATATCCCACCTAGAGTCCTATCCGATTCCCCACCTAGAAGCCCGCCTCCAATACACCACTTAGAAGCCCTGTTCCAGTGCCTCACGTGAAACCCAGCTTTCAATCCCCAACATGGAAACCCCGACTAAATCCCCCACCTAGAAGCCTTCCTCCAGTCCCTGACATGGAAGCCCGTCTCCAGTTCCCCACCTAGAAGCCCACCTCTGATCACCACCTAGAAGCCCCGCCACCAATATCCCAGCTAGAATACCCCCACCTAGAAGCCCTGCCTCAATCCCCGCATAGAAGCCCTGACTCAGATCACCCACCTAGAAGTCCCTCCTTCAATCCCCCACATAGATGCCCCACCTCCCATCCCCACACAGAAGCCCCACCCTCCAGTCCCACATAGAAGCCTTGCCCAATCCCCCAAATGGAACCCACCTCCCGATCCCCCACATAGAAGTTCTGCCTCCTGTACCCCACATGGAAGCCCCACCACTGATACCCCAGCTAGAATACCCCACCTAGAAGTGCTGCCTCCAATCCCGTGCATAGGAGCCTGCCTCAGATCACCCACCAGAAGTCCCTCCTCCAATCCCCACATAGATGCCTCACCTGAGTCCCCAATAGAAGCCCACCTCAGTCCCCACATGAAGCCCTGCCTCCAATCCCCACATAGAAACCCACCTCTGATCCCCACAAGAAGTCCTGCCTCAGTACCCCACATGGAAGCCCCACTGCCAGATGGGGTGCCCTCAGTGTCCGCACTGATAAGCTACTGATGGCAAAGTGGGCTGATTTAAAAAAATAAATAAATAAATAAATAATAATACAGTATATTTGCTATCTTATTTAGATAAAGAAATAAAATTCCACACGTTTCCACCACAAACAAGTCCTACCTCCAATCCCTAAGGGAAGAGGTAAAGAACAAAATACCTTGAGGGAGATTGTTCCAGTCTGCCCGTAATACAGTTCGAATAATAAAACAGCAATAGTCAAATATTATGCAGTGGCTATATGCATGTTTTACCAGCTGCCATCCCTTCCATTCATTCATTCCTATATTGTATATACTTCTCCTCGAACTACATGGTCTTAAAGACTAGAACAGCCTTTGAGCCAAGGCCTCCAGGTGGTACAATGGATAAGTCCTTGCCTTACAAGCCAAGGGTCACAGGTTTGATTCCCAGGGGGACTTGTCTGCCATCTCATTTAGATAAGAGTAAAAATAGTTTAATTTTGAACAAGGACTTAATATTAAAAAATTACTTATTCTTCCACTGAAGAGAATAATTAAAATAGTGATGAAAAAGCCTATTTTTTAAAGAAAAGGATATGCTTTACCAGCTACCAACCCCTTCCCTTAGTACTTCAGTACTGTAGTTTGTCCTGAGCTACACGTTGTAAAAGACTAGGACAGCCATAGGAACAAGGGTTTCAGGTGACACACTGAATGTGTCATGGCTTTGCAAGGTTTGATTCAAAGTGAGAAGACATATTTACCATCTTATGAAGAATATTCAAGAACTGTACATTAACCATACTCATGGTTTTACCATACTCTTCCCTTATTACTTCCTTAGGCTGCAAACCATTAGTCCCAAAAATCTGCTAGTAAGTTATGCAGACAGTATAGCCTAGTGTTTAGAGCACTGAGCTAAGAACCAAACTACCAGTGAGCCATGGGTTTGAATCCCACAACTGCCACAAGAACAGTGACATTGAACAAATCACTGCATACACATCAGACAACCTACACTCCCCATACATAGATTGCCCACCTCCCACATTGAAGCTCTACAGTCCCCACCTAGAAGCCCTGCCTCAAGTCCTGACATGAAGCCCTGCTTCCAAATGCCACAGAAGCCCCACCTTCAATCCCCTCGTGAAGCCCACATTCGGTCCTCCACCCAGAAGCCCAACCTCCAGTCTCCTATATTGAAGCCCTGCCTCCAGTCCCCTAAAGCCATGTCTCCAATACCCCAACTAGAAGCCCGCCTCCCATCACCACTAGAGCCTTGCCTCCAGTCCCGACATGGAAGCCCTGTCTCTGATCCCCATCTAGAAGCCCCGCCTTCCCCACTTAGAAGCCCCACCCCGATCCTCCCAGAAGCCCCACCTCCAGTACCCCACATGAGGCCCTGCCTCAGTACCCCACCCAGAAGCCCCACCTCAATCCCCGCCTGGAATCCCTGCCTCAATCCCGACATGGGCGTTGTCTCCCATCCCCATGAGCCCTGCCTCTGATCTCACGTGAAGTCCCACCTGAGCCCTGCCCCATATCCCCACCATGAAGCCCCTGCCCCAATAGCCCGCTTTAGGTCCCACCTCTACTCCCCACCTAAAAGCCCTCCTCCAGTCCCCACTTAAAAGCCCTGCCTCCAATCCCCACATAGATGCCACACTCCAGTCTCTCACCAGAAGCCCTCCTCCAGTCCCTGACATAGAAGCCCCACCTCCACTGCCCCATGTAGAAGCCCGCCTCTGATCCCCCATCTAGAAGCCCTGCCTCCAATATCTGCACTTAGAAGCCCAGCTCAGATCCTCCACCTAGAAGCCCCAACCCGAGTCCCCACCTAGAAGCTCTGCCTCCAATACCCCCAGCTAGAAGCCCAGCCTCTGATCTCCTCACCAGGAAGCCCTGCCTCCCATTCCCCACCTGGAAGCCCCACCTCCAATCCCCCACCTAGAAGCCCAGCCCAATACCCTACATAGAAGCCCCACCACCAATCCCCCAACTAGGCCAGCCTCCGATCCCCTCACCAAGCCCCACCTCCGATCCCCCACCTAGAAGCCCTACCTCCAGTACCCCACTTAGAAGCTCTGCCTCAATGCCCCCCACCTAGAAGCCCCTACTCCAATCCCCCACCTAGAAGCTCTGCCTCCACTCACCAATCCCCCAACTAGGCTAGCCTCCGATCCCCTACCTAGAAGCCCACCTCCAGTCCCCAACCTAGAAGCCCTACCTCCAGTACCCCACTTGAAGCTCTGCCTCAATACCCCCCACCTAGAAACCCAGTCTCCGATCCCTTGACGGGAAGCCCCGCCTCCCATCCCCACCTGGAAGCCCCACCTCCAATCCCTGACATGGAAGCCCTGCCTCCACTCCTCACATAGAAGCCCCACCTCTGATCCCCACCTAGAAGCTCTGCCTCAGTCTCTGACATGGAATCTCCACCTCAATCCCCCACCTAGAAGCCAGCCTCAGTACCCCACATAAAGCCCACCACCACAATACCCCACCTAGAAGCCCACCTCCGATCCCCACCTAGTAGCCCTACCTCCAGTAAACCACATAGAAACTCTGCCTCCAATGCCCCCACCTAGAAGCCCAGTCTCTGATCCCCACCTAGAAGCCCTACCTCCAATCCCCCACCTAGGCCCGCTTCCAGTCCCCATCGTGGAAGCCTTGTCTCCAGTCCCCACACAGAAGCCCAGCCTCAATACTCCACATAGAAGCCCTGCCTCAGATCCCAATCTTGAAGCTCTGCCCTCAATACCCCAGCTAGAAGCCCTGCCTCTAGTCCCATATAGAAGCCCTTCTCCAAGTCTCACATAGAAGGTCCATCTCAGTCTCTGATCCCCCATAGAAGTCCACCTCAATCCCCCACCTTGAAGCCCTGCCACCAATCCCCAACATGGAAGACCTGCCTCTGATCCCCTACCTAGAAGCCCCACCTCCAATTCTCCACCTAGAATACCCTACTTAGAAGCCCCACCTCCAGTCCCCAACACGAAGCCCCATCTCCTATCCTCCATCTAGAATCCCCACCCAATCCCCACCTAGAAGTCCGCCTCAGTCCCCATCATGGAAGCCCTGTCTCCAGTCCCACAGAGCCCGCTTCATGATCCCCCCCAGAAGCCCTACCTCAGATCCACCACCTTGAGCCCCACCTCCAATACCCCACTTAGAAATTCTGCCTGTAATACCCCCACCTAGAAGCCCTGCCTCAATCCCCACCTAGAAGCCCTGCCTCCGTCCCATAGAAGCCCCAACCTCTACACTCCCACCTAGATGCCCTGACTCAGTCCCTGACATGGAAGCCCCCACCCAATACCCCACATAGAAGCCCCACCACCAATACCCCCACCTAGGCCAGCCTCAGATCCCTACCTAGAAGCCCCACCTCTGATCCCACACCTAGAAGCCTTACCTCCAGTACCCCACACAGAAGCTCTGCCTCAATCCCCCACCTAGAAGCCCTATCTCCAATCCCCCACCTAGAAGCCCCATCTCCAATCCCCCACCTAGAAGTCCCGCCTCAAATCCCCTACCTAGAAGTCCCACCTTCAGTCCCTGTCATGGAAGCCTTGTCTCCAGTCCCCACCCAGAAGCCCCACCTCAGTCCCCCGCCCAGAAGTCCCGCCTCAAATCCTCTACCTAGAAGTCCCACTTCAGTCCCCATCATGAAGCTTGTCTCCATTCCCCACGTAGAAGCCCTGCCTCAGATCCACCACCTTGAAGCACCGCCCAATAGCCCACTAGAAACCCTGCCTGTAATACCCCACCCAGAAGCCCTGCTTCCATTCCCCACATAGAATTCTTGCCTCCAATACCCCAGCTAGAAGCCCAGCCTCTGATCCCTCCACGAAGAAACCACCTCCCATCCTTCACCTAGAGTCCTACCTCCAGTCTTGAGAAATGGAAGTCCTGCCTCCAGTCCCAACATAGAAGCCCCGCCTCCGATCTCCCACCAAGAAGCCCCATCTCCAATCTCTGACATGGAAGCCCGCTCTGATCCCCCACCTAGAAGACCGCCCAGTACCCCACCTAGAAGCTCTGCCTCCAATGTTCCACATAGAAGCCCTGCCTCAGATCCCCCACCTTGAAGCTCTGCCTCAATACCCCAGCTAGAAGCCCTAGCCTGTCCCCATATAGAAGCCCTTCTCCAAGTCTCCACATAGAAGGTCCATCTCAGTCTCCTGATCCCCCACACAGAAGCCCCACCTCCAATCCCCCACCTTGAAGCCCTGCCACCAATCCCTAACATGGAAGACCTGCCTCTGATCCCCACATAGAAGCCCCACCTCCAGTCCCCAATGTGGAAGCCCCATCTCCCATCCTCCATCTAGAAGCCCTGCCTCCAATCCCCACCTAGAAGCCCCACCTCCAATCCCTGACATGGAAGCCCTACACTCCAATCTCACACCTAGGCGCCCTGCCTCCATAGCCACAACTAGAAGCCCAGCCTCTGATCCCCCACCTAGAAGCCCTGCTGCTGATCCCCCCACCTAGAGTTCTGCCTCCATCCCACCTAGAACTCCGAACTCCAGTCCCCATCTAGAAGCCTGGCCTCCAATCCGCCATGGAACAACTGGTCGACCATGAAAATGGGTCTTTGGCCTATGGTCTTACCAGCATAAATAAATAAACAAACAAACAAACAAGCCCTGCTTCCAAACCCCACATAGAAGCCCCGCCTCTGATCCCCACCCAAAGCTTCTCCTCCAATCCCTGACATGGATGCTCTGCCTCCAATCCCCACTCTAGAAGCTCCACCTCTGATCCGCCACATAGAAGTCCACCTCCAGTACCCCATCTAGAAGCCCTGCCCCACCGCCCACATGAGCCCTGCCTCAGATCCTGTCTTGAAGCCTCGCCTTGAATATGCCACTTAGAAGCCCCACTCCAATCCCCCACATAGATGCCCCACCTCCAGTACCCCACATAGAAGGCCTGCCTCTGTCTCCATCCCCACATAGAAGTCCCACCTCCAAAACCCCACATGGAAGCCCCCACCACCAGATGGGGCACCCTGTAGCTGCAGCCGATAAATTGCAGATGGGAAAGTAGGCTGATACAAAAAAAAAAAAATTTATATTTGCCATTTTATTTAGATAAAGGAAAAAATTAATGCCACCCATACTCCTCCACAAAAACGTCTTACCTCCAAATCCTAAGGGAAGTGGTAAAGAACAAGTGATGCTGGGTTTGTCTCTAGTCTGCCCGAATACAGTTTGAATAATAAATCAATAATAGTTAAAAGATTACGAGTGGCTATATGCATGTTTTTATCAGCTACCATTCCCTTCCACTTATTCCTTCTTATATTGTATATACTTACACTCAAACTACATGGTCTTAAGGACTAGAACAGCCTTTGAACCATGGCTTCATAATAGTACACTGGATACGTCCTCACCTTACAAGCCAAGGGTCACATGTTTGATTCCAAGAAGGGCATATATCTGCCATCTTATTTAGATAAAGGAAAAAAGCTGTTTAATTTGAACAGGACTTAATATTAAAAAAGTTGTTCTTGTACTCAAATGATAGTCTTTGGTTTCAAGGAGTTAGAATGATGAAAATAGTGGTGAAGGTCATCTTTCTAGGAGAGGAAATAGTATTTTACCTGCTACCAACTTCTTTCCATATTACTTCTAATATTTTATATACTTAGCCTTAAACTTGCAGCCCACCTCCAATCCCCAGATAGAATTGACTCCAGTCTGCCTAGAATACAGTTAAAATAACTCAGCAATAGTCAAATATTACTCCGTGGATATAGGCATGTTTTACCAGCTACCAGCCCATCCCACTTATTTCTTCCTATATTGTATATACTTGGCCTCAAACTACATGATCTTTAAAGACTAGAACAGCCTTTGAGCTATGACCTCAGGTGGTACACTGGATATGTCCTTGGAAAAAAATACCAGCCGTACTCCTCCAGAAAAAGTCCTACCTCAATCCCATGTGTCCCTCTTGGTCCTGATCAGTTGGTCGTCAAATTGATGGCTGGTAAAACATTAACTAGCTTGTCAGATGCTAAACTTGACAACAGCAAGATGCTACCTCAGTGCTACGATGGCGTAAATGTCATGTATGGGGAAAAAGTGGTGTTCGCGCATATACAATATAATATATGGTAGAGGCTTATTATTAGCCAAATCTCAAAGTTTATATCATTGTTATGCTATTGCTGTGACATCTGGAGTTGTTAACCCTCTTGACTACGTCCTGGCGATACCATAACAAGCTGGGCGCCTCTGCTGATCGGTTCGTGTCTGGGTTTCCATTTGTTACTAATATGCCGACTGTAAGACCGGAGAGCCACCCAATGAGTACCACATTCAGAGACACATTGTCTTCCTAAAACTGTACCTCTCATTTTGTCCTTGGGTGCTGTCCTTGTGAAACCAGACGTACTGAACTTTCCCAAGTTGAAATGCTCACAGGCACCACATGAACCAGGCTAACAACCGGACTGGTGGATTTTTTTGTTAATGTGATCTTTCGGCGCTTCTTTTTCAAATTGTATTCTTCATGAGTTTAGATAGATAGCGTAGTAGTGACTAGCTTTTATAGAGACTTGTCACCATACACTATAAAGCTAAAGGCTAGGTTTCGATTAATAACAATGTTGAACATACTTCTCAAGGTTGCCGTGACAACGGCAAACCTCTTGAGCTTTGCTCTCGTGAGTTATGAAGTCGTGGCAACCTCTCAAGTGATTACAATGTTGTTATTAATCTAAACCTAGCCCTTTATCCTCTATATAATTAATGGTCTGTGTTTTTCCCATAGGAAAAGTGTGTGTAAATTGCCGCTATGAAGGAGTGTTTATAATGACAATCTTTACCGCCTTCCTATGAGAGAGACCCACGAGCCAGAGTAGTGTCTTGCACCGCTGTAGCTGTCTTTTCCTAATCCTCGCACTGTCACAAGTAGTTACAGTACCTCAGGAAAATCAAGATCGAAACTGTGCTGGTAACCGTCTGACTCCTCACTCAGAAGTGCCCAATAAACTGAAAAAAAGCAAAGAAAAATAAAATCTCAGCGAACAGGCGCCCTCTTTGTTTCTCATCCACCCTCACCCTCCAGGTCACCTGATGCACTCTACCACGGCAACTAGAACCAGTCCTAGACAATGAGCAAGCAACGGGTCTTCGTATTTCAAGTTCAATTTTGCTTTCCAAACATTAACGTTATTATCTTAAAAGCAGAATTTAAGGAAAGTCTTACAGTTCAGCTGTTTTTTGCTTATTAGTAAAACTTCACCCACTTTGCAAAAGGTAAGGCTATCTTATACTCTTATTCATGAAGGAACATGCAACAGCACATATTTTATATAATTGTTGAGGCAAAAACACAAACCAACAATTATGTAAAATAAAAAATGGGTCGGTCTGTGTAAACTCAAGTTTACACACCTCGGGTTAGATCTGCATAAACCCCACAAGCTTACTCGGGGTTTATATAGCATCTACCTCGACCTATATTTTGTTCTGTTTAAATCAGCTACAAAATTCCACATGTACATTGCTACAATCAACGCGTTCATTTGGTGATTATTCACACGATATCATCAGTTCTTATCCTCGGTCAATATTTTGACCAATGCGTTCCTTACGTATTGTTTCATTGGCCAAAAGTGAATGCAGTGTACCAGGGCAGGCATCTGAAGCATCTTCTCAAGCAGAGATGGTCAGGACACTTTGAAATGACTAAGACAGTCATTCTGGAATACAAAGAGATTGTGGAGACTCAAAAGAAAATTTCATCCAGCACTGACATGGATAGCGATTTGGTTGCTGAAGCCAGGGATATCTGACTATTGTTTTGCATATCAGATTCACATTTTCTGCCATTCTGATGAACTTGATTCTCAGAATTGTTCAGCCTGTTGATCAAATACTTAAATTGCTCGCAATGGGATTGATGACTCCAATGAAATTAGTTGACACTGTGTACCAAGAAAGTTCTGATCTCAGGAAAATGACAAATTCAATGAATATAAAGGTAAGGCAGAATAACTGCTTGATAAGGAATCAAGTCCATTGTCACTCAGACCCACCAAACCCAAATGACATTGCAAAAGGTCATCTCGAATAGCGGATTCCATAGTAACGGAGACTTTGGGCCAATAAAAGGAAGAGAAAATGATTTAAATTCTGATTCAATCTGCTTACTTTTCTACGATTGACCAAGTGTTGAGTGAAATGGATCTGTGATACAAAGCAATGATTGCTTATACTCTGTGATCAGTTCTGTCTCCGCTTTAAAAGATGTTTACTTGTTACTAGATACCCTCAAGCCTTTCGAGAACTTGAGATTGAACTTCCTTGAAAGAGGAGACAATTGTTGTGAACAGGTATTTGAAAACAAATCAACAGAGCGGTCAACCTCAGCTCTTCTAAAGGCACTATATTCTCAAAGAGAAACATTTACATCAACATATGGACTAATAGCTACTCTGGCAACGTTTGGTTGCTCTACTGCCATGTGTGAATCTTCATTTTCGACTCTATCAAGGATTGATTGACCATACAGGAGAATAATGCTTCAGAGACATCAAGCTACTTTAACTTTTCTTAATTTTGAGAAAAGTGGGCCATGAATATGGACATGGACAAATTCTTCGTCCGCTTTTCTGAGAAGTCCCATTGAATTCAACTGTTCTGACATCCTGACAAGCATATTTTGTTTGTGGTGACTGCTCATCTTTAATGAAAAGTAAGTGGATCTCTTATAGACTGCTGATCTTTTAGAGACTGGTCTTGAGTACAGTGTTTTTGTGAAATATACTTTCTCTATCATCAAAGTTGTTAAACACATTAATGTGTTTAGTGAGACTATGAAATACCTGTTGCATTATTGTAATGTAATACACATATTAAACCTGCCCGCCCTCCCAGGACCTTTTGGCCCCCACCCTGCTGTCGGAGTCTGGCTATGGGCCTGGCACTAATCTCGTCCACCTTAAACCTGTCATCTGCACTTTTAACACCCTACCTAGATAAGGTGATGTTCCATTCCGTCCTTCCTTTTGATCTCCCATAATCTTTGTTAATCCAAATGCTCTCCTTAAAATAGTTTCTGACATTTTGATGAGCATATTTTCTACTTCCTGAAAGATGTTCAGTTGTCTGTGTTTTAAATATAAATGTAAAATTCTGAAACATCCCATTTGTGAAGGAATGTACAGTATTATGTACATTACTATGTATAGGATATCTTCTACTAATTAGCAAAGTCATCTGCAAGATTTTTAGCCTGTGTCTCACCAGATGAGAAAGCTGTTTGTTAGGTTCTGACACAGTGGAGCACATTGAATTCTGCGCACTCAACAGACCTATACCTGTGGCTGATGATGCAAAAAATGAGCGCAGATGCTGGAAAATTCTGGTGCAGAGCAAAAGACGGCAACTAGATTGTGAACCAAGCTTCAGGCAAACAAATTCTTCCAACACCAAGCCTCAGTCCATGCTAAGGTTTTCACAGTAATAAACCACGCTGGTTTCTTCAGTTAAAGCGTGTTTATTAAATCAACATGCTGCACTCTGCTGTGGTGTTGAGTGCTTTCGAACACCTCTGTTTTTCTCCAAGACATATGGAGGCTGGCAGCTGTTCCTGTTTAAAGGGAGTTAGTAAAGAAAACTGATCTAAATCCTTGTACCCCGCCCCGGAAGTGCTTCACCCTCGATTTAGCTTTTATTCAGAATTTTTCTCGCTCTGCAACTTAATTTGTTTTTATTCCAAAAAGTCCGCAAACCGGAATATGGCAGATGCTTGGGGCTCCATTTACTGTAATGTGGTGCTGCACTGCTCTCTTTAGTACATTTGTGTTAGGTGAGCAGTGCAGCGCTGCTACTTTACAGCAAAGGGAGCCCCAGTGTCCACCGTATTCCTTTTCGCAGACTTTTCAGAATAAAATAAAGTAAGTTGCAGTGCAAAAAACGTGCTTTTCTGAATAAAAGCTAAATCGGGCAAGCCTTTCAGGGCAGGGGGCCAAGGATTTAGACAATTTTCCTTAAAGGTACAGTGCAGTGATCTTGTAACACACCAAAAACATACATAATGCTTTAAAATTTAAATCACATTTACATAATGTTATATTATGTTATGTATCAACCTCTGCTACATCCACAAAACTAACACTTACAAAACAGCTTAAAACTAAAATATATCTAAGGAGGTCAGTGACCCTGCTCATACAGGAGCGGTGGGCGGGAAGGAGAAAGGGAGGAAATGGGTAGGGCATGGGAAAGGAATGGGAACATGAAATTTTAAAATGTTTTGTAGAAAATCCTCCTTCTTAGGAAACAATGCTCCATGTTCCTACCAATATTTGATTAATAAAAAAATCACGTTGGAGAACCATATTTGGTTATAGTAGATACAGGAATTCTACTAAAACATAATTCAATTCACAGGATAAAAGTTGCATCACTGAATATTGCTTATATTTGCTATACCCTTTCATAAATGAGGTGTAAGATCACATTTTTCATTAAGTCCAAGTCCATGCATGGCCCCATTTGATATTGCCAAAACTTTCCCTTTTGAGCAACATACTGTCGATGTCACCACCCTTTCTCATATAAATAGTTTCTCTATTCCTTAAAATGCAAATTCTAGGGATGTGAATATGTTGTTCTATCCACACGTCTGGCAGTGTCCTTTCCCTTTAATTCTTGCTGAAGTCTTAAAGCTGGCTCCTCCCACTCACCTGGTGGTATATCCCTCTGCTCCAACCCATGGCGCCAGATCTTCCTTTCTGCTGGAAGAAGCAGGTTCCTCCTTACTGCTCCCGTGTTGAGTAGGCCCTGGTGCTCAAATCTTCTAATTTAATTCCAAAACTTAAGCTTGTAAGAGTTTTTGTCTCAACGATCTTCGATTGCGATCATGATGCAGGATAAGTCTTTGCCGGGTTCCGCCGGTGCCCTGTGGACAGAAGATGGCATAACGACCCCCAGGCCTGTGATTTTTGTCAGCTCTTTTCAACCTAACGTATTTCAACTATCATCTTGCCCATTTGCTGCTTGGTCGCCTGAAAACAGAACCCTGCTGGTCAAATCCAAGGAAGCCCGCTTTGGTGGTCTCTTGGCTGTGGGGTCCGCTGAGCAAGTAGGGCAGATAAAGGCCCTTCAAGGAGGAGGCGGCATGGGCTGCTGATCAGTCCTCTTGGTCTTGACCTTTGTTCTGTTGAAACTGGGCTCCACCTTTCAGGCGCCTTCATGGAGCTCTTCCAGTTTCTCCTAACTAGAGGAGAGCCCATCGACAGAGCACAGCTCAGGTTCCTGGAAAAGGAGAAAGAGCTGAAGGAGTTGAGAAAGGAGAAGGCTCGCTCTCATCATTCTTGGGATCGAAAGCGGTCTCATTCCAAGGAATCTCAGTTTTGACTTTGGTCAAAACTGCGACATAACTGCTGGCTGTCAGGCAAGCCGGCAGAGACATGGGACGATGACCCGGTCAGAAAACTGTCATCGACTCGTTGACCGTTGTCGCTCATTGAGGCCGACAATTCTCTGTTTAGCACTCTCGTCTCTGACCATGACCTGGAGGTCGCGGTTCTTCCGGCTCCCTCCGAGCCCCCGTCGGTCCCGGCTGTCGTGGTCTTAGTCCTCTTTGTCTGAAAGGTCGTAGAAATCTCATCGACATCATTCTGATCATTCCAAGAAGTGGCACCACCACTATTTGTCCTCATCACCTTCTTGGAAGAGGAAAGACTTGGCGTAAGTTGCACCAATGCTATGAGGATCTTATATGGCAACAGTTGGTGTTGGCTAGTCTGAAGTTGACCCGGCTCCACACTGGCCAGCACGTGGCTGTCATCTTGTGAGCTGATGCTGACACTTCTGGAGCCTGGTCGATACCATCCTCCGCCTCATGGAGCCGATGCCATGAAAACCCTCTAGTTTGTCCGGGTCGCCTCTCCAGCTATGGTGGTGGAGCTGCCACCCCAACAGCCTCCCTCGGGCTGTGGTCAAGGAATCTTGGCCCATCAAGGGTCTTCCACAGCGGCTGTTGATCACTCTTATGCCTGACCATCACAGTGGGTCGAGGGTGACATGGGTGGTTGGCTGATCTTCACGGACTCTTCAGAGTCTGAGGTCCTCGCTGCCTCCTGTCTCCTCGGCGAGGTCCTTAGGGGTCTTTTGATGGGGAGGGTCCCACGTCCTTCATGGGCATTCTCTGTCTCCTTTCCAAATCCTCGGGGATGCCTCTGGAGCCTGTTCAAAAGCGGACTCGATGTCCCTAACAGATATCCTGGACAAAGGGATTCTCCGACAGAGGCCTTCCCAGTGGCCGAAGCCATTGTCGGCCCGGCCCTGGAGCTTTCGTAGCACCTGCCTCCTGCCCTGCAGCATCAGCCTCGATGGCCCGCAAATGCAGTACCCATTGGCTCCTTTCAGGATTCACTGAACACCCCTCGGCCAAGGGGTTGGTGACCAACTCCATGTTTTGGTGCTCAGCAATACGGGAGACTCTGATAGACCACCGGACAAGGAGTCAAAAATTGGACCACTCGACCAAGAAGATCTATGCTGCCTCTTTGCTCAGTCTCCACCAGGCGATCTCGGCTGTCATCCATCTACTTCTCCCATGCCCTTTTGGGCTCTCTGGATGAGGTGCTTACTCATCTCCTGCGGACCTCCAGACCACAGTCAAGCAGATCCGGGATCAGGGTTGGCTGTTGCCAAACAGCAACTCAAACAGCTCTGGACATGGGGTCTCCTATGTCCGTTCAGTGGCAGCCGCAGTCGCCATGCGCCGCAGGACTTGGCGGAGGGTCTCGACTACAGCAGACTCCCAGCACAAATTGGCAGAGTTACACTTTTAGGTACCGACCTGTTCGGTTCTGGGGTTGATGGTCACCTACAACGCATTGAGAAGTCTAGTGTCACCTTGGACTCTGTTGTTTCCACCCAGAAGGAAACTAAAGTTCAAGCAGTAGAAACACAAGCCCTTTCGGTCTTCTGTCCTCATGGGTCAAGCCGGGCTGGTACTAGTCTGGGCAAGATCAGCAGGCTCAATCTTGGTGCCCTCAGCCCAAGTCAGTGGCTTCAGCAGTCCAAAAGCCGGAAGGGACCTGGTAGCCCTCAGCCAGTTCCTCCTCCTCCAAGCCTGCCCAGTGATGGGATGGGGTGACCACCCCCGCCCATCACACCTTCCCTGGGTCCTCCTGTGGGGGCTGGCTCCGCCACTTCCTTTCGCCTGGTCTGCTATTACCATGGACAGGTGGGTTCTAGAGTGGTTGTAGGAACGTCTGCTTCTGGAATTCGATCAGTACCCACCAAGCTGAGCCCGCACCTCACGGGAGGAGAAGGTATCCATGGACACTCGGTCGGCCTCCAAGACGACATAACTCATCTCCTCTGCAGGGAGGTGGTGGTCAGAGTTGCGGACCCCCAGTCAACTCAGGTTGTTTCCAGGTATTTCCTGGTCCCAAAATGGACAGGGGCTGGCGCCCATTCTAGGTCTGCATGCCCTGAACAGGTTCCTCAGGTCTTGCACCTTCAGGATGATAACTCTGTCCCAGATCATACCATCTCTTGAGCAAAACAGGTGGTTTTGCTCCTGGATCTACAGGACACATTATTTCACATCCCGATCCGTCTGTCCCACCAGAGGTTCCTCTGCTTCCGAGCTGAGGGAACCCCACGAGTCCGAGTGATGCCATTCAGCCTGTCATCAGCCTCAGGGTCTTCACAAATGCATTGCAGTGGTGGTGGCCCATCTACGGCATTGAGGGTCCAAGTGTACCTCTGTGAGGATGACTGACTTATAGCGGGTTCCTCCAGGCAGGAGGTGGAGAGGTCCAGGACCTGACCCTCCAGACCTGCATCAACCTTAGCTCCCTAGTCCACGAGGCCAGAGTTGGAACTTCGTACCCTGCATGGGTGATCTGCTTCATAGTAGCGAGCTCGACTCTTGCTGAGCCAGAGCCAGGCTCCCAGTTAACAGGGTGGAGGTTCTCTCCTCCATTGCCCGATCATTTCTGGTTGGGCACTTGCTTCTCTGTCGTCCTCTACCTTCTGGACTACATGGTGGCCTGCACCTGCATGGTCCGATGTGCCTGGTGGCATATGTGCTTCCGGCATTGGGAGCTGGCCAGCCAGTGGTCTCAGCTTTTAGGTCATTTCAGCCTGCTGGTCTGTGTCCCACAGATGTGGGGTGCTCTCCGATGATGGACCGCCCCACAGAATCTGCAGGAGGGATCCGTTTTCCACCCTGAGCTGGCGATCATCCCGATGACGAGGGCCTCTCATGGGCTGGGTGCCCACCTGGGGAACACAGGGTCCACGGACTCTGGACCCCCAAGGAGTCTCGATGCCACATCAACCTGCTTGGAGCTCTGAGTAGTCCGACTGGCACAGACTGCGTTCACTCCATTTGTTCGGGTCAAGTGATTCAAGTACAGACAGGCAACACCATGACCATGTACTATCTGAACAAGCAAGGCAGGATGGCACTCCCTGCCTCTGTGCTAGAAGCTCTTCACATATGAACTCTTGTGAGCCAACTGCAGGCGGTGCTCCTTGACATTCATGTGGTAAGAAGAGCCTCCAGTTGGCTAGCGGATGCCCTCATTCGAGTGGACAAGGCATCCCAGGAGTGGTCTCTTTATCCAGAGGTAGTACACAGTCTGTTCTCCCAGTGGGGCACCCTCAGGTGGACCTGTTCTCCTTCAGGGAGAATGAAAGCTGAGGCTGTTTTGTGCCCACCACCTCAGCAAGGCTTGCCTGCAGGGATGCCTTCTCATGGCTGTGGACCCCAGGCCTCTCTTATGCCTTCCTCAGTCCACAAGGTGCTCCTCAAGGTCCAGAAGGATAATGTACAGGTGATCCTGGTGCAGGGCCCCATGTTTACTGTGGCAAAGTGGACCCCGTTCAGCGGCAGGACCTCATACTTTCTGCGGCAGAACTGCTGATTCTGGCGCCATTCTGCAGCAGATGAATTGTGGTTAAACAGCATACCTTCAAGGGATTAAGTCTTCGCTTACCCTTTGACTGCCTTCTGCAACCACTCCACTACACTGAAAGTGGAACAGCAGGCCATACAAATATTAAACTGCAGTAACCAAACCTGGTGTTCTCTTTTAATAACTTTTGCCTCCCACCCAGAATTTGAAGGTTCATCTGTTTTTCTGCACACTGGTGGCTTTTGCTGTTCTCCTAGGGTTATAATTGAGGAGGACAGAAACACTCTGCTAAAACTAAACAGAAGGCAAAACCTGCTTGGATTTCTTCTGGTTTATGTTTACGGTTAGCAGAAATAAAGAGACTCCAACTTGAAAGCCGTTTTATTTTTTTTCTGATTTTGATCAATGTTCTTTAGATTATAATATTTTAAAACTAGGAATACTCCAGCTGTCTTGCAACAAACATGGTGAGTGCAGTGTGAAAATCTGTGTGTTGGGGAGGAGGGTTATCTTCTTATAATAGTGACGGAGGGTGTTACTTGCAGTGTCTGTATGATTTGTTGACTCCTGATTTTTCTTTTGGAGAACACACTAAAAATGCAAGCAAGTCATTCTTATTAAACTGGAGTAATCTTGGTTAGCATGTTCTCTTCTCCTCGTGTGGTGTTCTTCAATTAGTGACCCTCATTTCCTTATGTATAGCAACAATCAGTACAACTCTCCATTCTGATATTTTTCCTTATCTGCTCGCTCAGTTCTAGTATACCCTGGTCTCCAACTCTACTGCAGCTGGGCAACTTGACCCTCCTTAAGAGTTGATCTTGATGCCACCACTTAGGCTGCAGGTTCAAATCTGCCATGAAATTACTCTCACACTTGCAGGTACAGATCTGCAGCCCACAAATCCAAAACTGTAATCGATGTCCATCAGTGGGGACAGAGTCTTCTTCCCAGTCTGCTGCTAGCCACACGTTTCTGCAATCTGCTCCTCCTCCTCGATACCTGCCACCACACCACATCGATTCCCACCTCCATGGGCACCACTGAATCTTCTCACTTTTGACTACTGCTCACAGTTCTCGCAGTTCTTTCTTACAAATTCATCTTCCAGGGATTCAGCATGCACTGTCAGCAGTCTCACAATGAAAAATTAACATGGCTGATGTAGCCACACCTACACAACAGCAAATCATAACTGCTGTGAAACTGATCAAACTCTGCCACTCTTGCGTCAGTCTCCCCGCATAATACTGGCTGGACTGGGTTATGTAACAAGAGCCAGCATGAGTCAAGATGCCATGCAGCCACAAGCATTTGGTGATTCTCCATTTGGTGTCAGGGTAAGAGGTTGGACCCTTTGACCTCTCCAGTGTCTAGCATCCTAGTCTACCTATGGTCTCTGTCTCCAAGGGGACTTGATTGAAGCGATCCCTAAGGTGCACCTGGCAGCCATCTCTGCTTACGGGCACTTGGGTCAGTGGTGCAGGAGAAGGTGTTCTGGCGCTTTTTCAAAGGCCTAGATCACATATCCCCTCCGGTGCATGAACCTTCACCACCGTGTGATCTACTGCTGGTACTGGCAGAGCTCATGGGCAAGCCATTGAACCGATGCACAAGTGCGAGATGTCGCATTTATCATGGAAGACTGCCTTCTTGGTGGCTGTCACATCAGCCAGAAGGATTGGGGAGCTCCAGGCCTTTCAGTCGAGTCTCCTCATTTGGTCTTCCATAGGGAGAAGCTGAGGTCCTGTGCTGAGTCTGCTGGGACACAGGAGGTGACGGAAAGCATAGGTTGTATTGGGACAATGGACTGTTATACACACAGGATGTTGGGACAGAGGGAGGGGTGATGGGCAGGCTGCTTGTTGTTCTCCAGGAATATCTTGGGTTATTGCTCAAGGTAGCTCATGATATTCCCATTCCGGACATTTGGGCATTGCTACGCGGCGCTTAGCCCACAATTTGTATTGCCTAATATTACCAAGCAAGTGAAAGAATGCTGCAAATCCTGTCACCTGTGTCAGGAAATAGGGAAGGCCAGAAGCAAAGCCAAGGCTGCCCTGATTCCCTTATCACTTGTGGAGGAGCCATTTCAAAAGGTTGAATGGATATTGTGGATCCTTTGAATTCCCAAGTTCCTCGAGGAAAAGGTATATATTGACATTTGTTAATTATGCTACCGCTACCCTGAAGCCATTCGCTGTCCTCCACTAAGGTGGACAAAGTGGCAGATGCTTTGTTAGGGATTTTCTCCTGTTTTGGATTTCCATAGGAGGTTATCTCTGATCAAGGGGTAACTTCATGTTGGACCTAATGAAGTGTTTGTGGGAGAAGTATAATGTCACACACAGGCGCTAGCACCTTACCATCCACAAGCCAATGGTCTCATACAGAGATTTAATTGGAATGGACACTAAAAGCTATAATTATGGCATTTACAGAACAGCATGGGTGGGACTGGGAAAATACTTGCCCCACTTGCTGTTTGCCTACAGGAAGTGCCACAAGAGTCGACTGGGTTTTCACCCTTTGAGCTCTTGTATGGATGCAGGGTGAGGGGCCTCTAGATTTAATATGAGAGAACTGTGAAGATAAGCATGAAACCCAGGGGACTCCATAGTGGAGTATATGTTAAAATTCAGGGAGACACAGCAGGAGCTTACAGGCGTGGCCCAGAGCAATCTGGCAGTTGCCCAACAAAAACAAAAGACCTGAGTACGATCATGGAGCCAGAGCTCGCTCATACGGGTAGGACAGGAGGTAATGGTGCTGATCCGGTCCGGAAGGACAAGCTGCAAGCTGAGTGGGCAGAGCCATACAAGGTAGTCTGGCAGATAAACATTGTTAATTACATTGTAGAGTTACCTGACTGAAAACACATTCACAGGATGTATCATGTGAACATGATGAAAGCCATATTTTAATAGAGGCTGACATGGTACTGTAGTTTGCAGTCCTGGGGAAGAAACTAAGTGGAAGCCCCTTCTCAACTTGTTAGCCGAGGTAAGCGGGCGTCATCAATGGCGACCATCACGCTGTCACCACAGTTGACACCTGGACATGCCCAAGAATTAAGGAGTGTTTTGCGAGACTGTGCCCTTCATTTATGGCAAAGCCTGGACAGACACCACTAGTAGTACATGACATAGACATGGGGACCCAAGCACCCACACATAGGACAGCTTACCAGGTGTCCGAGACAGTACTCAAAGACATTAGGAGGGAGGTGGTGGAGATGCTGGATCTAGCGGTGATTCAGAAATCCCACAGCCCTTGGGCCTCACCTGTAGTCCTTGTACCAAAACCGGATGGGGCTATCACGGTTCTGCATAGATTATTGTGGGCTTAACACAATCACAAATCTGACACCCACCCAATGCCATGTATAAATAGCAATGGATGAGTTAGTGCAATGTGGAGTGGATGCTGCCCAGTGGGCATTGTCAGGGTACTATGCTAGCAACTCAGTTATATACAGGTGCAGCTTCACGTGTCAAATAGTTGGCTGCAGTGCGCAGTTTGAATTTGGAAATTGTGGGGGCATCTGAGATGGGGCAGGGAGCGAGTTGTACCAGGACGGAGCTCTAAAGCAAAAGGATCTCTGTCCATGGGATGTTCTGGATCTTGGGACCAGAAGAGTGGCCTTGGAGGAGGACCGTGTGCAGACCAAGGGTTGGGCTTGTTGGAGCAAGGCTGTCAGCCCAGGTGGGAAGTCTTAGAAGGGTTTTTTTGTTATTAGGCAGAGTTTGGTAGCAAGGCGTTCGTCCAGATTCAGCAGTTTCGCCATGTCATAGAGCTGGCAAGAGTGCATCATCCTGGGGGCCCCAGTGATTAGCCCGCATGCTTTATTTAAGATGAGGCGAATTTATTGAGGCGGTTGTGTCAGCAGCACCATATACTGGGAGGCCATAGTCGACCAGGGATAGTGTAGAGGAAGTGACCGCTATACGGAGGGCCGTCGGGGAGACAGTTTTATGTCGGTATAAGATGCCAAGTCGCACATTAGTGGCTGAGGCAAGTGCATCAATGTGGGTGTGGTAAGTGAGTGCAGAATCAAAGGAGACCCCAAGGTACTTATAGGGTGGACCTGCTCAAGAGGCTGTTTGGACCCGGGGAGGATATGGGTGGGAAGTCGCTGGCTTTGTTTTGGGGGTGGGCAAAGAGCATTGTCTTTGTTTTTTGAGATTAATGACCAGTCTGTGCTCTTCAAACCAGGTTTCAACATCATTAAAGGATAGTTGTAGAGGGGTCCTGGAGGAGATAGGTTACAGGTGGGCGGCAAATATGACGGCATCGTCTGCATACAGCAAGATTTTCCCAGTGCAAGCACTGGGCAGGGTATTAAGATAGAGAGAGAAGAGTAGATGTCCCAGGATGGATCCCTGAGGAACTCCTGAACGGATGGGACTAGTATTGGAAAGTGCCCCATGAATTCTGACACATTGGGAGCAGGCAGATAGGTAGCTGGTGCACCATGCAAGAGGCCCAGTGGCGAAGCCAGTGCGGAGGGGCATCCAGCAGGAGGGTGGAGACAGTGTTGAATGCCTTTGAGAGGTCGATGAACACTGCCCGGCTAGGAGCCAGCGTCCAGAGAGAGTGTAGGAAGGTTGAGAATTCAAGTAGTGCAGTGCCGAGTGCTGTGGCCAGCAAGGAAACCGTGCTGTTCTGGGCTGAGGATGTTGTATTTGGTCAGGTATTCAGAGATTTGTGTGGCAACCAGCTTCTCTAGTGTTTTGGAAGGGGGTATGGAGATTTGGCGGTAGTTCCTACTTGGGACCTGTCTACGTTTGTGAATGGGGTGACAATGGCAGCCTTCCATGCAGTTGAGGTGCCTAGACAGAGGGATTTGTTGAGAAGGCTAGTAAGTGGGGCAAGAACCTGATCCAGAACTAGACGGAGAATTCTGAGGTCAAGCGAGTCTGCACCTGGATTATTGCTTTTAGTGCTCTGACCAGGTGGGGTCTGGCTTCCTGGGCAGTTACCCTCGGGGTGGAAGCAGGGGCACAGGAGGGCTGGAGCAGGTAGGGAGGGTGGCGGGTCAAAGAAATTACTGGGAGGATGGAGCTCAGGTCCGTAAGGCTGTGTTGAGGTAGTTTGCGATGTTTACTGGGTCCGTAATGGGTGTGCGTCCACGTCATCTGGGATGGGGGTGGGGCGTGCACTCCATTTAATTGTTGACATTGTCCCAGAAGGTATGGGCACATCCCAGGAGGAGGTGAGAGTGGCCTGGTAATGATCAGCTTTGGCTTTACGGATGGCCCGGTGCACTTATTCCGTGCAGCATTATAGGCCTGTCTGTCAGCCATCCGGCCTGATTCTAAGGCACGGTGCCATAGGTTATCCCTATGCTTGAGCTGTTGTAATAGGGCAGGAGTAATCCAGGGCACATTGTGTTTTTGGTCTGAGCAGCCGCAGTTGGTGCGTAAGAGGTCGCAGGCTCGGTTAAAGGTTTGGGAAAAGAGGGAAGGGCAGTATCTATGTCAGGGGCATGGCCGAATGGGGACCAGTTTATCTGAGTAAGAAGTTCCTTGAGGTTTCTCAGCCCACCTGGTCTGAAGCGCCGGCGGCTGTGTGGGCGGAGCTGTGGGTCTGGGTGAGAGGGTTACGAGTGGAATAGGATAGGGAGTGGTCGCTGAGTGAGTCGGGAGGACTTGAATGTCCAGGATCTTTTGGGGTGGTTGGTGATGATTACATCTAGGAGGGTGCTGTCACCATTCCTAGGGTTCTCTAGTGGGTTGGGAAGCGAGCTGTGTCAAATCAGTAGCTGCGAAGGAGTCCTGAGCGGAGGCTGAGGTGGCATTGAGCCAGTTCCGTTAAGGTCCCCACAAGGACTTGTTCTGCCTTGTGAGGGAGGTAGCAAGATAATCCGTTAAGGATAGCAATGCCGGTTTTGGTTCTTAGGGGAATGTAGGCAGAGGTGAGATAAAGGGGCCTTGGAGGTGTCTGGAATAAGTTTAAGGTTAAGGCTGTGCCCCACTAGCAAGGGCTGGAGCAGGAGTGCTTGGCCGATGAGTGTATCCTTGGCATAGATTGCACAGCCACCCCCACGTTTGCCCATACGATCCTCCGGTATAAGGTGTAGCCAGGGAGGGAGACAGAGGAGTCAGGGGTGGACTTTGAAAGCCAGGTTTCCACCAGTGCAATGACAGTTTATGCAACATGACCCAGCATTGGAGGTATCAAATTTTTCAATATGCTGCGTAAGTTCATGGAGGCAATGGTGAGACCAGGGGCCCACCTGGTGGGTTGGTATGGGTGGGGCCTGGGTTGGGATGTATATTGCCTGTAAGGAGTAGAAGGAGGATAACTGCTCTAGCCAGGGGTGATGATGTATGGGCTTCCGATGGGTGTGAGTGGATGGGGAGGGGACCCTAAGGGAACAGGGGATGGGAAGGGTTTGCCAGGTGGGAAGGGCAAGAATGATTAAGCGGCCGGGGAGCCTGGGGAGGCAGCGGGGAGGTACCCAGGGATGGATGCTGTAGGCTAGTGAGCGTGCACAGTGTGGGGTGAGATCTAACTAATTCAACATGAATTGTTGGCTACGGGTACCAGTGAGCCAGGAGGGGTGACTGGCTGGTGGGACAAGGGTACTAGCAGGAGGATGAAGGGAGGCATTTTAGGAGGAGGTGGACTAACATGGCTCTAGTAGCAGCCATAGGGTAGGAGGTAGGAGTATTTGGTTGAGTTCCAACTAAGCGTGGATACCACTTTGGATTAGTGGTAGTGTCACGGACTCTGGTGGACAGGGTACCAAGTTCAAGTCTCACTCAGGGCAGCTAGAGGGTGCCTGGGTGGGAGCAGCGTCACGTTCTAGTGGGTCTGATGCAGTCAGGGTTATGGCTGAAAACAGGGTGTGAAATAGTGACTCCTAGTGGTCACTGGGTGTAGGTTTGGGGTGTAGTTAGGAGTAGGATGCTGGGCAAGCTGTGGGGCTGGGTGCTGGGAGAGGTATGGGCAGAGGTAGGTATGGGTTCTAGAAGGAAGTGGCAGAGGCAGTGGGGAGGTTCTAGGAAGTGGTGGGAGGGAGTCAGATAGCAGAGCTTGAGGTGGGAGGTCAGTCCCTCTGGTGGCCAGCAGGTATAACCTGCAAATGGAAAAGTGGGGACTTAGTAAATACAGCAGACAGGAAGTGATGTCAGGCAGGGACACCAATAAATGAAGGGGCGGCCCTGGAGTGCGAGGTGGCTGGGGTGGGTGGGGCAGTCGGCAGCATAGCGCATGGACTGGGCTAACACCCCACACAAGGGAGCTGCTCAAGAGGTAGATTTGACCTCCCTAGCAGCCACTGCCCGCCTCCTGCCCAGGAGGGAGCGTTTTCTGTTGCTTCTGGGCCAGGGTAGCGAGGGGCCAGTGAATCGGGGCCCATATGGGAGAAGAGGAACAAAGGGGTTACTTGATTATGCAGCGGGAAGGCCAGTGTTGCTTCTGCCTGCGCCTGTGCTTGCTACTTCAGCAATAGCTGGGAGAAACACCTGATACACCTGAGGAGGTGTTTGGCCAAATACAGGCCACATGTCTGAGTATTAAGGCTGAAAGGTGCCAGGTGCCCATGGCAGAGATAGTTTATTTGGGACATGTGGTGGGGTGAGGCCAACTCTGCCCAAACCAAGCAAAATAGAGGTGATTGCATCATGGCCCATGCCTGAAACCCAGAGACAAATCAGGAGCTTTCTTGGGACAGCAGGGTATTATAGAAAATTTGTTCTCAACTACATCTCCCTGGTCGCTCCTTTATCTGGGTTGCTGACAAAGAATAAGCCTAGGAGGGTAAAATGGGATGCAGCCTGTGGTGGGCCTTCACACAGCTGAAAACCTCCAGTGTGTAGGGCCCTAGAGCTGGCTAGCTCAGACTACAAGAGGCCATTTGTAGGTACAGATGGGCGCTTCAGATGTGGAATAAGGGCAGTTCTCAGTCAAGTATCCAATGGGAGAGAGTACCCATTGTATACTTACAAGAAGCTGCCTGCGTGGGAACAAGGCTAATACAACAGTAGAAAATAAATGTCTCGCCTTAGTTTGGGCATTAAAAACTTCAAAAAGTATCTTTATGGGAGACATTTTAAGGTCCAGACAGACCACAACCTATTAGTATGGTTGGACCAAATGGGGAAAACAAATAGAAAACTTTGAGATGGAATATTGCCTTGTAGGCTTATGACATGGAGATTTTGCATAGATCTGGGTCCAAGAATGGGAGCATGAATGGCCTATCTCGCATACTGGATCTATAATAGAACTGGGAAGAACTGCCTCCAATAGGGCCATGTTCCCCCAGGTTCTGTTTTAGGAGGAGGATGTTGTCAGATAGGCCTATATCCTCTTTTAGGTTCTTATTGTATCGTGTAATGTACTTTAGAGTTAAGACACTGGGCTGGATATTCAAAAAGGGTTTAGCCATGCGCAATAGGAGTTCTTGCTCTCTTGTAAGTCAGTAAGCCATTCTGCCATATTCAGCAGGAGGCAGTTGCGCCCCCAAAGGCAAGCTGAGCAACAGCGCAATGCAAATGAATGCATGCTGAACTGGAGGGAGGAACCATGCATAAACTGCACAGCCGATATTCAGCAGGCTATGCAGAGTTGTGCAGGCGCAACCCCAACCTGCGCCTGCACAACTTTGAGCAAAAAAGGAGTAAGTCGGGGCCACCACAGGTGAGCTGCCGCATTGCAGGGGCGCAACACAGCAGCTGCCACCTGTGGGTGGCCCTCAACTCTCCCTGTGCCCCCAGCAGCCTGATCGCGGGCAAAGTATGGAATCCCCCTCCCCGACTGGCCCGATCAGCGGGCATAATTGTAAATACACCCCCCAAAGCGCGATCACGAACTTAAAGGTTAAATGCACTTCTACCAGCCCGAGCGCCGGCATAATTGTTAAATGTCCCCACCAGCCCGATGCGTAGGCAGCACAGAGTCCCACCCACCCACCCCAGAACATATCCCTGGTGGTCCAGTGGACCGTGAAGCCCGATCGCGGGCAGCTAAGTGATTAAATCTCCCCAGACCAAATCCCTGGTGGTCCAGTGGACCGCTAAGCCCGATCGCGGGCAGCAAAGTGATTAAACCTCCCCCAAGACCATATCCTGGTGATCTAGTGTCCCCCACCGCTCCCCGGCAGCGGCGGGCAGCAGCATCCACCTGCCTGCCGCCCGCCGACTGACTGCCGGTAGGACTGCCGCCCAGTAGTGCAGAGCAAGAGCCATTGGGCATGCAGCCGCCTGCCATACAAGGCAGTCCAGATATGGTCGGGGGAGGTTTAATCACTTTGCTGCCCGCGATCGGGCTTAGCGTCCACTGGACCACCAGGGCTTTGGTCGGGGGCAGGTTTAATCACTTTGCTGCCCGCGATCGGGCTTCACGGTCCACTGGACCACCAGGGATATGTTCTGGGGGTGGGACTCTGTGCTGCCCGCGATCGGGCTGGTGGAGGGGGACTTTACAATTATGCCCACGATCGGGCTGGTGGGCATTTAACATATTAGCCTGCGATCGGGCTGGTGGGGGGTGTATTTAACCTTATACCTGCGATCGGGCCAGTCGAGAAGGGGATTTTCACACTTTGCCCTGATCAGGCTGCAGAGGCGTCGGTTCCAGCGGCTGCTGCCTGGCAGGCGCCAGGCACAAGTCCTCGGGATCGGCGCACCTGCATGCTAATGGCATGCAAATGGGACTATAATATATGCAAATGGCTCCCCTGAGCCTTGCATAAATTATGGTCCCATTTTCATGTCACCTTTTGAATATGGGAAATTTGCGCATAGCAATGGTACTTGCGCCACCGCAACTTGAATGTTGCACTCTGACCACTTGCGGTGGTGCAAGTTCCACTGCGCCATGCACAGTGGCTGTGGCGAGGTGATATTCAAAGGTTGCTCAGTAGGCGCAACTCCTTTGAATATCACCCAGCCACCCCTGCGCAACTATTTTGTGCTGTGCAAGCTTGCACAAAATAGCGCAGTTTGAATATCCAACCCACTGTCTCTTTAAAAGGCTTTAAAGTAAAACAAACATAGCCAGGATTTCTGTAACAGGGTGGGTCTGGAAAGTCTCCAGATAAGGGACCAACAGTTTTATGACCCAAAAAGTCATAGGCTATGAGATAAAACTGGGCATGTAGTTTTCAATAACAGGAAAAAGGTAACAGAATAGCCTAGGGGTCAGGGGTCAAGCCAAATACACGGACCAGAAGTTACTGGGGTTGACACGAAGCCCGACATGGAACCACAGTGACACATGTAGGAAAGGAGAACTGTTGCACCCCAAACTGTACATGACAAAAGTGATGGGTGGGGCTTGAAAATTACCAGACTTTATGTAGTAGAACCATCTTGAAATTAGGGCATTCTCTTGAAGGTTTTCAGAGGGAGAAAGTACATTAGCTTAAGAGTGAGAACTTAAGTTGTTTTATGTACTTGTGTTAAAGAATCACGATAGGTCCTGGACTATCCTTTAGAACAAGACCTGTTTTTAAGTGAAAACTGATTTTTATCACGTGCTAAACAGAAATTCTGATTTTAAGTTAAATTTGAAAACCAAGACTTTCACCAAGGAAGCGCCTGGACTTTTGAAAGAAACTTCAGAGAACTGACTTGGATCACAAACTGGCTACAGACTTTGTTCTTAACGAACTTTCACCTACAGGAGAGAACTTTCATTTCCACAAGGACATTTAATCTTTCTGGACTCTAACATTTAGAATCTGATATAGTTTAGAACACCAGTATATAGTGTTTCTGTAAACCATCGGTTTATTTTTGATATTGTCTGAAGTTCAAAGCTATTTCAAATTGTAGAATTTACTGTATTGTTTTTATTTCAAGTAAACTTTATAATTTTCTTATCAACTCTGCCTGTGGTCTGATTGTGTGATCTAACATTTAACAGAAGGTTTGCAAAGACTGTATTACCTTGATTCTGAAGATGGTGACCCTCAGCTATCCTACAAAACTACTTAGGGCAAGAGGCTGTGGTGGGATTCAAACCTTGAACATAGTGCAGAGTCAAGGAACTCAAAACTAGAGTTTCCACCCTCCCACTAGGAAAAGGAAAGCTGGCGATTCTTCCTGAACCCTACAACTGCTCATGAGTTCTGTGAAAAGGGGATCCTCTCTGCAAACAGGAGGTCTTACCATGCCTTGGGGGCTGGGGCTTGTGACATGGGGTACAGACTAGACACCAAGGATATAACAAAAATAACCATGGGGGCAGCGATGGAGGGTGGGGTACCACTAGACACCAGGGAAGTTCAACATACCCATGGGACAGCGATTGGAGAGTGGGGTACCACTAGACACCAGGGCCATTAAACATAATCATGGGGACAGCAGTTAGAGGCTGGGGTGGGCGAGAAAAGATTCCTTTTCGTCACACAGTAAGAGTACAGTTAAACAGATACACCAAGGCATGTATCTTGTTCATGGGGACTCCCTTACATGGATATTGTAGTAGTTTTATGTTAAAGGAACCTTGGAGGAATGTTTTTTGAGCATTTATATTCTTTTCTCGTGACTCGTGAAAAGGAATCAGTTGCAAAAATGGAGCGGCTTGCAAAAAGAAAGTTAGTGAGTCACGAAAAGGAATATAAAGGCTTAAAAAAAACATCTTCTGAGGTTCCTTCACCATAAAATTACTATAGAATCCATGTAAGGGAGTCCCCATGAACAAGATACATGCTTTGGTGTATCTGTTTGACTGCATTTTTGTAGGGTTTCAATTTTATTTTTTTTTAAAAAGGGAAACAAGATGGCAGCTCATGAAAACGGATTTGTGTTCTCATGAAAAGGAATGCTGTCACGAGACTGAATCTTTTTCGTGAGGATCAAACTTTTGCTGAAAAAAAAGATAGCTATCCAAGATTGGAATGTTCAGAAAATGGGAACTAAAAGCGTAATAACTTTGCAACAGATTAATATTATCGACCCAAATTATGAGTGTCTGTTCTGCTACCAATGTCCTTTCTACCCTTCAGAAATCATGCATAAATTCCACACTGTCTGACTACAAAGGATGAGGACAAAACTGCAAGAAAAGGATTTCTTTTTTTACTTTTTCACTATCTGGATCTCAGAATCTGCCGTCCAACCAGAATGAAATTTGCCATCTCAAAGAGATCTACTCCACAGGACAGTGTACCACATTTTGTGCAAATCCATTGCTAGGTTGCAGAGTTAGAAAAGAGCAAAATTTAAGGTTTAACGTGAAACTGCTGCAGACCCTAACTGTAGAAGGCATGACCGTGACTCTTTAATATATACATATAGATGTATATATTAGATTATACTCTCCATCTTTGACTACTATGGCGTAGTCTATAGTGCTGCTCCCAAATCTTCCCTGACCAAGTAGGACACTCTCTTTAACTCCTTCTGCCACTTTGCCATACCTCTCAACTGTCCCTGATTTTCAGGGATGTCCCTGATTTTGACTCAGAATTTTCCTCTGTCCCTCATAAAATTTTGTTTTTTGTGACAGAACAGTGGGGATTGAAAGTACAAAATAATGCCAAACATTAAAGTTACAGACTTGTTCTTCTTCAGAAAATGTATCTTACTCTAATCCACTTATTCTGTCAGCTTTCTAAGTGAACAGTACCAATTTTAAGATGTGTCCCTGATTTTGGGTCTTTGTCCCTGATTTCTGAGTAAAGAGGTTGAGAGGTATGCACTTTGCTATTGACTCCCTTCCGCTCCACCACTGTGAACTCTATAAGCTCTCTAACCTTCCTTCCACTATCTCACAGATGCATCTCTCGCTGTGCCAAACTAACCTACAAATTCTGGTTGGGGCTCCCCTTCTATCTCTCATCCTCTCTCTGCCTCCACCTTCCCCCACCCACTCTCTCAGATCAAATGGCCCGCACCTTGATGGTCCCTCGCTGTGCCACCTTCATTGGTCAGTCTGGTTTTGCCCATCGTTTCCCTAAAATCTGGAATTCCCTCCCCCTGAAATCGTCCTCCTCCTGCAACTACTCCTTTACCTCTACCCTCATGCAGTTACCTTCCCTCAGCTGTTCCTGCTTTAATCCACCTTAATTACCTATCCTCAGTTTCTGCCTTCCTACCATGACACCCACCCCTGCCCCAGCAGGGTTCTCAACATTCTGAAGGGGAAGTCAGGAAATGGCTACCCATTCTCCTCATATTCAGTTCTTGCCTCTCCCCTCTCTTCTCCTCCTGCCCTTCTGGGTCACCAGTGTGCACAACCTAACCCCTTCCTTTTACTCCAGCAGCACTTGTGTACTACCTCGAGCCTGCTTCTGGTACACTGTCGGGTATAAATGGTTATATCGCATTATTACTGTTTTATGCGTTCATATGTTCTTTTGTATGATTTTGGATATGTAATTTACCCAATGTTCCACTACTGTTTATTGTACAATACCTTGTGTTCCAACTGTTGCACAATCTTACAATGTTTTATTGTTTGTACTACCCACATACTATTGTAACTGATCATCATTCACAATCTATGTAACCCCTCCCCCACCCCAGGCCGCACCGTGAGGGCAGAGCAACTTGTTGTTCAGTGTGCCCTCCTGGTGAAACATTTCAATAAATAAATAAATATATAGTGTGTGTGTGTCTAGATATATTTATGCAATAGGGGTAGACATATATCCACTCTGATAAATCCATTTATCTGAGTCACTGTGTGTATAAATTTATTTATACACACTGTGACTATAACACTCGTTTTTATATACAGTTTGTATGTCCCCCCAACTGACACTGCTTCTTCACCTCACAATCAGTTTCACTTTCCTCACATCTCCTAACACTCTTTATACACATTTCTTATATTTAAAACAAAAACTGATGCTAACAGTGAGAGCTGGAGCCAGAGTTAAAATAGTTTTGTAATGCTAACAAGTTAATAACAACAAAACCGTTGCATTCCTCGCTCATTCTTTCAAAAACACGACAGTAGCAACTATGACTTGCATCTGGCTCCTGCCACACAATAACATCAGTTCATACATGCAGTACTCAAACAGTTTTTTTCCCCAAAATAATTAAAACCCCAAACCCTCCATACCTCTCAATGTGCTGCTGCCCTCAGGTTCATAGTCCTACATCTGCTGCTCTCCACACGGTCCCATCGTTGCACCTCCACTCATTAAAATAAGAAAAAGAAAAACACGAACTGAGAACAGATGTAAAAGAAAAAGAAATCATCTTAACTAATCTCCTGAACTGCTCATACAACCCTTGAGCAAGTTGCTGTCGCTAAACACGACGCCATTTTCCTCTTTATTTTTAAAAAGACGCTACTCCACCAATCATAGCACACATCGACTCACTTATATGGCATCTGATGCATGCTTCTTGATAACGGACCTAGCAACTGGCAGCATAATATGTCCAATTACATTAATTAACTAAAATAATCCCACAAAACTTTACTGCATTACAAAAACTAAAGCACAAGTCACACAAAATAACACATTACACAAAGTCTGCCCAATTGCATAAATGAAATAGGCGACAATAGTGTACAACATTATCTTGTGTGACTGCCATTTCTCTCAGAATTATCATTCGTGGTTCTCCGCTACTTGTGAGAGTGTCGGAGGTCAATGGCAACCACACAAGATAAATGCTATACACACAGTTGCCCTCTGCATATCATATATATATATAATATATATAGTTTACTAACAGGCATCAGGATAAAAACTGGCACATAATTGTTTAGCTGAGTCACTGTGTGGATAAACGGGTATGACTATAATCACTATGGGAATAACTTAAAGTTATTACCATAGTGATTAATTGTACCCCATTTATCCACACAGTGACTACATCACCAACTACTCCCCCACCCCCTTTGTTGGCACTTCTTCTTTAATTGTACTTTCACTTTCACCATACCTTCACACAGCAAAAAATAACAACTGTTTTTCACCATACAAAACCTTAAATACAGATCCAGCAGTAGCACTCACCAGTACAACACACTATATACAAACAAACAACATTATTCTTCATTCTAAGTCTTTTCCTCAACTGCTTGCTCCCTCGTCAGCCCAGTAACCCGCCCACCTGTCCACTTCTCTCAGATACCCACCTCGCATTCTTACCATACCCCCAAACAGTGTTACAACGCTGACACAAAACAAAGCATCGTTTTGTTTTTCTTTCCATCTCCCACCCTCTTCATACCTGACATGAAAGATTCAGTCTCTAAGCCTCAGACACTCAGATACCTCCACATCACGATCCCACCCTACGTCACTGACAACTCCCATATTAACCTAACACTCCAGACTCCTTTTTATCCAAAATAAAACAAATCAAGTGCAATTGTTTGCCACAGCTACCTTACTAGTGAATGTAACAATAAGCCTCACTCGCCTCCTGAACAGTGTCGCCAGTTACATTTCAAGCACCCACCATGACAACCAATCGCCATAGATATCGCCGCATTAGTCCTACTCTATAGAATACCACAGAAGATTAAAACCACAGACAAATGAGTACCCTCTAAAAATATAAACAACCTGAAAATCCATCTACATTTTAAACAAAGACCAGCACAACCAAGCAGTGCCTGTTGCATAAATCCAGTATCACGGGGTCGGTTGTTGGATACCCAGGTTATTTGTACAGTACCCTGTGACCTCTTGTGAACCCTCACTCATGAGGTTGCTTTGAAGCTCACACAGGCTAACTTGGTTATCCAACAGGTGCCCCTGCATATGTGTGTGTGTGTGTGTGTATATATATATATATATATAGTTAGATAGTACAATAGGTGTGGACACAAAAACTGTTAAATACATGTGTTTATTTGATGAGTGTTAAATAAATCAGTAGAACCACCATTTATTTAACACCCTGACATCAATGAAACATCATTTTTAACATCCCAATGTCAATCACAGTGCCAAACTCCCTAATTAGCATAAAGCATACCTCAAGCGCGTCTTACCCTGGCTACCTTGTTCTCATCAACACCACATGGCTCAACACAATGCAACTTTTTCTCTTGTAAATGCATGCTCCAGTCATGTCTGATTGTCGTTCCTCCCCACTGTGGCTTAAACAGTTCCAAATGCTACTCTGGTCTGTTTTGTTCCTCACTGTCCAATTACCTCCACTCCACTCTCCAGCACAAATGTACAGCCCTGCCCAAAAAGAAAACTCTGCAAATCAATACCATTTGTGTTTCTTTTCCCTCAGCTCCTCTCTGACTCGATCCCATGGCCACCCACCGCTTAACAAGCAGATGCAACCTCACTCTCACTGCCCGCAGCACTCACTTTCAGATGGCTCCCAACTCCAGGGTTGCTCATACTCACTCCCTCTGCATCAGTTGGAGTGTGAAAGTTTATTTAAAAAACAGAAAAAAAGAAAACTGTGCAACTCCGACACCAGAAACAAAAAGAAATAATTTTCCTCTTAAAAAACAAACTCCCAAAACAGGCATTACAAGGACCACTGCAGACAGGTTTCACTTGAACAGAAGCCATAACCATCCGCCCACCTCTATAGACACACTATACAAAAAGGCTTGACCAACCAGACAATGAAAAACAATAAAAAATGCATTTTATTTTATTTTTAATAAAGTGTATAGACTACCATAATCGGAGGACAATATAGCGGCATCATGGCTCACTTGCAAAGCAAGAAACAGCCGCTATGTGTTTTAAACTCTCCAGCCCAACCACATACAGAATAATAACCAGTTGCAGTTACTACTGGTAAGGTGTAGGCGTGGCTTCCCTACCAACCACAAAGGATGCATACCACAGCAGTAAAATCCCACATTTTATTGACCCTCCCTAGAAATTAAAAAAAACAATAAAATCCACTCCTTAAAATCCTTCCTATTGCATAAATAGAATATGCAGTGGAAAACTCATGGAATACGTGAGTTATCTGCGCCGAAGAGTTTGACCTCGCCACTACACTGTGGCGTATGCCACTGTGAGGTTACCTGAGGTCAGCATATATTGTGTATATATATATATATATATATATATATATATAGAGAGAGAGAGAGATAATAAATGCTAGGTAGAGTATGGTATATGGGAAATATACCATTGAGGAGGGCTAATGAGCTCCATAACCAAGGGTCAGTGACATTATGAGTTAATTATCCCCTGAGATGGTATAGTTCCCCATATTATCGGTACAAACATCAGGCATCACAGTTTACTGACATAACAAAAGAACCTCTTATGATAGGTACAGTTAAAATGCATTTATTTGCTCTAAAAATGTTAATGTGGGGTAGTACACAGGATCCACCGCCCCTTAAACATGTACAAAGTGCCTGTCTTAAGCAAAAGTAACACCTAAATGCCACCACTGCCCCGATTGCGTTATAATGCTATCTATAGCCCTACAGCCCTTCCCCACTTTGCATCATAAAAACACTGTTTTCTGGGCAGGGACTGCAGTGGTCACTTCAGAGGGCTTTGGAAGAACCAGGAAGTGCGACTGTGCTTCTGATAAGTTAAAATCTAACTGTTGCTAGCACAAAAAATTAAAACTGTGGCTACTTTGGGTCCTGGGGCAGGCAGCTACTAGGAGTGAGTTGCCAGCCCCAAAGGTGTCAGCAGCTTTTAAATCACAAATCATGCTGACAAGAAATAATGTGACCTACTGAGAATTGAACCCAGTGTCCCAGAATACTGTCCTGGTGCCATAACCTCTGAACTACAGGCCTACATGGTTGGACCTGGAGTTTGAGAGCCTGGGTTCAATTCTCAGTAGGTCACATTATTTCTGTTTTGCTATGATTTGTGAGTAAAATTGCTTAGCAGTGGCTAATACTGCACCAATAAACATCTGATTATCTTCTTGATTATTCCTAGTTGCAGGATATATGTACAAGAGAAAGGAAGTGTATCCGGGACCCCAGGTCCAACAATGCGAACCTGTAGCCCAGTAATTAGAATAAAAACACAAATGGCACATACCACACCAGTGCAAAGCATCATGGAAGCATATGCAAATCCCCATTAAATAATTTGGACTGGCTCATCTTTAAGCAGAATTGCATGGTGCCAGAAGGCCTCACAATGCAATCAACAAAGGCTAGTGGTCTGATTGTTTTTCCATGTCTGGTTGGTCATGCCTTTTTTGTGTAGTGTGTTTATAGAGGTGGCGTGGCGGCATTGGTTAGAGCACCAGGGCCGGTATTCTGGAGGCCTAAGTCACTTTATTTTTTCTCACTACAGTTTATTAGGTTTTGGATATTTCTTGCTTTTGAATTGAAACTTCCACGGTTGGAACGTTCACGTTACAAGAGTTTGATTCTAGATGACCTTCCCCATTTTTTTGGAAGTGCAATACCAGCACCATTGTTGTACTTTTCACATGCTTAAAGTTTTATCTCTGCTAGGCAAGATGTAAACTGGTGCTACAGCATCTCAGAATGACCTACAGATATGTCTATAACCAAACTATGTAAATCTGCCTTGTTAATGGTTCATAAACAGGATTGCATTAGACTGAGACAGACGTTTAAACTCTTTGGGAAGGCATTTTTGGCTTAAGCACCCTTGTTATTCAGGGTGGAGCATTGTAGAAACTAGATTAGTTTACCATAAATAGGGAATTATGATTTTTTTTATATAATTTTGTTGTTATTAAGTGAGGCACATCAGAAAGTACATATTTGGTACAACCAGTCACCTGTTGAAGGAATAACCGAGAGTCATCCACCTTGAATAATGGCCTTCTTAGCTGCCAACATGTATAATGATAATAACGTTTTGTGCTAAGGAGGATGATGCTGGGCATAATCGATAACAACTCCATTTGTCCAGTAGTTCAGCTGGGTCCCCTAAGTATTCCTGTAATTCTTCCTGCAAGGTGCACCAAAAGGAGTCATTAATGGGCATAACCAGAAGGGAATTATGATTTTGATTCATTCCATCTCTAGACAGGGGCAATGTAGAGATATGGGGCTCGAGTTTCAAATGGGCTGCATCACATAATGGACTTGCGGCAGGAGTTGCCACAGAAGTGGCGACTTACTGACAAACCGTCGGCAAGTCTGCGATTTTGAAAGCTGCTTTCCACAACCCCCCACTGCAAGTCTCTTGCGGCGATGCAGCATGTTATGCCAGCTACCTCCTGGGCGTACATTTATGTCTGTGGGGATGCCATTTTACAGGGCTGCCAGCTTTGACATAAGCTGCCGTAAAAGAGGCACTGTCTCAACTTGCATCCCGGGTTTGAAAATTGGGTGCAGTTGCAGCAACGCTGAGACGAGCTGTGTGGACGTTGTTGGGACGCAGGGCTGTGTGTAACCCATGCGCTCTGTTTGAAAATCGGCCCATGCAGTGTTTTTGTTTTGCTTTCATAAGTAGGGCAAATCAGGGTCTGCTTGTGAGTTTTTCTTTTGCTTTTTTTTTTTTGGGGGTGTTGTTGATTCTTTTACTTTATGTGACTGCACACTCTTGTTTTTTCATCTGTATTTATTAATTTTCCTTTTCCTCCTGTATGATTTTGGTTCTGTTGTATTGTTGAAGTATTTTGTTTAATAAAATTCTCATGCTCTTCTTTGATAAGTGCCATGGGATCTTTTACTTCCACCTGGACAGTGACCAGAAATGAGCAGAAGGGACCTTGGTTTTATGTCTCACCTGAAGGTGGCACCTTAGTGCAGCACTGCAGCACCCCACCCTGCCCGCCGCCTGCCTGCCTGCAGTGCTGTGTCAGTTATGCATATTACCCTAAGTAGCAGGTGTGGAGCTAGAACCCTCAACCTTTTGAACTTCTGGTCCCAGAGGCAAGCGTGCTACCTACTGAGCCACTGATATGATGGTATGTACATAGACATATAGACACTGTAATATACACAGCCCTGTACCGTATTAAAGCAATTTTCAGTATTTTCTCATTGCTCTGTGTTTTCCTTTATGATTTCCATTGAGGCTGAGATAAAATCCATCCTATTTCTTCTTGTAGTAGTGTTTATTTCAAGCTTGATCTAAAATATTTTCAAAAATGTTTCCTGAAATTAATGGCTGTAGGAATTTTTTTTACGTGACCCAATATTTCTGAGAGACTGCATCTTTTCTTGTGTTTCATTTCTGATTTTTCAGACTCATCCTGGAAATTATGATGAAAGTGACATACTGTTTGCAAGAAACCCATGGAATTTAACTGTAAGCCTAAAGTTCTCGCTAGCCTTGTCAATAATATATTAATGCCGAGTGAGGTGCAAAGCTGTTGCTGCTAGAGTGAGGCACAGCAGTGCCGTTCAGCTTCCAATCGCAGTTTAGCTGTGAAATGGTAAACTTCAGCCGTGCAGCCAAAGCATGATAAGATCACTTCATGGGGACATAACAATTCTGTGATTGTTCCAGTGTGACTGCTACAAAATTAAGTTCATAAACCCTGTTACAACAAGTCAATAGTCAACAAAATTGTGATTTTATCCACACTGGTGGCTGCATCTAATGCAGTAATAGGTATAAACTGGTCTTCTCAGGGTTTGGACTGTAATGGGATTTTGAAATTTGTAATCTTATCCAGCCTGTGATCTTACGCCAGAGGCTGTTATCAGTGTCTAACTGCACTTGAGAGCTTCTCGGTCGGAAAGTGTGATCAATATATACTGTATGTTCTACACCAGGACTCCCATCTGAAGGTATTGTGATGACAGATAACTGAACAGTCAGGACTAGACAGCATTCAGTGGAAAGTTCAGCTTTATTTTGATGAAACTTTTTGTTTAAAATTGCATATACTCTTAATGTAAGCAATATACTAATTTATTTTACAAATTCTTTTTTCTGTAGCTTTAAAATGCCATTTGCATGTAGCACTAGTTAACACTAATACACAACTGGGTGTGTGGTTATGCTGTAATAACCCGCATTGCCTGGGTGTGTTACAGGTGCAAGGCTGGAGGCCAAGTGCCTTCAACCACCTGGGAAGTACGGCTATTTTTTATTTTTATCTTTTGTTGAGAAGTACCTTAGGAACAAGTGCCCTTTTCAAGATTCCATGTCAGGATAGATTACATATTGTCACTCACCAAAATATCATTTTCGGAACCCCTTGATTAAACAGTCTCAACTCTGTGAGCCAGAAAACATGCAATTTTATTAAGTTGGAAAATGTAGTGCTGAAAGCTTACTAGCTCACACAGAAATAACAGCTGCAGCAAGGCCCTTGCCACTCAACTTTCACGAAGTCTTCCACCATTGATGCAGTGGCTCCTATTGCACTTATTTTTGTGTGAGCAAATAAGCTTTGAACATTGCATTTTTCCAGCTTATTAAAATTAAATTTTTCTAGCTCACAGAGTTAGATTGTTCAAGGGTTTCTGAGTGCTTAATGTATTTTCAGTGAGTATCTGTCTGTAGAGGTAGGCAGCCCCACCGTGGCACCGGCCTTGCACTGTGAGTTGTGGTTCTTAGCCCTCGACTTGACCTTTTGGATTACATGCAGTACAGTATATAATCACAGAATAGGATTTTACATAATGTTTACATCTAGAGCAGTACAGATCACCTATAAGTAAATTACAGTACAGATCAGATTATCTGTAGTCATTGGAGTATGACTGCACATCTTGGAGTCTAGTAATCATGCTTATAAAATGGGTACTGCTGTAATTTAGTTTGTAGTTTTCCATGCTTGTAGAAAATAGGTTTTAGTAGTGCGTAAGAGGAACTGCCAAACAGTGACTCATGTTCAGGAGTGGATTTGAGCTGAGTTGGGCTGGTCCGAGTGTTGGAAAGCCCTGCCATGCAGCAGCGCTCCCAGCTCGGGAGGTTTGGTTACCCTGCAGTGAACTGGGGTGTGCTTGCCTGCAGTTTGCTAGGTCAGTTGTGGACTGCCCGACATCAGGTAGGTAAGCAAGGATAAAACAGAAAAACTGGAGCAAGTAAGTGAAGCCTGGCCGTTCCCGAGCCTGCACTGCCACTCTGGCCTGGCGATATCTGAGTGGGGACACTAGGTGTGGACACACCTCACCTTCAGACCCTAACACAGAGGGTTAATTCATGGGGGGTCACCATCAGTAAGTCCTGGGGAAGGCATGTGCGGTCAGGGGGTGGACTGGGGCTGATGTAGGCTGGCTCAAGGAAGAAACAGCTGTTTGGAAAAAATACAATGTATAAAGGAAAAAAATTCCCCTGGAAAAAGTAACCCTAGCTTTTTATGGAGAAGGGTGCTAAAGTACATCTTTTGATCTGAGAGTCTGTGCAGAACTCTGAGCATTGCTTTGATAGGTCAACAGCTCGATATGCTTTCTGTACACAAACTGTGACATAGTCAAAGCTCCAGATCACAACCATATTGAATGTTGTCCATGAAAAGAAAACATTGCAGCACAGTTTTTCACATCAATGTTGATTTACTGTATCTGTTGCTAACATATGGATTATTTGGCAGTATAAATTTAATTCCCGTAAATAGTGGCTTTACAGACAGCTACCAGATAGCACAAATTTCCTGCCACCTTTAACATTTTTTTGTTTGCTTTAGTGAAGGAATAATTATTTTGCTATGTCACACCTAACTCAAAAGTTCCCTGCTGTGTGGTACTTAAAAAATAATGATACCCTTGTGTTTGCTCTCAGCCAGTGACATACAGTAACTGGAAATCTTACTTCAAGAGGGCTCTTAGAGTAGGTACTAACCGATAGGACTAAGCCGCCAGGCGCTAGGACCCTACGGAAAAATGTTTAGCTAACAGTGTCTGGCAAAGGACCGCCCACCTGACGTCACGTGACCATCAGCGTGGCGCTAAACAGTGAGTGGTCCCCATGCCCACCCACCATTTCTTTTCTCGCTCGACCTGCACATGTTGGACCTCATGGAGAATGTTGCTTCTGTCTATGTCATTTGGACGAAGCATTTCTACTCATTTATTTCTTTTCTTATACAGTATTAGTGTTATTTTGCATCATGTATGTCGTCTCCGCTGCCTCGATTCGCATAAAAACAAGTCGCGACTCCTGAGGGACTCATCTCCTCACAAAGACAGCCATTCCTTTGCCTCTTCTGCCTTGGCCAACAGCACAAGACGAAGGACTGTGAGGCCTGCCAGAACTTCAACCAGGCCGCATGGAAATGCCGTCAGCAGACCCTGGAAGCCCTTTATTGAAATTAAAATGACATCCATGAAGAAGGAGCTGAAGAAACTCAGGAGATCGTCCTCTTCCCAGAGGGCCATTGCAAGAAGAAATGGGACAACGAGAGTCATTGGGACCGGATCAGTTTCCATCCCATCCGCAGCCCCTCCTAGAGCCGTGGACATGGAGGTGCCTCCCTCTGGGGAGGTGTCCCTCGACCAAGGCCGCTTCTGCCTGCGGGCAGCCGTTGGTTCCTGCTGCATGGACCGATTTCGGTTCTGATGGGAGTCTCCGTCACAGGAGACACCAGCTAACCTTAGACCTTTCAAGACTATGGGGTCCAGCGAGTAGCATGGCTGGTAGATCAACCATTGGCTCCTCTGATGATTGCCGACCACGGCTGATAAGTCACACGTCAGATCCTCCGGCGTGCCAAGCCCTGGATCCTCTGGCAGGCCCGACAACAAGCCTGATGTTGAGAAACTGGACCAGCTGCCACCTGAGCTGCAGCTTACCCCAGAGGCCCTCCTCCTCTTGAGGTGGTCCCTCCGGATTCCCCAGTACCCAGGATCCAGAGGAGAGGGCGTGACCTCTGTCAGGCACTATCCGCTGCCCATACTGGATTGCCCTATGCCTGCGCCCACCGCCCTAGGCCCAATGACAGTAACAGAGGTCTCACAGGTTTCTTTGGTTCCTCTGGGCTGCTGTCAGGCCTGACACTGCCCTCCTATGGGCTCCTTTAGACAGGCTGTCGGGCCCTCCTGCAGGCCCACTGGGCCCACTGTTGGCCTACCTACCAGGCCCCTCGGCTCTGCTGTTGGGTCCTCCACCAGGTCAGTAGCCCCTCCGTCAGGGCCTTTGCCGGAGCCCTCAGGTGCTCTACTGAGCTGTCCAACACCCGGCTACCAGGTACCACACTAGCCTTGGGTATCAACGCCGGGTTACCCGACACCAGGTTTTCTTCAATACCTGTCACGGGCAACCCCAATGGGATATCCGTCACCTTATTACCAGGTACTGTGCTATCAGATGCACGGACTACCGTTGACAGACTCCAGGCCTTCAGTGCCAGGCAGGTCTGCTGAGCCTTGCCACAACCTGAGCAACCCACAGAAATCTGGGACCCGTGGACCTCTTGAGACCTGTGGACATCCCTCTACCCTGACTCCATGCTCGAGAAAGCCCAGCGTCAGAATCTGACTCGACCACGGTCCATTAGGGATGGGATTATGAGTCCCTAGGGCAGAGAACCAAAGGACTCTCCAAAGTCCCTCCTGAGGACCTTCCTTTATGGAACTCATCAGAAAGATCAACACGACCTACGATTGGCAGACAGAAGGCAGATTCCCAATACCAGAGGCTGGCCGGAGCATCTGGAATTATCCAATCAGTCTCTGACTCTCATCCCACCGTGAATAGGCCCTCATGAAGATTTGGCCTCCATGATATAAAGCAACCTGCTTCCTGGCACCAGTGGCAAGGAAGGCAGACAGAATGTACCAGGCGCCAGAGAGGAAGGATCACCTTGTGTCCACCCTAAGGCTGACTCAGTGGTCATCAGTGCGCTCATGACCATTTATCCAAACCAAAACACCTCAGTACTTCTCCGGACAAGGAGTCGAAGGTACTCAATCAGTTTGGCAAGAGGTTCTACTCTTCATCCACCTTAGCCATTAGAGCACTTAATTATGTGACTCATGTGGTGGTCTACCAGAAATCTATTCTGGGTCAGCTAGAATCCAAGCTGGAGAAACTCCCTGACTCCGAGCTAAAGGAAGACATGACCAATATGTAGTGCGGTTAGCTAGATCTGCTAGCTGACACACACACTGAGACTACCTGCAATGTGGTGGATGCCTCCGCAGGTACAGCTTCCGCCGTCAGCTTACATAGGCACTCATGGCTGAGGATCTTTGGCCTGGTGCTTGAAGTTCAGTCGGTCATCAGGATGCCCTTTTCGAGTCTTGTCCTGTTTGAAGGGGATGTCAAAGATATCATCACTGATCTACAAGAGAGGGCAAAGCTTAGCGCTCAGTTCAGTTCAGTACAAGCCCCCTCAGAAGCCTATGCAGGCCCTTTCATTGGCAATGGCAGCGACAGCAAAGGCAACAGCAGAACCGATGTCAGAACAAATGCCAGGCACCCTCGTGCGCATGGCTCCCCGCTGAATCTCCAGAGCCTCAGGAACTCGCTTCCACCCTCCAGCGCCACCTTCTGACTCGTTCTGCCCTCCCAACCCCAAATCTAGGTCATGGGGAACGGTGGGAGGCAGGTTACTTAAACCACCTACGGGTTGGGAGGCAATCACAGAGGATTCATGGGTACTTCAACTCGTAGCCCAAGGAACACAATGCGAGTTTTATAGAGACCACCAGAGCATCCTCCAGGTCTCTCTTATCCTCTAGGTCACATCCACCTGGGCAGAGAGGAAACCAAATCTCTGCTGCATAAAGCAGCTATAGAACCTTTTCCCAGAATCAGATGGGCAAGCGATACTACTCCCACTTCTTTCTAGTCCCCAGAAGATGGGCAACCTCAGACCAATACTGGACCTCAGCAGCCTGAACCTCTTTGAAGAGTACAAGAGGTTCTGCATGCTATCCTTCTGGGTCTTCTTCCTTGTTACATCAGGGACATTGGCTCTGTGCTCTGGATATGCAGGATGCATACCTGCATATCCCCATTTTCCCATCCACTGCCAATTTATCAGATTCTCTTTTCAGGAGAACATTTCCAGTTCAAAGCTCTCCCCTTTGGCCTATTTTTGGCACCCAAGTGTTCACAAAGTGCTGAGCATGTGGTTGCTTATGGCTTTATGCAGACAGGGCATTCATGTGTTTCCTACCTCAATGACTGGCCCTCTCAGCTCCATCAAGGACAGCCTAATCAAATCCCTATCTAGTACCCTGGACCTTTCCAGTAGGTGGGCATTTCAGTCAGTTATCCCAAATCCCACCTTATCCCTTCACAATGCCTGAAGTTTATTGGGGCAGTGCTGGATACAGTCCAGGGAAAGCCTTCCTCCCACCGGACAGAGCAGAGACTCTCCATCAACAAGCACACATGGTGGCTTCCCAGAGGTGGACCTATGCAAGGTTGATGCTTCACCTGCTAGGTCTCATAGCTCTGAGCCATTCTGACCGTACATTTGGCCAGGCTGCATATGCAGGTTATACAATGGTCTCTCAGAGTACAGTGGGACCAGAGATCAGATGACCTGGACCACATGATTCTAGTCTCCAGCCCGATGGCTCTGGACCTCTTGTGGTGGCAGAACCGGACAACCTCCAGGAGGTGTCCTTTTCACCCCTCCCTCTCTCCTTCCCAGACACTAATGACTGATGCTTTGGGACTGGGATGGGGATCCCACCTGGGAACCCACAAGACACAGGGTTCTTGGGCTCAGAGGAACTTGCACTCCATATCAATGTGCTGGAGATGAGAGCTGTGCTGTCGCCCTCCAGGCCTTCCAGCACCTCCTCCAGCCAGGATCACACCTGATCCAGACAGACATGTATGTCATCTAGTACATAAACAAGGTGGCTTTCGCTCGTATCCACTCTGTCGCGGAAGCGTGCGGAGTCTGGTCCTGGGCAGTTCAGCAGAGTCTCTACCTCATGGCAGTACGTTCCCAGCGTTCAAAGCGTCTTGGTGGGCACACTCAGCCGCCTCAAGCCAGAGCCCACGAATGGCAGCTGAGACTGTCTGTGGTAGACTAATTATTCGCCCTTTGGGGTCATCCAGACCTTGATCTGTTTGCATCCCTATCCAGCATAAAACTACCAACTTTCTGTTTGCTCGCTGCAGGGTGTGGTGTTTTCTGGTGAGATGCACTGTCTCTATGCTGGTCAGGGAGATTCATGTACACTCCTCTCTTTCCATAACTACAGAGGATATTACTGAAACTACAGGCAGAGGGAGCACATATGATTCTGATTGCTCCTACTGGCTGCATCAGATTAGTTCTGTCTGCTTCAGCAACTGACAGTGGAACCCCCAGTCCCGTGCCCATCTGTCAAGACCTTCTGACTTGGGAACAGGGCACCCTGGTCCATCCAGGCCTTCAGTCCCTTCACCTGCATGTGTGGCACCTACTGACATAGCCACCACTGCTTCGCAGTATCCTCTAGAGTGGCACAGGTACTAGTGGAGGCAAGAAGGCCGTCTACTAGATCCACTTATGCAATGAAATGGAAGAGGTTTTCCATATGGGCCACGTCTAAGGAGTGGGACCACTTCTCCTGCTCGTTCCACAGAGTATCTGCTGTACCTCTCTGACCTCGGACTTAGTTACTCGACCCTGAAGATCCACTTATCTGCCATTTTTGCCTACCACATTCCAGTGGATGGCAAAACCCTAGCTCAGTTAAAGTATCAAAGACAGTCCTCAAAGGGATTCTTCATTTGAAACCCTGAGTCAGGAGCCCTGCTCCTCCCTGGGACCTGAAATTCATTTGGAAAAACTCACGCTGTCTCCATTTGAACCAGCAGCGGTTGTGACATGCCCCATCTGTCATGGAGGCACTCTTTCTAGTTGCCATTACTTATGCTCAGAGGATTTCCGAGCTCCAGGCCCTGATGTGTAAGGAGCCTTATTTGATTTTTCAGAGAGACTGGGTGACTCTGCATACTAATCTTAAATTTTAACCTAAGGTGGTTTCGAGTCCACCTTAAATCAGACCATCAGTTGTCAGTGTACTACCCTGAGCATTTCCAGTCGGAAGCAATTCTACATGCGCTTGATGTACACAGAATTCTTCGTTACTACAGTAACAGCATGAAGTCAGTCCATAAAACTGATCAGTTATTTGTTTCATTTGCACCCAGAAGGAGGCTGCAGTTTCAAAACAGTATTTGTCCAAATGGTTGGCAAACTGCATTACCTTTTGTTATCAAGTATAACAAACCACTTCTGGGGAAGTCAAAGGACATTCAACCAGAGGCATGGCTGCATCTACTGCTTATTTCAGGAATGTCTGTGTCGCTGATAGCTGTCAGGCTCTACTTGAAGTTCTGTCCATACCTTCACTAAGCATTACAGTTTGGACATTGCTTCTAGGTGCAGAGCAGGCTTTGGCCTAGCTGTTCTTCAGGGACTCTTGTCATAAGATTCCTGTTTCCTGCAGACTTGTTCCTACTTCCCAAGTCTCGGACTTGTCTGATTGTGACTGTTTGGGACTCAGTCCTGTTGGTTAGCACCTACTGCAAGAGCCCTCTCAAAGTATAATAGTATAGTTACGTAAGAACTTACCCGTAACAGTAGATCTTTGGAGAGGCTCTTGCAATAAATACTGCTTTCCTCCCACCTTCCCCTGGGTTTCTTCCGCTGCTTCTCCTTTTCCTTGGCTTTATAGCTCCAGGAGCCCTCCTCTCTCCTGTCAGACCTTTCTAGGTCTCCAGTGGGAGAACTGGAGGGACATGTGGACCGCTCACTATATAGCGCCACACCTGGGGTAATCATATCAGATGACCTTAAGGTTAGCAAGCAATGTGAGAAGGCGTAGGGAGGGCTGGGGTATACTGGGATGCATGAGAGAAGCATCACCAGCAGAAAACAGGAAGTTGTCATCCCTCTGTACAGACAGTTGGTGAGACTCCATCTGGAGTACTGCGTCCAGTTCTGGAGACCCCATCTCCACAAGGACATAGACAGGATAGAGGCAGTCCAGAGAAGCTAAAATGGTGCAGGGTCTGCAAGAGAAGCCATCTGAGGAGAGACTAAAGGAGCTTAATATGTATCCCTTGAGGAAAGGAGGAGAGGGGACATGATGAAACTTTTAAGTACCTCAGTGGAATCAACAAAGTCCAAGAGGGTAGCATCTTTCAGAAAAGAGATCTGCAAGAACAAGGGGACACAAATTAAAGATGGTGGGGGCAGGCGGGTTCAGGGGCAATGTGAGGAAGTGTTTTTCACAGAGAGGGTAATGGATGCATGGAACAGCCTTCCTGAGGAGGTTGTGGTGTCTAAAACTGTGGGAGAAATTCAAGAATGCATGGGACAGACATAAGGCAATTCTTGTGGGGGTAGGAAGAAATAGGCTGTTGGTTAACTAGGATCTGCGGCTTATCCTGAAGGTAGGGAAATGGGCAGACTAGGTGGGCCAAGTGGTCCTTATCTGCCCGTCAAAGTCTATGTTTCTACACTGGCGTTGGTCCGTGGCGGGTGGGTGTTCCCCGCCAGACACTGCAAGCTAAATGTTTTCTGTGTGGTCCTAGCGCCTGGCGGCTTAGTTCTGTCAGTTGGTACCTACTGCAGAGTCTCTTTCAAAGATCTACTGTTACGGTAAGTTCCTTTTTTTTTTTTTTAATCTGTCGAGCTGTTTGGTCCCTGTCACCTCCTCCTACCAACTGGCAGGGACACATAGGTAGTTTACAGGTTTTTCTCCCTGATTCCTCCCCCCCCCGAGGCCCTGGCTGCACGCGGCTGTGGGAGCATGTGGAGGCATGCTTAGCACCCCGTGGTGCCAGCTCAGCCCCTACCACCTCCCATAGCTGTTTTGCCACCTCCTCTGTGCCTATGCTACCCACCAGACCGCCACCCGATGGGAGCAGAACTACGGGGGTACCAGCCCACCCTCACCACCCTAGAGAGAGGAGAGCTGCCCATCGGCATGCTCGATCCTGCTCCCCTCCCCCCACACGGCACCCCAATGACCTGAGGTCATTCCCGAACCTGGTTGCCGGCATAGCCCCAGCAGTGTGGCGTCCAGCGCCTCAGCCTTCAGCACTACCAGGCCGGCTATTCTGATAAGTTCTTATGTAACTGTACTTTTTCTTACCTATACTACATTATTGAAATTATGAAATGTGTAGGGAGTTTTCTGCATCCTTTTGGCTGAAAGGTACCTTTTGCTGGGTCCTAATGAGCACATATTGTGCCAACTGGTACTTCTTCAGTCACTCTAGACACACCACAAAATAGATCATTGTGTCTGTGGAATTTCAAATCTGAGTGGTAACCATTGATCTTATCTGTGTCAATATTCCCCATTCATCACTGGTGGGTTCTGGCCAGAGGACAAGGACCCGCAGGAGCTTTTTTTTTTTCTTTTGCAAGAGGCAGAGCCAATATCGGGACTGCGCCACCCTCGAGGCTGACACATTGCATGGCACTCGTGTGTTGGCCAGTAACCGATGCCGACTCTTTCTCAGACCCCGTTCTGCTTCTCTCACTGTTGAGTTGACACGGACCTCGATGCGAGCAAATCGAAATTGCATCAGTGGCCTAGTCGATACCTAGTTCTGTGCTGCCTCTCTTGGCACCTTCGAGCTGGTAAAACCATTCCATTTATTTTATTTCGATGGCCTTGAGTACTGTTTTTGTTTCTTGTTTTTCCGTCCGGTCATGTCTTGTTTGGGGACGGAAACAACCCTCAAGGGGGTTGGCCTCCTATGTGGTGGTGTCCCTGACTGACTTTTGTCTGTCACGGACCAGTATGACCGTTCCTTGCCTGCTTGGGCCCAAACCATGATATGGATCATTGTGACATCTGTTTTCCGTGAACTGTCGAGTTCTTGTAGTGCAGCGGCGTTTAAAAATCGGGACATGGCACGCCAAGTTTCGGTGAACAGGCTGCGCACCGAAACATAAATGCAGGTTCTTGACCCTTCTTCTAGGTCCCTCCTGGTCCTCATACGGCCCGTGGAGGAGGGGTTTCCACTCTTTAGCCTTGCCTCGGTTGGAACTCCTTCCATGGTGCAGGAGACCGGCCTGACTCCTTCAGGAGCCAGGTGGGAGGCACTATTCTGGCAGTCGCCTCTTTGGAGCGAAGGCTCCCCAGCGTCATGGCCTAGGGCCTCTGGGCCTGGTCTGGCATCTTCCTCGGCGCTGCCTGTCAGTGCCGCCTCTGATCCTGGCACTGCTTGTAGGCTGGAGATTGGGGTGGCTCCGTGGGTGACACAAAGCCGACTCCTGGCACCATCTCTGATCCTGGTGCCATGTGTGGTTGCCAGGATCCTAGCAGTGCCGTGAGCAGTCGTGGGGCCACTGCGGTGCTGGAAGCTGAGGAGATCATGGAGTGGTATGGTTCTGAGCCTCCTCGGGAGGACAGTGACTCTGAGGCGGGACCAGACTGGCTCTCAGATTCCTCTAAGTCCTCTGACTCCTCTCGCCCAGCGCTCGTCCCCATTCAGCCCCTCCCTGGGAGTCCGTAGCTACTGCTTGTGGTTCCGTGTCGGTGGTCCTGACCAATCCTCTGGTGTAGAGGGTGGCACCGGGGGACATACTGGAGTAAGTGGTTCTCCGTCTCCCTTGGAGGTTTACCCCCTTCTTTGGCAGCTCAGGGTGGCCCCACTTTTTGAGCCCACCCAGAGCACTTCAGGCAGGGGAGGGTGCTGTCTCGTGGCTGTCACTCAGGAGTCAGCTCACGGTGATTGAGTTACCTAGCTGATTCTGAGGAAGAGGTCCCTCTCTAGTCGGAGGGTTGAGGGGACAGAATCGGGACAGCTCCCTTCCTGGGAGCCTGCAGGGGTTTGGGCAGAGTCTGAGCGTGGTCCTGCTTTCTCCCCTGAGGTCTCACTGGGATCTCATCTTTAGAGGCTAGGGGCTGCCCTTCTGGGCTCATGTGGCCCCGGTCACCACGCGGGGGTTCTCTCTTAGGCTCAGTCTGGCCATTCCAGCGCAGTTGAGCGGCCCTCACCTTGTGTGGCCGGCAGATCTTCTCCAGTCTTGAGGTCTCCTCTTTGGTCCTCTAGGCCCTGGCAGGGGACACGCCCTCCTCAGAGATGTCTAGCCCCCATACCTCTGCCAACACCTCCTCTCTTCGAGGCCATGTCGGTCCCACGGGACCTTTCACCTGGGAGCAGTTCAGGTCCATGGCTGCACTCTTCCCCACCTACTTTAGGTCCATGGATGAGAAGGTGTTACACCATTCCCCAGTGCAGCTAATACCTGACTCTCTGGACTCATCAGCTCCTTGTCTTCCTCTTCTAAGGAAGAGTAATCTTCTGTCCACCTGTCCCCAGCTGCTGATCTTTGTCTAGCTATCAGCTTCCTTCTGGTGCTTGACAAGCTCCATATCTCCACGCTAGAAGCACTTAATCCTGACCAAGCGCCACGCCTTTTAGGCGAGATTCAGTGCGGCCCAACCTGAGGGTTCCCGCCTGGCCCTCCCCCTTCAGGGAGGCATTGTACGGTGCCTAGAGAAGTCCTTAAGCCCTCCCTTCAGTCCCAAGGGACCTCTGGCAAGGTATTGGCACCCCTAGGGTCTCTAGGAGTCTTGGCTCACCCTCCATCAGGCGTGATGCTCCTGGACAAATGTTCTGGGCATAGGCGCCCAGGCGTGACTGACCTCCTGAGTCGGACTCTGCTGAGTTTGACCTTTGGGGGAGGAGGTGTTCTCTTCAGCATGTCTTTTGTTATCCCTATCTGCACATCAGGCCCATCATGCTGCCTATAATGGGCACTTATGGTCCCTACTAGCACAGATCCTAGTATCCTTGCCTGATTTGGAGGTGACCAGACAAGCCATTGCCCTCTCTGCTCCGGGCCTGGAGCTTGCGAGGCACCAAGCAAGGGCATTGTATGATGTCATTGAGGTAAAATCCAGGCTGGTGGGGACAGCAATCTGCATTAGACAGATGGCATGGCCCGTCTTTCAGGTTATCACCGACAGCCCAGCGTGGGGTGACTGCCTTCTCATTCCAGGGAACCCACCTTTTCCCCGCAGGGTGGTGAGAGCTTCAGGGAGACTTCCCCTCTCCCACTCAAAGAGAACACCTCACCCAGACCAGTGTCAGGCCGAACTAGGCCTAGAATGGTTCCCTCCTCTGGTGTCTCCCCCACAGGAGGCTGAGGGACTTCTATCCCTCTGGGAGGTACCAGGTCCCCTTCGGGGCTTGGTAATCACTCAACAGTGATGAATGGTGAAGATTGACTCAGATAAGATATGAAAGTTACGTACCTACCGTGAGTCTTGATCTTTCTGTGTATCTTCACCATACATCACTGCTTCACTCCACCTTCCCCTCTTAGGCCTCAGTCTCTGGGCGATACCACCTCCCTGTTTGTCTCTCCAAACTGTGTACTGCCAGTAGGTCTGGTACCTCCAGCTCCGTTACTTTTGGAGTGCCGAGGTGCTTGGGGAGATAAGCAGGGAGACCTTGGTCACCAGGGCTCTCTTTTCTCCCTAATGGGACCCTCCTCTGGTTGGAAACATTGATCTCTCTGTGCTTATCTAAGCCCTAAGGGTTCTCTTAAAGCGGAATGGTGAGGCCCTGGTGATCCTTTTCCATCTCTATTTGAGCACATCCTAACAAGTTTTCCTCTGGGATTCCTGTGGCTCTGTATTTCAAATTAGGCTCCCCCTGGTCCCTCCTCAGAGAGATGTTGTTTAAAAAAAAAAAGGAGAGAGTGAGGGGAGCTTAATTGTGTTTCTAATTCAGGACGAGTCCTGTCCCTTCTCTTTATCCCTTGCTTGGGTGAGGAGGAGAAGACATCGCCTCCTATATCCCTGAGGACTGTCCAGAGTCAGTGTGCTGCCTCACATTTCAAAATTAGCCAGCCGTCTGCTGCTGTCTCCTCCTACGTTTCCTCCTTTGGAGGAAATGTAAATGGCTCAGCAGCATTGCCCTTCTCTAGTCCTCAGGCAGTCCTTCAAATCTGAGTGTGGAATGCAGTGTCTTCTCCTCTCACCCTTCCTCTTCTCTCTTTTTTCTCTGGCCTATCTCTTCTTCCTCCTTGCCCTATAACTCCTTGCATGCCCAGAGGTTGGGGCCTCCTGTCCCACACTCTTAGGTTCTTATCCTTCTGTCTTCTCCACTCGGCTTTATTCTTCCCTTAGTTCTATATCCTTTTCTTTCTCGATCCGTGGGCCCCACCCTCCCTTTCTCTAGACTACTCCCCAGCGTGTAGAACTGGGTCTGAGGAGGAGTCAGGTCGGTTACTGGCCAACCTGCGACGCCTACGTACGCGCCGGCCTCGAGAGTGGCGCTTGTCCTGACATCGCCCGCCTCTGCAAAAAAAGCTTCTGCAGGGTCCTTGTCCTCTGGCCAGAACCCACCAGTGATGAATGGTGAAGATACACAGAAAGATCAAGAATTACGGTAGGTACGTAATTTTCATTTTTCCCTGTTGTTTAGTGACTGAAGTGGGACACCCACCTTCCCATAACACACTGTGTCACCAACTGCACTACATTATAGACAGTGTCAGCGCTGAAATGTAAAGTGAAGTCAAGGTCTGACCTGTGCTCACAATTCAGTAACAGAAAACCCCCAGAATCCAGCAAGCGTGGCAGTTTACTGCCAGGAAGTGACTTTCAAATAAAACCTAGACCTGCTTCTCCACTGGCTCTTTTTACAGTGTTTTTAAATGTAAAACATTACATGTTTATGTGTTATGGGAAAGTGGGTGGCCTGATGTTAGGAACCACGATTAGGAAATGCCATCAGAAAAGCGCTAACCAGGTTCACCCAGCACAAAGGCCTCCCTAACTACTCCAGGGGCAGACTACTCCTTGCAACTCTAAATATTTGCAGCCTACCAAAAAACTCACTCTTCTCCAAGGCTGGGTTGCCCAGCATACACCCGACATCCTAGCCCTCTCGGAGACCTGGCTGTCAGAGAAAATATCCAACAATCTGGTCCCCCTCACTAATTATTCTCTCTTCAGGACCCGATAGGGCCAGCAAGAGAGGTATGACTGTGCAATTTATGTTAAATCCCACCCAAGCCACTGAAATTAACACCTCGCACTCACAATATGGCGCCTAGACACTAACAGTCAAACTCAGTCTGGGCATCAAAACACTATACATCATTTCTGCCTACATCCCCAGAAAACCAAAAACTGCCTTTGACTCCATCCTCCACACTATCTCTAACCTACCCAATACTAGTGAACTCATCTTAATGGGTGACTTCAATGTCAACTGGCTATCCTCCCTCCTCGTCCAGCTTCAAGGACGCTGCCTAGCATATGACCTATCCCAAATAGTCACCTCTCCTACCAGAAGGGACTACAGAACCGGGCCTCCACCCTCTTAGACCTTATCTTCACAAATAGGCCACGGAACCTCTCCCAAGCCTCGTGCTTCCAGATTCAATTAGTGACCAGTCCCCAGTGACCAGCTGGTGGTCTGGCAAACTGACCTCTACTCCCCGCTAATCTCCATGCAGAGACGGCTAAAAGAGGAGGCCCACGTAAACTCATAGCATATCTAGCTACTTGCAGATTGGCTCCCATTTACACCATGCAGTCGGTAGACCTAGCTCTCACTCACTTTATATCCACCTTTAACAAGGCTCATGTACATTTTGCCCCTCACCAAACAAGTACTGAAAATCAGATCCACCCCTTGGTTCACACTCACTACTTAACCTGCTCCAATTGGGATAACCCTTTTGGCATAAGGCCCTTGAATCATAGAAACACACATGATAGACAACTATACAGAAAGCATTACAATAAATGTACACATGGGCCCATCGTCAGAGCTAAGGCTTCCTACTACCAGCAAACTCTTACCTCCACTGGGAGACGGAAAGAAATTCTGGAGCAACTTAAAAGAACTAAATGGGAATTCGCCCCCATCCCCTCCCAACTCTCTGTAAGCGGAGAAGTTACACAAGACCCCTCCGCTATAGCAGAAGCCCTTAACTCCACCTTCTCGGACCTCTCCCGTATCCTCCCACTAAATTCTTCCACCCTGTCCCCCCCTCCCCCTGACACTCATGCTAACTTTCGGATTCACTACCTTTCAGGCTGAGAGTCATCTCCAGCCGGAAGCAAAACATTACATTTCCAATGCAATTTCCAATTCCGGTACAGCAATGATTCACCGATCTTAAGCTTATTCAGCTGACACTGGATGTCATACTTCCCCACCTCACTAAAATTCTCAATCTCTCTCTGCCTCGGTCAGTTCCCTCCACCTGGAAGAGTGCATTAATCACTCCCATTCTGAAGAGTGGAGACCCCACTTTCCCAAGCAACTATAGACCTATTTCCATACTTCCTCCTCTCTCTAAAGCGCAGGAAAAATAGTCTCTGACCAGTTTACAGAACACCTAACTAGATACAACCTTCTAAGCCATGCACAGCACGGCTTCCGGACAAACCATAGCACTGTCACCGCACTGTCGAGCTCACCTCGTTCATCACGAGGCCTAGACCAAGGAGCTATTGCAGGTGCAATCTTAAGTGGACCTTCCAAAGCATTGACACGGTCAGTCACGATCTTTTGCTTCATGGTATGCCACAGCTAAATGTGGTCCCGAGGCGACTGCCTGGTTCAAGGACTACCTATCAGGCCGGTCTCAGCAAGTCAGGTTAAATACCACCATCTCCTCTAAAAGCTGTGTGCTCTGGGGTCCCTCAGGGTCTATCCTCGGCCCTCTTCTCTTTTCCCTCTTTTTAAACTCCTTCCCAAGGCATGCAGTGGAAATATGCTTCTCTATACGGATGATGCGGTACTATTCTGAACACCCTCAACCTAGCGCCTGCAGCAAGCCCCTTCAGGTGTTTCTTTGGGGAGCTAGAATCTTGGTTCAGTGAGCACCACCCTGATCATCAACTATAAAAAACTAAATCCATGATATTTGCGCACACGACCAGCCCACACAGCCAATCGGCTCTACTAATAAAAACACACAAGGCACCCCATTGAACACGTCACTAACTTCAAATACCTGGGTATCTCATTAGATACCTCCTCTCTACCATAGACACATTCAACTCCTTTCCACCACTGTTAACACAAGAGTGGGAATCCTTTATAGAGTTAAACACTGTTTACCCGCACAGGCCTTGCATCTGGCAGTCTCCGCTCAATCCTCTCCTAATCGATTATGGGATAGCGATATATGGATCAAGCAGAACCCATGGCACTACACAGTATTAACACTGCCCTGAATAAAGCCTGCTGACTAGTCACCGGCAGCGACCGTCTAACTCATACATGTGGACCTTTATGCCCTGACGGATTGGCTAAACTTCAAAGACTACAGTACCACACCTGTATCCTGGCTAAAAAATACAACTTCAGATAGCCCCACTTGACCTTCTCCCCATAATCAGACCAGCCCCTCAGGCGCAATATTCGACTAGCTACTAATCTCTCATTCCTGGTTCCCACTGTAGGACATCAATGGGTCAAAGATCGCTCTGCACTGCGGCTCCTCTTGGCTTTCTAATGCACTACCTTCTCGGCTCACACAGACACCAGCATCTCTTTTTCAAAGCAGGCCTCAAAGCCCACCTAACTGGAGTCCGCTACCTGTGCCTGTGGCTAGCTCTGCCCACCCTAAGTATGCTACCTAACCCCATTAATAACAGACACAGGGTCTCCATAGACCCCAAGAATACGCTTCCCTTCTCTAACAAATGATACCCTGAATGCTGCCACTACTGTCTCTGCTGAACTAAGATAAAGCCTGGACTGCACTGTCAGAACTGTTTGTGTAATACTTGAGTGTGCATGTTCTCCTGTATACTCTGCTTTACTATGTATGTATCCTTGTATTCCTTTTCCCTCCACCCTGTAACTGACGTGAGCCTTTTGCAAATGAGTCTGTGACTCAAAGGATTGTAATTCTGAATATATGCAATAAATAAACCACGGTGGCTGACAAGGGACACACTCACTGTCAATGAAAGTGGCCCTGCTCTCGTCTAACCTGCCCTGAGCGTCCTCTGTAGCAGAGACATCCTTCATGAAAATGTGTCGGGGGCCTACTTTTAATAAAAGTGCTGATAAATATTAGTGAGTGGGGGATAACTCGAGCAGTGTGCGGTGTTTGGGCGACTCTACTGGTGATCACACACTTAGAACTTACTTAACTAGGAGGCACTATTGTTAATATTTCAGCTATGAAGACCTCAGTTGTTTACATTTTTGACATTTTTTTGTTCTTTTTCTCTCTTAAATAACTACTTGGGAACCCATTTTATAAGCAGAATAAGACACTCAAGGTGTGGTTTATGGGCTGATATGGGCTGAATGCTGCTATTTAATGAAACCTAGTGTATTTATTGTCATTGTGCCTTCTACCATTTGTTATTGTGTTATGATTTATTGTAACTTTGTGCTGTTTAGTGTCATTTTGCTTTCTACCTTTTGTTATTATGTTATGATCTTGTCTCTTCCCATTGTTTGTATTGTATCCTTTTCCCTGGGTCACCTGGAAGCGAGCTTGAGCTCAGTGTGCCTTTCCCAGTTACCAGATTTGAAATAAATAAATACATAAAATAAATAAGAGCACTTCCCAGGTGCTTAAGGCACTTAGTGCAAATGCCTCATGCCTCATTATGCCTTGGGCATGCTCTTATCAACCCATAAACCAAACCTTGTCATGTCTTATTCCTTACATGTCCTAGCATAACACATTTAATAACAATGTAACCTGGAAGACAGTCCTAACCATGTACCTGAACAATACTTACATCTGATTTGATTTATTTTATTAACTGGGTAGGCTCACTGGAATATGTATTCTTTTACAGGAGCGACACACACACAGCAAGCATGTCACAAAATAACTGTATATTGAATACATCAATAGTATAGTATATTAAAATCGGCATTCACAAGAACACGCAACATACATTCTAGTTACTGTTTGCTAGTGTTTGGCATGTTTCTTCCTAATTATTATGTTTGTGCTTGTTCAGTATTTTTGAATGTGACTTTATTCATGTTAACTGTTTCCTGTGATTTTGGTATCTCCGATATCTATAGAAACATTCCCTGCAACTTATTTTTCCCCTTTCAATAGTTCCACAGTTTGAGAACCAGTGCAGTTTTGTAGAGGCCACATTGCCAGAGTTTCTAGCCTGGAGTCGGGGCCAGCCTGATGCACCTCTTGGACAGTTTAGCTCTTTCCTTACTCTGAGTTTTGGGCCTATGCTGACTACAAGTACATCGCTATGCTGTTTGAAGACAGGAAAGAGCATTTTCAGGTAAACTGGGTTTACTTCTGTTGTTACATTTCTTGAGCAATATACAGTACTTCACAAACTGGGTTAAGATGGTCACTGTAAATACTGTCTCTAATTGAATAAACCAGGTCACCTTCATTGGTGTAGCTAGGAAAATAACATTTGTAAGACAGAACCTATTTTCCTCATTTCTGTTATAGACATGCCCATTTTGTTACCCAGACCCCATATTACTTAGTTTTATGCATTTTGCATATGTTTAAGTTAAATGGAGCACAACAGTCATAGTATAACACCAGGAGGAGTGGCTATCAGACAGTAGGCATAACCAAAATCAGTGGTCAGGACCCAGAATTTCCCCCTCTCCAGCGAACTTGTAAGCCGTGGCTAACCTGGAGTTCGCGTTCCTATAGCCATGGTCGCCTTCCATGCCTGTTTATTTTCATGAATGCACAGCATTAGTTTTCAAAGCCAGAAGTACAAGAACACATTCCGGGTGCTGCACTTGTTGGAAGGTACTGTATATGCACCCATAGCCTTGTGCCTCAGCATGCACCAAGGAGCACCTGTAATATTATTTCCCAATGAGCACACTCAGTTGTTTATAACTGACCATGTATTTGATGTTTTATAAAACTTATTTTTAGTAGAGATGGTGTAGCTAAAGGAGAGAACTAAAGCAACTTCTGGAGTCCTGATGCTAGTAACAAAAGCACGTACAGAGGTCTGGAAAAATTATGGCATTGCAAAGAGTCAGTCCAGATGTAGAATGTCTTAGTTTCAGACTTCTTTATTACAGTACAATCATGAAAGCAGATGCGTTACACACAAACTGGTAAGAAGAACCAAAGTTTCACTACGACTGCAGCTTTGTCAAGGGACTGCTTTCACAAGACCCAAAGTTTCACTATGATTGCAGCTTTATCAAGGGACTGCTTTCACATTAAAGTCTGAAACCAAGATATCCTCTGTATGGACTTACTCCTGCAGGAGTAGTGACTGTCGTATGTTTTCCTGATCTTGACCTCCTGACCTCGGACCTTGGTATTATATCTGATGACCTCAGGGTGGCGGGGCAGTGTGACAAGGCAGTAGACAGGGCCAGCTGGATGCTAGGGTGCATAGAGAGGAGAATCATCAGCAGAAGAAAGAGATGAGCTGGCCCACCGTTACAGAGGCAGGGCGTCCGTCTGTGATGCTGACGACCTGAGTTCGGGAACAGACTCGGGATATCAGAGGGCTGGCCTGGGGCAGAAGGATTGAGCATTCTGGGACTGCTCTCCTTCTCCAGGGAAGTGGAGGAATTGCGTCTGGTGCACCAGGACCTCTGGGCGAAGTCTGGGGTTCCATTGGGCTGGCACGTCATTTTGTAGGGGTGGGGTGGATACGTGATGTCATTGCACATCCCTGCCCCAGGGGACTTACTGCTCCAAAATACCACAGCCGCCTCTCTATGATGCCCTCACCTGACTGATCCCCCGCCCTGCTTGGCGTGGATAGAGGGGCTCACCGCTTGTCCCAGTCCTAGACCCGCACTGGGGTGAGCTAGGGGTTCCTCCAGTGGGATGTTAACTGAATTCACGACTTCAGGTCCATGGGTCCTGGGCCAACTAACGGCCCCTCCTGCCAGGGGCAAGCCTGGGATCAGCTTGTCACGGGGTGGTAAGCCAGGGGCTTAGTCGGATAGTAGGGGATGAGCTTGGGAAGCTACAGCTGGCAAATAAAGCATTCTAAATAGCAAAAATAAATAAGAAGAGAGTTGGTGTCCCCACTGTATTGATTGTTGGTGAGACTCCACTTGGAGTACTTTGTCCAGTTCTGGAGACTGCGTTTCAGGAAGGACGTAGACAGGGTGGAGGCTGTCAGAGAGGGCAACTAAAATGGTGCAGGGCTGAATCATAAGCTCTATGAGAAGAGACTCTGGGATCTCAATATGTACACCCTGGGAGGAGGGGGGATGATAGAGACCTATAAATATCTCACAGGGATGAGTAAGGTACAGGAGGAGAATATGTTTCAGAAGAGAAGGTGCATGAGAACAAGGGGTCATGCAGTGAAGCTGGAAGTGGGATTTAGGAGGGATGTAGGAAGTACTTCTTCACAGGAAGAGTGGTGGATGCCAGGAACAGTCTTCCAGTGGAGGTGGTGGGTTTCAAGCATGCATGGAATAGGCACAAATGAATCTTGGTAGGAAACGGGTGGGGAGTAGCAGGAGATCGAGAAGGGTCTGCGGTGACAGTATAGAAAGGGACAAACTTGGCAAACTGGGAGGGCCAAGCAGTACTTCTCTGCTGACAAATTCTGTTTCTGTGTTTTGATCACATGATGTGGCTCATTTGGTAGTACTTTGCCTTGAGGCCAAAGTTTGTGGATGCTGGTCATACACCAGGGACCTTAGATCATACTTAGTCGTGACACTGTAGTGCAGTAGCCTGGGGTGCTGAACTTTACAGGCACCATCCTCCCAATAAGTTGTTAGACTGTGGCCTGTTCAGTGTCTCGAGTGGTTGCCAAGGTAGAAGTAACAGATGCCATGGCACTTTTCTAAAAGCCTGGGATTACACCTGTGTCCTGCCCAGCATTCCTCTCACTGTTAAGCAGGTCCCAGTGCAGTTGTCATGACTGTATGGGAATACTGAGCGCATAGTGGCAACTTTGTTTGCCAGCACAGACTGTGTACTATCAGTGTCTAGTCCATGTTGTCTTTTTTTTTGTCAACTCTTTCCCTCCGGTCGCTGGCTCACAGGATCTCCTTCAGGCAAGACCACACTGATCTGGCTCCTACTGTCCTGACTGAGACCCTGACCAGGGAATCGGGACAGGATCCCCCATGCCAACTTCTCTGAGCTCCTGTCTGACCCCCAGCTTCCACACCCCTGAGGCAGGGCCACCCCACAACTCCTACCTGGGTGCTCTTTCTTCATCTAGACAGCCAAGGTCTGGGAGTGGAGAGGGGTCTGAGAGTGCTGATCAGGTTGGGTCTGGCATTGGACATGTGGCCGGTCCTTTGAGGTCTGCTGTCATCCTTCTGAGTGCTGGGGCAGTTCTGCTTTCTTGTTGGTCCCGCCAAGGCTCGGATGTGCAATGATGTCCAGTATGTAGCGGTTGCACTCCCACACCCACTTGCAGGGCGTCAGCTGACACCTTCCCACTTATGAGACCCCTTCGTGTTGTTGTGCTCCCTGTTTCCACTAGGAGCCACTAACAGCACAGGTCCATCCCTCCCTCCTCCCGGAAGGAGAGCCATCCTCTCTCTTCTCCCTGTCTGACCCTGGTGCCTCAAGCTCATTTCGAACTCAGGTCTCTGACGTGGCGTGAGGTAAGGCAGATGTCTCAGCGCCACTGGGCCAGCTAGTCCATGGGTTTGTTAAGTGCTACGATACATTTGCTGCAAGGAAGCACTATATATTATACTTAACATTTAAAATTATAATTCAAAGCAATTGGATACTAGTTATAAAACAAAAAAGTAATAGTAAATGCAGGCTGAAGATAGAGAACAGAATTGACATTTCATTCTTTGGTCTTCAGTAATTGTTTACAGTATTATGGGAAAATTAAGCCACATACAGTAGTAGATTTTATTTATTTGGCTGCCAATGCCATGGGCTCTGGACACCTTACAACAAGAATTTAACAGTGATGTTAGTGGTACGGTAAAGAGAAGCAGGTGTAGCTAGAGAAAAGAGATACAAGGAACGTTAAAATACAAGCTGACAAACAAAGTAGTGTCAGTGGAAGAGGAAAGACAAGAAATATTACCCTTTTGTTCTCAGCTGTCATGTTAACACTGCACTTTGGATACTACTGCAGTTATATATCATGTGTCAATCTGTCTCACATGTTTTGTTATGAGCATGCAGAAAGCTAAACCATCAGGAGTAGTCAGCTGATTAGTCATGCTTCATGTGGTGGAGAACTCAATAGGTACTGTAGTATGTGTGCTCGCAAAACTGGGAGGATGTGTAGTGATCGTACTTCCTTAGGCAAATGGCAAAGGGATCTTAGTAGTAACAGAATGAGAATCACGGCTTGGTAATTTTCAGTTTTGCTAGTTTCACTTCATGAGCTGCATTAGATTCATATTTTCTGATTTGACATCATATGACACGGTCTCTATATTTAAAGTTTTCTGGACCACTAAAGAGTTTTGGCTTCATTGTTTGGATGGTAAAGTTCTAAGCTTGGTATCAGACCAACCTCACTCTGACCAGAGAATACCATATTTACGTATATAAGAACATGTGAAAGGATGGAGGGTGATAGACCTTTTCTTTTTAGTAACATAGTTATTTAAGGTTGGAAGGTACTCAAGGTCCATAAGGTCTTCACCCTCCCTTCATCGTCAGAGATGAATCAGTTTGCTGTATAACAAACGTACTGATTTACGCCCCATGCCAACTCTACCACTGAGAGCACCCTGCCATTCCCTTGATAAGTAAACATTTGTCCATGCTTGCCTTGAAGGGATGTCCTGTCGTCCTGTCCTCCTGTCCACTGTCTCCAGCAGGCTGTTCCTGACAATTCCCCACCCTGTAATAGAAAAAGTGCTCCAGATTTATCTATTTAGCACCTCTGAGCTTCAGGTCATGTACCCTGCATCCTACTGGAAGCACAAGATCAAACAGATCTTACTTGAGACACAGCTCTTGCAGCAGGTTACACCATTAGGACTGAAGCCGGCAGGCGCCAGGACCCCAAGGAAAAATTCTAGCTAGCTATCTTCAGCGGGACCACTCGACGCCGGTCCGCCTCCGACGTCAGGCGTGGTACAAAAGGGGGTGGTCCCGCCAGATTCCCCAGATCTTACTTGAGACACAGCTCTTGCAGCAGGTTACACCATTAGGACTGAAGCGGCAGGCGCCAGGACCTCACGGAAAAATTCTAGCTAGCTATCTTCAGTGGGGACCGCCCCGGCGTCCGGTCCGCCTCCGGCGTCAGGCGTGGTACAAAAGAGGCGGTCCCGCCCAGATTCCCAGTTCTTTCCCGCCGCCGACTTAGCTTGTCTCGACCTCTTCGGTTACAGTCTAGCGCCACACGCTGGTTTAAGTGCTTCTCTCCGAGAATATTCGAATTTCTTCAAGCAAGACTTTTGCTGATGTCCTCTCCGACCTCTGGTCACTCCTCCAAGGTGCTTGCGGAAACAGATCCCTTAAGGACCCCCATACAGCCTGTGTTAGGTGCCTGGGCCCAGACCACAATACCCGGACCTGCCCGTCCTGCCAGGGGTTCAACAGTCGTACTCAGATCCGATGTCAGAAGGCTCTTCAGACTTTTTGTTGGAGGAAAAGCTGAAGACCATGTCCTCAGGGGAATCTGCCTCTCAAAAATCCCACAAGCACCTGGAGAAAAGAAGGAGAAGGCCCCTTCCAGGTCCCCTTCCAGGGCTTGAGTCATGCAGCTCGGTTCTAAGTCCGACCGCTCTCCTTCCAGGCCAGCTCTCAGCCTCCCGGCTGCGGTAAGGAAACCTTCTCCTCAGGCCAAGTCCGCCAGGCCGTCTCGTCTTCCTCCAAGGCCTTGGCGAAGTCCGGGAGCGCCACCACCATCACCACAAGTCGGGTTCCGCTCCTCGGTACCCGACGTCAGGTCTTCTTCTGTGCCTCCTCATGAAGCTGGAGCTCACGCCCTTAAAGAGACCTGTGGACTGACATGTTGTGACCGTCGGCTGCGTTACTCACCTGGAGCTGCCGTCGTGCCAGCGGCCGTCGCCGGCCAAACCATCACTTCAGCGGACGCCGGCAGGGACCGGCGTCCGCTTCTCCTGAGAAGGGCCTGTCGCCTCCGACCGGCGTCGGTCAGGAGACTTTGACTGAGGAGGACCTAACGCGGCCCGAGGACCAGGCAGGCGACCCGGTTTCGTCCAAACTCCCAGGAACCCTCGCCGTTACCTGAGCCCCCTGCGGAGCCGGCGCGGGACCGGCGACCGCCCACGGCACCGGGCCATCATCGGGCCTTTCTTTAGCGGAAGTGAAGGACCTCTTCACCTCCTGGTGGGACACCATAAAGAAGGACATAGTTCCCACTGTTTCTCCTCCTCCTCCTCCTCCGGTTCCTGCACCCCTTCACCATCGGGGTCGGCAGGCGTTACCTTCCCCGGAGCCTAGATCCTCCCAGGGGAGAACAGAAACGGAGACCTCCGTCTGAAATCTTCTTCTGGATCACCCAGCCCCAAGAGATCCAGGGGACACCGGCGTTCGCCTTCAGCCGGAGACGGGATCAGACTACTCTGCCTCTAGATCCCCATCTCCACTCTCCATCCCTTCTCCGGACCCACGTGAGATGCCCAAATCTCCTCGGATGACCCTTCATTCCTTGATATTATGAGACACATACAAGAGAACATGGGATGGGATGCAGAAGACCTAGACCCGAAAGATGCGCCTCACCAAATATCTTGACGGAAGAAGGACCCCAAGCCGTGGTGGTACCACCCCTTGGTGGACACTTTTGTGGACGTCACCAGGCAGCGTCAGGCCGTCACACACTCGCTCCTGGCGATGCCGAAAAAAGCTGATCGTCTGTACAAGGCTCCTAGGGCGACCAGTACTGATGCAGCAGCCTCAGGCCGATTCTCTGGTCATTACAGCCTCACATGACTGGTCACAGGCCGCAACATTTGAGCACCCTGCCACGGACCCAGAGTCCAAGCAGTTGGGACGCGTTGGGTGGCGCACATATGCCTCTGCTACCTCGCCATCAGATCGCAAACTATCTAACCCACATGGTTCAGTTCCAGAGCGCTTTGTGGGAACAGGGTCGGAAATGGCTGAAAAATTGCCTGAAGGTGAGCAGAAGGAGGAGATGCTTCAGCTCCTCCATACGGGTTCAGGCGTGGGGACCAAGTGCTGACGCGTGCGACTCCAGCGGACTCATCGGCTCGAGCAGCAGCTTCTGGCGTATGCCTCGGAGACACTCTTGGTTCACGCGTCTCTGGTTTTACCCAGACGTCCAGAAGAATATTGTGGGCGCCCTTTCAGGAGAAGTTTTGTTTGGTAATCCTTCAGAGACTTCAAGAGGCGGGAAGGTGGTAAGGTCGGTTCAGGCCATGTCGACCCAGGCTTGGTTCCTTCAGTAGGAACCAAAGCCGGTTGCAGGCGGACGAGGCAGCAGCCCCGCTCCGCTGCACATCAGAGGGCTTCGGCTTCCGTGAGCCCAGGGAAAGCAGCCCGCCAGCCGAGGTCACGTTCTCCTAAGCAGGCCCAGCCAGCGGGCCATCTGCCGCCACAGCCTGACTCCTTTCTGGCCCCCCCCTCAGGATCAACGAGAAATCATGGTCGGAAGTGCATTCATGAACTTCCTGCCGGGATGGCAGGCTATAACCACCGACAGGTGGGTTCTTCAGTTGGTCAGTCTAGGCCACTTTATAGAATTCATGAAAAGCCACCCTCGAGGCCTCCTTTGCTCTCCCGGTATCGGGTCAGCACAAAGCTTTGATCTGGCAAGAAGTACTACCGCTCCTGCGAAGGGGCGATAGAGTATGTCCCGGAGAACCAGAGGGACAAGGATATTATTCCCACTTCTTCCTGGTTCCAAAAACAGGGGACCTCCGTCTGATTCTGGACCTCAGTGACCTCAGCGTGTCGAGTAAGCCTACAAGAGATTCCATGGTGACTCTTCGGGTCTTATTCCCATGCTGAAACAGGGCCTTTTAGCGTCTCTAGACATGCAGGACGCATACCTGCATATCCCTATGGCTCAGGCGCATGAGGTTCCTGCACTTGAGTTTCTCGACCACCACCTTCAGTTCCGAGCCCTTCCGTTCGGACTGTCCTCCCTTTCAAGGGTTTTTACCAAATGCATGGCAGTCGTGGCAGCGTCTCTGAGAGACAGGGCCATTATGTGTTCCGTACCTGGACGACTGGCTTCTCATGCCGCTCTCAGAGGCGTTGCTACATCGATTCAGAGCACCCAGGATCTGTTCGGTCTCTGGGCATCCTCATAAATTAAGAAGTCTCCTGGTACCGTCGCAGAAACTGCAGTTTATGGCGCAGTACTGGACGCTGTTCAGGAAGAGCTTTTCTTCCGACCGACAGGCGGAGTGCATCAGATCCCTCCAAAGTTTATCGTCGAACAAGATGGTACCTGCCAGTCGGTCCTTCGCTTGCTTTCGGACACATGGCTGCGGCCATTCCTACTGTCCCCGCAAGGCTCCACATAGGGTAACTCAGTGGATGCTCAAAGTGCAATGGGACCAAAGGCAAGCCACTTGCAGCATCCGGTCAGAATCACGAATTCCGTGATTCGAGACTGGCAGTGGTGGCTAGTCCCAGGGTCGCTCTCCTCGGGCGTCCCTGTTTGTAGTGCCGTCCCGGAGTAACCCTCACCACGGACGCCTCAGGTCTTGGGTGGGGCACACCTGGACGGGGTAAGTACCAGGCACGTGGGACCCAGATGGAAGCTCATCTTCATATCAATGTCCTAGAGATGAGAGTTCTCTATGCCCTGCAGGCCTTTCAGTCTGTAATCCCATGTACTCTTCTGCTTCAAACAGACAACACGGCGGTGATGTATTACCTCAACAAACAGGGCGCTTACTCTCACCTTTGCAGGGAGGCCATGAGGTGTGGGATTGGGTAATCGGACACGCGCAAATCTGATCACTGCACGCTCCCGGGTGGACAACACGCCTGCCGATGGCCGTGAGTTCCCAGGCCAGAGTCCACAGTGGGAACTTTTTCAAGAGTAGCAGAGGATCTGTTTCTTCGATGGGGAATTCCAGAATTAGACTTGTTTGCATCCCCATCCAACGCAAAACTGCCCAATTTTTGCTCGCTAGATCCAGGGCCTGGTGTTTTCTGGCGAGACGCATTATCCCTCTCCTGGGCGAACAGATTCCTCGCTTTCCCTCCCTTCCCGCTGATCCAGAGAGTCCTTCTCAAACTGTGCAGGAGCACGCACCATGATCCTGGTGGCCCCGTTCTGGCCCAGACAGATCTGGTTCCTTTGTTGGTGCAACTATCCGGAACCCCGGCTCCGTGCCGCTCAGCTCCCACCTACTGTCTCAGGAGAAAGGTTCACTTGTCCATCCGGACCTACGCTCATTGAACCTGCATGCTTGGCTCCTAGAGACATAGCCATCTTGCCACGGGGTCTCGCAAGAGGTTGCAGGAGTCCTTTCTGCAGCCAGAAAGTCGGCTAGCCTGATGCGACGTATGCCATGAAATGGTGCCGTTGTTTATGGTCGTGAGCCGATTTTTCCCCTTTAGGTTGTCCTGTGGGAGTAATTTTGGATTATCTGCTCTCCTTTTCATTCGGTCCTAGCCTACTCCTCTATTAAGGTGCACCTCTGTGCCATTTCGCCTATCCTCCCGGTGGGACATCGTACAGTGGCTCAGTTGGACGCCACTCGGGAATTTCTTGGGAGTGTTACACCTTAGGCCTCCTGTTGAGACCCTGTGCCTCCATGGGATCTGCTCTTTGTCCTGGAACAGCTTCGCTCCCCCTTTGAACCTGCCGTGGATTGCGACTCGTTTATGTCGTGGAAAACGCTTTTAGTGCTGTTACCTTGCGAGAAGAATATCTGAACTTCACGCCTTATGTGCAAAGAGCCTTATTTAGTTTCCACCGGACAGAGTATCCCTGAGGACAGACCCCACATTTTTGCCTAAGGTGGTCTCTTCTCTCACTCTGAACCAGGATATTGACCTTCCTGTCTACTTCCGAGTTACTCGAATAGAGGAGAGCTCTGCTTCACACCCTGGATGTTCACACGCCTGAAGTTTTACCTCAACAGAACTAAATCTTTCGTAGTTCTGAGCAGCTTTTCGTTTCCTTCTCTGAGAGAATGATGGGCCAACCCGTATCCAAACAGTCCCTTTCTCGCTGGCTTGTCCAGTGTATTTCTTACTGTTATGATGATAAAAAAAAATCCCTCCGGGCACAGTCCGGGGTCATTCTACTAGAGGTGTGGCCACCTTCTTGCAGCTCTCAGAAATGTCTCCACCTCTGCTATTTGTGCTGCAGCCACTTGGAGTTCTGTGCATACCTTTATCAGGCATTATATCCTGACACGCCTTGGCTTAAGGGCTGTTCGCCTAAGGTGCTACAGGGTCTCCTGTCCCAGGTTCAGGACCTGGAATTCATTTCTTTTCCTCCTCCCGAATTTCTGGCAGCGCTACTGTAGGAATCAGTCCTAATGGTGTAACCTGCTGCAAGAGCTGTGTCTCGAGTAAGATAGTACAGTTACGTAAGAACTTACCGTAACAGTAGATCTTCGAGAACAGCTCTTGCAGCAGGTACCTTCCCGCCCACCTTCCCCTTGAGGAGGTATGGCTCAGTTTTTTCTGAGCAGTGATTTTACCTTTCTGTCTTCTGACGCGAATCCGGTCTCCCATTTGATGTCAGCCTGCGCGTCGGATGTCTCCAGCGGAGAACTGGGGAATCTGGCGGGACCGCCTCCTTTGTACCACGCCTGGCGCCGGGCGGGACCAACGTCAAGCGGTCCCGGCTGAAGATAGCTAGCTAGAATTTTCCGTGAGTCCTGGCGCCTCCGGCTTCAGTCCTAATGGTGTAACCTGCTGCAAGAGCTGTTCTCGAAGATCTACTGTTACGGTAAGTTCTTACGTAACTGTACTTCTGTCTGTTGGATCTTTATATGTTTGGGGTTTTTGGGAGAGCTTTTGTGTTTAACAGTATTGCAAGCTGATAAGTGTTATGTAGGAAGTGAGGAGCAGGATTCCCCTCCCCAAGATAATGGTAGATTTTAACGTTAGGATAACCAACTTATTTTAATTTTAGAGACTCATTCTTCATCATGCCTACTGTGGTACATTTTGTATATGTCCTTATGAAGTTCAGTGAAATAATACCTTGAAAGTTGGCCCAAATCTTCTGAAAGGCTGCAAAGTCCTTTTTATGGCAGTAATGTATATTGTCAGTGGTTAGGAGGTCAGTCATTAAATTTATCCACGTGCACAGATCTGGGGGTCCTTTTTCTTTAATCAGTGTCAGTAGCTCAGTAGGTAGCACACTCATCTTTAGGGCCAGAAGAGCAGAAGGTCATGGGTTCTAGCCCCACATCAGGCACTTAGGGTTATACCAATAACTGACACTATAGTGCAATAAGGGGGTACTGCACTGTTCAGGTGCCGCTTCTCAGATGAGATGTTAGACAGAAGGCTTTCTGTTCATCTCTGGTCACTGTCCAGGTGGAAGTAAAGATCCCATGGCACATATCGAAGAAGTTTAGGGAGTTCTCCTGGTGTCATGGCCAACTTCCCTACCAGTAAGACAGGTCCATGTAACCCCACCCACCCCAGACAGACCTGAAGCAAGCTATCACAGCTTAGTGTGCCTTTCCTGGTCAAAATTACAAATAAATAAAAAGCAAATGGGATGCATTTTTGCTGTGTTTGTTGTTAAGCATATTAGTGTAGAGTTGTATGGGTTTAATTTTAGATCAGGGCTTTCTACCTGAAGATTATAAATGCATTATCTTTCCAAATATTTGTATTACTTGAGGTTTTCAGGATAATGGAGTATTTTGTCCCAGAAGGGATTTGTCTTATGGCATGTCAGTTGCTTCTGCAACACGTTCTTTGATTTTGCACATAGGTCATCTTCTGTTTATTAGAGTTATCTAGTTCCTACCTGACATTTACTACTGTGTATTTATTATTCTAATCCGTTAGTATTGTATTATTGTTATTCTCGGGAGTGGATATGGTTCTCTTATCCACACTCTGGCAGTTCCACTGGAATGCAGTGGTTGGCTGGATGTTTGTAAGCTAAGCTCCTTCCACCACCCAGGCAGATATAACCCCAACTCTGCCCCATGATGTCAGATCTTTCCTTCCACTGGAAGAACAGGTCACTTGCTTCAGCTCTGTTTAGGATTGTCTCTGTACCATAGGAAACGTTAGTTTCAAAGCTTTCAAAGCTAAATAACTTTTTTTTTTTCATGGTTCCTTTGACTCGATCTCTGGATCTATGATGGATTACAAGAAGCCTGGATTCAAATTTTGTGTTTAGTGCCAAGATTTTCTTAACCTGCTTGATCTCATGTTATGCACGAGGACAAGGATTCGACCTTACAGTCCTCAGTGCTCCCCTGTCCTCACCCAAGAGGATGAGGTTCAGTCAGTGATCCTGATTGACCCTATTCAGGACAAGCCTCTAGCCAAGATCGGGTCTTTGATACCCTTGTTATTGAATGTGAGGTGGGATGTTATTCACGACCAGCATCCTGAAGACCTCACTCACCATCTACTGGGCAGTCAACGGTTGAGGTTGCGGTTGAGGCATACGTACTCTCAAACCCATTTGACTGGGAGATGTCACCATCCTTGCTTCTCGTACTTCTCATCCTCAGGTGAGGAGGGGCACAGAAGGAAATGCACCAGTGCTATGATGAGTTCTTCTGGCAGCAGTGGCCCATTGCAGGCAGGGTAGGGCTCTACCCATGGACCTATGGTTCCTGGCTGCTGCCCATGGTTTCCCCACCGGCACAGGTTCCACAGATGCTTAACACCTGCTTCTCTGCCAGTCACAGTGAGCTGCCAACTCAACAGCTGCCAGTTGGTCTGCTGACCAAGGATGTTGTTTGTTCAGCTCCAGGCTTGGTGTCAGTGAGGATCACCTTGGGTGATGAGTCCCAGGAGGTCCATGGTTAAATGGCCAGGGCTGTCTTTGAGAACTCACCAGATAATGCAGATCAGGAGCCCATGACCTCCTCTGGGGCTCTGCTCTTTTTTTGTTTTATTTGTACTTTTGCCCTCTGAGCCTGGCAGGTAGCTATGGCCTTCCCATGTGGAAAGGCTCCTCTCGAGTCCCGCTGCTCCCCGCTAGACAGACCTCGGTAGTTCCCCTGGATTGCCCCTGTGGCAGGGCCAGGAGGAGGTTGACTGCTTCTTCCCTCCCAGAGATCCAATCTAGAATCGGGGACTGCTCTTGGGAGCGGGGATCATACCTGAGTCTGCCAGGCTCACTTTTACTGTTTTCACCCAGTCCCCTCCCTTCCAATGTGAGGATGCGGCATTGAGCCTTCACCCATACTGCCCTCTAGCCACCTTCAGAGGGCAGTCAGTGAGCTGGATGACAGTCCCTCCCCCGAGAGGATAGCAGTCCCACGGGTGCTCAGTCCTTCTCCCCTGTTGATCCCCAGCGGTCCAGGCCTGTTCCCGAACCTGGGTCACCGGCAGGCACAAGGTGTGGCGTCCAGCGCCTCAACCCTCAGCACCACCAGGCCGGTCCCTGGGGCTCTACTCTTCTACTGTGGCTCAATTGAGGACCTCCTTTGACCAAGGGTCAGTCTCTTTCAAGGCGCTGCTCCGCCTGATTAAGGAGTCCACGTCTGTCCCACTGGAGCCAGTCCAGAAGAGGGCCAAGTACTCTCTTACAGACATTTTGAACCAGGATCAATCACCAGTGGTTGCCTTCCCGGTGGTTGAGGCCCTCTTGGGATTGATCCTGGAGCTTTGGCATTATCCAGCATCCTGCCGGTACCCTCAGCCCACATGGTCCTCAAGAAGTACACAGTCTCTACTGGCTTCCTTTTGGGTTTCCAACCACCTTTCGCCAAAGGTTTGCTACAGATTTGGTGTTCTGTAAGTCTGGACACCAGGGAATGTGGACAAGCCTCCAGACAAGGAGTCCTGTAAAGATGACTGTGCCACTAAAAGGTGCAGGCTGGCTGTGCCATTATGATGGTCTGTTATGGTCATTTCATGATGAGTATGTTTGACATGATCCTCCACCACTTCACAGAGCAGCAGGTGTTGGTGGAGGAACTCATCCGGGACCACAGACAGTCACTGAGAAAATGCCAGCTCCAGACAGCTTTGGACATGGGATGACTCTTGCGCCCATGCAGTGGCAGCGGCTATCTCCATGGTACCAAAGCATGGCGCACATCACCTTCAGTGGGTGCCCAACAGTGGTTGGCAGATGCTTCCTTTCTGGGCATCGACTTCTGTGGCACTGAGGTGGAAGGATACTTCACAAGGATCAGAAGTCCAATTCCACCCTTGATTCTGTGACCTCACCCCAGAAGGACCAGAAGAAAAGCCTAAGAATCCAGCCTTTTCAGTACCAGTCCTTCCAGTCACAGCCTTCCCAGTAGCAGCCCCAGCAGGGCAGTTTAAGACTTGGTGCCCTTAGAAGTCCTGGAGTTGAGGTCCAAAAAGGGGGGATCAGGGTACTGGTACCCTCCGTATCAACAGCTGGTGCTCCCACTAAAGCTACTCAGTGATGGGGTGGGGATGTCATCTGGACTACAGTCCCCTCAGAGGCAGGCTGTGTCTGTTCTTGCTACATTAGTCTACTGCCACAGTGCACAAGTGGGTATTGGATGTAGTGGGCAGAGGACTGTTAACCTCAAGGCTGTCCTGCCCTACTGCCTCCACACACCTCAAGGGTCTAGGGTGTCTCAGGACATGCTCTCCACCCTCAGGAGGGCATTGCTCAGCTCCTTGCAAAAGGAGTCATAGCCCATGTCCCTGACACTCTGGCTAGTCAGGATTATGGGACCAGGTACTTCTGGTCTCGAAACAGATGAGGGAACTAGCGCCCTGCACTGGATCTTCACAATCTCAACCAGTATGTGCAGAAGAACAAGTTCTAGATGGTCACTCTGAGGCAGATTATACCATCCTGAAGCAGGACATGTGTTTCTGCTCCTGGACCTCCAGGATACGCTTCTTCCACATTCCAGTCTGCAGGTCCCACCACCAGTACCTCCTGTTCGAGTAGAGGGGTCCTGTACCAGTTCCAGGTCATGCCGTTGGCCTCTCCTTCGCTTCCAAGGATCTTCATCAAATGCATGACATTGGTGGCCCCTACTTGTGGCACCTTGGGTTCACAGTGTACCCCTACCTGGATGACTGGCTGATAGCGGTCCATCCAGAGAGACGTGGTGAGATCCACAAACCTGGCTCTCCAGACCTGCAGAGACTTGGGCATTTGGTCAGCCCGAACTGATACTGAAGCAGGTGATCAAGTTCATTGGGGCAGAACTATACTCCCCTCAGGCCAAGGTCTGCCTCCTGGCGGACTCGGTATAAGATCTTACCTCCTTTGCCTGATCATTTCAGGCTGGGCCTTGTGACCAAGTGATGTGGAGTGCCATTAAGTGGTGGCTGGTCCTGGAACATCTGGAGGAAGGAATATCATTTGTTCGCCCAGAGCCGACCGTCACACTGACAGTGGGCACGCCTCTAGTAAGGTGGGAGCACACCTGTGAAATCACACAGCCCACAGGTTCTTGTCATCCAGGAGTCCTGCCGCCACATAAACCTACTGGAGCTCCATGCAGTGCACTTGGCTCTGACGGAATTTGCTCAGCTAGTCAAGGGTCAGGTCATTCAAGTCTAGACGGACAATACTGTGATCCTGTTTTACCTGAACAGACAGGGCGCACACACTCCTTCCCTAGTGTCTGGAGGCAGTCCACACCAGGACCCTTATGGCAGTCGGGCATTGATCTGCTGGTGATCCATGTTGCTTGGGTGAACAATCAACTGGCAGATGCTGGCAGCTGGGTGGAGAGATGTTGCATGAGTGGTCTCTGAATCAGGACGTGGTGAACCACCTGTTCTCCCTGTGTGGCTCTTCCATGGTGCACCTGTTTGCCTCCTGGGAGAATGCCAAACTGAGGCTGTTTTGTGCAGGCCCCTGACAGTACAGTCCACCGATGGGGATGCCTTTGCAGGGCCCTGGAACCTCGGGCCTTATTTATGCTTTTCCTCTCTTTCCCTTGATCCACAGGTACTGGTCAGGGTCAGGAAGGCCATGGTGCAGATGATCCTGATAGCTCCAGACTGACCGAGTAGTTCTGATACCGGATCTCTTCAGCCTCAGTAACAAGTCTCTGCGGCGACTGCCTCTCCACCCAGACCTACTGACCAGACTTCAGGTTATGTTCCTGCACCCAGACCTCCAGTCGCTGCATCTCATGGCTTGATTCCTGAGCAGCTAGAGTTTCAGGCCTTGGGTCTGTCTGAGGATGTCCTCCACATTGTGGAAGCATCCAGGAAGGAATCGACTCTTAGGTGCTATGCCTTTAAATGAAGAGGTTTTCCATTTGGTATCAGGCCAAGGAGCTTGATCCCTTGCCTGCCTGTGGCTAGCATCCTGGACTATTTCTGGTCCCTTTCCCAGCTGGGACTGTGAGCGACAAGCCTTAAGGTGCACCTGGCAGCCATCTCATCTTACTTGGTGTAGGTCAGTATGCGGCGGTGGCCCAGGAGGAGGTGGTTGGCACTTTTCAAGAGCCTTGACTGCTTATCCCTCTGGTGTGGGATCCACCTCCATCAGTGGGACTTACTGCTGGTCCTGGCTGTGCTCATGGACAAGCTGCTCGAGCACAGGTGTGAATTATCACATCTTTGGTGGAAGATGTTCTTCCTAGTGGCCATAATGTCTGCCAGAAGGATTGGGAGCCCAGGTGCCCTCGGTAGACTCTCTCCTTTTAGTCTTACACAGGGACAAAGTCATCCTTCGCCTCCAACCTGAAGTTCCTCCCAAAGGTGACATCAGAGTTTTACCTTAACACAGGTGATTAACTTACTGATATACTTTACCAACCCTTCTTCGAGGCCGACTTCAAGCTCCATACCGGCGTGGTGGTATATTTTATTTAGTGAATGGGGAAATTTGGCCAGAATACTGGGGAAATTCCCTACTCTTTTCGAGAAATGCCATGGGATCTTTAATGTACACCTGAACAACCACCAGAACAGGCAGACGGGACCTCGGTTTAACATCTCATCTGAAAGATGGCACCTGAGTGCAGCACCACCTTCATGCTGCACTACAGTGTCAGTATTGGAATTTAAACCCAGGTGTCTGATGTGGGATAGAACCCACAGCCCTCTGATCTTCCGGCCTCAGAGGCAAGTGGCAACCTGCTGAGCCACCCGTCAGACCAGCAGCAAAGCAGACAGTTGCAAGGTGGATAACATCTTGAATGGACCTCTGCTAATGGTTGGCTGGTCGGGAGCCTCCTGTAGGGAATAGGGCTCTTTCTCCTAGACAAACTGCTGCCTTGATAACTACTTACAGGGATACCCCATACAGGAGGTCTGTAGGGCTGCTATCTGGAAGTCAGCACCGCCTTCTTTTCCACAACCACACTGACATCGAGTCGTGCCACAATGCGTGTTTTGGGACCTCAGTCCTCCACTCTTTGTTCGTCAAGTAGGGTTGCACATCTTGCCCCTCCTTCCAGAGAACTGCTAGCAGTCTACCAGAGTGTAGATAAGGAATCATATCTACGCCCCTGGATGACATATTTACTCACCTGTAACTGTAATTCTAGGAGTGGTATATGGTTCACATCCACACAGCCCACCCTTCCCGCAATGGCACCTGATCCTACCTCCACCGTGTGAGATCTGATGTCACGAGGTGGAGTCAAGGATATTTCTGCCCAGGTGGTGGGAGGAGCTAGCTTAAAGACATCCCGCCAATCGCCACATTCCAGTGGAACTGCTAGAGTATGGATGTGAACTATATACCACCCTAGAATTGTGGTTACAGGTGAGTGACCTTTTTATTCTGTGTCATGATATATTTGCCTAATGTAGTTTATTAAAATTTCAATAAAATGTTTGGAAAGAACATATGTATGAAGGAGCCATGTTGGACATTCAAGGATCTTTGAAAATTGTTGTGTTCATTTTGTAAAATGTTGTAGGCATATAGTAGGTTTTATGCAGTGTATTGAATTTTTTGTGTGTATTTTAGAACAGATACAATGTGTTTGAGGGAATTTAGTATTTGGATTTGGGTCCACTGGTGACTGTGATAGGATGGCCTTTGGTCAAGTTCCCATTTCTCCCTAGTTGTGGAGACATGGTGAGCACTAGGGAAAAGGGTTAGCCGATACTGCAAACAACAGTATTTGTGATAAAAAAAATACAGTGAACTGCAGAATTTTCATTAGCCACATTGTATTTTTTATTAGCCATATTTAATTTCCATTAACTGTTGATTACTGTGGCTAACCTTAGCACACACTCAGGAGAGTTCTTTGAGAGCATTCTTGAGTATGGTACAATAAATTCTTGAGCTGTGTTTATTTGTGGTTGAATCTGGTTGCAATAGTACTCCAGTTGGTGATAATAGGTGTTGGTGGTAGAGCCAGTGGAAGTTACTAGAAAAAAATCTCTCAGCTGTAGATGTCTGCAAAATGATGTGGCAAATTTAATTTTAATTACAGTACCTAAATACCATAAATATACCATTTGAGTAGCATTACTCCAGTTGGGCAAGTCCTGTCTGTGCCATGTCAGATACAGCAAATCTGTTGTAGATGGTAAAGTTATAATGTGGACGCTTTGACAGCTGGTTCTGATCACTGTATCATTTTTGTAAAATAAAAATGGGTTATGGACTGTCTGGCATGAGCGATGCTGAGAAATCTGGTGCTCTTGGAGTGACTTTGCTCACCCCCAGGTTTCAGCTGAAAGATGAAAGCTATGAGAAAATGCTGAAACAGCATGTGGGATCATATACACACACACACAGGTTTTAGATACTAGATGTTACATGGCAGGCCAGAAGCTAATTACAGACTTTTCTAAGTTAATTATAGCTTTGGATGCTAAAGGGAAATCAGCATCCCTTTATGATGTTTCAAGAAGGGAAGCCAGGTTTAGTATCCTGGTGCGAAATCATAAAGATGCTTTCATGTCCTGGAAGGGAAGCTTATCATGAGATCAAAGAAATGTAATTTGAAGGACATGAATCATGCTGAGGATTGCAGAATTTAATACTTAGAAAAGACATCCTGTTTTATGTAGATGTATATTTTATATATTCTGACAGGGAGGAGCTCGTGACCTCATGCAAAATAGGTCGGAAAACCAGCTTTTAAACATTAATTCTGTTTTCCTTCAGACACTTCTATCTAGACTCTGACAAAGAAACATCTTTGGAGCTCTTTTAGCAGGTATTTAGAGAGAAAGACAAATCTAATTACTGTAGTAGGAATTGCACTGTTTAAAATCTTGTTCTTTTATAAGATTTGTATGTCTTGTGATATAATAGATCCGTATTGTATGTTTTACATATTATCTATTTTAGTAAAACTTTTTAGAGCATTCTTGGTCTGCCTTTGAATTTCTTTCATTTGTAAGAAAAGTATATATGGTTCAAACAACATGAAGTCTTGCTGTATTCTGACAATAGCAGTGAGTCCCAACCTCGAATTGCCCGGAGATGAAAGAGTTAACTTTCCATGCCAGGCATGGAACGCTGAGCTTGAGCTTGGTTGAGACACTGTCTGTTGCTGTTTAAACTCAAACCGTCAGATTCTTTACTCCGCCTCACTGAACAGTCGCTCCAGAGATTTCTCCTTCTGCTCGGTTCAATTTGTCGTTAAAGTACTGCTTTTCTCAGTTTTCGGACGAATTTAAACCGTAACTCTGTCGGTTCAGTCTCTGTCTGTGGTATTGCGAAGTACTAGATAGGTTATATTTTGTTCTATTCTGTGTGGAATTTAGAACGGTTCATCGGTTCGGTTTGAACCCATCGAGTTGTTTAAAAATCTTAAATTGTACTTTTAGAGTGTGGTTACCGGTTCTTATCGATTCTAAAAAAACAGATTTTATTACGGTTTTTCCACTACTCGACACGGTCAGGAACCGATAAGAGGGTCTTGCCTGGCGGATTGCCATAAAAGGGTAAGTTTGGTTAGGACTGGCACAATGTCTAAGAAACCCAAAAGAAAAACCCGGCCCACTGGGTTTCAACACTGTAGTGTGTGTGGGAAGTCTTGCCAAGGCTAACCTCACACCATCTGTGTCTCATTGTCTGGGGTTTGACCACCTCAATGCAGATTGCCAGATTTTAAAAATTTCCCTGCAGCTACCCTAGAAAAGAGAGTTGGTAGGCTCAGGAAAGGGAGGCCAAAAGTCCGCTGAACGGATGGCAGCCTGGTTCGGTTCAAACTGAACCAGAAAGAGTGCCCTCTGACCAGGGCGAGACTTCTTCGGGCAAGGAGAGCCGATTCTGAGGAATCGGTTCCGCTAAAAGAACTAGAAAAGAAAATCAGTTGGTGTGGAGCCAAAACTTTCTTCTCCAACCGCTGAAGAAATAGCCAAAGCGATGAAAATTGTACAGTCGCTTTCCCGGTTCCAACCGAATCGGCACCATCAGGCAGGCGCCAGTTCAGCCAGTTCCACCAGTTCAAGAGTATGATTTGAGGAATTTTATGAACCAGAGGAGGAGGAAGAGGAGTATGAGGAAAGTGAATGGTTTTGAAAGTCTGGATGTGCCTATTGACCCGGACATCTCCCCAGACAGACCTTCAGGAGTGTCTCCTCCTAGGCTTTCTGAGTCCCCTCCCATTTCATGTTTTATAAAAAGTGGTTGAAACCTCCAGCTTCCTATGGAAGAAGCTGTGGATGACCAGGAGGAGCCTGACTATGCAGAAATGATGGATATCCCAGAGTCTAGGAGGCTGTCTGTTCCTTGCACAAATCTTTTGGGAAACAGACATTTAAGATTTTAAAGACTCCTAACACTATACCTCCTGTGGATAAAAGAATGGACAAGAGTATACATTGTCAGGCTCAGACACGGAGTTCCTTACACAACAATGCAGCCATGTTGAGTAGTGCAGGCTGCAGCCTGTGATAAGGCAAACATTCCCTTGGCTTCACACCCCCGGACAAGGACTCCAGGAGGATTGATGCCATGGCAAAGAAACAGTACATGGCAGCATCCTTGGGACTCAGACAGGCCAATTATATGGCCTATACTGCTAGGTGTCAAAAATCCAGATGGGACACTGTTATGGCTTTAGCAAAACAGGTCCCTGGCCAGCTGCCAAGGAGCTGGAGCAGGTGGCTGCTGATGGTATTGAGGCATCCAAGGTGCAATTCCATGCTGCAGTGGACTTCAGTGATGTATCATCTAGAGTTATGGCTACATCTGTGGCACTTCAAAGAATGTCTTGGCTCAGATGTACTAGCCTGTCTCAGGATACCCAGACTAAGGCCGTGGATTTTCCTGTTGTGGGTAATTCTCTGTTTGGGGAGCAGACAGAGGATTACCTGAAGAAAATGAATGAGTATAGGACCACCTATAGGAGTGCACAGGCCAAGGAAAGGCAGGCCACCCTCAGAGGCAGCTTCCCAGGGCAGGGGCAGGCCTTTTCATAGGCCTTTTACCAAGCCCAGGCCTCCTCTTCTGCTTATGCCCAGAGGGGGTTCTTGAGAGAGAGAGAGGCAGATGGGGTACAAGCAGGCCTGCTTCCACCTCTCAGCCCAAAGCCCCTGCCAAACAGGCACCCTGATGGGGTTGCCAGGGCCGATTCTCGGCTACCTGTAGGGGCAGGCTGGCTTACTTTGTCCAGGACTGGGAGTCTCTGACATCAGACAAATGGGTCCTGGAAGTAGTAAGCTAGGGACTGGTTCTCAGCTTCAAAAAGTTTCCAAAGATGAGAACCAGATCCTTTCCACCTGCAAATCCTTCAGAGACACTTGCCTTAGAGGCAGAGGTCTCTTCCTTCCTAGCTCTCAGAGCTGTGGAAAGGGTTCCACCCTACTCCAGGGCAAAGGGTTGTATTCCAGGTACTTCCTTACCCCAAAAAGACAGGAGAATGGCGGCCATCCTGGACCTCAGATACTTAAACAAGCACCTTTAAAACCAAAATTCAAAATGGTGACTCTGGGAATTATTCTACCCTCTCTAAGGCCAGGGGACTGGCTAGTGTCCCTGGACCTCAAGGATGCCTATTTCCATATTCTTATCAGAAATTCCCATCGGAAGTACCTCAGGTTCGAGCTGCCCTCAGGCCATTACCAGTTCAGAGCAATGTCCTTTGGCTTGACCTCTGCTCCAAGGGTATTCACAAAATGCCTGGCAGTGGTAGTTGCTTCTCTAAGAAGGCAAAGATTGCCATCTTCCCTTACCTGGACGATTGGCTCATAGTAGGCCAGTCCCCAGACCAAGTCAGGTTACACTTACAGATAACTCAGCAACTGCTCACTTCTTTGGGTTTCCTTCTGAATCTTTCAAAGTCAGTTCTAGAGCCCGTCCAGCTCCTCACCTTCATAGAAACAGAGCTAGACACAGAAAGGCCAGAGCTTTCCTTCCCTGGACAGGGCAAGGACCCTTGTCTCTGGCCTCCTCATTCACCTGCAGGTGTCTCACCAGCAAGGCATTTTCTACAGCTCCTGGAGCACACGCGCTTCTACAGCAGTAGTAGGGAGCAAGATTTCAGATGAGGGACATTCAGTTCCATTTGAGAGCCTTCTGGTCTCAAAGGAAGGACCCTCTGACCAAATTGATCCCAGTAACTCGAACCCTGATCCAGGCTCTACAGTGGTGGCAGGATCAGAACAATCTGAGACAAGGGGTTCCTTTGTCACTCAGTCTCACTCTTTAATCCTTACTACAGATGCCTCCCTCTTGGGTGGGGGCTCACATGGGACACCTGACTACCCAGGGGTTGTGGTCCCCTCAGGAATCTCTGCTTCACATCAATCTGTTGGAACTCAGAGCAGTATTTCTAGCACTTCAGTTTTTCCAAGTCTGTTCAGAACAAAGTTATCCAGGTCAGAACAGACAACACCACCACAATGTGGTACATCAACTAGCAAGGAGGCACTGGTCTGACCTTGTGCACACTGAAGCAATGAAGTTGTGGTCTCTGGCTTACTCCCTGAACACCTCCTCACGGCAGTTCACCTCCCAGGCAAGGACAATGTCTGCGGATGCTCTCAGCAGGATATCCCAGGCCACCATGAATGGTCACTGGACCCCCTGGTCTTGAGGTGATATTTTCCAGATGGGGCACCCGCAGATAGATCTTTTGCAGCCCCAGACAATCACCAACTTCCTTTTTGCTGCAGGCCCCAGTGTTGGGCTCAGTCCCCTGGATGCCTTAGTTCTCAGTTGGGAAGGGAGTTCCTGTGCTTCCCCCTTCCTCTCCTGTTCAAAGTTCTAGTCAAAATCAGATCTCAACCGTGCAGGATGATCCTGATTGCTCCCGACTGGGCCAGACAGCCCTTGTATCCACTCCTACTGTCCTTAGTAATCCATCTTCCCTGTGTCTTCCCAGGAATTACAACCTGTTAACCTGTGCTCAGGGAGGGTTTGCACCAATCTCAAATCTCTCAATCTCAAGGCCTGGCTCTTGAAGAGTTAGAGTTTGCTGATTTACACCTCTCCCAAGGTGTAATGGATATTCTGAAGGCTTCTAGGAAACCTTCCACCAGGACTACTTATAATTCTAAGTGGAAAAGATTTTCCATATGGTGCTCTGAAAGCATATTTCCCAGAGTCTGCTGATCTGCCCACAGTCCTTGATTATATGGTCCATTTAAATAGCTTGGGGCTTAGACCAGCTACACTGAAGGTCCATCTGGCAGCTGTTTCTGCTTTTATTTCAGCAGGTTAAGCCCTCTTCTCTTTCAGCTCACCCTGTATTCTCCAAGTTTTTCAAGGATTGCTTCATACCAACCCTCCATTCAGGGACCCTGCCCTGCTTGGGACCTTAATGTTTGCATTGCTCAGCTTATGCAACCCCTTTTGAGCCTTTGTCTTCAGCAGAGCTTAAGTACTTGACTTGGAAAACTGTGTTTCTGTAGCCATCACTTCTGCCAGACGATAAGTGATTTACAAGCTTTGTCAGTGGAGCCTGATTTTATCTCCTTTCATAGAGATAAGGTGGTCCTCAGGACTAACAGGAAGTTCTTGCCTAAGGTGGTTTCAGATTTCCACCTTAATCAATCTATGTCTCTTTCTGTGTACTTCACTGACCATTCCTCATCTGGCGAGAGGAGGCTGCACAGTTTAAATGTGAAAAGAGCCCTTAGCTACTACTTAGAGCGTACCAAGGGTCACAGGTTTGACTCCCTCCAACTGTTCCTCACTTATGGTGAGGTTGGTAAAGGAAACCTGCCACTAAAAGATCCATTGCCAGGTGGATTGTCTCTTGTATCAATTTTGTTATGAAAACTGGGTAGGTTCCTCCCTCAGGCCTGAGGGCTCACTCTTCCAGAGGTACAGCTGCTTCCTGGCTGCTGCCAGGGACATCCTATTCTAGAGATATGTCAAGCAGCTACCTGGAAAACAGTTCACACTTTTACCAAGCATTACTCTCTGGATATCCAGGCTCGGAGTGATGCTCGGTTTAACACAGCTGTGCTTCAGAGCCCTATTTCCCAAGTAGGTTCTGTGTCCCTCCTCCGTGGAGGTACTGCTTTGTAGTCTGCTATTGTCAGAATACAGCAAGACTTCATGTTGTTTGAAGAAAAAATTACTCACCTTAGTAATGTTGTTTCTTCTAATGGAGTCTTGCTGTATTCTGACCTCCTGCCTGCCCCTCTCAGAACCTCTGTTGTTGGGATGTGGTGGGCAGTGCAGTGTTGGCACTCAGTAGGTGCTCACCTTGTTGTTTTCACCCTCTTTTTCTTGGGGTGAGTTGGTGTTGTTTTCATTTTTGGGTCTCCTGTCTTGAGTCTTTGTTTTGGGACCAAAAATGTGTTTTATGTTTAGTAGCCAGTTGGCTAGTGTAGGTTTATAGTTTCCACACAGGACCTTAGTGAGTTTAGCTCATAAAGATCTGACGGTTTGAGTTTAAACAGCAACAGACAGAGTCTCAACCGAGCTCGAGCTCAGCGTGCCCATGCCTGGCATGGAAAGTTAACTCTTTCATCTCCGGGCAGTTCAAGGTTGGGACTCACTGCTATTGTCAGAATACAGCAAGACTCCATTAGAAGAAACAACATTACTAAGGTGAGTAATTTTTCTTATAGCTGACACCAGGCATAAGCTTGAATGGTGATACCAAACTGGAAAGAGAAGTGTTTTAAATGCAGGTCTTTATTAAAGTTTTAAGGGTTCATTTTCGAACACCTGGTTAGGTGCCCATAGACAAAGATATCTGGCCCCCTGAAGACAGAATTATCTGAGCCTGTACATTGGGTACGCTAACAAGAGGTTCACGGTTTGAATCCCTCCAAGACTTGAGACCAAAGGTTGATCCGAACTCACTAAACCGACAAGAAGGTTACCTTGTTCTGTTAAACTGTTCACAAGACTGCGCTCGGAGGTTGGCACTTTGGGAGTAGAGGCTGACCTGCTGAGTGGGTTTGTGACAATAATTATTTATTGAATTTTGGTAACGGGTGAGCCCACTGAGACAAGACGGTCCCTTTTCAGGGGTGACCGGGAAGTGCAATACATTAAAACAATACTTTCACTAAAACACTAAGTCAAAAACAGCACAGGCTAAACTAACAATACTGATGCAGAATACATTTGGATCAAATAATGCAATAATTTTAGATCAACCAAATACAGTAATAGACAAGCATTTGTCAATGTCGAATGTTTGCTTGTTGTTATTAGCATTGGAAATGCAGGAGTTAGACAGATGCAGAATAGGAATTGTAGTGAAGTATTGAACTCAATGCGAACCCCACCTCCATCCTGTAGAGACAGACAGGCATTGGGGTAAAGTGTTTGGGTCGTTGCTCATGACGGTCATGCCATGTCACCTCACCTGTTCTGCAGACACCGACACGTGTCAAGGTGTGCCTTGGGTGTTTACTTAACAGTCACCCATTCCAGGCGACATACGCTGGAAATGGGTGCAGCATAGGAGAATGGGGTGAAGCCTGGGGTCAAGAGTCCAAGGTACACCTTGATGCCTGTCAGTGGCTGGGGGGGTCGAGGTGGGATGGCATGAGCAGTACAATCGACAATTCAAGGCACACCCGATGCCTGTCGGTCTGTACGATGGGACATTATGGTTAGAAACCCTAACGCTCGGCATTTGTTGGTATTTGTTGGTATTTGCACTACAAATTTTCAACATGGCCTTTTGTGACCCCACCTCATGAAAGCATTTGGGACCTCTTCTCATGAAGAGTGGCAGTGTGATTTTGTCAATGTGTGCCAAACTCTGAATTCCAACAGCGACTGTGCCATTCTGTGCCACATGTACGAAAACACAGATCGGGCAGGATGTAAAGAATGACAGCTGTACCATCCATAGGGAGGTGTGAAGAGATGGCAATGTTGAAAATCTGTAGTAGGAATAATGAAAATGCTTGCACTTCCGAAGATACTGGAAACTGCGCAACACATGTGCGTAACACTGTCATTTTATAGACTTTTTGTCACCAAATTTTCAAAATAGGCATTTTAGGGCCTCTGCTCATGAACATTGTCACTGTGATTGTCTTAATGTGTCCCGAACACTGATTTCACAGCGACGACGCTGTTCTGCGCCGGAAGTCCGAAAACACATGTTGGCCAGGATGTGAAAAATTACAGCTGTACTGTTCATAAGGAGGTGTGGAAAAATGGCAATGTTGAAACTTTGGAGTGAAAAATATTGCAAGTTCGTGAAGTTACAAGCATGCAGCTACTGCGCAATGCATGCTTATAAAAACAGTCAATCTTACTACGGTGGGAGCTCTTGCAGCAGGCTATTACAATAAGGACTAAGCCGCAGGCACTAGGACCCCTGTGATGGAAACTTCTGCCAGCAGTACACAGAAGGCACACGCCCCAATGCCGGCCCGCCCAATGTCGGTCTGGGTACAAGAGGGGCGACCCAGCTCCACCTCAGTTATTTCCACCGCCCCACACGTGAAGAAGGAGGAACAGCTTCTGCTCGCCAGTCGCAGCTAAATCTTCTGAAAATTGTCTTCAATCAAGACTTGGAGCCGCTTTTTTGGTTTGTTCGCTTTCAAGGTACACGTCAGTCCACCGTCGTCGGTTATTTTGCTGATTCTTTAGATTTTTTTCGTGTTTCTCCCATTACCGACGTCAGCCGCTGTCTGACGGTTTCTTGAGTTCGACGGATATCTTCTCGGCGCCGGTTTCACCAGAGCATTTGAACAAGTGTGAGTGTGGAGGCAGATCCCAGCGAAGACGCCATCGGCGGTGTGTGTTTTTGCCTAGGCCCAGGCCACACGACACCGCCAAGTGCTTCAGATTGCCAGGCTTTTACCAGCAGGACCTGCATCCGCTGCCTCAAGTCCCTAAAAGCCTACTTGCTGGAACAGAAAATGGATCTGAACTCCTCGAGGGGAAGCAGAAAGAAAAGAAGTCGCCATAGCAAAGACCGTGAGTCGGTCCGGCACGGTCCTGCTGCGCATCATGCCCTCTGAAAAAGGCCTGTCCCTCGGGTTCTGGAGAGCACCAAATCTTCTCAGGCTAAGGCCAGCCCTTTGGGGAGAAGCTGGCTAAGCCAAGGTGACCCGCTAAGGGTCACCATTAAGCCATTAGAGGTGCCTGCTTTGGCTCTACCTCCTAAGGCACCGGTGCTGCCTAACAAAAGGCACGCCTCGGAGCCCAGGACTCTCCAGTGCCCCCGGCGCACCCTGTCGTCTGTACCAACACTGACGCCGGGTCGAAGGGGTGAAGGCACCCAGGAGGGCTCTCTTCAGGCTCCCGACGCCCGGAGACTCTCGCTCCTGAGACGGGCGGCTGAGATCTTCACCAAGGATGAGCTCCAGGATCTGTTTTCCTTCTGTGGGGCAGGTCCATAAGCGGTCCTCCCATCGCCGCCCAGCCACCGGTTCCGGACCCAGCGGAAAACCACAGCCGGGAGGTGAGTCTTCCCTGTGGAAGTCGCTGGAGCACCCGCCTCACCTCCCTCCAGGGCTTGTTCCCGCATCGGGTCCGAGGACCACCGGCGTCGCTCCAGGGACTCTGGTGACCGGCGTCGGTCTAGAGTCACCCTCCAGGGCCCTTCTCGCTCTAGGCGAGGAATGCTCCCAACGTCGATCCTCTGACGGCGTCTGCTCTATCCGTCCTCCAGTCCAGGGACCGGAGTTGGTCTTCGGCCGGACGTCGGTCCCCTAGTTACCGACTTACAGTGAGAGACTGGTCATAGGAAGGGTCAGACTATTCAAAGTCATATAGTCGATCCTCCTCACCATCGTCTACCTCATCTTCCTCTCTCAGTTTGAAGTGCTCCCGGGAGAGAAGGACCAGCCTCACTCACCTCCGGACGATCCTACCTTTATGGACGCCATGAGGCACATCCAAGCCTCCAACAAGTGGGATAGGAGGACCTGATCCGGGAACGCCAGAGACTGGCTAGTACCTGAGGCAAAAGGAGCCAAAACCTCTGGTCATCCCTCCTTTGGTGGATACGCTCCAGGACCTCACCAGAACCACTTGGATGCATCCAGCCTCAGTCCTGGCCATTCCAGAAAAGTCGGACAGGCTGTATAAGGCCCCGAGGGTAGAGCCCTTTCGGAACACCCTCGGGCCGATTCCTGAGTGATCACGGCTGCCCATGATAAGTCCAGGCAGCCAAGCACCTCAGCTCCCAGCCTCCCGACCCAGAGTCTCGCTACTTGGACCAGGTGGGCAAAAGGAATATGCTGCTTCCACCTGTTCCATACGCTCCATCAACTTTCTGACGATATGGTACAGTACCAGAATGCGCTTTGGGAGAGGGACAAGAGCTGATGAAGACCCTTCCAGACTCTGCCCAGAAGATAGAGCTCCTGGACCTCCTCCATTCGGGCTCAGATGTAGGCTCCCATGTCCTGAGAGCCTCAGTATGACACGCAGTAGATATGGCACCCAGGCCAGCCGCTTCCGGGTGTGCCTATGGTGCCATGCCTGGTTGAGAGTCTCCAGCTTTCTCCAGGATCTGCAGGCCGGTATCAAGGATCTGCCCTTCCAGGGTACCGTGCTGTTTGGGCAGGAGACAGAGGCCTTGATCTCCGCCTCCAGGAGTCTGGCAAATCAATCTGGTCGGTCCGCCAGATGTGCATGCGACCAGCGACAACACCATAAATGGCCTTTTCGCCAAACCCTCAGGCGGTCAAGGTCAAGCCCGTAGCAACCAACAGGGCAGAGAGGAGGCTTTCGCAGGAGATCTGGCAACCAGCAGTCTGGTGGACCTCCGCCCATGGGCCCAAGTCCTCCCAGGCCTCTCTCCCACTCCCGGCTCAGCCCATGACTCTCTTCCCCCCCTTCCACAGGAAGATCCAGGGGGCGTTGTAGCCGCTTCTCCCTTCATTTTGAAGGGTGGAAGTCAGTTACTGCGGACCAATGGGTCTAGACATCATCAATCGGGGACACACGCTGGAGTTCACAGAGTTTCCACCGCACACTTCGCCAAAGCTCTCCCGTTATCCTCCTTCTCACATCTCACTTATAGAAGGAGAGATCCAGACTTTCTTGCAAAAAGGGCAATAGAGATGGTCCCTTGCATCAGCGAGGACAGGGTTTTATTCTCACTTTTCCTGGTCCAAAAGACAACAGAACCTTCGTCCCATTCTGGACCTCAGTTCTGTAAACCTCTTTATCGAGTACAAAAGGTTCAGGATGGTGATCCTCCAAGGACTCTTTCCCTTGCTGCACCAGGGGACTGGCTCTGCTCTCTCCACATGCAAGATGCATACATGCATATCGGGTCTCCTCTCACACGGAAGTTTCTGAGGATCCACTTCCAAGGGGAGCACTATCAGTTTCGAGTGCTTCGTTCGGCCTCTCTTCCGCTCCGGAGTCTTCACCAAGTGCCTAGCAGTGGTGGCTGCAGCTCTAAGGCGTACGGGCACTATGTGTTCCCTACCTCGACGACTGGCTGCTTAGCCTCGTCAAAGAGTAGGCCTTCTATGTGCCCTCGAAGACACTTATACTCTGTTCCGAGGGCTGGGGATCACCCTGAACTTCAAAATGTCCCGGAGCCCAGTCAAAGCTCGCCTTCATCGGAGCGATCCTGGATTCCGTCCCAGGGCATGGCCTTCTTCCCCATGACAGGGGAGATCGCTTGCGAGAGATGGCAGAACGGATCTCCATAACTCCTCAAGTTTCAGCTCGGAACTTCCTCAGTTTACTGGGGCACATGGCGGCAGCAATTCCTGTCACTCCCTAGGCCCGCCTCCACATGAGGGTCCCACAATGGATCGTGGGTGCAATGGGACCAAGGCCACGATGATCTAGACTCCCCAGTCAAGATCTCGGAGCCAGTCAGGAGAACTCTGCTTTGGTGGATGGACCCCAGGAATTTAGAGAATGGGGTCAGCTTTCTTCTGGAGCCACCAGGTCACACTCTGATGACAGATGCATTGGACCTGGGGTGGGGGTGGCGCACCTGGGTGCTCGTTGAAAGCAAGGGGTTTGGTCACCGAGGAGCAGTTCCTTCACATTAGTGTGCTGGAAATGCAAGCGATTCTGTCGCCCTACAGGCTTTTCAGGAAGACCTGGTGCCAGGCTGTCTTCTAGTTCAGACAGACAACATGGCGGTTGTCTTCATCATCAACAAGGGGCACTCATTCGTATCCTTTGCAGGGAGGCGATGAGAGTCGGTACTGGGCGATGGAGCGGGGCATTCTGCTGTCCGCAGTGCACGTTCCTGGCATCCTCAACGATCTGGCCGACAGCCTCAGCAGGTCGCTGCCCAGAGCACACGAGTAGGGAGCTGCTACAGTCGTAGAGACCAGCTCTTCGACAGGTGGGGTCTTCCAGAGCTGGACTTTGCGTCACCGCTAACGCCAAACTGCCAACGTCCTGCTCGCGAGCATGCGCCTGGAGTTTTCTGGCCAGACACGTTATCCCTTTGCTGGGCAGGGAGGTTTCTCTATGCCTTTCTGCCTTCCCTCTCATTCAGAGAGTGCTGCTCAAGTTACAGGCAGAAGGGTCCGAATGATCCTAGTGGTCCCCAGATGTCCTCAGCAGATTTGGTTCCCACTACTACAGCGGTTGTTAACAGAACCCCCAATTCCGCTGCCCATATGCTCGCAGTTACTGTCCCAGGACCAAGGGTCGCTGGTCCACCCAGACCTTCGGTCCTTACACCTACATGCTTGACTTCTTCAGACGTAGTTCAACATAGATACGGGTTTCCGAAGTGGCAGCAGTCCTAGTTTCGCAAGAAAGCCCTCTACCCGCCTCCGCCCACGCTATGAAGTGGAAGTTTGTCTTGGGCATCGCTGCAGCGTTTGGATCCCGTCACCTGCCCTGTAACTCAACTTTACAATATCTCCTCTCCTTGTATGAAATGGGTCTGAGTTACTCCTCTATCAAAGGTGCACATGTGGGCAATTCCTCCATCATGCTCTCGTGGAGACAGAGCATTGGCACAATTGGATGTCGCCTGCACCTTTCTTAGGGAATTCTGCATGTAAGACCTCCCATTCAGGACCCTGTCCCACCCTGGGACCTCCTTTTTGTTGAAGAAACTCACCCTCCCTCCTTTTGAACCAGCAGTGGATTGTGAGCTGCGTTACCTTTCTTGGAAGGTTTGTTTTTGGTTGTTGTTACTTCAGCTCGAAGGGTTTCGAGCTTCAGGCTCTGATGTGTAAAGAGCCCGATTTAATTTTCCACAAGGAAAGGGTTTCCCTCAGAACGAATCCTAAGTTTCTTCCGAAAGTGGTCTCAGAGTTGACCCTCAACCAGTCAGTTGACCTTTCTGTTTATTTTCTTTCCTTCCAATAGAGGAGGCTCTCCTCCACACATTGGATGTCCACAGGACTTTGAGGTACTACCTCAAGAGGACGGCTCAGCACCGTTAATCAGAGCAGCTTTTGTGGCCTTTGCACCACATTGCTTGGGTTGACCGTGACCAAGCAGGCTATCTCAAAATGGATAGTTCGCTGCATCCGCTTTGTTACAAGAAACACAAAAAACCCTACTGGGCCTGGTCAGGGGTCACTCCACCAGAGGAGTGTCAGCATCTTCGCCGCCCTATGAAATATCTCCATAAAGGACATTTGTGCAGCCGCAACCTGGAACTCGGTGCATACTTTCGTCAAGCATTACAGCTTGATATTGTCTCCAGACACCGAGCTGACTTTGGCCTAGCTGTTTTACAAGGGCTTCTGTCCTGAGACCTCTGGAGTCAGCATATTCCACCTCCTGGGGGTCGCCTGCTTTGGTGTGGGACTGCTTGGGATTCAGTCCTTATTGTAATAGCCTGCTGCAAGAGCTCCCACTCAGTAAGATAGTACAGTCACGTAAGAACTTACCATAACAGGTAGATCTTCGAGAGGAGCTCTGCAGCAGGCGCCACTTCCCATCGCCTTCCCCTCGGCGTGCAGATCCATCTTCGCTGACATTTCCATTTCTCTTCTACAGTCGCTTTGTCTCCTTCTCTTGTCAGGCCTTCCTCCGGGTCTTGGCGGGAGAACTGAGGTGGAGCTGGGTCCGTCCCCTCTTGTACTCAGACTGACCTCGGGCGGGCCGGCGTTGGGGCGGTCCCTGCTGTGTACTGCTGGCGAAGTTTCACGGAGGGTCCTAGTGCCCGCTGCATAGTCCTTATTGTAATAGCCTGCTGCAAGAGCTCCTCTCAAGAGCTTCTGTTACGGTAAGTTCTATGTAACTGTACTTTTCTTGTTTTTTTCCACCAGATTTGCAACATACACTTTTTGAGAGGCCACCTCATGAACACTGGCACTGTCGTTTCATTACTTGTCCTGAAAGGTGATTCCATGCAGTGACTGCAAAATCACCTTTCAGGACCAAATAATGCCATGACAGTGGCTGAATTCATGAGGAGGGGTCCCAATAACCCCATATTGAAAATTTGGTGCCCAAATTCCCAGAATGCCTGAGATATGCACCAAAGTTGAAAAACCCTATTTGTGACATTATACAGCTTACTGGCATTTCTTCAGTTCGCGGTCAGCTTTGAAGTATGCAGACATGTTTCCGTCCACGGAAGATCGTCACGATGTGCTCTGAGGTAAGTGGGGGGGTGTGTGGGGAGGTAGGGTGCACAGAGGGTGGGTGCGGGTTGGGGGCAGGGCCACGGAGTCAACGAGGACTGTTTTCTGATTTACAGGTAAAAATAAAAAACAAACATTGCGGGAATTTTTTTTTTTTACAGGGACTTTGGCATGCTGGGTGGGTCCAGTGTGCCACCCAAGTGTTTTTGAGGTGGCCAGCCGATGGGGATTGAGCACCCCTTTGGCAAATTAAATTGGGACCGGGGAGACTGAAGCTGACAGGGATTGGGCCCCATCGGCAAATAAAGACTGTTTTTAGGAGGGGCACATGCTGTCCCCCTTGGCAGTGGGTTGCATAATATTGTTTGTGAACATGGTGGTGGCTTGTCACCACGCTCATAAACAATATTACACTAGGTAATGTTCCGCTTTGCAATGACTGGGTCGCTCTTTGTGCAGCGCAGCTGCTGATGCTGCAATGACCAGGCAGCCCTGATTGCTGCAGTGAAACGCTACAGCTTGGTGGCACTTTTGGAAGCCAGTGTCTTCAGCACACTGCCCCCATTGGTCCACCAGTGCCAAGCCCCCAAATTCAGTGCCTCTGTTGGCTGCCACAGTGCCGTGCCTCCACAACCCGCTCTCTCCTAAGCTGCCACATAATGTTTCTTGCTCATGCGCAGCAAACCTAAATATTCAAATGCAGGCAGTAATTGGAGAACACAGTTACCTTATGCAAGAAATCTCAGATTAAGTCAGAATTGGAGGTCAAGTGTTCGTTAAATATCATACACCAATTACAGTTGGCAAATATAACTTGCAGGAGGAGTAACCAGGTATTAGATAAAGTTGAGCATAATTTATCAAGGAAACACAGGTTGACAGGAAGGAGTTGTCAGACAGCAGGAGTCAGCAAAAGCAGTTGCATTGTGCGGCAACAAACAGGTTGCAGAGATGACTGAAAAAGAGGAAGAGAGGTGATAGCCAGAATGGTTGGGAGAAGCAAGTTCCAACAGGATACAGCCAAGAAGGCAATAGCAGTCGGGGCTATCTGTAGTGATGTTTTATTAGGCCTGTTCAGTATATGATGTATCTTTTCCATACTTTGTTCTTAGCTTTATCATTACATATAGAGGATATAATAGAGCAGGATGTGTCTGTTTTCGCTGATGACACAAAGCTGTGTGGCAGTGTGGACAGCAAAGAGGGGTGAGGAACTTCAGGAAGATGAGAAGATGGAAAGGTGGTCAGAGATCTGACAGTTGAGATTCAACATTAGGAAGTGCAAGGTAATGCACTTTGGGGAAAGGAACCCACTCACAGAGTACTGAATGGGAGTGGTTATGCTGGCCACTACAACAGAGGAGAGAGAGAGAGATCTGAGGTCACTATCAGCTACCTTCTTAAGCAACCAGCCAATGCAATAAGACGACAGCAAGGCACTGAAGAAGTTTTGGGGTGTATCAGGAGGAGGTTTGACAGTAAGAGGAGCGACATGATACTGCCCTTATACGGATCTCTGGTGAGGCCTCACCTGAAATACTATGCCCAGTTCTGGAGTCCCCACCAGAGAAAGGATACTGACTGGCTGGAGTCAGTACAGAGATGAATTACCAAAATGATACAAAGCCAGCAAGGCATCTCTTGAGAGGAACCACTGGTGGCTCAGAACATGTACTCGCTGGATGCCAGACGAAGGGGAGGGATATGATAGAGACATACAACTTTCTGGAGTTATAAACAGGAGAATAGTGAAGAACTGTGTGTTAGAAATAGAGGCACAGTCATAAGAGGGCACGACTGGAGGTTAGTGATTGGCAAATTCAGAAGAGATGAGAGGAAGTTATACTTCACTGAGAGGGTGGTGGAGCAGTGAAATAAATTACCAGCAGAAGTGGTGGGGGCAGCTACTCTAAATTAGTTCAAACATGGCTGGGACAGAGCAAGATGACTTGTAATCCCACTGGGGAACCGGGGATGGTTATTTTTGGTGGGACATGGGGGCAACCCCGCAGGACACTAGGTCAGAGCTGTTGTAGTATAATATGGGCAAACTTGATGGACCATAGTCTCTTTCTGCCAAAGGATTCTTTATTTCTGTTCTTCTAGTACATGAGGCAGCTTGAGTTTGTGTCAGGAATATATCATGCCGAACAGACTTGATAGACTTCTTTGATTGGTTCATGAAGGCAGTTGATAAGGACCCAAACAGTAGACATGCTATATCTGGACTTTAGGAAGACCTTCTGCTCTGTGCCCCATAGAAGACTTGTGAGAAGGCTGGTAGATATGGGGATGGAAAACTAATCTTGGTGGGTTAGTAACTGTCGGGGGACTCAGAGGGTAACTGTCAACAAGGAATATTTAGGGATTAGAGAGGTCACTAGTGGGTATCACATGCAGGTCCCGAGGCCAGTCCTTTTCAGTATACTCATCTCTGATATAGGGAGGGAATCCAAGGCAAAACGGTTTCTTTGCAGATATCTAAAATCAGAGGCAGGGTGACTACAGTGGAGGGAGTATGTGGAATGAAAACAGACCTGGACAGACTGAAAGGTGGTCCAAAATACGTCAACTAAAATTTAACACAAAAAGTGTAAGGTCATGCATATTAGCAAAAGAAATCTGAAACCAGAGTACTGACGGGGGCGGGGAAGCGTGAGAGTGGAGCTGATGTCAGAGAAAAGGCCTGGGGATCATTATTAGTGACAGTCTAAAGTCTCATGCCCAATTTCAGAAGGTTACAGGGAAAGCAAATATGATGTTGGGGCTAATAGGAGAGAGTTTTCTAGTAGAAGGAAGGAGGTGATTCTGCCACAGTTAATACTAGGTACAATATTAGGTTGAATAGACATAAGAATGCTATGCTCTTGGGTCTGTCTTCCGCTTTATGTTGGACTAAGTGTTTACCCCTTTTCCTACAATAAGTACCCAGCCTTTTCTTGAATAGTCTGAGTGTTTCAGGCTCCACTACTGTGGCAACCTGTTCCACCCTTTGACCACCTTCTGTGTGAAAACCCTTCCCTGCTATTTTTCTTAACCTGCTCTAACTTAAATTGCTTATCGAAGTGATCTCAGTACAGCATCCTTGACCATGTAGGTCATCCACAACTCTCTTATTAACTTCTTATTTTTAGATATTTTGAACAACTAGAGCAAATCTCCTCTTACCCTTCTTTCCCTAAGGTTAAAAAAACAAGATTCCTAATTTTTTCATTATAAGGTATATCATACAATCTTGGGATTAAATTAATTACTTGATGTTGTACTCTTGTTTTCTTTTTGGTTCTTTATACAACATTCTGTCACATTATAACAAGAGTTCTATGGCAATTCTTTTTTGGGGTCATAGGGGAACATAGGTCAGGGTAAGGCACAGACTTCCTGAAAACATAAACTGAACTTACAGACTTAAATGGCAGACTGGTGGGCCATAGGCCCTTATCTGCTGACACTGTCTATGTATCTATGTATCTGTTTCTCTGTCTTCCTTTATTTTTAAAAGTACTGTATGTGACGCCCCAGCTGGTTATGTTTGTTCTTTGATGATTTTGTAATATAGAATGTAATGTGTGATTGTCAGTGCTTCCTGAATGCCCCCCAGGTTTCAGAGAAGCAACAGGATATGTTAACTTGAAATCAGGAGGTAATTAAAAGAATAGAGAGCCTTAATTAAGGGTCTCCTGTTTATCTGACTTAATTGGAGCTGACCAGCTGCCAGGATATAGGGATCGAAACTTTTATGACGCCTTAGAGGAAGAAAACATGTCATATCACTATGGTGCTAAAAAGTCATAAAATCCTTTGATCCTTGGGAAAAGAGGATCTGCTCGAGATCAAAGAGGGGATGTTAATTAAGGAGTCATATTGGGAAATGAGTTTTGCCGATGTCACCTTATTTAATATACCTTCTGATAGGACACCCTGTTTGTATAATTTTAATATTCTAAAAGGAGGAGCTAGATGGCATCATAGAAGGGTGGAGATACAGGGTTTGTTCTGTATTTCCACTGAATCACATTTCTTTGTGTGCTCTTAGAAACAAGAACTAACTATAAGCACTGTAAGAAGGTAATACATTAGATAGAAACGCCTAATTGTATTGTGGTAGGAGGTTATGTTTGTACTTTTCCTTGTTTTCTTTTAAGTGATTGTATGCTTTGTGATATAGTGTTCTGTGTTTACATATGACATATTTTTATCCATTTTAAGTAAATCTATATTTAAAAGACTGCCTGGGTGTGTGTTCAAAGTTCTTTCTTTTGTATGTGATGTATGGAGGGTTAAGATTAACAAACTGTTCATAAGCTTAATGGTGTTACCAAACTGGGAAAAGGTAAGAATATACTTAAGGTCTTTTATAGAGTTTTAAGGGTTCATTTTGATACCTGTTAGGTGCCCTTAGGAGAAAGATATCTATCATCCCCTAAGAGCAGATTATCTGAGCCTGTACATTTGGGTATGCTAGTATAAGGTTCACAGTTTGAATCCCCAGAACTTGAGATCAAAGGTGATTCAGACCCACAAGCAGACAGGAGGGTTACCTCTTCTGTTACCTGTTCACAATACTGCACTCGGAGGTTGGTACTGTGGGAGCAGAGGGCCTGACCTGCTGAGTGGGTTTGTTACACTGTATGCCACCTTTCTCAGCCAGTCAGCAAAATTTTCATTTCAGCTGAGCAGGCAGGCTGTGTTAATACTGCATAAGCCGCTCTGTTTCCTACAATGCAAAATGCAGCTATTTCTTTGTATAGGCAACTACGGGATATCATTCTAAGTACACATTCACTGGCTCTATTTCTGTATTTTCAATTCCCGTAGTACATCATTTAGTTCGAGCATGTTAACAATATACAAGTGCATAGGATGCACTAAATCTAAGCTGGAGCGATCCCACTTACTAACAAAAAAACATTTTCTTAAATTTTAATTATTTATCTATTTTTTATCCGTCCCCGCCTCTCCGTGCTCCACTTCATCGGGAGCACCAGTGGAGTCTGTGCCCGCTTCTGCCACCTTACCTGGACCTTCCTGCTTCCCTATGGAGCTGTGGTTCTTCACCCGGGTGGGGACGAGGTGGGTCTGCAACACCTAACAATTCATGTCTCGCCGGGATCTGGTCGGCCAGGCAGGTGTGAGCTATGAGGGGTCTGCCCTAGTGCTCTGTCTTCTGGAGCCTGGAGAGCATTTTCCTGTTCTATGGACGTGATGAGCACCCGGGATGTCAAGGCATGATCGCCGGCGTCCATCACATCCTCCCCCGTGCCTGGCTTTGTGCTTGCCGTACCCATGGCTCTGCCTGGGACCAGTCAAGTGCTGAGCCTGTACCCTCCTTCCTGGAGATGACGAGCAGTCCTCTGAATGCTCAGCCTCCTCCCCCTTGCTGGCCCTCCGACATCTGAGCTCGTTTCTGAACGTGCGTTGTCGTCGCGAGCAGTAGTGCTACCACTGCGCTGTCAGGATGGCCCTTTTTATAAATTTTAATGTGAACTGCTCCATCTTTTGTTCACCGAGCAGTCACGGTATTACAGCCAGAGTCCTTAAAGGTTCCTAGACGCTTAATGTTTAATATTTTTGTATAAATTTTTTCCTGTTTTTCTGGTGAGCTGGCAGGCAGCTCGCCCCTTCCTCAGGGTTTAGATCAGTTTCCGGCCGTCCAGGATAATCATGGATCCTGCCAGCTGCGTTGTTCTTCCGCCCCTGCTGTGGCCGCACGCCTCTGTGTAGAAGCACACGCATGCTGCGATCCCGCAGCACCCACCTTCAGGTGTCGCTCCCAACCCGCGCTACCCCTCAGGCCTCCACCTGGGGCAGCCGTACGGGTGGAGCGGTGATGTCCTCCTCGGGAAAGGAGAGCTGCCTTGCAACTGCTTAATCCAACTCCCACCTCGCCGTGGATGATGCCCAAAGACCCTGGCTCGTTCCCAAACCCAGGTGACTGGCATAACGCGAGGTGTGGTGTACAGTGCTTCAACCCTTAGTGCCACCGGCTCGCCCTCCAACAAGTAACTCTCAACACCAGACTAATAAGACTTCAACAAGCCTTCTGTTATTTTCTTTTATCTTTTAGTCTGTTTTGTTTTCAACGGGGTTATGTGCTGCTGCATACAATCAATCAATCAGTCAGCTTTTATTTATAATGCGCTTTTCAAAACCAAAGCATGTATACATTACACCAGAAACATGGCACAGAAGTGGCACCTGCAGTGCTTTCCATATATCCCCTTCTTTCCTTTTCATTATTTCTCCTGTGTTCTTAAACTGCATACAGGACCCAGGAGTAAGGAGGGAAAATATAGCAGCAACAGCTGTGGGGACAGAACAGAGTTTTCTTATAAGGTGCTGCAGGTGGGCAACAATACAGTGAAAAGAAAATGGAGAAAAGAAATGACAAAGTGTAAAATAGAGATGTTGTGACACTAAGGAAAGAGAGGAAGGGAAATATTTAAAATGGGTCCTGTACATTTTAGATAAGTGCCACCCCCACCCCACACAAGAGGGAAACGGTCTCAACTGCTTTGCAATTACTCAACACCCTGGAAGGGTTGGAACTTCCACCTACCCACTTTAGAAGTTCCACCTGTCTCTGGGTCAAATTCTGATGGGCCAATTCCATGTACTTCACTAGTCTTTGTGGAGGTTAATCATATAGTCTGAAACATTTGAGTGCCCCACATTTCTCCCTTCCTCCCAGAGCTGTTTCACCACATCAAGGGGCCCTGGGATTTCTGCCTTACAACAAGGAAAAGGTAAAAGCCCGTAGTTGCCTGGGTACCTCCCTATAAGCAAATAACATCGTAAGGTAGATACCTAGCCTAGTCCTTTCCTTCCTCCTGTACATATTTCTTCAACATGTGTTCCAGGGTTTTATTAAACTGCTTACCAGGCCATCAGTTTGCTGGTGGTATGGTGATGTTCTAATCACTGACACACCCAGCAAACGGTACAACTCTTTTAAAACTAACAAAGTAAAGTTGCTACCCTGAACTGTCAGGATCTCTGTGGTATGCCCATTCTGCTGAAGATTTTAGCAAGCTCTTCAGCTATTCTTGGGGCAATAACAGTATGGAGGGGTATAGCCTCGGTACCAGGTAGCGAGTTGCACAAATACCAGAATAAATCTGTTCCCTTTCGAACTTTTCTGTAAGTGGCCTATTATGTTCATCGCTACTTTCTCAAGTGGGGTCATGACACTTGGTATGGGTTGTAATGGTACCCTGTTCTTTTTATCTCCTTGTGCCATCTTCTGACATTTTGTATAGCACATTATCATGGATGGCTGGCCAAAGAATCTAGTCAAAGCCTGTTAAGGGTACGGTCCCTCCCTTCATGCCCTGCCATGGGAATATCCTGGGCCAAATGGATTAACTTCTCCCAATACTTTGGGGCATCACCAGTTGTTCAACAATTTCACCAGATTTAGGATTCGTACATATTTTATACAGTATACCATTACTTAACCACATACTGGGTTGTCCATTCACAACCACTGAGTCCATCTGTGAAAAAAGGGGATCAAAGTATTGTTCAACAGTTGTTGCCGTTTGATCTCACAACCCTGTAGAACAGATGCCAATTCGTGGAGTACCTTGATGGGTGTCACTCATTGATGTTTTAATGTTCTTTTTCTGCTCGTGTCATTCTCCTCTTCCCTGGGCAATCTAATAACCCTTCTTCAAAAGGAAATACATTCTGGATCTGCTCCAGAGTGCTTGGGCTCTTGTGGTTACAACAACCAAGGTATTATGAGCCTGTTGATTCTTCATTAGCTGATCAAAATTGGGGTGATCTTGCCCTGTAATGATGGGAACTGGAAGTCAGGGTATAAGGCCACGAGTCATTGCTTGTTTCTCATTTTCCACAGTCATTGTGACAGATGGAGTTGGGTACTGGTGCACATCCCATGAACACAAATGACTCAGGCAGGGCCTGTCACATCAATTTCCTTCATCAGGTCTACCCTTACTAATGTCTGTCGACTCCCTGAATCCAACAGTCCTGACAGTTGCTTTGCCCCAGTTTGTACTGATGTCACATATCCCCAGTTAGCCAGTGTTAAGTGGGCTGGCTCTTCTTTTGTTTGGGGGCACTTCCAGGCAATGTGCACTTTTCCAGGACAAATTGTGACTAATCACATCTGCTGGATAATTCCTTCCCCGCTTTCCTTCTTCCAGTCACTCTTACAAAGTTTGGGTTACTAGGTCTAGAATAATCAAATTGTCTTACAAGATTAGGTGTTTGTGGAGAGGAGCCTTGGTATCCCTGGGCTTAGAGGTCGTGCAGCCAGGTAATCTTCTGTCGGGTTATAGTTCGCTCCGCTGAATTCAGTTTGTGTTTTTGACCCAGATTTGGATGTCTTGGGGAGGACTTGGATGAACTGTTCTGTAATAATCAGCTCAATATTTTGTTCTGTGGTCTTAGTAGTTGGTTGTAGCCATTTACAACAAAAGTTTTTAAAGAGCTCCTGACAGAATTGAGACAACTTTGAAAAATGTAACATTCAGGCATAAATGTAGCTTATATTTCACATTTTATTCTCAATTCCACCATTATTTTCTTATTACTAAGGGTATTGGTGTGCATGAATACAGTATCACTGCCCTTTTGGTCTTGGATCTACGATGCCAGTTCGACAACTGTGTTGTTGACTGATATCTCAGTGATGGATTTATATGGACTGCAAGTTGCGGTTGACATAAATCTGGCAGGAGACCCCGGTTGTTTTCCTGTCCTGGGTTTCATCCCCTTCGCAATCCCTGAACTAGGATTCAACTCTGAGTCAGAGTTGATTCGAGGAGGCGGTGCAGGTCCGGAGACAGAGTGCCAGGGTTCATGGAACTATTGTTAACCGTCGACGATGCTGTCGGCATCGACGGTTCGCTATAATGGTGTCACCATACAGTCGGCATACTGCCTGCTTACACCTGACATCATAATTATATTTATGATATCAAAATATGTTGCTGTGAAGATAATTATGATATCACAAACGGGGATTGTGATGAATGTGTAGAGAAGCAGACAGAGTAGATATAGTCTACGGGACAGGATCTTGTTTTCATGCAACTGTTTTCAGTAATAAAGAAAATTAGGATGTTAATTACTGAAAATATAAGAAGTAATAAAGAAAGTGGAATGGAGTTGAATATAAATCTTCCTTTTTCAAAGTTTTCCTAATGCTGTCAAGGGCTTTTAAACCTGGCATAGGTCTTTCTAGGGTATCCAGGGCAGCCATCTTCTGGGAATGGAACCTTTGTTGGTAGGTTTCAGTATTAATATTATACCATCTCCATATTTCCTCCTTTACTTGGTCGTCATTTTCAGCATCTCTCCCACTTAAATGGCCATACACTAGTTGGGTACTTCGGACAAATACGTGCATGTTCTAATGACCCATTGTTCTCAGGGCCAGGCCACATTTGGGAAATATGTTTGAAAGTCATTAAGTATACCTCAGTATCATCAGGCTCAGTACATTTGGTTAGTTTAATGTCTCTGGAGGCATTTCTGTTTGAATGGCCTGGGCTGAGGGCTTGTATAGCCCAAGTGTGTATGCCTACTTCTCATCCTGTTGATGATCCTCTTCTCATTGTCACCCATGTCCAGTTGTTTCATGCACACCCATCACAGCAGGTTGTTGGTAACCTCCAATGGTCTCTCCGTTGTATGTTCCTCCGCCTCTGGTATATCAATCTCCAAATTCTTCCTCGCTCTTATACCCAGTCCAGGTCTTGGTTTCTTTGCTGTTTTCTGCCATGGTTCGAGTCAATATGTAAGCTTTTGGTTCAGCATGTTCACCTTTATGCATCTGCCTGGATGGTGGTGTGACACCCACTGATCATGTCTCCCAACCAACCTTGACGTACCAGCATCTCACTCCTAACACCACTTGTGAAGGTGTGGGATAGATAGACACAACAACATAGGAGAAGGTGAATAAAAACACAGGATTATTCTTTGTATTCAAACCATAAAAATATAGGAAAAAACAGAAAGCAAAAGTTAGTTTCATCTGAATTTTTCTTCCAAATTCCTCGCCGGTATGAAAATGAGCTTACGCTTCCAAGTGCTTCTCTCTTAATTGAAGACAACTGACTCACTCTAACTTTGGTACCTCAGATGGTGGATTTTTATACCCTTCCTTGCATGACATCATAGTCAGATGATCAACCCTTTTCTGAAAAAAGCTCATAACTTTCTTTCTCTTTCTTATTTCCAACATAAAACATCAATTATATACAAATCTTCTGTTTTATTATTGATACATCATAGAATCAAATAGCATTTCCTGAATTATAGAGGTTTTAAACACCATAAATATTTAATAAGCATTAATTAGGCTAAGCCCCTCCCCTGAGCGTGTCACCACCCACGGTGACCGAAATAAAATAATTAGTTTTGAGGGCTGCCAGCTCCTATAGAGTCATGGTTTTTACAACTGTATCCACACAGTTGTGCTTGATTTTCTGCTCCTTCATTTTGCTATTGGGGCTTCATTCTTAGTAAAATTCAGGTCTCTCATGTTCACAGGATTCCTGTATTTTACAGGATAATTGTTCCTATAGACTTGCATTGGTTTTACGGAAAACACAGCAATTTGACTTCCATGGGAAATAATGTAATCAACAGGAAGACACAGGAAAATTGTTGAGCTACAGGAAAATGTCACATCAGTCTGGGAGCACTGAAAATTATTCCAGTAGGGTTTCTACTGTCAGGCGATAGTATAGTTTCTTTTGTTGGGAGGGTTTCACTGTTTTGTAGAGAGAACAGGAGAAAGAGGGTGTGTCCCTCTTCCCCTTCATATGATAACCAGTGAACCTCGCCTGGTTTTATTTTCTATATATATATTTTATAACAGCAGGTCTGTTGAAATGACAAACTTAATATTAAAAGGACATGTTTCCATAACTAAAAGCGAGTGGCTGTCTGTATGCAAGAAGAGAGAGAAAAGAATATACAGTTAATTTTCTGGACAGCTGCTCCATTTTCTTCTTTTTGGTTCTTTATACATCATACTTCCACATTATTACAATAGTTTGCACATAGGAGGTCTTTTTGGGTCATAGGGTAACCTCTATTTCTCTGTCTCCTTTATTTTTTATAGTATGCGCTTTTCTCGCCAGTCAGCAAACTTTTCATTTCGCTGAACAGGCAAGCTGTAGTAATACTGCATAAGACGCCCATTTCCTACATTGCAAAACGCGGCTATTTCTTTGTATAGGCAACTATAGGAATATCATTCTAAGTACACATTCACTGGCTTCATTTCTGTATTTTCAATTCTCCATACTGCATCATTTAGCTCAAGCATGTTAACAATATAAAAGTGCATAGGACGCGCTAAATCTAAGCTGACGCGATCTCACTTGCTAACAAAACAACATTTCCATAAAATTTATTGTGAACTACTCTGTCTTTTCGCTTATCGAACAATCACGTATTACAGCCAGAGTCCTTAAAGGTTCCTAGACCCTAATGTTTATTTTAAACAAATAACTCTCAACACCGGACTAATAAGACTTCAACAAGCCTTCCTTTATTTTCTTTTATCTTTGTCCGCTTTGTTTTTCAAGGGGCTATGTACGCGTATTCACAGGAAAACAGCACTGAAACGGCACATGCAGTGCTTTTTTTTTAATTTGTTTTTATTCGATATTTTACATCTAGTTACACAATGGACAGATCCAAGTTACATATCAGTCATTCTGGGAAAAATACAGTGGTTAGCTTTTATGAAATACTTTATCAATTAAATCTCATGCAGAAAATAACACTTGTTAAATTATATGGGTGAAACCATGGGTCGAGAATCGGAGGGAAAACATGACTGTGCTATTTCTTTTATCCCCTTTTAATTAATTACCAGATCCAATTCACAAAGCAAATCCAAGCTTTGCTGGGTTACATATTGGATCCATTGATTCCATTTCCATACTCGTGAAACTGATCACCCCGCAGTTCTACATTAAAGGTCTCTTTTTATAGATTTCGTACATTATTTGTCTCCAACCTTGGACCGTAGGGAATCTGAGGCTTCATCCAACACCTCGTGATTGCCTTCTTTGCAGCCACAAAGGTTGTTGGGAGAAGAGATTTTCCCGGGGCATGGACCGGATAAACCCTGAAAGGAACTGTTCTGCAGTAAGCTCCACTGGTTCAGAAAAAGGGTAGTTAGTTCTGCTTTGAAAGGTTAGCCAAAAGGGCATTAAAGAGGGCAGGACCAGAAGACGTGTCCGAGGGTAGCCTGACGACAACCACAGTTCCTCCAACACCTCCCATATATGTCTGGGAGATATTTCATTAATACTGAAGGAGCTCTGAAATATCTGGAGCGACATTTCCATGCAAACTCCCTTCAGTAAGGAGATGAAGTGGATTTTAACTCAACTAAGGATGTTCTAGACCACGATTCTGGGGAGACTTGCAATTGCAGGTCTTTATTCCAGGAAGTTAAAATTGTTAGTGTGGTAGTGGGGAGGCCCATACGTAGCTCCACGGTATTAGACCAATTAGATGGGTTCCCAGTTTACCCTTTATCGCATCTATAAACAATTTTAGCAGGTCAGAAATAGGGAGGGTATTCTGTGAGGTATTATTATATTGCAAGGATGTGATTACTAACCTGGAAGTATCTAAAACGATCAGAGGGGCCAAGGCCAAATGAGGACTGGAGTCTGTCAAAGGAATAATCCTTCAGGGACAAACATTGGAATACGTGCGATAAGCTGAATCTTTGTCATCTAGAGAAGGCTTGGTCCATATAGCTGGGGATGATTTTTTCATCTTGGGATATTAGTTTACAGTATTCATATATTTTTGGATGGGCCCTGCTTTTCTTATGTGTTTCCAGAGTCTATATGTCTGGGTCGTTATTTTTGTTAAAATAGAGGGTTAAGGATTTATTGTCAGAGGAAAACAAGATCTTCTTTACATCATGCAAATCATTGAGTTGAAATTCTATTGTTTTCCAGGGGCATTATATGGTTCAGTGAGCCATAATATGAGAACCCTTAAAAATGCTGCTTAGGCGTATAAGCGGAAGTCTGGAAGGTTCAATCCACCTTGCTTTAGGGATAATTGAAGGATAGGTAATCTAATTCTAGGTGATTTTTTTTCCCCATATAAAGTTTTGTATAATTTTGTTCCATGATGTGAAATAAAATATTAGAAGGATAAAAGGGGATGGTTTGGAGCAAATATAAAATCTGTGGGAGGATATTGATGGATTATTAAGAGTTTTTGGTGTAGAGAGGTACATGTTGAAGACCATTTGTCTAAATCAGCCTGTACCTTGACTGTAAGAGGCTCATAGTTAGAGAGTTCAATAACCCCAGGGTCAAAAGGGAGATATATGCCCAGATATTTTATTTTAGTTGTACGCGCACAACCAGTGCTTTCCATATGTCCCCTTCTTTCATTTTCATTATTTCTGCTTTGTTATTAAACTCCATAGAGGACCCAGGAATAAGGAGGGAAATTATAGCAGCAAGAGCTGAGGGAAAGAACAGAGTTTTTTTATAAGGTACTGCAGGTGACCAGCTGAAAAAAAGAAAATGCATAAAGAAATGACAGAGTGTAAAATAGAGCTGTTGTCACACCAAGGAAAGAGAGGGAGGGGAATATTTAAAATAAGTCCTGTACATTTTAGATAGGGTGCCACCCTGTCACATCGCCTACTAGGTTTTTGTATTTTGTTATGTGTCCACCTGGCCACCTAGCCTGGTATCATCCATGAATGTTTGATCCGCCATTAATATATAGATGCATATCCTCTATTAAAAAAAAAATGAGAATAAAGACAACCAGCATCGAGTCCTGAGGCACCTTATTAGTTATCTTACTGGCATTTGATAAGGTTCCATTTATTTTAACAAATGTTATTTTACTATCTATTCCTGCACACGCCATCTTTTAATCAGTTCTCTATGTGGAACCTTATAGATACATAGACACTGTCGGCAGATAAGGGCCTATGGCCCACCCAGTCTGCCCATTTGAGCTTGTAAGTTTCCTTACGTTTTTCTAGAAGTCTGTTGCCCTTACCCTTGACCTCCAGAATTCCCTTTATGTCTATCCCATACATTCTTAAATCCTGTGATTGCTTTAGCCCCCACACTTCCTCTGACAGGGTATTTCACTTTTCCACCACCCTTTCTGTGAATAAATTCTTCCTTACATTCCATCTGAATCACCCTCCCTCCAACTTCATCCTTTGCCCCTAGTCCTGGAGCATCTTTTCACTGGAAAACAGTGTATTCCTGCACCCTCTTCCTCCCTATAAGGTACGTGTATGTCTCTATCATATCCCTTCTTTCCTCCTCTCCTCCAGGGAGTACGATTCAGATCCTTCAGCATGTCCTCATAGGACTTGTGATGCAATCTCTGTACATCTTTATTGCCCTCCTCTGAACCTTCTGTACCCTATGTTCCTTACATGGGTAAGGTCTCAGAACTGTACACTGTACTCCACATGGGAACTCACTAGTGTCTTGTCTAGTGGAATTATGAACTCATTTTTCCTGCTGGTGATGCCCCTGCCTATGCATCCCAGCATCCTATTTGCTTTACCTACTGCCTTGTCACACTGTTTCCTACTTTGAGGTCATTAGAGATGATAACCCCAAGGTCCCTTTCCTGCTTGGTGAATGCTGTATCCTCACCCCCAACTGATATGTTGTTCCAGGGTTTTTGTGCGCCATATGCATTATCTTGCACTTCTTTGCATTGAATTTCAGCTAGCAAACCCTTGACCATACTTCAAGCTTCTGCAGGTCCCTCCTCATTCTGTTTACACCTTCTAGCATGTCCACTGTGTTACAGAGCTTCGTGGTCATCAGCTAACAGGGAAATTCTGCTTCTAGGTCCTTTGCAATGTCACTGATGAAGATGTTGAATAGGACCAGTCCCAGCACTGATCCCTGTGGTACCCCACTGGTCACTCTTCCTCTGTGGAGTGACAGCCATTTACCATCACCCTCTGTGTCCTGCTGCCCAGCCAGTTACCCACCACTGCACTACTGTCCTGCCCACTCCCATATTCCCAGTTTGTTTAATAGCCTTCTATGTGGCACAGTGGCAAAGGCCTTGCTGAAGTCCAGATAGGCCACAACCCTTGCCCTCCCTGATCCACCTCCCTTGTCACCAATGAGAAAATAAAATGAGGTTGGTCTGGCATGACCTCTCCTGGTGAAACCATGCTGCTTTGGGTCCTGTAGTCCTTTGGCAACCAGATGTTTCACCAATCTCTCCTCAGATGTGTTGTGGAAAGTCAGATAGATGACATCCACTAGGACGTTCTTTTCCAAACTAATGCTTATGTTCTTTGGTGAGACCTGTTTTGGAGTAATATGCACAGTTTTGGAGCTCATACCTGAAGAAGGACTGGGACCTCTTGGAAGGTGCTCAGAAGAGGGCCATGAAGATGATTAAGGGGTAACAAGGGAAGACACAGAGACATAGACTGTGATGGCAGATAAGGACTGCTAGGTCCACCCAGTCAGCCCATTTCCCTACCTACTGTATTGGATAAGCTGTAGATCCTAGTTGACCAACAGCCTATGTCCTCCTAACCCCCACTAGAATTTCCTTATGTCTGTCCCATGCATTCTTGAATTCCCCCACTGTTTTTGACCCCACAAACTCCTCAAGAAGGCCATTCCATGTGTCCACCATCCTCTCAGTGTCCTTATGTTGCACCTGAGCTGTCCCCCCAATCTTCAAATTGTGCCCCTTGTTCTTGCACATCTCTTTTCTGAAAGATGCTCCCCTCTTGGACTTTGTTGATTCCCTTGAGGTACTTGAAAGTTTCTATCATGCCCCCCTTCCTCGAGGGTATACATATTAAGCCCTTTAGTCTCTCTTCATGTGGCTTCTGGTGCAGACCCTCTACCATTTTAGTTGCCCTCCACTGGACTGCCACTATCCTGTCTATGTCCTTGCGGAGATGGGGTCTCCAGAACTGCACGCAGTACTCCAAATGGGGTCTCACCTGCTGTCTGTACAGAGGTAAAACAACTTCCTGTTTTCTAGTGGTGATGCCTCTCCCTATGCATCCCAGTATCCCCAGCCATTCTTACTGCCTTCTTGCATTGCTAGCCTACCTTTAGGTCATCTGATATGACTACCCCAGGTCCCTTTAATTTTTGTTGTTGTTAGTACCTCCCCGCCACTGTGTACTGTTCCCCTGCAAGACGTATGAGGAGGGGCTGAAGAGTCTCAACATGTACACACCAGCCGGCCCGTGAGCGCTGAGGGTTGAGGCGCTGGATGCCACACTGCACTGCGCCGGTGATCCGGTTTGGTAATGGACTCCGGTCGGCAGGGAGAGGGAGAATTGAGTGTCTCAACAGATGCTCTCCTTCCTCTGGGAGGGATACCAGGGGTACCTAGGGTGCACATGATGTCCCAAGAGTGGGTGACTACAAGCTCTCAAAGGGCTGTGGCGTCTGTTCATCGGAGTCGGGAAAGGAAACGCTGTTAGGTGCTTGGGAGGTAGATGTGCCTCAGCACGCCACTCTCTGGACATACGCCTTGCGCCAGCCGCCTCGGGTTGGGTTGAGGGGAACAGAAACCAGAAAAACAACCTCTCGGTCCTAGATGAAGACTGATCAGTGCCTCCCAGAATCCACCGACTCATGGGCAGACTTCCTGCTGTGCCAGCTCTCCTCAAGGTCGAGGAAGGCACTTCCTCACCCCACCCAGGGGATAGCTGGGAATCAAGGTAATACAGGGAGAGACCAGGGCACTCTAGGGCAGACTCTCGTCGGTGACCTGTGGAGGTTGATCAATGGTCCAAGGAGTGGAAAGGAGGGTAGCTCAGGCAGATAAAGTGATGCACAAGCACCACAAGTAAAAAACAAAAACAAATGCACACCACGAGAGGCCAGGGAAAGGAGGTACTTAAGTAATGAGGCCATGCATGGACACTGGTAGGAGAAGCTTCAAGAAAGATGAAAGGAAGTTCTTCTTTACCAAAGGGCTGAAGAGAAGTAGAATGCGATGCTAGAAGTGGTCGATGCAGAGTCCATCAGCAGCTTCAAACACAGGTGGAATAGGCACAGGGACTAGTCCAACCCAGAGATGGGAGGAAGGTGGGCAGTCGAGGAAAGTAGAAGAGTGGATTTTGAGAGGCAGATGTTGAAATATAGTCAGGGTCATGGGTATACTAGCTCGGGTCCCCAGCATTAGGCTGGGTGTGGATACCGGCAGGTGCTGGGCTGATTTGATGGGCTGTTGGCATCTTTGTTTCTGCTGTACAGTATTACTGAGCATTCTATTTTCTTACTGCTAGTTTCCACATCATTGAATCAGTCCTGAATTTGGACAACAGTAGTTGGGCTGGTAAGAAATACATTTAAAATTAGGAAGGAGAAACCATGTTCTGATCTGGGCAGACATGATTTATCCATACTTAGCCTTGGTATTTCATTCTTCCATAGAAATTTAGAAGGAGATTTGTTAAGGTTTTTGAAAAATATCTCTTCCATGATTAGCAACTAAACGAGAAAATGCATTTCAGAAGGATATTCACTTGATTACATTGATCTGACCAATTAGAGTTCAGGGCAGGAGTAGAAATTAACCTTTTTAGTACTCGCACCACAGTGGATGTGGCCAGAATGTTACATGCACCAGAGACAGGTTAGCTTCACTGGTCCACAATAATAAAATAAAGCTGAACAAGATGCAATACAACAAATTCTCACAAACAAAACTGAACAAGCCTTGATGTGGCTTCGACAGAGGTATTATGAGGGAGGGCAAGAGCCTCAAAATTCTTGCCTATCATCTTCGAGACAAACCCAACTGCAAAGTATTTCTAAAATAAAAGACCATTTATGTATTGATTTAGTTTTTGTTGACCGGTAAGTGCACTAGACAACCCTGCTTATTTTCAGGCACGGCCCGGGAGGGGGATACAGATGAATGCCAACTGACCTTGAACCAGATTAAGCTGTTACCATAGTAAGGGACAAACTTATTATACCACAGATCGTATTCTGAAAGCCTTCAGATCCTATAATTCAAATTTATATTCCTCTCCAAAGAGGGTGACCCAAATTTGATTAGCAATTTTTGTCCCAGATTAGGTTGCCCACTCTCTCTCCGCCCAGAAAATAGGATCACTTCCCCAGTTACAGGGGTGAACTTCAAACAACAATAAAAACCTTAAAATGGAAAACTTCCTGGACCAGATGGTTTTGGTCTGGAATTCTATAAAAAAAAACTAGAATCTTATATATAAACCATTACTCGCTGCCCTACAGGACTACTTGAAATCCACTAACTGCCCGATTTCCTGGAGACAGGCCACGATATCTGTCATAATGAAACCCCAACCCCACCCAAAGTATGCGACTCAGCACCCATCTTGGTATTAAACCAAGATTATAAAATCTATACAGGCATTTTGGCCCATAGATTAGACAATATTCTTCCTACACTGATACACTCTGATCAATCTGGCTTTATTAAAACAAGAAAGACCACGGATAACATTGAAGCATTACCTATACCTAATAGACCACGCAGTCTCCATGAAATTTTCATTGACACTATTAGCTTAGGCGCCCAAAAGGCTTTCGACATGGTAAATCGGGACTTTTACTGGCTGCCATGTCCAAATTAGCATTCCCAAATTATTTTCCAGAAATAATTAAAGGAATACATATGTCCCCAGAGGCAACAGTAAAAATGCGACGCCCACTCTGAGGCATAGCTCGAGGGCCGTCTCTCCATCCACCTGGAATCGCTATCTTTGGCTGCCCTTGCAGTCCTCCAGCTCGGGCTACTCAAGCAGGCACTACCGCCCGGTGGCGCCCACTCTGCGGCGTGGCTCGAGGCAGTCTCTTGACCACCGCCCGCCTGGAATCGTTATCTTCGCCGCCCTCCACGGTCCTCCAGCTTGACTACTCAAGCAGGTACAGCTGCCATTTGAATCCTGAGCCATCTGTCTCTTGTGGCTGCCGATTGGTGCTGCGCTCCAGCTAACCGACTATGATTTGTCCCTTTGCTGCCTAACCTTTTTCTGATTGGTGCGCCTTTTCCTATTCCAGACTCTGGATTTCTAAGTGCCTTTCTGGCGCTTTCCTCAGGACTCACTAATTTGACTCTGAATTTTTAAATTATTGTATTTCTGCACTGTCCTTTGTTTTGATTGCTGCCTTTTAGCAGTAGCCTTAACTACTGTACTGTATGCAATAGTCCTAACCTGCTAGTGTAACCTGCCTGATGTAAATTGTAGTGCTTGAATCCCAGTGTTACCTGCTAATTTTACTATTTATTTTCTACTGCTTTCTCTGTCCACACCCTCCTGCTTCTGACTCTGCTGTAACTCTACTCCCTGCCAGTTTTCTGCTATCACCTCTCTTAGCCATTTTCTCTACTAATCTCGCCTCCCTAGCTATCTGAATTTCTGCCTGTAATCTCACCCCCCTCTCTCTCTCTCTCTCTCTCTCTGCTCCCTCCCTCTCCCTGGCTACTGCACACTCGAGCTTTGTCTCCTGGAACCCCTCCCTGACTATCTTTAGCCCTGGCCTTTTGTCTCTCTTAATCACTCCCATCTCCTGCTAACTGTCTGCCACCAGCCTCCCGCCCCTAGTACAAGCTGCCTTGCCCAATATTAATCTTCTCTCCTCTTGCTTCCCACTACTGCGAGCAGCGCCCCACTCTGCGAGGCATGGCTCGATGGCGTCGCTCCGGCGCTGCCTGCCTGGAATCGCTATCTCGGCCGCTCTCACCGTCCTCCAGCTCGGACTACTCAAGCAGGTACTGCCACCATTTGAATCCTGAGCCATCTATCCCTGGCGGCCACCGGATTGGTGCGGGCGCTCAGCTAGCTGACCACGATTGGTCCCTCTCCTGCCTAACCCTTTTCCAATTGGTGTGCCTTTTTCCTATTCCAGACACTGGATTTCTAAGCGCCTTTCTGGCACTTTTCCCTCAGGACTCGCCGATTTGACTCTGAATTTTTTCCAGCACCCCAGTCCCTCTCGGACCTCCCACCCCTCCCAGGCACCTATTAACTACTCTTTAGCACCTCCCTCCTCCGTGATCTCCTATGTTATTGGCCCTTCCTGTACATGCTCACTGTCAGCCCTTGCTGATTTGGAATACAGTGCTTTGCTGAAATTGTTTGATTACTTGACCTTTATGTCTTAACCCGTTCTGCAAATTATGCTACTCCCCTGATAGTTTACTTACAGTCTATCAACGGATAAGTTTGCCTACCAACTCACTTTTTCTATTCCTTGATCACCCACTTATTTTCTGTCACTAGTTTTTCTATTCGGTCTTCACTTATTTACTGTCACTAGTTTGTCTACTTGGTCCCTGTTTTGATTCCAGCCTGACTCCTATCTCAATCAGGCACCCTATACCAGGTTTCAAAGCTCGCTTGTTATTAGCCCCTGGGGACCTCAGGACTGTCTCAGCTGCGGTCCACTACATTGCCTCCCTAAGCCAGGGCCCCGTGTTTACTGTGGCAAAGTGGACCAACATTCTGTGGCAGGACCTCATATTTCTGCAGCAGAACAACTGCTGATTTTGCAGCCATTCTGCGGGAGATAAATTGTGGTTAAACAGCATGTCTTCAAGGAGATTAAGTCTTAATTAACCTTTGACTGCCTTCGTGCAACCACTCCACTACACTAAAAATGGAACAGCAGGCCATTTAACAGTACGTAGTCTTCTTATCACATATATCAAACTCCAGTAACCCAAACCTGGCACAGCCATGGGCATCAGTGTTCTCTTTTAATGACTGTTCCCTCCACCCCAAATTTGAAGGCTTATCTCTTTTTCTGGAAATTGGTGTATTTTGTTGTTCTCTGAGGTTATACTTGGAGGAGGACATAAACACTCTGCTAAAACTACACACAAAAGGCAAAACCTGCTGGGATTTCTTCTGGTTTATATTTACAGTTAGCAGACATAAAGAGAGACTCCAACTTGAAAGCCATTCTATTTTTTTTTCTGATTTTGATCAACATTCTATTAGATTATAATTTTTTGAAACTAGGAATACCCACCTGCCTTGCAACAAACATGCTGAGTGCAGTGTGCCAATCTGTGTGTTTGGTGGTGGGGGTGGATTGTCTTCCTATAATAGTGATGGAGGGTGTAACTTGCAGTGTCTGTGGGATTTGTCAACTCCTGATTTTTCTTTTGGGGGCACACTGCAAATTGTAAGGAAGTCATTCTTATTAAACTGGAGTAACCTTGGTTAACATGTTCTCTTCTCCCAGCAACTCAGGAATGGTGGTGTTCTTCAGTCGGTGAGCCTCATTTCACTTATGTATAGCAGCAAGTCAATACAACTCTCCATTCCAATTTTTTCCTTACCTGCTCACTCCAGTTCTAGTATACCCTGGTCCCCAACTCTACTGCAGCTGGGCAACTTGACCCTCCTTAAGAACTGAGCTGATGCCACCACTTAGGCTGCAGGTTCATCTGGCAGGAAGTTACGCCACGCTTGCAGGTGCAGATCTGCGGTCCACAAATCAAAACCGTGATCGATTTCCATCAGTTTGGACTGAGTCCTCTGCTCAGTCTGCTGCCAGACACATATTTCTGTAATCTGCTTCTCCAATACCTGCCACTACACGAGATTAATTCCACCTCCACGGTCACCACTGAATCTTCTCACTTCTTGTCTACTGCTCGCCTTCAGTTCTTCCTTCCAAATTCATCTTCCAGGTATTCAGCGTGCACTATGAGCAGCCTCCCAATTAAAATTAACATGGCTAAACTAGCCACACCTATGCAAGCAGTAAATCATAACTGCTGTGGACTAATCAAGCTCTGCTACTCTTGCGTTAGTCCCCTCACCCACACCCACAATACTGGCTGGACGGAGTTATGTAACAAGAGCCAGTATGAGTCAAGAGCCATGGACCACTAGCTTTTTGGCTTTTGTAGGGTGGCATCAGTTTGTCGCCCTTCTAATGAGTATGTGTGCCATGGCATACTTAATATATCAGTAGCTATGTCTTTGCCTTGTGTGATAGCATAGGATAGTTAGCATTTCTGTGGCTGTATGTCTGGCTTTCCCAATTTCTGTGACCAGCATTGATTTCTGTGGTCAGCCCTGATTCTCACGGCCACTGCTGCAACTGCAGAATTGCAGAAAACACCGGGCCCTGCCCTAAGCGCCCGGGGCTCCTGTTTACCTATCTGCCTATAGACTGTTCAGAATGAATCAATACATGGCGCTGTTTCTTCTTGCAACTACTCTGCCACTGCTCCATCTATCACTGTTAGATGCACCTTGAACTGCATATGCTCTCCCTAATTTCCAGCCCCATGATTACTACTACTCAACCTACTATTGGTTCCTACCCTGAGATGTGACTCCACCCGATATTATCTAACAGGCCTGGATCCTCCTGGTTGCCCACATCCAGAAAAGCTGTCACCTCGCGTTTACGTACACTATGTCCTTTCCTGCCCGTAAGCTCTGGTATCTCTTCCTACTTGCTATTCTACTCTTTGGCAGGTTCAGCTTAACCTCGGACCTGTTAATGCTATACCTGATCCATTTTATAATGCTAAAGGTCTCATTGTTGTGCACCGCAACATCAGGAGCCTTGTACACAACTTTACAGAGCTGGAATCTTGGACCTCCTCTACAAGCCTGACATCATCTGTCTAACCGAAACCTGGCTAAAATCTTCCACCCCTGACTCACGATGCTCCCTTCTGTCCTATAATCTCTTGAGACTTGATAGACCAGCACTCAAAGAGAGGTGGTACAGCTGTCTCTTTTAAAGATCATCTCCATCTCACTGCTGTCAGCTCATCTCCCCTAACCCACTGTGAGCGCTACATGTCCTTCTCACTCTCGGCACAAAAAGCTACATATTTTATGTTTTATTTATTTCAGTTTAGGATTAATACCTTTGATTCCAGGACTTGTTTTCAAAGGTTCCAGGTCATTGCTGAACAAATATTACAAATGTGCCTATGTGTATGTGCCTAAAACCCTCCTACCAGTGGTTCACAAGGACTGGATGTGTTGTTGGATCAAACTTCATTCCTTGCGGGAGAAATGAGGTTCTTATTCTGGGTGACCTAAACATAAATTTTTAGGTAGCACCAGTCCACATCCTTGTCCAGGCTGTAAAGTGTTAATAATAATAATAATTTATTTTTAAAGGCGCCTTATCAATTGCCAAGGCCCTAACAGTATAAAAGCAGGGGAGAACACAATTATACAGACATCAAACATCAGTGCAATTCAGTTAGAATCACATAAAATAAATCAGTAATAAATTTTCAATTAATTGAAAATGCTTGTTGCCACAGAAATGTTTTTAAGCTCTGTTTAAATCCCTTCACAGTTGCGCACTCCTGTAACCGACAGGATGGAGAATTCCAAAGGGTGGAGCTACATAAGCAAAAGCTATAGTACCAGATGATTTCAGATTCACCCTTGGAACCTCTAACAACCCCTCGTCGGCTGAGCGTGTGTGATCGACAGGGCAGTAGGGGACCAGAAGCTCTTTCAGATAGTCGGGCCCTGTCCATGTAGGGCTTTGAAAGTCAGTAAGCCAACTTTAAAGGTGATCCGCCACTGTACTGGCAGCCAGTGCAGTTCGGTGCAGCACTGGCGAATATGACAGGATCGAGCAGATCCTGTCAAAAAGCCGGCGCCATGTTTGGCACCAGCTGCAAGCGACGGATTTCAACCCCAGAAAGTGCTAGATACAGGGAGTTGCAGTAATCCAAAGCGAGGACACAAAGGCATGGACCAAGGTAGAAAGGTCGTCAGATGGAACCAGGTGCCTAATCCTGGCGATATTTCTAAATGGTAAAAGGATGTTTTGATGACAGCCAACACCTGGGCATGTAGGGTCAGTCCATCATCAAAACTACCCCAGGTTACACATCTGTTCAGAAGTCGGGAGTGAGACGCCGCCAAGAAAAATTCCAGAGGGCGCACTAACACCGACTTCCCCATCTGACGACCCGGTCCACAACCAATACCTCAGTCTTTTCCAAGTTCAACTTTAACCAACTGTAATCCATCCAGTCCTGGATTTCATTCAGACATTTATTAAAGACCGAGAGCTCCATCCTGGTCGAGTGCAAAAAAGGTAGAGCTGGGTATCATCTGCATAGCAGTGAAACCTCAGCCCATACCTTCTTACAATGTCTTCTGAGTGGAGCATATACACTGCGAACAACATGGGTGACAGCAGTGAACCCTGAGGCACCCTAAAGACAGAGGAATTGGCCTGAGGAATGAACCTGGACACAATTCTCTGTGTTCTACCTGTGAGAAAAGAAGTAAACCATCTAAGGACTGTCCCTGAGAGTCCACAGATATGCCTCAGGTGCCCTATCAACACCATGTGGTCCACGGTGTCAAAAGCTGAAGAGAGATCCAGAAGGACCAAGATGGTACGGTTCTTCCATTCTCTTGCCATCAGGAGATCATTGAGCACCCAACCAGCGCTGTCTCGGTACTATGTCTCTATAAAAACTGGACTGGAGCAGTTCATAGATGTCATGGATGATCAAATGGTCCTCCAGTTGGGTTGCTACTTTTCAATCACCTTCCCTACAAAGGAAGGTTAGAGATAGGTCTGTAGTTTGCGTGGCAGTCAGGGTCCAAGGTATCTTTCTTCAAGACTGGTGTCACCACCGCCTCTTTCAGGGAGCTAGGAAAAGCTCTAGATTCCAAGGAGCACCAGACTATCTGCACAAAGACCGGACCAATGACATCACTACGACCCAAAATTAGGGAAGTCAGGTCCAGGGTCCAAACTACAGCATGTAGGGCTCACACCCTAGATAATCCTCATGACATTCATGAACTCCAGTTGACTGAAGATACTCCAGGAAAACTGAGGCAGGGACCTCGTACTGATCAAAAACAACCCCCATAGGGTGTGTTGGCTGAAATACCGCCTGATGTCCAGCCAATCTTATTTGCAAAGAATCGAGTAAGCTCATCGCACTCTAATTGCAAAAGCTTTCCGAACATGTAGACAGGCTGGGTTGCACAGTCTGTCCACAATTCAAAAAGCTGAGCTGGTCAATTCTGAGCAGCCATATCTCCACAGACAGGAATCTGCCTTCTTATGGGTGATTGCAGATTGATAGACTTGGTAATGATCCATCAATCTAAGGTGGTCGGCATCAAGGGCAGACTTTCTCACAGCAACGCCTAACCTTCTTCCAAATCTCCGCATCTCCCTCAAGGTTCCGTCAAACCAAGGGGACCTGGGGTGAAGGGAGAGAGGGCAAACGGACTGGAGCAGTAGAATCCAGAGTTGCAGAACACTAAATTATAAACCCGTCATGGCGTCTTTGGATCTGCTTGCCTTGAGAGGACATGAGGTCAAATGCGCTGCTAGGCTGTGGGAGCTTGTATCCGTGAAGGGTGGTACTCTAACCATCTCCACAGGGGTGGGCTTCACGGGGGTATTAAACTAAACCCCACGGTGTAATGATCGGACCACCCAACTGGCTCCACCCCAAGTCAGATGTTTTGATCCCTAGGAAAAGATTAAGTCAAGAGAGTGTCCGTGTTTATGAGTAGCAGTGAAACCACCTGTGTAAGGCCCAGAGATGTCATTAACTGGAGGAAGTGTTGACCAAATTGCAAGAGTTCGTCGTCGACCCAGGCGTTGAAGTCATCCAGAACCATCAATCTGGGTGACTCAAACGCCATGTCGATGACAAAGTCCGCCACTTCCTGAAGGAATCACTTCTCATCACCGGGTGGATGGTAGATGAGGGCGATTCGATAGCCTACACCTGCTACAGTGGCACACTCAAAGACTCAACCTCCTCAACTAGTACCCTTGTGAGGTTAAGTTCGGTCTTGAAACAGACCGTAACCCGTCCCCCCCCGTGATCCAGTCTCGGTGGTGAATTACTGAGTACCCAGCTGGAGTCATAGCCTCCAAATGGGGCCAGAATTTTCATCCAGCCAGGTCTTGTAATGCATGCCAGGTCCACAGTGTCAACTAAGGTCTGCAATAATTGCAACCTTGTTCTTAATGGACCTGGCATTGCATAGTACCGCCTGTGTTGGATGAACCTCCTAGGCCATCTGCCTATCACAATCAGTAGTGCCCTTGGGTATGGGCACCAGACATGCGGACCATGGTCTGAATTCCATTTTGCCCCAGGGTCTTCTGGATCCCACCACCCCAACTCAGTGACCCCTCGTTCATCCTCTGCTGTTTGCAACCCCCACCCTCCTCCTCCTCCTCCTACACATAATACCCAGTGCTCTACAGTGCTGGTAGGTCACAGACTGGAGAGGAGGTGAGTAAGAGCGGAGGGCACGAGAGCAGAGGATGAGTAGTGCACAACTGTGGGGCTGGCATCCAACACATTCTACGGCTCAAATAAATAAACAAAACTATTAAATTTCCCCAGTTGAACCCAACTAAAACAATTTTCCCAAAATTTGAACTCTAAATCACAATAACAAATTTATAAAAACTAAAACAAATACAAAATAACCAAACAACCCACCTTAATGCAATAAAACCACTTAAAAGCTATATATTATCCTATCCCACATATGATGAATCAATCAATACTGCACTCAATTTTACATGAATTACAATCCTCTCTCATAGAGTACTATTTATTGTTAATCCCCCAAAGTCCTCTCATGGCCCAGGAGATAGGGAAACAGGCACTCTCACTGCCCTAAAATCCAAACCCACAAATGGAGTTCAAAAGTTGTTTCAGTCCCTCTTATAACTAATAAAATAATATTCTAAATAACTAGAAATAAGGAAGAGAACTCCCACTGCCCAAAAGAATCCAAGTCCTCAGAGAAAGTTCTGGAAATGTTCCAATCCCTTCTAGTAGTTATACCCTCCTCCTCCCAAGTCCTCTCTCACGACCAGGAGGGCAGGTAATCAGGCACTCTCACTGCCTAAATTAGAGGTCAGATTCCACAGAGAAACAAAATACAGTGCACAAAAGAAAAAGAATCAAAGTAAATCAAAGAAAAATGTGGACACCTGGGTCCTGTCACCACCAGGGATCCAATAAAATAATTTTAAACCACAGAGGGATGCAGTTAGTTCTGCATATTGTCATCCATGAATTGCAGTCAAACCATAATCTATCAGAGGGAAAGTCAAATATCTCCAAACAGAAACCTTCAAGAAAATAAAAATTTCCTCATGGCTCCTTTACTCCACCAGGCCACAGCATTCAATCTCTCCCTTAGCAGGAGTCCCTGGGCCCAAAATCATAGACCAGCTCACACCAGGAAACAGACTTAATCCAGCTATGCAAACCAGACACAGGGTGAAAACAAGGGTGATGCCCCTCCTACCGAACAACACGCCTCGATCACTCCCGAGACCAGCAGCTACAGAAGCCTTGAACCAGGCCATCAGGACCAGTCCGGCCTCTAGAAACAATCGCTGATCAGCACCAGCTCCCTGGAGCAAAATCAGCCCAGCTGCTGCTCAGTCCTTAGGATCGGGTATAGCCTGGGGTTGGTGGAGATTCAGAGAGCTTCACCCCGCTGGAAGTCGCAGCTCTCGATCTCCAAATGGCTGTCCCACATCAGCTCTTCATGTATATTAATCCATACATAGATGATCCATAGTGTAAATGCGGCATCTGCAACAGACACCAAACCAACAAGCCCCTTTCAAAATACGGCGAGTAGTCCAGGCAGTAGAAGCGGCAGTAACACAATCACAAATCAGCAATAAAAAATAAAAAATGCTTGGCTACACTAAAGCGGGTCTGTTCCCAGTCATCATCCACACATTACGAGCAATCCAAGCAACTGCAGCAACCAACTGTTGGTATTCCAGTTCTCTTACAAAAGATTGTGCAAATACCTGGCTTCTTACTCTGTGACTTCTTGCTATGTTTTCACCAACACTCCATGAAGAAGTAAATTAACTAAAAGAAACATACAACAAATACTAAAACTCTGTTAAACAGGAGCTATTGTGCTGGCTGGCCCAGCGTGCCGCTATCTTGTTCCTCTGTGTTAACCTGCCAGCTGATAAGTGAACCTACTAGAATGGCCCCACACTCTAACATGAGTACACTGCTGGACTGGATAATGACTAACCACCCAGCACATAATTGCTTCTTGGCATTCTACCTGATGCCATCACTAATTACTCCCCACCTACTGTATCTGGGGAAAGGTAGACCAGCTCCGTGCAGCCCGTTTCATTATGTTTCGTAATTATGTGAATTTCGACTCACAGTCTTTCCTACTCGACATCGCCACCACGGATTGGTCCTCCCTTCTCATAGACAATGATGGTCAGTCTGCTCTTAACCTCTTTCCTGACCCACTTTCTTGCGCTTCAAGACAAACACTGCAAACTTGTAACCCGGTAGGTAAAAATAAGCAGACCACGCTGGCTAAAACCTGACCTTCTCTCTAGACTTAGGCAGAGAAACAAAAGCTGGATCCATTTCAAATTACTGGGCTAACCTCTGACCTAAATTCTTACAGGGTTCTGCATATTCCTGTAAAAAGGAAATCAAAGAGGCAAAAGCTCTTATTGCAAAGATCTATTAAACAACTCCTATGGCGATTCCAAAATTCTGGTCCCATATTAAGTTCTTCCTGGGGTTGAGTCCGACCTCCACCCGCAGTGACATGTCACTAAATGGAGTCCACTGCAATAACCCTCAGACCATTGCCAACTTTTTCAGCTGAGAAATTTTCTGACTTGACTAACTACACCTCCTCCTTTCCTGTCCAGTTGAATCTTATAACCCCGTCCATTGCCGCTGGACCTCAATTCTTCTTCAAGTCTGTCACTAGGTGAGTGGTGCTTAGACTGCTTAATAATATTTCTGAGCACGCTGCAGCAGGATCTGATAATCGTGAGCCCAGGCTCCTCAAACTGGCTGTTCCTCAATTGCTGTTCCCTTGGCCAAGATTTTCACCCTCTACCTGTGCCAAAGTTGTGTCCCTGATGTATGGAAGATTGCCAGAATTACCCGGTGTTCAAAAAGGCGACCATAAAGATCCCTCAAACTATAGTCCTATTGCAGTCCTATCAGTTCTCAATAAAATACTTGAGAAACTAGCAGCCACCCAAACTATAGAGTTCCTCCAGAAACATGATCTTCTTACTTCTGCCCAGCACGGTTTCAGAAGGGCCACAATACCACCACTGCCCTTCTCGAATTTGCGTCGGATGCCTTAGTGTGCCGTGGACTCTGGTCTTCTCATGGGGCTGTTTTCTAGACATGACAAAGGCTTTCAACCTAGTTGATCACTCTGTCTTCAGAGCCACCCTTAGATCTCTAGGTTTCTCGACAGGCGTTGTCAGATGGTTTGGTAGCTACCTATCTGACAGGGTCCAAATTGTAAAATATAACTCAACACTCTCAGACAAGGTTATCATAAACATCGGGATGCCGCAAGGGTCCATCCTTGGGCCTCTGCTTTTCTCGGTCTTCATAAACATATCGCCTCCAACCTCCTTAAGACAACCTCCTGCTTACGCTGTATGACATTGTCCTGTATTCAAGTGCTAAAAGCATTGATAACATCAATCAACAACTCTTCCATGACTTTCAGTTAATTCAGCAATGGCTGACCAGTCACAAACTTGTCCAAAATGAGACTTAAGACCCAAGCCATGCTATATGGGACAACTGCCAAACTTAAACATTCCACACCTAAATTTAATGTCTCTTCCTCCAGTGGTACATCTCTTGCGGTGGTACACTCGTTTAAATATCTGGGGTCACACTTAATCTATCCCTATGCTTGATCTCCATATCCAACAGACTTGGAAGGCTGTCAACACTAAACTTGGAATAGCCTACCATTCCAGCTATGTGCTTTCCCTCTCAGCTAGGCTTGCCATTGCATGGCACACCCTAGCCTCTCTTACCTATGGAGTTGCCACCTACACCTCTGCATGTAAATCAAGTGTTAGGAAATGGGCTGTCACATAAAACAACATTTGTCGCTATGCATCCTCCTCTCATCAGTTGAAACACCACTGTCTTCTTTATTCGGATCTGGGATGGCTTTCTTCTCATGCATTAAGGCTTTATGCTTATGGCTCTGTCATTGACAATATTGTCAGGTTACAAATACCCAAAACCCTGGCTGGTCTCTTCCTAAATCAGACACCCCACTATGGTTTACAGTCTGTGGACAATGCCCTGTCCTCATTCCCCAGACATAATACCTACAAAGGTGCAAGTGCTTTTGCCTGTCACGCCCCTCAATACTGGAACACCCTCCCACTAACCTTACTCCAATCCCTGTCCCACACCTCATTTAAGGTAGGGTTGCGTAAACATCTAGTCTCCTCCGACAAATGCTCCTGTTTCAAACCACCCTAGCCCATTCATTTTTCTCTAACCTCCTCTCACCTTGCCTCTTCTGACCTGCCTCCAAACACACAGGACTTTTCCCCTCAGTCTGTTCCACCTTGCTTATCTTAATGCTTCGTACCCTCACCTTCTCTCTTTCTTAACTCTTTTCTGCCCTCTTATCTCTAATCTTCCTTACCCCATCCCTCCCTCAACTCTTCTATTATCTATCCCTCAAGACTGCTGTAATGTTTGGCTCGCTCATTTGTTTTCTCCACAACTATAACTGTTGTGCTCTAGCTTATGTTAATGCACTGTAAACTGTCTATATTTTGACACTGTTATGTATTTACCTTGCCTGTTTATTTTTTCACACCTGCTTTGTATTTTCATTTGTCTACTAGTCTAACCTGTAACCATTGTTTATCTGTATTGTTGTTCTGTACCCTCCTGGGCGTGCCTGAAAATAGTCATTGCTATGGCTAGTGCATTTACCAGTAAACAAACACTAAATAAATAAATAAATGGCTCTCACACCCCTCATTTCAGACTGTACCAGGGCTGTTAAATGGCATTCACTGCAACAACCCAACAACCATAGCTAACTCTTTCAATCACTATTTTGCAGATCAGTCAAACTACCTCAAGTCTTTCCCTCCCATCCACAGCTCTGTACCCCTTAACGTCACTAATCCAACAATCTCACACCCACCTTTTAGGTTTCGGAGTATAAAAGAGCTGAAGTATTTAAACTGCTACGTACCATTCCTGACAGCACCAGCACAGGGTCTGATGGACTTGAACCACGCTCCTAAAAGCTGCTGCTCCGCTCAGTGCTTCTCCCATTACAAAAATTTTCAACCTGTCTCTATGCCATGGCAAAGTACCTAATATTTGGAAATCAGCTTAAGTCACACCTATCCTAAGAAGGGTAACCCCAAAGAGATACAGAACTACCGTCCCATTGCAATCCTCTCTGTACTTAGTAAATTGTTGGAAAAACTTGTGTCCACCCAAACCATTGAATACCTCCAAAGATATAACCTTCTCTCTAGCTCACAGCATGGCTTTCGTCAAGGGACATAGCACCTCCACTGCCTCCTCAAGCTCACCAATGACATATATACTCTATGGATTTGGGCCTTCTAACAGGAGCAGTCTTCATTGACCTTAATAAGGCATTTGACCTGGTCAACCATGCAATTCTTCTTACAAACCACGCTCCCTAGGCTTCTCTGTTGATACAGTGGCCTGGTTTGGAAACTACCTGGCCGACAGAAAGCAAGCTGTAGTTTTCAACTCAGCCATATCTGACCTTTCCTCTATTCAAGTCGGAGTGCCCCAGGGCTCTGTCCTTGGGCCCTTACTCTTCTCAATCTTTATTAATGACATCCCACTTCTTGCACCTAGCTGTTCATCTCTGCTATCGCTGGCGATTTAGTTATCTACCACAGTGCCAAAACTGTCACTGACCTAAACCATCCTCTTGCCGTAGATGTTGCTAATATTCAGTCATGGCTCACTGAAAACAGACTTATTATCAGCTCTAGTAAAACCTACTCCATGCTCTTTGGTTCTTCTGCCAGACTCAGCGAATCATACTGCCTTAACTATTCCGTGTACAGATGGCTCCTCGCTGAACAGCACAAACTCCTTTAAATATCTGGTGTCATCTCGATCAATCCTAGACTTTGATCTACACATTACTACCACCTGTAAATCAGTTAATGCCAAAATTGGTAGTGCCTATCGAACTAGATATTCCTGACCCCATCTGCCAGACTCGCTGTGGCCCCAAGGCTTTCTTCTCCCAGCCCTTTCTTATGGTTCAGTCACTTACCACTCTGCCTCTAAATCATCCCTCATTAAGTGGATATCACCTACAACAGCATCTGCCGATATGCCTCTTCATCTCCCGTTCCGACATCATTGCCAGCTCTACAGTGACCTAAATTGGCTGTGCCCCTCCGCTCACAGACAACAGGCCTTTGGTTCATTAATCGACTCCGTTGTCAGATCGGGCCTCCCACCATCCCTCTCATCCCTATTGGTCACACAGCCTCTCTCCTATGGACTGCGATCGACTGAGCCAAGCCCTTTCACCTTCCAGACTCAGAACTAACTTGGGTTCTCATGCCTTTTTCACTTGGCCCCTAAATACTGGAATTCCATACCCCAAGTTGATAGACAAACAGCTACCGCAGCACCTTTGAAACTTCACAAAGCACCTTCACTCTATAAACTCCTGCCATCTGCTTTAACCGCCTTAGCTCCACTCTCCTTCCTACACTCTTCCTCCCTGCATTGCTTTAGTCTGCTTCTCTAGTTGTCTCTTCCACCTCCCTAACACTCATCCAGGTCATCTCCTCCACTTCTCTCTTCATCTCCCGCTCCTCTTCCTCTGTGCTCTCTCTCTCTCTTTACTCTCTCTCCTCCCTCTCCCTCCTGTCACCTCCTTTCTCCCCTCTTGTTAACCACCTCTGTGTAAACTTTACATAATGTCCTATATGTATGCCCCATTGCTATACTTATGTTCTTATTTATTGTGTTACCTGTCATACTGTTTCTGCAACTTTATCATACCTTTTAAACTTCCTCAGCTTGTTACTGAATGTATCTCCCCATTTCTGTGAGTTTTTGACTATGTAGTGTACTGTTTCATGTGCTGCACATACGACTTTGTATTCCTTAAAACTGGTCTCCCCGGTCGTGCTCGAAAATAGGCATCCCTATGCCTAGCACCTCACCGTTACCAAAACAAATAAATAAATAAATAAAATAGGCAGGATGCTCCCTCTCACCTTCTCATTTTGCTGTATTTGTTCAGCCGATTGCTAACTCCTACGACAAACTGAGAGGATGCAGGGCTGTACTTTTAAGATCCACAGAACACAAACAAGGCGATTAACAGATGATTTATTATTGTATTTATCACATCCAGAAGACTCTCTGTGGGCATTGTCTGACCTCATATCAGAAATAGAAATAGTTTCTGGATATATCATAAATCAAGGCAAATCAGAAGCTCTCATTATATACAGCTCACCCTCCCTCTGAAATTAAAGGAATACAATTATAAATGGAATAAACCGCAATTACATATCTAGGTATCCAAATACCACCTCGTACCAAAGATTTATACAAAATAAACTATACCTTCCTAACCAGACAAATCCAATCGGACCTAGACAGGTGGCTTCCTCTACCGCTCCACTCCTTAATAAAGTACAATCAGTACAAATGAACACTCTACCTAAAATCTTATATCTCATGCAAAATATTCCATTCAAACACCATGAAGTCTTGCTATATTATGACAGAAGCAGTTAGCCACAGCACTTGAACTGCCCGGAGAGGAAACAGTTAACTCAGGCAGACTGGAGTTCTAAAAGCGAGCGCTGTACCCAAAAGCTCTATCTGGCTAATTTCAAGCTGAAACTGTCAGATTCTTTACTCCTTCACTGAACAGTCGCTCGGAGATCAGCTCCTTCATCTCGGTTCATTTCTCGGTTAAAGCGGTATTTTCGGTTCATTCGAACCGGCAATAAGTATTTTATTTTACCGCATTTCGGTTCAAAAGCTCTATCTGGTAAACCGTAAGTACAGGATTTCAAAGTCTGTGTGGAAATTAATTATCGGTTCGGTTTTGAACCGATCGGTTTACTAAAGAAAGTATTTTAAACATTATATTGGCCTTTTAGAGTGGTTCCGGTTCTTATCGGTTCTAAAAAACTATTTATTTCAGTGGGTTTTCAAATACCCGTGACACGTTAGGAACCGATAAGGTTGTCTTGCCTGGCACTGCCATAAAAGGGCAAGTTTTTGATAGGCTGGCATTATGTCTGAGAACCAAAGAAAACCGGGCCCACTGGGTTTCAACACTGTGATGTCTGTGGGGAAGCCTTTGCCAAGGCTGATCCACACACCACTTGTGTTTATTGTCTGGGGCTGACCACCTCCTGTCAGACTGCCAGGTGTGTAAAAATTTCCTGCAGCCACCCTGGAGAAGAGATTGGGCGGCTCAGGAGCGAGAGGCCAAAAGTCCGCTGACCGGATGGCCAGCCCGGTCCAGCACCCACTGGACCAGAGGAGTGCCCTCTGACCAGGGCGAGACTTCTCGGCAAAGGAAGGCTGGTTCAGAGGAACCAGTCCCAGTAAAAAGTCAAAGAAATCAGCAGGTCTGGAGTCCAAAATTGCCTCTCCAACTGCTGCAGAGATAACTAAAGCCATACAGATTGTCCAGTCACTGTCTCAGGGACCCGTCGAACCACCAACAGTTGGCAAAGGTTGGTTCGTTCGGTTCAGTGGTTCAAGTATGATGTTAAGGAATTTTATGAACCACAGGAGGGGAAGATTTTGATCATTATGTATGTGGCTGGGAGGGTCTGGGCGTGCCCATTGAACCGGACATTTCTCCAGACAGACCTTTAGAATCTCCCCTATGCTGTCTGAGTCCCCTTCTCATTTATGTTTTACAAAAGGTTGCAGAAACCTCCAGCTTCCTTTAGAAGAGGCTGTGGATGAGCAAGAGGAGCCTGATTATGTAGAAATGATGGATATACCAGAGTCTAGGAGGTTGTCTATTCCTTTGCATAAGTCATTTAGGAAGCAAACAACAAAAATTTTAAAAATCCTCATTCTGTCCCTCCTGTAGATAAAAAAATGGACAGAAGGTATACTTATCAGGCCCTGATATAGACTTCCTCACTGAGCAGTGTAGTCATGTAGGTGTGGTACAAGCTGCAGCCTGTGACAAGGCTAATATTCCCTGGCCTCACATCCTCTGATAAGGATTCCAGGAAGATTGATGCCATGGCAAAAAACAATATATGGCAGCTTCTTTGGGACTCAGGCAGGCAAATTATATGGCTTATGTGGCTAGATATCAGAAATCTAGATGGGACACAGTATTGCAGTTAGCCAAGCAGGCCCATGGCCAGCTGGCTAGTGAGTTGGAACAGGTGGCTGCTGATGGCATTGAAGCCTCTAAGTTCAATTTCATACTACGGTGGATGTTAATGATGTTTCCTCTAGGGTCATGGCCACTTCTAGCTTTCCGTAGGTTGGCATGGCTCAGGTGCACTAATCTGTCCCAAGATACTCAGTCAAAAGCTATGGATTTTCCTGTAGTGGGAAATTCTCTGTTTGGAGAGCAAACAGAAAATTATATGAAAAGATGGATGAGTACAGAACTACCTACAAAAGTGCCCAGGCTAAGGAGAGGCATGCCACTCAAAGGCACACTCCAGAGGTAGGGGCAGGCCTTTCCACAGGCCTTTTATCAATCTCAAGCCTCCTCTGCTTTTGCACAGAGGGTTTTTTCAGAGGCAGAGGTAGGCAGGGCGAGGTAAACCGTCCCCTCCCCTCAGCCTAAGGCTGCTGCTGCCAACAGGCATCCTAATGTGGTGCCCAGGGCCGATTCTCCTGTACCGTGGGAGGCAGGTTGGCTTATTTCAGCCAGAACTGGGTGTCCCTAACTTCAGACAAATGGGTTCTGGAGGTAGTAGCTCAGGGTCTGGTTCTCAGCTTCAAACAGTTTCCAAAGATGAGAACCAGACATTTTCCACCTGCAAATCCTTCAGAAACCCTTGCCTTGGAAGCAGAGGTTCTTCCTTCTAGACTGCAAAGCAGTGGAAAGGGTTCCTCCTTGTCACCAGGGCAAGGGCTGTACTCCAGATACTTTCTTACCCCAAAAGACAGGAGAATGGCGGCCCATTCTAGATTTAAGGTACTTGAACAAGCATCTTTTGAAACCAAAGTTCAAAATGTTAACTCTGGCAATGATGTTGCCCTCCCTGAGAGCCAGGGGACTGGCTAGCCTCCCTGGACCTCAAGGATGCCTATTTTCATGTCCTGATCAGGCCTTCTCACGAAAATACCTCAGGTTGGACTGCCCTCAGGCCACTACCAGTTCAGAGCAATGCCCTTGCCTTACCTCTGCTCCAAGGGTATTCACAAAATGTCTAGCTGTGGTAGTGGCTCATTTAAGAAGGCAAGGGATTGCTGTGTTTCTACCTGGACAACTGGCTCATTGTGGGTCAGTTTCCAGATCAGGTAAAATCCCACTTGCAAGTCACCCAGCAGCTTCTCACTTCCCTGGGATTCCTGCTGAATTTACCAAAGTCAGTTCTAGAACCAGTTCAGGTACTAACTTTCATAGGTGCGGAATTGAACACAAAGTTGGCCAGGGCATTTCTCCCCTCGGAAAGGGTAGAGACTCATTGCCCTGGCATCCTCTTTCACCCTGCGGGTCTCTCGACCAGCAAGGCATTTTCTGCAACTCCTAGGACACATGGCTGCTTCCACAGCTGTAGTGCAAGGAGCAAGATTCCAGATGAGGGACATTCAGTTCCATTTGAGGGCCTATTGGTCTCAAAGGAGGGACCCCTTTCCAAATTGGTTCCAGTGACCCAAACTCTGATTCTGGCTCTCCAGTGGTGGCAGGATCAGAGCAACTTAAGACAAGGGGTCCCCTTCATTCCTGCTTCCCACTCTCTCACCCTCACCACGGATGCCTCCTTGCTAGGGTGGGGGGCTCACTTGGGCTACCTTTCCACTCAGGGAGTGTGGTCCCTCAGGAATCTCTACTCCACATCAACCTATTGGAACTCAGAGCTGTCTTTTTAGCTCTTCAGGTTTTCTCAGCATCTGTCCAGAACAAGGTAGTTCAGGTCAGGACAGACAACACCACGACAATGTGGTACATCAACAAGCAGGGGGCACTCGGTCATCAGCCTTGTGCACAAGCAATGAAGTTGTGGTCTCTGGCTTATTCCCTGAACACCTCCTAATAGCAGTCACCTTCCAGGAAAGACAATGTCCTGGCGGATGCCCTCAGCAGGATTTGTCAAGGCCATCACGAATGGTCTCTGAATCCTCTGCAGCGTCTTTGCCAGATGGGGACTCCTCAGATAGATCTTTTCGCAGCCCCAGACAACCACCAACTTCCTCTATTTTTTGTTGCAGGCCTCCAGTGCTGGGCTCAGTCCCCTGGACGCTTTTCTGTTGGATTGGAAGGGAAGTTCCTATGCATTTCCCCTTCCCCTTCTCTTCAGGGTATTAGTAAAATCAGATCCCAGCCCTGCAAAGTGATCCTGATTGCACAGACTGGGCCAGACAGCCCTGGTACCCACTTCTTCTGTCCTTTCAGTCCACTCTCCCTGAGCCTGCCCAGGGTCCACAACTTGCTGGCCTGTGCCCAGGGAGAGTGTGGTATCGGACCTCAAATCCCTCCACCTCAAGGCTTGGCTCTTGAGGAGTTAGAATTTGCTGATTTACACCTTTCTCAAGGTGTCCTTGATATTTTAAAGGCTTCAAGGCAGTCTTCCACTAGGGCCACTTATAATTCCAAATGGAAGAGGTTTTCCATCTGGTGTTCTGGGAAGCAAATTGTCCCAGAATCTGCTGATTTGCCCATTTTACTGGACTATTTGGTCCATCTAAATTCCTAGGCCTTAGGCCAGCTACCTTAAGGTTCATCTGGCAGCTGTCTCTGCTTTTGTATCAGCAGGAAGCCTGCCCCTTTCTTCTCACCCTGTGTTTTCCAAGTTTTTAAGGGGTTACTTCACACTAACCCTCCTTTCGGGACCCAGCTCCTGCCTGGGACCTGAATGTCTGCATTGCTCAGTGAATGCAACCCCTTTTGAACCTCTGTCTTCAGCAGATCTCAGGTTTCTAACTTGGAAAACTGTTTTCCTAGTGGCCATCACTTCTGCCAGACGCATAAGTGAATTACAAGCACTGTCAGTGGAAAAGGATTTTATTTCTTTTCACAGAGATAAGGTAGTCCTCAGGACTAACAGAAAGTTTTACCTAAAGTGGTTTCAGATTTCCATCTGAACCAATCCATCTCCTTCAGTATTTTTTACTGAGCACTCTTCCTCGGGTGAGAGGAGATTGCACAGTTTGGACGCAAAGAGCCTTAAGCTACTATTTGAACGCACCAAGGGTCACAGGTTCAATCCTCCAACTCTTCCTTACCTATGGCGAGGTTGGCAAAGGAAACCTGCCACTAAGAGGACAATTGCAAGGTGGATTGTCTCTGTATCCAGTTCTGTTACCAAAAGCTAGGTAGAGAACCCCCTCAGGACTGAGGGCCCACTCCACTTAGGGTACAGCTGCATCTCTAGCGGCTGCTAGGGATATTCCATTCTGGAAATTTGTCAAGCTGCTACCTGGAAGACAGTTCACACCTTTACCAAGCATTATTCCCTGGATGTCCAGTCCAGGAGAGATGCTTCGGTTTATAACAGCTGTGCTTCAGAGCCTATTTCCTAAGTGAGGTTCTGACCTCCTCCATGGAGGTACTGCTGTGTATCTGCTTCTGTCATAATATAGCAAGACTTCATGATGTTTGAAGAAAAATTACTCACCTTAGTAATTGCTTTTCTTCTCATGGAGTCTTGCTATATTATGACCACCCCCCATCCTGCCCCTCTCAGAACTTCTACTTGGGTAAGGGTTGGCAAATTAGTGCAAGCACTGTGTCATGCCATTTTAGTTCTTTTCCCTTCCCCCTTTTCTTTAGGGTTAGGGAACTAGGTATTTCTTGTTTTGTAGATATATTTGGCCCTCCTCCTGGACTTGAGTCTTTTGGAGAAGGGGCGCATAGTGCTTGTTGGGGGTGTTATTATTAGTATTATTATTATTATTATTATTATTATTATTATTATTGTTGTTGTTTTTTCCTACTAGTAGGTAGCCACTTGGCTAGTGTAGGTTTTTCCACAGACTTGTTGCTTAGTGTTAGCTACGTAAAGATCTGACAGTTTCAGTTTGAAACTAGCCAGATAGAGCTTTTGGGTACAGCGCCAGGTTTAGAACTCCAGTCTGCCTGGAGTTAACTGTTTCCTCTCCGGGCAGTTCAAGTGCTGTGGCTAACTGCTTCTGTCATAATATAGCAAGACTCCATGAGAAGAAAAGCAATTACTAAGGTGAGTAATTTTTTTACCTTCCTCCGGACTGATTTCAATAATTGGAATAGATACATTAGAAATATATCTGGGCAAGTGGGATACCCAGGTGGCTCTCCCTAAGCTTCAACTTCCCAGGAATGTGGAGGGCTAGCCTTCCCAATTTCTACCATTATTGGATAGTCACATTAATATCTGATATAGCAGTGTGGCTGACACAAGCTCATCTGCCCCAGTGGGCATCACTAGAACGAGCTATGACATCAACCCCTCTTGATTCACAATTGATTTTTCAACCTCCCAGTCAAAACAGATAGACAATTGCCCTTTATTTACTAGGGCCGTGTTGGAAGGCTGGAAAGAATCTCTAATGTCCCTGAGCAAACATTCATAGCAAACTGGATAGGAATTCCAACACAGAATCCAGAGTTTATACTGCAGCAGGCAGATGCTGGCTCACCAGACAGTGCAACAAGGGACTCATAAATATATACCAGTTTTATGAAGCAGGGATATTCAAAACCTTTGCACAACTACAGGAAATATATGACCCCCCAGGATTTTTATAGGTATTTACATATCAGACACTTCCTAGACTAAAAGATAGGTCTAGCTGTCTCCCAAACTGAGATCCCCTCATGCCCTGTTGTTAAATTTAACAGAACTACGTGGACAGGGGCATCTGATCTCTCGAGCATATGTGGCCCTTCAGGGCTCAACACCACAACACATGGAACTGGTCTCAGTTCCACTGGGAGGTGGAGCTGTGGGTGGGACTTTCCCACAGAATGGCTACAAATATGGCGGAGGCAACACAAGACCACCAGTTCATACTCCTGAGAGAATTCTCATGGAAGGTTGTGGCTAGATTTTCTCGCATCCCAAAAATCACGGCAAACTACTCAGAATCAGGAGATTCTACCTGCTGGAGACTTTGTGGATGTGGGGTTTCCATACACTCCCATGTATTTCGTATTGCCTGGTGATAGAAGCCTTCTGGAAGGGAGTAGACCACATCATCAAGGAATTATATCCTAATCTAGGATCCCTCACTCCAGAAGTAGCCCTTCTCCTACACTACCCTAGACAAATTAAACACTAACAACATAAATATTTACTGAACATCCTTTTGACCGCTAAAAGTGTATTACTAGATTATGGCCCTCCATCACCTCCCGGAGAATACTATTTATGACATATACAAAATAGAAAGTCTCACTGCCAGACTGCAGGACAAAACTCAGGAGTTGATGACATACTGGAACTCCTGGTTTCTATACATTGCACAATCGAGAGCTGACCTTGTGCCTTAGAAGGGTTGCTGATGCTTTCATTACTCACTTCTTCTGCATAACATAAAACATGGGGGTCGGCCATATCAAAAACTAAATCTGTTTCTGCCTTCCTCCTCCCTGTTCCTTTCCTCACTCCACTATACATGTGAGTTAATTTGAAATATGAGTGGAAATGTTGTATGAAAAGTAGATAACCGAATTTTGCATGTTGATATTATTATAGTAATCGTATAGCATACTATAATGCTGCTGAGTCTGCACATCAAACATTTTCATGTGCTTCCTATGTCAGATTTAATCATTGTCGAATCTTTATTGAGTTGTATTCTTTGTGAGCTGAAAGAAAACAAGGTAAACAATAAAAGTTTAAAAAATAAATAAAGTTGAAATTAAACCAAGGAGACAGAAAATACTAAAACTGTAATTCTCTGCTTCACACACTTGATTTCCCCTGCCTAATTAACCACTGATAACACAGATTAAGGACATCCACGCCAGACAATTTACCCATCCTCCTTCACACATTTTCTTCTCCACAGAGCTACATATGAAATGCACCAGTGATCTGCGCCTTCAAGGTCTGTTATGAAGACTTCACCCCATCCTCAATTCTTGGCGCTGACTGCTGCTGAACAGCACTCATCACGTAGTGTTATCCAGTCAATAGATGCTCTTCATAGCACAAAATGCTCTCGTGATTAGCCAGCTAAGACTGACTTCTCAGCAGTCTCCTGTTATTAGTGACATTGGAGATGGCATTAAGGGCAAAATGTGCCTATTCACGGATGACACCAAGCTCTGTGAGAGAGTGGACACAGCTGAAGGATACAGGACCTACAGGGAGATCTGGAAAAGCTAGGGAGGTGGTCGAGGGTCTGGCAGCTTGGCTTCAATGCCAAGAAATGCAAAGTTATGCATATTGGAGCCAAGAATCCTAGGACAGAGTACTACCTGGGTGGAGTCCGAGTATCTGCATGCATCAGAGGAGGAGAAAGACCTGGGAGTGATGATCACTAGTGACTTGAAGCACTCCACACAGCGCAAAGCAAGCAGCAAAGGCAAACAAGATGCTGGGATGCATATCCAGAGGATCAGTAGTAGGAGAGATGAGGTTGTACTGCCCTTGTACAGGTCACTGGTGGGGCCGCATCTAGAGTATGGAGTTCAGTACTGGTACCCACACCTCAAAAGGATATTAACCTGCTGGAGAATGTCCGAGAGGAGGGCTACAAAGATGATAGCCGGTCAGCAGGGTAAGACATACGAGGAGAGGTTGAGGCACTGAACATGAACTCCTGAAAGAGCGAGAGAGAGAGAGAGAGAGAGAGAGAGAGGAGAGGAGAGGGAGAGGGAGAGGGAGAGGGAGAGGAGAGGGAGAGGAGAGGGAGGGGAGAGGGAGGAGAGGAGAGGGAGAGAGAGAGAAAACATGATTGGGATCTTCAGGTACTTGAAAGGGATAAATAAGGTTGATAAGGAGAGTCGCTTAAGTTGAGTGGCAACTATAACACAAGGCACAGTGTTAAGCTGGAGGTTGGAGATTTAGGAGGAGATGAGGAAGCACTTCTTCACAGAGAGGGCAGTAGACACTTGGAATGCACTGCCAGAAGAGGTAATTTCATTGAAGACAGTGGCCAGCTTTAAGAGAGGCTGGGGCAGGTATGGGGAGGTAAGGGTCATGGGTAGGGAGGATGGGAGGAGGAGAGAGGAGGCAGGGACATTATCTCAAGCTGTGGACCCTGCAACATGAGCAGACTTGATAGACCAAATGGCCTTCTTCTGCTGGCTTCTTCGTATGTTCAGATATATGTACAAGCCACGCGAGTTCACTCATTTTCAGCAACAGTAACAATACTCTCATAACTGGTTGTTAGAGAGCCTCCCCACCCTCTCGGTCTCATAAGCATGCACACACATACACATACAGATGCAGACACAGACACACACACAGACCAGAGTGGCAGTTACAGTGATAACCCAGAATGTTGACTCTGTCCGTTAGTGTGATGTGAGTGACTGATAGCAGGCACTCCTAGTCCAAATCCCATTGTCATGACTGGACCTGGCGACTGCAGTTCCTCGTCTCTTTCTCTTCTCTGCCCTGCTAGTCATCAGTGACAGTGACACACGCAAGCAGCACAAGCGGTCTTAAAAATCGCAGCTTACGCCGCCTCCTGGCTTGGCCAGTCACCATGTCCCCTGGCACTGACTGCAGCTACAATGTGTAAATGATTTCCTCACTTAGTCCCACATCTCACAGGCAGTGCAGTGACTGCCTAGCGGTGTTTCAAAGTCTTGAACACCAAGCTCAGTATTACATGCATTGTGGTGCACATAGGGACAAACAACATGCACTAGCCTGTTCTCACATGCACAGGGTGAACAGGCTTTTGTATATTATCGACCCCTGGTTCAGGGAATGAAACCCATTTTTCCAGATCCTTTGTAAATTTCTCAAGAAGGGAATGAAATTTAATATGAATTAGTCATGAGTGGTTTCTGTGTTCAGTAACCCCAAGGTATTTAATTTAGTAAACACAGCTAAATTGGGGTGAGGGGTGGGGGTGGGCCTGATAAGGGAAGGGTGCCAATTTGCATACTCATATTTTGATCAATTCACATTATATCCAAAGGCTTTTCCAAAGTGGTTGATTACTATGAAGACTTCCACAACTGACTGCTATGTCTCAGAGTTAGATGAGGAACCTCTTGAGTCAAAGCAGATGCAGACTAGTGCTGTCGATGTAGAAACTGATTTTGCATTCTTTGTGGACAGTCTTTATTTCATTTCTTTTATTAGTATGAGAAAGATTGAATAGATAGGCAAAGATAAGAGGCAAAAGTGGATACCCATGCACGTGTTCCTCCATGTAGTGTGATCATCGTTGAGTAATTATTTTGGTGCAACTCTGAGCTTATAGAAGGAGATACAGCAAATTAATTCAGTTCTAACGAAGTCCCACTCCAGCTGCTGTGAGTACTGCCTAAATATTGCCCCTATTCAACTAATCAAATGCCTTTTGGTATCTAGGTTAAGCAACAGGGCATTATTGGTATTACTGGTCTCGGTCATTTTACCGCTTCTCCTAATGTTGCTACTTGATTTCCTTTAATTAATCTGGTGTGGTCTAGTGAAATTATATTTGGTAGACTCTTCGTGGAGACATGAAGCCAGAATTTTGGAGAATATCTGTAACCCCTAGACAGAGCTACTCCTAGGGCTACTTCCCTATCAGTCTTCTAATAACAGGTTGAGGGTTCTGGGTGCATGGATGGCAAGTACTGGGGTGTCCTACCCTCAGTAAACACAATAGTTTGGTGCCTCACCCAGAGTGCAGGTTTGCTGGGTATCTATCTAAACTGGTACAGTCATCTGGGAAGCTATAACCACCCACAGTCCCACCTAGTGACCAAGTACCTATACATTGACAATAACCATAGCAGTATTCACTAGGCTATTTGCAATAAGCATCAATAATATGCTCACTGTTGTCCCACTTACCAGCAGGGTCTCTGGTCCTGCTGTACACCCTGCACCCCCACCATAAAAGACAGTTCTGCAATACAGCATGCACTTTCAACACATTCAGCAAAGAGCCTATCACTTTAAGCCAGATAATAATACTCTCACAAGCTAGGTTCAAAGTAACACAGTAAATCAAGTTTATTAAGGGATGTGAACAAGGAGGAAGCAAATCTGAGCAAATGATTACTGTTGTGGAAAGAAAAACAGGTTACTTAACGTACAATTTATTAAGTCCCTTTATTACACAGTCTTACAGCTACTGGGTACCCAGAATGTAATGCTGGCCCACTGTGGTGCCAGAGTTGCAACAGTTGTTGGGACCCTTGATGGAAAGAAGTAATCAATATTAACAGAGCAAAGCAAATTAAATTATTTGTATCCGTGACGGCTGGCCTAGTCTATTGAAACCTTGAAATTAAGCCAAAACAATTAGATGGTGCCAAAAGATAATCAAGATGCTTGTTGCAGGAGCTACCCTGAATTTACTCACCGTACCAGAAGATTGAAGATGATCTGGTGAAATGAAGACCTGATGCTGGAAACTGCACAGTGCATGGGAAACTGGGCCCCCCACGACTCACCTCCACTTCAGGCCTTTCCTGTAGGTAGCCACAACCTGTGATGAGTTGTTGCGCAGGGGCTGGATCCCCAAACTGGTCTCTTGCCAAAATAAACTGTAGCTGGCACAGGAACAGACGGCATGGCTGGGATGGACATGGGCCCAAGTTCAGCAGAGAGTCTGTGGCAAAGTTTAGTTTATCTGCTGGTGACCCCTCCAGCTGATTGACAGTTTGGTAACTGGTAAAGGCGGGCTCTCTCTCTGGCAATCAGGAGTCCCTGGCCAGTAGGCCCCTGACCCACAATAAGTATTCAGCACATTTATCTGAAGGAACATCAAACTCTATGATTCCTTGTTTGGCTCCTGGCTGTTCGCAATGTCAGCCACGTGGCTGAGCAAACCTCTTAATCTGCAGTAAGCGGTTCAAACAACATGTCTTGCTGTATTCTGACATATGCAGTTAGCCCCAGTACTTGAACTGCTCTGGAGAGGAAGAGTTAAATTCTGTGCAGAGCATCGAACATTGAGCTCGAGCTCGGTTCAAACCTCTGTCTGGTGCACTTTGAAGTGTAACCGTCAGATTTAAACAACATGAAGTCTTGCTATATTCTGACATATGCAGTAAGTCCCAACCCTCGAACTGCCCCGAGATGAAAGAGTTAAACTTTCCATGCCAGGCATGGAACGCTGAGCTCGAGCTCGTTGAAACTCTGTCTGTTGTTCTTCAAACTCAAACCTTCAGATTCTTTACTCCGCCTCACTGAACAGTTGCTCGGAGATTTCTTCTTCTGCTCGGTTCATTTTGTCAGTGAAAGTGCCGCTTTCTTGGTTTTCACCAAAACTAAACCGTAACCTGTCAGTTCAGCTCTCTCTGTGGTATTTGTGAGTACTAGATAGGTTATAATTTACTCTATTCTGTGTGGAACTTGTAAGCGGTTCATCGTTCGGTTTGAACCGATCAAGTTATTAAAAATCTTAAGTTGTACTTTTAGAAGTGCGGTTACGGTTCTTATCGGTTCCTAAAAAGCGAATTTTGTTACGGTTTTCTCCACGACCCGTGACACGTTAGGAACCGATAAGAGGGTCTTACTGATGGATTGCCATAAAAGGGTAAGTTTGGATAGGACTGGCACTGTGTCTGAGAAACCCAAAAGAAAAACGGCCCACTGGGTTTCAACACTGTAGTGTGTAGAAGTATTTGCCAAGGCTGTTCCCACACCACCTGTGTTTATTGTCTGGGGTTTGACCACCTCAATGCAGACTGCCAGATTTGTAAAAATTTTCCTGCAGCTACCCTGGAAAAGAGAGTTGGTAGGCTTAGGAAAGGAGGCCAAAAGTCCGCTGAACTGGATGGCCAGCCCGGTTCGGTTCAAACCGAACTAGAAGAGTGCCCTCTGACCAGGCGAGACTTCTTCGGGCAAAAGGAGATCCGACTCTGAGGTGTCGGTTCCAGCAAAGGACTAGAAAATCGGCTGGTGTGGAGCCAAAACTTTCCTCTCCGACCGCTGAAGAAATAGCCAGCGATCAAAATTGTCAAGTCGCTTTCCCGGTTCCGACCGAACCGACAACGATCGAAATGAGCACTCAGTTCAGCGGTTCCACCAGTTGAAGAGTATGATTTAGAGGAATATTATGAACCGGAGGAGGGGAAGAGGAGTATGAGGAGAGTGAATGTGGATTTGAAAGTCTGGATGTGCCCTATTGACCCGGACATCTCCCCAGACAGACCTTCAGGAGGTCTCTCCTAGGCTTTCTGAGTCCCTTCTCATTTTATGTGTTATAAAAAGTGGCTGAACCTCCAGCTCCCTATGGAGGAAGCTGTGGATGATCAAGAGGAGCCTGACTTTGTAGAAATGATGCATATCCCAGAGTCTAGGAGGCTGTCTATTCCGTGCATAAATCTTTTGGGAAACAGACATTTAAAATTCTAAAACTCCTAACACTATACCTCCTGTGGATAAGAGAATGGACAAGAGGTACACATTGTCAGGCTCTGATACGGAGTTCTTTACACAACAATGCAGCCATGTTAGGTAGTGCAGGCTGCAGCCTGTGACAAAGGCAAATATTCCTTGGCTTCACATCCCCAGACAAGGACTCTAGGAGGATTGATGCCATGGCAAAGAAACAGTACATGGCAGCATCCTTGGGACTCAGACGCAGTAATTAAATGGTTTATGTGGCTAGATATCAGAAATCCAGATGGGACACTGTCATGGCTTTAGCAAAGCAGAGGTCCCTGGCCAGCTTGCCAAGGAGCTGGAGCAGGTGGCTGCTGATGGTATTGAGGCATCCAAGGTGCAGTTCCATGCTGCAGTGGACTCAAATGATGTGTCATCAAGAGTCATGGCTACATCTGTGGCACTTCAAAGAATGGCTTGGCTCAGATGTACTAGCCTGTCACAGGATACCCAGACTAAGGCCGTGGATTTTCCTGTTGGGGTAATTCTCTGTTTGGGGAGCAGACAGAGATTACATGAAAAAAAAGGATGAGTATAGGACCACCTATGAGTGCACAGGCCAAGGAAAGGCAGGCCATCCTCAAAGGCAGCTTCCCCAGGCGAGGCGGCAGGCCTTTTCATAGACCTTTTACCAAGCCAAGCCTCCTCTTCTGCTTATGCCCAGAGGGGTTCTCACTAGAGAGGCAGAGCAGGGGCACAAGCAGGCCTGCTTCACCCCTCAGCCCAAAGCCCCTGCCAAGCAGGCATCCCTGATGGGGTTGCCAGGGCTGATTCTCAGCTACCACCAGGGGGCAGGCTGGCTTACTTTGTCCTGGACTGGGAGTCTCTGACATCAGACAAATGGGTCCCTGGAAGTGAAAGGCCAGGGACAGATTCACAGCTTCAAAAGTTTCCAAATATGAGAACCAGATCCTTTCCACCTGCAAATCCATCAGAGACACACTTGCCTTAGAGGCAGTGGTCTCTTCCCTCCTAGCTCTTAGAGCTTGGAAAGGGTTCCACCCTACACCAGGGCAAAGGATTGTATTCCAGGACCTCCTTACCCCAAAAAGACAGGAGAATGGCAGCACATCCTGGATCTCAGATACTGAAACAAGCACCTTTTTAAACCAAAATTCAAAATGGTGACTCTGGGATTATTCTACCCTCTAAGGCCAGGGGACTGGCTGGTGTCCCTGGACCTCAAGGATGCCTACTTCCATATTCTCATCAGAAGCTCCCATCGAAAATACCTCAGGTTCGAGAGCTGCCCTCAAGCCATTACCAGTTCAGAGCAATGCCCTTTGGCCTCACCTCTGCTCCAGGGTATTCACAAAATGCCTGGCAGTAGTAGTTGCTACCTAAGAAGGCAGAAAGGTACCATCTTCCCTTACCTGGATGACTTCAGCTCAGTAGTGACCCCAGACCAAGTCAAGTTACACTTACAGATAACTCAGCAACTGCTCACTTCTTTGGGTTTCCTTCTAAATCTTACAAGTCAGTCCTAGAGCCTGTCCAGCTCCTCACCTTCATAGGCGAGACTAGACACAGAGAGCCAGAGCCTTCTTCCCTGGACAGGGCAGGACCCTGGTCTCTCTGGCCTCCTCATTCACCCTGCAGGTGTCTCGAGCCAGCAAGGCATTTCTACAGCTCCTGGGGCACATGGCTGCTTCTACAGCAGTAGTGCAGGGGCAGATTTCAGATGAGGGACATTCAGTTCCATTTGAGAGCCTTTTGGTCTCAGAGAAAGGACCCTCTGACCAAACAGTCCCAGTAACTTCAGAACCTGATCCAGGCCCTACAGTGGTGGCAGGATCAGAACAACCTGAGACAAGGGGTTCCCTTTTGTCACTCAGTCTCCTCTTTAATCCTTACTACAGATGCCTCCCTCTTGGGGGTGGGGGGCTCACGTAGGCGACCCTCACCACCCAGGGATTGTGGTCTCCTCAGGCATCCGTGCTCACATCAATTTGTTGGAACTCAGGGCAGTTTCCTAGCACTTCAGCTTTTTCCAAATCTGTTCAGAACAAAGTTGTACAGAGTCAGAACAGAACAACACCACCACAGTGTGGTACATCAACAAGCAAGGAGACACTCGGTCTCTACGACCTTGTGCACAAAGCAATGAAGTTGTGGTCTCTGGCTTCTCCCTGAGACACCTCCCTCACGGCAGTTCACCTCTCAGGCAAGGACAATGTCCTGGCAGATGCTCTCAGCTCAGAGGATTTCCCAGGGCCATCACGAATGGTCACTGGACCCCTGTCTTGGAGGTGATATTTTCCAGATGGGGCACCCACAGATAGATCTTTTTGCAGCCCCAGACAATCACCAACTTCCTCTTTTTGCTGCAGGCCCCCAGTGTTGGGCTCAGTCCCCTGGATGCTTTAGTTCTCAATTGGGAAGGAAGTTTCTGTGCTTTTCCTCTCACTGTTCAAAGTGCTAGTCAAAATCAGATCTCAACCCTGCAAGATGATCCTGATTGCTCCAGACTGGGCCAGACAGCCCTGGTATCCACTCCTGCTGTCCTTAGCAGTAATCTTCCCTGTGTCTTCCCAGGAATTACAACCTGTTAACCTGTGCTCAGGGAGGGTCTGTACCAGATCTCAAATCTCTCAATCTCAAGGCCTGTCTCTTGAAGAGTTAGGATTTGCTGATTTACACCTCTCCCAAGGTGTAATGGATATCCTGAAGGCCTAGAAAACCTACACCAGGGCTACTTATAATTCCAAATGGAAAAGATTTTCCATATGGCTCTGGGAAGCATATGCCCCAGAATCTGCTGATCTGCCCACAGTCCTTGATTATATGGTCCACTTAAATAGCTTGGGCTGAGACCAGCTACACTGAAAGTGCATCTGGCAGCTGTGTCTGCTTTTATTTCAACAGGTAAGCCTTCTTCTCTTTCAGCTCACCCTATATTCTCCAAGGTTTTCGAGGGATTGCTTCACACCAAGACCAACCTCACTGCCTGGGACCTTAATGTTTGCATTGCTCAACTTACAACCCCCTTTGAGCCTTTGTCTTCAGCAGAGCTTAAGTACTTGACTTGTAATACTGTGTTCCTGGTAGCCATCACTTCTCCAGGCGCATAAGTGAATTACAAACTTTGTCAGTGGAGCCTGATTTTACCTCCTTTCATAGAGATAAAGGTGGTCCTCACGGGACTAACAGGAAGTTTTTGCTGAAGGTGGTTTCAGATTCCACCTTAATCAATCTATGTCTCTTCCAGTGTACTTCACTGACCATTCCTCCTCTGGCGAGGAGGCTACACAATTTGGATGTGAAAAGAGCCCTTAGTTACTACATGAGGCAGTACCAAGGTCACTGGGTTTGACTCCCTCAACTGTTCCTCACTTATGGTGAGGTTGGTAGAAACCTGCCACTAAAGATCCATTGCCAGGTGGATTGTCTCTTGTATCCAATTTTGCTATGAAAACTGGGTAGGGTTCCTCCCTCAGGCCTGAGGGCTCACTCTACAGAGGGTACAGCTGCTTCCTGCCAGGAACATCCCTATTCTGAAGATATGTCAAGCAGCCTGGAAAACAATTCACACTTTTACTAAGCATTACTCCTGGACATCCAGGCTAGGAGTGATGCTTTCGGTTTAACATAGCTGTGCTTCAGAGCCTATTTCTAAGTAGGGTTCTGTCCTCCTCCATGGAGGTATTGCTGTAGGTCTGCATATATCAGAATATAGCAAGACTTCATGTTGTTTGAAGAAAAATTACTCACCTTAGTAATGTTGTTTCTTCTAATGGAGTCTTGTTATATTCTGACCTCCTCCCTACCTTCCTCCTCAGAACCTCTGTTTTTTAGGATGTGGGTGAGGCAGTGCATGTTGGCACTTAGTAGGTGCCCACCTTGTTATTTTTCACCCTTCTTTTTCTTGGGTGAGTTGGTGTATGTTTTTCATTTTTGGGTCTCCTGACTTGAGTCTTTGTTTTGTGACCAAAAAATGGGTTTTATGTTGATAGCCAGTTGGCTAGTGTAGGTTACAGCTTCCACAGGACCTAGTGAGTTTAGCTGTAAAGATCTGGCCGTTTGAGTTTGAAGAACAACAGACAGAGTCTCAACGAGCTGGAGCTCAGCGTTCCATACCTGGCATGGAAAGTTTAATCTTTCATATCGGGCAGTTCGAGCTTGGGACTCACTGCATATGTGAATATAGCAAGACTCCATTAGAAGAAACAACATTACTAAGGTGAGTAATTTTTCTTCTTTACTACGCTCTAACTGAACAGTCACTCTGGAGATTCCTCCTGTGCTCACAGTTAAACTTGGTTTAAAAATCATCGGTTTTACCGATACTTTTAGTATTTTCGGTTCAGATCCTGTCTGTGGTACAGTAAGTGCATAGGTAGTGGACTTGCTTTAAAAACTATTGTGGAAATTTTAATTTAAAGAGTTTCAACCTGTTCAGCTGAACTGGGTACCTATTTAGAGTGTGTTCTTCTTCTTTTTCTTTAGGATTTAGTGTGTGGTACCGATCCTTATCGGTTTAAAAAAAAACGTGTTTATCGTTTTTTTTTTTTCAAACTCTATGTAACACTGTTAGAAACCGATAAAGGGTCTTGCCTGGCGGTTGTCAAAAAAGGAGTAAGTGTTTAGTTATGGCTTAGATCTGAGAAACCCAAAGAGAAAACCTGGTCCACTGGGTTTCAACACTGCAGTGAGTGTGGGGAGGCCTTTGGTAAGGCTGATCCTACACCACATGTGTTTACTGTCTGGTTTTTACCACCTGGAGTCAGACTTCCAAATCTGTAAAATTTCCCTAAAACCACCCTGGACAAAGATTGGGCAGGCTTAGGGAAAAGGAGGCCGAGAAGTCCACTGATCCAGATGGCCAGCCGGTTCGGTTCGGCCGAACCTGAGGGAAGTGCCCACTGACCTGGGCGATACTCGCCGGGCAAGCGGAGAAACCCGATCCTGAGGGGCGGTTCCGATAAAGAGAAAGGAAAGATAATCGGCCAGTTCCGGATCCAGGAACCGCATCATCCGACCCAGCTGAAGAATTTGCGAGCAATTAGCATAGTTAGATCGCCATCTGATTCTGACTGATCTGTACGTTCTGGCAGGCGTTTGGTTGGTCGGTTCCCCAGTGCAAAGTTATTCCCTGAGATTTTTTATGGAACCAGATTTGGAGGGGATGATGATTACGATGATGATGATGATGGGTAGAAGGCCTGGATAAGCCCATGGGAGCGGACATCTTCTCAGACAGGCCTTCTGGTGTTTCCCCTCCTATGCTTTCTGAGTCCCTTTCCCACTTTATGTTATACAGGAAATTGCAGAAACCCTCCAGCTCCCTTTGGAAGAAGCTGGCCGAGGAGCAAGAGGAGCCTGACTATGTGGAAATGATGGGCGTCCCAGGGGGTCCAGAGGTTGTCTATTCCCTTCATAAGTCTTTTTGGGAAACAGACACAAAAGTTGTTAAAATTCCAAATTCTTTACCTCCTGTGGACAGAAGGATGGACAAGAAGTACGTGTTGTCAGGCCCAGGATGCGGGTATTTGTACCTGCAATGCAGCCATGTTGGGGTTGTGCAGGCTGCAGCCTGTGATAAGACAACATACCCTTGGCTTCACACCCCTAGATGAAGACTCCAGGAAGTTGAATGCAAAGGCAAACAATACATGGCATCTTTCTTGGGACTCCAGGCAGGCTACTTACATGGCCTATACAGCCGAGGCACCAGATGTTCAGGTGGGACAATGTGCTGGAACTGGCTAAGCAGGCCTCCCCAGCTTGCCAGGGGAGCTGGAGGGGTGGCTGCTGGTGGGATTGAGGCATCAAAAATCTAGTTTCATGCTGCTGAGGACTCCAGTGATGTGTCATCAGAGTCATGGCTACATCTGTGGCTCTTGAGGAGACAACTTGGCTCAGATGTACTAGCCTATCTCAGGATACCCAGGCTAAGGCTATGGATTTCCTGTGGATAATAATTACTCTGTTTAGGGAACAGACAGAGAATTATATGAAAATTGATGAATATAGGACCACCTGCAGGAGTGCAGACCCAAGGAAAGGTAGGAAACTCCTCTCAGAGCAGCAAGCTAGGGGCAGGTCTTTTCATAGGCCTTTCTACAACACTGAGCCTCCTGTCCTTTTCCCAGAGGGAGTTCTTCAAAGGAGACAGAAGGGGATGAGCAGGGCTGCATCCTGCTCTCAGCCTAAGGCTCCTCAGCAGACACCCTGATGATGTGCCACCCAGTGTTGACTCCCAATTCCTGTAGGAGGCAGGCTGACCTACTTCCAGACTGGAAGTCTGTCACCTCAGACAAATGGGTCCTGAGGTAGTAAGCCAGGACAACCCTCAGCTTCAAAAAATTTCCAAAGCTGAAGCCAGGTCCTTTCCACCTGCAAGCGTCTCCGAAACCATTGCCCTAGAGGCAGAGGTTTAATCTGTACTGGCTTTAAGAGCCATAGAAAAGTTCTTACAATTCACAGGGCAAAGGTCTGTATTCCAGATACTTCCTTACCCTAGAAAAATGCAGGGGAACATGGTGACCCTTCCTAGACTTACGATGCAGGAACAAACATCAAGAGGCTATCCTAGATCTAGTATTGACTAAAGGAAAGGATCACAGATCTCAAGGTAGAAAGTCACCTGGATGCCAGTGACCATCACATGGTATAGTTCCAGTTTGGCCACTAAGAACAAATCATCCCATTCCAAGGTAAAAAATATAGGACTTCAGAGGGCTGACTTTTGATAAGATGGCCAACAGTTATTAAGCACTGGCAAAAAGAAATACATGTCAGGGGGTGCAGGAAAAGTGGGCAAGCATTAAAGATGCAATACTTGAAACAACATCCCATTGTGTTAGTGAGAAAAGGAGTGCAAAGAAGAAGGAAGCCACTATGGTTCTCAAACACAGTAGCAGAAAGGTCAGAGTCAAAGGCTGGCCTTCAGGAAATATAAGAGAGCAAGCAGGATGAAGATGAGAGGTATACCAAACTTCCTTAAGAGAAGCAGGAAGGCATAAGGCAGGCAAAGGCCCAAACAGAGGAAACACTAGTGAACAGTAAAAGAAGGTGACAAGACTTTCTATAGATACATTGTGAAAGGGAGAAAGGTCAGAGGGTATGTGCTAAGATCAAAGGGGATAAGGGGCATGTGAAGAGGAAGACCATGTAAACATCATCCTAAGTAATCACTTCTGCTCAGTATTTACTGAAGAGAAGGTGAGGCAGGGGCCTGACGCCCAGCACCATGGACAAGGGGAGGGGTGTGCACTAGTCCCTTCACAAAAGAAAGGGTCCTACAAGAGCCTGATAAGCCTCAGGGTGGACAAGGCAATGGGACCTGATGTGCACATCCCAGGATACTAAAGGAGCTAAGGGTGGAACTAGCAGAGCCATTATCAGAACTGTTTAGCGAGTCTCTGAGCACAGGAGAGTTCCAGAAGACTGGAGAAGGGCTCATGTGATCCCGTCCCACAAGAGTGGTAACAGGAGGAGGGGCAGGGACCTACAGACCAGTCAGTCTTACCCTCAGTAGTGGGCAAGATTATGGAGACACTCTTAAGGGGAAGGATAGTGTAACACCTGGAATCCATAGGAGCACAGGATGCAAGACATCATGGGTTTACAAAGGAAGGTCCTGTCAAACTAATCTGATAGATTTCTTTGACTGGGTAACAAAGTGGTGGACCAAGAGGATCAGTTGATGTTGCCTACCTTGACTTCAGCAAAGCTTTGATACTGTTCCATATAGAAGATTGATTAATAAGCTGGGTAGGCACAGGGGTGGGTCAAACATTGGTCAACTGGGTGGCAAACTGGTTGATGAGCAGAAAACAGAGAGTGGTGAGTAGCGGTATACAGTCAGAAAAGATGCAAGTCACAAGTGGAGTACCTCAGGGATCAGTCCTGGGGCCAGTCCTCTTCAATATCTTCATCAGTGGCATTGCAGATGGACTGGAGGGTAAGGTGTGTCTGTTTGCAGATGACACAAGATCTAACAAGTAGATAGTCCAGATGGTGTGGGCAGAATGAGAGAGATCTGGATAAACTAGCAAAATGGTGGGAAGAGTGGCAACTGGGGTTTAGCATAAAGAAGTGCAAAATCGTGCACAGGGAAGAGAAACCCGAAGCCACATATAGGCTGGGAGGGTTGCTGGCAGCCACAAGGGAAGAAGAGACTTGGGTGTCATCATCACCAATGACCTGAAATCATCCAAACAGACCCTCAAAAGCAGTTAGGTAAGGGTAGAAGGATGTTGTGATTTATTAGTAGAGTTAGGGACAAGTCGGAAGAGGGAGGTACAATCCCCTCTTTACAAGACACACACTGGTTAGGTTCCCATCTGGAGTATGCATGGCAGTACTGAGGCCACACCTTCACAAAGACATTAATCAGAATTGAGGTAGTCCAGAGAAGGGCAACCAAAATGGTGCAGGGACTGCATCAGAAAACATATGAGGACAGATTAACTGAGCTCAATATGTATACCGAAACAAGGAGGGAGAGGGTGATATGATCGAAACATTCAAATTCCTTAAGGGCATTAACAAGGTGAAAAGAGTCTAACATGTTTCAATATAAAAATAGCAGGACAAGAGGACAAGCATGAGATTAGGGGAGGCCGATTAAGGGGTAATGTGGGGAAGTTCTTTTTCACAGAGTGGGTGGTGGATGCATGGAACAGCCTACCTCAGGAAGTGGTGGATGTGAATACAGTGCAGGGCTTCAAACAGGCATGGGATAGGCATCACGGGAGCAATACAGATGAGCATGAATAGATAGGCCATTGACAGAACAAAGGCCAGTGGCACATTCATAAGGTAGAAAAAGAAATGGGCAGACTGGATGGGCCTTGCGGTCCTTATCTGCCCGTCAACTTCTATGTTTCTGTGCCTTAAAGCCAAAGTTCAAAATGGTGACTCTGGGAATAATTCTTCCCTCTCTAAGGCCAGGGACTGGCTAGCCTCCTGGAGCTAAAGGATGCCTACTTTACGTTCCCATCAGGTGCTCCCACAGAAAGTACCTCAGGTTCGAATTGCCTTCAGGCCATTACCAATTCAAAGTAATGCCCTTTGGCTACAACCTCAGCTCCAGGGGTATTTACAAAATGCCTAGCAGTAGTAGTAGTGGCCTTTCTAAGGAGAAAAATATCTCCATATTCCCATGCCTGGGCACTGGCTCATTGTGGATCAGTCCCAGACCAAGTCAAGTCAGATCTGCAAGTGACCAGCAAGTGCTCACTTCTCTAGGATTCCTTCTCAGTTTTCCCAAGTCAGTTCTCGAACAGGTACAACTTCTGACCTTCATAGGGGTAGAACTGGACACTGCCAAAGCATGAGCATTTCTCCCCTTGGTAGGGCCATCATAGAGCTGGCTTCTTCTTTCCTACTTCTGATTTCTTGACCAGCAAGGCACTTCCTTCAGCTTCTGGGCCACATGGCAGTCCCACTGCGGTGGTCCAAGAGACCCAGATTTCAGATAGAGGGACATTCAGTTTCACCTGAGGGCCTTTTGGTCTCAGAGAAAGATCCTCTAACCAAACTTATTCCAGTGACTGAGACCCTGATCCAGGCTCTTCAATGGTGGCAAGATCAGGACAATCTCAGGCAAGGGTCCCATTCATCACTCAGTCTCATTCTGTGGTCCTAACCACAGATGCTTCTCTCCTGGGGTGGGGAGCTGATCTGGGGACTCTCACAGCCCAGGAGTGTGGTCCACTCAGGAGTCTCTTCTCCACATCAATCTTCTGGAACTCAGGTCAGTTTACCTGGCCCTGCAAAGCCTCTGGAATCAGTACAGAACAAGGTGGTTCAGGTCAGGACAGACAACACCACCACCATGTGGTATATCAACAAGCAGGGATGCACTCGGTCTATGGCCTTGTGCACAGAAGCTATAAAATTATGGTCCCTGGCTTATTCTCTACAGAGCTCTCTGTTAGCAGTCCACTTCCCAGGAAAGGACAATTTGCTAGCAGATGTATTGACAGGATTTCCCACGGCCATCACGAATGGTCCCTGGATCCCCTAGTGTTAAGGTGATTTTTCAAGGTGGCGCACTACAGAGATAGATCCTTTGCAGCCCCAGCCAATCACCAACTTCCTCTCTTCTGTTACAGACCCCCAGTCTTGGGCTCAGTCCCTCTGGATGCTCTGATTCTGTATTGGGAATGGAAATTTCTGTATGCCTTCCCTTCTTTTCCTCTACTGTTCAAGGTCCTGGTCAGAATAAGGGCACAGTCTTACAAAGCGATCCTGATTGCCCCAGATTGGGCCAGGCAGCCTTGGTATCCCTGTTGCTGTCCCTAGCAGTCCATCTTCCCAGGAATGCAACCTGTTCACCTCCTCTTAGGGGAGGATCTGGTATCCAGCCTTCGGTCTCTCAATCTCAAGGCATGGCTCTTGAAGAGTTAGAGTATGCAGGTTTGCATCTGTCTCAAGGGGTTCTGGACATTCTCAAAGCCTCTGAAAACCTGCCACCAGAAAACTTATAACTCCAAATGGAAAAGATTCAGCATTTGGTGTTCCAAGAACATATATCCTCAGATACTGCTGACTTGTCTACAGTTCTGGATTACATGGTTCATCTAATGGCCTAAGCCTCAGACCAGCTACCCTCAAAGTACACTTGTCAGCTGTTTCTGCTTTCCTGTCAGTAGGAAAGCTCTCCTCACTGGCATCTCATCCTGTTTTCTGTACATTTTTCAGGATTGTGTCATACCAATCTCCCCTTTAGGGATCCTACTCCTGCTTGGGATCTTAATGTTTGCATTGCTCAGCTTATGCAACCCCTTTTGAGCCTTTGTTTCAGCAGAGCTTAAGCACTTGACTTGGTAAACTGTGTTCCTGGTAGCTGTTGCCTCTGCCAGACATATCAGTGAATTGCAAGCTCTGTCAGTGGAGTCTGATTTTATCTCATTCCATAGAGATAAGGTGGTCCTTAAAACCAATAGGAGGTTCTTACCCAAAGTGGTTTCAGATTTTCATCTGAACCAATCCATATCTCTTCCTGTTTTCTTCACTGATCATTCTTCTTCAGGAGAGAAGATTACATAGTTTGGATGTTAAAGGTCCCTTAGCTACTACATTGGTACTAAGGCACTCAGGTTTGACTCCCTCCAGTTGTTCATCAGTTATGGGAAGTGGAAAGGGTATATCTGCCACTAAGAGAGCTATTGCCAGGTGGATTGTCTCTTGTATACAGTTCTGCTATGAAAAGCTAGGCAAAACACCACCCTCAAGCCTGAGGGCTCATTCGACTGGAGGTACAGCTGCTTCTCTGGCTACTGCCAGAGATATACCCTACTAGAGATATGCACAGCAGCCACCTGGAAAACAGTCCATACATTCACCAAGCATTACTCTCTGGATATCCAGGCTAGGACTTGGTTTGGAACAGCAGTATTGCAGAGCCTATTTCCAAAATAGGTTCGATTCCCTCCTCCATGGAGGTACTGCTTAGTAGTCTGCATATGTCAGAATACAGCAAGACTTCATATTGTCTGAAGAAAAAAATACTCACCTTAGTAATTGTGTTTCTTCTAATGGAGTCTTGCTGTATTCTGACTCCTCCTGCCTCCCGTCTCAGAACCTGGTTTTGGGAAGTGGGTGGGCAGGCGCAATATTGCACCTCAGGGGTGTGTTGGCACTCTCCCTTTTTATCAAGGGAGCAGGTTGTTGTTATAATTTGGTAATTAGTTGTTCACTACCTAGTTTTTGTTTTGGATTTCTCGACTTGAGTCTTTAGGGATCCAAAATATTTGGTTGCCTTTTGGCTAGTAAAATGTTTACAATTTCCACATAGTGGGGGTAGTTAGTATTAGTTTATAAGAATCTGACAGGTGCACTTCAAAGTGCAGCAGACAGAGAGTTTGAACCGACTCGAGCTCAACGGTCTATGCTCTGCATAGAATTTAACTGTCCTCCCCAGAGCAGTTCAAATGCTGGGGCTAACTGCATATGTGAATACAGCAAGACCCCATTAGAAGAAACACAATTACTAAGGTGAGTAAATTTTCTTTTGGTGATTAAGACCCCCTTTGTGACCATGGGATGCACACCAGAGGAAAACTAGGTCTCTCTATTAGGCGGATCCACCGAGAGCCTCAGAGCTCCTTTTCCATGGAGTCTGGGATGAACTGCCACACCGTTTGAAACTGGTTAATCTTTTTCTGTTATCCATTTGGCTAAAGGGGCGGTCAGTCACCATCTTGTGCCCTCATTGGTTCCTTTAGGCTCCAAAAACACTAGAGTTTACAGTTTCTCCCACAGGGCACCTGCGCTAAAGACTCCTTGAGGTCCCCTTGTGTCTTATTTGGTCCAAACTGGGAAGTTCTGGTCCAAAACATGATTACTCCCATTGGAAAATGCATGCTGCAATAAAGGCAAGTTAAGCGTAAGCCCTTATTTTAAAACAATAACAAATTAAAGTAAATCACTGTAGTGACCCTGTAAGACTCTCTCTGCTCTATCAGTGACAGTAGAGTGGGGCAAATTAAGGAAATACTGGGCTGGTCCGAGCTTTGAAACAGTTGGACCTAGCCCAGGCTATTTGCATTATACACACTGACTGTGGCCTTAAAGGGACAGGCATACTAACATACTAAGATGCCAGCAGAGTAGGCCTAATGGTCTGTCTAGTCTGCTCGAAAATCAGCACCCAGTCAGGACACCATTGCTGCCCTCCTGCCTCCCGTAAATCCCTAACCCCATCCCCATGAGAGTTACACCTCCAGATCTGGCATTACTCAGTTTTACCTTCCCTTATTCCTGTCCCAGCCCTCTTAGATCCCACCAGTGTATTAACAGCCACTAGTTCCACAGGTAGTGCATTCCAGGGGTCCACCATCCTTTGGTGTGAAGTAGCATCTCCCAGTCTCCCTCCCCCAGAACCTCCCGCCAACCAGCCTCATGGAGTGCCCCTGGGCCCCTCCTCTCTTAGCAGAAACATCCTATTTAGGCTGACCCTGTTTACTCTCTTTAGATATTGAAAGACCTTGGTCTATCCCTCTGTCCCTCCTCTCCTCCAGGGAGTACAAGTTGAGCTCCTCAAGTCTCTCCTCATAGGATCTTTCCCCCAGACCCTGTATCATCCTGGTCGCCCTCCTGTGGACCCTCTTGAGAAGTGCAGTGTCCTTTCAAGTACAGGTGCCAAAACTGCATGCAGTACTCTAGGTGTGGTCTAACCAGGCAGTTATACAGAGGAGAATCACCTCCCGTCTCCTCGAGGTTATCCCCCTGGCAATGCACCGCGCATTGTATTTGCTTTAGCTGCAGCCCTGCTACACTGCTCAGAGTTATTAATTGCAGTTTCTTCCCACCTATAAAGTACTCATGAGCTGGGTTCCTATGCCCCAGGTGAAGAACACTGCATTTCTTGGCATTAAATCTCAATTTCCAGGTGTGTGATCACCTCTCCAGAGTCTCCAGGTCTACCCTCCTTCCCATCTGCCACGCTCCCAGCTTTGAGTCATCAGCAAGAGGTTCATCTCACTTTGATACCATCTAAGATGTAAGCATTAAACAGGAGTGGACCCAGCACTGACCCTTGTGGGACCTGCTAATGACCCTACTAGGAGATAATACCTTCCCGACCACTACCTTCTGAAACTGCCCAGTTAGCCAGTTTTCATCCACCTAACCATCCTTTTCCCCACCCCCATCTCCCAGCTTGTCCAGCAACCCAGGGTGTGGCACTGAATCAAATGCCTTGCTGAAGTCTAGAAAGAGGACATCCACTGGCCTGCCTGGTCCAGCGCCTTTGTCACCCAATCATAGAACTCCACAAGGTTAGTCTGACATGATCTGCCTGAGCAAGCCATGTTGGTGATCATCCAGATGGCCCTGTGTCTCCAGAAACACCTCCAGTCTCTCTTTCAGTATGGGCTTCATCATTTTGCCTACCACCGACCTCAGGTTAACAGGCCTGTGGTTATCTGGCTCTTCCTGTGAGCAACTTTTGTGGATAGGCACGACATGAACCATCCTCCAATCCTGAAGCACCCACACCGTCTGAAGGGAGGAGTTGAAAAGGTTCCACCAGAGGTGCAGCAGGACATCCGCCATCTCCTTTAGCACCCGGGATGAAGGCCATCTGGACCGAGTATCTTATCTGTTTTAAGGGACTTTAGGGCTTCCCTCACCCTACCAACAGAAATTTCAACATCCGTGACCACCTCCTCCCCTTCCTCATTCCTAGCCGCCTCCCCCATAAGGTGTTGACCCTCTGTTGTCTCTAGTGAAGTCTCTCCAGCCTCCTCGGCCCACCCACTTCCTGACCTCAGTCTGCTAGTCTGCCCCTAAACTTTCCTTCTTTCTCTGATATACCTAAAGAACCCTTTTCCTTGCTTATGATCCCCAGTGCCAACCTCTACTTCATCCGCCTTGAGTCGATCTCACCACCCTGAGTTACCTTTTGGATATGATATCATACTCCCCATCTCACGACCCCACGTGAAGCTTGTGTCTATAAGCAGCTCTTTTCTCATCGCCACCTCCTGGACCCCCTGGTCCACCAGCTCTGCTTTTGGCTCTACCAAACTAGCATGGACCTTTAATCAGGCCTTGGCATGGAGACACATCATGGCATTCTCACCGCATTAACAGGAGGACCCCACAACCATGGATTTTCATCTCTACAGGATGTCTGCCTGGCAATCTACCTAGCAGTGGGCATTGCTGGAGCCCAGGGAAAATACTTAAGGTAAGCTCCTGATTTGGGGGGTGCAAATATTGTTAAGTCAGAGTTTTAACGGTGGGATGTGGTGGTATGAGATACAGTTCAGTTGGTCTTTTCTTTTTCAGAAATAAGCGGCATCTAGAAGCGTTTCTAGGAGGAAGCTTAAGTGGAGAGCGGTGGTGGTGGATTAAGGACCAACATTAATGGTGTAGTGTAGTACAGTGGTGTGCTATGCTATTTTTGCTAGTTACAATTAGTGCCAAATTAAGAAAATCGTTAACCTTTTAAAATTTGAGTTGAGGACTCCACCCCTTTAAAATAAAAAGGCCGGTGGTGCTGAGGGCTAGGCAGCTGGATGCCATACCTCCCATGCCCGGTGACCCATGTTCAGGAAGCGGCGTGGGCAGCTGGGGTCAGCAGAGGAGGAGAAGGATCAAGCGTCCCAGGGACAGCTCTTCTTCTCGCGGGAAGGGGTCACTAGATGTCATTGCATGCCTGGCCCTAGCAGTGGCTGGGGCTGGCATACTGACGCTTCATCTACTGGTACAGGTGAGGCAGATGCCTGACAGGAGTGCATGCGGTGCCGTTAATGGCGTCATTGCACGCTTAGCCTCTGAGACCCTGAGGAGACAAGGAAAAGGGCTTCTTGTCAGGCAGCATGAGCTTCTGGCCTCAGTGGCCTGACCCGAATGGTGCTTCCTCCAATTTAGATCCGTTCGAGGGTGAGTTGAGCTTGGGGGCTCCTCACCACTCTGCGATGGAGAGGCGAACCATGGGGATGCGGGGGAAGTTGGCCTGATGTTGGGGGTGGGCGAGGTCGGTCGGGATGTACAGCCGACCAGGAGCCAAGGGGAGAAAAATGATAGCAAAAAATAAATAATAAAAGAAAAACGGGGTTTGGGAACAGAGCCCCAACTTAAATTAAAAAATAAATATTGCAGCCATCACAGCAAACTCTAACTAGCACAAATAGTATAGCATACTACGCTACAATATTAACATTGGGTCTTATTCCTCCACCAATGCTGGTCCAGAGCCCTATCAAATATTGTGAGGAGATGGGTCAACAGATAGCTATAGAAGGTGTTACATAGGTTGGTTGCTGTAGAATGCTGCAGCACCTACAACCCCTCCCTAGCAAAAAGATTTGCATGCCCATGATGCACTGCACTGTTTTTGCTTTAGAATATTCACATGCATTGGGTGAGTTGCAGAAACTAGACAAGTTCAGATCTGTCGTTTTATATTGTTTAAGCATTCTACATGCTGCTCTCTCTCTCTCTCTCTCTCTGTCTGTCTGTCTCTCTCTCGTTGCTCGAAGAAAGAAAATGAACAGGTGTTTAAAGCAGCAGTACTATGAAAAAAAAACTGTGCTTTTTGACAGTTTATTCCCTGTGCCCTGCTAATCATATACCTGGTACTCTTTCTTCCGGCATTGTACTATCGCCGAGTAATTTGCTCGGTTATTCTCCACTTTTGTTTACATTTCTGCCAGTAAGCATGTTGCACTGGAACTCCCTCTGCTGCCTGCTGCACATATGAATGACTTGCAGGGCATCGGGAATGGTCAGCAGAGGGTCCCTCTGCTGTTGTCAAAAGACGTGATGTGACCTGTAGAAAAGCGCACAGAAAATTAGTCATCCGCCATATTTGTTATAGTGCTACAACCATTCAAATAAATTGCAAATACAGTATCTAAAAACTAAAACGACTGGAAAAAACATTTACAGGTATGGAAAGTGGAACTTTGGCAACATGCTTACAGCCAAAAACAGAATTTTGATAGATCACTTCCTGATTTCGTAGTACTGCTGCTTTAATTTCTGTTTTGTGCAAACTGCCTTAGCTTCTCATGCCTGTCTTTTTGACTGTAATGGTTCCGTAATAGATAGGTATGGAGGGTTTATACCAAGAGGATGCACTGTAAAATACTGTGTGGTTCTATTGCTGGCAATAATTATACAAGCTGATTGCTCACTGTTGCCGATTAAGCAAATTACCGCTTGGTATGGTCCTACAATCCAGAACATGGAATGAAAGACTATAAGGCAAAATGAGAACAATTATTTTGGCATCTTGTGTACTGTGGTAATGGTACAGTAGTGCATGAACTGTATTGTAAATATTATAGAATGTAAATTTATGTGAGGCACTTCAATTCAGCTTATCCCTGCACAAGTATTTGCATACCCATAATGTCTTGAACTGGGTTTTCTACTTTAGAATACATACATATGTATCGGAGAGTTACAAAACTAAAGCAAATTGGAAATTATATGTCTCCTTATCTTAGATATGCTTTCTGCAGACTATCCTTTTTGCAAATGGCCTTTTTCTCACGTATTTCATGCCAACTGGAATGGGTGTGTCATAGATACATATGAAGAGTTAAGCAAATACGTTGTAAAAGTCTGTCTTGGTTCTGTGTGACTGGCAGTGGTTACAGAAGTTGACTGGTCACTGTTATCCATTATTGGTGATCAGAGCGTAGTATGGTAGTACATTTCAGAAGATGTAATGGAGGAAAAGTTTGAAAAGAAAGTGACCTGTAGAATAGTATTTATTTATTTAGCACCCATCAAACTTGTGGTGTGGTCCTGTGGAATAGTATTTATTTTATTTTTGACATTTGATGACTGGGTAGAACTCACGAGCATTAGATGCCCATTTTCAGGGGTGACCAGAGATGTAAGCAAAAGCAACTGTACAGGATAAATATGTAATACATCACAGTACACAGTAACTGGAAAGCAGTATGACAATGCTGTACATCGCGCTATGCATAGTAATCAGGTAGAATTACACATGCACATTGACAATACATCGCTGTCGCAGTAGTAATCAGGTAGAATTACGCGTGCACATTGACAATACATCGCTGTACGTAGTAATCAGGCAGCATTACACTTGCACATTGACAATACATCACTGTACGTAGTAATCAGGCAGCATTACATGTGCACATTGACAATACATCACTGTACATAGTAGTGAGCAACATTACACTTGCACATTGACAATACATCACTGTCGGTAGTAATCAGGCAGCATTACATGTGCACATTGACAATACATCACTGTACATAGTAATCAGGCAGCATTACACTTGCACATGGACAAATCCATACAGTATTTTTTAGCACCATTTTAAATGTATTCTGCAAATTGATAGAGTATAGTGAGGCTGGTAAATTATTCTAGCATGTAATAACTCTGTATATAAAAGAGTGTTGGCCCAGGGTGGAATGGAAGAGTGGGTTTTATAAAATTAGTGTAAGGAGATCTAGTACATTGGGAGCCAGTGCTGGGGCTAGCATCAGCCAAGAGTAGCAATCTAAGAGGACCTTTTAGAAATGTCAGGCTGTTGAGGGTGAAATAAGTAATCTGTAAATCAAAGAAGGCCAGCTAAGATGTTTGTACAGAGCGCAGCGACATGAAAATCTAGGACTGGGGGCAGCAAATCTGTATATGGTGTTTTGCTCATGGTCCCACAGTATGCAAGTGGTGGTTGTGGGATTCAAACCCAGTTCTCCAGGTTTGCAGCTCAGTGTTCTTAACCACTACACTATATTGCCTCCTTAATGCTGTCATTTTGGTAATGTAATGTAATGCTGCCTGTATAATAAAACTGATGTACTTGAAATTTTCCACTCTTCATGTATATGCCACTTAAATCTTTAATTGTGTTAGAGGCAGGTAAAAGCCTTTAGTTTTGTTTAGTTCCAAAGTGCATGTTCTTGGTTTTACCAGCGTTCAGTAGAAGGCCATTTATCAACAACAATTTTTGTACTAGATCAAAGTCAGGCTGCAAGTATCAGGTCATGTCACTGACACTAGATGCCTTTCTGTACAAAAGTAATATCATCCACATACATGATAATACAGGATTTAGAGCTATGCAATATATCAGTTAGGTCGTTTAAAAAGACACTAAGCGGTATAAGCCCTAGGGCTGATCCCAGGAGTACCCGTAACTAATTTTGATGAGTGGAGAGGAAATGGAATTCAGTAATATACTGACTGAGATCTGCAAATCAGATAATTCTGGAGTCAGGAGATGGCAGACATGGATAGATCAAGGGCCTGCAGCTTGGTGACAGGCAGCCAGAGTGCACCAGATTGAGTGCTCTGGAAAGATCGAAGAAGAGCACACCAATTTACATGTATGCAGTGCTTTTCATGTGACCGTATCCCAGAGTGATTCACAAACAATTTATTTACATAGGTTAGCCTAGCTGAGATGCCATATCACATTTCCTGTGGGGTACAGCTTCTGCTTGTGACAGGTTGCCGCCACTCAGTACCACTAGTACTTTGATTTTTCATCACTACTTTGTGATGCCTGACATCTCAGACTTGTGGCTCCCTCCCTAGTCCTGTCACCGACCCATCTGGTGGCCTTCCTGGTTAGCCAAATGGAGGGGTGGTCTGCCACCCTAGGGTGGTGTGGGGACTTTGGGGAAGCTGTGTGGCCAGCGGCTTTGTCCTTCAAGTTTTGTACTGGAACATTGGCATGCAAAGCGCAAAATGTCTGTTGATGCCCCCACATCTGACTGCTCCCACTGGCTCTGCCACCTGGTCTCTGCCATGTGGTAGTCAGGTAGCAGGGTATATGTTTCCCACTGCCTGAGGAGGAGAGCAGTCTTCCAGATGCTCAATCATCCTTTCCCTGGACAACGCCTAGTGACTCAAATCCATTCCTGAACCTGGATCACCGGTGTGGTGTCAGGTAAGGCGCTGAGCACCTCAACCTTCCATGCCACTGGGCTGGCCTTCGTTAGCACAATTTTGACTGAGAATAGCAGAAAGAGGTCTATTAAAATGTTTCTGGAGGTCCTAGTGATCCCATAATATCATGTTTCCATGGTATACAGTGATATCAGAAGTGACAGTATTGATACAATTGGCAATTTCTAACACCATCATTACTGTGGTTCATGGTATTGTGTGATTATCAGGTCAGTTTTTTGCTTTTAGGGACACTTGTCCCTTCTGCGTAACTGTTCCTGACAGAAGAGTTTGGGAGACTTCTCATTTGTACAATATTTTATCTATCTTATCAAAGACTCTTGAAAAACTGGTCCATGGCCAGTTATACAAATTTTGGATGCTACTGTGACAGGGTTGGAATAAGACCCTCTCCCATTTGTTATGTGGAGAGAGTTAAAAGCAAGGATCTGTTCTGTCTCTCCTATCTATTACTTGTCTATCTCTTGCTTGTCAGATTGCACAATCACATTTTCCTTGTGGCACCTAGGAACTGGCCACTCCGATGGTTCCACAATTTCCACCTGTTATCTTCCTTCCCTTGCTGTTTCTATTCTTTCTTTCTTTCTCACCTAACTTTTCTGTGGTTGAAAGAGGTATCGATTAATCTGTATGTGAAACTGGGATCCCTAGTTTACAAACATATGTAATTATTTTGTTGAAATGAATGCAGACAGCTTCTTGGGTTTGCTAGAAAAGTTAGCAGTTTGGAACACAGACTCTTCAGTCTGGCACAGGAAGGTCAGTGAAGAATGTCTTTTTGCATTTAGTAAAAACAGGAGATGAAACTGACAAGAACAGGATGCAGAGGTTAAACTGCCAGGTAAAGACATCTTATGACAGCAATGTTTTGTTTAGTTAGAGATATTGAGATTTCAGTTGAAAAGAGACTCCCAGTTGAAGGACTTTGTTTCTTTGTTTGTACCACCTTTGTGAAGCACTATCCTGTACATCTTTTTTTATTTTATTGTTATTGATAACAATAAATGCTACTTACAAATTTTGTAATTTCTTCTGGTTTGCCTATGCTTGGTGACTTATACCGCTACAACAGCTACTAACAAATTTCCCCAGTCCAGCACAGTTTTTCTTCTGGACATTCTACTGACAACCCTATTGGACTTTAAAAATTTGATAGTATCAGAATTGGAGGATAGGAAAGTAACTGGAGCAGTTTATGTAGATTTGATGTAGCGTTTGACTTGGTGAACCACTCCATTCTGCTGGATAGGTTGATTGAGATCAGCATACATCCCAATTCTGCAGGGTGGCTCAGGACATTTTTAATGGGGAGGCAACAGAGGGTTCAGGTGACCGACTGTTTATCGGGCCCTAGGGACCTCTGTAAAGGGGTGCCTCAAGGTTCACTATTAGTCCTCTTATTATTTTTTGATCTATAAAAATTGTCTCCCCAGGTCCTGCTCTACTCTTGATCAGGATGTATTCCGATGACACTATATTGGTAACAAGTGGTACTATTATAGTAGAACTCCAGCAAAATTAGAGATAGACTTTAGAGCAGTCCAGGAGCGATTCACCAGGTTGAAGCTAGTTATGAGCACAAAGAGCCAGTGCATGGGTTTTGGGACAGTGGATAAAAAAAAATAATGTGTTAAGGACCTTGAAGGTTTATAATTGGTACAGGTTCAATGGTACAAATACTTGGATGTGGTGTTTGAGGACCACCTTTCATTTACAAACCATATCCAAAATACTTGCCTTAAAACTACAAAAAGTTGGGGGCCTTGAGACATGTTTCACGGTGTCTAAAATTGTTAGTTTTCATCTACTACCGGTGTTAGAATATGGAAGTAATGCTTATATAATGGCAAACAAAAAAGATTTGGAGAAATTAGATGAAGTATATAATAAGTTGGCACATTTTGTTTTGAAGGCTAAATACTGTACCCATCATTGTGATTTGTATGTTCAGTTAGGTTGGAATTCCCTAGGAAATAGGTGTGTAATGAAATGATCAACAATGAATTTTAAAATGTTGAAAACTGAAAGATCTTACTTTGAGAGGGCTCTTGCAGTAGGTAATCACCTTGAGAACTCGCCCCTGATGTTAGGACCACCACGGAAACCTTAGTTAGCAGTGTCTGATGGGGACCGCCCACCGGCGTCACATGACCGGCGTCAACATGACAGTATATAGTGGGTGGTTCCCACACCGCCTTCAGATGTTATCTGTGTCAATCTTCACCATTCATCACATTTGTATATATGGTGGGAGGTCATGACCCAGCAGGAGCTTTCTTTTTTTGGATGGGTAGAGTCTGACGCACCATTGGCGCCACCCTCGAGGCCGACACACTGCGTGGCGCTCATGAATTGGCTGTTAGGTGCTGTTGGCTCGCCCTCCCACCAGTTCTTCGTCTCCTACCATCGAGGTCACCTCTTGGGACTCTAGAGGAAGATTTTGAGGCCTGCTTGCAGTTTCTCGAACTCACAATTTGCTTATTTCGGTGCTGAAGTTTGTCTGTTCCTCCTGCCGGTTCTGTTTGCCACACTCGTGCGTCGCTCGGTAAGACCTTTCCAATTATTCTATTTTCTGCGATGTCGAGTCTGTTCTTGTGTTTCTTTCTTGGTAGGTCATGTCTGGTCTGAGGGCAAGAATACTTCCAGGATGGGTCAGCCCCATCATGCGGCGGTGCCCATGCGGCGAAAATATTCTGTCACCGATGAGCACGACCGTTGCCTTACGTGTCTTGGCCTGCTTCATGACATGGATCATGCGCGCCTGTTCTCTTCATGGATCGGAGAGTAATCGAACAACGCGATGTGGAAAGTGGGCGGGCTTCACAACTTTCAGGAGTCGTGTTTGCACTTTGTGCCAAAGCCACGTTCTCTCAGCCTTTTCTCCGGGTCCCTCCTGGTTCTATACAAACTGAGGAGGGAGGGCAGGCTTTCAACTAGGCTTCTCCCATGGTGCAGGAGACCCAGTCTGTTCCACGGGGCCGGACGGGAGAGCACCGTTATGGCGTGTCGCCCGCCCGAGGTGAAGGCTCCCCGGTTGTCGACGGCGGCTTAAAAGGCCTGGGTTGGCGCCGTCCTCGGCGCCGTCGGTTGGCGCCCGTTTGGGCCTCGTCGGCGTTCAGCGGTGCCATGGGCCCTGGCAGTGCCGTGAGTTGGTGCTGGCCAGTCACTCGGCTCCGTGGCTGCTGTTGGCACCATTCGCAGCGCTGATAGTGCTAGCGGCGCTGTCGGAGTTTCTCGGCACCATCTTTGTCTTTCTCTCCTCAGCGCCGAGGTTGAGCACGGCACTGTATCTTCCTCAGGAGTCATTCGAGGCTCCAAGTGAGCTTACAGCACCATGGGAGTTCCAGATTGCACCGCGACCGCTGTCGGCGCTGTGCGGCGCATTCTCGGTGCCAATGGGGCTGTCAGAGCCAACGTTCTGACACCGGGATTGCTGCCCTTGTTGGAGCCGTGCCTCCTTCTGCCACCATTCAGCGGTGCTGAGGGGTCATTGGAACCATCTCGGGTGCATTCTTTCTTTCTGGGTCCCCGTTTGGTCAAGATGGCACAGGGCCCACCCACGATCTGGCACAGGATCTCGGTTTCCACTTCTTGGAGGAGGACTCAGATTCTGGGTCGGACAGGCAGTCTGGCTCCTCGGATCTAGTTGCCCAGGTGGGCACTCTAGTAGTATCCTTGACAGGCTGCGCCAGCCCCCATCTGAGGACCGGACAGCGGCTACCGTGGCCAGGGTCAGGGTTTGCTGACCAGCAGGCAGTGGTGCAGGCCACTATTGCTCTGCAGCCTGGCCTCGGAGGGTTCGCTGACCTGTCAGTGTTGGTACCCCCTCCAAGTGGTGTGCCTGGATCACCCAACTTTGGGGCTGGTCAGAGCACCCACAGGAGGGAGGGCAGTGCTCCTTGGATAGCTCCTTGGGGGTTGACCAGGGTTGCCAGCTGTCTAGGCTGGCTCTTTTCGAGGAGGAGGGCACTCTCAGATTCCGAGGGGGTCGAGGGTGTGAGTTCTGTTCGGGCCTTTTCAAGAACCCCTGGGCTCTGGGAGAAGCCGTAGTATGGATCTTAGCTCTTCACCCTCGATTTCTTGGAGGGGCCCCATTCTTTGGAGTAGGGGATGTCAGTGCCTGGACCTACCGGCCCCAATCACTTCACAAGGGAGATTCTTCTGGGCGCAGCAAAGGCAGTTCAAATGGTTGTTCAGTTGTTGGCTGTGGAGTCTTCTGGAGCTCCTTCTTCTTCTGGAGCTCTTGGTCCGCCTCCTAGCCCAGGCAGAGGTCAGTTGACTTCTCTTCTCGGTTCTGTCCCTATCCCTCTGCCGCATTCTCCTCGCTCCCTGCTATACTTGGTCCTTCCGGCTCTCACCTGGGAGCAGTTCAGAGCGTGGCTGCTCAGTTCCCGCTTATGTCAGGGCCATGGACAGACAGGTTTTAAACCTCCCCTGAGCAGCTGTGCTCGAACAGCCTAGGTCCTCGACTCCTCATCCCCCTCTTCTGGGGAGAGGAGCCTTCTGTCCACATTTCTCCAGCTGCTGATCTCGTAGAGTATCAGTGATTCCTTGTGAGGATGTTGGAGGACCTGTGTATCACCCCTCCACTCAAAGCAACCCAAAGCACTCTGCACATGCCTTTTTAGGCTTGTTTGGCGAGGACACCCTTGGTGGTGCCTCCCTGGCCTGCTCCTTCGGGAGGCATCGTGCGCTCCTGGCAGAGACCCTTTTCCGGAGTTCCTGCCCTAGGGATCTCTGCCAGCGGTATTGCGCCCCGGAGTCTTCAGGTTCCATGCCTCATCCTTAGTCAGGATTGACATAACTGAACACTCCCGATGGACTTCACGCCCTTCACCGTGACTGGCCCTGGATCAAGACTCCTCGGTTTTGACTTCCGGGGTAGGAGGACTTCTCATCAACGGTTGCTGCTCTCATCGCAGCACATCAGGGCCCACCACGCGAACCCATGACAGGTTCCTGTGGTCCAGGCTCGATCAACTCCTAGCCTCAATGCCTGACACGGGCAAACCAGACAAGCCATTGCTACTCTCTGCCGTGGCCTGGGTAGCAAGGCACCAGCGAGGCCATTTATGCCAAGCGAGGTAGCTACCAGGATCATAGGGACAGCGATCTGCACTAGGCGGACGGCATGGCTGCATCTTTCCTGGTTGTCACCCTTGGGCGGCGGGATGATTAACTCCGCTCACCAGAGAAACTATCTCTTCTCCCATAGAGTGAGACTGCGTTTGTCGGGCAACTTCCTCCCCTCCCGGGGCCCGCCTCACTCTCCCCACTCTGGGCCTCTCCAGGCCCCAAAGGTTCTCCCTCTAGTGTGTCACCCACTGAGAGCTAAGGAACTCTGTCCCTTAGGGTTAAAGAAAACCCCCTTGGGGGGCCGCACCTCCAAATGTGATGAATGGTGAAGACTGACACAGATAAGATATGAAAATGATGTACCTACTGTAATATGGATCTTTCTGTGTATCTTCACCATTCATCACAATCCGCCCTCCATCCCCTTGGGGCCTCAATCTCTGGGTCCCCCTCCCTCTCTGTGCCCAGCCTCGCCCCCCTTCTCTTGTTAGAGTGGGGTAAACAAGGCACATGGGGATGATGTTGTTTCTACAAGGAGAGTGGTTAGGGTGGGGGGCACTCCTTCCCAGTGCTCTAGCTCCACCCCTGTGGGGTGGGAGTTGGCAGTGCCATCCATTCTCTCCTCCTCCTTGGTTCCCGTCCATCTTTAATTTTCCTTGTCCAGTGGACATAACGTTTAAAAAAAAAGAAAAAGAAAAACAACTATATTTCTTTCACCAAAAATCCATTTTACGCTGAGAGGAGAATTTCCTGTGTCCTGTTTTTCTTCCAGAATAGCTGTTTTCTGCTTTTGGAGTTTTGCCAGTGACTAACCCTCATCTGCGGGCTAGAGACAAGTGTTGGGCCCACTTCAAAAGTTTCCTTGATCAGACAATTTTCCAACAATATAGAAATCTTAGAAATAAGTGTAAAAGGCCATCAGGGTAGCTAAAGTGACTTCTGCAAGTCCCCTTACTCAGCTCAGCCAATGATCCTAAGCGGTTTGAAGTAACATAAAACTTTTGTCAGAGGGCCCTCCAACGCAGGGGTATCTGATATGATTATCGGAGGGTCTCCTGTAACAACCCCACATGATTGCCAATGCCCTCAATTCTCACTTCTCAGACCTATCGGCACTCTCATCACTTTTCCCTTCACCTGAAGGTGTACTACTTGCCCCCTCCCACTACCTTGTAAGCCCGGATCACCCCCACCCTCCGTTCTGTCTTAGGGCAGTTTCAGTCAGTGATATGCTGAGCCTTCTCTCTGGCCTCTCCCAGCACTCCAGTCCTGGCCCTGATAACCTGGAGCCCAAGCTTCTGAAACTAGGTGCCCCCACATTGCCTCCCAGTAGCCCACATTTTAACCTGTCCCTTGCATCGGGGTTATTCCTGATATCTGGTAGATGGCTAAGATTGTTCCTGTACTGAAGCAGGGCAATCCCAAAGTACGGACAACTATTGTCCGATCGCCGTCTATCCTCTTTCAGCAAGCTCCTTGAAAAAGTTGTGGCGAGACAACTTTCAGAGTACATACAGGTCCATGAGCTGCTGTCCCCGGCCCAGCATGGCTTTCATAAGGGGCATGCTTGCGACCACAGCCTTGGTCTCTGTCTCTACCAGCGTCCAGAGGCCATGGACCAGGGCAAACTCTCTGGAGCAGTGTTTGCTCGACCTGTCCAAAGCCTTGACCTTGTTGATCGCAGCGTTGCTCTGTGTACTCAGATGCGGTCCCTTGGCCTGTCTCCCCCTGCTATGAACTGGCTAACTGGCTACCTACATCGTAGAGCACAGCGGACCAGATTCAACAAAGTCCTCTCTGATCCCTTACCGGTGACCTTTGCGTCCCCAGGTTCGGTCTTGAGACCCTGCTCTTCTCCCTTTTTGTTAACCAACTCCCAGCTGCAGTAACTAACTGCAGTGCCACTCTTTATCGCGGATGACCTGGTTATCATGGCCCACTCCGGGACATAGAGACTCTCAATCAGCACCTATCCGAGGATTTTAACAATATCCTAGCCTGGGTAACCAAACACAAACTGGTTCTTGACCTGAAAAAGCAGGCTATGCTATTTGGTTCAGCAGCCAAAATCAAAGCCTCGCCAGCACCTTTGGGTATCCTAAGGTCCGACGAATTTCTTTCCCAATTGTGAACTCCATCAAATACCTTGGGGTGACGTTTGACCCTCAACTCGACGGGGAGTCATATACTAAATGTCTGCAGAGCAGTGAACTGCAAACTGGGCCTGGCCTATAGGGCCAAAATAACCCTCACACCTGCGGCTCGTCTGGCTCTCATGGTGTACTACTTCCCTCCCTTAGTTGGCCTGCACCAATTTACTCATTACCTCCAAAGCTCATCTTACTTGGTGGCACATGATGTACAACATCATCTGCTGTTTGCTCTGGCTGCCCCCCCGTCTCACCCACCACTGTGAGCTTTATGAAAAACTCAGCTGGCTCTCACCATCTAGTTACCTGTACTTTGGGTTGGGATGCCTTGTGGGTAAAGTGATTACAACTGGCACCCCACGGGGCTGGCTCAGCTTCTTTCACCTGCCGACCTCTCCCCTACCCACTCAGGTCCCAGGATCCCGGGATGCTAAGAGCTCCCCTACCCAAACCCTCATGGGGACAGGGACTTTGCTGTATAAGCTTCTAGACTCTGGAACTCCTTTCCTGTGCAGGTTCGCTCTGCCCCTTCCATCAGTGCTTTCATGAAATCCCTGTGGGGCTCCTGAAGCTGGCCTCAGCGTGTGAGTGTCCCGAGCCTGCCTAGTGTAACGTCCTTAGTCAACTGGACCTTAGTGCTTTAAAAAAGTCCTGCCAGTGATACATTGCTTGTCCCTATGATTCAGTCTCTCACCATGGCAGTTGACTGAGTTATAATTGTCTAATTTGCCTAATAACTGGTGATTCTATGTACTTTACCACTGTTTGAAATGGGTGTTATACTTGCCTTACTACTCTGTCACCTTGGATTAAGTATTCAGTGTGCTTCTTTACGCTTGTCATTCTGTCATGTTGCTTCTGTATTATTCTGTCCTACCCTGTATCATTCTGTTGTACTCTCCCGTGTCGTTCCTGAAAATAGGCATAATACTTGTCTAGTGTACTTACCGGTTAACAAAAGCTAAATAAATAAATTCTGTGTCTTGAATTCTGACAATGGCCCTTTGGCTACTCCTTGCAGTTCTTATACAATCTGGAGATAAATCAAGGTCTGGGGTATGGTTGTCACGTTCTCCTCCTCTTCCCTTTTCCTATTTCCAGAGATTGGGGCCCCTACCAATCCTTAGACTTTCTTCTTATTCTGTCCTCTCAGTCATTACTTCTCCTTTATGTTATATATCTTTTCCTTTATCTGTCCCTTGGACTTTCTTGTCCCACCCTCAGCCTTTCCATCACCTCTCCGGCGACTCCAGAACTGACAGGCGAGAATTAACAACACCGAGCAGTAACCGGAGTGCCAGCGCAGTCGTCGACCTCGAGGAATAGCGCCCGATGGTCGCGTCAACTCCTCCCATGTCCAAAAAACTACAGCGGGGTCGCTGACCTCACCATATACTCAAATGTGATGAATGGTGAAGATACGCAGAAAGATCATAATGGCGGTGATGCGTAATTTTCATTTCTTTCCCGCCCGTCGACCTGAACACACGTGGTCCTCGTGGAGATCAAACGTGCAGTTTGACCGCTTCGGATGAATATCCGTTTTCTTTCTTAAGATCAGATTTTCTTTAGTTTTTGTGCATGTTGCCATCTTCTGTCAAGTAGCATAAGAACAAGTGCACTTTGTCAGCGCAGCTCCCATACAAAGACTCTCATACCCTCTGCCTCTTCTGTTTAGGTCTGGAGCACAAGATTGAGGATTGTGAGGCCTGTTCCAGCTTTAACCGGCCACACTGAAGCAGCGTCAGCAGGCCCTCAAGCCCATTTACTTAAGAAACAAATGGCCACTATGGAAAAAGGAGCTTCAAAAACTTTGCAGCTTCCTTGACTGAGACTCCCAGGCACAAGATGAAGAAGGACAAAGAAGCATTGGGACCAGGATGGGTCCCCTTCTCACCATGGCGTCCCGGGCCGCATGGGTGAGCAACGGCCCTCTTCCTCAGGGGTCTTCTGCCGTGATCAAAGCCAGCTCCACCTTCTAACCCCCCCCACCACCGCTGCGCTACAGTGGTTGCAGGAGCCTCGTCCGAGGCATCTGCCTCTCTCGCCCCTTTCCTCTAGCGGGTCTGAGTCTGTGGCGGGGTTGATAAGTCATTCTCTGGGCTCCCCAGCATGTTGCCCAGCCAGGACTGTGGGATCGGGCTCTGAAGCTTCCGGGCCACCTGGCGGCCTCTGTCGGTGGTTGGGCATCTGCTCTTCCTGGCGTCCTGCCTGACTAGTTCAGTCTATAGTGGGACATCAGTCCTACCGATGCCGACCGACAGATGCCATGTCGAGGTTGGCGATGGCCCTGATGCCTCCCTCTCTGCTGGATCTGCCTCAGTCTTCTCCGGTTGGGTCCCCCGCGGTCTACCTAGATCTTGCCGGTGGGAGCTCTTGCAGCAGGCTATTACAGTTAGGACTATGCTGCAGAGCTTTAGGACCACCTGGTGAAAAATTCTGCCAGCAATACCAGCGGGGACTGCCCCGGCGCCCGTACCCGACATCGGTCAGGGTACAGAGGGACACCCAGCTCCACCTCAGTTATTTCCGCCGCGTACCACCGTGAAGCTTGCTTCTGTCTCGACTGTCAGCGAGAACAGAAACTTCTAGCCACGACTTTGCTGTTTTTGGCGGTTATTATTAGTTTTACCAACACCGGCGTCAGTATATTTGCAGTCGTTTAAGTATAGTTTTCCTACTTTTGTGCTGTGTTTTTTTGCTGGTGTTTGCCGCTTCCAGTACCGGCGTCAGCCCTCTTCCCCCCTGGCGGGTTGATGTCTTCCGAACGGTGTCCCCTGATCCCACTTGAATAAGGATGCGACTGCAGGCGGCAGATTCCGCTGGGGCGAGCACCAGTGGTGCGTCTTCTGTCTCGGCCCTGACCACGACACCGCTACTTGTGCTGACTGCCAGGCTTTTACCAACCAGACCGCATCCGCCGCCTGAAGGCCCTTAAGGCCTACCTCCCTAAAACGAAAATGGATCTTCACTCTTTGGAGGAAGAAAAAGAAGAAGTGGCACAGTAAGGGCGTGAGTCGAGTCCGACACCAGTCGGTCTCAGTCAGATCACATTGCAGCCTTCTCCAAAAGGTCGGTCGCCCGAGGTGTGGAGAATCGCCAAAATCTTCACAGGCTAAGGCCGGCTCGTCAGGGAAGCCGGCCAAGTCGAAGATGACTCCACTAAGGGTCATCTCCAAGTCCTGAGGCACCTGCTTCAGCCCTACCTACCAAGGCACCGGCGCCGCCTGCTAAAGGCATGCCTCGAGGTTAAGGACTCTCCGGCCCCTCTGCGTCACCCGTCGTCGGTCCCTACACGATGCGGTCGAATGGGAAAAGGACCCGGGGTGGTCATGGGAAATACTGGCGTCCCGTCGCCCAGTCCTCCTCCCCGGGCCTCAGGAAGCTCGCCTGCGTCCGCACGCTCAGAGGCCTCTTTTCCACAGCGTCGGCTGAGAATTTTCTCAAGGATGAGCTCAAGCAGCTTTTCTCTTTTGGTGAGGCAGGTCCACTGGCGGACCCTCCCTGTTGCCCGGCCCAGACACGGTGCGGATCCTCGCGGAGAACCACAGCAGGGGTGAGACTTCTCCGCTGAGGTCACCGGGCGCCGTCCTTCATTCCCGTTCTAGATCCGAGGACCACCGGCGTCACTCTAGGGTTTCTAGTGACTGGCGGGTCTCGTTCAAGGAGCTCTTCTCGCTTAGTGGGACCTCTCCCAGCGTGGTCTCCTGACCAACATCGGTCTCCTGACCAACATCGGTCATTGCTCCGTCGCGGTCCAGGGACCGGAGTCAGTCGTCGGACCGTCATGGTCCCTAGTCACCACGACATCAAGCGCGAGCATGGTCATGGGGTAGAATCAGACTATTCAAATCGGATGTAGTCGATCCTCCTCTTCTTCGTCGACCTTTTCTTCTTCTCTCAGTCTCAAGCACTCCCCTGAAGAAGGACCTGCCTCCTTTGCCTCCAAGGCGATCCTACCTTTATGGACATCATGGGGAGCATCAGGCTTCCAACAAGTGGGACACGGAAGACCTGGTTCGATGCACGGAGATTGGCTAAATACCTGAGGCAGAAGTAGCTGATGCCCTGGTTATTCCTCCTTGGTGGATACTTTCCAGGATCTCACTAGATCCACCTGGATGCATCTGGCCTCCATCCGGCAGTTCTGAAGAAGTCGGATAGACTCTATAAGGCCCGAGGTAGGAACCTTTCGTGGCAGAACACCCTCAGGCCAATTCATTGGTGATCATGGCTGCCCATGATAAATCTCGGCAGCGAAGCACCTCATCTCCCAGCCTCCGACCTGGGTCGATACCTGGATCAGGTGGGCAAAAAGTTCGCTGCCTCCACCTGTTCCATTCAGCTCCCTCAATTATTCCTCACGCGCCGGTGCAGTACCAGAATGTGTTATAGGAGCGAGGGACTTGAGCTGACACAGGCCATGCCAGACTCTGATAAGAAGAATAGGCTCCTGGCCTTTTGCAGTCGGGCTCAGACATAGGCTCTTATGTGCTGCGAGGCCTCGTGTGACACTGCGGACACGACAGCCAGAGGCGGCCGCCTCTGGAGTATGCCGCCCATTTTCATGCCTGGTTGAGAGTCTCCGGCTTTCACTAGGATCTGCAGTCCGGTATCCGGATTTGCCCTTCCAGGGTACCGTCTTGTTTGGGCAGGAGACGGAGGCTTTGATCTCCGTCTCCAGAAATCGGGTAGTCGATCTGGTCGGTCCGCCAGATGTACCGTGGTGACCAGCGGCGTCCACCGCTGACAACCTTTTCAGTAAGTCCTCAGACAACCAAGCTTCAGCCCGGAAACCAGCAAGGGCAGAGGCGGCTTCCAGAAGATCCGGGAACCAGCAGTCTGGCGGACCTTCCGCCCGTTAGGCCAAGTCTCCCAGGCCTCTCTCCCAACTCCGGTTCTTAATGACTCCCTTCCGCCCCCCACCTTCTGACCGAAATTCACGGGGAGCCAGTTGGGGGCCACTTCTCCTTTCATCTTGAAGGGTGGAAGTCTATTACCACGGATCAATGGGTCTTAGGCGCTGTATGGAGGACACACATTGGAGTTCACAGAGTTTCCTCACATACTCACCAAGCTCTCCATTATCCTCCTTCTCATCCCACTATTAGTAGGAGAATACACGACCCTCCTGCAGAAGAGAGCTATAGAGAGTCCCTGGGGCATGAGGCCAGGGTTCTCTCCCACTTCTTTCTGGTCCCAAAAGACCGGGGACCTTCGTCCCATTCTAGATCTCAGTCCACTAAACCTCTTTATAGGTACAAAGGTTCAGGATGGTGACTCTTCAGGTCTCCTTCCTTGCTACACCAAGGGACTGGCTCTGTTCTCTCAACATGCAGCATGCGCATAGGAGTCTTTCCTCCTCACAGGAAGTTCTTGAGTTCCACTTCCAGGGAGCATTTTCAGTTTGGTGCTCCCGTTGACCTCTCTTCCGCTCATGATCTTCACCAAATGCCTCGCAGTGGTGGCTGTGGCGCTGAGCGGATGGGACGTACGTGTTTCCCTACCTTGGCGATTGGCTTATTACGGCCCCGTCAAGAGACAGCCTCTTCACTTCTAGGGAGACACTTATACTGTATTCAGTGCTGGGGATCACCCTGAACTTAAAAGTCATCCCCAGAGCCCAGCCAAGCTAAGCCTTCATAGGGCGATCCTGGATTCTGTCCAGGGCATGGCCTTTCTCCCACAGTACAGGGGATTCGCTTGCGAGGGCTGAGACGGATCTCTATAGCACCTCGGGTTCCGGCCGGAACTTCCTCAGCTTATTGGGGCATATGGCGGTGGCCATTCCAGTCACGCCTTTGGCCCGCCTCCCACGTGGGAGTCCCACAATGGATGCTCAGGGTGCAGTGGGACCAATGCTACGATGACCTGGGCCGCTAGTGAGGATCTCGGAGCCAGTCAGGGGAGGAACATTGCTTTGGTGGTTAGACCCAGCAATCTGGAGAGAGGGTCAGTTTTGGTCCAGAGCCACCAGGTCAGACTCTACGATGGGCCCTCGGACCTGGGCTGGGGAGCACACCTGGGTGTTCATCAAATGCAGGGGTTTGGTCACCTGAGAGCGGTCCCTCCACATCAATGTGCTGGAAATGCAGGGGTCCTCCGCTCTTCAGGCGTTTGAGGAGGATCTGGTACTGGGCTCTCTCTAATTCAGGCGGACAATGTGGCGGTCGTCTTTTACATCAACAAGCAAGGAGGCACTCATTCATATCTTCTTTGCAGGAGGCGATGAGAGTTTGGTACTGGGCACTGGAATGGGGCATTCTACTGTCCGCCATGCACATTCAGGCATCCTAAACAATTTGGCGACAACCTCAGCGGGTTATGGGCAGAGCACCAGTGGGAGTTGCTACAATGTGTAGAGGACCAGCTCTTGACAGGTGGGGTCTTCCCGGCTGGACCTCTTTGCGTCACCACGCAATGCCAAACTGCCAATGTTTTTCATGGCGCGTAAGCCTGGAGTTTTGGCCAGAAGCGTTATCCTTTGCTGAGCAGGGAGGTTTCTTTATGCCTTTCCGCCCTTCCCTCTCATTCAGAGGTTCTGCTCAAATTGCCGTCCGAAGGGGCCGGATGATCCTTGTGGCCCCTTAACTGGCCTTGACAGATTTGGTTCCCACTCCTGCAGTGGTTATCCCAGGAACCGCCAATCCACTGCCCATATGCTCGCTAATTGCTGTCCCAGGACCAGGGGTCTCTTTTCCATCGGATCTCAGGTCCCTGCACCTTCATGCTTGGCTCCTTCAGGCGTGGCTTTCGAAACAGATCCCGGTTTCCCCAGAGAGTGGCGGAGGTCTTAGTGTCCGCTGAAAAGCCTCTACTCGCTCCTTACGTGAAGTGGAGCGTTTCTGTCTTGGGCCTTCGCAACATTTGGATCCACGTCACGCCCTGTGAACTCCACTTTTGCAGTACCTCCTTTCCTTGTATGAGAAGGCCTCCGTTATTCCTCTATTAAGGTGCACATGTGGGCAGTTTCCGCCTATCATGCTCTACGTGGGGAGAGAGCATTGGCGCCAGTTAGATGTAGCCAGCGCCTTCCTTGGGAATTCTACACATGGGACCTCCCATTAGGGATCCTGTCCCACCCTGGGACCTCCTTTTGTGTTGGAGAAACTCACCCTCCCTCCTTTTGAGCCTCTGCGCGAGTTGTGAGCTCGTTACCTTTCTTGGAAAGTTTGTTTTGGTTGCTGTTACTTCAGCTCGAGGGTTTCGAGCTTCAGTCTCTGATGTGTAAAGAGCCCATTTGGTTTTCATAGGAAAGAGTTTCCCTCAGAACTAATCCTAAGTTTCTTCCCAAGGTGGTCTCGAGTTGACCCTCAACCAGTCGGTTGATCTTCAGTTTATTTTCCTTCCCCTTCCAATAGAGGCTCTCCTCCACATTGGATGTCCACAGGTCCCTGAGTGTACCTCAGCAGAATGGTTCAGCACCGTAATCAGACAGCTCTTTGTGGCTTTTGCGACATCGCTTGGGTCAACGGTGTCCAAGCAAACTATTTCTAAATGGATAGTCCGTTGTCTCGAGCATCACAATAAACCCCTGCGGGCCGGTTAGAGTCACTCCACCAGAGGATTGTAAGCCATTCGCCGCGTGCAATATCGCTATCAGGACATTTTGTGCGGCCGTGACCTGGAACTCGGTGCAGACTTTTATCAAGCATTACAGCTTGGATGTGTGTCTCCAGGCGCCATGCTGGCCTGACCTAGCAGTTTTGCAAGGGCTTTTGTCCTAGTGCCTCTGGGTCAGCATATTCCTCCTCCGAGGGTCGGCTACCTCCTTGCTGTGGGACTGCTAGGGATTCAGTCCTAACTGTAATAGCCTGCTGCAGGCTCCCACACCGAGTAAGATAGTACAGTTACATAAGAACTTACCATAACAGATGTGAGGAGGAGCTCTTGCAGCAGCGCTAGCTCCTCTCGCCTTCCCCTCGGAATGTGCAGATCTATTTTCTTTCCTTTCCTTTCTAGATGGTGGAGCTTCACCTCCTTCTCTTGTCAGGCCTTCTGCTGGGTACTGGCGGGAGAACTGAGGTGGAGCTGGGTCCGCCCTCTTGTACCCTGACCGGGCGATCGGTGGGGCGGCGTGGAGGTGGTCCCTTGGTATTGCTGGCAGAAGTTTTTCACTGGGTGGTCCTAGTGCCTGCGGCATAGTCCTAACTGTAATAGCCTGTTGCAAGAGCTCCTCACCAGTCTACTGTTACAGTAAGTTCTTATGTAACTGTACTTTCCCTGGCAGGGGAGCTTCTGCCACCTTCCCGGACATAGGAGGTGCTAGAGACAGGGGTAATTTGTCAGGTGGCCTTGATCTTGAGTTGCCTCTGGATCTTACGATGGGGTTCCTTGTGGACCTCAGGGTCCTCCTCTGTTGGGACCCCCAGTGAGGTTCGCCATCCCCACATTGGCTGCCTTCTGGGCTGCCATTCGACCCGATCCTTCCGAGTCCCTCGGTGGTGGGCGCTGGAGTGACTCTCGGTCCTCCTCCAGGCCTTCCGGCCTGCCGTGTAGGCTTCCATTGGGCTACCCTCCTTGAGTACCCAACTTCAGCCCTGCCCTTACCGCTACCCACTGTCTGGCTTCCCCACACCGGGTTATGGAGCCCCTTGTCCTCCTCTGGGATACCCAATGCTGCCTGTCCAATGCCGGGTTATCTGACTCTCAGGTTCCCTGCGAGTACCAGCGGCATACCCACCTCCTCAGCTGGATTTCTGGGCCATCCTGCAGTCCTGGTGGTCTGAGATAAGCCCGGCTCGTTTCTGAGTTGGATTCTGCCCACCCCAGGAAGTTGCCCGAGGCTCGGCGCAGATCCGCATCTTATAAACTTTCTCTATGCTGACCTCATGCCACACATCACGGGCCCTCAAAGGTGCCACCCTCTGGTTGGATGAGCGATGGAGCTTCTCCTGATGTTGGGAAGCCTTCCGGACCTGATGCCTGGTCTTCCAACTCGGATCCAGATTCAGACTTGGATGGCTCCTCGTGAGGCCTCGGGGTTCTGACTCCTTCCCCAGATGATCCCAGGCCTAAGAGTTGCCAAAGTCTCCACCAAAGTATCCTTCCTTCTCGACCTCCTCAAGAAGATACTGGGCGTTTACAGGTGGAAGTCAGATGCTACAGATCCCAAACTTCAGAGGCTGGCTGAGCATCTTGATATCCAGAAGGCGGCTCCGTCCTCCGCCCCTTGGCTGGAACCACATGAGATCTGGCATCTACTATTTAGATGATGCCATCCTCAATACCAGAGGTAGCCAAGAAAGCTGACTGCATTTACCGGACATCTGAGGAAAGGACCACCTCATTGTCCATCCCAAGGCAGACTCCATGGTCACTGCTGCAGCCCATGATAAGTCGTCAGGCCCACGACATATGAGCATCTCCCTCCTGACAAGGAGTTGAAACAACTCGACCAGTTTGGAAGGAAGTTTACTTCTCTTCACTCTGACCATTAGTGCCTTGAATTACATAGCCCACATGCTGATCTACAGAAGTCTCTCTTTAGTCAGCTGGAACCAGCGATTGAGCGCTTCCAGGCTCGGGTCCAAGTCCATCCTTGTGGACTCCATCCGGTCTGCTAAGGTTGCCTGTAGGCATTCCCTCGGGCCACCTATGGCCTTCGTGGACTCTTCAGCTAGGAGTCACCACAGCTGTCAGTCTTGGAGATTTTCTTGGCGGGGTCTCCAGCCTGGCACAGGATGTCCAGGCGGCTTTCAGGATGCTCCCTTTAGGGATTCAGTCCTCTCGGTAGTGCAGAGACATCATCACTAGCCTCAGGACAAGGGCAAGGCCCTTAGGGCAGTTCATACTATATACCGCCCCGTTTCAGGCCAAAAAGCCTTTTCAGCGCCAGGCAAAGCGGCAGCGAGGCAACAGCAGGCGATGTCAGCCAACACATCAGGCCCAGCCAGCTTCAGTCAACCCTCAGCTAAGGCCCAGGTGCAGCTCTCCCCAGCCCCTCCCCTTGCCCGACTCACGATCTGCCTCCCCTCCCAGTTGTCTTGAGGAATCAGAGGCGGAGGTTCTCCAGTCATCTGTCAGGGTAGCGGGCAGTAACTACAAAGGGGTTAATTCCTCGGCAGGACTGTCTAAGATCAGTAGTTGTCCAGGTAAAAGTTAAAAGGTTTTCATCTGTCTAAAGTTATTTGGGCCTCGATGAAAGATCCCTGCATCACATATCATGGGTGTGGTACCCACCCTAAGGACTGTATAAACTTTTGGGCAGCTGTCCTATTGAAAGTTGGGTGCACCACAGTTGTTAAACTGGTCATGCTATATTTCTGCTGTTTTCCCCTCCCAAAATAAAACTGTTAATTCTTAATGTTACATGATGGTACAGTGACCTATTGCAAAAAGGTGGAAATTGTAATTACTAACATACTAAAATGCCAGCAGAATAGGCCTAACAGTCTTCGTGTCTGCTTGTTTTGTCAGCCCCACCTGGGAGCTGACCTTGCTGCCCCTCTCCTCTGGCTCTCCCTTCCCAGTCCCGGATATTCTCGTTGCACTGGTTTTGCTTCCAGAACCCTTCCCTGTACCTGTCCCACCCCTCTTGAACCCCTCCACCGTTTCTGCCACCACCAGCCCCTGGGCAGGCGCATTCCATGGCTCACCACCCTCTCGGTGGTAGCACCTCCTCCTTTCTCCTAGAATCTCCCTTCTCCAGCTTCCACCCATGCCCACTAGTTGCCCCTCCTCCTTCCTTCAGAGCACCTGACTGCTCCTCCCTATTTACCCTCTTCATGTACCTGAAGAACCTCTATCATGTCACCCCGTCCCTTCTCTCTTCCAATGTGTACATATTTAGCTCTTTGAGCCTCTCCCATAGGTCCTATCCCCAAGCTCAACTCATTTTGGTTGCCCTCCTCAGACCCTCTCCAAATGTGGCCTTCAAAACTGCACGCGAGTACTCGAGGTGCGACCTCACCAAACAGTTGTGCAGTGGGAATATCACTTCTTTCCTTCTGAGGTGAGCCCCTAGCGATGCATCCAAGCATCCTGTTGGCCTTGCCACTGCCCTCCTACAAGTCTCAAGTTGTTCATCTTGACATCCACCACCACACCCAGGTCCCTCTCAGCCATCGAGACTTGCAGCATTTCCCTCCCAGGGTGTACACTTGGCCCGGGTTTCTGGCTCCCAGGTGCAGTACCTTGCATTTCCCTGCATTGAACCTCCACTTCTTCTTTTCTAGACCACCTTTCCAGAGCCTCCAGGTTGCCTCTGAGGCCACCCTCCCCTCCCTCCTCCCATCCACCACCCCCCAGTTTTGAGTCATCTGCAAAGAGATTCATCTCACTCCTGATACCCTTCCTTATGTCAGAGGCGTAGGCGTTGAACTGGAGGGCCCAGGACTGATCCTGAGGGACTCCACTAATGACCCTCCTTGGGGATGAGACTATCCTGCCAACCACGACCCTCTGGGTCCGGTTCTGGAGCCAATTTCCAATTCATCCGATCATCTGGTTCCCCAGCCCGTTTGTCCCAGTTTATCCAACAGGCCCCGTGAGGAACAGAGTCAACGCCTTGCTGAAGTCAGAAGAAGGGCGTCCACTGGTTTACAGGTCCAAGGCACTATCACCCAGTCATAGAACTCCACAAGGTTTGTCTGACACGATTTCCCGGGACGAATCCATGCTGTCTATCTTCCAGGCACCCCAACTTTTCAGGTCCCCCTAGTCTCTCCCTGACAATGCCCTCCATCACCTTGCCCACCCCGATGTCAGACTAGCGGGCCTGTAGTTCCGTGCCACCTCCCTTGATCCTCCCTTGTGGATAGGCACTATATACCATCTCTTCCAGTCCTGGGGCACCCACCCTGTCCTCAGAGAGATGCTAAAGAGCTCCATGAGAGTTTCGCGAGACATCATAGTTCCTTCAGCACTCTGGGATGTAATTTATCCGGCCTGGTGCTTTCTCCGTCTTAAAGGGACCTGAGGGCTTCCCTCACTCTCTCTGCTATGATTTCCACCTCCGCTACCTTGTCCACTGCTTTGCCCCCCACCTGCCAGGTGATACCACCCCAGAACCCGCTGATTGGTAGTGTCTCCCCCTCAGTTTCACGTCTCCTCCCATGTGATGCAGCCCCATTTTCCTTGATGAAACTGGGAAAGTACTCATTTAGTACCTCAGCCTGCTCCCCAGGTCTTTGCCCATCCCTCCCTGTTCTAAGCCTGCTAATCTGCCCCTTCACCTTTGTTTTTCCCCAATGTATCTAAAGAACCACTTGTTCCCTCTCTAATTTCCCTTGCCCTATAGGCCACATTCTTTTCCCTCACCACCTCCTGAACCTCCCTGGTCCACCAGCAGGGTTTTCAGGCCCTACCTCTTGCTCTTAGCCTTGCGACAGGTGCTGGTAGCATCCTGCACCCCCTTCTGATGATTTCCACCTACTGTCAGCGTCCATGTCTGCCCAATCCCATCCAAGTGCTCCTTAAGGATCCTTCCCATTTCCTTGAAATCTGCCCCCTGAAGTCAGTTACCTCCGTTTTGTGCAGCCTTTTACCCTCCTAGGTTCAGGCAGAACCAGACCGTGGCATGGTTGCTCCCTGGCAATGGTCCCTTACCTCCAGGCCCCAATCTGGTCATTGTCTGCCAGGCCACATCCAGTATCGCTCCTCCTGGTCGGTTCTCCACCTGCTGAGTTAGAGCGCATCCTGAAGACATCCAACAACCTCTGTTCCTGCCACCAAGGATGTCATAGTCTCCCAGTCTGTTCCTGGCATGTTTAAGTCCAACACCACCACCCTTCCCTTCCCAATCTGCAGTGTCTCCCATCTGCCACCAGATTCTCCTCCAGCGCGGGGTCTATCACCACTTCTATTTTTACTCTCTGCCCCCACCTTGTTACCAAGGTGACCCAAATCGCCTCCACAGTTCCCTCTGCCTCCTCCACTCCTCCTATGGCAATGCAGTTTTTACTATTATGCTACCTCTCCCTTCCCTCCCACTGTCCTTCCTGAACATGGTGTAACCCTCAGGTTCAGGTCCCAGTCATGCCCTGCGGTGGCCCAGGTCTCAGTGACCACTGCCCATCCACCTCTCCCTCAGTTTGCATCGCCTGGAGCTCAGGCATTTATTGCCAAAGCTCCTGGCATTATAGGACTACCTTCCACCCTTCCCTATACTTAATTGTGGAGAGGTGCTGTGGGGCAGCTACTTTATTTTCAGGCGTGTTAACCTGTAAGTCTCTTCCAGGTATTCCCAATCACTACCCCAGGTGGAGGCACCGAGTGCCTTACTGTTCCAGTACCACTGATGCTCCTTGAACCTAGGCCGACTCTAGGTGTGTCCAGGAAGGACCTGAGGGCTCGAAACAGCCCAGGTGAGTCCTCCAAAAACAGGTTGTTACATGGAGGCATCACTGGGATAAGTGCCCCTAGGCCAACCCTGAATGTGGATTTCAAAGGAAAAAGAAAATTGGTACATCCGCATTGTGATGGCATGGAGATAAAGTGGAAAATTGGGTATTGTGGATTAGTCAGTTATTTGATGTCTAGCTTAGGAATTGATATTGTGACTGCACAATGAAAGGATACCATTTGAGGAATGGATTTAGAGGTCTAAGTGAGTATTAGGCATCCTAGGCTAAAGGATCCCTGTTAATCCAAACCAGGCTACTGCAGTGGATGCAGTGCCTGGAATGGGGAGAACCCCCTGTTCCTATGGAAGAAGCAGTAGTCCCCGTGGGTCTTCTGGAGTGGTTCAGTCTTTGCTCACATTAATCTAAGACCACCTCGTGCCTCCACCAAAATCCCCTGCTGTGATACACCAGGTCATTGCAAGAAAAACATTATTGTGACTGTATTATTATTATGGACTGTGTAACATGCTTTGATAGTCAGGAGTCAGGTGTCTAGTTAGAACTGTATTGAAATATGTTATGAACTAAGAATATGAACATATAAGCGTCTGAAATTTGCCATCAGATAAGGGCCTAGTGGTTTATCAAGTCTGCTCGAATGTGCAGCTAGCATCCCTTATTCTGCAGCTAAGCGTCCCTCCAACACTTCCTCCTTGACCCTCTCCCTTGCCCTGTCCCAGCCCCTTTTGAAGCAGTCCACTGTTCTACTGAATACCACTTCTGCTGGTAACACATTCCACCCAGCTACCACTCTCTCCGTAAAAGTGTCTCCTCATTTCCTCCTGAACCTTCCTCCCTCCAGTCTCATACCATGGCCCTGGGTGTCCCTCCCCTCCCTTAGTTTGAACAGCCCCTCCATACCTGTCTTGTTAATTCCTTTCATGTACTTGAAGGTTCAATCATATACCCCCATCTCCTCCAGCAGTACATGTTCAACTCTTGCAACCTTCTCTCGAAGATGGTAGGTCCCAGCCCTTGATCATCTTTGTTTCCCTGTGCCACCCTCCAATAACTTGATGTCCCTCTTCAGATAGGGGCTGCCAGTACTGCAATTTAAGTACATTCAGGTGCGTGTTCAACTAATGATCTATACAGTGGCAGAATCACCTCCCCTCCTCGCGAGGATATACCCCTTGCAATGCAACCCAGCATTTTGTTGACCTTTGCAGGTGCCTTCCTACATTGTGCCGAGTTGTTCATTGACCCTGTAATGAGTACCCTAGATCCTGCTCCTCCTCCTCCTCCTCTGTCTCGGCTAGCTGTACTCCCCCAGCTGGTAACTCCTCCTTATTTTTGGCCCTAAAATGCAGCACCTTGCACTTTTGGCATTGAACCCCAGTTGCCAGGTGTCTGACCAGGTTTCCAGCTTTGCCAGATTATCCAGCAACCCCTGCCATCCCCTAGGTCATCCACCGCTGCTACCATCTTGGTGTCGTCAGCTAACAGACTGATCTTGCTCTTTATTCCCAATGATATGTCTGCAATGAATCTCCCAAACAACACTGGTCCCAACATCAAGCCCTGTGGAACACCGCTGTCACTACCCTTGAGGATGAGGCTCCCTACCACCACCACCCTCTGGTGCCTTCCCTGAAGCCAGTTCCCTACCCATCTCACCAGCTTTGCACCCGCCCCTGTGCCTTCTAACTTACTCCCCAGCCTCCCATGTGGCACTGGGTCGAATGCCTTACTGAAGTCAGGTACAGGACATTCACTGCATGGCCCCATCCAGTTGCCCTATCTGCCAGTAGAAACAGGCCAAGTGGACTATCAAGTCTGCTCGATAGTTCAGCTAGCACCCCTAAACTGCAGCTGCCCTTTGCCCCCACCACACACCTTTCCCATGCTGCTTAAAGCTGCCCACTGTCCTGCAGGAAATCACCTCCTCTGGCAGTGTGTTCCATTTTCCCACCACTCCCTCTGTGAAATAATGCCTCCTTGTCTCTCTCTAAATCTACCACCTTCCAACCTTAGCCCATGCCCTCTCATCTCCTTTCCCTCCTCAGCCTAAGCAGCCCTTCTGTGCCTGTCTTGTTGATCCCATTCAAGTACTTAAAGGTTTTAATCATACCCCCAATCTCCTCTCTCTCTCCTCCAGGATGTACAAGCCTAACTTGTTCAGTCTGTCCTTGTAGGTTCTGCCTCCCTGTCCTTGAACCTTATTTGTTGCCCTGCACTGCATCGCCTCCAGCAGCCTGATATCCTTCCTAAGATAAGGTGCAAGTACTGTACAGAATACTCCTAGTGTGTCCTAACTAGTGACCTGTACAGTGGCATGAGCACATCCCTATGCCTGGATGAGATACCTGTGCTGTGCACCCCAGTATCTTGTTAGTCTTGGCTATTGCCTCTTGCACTGATCTGAGTTGCTCATGTTCCCGTTATGAGCACCCCAGGTACTTCTCTTCATCGGTGACCCTAACGAACTCCTTCCAATCAATAGTCCCTCCCTGGGTTCTTTGCTCCAAAGTGCATAACATTGCACTTCTTTGCATTGAATCTCAACTGCCACTTCACTGACCACTCCTCCAGTTTGGTCAGATCTTCCTGTAGTCCCTGCCACCCTTTTCTGTCATCCACCACTGTTCTTATCTTAGAATCATCTGCGAACAGAGGCGTTCACCTGAAATGTCTGTCTAGAGAGGTACTGAGTTGTCTAGCTAGGCTGGTTCCAAATTTGAATGAGTTGAATTGCAGTGGCTTGGCGAGGACACTAGAAGGTTTGGAGATACATAAGCCCCAGTTTTGTTGGGCTTAGTAGAGCCCATGCTTTCACGGTTCTCCCAATCTTGTACCCGTTTCCAGGTGGGGTGGTGGTCTGCAAATGCACAGTTCACGCACGTTCCTCTTTGCAGATGCTGTGGTCAGAATCAAGCCTCTCCGGTCCTCCTGACCCTCTAGTTTTGCTGTATGAGGTCGGGAGGCTGCAAATAGGTGGCGAAGCCCCTAATTTATTTAGATAAAGAGCTCTATCAACACTTTTACTGGGGCATAAATGAATATTAATGAAGGGCTCATGAATATGGATGAGCCTGCCTGCCGTCTTGGGGTACAGTGTTTCAGCAGCAGCAACAGTCAGGGCATTGGAGAAAAGATCAAACTCTACATGGGAGTGATAGGAAGAGGGGTTGGTGAATCGGTGGGAAAGATAACTGTTAAAAGTGATTTGTGGGCCTACAAACAGAGACTGTAAAGTTGGGACTGTGTTCTGAACTGAATTTGAGCAGCCATGATGTTCCCCTTTCACCCTGGATACAGCCAATAAGAGTGCCAGTATATACAGAAGGACTTATGGGACTGAAATAGGCTTGTGGAATAAAACAGGACTTTGTTGGTACCTATTTACAGGACCAATGGGGCATTGAGTGAGGCTAATGCATATACATTTGTTTCAAAATGACAAGTGTGTGGACCAGTGAGAGCTGGGGAGAGCACCCAAAACCTGAAAGTCTTGGTGTTCTAGTTCAGTTGAGGCAGAGCCCCTCAGAGGAGGGGTCTTCAGCCCCATTGCAAAAGATGGGTTTCAGTGACTGAAGAGGGCTTCCCGGGGTTGCCATTCTCCTGTCTCCAGGGCCCCTTGAAGTTTGTGAAGCCTTCAGCTGTGAGAGAGCTGCAGAGCCCAATAATATCCAGCTGTGAGAGAGCTTGTAGTGACTGTAACCCCAGTGGTGGCAGCACTGTGGGGGACTGTGACTTCAAAGGGCTTAAGGTTTCATATGGAGAAAAAATCAGAGAATTTAAAGGACTGTGTGTTTGCTCCTTGGTTTTATTGGCCACAGAATAGGACAAGCTGCAGTGAGCCTTTGGTGAATTTTATTAAAGCTGGGGTGAGCCGCTGCTTGAATGGAAACTATGGCTGGAAGAGAGGAAGTTTGCTGTAGTTGAGTGAGCCAGTGGGAATGGAATATGTGCCTGATTGCGCTGCATGAAGGAATTTTGCTCAGAGAGAGAGCCAGTGTTGTGAAGAGAATTTTGCTTCAGAGGGAGAGAGAGAGAGAGAGAGAGACAGACAGACAGACAGTGTTGTGAAGAGAGTATGCTCGGGAGAGAGAGAGAGAGTGCCAGTGTTGTGAAGACAGTTTTGCTCCAGAGTGGGAGCCTATGAGAATTGAACCTATGACTGGGGAAGGAAGACCCTGCAGTTTAACGAATGAGTGAGTTTTCTGAGGTTGGTCCAGAAGGAATGGACTGTCCAGCAGTGCAGAAAATGTATTGAATCTACAGTTGCACTTCAGATAAACATGTGGGGAGTAGTGCAATGTAATGGCTGTGGGGCAGCAGTCTTCGGGAGTCTTTCTGGAGGCTGAGATGGTGCCCTATTTGCAGACAACTATCTGCCCTGAGGGAGGAAGTTGCCCGTCTTCAGGTTGCACTGGACAGTAGTAAGGAAACTTTCCCCAGGCCACACTGGACAGTAGGAAGGAACCTCCCCATCCAGGGAGCACTAGTGCCACCACCACTACCTCCAGAGGTTGCGAAGAAAGCACAGCAGTTGGACCACAGTGGGCTCAGGGAGGGTGAGGAGGGGTGGAACAGAGGGCACACCCAGTCAATTGTTCCTCCACAATCCATACACCATTCTGGGGCACTAGCTCCCCATGGATACACCATGAGAAGACTGATGATAACTGTCACAAGGAGGCCCACAGGAAGGAGGCAGAGGACACCACAGGGAAGGAAGCAGCTCCTGGTGGGGACTCAATATAGGGGTATAGAACTGGGGGAGCTGGGAAAACTGAAGTAAGGTGCCTGCCTGGTGCCATGGCTTGGAGGGACAGGAAGCGCATCCTGAGGATCACGAGAACAGCTGCAAGGATTCCGAGCTGGACGAATTGTCCACCTAGGGACAAATGACTTGGCTCATCATGAGATTAGAGCAGTGCAGGAGGACATTGCAGAGTTAGGGAGGGACCTAAGACAAGTAGCACACACAGTATCCTTCTCAGAGGTGCTGCCTGTCAAAAGCATGGGGAGGCGGACAGTAATTGGCACCATGCAGTTTAATGAATGGTTGAAAAATGGCTGCGGAGCACAGGGTTTGGCTTCATTGGGGACTGGGGTTCCACCTGGAGGGACACCAGCCTATACTGGCAGGATGGTCTGCATCTGTCCAGGAAGGAACAAGTCTTTTGAGCAATCGGTTTAAATGCTTCATTGACAAGCTTTTAAACTAGTCATAGGGGAGGCACTGACAAGCAGCAGGGAAAATCCCAGCCTCTCCCTACAAAACAGGGTACTAAATGAGAAAAAGACTGAGGTAGAACGGTCAGTGGGGATGCTGCAACAGAAGGTAAAGCCATCAAAATGGAGAGCAATGAGTACTAATGCCCGTAGTCTGGGTAACAAGCTTCCTGAATTAGTGGCCTTGATTGAGGAGGAACATCTGGATATCGTGGCAGTCACAGAAACATGGTACACACAAAACCATGACTGGGACATAAACATACCAGGATACACTGTCTACAGGAGGGACAGGGATGGTAAAGAGGAGAAGGAGTAGTTCTTTACATAAGGGAAGGAATAAAAGCAACAGAACAAAAGGGTAAACAGGAGGAGAAGAAGCACTGTGGGGTAAATTTGGGAGACAGGCAATGGCACCACAATCCGCTGAGGGGTTGTACTCTGAACCCCTTCTCAGGGGAGAAATGGACAGGGAAATGATAGAAAGTATACTTAGAATGGCAGAAAAGGGGAGATATTGCTGATGGGTGATCTGAATATGCCAGATGTTAACTGGAGTGCAGTTGCAGCTGCCACTTGAAGAGTGCAGTTATTCTAGATGCCCTACAGGGGCATGCCTTAGACAACTAGTACTGGAGCCCACTCAGAGGGAGCAATATTAGACTTGATTCTCTCAAATGGAGATGGAGAGAGGATCACAGATGTAGAAGTGGGTAGCCATCTGGGAACTAGTGACCGTCGAACAGTATGGTTCACAATAAATAGCAATAGAGTCAAGCCACACAAAGACAAAAGTACTGGACTTTAGGAGGGCTGACTTTGCTAAAATGGGTGAGTGCCAAGGAATGCACTAGCAAATGGGCAGGAAGGAGGGGTGGAAGAACAATGGGGAATAATAAAACTGCCATCACAGAGGTAACGAGCTTTTGTGTGAAGCAAATAAACAAAACAAGACGATGTAAGAAACCACTATGGTTCTCAAAGGAAGTGGCAGTGAAGGTTCAAGAGAAAAAGAAAGCATTCAGGAAGTACAAGGAATCGTGAAAGGAGCAGGACAGAGAACTGTATCAGTTAAAGCAAAAGGAGGCTGGGAAGGCAGTCAGAACAGCAAAGGCCCAAACTGAGGAAAAGATAGCCAACTCAGTTAAGAAGGGGATAAAACCTTTACAGGTACATCGAGAGCAAGGAAGACCAAGGAGGGATAGTGAGGAGCTTAATAAAGGGGAGGGAGGGTGGGCAGAGGGGAGACTGTGAAAAGGCAGAGATACTAAACAAATATTTTTGCTCAGTATTTACAAATGAAGAGGAGGAGGTACATAAAACAAACAGTAGTAACACTCTGGATACAGAAGTTGATACCAGTCCATTTACAGAAGAAAGGGTTCTGAAAGAACTCTTAAAACTGAAGGTGGACAAAGCAATGGGGCCTGATGGGATTCATCCCAGAATTCTAAAAGAGCTAAGGGTAGAACTAGTTACACCACTGACTACCCTTTTAACAAATCATGGGATGATGGGGTGGTACCCGAGGACTGGAGGAGGGCAGATGTGATTCCCTTCACAAAAGTGGGAGCAAGGCAGAAGCAGGAAACTACAGACCTGTTAGTTTAACCTCAGTGATAGGGAAAATGATGGAATCACTTCTGAAGGAAAGAATTTCGGTATCTAGAGGCCAGAGGGCACAGGACCCTAGGCAGCATGGATTCACAGCGGAAGGTCATGCCAGACAAATCTGATAGATTTCTTTGACTGGGTGACCAAAGTAGTAGATCAGGAGGGGCTGTGGACATGGCCTACCTAGACTTTAGCAAGGCATTTGACACAGTCCCACACAAAGATTAATATACAAGCTAGCCAGCCTGGGAGTGGGTCCCAAGATGACAGCCTGGGTAAAGAATTGGCTGGAGAATAGGACACAGAGAGTAATAGTAAATGGAGTCCACTCAGAAGAAAGGAGGGTTACTAGTGGGGTACCGCAGGGTTCAGTATTAGGACCGGTCCTCTTCAATGTCTTTATAAGCGACATTGCGGAAGGACTGGAAGGAAAAGTATGTCTCTTTGCAGATGACACTAAGATCTGCAACAGAGTTGATGCACAAGGGTGGGGTGGAAAGGATGAGAAGGGACTTGGCAAGGTTAGAGGAATGGTCAAATGTATGGCAGCTTAGATTCAATGCTAAGAAGTGCAGGTAATGCACCTGGGAAACAAAAACCCAGGAAGAGTACACAATGGGGTGAGATACTAACAACAACAAAATGGAAAGGGACCTGGGGGTAGTCATATCAGATGACCTAAAGGTGGGCAAGCAATGTGAGAGGGCAGCAAGGAGGGCTGAGGGGTTACTGGGATGCATAGGAGAGGCATCACCAGTAGAAAACAGGAAGTTATTATCCCTCTGTACAGACAGCTGGTGAGACCCCATCTGGAGTACTGTGTGCAGTTCTGGAGACCCGATCTCCAGAAAGACATAGACAGGATGGAAGCTGTCCAGAGGAGGAACTAAAATGGTGCAGGGTCTGCACCGGAAGACATATGAAGAGGACTTAAGGAGCTTAATATGTATAGCCTCGAGGAAAGGGGGGACATGATAGAAACTTTCAAGTACCTTAACGGAATCAACAAAGTCCAAGAGGGTAGCATCTTTCAAAAAAGAGTGTGCAAGAACAAGAGGCACAATTTGAAGATGGGAGGGGCGGCTCAGAGGTAATTTAAGAGTATTTTTTCACAGAGAGGGTTGTGGATGCATGGAGCAGCCTTCCGGAGGAGGTTGTGGAGTCAAATTCAGTGGTGGAATTCAAGCATGCATGGGACAGTCATAAGGCAATTCTGGGGGTGGGGTAAGAAGAAGTAGGCTGCTGGTTAACTAGGATCTGCAGCTTATCCAGTAGGTAGGAAATGGGCAGACTGGGTGGGCCAAGCGGTCTTATCTGCCATCCAAATTGTATGTTTCTATGTTTCTATGTTACCTAGCAAACCACAGTGCTCTGCCGGCTTCTAAATGTGAGTTTGAGTGTTTCTCCTAGTTGGAGAGAAAGAGAAGATGTACCTGGACAGAGAAAGAATTTGTAACTGGACAAGGATAGAATGCTTTGAGAAAAAAAGTGAAAGGCCTTTGAGGGGAACACTGCATACAAAGGCCCCTAAGGGTGAAGCTGGGAAAAGGCTTGGCAGGTGAAGACCAATTCCCCTGCTATTGTTCTGTAAGTGTTTTTGTGTTTCAACACCAAATCCTATTACCAGCATTATGTTGGGACTCCCAGTATCTGCAAAACCTAATGAGAATCCACAGAACTTTTAAGTACTCTGGGCTGGGGTTTGGGGAATTTTTCATCAGTTATTCCAGCTAGTCAAAGTAGAAAGGGGTTAATTCCTTTGCAGGACTGTCTAAGGTCAATGGTGCCAGGTAAAAGTTAAAGGTTTCATCTGTCTAAAGTTATTTGGGCCTCAGAAATATCCCTTGCATCACATTTGTCATCCGTGTGGTACCCACCTAGGGACTGTATAGACTTTTGGGCAGCTGTCCCTATTGAAATCGGTTGCACTTGTTGGTGGGAGACAGAGGTTGTGTGGGGTAAAAAGCTTCATGAGCAGTTGTTAATTTGATCATGGTATATGCCTCCTGTTTACCCCTCCCCAAAATAAAACTGTGAATTGTTGATGTTCCCAACAACTTAGGTGGGGAGGAGGTTGAGGTAGTGCAAAGTAGGTTCAGGGAGTTAGGGAAGATCTGCAGGGAGGAAGAAGAAGGCTTGGCCTTTTAGAGGTGATACAGTACCAAGGGCCAGCACAGCAAGGAAAAAGAAGAATAGAGGATTTTAATGACTGGCTGAGGAAATGGTGCGGGGGAAGCTGTTTATCTGTATTGGGGACTGGGAGGAGACCTGGTCAAACAAAGCACTGTTTTCACGAGACAGGCTACACCTCAATAGGAGGGTTTGAGGATACCAGGGACAAACTGGGGAATACCTAACCACACACTTAATTTAAACTTCTGGGGAGCAGCGGGTGTGCAGGACCACAAACCCGAGAGGAGGAGGTCAGTGAACCTCACCCCCACAGTGATGAAAGAGGTCTGGAGGGAGGAGGTGGAAGGGCGAGAACACAGTTAGCAAAGGGTAGTGGGGTGAGGAACACATAAGGGTATGTGGAGGGTGCACACAGAGGGGATAAATGTTAATAGAAGACTAGAGGGAAGAGAAAGAGGGTCAGATTCTAGGTGGAGGGTGGTGTCTCTGAATGCCGGAGTCTTGGAAACAAGATGGGCAACCTGCAAGCACTATTAGCAGACAGGAGGATGGACATAGCTGCAGTAACCAAGACTTGGGCAACTTCACACCATGACTGAGACCTTGCGATCCCTGGATATAAACTATACAGGAGGGACAAGGTCGATTGGGAAGGGGGGTGGCATTTTATATCAGGGAGGGAATAACTTGCACAAGGGAGGAGTCAGAGGAAGGGTGGTGGAGGCATTATGGGTTCAGTTAAGGTCCAATAGAGGGAGAGAGTGAGGCTGGGGTGGTTTACAGACCACCCATCAGGATAATGTGAGGAACAGGAACTGAGCTCACAAATATTGGATGCTGCGGGAAAAGGAGAGGTGGTAATTGTGGGGGACTTCAACCTGCCAAGGTGAACTGGAACATACCCTTCACAACATGTGCTAAGAGTCAGGTGATTCTGGAAGAACTGCAGAGTGGGTTCCTTACTCAGGGCAGCACTGAACCAACAAGAGTTGAGGCAATTCTTGATCTGATGCTCACAAATAGGGAACATGTACAGAAAATAAATAGTTAGGAGTCACTGGGTGGATATGGCCATTCCACAGTGTGGTTCCAGTTGGATATGGGCAGGAAAGCATCCCGACTAAGACCCAAATCTTGGATTTCAGGAGGGCGGACTTCAGGAAAATGGACAGTGCTAAGGAGCCATCTGGCAGGCATCAGAGCAGATATGGGGTGGACCAAAGGTGGTCCATCATTAAGGAAGGAATACTGGTTGCCACAGATGAGTGCGTTAGGCTCAGCGGGAAGAACACAAGAGGCCAAAGCGCCCAGCTGGTTCAGTTCTGGGGTTGCCCAGGCAGTAAGGGCAAAAGAGGTTGGCCCCTATAGAAAATCTAGAAGACCAAAAGAGAGTTAGATAGGGAAAACTACCTAAGGTTGGCTAGTGAGGCAAGTAAGCAAGTCTCATAAGAAAGGCAGAAGGAGCTGCAGATAGCTGAAGGAGTTTGAAGGGGAGAGGCTTCTTCACTGTATAAGTGAGAAAAGGGCAAGAAGGAAGGGATTATTAGGCTTAAGAAAGGGTGAGAGTAGGTAGAGGATAATGGGAAAAGCAGAGATACTAAATGAATACTTCTGTTCCATCTTCAGGAGGGAAAGAGGAGCAGGGGGAGGGGAACACAGATGTAGTGATAGAGGAGGATAGAATGAGGGAGGGGCTGCTGGCATTGAAGGTGGACAAATCACCAGGCCCAGACAGAGCACATCCAAGGATACTAATGGAACTGACTGAGGAGCTGGCAGGGCCACTGGCAGACCTATTTAATAGTTCACTAGAGTCAGGCATGGTACCGCAGGACTGGAGAATAGCATATGTAGTGTCCCTCCTCAAAAGCAGCCCCAAGGATGACCCAGAGAATTACAGACCAGTCAGTCTGACCTCCATTGTGGGAAGCTGATGGAGACCATACTAAAGGATAGGTTGGTGGAATATCTAGAGAGCATGGTATCCAGGATGCGAGGCAGCATGGGTTCATGGAGAAATTGTGTCAAACAAATCTGATTGGCTTCTTTGATTGTGTCAATAAGACAGTAGACAGGGGCCAAGCAGTAGACATTCGCTATCTTGATTTCAGCAAGGCCTTGACTCTGTGCCCACGAAGGTTGATCAGGAAGTTGTTGGATCTTGGGGTTGGGGAAAAGATGGCCAGATGGGTGGAAAACTGGCTGAGGACAGAACCCAGAGGGTGGTTGTAGGGGAGAATTATCTGGTACCAGGGAGGTAACCAGTGGGGCCCTGCAGGGCTCAATGCTGGGGCCAATGTTGTTCAGTGTCTTCATCAGTGACATTGGGGATGGCATTAAGGGCAGAATGTGCCTATTCATGGATGACATCAAGCTCTGCAGGAGAATGGACACAGCTGAAGGGGTACAGGACCCAAAGGAAGATCTGAAAAGCTGGGGAGGTGGTCCAGGATCTGGCAGCTTGGCTTCAATGCCAAGAAATGCAAAGTTATGCATATTGGAGCCAAGAATCCAATACAGAGTACTACCTGGGTGGAGTCCAGTATCTGCATCAGAGGAGGAGGAGGAGAAGAACCTGGGAGTGATGATCACTGGTGACCTGAAGCACTCCACGCAGTGCAAGAAAGCAGCAGCAAAGGCAAACAAGATTCTGGGATGCATATTTAGGGGATCAGTAGCAGGAGAGAGGTTATGCTGCCCTTATACAGGTCACTGGTAAGGCCGCATCTAGAGTATGGAGTTCAGTACTTGTACCCCGCATCTCAAAAGGACATTAACCTGCTGAAGAGGGTCCAGAGTAGGACTACAAAGATGATAGCGGGTCAACAGGGTAAGGCATACAAGGAGAGGATGATGGCACTGAACATGTACTCCTGGAAGACAGGTGAGAGAGAGAGAGAGAGAGAGGGGACATGATTGGGACCGTCAGGTACTTGAAAGGGATAAATAAGGTTGATAAGGAGAGTTTCTTTAAGCTAAGTGGCAACCATAACATGAGGGAGCACAGTCTTAAGTTGGAGAGTGGGAGATTTAGGAGGAGGTCAGGAAGCACTTCTTCACAGAGAGGGTGTTGGACACTTGGGATGTGCTGCCAGAAGAGGTAATCTCATTGAAGACAGTGGGCAGCTTTTAAGAGAGGCAGGGATGGGCATATGAGGAAGGTAGGATCATGGGTAGGGAGGATGGGAGGAATTGGGAAGGGAGCAGGGACATTAGCTCAAGCTGTGGACCCTGCAATTGAGCAGACTTGATAGACCAAATGGCATTCTTCTGCTGGCTTCTTCATATGTTAGTATGTATGTTCATATGTTACATGATGGTACAGTGACTTATTGCAAAAAGTGGAATTGTTATTGTGTGGGAAAGGTACTGTGGGGCCGTTACATTATTTTCCTGGGGGTGTTAGCCTGTAACTTACTTCCAGGTATTCCCAATCACTACCCCAGGTGGAGGCACCAAGTGCACTTACTGTTCCATTGCCACTGGTACTCCTAGAACCTAGGCCAACCCTCTTGAGGTATGTCCAGAGAGGACCTGAGGGTCTCGGAGACAGCCCAGGTGAGTCTCCTAAACAGGCTGTTACATGAGGAACCACTGCGATTAGTGCCCCCTAGTGGCCAACTCCAAATGTGCATTTCAAAGGAAAAAGAAAATTGATACATCCCCATTGTGATGGCATAGACAAAAGAAAATTGGGTATTGTGGATTTGTCAGTTTTTGATGTCTAGATTAGGAATTGGTATTGTGACTGTACAATTTGAAGATATGGATTTAGAGGTGTAAGTGAGCACTAGGCATCCAAGGCTAAAGGGACCTCTGTTATTCCAAACCAGGCTACTGTGCTGGAAGCAGTGCCTGGAATGGGAGAGCCCCCTATTCCTATGGAAGAAGCAGTAGTCCCTTGTAGGTCTTCTGGAGTGGTTTGGTCTTTACTCACATTAATCTAAGACCACCCTCATGCCTCCACCAAAATCCCCTGCTGTGATACACCAGATCACTGCAAGAAAAAACGTTATTGTGACTGTATTACTATAATGGATTATGTGACTTGCTTTGATAGTCAGAGTCAGGTGTCTAGTAAAATCTGTATTGAAATATGTTTCTCCTGAAATGTCTGTCTAGAGAGGTACTGAGTTGTCTAGCTAGGACTGGTTCTAAATTTGAATGGGGTTGAATTACAATGGCTTGGCGAGGATGCTAAGGGTTTGGGATGGAATATGTAAACCCCCAGTTTTGTTGGTCTTATTGAAGTGGCCCCATGCTCTCTGTGGTTCCACCGATCTTGTGTCTGTTTCAGGGCGGTGCAGTGGTCCACACATAGGCAGTTCTATGCACTTTGCCTTTACCATTGCTGCGGTCAAAATCAAGCCTTCTTGGTCCTCCCAACCCACTGGTTTTACTGCATGGGGTTGTGAGATATGGAGTAGGCATGAGAAGCCCTAAGTTATTTAGATAAGGAACTCTATCAGCGCTTTTACAGTGGCATAAATTAATATTAATGAAAGGCTTATGAATATGGATGAGCCTGCCTGCTGTCTCGGCGCATAACATTCACAGCAGCAGCAGCAGCAGTCAGGGCATTGGGAGAAAAGATTAAACTCTGCCTTGGTGAGATAGGGAATGGGGTTGGTACAAATCGGAAAGATAAATGTTAAAAGTGATTTGTGGGACAACAACAGAGAGACTGTAAAGTTGGGACTGTGTTCTGAACTGAATTTGAACAGCCATGATGTTCCTCTTTACCCTGGATTCAGCCAATATGAGAGTCAGTATATACAGAAAGACTTGTGGGAATAAAAACAGGGTCTTTTGTTGGTACCCATTTACAGGACTAGTGGGGCATCGAGTGAGGCTAATGCATATGCATTTTTCAAAATGACAAGTGCGTGGATCAGTGAGCTATGGAGTGTTCCTAAAACCTGAAAGGCTTGGTGTTCTAGTTCAGTTGGGAGAACCCTCCAGAGGAGGGGCTCCAGCCCATTGCAAAAAGACGTGGTTTCAAGGATTGAAGAGGGCTTTCCTGGAGGGTGTTGCCAGTTCCTGTCCCCAGGGCTCCTCGAAGTTTGTGAAGCTTTCAGCTGTGAGAGAGCTGCAGAGCCCAATAACATCCAGCTGTGAGAGAGCTGTAAGTGACTGTAACCCCAGTGGTGACAGCACTGCAGGGACTGTGATTTCAAAGGGCTTAAGATTTCATATGGAAGAAAAGATCTGAGAATTTAAAGGACTGTGTGTTTGCGCCTTGATCTTGTTGGCCAGAACAGGACAAGCTGCACTGAGCCATTGGTGAATTTGTATTAAAGCAGGGGTGAGCCGCTGCTCTAATGGAACAACACGGCTGGGAGAGAAGGAAGTTTGTTATAGTTAGGCGAGCCAGTGAGAATGGAATCTGGGCCTGATTGGCGTTACATTGAGAATTTTGCTCCAAGAAAAGAGCCAGTGTTGTGAAAGAATTTTGCTCCAAAGAGAGCCAGTGTTGTGAAGAGAATTTTGCTTCGAGAGGAGCCTTTGAGATTTGAGCTTATGACTGGGAAGGAAAACCCCACAGTTTGACAAGTGAGTGAGTTTTATGAGGTTTGTCTAGAAGAAATGTACTGTCCTGCAGTGCAGAAAGCATAGGTGCCGGAACCGGGGGCAGTAGCCACTCCACTTTTTATTTCCTAACAGACCACAGTGCTCTGCTGACTTCTAAATGTGAGTTTCAGAGTGTTTCTCCTAGTTGGAGAGAGAAGAGGTACCTGGACAGAGAAAGAATTTATACAAGGACAAGGAGAGAATGCTTCCAGGGCTCTCGGGGCGCAGGCACCCGTGTCCTTTACGCACATTTTACGTCGGGACGCTTGGGTTTCCCCACAAAGTCCTGAGATGCTCATTCAGCAAGCCCTGGGAGTCCCTAAGTGATCTGCGTATGCGCCCATAGCTTGTAATGTAAGAAAAAGAATCTGTTAGCGCACTCATTTGCTTCTATGGGGCTGTTAATTTTTAATGTTTTAGATGGCCAATTCAAACAAATTATGGCCACTGCTCAACTAACAAGGCCCTTGTTAGTTGGCGGTGGCCTAATTTGTTTGAATTCTCTAAAACATTAAAATTCTGTTTAAGATATGGTCCCATAGAAACCAATGGAGCGTGCCCCGATCTACAGAAGATTACATTACAAGCTGCAGGGCGCTGCAGCTTGCATTTATTTAAATGGCACCCTGAAAATTTACCAGGGACTCCCACTTTGGGCTGCCTAATCTCCCTATTTTTAAAGCAATTCCTGGACCCTAAATGAAAAATCCTAGAGGCTCTGGGAGAAAAGAGTGGAAAGACCTGCCAGGTGGACACCGCATACAAGAGCCCTCAAGGGTGAAGTTGGGAAAGACTTGGCAGGTGAAGATTGAATTTCATCATTGCTTCAGTCAGTGTTTTTGTGTTTCAACACCAAATCCTATTACCAGCATGGTTTTGTGACTCCAAGTATCTGCAAAACCAATGAGAATGTAAGTGCCCTGGGCTGCGGGCTTTGGGGAATGCCTCGTCAGTTATTCCAGCTAGTCAAAGTACAAGGGGTTAATTCCTGGGCAGGACTGTCTAAGATCAATAGGTGCCCAGGCAAACATTTTAAAAAGGTTTGCCTCTGTCTCAGAATTATTTGGGTCCCCAACGAAAGATCCCCTGCATCACATGTGTCATCGGTGTGGTACCGCCCTTAGGACTGTATAGACTTTTGGGCAGCTGTCCTATTGAAAGTCAGGTGCACCCGTTGATGAGAGGCGGAGATTGTGTGAGGTTAAAGCTTTGCAGCAGTTGTTAAATTGGTTATGCTATATTTCTCCTGTTTTCCCACTCCCAAAAATAAAACTGTGAATTGTTAATGTTACATGATGGTACAGTGACTTATTGCAAAAGGTGGACATTTTTGTGTGGGCAGGTACTATGAGGTAGCTACTATATTTTCATGGGGTATTAGTAACTTTTCCAGGTATTCCCAATCACTGCCCCAGGTGGTGGCAACAGCGGCGACTTACTGCTTCAGTACCATTGGTGCTCCTAGAGCCCAGGCCAACCCCTTGAGGTGTGTCCAGGGAGGACCTAGGGCCCCAGAGACAGCCCAGGTAAGTCCCCCAAAAACAGGCTGTTACACTCATACTGTAAATATACAATATTTTTATAAATACAATTTATGCAGGGACATAAAATGTCATGGTTAGTTTTAGGCATTTTGCAGTGCTCGGTTCCAGGGAATATCAAAATCCGTTTGATTCACTTTAAGCAATCACTGACCTAATCACAAATTTCCACAGTTAACAGTTACATTCGTCCTCATAAACTGACAGTGTCTGTTTTTAGTATATGTAATCAGTGAACTCTGTACCAAGTACTGGATTTTTTGTACTGCAGTACGAAGTCGGAATGTTGCCTTTGCAATTGCATTTCCTTTTCAGACAGAGGAACCACCAGCCCTTGAGTGTGATCTGCTGATTCATCCCTCTCACTCAGCCTGTAGCCCTCAGCCTAAGTGCAGCCCAGATCTCCAGCTATGTCAATCTCTGCTGAAGCGCCTGTGTGTGTTACATGTGAAGTAGTCTGCTGTCTTCTGAGGATTGAGCTCAGACCGCCAGATATGTTTCTCTTGAGACCTGAACTAAGCTTTGCAATTCTGTCTGTAGGGCAAGAACAATATCCACTGGGTCTTTTCTTTAGACTTTGTTGGGGAAAAAAAGAGCAAGATCAGTGCTTGCAGACTGTTGTGTATGCAGCATATAGAACAAGCTGTGGTCAGAGCCAAAAGCTGCTGATGCATTGTGGCAGGACTTTGTGATTTTAAATAAGGGTCCAAAGTTACAAATTGTAAATGGTCCTGCCATGAAAAGGCCTTCCCAAGGCAATGGTTGGTTAGTAGAAAGCACTGTTCAGGTTAGGGATCACTTTCTAAAGAAAAGTAAGCAAAACTAAAATACACATTCTCTTTATCTTAGCTGCACAGCTTCTGTCCTATCTGTATTTGTTACTGACTCACCTGGACTGATCACCCAGGAGAGCTCCCTTGTGTCTTCTGTCTCCCCAATTATGGAAATTAAGACATGGTAATTACTTGAAGTTCCTGTTTTGTGCTTTAGGCATCTTTTCACCGCTCTGCTCATAGTAGCAGAAACACTTGTAGGAAATCATGCAGGTATAATTACTCTGGCTCTAGTGGGCACCCCCCAACAAAATACTTAAAGCTAGTGATATTTTATAATGTCCCTGAGAAGATTCGTTTAATAAACATTAACAGATAAAAACATGCAGGACTAGTGCCCTGTTGCAAAATGGAGACGTAAGCAACCTAGGAACAGTCATGAAGTTTAACTGTTTCATAGCATTTGAACGTAGAACAAACACAGTTTCTAGAATCATGGATATCTTGTTCATCCACACTTATTGTGCATTGTCCCTTCCACTTTAAATCTGCCAGAAGTCTTCATTGGCTCCTCTCACCCACCTAGGTTGGTGCATACCTCGGCTGTGCCCCATGAGCCATGAATCTTCCTTTCTGCTGGAAGATACAGGTTGCCTCCTCGTGCTCTCGCATTTTGCAGGCCCTGGCTTTCAAATCGCTGGTTTTACTGAAATTGAAATCACTGAGTTAGCGATCGCAGCTTTTGCAGCATCGATCATGGAGGAGAAATCTTCCCGGGATTTCGCCGTGTCCCTGTGGCCAAAAGATGCTGCGCACTGATCACCACCACGCAAGGCCTACTGCCTAGGCGTCCGCCATGACACCGTCCTGCAGTTGTTGCTTGGCCTTCCATCCCAACGTCCTGGATGACCGCAAGGCATGCCTGAAGCTGGGAAGACGGAGAAAAGGAACCTCTGGTGAAGTCCAAGGAGGCTAGGTGGGTAGTTTCACTGACTACGGGCTCCGCCGAGCAGCTGGAACACATGAAGGCATTCGAGGAGGAAGCCGCTCGCCTCGACCAATCGAACTTCTTTGTTCCTCTCAACCTAGGCTCCACGTTTACTGGTTCTTTTAAAGAGTTGCGCTAGTCTCTTCCCACCGGGGTGAGGCGCTCTCGGAAGAGAGAAAGAACCTTCATCTTCATTTTATGAAGATGAGCTTGGGACGAGAGAGGTCTGAGTCCCAAGAGCATGCGGTCTCGACCTTGGTTGAGATCGCCTCCTCGCCGCCGGTTTACTGATCTTCCTTCTGGTCAGGGGACCAAGGAAGTGGCCGACGCAGGTAGAGATTATCCGACGTGATCGACCTGTTGTTGCCGGCCGTGGCTGACGATTCCTTAGAAAGGACTCAGGGCCTAGTATTTCCTGATGAGGAAACCCAGCCCATTGGCGTTCCCATCAAGGACCTGGTTCCAGACCCTCGGGTTTCACAGATCCAACGGTGTCTCCCGATTGACTGAGTCGGCCTACCCGATCTCGGTCGAGGTTCTAGGACCCCCGCCGAATGACCGAGGAAGAGCTATGCTTCTAAGAAGAGGAGACGCCACAGGTCGCCCCTCATCTTCCTCGGATGAGGAGAGGTCCGTGGAACTCCATTGTCTCTTTGAGGACCTTATGTGGCAACAGCTGAACCTGACCCGGGCGGAGGCGGGCTCTACCGCCCACCCTGGCCATTACTGGCTTTGCGCCTCCCAGGCGAGCCGACACCTCAGAACCAAAGCCTCTGGTTCCTCTGCCCGTGGGGCCTGCCCATCCACCGGTTTGGCCTATTCGGGTCTCTCCACCTATTCGGGTGGAACCACCACCTAAGCAGCCTATGGGAGGCTCCTCGAAGAGGACCGACTAGATACCAGTCTTCCCGTCCTATCGGTCACAGTCACCTCAGACTGCCCGCGGCAGACTGCTGTATCACGACTCTTGGACTCGGATATCACTGGGCTCCACTTTCATCCTGGGGAGGATGAGTCGTCCATTGGCACAGGGATGGAGGAAGGCCTTCCTCCTTCCAAGGGATTCTCCATCTCATTTCTGACTTCACTGGAATGCTCCTGGAACCTATCAGAAAAAGTAGTACCGCTCACAGATATTCTAAAGAGAGGATACCCGATGGAGGCTTTTCAGTGGCGAAACCATTGCTGGCCTGGCCTTGGACTTTGCAGTGCCTGCCTCATGCCGAGCACCATCTGCCCACATGGCCCAGCACGCGTGCCCATGGGGTCTCGGCGGGGTTCACAGAGCACCCTTGGGCCGAGCTTGGTGACCACCTCTGTGTTCAGGCGCACTGGTAGTTCGGCCGACACTGACCGACCTCGGACAAAGATTCCAAAATATGGACCACACTGCCCAAAAGTCTATGCGGCCTCTTCTTCTCAGGCCAGCTCATGTGTCATTATGGCATACTTCTCTCGTGCCATTCTCGGTCATTAGACAAAGTCCTCCTCATCTCCCCACGGACATGCAGACCACGGTCAAACAGGTCCATGACCAGGGTCGTGGTGTTGCAAACAGCAGCTCCAGATGGCCTTGGACATCAGGGATTCTTGTGCCCGCTCGATGGTCGCCGCGAGTGGCCTCTCGCCGCAGGGCTTGGATGAGGCTTTTCTCCTTCCCAACGGATACTCAGCACAAGTTAGCTGATGTGCCTTAATGGGAACCGCTTGTTCAGTCCAGGAGTGGCTGGTCACCTACAGCACATAGAGCAGTCCAATGCCACCTTGAACGCCACTTCTGCCAAGGGTTTTTCGGCAAGAACCAGCAACAGAAGAAGAAGAAACCCTTTTTGGCACTCTTCCCTGCAGTCCGCAGCCCTTCTATCAAGGAGGACAGCAGCATGAGCATCAGCAGCAGGCTCAAGTTTGGCGCCTTTGCCCAATCCTGGACCCCAACAGGCCCACAAAGGAGGCTGAGGCTCAGGTCCTGGGCCTCCTCCTCCAAGCCTGCCCAGTGACGGGATGGGAGTTGCCACTCCTATCTCTGTCACTCCAGCTCTGGGCCCTCCCAGAGGGGCCTGCTCGGCCACTTCCTTTCGCCTGGTCTGCTATCACTTTGGACAGGTGGGTTCTCGAAGTGGTCGGTCGGGGACTGCCTCTAGAGTTCATGCAGTACCCTCCCAGCTGAGCCTGAGCCCTTCAGAAGGAACGGATTTCAGTGCGCCTATCGGCTCTTTGAGACGACATAGCTCAGCTCCTCCACAAGGAGGCAGTAGCTCCTGTGGCGATCCTTCAGCAGACCCAGGCTTTGTCTCCAGGTACGCCCTGGTACCCAAGCGGATGGGGGTTGGCACCCTATTCTAGATCTCCACAACCTGAATCAGTTTCTCAGGTCTTGCACCTTTTGGATGGTCACTCTGTCCCAGATCATACCATCCTTGGAGCGAAACATGTGGTTCTGTTCACTGGATCTGCAGGACATGTTCTTTCACGTTCCAATCCGTCCGTCCCATCAGCGATTCCTCTGCTTCAGGGTCGAGAGGGACCCTGTTCGAGTTCGAGCCATGCCGTTCGGCCCTGTCCCATTGGCCCCCACGGGTCTTCACCAAATGCATTGCAGTGGTGGCAGCCCATCTTTGGCTTAAGAGGAGTCATAATCTACCCTTACCTCGATTTACTTGGCTCCTGGCAGGCTCTCACCCAACCGGAGGTGGAGAGGTCCAGGGATCTGTCCCTCCAGACCTGCCTCCCAACTCGCCCTCCTGATCAACAAGGCCAAGTTGGAACTCGTGCCTTCCCAGGTGGTGGGCTTCATTGGGGCAGAGCTTGACTGTTGTCAAGCCAGAGCTCGCTCCCGGCAGACAGGGCAGGGTTCTCTCCTCCTTTGTCCACTCATTTCTGGTTGGGCACTTGCCCTGCCTGGGACTTTCTCGCCTTCTGGGTTACATGGCAGCTGCACCTCAGTGGTCCGTTCGGTCTGGTTGCACATCGCCCCTCCAGTGGGAGCTGGCCACCCAGTGGACTCAGTGATATGGCCTTTTCGATCAGCTGATCACTGTAACCCAGAAGATGTGGGACACTCTCCAATGTTGAACTGCCGCAGACTGGTTGCGGAAGGATCCCATTGTCTGCCCTGAGCCAACAGTCATCCTTACAACTGATGCCTCTCTCATGGGCTGGGGAGCCCACATGGGGACAGCAGGGCCCACGGTTCTGGACCCCGAGGAATCCTGATGCCACATCAACCTGTTGGAGCTCAGAGCAGACAGACTGGCACTGTCAGCTTCTGCTCCTCAGCCCGGGTCAAGTGGTTCAAGTCCAGATGGACAATACCATGACCATGTACTACCTCAACAAACAGGATTGCACACACTTCCTCTGCTGTGCAAGGAGGCCTCCACATCTGGACCCTCGTAAGTCGGTTGGAGGTGGATCTCCTAGCCATCAATGTGGCTGGAGCCTCGAACCAGCTGGCGGATGCTCTCAGCGCATGGGCCAGACATCCCACAAGTGGTCTCTCCATCCAGAGGTAGCTTACAGCCTGTTTCTCCCATTAGGGCAAACCGATATTGGACCTGTTTGCCTTCAGGAAAACACCAAGCTGAGGCTCTATCATGCTCATCCCCTCAGCAGGGCTCACTGCAAGGATGCCTTTATCGAGGCCGTGGACCCCAGGCCTCCTCAACGCCTTCCCTCCATTTTCCCTGATCCACAAGGTGTTACTTAAGGTGAGGAGAGACAAGGCGAAGGTGATTCTGGTAACCCCAGACTGGCCGTGCCAGTTCTGTATCAGATCTCCTCAGCCTCAGCTGCAGACCCCAGAGCGGCTTTGCACACACCCGGACCTGATATCTCTCAACCAGGGAAGGTCTTCCATCCGGACCTTCAATCCCTGCACCTCACAGCCTGGTACCTGAGCAGCTAGAGTTCCAGGCTTTGGGTCTTTCCAAAGATGTCTACACTGTGGTAGAGGCATCTAGAAAGGAATCGACCAGGAAATGTTCGCTTCAAATGGAAAAGATTTTCCATATGTCAGGGTAAGGGTCTGGACCCCTTATCTTGTTCTGTGGCTGACATTCTCGACTACCTTTGGTCTCTCTCCAAAGGGGGTCTATGGTCTTCGACCCTTAAGGTGCACTTGGCAGCCATTTCTGCTTACTGGGTGTGGGCGGTCAGCTGACATTGGCACAGGAGACAGTGCTCAGGTGCTTTTCAAAGGCTTGGATCACATATCCCTCCAGTGCCTGAACCTCCACCTCCGTGGATCTACTGCTGGTTTTGGCAAAGCTCATGGGCAAGCCATTCGAACCCATATACAAGTGCGAGCCTCACACTTGTTGTGGAAGACAGCATTCTTGGTGGCTATCACATCAGCCAGAAGGACAGGGAGCTCCAGGCGCTTTCGGTGGACTCCCCTTATCTGGTCCAGGGACAAAGTTGTCCTGCCCCCTCCTGAAATTCCTTCCAAAGGTGGTTTCAGAGTTTCACCTTAATCAGGTGTTGACTCTGCGGTTTACTACCCTAACTACACCTCAGACACAGTACAGGCTCCATACTCTGGACCCGAGACATGCCGTCTCCTATTATAAGGATAGGATGGCAGATATTCGTGGAGGTTACGCCAGCTGTTTGTAAACACGCTGAAGCCCTTCTGGCAGACCTGCAGCTAAGCGGACTATTACATGATGGATTACATCATGCGTAGGTTCTATCCTGTGAGTTGGTGGGCAAGGAGCCTCCCAGCGGATAAGAGCTCATTCTACCCACCATACTGCTGCATCAGTGGCTGCTTCCAGGGACATCCCTATCCAGAAAATCTGTCGGGCTGCTACCCAGAAGTCAGCAAACACCTTCATTACCCACTACCACATCGAGCCTTGAGTCACACCTGGATGCTGGTTTTGGGGCCTCGGTTCTCAATCTCTGTTTCCAAAGAGGGGTGTGCCCTTGCCTCCCTCCTCCCGGAGAACTGCTAGGAGTCTGCCAATAAGGTGGATGAACAACATATCAGCGATCCTAGAAAAACCGGTTACTCACCTGTAACAGTAGTTCTACAGTGGATATGTTGTTCATCCACACGGACCCACCCGACCTCCCCGACCGCGGATGCACACAACCTGGCTTCCAGTGGCTAAGATCTGGTGTCATGGGGCTGAGCCGAGGTATATACCACCCGGTGGATGGGAGGAGCCAGCTTGAAGACTTCAGCAGATTTAAAGTGAAGGGACAATGCCAATAAGTGTGGATGAACAACATATACCACTCCTAGAACTACTGTTACAGGTGAGTAGCCTGTTTTTCTTCCTGTTTGCTTCTATTACTGTTTAACTGTTAAAAGTTTATCTAAAAAGTATACCTACCAAGAAGCAGTCTTAACCATTTATTACTTTATGGGTCTGTGCTGGAGGTACTAGGACCCACGGGAGCCTGTAGCTTTAACATTTTAGAGCTGGGGACCGATGTCGAGGACAACACCACCAGGTGGACACATGATGTGGCGCTCGTGGGCTGGTCAGTAACCAATGCTGGCCCCAGCTTATCTTAGTTCTGTTCTTCCTGTCTTTGAGGTCTCACTCCATGGGAGCGATTGCAATTTCTTTGCTACACACTCAGTTCATTGCTGCCAGCTCGATGTCGAACTGCTCTTTTTTTCGCCTTTTATGACACCACTTTCTCTCCTCTATCTTTACGCACCAAGCGGCTCTATTTTTTACTGTTTTTATTATTTTCAAAATTCAGTCATGTCCAGTTCTTAGGGGCCTAAGAAGTAAAATAAGAAGACAGATTTTCCCCAAGTGTCCGGTGCCACTGTGGGAGAAATAATATCCATGCATGACCGTTGTTGGATCTGCCTTGGAGCTCAATGCGACATTGGCCATTAAGTGCCTGTTTCTCTATGGATTTCTGCACACTTGATTCTCGAAATGAAGTGGGGTGGGTTAGCCCCATTTTGGAGGAAGCCGTTGCATGAGGACTCAAAGGTAAGGTTCCTGGGCTCTTCCTTGAGCCTCCCCAGTACTAAATGTACTGAGTGCGAACAGGCCTCTTGTGGTCCTCATCTCGCCAAGACAGAAGCGTGGGAGAAGGGTCTGTTTGACAGCTGACTCCTTCTGGGGGTCAGTTGTGTACCCTCTAGTCTGGAGCCCGTTAAAGAGCAGTGAGAACCGAGTGCTGACATCAAGCTATATGCTGGACCTACACTGGTGGGCTCTTGGGTTGCGGTCTGGTGCTGCTTTGGCTCCTGGCACTGAGGCAGGTGCAGTGAGCAGGACAGTGCCACCCGTCTGGGTCCCTCCTGATGTTAAACACAGCTGGGAAGAAGGCTTCTGGAGTTAGCAACCTGGTGGAGTTCTTCTGGATCTCGCCCCGAGGGTCAGATGACTGGGGGTGAATGGGGACCAAGATGATCCCAAATGGCTTCCAGGCACTGGCGATGAAAGGGCCTTTCTGGCCCTAGTTCTGGTCTACGTTGTCTTGGGCATTGTCTCTGGCTGTTTCTGGTGCCGGTGTGATGCTGTCCCTCTTCTGTCTTCTGGCGCACTCATGGCACCATGGACAGCCCGGTGTCGATTCAAGTGCTGGGTGGGGTGGTGGTGTTGGTGCTGGACGCTGCACCAGGAAGGGTTCTGGCACCACCCTCGGTGCTGGGTTGGGTTCCTGCGTGACCTCTGTGCTAAGTCTGACTCTGGTACCCTCGTGCTGCCAAGGGGAGTACTGCTACTGCATGTGGTGTTGGCTTCCCCTCAGCTCTGACTCTCAAAGGTGGGTCTGTCGCTAGGACTAGCCCAAGAGACAGAGCCCATTCTGTTGAGTTTTGGGCTGGTAGATCTCGGTCGGCAGCTTGCTTCATGCCCAGAGTTTGTGGCAGTTCTGGCTGGTGTCATAAAGCTGACTCAAATCCTCTGGCCTTGCGGAACCGTCTGGGCCTGTCATAGGTGGGGATAGGGGCCACCCTGTTGGACCTGTACAGCTCTGATCTCCTGCCTGTTTGTCTGTTTTTGTTTTGTTAATCAGGTAAGATACACTGGTTCCTTAAGGCACCTTTTAGAGGTCTGACCCAGTGTACAAAAGTACAGTAAAACATACATATGTTATAAAATTAAGAAACATTTTACATACAAAATAAATATATTACTAAGAGTACAATAATTCAAGCAGAACCATACATTTCTCAGCTGGTTAATGACCTAATTCATACAGGATATTATTTCACAGAGAAGAAGCCAAAACTGAATGATTTCTGACCCATGTTTGTTAGCATCTGAGGATAGACCAACATAAATTTTGAACTGATTTTAAATTGAAATTCGGTGACTGACTGAAGCAAACATGCTAAACTAGCAGATTGTTTCTTGCTCAACAATTTAAAGCTAAAATTAAAGTTAATTTCAATTTCACATCGAAGGGAAGTCAACCCAAACCATCTAAAATCGAACAGTGGTACACGCTGTTATTACAGTGACATGTGGACTTTGCAATTTTGTAATATAACACTTTTTAGATCAAAATTAACTTCTGTCTACAACCAAAGAACTGTAATCTAATAAAGGAGCACATGTTATTTTGCTATACTAAGTCTAGCATCATTCATGAAAAATTTATTTGTCAGGTAAAGCTGATAAAACTTTTGGTACAACTCAGAAGTTAGATTTTTAAAGTGATTTTGTCAGATTCATACCTACTTTACCTTATTTATACATTATGTTGGCGAAATTCATTCTGCCCCATATTCAGTATTATATTCACTTTGTGTATTTGGATACAAAGAATCGTACTTTGGTCCCGACAAGGTGGGTAGCCAATTCCTTTACTTCAATTGATAAACATGCTCCCTGTGCTATTATGTCTAGCAAGGCCCTGTATTAGAATCGCTATTCCGTCTGGGTACTCGATGGTACACTGCTGAGAAAGTATCATAAGGGTAGAGTAGCAATTTGTTTTAAGTCGACTTGAGTCTCATAGCCTCCGGCGGGGAACAACAAGATCCTTCAAATGTGTGCAGTTCGAGGGTTTAAGGTGTAGGTTGCAGGATCCTTCTCATCTGCTGTTCTCTGGGGATAGGAAGGAATTCCTGCAGGAAGTTGTGGACTTCATCGTCACACTGGTGTTGGAGTCTCTAGATGGATTATTCTTGGGGACTTCAGTGCCTGGGTCGACACGAACTTTCTCAGTTTATTCAAGACTTCCTCCAGCTAATGTATTCATTGGGCCTGACACAGGTTGTTAGCTATGTAACCCATATTCACAGCCATTTGTTGGACCTCGTCTTCCTGCTGGGAATATAGGTCTTTGACCTTATAATGGAGCCTGTTATTTGGTCAGACCGCCATACTGTGAAGCTTTTGTTTGAGGCTCCCTCTAATAGACATTGCCCTATGGAGATGGTCCAGTACCACCCTGGGTTTTTTCCACAGGGTCTAACGGTGCTGGATCTATCAGGTTTGATGAGTGCATGTGAGGAGCTGGGGGATTGGTTCTGCCCTATAATAGGGTTATTACTGAGGCCCTCAACTCTATCGCAGCTGTCTGTGTTTGACCCCTCACCTCACACCAGAGGTTGCCCTGGTTTGATGGGACTGTCAGGGAGATGAGGATGAGGGTTGAAGGCTGGAGCGGCGCTGGTGGAGGACCAGTTTGGAGGAGGACAAGCTTATATTGATGGTCCATTATAGAGACTATCAATCGGCAATCTCCTGTAAGAAGGCAGAGTTCCTGTCCAAGGAGATTGCTGCTGCAACTAACAGACTAGCTCAGCTCTTCCGCACTGTTGATAGGTTGTGCAATCCAGCCTGTCTTCAGTCTGGGGAGCTTTTCACAATCAAGATGTGATTAGTTTGCTCTGTTCTTTGCTGATAAGATTGCCTCCGTCAGATCGGAACCAGTCAGCGCCTTCTAATGGGCCTTGCGTAGCAGGCCTGAGATTACAGGCAGTCAGTCTGCTTAGTCCAACTTCAACCAGTTGGATGTTGCCTATGTTGTGAAGGTCATCCAGGGGTTATGGGTAACCTACTGTAGTTCGGATATGAGACCTGTGACTAACGTGCCGCCTAGTGGGGTGTGTTGTCATTGGTCCCGTCCTAGCCAGGATAGTCCGATGCTCTCTAGTGACGGGTCTTTCCTGGACCCTGAAGGAGGCGGTTGTAAGGCCACTCCTGAAAAACCTTCAATGGAGCTGGACTGCCTGGCAGACTACAGACCTCTCTAACCTGCCCTTTGTGGGTAGGTTATTGAGAAGGTGGTGGCCACTCCCAACTGTAGATCTACTTAACAGCTCCAAACATCTACGATCCTCTCAGTTTGGTTTCAGGAAAAGGCATAGTACTGCGACTGCCCTGGTTTAGGTGATAAATGATCTCCCTAGTGGCAAGGGATCAGGGAGACGTTCCATCTTGATTCTCCTTGATCTCTCGTCAGTATTTGACACCGTGGACCATGGGGTACTGCTGGAGCGCCTGCAGGTTGTTGCAGACTGGCTGATATAGTCTTCAACTGGTTTGAATCATTCCTCACTGGCAGGCTTGAAGAGTGGTGCCAGGGATATTTCTTCAGCACCTATGCCCTGCCATGTGGGTTACTGCAGGGCTCTGTTTTGTCCCCATGTTGTTTGCGGTGTATATACTACTGCTGGGGACAGTATAAAATAGTATGGATTGAGTTTTCACTGCTATGCAGATGATACTTAGCTATACTTGTCTTTTGCACCCAAACAGCAGGAAGCGGCCTCGGTATGTAACAGCTGCCTTGCTAAGATCCAAGGCTGGATGAGGGCGGCTGGTTGAAGTTGAACCTGGACAAGACTGAAGTACTGGTGCTGCAACCTGGTCACCGAGGGCGAGTGGGCAATGATATCAAGTCACAGGGCAGCGGCTTGGGGACTCCCAGTTGCTCGCCTCATGTTGGGTAAAGAATCTTGGTGTTGTTTTGGACTGCGCCTTGACTCTCAAGTTACAAGTGTCAGCCGTGGTCCAAACCTTGTTCTACCATCTGAGCAACATTGCCAGGATTAAACATCTGATTCCCCTGGTGATATGCCAGCACTGGTCCATGCATTTGTGCCAGCGCCAATTACTACAATGTCCTTTACCTAGGGCTGTTGGGGTAGATCTTCACCGCCTGCAACTAGTGCAGAATCACGGTGGCCAAGTTGATGACTGGCCTACCCAGGTCATGTCACATTACACCTGTGCTCTGCTATGTACACTGGCTGCCAGTTAGGTGGCGGATCTCCTTCAAAGTCAGTTTGCTGACCTATAAGGCCATACAAGGACTGGAGCCTAGCTACCTGCAAGTCTGCCTGCATCCCTGTCACCCCTCCGCCTCCCTTCACTCCACAGATGAGGGACTGCTAGGGGTTTCTAGGGTCCTCTTGAAAACATTGAGTGCTTGCACTTTTGCATGCAGCCCTGACCCTATGGAACTCTCTACATCGCCATATGCTCAATTTAAATGGGAGCTAAACCCCATTTATTTAGACAAGCCTTTCCGAATTGGATTAATGTTATTGATTAATAAGAAGGAGTTACTTATGTGTTGTGCTATATTTATATTGCATTTTAAATGTTTTAGACCTGATGTAAGTGCTGTGAATCGCAGTGAGAATTGCACTGTATAAATAAAATTTGAATGAATGAATGCATGAAGGAGGCGTGGGTTCACCCCATTGAAATGGGATGAAAATCACCAACATAATGTATAAAATAAGGAAAGTCAGTTTGAAATTAAATAAATTGACTAAATCACTTTAATATCGGACCAAATTTCAAGTTAGCATCAATATAGATACCAAGCTATTTAAAACATTAAAAGTATTGAGAAAAGCCGCCCGGTGGTGCTGAGGGTTGGCGCTGGCACCTTAACTCAAGCCACACCAGCAACAGGTTAGGGAACAGACTCGGGACACGGGGGCTGGCAGGGGAAGAGAGGAATGAGTGTCTGTAGGACTGCTCTCCTCTCCCGGGGTGGGCACAGGGGTGACATCGCTCTTCATCAGCCCCGTGGAGACCGGAGGCACTGTAAGACGAACATAGGGACTGCCACGAAAGGAAATACCTGCTCCATACTCAACTGGATGATCGGCTGCCTGGCTGTCCAAGGCCATCAATGTCCTGCGAGCCATCTGTTCCAGCAGTACCCTGGGGCCAAGCATTAGCTGGTCCATCCCCAGCCCGGTGCCTTTCCCTCGGTGGAGGGGACCCACCCGCAGGGTTATGTCGGGGTTACCCTGGGGTTGACTGCTATCTGGAGGCGGTGACTCGGGAGTGAGATGGGTCGGATTCAGCCTTGGCTCACGCCTGAAGGAGTGGCTGAGATGGGGCAGGTGGGAGGGTAAAAGATAATGCAAAAAAAGTATTGATAAGTTCACCGTATTTTATTTTATTTATTGAAAGTTTCACTAGAAATCTACACATTGAGCAATAATTTGCTCATCTCACGGCATGTCCTGGGGAAGGGTAGTTGGGATAATACAAAATTAATACAACTTCAAGAACAATACAGTGTCACTAGTAGTTACATTATCCATAAATACAGAACAGGCAACTTCGAAGACAATACAGTGGTGTACAGTAGTAACATGAGCCATAATACAGATAAAATAGTTGCAGAGTTTTGGGTAACAGCAGGTCAGGGTACAGTACTAATAGAATAACAGGAAAAAATAGGTTACGAGAAATTTTTGCGGTTACCACATGTAAACAAATGTCCAAGTGAGCTAAGGTGGCATTTAGGTGCGAATAGTGCTAGGGGCAACAGGTGCTTGTAGGTGCTTAGGCAGTGCAGTTGGTAATGAGGGAAGGACAGTTTCTGCTCACCAGATTGATCAAATAATGTCATGAAGATAGCTAGTAACAGTGACAGTGGGGTCAGTTGCACACATAATTGGTGATTAGGTAGTTTGTTAAGGTCGATGTGAGTGAACCTGTAGTGGAGGAGTGACAAATTTGTGGGGTGGAGTGCATTCCATAATTTAGGCAGGTGAAAGGAGAAGGCATTTTGTCCAGAATGTTGTTGAGCGGTGAGGAGTTTTCAAGGTCCTTGAGTTGCTGGATCTTAAAGAGTACAGGAAGGAGGAGGGGTGGATATGGAGGAGGAGATATAATAAGGGAGAGAGCCAAGCCAAAATTTAGAGATGACCTTAGCGCCATGGGTGCATGTCTGTTAGTAAGAGTAAGAAAATTCAGAGAGCAGTAGAGATCACAGTGGTGAGTAGGGAAGGGTCATCAAGGGCAGAGCAACAGAAGGAGCTGAAGAGAGTATCCAGTCTGGCTAGGAGGACTGGGAGGCACTGTAGCCTTTGTCACAGTAGTCAAATATAAGTACGATCATCTTCTGTACTAACTCATGCCTGGCCATAGCGGAATCAGCTCTGAGTTCTGTAAAGAGCACCAAGTTTGGGCCCCAGTTTTTCAGAATGGCATCAATATGTACAGAAGCTGAGGTACCAGTCAAGCCAGACACGAGTACCTGAACCAGGAGGTGTCCTCCAGTACAGTCCCATCGAGAGTGTGGAAAGTGGGCAAGTAGTTTATCCTAGCGAGTCTCTGCCTTGTGCCAAGGTCATGGAAACTGTCGTCTTGGCATTTAGGAAAAGTTGATGAGAACTAAGCCAGTGTTGGACATTATAAGTAGACACTGGGAAATTTTTAACACTAGATCTGGTTTTGGTACTGAACCCAAAACATTGCTTGAATTTTGTAACATTTATTACTAAACTGTTTTCTGAAACCACCTGTAAGCATTAAATTCTGTGCTTATTATTGTTGACTGAAATCTCTTTAGCATTGGTTAAAAGTACTATGTTGCCTGCATAAAGCAACATACTTGTTTTGTTGTAAACTTATGGGGCATCATTTATAAAGACTGAAAACAACAGGGGTCCAAGTGTGAACCCCTCATGACCTCCATTCAAAACATCCTAGCATTTGAAAACACTGATCCCAGCTTTAACCTGTTTTTTCCTGTCACTTAAATCATTAGTGAACCAGCCAACTGCAGGAGGCCCGAGGCCCAGTCTTTTAAGTTTACTACTTAATAAACCGTGCTCAGCCAGATTGAATGCCTTGGTGTGAGGTCCACGAACACTGCTCCTGCCATCAGGCCTATATGGCTTTATAAACTAAGTTTGTGAACCCCACCAAGGCAATATATGTTCCTTGGTTACATCGAAACCATGTTGCTCTTCACTCAAGTGATATTGTTCCAAATATTCAGTTAGTTGAGAATGAGTGGTTCTTCTAGATCTTAGATGAAACAGGTATGGGCCTATAGTTCTCAAGCTAGCCTGGTGTTACCTTTTTATGTAAAGGGACTACATGGGCTCTTTTCCATTGATCAGGTACTTGTTGAAATTCAAATGAGAGATTAATTAACCTTGTTATTGGATAAGATATAACTAGATCAGCTAGTTGTAAGAACTTTGGAAGAAGGCCATCAGCCCCAGCAGAATTATCAGTTTTAATCCCTTTAATAATTTGAAAAGTCGTGTACAGGTAACCACTTTAACATAAAACATTGGTCGATCAGAATTGGATAATTCCAAGTTGTCTGATGTGACTGGAGGTTAGAATTTAAACAAGAACAATGTCTATTGAAATTGCAAAATAATCATTAAAAATATTAGATATTTCCGATGGGTCAACTGTATTGTTACCTCCATGTTCCAAACTGAGTTGCAGTGACTCTTTAATAGGATTTAACAAATTATTCAGACACTTCCAAAAACTCTTAGTGTTAGATAAAGTAAGAGTCTGCTGTTGTTTGGATAATTTATTTTTGCTAAAGTTATTGATTTTTTGCAAGCATTAGCAACATCCGTAGTGCTCCTAATCAGAAGTGTAAAGTAGTTTTTTTTATATTTATTCCAAGCCAAATCCCTAACTTTCATGAGTTTAAAAGTTATTTTGTGAGCCACTTGAATCTAATCTTTAAACCTTCTTCTGGTTAGTGGTGCATGTTTATGTACAATTCTAGTGAATTCAGTAATAAATCATCTGGCACTAAATCAAGATATGACCAATCAATTTGAAAGATCATCTAAAAATTCAGAAAGAACCAACTCTGAACAATTGTGAAACTAGCGAACAACAGGTTTGGGTTTCTGTACTGCCCATTGGACCATACACAAAGATTGTTGCATGGTCACTAATGGAGTCGAGACAGGCCCAAAAGTCCTGATTCTGTTGACTCTGTTAACCATTATAAAATCTAACAAAGTATGCTTAGATGATTTGTTATTCAATCTGGTGTAATCACAGATAATTGGCTAAAGCCATAGCTATGCAGAATATCCTTGTAGGTGGTTGTATTACCACTCCAATCCAAATTCAGGTCTCCAAGGACAATAATCTCTGCAATTCCCAAGTGGGATAACCTAACCATTAGAGATTTTACTCCATCTCACGCCACCTTTGGGGATTTTAAGCACAGCATAGATATAGCTTTTTGGGCCCATATTTAATTTTATGACTCACCCATTCACAAGCAGTAATTGCAGCATAATCAGGGGTACGTATCATGTATACTAACTTTTATCCACATAAAGCATAACCCCTTCACCCTTTTTCCTGTGGTCTATCCTTTCTAAAAATAACAGTTTTGAATGGACACCTCGTGATCTAATACTAAGGGTTTAAGCCAACTCCAACTTATAGCAAAGATATGTGGCTTATGCATTGCAGTTTATGGGCCAGATATTCAAACTGCGCTATTTTGTGGAGCAAGCCCTTAGCTGCACAAAATAGTTGCGCAGGGGTGTGGCCAGAGCGATATTCATGAGTTGCGCCTTGAGCAACTCATTTGAATATCACCCTCCGCCACAGCCACTGTGCATGGCGCAGTGGAACTTGCACCACCGCAAGTGGACAGGTGGAGCATTCAACTGCGGTGGCACAAGTACCATTGCGCCATCGCAAAATCCCGATATTCAAAAGGTGACATGCAAATGGGGCCATAATTCATGCAAGGCACGGGGGCCATTTGCATCTGATTATGGCCCCATTTGCTTCCATAAGCGTGCAGGTAGGCTGATCCCTGAGGACTTGTGCCTGGTGCCCTGCCAGGCAGCAGCGCGCCGGGGCCGACGCCCCTGCAGCCCGTCAGCAGGCAGAAGACTGTAAAATCCCACCACTACCCCCACCAGCCTGATCGCGGGCATAGCTTAAATCCCCCACCAGCCCGATCGCGGGCAGCAATATGTCTCCCCAACATATCCCTGGTGGTCCAGTGGACTGATAATCCCGATCGCGGGATGTAATAAGTAAACACACCCCCTCCTCCGAACATAGCCCTGGTGGTCCAGTGGACCAATAATCCCGATCGCAGGATGTAATAGTAAACACACCCTCCCCGAACATAGCCCTGGTGCTAGTGTCCCCACCCCACCCCCCGAAGCCCCACCCCCCGCTCCCCGTCAGCGGCGGGCAGCATCCACCCGCCTGCCGCCCGCTGTCCGCCGACTGACTGCCCAGTAGAGACTGCATGCCCTTGGTGCAGAGCAAGAGCCAATGGGCGTGCAGCCAGCATAAGATATCCAGATTTGTGAATGAATCATTCATAAACTGACTGTCTCTGTACGGATATGCAAGCCCATTGGCACTCTGCGCCAACCAAGGCATGAGTCCCACCGGACAGTCACGTCGGCGGGCGGCAGGCGGGTGATGCTGCCGGGGGCGGGTGGTGGGACTGGGTGGGTGGGGTGGGGGAGACTAGGCACCAGGGCTGTGTTCGGGCGAGGGTGTGTTTACTCATTACATCCCGCGATCAGGATTATCGGTCCACTGGACCACCAGGGCTATGTTTGGGGTGTGTTTACTCATTACATCCCGCGATCGGGATTATCGGTCCACTGACCACCAGGGCTATGTTTGGGAGGGGTGTTTACTCATTACATCCTGTAATCAGGATTATCGGTCCACTGACCACCAGGGCTATGTTCGTGGAGAGACATTGCTGCCCGCGATCGGGCTGGTGGGGGGTGGCGGGGATTTTACACTCATTTGCCCGCGATCGGGCTGCGGGGGCACAGGGAGTGGGTTGGGGGCCCACAGGTGGCAGCTGCTGTGTGCGCCTGCAATGCAGCAGCTCACCTGTGGTGGCCCCGACTTGAGCCTTTTTGGCTCAAAGTTGTGCAGGCGCAGGTTGGGGTTGCGCCTGCATAACTCTGCACAGCCCGCTGAATATCGGCTGTGCAGTTTATGCATGGTTCCTCCCCTCCAGTTCAGCATGCATTCATTTGCATTGCGCTGTTGCTCAGCATGTTTTCTGTGGCGCAACTGCCTCCTGCTGAATATCGCAGAATGGAGCAAGTTCGGACTTGAGCAGGCGCAACCCTATTGTGCATGGTGCAACCCTTTGAATATCTGGCCCTATGTCTCTAATTTAGTCAATTTTAGTACAACTCTACTCCTGTTCAGATGTATGATACACAGACCCTTAGTACTGGACCAACAGTCATTTCAAAATTATGCGGTGGCTAAGTTTAGGGCCAGAGTTACATTCAATATCTCCTGATAACAAGATTAATAAATTAGTGATCTAGCCTGGGGCAAATATTTCCTAATAGAGTGAACAGACCTCAGTGAATAGAAAAACATCATGTGTTGCGTTTTGCAGCTCAAACCATAGTTGCAGCCTTTACAAAATTTATTTTATTTATTTATTCAGTGCTAGGATTACAAATACCTTTGAGCCAGGGCCCTTTTACAAAGGTTCCACATCAAGAAAACATACAGTGTATAAAATGAAAGAAAGTACACAGTGAGTTGGTACAGAAATGTTACAGTTGGCGAATCAGATTAGACCAATAAGAAATTATGCAGCAAACAACAGACAGGAATGCAGTCAAAGAAGTAGACTTTGTCAATCAAGTGCTGGACAAGGAATAAAAGTAGGCATGGAGGAAGCGTTGGAGGAGTGGAGAGAGGCGGGTGTATTGGGCAGAGCACTGGCAGATGGGCTGGAGGGTAGGATTGAGGGCAACTAAAGGTTAGGTGTGGTGGTGCAAGGGAGGACAGGGACCTAGGGAAGCGGCAGATGGATCTATGGGCACATTCACATTTACACAGTGTAGCAAGGTGAGCGTGGAGTTTGGATTTAAAAGCACCTAACTGAGGTTCAGAAAGGACTACAGAGGGTAGATTGTTGAGCCAGGTTGGCGCCTGTAACTGAAGGTGCGCTGGGCTTGTGAGGTCCGGCAGAGTGTGACAAGGAAAGCCTGCTTAGCTGCACTACGGTGTGAAGGTTGGTTTGTCGTTGGCAGAAGCAGGGTCAGAGTGGTGAGTTGTTAAGGCAAGGCATATTTTTTGCAAACAGGTTTGATATTTTATTCTACCTTGTAAGTGAAGCCATTCAGTTTGCAAGTATAGGTTACAGGTATGAGTGCGTTTGCCAGCACCAGTGATCAGCCTGCACATCTTATGTAGAGATTGTCAGCCATTTGAGAGTGGTATCCGAGGCAGCACTGTAAATTATCAGGCCGTAATCTATGATGGACAGGACTGAACTTGTGACTGCTAGTCTTAAGGCCTCAGGTGAGGCAACACCTATGTCTGTAAGGACCCCAAGCGTACTGTTTACCAACTTGGATATGTTATTGACGCGTATGGCATATGATGGCGAGCTGTCTAGAGTAATCCCTAGGTATTTGAATTTGTGTACCATCTCCAGGGATTGGTTTTGAATATTATGGATAGTTAGTGTGCAGACTTGTATTTGTTTTGGTTGCTGGCAAAGAGCATTGTTTTTGTCTTTTGTAATTCATTAAAGTTTGCAGTTGGCAAACCAGGATTCAACTTTGTGAAGTTATGTTGCAGATCATTTGTAAGGGGATGAGGTCAGTGTGGCTGGTGAAGAGAACAGCAACTTCAGCGTAAGGACTAGGTTGCTTTCTAAGGCTTTGGGAGGTATTCATGAATAGACTGAAAAGTAGGGTCACAGTATGGACCCTTGTGGGACACCAGAGTGTACTGGGAGAACACTGGATAGAGAATCATTTATTTTAACCTGCTGCGTTATGGTTTCAAGGTAACTTCTGAACCAGCAAACCATGGCAGAGGAGAGAGGAGAGGCCAAGGGAATGGAAGGAGTTTAGGAGGAGGGAGTGATTCACAGTATCTAAAGCCTTGGTCAGATCAATGTAAATTGACATAACAATATGACCACAGTCCAGGGCTTTGTGAGTATAGTCTGTGTAATCCAGTAGGGATCGGTGGTACTGTGGGCATTACAGAACCCATGCTGCTGGGGGCATTCAGGATTTTAACTCAAAAAGTTGATTAGCGTTTTGCTCATAAAAGTGCTAAAACATTGTGAAAATGCATAGCACTTGCCTCACTGTGTTTAACAAACATAACACTTCTAGAAACCTATATAAATACTTTCTGTATAGTTAATATTGTCCCAGGAAAAAACTGCTAATCAGTTATTTAAAACCCTGGCATTCAATGTTGTATTTGGTTAGGAATTCAGTAAGCTGATCAGCAACTACTCTGCCTAGGACTTTGGTTAAAGGCAGGAGAATTGAAATGGGCAGTAGTTTGAGACTAGCAATCTGTCTCCACCTTTGTGCACCGATGTGATGACTGCAGTCTTCCACTGTTTGGGGAGCTGCCTAAGAGACAGTAACATGTTCAGAATGGTGGTTACGGGCTTTAACATTACATCAAGCAAGAGATCTACAGTTTCATATCAAGGTGTCACTGCTGTGCCTAGTTTTACCTAAAACCTAAGTAGATATATTTTGGCCTCAGTGAGTGTGATCCTCCTGAAATAGAAGAGGGGAATGCGAGGGAGGGACATCAGGGTCATGAGGCCAGAGGCACTGGAGTCATCTAAAAGTTTGATGGAAGTATCTGGCTAAAACCAGTAAAAGCTACGTTGAAAGCATCAGCGATAGTGTTAGGGTCTTGTACAGGGCAGGCTTACAGCTAACATACAGGTGCTGCCTTACTGAGCTTACCAGTGAGGCTCTTATTTGTTGCCAGACATTCCATCTATTTCCCAAGAGCCAGTGAGCTCATTTTGGAAATGGGCAATTTTGCCCTCATGGTTTCCTGGGTACATTTGTTTCTACAGCTCTAGAATGCTGCTTGTCATCCGAATTACCTGTGGATTGTGCAAGATGCCAAAGATTATCCCTGGCCTTCATTTTACTTAATAGTTCAGCAGTGATCTACGGGTTTGTTACCCCCTGGACTTCGATTTAGGAGCTAGGCAAAGATATCACAGGCTTTAATAAACTGTATGATAAGGAACCTTAGTGTAGTCAGTATTGGTAAATGGGACAAGAGGGACAGTCACACTGTGCAAGGTAGGCCCAAAATTGGTTGAGTTGCCTTTTTTCAGTAAACGCTATATGTGATTTTTCATGGAGGTTTTGGGTTTTATTTGTCCAGAGTCTTAACGACTGGTGAGTGGTCATTCATTGAGTCAGCAAGAACTGTAGTACTAATATGTCTTTGAGGGTGCATGATAAGAATTAGGTCAGAAGGGAGCTGGTACCAGAGCGGAGGTTGGCTCTAGTAGGGAAGTCACTAATTGGAATATGTTATGGGCTGCAGTGGTATCTTTAAAGAGGTAGCTTCAGGGACCAACCAGTTTTAAAGTCACCCATAACAACTACTCGGATTGCGGTAAGCTTTTCAGGTGTTCAGTTAATATGGTGATACCAGATTTGTTTTCACGGGGTGTGGGGATATAAACCGCAGATACATATAGGCCTTTACCCTGCTGACCAAGGAGAACTTCAATACCTAGGAGCTGGAAGCTGGGATTGATTAGGTTGGGTAGCATGGGTAGAACCTGTCCCCTTGGGGTGTCCTTCAAATAGATGATAACACTCCCACCCCTTTTCCCAACCCTGTCAAGCCTAAATATTGAGTACCCTGGGATAGTTAATGCAGAGTCAGGTATTTTAGCCAAAAGCTAAGTTTCGGACAATGTGAGCATGTCGGGTAATGTTGTGCCACCCAGATTTGGAGGTTGAGTTTTGGCAAGAGGTGTCTTATGTAAATTGATGCAAGTTTAAGGTAGCTACCATTTTCATTGCCCAGATGTGGGCTATGCAGAGGACCTGGGTTTGGGTGAACATTCCCAGAGTTTGAGAGGTAGGAGTAGCACAATCCTGTAGATGTTGGATTTGAGGTATTTGAGACCAATATGCCTTGCACGGGGTCCTGTTTTCTGGTGTTATAAACAGAGGAAGGGGGGTGGAAGTGTGGGAAGGGAATGTGAGAGTCCAGAAAGGGCTAGTGAGGGGATGGAAGCCAATGGTTAGATTAATATTCCCACCAGGACTGAGGTGAAGGGGAAGTACCCTGAGAGGGGAACAGTGAAGGTGTATTGGATCATGTTTACTGGAGCAGGGGCAGTATTAAAGCGGGTGAGCATTAGAAAGAGGAGGAGGATAGGAGTAAGTGAGGAGCTGGAGTGTAGGGACATCATATTAGTGTAGAGTGTTGGGAGTCTGTCAATCTCAGTGCAAAGGTGTTTGGCAGGCAAAAATTAGGAAAACTGATTTGTGGAGGGATTGGGGAGAGATACAAGAGATGCTAGTAGGTTTTAAGGAGTATCAAATGACCATAAGAAAGAAGGGTAGCTGTGGTAGCTGAGAGGTTAGGGTAGCTGCCCCGGAGTAGAAGGTTGTGGGTTCGATTCTGACAATAGGCTGATGGAGAATGGCTGGGGTACAGCAGGGAGATCAGTGTAGTCAAGTACAAATAAAGGGGGCACACAATCAGGAAGGGTTGGTAGCAGTCAGTGAGAGGAAAAATAGAGGGCACAACAGCGACTCCCAGTGGTGGGACAATATAAAATGCAAATAGAAAACTAGGAGATGGACTGAAACTGCACAGGTCACGTGACCAGATTACATGATCAGTGTGCCCTATAAATCTGTGACGGATCAGGGTGGGGTGAGTGGGCGCAGTTGATGTGCAGCATCGATGGGCTATCACAGGCAGATGTTTGCTTTCACTCTCTAAGGACAGGAGGCAGGAATTTACGTATTTCGTTGGTGCAGGCATCTCTCCAGGGCAGTGTGCTGGCTTGTAAGCATTCCATAGGAACTACTGGCTTAATGGAGGAGCTTGTGGGAAGAGAAAGATTACATGAGGAGGTTCCGTGGGACAAAAGGATCAGAGTTTGGTGGGAGGTACAGAGGGGATGGCAGTCTACTCGCATGTGTGGAAAGAGGGTATATCTAAGAGCTGCAGCATGCAGTGAAGCCCTAAATTGAATTAAAATGGCTAAACAGTAAAACGGAGATAAGCCTGCAGAACAGTTGTAAATCTACCCATTTGAACTGTACAAATCTTCAATAACAGGCTAATACATGAGTAGCTTAAAACATGCGGACATAAATGAAAATTTACTGTGGGCCTGAAATCAGAGAATGTATCATGAGGTCGAACATTGGTAATACAGATGATGAGAAACAAAATATCCATCAATTCAAAATGGTGTGTGCAATGATGCATAAAAGCATCCTCTTAATGCCATTGTGAAAAATATGGTATAACAGTTGCACTAAAATTACTATGGTTTAGCAACAGATTAGTATTAGAAATGTATATAAAGAACAAAAATAGACAAAAATTAACTAAAGCAATTTGAACAACCAGCGTTACCTACCTTGCATGTGGGACCACCGCCAGATACGCCTGCATCCCCAGACCTGATGACAGGGCCAGCCAAGCTGATGGGTCCAACGCCAGGTGCCCCTGACGTATCTCCCCCAGCCAGACCCTCCAGAGCCTCCCTAGTCTCACTGTCTGACGAGGGACCCTGTTCACCTCATGGTGGAACACCATAAAGGGAACCTCCTGCCCAAGGAGTGCCCAACTCCTTTACAGATCCGTCACCCTCAGAAGTACCTCAGGGTCCTCAGAGACAGCCTGCTCCTCCACCACCCAGGAGACCATCGCCTCTACCCAAGAAGGTCACCCTCCTCCTGACTCGGATGAAGGGCCCCCTAGGCATCATAGACTGAGACATCACTCTTCATCCCAGTCTTCCTCCAGACACCGATGCCGGTCTAGCGGTTGCCGGTCTTGGCGCTTACACAGATCTCCTTCTTCCAGCCTCGTCCAGAAGGAGCTCGTCATCTTCATCCAGGTCCTTGGAGGATTTACTGCTCCTCCTCAACCTGACGTCCACAGGGATTCCCTGGTCGCCTCAGATGACCCCTGCTTTCATGGGCGTGATGCATCATATCCAATTCCTAATCCAGTGGAATACTGAGGATTTGGACTTGGAGAGAGATGGCAGCTTGCCCATTTCCTTTATGAGTGATCCTAAGCCACTGGTTGTATCACCTTTGGTGCCCCTTTTCAAGATGTCACCAAACTTGCTTGAGACACCCTGCCTCAGCATCAGCTGTCCCCAAAAGGTGGACAGACTGTACAGAACTCTAAATATGAACCCTTCTTAGTAGAACACCCAAAGGCTGACTCCATGGCATACCCGGTCATAATGTCGTGCAGCAGCAAAGCGTGCGGAATTATCAGCAAATCCCGGACCTGATGCTCCACATGTTGGACCCCCAGGAGTTAGAATATTTAGTGGAGGTCCAGAGGCAGAGCCAATAACGGGGCAGAGCCCTCCACAAGAACAAAATATAATCTGAAATCGCAGAACACGATTGTGCATACCGGCATTCTGCTGTCCGAATATTGACCGTGCCACTCCATGGTCCTAACGGCAGCCCACAGCAGGACTAAACAACCCAGACACATGAACTCACAGCTCCCCGGACAAGGAATCCAAGAGGCTGGACCAGTTTGGCTGTAAGATCTACTCCTCGCCTCCTGCACCATATGATTGTACAATTTCTTGGCACATATGGTGCAGTATCAAAAGTCCATATGGCAGAAAGCCCTGGAGTTGGCCCCAAAACAGCCTGATTCCCCTGGAGGACAGAACTGTTAGATGTCTTTCAGTCTGGCCTGGATGTAATGAAACACGTTTTGCATTCTTCCTATGACTTGGCAGACACGCTACTAGGGCTGTGACCACGGCATCAGCCTGAGAAGGTACTAATGGCTCAGGGTTTCTGGTTTCCGACAGAACCTCCAGGAAGCTATCCTGGATGCCCCTTTCCAGGGTCTGTTCTCTGACAGGACTCCAGAAAATTATCACAGTCCTTCAGGATTTGGGCAAAGCTGTCCGTCCGTATATCAGATGTATAAATTGGATCCAAACCCCGCCAGACGGAAGCCTTTTCATCACCCCATGGGTCAGCGGTCCAAGGGCAGCAAGCAAGATGGCCCTTCAAATGTAAAGCCCCTCTTAGCCATCAGGAGCCACAGGACCTAGGAATGCTAAGTCCTCCCAGGGATTCCTGCCCACCCAGGAGCCTCTGCCTGACTCCTTGCCCGACCTCCCCCTTCTCTAGTGGAGTCCTTGGGGAAACTGTAGGAGGTTGATCTCTCTCTATCTAGGGATGGACCAGAATTACATCAGATGCCTGGGTACTTCAGATAATAGAGAAGGGACACATGCTGGAGTTCATTTAAATTCCTCCATACAACCCTCCTGTCCCCCTCCTACTCCCCATCCCACTCCACCCTCATTCACAAGGAAATCCAGACCCTCCTGGACATGCAGACCATAGAACCTGTCCTGCCGTCCCAGTGGGGAAAGGGTTTCAGGTCCCACTTCTTCTTGATTCCCAAGAAGATGAGGGATCTTCATCCTCTCCTAGACCTAAGCCTCCTGAACAACTACAGTGAGCACAAGAGGTTCAAGATGTTGACCCTGCCGGGCTTCATCCCCATGCTTCATCAAGGGGATTGGCTTTGTTCCATCAATATGCATAATGCCTACCTCCATATCTTGGTGCTCCTGGCACACAGGAGGTTTCTGCAGTTTTCCTTCCAGGGAAAGCACTATCAGTTTGGCCTTTCCTCTGCACTGTGTGCTTTCACAAAGTGCCTTGCAGTGGTGGCTGCAGCTCTGGAAGGCAGGGCCATTATGTGTATCCATAGCTAGATGACTGGCTTCTGGCATCCCCACCAGAGATCAGCTATTGTCCACCCTATTGGATGCCTTCCGTTGTTCAGAGATCTGGAAATCACACTGAACATCCCGAAGTCGATACCCTGGCCCAGTCAACACCTACAATGTATTGGTGCCATATTGGAAACTGCACAGGAAAGGCCTTCCTCCCAAAAGGCGGTCCATCTTCGGCCCTGGCTCAGAGGATTTCCTCTTTCCTTCAGGTACCGCATGGACACTGCTTCAGCTGCTCGGTCACATGGCATTGGCCATAGTGACGGTTCCATCAGCTCGACTCTACATGAGTGTTCCCCTGTGGACTCTCAGAGTGCAGTGAGATCAACGATCAGATGATCTCGATCAGCCTGTCCAGATCTCCAGAGCAATGACTCAGACCCTGTCATGGTGGCTGACTCCTCCCAACTTGGAGCTGGGAGTTTCCTTTTGGAAAGATTCCCTGCAACAGATCTTAATGACAGATGTGTCAGGTCTAGGATGGGGAGACCATTTCTGGTATCAGCAAACCCAGGCATGTGGTCTCCAGTGGAACAAACCCTTCATATCAATGTCTTAGAGATGAGGGTGATTCTCTTTGCTCTATCAGCGTTCCAGCTGGACCTTCTTCCAGGCCCCCCTGTTGATTCAGATGGACAATCTGCCTGTCGCCTTTTACATCAACAAACAAGGGGGCCCACTCATACCCTCTCTGTTGGGAGGCTGTAATGGTATGATCCTGGGCCATAGATCACGCCTATCCTCACCACAGCTCATGTTCCAGGAGTCCAAAACACCTTGGTTGATGGCTTAAGCAGATCCCGTCCAAAGTTCATGAGTGGAGCTCCTTCAAACTGTAGTGGAGGACCTCTTCAAAAGGTGAGGATGTCCTGAGTTGGACCTCTTTGTGTCCCCATGCAACGCCAAGCTGCCCAGCTTCTGCTCGCTAGATCCAGGGCCTGGTGTTTTCTGGTGAGATGCATTGTCCCTCTGCTGGACAGGGAGATTTCTGTATGCCTTTCCTTCCTCCAGAGGGTCCTGCCTAAGCTTCAGGCAGAAGGAACAGACATGATCCTGATCGCCCCCTCTGGCCACGTCAGGTTTGTTTCCCTCTGCTTCAGCAGTTGGCAGTGGAACCTCCAATCCCCCTGCCCTGACCTCACACTTGCTATCCTAGGAGCAGGGCCCCTGGTCCATCCAGATCTCAGGTCTTACATCTGCATGCCTGGCTCTGGCAGACTTAGCCATGGCCCACTTCAGGGTTCCCCTAGGTTGTTGAGGTGTTGGTTGTTGCACAGAAACCTTCAACCAGAGACTTCATTATGCCATGAAATAGAAGCATTTCTGTTTATGGGCTTCGCCCATGGACTGCATCCGTTCACCTTCCGTGAACTCAGTCCTGAGTACCTTCTCTCTCTTCAGATTCTGGACTCTGCTCTTCCTCCTTTAAGGTGCACCTTTCAGGGATTTCAGCTTATCATGCACCTGTGGAGGGCAAGTACATTGCCAAACTGGACCTGCCCTGCATCTTTTGTGTGGCATGTTGCATCTGAATTCCCCATTAGGGACCCTATTTCCCCATGGGATCTTTTGTTTTTATTAGAGAAGCTCACTTGCCTCCCTTGAGTCAGCTGCGGATTGCGAGCTTAACTGTTCTGGAAAGTGTTAATTTAGTTGCGTTACTTCTGCCCAGAAAGTTTCTTAGCTTCAGGTTCTGATGTGTAATGAGCCTTATTTGGTTTTCCACAAAGAAAGTGGGTCTTTGAGAACCATTCCTAAGTTTCTTCCCAGAGTGGTGTTCGAGTTTACCCTCGATCAGGACATCCACTTGCCTGTATATTACCCAGAGTATTCCAGTCAGGAAGGTACTTCTGCATACTCTGGATGTCCATAGGGTGCTTCAGTATTATGTTGATCACACCCAATCTACCAAAAATCCAACCAATTGTTTGTTTCCTTCACCTCAAAATCCATTGGGGCAGCAGTGGCTAAGCAGATGCTGTCCAAATGGTTAGTGAACCATATCACTTTCTGTTACAGCAGAATATGACAAACCCTTACCGGCTCGGTTAGGAGTAATTCTCTCGGAAGTTGCTGCTTCGCTTGCGTCCCTAAGGAATATCTCCCAGCAGACATTTGTGCTGCCGCTACCTGGAGCTCAGTGCATACATCGTAGAAGCACTACAGTCTGGACATTGCCTCTGGTGAAGAGCGGCTTTGGCCTAGCTGTCCTCCAAGGACTCCTCTCATAATCGCCTCCTGCTGACATTAGTTTACACCTCCCTTCTGACCTGGTCTACTTGTACTGCTATGTACTCAGTCATTATGGTGTAGCCTGCTGCAAGAGCTCCAACTTGAAGTAAGATAGTGCATTTACGTAAGAATTTACTGTAATAGCAGATCTTGTAAAAGTGCTCATGCAGCAGGTGGTGCTTCCCTCCTCCCTCCTTCCCTGGTCTTTTACGTTCTCTGGGAACATTCAAATCTCCTCAGTGCTCTATTTTTTCTGTAAGCCGGGTCTCCGTGGAGAACTGAGGTGGGGTTGGGGACCACCCCTTTATATCATTGGCCGATGTCAGAGGCAGTCCGACAGGGGTGGTCTCCGCTGTGTACTGATAGCTAGAATTTTTCTATGGGGTCCTAGTGCCTGGCAGCATAGTCCTTATGGTGTAGCCTGCTGCAAGAAATCTTCTCAAAGATCTATTGTTGTGGTAAGTTCTTATGTAACTGTACTTTTACACCCTCGAGGAGTTAGATGCTACATAAAACCCGAGAGTGAAGCTTGAGGGGCTTATTAAAGCATCTAACACTGAGGATGTGTGTAAACTTTGAGTTTTACATGCTACCCCATATTTTATTTTATATAATTACAAGTCTCTTTTTGCCTCAGCAATTATACAGCATAAAAGTTGTGCAGCCGCTGTCTGGTTAGGTTACAGCACGTGGTCCATGGTCACTTTTCTGTTTTTATTTAAAAGTTTCTATTTTGCTGCCCTGGTGGCACTGAGGTTTGAGATGCTGGACTACACCTCAGACTCATGCTAGCGACCCAGGTTCAGGAAGAGACTCGGTCATTTGGGGGTCGGTTGGGGTGAGGAAGGATTGAGCATCTGTAGACTGCCTCCTTCCTCTGGAAAGGGGATCATTCGCACGCTGCAGCCTGACGCGCAGCAGTGGCTGGATGCCAGCACAGTCACACCAACTGGAAAAGAGGTGGTTCCACAACCCCGACTGTTCAGCTACTTCCGCAGAGTCGGGTCAGCCAACCTGCTCATTGCATGGATTGGGAGCTGGAGAAAAATAAAAAAAAAAACAGGAGCCGGTAGGCTGTTTGATAGCTGGTGGACCTATACCAATCCCTGGGAACCAGATGTAGGCTTTATGGGTGGGGAGAAAGTCGACGCCCTCTCCCTGACTCTGTCACGGGGTGGGAGTAGCCCATGGGGACTCCTGGGAATCGGCTATGGGATGCCAGACCAGAGAAATGAACCCTCTGATGGAGGAGGGAGGGAGAGGCCAAAGTGCCTGCCACCTCCAGAAAAAAACTACTACTAAAAAAAATTATATTTATTTTGTGGACAGCCGAAAGTTTTTGTGGTACATTTTGTTTTTAGGTACTCACTGCCGAGTTGAGTGGCGGTTCAGTCTCCAATAGAGGTTTGTGGAGAAGGCATGGAGAGTGGTCGGAAGTGCAGAATCATGGGCAGTGATGCGCAGAGTGAGGGGAAACCGTGTATGTGTTTGATATAATAAACACCTTTATTACGACAAATTATGGTACGGGTCCCTATGGGAAAAAGGGAGACCCATTAATTATAAATGCATATGATGGTTGAAAGAGGAGGGCAGATAGCTTGTGAAATATAGAAACTGTTCTCAGTGCGAACTCCCTTGGTGCTAACACCTGACTTTAAAAGGAAGTAGTTATAGTAAAACACATAATAGTTCAACTGAAAACAAAAGGGGGTTGACTAAAACCCATGTGTAGAAGGATTACATATTAATAACCATTTACTAGTTAAAACACATTAACAATATGGTAACCACTAGATAAAAGATCAGTTAGTGAGCATTTGGCTGGATACAGACTAACAAAAGTGGTCACATTTAAAACTTAATAGGAAATAAAGCCTAAAGTTCAAAAATATAGAGACATAATTTCTTGCCTAGGTCCCAGCGTCCATGGCAGACATGCCTCTCTGCCCCTGCTGCTCTGAACGCTGCCGCTGTTCAGGTGGGTGCTAGATTTTAACTCTGCTGATTCCTTTCAGTACAGGTGATGGAAAGTTCAAGTGCATGAGAAAACAATTCACAGATGGTGGGAAACCCACTCTGCAGCAGTCAGTCACACAGGTCTGTAGTGAAGAAATCAACAGTAGCAGAGAGGGTGCTGGTGAAACAGACAGATAGGGAAAGCATTGCAGTTGGTGCAGTTTTGCAGCTGTCAGGCTCTTCCGGTGGGCGATTGGTCTCAGTCACATAGCTGATGTAATACTGGAGTATACTTTGCTTAGAGGAGGCAGAGGTGGCTATAGTAGATGCATAAACATAATAGCTTTGCTAACCACCTCTGCTGTGCTGCTGCACCTGCTGCTGCTCTGAGCGATTGGGTTGTGGTCTCAAGGGCACCACCTAGATCTTCCCTCCATGGTTGTGTTGGGTGTTCACAGGTGAAGGAGTTTATCAGGCCATCCCCTCAGGCGAGATCCTCTGTGCATTCCTGTAACCCTGGTAGAGGCAGGGTTACCACCTTTGGATGAGATGAAAACCAATACTAAACCACACCCCAAACTCTACCCTAACCCCGCCTTTATGACTAATGACTCTGGTTCACTTAATTTATTCAGAATTGCTGCTGATATAACATTGTATACAATTTCTTTAAATTACATCATGATTATTATTTTTGGTTTATTTGATTTAGATTTAAATATTTTAAATTTCAGTGTGTGTTAACATTTGGTGGGGTTAGAGAGGGGGTTCAGGGACTTTCCATCCTGTGTACACAGTTTAGCTGACAAACTGAGTGACTACAAGGACACCTCTGACAACTGGCTAGTTTGGATCAGTTGGCCTTTTCTGGTAAAACTCTTTCAATGAATAAATAAACTACACCAGTAATGGTGGATGAGATGTAATTACAAATATCATCTGTCATTTTAAGATTGCTCCTGTCCCTCCCATTGCTCCTACTCTAAAGTTATTTGCAATGTCAGAGACGTTTTTAAAAGTGGTAGGAACTATTCTATGCTGTTAAATACCCTGTTTTGTTTTCCAGGTCAGTCATACATAGCAGATAGCATGATATGTGATATGTAGTGTGGAGGCATATAGCCAGTGGTTTAAAGCTCTGAGCTGGATTGCTGGAGATCAGGGTTTGAACCTACAGCCCAAACTCGCATACTTTTTGACCCTACACAAATCACTTAATTCCCTTGTGCTCTCAGGTTGCACCTGTAAACAAGCTTTAACTTAGTGTGTCTCTTATGGTAAAAAAAAAAATAATGTTTTGAACATTTTTGATAAATTGCCTAAATTTGCAGTGCCATCAAATCTAGATGTGTTCCTGTCATCTCATCAGCTACTGCGCTCTCTTCCTTTTCTCATTTCTATAGTTTAGCATGACATTAGCCACATTATTCTGTGCTGTTCATCTGAAAGGCCTGGATTGGTCTTCCTGGAATATCCAAGTAGTATGAACATTGACAACAATAACTACTGAGGAGAGAGGCATAGTATTGCTAGAAATGAAATATAATATTAGATTATTAATTTAACAACAAAAGGGGTAACAAATATTAAAATATAGGACAGACCCTAAAAGAAAAAATGGTGAATATTTAAAGGTATAAAAGTATTCCTTATCACAGCAGTCAAAGACCATACTCACAATGCTTTCTGGAAAGGATTAGTTTGATTTGCTGCTAATGTTCTTAATAGCCCTACTTTACACCTCTCAGACTGACTGGTATACAAACAAAGGTCTGCATGACATAGAAACATAGAAACATAGAATGTGACGGCAGATAAGGACCGCTTGGCCCACCCAGTCTGCCCATTTCCTACCTACTGGATAAGCTGCAGATCCTAGTTAACCAGCAGCCTACTTCTTCCTACCCCCACCCCAGAATTGCCTTATGACTATCCCATGCATGCTTGAATTCCACCACTGATTTAGACTCCACAACCTCCTCCGGAAGGCTGTTCCATGCATCCACACCTCTCTGTGAAAAAATACTTCCTCAAATTACCTCTGAGCCGTCCCCTCTATCTTCAAATTGTGCCCTCTTGTTCTTGCACACCTCTTTTTGGAAAGATGCTACCCTCTTGGACTTTGTTGATTCCCTTGAGGTACTTGAGAGTTTCTATCATGTCCCCTCTCCCTCCTTTCCTCGAGGCTATACATATTAAGCTCCTTAAGTCTCATCAGAAAGTGTTTGTAATCTGACCATGCAAGTAAAATGGTGAAGGATTTAACAGAATCTGTTTTACAAGCATGTGAGCATTCAAAATGACTGAAAAGTACTACCTCTGAATAAAACTGGATTAGCAGGTGAAGTTTCGAAACACACTGTACAGTCCATACTGGGACAGGAATCTACCCTAATGTGGTGCCTGTCTGGTTTCAGAAAAATGAAGGTGTTAATTAAGGTGGTATTGTTTACCCTTATCATGAATAATCTTCCAATTTACTGGTGTGAAGTTAGAGGTGACAACTGAGCAGACAGGGACACATTTGAAACATAGAAACATAGACTTTGACGGCAGATAAGGACCGCTTAGGCCCATCTAGTCTGCCCATTTCCTACCTACAGGATAGGCCGCAGATCCTATTTAACCAACAGCCTATATCTTCCTGCCCCCACAAGAATTGCCTTATGTCTGTCCCATGCATTCTTGAATTCTCCCACAGTTTTAGACCACAACTTCCTCAGGAAGGCTGTTCCATGCATCCACTACCCTCTCTGAAATAATACTTCTCACATTGCCCTGAACCGCCCTCCTTCTATCTTTAAATTGTGTCCCCTTGTTCTTGCAAGTCTCTTTTCTGAAAGATGCTACCCTCTTGGACTTTGTTGATTCCCTTGAGGTACTTGAAAGTTTCTATCATGTCCCCTCTCCCTTCTTTCCTCAAGGGTATACATATTAAGCTCCTTAGTCTCTCCTCATACGGCTTCTCTGCAGACCCTGCACCATTTTAGTTGCCCTCCTCTGAACTGCCTCTATCCTGTCTATGTCCTTGTGGAGATGGGGTCTCCAGAACTGGACACAGTATTCCAGATGGGGTCTCACCAACTGTCTGTACAGAGGATAACAACTTCCTGTTTTCTGCTGCTGATGCCTCCCTATACATCCCAGTATACCCTGGCCTCCCCTACTGCCTTCTCACATTGCTTGCTAACATTAAGATCATCTGATATGATTACCCCAGGTCCCTTTCCTGTTTTGTTGTTGTTACTACCTCCCACCCATTGTGTATTCTTCCCCTGGGTTCTTGTTTCCCAGGTGCATTATTTGCACTTTTTGCATTGAATCCTAGCTGCCATACGTCTGACCATTCCTCCAACCTTGTCAAGTCCCTTTTCATCCTTTCCACGCCTCCTTGTGTATCAACCCTGTTGCAGATCTTTGTGTCATCTGCAAAAGGCATACTTTTCCTTCCAGTCCTCTGCAATGCCACTGATGAAGACATTAAAAGGACTGGACCCAATACTGAACCCTCACGGTACCCCACTAGTAACCTCCCTTTCTTCAGAGTGGACTCCATTTACAATTACCTTCTGTGTCCTGTTGTCCAGCCAATGTTTTACCAGGCTACCACCCTGGGACCCACTCCCAGGCTGGTTAATTTGACTAATAATCTTTTGTGTGGGACTGTGTCAAATGCCTTGCTAAAGTCTAGGTAGGCCATGTCCACAACCCTCCTGGTCTACTGCTTTGGTCACCCAGTCAAAGAAATCTATTAGACTGCTTGACATGACCTTCCCGCTGTGAACCCATGCTGCCTTGGATCCTGTGCTCCACTGACCTCTAGGTACTCAACTATTCTTTCCTTCAGAAGTGACTCCATCACTTTCCCTACCACAGAGGTCAGACTGACAGGTCTGTAGTTTCCTGCCTCTGTCTTGGTCCCACTTTTGTGAAGGGAATCACATCCACCTTCCTCCAGTCCTCGGGTACCACACCATCCTCCCATGATTTATTAAAAGAGTAGCCAGTGGTTTCACTAGTTCCTTCCTTAATTCTTTTAGAATTCTGGGGTGAATTCCATCAGGACCCATTGCTTTGTCCACCTTCAGTTTTAGGAGTTCTTGCAGAACCCTTTCTTCTGTGAAAGGACTGGGATTGACCCCCTATCAAGAGTGCTTCTGTTAATTGGATTAGGCACTTCCTCCTCTTTTTGAATACTGAGCAGAAATATTCATTCAGTATTCCTGCTTTTTCACTGTTCCCTCTGCCCACCCACCGTTTATTCTATTCAGCCTCACTATCCTCCCTTTGTCTTTCTACGCTCGCTGATGTACCTATCAAAGGTTTTATCTCCTTCTTAACTGAGTTGGCTATCTTTTCTCAGTTTGGGCCTTTTGCTATTCTGACTTCCCTCCTGCTTCTTTCTGCCTTAACTGGTACAGCTCTCTGTCCTGCTCCTTCTGTGTTTCCTTATACTTCTGGAATGCTATCTTTTCTTCCTGACTTTCACAGCCACCTCTCTTGAGAACCATAGTGGCTTTTCTTTCATTTTGATTTGTTTATTGCTTCACACAAAGGCTTGTTGCCTCTGTGATGGCAGTTTGATAATTCCCCATTGTTGCTCCACACCTCCTTCTAGCCTGTTTGCTAGTGCTTTTCTGAGGCACTCTCCATCTTGCCAAAGTCAGCCCTCCTAAAGTCCAGTACCCTCACTTTTGTATGGCTTGACTCTGTAGCTGAGTTTAACGTGAACCACACTGTTTGATGGTCACTTGTCCCCAGATGGCAACCCACTTCTAGATCTGAGATCCTCTCCACTGCCCCGTCTTGAGAGTCACGAGGTCTAAGATTGGAGCAGTGGGTTCGAAACTAGCCTGCCACCTGTAGGGCATCAAGAATGGCCCTGCTTTGGATGTCGCTGCAGCAAATGTGCTCCAGTTAACATCTGGCATATTCAGGTCTCCCAACAACAGTATCTCCCTTTCTCTGCCATTCTAAGAATGCCTTCCATCATATCCTTGTCCATTCCTTCTCCTGACATGGGGCTCTGTACACAACCCTGTGCGGATTGTGGTGCCCTTTCCAGTCTCCAAGGTGACCCACAGTGCCTCCTCTCCTCCTGTTTACTCTTTTGTTCAGTTGCTTTTATCCCTTCCTTTACATGAGAACTACTCCTCCCCTCTTCTCCCCTGCCTGTCTCTCCTGTGGGTTATGTACCCTGGTATGTTAACATCCCAGTCATGGTTCTCTGTGTACCATGTTTCTGTGATGCTACGATATCCAGGCATCCCTCTTCCATTAAGGCCACCAGCTCAGGAGCTTGTTGCCCAGATTACGAACATTGGTACTCATTACCCTCCATTTCCTGATGGCCTTACCCCTTTGCCCCATCCCTGTCCTTCTTGCCTTTGTCACTTTCTCCATTTACCCCTGCCCTTCTCCTATCGACACCTCTATGCTGGTGTTTGCCACACTTACTACCGTGATTGTTTGGGGGCTAGGATTTTCCTGCTCCTTTCCAGTGCCCCCCTTGGCTAGTTTAAAGGTTGCCAATGAAGCATTTAAACCTATCACCTAGGATCCTGGTTCCCTCCCGGACAGATGCAGCCCATCATGCCAGTATAGGCTTGCATCACTCCACGTGGACCCCAGTCCCCAATGAAGCCAAATCCCTGAGCTCCACACCAGTTTTTCAACCACTGATTGAATCCCATGGTACGGAACACCCTAGCCTCTCTATGCCATAGATGGGTAGCACCTCCAGAAGGTTACCGTGCGTGCTACTTGACCAAGGCACCTCCCCAATTCCACAAACTCTTCCTGCACTTCTCTAATCCCTTTTAGCCAGGTCATTTGTCCCTAAGTGGACAATGACATCCAGCTCCCTCCCTGTGCAGCTGCTCCGCAATCCTGAGGATTCGCCTCCTGTCCCTCCAAGCCATGGCGCCAGGCAGGCACCTTACCCTCTCCCTTCCTTGCCCAGTTCTACCTTTCCCAATGGAGTCCCCACCAGGAGTTGTTTCCTTCCCTGCAGGGTCCCTGCCACCCTCCTGTGGGTCTCCTTGTGGAGGTTCCCAGCATCCTCCTTGGTCTCCACTGTAGGTGCCTCCATAGAGGAACCACATTTTGCCAGAATGGCATAGGGTAGTGGAGAGGTACAACTGGAGGGATGTGCCTCTGTTCCACCACCTCACCCTCCTGAGCCCACTGTGGTCCAACCGCCTCTTTCTTGGCAAGCTCTGAGGCAACGGGCAGTGGCACTGGTGGTTCCTGGATGGAAGAGGAGGTCCCACAAACCTGGCCAACTCAGCCTGAGATGAGCAACCTCCTCCTCAGCCCAGAGAGGTGCCTGCAGATGGGACAACACCGCATCCTCCAGAACACCTCCCGGAAGACTGCTGCTCCACAGCCACTGCACTGCACCACTCCAATCATGTTTCATTTCTGGCCCCTTAACTGTTTGCAATCCTTACTCTTTTCCTCTGTTTTTTTTTTCTCTCCTTACTTTCTGCCTGTGTACCCTTTAAGCTCCTGATTGTCCTGTTCTGAGACAAGAATATCCTATATTTTCAGTAGACCGCTTACTTGTTCAGAGGCAGACCTCCAGCAGCTAGGGGGCGGAGAGCTACTCTTGCCCTTCTAGGATGGTGGGTCCTTGGTGGTTCTGTGATCACTCACTTCCTGCCCCTAAACAGGAAGTTCCTGTTGTCAGTCAAATCCTGTGCCTATAAAAATAGAACTAGCTTTGGGTGGGGAGGTGGAGGGAGGAAGGAGAGGCAATATAATCCCAGTAGAGAAGTCCAATCACACAGCAGTCCTTTCTCCTGAGTCTTCTGCCAAGCTATTAGCAGAATCTTTCTAAGGCAGTCTTTAAATGTAGCTTCCTTCTAGCTAAGCCACTCCCCTACTTACCAGATCTTTCTACAAGTAATTTAAACCTCACAACAGTTAAGTCCTTTCAGTCACCTGAGATTTACCTCAGATGACTTTTCAGTTACCCATTCAGTTCAGTTAACCCAAACACACACTTTTTTTGTTTTGTTTTGTATGTTAGTTTTTTACCCTAAATTAAAGGTCTAAATACAAAAGTTCTTCTACTTTAGTCCCAGCAGAGAGTTCAGTCACACAGCAGTCCTTTCTCCTGGAGTCTTCTGCCAAGCTATTAGCAGAATCTTTCTAAGGCAGTCTTTAAATGTAGCTTCCTTCTAGCTAAGCCACTCCCCTACTTACCAGATCTTTCTACAAGTAATTTAAACCTCACAACAGTTAAGTCCTTTCAGTCACCTGAGATTTACACCTAGATGACTTTTCAGTTACCCATTCAGTTCAGTTAACCCAAACGCACACTTTTTTTGTTTTGTTTTGTATGTTAGTTTTTACCCTAAATTAAAGGTCTGAATACAAAAGTTCTTCTACTTTAGTCCCAGCAGAGAAGTTCAGTCACACAGCAGTCCTTTCTCCTAGAGTCTTCTGCCAAGCTGTTTGGCTCTTTAAGTGCCCTGCTCTTGAAGGCACTTCCCTCATTAGCATGCACTGCAAGCAAGCAAGCAAGCACACTGAAATGTCAGACACTTGCTTACAGTCAGATGAGAAGAAAATGAAGCAGTCAATGGGGAATCTAACAGGTGCTGCTTGACCCACCGTAAAAACCGAATTTGCAATGGTGAAAACAGGAGGACTGAATCTGGACCTAGAAAATGAATCATTCGGTCAAAACCAGTAGGTGGTAACCTTAGGCAGAAGATATGGCCTAGTTGGACGACCCTCCTCCTCCTCCTCTGCTCCCTCTAGCTCTCCCAGGTATTTTGGGTCGCACGGGCCCTTGACTTGGGACCAGTTCAGGACTTCAGTGAGTGCCTTCCCCACTTACCTTAGGGCACTAGATCAGGCTATTTTCCAGCCTGAGACCCTGGAACCCCACTTCTTGAGTCCAGCTCCTCGTCATCCTCGTCCTCTTCCCATCATCTCTCTCTCTTCAGATGCTGACTGTCCTCATTACCAGCAGTTTCTTACAGAGATGATGAGGAGCTGCGACTAGACCATTTTCAGGCCACTGCACGGCCTGATGCTGTCCTTCCTTGAGGAGTCCAGTCCAGACTATTCAGTCATACCTCCTTGGCTCAGGCCATTTATGGAGGCATCTAGAAATGTCTGGCTCCATACCTCTGCCCCCTCTCCAGTCCTGAGGACACCCAGCACAGGTATTGTGCACCCAAGGGTCTCCAAGAGCCCATGCCACACTCCACTTCTGGGGTCCAGCTGCCCCCCCCCCCCAGGCATAGGCACCCAGTGCATGACCCAGAGTTTGACTCTGCACAGTTTGATGCCTGGGGTCAGAGAGTTTTCCCAGTGGCATGCACCATGTTGTGCATCTCGACACATCAGTGCACCAGGCGTCCTATGGCAGGCACCTGTGGGTGACACTAGGACAATTTTGGGGATCCATGCCAGACAGTGAGGAAACCAGACAGGTCATATGCCTTTCTGCGAGGGTCTGAAGCTGGTGAGACACCAGACAAGGGTGTTCTATGACGCCAGTGAGGTAGCCTCCAGGTTGGTAGGAACTGCAGTCGGCATTAGGTAGAGAGCATGGCTTTGTTTCTCCCAGTTATCACCCTTGGCCTGACATAGGGTGATTGTCTCCACAGTTCCAGGGGGCCCACTTCTTCTTCGCAGGGGCCTGGTGTGAGCTTGCAGGGTCGTCTTCCTTCTCCCAGGCCACGGGAGCCTCTGCCTACCCTGAACAGTCACGGTCTTGCCAGGCCATAAGGGCCCTGTGCCTTGTGCTTTTCCCTCACAAGAGACTGAAGGAATAACCATTTCCCTCAGGGTGAGCCAGTATGCTCCTTTGGTAGTAAGCGTGGCACTCTAACCCATGAAGTAATGAATGACGAAGACTGATTCTTGGAAGATATGAAAATTATGGACTCACCACAATTCTTGGTCTTCCAGAATATCTTCTCAATTCATTACTGCAACCCACCAATCATCCCCTCGATGACCAGGCATCTGGACAGCTCACCTGTCTATCTCTCTGTGTCTCTTTTTCTGCCTTTCCTCTGTTAGGCACAAACAAAAGAGAGGCAAGGAAAAATCCACTTGAGGGCTATCATTAGCTCCTCGTAACCCTTTGACACTCTTTTCTAAAAAAATAAAAAAATTATACATTTACAAAAAAAATTATTTATACTTCTGTATGTGCTCAGGCCCCTTGTCACCACTTTGTGTTGCTTAAAAACAAAGACCCCCCAAAAAAAAAAGTTTCTAAAAAAAATCATTATCTCATTATCTTCCTTCTTCATTTTCATCTCCCTTGGGAATCTTAGGCTTCTTTGCTGTTGAAGGACTTTGCTTTCTCTCCTTCTGTTAAAAAAAAAAAGGAAGAAAAGGGAAACGGCCAGGTATAGAAGAGAACCAGGAGAAATATGCTGGAATCTTAGCTCAGACTCCTTCACCTAGAAGAATTCTCTGTTCTTGCTGGCAGTAGGTCTCCTGCCCTGCCAGACTAGTCAGCTTTCTGCATTTTTTGTTCTATTTCTGTCTCTCCAGAGAAGTCTTAAAAAAAAAAAAATAAAAAAAAAACAATGGTAAGAAGAACCGTACAATATTTTTGATATTCTCAATTGGACTCCTTCCTTTCTAGCAGGGATCCTCTTCTCCCAGCTTGTTTTTCCTCCTCGGGATTGCTCTGTTAGCTTTTAGAGTCCTAGGTGTCTCCTCTTCAGCTGGAGAACATTTGTTAGTAACAATTCCATGGCTCCTAGCTCTACTGGGATTCTTATGTTTTACAGAGCGGAACCTTTCTTGGGAATTTCATCCCATACTTTTGCATTGGTTTTGTGGGATTAGAGTTTTTGACTTCCTTTGGGAGTCATGTAATCTGCAGGAAAACACAGGTAAATTGACCTGAAGTTACAGGAAAAGCCAGCTTTGAAAGCACTGCTTTCCTACTGGGAGCTCATGGATCCCTGCTTCACTCTCTCTCCTGTTCAGTTTGCCCTGGTCATTAGTTAACCCGATACCTAGGCCCTCCCTCCCAACCTTTTCTTTCTCTTCTCTGATAGTCAGGTTTTCTTGCTTTGTTCTTTTATATCTTATAGCCTTTTTCTGTCCCTTGGGCAATCTTGCCCCATCCTTTCTCTTTTTTCCTTACACTTGGCTTCTTCCCGGCAAACAGAACTAAGATGAACAGGTGGCGGCATTGGTTACTGGCCAACCCACGAGCACCACATCATCGTCCGCATTGTGAGCGAGTGTTGCCCCGACATCGGTCCCTAACTCTAAAATTGTAAAGCTGTATGCTCCAGCGGGTCCTAGCACCTCCAGGACAGACCCATGAAGTAATGAATGGTGAAGATATTCTGGAAGATCAAGAATTACAGTGAGTATGTAATTTTCATTTTCTCAGTGTAGCAAGAGTTTCCATTAAGTTACCCTGGGAGGCTGTGAATGGTTTGGGTTAGAAACTCTAAGCAGCCAGCTAATTGCTGTTTTCCTATAGGCCCAGTCCCACCTTGAATTGATGGTTTTATAAAACTTAGGATCAGAGTAGTGGCAGTTAAGGGTGGGTCCTAGTAATGAAGGGAAATATACTACAGACTCTTTTGCAAAGTGAAGATGAATCATGTGTTTAGTGAATACATATAGTATTGTATTTTTCTGTTGTGATGAATGTTTATTTCTGTTTCTTTTGTGATTTTGGTACACTGAATGTTTGATGTAAAATTTGAATTTCATTGATGGATCCTGAGAGTCTCTGCTATAAAAAGCTCTCTCAGCAGATTTTAGTCAGTCAGCTACAGAACTGCAAGAGAGAGACTGTGTCAGACTAAAGAGAGAGAGAGAGACTATGCAGAAGCAAGAGTGGTGTGTTTGGTGCTGAACAGCTGGCTGAGCTATTCAGTTGTGGTGCTGCTGCCTTGATACAGGGTATGAACCACTGGAACAGAGGATGTAAGTGAGGGGTTTTGGGTAAGCCTGTCAGAGAGCACTAAAGGGAATGCCAGCTAGCGCGAGGGAGCTGAGGGCAGTCACTGATGTACTGGGGCTGTTTGTTTCTCGCTAGGATGGACTTGTAGGAATGTGTAAAGACTAGCGAGACCCCTTCTTAGTAAAGGTCCTCCCTAGCATAACCTTGGCAAGCAGGAGCCAACACCCAGTAGCTAGGCTTGACTGGTAAAATCTTCACTTGGGCTGGCAGTATAGCTTGAAGTTAGAGCAACGCAGTATGAGCGAGCTTGGTACATCTAGCAGACGGACCTGGGTTTGATTCTCACAAACTCCACTTGCATACTGTGCGACTCTGAGCAAATCACTAACCACCCAGTGCCCTCAGGTCACCCCTGAAAACAGGCACTTGTGCCTTGTGGGCCTTACAAGGTACCAAAGACTAAAATAAAAAAATAAAGACAAAAGTCAGTCTCTGAAGTAGCCAGATATGAAAAAAACTTCTGATTTTGTATGTTAAAGTATCTAAAGACTGCCAAAAGCAAATAAATTGTACCACCCTGTGGGATTTTTACCTAAATTCTTGCCTGCTCTATTTCTTCATCAATGCCCACACTTCCATATGCATTAACCTGATAAGGGATGTAAGCAATAACACACGACAGGGCATTGCAGTTGTTGGGTAAATTACATACGCTCCCCACCCGTTGGGTGGATGCACAACATGTTAGCCGAGTGCCCTTCAACCACATAGTGATGGTGGGGAGTGTAGTTACCCAATAACTGCAACCCTAAAGTATGTTATAGCTTACGTCCCTTATCAGGTTAGCTATCAGGTATATATATCTGGCTATGAGCAGACCTCCCAGTTAGCCTCCTCATTGAAACCCCAGGATCCAGTCAATTTCCCCAATTTAAATATCACTACATCTCTCTTTTTCAACTGCTTTATTATAATCCCTCCCCTGATGGCTGCTCAAACTGTTCTAGTCCCCAAATCTTAATTGTACCACTATATATCCCTTTCCTTATAGTGCCTTGCGATACTGGAGCCCTCATCCTGCTTTCTTATGATACTTTCAGTGCACTGTTATTCTGTTTCTAAGCTAAGAGTCTTTCACACATATTGGTAGCCACTGAGACACTGAGTTATGTAAGTGACTCTACAGTACTACAAGTTATATGAGCTTTAATCTTGCTTTCTTTACTTGTTGTGGGTGCCTAACACACCGGTTTGTGTGATGTGTACCTGCAGACTGTACAGTACCCACAGGATACATACCCCATTTCAAGGGCCTTAGAGTAATTGTCCTGCTTTTGGCTTTGTAGCTCTAGACACTGTGTGAACTGATTTATCTCATGTTTGGTGCCTTTTTTCAAGTGACATATGGCTTATTGGTAAATATGCCTGATGTGCTGGGATGCGTTGTAAGATATCCTAGTTGTTTTGTATAACTTTTCTTATCCTCGACATCTGAGAACAGTGCATGGTTGAGAACACTAGTATGGGGCCCTGCTGTTTTCTTTAGTTCTAACCTGTAATGTTTCTTTTCTTTGCAGTGTTTTCTACCCTCTACTGTGCCAATATCGAAACAGGCGTTTGATAAGCCCTTTGCTTAAATCTGTTAGTTATAACCTTTTTTTTCTTTTGACAGCTTCTTTCTTTTTGTCTGTAAAAGCTGTAAGTAGGGGATTCTGTCTACCAGCTTCTGGGAATGAAAACTCCTGGCATGGAGTGTGGTGTTTGTATCTGTTGATTTTCTGTATAAATGGTCTCCAGCTTTCTACCCTGTTTTTCAGTATTTATGTCCAGAAAATGTAGTCTTATTTTGCTTACATGACATGAGATACAAACTGCAGATTGGGTTCTTTAGTGTTAATTTCTCTAAGGAACTCATTTGAGAGCTCTTCACTTCCTTGCCATAATAAAGGAACACTGTCTATAAAACGGCTCCAAAATCTTATAGCCTCCTTCTGTTTTCCCTTGAGTCTTCGTTATTTAAAATGAATTCCATTTCAAATTGGTACATGTATGCATTTGCATAGTCTTGGTGCTCCCTGTGACAGGGTTGAATAAGACCCTGTCCCACTTGTTATGCAGAATGAGTTAAAAGCAGTGATCTGTTCTATCCTTTCCTTTTCTGTCTCTTGTCTGTCTGATTGCGCAATCAAATCTTCTTGTGAGACCTTGAACTGATCATTCGGACAGTCTCACAATTCTTCCTCTCCGCTATCTCCCTGCCTTTACTTGCTTTTTCTTGTTGTGTCTATCTTTTCTTCCCTGCTTATCTGTGGTTATAAAATAAATGTTGATCTTTATGTGAAACTGGTTCTCTGGTTTGAAATGTATATAGTTTTATTGTTGAAATGATTGCAAAAACTATTTGGAACTCAGGGGTTAATCAGAGATGCTATATGATCTCCACAAGCTCATTTGCAAAGTTGTCAACAGGAGATCAATTCTGGGACACAATGTTCTATTTTCTTGTACCTGCAAGAAAAGAAGCTGACGGTTTTGGGGCATTGTGTTGACTGTAAAACAGGACATGTATCTTAACTACCTCAAGATGCAGACGTTGATTGTCAGGAAAATGCATTATATATAAAAGAGCAGTCTTTTGTTGGAGAAAGAGGCTGAAATTTAGAATTAGAGGTCCCTCGGATGAAGGACTTTGTTTTGTTTGAACTCCTTGTATAAGAGCTATCCTGCACAATTTTTGTTGTTATTGTTATTGATAATAATAGAATGGTATTTGCAAATTTTAAAACTTTTCCAGATGTGCCAGTGCTTCCTGACCTGCTTCCTACCATACATCCCATAGCTGTTCCTTTTGTTTATCCATCACCGTGATGGCCATTTCTTGTAGTAATCTGGTGTTTGATCTTGCATTTTGAGGCCTGGTATCTAGACCCTAGTCATCATTTGTGAACTACCACCTACAGCCTCTTATTGAGAATATTCCTAATTATACCTAATTGAAGAGATGAATGACTGAATGGACATGAGCAGTATAATGTTGGTAACCCTAGATGTAAAAGAGCTTTATACATCTATCCCACATGAGGGATGGGTAGCTACAATAGGAAATTTCTAGATACCAGGCCTTAAGGCGATAGAAATGATTTTCCATAGTTAACTGCCCTTCCATCTTCATTTCCATGCCAGTTATGTATTCTGACATGCTTTGATGATTTTTGATAAATACATAATCTAGCTGTGAGGTGCCCTCAGATCTACATTGAGTTCCACTCTCCTCACCGGCTACTGCTCTTGATTTTCATATTTCTAAGACATTCTGTGACATCACAAACTCCTATTTCATGCTGTTCATCTGAATGGACTGGAATGGGTGTTTCTGATGTCATAGAATGTTCAGGCAGCATGAAATAGAGAGCAGCAACTGCTGAGGAGAGAGGGATTCAGGTAGTTACAAAAGCAACAAAATGAGATTATTTAATTTAACAAAAGGGCAAAACATATGTGAATACTGGGTAGCCAATAAAGGATCAACTGAGGGCATCTAGAGGTGTAAAAACTGTTTCCTATCACCTTTAAACTGGCCAAAAGTGCCGGCTTTTGAAGGAGATCCAGGGCCCTGGAGGACAAACTGACTTTTGTTACTCACTGTGGTGAGTACCAAAGGACAATCACTCAAAAAGGCAGTTTTTGTCAAAGGAAATTGCTGCCAGGAGCAATTGACCAGATAGGTTTTTCGGACTGAAGACACACTTTAACTTCTGGCTTGTGGATCCTGTGAAGATGTTTTCACTCACTTAATGTGAGGAGTTAGCTTGATATTTCTCGGACAGGGTGTCCTCTGGGCTGGGATCTTGCCAAGTGGGCTTCAGAGACCAGGGGCGGGCAGGCATATGGGTTTCAGATGCATTTAGTAGTCACGGGAGAGTTTGGGCCAGTGTCGATGGAAGAAGTTGGTGGGATGAGTTGAGGCCAACATTTTGGTAACTGGATCCGGTCTGATGCGACTACTAGTGAGTTGCATCGGGCAGCTGGGCCGTGTTCACGGAAATTGTCAGGTGTTCCATTTTGAAAGGGTCTTCCCAGTGACATTGGAAGATTAACTGGTGAAGCCCTCCAGAAAAGCCATTGTTGGACTTAGATGTTGTGGTGAATTACTGACCAGTCTCTGACTTACCTGTGACATGGTTGAAAAGACCCTGACCCATTTGTTATGCAGACAGAGTTAAAAGCAAGGATCTATTCTATACTCTCCTTTTCTGCCACTTGTCTGTCTCTGCTATCTGATTGCACAACCACGTGTTTCATCTGGGCATCCTGTAGGATCTAGCCAATCCAAAGGTCCCAGTTTCCTCTGCATTTCCCTATCTCCCTGTCTTCACTTGCTGTTTCTGTTTCATTCTTTGTCTCCTTGCTTCTCTGGGGCTATAAAAATATCAGTGAATCTTTGTGTGAGACTGGGTTTCTTGGTTTACAAATGTATATAGTTAATACAAAATCACACATGCCCCCACAATGCAAAGCACCATGGGCTGCATATGCAAATCACCACAGAATGCCATGCTGGTCCAACTTTAAGCAGAATTGCATGGTGCCAAAAGGCCTCCACACAGTTTGCAAAGGGTGCCAACAGAAGACATAGACACGTGTTTCGTCTCTACCAGGACTCATCAGTATGCCTCGTCTGTTTGACACCCAGTGAAATGGACCAGCTACCCTCAGTGTGCCTGGGATATATTGTGTTGAACCCATTAAAATAAAAACATTTAAAGACAAAAGAACCTCTGTGCATAAACACTGGGGCAAGAGGTTACCCAAAGGGCATTTGGCTGGGAAGCCAAGTTTCAAGAAAATAAAATCACACATTGCCCCACAATGCAAAGCACCATGGGCTGCATATACAAATCACCACAGAATGCCATGCTGGTCCAACTTTAACAGAATTGCATGGTGCCAAAGGCCTCCACACACGTTTGCAAAGGGTGCCAACAGAAGACATAGACACGTGTTTCGTCCTACAGGACTCATCAGTATGCCTCGTCTGTTTGACACCCCAGTGAAATGGACCAGCTACCCTAAGGCAGTGTGCCATATGGGTGTCAAACAGACGAGGCATACTGATGAATCCTTGTAGGACGTAAACAGTTGTCTATGTCTTCTGTTGGCACCTTTGCAAACTGTGGGAGGCCTTTGGCACCATGCAATTCTGCTTAAAGTTGGACCAGCATGGCATTCTGTGGTGATTTGCATATGCAGCCCATGGTGCTTTGCATTGTGGGGGCATGTGTGATTTTGTATTTTCTTGAAACTTGGCTTCCCAGCCAAATGCCCTTTGGGTAACCCTTGCCTCAGTGTTTATGCACAGAGGTTCTTTGTCTTGTATATAGTTAATGTTGTTTGAAATATATTGCAGAGGGCTGTTCAGGAATCAGAGATGATAGTAAGCTCAACACAGAGATTTGACCTGAAGAAACGTTTTGACCTCCTTAAGCTTGTTAACAGAACTGTCTGCAGGAGAGAGTTCTAGACATACTGTTATATTTTGTTAGATCTGTGGAGTCTGGATATTCTATTTTGCTCAGGAAAGAAGCTGACAACTTTGTTACATTTGTGAAAAATAGGATGCAGTTAAAAATCAGCCCCCAAAATATTGTGTAAGCACAGCAATGCTTTAGTTTTTAGTTGAACTGAAGGTTAAGATATTCTCTCAGAAGAAGCACTTTTACTTGGACTGTCATGTTAAAAGCCATCCTGTACAAATTTTATTTTTGTTTTATTTAATAATAATGAAGTTCTACTTGTGAATTGTTATAACTGTTCCTAGTTTGCCTATGCTTCCTGACCATGCCTCTACGACAGTTGGTGTGAGAGTGGGATTTACACCATGCAAACTGTAAGCCTGAGTTTTGTACGTGGTACTAGAACTGGTACCAGGAAGCATAGAAGAAAGATAAGAGTCCTGCAACAGTAAGCCCAGGAGTGATTACCAGAAGAATGGCAGCCAAGCTAGAGGCAGAAACAAAATTCTAAACTGAGACTGTACAGCGGCACAAGTGATGGAAGAAGAATAGGCTTGAGAGGCCTGTTTACAAATATATAGATATATATATAGTTATTTATGCAATGTATGTTTTGGGATAAATGTTAGCATAAAATGTAGTATCTCAGCTAGGTCCTGGAGATATCAATGATATCTTCACATGTGCAGATGTCACTGATATCGCCATGTTCCTATATCGTCATTCTAATGAAAGTGAAAGTTTTCACTTTCCATCCTGTGACTGTCTCTCTTTATGAGCAGGACTCCCCAAACACACATGCATCTCTTATATTTCCTTGATCCTCCTCATATCATTAAACATATAAATATTTAAAAGCATATCTGGTTGATCCTGCTGCTCCCACGTCTTTCTTTTATCCAGTTCCACCTGGAACATAATGTGACAAACAGCCTTCCCCAGAAATGTACGACCGAGTGCTGTGAACATCAAATGTAAGACACTTTGAGACTTTAAGAAAAACGTAGTTAGTATTACATTCAAAAGTGTGCCTTTTGTTAATTTAGGTTTATGTTCTCAAAGAAGCTGCCGACAATACTGAGATTGAGAGTCAGCAGCTTCAGAACACCAGGAGGAAGCGCGAGCCGCCTGTTGCCATTGCAACATATGCTAGCGCCCATCTAGTATTCTGAAGCTGCTGACTCTCTGACTCTTCTCAGTAACTGTCGGCAGCGCCTTTTGAGAAAATAGAGCTAATTAGCAAAAAGGCACACTTTTCTTACTATTACAGTACAGACTACCTTATTCTAAATGTCTGGTAGTGCCTTACATTTCAGTGTTTATAGCACTCGTGACGCTTTAGGTCACACTAATTTCAGGTGGAAGTGGTAAAAGAAAATTTCACAATCAACCAGATATGTTTCAAAACGTTATTTGTTTAAATATACAGACAGGATTAAGTGTTTCATTAAATACTGTAATCAGACTTTTTTTAAATATATGTAATTTGTTGAGTTGTGGTGGGGGTCAACCACAATCCAGACACGTGTTTTTGTTTTATCATAATTTTAAAGTGGCAGGCTCAAACATATATATATTTTTGTCAATAACATATGCCATGTGTTGGGAGAGATATGTACAGCTGAGTTGCAACAGCCATCACCTCTATGTGAGTGATTGTATTGAGGGGTCATTTGTGGGTTGTGTTGAGTGGGGCCCAAAACATACATAGTATAAACAGAACATGACATGGCTTGACTGAAGATATCATATTTATTTTCACTTGAGGTTAATTACATCATGATATCTCACCATGGCTTCGCCACCGTGAGAAATCATGATATCATTACCCTCAATGAAGATAAATATATCTTCAGTTGGGCCATGTCATATCCCCCTATATATATATATATATATATCAGTTGCAAAAACTTTGTTACTGCATCAGTTAGGGTTGCACGACAAAATAAGGAAATGAGGTGTTAGGGTTTCAACGTTACAACCCACTCCTGCCCTGTGGCGACCAGGAGGTGTTGTGGAGGGGTGGTACGGGGTCGCCAACCCATAACACTGACCCTTTTCTCCTATGCTATAGCTACCCAGCATATTTTACAATGGAATGAGGTGAGTGTTAGGATTGGCAACCCCAATGCCACCCTCCTGACGCCCCTGGTCTCCAAAGGACAGGTGGGGTGTTATGTTGAAACCCCAATGCGCCGGGACTTCTGGTGCAGCTCTCCACCTAATGGTGGTGTAAGCTTCGCCCCCACCTGTGCTCTGTAATTCCCCTTGCAAACAGCAGGAAAAGCAAGAACTTTTGGCTAAATCCACACAGGTGAGGTATGGTATCAGCCAAGCAAATGGGCAATAAATCTAGGAGGCAGTATGGCGCAGTGGTTTAAGGCTCTGAGCTGCAAATCTGGAGACCTAGGTTTGAATCCCACAGCCCCACTTGCATACTGTGTGACCCTGAGCAAGTCACTTAACTTCCTCGTGCTCCCAGGTTGCACTCTGCAAACAAGCTTTCAGCTTAATGTGTCTCACCTGGTAAAATAATTGGTTAAAAAAAATAATAAATAAATACATTATTGGTACTGCATCAAGACGGTACAAAATCAGAAACTGAAATCTCTGACTGAAGCCTTGGTTGTCTTGCAGCGCCACACCGCCTCGCCAACACCAAAACGCCAACCAAGAAAGCCAAATGGAAAGCTACCATGAACTCTAAATTGGACCAAATATTAACAGAAATAAAGAGCATTAGAGAGAGATTTCTCAGTTTAACTTGATTCAAGAGACTATGTGCTCTGAACTGACTAATCTAGAGAACAAAATAATGGAGGTGGAAACTTTACCACGGAGCAAGCCCAGCAACTGAAGCAATTGCACATTACTATATCTAAGATGATCCAGGTCTGCCAGCTTACTATATGAGAGACAGGAAGATGTGGAAAAAGAAACAGGAGACAAAATATTCATATCTATGGGGTGCCAGAGAACTCTGAGAGCTATGATATCAAGGATTTTACAGAAACTGTCCTCTGTACATCTTTAATGCTGGAGGATTCTCTCCATTAGACCTGGAACATGTACACTGGGCACTAGGCCCAAAGCCTACAGACCCAGCAGCTTGACCTCGGTCTATCATTGTCCGGTTTGCCCAGTATACAGTTAAAGAGCAAATACTTTGGAAAGCTTGGTCACATGGGAAAGTATTTTATGGACCTCAGAGAATCTTTCTGGATAATGGTTATGCCACAGTCACAATGCAACATGGACAGGACTATATTCCTCTGTTCCAGACTCTGAGACACCATAAGCTGAAGTTTCAACTCCTTACCCAGCAAAGTTACTGGTACAATATTCCAACGGACATCAACTCTGTGATTCAGCAGCAGGAGGTACTAGAGGATTACAGAAATGGGACTTGAAGTACCACTTTGTGCCCCACTTCCTTGGAGGGACCTGGTTTGGAAGCTTAGTTTGCGACTTATGCCAGAACTTTGATGCCCAAAAACAGCCCTAGATGAACTGAAATGCTGAATTTCTGCCCATTTTCTGCTGAACCCTGAACTCTTGGTTGTTTTCAAACTTGACCTCGCATTCAGTGGGAGGTAGGAGTGGGGTGCCCCTGATGGGCCCCGGTTCTCCCTTGGTTCTTATTGGGGGCTTTGTTGGGGGTGGGGCTGGTGCCAGCATGCTTGATTAACAGATGGGCTGGGCTTTCTGTCTGCCTCCCTGGTGCACGGAGGGGCCTTTGTCTGCTCGGGCCCCCTCTCTGGTGATCCAGTTCTATTGGGGAAGGAAGACTCGCTGTGGAGGGGTTATGAGGGCATTATTTTGATTTAAAGAATGTCATCCCCCTTTCATGGGTTAATATTTCATGGTCAGCTGGTAACAAGGGGGGCAAGCACATGGTCTGGAGCCCTGAAGCTAGTGGGCTTTTGCTTACTTAGTCGTCTTGCCAACCTCCCTCCGCTAAATAGGAGGAGAGGTGGCTATGAGGTGGTATTTGGTGAGATGGGGCCATTTTTGCCACTGCTGGGGATGGAGCAGGTGGCCCTGTGTTGGCGGATTCTTGCCAGCAGATCTCCATGATTAGTATTACCTGTTAAATAGGGTGTATGGGCCTAATTCTGCTCACTGGATCCACTGGATAGGACTTGACACCCCATTAAATAGGGGACTAGGTGGGCCCTATGGACCTGTGTCTTGCCCTCTGGATAACTAGTTGAGTTTTGCTGGAATAGCTGACTGCTACAGAACTCATGAATATAGTGGTATGGCTGCCTGGAGACCCGCTCCATGTGAGGACCCTAACCCCATCTTTCCATCTGGTTACTTCTATATGGGGCGGGGAGATGGATTGCCAGGGATGGGAGCCTGGGGGGTGGTGGAGGTGGCCTCCTTGCACTTGGGGCCTGCTGGCCTAGATTCATCAGTTATTCTTTAAATTATTGCAGGCTGGCTGCCTGTCCTTTGCAGGGTGACCCCTTTCCTCCTTGCTCCTTCGTGGAGGGGGACGCTGGGGTTGGCCGGTGGTGCCACTGCTGGTGCACCTTCCCACAGTTCTGCTTCACTGGTAGCAAGTTGGTAATTTGACTAGATATTTACACTCACAGTGGAGGGAATTCTATGGTATTGTTGTTTGCTTACGTGCACTTGGGGTGATATGAAACATTAGCTTTTCAAGTCTCCTTTATGAATTGGGAGGAGGGGTTTCAAAGTTTGGTCCCTTTGAGAACTAAGACATTATAGGAGGAATCAAGATTTAAAATTAGACATTTTAAAATAGTTGGCTTTTAAACAATATATAAACTACGACATTATCCCCTGTTCAAGTCAGGAGACCCCACTGACTTGAACAACTATAAACCTATTTCGTTGCTTCCTGTTTTATACAAGCTGCTTGAAAAAATTGTAACCTCTCAATTAAGGGAGTACTTGGACTGTGAGAAAATCTCAATCCAATCCAATCTGGTTTCAGACCTAAGCACAGTACCGTGTCTGCTCTTGCCAAAGTGTCAAATGACTAGCTAAAGCCTTGGACGTAAACAGACATCTTTGCACTCTTCCTTGACCTCAGCAAAGCATTTGATATGGTTGATCATTCCATACTTCTTGATTCCCTGAGTAGCATTGGTCTAACCTCTGCTGCAGTAAACTGGTTCGCTGCTACCTCACATATCATAAATAGCAAATTAAAGCCCAAGGGGAATTCTCCCCACTAAAATTACTCCCGAGGTGTTTCTCAAGGTTCCATTTTGGGACCTATCCTCCGCTCTTTACATCAACTGCATCGACTTTGGCCTGGTTGCTGGAAACATTCATGTCTTTGAAGATGACACAATTCTCTACACGCATCAACCCTTCCTTGACATTGCGTATAAGGAGCTACAGCAGGATTTTATCATCCTCTAGCACAACTTGCTGAATCTAAAGCTCTTGTTAAATGCAAAAAACCAAAGCTATGATTATCTCTCCATCCCAGAATACGGGATACCTGGGACCCTGCAGATTATTACCCTCCTTAATGAACCACTAGAGCTAGTGGATAAATTTAAATATCTGGGAGTCTGGCTGAATAACAAACTCACTTTTGTGTATATCTAGCGAGTTAACAAAAAGCTAAGGCAGCACTCGGTATTTTCTACTGCACAAGACGCCACTCACCCTGAAGCTAGAAAGCAGCTGGTTCAAACAGCCTTTCTTCCCCTGATTGACTACACCGACTTCCTATACAGCCATTGCCCCAAGTATGCGCCTCCAAAAGCTGGATACACTCTATCATTAGCATTGAGATTTGTTCTGACTTGCCCTTGCAGACTCATCACTGCTCGTTGTACCAAGCATTAGATTGGCCATCCTCTCCATGAAGAGGCAAATAAATGCCCTCGTGGCTATTCCGGCTTTGTCCAGCAAACTACCACTTCTATATCTGTGACCTGTTTGAACGCTCAAACGGGTGCCTACGGACTAAGGAACTCCTCCTTTGTTTCCTTAAGCTACCACAAAAGGACATGTCTCGCTTAACTGCCGTTAGCTCCTTTTACCAGCTTTTGGAATAGCATGCAAAGTTACTTAAAATCTCCCTGCTGCCCAGCCATTTTATATTTAGGGGCTGCTCTACAGAGGCCTGAAACGGTGTGTGATTGTTTCAGGTAAAGTCTTACCCTGCCAACTGAGTCCCTTAACCTCTGTAATCCTGTGTCATTTATTTTCCGTGATGGCCAGCATCCCTTTAGGGCATCCACCTCCCACCTCCCTCTCATCAATTAGCTTTGTAGGGTCTCATTCTATTAGGTTGCCCTATTTTCCTCTCTACTATGTGTCTGATACCCTTTCTTCCCACTGCCGTCTCTCTGTCCCTCCTTCCTCTCCTTACTTGTACTCTGTAAGTTACAACCTGTATATGCTGCACTTTAAATGCCTATATTTGCACTTGCTTTACATGTCTGATTCATCCAAGTACTGAATTTGTTATATATTGTAACTGCCTGTAACGATGTCTACTTTTATGAAGTGTTGTTTACTGTAAGCAAAAGTGTCCTCTGTGTCCAGGACCATCTTGAAAATGAGCTTGCTCAGTGATGTAACTGCCTGGTTAAATAAAGTTTGATTGATCGATTGGTTGATATAATGGTTGATATATTTAAGGGTGTTTGGGTTGGAGGGGGGATCAGGGTAGACAGCTTCACAAATGTGAGTTAATTTGCCAAGTCTTGATGCTGTCGCTTGATTGTAAGATTGCCTTTGGAAAATAAGCAATAGGAGCAGGAGGGAGGGGCAGGTGTGGGTTCAGTGCCTGTGGAATGTCACACTCTTCTATCTCCCATTTTCCTTTCCTCTGCCATGGTCCCTGTAGTTTTTGTTCTTAATGATTTTTCTAGATTGTTTCTTGCTCCCTTTCCCACAATTTAGGGGTTATTTCACCCTAGGTGCCACCCTGTGTGGGTTCAAGTATCTATTGGGGCCCCATCTTTGACTGGGACCCTGGATGAGCGATCGCTCATCCATATTTGGAAGTCACTACTTGTATTGAAGTTGGTGGGACAGTATGCCTTATCCTATGTCTGGCATACTTTGTAGGGCCAGTTGGCCTTTTGTTCTTATAAATAAATCGGTTGGTACATGTTGGTGGCAACAGGGGTGGGTGATGACTTTATTGCTATTAGGTAAGAGCTCATAGTATGTGTTTCCAGTGTTCTAGTTCTGTCTATTGGGAATGGGGAGGCTTTCCTGTTTTCAAATATGTATAGTGGTCTGATATGACTCTATTTCCTGCCACATGAGTATACCGTTTAAATTAATATCGCATAATGTCAGTGGGTTGGCTGGCCCTATTAAGCTGCTACAGAACTTTAACATCCCTGAAGAAATACAAACTTGATATATTACTGCTTCAGGAATCACATTAATCACAACTGAATATCAAAAGTTGTAAAATGTGACTTTTCTCAGGTCATCGAGTCCTCATACAGAAATGAGAGGAAAACAGGGCAGTAATCTTAGTACCTAAGCTCTCACACTTCCAGGTGTCGGGCAGTACTCAGACCGTCAGGGCTGACTGACCTTGGTAACTGCTGCTACCATGAACAAGATTTTACAGTTTGTAGCGTATATGTCCCTTTAGTTCAGATGTGTCCTCTATCCAGAGATTATTTGATATCTTGTACCATAAGAAGGGGTGTTAATTATTGGGGACCTTAATTACCTTGTTCATCTGACATTAGGTGCTTCAGCTGGTAGATCCCCACCCATGTTGACTGGGCAAAAACATCTTTGTCTCCTTTGAGAGACCTGTATGGTAGATACAGGGGCATTTTCATCCAGACTAGAGACCACTCACTTTTACTCCTTTCCACATCAGCATTATTCCCACCTGGATTACTTTTGGATTAGTGGCGAACATCAAGATATGTTATATTCTGCCGGGATGCATAACATCCATCCTTCAGACCATACCCCAATCTCCTTGAGCTATCCCTGATGAGACCTAAGAAAACACTTTGTGCCGCTTTAAGAATTCCTTACTCCAAGACCCCAATTTTTTTTTTTATCACATTCTTATTTCTCCTGCTGCAGCACGCACGGTAGCATCCAGCCACTGCCCCCTACCAGAGGACAGCCGGCTCACTCGAATGAATGGAGTCTGGTATGGTTGTTCCCTCGACCTGCTGGAGGTCCCACTATGCTTTCCCATGCCAGGCCGAGACCAGACCCCCCAGCACGATTCCACAACAGACCAGGTGATATGAGCTGCTATCAAGCTGCTCTCGCTGCACCCACCCAGCCTTTTCCTCCATTAATGGCCCTTTGGAGTGTGCGATTCAGTGACATCAAAGGCACAATGTGCTGACGCCTGCTGCACTCCACCCCTCAAGTCACTTGGTAGTGCCCCAGTCATCACTAGGGCCACTACAGAACGATGGGATCCTCAACCCTCCCCAGGAATGGGAGAGCTATCCTCCCTGATGCCCGGGTGCTGCTTGAACCCGGATTGCCAGCGTGGTGGGAGGTGTGTGCAGCGCCTCAACCCTTCATGGCACCGGGCCAACCTGAGACCCATATTTTTAGATTTTTGAAGGAGAAAATCATAGAAATTTGAGGATGACCTCCTGATACTAAACCCCATATACTATGGGGCACACTAAAGCGGTACTCTGAGGACATATTATAGCTTATGCTACCAAGAAAAAAACAATTAGAGACTCATCTACGAGACCTGCAGGATAAATGAAGTTTCCTTCAGTAGGCACATATACAAGGAGATTGAGTGTCTGGGATTTATTACAAATAACCCAGCAGGAGATCCAACAAATACGCACGACCGGAACAGAACAGGCTCTTCTCTGGCTTCACCAAAGGTATTATGAAGTGGGGGCAAGGGATTCTGGTCTACTTGCCTATTGATTACGGCACCAGACACAAAGATCACAGTTGCTAAACTTGAGATCCCATTACGGGTGGCTTTACACATTCTACCCTCACATGCTGGAAATTTTTGTTCCTTTTATCAAGATTTATATGCAGAACCTCAGCCCCTGAGATGACCCAAATTCAGGATTTTCTCTCAGGTCTTTCCTGCCTTCATTTTCAGAACAATATATTCAAAAGCTTCAGAGTCCTATCACTTTGCTTGAAATTTCACGAACAATTCAGGATTTGAAGAATGGAAAGGGCTCGGGTCCAGATGGGTTTGGAGCAGAGTTTTATAAAAAAATTTGAATTTATTAAGACTGCCATATTGGAGGCATTATCTGAGGGTCATAAGTCTGGGATATTCCTGGACTTGTGGCACTTTCCCACTATCTCAGTTATCCTGAAACCTGGTAAGCCTGCTACTTTGTGTGACTTCTGTCATCCAATTTCGTGCTAAACCAGGATTATGAAATATATACAAGTATTTTAGCACACAGACTAGATGACCTCCTTCACCGGCTGGTACATCCAGATCAGTCCAGATTTATTAAGTCATGGCAAACGACGGACAACATTAAGAGGACTCTATACATTATTAATCATGCCTACAGGTATAAGCACCCCTGCTGATATTAAGTCTTGAAGTCTAGAAGGCCTTCGACTGGATCTCCTGGGGATTTCTGTGGAGACCCTGTTGAAATTTGGTTTCCCAAATCCTTCTTAGATATCATATCAGGTCTCTACGATCATCCTGAGGCTTCAGTTAAGGTGAATGGTTCACGCTCTGACAGATTCGCCTTGGCCTGAGGTACACTGCAGGATGCCCTCATCTCTGTATTTATTTGAACTATATGCAGAGCTGATAGCTCAATACTTGAGGCAGCTTCAATCTTTGCAAGCTGTTCTATAATGAATGTATCCCATAAATTGGCATATTATGTGGATGACTTATATATTACTTCATCAGAGACCTCCCTATTGGAACTCAGTAAAAGCCTTCATAATATTGAAGCCCTCTTGGGAGAGAAGATTAATTCCAGTAAATTGGGAGTGCTTACCATACATTATGCCCTCCCCTGGATTGATTAGTGCCTTTCATTATCAGTGGTCTTGCTCAGTTAAAATATCTGGAGTTATAACACCATCTGACCCCCAGTTAACTTACTCTTCGAATTTTGATCCCCTATTTGAACAGCTTAGCGAGGACCTTGACAGGTGGATTCACCTTCCCATTTACTTGATACAGAGAGTGCAGGCAGTCCAGATGGTTACCTCTCAAGAGTCTTATATTTATTAAATAATATCCTTTATTTCCCTACCGATTGGGAATTCTCACGGTGGAATAGGTTAGTCATGTGTTTCCTTTGGCAGGGTCAGCCACTCTGATGGCTCTAAATAAATTACAATTACCCAGGGAATGGGGGGCCTTGCATTGCCTAATTTTTATAAATACGCTATAGCAGCATTGGTATCACATTTTATGGGCTGGTTTAGTCCGGAAGGAGGCCCCCAGTATGGATCGAGTAGAGAGGGCAGTGGCACTATCTAACCAGCCATTAACTAGCGAAGTGGTTTTCAGCCCTCTAGATTTCCCCTCTGGTCACCGTCTCCCTCTATACTAACAGATTACTTGCAATATAGGACCGGTTCTTACGCTTCGGGAATGTGTTGGGGCCCAATGGATGGGAATTCTATCTTAGACAGGCTTTTGACCCCTTAGGATGGACTGCTTCTTTCTTCATTGGCTCTCAATGGGTCTGCGTCAGGGTTCCAGTACTATCAGGGGTGTCCTTAAGTCTTTTCCTAACTCCAGCTTGAATTTAACTTGCCACCCAGAGACTTTTATAAATGCCTACAAATTCGCCACTTTCTCTCTGAGACTGTTGGTATAGATATCATGGATACGGTGATCCCTGCATTCTTTACATCCTGTTCCAGTTGTGTGTTGAGGACTCTTCAATGCATATAGTCTTCTGGGTTTATAAAGCTTCCTTTTATCCCTTCTTTTGAAATGAATGTAGTGCAAGTTAATTGGGAGACAAATTTAATGCTGGAACTGCCGCCTGAGAATTAGCTGCACATCTGGTGCAGATAGCATAAAGTGATGAGATCACCGATCTGGCAAAAATATGGTTGGAAGGTGGTGACCCATTTTTTCCGAGCTTTCCAGACAATGGCAGTATAATACCTTGGGGATTTGTCCTGCTACAGGGGATGTGGCTGTGAGGTAGGTCACCATGCACATGTGTTCTGGTTCTGTCCAGTGGTGCAACCATTTGGGAGAAGTGGCCAGAGTAGTGCTAGAATTATTCCCGGAATTCGGGATCTCACACCTGAGGTAGCCCTGCTACTACATTTTCCTGCTCACTTCAAACAAAAACTTTGCTGTGAAAAAGGTCATAACTAGACTGTGGTTGCAACCAGTTGGTCCTGAGGTGGTGCACTAGGAAAATACCATTTATGATATCTATAAAATGGAGAGCCTAACAACAAAAATCAGAATACTACAGCAACTCTTTTAAATATATGGACAATTTGGTTTTGCATGTGGGTTCTTGTAGTCCTAAGATGATCCTTAAATGGCAACTAATAGGGAGCGATATGGAGTAGGAACAGCCATACCTGACTTGGCCGTTATTACATATGGCTCATGTGGAATTACTGATTGACACGGTCGATTCCCCTTAACTGAATGGAGTAATGATACAAACTTTCTTTTGGGACAGCACATGGAACTGTTTTTACTTTTTGTACTTTGGCATGTCTGAGATAACTGAGTAACTTTTTATTGTAATGTATCACCTGTAATTGTTATTACTGGCTAGATGCTTAAGTAATGTGCCAATCTATTTGAATAAAAATAAAGTTTAAAAACCCAAAAATGAATGCCTCATTTACGTATTTCTTTTGTCGTGGCAACACTAACTGATGCATTAAAGAAGTTTTTGCAACATATATATATATATATGTGTATATATATATATATATAGAGGCAGAAAGCATTCTATAAAATAGAAATTGCATGAAAGTTTCGGTTTCACACCTCAACTGGCATCGGGCATGCTGCGACGGCCATACAACTCCCACCCCATCACACGTAAAGAAGCAGAGGTAGGAGAATGGGATGAGAGTTAGACAGACAACCCTAATGCTAACTCCGGCTGCTTGGTGGGTGGGTGAAATAAGGGGGCTTTCAACCTTAACAACCGAATTCTCGCTTAGTCGGTGTGGAACAACCCTAACTAATGCATGAAACAGAGTTTTGCCTCTAATTTCCTCTTTTGAGAATAATAACGGGAAATAGAATGTAATGTGGCGGCGGGAGCGTGGGGCCCCGCCTACGATGTCTTGTCACATAGTAACATTGTGCCCCAAATGCAAATAGTAATGCGATGGTGATGCAAAGCGAAACAGAAAGAGAAACAGTAGTGTAGACAGAAATGTTAAAACAACGCAAAAGCAAGTGCAAATGAAAACCAAAGGGTAACGCACATGGTGGCGTAGACGGAATGTTAAGTGAAACAGGAATGGAACCCCAAGCAAAAATGGTAATGGTAACAGTAATGTAAGTGCACAGGCTGTTTTTCCCAAAAGCTGCATAAAGAAAGATAGTGAGTACAAAGAATGTGTGCATAATAATGGTTCTCAGAGCAGAAAATGAGGAGTTGGAATACTAAATTGCTTATATCTCAGGAACAATCTGACGTGAAAAAATTTAGAAGTCGTATGATTTATGACTTTCTGGTTAGTTTTGTACTTAGCCCTGCTGGGGCTAAGTATTTTTCCGACGAAAAGTCTGTATCTTGCACTGTTTCCTAGATACGGGCCCTGAAAGGCGAATGCCGTAATGTTATGATATGGGAAAAAGAAGAGTTCAGAGTGCCATAACTTTGGCTTCCTGTAATATTTTTCACCAAACCACAAAAGGCACATCTGTGGGATGTTGGCTGTGTTCCTCCAAATTTCAGCCCAAAAGACCAAACTGTTATTTTGCAGCAGGGCGCCAAAGGATTCTGTAATGTCGTCGGACGCCGTATGTTAGCCTATGTGAAAAGCATCAACTTTGAAGTGCCGTAACTTTGCCGCCATGTAATATTTTTTCAACAAAACACTGAAAGGCACATCTGTGAGATGTCGTCTGCGTTTCCTCAAATTTCAGGCCAAAACACCAAACCGTTCTTTTGCAGCAGGGTGTCAAAAAAAATTGCTGTCATTTTTCCACAGCCTAGAAAGTACTGTCGAAGTTTATGAAAGCTTTAAATTCATTCGACAGTGTCGCAAGTGCGACAGTACTATGTGAAAGTACTTTTTCCAGAAATTTGAAAATATATTTCTGGGGTGTTTTACCCCAAATAAAGACATGGCTAGCATCCTAATGGTTCGACTAGGTGAATACAAAAGGATTAGGTTGCTAGAGGGTCCCAGTTTTAAATGCCAAGCATTTTTCTGATCGCTAACTGAAAACAAAATGGCAATTTAGCAGTAAAAGGGCCATTTGCAAAAGTAAAACTGCATTTATGACACTGTCGAACTTTTTGTTAACTTTTCCCATTGACTTATAATGGGAACTTGTTTTATGAATAACTTTTGAACCGCTTAATATTTTCTCCAAAATTTTCAAAAGGCACATCGAGGACCCTGGCTGCACGTTCCCTGAATATTTTGGACTGGTCAGTAAACCGTGCGACCTGTAGAGATGACAGTAAAATTCAGAAACAGAATTCAAGGTAGATCACGCTTAATAACCCGCAGTCAGATATGCTAACGTACAAATATTGGCAGAGATCCCAAAGCGTATGGGTCTTGATCATGTATTCCAAATTTCAGGCAAATCCGCCAAACGGTTGCAAAGTTATTAAAGTGCAACATTTTGGGTTTAACATGTAAATGGCTTCTCAACTCACTCAGTGGTACTACCGTGCCACTATAATGTGTATTTGTAAACAGGCTCTCTAGCTACTGGATCTTTATCTGTGGGTTACTGTAGGATGTACCCATGGGTAAAGATTCTTGTCAGCCAATCATATTTGTGGAAATTTGAACCCTGTTTCTGGATGATAAAGCAGTGCAGTGATGCTTAAGCAGAAAAATTTAGTACACTGTGTTTCTGTTGAAGGAAAATTCTTCCTGCTTGGCCTTTGTGATTGATGATGCCATTGTGGATCAGGAGAAGAGGATGTGGTTTTGTCACCTTGGCTGGTTCTTCACCTTGCTGTGGGGACTATAAGTATGTGGTCTCCCTCCTTGAGCGTTTGGGCCTTTACTAATCATCCTGGGGCTCATGGTTGGTGCAAAGCAACACAAAAGCAAGACTGCTGGTGCCCTTCATCAACCTCCTAGTATTTATTTAAGGTTAGTAACTGGGAGAGCACACTGAGCCAAGTTCATTTCTAGGTGTGACCTAGGGGAAGGGGTAAGAGGAGTCAAAAATAAACATACATACATGATATGAGATAGTTAAACCAGTGTCTCAGGCAGGTTACAATAGAGGCTGAATAAAAAGGCAAGTACAAATAGTGCAGAGACACAGGCAGGTTACAGTGGTGCCCGAGGAGGAGCAGAAATACAAACAAAACTGGAAAAGTACAAAAATAAGATATACAACTCGATTTCAGGTTGCAAAATGACATATTAGAAGGCGCAGAGATACAAGTGTGAACACAGGATACAAACAGTAATGACATATCACAGACATGGCACAATCTAAGCACCTTGATACCTGGTGCTGGAAGATATATGTGGTGGTGCTTTTAGTATGTGCACGTTGCCATTCCTGATATTTTGCCTGTTACTCCCATACCCTTTGGAAGGTGGCTGTGACATTTAGAAAGTGCTTCCTAAGTAGCATAAGTTGCAAGTATCTCAACTAATCAGATGTGGGCTGGCCTTTACTAAACACCATCTACAGTTAGCCATGGATCAGGCAGATATTGTGCAGGCAAGGGGTTGTTCATTGTTGACACAGTTGGTTGCGCTCCTCCCCTTGCAAATCAGTGGGTAATGAGCACGACTAGAATTTGTTTGAGCGCCTAATGATTTAAAGGTGAACCATCAACCTCACTACTGCTACTAAGGATGTATCTTTAATACAAACACCTCCCATGAGGATAGTTCAAGCTTCAGACAATTTTTCATTGTTATTATTTATCAAGGTCTGAGCTACAAGGGGACAGGTATTTTACACATTACACAAGTTAATTTCTGACAGCTGAATTCCTCAATAATGCCTAATACAAATGGCATTGTCTCGCTTATGAGTGGTACCTGGGAGAATGGAATGTATGGCAACAATGGAATGTAGAACTCTGTTCAAACTCTGCAGTGTGTTCATGCTTCCCTAATGGCTTACTGCGGATTTTTTTCTCCTTGAAGAAAGTAGTTGCTCAAGATGTCTCCAGCCCTCTGGTCTATTTGTTTAATTATTTTATAAAAGTGTTTTTATTTTTCGTTATTTCAGTTTCTGATTACTCTACATTAGTTACAGTATATCTTTAGATAATGTTTAATAAAACAGCATTTTTTCCGATTCCCAGTCGGCTTTCAGGAACCGGAGGAGGTTGTGTTAAATGTGGTTCCCTAATGGGGAACTAACTGCTTTTGGACTTCTAAATTTAAACTGCTTTCACTTTTTGTTTTAAATAGTGTTTTTTAACAGTTTTGTCTAACAGCAGCCTAATAAATTAAAGTCAATAGCAGTAATTTTATAAGACTGATAGGCCTAAAAGAAAACAGGGCCTACAGAATTCAAAAATTGTTCATCCTGTATTAAGCTCCTGGCTAATGTAGACTACTAGAGCTCTGTTTAAAATACCTGGATCCAGACAGTGATTTAAAAAATTGCAAACTCTGCTTAAAGTTTAAAATTGTTGCCCTAAGACACAAAAAGAGGAGGGATGAAAGAAAGTGAAGCACTTAATGGTGTTTTCAGCAGTGCTGCAATTACAGGGTGGCTTGCCAGAGCTCAGCCCTTGCTCTGAAGTGAGCCCACATAGCATCACTGCCATTGACCTATAATGAGACAGGAGACTCAGTTTAAAGACATGACCTTTATGGCCCCCCACATCTAAAGTTTAATTTCAACGCTGGTCTGCATCTGCCTGTGTATCACCAAAGCACACAAAGGGCTCAGAGGAGCTCCCAATGATGTTGGAAAGCATGCATCAGAGGATTCTTCTCCTAATAAGCAACCGTCCCTGTCAAGGACAGAAGGAAAAGATAAGAAGCTTAGCCATCTGAAAGGCATGGCTAAGATGGTAAAGATGCCAGGGTGTCCAAAGGGGAACCCTGAGTCCAGGGATGACAAAAGTATACGTGAAAGAGCAGGTACTGACCAGTGCCTGCTACGAAAACAAAAGATAAAGATGTCCCTGACATTCCTTCTGCAAAGATAAGGAGCAGGAAGTGAAACGAAGCAAATGCCATCAGCAGAAGACATGACAAATGTGGCAGTTTTCCCAGGCCTTGCAGGCTACGGAAACCTGATGAATGTGCCTGCCCTTCTCCACAGGCTCTGGTTCCAACCCAGTAGCTTCCCTTTGAGGAGGAGGACATTTATTGTGAAGAGGGAGAAGGAGGATGACCATACAGAACCTGACAACTCTCTTGAATAGGAGTTTGGGTCTCCTTCCAGGGTTAATGAGGATTTTCCTTCTACTCTTCTTTTATGAGACAAATGGTGGACACACTTAACATCCCTATGAGGAAACAGAAGAGGATACAGAGGAAATAGAATTCATGAATATGATAGAACTAACTCTCTCAAGGAGATTGTTAGTCCCAATACACAAGTCTGTCAGGAAACCCCTTCAAAATCATGTCAGCACCAAATTCAATAGCTGGCATTGATAAAGAAAATATCAGGTGGACAAACAGGGAGTGGAGTCCCTGTATGCCCATCCTGATCATGAAGGGGTGGTATAGTCAGCAGCTTGTGAGAAGGCTAAAGTGCACCTCTCTGCCCAGACTCCTGAGAAGGACTCCAGAAAACTGAACACTATAGCCGAAAAAGTATATACTACAGTTTCTTTGCAACTAAGGCAGACAGCATATTTGACCTCACACAGCTCAGTGTCAGACGGCACCCTGGAATGTTGTATTGGCACTGAGCAAAAGGTGGGTGGTGAGATGGCACAGGACCTGGCAGCCACTGCAAGGTTACCCCTGGATGACACAAAAAGTAATTCCACATAGCCGTTATGCCAGTGACTCTACTTCCAGAGTCCTGTCATATTCAGTGTCCTTGAGAAGGTTTGCCCAGCAAAGGTCCACACTCAATACTGGAACACCCAGGCAAAAGCTAATGATTTCCCTTGAGGGTAGCTCATAATTTAGTGACAAAACTGATGTGTAGATAAAAGAATGGATGAGTAGAACCACACACAAAAGCCCAACCAAGAAAGAAAAGATTTCTGCCTTCTATACACCTTATGGAAAGGCAGGCGGGCAGAGGTTACTACTCCAGGCTCTACTCTAGCTATGAATATCAGCCACAGAGAGGATACAGTAGGGGTAGGGGCAGAAGAGGCATCACTGTATGCTGTAGCACTAGCTCCTAAGCCACAGCCAAAACAAAATCCCAGACAGTTTGCCAAGCAGCCATTGCCAGTGGGGGAAAGCTGACTCACTACAGTGCTAGTCATACAAAAGTTGATCCGTACTGAGTGCTGAAGTGTCCTGAAGCACTGAAGTTACATTTTGCATTGGCTGTAATGTTATTCTGCGCCATCATACCTCAGCAGTACCTCAATACCTGTCAGTGTTTGTACATCTACCACTATTCTTCCAGGAGTGGGAAAAAATCACCACAGACAAGTGGGTCCTGAAGGTAGTGAGCCTGGCATTGTCCCTGCAGTTCCACAAATGTCCAAAGTTGCAGAGGCAAAAAACAACCACTTCCTATGTCATTCCCCAATGGGGAAAATCTGCTGGAGCTGGCAGTGAAGACATTTCTGCAAGTAAAGGAAGTAGAAAAGTCCCTGTATCACAACTAGAGAGGGACTTTTCTCAAGGTACAGTATTTCCTAACCCACAAAAGAATGGAGAATGGTGACCCATTGTAGACTTCAAGTACGTGAACAGATGTAGCAAATAGAAAAGCTCAGGATGGTTACAGTACAGTAATCCCATCCCTGCAGTCAGGAGATTGTTTGGTGTCACTGGGTCTGAAGGATGCCTATTTTCACATTCCAATCAAATGCAGTCACAGAGAATATCTTGGGTTCAGGCTAGAAACTGCCAGTATCGGTTCACAGCCTTACCTTTTGGTCTTACCTCAGCACCAAGAGTGTTCCAGAAGTGCTTAGCTGTGGTAGCAGCTCACCTAAGAAGGCAAGTGTAGTGGTTTTCCTTGTCTGGATGATTGGCTAGTCTCAGGAAAAACAAAGGAGGAGGCAATGTGCTCCATCCAGCTGGTAACGTAACACCTTGGAAAAACTGAGTTTCCTGATAATTCTACGGAAGTCACATACAGAACCTGTTCAGGTTTTGGACTTCATTGAGTGTAGTTGGATACCCTGTAGGAAAGAGCATTCCTTTCACAAGTCAGGGTAGCAAACCTGATTTCAGTGAGAATCATAAATCCCAGGTCAGTCAAGGCCTGCAAGGGATTTTCTGTAACTCCTAGGGCATATGGCTTTGGTCACAGTTGTATGCTATGGGTGTTTCTCTTGATGAGGGACATACAGTACCACCTGAAAGGGTACTGGTTTCAAAAGGTCAGATCCTGTGACACATCTGGTGCCAGTCACAAAGAACTTGGTGCAAGTACTGCATTGGCGGAAGGAAGAAAGCAGCCTCAGGAGGTATTCCTTCCTCGAGCAGTGCCCACCAGGGGTGGTCATCTGGGGACCTCACGATAAGTGGCATCTAGACTCCATAGGAGTCACAGGAGCATAAACCTCCTTGAACTCAGGACAGTGCTTCTGTCAGTGCAGAACTTTTCCTCCTAGTTGAATGGTCAGCCATTCCAGATGTGGACAGACAACACCACAACCATGTACTACATAAACAAACAGAGAGGAACAAGATCCTCAGAATTGTGCAAGAAGCAATTAGAGTCTAGGACATAGCTTACTCTGTGGATGCCAAGATTTCTGCAGTGCATCTGCCAGGCAAGGACAGTGTGCTGACAGACACTCTCTGAGTAGGATCAGTCAGGAAAACCATGACTGGACTTTGAACCAGCAAGTGCTGGCTTAAATTTTTAGGAGATGGGGAACTACAGAATAGATCTGTTCACCTCATGGGACAACAATCAGCACTCAAAATTTTGTTGCAGACTCCAGTCAGGGCACAGTCCCAGAAGATACCATATTCCTGACATGGACAGGGAGGTTTCTGTACGCTATTTCCTCATACAGAGGGTGCTCATGAAGCTCTAAAGGGAAACCAGCAACAGTTACCCTGATGGTCCCAGACTGGGCAAGCCAGGCATTGTACTGAATGTTGCTGACCCTATCCTGCAGATTCTCAGTCATCCTGCCTCTGAGACACAACCTACTGACTCTGTCTCAGGGCAGGATAAACATACAGACCTCAGAAAATTGTGCCTGAGGGCATGTTTCTTGAGGAGCTAGAATGTTCTGGTTTGATCTGTTATAAGAGGTGTTTAAAGTCTTGAAGATGTCCAGGAAATCAGCTACAAGATGGCCTCACTTCCTACTGCTCCTGCTCGCTTCGCTCCAGGGATTCCTGCACCTCCTTCATTCCCCACCCTCACTCTTCTGCTGGCCGCGGCCTTTTCCCATTGCCGCCTCCCTCTGGAATCTGTCCCTTCCTCTGCCTCTCCCTTCTTCCTGCCTTTAGATCTCACCTAAAGCAACTTTCTGCACCTGCCTGCTCCCCATCTACCCCTTCCTAACCCCATATGTTCTCCCTCACCCTCTCCTGCACAGTCCCTTTACCCCTCTCCAACACACACTGTGTACGCTTGTCTTACTCGTGGCTGTTCACAGCTGCATAGAAGTTATTACATTATGGTAGCACATTTACTGATGCCTCTGTATGTATCCATTATTCTGTATTGTAATACTGCTTTTGTTTTTTTATTATAAGTTGTTCTCCTAAAACCCCTCATTTATGTCGCCCTGGAAATGGGCCTGGGCTCATCAGTGCGTGCTTTCCCCATTACCAACTTTTAAATAAAGAAATAAAATACAGGCAGGGCTATCCACAGTTCTGGATTACATGGCACACTCTTAATCCATTGACCTTAGGCCCTTAATTTTGAAAGTGCCCTGGCAGCTGTCTCAGTTTACACATCAGCAGGCAAGGACACATTTCTGGCCTTACAACCTATTTTTAAAGGTTTTCAAAGTTCTCAAACCCTCCTCACTTCCCGGCACCAGTACCCCATGGATTTGAACATTTGTCTTGCACAGCTGATTGATCTCCCTTTGAGTCTATTGATATAGCAGACTTAAAATATATCACCTGAAAACAGTTTTCCTTGCAGCCATGACATCTGCCAGGAGGGTAAGCAAACAACAAGCCCTGTGACAGACAGCATAATATTCAACAGGAACAAGGCTATACTGCCTCCGTGCCACTGACAACTTGGTGCCTGAGAGGCTAGAGTTTGCCTCCTCAGCCTCTTGGAGGAAGTTCTCATGATGTTGGAGGATTCTCATAATTCCTTCACCTGTTAAACCCATGCCTTAAGTGGAAAAAGGTTCTCGATGTGGTGCCAGATGTGTGCAACTAGCCAGGATATCAGCCAGTACCATTAAAGTGGGTTACCCAACCATTACTTCAGATCAGGTGTCCAGTCGTTTCTTTAATGAACTTAATCATATATTTCATACTTTTCCTGAGCCTTATCTAATGTGGGACCTGAACCTGGTCTTTGTCAAGTCCAGGAATAAACTGGAAATTTAAAACATATAGTTTCTTTGGTGACTTGCTACTGAAATGTTCTAGTGAAATCCCTAAATCTGTAGTCAACCTCAAACATTTCATTTAGTTAGATACACCACAGCAGTTATCATCAACACAATTTTTCTGATTCAGAGTCCAGAAAAATAGCCAAATCAAGAGTTTTATGACAAAATGCTATTTGCGGGTGTCCCTTAAGCATGGAGAAATCATTTGCATTTGTAGCAGTTGATGACCTCTGTTTCTTGTCCCGAAAGTGACTTTCCTGGTGGCCATCAGCTTAGCCTGGTGGGTCAGCACACTGTAAGCTATTTTGGTCAACCTGGCCAATTTGATTTTCCATAAGGACAAGGAGGTGCTGCACACAAATAAAATGTTTTTACCCAAGGTTATTTTGAGTTTCACTTCCCAGACCTTGAAGCTACCAGTATTCTTTTCCTAGACCTCATGTCAGCCCTGTTGCTGAGAAGTTGCATAGGCTGGATGTTAGGCATGCTTTTCCATTCTGCTCTCAAGTTTGGAAGGACCACTTCACAGTTCATGACCCAGGCTGAATAATTCTGCTGCCAAACTGCTTCCAAGTAGACCGTTTCTTGATGGATTGTCTTGTAGTAAACGTTGTTACACACCGCCTGTGGATATTCAGACCCCCTTTACAGCACTTACCTGCTGCTACTGCGTGGACATCCTGAATCAGTGTGATTTGCAGGGCTGCCTGTACCCATTACATTCTCAACCTACATGCTTGCAGGATTCTGTTTTTGTGTCCTCCATCCTAAAGTCCCACTTGGCTGAGCAGAGGGCTTTTTCCACCCTGCAGCCCAAGTACTGTAAGCTGTAAGCACTACTTTGACTGTGTAGAAGGAATCAAGGCACTACTTTGACTGTGGTAGAAGGAATCAAGGTAGCTGTGAAACAAAGTTGTTCATCAATAACTGTTCACCACTATTGTTTCTTCAATGCTCACAGCCACCCACCCTCCTGTAACTACCAGGTCGCATTTGTGGGTATCTAATGGTCAGTTCCCCACTTTTCCTGTGGTTCAATCAAAAGATGTGAAGCGTGAGGGCAGTGACATGAGAAGAAGGAGAGGAGCTGAAGCACTAACTAGTTGGCTTTCCGAGGATTTTGCACGTGCTCAGGAGACTGTACTGGTGTGACTATGTGAGCAATACCCGTAGGAAAACAATAATCACAGGTAAGTAAGTTTGTCTTTTTCCTAATGTTTTAATGGTGTAGCACTTTATAAAAGTTATGAAATGCAAGACAACTTTGTTTATTATAATTCTGTTTGATGCAGCCTCAGAGACACAACCTGGTATAGTGACTTATTTAGAGATGGTGCCATGTGGGTGTTCTTGTACTAAAGACAGTAGTAAATGGCAGAAAAGAGAGTGCTGCTGTATGGGTTTCAGTTGTATACAGTATATGAGTGAGATTTTGTTCTCTGTGATGTGGGAAAGTGACAACATAATGGTTACTCTCATGGGGACTGAAGAGGAGATTCTAGCACAGATATTCCCATGAGAAAACAGAGACAGTATACAAATTTGAGATTTTATGATTGACAGCAGCTCAGCATGCAGCAGATGTGTTGATAAAAGGTTTTCTGCTCAATCGATGCTAATGGAGAAACCTTGGCCAGCTTTACAGAGTTACGTGACAGGGCAGTATGCTATAGTTCCTTGCTTAGTCTAGAGAAATACCCTGTCCTCAGGCCATCAGTTGGGACCGCTGCAGCTGCACCTTCTTCTGACAACCATTATTATGGGGAACAAAGAAGACTAAGTATGGCTTTATTTTTCAGTGCAATGCAGTTATACTCTATCTGTACAGTACTGTTTGTTTACACCTGACAGTGTTGACCCGGGCTGTGACTAAAAGCTTTGTCTGAGATCAGAGAATGGATTGTCAATAACTAGTAAAACTAAACCCCAACAAGACAGACTTGCTGGTAGTGTGTCCCTCAGGGATTGCCTTAGGCTCTCTACACTTGATGGGCATCAGCTTGTGGCAAAGGAGAGGTGGATTGCAATCTGGGTGCAGCTCTGGACAGGGTGCTACTTATGGTTCCCCAGGTGACAGCTGCAGTCCAGAGCAGCTTCTGTGATTTCAAAAGTAAATCCAGATTGCATCTCTACTTTGATCTAGATGACCTGAGGACACTGGTACATGCTTTTAGCAGCTTGTGTCTTGACTACTGCAATGTGCTTTACCAGGGCCTGTCTAGAGTCTGCTTCCTTTCCTCCAGCTACTACAGAATGCATCTACATGTCTTTTGACCTCTACCTAAAGGTCAGAGCACATCAACCCTACCCCTGTGTTCCATTAGTTGCAATGACTGCCAGTTAGGTGGCGGATATCTTCGGTGTTCGTTAGTATTCATGGCCCTTAACAGCCCGCTTTGCGCTTGACATCAGAGAGTTGTTTGTCACCCGTGAGGAAGAGGAGGAGGATCTTAGGGAAGGGAAGAATCTGCATTCCAGTAGCCATGGCCTTTTAAAGGTCCCATCTGTTCAATTAAAATCTGGAGATGACCATGTCTTTATGGTGAGTGCTTCCAGGTTCTGGAATGCCCTTTCTAACTGCCTTTGATGTTCCTCTGTCGAGGATTCATGCTAAGGCTGAAAACCTGATGTTTAGTCAGCCATTTAATTCAGCCTAGACATTCTCTTTTCTTTCTTGTGGCTTCTGAAACATTTATTAATAAATTCTAATGAAAGCTGTATTTTTTGAGGGCAGTGGTGGTTTTGTGTATGGTTTAATTTGTTTACATTGTTTAAGGTTTTAGTATGTGCTGTATAAATAAAGGTCTATCTGTCATCTATCTATCTGTCTTTCTATCACTGTATAGTAATTGCAAAAGAATACATTAATGCAACTAAGTAAGCAATAATACCCAACAGGGTGGGCGTATTGGGCTACGCGGACCGCCCAGGGCATAATGAGGCCCGGCGCTGCAGGCGGAGGGCCTTATAGTCCCTGGGCGGTCCGGCATAGCCCATCACCGCCCCACCCTGGAGGGTATTATTGCACTTAGAAATGGGCACTGTAAAAAAAAAAAAAAAAAAAAGTGTAATACAAAAAGGTAATAAAAATTAATTTCAAATGACTTTTAGAATAAAATAGTTCCTCCCCTGTATTATAATGATGTCATGGTCACCTTCTTCCACAGAGGCACACATACAAGCAGAGATCCCATGCTATACTTGCTTTGTTTGGAAGAGTTTTAAAGAGTTGAATGTCTCAACCTCCAGCACAACACACTGAGACCTACAGGCTGTGATCCATTTGCTTTTTTTTCTTACTGGTATTGGTCCGCTCTAACCCTGCCACCACCCTTGTGTTTCTGTGTATTGCTAACAAGCAATAATAATAGTGAATAAAAAGTGAAGCTGGTATATTTTCTCCACTTCTTTTTATGCATGAGCAGGTAAAGTAGCACAAAATAGGCGGTAATAGTGCACGTAAGGGCCGCGAGAAATGGCCGAGAATACGGATCGAAGGAAGATGGATGATGAGTAGCAGGCTGATTATATGCATTTTTTTCAGCACCCCCACCACCACCATTAGTCTGTCCCTACTTTGTTTCTGCACCCCATTGATCTAGTTTATTTGAGTAATGTCCTGTAAGTGGAATGAGTGGGGAATGAAGAACTAAGGAAAGATACTGTTGCTGCAGACAGACAAAATGTGTACTGTCACTTTTCCTGTGCCCGATCGCGATAAGCTTATGCAGGTGCTAAAGTTAGGCTCTCGAAGATAGCAGTCGGCATGCTGTAGCAAGGCCCTTTACATATATAGGTGTTGTTACTTTTATGTTTCTGTGGGAGGTAGGCATTGACAGTCATATATGTAAGAGAGCTCAGGCAAACAGCACTTCTGGCTTTAGTGGCCGTGGGAGCAACGTGGTGCACTTTGAAAGCCCGCAGTGAGAGTGGGCAGTCAGGTGCTGATTGCTTTGCACAGCTTCCTTTGTTTTCCTAATTTTTTTTCATGTGTGGCAACTGTTTATTCTCATAAAACTAAGGCAGCCTAGTGTGGTGGGGATATTCTGTTGGGGGCTGCCTTGCTTGATTCACCAGTTTCTATGTGAAGCAGCTTCATTTTCAGGGCGGTATGCAGCTGGAATAGGAAAAGAAAGATCGCTGTTGACAGTCATGGAGTCAGAATCAGGACACTGAACAAAAGGTACTGTAACTGAATACGAAAAGGAAAGAAATGTAGTTAGAAATGAGCCCAGCTGAAGTTGTGTGCAGCGTGGTCAGTCAGTTGGTACTTAAGTATTTGGGGCAATATCTCTCGCTAAGTGACAGAAAAAATGCAGTGATTTAAAATTAATTTGGGTGTTTTGGCCAATGAGGAAGCAGGGTGGGCACAGGGATACTAAGTGGGTGAAGGGGTACTTAGGTGGTACTTTTATTTCCTGGGCATCTATTGAAAGTTAAAGTACCCCCGGCAGGGTACCAGTCAATCAGAGCCTAGGAAATAAAAAGCCCATTTTCTAAAAGATAATAGAATCACAGCTACAAAAGTAGGGAATTGCATTGTTGGGGTAAATGTCACAGGGCTATTATTGCTTGACACAGCATTGGCTGTGTCCTAACCCAGCACTGTCTTTAGGGTACAGAAATTTTCTCACACACTAATGCTTTGAGAAGGGTGCCAGAGTTAGGACAGTGCATTGTTGGGGTAATAAAGTCACAGGACCACTGATGAATCTGGCATGGTAATCCTGGGGTTTGAATGATTACTCAATGTGGCATTGGAGGTTCCCTAACTCCAGCACTGTCTTTCAGGGTGGAAAATTAACTCACTTACTGTATCAATGCTTTGAGAGAGAGTGTTCAGGGTTTTATTTAACTCTAAAATTGATTAGCTGCTTTGCTCTTAAAAGTTCTAAAACATTGTGAAAATGCACAGCACTTACCTCACTGTGTTTAACAAACATAACACTTCTAGAAAACCTATATAAATGCTTTCTGTAGAGTTAGTATTGTCCCAAGAAAAAACTGCTAATCAATTATTTAAAACCCTGGTGTTGATGTTAGGGCATTGTCAGTGCTGTGCTGAGCGATTGTTCAGACCCTGAGTAACACTATGCCATAGATTCATCAAGGATCCTGCAACTTTTTTTTTCACCCTAACACTGCATTTCTTTTACTTTTGTCCTTTTATGTTTCCATCCTAACCCAATTAATTTCCTTAGGTTTTGTGAAGAAAATTTAATAACACATACACACTGCTTTGTATTCACAATTCTGTCCAAAATGGCAAGCCCTACATAGTGTTTCCTACATGCATTCCCTTCCATCACGACTACCCTGTGCAGAACAATCCCTGGCATCTAGTGACACCCCACTCATTCACCCTGGTCCACACCAGTTAGTCTGTAGCTCTAGTGGTAACCCCTCCTCATCCTGGCCAACAACAGTAAGTCCTTTCCATCCATTTTACCCTCCTTCACCCTGACCCAAACCAATCAGTCCCTGACATCCACTGCCCCCAACACACACATCAGTTAGTCCCTGGTTTACAGTGGTTCTCCCTTATCCTTCCACACACTAGTCAGTTCTGACATCCAGTAGCTGCCTTCCTCTCTCACCTTACCTGCCAGTTCCTGATGTCGAGTGGTACCCCTTCCTCACCTTCCCAAAACCAATGAGTTCCTGGCATCCACTTCCTCCATCCTCACAGTGCTTCACACAAATGGGTGCCTCTTGTCTGACCTCCCCAGATTGAAGCCAACACAAACCTTCCACTCACCCTCTTAGCTGACTGCATAAATCTTAACTGTGATTTACAAAGTACATGAATAAAGTATGTACTTCGGAGCTCTCAGTTTGTGATAATGAGCCTTAGAAACATAGAAGTGTCGGCAGATTAGTGCTGCCTTCTCACATTGTTTACTAACCTTGAGGTCATCCGATATGATTACCCCCAGGTCACGCCCTGCCTGGTAGCCACCAGCTGCTCTCCTCCCATTGAGTACATTTTCCCTGGGTTACGTTTTCCCAGGTGCATGACCTTGCATTTTTGGCATTGAAATTCAGTTGGGATTTGGACCACTCTCCAATTTTTGGAGATCAGCTTCCATGCTATGCTGTCCCTCAGGTGTGTCCACCCTGTTGCCGATTTGGTGTCATCTGCAAACAGGCACACCTTTCCTTCAGTCCATATGCAGTGTGCGTGATGAATATGTTGAAGAGGATCGGCCCCAGAACTGAGCCCCGGCGGACCCTGCTAGACACCCTCCTCTTCTGACAAAGTGCCATTCACTAATACTCTTTGAGTTCTCCCATGTAACCAGTTCCTGACCCAGTTCATTACCTCGGCTCAACTGCCATGTTCTCCAGTATTTTGACTAGTCTCCTGTGCTGAACAGAGTCAAAAGCTTTGTTGAAGTCAAAGGTAAACCACATCCACTGTCGCATCTTGATCTGCTGTTTTGGTGACCCAAGTGAAGAAGTCAGTCAGATTTGTCTAGTATGACCTCCGTGAAACCGTGTTGATTTTTGTCAAGCTGACCAATTTGCTCCAAAAAGCTACGATTCTTTCCTTCAGCAGAGACTGGCCAGTTTTCCCATGACTGATGTTAGGACTAACCAGTCAATAGTTTCCTGGCTATTCTTTGCTTCCACTCTGTGGAGTGGTACCACTGTTGCTCTCTTCCAGTCCTTCGGCACCTCCCCACCTCAACGATTTGTTGAATAGCACTGTTAATGATGCTAGTTCTCCCCAAGTTCTTTAAGTATTCTTGGTGTATCCCATCTGGTCCCATAGCTTTATCTATCTTTAACTTGTCTATTTCCTCAAGGACCCTTTTCTCTGTGAAGGGACCCATGTCTTTCCTTCAATTGGACACTCCGTTATGCCTATTGCTGGTCCGTTTCTATCAGTTTCCTGTGTGAAGACTGAGCATAAGTACTCATTAAGTGCCTCTGCCTTTTCCCGTCCTGCTCTGTGTGTTGTCCATCCTTTTTTGTGATCCCAACAATGCCCCTTTGTCTTTCTTTTTCACGCATGTACCTGTAGAATATTTTGTTACCTTTTTACTTCCTGAGCTATCCTAACCTTTGTCTGTGCCTTTGCATTTCTTATCCCTTTCCCTGCCTCTTTTAGTTTCTGTTTGTATTCTGTTTTGTCCGCCTCATTCCCTGACTCCTTGTGTTTTCTGAAGTGAATCGCTTTTCTCTCACCATTGTTGCTACCTCTTTGGAAAACCACTGTGGGTTTTCCTCCTTTGTTCTTACTAACTGGCGGGCGCACTGTAATGTGACCTTTGTTATTGCTCTTTTCAACCTTGTCCAGCATTCCTTAGCTTCCCTGAGGAAGACACGCGAGGAGTCGAGCGCTGGGTGCTTGAAGGAGGCTTTACTGTTGCTGGTACTCTCTGCTGTGAATAAAGATTGTGAATTCATTAGATTTTCTGTGCATTTCTTGGATAATCCAGATTTAGTGGCAGAAGACCGAGTGACTGACACCACTGATTTTGGATTCTGTTTCAGTTGCTATGAGCTGGCTGCTCGTTGTGGTGAGCACCAATTTAAATCCCTGCTGGTCATAGTTTTCTTTTGTTTGTCTGTCTGAAGGGGAGAGATGGCAGGGTCTATGTGTACTGCTCCTGGAGCTATCATCAGCTCCCTCCTGTTAGTTTTAAATGTCCCACGTGCACGCCAGATTTCTGTCCCAGTGCCCTAACTCCCTCCTTATTCAGGTGGAGACATCAATTTGAAGAACTCCCTTTCCAGAAGTTGCCCCAGTTTCCGACTAATTGATGCCTCTTGTGTGGCACCAGTCCTTGAGCCATGTGTTGAGCTCACTTATCTCCTTCTCTCTGATTTTCTGCCTGCTCTTTCTTTTCCCTCATGGGCAGAATCTCGGAAAAGCAGTGCTGATGAAAATGAAACCAACTTCTCAGAGTTGTGCTGTGTGTTCTTTTACTTCCTTAACTGACTGGCTAGCAAGGTCATTGGTCCCTAGGTGGACCAGGATGTTTGAGCCCACTTCTTCCCCTAACAATTTTGACTGTTCGGTTAGTGTCCTCCAAATGGATGCTCCTGGGAGACATCTGACCTGTACTTCTGCATGTTCGTTTTGTCTCAGGTGGGGTCCATACCGCGAATCATGGAGTCCCCTATGATTATGAGTTTTTCCTGTTGTTTCTGAGATTTTGTGTATGATGTTGTTTATTGATCCAGTAGCATTCGGCTTTTGTTGGCCAGAGACATCTGTCCTTTCGGATGGTATGGATGAAAGAGGTGTATCTGTTTCCTGTATTTAGAGTGCTTTTGTTTTTTGGAGAGTTGTCCGAGTGCTGCCCCTTTCCTGTGACCAGTTGCCATCCTCAGGCTTGGTAGTTCTCTGGGGAGAGGTGTACTGGTTTGGTGTTGGTGATGTGGAGGTGCACTCTAAATGGAATGTTTCCTGTAGGTGGTAACGTAGAGGTTGATCTCACCCCATGCCTCATGGAGCTGGGTCCTAGGTGCCCTATCTGCCAGCATATGGGACAGTGGCCCTGTCTCCAGGTGATATGACCGTTGAACAGTGTCCCGCAGTGTTGGCAGCCAGTGATATCCATGTGGGTGCCCGTGGACGGAAAAAGAGAAGGAAGAGAAAACAAATAAATTACGAGGAAGACAGTCTGTTGTCCCTAGCGAATGAAAGAGAACCATTTTTTTTTTTTATTTTAATCTTAGAACCTCCCTTCCTGTTCTTTAGGCAGGAAATAGGGGTAGGATACAGGCCTATATAAGTAGATGACCACGGGAGGGTGGGTGGGGGTTGGGATAATCCCTACTACAAAAAGGCACAGAAGCACATGGAAAATAAAACTATTGGCAGCTCACACAATGAAAATAAAACAATCGGCCACGAGGTAGGTAATGTGTAGTTAGTGCTTCATAAACCGGCCACTTGGTAAAAACCACAAACAAATATCTGATGCCCTTTCTGGTTATGGTTCCTTACCTGAGTACAGGATCTATCTGAGAGTTAAAGGAATCAGCGGTGATTTCTGCAGCTGTCCCAGTGCCGTATCCACATTGCCCAAAACAGCCACTGGCAACACCTCCTATGCGGATGAAAAGCAACCCGCTGTGTGTTACTCCCTGTATCCTGACCCTTGTGGAGACCGGATCGCCGCTTTGTCCTGGAGCCTTATTTGAGTGTATTTCATTAATCGCAATTAAGATTTAGCAGGTGGTTGTCTGAGGATGTGAATAGAAGGTTTCTTCCAGCTGACATGAAGGGCAACATAACTAGTGTGGCCACTGGGAATGGATCTGGTGGCCTTTTTAGTACTAGAGGTGGGGCAGTGGAAAAGACTGGCCTGTGGGAACAAGAACTCCATGGCAAAGTCTTTATATTTTTATTTGCATATCTAACACGATGTTGGGCTACCAGTGTCAGAGTCCCACATTGTGGGCTGGATGAAGAGTGGCCACAGGAGATGGGCTCCATTTGGCCAATTGTTTTTATTAATTATGTTCATCTCCAACACCAGGGTTTGGCTCCTGGTGTTGGACTGCAAGTGGGAGATACAGTAGTGTCCGACACTGAGTTGCCTCCTGGGGTCAAACTCAACTGGGGAGAGATGGAGATGGAGAAGTGGCTACTGGATATGGGCTCCCTGTGGCCACATTTGCACTTACTCTGCTTTGTGTGGGTCATCTGACAGCTTCCCATCAGCTCCACTGCCCATTGCACCATCCATGGCAACCTGAGGCTGCCCCAGTTGAAGTACCTCCTAGATTACCCCCAGGGTGGGGGTCTCTGGATCCTCTCACCCCACTGGATCTCTGTCACAGATTTGGCAGGGAGCCCTGGACAACTGCATGGTAGTGGGACAGAGCAGCATTAAGTACATCGGTGCCAAGAGGTTTTTCTGTAGGGGCGCGATGTTCAATGACTCTGCGCAAAGATGCCAGGTGTCTGACACCCCCAGGTCCAGCGTTAGCTAGGGTCCCTAGTAATAGGTCATCCTGTGGTCACTCAGGGCCCTGTTTTTAGGGACACTCCCCTTCCCCACAAGAGATGAAGGCGTGCAAGGCCGCTCAATCCATCTCCCTCCTGGCTGGCCCTCTAGGGAACCCAAGCGGCTCCCAAACTTGGGTCGCCAGATTTGCTAGTGATAGTCCACTACCAGAGCAATCCAGCCTACTCAACTAGTTCAGTTTCTGATACCGGGTTTGGCCTGTGTAGGATTAGGGTTTGGCCAGGGCAAGATTTGACCATTGGTATAAGGATGTACTCCCATTGGACATTTTGTTATTTTCTTTTAATTAAATAGAATGAAGCAAAAAATATGTCAGTTTGTCTTCACGCATCTGCACATATATTGTCCCTTCATTAAGTACAAGTAGGAAACATTTTGAGCTGCAGGTATAGGCTCCTGGTGTCAGTAAAATTTTATAAAAAGATACTGGACACTCAGGTGGGCTCCCCATTTAGAGGTGAGTGGAGGGGACTATACTGTTTACTGTGGATGGCCTGTTGGTGGCCATATTGTTATTTTCCCCTTTTGAATAGAAAATATAGGAAACAACAAAAATCTGTTCAGACGGTTCTCACATCTGCGTGCGTATTTTTTGCTGCATGTTTTCTGTGCTGTATTTGTGCAGACAGAAAACAGCTGTTGAAAAATGACAGGAAATTAATTCTGCATGTGCAGCCATGTAATGTTCTCCTGGCTATAATTTAAAATGTAGTTACCTTTAGTCCCCAAAACATGAAAAGCACCACCCTTGAGACAGCATTGCAATTGACCCTACTGCAATTCCAAGGTCCACCCCTACCTAGTACTGCCCCTTGCCCTTATAGAGCAAAGGCCAACTTCTGGCTGATTGGCGCAGCCGAAAACTAACCTCTGGCTTCACGTCCACACCTGCTTTTCCCACATATGAATGCTACAGTAATAACACTTGTTCTTATTGTTTGGGATTTTACTTATTTTTGCTTTTGCAACATGTATACCTGTTTATAGTTGTTCTCCTGTACCTCTTTATTTGTACCCTGTTTGTTGTTTTGTTCGAACTCAGACGTGGAACCTGTGTAAAGAGTCTCTGACTCATAGGTACTGTAATCCGAGACTTCAATAAATAAATAAATAAAAACATCTAATGAACCTGAAAGTTTTAGGTTTCAAATCTCAGCCTTTTTGAATTATAGGTGAGCAGAAAATGCATCTTAAGTTGGATACTTTTGTGTAATTTAGTAACTTACAAGTCAAAAATAGCTTAGTCTGCAATTATTAAATTTAACTGGTTTACTGATCCTGCCACAGTTGGGTTTCATGCCAAATTTCAGGTTCTTAAGCTCCATTTGTAAACAGATGAAACAGGCCTTTAAAGGAATGCTTTCCAGGATCTTTCTATGTAACTTTTTGTAAAAAGGAGGCAATGTTATGTACCACTGCTAACAACAGCGATTTGCAGATAACTCAAGTGCCTATACTATTGGCATACAGATCGCCATTTACACAAGCTTCTCAGCAGCTTGTTATATATTGTAAGCATTGCCCGCCACTGGAGGCAAAAATGATGTGCTGTTGTCACAGGACACAGAGGGTGGTGGTAAATGGCAGTCACTCTGCAGAAGGAAAAGTGACCAGTGGGGTACCACAAGGATCAGTACTGGGACCAATCCTCTTCAGTATCTTTATCAGTGACATTGCAGAGGTTCTAGAAGGAAAATTTGCCTGTTCGCTGATTACACAAAGCTCTGCAACAGGGGTGGCACACCAGTGGGTGTGGGTAGAATGAGGAGAGAGCTACAAAAGCTTGAGGACTGGTCAAGGGATTGGCAGTTGAGATTCAGTGCAAAAAGTGTAAGATAATGCACATGGGGCACAAAAACCAGGAGCTACATATCAGCTGGGGAGAGTGCTCCAAGCAGGAAAGGGACCTATCAGTTATTATCTCTGATGACCTCAAGGTAGGAAGTCAGTGCGACAAGGCAGCAGGAAAAGCAAACAGGATGCTGGGATGCATAGGCAGGGTATCACCAGCAGGAAAGAGAGGTCATAATTCCACTATACAGGACATTAGTGGGGCCACACCTCGAGTACAGTGTCCAGTTATGAAGACCTTACCTACGTAAGGACATAGGGTGGAGGCAGTTCAGAGGAGGGCAGCCAGGATGGTGCAAGGATTACACCACAAGCCCTACGAGGATAAGCTAAAGGACTTGAATATGTACTCCCTGGAGGAGAGAAGGGAGAAGTGTGCTATGACTGAGCATTTAAGTACCTCACAGGGAAAATAAGGTACAGGAAAACACAATTTTTCAAGAAAAAGACACTCCAGGACAAGGGGACATGGGATGAAACTGGAGGGAGGGAGGTCCAGAGGAATGTAAGAAAGTACTTCTTTACAGAGAGGGTGATGGACAAATGGAACAGCCTGCCAGAAGAGGTGGTGGGGCAGAAACAATTACAAGATTTAAGAATGCATGGACTGGCATAGAGGGATCCTGGCAGGTGGGGAAAGGGTATAACCTAGCACCAGGAAAGCTTGAAGATGCAGTTATTAGCATTCATGGGTAGACTAGGTGAGCCAAAGTCCCTTATCTGCTGACAATATCTATGTAGTCATCTATGTCCACATCTCCTATATGGTGAATAGGGAGAAAGTTAATCTAGCTCTTTTTAAGAACAAAACTTATTTTCCTACTTGTGTGCATGGAATGAGTCTTTAAAGACTATTACATGCCTGTAGGCTAATAGTACAGGCACTTTAAAGCACTTTTGTGGAAAGAAAAGCAGTTATCTGCAAATTGCTACAGTGAGTGATTGCACTTAATTCACCTCCACTTTACGAAAAGATAAAGAGAAAGGTTCTGGGGAGCAGTCCTATAACATAGAAGTGTCTGCTTAACCCTAACTATAGTAACATCGACTATTTCTTCATATTTGTTTAAGCATCAATCCAACGTCATGCAGTTTTTGACTTTATTTATTTAATCTGGTCTGTCCATGGGCTGAAAAGTCTGTTTAACTACTCTAATAGCAATCCTTAATAAAGCTGTTTTTAGGCTTTTAGCTAACTGTATTAAAGTTTGAAATCCCTCTCTCTCTGTGTGAGTTCTCATGGAACATTTTATCTTCCTTTGATTCAGTGTAGAAAATATTTCACATTTTTTTCAGCTACAGTGTGACATGCTCACATCCAGTCTCATCTGTCCCCAGTGTAACAGACAAGTCCCAGTTAACATATTTCACCATGATTGGTTGATCTTCAGGGAAGGCAGGAAGAGGCAAGCTCGAGCTCTCAAGTAATAGGGGTTGTCAGTTTTGATAGCCCTAATGATGGTTGATGGAATAAACTGAGGATGGGGATTTGACCGCTTCTTGTGACTAAACTGAGTCTCTGTAGTTTACACACTGAAGAGGTGCTGTCAGTCTTAGCTCAACAAGGAACTGCATTTCATCCCATAGTTTATACTGGCATATTTAATAGGATGCCTTTTCTTATTTAAGAAAAAGGCATATGTGATATTCTCCAGACTATTAAAATTCAATGCTACCAACAGGCTTGAATGCTAATAACTATTTCTGCTGACATTGAGGCCCTTTTGCCTACATGGGAACCCTGCTGCTAATACTTTTCAGATGAATAATGTGAAGACACGCCTCAAGGCTGCAGGACAGTACACAGTATCCACTAAAATAAAAATAATCTTTCTCCCAGAGGATGCTTCTCACCCCGCTACTTATAACGTGCCTGCGTGTGACAGAAAATAACAAGTTTAAATACAGTACTGTGAAGAACTCTGATAATCTGTTATGTTTTATTCATTCTGTTGTTCTTACTTCTTGGAAAGATTTATAGCCCTGCCTTTTTTTTTTTTTTTTACCTTGTCTGCAGTTTGCTTCTTTGCTTCCACCTTCTTTTGCATGCTATTGAGAATAAATGTTAACACTGTCTTAATCATACAAAGTATAAATTTGTTTTGTAAGAATGCTCATCAAAAGATTTGTTCATATAGTATTTTAATTAAATGGGGTCTGTCAAGAGAGTTCTTACCTCAGAAAATTATGTCAAGTATTCCATTTCCACTGGAATATTGCTCATATTTTGATCTGTTTTATCCTTTTTTTCATTTTCAGTTTTACTCCCTTTCTCCCCGGGCAATGGTGTACATGCATGTATGTGTGTGGAGGTGCACATACACGCCAGGATCTGATGGCCCTTCTGTCCCTCCGCAGACTTGCGTCGGTGCTCCTGAGCGCCTGCGCTACCCTCTGACCTCCACCTGGTGGGAGTGGGATCCACCCCTGTGGAAGGAGAGCCATAGCTAGATCCTGCTCCAACCCCCCACGAGCCGGCACTCCAGTAGCCCAAGGTCATTCCCTGATGTCCAGTGGCAGCCCCATCCCTTAACTTATCCCAAGCAATCCTTGGATTCTAGCGATATGTACCTCCTTCACACTGCCTCTGTGACGAGCAGTACTTGGCATCCAGTGGCACCCTTAATCTGCCCAAATCGAACATGTGCCTGGCATCTTTTGGCTCTCTGTCCTCACCCCTGCCAACATACAAGCTATCCCTGGCATCCAGTGACACCTTGTCCCTCACCATGGCCCAATAAAAGTTGTCCCAGGTGTCTAGTGGCACCCAAACCTCCAGACGCTGACTTGCAAAGCCTTTCCACTTGTCTCCTCGGCTGGCTGCCATCTGGCCTGATTATCACTGATTGCTGTTCAATAAAGAACACATGTGACCACTCACCAGTGCAATGCTTGTGGAAGTAAGATAGCCCAGGCGCCCCCTTCCTGGTTCAATAAACAGCCATGTCCTTAACGAAGAGAAGGTGCCAGATTTCAAATCCTATGTGGCTCACTTAGACTGGCACTCCTTGATAGTGATTCAGCCCTAGAATTCTTTATTATGGAATTCGCAATTCCTGCAATAAATTTGCACCCTTCAAAAGCATAAGGTAAGAGGTATACCTCTGGGTGGATCACCCTGGAACTCCTTGGCCTCATGAGAGGGTGTGACAATCTGTGGGCACTGGCTAGGAAATTTGGGTCTCCAGTCTATGTACAAAAATGCAAGGAAACCATGAATAAATGCACTGTTGGGATTCAGTTGGCCAACTCCAACTATAGCAAGGCCCAGCAAACCCAGAATTGGGCAGTGGTAAAAGATTTTGGGAGAATGTCTCAGAACGCATTGATAAGGGTGACAAAGCCTCACCTGAAATGCTTGGTTGATGGACATGAGGTACGAGATCCCACAAAAATTGCCAACAGATTTAACGTAGCCTTCACTGACCTTAGCTCCGCTATCCCCGCTGAGCCAACCCAGCCCGCCCCACGAAGATTCTGGTCCAGTAGACACCCAGCCACTAGATGCTGAGCTGGAATATCCTAAATTCTATTTGAAACCTGTCTCACTTAATGATACACCACTAATTATATCAAAAGGTGCTTGGTAAAACCAGAATCGGGGTGATTCAGTTGATATGAAGCTATTTGTCCTAGTTGCCAGGAACTCTCTTGTCCCATTTCCAAATTTTTTCTTCTTGTGTTAATCCCATTTCTCCGATAAGTGGAAATCTGTGCAGGTTACACCAGTTTTCAAAAACAATGACTGTTCCAACCATGCCAGTTACAGACCTATTTCCATTGTCTCCCCATTCAAAGCCCTTGAGAAAATGTTGTCCGATCAATGTTTTTATATATTGAAAATACAAAATCCAGTTTCCTCAACAGCATGGATTTCAGAAAGAATTAGCAGCAGTACAGCACTGATTGAGTATTCTAATTTTGTTCATGAGGCCCTAGATGATAGAAATAAGTTTGGCTCCATCTATATCAACTTGACAAAACCTTTGACTTGGTCAGTCATAAGGTGTACAGTGATGTGAGCGATTATTATTGAGCTGCTCGGTTTGAGCAACTCAGTAATACCACTTGTAGTAAGAGCAAGTGGGAAAGAACCACCGCTAGCAGGTTACAGCGGGTGTAGCAGTGAGCTGCACTCGCTGGAACAAGATACAACAATTTGTTTGGCCAACCCCTGCCGAGCTGACTATTTGGTGTAGTGGCTAGAGCCACCACCACTTGAGCAGGTGGACCCAGGTTTGGGTCTGGCTACAGGAGACATTTTTTGAGTTTTCTTTTCTTTTATCATTCCTCTAAGTCCACTTATCCTGGAGTTAGTAATCTTTAGATTTGGAGGGGCTTACCCCTCCTGCAAATTAATAAAAAATAATTTGTTTTGTGTCAGGAGGAAAAGTAGCGACCATCGTGTTTGTGGCAGTCGCTGTTATCCTGCTGCCCTTTGACTCCTGGTGGTCTTTGACTGTGGTTTGTGGTCGCATATTAAGGAATCACCATTATTACATAAAACCGCTATAAGCTCCTTCTAAGCAAACTCTTGGCCTTGGTCTGTCATCAGACACAGTTACCTGCTTCCAGAGTTATCTCACTAATCGCACTTAACACATGTAAATAGAGGGCTCCTTGTCAGATGTTAGGAATGTATCCATTTGTGTCCCCGAGAGCTCCATTTTGGACCCCTCCTATTTGACTTATTCATAAACCACCTCCAGGGTGACTTCAGGCCCTTGAAAGGAAAGGTGTTTTTCCCATAACAAACTAGTCTTAAATTACAAAACAACTAAGACCATGCTCTTCACAAGCCCTTAAATAAAGAAAAAGGTACCGCTTGTCATCTGCAGTGACCTGAAACAAAAATGGGATGTGACGGCCAGCTGGTTATGGTATCCCCCAGGTTTCAGTGAAGCTACAGGATATGTAACTGACCATGAAATCTTTGTAATGTAATTAACTTCCTTGAGAAATTGTATTTTATTACCTTGTTATGTTATGACATACCTAGGCATTTAGAAGTGCAATTTAAATGTGACTTTATGACTACAGGACAGGACATCATTTGCTGATTTCTGCTAGCTATATTGCACCTAGGTGATGGATTGCAGGGTTGTAAATACTCAAAGGAACTGGGGGATCAAAGACTCATAATTTGGGAAACGAGTTTTTGCTGATGTCACATTATTTAATATACCTCCTGATAGGACATCATGTTTGTACTTTCTAATTGTAAAAGGAGGAGCTAGATGAGTCACCAAGGAGGTGGGGAGATGGAGTTGAAATGTATCCTTGTAACTGGGGAATATGAGATATAATTTTGGGACTCGAGAGAAACTAACTTTAAAGGCACTCACAGAGGTAATACATTAGATAGAAAAGATCTAACTGTATGTTGGTAGGAGTTTGTTCTGTAGTTTTCCTTGTTTTTCTTTTATGTGATTGTTATGCTGTTTGATATTTGTTCTGTATTTTATCTTACTGTTTTTATCCATTTTAGTAAACATATTCTTTAAGATTCTGCCTGGGTCTCCTCCGTCATTTTTTGTTTTTGCATGTGGAGAGCCTGTACTTTAAGTCTGACAGCTGTTCTGAAGGGCTTGATGGTGTTACTAAATGGGGAAAAGGTAAGAATATACCTAAGGTCTCTTATAGAGTTAAAAGGGTTCATTTTGGAAGCCTGCTTGGGTGCCCGCTAAAGATTGTACTGCAATCCCCGAAGAGGGTACGATCTGAGCCTGTACCTTGGGTACGCTTAGCATAAGGTCTCACAGTTTGAATCCCAGAACTTGAGACTAAAGGTGATTCGGACCCAAAAGCAGACAGGAAGGTTACCCTGTCTGTTACCTGTTCACACTATTGTGCTCTGAGGTTGGCACTGTGGGAGCAGAGGACCTGACCTGCTGAGTGCGTTTGTGACAGTGGAAACCTTTAAATAGCTTGGGATGATTCTGGATGATGCCTTATCTTTTGCTGCCTATTGACCACCTAGTAGCCACCATAAAAGAAGGTTGGAAGCCTTGTACTGTAACTGGATCAAGCTCACTGCAGATGCTAGGTGCCTTATAGTGGTAAGCTTAGTGCTGTCACTATCGACTATGGTCTCCCAGTCTCGCAGCTACATGTGATGCAGTAAGGGTTGTTGCGTTGTGCTTGGGACAGACAAGCACATCAATAGCTACACCCTAACAAATTGATTACCCTTACGTAGCTGAATAAAGTTCCATACATGTCTGCTAGCCAAAAGGCACTTCTGGGCCTATCCCACCTCCCCCCTGTCATGAATCTTTACAACACCAGGGCATGGCTCAGAAAACTGCCTTTTCATCGTCACATAGATGCACAGACTGTGTCAGCAGAAAAGCACAGGTAGGCCTATGCAGCCTGCTCTATTTACCCTGCCTAATACTACACCCTGGACTTCATTTGGTCACAGGTGTCCCTCCCTCCTCCCTTACCTTTATTTAGTATTCTCATGTGCCTATCCCACACATGTTTGAAGTTCCCCACTGTCTTTGTCCCTACTTCTTCTGGCAGGCTGTTCCAGGTGCCCATCACCTTTCTATGGAAAAGTATTTCCTCACATCCCTCTTATCCCTCTCACCCCAAGCTTCATGCCAAGCTCCCTCCCTCCCCCAATGTTCTGGTGTTTTTACCCAGCTGGGCAAGCTGCTCATTCGCTGTTAGAGTCACTGGCTGGTTATGTGACCTGTCTGAACCCATGCGTACTATACAAAAGTTTGACCAGTACAAGAAATCGTTACAGACAACTCTTAACAGTTCAGTGCAGCTGTAGCCACTAATCATCCTAACTATGTCCTTCCAGATGTACACTTTGAGCTGTGTCAGATTTCAGGCTCTTGTGGCCATGTAACAGTTTTGCTTGTTTTACACTGTTACAGTTCATGTGACTTGTGAAATTGTTTGCAATTGATCTAGCTGGCATGTTATGTACTTGTTTGATAACATTCCACTGGAATATGCTTATTGTGTATGTTTCCTTGTAATCTCAGACACTGACATGGAACCTTTGTAATTAAACTCTTGTGCTCAAAGGTATTCTCCAAAATTTTCAATAAATAAATATAAGCAGGGCTTTTTTTCTTTAATAGCAATTTATGATGGGACTCCGGTTCTACCATGGATCAGCAAGGCAGTTAGAGAAGGAGCTCCATCTGTGCCCTGCAGTAATAACCCCGTTTTTGCTGGTTGCAACTTTACAAAATTTTTATCATGTCTGGATGTGTGTGCAGAAGGACAGGAGCCCAAGATTTAGGTCCCAACAGCCCAGAAACGAGAAGGATGACGGAGGATCCAAACATAGCTCGCCTGCCTGCATGGCCAGCCATCCCGAGCGGCAGATGCCAGCACCACTTACGATATGGATGAAGAGACTGATAAATTATCTTGACAGATATATGATACTATTTTGAAAGAACTGCGGAAATGCAGGCAGAGAACAAGACCAAATTCCGTCAACTGAACCAAAAACATCTCCGTAGAGCGCGGGTTCAGGAGGCAGAAAACTAGCTCTTGCTGATAGAGGACGGCGTTATATGTAGGCTGATGGTACAAGTACTCTGCCAACGTGCCATGGATATGGAACAGTAGTACATTGATTTGGAAAGTCGCTCTGTCGGGAAAACTTGAGACTTTATGGATTAAAAGAATTTGCTGAGACTGGCCTGATGGTGGACTTTATATCAGATCTTCTTCGCGATTTGCTTGAGCTCCTCCTAATTATGACTTGCACATAGAATGCACTCACGGAGCCCTGCTGCCCAAACCCAAAGAGGCTTCTGCTTGGCCTCGCTCAATAATTATTAAATTTAACAGCTATCGCACAAAGGAAGACATAATGCAGAACATGGCAAAAAAGAGGTAAAATACCTGGACTCTCATTTGTATTTCAATCAGGACTCTCCTCCTGAGATACAGCAGTAATGTCGTGGAGAATATCGCCAGATTCCTCAGGGAGAAGCTGATATGATACAGACCCCTACCCGGTGTGGCTGAGGTGCATTGGAAAGAGGGCCCAGAGACTTATGATACGCCATATGATTCAAGGGAGGCTCTACGGAAATGAGGTTTTGATCTGCCAGCCCCACCAAGATTGACGCCACAGAAGAGGAAGGATGCGGCTCAAGAGTGGCAGCTGGTTCTGCCCTGGCGATCAAAGCTCCTGGCTTTACAGCACACGCCCTGGATGATTCTGCTTTTGCATGACCTGCTTAAGAAATTACTCGGGGTCCCTGAGAGGAACCAGCTGCAGTGGAGGGCTGACACTGAGAAGGGAGCTGTGTTGTTTTACCTTACCTGCCTAAGTTGTGAGTAACTCTTCATCTTTTGTGACCATTGATGGAGTGGATTTAGCCTGACTGTTGTTCTCTCGAATTGATCGACTGCTCCCCAGCTGACTCAAGGTGAAGCTACATGCAATTGGATTACCCTTATTTTCTCTTAGTGCATTCTCCTAGATATTGTTCTGAAACGTTGTAGGTGGTCTGTGTCCAGGAGAGATACCCTCCACCAGATTAGTAGAGCTGTTTACTTGCTGTCCCCACAGGATTCTGCAAGCTTCCCTCATGCTGACCAGTTGGTCTGAGTGTTAATGGTTTATAATAATGGGGAATGACTACTACGTTTATTTTACTTATAAATTTTGGAGATTAAATCCCCACCCAAAAAAAATGAGTGACTGGGAACAGGAGAACTATTATTTTTTAAGTTTAGTGGTGGATAGTGAAATTCAAAATGTCTTAAGAAATTAGAGCTCACTTCGTAATTGTTTCATTATGTTACCTGGGTTTGTTCAGGAAGGGGTGGGGGAAATGAGGGTAAGGGTTCTAATTACAGTTGTGTTTGGGCAGACCTCTTCACATTTACTGTTAAGTAACATTATGCTTTAGCCTGCTTTTAATTAATAAGTCTGGAGATGGTGAACTTATGGAGATGTGGGAGTATGAGTGATGGGGGCTTGGGGGGTGAGGATGGAGCAGGCATTATTCTGTTCTTGCTATCATCATACAAAGTTTGGGTACTCTAATTAAATGAGGTTGGATGATCTCATGTAAGTTCTGCTGCACCGTACTGTCTTAGTAGCTATAAACCTCTGTGCCAGGGTTGGTGGGATTGGGGATTCCTTTTTCTCGCTTGGAGGGGCGGAGGAGGTGTCCCAGCCTGAGGCCTGAGGGATATATTTTGGGACGAGGGAGCTGTAGGGGGTTCTCCTCCTTGCCTTCCCTCTATATTGAGCAAGCAGGACAGAGGAGGAGGAGAATGGTGAACTATATCCCTTTTCCTTTTCTCAGGCCTTGGTCTTAGGACATTAGTCCAGTGGCAATTATTATTTCTAGCAAGCCCCACAAATGCAGTGAAGACTCGGGAAGAAGGCCCCACTAGTTGAGGCAACCAAACCCCTTGTTTCCCTTAACATACATTGCACCTCAGATAGGGTGCCAAGGAAGGGATAAATGGTCCAGTTTTGGGGGCCTTCTGACTTGCAGTACTAAATAGTTCTAACTTATTTTTTCTGGTTCTTGTTCATTTAAAGTTTACTGTTTTATAGTTACACAAAGTGGTTTATTTTGGTTTTGGGTTATTGGCTGCATGTCCCCACCTGCATCTACCTTTCAAAGCCACCCTACCATGATTTGCACTACAATAGAGGAAGTGGGTTTGATCAGGTGAACTACAACTTTTCTTAGATGGATAACATACATACATCATTCCTTTCTTTTAACATCAACTGCCTAACGAACCCGTTAAACGGAGTAAAATCATATCCTGTATATAGAAATCTGGAGCTGATTTTTGTTTGCTGCAAGAGACCCATTTCTCTAAGATAGAACATGACAAATTAGGCAAATTTGTTTTTCTCATGTCATTGCCTCAACGTGCAGGGTGGTCACACTGGGGCACAGTGATTTTGGTGCCAGGGCAGGTCTTCTTTAAACTGAAAGATTCATTGGTATATAGGAGGGGTGGTATGCACTTTTGAAAGGTGAATAATGGACAGTTAATTATGGTGGCCTCGGTTTATGCCCCCAAGCTTGGACTATAGTTTTACAGAAATTTGATAATGAAAGTTACCGCCTAGACGGAGGGCACCTTAATTTTAGGAGGAGACCTAAACTCTGGTTTTAACAGCCACTTGGACTCCACATCGAGGACCCCAAGGGCAGAAAGCAGGGTGGCTTTGAAGGTATGCAAGCTTATAAGAGAGTTGGGGTATGTTGTTGTGTGGAGACATATACATGTCAGGAGAAGGATTATACCTTCTTTTCAGCTATGCACAAAGTATATACAAGGATAGATTATTTTTGTTCCAAAGGAACATATGACACGGCTAGGAGGGTGGACATTGGGGAAATTTTTCTGTCTGACCATGCCCTCTCCTTATATACGAATAAATTTAGGGCAGATTTGGAAAAACACCCTTGACATCTTAACTTGTCACTTTTGCAGGGAAACAGTGCAGAAGTCAGTCGCGGAAATGATTTTGGAAGCTCTAGATTCAATGATACCAAGGTGTCCCCACGGACTTATGGGACACGATAAAGGCCATAGTCTGGGATAAACTTATTGCATTAACTGCTCAGCATAAAAAAAGAGAGAGAGGCTAGGAAGAACACATTGCAAGCACAGATTAAATATTTGGAAACCTCATTAAAAGACCATTATGAGGTGTCACGAGGAAAACCCTTCAGAAGCTTAAGAGGGAACTAGTGTTGCTCAGATTTATTTATTTATTTATTTTATTTATTTTATTTAGTGTTTGTTGACCGGTAAGTGCACTAGACAATCCTGCCTATTTTCAGGCACGACCGGGGAGGGATACAGATGAATGCCAACTGACCTTGAACCAGATTAAGCTGTTGGTGGTATTTTTAGTGAATGAGGAAATTTGGCGGACACCGGAAATTCCCTACTCTTTTCGATAAGTGCCATGGGATCTTTAACATCCACCTGAACTACCACCATCCAGGTAGATGGGACCTCGGTTTAACGTCTCATCGAGCGGCACCTCAGAAGTGCAGCACCCTCTCATGCTGCACTACAGTGTCAGTACTGGGATATTAACCCAAGTGCCAGATGTGGGAACTGAACCCACAGCCCTCTGATCTCCTGGTCTCAGAGGCGAGTGTGCTACCTACTGAGCCACTGACACTGCAAATGTGGATCCACAAATCTGGATCCACAGATATCTGCCCTTTTGTGGCAAGTTAGTGGATCTGCCTGATACTTCCACTGTCTGGCTGTGGATCCGGCCGTCGGATCCCTGGTCGGATGCTACATTATCTGATGGCTGGATCCGGGGATCCAGTCGTCGAATCCAGCGATCTGACACTGGATCCCTGGATCGATAAGATCAGGGATCTGGCATGAGATCCCTGGATCCAGCAGCGTGGGATCGACCTGGGATCCAACCTCCGTATTCAGCCAGATCCTGGGACGGATCCAACTCGAATAGTGCCGCCATCCGCCAGATCACTGGTGGATCCATGGCAGCACTATCCGAGCAACACTAGAGGGAACTTAATTCCATTCTAGACTACGGGTGGAGCACAATGTGTTATATCTAAAACAATGATATTTTGAGAGTGGTCCTCGGACCCTAAGATTGTTGGCCAGTAGATTGCACCAGAGGAAAGCTAATGCTACAATAAATAAAATAATTCAGCCCAATCACAAGTCAACATTTAGCTGCTCTGACTGACATTGCTGAGGCTTTTGCAGTGTACTGTAGGAACCTGTATAGGCGAGAGCCCCTCTGGATGCTGACAAGATTCAAGCCTTCTTAAATGCATTGCACCTTCCAAAGGTTAAGCAGGAGGAGGCAGCTGTACTTATCTTGCCCATCCAAGAGTCCGAAATACATTTGGAGATACTCCGACTTAAGACGGAAGTGTCCTGGGGCAGATGGGTTCGGAGAATTTATAAGCTCTTCGGGGCCCAATCTTTGCTATTTTGAGAAGGGCCTACAATGTCCTTTTGAGGATGAGGTTCAGTTACTCCTTCTTGGATGCAGGCGGTGACTGCGGTGCTTCTCAAGCGGCCAGGGACCCTTTGTTATGTGCCCTACAGGCCGATTTCAATTTTAAATACAGACTATAAAATCTTAGCTGGCATCATCGCCAGGTGTCTACAGTGTATAGTTCCACGGCTCATTCATATGGAACAGAAGGATTTGTCCCCGGCTGTTAGGTGCATGACAACTTCGCGAGCTGTCCATATCATAGATCATTTGTCTGTTAGAAAACAATCAGCCCTGGTGATGGCCTAGATGTTGAAAAGGCCTTTGATAAGGTCTTATGGCCCTTCCTTCAGGTGTCCCTGGCTGGCTTTGGTTTTCTGCCGTCTGGTGTCCTGTCTATATACGCCCCTAAGGGATGTGTGAGGGTAAATGGTCACGTGGGAAAACCTTTTCAGTTAGAGCAGGAACAAGACAGGGTTGCCCCCTCTCCCCCTTTATTTGCCCTTTTATAGAACCCTGGCGCAAGCCATTATGCTTAACCCGTGGATTTGGGGGTGAAGTTGAGAAACTGAACATAAATTAGGCTTATACGCTGATGATATTTTGCTTTTCCTAGGTAACCCAGAGTCTTCCCTCCCGAGGTCTTTAAGCAGATACAGTGCTTATCAGAAACTTTAGGTTATTCGTTAAATACCTCTAAAACAGAGGTTTGACTTTTTTATCACGGTCCTCCTGAAATACAGAGGAATACCCAATGCGTTGGGGCATGGTTAAAATAGAAATACCTAGGGGTGAATGTGGGTATTTATACATCTTCCTCTTTCAGGATAGACTCCTCTAATTACAGGCCCATAGCCATCCTGTCAGTTCCAAGCAAAATATTGGAAAAGCTAGTTGCCATGCAAACCATTAAATTCCTCCAAGACAATGACCTCCTAACTGCTGCACAACATGGCTTTTGAAAAGGTCACAGCAACCAACCGCTACTCAAATTTACTACAGACACCCTCACTGCCATGGACTCAGGGCTTCTCACAGGAGCGGTTTTCATTGATATGTCAAAAGCTTTTGACTTAGTAGACCACCTATTTCTCCTCAACACATTCCACTGTATGGGCTTTGCTCCTAGTGTTGTCAGTTGGTTTAACAGTTACTTGTCAAATAGGGCCCAAACCGTTAAATTCAGTTCTACATGCTAGCCTAAAGGCGGTGAACATTGGAGTTCCCCAAGGCTCAATCCTTGGGCCACTTCTCTTCTCAATTTTTATCAACAGCATCACCACTAATCTTCTTGACACGTCATCTGTAATCTATGCTGACAACATAGTCATGTATGCCAGTGCTAAAGATGTGTCTGATATCTGCCTACATCTCAGCCTCTGATTTCCAACGCACAGAAGCCTGGCTATAGGACCACAAACTTCTTCTAAATGAGGCAAAACACAGTCCATGCTATTCAGGACCCTCCCTAAACTCAAGACATTCCAAGATAATTTCAGGGTCTCATGCTTAGATGGCTCACTCATAACTCCTGTAACATCGTTAAATACCTTGGGGTCACCTTTGACTGATCTCTAAATTTTGAACTCCACATCATCAGCGCGTGCAAATCAGTCAAGTTCAAGCTAGGAATGTCATACGGACCAGCTAGATGCTAACCCTACTGCTAGAGTTGCTATAGCTTGGGACATACTCTGACCTATGGAGTGGCTACTTATGCTCCTTTACCAAAATCAGATCTTCAAAGATGGGATGTTACCTATGACAACATCTGCAGGTTCGCCTCAGCCTCCCACAGACTAAAACACCATTGTCTACTGTACTCGGATCTAAACTGGTTGTCCCTCAGCGATACTAGACTTTACTCCCTCTGCTCCACTGTCGACAGCATCATGGGATCTCGTACCCCAACAACTCTGGCCGAGCTACTCACCTATCAGACCTCCAACTACGGCCTGTGCTCGGCTGACAAATCCTAGTATGCATCCCTAAATGCAGTACCACCAAAGGCTCGAGCCTTTGCCCACCATCACCTCAATTATAGAACTCACTCCCTCTGGACGTCCAGCTAGCTCCTACATACAATGTTTTAAAAAAGCGCTCCACCAGCATCTCAGCTCCACCAACCATTGCTCCTGTTTCAAACCTCCTTAGTCCTCTGGGTATCCTGTTTATCCTGAAGCTCTTACTTTTCTCCACAATACTCCCTTGTGGTACAGCCTATCCCAGCTCTCTCTTCTGACACTAGCCCCATACAGCCATCCCTCTCTCTTCTTTGCCAGCTCCTATCCCATACCCTACCTTTCCTTATCCTGATCTGCTCTTATCCCTACTGTTCACAATCTTGCCATTCACCTGCCCATTATCCCCTGCACTTGTCAGTATTTGACCACATTTTTATTTATCTATTTTGTTGTAATTTCTAAATCATATTTTCAGGACTACTATTGCAATACTCTTGCTACTGTATGTTTTTGTCATGCTATGACTGTAAAAAACCTCTATGATCCTACCAGGCCTACCTGTGTACTACCTGTAATACTTAGCTTATTGTTAAATATTTTTCGAAATAGCCTGTATACTACCTGTGCTGCTTAGCCTATTGTTTAATGTTTCACAATTCCTTGTTTATGTATCTCGATGTGATCTACTGTTTGTTATATCTGCCCTGTAACCTCCCGGGTCATGCCTGAAAACTGTCATCTTTATGGCTCACCTACCCAGTAAACACAAACTAAATAAATAAAATTTGGGTCTGATAAAAGACATATCCCAAGATTATAAACATTGGACGCTCCTCCCTTTGCCTTTAAACTGCAGGGCTTAGGCCTCAAAGATGAACATACTTCCAAGATTTTTATATTTATTTCAAAGTGTCCCATGCTTGGTCCCAAACAGGTTTTAATGGGCTGGCAGAGGCAGTTGATGGCATATGTTTGGGGTGTCATTAAGCCATGTGTTACGAGGCATATTCTTTACTTGCCTAAGGAGGGGGTGGGGTTGGTTATCCTGTATCTTCCTGGATATTGGATAGCCTCACAAATGAAAGTGGTCTTTTGTGGCAAAATTCACATTATTCTTCCCATTGGAAGACAATAGAAATGCATCTGGTTAGGGATCTCTGCTGCAGGTCTTGTCCTTTTGTCCTCAGTTGTGGACAGTTGAGAGAGAGACCCTGCCCATGGGGATAAGGGCAGCATTGGAGGGCTGGTGGCAGGAACCTGCAGGGGACCTATGTCGCAGAATTTGTTGTGATATATCCGATGGGCTTGGGATGAATGCTTTCAGGCTGGCCTTAATGGACACGGTTTAAACAACAAGCAGTGAAGGGTTTTCACTACCAATGGCAGATCGTGCAGGGGATCTCTTGTGCCTTTTGAGGTTTCGGCCTCAGATTTAATCTAAACCCAGCTGACAGATTCTGATACTGTCAAGTCAGAAACTATGTTAATGGCATCCTTAATAACCCTTCCACTATACGGATCCTAGATACTCCTCTTCCTCCATTCGAATCAGTGTAGACCTCCTCCTCTGGGAAGGGGTGATAACCCTTCTGTATGCCAATTATTTGCTAGACCTTGGGCATAGTATGCTCTTGATCAAGGCCAGATGGGGAGTCAGGGTTTTAAATAGTTGGTATAGCATAGCAAAATGCTATAAAACAGGGTGATGCTAACCATTTCCAAAAATATGTAGCAGTAGTCTGCTATTTTTCAGTGAGTCTGTGGCACAGTAGAAAAGTTATATATATATTTTAAAATGTTGCTAACCATTCTGTGCCAACTGCTATGCATTTTACATCTGATTAGCATTTTCACATGTCAAACTGCTAATCAATTTTTTTCTTATGTAATACCTGGGAAGGAGAGTTGGGAGTATGGATTGAATTGGAGACTTGTGATAAAATTTGGATGCCTCGTGGGCCACTACCTCCTTGCTAACTTGGCGTGAGTTTGTATGGAAAGTTAGGATTCTGTACTTTCTAGTTCCCACTGTCCAAGCTAAATTCTCACCCAGCGAGTCTGCAGTTTGCTGGAGGAGATGTGGGGAAAATTCAGTGGGTCATGCTCACATTTTTGGTTTTGCCATAGATTCAGCCATTTTGGATGGAGGTAATTGGACATTTACAGAATATTTTATGGGGACTGGGAGGTGGGCCTTCAACACTTTGTTCTGGGGTGGACCCAAAGCATTTGAGGGGAGGAAGCTAAATATCTATGGCACCTGTTGGTGGCTGCTGCTTTGAAGGCCATCACGAGACATTGGTTACAGACCAACCCCCAGTGGTAGAGGTGGGTCAAAATGATCTCTAAATACAGGAAATGGGCGGATTACATTTTCTATCTAGCTTTGCTGGGCTCAATACATTAACCTCTGGACCAGATGGGAGATGTATATTGACATAACCTTATATCTAGGAAATTAGGGGCGCCACTTGTTGAGACAAATAGACTTATTATATACCTAGGGGAAGAAGGGCGGTGGGAATGTTAGACCAACAGAAGTAACTTGCTTAATTGAAAGCAGATAAGTGTTCTATTAATAAAAACTTAAAATAGTAAAAAGGCATAGATAACTTCCTCAGGTGGAATTTCATTAAATTATTTTCCTACTGATTTGGTGGGTGGATATAACTGAAATTGGTAGATTTTTAAAGTTTTTAAATAAAGGGGTTGGATGTGGGGACTGCAGCATTAATTTTGCCTTATTGTTTTTAATGTTGTTATAAATTTAATTATGTTAAACAAGTTACCTTGTCTTTGGAATATATAGTATGTGCTGTAAGCAGTACATCTATGGATTCTATATGTTTACTACCCAATGCATTACAATATGGCAGATGCTGTATGTTGTATTATGATTATGGCATGGTGTCTGCTGAATGAAATGTTCTCTTCCTGACAATACAATAAAAAGAAGTTTAAATAAAAAAATATAAATTTATGATGATCAGTATAGATGGTGAACTTTGATGGATGCTGCAGGGGGTGGGGGGTGGCCATGATGCATTTGGTAAGACAGTCTTCAGTGGCACTGATGATGAGCTAGAGGCGTTCTTGGGGGATTTCCTTCCTGACATAAAAGGGTGAGCTCCCAGTGGCAGAATAGAACAAGGGAATGTTGGCCAGTATAGAGCTACCAAGATTGGTTTTAGGAGAACAAATTGCTTTTGTGGGGGTGAGGATTGAGGAATAGGCACATCATTGTGGGTGGGCTCTGGGTGGCTGTAATTTAAAAAGATTTATACCAGCACCGGAGATGGGCACAGGTGTTAAGATTACATCAAGGAAAGCTTACCAGCACCTGGGATGCGCCTGGTGTTGATGTGAATGCAACCACATAGTGACCATGACATGGTCAGAAAGGTTGTCATGTACCCTCAAACGATTATTGATGCTAGAAAACACCTTAGGAAAAATCTCTGTAAGCGCTACTGCCCATGCATGGCCAGCATTTCTAAATGAATTCACATTCTCCTTCTTTTAAAGCAATTCCATTCTAAAAACTACAAAAGCAACCCCTTTTGATAGAATTTAATGAACCTGAAAGCTTCATGTTTCACATCTTTCGGTTTTGTGTTTGTCATGGCCCCAAAAGTGTCTTATTTGTATGTTTGAATTTGTTTTACGCTGTGTATCTTACAAACTACCTAACTGATTTTACTGTGTTTGTAGATGCTGCCACAAAGGAGGGTATGCTAGTTTCTAGGTTCCAAGGCTAAAAGACAGAGGAGCTATAATCTACAGAGAATTGCAGTTATCCACAGAAGTGCCTATTCAATCCCAATAAGGTTCCACTAGAATTTAGTAAGCACTTCTTGTTCTTTCAGTGTCATATGCCATAAATGGTGTCTACTTAAATGAAGCAGCACAGTAACGTCAGAATTTTTCCTGATAGCCTGTTATACTGTAGTATCTGTCTTCTCTACCAAAACTATAACTAATGATGTCCGTATTATTTGTGCTCAATGCCCTGTGTAATTAATTCAGACATGAAAGTCATGATTTTGTGAAAAATGACATTAAACATGAAAATAATATCTTTTGTGAAAAGTGAGTTTTATCTTTAGCAGCATCCCTTGTTGTTTTCCAATACTGTGATGCTCTGCAAGATGGGGTTGCAACTACTGTAGATGAAGAAGAGGAAAGCTATGCTGCACCCTGTAACTGTGTTTCTTCTACTGTACTGTAAATATTTATCCATGGCCATGCATGTTGTGAATCCCAGCTCAAGGAGTCAGCTCTCAAAACTGTCCAGTCGGATTTAAGCTGTACCATGTGTACTCATCCACACTGTGTACAGTTATTTCCAGCCATCAAGTCTTTCCTACTGAAGGGCAGAAGTACTCTGCAAGTGGCTGAATCCCTACCTAGTCCAGATAGGACAATTTGGGGGCGATAGGAGGGTGGTGTGTCCATATGGTCGAATACTACTAAAAGAAACACAGTTACGAGTGAGTAACCATTTATTAGTAACATAGTAATTTAGAATCAGAAGGAGCTCTTGGTCTTTCATGCCCTCTTCCCCCCCCCACTTCATACATGCGGATGGATAAGCATGCAGTGTAAAATGTACTCATTTATAAGGCTGCCCTATGTACTCTAATACCCAGGTTACAGTGTGATTCTCCTGGAAAGCAGAAATTTGTCCAGGTTTACCTTGAAGGCCTGTACTGTCTTCACGTCTCTAGTCTCTGCTAGTAGGCTATTCCATAGGTTCACCATCCCCTGAGAGAAAAGGGCCTTCTAATCTTACCTGAATTTATTACCTCCGAGCTTCAGTGCTTGTTCCCACATCTTAAAGGACACTTGATCAAACACTTCTCTCTGTTCAGTTTTGTCAGTACCCTTGAGTATGCAAAAGACTGGGATTATTATGCCCTTCTCAGTCACCTTTTCTTTGAGGTGAACATGTACAAGCCACCACTCTCCTCATAGCGCTTGGCACCCCCATACCCGTGATCGCTTTGGTGGTTCTATGTCGCACCCTCTTGACTGCTGTAATATCCTTTTTATTGAGCCCAGAACTGCACAAAGCACTCCCAGTGTTCAAGACTGACCCGGCCTTGTAAACCAGTTGAATTACTTCCCTCACCCTTCTGCTCACCCCCCGCCACATTTAATACGCTTCAACATTCTATTAGGCCTCTTAGCAACAGCGCACTGGTAGTCATGCTTTTTTCCTGATCTGTAAAACTCCCAGGTCCTTTCCCTTACATTACAGAAGGAGAGCCCCATACTGTGTAGGTCCTGCCTTTGATTTTCCTCCCAAGTACAACACTTTGCTTTTCTTTCGTTGACTCTGAGATTCCAGGAGTCCCAACATATCATCAAGCTTGTTCAGGTCTTCCTTATGTGTGTCCCCATCCTCAATGGAGTCTATGACCTTTGTCATCTTAGTTGTTGAAATAGCAGTGACTCCAGCACAGACCCCTAGGGATGCCACTTAGTGCCCTGCTGCCACTTGGAGTAGTGCCCACCTGCCACAACACTCTTGCTTGCTGTCTTCCAAGCCAGGTAGCACTCCACCTTGTGTATGGTTTGTGTATATCACATTAGTGTGCGTTGCCAAGAAGACTGTCATGCTTAATATCGAAGGCCTTGCTGAAGGAAATCCAAAAACTTTTGATCATAGAAGACTCCATGATTAGGAAATTGATACCTATCTCCAGCCAGGGTAATGGTCAGATGTCTCCCAGGTACATCAGCGTGGAAGACACTGACTGCATTACTAAAATTGTTCAGGAAGCAGGAGAAAACATTAACATCCTGGTACACATAGGACTAATGATCTCGCCAACCCATCAGTTGTGGAGACCAAGGAACACCTGACCAGACTGGGTGACAAACTATCATCCATTTCATCTGGCATGACCTTCTCTGAGATCCTGCCAGTCTGGGAGAGGACAGATGGATCGGAAGGTCAGAGAAGAGGAGATAGGGAGCTAAACATGTGGCTCAAGGGCTGGTGCCAGCAAAAGGACACATATTTGTAGGGAACTGACAACAGGTTTGGGAGCAAAGTTCTTTAAATTTGATGGACTGGATCTGACTAAGAAGGGAGTCAGTGCATTGAGGCAGAAGTTTGACGTCTTTGCAGAATATTCGCTTTAGCAAATGGGGAAGGGTGCAGCATCCATAAATCAATGGAGAACACCCCTCCTCCCTCCTAGCTAGTGGTCAAACAGGAGTTCAGCATGTTTGTAGTTCATTTGCATCACCAGGTAAGGAAAAGGTCCAGCTCCCCATCCGATGCACAGGGAAACGCCAGACCTCACCCAACAACTAACACATTGAAATCTGGTCAATGGAAAATCATGTACACAAATGCTCGCAGTCTGGGAAATAAGATCCCAGACCTGCAGGCAATAATGACAGAGGCTAAACTGGACATAGTAGCAGTTAGCGATACATAGTTTACCAATGAACGACACTTAGGGAGACTTCAGTACCTGTCTATGTACTTTTCAGAAGAGACCGAGGTGCAAAAGGGAGGTGGAATGGCCCAGTATGTCAATGAAAATATTAAAGCTACAGAAATTCAGAATACACATAAGGAGCAAGAAGAACTGTGGGTCACCCTGGAAACAGGAAATGGGACAACCATACGAACTGGGGTTGTCTACAGGCCCCAGACCAGGGGAAGGACATAGACACATTACTGTTAGAAGATGTACAAAACATGACAGCTAAAGGGAGGTTCTGACAGTGGAGACTTCAACATGCCGGATACAGATTGGTCAATACCAGCAGGAACATCTGCCAGAACTAGACACATGGTGGATTCCTGCAAGGGAGGGCCTCAAACAGCTGGTACAACAACCCACAAGAGACAGGGTTGTCCTAGATCTAGTGCTGAGTAACAGGGAAAGGATCACAGATCTCCAGGTAGAAGGTCACTTGGGGCCAGTGACCATCACATGGTATGGTTCAGTTTGGCCACTACAACTAAATCATCCCATTCCAAGGCAAAAATGTGGGACTGCAGAGGAGCTGACTTTGATAAGATGGCCAACAGAGTTAAGCTAGCCCTGGCAAAAAGAAATACAGGTGAGGGGTACAGGCAAAGTGGGCAAGCATAAAGGATGCAGTATTTGAAGCAACATCCCATTGTTAGAGAGAAAAGGAAGTGCAAAGAAGAAGGAAACCACTTTGGTTCTCAAACACAGTAGCAGAAAAGGTCATAGCCAAAAGGCAGGCCTTCAGAAAATATAAGGGAACACAGCGGGATGAAGATAGGGAGGCATACCAAACATCCCTAAGGAAGCAGTAAGGCAGGCAAAGGCCCAAACTGAGGAAATACTAGCATGAACAGTAAAAGAAGGTGACATGATTTTCTATAGATACATCAGTGAAAGGAGAAAGTCCAGAGGGGTATTGCTAAGATCAAAGGAGATAAGGGGCATGTGAGAAGGAGGGACCATGTAAAGCATCTATCCTAAATAGATACTTCTGCTCAGTATTTACTGAAGAGAAGGTAGAGCAGGGCCCACAGCTCAGCACCGTGGACACGGGGAGCGAGGTGGGCACTATTCTCTTCTAAAAGAAAGGGCCCCACAAGAGCTTGATAAGCCCAGGGTGGACAAGGCAATGGGACCTGATGGCATACATCCCAGGGTACTAAAGGAGCTAAGGGTGGACTAGCAGAGCCATTATCAGAACTGTTTAGTGAATCTGAGCACAGGAGAGGTCCCAGAAGACTGGAGAAGGGGTCATGTGATCCCGCTCCACAAGTAGTAGTAGGAGGAGGCAGGAACTACAAACCAGTCAGTCTTACCTCAGTAGTGGGCAAGATTATGGAGGCACTCCTTAAGGAAAGGATATTGCAACACCTGGAATCCATAGGAGCACAGGATCCAAGACAACATGGGTTTACAAAAGGAAGGTCATGTCAAACTAATCTCATAGATTTCTTTGACTGGGTAACCAGAGTGGTGGACCAAGGGGAGCAGTTGATGTTGCCTACCTTGACTTCAGCAAAGCTTTGATACTGTTCCACATAGAAGATTGAGTAGTAAGTTGGGTAGGCTCGTGGTGGGTCAGAAGTTGGTCAACTGGGTGGCAAACTGGTTGGTGGGCAGAAAACAGAGTGTGGTGGAGCGGTATACAGTCAGAAGAGATGTAAGTCACAAGTAGGGCACCTCAGGGATCAGTCCTGGGGCTAGTCCTCTTCAATATCTTCATCAATGACATTGTAGATGGACTGGAGGGTAAGGTGTGTCTGTTTGCAGATGACACCAAGATCTGCAACAGAGTAGATGATCCAGATGGGGTGGGCAGAATGAGAAGAGATCTGGATAAACTAGCAAAATGGTTGGAAGAGTGACAACTGGGGTTTAATGCAAAGAAGTGCAAGATCATGCACATAGGGAAGAGAAACCCTGAAGCCACTTACAGGCTGGGAGGGAGTTGCTGGCAGTCACAAGGAAGAAAGAGACTTGGCATCATCATCATCACCATGACCTGAAATCATGCAAGCAGACCACTAAAGCAGTAGGTAAGGCTAGGGGATGTTGGGGTGTATTAGTAGGGTATCACAAGTCGGAAGAGGAGGTAATAATCCTATATACAAGACACTGGTTAGGCCCTATCTGGAGTACCGCATGCAATACTGGAGCCATACCTTCACAAGGACATTAACCAAATTGAGGCAGTCCAGAGAAGGGCAACCAAAGTGGTGCAGGGACTGCATCAGAAAACATATGAGGACAGATTAACGAGCTCAATATGCATACCCTAGAGCAAAGGAGGAAGAGGTGATATGATTGGAACATTCAAACACCTTAAGGGCATTAACAAGGTGAAAGAGTCTAACATATTTCAATATAAGAAAAATAGCAGGACAAGAGGGCACAGCATGAGATTAGAGGAGGCCAATTAAGGGTAATGTGAGGAAGTTATTTTTCACAGAAAATTGGGTGGATGCATGGAGCGGCCTACCTCAGGAAGTGGTGGATATGAATACAGTGCAGGGCTTCAGACAGGCATGAGATAGGCACAAGGGAGCAATACAGATGAGTATGAATAGATAGGCCATTGACAGAGCAAAGGCCAATGGCGATTTATAAGGTAGCAAAAGAAATGGGCAGACTGGATGGGCCTTACGGTCCTTATCTGCTGTCAACTTCTATGTTTCTATCCTGAGGAATTGGTCATAGAACACAAGCGACTGGCTGTCTTTCTTGGAGAAAAGACACCTGCCTATGGTGGTCCCTCCTATGGTTGAATCCTATATGGATGCGAATGTTTGTTTAAGCCGCCTCTTTCTATTATGTCGGCAGTATCTAAGAAATGCGACTGGCTGTATACCATACCCAGGGAACACCTTGTTATTGGGAACAACCAGAGGCAGACTCTGTCATCGTTAATGCTGCCCATGACAGTTCCAAAAGACCTTGGCACCTTAATACACAACCACCAGATAAGGATTCAAAGCTATTTGATTATCTGGTGAAGAAAGTTACTCTTTCTCCATGTGTGCCATTACGTTCCCAAAACCTCCTTGCCCACATGGTTCAATACCAAAATACCGTGGGACAAGGTGGTGGAAGTGGCCCAGGCCATGCCAGACTGCCCAGGCGGACTGAGCTGATGGCAGTTCTGAAGTTGGGCTCTGACGTCAGTAACCATATCCTCGAGCATCCTATGACACCATGGACTCAGCCCGGCAGAACGCTGCGCTTCGCTGTTTGTATCGGTGGTGCTCCTGGTTGCGAGTGTCCTGGTTGCCTGGGCGTGCAATCCAAGATCATGAATGCCCGGAGGACGGTTTTGTTTGGTGAGGATTCAAAACATTATCACCCGTTGCAAGAATCTGGTAAAGCTATTAGATCTGTACATATGACCTGCAAATCTGCCAAATCAGAATTCCAGGTATCCCTTCGGAGGAATGCCAGATGACAATCTAGAGGTCAGGCTTTAGCGAAGGGCCTCCACCCCTGCCTCTGGTGGTTCAGCCCCAGAACCTCCCAGAATTCACTACCATCCCCAAGCGCCTCAGCCTGACTCGCTGCCCAACCTCCCCGCGCGGATGCCTTGTGGGAGGTGGGGGTCGGTTTTCCTGTGTACTGAAGGGTGGCATCGAGTAACCACTGATCTGTGGGTTCTGCAGCTTGTCAGAGAGGACACACTCTCAGAGTTCACCAGGGTTCCTCCAGACAACCCTCCGATTCAATCCCATTACTGCCAGCGCCAGCATTCTCTTCAAGGAAGAAATCCATGCTTCTCTGAAAAAGCGAGCCATAGAGCTGGTTTCGCCAGCATAACAGGAAAAAGTTTTACTCCCACATCTTCCTAGTGCCAAAGAAAACTGGGACCTCGTCCAATATTAGACCTCAGCCACCTGAACCAGTATATCAAATACAAAAGTTCAGGATAGTCACCCTGATACTTCTGCTACCTCTGCTCCATCAGTGGGATTGGTTATGCTCCCTGGACATGCAGGACGCATACCTCCATATTCTGATTTTCCAATCACACTGGAGGTTCCTTCACTTCTGATTCCAGGGTGACACTATCAATTCAGGGCTCTGCCTTCGGCCTGTCCTCGGCACCCAGAGTATTCACCAAATGCCTTGCAGTAGTGGCCACAGCTGTCAGGAGGCGGGAGCATTATGTCTCTCACCTCAAAGACTGGCTCTTAACTGCTCCTACCAGGGACCAGCTACTGTGCACCATGCAGGCCACTTTCCACCTGTTTCAGGACTTGGGGATCACTTTGAATCTCTAAAGTACTCTCTTTGGTCAGGTCAGGAGCTACAGTACATAGGGACAATTCTGGATCGGCCCAAGGCAAGGTCTTTCTCCCCAAGACAGAGCAGAATGCCTTCAGGCTCAGCTGGCAGCTCTCTTCAGCTCATCAGACCTCGGCCAGGAATGTTCTCAGGCTCCTGGGCACTGGCCACCATTGCCGTGGTTCCTCTGGCAGGGTTCTGCATGAGGGACGATCCACTGGAACCTAGGAGTTCAATGGTATCAAAGTTCAGATGACCTGGACCAATGACCAACGGTCCTGGTATCAACCCAGTTAAACAAGCCCTGCTTTGGTGGTTGAATTCCTCCAACTGTCCAATGGAGTTTGTCTCTGGAAAGAGGTCCCCAGACAGATCCTGACTACAGATGCCTCAGGCCACAGTTGGGAGCTCATCTGGGAGATCGCCAGACACAAGGGTCCTGGGATCCGCTAAGCTTCATCTCCATACCAATATTTTGGAGATGAGGAAGTCCTGTATGCCTGTGATCATGGGTACAAATGGAGTCCATGCAATGTTCAGGATGCAAAACTTCAACTTAAATTTATTATTCAGTAGACAAAAATAAGCGGACTGAGTATGGAAAATAAAGTAACATAACAAACAAAAGAGGTCTAATACTGGCTCTCAAACAGCTTCTGCCATCCACCTAGTAGCATGCTAGGGAAAGGTGAGGTAGAGCTCCTACCAACTACTGACTTGCTCTACAAGCACATTTATACTAGTTACAGGTCTCATGACCCACTAAGCACCTCCCACTTTATACATTTAGTCAAAAGATACTTTTAAAGGCTACTAAAATATATTTCATTACATAAACCTTTCATATCATACTGTTGTACAAAGATAGCAACACATCAGTGCAAGTAATAAGGCTTATTAAACAAAACAAAAAGAATATTTGAGAGTCAGGCTTCTCCCAGCAGTGAATGTTATAAATAGGCAGAAAACATGGCGGACGGCCAAGTAACAATCATTCTGCAGGGAGGTCCTGAAGTTCAACAAACAACAGTTTTCCACCTAGAACACAGGTACATATGCAATTACTTCTTCTTTTTCACCTAAAGTTCCTTAAACAGTAGAGTACAATGATAGAAACCCTTCTGTACTCTGTATTCCTAAAAGAAGTTTTATTACAGCTATTTATCTACATTTATCTGTCTTTTTAAAGGCAGGTCTCATACATAATGCTGTACAGCCTCATTAGTAAGGTGTGTCCCTGCACAAGCTCTGCTACACTATTAACTCCTTTATCACCAAATAAAGAGCACTTGCAAGCCAGAAAAAGTCTCTTGTGCTTCTTTAGGCACTGTTTTGCCTCTTGCAAGGTTTCTCCTGTTTACACAAGTGCACAAATGGGCCATTCTCAATAATCCTGGGGCTTTTTACAGGCAGCTAGAGGGCTACAGGAGTGACGATGAAATGAAAGGAAAGGGATAGCAGAATACCCACATGTGGGCCAGTGTGTGGGTAGGAAAATACAGAAAGAACAAAAGGACAGAAGAAGGCTAGTGGACAGAATAGCATTACAGGGCACTGTTGCAACAGCTTTTTCTGAGAAAAGGAGAAGAAAATACCACTCCAGCAGCACAGATAGTTTCTAGTTGCCTCTAAATAAGAACAGATTAACTAGACACCACTGTGTTGAGGGCTGGACTAGCAAAACACAGCCCTCTTACATTCGGGAAGTATAGCTAGATGGGAGGTACAATTAAACCTAAGCCTCTTTCATAATGGCCTTCAGGACTTTCAGACAGTCCTGCTGTTGGGTCCCTTGTTGCTACAAACTGACAACATGTCCATTGTATTTTAATCAACAAGCAAGGAGGAACTCATTCCTACCCCTCTGTAGGGAAGCCATGCGAGTGTGGGCATGGACAGTGGACCATTACTTGGACTTATCAGCAGTCCACGTCATGGGCGTTCAAAACACCTAGCTGACAGCCTAAGTCAGTCCCAATCTAGGGCTCAAGGTGGGAGCTTCATCCTTCAGTGGCAGAGGCTCTCTTTGACAGATGGGGTTATCCAGCACTAGATCTATTGCCTCCCATCCAATGCAAAACTTCCCAGTTTTGGTCACTAGATCTAGGGCCTGGCGTTTTCTGGTGAGATGCGTTGTCCCTATCTTGGATGGGGAGATTCCTTCCACATTCCATCTGCTTCAGCAGTTCTCCTCAAGATTCAGTCGGAGGGTGCAGAGATGATCTTGGTGGCACCATTCTGGTCATGTCAAATTTGGTTCCTGCTGCTACAGCAAATTGCTGTGGAACCTCTGTTTTCCTTGCCTCTTCTATCAGACTTGCTGTCCCAGGAACAGGGAACCCTGGTCCATCCGCATCTAAGATCTCTGCCTCTCCATGTATGGCTCCTGTAGACCTAGCTGATTCCAGATTTGGGGTGTCACCCAGAGTAGCGGACATTCTAGTGGCAGTCAGAAAACCCTCTACTAGGCAACCTATGCCATGAAATGGAAGCGGTTCTGCATTTGGGCCTCCGCTCGGCTTCTGGACCCATTCTCCTGTCTGTGAGCTCAGTATTAGAGTACGTCCTTTCCTTATCTGATGCAGGACTCATTTACTCTTTGCTCAAGCTGCACTTGTCTGCCATTTGACCTACCATTTGCCTATTGAGGGCAAGACTACTGCCCAGCTGGACCTTCCCATACCTTTCTGTGAGGCATTTGCACATGAAGCCTCCCATCAGGGATCCTGCCCACCATGGGATCTTTTATTTGTTCTTGAATAGCTCACATTGCCTCCCTTTGAACCTGCATGAAGTTGTGAGCTGTGTCTTCTGTCATGGAAGGCATTATTTTTAGTTGCCATTCGTCTGTTGAAGATTTCTGAACTTCACGCCTGATGTGTAAGGAGCCCTATTTGTTTTTCACAAGGACAGGGTGTTCTTGTGAACTAATCTAAGTTTCTTCCAAAGTTGGTGTCAGAGTTGACTGAATCAAGACATCCACCTTCTGGTGTATTACCCAAGTACTTTCGAACTGTGGGAGGCATTACTACGTACTCTGGATGACAACATGTGCTTCGTTGTTACTTGGGCGCTTTTCGACCTACTCGAAAATCTGATCAGTTGTTTGTTTCTTTCGCCCCTGCATGGTAGGGGCTCCTGTTTCTAAGCTGTGTTTATTCAAATGGTTGGTTAATTGCATTGTTTTTGCTACAAACAGCATGGCAAACCCTTACGGGATCGGTTAAGGCATTCTACAGGGGCATGGCTGCTTCCATTGCCTCAGTGAAAAATGTGTCAGCTGCTGATATTTATGCAGTAGCCACTTGGAGTTCTGACCACACCTTTGTGAGCACTACAGTTTGGACATTGCTTCTCGCTGCAGAGCAGGCTTTGGACTCACAGTCCTTCCGGACCTCCTGTCCTAATTTGAGACTTCTGCCTCCACCCTTCTGACTTGGGTCTCTCCGTTACTGCTTGGGATTCTGTCCTAAAGGTGTTACCTGCTGCAGAGCAAATCTCAACGTAAGATAGTACAGTTATGTAAGAACTTACCTTAACAGTAGAACTTGAAGGAGCTCTTGCAGCATGTACTGTATTCCCTTCCTCCTTCCTCTTGGTAGCTGCTTCTCCATCTCAGATACCTTTATTTCCTCTTATTTTCTCTTATGGAGGAATGTCCTCTGTTCTCCATTTTTACCAGCTTGCCAGGATCTCTGGTGGGAAAACTGGGGATAGTTGAGGACCACCCTTTTATACTGTGCCTGACATTGGGGGGCGGGTTGACATCGGGCAGTCCCCACTGGATATTGCTAGCTAGAAGTTTTCTATGGGGTCCTGGCGCCTGGCGTCTTAGTTCTAAAGGTATTACCTGCTGCAAGAGTTCCTCTTGAAGATCTAATGCAGTGAAGTTCTTACTTAACTGTATTTTATGTTGCTTTGAAGTGAGGGAACATGACAAACATGGTGAGAGAATGTTGTACTGTGCAAGGACATGTAGTGATGCTGCTGCCTGTAGTGTGGAAAAAGTGCTATGTTTCTGTTTCTGTGTTTAAGCGGTGGTCATAAAGCGGACAAGTGCTGACAGCTGCGAGGTGGTGCAGGGGAGTATGATGGGTGGAGATTGTGCTGTAAGATGTTCTTAAAAAGGTATAGACTTATACTTTGTTTTCCACAGGCACCTAGTATGTGCAAGCAGGTTCCATTAACAGCATGAAATGAAACAAGCAAGTATAGGGTTATTGGTGGAATGGGAGTATAAGCAGTATCACGAGCGGGCAAGTGGATGTTAATATTGAGGAAAAGTCTAATTACTTATCTACAGCATTTCTTGTTACCAGTAGAGCTACCTTTTTCTGTTATGGCAGCATGGGAGGACTGCTGGCAGGGGAGAGGATTGGGGGTCTGAGTGAAGGCAAGTGAGTGGCGGCAGGCGGGGCTGGAGAGTGAGGAGATCTCTGCAAAGAAAAATAATGAAACAACACACAAAACTATTTGCTAAAAGTTATATTTTTGGTTTTATTTCTTTTTATTGTGTGTACAGGGTTATGGCATACAGGAATGATTCTGCTAGTGTGTTGGGAATTAGGCCATGACATAATCTTGCCAAGTTAGAGAAGAAAAGTGGCTGTTAGTTTTTTTAAATTCTAGGCTCTTTTTCTTATGGTTCTGCATTCAGGCTGGCAGCACTTGCATTTAGCTGTGCATTAGACACCTCTTATGCCCGGCTAACAACAAATCAGAAACAGGATTTTCCCCTTCAATTTTATAAGTGCTCCATTATTTCGTCCTTGATAATGGCTTCTAGGACCTTGTCAGACACTAATGTCAGAGTTCAGAGTATTGTCAACAGTGTAGACGACCTTGCCCTTTTCTTGGAGATGGGGACATCACTGGTTACTTTCAGTCCTCTGGCACTACACTTGTGTGGACAGACTGATGTAAGATCATAGCAAACACCCCACCAAGTATTCCTTAGCTCCACAGTGATCCTTGGAGTGGGTCCCATCTGATTCTTAGGGTCCTTAGGGCTTACCAGTCTTGATGTTTACTAGGCAGTCAGCTACCAGTGCGATTGTGATGTCAAGAGGCTGCATCATTCATGGCTATCCTTGATGCTGTGGGCAATCCCAATGAGTGCCCTTCCCTGAGTCTCTTTGTTGAACACCAAAGCGAAGTATTCATTCAGCGTCTTAGTCATAAAAGCTCTGTGATAAAAGGCACTAACATAGTAGTATGGTTATTTAAGGTTGGAAGAGGCTTTAGGTCAATCATGTCTCCCCTGCCTCATAAGCAGGCATGAATAAGTATACTGTGCAAACATACAATATACTAATTTAAAGAGGTTCCTTACACGCTCTACTACCCAATGTATCCATTAATTCCCTTGGTAAGCAGACATTTGCTGGGGCTTACCATGAAGCCTTGTATTGTGTTCTATGTCCATTAACTTCGCTGGTAGACTGTTCCATATAGGTTTTCCAACCTCTAGGAGAAGATGTTCTTCCTAATGTAATCCATGAGTTTATCTCCTGTGTACTTTAGGGTTTCTCCACTAGATCAAACATCTCTGTTGAGTCTTGTTGATACCCTTAGTATGCAGAACACTGAGATCACATCCCCTTCAGGCTCTTTTTTTTCATTGGGACATGTTAAGGGCCACCAGCCTCTTCTCATAGCTTTTGTCTTCCAGAATCCTAATAATTTTTGTTGGTTCTGCATTGCATCTCTCTACTTCCTTGGTGTTCTTTTATGTATTGCTGAGCCCTGAACTTCAGTATTCCAGGTGAGGCCTGACCAGAGTGTCAGAAAGAGACAAGATCACTTCCCTGCACTGCTGTTCACCCCTGCCCACTATGATATAAAGCCAGCTTTATGCCTTTATTTTGCTTACCGAATGAACACATTTACTGTTTCTAGTAATGAGAATGTATTTGTAATCTCAAATTGCATCATCTCAGCCCTGAAGGGTTGTCCTGGAGATAGAACTTTAGAATGTTAAAGTTCAAACTCTGCAGTGTGGTCATGCTCACCTGGCCCTTCAGTGACAGATTTATTTTTCCACTGAAGAGTACAGTCGCCCTGGAGTCCTTTGGCTAAGTCTTGACCACCATTTTATTACTGTGTACTGTTTCTGAGTTTATTTGATACTCTGCATTAGTTCATTTTAGTTTTGTTTAATTTGTAAGCTAAAACCTACAACAAGCTATGGGTGTATGGGGCGTTAATGCATGCCACAGGTGCAATGTAAGGCATGAGGCTGAAGAATTTCTTCATAGAAAGAGTGGTGGACAAGTGGAACACCCTGCCAGAGGAAGTGGTGGAGCCGAAAGCGATCATGGGATTTAAGAATGCATGGGATAGACATAAGGAATTCTGGAGTCGGTGGTAAGGCAGCGGACTTCTATAAAACATAAAATGAACTTACAAGCTCAAATGGGCAGACTGGGTAGGCCATAGGCCCTTATCTACCGACTGTGTGTATGTATCTATGTAAGACCGAGTACCCTCCAATCACCTGAGATGCGCATTCATGCCCCATACGCCCATGGCCAGGAGTGCGTTGTTATACAGTGCAACACAATTAAACCAGCAGAAAAGACCAAACAGTCTATCTAGTCTGCTTGAAATTGCAGGGTTCATAGCTTGAGCTAATTAATCTTGCCCCCAATCCTCCAACATTACCACCCACCAGTCTCATCACTTTTATTTTCCCTTTTTGTCTGTTGCATTTAGTGCACTTCTAAAATGGGTTATTCGTTAAAAAAATAAGAGAAAGTTTTTGGAGGGAGGTTTAAATAGGAGAAATTGTTGTGTATCCTGATGCTTTGAAAAGTAGTCTGCAACAATACATGAATATTTTATTCATGTGATAATAAGGAAAAGGGCAGAAATAAGGTAATAAACTGTTGTTTTTTTTAATAAAATTAATTCTAGCATTTGAGAAACAGTGTTCTTTACTTTGTCCCTCTCCTCCTACCCCATCAGAGTCGATCCTGGAAGTCTGTATGCAGCATGTTGTGCTGGCAGCCCTCCCCAAGCAAGTACTATTATTTACACTTTAAAGAAAACTGACCATAATATTTGCACTATGTCCGGCACCCTTGCACTTTGTAAATCGCCTTGCCAAGTAGTTTACCACCATGACCATGCTCTGCCATTGCTCAGCATCCGTCACTGTGCTGTGTGCTCGTGTCAGCACCAGAACCAAGCTAGGTAGTTGGTTGACAGAGGTATGAGGAGTCAATTTTTATTATCTGGGCTGCACACATGTGATAGTGGGGGTGGGGGCAAGGTAACTTTACAAGCTGGTCTGCTGGTTGGGAAGGAGGAGGACATGAGGATTCAGAACAATGGCGGCATAATGTTTTGAATTTAGTGGAGACGTGTGCATTGATTTTACATCTTACTATGTTTTCTGAGGCATTTAATTTTGCGTAGTAGTCCAGTCAGCTGATTGTGCAGGCACAGAGTATTAATCAATGTCGAGATGTCTCTAAGGTAGTTATGTTTCTGGAATTGGCAGTGGCTTCCAAACCCATTTTATAATGGTGTTTTTACCATTTCACTTGTGCTCCTGAAACTGGGCGAACTGCAGTTTTAAACAGTTTCAGTTTGGCATTCAAGATCCAAATCAAACAAAAATAAATGATTTTGTTTACATTATTTTAATGGTTGTACTTTTGTCTTAAGTACAACTCCCAAAATAATTTTTCATTTGTTCCTTATCAGATTAGCCTTCAGGATTGAAATGGTGTGTATCCTGTAAGGATTGGTTACAAAAGCAGATGGGCACAACTTTTGCTTTGATTGTTTAAGCCCAGATCATGATTTTAAAAATGATGAACTCTAAAATTTTTTGCCCTAAAGCAAGGAAAAAGTTGCAGCTAATCATTGGTCACTGTTACTATACCAGCTTCCACAACAGCTTTATGAGAATGCACACCCCTAAAAGCGGCCTAAGTCTGAAAATATGGAGACAGTACCACTAAAAGTAGAAAGTACTTTTCAGATGGCTCTTTTCTGTGCAGCGTCTCTGGTACCTAAAAGGAATGACAGAGCTACAAAGTGCTCCTCTAGAAAGAGCAGTTGTCTGTGGCTCCCAAGGAGATAGAAAAAGCTGCAAAGCCATCTTCCAGCAAAGATCACAGGACTTCCAGCCGGACCGCTCTGATAGCTTTGTTGGCAATCAAAGAAAACAAAAAGGCTTTCTGAACACCAGTCAGATGCTACTGCTGGCAAAAGAAAGTACAAGGAAAAGCACCTTGAGGTCCCTCTGTCTGAGAAATGAATAGAGGAACCAGTGCCAGATAAAAAAGTGCACTCTTTGGAGGACAATAAGCGGATCTCACAGTTTTTCAAAATGAGGCCGAGGTTTGAAAAACATGCCTGTTATGCAACTTCTAGTACCCTCCTGAGGACATTTTTGAAGAGGAAGTGAAAAAGAGCTAATTTCCCAGAAGCCACTATTGAGGAATTTAGTTCCCACCCAGGGTGAATGAGGAATGTTTATCCAAGACAGCATTTTGAGACAGATGGGTGATGTGCTGAAATTACTTGTCAGAAGGTGAGCCAGGCAGCAGTCTGCATCAGCTCCCTCAGCCCAGGCAAAGCCCAAATCCTGGAAAAAATTGTCCTTGTCACTATAACCCCATTGCCAGTGGAGATACGCCTCTCTTATTACCTCAAAGAATGGGAAATAATTACTACAGACAGGTGGGTCTTGAAGGTAATAAAATAAAGCTTAACCTTTCAATCTGTACAGTACAGTTCCCAACATGAAGCAAATACACTTCACAGTTCAGTTACTAAAACAGAAACTCCTGCTGGAATTGGAGGTGGAAAGTTGTTACAGAGTTAAATGCTATGGAAAAGGTTCCGCTTTCCCAGCTGGGGAATGGTTTCTCCTCCAGGTACTTTCTCACTGAAGAAAAATTGGAAATAGTGACCCATTCTGGGCCAAAGCCTCCTGAACAGGCATCTGAAAAAGGAGAAGTTCAGAATGGCAAAATTACAGTGATTCCATCCCTACAAGAGGTTTGGCTAGGTTCACTGACATTAAGGGATACATATTTCCACATCCCAGTAAGACCCTACTACAAAAACTGTTTGAGGTTCAGAGTAGGACATATTCAGTTTCATTTCAGAACAATGTGTTTTGGTCTGGCCACAGCACCCAGGAGTTAAAGTGCTTGTCAGTGGTGGAAGCTCACCTGTGCAGGCAGGGCATGGTGGTAATTCCATACCTACAGTAGATGACTAGCTAGTGTGTAGAAAGACAAGAGGAAGTGGAGTCCTCAATTCAAACAGCAAGGAGCACCCTACAGAAGTTAGGTTTCCTCCAAAACTAGAAATGTCACAATTAGAAAACTTGCATCATCCTGCAAAATTGTGGGTGAGCACATGCGGTGCTGGGGAGGTGCGTTCTGGGGGTAGGCCCACTCTTGCTCTTGAAACTATATTTCCCAAATAGGGATGCACACAGGTATAGGTACAGTGAAACAACTATCCACAGTCAGAATATATGGTTAAAAACACACTGCTCTCCCTCAGACCTCTATGGAAAAACTCAACAAGATTATCTTTCAGATATATCATAGCAGTCATGGGTCTGGTAGCTGTCTCAGTTACATGAATTGTATTCATACAGTCAAATGCTGAAAGTAAAGAGCAAAATGCTATGTGGTGCTCAAACACAGTGCTAAAATGTGGAATAAAGGCTCAGGGTTATATCCAGAGCTTTTACCTGATACTGAGCAAAGCTAATGGCACTCTGCAAGCACCCCAGAGAGCTTTTGGAGTTCATGTAGTACAGTAGGTGCAGAGCTCAGTGCGAACTAGATAACATTCTCTTGCCTCTGCAAAGGCAGAAGCTCTGATTCAGTGTGCAAACACATTCCAAGCAGGGCAAACAAGGACTACACAAGAATTCTTGGGACTTCTGGGCCAAATGGTTTTACCAGTCATGGTACCATGGGCCAGATTGCAAATGAGGATGTCAGTACCACCTCAGAAGGCACTGGTGTCACAGAAGTGCACCACGCAATGCAAGGGAAGCACTGACAAGGGTATTCTCTTCAATATCTGCCTACAAAGGTTCTAACCACAAGATACATCCCTACTAGAATGGGGAGGACATCTAGAATGGAGAACAGTGAATGGAACTGGGGCCCCTACAGAGCCCCAGACAGCATTAGGAAAACACTGAAAAAGTAAGCTGTATATTCAGTTCCATCCCATTTTTATTACAGTACTTCATATATTTTTAGTAATTAATTCCTCATTTTATTTTTACTGAAAATAGTTGCATCAAAACAAGATCCCTGTCCCCTAAATTATATCTACTCTGGCTGCTTCTCTACATGACATCACAATCCCTTGTTTATGACATCACATTATCTCCACAACAATATATTTTAATGTCATAAACAAATTATGATGTCAGGTGTTGGCAGGCAGCCACAGCTGAAAGGGCAGAGATACTGTATTAGTGCAGATGCCCTTAGTAATAAGGAAATAAAGGTGAGAATTACAGAATAAAATACAAAATATAAGCTATATTTATGTATGAATGTTACATTTTTTCAAAGTTGTCTCAGCTGCGTCAGGAGCTCTTTAAAAAAAGAGCACATGAACTTGCTGGAACTGAGAGCAGTGTTCCATTCCATGATGTCTTTTGCCTCCGTGGTACAGGAACCAACAGTCCCGAAAAAGATAAGACAGTAGAACAACTACCGTATGTATTACATGAGACGAACAGGGAAACACCGGTCATCAAAACTCTGTACAGAGTCGATGAGGATCTGGACTTAGCATACATCTTAAATGCAAACCTCTCTGCAGTACACCTAGAAGGAAAGGAGAATGTACTAGCAGATTCACTCAACAGAATGGGGTATGTCACCTATGAGTGTTCCCTGAACCAAGGGTTTCTGAACTCAGTGGAGCCTGATTCTCAAAGCCCTAAATATGAAGCAGATGGTCCTGCGCCAAACATAAATAGTGCAGGGGTCTAAATAGAAGGGGCGCCGGCGTAATTAGCTCTATGTAATCTGCATTCAGCGCCTGCTTTGCTGTTTGTCTGTGAAACCCGGGAGAGCTGACCATGGCGCTCACACAGAAAGCTGAGGGAGTGGTAACCGCGAGTCAGTCTGGCGAATCAGAAGAGTGGAGCCACGAGAAGACAGCCGAAGGGCATTTCTTCAACTTGATCGGGCATCGGGGTGATAAGAGATATCACTGGGGCGGGGTAAAGGAGGCGAGGGCAGGGAAGTGAAATGACTTCTGCCAGAGTCGCCGTGATTTCTTTCAGCTTCTCAGGGGAGCAAAGCTTTACTTTCACTACTTGTTAAATCTCTGGGACGGGGCGAGGCAAAAAACAGACAAATCAATTGCAGCACTGCTCATTTTTACTCCCAGCTGCAGTTTGTCAATAAGAGTAAAATGAGCAGTGCTGCATTGATTTGTCTGTTTTGCCTTGTCCCTGGTCCCAGAGATTTAACAAGTAGTTAAAGTAAAGCCTTGCCGAGGATTACTGCAGCAGAGCGGGCTGACTGGCTGAAAATAGAGCAGCAAATTGCCAGCAAATGCACTACGGGAGAAAGTAGCTGCAGGACTTTAATAACACAAATTGGACAACTCTCCAAATGGGAGAAAAAGGGTTTGGAAGGCAGCCCAAATTAAATCAGCCATAGATGATCAGGCTGAAATGTCACCGATGGAGGTGAAATAAAGGGACTGGTGAAAGGGCTTCTAGGAAAGCACTCATCGCTGGACAAGGGATCCAACATACTCAGCAGGGGTAACGGCACATTTGCTTGTCTGAGGAGCCCATTGCACATTGATCATGCAGGACATTGCGCTTGGCCTGTTCTGACTAAACAAATAAATTGGAAGCTATTTTTTATTTTGTGAAACTACGAGAGGGGCGGCGTGCCAGAAATAACTAGTGGCAGGTGAAGTGGAAGAGACAGAGTGCCACCACATGACTGCAGGTGGCTGAGATACTGTACATTATGTGTGTTGGGGGTGGGGGTGGTTACTTGATCCACTGTGCAGGAACAGTCACTAAAGATCTGTTACATGCTGCCACAATTGTGTGAGCCAGTCGAGTGTAAATACCACTGGCTAAAGATAGTGTATAAAGACTATTACTGCATCCATCTGTCACACACTATCTTTTAGCCAATCACGATTGGAAGACGGGATATGCATGAAGAAACAGTCAAGCAGTCTTACTCGTGGTGCATTTGATAAAAGTGTTGGGAGAGACAGGATTCATTTGTACTTCTGTGTGGAAGATGAAATCAAATCAAGCGTTTATAGTTAGTGATCTTAGGCAGTGAAACTTGTGCAGAGGCATTGTGATAGTGAAGCCCTACATCAGGGACAGTTTTTTGGGGGGGTTAGCTACTCGAAGACTGAGGGATTTGTTGCTGAGAAGAGGAGGAAACGATATATGTCTGCCTGCACACAGGGCTGAATGAAAAGCCTGTGTACTGTTTCAAATATTTTTCTAGTATATTTTAGCACATTCTTGTGCTTTACCTGTATTTTGCAGGTGATATCTTGAACCAACTAAGCTGCTATTAATCTGAAACAGATATATTCATCAGATTTGTGTTCCTGACCTTTTGAGCATAATAGCACCTGTAACCTCAGGGTTCCAGACTTTCTCCTTGAGTCCTGCAGCCTTACCCCATCCTTGTCCTATTTCTGGCTTACACTGATAAAAAGTAAATCTGCTGTAGTGTAGGTCAGAGCTGAGCTGTAATACAGAAGAAAGATGCTTTATTGATCTCTTTGACAGTTGTTCCGGAGAGATATTGCCTTCACAACTGTCCGACAGAGTTTAGCATCAACACGACTTATTACAACAAGGTTCCTTTTAGCCTTGTGGTCTGTGCAGTTTAACTGTTGTACCTTGATTAAAAAAATATCTGGCTAATTGGTCCCAGGACCCTGTGAGCATTAGCATGACTACGTTACAAGGTTCCTTAGCTTTGTAATCTGCTTGCTAACTGTTGTACCTTGATTAAAAAATGTATTAAGCTTAATTAGTGGTCCCAGGACCCTGTTAGCATTAGCACGACTACATTACAAGGGTCCTTAGCCTTGTAATCTGCTTGCTAACTGTTGTACCTTGTTTAAAAAATTATTAAGCTTGATTAGTGGCCCCAGGACCCGTGAGCATTAGCGCGACTTTACATTACAAGGTTCATTATAGCCTTGTGATCAGTGCTTGTTACCGATTGTACCTTGATTAAAAAATAAAATCTTGGGTAACTGGTCCCTGGACCTAGCATCAGCGAGCACGACTTATTACAAGGTTCATTTTAACCTTGTGGTCAGTGCTTGTTAACTGTACCTTGATTCAAAAATTATCAAGCTTGGTTAGTGATCCCAGGACCCTGTGAGCATTGGCGCAAACTACATTACAAGGTTCCTTAGCCTTGTGATCTGCTTGCTAACTATTGTACCTTGATTAAAAAATTATCAAGCTTGATTAGTGGTCCCAGGACCTGTGAGCATTAGTACGACTTTATATTACAAGGTTTATTTTAGCCTTGTGATCAGTGCTGTTAACTGTTGTACCTTAGATTAAAAAACATAAATCTTGGGTAACTGGTCCTGTACCTAGCATCAACAAGCGACTTATTACAAGGGTTCATTTTAGCCTTGTGGTCAGTGCTTGTTAAGTGTACCTTGATTAAAAAATTATCAAGCTTGATTAGTGGTCCCAGGACCCTGTGAGCATTAGCACAACTACATTACAAGGTTCCTTAGCCTTGTGATCTGCTTGCTAACTATTGTACCTTGATTAAAAAATTTATTAAGTTTGATTAGTGGTCCCAGGACCCTGTGAACAACACGACTACATTACAAGGTTCCTTAGCCTTGTGATCTGCTTACTAACTGTTGTGCCTTATTTAAAAAATTAAATATTGGGTAGCTGGTCCCTGGACCTAGCATCAGCAAGCACAACTTATTACAAAGGTTAATTTTAGCCTTGTGGTCAGTGCTAACTGTTGTACCTTGATTAAAAAATAAAATCTTGGGTAACTGGTCCCTGGACATAGCATCAGCGAGCACGACTTATTACAAGATTCATTTTAACCTTGTGGTCAGTGCTTGTTAACAGTACCTTGATTAAAAAATGATCAAGCTTGGTTAGTGATCCCAGGACCCTGTGAGCATTAGCACGACTACATTACAAGGTTCCTTAGCCTTGTGATCTGTTTGCTAACCATTGTACCTTGATTAAAAAATTATTAAGCTTGATTAGTGGTCCCAGGACCCTATATTAAAAAATCTTGGGTAACTGGTCCCTGGACCTAGCATCAGCAAGCACGACTTGTTGCAAGGTTCATTTTAGCCTTGTAGTCAGTGCTTGTTAACTGTTGTACCTTGATTAAAAAAATATATCTAGCCTGCCTTGACTAGTAGTCCCAGGACCCCCTGAACATTAGCACGACTACATTATAAGGTTGTTTAGCCTTGTCTGCTTAACAGTTGTTTGTACCTTGATTACAAAAAATAATCTAGTTCCTTAGCCTTGTAGTTTTATTTACCTGCGTGTTTTAGGGGCCTTAGCCTTTGGGAATTCAACCCCTGCTGGCTTTATTGTAATTTTCACGCATTAAAAAAAAAAAAACAACTTTGTCAAACATTTGGCGTCTCTTGACACTGGCAGTATTACTACCCTGTGAGCACTGAGGTTCTTCAGCCTGGTGAGATATCAATGCTCAGTGCTGTTATAAAAAAAAGACAGAGTCAGTAAATTAATTTTCTTCATTTTATTTTACTTGACCTGAAACAAACATCTCAGTTCATCCCAATCCTCTGTTAGTACTGAAAAAAGTAATTTCTTAATTACAACTACATCTAAGCATAGCCTATCTCCTTCCGTGGTGGTCATCATGTCACTTCTAAGTTTTGGTTTTAGTGCTTCTCGGAAGCGCAAGCAGCCTGGACCTGGTGCGACAGAACAATTACCATCCTCCTCTTCTTTGGACGTCTTTGACCATAACACCACCAGATAGTACAACTTCTACTCCAGCTGCTACCATAACTACTGTAAAGAAAAACAGGCCCATTCTTGTCATGTATCCACAGTGCACTCATGGCAGTGCCAAAAGGACAATACAGATTTGTCATGGTTACCGTTGGATACAAAAGATGGCATTGCCACTAAAATTTGGTGCAAGTTTTGTCGAGAGAAAGCAGAAGTATTCAGAAAATGGGCAACTAGAGCCGGTAAAATGAGCAATGTGGATTCATACATCAGTGGAACTAATAATGTCAAAAAATAACTGAGAGGCATGCAGTATCAGAAGGCCATAAACAAGCAGTGGCTGCTGTTTTAGCTGATAGTATGCCCTCAGGCGTGAGAATTGAAAAATGTATCTTAAAATGAAGGAAAAAACTCTATACAAATTAGGAAACTTTTGATATTGCCTACCTCATTGCTAAAGAGGAGGACCCTTCCTGAAATTCAAGAGACTAATATCATTGGAAAAGAGACATGGTGTAGAACTTGCGAAGCTTATGTCAATGAGAAAGCGTGTGCCACATTAAGTCGCAGCTATTGCTGATCACTTAAGAAATCCTATTGTGAGTCACTTCACAGGAGAAGCAACACCATACAGATATCATTCTGTCATTATGGATGGGACTACTGACAGGATCACCACGGAGAAGGAGGTTGTGTATGCAAAATTCTTGAAAATGGGCAACCTACTATGAAGTTTATAGGATTAATTGATGTTGATTCTGGTGATGCAGTGGTCTGAGGTCTGCAATGACGTCCGCATACTCACAATTGTTGGGACAGAACAAGGCTGACCTAAAACAGTTATCCTACATTGGTGCAGGAGCAGATGGTGCATCCGTCAACTTTGACGTAATAAGGGTTTGATGGCATTGTTGAAAGAAAAGTGCCCATAGCTTCTTGCCATTCACTGTGTTTCTCACAGGCTTGAATTAGCAGCTAAAGATGCTTTTATGAACACCTATTTTCACAGACCATTGACAGCATATTAATATCAATATTCTATTTTATGAGAACTCCCAAAACGTTATAGAGAGTTAAAAGAGTGGTGAGAGCCAATCAGACCACCTGCATCACGTTTAAAAATCACAAGGAACACGATGGCTCTCACATAAAAGACTCTCCAAGCTGTGCTTCATAATTACAGCAGCATACTGGGTCGCTGGGATGAGCTTGTGACTGACACCAGACGGGATATTCCAGCAGCAGACAAGGCAAAAGTTAAGGATTTAGAAAACAGATATGCAATGTTCAATTTCTGCTCTTCTCACACTTCTATTTTGACATACTCACAGGTCTTTCAACTGTCTCCTGTGCATTCCAGGATGCACATGTATCCCTTCCCATCATAATGGATACTGTCAGTACAGTACTCTTGGAAATAGAAAATCTCATGGCACAGGATGGAACCACACTGGCCAAGTTCAGAGAGAAGTAGTTATTAATGAGGAAGGGACAGCAGTGTTTAAAGAAATTGAGCTCCAAGGGAAATAAGGGATGCTCTTTCAGCTCTTGCAAAGGAACATGAAGTGACTGTAAACTGTGTAATGGACTGTCTCAACCTGCGCTTCTTGGGTTTTGCAGAAGACCCACTGTTAAAGAATAGCACTGTCATTGACCCTGCAAACTGGCCTGACAATGATCAGAAGCTTTTGAATTTGGAAATGAGGAGATCCAGTTTCTTATTAACCACTTCTCTCCTGTCTTGCTGCAGAATGGATGCGATGTGCATACTGCAGTGACAGAATGGAAGCTGTTGAAACAGAATATTACCAGGTATCACAAGCAGCTCTCATTCCTTGAGGTATGGTGTGTAATCTTCCAGAGAAATCTCAATACTTCAGCAACATTCTTCATGTCATAGCTATAGTACTTGTGTATCCGTATCAAATGCCACACTAGAAAGAGCATTTTCAGCTGTGAAAAGGATTTTTCTGACTGGAGGGCTAACCTGAAGACCAGCACCATAATTGACTGACTTTTAATCTCCATGGAGGGCCCAGAACCACACGAGTTTTGCAGTACACCATCAGTAAAACAGTGGTTTGTAAAACAAAACATAGCTTGGGAGCAAAACCTCACAGGTTCTAAACAGCAGGCAAAAGCAGAGTAGTCATGGAGGAAGTTCACATCACGTCATCTAGTGAAAGTGAGAATGAGGAGGACCTCCATCATCCTTTGGAACAAAATTCAGATGAAGACTAATAACCTGTGCGGGAATTTTAGCTGCTTGTGATACTTGCTTTTTGTTTTAAACTATTGGACTCCCCTACCACCACCACCATGACTTGCATTACACAAAATGTTTAAAATTACTTATACACAAAAAATCACAACTCAGTTGGAATATTCTTTATTTAATGAGAGTCTGTCAGTCTTTGTGAAGTTTAAAATCTTCCAAGCAGCATTTCTGGGCAACTGTTGTTCTTTGCTTGCTTGTCGACTTCTACATAATTCTGCTCTTGCCTGACTTTCTGGCCCGAATCTGGTCTTCTGCTTTCTCTTCTCTCTTCCTAGTACTACTCTTGCTCTGCTTAGTGGTAGTCTTGCTCTTTATCCTGCCAAAGAAAACAAACAAACAAAAAAAAATATTTTTGTTTTCTAATATGACTAGGGTTTTATTCATTTTATTGAATAGCTCCTGGTTGGCCTGAGTAGCTCCTGGTTGACCAAAAATGCCGATGACCAGGAGCTATTCTTGGCTCCCCATTGCCAAAATCTTATTTCTGCCCTGATGGTGCAGGTGGCACCTTGTGTCAAACACTGCCCCCTGAGCTATTCACAAAGGCAGCTTGCATCAACCTGCATGGCTGCCTGCCCCAAACCGAGACTTGTGCCACCCTGCTCCCGGAAATGGGGATATGTATGTATGCAGTGCATTACAGTGTAGGCTCATTGACAGTTCAGTTGGTGGCCAGCTGCAAATGTGTGAGGTGGGCTGTGCTGGTCGCTGGTCCTAATTATTAATAGTACTGCTGGCAACTTTGGGGTCAGGGAGAGACGGGACATACTTCTCCTTACATTCTGGCAACATTAAGGATGGGGATGGGGCATGTAAATTACATATTATTAAGGTGCTCACAGGATCTGGGCATTAAATATATTTCTTGATGGACTCATTGGGGATCGGACATGTATCAGTATGTCGAATGTACTAATCAGGGATCAGGGCATGCAGTATACTTTATATTGCTGTACTCATCGGGATGGGGCAAAAGCGTGAATATTTATGAATGTACTGATCAGAGTATACAAATTACTATTTATGGATGTACACATTGGGGATGGGGGCACTAAGCATAACTGCCCACATCGGGATCATGGGGTGGTGGGGCTCTTAAATATACTGGGGCGGCATCAGGGAGGGAGGAAGACTGCTTGCCCTGATGCTAGGATCCTGTGGCAAAATCTTGTGTGCACCAGGTGCTGCCGCATGGGGAGGTTGGCTCGGATCTGGGGACTTAGGTGCCAGGGCCCCTACTGTACCAGAATCTGATGCAGGATCCCTGGCGTAGCGGTTGTTTCCAAGATGGAGAGTGCCAGACATAGATATGTTTTACTTCACAGGAAAACAGAAAACTACCCCAGTTCTGTTATGGGCCTTCTGCAGTGGGGACAGTTCTAGGGGATGCAATACCTCTTCCCTGGATAAACAGGTTCCATATGCATCCTCCATTTCCACTAATTCATGAAGTGCATTTGGCAGCTATTTCTGCTTTCACATCTGCAGATAAGGAGATATCCCTTGCAGCTCATGCAGCGCTTAAGACATTTTCAAAGGCTTAAACTGTCTATCTCCCTGTGAAGTATCCAGCCCAACCATGGTATTTAAAATTGGTTCTTTCATGCATAAGGAATCCTTCTTTTGAGTCTACATTGTCATTAAAACTCAAATATTTAACCTGAAAAACAGTTTCAGTAGCCATTACTTACTGCAAGAATGGTCAGTGAGTTGCAGACTTTTGTACACACCCCAGTTTTATGGTGTTTCATATGGATAAGGCCACACTTAGAACAAGTACAAACTTTTTATGTAAAGCAGTTTCCTCTTGTCACATGAATCAGTCAGTTACATTGCCTGTGTTCTTTCCAAAACCTCACTGTAATGTTGGAAGGAGAAACTTCACGGCCTGGATGTCAGGACAGCTGTTAAGTTTCTACATGTAAAGGATTTAGTCCAGAACTGAAAACAGGCATCTGTGTGTTACTTATGGTGATGTAGGAAAAGGTAAGCCTCTGCGGCAGAAAAGATAGCTTCTCATTGGATTGTCTCCTGTATTGAATTCTGCTATGGCAAGGCTGGTAAGGAGCCACCAAAGGGGTTGAGGACACATTCCACCAGAGCTACATCTGTCAGAGTGGCTGCATGAAAGGACACGGTCAACCCCTTAGGACTCAAAATGTCCCTAGTTTAAAAACACATTTTATGATTGTTCACATTCTATAAAGACTGTTGATGCTGCTGGTAGTTTCATTTGGATTCCTTTTTCTTTTAAAAAGTGAAAACTGACTGCTCTACCATACTGGTGTTACCACACCAAAGCATGTTTGTTTACATTTCTTGAGCAGCTCCCACTGCATCTTTCCTGGGCTCAGGAACACCTCCAACACACTCTGGCCACTCACTATGCAGTGGGAGTGAGAGCGACTATTGTATCATGAGTGGCTGCACTGTTGAGGATGTTTCTAGTGTTCAGGACATGTGTGCTAAAAGTAGTTCAGTGATTTGAAGCAAAACAAAGCTGGACACAGCTATACATTACCATGCATTTTGGTTCTAATAAGCAATGAGGCAGATAAAACAACCAGCAACATCAATGAATTTTAGAAGTAAGCAATCATAAAATGTGGATTTTTACCTAAAATAACACAATGAAAAAAAGCTGACAATGTCCCTTTAAGGGGTATACACTTTGCCATAGCAGCCACATGGTTTACAGTGCATATCTTCGCTTTTTGCTACAGTGGGGCATCCAAACTAGAAGGGATACCAACTTTGGTACTTATGTGCTTCAGAACCCTTCTCTAAATAAGTTCTAGACCCTGCCTCCCAAGTATTACTTAGAGTCCATAATTTGTATGACATCACAAATACATTATTTGCTAAAAGAAAGAAGTACTTATTTTACTAGTGTTTCTTCTACAAGGCATGTTTGTGAATAGGACAAGCCCTCCCTACCTCCTTTCCAGAACCTACATTTAAAAGTTTCTTCAGGTCCATGCAGGTCATTTTTATTTAATGTTATTGCTTAAGCATTTTACAATTTCATACATAGCAATTGTTACTATTTTGTCATTTCTTATTGCATTTACACTGCTTAATACAAAGCATGGGTCTGTTGAATGGTCACTACTTTTACTGCATTTCAGCTATAAATCTTCATTGGGAAGGTTAGGTAGAATGTGACCACACTGCAGAGTTAAAACTTTAACATTCTGAAGTTTGGTCTCTGTGGCAACACCTCAGGGGTGAAATGATGCCAATCTGTATGATTCATAAATACACTGTCTAGAAGAAGCATCATTGCTAGTGGGAGGACTTTTTCCATCATGACCAGACATTGACACAGTCAGGCACTTGTCTTGTAAATATTACTATGATAAATGTTAAATGTAAACAAAATACAGTACTTGAATTCAAAACACTTAAAGGAGATATGAAATCATTTTTACATAGTTAACCACCCTTCCATCTGATCTTTGCAGGTTCCACTCTCCTCACCAGCTACTGCTCTTGATTTTCATATTTCTAAGACATTCTATGACACCAGAAACTCCATTCCATTATTTATCTGAATGGCCTGGAATGGGTGTTTCTGATGTCATAGAATGTTCAGACAATATGAAAACAGATGGCAGCAACTGTTGAGCAGAGAGGGATTCAGGATAGCTAAAAGGCAATAAAATTAGATGATTAATTTAGCAAAAAGGTCAAAACATATTATAATAGTGGGTAGCCAATAAAAGAACAACTAGAGGGCATCTAGAGGTCTAATAACTGTTTCCTATCACCTTTAAGAAAAGCACATCAACCTCCTCCAGATAAGCAGTGATTTAAACAAAGACCTTAGAGTTCTTTGCCACCATACTCTATGATCTCCCCAAGCTTGGATCATCATAGGCTTTCAGAATACAGAGTACCGCTATAAGGAGGTAGGAATTATTGAAGTCATCTCGCCAGGTATATTACATTAGAAAATGCCTCTGGCTTCATGCTTTTGGTTTCTAAGTACTGTACGTCACTTCCTGATGGCAGAAGAAAATGTCTTTTAAAGCATTGTTCTCAAAAGCATAGCCAAAGTACTAGAGCCACTCTGTCAGCTCGGTTGGTATGACTGCGCTGTGGTCAGTGTCCTTGCTGTTGTGGGTCTCATTTTTGGCAGGCATGGCTGTCATCTCATGATCTCTGTTGCACCTTTGCCCCAAGAAACAGTGAATTTATATGGTTAGACTGGGTGGATAGTCTGCAGCCAGACTAGATTGCTGGTACTGAACTGTCGCTGCTTTCACAGCAGGCCTCATGGATGGGTTATCGCTTTTGTTTCCTAGAATGTCCTTGTACTGTGGCATCACAACATGTTGCTAAGAAGTGCAGAGTCGTTGGGACCAAGAACCCTGGGAATTGCTATTGGCTGGGGGAGTGCAGTTATTCACGTTGGTGGAGGAGAAGGATCTGGGGTGCTAGTCACAGGGGACATGAATCACTCAGCACAGTGTAGGGAGGTGGTAGTCAAGCCTAATAAGATGCTGGGGTGCATTGCCAGGAGAATCACCTCTAGGAGAGAGAGTAGTTCTGCAGCTGTACAGGTCACTGGTGAGACCACACTTGGAGTACTGTGTGCAGTTCTGGTGCCCCTATTTAAAGAAAGACTTCAAACTACTGGAGGGTCCAGCGAGGGGTGACGAAGATAATCAGTGGGCTGGGGACAAACCATATGAGGAAAGACTGGGGAGCTCAACATGTATTCCCTGGAGGATAGGCAGGAGAGGGATATGATTGAAACCTTCAAATACTTAAAGGACATGCATAGGTTTAATACTGAGGGCATGTTTAGATTAAAGGGGAGGACACAGTCTGAAACTGGAGGTGGAAGATTCAGGTGGGAAATGAGGAGGCAGTACTTCACAGAAGGGTGCCAGAGGAGGTGATATCACTGAAATCTGTGGGCAGTTTTAAGAGGGGTGGGTCAGGGTCAAGGTAAGGTCAAAACAGGGAAAGCTGGGGAAGGGAGTAAGCAGAAGGGGTAATAAATCACGTGGACCGGCAAGGGTGGGGGCGGGGCAGCTGCAGTAGATTAGACTGGGAGCTGTGCACTTGAGCAGACTCCATAGACCATATAGCCTGTATTCATGGCATTTCGTATGTTAGCATCATAAGCACCCCAATACAGTTTACAACATCCATTTTTATGTTGGCTTGCGCTCATGCCGAGAAACATCTTGCGACAGTGCGGGTCTTGGGTGAATGCAGAGCCGCATCAGTAGGTGCGTCCCTCATTCCCCAATCAACTAGCATGCCACCGCCACCATGCATACATAATGGGCGAGCACATCAAAATAAAGGTCCGCTGCAATTGTCATACACAGCGGTCGCTTGCTTGACGTGCTCGGGCCGCCATTATGGCCATGGTCAGTGAGCCGGGCGGCCTCACTTCTGTTGACATCGAGGGTGCCCAACCCCTGTTGGCAACCCCGTGTTTGTGTGTGCCAATGGGGAGCCCACTCCCATTGGCATCACCCCCCCAAATGTGGAATGCGAGGGTGACAATCCCCTCGGCTCGCGCCCCGGCTTGCTTTGCAGCCAAGGAGACCCACTCTCCCGTCGGCATCACCCCAACTGGTGAATGCCGAGGGGGGTACCTAATCCCCTGCATCTCGCTTCCCCCTGACTTTGTTTGCCGGCGGGGGTGCCCAGTCCCCGGCGGCATTTACCGTGTTGTGTGCCGGCGAGGATGCCCAATCCCGTCGGCTACTGCCCCCAAAACCCACTTAGGTGGCACGCTGAGAGCTCACTCAGCGTGCACAAATGCCCTGCAATTGCAAAACTGTCCGCAACATTTTCTTTTTTTTTTTTACCTAGAAGACGTAAAAACCGTCCCTTGTAGTCTAGATACCCACCCACTGCGCACCTGCCTCCCCTCACCCCCCTCACCCTATACTTACCTCCGGACTCGTGTGATGATCTTCAGTGGACTGGGAACACGTCTGCACTCTTCAAAGCCGACCGCGAACTGAGGAAATGCGGTAAGCTGTATAATGCAATAAATAGGGTTTTTCAACTTTGTTGCATATCTCAGGCATTTCTTGGAATTTTGGTACCAAATTTTCAACATGGGGTGTTTGGGCCTCCTCATGAATTCTGTCACGTCATGGCGTTAATCGGCCTCAGAAGGTGATTTTGCAGTCACTGCGCGAAATCACCTTCGGGACCCATTAACGAAATGACAGTGTCAGTGTTCATGGTGGCCTCTCAAAAAGCCTATGTTCCAAATTTGGTGGGAAAATCAAGAAATGCCTGTTTTAGGCATGCGGCGTTGTTGTTAAGCACGTTATATTCATAACTTTATCTTCAATATTTTAACGCAGTATTTTCAGCATTGGCATTTTTCTGCACCTACTTGTGAACAGTACAGCTGTCATTTCCCACATCCTGCCCGAAATGTGTTTCACCACTTCAGCTTTTACAAATTACGCGGTGCTGCAAGGAAATCAGTGTTTAGGGCCAGATTATGAAATGACAGTGACACAGTTCATGAGCAGAGCTCCTAGAATGCCTATGTTGAAAATTTGGAGCTGATACTCCATAAAATGACTGTGTTACGAGCGTTGGCAGATTGCACACATGCTTGTACCATCGCGCATTTGTGATATTTTCACTCTGGATTTCCACCATTGCCATTTTTACACACCTCTTGATGAGCAGTACAGCTGTCACTTCACATATCCACCACCCAATGTGTTTCTGCACTTCGGTATTAGAATAAGCGTGGTAAGCTCCAATACTTGAAATCACTTCTTAGGACACTTTGAGAAATGACGGTGACACTGTACATGAGCAGAGGTGCTAAAATGCCTATGTTGAAAAATTTGTCGAACGCCCAATAAACTGAAAGTTAGTGCTGCAAGTGTGCCTTGCATATTTGCCATGCACCCTTGCAACTCCACAACTTTCAGTATATTTGTATGTCACATTTTCAGCACTGCCATTTAATTACACCTCCTTATGAACTGTAGCTGTCATTTTCACATCACCCAGCATGTTTTCCCGCACTGCACTACCAAACACCCACAGGGACACCCTAATGCCTCTCACTCTCTGTAGGGTCGGGTGGGTTGGCATCAGTCCAATACTTGACTGCCACTCCTGTGCTGCACCTCTCTAACTCCTGCACTGCCAATGGCAGCAAGACAACATTCGACATTGACAAATGCTTGTTTAGCTCTGCTGGCCATTTCTGCTGTCATTCTCTTAAATCCTTTCACCATCATCTCTGATGCATTACGTCTGTCCTGGGGCCTGTACCACCTTTTGAATGTAGCTCCATTTTGTCAGTGTCCATTTTGTCAACCTTTCCTTCCATGTAGCTATAGAGTCTGTGTAAATCTCCAACTTTTTCTTCTTCTCTTCCTTCTCTCTGCCTCCTTTTAACTTAAAATGTTTTACCTGAAAATATGTATGCCTGGTTCATACACTCCAGACCCACCCCTACAAGCTTTGGTAAACAAGCTCTGTATTGAGGCAGATATGTGATCTACTCAATAGGAATACAGTACAAGAGTATCTCTTAAGTGTCTGTCTAACCCAACATACCAAAATGTATGACCCTATTACGAGCTTCAAAGAAACTCTTTGGTTGATTTTTCCCTCAGGCGGGAAGTTTCTTATGTGGTGGTAGAAAATATAGGGTAGTGGTAAAATACACTATATAGATTGGTGGTAAACTATACAGGTGAAAACCTACCACCCTGTAAGAATAAATGAGAACACTGTTTCCAAATGCAGCTGCTCATATTTTCACGTGTTCTCATAAACAAGAGCATATCAATCCCATCTTTAGACCTTCACTGGCTTCCCATCCAACCCCATCCTCAGTTCAAAACTGCCTGCTTGTTTTTGAAATCCTGCACGACTTGACACCCACATCCTTCTACTTTCCTAGTTCCCATCTACCCTATCTTCCTTTAACTCTAGACTACTCCTTGTCCTTTCTGTTTCTGTTAGTTGGTAGGAGGTTCTCTCATCTTCTTTGTTCAAGTTTATTGTTCAGCTGGGAGAGATCTGTTGAATGAAGCTCATTTTCAAGTATACATTAGAGGCTTCTTACAAGAAGAAACATCTCCTCCTTCCTTACTCTGGCTTATTGATTCATCTTCTCTCTTCAAATCCTGCCTTTAAACCCATATGAGTCCAGATGCCTTTATTAATTAATTGATTTTATTTATTGGAAGATTCGGACAATACCTTTGAGCACAAGTGCTCCTTTTTCAAAGAGCCACATCAGTTCACGTTGTTCCAGTCAAAACAAAGACATAACAATCAAGGTAGATTCAGAGAAATGTTTGTAAAACATTCAATAAACATACATTACAGAGAACATGGCACAACATTTGATTCCTCAAGTATAATATTAAATGTGTAAATTACTAATATTTTGTTTTTTAATATCAGGATGTTGCTTAACTACTTCAGTTTATTTCCCATTCTACATGTTGTATTGAATAGAATTTATCCTCGTTTTATATTGGTTGTGTTATCTATTCTACAGATAGTGTATACGTTTATGGGTCTGTTTGGAGGCCTCTTATGGATATAATAGTGTTGCCTTGTGTGTTCTTAGGACCAGAGGACTGTGAACCAAAGGTGAGCAATTCTGTGGTCCTAAGGAGGCAGAAGCGACAATCTTAGATCCATAAAGGCCCTCAAATGGACCCATAAAATTATTATAGATCGCCAACTGTATTAAATACATTTTTTTAGTAAAAATGCTGAGGGCACGAGCAGTCAGCGAGAAGCCTGTTGTAGTGGCTTAGCATGTGAGGTGCTCTTACGGTCATAAGAGTAACTCATGTAACTGAAGGAGGGCTGTGATTGGTCAGGGCACTCCCATGAGCTATAATATAGTTTCAAGACTCCGCTTGACAGCTACCTGAAAAGAAAAGGCACTTCATTTTATTACTGTTAGGATAACAAGAAGACAAACTAAATGGGTCACATGGTCTTTGTCACATTACACCTACATACTGTGCCTGTAATTTAGACATGCTTTGTCCATTTTTGCTTAGTTCCTTTCATTACATGAAATGTAAATGTCACCTAATATTTATTGTATCTATTTCCCATTCCTTGTTTCTGTTGCTTTGATGTAACTTTACTTATCAGATTTTGTAACATTTGTATGAAAGATACTACATAAAATTGTATCATATTGTAAAATTTACTTACTGGTGACAGTTATGAAAACACTTTTAGAGCCAGAGAAATGTTTTCATTTCATTTACTTTTCATTTTTAATTTTTATTGTAAGCTGGTGAGAATAAATGCCCTTTTTCACAAGCGCCAAATGCAAATAGAACACACTAAAGATAAATAGGACAAACACTTGGTTAAAAAACAAAATCAAAAAGAAATGCTTCCTTCTGCTACTTGCCATCCCTCAATTTGAGCCTTCCATAGCCACAGCCTGTGACGAGCCTTCTATCTACCATCCTTAACTCAGCACTCTGTTCTAAGTCCTCCTGCCATTGAGCCTTCACAAATGTGATTGTCTCAAAGCACCTTCCCCCTCAAGCTTATTCTGTGTACGGTCCTCCCTCACATTGCTATCTAGTATGTTCCTACTAGGTCAGTCCTGCACAGAAGATTACCTCCCGACTTGAATTAACGACAAAGCCTCCTCCTGGCTGCATTAACATACAGGGTGAAAGCCTATTTTGAGTCTCTTCTCCTGACTTTATATGAAATAACGACAATGCCTCCCATGGCTGCATTACCTTCTGCTAAATTAGTTCCTTAAACCCACAGCACTCACCATGTACCTTGGGCTGTACTAACTGCAATATGTACCTCTATATGAGGTAGCTTGCAATTGTCAATAGTCAGACCAATTGCTGTTAGTTCTTGTATTTTTGTCTCTGTACTTGTGCACCCATACTCTAACTACCTTTCTGTGTTGTCCTCCTGTCAAGGACGTGGAACCTTTGAAAAAGAGCATTTTGCTCAAAGGTTGTGTCCGAATGAACTAATAAATAAATACAGTATATAACAAAGTGAGATAAACATTAAACAATAAACATGTACTGTGACAGTTTAGGAGCAAGACAAGCATTTCTGATGAATAACCATTTTTAAGCCTAACCTTGAAAGTTTTCAGCATTAGACAATCTGTGATTTCATTGGGGAGCAAGTTATAAAAGATAAAGATTTCTCTAAACAAAGGAGTTTTGAAAACAGTTCTACTTCAGGATCTAGTACCTTGATTAACTGCTCTGTGAAATAAGGAAGAAACCGTTGAAAAGATGCATGGTGATCCAAGGTTGAGACTTCCAAATAGTAAAAGGAAAGGCAATGTGACATTTCAATATTGGTTCTTCATCAGAGAGAAAATGGAAGAGCAAGAATAAGGGTGTATCCTTATAAAGGTATATGGGGATTATGGGATGGGAAATGAGGCGCATGAATGGAAGTGTGGAAGGAGAAAATGCAGGATGATGGAAAGGGGCAGGGATAGTTCAGAAGAACTGGATTACAGTAAGTGTATTAGAAAGGGTGCAGTATGAGGAGAGAGAGACACAATGGGTAAGGATGAGGGGTCATGGGAAGTGTGGCAGACTGAGTGGTAGATTGGATGATGTTTGGAAGGGGTCCTCTGAGCCAGTGCATCTTCCAAAGTGCCAAGTTGGAAAAGCATTTTATAAGAGCTGCCCTTGAGCTTTAAGTGTTGAAAACAACACAATGTGAGTCAACCTATTGGTAAGGCAGTAGTGCTATTTCTTGCGATGCCAGCGACCTCGGTTCTAGAGTGAGCCGGGTCATTAGGATCTGACTTTGAGGGTGGAGCTCTTGCAGCAGGAACCATTAGGACTGAAGCTGGCAGGCATCAGGACCCCACAGGCTTGTAGCTAGCAGTCTGAGGCAGGGACCACCCCGATGTTGGCTATGCCGATGTCAGATGTGGCATATAGGGGTGGTCCTTGGCGCCATCTCAGTTCTTTTCCCGCCATCGACCCATGTAGTTTGGCTGCTTGGACACCTTCCTTAGCAGTCGACAGTCAGTAAGAAAGACAAGTATTTTCATTCTTCAACATTTTCAACCATCACCTCGTGTATGTCATTAACCCTCCCCACTGTGGTGAATAGCAAAGTGTGTGTGCGGAAGCAGATTCCGCCAAAGACAGCCACGCCGCCTGCCTCCTTTGCCTAGGTCCGGAACACTGGCCCAGCACCCACGCACATTGCCAGAAGTTTAACCAGAAGACAGCGCCAGGAGGGCCAACGACTAAGAACTTTCGTTTGTGAAGAAGCTTGTGGCCACACAGCTGGGATCACAAGAGCCAGCTCATCCTTCTCCAGCCAGGGATTCCCCACCAAAAGATAAGTCATCGGGGCAAGCATCAACCACAGGGATAAGAATTGGGCCAGGTCTGAGTCCCGCCTCAAGTCACTAGCCAAGTAGGCCTTGTCTTCCTCGATCTCCGGCCAGAGGTCTGGTTCAGTTCTGGCCCAGTTGTCCGAACCTTCCGGTACATCTAAGTCCATTCCGCCTCTTCTCAGGGCAAACATTGGGAGTAAGCGCGTCAAGACACCACACTTCCTGGCCCATCGGCCCTCAAACCTTCAGGGCTGACCCAGAAAAGCCTGTCCAAGGCTCAGGACAGGCCTGGTTCTTCAGACAAATGCAAGCGTTCAGAAGAACCCTCAGGTAGGAGGGGCCACCTGGGCTCGGACTCCTCCTTCTCCTCTGGCTAAGGTGCCTCCCCCAGATCAGCGCAAGCCTAGCTGGTCACCTAATCCGTCATCCCGCTCCGGCGCTTGACACGGGCGGTTGCTGGATGAAGACCAGCCATCCGCCTCCCTCCGAGGGACCGGACACCTGACAGGGTCACACGGATGCGGACCACAAGACGAAGGCGCTACCGGTTGTCGGCCAACTGATGCCAGGATCCCGGACCCAACGCCTGCCCCAAGGAACCTGAGCCTCAGGCGCTGTGCCTATAAACCCGACGCCCGGACCTCAAACCCGGCAGCAGGCCCTGCAGTCTTCCTAGTAGCAGACGCGGAGTCTCTTTGCTACCTGGTGGAATACAGTAAAGGGATCTCCTGTATACCCCAGACACTGTCCCTACTCCACTACCCATGGGTCCCCTCCCACCCAGGGCCTCGGGGTGATGGTGAGCACCCATGTCCTGACCCCTGAGGGAGAGAGGAAACACTCTTCGTCTCCGTCTCTCCTTCCCCTCCTGTCACGTCCTCTTCAAATGAGGCGACATTGAATCAGAGCCTTACTCAGATGGGAATTTTGTCCTCCCTCCCTGGGACCTAAAGATTCCCGTGGTCCCCCGGATGACCCCTTTTTTTGGACATCATGAGGCACATCAAGCTATATACAAGTGGGACACGGAGGACTTGGATCCAGAGTGCATGGGCCTGGCCAAGTTCCTCGGAGAGAAGGAACCCAAACCTTTGGTTATTCCCTGTTAGTGGAACCGTTTCAGGGCGTGACCCACCTGACCTGGGTACCCGTCCTCTGTATCTGCAGTCCCTTGAAAGGTGGACAGACTTTATAAGCCTCAAGGTCCAAACCTTTTCTAGCCAAACAACCGACGGACAGCTCTTTGCTCCTCACAGCTGCTCACGGCAGAGTTTCCCAGCCAAAGTATTTGAGTTCCCAACCTCGGACCCTGTCTCTAAAAGTTAGATGGTTGGGGCCTAAAGTCTTCTCCTCAGCCACTGGAGCCATCAGGTCCTTGAACTTCATGGCCCACATGATTACCTATCAGCAGTCGCTGTGGCAGAAGACAATGGACCTCGTCAACTCTATGCCAGACTCCAACTTGTAGCAGGAAGTATTGGCGTGTGCCTAGTTAGGATTAGGCATTCGACAAACATGCCCTGAGTTGTTCTTATGATGCTGTAGATATAGCCTGCAGAGCAACTGCCTCAGGGGTCTGCATGAGGTGGCAGTCATGGCTTAGGCTCATGGGCTTCCAGCCAGACTTACAAGAGTCTATCCTGGATTCTCCCTTTCAGGGTCCCATTTTGTTTGGCCCCGAAGTTGAAGAGATGATCAAGCAACTCCAGGAGTCTGGGAAGCGGTGGCCGATGTGCACGGATGATAAATCCCAGCCACAGGAACCCTGCTGATGCCCTTTTCAGTAAGGACAAGGGCAAGGACAGAGGAACAACCAGTCCCACAGTAAGGGGTTCAAGAGGCAGAGTCACCGTGCTCCTCAAGATTCCCAAGGCCCCAAGCAGCCCAAAACTCCCAGGGCCCACCACCCCTCAGCCTGACTCCCTCTGCTCCCCTTCTCCTTCAGAGACAGGCAGAGCGAGAAGGTAGGAGGGTGGTTTGCACTTTACCCACAGAATGGTCCAGTATCACGGCGGACCAATGGGTGCTGGACACCATTCGAAAGGGTACACAATAAGAGTTCATCTCTATCCACGGACAACACCCTCTTCCCTCCACTCCGGCCTGTTGTCCACTGGCACATGATCTCCTTCTAGAAGCTGAGATCCAACAGCTCCTAGAAAAAGGGCCATCAAAGGGTCCCACAGGCTCAGAAGGAAAGGGTTATTACTCCCATTTCTTCCTTGTCCTGAAAGAAAGCGGGAGATCTTAGATCCTATTCTGGATTTAAGCCAGCTCAATCTCTTGGTAAAATACCAGAGATTCTGGATAGTCTCTCTGGTAGGGCTCTTCTTGTTCTGTCAAGGGGACTGGCTGGGCTCCCTAGATGTGCAAGATGCCTACATGCATATCAAAGTCCTGAAGTCTCACAGAAGGTTTCTGCGCTTGAGCTTCCTGGACAAGCACTACCAATTCAGGGTACTCCCCTTCAGCCTTTCATCCACTTCCAGGTCTTCACCAGTGTCTAGCGGTGGTGCGGCTGCCTCGAAGGAGGGCCTCTTTGTCTACCCTTCTGGACAATTGACTCCTCTCTGCTTAGTCAGAGGAGGAGCTTCTAATTGCCTTACAAAAGACACGGGATCTATTTTCCTCCCTGGGGATCACAGTAAATTGGCCAAAATCACATCCCTGGCTGACACAAAGCCTGCAATTCATAGGGGCTATTCTGGACACTGAGCAGGAGAGCTTTCCTGCTTCTAGACAGAGCAGACCGCCTTCAGGGATCTGGCCAGCAGGCTCCAGAAGGCCTCTCTTCCCCGTCTGGGTTGTTCTCCAGCTCCTAGGCCATATGGCAGCTGCCATAGCTACAGTACCCTTAGCCAGGCTGCATATGCAGACCTTCCAATGGCATCCAGGGTCCAGTGGGACCAATCAGTGGATGAGTTGGATCTTGAATCTGGATTTCTCGTATGTACACCGCTCGAATGGCGGCTCTGTCACGACAGTCTAGCGGAAGGGTCCCATTCCAGAGCCCCACCCATCTTCAGACTTGAACCACAGATGCCTCTCTGTCCAGTTGGGGGGTTATTTAGGGATCACAGGACTCGAGAGTCTTGGTCTGCCATAGAGAGCTCTCTGCATATAAATGTTCTGGAAATGAGGCCGTGCTAAATGAACTTATCACTTTCAGAGACCAATTCTCGGCGAGTCCTCTCCTGGTGCAGACAGACAACACACCAGTGGTCTTCTACATCAACAAGCAAAGGAGACTCCTTCATACCCCTTTTGCAGAGGCCATGAGAGTGTGGGATTGGGCAGTAGAACACCCGACTGGATCTCATCGCAGTTCATCTGCCAGGGTCCAGAACGTTCTGCTGACAGTCTCAGCTACTGTACCTCTCTGAATTATGAGTGGGAATTGCTCCAAGAAGTCGCAGATGACCTATTCAGTAGCTGGGGCCATCCAGAGTTGGACCTCTGCCTCCCTGTGCAGTGCCAGACTGCAAAGTTTTGCTTGGCCGCCCTAGGGCCTGGTGTTTTCTGGTGAGATGCATTGTCCCTCTCTTGGACAGGGAAGTTTCTGTATGCCTTGCTCCTTTTCTCCCTCATTCAGAGAGTACTGTTCAAGTTGAAGTCCAGGATTTTAAATAATTGATTAGCAGTTTTTCTTGGGACTATACCAACTGTACAGAAAGTATTTATATAGATTTCTAGAAGTGCTGTGTTTGTTAAACACAGTGAGGCAAGACTATGCATTTTCACAAAGAATTTAGCACTTTTATGAGCAAAACGCTAATCAATTTTTAGAGTTAAGTAAATCCTGCAGTCAGAGGGGCCAGAATGATTCTGGTGGCCCTCTATGTCCCCTCGCCAGATCTGGTACCCGTTGCTCCAGCAACTATCTCTGGAACCTACAATACAGTTGCCTTTCTCCACTCACTTGCTTTCACAAGAGCAAGGGACACTGTCCATCTTGCTCTTCACTCTCTTCATCTGCAGCGTGGCTCCTGCAATCCTAGTGGAAGAGAGGCTAGGTGTGTCAAGCAAGGTGGCTGAGATCTTGGTGGCAGTGAGGAAGCCTTCCACCAGGGCCACCTACACTCTGAAATGGAAACGCTTCTATCTTTGGGCTATGACCCGTGCCCTAGATCCCCTGGGTTGTCTGGCCAGGCACGTGCTAGAATATCTCCATCACCTTCTGGACATAGGACTGAGCTATTTGTCCATTAAGGTGCACATGTGTGCGGTTTCTGCATATCATGTTCCCTTCGGGAGGGAACACTGGCACAGCTCAACGTCTGTAAGACATTTCTAAGAGGGTCTTACATATCAGACCTCCCAGGAGAGACATTGTTCCTCCTTGGGACTTACTTTTTGTCCTGGAGAAACTCACTCTTCCCCTTCGAGTCAGCAGCTTCCTCAGAGCTATGATTTCTCTCATGGAGGACCCTCCTTTGGTACAGTAGCTATCACCTCTGTTCAAAGGATTTCCGAGCTCCAGGCCCTGATGTGAAGGTACCTTACATAGTTTTCCACAGGGACAGGGCGACCCTGCACACGAACCCTAAGTTCTTGCCGAAGGTGGTGTCCATGCTGACTCTTAATCAGGACATTAACCTTCCAGTTTATTATCCAGAATTGCCAGTCAATTAAGTGAAGCACTGTTGCATACCTTGGACGCTCACAGGATTTTGAGGTATTACTCCACAGGACCCACTCCTCTCGACAGTCAGACCAGTTGTTCATCTCATTCGCCAAGTGAATGCTAGGAGCTCCTATTTCCAAACAGTCATTAGCCGTTGGCTGGTGCAGTGTATTACTGTCTGCTACCAGCATCATAATAAACCACCTCCGGGAACAGTCAGGGCCACTCTACCAGAACAGTGGCCTCTTCCTTCCAGCACTCAAAAATGTGTCTTCGCCGCAGATATTTGTGCTGCAGCTACATGGAGATCAGTCCACACGCTCATCAGGCATTACAGCCTGGACATTGCATCTAGAAGGAGAGCAGGTTTCAGACTAGCAGTCCTGCAGGGCCTACTCTCTTAGTGCCTTTTTCAGCTTCAGCTGTTTTCAGCATCTCTCCCTACCACCTTCTCAGTCCTGGGTCTATCCTTGGGTACTGCTTGGGACTCGGTCCTAATGAGTATTACCTGCTGCAAGAGCTCCACCTCTAAGTCAGATAGTACAGTTATGTAAGAACTTACTGTAACAGTAGATCTTCGAGAGGAGCTCTTGCAGCAGGTGGCTTTCCCACCCACCATCCCCAGGATTGTAATTTGGTTTTATGTCACCAGAACATGGTGGGACTTCCTGCTCGGTTCTCCAGTTTGGTTTCTAGTCAGGTCTCTGGCGGAGAACTGAGATGGCGCCAGGGACCCGCCCCTCATATACCACATCTGACGCTGGGCGAGCCGGTGTTACTGCGGCGGTCACCTGCCTCAGACTGCTAGCTACAAGTTTTCTGTCGGGTCCTGATGCCTGCCAGCTTCAGTCTTAATGGTATTACCTGCTGCAAGAGCTCCTTTCAAGATCTACTGTTACGGTAAGCTCTTATGTAACTGTACTTTCCAGCTGGGGTGGAGAATTGAGCATCACTGGGGAACCTTTCCTCCTCTGGTGAGGGAGGAATCCTTTCCTCACGAGTATACTGCCACCTGCCACACAGATGTATTTTTAAATTATGTGTTAATGTCTATTGATGTAAGTCTTATGTTATTGTATTTAAATATGGAATGGAAATTTGATACAGGTCCATCTTGAAAATGGAATTCCTTTCCAATGATGTGTTACTATTACTACCTGTTAAAAATAAACTTTTCTACTACACCTGAATGACTACAGAGTAGAAGTGCAGTGGGCAGGTGATGTAGGGAAGGGGATATTGCTTGGCTTTGGTGCAGAGTCATGCACATGCATGTCGCATTGGAGCCCCAGAAGACAAGCGTCCCATGGGGTTGAACTAGTGAGCAGGATGAAGCCTGGCACTCTCAGGGCCCTGCCCACCTGACTAGCACACTGTACTCCCACACTAGACAGGCCAGCAGGGGCAGCTGAATGAGATCCTGATGGATTGCATCAAGAGGCAGAGGTGAGCACTAGAAAGGTTAGGATAGGTCTGCAAGCTGCTGTGGGTAGATGGGGCAGCACCATTGATGGGGAAGAAAACAATGAATATTAAAAAAACATAAGTTGCTAGTGCGTTAACTTGCAAAGTCAGCTCATTGATATGGCAGTTTAATGTGAATTGTAGTGTGCTTGTTAGGAATCAGCTGTGAGATACTACTACTACAAATTCTGGGTCTTCGCTGAATCTGTTTTCAGGTCAACTTCATGAGAGCATATTGCAGCTAGGTTCCACAGAGCCAGGAATTTCAAATTGGGGCACGTGAAGTTATTGGTGTACAGTGCTGCCACACATGAAGGAGTCCTTTGCCTTTAGTTCTAATGTCTGTGTTTCTGTGTAACAGGATGTAGTTTGGTCCGACTTTGGATTTCCTGGGAGGAGTGGAAAAGAGAGCACACTGTGGATTGGCACTGCAGGAGCAAACACACCCTGTCACCTGGACTGCTATGGCTGTAACTTGGTGCTGCAAGTACAAGGAAGGTAATCAAAGTGTTCAGTAAGCAATGCTTTATTATGATAACAATTACTGGCTCTGGTACTCACTCCAGTCCATTACTGTGAACTATTAAAGCTTGACAAATATTTATCAGGGCTATTTATAACCCTTAAACTCCTCTTATGTTGTTGCTTCACAGTTGGAAGAGTTATACAACATTCAGAAATGAACTGCTTTCTTCAGTGGGAAGTATAGTTACATAAGAACTTACCTAACACTACTGTAGAGCTTCAAGAGAGGCTCTTGCAGTAGGTAATAACCTTGAGGACTGAGCCGCCAGGCACTAGGAATACACGAAAACTTTAGCTAGCAGTGTCTGGCGGGGGACCGCTTCATTATTACACGTGATGAACTTCAGCGTGACACTATATAAGGGTGGTCCCCATGCCTGTGTCAGATTCAGCCTCCCTTGAGCCTTTTCTAGAACATTGTTTCTTTAATTACAATACATTTAAACCATTTCAATATTACAATATTTTTATTTCAATACAGCATTATCTTCTAAGACAAAGAAATGATATACAGCCCTTTTAAGTGATTTGTGTAGAAATGCTAGCTGAAGCAAGCACTGCCCCTTTAAGCCAGCATAAAACAGCAGACTCAAGGCCGGCCAGCTCCTAGAGGACTTGCTGCAACAGGAGAGACACACAGAGCTGCCAGGAATACCAGCAACACCACAGAGCCTCGATCCTCAGAACGTCCCATTGAGTGCTTCAATCTGCATAATCCACCTCCTAAAGGTATGCACAGACAGTTTTAAGCTGTTTTACAGCAGCACACTGCACCTTTGGGCTATCTGAAGCAAAACCTTCATTAATGTAGCGCATGCGATCGCGTGGTAACTTTACTGGCGATGCAACGTCAAGAAGGACTTCAGCAGCGAAAGAGAGCTAGAACAGCTACATTTAAAAGTGCTCTATGAAAAAAGAGCTTACGGGGTAAATCTATAGGCTCAGACTTAATTCTTTCTTTCACCAGCCTAAATTAAAACGGCATAATGACTATACAGAACCTCATACAAGTGAATCTTAAAGAGGCAGTGTCTGCTATACTATGTCTCCTGTCTGTAGTCATTCTAATTTCTATTACTGAGTGCTTGTACCATATAAAGGGTTTGTAAACCTATATTACAATGAAAAGCAAATTGTTTCTACAGAAACCAACTTAATATAATTATGAAGGTTTTAACACAGATAATGAATATGTAGTCCTGACGTCAGCAACTGTTTATACTGTGTTGCATACCACTTTTCCTTTGATATAGGCATGACAATGGTATCTTTATGTACTGAGAAAAGATACAGATGCAAACAACAGACAAACATACATATAAAACAAAGTAGGTGGCCAGCCCAACAAACAAACATATAACCAACAAGACAAGGACAAGAAACAGCAGTACCTTCCAAACCCATTATCTTTCCTATGAATAAAAAAAAAAAATTGTGGGAGTATTTCCTCTTCATATTCCTCCCCACCCAAAACCAAACCTATGGATTTGGTTCTGAGAAAACCTTAAATGTACTTGTCATCAGATCTCTCAATACGAGAGATGGAGCCATAGCCCACCCTCACCTAGGGCTCCACCTCGAGGGTCCCTAAATAAATACATTTTTGAAAAGCTAGAAAAACTATTTCCTTCATATTATAATACAACTTTTACCCGAAGCCTGATGACAAGTACTCTTCTCCATACCATGTCTGGACGTAAAATCAGCATTACCATGTGCTGTTCCTTTTCTGTGTTTAATGGTAAACCTATAGGGTTGTAGGGCAAGATACCATCGCATAATGTGAGTGTTCTTGTCTTTCACTACTAGCCAACATAATGGATTATGGTCTGTCCATAATTCAAACTCCACACCCCATAGATAAAGATAAAAGTGAAGGCCTCTATGGCCCACTTAATAGCTAAACATTCCTTCTCTATAACGGAATAGTGTGTTTCCTTTCATGAAGTTTTCTACTATGTAGATTACAGGGTGCCTCCCATCTACAATCTGTTAATACAGCCCCAATTCCATACTTAGATGCATCGGTCTGTAAGATAAATGTTTGAGAAAAATCAGGAGTTTGTAGTACCGGAGAGGCACACAGTCTGGCTTTAATGGACTGAAATGCTTCTTCACATTCCTCAGTTCATTTAACCTTCTCAGAGTTCCTTTTCTTTGTTAAATCTGTCAGGGGACCCGCTAATGTGGAGAAATTAGGAATTAATCTGCAGTAGTAGCTAGCCTGTCCCAAGAAAGATCGTACATCTTTCTTTGTAATAGGTGTAGAACTGTGTGCCACTGCAGCAACCTTACTTATTTCGGATTTGATGCATCCCTTGCCAATCCAAACCTAAATATTGAGTCTCCTATAGCTATAGCACATTTTTTTGATTTACAGTAAGGCCGGCCTTTGAGATTGTAGTTAATACTGCAGATAGATGTTTTATATGTTCTTCCCAAGAGGGACTAAATATAACAACATCATCCAAGTAGGCCGCACTATAAGCTGTGTGGGGAGTTAACAGGGTGTCCATTACTCTCTGAAAGTGGCAGGGCCGTGTACTCCAAATGGCATTATAGTAAAGTGAAACAGACCGATAGGTGTACTGAATGCAGTCTTGTCCTTATCCGCAGAATCTAATGGGATCTGCCAGTACCCTTTGGTCAAATCAAGAGTGCTAAAATACTTTGCACTACCCAGGTGATCCAGAATGTCTTCTATACGTGGCATTGGATAACTGTCAAACTGCGACACTGCATTTAATTTCTAAAATCTAAGCAGATACGTATGCCCCTTCCTTTTTCCAACTACCACCATAGGGAAGCACCATTCACTATGAGATGGTTCGATGATTCCCATTTGATGCATTCTTTTCACTTCCTGAATCACATCTTGTCTAACCCTTTCAGGAAGTGTATAAGGCTTTTGCCTAAGAGGTTGTTTCTGTAACTCTAATGTGGTGATTAACATTTTTAATCCTCCCAGGAGTGCTCGTAAATGTATCTTTGAATTTATACAACTCCTTTCTAAGTCAGATTTCTGGGCTACCATCAACTCAGCATTGACCAGTACATCTGTCACTTTCCTATACCTTCCAAACGTTGGTACGCTTATGTCTAGTTCAGTATTAGACTCAGGAAGGACATAACTGGACAAAGAGGTTGGCTGTTCTACCCAGGCTTTCAATAAATTGGCATGATATAAGTGTTTTTACCCTCTTGTCTGATATTGCTATTTCATATGTTACGGGACCAGTTCTTTGAGTAATGACGTAAGGGCCTTGCCATTTCATCAATAATTTATGTTCTGAAGATGGTAACAATAGTAACACCTTATCTCCTCCATTAAACTCTTTGTGTCCTGTACCTTTATCGTAATATACCTTTTGCTTAATTTGTTGCTGCAAATTACTACTATGGGCCTTCTGAACATATAACATTAGACGTTGATTAACATTTGCCAAAAGTCCATGGGACATGTCTCTTTTGTATATTTATAGTCCTCCCACTCTTCTTTAATAATGTCTAAAGGCCCTCTTGGATTATGTCCAAATAGAAGTTCAAAAGGAGAAAAGCCTGTAGACGCCTGAGGGACCTCCCTATAAGCAAACATAAGATAGGGAAGATAGGTGTCCCATTTCTACCTTCATCTTCTACAAATTTCTTTAACATCTGTTTCAGGGTCTGATTAAATCGCTCACCAACCCCGTCAGTTTGTGGATGGTAGGGTGTTGTAAACAGAGCCTCTATTCATAAAGCTTGATACAGCCGCTTGAGTAGTGCTGAACGAAAATTGGTACCCGGTCTGTTAAAATTTCTCTGGGTATGCCCACCGACTAAAAGATCTTGCCAATTCGCCGGCTATCCTTTGAGCCGTGACAGTTTGTAAAGGTATGGCCTCAGGGTATTTCGTAGCATAGTCCACAATCACTAGTATAAACCTATTACCTTTGAACTTTTGGGCAAAGGACCTCCAATGTCCATTGCACTTCTTTCAAATGGTGTTGTTACCAATGGCAGGGGTAGTAAAGGGACCTTATCTTGCCGCTTCAGTTTAGCTACCTTCTGGCAGGCTTCACAACTTTACAGTATTCAGTAACCTGCTCATATGCCCGGCCAATAAAATCTGTATAGAAGGCGTACTTAATGTACGGTCCTGTCCCAAATTTCCAGCCATGGGTATATCATGGCTATTCCTAACAGTTGTGTTCTAAAAGATGGGGCACCATTAACTGTTCTACCACTTCCCGTTTGTGTTATTAGTACAGACTCGGTATAACAGCCCATTTATGATTTTAAAGATAGGACCTTAGACTTATCACTTTTTCCCACCTGTGGAAAAACAGGGTTAGTGACACATCATTTGTTTGTGCTTCTTTGAACTCTGAACTGTACATCTTAACAGGTATGTCTAAGTTAATTTTAGAGTCTTGTTTATCAATAGGTTTCTTATTGTTAGTCCAGAGTTGTTTTTCTTTTTGTTTCTGACCTTGCTTCCTGTCTTTTCCAATGACTTCAAAAGATCGTCCTCAAAAGGATATGTTTGTCCCAATATTTCTTCACTGTGGCCTGTGCTTTAGTTGTCATAGCAGTAAGATTTCTTGTTAGTAAAGTTTCAAAGTTCACAAAATCATGGCTAATAATGACTGGGACAGGGAGATGGGAACCACAGCCACTTTCATCTTCTGACTGTGTCCATCCACCTGTACAATTGTCTCTTTTAGAGGGTAATGATGTACATCCCCATGTATACATATAACACCAGTCGAGACTCTCCTGTTTTTAAGCTAGTATCCAGGACCGAGGCGGCACTAAAGTTTGTTTACTGCCAGAGTCTGTAAGTCCTGCTACTACTTTATAATAACTGGTGACTTATTATCAACCTGTTTTTGAGTACTGTAAAGTCATATCAACCCACAGGTTGATACGAAAACTCGTATCAACCTGCAGGTTGATATGACTTTACAGTCTCGCACGGGCTGTCTCCAGCAGGCCAGAACAATTTAACAATCCGAGGCAGCTCGAGACAGTTCTCCAACTGTTGTGAGCGATCTCCTATAGTAGAAAGTTACCTTGGTCACAGAAGACAGCTGAGATGTCCATAGCAAGTAGTCCTTTACTCAGAAAAGCAGTATTCACCTACTAAAATCTCCCCAGCAAAAATGTACTTTTCCTCGCTACTTCCTCTCCCTGTTTCCACTGGCAGCCTGACCTTTCACCTCCGTGTCACGGCAACCATAATGACCCCATCCATCTAAAAGACGAATCAACAATGCTGCAGACAGACTAAATAACACGCTTTTTAGTTGTTTTTTTTAACTTCATTACTGTGATTGATGATTACTTGATCCATCCACTTTACCCAACTTGAATCCAGGACCCATAAGGTACCAAAGTTTGCTGTGTCACTGTCATCATTCTTTGCACCAGTTATTATAAAAATAAAAATGCGTGTGGGGATCTCGAGTTTTTACACCCTTGGTGTGAAAATATAGAAACCTATCGAGCTCGGCCTCGAGGTTTCTATATTATCACACACCTTAGGTGTGTAAAAACCGCATATCACCCCTCACATGTGCATTATTCTCTAGTTCTTCAACTCTTACTGGTCTTATATAATAACCCCAATCAGCCAGAGCCAGATGTGCATCCTCTGGTGTCTTTTAGGCAGAATCTTGCTATGTGCCCTTTGGTGTTACATTTATGGCACACAATCTCTGACTTATATCCTTCACAGGCCTAGTACTTAATTTAGTCCCTGGGGTATTATTACTATCTGCTACATTGGGTATAGGAGTATGAGAAGGTGGTCTTACCATAGACTGAGGTATCCAGGAACTTCTTATAGGTCGAGTTCTGTGAGGTCTTGCTGCAGTATAGTCCTCTGCCAGTCTTATAGCCACTTCTGCTGTTTCTGGATGTGCTCCTTCACCCATAATTGTACATCTTTGGGGAAGTATATTGATAAATTGTTCCAGTACAATAACTTCCAATATTTGAGTTACTGTCCAGTATTTGGCTGCAACCATTTCATGCACAGGTCTTTCAATTGTGTATACACATCTTGAGGATTGTCTGCAGTATGAAACTTAAAGGATCTAAAACGCTGTCTATTAGTCTCAGTACTGATATTGTACCTATTCAGGATGGCTTGTTTTACTTTGCCATAGTCACTGATGTGAACCATTTCGACATGGCTATAGGCCTACTGAGCCTTTCCAGTTAAATAGGCGGCCAACTGTATGACCCATTGGTCTCTGGGCCAGGCACAAGCAGTTGCTACCTCTCAAAAGTCATTAAAATGCCTCAGTATCATCAGAACTGGAAAGTTTGACTAGTTTAATGTCATATGTACTGTCCCAGATGTAGCAGGGGGTCTGGCAGTACCTAGGGTCTGGATCACTCTCAGTGTTTCTGCCCATCTTGCTTGACTCTCTCTTTCCATCTCCATCTGGCGGACACAAACCAGCGTAATAACTTTCTCAAGTCTTCGGGGTTTCTCCACCTCAGGATCAGCTGCTTGGGCCCCTCCACAAGCTTCTTGTCTTCCATCTCCACCTCTTCTTGTTATCTTCCTTCTACAACAGGTTCCACACCAGTCAATAATGGTAGTTGTAACTCCTGAACACGGGACCGTGTGGCCGCTCCACTCCAGACTGCCTCTTCCTCTTGCATTCAGGTCCACTGGAATCTGCGCTCAAAGCCACCACAGCATCCCACTGTTGACACCATCTATCACAGGCTGTAGGTAATGATGGACCAAAGAGGCATCTTTGAAGTAGGAAACTCAAATGTTTATTCAAAACAAAAAAATAAAGAAAAGTGAACTGAATACGTACAAACTTAAGAGGAGCAAAGCAAACACATAACAATAATCATAGGCTAGCAGATACTAGCTTCCTAGAATGATTACAGCAGCATATCCAGGTCTGATCTCTTAAAATCAACTAATCTCAGCTAGACTGAGAACATAAGTTTTATAGTATTCAGGTGTCATGTGACCATTCAACTCCTCCCCTGAGCCTTTTCTAGAACATTATTTTTTAATTACAATGCATTTAAACCATTTCCAATATTACAGTATTTTTATTTCAATACAGCATTATTTTCTAAGACAAAGAAATGATATACAGCCCTTTTAAGTGATTTGTATAGAAATGCTAGCTGAAGCAAGCACACTCCCTTTAAGCCAGCATAAAACAGCAGACTCAAGGCTGGCCAGCTCCTAGAGGACTTGCTGCAACAGGAGAGACACAGAGCTGCCAGGAAAACCAGCAACACCACAGAGCCCTCGATCCTCAGAACGTCCCATTGAGCGCTTCAATCTGCATAATCCACCTCCTAAAGGTATTCACGGACAGTTTTAAGTTGTTTTAGCAGCACACTGCACCTTTGGGCTATTTGAGGCAAAAGCGCTTCACGAATATCATGCGATCGCGTAACTTTACTGGCAAGCACAACGTACGAGAAGGACTTCAGTGATGAAAGAGGCTAGAACAGCCACATTTAAAAGCGCCTTATGAAAAAGAGCTTACAGGGTAAATCTAAGGGCTACAGACTTAATTCTTTCTTTCACCAGCCTAAATTAAAACGGCATAATGACTATATAGAACCTTATACAAGGGAATCTTAAAGAGGCAGTGTCCTGCCATACTATTAAATGAAAAGGCTTTATTATACTTTTATGGTACTTTCTCCTGTCTGTAGTCATTCTAATTTATATTAATGAGTGCTTGTACCATATAAAGGGGTTGTAAACCCTATATTACAATGAAAAGCAAATTGTTTCTGCAGAAACCAGCTTAATATAATTATGAAGGTTTTAACACAGATAGTGAATATGTAGTCCTGACGTCAGCAACTGTTTATACTGTGTTGAATACCACTTTTCCTTTAATATAGGCATGACAATGGTATCTTTATGTACTGAGGAACAGACAAACATACATATAAAACAAAGTGGGTGGCCAGCCCAACAAATGAACATATAACCAACAAGACAAGGACAAGAAACAGCAGTACATTCCAGACTCATTATCTTTCCTATGAATAAAAAAAAAAAATGGTGGGAGCATTTCCTCTTCACAGCCTGCCCTCCAGTTCTTCTGCTGGAGACCTAAGTAGGTGCGACAGGAGAAGGAGGGCTCCTGGAGCCAAAGATAGGCTAGGAAGAAAGAAACAGCAGAAACTGCGGAAGGAAGGAGGGAGTAGTTACCTACTGCAAGAGCCTCTCTCAAGATCTACTGTTATGGTAAGTTCTTATGTAACTGTACTGTCTTACTGAGAAGGCTCTTAGTAGGTAATAACCTTGAGGACTAAGTCCCAAGCAATGTGAATCAGACAAGGACTGAAACACAGGAGGCAGGAAAGGTCTGCAGTAGGAGGACTTTAAAAATGGAGGCCCTAAAGGACAGCTAGTCAAAAGCCAGCACTGCGCCTAGAGGCAATGTCCAGACTGTAGTGTTTAGTGAAGGTGTGGACAGAGCTCCAAGTAGCTGCTGCGCAAATTTCTGTGGCAGAGACATTTCTGAAACAAGCAGTCGATGCAGCCATGCCTCTAGTTGAATGCCCTTTAACTTCCCCTGGCAGGAGTTTGTAATACTTCTGATAACAAAACAGAATGCAGTTTGCTAACCATTTGGATAAACACTGTTTGGAAACTGTGGTGCCCTCCTTTTGGGGTGAAGGAAACAAAGCTGAGCCGCCTTACAGACTGATTTTGTCCGATTTGTGTAACAATGTAAAGTTCTGTGCACATCCAATGTGTCAGAAGTGCCTCCCTGATTAGAATGCTCAGGTAATACACTGGCAAGTGTATGGTCTGATTTAAGGTAAACTCAAACTATCTTTGGTTAAAACTTAGATTGGTATGCAGAGCCACCCAGTCTCTAAAAATCAAATAAGGATCCTTACACATCAGGGTCTGAAGCTTGGAAATCCTTCAAGTAGAAGTAATAGCAACTAAAAACAGCGCTTTCAAGACAGCGAGGTTGCAACTTGTGGCGGTTCAAAGGGAGGCAAAGTGAGTTTCTCCTAATATGAAATTCAGATCCCACGGTGGAACAGGGTTCTGAACCGGGGTTCAAGTGGAGAATTCCTTTCAGAAAGGTTTTGGAAACCTCCAACTGAGCCAAGGTTCTACCATCTACTGGAGCGTGGCAGGCAGAATGGCAGACAGGTGGACCTTCAGTGAAGAATAGCTGAGCCCAAGGTCTGAAAGGTGCAACAGGTACTCCATCACTTGTGGAGCTGCAGGAAAAGGGTCCCAACCTTTGAGGCTGCCCAGATGGAAAACCTTTTCCATTTCATCGCATTCAGAGTTCTTGTGGGTGGCTTCCTAGCCTCCACAAGGACTTTGATGACTTGGCAGATACTCCAGAGTGTGACACAGCTATTTCTTAAGGTGCCACGCATCAAGGTGAAAGGACTTGAGGCCTGGTTGGACCAGTTTACCCTGCTGCTGGGTGAGAAGGTCCTGACAGAGTGGCAGAGGAACTGGTGGTTCTAACATTAGCTGTTGAAGCAGAGGAACCAAATTTGACAAGGCCAATAGGGGGTGATCAGTATCATGGGAGCCTCTTCCTCCTGTAACTTCAGGAGTACCTTTGAATGAGTAGAAAGGAGGGAAGGAGTACAAAACTCCCTGTCCAGCAGAGAGACAGCGTGTCTCACCAGAAAACACCATGCCCTGGAATGAGTGAGCAGAAACTGGGTACTTTTGCATTGTATGGAGAGGCAAACCGATTGCGATCTGGGCAACCCCAGAGTTTGAAGATTTCTTCAGCTACTGACTGACTAAGTTCTCACTAGTGTGTCTGAGTGCGGCTGAGAGTGTCCACCAGGATGTTTAGAGCTCCTGGGACATGCACTGCTGTCAACTGGAGGTCGTGCTGAACTGCCCAGTACCATACGCGCATTGCTTCCCTGCATAGGAGTATGACCGTGTTCCTCCCTGCTTGTTTAGGTACCACACCATGCACATATTGTCCGTCTGGACAAGAAGTGGGCCTGAAGGAGGAAGGGCTGAAAAGCCTGAAGGGTATACAGCACTGCCTGCATCTCTTGCACATTGATGTGCATGGATAGCTCCTTCTGAGACGAGGAACACTGGGTTCTGCAGTTCCCCAGATGAGTTCCCCAGCCCTGACCGGAAGCATCTGTGGTCAGAGTCTGGATCGAGGAGGGAGACTGAAAGGGCCCCAGCGGACATTGTTCAGGTCCTACCACTATATAAGATCCTTTTGCATAGAACTGGACAGTAGGACTCTGTGATCCAGGTTGTCTGATCTCTGATCCCACTGGACCTGCAGCGTCCACTGCATGACCCGCATGTGGAGCCTGGCTAGGGAAACAGTAGGAATTGCAGCTGCCATAAGGCCCAGAAGGCATAAGATTGCTCAGACCGTGGTCCAATGGCTGGAGGCCAATTGCCTGTGCTGCTGTTGCAGAGTTTCTGCCGTGTCCAACAGGAGAAAGGCTCGACCCTCAGCTGTGTCCAGCACCGCTAATAAAGTGGAGGCTCTGGGATGGGGTAAGGTGAGACTTAATGTAGTTCACCATAGTGCCCTCCTGGTGAAACAGATTCAGGGTCTTGGACAGAGTAGGCTGTCATGCGATGGGGCAGATAGGAGCCAGTCGTCGAGATATGGGAACACAAAGAGGCCTTGGTGGCATTATGCCGAGCCAACACCACTAAGCACTTGGTAAAAACCCTGGGTGCCGAGGTAAGGCCAAAAGGGGAGCCTTGAACTGGAAATGCTCCTCCTGGAAGGCAATCTGAGAAAGCGGTGATGGGAAGGGAAGACTGGAATATGCAGGTAGGCATCCTGCATGTCCAGTGCATAGAGCCAGTGTCCTTGATGGAGCAGTGGCAAGAGACCTGGCAGAGTAAGCATGCAGGATCTTTTGTACTCTACGTACAGACTGAGCATACTCAGGTCCAGAATTGGCCAAAGATCTCCGGTCTTTTGGGCACCAGAATGAAGTGGGAGTGATACCCTCTGCCCACCTGATGGAACAGGCTGTATTGCAGACTTTTCCATTAGAGCCTGGATCGCTGTCCTTATGAGAGAAATGGGATCTCTTGGGTAGCAAAAGTGACCTGGAGGGTTTTCTGGAGGTCTTTCTAGAAATTCTATTGTGTGACCTTGAGTGATGTCGCCTACCTTGACTTCAGCAAAGCTTTTGACACTGTTCCACATAGAAGATTGATAAATAAGCTAGGTAGGCTCAGGTGGGTCAGAAGTTGGTCAACTGGGTGGCAAACTGGTTGACTGGCAGAAAACAGAGAGTGGTGGTAAATGGTATACAGTCAGAAGAGATGCAAGTCACAAGTGGGGTACCTCAGGATCAGTCCTGGGGCCAGTCCTATTCAACATCTTCATTAGTGACCTCGCAGATGGACTAGAGGGTAAGGCTTGTCTGTTTGCAGATGACACCAAGATCTGCAACAGAGTAGATGATCCAGATGGGGTGGGCAGAATGAGAAGAGATCTGGATAAACTAGCAAAATGGTCAGAAGAGTGGCAACTGGGATTTAATGCAAAGAAGTGCAAATCATGCACATAGGGAAGAGAAACCCTGAAGCCACTTATAGGCTGGGAGGAGTTGCTAGCAGTCACAAAGGAAGAAAGAGACTTGGGCATCATCATCACTGATGACCTAAAATCATCCAAGCAGACCTCTAAAGCAGTAGGTAAGGCTAGGGGTGTTAGGGTGTATTAGTAGGGTATCACAAGTCGTAAGAGGGAGGTAATAATCCCTCTGTACAAGACATTGGTTAGGCCCCATCTGGAGTACTGCATGCAGTATTGGAGGCCACACCTTCACAAGGACATTAACCAAATTGAGGCAGTCCAGAGAAGGGCAACCAAAATGGTGCAGGGACTGCATCAGAAGACATATGAGGACAGATTAACGGAGCTCAATATGTATACCCTTGAGCAAAGGAGGAGAGAGGTGATATGATCGAGACATTTAAACACCTTAGGGCATAAACAAGGTGAAAGAGTCTAACATGTTTAAATATAAGAAAATAGCAGGACAAGAGGACACAGCATGAGATTAGAGGAGGCCGATTAAGGGGAATATGAGGAAATTCTTTTTCACAGAAAGGGTGGTAGATGCATGGAATAGCTTACCACAAGAAGTGGTGGCTATGAATACAGTGCAGGGCTTCAAACAGGCATGGGATAGGCATAAGGGAGCAATACAAATGACTATGAATAGATAGGTCACTGACAGAGCAAAGGCCGATGGCACATTTATAAGGTAGAAAAGAAATGGCAGACTGGATGGCCCTTGCGGTCCTTATCTGCCGTCAACTATGTTTCTATGTATGTTTCTATGATGAGCTGATAGAAACATAGAAACATAGAATTTGACGGCTGATAAGACCACTTGGCCTACCCAGTCTGCCCATTTCCTACCTGATGGATAAGCTGCAGATTCTAGTTAATCAACAGCTTACTTCCTCCTGTCCCCACTAGAATTGCATTATGCCTGTCCCATGCTTTCCTGAATTTTCCCACTGTTCTTGGCTCTACAACCTCCTCAGGAAGGCTGTTCCATGCATCCACAACTCTCTCTGTGAAAAATACTTTCTAACATTACCTCTGAGCTGCTCTCCCTTTATCTTCAAATTGTGCCCCTTGTTCTTGCACATCTCTTCTTCCGAAAGATACTACCCTCTTGTACCTTGTTAATTCCTTGAGATACTTGAAAGTTTCTATCATGTCCCCTCCCTCCTTTCCTCAAGGGTATACATATTAAGCTGCTTTAGTCTCTCCTCAGTATATGTCTTTGGTGCGACCTTTTCCATTTGGTTGCCTCCTCCTGAACAGCCTCCACTTTGTCTATGTCTTCTATGGAGATGGGGTCTCCAGAATTGCACGTACACTCCAGATGGGGTCTCACTAACTGTCTGTAGAGAGGATAACAACTTCCTGTTCAAACAACATGAAGTCTTGCTGTATTCTGACATATGCAGTGATATCCAACCTTTGAACTGCCCCAGAGAGGAAAGAGTTAACTTTCCATGCAAGGCATGGAACACTGAGCTCGAGCTCGGTTGAGACTCTGTCTGTTGTTGTTTGAACCCAAACTGCCAGATTCTTTACTCCGCCTCACTGAACAGTCGCTCTGGAGATTTCTTCTTCTGCTCGGTTCAATTTAGTCGGTTAAAGTGTCGTTTTTCCTGGGTTTCAACCGAATTTCTTCCATCTAACCTGTCGGTTCAGTCTCTGTCTGTGGTACCGTGAGTACAAGATAGGTTTATTATTATTAGCTTCTGTGTGGAACTTAGTAAGCGTCCGGATCGGTTCGGTTTGAACCGATCAGGTTTATAAAAAGGTTTGTTCTGCTTTTAGAGTGTGGTAACCGGTCCTTATCGGTTCTAAAAAGCGGATTTCATTCGGTTTTCCCGACCATGTCTACGGTCCAGGAACCGATAAGGGTGGCGAAAAAAGGATAAGTTTGGTTAGGACTGGCCATGTCTGAGAAACTCAAAGAAAACCGGGCCCACTGGTTTCAACACTGTAGTGTGTGTGGGAAGCCTTTGCTAAGGCTGATTCCCACACCACCTGTGTTTATTTTCTGGGGTTTGACCACCTCGATTCAGACTGCCAGATTTGCAAAGTTTTCTCACAGCTACACTGGAAAAGAGAGTAGGTAGGCTGAGGAAAGGGAGGCCAAAAGTCCGCTGACCGGATGGCCAGCCCGGTTCGGTTCCAACCAAACCAGAAGGAGTGCCCTCTGACCAGGGCGAAACTTTGGCAAAGGAGAACCGACTCTGAGGAGTCCGCTCCGTTAAAAGAAAAAGAAGGGATAAGTCAGCTGGTTCGGATCTACAAGTTCTTTCTCCAACCGCTGATGAAATAGCCAAAGCGATAAGGATTGTTCAGTCGCTAACTCGGTTCCGACCGAACCAGCACCATCGGTTAGGGGCTCGGTTCGGTCGGTTCAGGATTATAATTTAGAGGATTTTTATGAACCAGAGGAGGAGGAGGTGGGAGAGTGTGAGGATAGTGATGGTGATTATGAAAGTCTGGATGTGCCCATTGACCCTGACATCTCCCCAGACAGACCTTGGGGTTTCTCCTCCTAGGCTTTCTGAGTCCCTTCCCACTTTATGTTTTACAAAAGTGGCTGAAACTCTCAGCTTCCTGTGGAGGAAGCAGTAGAAGATCAGGAGGAGCCTGATTATGTTGAGATGATGGACATCCCAGAGTCTAGAGGCTGTCTAGTCCCTCCATAAGTCTTTTGGGAAACAGACAGTTAAAATTTTAAAGACTCTAATTCTATACCTCCTGTGGACAGAAGAATGAACAAGAGGTATACTCTTTCAGGCTCAGATACGGAGTTCCTTTCCCAGCAATGCAGCCATGTTGGGGTAGTGCAGGCTGCTGCTTGTGATAAGGCAAATATACCTTTGGCATCACACCCCCAGATAAGGACTCCAGGAGGATTGATGCCATGGCAAGAAACAGTATATGGCAGCATCTTTGGGACTCAGGCAGGCTAATTATATGGCCTACACAGCTAGAATACCAGAAGTCTAGATGGGACACTGTGATGGCTCTAGCTAAACAGGTCTCTGGCCAGCTTGCCAAGGAGCTGGAGCAGGTGACTGCAAATGGTATTGAGGCATCCAAGGTGCAATTTCATGCTGCAGTGGACTCCAATGATGTTTCATCTAGAGTCATGGCTACATATGTGGCCCTTCATAGGATGGCTTGGCTCAGATGTACTAGCCTGTCACAGGATACCCAGACTAAGGCCATGGATTTTCCTGTTGTTGGTAATTCTCTGTTTGGGGAGCAGACAGAGAACTACATGAAGAAAATGGATGAGTACAGGACCACCTATAGGAGTGCTCAGGCCAAGGAAAGGCAAGCCACCCCAGAGGCAGCATTCAGGGAAGGCCTTTCCATAGGCCTTTCTACCAAGCCCAGGCCTCTTCCCGCCTTGCCCAGAGGAGGTTCTTCAGAGGGAGAGGCAGGCCGGGTATAAGCAGGCCTGCTACCACCCCTCAGCCTAAAGCCCCTGCCAAACAGGCACCCTGATGGGTTTGCCCAGGCCGATTCTCCACTACCAGTAGGGGCAGGCTGGCTTACTTTGTCCAGGACTGGAGGTCTTTAACGTCAGACAAATGGGTCCTGGAAGTAGTAAGCCAGGGACTGGTTCTCAGCTTCAAACAATTTCCAAAGATGAGAACCAGATCTTTTCCACCTGCAAATCCTTCAGAGGCCCTTGCCCTAGAGGCAAAGGTCTCTTCCTTTTGGCTCTGAGAGCCATAGAAAGGGTTCCACCCTACACAGGGAAAAGGATTGTACTCCAGGTACTTCCTAACCCCAAAAGACAGGAGAATGGCGGCCCATCATGGATCTCAGGTATTTAAACAAGCACCTTTTAAAGCCAAAGTTCAAAATGGTGACTCTGGGAATAATTCTACCCTCTCTAAGGCCAGGGGACTGGCTAGTCTTCCTGGACCTCAAGGATGCCTATTTCCACATTCTCATCAGATGTTCCCACAGAAAGTACCTCAGGTTCGAGTTGCCCTCAGGCCATTATCAATTCAGAGCAATGCCCTTTGGCCTAACATCATCCCCAAGGTGTTCACAAATGCCTGGCAGTAGTAGTTGCTTTCCTAAGGAGAAAAATATCTCCATCTTTCCATACCTGGACGACTGGCTCATAGTGGGTCAGTCTCCAGACCAGGTCAAGTCACACCTACAGATAACTCAGCAACTACTCACTTCTCTAGGATTCCTCCTGAATCTTTCAAAGTCAGTTCTAGAGCCAGTGCAGCTCCTCACCTTCATAGGGGTGGAGCTGGATACAACAAGAGCAGAGCCTTCCTTCCCTGGACAGGGCAAGGACCCTTGTTACACTGGCCTCTTCATTCACCCTTCAGGTGTCTCGACCAGCAAGGCATTTTCTGCAGCTCCTGGGCCACATGGCTGCCTCTACAGCAGTGGTCCAAGGAGCAAGATTTCAGATGAGGGATGTTCAGTTCCGCTTAAGAGCCTTCTGATCCCAGAGAAAGGATTCTCTGACCAAGCTAATCCCAGTGACTTGAACCCTGATCCAGGCTTTGCAATGGTGGCAGGATTAGGACAACCTAAGGCAAGGAGTCCCCTTGTCACTCAATCTCATTCTCTAATCCTTACCACAGATGCCTCCCTCTTGGGCTGGGGAGCCCACTTGGGGATCTGACCACCCAAGGGTTGTGGTCACCTCAAGAATCTCTGCTTCACATCAATCTATTGGAACTCAGAGCAGTGTGTCTAGCACTTCAAGTTTTTTCCAAGTCTGTTCAGAACAAAGTAGTTCAGATCAGGAAAGACAATACCACCACAATGTGGTACATCAGCAAAGCAGGGGCACTTGGTCTACGGCCTTGTGCACTGAAGCAGTGAAGTTGTGGTTTCTGGCCTATTCCTGAATACCTCTCTGATAGCAGTGCACCTCCCAGGGAAGGACAATGTCCTGGCAGATGCTCTCAGCAGGATATCTCAGGGCCATCACAAATGGTCCCTAGATCCCCTGATCTTGAAGGTGATCTTCTCCAGATGGGGCACTCCATAGATAGATATTTTGCAGCCCCAGACAATCACCAACTTCTCTTTTTGCTGCAGACCCCCAGTGTTGGGCTCAGTTCCCTGGATGCTCTGGTTCTCAATTGGGAAGTGAAGTTCCTGTATGCTTTTTCCTTCCTCTCCTCTTCAAGGTACTAGTCAAAATCAGGTCTCAACCCTGCAAAGTGATTCTGATTGTTCCAGGCTGGGCCAGACAGTCCTGGTACCCTCTCTTGCTGTCCTTAGCAGTCCACCTTCCCTGTCTCTTCCCAGGAATTACAACCTGTTAACATGTTCTCAGGGAGGTTTGGTATCCGATTCTCAAATCTCTCAATCTCAAGGCCTGGCTCTTGAAGAGTTCGAGTTGCTGATTTGCATCTCTCTCAAGGTGTTCTGGATTCTCGAAGCCTCTAATAGAGTCTTCGAAGCCTTTCCCCAGAAAGACTTACAACTCCAAATGGAAAGGTTCACTATTTGGTGCTCTGGTAGCATATTTCTCCAGAATCTGCTGGGTTGCCTACAGTCCTGGACTATATGGTTCATCTCAATAGCTTGGGACTCAGACCAGCTACACTTAAGAGTGCATCTGGCAGCTGTCTCTGCCTTCTTGTCAGCAGGCAAGCACTCTTCCCTTTCAGCTCATCCTGTATTCTGTAAATTCTTCAAGGGATTGCTGCATACCAATCCTCCCTTCAGGGACCCTGCCCTGCTTGGGACCTTAATGTTTGCATTGCTCAGCTTATGCAACCTTTTGAGCCTTTGTCCTCAGCAGAGCTTAAGTACTTGACTTTGAAGACTGTGTTCTTGGTAGCCATTACTTCTGCCAGGCGACACGTGAGTTACAGGTCCTGTCAGTGGAGCCTGATTTTATCTCTTTCCATAGAGATAAGGTGGTCCTCAGGACTAGTAGGAAGTTTTGCCTAAGGTGGTTTCAGATTTCCACCTTAATCAGTCTATGTCTCTTCCTGTTTTCTTCACTGACCATTCCTCCTCTGGGAGAGGAGGCTGCAGCCTGGATGTGAAAAGGGCCCTTAGTTACTACATAGGCGCACCAAGGGTCACAGGTTTGACTCCTCCAATTGTTCCTCACTTATGGTGAGGTTGGCAAGGAAAACCTGCCACTAAGAGAGATCTATTGCCAGGTGGATTGTCTCTTGTATACAATTCTGCTAGTGAAAATTAGCTAGGATCCCACCCTCAGGCCTGAGGGCTCACTCTACTAGAGGTACAGCTGCTTCCCTGGCTGCTGCCAGGGATATTCCTATCTTGGAAATTTGTCAAGCAGCCACCTGGAAACAGTACATACTTTCACCAAGCATTACTCTCTGGATATCCAGGCTAGGAGTGATGATCAGTTTAGCACAGCAGTGCTTGGAGCCTGTTTCCAAAGTAGGTTCTGTCCCTCCTCCATGGAGGTACTGCTTAGTGAGTTCAATATGTCAGAATACAGCAAGACTTCATGTTGTTTGAAGAAAAATTACTCACCTTAGTAATGTTGTTTCTTCTAATAGAGTCTTGCTGTATTCTGGCCTCCTCTCAGAACCTGGGTTTTGGGATGTGGGTGGGTAGGAGCAGTGTTGGCACCCTAGAGGTGCCCCTCCTCTTTTCTCCCCTCTTATTTTGGGTGTGTGTTGCGTTTGTTTTTGGGTTTCCTGACCTGAGTCTTTGCCTTGGAACCAAAAAATCTTTTATTAAATTTAGTTGCCAGATTGGCTAGTGTGAGTTTACAGTTTCCACACAGGACACCCAGTGAGTGTAGCTCGTAAAGATCTGGCGGTTTGGGTTCAAGCAACAACAGACAGAGTCTCAGCGAGCTCGAGCTCAGCGTTCCATGCCTTGCATGGAGAGTTAACTCTTTCTCTCGGGGCAGTTCAAGGTTGGATATCACTGCATATGTCAGAATACAGCAAGACTCCATTAGAAGAAACAACATTACTAAGGTGAGTAATTTTTTTTCTAGTGTTGATGCTTCTCCTGTGCATCCCAGTATCCCCCAGCCCTCCTTACTGCCTTCTCATATTGCTTGCCCACCTTTAGGTCATCTGATATAATTACTCCTAGGTTTCTTTCAATTTTGTTGTTGTTATTAACTCAACCCCATTTTGTACTCTTCCCTGGGTTTTGTTTCCAGATGCATTACTTTGCACTTCTTTGCATTGAATGTGAGCTGCCACATATTTGACCATTCTTCCAACCAAGTCCTTTTCATTCTTTCCACCCCACCTTGTGTATCAACCTGTTGCAGATCTTTATGTCATCTGCAAAGAGGCATCCTTTCCTTCCAGGTGCTCTCCAATGTCTCTTATAAAGATATTAAGAGGATCGGTCCCAGTACCAACCCTGTGGTACCCCGCTAGTTACCCTCCTTTCTTCACTATGGACTCTGTTTATTATTACCTTGTGTCCTGTTGTCCAGCCAGTTTTTATCCAGGCTACCACCTTGGGACCCACTCCAAGGCTGGCTAACTTGTATATTAATCTTTTGTGTGAGACTGTACGAATGCCATGCTAAAATCTAGGTAGGCCATATCCACAGCCCCTCCCTGGTCTACTACTTTGGTCACCCAGTCAAAGAAATCTATTAGGTTACGTCTGACATGACCTTCCTGCTGTGTAACCACGCTGCCTTGGGTCCTGTACCCACTGGCCTCTAGGGTACTCAACAATTCTTTCCTTCAGAAATAATTCCACCATTTTCCCTACCTCTGAAGTCAAACTAACTGGTCTGTAGTTTCCTGCCTCTGCCATGCTCCCACTTTTGTGAAGTGAAATCACATTGCCCTCCTCCAGTCCTCAGGTACCACTCCATCCTCCCATGATTTGTTAAAGAGAGTAGTCAGTGGTGTTACTAGTTCTACCCTTAGTTCTTTTAGTATTCTTGGGTGAATCCATCAGGCCCCATTGCTTTGTCCACCCTCAGTTCAAGAGTTCTTTCAAAACCCTTTCTTCTGTAAATGGACTGGTATCGACCCACCCATTCAAGTTTCTCCCTAGTTTGGTTTAGGCGCCCCCATCTGTTGTGAATACTGAGCAGAAATATTCGTTCAGTATCCCTGCTTTTCACTGTCACCCTCTGCCCTCATTCCCTCCCCTTTATTAAGTCTCTGTATCCCTCCCTTGGTCTTTCTTCACTCCCTAATGTACCTATAAAAGGTTTTATCCCTTCTTAACAGAGTTGGCTATCTTTTCCTCAGTTTGTGCCTTTACTAGTCTGACTGCCTTCCTGCCTCCTTCTGCTTTAACTGATAAAGTTCTCTGTCCTGCTCCTTCTGTGTTTCCTTATATTTCCTGAATGCTATCCTTTTCTCCTTAACGTCCCTGCCACCTCTTTTGAGAACCATAGTGGTTTTTCCTTCGTTTTGTTTTATTGATTTGCTTCACACAAAGCTTGTTGCCTCTCAGATGGCTGTTTTGATTATTCCATTGTTCTCCACCCCTCCTTCTTGCCCATTTGTAGTGCTTTTCTAAGGCACTCTCTCATTTCCCAAAGTCAGCCTTCCCAAAGTCCAATACTCTGTTTTTGTATGGCTTGACTCTGTGGCTGTGTTTATTGTGAACCACATTGTTTGGTGGTCACTTGTTCCCAGATGGCTACCCTCTTGACACGTGAATATGGCGGCTGAGCTGAGCCAGCCTGAGTACTAGCTCCGTTTCCATCGTTTATTTTCGTTTATCTTGTTTATCTGCTTATTTGTTTTACTGTGTTTACTTTACGTTTATATTATTTTAAATGTTGAAAGACTAGATTAGGGTTGAAGAAGTGAGCTAGGCTAGGGTTCCGTATATCGAGTTTCGGTTTGCGAACATGCGTATTCGGGTATTGAGTTGCGGTTTTAAAGTTACGGTGCGGTCTTCTCTCGGCTTTTGTGTACCCTATGCTCTTACTTGCGATGTGCTAGCTTGTGCTAGCCTGTGGAGTCGGGGTTGCGGAGAGGATTTTGTTCTCTTGAACTGTGGGAGTCTACTTTGTTGATGTTGCCCCCAAGCGAGTTTTGGCGTTTATGTGACCACTTACCCGACCGCAGTGTGGCAGACTGAGGAATCGGAGAGCAGTGGAGAGGATTCTGCGCCATTCTTTCTGGACTGGTGGTGTTGTTTCTGTTTTGCTGAGAAATTGATTTGGGAGTGTCTAATTGTGCCTGAGATTCTCGGACATTCTTGAGGTTTGAGCTTCAGTTGTGGATAAGGGTTCCCTTAAATTGTGTTGTGGTTGCTATTGTTCATGAAACTGCTACAATAGGCTGATTGTTTTAATTTGTGGAGTGTTGTCCACTCATTGATCTTCAGCCGGGCAGGAGTTGCCCTGAGTGCTTCCCCAGGGACCTGGGGACTAGAGGTTTCTCCTAGGCTGCCTCGAGCCAGCGGTTTGGGCTGACTTACGGGACAGCTTTAGCAGTTTTCTGTTGTTTGAGTGAGGGTAATACTCCTGCAGAAACATATTTCGCCTTCTGAAGCTCTTGCTGTCTTGGATAATTAACTGCTGGAACTGTTGACGTCTGAAGAGCAGCTGTTGGAAGACCTATTGGACATTTTCTGGGTTCCCATGCTTGCACATTTGAACAATTTGATTTCTCTCCTGAGAACTCTCTGACTTTGCCTGGATTTTATGGTTGGACTATCGGAGAATTGTTTTCTCTGATTTTTAGTAATGTATTTTATTTATTTTAATTTTATTACAAATTCGATTTATTTATATAACTCCTGCCATGTGAGAGGTGGTATTGGGAGATTATTACATAACATTTTAGCAGTGCTGCATGTGAGAGGTGCTACACTGTTTAAAACACAAGTTTGTTTAATAATTGATTAGTTATTTTATTGTGTTTCAAATTATTGTATTTTATTCTATTTTGCCTTTGTATTTGAGCTGGGGTTTATTTTGGTTTATGTTAGTTTATTTTGTTTACCTGTCCTCCCTCAGTGAGAGAGAGGGAGGAGAGTGTGTTATTGAGTGTGTTATTTATAAGTTTGATATTCTTAGGTTTTTATTTTTATTTAAGTAATGACAGTTGGGCATTATTCCCCACTAGGCTTGGAACAACGTCCATTCGAGTGCCCACCATTGTCATCGACACCTATTTAGGTGTCAAGCATTGGGCATTTTGAAGGCGAGGGGCGAGGTGGAAAGCTGGGCCTTGTGGGGGACAGGGGAGGACGGATTGGGGTTCTAGGGTCAGAAGGCGTCCTGGGGGTAAAATAGGGTCAGGATAGAGGTTGCTCTTATCTTGTCCCCATACCCAAGAGTCCGAAGATTTCGGACAGGTACGAGGTCTTCCCGACATCTCATCCTGCCTTGGCGGTGTTGTGCAATGCCAGATCTATAAAAAACAAGACAGCTATTATAGCTGATCTTGTTGGGTCATCTGATCTGACTTGCATCACGAGACCTGGCTGGATGAAAATCCTGGCCCTGTATTGGCCTTGGCAACTCCAGCCGGGTTCTCGGATGATACACCGTCAAGGCTGGATCGTGGGAAGCGGAGGTGTGGCCATTATGTTTAAATCTGAACTGGGCCTTGCGGATGTGCCATTGGGGAACACCAGATCTTTTGAATATATCCTGGATGAGGGTGCAGGTTGTGGATTCTCCTCGTCTACGTCCACCAGGTGACGGAGGCGAATCCTCAGGAGATTGCAGACTTCATTGTCGACCTGGTGTTGAGGTTTCCCAGATTAATACTTCTGGGCGACTTCAATGCTTGGGTCGACGATGAACTCTCTCATTTTGGTCAAAATCTCCTCCAGTTGATGAATACACTGGGCCTGATACAGGTGGTTACCACCTCTACCCATATAGGGGGCATTCATTGGATCTGGTTTTTCTCTTGGGTATGGAGATCACTGATTTGGGGTGGAACCAATCAGTTGGTCAGATCATTACACCATAAGGTTCAGTTTCAGGGCTCCCTCTAATAGGTCTGCCCCTACGGAGATGGTCAATACCGCCCTTTAAGGGGTATCGGCCCCAATGAGCTAATGGCGGTGCTGGATCTATCGAGTTTGTTGGGTGAATGCATGAGTCCAGATGATCTTGTCTCTGCCTATAATGAGGCTGTGAGAGTGCTCTGGACAAAATTGCTCCTGTTAGGTGTTAGGCCTCTCACCATCCGTTCAAGGAGCCCATGGTTTGATGGCTCCTTGAAGGAATTAAAGCAGTAGGCCAAGGCTGGAGAGAGCCTGGCAGAAATCGGGCCTTGATGCTGACAAGCTAGATTGCTAGCCCATTATGAAGGCTACAAATCAGAAATCACTGTAAGAAGGCAGAATTTCTGTCCAGAGAGATTTCTGCTGCAAGAATCGACCGCTCAGCTTTTCCAGACTGTGGACAGACAGTGCAATCCAGTTGTCTTCAGCCTAGAGAAGCTTTTCTCAGCTTAGATCGCGAGGAGTTCGCTCGCTTTCTTGCGAATAAGGTTGCCAGCATCAGGTCGGTATTGGTCCGGCCTCTCCTTCAGGATTGTGGTGGACGACTGGTGGTATCTAATCCTCGGCCTGTTTGGTTGGATTTTCACCGCGAGATTCATGGACATTGTGAAGATCATCCAAACAATGTGACCAATTAGTTGTGGTTTAGATCCGGCCCTACACCGCTGTTAGTAGGTTGTGTAAGTTATCTACCTTGCTGACATTGTCTGGAAATCCTTGGAGATGGGGTTTTCCTGATCCCTTAAGGAGGCAGTAATTCGACCACTCCTTAAAAATCCTCCTTGGACCCAGACTGTCTAGCTAACTACCAGCCTATCTCTAACCTGCCATTTGTTGGTAAGGTTATTGAAAGGCAGTTGCATTGCAATTGGATGATCATCTCACCTCTCATAATGTCTATGATACTCTCAGTCTGGCTTCAGGAAAAGGCACAGTACTGAGACTGCCCTTGTTCGGGTATTGAGCGACCTCCTAATGGCTAGAGATCGAAAGGCTTGTACCATCTTGGTCCTTCTTGATCTTTCTGCGGCATTTGACACTGTAGACCATGGGGTGCTATTGGGCGACTGCGGGTCTTTGTGCTGTCTGGTACAGTCAAAAGTGGTTTCGTTCTTACCTCACTGGTAGGTCTCAGAGAGTTGTCACTGGAATTTATTCCTCTGACGCTTTCTCCTACCATGTGGGGTACCACAGGGCTCCATTTAGCTCCCATGTTTGCAGTGTATATGCTGCCATTGGGAGAAATCATCAGGAGATACAGTTTGAGTTTTCACTGCTATGCAGATGATACTCAGCTGTATATGTCCTTTCTCCCGATCAGAGTGATGCACTCTCTGTACTTAATAACTGCCTGGATGAGATCAGAACTTGGATGAGTTGAGCTGGTTAAAACTTAACCCGGATAAGACCGAGGTATTGGTTGTGGATTCAGGTCATCCTGGGGGGACTAGGTGTTGGAAAGCCATCGAGCTTATTACTTGTGGTGTACCGCTCTCTAGTTCTTCACAGGTTCGAAATCTGGCGTTATTTTTGATGGGTCTGACCTTAAAATCACAAGTGTCAGCTGTTGTCAAATCCTCTTTTACCATCTGAGGAATATCGCCGGGTGAAACATCTGATTCCTGGGAGGACCTTCCAACTTTAGTCACGCCTTTGTTGCCACCGTCTGGACTACTGCAATTCCCTCTATCTGGGGCTACCAGGGGTTGATATCGCCGCCTTCAGCTGGTGCAGAACGCTGCAGCCAGGCTTTTGACTGGGACTTTAAGAACCAGTCATATTACGCCTGTAAGCTCGCGAACTGCACTGGCTGCCTGTTCGATGGCGGATTATCTTTAAGGTTGGTTTACTAACCTTTAAAGCCCTACATGATCAGGGACCGGTTACCTGAAAGATCTTCTGGTTCCCTATTGCCCCTCCGTCCTCTCCGCTCCGTCAGTGAGGGATTGCTAGAGATTCCCAGGGTTGGTTTGAAGTTATAGGGATCTGGTGCTTTTGTCTTTCGGCTCCAACCCTGTGAATTCTCTACCTCGTGGTTAAGAGAATGCCCGACCGTTGACAGTTTTAAAATTGCTTTAAAAACATATCTTTTATTTTGGCTTATTCTTTATAGTTATGGTTGTCAATGTTTGGATTTTTTGTCTTTGTTTTGTTTATTGTTGTACAGCGCCTTGAATTTGAAAGGCTTTATAAATAAATTTGACTTGACTTGACTCTTCTGAATCTGAGATCCTTTCTCCTTCCCCATTTGAGAGTACCAGGTCTAAGATTGTTCCTCCGAGTGGGTTCCAACACTAGCTGTCTGAGGCATGCCCCTGTAGGACATCAAGAATGACCCTTCCCTTGGATGTGCTGCACAAAGGTACTCCAGTTAACATCTGGCATATTCAGTTCCCCATCAACAATATCTCCTTTTCTGCCATTTAAGGATGCCTTCTATCATTTCCTTGTCCATTTCCTCCCCTGAGATGGGGTCTGTAGCCAAACCCCAGGCGGATTGTGATGCCATTTCTTGTCTCCAGGGTGACCTATAGTGACCCATCAACTTCCTGTTTACTCTTTAGTTCTGTTGCTTAATCCTTCCCTTACATAGAGAGCTACTCCTCCTCCTTTACCCACCTGTCCCTCCTGTAGACTGTGTATCCTGGTATGTTGACTTCCCACTCATGGTTCTCTGTGTGCCATGTTTCAGTGACTGCCACAATATCCAGGCATCCCTCTTCCATTAAGGCCACTAGTTCAGGAGCTTGTTGCACAGACTACGGGCATTGGTACTCATCACCCTCCGCTTATTTTTATGGCCTTACATCTTTTAGCTCCATCCCTATCCTTAACACCTCTTTCTGCATTTATCCCTGCCTGCTCCTACTGACTTCTCTGCCTTGGTGTTTACCTCCTAACTACTGCGCTTTGTTGGGGAGGTTGATTTCCCGTTCTTTTCAGTGCCTCCCCTTGATAGTTTAAATGCTTGCCAATGAAGCATTTAAACCTGTCACCTAGGATCCTGGTTCCCCCGGCAGATGCAGACCATCGCACCAGTATAGGCCTGCATCCCTCCAGGTGGCTCCCCAGTCCCCAATGAAGCCAAAACCCTGAGCTCCACACCAGTTTTTCAACCATTCATTGAATCCCATGGTGCGGAATACCCTAGCATCATCCTTGCCATAGACAGGCAGCACCTCTGAGAAGGTTATCGGACATGCTGCTTGTCTAAGGCCCTCCCCAACTCCACAAACCCTCTTGCACCGCTCTGATCCCATTTACAGCCAGGTCATTTGTCCCTAGGTGGACAATGACATCCAGCAACCTCCCTCATGCAGCTGGTCCCGTGATCCTGAGGATTTGCTTCCTGTCCCTCCAAGCCATGGCGCCAGGCAGGCACCTTACCTCCTCTCCCTTCCTCCCCATGTCTACCCCCTAATGATTGAGTCCCCACCAGGAGTTGTTTCCTTCCCATGGGGTCTCGTGCCACCCTCCTGTGGGTCTCCTTTGTGGAGGTTCCCAGCATCCTCCTTGGTCTCCACTGCAGGTGCCTCCATAGAGGAACCTCTTTCATAGAACAGCATATGAATTGTGAGAGCTACAACTAGAGGGATGCACCTCTGTTCCACCACCACCCTCTCCCTCCCTGAGCCCACTTTGGTCCAACCGCTTTCTTTCTTGGCAACCTCTGGGGTAACGGTGGTGGCCCCGTGGTCTCTGGGTGGGGAGAGTTCTCACTAATCCTAGCCAGGTCAGCCTGGAGACGGGCAACCTCCTCCTCAGACCAGAGAGTGCCTGCAACAGGGCAGCATCGCAGCCTGCTGAATGTCTCCTGGAACACTGCTGCTCTACAGCCATTGCACTTTCACCACTCCCATCTTGACTTATTTTGTGTCCCCTCCTGTTGCTTTGTATGCTTATTGTCGCTTCTCCCTCTATTGTTACACTTACTTTCCTACTGCCTATGTGCCTCTTCAACTCTCACCCTTCCTGTTCTGGGACAGGAACTTCCTGTAGTCTTCAGTAGTATCCTTCCTCCTGCTTGGATTCAGACCTCCAGCAGCCAGGGGGATAAAGAGTTTTGTTTTTTTGGTTCCTTCAAGGTTGCTGAAACTAATGTGTCTTAGTGATCCTTTCTCTTCCTACTGCCAAACAGGAAGTTCCTGTTGTCAGTCAAATTCAGTGGCTATAAAACTAGGACTGGCTTTTGGGTGAGAAGGAGGAAATTAGTAAAATATCTGTAGTTTTGGACTTCTGTTTCTTGCTCTGCAACCAATTCTCTTCTGCCAGAAACAGCGGAAGCTGTAATTGGAGACAGCTGCTTTGTACACCTAAGCTGCTAAGCCACACACCCTAATTAGATTCACTCTCTGCTCTCATAAAATTAGTTTATACTTCCCTCTTCCCAGAAAAAACTATTTTTTTTTTACTTAAATGAGACCCTTCTTCTAATAAAGTATCTGTTTGCTTAATCCAAACAGGTTACTACTCCTGCTGAGACAGAAGTGATTAATTAGTAAAAATCTGTAGTTCTGGACTTCTGTTTCTTGCTCTACAACCAGTTCTTTTCTGCCAGAAACAGCCAAGTGTCTGTTGTGATCGCCTGCCAGCCCGACGGGTGGTTGTGATTCGCCTAACTGGTACTCCCTGAGCTAGCAATGGGGACATGGGGCCTGGTCAGGAGTTAGGAGGCTGCGGGGTTTTGGGGCAGCACCTCCAGAGGCATGCAGAGCTTTAGCCAGGGGTGGGGCTGGCTGCTGCTGAAGTAGCTGACCCTTGTTCTGACATCTGACAGGCGGATGCTTATTCTGACGCCACTGACGAAAAGTCTGTTTGGGTTTATACCTAGAGCAGTACATAGTGTACTAAATGCAATGCCTTGCCACTGTCTTGGCAGATTGATGATGATATCTTTCACATCACCCCAAAAAGGACTGAACCCAAAGGGAGCATCCTGGATGGTACCAAACGTCCCTGAGCAGGGCTCGATACCCTTAACCAGGAGTATCTGCACCAGCAGACAGCAGTCACTGTGTTCTGTAGTCGTGGCCAAAATATTGGCGCTCTTGCACTTTTTCAAATAACTCACAATTTCCTAAACATAAGTTGAAATTAACAACAGTATTTGGTCTCCACAATTCTTTATTTCTCTGTTAATATTACAGAACATTTGTTTTGATTCAGAATTTAATATAACCTTTTAAATCAGAAAATGAAAAAAATGGCATTGACAAAATTATTGACACCCTAGACTTAATATTTGGTAGCACAGCCTTTGGTCAAAATAACTGCAATCAACCGCTTCCTATAGCCATGGATGAGCTTCCTGCACCTCTCTACTGGCAGTTTGGCCCACTCTTCTTGTGCAGACTGCTCCAGTTCTCCCAGATTTGAAGGGTGCCTTCTCCCAACTGTTGTTTTATATCTCCACAGATTTTCAATGGATTTATATCTGAACTCATTGCTGGCCACTTCAGAACAGTCCAGCATCTTGTCTTGAACCATTCCTGGTGCTTTTTGAAGTGTGTTTGGGGTCCTTGTCCTGCTGGAAGATCCATGACCTTGACTGAGACCCATCTTTCTGACACTGGGTTCAACATTGCACTCCAAAAGGCCTGGTAATCTCCAGATTTCATGATGCCATGCACACGTTCAAGGCACCCAGTGCCAGAGGCAGCACAGCAACCCCAAAACATCACTGAACCTCCTCAATGTTTGACTGTAGGAAGGTGTTCGTTTCAATGAAGGCTTCATTTTGTTTTCTGTAAACATAGAGATGATGTGCTTTACCAAAGCTCTAATATGGTCTCATCTGTCCACAGGACATTCTCCCAGAAGGATTTTGGCTTGTTCAGGTATGTTTTGGCAAACCCCAGTCGGGCTTTTTATGTCTCTCTCAGCAGTGGGGTCCTCCTGGGCCTCCTACCATATAACCCCTTTCATTGGGTTGGCGACGGATGAATTCGAGTTGAAACTGTGCATTGCCTTGTGTCTGAAGGTCAGCTTGAATCTGTTTAGGCAGTTGATCGAGGTGCTTTCTCCACCATTTGAACAATCCTGCGCTGCAATCTTCAATCAAGTTTTCTCTTGCAGCCACGTCCAGGAGGTTGGCTACAGTGCCGTGGGCCTTAAACATCCTGATAACATTACGGACGGTGGAAACAGGAACATCGAGGTCTCTGGAGATTGATGTGTAGCTTTGAGATTGTCCATGCTTGGCTACAATCTTCTGTCTGACCTCCTCAGATAATTCTCTGGCTGTCTTTCTTTCTCCATGCTCATTGCGGTACACACAGTGACACAAAACAGGAGAATGAGTCCTTTTTCTATTCAAACTGGTTGAATGAGTGATTTTATATTGCAGGCACCTGCAACTCACCACAGGTGAGTTCAATTCAAAATGAAGGCTAATCACCTGCTTGAAATCTAATTACTTCTAACTACTTCTAAAAGGTGCCAATAATTTTGTCCAGTCTATTTAAGGATTTCTGTGTGGAATAAGCTAAGACTTAGTAAATTTTTCTGCTTTTGTGTTTTATTCCACTGCAAACCAAAGACATACATATGTGGATACCAAAATATTTTTAATTTCAACAATTTTCTGGAAGGAATGTAGTTGAAGCATCTGCAGCATGATATGTAGCCCTGAGGACATTTCAGCATGAAATCTCTGCCATCCGGATTGTCGGAACATTCTTTGATATTACCTCTGAATCAGACAGGGAGTCAGAGTCAGCTTTGAGCTGGCCGAATGGACTTCAGAAGATGACCAGGTGGGTCCACGTAGTTCAGTGCTCGAAGAGCTAGGGTAGAGGACAAATAAATTTTCAGTCCAAACTGGTCGAGTTGCCTGGACTCCTTGCCTGGAGGAGAGGTACTATGTGTTTCGTTTAGCAGTGCAGTCATGAACCATGTTAATGACCACTGAATCCACTTTAGGATGGATGCTGAGGTGGTCCTTTCCCTCGGGAGCATGATGTAATCTGTCAGCCTTTTGGAGATAGTGGTCATTGAAGATGGCTTCTGCCAGATAGTAGAGGCCAAGTCTCGTGAGGGCCTTCCAGCCTTGTGCCTCCTGGATTTTCTTGAGGATTTCCGTAAAGGAGGGATCCTCAGGCAGAGACTAAGACACTCTTTTGGTGCAGGCTCATTGGGCGGAGGGATTTCATAGCCCGAGGCAGAAGAGGACGAGCCAGACTCAAGTCTGATGGAGGGCTCCTGTCCAGAGATAGAGCCCCAGGAAAGGAGTTCCCTCTGAGGCATGGGGCACTCCCCTGCCCGGTCTGGGACTGAAGCATGGCCAGACATCAGGCCAGGCGTGAGGGATGAGACTTCACTGGAAGAAGACCTGGGTGTAGGTACTGAACAGCCGGGCTGAGGTGGCAACTGGCTGACATCGGTCCAGTTCCATTATGAACTGAGTCTTGGCATCATGCCACACAAACTGAATGATAACTTCTGAAATCTGCCTGAGGCAGAGGAGGCTGATACAAGGGTGGGTAGCCGGAGATGGTAACCTGGCATTGGGTAAGAAGGCAGGGTAACCATGTTTTGGGTAGCCCGGCATAGGATAGCTGGACGTAGAAAATGTGGATTCTGGTACCCTGGCAGCGGAAGCCCTGGTGTTGGGTAGTTAGGCGTTGATATCCGGGTCACTTAGAGCTGGGTAGTGTGGCATGAAAGGCCTGATGGAGGCCCTGACAGAGGTGCTAAGGGGGCCTGGAGGAGGCCGTGATGGCAGCACTGATGGACCTGGCGGAGGCCCGATGGAATGTCAGGAGGGCCTGGTAACATCAGGTCTGCAGCAGGCACCCTAAAGGCCAGAGGGTTCTACTGGCATCTGGGAGGAGTCACGAGCCCAGACAGGGAACCTCAGAAAAAGGGGTCAGCGTGTTTCTGGAACGTCCGCATAGTGTGTGGTCCAGTGTCGGCACCTTGGGAGTGATGATGGGTGGACCCTCCTCCCATACTGGCTCCAAATGATGAGGCAAAGCTAGAGGTTCCACCAGAGGCGGCGGAGAGGGAGGGTCCAGGTGGAGACACCTCAGGAGAAGGCTGTGGCAGCGGCAGTGGTCGCTGATTCAGAGGATCGACATCAGGCCTGTTATCAGGGCCCAATGTAAGAACCATGGCTGGGTGTTCACCGTGTCTGATTTATCAGCCAGGGCTGTGTGTTCATCAGCAGAGCTGATGACCGCCTTACCAGCTGTGTCACTGAACTTAGACCTGTGTGCTTTAATGGGCCTAAGAGTGGCAGAAGCCTCGGAAGAACCCAGCGCCTGCCTGAACTGTGACCAGTTTGAGCGGAGGACCAAGGGCTGCTTGCAGTGGTGGGAGCAGTCTTGGCCAGAGGGGCACTCCTTTGCTGGTGGAAGGCCACTCGATGTCCGTGTTCCCAGGAGGGAAGCTGCGGGCGGAAGGAGACTGGTCCCGGTCTCGATGCTTCTTGTCCTCCTTCTTCGTGTAGGAGTCAGAGCACCCGCAGTGAGAAGACAAACTCCGAGCTTCTGCAGCTCCTTCTCCACAAAAGTCAGCTTCAGCTTCAAAATATGGGCTTCTAAGGCCTGTTGGCAGTGTTTTGTGTGGCGTGGTTAAGCGCTGGCTGACTGCACAGTCCTCAGTTTTGTGCTTGGGTCCCAGGCAGAACAGACAGAGGAATGGCCGTCTCATGCGTAAGCTGTGAGCTAGAGGAATCGTGACTTGTTCTTGTGCGACTCAGTAGATGTTGGAGAAGACATACACAAAAATACTACTTTGTCAAAAGAAAGAAAATAAAGAAAAGGATGGAAATACTCATCCGAAATGCAGTCGATCGTAGCAGTGTTCTCCATGAGGTCCGACATGAGGTCAATCTGGCGGAAAGAACTGGAGGGCAGGATGCGGGGAACCTACTTATATAGTGTCACGCTGATGTCCATCATGTGACATCGGGGGTGGTCCTCACCAGACACTGCTAGCTAAAGTTTTCCATGTGGTCTTAGCACCTGTGGCTCAGTCCTCAAGGTTTTATTACCTACTGCAAGAGCCCTTTGAAATAAGATAATTTATGTGGTACAGTAACTGTAAATCACAAAGGTTGTGGAGTAACCCCCCAAAAAAAAAGTTGAATAAAATCAGTGACTAAAAGGAGAGCTGTTCAGAAAAGAGAAGGGGGAAGGACCATAAAATGTAAGACAGCAAACTTTACCAACTAGTTAGAAGAAGGAATAAAGAGCATAATAAATATGATGAATCGTGTGTATATTTTTTGGGGGCTTGAAAATATGAGTTAAAAAATAAGAAAGAATAGCAAAATCAAACTTGGTAAAAGATAAATAAATAAACCCCAAAACAAAACAAGAACACAGGATGTGTTATAGTTCACGACAGATCTACCCAAAAGGTAGCCTGTGGTATGCACAAGGAATTATTTCAAAAGCACACAGTATGCTTAACTACAGGGTGCAAGCAGCACAGCAAAACAGCCCTGCATTGTCTGGGGTTATATGGAATGCCTGACTCTTCACTGACCATTCTCAGACTCTATCCGCATTTCAACATTTTACTTCCTGTTGTCACATAGTAATTTGGAGTCTATGACAGTTAGCATCTTTGCCTCTTCTCTGGTCATGCTACCACCACCTGGCATATAGAAACATAGAAGTTGACAGCAGATAGGAACGCAAGGCCCATCTAGTCTGCCCATTTCTTTTCTGCCTTGTGAATGTGCCATTGACCTTTGCTCTGTCAATGGCCTATCTATTCATAGTCATCTGTATTGCTCTCTGTCACAGGGTGCTCCTGTGAAGGGTTTAGAGCCCTGAGTTGTTATATATAACAGTAGGAGGGAACCTACAAGCTATGTTGAATTTTGGTCTGAAGGTGCTGTCTATGTACTTATAGTTTTCAGTTAGGCTGTCAGTTTGAAGTCTGGCAGCTGCTAATTTATTAAAACAAAAGACAGCATCTGTTTAGTAATAGTGTTTAAAAAAATGTAATGAATAAAATCAAAATCAAACGTAAGGGATAGTTGTTAGATTAATAAAAATATTTCATGACACTTTTCTGGGTGGAGAAACTGAAGTGTAGAGCTTTGGTGAAAGCATGCTTAAATTCAGTCTCTTGCCCAGGGTCAGTTGTCATGCTGAGAGTCCGTCGGCATCATGAATTGCCGGTAAAATTACTGTGTGAGGGTATGCACCTTTGATTAGGTATTTTTGTCCTTGTGATGTAGCCTGCAGTCTTTCAAGCCACGTATGTCAGGTTTAAAATGGTGTGGAGAATTACCTGGTTCTCCTTAATATTCTCCGTTATGTTCTTTATTCCTAAAATGTATTTAAAATATGCTGTCCGGTGTTAAAATTGCTTTAGGGCTTTAGGCGCAACAGTAAGTAAACAAGCGGCTTCCTATTTTCGACTGTCTTGAAGTCGTGAAGGCATTTAGCCTTCTAGTGGTGTTTAAATTTCATGTTTCCCTTGAAAATCAATGGAATGTTCTACTTGCCCTCGGAGTTGAGGTAGGCTGTTTGTGGGTGGTTTTGGGACTTTAGTAGGCGAGAGGATTTTTGTATTCTACGGTGATTTTGTAAGCCAGGGTTTCATTTAACTTTGGCTCTGGTTTGTTCGCTAATCTGAGTCCAGCTGGTCTCATTAGTCTCACATTTATTTGCTGAATGTATCGTGGCTAAAAGGGTCCGGAGACTTTTGGGGGCTCCTTTTCTGTGCTCTTCTCTCATGGCTAATAGCTATTTTGAGCCGCTTTGTTATTCTCTGGGTGAGTGCCTCTTGGTGTTTAATATAATTTTGTAGCATCGGTATTCTAATTTAAATACAGTGGAAACATCCAATGGTTCAGTTTAAAAGTGTTATATTTTAGCCATAAGCCAGTGCCAGATTGAATGCCTTTAAATCAGTGTTATATTGGCTCTCTGTATAAAGGGTTTTGTTATATATTTCTGAGCTTTTTCCGATGGTGCGATTGTAAACACTATCACAAAGATATTTACTTTTAAAACCTTCTTTAAAACGGATTATTCCAACAAAGCACAATTGTTTTGAACTTCACTAACCTTTTGAGTTAGAGTGGGAGGTTTGGAAGTGATTCAGACTCTTTCTGGAACAAGGGTGTTTGCAGTGGTAATGGAGTCCTGAGTTCGAGTCCTGGCTCCTTCTTCTTCTTCTTCTAGGAGCCAGCCACCTCATTTCCTTTCTTTTATCAGGTATAGGAAGGAGGTGCTATAAGTTTAGAAATAATGTTTAAATCACTATTAAAAGAGTTTAAACTGCTGGTAGCATAATAAATGTTTTGCTTGGGTAATTTAAAGGAGCAGTGTGTATATAAATAAAATAAATACTTGGCAAATAAAGATTTATTGTTTAAATTAAAATATTGGGGAGGAGTTGAATGATCACATGACCCTTTTGGGATATAAATTCAGACTCTTTGGATTAGAGTCAAGTTTATTTGAGGTCAAGGAGAGTGCAAGGTCATTCTGCTTGCTGTGGGTCTGGAGCTATGCTCTGGAGCTGTTTTCAAAGTGCTCTATGGAGTCATAATGCTCTGTGCTATCTACTGCTCTGAAAGGAAGATTTATAAATGCCAGATGAATTTGTCTGCTGTGGTATTTCTGCTGTGAGTTCCAGAAAAGCTTTGACAAAGTGCTCTAAAGGCGAAGGTATACAATGTCTGTACTAAAACTGAGAACCTGATGTTGAACTGATGCACTAAATTAAGTATTGATCTGCCTCTGAATAATTTTTCAGGAGAATTGAGAATAAATGTGGAACTTTGGAAAGAGGCTACATGTGTCAAGCTACTTGATTTGCCCACATAAACCTCGCCCTACCACACTCCCTTATGCCTGTCCCATGCCTGTTTGAAACCCTGCATTGTATTCATATCCACCACTTCCTGAGGTAGTCCGTTTCATGCATCCACCACTCTTTCTGTGAAAAGAACTTCTTCACATTACCCCTTAATCAGCCTCCCTCTAAACTCATGCTGTGTCCTTTTGTCCTGCTATTTTTCTTATATTGAAACATGTTAGAGTCTTTCACCTTGTTAATGCCCTTAAGGTGTTTTAATGTTTCAAAATACTTTTGAACTCCTTGTAACAGTGACCCTCAGTTTCTTATGTCTTGGTAGTTTGTTCTCTGACTCTGTCAAAGATGTGCTCTTGCTGCAGAAGGAAAACATGTCACATTGCAGATATTATATTAAAGTCACAACAGATGCGTAAGTTGATCGTCGGGATGCACTGTCAGGTGTGCACACAGAATTATTTTCTTTTGCCTGATGCTCCACCCTCTATCCCTGCCACTTTATAAGAACTCTCTGACATCCAGTAGCATCCCTCCCCTAGCCCCATCCCCTGCAAGTTCTTGGTGTTCAGTGCAGCCCCACCCCTGCCCACAAGCAAATCCACCTAGAAAGACACTCATAGGAATAGGAGCAGTATTGCAACGAGGGTGGGGTCTCTCCTGAGGCTCCAGGATTAAAATTCAAACAGAAGAACTGTGCACACTAGAGAGTGAATAAAAGCCAGTCCACAGACGGATTATTGCTGCAAGCTGCTTTATTAATAACCAGATCCACCAAAATCATCTACATAGCAAAACCCAGCAAGGTTAACAATAAGGCAAGACTGACTTTCACTGCCAAATGTGTAACCTGCCAGCTACCTCTCACCAGTCTGCCCTGGTGATTCATTTTGATGTTTGGTGGTTTTGTTGACAACAAATTAACTTGTACCTTGCAGCAATAATCCATGTGTGGACTGGCTTTTATTCACTCCTCTAGTGTGTGTGCAGCTCTTCTGTTTTCATTTTGCTCCCTGCAGCCAAACCCTGTCCAAGTCCTGCAATGCGGCTGGCACAAACCTTCTGCTCACCTCCTTAGGTCTCCATTGACTGACTCCACAGGCTACATTATCGATACCAGCGGGAGTATCAATGCAGTAGTTGTGAGATGTTTTGAAAATCACGAAAGTGCTCAATGTAGCACTCCTCAGCGTGATTTTCAGACATGTCTTGCAACCACTATATCAGTATACCTACTAGTATGTCGATGCAGTAGTTTGGCAAATCAAACCGTGAATGGTCAAGGAGGTGAGTGGAGGGTTTGTGCTGGCTGTCATCATGGAACCGAAGTGGGATGTTGGGGTGCTCTTGGGGTGAGGTGCTAGTTGACACCAGGACACTTACATTGGGACAGGGACAGGAACAGGAGGGGTGCTACTGAGCACCAGGGAGCACTTGCCATGGGAACAGGAAGGCGGAGTGGAGTGCTACTGGATGCTGGGAGCACTTGGAAAGGGATGGGAGAGGGTGGGACTGTCATAGGAAGCCAGCGAGTACTAATAACGGGACAGGGATAAAGTGAGTGCCACTGTATGCTGAGGGGTAGGGTACCACAGAATATCAGGGAGTGCCTAGAAAGAGAGGAAAGGAAGGGTGACAGTGAACACCAGAGAGTGTTTGAAAAGGGAGGTGCAAACTTTGCAGTAGATTGTCACCCCTCAGTTGCAACTTACAGAAAGCTCCTCCTTGTGGCATACTGGCTGCATAAAGAGACACAGTTAAAAGATAGCTAATGTCTCCACTACTGGCAGCTGCAAAGAAATGCATCACTAAAAAGTGGCTGGATAAAACCGTACTTACCCTGGAGGGTGGCATCAGTTTGTAAATGAAATTTATGAAATGGAGCAACTGACATTTTCAGTATGAAATCAGGCAGAAAAATATACCAACAGATGGGTCACTTGTATGATGACCAAAGATCCTCTTTTGTCCCTTGAGTGGGAGTGTTCTGGGGGACCTGGTATCCCTGTCGAATCATTCTAGAGGAAGTTCAACCACCTGAGAGGGAATCTGTAGTAAACACATTCAAATATTGTACTATGCTCAACTGTGCTTAGTACCCTGAGAGATGCCTGGATGTATCCTGCAAACTACACTCACTTATATATATATATATATATATATATTCACTGTTGTATTGTTTTGTCTTCTGTGTAAAAGTTTGATGAAAACCAATAAACATTAATTATAGTAAAAAGTGGAGGTGGCACCAGTACCCGGGAGTGCTTGGATAAGGACAGGATGGGGTGACACGAGTACCCAGGGCGTGCTTTGATAAGGACAGTGATGGGATGACACTGGAAACCAGGCAGTGCTTGGATAGGGACAGGGAGGGGTTACACTGGACTGAATGGAGTGCTCGGGATGAAGAAACAGAGCTGTATGGGGGAACAGAAATTTTAAAGCAGCAGTGCAATGTAAAAAAAAATTAAGCTAATTCGACGGTTTATTCCTAGTGCTCTGCTGAGCATTTACCTGATACTCTTTCCGACACATTGTACTGTCATCCCGTAATTTGCTCAGTTATCCTTTGTTTTTGTTTTTACATTTCTGCCACCGCCATGTTGAACTAGAACCCTCTGCTGCTAACTGCACGTATTACACAGGGACATCAGGAATGTTCAGCACAGTGTCCCACTGCAACCAAAAGACGCGGATGTATCGAAGGGGGAGCACAGCTGTAAATTAGGCAGCCGCCATATTTATTGTGGTGCCACAACAATTTAAATAAATTTTAAATACCTAAAAGAAAAAGTGTTTATAGATATGGAAACCTCATGTATGGCTGCATCCTTAAAACCCTCAAAATAATTTTGATAATCATTTCCTGATTATGTTGCACTGCTGCTTTAAGCTTTGCTTGCCACTTCATGATTTTATCTAAACAAATCCGAGCATCATTTATTTTTGTGGCCTAATGAAATCTTGCATTAGGGAAATACTTACTGAGTTCAGTCTTTCACAGGTCAGCTTTTTCTCCTCTTTTTCTAGGCCTTTAATCTGAGACTCCCACTTGTTTATAGTTCTGCCTATTAGACTGACCACATGCTGTACACCAAACACCTCTCTCTCATTTCATAGAAACAAATTTGTAGCGAATGTGGACTGCTTGGCCACCTAGTCTGCCCATTTTCCCTGCCAGTAGTATTGTCACAGACCCTACTTAATCTCAAGCTTATTCACACCTCTACTTCTCTTTCTAAGATCCCTTATGCCTATCCCTTGTTTTCTGAACCCCACCACTGTTTATGTCCCCACCACCTTCGCTGGAAGACTGTTCCAGGAATCCACCACTCTTTCTGTGAAGAAGTACTGCCTCATATCTCTCCTGAATCTGTCCCCTCCAGCTTCTTATCATGTCTCCTTGTCTTGAGCACCTTTTTTCTGAAAAATACTTTCCCCTGTACCTTATTTACCCGATGAGGTATTTAAAGGCTCTATCACATCCCACCCTCTCTGTCCCAGGGTGTACATATCTAAGTCCTAAGTCTCTCCTCATGAGCTTCTTATACAGACCCTGTACCGTTTTAATTGCCCTCCTCATGACCATCTCCACTCTGTCTGTCCTTCCAGAGATATGGTCTTCAGTACTGGAGACAGTACTCTGGGAGGGTCTTACTAATGATCTATACAGAGCAATACCGCCTCCGTCTTTTCTGCTTATGGATAGCCCTCCTATGCACCCCAGTATCCCACTAGCCCTCCCAACTGCCTTGTTGTACTGCCTGGACACCTTTAGCTCATCCAGTATGATTACCCCGTGTCTCTTTCCTGCATGTTGGTCATCAATACCATTTGTCCCATTTGTACTCCACCCTGGGTTTCTGTGCCTAAGCGTAATTATTTTGCACTTTTCACATTGAAACCCAGCTTGCTACAATTGATCATGCCTTAAGTTTTCTCAGGTCTCTGCTCATCATTTCTGCCCATCTGGAGTGTTCACCCTCTTGCACATTTTCGTGTCATCTGCAAAGTGGCAGACCTTCCTTCGAGCTCCTCGGCATTGTCACTTATAAAGATATTAAAGAGGTCTGATCTCATCACTGATCGCTGAGGCACCCCGCTGGTCACCCTCCTTTCCTCGGAGTGAACTCCATTTATCAGTACCATCTGTCACCTGTCCCCTAACCAATTGCTTACCCAGTTTACCACCTTTGGACCCACCCTTAAGCTTCCCAGCTTGCTTATTTATTTAGATTTTGTAACCACATAAGTCCACTGAGACCAGAGGTCCCTTTTTCAGGGGACCCGGATTACAAACATACAGCAAAATTACATACAGTGGATGATAATACAGTGGTTAAAATTGAGACATAACATTGGAGAGACAGAAATGGCTGGTTGACAGTCCAGAATATACAGTTTCACAATGCATAGAATTAACAGGAGTCACGGTGAGCGCTTGCTAGCCTCCTGTCTGGAAGAGTGTTGAAAGCCTTACTGAAATCTAGGTAGGCCATGTCCACCGCTCAACCACGTGATCTAATTCCTTGGTTACCCAGTCAAAGAAATCTATCAGATTTGTTTGACACAACCCTCCACCCAGATCCATGCTGCCGTGAGTCTTTTAACCTGTTGGATTCAGGATATTCCACAATCCTTTCCTTTAGCAGTGGCTCCATTAACTTTGCCACCACCGATATCTGGCTGACTGGCCTATAACTGCTAGCCTCTTGCCTGCTACCACTTTTTATGCTACATCTGCTTCTCTAGTCTTCCAGAACCACTCATGTTTCCTGTTTCTAATGAGCTGTTAAATAGGACTGACAGAGGTGCAGCCAGTACCTCTCTGACCTCCCTCAACACCCATGGATGCACCTCTTTGGCCCCATTGCTTTGTCCACTTTCAGATTTGTGAGTCTCTTTAGGACATCCTCTGAAAAATGGACTAATGTCCGCCTCCCTCACTCCAGTGCTTCTGTTACTTTTCGAGACCCTCCTCTTCTCCTTCATTATTTATTTATTTAAAAGTTTCACCAGGAAAGGCATACTGAGCTGGGAGCTCATTTCCAGATGTGTCCTGGGGGAGGCGTGGTACAGTACAGTTATGTTGGCAATCAAATACAGAGCAGAAAACAGAGTACAAGTGCAAATACACTGAGAACAGGTACAATACAAATCATGACTAGAGTACAAGGACAACAGTTACAGTAACAATGCACTCGTCTGTGTGAACACTGAGCACAAGTATTTTTTCAGGATGTCTGCCTTTTCCTGGTCCCCTCGGCACAGTCCACCCTTCCTTTTAATCTTACAATCCCACCCTGGTCTTCCTCCTTTTACTTACATGCCTAAAAATGTCTTGTACCCCTTTGTCACCGCTTGGCTGGTCTCTCTTCAGTTTTTGCTTTTACGCCCTTACTGCTTTCCTGATACACCTTTCTATCCTCCTCCCTGTGACTCCTTATACTTTCTGAATGCTACCCTTTTAGCCTTTACCTCTCAGATTTCCTCTCAGACTAACCGCCCTCTTTTCTACCCCAGTTGCTGAGCATCTGATGATGATAAATGCTTAATGGTTGTCCAGTGCTGCCTCTTCTTCCATAACTCAACCTTGCAAGTCTTGTACAGCATATTTTGTCCACCTGGCAATCTGTGCCCTTACTGTTTACAAACAAGTCCTTTCCTTTGGTGTTAGCAGAGGGAACAAGGATATCAGTGGGTTCTGTTTAGTCCATAGATATGTCAAGTTTAGAACTTCACCCAGTCCAGCTGCTTCTTGTTCTTTTCTTTTCCTTTTTTACTTTATTACTTTTGTGGTATTGAATGATGGGTGGAGAAAGGTGAAGTATAGGAGGAGATTGTTCCAGGTGGAAGGAAGCTGAAGGAAAAACAGGTTGCACAGAAGCAGAGTTGGAAAAAGTAGAAAAGTGCAGGAATATCTAGGAGAAGAGCATATGAGGCAGAGGGAATGAAGTGAAGAGAACCAGAATATGTCAGCAAATAAGGGCTGCTGGGCCCACCCAGTCTGCCCAATTTTTCAACCTTTCATTTTTGGTGCAGTCTTAACTTGATCTGCACCGCTATCTTTTCCACTCCCTTCTTTACCCCTACAATGCTCTTGTGCCTGTCCCAGGCATTTTTGAACCCTACCATTTTTTTCACCCCACTACCTCCGCTGGAAGGCTGTTCCAGGCGGGCACCACCTCTTTGTGTGAAGAAGCAGTTCCTTACATCTTCCTGAATTAACCCCTTCCAGCTTCATAGCATGCCCTCTTGTTCTTGAGCACTTTTTCTCTGAAAATACCCCACTCCTGTACCTTATTAATCCCCGTGAAGTATTTAAAGATCACTACCATGTCCCTCCTCTCCTCCAGAGTGTACATATTTAGGACCTTAAGCCTCTCCTCATAGGGCTTTTGATGCAGACCCTGCACCATTTTGGTAGCTCTCCATCTGGACCACTCTACTCTGTCTGTGTCCTTCCTGAGATATGTCTCCAGAACTGGATATAGTACTTGAGATGAGGTCTTACCAGCAATCTGTATAGGCGCAGTACCACCTCCTCTTCTTGCTGGCAATACCCTTCCTGTGCACCCAACATCCCACTAGCCCTTCCAACTGTCTTGTCACACTGCCTGGCCACCTTTAGGTCATTTGATTTGATTACCCATAGGTCTCGCTCCTGCTTGGTCTTTGCTAGAGTCACACTGCTTATTTTGTGCTTGGCTTCTGGGTTTCTATGGCCCAAGTGCATTATTTTGCACAGTTTTGCATTAAAGTCCAGCTGCCATACCCTTTGACCACTTTTCTAGTCTTTCATATCTGTACCCATCCTTTCCACCCCACCCCAGAAGTGTCTACTCTGTTGCAGATTTTGGTGTCATCCTGAGAGAGGCAGACATTACCTTCCAGTTCTTCCGCTTATGTCACTTATAAAGACATTGAAGAGGACTGGTCCCAGCACCGATCCCGTAGACACCCCGCTGGTCACCCTCCTTCATTGAAGTGAACTCTGTTTACAACTACCCTCTGCTTCCTATCGCTGAAGCAGTTTTTTATCCAGGTTAGCACCTTATTACCCACCCCAAGTTTCCCAGCTTGCTTACCAGTCTGCTATGTGGAACGGTATTGAAAGCCCTGCTATAATCCAGGTAGACCATGTCTACTGAGTGCCGTCTTCCCCTGATCCAACTCCTTGGTCACCCAGTCAAAGAAGTCTGTCAGATTTGTTTGGCATGCCCTTCCCCTGTGAAACCATGCTGCCTTGGATCCTATAATCCGCTGGATAAAAGATATTCCACAATCCTTTCTTTTAGTAGTGTTTCCATTAACTTGCCCACCACTGTTGTCAGGCTGACAGACCTATAATTGCCCACCTTTTCCTATTACCACTTTTGTGAAGTGAGACTACCATTGCCCTTCTCCAGTTCCCGGGAGCACACCAGTCTCCAGTAAACTGTTGAATAGGTCTGTCAGAAGTGTAGCCAGTTTCACCCTGAGCTCCTTTAGTACACTGGGATGTACCCCATTTGGCCCCATAGCTTTGTCCACCTTCAGGTTAGTGAGTCCTTTCTGGACTTTCTCCTCAGAAAATGGACTGGTGTCCATTTCCTCCCATCAAAGCTCCTGGTGCCTTTTTTGGTCTCCTCTTCCTCTTCCACTGTGAATACTGAGCAGAACTATTTGTTCAAGATGTTTGCCTTTTCTTGATCCTCCTCCGACAGTCACCCTCCCTGTTTAACCATACAGTCCCTCCTCTGTCTTCTTCCTTTTAACCCCAGTAATACTCAGGTAATTCATAACTTTTATGCAGTAAGCCTTCTAAGCAGAACTGCCGGAGAGGTGGAACATTTGCAAATGATGGAATCTTTTGCATGAGCCACTTTTCAAATGCTGCATTCTACTAACTGCCTTTGCTCTAAACCCCTCAGATTCCTCTCTCCGTCTGTCAAGACTAGTCGCACGGAGATCCTCTCCTCATCATCTTGTTCTGACGTAGAAAACTTATAAAATATATATAAGTATTCTTTACATTTCATTTGCTGCATTTTACTTTTTGTAATTTGAAGTAAACCCGTGGTGTAATGCCCCAGAGCTGGGTCATCACAGTAAAATAAATAAAGCCTAGGGGTTAATGGATGCCCAAGGTGCCTGCTGTAGGAGTAGGCTGCAGGGTACAATAAAGGGCCCCTAAGGTAAAGTTTCCCCTCCTTGTATGGGAGAAACACTATAAAATAGTAGAAAAAGGGCCTTGTGCAGTTAAAATATGGTCAAAAGGATAGATTTAATGCAGCTGCAGAGACAGTGGCTTGATGGAATACTGTGCTGAGCTGCTCATGCACAGCATTCCAGTCCAACCCATTCTAGAATGAGAAGCTTAGTTTTAAAAGTTAAACAGTTTTTCTTGGTAGTTCCTGCTGGCTGTGGAGAAGAGAGATGCAGATGGTGAAGGGAACTGGAAAAAGGCTTACTTGTTGGTTGAAGCTGTTCCCGAGGGCCACTCTGCGTTCCTGCTCTGGTTCCAGCCAGTGAAGATCCCCAGAAGAGCTCCGGTTTGGTCCAGCGGTGCCATCAGGGCACCAAAAGTGAAGAAAACATCCGTTCACTGCGGTTTGGGCTGGTGAGCCCGTCGTTTTATTGTTTTGACCCCCGGTATTTTAAAAGTTGAATTTGGGTCCCATGTCGGTGGCATAGAAGAGCAGCATTCAACCGTGCAGCTGTCGGACTTCCGGCCCCTCCTGCCCTCGCACTGCCTCGCGTACCTCCCTCTGCAGCTGTGCCTCCCTCCCGGTCTCCTTCTCAATTCCCTGGTGGTATGAGTGAGTCCGGCAGCACGAGAAGTGTGCTGGCCGTCCAACGCTTTTAAGAAAGAAGTTTTTTTTTTTTAATAAACTGATAGCGCCTGTAGGCTTGGGGAAAGCGGCTGAGTGCTGCAGGGCAATCAGGTTAGAAGGACCTAAATTAAATATTCAGGAGGGTGGGGTTAGTGCGCCCAAAATGGAGGGACCAGGGAAGAAAGGCCAGTGTAAGGCTTATGTTTATTCATGAGGGAGGCAGAACAGAAGGGACAGATGACAGCTCTCAGTGAGCTGGATAATTAAAGGGCCCAGCAGTATTTCAGCTCCTAGAAGTCAAGAGGGCTACCAGGCCTCGTGTTTCAAAAGTAGGGCTACCAGGCCCATGTTTTAAAGGTGGGCTACCAGGCCCACAGTTTAAGAGGGTGCCAGGCCCCAGTAAAAGAAGGGCACCAGGCCCATAGTAGTAAAGGGTGCCAGGCCCAGTAAAGGCAGGGCACCAGGCTCACAGTAGTAAGGGCACCAGGCCCCAGTAAAGGAAGGGCACCAGGCCCACAGTAGTAAAGGGTGCCAGGCCTCAGTAAAGGTAGGGCATCCCAGCCCATAGGAACAGGCAGCAGCAGGTGTACGGGCACTTAGTGTAACCAGGCTAAATAGCTGGGGCAAGTACATTAGAGTGTTCAGGGGTAGCCAGATCCTAAAGAAGTTAGACCCGTTAGGAAAAGGGTTCGATTAAGAGGTGCTTAAGCACACAACCTATTACAAAGTGATTACCAGCTTTGTACTGTGTCTTGAACTGTTTATTCTTCTAGCATCTCAACTGTTGTGTTATTGCATGACGCACCAAGACTAAATTATATAATAGATTGTGGTTATTTGTCCTTAACCAGAACAATTGCTCCTGGAAGTGGTAGAACAACTGCCCCTGATTGTTGCAGTTTGCCCCAGCTCCAGGCAAGTTGCCCCTGCCAGTGGACAGTTGCATCGGATTGTTGCAGTTTGCCTGCTCCAGGCAGTTGCCCTGCCAGTGAACAATTGCCCGGATTGTTGCAGTTTGCCCCTGCTCCAGGCAAGTTGCCCTGCCAGTGAACAATTGCCCCAGATTGTTGCAGTTTGCCATGCTCCAGGCAAATTGCCCTGAAAGCGAATATTTCAGTATAACGTGCTAACAGAAGTACCATTGTGCAGCAGCAGTTTCTGATTCAGTCTTCAGCCTCCAGCAGTTCTTCACCATAGCAATCTTCAGTCTTCATCAGCTCTTCACCACACAGTCTTCAGCCACCAAATGACTTCAGCAACTTCTTGTTCTTTCGTCTGCGAAGTCTAAATCAATGTCCGTTGAGTAGTCGCGCCTCCGGTTCCTGATCAGCTTGGAAGAAAGATGACTGGAAAGTGTCTCAACCGTCCCTCCCAGGCGCCCGCGGTAGACGAGTCCGTCATAGCCAAGTGTGTTCGTGGTCGCGCTTCTATTTTGTTCTCTATCCGTGGGAACTCTGATCTTCACCTTTCAATTCTTCTTGCTTGTGGCTTCTGCATCGCCAGAGCAATCCACAGGGTAGCAGCTCGAGTTTGGTGGTTATTCATGGATCTGTCACCTAAAGCCGCCCAGCAGTTCTTCTTCATCCTTTGTAGTCCTTTTTCTGGATTCTTCACCAAGTCCGATGTTTGTTTGGCAGTCCTGGTTGAGGGTAGATGCCAGGAAAACCGCAGCAGTTCTTCTTTGTCCTTGGCGACCCTGGTCGAGGGTTGGCGCCGAGGAGAAAGCAGCAGATTTCTTCTCCTGTGGCAATCCTGCAGGTGGATCCTTGCCACATTTTGGTTCTTCAACCTTGGCAGCCCAGTTTGAGGGTTTTGTGCCAAGAAAAGAGCATTTCCCAGTTAGTCTGTTCACGCTCTTGTTCCGGCAATCCTGGAGAGTGGGTTGGCGATGCCTATGGTCTGTTTACCAATCTCTCCATTCCTGTTGCGACCTCTCATAGGTCTCCTAGTGAGCTTGGCGCCAAGCAAGTGTTCCGCTTTCTCTTGACCCTAATCTTCAATTTTGTACGAAGACGACGGACATCTTCATCTTATGGACTTTTGAGACTGTGAGATTATTTGCTGATTGTATTTTGTATGCTTAGCACATGGTATGAAAAGTATAAGGTCCTTTAACATACAGAGCTCTGGGTAGGAAATTGTAAGAGTGATAGAATAAGAATGCTGTAGAGTGACCTTAGGTTGATGTACATATAGATTAATAGAGTGGTAATTGTTAGCTAGCATTTATAAGTAAATGTTATTCCCGACTTTCCCTTGTGACCGTGTCTACTTTCCCTGGTGTAAATAAAAACCTGCTGGGCATCAAACTTCATATTGTCTCCTGCCTCTCCTTAAAGGGTGTTTTGGCACCCAACCTAATTCGGACCACAGGGTCGTCTTGCCATTCCACCTGCTTGAGCGGACGCTGGGTGTGCAGCTGGGACAGGCATTCTCCTTGGATAGCATCCCAGTTGATAAAATCTCCACACCGTGATGTCATCACCATCATAGCACATCACAGTAGTTTTAGTGTTTAAATTGTAAGTTTTCTTAGTTTCAGCCGGTTCGGTAAGACCAGGGGAAACCAAGGTTTATTTTACATTTATCGAGTTTTCTGACAAAAACTATGTTAGTTATGTTTCATTTTATTTAATTTAACTTGTTTTAAGAACCGCTTAATACGGTTCCTGAACCGATAGCCTCGGTTCATTTACTTTGGTTTCTGGTTACTGATCGGTTCCTCATCAGTTCCAGAACCGACTGCAAATGTTAAATAAATACATTTTTAGCGATTACAGCTTTTATCGGTTTTATATGGAAAATGTGAGAAAAAGCGAGGAAAAAAACTGGTGGTCCCCGTTTTGAATCGTATTCAGAGTGGCGATATTTTGCTAAGGCAAACAGTCTTTGTTTTGCCTCTCTGGGCATGTAGATTTCAAAGCAGAGTGAAATCTGCATTACATGTCCTGAGAAAAGTATTGAAAAATGCCTGGATAAGGCTAAAGAAAAAGTCATCACCACCTAAGGGTCCCTCTAGCTCTGACCAGCAGACACCTTAAATTACTGTGGCTGAAACCACAACAATTATTGTAACTACTACCCCTGAGGCGGGTATACAAGCAGTTCCTAAGAGACTTGCTGAACTGGCTGACTCCTGGTTCTGTCAAGAAATCAAACACAGAACCTCCTACTGGACAGAATTTTGGGACTTCTGTGCCTGCTATAATGCCTAACAACTCCTGCAGAAATTGTAAAACTTTCAAGGAGAAAATGTGGAAAAATGCCTGGAATGACTAACCCCAAAAAAAAAAACTTTTAGGCTTGCAGGGCTGTCTGTTTCTCAGCAACAGACCCTGCAAAGCAGATCTCAAGTGACAGCCTGCAACAAGGCAAAGATACCCTGGCATCCCGTCCTCCTAACAAGAATTCCAGAAAAATTGACAGCATGGTTTCAAGCTTTTGATGCTCAATACCAAAAGTCACTATGGCAGTCTGTCCTTGCTATGGCAGTCAGGGCTCAGACTTCCTGTCAGATGATCTAGCTGAAACAGTTAAGTTTGGTTTGGGAGCAGCCAAATACCAGTCATACGGCTGCCTTCTTTCTGACACTGCTGCCAGATGAATGGCAGATACAGTGGTTCAAAGGAGGATTGCCTGGCTTAGAGCCATAAGCCTCATTCAGGATACCCAAACCAAGGCTATATATTTTCCAGTCAAGGGTAATTCCTCTTGGAGGAAGAGAAGGCTTACATGACGAAGGTGGATGTATACAAACCACCTATAGTAGCAATTCTGCACAGGAAAGCTTCCTCCACTAAAACATATGGAAGGGAGGCAGAGACAGATCATTTCACACCAAGCCTTTCTTAGGCCACAGTTGTGCCTCAGTATCAGCAGTACCCACAGGGGTACTTCAGGCACCACAGTGACTTAGGGATTTTCTCAGAGTTCAAATCCCTTCCAGCAGTTAAAGAAAAGAAGAGGGTTTTAAAACCATCTACAGGTGCAAGGATAAAACTCCTGGAAAAGAGGTTCAAAACATGTTACTGTCAGACAGTGGAGCCTGTCCTAGCTCAGCAAAGGTACCACAAAAAAATGGGGAGTGCTGACTTGTCTTAGACTTCAGGGCACTAAACAGGCATTTAACAAGGCCAAAGTTCAAAATGATAACGTTATCACTGATTCTGCCAACACTCCAGACAAGGGAATGGTTGGCATCACTGGACTTAAAGGGTGCTTATTTCCACACCCCCATAAGTGAGTTTCACAGAAAGTACCTCAGGTTCTTACTCCCATCAGGTCACTCTCCAAGAGTGTGCACAGAGTGCTTGCAGGGGTTGTGGCACATCTTAGAAGACAAGGTGTCACAGTTTTCCCATACCTAGATGACTGGCTGGAGGTTGTAAAATCAACCCAGCAAGTGGGAGCATCTGCAACTCACCCAGGGGCTCCTAGAGTCTCTAGGGTTCCTGATAAATCTAAAGAAGTTCTGTTCTTCAGCCTGCTTAGGCACTGTGGTTCATAGGAGCAGAGCTAGACACCTTGCAAGGCAGGGCCTACCTGCCGCTCGACAGGCAAGATGTATTCCACTGATAGTGGACTCATTCAGCGTGAAAAAACTAAAAGCTGAAAGACAGTTTTTCAGCTACTGGCCCCATGACATCTGCCACTGGTATAGTCCTGGAATCCAGGTTATAGATGAGAAACATTAAGTTTCACCTCTGGGTTCACTGGGAGAAAGATCCCTCTTTCAAAACCAATTCTGGTAACAAAAACAATGTTACAGGTCACTCAAGGGTGGAAAGAAGAAACCAATCTGAGGAAAGGGTCCATTTTTCAGTAAGAGTCCCCATCAGTTGTTCAGTCAATAGATGGATCTCTACTAGTCTGGGGCTCCCATCTGGGGTTCACATCATCCCAGTGCAGAGTCACTTCTGCACACAACCTGCTGGAGTCAAGATTAGTGTTACTGGCACTAAAGGCTTTCACACAACTAGTACAGGGAAGGTGGTACAGGTCAGAATAGACAATACCACCACAATGTATTACACAAACAAGCAGGGATGGATACGGTCAAGCCGTCCCTGCACAGGACTCATGATAATATGGAGTCAGTCTAGGATGCTTCATGGGAGTTCCCTGCAGGTTATTTATCTGCCAGGCAAGGACAATACCTTGGCAGATACCTTGACTCAAATCCGCTAGTCCCATCACGAATGGGACTTGGACAATCAGGTTGTGCAAGTAATCTTTAGGAGGTGGGGCACCCCAGAAGGACACTTGTTTGTGTCCCACCAGAACCACCAGCTGCCATTGTACTATGGCAGACCACCAGATACAGAAACAATCCCCTGGATGCTCTGGCTCTGGATTAGTCAGGGAAGCACCTACATGCTCTTCCTCTTCTCCTCGGTGTACAGAGTATTTCTTAAGCTCAGGTGCCAGTCAGCATCAGTGTTCTTGATAGCACCAGACTGGGCCAGGCAGCCATGGTACTCTCTGCTATTCTCCATGTCTGGGTCTGAACCAGTACACCTTCCTCAGAGGCACAATCTGTTAACCTGCAACCAAGGGATACTCCTGTACCCAAAACTCAGGCTCGAGGCATGGCTGTTGAGGGCCTACAATATGAGGCTTATTTTTCTGAAAATGTCTTGGACATTTTAAGTGGTTACGGGTATCCCTCTATTAGAAAATCTATGCTTCAAATGGAAAAGTTTTTTATTTGGTATTCAAATAGAACTGGTACCACCACATGCTGGGGTCCCAGCTGTGCTTGATTTTTCCTATTTACATTCATTGGATTTGCAGTCCAGCACCCTTAAGTTCCACCTAGCTGTAGCATCAGCCTGCATATCAGCTAGACAAAATGTTTCAAGTCGCTTCAGATCCTATCTCCAAAAGGCTCTTTAAGGGTTTCACCCATAACAGTACAGGCTGGTGTCCCAGCTGTGCTGGACTATCTTACCTATTACATTTACTGGACTTACAGTCCAGTACCTTAAAAGCATATACTTATATTTCAGTGGACAGAATGCTTCTCTGGCCTCGGACCCTGTCTTCAAAAGGTTCTTTAAGGGCCTATCCCATTTGCACACACCCTCACAGGGAACTGGTGCCAGCATGGTACCTAAATGTGTGCATGGTTAGGCTCATGGGTTCCCTTTGAGCCTGTGTTTTCAGTTTATTTGAGATATGTCACATGAAAATTGTTTTTCCTTATGGTAATGACTTTTGTCAGAGAAATCAGTGAGCTCCAGTCTCACCGCATTGAACATGACTACATTTCATTCCACAGAGACAAAGTGGTCCTGAAAACAAACAGGAAGTTTCTTCCTAAAATGGATTTTAATTTCCATTTGAACCAAACAATTTCCTTACCTATCTTTTCACTGAACACTTAGGTTCAAGTGAAAGAGTCTTCATAGTTTGGACGTCAAAGAGCTCTTAGCTACTACTTGACAGCCACTACAGTCCATAGGCAGGACAGGAAAAACAGGTTACTCACCTGTAACAGTAGTTCTAGGAGTGGTATATATTGTTCATCCATACTGTCTGGCATTGTCCCTTTCCACTTTAAATCTTGCGGAAGTCTTCAAGCTGGCTCCTCCCACCCACCCGGTGGTAATACCTCGGCCCTGCCCCATGGCCAGATCTAGCCCGCTGGAAGCCAGGTTGTGCGCCATAAGCCGGGGAGGAGGGTGGAGGGTAGTGGATGAACAATATATACCACCCTAGAACTGCTGTTACAGGTGAGTAACCTGTTTTTCAGGGAGCGTGGATATGTTGTTCATCCACACTGTCTGGCAGACTCCTAGCAGTTCTCTGGGAGGAGGGAGGCAAGGTCACACCCCTACTTAGGAAACAGAGGTTGGAGAACCGAGGCCCCAAACCAGCATCACATCGTGATTCAAGGTCGATGTGGTAATGGGTAATAAAGGTGTTTGCTGACTTCCAGGTAGCAGCCCGACAGATTTCCTGGATAGGGATGTCCCTGGAAGCAGCCACTGAAGCAACAGTATGGCGGGTAGAATGAGCTGTTATCCCTGGGGAGGCTGCTTGCCCGTCAATTCATAACACAGACTTATGCATGATGTAATCCATCTTGCAATAGTCCGCTTGGCTGCAGGTGTGCCAAAGCGGCTTCAGCGTGGGTGACAAACAGCTGGCGAACCTCTCCCCAATTTCCGCCGTCCTCTCCTTATAGTAGGAGAGAGAGCATGCCTGAGGTCCAGAGTATGGAGCCTGTATTCGGCATCCGAGGTGTAGTTAGGGTAGTATACCGGCAGAGTCAACACCTGGTTGAGGTGAAACTCCTGACACCACCTCCGGAAGGAATTTCGGTGGGCGCAGGACAACTTTGTCCCTGTGAAAGACCAGATAAGGGAGTCCACGAAGCACCTGGTGCTCCCTGTCCTTCTGGCTGACGTGGATAGCCACCAGGAAGGCAGTCTTCCATGACAAGTGTGAGAGCTCACACTTGTGCATGGGATCGAATGGCTTGCCCATGAGCTTTGCCAAAACCAGCAAAAGATCCCACGGAGGTGGAGGTTCACGACTCGAGGGGATATGTGATCCAGGCCTTTGAAAAGCGCCTGATCACCGCCTCCTGAGCTAACGTCGCTGACCGCCCGCGCCCGGTAAGCAGAGATGGCAGCCAGGTGCACCCTAAGGGTTGATGACTGAAGACCCCTTTGGAGAGGGACCAAAGGTAGTCTAGAATGTTAGCCACAGAGCAGGATAAGGGGTCCAGGCTCTTTGCCTGACACCAAATGGAAAATCTTTTCCATTTGAAGGCATACCATTTCCTGGTAGATTCTTTTCGAGATGCTTCTACCACGGTGTAGACATCCTCAGAAAGACCCAAAGCGGAACTCTAGCCGCTCAGGAACCAGACTGTGAGGTGCGAGGATTGAAGGTCTGAGTGGAAGACCTTCCCTGGTTCAGCGATATCAGGTCCAGGCGTGTACACAGCCACTCCGGGGCCCTGCAGCTGAGGCTGAGGAGATCTGGATACCAGAACTGGCGTGGCCAATCTGGGGCTACCAGAATCACCGCCTTGTCCCTCCTCACCTTGAGTAACACCTTGTGGATCAAGGAAATGGAGGAAAGGCGTAGAAGAGGCCTGGGTCCACGGCCTCGAGAGGCATCCCCTGCAGCGAACCCCGCTGACGGGGCGGGCATGGTACAGCCTCAGCTTGGTGTTCTCCTGGAGGCAAACAGGTCCACCAATGGTTTGCCCCAATGGGAGAACAGGTCGTAGCTACCTCTGGATGGAGAGACCACTCATGGGATGTCTGGCCTATGCGGCTGAGAGCATCCGCCAGTTGGTTCATGACTCCTGCCACATGGATGGCTAGGAGATCCGCCTCCAACCCGGCTGATGAAGGTCCAGATCCGGGCACCTCCTTGCACAGCAGGCGGGAGTGCGTGCCGCCCTGTTTGTTGAGGTAGCACATGGTCGTGGTATTGTCCGTCTGGACTGGAACCACTTGACCCCGGAGCTGAGGAGCGAAAGCTGACAGGGCCAGTCTGACTGCTCTGAGCTCCAGCAGGTTGATGTGGCATCGGGACTCCTTGGGGTCCAGAACCCGTGGGCTCTGTTGTCGCCCATGTGGGCTCCCCAGCCCATGAGAGAGGCATCGGTCTAAGGGCGACCGTTGGTTGGGGCTGACAAACGGGACTCCTTCCTGCAAATGACTTGGGACGGTCCACCATAGGAGAGCATCCCACATCCTCTGGGTGACTGTGATCAGCTGGTGAAGAGACCCTGACGCTGAGACCACTGGGCGGCCAGCTCCCATTGAAGGCGCATGTGCAGTCTGGCCCAGCGGACCACTGAAGTGCATGCCGCCATGTAACCCAGGAGGTGGGAAGTCCTGGGCAGGTGCAAGTGCCCAACCAGAAATGATTGGGCAAAGGATGAAAGAACCTCTGCCCTGTCCGCCGGGAGCCGTGCTCTGGCTTGACAGGAGTCGAGCTCTGCCCGATGAAGCCCATCACCTGAGAAGGTATGAGTTCTGATTTGGCCTTGTTGATCAGAAGGCCCAAGTGAGAGCAGGTTCGGAGGGTCAGGTCCTGGACCTCTCCACCTCCTGAAGGGAGGAGCCGCCAGGAGCCAGTCATCTAGATAGGGGTAAATCAGACCCCTTGACGCGTAGATGGGCTTCCACCACTGCGATGCATTTGGTGAAGACCCTTGGGGCGATGACAGGCCGAACGGCATGTCTCTGAACTCGACAGGGTCCCTTCGACCCTGAAGCGGAGGAACCGCTGATGGGACTGACGGATTGGGATGTGGTAAAGCGTCCTGAAGATGCAGTGTACAGAACCACATGTTCGCTCTAGGGATGGTATGATCTGGTTCAGAGTTACCGTCCGGAGGTGCGAGACCTGAGATACCGATTCAGGTCGTGGAGATCTAGAATGGGCGCCAACCCCCATCCGGCTGGGCACCAGGAAATACCTGGAGACGAAGCCTGGGTCTGAAGGAGGATCCGCACTGGGGCAACCACCTCCTTGAGGAGGAGTTGCGCAATGTCATCCGAAGGGCAGACTGGTGCCAACTGAGATCCTTTCCTTCCATGGGGCACGCGGGCTCGGCTGGGAGGGTACTGCTCGACTCTGGGCAGACCCTGCCGACCACTTCAGAACCCACCTGTCCGGCTGATACCGGACCAGGCGGGAAAGGAAGTGGCGGGCCGCCCCCCACGAGAGGACCCAGAACTGGCGTGACGGGTGCGGGGAGGCCACCCCGACCTGGCCACTGTGCAGGCTTAGAGGAGGAGGCACCTGACCAGCACCTCGGCCTCCTTTGCGGGGCTGCTGGGGACCTTGCTTGGGCCTAGGGTGCCAAGCTTGAGCCTGCTGCTGTTGCTGACCTCCCTGGAAGGAGGGCTGTCTGACCGCAGGGAAGAATGCCAAAAGGCTTCTTCTTGCGCTTCTGCTGGTTCTTGCCTGAAGAACCCTTAGCAGAGGTGGCATCTAAGGTGGCATTAGACTGCTCAATGCGCTGAAGATGACCTGCCACCCCGGACCAAGAGGTCGGTGCCAAGGCACGCCAGCTAGCTTGTGCTAAGTATACGCAGGAAAGGAGGATAACCTCAGTCAAGCCCTGCGGTGAGAGGCTACCGCTGCCGCTTAGTGAACGGGCACAGGAATCACCAATGTTCAGAGCTGTCTGAGCTGTTGTTTGGCAACAGCCTGCCCTGGTCCCGGACCTGCTTGACCGTGGTCCGCATGTCTGCTGGGAGGTGAGGAAGAACTTCATCCAGCGACCCAAAAGGGCATGAGAGAAGTGTGCCATGATCACTGCTGAGCTTGCCTGGCGAAGGTCCAAGGATGATGCCGCATAAACCTTCTGGGCCGAGTGGTCCATAAGTTTGGACTCCTTGTGAGGGCGGTCAGTATCTGCAGAGCTGCCCATTCACCTGAATACTGAGGCAGTCACAAGGCTTTCCCCGAGGGGTGCTCAGTAAAGCCTGCCAAGGACCCCCGTGGGCACCACAGACTTGCGGCCATGCTGGCAGATGGAGCCGGGCAGGAGGCTGGACACTGCCAGAGTTCCAGAGCCGGGCCAACTATGGCTTCAGCCACTGAAAGTCCTCCGTCGGGTATCCTCTCTGAGAATATCCGTGAAAGGATATTCTGCCTTCTTCTGAATAGGCTGCAAAGGCATTCCTGTGGACTCTGAAATGAGTCGAAGGATGCCCTGGAAGGAAGAAGCCTCCTTCCAAGCCTGACACCGACAGCTCATCATGAGAATGAAGGCCAGTATTATCCGAATCCGAGGAGTCCAGATACAAAGGCTTCCCACCTAAATCCCCCTTGATGCACCTAGGCGATCAGGAGTGACCGAATCGACAGCCTGTGAGGAAGACCAAGACTGTCGGTCCTCCTTAGAGGGAACCCTCCCAGGGGCTGTTTTGGTGGAGGTTCCACTAAAATTGGTGGGGAGCCTGTAGCCGGCCGAGCTGAAAGGCGACGGGGCCGCCAAGGGACCGGAGCCCTAGGAGCCAAGAAGTCGGTGTTGGCGAAGAGGCTGAGGCCAAGTGATAGCCGGAACTGCCAGGGTAGCCGGCTTCTGGCCTTAGCAGAAGTTGCTGCCACATAAGGTCTCATACGACGGAATTTCCGCAAGCCTTCCTCATCAGAGGAGGATGAGGAACGGTGGCGGCGCTCTTTCGGAGTGTTTATGGCCCTTCTTAGGTCTTCCAACCGATGAGGACTTGCTCCTTGATCGAGACTGACGCGCTGGCTCTGTCGGTCAGGGAAGCCAGACTCGAGAAAACCGAGGTTCCGGCTCCTGGCCCTCGTTCGGGATACCCGAGGGCAGGGGTCTCCTCGTTGGGGAAGGAGAGATAGGCGTTCTTTCCAGAGGTCATCAACAGGCGTTGGCGACAACGGCTTGATCGGTCGAGAGAAATCTCAGCCAGTTCAGCCATGTCCTTGACTTCAGTGCCTTGGCCAGGACGGAAGGTCTGAAAAACCGGCAGCCGAGGCGATCTAGACCGTAGTCGAGACCCCTTGCTCCTGGAAGTCGGATCACTGTCGATCCAGGAGTGTCTTCTTCGGCTAGAAGAAGACGGTTTGATCCTTATCCTTCTTTTTGGATCGGGAGGAGTGCAAACCGAGGCGCCTCACCCTTAGTAGGGAGAGACTGGCACAACTCCTGGAAGGATCCTGTGAAGGTGGTGCCTTGCCCAAGTTGAGGCGACCTGAAACTTGGGTTGGCGAAGCTTGGGCAGCTTCTTCCTGAAGGCCGCCATCTGTTCGAGCTGCTTGGCGGATCCCGAGCCGCAGAAACCACCACCTGGCCTCCTTCACCTCACCGGTGGATCATGGCCGTCTCCCCAGCTTCAGGCGCACCTGACGTCCTCCAGAATGGTGGGATGGAAGGCAGAGCAAATAGTGCATTGCAGGTGGTATGCACGGTACTGAGGCAGTAAATGCACGAGAGGTGGGGGCCGGTATGGCGCTTTTTGTCCATAAGGACACCGGGCGAACCTGGGGACGATTGGTCCTCCATGTCCAAAAGTTCGATCCGAAATGTATACTCTACGTAGTTTGAAAGTGAGAAGATGCAATGAAAACCGTTGATTTGACTCCAGGGCCTCAATCGCTGCAAAAAGCACAAGGGACGTGTATCTTCCAGCGGAAAGGAAGCTCTGCGTCATGGGGTGGAGCGAGGTATTTACCACCGGGTGGGTGGGAGGAGCCAGCTTGAAGACTTCTGGCAAGATTTAAAGCGAAAGGACAATGCCAGACAGTGTGGATGAACAACATATCCATGCTCCTAGAAACAGCTGTTCTGAACTATGAAATGTGGTAAAGGGTAACCCGAGCATCAAAGGTCAATTTTTGCTGGATAGTATCCATTTTTCTGTTACTCTAAGGCTGGAAAGGAGCCCTCAACAGGGTTGAGGACCATTCTAAAGGGCACAGCTGCTACCATAGCAGCTGTGGGGATGTTCATGGTGGACATCTGTAAAGCAACTACCTAAGAACAGTACACACTTTTACGAAGCACTATAACCTGGATATTCAGTTCAGGGTGATGGTAGGTTTGACACAGCAGTCCTGCAGAATCTGTTTCCAAAATAAAGTTCTGTGCCCGCCCAGTGGTACTGCTTTAGTAGTCTGCATAAAGTTATAAATTACCTGAGTATTAGTGGGGTTAGAAGAAAAATTACTTACCATAGTAATCTTGTTTCTTCTCAGTGATACTCAGGTAGTCACTTCCCACCCTGCCTCCCTTCCAGAACTTTTAGCCTCTGCACTCCTTTATACTGTGCTCTCGGTATAAATGCCATTTTGGTGCATATGTTGTGATTGTGTTCATTATTGATTCCCCTTGCCAGGTGATTCTGATATTCAGAGGTATTCTTTCATATGCTGTGCCCTCCTGTTGGAGGCCTTTTCTGGAGTGTTAAAGGAGTTCCTACTATAATTATTATTATTTTATTATTATTATGTTCAATATTGTTATTATCATTGTTACACTTAGTCATCGTAGGCCTGTCTTTCCAGGCTTCTAGGAAATCTGAGGGGTTTAGAGCAAAGGCAGTTAGTAGAATGTAGCATTTGAAAAGTGGCTCATGCAAAATATTCCATCATTTGCATATGTTCCATCTCTCCAGGCAGTTCTGCTTAGAAGGCTTACTGCATAAAGTTATGAATACCTGAGTGTCACTGGGAAGAAATAAGATTACTATGGTAAGTCATTTTTCTTCTCGCTAACATACCTAAAACATGTCTTGCCTTTGATACTCCTGAGCTATTCTTTCCTCAGTTTGCATCGTAGCGCTCCTTAGTGCTTTGCCTGTCTTCCCAGATACACTTGCCTGTTCTCCTCTCTCTGGGTCTCCTTATATCTTCTGAATACTACTTTTTTAGCCTTTACCTTTTCTGCTACCTTTCAAAATCATGTGGTCTCAATTTTTTTTTTTTTTTTAACTTTTGTTTACCTGCTTGACACAGAGTTTCACTGCCTTCACTATCCCCTTTTTAGTTTGTCCCACTTTTCTTCCTCCACCCCGGTCCTTTCCCTTGCCAGGTCATTCTTGAGGCATTCGATCATCTTTGTAAAATCATCCCTTCTGAAGTCCAGGATTCGTGCTATTGTGTGGTTGGATTCCACAGCTGTTCTTCTGTTGAACCACACTGTACGATGATCACTGATCCCCAGCTGGCTTCCCACCTTGACATCTGCAACACTGTTTCAAACACCATGAAGTCTTGCTTATATTAGGACCTTTGCAGTATGCCCCTGGCTTTTGACTGCCCGGAGATGAAATAGTTAACTCCAGAGAAATCTGGAGTTCCACAGCGAGGGCGCTGATTGAAACTCTATCTGGGTTGTTTGAACCCAAACTGTCAGATTCTTTACTCCGCTTCACTGAACAGGCGCTCGGAGACCAGCTCCTTCATTTCGGTTCGCTTTGGCGGTTTAAAGTGTTTAAAATTACCGCGGTTTTCGGTTAAAAGCTCTATCTGGTAACCGTAGTAAAATAATTTTAGTCTGTGTGGAAACTCATTATCGGTTCGCTCTGAACCGATCAGTTTCTTTAAAATTGTTTTCTTTGCATTTAGAGTGAGTACCGGTTCTTATCGGTCCTAAAAACCTGCAATAAAAGTGTTTTTCAAATACCCGTGACACGGTTGGGGACCGATAAGGTGTCTTGTCCTGGCAAGGCCTGAAACAAAGGACAAGTTTGGTTGAGCTGGCACTATGTCTGAGAAACCCAAAGAAAACTGGGCCCACTGGGTTTCAACACTGTGATATGCAATGGGAAGCCTTTGCCAAGGCTGACCCACACCACTTGTGTCTATTGTCTGGGCTGACCACCTCCTGTCAGACTGCCAGATATGTAAGAATTTCCCTGCAGCCACCCTGGAGAAAGAGATTGGGCAGGCTCCGGGGAGCGAGAACGCAAAGTCCGCTGACCCGGATGGCCAGCCTGGCCCAGCTACGGCTGGACCAGAGGAGTGCCTCCTGACCAGGGCTATACTTTCTCAGGCAAAGAAAGGCTGGTCCTGAGGAACCAGTCAAAGCAAAAAGGACAAAGAAATCAGCTAGTGTGGAGTCCAGTTTTGTCTCTCCTTCTGCTGTAGAAATAGCTAAAGCCATGCAGATTGTCCAGTCTTTGTCTCAGGGACTTGTTGAACCCTCTCGGGTTGGAAAAAGGGGTCTCGTTCAGGTCCAGTGGTTCAGGATTATGATGTTGGGGATTTTTATGAACCACAGGAGGGGAGGAAGATTTTGATGATTGTAATTGTGATTGGGAAGGTCTGGAAGTGCCAATAGAACTGGACATTTCTCCAGACAGACCCTTTGAGTCTCCCCTTTATTGTCTGAGTCCCCATCTCATTTCAGATTTTATAAGAAAGTAGCAGAAACTCTCCAGCTTCCCTTAGAAGAGTCTGTGGATGAGCAAGAGGAGCCTGACTATGTGGAAATGATGGATATTCCAGAGGCTAGAAGGTTGTCTATTCCTTTACATAAGTCATTTGGAGACAAACCACTAAGATTTAAAATCCTTTTTCTGTCCCTCCTGTAGATAAAAAAATGGACAGAAGGTATCGTTGTCAGGCCCTAATGCAGACTTCCTTACTGAACAGTGTAGTCATGTGGTGTGGTGCAAGCTGCAGCCTGTGACAAGGCTAATATTCCCTGGCTTCACATCCTCTGATAAGGATTCCAGGAAGATTGATGCCATGGCGAAAAAACAGTATGTGGCAGCTTCTTTGGGACTCAGACAGGCTAATTATATGGCTTATGTGGCTAGATATCAGAAATCTAGATGGGACACTATATTGCAGTTGGCCAAGCAGGCCCATGGCCAGCTGGCTAGTGAGTTGAACAGGTGGCTGCTGATGGCATTGAAGCCTCTAAAGTTCAATTCCATGCTGCTGTTGATGTTAATGATGTTTCCTCTAGGGTCATGGCCACTTCTGTAGCTCTCTGTAGGTTGGCATGGCTCAGATGCACTAATCTGTCCCAAGATACCCAATCAAAGGCTATAGATTTTCCTGTTATAGGAAATTCTCTGTTTGGAGAACAAACAGAAAATTACATGAAAAAGATGGATGAATACAGAACTACTTACAAAAGTGCCCAAGCTAAGGAGAGGCATGCCACTCAACATAGGCATGCCCCAGGGAGTAGGGCAGGCCTTACAATAGGCCTTTTTACCAATTCAGGCTTCTTCTGCTTTTGCACAGAGGATTTTCAGAGGCAGAGGCAGGCGAGGGCACAGGCAGGCCCTCTCCCCAACCTAAAGCTGCTCCTGCCAAGCAGGCACCCTGACGGGTGTCTGGGGCCGACTCTCCTGTACGCGTGGGGCAGACTGGCTTATTTCTGCCAGAACTGGTTGTCCCTAACCTCAGACAAATGGGTTCTGGAGGTGGTAAGCCAAGGCTTGGTTCTCAGTTTCAAACAGTTTCCCAAGATGAGAGCCAGGCACTTCCCCTCAAGTCTTTTAGAAACCCTCGCACTAGAAGCGGAGGTTTCCTCTCTTTTGGACTGCCAAAGCAGTGGAAAGGTCCCCCTTGCCACCAGAGCAAGGTCTTTACTCAGAGCTTCCTGACCCCAAAAAGACAGGAGACTGGTGGCCCATCTTGGATTTAAGATTTCTGAACAAGCATCTTGTAAAACTAAAGTTCAAAATGCTGACTTTAGAATGATTTTGCCATCCTTGAGGCCAGGGGACTGGCTAGCTTCCCTGGACCTCAAGGAGCCTCTTCCATATTCTAATCAGGGCCTCTCACGAAAGTACCTCAGGTTCGAACTGCCCTCAGGCACTACCAGTTCAGGGCAATGCCCTTCGGACTCACTTCTGCTCCAAGAGTTTTCACAAAATGTCTAGCTGTAGTAGTGGCCCACTTAAGAAGACAAGGATAGCTGTGTTTCCCTACTTGGACGACTGGCTTATTGTGGGTCAGTCATCAGAGCAGGTAAAATCCCACTTGCAAATCACCCAGGAACTCCTCACCTTTCTGGGGTTCCTGCTGAATGTTCAAGTCAGTTCTCCGAACCAGTTCAGGTACTAACTTTTATAGGTGCAGAGCTGAACACAAAGTTAGCCAGGGCATTCCTCCCTCCGAAAAGAGTGGACAAACTCATTGCCCTGGCATCTTCTTTCTCCATGCAGGTTTCTCGACCAGCAAGGCACTTTCTGCAACTCCTGGGGCACATGGCTGCCTCTACAGCTGTTGTGCCAGGGGCAAGATTTCAGATGAGGGACATTCAGTTCCACTTGAGGTCCTATTGGTCTCAAAGGAGGGACCCCCTTACCAAATTGGTCCCAGTGACCAAGACTCTGATCCTAGCTCTCCAGTGGTGGCTGGATCGGTGCAACCTGTCCTCAGGGGTCCCATTCCTTCCTGTCCCTCACTCCCTCATCCTCACCACGGATGCATCCCTGTTGGGTTGGGGGGCTCACCTGGGCGACCTTTCAACTCAGGAGTTTGGTCCCCTCAGGAATCTCTGCTTCACATCAATCTGCTGGAGCTCAGAGCTGTCTTCCTAGCTCTCCAGGTTTTTCAGAAACTGTCCAGAACAAAGTTGTTCAAGTCAGGACAGACAATACCACAACAATGTGGTACATCAACAAGCAAGGGCACTCGCTCTTCAGCCCTATGCACCGAGCAATGAAGTTGTGGTCTCTGGCCTATTCCCTGAACACCTCTCTGATAGCGGTTCACCTCTCAGGAAGGACAATGTCCTAGCGGACGCCCTCAGCAGGATTTCTCAGGGCCATCACTAATGGGCTCTGAACCCTCAAGTGCTGGGGTCAATCTTTGCCAGCTGGGGCACCTCAGATAGATCTTTTTGCAGCCCCAGACAACCACAAACTTCCCTGTTTTGCTGCAGGCTCCCAGTTCTGGGGTCAGTCCCCTGGATGCCTTTCAGCTGGATTGGGAGGAAAGTTCCTCTATGCTTTCCCTCCGTTCCCTCTCCTCTTCAGGGTTTTAGTAAAATCAGAACTCAGCCTTGCAGGGTGATTCTGATTGCTCCAGACTAGGCCAGGCAGCCTTGGTACCTCTTCTTCTGTCCCTATCATTCCACCTCCCTGACCTTGCCCGGGGCTCACGACCTGCTGACCTGTGCACAGGGGAGTGTGGTATCTGGATCTCAACTCCCTCCACCTCAAGGGTTGGTTCTTGAGGAGTTAGAGTTTGCTCATTTACACCTTTCTCAAGGTGTCTTGGATATTTGAAGGCCTCCAGAAAGCCTTCCACTAGAGCCACTTATAATTCTAAATGGAAGAGATTCTCATTTTGGTGTTCTGAGAGGCAAATCTCCCCAGAATCAAGCTGACCTGCCTATTTTGTTGGACTACCTGGTCCACTTAAATTCCTTAGGCCTCAAACCAGCTACCTTAAAGGTTCATTTGGCAGCCGTTTCAGTTTTATTTCTGCAGGAAAACCAGTTTCTTTCTTCTCACCCTGTGTTTGCCAAATTTTCAAAGGGTTACTTCATACTAATCCTCCCTTTGGGAACCAACTCCTGCATGGGACTTGAATATTTGCATTGCCCTGCTAATGCAACCTCCCTTGAGCCTCTGGATTCGGCAGATCTCAAGTTCTTAACTGGAAAACTGTTTTCTAGTGGCTATCACTTCTGCTAGGCGTATAAGTGAATTGCAAGCCTTGTCAGTGGAAGAGATTCATTTCTTTCCACCGAGATAAAGTGATCCTCAGGACTAACAGAAAGTTTTTACCTAAGGTGGTTTCAGATTTTCGTCTTAACCAATCCATCTCTCTTCCAGTATTTTTACTGAGCACTCCTCTTCTGGTGAGAAGCTTGCACATTTTGGGCGTAAAGAGCCCTTAGCTATTATTTGGATCGTACCAAGGGTCACAGGTTGAATCCTCCAGCTCTTCCTTACCTATGGAGATGTGGGTGAGGGAGCCTGCTACTAGGAGGTCGATTGCTAGGTGGATTGTCTCTTGTATCCAGTTCTGTTATCAAAAACTGGGCAAGAGCCGCCCTCAGGCCTGAGGGCTCATTCCACCAGGGTACAGCTGCATCTCTAGCGGCTGCTAGAGATATTCCCATTTGGAAATCTGTCAAGCTGCTACCTGGAAGACAGTCCACACTTTCACTAAGCATTATTCCCTGGGCGTCCAGTCCAGGATAGATGCTCGCTTGGCACAGCTGTCCTGCAGAGCCTATTTCCTAAGTAGGTTCTGCCCTCCTCCATAGAAAGTACTGCTGTGTACTCTGCAAAGGTCCTAATATAAACAAGACTTCATGGTGTTGGAAGAAAAATTACTCACCTTAGTAATTGCTTTTCTTCTCATGGAGTCTTGCTATATTAGGACAACCCTCCCTCCTACCCCTCTCAGAATCCCTACTTGGGTATGGGGTTGGCAAATTGGTCAATCACTGTGTCATGCCTGTTTAGCTTCTAGTCCCCCCTTCTTTTCTTTCTTGGGTTAGGAACTAGATAGTTTCTGTTTTTTCTTTTGTTAATTGGTAGCTGGGCCCTCTCTGGACTTGAGTCTTTGGGCAGAGGGCCTTAGTAATGATTGTCAAGGGTTATCCTAACAATGTCACGTGATACTGTTTTTCTTTATTGTTGTTGTGTTTTGTGGTTCTACTGTTGTAGGTAGCCAATGGCTAGTGTGAGGCTTTTCCACACAGACTTGCTGTGTTAGTTTAGCCTCGTAAAGAACCTGACAGTTTGGTTCAAACAACCCAGATAGAGCTTTCAATAAGCGCCCTCGCTGTGGAACTCAGATTTCTCTGGAGTTAACTATTTCATCTCGGGGCAGTCAAAAGCCAGGGGCATACTGCAAAGGTCCTAATATGCAAGACTCCATGAGAAGAAAAGCAATTACTAAGGTGAGTAATTTTTTCTTCTGTTAGTAAGCACCAGATCCATAAAATTGAAGGATGCCTTGAGCATCAGGAGAAAAGAGGAGGGATCAAGAGGAAATGTAGAGGGAGCAGTGATGAGTACAAGAAGGTGCATTAGCAGCAGAAGGCATTACATAGGATGTCCAGTCTAGCAAGGAAGAGGATGGGGTGGTGCTGTAGACCACATCTGCATCCTTAAACACCAGGAGCACCATTTTGGTGACCAGTTTCTCATGAGACGTGGGATGGAAAGCAGTCCTTGTTATGGTAGAGCGCACCAAGTCTGGGGCGGAGGTTACTGTGGTTGGCATTGATATGTGTGGAAAAGTCTAGTGCCAGCCAGCCACACGCTGAGATATTTGAAGCATGGGACAGCCTCAAGGGTGTGTGCCATCCAGGGTGATGAAGACTGAGGGAGGTGAGGCCTAGGTTTGATCTAGACAGCTTGGCTCACAGTAAAGGAACAAAGAGCTCTCATCCCTTGGTTGCAGGATGAAGTGCCCGTTCATTTGAGCAAAACAATAAAGACAACAAAGAGTTGTCCGTAGCTAGGCAGCCAAAGTTTCACACTCAAACCATGTGCTTTTTCACAGGCTAGCATCATCAAAGAGCTGCTGGTTTAAACCCTAGTGGACGTTGAAGTGACCGTACACTAAAAGCAGTGGTCTGTAGCATTACTAATTTTCAAGCAATAACCCTACTACATATTGACCCTTCAGTGAAACATACATACAAACTCCAAAAATATACATTTACAAAACCCAGACCTATCACATATATAAATATTTTAAGCGAAAACATATACCACAAACACATCGGTACAATGTAATTTGAGAATCAATCTCTATTACATAGCACCACAATTCTGTGAAGCAGTAGATTCTATTAGACATTTCATTTTAACACACAAACACTGTGATCATGTAGCTTTTGGATAAAAGTACTTAGTTAGCCAAACACAGAAAAGAATCTCATAAGCTAGTACTGAGTCCATTCACAGAAGAGGTGCAGTTTGGAAACTTCCATTTAGTCCAAATATTTCATACACTTTCATTTTGTATTGCCAGAAAGCTTCTCTTCATAACAGGAGGTTATTCAGGTCCCCCTTTGTCCAACTTGTACTGTTTCTCGCCATAGAATCTGAATACGTGATTATTGGATGCATTCTGGACAACATGAATTACGGTGCATTCACCTGTATCGTTTTCAGTCGACCTCTGATGTTCTGGTGCTCTCCTTAAACTTCTCCCTGGTTTCTGGATATAAAAACTATGACAGTTGTACACTGCCTTAAAATGACACTTGTAGAGTTGCAGTTTATTAAGCCAGAATTCAAAAGATCTGGTCAAGCGTTTGGACTAGGAAAGAATTTCCAGTGACCAGAGAGTTACAAAATTTACATGATCCACATTTGTGTGTTGGGTGGGAGTGGAGTGGTGGGGTGGTAGTGGATGGTCTGTTGTGTTTAAAAGTAGGGTGGAAACTATGAACCAATTGATCAGCTAAGTTACACCCCTCACGATAAATCATTCTTAGCCCATGCTCTTTATATGGTCTCAGTTTTTGTTTCAGTTCTAGAATATGCCAGTTTTCTGAATCGTTTTTAGACCAGATGTGACTGAGTAGTATAAGTGGTGATAAAGTTAAGTTGTGAATTTATTTGCATTATTCATGGTATGATGATATTTCCATTAGACCTGTCAAATGAAGTTAACTGATTCCGCACCACTTGCATAGTTCTGCTCTCATGACACACCTAGAATGAGTTACAGTGTAAGTATACTGCAACTGCATTGTGGTTTTGATGTAGTTACATTCAACAAACATGTAACTACAGTGTAATGTATCCTGTTGCATGTAATTAATGATTACCAACCCTGCAGTTACATTGAACTGACATTTAAAATAAAGGGTGATTAATAGAATTGTAACCTGTTTCTGAAAACGTTTTTCAGCATGTGTGACCCTCATCATATGCTTCTGGGTGATTACAATTCTGGTTTATATATGCACTGTCTCTTGGGAATATTTTCCACCACATGTCTGGGTGGTAGGGCATAAAGTATAATATAGAGTTGCTGTCCATCTCCTTGCAATAGAGGTCAGTATTGTCCCCATTATTTCCATCTTTTGTTATTACCAGATCAAAAATGAATGAAATTTCTGCTCCATTTTAGAGTAGATTTCAAATTTGTATTTGTGCTTTCAAGATAGAGGCGCATTTTCAAAATCTTGGGGGCTGGGGTGTTCCTTTCCTTAGTAACAATATAGTCAATAAAATAATAGAAATAGGTCATTATACCCCAGAAAAGGATTTTGTTCCCATGACAGTACATGTATTGTCTCTCTACATTCCCAGATAGCTATTGGCATAATTGGGGCGTTGCAGTGCCCATTGCCAAACCAGTTGTACAAATGTTTTGTCTTGGAATCTTGAAGGAGTTAAATTTCAAAACCACCTCAGTCATGGTCACAATAGCTTCAAAAGTGCAGAAGTATATTAAGACCTGGTATATAGCGTTCCCTAAGTGCAGCTATACTCTCATTATGTGGGTTATTTGTGCGTAATGCCTACATCGAGTGTGGCCAAAATGGTGTCATGCTCAACATGCAGGTCCTGCAAGATGGATAAAATATCCCTGTATCTCTCACAAAGGGGAATGTGCTGGCAGTATCCTTTATATGTTGGTCAATAAATTGTGCCAGTGGCACGGTAAGCAAGCCGATGCTGACAGCAGTAAGCCTGCCTGGGGGTTCCATAAGTCCTTGTGGACTTTGGGAAGGCAATACAGAGTTGCCCATATGGGATGCTTTACTGACAAAAAGTCATAGGTTTCTTTAGAAATGACATTAGACATGAGCAATTCATGAAGGTAACATTCAGTGTTTTTTTTGAAGTATCAATAGGATCATACATACATACATACAGTTGTCAGCAGATAAGGACCAAACATGGCCCACCTACTCTGCCCATGATCCTACTTATAGCTCGTATTCCTTGCCCCTCCTCTAACTACTGGCTGATCCCCCTTCCCCCCAGCACTCTCAGGATCCCCTTGTGCCTGTCCCATGCATGCTTAAAACGAGACAGATTCAGCCCCCACTACCTCATCCGGCTGCCCATTCCAGGCATCCACCACCCTCTCTGTGAAAAATGCTTCCTTGTATTTCTGCTAAATTTTCCTTGCTCCAGCTTCATGCCATGACCCCTAGAGGGTGGGCCCTTTTCCTTTGACGTAAGCTTCTCTTGCACCTCCTTCAACCTCTTTGGATATTTAAGAGTCTCAAACATGTCCCCTCTCTCCTTTCCTCCAGGGAGTGCATAGTTAGATCCCTCAGTCTGTCCTCATATGCCCTTCCATATGCCCATGAATCATTCTGGTGGCCCTCCTTTAGATCGCCTCCACACTCTCAATGTCCTTTTCAGATGTGGTCTCCAGTATTGGATGCAGCACTCAAGGTGAGGCCAGACCAACATCATAGGTTCATAGGTTATTTACAAGCTCAATGGACTGGGTGCCCTTTCAAGAACTTGCCACTCGTTCAGGGTGGTATTCATATTTTTCTGCCATGTATAAATCCAAATTTGTTTAAAAGTTTTGAGATTGGGACTTGAGACTACATGTGGTGGTAGATTGTTCCATAACCCTACATACAGTTCTTTGGTGAAAAATTACTTTGTTTTGCAGTTCTAATATTGTCATCTATAATCTTACATCCATTGTTTCTAGTGTTTATAACATCTTATACAAGGGCACAATAAATCATAAAGTAGTTCCTTGTAAAAAGTCTTACCTGCAAATTGCCTTGTGACTTCTGCTTTATATTTTAGCCAGTCCATCAGAATAATTTCCCTGCCCTTGTACACGGGTTGGATTACCAAATTATGGTTTAACTGAAGACTCTGTAACACCTCCTTCAAACAACATGAAGTCTTGCTGTATTCTGACATATGCAGTGATGTCCAACCTTTGAACTGACCCAGAGATGAAAGAGTTGACTTTCCATGCCAGGCATGGAGCAGCTGAGCTCAGCTCGAGCTGGTTGAGACTCTGTCTGTTGCTGTTTGAACTCAAACCGTCAGATTCTTTACTCCACCTCACTGAACAGTCGCTCCAGAATTTCTCCTTTGCTCGGTTCAAGTTTGTCGTTAAAGTGCCGTTTCCTTGGTTTCGACGAATTTAATCCGTTAACCTGTCGGTTCAGTCTCTGTCTGTGGTATTGTGAGTACTAGATAGGTTTATTTCTTGTTCTTCTGTGTGGAACTTGTAACGTGAGATCAGTTCGGTTTGAACCGATCAGGTTTGTTCAAAAAGTTTATTCTACTTTTAGAGTGTGGTAACTGGTCCTTATCGGTTCTAAAAAAGCAGTTCATTCACGGTTTCCGACCATAAGGTCAGGAACGATAAAGGTGTCTTGCCTGGTGGATTGGCGAAAAAAGGGTAAGTTTTGTTAGGACTGGCCATGTCTGAGAAACCAAAAGAAAACCAGGCCCACTGGGTTTCAACACTGTAGTGTGTGTGGGGAAGCCTTTGCTAAAGCTGACCCCACACCACCTGTGTTTATTGTCTGGGTTTGACCACCTCTATTCAGACTGCCAGATTTGCTAGAATTTTCCTGCAGCTACCCTGGAAAGAGTTGGTATGCTGAGGAAAGGGAAGCCAAGAAGTCTGCTGACCGGATGGCCAGCCGGTTGGTTCCAACTGAACCAGAAGGAGTGCCACTCTGACCAGGCGAAACTTCTTGAGCAAAGGAGAACCGACTCTGAGAGTCGGTTCGGTAAAAGAAAAGAAGGATAAATCAGGCGGTCCGGATCAACTTCTTTCTCCGACCGCTGATGAAATAGCCAAGCGATAAGGATTGTTCAGTCGCTAACCTGGTTCCGACCGAGCCGCACCATCGGAAGGGGCCAGTTCGGTTGGTTCCCCGGTTCCAGATTATAATTTAGAAGATTTTTTATGAACCGGAGGAGGAGGAAGGAGAGTATGAGGATAGTGATGGTGATTATGAAAGTCTGGATGTGCCCATTGACCCGGACATCTCCCAGACAGACCTTCAGGGGTTTCTCCTCCTAGGCTTTCTGAGTCCCTTCCCATTTTATGTTCTACAAAAAGTGGCTGAAACTCTTTAGCTTCCTATGGAAGAAGCTGTGAGCGATCAGGAGGAGCCTGACTATGTTGAGATGATGGCTATCCCAGAGTCCAAGAGGCTGTCTATTCCCTTCATAAGTCCTTTGGGAAACAGACAATAAAAATTTAAAGACTCCTAATTCTATACCTCCTGTGGACAAAAGAATGGACAAGAGGTATACTGCCTCGAGGCTCAGATACGGGTTCCTTACCCAGCAATGCAGCCATGTTGGGGTAGTGCAGGCTGCTGCCTGTGATAAAGGCAAATATACCCTTGGCTTCACCCCGATAAGGACTCAGGAGGATTGATGCCATGGCAAAGAAACAGTACAGAGCAGACTTGATAGACCTCTAGGCCTTTATCTGCTAGCAGGTACTGTATGTTCGTATCCCTTGGGACTCACAGGCAAATTATATGACCTATACAGCAGAATATCAGAAATCTAGATGGGACACTGTAGTGGCTTTAGCTAAACAGGTCCCTGGCCAGCTTGCCAAGGAGCTAGAGCAGGTGGCTGCGGATGGTATTGAGGCATCCAAGGTGCAGTTCCATGCTGCAGTGGACTCCAGTGATGTTTCATCTAGAGTCATGGCTACATCTGTGGCCCTTAGTAGGATAGCTTGGCTCAGATGTACTAGCCTGTCTCAGGATACCCAGACTAAGGCTATGGATTTTCCTGTTGTGGGTAATTCTCTGTTTGGGGAGCAAACAGAGAACTACATGAAGAAAATGGATGAATACAGGACCACCTATAGGAATTGCTCCAGGCCAAGGAAGGCAAGCCACTCCCAGAGAGCAGCATTCAGGGGCAGGGGCAGGCCTTTTCATAGGCCTTTCTACCAAGCCCAGGCCTCCTCTTCTGCTTATGCTCATAGGGGTTCTTCAGAGGAGAGGCAGACGGGTACAAGCAGGCCTGCTTCCACCCCTCAGCCTAAAGCCCCTGCCAAACAGGCACCCTGATGGGTTTGCCAGGGCCGATTCTCCACCACCTGTAGGGGGCAGGCTGGCTTACTTTGTCCAGGACTGGGTGTCTTTAACATCAGACAAATGGGTCCTGGAAGTAGTAAGCCAGGGACTAGTTCTCAGCTTCAAAAAATTTCCAAGATGAGAACCAGATCCTTTCCACCTGCAAGTCCTTCAGAGACACTTGCCCTAGAGGCAGAGTCTCTTCCCTCTTGGCTCTGAGAGCCATAGAGAGGTTCCACCCTACACAAGGGAGAAGGATTGTATTCCAGGTACTTCTAACCCCAAAGACAGGAGAATGGTGGCCCATCCTGGATCTCAGATATTTAAACAAGCAGCTTTTAAGCCAAAGTTCAAAATGGTGACTCTGGAATAATTCTACCCTCTCTAAGGCCAGGGACTGGCTAGTCTCCCTGGACCTCAAGGATGCCTATTTCCATATTCTCATCAGAAGCTCCCACAGCGAAAGTACCTCAGGTTCGAGCTGTCTTCGGCCATTATCAATTCAGAGCAATGCCCTTCGCCTAACTTCTGCTCCAAGAGTGTTCACAAAATGCTTGGCAGTAGTGGTTGCCTTCCCAAGGAGAAAAAGATCTCCATCTTTCCATACCTGGACAACTGGCTAATAGTAGGCCAGTCTCCAGACCAAGTCAAGTCACACCTACAGATAACTCAGCAACTGCTCACTTCTCTAGGTTTCCTTCTGAATCTTTCAAAGTCAGTTCTAGAGCCTGTGCAGCTCCTCACCTTCATAGGGGCAGAGCTGGATACAGTAAAGGCAAGAGCCTTCCCTTCCCTGGACAGGGCAAGAACCCTTATCTCACTGGCTCTTCATTCACCCTCCAGGTGTCTCACCAGCAAGGCATTTTCTGAAGCTCCTGGGACACATGGCTGCCTCTACAGCAGTGGTTCAGGGAGCAAGATTTCAGATGAGGGATATCAGTTCTACTTGAGAGCCTTCTGGTCTCAGAAAAGGATCCTCTGACCAAACTAATCCCAGTGACTCAAACCCTGATCCAGGCATTACAGTGGTGGCAGGATCAGGACAATCTAAGACAGGGAGTTCCTTTGTCACGCAGTCTCATTCCCTAATCCTTACTACAGATGCCTCCCTGTTGGGGTGGGAGCCCACTTGGGGACCTGGCCACCCAAGAGTTGTGGTCTCCTCAGGAATCTCTGCTTCACATCAATCTATTAGAACTCAGAGCAGTGTTTCTAGCACTTCAGCTTTTTCCAAGTCTGTTCAGAACAAAGTAGTTCAGATCAGGACAGACAATACCCCACAATGTGGTATATCAACAAGCAAGGGGCACCTGGTCTACGGGCCTTGTGCACAGAGGCAATGAAGTTGTGGTCTCTGGCCTATTCCCTGAACGCCTCTTACAGCAGTGCACCTCCCAGGGAAGGACAATGTCCTGGCAGATCTCTCAGTAGGATATCTCAGGGCCATCATGAATGGTCCCTGGATCCCTGATTTTAAAGGTGATCTTCTCCAGATGGGGCACCCACAGATAGATCTTTTGCAGCCCCAGACAATCACCAACTTCCTTTCTTTTGCTGCAGACCCCAGTGTTGGGCTCAGTCCTCTGGATGCCCTAGTTCTCAATTGGGAAGGGAAGTTCCTGTATGCTTTCCCCTTCCTCTCCTGTTCAAGGTGTTAGTCAAAATCAGGTCTCAACCCTGCAAGGTGATTGTGATTGCTCCAGACTGGGCCAGACAGCCCTGGTACCCTCTCTTGTTGTCCTTAGCAGTCCACCTTCCCTGTCTCTTCCCAGGAATTACAACCTGTTAACATGTGCTCAGGGAGGGTTTGGTATCCGAATCTCAAATCTCTCAATCTCAAGGCCTGGCTCTTGAAGAGTTAGAGTTTGCTGATTTGCACCTCTCTCAAGGTGTTATGGATATCCTAAAGGCTTCTCGGAAGTCTTCCACCAGAAACACTTACAACTCCGAGTGGAAAAGATTTTCTATATGGTGCTCTGGGAAGCATATTTCTCCAGAGTCTGCTGGCCTGCCCACAGTCCTTGACTATATGGTTCATCTTAATAGCTTGGGACTCAGACCAGCTACACTAAGAGTGCATCTTGCAGCTGTCTCTGCCTTCCTTTCAGCAGGCAAGCACTCTTCCCTTTCAGCTCATCCTGTATTTTCTAAATTTTTCAAGGGATTGCTTCATACCAATCCTCCATTCAGGGACCCTGCCCCTGCTTGGGACCTTAATGTTTGCATTGCTCAGCTTATGCAACCCCTTTGACCTTGTCCTCAGCAGAGCTTACATACTTGACTTGGAAAACTGTTTTCTTGGTGGCCATCACTTTGCCAGAGCATAAGTGAGTTACCAGCCCTGTCAGTGGAGCCTGATTTTCTCTCTTTCCATAGAGATAAGGTGGTCCTCCAGGACTAATAGGAGATTTTGCCTAAGGTGGTTTCAAGATTTCCACCTTAACCAGTATCACGTCTCTTCCTGTTTTCTTCACTGACCATTCCTCCTCTCTGGAGAGAGGCTGCAAAGTTGTGAAAAGGGCCCTTAGCTACTACATAGAGCATAAGGGTCACAGATTTGACTCTCCAACTGTTCCTCACTTATGGTGAGGTTGGAGAAGGAAAACCTGCCACTAAGAGATCTATTGCGGGTGGATTGTCTCTTGTATTCAATTTTGCTATGAAAAACTAGGTAGGACTCCACCCTCAGGCCTGAGGGCTCACTCTACCAGAGGTACAGCTGCTTCCTGGTTGCTGCCAGGGATATTCCTATCTTAGAGATTTGTCAAGCAGCCACCTGGAAAACAGTACACACTTTACCAAGCATTACTCTCTGGATATCCAGGCTAGGAGTGATGCTCGGTTTGCACAGCAGTGCTTCAGAGCCTATTTCTAAGTAGGTTCTGTCCTCCTCCATGGAGGTACTGCTTGGTAGTCTGCAATATGTCAGAATACAGCAAGACTTCATATTGTTTGAAGAAAAATTACTCACCTTAGTAATGTTGTTTCTTCTAATGGGTCTTGCTGTATTCAAACCCCATACTCCCCTCTCAGAACCTGGTTTTTGGGATGTGGGTGGGCAGCAGCAGTGTTGGCACTCGGAGGTGCCCCACCCTTCTTTTCTTACCCCTTTAGTTTGGGTGTGTGGGTGTTGTGTTTTGTTTTATTTTTTGGGTTTCTGACTTGAGTCTTTGCTTTGGGACCAAAAATCTTTTTATTATATTTAGTAGCCAGTTGGCTAGTGTAAGTTTACAGTTTCCACACAGGACACCCAGTGAGTATAGCTCATAAAGATCTGACGGTTTGAGTTCAAACAGCAACAGACAGAGTCTCAACCGAGCTCGAGCTCAGCATTCCATGCCTGGATGGAAAGTTAACTCTTTCATCTCCGGGGCAGTTCAAAGGTTGGACATCACTGCATATGTCAGAATACAGCAAGACTCCATTAGAAGAAACAACATTACTAAGGTGAGTAATTTTTCTTTTGTACCTTAATAACTCTGGCAGCGTTTGACAAAATAGCTCAAACTTTGGCATGTGCGATCAGGCTGGCAGAGTCTCAGGACCTGAAAAGTTTTGTGATGACATCATGTTTGGTTTTCAAGATATGGAGCATACAAAATGCAAAAGAAATAGTTCTTGGTTTTTCTATACTTAACATTTTTTATTTGCTCTCACACAAAGTCTAGACAGTGTTGAATTTTTTCATGAAACTTTTCAGTAAAAGCAGCGCATACCGAGGCAGTGCCTTTGAAGGTTTCATGAAAAAATGATACCGCTCTTAGAGTTACAATGATTTTTGATGATCATCGAGCTAGAATAGTAAAAAATAAATAAATAAATAATTTAAGTGCTTGTTTTCATGATTTACTTTTCATGAGAAATTATTTACTTGTGAAAAAACGAATCGACGTGGCGCCACCATCTTCTTTTTTTAAACTCAAATACATTGAAAATACGTTAAAAGAATTATTTAAAAGAAAACAGAACACCTGGAATCTAGGTAAACTGGACTTGATTAGCTAGATTCTGGTGTTTGTTTTTAAAATTTCCTGGAAATAACATTTCTGAGCATCTGACAATCCTGGGTGCCCAGCTTAGTGAGAGGAGAGAGTCACCCACGGGACTTCGTTGAAATATGAATCCACAGCTGAGTCATGCTTCTGGCTGCAGTGTCAGCAATGTACCAGCGATGTTGATCTCTTCATCTCTCTCTCTCTCTCTCTGGTTTCTATCTAGCTTATCTATCTTTTTTTTTGTGAAGAGACTGGTTAACTGTACTTTACTAAATCCACTTTTCTTTACCGGATTGTGCTTGCCTGTTTGATAATAGTGATGAAAAACCTACATAAATCATCTTGGATTCAGAGTTCAGATGAGGGGGACCCCATGCCATGGTTGCAATGAGTAGGCGTAATAGAATTGGCTGAATCCTGATTTTAGTGTTTGTAGTATAGTGATTTTTCACTGCAGTATTATTAATGCTGCAATCAAGGCTAAGGAGCTAGAATTTGTAATATATGCTTTAACACTTCAACATATAACAAGAATCGAAACAGCCTCTGAAAGATGGAGTTTTGGTACTGTACACTAAGAGGGTATTGTTTGCTCTTTCAAAAAACTGACAAATTTAAATATTAATATTGTGAAATTTATCTCCTTTTTAGTAACTAGTTTCATATTTCATTTCACAGAAACATAGAAACACAGAAACATGATGGCAGAAATTTCAACACAGCATTCCTTATACATTACCATGTTGATAATCCACACTAATAATAAAAATGTTTTTAGAGTCAATCCAAGTAGAATTCTTATATCTGTAAAATATGTCAGATTATTTCGATCTTACTTGAGTGGGAGCTCTTGCAGCTGGCTATTACACTCAGCACTCACGCTGCAGGCACTAGGACCCTCCGTGAAACTTCTGCCAGCATTACACAGCAGGACTGCCCCCGACCGCCCTGCCCGGACAGCCGTCGGCATAAGAGGGCGGACCCAGCTCCACCTCAGTTCTTTCCTCACTGCGGTTCTGCACGTGAAGTTGAAGGAACTGCTTCTGCTTGCAGTTGCAGCTAAAGGTTTGATCTCCAATCAACACTTATTCATCAGTTTTCTTCAGTTTTAAACGGATTGTCTACGTGTTGGTACCCGATGTCAGTCTGCTGCCCGTCTGTTGTTTACCGCTTTAGAAACATTATTTTCTTGCTCTCAGCTCCGTTTTCAGTACCGACATCAGTCGTTTTTCCGGCGAGTTGGATGTCTTCTCGGTGATCAGCTCCTGAACACTTAAGCAAGTGTGCTGCGGAGGCAGATCCCAGCAAGGATGAGCCACCATGTGGTGCATTTTTGTCTTGGCCCAGACCACGACACCACCAATCGCAGCAGATTGCCAGGCCTTTACCAGTCAACCTCGTGATCTGCTGCCTGAAGGCCCTTAAGGCCTCACCTACTGGAGCAGAAGATGGATCTGCACCCTCGGAGGGGAAGCAGAAGGAGAAGAAGTGCCACAGCACGGACCATAGTCGGTCCCATCACGGTCCGGTCACGCTCTCATGGCCATCTCCCAAAAGGCCCATCCCTCGGGTTCTGGAGATCCTCTGAAGACTCCTCAGGCTAAGGCTGGCCTTCAGGGGAGAAGCCGCCAAGCCAAGGTGACCCCGCTAAGGGTCTTCGCTAAGCCCTTGAGGTGCCTGCTTCAGCCTCACCTGCTAAGGCACCGATGCCGCCTGCTAAGGCGTGCCTCTGGAGATTAAGAACTCTCCAGCGCCCCAGCGTCACTCCATCGTCGGTCCCTACACTGGCGCCGGTCGAAGGCGAAGGGCGTAAGGACAATCGTGGAGGAACTGGCGTCCCGTCGCCCAAGTCCTCCTCCCTCCTGGGCCCTCAAGAAGAGCTCTCCTTGCGCCCGTCGTTCGGAGACTTCCTTCCCAAACGAAGTGGCTGAAATATTCACCAAGGATGAGCTCAAGGATCTTTTCTCCTTTGGTGGGGGCAGGTCCACAAACGGTCCTCCCCCATCACCGCCCAGAATCCGGTACGGACCCTGCGGAAAACCACAGCCGGGAGGTGAGTCTTCCGGGAAGTCACCGGGCGCCAGCCTTCACCTCCCTCCAGGACTCGTTCCCACACAGGTTTCAGGACCACTGGCGTCGCTCCGGGATTTGGGTGACCGACATCGGTCAGGTCATGCTCCAGGAGCCTTTCTCGCTCCAGGTGGGAGCGCTCCAGATGTCGATCCTCTGACCGACATCGTCCTCTGACCGGACATCAGTCATTGCTCCGTCATCGGTCCAGGCACCAGAGTTGGTCTTCGACTGACGCCGGTCCCTAGCTACAGATGTCAGCGAAGGCATGGTCATAGGACGGGTCAGACTACTCCAAGTCGGATAGTCTATCCTCCTCCCAGTGTCGACCTATTCTTCTTCCTCTCTCAGCCTCAAGCGCTCCCTGGGAGAGAAGGACCAGCCTCGCCGCCTCGGACGATCCTACCTTTATGGACGTCATGAGGCACATCCAGGCCTCCAACAGTGGGACACGAGGACATGGATCCGAACGCCGGAGATTGGCTAAGTACCTGAGGCAAAAGGAGCCAAAGCCTCTGGTTATCCCTCCTTTAGTCTATACATTCCAGGACCTTACTAGAACCACCTGGATGCATCTGGCCTCAATCCCGGCAGTTCCAGAAAAGTTGGACAGGCTATATAAAGCCCTAAGGCAGAACCCTTTCTAGTGGAGCACCCTCAGGCTGATTCATTGGTGATCACGGCTGCCCATGACAAGTCTCGGCAACCGAGGCACCTCAACTCCCAGCCTCCCGACCGAATCCGCTCCCTGGACCAGGTGGGCAAGAAAGTATATGCTGCTCCACCTGTTCCATCTGCTCCTCAATTTCCTAACGATATGGTACAGTACCAGAATGCGTTGTGGGAAAGGGGACTGGAGCTGGCAAAGACCATGCCGGACTTTGACCAAAGGCAGAGCTCCTGGCCCTCCTCCAGTCTGGCTCAGGCGTAGGCTCCCATGTACTGAGGGCCTTGTAGTACACTGTAGAAATGGCAGCCAGGGCAGCTGCTTCAGGGTGTGCCTCCGGCGCCATGCCTGGTTGAGAGTCTCAGGCTTTCACCAGGATCTTCAGGCCGGTATCAAGAATCTGCCCTTCCAGGGTACCGTGCTGTTTGGGCAGGAGACAGAGGCTTTGATCTCCGCCTCTAGGAGTCGGGCAAGTCGATCTGGTCAGTCCGCCAGATGTACCATGACGACCAGCAACGGCAGCACCATAGATGGCCCCTTTGTAAGTCCTCAGGCAGTCAAGGTCCAGCCCGTGGCAACCAGCGGGCAGAGAGAGGCTTCACGAGATCCGGGAACCAGCATTCTGGTGGATCTCCTGCCCTGGCCCAAGTCCTCCCAGGCCTCTCTCCCCACTTCCAGCTCTGCCCAGTGACTCCTTCTGGGGAAGACCCAGGGAGCCAGTTGAGCCGCTTCTCCCTTCATTTCAAGGGTGGAAGTCTATTACCGCAGACCAGTGGGTCTTGGATATTATGCGGAGAGGACACACGCTAGAGTTCACAGAGTTTCCTCCGCATACTCCACCAAAGCTCTCCGTATCCTCCTCCTCACATCCCACTAATAGAAGGAGAGATACAGACCCTTCTGCAGAAGAGAGCAATAGAGAAGGTCCCTTGCTTCAGCAAGTGCAGGGTTCTATTCCCACTTCTTTCTGGTCCCAAAAGACTCAGGACCTTCGTCCCATTCTGGATCTCAGTCCTCTAAACCTCTTTACTCGGTACAAAGGTTCAGGATGGTGACTCTTCAAGGACTCCTTCCTTGCTGCACCAAGGGACTGGCTATGTTCTCTTGACATGCAGGATGCATATACAGTATGCATATCGGGTCTATTCTCACCACAGGAAGTTTCTGAGTTCCACTTCCAAGGGAGCACTTTCAGTTTGAGTGCTTCCATTTGGCTCTCTTCCGCCTCCACGAGTCTTCACCAAATGCCTAGCAGTGGTGGCTGCGGCTCTAAGGCGTATGGGACACTATGTGTTCCCCTACCTTGACATTGGCTGCCCACGGCCCCATCAAGAGAGGCTCTTACGGGCTCTCAAGACACTTATACTCTGTTCCGAGAGCTGGGGATCACCCTGAACTTACGAAAATCATCCCTGGAGCCCAGCCAAAAGCTCGCCTTCATAGGAGTGATCCTGTATTCCGTCAGGGAATGGCCTTCCTCCCACAGGACAGGGAGTTCGCTATCGAGATGGCAGACGGATCTCCATAACTCCTCGAGTTCCGGCTCGGAACTTCCTCAGTTTACTGGGGCACATGGCAGCGGCCATTCCTGTCACTCCTTTGGCCCGCCTCCACATGAGAGTCCCGCAGTGGATGCTTAGGGTGCAGTGGGACCAAGCTACGACGATCTAGACTCCCGGTCAAGATCTCAGAGCCAGTCAGGAGAACTCTGCTTTGGTGGATGGACTCCAACAATCTGGAGAAAAGGGTCAGCTTTCGTCCGGAGCCACCAGGTCAAACTCTGACAACAGATGCATCGGACCTGGGGTGGGGGCGCCTGGGTGCACATCGAACTCAGGGGTTTCGTCACCCGAGGAGCAGTCCCTCCACATCAGTGTACTGCAAATGCTAGCGGTCCTCTATGCCCTCCAGGCTTTTGAGAGGATCTGGTGCCAGGTTCTCTTCTAGTTCAGACAGACAACATAGCGGTCGTCTTTACATCAACAAACAAGGAGGCACTCATTCATATCCTCTTTGCAGGGAGGCGATGAGAGTCTGGTACTGGGCTCTGGAGTGGGGCATCCTGCTGTTCGTGATGCACGTTCCAGGCATCCTAAACGATCTGGCCGACAGCCTCAGCAGGTCGCATTCCAGAGCGCATGAGTGGGAGCTGCACAATCCGTAGCAGACCAGCTCTTCGACAGGTGGGGTCTTCCAGAGCTGGACCTCTTTGCATCACCATGCAACACCAAACTGCCAACGTTCTACTCGAGAGCATGCGCCTGGAGTTTTTGCCAGAGTGCCATCCCTTTGCTAGGCAGGAGGTTTCTATGCCTTTCCGCCTTCCCTCTCATTCAGAGAGTTCTGCTCAAGTTACAGGCAGAAGGGCCTGGATGATCCTAGTGACCCCAAATGGCCTCGGCAGATTTGGTTCCCACTACTGCAGCGGTTATCCACGGAACCTCTAATTCCGCTGCCCATATGCTCGCAGTTACTGTCCCAGGACCAAAGGTCGCTGGTCCATCCGGATCTTGATCCTTACACCTACATGCTTGGCTCCATCAGGCGTAGCTCAACATAGATACGGGGTTTCCTCGGAAGTGGCGGCGGTCTTAGTGTCAGCAAGAAAGCCCTACTTGCTGCACCTACGCTATGAAGTGGAAACGTTTCTGTCTTTGGGCATTGCCGCAGCGTTTGGATCCGTCCACTTGCCCTGTGAACTCAGCTTTACAGTATCTCCTCCTTGTATGATAAGGGTCTGAGTTACTCCCCTATCAAGGTGCACATGTGGGCAATCTCCGCCTATCATGATCTCATGGGAGAGAGCATTAGCACAATTGGATGTGGCCCACCTTCTTAGGGAATTCTACATATGAGACCTCCCATTCGGGACCCTGTCTCACCCTGGGACCTCCTTTTGTGTTGGAGAAACTCACCTCCCTCCTTTGAGCCAGCAGCAGATTGTGAGCTGCGTCACCTTTCTTGGAAGGTTTGCTTTTTAGTTGCTGTTACTTCAGCTCAAGGGTTCTCGAGGCTTCCGGTTTCAGGCTCTGATGTTTAAAGAGCCCTATTTGGTTTTCCACAGGGAAAGGGTTCCCTCAGAACAAATCCTAAGTTTCTTCCAAAGTGGACTCAGAATTGACCTTCAACCAGTCGGTTGATCTTCCTGTTTATTTTCCTTCCCTTCCAATACAGGGAGCTCTCCTCACACATTGGATGTCCACAGGACTCTGAGGTATTACTTCAAAGGACGGTTCAGCACCGTAAATCAAAGCAGCTCTTTGTGGCTTTTGCACCACATTGCTTGGGTCAACTGGTGTCCAAGCAAACTATCTCTAAGCGGATAGTTCGCTGTGTCTCGTTTGCTCGAGCATCACAATAAACCCTGCCGGGCCTGGTTAGGGGTCACTTCACCAGAGGTGTCAGCTTCTTCGCCGCCCTGTGGAATGTTGCCATACAGGACATTTGTGTGGCGCAACCTGGAACTGGGGTGCATACCTTTATCAAGCATTACAGCTTGGATATCGTCTCAGGCCGGAGCTGGCCGACCTAGCCGTTTTACAAGGGCTTTTGTCCTAAGGCCTCTGGGTCAGCATATTCCACCTCCTGGGTCGTCTGCCTCCTTGTTGGGGGACTGCTTGGGACTCAGTCCTGATTGTAATAGCCTGCTGCAAGAGCTCCCACTTGAAGTAAGATAGTACAGTTACGTAAGAACTTACCGTAACAGTAGATCTTCGAGAGGAGCTCTTGCAGCAGGCTCACTCCCACCTGCCCCCTCGAGGTGTGCAGATCCATGTTTGTTTTTCTTCTCCAACTCTCTTCATGGTAGGCCGTCTCCTTCTCTTGTCAGGCCTTCTGCTGGGTCTTGGCGGGAGAACTGAGGTGGAGCTGGGTCCACCCTCTTGTACCCTGACCGATGTCGGTCGGGGTCGGCGTCGGGGCGGTCCCTGCTGTGTATTGCTGGCAGAAGTTTCACCAGAGGGTCCTAGTGCCTCGGCATAGTCCTGATTGTAATAGCCTGCTGCAAGAGCTCCTCTCAAGATCTACTGTTACGGTAAGATCTTATGTAACTGTACTTTCCACTGGCAGCCTCGTCCCCTCCCCACCTGAGTTCTGTCCCACCCTGGTCTGGTAGATCAGTAGCTGCTGCTTTACCCAAATGCTCGACATGGAGCATGCTAAGTAACGGCACTTAAAGGGCACTGTCAGCTTTTCCCTTTGTTTTTGGTAAAACGGCAGTATGCCTCTTGGCCACATACCACTTAGGGAGATGCTTGGAATGCCCATAGGGATATAAAATAAATGGATGTTTACCTGGCTTCTAATTTTTCCATAAATAGGTATTCAACCGGCCGCCCGTAATCCCACGTACATTCCAGAAGCATTTCTAGGTCAGGACAGCGTGTCACCGCCTGGCCTTGGTCGATGTACGATTATTTTCATATGGTTGAAGTACAATCATGTTGAGCTTGTTCTTGCGTATGTCTCAACTATTACATCTATGTGGCACCACAAACGCGCTGGAGATCTATTATTTTCATTTTAGCTGCAGAATAACTCGCGCAAGCACCAATGTCACACCTTATGCATGCGCTGGATCTTTGGTCTTGCTTCTGCACGCATGTGCAGGATTTCTGTTTTAGCTTAAAAATAAAAATAATATATTCCAGTGCTCAGTTTAGGTGTCAGATAGATGTAATAGTTGAGACATAGGCAAGGAACAGGCATGACATGACTGTACTTCATCCATATGAAAATAACGTGACATTGGGACCGCAATTGTGGCAGTCGCGGTCCTGACCTGGAAGTGCTTGGTAGCGGGTTTACTTGTTAGCAGGGCGAGCTAACATAGAAACATAGAAACACAGAAGTTGACGGCAGATAAGGACCGCAAGGCCCATCCAGTCTGCCCATTTCTTTTCTACCTTATAAATGTGCCATCGGCCTTTGCTCTGTCAGTGACCTCTCTATTCATAGTCATTTGTATTGCTCCCTTATGCCTATCCATGCCTGTTTGAAGCCCTGCACTGTATTCATAGCCACCACTTCTTGTGGTAAGCCATTCCATGCATCTACCACCCTTTCTGTGAAAAAGAATTTCCTCACATTCCCCTTAATTGGCCTCCCTCTAATCTAATGCTGTGTCCTCTTGTCCTGCTATTTTTCTTATATTTAAACATGTTAGACTCTTTCACCTTGTTTATGCCCTTAAGGTGTTTAAATGTCTCGATCATTTCACCTCTCCCTCCTTTGCTCAAGGGTATACATATTGAGCTCCGTTAATCTGTCCTCATATGTCTTCTGATGCAGTCCCTGCACCATTTTGGTTGCCTTCTCTGGACTGCCTCAATTTGGTTAATGTCCTTGTGAAGGTGTGGCCTCCAATACTGCCGCGGTACTCCAGATGGGGCTAACCAGTGTCTTGTACAGAGGATTATTACCTCCTCTTACGACTTGTGATACCCCTACTAATACACCCTAACACCCCTAGCCTTACCTACTGCTTTAGAGGTCTGCTTGATGATTTTAGGTCATCAGTAATGATGATGCCCAAGTCTCTTTCTTCCTTTGTGACTGCTAGCAACTCCTCCCAGCCTATAAGTGGCTTCAGGGTTCTCTTCCCTGTGTGCATGATTTTGCACTTTTGCATTAAATCCCAGTTGCCACTCTTCTGACCATTCTGCTAGTTTATCCAGATCTCTTCTCATTCTGCCCACCCATCTGGATCATCTACTCTGTTGCAGATCTTGGTGTCATCTGCAAACAGACAAGCCTTAACCTCTAGTCCATCTGCGAGGTCACTAATGAAGATGTTGAATAGGACTGGCCCCAGGACTGATCCCTGAGGTACCCCACTTGTGACTTGCATCTCTTCTGACTGTATACCATTTACCACCACTCTCTGTTTTCTGCCAGTCAACCAGTTTGCCACCCAGTTGACCAACTTCTGACCCAGCCCGAGCCTACCTAGCTTATTTATCAATCTTCTATGTGGAACAGTGTCAAAAGCTTTGCTGAAGTCAAGGTAGGCGACATCAACTGCTCCCCTTGGTCCACCACTCTGGTTACCCAGTCAAAGAAATCTATGAGATTAGTTTGACAGGACCTTCCTTTGTAAACCCATGCTGTCTTGGATCCTGTGCCCTATGGATTCCAGGTGTTGTACTATCCTTTCCTTAAGGAGTGCCTCCATAATCTTGCCCACTACTGAGGTAAGACTGACCGTCTGTAGTTCCCGCCTCCTCCCTGCTACCACTCTTGTGGAGGGGATCACATGAGCCCTTCTCCAGTCTTCTGGGACCTCTCCTGTGCTCAGAGACTCACTAAACAATTCTGCTAATGGCTCTGCTAGTTCCTCCTTTAGCTCCTTAAGTACCCTGGGATGTATGCCATCAGGTCCCATTGCCTTACCACCCTGAGCTTAGTGAGGCTCTTGTAGGACCCTTTCTTTTGTGAAGGGAGTAGTGCTCACCTCCCTCCCCCTGTGTCCATGATGCTGAGCTGTGGGCCCTGCCCTACCTTCTCTTCAGTAAATACTGAGCAAAAGTATCTATTTAGGATAGATGCCTTTACAGGGTCCTCCTCCTCACATGCTCCCTTTTCTCCATTAAGCTTAGCAATACCCCTCTGGACTTTCTCCTTTCACTAATGTATCTATAGAAAGTCTTGTCACCTTCTTTTACTGTTCGTATAGCGTTTCCTCAGTTTGGGACTTTGCCTGCCTTACTGCCTTACCTGCTTCCCTTAGGCAGTTTGGTATGCCTCCCTATCTTCATCCCGCTGTGTTCCCTTATATTTTCTGAAGGCCAGCCTTTTGGCTCTGACCTTTTCTGCTACTGTATTTGAGAACCAAAGTGGTTTCCTTCTTCTTTTGCACTTCCTTTTCTGTCTAACACAATGGGATGTTGCTTCAAGTATTGTATCCTTAATGCTTGCCCACTTTGCCTGTACCTCCTCACCTGTGTTTCTTTTGCCAGGGCTAGCTTAACTCTGTTGGCCATCTTATCAAAGTCAGCTCCTCTGAAGTCCCATATTTTTGCCTTGGAATGGGATGATTTAGGTGTAGTAGCCAAATTGAACCATACCATGTGATGGTCACTGGCCCCAGGCCACCAGAACACCTATTTAGGTAAAATTTTAGAAACCAGGTAAAAGCAGCTCATTTTATATCCCTATGGGCATTCTAAGCATCTCCTGAGTGGTATGTGGCCAAGAGGTATATTGCCGTTTTACCAAAAAGCGAGGAAAAAGCTGACAGTGCCCCTTTGAATTGTGCTTCTGTCTATGCAGGAGTCCATTTACTAACAATATTTCAGTTCACACTACTCTGATTCACCTAAATCACTCCTCAAATTCAAGTACTGCATAACCGCTACTTCAAATTTACTGACGATAGGGAGAAATAGTACGGTCAAAGGTTGTTTACAGTAACTATGTTCATATTTAATGTTTTGCTTTTTCTGTCTGTCTATCTGTCTATCACCCACCCCTGGTGCAGCCACTTTCTGGGCTTATTTATTTATTTATTTTTTACGGTGCCCAATTCCTTGACTGTAGGGCTCTGGGCAGTGTTCTGCCAGTGCCATTTGTTCATTGTTAGCAGTCTGCAGCAGGCTCAGCACAGCGGCTGGCGCAACATGATAAGACATGGTTCCAGAGCTCCCTCTCATCAGGTGAGGAAAGGTGCAGGGTTAGGAACTGGATTGGTAGATAAAGCAAATACTGTTGTACCTATTGGAACAGTACTACATGCACTAGCATGGTTCATTGCCATAGTATTACTTACTACAGTTTGGAGGTAAAAATAATTGTTTTAAGCTAATATTGGCAAAATTAATCCGAACAACCACCTTAAACCCTTTGTGGTGGAACATGGTCACTGAGTGGATGGGGAGGTGCTTTTCAAAATGCAGTTGAGGTTTATTTTCATATTTCCAGCAGGTGAATACTTCTTACACTGCAATAGATATCGCATTGCCTATAGACCCATATAAAGCAAGTGTGTCAAGATTAATTTTTATTTTATTTAGTTTTTGTTGACTGGGTAAGTGCACTAGACAAATCCTGCCTATTTTCAGGCACGACCCGGGAGGGGATACAGATGAATGCCAACTGACCTTGAACCAGATTAAGCTGTTGGTGGTATTTTTAGTGAATGAAGGAAATTTGGCACAACACCGGGAAATTCCCTACTCTTTTGATAAGTGCCATGGGATCTTTAACATCCACCTGAACTACCCCCAATCCAGGCAGATGGGACCTCGGTTTAACGTCTCATCTGAAAGACGGCACCTCAAGTGAAGCACCCTCTCATGCTGCACTACAGTGTCAGTACTGGGATATTAACCCAAGTGCCAGATGTGGGAACTGAACCCACAGCCCTCTGATCTCCCGGCCTCAGAGGTGAGTGTGCTACCTACTGAGCCAATGACACTGCCTAAATAAAGCACACATGAATAAATAGTTGTGTTTGATTTATATAGTCTACTTGAAAACAGGCGCGAAACATGCACTGACTGCTTAGTGTTTCTTGGGCTCCTGTTTGCAGCCAAGGGTCCTGTGAGCATCAGGGGCGGTTTTCATTCGACCCATAGATGAACACAATTTTATCAATCTACTGCTGCGGCAAACTCCAGGTGCATCAAGGACCCTGTGCCGTATTTTATAAAAGTGGGGGTCTCTGCGCAATGTGCGAGAGTTACCGCAGCTGCAGGGTTATGCCAATTTGGTGCACCTGAGAGGTTGACAGAGGGTTCCGTCAAGCCCCACATGGTGCAACCCTCACTGAGCCATGAAGGTGGGAGGAGGAAAATATCTGCAAAAGGGGACTGGGAGCATTGGGGATGCCATAGCGGGCAACGAGGGCATTGCAGCAGTGTGAGGGACTCGAGGAGGTACTTGGCAGAGGTGCCATGTTCTGTGACTCGAGCTGATCGGCTCAGGTAGAGGTAGTGGGCAATGATGGCCTATGACCCAACCCCAGGCGGAAAGAAGCCTGGCATCTACCCCATAGGACCCACAGACCCCAGCAATGTAGTTGAGTATCGCCTGCCACCATGCAAGGGCTAAGTACCAGGGGAATGTTGCAGTGTCCAGGGAACGTACCCACCCACTGCCTGCACCCTGCAACCCACTGCCAGTCACCACCGCATGTAGGGGTCTGTGGGTCCTCTGTGGCAGGTGCCAAGACTGTATCAACCTGGTCCGGTCATGCTACATCCATGCCCACCCCTCTACCCAGGCCAATCGGCTCTGTCTCACGCTTCATGGCACCTCCACTGGCTGCCTCCCAGTACCCTCACACTGTTACCTTGCCCTGTTTCCCTATGGCACCCCCATTCCTCCCTCTTCTCCTGTTTCCCTACCTTTCTGGATACCTCCAGTCACCTCCTGCCCGGCAGTGGCGCAGGCCCTTAGACCAGCTCCTGGCTGGTCTAAACTCTTAGACCAGCTCCTGGCTGGTCTAAACTCAGCACTTTTGTGACCACGGTGGGGCTTCTAAAATTCCAGTAAAGGGGATGGTGCAGCCCGCTGTGGCACAAGCCCCTTGCAACATGGTACAAGGATGCTGCTGTTACAAGAGTGGTGCAGGGCAGTTTTGTAACGGCATCAGGATTTTGATGCAGCCTGTGTTTGAAAATCGGATTGATGCAGACTTTGCTGCAAGTTGGCACTTGTTTCAAAGCTGTTTGGTGCAGGCAGCTTGCACCAAAGTTTTCCTTTTAAAATTAGGCGCCAGATCTCTCGTGTGCTATACTGTGCTTGGGGGTATGAATACCACCAGGACTCAGAGCTTTAAGAATTTATTCCAACCACCATGATTTGTTCTTCCTATGTCTGTATTTTTTTAGCTTTATTTGTAAACTGTTAGTAGTGCTTACTTTTAATTAGATTAATGTATTTATTACAATTCTTTATTTAAGCATGGAGTTCAGGACTAGCCATAGTATAAAAGGCAAACATAAATCTTAATCATCATGACTAACTATATAGCTGTTGTAACTGAATTAAGGCTGCATTTCTTGTTTTAGCATTTGGTACTGTATATAATTTCAATGGACACTTCGTCACATCATAATATGCTCCATTATTTTCATTCTCCTCTTTTTTTTTTATAACTTTTTATGTACATTTATTCTGCCAGACAGCACTTTTAAGCATTTGCTATGCAAAAGTTGATTGTAAACTGTCTAACACTGATCTGTGAAACATTTCAGAAAAAGACGACATACAGAGTACTGTGGTTTGAATTTTTGTTACAGTAATGCTTTATTTCCCATGCTATTGTCACTATCCCCTCATACACACATACATACCCAAACTGCAATTCAGCAGATCACAAAATAGTTGTTATATAATGGGTATGAAAATCTTGTAAATTCACTGGTCAAAGACATCACATGACCGTGGGTATATCCTACATTATTCCACGGCTGAGAAATAGCATTTATAAAAACATAATTAGGCACATTTTAAATTTATTTTACAAATGGGTCCATTGTATAATCACAGTAGGCACTCCAGGGTGTGGATTATCGGGGAATTCATCCACTTTTTGTGTGGTTAAGCCACCGACTGCGCCGTGACACACCACACAAGGTGTGGTAAATCCCCCAATAACCCACTCCCTGATGTGCCTTATTGCTTAAAATGATTCTTCTTGATTATGCATTTTGTAAGTCGAGATGACACTACCGCCTTTGCAGAATTTATGTACTATCCCCAACAGTGTCACAACTATCGCTTTCATTTAGGCTCACACAGCTTATATCATGTGATTAAAATCTGATTTTTAAACTCTCTTCATTTGATTCAAGTTGTGTGGGTCTAATATATCATGCAGAAACTAGGATAAAATGTAACTAAATGGGCTGCAACACTGAAGAAATAACTGCTCATCATTCTGCTTTTCTGGCGTGTGTGTGTGTGTGTGTGTGTGTGCATGTCTGTTGAATTTTTAAATATGTAAATAGCTTTTTGTGCTCCGTATGAATATTATTGGCAGGCCCGGAGACTAATCAATTAATAATAAGCCTACAAACGCTATATAGCAGAATCACTCACTGCAAATAGATTAACTGCTTATACAGACTATGGCCAGATTGTTCTCTTTGCATTATTATTACTTAATTTTGTTACCGGGTAAGCCCACTGGGCCCAAAGGTCCCTTTTCAGGGGCGACCGGAATTAGTTACAAACAGACTTACTGGATCTTTGGCAACTTACAGAGAAACAAAAGCAATTACAGAATCAGACAGTGTTTTACAAAGTGCTTTACATTTCATAGGTACTGTATGCCATTATTGAACATATTAAGACATTACACTAGACTGGAGGTAATTACAGACAATGACAAATCGTTAACACAGGCAACTACGGTATGAGGAAACAAACTGTTGGCCCCAATGGAGCATTTGGCACTGTTCATCTTACAAAGTGGTTCATTCAGGTAGAGGCATTTTTGCCCAGGCAGGCGAGACAGCTTAGTGTCTATTGACTATTACTGCGAACACAGGATTTCCTTTGCTTAAGTACTGTAAAACTTTGTAACAAAATAAAATAACTGTGTTTCAAATCCAGTTGTATATTTCATTAGGTAGGAACATATTTAAAGTGTTAAACATTCATTAAGCTACTGTTAAAACAACTTCAGTTCACACTTATCTTGTATAGCAAGTACCCGTTGTTTAATTTACTATATAGCCCCTTTCTTCCCATTATCTAAAGATATTTAATTTACTTTTATGTTTCTTATCATTTTCCTGTTGAGTTTTAGTATTTTTTGTTTCAAAAATGTATGTTTAATACTGTAATTGTGATGTTCTAATATTTATTTCCAGTTACACAGAGGTCAGATTGCTGATGCTGTCCTGACTCATGCTTGTGTTTTCTTTAGGCTTAGGAAGCATTGTATTTGTGGGGTGATAATTTGCAGATGTAACAACCACACACATATACACACTTCGTGGTGCCAGGTCTCTGTTGTCAGTGAAAGTTATATGGTAGCCTATATTTCTTTAGTGATGTTTTGTGACTGCAGACTGAGTCAGAGTGAAAATGTCAGAGGATGTCTGAATTATATTGTTACACATCAGCTTTATGTCTTATTTTGTGAGCCTGTAGTGTCTAATCACACTGAGATCTGGTCATCAAATGGGTGTTGGAGCGTGGAGGAAGTGAGTGATAATGTGTTTTCTCACTGAGACTACTGATCTGCAAGTTTCCCCATTCACTCTCTCTGTCTCTCTCTCATAAGTCTAGCTATTAACACTTGACACTCATCCCTATCTGTGACATTCCTTAGAGTAAGGAATGCAACAGAAACTAGCAGAGAGGCATGTGATTTAAAGGAAAGTGAGGTGTCCCACAGGGTGAGTGGACAGACAGTTACAAGTTCACATTCTTAAGGGAACACTGCTATTTGCTCAGAGCTCTTACAAAATGCATGACAGGGTGTGGTATATCATGAGATATCGATACGCCGGGTGGTTGGGGCACGAGGCCGCAGGCCGAAAGTGCTCAACCACCCGAGAACTGACTATATCTCATGATATACCACACCCTGGAGTGCATTATTGCTATTATGAACTGGATTACAAAATTGGTGTAAATAATAAACTGACAAATAAAATCTATATAAAAAAGCTTTCTAGGAAGTAGTGTAGGAGTACTGTTTAACAAAACAGTTCTATTAAGGCTGCGTCAGCCTTCCTAGGTGTTCTGCTGCCTCTCCTACATGCAGCCTAAAAGAAAAACAAAATAGTATGCTTTTGGGGATCTGCTCGTTAGTTTATGCTGTGTTCTCCGCTTTTTGTTTTTAAACTGCTACTGAACTGTACCGCAATTGTTTTATTGGGAGACTGCCCACTGACACGGACCACGGCTGCTCAAGGTGACGGAAGTTTTTTTCTCCTGATGTCTGTGTTAGTCAGATTTATTCCAAGAGAGACGGTAAACCATCGTGGTTTATATTTGTGATCTTGAAGATTCTCGAGGAGTGGGTTGAGATTTCTGTTAACTGCTGTTTGCGCTAGGCAGCATGTTGTGGTGGGAAATGCGTTTATGGAGTGAAACACCGATGTCAGGAGTGCTGCAGTAGTTGGTGCTCTGAAAGGAAGCAGGGTGAAAGATGTTTTATCTGTTTAGAGAGTGGGCGACATGTAAGGGGGACAGTTGTGAGGATTTCAGTTTCTTTTTTAATAGCAGCGGATTGGAGGTTTGACTCGCTTTGGGGCATGGAGAGCATTACACTGTGAGTGAGGAGGCAGTGGCCGGAGGTTTTCTGAAGCCATAATGGTGTAGCCGATATCATCACAGCTTCAAAAACCTCTCAGCCAATCAACTTCCTCCATTTACTATCCATAGTTCATAATTAAGTATTATGAACCGGCGATCGTAAATGGAGGGAAGCTGATTGACCGAGAGGGTTTAGAAGCTATGATGATATCGGGTTGCATCAACACGGCTTCAGTAAACCTCCGTCACCAGCCTCCTCACTTACCACGCAGTATTCTCGCTCCCACACTCGAGTAGTCGCCGCTGTTTAAAAAAAAAAACGAACTGCTGCTGGGAGTCGGAGCGACAATGACCGAGCTGCCCAAAACATCCTTCGCATCCTGCAGTTCCATTCCCCACAGAAACGTAACGTTAGGCGGCAGTCGAGCATGTCCAATCATGTCTACAGGCAGAATGGCTGATGCCTGAGTTTAGCATCTTTTTAAAAACAGTAAGGATCCAAAACTGACCCACTTAATTTGTTTTTTAAACAGTACAGTCAGTCTAGTGACAGTTTCACATTTCCAGATGACTTTCTGGAAGATGTGCATTCTTCCCATTTACATTGCTGCTTCCTTCTTGCCACAGATTAGGTTTTGAGAGAGACCTACAGTACACTCCTCCTCCATAACTCAACTTACAACAGTGCCACCTGCTGTTCAGACCTGTCCAGGAACTATTTTATTAAAGGTACTCCTCCAACACTTCACAAAACACATTTTCTAGCGATTTAAAATATATATATATTTTTTTATTGCTAAAACTTGTATTCCTGTTCATAATAGCAATAATGCACTCCAGGGTATGGTATATCATGGGATATCATCACTTCTCCAGGTCGTTGGGCCTTTCGGCCTGCAGTCTCGTGTCGCCAATCGGAGGTGTGATGATATCCCGATATACCACACCCTGTCGCGTATTATTGCTTAATAAACACAACAAAGTGTGGTTATTGTGTAATAACGCCACTTCTGGGGTGGGTTGAAGCACCAGGTGTCGAAAAGCTCCACCAACTTGGTGAGTGATGTTATTACACAATAACGACACCTTGGAGTTCCTTATTGCAATTATACAATGGCTCGATATTATACAAAATAAAAAAAATTTAAAAAGGTTTTAGTAGATTTTTAGTGTAGCAATATATCTTTGTTTCTGAAGAGAGATCCAAAGAACAATCCAACAAATCAAGGCAGCGATGTTATTGTGTAATAACATCACTTTCTCAGGCACACACTGACCAATCAGAGCCCTGGAAATTTTCTTGCCATTGTATAAAGTTCAGTTAGAACATTAAATTAATTTCTATTTAAAATGTGGGTATTATCTGTAACAGATGTGTATAGCAGCTATTTGGTACAAGATTTGAAGGGATATTCTCAACTGTGGTAACCTTCAGTCAATATGATATATATACAATGAACAAGAAAATCAGGCTACGTAGACTTGTACAGTGCAGTACGGTATTTTGCTACTCAACCCTCTGCATTTTCTACTACTTTAGATAGCATTTATGAGACATGGCCTGTGAATTCCTGGACATTACACACTGTGCTGTACTAAACCATGAAGTCTAACAAGCAGAAATGAGCCAAATTCTATTCTGCTAGTATACATTTAAATAAAGGATTAAAACAATGGCGCTATGCATGAATGGGGCAGAGGTACATGCAGAAGACCCACATCCCACCCCTGTAACTCACCCTGCAGACAGAGTACATGCCTGTATTCATGCATGTCTGACACCCACCTGTCTGCGGGTCCAGTGATAGATCACTTGCGCCTGTAGGTGCAGGTCCGGTCATGAATAGCCCCTGTGGGCACCCAGACCCATGTGGCCATGTCCCAGTGACCAGCCTTTCCCAGTGACAGACCCCCAACTCCCGGCACAGTGCACCTTGACCCGGTGTTTGGTTGGCATACCCCATCCCCATACATATGGCCGGTGCCACAGCACTTGCCCGATCAACTGGCGTGCCCTCCTGTGTGCCTCGTGGACTTGGGCGGCACAGAGGTAAAATCCAGTTCCATTGTGACTGGCGGGTGATGTTCATATGGGCGTGCAGTGGGTTACGGCAGGGTCTGCTGTGGTGCAACCTGCACCCTATTGCGCCCCCCTGGCGGAAGCAGCACGGTGTGTGGTGCATGTTACTTAGTGCAGGCACCGCCGCGTGTTGCTGTCCGCGGCCGGGATCGGGCATGTAACTGCTGTGCGATCCCTTTGTGAATGCTATGGGTTCCCCTCCATGACATTCACGCATATGGTGCCATTGCGCCCGGTTTCCACGGGTATGTTGGCATCACACATAGCGCCAGTACTTGAAAAAGTAATTTTCCTCACTCATTCAGTTCAGTCATGATTGTACATGTTCTTCTCTGTATTGAGTGATGAAAATTTATTTAGAAAATTCTAACCCTTATTCCAGTACCCCATCATCATGGAACAGAAAAGCTTCATACCCTTTCTGACCACATTACATAAGAGGCTGTTTCCCTATTTAAACCCTGATTGTCTCATATTACAATGAATTATACCCACTGTCTAAATATTAAATACTTAAAGAGCTGGTGACACGTTCAGATGAACTTTAACAAAACATAATATTTAGACACAGTCCAACGATGCATTTACCATTAGTTCTGTATTTCTCCACCGCATTATTTATTACTGAGATAATTTGTATGAAAACAGGATTTCTGCTCTTAAAGAGCTCATCTAGTCCCTGCCTTCTCCTACCTGAAGTCATAGAGCACTGCTTGTGACCTCACAGTTACCTCCATGGCAACAGACTGTGATGTCACAAAGAGGATTATGACTTAGAGTAGGGAGTAAGCTATAGAGGCAGATGAACTCAAAATAAACTCTAAGGGACAATGATCGTATATTCATACACATTTCCTTAGTAATACATTATGGGGAGGAGAAATATAAAATATAAATGGAATGCAAGTAGAATTGTACCTAATTATTATGTTTGTTAAAGTTTTCTTTGAGGCATCAGTAGCTCTTTAAATGCCTGGTGGACCTGGGGCCCCATATTCAAAACTGGCTGTGAGCTCTGTATGGAAGTGCAGCCGGCTATAGAGGCTATATTCTTACCATTAGCATGATCCAACTGTAGTGCCTTGTCTGAATATGGGCTGTGTCAGTGCAGCACATAATGACTATGCTTGTGCTGACATAGCCCCTGACAGAACATGGCCCCCACGAGCTGAGTGGAGATAGCCTATCCAAAAGGGACAGTATGTGTGCCATATTTGGACCCATACATGACAATGTACCTGTTTGGGCATGCAAGGTGTCAAAGGGCCATTTGCATGCCTGTTCTGGGCTCATTAGCATGCTATCACGATGCTTCCATTACATGCAGTTTGGCGGAATTGTGCTGAGTAGTGCAGACCTGCCACCTCCAATGGCAGCCCTGACACCCTGTATGGCCTTTGCAATAGTAGTGTGTATGGTACTGTACATTCATCAGTACAGATAATAATGCTACAAAATGTGCATGCTAGGTGACCCAAAAGTATACCATTCCAATACATTTTAGACTTACACAGTAAAAGGCACGTTAACAAACTATCCATACTTTATTTCACTAAATATTATAGTCATTTGTTTCTTATCTCTTTTAATCAGGGTTCTAATCAGTATTCCATACAAGCCAGATATCAGGTACCTACTTGTGTACAGTATGTGGATAATTTAACATTTACTAATAAAACTTTGTAACTTTTATTTGTTTCATGTGGTGGGTTTCTTATTTATTCAGCTGCCCTTTGTTTTTAGCTTATAGTGAAATGTAGAAATCACAGAATGATATATATTTTTTAACCTAGATAGGCACCACGTCACGCTGAGATCACTGTAGAAGCTGTACCTCTGAGTAGCGATGCTTCCTGTAAAAATCACTGGATACAGAACATTTAAAATAGTTAAGGTCCCCCCACCACCACGAAATGCAGCCTCATGCAACAGATGCAGATATGACCTGGCTTGACATTTGACTTTACTTTTACTTAGTTTGTCCTAACTCCCTGGACCTCTTGCTCACCTGACACAAGGTCCCATAACACACACAAATTCAGGTGTTAGAGGCAGAGCTGAGCAGCTGTTATTTTAATTTCAAGTGTGTAGCAGGTGACTTGGGTGAGCAGTGCGGACTAAGTGCAGGCATGGAACAAGGTGTAGGATAGCTGCAGAAGCAGAACCAATGCTCATAATGATGATGTGGATGAATTTGTTCTTCAGGTGATCAATTGGACAGTCTGATACATCAGCATAAAAGAAAGGGACGGTTAGCTGCTTGTGACTGATTTTTATACCCCAGTTGTTTTTCAGGGTGAGGGTACACCAGATAGTGTCTTCACACACTGGCACTATGGCCCTCAGACTTCAGAGGCCTACTATAGTAAAGATATTAAACATTTCTGGGCGGTTACTGGGCATGAAATGGCTAGCTGTTAATGGTGGTGCCTACTAGATGCTCTGGCTCATCCTCTGGGAATGTAATGGGGATTCTGTTCTTACTGGGAGATTCTGGGGTAGTTACAGTAACAAGGTGTTAATTGCTCTGGCTCATCTGCTCTACAGGTATGTGAGCTGCAGTTTGATGGCAAGCAGACTTGCTCTTTCAGTGTTGCAATGATGTCTGTCCACTCTGACTACTTGCATCTTCAGTTCTTCCACCAGTCACCTAAAGTAAATAAAGAAAAGTAAAACTCTGACTGCTTGTACACCATCAGTTCTTCCACCGGTCACCTAAAGTAAATTAAGAAAAGTAAACACAAAGTAGATAAAACCTTATTCAGCAGCTCAACTATTAACACACTAGATTTGGCTGTTACACCCCCACAACAGTGGCTCGTTAAGCTTCCACAACTGCATGCATGATCCACATACTGTTTTGAGCATGAACTGTTGCAGCGTGCTCATTATTTAATTTGATTTTCTGTGGTGTGGATAACAAACTGAATGTAATAGACTGATTAAGAATGCCAACTAAATTATGAGAAAACAAATATTTAGATAAATAACACAGACTGCTGTAGGCAACGAAAACTGAAATAATGAAAGTTTGGAGGATGTGGTTTGGCAGGTGTCAAGAAGAATGTTTATTGTTTCTGTCTGCAGCTGCAGAGACCAGCTGTGTATTTCTTGCACTGTAAATGTGTATCTGGCTGCAGAACCGCTGGTCCCTGCTTCTGCAGCCAGAAGTAGTGTTGTACTTTGAGTTTATTAGCTTTCTCAACAAGATAGGAAATTCATTGCAAAAAAAACTTTGGTAGTGTAATATAGTAGTTAGGGCTCAACTTAATGCCACAAAAGGAAATGTGGCACTAGGGTTCAACCCTAACTCCCTAACTCACCCACCAGTCAGCAAAAGGACGAGACCACTCAAGCAACCACAGACAGCCATCATAAGGTAAAACAAACAGCATATAGCTGTTTCCAGATGACATAATGCAATGCAATTGATGTGCTACCTTTGCGGATTTTGTATCTGCAGTGCACTCAGCAAGACATACACACACTCACCTGTTGCTGCAGTTAGAAACCCACACTACTGAAATCACAACACTGCTTCTGTGTGCAGAAACACAGAGCCCAGCAGCCAGAGATACAAATTTGTGATAACCAAATTACAAGAGGTACTCATGCACACTGTAAAACATACAAACACTTGATGGGTTTGCCTTCTGCAGTCACATGTGTAAGACATACTCATTGACCTCTGGCTGCAGAAGCACAGGGCCACAAAATCCATGATGCAAAGATTGTAACAGTACTTTTCACCCCAGGAATATTCCAATATTCCTAACTCTTCTGCAATATACCTTTAAGGTCAGATCTGCCTGGAGATAGAATGCTATGCTAATAATGGACTCATTGGCATGAACCACTTTTCAAATGCTGCCACCTATCAACTGCCTACATTCTAACCCTCAGATATCTCTCTCCGCCTGTCAAGACCAGGCGCTTGGAGTTCCTCTTCATCATCTAGTCTAAAAGCCTTTATTATTAACAAATACTTAAGTATTTTCCATTTATTTTCTATTTATTTTCATTTATTTATTTTCATTTGCTGCCTCTTATCATTGTTATTTTAATAACCGTTTATTTATTTAGCTAGTTTTGTGTTGGTTTCTTGGTTTCTCACAGTTCAGGAAAACCATTGAGAGCGAGTACTTTTAGTTAGTTTCAGGGTTTTGTCCCATTTATGTTATAGGCTGTCTGGCAGTCTGTCCTGGACATGGCTGAAAGCACCTGCTCCTCTTTCAGCAGTCCTAGCTGAAACTGCTAAGTTTGGCCTGGAAGCTGCCAAATACCGGTTCCAGATGGCAGCAGACAGTAGTGAGACTGCTGCAAGGTGGATGGCAAATACCATTGTACAGGGAAGGTTTGCTTGGTTGAGAGCCACAAACCTCACACAGGATACCCAGAATAAGACTCTGGATTTTTCCTATGAGGGCAATTCCCTATTTGGCAGCCATACAGAGGCCTATGTGAAGAAGGTGAATGAATATAAGGCCAGCTTCTTAGCAATTCTGCAAGGAAAGACCCTCCACCTCCTCTAGACCCTTCAGTAGGGGAGGCAGGGCAGACAGTTTCATTCAGGCCTTTTACCAGGCCATGGTACTTCCTCAAGGCACCCAGTATCCATAGCAAGGGTATTTCAGGGGTAGGGGCAGAAAAGATGCCAGGCATGGTGCCCAGTCTCAGCCCCAGTCCAAGCAGGACTTCGGCTTCATTGATCAGGCTGCCTGTCCTTTGCCAGTAGGGGCAGGCTGACCTATTTTCAGGGTGGAAACCATCACCATAGACAAGTGGGTTCTGGAGGTAGTGGGTCACTGCCTGTCTCTAAGTTTCAAGTTCTCCCTGTTCAAAAAACCAGAGAAATCAGAGTTTTCAAACCAGCTTTCCCTGGAAAGCAAAAGGCTGAAAAAGAGATAACACCTTCTTTCACTAAAAGCAGTGGAACCAGTGGCTCTGCATCAAAGGGAAAATGACTTTACTCAAGGTATTTTTCACACCAAAGGAAAATGGAGAGCTGTGGCCTATCTTGGATCTCGGGGTCCTCAACAGGTTCCTAAAAAGCAAAGTTCAAAATGGTAACGTTGTCTCTGATTCTACCAGCACTCCGAAAGGAGATTGGCTGGCATCATTGGACCTAAAGATGCCCATTTCCACATCACCATAAGGGAGTCTCACAGAAAGTATCTCAGGTTCAGACTCCTGTCAGGTCATTATCAGTTCTCAGCTCTTCCTTCGGTCTCACTTCAGCACCAAGGGTGTTCACAAAGTGTCAGGGTGTGGTAGTGGCTCGCCTGCGCAGACAAGGTGTCACCAGTGTTCCCTATCTAGAGGACTAGCTAGTGATGATAAATTCACCACAACAGTTGGCAGAACACCTGCAGTTCACTCAACAGCTTGATGATCCTTGGCTTTCCTCTTAAATCTAGAAAAATCTGTTTCTTCCTTCTCAAATTCTGCAGTTTATAGGGCAGAATTGAATACCATAGTGGGCAGAGCCTTTCTACCTAGAGATGGGGTAAAAAGCATCCTGCAGTTGGCAGGCTCTTTCAGGCTTAATGTCCCAAGGCCTGCAAGGCATTTTCTTCAACTCCTGGGCCACATGGCAGCTGCAACAGGCACAGTGCTGGGCTCAGGTTCCAGATGAAGGACATCCAATTTCACGTCGCGAGCTCATTGGTGCCAGAAAGCATTCCCTGTCAAAGCTCGTTCCTGTAACAAAAACATTTATCCAAGCTCTTCAGTGGTGGAAAGAAACCAACCTCAGAGAATGGGTCCTTTCAAAGAACTTCGCCGTTGATTCTCACAACAGATGCATCCCTCCTGGGCTGGAGGGCTCATCTAGCAAACACACTACCCAGGGCACTTGGTCAAATGCAAAGACTCTTTTACACATAAATTTGTTAGAGCTCAGGGCAGTGTTTCTGGCAATGTGAGCTTTCAAACCACTGATACAGGGAAAGATAGTGCAAGTTAGAACAGACAACACTACCACCATGTACTACATCAACAAGCAAGGGGAACAAGGTCAAGCCTCCTTTGCACAGATGCTGTGAGGATTTGGACCCCAGCTTACTCACTAGGCTCCTCACTTCCAGGCCATTCATCTGCCAGGCAAGGACAATATTCTTTCAGATGCCCTGAGTCGAATCAGCCAGGACCATCACGAATGGTCCCTGAACAGCAAGTGCTGCAGACATTATTCAGAAGGTGGGGCTCCCCAGAAATATACCTCTTTGCCTCTCATCAAGTCATCACTACTACAGTTCTGTCACAGGCCTCCAGTAGTGGGCACGGTTCCTCTGGATGCCCTTATTCTGGATTAGTCACGGAAATTCCTGCATGCAGTCGCTCCATTTTCCCTTGTATGTAGGGTGCTGTTGAAACTCAGGTCTCAAACAGCAACAATGATTCTGATCGCCCCAGACTGGGCCAGGCAGCCATGGTACCCGTTCCTGTCCGTGTCAGTGGACAATCCAATACACCTTCCCAGGAGGCACAGTCTTCTGACCTCCAACCAGGGAGGCTCCTGTATCCGAACCTCAGGTCACTCAGGCTCAAAGCATGGCTCTTGAGGACCTAGCATATGCTGGTTTACATCTTTCTGAACCAGTTATGGCTGTTTTAAGAGGATACAGGAAATCCTCTTCAATGCCTATGCTGCAAAGTGGAAGAGGTTTTCTATTTGGTGCTCTAGTAGGAGTATAGTGCCAACCCAGGCAGGAGTGCCGTTGGTAGTGGACTATCTGGTCTACTTACATTCCTCAGGCTTACAGCCTTCTACACTAAAGATTCATTTGGCCTCAGTCTCCGCCTATGCATCTGCAGGCAAGTCTGTTTCTTTGGCATCAAACCCCATTTTAAAAGGTTCTTCAGGGGCCTTTCACCTGTATATCCACGGTGAGAGAACCGGTGCCAGCTTGAGGACCTTAATATCTGCATTTCTCAACTCATGGCTCCTCCCTTTGAGCCTATGTTTTCAACACCTTTGAAGTATGTCTCATGGAAAACAGTGTTTCTAGTGGCCATTACTTCAGCTAGAAGAATTAGTGAGCTCCAGGCTTTATGCATTGAAAAGGACTACATTGCCTTCCACAGGGACAAGGTAGTCCTTCAGACAAATAGGAAATTCATTCCCAGAGTAGTTTCAGACTTCAATTTGAGCCAATCTATCACTTTGCCAGTGTTCTTTACTGACCATTCTTCTTCTGGTGAGCGTAGGCTTTGAGCTACTATGACAGCCACTAAGCCCCATAGGCAGGACAGAACACAACATTTCCTCACTTATGGGGATGTGGGAAAGGGAAATCAACATCTAAAGGTCCATTTCTTGTTGGATTGTCCAGTGTATCCATTTTTGGTATTCAAAGGTGGGCAAAGGCTCCAGCGGGCTTGAGAGCCCACTCACAAGGAGGCCACAGCTGCAACACTTGCAGCTGCAAGGGATGTACTTGTGTGGATATCTGTAAGCAGCAGCAACCGCAACAGCACACACATTTGTCAAGCATTACAGCTCGGATATGCAGGCTAGGGCTGATGCCAGGTTTGTACAGCTGTTCTGCTGAGCCTGTTTCAAAATAGGTTCTTCCTGCCTCTTAAGGTACTGCTTTTTAGTCTGCAGAAGAGTTAGGAATATTGAGTATTCCTGGGGTGAGAAGAAAAAGTTACTTACCATAGTAACCTTATTTCTCCGGGGATACCCAATATTCATAACTCTCCCGCCCTGCCTCCCCGCTTAAGAACCAGTGGCCTCTGTATTCCATGATGTACCTTAGTATTTGCATGCCACATTCTACTTTTACTAGAACTTGTTCTTACATTTTCTCCTTTTCAGGTGATTCTGACATAGGATCTTGTGGGGTTGTTTATGATAAGTTTATTTTTCCTCCAGTTGGAGATTTGGGTGGGGAAGTTAAAATGTTATATATTTTAAATTTTGGGCCCTGTCTTTACAGGCATCCTTGAAATCTGAGGGTTAGAATGTAGGCAGTTGATGGGTGGCTGCATTTGAAAGTGGCTCATGCCAATGATTCCATCATTAGCACTAGCATTCTATCTTCAGGCAGGTCTGACCTTAAGGTATACTGCAGAAGAGTTATGAATATTGGAGTATCCCTGGGAGAAATAAGGTTACAATGGTAAGTAACTTTTCTTCTGTCTGCTGAGATACAAGCTCCTGGTGTGTCTACTCCTCTTCATCCACAGGTGTGAGACACATAAACTGACTTCTGGCTCCAGAATGGCAGGTCCCTGCAGATGTGGGTGTCATGGTTTCAGCAGCAGATCTAGAAATTTTTCAGTGGGGTAGCAGTTTTTTGATTACTGTAGCTACATATAGAAGACTATACACTAGTGGATCTTGCTGTTAGCAAGATACCTTGTACAATGTGCAGCAGATCCTCTTGTCTGCAGAAGCGCAGGCCCCCTATTCATGGGGGGGCCTGTGCTCTGCAGCCACACATACCATGTGACACTGTACGCTACACACACAGGTGTGGCTGCATGAAACTACAGAAACAAATCCATGAAGGTAGCACATCAGTGTTACTGCATTTGTGTCATCTGGAAACAGTTGTTGTACTTGATTATGGCTGTCTGTGGTTGCTTGTGTGGTCTTATCCTTTTGCTACTTGGTGGGTGGAGTGGGAAGTTAGGGCTGGAACCCTAATGATGCATTTCTCTACTTTTATGGCACTAAGTTGAACCATAAATGGTGTGTAAACGCATTTTGTTGCTATATTATAAGGATGCGGTAGTGCCCTATAGTTAGGGTTGAGTAGCCTGTTTTATGTTAAACCTCAAATTTTGCACATTAATATCTTTGGCTCCTTTGATGAAATGAGCTGACATTGTATGCGTGTGCGTCTAGGAGACAAAGGTCTTGATGTTTGGAAAGTTTGTGTTGGCAGCTTGTGCAGCTTCTGAGATCCACATGTGTCATTTGTGTAACAGAAAAACCCAAACTTTTTCCTATACTTAACATTGTTATTTTTCGCTCTCACCTACAACTGCATGGAAAGGATTTTTGCCCCAAACTTTCAGGGACATGTGTCATGTCCCAAGTGGGTATTTGACAGGTCTGGGGAAAAATGTCAAAGGGTTCTAGAGTTAATAGGCTTTAAAGTTCAGTGTTTTCCGACCTGCGCATGTGCAGTAGGGTTTTCAGATAACGTTTTGTGGCGAAAGTAAAATTTGATGCTGTCAGTGCTGGTTTTGGTTTAGCGCCACTGAATTGTCATGGCACCAAACATTTTTTGTGCAGTGCCAACCTCCATCTTTGAATTTTCCACGAACTGACAAACATGGAAAATATATAAAATCGCTGAAATTTTAAAACAAACATCAGAACCTAGCTAAGCAGGACCCGTTTAGCTAAATTCAATATTTGTATTTTAATATTGTGCTCACTAATATGTTTTCTGGCACCCAAAATCCTGGGTGCCCAGCTTAGCGAGAGGGTTTTCTCACATTCTCTGTGTGAGAACACTGGGAATTTCTTGACTTCTGTAGCTGCAGTTGAAGTTGTGCTACCGGCTGCAGTGTTAGCTGTGAGCTGTCCTTTTCCCAGGTGTCTAGAGGCACCCCCACCCGCAAATCGCTGTCCACATAAATAAGTATTCCCTGTTGTCTAGTTGCACCCCATGCCTCAATTGCCATTCCTTAATTGTTGTTCTAGTCCCTGGTGTCTAGTGGCACCCCCCACCCTCTGATGACCGTCCCCTTGTACTTCTGTTTATTCCCCACCCCCCCCACAGCCTGTTGTTTTATTTAATGTGATGACATCAGGGGCCTAATCCCCATCTCAGAATCACAAGCCTCCCCAGCAGTGTGGGACACTGGGAGCCCATTCCCAGTGTCCTGAAATATTTATTCACTTGTACCTGTAAAAAAAACAGTCCCTAGCGTCTCTTCTTTTTATACCTGAAAAAAGAAAATGGTCCCTGCCCCATCCAACCCTCCCATTGAGCACCCACCACCCGCACACACCTTACCCTATACTTACCACGCTGAACGTGAACTGAGGAATCAAGGTAAGTGCCGTATAATGTATTTCAGTGGCATTTGGACTATGTTCATAACTTTGCCATTTTTAGGAATTTTTCACCAATTTTCAACATGGCCTTTTGGGACACTACCTCATGAACATGGCACTGTCATTTCAGTTAATCAGGCCCAGAATTTGATTTTCAGAGTGCCGTCAGCTCCCACAGACAAATAAGAATACAATCATGCTTTCTCAAAAAGTAAGGAAAGTCTTTGCAAAAAACTTTGTTAATGCACTAGTTAGGGTTAAAGTGACAAAAGTAGGGAAATGTGGCACTAAGGTTTTCAACTCTTTACACCCCACCCCCTGATGCAGTAGCAGCAGTGTTGGTGTGCCTGTTGTCAAGCCCTAATGCTCACCCCATTCTCATATATGTACCCATCTCAGCCTACTTAGTCATGGAATGGGGTGAGCATTAGGGCTGACAGTAGCAGGCACACCCACGCCTGCTGCCTGGGGTGGAGGTGGGGGCTGTTAGGTTGCAAACCCTAATGCCACATTTCCTTTTGTTGTTTTAACCCTAACTAGTGTATTAACAAAGTTTCTGCAAATTGCAAAAGGATCCTGTTTCGTAGTAAAATTTTTCTGAGATTTGTGAAAGTAATCAAAAACTAACCCCAGAATGCAAATTCTTTTACTTTTTTATTGATTTGCAGTTATTATTACAATACTGTAACCATATCCAAGACAGACCACAATGGTCTTATTATATAATAAAATTATACAATCTTGAGAGAAATCCTCTCCTTAATCTAAGGATAGATGCATCAAGGATATTATACCACCACATGAGGGGTGATCTAAATAATAAAGTCCAACCTGAAAGAAAATAATTTACTGTTATTGAAGAACCCATGGGCAGTATGACTGATTTTCAGTTACTTAAGTCCCGAACATAAAAGTCCAACAGTACATGCCCTTATTAAGAGCTTATGTTGTCATACTTTCTATCTAAAGAAAACAACTTTTGGATATTCAATAAGGCAGGCAAATAAGAGGATTACACACCCCACTTCTTTCTTTTTTAAAGTATAATCCCAAGGGTTACCTCTATGGATAATACATGTATTTAACTGTGCTGCAGTCTCCCAAAAGCGCTCCCAGAGCCAAAGACTTCTTAAACAAAGATGGCCAACGACCTCTACATGTTCCTAAAAGTCTTATTGGGGATAATGTAACAACAGTACTTTATCAAGGAACTTTATATTGTAGGAAAAAGTACTTATAGCTCAGCGTCTCAGTCCTGAGCCAAATCCTCCGGATCGCTGCCTGTAGCCCCAAAAGATCACGCTTACTCCCCAGATTAGATGGTATCTTAGAGGCCCATTTTCTTGCTTCTGTTGGGTCTGAAAACACCCAGACCTTCCCATCATGGATGATTCTTAAGCAGGCAGGAAACACGGCATGAGAGATGTCAGCCTCCAGTTTCTTCCTGACTGCGTTGAGCGTCTTGCGCCTCATGCGCATGGCATAGCTGACATCAGGAGAAAAATGAATAGCACGATCATCAGGGTATGACATTCATGAAAAAGTACATGCCCACTTGAGCATGTAAGAAAAAAATGTACATGCCCAAGAAACTATTTACATGCCATGCCGCCCTTAGTTTACGTAATTTTAAATGTCATCTTCACTGGACCAAACACTTTCGTTTTCATCACATTTCACCACTAGTGCTGGCAGGAGCAGCATGCAGTGACAGTGTTCTGGAGCCATAAGCATTGGTAGTGGGCCTTCTTTGGCCGTTTTTCCACCACAGTGATATGGCACTGTCAGAGTTATATTCACTGAGCTGGGGTCCATTGAGTGATGTAGACATTGAGTCGCGAAGGTGACGGGCGTAATCCAGCCCTCCAGTCATTTTTGGTCTTCCCATTAGAGAGAAGCCTCATTCTGCAGCAGCAGTGTGAATGGGAATCAGGAGCATGATCTTGACAACGGCAGCACATTTCAAAATTGTTGATCCTGCATATCTGCAAGAATCACTTTCTGCCACAGTTTCAGAGAGTTACAATTTTCAACAGACAGCAAGTGAAGTCCATGCTTTTTAAGTCTAGCCACTCCAGCAGTACCAAAGTTACATCAACTCCTCGTGACTCTAGGACCACTTTATAGTGATCAACAATTGTTTGAATTGCCTGATCGCCATGTTTCAAGTACCTCTGAGGATGTTGGCCAGGACTGAAAATTTAAAGTTCTTGCAGCTAGTAGCACTTTATTGGTCGTGAAAGACTGAAAGCGAGTTGCAGTGTGCTGTGATGTTTTCTGAAGAAATTTTTGATTTATGAAATTGTGCTTCTACAATGTCTGAAGGAGAACCTGATCTGTGTCTGCTAGTTTCATTAGTTAAGTCAACAGTGTTGTAGTGAGTTAGGTTCTCATTTACAGATTTAAGTGTAAGTGGTGAAGAGTATTGTCACTCGAGAGACCATTAAGTTTCTAAATTGTGCTTTCTACTCTGTGTGAACTTTTTAACAATGACATCCTCTTGCTGAAAGCACAGACTAAGAGCAGATAAATAACCAAAAACACTTTCAGAAAGCTCATGTACATGACACATTTTTAAGTCCTAAGCATTATTAAGCATTCCCAGCTTTTGAGCATGGTCTTGCTTGTTTGTCAGTGAGACATGTTCAAGCGAGGCACTAATGCAGCCTAGTTCCTTTCAAAGGGCAGAAACAGCCCATTCTCTGTGTGCAACCACCTAGTGCCACCAGTTAACTGGTTTGACCACATTAATATTTTAAAGGGATCCCGTTTCCTGTAGGCCTTTCCAACTTTTGTTGACCTGTGGTAAAATGAGTAAATGTTCAGCAGAAGTTGTTCTATTGTTCTATTGACTTGTGAAGTCTTTGAAAGAATCCTTCGCAGCAAGCTCTAAATGATGTGCACAGCAGTATATGTCATTGAGGTGTGGGCACTCTTGTTTTATTCGAGTAAGGACATCAAGTGGATCCTAAGATGACAGCAGCACCATCAGATGCTGCACTGGTCAGCTTTTGTTTCCAACCACCATCTTTTAGACCACTCTCACTCTCTAATGCATCAATGACAACATTTAAAATGCTTTCAGCATCAGGAACACTAACTGGTTTCAGTGCAAGAAACCTTGTAACTGGCAGGCCGTTGTCACAAACACGCATGTAAAATGCCCTCCTCCTCTGTCACACTTCTGTCTGTGCATGAATCTAGAAGAAGAGAAGTAATCATTTTTAAAAGACGAGCAGTAGTGTTTTGAATATCTTGAGCGATGTAGTCACTGCTGTAACTTTGTCTCATTACATCATCTTCATGATTTCTTCTTTGCAAACCTACAGGCATTTCGAGGAAAATCCCTGAAAGGCCTTTCAGTTCTAGCAACATAATATGCAGTACAGAAAAGTTTAGTAATTTGGTCCATTTCTTTTGTTCCATTAATTGTATGGACTTCTCTGTTGGTCTTTCCCCAACTTTTTGTTTTGTTTGCAACATATGCCCTCTCAGCATGTTTGTGTGCTACAGACACTTCATGTGCTGAGATAATGGAGACCATACCTACGTAAGGACATAGACAGGGTAGAGAAGGTTCAGAGGAGGGCAACAAAGATGGTACATGGGTTGCATCACAAGTCCTATGAAGACAGGTTGAAGGAACTGAACATGTACTCCCTGGAGGAGGGAGGAGAAAGGGGATATGATAGAGACATACAAGTATCTTACAGGGAGAAACAGAGTGCAGGAAAACACTATTTTTAAGCGAAAAAGATGTTCCAGGACTAGAGGCATGGGATGAAGTTGGAGGGAGGGACGATTCAGAGGAAACATGAGAAAGAATTCTTCACAGAACGGGTGGTGGACAAGTGGAACACCCTGCCAGAGGAAGTGGTGGGGGCTGAAACAATCAGGATTTAAGAATGCATGGATAGACATAAAGGAATTCTAGAGGTCAGGGGTAAGGGAAAACAGACCTCTAGGAAAACAAACTGAACTTACAAGCTCAAATGGGCAGACTGGGTGGGCCATAGGCCCTTATCTGCCGACACTGTCTATGTATCTATGTATCTATAATGTGTACTGTATAACTACTGCATCCAGTTCTAAAATTATTTTTGCTTTGGCTTTAATCATAATTCTGGCGCCATGTACAGAATATGGCACATTTATCTGTGTCATATGTAAACCATTGCCTGCCCTTTTCCATGATTCCTGAAATTTTCTAACTTTTGGTGCCTTAATTTGGTTTTAGTACAAGCAGCAGCACTTGTGGAAACTTCAGTGGTCACAACAGTTTCACTGTCTGGGCAAGGAAGTGGTGGGGTTACGCAGTAGTACTACTAGTGCTTGGTGTTGTTGGGGAATCTGAGTCACTCCACAGTCTCATCAAGACACTTTCTCTTAAATCCAAATTTAAAAAGTCTCATGGTGTCTGCCTGGCTGCTCATGACTATTGGCTTTGGAATTTTGATTGTGTCACTCCTCAGTATTAATAAATGCAACAAGGAAAAATGTGTGTTGTTGTCTTTTCAATAACAAACTTAAGAAAAACTGACTTGTGTTATCTGATTATTTTTAATAACAGTACTGTACATAGTATTCAGATTTTAGATAGTCCACACCACAGCGTAGCTTGTAAAAAGCTTAACAGATTTATTTATGACAGTATTCAGATTTTAGATAGTCGAGCGTGGCTTGTAAAAAGCTTAACAGATTTTTCTATAACAGTATTCCGATTTTAGATAGTCCACAACACAGTGTAGCTTATAAGCGCTTAGCAGATTTATTTTTATAACAATATTCAGATTTTAGATAGTTTGTACAAGCGTCGCTGGTAGAAAGCTTAACGGGTTTTGTAACACTTTTCAGATTTTAGATAGAATGTAGCTTGTAAAAGCTTAACAGATTTTTATAACAGTATTCAGATTTTAGATTGTTCATACAGCATTGTTTGTAAAAAAGCTTAACAGATTTTTTTGTAACACTTTTCAGATTTTAGTTCATAGTGTAGCTTGTAAAAAGCTTAACAGATTTTTGTATAACAGTATTTAGATTTTAGATAGTTGAGTGTAGCTTGTAAAAAGCTTAACAGATTTTTTGTATAACAGTATTTAGATTTTAGATAGTTCAGACAGCTGCTGTTTTTTGTAAAAAGCTTAACAGATTTTTATAACACTTTTAGATTTTAGATAGTCGAGTGTAGCTTGTAAAAGCTTAACAGATTTTTAAATAACTGTATTCAGATTTTAGATAGTCCACACAGCGAGATTGTAAAAAGTGTAACAGATTTTTTTATAACAGTATTTAGATTTTAGGTAGTCCACAGAATTGTATTTGGAGTTTAGGTAGTCCTAGTCCCAGACTCCACTCCCACAACAACAACAGTACTAAGTTTGTGTGTTTTACCTTTAATTAATAATACCACAACATATTCTTTTATTTGGATTTTTAGGTAGTCCAGCCACATGTTGCTTAACTAAAGTGTAATTGTAAAAAAGCTTCAAAATCAAGAGACTTTATTGAAAATATATTTTTTAGATTTCAGGTATCGTATCCTCCACACCACACTAGTAGCTGTTGTTGTTAAAAGCTTTTATTAGAAGACTTTATTTAATAGGGCGGGGATAATAATAATAACAACTGTATTTTCCTTGTACTGTGTTTAGAATTTCAGTAGGTGACAATTATATAGACTGTACAGTCGGTAGGTAGCTGCTGCAGCTGAGTAGCTCCCAGTCTCTGTCTCTCTTCCTTCACAGTCTTTTTCAAATAGCTACCTCGTCAGCTCAAAAAGTTGAGAGAGCTTTCTATTTAATGATTAGGCAGGCTTAGGTTTACATTATGTAAAGTAAGCAGCAGGTTACAGGTAGTGTGTACTCTAGATTTATATTGGCAAAGACAGATTTCCTTCAAGTTCAGCTACTGCTAGGCTGAGACTGGGACTGATTAAATAAATAGACTGCAGACTGACTGATAATGGCCACCTGAGTAGTCCCACTCCTTCCTCACTTCGCTGCAGTCTAGAAAAGTTGCTTTATTACTGCCTCAGAGACTGAAGTTGCTAAGATGCTTCTTTTAATTAAAATAAATCCAAAAGGACAGTAGTAGCAGAATTAGTTTGGGGCACTTTTGATTTTTATTTTGCAAATTGGTACTAGTGTATTTAGACAGAGGTCTTTAGTCTTCAGCACTGTCTGTCTGCAGTGCTTCTCCAGGTCTCTGATTCTCTGAGTGTCCTTCCTCCCTGATACAGGCACAGACTCATTTTTATATTGGCTTGGGCGTATACAAAGCAACATAATGCGCACCACACAACCTTTAGAGGTGTGCCGCCTCATTCTGTCAATGCCCCACTCCATTTTGCAGGTGGACCACACCGCATCAATGAATGGCTGACTGTCTATGACAGCACTTCAGATGCCGTGGGTGCGGTTCAAAGGAAACCACTGCTGCAATCAGTGGTGGTAACGAGTACCATTTACATATTCCAAGTGTCAGGAAGCAACAGCTGTCATCAGCAGTTTACATATTGCTGGTGTCAGCCACCTCTCCATCCCCATGAAAGCCGACATGGTGCCTAGTCCCCTATCGGCATGCCGCCTCCCCAGTTCATTTGCCAATGAGGTAGCCCATTCCCGTCGGCATGATGTTCCCCAATGTGTTAGTGGCCGAGGGGTGCCCAAACCCCAGGCTCATGCGCCTCAACAAACATCCAGGTGGCATGCTGGGAGCCCACCTCAGCGTGCAAAGTCCAGCGTATCTTTTTTTTTTAAGCCCTTTAAAAATAAAGCAGTCCTCGTTGACTCTCTTGCCCCATCCATAACCCGCACCTACCCTTCATGCATTCCCCACCTCCCCTGCACCCTCTCACCGATACTTACCTCTGATGCCCGGCGTGATGATCTTCGGTGGACCAGGAACACGCCTGCACTCTTCAAAGCTGACTGCGAACTGAAGAAATGACGATAAGCTGTATAATGGCATACATGTTTTTTTCAACTTTGGTGCATATCTCAGCCATTGTTGGGAAGTTTGGCACCAAATTTTCAACATGGAGTTCTTGGTACCCCACCTTATGAATACAGTACTGTCATCTCGTTATTCAGTCCCGAAATGTGATTTTCGGTCACTGCACGGAATCACCTTTAGGAACGATTAACGAAACAACAGTGTCACTGTTCATTTGATGGGCTCCCAAAAGCCTATGTTGCAAATTTGGTGAAAAATTCAAAAATGACTATGTTACAGCGTAGGTTATGAGTTTCCGCCAAGACATCAAGAATCTCATGAATTTGTAATATTGACCCAGATTTTCAATACTGGCATTTTTTATGCCCTCCTTATGAATATTATAGCTGTCATTTTTCACGTGTTGGCCAAAATGTGTTTTCGACTTCCGGAGCAGAATACCACAGTCGCTGTAGGGAAATCACTGTTCAGGACATATTAAGAAAATCACAGTGCCACTGTTCATGAGGAGAGTTCAAAATACCCATATTGAAAATTTGGTGGAAAAATCCAAAAATGATTGTGTTATAGGCATGCGCTAGTTTCCTACGCATGTTCATAACTTTGCCAATTTTTCATATTTTCACTCCAGATTTTCAACATTGCCATTTTCACACCACCTCATGAACAGTACAGATGTCATTGTTTACATCCTGCCAGAAATGTGTTTTCACACCTGTGGCATCAAATGGCACAGTTGTCTCATGAATCCACCTTTCTGGATTGAGTAACAAAATGATAGTGCCACTGTTCATATTAGGAGTCACAAAATCCCATTTTGCTAGTTTGGAGCGAAAATATCAACAAACGCCTGGGGCATCCATACAGACTGACAGGCATTGGGGTGACTTGGGATCGTCGCTCTGTATTACACATGCCATTCCATCCCCACCCTGCAGCCACTGACAGGCATCGAGATGTGCCTTGGGGTCTTGGCCCCAGCGCTCACCCATTCTCCTCCTATACCACCCATTTCAGCATATTTCTTTATATAATGGGTTGAGTGTAGGACTGAAGACCCCAAAGCACTCAGCAACACCTGGTCTTCGGCCCTAGCGTCACTTCATTCTCCTGATACTGCATCCATTTCAGCATATTACCTTATGAAATGGGATGAGTGTAGGCCCGAAGACCCCAAAGCAGCGCTACACCTGTCAGTGTCTGCATGGTAGTGTGCGATGAAATGGCGTGAGTGATATGCCCGATGATTCAGAGACACACCCCAATGTTTGTCACTCTCTGCAGGGTGGGGTGGGGTTGGCATTAATTCAGTACTTCACTGCCATTCTTATTATGCATCTCACTCCTGACTACCAGTGCCAATGTCAGCAAGCCAACATTCGGCATTGACAAATGCTTGTTTTTTTGTTTTTTTATCAGCAGAACAGAAAGAGTAGAGCAAATTAGCCTCAGTCAGGATAAGTGACTGCTTTTGCTAGTTAGTTGCTGGTTTGCTACAGTATTTAATTTTTCATTAAGCTGTCAGTTCTCTCCTGCAATTTCCCTCTCCTGACTGGAGACCCTCGTGTTCTCACTCACACGCCGCACACACATACACTCCTCTCCTGGCTACCACTACATTTAATTAATTTCCTTCCCACTACAGTTTTGTTGTTGTTTTTTTTTTTAGTTATTCAACTGAGCTCTTAAAGAGCTTTTGGTTTTTTTTTTAGGCAGATCACGATGATTGATCGCTTCCCTGCAGATGACCGCTGCAACAGGACCCAACACCCCGAAAAGAAAGCCAAAGAACAGTGCACTGTGGAGAGTCCTCGCCTTACTGTCTGGAGGGGGCAGGCAAAAGTTAAAATACTGACACCAATTGGTGCACGCGCCTGCTGCAGCCTGCCTCCAACAGTGACTGAGGGACTCCAGAAGACTGGCTGGCTGAACTCTGTGCCACTCAAATGGCACATCAGCCTACTCATCCAGCTTCCTCTCTGAAGCTTCAAGTGGGCAAGCAGTCAGCTGATATCCCAGACAGGCACCTCGTGATCTGCTCTCGAGATGTCAACTCTGCACCTGCGCCTCGGACATCCTGCCCCAGGGAAAGTGACTGAGGCAAAAAACAAAACACAACTCTGGAACAGCACAAAAACTGAACTCAAATACCTTGGATGCCCAGAGGAGCAGGCACTAAACAGCTGTAGGTGTCCTGAAGCAGAAGTGCCTGCCTTGGAAGTACCTAAGTTACAGGAATTAGACTCTGTATATATATATATATATATATATATATATATATATATATATATATACACACACACATATATATACATACGCAACTACAGAGGTTCGGACCCTGTGCCCATAGTAAAATAAGAATACTATTATACTATCTTAAAAGTCAAGAAATAAGTTGCTAAAACTTAATTAATGCTCCAGTTAGGGTCAAAATGACAAAAGTTGGAAATGAGGCATTATGGTTTCCCTAACACCCCACCATTCAAACCAAGCAGGAGATCAGGTGTGAGTGTGCCTTGGGCTTCTCAAGCCTACCACTACCCCATTCTCATAAAGTCTACACATCTGACTTTATTTACAGATGGAATGGGGTGAGCGTTAGACTTGAGAAGCTCCAAGGCACACCCCACACCTGCTCTTACTGCCTAGTTTGGGAGGGTGCCTGGCATATTGGGGAAACCCTAACACCTCATTTCCAAACTTTTGTAGTTTTGAACACAACTGAGCATTAATGAAGTTTTTGAGATATATATACACACCATACACTGTATATATATTTGTTTATTCATTCTTTTCAAAAGAAAACATGCAGTCATCCATATATAAAAGAACTTTGATTAGACAATTATTGATCATGGGGGCAGCATAGACACTATCTCTAATGCCAAGCTAGGATATTAATATATACTATAGATCAAAAGAGCGGAGCTAATCAACATCCCTGCTTTGCCTCCTTGGTGATGGTAATGTGGTCGGAGAGAATCCATTCTCTATTAACCTGCACCCTAATCTTAGTCTCTGTGTGCAGGAGTTTGATAATATGTAGAACTTTTCATCAGTTGCCAAATCTTTAAGATTTCCCACAATCTATCTCTCACAAAATTATCAAATCCAGGCTGCAGGACCAAAGTGCCCAAACTTTCAGTCCTTTTGGGCTGACCCATCGAGTGCAGTGGTTGGATTTCCTTGCGACACCAGCGACCAGGGTTGGGAGCAGACTTGGGTTATTGAGGGCGGCCAGGTAGAGAAGGCTGGAGTGTCCCACGACAGCTCACCTTCTCCGGGAGGAGGGAGTGGGGGTCAAGGTCCCAGGATTGCCAATCCCTGAGCAGAAAGTCGATATAGCAAGTCCTGCTTGCAGGAGAGGCCGGGCATTACACATGTAGGACATTGGCATGCCGCTGACCTTGACGTCAGGGTGCACACCATGCGAGGGAGAAAACGGAGAAAATGCTTTCTATCTCTGGAAAGAGGGGCATTGGGAACATGCCTTTGATGTGGCACCAGCCACCCAGACTGTCTTGCCCAACGAGAAGCTGATTTGTATGGGATGTACAGGCCCACCTCGTTCCCTGCCTGGGGAATAGCCTGGCTCCATGGGGCAGGGTAAGTCCTGGTAGGCTGGTTTGCAGAGGATGACTTCTAGGTGCCCGAGGGTCAGAGATGGAGGGGAGTTAGGAGGGGAAAAAGAAAATCATTTTAGTCCTTTTGTTCTTGACATATTTTTCAACAATATAATATAACACAATTTTATGGTCTGTAACATAGGTGGAGCGAAAGTCAGCTTGAAATATTGAAATAAGGTTGTTCTTTGTTATTCACTGATCTAACCTGCCCAAAATAATTCTTGAGAAGATTTTCAACTAAATGTAGAGGAGTGTGTAGGGCAGTCACGTGAGGGGTCAGCGTCCTCTCCTTCTTGAAAATGGGCACTATAGTACCCATTTTCCAAATGTCTGAACAGCCATTGCCCTGCATATATCATTATACATTCTTATCAAGGATCTTGGCCCACCAGTCAAGGTGTGCCAAAAGACTTCATCCAGGATATTGTCACCCCAGTCACCGCTTTTTTCATTTTGTGATACAATGGCTGCTTTAACTTCTGAAACCAATATATTTTTTTTCTTCTTTTCAATATCTGTTTCTTTCCATTTTGCAGGCAGGGATATTCTTTGACTTAAATTCCAAAAGGCTGTGCTCTCCAAAGAAAGATGGAATGCACATAGCATGTAGCAACAAATTGTTGTATTTATTAACACCGCTTGTGAAAGCTCCTAAGCGCTCAGCAAAGTGCCTTCAAGGAGGTGTGGTTACAAAACATATCCAGCATCCATTTAAATACAAATTCCAGTGTGACATCACACAATGATTACCCAATCATATCCATACAATGCATATCACTTCTCATAAGAAAGGGTGGGGTGGGGAGTGGATTTTGCTTAAATTCTTATGCAGTCTGGAGTTATTGGAGCATTAAAATACAGAGACCATGTTATTTCAAATTCATAATAATGATCAGATTGTGGAATTTCTATTTTCATCAAGGGGTTCCCCTAGGCTACTAGGGACACACCATACATTTAAATCAACATCATATTATAAATAATACTGACGGTGTATAAATGCTTCCTAATTTTCCATATTAAACAGCATCCTAATATTGAGGGTTAATAACTCATTTTGTAAACAGTAGCAAAAAGAAACAAAAATTAATTTTTAGCACATCAAAACAGGATTATAGTCACTCACTATACCTTTTAGTTCTTACAGTTGTGGAAGAAGGGATAGATACAGAGGAATTATGGTAGGACCAGCTGTGCGGAAGAATGCAGGGAGCCAACTGTACCAGAAAGATGGTGGTTTCCATATTACAACCTATGGAAATCTAGCAAAAATTGATCAGTTTAAAAACACAGGAAATTATATACTACACATATGCATGTGAACACACACATACTGTATATATACTAGCTTCATGAATTTCAAGTTGAAATCTGAATAGGGTTTTTTTTTGTTTCTCCACACACTAGGAAGATCCAAAGAAGTGACAACTTTCCATCTTAGACCTAGCTAATCTGTGTTTTCAAAAAGGTTTGAGATTCCATCTCTCATTCAAACCAGATGGAAAAACTGTAGCAGCTTTAAAAATCCAAGCACTTTCCTTTTGCAATAACATATTAGGCCTATCACCTCCTTTAGGGTTGCCTTTTCACATGTTTCAATCACATAAACTTAAAATGTGACACATTATTATGTGCAGTAGTGAAATGTCTTCCTATCGGGGTGTCCATGTTTTGGTTAACTATGGACCTACATGCTCCTGGATACGTTCTTTCAGGGGTCTAATTGTCTTTCCTATATAGTATAGGTCACATGTACACCATAATATATATACAGCAAAGGGGTTATGCAGGTAATTAATTCCCTAGCTTCAATTTTAAGACCATTGGGCAATAATAAATGATTTCCTGTATTCATATATTTACACATTGCATTTCCACATTTGTGGTTTCCTCGGTCTTTGGGTAGCCACATTCTCTTACTGTAGGTTCAGTTATTTGATAAAACTGGCTGTCAACCAGTTTATCTTGAAGATTTGCTGTACATGTAAAGGTTATTCTTGGTGTTTCAGTGATCAAACTACTTAATTCTAGGTCACTTTTAATATATCCCAACTGTTCTGTACTATATTTTCTACTGCTCCTGCAATAGCATTAAATTCCAATGAGCATGTAATTGGGTTTGTCTCATTAGGGTTCTCTCTATTTTCCATTCTTAAGTAATCCATTTGTGTTTTTCCTTTTATTTTCATTAGGGCTTTATTTAACACTGTATCCTGATAGCCTTTTTCTTTGAACCTTTGCAAAAGTTCCCCAGCTTGTTGTTCAAAATCACTGTCAGGCGTACAGTTACTCCGTATTCTAACCAGTTGCCCATATGGTATAGAATTTTTAAGTTTGGCAGGATGTGAACTGTCATTCCTTAACAGTGAGTTTGTGCTACTCTCTTCCTATAACCTTTTGTTTGAATACATTCCTTATTTTGTCACCCTCTAGTGTGATATCCAAGAAATTAACATATTTCTCATCTATAATTGCTGTGAATCTCAAATTTAAGTCATTCTAGTTTAGCCACTGAATGAATTATTTTGCACTATCCATATCTCCATTCCATATGCAAAGACAGTCATCGCTATATCTCATTCACTGTATAATATTTTCTGCATAAGGGTTAATATTAGGATCATAAAGTTTCTCTAGTTCCCATAGCCCTAGGAAAAGATTTGCATATGATGGAGCCATTGATGCCCCCACCACAGTTCCACAAATCTCGAAATCGAATTCATTGTTAAATTCAAAATAACTGTGATGTAGTATAAACTCTAGTGATTCCACTAGAAATTATGCAGGTGCACCAGTATACTTCTGATCTTTCAATAAATATTGTGCTGCCTAATGCCATCTTCATGTCTTATCAAGGTATACAAAGCCTCTACATTTACACTAATCAACAAATATTTCTCATTCCATTTAGTATTACACAATTTACTGATGGTATCTCCAGTATATTTTAAATAAAACTGTAGCTTTACCATACTGTGTAAAATATAAATCCACAAATCGACTCATATGTTCTGTAATCAAACCTATACTAAATACAGTTGGCCTTCCTGGTGGATTAATCATGCTTTTGTGGGGTTTTAGGTGGCAATACAAGGTAGGAGCCACAGGGAATTCACAGGAAAGGTATTTACATTCTGTATCCTTAATATCACCCCTGTGGACTGCTTTGTCTAGTAGTTCACATAGACTTTCCTAAACAGCTGTGTTGGATTCAAAGATAGTTTTTATTGTTATTAATGTCACAAATCAATGCTTCTACCATTTCTTTATAACCACTCCTATCGATTACCACAGTGTTTCCACCTTAATCCGCTTTTGTTATTACTAATTCTGAATTGGTAATTAGCTCCTTAAGAGCCTGTCTCTATATTTGTGAGATTTGAAACTGGTGATTTTCTATTTCTGGACGGCAATTCTGTCACCTTAAACAACACTGTATTCTCAAAAGCAGTAACATTATTGTTCAATACTAATGGACAGTCTGAATTTCTTTTAAACATCAAATTTCGTATTCTCTTAAAGTCATGTAGTGTAGTTGGATCTTCTGTGAACCTGTGGGTCCTACCATAATTCCTCTGTATCTATCCCTTCTTCCACAGCTGTAAGAATTAAAAAGTATAGTGAGTGACTATAATCATGGCTCGATTTCTCTGCAGCACTTTGGAGCAAAGTTCTAAGGCACTAGACACCTATTTCTGTGGCAATTCTGCAGCACACTTTTTACCCTAATTGTTATACTTTTTTGTTTTCACTGTATTATTTACATTTTTTATATATTTTTATTCACCCATTAACTATGTATCCAGACCATGGAGATTATTTTCTTTATATTTATTTATTAAAAACAATCTGTACCCAGCAACTGGATACAGCCTCAGACAGTCAGTGATGTTTGTATCTGTCAATGTTTATGTATGTATGCATATATATATATATATATATATATGGAATGCTTTGCAATCCTGTGCAACCAAGTACAGGTAAGTATCTGAGCCTTTCTCTTCTTTTTAATTATTTAAGTAATGTATGTATTTAATACACAATATTCTTAGTGCTAGGGATAGAACTTGGGATTCATTGCTGAGCCTGTAACTAAGACCCGTTAGTTCATGTTTAGTTCTGGAACATGAGCTGAGTGTGAGGCAGGACTGAGAACGCTTGAGTGAATCTTTTATTGTAATTTTCACCTTAGGGACACTGACCCATGCACAATGTACAGTTACAGCATATTATAAATGAGATTGTCAGGTTTATGTACCTTTAAAGTTAATGATGACTTTAGAAAATAATCAAACATTTCAAAGATCGTAATCTTTTCTGAACAAGTTTTCTTTTGTGATGATAATGCTAGTGATTATTCAGCCACTAATAAATTATTTTCATAAACAGTGTGTATGTGTGTTTTCTTTGTTTTAATTTTTACTTGTACAGTGAGAATTTGCTATTAAAATGACAATTGCACTATACACCATCTCACATCTCTTCAGGCGATGAATGGGATATGATACCACATAAAATAAATAACAGAGAATAATGGATATTAAGCGTGTGTTATGGATTTTTCACACAGCTGAGTGTGTGTGATGACCATGAACCTCTTGAGCGAATCCATAACATCATACTTATCTGTCCTTTATTTTTATAATTGCTGATGTGGTGGTTTACCGTATTTTAGCAGCTTGAAAGAAAAACACTTTTTTGCTAGAGTGCAGTATTATTTAGGAATTGAATATTAGATGAGGAAAACACAGTTGAAAATACTGTTATTTGAAACAGTGAAATTCAACAGTTTAAAACTCTTTAGTTCTTAGGAACTGTCATATCAACGGTTTAAGGTTATTATTGCCTTTGGAGTATAATAACCTGAAAATAGGTTGATATGCATTTTAACTACACAGTAATCCAGTTGATATTTATGGTACCAGTAATTATATATTTGTAATTAATGATGCATTTCCTAGAACCACAACACACACACACACACACATGTGCATAAACAGTTTATTGTGTTCATACATCTTTTATGTATATAAACTTATGTTTAATATGTCAGGGTTGTCATATTGGTTCATGTAGAGACAGATAAATAAATAGGTAGATAGAGACAGATACTGTCGGCAGATAGATAGATAGATAGACAGACAGAGCATTTTATTAAACAAATGTAAAGAGATGTCACCAGAGGCTAGGAGAGGAAATGCTTGTTTGTATATATTTTATCAATGAATTTATTGTTCGACCAACAGTTTCACAAATCACAAACATAAACAGACTAACAAAAAGCAATACCAAATGTTTTACAAATCATAAACATAAACAGACTAAAAGAAAACAATACCAAACCTTTTCAGTGAATATCAATCAGTTAATGAACCTAGTTAATTTCTAAATTAATGTTAAACAATAATAATCTTCAGTAGGTCTCATTCAAGTATATTAAAATGTCATATTTTTAGTAATCTTATTGGACATTTGAATAACTAGTTATCATTCCTCATTAAGAATTTATTTACATAAAAACAAGGACTCGCTTGGCATAAAAATTAAGTTACAGAAACAGGAAAAAGATAAAATTGTTACATCTTGTTTACACTTAATTGTGCACTGTCAGAGCTCCATATTCATACAAAATACTCTCAGATTGTACCTAAAAGAATCCAAACCTCTTTCCATCATCTTGGGTAAATCTCCACTGTTTTAAACTACAGCCCCGTAAGGAGTAGCTTGGAACATATCTTATCTGTATAAAAATTCAGGATGAATTCAGGTTGAGCAAAAGCAAGGAATCTAGTAGAAGACTTCTTTCTTTCATTCTGTTTAATTCTAAGACTAACACTCTACGATCCACTAGCTTCTTCTGCACCACAGAAAACCACCTCATTTGATTTCTACTAACAGTCCAGCACTTCACCGTCACGAGGCAAAACACCAACACATCTACTGAGTTCTTTCAGTGCCTTGAGCTCAATTTTGAGGCGAACTGAACTGCTGGACTACTCTGAACTGAATGCCAGACATGCGATTCAATGCCTGGAGCACAGTATTGATGTATTTATTTACTGTATGGGGCTCTGACCGCTACATGGGACCAGGCACACATCACAAATTAATATGGCTATCATATTTGGATCACTTTGCAGCTATACCTTTATCATATTCAGATCATTTTGTGGCAATACCTCTATACCCTTGTTTGATTTTTTAAAGACAAAATTCTCCTTCCATTAATTTTATTTTGACAAACTATGCAATTTAAATACATACAGTTAAATCGCCACCAATCAGATGAGTAGGGATCAAAGCGAGTAACATTGTTTCATCCTGCGATTCAGTGATAGTGTACAACAGTACAATATATGTTTGACCATTTATTTACTTCCAGATACCCCCGCCCGCATCAACTATGGCAGTAAGACTTTCTGCCATATGTGGAACTGTACTGTATATTTTTGAGCCTGCTGCTTTTACTTATTTTATTTTCTCAAAGTCTGTTGCAATTTTTGGACACACGGCACTGTCAGGTCTACTTGCTGGCTGCAATGATCTGCTACTATTAAAGGAATAACAGCTTGTTCCAAGGACCGGGGGAGATAGGTGGCTTTGATTTTTAATTAATATTGTGTAGTCTTGTGATTTTGTTTCCCCTGCTGCTCCAACTTTCATTTATATAGAGTTTTATTTACCTTCTTGGACTTGCCCTGCATGGCTCAGCAGACAAGCAGCTTTTGGATCGCTGTAATCCTTTTGTTTGTGATGTTATTTGGGGTGGAGGCTGGCAGCTGCCTGTGCCTTGACTCCTCCAGCCATCTCATGAACTGCATCTGAGGTGGGTAAATACAGGAAAAATGCACAGATCAGAAGCGCCCATTTCATCTGTGGTGAATTACTGAATTTCTTAGACAATGCACACTACTCCTACAACTGACTCCGTGGTTACCTGGTTCCAAGAAATAATAAACAATGTCTGTGCCCTCTGCTCCAGGAGCCCACAGCTGTTCATGATTAAAGCTAACTACAGAGCCACTACTGTCTTTCCGTGGCCTAGTCCTGATATTGGGAGGCAAAACAAATATCTCCCTATTGTAAAACCTGGCACAAAAGCCTGCTCACAAAATAGACTTTGAGTTGTGTTAGGCAGTATTTAATTATTTTGTCTTTGTGCAGCAGCTGGGCTGAGCCCCTGAGAGCAACGGAGTGACTCAGGCAGACGAATGAAACATTTCCCGCATGGCTGTTCTGTGTTTGTAATATAATTAATTCGCACAGGTTGGAATATTAAAAATAAAAGTCAGCATAGTTGGGCACTTTATTACATGCATTTATCCTCAGTCATCAATGCAGAGTCAGCCACTACCCCAGCTAGGAGGGATGTGATTGTTTCTGCATGTGGAGCAAAGTTCTGCATTTATTTATTTATTTAAGTAATACCATGCTTAGTGCTATGTCCAGGAATTGCAATCTGCTGATTTGAGTCCCTCCATTTCTCTCTGTGGCTCTGGAAACCAAACATATTTTTATGTTAACAGAAGCATCCCAGTCACTGTAAATATAAAGCCTGCATAGACCATATTAGCATGGGAAATTCATTTTTAATTTGGAGTTTACCTAGTTGGGTACTAAAGTGTGTGTGTGTGTATGTATGTATGTCTGTCTGTATGTGCCGGATGACAATTACTGAGTGTTTGCTGTAATTTTTATTCACTTTTGCCGAATGCTTGCAGTAATTTATTTGCTTTGGACATGCTCTTAGAAGACACTTCTGACCGGTCAGTGAAGCCGAGGGCTAAGTGGAAAACAATATTAGACGGTGTTTGCAGCTAGGAAAGATGTGCTTCATTATAGATTTTTCTTTTTTTTTTCCACTTACAAATAGCAGTTTGTCACTTGTCAGTACTGTCTGTGGTCCTTTAAGAGTCTCCATTATAAAGAAAAATGCTGCTGATTGGGGTTACAAGGAGCGAGGCTTCAACATAAAATCAATTTATCTGGCTCATTCAATCTATGTGTAAAGAAGCAGTAGATGTTTGCACTGCAGGGTAAATATGTACAGAGAGGTTTTTATTGTGATTTCTTTCCTGATGCTCGTCATTTTATCTAAGTCTCGGTCAATAAAACCCTAAGGAGATCGCTTGAATGCCTGCATGGAGAACAATTTGATGGAGAGTTCCGTGGTCAGCTGTAACTTCTGCGGTGATCAGGCACTAATTCCAGCGATCTGTCTAATTCTCTACGGGTGACAGCATTTTCCATGAGTGGCCACAAATTCAGCAGGATAATTCTTCGGTCAGCCAGCGGAATCGCGAAAAGTCGGGGCTTGACTATAATCCTGTTTTGATGTGCTAAAAATTATTTTTGTTTCTTTTTCGCTACTGTTTACAAAATGAGTTATTAACCCTCAATATTAGGATACTGTTTAATATGGGAAATTAGGAAGCATTTATGCACTGTCAGTATTATTTTTAATATGATGATTTAAATGTATGGTGTGTCCCTAGTGGCCTAGGAGAACCCCTTGATAAAATAGTAATTCCATAATCTGATCATTATTATGAATTTGCAATAATATGGTCTCTGTATTTTAATGCTCCAGTAGCTCCAGACTGCATAAGAATTTAAGCAAAATCCACCTCCCACCCCTCCTTTTCTTATGAGAAGTGATATGCATTGTATGGATATGATTGGGTAATCATTGTGTGATGTCACACTGGAATTTGATTTAAATGGATGCTGGATATGTTTACGTAACCACCCTTGAAGGCACTTTGCAGAAGCTGAGAGCTTTCACAAGTGGTGTTAATAAATGGCAACAATTTGTTGCTACATGCTATGTGTATTCCATCTTTCTTTGGAGAGTGCAACCTTTTGGAATTTCTGCTGTATGTTCTTAGGTTGTCTTAGACACTGTCCTACATGCTGGGCCATTGGCGATCACAGGGGCTCCGCTCTGGGCAGCATAAGCAGAGATTGCACTCCTCAAATTTCATATTCAAGATGAAATACATTATAAGAACCACCGCCATTTCCCCAACATCCAACAGAAGAATCAAATACAGTAGCAGAAAAGGTCAGAGCCAAAAGGCTGGCCTTCAGGAAATATAAGGGAACACAGCGGGAGGAAGATGGGAGGCATACCAAACTGCCCTAAGGGAAGCAGGGAAGGCAGTAAGGCAGGCAAAGTCCCAAACTGAGGAAACACTAGCACAAACAGTAAAAGAAGCCGACAAGACTTTCTATAGATACATAAGTGAAAAGAAAGTCAGAGAATATTGCTAAGCTCAAAGGAGAAAAGGGCATGTGAGGAGGAGGACCCTGTAAAAGCATCTATCTAAATAGATACTTTTGCTCAGTATTTACTGAAGAGAAGGTAGGGCAGGACCCACAGCTCAGCACCATGGACACAGGGGAGGAGGTGAGCACTAGTCCTTTCACAAAAGGGTCCTACAAGAGCTTGCTAAGCTCAGGGTGGACAAGGCAATGGGACCTGATGGCATTCATCCCAGGGTACTTGAGGAGCTAAGGGTGGAACTAGCAGAGCCATTAGCAGAACTGTTTAGTGGGTCTCTGAGCACAGGAGAGGTTCCGGAAGACTGGAAGGGCTCATGTGATCCCGCTCCACAAGAGTGGTAGCAAGGAGGAGGCAGGGAACTATAGACCAGACAGTCTTACCTCAGTAGTGGGCATGATTATGGAGGCACTCCTTAAGGAAAGGATAGTGCAGCACCTGGAATCCATAGGGCACAGGATCCAAGACAGCATGGGTTTACAAAAGGAAGGTCCTGTCAGACTAATCTCATAGATTTCTTTGACTGGGTAACCAGAGTGGTGGACCATGGGGAGCAGTTGATGTCGCCTACCTTGACTTCAGCAAAGCTTTCAACACTGTTCCACATAGAAGATTGATAAATAAGCTGGGTAGGCTTGGAGTGGGTCAGAAGTTGGTCAGCTGGGTGGCAAACTGGTTGACAGGCAGAAAACAGAGAGTGGTGGTAAATGGTATACAATCAGAAGAGATGCAAGTCACAAGTGGTGTACCTCATGGATCAGTCCTGGGGCCAGTCCTCTTCAATATCTTCATTAACAACATTGCAGATGTACTAGAGGTAAGGCTTGTCTGTTTGCAGATGACACAAGATCTGCAACAAAGTAGATGATCCAGATGGGGCGGGCAGAATGAGAAGAGATCTGGATAAACTAGCAAAATGGTCAGAAGAGTGGCAACTAGGATTTAATGCAAAAGTGCAAGATCATGCACATAGGGAAGAGAAACCCTGAAGCCAGCTATAGGCTGGGAGTGAGTTGCTGGCAGTCACAAGGGAAGAAAGAGACTTTGGTATCATCATCACCGATGACCTGAATTATCCAAGCCGACCTCTAAAGCAGTAGGTAAGGCTAGGGGCTGTTAGGGTGTATTAGTAGGGTATCACAAGTCGTAGAGGGAGGAGGTAATAATCCCTCTTTACAAGACACTGGTTAGGCCCTATCTGGAGTGCTGCATGCAGTACTGGAGGCCACACCTTCACAAGGACATTAACCAAATTGAGGCAGTCCAGAGAAGGGCAACCAAAGCGGTGCAGGGACTGCATCAGCAGACATATGAGGACAGCTTAACGGAGTTCAATATGTATACCCTTGAGCAAAGGAGGGAGGAGGTGACATGATTGAAACATTAACACACTTAAGGGCATTAACAAGGTGACAGAGTCTAACATGTTTCAATATAAGAAAAATAGCAGGACAAGAGGACACAGCATGAGATTAGAGGGAGGCCAGTTAAGGGGTAATGTGAAATTATTTTTCAGAAAGGGTGGTGGATGCATGGAGCGGCCTACCTCAGGAAGTGGTGGCTATGAATACAGTGCAGGGCTTCAAACAGGCATGGGATAGGCATAAGGGAGCAATACAAATGAGTATGAATAGATAGGCCACTGACCGAGCAAAGCCAATGGCACATTTATAAGGTAGAAAAGAAATGGGCAGACTGATGGGCCTTGCGGTCCTTATCTGCTGTCAACTACTATGTTTCTATGTTCTATGTCTCACCTTGGTTGCGAACCCCTCCTTGTGTGAGCGCAGTAATTTTGCAGTTTGGAGCTTGTATATTTTTGACTCAGTGCCTCCTCACCCGATCACCGGCATCTACCAGCAGTCACCCAGAACTAAGGCCTGCAGCAGGGCCCCAAAGGAGACCAAGATCTACCATGTTCGGTCCCTGGGCTGCTGTGGTGTCATTTGGTGCAGGTTCGGAGGCCGTCATACTGTGCTTCCACACAGGGTTTCCCTATGTCTGTTCTCCATGGCATGGACATGCAGTGATGGCAGCACGTGGTCATGCGTGCTCCGCATGCCCATTGACATCCGCCACTGCCTTCCCCTCTGCCATGATTTCGGCATGGTGTAATCCCAGTTTCTACTGGGTGTCACCCAAAACTGGGCACCACCAGCCCTCCCCTGGAGGTGGAGAGCTGTCCCGGATGCTCATCAATCCCCCGGCCAGCCTCTGGTGCTCCGGGCTGTTCATGAACCTGGATTGTCAGCGTGAGTGGTAGCTCTACCGCTGCATCGCTGGGCAGCTCTTCTGAAACCACTACTGGGGTCCCCTGAATAAACTATCTGTGTATTTTAACAGTCTGTCTGTGTGCACCATAGTCTCTGGCTGTCTGACTGATATGAGGATTTTGGTACAAATTCCTAACATGATTAGCCAATTGTCAGGGGTCACCACCGACAGGAGTATTTTACTTTGTTGTCTGTGTCTGTTGCCACCAAATCCTAGAATGTGCATCATTTTAATGGATGGCTGCCTGTGGCCTCTCCATTAGGTGTTTAGATGCACTCTGTTTTTTAACCCTAATAGTTGCTGTGTAACCTTTTGTAATTAAGCTAGCAAGAGCCATCCTGTCTGCTGGATTAAATGATTTCTTTGATTCCTTGCCAAAAGGGCTTTCTTTAATATCCTACTCTCCCTGTCAAACTAGGCATTTTTTGAGACTCACTCTAAGCTTGTCAGTTTGACTTAATGCAGTACTGAGTTCTTCAGTGATGCCACAGAGTACATCATGTCTATGTTGTTAGCATTTGCAGTCTCATGTTTTGGGATTTGATTAAGAATAGCTAAGATTCTAGGCTCCAAGTAAGGGACCCATTTAACAGATCTGTGTATAAAGTACCATATTCAAATTTGCATCCTATCCCACTTGTTTTCCTTTTGTGAAATAACTCTTACCATAACTCACAGATTAGTTTGTGCAGGTAAAATGATTGTGTTTCCCAAATCTCAGTAACTTGTAAACACTTCACCCTCAAAAGGAGTAGGTGCCAGTTAAAACCAAGTCCAGAATGCTGCCGTTATAAATGGTAGGGAAGCTTATATTGCTCATTTTATCCTGGAGCAGTGCCATTCAAAATATACATTAACTATTTGGCTGCCAAATTGAGAAGTTTAATGCCCTTTTGTTAGTTTATGATCCTTGGATTGGCTGATCAGGATTCTCAGCGAATCACATCTGTATTCAAATGCAAGTATTTTACACTTGCAAAGATCCCACATTGGCATTTCGATCCGCTGCAAGCAACAAGGTGGTACTTGGAAATTCCACCTGTATTTTCCTAGAACTTCACAATTAAATACATTGGGTCTGCTTCCTGGTTTCCAAGTGATATGGAATACATACATGCGCATTAACAATTACAATAGCTGGAGTATCTTTATAATGCGTTACCCCCCTCACAGCGACATTTAGCCAGCAAGGTCCCCACAGCGACTGCAGCACCTAGCCACGGTGGGAGACCTGCCAGAATCTGTCGGGTCCTGCACCTCCCCACCAATCAGCTCAGACTTGACTTGAGAATCTTTAAGTTGGGGCTCAGGGGCCCTCTGAAAAAACATAGAAACGATAGCAAACCGGCAGCCGACTGCAGAATGTGGTTGACCTGCTGGTGTCACTGACAGGCGTTCAACAGAAATACTGTCAGACTCCTGTCATGGATCCATAATACAGCACTGCAGGCAAAAAGGAAGGGGTACCCATAATTCAAAAGTTTGCTTTTCTGAATGAGAAAGATAGAAGTAAATGTGACAATCCATACAGGGTTTACCACACTTTGTATTTCTATGAGGATTATACTCCCAGCCCTGAAAACCTTCCAGAACACAAGTGTTATTTAGGTTGATGCAAGTCTTCTTAAAAGCAGGATTCATAGGATGGATACAAGTCTACAGCTTTAGCCAATAAGACTTGCCATTATATTTATATATGTGTCAATATATTTATCTAACCTGGTTTTAAAGGTATTAATGGTGTTACTGGATACTATCTCTACAGGTAGACTGGTCCAGTGTGCCACCACCCTCTGATTTATCCGGGCACCCTTTTGTTAGTTTTATATACTTCACCCTCAGTTGATAATTGTGTGCTCTTTTATTTCTGTCTGGTATCTTTACTTCAATCCCATGCATTCCCATAGGTCACTGTTCCTAAAAGCTCGGTATACAAGGCACAAGTCACCTGTAAGGCATCATAGTCTAAATAATACAGGCCCAGCTCCTGCAGTCGTTCCACATATGGAGGATGTTTCAATTGTTTTACTCTCTTATTTGCTTTCCTCTGTACCCCCTCCAAAGTCTAACATCTCCCCTATGGCAAGATGCCCAGAACTGAGCATAGTACTCCATTTGTGGCCTCACCCATGTGCCATACAGCAGCATCAAGGCATGCTTTCACTGCTTCTAATATTTCTAAGTATGCATACCACTATTTTATTGGCTCTCTTGGCCTTCCATACTTTGTTGTTTGAATGACTGATTTTTGTAATGACTATTCCCAGATCTCTTTTGCTATCAGTAATGTTGAGTTCTCCTACATGTAAAGTATTTTGCTAGTTTATTTTTATTGCCTAAGCGCATGACACTGCACTTATCGATATTAAAGGACATCTTAAATTCCTTAGCCCACATTCCTATTTGGTTTTAAATCATGTCATCATTTTTTAGAAAGTTAGCACAAACCCTATCATTCATTTTTAACTAAGCCCTGCCATATTCCAGCGTAGTAATTTAGTAATTACTTGTGTCCCCTCGTTTGGTGAGTTAGAAAGTTCCACAATAGAGCTGCCTCAGGGGTAAATCAATCTCAGTCTACCCTGCTACATACAAACTTCAGGCTCTAAATCTGTCCCAAGTTATCTCTATCCCAGCCCATCACAATACTCTTGTCACTGAACCCCAGCCTCTTTGACTGGGTGTTAGTCCCCATCTGCCCAGTTTTTCTGTGGTACACGGGCAGACATCTTCAGTGATCATTGTATGACTTTTGTTTTAGGAAAATTAAATCATCTAAGGCATCACCCATATACCCATGGCTCAGTCCTTCCAGAACTTTTAGCCTGATGCCTTTTTGGAACTTGAACTCAGCTACTCAGCTAACTGGTTTCCAGTCGAAACCTGTCAAGACCACAAACATAGCCATAGATCACTTTCTTGCCACTTTCAACTCTGTGTGTGATGTGCGTGCCTCCCTCAAAAAAATAAAATAGGGTCAGGGCACCTGCTTTTCCTGGGTTTCCACTTTCCTCTAATGTTATTGCAGGGTTCCAATCAAAACTTTTAGGACTTGTCCAACCATGACTGTATCTTAATTTGCACTTGCCCTTGTTCTTTACAGTGAAATCAGCTCTCATTCTTTACTTGTCTTTCAAGGAAATTTACTTGTCCTGGCCAGAGGACACTAGGATTTGCATATCCCTGCCTTATTTATTTTGTTCACCTAAGAGATAGTGCCTGTGCTTCACACACAAGGCCACCTGGTCTGCTTCTGATAGACTGGTATTCCTAGACTTTGTAACTACTGTACCAAAGCCATAGTACAGGCTAAGATTATTTGTTTAAGGTGCAGTGAGGAGGTGGTTAGCGGAGCAGGCTGCCAATCAGATTAATAGCATTTTTAAAGTGATTGTAACAATTTTCTGAGTGTGTGCACTGTAGCTTTTGTCTGACCCTCCTCCTACCCCATAGAGAAGTGGGTGAGCAGACATCTTAGGTGGATGAAGTCTGCATACTGATGACTGGGAGCCAATTGGGAGGAAATAGGAAGGGGGAAAGGGTTTAAACCCCACTCAACCAGTGTGTCCCAGGGCGCTTGTGTCCCAGCATGTGAGTGGAACAGCACAGGACTGGTACAGCTGCCTTAGCATCTGCAGGTGTCTCGAGATAGTCACAGTCCACAGGAGACTCTGCAGGAGGAACTCCAGGCCAAAGTAGGAGACAACACTGTACTGAGTTCTGTATACTGTAACAGTCAGCCAGTGCTCCAAATAAGGGAGTACAGTCTTATTTACTCACCAAATTTTAAGAAATACTCTTTGCATTTTCTTTGAGTACTGATATTCATCCCAACCCTTAGAAATGCACCATCGATACTTCAAAAGAACTGTTTTTCTAAGTCTAAAGCACTATTACTCATCCAAATAAATTTTACTCACTTAATGTCAAAAGTAGTATGTACATTACTCTTGAATGCCAATGTTATCTCTATAAGTTACTCAGGTAGCTTAATGACTTGGGGCTCCTATGGCTCAAGTGGTTAAGAGCATGCCACAGAATGGCAAGGTCCTTGGTTCGAATCCCGTAGGAGTCACACATTTCTACAGTTGCATTTTCAGAATTGCTTTGCAGTGGCTTATTAACTGCATGGAGAGAAAGAAATAGGAAGTTATCTGAATCTTGAGAGACTGGCTAGTTGCTGTTTGCAACACCATGAAAGGAATATGTGTGTGTTTCAAGGAAAACTCAGGAAAGCTTAATGACATGGAGCTCCCTACGGCTCAGGAGGTTACAGTATGCCATGGAAATGGCAAGGTCCCTGATTTGAACTCTGGGTAGAGTCACACTTCCTTTCATTTCTATAATTAGTGTTATCTGGAGCACTGCTGGCCACATCGCTACAGGGTAGATAACTACAGGTAGTGGGTTAACAACCAGTCGGTAAGGAAGAAGGCACCCAGATAAGGTAGGAACATGTAGGAGGATTGAAAAGGGAAAATAGGAGACACCCTATCTGGGGTATGGTAACAAATAAGGCTCATTCTGGGGGTAAGGGTAGTAGAGACCCAGAGCATGTTAGGTACAGGTAGGTGGGTGGGTTAAAAGGGAAAGCAAGAGACAGCCTATCTAGGTAGGATAACAAATAAGTTTCAGACAAGCAAAGGGAGAGGTAGGAATCACGAGAGGCATATAAAGGAGGCAGTGAAATACAGGGAAGTTTCAACAGGCACTAAGGTAAAAGGAAAGAACACAGGAGTAATGCAATGGGTGTAGAGATGCCGCCTTCAGGACACCTTCTGGGGACTGAAGTGTACTGCCTGTTTGTACTCACCTCTTTGGGTTGAGGGCAGAGGTTGCTAGACTCTGGGCTGAACTGGCAAGGATGCGGAGAACATTCTACAGTGGCCACCAACTCTGTTACCACTCCTCCAAAGGATGCCTAGGCAGCGGTAGAGTGGTTGGACCTTGTTGGGCTCAGGGAGGATGGAAATGGTGGAAAGGTACACTCCTCAGCCTGTACCGCTGCACAATTCCTTTGCTGTACTGGCAAGACAGAGCAGCTGTAAGGAGACACCTGTTGCAGGGGAAGAGAGAAGTGGGGGTCCTTAGAAGAGAATGCTCCAGGGGAGAGGAAGAGGCTCCCAGCCAAGGAGGAAGAAGCTGTTGGTGGGGATTCTGTTGTCAGGAGGACTGACTTGAAGAGGGGGAAAGGGAGATGGAGATGAGGGATGGAGCAATTCAGAGGATAGCTAGGGCAGCAGGAGATGGGAGGGAGCTAGATGCTGTGCCCGTGAGGACAAATTACCTAGCAAGTGACAGGGTAGGGGCAGTGCAGGGAAATTTCAGGGCGCTGGGGAGGGGTCTCACGGTGGCACGCACAATGACTTTGCCAAGGTGTTACCTGTACGGCCTAGGGAGGATAGGGCACTTTGCAGTAGGAATTTCATCAATTGGTTGAATGCATGGTGCATGGAGGAGGGCTCTGACTTCATTGGGGGCTGGGGGCCCACCCTGGGAGGATATTGGTCTTATGGGAGAGAGATGGCCAGCATCCTGGCCTGGGAGAGGAGAGACACGCCACACTAGGGGTTTATTTAGTTGAAGGCATGGTGCATGGTGGAGGCTTCAAATACATTAGGGACTGAGGGGCTACCTGAGAGGATATTGACCTCCATAGGGAGATGGATTGCATCCCTCCAGGAAAGGGATCACAGTTTTAGTGGGAAGTTTAAATACTACTTGGCTGAGCATTTAAAGTAGCCAGAGGGGCAGTAAAACCAAAGGAGGCAACAGTTGCCCCCCAAATGGAGAAGCAGGAGGAAGTGAGGGTCCTTGGAAGTAACCACCCATAGGTCAGGGGATCAAGAAGACTGGTGTGAGACAAGGTAGAAGACAAGGGAGGATAAATCAGGAAAGCAAGAAGAAAGAGCAAAGGAGAAAGGTAACAGAGGAGGAAAAGGGAAGAGTAAGACCAAGGGAGCTTGAGGAACAGCACAGGCAAGAGGAGGGAATCAGGAAGCAGGCATGAAGGAGCAGTATGTAGAGTGATGTACACCAATGCAAGGAGTCTGGAAAATAAAATTCGGAGTGGAGGACATCATAGCAGATGCTAGCTCCAGATTTGGTGTCCATAATGAAGTCATGGTGCACTGACAGCCACAACTGAGACATGGCTATACAGGGCTATTTTCTGTTCAGGGAGAAAGGAAGGAGGAGGGTTGTACCTGTGAGAGACAAAACCAAGGCCACAGAAATACAGGGTTCCCAGAGGAAAAAGAAGGGCTAGAGGTACTGTGGGTCATCCTGGAGACAGGCGCAGTGACCACTGTCTGTACAGGGGTGATGTACAGATTAAGCACAGAGAGAGGAGTTGGATAATGCACTTGAGCAAGTCATCATCAGGATGGCAAGGAAGGGAAGTGCTAATATTTGGTGACTTCAGTCTGCTAGATGGGTATTAGAGCCTTCCAGCTGCAGCTTTGGCGGGGAGTAGGACCATCCTTGATTTCTACAAAGGGCTTTTCTTGGGCAGCTAGTCAATTAACCCACAAGGGATGGGGCAGTACTGTGAGCCTGGTGCCTACAGACAGGGACAGCTTGAGGCGCAACAGTTGGCACCCCTAGCTACCAGTGACTCACTGTACAGTGTGATTTAATATTAAAGTGGCCATTCTCGATGGTCTACAGGGGCATGCTCTAGAGAGTTAGTTTTGAACCCACCATGAGGGAGCAATCTTAGATCTCAGATTTCAAATGGGGACAGTGAGAGGATCTCATATCTACAAGTGGGTTGCCATCTGGGAACAAGTGTCCATCAAACAGTGTGGTTCCACGGTAAACTAGGCTACAGAGTCAAGCCATACAAAAGTGAGGGTACTGGACTTCAGGAGGGCTGACTTTGGCAAGATGGGAGAGTGCTCAGAAAAGCACTGCAAACAGGCTAGAAGGAGGGTGGAACAACAATGGGAAAACATCAAACTGCCATCACAGAGGCAACAAGCCTTGTGTGAAGCAAATAAATCAAACGAAAGAAAAGCCACCATGGTTCTCAAAAGAGGTGGCGGGGAAAGTCAGGGAGAAAAAGCATTCAGGAAGTATAAGGAAACATAGAAGGAGAAGGACAGAGACCTGTACCAGTTAAGGCTGAAGGAAGCAGGAGGGAATTCAGAATAGCAAAGGCCCAGATTGAGGAAAAGATAGCCAACTCAAGTTAAGGAGGGAGATAAACCTTTATAGGTACATCAGGGAGCATAGAAAGACAAAGGGAGGGACAGTGAGGCTAAATAGAATGGACGGTGGGTGGGCGAGAGGGACAGTGAAAAGCAGGGATACTGAAACGAATATTTCTGCTCAGTATTAACAAAAGAGGAGGAGGAGGAGGGAGGTGCCTAATCTAATTAACAGAAGCACCCTTGATGGGGGTTGATCCCAGTCCTTTCACAGAAGAAAGGGTCTGCAAGAAATCCTAAAACTGAAGGTGGACAAAGCAATGGGGCCTGATGGAATTCACCCCAGAATTCTAAAAGAATTAAGAGAGAACTAGTGAAACCACTGACTACCCTTTTAACAAATCATGGAGGATGGTGTGGTACCTGAGGACTGGAGGAAGGCAGATGTGATTCCCTTCACAAAAGTGGCACCAAGACAGAGGCAGAGAACTACAGGCCTGTCTGTTTGACCTCTGTGGTAGGAAAGTGATGGAATCACTTCTGAAGGAAAAATTGTTGACTACCCTAGAAGTCAGTGGGGCTGGGACCCAAGGCAGCATGGGTTCACAGCTGGAAGGTCATGTCAGATGAATCTAATTAATTTCTTTGACTGGGTGACCAAAGTAGTAGACCAGGCAGGGGCTGTGGACATGGCCTCACGAGACTTTAGCAAGGCATTTGACACAGTCCCACACAAAAGATTAATTGTCAAATTAACCAGCCTGGGAGTGGGTCCCAGGGTGGTAGCCTGGCAAAACATTGGCTGGAGAACAGGACACAGAAGGTAATTGTAAATGGAGTCCACTCTGAAGAAAGAGGGGTTACTAGTGGGGTACCGAGGGTTCAGTACTGGGTCCAGTCCTTTTAATGTATTTATAAGTGACATTGTAGAGGACTGGAAGGAAAGTATGCCTCTTTGCAGATGACACAAAGATCTGCAACAGGGTTGATACACAAGGAGGTTTGGAAAGGATGAGAAGGAGCTTGGCAAGGTTGGAGGAATGGTCAGAAGTATGGCAGTTTGGATTCAGTGCAAAGAAGTGCAAAATAATGCACCTGAGAAACAAAACCCTGGGGAAGATTACACAGTGGTGGGGGGAGGTAGTAACAACAAGAAAAATTGAAAGGACCTGGGATAATCATATCAGATGACCTCAAGGTTAGCAAGCAGTGTGAGAAAGGCAGTAGGGAGGGCTTGGGGTATACTGGGATGTATAGGAGAGGCATCACCAGCAGAAAACAGGAAGTTGTTATCCCTCAGTACAGACAGTTGGTGAGACCCCATCTGGAGTACTGTGTCCAGTTCTGGATACCCCATCTCCACAAGGATATAGACAGGATAGAAGCAGTCCAGAGGAGGGCAGCTAAAATGGTGCAGGGTCTGCAAGAGAAGCCATACAGGAAACACTAAAGAAGCTTAATATGTATACTATTGAGGAAAGGAGGGAGTGGGGACATGATAGAAACTTTAAGTACCTCAGTGGAATTAACAAAGTCCAAGATGGTAGCATCTTTCAGAAAAATAGATGTGCAAGAACAAGGGGACACAATTTAAAGATTCGGGGGCAGTTCAGGGGCAATGTGAGGAAGTATTTTTTCACAGAGATGGTGGTGGGCATGGAACAGCCAGCCTGAGGAGGTTGTGGGGTCTAAAACTGTGGAGAATTCAAGAATACAAGGGACAGACATAAGGCAATTCTTGTGGGAAGTAAGAAGAAATAGGGTGTTGGTTAACTAGGCTCTGCAGCTTATCCAGTAGGTAGGAAATGGGCAGACTAGGTGGGCGGAAGCAGTCCTTATCTGCCACAAAGTCTATTTTTCTATGGGAACAGAGGCAAGCCACACAAGGACGAGGGTCCTGGAATTTTGAAGGGTGGATTTTAAAGAAATGGGAGACTGCTGCAGAAACATTAGGATGGAAAGAGGCAAACCACATGAGGCGAGAGTCCTGGACTTTAGAAGAGCAGTTTTTATTTAATTAACTTTTCATTTTACACCATCAGAACACACAAAACAGTAACCTCAAACACAAAACCAAGAACAGTTACATATAAACAACCCCCCCGCCGGTACATACACAGCATAGTGTTAGCTAGTTAGCCAATTATGCATCTTGAGTAGAAAACTGACAGTCAAAATATGATTGGTAAACAGGTTTTTCCTATTTGTGGTGGGGTAAAGGGTCTAAGGCTCTGAACATATGTTTCTTAACTAGTTCTAGTTCAAGTAATTTGTTCTCACACTTTATGTATGGGCCAAGTTGTTAATTATTCCCTGAACTCCACGACCTGTTATCAGTACTGTTTACTGTATGTCTGCTCTGTTTTAGTAGCCGTTAAACTGGGTTTAATACGATTTAGTGCCTGGTTTACTGTTTAAAAGAAAGCATATTTTATTTAGCTAATTTGCCAAGTTATGAACCTAAAGATATCTCAAGGGTCCTGTTTTGAAGTCAGTGGCACTTCAGGGAGAATTCTTAGTCCTCTATCTTGTCGTACGTAGTAGCAAGTTGTTGTGCTTTACTCTTGGTAAAGCATGGTGGACTCTTTCAATGACGCTCTTTTGGAGCGAGACAACACTTTAATACAGGACTTATTGGGACAATATAATGCAGCTCATTGGCTCATTCTACAGCCTAGATTTATATTCTTTTACTGGATTTATAATAAGTGTTACCCATGTGACGTATCTTATAGATTTTGGTGTGCTATTAGAAAGTCTTAAAAATTATACTGTATACCAAGATCTAGTGATCATAACTGTATGTTTGTTATATGTATAACAATAAATATAAAGTTACAAAAAAGAAATATGATTGGTATACTGGGTATACTGGGTTTATAGATCAAGCCTTAGCTTCCACCTCCAGTAATTTAGTGTATCAATATGAGGTGGAAGTACTTCCCATTTCTTCATATAAGGTAGAGTCTGCCAGTCTTACTGGCCATCGTTTTCTCAACTTGTGAGGCTGCTAAAATTTCTTTATTCCATTCTAAATAGGTCATCACTTCTGAATCCAGCCAGTGCTGAAGGATATTTTTTGCACAAGCTGCAATAAGATTTCTGTAACCCTTTAACCTATAATGAAAATCTCCTGTGAGGCAAATCTTTGGTTGGAAAGTGTGTTCTAAGCTTAAAAGGGGTCCAGCTTAGCTCTAATGGCTTCCAAAATGGCTTAACCTCTCACACTCCCACAATATGTATGGAAGAGTATCTTGAGTTTTAGAGCCATGTGAATAGTGGTCACTAGGTAATTTGCCCATCTTAAAAAGTTTTTATGGGGAAAGTATAGGTTATTGAGTATCTTCAACTGCAAGAGCCTGTATCTATCACATTTCAAAGGTGTATATTAAGTCGCTCCATATATTATTCCAAATATATGTGCCTGTCCATGGTGGTAATGCTTGGTCCCAGTAGAGAGCCATGCCATTGAGTTTAGAGGGTGATAACATTTGTGTGTATAGATTTGAAATAGGTTTCGCAACATGCCTTTAAGGGCACAAGGTATACATTTAGATAGAACATGAAAAAGTGAAGTAATTCTGATGCCCTGCATTTTGCAGAGGTATCTTCAGTATTTATCCATTGTGGGATATATGTGTTAGGCTCAGCCATGTTTCCTCCTGTATCACTGAGGGTATTTACCGCTGTGGATGGTGAGGTAATAGAGGAATCAGGTACAGTAGATGCAGGCCACTTTCATGTCTAGGAGCTACTAGTTTAGCTTGTCTTCAGGTTTCCCTTGCCATAGAAATGCAGAGCTAATCCTATGGAGATGTTTAAACCAAAACAGGGTAATACAAGAGTAAGCATACCTAATGGGTAAAGTACCCTAGGTAACAAATTAATTTTGATTACGTTAATCCTGCCCCAAAGGGTAACTGGGAGATTCTGCCAGTGCATTAGATCATGTTTGAGTTGTTCTAGTGGTGGGTCCAAACTGTACTTTTTATCTGCGTCAGTGATGTACCAAGTATGTCCAAGTACCTAAGCTTGTCTGGTTTCCACATGAGGCCGAGTTAGGCAGTATCAGAACATTGTCTCTAGTAGAGACATGATCTCTGTTTTGTCTGCCTTGAGCTTGTAGTTAGAAATAGTGCCATAGCTATTGATGACAACGAAGACACCAGGCAGGGATGTCCTCAGGTACATGAGATGTAAAAGTATGTCATCTACATAAACAGATAGTTTAAATTGGTGCAGACCAATTGGTATATCTTAAATTGCAGTAGTGTTCTTAACTCGTCTAATCAGAAGGTCTAAAAAAGACTAAATAAGAGCAGAGAAAGGCAGCGTCCCTGCCTGGTGGCCCATGATGGGGTCACAGTGTCAAACGTATTCCATTACATAATATCCTGGCATTGGGGTTGATGTATAATATTTTAACCAAGTAAAGAACCTCCTGGAATGTTAAACTCCTGCAAGACATGAAACAAATAAAACCAAGATATACGGTCAAATGCTTTTTGCATCCAGAGATGCCAGTACCTCTGGACAAGGAAAATATGTTACTAATTTCCTAAGGTGCTCAGTGGATAGTCTTCTGTTGGCAATTCTGACTTGCTCCTGAGTAATCAGATTCCCTGAACCTTGGTGAGGTGGGAGGCTATGATCTTTGACAGATCCCAGCTCGTGAATGGTTGTTTCCACCTTGGAAAGGGACAGAAGAGACCTAAGAAAGGCATTTTGAGCATCAGTCAGTTGTGTGTGTGTGTGGGGGTTTGGCCTGAAAAGCTTCTGTTTTATCCAGGTGGGAATCTACCTGCTGCGAACTATAAATTGCCTAATAGTAATGTTGGAATTGGTCCGCTATCTCCAGAAGATTAGTAAGAACCTGATTTTGGTCTGTAATGACACTCTGAATAATCTTGTCCGTCTCTTGCTTCCTGAGCCATAACACCATTAACTTCCCAGCTTTTTCTTCCTGATCAAATTATTTGGCTTTGAGTGGTATATCACATGCTGCCTGTTCATGCATTAGTTCCCACATTTCGAGCAGAGGCTGTTTAGTTTAAGCCAAGTACTTTTTCAATGCCGCTAATCTCCAATAACTGAGATGTAGCTTATTGTTCCCGGCTTTAGGAGAGCAGATTTTAAAGAAATGGAGACCACTTCAGAAACTGCCTCATAGGATTGTCAGGAGAGGTAGAGGCACAGTGGAAAAACAGGAGGGCATAATTAAGACAACTAGCCTCTGCATGAAGGAAATGAGTGAAAGCAGAAGGAAAGAGAGACCATTATGGTTCTCTTGGAAGTGGCCAAGATGGTGAAGGAAAAAGGGTGGCATTCAGGAGGTATAAAGAAACCCTGAGGGAGGAAGGCAGGTAGGCACCTAAGTAAAACAGAGGGAAGCAGGAAATGCAGTAAGTCAAGCAAAGGCACAGACAGAGGAAGGGATAGCCACAGGGGTAGCTAAAGGCATAAGACTTTTCTTCAGTCGCATAAGTGAGAAGAGAAAGCAAGGGAGGAATAGTGAGGATAAGGAGGGTGGCACGGAGACTGCACAGAAGAGGAACACAAAAGCAGACATCCTGAACAGGTACTTCTGCTCAGTCTTCACAGTGGAGAATGGGATGGGAGAGACCACCAAGCAGTAGCAGGAAGAAATGGGGGTGGTCACCACTCCATGTTCCATATTTAGAGAAAAGAGTCCTTAAAAATTGCGGAAACTCTGAAGGTGGACAAGGCTATAGGACCAGATAGGATATACCCAAGGACACTAAAGGTATTTAGGGAGGTGCTAGGTGCCCCACTGGCCTTGTTTAACAGTTCACTGAAATGGGCATGGTTCCAGTGGACTGGAGGAGACAGATATGGTCGCCCCTCTGCTCTTCATAAAAGTGGCACCAGGGAGGAAGGTAGCAACTATAAGTCAGCAAGTCTCACCGTGAGTGGTGGTGAAATTAATGAAACCTTGTTAAAGGAGAGGTTAGTAGAGTATATAGAAATCAGTGGGATGCAGAACCATGGGCAACATGGATTGGGCGCATGCCAGACAAATCTCATTGATTTTTGCAACAAAGTGATCAGGGAAATGGATTAGGGAGGCCAGTGGATGTGGCCTATCTGAATTTATCAAGGCCTCCAACACTGTGCTGCATAGGACACTGATAAAGAAATTGAGCAGCCTAGGGAGGGATCCAAAGTGGTGAGTTGGGTCAGAAACTGGTTGACGGATAGGCAACAAAGGGTGGTGATAAATGACAATCATTCTAATAATGAAAGCGTGACCAATGGGTACCGTAAGTCTCAGTACTAGGACCAGTCCTCTTAAGTGTCTTCATAAGTGACATTGCAGAAGACATGGAAAGGAGAGTATGCCTTGTTGCTTATGACGCCAAAACCTGTAGTAGGGAGGAAACTCAGGAGGGTGGAGAGAATGCATAGGATCTTGGGAAACTCAAGGAGGGTCAAGAGCATGACAGTTTGGGGATCAGTGCCACAAAGTGTAAAATGATGCACCTAGGGCATAGGAATCCAGGAGATGAGTATATGATGTGGCAAAGTACTGATAGTCACTAAGCAGGAAAGGGACCTTGAGGTATCACGTCTGATGACCTGTAGTTGCAGAGCAGTGTGAGAAGCAGTGGGTGTGGGCAGGGATGCTGCTGGGTGAATAAGGAGAGGTATCTCCAGCAGGAGAAGGTAGGTGGTGTCCACTATATTGCTTGCTGGTAAGACACACTTGGAGTATTGTGTCCAGTTCTGAAGGCTGCACCTCAGAAAGGACATAGACAGGACAGAAGCAGTCCAAGGAGGGCAGCTGAAATGTTGCAGGGTTGCACCAAAGGCCCTACAAGGAGAGACTGAGGGATCTCAACATGTACACTCTGAAAAGAGAGGAGAGTAAAGGGGTCATGATAGAGACCTACAAGTACCTCACAGGGTAAACAGGGTGCAGTAAGGGAGAACAGGTGCAGGTGGGGTGTCTCAGATGAGAAATAAGCACTAGGACCAGAGGGCATGCGTGAAAGCTCCTCTGGTGGGGAATTTGGAAATGTGGAGAAGTACCACTTCACTGTGAGTGGTAGACACCTGAAACAGATTACCATTGTAGTGGTGGAGATGAAACTAGGAGGGGCTTCAGGCATGCATGGGAGAGACATAGGTAATATTAGAAAATAGGCATGGAGGAGGAAGGGTTAAGTCTGCAGAGACAGACTAGGTGAGGGACCATCTGTGAAGACTGGGTGGCCAAGCAGTCCTTTTCTGCTGACAGATTCTGTGTTTAATAAATTACTTGCCTCTTTACAGACCCATCCAAGTTCCGTGAAAGCTGTTCAGTGGCTCCTTAGTTCTACTTTCCTAATGTCTGTTCCTGTGGGACCTCTGCCTAGTGCAAACCCTTCTCTCACAACAAATAACAAACATACATTTCATTGAGGGTCCTAAAGCCTCCCTCATTTCTCAATCTTATCTCTCACCCCAGTCCAGAGAGTCCAAACTGCTCTGGATAGCTTTATGTTCTCCTCAATCCCAAAGCTAGAAGTCCTCAAAGAACTGGCTTCCCTAAATGTGCATTCCAGCTGTGATTCTGTTGATAGATCCCTGAATTGGGTGCTCCTGCCTAGCCAAACTACTTGGCCACATTTCCAACTGCTCCCTGGCCTTGGACCACTTCCTTCCTCTTGGAAACATACTATAGTCATACCTCTTTACAAAGGTGGTGCAGCTGATGTCCCTGGCAACTATCGCCCATCTCACTACTGCCGGTTCTGTCGAACGCTCCTGGAGATATCAGTCAGTATGCAGTTGTCCAGCCCTCACACTAGCACTGGTTTCTCACCTGTGAATCCCAGTCAGCCTTTGCTCAACCACCCATCGGCTCCTTCTTCGGATCGCTGATCATGTCCATACCCAAATGAACTCCAACTCTGGCAGAGGCAGTTTTCAGTGACCTGCCCAATGCCTATGGTACAATGAATCACTCTCTGTTACTTTCCAAACTAGCCTCCTTGGGTCTCTCCGATATCTCTTTTGCTGGTTTAAGTCCCACTTATATGGGAGAACTCAGGCAGTCAGTTTGGATCCTTGCCTCTGCTCCCTGCTCCCAGTTGCCCTGTGGGTCCCTCAGGATTGTGTACTAGGACCCTGTTATTTACAGTTTTCATAAATGATGAGCCCGAGCCTCGCCTCATGCAGTGTCGATATGTACAGAGTGAACAGTTGTCTCCCCTCAATGCCATAAAGAATATTGTTGGACATATGATTTTCTTACATTGGATTATGGTGGTGTGGTTTTCTCTGCCCTCAGTCTATTATCTTCTAACTCAGTACCTTATTCGGTGCCCTTTGTAGGTTTGCTCTAGCCTGACCCTCACCCCATAACTATGCTAGGTACAACAAATTGGGGTGGGCTCCTCTTGAGTCAAGGCATGCTCTTCACACTGACCCCCGGGAGTTAACGCCTGGTCAGGGAAACTCTCGTGGTATCTAAATTGGGTCTTGACCTCTGCCTCTAATGCTCCAGTTCAGTCAGATCAGCATTGGAAAATGGGTTCCAAAACCCTTTCTACAAATACAGTACAGACCAAGCCTTCATTTGTTACAGACACCCCACTTGTGGAGTGGTCTACCCATTACTTTGTCCACTTCCATAAGCTTGGTTCTACCAAGGTCTGACTCAAGGAGTGTCATAGGTGCAGTGGTCCTTCCACAACTTCCTCTCCAACCTCATGACTGTGCCACTGCGCCCGCATTATGCTTAACTGCTGTGGTTGTCTAAGCTATGTCATGCTGATTCCGCATGTTAAATTTTGCTTATGGATTTTGCATTCCTTATGCTGGTTATGATATCTGAGGATCTTGCTACAATCTGTAAATCCTGTAAATTCCATTACTCTGATTCTTGTGCAGTGTTTTTTGTGTGTAGTTTTGTTAGTGTTACTTGTTTCCTATGCTGTGATAATTGCTTGTTGCATGTACTCTTGTAAATTCCTCTGTACTCCTCCAAGTCACAACTAGAAATGAGCCTCCAGGGCTCTGCTTGCTAATCTGGTAAAATATGTTTAAATAAATTGAAAAATAAATGCAGTACATTGTGAAATGTGATAACTAGAATAATAAGGTTCTCCACAGTATTTACAAGTTAATGCAGTAGTCTGCAGCCAGTAACTACTACTGCCCACTCTTACACTTGACGCACAATATTTTGCATAATTTAAAGGACCCTTGGGAGTACTTGAAGTTGATTTAAATACCAGTAATCATGCAAATTGAAAGCATGTAATTAAAAACAATGGAAGCTAGAGATTGGCATAACGTGCATGCAGCTTGAAAATGCTGCTACAAATGTTACCTTTGATTATACTGAATAAACTTAAGCTTGTTAACTACAGTAGCAGTTCTGAATATCTTTCAAAAAGTGTATTTGTGCCAAGCTGTTTAATTTGTTTTATACACTTTTCGCTTTTGGAAATTGGATTTAAGAGACCAAAAGCATTTTAACCGAGTGGATTCAGATGCCATCTAGCGAGTTCCTATTACAGAAAGAACACCAGGAAGCTCTACAGACCACAGACTCTGATGTTGAGTACAGCGTTCTCATTTTCGGTGGTATGGAGAAGGAATGAGGTGCCTTGCAGTGTAATCTCCTCAGTTTCTTAAACACTTTGAGCATTCAGTATTAGTCAACAACATTGATCCTTCCTTGAGTAGTCTGAACTAATTTGGTGACAGATAAAACACCTCTCAATGAAAGGAATAAATAGAGCACACACAAACATTTAAAATGGAATAAGCCTTGGAAGATAAAAGCAGGCATGCTGAGTTGTTTATTTGACAAACAGCAGCTGGCTGCTACTAATAAGAACTTTAAGATTCAGTACCATTTTAGTATGTACAAGTACTGAATGATTTGACTGTCTCAAACATCTCTGAGTTGGAGTCTAACCTTTAGCAAAGGTGATGAAATTAAACAGACTGGGACAAGCAAAAAGAGGAATGTGTATCACTAAATAAAGCCAAATTCCAGGTGCTACACTTGGGGAGAAAACACAGACTACATATATACATAGACACTATCGGCAGATAAGGACCTATGGCCCACCCAGTCTGCCCATTTCAGCTTGTAAGATCACTTTATGTTTTCCTAGAAGACTGTTGCCCTTACCCCTGACCTCCAGGATTCCTTATGTCCCAGGCATTCTTAAATCCTGTGATTGTTTCAGTAGAACTTACTATTGATGGAGAATCTAGTCAAAGAGGACCTAGTGGACTACCTGAGAGAAATGGGTTCCAGGATAGTAGGCAGTGTGGGTTTGTGGCAGAGAGGTCTGGTCAGACCAACCTGATAGTATTCTTTGACTGAGAAACAAGGGTGGTGGATAAGGACATGTAGTACTGTAGATTTACGTCAGCTTCAGCAAGGATTTGACTCGTGCCACACAGAAGTTTCTGAAGAAATTAGAAGATCTGGGAGCAGGAAAGACCTAGTTAGATGGGTGGTAATCGGTTGGGGGAGGTAGAGACAACAAAGGGTAGGTAAATGGGGCCGATCAGGGAAGGGAGGTCATGAGTTGGGTGCTGCAGGGTCAGTCCTGGGTGTGTTACAAATTTAAAATTCACCCACTACACACTATGCCATTGGTGTGATTTCGGTAAATGTCAGTGTGTGAATTGTTGCAGTTTGCACTTTATGGCGAATGTTTGGCACAGAGTGTGTCAGTTTCTGCAAGGTGTGTGAGTGTGGCATTTCTTGTAGGAAGATTTGCACACTTGTGCAAATCCTCTATATGAAGTTAACACCTACGTGCTACTCAACTGCAGGTTTTTTTCACTTCCATGGATTTAGTCTTGGGACCAGTCTTTCAGTATGTTAATCAGTGACATAGATGAAAGAGCAGAGAACAAGATGTGTCTCTTCACAGATAACGCTAAGTCTATGGGCAGGGTAGACAGCAAGAAGGTGGTAAGGGAGCTGCATAGGGACCTACAAAGATTAGAGAGGTGGTCCACAGTTTGGCAGTTGAAATTCAACGCCAAAAAGTGAAAGGTGATGCAATATAGGAACAAGAACCCCATGATGGAATATTGGATGGGAAGGGTTAAGCTGGGCACTACATCAGAGGAAAAGGACATGGAATCATCATAACCAACCTCTTAAAACAAAGTAGCCAGTGCGACATGGCCTATAGTAGGGCAACCAGAATGTTGGGGTATATTAGGAGGAGTTTTGATAGTAGTGAAATATAAATACTACCTCTTTATAGATTACTGCTGAGATACAATCTGGTATACTGTGCCCAATTTTGGAGTCCTTCACCGAGGAAAGACAGAGACATGCTGGAGACAGTGCAGTGTAGAGTAACCAGAATGATCAGTGCCAGCTGGGCAGATCCTATGAGGACTGATTGATCACTGAATGTGTACTTGCTGGAGGCTGGAAGGGAGAGGGTGACATGATAGAGACTTTCAGGTAAACTGTGAGGAACTATTTAGCAGGAATAGCGAGTCAAAAACAAGGGACATGAGTATAAGCTGACGGAGAAGATTTAGGGAGGATGTGGAAATGTTTACTTTACAGAGAGAGTGGTTGAGCCTTGGAATTGCCTACTAGCAGAGGTGGTGGGCACAAACACCATTATTGGGTTCAAGCAGGGATAGCAATAAAGCAGGGAGTGGGGGAGGCAAGCGTAAACCTCTCTTATTCAGTAAGTCATGGTGTAGGGTAGCATAAAATTGGGCAGACTGGCCAGACTGATGCTCTTTTCTGCTGGCATTGTCTGTGTTTCTGTGTTTGCACATCATATGTGTGGACATGATAGACCTAGAGTCTACTGACAGTAAATTACTATGTTAATATATATATGTATGTTCATTAAGGATCAATCCATTCAAAGTGTAACCTAAGCTGAGCATAGACACCTTCCATCCAAGCAGCTGCATGGGTCCCTCCTCCTTGGCCAAAACTAGCTAGTTCATCAATCCTTCTCATTGATTTATTTCACTCACTGTGTCCTGTTGAAGCAGCATGCAGTAGGCATCACTGGACTGGGAAGAAATTTTCAAATTGGCATCATAATGCTATGAGGTTCCTCATATGGAACAGCTTATCGAATCAAAGGCAGAGAAACAAAGTGGAGAGATCTCACAGGACTACACAGGACTGCCCTGCTCTAATGTTAATGAAAAAAACATGATTGTATACGGTCTGATCATGGTGATACATGGTCTGTACCCATAGCCATCTGTGGCTCGTCCATGATTTCAACCCTGGTTATCCATGGGGCAGCTATAGGCAGTAAATGACCCAAGAACAGATCATGGTCATCCATGGTTGTTAATGTAGAATTGTCTTTGTTATAAAACAAACTAGCCAGCCCAGTGGCGCTGAGGTTGAGGTCCTGGCGGCACACCTTGCGCCATGCTGGCGACCGGAGTTTGGGAATGGACTTGGGTCGTTGGGGTTGCCAGCATGGGGAGGGCAGGAGCAGGATTGAGCACTGACTTTCCTCTCCCTGGTGGGTGGGTTTCCCACCCATAGTCCCGCTGTCACTGGGATGGGGAGTCCGATTGGGCGCCAGGTGTTAATGGTGACTGGTAGGGTAGGAGTAGGGTGGGGGCGTCCTGTGGTCTATGTCGCATGCCTCCACATCGTGTGCCATATCAGGGACACGCTGATTGGGACTGGGGAGAAAACCTACAAAAAAAGTACTTATGGAAAACAAACTGGCACACAGCTCTGGTAATTTCATTTTGTCCAACAACCTTAATATTCTGTACTGAATGCATTTTATCACATATACTGTATTTATAAAATAACTTTCTTTTGCTTACATATTGTTGTGCTGTTCTCTGTCTAATGGAGTCTCCTCATTCAGAGCTGCTAGACTGGCCTCGCTTCTATATACACTGCCAAAATATGAAACCTTTTAATTATATGTTAAGTTCACATGCTGTTATGCTTAAGGAATTAATAAGGTTTCTAAACCTTATTTCTAGGGTCGTGGATATAGTTCAATATCCATCTGGCAGTTACACTGGAACAGGCTTTCCATCGGATGTCTTTAAGCTGAGATCCTCCCACCATCTGGGCAATATTCCCACAACTCTGCCCCGTGACATCAGATCTTTCTTTCCACTGGAAAAACAGGTCAGCTCCCTAGCAGCTCCTGCTCTGGATAGTGCACCATTTGCAAACCTCATTTTTTCAGAGTATTTTGAAGTATTCGATTTATTGCACAGTCCATTGACTTCCCCTTGTGATTGATGAGAGTCACTTGGAAGCGGGATTCAAGTTGTGTGTGTGGTGCCAGCAGATTATGTTGGTCATTGACCCACATGACATCTGCCTATACTGCCTGGGCAGGCAATCGACACGACTGGGTGCTGCCTTTCCTTTTGGTGCTTCCTGAATTGTTGGAAGACAGGAAGCACTGGTTCTCCCTCAGCTGGCCTTCGAGCAGGATCTGAATTTATAGCAGTTTGTGGCACACTTAGAAAATCCAATCTCTGTTTGAAGTTTACCCTGTGTTGGGATAAAAACACAATTACAGTCTTAGATTTAAAAATAACAGACGATGGAGAAGGTGGTTTTAGGAGGGAGTTACATAAAAAGAGACAGATAGAAACTCTGTCTTATATTTCACAGGTAACCACCCAAGACATGATATAGTAAATATTCCTAAGGGGTACGTTATTTGGCTAAAACAAAATTATAGTATATATGAAACGTACAAGTTGGGGGCTGAGGTATTGAAAGAACACTAACTAAAGAGAGGATATAGAGAGGGATATATAATGCAAACTGTGTAGAGGAAGCCAGGGAAGTAGTAGGATGCCTTACCTAGAGAAAACTGTTAAGGAAAACGGGCACGTGGCAGGAATGGATAGCAATACACTTGTTCTTTGTGACTGCATTCTGTCCCCAGTCCTTTGCAGTACAAAATCATCAAAGATAATTGGCATATCTTAGAAACAGAGCCCAAACTGGATCAGTGTATGAGAGGGACGCCCACATGATATACAGTATAGGAGAGGGCCTAACTAATCTGATAAATTGGTCCATAGTATACATTCACAAATAAGCCATACCAATGCCACACCACAGAAAATGGATACTTTAGCTGTGGATTTGTAAGCTGACAGGACAACGTGTTAACAGGAACTAAGTTAGTGGACCCTATCTCAGGTAGGAGTACCAACAAAAAGTTTTGAACATGAACATGCTGTGTACATTAATCACGCTCTGTGTGGAAAAAATGCTCCCCACATTATGTAAAGGATAACACATGACAGGGTTTCATTTGTTAGGAATAGTTCATGCCTTTGGTGATTGTTATGCATGAGGGCGTGGCCAAGTGCTAACCACCAAGAAGTACAATATTCCCTTATAACCGCACACCATGGAGTGTGTTATCCCATAGAAAATGGACTTTAATTTTTTTGGAACAGATATGTAGCTCAGGTGAGGTGTGCGGTTGTCAGAAAATAATCAACAGTCTTGTGACTTGTTTTGATAAATGAGGCTGCACAATTTTTATAGCCCATTTATAACCCTAATTCTATGACTCCTTAAGCATAAGATATGCAGTACAGTAGTTATGCTACCCTACACAAGCTGAAAAGGTTTCACGTTACTTATTGTATCCAGTCTCTTTAAATTATTATAAACTGAATCCTATCTCCTTTAAACCTTATTTTTCCAGGAAAACATATCTGGCCTGTCTAAAGTTATGCATTACTCATTTAACTTCTCCATCCCTTAAGTACAGTAGTTGCTTTATCACGAAGAGATTTCTAACACTCACCGCTCCATACACAAAACTATATAACTGCAGTCACATCAGATTTCCCTGTGCCTGAAAGGATTAGGGCTGAAAATGAGTCAGTATCAGAAATACTTACTTGAGAGGGCTGCAAACAAATCTGGTGCCTCACAATAAAAAATAAGTAAACTGATGCAAGCACTGCCTAACCGTTCTTGCCAGGGTGCCTCTTCTGAACTGGCCTACATTGGTGGTTCACATGATTATACTCTCTCTTTAAAGGTATACACCACATTTTGACTCTTCATGTATCATTAAAACAAATTTTTAGCAAGAGGAAAAGGAAGAGGAGACCATTATGGTTTTCAAAGAAGTAGCAAAGAAAGTGAAAGCCAAAAGATTGAATTCAGGCAATACAAAAAGACACAGGCAGAAGGGATAGGAGAAGTACCAGGAGAAGCAAAGGGAGGCAGGAGGTTAGTAAGGAAGCCAAAGCTCAGACAGAAGAACACATTGCAAAATCAGTGGGTAGAGGGAACAAAACCTTTACAGATACATAAGTGAAAATAGAAAGGCAAAGGGAGGATAGTGAGACTGAAGGGGAGGATGGGGGCAGCAGTGGAGTATGACAACAGTAAAGCTGACATATTGAACGGTATTTCTGCCTGGGTCTTTACTGAGGAAGAGGAGGCTAATGGGTCTGAAAGGAGTACAAGGGTGAGAATGATGCAGAATGTACACAAGTCCCTTTACGAGAAAGGGTCCTGAAGGAACTGGAAGTAATAAGAGTTGATAAAGCAGTGGGGCCAGATGGAAGCACTTTTAGGGTTCATAAGAACTAAGAGAGGTGGTGGCTGAACCTCTGGCTATCCTGTTTAGCCGATCACTGGAACCAGGGAGGTACCCAAAGACTTGAGGACAGCAGATGTAGTCACCTTATACAAAAGTGGGAACAAAGAGGAAGCTGGGAACTACAGACCAGTCAGCCTCACCTCGGTAGTGGGGAAGATCATGGAAGCACTACTGAAGGAGAGATTGGTGGAACATCTGGTTGTCAGTGGACTACAGGACCCAAAGGCAGCATGGTTTCACCAGGGGAGGTCATGTCAGACCAACCTCGTTGAATTTTTGACTGGGTGACTAGGGTGGTGGATCAGGGAGGGCAGTGGACATGGCCGATCTGGACTTCAGCAAGGCCTTGACACTGTGCCACATAGAAGACTATTACACAAACTGGGGAATATGGGTGTGGGCAGGACAGTAATGTGGTGGGTAGGCAACTGACTGGGTGGCAGGACACAGAGGGTGGTGGTAAATGGTTGTCACTCCACAGAGGAGAGTGACCAGCGGTACCAAAGGGATCAGTGCTGGGACCGGTCCTATTCAGCTCTTCTATCAGTGACATTACAGGACCTAGAAGGCAGAATCTCACTATTCGTTGATGACACAAAGCTCTGTAACAGAGTAGACACACCAGAGGCTGTAGACAGAATGAGAAGGGACCTGCAGAAACTTGGAAGAATGGTCAGGGTTTGGCAGTTGAAATTCAATGCAAGAAGTACAAGATAATGCATATGGGGCACAAAACCCGGCACAATATATCAGTTGGGGGTGAGGATATAGCATGCCCCAAGCAGGAAAGGGATCTTGGGGTTATCATCTTTGATGACCTCAAGGTAGGGAAACAGTGTGACAAGGCAACAGGTAAAGCAAATAAGATGCTGGGATGCATAGGCAGGGCATCACCAGCAGGAAAAGGAGTTCATAATTCCACTATACAAGACACTAGTGAGGCCCCACTTGGAGTACAGTGTACAGTTCTGGAGACCTTACCTACGTAAGGACATAGACAGGGTAGAGAAGGTTCAGAGGAGGGCAACAAAGATGGTACATGGATTGCATCACAAGTCCTATGAGGACAGGTTGAAGGAACTGAGCATGTACTCCCCTGGAGGAAAGGAGGAGAGGGGATATGATAGAGACATACAGGTATCTTACAGGGAGGAACAGGGTGCAAGAATACACTATTTTTAAGTGAAAAAGATGTTCCAGGACGAGCGCATGGGATGAAGTTGGAGGGAGGACGATTCAGAGGAAACGTGAGGAAGAATTTCTTCACAGAATGGGTGGTGGACAAGTGGAACACCCTGCCAGAGGAAGTGGTGGGGCTGAAACAATCACGGATTTAAGAATGCATGGATAGACATAAAGGAATTCTGGAGGTCAGGGTAAGGGCAACAGACTTGAGGAAAACATAAACTGAACTTACAAGCTCAAATGGGCAGACTGGGTGGACCATAGGCCCTTATCTGCCGACACTGTCTATGTATCTATGTAATAAAAGTGACATTTAGTGATAATACAGTGAATCAATGAAATGAAAGTAATTAAAACAGCTTTACACACCTTTTTGAGCCTTTTGTCTGCATAATTATTTAGGGACAAAAGAAGAACTTTAATCAAATTTTAGGAATTTCATGACTTAACTTTCAAAGACAGTCTATGTTGTGTATTAAGCTAATCCTCAATTGAAAACAGAATTCGAGAACATCAAAATATTGCCTTGCAAAGTGCCAATTTCAGTACAGAATGTCTTGCAAGGGAGTGCCATTAAGTAGTAGCATCCCTCAATAAATTATAATTAGAACTTAATTCTGATATGATCCCACAAGAGGACTGCACAGATAACCCATGATTCATATGTCATTTCTTTAACACAAGCTTCAAACTCTTGCATATAGAAACATAATAATTAACCTGATACTAAACATCCATTCACTTTAAAGACTTACATTTTGAAAACAAAATGGTGCTAAGGACTACCTAGCAGCGTTGCACTAAAACGTAATCCGCTATAAGAAACCTGCACAGCACTGACGAGAGCTGATAGAGGCAATAGATAGAAGAGCTCAGTTTGATTCTTGGTGTGACATTCAGCGTTTTCATCTATAAAATACAAACAGAAAATTAATTTAACAGAAAAGGAGGGATTTATATTGCGCTGTAAAGACCTGTCTGTGTTAGTGCTTTCGGGAGTAAATCTAGAAATGTTATCTTTGACTCTGTTTTTATTTATCATTACTACCTCTGGGGCCACATCTTTTTCTAATCCCACCACTAGGATAGTATGCTTAGTATGATCCGTTGTGTGTAAATGATCTGCAAATGCACACTATATGTCATATCTCCATTCCTTATGGCCCTAGCATGTTCACTCACATGTTGTCTAAGTTCATTTTAGTTTTCCATTATAGTGTGCTCCATAGTCACACTTAAGCATTCTGTATATACCACGGGTCATATCACAGGTAATAACACAGAGGATAATGTATGGTCTTTGGTTAATAACCACTCTGTAAATACTTTGAGAGGTTGCAGTAACATCATTGTAAACCTCGAGGCACAGCTTGAGAGGTTTCAGATGTCATAGCAACCTCAGGAAGTGTTTTCAGCATGGTTGTTAACTAAAGACTATATATTATACTTGATAGTGTATGGGCTACCAAGATTGTGTATTTGCAGATTGAATTTCTTTACTTAATTACTTTATAGAACGTTGATTGTTGTGAGCATTGCAGTTTGTTATACCATTGATATGACATACTCAAGAAGGGTTAACAGCAGAGTGGTGTCATATCAGTGGCACAACAAGGTTGTAATCTGCTTGATTTCAGTTAATAATAAGGGCTCCTCATATATTATATGCTGTTTGTGCAAGTTTAGGGACTACATTGCAATTTAGTGCCTGTTGTCTTATAGTTACAGTATATTTTACTGCAGTACTGCCTGGCGGTCCTTATTACCACTTTTCAAAATGTAAGAGTCTTTAAGATGAATGGATTTACAGTATTATCAGGTCAAATATTATTTTTCTATTGTGATAGTTTATAGTTTCTTTTTTATGATTTCTTTTTGTCATCATAAAAATAACAGTTTTAAAAAGCAGTACTGCTTCAGTATTCATCAGTTCAAGTAACATACAATTTGATTCATGACATTTACATTCAACACCTAATACACGTTTATCAGGTGTTAGATAGTTTATCGTTTCTGTTAAAGAAATTACACATAAATCATGAGTATGTCCCTGCAGTCATCTTTGTGACCACATTAGAATCAGTGCTATTTACTGGTATGATTTATTAAGTGATGCTACTTATGCAATGGCACTTCTTGCAGGAAGTACTAAATGGGAAAATTGCAGGCAAACTCTCGATATTAATCCATGATGTTCTTGGACTGTTCACAAGGATTAGCTTAATATGAATAGATGTGATGTTTTACAGGTCAAGTTGATTCAATTTTATTATAACTTCTTGTTTTATGATTTTTATTTATATTTGCTTTTACATAAGAAATAGAGTAATGTACATGCATGCATTTGCCCATGCTTTGTGTCATTAGGTTATGGATTCATCAAAATGAATTCAAAAATGAACTAAATAGTTCCATAAAGCATAGTAAAGTACCAATTAAGTTGGAGAGAGTCCTGAATGCAGTATAATCAGTTCTTCTCTTTGTACAGTGTACAAGGAGTAAAACAAACCAAAATTGAAAAAACGATTTTGTGTAGTCAGATGCAACTGGGAAATATTTTTTAGACAAACATCACTTGGATTGGATTGGATAACATCTATCGGGTTATTCCCTGTTACATAAAAACAGAAACATGGAATCTGATGGCAGACAAGAACCATACAGCCCACCTAGTCTGCCCATTTCCCTACTCAGTGTTTACAGCCCAGATCCTATTTGATCTGTGGTACACCTTCTCTGCCCATTTTCAGGGTACCATTATGTATATCTCATGTGCTCTTGAACCTCCATACTGTTTTATCCCCACCACCTCTGCTAGAAGGCTGTTCTACAGATCCACCACCCTTTCTGTGAAAAGTACTGCCTGACAGTCCCCGAGCCTTCTCTCTCCCTCCAGCCTCATATCATGTCCCTTTGTCCTTGTGCAGTGCTTCCTCTGAAATATGCTTCCTCTTGTACCCTGTTTATATTCCTAAGGTACTTGAATGTCTGCATCATATCTCCCTCCTCCAATGAATAGATATTAAGGAGTCTTTCTTCATGCAGCTTCTGGTACAGCCCATGTGCCATTTTTTGTCGCCCATCTCTGGGCTGCTCCATCCTGTCTATGTCCTTCCTGAGATGCTGTCTCCAGAACTGGGCACAGTACTCCAGTTGAGGCCTTACAGTGAGCAGTACAGTGGCATCACCACCTCTTTCTTTCTGCTGGTTATGCCCCTGCCTATGCATCCCACCATTCTGTTTGCCTTCCCACCCTTTTTCATACTGCTTGGTCGCCTTTAGGTCATCTGATATGATGATCCCCAGGTCTCTCACTTAGCAAAATAAAGAATATTTACTAGCACATACATGCTAATATTAATATTAGAATATTAAAAAGCCCTTGAAAATAACTTACAGTAATAGATATACTAAGAAATAAGATGAAAGAGCCTCTTAAGTGTTATAAAAGTATATCTAAATAACTGACATATCAAAGGAAAGAAATAATAATACACTCAAAATTATAAGATTTACATTACTTTCAGTCCTTTCACCAGTCTTTTTCTTTCAGTTCAGTCAGATGTTTAAAGTACCTTATTATGAGAGTCTAGTAAAAGCTCATCACAACAAAGTGTTTTTTATAGGGTCCATTTTGTTAGTCCCAGAAGTATAGAGGCTAACATGGCTTTTTCAAGAGCAACAAATTATACAAATGAAATACCACTGCCTCCAACACCGCTGACCAAGCTAAAATCTGCTGCCCTAACTCCTCCACCTCGTTCCGCTACCCCTGCTCCTCACCCAACCTTAACCTTCCCCTCCATCTACCCCATTCTCCTTCCTCTCTCCTTCCCTACCTCCTCCCACTCCCAACACCCCCCACCTCGACTGCTTTTCCTCACCTCAACCCTCTCCCCTCTCTAGCCTCCTTCCTCCTCACTGCATTTCTCTCTGAACCCCCTTTCCTTTACCCCAGACAAAGGGAACTTGTGGAGCCTCAGTTCCTGGCTAGTTATACCTTCTAGACTTCTTTCCTCCTGACCTCACTTACCTAAATTTCAGTTAACTCCCCTCTACAATCTGACCCTCCACTTGTCTCTACCCCTAATCCTATTCCTCTGGGTATCCAATGTTTCCTGGTTTCAACTATCATAATATTATTGCCACTATATATATTGTCTGTACCTACCTTCTGTGTTTTACCATGTCAAATCGATTTCAGGACCACTGTAAGTCCTCTTACCGCTACTTGTACTTAAGGGTACCTATTTATTCTAATGCATAAATTGTACTATATGTGTACTGTACTATATCATGTGTATTTTTACATTACCTCATGTCTGTAAACTCATTGTAAATATTGTTTGTTCTTCTTGTCCTATATGCCAATTTGATGTGGAACCTTTGTAAATGAGCTTCTAGCTCAAAGGTTGTAATCGAGATTTCAGTAAATAAATAAATACTAATATTGCCAATGATATTTATTTGAGAAAGTCAAAAGCCTACAAAGGTTGAACCAATGAGCGTAATCTGTTCGTTTGGCATCCGATCATGAGATGTACTGTATGTGCTCCAGGTTGCAGTTCATGGGATAACTGATCAGCAGTGAGGCAGTAGCAAAAGAAACCTCGGCACTCACCATCAGGAAAAATGTCAATGAGACATGCTGCACTGCTGTATGAAAACCTGTAGTACATTATGTAAGGATAATAAGCAGGTGAATTAACACTGGGAGCACAGACCCTCAGCGTATCACTGAACTTTATCAAGGGAATAGTGCCCCTTCAGTACATGTAGTATTTATACAGGTATTAATTACAGTGCACACAATAATTAAAGTGTACTTTTCCTTGAAAAAGCTCCACAGGAGTGAAACATTGAGGCCGTGCTCCAGTGTTTGTTCACCTGCTTGTTCTCCTTATTAGTAAAGTACCACAGCTTTTGCACAGCAATGCGATGTGTCTTAGTGGATTTTTTTATCGATGGTGAGAGCTGAGGTTTCTTTGCTACTGCCCTCGTTGGACTATTTTGTCTCTGGCATCAGGCTTATAGCAGTGGCTCTGTTTGTGTCACAGTAACTGATCAGCAACTAACTTACTTGAGATAATGGTTATTACTGATATCCTTCCGAATCTGCGTAGCTATATCCTCTGTGGTATCTGCCTTTGATTCTTTCTTTTTCACTTGTATTTCAAGAATTCCCAGAGCCAGTCAAACTCAAATAATATCTTAATATCTCCACCCCAGTAAAATAACCATGGCTTTGCAGGGATCCAGTACCGGGCTTGCACCACCCATATCCACCACTTTTCATAGAACTGTAAGAATCTTCTGTGTCTGGCTTGAGTTTGTGAGACTATATCCGGTATACATATACTTTTGAATTTCTAAATTTAACTGCCTCTTTTAATCTTGCTTCTTAATGATCTTTTCTCTGTTTGTCTCAAGAGCAAGAGTAACTAGCACAGTAGGAGGTTTTTCAATATTTTACAATACTTACAGAAGTTGTCAGTTCTTGTAGGAATTCAGAATATCTTACCCTGTTCTTGGAGTAAGGCTACAACATTCGAAATCGTTTTTTTAGAATGTTCCAAGTGGAGGTTTTCCATCAGCCTAGAAACAGCACACCCACAAAGCAGGGATTTAATCTTTTACCTTATTTTCCAATGCTTCTAATTTTCATACCTAAGTCAAATTCTCTCTTTGTAAAGAAGAAGTAAGAGCCTTTTGTGATTCAAGTTGATTTTGAAGTTGGTGCATAGAGTATCTTTTTCTGTGGTCTCCATTGACTTTTCAATATTTGTGTTTTTCCTTCTATTTTTAGTTTAATTGATACTGTGATCAAGGTTGCGTTCAAATGTTTTTGTAACTAGAATCATAGAAACATAGAATTTGACTGCAGATAGGGACCGCTTGGCCCATCCAGTCTACCCATTTCTCCCTACCACACTATTACATCAGACCATGCATGATCTACAGGTTTTCTCCTTCCCCTTCCTTTCCACTATGATTTCTTAGTGCTTATTCCATGCATTTTTAAACCCCAACACTGTTTTGCCCCACCACCTCTGCTAGAAGGCTGTTCCAGGAATCCACCACTCTTTCTCTCCTGAATCTACCCTCCAGCTTCAGAGCATGCCCTCTTATCCTTGAGCACCTTTTCTTCTGAAAAATACTCCCATCTTGTACCTTATTTACCCCCATGAGGTATTTAAAGGTCTCTTATCATATCTCCTCACTTTCTTTGCTCTGTTCCAGTGTGTACATACTGAGATCCTTTAGTCTGCCCTCATAGGGCTTTGGATGCAGACTCTGCACCATTTTAGTTGCCCTCCTCTGGACCGCCTCCACTCTGTCTATGTCCTTCCGGAGATGTGGTCTCCAGAACTGGACACAACACTCTAAGTGGGTCTTACCAGTGATCTATACAAGACAACACCACCCTTCCTCTTTCTGCTGGTGATACACCTCCATATGCAACCTAGCATCCCACTCGCCAGCCCAACTGCCTTGTCACACTGCCTGGCCACCTTAGATCATCAGATATGATTACACCAGGTCTTTTTCCTGTTTGGTGGTCTTCAGTACCATGCAGCCCATTTTGTACTTTGCCCTGAGTTTCTGTGCCCTAAGTGCATTATTTCGCACTTTTTCAGAGATTGAAACCCAGCTGCCATACCCTTGACCACTCCTCTAGTTTTCTCAGGCCTCTGCTCATCCTTTCCACCTCCCTCCCCCAGAGTATCCACCCTATTGCAGATTTTGGTGTCGCCCACAAAGAGGCAGACCTTCCTTCCAGCTCCTCTGCAGTGTCACTTGTAAAGACATTAAAGAGGACCGTCCAAGCACTGATCCCTGAGGCACCCCACTGGTCACACTCCTTCCTTTGAGTGAGCTCCATTTACCACCACCCTCTGTTCATCCCTAACCAATTTCTTATCCAGTTTACCACCTTTGGACCTACTCCTAAGCTACACAGCTTGCTTACTAGTCTCCTATGTGGAACGCCTTACTGAAATCTAGGTAGGCCACATTCACTGCTCCATCCTGATCTAATTTCTTGGTCACCCAGTCAAAGAAATCTATCAGATTCTCCAACGAAATGAAGAACGGCCAGCACTCTCATAACAGACAAAGTTAATTTCATATTTATTTTTCAAACCTTGTTGAAGTATTGTTTCATAGAAAAGATACATTGACGATTGCTTTATGATCTGGCGTAACACTGTACCAATTGTTGCTTTTCATGGAGTATATTAATAGCACCAGTACACACTTGACATTTATGATGGAATGGGACAGGGATGAAATAAATTTTTGGATCTATCCATTTTAATATGCATGGGCAAATTGAAAGTAAACTATATCGTAAGACCACTGCGAAATGCAATTTACCAGGGACAAGTGGTCATCCTAAGCCACTTATTAACAATATACTTAGAGGACAGTTTCTAAGAGTGAGACGACTTGTTCTTTGGACAGTGATTTTGAGATGTTCAGAAGAAATATGAAAGACAGATTTTACAAGAGAGAATACTCTGAACAAGCCATAGAAATTGCATATGTAAAAGCAAAAAATACAGAGAGAGAGAGAGAGTTAATTAACAAAGAAGATGGAGAAAATATAACATCAGGAGAGAACAATATAGTAACGTTTCCACACAGTATTTTCCAAAAGTACATCAGATCACTAATATTGTAAGAAAACATTGGCACATATTACAGGGAGATAGAAAATTTGATGCAATTAATGGCAATCAATCAAGAATCTCTTATAGGAGAGGACGCAGTTTGAAGGATGTCCTTGTACATAGTGTGCTTCCAAAAGAAGAGAAAAGAATGTGGTTACCAACGGCACCTGTGGGATCATATAAACGTGACATTGTACTCTTACTATGTAATACAAGGAATACTAAAACATTTGTACATCCATGTACAGGAAGAGATTTACTATAAGGGATTATATAAACTGTACCACAGAAGCAGTTATCTATGCCCTTATGTTCCCATGTGGCATATACTATATTGGTCAAACAAAGCGTGCCCTAAAGCTTCAGATAGCTGAACATAAGACAGCTGTAAGAACAAATAACAATACGTATGCTATGGCTAGACATTTTAGAGAGGCACAACATACCTCTCCTTCAGTGCTACAATTTTTGGGATTGAAAAGGTGACTTTGGACGTAAAGGGGTGGCAGTTTAAAAGATAAATTATTAAAAAGAGAAGCCTTCTGGATTGTCACTTTAGATACCATGAAACCATATGGATTAAATGATGTGATATCTTTGCACTATATATATATATTTTTAAGTATATAACCTATTGTTTTCCGTTTTTCTAGCTGTAAAATAAAAATATTTTTCTAGTTGTAATAACTTTTTAGCTGAAATTATGCTTATGATGCTATGCACTGTTGTTGCTTTTCTTTTCCTTCTCTTGTTAACCCCTTTCTCCATTCAGCTGTATGTGATATACATAAATGTGTATATTAGTATAGTGGTGTGAGCTAATTTGTAATTTTATTCTAGACGCTTTTGTTCAATTTTTTGGTATATCTATATTTGTTATAGATTTATTGTTAGTTGCATTATGTGCTGCTTTATAATCTTTTTCTTGCACTTGACCCTTTAAGTAATTCACTTTAAATTGGGGCTTACCGTCAAATAATCACATGTTCTGAGGAAGGTGCCAGTAACGCACTGAAACTTAAACGGTTCTGTAGTTTTTGCTCAGTTCACAGCGTTTGTATGTCCGCTGAAAAGAAAATGTATTCTGTGATTGAGACCACATATTGGACACTTTGATTATTGCGCATCGCGCTGCTGCTGCTGCTTCAACAAGGTTTGAGAAAATAAATGAAATGAACTTTGTCTATTAATGACAGTGCTGGCCTTTCTTCATTTCGTTGGAGTGTGTGTTTTACAGTTTAGTCCTGGGCAATGTGCACCTGATACATGCTGATATTATTTCTGTGAAAGTGTAAATAATGGAGCAGTGCCTTTGTGTGTATTTTAAATCTGTCAAATTGCTTGACGTGACCTTTTGTGAAACCATGTTGCCTTGGGTCTTGTAATGCACTGTATTCAAGATATTCTACAATATTTTCTTTCAGCAGTGATTCCATTAACTTTCCCACCACTGACATCAGGCTGACTGATCTGTAATTTCCAGCCTCCTCCTGCTACCACTTTTGTGTAGTGGGACTATATCCACCTTCTTCCAGTCCTCTTGAACCACTCCTGTTTTTGGTGAGCTGTTAAATAGAACTGTTAGAGATGCAGCAGTATTTCCGAGCCGTCCTCAGTACCCTTGGATGCACCCAGTCTGGCCCCATTGCTTTATCCACCTTCAGGTTAGCAAGTCCCTTTAGGACTCCTGCGCCTACAATAGTGTCCAGCTCCCTCCAAAGCTTTGTTACTTTTGTAGTCTCTCCTTCTTTTTCCTCTGTGAACATTGACAAAAGTATTTGTTCAGGATGTCTGCCTTTTCAAACAACATGAAGTCTTGCTGTATTCTGACATATTGCAGTTAGCCCCAGCACTTGAACTGCTCCTGAGAGGAAAGAGTTAAATTCTATGCAAGGCATAGAATATTGAGCTCGAGCTCAGTTCAAACCTCTGTCTGCTGCACTCTGAAGTGTAACCGTCAGATTCTTTACTCCACCTAACTGAACAGTTGCTCGGAGATTCCTCTCTCTCCTCCACGGTTCTCGGTCGGTTGAGTCGTCGGTTTTACCAATAAAGTCTTTGTTTTCAGTTCAGATCTCTGTCTGTGGTACAGTAAGTACATAGGTAGTGGACTAGATTTGAAAACTTGTGAAACTTTAAACTTATTTTTAAGCGGTTGCTGTGTAGAATTTGTGTTTTTGCTTTTCTGTCAAGTTTAGTGTGTGGTACGGTTCTTATCAGTTTAAAAAAAAGCGTGGTTTACATTTTTCAAATACCGTGACACGGTTAGAAACCGATAAGGGAATCTTGCCTGGTTGAAACTGAGTAAAGAGTAGTTTTGTTGATTTAGGATGGCCAACGCCTGAGAAACCCAAAAGAAAAACGGACCCACTGGGTTTCAACACTGCAGTGTGTGTGGGAGGCCTTTATAAGACTGATCTCCACATCACTTGTGTTTATTATCTGGGTTTGACCACCTTGATTCAGACTGCCAAATCTGCAAGAATTTCCTTAAAGTCACCCTGGATAAAAGATTGGGCAGGCTTAGGAAAAGGAGACTGAGAAGTCCACTGACCGGACGGCCAGCCCGGTTCGGTTCCGACCGAACCAGAAGGAGTGCCCTCTGACCAGGGCAAGACTCCTTCAGACAAAGAGATTCGATACCAAGGGATCGGTTCTGTTGAAAAGAAAGAAAAGATAAATCGGTTGGTTCGGATCCAGAATCACATTATCCGACTGCAGAGGAAATTGCCCGAGCGATTCACATAGTGGAGTCGCTTGCTCGTTCCGACGATCCGCGCCTTCTGGCAGTGCTCGGTTTGGCAGTTCCTCCAGTTCAAGATTATTCCCTGAAGATTTTTATGAACCAGACTTCTAGGGGATGATGGCCATGATGACTATGAAGGTGATGATGATGATGCAATAGAAGGTCTGGATGAGCCCACAGAACTGGACATCTCCCAGTCAGGCCTTCTGTGTTTCCTCCTAGACTCTCTGAGTCCCTTCCCACTTTATGATCTACAGGAAAGTGGCAGAAACCCTCCAGCTCCCATGGAAGAAGCTGTTGAGGAACAAGGAGCCTGACTATGTGAGATGATGGACATCCCAGAGCCCAAAAGTTGTCTATTTCCCTTCACAAGTCTTTTGGGAAGCAGACACTAAAGTTGTTAAAACTACAAATTCATTACCTCCTGTGGACAGACGGATGGACAGGAGGTACATGTTCTATCAGGCTCAGGTACAGAATACTTGTACCAGCAGTGCAGCCATGTTGGGCTGCAGGCTGCCGCCTGTGATAAAGCTAACATTCCCTTGGCTTCACACCCCAGATAAAGACTCCAGGAAGTTGGATGCCATGGCAAAGAAGCAGTACATGGCATCTTCTTTGGGACTCAGGCAGGCTAATTATATGGCCTATACAGCCAGGTACCAGAAGTCCAGGTGGGACACTGTACTGGAACTGGCTAAGCAGGCCTCTCCCAGCTGGCTAAGGAGCTGGGGAGGTGACTGCAGATGGGACTGAGGCATCGAGGTCCAATTTCATGCTGCTGTTGACTCCAATGATGTATCATCTAGAGTCATGGCTACATCTGTGGCTCTTGAGACTAGCTTGGCTCAGGTGTACTAGCCTATCTCAGGATACCTAGGCTAAGGCTATGGATTTCCCTATAGTTAATAATTCTCTGTTTGGGGAGCAGACAGAGAATTGTATGAAAAGATGGATGAATACAGGACCACCTATAGGAGTGCACAGGCCAAGGAAAGGCAGGCAACTCCTCAAAGGCAGCAAGCTAGGGGCAGGCCTTTTCATAGGCCTTTCTACCAAGCACAGACCTCCCTCCTTTTCCCAAGGGGTTCTTCAGAGGAGAGGCAGAAGGGTATGAGCAGGGCTGCATCCACCTCTCAGCCTAAGGCTCCTGCCAAGCAGACACCCTGATGTGTCAGCTCAGGCCGACTCCCCATTCCTGTAGGAAGCAGGCTGGCTTACTACTCCAGGACTGAAGTCTGTTACCCTCAGACAAGTGGGTCTTGGAGGTAGTAAGCCAGGGACTGGCTTTCAGCTTCAAAAATTTCCAAAGCTGAGAGCCAGATCTTTCCACCTGCAAGCATCTCAGAAACCATTGTCCTAGAGGCAGAAGTTTCATCTCTACTGGCCTTAAGGGTCATAGAGAGGTTCCTACAATCCACAGGGGCAAAGGTCTGTACTCCAGGTACTTCCTTACCCTGAAAAAACAGGGAGTGGGCGGTCCATCCTAGATTTAAGATACCTGAATAAACATCTGTTAAAGCCAAAGTTCAAAATGGTGACTCTGGGAATAATTCTTCCTCTCTAAGGCCAGGGACTGGCTAGCCTCCTGGACCTAAAGGATGCATACTTTCATATTCCCATCAGGTGCTCCCACAGAAAATAGCTCAGGTTCGAACTGCCTTCAGGCCATTACCAGTTCAGAGCAATGCCCTTCTTCAACATCAGCTCCAAGGGTGTTCACAAAATGCCTAGCAGTACTAGTAGTGGCATTTCTAAGGAGAAAAATATCTCCATATTCTCGAACCTGGATGACTGGCTCATAGTGGGTCAGTCTCCAGACTAAGTCAAGTCAGATTTAAAAGTGACCCAGCAAGTGCTCACTTCTCTGGGTTTCCTTCTAAATCTTCCCAAGTCAGTTCTTGAGCCAGTGCAACTTTTGACCTTTATAGGGGTAGAACTGGACACTATCAAAGCAAGAGCATTTAAGGGTAGAGGCCATCATAGAATTGGCTTCTTCCTTCCACCTTCTGGTTTCTCGATCAGCAAGGTACTTCCTTCAGCTTTTGGGCCACATGGCAGCTTCCACGGCAGTGGTCCAAGAGGCCAGATTTCAGGTGAGGGACATTCAGTTTCACCTGAGGGCTTTTGGTCTCAGAAAAAGACCCTCTAACCAAGCTTATTCCAGTGACTCAAACCTTGATCCAGGCTGTTCAATAGTGGCAGGATCAGGACAATCTCAGGCAAGGAGTCCCATTCACCACTGAATCTCATGCAGTGGTTTTAACCACAGATGTTTCTTTCCTGGGGGGGAGCTCACCTGGGGACTCTCACAGCCCAGGAGTGTGGTCCACTCAGGAGTCTCTTCTCCACACCAGTCTACTGGAGCTCAGGGCATTTTTTCTGGCCCTGCAAGCCTTCTTGAATCTACAGAACAAGGTGGTTCAGAGCAAGACAGACAACTCCACCACCATGTGGTACATAAACAAGCAGGGAGGCACTCGTCTAAGGCCTTGTGCATGGAAGCCATGCAATTGTGGTCCCTGGCTTATTCTCTACAGACCTCTCTGGTAGCAGTCCACCTTCCAGGAAAGGACAATGTGCTAGCAGATGCATTGAGCAGGATCTCCCAGAGCCATCACAGAATGGTCCCTGGATCCCCTAGTGTTAGTGATTTTTCAAGGTGGGGCACTCCAGGGATAGATCTCTTTGCAGCCCCAGACAGTGACCAACTTACTCTCTTCTGTTGCAGACCCCAGTCCTGGGCTCTGTCCCACTGGATGCTCTGATTCTGGATTGGGAAGGGATATTTCTGTATGCTTTTCCTCCTTTTCCTCTACTGTCCAAGGTTCTGGTCAAGATAAGATCACAGTCTTGCAAAGTGATCCTCATTGCCCCAGATTGGGCCAGGCAGCCTTGGTATCCCCTGTCGTTGTCCCTAGCAGACCATCTTCCCTGTCTCTTCCCAGGAATCACAACCTGTTAACCTCCTCCGGGAGGATCTGGTACCCCAACCTTCGTCTCTCAATCTCAAGGCATGGCTCTTGAAGAGTTAGAGTATGCAAATTATGCCTGTCTCTGGGGTTCTGGACATTCTCAAAGCCTCTCAAAACCTGCCACCAGAAAACATAACTCCAAATGGAAAAGATTCAGCATTTGGTGTTCCAAGAAACATATTTCCCAGATACTGCTGATTTGTCTACAGTTCTGATTACATGATTTATCTTAATAGCCTAGGTCTCAGACCAGCTACTCTCAAAGTACACTTGTCAGCTGTTTCTGCTTTTCTGTCAGTGGAAAGCCCTCCTCACTGGCATCTCATCCTGTTTTTCATAAATCTTTCAAGGGATTGCTTCATACCAATCCCCTTTAGGGATTCTACTCCTTCTTGGGACCTTAATGTTTGCATTGCTCGGTTTATGCAACCCCTTTGAGCCTTTGTCTTCAGCTTAAGTACTTGACTTGGAAAACTGTGTTCCTGTAGCTATTACCTCTGCCAGACGATCAGTGAATTGCAGACTCTGTCAGTGGAGCCTGATTTTATCTCATTCCATAGAGATAAGGTGGTCCTTAGAACCAATAGGAAGTTCTTACCTAAAGTGGTTTCAGATTTTCATTTGAACCAATCTATGTCTCTCCCTGTGTTCTTCACTGATCATCTTCTTCAGGAGAGAGAATATTACACAGTTTAGATATTAAAAGGGCCCTTGGCTACTACATTGAGCGTACTAAGACACACAGGTTTGACTCCTCCAGTTGTTCCTCACTTATGGGGAAGTGGGAAGGGCAAACCTGCCACTAAGAGAACTGTTGCCACGTGGATTGTCTCTTGTACACAATTCTGCTATGTGAGAAGCTAGGCAAAATACCACCCTCAGGCCTGAGGGCTCATTCGACTAGAGGTACAGCTGCTACCCTGGATGTTGCCTAGGATATTACCTTACTAGAGATTTGCAAAGCAGCCGCCTGGAAAACAGTCCATACATTTACCAAGCATTACTCTCTGGATATCCAGGCTAGGAGTGATGCTCAATTTGGTACAGCAGTCCTGCAGAGCCTATTCCCAAAATAGGTTTGAATCCCTCCTCCATGGAGGTACTGCTTGTAGTCAGATTATGTCAGAATACAGCAAGCGTCATGTTGTTTGAAGAAAAATTACTCACCTTAGTAATTGTTTCTTCTAATGGAGTCTTGCTGTATTCTGATCCTCCTCCTGCCTCCCTCTCAGAACCAGGTTTTGGGAAGTGGGCTGGCAGGTGCAGTGTTGCACCCCAGGGTGCATTTGGGCCTCCTTCTTTTTAGAGAGGGAGTGGGTTATGTTGATTTTAATAGTCATAAGTTGTTCACTACCTGGTTTTGATTTTGGATTTCTCGACTTGAGTCTTTTGGGGATCCAAAATATTTGTTACTATTTGGCTAGTAAAATTTTACAATTTCACATAGTGTGTTTAGTTAGTTAGTATTAGCTCATAAGAATCTGACGGTTACACTTCAAAGTGCAGCAGACAGAGGTCTGAACCGGAGCTCGAGCTCAGCTGCTCTATGCCTTGCAGAATTTAACTCTTTCCTCTTCGGAGCAGTTCAAGTGCTGGGGCTAAATGCAATATGTCTGAATACAGCAAGACTCCATTAGAAGAAACACAGTTACTAAGGTGAGTAATTTTTCTTCCTGTTTCCTTTATGCACAACCCCACTTTCCCTTTTTATCCTTATAGCTAGTCTTGCAGAATATTGCATAAATCATTCAGAATGTGAAAAAGCATGAAATCGGTCTATAGGTAGATTTTTGTATTGTCTTCATATAAGAGAAGGACACAAGTGATCCAGTTATGTTTAAGTGCAAATGGGGTTTTATATTTATATTAGTCTAGCAGAATATTGCAAAAATTGTTCAAAATGTGAAAAAGCATGACAGCTGGAACATAAGTAGGTTTTTATGTTTTCTTTAAAATGCAAGCAGGACACACATGATCTGATGATATTAGAGGGTCAAAATACAGGTAATGTACAGTTACGTGAAAACACCAAAATAGGCATACATTTGACTTATTGGTCCACAAATTTGTTTCAGACTATTACAGATTACACTAAATAACCTTTTATACATTACATCACTATTTTAAACCAAGCATGCAGAACTTTGGTTTGAACTTAATCTTGTATCGTGGAAAACTGTTCTAAATTATTATACAATTTGAAGTATACAGATAACTGTGCTGTAGAGATGTGCTGTCATATAAAGATAAGCAACCCAGGGAAGAGTACACAATGGGGGTGAGATACTGACAACAGTAAAATGGAAAGGGACCTGGGGGTAATTATATCAGATGACCTTAAGGGGGCAAGCAATGTGAGAAGGCAGTAAAGAAGGCTGGGGGAATACTGGGATGCATAGGGAGAGGCATCAATAGTAGAAAACAGGCGTTGTTATCCTCTGTACAGACAGTTGGTGAGACCCCATCTAGAGTACTGTGTGCAGTTATGGAGACCTCATCTCCGCAAAGACATAGAGAGAGTGGAGGCTGTCCAGAGGAGGGCAACCAAAATGGTGCAGGGTCTGCACCAGAAGACATACTGAGAAAGACTAAAGGAGCTTAATATGTATACCCTTGAGGAGAGGAGGGAGAGAGACATGATAGAAACTTTTAAGCACCTCAAGGGAATCAACAAAGTCCAAGAGGGTGGCATTTTTCAGAAAAGAGATATGCAAGAACAAGGGGCACAATTTGAAGATAGAGGGGGACTGCTCAGAGGTAATGTGTGGAAGTATTTTTCACAGAGAAGGTTGTGGATGATGGAACAGCCTCCTGAGGAGGTCGTGGAGTCGAGAACAATGGGGAATTCAAGAATGCATGGACAGACATAAGGCAGTCCTCGGGGGTAGGAGGAAGTAAGCTTTTGGTTAACTAGGATCTGCAGCTTATCTGTTAGGTAGAAAATGGGCAGACTAGGTAGGCCAAGCTGTCCTTATCTGCTGTCAAATTCTATGTTTCTATGTTTCAACCACTCATATTATCTTTAGAAATGTGTAATACAGATATATCTTTAATGATAAACTTTTAAAAAGATTACTTGAAATGGTAATGAAATGGAAACAGGATATGTTTATAGTCATTATCTCACAAAAGTGTACTTCACACAAATAATATTCTGTGATTATACATAATCAGGTTACAAAATGTCAGTATTAAATACCTGTTGCAGTTAAGGGATGAATGAAATTAAATTTATCAAACTTGTTTACAGAAATTACCAAAATAGCTAAGTTATCACTATCATTGTCTCTGTAGCATGATCCTGCACATGTACACGAATCAGTACATGGAAGTGAGCACTGAAACATTTGCATGGTGGTCTGCAGTCTTTTGTAACCACATTTGATCAACTCTTTGCATAATAGCTACCTCTGGAAGAACTGTCAAATGGGGATCCAGGGGTTGGAAACTAGACAGTAAGAAAGACTGGATCCCATTTAGACAGTCCTTCCATAATCAGCTAAATCAAAGAGTTAATCAAATGTGGTTGCAGAAAGGCTTGTAGACCACCATGCCAATGTTTTCAGTGCCTCACCAGCAAGTCCAGGAGTAGTTACCAGGAGAATGGCAGCCAAACTAGCAGAGACAAAAGTCCAGTCTGAGACTGTACAGCCAGCACAAGTTATGGAAAAGAACAGTCAGTGACAGAACCTAAAGCCTGATGAACTTTTCAAATGGGCTATACAACAAAAGAGATGAGGAAGTAGAGAGAAAAGAGATTCAGCATTTAGAGCACAGAGGAGAGAGAAGAGATGTAGTGACAGGAGCAGCAGAGGAGAGAAGAGATGCAGTGACAGGAGCAGCGATGGCTGGATGCCTTGCAAGCTATTGAAGGCAGAGGATCTGGCACACATCCAGACGAGCAACAAAACACAAGCAACTTAAAAGCCATTAAACTTACAAAGTTGTGTCCTCAGATGATATTGAGGCATATCTGACAACATTTGAAAGAATTGCCACAGCCTACCGGTGGCCAAAGCAGCAATGGACAGTTAGACTGGTACCCTACCTGACAAGGAAAGCTTAACTTGCCTACAATTGTATGGACACTGTACAGTCAGAAAACTATGACCTGGTGAAAAGCGAAATTCTGAAAGGTATGACATCTCCGGAGAGATATACAGGCAGAGATTTCGATCTCCGAGGTACAGCTCGGTCAACAATCCCTCAGAAGCCTTCACCCAACTCGGAGAATTCCTGATAAAATGGATCCAACCAGAGAGCAAAACAGTCCCACAGATCATCAACACATTTGCCATGGAGCAATTCATCAACATCTTGCCTACAGATGTGCAGCTGTGGTAAAGGAACACTGACCAGAGAGTGGGTAAAAGCTGTTTCTTTGGCTGAGGACTACTGAATGGCCAGACAGATGCCATAGCAGTGAGGTAACAGCCAAGCACCGTTAAGACACTCTTTTTCCCATTTAAACCCAAGCCTGATAAGCACTCTGGTGGGGTAACAAATCTGAGCCCAAAGACACTATCTGCTATAACTGTAATAAGCCAGGCCATTTTGCAAGAAACTGCCATAGTACGGAGAGTGGCACTGGAGCAGATTTGTCCTTGGCAATAGGGCAAGTACTTAACAGATGTGAAGGTGGGGATAAGCCTGTGAGTGGACTTAATGATTTGGGAAGCAGACAGACCCTAGTGCATGTTAAAGTGCTGGGAAAACACTAGCAAAGGAATGGGGTTCTGTTGTCATCTGCCTCCATGGGGACACTCGATACTATCTCACCACCCAAGTGACTCTGACCATTAAGGGGTGTGTCGCACCAAATGAAAGTGGGGTAGTACCCAAGTTACCTATATTTGTGATTATTGGAAATGACTTTCCAAGATTTACTGAGTTGATCAAAGAAGGAGTGAGTCCTGATGTTTCAGCAGCAGTAGTGACGAGCTCAGGTAAAGAAAATTTCAGATGGTGGGGACACTTTTCCTTTTAGTGATTTTGATTAAGACTTCTTTGAGCACAGCTCCTAGATCCGAAATCCAAGAAAGAAAGACGATGCCTGAAGAAACTGTGGCAGCAAATGACTGATGGACATGGTTAAAATATGAAATTTCTGAAACTAGATTGTTAATTGATTGTGATTTTCTTTCAGAGCAAACTAACTATGTTTCTCCAGGGTTATTTCAAGTAGCTGGGGATGAAACCAAAACAGGGTGGACCATTGTTTAAAAATGCAGTGGGTTGCTGTACAGAGTTTGGGTTAAACCTCAGACACAGGAACAGACAGAACAACTGGTTATACCACAGAAGTATAGAATAGAGTTGTTACAGATAGCATATGATAGTCCTATGGCTGATCACCAGGGAGGGATTGCACCTTGCCAGATTGCTGTATAGATTTTACTGGCCTGGAATTCATGAATATGTTGCTACCTATTGTAATTCCTGTGCTGAGTGTCAAAAAGTAGCCCCAGTCACTAGAAAAGACAAGGTGCCCCTGGTGCCCCTACCTTTGATAGACTTGCCTTTTGAGAGCATTGCAATGGATCTGGTTGGTCCTTTAGACAAAAGTAAAAGGGTAATAGATTTATCCTGGTAGTATGCAACAATGCTACGATACCCATTACGTACTGTTACAGCTCCAAAATTTTCAGCAGAGTGAGCATACCTAAAGAAATTATTACTGATCAGGGTAGTAATTTTGGTGCTGCATTGCTTAAGGAGCTGTACAGTCTGCTAGGTATCACTGCCATTAGAACCTTCCCCTATCACCCTCAGACAGACGGTCTTGTTGAGCATTTTAACCAAACCCTAAAATGCATGTTAAAAGGTTTGTAAAAGGGGAAAGGAAAAATTGGGACCAGTACTTGCCTTACCAACTTATTGCTTACAGAGAAGTGCCATAGGCATTAACAGGGTTTTCACCATTTGAAATACTTTATGGTAGGCAGACAAGAGGGCCACTGGATGTGATAAAAGAAACATGGAAAGATAACCCCAACCAGAAACAACCTATATCTTCTTATATGTGCCCTAAGAAAGAAGCTGGCAAAATATGTTGAAATTGCCCATAGTAATCAGGAAGAGATCCAAAATCAGCAGAAGGTATATTATGACTATGGGGTAAAAGAAAAGTTTTCTAGCCAGGTGAAAAGGTTTTGCTACTGTTGCCCACAACTGAAAATAAACTGTGAATGAAGTGACAAGGGCCTTATAAAGTTCTTAGACGTACTGGCACTGTTAACTATGAGATTGAGAACCCTGACAGGAAAAATCCTACTAAGGTATACCATGCTAATCTCCTCAAGAAGTGGGTTGAAAAATGCCAAAACTGCTTTGCTAGTTTTACCATAACCTAATAAGCAAGATATTGATGTAGCTTATGATAGACTGGAACAAACTATAAATGTTGATGCTGTAAGGTGAATGTTTCCTTAACCTCAGAACAAACTGCTGACATTCGTAATGTGCTAGAGACATTTTAACAGTACTTTTACCACGGTGCCAGGTGGAGCAAAAGGGTTGAGCACATAATAGTGACAAGGAATGTTAGGCCTATTAAGCAAAAGACATACAGGTTGCCAGAGCGGTTAAGAGCTGAAATGGCTAAGGAAATACAAAAATAAAAAGAAGTGGGTGTCATAGAGGAGTCGAGGAGTGCTTGGTCATCTCCATGATAATTGTAAAGAAAAAGAAGGAGGTGTTAGAATCTGCCTTGTTAGGAAACTTAATCAAGTGTCAGAATTTGACAGTTATCCTGTGCTCAGAATACATGATTTGGTGGACAGACTGGGAGTGCAAAGTATATCAGTACCTTGATCTCACCAAGGGATACTGGCAAATACGTTTAGCTAAATAATCCAGAGATAAAACTGCATTTGCCACCTGAGGATTCTGTCAGTTCACCACCATGCCCTTTGGTTTGTAGTGCGCCAGCTACATTCAGCCGGTACATGGAGGTAATTTTATCCTCACACTGGCAGTTGTGCTGCTTACCTGGATGATGTCGTGGTGTACAGTCCAGATTGGAAAAGCCACCTGAACACCTACATGCAGTTATCCAAGCTATCAAAATGCAGGCCTGACTATTAATCCTACCAGACGGCATTTGGCATGCAGGAAACCAGATATTTGGGCTATGTGTTGGTAAATGGAGAAGTCAAGCCAGAGGTCTGTAAAATAGAAGCTGTAGCTAACAGCCCTGTACCTAAAATAAAGAGACATGTCGGATCATTTTAGGGCTGGCTGGTTATTATCAGAGATTTGTTCCTAACTTTGTTGAGTTAGCTACCCTCACTGAAGTAGCAAAAAAGTGCACAAATAATGTGGACGTGGACCTCAGAGTGTGATGAAGCTTTTCAAGCTATAAAGGCTGCATTATGTTCAGTACCTGTTTTAAGAAGCCCAGACTTTGAGAAACCATTTTGCTACAAACAGATGCATCGGAGGTAGGCCTAGGTGCAGTACCAGTCAAAATGTATATGGGACAGAACATCCTATACCTACATAAGTAGGAAGTTGCATGACAGAGAGAAAAGGTACTCCACTATCGAAATAGAGTGGTTAGCAGCAAAGTGGGCTTTGCTAGAACTGACTTTGTTCTTGTAACAGATCACAGTCCTCTGTTGGCTTAACCAGATGAAAGATAAAATTCCAGAATCACGAGGTGGTATCTGGCACTGCAGCCATTTAAATTCACTGTGATTCACAAATATGGTAAAGAGAATGGCAATGTTGATTTTCTGTCAAGATATGGATCAGGAATTGAGGGTTCCGATGGTTGAAAAACAAATGTATGAGTTTAAATTTTACTGTTTGCTGTGATGTTATATATAAAACTGATAATGCATATGTGTAAAGTGTAAAATGTTAGTATAATTTGTAATAATCTGGGAACATATTTGTGGACCAGTTAGTCAAATGTAATTGTATTTTTGGTATTTTTCACATAATTGTACATTAACTGTATTTTGACCCCTCAACATCATCAGATCATGTGTGTTCTGCTTTATTTGAAAGAAAACATAAAATCCTGCTTATGTTCCAATTTTCATGCATTTTTGATAACGTTGAATGATTTTGCAGTATTCTGCTGGACTAATACAAATAAAACTCAATTTTCAACCCCTAAACATTGCTGGATCACTTGTGCCCTGCTCTTATATAAAGGAGTATATGAAAATCTACCTAGAAGCCAATTTGCATGTTTTTTCAAATTTTGAATTATTCTTGTACTATTTTGACCTTTGCTACTATGCTGGGTGACACCTTGGGTCCAGCGATCACCGTACAATGTGGTTCAATATAAGGACTCGGTCAAACCGAGCCACACTAAAACAAGGGTCCTGGACTTCAGGAGGGTCGATTTCAGAAAATGGGAGACTGTCTCAGGGATGCCTTTGCAGGGATAGAGGATCTGGGGAATCGTGGAACTCTGGGCAAAATAAAGGGGTGGGGGCCATTGAAAAGCAACAAATCTTTTCTCAGGCAGGTTAACAAGGGCAAGAGAAAAGAGACTGCTGTGGTTCTCAAACGATGTAGCAGAAAAAGAGTAAAAACTAACATTTAGAAAGTACAAAAGACACAGAAGGAGGAGGAGGAGGAGGATAGGAAAACTACCAGGAGAAACAAATGAGGGAGGGAAGGCAGTTAGACACCCAGAGGCAGAAGCAGAGGAGAATATTGCCTAATCTGTAAAAGAAGGGGACACAACTTCTTTAACTATATAAGTGAAAAGAGGAAGACCCAAGGGGAATAGTAAGGATAAAAGGAAAAGAAGGGGTTTGCAGTAGGAAGAGGACCAAAAGAAGTCAGGCATATTGAACAAATACTTTGTTCAGTATTTACAGAAGAAGGGGTAGGTGATGGACCAAAGATACAGGACAAGGGCACAAATGGTAGGGACCAGTTCTTTTACAGAGGAGAAAGTCCTCAAGGTAGTAGCACAGTTAAAAGCAGACAAGGCAATGGGACATGATGGGGCGACTCAAGGGTACTGAGGGAGCTCAAGGAGGTGCTGGGCTGCTGGCTGCACCTCTGACAACTGTGTTCATCTTATAATTAGAAATAGGGAGGTTCCAAGGGACTGGAGGAGGGCAGATGTGGTCCCACCCCACAAAAGTAGGAACAGGGAGGAAGAGGCAGGAAATGACAGACCTGTCAGCACGACTTCAGTAGTGGGCAAAGTAATGGAAACACTACTGAAGGAAAGGATAATGAAATACCTTTTAACCAATGGATTACATTATCCAAGGCAACATGGTCTCACGGGGAGGTCTTGCCAGACAAACCTGATTGAGTTCTTTGACTGGGTGACCAGGGTCGTGGATCAGGGAGAAGCAGTAGATGTGGCCTACCTGGATGTCAGTAAGAAATGGAGGTGAGCAGTCACGCACTGGAGAAATGGGAAGGGTGCTGGTTGAGGCTGCCAGTCCAGTAGTTAAGCAAAGGAAATCACCGCACTTGTAAGAAATTCCCAGGCAGGTTGCAATTAAAAGCTTTTGTTTAGCAGCAGCTCCAGAGGAGCGACAGAGTCCTAGCCCTGGCATTTCAGCTCTATCTGGGTCTTCATCAGGGGCAGATCTTGCCCCTCACGAAGACTCAGGGTTGAAGCACTAGGGCTAGGACTCTAGTCAGCTACTCTGGAGCTGCTGCTACAAATAAAGCTTTTAATTGTAGCTACCTTGGGAATTTCTGCAGTGCAGTGATTTCCTTTGCTGGATGTCAGTAAGGCCTTCTAGTCCATTCCACATAGAAGATTGGTGAACAAGCTGGCATGTGGGAATCGGTAAAAAGTTGTAAAACTGGGTAAAAGTTAGTTAAGCTACAGGAGTCAGAGGTGGTGGTAAATGGTAGCCACTTTGGAGATGGTAAGGTGACTCAGGTGCCTCAGGGATCAATGCTAGGCCCAGTCCTCTTCATTGTCTTTATTAGCAACATTGCAGAAGGGCTAGAAGGAAAGTATACCTTTTGAGGATGAGACAAAATCTGCAACAGAGCAGACACACGGGGGATGGGGTGATTTGAAACGTTGGAAGAATGGTCATAGGTTTGGCAGCTGGGTTTACATGCAAAAAGTGCAAAATCATGCACTTGGGGCACAAAACCGTGGCTATGTACCAGTTGGGAGGGAAATACTGGCAACCACAAACAGGAAAAGGACTTGGGGTGATCATTTCTGATGACCTGAAGGTAGCCAAGCAGTGTGATAAGGTATTGGGAAGATTAGCAGAATGCTCGGGTGCTTAGGGAGGGTATCAGTAGTAGGAAGAAGGTTATATTATCCCTGTACAGATCACTAGTAAGACCCCACCATTAGTACTGTGTCCAGTTCTGGGGCCCCACCTCCTGAAGGACATTGATGAGGTGGTACAAAAGAGGGTTTCCAAAATGGTGCAGGGCCTGCATGAAAAGCCCTAAGAGGAGAGACTCATAGGACTGAATATGTACTCCCTGAAGGAGAGCAGGAAAGGTGGAATATGATAGAAACATTCAGATACCTAACAGGTATTAATAAGGTACAGGAAGGTAGCATGTTTCATAGAAAAAGAAGCTCGAGGACAAGGGGTCACACTATGAAGTTGGGGAGGGGGACTGAGAGGTAATGTGAGGAAATACTTTCACAAAGAGGTTGGTGGATGCCTGGAACAACCTTCCAGAGAGGTGAAGCCAAAATGGTGACGGGATTCAAGCAGGCATGGGACAGATACAAGGAGACCTTGGTAGTAAGGCAAGGGAGGAGACGATCGAGATCGAGTAGGTTCTCATGGTGGCAGAGCAGGCAGGAAACTGGGCAGACTAGGTGGGCCAAGAGATCCTTATCTGCTGACAACTTCTATGTTTCTGTTTTTGCTACACTAAATCCCACCCCTGGTCTTCCTCTTTTCACTTACATATCTAAGAAATGTCTTGCTCCTTTTGTTTCCTCTTGGGCTATTCTCTCTTCAGTTTGTGCCTTTGCACTTTACTGCTTTCCTGCTTCCTCTGTTTCCCCAGATATACCACCTATCCTCCTCCTTCTGTGACTCCTTATACCATCTGAATGCTACCCATTTAGCTTTTACCTTTTTACATCTTTCAAGAACCATAGCGGTTCTTTTTCCTGTTGCTTTTGCTCACTTGTTTGACACAGAGGTTTGTTGCATTAACTATGCTCCTTTTATCTTTGCCCACTATTCCTCTCCCCCACCCAGGTCACTCACCCCTGCAAGGTCCAGTATTGCCCCATCATGAGTGGGGTTCATTGACTAGTTGCCTGAGGAATGCCCGCTGCAGAGAATTCAGGATGTTCCTGCTTCTAACCTAAGCCACTGCTGGGAGACTCCAGTCCACATCTGGCAGGTTGAAGTCCCCCACCAGCAGCACCTCCCCTTTTTCTCATCTTGCCAATGGCTTCCATCAGTATCTTATCTAATTCCTCCTCTGTGCTGAAAGTCTGTAAATTACTTCAGTGTGAACAGTAGCTCCATTTCCCATCTTCAGGGTGACTCACAATACCTCTGCTCACCCTTTATTCCCTGCATCTCTGTGGCTTTTATGCTGTCTCTCACATAAGCACTACACCTCCTTTCCTTCCAACCCAGTCCTTCCTAGAACAGAATATATTGCCTTGTGGCCATATCTCAGTCATGGTTTTCGTGCACCATGACTCAGTAATGGCCACAATATCCAGGTCTGCTCTGCCATGACGGCTTCTAGGTTCCGAGTCTTATTTCCTAGACTTCTAGCATTTGCACACATGGCCTTTCAGATTTTGTTTCCACTCTGCTTATTGCCCCCCTTTTTTCTTTTGCTCTCCTCCTTCCCATCTCTCTTTAATGCTCCGTTCCTTTCCCCTTTACCTCAACCACCTGCTCCCTTTATTAATTTGCACCCTGGGAATTCTTCTCCTTCTGATTCTCCTTACTCTCTTGCCAGCCTGTGGAGGAGGTAGTTTCTGACTCTCTGATTCCTTCTACCACCCCTCGCTAGTTTAAATGTTCACTGAAGTAACATTTAAACCTTCCACTGAGGACTGTGGTTCCCTCCTGGATGGTTGCAGGCCATCACCCATGTATATGCCCTTATCCTCCCAGGTGGGTCCCCAGTCCCCAGTGTAGCCAACCCTTCCCTCTGCACCATTTTTCACCCATGAGTTGAAGCTCCTGGTGTGGAATTCCTCTCCTGTCCCTGTCGAGACAGGCAGCACCTCAGCAAAAGCCACTGAGCGAGCTACCTGTCTAAGATCCTCCCAGCACCCTAAGCTCCCTACATTATCCCAGCCACGTCCCTAGTCAGATTATTAGTCCCCAGGTGAACAGTGATATCCAGCCTCCTTCCTGTCCTGCTGTCCTAGCGATCCTCAGGATTTACTTACCATCTCTCCGGACTGTGGTACCAGCTGTGGCACCTAACCTGCCTCTCCCTCTTTTCTATTCCCAAATCTATCCCCTCATAATTGAGTCCCCACCAGAAGTTGCTTCTCCTCCTCCTCCTCCTCCTCCTCTGGGATCCTCTACCACCCTCCTCGGGTCTCCACTACGGAGGCCTCCACATTCACCTTGGTCACTACTGCAGGTGCTTCCTCCTGGCAGTCCCACCCCACCAGGTGGCATTGGAATTTTGATGTGGTATCAGTTGAGGAATGTGTCTCTGTCCCCCCACCCCCACCCTTCTAGAGCCCACCACAGATCAGACGTTTTCCTCTCTGGCATCCTCTGAGGTAACGGTGGCAGACTAGTGGCCTCTGGGTGAGGGGAGTGGTCCCGAATCCTAGGCCTTATCCCTCAACCCAGACAGGTGTGTACAGATGAGGCAGCATCACAGTTTCCAGAATCAAGAGTTATAAGGATCTATTAACATCCTCAGATTATTTAATATTTAATGACTGCAGTTGTGTGGCAGGTTGATCAGAGTAGGTTGGCTACTGTTGCATTCTCATGGGACCCGAGGCACCTGCAGCAGCATCCACTCCCGTTTCAGTCACCTGTGTTACTGTGGCCTTGGGACTGTTCATAGGGTTTAGAGCCAGAGATGTTTCCATTGGCCCCATGTATGCCTCTTTATCAGCATTTTCAGTCTCTGTGGGAGCAAAGTCCACATTTGTTTGCTTTTGTGCTTGGTTTTCTTTGTAAAGAAGCTTTAATTCCTTCTTAATAAGTTTCAGTGCAGCTGAATCCCTGCTTTTGTGTGGGGTCATCTTTGTCAGTTCCAGACAGTGTTTATAAGGGTTCCATGTCTGAAAAACAACCACAGTTACTACTATTGAAGCAACTATATCCTGATATTTTTAAAGAATGTAATCAGTTGGTTTAGCCGTTATTTTGTGAAAAGGTTTCAGTCCCAAGAGAGCAAATTTTCAGATATCGCTACAGGTGGCAGTATCCCACTTATAACTTCTTTCATCCCTAAATGCTTATGTGGGAAAAAAGGCTTTAAAATGGTGTGTAACATTGTTTTTAATTAATAATTTTATTGATTCACTTTATGTCACTACATCACTTTTAAAAATGATACATGATGAGCCAAAAGGTTGCATACTGTATATCTTTAAATAGTGAGTATAAAGCTGGAGAGCCACCATCGTGAGGCCAGTTCTGAAGAAGCACTCTCAGTGAAAAATATCAGCTGGTGCTTGTCAGTTTATTTTTTCACTGTGAGACATCACATTTGTTTGCAGCACTCTGAGTAACGCGCTTTTCCAGTATCGCTCAGTGTCCTCAAGAATTTTCAATGCAAGGAAATTCAAGTGTGGCTGCAGTTAGCTACTTTGGAGTACAGGAGTGGTGAGTGTGAGAAATCTCTTTTGATATTGTCTGTAGTTTGAAGTCAATACCTGACACCAGCCTAGAAGCGGACCCTTTCTGTTAATTTTAGTTTCTCTCTCTGCACTCTCTCAATTGCTGCAGTATCCTTTTGTACTTCAGTACCATGAATTGCACACAGCACTCTTTAATTGTGGCCTTACTAGTGCCATATGAATGGAAATAATCTCATTATTCTCACTGCTTGTTTTACTGCAGTTCACCATTAAAATTGTTTAACCCACCATGGTGCTCATTGGCATGGTAGCTTCAACTTCCCAGCAGTGGTGATGTCTTAAATCTTTTTCATTGTCTATTGCTGCTAGTTGTTTACTATTTAAATAGCACTTTTCGACTGGAACTATTTGGGCTAACTGAATGATCTCACACCTATCACTTCTTCAGCACATATAAGTCCCTGCCAAGTCCAGTCTTCTGCCTTCACTGGAGCCTACCATTCTCATTAGAAACATAGAAATTGACAGCAGATAAGGACTGCTAGGCCCATCTAGTCAGCTCATTTCCCTGCCTACTGTAAAAGCCTTAGATCCTACTTGATCTCCGGCTTTATCTCCTCGTTCTATTGCTAGGGTTTCTCCTATGCCTGCCCCACGCATGTTTGAATTCTCCCACTGTGTTTGCCCCCACCACCTCCGCTGGGAGTCTATTCCATGCATCCAGCACCAATTCTGTGAAGAAATATTTCCTCACACTACCCCTTGGTCTACCCTTCCAGTCTCATGTAGCTTTGTTGTCGTCCACCAATTGAATTACCTTACTTGGGACCCCTGACTCCAGGTAAACAGTAAATATTAAACAGCAGGGGTTCCAACACTGACCCCATGGGAACTTCAATCGTGATTTCCTTCCAGTCTTTTGTTGTCCCATATACCACTACTTGCTGAGCCTCATTGCTCAACCAGCTCTCTGTTCACTGTGCTATATTCCCAATGTCCCTTAACCTTCTAATCAACTTATCATGAGGAACCATGTTGAATGCTTTACTGAAATCTAGGTAAATTGCATTAACACAGTAACATAGTGAAGTTGGAAGGACTCTAAGTCTGCCATGCTACCCCATTTTTCATAAGCAGGAATGAATAAATATGCTCTACAAACTAACTGATTTTTAGGAATGGCCCTACCTGCTGTACTACCCAGCTGCACTTCGTGTTTCCTTTGCATACAGCAGGTAGGAAATCCATATAAATCAGTACATGTTTGTAAAGCATAGATTTTCATGCTTGCTTATGCAGTGGGTGGAGTACTGTGTCACTATGTTGATGTAATGTACTTAAATGTCAGTTGTCTTTCCTCCTTCTGATTCCTTCATTGCTTTCTCAGAGATCACCAATGAGTTGGACTGTGTTTTTTTCTACAAACAAGGTAAGGCTCATTGACCTGTGGTTACCTGGGCCACTTTACGCTCTCTTTTAAACAAAGGAGTCCCATTTGTCCTCATTCAGTCTGTAGGCATGTCACCAGTTTCCAGTGAGATCTGGAACATCACTGTCAGAGTACAAGTCATTACATCCTATAGTTCTTATGTACTCTCAGATGCACGCCATCTGGTTCCCTTATTAATCCACCTTCAGCTTTCCTAATTGTAAAGCAGCTATGCTTAATGTGATGGACAGTGCCACCTACTAAGATAAAGCACTGTGATTTTATTTTATTTATTTTATTTATTTATTTAGTTTTGTTGACCGGTAAGTGCACTAGACAAATCCTGCTCATTTTCAGGCCACGACCTGGGGAGGGGATACAGATGAATGCCAAGTAACTTTGAATCAGATTAAGCTGTTGGTGGTATTTTTAATGAATGAGGGAAATTTGGCCAGGACACCGGAAATTCCCTACTCTTTTGATAAGTGCATGGGATCTTTAACATCCACCTGAACTACCACCAATCCAGGCAGATGGGACCTTGGTTTAACATCTCATCCGACAGATGGCACCGCAGAAGTGCAGCACCCTCTCATGCTGCACTACAGTGTCAGTACTGGATATTAACCCGTGTGCCAGATGTGGAAACTGAACCCACAGCTCTGATCTCCCGCCTCAGAGGTGAGTGTGCTACCTACTGAGCCACTGACACTGACAGGCTGTGATAAAGAGGTCAGTAATCTCCATTGGATTACATGAAGAGTTCACTTCAGTTCTTCTATAAGAGGATATCCTTGACCAGGTCCAGGATAACCCCAGCTAGGCCATTGCAGACCAGCAGTGGGGAGCAGATTGTCATAAGGAGCACTCCTACTGTCTGGTGAGAGTTTGAACTGATGAGTGGGTGATTTCTGGGCTGCAGCCCACTTATTATGAATTAGACCCAGGTCCAACATGCCTCCTAGTGAATTGTGTTGGATTCCTGGGTCAAGCTGCTTGCACGATAATCTGTTGCTCCCTTTGGAGGAGTCCTTTCTGAGCACATTGAAGGATACGCTGGTGAGAACCCTTCTGAAAAAGACTCTCTGGATCCAAATTACTTTGCAAATTTTAGACCTGCCTCTAACCTTCCATTTCTAGGAAAGGATGTTGAAAGATGGTGGCTGTGCAGCTAAAAGCCCACCTTGTGGCCTTTAACATCTATGAGTCACTCCAGTCCAGATTCAGATCCAGGCATAGTACAGAGACTGCCTTGGTCAGGGTGCATAATGACTCCTCAAGGCCAGAGATAGAGGGAATGGTCAGTTCTTGTTCTACTTGATCTCTCTCGTCAGCATTTGACACTGTCGACCATAGGTGGTTGTTGGATCATTTCAGGGAGTAATGTGGACTCGCTGATAGGGTCATCTGCTGCTTTGAGTTCTTCCTCAGTGGCATGATGCAGAGTGTGGTGATGGGAAATGTTTCCTCACTCCGAAGCCCCTGCTCTATGGCATACCCCAGGGTTTGTTCCTTCTCACATACTGTATGTTGTTCACAGTGTACATGCTGCCCCTGAGTGATATCATCGGTATACCATCAGGTTGGCTTTGGGATTTTGGCACACTGAAAATCGATGGAGAAATGGCTGCCAGTGAAAACAGCTACATGGGCAACAACAGTAAGGATAATGTACCACTGCTGTAGATGTACCTGTTTTCAGTGACAGTTACGTAGGCAGGTTAAGTGCGCCACTGTATGCTGACTAACCGTGCGGGCAGATTAGCGCAGAGGTTAGACTCATGAGTTGTGAATAGGCTTTGCTACACGCGAAGCCCTGGGTTCAATCCTGAGAGCTTCCTTTGGTGTTTGTTTTTTCCTTGTGCTCCCTTCGCACCTTTCTCCCGAGTTGCTCCCACCAGGGTTGTTATACTGAATATCTCTCCCCTGACTTTCTTCCCTCCCGACTTGCGCCCTGAGTTATTTTATTAAATCTTCCCCTCTTGACTTTCTTCCCCACCTCTCCAGTTGAAGGGCTGTGCTCTGGGGTGGGATTAGCGCCTTCTGTGTGGTGGCATACTGATGTGCCATGATCTTTTCCTTAGCTGTTTTCATTGCAAGGTTCCACACCTTGATGTGTTTCGGTTTGTTGAATTGTGGGTAAACTGATATCATGGGTTCTTACTGCTATGCAGATGATATCCAGCTGTATTTGTCTTTGCATCCAAGATGCCTGGTGCGGTCTATGTAATGAATTTTTGTCTGGTTGAGATTCAGGACTGGATGTCCTCTAGCTGGCTGTAGTTCAGCCCAGACAAGACGGAGGTACTGGTGATTGAGCCTGGTCAGTGGCAGGGTATGGGTCCACAGTGGAGAGGCCCAGCCTGGTGCCTAGTTCCTCTAGTTTGCTGGCCTCCTACCAAGATGAAGAATCTGGGTGTCATTCTGGAAGAAAGACTTGACATTTGAGGCTTAAGTGTCGCCTGCAGGTTAAACGGCTTTACTGTCTCCCTAACATCTTCTGGATTAAAGTCTTGGTCCCACCAGAAGACTTGCCTTCCTGGTACATACCTCGTAACTTCCAGACTTGACTACTGTAACGCCTGTATCTGGGAGTTAGGTGGAGGGGTCCCACGATGCCTGCAGTTAGTGCAGAACACAGTGGCCAGGTTATTGATGGGCCTTCTGAGGTCATGAAGCGGTCACTGGAAACAGGGAGGTATCCAAAGACTGGAGGAAAGCAGATGTAGTCCCCTTATACAAAAGTGGGAACAAAGAGGAAGTGGGAAACTACAGACCAGTCAGCATCACCTGGTAGTGGGAAGATCATGGAAGCACTACTGAAGGAGAGATTGGTGGAACATCTGGTTGTCAATGGACTACAGGACCCAAGGCAGCATGGTTTCACCAGGGGCGGTCATGTCAGACCAACCTTGTTGAATTTTTGACTGGGTGACTAGGGAGGTGGATCGAGGCAGTGGACATGGCCTGTCTGGACTTCAGCAAGGCCTTGACACTGTGCCATAGAAGACTATTACACAAACTGGGGAATATGGGTGTGGGCAGGACAGTAGCTTGGTGGGTAGGTAACTGGCTGGGTGGCAGGACACAGAGGGTAAAGTGACCAGTGGGGTACCACAGGGATCATTGCTGGGACTGGTCCTATTCAACATCTTCATCAGTGACATTGTGCAGGACCTAGAAGGCAGAATTTCACTGTTCGCTGATGACACAAAGCTCTGTAACAGAGTAGACACACCAGAGGGTGTAGACAGAATGAGAAGGACCGCAGAAACTTGGAAGAATGGTCAGGGTTTGCAGTTGAAATTCAGTGCAAAGAAGTGCAAGATAATGCATATGGATCACAAAACCCTGGCACAATATATCAGTTGGGGGTGAGGATATAGCATGCACCAAGCAGGAAAGGGATCTTGGGGTTATCATCTCTGATAACCTCAAGGTAGGGAAACAGTGTGACAAAGCAGCAGGTAAAGCAAATAGGATGCTGGGATGCATAGGCAGGGGCATCACCAGCAGGAAAAGGGAGTTCATAATTCCACTATACAAGACACTAGTGAGGCCCCACCTGGAGTACAGTGTACAGTTCTGGAGACCTTACCTACGTAAGGACATAGACAGGGTAGAGAAGGTTCAGAGGAGGGCAACAAAGATAGTACATGGATTGCATCACAAGTCCTGTGAAAACAGGTTGCAGGAACTGAATATGTACTCCCTGGAGGAGAGGAGGAGAGAGGGATATGATAGAGACATACAAGTATCTTACAGGGAGGAACAGGGTGCAGGAATACACTATTTTTAAGCGAAAAAGATGTTCCAGAACTAGAGGGCATAGGATGAAGTTGGAGGGAGGACGATTCAGAGGAAACGTGAGGAAGAATTTCTTCACAGAACGGTGGTGGACAAGTGGAACACCCTGCCAGAGGAAGTGGTGGGGGCTGAAACAATTATGGGATTTAAGAATGCATGGGATAGACATAAAGGAATTCTGGAGGTCAGGGTAGGGGACAACAGACTTCTAGGAAAACATAAACTGAACTTACAAGCTCAAATGGCAGACTGGGTGGGCCACAGGCCCCTTATCTGCTAACATTGTCTATGTATCTATGTCACATGGCCCTGAGCCTACAGGACCTGCACTGGCTGCTGGTGAAGTGGCGACTCTCCTTCAGGGTCAGTTTTTGACCTACAAAGCCCTACACGGACTGGGCATGGTTTATTTGAGTGAGCTCCCATCTCTCTCCTGCCAGCCCACCCTCTGCTCCTCCGAGGTGAGTATCCTAGTGGTCCCTAAGACATCAGGGGACCGACATATCTGAGGTGGCTGGTCCAGTCCTGTGGAACTTGCTTTCCAGATCTCTGAGGGAGGCTCCTTCAGTGGAGACCTTTAAGAGGGGCTTAAAGCCTACCTGTTCATCCAAGCATTTAACTTGATTTAGTCCCACTGGTTTTAGATTTAAGTTATTATGCTGCTAAATTTGCACATTTTAAGCAGTTTGTAGTTATGATTTTGTGTTACTTTTTTTATGTGTCTTAATTTTATGACAGACAGTGACCAGAGCCTCTGGGATTAGGTGCTAAATAAATAAACTACTACTACAGTACATAATGTTTCTGCAGTACCCTGAAAGATATCACTGGCAGAAACTGTGATGAGGGTGCCTCACCTTGAGTGGCGCATTGTTGATGGTGTTGCTGACATCCTCTGCCAGTCCCATGGACATCTCATCTAGACAGGGCAAGTTTCCCAACACCTATGAATTAGATATTGGCTGAAGTATTCATTTAGAATTTTGGCAGTCAAGGTACCATCTGCTATTGTCCCTCCCAAGATTCCATGTCAGGCAGTTCCACTCAAAATGTCCATTCTCCACGAGTATACTATAACTGAATAATTTGTTGTTGTCATCCTTAGCATCTCTAGCCATGCCACTCTCACTTCTCTTACTGCTAGCATCATGATTAGCTTGGTGTTTTATTCATGAGCTGAAGACTGGTTCACATGCATAATAAAGAGATATGAAAGAATTGCATTCATACCTCCAGGGGCCCCAAAACAGGTGAAAGAGATTTAAATTAGTCTTTGGGGTGGGGCAGTGATGGAGAGGTAGGAGACTATAATTAAGTACGTGTCTGGCATTGGATTATCTAAATTTGAGCTCTGTACCGTTAAAAGTAATTGCTGACTTATTCTTCAAACACAAGGGTATGTACTGCCCAAAGGTTTTAGACATTTGCACATAGTAAAAACTGATATTAGGTCATCTTCTTTAGGAAAGCTTAAACTTCATTCTCATTGAGGTTTTTGTAATTTTAGTGTTTTTGTCAAGCTTGTTTAACTGTCTGCTAGGCTGCAGCTGTGGGTTTAAGCCAAGAGTTCTTGTAAATTTGTATGTAAAAAGAACAAACTGTTCCCCATGGCAGTTCTGAAATCCTGGTGTTTTCTCCCAGTACCCCTGTACCTGGGGAGATTTTAGTATACAGACCGCATACGCTGTATTAAATGCAGTCAGTTGTTGAAGGTGACTCTTCTAATCATGTTGCTGCATTGAGCACATCGGCAAGTACTGTATAATTTCCAGGTAGAACTGGTAAACAAAAACTTAGCCTGGTTGTCTTATGATCAGACCTGAGTTATGCCCAATTAAGGTTAACAAAATACTGCTTGAACATGATTGCTTTATACTCCCAAGGTCTGCCCTAACATACACCTAGTAATAAAATGGCTTTTAAGGGTGTGTCCTCTGCAATGCTATGTATAGTAGCTCCCTGAACTAGTGGCCTTGATAGAAGAGGGTTGCCTGGATAGCGTGGCAGTCACTGAAACATGGTACACAGAGAACCAAGACTGGGATGTCAACATACCTGGATACACAATCTACAGGAGGGACAGGGTGGCTAAAAGAGGAGGAGGAGCAGCTCTATATAAGGGAAGGATTAAAGCAACAGAACTGAAGAGTAAACAGGAAGTTGATGAGTCACTATGGGTCACCCTGAAACAGGAAATGGCACTCAATCCAGCATGGGGGTTGTGTACAGACCCCCATCTCAGGGGGAGGAAATGGGCAAGGAAATGATAGAAGGCATCCTTAAAATGTCAGAAAAAGGGAGATATTGTTGATGGGGACCTGACTATGCCAGATGTTAACTGAGTACCTTTGCTTCAGGCACACATCCAAGAGCAGAGTCATTATTGATACCCTACAGGGGCATGCCTCAGACAGCTAGTGGTGGAACCCACTTGGGAAGGAGCAATCTTAGACCTGGTACTCTCGAATGGGGACGGAGAGGATCCTCAGATCTTGAAGTGGGTAGCCATCTGGGAACAAGTGACCACCAAACAGTGTGGTTCACAATAAACGCAGCCATAGAGTCAAGTCATACAAAAACAAGAGTATCGGACTTTAGGAGGGCTGACTTTAAAATGAGAGAGTGCTCAGAAAAGCACTAGCAAACCGGCAAGAAGGGAGAGTGGAGGAACAATGGAGAATAATCAAAATAGCTATCACAGAGGCAACAAGCCTTTGTGTGGAGCAAATCAACAAAACAAAACACTATGGTTCTCAAGAGGTAGAAGGAAGGTTAAGGAGAAAAGGATAGCATTTAGGAAATATAACAAAACACAGAAGGAGCAGGACAGAGAACTTTATCAGTTAAAGTAGAAGGAGGCAGGGAAGGCAGTCAGAATAGCAAAGGCACAAAATGAGGAAAAGATAGCCAACTCTGTTAAGAAAGGGATAAAACCTTTATAGGTACCTTAGGGAGCCAAAAAGACCAAGGAGGATACAGAGACTTAATAAAGGGAGGGAACGTGGGCAGAGGGTGACAATGAAAAGCAGGGATACTGAATGAATATTTCTGCTCAGTGTTCACAACGGAAGAGGAGGGAAGGTACCTAAACCAAACAGAGAAACACTCTGAATAGGGGTGGTCGATACCAGTCCATTCACAGAAGAAAGGGTTTGAAAGAACTCTTGAAACTGAGGGTGGACAAAGCAATGGGTCCTGATGGATTCACCCCAGAATTCTAAAAGAACTAAGGGTAGAACTAGTAATGCCACTGACTACTCTCTTTAACACATCATTGGAGGATGGGGTGGTACCTGAGGACTGGAGGAGGGCAGATGTGATCCCACTTCACAAAAGTGGAGCTGGGCAGAGGCAGGAAACTACAGACCTGTTAGTTTGACCCTCAGTGGTGGGGAAAATGATGGAATCACTCTGAAGGAAAGAACTGTTGAGTTCCTAGAGGCCAGTGGGGCACAGGACCCAAGGCAGCATGGTTTACAGCAGGAAGGTCATGTCAGACTAACGAGATTTCTTTGACTGGGTGACCAAAGTAGTAGACCAGGGAGGGGCTTATGGATATGGCCTACCTAGATTTTAGCAAGCATTTGACACAGTCTCACACAAAAGAATAAACAAGTTAGCCAGCCTTAGAGTGGTCCCAAGGTAGGAGCCTGATAAAACTGGCTGGACAGCAGGACGCAAAGGGTAGTAGTAAGTGGAGTCCACAGTGAAGAAAGGAGGGTAACTAGCGGGTACTGCTGGTTTGAGACTGGGACCGGTTCTCTTTAATGTCTTTATAAGTGACATTGGAGAGCACCTGGAAAGAAAAGTATGTCCCTTGCAGACGACATAAAGATCTGCAACAGGGTTGATACACAAGGTGGGGTGGAAAGGATGAAAAGGACTCGCAAGGTTGGAGTAATGGTCAGATATATGTCAGCTCAGATTCAATGCAAAGAAGTGCAAGGTAATGCATCTGGGAAACAAAACCCAGGGAAGAGTACACAATGGGGGTGAGATAATAACAAAATCGGAAGAGACCCAAGAGTAATTATATCAGATGACCTAAAGGTGGCAAGCAATGTGAAAAGGCAGTAAGGAGGGCTGGGGGGTACTGGGATGCATAGGAGAGGCATCAAAAGTAGAAAATAGGAAGTTGTTATCCCTCTGTACAGACAGTTGGTGAGACCCCATCTGGAGTACTGAGTGCAATTCTTGAGACCCCATCTTCAGCAAGACATAGACAGAGTGGAGGCTGTTCAGAGGAGGGCAACTAAATGGTACAGGGTCTGCACCAGAAGACATACAAGGAGAGACTAAAGGCTTAATATGTATACCTTTGAGGAAAGGAGGAGAGGGGGACATGATAGAAACTTCAATTATTTTAAGGGAATTAACAAAGTACAAGAGGGTAGCATCTTTCAGAAAAGAGATGTGCAAGAACAAGGGGGCACAATTTGAAGATAGAGGGGGATTGCTCTGAGGTAATGTTAGAAAGTATTTTTCATAGATAGGGTTGTGGATGCATGGAACAGCCTTCCTGGGGAGGTTTTGGAGTCAGGAACAGTGGGAGAATTTAAGAATGCATGGGACAGACATAAGGCAATTCTAGTGGGGGTAGGAGGAAGTGCTGTTGATTAACAAGAATCTGCAGCTTATCCATCAACTAGGGAAATGGACAGACTAGGTGGGCCAAGAGGTCCTTATCTGCCATCAAATTGATGTTTCTATGTATGGATTGACTCCTTCTTTGGCAATTGCCCCCCAGAACAAGCAATGCAACGACCATGCTCACCCCTTTAGTCCTAAGGTCAGTTTAGCGGCATATTCCCCTTAACTGTTGGCCAGGTACATGTTGCATAATAATGGGCTCCTGTATATGCTATCCTACTCTCACCTGCATCCACTGTAATGTCATATACTTCCAGTCAGGTAATAGCTTCCCAGGAACATAGTGGTGTTTCTGTTCTTCTCCTCTGCTGTAGACACTGATCCAAACCCAGGTCCCCTAAAATCTCTCGCTTAAACCTGTTCTGGTCCGGTGGGGTGGGGTTATATAGCTCACCTGAATATCAGTAGCCTCAGGCCCAAATTATCTGACCTGGATGCTTGACTACCCACTACAATCCTGATGCCCTAGCCATAACTGTAACCTGGTGAAAATCTAGCATCCACCCCAACCAAGTAGCCATCCCTGGTTATTCCACCTTCAGGAAGGATTGACTCGTGAGAAAGGGGTGGTGTCCTCCTGTATTTAAGAGACGCCATGCGGGTGACGGAAGTCCCTGCACCCTCCCTGGATCATTCCTCATGTGAATGCCTACTGGTGAAGATCTTGTTAGGCGACACAAAATCACTGCACATAGGCAGTGTCTGTAACCTCCACCCATGGCTAGATCTGCCTTCCATGATTTTATTGTCTACCTGGGAAAGTATAAACTCTGAGAGTTAATAATGCTTGGTGATTTTAACTTCAGTTGTATCAGTGTCATAGAAACATAGACTGTGATGGCAGAAAAGACCAGCAGTCCATCCAGTCTGCCAGACTTCCCTGTTTAGCCTTGGGACCTACTGTCCTTCAGGGTCCTAGCCCTCCCATCCTTCCCCATTCAACTCCAAGCTTCTTTCAACCAGAGCAACCACTATACCCTTCATTCTATTGCAGCTGTGCTTGAACCCATGAACAGTTTTAGCACCCACCAGTTTGACAGACAGACTGTTCCATGGCTCCACCAAACTTCCTGTAAAACAATACTTTCTCATGTCCCTTCTGAGCCTCCCTCCTGTCAGTTTCCACTTGTGTTCACATGACCGTAAAATAGCATTCAAGCTATGTATTTTACCGCAGTTCACCTTATTAATTCCTTTTAAGTTCTTGAAGGTCTCTATCATATCTTCCTTTTCCTTCTGGTCTCCAGTGAGTACATGTTCAGTACCTTGAGGTGCTTCTCATTGAACCTGCCTTGCTGTTTCTGAATCATTTTGTTACCCTGTGTTACTCCGCCACCAGCCTGTTTCTTTCCTTCCTGAGGGTGAGAAGGTGAGGACTCAGAACTGGGCACAGTACTCCAGAGTGTGGCCTCAGTAAGAATGTATATAGGAGTAGTATTACTGTACCTCTTCCTTCTGCTATTAATACCCTCCTGATGCATCCCAGTGTCCTATTTGCTTTGGTATATTCTGTGTTGCTCTGACTTGATTGTTTGAGGGAGTCAGTGATGATAATTCCAAGGCCCTGTTCCTCAGCCATAATGCCAAGTCTCACCTCACCCATCCAGTACTTTGTCCTGGGGTTCTTGTTCCCTATGTGCATAACCTTGCAGTTTTTGGCCAAACCCTAGACTACCCCTCTTGCTTTTGTACATCACTCTGCATTTCCCTGATTCCCATGTCACTATCCACCCATGCACAGAGCTTAATGTCATCTGCGAAGAGACACAGCCTGCTCCAGATACCATCACCAATGTCACCAATGAATATATTGAAGAGACCAGTCTCAGAACAGATTCCTGTGGTACCCGGTTCATGATCTCCCTCTCTACTGACTTGACCCTGTTGACTACAACCCTCTGCTGTCTCCCCATTAGCCAGTTACCTATTCAGTTTACTGTGACCTTAGCTGCACCTTGATCTTCCATTTTCTTCAGCAAGCATCCATGAGGCACTGAGTCAAAAGCCTTGCTGAAGTTGAAGTAGAGTAAATCTACAGTGTGTCCCCTATCCAGTTCTCTTGTCACCCCCATCAAAGAAAACCATCAAGTTAGTCTGGCAAGACCTCCTGCCACAAATCCATGCTGTTTACTTTGCTGGAGTCAATTGTTTCCAAATAGTCCACGAGGTTCTCTTGGACCAGTGATTCCATCAGGTTCCCTACAGTACAGGTAAGACTGATAGGTTTGTAGTTCCCCGTTGTTCCTTGTCCCCCCAATGAAGTGGTACTATGTTGGCCAACCTCCAGTCCTTTGTAACAACCCCCATCCTTAGAGATCTGTTGAATAGACCTATCAGGGTTCATCCAGTTCTGCTGCCAGCTCCTGAGTAATGTCAGATGCAACCATCTGGTCTCAGGGTCTTATCTATTTTAGTGCTGCCATCCCTTTCTGGGTCCTTTCACTTGTAAATATTGGATGCCTCATCTCCATGACCCCTTAGTGGCCGCTTTGATACCACTCTCGGACAAGGGCCTACCATTCTCCTTAGTGAAAAATGAGCTAAAGTAATCATTAAGGATTGTGGCCTTTGTCTGTCCTCCTCTGTCACCCTACCCACCTCTACTAACCTTATGATTCCCTTTCTTTCTCCTCTTTTTTCCTGTAATATAGCAGAACTGTTTTTTTCCTTGACCCCCTCTCAGTGTGCACAGCTATGTGTTGCTTTTGCCTCCATAACCTCTCCTCTTTTCAGTATGTATTGTCCCATTTTTCCTCCCTACTTTTTTTTATACTTGTTGAAGACCTTTTTCTTTGCTCTGACTGCTTCCTGGACTCTAGCTGAGAACCATAACGGCCTCTTGAACCTGTTCTTTTGGTTACCATTCTCATGCATAACTTAGATGCCTCGAGAATGGCTTCCTTAATTGCCCCCACCTCTCTCTCCACCCCCGCATTTTGTCCACCCAGACTAACTTTTCCTGACCAGCTCCCTCCGCCTGTTGAGTCAACTCTTCTGAAATCCAGGACTTCAGCTTGATTGGGGTCTTGCAGATCCAAGAGCAAGTTGAAAGCAAATGGAGTTATGGTAACTGTTCCCAAGTGGCTTCCTATTCTCACAGCTTTAGTCACCTCCAAGTTGGTGAGCACCACATTGAGAACTGCATCTACCCAGTGGATTCCTTAACTAGCTGTACCAGCAGACGGTACTGGAAAGCATCCAGCAAGGCCTGACTTCTGGTGCTTTTGGCCACTGAAGTATCCCAGTCAATGTCTGTCAGGTTCAGATCACCCATCACCACCACTACGCCGCATTTGTCACCGCCTTTCAAGATCTTTCCTGAGCTCTCTTTTCCCTTGTCTCAGAGGTCTATAGATCACCCTTAAATGCAGTTTCTTGTCTGAGGCTGCCACGAGTTGCATCCACAGTGACTAAGTCTCTCCATTACTACCCTGATGCACCCATGTTCCACCACCTCAGTGCTGTCCTTGACAAAAGGGCTACTCCTCCCTCTACCCTTTCCCTATCCCTCCTAAACAATCAGTTGCCAGGAATCATCAGATCCCAGTCATTTTCTGAAGCCCATGTTTCTGTGATGGCCACTAGGTCCACCTCAGTGTCTGCCATCAGCACCTGGAGCTCGCTGATTTTGTTACCCAGGCTCCTGGCATTGAGGCATACCTACTTCCATCTGACCCTTGATCCTCCATTGGTACTACCCTTGTGCTTTCCTTTGTCCTCTCATACTTTTTTGGTGTTTGCACACTTTGCATTACCCTATTTTATGCCTCCTCAACTAATCCGATTGGAGCCACAACCCCATTTTCATCTGCGCAACAATCCCCCAGATGTGGGAGTACTAGCTAGGATCTCCATCCTCTCACCTGCCACCATGGGTACCCTAGTTTCAACCCCCTGCAGTCAGTTTAAACATGTGCTGCAGATGTCAAACTTATGCCCCAGTGCACCAGCCCCTCTTTAGTTAGGTCCATCACACTTGAAGAGTCTTCTATCCCAGAAGCTGTTCAATATTCATAGTAGAAAAGGAATGAGAAGATGCACCAGGCGGAGGTGGGGTATAGATACAAGTCCGTCACAGTGGAGGGAGTCATAAAGGAACTAGAAAAACTGAATGTAGATAAGCAATGGGGTCGGATGGAATACATCCTAGAATTCTAAAAGAACTTAGAAAGGAGCTAGCAGCACCACTGACAGCCTTGTTCAACAAATCATTTGAAACAGGGTGGTGCAGCAGACTAGAAGAGAGCAATGTTGTCCCTCTTCAGAAGAGCGGAGTAGGGAAGAGGTTATAGCTATAGGCCAGTCGGCCTAACCTCAGTAGTGGGGAAATTGATGGAATCATTATTTGCTGTAAGGATTGTGACATACCTTGAATCCAACGGGCAGCAGGATCTGAGAGAGCATGGTTTCATCAAGGTCCACATGCTGGGGAGGGATGGAAAAATGAGAAGGGACCTGGACAAGCCAGAAGAATGGTCAAATATGTGGCAGTTGAGATTCAGTGCAGAAAGTGCAGAATTATGCACTTGGGGTACAGGAACCTGAGGGAGGAGGAGTACTCAGTGTGGGAAGGGGGGAAGTGATCAGTCACCAAGCAGGAGAGGGACCTAGTAGTGATTATATCTGATGACCTAAAGATGGCTGGATAGTGTGAGAAGGTGGTAAGAAGGGCCAGCAGGGTGTTGGGGTGCACTGGGAGAGGCATCACCAGCAGAAAAGGGAGGTGATGCTTCCACTGTACAGATTATTGGTGAGACCTCATTTGGAGTACTGTGTCCAGTTTTGGAGGCCTCATTTCAGGAAAGACATAGACAGGGTGGAGGTAGTACAGAGAAGAGCAACAAAATGATACAGGGGCAGCACCAGAATTGGTATGAAGAGAGGCTGAAAGACCTCAATATGCATTCTCTGGAAATGAGGAGACAGAGGATGGACATGATAGAGATGTTCAAATACCTACAAGGGATAAGTAAGGTATAGGTGAGGAGCATCTTTCGGAAAATAAGATGCACTAGAATTAAGGATCATGACTTGAAGTTGGAAGGAGGAAGAGGCCAGAATGAGAGCAGCACTAGGCACGGGTGCTCAGTGACAAGAATTGCAAAGCTATTATAGACCAGTCACGCCACACCTGCACACTTAATAAATAACAGCAGACAGATACTTAACCACGGTCCAAAAGTTTATTTTCTGGCCACCACAACAGTGCAAAGAACACCTTTTCAGGCCCTCACTCAGAGACTAACCGAGACTGCTGATGTTTCAACCAAACTTGGTCTTTAACAAAGATAGTGCCCCTAGTGAACATCTAATTTTAACGCCAAGGCTATAGTCACGTGGATAATCACTTCTTGTTAGTAGTGCAATTTCAAAAAGTGCAACAATTATAAATACATCTTATTGTATAAAAAGTGTGTTAAAAGGAAGCCACCAAACAACAATCTCCGTAATCTCATTTTAATAGACTGCCAGTCCACATACACTTGCCTTGGTGTATAAATTACACCAGGGGAACCCGTCCAGAGGTGCAATTTTACCTGGTAAACAAGATCTTACTTCGAGAGGCTCTTCCAATAGTAATTACATATGGGACTGGCGCGGCAGGCGCTGGGGCCGCCCTGAAAAATTTCACAGCTAGCAGTCCCTGGGGATGGCCCCACATCAGGTGACCGCGTCCAGGAGACGCTCGTATAAAGGGACGGTCCCTCACGCCTGCCTTCCAGTTCTTTCCGCTGTTAGCTCATGCCAGCTCATGCGGAAAAGTTTCTTGCTTGTCAGGCTCCTTCATTGGTTCTTTTACCGAGTATTTTCGCTTTTTCTTAGAAAGCGTCAGTCATTCATCTGTGTATGTCGTCCCTACACCCCCGAAAGCACAAAACAAGTGCGATTAGTGGCAGTGCACAACTCCTCGACAAGGACGGCCACTCCCGTGTCTTCTTTGCCTAGGCCCCTACCATCCAGTAGAAGTGCCAGTACTGCCTGAGTTTCAACGCAGCCACCTGGAGAAGGCGGCAGCAGTCCCTGGAGGTCCACATTCTGAAAAGAAGATGAGCTCCATGGAGAAAGAACTCAAAAGCCGGCAGGTGTCACTTCCCCTGAAGCCATCGCAAGAAGGACAAAGAAAAGCACCGGGACAAGGGCTCCTCCCACTGCGACTTCCTCGGGGTCGCCATATTAAAACGCCCCCGGGGACCGCCCTCAACGGCCACCTCAGAGGCTTCTACGGCGTGTCGGCCCACCTGCCTGACTCAGCGCCGGGCTCTTCGGGCATCTCCGGCTGTTGGAGGCCTCCACCCCGGTAAAGCCATGGCTTCATGGCCTACTAGTGCTGGCAGCTCGAATGTCGGATGTCGGCTCCTCTGATGTCCACATGGAGAAGGTTGGTACGCATGAACCAGGCCGCCTCCACTATCGTGGCCTGCCTCTGGTGAAGGGTCCAGTAAGCCGTACACGGCTCCTCCAGCGCCCGCCCGGATCCCTGCTAGCGCGCACAGTTCCCCGATGTCCGCACAGCAGAAGAGCTGACGCCGGACCCTCCCACATCCATCGTTCCTGGCTCCCGCAGCCTTCAATGCCCCTCCGGGACCTGGAGTCGCCCAGCCCGACCCCAGGGATTTCTCCTCCATCCCGGCAACGCTGAGGTCCCTGTTAAACCTCTGTCAGACCATCCTCCTGCTGATCTGGCGCGGCACCTCGGCCGGCCCGGCCCTGGCGCCGTTTTACCGACTCCAGCCGACATCCCGCTCCCAGATGCCGCCCGCGCGCCAGGCCCTCGGCCCTCCAGGCCTTCGCCCCAGATCTGCCCGCGGGAGCCTCTGGCTGGGCCATCTGCTCAGTAGCTTCCGGCTCCCAGGTACCCGACCCGTCGTATCCGGCTGTTGTACCTGGGACCGCAGTATCCAACGCTGGCCTATCTGACGCCACAGTACCCGGCGCCACAATCTCCGATGCCGGGCTTCCCGCCATCAGGTTATGGATACTCACCTTATGGGTATAACCCATACCCTTATCCTCCTCCTCCTCCACCACCCCCTCAGCCACCGTGGATTTGCAGGAGACCTGGACTCCTGGTGGGCTGAGAGCCAAGACTCAGCTCACCAGAGGGTGGAGAGTCATCTTCCGACGATGGTGCCAGTACCAGTTCCTGTGTGTCCACGACGACAAACTCCCTCCTCCTCCAGACACCAGGGCTAAACCCTCTGGGCCCAGAGAGGACAGGACACGCTTCCCGAGGGCTTCCCAAAGGTCCATTCCTCCCCTAGATGGGAGAGAGTCTTCTTCTTCTTCTTTTCTTTTTCTTCCTCGGATGCCTCGGGCAGGCCCGATGGCTGCTCCGAGAAGGACGATGAGCCTCGGCTCTCCGTCAAAGCCCAGGCCAAGAACTCCTCTGAAGTCTCCTCCGGAGATCCTTCCTTCAGGAGCTGCTACATAAAATCCAGGCAACGTGATAAGTGGCAATCCTGGAGCCAGACCCACAGTGGGTGAAACTCGCTGAGCATCTGGATCTGCTCGTGACAGCTGCCACCTTGGTGCCACCCTGGATCGAGCCTCATGCCCACCTTGTTACCACTATTTGAAACAACCGTCAGCATTAGCCCCTCTTTCTTGGAAGTCGAACAGGCTATACCAGGCTCCGAGGGTGTTGATTATTTAGATTCTCACCCTCGAGCTGACTCGATCGTGATTAAGCGCTGCTCACGGCCAGACAGCTAATCAAATCATCTCAGCTTGTTGCCACCTGATAAACAATCTGCCTTCTGGACCAGTATGGCAAGAAGATTTTCGCTTCTTCCACACTGGGGATCAGGGCCCTGAACTATGATCGGTCACATGGGGGATTACCAGAAGGCAATTCTTGCTGAGGTGGAAACCAAATTGGACTCCCTGCGGACTCTCAAGTCAAGCAGGAACTGTCTGACCTCGTCCGCTCTGCATGTTTGGCCAGTCGACACATGCTTGTGTGACTTCTGATGCAGTGGACACTGCTGGGCGGAGCTCAGCTTTCGCCATGAGCTTACGACGTCGGGGTTGGTCCTGGAAGTGCAGTCCGCTATACAGGAAGCGCCTTTACGGGGTCGGTGCTCTTCGGGTGATGTCAGGACATCATCACGATCTGCAGGAGAAGAGGATGGCACTAAAGTCCGTCGACTTATGTACCATCCCCATTAACAGCAGCGCCGTCTCTTCCAGAACGAAATCGGCCAAAGCGAAACCTCCAGGAAAGTGGGCCACTAAAGGCGGGCCCCCACAGCTGCAAAGCCCATCTGCCCAAAAAGCAGCGGTGCTTCAGCTGCGGTGCTTCCACACCACCTGACTCCTTCCTTCTCCCACAGCCTCCGGGCTTCCTGGAGGAACCAGTAGGAGGAGGTTCTCCTTCCACCTTCCAGGCTGGGAGAGGATAACAACAGATTCATAGGTGCTCCAGCTAATCGCAGAAGGACACTCAATAGAGTTTCTACAGAAACCACCTCGTCACCCTCCACCAAGGTAGTTGTACTTTCTGGAACATCATCTTCTGTTCCAGGAAGAGATCTCAACACTGTTGCTGATAGGGACAATAGAACCTGTCCCCCTTCCCTTCAAGGAGCAGGTTACTATTCCACACTTCTTCCTGGTCCCGAAGAGACGGAGATGTAGGACTTATCCTGGATCTCAGTTCCCAGAACCTATTTGTGGAATAAAAGAGGTTCAGAATGCTCTCACTGCAGAGCCTTCTGCCTGTCCTCCGCTTGGGTCAGTGGCTGTGCACTCTGGATATGCAGAATGCCTACCTGCATATATCCATTCGCCTGTCCCACACCAAATATCTCCATTTTGCTTTCCAGGGGACCACTGCCAGTTCAAGGCACTTCCATTTGGTCTCTCCTTGGCTCCCGAGTATTTACCAAATGCCTTGCAGTGGTGGCGGCCTACCTGCGTGCCGGGAGTGCAGGTTTTCCCGTACCTGGACGACTGGCTCCTGGCGGCCTCATCCAGGAGGAACTCCTGTGCTGCCTCTCCTTACCCAACAGGTCTTTGCCTGCCTGGGTATTACCATCAATGATTCCAAGTCTCATTTGATCCCATCCCAGAGACTCCAGTTTATCGGGGTGATACTGGACCACGACCCTGGGCAGGGCCTTCCTGCCACTGGACAGGGCAGCCACTATTCAGTCTCAGGTAAGCCTTTTGTCCGAGACTAGGCGAGTCAGTGCAAGGTCGGTTCTTTGCCTTCACGGGGTCATGGCGGCTGCTATCTTGACAGTTCCTTGTGCTCGGCTCTCAAAGAAGGTTTCCCAGTGGATGCTTCACTCCCAATGGGATCAATTGGTGAACGACTTGGATCAGCTGGTCCTGGTCTCCTCTCCCATGGTTCGAGACTTGCAGTGGTGGATGGTCAGAGAGAACCTGTTTGGGGTTCCATTCTTCCTTCCTCCCCCTCCCAGACTCTGACCACAGATGCCTCGGCGAAAGTTGGGAGCGCGATCTCAGTCCTCATCGGACTCGGGGGCTCTTGGTCCAAGCTCAAACAATCACTTCCATCAATGTGCTTGAGCTTCAGGCAGTGCTTTATGTACTACAAGCCCTCCATCTGTATCTCCTTCCAGGCCACCTAGCCGTCCAGACGGACAATATGTGTGTGGTATGGTACATCAACAAACAGGGAGGGACTCGGTCCACCTTTTGCAGGAAGCAATGAGAGTGTGGGACTGGGCAGCACAACACGACCTTCACCTTATGGCAATTCATGTTCCAGGAGTCGAGAACACCTTGGCAGACAAGCTGAGTCGCTTGCCTGCCCTGGCCTGATGGGAACTGGATCAAGGGGCCTAGGCGATATCTTTCTCGTTGGGGAACACCACAGGTGGACCTGTTCACTTCCCTCAAAATGCAAAGCTTTCAGACTTCTGCCCTCGTCTCAAAAGCGAGGCATTTTCTAGAGGTATGCTCTGTCTCTAGATTGGAAGGACAGATTCGTCTATGTCTTTCCCCAATTCCCTTGATCCCACGGGTCTTGCAGAAACTAGGTTCAGAAGGAGCACGAATGATTCTGATCGCCCCTTTTGGCCCAGGCAAGTTTGGTTCTCTCTTCTGCAACAATTCTCAGAGGAACATCCGCCTCTCTTCCTCTGTCATGATATTTGCTGACCCAGGATCAGGGGACCCTGGTCCATCCAGGTCTCAAGTCCCTTCAGCTTCATGCATGGCTCCTGCAGACATAGTTCAAACCCGCTTGGAGTTTCTCCCCAGGTGGCGGAGATTCTGGTGGAGGCCAGGAAACCTCCACTAGGCCTACCTATGCCATGAAGTGGAAGAGGTTCACAATCTGGGCTGCTTCGAAAAGTTGAGCCTTTCTCCTGCCCAGTTGGATGTCTGCTGGAGTACCTGCGCCATCTCTTTGACCTGGGTCTTAGTCACTCCTCCCTGAAGGTCCACATGGCGGCCATTTCAGACTATCATATTCCCTTTGCAGACAGAACGTTTGCTCAGCTGGAAGTTTCTAAGACTTTTCTCAGGGGGTTCTCCACCTGAGACCCCCATCAGAGTCCCCACCCTCCTTGGGATTTGAATTTTGTTCTTGAGAAACTAATTCTGCCTCCTTCTGAACCGGCAGCTTCCGGAGACTTGAAGTTCCTTTCTTGGAAGACACTCTTTCTTGTGACCATTACTCTGCTCGGAGGATTTCCGAGCTCCAGGCCCGGATGTGTAAAATTCCATACTTAATTTTCCACAAGGAACATGTGGCTCTGCATACCAATCCTAAATTTCTCCCCAAGGTGGTAGCAAATCTACTCTTGATCCAGTCCATAGAGTTACCTGCTTTTTTATGCAGTACTCTAATCAAGGGGAGTATTTGTTACATACTATGGATGTACACTGAATTCTGAGATACTACACTAACAGGATGAAGGATCTCAGAAAGACAGATCAACTGTTTGTCTCTTTGCTCCCAAAGGGAAGGCAATGTTGTTTCTAAGCAATGCCTATCCAAATGGTTGGCTCATTGCATCAATTTCTGTTATGACAGTACAACAAGACCCTTCCGGTCAAGTAAGAGCCACTCCACCAGAGGAGTCGTGCCTCAGCGGCTTGTTTCAAAGAATGTGTCAGCGGCAGACATATGTGCTGCTGCCACTTGGACTTCTGTCCATACCTTTACAAAGTATTACAGTTTGATATTAGCTCGCCCGTAGAGCAGGCTTCGGGCTGGCTGTCTTTCAAGGCCTTCACAGCTAGGGGTTCTACTCAAGTAGCTTTCCTCCTCCGTGTGCTTCTTCTTGTTCCAGACTGCTTGGGACTCAGTCTCATGTGTAATTACCTGCAAGAGCCCTCTCGGTAAGATGGTACAGTTACAGAACTTTACCGTAACAGTAGATCTTCGAGGCTCTTACCAGTATAATATCTTCCACCCTCCATCCCCCTAAGCTTTTTCAGCTCCTTTTCCTGTGAAGGAAATCTCTGCTCTCTCTCGTCCGCCTCCTTTGGCCTTGGCGGAAAGAACTGAAGGCGGGCGGAGGGACCGCCTTTATACCAATGTCTCCTGATGCCGGTCACCTGACGTGGGGCGGTCCGCCAGGGACTGCTAGCTAGAAATTTTTCTGGCCCTGCGCGCCTGCCAAGGCAGTCCTATATGTAATTACTACTGCAAGAGCCTCTCTGAAGATCCTCTGTTACGGTAAGTTCTATGTATCTGTACTTTTCCTTACATTCTCAGTATGAACCCAATTGAGGATCATTTTTAGGTTTCAACTAAAAGTGTTGAAAGTATAAGATCATTTTAGAAAAATAGAAAAGGGAGAAAAGAGAGCATTTATTTATTTATTGAAATGTTTCACCAGGAAGGCACACTGTGCGATAAGTCGCTCATCTCCCAGTGCCACCTGGGGGAAGGGGTACAGTAGGTGGTACATTAAACATTCAAGTTACAAGATCAACATCAACATTAACATACACTTGTAAGGCAGGTGTTAGCAGTGTTCAACAGTGTTGCGATAAAGAGTAGACAATAATAAGTACCGGGTTAATAAGTATACAGGTGCTTACGTGAAAGAAAAGGGGGAAGAGGGAGGGGTGAGGTGAGGGAGGGGAAGAGTAGAATTCAAGTTACATACAAGTTGCAAGATCAACATTAACATACAGTTGTAAGGCAGGTGTTACAGACAGTGTTAAAACAGTGTTGTGCTAATATGTAGAAAGAGTGGACAATAATAAGTGCCAGGTTAATAAGTAAACAAGTGCTTACGTGAAAGAGAAGGGGCAAAGGAGAAGAAAGGGTGAGGTGGGGAGGGCTAAGAGATGTGTCCCTGGAGACCCCTTCAGGATGCGAGGAACCCTACAAGGGGACTGGGGGACCAGAGAGAAGGATAGGCAGTGTCCCAGAGAGGCCCCTTCAGGATGTGAGAAACCCTGCAAGGGGCATGGGGCTGACAGAAAGGGGATAAGGCTGTAGAGATTAAAGAGGAGGAGATGTGACTTAAATGCTAGGAGGGGAATAGGATCTAACCCAAGAGAGGACCCTTAGCATGGGGGGTACCCTGTCAGGGGTTGGGAAGGTCAGTAGATAAGGATTAAAGGAGTGATAGTAGAGGGAAAGAGGAGAATTGAACCCTTGAGGGGAGAGAATTTGCACCTTTGAGAGGATGGGGCCTAATCAATAGTCCATCAGGATGCATAGACCCATGGGGAGCATTCAGGTCCCTTACATTCTGTAAGAGATCAAGGGAGGCTAGTAATGGGGAGCAATTTGGGGGAAGGGGATGAGAGTTAGAAATTTGTGTGTGTGTGGGTGCATAGGAAAATGAAGGTGACGGTAGAGGTAGGGTTTATCAGGGCTTAGAGGAGGGAATTAGGGAGGACATGGCAGGAGCAGCTAGGTGCAAGGTAATTATTGAGGACAGAGCTGATGGAATAGGCAGAGGATGAGTGGCAGATTTGAGGGGGTGGAAATTGCAAATTTTTGGGAGGCAGTGAGAGTAACTGGATTAGCTGATTAGGGTGGATCTGCGGGGACTACTAAGCTAGGAGTCAGTTGATCTAAGGGAATGGGAGGATGGAGGTTGTAGGGGTGAGAAGGGAGCTCACCCAACCAGTGCTTGAGGTGAATTTAGCACAGTGGAAGAGTCACCTGTGTGTGAGAGAAGGAAGGATAGGCACAATAAAGATCGAGTGGTGTGTGAGGGTGGGGGTATCTAGGCAAAGTGGCAGAAGGAATTGAAGAGGTGTCCAGTCTGGCCAGGGAAGATTTAGGGAAGTACCATAGACTACGCCACAGTAATCGAAAATGGCAGTATCATCTTCTGAACAAGTTCACGCCTAGCCGTGAGAAGGGATGCAACTACGGTTCCTGAACAGGGCACCAAGTTTGGGGTGCAGTTTTTCTGGACGGTGTCCATATGTCCACAGAAGTTTAGGTCTTGGTCCAACCAAACACCTAAGTACCTGAAGGAGGATGTGTCCTCAAGTAAAGTGGTGGAAGGTGGGTAGGGAGGAAGCCTAGAGAGTCTCTGCCTAGTGCCAAAGGTCATAGAGACAGTTTTCTTGGTGTTGAGGAAAGTTGATGGTTAGCAAACCAGAGCTGAACCTTGTCGAAGTCTTGCTGTAAGTCGTTGTAACCTCAGCAGGACAGGAACCAGATGCATACAGGACTGTAACTTATATAAGACGATATAATCAGTGTTATGCAAATATTTATGCTTAAAACTGGAAAGGGAGTCCTTGGATCAGGAAGGGCTCCCAACATTTAAAGTCTATGTGTGTGGAATTAGAACCAAACTACAACTGCAGCTGCAAAGGAGAACAACTGGGAGGATTATTTACTTGTTGAAGTGCATTTTCAGAAGGTACTTTAAGGTGCAATTATACTAATGTTCTTTACAAAAGCAAACAGAAGATGCATATTTCAAAATGCTATATCTTAAAAGAAAAAGGTGGTTGAATAAAACCTGAATTGTGCTAAAGTCTACTTGAAGAGAAAGTGTTGAGTAATTTCTCCTATGAAAAAGAGAGTTTGCTTGAGCTTACTGGAGGTACCATCTTTACCTAGAAAAAGAGAGGAAAAGCACAGAGTATAAATATTAGCATCTTTTCTTTAGAAACAGCTTCAACTCTATATGGTCATTAAGACCCTTCCATGTATGCTCCTGTCATGTATATCCAACAGTTTTCTCTCTCACTAAGGACATCATCTCTGCTGCCTCCTGTAGGGCCCAATACTATGTGAAAATGCCTATAAATTTCAGCCTATGTTCAGTTCTGTTTGTGGCTTCCTTCATATGCATTGTCCAGACATAGTCAAAATTTAATTTCTAATGGCTCTGAGGTGATTCCCATCCGCTCTTCATTTTCCTTTTAGTTTTGCTTATGTAATAGGCTTCACAGGTGCAAAATAATATATACACCACATAGGTAGTATTACAATCTATGGTGATTTAAATCTTGTATCTTACCATTGTATGGATGCCTGAACATATTGCATTCATGAACATTTTCACAAAACTTGCAGTTTTACATCTCTTGCATGCCTTGGGAGGGTCATCCAATTTCTATTTTTTCCACATTCAGACAAGAACCTGCCAAAATATCGGTAAGGTTTCTTGCCCTCTGTATGACATCTTTGGGGGTATCTGAGAGGTCTCCTTTAACCTGGTGTCTGCCCCAGGACATGCCAATTTTATATATGATTTCATCACCCTTCCTGATCTTGTATTGTACGTAGTGTCAAAATTGATCTGATCTGAAAAATCTGACTTTCTTCTGTTACTCCCGACAGGATTTCTCTCTCTCTCTCTCTCTCTCTCTCTCTCTCAGTACTGTTACATGCTGTCTTTGCTTTTTCCAAAATAGTAGCAGCATATCCTCTTTCTATAAACCTTTGTCCCAGGACATCTAGTTCTCTTTCTAGGTCAGAATCAATGATGCAATTTCTTTTAACCTGAAATACTGACTTTTTGGAATGTTCTCAATGGTGTGCAGTGTGAACGGCTGTTTGCCTGCAGGATACTATTCCTATCAGTGGCCTTTCAGAACAGACTAGTATCTATTCTGCCTTGTTGATCAACTTTGATCAAAATGTCAGGAAAGGATATCTCAGTCCTGCTCGAACTTTGTGTGGAACTGAAACTTGCCCTTTTTCTGTTGGTATGTCTCATCTTGGAAGTTAAAGACGCTACTGCCTAGTGTAATTCTGGTAATATCCACAAGAACCTCTGTCTCTGGTCTGGAGCCTACAGGTCTTCTATCCAAATAGTACTTGACAGCCCTTAACCCTTCCTTATGTTGGTATACAATGATACACATCCAGGGTTACCAACTTGCTATTCTTTGTCAATACTACATCTTTCAAGCATCTAAGCACATCACTGTGTCTTTTATAAATGAGGGTAATGATGTCACCAAACCTTAAATACTATCATCCACAATCTAGCTAATGATTCTGTACCTGTCCTATGCTAGAAATGATTGGTCTACCAGGACGATTTACCAGGGTCTTGTGTACCTTGGGAGAGTATAAAACTGTGCTCTTAGGGGTATCTGTGGTCAAGAATTTTTCTTCTTTTTCATTTATCAAGCCTTCCCCCTTGCCCAGTGTAGATAATCATCCACCTGTTTCTTTAACTCATTAACACAGTCAGCTTTAGCAATAGCACAAAATGGAGTGTTATTCAATTCCCTTTAGCTTCACTGATATAATCCACGGTGTTTTGATTACCACACCCTCCCTTATCAGCATGTCTTATTATGATACTCTTGTCCTCTTTGAGACTTCTGATCACCTCTTTTCCTCCCTGATAGATTGTAGTACCTGGATACATAGACCTCTCTCTTATTTCCTCTATCTCCTTTTCACACAACTTTTGAAATGTAGCAACAGCAAACAGTTGAGTGGACAAAATACTTGGTTTACAGCGTATCCTTTTAAGATCTACTTCACTATTAATTTCCTTCAACTTGTACCCTCTCACCCATATTTTCCTCAAAATCTGCAAGTGTTGGTATAACTTCACTCCCAAAATATTTTCTGTTATATTTGTGTTCACATTACCAGTATTTGTCACTGAATCATTAATCAATTGCCTCCCCACCCATTTCTATAGATTTACTATAGAAACAGCAGAGACTAAGCACTCTGCACAGTCAATGTAAATATGATTGTCTCAAAAAATAAAGATCAGTAGCTGGAAGAAAGCATAAGCCTTTATTCAGGACACTTACTGTTTTCAGTTTGGTTCTTATCAGAAAGATTTATGGTGTTGTCCAATTCTTTTATTTCATTCCCGTTCCTCCTGATAGTGTCTCTTCTGTTGCTGCTGACATTCCTGACTTCCCTTTCTCTTTCAACCTCTTCGTGTTCTTCTAAGTTTGTTTGGTAACGTCCTTTCCTCTCCTGAAGTGCCTCTTCTTCTAAAAATATTCTGAATGCTCAGAGTCGCTGGTTTTGGAGGCACTGGTCCTGCTTGTTGCATTGGTTTCACTCGTGTCTTCGTGAGGTTTCAGCATAGGAACTGGGTTGAAATTTACTCTTTCTTTTGTGTTACCTGGATTTTGATTCAGACTCTTTCTGTTTTAGCACTATGTCCTTTGGCCAAGCAAAAATATGGCCCCTTTGGTAGTCATTTAAGTCCTTTGTAGACTTCCTTTTTTTAGTCGCACAGATCATGTTTTCCTGAAACTGCAGTAGCTCTTGTTTAAGGTTGGTAAAATTCACATTCTCTGAATACGATTGTGGGGGCCTCCTTATTCTTGAGTTCCTTGTCCACTTCCGTTTGGTCTTTTTGGACTTTGTAACAATTAGTTCCATCCATTTATTGGTGGCTTCACTCACTAATTTTCTCAGTTCCACAAAATCTTGGTCATCCATGCCAAAGAACAGGTCCTTTGTTATTTATAACCCTCACAGCTCTGCCTGCTTCCAAGTATGCTTCATTGGTTTTGGTTTGTCAATGTCTCTCTCGATTTCAATGCTGTACACTCACTGGCAAAAAGCCCTCTAATATTGCCAGTCATACTGTCTATGTTTTCAGCTCTCTCCTCTGCACGCTCCATTGTCTCTGTATTAATGTTGCCACCAAAGGGATTACAATCACTCAGATTTGAGAATATGTCTCTGTAATTCCAAATGCTGAACAGTCTCCATTACTTACTCCCATGCTGCTCGATCCTGGAACTGCCGATTCGCCATCTTGCATTTTCAGCATTTGTGGGGATGAGTTGTTGCAAGCACCTCTATGTGGTGGCCTGTACTTCTGTGTGATAGTGACCTGTGCGTGGCTCAAACAACAACTAGGCCCCTAATGAGAGCCACTCTAGGCACTGGGTGCTCAGTGTCAAGAAATGCAAAGGTATTGTAAATCAGTCATGGCACACCTGCACACTTAATAAATAGGAGTTTAAGTTTTACAGCTTAAAATAAATGCTTTTTAATCTAAGTGTTATGTACTGTACTGTTTGTTTGCTGTGATGTATTGCTCTCTTGATCAGGTGCCTTTGTAAATGAGTCTATGACACAAAGGTCTGTAAACCGATGATCTAATAAATAAATGAACAGCACACTGGTACTTAACCACAGTCCAAAAGTTTATTTTCTGCCCACCACAAGAGTACAAAGAATGCCTTTTCAGGCCTCTCTCGAGACTAACAGCAAGACTTCTAACATTTCAACCAAACTCGGTCTTTAATGAAGATAGTCCCCCAGTGAACACTCTAATTTTATAGCCAAGGCTATAGTCACATGGATAATCATTTTTAAAGTGCTAGTAGTGCATGTCACAAACCCAATCAGCCCTCTACTCCCAAAGTGCCAACCTCTGAGCACAGTCTTGTGAACAGTTTAACAGAACAAGGTAACCCTCTTGTCTGTTTTTGTGGGTTCGAATCAACCTTTGGTCTCAAGTCTAGGAGGAATTCAAACTGTGACCCTCTTGCTAGCGCACCCATGCACAGGCTCAGATATATCTGTCTTTGGGGGCAGATATATTTGCCTATGGGCACCTAGCCAGGTGTACAAAATGAACCCTTTAAAACTTTAATAAAGACCTCAGATTATTCTTACCTTTTTCCAGTTTGGTATCACCATTCAAGCTTATGCCCAGTGTCTGCTGTAACCATATGTACTCTGCTTGTAAAGGAAATAAATCAAAGACAAGCCAAGTAAGCTCTAAAAGAGTTGTATTAAAATAGTTAATAATATATAAAACATACAATACAGAACTATTATATCACAAGCCATATAAATCTTTTAAAAGAACAAGGTTTTAAACAGTGCAGTCCCTACTACAGAAATTAGATTTGTCTCTCTCTTTCTAAATACCTGTTTAAAGTGCTCACAGATGTTTCTTTGTCAGACTCTAGATAAAAGTGTCTCTGAAGAAAAACAGAATAATGTTTTAAAAGCTGGTTTTCCCCACCTATTTTGCATGAGGTCACCTAGCTCCTCCCTGTCAGAATATATAAAAATATATCTATATAAAAAAGGATGTCTTTTCAAAGTGTTAAATTCTGCAACCTCAGCATAACTCATGTTCTTCTTTTCAAATGACATATGTTTGATCTATTGATCAAGCTTCCCTCTCACACAGACACCAAAGCATTTATGATTTCGCACCAGTGTACAAAACCTGGTTTCCTCCTCTTGAAACGTCATAAAATGGATATGCACAACTCAAGCCTCTTCCAGCCTGTAATTAACTTAGATAAAACAGGAGATCCTTGATCAAGGCCTGTTCTACTCTGTAATTAGCTTCTGGCCTTCCACGTAACACCTTGTATCTAAAACCTGTGTATGTATGTGTGTGTGTGATCTCACATGCTGTTTCAGCATTTCTCATGGGAGACGGTTCATAACACATTTGTATATTTTACAAAAATCATACAGCACTCAGAACTGGCTGTCACGTCACAATCTTCCCAGCTAGACTGAATTTGGGGGCTCTATCCCTGCATGGGATGAGCTTCCCAAATCAGTTCACTCTTCATAGTTCCTAGACAGCCATCTGAGTTCTGTTTTTTCGCTCCAGCCCTATGTACGATTGTCAGATCATACCCTTGGAAAGCAAGACTCCATCTTAGCAATCTACCATTGTTTTTCCCCATCTGCATCAGCCAAACCAGGGGTTGTGGTCAGTTTGCACCACAAAATGCTGCCCATATAAGTATGGCTCTAGCTTCTTTAGGGCCCACACTATGACAAGACACTCCTTTTCCAACGTGGAGTATGCTTGCTCCCTGGGAAGTAACTTCCTACTCAAGTACACTACTGGCTGATCTGTCCTTAGCTGGATGTCTGGCCCAATACCCACGTCTGGGCGTCAGCCTGAACTATAAAGGTTTTGCTATAGTCAGGACTTGTCAAAACAGCAGCACTGCACAGTGCCTCCTTTAATCTGGTAAAGCTTCCTCACAGGCTGCGCCCAGGTAATTTTCTTTGCAATCTTTTTTCTTTGTCAGGTCAGCTAGGGGAGCAGCCAGGGCACTGTAATTGGGTACAAATTTCCTGTAGTACCCTGCTGTCCCTAGGAAACTCCTGACCTGCTTCTGGGTTTCTGGTCTGGGCCACACCTGGATCACCTCTATCTTTATTTGGTTAGGACGGAGCTGTCCCCGCCTACCACATGCCTGAGGTATACCACTTCTCCCATGGCCACCTGGCACTTCCCAGCTTTGACAGTGAGCCTGGACCTCTGTATCCTGCCCAGCACTTCCCTGAGGTGGATAGGTATTCCTCCCAGTTGGTACTAAAGATGGCAGTGTCATCCAGGTACGCCACGGCATACTCCTCGGCACCATTTAACACCTGGTTCACCAACCTTTGGAAAGTGGCCAGGGCATTCTTTATTCGAAGGCATTACTTTAAACTCAAATAAGCCTATTGGAGTGATAAAGGCTGACCTCTCCCTAACTCTCTCTGTCAATTCTACTTGCCAATACCCTTGGTCAGGTCAATAGTACGTGAGTAGAGTCGCCCCCAGCTTGTCAGGGTTCGTTAGTCTGGGGGCATTGGGTGGGCGTCTGACTCGTGTCTGCATTCAGTCCACGATAGTCCACACAGAAACGAGTAGAGCCATCTGACTTAGGCACAAGGACTACAGATGAGGCCCAGGGCTGTGGGATCTCTGGATTACCCTAAATCCAGCATCCTCCACTTCCTCCTAATGTCCTTTTGGACAGCCTCTGACACCTGATATGCTATCCACTGTATAGGCGTCCTGTGTCCCTGTCTCCACATCGTGCGTGGCTAAGGGGTTAGTCCAGGCTTGGCGCTAAACAATGGGGCAAAGTCTGCTAAAACCTCCCTTACTTTCTGGATCAGGTCCAGGGCCAGCTGAGGAGACAATTTTACTGCCTCCACAGAGGACTCCTGCTTACTTTCTTCCAGCAAATCCAGAAGAGGTCTCCTTCATCCGTCCCCTCCCATGACTACACACTGCAAACACCATGTCAGCCCTATTTGCATATGGCCTCATCAAGTTGACATGGTACATCCTTTCTGTCTGTCTTCTGTCAGGTAGCTCCACAGTGTAGTTCACGTCATTTCGTTCCTAACCATTTTGTATGGTCCTGCCCTCTCAGCTTGCGCTTGTCTTTCCAGACCAGAATAAGGACCATGACTTCCTGACCCACCATGTACGAGCAAGCTCTAGCTCTGCGGTCATACCACACTTTTTGTTTCTGTTGGGCAGCTGCCAGGTTGCTCTGTGCTGTCCCCATAAGCTCCTTCAGCCTTCCCTAAACCTAAGGACGTAATCCACAATGGGAGTTCCCTGGGTGGCGTGCTTTCCTACCCAGTCCTCCCAGGTCAAGTCTAGGGCCACATACCCGGACGTCCATACAAGAGTTCAAGGGGAATGCTGTCGACTCTTGGGTGCCTCCTGTATGCAAACAACAGGTGGGGAAGGTATTTCTCCCAGTCATTCCCATGCTGTTCAGCAAACGTCCGGAGCATTGACTTCAGGGTACCATTGAATCTTTCCATGAGCCTATTGGCTTGTGGGTGATCGGGCGCCATGCATCTCTGCACCATCCCATACTTCTCCCATAAACATTTCATCAGGTCGAACATGAAGGAACCCCTTGATCGGTGATAACCTCCTATGAAAACCCAACACGGAGAAAATCCCAAGTAAGGCATCTGCCACTTTGTCTGTCCCCAGTGAGGATAGGGGACTGCCTTTGGGTACCGGGTGGCATAATCAACCATAGTCAGGATTAATCTCTTCCCTGAGGAGCTGGGGTATTTAAAGGCCCACAATATCCATTCCCACCCTCTGAATGGCTCCTCCACTATGGGCAATGGAATCAGGGCAACTTGGGTTTTCTTTCCGCCTTCCCTATTTCTTGGCATCGGTGACAAGACCTGCAATACTCCTTCACCTGCTGGTGAAGTTAGGCTAGTAGAAATTCTGAATTTAGCAGCTCAAATGTCGTGTGATTCCCAGATGACCAGACAGGTGAATATCATGTGCAGTTTTGAGCAACTGCTCACGATATACCCTGTGGAACGACAAGCTGCCTGCCTAGCACCCTCTCTCTGTCTGCACTGCCTGAGTATACATAAGTCCATTTTCCCAATAAACCTTATGTCTGCCATTACCTCCCTGTGCAACTGCTCAAGTCTTCTCAAGTCCTCGGCTTCTCTAAACTAGGGTCATTTCTCTGAGCAGCTGCGAACCCCTCACACTTTCCTAAGGCATGGGAACGGTCCCCTTCAGTCACTAAACTAGCATCAGGGCCCTCAGGATCACTGTCAATCCCAACCCTCTGACAATGGGTCACCCTCCCTCTTCAGGTAACCCTCTGTAGCTGTGTGGTTACTTGCTACTGGGGACATTTCTACCCCTTTTCATTAGTCTCCCATCTGGAGACACAGGCTGGGAACCAGCCTCTCAGTGGTTTCCACAATGGCTACTGTGGGGTTCAGGAATGACAATTTTCCTTACCACTTGGCTACAGGTAACTGCACTGCCATCCCTGTTCTAGATTGTTGCCCAGGATCACATCCACTGCTCAGGTTTGGCTACAGCCACCTGTTGCTGAGTTCCCTTTCACCCCAGTCTAGGAGAACACTAGTGAGGGCAATGGTTTCGCCTCACCAGTGAAGTCCCGTACATTGACATATTTATTGGGTATAAGCTGACCAGGCTTTACCAGATCCCTTACCAAGGTCAGGGATGCCCTGTGTCCCTTAACCCCTGTGTCTGTAACCATTCACCATGACTGGGTGCATGTTTCCATCATGTTCACTGGCATGCTTCCAGAGACACACAAACAACCCACTTCTTTTCTAGCACCCAGTTGTGTATTATTGCTCGCTTTTTGGGACACTGTCTGGCAATATGCCCAGTTTCTTTACACAACCAACATTCATTTCTTCTCTCAGAAAATCTTTTCCTGAAACCTGGGGCTAACTGGTTTTGGTGGAGGCAGTGAAGGTTTTAGCTGCCCTGAAGGTGCGCTTTTCCTTTCTACGCTGCCACGCCCGCCCCATTTGCTCTCAGAGCAGGTCTGCTCTTGGCATAGCGGTCCGAGAGTTCAGCAGCCTCTTGCACTGTTTTGGGATCTCGGTCCTCTAGCCAGGTTTTCAGCTCTGCTGAGCACGCCAATAAACTGTTCTAATAAAATCACATTTTCAATTTTATCAACAGAGTTTGCCTCAATTCCTTCCTACCAGCGTTTTAAAACTGACGCCTTACTTGAGAGGGCTCTTGCAGTAGGTAATTACATATAGGACTGACGCCGCCGCGGCAGGACCCCACGGAAACATTCTCTGCTAGCAGTCCTGGCGAGAGACCGCCTTCCATGTCAGGTGACTGACGCCATGTGACGCCGTATGAAGGGCGGTCCCAGACGTCCACCTTCCAGGTCTTTCCCCGCCGTTAGCTCGTGCAGGCCACGGTAAAGTTCGTGGCTAGTCAGCCCTGCTTTTCGCCGGTTTTCCCGAAAATTATAAGTATTTTTTCTTCCTGTCGCCAGGTCATCGCTCTGTATGTCGCCCCTACACCCACCGAGCACAAAACAAGTGCGACTTGTGGCCAACTGCCACACAAGGACGGCCATTCCTCTGCCTTTCTGCCTAGGGCCCCACCACCCGGCCGACAAGTGCCCAGATTGCCTTCACTTCAACGTGGCTACCCGCAGACGCACAATAACAGTTCCTGGAAGCCCATCTTCTAAAGAAAAAATGTCTTCGATGGAAAAGAATTGAAGAAGCTCAGGCAGGCGCGACTTTCTCCGAAGGACATCGAAAAAGCGGGACAAGGAGAGGCACCAGGAAAAGGCCTCCTCGCCCACGACTCCGGCTGAGTCGCGCCCAGATAACTTCCTCCGGTGGACCGTCCGACCGCAGCCTCAAGGGTTGGGAGGAGGCGCCAGCCCACCCGTCTGGCTCGCGCGCGCCTTGTGGGCACCTTCAGGCAAAAGGAGGCCTCCCCCCAGTTCAGTCGTAGGCTTGTGGCCTACTGTGCGGGCGACTCCCATAAGTCAGACGCCGCCTCCGACATCCGCCGGGAGAAGGTCGATAAGACGCCCGAACTTTCAGGGCATCGCAAGACCTGTCCCCTCGGACGGCCGCCTCCTCCTCGGCCCACCTCCGACGAGGGACCCTGTGAAGACGGACGCTCCTCCGGCGCCGCCTGAACTAGCCTCTAAGCGCAAGCGTCTGCTCTGACGTGCGCCATGCAACGGAACCCACGACGGACCCTCCAACTCCCATCATACCCGTCTCGCAGCTCACTGCCGTCCGGGATCCTGAGTCACCCCAGCCTGACCCCGGGATTTTTTCCTCCGTCCCCGGGCGATGCGGGGATGTTCCACCTCCGCCAGACCCTCCTCCTAGGGAACCAGATCTGACGCCGCCCCGATGCCGTCCCGACACCGCCCTCACCGATGCCGGCGGGGATTTTCCTCCTTCCCAGGCCCTGCTCCCCAGGCCTCTCAATATTGACCCGCCCATGGGGCCACCTCCCGGCTGTCTGCTCCAGCAGCTCCTCCGCCGCCCGGTACCACCGCCTTATCCGACGCCTGGCTGCACCCAGGACCCAGAGGATCCAGCGCCGCAGTACCTGACGCCGTCCCTCCGATGCTGCAGTACCCGACGCCTCAATACCCGGCACCGGTTTTCCGCAGCGGATTCGGATATCACCACGGATACAACCGTGTTCTTTTCACCTCCTCCTCCACCTCCACCGCCCCTCGGCCACCAGTGGATCTGTAGGAGACTCTAGCTTCCTGGTGGGCTGAGGCCAAGGCTCAGCTCACCAAGGAAGTAGAGATCCACCTCACGTGATGGTGCCACCCTGACCCCCTGTGACGCCCGAGACGGCGCACTCTCACCGCCTCCGGACTCCAGAGCCCTTCCCTATGGATCCCGAGAGGGGCAGGACATGCGTCCAGGATCCTCCCAGGAACCCATTCCTCCCTAGCCGTGTTCGGGAGTCTTATTCTGCTTCTGATTCTTCTTCTTCTTCCCTCTCGGATTCCTCCATCGGATGCTCCAGAGAGACAACCGAGCCTCGCTCTCCATCCAAGCCCCGCCGAGGACCCTCCGAAGTCCCTCCGAGGACCCTTCTTCACGGAGTTGCTCAGAAAATCCAGGAAGTACATCACTGGTGCTCCTTGAACCAGATCCTCAGCGGGTCAAACTCGGCCAACATCTGGACCTGCCCCTGACAGCTCCTACTTTAGTGCCGACCCTGGATCGAGCCTCACGCCCACCTTGTTTCCACCATTTGGAAACAACCGTCAGCTTTAGCCCTTCCTAGGAAGTCTAACAGGCTATACCAGGCTCCTTAGGTGTAGAATTTTGGACCTCACCCCATACGGATTCGGTCAGTGATTAGCGCCACTGTGGCCAGTCACGCATCCCAAACATCTAAGCTTGTTCCTCCGGATATGAATCTTGCTTCCTGGACCAGTATGGAAGAAAATCTATGCCTCTTCCATACTGGGAATTTGGGCCCTAAATTATGTTGCTCATATGGGGATTACCAGAAGGCCATCCTTACCCAGGTGGAATCCAAGATTGACTCTTACCTGACTCTCAAGTCAAGCAGGAGTTAGCTGATTTAGTCCATTCTGCTCGTTCGGCCAGTCGTCACATTCTGCGGACGACGTACGATGCAGTGGACACTGCCGTGCGGACTCGCTCGCTGTAAGTCTTTGGCGCCATGCCTGGCTCCGCATGTGAGGTTTTGTCCCGGAGGTGCAGTCAGCAATCCAGGAAGCACCTTTCAGGGGTTCGGTGCTTCGCTGTGATGTCAAGGACATCATCACCAACTTACAGAGAAGGGACGGCTCTGAAATCCGTGGATTCCATGTACCGCCCCCATCACCCACAGCACCGCCTCATTTTCAGAGATGCAGCCGCCACAAGCTTAAACTCCTCAAGGAAGGCGGGGCCACTAAACGTCATTCCCGCAGCGCCAGGCCTCCCACCCAAAAAGCAGTGGGTACCCCAGCTGCGGCGCTGCCCCACACCACCTGACTCCTCCCCTCTCCCACCGCCTCCGACACACGGAGGAACCGGTAGGAGGAGGTTCTCCTCCACCTTCCGGGTTGGGAGAGATAACAACAGATTCATGGGTGCTTCAGATCATAGCGAAGGGCACTCCATAGAGTTTCTACAGAAACCACCCTGTCACCCCGCCTGAAGTCGTCCATGCAGGTGACTATCTTCCTTTGGTCCGGAAGAAATCTCTGCCCTCATCGTGAAGCAGGCTATAGAACCTGCCTCTCACCTTCAAGGGACGGGTTACTATTCTCATTTCTTCCTGGTCCCAAAGAAGACGGAGATCTCAGACCCATTCTTGATCTCAGCTCTCTTGAACCTTTACGTGGAATACAAAGGTTCAGGATGCTCTCCTACAGACCCTTCTGCCCTCCTTCTGCGGGTCAATGGCTTTGTGTGCTGGATATGCAGGATGAATATCTGCACATCCCATTCACCCTCTCTTTGCAAGTACCTTGGTTTTGCTTTCTAGGGGACCATTACCAGTTCCGGCACTCCCATTTGGTCTTTTCGGCACCCCAAGTTTTTACCAAAATGCCTGGCTGTGGTAGCGGCCCACCTGCTGCATTTGATGGGAGTTCAGGGTTCCTTACCTGGACGACTGACTCCTGTGGCCCATCCAGGAGGAGCTCCTGCATTTTCTCCCTCACCCAGCAGGTTTTCACTTGCCTGGGTATTACCATCAACCATTCCAAGTCTCATCTGGATCCCTCCCAGAGACTACAGTTTATCGGGCTATCCTCGATATGATGGTGAGCAAGGCCTTCCTGCCTCCGGACAGGGCGGCCCTCTTCAGTCACAGATTTCCTGCTATCAGAGCGCAGGGAAGGTCCCGCGAGGTTGGTGCTCTGGCCTCTTGGGGCTCATGGCAGCCGCCATCCTGACAGTTCCCCATGCTCGGCTGCATGAGGATCTCCCAGTGGGATCAACTTGTAGACGACCTAGATCATCTAGTTCTGATCTCCTCGCCGATGGCACAGACTTACAATGGTGGATGGTCGAGAGAACCTGTTTCGGGGTCCGCTTCTGTCATCCTTCCTCCCAGACTCTGACCACAGACGCGATCAGGCGAAGGTTGGGAGCCCATCTGGGTCCTCACCGAACCCAGGGATTATGGTCCAGATTGGAACTAGCTCTCCACATTAACGTGTCAAGCTTCTCGCAGTACTATATGCTCTCAAGCCCTTCACCAATACATTCTTCCGGTCACCTAGTCGTCCAGACGGACAACATGTGCATGGTGTGGTACATCAATAAGCAGGAGGATTGATCCTACCCTCTATGCAGGGAAGCAATGAGGGTTTGGGACTGGGTAACTCAACACAACCTTCACCTCACAGCATTTCATGTTCCAGGAGTCGACAATACTCTGGCAGACAAGCTAAGTCGCTCCTCTGCCCCTGCCACATGAGTGGGAATTGGACAAAAGGTTCTAAATCACATCTTCCACCTTTGGGGACTCCACAGATAGACCTGTTCGTTTTCTTCCCAAAACGCAAAACTTTCCAACTTTTGCTCGCCATTCCAGAGCGAGGTGCTTTCTGGAACGATGCTCATCTCAAGCTGGAAGGGCAGATTTGTCTATGCTTTTCCCCAATTCCTCTGGTCCCTCGTGTGTTGCAGAAACTATCAACAGAAGGAGCGAGAATGATTCTGATCGCTCCTTTCTGGCCCAGGCAAATCTGGTTCTCTCTTCTACAGTAATACTCTGAGGTTCCTCCTCTTCCTCTTCCTTTATCTCGAGGTTTGCTGACCCAGGACCAGGGATCCTGGTCCATCCGGGACTCAAGTCCCTACAACTTCATGCATGGCTCCTGCAGACCTAGCTCAATCCTGCTTTGGTGTCTCTCCAAAGGTGGCGGAGATTCTGGTGGAGGCTAGGAAACCCCACTAGGTCCACTTATGCCATGAAATGGAAGAGATTTTCTATTTGGGCTGCCTCTAGGAACGTGGAGCCTTTCTCCTGTTCAGTGGCCGTTCTGCTGGAATATTTACATCACCTCTTTGACCTGGGTCTCAGTCATTCCTCCTTGAAAGTGCACATGGCGCTATTTCAGCGTACCATGTTCCTTTGCCAGATAAAACATTTGCCCAGTTAGAGGTCTCTAAGACCTTTCTGAGAGGGGTCCTCCATCAGGGCCCCCGTCTGAACCCCTGCCCCCCTTGAGACTTGAACCTTGTTCTCGAGAAACTTACCCTTCCTCCTTGAACCTGCGGCCTCCATGAATTTGAAGTTTCTTTCGTGGAAGACACTCTTCTTGGTAGGCCATTACTTCCGCTCGAAGAATTTCTGAGCTCCAGGCCCTTGTGTGTAAAATCCCATACCTGATTTTTCACAAAGAACTAGTGGCTCTTCGCACTAACCCTAAGTTTCTACCTAAAGTGGTAGCAGAGTCTACCTTAAATCAGTCTATAGAGTTACCTGCCTTTTCACACAGTACTCAACCAAGGAGAATGTTTACTCCATACCATGGATGTTCACCGAATTCTGAGATACTACACCAACAGGACAAAGGATCTCAGAAAGACTGATCAGTTGTTCATCTCTTTGCTCACAAAAGGAAGGCAGTGCTGTTTCCAAGCAATGCCTATCGAAGTGGTTAGCTCATTGCATCACTTTCTGTTATGACAAGTACAACAAGACCTTTCCGAGGTCGGTCAGAGGTCACTCCACACGAGGAGTGACGGCCTCTGCAGCTTGTTTCAAGAATGTGTCTGCGGCAGACATATGTGCTGCCGCCACCTGACTTCCGTCCACACCTTTATGAAACACTACAGTTTGGACATTGCCTCTAAGCCGTAGAGGCAGGCTTAGGGCTAGCTGTTTTGCAGGGCCTCCTGTCTTGAGGCCTGCAAGGCTACTACTACTTTCAGGAGTAGTTTCCTCCTCCCGGTGCCTTTTATTTGTTCCAGACTGCTTGATTCAGTCTGTGTAATTACCTGCTGCAAGAGCCTCTCGAGTAAGATAGTAAAGTTACATAAGAACTTACCGTAACAGTAGATCTTGAGAGAGGTTCTTGCAGTAGGTAATACCTTCCCCCTCCATCCCCTATACTTTTCAGCTGTTTTCCAGGAATGGAAACATCTGCTTCTCTCGTCTGGGCCTTCCGGCCTGTGGCGGGAAAGAACTGGAAAGGCGGGCGTCTGGGACGCCCTGTATCTGACGTCGCATGATGCGGTCACCTGACATGGGGCAGTCCCTGCTTCAGGACTGCTAGCTAGAAATTTTTCTCGGAGGTCCTGCCGTTGGCTGGCGTCCAGTCCTATATGTAATTACCTACTGAAGAGCCTTTCTCAAGATCTACTGTTACGGTAAGTTCTTATGTAACTGTTCTTTTCGTGGCTAGCTCCTCATAGCTCATATCAGGGCTTCTCCTGAGCTTCGGAATTTAGCTCTGTATGATTTAGCAGTTAAGTCAAACTTTTTAACAGTGCAGCTTTTAGTGTGCTGTAATTATTACTGTCCTCATTGTCCATTTGATCCAATGCATCCCGAGCTTTCCCAGTAAGTAGCGGGATAGCTGGAAGCTCCAGGACTCTCTAGGAATTTTAGCCTGAATACAAACTTTTTCAAAAGAATTTAAAAGGCATCCACATCCTCCCCTCTTTGAATTCGCTATTAATTTGGAATTCAATGTGTAACCCAGTCCTGCAGTCCCAGTTAAACCCAAGCCACTTACCTGCTCTGGTGCTTCTGGTTGAGTCGTATCTTCTCAGTTCATGTTGTCTCTGGCGCTCCTGCTCCTCATGGTCTGCGTCCTCGCTCCTTTTCTCCTCTGCAGCCGTTGGCGCTTCGCTTCTCACGGTCTGTGTCTCTCTGTTCTCGCTCTGTCTCTCGGTGTTCTTGCTCTGCCTCTCATTGTTCCCGCTCTCTTCTCCTAGAACTCCAGCTCCATCCTGCGCAACTCAATTTGCAGCCTGATTACCTCTGGATTCAGGATACTGGTGACCTTCCCTGATGCTGTGGCCTTCACTGACAGTGGCCCTGTTGCCCCCTCATTGGATCTGGACACTGCACTGGCCACTAGCCCTGCCACACTCGAGATTTGGTCCTTTCCAGTCATGGTCCGTGATTCGCTGCTCTGGGTATCTACTACCATCAGGGCATCTATGAGGTTCTGCTTTTGGCTGTCACCCCGAACGGACCTCTGTCCCCACACAACTGCTTAAGTAATCTACAGTGTGCTCTGCTGTAGTCGAAGCCATCTTCTTCCCTGACTACTGCTACCTGACTTGCACTTTAGGAAAAAAAAAAAACGGGTAGGAACTTGACTCTACGCCAAGTGATATATAGTTCTGTTTCTTTTTAAAATAAAACTCTGCCTTTTTCTTTCTTTGCAAGTGAGCTAACGGTCTCAAGCTGACACGCTGAATCACAAAAGCTTGTGATACCAAAATTATGTCACGCTGCACCAATCTGTCACAAACCCACTCAGCAGGTCAGCCCTCTACCCCAAGTGCCAACCTCCGAGCGCAGTCTTGTGAACAGTTTAACTGAACAAGGTAACCCTCTTGTCTGTTTTTTTGGTTCGAATCCACCTTTGGTCTCAAGTCTAGGAGGCATTCAAACTGTAGAACCTCTTGCTAGCATACCCAATACACAGGCTCAGATATATTGGTCTTCAGGGGCCAGATATCTTGGCTCACGGGCAGCTAACCAGGTGTGCGAAAATGAACTCTTTAAAAACTTCAATAAAGACCTCACATTATTCTTACCTTTTCCGGTTTGGTATCACCATTCAAGCTTATGCCCAGTGTCTGCTGTAACCATATATACTCTACTTGTAAAGGAAAGGAATCAAAGACAGACCAAGTAAGCTCTAAAAGAGTTTTACTAAAATAGATAATAATATGTAAAACATACAATACAGAACTATTATATCACAGGACATACAAATCTTTTAAAAGAACAAGGTTTTAAACAGTGCAGTTCCTAGTACAGTAATTAGATTTGTCTCTCTTCTAAATACCTGTTTAAAGTGGTCACAGATGTTTCTTTGTTAGAGTTTAGATAAAAGTGTCTCTGAAGTAAAATAGAATAATCTTTTAAAAGCTGGTTTTCCCACCTATTCTGCATGCGGTCACCTAGCTCCTCCCTGTCAGAATATATAAAAAATATCTGTATAAAAACAGGATGTCTTTTCAAAGTATTACATTCTGCAACCTCAGCATAACTCATGATCTTACTTTGAGAGGGCTCTTGCAGTAGGTAATTACATATAGAACTAAGCTGGCAGTCAGGACCCCACGGAAAAATGTTCTAGTTAGCAGTCTCTGGCGGGGACCACCCCCACGTTAGGTGATGGATGTCACCACGACGTCAGTATAAGGGGTAGTCCCCCACTCCCGCCTTCAATTCTTTCCGCCATTAGCTCGTGTCAGCACCTCTTGTAAAGGTCAACGCTTGCCAGCCTGTCGTCGGTAGTTCTACCGTCGCTTTTTCTCGATTTATTCAACAGATAGTTTGCTTTTTGGTGGTGTATGTCATCCCCTACACCCTCCGAGCACAGAATAAGTCCGACTGACAGTGGCCAACTCTCGCACAAGGACGCCATTCCCAGTGTCTCTTCTGTCTGGGCTCGGATCATCAAGCGAAGTGCCAGCATTGCCTGAACTTCAACACCGCCACCCGAGACAGAGGCAGTAGTCCCTGGAGGCCCACATCCTTAAAAAAAATGACCTCCATGGAGAAGGAGTAGAAAAAGCTCCGTTGGGCTTCTGCTTCCCCGAAGGCCATCGTAGGGAAGCTAGGACTGGGCTCCTCTTCCACCACTACTCGCTGGTGTTGCCATGTTACAGGTAGCACCCTTCGGGACCGGGTCACGACGCCATCTTGGAGGCTTCCAAGATGGCATCGCCCGCCTGTCTGGCTCGCGCCGGGCCCATTCGGCACCCTCCGGCCATTGGAGGTCCCACTCCCAGTAAGGCCGCTGCCATGCAGCCTAGTGGTGCTAGTGGCAGCGGTAAGCCAGATGTTGGCTTCTCTGCGCCCGCCGAATCGGCCGCTTCGTCGTCCGACCCTTTGGGGTTGGCGCCGGCCCTATTCCAGCCAACCAGACCACTCCTTCTTCGCATCCTGCCTCAGGCGAAGGTCCGCTAAGTTGGATCAGCTCCTCCGGCGTCCGCCTCAACTCTGCCGATAAGTCAGGCCGTCGGGCTGCCCGACACCTGCACGGTGGTCGAGCCGGCGCCGGACCTTACTTGCCTGCCATTCCCGGCCTCTCCAGCCTTCACTGCCCTCCAGGGACCCTGGGTCCCTCACTGACCCCTGGGAATTTTCTCCTCTTCCCGGGTGATGCTGGAGATTTTTCACACCCTCGTCAGATCTCCCTCCCGCTGGGTGGGACGACCTGATGTCGGTTCCCGGACGCCAGCCCGGCGGCCGTCCTGCCTACACCGGGCGACATCCCCCTCCCAGGCGCCTCCCCACACGGGCCTGCTGCTGCCAGGCTTCCTGTTCAGAGCCTGCCTGCTGGGTACCCTGCGGACCGTCTGCCCGGCAGATCCCCTGGTTCCTGGGTATCCGACCCCGTCGTATCAGATGCTGTCATACCGGGTCCGCAGGTATCCGGTGCCCCAGTATCCGGCCTTGACCTGTCCGCGCCACAGTACATGGTGCCTCATTACCGCCCGGATTACCCACCATCAGGTTATGGATATGCTCCTTACAGATACACTCAGTATCTGTATCCCCTCCTCCTCCTCCTCCTCCTCCTCCACCGCCCCCTCAGCGCTGGTGGATTTGAAGGAGACTCTGGCTTCCTGGTGGGCTGAGGCCAAGGCTCAACTCACTAGGGAGGTGGAGAGTCATCTTCGACGCCGGGTCCTGGTTCCAGACCCCACGCCGGGATGAGAGACCCCTCCACTACTCCGGATACCAGAGGTGAGCCCTCCAGTTCCAAAGCAGGGTTGGATATGCTTCCCGAGGGCTTCCTAAGGGTCCGTTCCTCCCCGCATCAGGAGGTGGTGTCTTCCTCTTCTTCCTCCCTCGAGCCTTCGGATGATTCCGATGGGCGCTGCAACTTGGACAACAGGCCCGCTCTCCGGATAAGCCCAGGCCAAGGACTCCTCCGAAATCTCTTCCGGAGGATCTTTCCTTCACGGAGTTGGCAAGAAAATCCAGACTATCCATCAGTGGCACTCTTTTGGAGCCAGATCCACAGCGGCAGAAGCTAGCTGCCCATTTGGACCTACCCGAGGTCGCTCCTACCTTGGTTCCACCCTGGATCAAAGCCTCACCGCGTATCTTGTTTCCACTTTCTGGAAGTAACCCTCCGCATAGCCCCCTTCGAGGAAGGGGACAGGCTATATCAGGCTCCGAGGTGTTGAGTTTCTTACCTCTCACCCCAGGGTTGGCTCGGTCATGATCAGTGCCGCCCATGGCGGACAGCCAATCCAAAACATTTGAGCTTGTCACCCCCGATAAAGAATCCGCCTTCTGGACCAGTATGGGAAGAAGGTCTTCACTTCTTCCACTCTCTGGGTATTAAGGCCTTGAACACATCACCCATATGGGGGATTACCAGGAGGCCATCCTTGGCGCAGTGGAAGCTAAACTAGACTCCTTTACTGGAGTCACAGACTAAACAGGAAGTGACAGACCTGGTCCGATCTGCTCTTTCGGCCAGTAGGCACATGCTTTTGCTTCATACGATGCAGTTGGCACTGCTGGTAGGAGTTCAGCAGGATGCGCCCTTCAGGGTTCGGTGCTGTTCAGGGGTGATGTTAAGCATATCATCACGGACTGCGGAGAAGGGCACTGATCTCAAAGGAGGTCGACGACTTGTACAGAGCCCCTCAACAGCAGCACCGTCCTTTCGCAAGCAGGCACGGGCCAGGCGAAACCACAGGGGCAGGCCAATAAACCTGGTCTCTCAGCCCCTGCCCAAACGAGCAGCGGAGCTCCAGCCACGGCATTGCCTCACACTACTTAACTCCTTTCTTCTCCCACAGCCCTCTGGCCCTTCCATAGGAGCTGGTAGGGGAGGTTCTCCTGCATCCACCGGGTTGGGAGAGGACCACGTCAGACGTTTGGGTGCTCCAGCTGATAGCGGAAGGACACTCAATAGAGTTTCCTCAGAAACCTCCCAGAAAACCCCTCCCAGGTTGTCTTACTCCCGGAGCACCTTCTTCTGGTTCGGAAGAAATCTCTGCCCTTCCTCAGAGGCGGCGAGAAGCCCGTCCCCTCCATCTCAGGGGCGGTTACTATTCTCATTTCTTCCTGGTTCCCGGAAGTCAGGCGACATGAGGCCCATCCTGGACCTCAGTTCCCTGAACCTGTTTGTGGAGTACAAGAGGTTCCGATGCTCTCTCTGCAGAGCCTCTGACCCTCCTTTCGCCGGGACAGTGGCTGTGCACTCTGGACATGCAGGATGCCTACCTGCATATCCCTATTCACCCGTCCTCACAAATACCTTGGGTTTTCTTTTCAGGGGCCACTACCAGTTCGGCCCTCCCATTTGGTCTCCTCGGCCCCAGTATTTACCAAATGCCTCTGTGGTGGCGGCCCACCTGCGTACCCAGGGGTTCAGGTTTTCCTTACCTGGACGATTGCTCTGGCGGCCCCATCCAGGGAAGATCTCCTGCGCTCCCTTTCTTACCCTGCAGGTTTTCACCTGCTGGGTATTACCATCAACCAGACCAAGTCCCATTTGATCCCTTTCAAAGACTCCAGTTTATCGGGTGATACTGGACACGACTTCAGGTATGGCCTTCCTGCCTTTGGACAGGGTGGCCACCCTTCAGGCTCAGGCCAGCCTGCTGTCCAGCCGTGGGCGGGTCACTGCCAGGTCAGTCGCCGCCTCCTTGGGCTCATGGCGGCTGCCATTCGATGGTGCCTTGCACTCGAAACCACATGAGATCTCTCAGTGGACGCCTCGGTCTCAGTGAGATCAACTGCTGGATGACTTGGATCGCGAAGATCCTGGTCTCCTTCCTATGGTTCGGGACTTGCAGTGGTGGATGGTTTAGGAAAATCTTTGTCGGGAGTTCCTTTTGTCTTTCTTCCCTCCCAGATCTTAATGACAGGCGCCTCGGGCAAGGGTTGGGGAGACCACCTGGGATTTCATCGGACCCAGGGCTGTTGGTCCAGACTGAGCAGACTCTCCACTCAATGTACTCGAACTGAGGTGCGTCCTGTATGCCTTACAAGCTCTGCATCTGTATGTGCTTTCTGGTCATCTGGCTGTTCAGATCGACAACATGTGTGTGTGGTACATCAGCAAACAGGAAGGAACCCATTCTTACCCTCTTTGCAGGAAGCAATGCGAGTTTGGGATTGGATGATACTTCACAACCTTCACCTCACAGCGGTTCATGTTCGGGGTCGAGAACACTTTGGCAGACCACCTCAGCTGGTCGTCTGCCCAAGTGCATGAATGGGAACTGGATCAGGGAGTAGTAGACAATGTCTTCCTATGCTGGGAAACCTCTTAGGTAGACCTGTTTGCCTCTCCTCTCAACAAAAACTTCCCATCTTCTGCTCGCATGCTTCAGGGTGCGGAGTGTTTTGAGAGACACTCTGTCTCTAAACTGGAAGGGCAGATTCGTCTATGCTTTCCCCAATCCCATTGATCCCGAGGGTCCTACACAAACTCTGTTCGGAAGGAGCTCGAATGATCCCCATCACTCCGTTCTGGCCCAGGCAAGTTTGGTTCTGTCTTCTGCAACAATACTCAGAGGAGCCTCCTCTTCCTCTTCCTCTGTCGCAACTTTTGTTGACCCAGGATCAGGGGACCCTGGTCCATCCAGGACTCAGATCCCTTCAGCTGCATGTGTGACTCCTGCAGGCGTGATTCAATCCTGGTTCGGGGTTTGGTCGAGGTGGCGGAGATTCTAGTGGAGGCAGAAAGCCCTCCATTCATTCCACTTATGCCATGAAATGGAAAAGATTCTCTGTTTGGGCCTCTTTCAGAGCATGTGAGCCTTTCTCCTGCTCTGTCAGGAGGCTCCTGGATTATATGCTTCACCTCTTCGATCTGGATCTCAGTCACTCCTCCTTGAAGGTTCACATGGTGGCCATTTCCACTTACCACGTTCCATTCGGGACAGGTCCTTTGCACAGCTGGAAGTCACTAAGACCTTTCTTAGAGGGTTCTCCACTTAAGACCACCCATTCTGCACCTCCCTTCCTTGGGACTTGAATTTCGTTCTCGAGAAGCTTACCCTGCCTCCTTTGAGCTGGCAGCATCAGCAGACCTTAAGTTCCTTTCCTGGAAGGCTCTCTTCCTGGTGGCCATTACCTCCTGACCAATTTCCGAGCTTCAGGCCTTGATGTGCAAAATCCTGTACTTGATTTTCCACAAGGAACGTGTGGCTCTGCATAACAACCCTAAGTTTCTCCCTAAGGTAGTAGCAGAATCTATGCTGAATCAGTCCTTGGAACTGCTTGTGTTTTTCACGCAACATTCCAATCAAGGAGTACCTCTTAAATACTCTGGACGTTCACCGGTTCTGAGATACTACACCAGTAGGTCTAAGGATCTCAGAAAATCTGATCAACTGTTTGTCTCTTTTGCTCGCTAAAGAGAGGGCAATGCCTTTCAAAATGGTTGGCTCATTGTATCACTTTCTGTTATGACAAGGAACACAAGACCTTGCCAGGTCAAGTCAGAGGTCACTCCACTAGGGGTGTCACTGCCTCTGCTGCTTGTTTCAAGAATGTGTCAGTGGCTGACATCTGTGCAGCCGACACTTGGACCATACCTCACGAAACAACAGTTTGGACATTGCCTCTCGCCGCTGGGTTGGCTGTTCTGCAAGGTCTTCTTTCCTAAGACCTTCACAGCCAGAAGATCTGTGTATGAGTAGTTTCCTCCTCCCATGAGCTTCTCTTTTTCCAGACTGCTTGAGACTCAGTCCTATATGTTACTTACTGCAAGAGCCCTCTCCAGTAAGATAGTACAGTTACGTAAGAACTTACCGTAACAGTAGATCTTCAAGAGAGGCTCTTGCAGTAGTAAACTCTTCCACTCTTCATCCCTTCAGCTTTTCAGCTCCTTTTCCAGGATGGGAATTATCTGCTTCTCTCTCGTCTTGCCTTTTGGCCTTGGCGGGAAAGAACTAGAAGGTGGGCATGGGGTACCACCCCTTTATACTGACGTCGCGTGACGCCTGTCACCTGAAGTGGGGCGGTCCACTGACAGAGACTGCTAGCTAGAAAATTTTCCGTGGGTCCTGACACCTGCCGGCTTCAGTCCTATATGTAATTACCTACTGCAAGAGCCTCTCTCGAAGATCTATTGTTACGGTAAGTTCTTACGTAACTGTACTTTTTCTTTCAAATGACATCTCTTTGATCTATTGATCAAGCTTTCCTCTCACACAGACACCAAAGCATTTATGATTTCACACCAGTGTACAAAACCTGGTTTCCTCCTCTTGAAACATCATAAGATGGATATGTTCAACTCAAGCCTCTTCCAGCCTGGATTAACTTGGATAAAACAGGAGATCCTTGATCAAGGCCTGTTCTACTCTGTAATTAGCTTCTGGCCTTCCATGTAACACCTTGTATCTAAAACCTGTGTGTGTGTGATATATCACATGCTGTTTCAGCATTTCTCATGGAGACAGTTCATAACACATTTTGTATTTTACAAAATCATACAGCACTCAGAACTGGCCGTCCACGTCACAGTGCAATTTCAAAAAGTGCAACAATTATAAATATATCTCATTGTGCAAAAGTGTGTTAAAAGGAAAACACCAAACAACAATCTCCCTAATCTCATTTTAATAGACTGCCAGTCCAAATACACTTGTCTAGTGTATAATTTACACTTACGGTGCAACCCAGTCCCAAGATGCAATTTTACCTGGAAAACAAGTTTCCTTGCATTCTCAGTATGAACCCAATTGAGGACCCATTTTAAGGTTCCAACTAAAATGTATTGAAAGTATAAGATCATTTTAGAAAAATAGAAAAGGGAGAAAAGAGGCATATAATCAGTGTAACACAAATATTTATGCTTAAAACTGGAAAGGAGTCCTTGGATCAGGAAGGGCTCCTAAAATTTTAAGACTATAGTAGTAGCCACAGATGTTTTGCAAAATTTCTAAAGGGTTTCTCTCTGTTGCCCCTACTGTGGAAATGCAGAAAGCAGGAGATTTCTCTAAAAATATCACAGACATTTTGGGAAATAGCTGGCAATGTCTGTGGCTACTACTGTATGTTGTGGGATTAGAACCAGACTACAACTGCCCCAGTTGTTCCCTTTGCAGCTGCAGTTGTAGTCTGGAAGGAGGAAGAGTGAGGGTAATGTGAAGAAGTACTTCTTTATAGAAAGGTTGGTGGATGCATGGAATTGCCTCCCACAGGGGTGTTGGGGCAAAAATGGTGGAGGAATTCAAAATGCATGGGACAGACTCATGGGAATAGTAGAAACAGGGAAGGGTGGAAAACTGCAGATCAGCTACAGTCTAGGCGTAGGTAAAGGTAGGAAAAATAGGCAGACTAGATGGACCAGGCGGTCCTTATCTGCTGACAAATTCTATGTATCTACAAGTCCCCCAGTCTCCCACAAAGTGGTACCCCTCTCACCCATTAAGCTCCTTAGTTACATCACTCCTTATCCTATCCTGCTTCCTCCTTGTCCCCACAGGAGGACTTTGAAAAGGCCAAGGAGGCTGAGTGTGCACCAGTTTTCACCCAGTCTGCGAACGCGCTACTGCCATCCCTATCAACTGGTTTACTATATCATTGATACTCAGGTGTACCAGCATCCCCAACTCCCCGACAGTCCCTGTAGCTTTAAGTCTTCCCTACAAGACCTGCAGCTCAGTCAAATCATCAGGTACCCACTTGTCTTAATACTAAGACAAGAAGTCACTCCGTCCTGCACTGGATCCTAGTGAGCAGAAGTGATCATATCAGAGGATCTGGAATAGTTGCTGATGTACTAAGTCATCATTTCCTAGTCTGTTGTATTTGGAAGAATGCCTTTACAGCCCCCCATCCAAGAATGCTTGCAGTTAGAGACTTCTCTCAATTTCACAAGACTGCTTCCTTGAGGATCTAGTTGTTGTCAAGTGGGATGGAATTGGATAATGTTAATAAGCACCTTGACTTCCAGATTTACAGCCTCCTTGGTGTCTTTAATAGACAGACATATTTCCTTGACGCCCTTGATTCAGAGACAAGGGCTTGTGCTGAAAGTGGCTTACGCCTGACCTTTGTAAGCTGATGAGGCAGAGGGTCAAGGGTGGTATATTTTAGGGCCACTCGGTCTCATAACAACTGGCTCAGCTGCTGAGCACTAAGGAATCTGTGCAAAACCAGCCTTATAACTGCTAAGGTGACTTATGTAAGAGTGTCACTCCACCAACTCACAAAATCCCAGACAGTTCTGGTGCAACTAAACAACCACCTCAAAGACAAAGTGACTGCCCTCCCACCAAGATATAATCTACGAGGGCAAAACTTTTGTGACCCTATCCTTGCAGTTGATACCTTTAATAGATTCTTAACAAATCTTGTGCAGTTTAAGGAACCCTCACCCCAATTCCATTTCAAGTTTTCTCAAGGCAGGAGGTGTTACCCCAGTTACTGAAGGTAAAGCCTATAGGTTCTGCTGCACATAACAAGCTTGAACCCAGGTTACTTAAACTGCTGTAGGTACTCACATCCTCGCTGCCCCTGTTATGACCCTTTCAACTTGTCCTTCTGCAGATTGACCTACCAAGCCACTGAAAAGTTGTTCATGTTGTCCCTGCTCATAAAGGAGGTGTGAAAGACCTTGTTGAGCAATACAGGACCACCTTTCATTCTGTTTACCCTCACCATGAACCTTGAAAGACTAGTTTACTATATAAATACTTTGTTGGAATTTGAGGGAAATGAGATGTTTGATTCACCAAAGATAAAATTCTGTCGATGTGTTGGCTTATGCAGATGATATTGTTTTATTTGCTTTACCTCAGTGGGTCTACAGAATAAGCTCAACAAATTCCATAAGAAATGTCAAGATTTAGAGTTAGACATTCATTTGAAAAAAAAACAAAATTTATTATATTCTCTGGAAATAAAATAATAGGAAGTTCAGGAAAATTAATCTAGGGTATGAGCAGATTGAAAGGGTTATGTCTACCTAGGAGTGAAACTTTCTGAAACCACAATCTGGGCCATGCATCTGGATGATCAGTAGGTGAAAGCCAAATTCGTAGCTAAAAGCACTGTTAAGATTTAATTATCAATATGGCGGTATACGATACTTCCGGCCATAAAAGCAAGGAGGCTAAAATATTACAAATACTATTTTATGGGGTTGAGGTGGGGGTCATACAAAGCTAATCAAATAGAAAAATAATGTATTACTACAAGGCTCTTCTAAATATACCAACTTCAACAGCCAATGTAACGTTAGGGCTGAGCTGGGAAGGTGAATCCATAATCTCTTAAACTTTCAAGAATAGTGAATTATTGGTTGAAAATTATTAATAATAAATATAATAATTTACCAATGATATGCTGGGAAGAAAAATTGTTCTGGGAGAAACAGAGTATATAGTCTATAGGGCTAAAAATGTTGAAATATACTTTATCAGGAATAAACATGTGGCATCTGTGGGTAGATTTTAATAAAACATAATGATCTCTGAAAATGTGGTAAAATAGTTAAACAGGAGCTAATAAGTAAAGCAGTGGAGGAGGATATGTTACAAATTAAAATGTAAAAATCGGACATGGTTTAAAGATAACAAAATTGACCCCGACATTGAACACTATCTAGTGAACAGAGCAAACCCAGATCAAAGAAAACTTATTACCTGAGGTAGAATGGGACTGATCACATCAAATTCACGCTTTAATAAAATTCCAGAAAGGAAATTTTTGTCCCTGTAATAAAGGATTTATTGAGACTATTTCTCACATAATCACTATTTGCCTTCTATACTCCAAACCAAGAAAATAATTTCTTTTGACATTTTGAAAAATACACCGAGGTAAATTATGACCCTGTTTTCATTTGCTGCACCCAAGTGCAGAAATCAAAAAAAGAAAGAATTGTCAAATTTCTTGCAGCTGCTGTTAAACAAAAAAAACAAAACGGATTCACCAAACCAGCACCCAGTAAATGGAGTAACGATCTCTTTTTAGAAAATATATAGTGTAATACACGGGGTTCAATTAATTAGATAAACAAGAAACATAAAAAGAATTATATTCTCTTTTCCCCATATTTTTATTTTGCTTATGTTAAATTATAAACATCGGTGATAAGTCTAATTGTACTTTTTCTGTTTTAAATTATCTTTAATCTGTCTAGAACTGTATATATGTCTTAAATATGTAAGGTTTTTATGTGAATTTGTAATAACCTTTTGTTTATTCAAATAGTTAAACAATAAATTGATTGATTGACTGGTTTACAGCTAGCTTCAAGCATACATTGAAGCCTCACGCTCTTCTGTCACCCAGAATGGCTTCAGGAAGAACAATGGTACAGACACAGTCCTAGTACCACTCTCAACAGACCTTCTTGATGCCCAGGAAGCTGGTCAATCAACCGTGCAATCTTCATCAACCTGACTAAGATGTTTGACTTGGACAGTCACAAGCTGCTGTTGTGTAAACGAAAGGGGTTGGGCCTGGATAATGCGTCTTGTACCTGGTCTAGTAACTATTGTCAAGAAGCAGGTAGTTAAGTGGGGGGTTGCTACTCCACCATGAGGGTGATCATAGGTGGGGTTACCCAGGGTCAATACTGGGTCCTTTGTTGTTTTCCTGTTTATTAACTTGCTACACACTGTGGTGGCTCCAAGTTCCTGCTCTATGTAGATGATCCCATGCTATACAAATGTCCTCAGACCCTGTGGATATCGAGGCAGGGCTTAAAGCTGATTTTTGTCTCTTGCAATCCTGGTTCAGGGCCAGTAAGCTCCTTCTGGGGCCAGTAAACTCCTAAATGTTAAGAAAACAAAGTTTGTATTCTTTGTCCTTCATAGGCTCGGAGAAGATTGGAGTGAATATCTAAAATTTGCACAAACAAAGATGGCCCTATCGAGACTGTTTCTTTGTAAAATATTTGGTAGTCTTACTGGACCAAGAATTCTCATTCAGTCCACATGCTGACTGGGTGACCATGTTGCTCAAACAAAAATAGAACTACTTTTATCGGCTCAACTCCTACCATGCTGTCAAAGTTAGGCTATCCATAGCTAACAGTGTTTTGCTCCTGTCCTGTTATATGGTGCCCCCATCCTATCCTATCCTCTTTGAAAAACACTGAGCTCTTTAAACTCAAGGCCCTGTGCTACTACGTTGCTCACTTTGCGTGGTGGGAAACACCATTGTAAGGTTCTTTCCAACTTAGACTGGCCCTTTCTTGAAGGAAGGCTACTACCTCTGTTCTTTGTCTGGGACATGAAACGTCGCACTCCTCAGCCTAGCTATATACTAACATACTAAATGCCAGCAGAATAGGCTCAACGGGTCTTTCGTGGTTCAATATTTGTCAGCCCCCACCTGGGTGCTGACCTTGCTGTCCCCCTCGCCTTTCTCTGGCTTCTCCTTCCAGTTCCGGATATTCTTGCTGCATTGGATTTTGCTTCCAGAACCCTTCCCTGTACCTGTCCCACCCTCTTGAACCCCTCCACTGTCTCTGCCTCCACCAGCCCCTAGGTAGTGCATTCCATGGCTCCACCACCTCTCTCAGTGAAGTAGCACCTCCTCCTTTCTCCCCTGAATCTTCCCTCCAGCTTCCACCCATGCCCTCTAGTGGCCCTTCCTCCTTCCTTTGAAGCACCCTGACTGTTCCTCCCCTATTTACCCTCTTCATGTACCTGAAGACCTCTATCATGTCCCCGGTCCCTTCTCTCTTCCAGTGTGTACTATATTTAGCTCTTCGAGCCTCTCCTCATAGGTCCTGTCCCCAAGCCCCAAATCATTTTTGTTGCCCTCCTCTGGACCCTCTCCAGGAGGTTAATGTCCCTCTTAAGTGTGGCCTCCAAAACTGCACGCAGTACTCTAGGTGCGGCCTCACCAAGCAGTTATACAGAGGAGTATCACTTCCTCCTTCTGGAGATGATCCCCTAGTGATGCATCCCAGCATCCTGTTGGCCTTGGCTGCTGCCCTCCTACAAGTCTCAGAGTTGTTCATCTTGACATCCACCACCAGCTTCTTCTTGGAGTTTAAACCCAGCAGAAAGAACCTTGATTTGCTGTGTTTCAAAGTGAAAAGTGCAGAATGATACACTTTATTTATTATTTATTTATATACTTAGCTTTTGTTTACCAGGTAAACACACTAGACAGTCAAGTGCCTATTTTCAGGTGTGACCTAGGAGAATTACAAAGGCAACAACAATTCAGAGACAATGTAACAGTAATCCTCCTGGGGGAATGCTACAAGTCTCGATGGCTGAGAGGGACCTGGGGGTGGTGGTGGATGTCGAGATGTACAACTCGGAGACTTGTAGGAGGGCAGCAGCCAAGGCCAATGGGGTGCTGGGATGCATCACTAGGGATCACCTCCAGAAGGAGGGCGTGATACCCTCTGTATAACTGCTTGGTGAGGCCGCACTCGAGTACTGCGGCAGTTTTGGAGGCTACACTTAAAGAGGACATTAAACTCCTGGAGAGGGTCCAGAAGAGGCAACCAAAATGATTTGGGGCTTGGGGACAGGACCTATGAGGAGAGGCTCAAGAGCTAAATATGTACACATTGGAAGAGAGAAGGACCGGGGACATGATAGAGGTCTTCAGCTACATAAGGAGGTAAACGGGGAGGAACAGTCAGGGTGCTTCAAAGAAGGAGGAGGGGGCCACTAGAGGGCATGGGTGGAAGCTGGAGGGGGAATATTCAGGGGAGAAAGGGGAGGTGCTACTTCACTGAGAGGGTGGTGGAGCCATGGAATGTGCTGCCTAGGGGCTGGTGGAGGCAGAGAGGTGGAGGAGTTCAAGAGAGGATGGGACAGGTACAGGGAAGGGTTCTGGAAGCAAAATTCAACGCAGCGAGATTATCCGAACTGGGAAGGGAGAAGCCAGAGAAGGCGAGGGAGCAAGGTCAGCTCCCAGGTGGGGCTGACCAAACGAGCAGTCGCTGAAGACCATTAGGCCTATTCTGCTGGCATTTTAGTATGTTAGTACAGTCAGGTGCAGGCAGAGAACCCAGGCAGTAACAAATTAAGAGACAAGGTAGCAACAGTTAACAAGGTACAGACAGGAATAGGCAGCAAACTGTGGTCAGGTGCAGGCAGAGAACATAGAAGGCAAGTACAGTGATTAAAGCATGGTGACTACAGGAGGTGGCCAGGGGGCCAAACATATCTCAGCAGGGCCTTATCAAGAATGCGACATAGACAACTGCACACGCAGTTGTCGAAGGTGCACAAGTGCACCATGGAGGTGGTCAGCTAAGAGCAGAGGCAGCCAGAGGCTTGTTTTAAGTGGCCCCAGAGGGAGGGACCTGAAACAACTGTGGGAGGGGCAGACCTTACATTAGCAGGAGTAGGTTCCAAGCTCTGGGGGCAAGGGCTCTGAAGACACGGTCCCCGTGAGGGAGCGAGTTTTGGGACCATGAGAGCCTGGGAGTCGCTAGACCTCAGCTGATAACCAGAGGGGACGGGTTTGAGCAGATCAGCGAGTGCAGGAGGGGTGGACGATCAGAGGATGTTGTCTGTAAGTTGCCCAAGATAAAGGATCGATGGTTACTAGGGAGAGCCATCCCAGCCTGGAGTAGAGTTGACAGTGATGGGTGAGGGGGAGCTGATAGGGCTGGCGACATAAATTGTTGTACGCTGTGTCACATTTTGTAAGCCAGGTTTTTGGGGTCTATGAAGGAGGTGAGCTCATAGCAGAGCGTGGCTAAGAACCCTTTGCAAGGGCAAGTCGGTAGCAGGTGAGGCAGCTTTATCTCTGTACGCCAGGCCCAGTTTACAGTTTGTGGCCTTGCAGGAGTTTTGTATGTGCAGGAGAGGTCCAGCTGAGGGTCGAGGGTTACCCCAGGTACTTGAAAGAGTCGACTACTGACACAGGGACGCTCATCAGCACCAGCAAATTTGAGATGTGCCTGGCATGCTCTATCCTTGGAAAGGGAGCCATAACATGGCCTGTGTCTTCTGAAGGTTGATAATAAACTTATTAGCCTTGAGCCAAGATTGAATGTGAGCAATCAGTGTTTAGGCTGGTGTTTATGTCTCTAATATCGTGGGAGCTAGCCAGAAGCACAAGGTCATCAGCATAAAGGGTGACGTGCCCGGAGGCAGGGACCAAGGACAGCTGATTAATAAAGAGGGAGAACAGTATGGGGCCAAGGACAGACCCCTGAGGCACCCCGCTGGTTACCGTGCAAGCCAAGAGAGGGCTTTGGAACGTGGTACTGTTTCCTGCCCAAGAGGAAGTTAGTAAACCAGGCTAGGACGGGGGAAAGGCCGAGGGACCAGAGGGCAGCACCCAGGAGAGTGTGATCAACCAAATCAAAGGCCTTTGACACGCCGATGAAAATGGCACCCGTGAGTTTGCCTTGGTCTGTCAAAGTTCTGATTGCTGAGGTGACCTGAGCAAGGGCAGTGGAGGTGCTGTGCTGTTTTCAGAACCCATGCTGCGCAGGGGAGAGGAAGTCATGGGTCTGGAGGAAGTGAGCAAGCTGGGAGGCCACTACCTTTTCAAGCAGTTTGTTCACTGCAGATAGTATCACTATGGGGCGATAGTTATCAAGTATTTTGGGATCCCCACGCTTGAGGACAGGGGTCACACGGGCCACCTTTCCATATAGCTGGGATAGACCCAGATATGAGGGAGGAGATGAGAATGTGAGATAGGTCGTGCTGCTAGGGGGTCCCCAGGCCGGTAATTTGGGCTTAAGATTCATGCCCAGCTCCAGAGTGAGGGGAGAGTCCAGCTAGGAGCTTCGTATCTTTGCAGGAGACAGTTTTAAAATAGAATGGGGGATGGGATGCGGTGCTACCAGTGGGGCCCGGGTCATTGGGTACTGAGGAAATGGGGTTGTAGACAGACAGGTCGGAGAACAGGACGTTGAAAGCATTGGCTATGGTCAGGGCATTGTTACAGCTGATTCTTCGATTTTATGATGTCTGAGACCTGGGGGCAGACAGGACCACTAACAGTATGCTTTGATCGTGTGCCAGAAGCTCCCGGGTTCTTGGCAGATACTTCAAGGGAGGATTTGCAGAACTCACTCTTGGCTGAGTGGATCACCCGCTACAGGAGTTCCTAAGCTGCCTGTAATCCTCAAAGTCTGTTCTGTCCCCAGAGGCCTTACATTTTGCCAGCTTTGTCTCTGAGCTTCATCAGGGCAAACAGGCCCCCTGCAGCCACTTAGTGACAGTGCCCTCACTCTTCTTTTTATGAGTGGGGCATGTCTGTCTTGTAAAGGCAATAAGGATAGAAAGCAGTCGAGCAGCAGAGGAGTCGCTGTTGGCATAGACTGGGGCCAGTCAGTCAGGCTGAGGTCATCAGGGAAGTTGTTGTGGTTACATTTTGAATAGTCCTGCATTTGAATGACTTTTGGCGGGACCCTGGGGTAAGGACCTTCCAGATACAGTAGGTAGGGGAATGGTCCGAGATGGAATCTGAGATGAGGCCAGAGACAGTAATCCGGTCGGGCCTATTGCTCAGCATCCAATCAAGAAGAGTGCCTTTTTCCCCAGAGGAAGAGGACCTGGTGGGCTCTGTGATAATTTGACCTAGGCAAGACCAGACAGGAGGGGTTCCTAAGTTTTAGCGTTGACACTCTGCCAGTTTAGGTTTAAATCTCAACACTAAGAGTTCACTAGTGCTCACCTTGGGACTGAGGCAGTCAAGGAGATGGAGAGGCCGCAACCCACATTTTGGTGGATTATACACACAGGCCAGGTGGAGCTTCTTGGCATTGCCCAACACAAGAAGGGCATGCAGTAACTTCGCAAGGGGGTATGACAGTCACCTTGAGGTGGGGTTTAAAGTAGAGCAGCAGGCCAACCCCTGTTTGTTACCCATGCTATCCTGCCTGATTGCAAGGTAGCCTGGGGGGGCACAGACAGAGTCTGAGTGGGCAGGTTTAAGCCAGGTTTCGAGATCCCCAGGATGTCCGGATTGTAGAGGGTGACCCAGGCCTTAGGGTCTGAGAGGTTAGCGAGTAGGCTGAAGACATTGAAGTGGGCAATCTTAAGCCCCTAGCATACTGCCAATGGGGAGGAAGCATGCTGAAAGGGGTGGGTTCGCTATAACAGCAAGGCGCAGCTCACACAGGTAGAAAAGTCAGCTGAAATGCAGTGAATGGTTGATAAATCTATATCTTAATGATAAATCTATATCTTAGTGGCAGTGAAGCGGCAGTCAAATTGTGAAGCAGGTAGGTAAATTCACAACAGAAATGCAGAAATCAGTAGATCAGTTATGAACTTAGGTGTTGTAATCAGATTCTCTAGTTGGCTTATGTGAACAGTTCTAATGGCAGATAATATGATAGTCTGTCACAAGGTTAGAAGTACAGCATGACATATCAAGCAGCAGCATGAAAGCAGAATTATCGTGCCCACCACGAGGAGGTTGGCATAGGGTAGGGACAGACAGCTGAAGCAGAACACGATAGGCCCACCAAGTAAGTGGGAGGGACTAGACGATTTAGGGGAGGAGGGAATGGGGTGGTTGGGAATATATATATATATATATATATATTTTTGTGTATTCTTTTATCTCCTCCTACACCCCGACACCCACCACCCCTTTGGGCCTCCTAGCGCCCACCTCCCCGGCAGTCCTCCTCAGAGCATCTCCTCACAGATAGCAGCCAATCCTGAGTTGTCCCGGCGTATCCCGTCGCTGGTGGGTCCCTCCTCCGAGGGGAAGGCACCGGGTGGCAGGGAACCCAGCACACTATTTTTTACTTACGGTCCGGGATGCTGCTGGCAGAGGACGCCTCCCGAGGTTCGGAACATGGAGAGCTGGAGGTTGTCATCCGCGGCACCGCCGATTTTTCCAGCTTTCTCTTTTAGTCCCTCCTGCTTCTGCGCTTGTGTTACCCCCGGTCTCCACCAGGGCCACTACAGAGCGGGAGCTATCCCACCACCCTCCCTAGGAGAGAGAGCAGTTCCGGATGCTCAGTCCTTCCTTCCCCTGCCAGCCCCATTCCCGAACCGGGTCACCAGCGTGGCAGGCGCCAGCACCTCAGCCCTCTGGCGCCACTGGCTGGCTGGGAATTTCATAACAAATCAAATCTTAAGAAATTAAAGTTGAGCCCCGTGGAGCTCTGTTGCTGTAGTCTGTACAGTATTTAGTTGTGCAGAAACTTGTCTCAAAGTCTGGCGAGCTCAGTCTGCAGCAGAAAACGGCCCTTTTGTAGCCCAGCAGGGCGATCAGGCAGGAAATGACTTGGCTTTTTTCGATTTGAAAATCCCATGAAACAAAGCTCTCTAGTCGGGAGCCCTGACGGCACAAATCTTAAGAAATTAAAGTTGAGCCTATGGAGCTCCGGTTGTTGCAGTCTGTAGCACAATATTTAATTGTGCAGAAACTGTCCTCCCAAAGTCCGATGAGCTCAGTCTACAGCCAGCAGCAGAAAACTGCCCTTTTTGTGCAGCTGGGCGACCAGGCAGGAAGGACTTGGTGCCTTTTTTCGGATTTGAAAATCCATGAAACAAAGCTCTCTAGTCGGAGCCCGACGGCACAAATCTTAAGAAATTAAAGTTGAGCCCTGTGAAGCTCTGTTGCTGCAGTCTGTAGCACATTATTTAGTTGTGCAGAAACTTGCCCTCCTAAAGGCTCGATAAGCTCAGTCTGCAGCCAGCAGCAGAAAAAGGGCCCTTTTGTAGCCCAGCAGGGTGATCAGGCAGAAGGATTCTGGTATGCTTTTTGGATTTGAAAATCCCACAAACAAAGCTCTATCTAGTCAGGATACAGAAACCCAGAGGCGGAGTACAATATAGAAGAAGAGGTATTGACAGTCACTAAACAAGAAAGAGACCTCAGAGTAATCACATCTGATGCTCTCAGGCTGGCGAGGCAGTGCGAGAAAGCAGTAGGTAGGCCAGTTGGATGTTGGAGTGCATGAGAGGGGTATCACCAGCAGAAGGAGGGAGTTAGTGTTGCCATTGTATAGATCGCTGGTGAGAACCCACCTGGAGTACTGTGTCTAGTTCTAGAGACCATCGCCTCATGAAGAACAACGACAGAGTGGAGGCAAAGTAGTGCAGGGTCTGCATCAGAAGCTCTATGAAAGATAGTAAAAACCTCAATATGTGCAACCTGGAACAGAGACGAGTGAGGGGAATACGATAGAGACCTGTAACTACATCACGGGGTCAATAAGGTACAGTAGGGAGACATTTTCAGAGGAAAGGATGCACAAGTACAAGGAGACATGCAATGAATTTGGAAGAGGGTAAATTCAGGAGAAACGCTAGAAGTACCTTTTCACTGAAAGAATGGGGAATGCCTGGAGCAATCTTCCAGTGGAGGTGGAGGGGTGAAAATAGTGGTGGGCTTCAAGCATGCATGGGATAGGCACATGAGAATCCTAGTAGGAAGCAAGGGAGGAGCTGAAGATCAAGTAGGGTCTCGGTGTCAGTATAGGCAGGGAAAATAAAGGGCTGACTAGGTGGGCCAAGCGGTCTTATCTGCCGCCAAATTCTGTTTCTGTGTTTCCTCCCAGATGCTCCTAATAGTCTCTAGAACCCTTTAGCATCCGACAGGGGAACCTATGCATCAGTGGCTCCTAGATAATGGAACAACCTCCTGGCTGAGGTTCAGGCCTGCTCCAGTTCCTTGGCATTTAAATCCTCCTCAAAGACCTGTTTCTGGTAAGCTGCCAGTGTACATGTTTTTGTTCACACCTTTATTTCAACAACTGTTTGTCTTGACTCTACAATACCTAAAATAGTTTACTGTTGTTCAGACTTGTACTGTCCTAACATTGTATTGTTAAAATGAATGTAATCTATTGTCTGACCTTGCGAGGTTACTGTCACATGTGAACCCCAGTGCATTTTATTGTCTATAGCTGCTGTATGTACTATGTAACCTATGGCTGTTGTACAAATTAATTCCAGGTTGCTCCTCAAAAGGGACTTCAAGTCTTAGCAAGTTCACTCAGTCAACAAAAATCCAACTAACTAGATCAGTATGCTATCGAGACCTTTGGATTTTTAATTTTCTTTGTAGGAATATTCAAATGGTTGTGTGTGTGTGTGTGTGTGTTGTGTAGACGCAGTCAGGTTTTCTGACTATAAAAGCTAACATTTATTTATTTATTTAGCTTTTGTTTACCGGTGAGGTATGCTAGGCAAACATATGCCTATTCACGAAAAATACCACCAACAGCTTAATCTGGTTCAAGGTCAGTTGGCATTCATCTGTATCACCCTCCCGGTCGTCTGAAAATAGGCAGGATTTGTCTAGTGCACTTACCCGGTCAACAAAACCTAAATAAATAAATATTTTCAGGCACACCCAGGAGAGATGCAACACATCATGTACCATGAGCACAATTACAGTAATAATAGAACAATAAAAGAAACACACAACCATACATTGGTAATGTAGGACAGTACAATACAAGCAATGAGGCGATTAGAAAATGATTATACATGTGACTGGCAAAAGAAATTTATTGTACAATGTTCAAGAAAATACGGTGGTTATACAGTAGGTGTCGAGTAAGGTAGGACAATAAGTGCAAAACTGGAGGAGGAGGAAAGATAGGAAATAATTAAGGTAGCAAAATAAAGAGGGGAGGGTAGGGACGGGATAACTGGTTAGGACTAGGTACCTGCGGTGCGGTCCATCAAGCGGAATGTAGCTGTCGTTTGAAAGTGCTGGGTTTCTGACAGGAGTGCAAGGTTGCTGGAAAACTTTTCTTCTGAGTAGGACCGGCTGTGGAGAATGCCATGGAGCCATACAGTATGTGGTGCAAGATCTAAGGACTGCTAAATGCTCAGTATCAGAGGTCAGAGGGCATAGTGGTGTTACCAAGGTACCAAGAGAGGCCAAGGATTCAGTTTCTGTGTGGAGGTAATGTTGTGTACCAACCTGCCTAGAGAGGAGTCAGGTAGGGCTGTGGGAAGGGCCATCCTAGTTTGCTGTGTAGGGAGCAGTGATGGGTGAGATGATTACAGGATAGAGCAAATCTACAAATGTTGTTGTAGCATACTGTCCATTTAAGAGCTAGTGTACTGCCTGAAACTGCCTGCAATTAATTGTAACTTTCAAATGTAGGCAGCTATCACTTCTTATATCTCAAGTATTTTTTCTTTTTTGTTTTGCTAATTAGAAGATTTTTTACCTGGCAGTACTGGGGTGATGTGTGAGCAGCACTGTCTAGAGGAATAAAAGTCAGTTCTGTTCCTCCCACTACATCAACACTGAGGCCACACTGATGGCATCACTAGTAACCAATGAGAACCATTTGTCACTGCCAGGTTTCAGTTTCACATTAAGCAGCAGGGACTGGCTCTCCTGGAAACTAGCGATGTGACAGTTTCCTGCATTTTGATTGGTAGCTTGTGAAGGTCACTGCTCATGCTGAAAGGACTGTGGTGCCTCAAGGTGTTTGGTCTCATTTCTGATGATGTGGTGGGAGGAACAGAACTGACTTTTTTTCCCCGCCAGACAGAGTGGTGCTCCACACATCACCCCAGTACTGCCAGGTATAAAATCTTCTAATTAAAAATTAGAAAAGAAAAAATACTTGAGATATAAGAAGTGATAGCTGACTGCATCTGAAAATTACTATTAATCCCAAGCAGTACACTAGCTCTTTAAATGCCAACAAACTAAAGTTGAACACATATTTTTTTTGCCAACATGTTAATTTTAGTTTCCAGTAACTGTGATCTGACGTGAATACATTCTCTGTAGTTTTACCTGCAGTAGGTGTGCGCCACTGTACTTTTGGGAAGCTATGCTCACAATGGGCCTAACTGTTTCTCCAGTGCAGCACCAAGCATTTAAAAAAAGTACTATTTTGACATATGCACCAGTGTTGTAATTCAGCAAGTGAAATTCCACTATCGTGACTGTACTAGGTTCCTGCTGTCAGCAATTTTAACAGCCTAGTATGTAGTTTTATTTCCTTGCAAGCCTATTTCTACATAATTGTAACCAATACTGACCTGAAAATAAATTTGTTCCAGGAAACGATGGCACCTTTTCCCACGGAAGACACTTCCTTTCTTTATCCTACACGGATCCCCTATGAAGAATCTAGCATCTTCAGTAAAGTGAATGTCATCAATCCAGATTATAAGATGTTTCCAGAATTTATCAAAGCCAGACCTCACTTGGTTACGCTGCACCCAGGACAGGTACTAAAATGCTTAATATTTATTGTTTTTCTTTTCTTCTTTAGCTCTCTGCCTTCCTTTAACACTTGTGGAGCAGTCCCAAGCAAGTAGGATGCAAAGAATAACCCACAACAAGGCACGATTTCTTGGGAAGTAATGCACGCCGATGTATTGTGACACATGAGGCTGAATACCAAGAGTCCTTCAACCACCCAGGAAATGCATTCATTTCAACCAGTTGCATGCCCTGAAGTGGGTTATTGCTCTTGTAGAAGCATTCGCCAATGCCGAATGTTGTCACGCTGGCATTGGCAGTGGGAGTGGCGGAGCTAGAGACGCATAGTGCTGTGCTTTTGCTAATGTGTCACAAAAGGTGATTGTGTACATGCGAGCACGCCATTAAGCCACAGCTGCGGAATTACATTTTGGGCAGGCTGTGAGAAATGGCAGCTGGACTTTTGATAATGAGATGTGCACAAATGCCAGTGGTGAAAATGTGGCATGAAAATATTACAGATTGACAAAGTTACAAGAGTGCGTGGAAACTGCGAATGCACGCTTGTAACACAGTAATTGTATGGACTTTCGGCACCAAATTTTCAACATAGGCATTTAGGACCTCTGCTCATCAATAGTGTCACCGTCATTTCTGAAAACTGATTTTGCACAGCAACTGTGCAATTCTGTGCCGGACGTCAGAAAAACACATTTCAGGCAGCTGTACTGTTCATAAGGAGGTATGGAAAATGCCAGTGATGAACAGCAGGAGTGAAACTATTACAAATTCATAAGTCAAGAGCGTGCATGCAAACAGTGCAACGACGTCAGAAGACACTCATTGTATTGACTTTTGTCCCCAAATTTTCAACATAGGCATTTTCGGACATCTGCCAATGAACAGTGTCACTGTCATTTTCATCATGTGTCTCGAACACGGACTTTCCACAGCGACCGCTTATTCTCCGCCGAACTACTAAAACAGATTTTGGTCAGATGTGAAAAATGACAGCTGTACTGTTCATTAGAAGGTGCAGAAGAATGGCATTGTTGAAAATCCTGAGTGAAAAATAAGTTTGCAACGACGTGCGCAGCATGCAAACTGCATAACGCACGTCAGTAACACAGTCATTTTATAGAGTATTGTCACCAGATTTTCAACACAGGCATTTTAGGACCTCTGCTCATGAACAGTGTCACTGTCATTTTTGTAATGTGTCCTGAACACTGATTTACGCACACGATTGCGCTTATTCATACCGGGTACTGCGAAAACACATTTCGCCAGGATATGAAAAATGACAGCTATATGGTTCACAAGAAGGTGTGGTAAAATGGCAATATTGAGAATCTGGCTTGAAAACTATTGTGATTGCTAACTTACGAAATTAATGCGTTGCGCGAGATTACTGCATATGCTGCTAAATAAAACAGTCATTTTGGATTTTTCCCTGGAAATTTGCAACATAGGCTTTTGAGAGTCCCCTCATGAACAGTGGCACTGTCATTTCATTACTCGGTCCCAAAAGGTGATTCTGTGCAGTGACAGCGAAATCACCTTTCAGGACCGAATAATGCCATGACAGTGCAAGGGTTCATGAGAAGGGGTCCCAAAACCCCATGGTGAAAATTTTGGGCCAAAATTCGCAAAATGCCTGAGATACAGTCGTGGCCAAAAATATTAGCGCTTGCAGTTTTTCTAATAATGCACCATTCCTTCCAGAAAATTGTTGAAATTAAAAATATTTTGGTATCCACATATGTATTTCTTTGGTTTGCAGTGGAATAAAACACAAAAAGCAGAAACATTTACTAAGTCTTAGCTTATTCCACACAGAAATCCTTAAATGGCCCGGACAAAATTATTGGCACCTTTTAGAAGTAGTTAGAAATAATTAGATTTCAAGCAGGTGATTCTCCTTCACTTTGGAATTGAACTCACCTGTGGTGAGTTGCAGGTGCCTGCAATATAAAAACCACTCATTCAACCAGTTTGAATAGAGAAAAGGACTCATTCTCCTGTTTTGTGTCACTGTGTTATACCGCAGTGAGCATGGAGAAAAGAAAGACAGCCAGATAATTGTCTGAGGAGGTCAGACAGAAGATTGTAGCCAAGCATGGACAATCTCAAGGCTACAAATCAATCTCCAGAGACCTTGATGTTCCTGTTTCCACCATACGTAATGTTATCAGGATGTTTAAAGGCCCATGGCACTGTAGCCAACCTCCTGGACGTGGGCAAGAGAAAACTTGATCAAGATTGCAGCGCAGGATTGTTCGAATGGTGGAGAAAGCACTCTTGATCAACTGCCAAACAGATTCAAGCTGACTTTCAGACACAAGGTATGACAGTTTCAACTCACACCATCCGTCGCCATCTCAATGAAAGGGGTTATATGGTAGGAGGCCCAGGAGGACCCCACTTATGAGAGAGAGACATAAGAAAGCCCGACTGGGGTTTGCCAAAACACATCTGAGCAAGCCAAAATCCTTCTGGGAGAATGTCCTGTGGACAGATGAGACCAAATTATAGCTTTTGGTAAAGCACATCATCTCTGTGTTTACAGAACACAAAATGAAGCCTTCAAAAAAGAACACCTTCCTACAGTCAAACATGGAGGAGGTTCAGTGATGTTTTGTGGTTGCTGTGGTGCCTCTAGCACTGGGTGCCTTGAACGTGTGCATGGCATCATGAAATCTGGAGATTACCAGGCCATTTTGGAGCGCAGTGTTGAACCCAGTGTCAGAAAGCTGGGTCTCCGTTGTAGGTCATGGGTCTTCCAGCAGGACAATGACCCCAAACACACTTCAAAAGCACCCAGGAATGGTTCAAGACAAGACGCTGGACTGTTCTGAAGTGGCCAGTAATGAGTCCATATCTAAATCCCATTGAAAACCTGTGGAGAGATCTGAAAACAGCAGCTGGGAGAAGGCACCCTTCAAATCTGGGAGAACTGGAGCAGTTGGCACAAGAAGAGGCCAAACTGCCAGTAGAGAGGTGCAGGAAGCTCATCCATGGCTATAGGAAGCGGTTGATTGCAGTTATTTTGACCAAGGCTGTGCTACCAAATATTAAGTCTAGGGTGTCAATAATTTTGTCAATGCCATTTCTATTCATTTTCTGATTTAAAAGGATATATTAAATTCTGAATCAAAAACAAAGGTTCTGTAGTATTAACAGAGAAATAAAGAATTGTGGAGACCAAATACTGTACTGTTGTTAATTTCAAGTTATTTTAGAGGAAATTGTGAGTTATTTGAAAAGTAAGGGCACCAATATTTTTGGCCATGACTGTATGCATCAAAGTTGGAAAAACCCTATTTATTCCATTATACAGCTTACCAGCATTTCCTCAGTTCGCGTTGACTTTGAAGAGTGCAGACGTGTTCCTGGTCCACCGAAGATTGTCGCGCCAGACTCCGGAGGTAAGTATGGAGTGAGGGAGGTGTGTGTGGGGAGGCAGGGTGCACAGAGGGTGGAGTGCAGATGGGGGGAGGGGAGGCACGGGACTACGAAGGACAGGTGACCGCTTTATCTTAAAAAGAAAAACATTTAGGGATGGCTTTTTTGTAGATTTGGCACGCTTGGGGTGGGTTTCAGCGCACACCCAACTGTTTGGGGTATGTCTGTAGCCGATGGGGATTGGGCACCTTTGTTGGCAAACAACACAAGGGGAGGAATTTATCCCATAGGATTGGGCACTCCTGGCGGCACACAAAGAAGGGTGAGGGGTGCAGAGCCGAGGGAGATTGGGCACCCCTGGCATTAAACAGTTGGGGGTTTTATGCCAATGGGGAGGGCTCCCCATTGGCACCTGAGAAAGGGGGTGGGGTAGAGCCGAGGTGGATTGGGCACCCCAGCATGTCACAAATAGGGTGCTTTATGCCAACGAGGAGTGGGCTCGCCGGTCGCACATTCATAGGGGCAGGGCAGCCGACAGGGGATTGGGCACCTTGAAGTCAGCAGTTCGCGCCAGTGTGCTGCCATGTGCATTATGTCGGCGAACATCGTTCAGAAAGGTCCGCTGCATCTGACGCAGCTTTGCTCGGATTGCAGCGGACCTTTTCTTAGATGTGCTCGCCACATTATGTATGCATGGTGTGGTGCCGGCATGCAGGCTGATTGGGGAATGTGGGACACACCTACTGGTGTGCGCCATGCATTTGCTCAACAGCGACCGCCTCCAAATCCCCACTGTCCTAAGATGTTGGCTGCTCAAGCGCCGCCAACATAAAAATGGGTAAACGTAGTTTATGTTAAAAAAAAAATCAGAAATGTTGAAATCTGATTAAAGGTGATATTAATAGGCTGCTACTTTGCAGAACAGTTTCTTTAGGTTATCGGCTGTGTGTTTTGAGGAATTAATGCATGGGCATGTGATGTGTTTTAACCAATGAAGTTTCTCGGATTCCTAGTTTTTTTCAAACCCATTTTACAATTAAATATAAATACCACTGAGTTGTTTATGGTATACAGATGTATTAATGAAACCGAACATTGTTTCAGCATTGTATTAAAATATAGATCAATGTTGGGTGCCGAGTAGCAGCCTAAGGAACACTCAGAAACTGGAGCTGCTATAGTTTCTTTGCATTCTAAACATAGAAACTTGGAAAATGTTGGCAGATAAAGGCCCAGTGGCCCATCCAGTCTGCCTGAGCCTGTCTGATTTTGGACCTGTGTCCTGTCAGCACCCCCAAGTCAGCACCCTAATGCACTATTCCATATGCCTGTCCCATCCTCTTTAAAACCTTCCCTCTGTTTTAGCTCCGATGACCACCTCTGGAAGCTTGTTTCACTCCGCCACCACTTTTTCTGTAACAAAAACAAATAATAAAGAACTTCTTGACATCCTTCTTGAACCTCCACCCCAACTCCCCGCAGTTTCAGGGAGTTACCACTGAATCCATTCCTGTTACCTCTCATTGTGAACAGCTACTGCTGACCCCTTGTTTATTAAGCGGAGGTACTTGAACATCTCAGTCATGTTGCCCCTATTTCTCCCATCTACCAGGATGTACATTTTAGATCCTCCAAGCACTTCTCATAGAACCTACCCCTGCCCCTGTATCATTTTGGCTTGTCTCAGCACCACCTCTAACGTGTCCTTTTCTTCTTTAAATATGGGCTCCAAAACTACACACAGTAACTCAACTGAAGGCAAATTAGGGATCTGTACAGGGGCTGTAGTGCATCTCTCCTTCTGCAAGTGATTGCGCTCCCTATGCACCCTGCATCTAATTTGCCTTGTCTACAGCCCCTGCTGTGCTGTGACATTGCCTTTATATTCTCCATTATTTACACCCCCAGATTCCTTTCCATTGATGTGCTCTTCACTAACAGCTTACTCATCCTATACTCCATTAGTGTTTTTTGGCCTGTATGTGCATTATCTTGCACTTTTCATGTTACATTTTAGCTGCCATACCCTCTACCTCTTGTCCAGATTTTCCAGATCTTTCATTATGGCTTGTATCTCCTCCTCTCAGTGTCAGTTCTTCCAATGACTTTGGTGTCATCTGCAAGAGGCATCTTTCCCTGAATACCCTTCCCATATTAAAAGGCTGGGGTCTCAGTGGGATTTCTACTGCCATGGGTTGGGTGCACAGTTACAGGTCATGGTGGCAGACGATTCTTGGACTGATGACAATATCCTGGTCTTAGATCACCTAACTATCAAAGAGGAGTGAGCTGTGAGTATTCCTGCTCCTCATGAAGACTAGGGATTTTGCAACTTCATGTTGTCTCTCCAGTCATTTAAAGGTGGTCCCCTACTTAGTGCCACGTGCACAAGAAGACAAATAGACACCAGTTGCAGGAACACTTTCCCTTTCAGGAGGGTCCTCTTGGGAGGTAGAACTGCCTGAGGATCCTGTTGGTCTGCCCATGGGTATTTTACTGTGGCATCCAAAGCCATCTGTGCTGATTGATCTGTCAGTCAAGTTGTGAGGCCTGGGCAATGATGACTCCACCTAGGGAGAAGAGATCTCTCTGGCATAGACTCCTGTGTTGATGATGACTTAGACCAAGTTGGATGGGATGGATTTGAATGAGCTTCCCTAACCTCCACCTGCTAATCCTCCACCAGTCATCCCAATCTCAGTGCAGCTGGACCTGGAAGAATAACATAGAAAACAGAATTTGACAGCTGATGAGGCCCACCTGGCCCACCTAGTCTGCCCATTTCCTACCTTCTTTATAAACCCCAGATCCTACTTGATCTGCAGCCAACCTCCTCCTTCCCACCCCTAGTATTGCCTTCTGCCTGTCCCATGCAGTCTTGAATCAGCCTACCATTGTTGCCCCCACAACCTCCTCAGGAGGCTGTTCCATGCATTCACCACCCTTTCTGTGAAATAAATACTTCCTCACATTTCCCTGTGTCTTCCCCCAGCTTCATATTGTGACCCTTGTTCTTGCACATCTTCTTTTCTAAAAGATGCTGCCCTCTTGAACTCTGTTGATCCCCTGAGATATTTTAATGTCTCTACCATATCCCCTCCCTCCTTTTGTCCAGAGTATACATATTGAGTTCCCACAGTCTTCTCTCGTATGGTTTCTGTTGAAAACCCTGAACCATTTTCATTGCCTTTTCTGGACTGCCTCCGCCCTGTCAATATCCTTTCGGAGATGAGGTCTCCAGAACTGCACGCAGTACTCCAGATGAGGTCTCACCAACTGCCTGTACAGCGCATCACCACCTCCTGTTTTCTACTGGTGATACCTCTCCTTGTGCACCCCAACATCCCCCAGCTTTCTTCACTGCCTTCTCACATTGTTTGGCTACTTTTAAATCATCTGTTATGACTACCCCAGGTCTCTTTTCCAGTTTGGTTGTTATTAGTACCCCCCATTGTGTATTCCTGCCCTGGGTTTTGTTCCCAAGTGCATGATTTTGCACTTCTTGGCATTGAATCGGAGCTGCCACACTCTTGACCACTCCTCCAACTTGGCTAAGTTTCTCCTCGTCTTCTTCACCCCCACCCCGAGTGTCAACCCTATTGCAGATCTTGGTGTCATTTGCAAGAGGCATACCTTTCCTTTGAGTCCCTCCACAATGTCACTAATAAAGACAACGAGGACTGGCCCTAGTACTGAACCCTGTGGCACCTCGCTGGTTACTCCTCTTCTTTAGATTGAACTCCATTTACCACCACCTCAGTGTTCAGTTGCTAAGCCAACTTCTGACCCAGTGTACTACCTTGTGACCCAGACTGCCCAACTTTTTACTAACCTCTTGTGCGGATTATGTCAGATGGCTTGCTAAAATCTAGTAGGCCATGTCCACTGCCTCTTCCTGATCTACTACCCTTGTCACCCAGTCAAAACAATCTATCAGATTTGTTTGACAAGACCTTCCTGTTGTGAATCCGTATTGCCTTGGGTCCAGTGCCCCGCAGGCTTCTAGATTTTCCACAATCCTCTCCTTTAACAGTTATTCCCTCATCTTTTCCACCATTGAGGTCAGACTGACCAGTCTGTAGTTCTCGCTTCTACCTTGCTTCAACTTTTGTGAAGGGTATCATGTTCGTCTCCTCCAGTCCTCTGGTACTATTCCTCCTCCAACGATTTGTTGAATAGGGCTGTCAGTGGTGTCAGTAGCACCTCTCTGAGTTCTTTTAGTATTCTGGGATGTATCCCGTCTGGCTCCATCGCCTTGTCCATCTTCAGTTTCAAAAGTTCCTTTAGGACTCTCTTTCTGTGAATGGTCTGGTGTCCAGTTCTCTTCCTGTGTGTGTGTCTGCTGGATAATTCCAGTCCCTCTCTCCCCAAAAGTATTCATTCAGTATCTCAGTTTTTTCCAGGTCCCCTCCGCCCTCCCCTCCTTTAGTTAACCTTACTATCCCCCTTTGGTCTTTCTTCTTTCCCTTATATACCTGAAAAGGCTTTGTCCCTTTCACTACCTGGGCTATCCTTTCCTCAGTTTGTGCCTTTGCATGTCTGACTGTTTTTCTGCCTCCCTCTGCTTAGTCTGATACAGTTCCCTGTCTTCTTTCCTCTGTGTTTCCTTGTATTTCCTGAATGTGAGTTTTTCTTTCTAAACGTCCCTGCACTTCTTTGAAAACCATAATGGTTTTCTTTGTCTTCTTGTTTTATTAACTTGCTTCCCACAAAGGCTTGTTGCCTGTGGTATGGCTCTCTTGAGGTTCTCCCACTCTACCTCTACTCCCCCTCCCTCAAACTTTGCCAGTATTTTCTTGAGGCATTCTCCCATTTTAGCAAAGTCAGCCCTTTTGAAGTCTAGGACATCACCAACCCCAGTGTCAACGTTTGAGATAGTGGTCATGCTCTCAATTCTCTGTCAATGTCAGTTTAGACTTCGCCACTGACATTTTCACTGGCAATCATCATCAAGCTCTGCATCTTCATCCTTGGCTCCTGTCATGGACATTGAGCCCATTACAAATGAGAGAATTGGAGTGTCCAACACTGGACGTCTAGAGCATTTCAAGGTCAAAGTTGACCACTCTGTTGGTGGAACAACCAGTTCCTGGTTGCCTCTTCTGGCACTAACTCCAATCATGCCCTTTGTGATATCACCACCAGCTTTGCCGTGGGTACCATGGGGATGGTAGAAGGACCAATCAAGGACTCCAGGCTAGAGTTGGGGATTTACCATGCCTTGTCGGTAGTGGTCACCCAGATGGGATGAGTGGTTCATAAGTCTCACAGGTGTTAAATGTTCCTGTATTCTGACTCGCATGACTCATTGTCAGTCCTCTCGCTGCTGTATTGGTGGGATGACAATCAGTCAACAGAACACCTACTTAGGGGAAAATTCCTTTATTGCCTCACTGTAAGACAGAATGTCCACATCACTGGACAGTTCATTGGAGAAGGAAATGTATCACTGATGGCATTCAGGAGTAAGATTCCACACAGAGGGTGGCCATCCTCATAAACCTTGCTGTGCTGGGTCCCAGTCTAAGTATTTGGCAACACCCAACTTCTTGCAAGGAGCCTCGCCTCACAAATGGACAATAGATATGCTGTCCTTATTGGGGGCTGTCCAGATTTATAGGCGCATCCATTTCTGTAAGGGCTGGTGGCGGACGTGATATTTCATAAAGCCAAGATGCATGGTGAGTCGGATAAGCCTCCAGATAATGAGTCCAAGAAACAGGACCACTTTGCCTTAAGGTGTATGGGGCAGCATCTCTGGGCATTCGCCAAGCCAGTCAGTGTTTCCAGAGGTACTATAAGGGAAGTAAAAGTAGAGTATGGCAGTGCTGAGCCCAGTCCTTTTTAATGTATTCATTTGTGACATAGGGAAGGCATCAAGGCAAAATCTGCCTCCTTGCAGATGACACAATGATCTGCGTAGGGTGAACATGGAGAAGGGATAAAGGAATTCAAGAGACTCTGGACAGGTTGGAGAGCTTGTTAGAGATTTGGCAGTTGGGCTTCAGTGCAATAAATGTGTAACCCTCCAAAAACAGTACTTGCCTTTGGATCTCTCTGGAACACTGCTGCTGCCTTCCCTGCACCACTCCTTCTGCTTGGTCCTGGTCCAGACTGCAGCTGTGGGACCCGGGTTGAACTGAACACTGTGATTTGTTCTGCAGGCTTGTTGAGTACACATCTCAATGTTGTCAATGTACCACCACCTCTCCTTGCTTGTCTGCCTCGACTTGCACAATGGCCCAAAGCTCTGCTAACTGGATATAGACTCAGCGGGGGGGTGGAGGGTGGGGGGTGGAGAGGACAACCTTCCCTCCTGGCCCTGCTAAGGGAAAAAGCCATGGGAGAACAAGGCAGGTAAGATAAGAGCTGTGGGGAGATGATGGCTGGTTAAGAGGGGTTGGGGCCCCGCAGCATGAAAAGGCTTTAGAGGGAAAAAAAAAAAGGAAGAAACGAAGGAATTGATGGCCACTACGACCATTGCAGAGCAGTCAGGTAGGGTGGACAGGCATTTTCTGCTGCAGTCATCTATGTATCTGTGCTATGCAGCTCCTATGGCTAGATATAGCCACAAGCTCTTTGAGTGGCTGTCTGACCTGTGCCCTCTCCTTCTGGAGAGCAGCTGGCAGGTCCTCATGGAGATTCAGGTCTTGGGTTTGACTATAGCAAACACCAGTTACAAGTGGCCCTAGATTTTGATGGTGTGTCCGCTTGGAGAGTAGCAACAGTGGTCTCCGTGTGGTGGTGCTGGCTTGGCTGCATCTTTCACCCTTTTATGCAGGAGCGCTGAAAAGTTGAATACCTTCTATTGGACCAAAATATTTATTTATTTAAAATTTTGATAACCCGAAAAGCATACTAAGCCGAGGCTTGTTTCTAAGTGCGAGGAGGGGGGAGGGAGTGAGGATACAGGCATTACAAACATCAGAAGTGCAATAAGAGCAAGGTACAAGTGCAGAATATATGCAAATATGTTTTGTCTAAAGATGGAATTGTGTACAAGCTTCCAGAGCCCAACGGTCCCTTCATCAGGTGCAGTAGCAATCTGAACAGAAGAAGCTGAAGTTATGTTACAGTGGTTGCATTGTTTTAAACTAATTATTTTGTTACTATCCCATTCTTGCACTGAACTGGCCGCCTACATACAGTGAAATTGAGGGCAAAGCAGGATCAGGTGCGAAGGGTACAAAACCATTGTGTTGCTTTCCATGGAGTGCCCCATATATGGAGGGGATACCCATGGCCTGGTAGGCCCTTAACACTGGCAGAGGGCACTATTTAGCTTTGTGGATCAGGCCCATAGAACAGTGAGCAGGTCCAGGCCCAATATTAGGCAGCCAGCGCTCCCAGTGCAATGTTTATATGATTCTGAGTGTTCTGTATGAACCTCCTATTGATCCTATGTTTCAGATTTCATGGGTTCTTATAACCATAAGGCTTTTTTCTGGTGGCCATTTGCTTGGCCTGCAGAGTTGGCAGAATTAAGCCTATGCCTTCCAAGGAACCATACCTCATCGCCTATAAGAATAAGGTAGTATTGTGCAACTACTGTATGCCTTCTTCATTTGAAGAGTGACCTCTGTATCTCATATGACCCAAGAGATAAACTTGCCCTATTACTACCTGAAGGTAACCAGTAATAGAAGTTCCACAAATTGGGTGTAAGAGCTGCTATAAGTTCTGTTTAAAAACAACTGGTTGTTCAGCCTCAAAGGATACCATAGCCTGAAAGATCAAAAACGACATTAAAAAGGATACAAGGGCCACTGGTTACCAGTCCTATAATTTGTTATATGTCCACTTACAATAGATACAGATACCTGTTTGGAAGAAAAACCTCATGGAAGGTAGCAATTTGGTCATCTAATCATACATTTATGAAATGCTTTAGACTGGACTGTCCAGCTCCACTGGCACCAACCTCATATGTGGAATGTTATAGTTGTGCGTCTAGTCCTGGCCACTATAGGCATTTTTGCACAGTTGAGAATTTGTGATGGTACTGCTTATGACATCCCATAATACTGTCCCTATCATACAGGGATGCATCAAACAAAACAAAAGGTTACTTTTTCTTTTAAGCCCCAGGAAATCTTACTGTATTCTGACATATGCAATATGGTCTCACCATAAGACTGCCCTGGAGCCAAAATAGTTAATAGAACCTGTGCAAATGATAGAATGTTAGGTGCGAGCTCAATTTTCAAACCACTGTCCATGGAATACATCTTCTAACCGTCAGATTCTTTACTCTGTTTGCTTAGTACGGATGTCTCAGAGAGCCCTCCTTCATCCGTCTTGAAGATATGTTTTTCAGTTTTTGAAGTACTTTTATTCTTTCCATTTTTGAAACACTGTCATTGGTTTTACAAGTAGATTAGTCTAGATTTAGAGTTATTCCGATCGTTTTTCGGTTCTTTGCTAGTTTCTTCAACTGGGAGGGAACAGAATGTTTATTTACTTTTAAAAGGTAAATTTTGTTAGATTTTTTCCTGGGCTGGTTGTTTGTTTATTTAAATTTTGATGAGTAATCGGGTAACTTGGTTCTTGCTTGGTAGTTGAACTAACTGAATTGCAGAAAACCCATCTCTTGAGGGTTTTACTTTGGTTATGTCACTACCTAAAAAGGACCGCCCAATGGGTTTCAGCATTGTAATAGAGGTGGTGAGCCATTTGCATAAAGCAAATCCTCACCTTATTTGTTTCTTTGCCTACGGTTTGACACACCTTAAGGCAGACTGTGATATTTGCAAAATGTCCCTTAGTCTAGGCTGGATAGGCATTTGAACTGGCTGCGAGAAATGTCTGAGAAAGCTGCTGACCCAGATTTGGATAAGCCTTCCTCCTCCTCTCAAAAGAAGCCCAAGGAACCGGTCAACAACCCTCTGACCAGGGTGATAGTTCCTTGGGCAAGAAGAGAACTGCCATCACTGCCTCTGAACTGGCAAGTGCTGCCAAGAAGAAAAGATAGGAAAAGCACTTGGTTAAGGAACCGCAACCATTACCCCTGTCGGTTCCTACTGTGGAAGAAATAGCTAACGCCATCAGAATTACCCAGGCATTGCAAACTGGTACTGCAGTCCCAGCTCAGCATCCTGGTTCACAGACCTTGGTTCAGGATCCAAGTACGACTTTGGTTCCTGGTTCCTTGGAGCAGTTTACAGAGGTTTGTGCTGAGGAAGAGGAGGCTGATGATGATGATGAGGAGGAGGAGGAGGACTTTGGGAGCCTCTTGAGCCAGAGGTTTCCCTGATTCCCAGCATTCTGACTACCCTGATGGGGGACAGAGGAGTATTCTACCCACATTGCTTTTATGAAGCAAGTAGCACAAACCCTGGATCTTTCCACCCAGAAGTCAGCTGTGGAGGAAGGAGAACCAGACTACATGGAGATGATGGATGTGCCAGCAACAAAAAAGTTGTTGCTGCCCATCAATAAATCCCTGAAAAGGCAAGCCTCTAAAATCTTGAACCCCCACATCCATTCCCCCAGTAGACAAAAGGACAGACAGGAAGTACTGGGTGGCCAAGTCTGGGGCAGAGTTTCTTTTGGACATCCCATCCATGAGGAAGTGGTGCAGGCTGCTGCATGTGACAAGCCTGGCATCCCCTGGCTCCACATGCACTAGATAAGGATTCCAGAAAGATTGACTCTATGGCCAAGAAATCTTATCTGGGTGCTTTTGGCTATGAGGCAGGCAACATACGTGTATATGTGTCCAGATACCAAAAGAGTCTGTGGAACACAGTTGCAGAGATTGCCAAGTCATGCCTGCTCCTATGACATCAGACCTGGTTGAAGCTGCACGGAGAGGTATAGAGGCTCAGAGTGCCAGTTTCAATGGCAGCAGATGCCAATGACGAGCAGCCAGACAAATGACAACCTCAGTTTCCCTGAGGAGATTTGCTTGTCTGAAGACCACTAACTTGTCCCAGGATACCCAAACAAAGACACTGGACTTTCCTTGTGAGCCATCATCTCTCTTTGGTGAGCAGACAGAAGCTTGCATGAAGATGATGGATGAGTGCAAAGTGGCTCACAAGAGCTGCTACAAAGGAGAAAGCAGCAACTCCTCAGAAGTACCAAGGCAAAGGGGCAGGGGTAAAACCCACTAAAGACCTTTCTTCCAGGCCCAGGCATAGTCAGCCTAGCAGCCTCAGAGAGGGTACTTCAGAGGCAGAGGCAGAAAGGGCAGCAGCCATGCTGGTCCCACCACTCAGCCAAGTGCACAAGTAACTGTGTTCTCTAACCGCTGCCTGTCTATGACTTACTATTTCTGTATTGATTGACCTAAATAACTGTGTTGCTTGATCTAAATGTAATTTTACATCTGTATTGTTAGCTTAGACTTCACGTGTATTATCTGCTGTCTGCTTGGTCTCTGTCTTGAAATGTTTTTAATGCTTTCTTTGTTCTCTGTGTGCTAGTGAGAGTATTGTTTTCAAATATACTTGCACTGTCAATGCACTGCACTTCCCGCTGGCCACCCAGAAAAAGGACTGTCTTGTCTCAGTGGCCTCACCCAGTTACCAAAATTCAGTTAATAAGTAAACAGACCCCTGAGGGTATGCCAGGGTTGTCGCACCACTTCCAGTAGGGGGCAGGTTGGCTCACTATCTCCAGGCTGGGGAATCCATCACCACAGACAAGTGGGTCCTGGAGGTAGTGAGCCAGGGTCTTACCCTCAATTTCAAGGTCTTGCCCAAACTGAGGACAAGTGTTTTCAGACCTGTCACACCTTCAGAAGCAGCTCTGTTGGAGAAGGAGGTAGCAAAACTTCTTCAGGACAAGGCAGTAGAGCCTATCCCTTGACTCAGAGAAGATAGGGTCTCTACTCACGATACTTCCTCACCCGAAGAAAACAGGAGTGGTGACCCATTCTGATCTCAGACATTTAAACAAGCATTTGACAAAGCCAAAGTTCAAGATGGTCACCCTGGCTGCCATTCTCCCCACACTCAGAAAAGGAGACTGGCCAGCTTCTCTGGACCTAAAGGATGCTTACTTCCACATCCCATCAGGCAGTCTCACAGAAAATACCTCAGGTTCAGGCTGCCATTCGCCACTACCAGTTCAGGACCGTGCATTTTGGCTTAACCTCAGCTCCAAGGGTGTTTACCAAGTGCCTAGCAGTAGGGGTAGCACACCTAAGGAGGCAAGGGGTTCTTCCCATATCTGGACAACTGGCTAGTAGCGGATCAGTCTCCACAGCAGGTCAGGGAAGCATTAGCCATCACTCAGGACACCCTGGGTACACTGGGCTTCCTGATATACCAGAAAAAGCCAGTGCTGACACTAGTCCAACTCCTAGAGTTCATAGGAGCAGAGCAAGACACTGTAAGGGGAAAAGCATTCCTCCCTCAGGGAAGAGTGGACAGCCTGGTTCAGCTGGCAAGCTCCTTCCAACTTCATACTCCCAAACCAGCAAGGCAATTTCTTCAGCTGTTGGGGCACATGGCTGCGCTAACAGCAACAGTGTCAGGTTCAAGATTTCAAATGAGGGACATTCAGTTCCACCTCAGGTCTCATTGGTCTCAAAAAGAGATTCCCTCTCAAAACTGGTACCAGTCACAGGAACCTTTTCCAAGCACTGCAATGGTGGCAGGAAAAGGACAACCTCAGGGAAGGTGTTTCCTTCCTTCAGTTGCCACCATCGGCAGTCTTGACAACAGATGCCTCCCTCCTAGGATGGGGTGCTCACCTGGGGAACACACTGCATATGGTACCAGCTCAAGCAGGAGTTTCTGCTCCATATGAGCTGCTAGAGCTCAGGACAGTCTACCTGGGCATTCAGTCCTTTGCCTCAGTGCTGCAGGGCACGGTGATTCAAGTTAGGACAGTCAACACAACCACAATGTACTTTATAAACAAGCAATTGGGCACAAGGTCCTTTCCTTTGTGCACAGAGGTGACAAAGGTGTGGATTCTGGCTTACTCCCTAGGGATCTCCCTTTGGCAGTTTATCTCTCAGGGAAGGATAATGTCCTCGAGATGCCCTCGGCAGGATCAACCAGAACCACCATGAGTGGTCATTGAACAGTCAGATCCTGCAAGTGGTGTTCAGAAGATGGGGCGCTCCAGAGGTAGACCTCTTTGCAGCCCCAGACAGTCACCAGTTGACACACTTTCTGTTGCAGGCCTCCTGCAGTGGATGCAGTTCCTCTGGATGCTCTGCTGTCCAGTTGGACAAGGATGTTTCTGTACACCTTTCCCCTGTTGCTCAGAGTACTGAACAAGCTCAGAGCTCAGCCAGCGGCAATGATCCTCATCGCCCAGATTGGGCCAGGAAACCTTGGCATTCCCTGTTGCTGACCCTGTCAGTGGCCAAACCAGTTTCCTTACCCAGGAGGCACAACCTGCTGACCTCCTGTCAGGGCAGCTTCTCCACCCCAATCTCCAGTCCTCAGACTCAGAGCTTGGCTCTTGAGGACTTAGAGTTTGCTAACCTGAACCTCTCTGAGGGGTGCCAGAGGTCCTTAGGGTCTCTAGGAAACCCTATACCAGAAAGACTTACACCTCTAAGTGGAAGATGTTTTCCATCTGGTGCCAGCAAAAGGAGGTTGACTGGGCCAGGCTGGCCTGTCAGTCATCCTAGAGTATCTGGCACATCTTCACTCTCTTGGATTTAGGCCATCCATCGTGAAGGTGCACCTAGCAGCTCTCTCTGCCTACCTCTCAGCTGGTGAAGGGTCTTCCTGGCTGCTAACTAGGTATTCAGGAAGTTTTCAAGGGTCTGTTGCACTTGCAATCCCCTCACATGGAACCCACCTTGTATGGGATCTCAGTATATGCATTAGCCAGCTAATGCAGCCACCGCTTGTGCCCATGTCTTCAGTAGAGCTGAAGTATGTGACATGGAAGACAGTACTCCTGGTAACCATCCTTCAGCCAAGAAGATTAGTGAGCTAGGCCTTGTCCACAGAGCCAGGGTACACAGCAGCCCATAAGGACAAGGTGATGCTTAGAACTAACAGAAAGTTTTTCCTAGGTGGTCTCAGACTTTCACCTTAATCAGTCTGTTTTACACTGCCAGTCTTTTTTCTGACCATTCTAGTTAAGGGTAACGAGACTGCCTGGCCTTGATGTCAAGAGAACTATAAGCTACTACTTGGATCATGCAAAGACCCACAGGCAGGATAGAACCCAGCTCTTCCTAACCTATGGGGAGGTTGAAAGGGCAAACCTGCCTCAAAGAGGTCAGTTGCCCACTGGATTGTTGCCTGCATTCAGTTCTATTACAGTAAGGTGGGCAAGGAGTCCTCTGTTGGACTCAGAGCTCATTCCACAGGAGGTACAGCTGCATCAGTAGCAGCTGCAAGGGACATCCTTTGTTGTAAATCTGCAAAGCAGCTACCTGGAAGACAGTTCACACCTTTACTAAACACTACAGCCTGGATATCCAGGCGAGAAGTGATGCCAGGTTTGGCACAGCAGTACTGCAGAGCCTGTTTCCTAAATAGGTTCTCTACCCTCCTCCAAAGGTACTGCTTGGTAGTCTGCATATGTCAGAATACAGTAAAATTTTCTGGGGCTTGAAGAAAAAATACTTACCATAGTAATCTTGTTTCTTCCAAGGGAATCTTACTGTATTCTGAGCCCCACCTTTCTCCCTGCTAGAACGAAAGGGCACTGTAATACAGCTGTCCATGTTGTTTGGAAATTTTGAGTGGTTCTTTTTGGGCTTAGTGACTTGGGTCTTAGTGTTGCTCATATATTTAAACAAAGGAGTTCTTTGTTATGGGGTGTTGTTAATTATTTAACTGTTAGTATAGTTTAGATAGCTTTTGTTATGCATGTCTGTAAGAATCTGACGGTTACAAGATGTATGCCAGGGACAGTGGTTTAAAACCGAGCTCGAGCCTAACATTCCATCATTAGTATAGGTTCTATTAACCATTTCGGGTTTCAGGGCAGTCTTATGGTGAGACCATACTGCATATGTCAGAATACAGTAAGATTCCGTGGAAGAAACAAGATTACTATGGTAAATAATTTTTCTTCTGTTTCATCCAGTGTATTTGTTACAGTTCCCATCAGAGTGTGGTAAAACAACCAGTTAAGATGTATGCTGGAAATTGTTTGGAATAAACATTTTTTCACCAAATTTCTAATTGTTTTAAAACTGTTGTTTGATGTGGCCACTACAGTGGCCCTCGACAGCGTGCCAGGTTCAGAAGTGAGTTTCAGATGCTGCATCAAGAGGCAGGCCAGACTGCAGCAGCTACTGCTAGTAGTGCACTGCAGATGGGAGGGATGGTGCTGGGAAACCGGTGGCGTAGTGACCCCTGTGGTGGGTCAACGGAGCTTCTTCCCTCTGCAGGACATTGCTGCATGTAGCCAAGGCACTGCGTAGCTCTGCCCCTGATAAGGGAGGATGGAGGAAGGAAGAAACCTGGGGAAACAAATACCATCTATGTGATGGCTTGTGTCCTGATTCTCCAAGTCCTTGTGCCTGCTGACACTGGATCTTAGTCCACGTAGTGTATTGCCTCGAGGGGGCAGCCCACCCTCCCGGGCCCCTGCTATGAAGGGGAAACAGAGGAGGATGTCAGGATGGCACAGGACCCAGGGGCGGCAGGGGTCAGTGGGCCAGAACAGGGTACATCATTGGGACCAGGGTATATCCCTGAGAAACAAGCATGGCTTATGAGAAAAGCTCTGTGAAAAAATGTTGCTTGATATATGTGTATGTTTGCAAATGTGTCATAGTTTTGTGATTTTAAAATGCTTGCTGATCTTTTTTTTTATTTGTTGCTTCAGACTTTACAACATAGTAAAGATTGTCAACTTTTCTTAAGTTTTTAAAACTGTCTCACTCTGAGAGCTTTTTGAAATCTGAAGAGTTTATTGATTAACCTTACTAAAATAACCATCTCAGAGCTATTGAGTTTTTATTAAGGTATTAACATATGACAAGCTGTGCAATACATAGAGGATAATATACGGGCACAAATCAGTAACTGGTTTGTTAAATGTCGAGAGGTTGCCATGGCGATCATGTAACCTTAGAAAGCTAAGCTCAGAGGTTTAAGTCATCATTTTTTTTTTTATCCAGGAGAGATGCACTAAGTTGAAGCTTGTTTACAGGTGCTACCTGGGAGCACAAGGAAGTTAAGTGACTTGCCTCAGGGTGACACAGTATGCAAGTGGGGGCTATGGGATTCAAACCCAGGTCTCCAGGTTTACAGCTCAGAGCCTTAAACCACAGCACTATACTGCCTCCTATGCAACCTCAAGACGGTTAAACAGTCTGGTTGCCAATGTATGACCATTCATTACCTTTATTTATTTATTTATTGAAATATTTCACCAGGAAGGCACACTGAACAACAAGTTGCTCAGCTTCACGGTGCGACCTGGGGGCTATAGTGTATGGTTACACAGACAGCAAAAATAACAAAACGGTGCCTTACTTTTAAATTTTGCTTACACCGTAAGTTCTCATCACTGCGCCAGCCATCGTGATCGTGGAGCACACATGCATAGAATGATTTACTGTGTTCTACCATCGATGTGACATACCATCGATGGTTAACAACAAAGTGACGCTACATCGATGGTATAACAACCTTGGGAAAAGACAGATTTTCACCCAAGAAATTCTTCAGGAATTCGCCAGCATCTATTGACAGAAACGGTATGCTAGCTAGGTTCAGCTGCCCTGGAGAGGAGGAGTGAATGTAAATGAGCAGGAACATTGGCCAATCAGAAAGAGAGAGGAGTGCTGCCTGCAGTCAGCCTGAAGGACCTCAGAACCTTTTCTCCGCTGAACTTGCAACACTGTCCTGGAGCTGTCTCTTCTGAGACCCTCCTGTGAGATTTTTCCTTTCTTTGAGTGCTGCCTTTACAATTTATCAGGTATTTATTATATTTTTACTGTTTTTTCCCGCAGTTGTAACTGGTTCCCTGCATCCAGATTTGTTTTACCATTTTCCTTCTTCAGCGGTTTTGTCTAAGGTACGTTTTCCACAGTCATGCTACACCAGTGGTTTCTTTTTCTGCATTACTACATTTTGTTTGATATATTTTTCCATGGTTTCCATGGATTTTTTTTATTCATGCTGAGGCACTTTTTTCCACCTTGCATTTTTTGTCTTGGGAACCACTTTTCATATAACTTAAAGTATTCTACATTGCTGGGGAGAGTTTCTACTGATTCTCAAGGGAAACCTCTGTTGTTGTGCAGTGGCCTTTGTTAGCAAGAGGTGTGGAGGTGGTTACTGTCATTCCTTTCCACTATTGTTAAAAAAAAAAAAAAGGAATTAAATACTTTCCTCTGATTGACATAATTCTCTTGTTGTTGGCTCAGCACATTTTAGCATGGCCACTCAGCCTGCCTTCCTCCTCTAAAAGTGCTGAGGGGTATCTCAAGTCAACACAAAATATAGGCAAGTCCTCTAAGGATCCTATTGAAAATAAGTCTAATAAAAGTAAAAATTCTAGTCATGCCTCTAAAAGACTAAATGAGTGGGATCTTATTCAGTCCCTGTTAAAAGGTAAAGAAAGATACACACCGCTGCCTCTTCCCTAAACGAGGGAAACATCAGTGGTTGTTAAAGACATGCCAGCTGCAAATGAATTGGCTAAAGCTTGGCATTTATATCAGACTTCACAATCCATGGGCAATATTTTCTTCTGCCTCCTTGGGGCCTAGTACTCTCTCCGTGACTCTTGGTACCCCAGGGTTTTTATTATGAGGAGAGGGTGATGAAGAATTTCTCGGGTGATCCTTAGACCCAGAGGTTCACCCTAGTGAGGATTTACCTGATGACAATGATTCTGTGTCTTCCTATTTTCTTTGTTAAAGAGATAGTGGACACCCTGGAATTCCCTCCAGGACTACACAGATTAAGATATGGAGGAAAACTATAGAAATGAGGCTTTTACCCTCAGATCTGGGGAAGTTGCAATGATTTGCATTCTGTGTAATAAATTCTGCTTGGAAAGCCAAGCAGGTTTTGAGGACTAAATGTGACAGTGTACAGAAGTAGCACATCTTAAAATGAGGATTGCAGACTTGAAAAAGGCCTTAACTGATTTGGCAGGCAAGTGCAAGGAGTTTAACCACTCAACTGTAAAGCAAACACCAGCCTTAAAACAAATATTGCAACAAATTAATAAGGCACAGGGGAGTCCCAAAACATAACAGGGATATAAGTAGCAAAGAGGAAGATGCTTGAGCCCTGTCAGGAACAATAAGAAACAACATAAGAAAGGATGCAGGTGTATGGAGTTTAATTTACCACTCCAGAATAGATATATTTGACAAAGCGATGGTGTTCAGGTTCCTAATACTGATAACCATGATGGAGATAATACATGTATTAAGACTTCAGAAACTGAAACCACTGAACAAATTGATGCATCTATTGTAGTAGAAACTGCTGCAGAGGAGATGACAGAGGAAAACATAGGTATAGGAGAAACTTGAGACAAACCCTACCACCATGCTGTTGGGTTAGGCGAGAGCAGTAATGTAACTATGGCACTTCAAGCTCAAGAATCAGTGCAATCAAAAGAAACCATGGTTACAGATTTACAGCAGCCCACAACTAATCATAGACAGATATTTGTGTTAGGTGATTCAATTCTCAAATATTCAGACAGGTACATCTGTGGGGATAATAAAGAAAATATCACATGTTCTAATTATAGAGGTGCATGGACTAGGACTTGGACAGAATGCTCCCAACCATAGTAGGAAATGAAGGACAGAATTCATTAGTTATATTACACATGGGCACTAATGATATTAATAGAGTCCCCATTGAGACAATTAAATTAGATTTTATTGAGATAGCCTCACTATGAAAAATTTGACTGTGAATACTGTTCCTCTGAGAATTTATCAGTGCCCAAGGCTAATTTCCATAAACAATCCAAAATAAAGAAAGTCAATGAATGGCTTTCAAAATGGACAATTCAAAATAAAATAAAATGTATTACACACTGAGAAAGGTTTTCTATTGATCTGGAGTTGTTCAGATGGGATGGTCTCCACCTTAATAAAAAGGATCTGCAGTATTGGATAAAACTATATCAAAACAACCCATGACACTTTAAACTAAATTGTATGGGGCAAAAGGAAACCAAAACATCAGTACTTAAACTAGAAAAGTGAGTATAAAATCTTAGTAACAAATGCAAGGAGCCTGAATACAGCTAAAATAATAGAACTGGCTGATTTGATGCTACACCACCAAATTGATACAACTGCAATCACGGAAACATGGTGGGATAATTCATCCGAATGGTATATTGCCATTCCTGGTTATATATTATTTCACAAAACAGACATAATAGAAAGGGAGGAGGAGTCTGTATATACATTAAAATACAATTAAGGTGTCAGAACACTCAATTACTGTACTAGGAAGGGACTGCTGGAGGGTATATGTATCCAAATATCCAAATCTGATCGAAAACATTTACCTTTCACAAGTTATTATAGACCCTCAGCATCAGGTCTAGACCAGGACAAATTACTGATGGATGAAATTAAGCAGCTTACACAAAGCTCTGATACCATGATTGTAGGAGACTTCAACCTGCCTGGCATTGACTGGGAAAATCTTACTATAAAACTAATTAAGAGAGACTACCCTTGACTCTTTTATAATGTCAGGTTTAGAACAAGTGGTAAAGGCCCCAACAAGACTAACCAACATACTAGATCTAGTTCTAATAAATTTTTCTCAGGAGTTAATCACAACTGAAATTATTGGGCAATTAGGAGCAGGACCATATCATCATTGTCCTAATTCAGGTTAACAAAAGAAATTAGTTAATAAGTATACTGATTTTCGTTATAATTATAATAAAGGAAAATATGATCTATCAATAAAGCACTAAATGGTAATGATTGATCGCCATGTTCTCAAATTTAAATACTAATGATTGCTAGGCATTATTTAAATCAATCTTGATTGAATCTGAAAATTGTACATCCCAATCAAAAGATACACAACAACAAAGGTAAGGTCCCACTATGGCTGACTAATCAAGTTAGGCTATAGATACATATTAAAGAACACGCTTTAAAACAATGAAAAGTACCTTAGTTCTGTAAATCAAGCTAAGTATAAGGAACAACTAAAAAAAAACTAAGAGTATGATTAAAACCGAAAGAAAGAAAATTGAATTAAGATTGATGTAGCTAAAAATCCAAAAACATTTTATGCTTATGTAAATAATAATAAAACCAGGGATAATTCAATCAATAAACTTGTTATTAATGCATGAGAAATCAGTGATAATGAGGATATATCCAATGCATTCAATAATTATTTTGCATCAGTATTTTCAGATAAAGATCACCCTAAAAATTATAAATGATGATCAGCAGTCACAAGATATAAGCTTCAAGTGAGACCATTGCCTCTATTAAACTACTCAAGGAGCATAGTGCCCCAGGGCCTGATGGAATCAGCCCAATGTTCTTAAAAAACTTAGCATCCGTGGCATATCCCCTAACATTAATGTGTAATATCTCATTACAAACTGATTCCATCCCAGAAGAATGGAGGGAAGCTCTAGTGATGCCTATTCATAAAACTGGAAACAGGAATGATACCAACAACTATCACCTCATTAGCCTGACTTCAGTCAGCTGCAAACTGGTGGAGAGAATCCTAAAATAGGTTAGAGCTCCACTTGGAGCATAGTAACTTAAAGGACATAAAACGGCATGGCTTAAAGGTAGGTAGATCCTGCTGTACTAGCCTTATCAGCTTCTGTGAACAAGTGAGTATTTATAGATTTCAAAAGCATTTGATAAGGTTGCTGATGGTGTCCTGATTGATAAAATGATTGATCTAAGAATTGAACCTCATATATCAAATGGATACATGCCTGGTTCCTAAACAGAACACAAGTTGTTAGGTTAAATAATACCATTTCTGTACCAATTAAGGTGACCAGCGGGGTCCCTTAGGGCTCTGTGTTGGGCCCCATCTTATTTGGATAATGCGTTTCAGATCTCCATAAAGGTATAACAGGAAACATCAGCAGATTTGCCAATGACACCAAACTCAGCCAGGTGGTTGATACTGACTTTAAAGTAGAAAACTTTAAGAAGCACATAATAACATTGGAAAATGGGCTGTCCAACATAAAATGGAATTCAATATAACCAAGTGTGCCATCATGCACTTAGAGGCCAATAATCCCACACCCATTATTTTCTAAATGGTAACCTGCTAAAGCAGGTTCAAACGGAAAGGGATTTGGGTGTTTTAATAAATAACACTTTCTCTGCAAGTGATCATTGTAGACAGGCAGCTCAAACTGCAAATAGAATCTTTTCATTTGTTAGAAGAGCCATCACATCCAGACATGAATGATGTCTCTTACCTTTATATAAATCTTATATTAGGCCCCATTTGGTCTATGCCTCTTCCTTCTGGGCTTCCTTTCTTGTTAAGGATATAAAGCTTATAGAAAGTGTTCAAAGAAAACTGCAGTTGATTTTCAGGATAAGTCATCTGTCTTATCAGGATAGACAGGAAAAATTACAACTTTGATCTAGTGACAAGAAGACAAAGGGTGATTTAATACTTCTATTTAATATATTAAGAGATGCTGATTTAATGTTGGAGTGCAGTATATCATATGTGCACAAACCTGGTAATCTAAGATGCAATACTAAACAGTTAACAGTCCAAAGGGCAAATACTGAACAAAAGGCAAAATTATTTTACAATTAGAACTGCCATACTGTGGAACAGATTATCACAAAGTGTTGTTGATTCAGAAAATCAGCTTCAGTTTAAAAATAGACTGGATAGATTTATTATGGTATTAATAACAACATAGCCCACAAGGGTGGAAGGTGGACTTGATGGGCCTAGTGCCTTCTTCTACCTTTCATACTGAGTAAACTGAGTAAATGATGGGTCATACTCTTCAAAGAAACTGATTTTGCCTATACATAGTACTTTTAAAAGAACAACTTTCAAAATTCTGCAAACCCCTTCTTCCGCTCTTACGGATTGACAGAATGATTGAGGGAAATACCAGCTTGGCAAACAGGCTGCTTATTTTCTCTACACACATCCAGACCACAAAGGTGGTACAAGCGGCAGCCTGTGGAGAAGCTAATGTGCCACTGTCTGCTCAGCCTCAGAAAAGAGTCAAGGATGAGAAGTCTTTTCAAGGTTGCCCCCAGTCGAGGGCAGGCTCTCCCACTACTCACATCACTGGCAACTCATCGCCACAGAGAAGCAGGCACTAGAAGTGGTGGGTCAGGGCCCATTTCTTCAATTCAAAAATTCCCATTCCTCCAAGCCCATACCTCTCAAAACCACTAACCCCAACAGAGAAACTGCTGTAGGAGGCAGAGGTGAAGAACCTTTTGGGGCCAAAATCGTGAAAACGCACTCTCTTCCCTGCTCTACTCCAAGTACTTCCTTACTCTGAAGAAAATGGGAGTGGCGACCTATTCTGGTCCTAAGGTACCTGAACAAGCACCCCAGAAACCAAAGTTCAGAGTAATAACCTTGGATCAAGTCTTTCATTTCCTGAAGCAAGGGACTGGCTAGTCTCCTTAGATCTGAAGGATGCCTATTTCTACATCCTGATCAGGCAGTCCCACAGAAATTTCTCAAATTCAGGTTGCCTTCAGGGCACTACCAGTTTGCAGCCATGCCTTTTGGGCTTATTTCTGCTCCCAGGGCTCCTGGCAGTGTTTGCAGCTCGCCTCAGAAGACAAGGGATTTCTGTCTTCTCTACATGGACGATTGACTGATTGTGGCTAACTCCCCACAGACAGTTACAGAAGCCCTGGATCAGTCTAGAGATACACTGCAGTCACTGGGCTTCATTATCAACAAAGACAAATTCCACGCTTAACTGGCCCAAGTCCGTCATTTCATAATGCAGAGCTCAACTCTACAAGGGAGGGCTTTCTTTCCTGTAGACAGAATTCATAATTTTCTCAGTCTGTTACATTCCTTCTCACTAGGTCAGTCAAGGCTGGCCAAATACTACCTCAGACTGCTTGGCCACATGGCCTCAATGACAGCAGTAGTCCCAGGCACCAGATTCCACATGAGGGATATTCAGTATCACCTCAGGTCTCACTGGTCTCAGAAAACATTCTTTGGCAAGGCTAGTGCCAGCCACAAATACCCTCCTTCAGGCCCCAGACTGGTGGAAGGATGCAGAGACCCTCTGGGTGGGGTTTCTTTCCAGATTCAGCAACCCTCCCATCTTTGCAGCAGATGCCTCCCTCCGAGGTTGGGGCATCCACCTGGGGCATCATTCCATAAGTGACACTTGGATGACCAAAGTGCCCTCATACCTCATCAACCTTCTCGAACTCAGAGCAGTGTTCTTGGCCATCAGGGCTTTCACCCCACGGCTCAGAGGTCAGTCTGTTCAGATTAGAACAGACACTACCACTGCCATATTCTATACCAACAAGCAAGGGGGCTCAAGGTCAACCAAGCCCTGCATAAGGGCAGTGAGGATTTGGTCCCTGGCCTACTCCCTAAGCATGTCTCTGTCGGCCATTTATCTCCGGCAAGGACAACATTTTGGTGGACGACTAAGCTGCAACAGTCAATGCCACCATGAGTGGACCCTGGAACAAGCAGGTCCTTGCCACAATTTTCAGAAGGTGTTTTTTTTCAGTTGTGGATCCATTTGCATCCAGCCTCAACCATCAGCTACCCCAGTACTGTTGCAGGCCTCTGCTCTGGGGACACTCCCTATAGATGCTCTGGCTCTGGACTGGTCAGGGGGACTTCTGTATGCCTCACCTCCCTTTCCTCTGATTTATAGGGTCCTTCTCGAGCTCAAGGACCAGTCAGCCATTATGATTCTAGTGGCTCTGGATTGGACGTGGCAACCCTGGTATTCCCTGCTCCTTGCCCTGTCAATCAGGAAGCCCATCAGACTTCCAACAACCCACAGTCTCCGAACTCTTCCTCAGACAGGGGTAGCATACCTCAGCATTTAGTCTCTTCACCTCAGCCTGTTACTTGAGAAGCTAGAGTTCCCTGAATCCCATTACTCTGATCAAGTCCTGAAAATTGTGCGTATGGCGAAAACCTAGCATTAGGAAACTGATGCTCCAAGTGGAAAAGTTTCTTCCATGGTGCAAATATAGGGTCTTTGAGCCTTTGCAAGCTTCTTCCCTATCCTTCTGGATTATTTAGTTCACTTTCAGACACAAGGCCTCAGCCTTGTCCTTGAAGTATATTTGGCAGCCATTTCGGCTTATGTTTTCACTGGAAAGGAGAAACTGTAATCTCACAGCCCATTTTCAGAAAGTTTTTCAAAGGCCTGATGTACCTTCAGCCTCCATTGAGGGAGCCTGTCTCCAGTGGGACTTGAACTTTATATGGCTAAGCTCATGGAACCACCTTTTGAACCCATGGTGTCTGCTGACATAAAATATGTGACATGGAAGACAGTCTTTCGGATTGCCATTACCTCCACCAGAAGGATGTCTGCTTCAGGCCCTTTGTACAGAACCTAATCTACATCATTGCCCACAGGGACAATGGCTTGCTTAGGACAAACAGGAAATTTCTGCCAAAGGTGGTCTCTGAGTTCCACCTTAACCACTCTATCACCCTGCTGGTCTTTTTTCACAGACACATCCACCCCTGATGAGCGAAGCTTCACAGTGTAGACATGAAAAGAGCCCTGAACTGTTATTTAGAACACACTAAGCAGTTCAGAGGATCCAATACTCATTTTTTCTCTCCTTTGGTGGGGTAGGCAGAGGAAGACCTGCCACCAAGAGCACCATTTCCTGCTAGATTGTTTCTTGTATCCAGTTCTGTTACAGCAAATCCGCAAACAAACCCCTCAGGACCCACTCTACTAGGGGCATCGCTGCCACAGTGGCGGCCGCTAGGGATGTCCCTTTGCTTGAAGTTTGTAAAGCAGCCACTTGGAAAACTGTACATACATTCACAAAGCACTACTGCTTGGATGTGCAGTCCTGATCAGATGCAAAATTTGACAGAGCAGTGCTGCAGAGCCTTTTTCCAAAGTAGGTTTCTGGGCCCACCTCTCAATCTGTACTGCTTTGTAGTCTGCTTCTGTCAATAGATGCTGAAGAATTCATGGGGTGAGAAAAAAATTACTACTGTAGTAGTGTTCTTTTCTTCCAAGGGATTCTTCAGCATTATTGACACTCGAAACCTGTTTGTGTGGGGTCCCTGCTATTTTGTCTGTATGGCTAGTTGACATGGAAAGGTGTGACCACTGCAGGGTTTTATTTAACTCTAAAATTGATTAGCGTTTGCTCATTAAGGTGCTAAAACATTGTGAAAATGCATGGTACTTGCCTCACTGTATTTAAGAAACGTAACACTTCTAGAAAACCTATATGAATACTTTCTGTACAGTTAGTATTGTCCCAAGAAAAACTGCTAATCAATTATTTAAAACCCTGCACTGTGGTTCCAAAGGGGTCAGTTCTGGGAGCCATATTGTTCAATATATTCATATGTACCTGGAGTTGGGTAACAGTAGCTGGATTGCTAAGTATGCTGCTGACACCAAGATGGGAAGAGTAGGTACATCACAGCAGGAGATAAATGAAATACGTAAAGATCTAGACAGGCTTGGGAAATGGGAACTTGGCAACAAAATGCAACTGCATTTCAACATTGAGAAATGCTAGGTGATGTAGTTGGTGGGGAACAATCAATGCAAAATACTACCTGAATGGTGTAGAGATGACTGAAGCTAGGAGGGAAGAAGACATGGAGTACTGATCAAGCTACTTTTAGTGGGAACATCAGTGTGAGGCAGCAGCAAGCAAGGCAGACAAAATCATGATGTGTGTTAAGAGCAACTCTGCAAGTAGATTTTGGAAGTTTGTAATCCTCTTCACAGATCCTTTATGAAGCTCCATCTTCTTTTTTATTTGTTTATCACTCCTGGGTGCGCCGGGGCAGGAGCTTTGTCCCCAAGACCAATTCGTATGCCAGCCAACCACCCCGACTGTTCCTCAAGACCCCTATGGATTACCCCCGTGGTGGTGCCAGGATCGGATCTGCCTCCCTCCCAGAGCACAATCAAACCAGGAGGCGCGAGCGCAGATTGGCAGAACAGGGTTGGGACTTCATGAAGTCTGAGGCTGCCATTTCCCATTTTCTGGTGTCCCTCCTTCTCGGCGCATTGCATAGGCATGAATGTGAGGGGCACACGCATGCCACGCCACTGGCTGCTGTCTCCAGCCTGTACCACCCCAGCCCCACCAGAGGGTGATCAACAGGCAGGACGACAATCCCTCCCTCCCTGAGAGAAGAGCAATCCTCTGGATGCTTGATCCTCTCTTCTTGCCCCAGCCAGCCTCGACAGCCTGGGCTCACTCTCGAACCTGGGTCGCTAGTGTAGTGCGAGAAGTAGGCGTCCAGTGCCTCAGCCCTCAGCACTACTGGGCTGGCTTATACGCCCCATCTTGAGTACATTGTGCAGTTCTGGTTCCCATATCTCAGGATGGATACTGACATGACAGAGAGTACAGATGAGAGCGATCAAATTGGTTGATGGCTTGGAGAACATGGGCTATCAGGACTAACAGGCAGAACTGGGATTGTTTTCCATGGAAAGGAGAAGACTTGGGGCAGACTTGATTATAGTATTCCAAGTATCTTAAAAGGAATAAAACCACCTGACCAGATCCAGCTCTTGAATATACAAAAGAGTGAGAGAACAGGGGACGCTTAGTGTCACTGAAGGAAGGAAAATGCAGGGGAAGATAAGAAAGTACAGAGGAGCCCCTGCAGTGCACACTTTAGTAAACAACATAGTTGTGCATTTAAGTGGGCTGTGTCCTTAGCAGACAGTGAATTATTCTATCTCACATATCTCAGTAAGTCATCTTTGGCACTTTCTCCAGGCTGCATGTCATAGCAGAAGCCTAAATTAAGCCCCAGGGCTCCTTTAGTGCTGTTCATTACAGCAACAGTCTCAATTTAGCCCATAGGACTCCTTCCTTATCCCTTGCTGCCTGTGCCCACTCTTCCAGGCCCCATGCAGCTCTTCCTTGGAATGTGTCTACCAACTGTATGTTAAAGATATTCTAGTGGGTGGTCTGTGGCTATGATAAACAGGCCAATTAAGAACATAAGAAAGTGCCGGCAGAAGTATGGTATGGTATGATCCATCTCGTCTGTCCGATCCTCTAGTCTGCACCTCATTCTGCCCTGTTAATGTACACTTGAGCAGGAGCTGATCATCACCTGGCAGCTCCTGCTGTGCACTTTATCTGTTTGTTCAGACAACATGAAGTCTTGCTGTATTCTGACTACTTGCAGTGATCTCCAATCTTGAACTGCCCGGAGAGGAAAGAGTTAAGTTTCCATGCAAGGCATGGAATGCTGAGCTCGAGCTCGGTTGAAGCCTCTATCTGCTGTTGTTTGAACCCCAACCGCCAGATTCTTTACTCACCACTGAACAGTCGCCCGGAGATTTCTCCTTCGCCGGTTCAGAAAAAGTCAGTTAAAGTGTCATTTTTCTCTCGGTTTCAACCAAATTTCTGCAATCTAACCTGTTGGTTAAGTCTCTGTCTGGGGTACCATGAGTACTACATAGGTTTCCATATTAGTTTTCTGTGTGGAACTTGTAAACATCAGATCGGTTCGGTTTGAACCGACCAGGTTTTGGAAAAAGTTTTCTATTCTTATTAGAGTGTGGTAACGGTCTGTATCGGTTCTAAAAAAGCGGATTTTATTCGCTTTTTCCAAGACCCGTAACACGGTCAGGAACCGATAAGGTGTCTTGCCTGGCAGATTGCCTAAAAGGGGTAAGTTTTGGTTAGGACTGGCCATGTCTGAGAAAACCCAAGAAAAAAACGGGCCACTGGGTTTCAACACTGTAGTGTGTGTGGGGAAGCCTTTGTTAAGGCTGATCCCCACACCACCTGTGTTTATTGTGTGGGGTTTGACCACCTCGATTCAGACTGCCAAATTTGTAAAGTTTTCCCAAAGCTACCCTGTATAAGAGTAGGTAGATTGAGGGAAAGGGAGGCGAAAAGTCCGCTGACCGGATTGCCAGCCGGTTCGGTTCCGACCGAACCAGAAGGAGTGCCCTCTGACCAGGCGAAACTTCTTCAGGCAAAAGAAGAACCGATTCTGAGGGAGTCGGTTCAAAGAAAAAGAAGGGATAAGTCAGCGGTTCAGATTCACAGGTTATCTCTCCGACTGCTGATGAAATAGCCAAAGCGATAAGGATTGTTCAGGCGCTAACTCGATTCTGACCGAACGGCACCATCGGTCAGGGCTCGGTTCGGTCGGTTCCCCTGGTTCCGGATTATGCTTTAGAAGAATTTTATGAACCGGAGGAGGAGGAGGAAGGAGAGTATGAAGATAGTGATGGTGATTATGAAAGTCTGGATGTGCCCATTGACCCAGACATCTCCCCAGACAGACCTTCAGGTGTTTCTCCTCCTAGGCTTTCTGAGTCCCCTTCACATGTTATGTTTTACAAAAGTGGCTGAAACCTCCAGCTTCCTATGGAAGAAGCAGTAGAGGATCAGGAGGAGCCTGATTTCGTTGAAATGATGGACATCCCAGAGTCAGGAGATTGTCTATTCCTCCATTAGTCTTTTGGGAAATAGACATTTAAAATTTTAAAACTCCTAATTCCATACCTCCTGTGGACAAAGGAATGGACAAGAGGTATACTCTTTCAGGCTCAGACACGGAGTTCCTTTCCCAGCAATGCAGCCATGTTGGAGTAGTGCAGGCTGCTGCCTGTGATAAGACAAATATACCCTTGGCTTCACACCCCAGATAAGGACTCCAGGAGGATTGATGCCATGACAAAGAAACAGTACATGGCAGCATCCCTGGGACTCAGGCAGGCTAATTATATGGCTACACAGCTAGATACCAGAAGTCCAGGTGGGACACTGTTGTGGCTCTAGCTAAACAGGCCCCTGACCAGCTTGCCAAGGAGCTGGAGCGGGTGGCTGCAGATGGGATTGAAGCATCCAAGGTGCAATTTCATGCTGCTGTGGACTCCAGTGATGTTTCATATAGAGTCATGGCTACATCTGTGGCCCTTCGGAGGATGGCTTGGCTGAGATGTACTAGCCTGTCACAGGATCGCAGGCTAAGGCCATGGATTTTCCTGTCATTGGTAACTCTCTGTTTGGGGAGCAGACAGAGAATTACATGAAAAAAATGGACGAGTACAGGACCAACTTCAGAAGTGCTCAGGCCAAAGAAAGGCAAGCCACTCCTCAGAGGCAGCATTCCAGGGGCAGGGGCAGGCCCTTTCATAGGCCTTTTACCAAGCCCAGGCCTCCTCTTCTGCCTTTGCTTAGAGGGGTTCTTTAGAGGAGAGGCAGGACGGGTGTGAGCAGGCCTGCTTCCACTCCTCAGCCTAAAGCCCTGCCAAGCAGACACCCTGATGGGTCTGCCCGGCCGATTCTCTACTATCTGTAGGGCAGGCTGGCTTACTTTGTCCAGGACTGGAAGTCTTTAACATCAGACAAGTGGGTCCTGGAAGTAGTAAGCCAGGGACTGGTTCTCAGCTTCAAAAATTTCCCAAGATGAGAACCAGATCCTTTCCACCTGCAAATCCTTCAGAGGCCCTTGCCCTAGAAGCAGAGGTCTCTTCCCTCTTGGCTCTCAAAGCCATAGAAAGGGTTCCAGCCCTACACAGGGGAGAAGGTTTGTACTCCAGGTACTTCCTAACCCCCAAAAGACAGGAAAATGGCGTCCCATCCTGGATCTGAGATATTTAAACAAGCACCTTTTAAAGCCAAAATTCAAAATGGTGACTCTGGGAATAATTCTGCCCTCTATAAGACCAGGGGACTGGCTAGCCTCCCTGGACCTCAAGGATGCCTATTTTCACATTCCCATCAGGTGCTCCCACAGAAAGTACCTCAGGTTGAGTTGCCCTCAGGCCACTATCAATTCAGAGCAATGCCCTTTGGTCTAACATCAGCACCAAGGGTGTTCACAAAGTGCCTGGCAGTAGTTGTTGCTTCCTAAGGAGAAAAAGATCTCCATCTTCCCATACCTGGACGACTGGCTCATAGTGGGTCAGTCCCCAGACCAAGTCAAGTCACATTTGCAGATAACTCAGCAACTGCTCACTTCCTTAGGATTCCTCTAAATCTTCCAAAGTCAGTTCTGGAACCAGTGCAGCTCCTCACCTTTATAGGGGCGGAGCTCGATACAATAAGGCAAGGGCCTTCTTCCCTGGGCGGGCAGGACACTAGTAAATCTGGCCTCGTCCTTCACCCTTCAGGTGTCTTGACCAGCAAGGCACTTCTTGCAGCTCCTGGGCCACATGGCAGCCTCTACAGCAGTGGTCCAGGAGCAAGGTTTCAGATGAGGGACATCCAGTTCCACTTGAGAACCTTCTGGTCCCAGAGAAAGGATCCCTGACCAAACTAGTCCCAGTAACTCGAACCCTGATCCAGGCTCTCCAGTTGTGGCAGGATCAGGGCAATCTAAGGCAAGGAGTTCCTTTGTCACTCAACCTCATTCTCTAATCCTTACAACAGATGCCTCCCTCTGGGCTGGGGAGCCCATTTGGGGTTCTGACTACCCAAGGGCTGTGGTCACCTCAAGAATCTCTGCTTCACATCAATCTCTTGGAACTCAGAGCAGTGTTTCTGGCACTGCAAGCTTTTTCCAAGTCTGTTCAGAACAAAGTAGTCCAGATCAGAACAGACAATACCACCACAATGTGGTACATCAACAAGCAAGGGGCACTCGGTCTACGGCCTTGTGCAGAAGCAATGAAGTTGTGGTCTCTGGCCTATTCCTGCAAACTTTCTAACAGCAGTGCACCTCCAGGAAGGACAATGTCCTGGCAGATGCTCTCAGCAGGATATCTCAGGGCCATCATGAATGGTCCCTAGATCCCTAGTTTTGAAGGTGATTTTCTCCAGATGGGGCCTCCACAGATAGATCTTTTTGCAGCCCCAGACAATCACCAACTCCCACTTTTTGCTGCAGACCCCCAGTATTGGGCTCAGTCCCCTGGATGCTCTAGTTCTCAATTGGGAAGGGAAGTTTTGTATGCTTTTCCCCTTCCTCTCTCTGTTCAAGGTACTAGTCAAAATCAGGTCTCAACCCTGCAAAGTGATACTGATTGCTCCAGACTGGGCCAGACAGCCCTGGTACCCACTGTTGCTGTCCTTAGCAGTCCTCCTCCCCTGTCTCTTCCCAGGAATTACAACCTGTTGACATCCTCTCAGGGAGAGTTTGGTATCCGAATCTCAAATCTCTCCTCTCAAGGCCTGGCTCTTGAAGAGTTAGAGTTTGCTGATCTGCATCTTTCTCAAGGTGTTTTGATATTCTGAAGGCTTCTCGAAAGCCTTCCACCCAAAAATCTTACAACTCCAAATGGAAAAGGTTCACTATTTGGTGCTCTGGTAATATTTCTCCAGAGTCTGCTGGGTTGCCTACAGTCCTGGACTATATGGTTCATCTCAATAGCTTGGGACTCAGACCAGCTACACTCAAAGTACATTTAGCAGCTGTTTCTGCTTTTTTGTCAGTAGGTAAGCCTCTTCTCTTTCAGCTCATCCTGTATTTTGTAAATTCTTCAAGGGATTGTTGCACACCAATCCCCTTCAGGGACCCTGCTCCTGCTTGGGACCTAAATGTTTGCATTGCTCAGCTTGTGCAACCCCTTTGAGCCTTTGTCCTCTGCAGAACTTAAGTACTTGACTTGGAAAACTGTGTTTTGGTAGCCATTACCTCTGCCAGACACATCAGTGAGTTACAGGCCCTGTCAGTGGAGCCTGATTTTATCTCTTTTCATAGAGATAAGGTGGTCCTAAGAACTAATAGGAAGTTTTGCCTAAGGTGGCCTCAGATTTCCACCTTAACCAGTCCATGTCTCTTCCTGTTTTCTTACTGGACCATTTCCTCCTCTGGAGAGGAGCTGCACAGCTTGACGTGAAAAGGGCCCTTAGCTACTACATAGAGTGCACCAAGGGTCACAGGTTTGACTCCTCCAATTGTTCCTCACTTATGGTGAGGTTGGTAAGGGCAAACCTGCCACTAAAAGATCTATTGCCAGGTGGATTGTCTCTTGTATACAATTCTGCTATGAAAAATTGGACAGGACTCCACCCTCAGGGCTGAGGGCTCACTCTACTAGATGTACAGCTGCTTCCTGGCTGCTGCCAGGGATATTCTATCCTAGAGATATGTCAAGCAGCCACCTGGAAAACAGTCCATACTTTTACCAAGCATTACTCTCTGGATATCCAGGCTAGGAGTGATGCTCGGTTTGACACAACAGTACTTCAGAGCCTATTCCCAAAGTAGGTTCTGTCCCTCCTCCATGGAGGTACTGCTTGTAGTCTGCAAGTAGTCAGAATACAGCAAGACTTCATGTTGTTTAAGAAAAATTACTCACCTTAGTAATGTTTCTTCTATTGGAGTCTTGCTGTATTCTGCTACTTCTGCCTCCCCTCTCAGAACCTGGTTTTTGGGATGTGGGTGGGCAGGAGAGTGTTGGCACCTGAGGTGTCCTTTTCTCACCCTCCTTTATTTTGGGTGAGTGTTGTGTTTTGTTTTTGGGTTTCCTGACTTGAGTCTTTGCTTTGAAACCAAAAACCCTCTTTATTAAATTTAGTTGCCAGTTGGCTAGTGTTAAGTTGCAGTTTCCACACAGAACCCAATGAGTGTAGCTCGTAAAGATCTGCGGTTGGGGTTCAAACAACAGCAGACAGAGGCTTCAACTGAGCTCGAGCTCAGCGTTCCATGCCTTGCATGGAAAGTTAACTCTTTCTCTCGGGCAGTTCAAAGGTTGGAGATCACTGCAAGTAGTCAGAATACAGCAAGACTCCATTAGAAGAAACAACATTACTAAGGTGAGTAATTTTTCTTTTTGTTCACTAGGTTAAGCAGGATGTCATTTAAATCCTTTGTACTTTTCAGGGTTTTTAAACAAAGCGAGTATAGGGGAAAAATGGGAAATGAGAACGTGCCCCTTTATCCAGTGTGTTCTTAAATGGGATTCACAGTACTTACAGAACAAATGGTGAACACTTGAAAGAGACTGCTGGAGCATGTGGTTTCATCTGATACTGTAACAACTTACAAGCTCAGACTAGACAAGTACTTTGAAGGAAATGAGGTGTCAGGAGTATTCCTACGGAGCTGGTAGGATGGAGGAATTCAGTGGATCAGTGCTCTTTTTCCCCCACCTGAATACTGTATGTATATGTGTGTATAATGTATGTATGTATGTATGTGTGCCATCAGGTTGCCATATATGATGGTGCATTACCCCTGCCTTATGGGCCCAGATAAGGTAGAGTGGCCTGGGTTAATAACTCCTGTGGCTACTGATTACCCAGAGAAGTTACGATAACGTTCAGGATGTTATTTGTGCAGTGCCTCCACCTAGGGAAACTTAAATGGGCTAGGATATCAGCTAGCACTACCCCTGGAAAACGGTGCCAACCCACTATGGTCCCCACTGACATATCTCACCCGCTCCCACATTTAGAAAGCAGCAAGTTTCCCAAAACTCAGTAATTTTACGATTACAAAGAATGTGCTCACACTACAGATAGTATGTTCAGGAGTAATAAAAGCAAGCAAGGGGTTTATTAGGGATCATCATGAATGACCAAGGGTGTAGCCAACCCATTGGTGCTGGGGTAGTACTTACCACTTGCAATGCTGGCTTACACGGATTTGGGAAAAAGTCAGAGACAGCCAGGGCTGGTCAGTCGACAAGACTTGAGCATCCCAGAGGACACTCTCCTTTGGATGGTTGACAAACCAATCATCGCATGCTTGTGCATCACATGAGGGTACCCAGATGATGCAAGCTTAGCAGAACTGTAGTAGGAGGGAAGACACAGTTGCCTTGCTGCACATATGCCTGTTGTGTGCTCAGCCATGTGTTCATGGCCCTACATCTTAGGGAAGGATGACTCAGGCAGAAATCACCCACCCAGCTCAGCTGGATAACTTTGGTATACTTGGGCCCCACACTGCTTGCCTGCCTGGCATGGAAGAGCCCCACTGCCACCGATTCACAGACTCCAGTTGGGGGATCCCTTCCTGTCATCTCTAATGTGGGGGTTATCCCATGGGGCTAGTAACAGTGGGCTATTTGTAGTCTAGGTTAGTGACAGGGCTCTATGGTAGCCAGGTTGAGGGAAGACCTGCTGGGGAAGGAAAACACAATTTAAAAGAAGGTCAGAATCAAGAATCTAGGGAAGGCAAAGGCTAAAAACATAAATATAACAGTCACAGTGGTGTTGCTGACTAAGTAACCTCACTGGGCCATAAGCCACCCCAACTCTGTGTCCATAGCTCATGCCTGACCGTCTGATGAGCAGCTGCTGGGCTGCCCTCACTCCCAGCTGGTACCAACCTAATTACCCCATGTCTCCTGTGGAGCTCCTGATTCTTCACGGAGTACCTGGCAGTTGGATAGATACTGGCCTGTTAACAGTCGTGTTGCACATGATACCTGGTGTTGGAGCACATAGCAACATTTTTTAAACCCAATCTTTTTACATCCCAGTTGAATGGCCTACTCCTTATATGAGTAGCCCAACAGTGGCCCTACTAACTAATAAAGATGGGTTGCAGGACCCATAGGCCCTGATAAGTTATTTGTGGTTCTCCTGGTTCAACAAACCTTTATGCTTTCATGCAGGCGTGGCTGGATTTACTTTCACCTATCTGCATCACTGGTACATGCCGTCCTTCGGATGAGACATTAAATCGAGGTCCCATCTGCCTGGATTGGTGGTAGTTCAGGTGGATGTTAAAGATCCCATGGCACTTATTGAAAAGAGTAGGGAATTTCCCGGTGTCCTGGCCAAATTCCCTCATTCACTAAAAATACCACCAACAGCTTAATCTGGTTCAAGATCAGTTGGCATTCATCTGTATCCAGCTCCCCGGGTCATGCCTGAAAATAGGCAGGATTTGTCTAGTACTTACCTGGTCAACAGAAACTAAATAAATAAATAAAAAAATCTCTGATGGCTGTCTCAGCTCTCCTTTGTTGTTTGTTCCTCTCTGGCATCTCTGCAGATCAGCTGGGCTCTCTCCATTGGTTGCCTACTTTCTCAGGGTGGTCAGATAAACTGTGGTCTGACAAGTTCACCTTCTGCAATGCCCCAAGGCAACACCACTGCAGACTGTCACCTGGATGTGGTGGTTAGCACGGTGGTTTCCAAGCCTCGCTGGTTCTGTTGCTGTTCAGACCATTGAGGTCTGTCTCTGGAAAGTCTCTCTAGGGACACTACACTGCAACAAGATGGCTCTGGTACAGACAGTCCCTTTCAGCTGCTGGGTGCAGTGTCATGTTCTCTTTTTCCTGCATGTAGCAGTCTCTTCCTTCTTGTTACCAATTAGGCCCAGAGATGCCTCCTAATTCTGGACTGAGGAAGCCTCAGTCAGTCCTCTGCCATTCACCAGTGGATCCAGCCATCTCATTTGTCAAAGCCCTGTGTCAGTCACAGAGAAGGTTGTGCTTGGTTGATCTTCAACACTTGGTTGCTTCACTCCTTAGTGTAGGCTCTGCAGCCTGATTGGCAGGGCATCTGCCCTATGAGCCTGTTGTCATATCTCCTGAGCATAAGAGGCCCAGTAATATAGGGCTGGTTATATCCTTGTAGCCCTCAGCCCAGCGTCCTCATGGCTTCTGCCCTTAAACACTACCAGTGCCCCTGGTTGGTGTACACAGTTTTGCACTGATGTTCCTGTTGGACGGTCACTGGGATATAATCCCTGGTGTCATCTGGAGCACTATGCTTTCACTTCATTGGTGGCAGGAAAACTGGCTTTGCTATGTAGCACAGAGCCACTAAGGTCAGTGCCAAAGAAGGAGCATTCCACTTTACTCTCCCAGTTTCCATCAACAGTCATGGGGACCAGAGAGCAACGACAAGAGCAGGTTACTAGCTGGTCATTCAGTTGTGCCAGGTAGGCCCCTACACATTTGGGGTTGTGGTTACATATGTAATCCCTGTCAGTGCATTTATTTCCCTGCTGTGTATGCTGTTTATTTATTTATGATTTTGATAACCCGGTAAGTGCACTGATCCCAGGGACCGCTTTCAGGCACAACCCGCCATAATACATGCAGGTGACAGTGGAGTACAAGGTAACGGTAATACACATGAAACAGATTGATACAAGCAGCAATAGTAGACACAATGTACTGTTTGATGCATAGGTCCATTTGAGAACAGTGAATACAAGGCTTCAATATCAGACATGAGAAGACTTGGTACAAACAAACAAATCATAGGCACAGTGTGGAGTGAGACTGCATCGTCTAGTGAGCAAGTAATACACAGAATAGTCAGTAAAAATGTATATACACACGTACAGGCAAGGAAGTCAAATATTACTGTGAAAATGCAATATAACAGTTGTAGGCAAGAGAGTTGACTAGTGTGGGTAGGTGGGTAACCCTGGGCTAGGGAATTGACTAGTGTAGGTTGGTGTGAGACCCTGGGAGCATCGGCAGGATGAGTTTTCCAGGAACCAGACTTGAAGGTGGGACTTGAAACTGGAGTGTGTGTCAGTGGAACAGAGTTCAGCTGGTAGTTTTTCCACTGCAAGTGGGCAGCTGCAGATCAAGCACTGCTACCCATGTTGGTGGATACCCTAGGAACAGCTAGAGGGGAGTACCATTTGAGCGGAGGTTGGGAGGAGTATTCAGGTTTTCAGAAGGGCAGTTAGGGGGATTCTGGAGCCATGCGGATGACGTTGTCTTAACCCTATTTTAAAATTATTTCTGTAATAAAAGTAATGATTTATTTAAGAAACGGAACACTGTACATGTAGAACATTTGCTCAGGAGTAGATTTTAGGTGGCATTTCAGAGAGACTTAAGATTCAATCAGGAAATTCAGCATTTCCAGCTGTGCTATGATAAGGAAATATAGTGTTTGTAGTGTTTTACAGCTGTCAGTAGAGACAGAAGATGCAGGGTTGGTTTATTTATTACATTTTGTTAACGGGTAGGCCCTCTGGGCCCTAAAGGTCCCTTTTTCAGGGGGCGACCCGGAATTGGTTACATAGAGTGAGGCATTTATGCCGCATAGTACATTTCTGAACAGACAATACAAGGCAAGATTACATACAGCAGGGTATTTAACTAACTGAAATTTAGAAATATCACAATACTGTAAGACAGGGTTTGATTGGTTAGTGTCATGAAATGCTTGGGTGATGATTTAGAAAATGCAGTGTTCTCCAGCTCTATGTTTTCCTGCTCTGGTGTAGTATGGGAGATGATGCTAGATCTGTGTTGGGTGTTGCACTGCTCAGTGTCAAAGGATGTGCACAGGATGGTGATGCTCACTTAGCAAAAGTGACAGACTTCACATGCAAAGCTGCTGCACACAACCCTAGTATGTAATGACACGGGGCTCTGAGACTTAATATTTATTATAAATAAATGCCACACCAGGCATAGCCTGATGCGTTTGGATCTTTGATAAAGGATCATAGAGCACCGAGCTGTGGGTGTTGTTATATAATTTGGTTGTGTGTGCTACAGCTTTATATGTGTGAAGTGTTGTACTGCTCTGTTGTAGCAATTTTATCAGTTTCTGAGTATGGTGTAGCTGCTTTTTCATTTTTAGTTGTGATGCTGGTTTCTGAAGTTGTTGGACCAGCAGTTGTTTGCAGGATTTGTTTGGTGGCCTGAAATTTTCTGTTTGTGTCTACTTGAAGTATGTGCTTGATTTGGTTATTAACTTGACCATGCAATAAATATTTTAAAACACAGTTTCAGTGATAGCTGTGAAGCCGACTGCTTTAAATGTTTTAAAGTATAGTTGCTGGTAGTTTATTATACTGTACATCAGTCATTGGTGACTATGCTAAAGCAACTTGAACTACATTGGGAGGACTTTGAAATAAAGGGACACCGTCGTGCCAGTGGCCATCATAGTCTGAAAGTCCATGAAAAGTTTTTCAAACAACATATAGGCTCACCTGTAGCTGGAAGCACTCAGAGTTTAGATGACCAAGTCTGTTCAGTATTAATACTACATTGCAGCTGTTTTAGAACATTGTGATGTCATCGAGAACACGTGCCTAACTGCATAGAGTTAAGCACAGCTTGTTCTCCCATGACATCACTGTGTTCTACAATTGGCTGCAATAGTATTGAACAGACTCAATTATCTAATAAATGTGGAGAGCTTCCAGCTACAGGTGAGCACAGACTCATTTGAATGAGCTTTCTTGGGCTTTCAAGCCATGTCAGCCACTGTACATGAATACTCCCTTTAAGGGCATAGTGTGCCACCTGATGATTTAATCAAAAGAGGCTATTTCCTGTCTTCTTTCAGGGTCAGGGATGGGATTGTATCCCACTGTACTGACTAAAATCATAGGTTGAAGTTGGGGGGAGTATGCTCAATCAGGTTGATTCATGTACATGGGGGCTGGACGCAGCTTTATTTAATTAAAATGCCTATATGGCACATCTGCCACATACAGCCCCAATCAAACACTGACTAAATCTAAAGGGGTCTGTAGCAAATCGCTGAACATAAAACACTGGCAAGTAGGAACATTTTTTCCTTTTAATTTGTTTGTTGTTACTGTGTGGCTCAGTGTGCGAACTGTTCATCATGTTGACATACTGCTTTCTGCGTTATTGATTGAATTGGTGGCATTGTATAATTACTATGGCATGGGATTTCTTAGTGCTTGTGAAGTTCGTTTCACAGCATGATAGGACATATATTGCTTTAAAAAAAAGCTGGGGTCCAACCCGATGGGGCGGCAGTAATGCTACCATTTGTGACACTTTCAGCTTGGGTTTGGGAATAAGCCAGGGTCATCGGGGGCAGCGGTGGGGAGAAGGAGGATCGATCCCCAGAGGATGCTGTCCACCAGGAAGGGAGGGTAACGTTTGCACCACAGTGCTGACCACAGTGTGATAGGAGGACCTGCGATTGGGGGACATCGTTGTGGGTGGGTGCCCATGATGTCCTCAACAGCGATGTCCCAAAGGATTGAAAGTAACCAAGAAATATTGCACCAAGGCAGGATGAGAGCCCTGTGCACTCATCCTCCACATCCTGTCCTCGCTGCATCATGCCCTGCCATAGACAAGGGTCTCCTCCAGCCCAGCCCCCAACACCCTCACCAAGAAGAATATCTTGAGAATTGCAAGTTTATGGGTCAAAGGCACAGACATAATAAGTACAGTGCTCTAGTCTCCTTAGTACTCATGCCTTTTGTTTAGGTTTCAATGGTGCTTCCTACCTATGTGTTTTATTTGGTCTCATTACAGTGCTCCACCACTCAGCTGTCTGGAGGTTTTTGGGGGCTTCATTAGTGTGTTTGCGATTTATGGCTGTTATTATTTGTGAAACTTAATAACGCTATTTAATTTAGAAAAATAAGTGCAGTGAGCAGGGATGATGGAGCTGATGGGTGTCAGAAGGCAGAAGTGATCGTGATGGCAATAGGGGCAGAAATATCTGTCATCTTCAATTGTATGTACATTAGTTTATTCACTAATACTTCCATAGCCTAAAATTCAGCTGAGATGTTGATTTTTGTTAGTTCCATGAGGAGGGTGTTTGTTTTACGCATATGGCATTAACTGCAATTGATTTTCTTTTTTTTTCTGTTTTCCTGGGGCTATGTGTAGTATACTTGTGAACTATTATTATTTTTACACAGGGAGTCAGTTGCCACTGGCAAAGTTGGCTACTTCTCTTTCCTAAATCTAGAGATGAGTCCCAAATACCAGGAGGTAAGTACCTACTGAGCATTCTTGTACTGCATTACCTGACAAGGACTGCTAAAACATGAGTTATAAATGTTTTAAAACACAAATATAGGTATAAAATTATTCATCAATATACAGGGTCGCTTGAAACACAGCTTTCATTTTATGCTTCAGAATCCTATAAAATCTTGCTTGGGGATTTTAGTAAAGATTTATCACAAACCTCATCTACCCCAGTAAATTTAAATATTCAGTAAGTTGAGTTCTCAATGTAGAGTGCTGGGATTTCCAACAGCATTAGCTATTAAAATGTCTGCATTCTCAGTTTGACTGTATCATCATATGGAAAGAGCTAACAACACAGATAATTAATGCTTTAAACAGCCACATTTATTTTAAAGCATCACAATTAATAGCATTGGTAAAAGCTTTTCCCCATGCTTTTACTGAAAAGGAGTTGCTTCTGCAGTGCAAAAAATTATTTATTTATTTATTTGTTCTAGGATTACAAATACCTTGAGCCAAGGCTCTTTTACAAAGGTTCCGTCATTGGTACAATTGAGACAATCATAAGCTATGAACTGTAAGATTTCTTATTCCCAAGGAGTAAAAGAGGGCCCACCAATGGATTACAGCTGTTGCTTTTCCAGTCCTTTCCTGGGCTTATGAGGACCTCTTCTTTTTATTTGCCTATGGCCCAACTAATTGGGCCACTATATTTTGCAGTGTGTTTACAGTATATAGGAAATGGTTTGGGCCCAGTAAAACAATGCCTGATATTTTTTGAATGGTTTTGATTCCATTATATCACGAATGGTGACACCACAAATGATGTCTCTGGGGTCACAGGTCAAAAGTAAAATATCAGGCATGTTTGTATTTGGCTCTGCCATCTGACTTGTGCAGGCTTGGCTTTCAGTAGTAAATGGTTGGATGTGTTCTGTCTCAAGGAAGTTACAGTTAAAGTTCTGTAAGTAGAACTTTCTAAGAACAATAAAGTCTCAGAATGGAATGGTGTCAGGCTTCTATTCTGAATTGTTGTTGGTTCGCAGGTCAGAAAGCATAGGAAAACCAGAAGGAGTTATAAAATTTGTAAGTAGCATTTTATTATTATCAGTAATAATAAAAAAATAAAATGTGTGGGATAACTCTTATGCAGGCAGTTCAAACAAAACAAACTCCTTCATCTGAGGCATCTCTAATTCTGAATTTCAGTCTGTCTCTCTCTCTCAACAAAACATTTTGTTCTTGTCAGTGCCTGACAGTGGAGAGCTTTAAGACTGCCCTTAAGACCTATTTATTTCAGCTGGCATTTGGTGCCGTTTGTGACTATTTTATGGCATTGTGGCTTACTAATTTATTGTATTTTAAAATGTTATTGCTGTAATTGTTGTTTTGTTGTGCAGTGCTCTGATACACTGTTGAAGGCGCTATGTAAATAGTTTATTATTATTACTGTTTATAAATAATGTATTTTCCTGGCAATTAACTTCTGCTTCCTGAGCTCGATAAGAATACCGTCCTGTTTTCACACGATGTCCCCAGACTTTGTCAGTTTGTTTCCTTACTGGTGCAACAAAATAGAACATTACTGTGCCCAGAACAATCTCCTGCTAACAACTCTACAAATGAGCTTGTCGAGGTCAAACTGCATCTCATGGTTAACTTCCTAAGCTCCAGATAGCTTTTCACAGTAATTTCAACAATGTGACTATATACATTTTCAAACCTGAAAACCCAGTTTCACATAGAAACCCACATATATTTTTATAACCACAGATAAGCATGGGAAAGAAAAGACAGAAACAGTAAGTGAAGGCAGGGGAGATAGGAGGGGAGTATCATAAGACTATCAGAGTGATCAGTTCCCAGGTCTCACAAGAAAATGTGATTGTGCAATTAGATAGACAAGAGACAGAAAGGACATGATAGAACAGGTCCTTGCTTTTAACTCTTTCTGCACAACAAATGGGACAGGGTATTTTTCAACCCTGTTACATACCCTCTCTTTCAGAGAAACCTGTTTAAAAAACAGGTTTCCAAACGCTCTTTAATTCTATACTTTACAGCTCTGCACATATGCAGTATCCATTTCTCCATAATAACAAGCAGTACAGCAAACAGTTAAGTTTAAACTCACAATTTTTTCAGCCTTCAGAATTCTCAATTCCTGATCCATATTGTGACAGACAATCAGCATTGACATTCTCTTTTCAGATTTGTGGATCAGTTTGGATTTAAGTGGCTATAGTGCCAGGTACCACCTTGTGATTCTGGAATTTTATCCTTGATTTGATTAGGCCAACAGAGAGGTTATGATCGGTTTTAAGTACAAAGTCAGCTCCTAGCAAATAAAACCTAAGGAACTCCATGGCCCACTTTGCCGCGAGCATTCCTTTTCAATGGTGGAGTAGCTTTTCTCTCTGTGTGCAATTTCCTACTGATATATAGAAACTTAGAAACATAGAAGTTGATGGCAGATAAGGACCACAAGGCCCATCCAGTCTGCCCATTTTTCTACCTTATGAATGTGCCATAGGCCATTATTCTGTCAATGGCCTGTTTATTCATACTCATCTGTATTGCTCCCTTATGCCTATCCCATGCCTGTTTGAAGCCCTGCACTGTATTCATATCCACCACTTCCTGAGGTAGGCCGTTTCATGCATCCACCACCCTTTCTGTGAAAAAGAACGTCCTCACATTACCCCTTAATCAGCCTCCCTCTAATCTCATGCTGTGTCCTTTGTCCTGCTTTTTTTCTGATATTGAAACATGTTAGACTTTTCACCTTGTTAATGTCCTTAAGCTGTTTGAATATTTCGATCATATTACTCTCTTCCTCCTTTGCTCTAGGATATACATATTGAGCTCCGTTAATCTGTCCTCATATGTTGTCTGATATAGTCCCTGCACCATTTTGGTTGCCATTCTCTGGACTGCCTCCATTTTGTTAATGTCCTTGTGCAGATCACGACCTCCAGTACTGCGCGAGTACTCAGATGGGACCTCACGGTGTCTTTAAAAGGGTTTATTACCTCCCTTTTACACTTCATTACTTGTGATACTCCTACTAATACACCCCAACATCCTCTAGCCTACCTACTGCTTTAGTGGTCTGCTTGGATCAATAGTTCTTAGGCTTTGTCACAGTGAGCCTCCTAGATCCATGGAAAGATTTTGAGCCTCCCCAAAAACTTAAATACTCTTGGGCCTCCCCAAGAAAAATAACATACTGTACTTTGTGCAGTACACCATGAATAAACTGAAACCCCTTTGAGTATTTGGCTCACATTCAGTTCTTTGTCTTATGCTAATGTGGAGCCTTTGAAAAGTAGCTCCTGTGCTCAAGGTGTTATCTGAATAACAAATAAATAAACAAATATTATTATTGACTTATTGTAACCCCTCCCCACACAGGACAATCTACTTGCTCCTTTATTTTCATTCTTGAACCATTGTTACCTCTTGTTGCAGTACCTTCATGGTCAGACTACTTTCTCTGTTTCCTCTCCATATGAAATAACCTTCTACATACTTTGCCTCTCCACCTCATTCCCTGCTCCTAAGCAATTTCTCTGAGATTACTTTGCTCTTTCTGCTATTGCTCTTAGTACTTCTATGCTCAACCCTTGTATTTGGGCTGTTCTACCATCAGTCTACAAATTGATCAATTACCACCACTCATTATTAATTTATTGTTCATATTTGTTTGCACTGTTGTTCACTGTGTATTTCTTGATTGTTTTGCAGTTACCTTTGAACTGTACTCACCTCCCTCCTCCCTCAGGTACACCTGAAATGAACCTTGGCTCATTCACTTTCCCTTGTCACCTATTAGTAAATAAATACATAAAATTCACCTACTCTTATCCTCTTTGAGTTTGCTTCATCTCTTCATACAAAATACATAAAAGTCAACATTTAAATACAGTACTTTTTCAGACTTGTTGAACCTCCTGGAACACGTTGAGCCTCACCATTTGAAGAACCCCTGGCTTGATGATTTCAGGTCATCTGTGATGATGATGATGATGCCCAAGTCTCTTTCTTCCCTTGTGATTGCCAGCAACTCCTCTCCCAACCTATAGGTAGCATCAGGTTTCTCTTCCTGTGTGCATGATCTTGCACTTCTTTGCATTAAACCCCAGTTGTCACTCTTCAGACCATTTTTCCAAATCTCTTCTTATTCTGCCCACTCCACCTGGATCATTTACTCTGTTGCAGATCTTGGTGTCATCTGCAAACAGGCAAACCTTACCTCCAGTCCATCTGCAATGTCACTAATGAAGATATTGAAGAGGACTGGCTCCAGGACTGATCTCTGAGGTACCCACTTGTGATTTGCATCTCTTCTGACTGTATACTGTTTACCACTACCTCTGTTCTCTGCCTGCAAACCAGTTTGCCACCCAGTTGACCAACTTCTGACCCACCCCAAGCCTACCCAGCTTATTAATCAATCATCTATGTGAAACAGTATAGAAAGCTTTGCTGAAGTCAAGTAGGCGACATCAACTGCATCCCCTGGTCTACCACTCTGGTTACCCAGTCAAAGAAATCTATGAGAGTTGTTTGACAGGACCTTCCTGTTGTAAACCCTTGCTGTCTTGGATCCTGTGCTCCTATGGATTCCAGGTGTTGCACTATACTTACCTTAAAGGGACACTGTCAACCCCTTTGGCCTCAAAGTGTCCCTAGTTTACGAAGCACATTTTATGATTGTTCTCACTATGTAGAGACTGCTGATGTAAATGGTGGTTTAATTCAGATTCCTGTTTCCTTTTAAAAAGTAAAAACTAATTGTCAACCATACTGGTGTTACCACACCACAACATATTTGTTTACAATTCTTGACCAACTACAACTGAGTCTTTCTGGACTCAGGAACACCTAAACACTATCTAGCTACTCATTATGCAGTGGAGTAGATGAAACTATTGTATCACAAGTGACTGCACTGTCTGAGGGTGTTTTTATGTTCATGAAATATGCAGTAAGTTTGGGTAAACAGTTTGGAGCAGAACAAGGCTGTGTATAACTATACATTCCCATGCATTTCAGTTCTAATAAGCAAGGAGGCAGATTAAACAATCAGCAACATCAATGAATTTTAGAGAAGGTAAATAATCATAAAATGTGGGGTTTGCTTAGAAATAACATAATGCAAAAAGACTGACTGTGTCCCTTTAAGGAATGGCTCCATAATCTTGCCCACTACTGAGGTAAGACTGACTGGTCTGTAGTTCCTTGTTGCCACTCTGTGTGTAGGATGTTTCTTCCCATCTATATTCTGACTCAAGGCTGCACCTAGGCTTACCTCTGATGCATTGGTTTGTAATAAAAATTGTTTTGTAAGGTCTGGGCTTCTTAAACAAAAGGGCTGAGCATAATGCAGCCTTGTTGGCCTGAGAAGCCTCATCATGCTCTGAGTCCATTTCACATTATTTTCACAAGTTTTCTTTTGTAAGTTCAGTGAGAGGAGTAGCTAACTGGGCAAAGTTGGGAGCAATCTCCGATTGTAACCAGCCAGCCCTAAAAATGACCTGGCATGTTTCTTTGTTTTAGGGAGAGGACTGTTGTTATCTACAGTTCTGTCATATAAGTCTCTGGCTTTACTTCCATTTACAAAACATATCCCAAATACTGTATCTGGTTTCCTGCATACCCAGTGCACATTTGGTAGGATTAATTGTCAGATCTGCCATCTTGCTAGATTGAATAACTGCTCGTAGGTGTTTCAGGTGGCTTTTCTAATCTGAACTGTACACCACAACATCATCCAGGTAAGCAGCACAATATCCAGTGTGAGTAGCTAAAATTACATCCATGTACCGCTGGAATGTAGCATGTGCACCATGTAAACCAAACGCCGTGGTGGTGAACTGACCAAATCCAGTTGGAGTAGCAAATGTAGTTTTGTCTCTGTTCTTTAGCTAGAGGAATTTGCCAGTAACCCTTGATGAAATCTAAGTTACTGATGTACTTGGCACTTTCGAGTGTATCCACCAAATCAACTATCCTAGGCATGGGATACTGTCAAATTCAGGCACTTAAATAAGTTTCCTAAAATCAAGGCAGATTGATACACCCCTCCTTTTTTATTTACAGTCACCTCTGGTGATGACCAAGCACTTCTCGCCTCTTCTGTGATACCCGTCTGTTTCATTTTTGTATTTCCTAACTACGCCTGTTCTTAACCACTCTGGTAATCTGTATGTCTTTTGTCTGATTGGCGAGTGTAACTCTGCAAATGGGGGTTCCCAAAAGACTTCCAGGAGCTTGCTTGAATGCTCCAAGCCTGAATGGTGTTTGGCATTTAAGCCATTTATCAGTGAGTGTTTTAGAGCCTCTGGTACTGTCTCTTTAAGAGCTGTCTGCTTGCAGACATAATTAGTTGTATGGGGACTGTGTGTTTCTTTGATTGAGTACCACTCGAGCTGCTGCCAATTCACTTCATTTTGCAGTCACTAGGAGTGCAAAGGGAACCTATGTGAAAGATGTAACTGTTTGCCAGAAATTATTTAGAGTAATAATGAAATTACAGTTTGTCTAACCTGCTTTTTTGCAGTCAGAACGTGTGTGCTAGTTCCCCATTCTAGTTTTGAACTGCTGAACTGGACCAATCAGTGTGGGGAAGCTAGCTCTAAAATGGTGCCTTGACGAATCAGAACTTGGACTCATAATCTGAGCCAGCCACAAGAGGATTGTATGGGCAGTGACTCTGGGAGATGTAGTTTAGACTTCAGTGCCTTTTGGACCAACAGCAGCAGTCTATTGTGAGTGACAGCCAATCCAGTCAAGAACTGGGAGGAACTCAAAGGAAGTGCCGGTTTTGTCGGTTGGAGTTCAGTTGAGCTTGGCAGTGAAGAAGGAAGGAGCCCTGTGCTTTTCAGTGTGCAGTTTTAGTCAAAAACGTGTGTAAGGCCCAGAGTTCCGGTCTGCAGCTTGTTAGGACTGAATCCGTCCTGTGAAAAGAATCAAAGGATCTCTGAAGAGTAGAAACCAGGCTCACCCTGTAGAAGACTGAAGAATTGCTGAAAATTGCACTCGGTCTGTCAGGAACTGAATCTGCTGTGTGTTCTCCCGGTATTGTGCAGTAATTGCGATCGGATACAGATGCAGCCTGCCTGGTATAGTGCTTTCTTTTATATGGATGTGAAGAGGTTTGTGTACCTCAAGTGAGCCCTGCTGACATTGAAGGACCCTATCTTATTTGGAGGTCGTGAGTACTAATTCAGGGTCGCCCTGTTGAATTGCCACATTAAATCCAAATGGAATTACTGTACTGCTGACTGTTTAATTCTCCTTTCTCTGTGTGAAAGGGCCCTACCAGCTGCCACGGTTTGGACTAGCCACTAGGGCTTGGGGTACCCAGGGACAGTAACTGATAGGATAGGCCTGTGCACAGAGCCATAGGTAGATTATTAGAGTGATAAGCTAATTAACCTGATTTCCCTGTCCTGTTATATCCCCTAAATAAATCAGAGCTGCTTGTTTCAGCAAAGTTATACTGCCTGAGTATTTGTCTATGTTAAAGTACTGTACTGTATCTCATTTCACAGGAGGTCCCAGTGCCGAACTAGACCTGGGGGTAAGTGTATACTGTGAAGGTAATTTGATATATTGTGTGGGCCACTAGTAGGAAGAAAGGGGGAGTGCAGTGTCCCAGAGGGCTGTGACCAAGTTAGTTTAACTATTGCAAACCCTGACCTCTGGGTGGAGGCACCCGCATTGGATCCAGGCCCCTCAACCTGTTAGTGGCAAATCAGGCAGGGGTAGTAGCCCCTGGGATAGCGCCATCTAGGGGTTACATCTTGGAGGCTCACCGCTGGGATTGTGTGTCCTCTAGTGGCCATATTTACGAACCACTGTTAAGAAAAATGGGTACCTGACAGAAGTGGCTGTGCAGACTGCTGGTGGAGTGGGTATACTGGGAGGAGATCGACTCCCAAAATGCTATGCTTATCCTGGACATCCCCCTGGGTATCAAACGGACACTGTGCAGGGAGTACTTTCCAAGGTGGAAGGTTTACAAAACCCTGTGGTGGTGGGTCGGCATGCTAATCTGCTCACCCACACTTTCCTGGCCTAGTAGAGTTTAAGGATCCCATAGATAGCTCCAAAGTGCCACAGACCATTACCCCAGAGGAGCCCTCACTGCTTGGAGAGTGATAACTAAGGACAGTAAAGACCCGGGGAATCAGCCCCCACCACTATCTGAAACTTTTGAGGAGAAATTTGCTGAATGGTTGCTGGGAGAGGGGAAAACTGTGGAGGACTTGAAGAAACTATTCTTGCCACTTGGGGTGTTCCTCTCCCACCCTCTCCTGCTCCAGTGCCCGTAATGGTGGCTGAACCAATGCAGACTCCTATTTCTGCACCTGCCATTAGTCACGACTCTTACCGAAGGTTGAGGATCTTCTCTGGCACCTCCCACCCCCCAAGGGAGGATGACTGGGAGACCTGGATGACTATGTTGCCCCAAGTGCTAGAATGGCAAGCTGGAAGGCTAAAAGCGAAGAGGTTAGTGAGAGTCTCCGAGGTCCTGCCCCGGCTACCATCCATGCTAAACGGGCCAGTAACCCTGAAGCGACTGCACAGGCCTATCTTGAGGCCTTGGAGAATGTGTATGGAGCCCAGATTCTGATGAGGACCTATGGTGGAGAGTAAGAAATGCACAACATACCAAGGGAGCTGTTGTCTGTGTATGTCTCTCGGCTGGAAAAATTGTTGCAAGAATGCCTCAGAAAGGGTAGTTTGCCAGCGATTGAACTGGACCCGAACCAGACTGGACAGAATCCTTAAGTCTGCCCCTTCTCAGAACTGCTGTTGCTTCAGTTACGCCTGGCAAATCGACTGAACTCCCACCCTCCTATGATGAGTTAATGAGAAATTCGAGGAGTTGAGAAAAGGCGACCTGGAGGTACCTGCACCAACAGCTGTGGCTACGACCGAGTGACTGAGGGTGACCCATCAAGTGAAGTTCAGGGGCAGAGGTTGACAGTCAATGAGTGCTCTGACAAGGAAAAGATATGCCACAATGGGGCTAACTGTTGAGAGATCCGGGAATTCAAAAACAGTCCCTTTGTGAAGGCCACGCCTGCAAGTACGGGCCCTGACCTATATCCGACTGTATCTGCTATGGGGGTGGGGGACCCACCCATGTATCTCCTGCTGATAACAGCTCCAAACTCAATTCCTTGACCATGGAAGTGGAGAAACTGACGAGATGTCTCCAAATGCTTATCACACCGCAGAGGAGATGGCACCCAGGTTTCCAGTTAGTAATACCCCCACCCTGGCTCCCAGTGTGGCGCCTCGGCCAGCTCAAACTCCAGAAAGTATGTTTTGCTATAATTGTGGGAAAGATGGGCACATGAAAGGGAATGCCAGTCCCCAAAAAGACACTGACAAAGTTGCATATAGGCTACAAGGAGAGCTTCGGAGAAGAAATCAGTGGTTAAGAGGTGCACGACATGATCCCAGTGAGGGCACCAAAATGCTAATTCACGTCCTTTGTGGCAAGCCAGTTGCCCAGGCCCCACTACCGCCTCTCTCAGACTGGTCCAGAATAGTGGGTCCCTCCATGGAGACCACTGTAAAGGTGAATGGAGTGTCTACAAGAGCTGTATTAGACAGTGGCTCCCAAGTGACAATTATGTTCCAGGATTGGTATCAGAAGCATTTGTCAGACGTACCCTTACAACCATTAGAAGGACTGCATGTATGGGGGTTAAGTGAGAAGGCCTACCCTATTCCGGTATATCCGGATTTGGCTGTCTTTCCCCACCTCCGTGGCTGGAGTGCCGAACAAGTAGAGACCCTAGCCTTAGTGTGTCCCCCCACTGGACTGTATGATGGTGTCCCTTTGTTGATTGGAACAAATGCTCATATGTTCGGAAGGCTGGCACAGTTGTGTTATGAAAACAGGGTCAAAGACTAGTAGAGCTTTAAGAGTTCGGCTTTAATTAAGAAGGCCTATGAGGCACAGAGAGATGCTGAAAAAACAGAACCAGAGGAACCGGTCGGAATTGTATGGAAGAAGGATCCTGAGTCTCTGATCCTGGCGCCAAATGCCCAGTGTACCTTACAGGGAGAGGTCCGATCAGAAAGGATGTTAAGAATAAAATATTAATGTTGGATGCACCAGGCGATGGAAAATTGCCAGAGGGACTGCTGGTCAAGCTTAGTATTTTGCCCGCTAGAGCCCATGCTTATGCCAGAAGGGTAATGGTCCAAGTTCATAATGTGTCTGAAAGAGACATTCGAGTAAACAGAGGTTGCATCCTGGCTAATGTGCATTGTGCAGACACTGCAGTGCTACCCAGCAGCAAGAGTTCAAGGAAGAATGACAGAGTAACGCCTGACTTGTTTGATTTCGGCGACTCCCGCTGCCAGCTGAATGGAAAGTGAGGATCAGTGAGAAGCTTGCCCAGAGAGACCAGGTGTTTTCTTTAAAGGAATGGGATGTAGGATGCGTGCAAGGAGCTGAGCACAATATCCGCTGCATGACGAAAGACCATTTGCGGAGAGGTCTCGACGCCTGGCACCTGCTGACATAGATGATGTGAGACGGCATCTGCAAGAGATGTTAGCTGCTGGTGTAATACAAGAATCCAGAAGCCCTTATGCTTCCCCCATTGTGGTAGTGAGGAAAAAGAATGGAACAGTAAGGATGTGTGTGGATTATCGCACCTTAAACCGGGCGGACTATCCTGATCAGTACACAATGCCCGCATTCAGGATGCTTTGGACTGCCTAAACGGGAGCAAGTGGTTCTCTGTGCTGGATCTCCGCAGGGTACTACCAGATCCCGATGGCCCCAGAGGACCGTGGAGAAGACGGCCTTTATCTGTCCGCTTGGCTTCTATGAATTCATGGAGGATGCCTCAAGGATTTCAGGTGCCCCAGCCACTTTTCAACGATTGATGGAGCTGCAGTGGGGACATGAACTTACTAGAGTGCCTGGTATACCTAGATGATGTTATTGTGTTTGGCAGCTCACTGGAGGAACATGAGCAGATTATTTAGGTATTGGACCGACTGGAGGACTTTGGCCTTAAACTGTCCATTGATAAGTGTCAATTCTTCAAACATCAGTAAAGTATGTGGGACACATAGTATCCACCGAGGGAATAGAGACCACCCAAGTAAAGTTGAGGCCTTGACTACCTGGCCACAGCCCAAAAATCTAAAAAGAACTGCAAAGATTCCTGGATTCTGTGGTTATTATCGGCGCTCATCAAGGACTATTCAAGAGTGATCCGCCTTTACTTAACCTTACTCAAGGTATCCCCAACCCACAAAAATACCAAAAGTCAGCCCCTCAAGACTGAAAGAGTGTATTTTCATCCGTGAAGTATTTGGGGCCCGCTGGACTCCTGATTGTGAGACTGCTTTTCATGAGATCATATATCAACTTACCCATGCTCCAGTGCTGGCCTATGCTGATCCAAGAAAACCTTACGCCCTGCACACTGATGCTAGCTTGCAAGGGTTAGGGGCTGTGTTGTACCAAGAGCACGAGAATGGCCTGAGACCAGTGGCCTTTGCCAGTAGAAGCCTGACCCCATCCGAAAAGAACTATCCTGTACATAAGTTAGAGTTCCTAGCTTTGAAGTGGGCTATTGTTGACCAATTCCATGAGTACTTGTATGGGGCTAAAATACTAGTAAAACTGACAATAATCCTTTGACCTATGTGCAGACCTCAGCTAAGTTGGATGCCACTGGCCATAGGTGGCTTTCTGCATTATCTACATATGACTATGCTCGAATACCGAGCAGGTCTGAACCACATAGATGCTGATGCTCTCTCCCGAGGCCTGTTCCCAGAATGATTGGGTCCGATTGGCAGAACCTGACATTCGGCACTCTGCCGGAAGTTTGACAGGGAGGAACAAATGTCCACGGACGCAGTGGACTGCATGGTGGATTGCTTGGGGAGCTCTGAGAATTGCATACCTGCTGCTTATTGCCACTTTTCTGCAATAGACATTGGTGCACTGCCTCAGCTGGACAATGACAGTATTCGGCGGCTCAATCCCACGATCCCATGATCAAAGCAGCTTTAGAAGCCCTCTATGCAGGAAAAGATGTGTCCAAATTACGCCCACTGATTTGAGAACTGCACTGTTATACAAAGAAGGTCCTAAGTTGAAACTGATCAATAAACTGTTATACAGAGAAACATAGACAGAGGGGACAAGTAGACAAACAACAACTAGTGCTGCCCACTGCTTTTGAGACTCAGTACTGAGGTCCTTGCACAACCACATGGGGCACCTTGGTATAGACAGAACACTTGACTTGGTGAGATCCAGATTCTATTGGCCTAAGATGGGGCTGATGTGGAGCAACACATTCGAACTTGTAGTCGCTGCTACAGAGGAAAGCTTTGCCCCAGAGGGCTGCCCCTTGTTAACATCAACACCAGTGCACCCATGGAGCTGGTCTGTATTGATTTTCTGAGTTTGGAGTCAGATCAAAGAAATATCAGTAATGTGCTGGTGGTCACTGACCATTTCACGAGATATGCCCAAGCTTTCCCCACCAAAGACCAGAAAGCATCCACTGTGGCCAAAGTACTTGTAGAAAACTTTTTGTTCACTATGGGGCTCCACAAAGAATCCATTCTGATCAAGGGAGAGACTTTGAGAGTCGTCTGATCAAGAGATGCTTTCTGTGGGGAGTGCGAAAGTCCAGAACCACTCCTTACCACCCCCAGGGGACCCACAGCCTGAACGTTTCAACCGCACTTTGCTAGATATGCTAGGCACCCTGCACCCAAAGGACAAGCCTAGATGGAGCCAACAAATTAGCACCCTGGTACATGCTTATAACTGCACCAAAGTGATGCCACTGGATTCTCCCCTACCGCCTGATGTTTGGAAGAGAAGCTCACTACCAGTAGATGTGTGTTTTGGGGTCTTCCTGATGGGGTTCAAGCTGACAACTATTTACAGTATGTGCAAAAGTTAAAGGCCCAGCTAACTCATGCTGCACTAACTGGCTCAAACCATGGCTGCCAAAAGAAATCTGGCCAACAAAGAAAGGTATGATAAAAAGTGAAAGCACAGGAACTCCAGGAGGGAGATCGGCATTGCTAAGAAATCTGGGACTGCATGGCAAGCACAAGATTGCTGACAGATGGCACCATCTCCCTCACATTGTAGTGGGCAAACTAGATGATCTGCCAGTGTACAAAGTAAGGCCTGAGAATAATTCAAAAGATGTAAAACAATGCATAGAAATCATTTACTGCCCATTGGACAAATCTTAATTGAGTCTGAGCCCTAGAAGATGCCCCTCTGACCAGTGACCAGAGCTGCTGCTAAGAAAAGATCAAGAAAGTCTGCACCTACAGAAGCAAAGTTAAAGTGTTCCCTCCACAAGTCCCAGTTGAGCATGACTGTCAGTCATATCGGAAGAAAGTGAGTGACTTTGAATACTATCCTTCTTACTGAACTGAGTCATTGTTTCGGGCAATTCCCTAGTCAATACTAGAGACAAAGCTGGGCCTTCTGGACTGTCTAAGCCCCAAGCTTCATCCCTGGAGCCATTGCTCCTCAGAAAGTGAAGTGCAAAGCATCAGATCAGATGAAATGGAATCATTGTGCATGGTTGAACTGTTTGAGTTTTCAGGGAGGAAATGATAGATTGGGGCAGACTGGTGATACACCCAAACAAGAAGAGTATTTTGAGTGCCCTGACAGTCCACTGCCAGTGTCCGAAAGCTCTCCATGCAGCCAAATGTTGTGGACTCAGAAACTGCAACTCCTGGAGCTGAAAGTGCCCCAAGTTCTAGCCTCTCTACCCCATGGAGACTCCCCTGACAAGTGAGGACAATGCTGAAAATGAGGCTCAGAGTGCAGAGACTGTAACAGTTCCCCTAGAAAGACTGGTCGAGCTGTAAAGCCTGTGGTGCACCTCAGTTATGATTCCCTTGGGAGGCCTGTGGATTTGCCTCTCAATGTTGTCCATAAAGGAGTGTATGTGTCCCGGCTCATTGCCCAAACTGAGCATCAGTGCTAACTCCAAGTTACTTGTGTTGCCCTCTAAGTATGGTGCCCTTGCCCGCTCCAGCCCCAAGGTAACTGATAGGAAGGGCCCCTCTCTTCAGGTTTCATGTACAAGAGGTAATAACTTGAGTTATGGTACAATGTGTATGTAATACTGTGTAAAGAGTGACGATTGCAATGTTTCAGAAATGTGTTCTTGGTAAAATGATATATTGACTGATGATTACATGTGCGAGCCTAATGCAAATGTATATGGTTGCAGTTGAAACTTATGGGTACTTGCTTGACGCGGACGCAAGCTTTCCCAGGCTAGAAGGGTGTAACTCTGCAAATGGGGGTTCCTAAAAGACTTCCAGGAGCTTGCTTGAATGCTCCAAGCCTGAATGGTGTTTGGCATTTAAGCCATTTATCAGTGAGTGTTTTTAGCCTCTGGTACTGTCTCTTTAAGAGCTGTCTGCTTGCAGACATAATTAGTTTGTATGGGGGACTGTGTGTTTCTTTGATTGAGTACCACTCGAGCTGCTGCCAATTCACTTCATTTTTCAGTCACTAGGGTGCAAAGGGAACCTATGTGAAAGATGTAACTGTTTGCCAGAAATTATTTAGAGTAATAATGAAATTACAGTTTGTCTAACCTGCTTTCTTTGCAGTCAGAACTGTGTGTGCTAGTTCCCATTCTAGTTTTGAACTGCTGAACTGGACCAATCAGTGTGGGAAGCTAGCTCTAAAAATGGTGCTGGACGAATCAGAACTTGGACTCATAATCTGAGCCAGCCACAAGAGGATTGTATGGGCAGTGACTTGGGAGATGTAGTTTAGACTTCAGTGCCTTTTTGGACCAACAGCAGCAGTCTATTGTGAGTGACAGCCAATCCAGTCAAGAACTGGAGGAACTCAAAGGAAGTGCCGGTTTTGTCGGTTGGAGTTCAGTTGAGCTTGGCAGTGAAGAAGGAAGGAGCCCTGTGCTTTTCAGTGTGCAGTTTTAGTCAAAAACGTGTGTAAGGCCCAGAGTTCGGTCTGCAGCTTGTTAGGACTGAATCCGTCCCTGTGAAAAGAATCAAAGGATCTCTGAAGAGTAGAAACCAGGCTCACCCTGTAGAAGACTGAAGAATTGCTGAAAATTGCACTCGGTCTGTCAGGAACTGAATCTGCTGTGTGTTCTCCGGGTATTGTGCAGTAATTGCGATCGGGATGGATGCAGCCTGCCTGGTATAGTGCTTTCTTTTATATGGATGTGTAAGAGGTTTGTGTACCTCAAGTGAGCCCTGCTGACATTGAAGGACCCTATCTTATTTGGAGGTCGTGAGTACTAATTCAGGGTCGCCTCCTGTTGAATTGCCACATTAAATCCAAATGGAATTACTGTACTGCTGACTGTTTAATTCTCCTTTCTCTGTGTGAAAGGGCCCCTACCAGCTGCCACGGTTTGACTAGCCACTAGGGCTTGGGTCACCAGGGACAGTAACTGATAGGGATAGGCCTGCACAGAGCCATAGGTAGATTATTAGAGTGATAAGCTAATTAACCTGATTTCCCTGTCCTTGTTATATCCCCTAAATAAATCAGAGCTGCTTGTTTCAGCAAAGTTATACTGCCTGAGGTATTTGTCTATGTTAAAGTACTGTACTGTATCTAATTTCACAGGAGGTCCCAGTGCCGGAACTAGACCTGGGGGTAAGTGTATACTGTGAAGGTAATTCTGATATATTGTGTGGGCCACTAGTAGGAAGAAAGGGGTTGCAGTGTCCCAGAGGGCTGTGAAGTTAGTTTAACTATTGCAAACCCTGACCTCTGGGTGGAGGCACCCGCCATTGGATCCAGGCCCCTCAACCTGTTAGTGGCAAATCAGGCAGGGGTAGTAGCCCCTGGGATGGCCATCTAGGGGTTACACGAGCATTCTCTGTCACTGTTACATGCTCGACATCTTTTGCTTGGCCTGGCACCATGACAAAAGTGCTGTTAAATGTCTTTACCAAGTTACAAATTTCTGCTGTTATGTTTGAGGTTAAGGAAACATTCACCTTTACAGCATCAGCAGTTACAGTTTGTTCCAGTCTGTTATAAACTATATCAGTATCTTCTGTAGAAGTTTCTGGTAGAACTAACAAAGCAGCCTTTGGTATTTTTCAACCCATTTCTTCAGGAGGTTAGCATAGTATACCTTGGTAGGATTTTTCCTGTCAGGGGTCTCAATCTCATAGTTAACTTTGCCAGTGCGTCTAAGCAAGCAATAATACCGACAGGGTGGGCGGTGATAGGCATACTGAACCTTCCAGGTGCGTAATGAGGCCCAACGCCGCAGGCAGAGGGCCTTATAGCTCCTGGCTGGTCCGGTATTGCCTCATACCACCCACCCTGGAGGGTATTATTGCGCTCAGAAAATGTACAACCTTTATAGATAAATTCACTGAGCCATGTGTTTAATTTTAAACATTTAAAACAATTTTATTTGATAAAATATTACAACAAGAGAAAAAATAGTCCCTTTATGGGATCAATCAGATACTACAATTTACTTTTGTTTTTATTCAGTGCATTATTTGTTATAGGTAATAAAGTTGATAGGACAATTGAAAGTGCAGGATGTAGGACTAAAGACATTATGTGTTCCTAAGCCACTCTGACCTGACAGGCTGTTAGTTGCAAGGTGTTTATTATCTTCAGTCTAGTTTTCCTTCTGTACATCTGTGTTTTCTTGGTTTTCTGTCTTCTTTTCTTGCTGGTCGCCTTTCTTGTTTTGGTGCTGAGAAGGTGTGCTGGTAGTTTCTCGGATCGCTAAACATTAAAAGAAAGAAAACATTTAAATATTTACAATGCTATTTACTAAGGGAGTTACATGTTAAGATATAGTACCTTACCTGATGTCATGCTGTTACTACTTCCTAGTATGGAGCCCCACTGTCTACGATCAGTTGCAGAGGGTCTACAATAAGTAGACAGACTTGTCTCACGCCTGTGGCCAGTCACTGATGTGATTTCTTGAGTTGACAGACCAGCATCAGAGAGGAGCTGGACTGCTATAGCTCTGATGCTGTGGTTCGTATATTTCTGAGACAGCTGGGCTTCATTGCTAATTTTGCTCATCAGGGAACCAAGGTAATTTTTGCCCATGGCTCAGTTGTATACCAGTAAGACTGGGTGTCTAAGATGTCCTGGGTACACCTCATGGGGTGTACATAGAATGCTTTAGCATTTGGTGGAACTTTAGATAAATATTTTAGGAAACATTTCACTGGACAACATTTGTTCTCTGGGTCTTCAAAATAAAACCTCTAGTGTTCTCTTTATTTATTTCAGTCTGGTTTTGTGTTTTTTTGTGTCTGCATTTTGAGTTAAAGTTATGTACTTAGTACCACTGTCATCTGTCTTTAACTCAAAGGAATCCAACTTTAAGTCCTATAGTCCCTTCTCGGCGCTCTCTTGCCATAAGGAGTTGGACATCGAACCATACCCTTCTTACAAGACCAGGTGCAGTGTTGGGTGATAGTGCAGCACATGCTCTTAGTTTCTGAAGGTCTGATGATGAGATGGCAGGGTAGTGACTGGATGTGTCTTTCTGTGCCTTCCTCAGTTTTTTTAACACAGATTGCAGCACATTATTTGAAACTTAAACTGGGGGTCACTTATCCTGTTAATGTTTCTTACTTCTTCAACGCTATTAAGGTGACGGTTTATGCCAGCTCTTAATGCACAATACCCAGCGACAGAGTACTGCTGCCCCTGGCTAGTCCTGGCTTCTGCATAAAACTTATGAGATGGCTATTGTTGTTCAAATGTATCATTATGCCAGTCTATGTTTATTCTACTCTGTACTGCCCATTCTTCAAATACTGCAACTGACCACTTGGTATTCTTTTTGTATTTATTTCTAACCTATCACTTTCAATTTTGTCTAGCTGGGTGTCATTTACGGAGACAAAACACTCACTTACATTTCTTTTCTTGCTGTTTATGCTTTGTAGGTGGTTCCTCTGTGCTGCTGGAGAACATTGCATCTGTTGTTGACATTGCTGTCATATTAAACTGAACTGCTAAATAATCTGACATTTTTTATTCTTTACTTTTACTGCCTTTGTGCCTGCTTCTATTTAAAATGTGTGCTTCCATTTTAGAATGTATGTTTCTCTCTGAGAGTGAAGGTTTTAATTGGTTCCTGTTGGTTGCTAATAGTGACAGTATACGCGACCTGAAGGAACGCTACTGTTATGAGACTGTTGGTATTTTTTCGAGCGATTCTACCGCAGATGGACTCTATCTGGCGTAGGGTAACTCGGGAAAAATACCGTGATTTGTGGTCGGTTCTGACATCTCCTGATTTGTTTTGCAAGTTCACACATGAAGTGCATTTGTGGCACTTTATACATTTTAATAGGTTTCCTGTCGGCAACACCCTGCATAACACAGTGAAGAGGGGCCAGAGGATGCGTGGCTGGCTACAGTGTCGCCGGTCAACCTCTCAACGCCTGTTGAAAATCTGTTAATGCGGCAGCTTGGTAGCTCGTTAGGAGTCCAGCGACCGGGAAGAGCGAGGGACGGGCTTCGCCTGCAACCGGAGCTGGGGTACGAGGAGGGGTGGCAGTGGAGGACCTGGAGAGCTGCAACAGGCAGGAGGGCTGCAACGCAAATTTCTGGATAGTGGGACATGGAGCGGGATCCCAAAACATCAATACCACTGCTGCTCGATTTAAAGGAAAGTTCCGATGCACTAGCTGTTTTATGCTTTCAAAACTTCCAACTTTTTTTGCGATCGGGAAGAGCCGGGTACGAGGAGGGGAGGCGGCAGTGGAGGACCTGGCTAACTGCGACAGGCTGGAGGCTGTGACACTAATATGTAACACCATAGAGAGCCAGGTAAGACCGCAGCATTATTTTTGTCAGATTTGTTGGGGTTTTAATATGCAGGCAGAGTAGCTACAGCCAGGGACATCTCACCAGTAGTTACTGATAATTACATTGAAGACACGCTGCCGATGCTGGGGAATGTGTTGTTGATTTGCGATCGGATCGTAACTCATTATTCCTTTGCTGGTAAAAACTGATCCTCACCACTGTAAATAGTTTATTACTCTTATTTGTTTGCCACTGTGTTGCAGTGGGACGAAGGGCTAGGAACGGGTAATGCAGAGCAGCAACTGTGGTGATAAGCTGACACGACTCGAAAGTAAGCTCATGGTTTATTTCTTTTTGCTACTTGACAGAACTTCGGCTGAGTTTGGAGAAGAGAGACACTTGATGTGCATTTCTTTGTTTAGAACATTAGTGGATGAGTAAAAGCTCCATGGAGGAAATGTTGGTTGACTCTCTCGCTATGGATTAAAATATGGCGTGTGAGTTTAAAATATTTAATTAATGTTTTAACCAATTGGGAAGCAGAGTGGGTGCTAGGATAGTTCAGTGGGTGAAGGGGCACTGTGTCCTGGCTTTCATTTTTAGCTGGGCATCTACTGTCTGATAGATCCCCACCTAAAAACATGTCTCAGCCAATCAGGAGAGAGATTTTTCTTTAGCCATTTTCTAAGCACTTTATAAGGCCCTTGCCACTTCATTAACAATTTATTTGCTGTAGTGGGTAAGAGTAGCAAGTTCTTTTCTCCTGGCTCAAAACGTTTTCTTTTACTGTGGATCATAATACACCGCCTGCTGATTTTGTGCCTCTTGCTGATTACTATGGGCAGTTTCAAAATATTTTGCCAATTTCTTTCTTAGTGCACATAAGATGCAACAGATTCTTTATGAGTGGGGTTATCTTCCCATGTTTCTTTTATTACATCTAGTGGCTCCTTAGGTTGTCTACCATACAGCATTTCAAAGGTAGAAAAACTGTTGATGCTTGTTGCACTTTTTAAACAAAAGCAGGTAAGGTAAGTATTGGTTCCAATTTCTCCTTCCCTTTACAAACCTTTTAACATGTGTTTTAAGGTTTGATTGAAACGCTCAACAGGACCGCCTGTCTTTGGGTGATAAGAGGAGGTTCTTATGGCAGTGGTGCCTAGTAGTCAATACAGATCCTTCAGTAATACAGCAGCAAAATTACTACCCTGATCAGTAATAATCTTTTAGGTATGCCCACCTCGCTTTTTTGCAAGCTCTGCTGCCACTTTTGGGGCTGTGGCAGTATGCATTTGATTTGCCTCTGGGAATCGAGTAGCATAGTCACATGCTACCAAAATTAATCGATACCCTTTTACTTTTGTCTAAGCAGCCAACCACATCTATTGCAAATATGTTGATGATCAGTGGGAGTTTTTTCCCTCTGGAACCATTTAATAAGGAGTTCTCCGAGTTGGATGACGGCTTCTAGGATTGTCGACATAGTGATACTTCAGGGACCGGAATCTCTGCCTGCAGGTCTCTCCTGAGATGTCATACCTTTTCAGGATTTCTCTTCACAAGGTCATAGTTTCCTGACTGTACAGTGTCCATATTGCTGTAGGCAAGTTTTATTTATTTATTTTGTTAGTTTTTGTTGACCAGGTAGGTGCTCTAGACATCAGAGCTGCCTATTTTCAGGCATGACCCGGGAGGTTACATACAACAGGGTAAAAAGCAGCAGTAAAATACATGGATAAGACAGTTGAACAGCAGCCATACATTTACCTAACAAAGCACTCTAGTGTACACATCACAGTTGCAGAAGACATAAGGAATTGGCAGAACAGTGGCATCATACATAACAACAAATACAATAGTACAACAAAGAGTGTATGTACTGGGTAACTTTGTTCGAGAAGAGCTCGAGGAGAGCCTTACTTAGTGATAGGAACAAGTGCCAGGCAGCTCTAAGAGGAACAGGCAAGGAAGTGTCCGCCTCCTCCACAGGAGCAGTAGTCTGAGCTATCAAGTAACTTGTGGAGTTCCAGTTTAAAATCCAGTGAGTTTGGGAGTGCTTGAGCTCAAGCAGTAGGGAGTGCTATAATTTCATACCAAAAACAGAGAAGGTCTCCCATTTTGTTGTTACACTTGGTATGGCAAGGTATGACATAGCAGCCGATCTCGGGGTAGGTAGAGGGCTGGTTTTAGCTGGAGAGCCAGCTTGTCAGGTTTCTGGGCATTGATGATGTTAGTTAACAAAGCAACAATTGGTGAATTGATGGAACACTGTGGGGAGAGTCAGCCAAGGCTGGAGTAGAGGGAGCAGCGTGAGGAGCTTGGGTACAAACAGGGCAAAGTGGCAGGTGCTATTATAGCAGACAGCCCACTGATGGAGAAGACCTTAGAGGATACAGGAAGAGCAATCATACCATTGGAAAGTTTAGTTCTCAGGACTCCTAAGCGATTGCCAGCCTAGCTGCCTCTGTCAGATTGTGTCTAACCTTGTACGCAAAACCCCAGCTTTATGTTGACTGCTTTGACTGCGGTAGAAATGCAGGTCAAAGTCCAGGGCCAGGTCCAGGGTGACTCCTAGGTATTTAAATGAGGAGGTGGTATCGAGTGGGGAGTCATCAGATCTTCTGATGTTTAGAGCTAAGGGCAGGTCCTGATTTTGGACCCAGATCCAAAGAGCATGAAAACTGTCTTTTGTTGTTGAAGATGAGTTTGTTTTGCTTCTGCCATGACTGGATGGTTTTGAAGTTGAGGTGCAGGTTTAAGTTGCTATCAGATAGGTCGGAGGAGCTGGAGTATAGGACCATGTCATCTGTGTATAGAAGGGCAGAACTTGAGCCTGACATTGAGGGAGATCATTGACGAAAAATCAAAGGGTAGGACCCAAACTGGATCCTTGAGAAACAGTGATCCAGGTGGGAGATAGAGGACTTGGCTATTGTTGATCTGCACAAATTTCTGATGATCCGAGAGATAACTGGAAACCAAGTGGTTGCCTTGGGAGAGAAACCAAGGTGGACAGTTTTGAAAGTAGCAGAGGGTGGTCCACCAGATCAAAGGCCTTTGTGAGATCCATGAAAACAGCCCTTTCAGAAAGCCTTTGTCCATAGCCAAATAGATGTCAGTGGTGAGCTGTATGAGGGCAGTGAAAGTACTGTGTCCCTGCTGATCTGAGGAGAGAATATTGTGGAGGCACAGGTGGTCCAAAACCGATGACTGTGATTTTCAAGAATTTTGGACAGAGTTGATAAAATGGCAATAGGGTGGTAGTTGCCTGTATTTGTGGTGTCGCTCTTTTGTGGACAGGGACCATGCAGGCAGTCTTCCATGGGGAAAGAACCAGACCAGTAGCCAGAGACAGGTTAAATAGATGTGTAGATGGGGCAGCAATGTGGGGCAAGTTCTCAAGAATGTATGTAGCAGCCTGTCAGCTCTAGCTGATCCATGAGGAGGAATGGAGCATAGGAGATGCAGGACTTCTGAAACAGTGGCATGATGGAGATTAAAAGAGGATTGATGCTGGCCGGTGGCACTGAGGGTTGAGGCGCTTATGCCACACTTTGCGCCATGCCGGCGACCCAGGTTCGGTGAGCGAACTCAAGCACCAGGAGTCGGAAAGGGAGGCAGAGGATTGAGCGCCCCATGACAGCCTCTCCTCTCCCTGGCATGGGTGGGCGTCATCCCGCCTCCATGACTGCCTCCTGCTAGAGGATGGGGCAGCGCCAGACTCCAGGAGACAGAAGAATGTGGCTCCCAAATGTCCTCTGATCCTTCAAACACCATGAAGTCTTGCTATATTATGACTATATGCAGTCAGCCACTGCAGCTGAACTGCCCGGAGAGGAAAGAGTTAACTCCAGAGAGTCTGAGTTCCACAGCGAGGGCGCTATACCAAAGCTCTATCTGGCCAGTTTAAATGAAACTGTCAAATTCTTTACTCCGCTTCACTGAACAGTCGCCCGAGATCAGCTCTTCACACGGTTCATTTCTCGGTTCGTTTATATTGGGTTCATTTGAACCGCAAAAGTATTTATTTTACCGCATTTCAGTTAAAAGCTCTATCTGGTAAACCGTAAGTAGAAAATTTAAAGTCTGTGTGGAAATTCAATTATCGGTTCGGTTTTGAACCGATGTTTGCTTAATTTAACGCTTTTAAAGTGTGGTTGGCTTTTAGAGTGCGGTTCCGGTTCTTATCAGTTGTAAAAACCTTGCTTTTAAAATAGGTTTTTTCAAATACCCTTGACACGGTTAGAACCGATAAGGGTGTCTTGCCTGGCACTGCCATCAAAAGGGCAAGTTTTTGGTTAGGCTGGCATTATGTCTGAGAAACCCAAAATAAAAACCGGGTCCACTGGTTTCAACACGTGATGTCTGTGGGGAAGCCTTGCCAAGGCTGACCCACACACCACTTGTGTTTATTGTCTGGGGTTGACCACCTCCTGTCAGACTGCCAGGTGTGTAAAATTTCCCTGCAGCCACCCTGGAAAAGAGATTGGGCAGCTCAGGAACGAGAGGCTATGAAGTCCGCTGACCCGATGGCCAGCCCGGTCCAGTACCCACTGGACCAGAGAGAGTGCCCTCTGACCAGGGCGAGACTTCCTCGGCAAAGGAAGGCTGGTTCAGGGAACCAGTCTCAGTGAAAAAGACTAAGAAATCAGTAGGTTTGGAGTCCAAAATTGTCTCTCCAACTGCTGCAGAAATAGCTAAAGCCATACAGATTGTCCAGTCACTGTCTCAGGGTCCTGCCGAACCACCTACAGTTGGTAAAAGGTTGGTTCGTTCAGTGCCAGTGGTTCAGGAGTATGATGTTGAGGAATTTTATGAACCACAGGAGAGGGAGGACCGAATTTGATCATTACATGTGTGGCTGGGAGGGTCTGGGCGTGCCCATTGAACGGACATTTCTCAGACAGACCTTTAGAATCTCCTCCTATTCTGTCTAAGTCCCTTCTCATTTTATGTTTTACAAAAGGTTGCAGAAACTCCAGCCTTTTTAGAGGAAGCTGTGGATGAGCAAGAGGAGCCTGATTATGTAGAAATGATGGATATACCAGAGTCTAGGAGGTTGTCTATTCCTTTGCATAAGTCATTTAGGAAGCAAACAACAAAGATTTTAAAAATCCTCATTCTGTCCCTCCTGTAGATAAAAATGGACAGAAGATATACCTTGTCAGGCTCTGATACAGACTTCCTCACTGAGCAGTGTAGTCTGTAGGTGTGGTACAAGCTGCAGCCTGTGACAAGGCTAATATTCCTCTGGCCTCACATCCTCCTGATAAGGATTCCAGGAAGATTGATGCCATGGCGAAAAAACAGTATATGGCAGCTTCTTTGGGACTCAGGCAGGCAAATTATATGGCTTATGTGGCTAGATATCAGAAATCTAGGTGGGACACAGTATTGAAGTTAGCCAAGCAGGCCCATGGCCAGCTGGCTAGTGAGTTGGAACAGGTGGCTGCTGATGGCATTGAAGCCTCTAAAGTTCAATTTCATACTGCTGTTGATGTTAATGATGTTTCCTCTAGGGTCATGGCCACTTCTGTAGCTTTCAGAGGTTGGCATGGCTCAGATGCACTAATCTGTCCCAAGATACTCAGTCAAAGGCTATGGATTTTCCTGTTGGGTAATTCTCTGTTTGGGGAACAAACAGAAAACTATATGAAAAGATGGATGAATACAGAACTACCTACAAAAGTGCCCAGGCTAAGGAGAGGCATGCCACTCCACAGAGGCACGCTCCCAGAGGTAGGGGCAGGCCTTTCCACAGGCCTTTTACCACTTTCAGGCCTCTCTGCATTTGCACAGAGGGGTTTTTAGAGGCAGAGGTAGACGGGCACAAGTAAACCGTCCCTCCCTCAGCCTATACAGTTGCCAAGCAGGCACCCTGATGGGTGCCCAGGGCCGATTCTCCTGTACCAGTGGGGGCAGGTTGGTTTATTTCAGCCAGAACTGGGTGTCCCTAACTCGGACAGGTGGGTTCTGGAGGTATAGCCAGGGTCTGGTTCTCAGCTTCAAACAGTTTCAAGATGAGAGCCAGACATTTTCCACCTGCAAATCCTTCAGAAGCCCTTGCTTTGAAGCAGAGGTTTTCTCTTTTGGACTGCAAAGCAGTAGAAAGGGTCCCTCCTTGCCATCAGGGCAAGGGGCTGTACTCAAGATACTTTCTTACCCCAAAAAGACAGGAGAATGGTGGCCCATTTTAGATTTAAGGTACCTGAACAAGCATCTTTGAAACCAAAGTTCAAAATGTTAACTCTGACAATGATTTTGCTCCCTGAGGCAGGGACTGGTTAGCTTCCTGGACCTCAAGGATGCCTATTTTCATGTTCTGATCAGGCCTTCTCACCAAAAGTACCTCAGGTTCGAACTACCCTCAGGCCACTACCAGTTCAGGGCAATGCCCTTCGGCCTTACCTCTCCGCCAAGGGTATTCTCGAAATGTCTAGCTGTGATAGTGGCTCATTTAAGAAGGCAAGGATTGCTGTGTTTCCCTACCTGGACGACTGGCTCATAGTGGGTCAGTCCCCAGATCAGGTAAAATCCCACTCTGCAAGTCACCCAGCAGCTTCTCACTTCCTGGGATTCCTGCTGAATTTACCAAAGTCAGTTCTCGAACCAGTTCAGGTACTAACTTTCATAGGTGCAGAATTGAACACAAAGTTAGCCAGGGCATTTCTCCCTCGGAAAGGATAGACAGACTCATTGCCCTGGCATCCTCCTTTACCCCATGGGTCTCTTGACCAGCAAGGCATTTCTGCAACTCCTAGGCACATGGCTGCTTCCACAGCTGTAGTGCAAGGAGCAAGATTCCAGATGAGGGACATTCAGTTCCATTTGAGGGCCTATTGGTCTCAAAGGAGGGACCCCTTCCAAATTGGTTCCAGTGACCTAAACCCTGATCCTGGCCTTACACTGGTGGCAGGATCAAAGCAATCTAAAACAAGGGGTTCCTTTCATTCTCGTTTCCCACTCCTCACCCCTCACCACGGATGCTTCCCTGTTAGGGTGGGAGCTCACTTGCGACTTGTCCACTCCAGGGAGTGTGGTCTCCAGGAATCTCTGCTCCACATCAATCTTTTGGAACTCAGAGCTGTCCTTTAGCTCTTCAGTGCTTTTCAGCTTCTGTCCAGAACAAAGTAGTTCAAGTCAGGACAGACAACACCACAACAATGTGGTACATCAACAAGCAAGGGGCACTCGGTCATCAGCCTTGTGCATCAAGCAATGAAGTTGTGGTCTCTGGCTTACTCCTGAACACCTCCTGATAGCAGTTCACCTTCCAGGAAGGACAATGTCCTGGCGGATGCCCTCAGCAGGATTTCTCAGGGCCATCACGAATGGGCTCTGAATCCTCAGGTGCTGGGGTCAGTCTTTGCCAGATGGGGCACCCCTCAGATAGATCTTTCGCAGCCCCAGACAACCACCAACTCTCTGTTTTGTTGCAGGCCTCCAGTGCTGGGATCAGTCCCCTGGATGCCTTTCAGTTGGATTGGAAAGGGAGGTTCCTGTAGCCTTTCCCCTTTCCCCTTCTTTTCAGGGTACTAGTAAAAATCAGATCTCAGCCCTGCAAGGTGATTCTGATTGCTCCAGATTGGGCCAGACAGCCCTGGTACCCACTGCTTCTGTCCTTGACAGTTCACCCTGCCCTGAGCTTGCCCAGAGTCCACGACTTACTGGCCTGTGCACAGGGAGAGTGTGTATCCGGACCTCAAATCCTCCATCTCAAGGCATGGCTCTTGAGGAGTTAGAATTGCTGACTTACACCTTCTCAGGGTGTTTTGATATTTTAAAGGCTTCAAGGAAGCGAACCACTAGGGCCACTTAAGGGAATATGAGGTTTTCCATCTGGTGCTCTGAGAAGCAGATTATCCCAGAATCTGCTGATCTGCCCATTTTACTGGACTATTTGGCCCATTTAAATTCCTTAGGCCTTAGGCCAGCTACCTTAAAGGTTCATCTGGCAGCTGTCTCTGCTTTTCTGTCAGCAGGGAAGCCTGCTTCCTTTCTTCTCACCCTGTGCTTTCCAAGTTTTTAAAGGGTTACTTCACACCAACCTCCTTCGAGAACCAGCTCCGCTTGGGACCTGAATGTTTGCATTGCTCAGTTAATGCAACCCCCTTGAGCCTCTGTCCTCAGCAGAGCTCAAGTTTCTGACTTGGAAAACTGTTTTCCTAGTGGCTATCACTTCTGCCAGACGACAAGTGAACTACAGGCCCTGTCAGTGGAAGAAGATTTTACCTCTTTCCACAGAGATAAGGTAGTCCTCAGGACTAACAGAAAGTTTTGCTTCAAAGTGGTTTCAGATTTCCACCTGAACCAATCCATCTCTCTTCCAGTATTTTTCACTGAGCATTCTTCCTCAGGTGAGAGGAGTCTGCACAGCTTGGACGCCAAAAGAGCCTTAAGCTACTATTTGAATGCACCAAGGGTCACAGGTTCAATCCTCCAACTCTTCCTTACCTATGGCGAGGTTCAAAGGAAACCTGCCACTAAGAGGACAATTGCAAGGTGGATTGTCTCTTGTATCCAATTTTGTTATCAAAACTAGGTAGAGAACCCCTCAGGACTGAGGGCTCACTCCACCAGGGTACAGCTGCATCTCTAGCGGCTGCTAGAGATATTCCCATTCTGGAAATTGTCAAGCTGCTACTTGAAAAACAGTTCACACTTTTACCAAGCATTATTCCTGATATTCAGTCCAGGAGAGATGCTCGCTTTGGCAGGCTGCTGTGCTTCAGAGCCTATTTCCTAAGTAGGTTCTGACCTCCTCCATGGAGGTACTGCTGTGTATTCAGAGTAGTTATAATATAGCAAGACTTCATGGTGTTTGAAGAAAAATTACTCACCTTAGTAATTGCTTTTCTTCTCATGGAGTCTTGCATATTATGACCACCCCTCCTCCTGCCCCTCTCAGAACTTCTACTTGGGTAGGGTGGCAAATTAGTGCAAGCACTGTGTCATGCCATTTTAGTTCTTCCTTCACCCCCTTTATTTAGGGTTAGGAATTAGGTATTTCTGTTTTAAGTAATAGGTTGGCCCCCTTCCCGGACTTGAGTCTTGGGGAAGGGGGCCCAATAGTGCTTGTTAGGGAGAAACTAATAATACTATTATTCATTGTTTTATTATTATTGCTGTTTATATTGTTGTTATTTCTACTAGTAGGTAGCCACTTGGCTAGTGTAGAGCTTTCCACACAGACTTGTTGCTTAGTGTTAGTTTATTAAAGATTCTGACAGTTTCCATTTGAAACTGGCCAGATAGAGCTTTTGTATAGCGCCTCAAGGCTGTGGAACTCCAGACCTCTGGAGTTAACTCTTTCTCTCCGGGCAGTTCAGCTGCAGTGGCTGACTGCATATAGTCATAATATAGTAAGACTCCATGAGAAGAAAAGCAATTACTAAGGTGAGTAATTTTTTTCTCCAGCCCTCCTCAGCAACTTTCCCTTTATTCTGTCCCATCTCTCTTGAAGCTATCCAGCATTGTTAGGGAGACCACCTTCTCTGGCAGCTCGCTCCATTTGGTCTCCACTCTAGCGTGAAAAAGTGCCTCACATTCTCTCTCTCTCTCTCTCTCTGTCCCTTGAATCTTTCTCCTACCAGCTTTAGGCTATGCCCCATAGTGAACATGTCCCCAAGAGACCCTCTGTATTCATACTATTAACACCTTTAAGGTATCTGAAGATCTTGATCATATCACCCTCTCCTTTCTGTCCTCAAGGGAGACATTGAGCTTCTCTTTATAGGTGTTGCCCTGCTGACCATGGATCATCTTTGTCGCCTTCTCTGGACTGTCTGCAGCAAGTTGACATCCTTCTTAAGATAAGGACACCAATACTGCCCACTTGCTCTAGGTGCAGTCTAATCACTGACCTTACAGCGGTATTTTGACCTCCGCTTCCTGCTGGTAATCCCCTGGCTGTGTAGTCCAGCATCCAATTTGCTTTTGCAGCTGCTGTCTGGCAGTGTGCCAGGTGCTTTAGGTCACTCATAATGATAGCCCCTAGGTCCTTTTCTTCCTCCAACTTGATGACCCCCAGCTAGTATTTGATCTCCCCACGTGCATAACTTTGCACTTTTAACCTTGAACCTCATTTGCCAAATGCCAGAATGCTTCGCCAACCTAGCCAGGTCCTCCCTTAGTTCCTGTCTCTCCTCCTCAGTGTCCACCCTCCCACAGAGCTTTGTGTCATCCATGAACAGGCAGATTTTGCCTCTGATCCTATCCCTATGTCACTGATGAAGATGTTGGACAACACTAGACCGAGCATCGAACCTTGTGGGACCCCACTGGTCACTGACCTAGCTTCTAAGAATTTCTTCCCTTGACCACCATGTTTTGGTGATGAGCCATTAAACAGGCTAACACTTGTCTTAGGGTTTTGTGCAAGAGGGAGAATTTTCTTTTCTGGCCAATTGAGGCCCTCAGGCAAGGAAAGCCTGTATACCCAAGACTGGGAGTACCGATTTAGGGAGATTGGGGTATTGGCCAGGAGAATGGACAGAGCAGTCCAGGAAGATGTAAACTACAAGATGGGTTGGGGCTAGTGCAAGAAATCACCTGGAGCAAGGCAGAAGCAGGGAATCACAGTGAGAAGGACAGCAAACTGAAAAGAGACCTTGTTGAGGGGGAAGCATAGAGGACAGCTGTCATCACTGTCATGTATGCTGCTATGAGAATGCACCCAGCAAAATAGGCAAGCTTGAGGGCCTGATGTTCTCTGAAGGCTTTAACTTTGTAGCATCACAGAGACCTAGTGGGAGAAGAAAATGTTTGGGACACCAGAATAGAGGGATACAGACTCTTCGGAAGCTGTAGGCTTGACAGGAAAGGGCTGACTCTCTTTGTAAAGGAAGAAGTCACTATGGAGGACAAAGAGGAAAACAGGAGGGGAGGGTCACAGAGTCCTTCTGGGCTGAGGAAGGGAAAAAAGGCAGCAAAAGAGTTAACACTGGGTGGGGGGGTACTGTAAGTCCCCAAATAGATCAACAGAGCATAATGCCCAGCTGCTCTTGGCAATTACAAGAGCAGCCAGATCGGGTACAGAAATCTTGAAGTATTTCATTCTCTTGGGCATAGACAGGTGTCTTGAGAGGGATAACCTAAGGCTGAAACCGAGATCCTGCTAGTGTTCAAGGACTGCTTCCTAGAGCAGCATGTCCAGCAGGGCACTAGGTTTCAAGCCGCCTTAACCTTGTTCTCAGCAGTGAGGATGAGGTCAGCTCCAGTGTAATGCAAAGGAAACGTGACCCTCAAACAGGTAACCTTTCCCTGATGACAAGGAGGATTAGCTGGGCCTCGCCACTATTGCTCAGAAATGCTGGAAGCAAACTTGGCTAATGTAATGACGATCACATGGCTGTTTATTGAAAACAATGCATGATGCAGCTGTAGAGGTCTGCAAACCTTTATTCAGTAAGAGTAAAGGGCTATGAAAAGGCGCCCCTGGCTCAGCAGAGGCCTAACACAGCTGATCCTCAACAACAAAGTCTGGGAATGCTCGAAAAATGGGTTGCCAACAGGCCAGAGAGAGAGCAAAGAGCAGCATTAAGAGACTGCAAAACTAGAATTAGGAAAGAATGGAGCTGGAAGCCAGGATAGCAGTAGGAACTGTGGACTACACCAGTGCCTTTTTCGTGTGCTGTACTGCACTGTACATAAGCGGAAGGAGGAAGATGAAAGAGGGGTTGGGCTCCTGAAATCAGGGAAAAGGAGCAGGCAACAACCTGTGAGGGAGCTGGGGCAGTTGCTGAGATGCTGAATATGTACTCACTCAGTAGTGTTCATCAAAGGGCTACTGGGAGAGTGTGCTCATTAGGAGGGTCCATGGAATCATAGCCATAGAGCAGCCTGTGGACTTCACATCTGCCCTGGTAGCTGACGACCTGGCAAAGATAGAGCCAGCTAAATCCTAAGGGGTGAGGGATATACCCCAGGATCAGAGTGGTGCTAAAGGAACAATAGGCGGGCTACTTGCAGTAATCTTTTATGTGACCTTCAGGATAAGTAGTGATAGTAGTAGAAGAAGAAGAATCAGCATTTATAAAGCGCTTTTCATACACAGTGTATCCCAAAGTGCTTTACAAGCAGTGCTAGACTGGTAGTGAAGTGACTGAATGTGTAGTGGCAGCCATATCACACATCATCACCACACACAGCCTGGACAATTGCATGAAGCGGTTTATGGAAGGGGAATGTTGGCCAGGACACCGGACTATCCTCTACTCTTGTGAAAAGTGCCCTGGGTTCTTTTAGTTCCACCTGGACACCCACCAGGACAACACCAGGATGAGTAGAGGGACCTCGGTTTAATGTCTCATCCGAAGGACTGCACACCCCAGCAGTACAGCACCCCCCAATACTGCACTCGGATGCCAGCAATTTTTTAGGTGCAAGTCCAATCCCGGTGTGGACGAGAACCGTGACCTTCTGGTCCAGAGGCAGATGTGTTAATAACTGAGCCACGCTGACACGTGACACATATTAAAAGATATAACCAATTGAGCATATATAACCAGTTGAGCATATACCTCATTTACAGTGGCTTCCTTAGGATATCTGGTGATGAGAGGAGACACATTTGTACAAAACGTCATATACATTATAAGTTATGCAGTGCAATGGAGAAAAATGCACAGCACACAAATAAAAGCAACCATTCAGACAATTTAAACAACTGTTTTAGAAACTTGTAAGAGCTATTGTTTTATGTTCATGTTTTTAACATGAAAAATTCAGGTACAACAGGACATAATGTAAGTGGAGCATAGTCTACACAACAGACTGAGCACGATCAAAGGCATTGCTGGTGTACTGAAAGTGCCCATTGTGGTCCCCATCTTCAGGAAGGGGGGCATTGTTGAACCTGAGCAGTTACAGGCTGTCCAGCCTTATATCACTGTTGGGCAAGGTTCTGGAATCTATTGTCAAGTACAGGATATATAGGATAGTAGTGCAGTAACCATACACTACAAGGCTAGTCTTCACTGAGTGGCTACAATGCCGAGTGATGACCTCGAGAGCAAAGCCCGAGAGGTCCCCAAGTTGGCATTGTATCCACGAGGGAGGAAGAATAGTCGAGTAGTATGTTTATCCATACACTGTTCTGTAAAGTGTATGGTGGGTCCCGATATCTTCGGATGGCATGTAAAATAAAAAAAATCACTCACTTTTTCACGCTTTTGGTTCACGCTGCCAACCGCGCTGGATCAACAATTGCCACAGGTCAGCACATGCACGCAACTCTCTTACAGCAATGGACAAATCACAACTGCTAATGGAGTCCATTGTATAGGATGTCCTTACTAACGAGAACTAAAAGTCATTCTGCATTAGTGAGGACGCCACTACTGTAGCAAAATGACTTTCTGCAGTGTATGGTTTTCCGCTCACAACTGCATTCCACCATACACTATAATGGAGTACTCAGTTGAGGCCAATTTTTTGCCCCATCTCAGCATGGTTTTATGAGGGGCAGATTGTGGCAAAGAAACCTAGTCACCTTCTTTGAGGTGTGTCCTGGGAGGTGAGCAGGAGCAGGGACATAGTGTTAATCTAGCTGGGTTCTGCCAGACCGCTGACACCATGGCATATGACAAACTTCTAGGCAAGGTACACTTGTTTAGCATACACAAGGTGCATGGCAAACTGACTTAAGGGCAGAAAGCAGAGGGTGATGGTATCTGGGCACAACTTCAGCGTGGAGAAGGTACTCAGTAGTGTCCCTCACTGATCAGTGCTGTGGTCACTGCTGTCTAACATTTCATCAGTAAGAAAGGTATTTTCAAGGGCACATATATGCTTGATCAGTACAGGGAGTGAGAGAGTCCAGGACAGTGTTACAGGTCACCACTCAGCTGTGGTATCAGGACTCAGTAGCTACATAGAGCTATAATGGTACCATAATTAACTGTGTAGAAGTTGATTTTCCATCAGTAAAGATCCCGCTGCTCCAGCAGCTCCTGAGGAGGAAAGTGGTGCATCAGTTAACATAATTGTTTGTAAGGCCATGGCGAGCTTTAACATCTCTTTTCTATATATTAATATGTCTACTTGTGCATGTTTCTTACTGCAGAAGGGAACATTGTTTAACCAGGAGTAGCACACTGTCGAAGCTTGTTTCCAAATGCGACCTGGGAGCACAAGAAAGTTAAGTGACTTACTCAGGATCACACAGTATGCACCTAGGCGGCTGTGGTATTCAAACCCAGGTCTCCAGATCTGCAGCTCAGAGCCTTAACCCACTGTACTATACTGCCTCCTTATGTTATCTTGTGCTGTTTGGGCAAGAAGACCATAAGTGAAACTGACAGGTTCTGTCAGCCCAAATAGCACAAGATAATTTATGCAGTAAGAACACACACGCAAGTATACATACTAATATATTATGAAGCAGTCGAAGATTTTCTGCAACATAAAATTGTCAGCGTAACTGTTTAAAAGGCATTTTTATTTGTTTGTAGTTTTCGTCCCCAACTTGTAACTCTTACAAGTGGTACAGACTCGATATGCACTGATGTGGTAGGGGGCATCGACTGATTTAAACTAAGCTTCCAGCTGTTTGTTTTACATTAAAAACAATTCAGGGAGGCTTTTTATTTTATTTTTAATTTTCTTAAGTATTTTTGAAAGCCACTGGCATTTTTGGAGCAGACAAATACGGGCAGAATGGTGAGCAGTGAGGCATTTGATAGCCGGAGCCAGCAAAATAGGAAAGTTAAATGTACAGCTGCAAGGCAGCATCTTTACACTCCATAAGAGGTACGGTGGTTCTTCTTCTGATTGGAGGAAACCTGAGACTGCTTTTATAATCTTAGACACAGGAAAACCCTAAGCCATACCCACTCCATCAAGAGCACAGTTACTGTAGGTCAGTCTGCGCACCTGTAGGAGGTTTACAAAAGGATATAAACCACATCAATAACATACCTTTTAGTTAGTTCATATCGGTCTTAAATATAACATCAGTAATGCTCTGTAAAAGAAAAAGGAGACAGATATGGTGTATGCATGTTGCCATTTGATAGCAGACTAGTTATTAGTAGAGCTAATCAGTTGTAACCAGTTTACTGGGTGTGGAACAAACACAACAGTTTCTTGGTGCACGTTGAAGACAACATTTGGGAACATACTTCTCAACCCCACATGAAAAATCAGAGACACATGGATAATCAGGGACATTTCTTCTAAAAGAGTAATATTAGTTCATGAAGTTGTTTATAATAAGTGATTTAGTGATGAAAACATTTTCTGATGGAGAACTAGACTGTAAATCTATTGTCTGGTATAATTTTATTATTCAAATCTCTACTCTTCAGTGGCAAAATCCCAAATTTAAGAGGGACATAGGACACTGGTAATGCAAAATCAGGGACAGTTTAGAGGTATGATTGGGAACTGGGGTGTCCAGAAGTGGCTGCTTATGTTCACTGATGAAACTTAAGCTGGTCTGGGTTTTGGACTCTCGGGATAGGGACACACTTCAGGATGACCGGAACTATGTGGGTGATTGATCAGACTACTGGTATCTCCGATTCGTGTAGCCAAATGCAAGGCATTACACTTTGAGGAACAACAGAGGTAGGATTTGCGAGGCTCCTCATACTGCAGTGTAGGAGGAAAAGGACCTGGTGTCATTATAGAAAGGGCGTGAAGCATGAGAAGCAATGCACAGCTACTGCAAGAGGCCCTGCAGAATGCTGGGGTGCATGACAAGGCGGGTTGCCTGAAGGGCAGGGCGAATCTTGCCACATAACAAGACTGATCATGTGCATTTCTGGGCTGCACAAAAGGACATTGAGATAGTCAAGAGGGTGCAATGCACTACCTCCAAAATGATCAGAGGTATGGGGACAAAACTATGAGGAGAGGCATGTTGGTGGTTAGTATGCATTAATAATATTCTAGCATATTCTAATATGGGATAAACACACCCTCTAAGGAAAACCAGGGTCAGAGGATCACACCTCCCTGGATCTCAGCAGAAGTCCTAGCATGTCTGTGTGCACAGGACTTAGCCTGGAAGTCTCATAAGTCCTCACACTCCCCCAGGACTGGCACAAATACCGCACACTGTGTAATGCCTGTACCAGAGCCACCAGACTGGCTAAAGCTGAATACTTTTCCGCTACCTTCCAGAATAACATTAACCACCCTCCAAGTTCTGGAAGGTTGTCCATGCCTTATTCTCCCTTAAGGCATGCCCAGTATCCCTATCCTTAAGGTAATAGATGTCTCAATCTTTGACCCCTCTCAGTGGCAAATGAGTTTAATACTTTCTTCACCTCCATGTGCCTCCACCTTCTCTCTCCTCCTCCCCACCACCTCCACTGTCTCCTCAACCCCTCACACATTCCTCCTTTCTCCTTCTCACCATCTCACCTGCTGTCACTTCACAGCTCTCCTATCCTCAACCTTTACAAGGATAAAAGCCCTGATGGACTTGATCCTAAACACCTCCACCTCTGCCCCTGCAATTGCTGTCCCTTCTCCTCCTCCTTACCATCTCCTTCGCCCTGTCTCTGCAGCCTGGAAACACGCCATCGTTATACCTCTCCAAAAGGTGGCAACTCCTCTAACCCAGGCAACTATCGTCCCATTTCCTCCCCACCCTTGTCAAACTTCAGGAGCACCTGGTTCTATCTCAGCTCTCCTCTTCCAGGACTGCACATATTTCTTCACCCTTACTAGTCTGGATTCTGAAATCCCATTCCACCTCCCTCCTCCAGCTTACTGATTCTGTTCTTTCGGCATGGATCAGGCCATATTACCTCAGCCATCTTTGTCAACCTGGCCAAAGCCTTCTTCAGCACAGTTGCCCACAACCTCCTCCTCACCAAGCTCACTGTAGCTGGATTCTCATCCTGTCACTAACTGGTTCTGCTCCTATCTTGCAGGCAGGACACAATCAGTTAGGATTGGTAACTCCACTTCCCTCCCAATCAATACTGGTGTCCTCCAAGGCTCTGTCCTTGGTCCAGTACTCTTTTCAGTTTTTAAACGACTTTCCTACTGCCTGCACCTCAGCATCCATTCACATATATGCTGATGACACAGTCCTGTTTGCCTCCGTCCCCTTCCCCTCTGGTTTGATGCCCAGTCTACAGCTGGACTTTAATAATGTTCAGCGCTGGTTCCACACAAATCAGCTGGCTCTAAATGCCAAGAAACGGTCTCCATGACGCTTGACTCTAGGCAAAACTAGCCAGGATTGCTACTCCACCCCTTTCCATACTTCAGATGGGTCCACCACTGAAGCTGCCCCATCTTTCAAATACCTCGGGCATGGAATGACAGTCACCTCGACTTTTCTGAACATGTGGATGCCATTCAGAAAACTTCATCAAAACTTGGAGCACTGTACCACAGCCACAGTTGCATCCTCTGAAAGCCGCAGAGCCATTGTTAAGAAAATGATCCTACCTCTATTTGGCTATGGTGACATAATCTACAGCATTACTCCTAAATCCAGTCACTTTGCTCTAGGCTAATCACCTCGTACTCACCACTGCACTCTCTATACCTCCCTCTCTTCCTTCTCTTGAGGACAGACGCCTGGCCCATTGTGCTTCTTTTCATAGCCAAGTACTGGCCAGGCTCTCTCCCCTCCCTGTCTCTCATCTCCCTCTCCCAGCCCCTTCCCACCTCTTATGCCCTTCCTAGCTCTGCTTTCCAATCCCTTGCTCTCTTACCCAGGTCCTCCTCGCAGGCCAGGCTGCTTTCTCTTACTGCTTCCTAAAATCTGAAACTCTGTCCCATTAAATATCTGCTCTGCCTCTTCCTTCTCCTCTTGCCCCTCCTAATGAATCTCACCTCACCCTCTTACAACTGCTTCTGACTCCCAATTATTTTATCACCTTTGCTTCTCCCAATATCTCTCCTTCTATACTCCCTTCCTGTTATTCTGCAACTTCCTCCTCTCACTTACTACCCCAAACAGATCTATTCCTCCTGTAGCTACTACTACCCTCCCCAATCCTACTTCCCACCTAAGCTGACCAACTAACCAGTACATGGACTGAGTGGGCACCCTGAGTGACAAACACCATGTCTTACACTCTTCTTTAACTCTTCTACTTTTGGCTGTCCTGTCCTTTAACCTCAAGTGGACTGGGGCACTCCTTCCTGGTCCATCCCTTGTAGGGTTATTTACCCAGAGGATAAAATCTGCTCCACCATCTCTGCACTACTCTTACCACTCTTTATCAACCCTCCCATGACCTCTCTATTCTGTTACTCTATCCACGCTATACTTTCAGCTGCTCCATAAACCCATTTGGCTCCTTGTTGCTTCTCTGTGCATTCTGGGTTTACCTATTATTCAACATAGTGAACATAAAGGTAAATACCTGTATTATTACATGTAACACTTGTTAATATTTATTGTATTCCGTGTTTTATACTTACTGCACTTCCTGTATATTACTTGTAACATTGTTTATATTTTGCTGTACTCAGTGTCTTATACTTGCTGTACTCACTCTTCCCCTCGTCCTCTCCCCAGGACTCATCTGGAAATGAGCTATTTCAGCTCAGTATGCCTTAACTCTTCAAATAAATAAATAGAATGTTTACTTTGGAGACAGAGATGCTAGAGGGGGCATGATTTCAGTCTTCCCATCTCAAAGGTATCAACAAGATTAAACAGATAGAGATGTTCTGGTGTTCTCCAGCAGGACACGGGACACACCCTGAAGCTCTGAGGTGGTAAATTAAGGGATAATGTTAGGTGCCACTTTTCCTAGAGGGTGGGAAACCCGTGGAACAGACCAGTGTCAGAGATGGTGTATGGAAGGCAGTATGGCCTTTAAGGTAAGCCTAGACAAATTTCAGCTTACCAAGAAAATCACAGGGTACCATGGGTAGTAGTATGGTACAGTGACTAGGGAATGCCTGCAAATTAGTATGTTTGCTTAGCTTATTTTTCTAACAACCAGGATTCCTCAGTAACCACATACCTGGCATCATTCCTGGTCACGAACTCAGGACGAGAACCATCTAGTTACGTTTTCAGCTGCAACCACATGATTCTCCACTTCTCTCATGTGGTTCCTCGTGTCCGGATCTTTTCTTTCCACCTATGAAATTGGTGATTGGTCACACCTGGATCCACTCCACATATGTTGTTTTTCTTGATAGGTTTACCACTTCATTTTTATTTAGACTCCTTTTTTCATTCTAGTTCGTGATTGGCACCACCTCCACATCAAATCTAGTTTTATAGGTTTTACCTCCCCACAGTTTTCAGCAAAGTCAGTCCAGAAGGTTCCCCTCGCTGTCATGGCTTTCTCACTAATGAACCTTACTGGTGGGGTTAGAAAGGGTAGCAAGTTACCGTCCTAAACCCATGCCATCTAGTGATGTCCATTCAGAATGCCTTCATTATCTAGGCCCAGCTCACACCAGGACATTCACTCAGTGTACCAACTTCCCCAGAATGTTGAGGAAGTCCAAGGAGAAACAGGCCAGGAAGATTAAAAGATCTGTTTCAGGTAAGTCCACCCCTGCATAAAGGACATCAAAAGGTGAAAGGAATTCTTGCCCAGTACTGTACTTCTTGGTTCCCAAATAGTCATGAGGGTGATGACCCATCTTGCAGAGGCCTGAACAGATTTCTGACATACACAAAATTCAAGATGGGATCTTTGAGCTGGCCCAGTGGTGGAGCTGCAGTGCTTTCACTGTAGGCGCCAGCAACCTGGGTTCATGCCCCAAGTTGCCAGAACAATCTCCTTTAGGAAGTGGGGATTTCAAGCCTCAATGCTGCAGTGCCACTGGGTAACAATGAGTGGCAGTGATGCTGAGGTCCACTAGAGTGGCTGTTGCCTGGATGAGTTCCATATCAATATGCCCTCTCAAGCATGTTGAGCTCATTCTAAAAACCCATTGGGAAGAAACAAAGGAGAACTCCTTGGCATCAGGATGATGCCCTTGACTCCTCTGGTCTCTGTAACCTGCTTATAGTATTCTCTGAAAGGTTACTCCCAGCACTGACTGCCCTATAATAGGGTAAACAGCTAGGAAAATTTTAAGTAGTAGTTGGAGGTCCACCCCACAAGTGGGGATGGGGATGAATGATATAAGATTTAAAAAAGGATAGCATCTTTGAGGGTAGTATTCACATCTATACAAGAACGAGATTGGTTCTGCTCCCTTGACATAAAGGATACATATTATTTTCATATCCCCATCAGATGTTCCTACTAGAAATTCTTGATACAGAATGGAAATAGAACTTCTGGGCATGGATATGGTTCACTTATCCACATGATGGCAATTCATCCTAAGAGCTGTTCCATTGTAATGTGTCTCTAAGCAATGGTTCTCCCACTACCCGAGTGGTATATCCTGCTCGCCCTGTGACGCCAGATCTTCCTTTCCGCTGGAAGAGTTCAGTCTCTTCCTTTGCAGTTCCATGCATTTTAGAGCCTGTTAAGTGCACCATTGGAAAACTTAGTGATTTTCTTCTACTTTTCTAACAACTTTATATTCCTCGGTCCCATTCTCGGCATCCAATCAAGAGATGGAACACCTAGGAAGTGAAGCCCGCCCTGGCTTCAAACAGTATGTTACATGCTGGCAGAAGATATCACAGATGGACCCACATGTATCATACCTGTTCTGCCTGGGAGTGACACACAGTGTTGCTGGTTGCAGCTTCTAAACGATGCTCCCATCCTTGCTCAGAGATAGAAAGGCTTAATTTGTCCTCAGCTAGCTGACTGGCTGATTGAAACCCAATTACAGGCCAAGGGTGGTCGCAAGGTAGCCTCCACTGTGGAGAGGTTTGTAGGGCCAAATATCAACTGTGGAGAGGCAGTGGCAAAGGCCATGGTGGGTACGCTATTTGCCTCTGTGCTGCTTCCGCTGGGGCCAGCATCAGAGCATCCTTCACAGGGAGGTTCTTGAAATGTATCGGTGCCCAAGACTTTCTGGAAGAGCCCATCCACCACAGTAAGAAACACAAGAGCAAGAAATATTGCCGTCAGTTGTGGGACCAGGACAGATCGTGCTCCTCTTGCTTCCATGACTCCCTTAACCACTCAGTTGTTGAGTGCTTGGCTTTGAAGCCACAGTTGGTTGAGGTGGCAGGCCGCTAGCTTTCATGGTACTCCCATTGGGCTTGCTGACCTTGACGCTGGTCTATCAGGTGGTTTCCTGATTGTTGGAGGGAGGTTGATGATGAGTCGATCTCCCAAGATCCCAGTTACCCTGATCCTTACTCAGAAGGAAGCGGAGCGGTTGGTATTCCAGGTTGTCCCCGCCGGGACCAGCCTCCCAGAGATCGGCACTCAAAAAGCGGCGCAAGTGATTTACACCACACCTCTGCCTGCATCTCCTTGACACCAGCCCTGGATCAGTGGTCAAGGTTCAGGTCTAGGTTGAGGGACTCCTTGAGTTCTTAATCCTGCTCAATTGGGAGGATAAGGAGAGACTTTGGTGGCACTGTGAGGAGCTCCTGTGGCAGCAATGGGCCTTGAAGAGACTGGGTAGGGCTCACCCCCAACCACTAAGGTCGACTTGTTGGTATCGATCAAGCTCATGCTTGGTCCATCCGAGACAGTTGTCTCTGACACGTCTCTCAGTTTCATTGGTGGAACCGCCTCCACAGCATCCCGTGTGGGGGCTCCTTCAAGGACTGTTGTCTGGAAACCGACTTGTCAGGCTGATTATCAATGGAAATTACCTACTCTGACAAGTTCAGGGGGTCCATGGCAGTAAACATCCAAGGCGGTCTTTGAAGAGTCCTTGACAACTCCGATGAGTCCTCCATGCAGTCGCCGAGAAGCATACATTCGCCTGGAATTAGTCGAGGAACTGATCACTGACCATGAGCCTGTGTCTTTTGGGACTTCTCCAACTTATGTTGGAATCCATTAATGTTCCTTTGGAGCCAGTTCAGAAGAGGGCTAAATACCGCTTCACTGACATGAAGGGTACAAATGCCTAGGTTTTCTCGGATTGATACCTAGGGATCTGGCAACCTGCATGTTGCAAGGCTCATAGAATAAGCAAGTGTCTGGGGTTTCTACCAGAATAGAAGTTGCCTGAACTATGAGGCAAGGCTTCAGATAGCCCAAAATCAAATATTCCCATTTTGATTATGCTGGATTCTGTCTATGAGTTTTGCACAAAGGTAGGTTGCATAAGTTGGATGTATTATACAACAGATTGCACACTTGTCTCAAATAGTCCCTATGATATGCCCATAGCTGTGAGTTATACAGTAAATTAGGCTGATCCTCCCTGAACGAAAGACGAAGCTGCATAAGGTAGCTGAGAATTTAAACTAAGAGCGGGGATGGCAGGAGGAGAGTGGGCATGCAGAAGCTATGAGAAGGGACATCACAAGGGCTTACCCCCTAAACAGGCACAAGGGACTGGGAGAACGATTAAAAGGAATGCTAGAAAGGAGTGCAGGGAAGGGGATGGAAGGTGGTCACCTTAAATGCTAGAAGCCTAGGGAATAAAATGACGGAGCTACAGACCTCATAGTGGGGTGGACATACAAACATACTAAATTTGCCAGCAGATAAAGGCCTAGAGGTCTATCAAGTCTGCTCGAATGTGCAGCTAGCACCCCTTATCTCCTGTAGCTGCCCTCCTTCCACCCTTCCCTTCATTAACCCTCCCCTTGTCCTGTCCCATCCTCGCTTGAAGCAGTCCACTGTTCTACTGCATACCACTTCAGCAGGTAACGCATTCCACCCAGCCACCACCCTCTCTGTAAAAAAGTGTCTCCTCATCTCCCTCCTGAACCTTCCTCGCCCCAGTCTCATATCATGGCCCATGGTGGCCCTCCTCCTCCTACTTTGGAACAGCCCTCTGTACCCTGCCTTGACATGGCAGCCATCACAGCAATTACGGGCCACCCAATACCATGACTGGTACTATGCCAGGGCACAGGATATTGTGCAGAGATAGGATAAAGGGAAGGGGGTGCTTACGTGGAGGAAAGGACTGAAGTGTGTAAGGGAGGAGGGCAGTATGGAAACCTTATGGGTGCTAATCCAGGATTCCAAGAATAGGACTCTATGGATGGGAGTGGATACAGGCCACCGTCCCCAGATGGAGGAATTGGACCGGGAAATAGCAGAACAGATGAGGACATGTGGGAAGAGGAGGCGGTGGTCATGGGGACTTCAGCCTACCAGGAGTGGATTGGGGACCCCAGCCACCAACAATAGACTGGAGCAGTACTGCTAGAAGCTTTCAAGACAGCTTCCTAGAACAGATGGTCAGTGAACCAACCAGGGGGAGAGCACTTGGACCTTGAACTGACTAATGGGGAGTATGTGAGGATCTGAGGGTGGACGAACCACTGGTGGGGAGTGACCACCGCTCAGTATGGTTCACGTTAAAGATGGGTAAAGAGGGAGTAGTATCCAACACGAAGGTGATGGACTTCAGGAGGGCAGACTTCGGGAGGATGGGGAAGTACTTAGAGGGTACCTAGCAAGAATCTAGCCTAGTATGGACATTAACCAGAGATGAAAGCTCATAAAGATGGGGATAGTAGAGTCAACCAAATCCTGTAGCAAGGTTCAGAGTAAGAAGTTTAGGGTGAAAATGTCAAGCTGGATCAGCAGTGATGTTATGGACCAGGTAAGGAGGAAAAGAAACGCCTTTAGGAGATACAGGAAGATGGGGAGAGGGGAGGACGGGGAGTGCCTGAAGGTAACAGTGGAGGTGACAAGGGCAGTAAGAGCCACAAAGGCATCAAAGGAGCTGGTGAAGGTATTAAAAGGGAAGAAGGAGTTCTTCAGGTACATCAGGGAGAAAAGGATATGCAAGGAACAGATAGGATTATTTATTTATTTATTTATTTAAGAGTTTTACCAGGAAGGCATACTGAGCAGGGTACCACTCAAATCCAGATGCACTCTTGGGGTTTGGGGAGAGGGAGAATACAGTGGAAATACAAAATACAATGTACATAATTCAATACAGTCATAACAGAGTAGTCAATAGTAATATATATATATATATATATATATATATATATATATATATATATATATATATATATCTATATATATATATATATATATATATATATATATATATATATATATATAGACATACATACATATATATATATGTATATATGTACACACACACAGAGACACATAGCAGAGGTAATCGAAACAGGCGAGGCCAGCTTTATACTCACATTTGCAAAGCAACAACATCACACCAATAAGCAGGGTAGGCAACAGCAGGAGTAAAATAAACAAACGAAATAAACAATGGCCATCATGACTGCAAGGGCTTCAAATGGAGCAGATTGCATGGGCAAGCAGTGGAGAAGTGTGTCTTGAGTAGAGCATTGAGGTGAGGAGGCTGGTGGAATGTCTAATATCAACCGCAAGGAATTCCATAACTTAGGCATCCGGAAGCTGAAAGCAGCCTGTCCAGACCCGTGGACATGTAGGGATGTGAGTAGCTGAGAATCAATGTTCCTGAGCGAGTAAGCTGGTGGGGGAAGAACAGTAAGGGCAGTCGCAAGGTAGGAGGGGAGGGAATGCGACTCAGAATTTTGCAGCTGCTGTAGCACAGCGATAATCTCGATCAGGAGAGAAGGGAGGTCAAGGAATGGTAGAGGTCGCAATGTTGGGTAATGGGAGGTCAGTCCAGGGAGAAACGGCAGAACGAGTGGAAGAGAGGATCTAGTCTGGACAGGGAGGATTTAGGGCTACACAGTAGACTACATCCTCATAGTCCATTATTGGGAGGATCATCTTTGAACGATTACCAGGTGCGGGGCAGGGGGATGCAACTTTATTATGGTATAAAGCACCAACATGGGTGTAGCTTTATGCATAGCATCAATATGCGAGTGAAGTCAAGATGCTGGTCTAACCAGACTCGAGTTACCTGAAGGAAGTGCAACTCCAGGGGAGCCATCTAGTGTGTGGAAAGTTGGGGTGGTGGGAGACGGAAAAGTTTAGCCCTAGTGCTGAATGTTAGAGACAGTTCTTTTAGGGTTTAGAAATAGTTGATTTGAACGGAACCAGCGCTGGACAGTGACAAAATCCTGCTGTAGACAGGCTGCCACTGTGGAGGGGATGACCCAGAGGCATAGGGAGCACCATGTCGCCTGCATACATGTGGATAGACGATGAGGGCAAGCTGCAGGCAGATCATTGAGGAAGATAGAAGACAACAGAGGGCCTAGGACAGAGCCTTGGGAACCCCGTGGTAGCAGGGAGTGAGGTGGAGATAGCAGAGCCAGTACGGACTGACTGGGACCTGCCTGCTAGGTATGACTGGAACCAATTGGTGGCAGGCTCAGTCAGTCCAGTTTTGGTGAGTTTGGAAAGTAACAGAGCATGTGAAACTGTATCGAAAGCCTTAGCCAGGTCGATGAAGATTGCCGCGGTTGTCTTCTCTTTATCCATGCCCGTGAGGATGGTGTCGGTGAAACGGAGGAGAGGTGATGGTGGAGTGATTTTTCCTAAACCCAGCCTGGTAAGGAGGAAGAAGGAGAAGGAGTCAAGTGAGAGCTAAGTACAGGGCACTCCTGGATTTTGACTAGGATGGGAGCACGAGATACGTTGGTAGTTGCTCAGGGAGGAAGGGTCTCCTTTGGTGAGGGGTATGACTGTGGCATGTTTCCATTTTGTAGGATAGTACCAAGTCTGAATGATTGGTTATAAAGAGCGCCAGAGGGCTAGCTATGGCTGGGGCAGAAAGATGGAGCATTTTTGAGTCAAGGCCCTAGGGCATTTTCCTTTGGAGGATTTAGTGACCAAAGTATTTTTAATACACGTAGGGGTGTAACAAGGCGAAAGGAGAAATTGGCAGGTGAGGAGAAAACTGGGGGTGCAGGGAGAGGGAGCCAGGGGTGAGAGGAGAATAGAGAGGACGTATAGTTTGAGAATACGAGTTAAGCTCTGTGGCTGCAGCGCCGTGCAGTGATAGTACTTCCTGATATATTGAGGGTTGTGTAGGGGTTGGGCCAGCAGGAGAGGAGGGATTTAATTGACTTACAGAATTGTGCTGGGTGTATAAAGTTATTGTGGAAGCAGACTTGAAATAATTTGATTTGGCTTCTGAACGAGTCTTTGTAGGCATTCCTTAGTGAGCAGTAGTGTTGCAGAGCCGCTTGAGTACCTGTTGCTGTATAGGTTTTCCAGGCTTGGTCCCTGACTAGTAGTTGCTCCAAGAGATTGGCGATTACCCAGGGTAGGTAGGCTCCCCTAATTCTGGATCTTCTCAGTGGTGCATGGGAGTCCCAGATAGCAAGGAATTTGGCCATGAAGAAATCGAGGGCCTCATCCATGGAGGAGCCCTAGGGATATAGGACCAATCGATGTTGGTCAGGTCATTTAGGAGCATGGTCGGTCCAGGATTTGTAAGATCTGTTGTACAGTGTACGGGGGAGGGGCCTTAGGTTTGAATATTTTCTGCACCATGTAAATCATGTGGTGATCGCTGAGAGAGTCCGCAATAGGCCAGCGGCAATTATACTGATGGGGGGTGGGTGAGAAGCCCAATTCAATAGAGTATGTTTCTTGGATTTGTGGTTTAGCGAGTGGGTTCAGTTATTTGTTGGGACAGGTTTAGCGATTTACTTGACCATGTTTAGAGCCTGTACTGGCTAGCCAGTTCAGGTAGAAATCCCCAAAGATATGTAGCTTACCTCTAGCCGTGAGGAACCTCAGAGTGCCTAGGTGGTCTAGGATGATAGGCTGTGGTGTGTCCGGAGAGCAGTATGACCCTGCTATGCATATAGGGATTTATTTATTTAGTTTTTGTTGACCAGGTAAGTGCACTAGACAAATCCTGCCTATTTTCAGGCACGACCGGGAGGGGATACAGATGAATGCCAACTGACTTTGAACCAGATTAAGCTGTTGGTGGTATTTATAGTGAATGAGGAAATTTGGCCAGGACACCAGGAAATTCCCTACTCTGAGTAGGTGGAGCCTTTGCTGCTGGCTGCAAGATGGCCAGTTCGCATGATCCCGGAGGAGATGGACGCGCTAGCTCAGGAGTCGGCCTCCTCCTCTGTGCTACCTTCTCAAGAGGCCCCAGATGCATGTCTTGCTGTAGCTGCTGTTAGTACACGACTATTTTGGAATTTGACTCCGTCTTCAAACCGACCCTAAAGACGTTGTTTCCAGTCTACCTGATGTGCAAAGTGGCCCGCTCAGTTCCAGTCTTCAGGAGCAGCGAGGCGTTAGTCCCGCAATTGCAGCTTTTAGATTCGGCATTGCGAAGTTTCTGGCGCAGGCATCGCCTCGGACGCCACTTCCTTGTTCTCTCTTCTCGCAACGCCGGCACTGGAAAGCCCCAGTCGACGGCCTACCATGGATTTGGCTTCTGTTCCTGCTGTGGAGAGTTCTCTTCATCCCCTGCTACTGCTGTTTCTCGGACTACTCAAATGACCCACTTCGACACCGACGCCGAAAAGCCAGATTCTGAAATCCCACAGCTATTCCCTGCTCTGTAAGTGACTTTAGCTACAACTGCTTCCGCTTCGCTGGAGAAACCCACAGTATTTTTTTCTCAGCTACACAGGAACCTGGCTGGTCCAAACGAGGGGTTCCTTATTCCCCAAAAAATTAAATCTGGCCAAAATACTGATTTAGACTGGTCACCAGAGTCAGCTTTATTAGATGCTGGCTGGGAAAGGGATATTGAAGGACTTGGACTCTGATTCTCAGGACCCTGTCTACATTAATATGCTTCAAAAATCTGCTGAGAATAATGACATGAGCTCCAACTAACCCCGGTGACTTCTTCTTCTACTGTTACTAGTGACACTATTGTTGTTTCTAAGTCTATTTCACTGTACCTGAACCCACTACTGTTTTATCAGGACCTACTTTGTTACCTACTGTTGCTGCACCTAAAGTTCAACATTTAAACTTACTGATTTATTTTCCTCCAAAGGCAACCTGCACCTCGGAGGAATGCAGTGACGCTTGTTTTATAAGGTGGATTAGAACTCCCACCAGATCGCTTGTATATAGCTAAAACCCTCCTTAAGGGTTCCATGAAGTTTTTTTCTTCTGAGATTTTGCCCTGATTAATATAGGTAATTCCAATTTTGATGTTAGTTTTAAACAAATGTCTGGGCTTGATAGATTCTCGCCCAATATGACAAACTTCAGACTACACCCATTTGGTCCCCTTCCAGGCCATCCCTCTCACCAAACCTGCCATTCGTAATATTACTGTTGTTTTTAAAATGAGGGAGTTCACATTGAAGACATTTTATTTTGGTTAAACAAACGCTGTGAAGTCTTGAATAGGCCTACCCCTAATCTAGACTCTGAACAGATTTGGGATGCAGTTGAAGGTCCGTGTTAAGCTTTTTTCCACTAACACTGGCCCATGACATTTGCCTAATTTTTTCTTTCTAGGTAAAGACAAGGGCTTCATTTTACTGACAACCCAAGTCCTGTTTTAAATGTGGGTCACATACCCATTTAAGTTCGGCTAGTGATACCCTTAAATGTAGCCACTGTTTTGAATACGGTCATATTGCAGCTAAATGTACTAATTCATTTAAGTGTAACTTATGTGATGGGACTGGCTACGCAGTATGGCAGGTGTCCCTGGGCCTCTCATAACAGAGCAGATTGTCCCTCTCATGATGGCATTATTACTATTGCTCAACAGTCACTTGCCCATAGTCTAGCTTCCTCTAATTCAGAGGTTACCCCTCCTCCAGTAGTTGGAGATGTCTCTTCTGTTCCAGTTTTCCAACCTCTTTCCTGTTATACCTACTCCTACTGCCATTGTGGTTTCCCGATACTACACCCGTTATTCCAGATATGGATATGCTCTCCCCTCGGGTCAAGGGGATAATTTTAGTTTTACCACTGTTACCCGTGAAACGGACTAGGAAGGGTTTAGCTGTTGCTACCGTAGTAAGGAACCCCGCACACGTAACTGGCAAACCTCTAACAAATTTGCGGTTTTAGTCACAGATTTTTCAGACAAAGACTCGGGGTGAGGATACTGATTCCTCCTCTCTTCTTCTTCTTTCCGGATGGGGTGATGCTGATACGGATCCCATTGCAAAACGCATTGAGGCAGCGTACTAAGGGTAAGTCACCACCTATTACTTAAATCCTGTCTTCCTTAAAGATCTGCTCTTTAAATGTGAACAGCATTAAAGGTAAGAGAAAATTAGGGATTTTTTTAACCCTTTCTGATTTACAGTGTGACATTATCTGCCTTGTTGACACTAGATTAAAGACCCATGGGGAATTATTCCAGGCCTCTAAGGCATGGACTGCAGGCTCTTGTTTTTGGTCTGTTGGACCTGATACTTGTGATGGGGTCGGATATTGTTCTCCAGCTCTAATTTTACAGTCTCTAGACTAGTAGATATTTCCCGTAGAGCTTTGTTATTAGATTTCATATAAATCTGAGAGATTTCAGATGATTGGGACCTACGCGCCTCAAACCAAGGCTCAGAGGGCTTCCTTTTCACCAAATTAAGCCCTACCTTTTTCATCCAGATTACTCCTGTGGGTCGGAGATTTCAATATGGCCTACATCAAACAGATCGAGGCCTAAAGACTTCCTGCTATTTTGTGACTCTGTGGCTTTTAAATAGTGTGGTCTCTATGGCACAAGCTTGTGGACGCTTATAGACATTTCCATAAAACAGGTGGGTCCACTTTTTTAAAGGGTCCTTACATACTAGGATAGATTTTCTTTTTACCTAAGATTTTGATTTTACTTTCCTGTACAACTGTGGCTACCGATTTTCGGATCACGCTGTCCTATGTGCCACTTTTTCCTGGGACTCGGCTCCAGATGTAAGAAAGCCAGTTGGCTTTAATGATTCTGTACTTAATGACCCTCTTTTCAAACTTTGGCACAAAGAGTTTACAGCTCGGTTGTCAGTAGTTGATTTTATGATACTGGGTTGGACTGACTGGTGGAGGAATCTAAGCTAAGTTGGAAACAGTTTTTTCAGAAGGTAGCGGCAAAAAACAGAATACTAAATATTTGTCTTATCTGTCACTACGGCATCAGCTACAGACCTATTCTCTTTAGCTAGCTCTACTACTCATGATTTTAGCTCTCAGATTAGTGAGGTCAGCGCTAAAATGAGGTTATCCCAGTATAATCGTGCTGACTCTTTGGGTCAGGAGGCTGCTTTGGCACTCATCTTACTAAAGGTTGTTTAGACCCGCTTAAGGCCTGTAAAGATAGAGTTGAAGCTAAATTAATTACCCTCTATTGTCTCCGTCCGGGGAGTTACTTAAGAAACCTGAGGATTTGCTTCACTGTGTTGAAAATTATGTTTTCAACATGTTTGGCACTAAAGCTGACCTTGACAATGCGGATCATTTTCTTCGCCACTGTCCTTACCTCAGCTTGACTCTGATCGAAACAAGCTTTCTTCGGTCATTACTGAAACAGAGGTATTGGCGGCTATTACTAGTTTAAAATCACATTCTGTTCCGGGGTCTGATGGCCTAACCCACATTTTTACAAGACTTTCTCTGCTGATCTTGTTCCGGTTCTAACTCTTCTCTATAATGAGATGTTACAATCTGACGCCTTGGCTACTTCTATGAAAGACGCTTACTGATTTTACTGTTTAAGAAAAAAGGGATCCCTTTGACATTACAAATTGGAGACCAATCAGTCTGCTTAATGTGGATTATAAGATCCTTGCCAAAATTCTTTTATCTAGAATGATTACTTTGGCATCACACATGATTAGCTCCAACTCAAACCTGTGGTACCCCAGGTAGGCATCTTTCTGACAATTTGATTTTATTAAGAGAATTGTTTACTCTGGGAAAACGAAATGCTGTAACAGGATGGATTATAAGCTTAGACCGAAAAGCATTTGATATAGTCTCTCATGAGTTCTTATTTCTAGCCCTGAAGGCTTTTGGGTTCCCGTATGCTTCCTTTCCTGGCTGCTTTATTATATAGGAATGTTGTAATACGTCCTAATGTGAACGGCTGGATAGGCCCTACTATTCTGGCCCGTGGGGTACGCTAGTGCCCGTTAAGTCCCTTATTATATACCTTTTTATTGATACTCTTTTGAGAGCCTTTTTTCTTTGCCCACAGATTTTGGGTTGTTTCATACTCCTCCTCTTTACCACTTAAAATATTGGCTTATGCAGATGATTTAATTTTGGCTGTGGATTCTTCCACGAAACAAGAGGATATTGTTCAGGTTTTACAGACATTCTCTTCTGTTTCAGGTTCTAAGATAAATTTTACAAAAAGTATTTGTGTACCACTAGGCATACTTCCTCCCTAGTACGGGCCTTTATGCTGGTGTTTCTGTATCCATTAATGTTTTTCAGATTTAGGTATTTTTTGGTTGTGATGATCCGATAATCTATAATTGGACTCTTGCCCTACAAAAGACAGATAATGTGATTAATGGGTGGAAAAGCATTTAATTGGGAAGAAGAAACGGGTTGTGCTCCTAAAACTCTGGTTATACCGATTTTCCTGCATCTTTGTTATGTGTTCCCCTACCATTTCCCTATTTTCCAGATTAACGGGATTTTTTTCAAAGGATTGTGGGGATCCAGGCTAAACCCCATTAAAAGAAATATTACTTACAGACCGCTTCAAGGAAGGTGGACTTGGTATGATCCACTCCGTTGTTTTTTTTTACAGCCTTTTCTTCATTATAATTATGGGAAAGTGCTGAAACCAGGGACCATTTTTGAAGCCCTATTTTTTAGCATGGTTCTCCCTCTGCCTTGATAACTGGCAAGCCTGCTATAAAGGGGTTATTTCCAAATCCCAACTGATCCCTACTTATGGGAAAGAGAGTTTTAAGATGGCCTTGACCTGGTGTCTTCATCCTCAGGACTTTGATCATATCTAGACCCCAACTATATGAGCGACTTTGGAGGTTGGAGGCTCAGGAGGAGATTGTTTTTCCGTTCTGCCCTCTGGGACGCTCCCTGGGTACTCCACCAACTGCTAAATCAGCGGCTGCCATCGATTTATGGATATGGTATGGTTATGCAACTATGATAGACTAGGAGTTAATAACAATCATAAGCATAAAGCCTTGTCTTTGAGATATTGTCCTAGATCCTCTTGCCTCAATGTTTGTGAAACTCAGCAACATTTATTTTGTGAATGCCCTTTTCTTTGGAAGTCTAGTCTACCCTATCTGCTAACTGGGCAGAACCCTTGTTGGCCTCTTTCTTATGAACATGTTCTGTTTTGCAACGAATGACCTGCTTAATAGAAAGTATCATGTTGACAGTTTATATATAATTTTTGCTGTTATTCATTATTATTTATGGCAAGCCAGATGTTTGTTAGTGTTACACCAAAAACTATTTCCATTCATGAAGTGTTTTGTAATATTCGGCTGCTTTGTGTTCTGTAAAAAGTCTGACTTCTTACTTTTTTCTACTTCGCAAGCTGTATTGTTTTGGAAACATTGTGATACTTTCTTCTGTTAACTGATTTTTGCCTTGTTTGGATTGTTTCTGTTTATTGAGTTGTTTTGTTTTTTTGTAATGAAGCCCACTTTATCACCAATAAAATTCCCCTACTCTTTTCGATAAAGTGCCATGGGATCTTTAACATCCACCTGAACTCCCACCAATCCAGGCAGATGGGACCTCGGTTTAACGTCTCATCCGAAGATGGCACCTCAGAAGTGCAGCACCCCTCTCATGCTGCACTACAGTGTCAGTACTGGATATAACCCAAGTGCCAGATGGGAACTGAACCCACAGCCCTCTGATCTCCCAGCCTCAGAGGCGAAAAGTACCTACTGAGCCACTGACACTGCAAATAGATAGAGTGAGGAGAGCAATTTTGATTAGTAGGGAGTCTATTGACAACGTAGGGTGAGGTAGGCCTGATTGTGGTGTACTGGAGTTTGGAGGAGATGTACATGGCAGTGCCACCAGCCCTCTTTTACCCTGATGGTCGTGCCGAATGAGGGAGTAGCCAGGTATGGATAACTCGACATTGAGGTCATGAGGCTTCAGCCAGGATTCTGTAATGATTAGGATATCAGGGCACAGTGGTAGGATGCTTGTTTGTAGGGCCGTTATTTTGTTAAGAATGCTGCATATTTTAGGTGTACTATTTTGAAACCTTTTGAGAGGTGGTTTGCCGGGCGTCCATTCTTTGGGGGGTTCGACCAGGGTTTCATTCTACATCACTGGCTATAAGGAGCAGGAGTGACAGGAGTTGTTTTAATAGGCTCATGTCCCTTGTGACTTGCAGCTGATAGGGAGGTGGTGTGGTATACACAAGGTAGACATAGGGTCGAAAGTGTAGGAGACATTTAATGCAGACAGCCCATCGTGAAAGAAGGGAGGGGGAGGATGGCAGCTCCCAGTACCCAGTTTTTCCAGCAGTGTAGAGGGTGGTGCACTAGGGTACAGGAAGAGTGGGGAGGTTGCTTCACAATCTCAGTGATGAGAGGCAGTGAGAATTGTTGATTAGGATAGGAAGAGGGTGGAAAGGATGATATGTTATGAGCAGAGCAACCATAGCTAGGGAGAGAGGAACATTTTAAAGTAAGTTTGGGCAGCCACTGCTCATGCGCAGCCACTAGCGTTAGAAGAGTATAGGGAGCAAAGGAAAAAGAGGGCTGATTGGTTCAGTCAGTCACACGGGACACCCTATGTAGGTAGGAGCTCACCAAGGTGGTGGTGGGTGGGGTTCCTCTCACACAGCCAGCTGGAGCTCTGCCTTGGGTGTGAGATCATTACCTGAATTTTTTTCAGCAATCCTGGGGCTCGGGGAGGGCTGGAGAACCTGCTTGCCCTGGACGATTTCTGGAGCTATGGAAGAGAAGAGAAGAGAGCAGGGTTTAAATAAATCAGGTAGGTGGAGGAGGAGCTGAAATTACAAGCACAAAGACATTGCTTACAGTATGAGTTTCCCTGATATACATTGCCTAGAATTAAAATTTAGATGCAGGTGTTTAAGAAATTCGAATTACAGCTGATTCGGATTACTATTTAGTCATTTGCACTTACATTTAAGCAGATGAATTGGCAGTTACTTGTACTTAAATTTAAGCAGATGAATTGGCAGAATGTAGCTAACAACCTATGCAGTAGCCCATTTTAGTTCCGTGTATTAAAGCCTAATTGCTGTAATGAGTGATCCCTTTAAAGTCCCCTTCAGACTAGAATAAAAGTGTGTAGTAGTAACAGGCTTCCTAAAGTTCCCTTTGCCTGGAGTCAAAATACAGCAAGGTGGAGCGTGGAACAGGCAGGAAAACTATCTACAATGCTCTGCCGACTGTAAAATGCAAGCATCTTTGTTCAGAAAAGGCACCAGTTTCAAATTCCTCTCACACAGCCAGCTGGAGCTCTGCCTTGGGCATGGAATCACTACCTGAATTTTTTTCAGCGATCCGCAGGGGTTCGGGTGAGGGCTGGAGAACCTGCTTGCCCTCGCGACCTGAGCTGAATTTTTTTCAGATTAGGATGGCAGGGGATGGGTGGAAAGGGGGAGAAAAGACAGAAGCACGTAATGACTACTTCTCAGTATTTACTAAGGAGAAAGGGGGAGAGTGACTGGGTTGAATAGGACCCTGTCCCAGTTGTTAAGGAGAGTTTGAATGCAGGGATCTGTTCTGTTCTTTCCTTTCCTGTCTCTTGTCTGTCTGGTTGCGCAACCAAATTTTCTGTGAGACCTAGGACATGATCACCCGACAGCCCGCAATTCTCTGCCTCTCACTGTTTCTCTGTCTTCCCTTGCTGTTTTTGTCTTTTCCTCCTTGCATATCTGCTGGTATAAAATAAATGCAGATCATGATGTGGAACTGTAACTGATATTGGGATCCCTTTGTTTAGAAATTATATAGTGTTACTGTTGGAATATATATAATTATAGTTTGAGATGATTGCAAAGCTATTTGGAACTCAAGGGTTAACCTGAAATGCAATTTTAAGCCTTTTGCAGAAGCTATGGATAAGGGGCCTCAGTTCTGGGACATTGTGTTCTTGCAGCAGCTGCCTGAAGTATATAAGAACATTTTAGAAAAAACAGGATGCATGTTAAGAAGGGGTTAAAAGGACTTATAAGACAGAGCTGCAGTTGCTTGCAAGAAACAGAGATTGAAGGAAACTCAGATGGATCTTCTCTGTTTATTCTGCCTTTCTAAATAGCTATTCTGAACAATTTTGTTTTTTATTTTATTGTTATTCATAATAAAACTCTTGTGAATTTTACAACTGCTCCTGACCTGTGCCTCGACGACAGGAAGATACCCAAAGGGGAGGGCAGGAATGGAGGAAAAAGTGGTGACAGATTGGGTAATCACAGAGAGTAGGGTGCTGGAAGGATTGAGGGTGCTGAGGGTGGACAAGGCGCCATGGCCAGATGGCTGCCCACCCCAGGGTACTGAAAGTGCTGACAGAAGTCCTAAAGGGCCATTGGCAGACCTGTTCAGTGCCTCATTGAATGCAGGGTGCACCTCAGGATTGGAGGATGGCTCACGGGTTCCCCTTCATAAGAGTGCCCTCAAGGATGAACCAGGGAACTATAGGTCCATGAGCCTCACATCCATTGTAGGGAAGTGGATGGAAACAATCCTGAAGGAGAGGCTGGGGCTCTTCTGGAGGCCAGTGGGTTGCAGGACAGCAGGCTTTGTCACTGACTGATCCTGCCAGACCAACCTGATAGAATACTATGACTGGGCAACTAGGCAGTTGGACAGGGCCATGCAGTAGATGTGCTGTATCTGGATTTCAGTAAGGTATTCAACTGTGCGCCATGTGGGAGGTTAGGAAGTAAGCTGGAAGGCACAGGGGTGGATGCCAAGATGGTGGGATGGTAGGGAACTGGCTACGTGGAAGGCAGCAGAGAGTGGTGGTGGGTGAGGAGCTCTCATGCCCAAGAGAGGTGACAAGTGGAGTTCCGCAGGGCTCGGTGTTGGGACCAGTGCTATTTGGGTTATTCATTGCTGACATTTCAGTGGGTATCAAGAGCAGGATTAGTCTGTTTGCTGATGATACCAAGATGAGAGTAGTGGTGGATGACCAAGAGGGATGGCAGGGATTGCAGGAGGATCTGACAAAGCTGGAGACCTGGTCGGACACCTGGCAACTGGGATTCAATGCCAGAAAGTGCAAGGTGATGCATTTGGGGCAAAGAACCCAAAAAGGAGCTACCAGCGGGTGGGGTACAGCTTGCTGACTGAGGAAGAAAAGGATCTGGGGGTAATCATAACAGGTTCAATGAACAACTAAACACAATGTAGGAAAGCAGCTGCAAAGGCCAGTAAGATGCTGGGTTGTATTGCTAAGGGTATATCCTCAAGGAGGGGAGGTTATTCTGCCATTATATAGATCGCTAATAAGACCGCACCTGGAATACTGTGTGCAGTACTGGCACCCATGCATGAAGAAGGACATTAAGTTGCTGGAGGGGTGCAATGCAGTGCAACAAAAATGATCCAGGGGCTGGGGATTTACCTGTATGAGAGCAGACTTAGGGAGTTGAACATGCACTCTGGAGGAGAGGAGGGACAGGGAGATATGATTGAAACCTTCAAGTACAAGGCAGGCATAAACAGGACAGGGAAGGAGGGGCTTTTAAAGTGAGGAAAGGGAGGGATATGCAAGGCCATGCTATGAGAGTGGAAGGATAGGTTCAGGAGGGAGATGTGGAGACACTTTTTACGGAGAGGGAAGTGGCTGCGTGGAACACTTTGCCGGCAGAAGTGGTATCCTGCAGAACAGTGAGCAGCTTCAAAGTGGGCTGAGACAGGGTAAGGGGAAGTGTTGAGGAGGAATGGGAAGGGAGGGAGGGCAGCTGCTGAGTAGGGTGACTAGCTGCAAAATCAAGCATTCTTGATAGAGCTTTGGGCCCTTTTCTACTGGCAAATTTTGTATGTAATTATAAATTCTCTTTGTCTTGAAATGCTTGAGAATAAAGTTCCTGATTACCTAGCAAAGAGATTGGTACTGGGAAAGAACATACCTCATTGAGAGGTGCATGCCTCCTGAAGTTAACGCCCTCAGATACCGACAGCAAGAGCAAGAGTATTTTTAGCAGTTGGGTTCCACAGATGTTGAATTCTCTCCTGAGTTCTTTAGAACTCGAGGAAATGCGGAGGAAAATCACTGTTGCTAGCCTTGGTTGTAGAGCAGAAAGTAGCTAACTAAAAGAAGCTACATTTTCTTATTAATTTAACACTTATATCTCAGCAGTAGTCAGTTTCTGTTGAGATTAAGCAAGACAAATACTTTATTAGAAGTAGCAGGTGTCTTATTTAGGGTTAAAAAAGAAAGAAAAGAAAGAAAGTCAGTGTGTGTTCTGTGCTGTGAAGGGTACTGTATCAACTTACTTTGCTAAACCAGTAGGAGGAGAGAGCTAATTGGGGTGTGGCCTAGACACTATAAAAAGCAGGTGACTCAAATTACAACTTCCTGTTGCTAGCCTTTTTTCTTATTAATTGCCCTCCATCCTTGTAGATCAGAAATCAGCTAACTAAAAGAAGCTACATTTGTGTTTACGCGTGTCTGCTGGGCACACTGAAACTGCTGGCATTAGACAAACTTGGATAAGATAATTTTAGCATATCCTCTACTTAGTAAATATACACCTTTAATAATGGAAAAGAACTTAGTAAGTGTATGCAATGTTTGATGTATAGTGAGGGAAAGTATGGGAGCGAAGTATGTATGTGCTAATTGCCATCTGATTACTACTCTTGAAGCAGAGATAGCGTTTCTGCTTAATATTAAACCAGTTTCTACTGATATTAGGAATTGGAAAGTTACATTGATCTTATGGATGAACAACTTCATTCTAATGAACAATTTCCTTCACATTTAGGTAGCATTTCTATGCCTCCTGATGAGGAGACAATTGTAACAACTAGTACTAGTATACCTATTGCCTCTGCCCCTTCTTATAAGGTGGATGATTATCCACCCTCTTCTCATGATAATGATGACTGGACCATTGTCACAGAGCCTCTTAAAAAAGGAGGCGCGGTCAAATACACAATAGTGCCCCTATTGAAACTCGTAATAGGTTTGAGCAATTGACTGTATCAAATAATGAAGTGCTACATGACTTATCCTGTACATCACCTTCTGTTGATAATAATGGTTCAAAACACTTTCAATCAGGAGTTAATGCCCATGAATACTTGTCCTAGTAAGTCTCAAGCTAGCAAATCAATACCTATTAAGTTAATCGCTCCAGAGTGTGTTAATCAATCACGGTTTCTGATTCTTGTACCCTACTGTCTCAAAACAAGTGTTAGTCCTGGAGACTCAATCATTAAGCACATTGACAGGGCAGTATGCAATAGTGACAAGAGCAACCTCACTTGTTCGCAGCTTCCGGGCCAGGGTATCTGATATTACCTCCATGATGCCTAAAATTTTACGAAATCGGGGAAAATCCACTGGTTATCATACATGCGGTGTTAATGATGATTCCCTAGACACTTGTGGTACATGAAGTTGCTACATTCTCAGTATATATTGACATCAGTACATATCAGGCTGCATGGTCTGAACTCCTTGAGGTTCCTTGACTAGAGTTTTTGCTTAACACTAATATTATCTATTTATATTTTAATTATCATGTATATAGTCCTGAGGTTTTGTAATCTCTTGGGCCTTCTATTTAGCTTGAGAATACAGCTGGGTGGCAAGTCCAGCTAGGTTTTACATCACACAGTGAGCACTGATGTTTTTAGACAACTTTACTGGTAATCTTTGTCTTTAATGCATACATTGTAATTTCATGAGCCCTATAACTATCTCAGTCTGTCTTTAAGCTGGGTGGGGTTGCCTTTCAGTAATCACATCCTTATACTGACTGTGGCACTCATGGCTTGATTTGGGAGTTATCTGCTTCTGCAGTGTTATCTTATGTCAATTAAATTTATGTGCAGTAGGATTCCTTATATGTGTCTTGCACCAGGAACATCTGAACCCAAGGTTCATTCGGACTGAGGGCAGTATTGTACTGTTAAACTTGTCTGACATCATCTGTTTTTTTAATGAGTATTTTAAACCAATGGGGATTTTTTCTGTTTTCTCTGCATTATCTAGCTGTTATAAGTATTGTATTTTCCAAACAACTGCCATGAGCTTCTGAAGAAGGACTGGTTGGTCCGAAGCTAGAGCACTTTGTTCTTGTTACATCTATGTTGGTCCATTAAAAGGTATCAAATCATTTGCTTCTGGTGTTAATGATATAAACAACATCCCATTTAATCAGTTACAACAGGACTATGTGGCGTTATGTAACCTGTTACTTGATAGGGATGCTGTGTATGTATATCTGAAATTCTACCCGTCCCGAGAGCAACATCTACCATGACACAGAAAATCAAAGCCCTAAATGAATGGCTGAGAAAGTGGTGTTTTAAGCAGGGTATACCCTGTATTACCCACTAGGAGTCATTTTCAGATCGCTCATCCTTGTTTTGCTGGGACGGTTTATATCTCAGTCATAGGGTAGTACACTTATGGGGAGAAGTATCACTAAAATCATAAATTATTGTTCAAACTAAAAACAATGGGGTAGAATGGGTCTATTCCCAAGTCTCTGAATACTTACAAAATATTATTACAACTAAATGTAAATTCCTAGCTTTGAATGCAAGATCTTTAAACCAACTCAAATTAGCAGAACTAAGCCAAATGTAAAACTTTAAATATAGATGTGGTGGGAGTAACTGAAACTTGGTGGGATGCATCCTCAATTTGGTCCAGAGAAATTCCAGGTTATAAGTTATATCATAAAAACAGATTAGATAAGCTAGGCGGTGGAGTTTGTATGTACATACGAAATGATATTCCTTCTTTTGAAGTGTGTTCTCCTTTCCTTTGGAAAGTATATGGTTTAAAATCTTATTGAAGAGCAGTCCTATATAACTGTTGGTAACATCTATCAACCTCCATCTGCAAATTCAGATTATACAACTGATATGTTTAAAGAAATTACACATTTTTCAGAATCTCAAGATACTGTAATATTTGGTGACTTTAACCTCCCTCATATTAACTGGGACTCATTGTCAAGACAGTCCTATGCCGAGAAAGGACCAATAGATGTGGTAGTTAGTACTGGATTACAACAACTTGTTAGTGAACTCACTCGAGGTCCTAATATTTTGGATCTATTATTTACTAACATAGAGCAACAAATTAGCAATTTACAAATTTGGGATCCACTTGGAACCAGTGATCATTCATCTATTCTTTTGAAATTCAACAGTTTAAAACTACACAAAGGAAGTTATACTATACAAAAATTATCATCATCATCATCAAATCTTTATTTATTCAGGCGAATATCATTGAGCAAGGCTCATTTACAAGATGGACCTGATAAGGTCAAGGTTCAATAGTTGATACACAACAGATACATCATACACTTATATAAGACAGTTATACATACAGGGGAAAATAACGTTAATAAACACAGTGATGTACAGTAAATTCACATGATAAAAAGCAGTTACAGGAAAGTTAAGCTAATATTTACAGTATATACATATCCCAGTGTGAGGGGCATGGCAGACACTCAACATAATGTAATACTAGGATGGTGAAGGTATTACTGGTGCCATAAGATGGGGTGTCTGTCTGGAAGGAATATGCCATATATGGTTTGGAAGGAGATTTGTGAGATAACAATGCTAGCTCTAGTGGTAGCAATTGCATTTCTCTTTGAAGAAGACTGTACAATGCTGTTTAAAGGATGCAAATGGAATGATATTGGAGAGTTTTGGGATTTTTGTAGGGTGTTCCATGCTATAGCTAGAGAATAGCTGATTGCTGCCTCCTAGCCTGGTGTTGAATTTGGGCAATTTGAGCAGGATGATGTTTTGCTTCTTAGGGCATAGGAGCTAGGAGAGGTCTGGGTAAAGCAGTCAGGATATAGTTTGGAAGTTTTTTACAACGCTCTGTAAATCCATAGTGCTGCATTTCTGTTCCTTCTGAGGTGAAGGAAACCCACACAACTGCAGCATAAAGAGAGCAATGATGAGTATTAGATGGCAGATCTGTAATGAACCTTATTGCTCTATGATATAAGGTATCCAACTTGTGATGGTAGGAGATGGGGCAGTGACTATAAAGGAAGTCTGCATAGTCAACAACTGATAGAAAATGGCCTGGACTAACCTCATCTTTGAGTCTCTGTTTAGGAAGGTTTTAATCTAAGAGAAGGCAAAGCCTTTGCTAAGCTTTTTAACAGTTCTTCTAAATGATGAGTGAAGTCAAGTCTGTTGTCAATCCACACACCTAGGTATTTGAAGTTTTCATACTCCAGATTTTCTCCAAGTATAGTGCATAGCTGGGGAGAATGATTGGAGAGGATGTGCTGGTGGAGCTTTGATTTGTGAACATCATTGCTTTAGTTTTCTTTGCATTTAACAGAAGCTTTTTCTTGAGTAGCTGATATTGTAGCAAGGAGAATTCTGTTTGTAGGATTTCCACGAGCAGCTGCAGGCGAAGGGTTGCTGACATACAGAACAGTGTCATCAGCAAAGAGGTGTACAGAGGAATTGGTAAGGGTTGAATCATTGTTATTTATATAAATGGCAAAAGGATAGGACCCAGAATAGAACCTTGGGGACTCCTCTTGACAGTGGTTTTAATGGGGATAGGTCACCTTCAGCTTTTACCTGCTGTGACCTACCGTGAGATAGCATCTGAACCACTTAAGGGAGGATGGATCTAGGCCAATGGAGTACAGGGTTGAAAGTAGTAGCTCGTGGTCCACAGTATCAAATGCTTTGCTCAGGTCCAGGAATACTGCACAGACATTATTCTTTTATCTAATTCGGATTGCCAGTCATTTGTGACCTTGGCTAGTGCAGTGATAGTGCTATGCTTGGCCCTGAATCCAGATTGAGCTGGTTTAGGAGGTTAGCATTGTCAAGATACTCTCTTAACTGATTACTCACTAATTTCTCCAGCATCTTGATAGCACTGGTAGAATGGAAATGGGCCTGTAATTATTAAGATCCATAGGGTCCCCTGATTTTAGAAGGAACAACTTGGGCTGTCTTCCACAGTGTGGGAATAGAGCCAGAGTTTAGGGATAGGTTAAAGAGGTGTGTTAGGGGACTGCAAGTACATGGCATGCAATCTTTAGAAAGTAGGGGTCAAGAGATTCTGCCCCTGTGCTTTTTTGGTGTCCAGTTGCCATAATAGATCCTCTACTTGTTTCAACAGTATAGATTTGAAGCTGAAGGAAGAGTCAACCTCTGATCACCAGTGTAATGGGAGCTTAATTGTTCCCTCAGCAGGTTAGCTGGAGAGGTGTCAAAGGCAAGCCAACCGTTGTGAAGTGGTTATTGAGGCGTCCAGAATTTCCATTTTGCCAGTGATAGGGCCATAACTGTTGTGTAATTGAGTTGGAAGGGGTGTTAGTGTCCTGCCCACCATACCCTTGATGGTGCCCCAAAACCTAGCAGGATTATGGTAGGAAGAGTTGAGTTTGGCCAAGTAGAAGGCAGCCTTTGCATCCCTAACTTTCTTGGTGCATCTATTCCTGGCTTTCCTAAAGATCATCCAGTCATTTGCATTCTTGGTTTTCTTGCCATTTTCCAGAGTTTGTCTCTCTCTCCAGCAGTGCAGCTTTGAGGTCAGCTGTAAACCAACGACAGGATTTGTTTTTATTCGGATACTAGAGATTGGGGCATGGGTGTTAAGGGCATTTATTATGATGTTATTTAGCACCTGCTGAGCTTTTTCAACAGAATGGGCAAGATAAAACTCTTGCCAGTGTGGAGAGTAAGCTAGATCATGCAAATATCCTTCAATATTGATGTTTTCTTGGATCTCCTCATGAGGAATTTTGCAGGGCTTGTTGTTATGCTGGTGGATCTTACCCCTGCGATGGGGCAGTGATCACTTATATCGCAGAGAAGCACTCCAGCGTGTGTGAATAGATGTGGTTTATTCACTAGCATGATATCAAGTAGTATGCTGTTATTACTATATTGTTATTATAACAAAGCAAATTTTCTAAAATCAGTGAATACTTACAAAACATAAACTGGGAATCTAACTTCTTAATTGTACAACACAACAAGCTTGTGACTGTTTTAAAACATTGTACATTATTTGAAAATATTTTATTCCATCTAAGAGGAAATGTAATAATAAGGGAAAAACTCCCCTTGGTTCAACAAGACAATTAAAAATCAGATAAAAATAAAAATTTAACTTTTAGGAAACTTAAGAATAGTTCTGTTCCATTTAAAACTACTCTATTACATAAATACAGACTACCTGTGAAAAACTTAAAGAATTCTATTAAATTGGCAAAACATAAGCTAGAATTTAAACTAGCTCACACAAAAGACTGTCACAAATCTCTTTTCTTCTATATAAATAGTAAAAAGGTGTATCAAGGACCATTGGTCCCATTATAACCAATGGCTCTTCTTTATCTGATATAGAAACCTCAGATCTCTTTAATAAGTACTTTTGTTCTGTCTTCTCAAAAATCACCTGTTTAGTACATTTAAAGTTCACTACGAGATTATCATAGGTTCTATCCAACTGACATTATACATGCTATCAAAAACAAAAAAATACTAATCCGGGCCCAGACGGTATTCATCCATGGTTTCTGATCGAAACCTCTATAACTATTTCTATACCTTTGTCAATTATTTTCAATAAATCCTTCCAAGAAAGCATTGTACCAAATGATTGCGTTCAGCAGTAGTTACTCCCATATTTAAAAACGGCAATAGAGGTTCTGTGCAAAATTATCGTCCAATTAGCCTGACCTCAGTGGCTGGTAAATTAATGGAACGAGTAATGAAGTCTCTAATAGATCAAGATTGTAAAAATTAGGAATTTATGATTCAAAAGAGCATGGGTTTACTCCTAAGTATTCCTGCACCACAAATCTGATATCTTTTTACAATAATATAAGTACTCTACTAGATGTGGGTATCCCTACCGGTGTAATTCTTTTGGACTTTAGTAGAGCTTCGATAAAGTCTCACTGAAAACTCATTACTAAAATGCACAATCTAGGTTTGTCACCTGATATTGTCAACTGCACTTTAAACTGGTTGACAAATCATTCTCAGAAAGTGAAATTAATGATATCTTGTCTGATTCGGTAGTGTGACAAGTGGTGTACCACAGGGTCGGTCTTGGGACCAACATTATTTAACCTCTTTATCAGTGATTTACAAACAGGGCCAAATAACTTCATAGTTAAATTTGCAGGACGATACTAAATTGGGCAGCAAGGTTAATAATCAAGAAAATATTTCTGCATTAAAGAAGGATTTGGAAAATTAACACTTTGGACAAATGAAAATTATATGCAGTTTAATCAAGACAAATGTTTAGTAGTGCATTTCAGTGTAAATAATCCAAAACGATATATCTTATAAACGGACTACCACTTCACTCAGCAAATTGTGAAAAAGATTTAGGGATATATGTTAATAATAAACTTACATCAAATGATCACTGTGTTAGAACTGCTTGCATGACCAACAGACTTTTGAGGCAAATAAAATGCACTTTTGTTAATCGCACTGAACAATGCCTTATTCCATTGTATAGGCATACATTAGACCGTATCTAGACTATGACTCCCTTTCTGGAATCCAAACCAAAAAACATAGCAATTCTTGAACAGGTTCAAAGGAGAGTAACTAGAATGATTCCAAGATTAACAAACTTGGATTATCAGAACAGATTAAAAGCTACTGGTCTCTTCTCTCTTCAAACTAGAAGATTAAGAGGTGATATGCTTATGGTTTTTAATTTAATAAATTCACCAGATCTAATGGAAAAATGTGGTCTAACACTCTCAAAAGGAGACATGTTCCGAGACTGCATAATAAACAGCTTGAAGTTAAAACTTATAAAACCAGCAAAGGAAACTTTTTCCAATAAGAGCATCCATTGTATGGAACACCTTGCCACAAGAATTGGTAGAGGCAACTAGTGCCACTGTCTTTGAAAACAAATTAGATGTTTGGTTGAGGAATAATAGATAATGTCCCACATAGTGTGGGGAACAGTCTCGATGGTCTCTGGCCTTCTTCTGTTCTTTTTATACCAAATAATAATACCAAGTAAAGTAAATAAGCTTCCAACTCGCAAAACAAACAAATAAAAACATGGGGTGAGATATTCAAAGGAGATACATAGATACATAGACAGTGTCGGCAGATAGGCCTGTGGCCCACCAGTCTGCCCATTTGAGCTTGTAAGTTCAGTTTGTTTTCCTAGAAGTCGTTGCCCTTACCCCTGACCTCCAGAATTCCTTTATGTCTATCCCATGCATTCTTAAATCCCGTGATTGTTTCAGCCCCACCACTTCCTCTGGCAGGGTGTTCCACTTGTCCACCACCTGTTCTGTGAAGAAATTCTTTCTCATGTTTCCTCTGAATCGTCCTCCCTCCAACTTCATCCCATGCCCTCTAGTCCTGGAACATCTTTTCACTTAAAAATAGTGTTTTCCTGCACCCTGTTCCTCCCTGTAAGATACTTGTATGTCTGTATCATATCCCTCTCTCCTCCTCTCCTCCAGGGAGTACATGTTCAGTTCCTTCAACCTGTCTTCATAGGACTTGTGATGCAATCCATGCACCATCTTTGTTGCCCTCCTCTGAACCTTCTCTACCCTGTCTATGTCCTTACGTAGGTATGGTCTCCAGAACTGTACACTGTACTCCAGGTGGGGCCTCACTAGTGTCTTGTGTAGCGGAATTATGACCTCCCTTTTCCTGCTGGTGATGCCCCTGCCTATACATCCCAGCATCCTATTTGCTTTACCTGCTGCCTTGTCGCACTGTTTCCCTACCTTGAGGTCATCAGAGATGATAACCCCAAGATCCCTTTCCTGCTTGGTGCATGCTATATCCTCACCCCCAACTGATATATTGTGCCAGGGTTTTGTGCCCCATATGCATTATCTTGCACTTCTTTGCATTGAATTTCAACTGCCAAACCCTGACCATTCTTCAAGTTTCTGCAGGTCGCTTCTCATTCTGTCTACACCCTCTGGTGTGTCTACTCTGTTACAGAGCTTTGTGTCATCAGCGGACAGTGAAATTCCTGCCTTCTAGGTCCTGTGCAATGTCACTGATGAAGATGTTGAATAGGACCGGTCCCAGCACTGATCCCTGTGGTACCCCACTGGTCACTCTTCCATCTGTGGAGTGACAGCCATTTACCACCACCCTCTGTGTCCTGCCACCCAGCCAGTTACCTACCCACCACACTACTGTCCTGCCACACCCATATTCCCCAGTTTGTGTAATAGTCTTCTATGTGGCACAGTGTCAAAGGCCTTGCTGAAGTCCAGATAGGCCATGTCCACTGCCCTCCCTGATCCACCTCCCTAGTCACCCAGTCAAAAATTCAACGAGGTTGGTCTGACATGACCTCCCCTGGTGAAACCATGCTGCTTTGGGTCCTGTAGTCCATTGACAACCAGATGTTCCACAATCTCTCCTTCAGTAGTGCTTCCATGATCTTCCCCACTACCAAGGTGAGGCTGACTGGTCTGTAGTTCCCTGCTTCCTCTTTGTTCCCACTTTTGTATAAGGGACTACATCTGCTGTCTTCCAGGCTTTGGGTACCTCCCTGTTTCCAGTGATCGGCTAAACAGGATAGCCAGAGGTTCAGCCACCACCTCTCTTAGTTCTTTAAGGACCTTGGGGTGCACCCCATCTGGCCCCATTGCTTTATCAACTCTTATTACTTCCAGTTCCTTCAGGACCCTTTCTGTAAAGGGACTTGTGTCCATTTCTGCCCCATTCTCACCCCTTGTACTCCCTTCAGACCCATTACCCTCCTCTTCCTCAGTAAAGACTGAGCAGAAATACCTGTTCAATATGTCAGCTTTACTTTGTCATCCTCCACGCCCCCATCCTCCCCTTCAGTCTCACTATCCCTCCCTTTGTCTTTCTTTTTTCACTTGTGTACCTGTAAAGGTTTGTCCCTCTACCCACTGATTTTGCAATGTGCTCTTCTGTCTGTGCTTTGGCTTCCTTACTGACCTCCCTGTCTCCCTTTGCTTCTCCTGGTACTTCTCCCTATCCCCTTCTGCCTGTGTCTTTTGTATTGCCTGAATGCAATCTTTTGGCTTTCACTTTCTTTGCTACCTCTTTAGAAAACCATAATGGTCTCCTCTTCCTTTTCCTCTTGCTAACCTGCTTAATGCATAATTATGTTGTTCTTGTAATCCCCATTTTAAATACTGCCCACTGTTCCTCAAACCCTGATTCCTGTCCCATTCCCTTAATGCCTCTTTCAAGTATCTCCCCATTTTCCCAAAGTCTGCCCCTAAAATCCAGGATACGTGTTTTTGTGTGGTTTGGTTGTGCTCTTTCTGTGATTTCAAACCACAATGACTGGTGGTCACTGTTTCCCAGGTGCTCCCCCACTGTTACCTCCATCACACTGTCCCTGTTTGTGAGCACAAGGTCCAGTATTGCCTTCTGCCAAGTTGGTTCCATGACCAGTTGCTTGAGGAAGGCACCCTGAAAGGAGTCCAGGATAAATCTGCTCCTAGTTGATGCTGCTGCTGGGATGCTCCAGTCCACGTCTGGAATATTGAGTCTCCAACCAGTACTACCTCACCTTGTCTGCCATCCTTTGGATGGCTAGCATCAACTCCCTATCTGTTTCTTCCTCCTGGGCTGGTGGTCTATAGACCACACCTGTGTGGATGGCTGTCCCCATTTTCCTTTCCAGCTTAACCCACAGTATCTCTCCCCTATTTTGTTCCTCCTGGATCTCTGTGGCCCTTATGTCATTTTTCACATACAGTGCCACACCTTCTCCCTTCCTGCCTGCTCTGTCTCTTCTGAATATGTTGTAGCCAGGTATGGCTATCTCCCAGTTTGGTTATCATTACACCAGGTTTCAGTGATGGCCACAATGTCCAGGTCTCACTGCACCATGACAGCCTCCAGATCTTCCATCTTGTTGCTAAGGCTCCTGGCATTTGCACACATGGCTTTCCATGATTTGACCTCCTAAACTGTTTCACTGTTCTACTCCAGCCCCTTCCTTGGTTGTCATTTATCCCTGGTTCTCCTTGCTGTGTACCCTTCTGCTGAATTTTGCCCCTTTCTGCTTATCCACCTCTTGGGCACTAATCTCCATCTTTTGCACATTGCTTTGCAGAGATAGCCACTCCTCTGGTTCACTGGTTCCACTGCTAGCTGTGGGGGTGAGCAAGTAGGTACCCTCCCTTGCTGCCTGCCACCCTTTGCTAGTTTAAATGCTTGTCAGTGTAGCATTTAAACTTATCATTGAGTGCTTGATTCCCTCCAGGATGGATGCAGGCCGTCAGGCTTGAACAAACCTCCATCCCTCCAGGTGGGTCCCCAGTCACCAATGAATCCAAACCCTTCTCACAGCACCAGTTCTTGACCATGAGTTAAAGTTCCTGGTGCATGCACCCTATGCTCTCCCTTGCCTCTCACAGGTAGTACTTCTGAGAAAGTGACAGAAGTAGCTGCTTGCTTGAGACCCTCCCAGTTTCCTAAACTCTTCCTGAACTTCCTTTGGCTCCCCATTTGCCAGGTCATTAGTACCTAGGTGGATAATGACATCCAGCTCACCCTCCCGTCTTGCCTTCCCAGAGATCCCCAGGATCTTCCTTCCATCCTCCATGCCGTGGCACCTGGTAGACACCTCACCTCCCTGTCCTCCCCTCCTGTGTTCCTAGCTGGATCCTCTTATGATGGAGTCCCCACCAGGATTAGCTTCCTCCTCCTCTGGGGTCCACTGCTTTCCCTCTGAGGTCACCTCCTGGCTAACCTCCACATCCTTTCCTTCCACTTCTCTGGGTACCTGTATTTGGTTGTCCTCATTTGCCAGTGTGGCATATGAGTTCTTAGTGGAATAGGATCTGGGATGTGCCTCTCCTGACGCTCTAACCCTCCCTGAGCCCACTGTCATCCAAGTGCTCCTCGTTCTCGGCATCCTTTGAGGCAGTTGCATTGGACTGGGTGGTCCCTGGAGGGGTGATGGTACCTGACCCAGTTTACTTCCGCTCTGAGTCTGGCTACCTCCTCCACAGTCCAGAGAGATGCATGCAGATAGGGCAGCACCTCAGTGTCCAGAAGGTCTGCCTGAATATGGCCGCCCACAGCCACTGCATTGCACCACTCCCACATTATACTGCAATTCCACTACTTGTCTGCTACTGAAGCTCTCCTAGTTCCATTTTTTATAATGTACTGTCCTAAAAATCCTGCCGCTGATCCTCAGATAATTTTTTTTTCAAAGAAAAAGAAACCAATAAATAAATGAATCAAAACACTTTTCGTGCTGAGGTGGGCTTCTTCCTCATGCCCTCCTACTTCACACCCCTTACTATACCTGTGTTTAGCTCCTGTCAATCAGATTTAACAAGGCATATAATTAAGAGTTGGGGAAAGGGAGGAGGGGCAAAATTTGCAGCAATTAAAGACAGCACAGAATTACACCACCACTATGTTTTAAATTTTCAACAGCCCAAAAACAATTATAAGTAAAGACATCAAGCAAGTATAGTGTCACTAAAAGCCCACAATCTAAGTTTAAAGAAAATAGCAATTACCAGTTACTCTAAAGCACTGAATTGAATATGTTTCCTTCCTTCCCCTTCTGGAGATCGCCATGTGCAGCCCCAATGCGCCCATGCGATATTCAAATGGGTGGGTTGTGCTCGTAACCCCGATCTTGCCGCGCTGGCAATGTATGTGGCGCAGAGTGCAGGGGCGTGCCCATGCATAGCGGCACATCACGATATTCAGCAGGGATGTGCGGCACATATGCAGGCACAACCCACCTACGCCACCCAGGAGGTGCAGTGTTGTGCCTGTTCAAACAGAGAACAGGTTGGAGACACCACAGGTGGGCTGCCATGTTGCTGCGCAGCACAGCAGCTACCTGCCGTGGGTGGCCACCTGTCCTCAAGCACTACCCCTACCCGGGAGGCGTTGTGCCCCCCACCCTGTTGTCCGATCACGGGCATCAGTAATGGACCTCCCTGGTGGTCCAGTGGACCGATCCTGCTTCGATCATGGGCATGTATTAAAATATCCTGGTGGTCCAGTGGATCGCTGTCCCGTGCCTGATCCGCAGGCATGTAATGGAATAATCCCTGGTGGTCCAGTGGAGGCGATCACCTTCGCCCGTCGCAGGGCATTTTTCAAACTCCTGGTGGTCCAGTGGTACCCCTGCAAGCCTCCTGGCTGCCTGCCGACTGACAGTGTAAAATAGGGCTATATACCTGTTGGGTCACTATGTGGGCCAATGGGCGTTCAGAACCATACTGTACTACACAGTCCTGATATGTGAATGAATGCTCATTCATTTTGGGACATGTAGTACTGTAGTCTGCGTAATAACCCATGCAGTCAGACCAAAAGGGTACAGCCTACAGTACTGTCCAGTCGGCAAGGCGACTGCTGGCGAGGAGCTGCCGCATGCCGCTGACCGGAGGGGTGCAGGGTGGTGGGGAACTAAGTGGGCGGGTGGGGAGGGGGTACCATTGGACCACCAGGAGTTTGACAAATGCCAGCAAGCGGGCCGGTGATCATCCACTGAACCATGAAATCCTATACACTGCCCGATCAGGCAGAAGTTCATGATCACTGAACCACCAAGAATACCTGTATACCAATCAGCGAATCAGTCCACTGGAACACCAGGAGTTGTTATCCATATGCCCGCGATCGGCGAAGGGTGAGAGACGACTGGACCACCAGGGTGCTATTAAACATCTGCCTGCGATTGGGTGAAGGGTAGGGTCCACTGGACCATGAGGGTGTTATTAAACATATGCCCATGAATGGGCGTTCAGGTGCAAACCGCTTGAGGGGCAGCAGGGCATCGGTCCTGATGGCTGCAGCCCGGCAGGCGCCAGGCGCAAGTCGCCGGGTATTGGCGCACGCATGCAGATGGGGCCATAATGACATGCAAATGGCCCCATTTGCGCCTTGCATACATAATGGCCTCATTCGCATGCTCACGGCTGATCGCTGTTGCCGCGCCTAGCACAACCACACACTTGCGCTGGTACAGCCCCTGCTCCCCTGCTGCCACTTCACTGGCGCAGTGCCTGTGCCCTCAGTGCCATATTCAATGGTGCTGAGCCATGGCGCAGCACCGCTGAATATCTCCCGGACCATGCCCTGGCTCATCCCAGTTGCGCTGTGCCCAGGCTTGCACCCCTGCCTGGCGCAGTCTGAATATCCACCCATAGTTTACTTCCCAACCTCAGATGTGTGATAAATGTGGAGAAGGTATAGCATAATACTATCGCTGAAGTCCCCATAAGTATTTAAAATTCTATAAATTGTTTGTCATATGATAATATTTGTACAATTTATTTTTAACATTTATTATTATACTGTATATTTTGTTCTGTGTAACTGTGGTATGTGTGTGTGTAGGCGTCATTGTAAATGATCCTCGGCTCAATGACTTATCCCTAATAAGCGTAAGCTAAAAAACACTGACAGCCTGGATAAGGATGAGTCCACTGGGTTGCCTTTCCCATGGCGAGGCCATTTTGGGACTAGCTCTGGAGCTTTAGTAGCATCCAACCTCCTGCCCGGCACCCTCAGCTCATGTGGTCTACAAATCGTGGGCCCTACTGGCTCTTTGCCCAGATTTTTCTTACCAGGCAGGGGTGTGCAAATCCTATTGCCCAACATCTGAGGCTGACCTAAAAGCTCTGTTGGGCAGATCCTCTGATCTGCTGACTTCAACCCAAAGACAAGTGATTTTGGTCTCCCTTTAATAGTGCTGCCTGTTAACGAATCTCTTCCCACTTGTCTTGTTCTGTTCCTGTGTCTGCTAGCCCCCACTGTGAAGTGAGTGAGGCAAGAGCTCATCATTTACAACTTGCACCCCCAGCTCCCTATTGGTCTGCTCTTTTTTTGGCACAGAGTGCCTGAGATTTCAGTGTGCATGCACAGGAAAAGAAAGCGGCAATTTGTTGGCAGCGAGAGTAACCATCGAGACAGAGACTGGACGGAGAGCTTAGCAGAGCAGTCAATGCCACCATCATTGCAGCCCATCCTCCTGAATTGAGAGTCGGATTGGTGGGAGGCGAAGTCAGAGTGAGCCAGTGAGAGAGGAAAAGTTAAGTTTTAGTGGTGGTGCATCGCGGTGGGGCCCTGCCCTCGGAGTTGGTACAGGTCGTGAGTACCTGAGCAGGATCTTGAGTTGCGCCAGATGAGATTCTGGAAGACCAACTGAGCTAGCAGTTTCAGGAGCCTGAGTTAAGGAAGGAAGGTGGTTAGTTACAATGAGCAGCGTGTGTGTCTGTGCTGCGTGTATGTGACTGGCTGCTGGTGGTGGTCCTGCACCCATGTCCTGAGAAGGTAATCGAGGTCCTTCAAGAAATGCATGGTGGCGAGAAGAGTGTTGTGAACCCCATGACTATAACAATAGTTGCAAGTAATGTATGCACATAGAATCCTGTGGTCCTGGGACCAGGGTCTGTCTGAGTGGTCTTCCTCCTCAGATTAAATCAGTGGGGACAGAATGCTTCCTGTTGTGGCCATGATCCTGTGGAACTGCCTCCCTGCTTCCATAAGGCAGATTGGCAGTATAAGTTTTATTTATGGTGATGGCCTTTAGTGGCTTTAATAGGTTACCCTGGCTCTATTCCCAGAGGCCTGTCTTTTAATGCCATTTTTCTTTAGGATTATCCAAATATTTATTGAGCTTAAATTTACTATATGTATTAATTTAGTCACCTGGGGCTGTGTGAGAAGCCTGTACGGACATCTGCCAAGCCTCTACCTATATTTTATTAGTGGCGACTGCAGGGGAAGGCAGTCTGTTGCTGTCACGTGAGCTCTAAGCTGTGATTGTGAACACTTGGAACTGCAGGGAAGGCAACACTAAGGAGCGTGGAACTGGTGTACTGATGCACGGCGCTTCTTGGATCCTCTCTGGAGGTCCACTAAGCGGACAACACTGAGACTTCTTGGTGTTTGGAGAAGCAAATTTCATTGCCTTTTAAGGGCAGGTTATGTGCATTGTCTGCCATGTGTTGGGAGGTATTCGGCGTCCCCATAGCAACAGGTGACATCACAGGAGTCGCTTATATATTGCTCAACTCTAGTGAGCAGAGCCACGCGGAGCGGAGGCGAGCAGTGACTATGCATCTGTTGCACTAGTTGGCTGTTGGTGGAGGTGACCAGACATTTGTTTTATTGCTTTAATATTTCTGAGGTATGGAACCAGTTGTTGTCACACTTGTGGAGGGGAAGTGAGCATTAAATGTATTAGCTGTGGGAAAATTAGTTTGGAGGAGAATCTTGGTCTAGTCAGTATACGTGTCAGCAATGTCTAGAAATACAGGCTCTCAAAATTTAGCTTGTTGAACTGGAAAATGAATTAAATTGCATGAAGAAAGTATCCTCCAGTTGCATTTTAGTAAACAAGCAGGCCGACTGCAGTTTTGAAAGGCAGAGAGAATCGGAGAATATGTATGAACTAGGGGCAAATGGTCCTGAAAGACAAGGGAGACAGATCACAGTTTTGTAGTTCAAGACCATAGATCGTGAACAGTGTCGGCAGATAAAGGCCTATGGCCCACAGTCTGCCCATTTGAGCTTGTAAGTTCAGTTTATATTTTCCTAGAAGTTGTTGCCTCACCCTGACCAATCCTGTAATTTGAGTTTTTCAAAAAAGGGTCTAAGGGCAATGGAATTTTCCATCCCTGTTCAAAATAGACATGAACTCTGGAACATCCTATGAATAATACAGAAGAGGCAACTGAAGGAGCACAGCTCATAGTTACTGAAAGGACTAGGATTGAGGAGGGTAGTTTGCTAGCCTAAGGGAAGTGAAGAACCTGTTATTAATCAGGGACCTGATGGGGTATCTAATATGGAAGTGCAGTTAAGGGATAATCAACAAGAAAACAATGGCGCATCAGGTGTAAACCTGGCGCTGAAAGTATTACTTGACCGGTCTATATAATTAGGGACTCCATTATACACTACACACATCATTACACCACAGCTCTAAACAAGGAACTAATAAGCAGCAGCTTCTTCCGGAGCAGGTGTGGAAGATTTATTACAAATTGTACCTATTTATTTATTTATTGAGGTTTCGGAAAAGTACCTTTGAGTCAGAGACTCATTTACAAAGGTTCCACGTCACAGAAATCAGATATAAAACAGACATTACATGGCAATTCACCTTCACCAGGGCACAAAAGTAAGCAGTAAACATAGAGCAGTGAGAAAGCTAACAGTTTGATACTAGGAATAATAAGCACAGTTCTTAAACAATATGTTAATACTACTCAGAGAACCAGCTGAACCTGACAGACTTAGGCTGGGGACTCAACGGGTGGAAATAAGCCGGCCAGTGGCCTTAGTCAGGGAGGGAAGGTAGTCAGTGGCAATCACAGTAATTAGTGGACTGGAGGTGTTCCTTAAGCTGAGTTTTGAAGGAGCCAATTCGGTTTTCGTTAGTAAGGGAGGTGGGTAGGCCATTCATTCAAGAGGGGCTCTGTAACTAAAGGACCTTTGGAATTGGGAGATATGGCAGTGGGGTACTGTGAGGAGCAGCTTAATGGAGCTTCGGTGCGCTTAAGTTCTGGGGCTGAGTGGATTAGAGGGATGAGCCGGGGCGAGGCCAAGGGTAACCTTTTTGCCATGAGGCAGGTATAGTACCTGATTCTGTTTTCGAGGTTGAGCCAGTTGGTGGTAATGATTAGTGAGCAAGTGTGGGTGAGATGGTCACAACCCATGGTAAGGCGGCAGGCTTTATTAAGAGCAAGGCGTAGTCTGGACAGGGCTGAGGTACTCGCTGCGTTGATAGATAAGTAAGCCGTAGTCAAGCAGGAGAGGACCAAAGGAGGCAGCGAGCCTAAGGGCATCTTGAGTGAGACAGTGTTTGAAGCGATGCAGTATCTCAAGATGGATGTTGAGGGTGCTGGATAGGAGGTGTATATGCTGGTGGAAGTTTAGCGCTGGGTCTAAGGTAATGCCCAGGTATTTAGAGGAGTCCACCAGTTCGAGAGGAATGATTGACAGTTAGTAGAGGGGCCTCTAGGAGCTCTATGGGTGGGCGAAGATCATAACTTCGTCTTCTTATAGTTCAGGCTACTGGCACTGTGAGGAGAACCAGTTTTCAGCATCACTAAAGGAGGTTTGAAGGAGTGATGGAGTTGAATGGGTCAGAGTTGGAAGAGTATAGAACAGCATCATCCGGCGAAGTAGCAGGTTGTCTGTGCAGGACATGGGGAGGGAGTTAAGGAAGAGGCTGAACAGCAGAGGCCCAGTGGACCCCTGAGGGACGCTGGAGAGAATGGGCAGTCTACTGGATAAGGTGTGACCTATTTTGACCTGCTGGAATCAGTTTGAGAGATAGTGAACCAGCAGAGGGTGTCGGGAAACCGGGTTGGAAAGTGTGGTTAGTAAGAGAGAGTGGTTGACGGTGTCAAACACCCTAGCGAGATCAATGAAGACAGCATCAGTGATATGGCCCTTGTCTAAGGCGGAGTGAATATGGGCAGTGAGCTCCAGGAGGGCAGTAGTGGTACTGTGCCCTTGCAGAAGCCATGTTGCTGTTTGCAGAGAAGCATGTATTTATTAAGGTGGTCAGTGAACTGATCAGAGCGATCCATTCTAGGGCCTTGGAGAGGGAGGGAGGATGGAGATGGGGGATAGTTGTTGGAGCTGGTACAGTCCCCACTTTTAAATACCGGTGTAATGGAAGCAGATTTCCACTGGGAGGGAATTTACCCTGACACAAGGCGATTTAGAATATGTGTGAGGGTGAGTATTTCCTGTAAAGTGAGTGGGAGGATTTTCAGATCTAATGAGTCACTGCTATAGCAGGAGTGGCTGAGGGCTTTTCTGAGGTACAGCTCTGCAGACTTTGGAGTAATGCAGCATAGACAAAGGGGTGGTTTCTGTGGGGAAAAGGGGCTAGTTGAGGAAGGTCAAAGAAATTAGGAGGTAGGACCTGGCTGAGGGTTTGTGAAAGTGTCGTTGAATGCTGTAGCTCTCGTGTAGGATCAGTGGTCAGACACCCATCAACTAAGATCTGGTTAGGAACAGTCTTAAGGACTTTGCCACAGATATTCTTAATGTCATTCCAGAAATTCTGCCCTGAGCCCCAGGTGGAGGTAAGGAGGATTTAAAATACTCTGATTTTTGCTCTTAAACCCACATGCATTTATTTCAGGCCTCCCTGTACTTCTGTCTGTTGGTCGACAGATGGGACTCATTGGAGAGGTGCCAGAGAGAGAGAGTCTCTAGTCCTCATCAGTGCCAGGAGGTGGTTCAAGATTTAAGGCGTGGGGTTCCTTTGAATTTTTCTTTTGGTGAGTGGGGCAAACTTGTCACATATAGTATTAAAGGAATGAATGAAGGTCAAGGCGAGGTCAGGGTATTCATTACGAAGGACCAGTCCATATTACTGAGATGCGCTTTAAGAGTGCCAGCTTGCCAGGCAAGTTGGCGAGATGTATATTGTGGGAGGAGATGTGGTGCTTTGCTGGTCCAGGTGCAGAGCACTGGGAGTGGTCACTTAGGGCATTTGGGAGGACGGAAGTGCTAGTGACTTTGTGAGGTCAGTTGGTGAAGACCAGGTCCAGCAGCGAGGAAGAACCTGTGTTCTGGTTCAGTCGGGTGGGGATGTGACTACTTGCGTTAGATCATGGGCAGTGGCCGCATCAATGAAAGGCTGCGCGGTTTACCTAGCCAATTAATACTGAAGTCCCTAGTATGATCTTTTCCATATGGGATGGGAGGGTGGCCAGGTAGGACAGAACTGAGTGGAAGGCCACCTTCTGATCCCTGAGAGGTATGTATCAGCAGTGATGAGAAGGAGTTTGTAAGTGTCCCATGGAGAGTTTTAGTGTGAGGGCCTGGGGTCCTGGTTCCAGTTGGGGGGTGGAAGAAGCTCGCTGTGTGGGGTAGCCTTAGTGTAAATGGTGCAGCCACCTCCAGCGTTTCCCCTCACGGTCAGCTCGGTGAATGTGGTAGTCGGGAAGGGTTATTGACGAGTCTGGAATCATGGGAGAGAGCCAGGTTTCGCCCATGGCTATAACATTGGGCTGATGTTGCCGGACCCAGCCCTGGAAAGAGTCCCACTTTTTAATAGGCTGCAGACATTTAGGAGGTAATGCTCAGTCCGCTGGGAGGAGCATGTTGGAGTAGTGGTGCGAGTGGCCTGGGGTGCAGGTGTATGTTACCAGACATGAGAGGAGGAGGAGGCACCTGAGGACAGGGTGCCAGTTCAACTTTTGAGTCGTGAGTTTACTTGGGCAAGATGGCTCCTTCGGGGTTAAGAGAATGTAGGGAATGGGAGGTTAGTAGGAGCGGGTAGCCAGGAGAAGGGTCTGAGGTGTGCGGGGTGCCTGTGGCAGGTGTATTTGGTGGTGATGTTTAAAGTGGCAGTAGTGAGCACATATGGTGGTGCAACTAGGGCGGTGGGCGTTAGAGTGATTGTATGGAGGAGGCGGAGTGACAATAGTGGGTAGCTGACAGGCAGCTAAGTGGTAGTCAGTGTCATAGGTAGGGTGCAGTAGAAGGAGGAATAGAGAGGGGAGAGAGAGAGAGAGGTTAAGAGAAGCATGTTGAAATATATCATGAGATGCAGAGGACAAAGGACAAGCTGGAGCTTGCTGAGGATGGCTCAACATCCTCTAGTGGCAAGGATCTAGGCTGCCAATGGTGAAATGGGCTGATTGGTTCAGCTGTGCGTCTCAACCCCTGTAAAAGGGAGAACACACCAAGGGTGGTGGTGGCCTAACACAGACAGTTTAATTTGAGGCAAGATGGAGCTTTTCCACGTGGCATTGGCTCGGAGTTGTACCTGATGACTTGGGGTGGGCGACAGTCCAGGCCCTCACGACCTCCTTGGCGAACCGCTGAAGCTGCTGTGGCGGGAAGAACAACAACAGGTAAGAATTAAGCTGGCTAGATGGGGGACTGCTTTTGAATTAAGTGGAGCAAACTGTAGGGGCTAGTAGGGGAAGGGCATATCAGAGCTGAAAAGTTAATCTTTCGGGCTGATGTGCTAAATTAGATTCTTAGCCCTCTTGGAGCTGAAAAGCTGATTTTATTTTACTTTCTAAAACCGAGGCCTGCCCGATTTAATGAAAGCCTCTTTTTTTTAAACTTAAATAACCGGGAAATCAGACCCTTGCAGCAGTACTGTTATCAGGAGAGGTACCTTAAGCCTTGTTGGCTACACAAACCCTAGGCAACACAAATTGTGAATAAAGGATCTTATACTGCATTAAAGTGCGTTCCAACAACAATCAGCCACAGGTAGTCCAGCTATGCAGGTTTTTGTTCAGTGAATCGACTATCTCCACTTGTATGCGGCAGTAAATTTAAAGCTTGGGATGGCACCAAAACAACACAGACAGTCTAATTTGAGGCAAGATGGAACTTTTCCGATGGCATTGGCTCGGAGTTGTACCTGATGGCCTCGAGGCGATCAGTCCAGGCCCTCACGACCTCCTTGGCGAACCACTGAAGCTGCTGATGACTTGAGGTGGGGGAGGTGACCAGTCCAGGCCCTCCACGACCTCTTTAGCGACAGCTGAAGCTGCTGATGGCTTCAGGGGTTGGGGAGGTGACCAGTCCAGGCCCTCCGACCTCCTCAGCGAACCGCTGAAGCTGCTGATGGCCGGGGTGGGCGACCAGTCCAGGCCCTCATGACCTCCTCAGCAATCACTGAAGCTGCTGATGGCTTCGGGGTGACCGTCCAGGCCCTCATGACCTCCTCAGCGAACCGCTGAAGCTGCTAGCTGGTTTCGGGTGGGCGACCAGTCCAGGCCCTCACGAACTCCTCAGTGAACCGCTAAAACTGCTACCCTAATAAAAGCTGACGGGAACATTAGACCCCTGGTCTTAGTACACATTGGTACAGATAATATAAAAAGATCCTATAGGGGATATTTTTAATGGGATAACGGACTACATGCTAGGCTTGTAAGCATGAACTGTGATGCTATAATCTTGGAGATACTGCCTGTCCCAAGGCCCAATTTTTATGTTAATAAAACAGTAAATCTGTTCAATAATTGGATTAGACAATGGTGCCTGCTTAAGAATATAAAGTGCATAAAATCTTGGGAGATGTTTGTTAATAATAGAAAGCTATACTGCAGAGATGGCCTTCACCTTAACGGAATGGGAAGCAGACAGTTGGGGCTATCATTTTGGCAAACATAAAACAATCTTTAAACTTGTGACCATGGGGTATAGGAACCTGCACAAAGTGCTACAGGTGGGGATCACAAACGTAAGACTGGACTTAATTGTATTAAATGCCCCTAGTTTAAAGTATAAAATGGAGGAACTACAATATAGATTAATCTCGGTAATAAACATATCTGTGCAGTAACTGAAGCATGGTTTAGGGAGGAGGTTTGGGGTCTAGATATCCCAGGATATAATTTGATTCTAAGGATCGGTTGAATAAATCTGGAGGAGTTGCACTTTATATCTCTAGTGAACTGACGGTTTACAGATAAAGCGATGAACCTTGATAATGAGATTATCTGGGCTGATCTTCACCTTCCCAATGGCAAACTGGTGGTGGTGTATGTTATAGACCTCCAGGCCTGAGTAAAGAGCACATTAGCTTCTTAAATGAGCTTGAAGATATGGAGCCACATGGTAACTGCCTGATACTGGGTGATTTCAACTACCGGATATTGACTGGGATGGGCTACGGGCACCTCATATCATGAAATGTCCCTAATTGAAATAATGCTAAGTAAGAACATGGCACAAATTGTACAAAGGTAATACAAGGGGACAGAATAAGCTTGATTTGGTCTTCTGTAACTTCCTGGAACAGCTAACAGAAGTACAAATACAGGAACCGTTGGATAATTCTGACCATAATGTTGTACAGTGCACTTTTGACGTAACATGGATTAAGGTATCAGGGACTACTAAATATAAATGCTTCAATAAAGCAGATTATGATGGCATGACTGTACACCTTACAGATTGGGAGTGTAAGGCTGACTTAATGCATAATGAATTAGATACTCAATGGAAAATTATTAAGAAGATTGATTCTGGGGCGTGGATATGTTGTTCATCCACAATTCTTGGCCTGTCGCTTTCCCTTTAAAACTCGCCAGAAGATCTGTAAGCTGGCTCCTCGCACCCACCCTTGTGGTATAACCCTTGGCTGCGCTCCATGACATAGAAACATAGGGATTGACAGCAGATAAGGACGCTTGGCCCACCAGTCTGCCCATTTCCTGCCTACTGGATAAGCTGCAGATCCTAGTTAACCAGCAGTACTTCTTGATACTTCATCCCCTAGAATTGCCTATGACTGTCCCATGCATGCTTGAATTCCACCACTGTTTTTGACTCCACCAACCTCCTCCAGAAGGCCGCTTCCATGCATCCACAACCCTCTCTGTGAAAAAATACTTCCTTAAATTACCTCTAAGCCACCCCCCATCTTCAAATTGTGCCCTTGTTCTTGCACACCTCTTTTTGAAAGATGCTACCTCTTGGACTTTGTTGATTCCCTTGAGGTACTTGAAAGTTTCTATCATGTCCCCTCTCCCCTCCTTTCCTCGAGGCTATACATATTAAGCTCCTTGAGTCTCTCTTCACATGTCTTCCGGTGCAGACCCTGCACCATTTTAGTTGCCCTCCTCTGGACAGCTTCCATCCTGTCTATGTCTTTACTGAGCTGGGTCTCCAGAACTGCACGAGTACTCCAGATGGGGTCTGACCAGCTGTCTGTACAGAGGATAATAACTTCCTGTTTTCTACTGGTAGTGCTCTCCCTATGCATCCCAATATCCCCCAGCCCTCATTGCTGCCCTCTCACATTGCTTGCCCCCTTTAGGTCATCTGATATGACTACCCCCAGGTCCCTTTCCATTTTGTTGTTGTTAGTATCTCACCCCCCATTGTGTACTCTTCCCTGGGTTTTATTTCCCAGGTGCATTACCTTTTAGCATTGAATCTAAGCTGCCATACATTTGACCATTCCTCTAACCTTGCCAAGTCCCTTTTCATCCTTTCCACCCCACCTTGTGCATCAACTCTGTTGCAGATCTTTGTGTCATCTGCAAAGAGGCGTGAATCTTCCTTTCGCTGGAAGAATCAGGTTGCCTCCTCTCTCGCTACCACGTTTTGTTGGACCTGGTTTCAAATTCTTCTGATTCTTTGAAGATTTGGCTCGTTCAAGCTTACGATTGTAATTTGTGCTATTCAATCATAGAAGACAAATCTTCCCCTGGATTTCACCGGTGCCTGTGCGGACAGAAAATGTTGCGCACTGACCTGCATACTGCGTCGTTACTGTGAGTGTGACCATGACACCCCAGGCTTCTGCCAGATGTCTCACCTTTCATCTGAACATCAGCGACGATCATCTCACACATCTCAAATTGGGCAGGCCAGAAGCGGAACCCTCGGTGAAATCCAAAGAGGGCGGTTGGGCGGTCTCTGCGGCACAGGGTCCGCTCGAATTTGGAACAAATGCAGGACTTCAGAGAAGAAGGTCACGGGTCATGGAGCTCTTTCTCAGCCGATCTCGCTCCTCCCAACCTGAGTTCCCGTTTTCGGGTTCCTTCAGGGAGCTGTGCCAGTCTCTCCCATAAGGAAGGCGAGGGACGGTGAGCTAACTATATCTTCCGGTCCCATAAAGGAGAAGGAACCGAGATTCTTCGTCTCGGCGTAGACATTCTTGTGGTCATGGCGGTCTCGGTCCCAGGAAACTGCAGTCTCGACTTGGTTGAGATTGCTTCCTCGGCTACTGGCTTCTTGACTTTACCGTCTGGGTCAGTCGGCGGAAGCATCGATCGACGATGCGGTTGGAGATCACTCTTGATCCTGTCAATGTGTGTATCGCCCGATGAGGCTGACAACTCTTTGACTAGGACCCTGATCCTGCCTCTTCCTGATGAGGAGACCCAGCCAGCTGGGAATCCCATAGAGGAACCGGTCCCGATTCAGGAAAATCACTGGTTGCCCCAGTGTCTCCTGAGTGACCAACTTGGCCAGTCCAGTCGAGGTCGAGATCTCGGACCCTCTCAACCAACAGGCCAAGGAAGGTGCATAAATGCACTAAGAAGAGGCGATGCCACCATTCTCGTCCTCCTTGGATGAGGAGGCTTTGTCAGAAACTCCATCGATGCTACGAGGATTTAATATGGCAACAGCTGATTCTATCTAGGCAGAAGTCTTCCATGGTTTCCACCCAGGCCATTACTTGGCTTTCATCTCCTAGGCGAAGCTGACTCCACTGGACCAGTGAAATCAGTTCCCTCACCTGTGGAGCCGTAAAACCTACCCGGATCAGCCAAAATTGGTCTCTTCACCGATAGTGGTGGAGCCACCACCTAAACAGCCTTTGGGAGGGGCTCCTCACGAAGGAAGCTCAGACAACTCTGGGTCTTCCATGCAGGATATCAGTCACCCTCATGCCTAATCACCCCAGGCGTGTAGAGGGAACCTTGGTGACCAACCCGATTTATCCAGATACTTGGTTCTGATGACACCGTCCTTCACTCTCATCAGCTGGATGATGAGTGAGTGGGTAGTCTGTCGACGGAGGAGGGCCTGCGTCATTCTTGGGAATTCTCTGCCTTATCTTGAATCTCGGAGATGCCCTGGAACCTGTCCAGAAAATGGCGGAGTACCCTCTTATTACAGATATTCTTAAAAGAGGATACCCCCACAGAGGCTTTCCCAGTGGCCGAGGCCATTGTCGCCCAGCTTGGGAGCTCTGGCAGCATCCTGCCTCCTGCCCAATGCCATCTGCCTGGCTGGCCCGCAAGTATGTGGTGCCCATTGGGTCCCTCTCGGGGTTCACAGAACATCCCTCAGTGGAGGGGTTAGTGACTACTTCTGTGTTCAGATGCACAGGCAGCTGAGCTGACACTGATAGACCTCGGACAAGGAGTCCAAAAACTGGACCACACTGCCAGGAAGGTCTATGCAGCCTCCTCTCTAGGCCTCCGTCAGGCAAGCTCAGCTGTCATCATGGCACACTTCTCCCACGCCCTCTTGGGCTCCTTGGATGAAGTTCTCCCACACCTTCCCACGGACCTTCAGACTATGATTAAGCAGGTCTGGGACCAGGGCCGAGCCGTTGCCAAGCAGCAACTTCCAGATGGCTGTGGACCTTGGGGACTCTTACGCCCGTTCTGTGCAGCCCATGGTTGCCATGTGCCGAGGGCTTGGCTTGGCTGAGGCTTTCCACCTTAATGCAGACACCCAGCACAGACTCACTGATGTTTCTTTCCTGGGTACCGATCTCTTTGGCCCAAGGGTGGATGGTCACCTTCAGCGAATTGAGCAGTCCAATGCCACCTTGGACTCAGCTACTTCTGCCAAAAAGGCGTCCCAGGCTCTAAAAGCAGCAGAAGAAGCCTTTTAGGCACCCTGCTCCTGCGGCCAAGCAGCCCTCCTTTCAGGCTGGGCAGCAACAGCAGACACAATATTGGTGCCCTCGGCCCAAATCCAGTCCTCCAGTGGCCCGCAGACAGGAAGGTTGGGGTTCAAGAGGCTACCAGTCTGGACCCTCTTCCTCCAAGCCTGCCCAGTGATGGGATGGGGCTGCACCCCTATTCCCATCACACCAACTCTGGGTTCTTCTGTGGAGGTGGGCTCCACTCTTTCTTTCTGCCTGGTCTGCTGTTACCACAGACAGGTGGGTCTTAAGTGGTCGGCCAGGATCTGCCTCTAGAATTCGAGCAGTACCCTCCCTGCCGAGCCCGCACCCCACAGGATTGAGAGTATCAGCCCCACTTGGTTGGCTCTGAGAGACAACATAGCCCAATTCCTCTTTAAAGAGGCAGTGGTTCAATGCAGATCCTCCAGTCAACCCAGGATTCATTTCGGTACTTCCTAGTCCCAAAGCGGACGGGGCTGGCTCCCCATTCTAGATCTGCATGACCGAATCAGTAGCTCAGATCACGCACCTTTAGGATTGTAACTCTGACCCAGATCATACCATCCCTGGAGCAAAACATGTGGTTCTGCTCACTGGATCTCCAGGATGCATTCTTTCATGTTCCAATCCGTCCGTCTCACCAGCGGTACCGGCACTTCAGAGCAGAGTGAACCCTATACTAATTCTGAAGCCATTCCATTCAGCCTGTCATATTTACGAGGTCTTCACCAAATGCATTGCAGTGGTGGCAGCCCACATCAGGCGTCAAGGAGTCAGAGTGTACCCGTACCTCGATGATTGGCTCTTAGCAGGTTCCACCCAACAAAGGTGGTGAGGTCCAGGGACCTGGCCTCCAGACCTGCTCTCAACTTGGCCTCCTGATCCACGAGACCAAATTGGAGCTTGTTCCATCTCAGGTGATATGCTTTATCGGGCAGAGCTTGACTCTTGCCAAGCCAGAGCATGGCTCCCGGCAGACAGGGCGGAGGTTCTCTCCTCCTTGCCCAATCATTTTTGTTGGGCACTTGCACCCTGCCGGGACTTTCTGCGCCTTCTGGGTTACATGGTGGCCTGCTTCACTGTGGTCCATTGGGCCCGGTGGCATATGCGCCCCTTCAATGGGAGTTGGCCACCCAGTGGACTCAGCGCCTAGGTAATTCGACCAGCTGATCACTGTGACCCAGAAGATGTGGGACGCTCCAGTGGTGGACCGTCCCTAGACCATCTGCAGGAAGGGATCCCATATGTCCGCCCCGAGCCGACAGTCATCCTCACGACGACGATGCCTCTCACGGGCTGGGGAGCCCACATGGGGAACCGCAGAACCCATGGGTTCTGGACCCCGAGGAATCCGATCTCATATTAACCTGTTGGAGCTCAGGGTGGTCAGACTGGCGTTGTCAGCATTCGCTCAGCAGCTTGGTCAAGTGGTTCAAGTCCAGACGGACAATACCACAACCACGTACTACCTCAACAAGCAGGGCAGCATGCACTCCCGGCTGCTGTGCAGGGAAGTGCTCCACATCTGGACACTTGTGAGCCGACTGAGGCGGATCTCCCAGCCATCCATGTGGCAGAAGCCTCGAATCAACTGGTGGATGCTCTCAGCCACGTGGGTGAGACATCCCACAAATGGTCTCTCCATCCAGAGGTAACTCACAGCCTGTTCTCCCACTGGAGCAAACCGATGGTGGACCTATTTGCCTCAGAGAAAACACCAAGCTGAGGCTGTTTCATGCCTGCCCCCTCAGTGGGGATCGCTGCAGGGATGCCTTCTGGAGCCGTGGACCCCAGGCCTCTTCAGCGCCTTCCCTCCATTTCCCTTGATCCACAAGGTGCTCCTCAAGGTGAGGAGGGACAAGGCGCAGGTGATCCTGGTACACCCAGATTGGCCCCACCAGTTCTGGTATCCAGATCTCCTCAGCCTCAGCAGCAGGCTTCCAAGGCCTTCCAGCATGCCCGTACCTGATATCAGTCAGTCGGGAAGGTATTCTATCAGGACCTTTAATCCCTGCACCTGACAGCCTGGTACCTGGCGGCTACAGTTCCAGGCTTTGGGTCTCTCTGAGGATGTACTCACAGTAGTGGAAGCGTCCAGAAGGAGTCGACCAGGAGGTGCTATGCCTTCAAATGGAAAACGTTTTCCATTTGGTGTCAATGTAAGGGCCTGGACCCTCTGTCCTGTCCTGTGGCTAGCATTTTAGACCACCTTTGGTCTCTGTCCAAAGAGGAGTCGTCTTTGACCCTTAAGGTGCACCTGGCAGCCATCTCTGCTTACTGGCACGTGCTGGTCAGCAGGCGGTGGCAAGAAGAAAGTGGTCTGGCACTTTTTCAAGGTCCTAGATCACATATCCCCTCGGTGCGTCGACTTCCACCTCCGTGGGATTTACTGCTGGTTTTGGCTAAACTCATGGGCAAGCCATTCCAACCAATGCAGGTGTGAGCTGTCACACTTGTCATGGAAGATGGCCTTCCTGGTGGGTATCACATCAGCCAGAAGGACTGGGAGCTCCAGGCGCTTTTGGTGGAGTCTCCTTATCTGGGCTTCCATAGGGACAAGGTTGTCCTGTGCCCCACCCAAAATTCCTCCCAAAGGTGGTGTCAGAGTGTCACCTTAATCAGGTTTTGACTCTCCTGTGTTCTACCGAACACACCTCGGATGCAAGTACAGGCTCCATACCTTGGACCGAGGCGAGCTCTCTCCTATTATAAGGAGAGGATGGCGGAAATTTGGGGAGGTTTGCCAGCTGTTTGTCACCTACACTGAAGCCGTACCTGGCAGACCTGCAGCAAAGTGGACGATTGGCAGATGGATTACATCTTGTATTGATCTCTGCTATAGGTTGGTGGGTAGGAGCCTCCCATAGAGCTAAGGGCTCATTCCACCTGCCACACCACTGCATTGGTGGCTGCTTCCAGGGACATCCTATCCAGGAAATCTGCGGGCTACTACCTGGAAGACAGCAAACACCTTCATCACCCATTACCACATAGACCTTGAGTCACACTGGGATGCTTGTTTTGGGCCTCAGTTCTCCAGTCTCTGTTCCCTAAATAGGGGATGTGTGCTTGCCTCTCTCCTCCCAGAGAACTGCTAGAAGTCTGCCAGAAGTGTGGATGAAAACATATCCACGTCCCTAGAAAAACAGGTTACTCACCTGTAACAGTAGATCTTCCACGGAATGGTCTCTTGCAGTAAGTCATTACTTCTGGGAGTTCCCAATAGGTGGTGCTGTAACACGGCAGTTTCTTCTAGCAGTCTCTATACCAGGGACCACCCACATGACCTCACTTCCTGAGCTATGCCTATAAAAGTGGGTGGTCCCTGGTAATCTCCATTCATTTCCCACTGGCTTCAGCTCTGACAGCAGCTCATTCTTCTGCCAGCAGTCTATGATGTGGATTGAACCCATAGCTTAGGATGCCTGGGCTTCATACACAGCACCATATTCCTTTGCTCGACCAAGAGCTCTACAATGGATGTTTCCTGTTACAGACTCAGGGTAATCAGTCAAAGGGCTCTAAAACTTCAGAGTCCTCTTCAAGAAGCAAAATAGGGAAGGAAATACCTTCACCTAAAGTCCTGCCTGACCGCCTTTAACAGTCGTATCTTCTAAACATGTATCATCAAGAAAACATTCTTCATCGAGGGCCATATCCCCGTCGTAGGCAGGCACTTCTTGATCAAAAGAACACAAGCTCAACTTCACATAGAAAGGAACATTCATCGTCGTGGGATGTCATTCCTCAGCTCCCTGTCAGGTAAACCACATGCACCGACAACGACGGAGGTCCTGCTACATTCATCCCGACGGGCACACTCCCTGTTGACGAGAGGACTCCACAAGACATCCTCATCGACAAAACACCTCCTCCATCAGCAGACACACTCTACTTGCTTCATCGTCGATGGGGCTGGCTCCCCTGTCGACAGGACATGCTCCTAAATCTCCTTAGCGATCGAGAAGTCTCCCACCGTCGATGAAGCATGCATTCCTTCTCATCATCGATGACATACTTTCCATCATCGACAGAGCATGTACCTACTGTTCCATCGTCGGCTGAGCATCCCACTGTCGGCGAAGCATGCACTGACTGCCCCACCATCGACGGAGCATGCATTCACTTATCCATCATTAATAAGGTACATTATAAAGTCGATGGGGCATGCTTTTATTCCTCTTCCTTCGATGGGATTGATCCCACATCGACAGAGCAGCACATGCATCATAGAACAGCACCTTTACCAACACATAATACATTTATGGAAGATCCTTATAAGAATTCATCCATAGAAACCATGAAAATTTTCATAAAAGTATTAAAAGATACTTATGGGGCTGCATAGCCACAAAATAAAGGATCATATACTACGGAATGCAGAGGCAAACCAGCCTCATTTGCTCTCACGCATGGTGCTCAGACACCCAGTCCATGATGAAAAACATTTCAAAGGCGTACTGGATCACTTTAGTGGGAGGCACAGATTGATCCCGCCACCATGCACACAGGGCTCAGAACCGCTTACATGGCAATTCCATCCTCCCAAGTGCCAAACATAGAGGAAATTGTAAATGAAGTGTTGAATTCTATGAGTTTTGACTATACACCCACTCAGTAAAAACCCTCAATCACAGACTGTGTCTCTGCCTCCATCAAAACAGGCACGCACAGAGCCAAAATGCTCGCCATTTCTGCCTCTTCATGAATATTCTGAGGCATATTTGTCAGATTCTCATATAATTTCGGAACATTCCAAAGGCACAAATTATGATGCTTCCCCTACTACAAGAGGTATGAGTCCCATATTCTGTACCATCATATTGGGACGAAGAAATATACAACTGTCACAACCCCTACTCAGCAGGTCAGGCCCTCTGCTCCCACAGTGCCAACCTCTGAGCGCAGTATTATGAACAGTTAACAGAACAAGGTAACCCTCCTGTCTGTTTTGTGGGTCCGAATCACCTTTGATCTCAAGTTCTGGGGGATTCAAACTCTGAACCTTATGGTATGCACTAAACGTACAGGCTCAGATAATTCTGCTTTTCAGGGAATGCCAGGTATCTTTTCGCCTAAGGGCACCTAACCAGGTTTCCAAAATGAACCCTTAGAACTCTATGAAAGACCTTAGGAAAATTCTTACCTTTTCCAGTTTGGTAAACTATTAAGCTTATGAACAGTTTTGTCAGTCTTAATCCTCCATGCATCACAAGCAAAAGAAATGACTTGGAAGGCACACCAGGCACTCTCTTTAAATATAGATTTATTTAGAAATGGATAAAAACATATGTAAAATGTAAACACAGAACCATATATCACAAAGTCTACAATCACTGAAAAGAACAAGGTTAAAATACAAACATAAACTCCTACCACATTACACTTAGACTTCTCTATCTAATGTATACCTTCTTACAGTGCTTAAAGTTAGGTGTTGTTTCTTCTGAGTTCAACAGGAATGTGTCTGATGAAACACAGAATACAATTTTAAAATGCTGTGTTTCAACCCCTTCCATGAGGTCATCTAGCTCCTCCTGTTAGAATATAAAAAATACATAAAATAGGATGTCCTATCAAGAGGTATATTAAATACTGTGACTTCAGCAAAACCTGATTTTCCCAAATTATGACAGTCTTTAAATTCCCTCTTTGATCTCGACATTCCTCTTCCCATGGCACATCTGAGGATTTTTATGACTTAGCACCATAGTGATATAACATGTTTTCTTCCTCTGAACATCATATCCTGGCAGCTGGTCAGCTACAATTAAGTCAGATAAACAGGAGACCCTTAATTATGTCTCTCTAGTCTTTAATTATCTCCTGGCTTTCAGGTTAACATCTTGTTGCTGAAACCTTGGGGTCTCATCCCACAGGCTGTCTCATGAGAGACACTCAATGACACATTTTATATTAAAAAATTCATAGAACAATCATAACAAACTGGCCAAGCATCACAATTCCTCCCCACCTAGACTGAATTTGGGGGCTCTGTCCCTGCATGGGATGAGGCTTCCCAAATCAGTTCACTCCTCATAAGCCCTGACAAGCCATCTGAGTGCTGATTGGTCACTCCAGCCCTATGTAGGATTGTTCTGTCATACCCTTACAAAGCAAGACTCCATCTTAACAATCTACCATTAGTTTTCCCATTTGGGTCCAGCCAAACCAGGGTTTTGGTCAGTGTGTACCACAAAATGCTGCCCATATAAGTATGGCTCTAACTTCTTTGTGGCCCAGACTATGGCAAGACAGTCTTTTCCACAGTAGAGTATGCCTGTTCCTGGGAAGTAACTTTTACTCAGGTACACTACGGGTGATCTTTCCCTTGGTTGGATGTCTGACTCAGTACTGCCCCAGTACTCAAGTCTGAGGCATCAGTCTGAACTATAAAGGGTTTGCTATAGTCAGGACTTCTCAGTACAGGAGCACTGCACAGTTCCTCCTTCAGTCTGATAAAGACTTCTTCACAGGCTGGTCCCCAGGTAATTTTCTTTGGCATCCTTTTCTTTACCAGGTCAGATAGGGAGCATCCAGGGCACTGTAATTGGGTACAAATTTCCTATAGTACCCTGCTGTCCCTAGAAACTCCTGACCTGCTTCTGCATTCTGGTCTGGGCCACATCTGAATCACCTCTGTTTTTATTTGGTTTGGACGGCTGTCCCGGCCAACCACATCCCGAGGTATGCCACTTCACCCATGGCCACCTGGCACTTCTCAGCTTTGACATTGAGCCCAGCCCTCTGTATCCTTCCCAGCACTTCCCTAAGGTGGGACAGGTGTTCCTCCCAGCTGGAACTAGAGATGGCAGTGTCATCTAGAGTACGCCACGACGTAGTCCTCTGCACCATTTACCACCTGGTTCACCAGCCTTTGAAAGCGTCCGGGCAGTCTTCATTTGAAGACATTACTTTAAATTCAAATGAGCCTATCGAGTGATGAAGGCTGACCTCTCCTAGCTCTGTCCATTAACTCTACCTGCCAATACCCTTGGTTAGGTCAGTGGTCGTGAGTACAGTAGGTCGCCCTCCCAGCTTGTCCAGGAGTTCGTCTGTCCGGGGCATCTGGTGGGCGTCTGACTTCGTGACTGCATTCAGTCCATGATACTCCAAACAGAAATGAGTAGAGCCATCTGGCTTGGGCAGTAGGACTACGAGTGAGGCCCAGGGCTGTGGCATCTCTGGATTACCCTAAATCCAGCATCTCCTCCACTTCCTCCTAATGTCCTTTTGGACAGACTCTGACACCCGATATGCTGTCCTCTGTATGGGCGTTTCCACCCTGTCTCACATCATGCATCGCTAAGGGGTTAGTCAGACTTGGCGCTAAGCAATGGGGCAGAATCTGCTAAAACCTTCCTTACTTCCTGGATCTTGTCCAGGGCCGACTGGGGAGACAATTTTACTGCCTCCACAGAGGACTCCGTTACTTTCTTCTAGCAAGTCTAGAAGGGGTCTCCTTCATCAGTCCCTCCCCAGGACTGCACACTGCATACACCATCAGCCCTATTAGCATATGGCTTCATCATGTTGACATGGTACATCCTTTCAGTCTGTCTTCTGTTAGGTAACTCTATAATATAGCTCACATCATTTACCTTCCTAACTACTTTATGCGGTCCTGCCCACTCAGCCTGCAGCTTGTCTTTCTGGGCTGGAATAAGGACCATGACTTTCTGACCCACCATGTAGGCGAGCTCTAACTCTACGGTCATACCACACTTTTTGTTTCTGTTGGGCAGCTGCCAGGTTGCTCTGTGCTGTCCCCATGAGACCCTTCAGCCTTTCCCTAAACCTAAGGATGTAATCCACTATGGGAGTTCCCTGGGTGGTGTGCTTGCCTTCCCAGTCCTCCGTATCAAGTCTAGGGGACCACATACCTGGCGTCCATATAAGAGTTCAAGGGAAAATCCTGTTGACTCTTGGGGCACCTCCTGTATGCAAACCACAGGGTGGGAAGGTATTTTCCAAGTACCTCCCATGCTGTTCAGCAAACTCCCGAGCATTGACTTCAGGGTACCATTAAATCTTTCCACAAGCCCATTGGCTTGTGGGTGATATAGTGTCAAGTGAATCTCTGCACCACCCACACTTCTCCACAATCATTTCATCAGGTCTGGCATGAAGGAACCCACTGATCGGTAATAACCTCCTCACGGAAACCCAACACAGGAGAAAATCCCAAGTAAGGCATCTGCAATTTTGTCTGTCCTCAGTGAGGATAGGGCGACTGCCTCTGGGTGCCGGGTGGCATAATCCACCAGTCAGGATGAATCTCTTCCCTGAGGAGCTGGGGGTATTTAAAAGGCCCCACAATATCCATTCCCACCCTCTGGAATGGCAGCTACACTATGGGCAATGGAATTTGGGCGGCTTGGGTTTTCTTGCCTGCCTTCCCTATTTCTTGCTACGGTGACAAGACCTGCAATACTCCATCACCTGCTGGGTGAAGTTGGGCCAGTGGAAATTCTGGGCCAACACGGTGCATAGTGCATGATTCCCAGATGACCAGACAAGGGAATGTCATGTGCAATCTTGAGTAACTGCTCCACGATACTCCTGGGGAGCGACAAGCTACCTGCCTATCACCCCTCCCTCTGTCTGCACAGCGGAGTATACATCAGTCCATTTTCCTAATAAACCTTGTGTCTGCCATCAACTCCCTGTGCTCTGTCAGAGTCTGCCCAAGCTCTCAGCTTCTCTAGACTAGGGTCACTTCTCTGAGCAGCTGCAAACTCCTCACACATTCCCAAGGCATGGGACAGGTCCCTTTCAGTCTCTGAACTAGGGTCCCTAGCACTACCATCAGGGCACTCAGGATCATTGTCATTCCTAACCCTCTGACAATGGGTCACCCTCCCTCTTCTGAGTAACCCTCCGTAGTTGGGTGGTTAACTGCTACTGGGAAATTTCTACCCCTTTTCATTAGTCTCCATATCAGGAGACACAGGCTGAGGAACCAGCCTCCCAGTAGGTTTCACAATGGTTTCCTGAGTTCAGGAACTACAGTTTTCCCTTGCCGGCAGCTCAGGTAACTGCACACACCATCCCTGTTTGAGATTGTTGCCAAGGATGGCGTCCACTGCTAATGTTTGGCTACAGCCACCTGTTGCACAGTTCCCCTGTTTCACCCCAGTCTAGGAGAACACTAGCAGGTGGCAATGTGGTCTCCTCACCAGTGAACCCTTACACAGTCACAAATTCATTTGGTATAAGCTGATCAGGCTCTATCAGATCCCTTTTACCAATGTCAGGGATGCCCTGTGTCCCTTAACCCTTGTGTCTGTACACCATTCCACGTGACTGGGTGCATGTGTTCCCTCATGTTCACGGGCATTCCTCCAGGGACATACAAACCCACTTCTTTCCTAGCCCGTTGCATATTGCTTGCCCCTTTTGGGTCACTGTCTGGCAATGTGCCCAGTTTCTACACAACCGACATTCATTTCTTTTCTCAGAGAAATCTTTTCTCTGAAGCCTAGAGACTGACTGGTTTGGTGGAGGCAGTGAGGGTTTTAGCTGCCCTGAGCCACGCTTTTCTCTTTCTGGCTGCCATGCCGCCCATTAAGCTCTCAGAGCAGGTCTGCTCTTGGCATAGTGGTCCAAGAGTTCAGCAGCCTCTTGCAGTGTTGGGATCTCAGTCCTCCAGTCAGGTTTTCAGCTTGGCTGGGCATGCCCCAAAAATTGTTCTAACAATATAGCATTTTCAATTTTATATACAGAGTTTGCTTCAGTTCTCTCCACCAACGTTTTAAAACTGGCATTGTTTCGTGGCTAGCTCCTCATAGCTCATATCAGGGCTTCTCTTGAGCTTACGGAATTTAGCTCTGTATGCTTCAGCAGTTAAATCAAACTTTTTAAAAGTGCAGCTTTAAGTTTGCTGTAGTCATTACTGTCCTCATTGTCCATTTGACCCAGTGCATCCGAGCTTTCCTGGTAAGTAGTGGGGATAGCTGGAAGCTTCAGGACTCTCTAGAATTTTAGCCTGAATACAAACTTTTTCCAAAGGAATTTCAAAAGGCATCCATATCATCCTTCTTAAATTTGGCTGTCAATTTGGAATTCAATTTGTAACCAGTCCTGTAGTTCCAGTTACACCCAGCGACTTACCTGCACTGGTGTGGGTGGTTGAGTCATAGCTTCTCTAGTTCATGTCGCCTCTGGCCCTCACAGGTCCGCCTCTCACTGTTCACGGTCTGCCTCTCACCGTTCTTGCTCCCTCTTCTCCCTCTGCAGCTCGCTGTCGCTCATGCTCCTCACGGTCAGTCTGTTGCTGTTCACGCTCTCTTCTCCTGGAACTCCAGCTCCATTCTCGCAACTCAATCTGCAGCCTGAGTACTTCTGGCTTCAGAATACTGGTGACCTTCCCTGCTGCTGTGGCCCTTGCTGGCACTGGCCCTGCTGTCATCCTCATCAGATCTGGACACTGCACTAGCCCTTCCACACTCAAGGTTCGGTCCCTTACAGTCACAGTCTGTGACTCGATGCTCTGGGCATCTGCTGCCATCAGGGCATCCTGGGGTTCTGTAGGGCTCTCACCTCGTACAGGACTCCTCTGTCCCTGCACAACTGCCTCAAGTGCGTCTACAGTATGCCCGCTGTAATTGGAAGCCATCTTCTTCCCTAACTATGGCTACTCTAACTTGCACTTTAGAAAAAAATAACAGGTAGGAACTTGACTGTAAGCCAAATGATATAGTTCTGTTTCCTTTTTAAAAAATAAATCACTGCCTTTTTGCAAGTGAGCTGTATAGTATCAAGCTGACACACTGAACAGTTAAAAGCTTGTGTACCAAAATTATCTGCACGCTGCCAACCAATCTGTCACAACCCCTACTCAGCAGGTCAGGCCCTCTGCTTCTACAGTGCCAACCTCTGAGCGCAGTATTGTGAACAGTTAACAGAACAAGGTAATCCTCCTGTCAGTTTTGTGTGTCTGAGTCACCTTTGGTTTCAAGTTCTGGGGATTCAATCTGTGAACCTTATGCTAGCGTACCCAAACATACAGGCTCAGATAATTCTGCTCTTTGGAGAATGCCAGATATCTTTCGCCTAAGGGCACCTAACCAGGTATCCAAACTGAACCCTTAGAACTCTATGAAAGACCTTAGGAAAATTACCTTTTTCCAGTTTGGTAAACCATTAAGCTTATGGACAGTTTTGTCAGTCTTAATCCTCCATACATCACATGAAAAGAAATGACTTGGAAGGCACACCAGGCAGTCTCTTTAAATAAAGAGTTACTTAGAAATGGATAAAACATATGTAAAATGTAAACACAGAACCATATAACACAAAGCCTACTATCAGTTAAAAGAACAAGGTCAAAATACAAACATAAACTCCTACCACATTACACTTAGACTTCTCTGTCTAATGTATACCTTCTTACAGTGCTTAAACTTAGGTGTTGGTTCTTCTGAGTCCAACAGGAATGTGTCTGATGAAGCAGAATACAATTTTAAAATGCTGTGTTTCAACCACTTCCATGAGGTCATCTAGCTCCTCCTCTCAGAATATAAAAAATATATAAAATAGGATGTCCTATCAAGAGATACAGTATATTAAATGCTGTGACTTCAGCAAAAACCTGATTTTCCCAAATTAAGACAATCTTTAAATTCCCTCTTTGATCAGCGAGCATTACGTCTTCCCATGGCACTTCTGAGGATTTTTATGACTTAGCACCATAGTGGTATAACATGTTTTCTTCCTCTAAACGTCATAAAAGTTTATGATCTCTATCCTGGTAGCTGGTCAGCTACAATTAAGTCAGATAAACAGGACACCCTTAGTTATGTCTCTCTAGTCTTTAATTATCTCCTGGCTTTCAGGTTAACATCTTGTAGCTGAAACCTTGGGGGGTCTCATCCACAGGCTCTCTCATGAGAGACACTCAATGACACACTTTTATATTACAAAATTCATAGAACAGTCTTAACCAGCTGGCCAGGCGTCGCAACAACCACTAAAGGTCATTTCCCTACGGATGACCCTCATTCCCAGAAATGATGTTACGAATACAAAAACAATGGGGTTTACCACAACAGAACAAGATAAATTAAGTAAAGATACAGTTGAATATCTTGACATCCCGGAGAACCTATCTGGCAGTCCCTCCTTTTATACCAATGTTCAGAAATCGATTACTGAAGCATCAACCCATAGCTGCACAGGGCTACTTAGAAAAGCGCATAGGCTTAATCAGGCTCCTCTTGATTATCAATATTTAACAAATATTCCCACTCCGGATTCTGTGGTTATTGCAGCCACTCACAACCCACTGGCAACCCCAAACATACAAGTACAGTACCTCCCAAAAAAAGACTCTAAACGTTTTGACTATATGGGAATAAAGTGTTTGCTCTAAACACATTAAATATTAGTATACTTAACTACATGGGACATATGCTGAAATACCAGCATACAGTGGGCACCTCTGCTGAGGACATTATAAGTAAACTACCTACATCCCTGAAAAGAGCAACTCACATCCATAATAAACACACTAACTTCCCTCTCTCAACATTTATCAAGATCGGGATACAACATTGCCGATGCTTCGGCTAGAGCCTCTGCAGTCAGTATTCTTATCGCCGTCAGGCATGGCTCTGATTCTCAGGGCTAGCACCTGATATTCAACAAAAAGTGACTAATGTCTTTTTCTGGCTTACTCACCTCTTTGGGCCCAGGGCACAAACAGTACTGGACAACCTACAAGCCTCAGGCAGACAGCTAAAAACAGTACAAAATATGTACCAAAACCACGCCTCAGTATAATTATTCATACAAAACTGGAAATTACCATAACCAAAGAGAAAACTTTAGAGGCAAAGAACAAATGACAAGGAACACATCTAAACTGACCGTGGCCGCCCCTCAGGATGGCGAGTTCCTCTTCTTCTCATTAAAAACTTAAGACTACGCCCGGTCTCTTCTAGGCCTCAGAGACCTTTTTTTTTTTCTGGGGCCTTGATTCAAAATTATACTGAGGCCTTTCCCATGAGGCTTTATACATCTCGCCACGTTTTGAGGTATCACTGTTACAGGCCGATGCCTCTTGGCCTGTTGTGCGCCGGACCCTTGTGTCCCTCCCACGAACAGGGCCTATTACCACTCACATGCTGAGAAACAATCGATATATCCTGATAATATTATAATATAGATCATAATATTTTTACCAAACTTCTACTGCTACATGCAGTCTTCACCTGGCCATAGATAAAGGCCACAGAAACAATGGTGAGTACATATATATTATAAACATACTAACATTTAAGGTTTACACCTAAAAAGGCTGCAGGCCCTGGCATGCCAGGACCCCTTGCAAATGAGATTACTTATGCATGGTGGAACTGACAACATCACTCTGTTGCATTCCATGTCTTTCCCTTAACTCGAGGCAATATTGACTATAACAATACTACTTACTCAAGAGCCACTGAATTCCATTATGAAATAGAAACACTGTTTCATTTCACATCATTGTCTGCTACTTATGTAGCCTATTTATGCCAAAATGGATACATTTTCTAATGACTTGACAGACATGAAAAAAAACTATTAACTTGCTACATTGTAGCACTACAAAATAATAGCATTGTATTATTTGGGTTACTATTCAAAACTCAGAACCCAATAGGCTTTGATATATACTGTCTTTTGCAGTACATGCCACTGAGGCGACTAATTTCTCCATTATATGGTTGAAATCCTTCTGATTTATCACAGTATCTGATATGCGTACCCTGATCGGGTTGACATCTTAACTCATCTGACGATACCCAGTAATAACCAGTCTGGTTTGTCTTTCAGCCGTAACCCTATAACGAATACTGTAATTGAGTACTTAAAGATAGAATACAAAATTCTCTTTATGTGCTGATATACTGCTCTCAGCACCTATCGGTCCCAAGATCACACTATATGTATTGTAGAATGCCATATTGCCCACCCCACCATATAACTGCTTGGAATCTCCAGAGTAATGACTTGCTGCAGAGAACATTCCGTGGAAGATAGATCAATTATGCAAAGACTTTTGCTGTAACAGTAGATCTTCTAGGAATGCCTCTTGCAGTAATGCTCTCCCTCCAGCCCCCTGCCATTCTGTAACAGGAAAACGATGTAGGGTTGGGAGGCTTTGGCACATCGGTTTCCTCGGTCCTCGCTTTCATGAGCTGAAACTGGCGGGAAAGGAGATTACCAGGACCACCCACTTTATAGGCAAAGCCCAGGAAGTGAGGTGTGTGGGTGGTCTCTGATATGGAGACTGCTAGAAAAAACTGCAATGTTAGGCGCCACCTATCGGGAACTCCTAGAAGTAATGACTTACTGCAAGAGACATTCCTAGAAGATCTACTGTTATGACAAAAGTCTTTGCATAACTGATCTTTCTAGGAGTGGTATATGTTGTTCATCCACACTGACCCACCCGACCTCCCTGGCTGTGATGCACAAACCTGGCTTCCAGTGGGCTAAGATCTGGTATCATGGGGCGGAGCCGAGGTTATACCACCGGGTGGGTGGGAGGAGCCAGCTTGAAAACCTTTCAGTGAGTTTAAAGGGGAAACGGACATGCCAAGAAGTGTGGATGAACAACATATACCACTCCTAGAACTACTGTTACAAGTGAGTAACCTGTTTTACTCAGTGACACGGTATGTTCCAACAGTTCGAAATACAGTAGAAATGGGAGATTGATGACTTGGTTAAATAAAAATATTAAAAAGTTATTAATCAAAAAGAAAGCATATAAATATAAAATGTACTGTACAGAAGTGCATTAACTAAATATAAAAGCTTGAATAAAAAATGCAAAAAGGCTTATTAGAATGGCAAAGATTAACGTGGAACACAGAATGGCATGCTCAACATAGGGTATTATTAAACGTTTATAATTACATTAGCTCATTAAAATGTAATCAAAAAGTAATTAGGCCTGTAGTAGTAGATAAGAAATGTATAGAGGAAGGTCTTGATACGGCAAATGCATTTAATACCTACTTTTGTCTAAATTCCAGAATAAGAATATAGTAATCACTGCATGGAATCACTGAAACAAGACATAAAGGGTATTGAGAGATCTGAAACAGAAGTGTTAAATTCTTAAAAATATTAAAACAACTAAATCGATGTGTCCAGACCTGATACACCCACTATTGTTAAAGAATCTGGCTAATGAATTGGTAGGCCCTTGACGGTCCTGTCTTAACAACTCACTGAGTGCGGACGAGTGTTGTCCAAAAGGAAGGAAGCCATAGTGTCACCAATTTATAAAGGGGCTGCAAAATGATATATCTAACTATAGGCCGATAAGCCTCATGTCAGTGTTAGGGAAGGTCCTTGAGAGTTTGATTAAGGATCAAGTAATCTCTCACGTGGGTGAACAAAATTTGTTGACCAACCAAGCAGGGGTCTAGTAAAGGGAGGTCTTGCCTGCCCAACTTACTTACATTTTTGAACCAGTAAGCACTGCACTGGACAGTGATATGGGGTTGATGGTATATATATCTGTTTCTACAGGGCCTTGATTTTTGCCTCATAAAATTAGTGGAAAACTTGTAGCCCTCAGTCTACACCTAATTTATTTTCTTAGTTTAATTCATGGTTGGACAGCAGAAGGCAGAGGGCAGGTGTTAGAGGGATCTTTCAAAATGGGGTTCTGTTACAAGCGGAGTGCCCCAGGGTCAGTCTTGGGCCCCACATTATTTAACATATATGTGTGGGACATGCAGGTATCACATGGTGCATGGATCTGTAAGTATGCTGGCGACAGCAAGCTTGGCTCTATAGTCAATAATGCATAGGATACACTTGCATTACAGGAAAAACTACAGTAGATGTGCTTTCCTCATGGGCAGATGCCAACAAACTGTACTTAACGTCAGTAAATGTGAGGTAGTGCATCTAGGATACGGTAACCCACAAGTTTCAGTACAGACTTAAGGAGGTATTATACCAGAAATTACCAGGAAAGCGGATTTAGAGGTAAATATCAGTAATGATCTGTCGCTCCATATGCACTCCACAAGCACTGCCGTAAGTGCTGTAGGATAATGGGATGCATATATAGGAATATTAGAAGTTGTGACTCATGTGTCTTAATGCCCCTGTATACTGTCCTTGTAAGACTACACCTAGATTATTGTTTCCTCTTTAGCTCCCCACACTTGATAAGGGACAAGGCTATCCTGGAGCGGGCACAGAGGAGATTCACGAGAAGGGTAAATGGTATGGGAAACAAACCATATAGTGATAGATTGGAGGAGCTTGGGCGTTCTCAGTTGAATATAGGAGGCTTAAAGGGGACGTGTTGTGTTTGCAGCAATTACGATAACGTGTACATAATGACAGCAGTGGGGTTAGAACCCTGTAATAGGTCTATAAATACCAGAACACATGATAAACAGCTCAAAGGGTCCAGTTATAAAACTAATAAAAGGAGATGGGTTCAGTCAGAAGTGATGTCTGTTTGGAACAGTTTACGAGTGAAATAGTAAATAGTGGCTCTTTGAGCACTTTCAAAGGAGGTTGGATAGTTTTATGGGGAAAGTTGCATCATTTCCACTGATATTGTGGTGATTCTCAACAGATCCTACAACCTCTAGACTTGTATTTAAACTGTGAAACTATCTGTCTATGATTACTGCTGTCATCTGTATTTACTGTGTAAAGTGTTCTGAGGGTATAGAAGGGTACAGAGTAAATAAACAGTTGTATCCTGTAGGGTTGTGGCACTGAACTGTTGAACAGGAGCACACAAGCGTAAATCACACCGTAGCGTTCAGTTTACTGTGACCTTGAGCCAATCACTTAACCTCTGTTTGCATCTATTCTCCTCGCTTGTTAAACTGTGTAGAAGCAGGGCCCCACTGAAAGTGAGATGTTGCTTCTCAGCTGGGGCTGTCCTAAATAAAGCATACAATCTATGTGTAGATTCTAAAGCATTGTGTGATCCTGATCGCTGTTTAACCCACTCATGCATGCTGCCTTTGCAGTAGCAATGCTGTTCAAGCGATACTGCATGCATTTGTGATGATGATCTTCACATGTGCTGTACCATGACTGATATTTCAGTCAACTGTGAAGTTTTGTCCATGTAATCTGCATGCCTCTGTCTTGATTATGAGATTTTTCCTATTACTGAGGTGCTCAGTACATAGGTAGATTTGTTTACTGGATAAATCTTTTTTTTTTTAGTTAATTAGGAGTTGGAAGTGTAAACTAAGCACCTCAGATGTAACCCATCACAGTTCATGAATATGGTAGCCTGTGATGATGGCGACCGATTGGCGCTTCAAAAGGCGACTCAGTCATGGGCGCCTGTCTCGTGAACTACTGGGCAGGGAGGCTGACTGGATAGGGGTTCAGTGAATGTAGCAACAGGATGTCACTATATATACATACATGCAGGGTGGGGTGGGGAGGGACCACGCGACGTGCAGTGGGCGGAAGAGGGGGTTTATGATGTAGTGTGGCGGTGGGCTGCCAAGCTGGCCATGTGTACGGTGGGTTGATAGCAGGCCAGGGTTGGGAGGATGCCAGATTCAGTTCAGGAGTCGCTCGTTTTTGCACCGGTCTGGGATTTTTCTTTGCACCCCACACCGACATGCACCCTGCTGGAGTTGAGAATCCTTTAGTAGGGGTGTGGAGACACAGCCCCTGCAAAAAAAAGTAAGTCTCCGGCACCCTTTTGCTGTGTGCGTGAGTGTGCATCGCTGAAATTGATTTTCAGCGATGTACACTCACTCAGACGTTGATCGCCTTTCCGTGATCACCGTTATTACATGGAACTCATGAATATTAAGCATCTGAATGTGTTGCTCAACCCAACAGTTACATGGGCTGGTAAAAGGGAGGCAGAGACAATTGCTTGGGTGCATCTGCCACACTTGTCCTGGGAAAGAGATTCAACTGATTGACAGCTGCTGGGTCCTAAATAGAGATGCTTATCAGATGGTTTATATAGGAGAGAGGTGCAGGCACGAGCACACCAACAACAGCAGGCAAACAGGAGAGAGAGAGACTGGCGCTAGAACAGGGACATCTGGGCTGTTACTGAAAGATCTGTCAGCAAGGAGAAATCTGAGCTGATACTGAGAGATCTGACCAAGTGTCTGAGCTGAGAGGGTGTAAGAGAAAGGACAAGTAAAAAATGTTCATGGGCAAGTAATTTTATACCACCACTTGTCCTGGGGCAAGTACCAAAAACTTGATTTGCACACCTAATTTATAGAATACTGGCAAAATGTCATTTCACACCACAAGGCGAGCACGTCTCATCAGTATTTGAAAAATGACACCTGTCACATTTATGAGGTGGTGTGAAAAATGGCTATGTTGAAAGTTTGGAGTCAAAATATGTAAAATTAGTGAAGTTATGTTGAACATTGACATATTTCAATATTTTCTTCTAACTTGGTCATTTACCATAATTTAACACTGTATTTTCAACATAGTCTTCTTATTACCCCACCTCATGAACCTGGTAGGTGAAACATGTCAGATCTCTCCAAAACATGATTTCATGCAGCAACTGTGAAATCACGTTTAGCACGTATTTGAGAATTTCAACTACCTGGTTGATGAAGGTCCAGAAAAGGCCATGTTGAAAGTTTGGCGGAAAATGTTGAAAAGATAAACTGCCCCAGTTGTAGCACAATATTGAAAATGATTGAAGTTATGAGCGAATGTTGAAAGCTTTACTTAGCATAGCTCAGTCACTTTACCATATTTTTACACTAAATTTTAAACATAACTGTGACAATCCACCTCTCCTCTGGGCTGAAACAGCTTTTAGAGAGTGTGTGTCCTCGGTATTCGCTGCCACCAGCGGACTTTCCTTCCGGCACCTCTTTCAAGTGTACAAACTTGAATAATCACACGATGCAATTGCACAAGTTAAAGTCTGGTAGTGTGTCTCTTTTCAGGTGGCGGATGCTACACAGAGTTTACCCTAGCCAGTGGAAAACCAAATCTTACCTTAGGAAAATGACATCAGAGACACAACTGTTGAGCAAATAAATAGCTTTTACTTAACAGAAAGTGCAATGAGCATTTACAGGAAATGTATTTACAACACAAGAGAATAACACTTATACAGGAAAAGTAAACAAATGTTTTAAACAACAGATGGCAAAAGAAGAAGGCTATTACTGAAATATACTATCACTAAACTTACCCTTCCCTGTCCTTACAAGAGACACTGGACCCTGTTCTAACTGCCAGCTCCACGGACATACCAGGTAGGCTCCAAGCTTATGTTACCCTCACAGCTTCCAGGGCAAAGAGAGATCTCTGTCTTACAGAAGCTTATATAGTCTATGGAGACTAGGTCATTCCTATTCTCCCTTAAATGCACCAACCAACTAACATGTATCTATTTAATTGTCCCAATCAGAGTGAACACCTATTGGTGACCAATTATATTCCCTTTTCACCTTAAGTTTATATTTGAATGATCCAATCCATTCAAACTGCCTGTGTCCGTGTCTGCAAGGTCTGGGTGTATCTGGAGATGTCCACTCGAGATTTATGACCCAGCTCTTATCAGCAGCTAGGAATTCCACAAGCTGGTTGCTGCTGGAGGATTTCAGCCTCAGTGTATTTTCCACACTGCTAAAAATAAGGCATCTACAGAATCCAAGCCATTAACTCTTTCCTTCCCATTTCTGTCACATCTCCCTCCCAGATAATGAAGGCGTGTCCCTTGGGCTACCCCAAGTGACACAGCCGTTCATCTGAATACTAGGAAGTGCCCAAAGTATCCAGCCAGGCCATTAGCCCTGCCTAGATAGCCATCTGCATTTGCATTTTGTTTGCCACTGCGATGCTGTATGGTCATGTTGTATGCCTGCAGTACCAAACTCCAACGAGTAGTTTACCATTTTGTCCACTGGACCTATGAAGCCAAATCAGGGATTATGATCTGTGACCACAGTAAATTCTCTCCCATATAGGTAAGGCTGCAGCTTCTGAAGGCCCACACTATTCCCAAGCATTCCTTCTCAATTGTATGATGCCCTCTCTGGGCAAAGTCATGGCTGAGGTACACAACTGGGTGCTCCTCCCCTGCTGAGTAACTTGGCTCAGCACAGCCCCCAGCCCATGATCTGAGGCATCCACATGGACCATAAACTTTAAACTATAATTGGGGCTAGCCAATACAGCTGGGCTGCTTAAGGCCTTCTTTAGCTCCTGAAAAGCAACCTCACAGCCTTCTGACCACTTCACTGCATCTGGCTTTCCTTCTTGGTTAGGTTTGTCAGGGCGTAGCCAGATCGCTATAGCGGGGAACAAACCTTCGGTAGTACCCTGCAGTCCCTAGAAATGCCCTGACCTGTTTCTTTGTGGTAGGAGTAGGCCAGGCCAGGATGGCATCAACCTTGGCAGGCTCCGACGGATGTGTCCACTACCCACCCGGTGCCCAAGGTAGGATACTTCTGCCATACCTATCTGGCACTTCTCTGCCTTGACTGTCAGACCGGCCTTCTTTAACCTGTGGAACACATCCCGCACATTCTTGATGTGCTCATCCCAAGTCTGGCTATATATGGCTATATCATCCATATAAGCCAATGCAAACTCACCTACCCCAGACAGAATACGATCTACAAGCGTTGAAAGGTTGCAGGTGCATTCTTCATTCGAATAGCATTACCTTAAATTCATATAAACCAAATGGAGTAACAAATGCTGATCTTTCCCTGGCCATGAGGTCAGAGGTACCTGCCAATAGCCCTTTGTTAGGTCTATTGTGGTCAAATACTTAGCTCCCCAGTCGCTCCAGGGTCTCATCTGTTCTGGGCATGGGATAAGCATCAGACTCTGTGCAGCTGGTAAGCTTCCGGTAGTCCAAGCAGAATCGTGTGGTGCCATCTCTTTTGGGGATCAGTACCACGGGTGATGCCCAGGGCTACTAGATTCCTGGATTACCCCCAGTTCCAGCATCTCTTTGAGCTCCTCTTTCACAGTCTGCTTAACATGCTCAGGTACCCTGTAGAGGGACTGTTTCAGGATCCTGGGTCCCTGTATCCACATGGTGCTCTGCCATCGTGGTGTACCCTGGTTTTCCTGTGAGTGTCTTCAAATTCTCTCAGCACACCCCTAATTTCTTGCACCTGGGCTGGTGTCAGCTGTTCTGAGAGGGTAAGGCTGTCCACAGAGGATGCACCCTGGCCTCCCAAGTAGGTCCACCAGTGGATCTACCTCAGTTTCCTCCTCTGAGCACTGCATACAGCAAGGACCATTTCCTCTCTGTCATGGTAGGGCTTCAGCATGTTAACTATGATACACCTTTCGTTTGCATCTCCTGTCCGGGAGCTCTATCATGTAATTGGCGTCACTAACCTTTTGGACAATGGAGAATGGCCCTCCCATGCTGCCTGTAACTTATTCTGTCGGACAGGGATGAGTGCCATCACTCGCTGTCCCACCTCATATTCTCTGGCTCGGGCCCCACGGTCATACCAGACTTTCTGCAGCTGTTGTGCAGTGGCCAAGTGCTCCTGAGCAAGCCTCATGAGGCTCCTTAAGGCAGGTCCTGAAGTTCAGGACATACTCCTCAACAGACTCCCTTGGGAGGCACGGTCACCCTCCCATTGATCCTGAATCAAATCTAGTGGCCCCGCACCCTATGACCAAACAGGAGCTCGAAGGTGAGAACCCTGTGGACTCCTGTGGGACTTCCCTGTATGCAAATAGGAGATGAGGCAAATATTTGTCCCAGTTTCTCTTATGCTGGTCAGCAAAAGTCCTTAGCATGGTCTTAAGGGTTGAATTAAATCGCTCCACTAGACCATTAGCTTGGGGATGGTATGGGGAGGTTTTGAGCTGCTTTACCCCACACTTCACCCACAAACTACTCATTAATCCTGACATAAAATTGGCACCGGTCTGACAGTATCTCCTGGGAAAGCCCACCCGGCTAAATATTTCCAACAGTGCATCTGCCACTGATCCTGCCTCAGAGGATGTTAGGGCCACTGCCTCTGGGTATCTAGTGGCATAGTCTACAACTACCAGGATATACCGCTTGCCAGTGCGACTTGGGGTGCTCAATGGCCACCTATGTCCACTGCTACCCTCTTGAAGGGTTCATCAATAATGGGCAGGGGCTTCAAAGCTGCCATGGCCTTGTCCCCATTTTCCTACCGCTGGCACTGTGGACAAGTCCGGCAATAATTTGCCACATCCTTGCCAATACCAGGCCAGAAGAAATTGTTGGTGAGGCACTTTTAGTCGCCTCACTCCCAAGTGCCCTGAAAAGGGATATCATGTGCAAGGGCCAAAGCTGCTGACGGTGAACCTTGGGACTACCAGCTGCTGGAGTACCTCACCAGCTAGCCCTTCCTCTGTTGTATATTCTCTGTACAACAGCCCATTGTCCCAGTAAATGGACTCTTTACCCCCTGAGAATGCTCAGCCCTATGAGCTATTTCCCTCAGTTTTCCAGGGTAGGGTCAGTTCGCTGTGCAGCACTCAGCTGCCCTCGTCTGACCCTTCCCAGTCCCTTCTGAAGGAAGTCCTGTGGGTTCCTCTATTTGTGACTGGGGTTCTGGACTGCAGCTTCTAGCCAGCCCCTCCCTGTGCTGGACACTTCCTCAGCAGCTGAGGGTGTGGCTGGACCACCCAGAGTCAACCCCTCTTCCCCTCAGAAGCTTGCCCTTGTGCCTGACTACGGTTACAACACACACCAGTTTTTTACTGGGGTCAAAATCCTTCCCACAATCATACTTACAGGTGGGTCCTCTACAACTCCCACCTCCTTTTCTACATGGCCCCTTCCAGCTCAGGAAGACTCTAGCCATTGGTAATGGTACTGGTGGCCCTGTGAATGCCGGACCTTGGGTATTTCCCAGGCAAGATCTGCTCTGCCCGAATGAGATCTTGCCTTACCAGGGAGATGTTAGCACCTGTGTCCCACAGTCCCTGTGTTACTATTCCATTAACTGTAATGGGGACGCAGATTCTCATCAGAGGAGAGTGGTTCTTCAGACTGGACACACCCTACAAACACACAGTGCCCTTTTGATCACCCCGCCCAATATCTCTGCCCCTTAACCAGTTTCTGAGGCAGTTATATCTCAAGTGTCCCACTTGATTGCAAATATGACATTTCTTGGGACCTATTTCTTGAGTCCCTTAGAACCAGAGGGCTCTACTTTGGGCTCAAGTGCAGGCTGGTTTCCTTTGGGCTTGCCCCATGGGATCCCTTATCCCATGTGCTGCCCCCATACCATAAGACTTACGTTGTGTGTGTGGCGGCTAGACAGATACTCGTCCTGGCGCTTCCTGCCACTCTGTGGAAGAGGCGCATGCCTGTCTATGAGCCATACACGTATGTCCTCAGGTACAATTTTAAGGAATTGTTCTCTCACCAATACATCTTTAATCAGTTCCACAGTAGTTGCTTTAGCCCCTCCATCCACCTATCAAGGTAAGTATACAGTTTAACCTGCAGTTCTGCATAACTGTCTTCTGGGCTTTTTAACTCCTAAATTTTCTTCTATAAGCCTCAGGAGTTAATTCAAAGCGTTTCAACAACACTGTTTTACTTTATACATAATCAGCATATCTTCATTACTCATTTTAGCAAATGCATTCAGCGCTCTCCCGTCAGCAAGGGTGTGAGATAAGTTGACCAGGAAGCCTTATTTAATTGTAATTGATTACATACTCTCTCAAATGACCTTAAAAATAAATCAAAGTCATCTCCCTCTTTAAACTGAGGGAACAATTTAGAATTCATTTGGCTTCATGAGGTAAACTCACTCCACCATTACTCATGGTTTGCTGACTGCGGAGGTCATCATCTCCTTCTCGTGCTTGGTTCCTTTTCTCTTTCTTGCGTTCTTTCTCCTTTTCTGGCGTTCTTTCTCTCTGTCTTCCGTTCCTTTTCTTTGTCTTAGCGTTCTTTCTCTCTGTCTGCCAGTCTCTTTTCTTCAAGTTCTGTCTCTGCTTCCTGTCTTCTTGCTTCTGCTTCCAACCTTCTTGCTTCTGCTTCAGCATCCAGTCTTTTACGCCTCCAATGCCTTGTCTTGCAGCAATAGCTGCAGTCGCAGTGCCTCAAGCTGGTTTGGGAGGTCTGCTGCCTCAGTTCCTGACTCACCCCAGCGACAGTCTGCTTCAGATCATGTGCCAAGAGAGTAGCTATGAGGTCTGCCTTTTTCTTCTGCTTTAGACTTTCAGGCTGAATCCTTTTCCTGGCACCTTTCAAAAGCTGTGTTACAGTAAGTGAGTCATACCCGTGGAGCTCATTCTCTACTGCTACACTTTACTGTGCTATCTAGAAACAAATAAAACTGTTGTACAAATGTATCCTCTTGTATATCCTGTTTTGCAATGCTAAGGTAACTGTTCCACTGGCAAACTCTGTATCTCAGTGTGCTTCATGATCCGCTATCCTCACCCACCACTGCCAACCAATATGTGACAACCCACCTCTCCCTCTGGGCTGAAACAGCTTTTAGAGAGGTGTGTGTCCTCAGTGTTCGCTGCCACCAGCCGGACTTTCCTTCCGGCACCTCTTTCAAGTGTACAAACTTGAATAATCACACGTGCTATTGCACAAGTTAAAGTCTGGTAGTGTGTCTCTTTCAGGTGGCGGATGCTACAGAGTTTACCTAGCCAGTGGAAAACCAAATCTTACCTTAGAAAAATGACATCAGAGACACAACTGTTGAGCAAATAAATAGCTTTTACTTAACATAAAGTGCAATGAGCATTTACAGGAAATGTATTTACAACACAAGAGAATAACACTTATACAGGAAAAGTAAACAAATGTTTTTAAACAACAGATGGCAAAAGAAGAAGCTATTACTGAAATATACTATCACTAAACTTACCCTTCCCTGTCTCTTACAAGAGACACTGGACCCTGTTCTAACTGCCAGCCCCCACGGACATACCGAGGTGGCTCCAAGCTTATGTTTCCTCACAGCTTCCAGGAGAGATCTCTGTCTTACAGAAGCTTATATAGTCTATGGAGACTAGGTCATCCTATTCTCCCTTAATGCACCAACCAACTAACATGTATCTATTTAATTGTCCCAATCAGAGTGAACACCTATTGGTGACCAATTATATTCCCTTTTCACCTTAAGTTTATATTTGAATGATCCAATCCATTCAAACTGCCCTGTGTCCGTGTCTGCAAGGTCTGGGTGTGTCTGGAGATGTCCACTGAGATTTATGACCCAGCTCTTATCTAGCAGCTAGGAATTCCACAAGCTGGTTGCTGCTGGAGGATTTCAGCCTCAGTGTATTTTTCCACACTGCTAAAAAAATAAGGCAGCTACAGAATCCAAACCATTAACTCTTTCCTTCCCATTTCTGTCTCAATAACCTTTTATGACCCCAGCTCATGAACCCAGGAGGTGAAAATGTTCAACTCTTGCCCAAAGGTGATTTGCACAATGACCATGAAGTCACCTTTTGGGACAGATTTGAAATATTTAGCCAACCTTGTTTATGATGGTGGATGTATGGAGCGGCCTTTCTGAGGAGGTCGTTGAGTCAATAACAGTGGGGAATTCAAGAATGCATGGGATAGACATAAAGGCAATTCTAGTGGGGGTAGGAAGAAGTTGGCTGTTGGTTAACTAGGATCTGCAGCTTATCCAATAGGTAGGGAAATGGGCAGACTAGGTGGGCCAAGCAGTCCTTATCTGCTGTCAAAGTCTGTGTTTCTATGTAGGGTCCTAAAAGGCCATGTTGAAAATTTGGTGTAAAATATTGAAGAGTGACCGTCATGAGAAAAAGTTCAAACCCATTGAAATACATTAAACCAGACTTACCTTTTTCTCATATCGCATTTGCTGGTTCCAGCTGCAAGATGTCTTTGATCAGAGTAGATCATCATAGGACATGTTTAGGTGAGAGAGGTGTGTGGGTTGGTGGGTGCTGAGTGGGGATCTTTAAAAAAATACTTCCAAAATCACCATTTGGGCCAGATTTACATAATTCCCCATCCTTGTTCATGAAGTGGGTCCCAAAAGACCATGTTGAAAATTGGGTAAAAGTATTAACTAATGGCCAAGTTATGAAGAAAAGTTCAAAACACATTGAAATACATTATAAATACATTATACAGCACTTACTATTTTCCTTCGTTCCTGGCATTGAAGAGTGAAGATATGGCTGCAGTCCAGAAGGATTCGGCGTTGGACCTCGGCTAGCTAAGACTAGGGTAAGCAGGTGGTGAGGAGTTGACAAGCCCCAAGGTTTTCATTCCCTACTTTGTGCGCTTTGCATTCTTCAGTGCTAATGTCTGCATTAACATAGTTTTTGTAATTAATTTGCTAATTTCCTTCTTTTTCTGATAGTGGAATCTTATTCTCATTTGGGACCTGTGCAAAATGAAATCCATCAGGCCCATCAGGCCTCAACATGCTTATCAACAGCTTGTGAGGAAGGCTTCCTGGCCCACAGGATGTTGTATGTGTGCAGAGCATGGCTCTTTACCTCCCAGGCTGTGGCTGGTTCTGCACCACAGTGCCTTCCCCGCAGCCTAGCTCATTCATTTGGCTCACTGAGCTCTGACCCAAATGCAGGTCACTAGCACAGGTAGGCAGCGTGGTCCCCACTAGGCCAACAGATGTCCCAGCAAACAATGTTACTTCACAATTTTTCTTTTTTTTTTTTCTTTTTTATACTTTATTTTTTTTTTATTTTCATAGGAGGTACAATACACAGCAGATACATTATAGATGACATTCATAGATATCCATAGCAGCAAATCATTCCATAAGCAGTAGTACAATAGCAGTATTAGTAGTGTCTTCATCACATTTAATAAATAGAGTTCACAGTATTTCAAAGCTTAACCCCAGTAAGCGTCTTGGACTGCCTTCCTCTTGTCTCTATCCATCTCCCTCTATCTACAGAAAAGAGTCCTCTCTTATGGTGCCTTTTCCATCTCCTAGCATCCAAATATTTGGACTCCAGCATGGAACAAATGTGGGTCTCTTGCTGATTGAAAAAGGACCCAAGCCCTCCACTTTAATTCAAACTGTTCTCTGTGCCCCATAGCCCCTGCAATCATATGTTCTAAAAATAATGTTCTACTATCAAATCATGCCAGGTATCCACCCCAGGGGATCTAACCTGTCTCCATAGCTTAGTAATAGTCTTCTTTGCCAAAGGAGGAAAGTAAATCTGAGTGACCTTTTATTATTTTGAGCCCTTCCTGGGAGATTGACAGGAGAGCAAGTTGTGGACTTAGTACTAAATCTGGTGTAAAAATCTTCTGTAAAGATTGCTCAACTTGCTGCCAAAACACTTGTAATTTGCTACACCCCAAAAATATGTACCTGATCAGTCCTCCGTTCCAACATTGTCTCCAACAGTCAGCCCCTAGTGCAGGAAAAATCTTAACCAGTTTAGCTGGTGTATTAAAATATCTAATTAGTGATTTCCATGCAAATTCTCTCCAATAAGGAGCCAAAGCAATCCCTAATGAGGGGCAGGTATATTTAACCCAGAAGTCGTAAGTCATTGAGAAGGAGCTCCCTGTTCCACGCCTCCTACCACGACTCAGATGAATCAGAGATAATTTCCCTGATTCCTCTATACATCAGTCCAATCAGATGTACCTGGATAGAGCCACAATTGCATTAATAACCAGTTGGAGAATAGGGGCATGGGGGTAGGGGAGGCAATTCCTGAGGGTCCTTATATAAAAGAAAATCACATCTGTAGGTACCTATAATGATCCAAATTTGAGAAGTTATATTCCCTTTGGAGCTCAGCAAATGGAGCCACTCCAAGTGAGTCAAAAATTGAAAAATAAATGTGAGACCCTTCCTATGCCAAGTGTGAAATGTTAGATCAAATTGAGTAGGTAAGAAATCAGTTTCAGCAAAAGTAATCACAGAAAAACACAGGTTCCATGGCAGGCATAGTTCTAAGTTTATACCAGCTTTGCAAGGTCTGTTTGGCTCCTATACCAAAATCTGTCAATGCAGGTAAGTCATAAAGAGGGGCACAAATGAATTTTTGTGGATCATGCATATCATTAAGAAAACATTCTATTTTCTTCCAAGGAGGTTGGAGGTTGGGTTCACCCAGGTAAAATTTGGGTTATTCGGACAGACATTGCATAATTATTTAAATCTGGAACATTTAGGCCTCCCTTGTCTTTTCGGCAGTTATAGAAGGACCAGCGAACCCGTGGTCTATGCCCATCCCACAAATCTAGATAAGAGCTTATTCCAGGAGTCAAAATACGTTTTAGAGGGAAGGAAAGTAATTGTTTGAAATGAGTACAATAATCGAGGTAGAACATTAGATTGTATAGTAGCAATTCTCAAATAAAGGGAGCTACATCAAAGTCCATTTATGTATATCTGCCTCTAGAACCTGCATCATGGGTTCATAATTTACTAAAGTAACATTAGAAATATGTAATGGTAGATGAATACCCAGATATTTTAATTTTGTGGTTCACCACTTAAGTGGCAGACTTTGTTTAAGGTGGGGAGGGTGAAATTCAAGGCCAGAACCTCTGTCTTCAAGGAAATAATAACATAACCAAGTACCAAGGCAAACCTTTCCTAAGTCTGCCAAGTTCCTTGTAATGATATCTCAGGGTCTGTCAAGGTCAATAGCACTTCATCTGCATAAAGTGATATGCAGTAGGAGTCTCCTCCCACTACCACCCCATGTACTTCTCTGGAGGATCTTATTGCCATAGCCAAAGGCTCTATATAAGGAGCAAATAACAGTGGTGACAGGGACAGCCCTGTCTAGTTCCTTGTTTCAGATCAATTGGTAGGACAGAGAGCCATTAACCCTGATATAGGCCCTAGGGTTAGCATAAAGATTACTAAGCCATTTAATAAATTCCTCTGGAAATCCAAATATCCCCAATTCCTGCCAGAGATAATTCCAAAGCACCCGATCGAATGCCTTGTAAGCATCTAGACTAGCCACTACCACAGGGAGTGAGGACCTGGAGACATAGGACAAAAGATGTATGATTCTAAATTTATTATATAATTTTTCTTTTTGTCACGTTTGACCCTTAAATTTCAACAAAGTCTTTGTATGGCCTGCCACTTTCTGAACATGCCAGGTGTCATTTATAAAATAGTGGTGAAACATAAGTTTGCGTTATAAGTGCGAAATCACATTTAGCCAGGATTTGAAAAGTTAGATAGCTGTGAGGTTCATGAGGTGGTTTGAAAAAATGGCTATGTTTAGAATTTGGGGTCAAAATAGAGGAGGAGAGAGGAAGGAAGGAAATAAATAAATAAATGTGGGAGCCTTGTGTTGTCCACTTGCCAACCTTGAGGAGTGTATCAATAAGAGACACTGACTTTAAGCTGCACCTTCTTCAGACAGGAGGCTACATGCTGGAGGGAATGGGTGGGCATTAGGGCTGACAACCCCAAAGAAGGCACCACCGCTAATTCGCTAATACTCTGGAGATCCAAAACCCTAATGTTTTTGATTGTCTTACTTTGTGCACTTTGCATTCTTCAACCCAAATATCTGCTTTAACGTTTTTGCAATTATATATCTGACACATATAAATATAGATAGACAGACTGACAGATAGATATATATTATAGTGGCGCTTTTAGCGTCACTATAATATTTAAGGTTGAGCAGGACTTTTATGTTAAACCCCAACTTTTGCATTTTAATGACTTCACAACCCTTCAATGTATTTGCACAAAATTATGCATGCATGGTCTCAAGGGGTATATCTCTAGGCGTGCCACGTTTCATTGCAGTTGGACGTGCAGATTCCGAGCTATGGATAGTGAAAAACACAACAAATCACATTTTTTTTGTTGTTTTTTTTTGTTTGTTTTTTTTTTGCCTTGCATAGCACCCAGACAGTTTGAAATTTTGGTCTGAAATTTTCATGGTAGAAAGGGTTTGCCTCAGATGGATTTCCTTTGCTGGTTTTTGAAAACATATCAATCAGTTCCAAAGTTATTACATTTTAAAATGTTTGGTTCTGAGCATGCTCAATCCACCTAAAAAATAGCTGTATGAAATTTTCATATGAGAGTCCTTTTTGTGTTGTTTTGCATGTGCCGACATTTTGTGTTTCATTTTCTTTAAAAAAATTTTTGCAAAGGTACAAAATGGCATTGTAGAGGAGAAACCAAGTGCAGAATAAAGTGGCTAACTGGCAACTAGTGTACGCTAGAAACAAATGAACCCATAGTCTGGTTCTAATTTAATATAGCTTTTTAATCATATTTCTATTTTTGTCCTCCTTGCCAGTGGGCGGATCTCCCGATCCTCGCTGCCGACACCAGCGCCCCGAGCCTGGTCTGGCACCCCACAGAGCCGCCATTATTGCTTACGCACTCTGCGGCAGGATCCTCCCGGGGGTGCCGGGCGGCCATCAGCCGCCTAGATTGCCACCCTCTATTTTTCCCGGAGAGCTGGACGTGCAATGATGTCTAAGCACATACGTGCTGACACCACCACGATCCCCATGCTTATGCCGCTGCTGTAGTGTGGCTGACCTCTGCCAGTCACCACTGCAGTGCGTTGCAGTGCCCAACCCTCCCAGAGGAAGGAGAGCAGCAGTGGGATGCTCAGTCCTTCCTCTCCCCTGCCAACCCCAGGTGGTCCGGGTCCATTCCCAAACCCGTTTGCGCGGTGTGGTGTCCAGCACCTCAACCTTCAGCGCCACGGCTGACTCAAGTTTAATAGTATAAAACAACAAGCTCACCCTATCAGTACAAACCACCAGCGTTTCACCTACCTGACTGTGGACTATGTCAAGGTGTGGCCAAAGTGGCTACCATCATGCTTTTAAAATCCTGCCTTAAAGAGAGGTATTTAAAAAATATATATGTGTATATTATATTATAGGGGTGTTTAATGTTAAACCCCAGTTCTTGCATGTTAATAACTTTGAAACTGTTCAATGGATTTGCACAAAATTTGGAATATGCGGTCTCATATGGTAGATCTCTTGATTTGCCAAGTTACATTTCGGTCAGACTTATGATTTGTGCTGGAAGCACTGAAAATGCATTTGTCACCACTTTTGATATGTTTTTTGCCGATGGCGCTTTGACACACCATTTGATGTTTTGGTCTGAAATTTGGAACATAGAAAGAGTTTGGGTCACAGAACAATCCCACATTGGTTTGGTTAAAAATATTAATCCGTTCCAAAGTTATTTAATTTTTAATGTTTGGATTCTGAGCATGCTCAGTTCACTCCAAGATTTATATGTTTGTTTTACGAAGAGGATTGGGCTCACGGTCAAGGATTCTGACAGCTCACAAAAGGCATTTAAAAATCCTAGTCTCGAGGAAAATTCCTTGTCCATAAACTGCCATCTTGTTTTCATTTTTTCCCCAAACAAAATGTCGTAGCTTCCTCCATGGGCGACTTCTTGTTGCAGTAAGGCATAGGTTTTGTTCAGGGTGACACCCTCTACAGACCTATACCTTTGGTTTGCTTCATTTTGGTCAAAACACAGCCATTTCAAACATTAAAATTCTTTGTCTGTGACTAGCTTCGATCCCCTTCCGTGAGCTGACAAAATCCCAGTCTGCGAGCTGATCCTCTTTCGTAACGTAGCAAAATCCTTGAGCATCACTTTGTGACCAGATGGCCCTTCTCGCTGGACAAGGATTGAGCGACGGTCAAGGATTTTGCTGCCTCATGAAGGGGGATCAGCTGGCGGATCGGATTTTTCAGCTCACGAAGAGGATTGGTTTTGAATCCACTTTCATGAGTTGTCCGTGAGCTGTCAAAATCTAGTCCGCTGCCGATCCTCTTTCGCGAGGTAACAAAATCCTTGACCACCACTTAGGACTAGATGGCCAAAATCTGACGGTCAAGGATTTCTCATGGATGGTGATTTTGAGACCTGCAAACAGGAATTGATCTTAGGGTCGGGATTTTGCTACCTCACGAACGAGGAATTTTTAAACTTTTAAAAATGTTTCTACTGCACTGTAAATTAACGGTTTGATCTTTTGACTTGAAATTTGCAGGGTATTAAGGGGTGCCCTAGAGATGTAATTATGCTATTTAGGTGTTGGAACGTTAAGCAGTTCCATGGATATGCAATCACAAAGTTGAGATTTTTCCCATAGGATAATATTGTGGTGCCCATAGCGCTTTAGTGCCCATATCTCGAAACAAAGCGAGATACGGATTTGGATGTCTCGCTGTCATGATTACAATGACACTTGAATTTTTTTTCCCAACTGCCACAGTTCCTGAGATATTGCCAGATTAGTGCTACAAGGGTTCCTAGCCTATGGGGCTGCTATATGTAGCTCTGTAGCTATGTGTGTGAAGTGGGGCGCAGGGCCCAGAGAGCCGTGCTGCCACAGGCGCGCTATGCGTTGTACAGAAATGGGCATTCAGGCCCTAAGCTCCCACCAGCACCATGCTATTTACTAGTTATATTACACTTTTTTCAAAATATGAAATTCGTTGCAAAAACTTCATTTAATGCATCAGTTGGGGTTAAAGCAACAAAAGTGGGGAAATGAGATGTTAGGGTTTGAGCCCCTAACTCCACCCCCACCCCATCATCTTCCATAGACCGACAGGCGGGGTGTGCCATGGGGTCATGAGGCCTAACTCTCACCCCATTCTCCCTTTACTGTAGGATGTCATCCTGGTTACATGGAATGGGGTGAGATTTGGGCCTCGTGGACTCACTGCACACCTCGCTTTGTCTGCCTGTGGAGGGTGGCAGGTGGGGGTTAGGGGCTCAAACTTAATGTCTCATTTCCACTTTTGTCGCTTAACCCTAACTGATACATTAAACTAAGTTTTTGCAATGAATATATATATATAAACATTACATATGCTAAGTATTTAGTATACACAATTACAATTCATTTCAGCCACTAAACATTTTCTAGCTAATACTGGATTCCCCTATAATAGCAAAGTACAGAAAAACTAACGTCTTCTTGAGGTCGGAGGTCAAATCTATTTGCAAAAGGTCAAATACATACATTACTCATAAATATTGTAAAAGCAAGTGTATGCACACATATTACTAAAACTAAGCATAAAGAGGAGTGCTATTCACTAAATAAATACTCCTACATACAGAACTATAATAAAACAGGGAGGTCATTCCAACCTGCAAAGGTCAAATGTAAAGAGAGCATAAAAGCGCTGATGCAATACTGTACTATTATCTATCACATTTATATACCAGTACCCAAGGAATGCATAACTTATACAAAACTTCTAAAAGTGCATATAATTTCATGTTAAGTAAGGAGAAAGTTGAAACATATAATTAAGACCATGTCTGCCCATAGCCCTCAATTCATATTGCCAACATGTTTCTCTTTTCAATAGGCATTATTCAGATTGTCCCCGTGGTCAAAAACTGACTTTTCCAGTCCACAGAATAAAAGGAATGTTCACCAGTATTGCGCTGGAATTTTGTAACATGATTCGCAAATGCATTGTTCTCATGCCTTTTACTGATAGCCCCAAGGTGTTCCCCGATCCTTTCTTTTAAAGATCCTTTTGTTTTCTGACATAGTATGCATTGCACTTGCACACTGCTGTATAAATCACTGCTTGTGTCGAATGAGTAATAAAGTCATGTACCGTGTATTCTTTCTTAGTAACAGGATGTGCAAAACCTTTGTCTGTATAACACTAGTACAAAATTTGCAGTTACCGCATCTGAATATTCCACATGGCAATTCAAAGTGTTGTTCGTTTCCTGCAGTGACTTGTAATAACTATTGACCGGGAATGCGGCCAAGTATTTTCCTCTTTTTATGAATCACTGGCGTGGGCTGGCTGTAATTTCTCTAAGTCTGGGCTCCATTTGTAGAATGTGCAGTGTTTTTCCAGGATATTACACACCTCAAAAGCCTGTGAACTAACGCTGTAACAAAATTACATCTATTTTCAGTCTCCCACTGTTTATTTTCTTTTTTTCTCAATTGCTAATAAGAACATTTCTATCACTAGCAGTAGCTCTGTCAATGGCTTTCTGTGCTATCCTCACTATACCCTTACCTTTTAAATCTCTCTCAGTTCTCAGACCCTCGTTAAAATCACTCTGGTTGCTATAATTTCTCTTGGCGGAGGAGTTAGCCATTATATTCTCTACACAGTGTCTGGGATAACAGCTATTATTGTGCAAAATAGAGTTTGCACCGTTTTTTTTTCTGGAATAATGTAGTCACAACTTCCTCCTCCTCATCCTTTGTAATATATAAATCCAAAAAGTTAACAGTTACCAAATCCCAGACTGCTGTAAACTTCAAGATTTTGTTAAAATTCTCAAGATACTTAATGAATTTATGCAGTTCCCACATTACCCTTCCAGATGATAATTAAATCTATACACTCTGGAAACATACCATCTAACAGGGTAAGCTTTAGGGTGACAACCCCAAGGAAGACTGCACCCTGAATTGTTCTATGCATGGGGCTGGGGTTTTAGAGTTGGAAACCTAAAGCCACATTTCCTACTTTTGCTGCTTTAGCCTAAACCCTAAATGTTGCATTAACACAGTTTTTGCAAAGAATATAGCTACATACAGTATATGAAATACATACTGTATTATATAATGTAGAAAGTTTTGAGTGTGATTTTATTATCGTAAACCAGTACTTGGTTCTGGTTCCATTAAAAAAACACGAGTGTGACTCTGGCACCCAGTAGAAAGCAATAAAACAATAATTCTGTTTCTGCCTCCTTCAGATCACTCTGTTGATATTCTATATTGACCTTGGAATAGTCACCATGTTACATTTGCCATTCTGAATGTATCCATGTGAGATTTTGAAGAGGCTGTGAACTGTAAATACATTTTGTGTCTCGAAAGCCCTTCGCGACATCTATAGTAACCAATCTTCAGGAGCTTTATGCATTTGCAGTTTATTCTGTCCCTTTTATGACATCTTTGGGATGGGGAGGTATAACATCTGGTGATTGTGAGAGCTGTATTAAAACATCCCTTTGTCACATTTCTGCAGTTGCTGCTTCTCATTGCTGAAGCACGAATTCCCCAGTAGATCCATTTGACTTTCTCGCTGAAATCTAAGTCACTGAAACTTTGGAATATTTTACTGCAGTATGTATGTGGTTTTATCATAAGTCAGTTTTCTTCTTTGCTTTGCTCAAGACTCTTTCTGTTTCATCATCTTTCATACAGAATGACAAATATTTTTCTGTTTCTATTAGAAGCGACTGGTTGAGCAGTGGAACAGCCTACTGGCTAAAGTGGTGGGCCAAATGGTTTCAGACACAGCTAGAACAGAGCAAAGGGATTAATAGATCTTACTTGAGAGGGTTCCTGCAGTAGATCATAACGACAGTACTGCAGCCCTCTGGCGTCAGGACTGCGACAAACTGCTAGCAATGTCTGGGCGGGGACCGCCACCTGATGTCACGGACAGACGCCAGCATGACTGTATATAGTGGGCGGTCCCACCGCCTGTCTTCCAGTTCTTTCCCACTGTTGACCTGCACAGGAACCTCGTGGTAAATGTTGCTTCAGTTGATTGCCATTTTGTTTAGTCCTTTTCTTATTTTCTTGAAATAGTTACGTGTAACTTCGTCTTTTATGTCTTTTCCACCCAAGACAAAGAAGAAATACGAGAAGTCGGCATGCAGATTCCTCATAAGGATGGCCATAAACTCTTCCTAGTCTCAGGTCATGACACTGAGGCCTGCCCAGACTGCAAGCCCGTTAGCCAGGCCACACGCAAATGCAGGCAGCAAACCCTGGAAGCCCATCTTCTGAAGCCCAGGATGACCTCCTTAGAGCAGGAGATGCAAAAGCTGAGGATCTGCTTCTTCCTCCTCTTCAGAGCAGAAAAGAGAATTACTGGGGTGGGAGCATCTGGAGGACGGGGGCGGGTCTCCGCCACAAATGCCACCAGCCCTAAGACCATGATCTCCCGTTGGACAAGGCCGCTCCCTCGCCTTCACTGGTGACAGTCCAGGCTTCTTCTTCTTCAGGTACTCCAGGTATTTCTTTTGCTTTCAAGCCCATCAGGACAGGCTCCAAACCTGGATCTTGACTGTTAAGTCGCCTGCCGGATCCTAGCGATCACCACAGTCTCCACTGGTAAACTGGACTCCTGTTCTTCTGGAGCCTGCCCAGTCGTTGTAAGACAGATTCCTGCTCTACGAGAACCTGCCCGGCACTAACCAATAAGTCATCTAGAGGCTCGCCCTCTGCCCGCCGCAGCTTTTCTTCTTCTTCCACGACCGATAAGTCAGCCTGGGAACTCTTGTGACCACCCAGTCAAGCTCACCCATCGGGGGCTGACACGGATCACCTGACGCCTGTCGAGCTCTCGCTGACCTCTCATGGCCAGCACTCTTGCCAGGTCCCTCTTGGGCAGGAATCTTCCCTCCACCTTCCGTGGAGGAACCTCCTGTACCCGACCTTCAATCCGGGATGGAGGGAAGTGGGTCCTCTGGATGTGGTGCATTCCTCCCCACTCCAGTACAGATTCTCACTGAGACTCCCACAGATCCTCTCCTGGGAATCTGACATCTGAGTCAGTCCCACGCCGACTCCCAGGGACCTTCCTCTCCTGTCGGGCCCTACCTTAGCCCCGATGCCAAAGGTTCCTTACGTCCAGACTTTGTGCCTCAAACACCTAATACTCCGTCGGACTTTTGGATCAATTACCATCAGAGCCACCATTAGGGCTCCTATGGCAGTCCATGCCAGGTGTCCCAATGCTGGCTTATCCGCACCAGATCCTTTCCATGCCCATCAAGGCCCCGGACTAGCATGGCATTCCCCAAGGTCCCTCTTTTGGTGTCTGCATTTTCCAGGCTTTCCGATGCCGGGTTACCTGCCACCGGGCCCGACATTCAGCACTTTGCACCTCATGTTACAGCGTGGGATATGAGGCAACTGGGCTATGCACCACCCTCTTTCAGGGGCCAGAGTACCTCCCCTCATTATTTGGGGATTGGCCCTCTCCTTCTCCTCCTCCTCCTCCTCCTCCAAAGCCTCAACCTCAGCAGGACCTCCAGGCCATGTTCCAGACCTGGTGGCAGGAGGCCAGATCACAGTTGGTATCTGACCTGGACAAGAGACTGCCAACCCCGATGGTTAACCCCACCCCTTGCTCTTTGTCACCCATGGGTTCTCACCATTCGGCCATGGTACACATTTCAGGAGGGCCACTCAGGAGGTCACTTTATCGGGAATTAAAACCTCTGACAGAGAGGATCCTTGGGTTTGAGGAGGACTCTTCCGCCTCTTCTTCAGGAGATCTATCCAGAACCATAGGGGCTAAGAGTGAGGAGTCGCCCAAGTCACCTCCAGAGGACCCCTCCTCACAGAATTCGTCCAGTATCCTCCAGCAGGCCAACGGATGGAATGCAGAGGAACAAGACCCCAAACCCAATGCTGCCTAGCAGAGCATCTAGACATGGAAGGTGTGTCACCCATTCGATTCCTCCTTGGACTGCCCCCCATATGAGGATCTCTGCTCTACCATTTGGCAGTTGCCTCTTGATCCAGCCATCCCCAAAGGCGGACCGGATATATCACACACGGAGGGTGTATGCCATCTTTGCTTTCAACCCAAGGCTGATTCTGTCGTGATAGCTGCGGCTCACGATCTGCATTGCTAGGCCCAAACTTATGAGCACCTCTCCTCCTCCTCCTGATAAGAGTCGAGGCAGGCAGACCAGATTGGGTGCAAAGTCTATGCCTCTTCTACGTGTGCTCTGCATTCTTTAAACTACATAGCACACATGGTGTCCTATCAAAAGACCACTATGGCTAAACTCAAGGCTAGACTTGAGGCCGTGGGGATTCAGACCTCAAAACTGAACTCACTAAGTCCCTGCATTTGTCCAAGATCTCTTGTAGACACACATTGAGAGCTACCTATGATTCCATAGATGTGGTTGCTCCCTCCACCGCCATGGCAGTGTGCCTCAGGCGCCATGCCTGGCTATGTATTTCCTGGGCTTTCTCCAGACATGCAGGCAGCAATTTAAGATGCCCCTTTTCAAGATTCAGTCCTCTTCAGGGAGACACCAAAGATATTATCAGGGGCTTCAAGTCTAAACAGACCTTTTGGCACAAGCAGAGGCGGCAAACAAGCAACCCTTCTCCAGGCATCAGACAAAGGAGAGCATTGGGTCCACTGTACTTCCCCCTGCCTCCAAGGCTCAGCGAGGCTGCGGAGGAAACCTCCCCTCCTGCTCATCCACCTCCTGACTCTTACAGTCCTCCCCTCGTCCACCTCCCAGCAGCATGGAGCCAGTGGGAAGATTTGCCCTTTACCTTGCAGAGTGGCAGGACATCACGTCAGACTCATGAGTGATACAACTAGTAGCAAAGGCACACCATTGAGTTTCTGGAAAGGCTTCTAGACTCACCTCCAGGACGATCTCATTATCCCTCAAACCTGGTTCCTCTGGTAAGGGCCAGTTACTAGCTATAATTCAAAAATCGGCCATAGAACCAATACCTTGGGCACAGAGGGAAAAGGGTTCTACTCCCATTTCTTCCTCATCCACAAAAGATGGGTGACCTCAGGCCAATACTGGGCCTCGGCCAGCTGAACCTTTATGTAGAATACAGAAGGTTTCGCATGCTGACTATCCAGGGACTCCTGCCCCTGCTTCAGACAGACCACTGGCTCTGTGCACTGGACATGCAGGACGCTTACCTGCACATTCCAGTTTCCCCAGCCACCACCACTTCCTCGTTTTTCTTCCAAGGAGCACTTCCAATTCAAGCCCTCCCTTTGGCCTCTCCCGGCACCCAGGGTTTTCACCAAGTGCCTCAGCGGTGGTGGCAGTGGCGCTGTCGACATGGGATCCACGTGTTCCTATACCTGGACGATTGGCTCTTACAGTAGCAGCTCTGTCCAGGAGCAGCCTGGAGGACTCTTTGTCCTCCACCCTGACATTTATGCATGACTGAGTATACCGTCAGTTACCCCAAGTCGTCTCTGGTCCCTTTCCAATGCCTTCAATTCATTGGAGCAGTATTGGACACGGTCCCGGCAAGGCCTTCCTCCCAGCGGACTGGGTGGATACCTTGCAGGAGCAGGCTAGACTGGTAGCCTCCTCCAGCGCGTGCCCCAGCCAGGATGTTTTTACACCTCCTTGGCTTGATGGCAGTGTCCATCCCTGCCGTCTCCTTGGCCAGGCTGCACACGAGGTCATCCAGTGGGCATTAAGGATCCAGTGGGATCAGCGTACGGATGACCTGCATCATCCTATCCTGGTATCCAGCACACTCAAGAGGGACCTCTTGTGGTGGTAGGATCCTCTGAGTCTTTCTCGGGGACACCCTTCAGGCCCACCCCTCCCTCTTGGATCCTCACCACAGATGCATTGGGTCTGGGTTGGGAGCCCATCTGGAGACCACCAGACCCAAGGGACATGGTCCCAGCTGGAATCCTCTCCACATAAACATTCTGAGATAAGGGCGGTCCTGTATGCCCTTCAGGCCTTCCAGTCACTACTTTCTATGGGAACACTGCTAGTACAGACTGACAGCATGTGTGTGGTCTGGTACATCAACAAGCAGGAGACACCAGATTGTTCCTCCTGTGCAGGGAGATGATGGGGTCTGGTACTGGGCAGTCCAGCACTGTCTACATCTCACAGCTGTGCACATTCCAGGCATTTACAATGTCCTGGGTACAGCGTCAGCCAATCCTCATCTCAAGCTCATGAATGGGAACTTCACCAGGAAGTGGCAGAACATCTGTTGCATCATTGGGGGCGTCTGCAGGTAGATCTCTTCGCCTCCCATTCAGCGCAAAGCGTGCCAGGTTCTGCTCGCTCATTCAAGGGCCTGGTGTTATCTGGCTATCTGGAGACACGCTATCTCTCTGCTGGACAAGGAAATACTTGTATGCTTTCCCTCCTTTTCCCATTCTGCAAAGAGTTCTGCTGAAGTTTCAGGCAGAGGGGCTCAAATGTTGCTGATTGCCCCCTCTGGCCCAGGCAGATCTGGTTTCCACTCCTGCAGCAGCTGGCAGTGGAACCCCAGTACCTCTTCCTCTTGGCATGACCTACTAATGCAGGAACAGGGAAGACTCATGCATCGGTCCTCAGGTCCCTGCATCTTCATGCATGGCTCCTTCAGACATAATTGTGTCATGCTTTGAAGTCTCGAGAGAGTCACACATGTCCTGGTGGAGGCTAGGACGCCTTCCACTAGGTCAACTTATGCTATGAAATGGAAGTGATTTTCCATTTGGGCGACCTCAAGGGATGGGACCCTTTTTCTGCCCGGTGCCCCAGGTGATGGAATACCTTTGCACCTGTCTGACTCAGGACTCAGTTACTCTTTGTTGAAAGTTCACTTGTCCGCTATCTCTGCCTATCACACTTTGGTGGATGGGAAAACTGTCGCCCAGTTGGAGGTCTCCAAAACCTTTTAAAGGGATCCTCCACTTGAAGCCCCCAATCCATGACCCTGCCAACCTTGGGATTTGAATTTATTTTGGAAAAGCTTACGTTGACCCCTTTGAGCCAGCAGTAAGCTGTGAGATGTGCTATTTGTCCTGGAAAGTACTCTTTCTAGTTGGTTACTTATCCTCAGAGGATTTCTGAGCTTGAGGCCCTCCTGTGTAAGGAGCCTTATTTTATTTTTCACAGAGACTGGGTGGCTCTGCGCACAAATCCTAAGTTTCTTCCTAAGGTGGTTTCTGAGTTCACCTTAAACCAGACAGTTGAACTAATGGTGTACTACCCTACTTATTCTAATAAGGTGAGGGCTCTCCTGCACACGTTGGATGTGCACAGGATTTTATGTTATTATGTTAACAGGACCAAGGATGTGTGAAAATCAGATCAGTTGTTTGTTTCTTTCGCCTCAAAACTCTGGGGTCGGTTTTCTAAGATGTGCTTGTCCACATGGTTGGCTAACTGCATCCATTTTTGTTATCAGAAGTACAGCAGACCTCTTTGTGGGAGGTCAGAGGCCACTTACTAGGGGTATGGCTGCTTCCACGGCCCTCCTCAAGAATGTTTCCATGGCAGATATTTGTGCTAGCAACCTGGAGTTCGGTCCACACTTTCACCAAGCATTACAGTCTAGACATTGCCTTTAGGCATAGGGCAGGTTTTGGCCTAGCTGTGCTGCAGGGCCTTCTGTCTTAGACCTGCTCTGGTCTTTCTGCAGACTTTCCTCCTCCCTTGCTTCAGTTAGTCTTACTGAGTGTGACTGCTTGGGACTCAGTCCTACATGTTATAACCTACTGCAGGAACTCTCTCAAAGTAAAATAGTATGGTTCGTAGAAATTACCGTAACAGTAGATCTTCGAGAGAGGTTCCTGCAGTGAGTCACTTCCCTCCCTCCTGCCTCCAGCTTTTCTGTAGGCTTTTTACGGCTTTCTGGATGGGCTCCAGGATTTCATCTGTTTCTCCTGTCGCACTCACTTTGGGTCTCTGTGGAGGAGAACTGGAAAGCGGTGTGAGGACCACCTATAGGGTCACATTGACGCCAGTCACATGACGCTGGGGTGGGCGGGTCCTCCGCCAAGACATTGCTAGCAAAGTTTGCTGTGCGTCCTGATGCCAGAGCGCCAGTCCCACATGTTATGACCACTGCAGGAACCTCTCTTGAAGATGTAACTGTTACGTAAGTTCTTACACAACTGTACTTTACTCAAGGTGTCATGGTAAGGCAGGGGTTGGGGAGAACAAGGGCACAAAATCCATCTAGACAATAGGTCCCAAGCTACCGTAGGGTATAACAGGGCATTCTGAATGGACTGATGGTCTTTTTGCCAACCTATTCTACGTTTCTCTGAGTAGCTCTCAGTAGTCTCTGTGGGACAAGGTAGAAAAAGGCAAAACTTCCCAGTCCTTCTTTCCCGTCAGCAAAACGAACTAACTAAATAAATAACTAACTCACTCACTCACTAGCAGAGGGTTTTATAAAAAGAAAGTTTGTTTCTGTACCTGAAGAAACCTAAAGGAGCATTGCAATGAAGTGGGCCAGTTGGTATGGCATTTTGACTCGCACACTCTTGTTACTTTCTGTTGTACTGTGTAATTTTTAAAGTTTAACAGAGCTATTTAACATGTTAAATTTAGACTTTATATGACATATCTCTCCCAAACTGAACATTGTGCTGACCTTTGACACGACAACACACTACTCGTATATCTTTTAGTATCTCAGGAGGTGATCCCAGATGGCCTGCAGGAAATGCTGAGCATTATCAGCTGAGTCACCTAGCCTGCATGATTCTGTTTATTTTGTGTTCTTTTATCATGACAGGTAATAAAATGCTTAGCATTATTTTTAAAAAGTGATTTTTTTTACTATTGTTTTACTTTTTAATTTCCTTTATTTCATGAACCAGTTTCTCTTCCTCAGCTCATCCACGAGCCCCTAGATTCCACACCAAGAGCGGTTACCACTGTGTCCCAGACAACCCACGCCTTACTCCCTTGTATACTGTCTTGCACATAGTCTTCCAGGTGAGGCTGAATGGCTGGGTGGAAAGTCAGCCAGAACTTTCCCACTGGAGGAGGGGACAGGGACCCAGAGGTCCAGTGTCATAAGCGGTAGGGAAGATGTAGTAGCAGCAGCATCCACAAGAGTGCCACCATTGTTTCCCCTAGTTCGCTTTCTATCCCCTGTGTTGGACCCATCCCACAGGGCCTCAGCCTGACACTGGAGACCCTTCTGGCTATTAAAAATGGGTTTGGGTCAGGCCACCCACCACACACTCACTTTAACTTGACCGGATGCATGATGCCACCATGTGACTTGTTCACATCCTACATCTCATCAGCAGCAAGACGTAACCCCCCCAAATCTGGAGCTGTGTGTTTGTGCCCATTGGATTCCCTGCCCTCAAACCACGAAGGGCAGTCATTTAGCTGCAGAATCCGCCCCCAAGGAAAGAGGTGTGCAGAGGGATACTCCGTGACTACCTCTGGTACCCACTGTATGACATCTTAGGTATGCTTCTCCAATCCAGTTCGTCAGCATATACCCCTTACTCAGGTCATCATCATAAGCCCTTAGTGTTAAGACTATCTTGTTGCCTAAAATGTAATGACCACATCAGTTGGGTAAAGGTTGTGCATAGTTGGGTCTGAATAATGTTTTTACTGTTCATTTTATTTTGGACCGATAGTACACATTTTCATTATTCCTAGATCACTTCAGTGGAATATAAACGCTCAATGAACATAAATGTAACCTGTTACTTTAAGGATGAGACTCTGAAAAATAATGACAAAGATGAATTGTTTCCACTGTGTAGTTTCTAGACTGTGAATACTCCTTGTCCCAGATGTGTTTTAGATGCATCTGTGATTATACTGCAGTGCTGATTTCTAGACACGTAGAGTTTTTTTTATGGCCCCAGACAGTCTGTTGCAGGGATTTTCCAGCGCTCCAAATAATTGATTTACTGCTGTGACTACTTAGACTGACTTTGAGGCACTAAACCCTTATGGCACATAAAATCTTCACTTGTCAGTCTTGTAAAATAAAATATTTTCTAGTTAAAGGCCTTTGCAGGTCTCCTAATTCATGTATACTAAATTTTCCTCAGCCAGACTAAAAGTCATGGACTAACAGATGAAGTAAATTTAACTGTGGTAGCCTTATGTTTTGGGGTGAGACGTTATCTACAGTGGTAGGCTTATATTTTGAGGAGCCGTTATTTATGCTGCCTATCTCTGCTCCCGGCTTCTGGTTAGATGGGCTTCAACTTGGCAGTTTATGCTCCTCACGTCCAGATCTCATACTAGAAGCCTCAGCTTGCCTTAGTGATGCTCTTCAGGCACGGTTTCCCTTAGTGTAATAAATTAGGTAACAAGATGCAAACATTAAAAAATGAATGATCTCCGCTAATTGTGGGGTGGGGCTGGAGGTGCTGGTGCCTAAGGCTAGGTTTTTTTCATTACTGTAGATGCTCAGAATACTTTTGAAACCATCCCTGTCCAGTTCATACCTTTTGGCAACTGAATCAATGAGACTTAGTACTGTAGATGAAGTTTTACATTTTGTAACATAATATTGCAACTGAGTTCAGTTACACCATAAAATAGGTTAAATAGATTTCATTTTTTTGTGATATTTATAGGTAAGCAATAACCCTCGAGGGTGCCAGTGAGACAGTGCAGTTAGGCATAGCTTCCCCGCATGTTATCACGAGGTTCCAAAACATGGCGGCAGCTTTGTATCAGTATAACCTAGACTCAATCGTGGATATCTCTTTTTTCTGTTTATGTGCCTCTCTCCAGCAACCCTCCCTATCTCATCAGGACTACCTGATCACCATGCCATCCCCAGCCATGGCCACTACCTCCATGGAGCCTTGGTGACGTCCCCAGGCAGGGTCATGGTGTGGGGATGTACCCACGGACATTTGTGCTTTGTCTGGTGGTGCAGTGTGTTGGAGGTGGGAACCTAGATATACAGCGTTCTTCATTGCAGAAGTGCTGGGGCCACTTTCTCTCCTTGTTTCCTCCCATCCCTGGTGACTTCACATTCAAACAGCATGAAGTCTTGCTATATTATAGACATTAGCAATTTGTTCCAGCTCTAGAACTGCCCCGGAGTGAAATGGTTAAAACCATTCCAAAATAGAATTTTGCAGCAGAGGCAGCTCTATCTGCTCCTTTCAAACTTGAACTGTCAGATTCTTTACTCCGCCTCAGTGAACAGTCACTCCGAGATTTCTCCTTCTGCTCGGTTCATTTCTGGTTTAAAAGTGTTTTCTCGGTTGGATTTAACGAGAATAGTTTTATTTTAACAGAAAACCGTTCAGTTCAAGCTCTATCTGTGGTAACCGTAAGTAAATGAAGGTTTTGTCTGTGTGGAACTTGAGAGTTATCGGTTCGGTTTTGAACCGATCAGTGGGTTAAAACTCATTTAAAACTAAAAGTTACTATTTTAGAGTGCGGTTCCGGTTCTTATCAGTTCTAAAAACGGATTTATTACGTTTTCAATACCGTGACACGTTAGGAACCGATAAGGTGTTCTTGCCTGGCACTGCCGTTAAAGGGCAAGTTTTTGGTTAGACTGGCATTATGTCTGAGAAACCCAAAGAAAAACCGGGCCCCTGGGTTTCAACACTGTGATGTTTGTGGGGAAGTCTTTGCCAAGGCTGACCCACACACCATGTGTTTATTGTCTGGGTTTGACCACCTCCAGTCAGACTGCCAGGTATGTAAGAATTTCCTGCAGCCACCCTGGAAAAAGATTGGGCAGGCTCAGGGAACGAGAGAGGCCAAAAAGTCCGCTGACCCGATGGACAGCCCGGTTCGCAGTGCCAACCGAACCAGAGGGAGTGCCCTCTGACCAGGGCCAGACTTCCTCGGCAAAGAAAAGCTGGTTCTGAGGAACCAATTCCAGTAAAGAAAACAAGAAAATCAGCAGGTCTGGAGTCAAAATTCCTTCTCCAACTGCTGCAGAGATAACAAAAGCCATACAAATTGTCCAGTCACTGTCTCAGGGTCCGTCCGAACCACCACTATCTGGTAAAAGGTCGGTTCGTCCGGTCCCAGTGGTTCAGGATTATGATATTGAGGAATTTTATGAACCAGAGGAGGAGGAGGAGGATTATGAACAGTATGAATGTGGCTGGGAAGGTCTGGGTGTGCCCATTGAACGGACATCTCCCCAGACAGACCTTTAGAATCTCCCCTATGCTGTCTGAGTCCCCATCTCATTTTATGTTTTATAAAAAGTTGCTGAAACCCTCCAGCTTCCTTTAGAAGAGGCTGTGGATGAGCAAGAGGTGCCTGATTTTGTAGAAATGATGGATATTCCAGAGTCTAGGAGATTGTCTATTCCTTTGCATAAGTCTTTTAGAAACAAACAATTAAAATTTTAAAAGCTCCTAATTCTGTGCCTCCTGTAGATAAAAATGTGGACAGAAGGTATACATTGTCAGGCCTGATACAGAATTCCTTTCTCAGCAATGCAGTCATGTTGGGGTAGTTCAGGCTGCTGCCTGTGATAAACTTATATTCCCTTGGCTTCACATCCTCCTGACAAGGATTCCAGGAAGATTGATGCCATGGCAAAAAAAAAAAACAGTATATGGCAGCCTCTCTGGGACTCAGGCAAGCAAATTATATGGCTTATGTAGCTAGGTATCATAAATCTAGATGGGATACTGTTATGCAATTGGCCAAACAGGCCCATGGCCAGCTGGCTAGTGAACTAGAACAGGTGGCTGCTGATGGCATTGAAGCCTCTAAGGTTTAGTTTCATGCTGCTGTGGATGTTAATGATGTTTCCTCTAGGGTCATGGCCACATCTGTAGCTTTTCATGAGGTTGGCCTGGCTCAGGTGTACTAGTTTGTCACAGGATACCCAGACTAAGGCTATGGATTTTCCTATGGTGGGAAATTCTCTGTTTGGAGAGCAGACAGAGAATTACATGAAGAAGATGGATGAATATGGGACTACTTACAAGAGTGCCCAGGCTAAGGGCGGCAAGCCACTCCTCAAAGGCATGCCCCAGGGGTAGGGGTAGGCCTTTTCACAGGCCTTTCTACCAGACTCAGGCCTCCTCTGCCTTTGCTCAGAGGGGCTTCTTCAGAGGCAGGGGCAGGCGGGGGTGGGCAGACCTGCTCCCACCCCCAGCCTAAAGCTCCTGCATGAAACAGGCACCCTGATGGGGTACCCAGGGCCGATTCTCCTGTACCAGTGGGGGCAGGCTGGCTCTTCAGTCAGAATTGGGCTTCTTTAACCTCAGACAAGTGGGTTCTGGAAGTAGTAAGCCAGGGTCTGGTTCTCAGCTTCAAAAGTTTCCCAAGTTGAGAAGCAGACTTTTCTACCTGCAAGTGCTTCAGAGACCTCGCTCTGAAACAGAGGTCTCATCCCTGTTAGCTCTCAGAGCAGTAGAAAGGGTTCCTCCCTGCATCAGGGCAGGGGTCTGTATTCAGATACTTCCTTACCCCAAAAAGACAGGAGAATGGCGGCCCATTTAGATCTCAGATATCTGAACAAGCATCTTTTGAAACCAAAGTTAAAATGGTAACTCTGGCAATGATTTTACCTTCCCTAGGCCAGGGACTGGCTAGCCTCTCTGGACCTCAAGGATGCCTATTTCCATGTCCTAATCAGAAGATCCCATCGAAAGTACCTCAGATTGAACTGCCCTCAGGTCATTACCAGTTCAGAGCAATGCCCTTGGCCTTACCTCTGCTCCAAGGGTATTCACAAAGTGTCTAGCAGTGGCAGTGGCCCACTTAAGGAGGCAGAGGTTGCTGTTTCCCTATCTAGACGACTGGCTCATAGTAGGCCAGTCCCCAGAACAGGTAAATCTCACCTGCAGGTCACCCAGCAGCTTCTCACCTCCTGGGTTTTCTGCTAAACCTACCAAAGTTGGTTCTGGAACCAGTCCAGGTACTCACCTTTATAGGGGCAGAATTGGACACAAAGCTAGCCAGAGCCTTTCTTCCCCAGAAAGGGTAAGGAATTTAGTGGCTCTGGCCTCTTCCTTCACTCTGCAGGTCTCTCGAGCAGCAAGACACTTTCTGCAGCTCCTGGGGCACATGGCTGCATCCACAGCTGTTGTGCAGGGAGCCAGATTTCAGATGAGAGACATTCAGTTTCACCTGAGAACCTTTGGTCTCAGAGAAGAGACCCCTTTCCAAGTTGGTCCCAGTGACTCGAACCTTGATCCTAGCTCTCTAGTGGTGGCAGGATCAGAGCAATTTAAAGCGGGGTCCCCTTCATTTCCCCTTCTCACGACTTGACTCTTACTACAGATGCTTCCTTTCTGGGTTGGGGAGCCCACATGGGCGACCTTTCCACTCAGGGAGTTTGGTCCCCCAGGAATCTCTGCTCCACATCAATTTGCTGGAACTCAGAGCTGTCTTTTAGCTCTTCAAGCTTTTCTGCATCTGTCACGACAAGGTGATACAAGTCAGAACAGACAACACCACAACAATGTGGTACATCAACAAACGGGCACTCGGTCTTGGCCTTTGTGCACCGAGGCAATGAAGTTGTGGTCTGTGCCTATTCCCTGAACACTTCCCTCATAGCAGTTCATCTTCCAGGAAGGACAATGTCTAGCGGATGCCCTCAGTAGGATTTCCCAGGACCATCCACAATGGTCCCTGGATCCTCAAGTGCTGGGGATAGTTTTTGCCAGGTGGGGCATCCTCAGATAGATCTTTTGCAGCCCCAGACAATCACAGACTTCCTCTGTTCTGTTGCAGGCCTCCAGTACTGGGCTCAGTTCCCTGGATGCCCTTCTTCTGGATTGGGAGGAAGTTACTCTATGCTTCCCCCTTTCCCTCTCCTATTCAAAGTACTAGTCAAAATCAGATCTCAGCCTTGCAGGGTGATTCTGATTGCCCCGGATTGGCCAGGCAGCCCTGGTACCCTCCTTCTGTCTCTGACAGTCCATCTTCCCTGTGCCTCCCCAGGAATCACAATCTGTTGACTTGTGCCCAGGAAGGGTTTGGTATCAGACCTCAAATCCCTCAACCTCAAGGCCTGGCTCTTGAGGAGTTAGAGTTTGCTGATTTACACCTCTCTCAGGGTGTTCTTGAGATCCTAAAGGCTTCCAGAAAGCCTTCCACTAGGCTACTTATAGTTCTAAATGGAAAAGGTTTTCCATTTGGTGTGCTGGGAAAATATTTCCCAGAATCTGCTGAATTGCCCTTTTGTTAGATTACATGGTACATCTTAATTCCTTGGGTCTCAGACCAGCTACCCTGAGAGTTCATTTGGCAGCTGTGTCTGCTTTTGTGTCAACAGGAAAGTCATCCCTCTTCCCTCTCATCCTGTGTTTTCCAAGTTTTTAAGGGGTTACTCCATACTAATCCTCCCTTTCAGGAACCGCCCTGCTTGGGACCTTAATGTTTGCATTGCCCAGTTAATGCACCCCTTTTGAACCTCTGTCTTCTGCAGAGCTTAAGTACCTAACTTGGAAAACTGTTTTCTAGTGGCTATCACTTCTGCCAGACGCATAAGTGAATTGCAAGCCTTGTCAGTGGAGACTGACTTTATTTCTTTCCACAGGGATAAGGTAGTCCGTAGGACTAATAGGAAGTTTTTGCCTAAGGTGGTTTCAGATTTCCATCTTAATCAATCTATCTCCCTTCAGTATTTTTCACTGATCACTCCTCTTCGGGTGAGAGGAGGTTGCACAAGCCTGGATGTTAAGAGAGCTCTTAGTTATTATATAGAGCGTACCAAAGGTCACAGGTTCGAATCCTCCAACTTTTCCTTACCTATGGTGAAGTTGGAAAGGCAAACCTGCCACTAAGAGATCAATAGCCAGGTGGATTGTCTCTTGTATCCAATTTTGTTATCAGAAAGTGGGCAGAGCCCCCGGTTTGAGGGCTCATTCTACCAGGGGTACAGCTGCGTCTCTAGCTGCTGCCAGAGATATCCCTTTATTAGAGATTTGCCAGGCTGCTACTTGGAAAGCGGTACACACTTTTACCAAGCATTACTCCCTGGATGTCCAGGCCAGGAGAGATGCTCGGTATGGCACAGCTGTTCTTCAGAGCCTATTCCTAAGTAGGTTCTGCCCTCCTCCATGGAGGTACTGCTGTGTATTCTGCTAATGTCTATAATATAGTAAGACTTCATGTTGTTTGAAGAAAAATTACTCACCTTAGTAATGTTGTTTCTTCTAATGGAGTCTTGCTATATTAAAGACCTCACCCCAACCTGCCCCTCTCAGAACCTCTACTTGGTGGGGTGGGCAACTTAGTGTGGGCACTACTTATGTCCTGTTAGCATTTTGTCCCTTTGGGACTTTTGAGGGTGTGTATGTGTGCAGCGTGTGTGTGTTTTATTATACTTATGTTCCATTTTCATAATATTAGAATGGTGTTAGTATTTCTGGTCCCCTGACTTGAGTCTTGGGTGTTGGGACCATCAATGGTTGTTATTATTTAGGTAGCCATTTGGCTAGTGTGAGTTACAGCTTCCACACAGACCTTAGTGAGTTTGGCTCGTAAAGATCTGACAGTTCAAGTTTGAAAGGACACAGATAGAGCTGCTCTCGTGCCAAAATTCTATTTGGAATGGTTTTAACCATTTCATTCCGGGCAGTTCTAGAGCTGGAACAAACTGCTAATGTCTATAATATAGCAAGACTCCATTAGAAGAAACAACATTACTAAGGTGAGTAATTTTTCTTCTTGGGCGTCAAGGCATGCCCCACACACTGTGCACATGTCTGCATGCCAGCATCAATGATGTTCTTACCTCCCCATGGTCCTTCAGCCCCATTACCACCTGTGGTCACCTAAGTGTCAGTAATGTGGCAGAGGATGGACCTTCTTCCCAGAAGAGAAAGAGTATCTCTGAGACGCTCAACCTTCTACCCCAGGGCCGCTAGCGACCCAAACTGGTTCCCAGACTTGGTTTGCCGGCATCACAAGTGGTAACGTTACTGCTTTGCCGACACAGGCAAGCTTCTTTCTGTGTTTTTTTTTTCAACAGTTTATTTACCCAGCCAGGATAGCCCAGCTGAGATGCAGCATCTCATTTCCAGTGGAGTCCTGCTTCTACTCATTTCCGCAACTAGGTGAAGTGGAGCACTAAAAGGTTAAATGACTTGTCCAAGGTTATACACTGAGTATTTTGGCTCAAACAGGGATGGAACATGCCACCTCTTGGTTCCTGAGCCTTGCGCTAACTGTGCTAACCATAAGACCCCAAGACTGTTGCCAGCTACAGGTAAGGACACTACCTCATTCAACAGAGCATTTCTTGGGCTTCCAAGCAGTGATTGCCTGTGTTCACTATCCTCGTCTGAGGATGTCCTTTAATACTGTAGTTGTAGTTCCCTAGTACACATCTGGAAACAATCTGTTATCAGCTCGTATGCCTTTCCGGGAAAAACATTTTAAATAAATAAATTGTTTGATACTGACTTCCTTGTTTTTATTTTCCTTTATTTTTTATTTTACTGTTTATGCCCCTCTTTCTTCTCAGAGCCCTCACCCATTCAGACCTTCTACATCCTCCCAGCGTTATCACCCTATTCACCCTTCTAAGCTGACCATAATTTACCTCTTGTAGTGGGACCTTTGATGGTGACACCAAACCACTAAGACCACTCAAAGTTAGGTGCTCTTGGTGGAGGCTGGCTACACTGAGCCCAAGAGTATTACATTGCTTCATCCATGGTGCACAGATGTTTTTCCACTTTTCTTTCTCGTCACCCTGAGGACACCGACATCACAGGAACCACAAGTAGTGTGTGTGCTACTCGTGGCAATGCATAGCACCAATCAGCATCCCCTCACTATGCTCCTCGTGATGCTCAGGCAGTGTATTGCCACCTGTGCTGACATTGGAAGCAGCGCTGTGGCAGTGTTGGGCACCAATCCTCTTGGAGGAGAACAGCTTTCTGGGAAGCTCAGTCCTCCCCTCCCTGTCCGAGCGTGATCCTGAACCTGGTGCCTACTGTACTGTTTCTTTTTAATTCAATGTACTTTACTAGGTTTCCACTTTCACACAAACCACAACCATATATTCAGCATTAGGAATGCCAGAAAAAAAAACAAAAGGTGGGGGATACCCCTTATCCTACTCAATACAGAAAAATTACTGCAGTAGTACTAATTAGTAAAAGAAAAAGAAGCCCCCTCTCTCCCCAATCCCCACCATCCCTCCCCTAACCCACCCACAGTCCGCCCCATGCCAAGTGCTAAACAAAAGACCTGTGGGCTAGAGGTGACTGGTGTTTCAGCGATCATGTCAAACCGTCTATGGCATTCATGCAGTAAGTATTCCATCTAGAGGTCCCCATCTGGTTTGGTAGGCTTGGTTCTATGAACATAGAGGCAATGTGCTTTTTGAGTTGCAGTGCAAGCAAAATTTCCTTATGCCTCTCCAGCACTGGAGAGGAGTGACTTCTCCTTCCAGTGTCTCATGATTATTAGTTGGCTGTGGCCAAGACTAGTGATATATGGGCTTTCCAGATCCTAAGGACTCCAGAAGGAAATTATTCAATAGGTAGATCTCAGGGGTAAATAAGGGATCTGGACCTAGAATAGGATCAAGGTTGTTTGATAACTTGCCAAAGGTTTGCACATGTGAGCAAGTCCATACCATATGATAAAGAGTTCCATGGGGGTCAGCACATCTCGGGCAACTACGGGAGGAAGCCTACCTATTTTATGCAATTGCACCGAGTAAAGTATAAGTTGTGCATAATGTTAAAGTGGATGAGGTATAACTTATCTTGTTTAATAAGTGTATATGCATTGAGCCATAATTTCCACCAGAAGGCCACATCAGTCCCCAGAGACAGCTCCTGGGACCAGTAATAACAAACTCCTTGAGGAGATGGGGATCCAGAGATTGTAACTCGTTATGCACTTTGGAGATCGCATGAGGCTGGCTATCGCCAGTTGCAGAATTATGGACAGCTCAGTAGAGGGAGCTGGTATCGCCAGTCCACCTCTCGTGTGGGCAGCAATTGCGTCTTTGAGTTGTATATATCCAAAGGCAGTTGCCCCTGACCACTGAATAGGAGCTGAAAGTTGGGAAAGGAAAGTAGTTCACCCCAGCATAAAGATCAGCGGTTTCTTCCCAAGTGGGAGAGGGGCCAGGTTAAAGCTGAGATAGGTTTGTGCTCAATTCTAAAGTGAGGTTACCCAAGAGAGTTGGTCCAGGGCCGAGTGCCACGACTGGGAAAGGTGCACCTGTAGTTGGTGTAGTGCTCTAATGGACCACCCTATTGGTTTGTGCTTCAGTGACTTCAGGAGTGCTTTGGGGTAGCACATATTAATGCGGGAAGTGCACAGTGATCTTGTGCAGCCAGGAATCTGTCTATCTCTAACCAGAGTGGTACATAATGGGGTATTCCATCCAGTCATCCTGTACCCTGTGAGCCATTCCACTAAGGTGGTGTGCACAATAGTACATGAAGAAGGAGGGGACCACCAGGCCACCTTGGGGTTTTGGAGCAGTAAGTTTAAAGTAGGCCTGTCTGACTTACCCTTCCACATAAAGGCATTTAGCGTCTTTTGAAGTTTGGAGAACCAGCTTTTAGGGAAGAACAAGCCAAGCATTCCCATCGGGTACAGGAGGACGGGCAGGACTTTCATTTTACAATATTGATTCTCCCCATAATGATAGGGGAGGGTACCCCATCTGTCCATGTCAGACTGAAGTACTTTTAGTAGCTCAGTGAAGTGGCTCTTATCGTTGAGGGTATAACTCTGGTTACTTTGATCCCTAAATATGTGAGGGACTTTGCTTCCCATGATAGGTTATAACATGCCTGCTCCGCCTGGGAAATTCTATTGTTCAATGGGAATAGTTTTGTTTTAGAGATTGTTTGTAGTAGGATACCTGTGAGAATGCCTTTATTTCATCAAGGAGTGTCGGGATACCAGTCTGGGGTTCCTCCAAGTGTAAAGCAGGTCATCAGCATAAGCTGAGAGAACATAGTGTTGTTCACCCACTCTAATCCTTTAAGTGCAGTAGAAGAGACAGGCCTTCTAATTAGGTGTTCCAGGTACAGGTTAAAGAAGAGGGGACAGTGGGCAGCCCTGCCTGGTACCATGGTAAGGGAGGGGTCAGAGGATACCGTTACACCAAATTTGAGCTGATGGGGTAGAGTAGAGAGCCGAACCCATTTATAAAGGCATCCGGAAACCAAATCGGGCCATGGTCTCACCAAGAAATCCCAGGAAACCCGGTCAAATGCCTTCTCGGCATCCAGGGACACGAGGACCGCAGGTGACGCCGAGTCCCCGGACACCGAGAGAAGGTGCAACAATTAACGCATGTGGTCCATTGAAGACCTCCTTGCCATGAAGCCCATCTGCTCAATACCAATTAGCTTAGCCAAGAAGGGTCCTAGTCTATTGGCCAGGATCTTAGCAGTATCTTAACGTCGGTATTGAGCAGTGGAATAGGCCTATAATTTTCAGCATATTGTGGGTCTCTATCCTGTTTAGGTATGAGGATTATAAGGGCTTTAAGGAAACTGGGCTCAGAGAACCCTTCCTTAAACCGGAAGTTGTAGACTTCTGTCAGCAGCAAGGCTATTTCTGAGAGGCTGGCATTATACAGGTTGCTCGGTAGGCCATCAGATCCAGGGACTTATCTAGTGGGAGCTGACCCACAGCCTGTTGGACTTCCCAGATAGCAATTTCATTGCCTAGGGAGAGCAACCTCATAAGGAGACAGCTAGGAAGCTCCACGAGCTAAGATACCAAGCAATATCTGCTGCGGTAGGGTGCTCCATGAAGCTAACAGAGTAAAGTGTATGATAGAATTGTGCAGAATTGCAGCTACTTCCCTGGGATCAGTGGCCATAGGGCTATCTTTAGTGGGCCGGAGTCCAGGAATAAATTGGGAGGCCTTGGCCTGGCAGATCTGAATAGCAAGCAGCTTACTGGCCATCTCTCCGTGTATAGATATTTGAGTTTTGTGCATTTAAGGAGAGCTCAGCCTTTTATGAGAGCAACGCTCATATTGGGCCTGCAAACTCGTAATTTAGCCCAATCCTCATCTGGGGATAGGCGGTTAAGGGCATGCTCCAGGGACTGAACGGACTGGAGGAGGGAATCCATGAGCCATCTCAATTGCTGGGCTTTTGTGGTGGCTAGGTAAGGCATTCACCCTTAAAGCACATTTTAGGACAGCCCAAACCAAGTCTGCTTTTGACACCGATCCAGTATTGATCTCCAAAAGTTGGAAACATAGTCTTTGATCTGCCTGAGGAGTCTTGATTCTAGAGTAGCTGGGTATTCAGGCACCATATTGCATTTCTCCAGGTACCAGGTCCCAAGAGATAGGTGACAAAAACCGACAAATGGTCAGATATGACCCTAGCATGTATTCCTGAGTTCATGGTGCCCGGTAAGGCAAATTAACTAAGACACACTCAATTCTGGAGTAAGTCTTATGCTGGGGGAGGAGGTATATTGGCTCCTTGGGGTTCAGTACCCTCCAACTATCCAAGATCCGCTCCCCACATGAGGTCCTTCAAAGCCATCTGAGGCAGAGACAGATCACATCTCCTATAGTCAGATCTGTCCAGGGTAGCCTGCAGAGTGATGTTCCAATCCCACCCAGAATAGTTAGCTTAGGTGGACTACTGACCACTAAATTTAGAAAGTCTGCAAAAACTGGGAGAGTCAGAGACTGGGCCATAAATCGTTCCTATAAGGATCTGGTGTGACTCTAAGGTGCCACAGATAATAATTAATCGTCTATTGGGATCCCAAACCTCCCACCCAGTTTGAATGGGACTTTTTGTCAAACAAAATTGCCACTCCTCCACAACTGTTGGATGTCCCAGACCCAAATGCTTGTCCTACCCAGTTTTTGCACAGTAACGATACCACCTCCTTCGGAGATGAGTCTCTTGAAGGCAGGCAATCCCAGTTTTTAAATGCAGAAGGTGCTGGAGAATTACTTGCCTTTTGCACCTATCTTGAGCCCCTCTGACATTCCAGCGTACGATCTTGTAAGGACTGCCCATATTAGAGTTTACTCAGAGGATATTCAGAGAGTGGTACAGAAGGAGACTCTCGCTCAAAAGCCAGATCCCATGATCATGAGAATCCGGGAAAAGTAATGATCACAATTCCCACTCATAGGTAACTAATATGTCCAATAGTATGCATCATGACTAACACAATTGCCCCCCGAAACATGACTGTGACGTAGATACAAGTGGGTGCACCATCCAGGTCCATGATTGCCTCTCCCCTTAGTAGCCACCCGAAAATACCCATCTTCCACAAAAACAAAAGAAAAAACTAGCCGAGTTCTAGTAGCTGCACAACTCAGCTCACACGTCAGCGATGTCTTTATGCTAATCTGAGACAGTACAGACCCCCTGCTCCCCCTCCAATAATCAAGACATTATCTTAACAACCTACGGTCATAACAGGAACAGCAAAACAACAATTTAGCAAAATGAGCTTGCAGAATGAGGCATATAAGGCTTAGTATGCAATAATGCATTGACGACAATCCAATAGAGGCTTAAAGGGAGAATAAGATTCCCCTGTGAACAGAGGTGAAGTCTGTACCTGTCTGTAGCTCAGAGAAGCACATTTACTACAGGCAAGAAACTAAGTAGTCCCCATATCTCTCTGGGACACGTTCCTTATGTCTGGGTATGCATAAACAGTGCGGTCAAAGAACCTCTGACCTGCCGCCCGGTGGACGCAGAGGGTTGGAAGCTGGACGCCACACCTCACGCCATGCCAGGCGACTCCGGTTCGGGAATGAGCCCAGGCTGCTGGGGGGTCATGGGGAGATCGAATGTCCATAGGACTGCTCTCTCTCTTCCGGGAGGGAGAAGCAATCATTCCTGGAGTGGCCTCTGGTGGCAATCAGGGGCTTCCAGTGTGGCGGTATAGCGAATGTAGAGGCGGAACTGCGGCTAGACATTGCCTTGCTACGCCGCACACCGAGGGAAGGGCAACAAAAACAGTGGAAATACCCTCTGGTCACCCGGTGAGATGACGGAGGCCGTGGTGGGCGTCCCATCCCCACGCCGGCCCAGTGCACAAGGTCTCTCCAGGACCAACCCAGCGACAAGGTGAGTCCTTCACACTTAGCTACTAAGAGCTGCCAAGGGAGCGGACCCAGCCCGGAGGTGATCCGGGGTTGGACTTGCCGTTGTCCAGGGGAGAGAGCCAGGAATCGAGGTTCAGACCGGGAGAAGAGGCACATCCGAGGGCACTCCTGAAGGATGCCTGGGAGGTTCAGAGGAGATAAAGAAAGTTTAAAAAAAAAAAAAAGAACCTCTGACCTATTATAAAATCTTCCATGCAAAATATAAAGAAGGCAAAGTTTTAAAAGAAAACATCATTCACAGTCCGTGTGTCTAGGATTACCTCAAGTGGTGGTAGCCATAGCTCGATTAAAAGCAGCGAAGCTCTGTATCTGCCCCTTATTATTCATGCATGGCAGAGACTTATACAGTGAGGATCAACATGGAAGCATCCTGGACAATAATCGGGAATCATTCTTTCCCCCAGCAGGTCCTGATGGTGTCACTGTTCCTAGAATGAGTCACAGTCATAGGCCCTGAACAGGAACTTTAGACCGTGGCATCAAGTTAAACAAACAGGGCTTAGCAGTCCGGTACTTGCCCAGCTCACAGGTGACCAGGAGCATTGATATGTCATTGGGTAAAGTTAGACTCCTCAATTAAAAAAAAAAAGGTTGTTTTTTTTTTGGCCACAGTTTATACGAGTATGCACTGATATCCAAAGGACCTGGTACTCACATTTTCCCAGCACAGGAGAAATGGTGCCAGTCAGTTGCTCGCCTCATCCTTTGAACAGATCTGGGAATTTAAACTTTAAGCTCCTGAGCTGCCTGCTCTGGGGACTCGAAAAGCCCTTCTTGACCTGAGCACCGCATCCGGAAGGGTTTCCCTGCGAATTAACTTCAGGACCATTGAGTGCATTTCTTGTCTCTTGGCACGGACAGACTGTGGGAGATCCTCGTGATACAAATTCTTGACCCTCCAATTGCACCCCTGCAACTCTTTATTCTTGGCCAATATATGCTGCTTGTTGAGAAAGTTGAGAGTTTAAAGATGGGGCTTGGGTGGGAGGCGGGGATGAAGGGCTCGATGTGCTCGCTCCATAACATAAGTTGGGCCATTCAGAGAAGGACTGCGACTTTCTCACAGAATTTTGCAGGAACAGTATGGGGCAGATCCTCCTCTTTTCCGGTATCCTGATAATCAGGAGGTTGTTTCACAGGCTCCTTCCTTCTAAGTCTTGAGCTTCTCCTCCAGTTTCTTGATTCTTTGGCCAGAGTTTGTGATAATCTAGTGCAGCTGTGTCCTGTTTCTTTCCAAAGAGACCAGCCTTGCCTCTGTGTCTCCCTCTCGCATGGTAAGGGATTTGACCGAGAATCTAATTTGATGCAGGTCCTCTGAAATGCTAGTAACCTGCACTTGCATGGGATGCATGATCCTTAAGGATCTCTCTTCAGTGAGGGCAGATGCAGGTGAGAGATTCTTTGTTCAGCCCTGCGGCCTGAGATTTAGAAGCGCTTGGCGGTCTTGTCTTCTCTGGTGTCAGGGAGGCGAGTGCCCATGAGCGCTTTTTCATAGACCTCCATTTGCTGCTATCAGACAGAGTCCTGTATATTTCCCAAAGCAGTGTAGGTTCTTGAAGGAACAAAACAGCAGAAATGCAGTGGGTAGCAGTTATTTTAATCGGGAGAGATACAGAGCTCTGGGAGGTCGCTGCTGCTTACCAGACTGCCATCATGTGACCTGTACTGTTTCTTTTTTTTTTTTTAGTAATTCTGTATTTGCTTCTCCTGGCAGGGGTGGATATATTGCCTTTCTGTTCCTATTTTTATTTTTTATTTTTGGCCATCATGGAGCAGGATGGAGGGATATACTTAATTACCCCCTGCTGCTAGTCCCTCCCATAGGCCACTGTTACCAGGACAGTTGTCCAGCAGAAGTGCATGCGTGTGCACATCCTGCACGTGTTCTGCAACATCAACCATCCCATCCGCCCATGCCTCTTGCACCACTGCTTGAAATCCTTACGGTGGTGGCGACAGAGTGGGGTGATGTAGCCCTCCCTGGAGAAGGAGAGCATCATTTGAGATGCTCAGTTTTCCTCCCCAGCTAGCCCTCGACATCCCAGGCTTGTTTCCCTAACCCCCAGCGACCAGCCCTTTGATCTTCCCTTGTCCAATCTTCACCATTCATTTACTTCCTGGGTGTAAGCGGGCGGCGCACCGTCCGCGAGAGCTTTTTTTTTTAAAAGTTTGCACTAGCGGCACAGCCCTCGAGTGGCGTCATGCGTCATCGCCAGCGAGGGCAGCCGTTAGTAGTGACCGACTCCTCCTCCAACTCAGTTCTGTTTCTCCCGCCGTCGAGGCAGCACCTGCTGCGCGAGCATCTTTTCCACTGCGTAGTTTTGGGCGACTCCTCTACTTATGCACTCCGACGCCCATTCCGTAAGACTGTTCCTTTTTCTATCATACGCCGGGTGTGTTTTTCCTACTGTGTTTTTCCTTAATAGTTTCGTGATGTCCGGTTCTGGAGCTAAGCACTTTTGAACAGGCGCGCCCCTATCGTCGGTGCTCCTGTGGCGGCATTTCTCCGTCTCGGACCGGCATGACATTTGTCTTCGTTGCCTGGGACCCAACCATGACATGGATTCGTGCGGCGCCTGTTTCTCCATGGACCGCCATGTCCTCGAAGTCTGCGCGTTCAAGCTCGGCAAAGCCCTGTCGACCTTGGGGATGGCGTCGCTCAGAGACTCTCAGGTAAGGTCTCTAGGCCCTTCCACGGTCCCCTCCTGCCTACACGGTCCGAGGAGGAGGGTCTCCTCGTTTTTCTTGCCAGGAGGAGGCCCCTTCTGCGGTGTCGGGGGCGTCGTAGTCCCTCCCGGGGCCGCGGCCTTGACCACCTCGGCGATCCTCCTCCCGGAGGTACAGGCTCCCCAGTCAGCCGAGGGCCCTCGGCTCTTGGGCCTGGCACAGGTGGACCCTCGGCGCCACCTTCGGGCGCTGTTTGGATCCGGCACCGGTGATCAGAAGCGGCGCCCGTTGGCGGTGCCGCTTGCGGCCTCGGCACCCGTTCGCGATGCCGATGGTCGTAGCGGCGCCGTCAGCCGGTGCCGCCCGCCTCCCAGCGCCACTGGCGGCGCCGTGGGCTAATCTTGCCTCCTTGCGGTGCGGGTCGGTTTCAGCACCCGGGAGCTGTGCGTTGTCCTTCCGGCGCCGTGGGGGTTGGGAGTCGGGCCTGGCTGCTGCCAGCGTTGGGGAACAGCGGCGCCCCGTTGGTACGAGGCCATTCGGCGGCGCCGTGGCTCCTGGGACTCCTGGGGTGGCCAGCATTGAGGTCCTGCTGGTCTCGTCTTCCTCGGAGGGCGATGACTCAGATGTAGACCCATCCTGGCACCCCACTCTTGAGGTCTGGGTCCCCTGTGGCTAGAGGTACCAGGCGGCGCAGCGGGCCCCTCCCTCTGTCCCCCTTCCGTGTCTCCTGAGGGCTCCCTGGCTGGGGTGGCCTGGGGTCCCAGGGGCAGGCGTGGGGGCGACGGAGAGGAGGCTCCCTCTCTGGAGGGCGGTGACAGCTACCCCAGGGTGCTGTTGCCCCCTCTGGGGGCAGGGAACACTGCTGTCGAGGGAGGGCCCTCTCAGAGTCTGAGGGGTTGAGGGCAGAGGTCTGGCTCTCGGTCTTCTTTAGCCACCTCGGGTGGTGGCCAGGAGCCGTGATGCAGAACCCTGCCCCTCCCTCAAGACTCTAGGGTGCCCTCCGGCAGCGCGTTCTTCGGACTGCCCTTCTGGATCCATGCAGTCCGGCATCGTCACAGGGAGGTTCTCCCCTGGGCTCTTCAGGCTCCGCTTCCCCAGAGTTCCGTCCTGCGGCCTGGTCTGTTGTCCGGGATCCCTCCAGCTGGGGCTCCGTTCCCGGATTCCAGAGCCCTGGCAGAGAGCTGTTGCATCCTCGGAGGTGCCCTCTCCTATCTCTCTGCCTTCACCACCCCGCTCCCAGGCCATATCGGTCCCTACGGGTCCGTTATCCTGGGAGAAGTTCAGGGTTCTCGCGGCCTTCCCTCATATGGTAGATACATGCATGAGCAGGTCTTTCGACTCTCCCCACCGCCGCAAGAGTCCTCTGGACATTCCAGCTCCCCATCATCCTCGTCTCCCTCCTCTGAGGGAGAGGAACCCCTGCTCATCTTTCCTCTGATGCTGATTTCACGGAATATCAGCGTTTCCTTTCGAGGATGGTGAGGATCTTGATTTCCTATGTTCGGAGACAATACCGAACGGGAGACGCGAGAATTCCTTGGTGAATTCAGTGCCCAGCATTTGGTGGTACCTTCCTGGCCTATCCCCTTCCAGGGCGTCTATCAGGTCCTGGCAGTCCCCAGCCGCTTCTTCTCCAGCCCGGCTGACTGTCAGCGTAGGTATTGTGCACCCTCAAGTCTCTAGGTACCCTTCCCAACCCCCCTCTGGTTTGGTCTACTGAGACTCCTCCTTTCAGGCGCCGCTGCCAGGCGCCACGACCGCCCGGATCCGGACTCTCTCCAGTTCGACCGTTAGGGGCGAAGTGTTCTCTTCTTCCGTCGCGGTTGCCTGTATTGCATCTCATCAGGCTCACCACGCTGCCTACAGCCGGCATTTGTGGTCGATGATGTCCCAGCTGTTGGCATCAATGCCTGACACGGAGCAAACCAGACAAGCGTTGCCCTCTCCGGCGGTGGGCCTGGAGCTGGCAAGACACCAAGCAAGGGCATCTTACGGCGCCAGTGAGGTGGCTTCCAGGCTTGCGGGGACAGCGATCTGCATCAGGCGGACGGCATGGCCCGTCTCTCTAGGTTGTCACCCTGGCCGGCGTGGGGTGATTCGCTCCGCCTTCCGAGGACCCATCTTTTCTCCTCTAGAGCTAGGAGACTTTTGCAGGGGCTTCCTCCGTCTCCTCGTCCTCGGGAGGCACCTCCTAGCTCTTCTCCCACTTAGGCTTTCTGAATAAGCCAGGGTCTTCTCCTTCTGTTTCTCACCAACAGGAGGCTGGGGGTCTTGTTCCCTCAGGGTATTTTACCTCTTCCCCGGAAAGAGGAGCTTGCACTCACCCAGGAAGTAATGAATGGTGAAGATTGACAAGGGAAGATATGAAAATTATGTACCTACCGTAATTCTTGATCTTCTCTTGTATCTTCACCATTCATTACTACCCTCACCATCCCTCAGTGGCCTCCTCCTGTGGCTTCTCCACCTCCCGTCTCCTTCCTCTCTGCAAAAAAAAAATATAAAAAAAAAAGGAGGAAAATTACTCCAGTCCCCCAAAAAAATGTTTTTTTATATCTATATCCTTAAAGGGGATCCTTATTTCTCCAGAAAAATTATTTATTCTAAGATTCTTGGGCCTTTTTCCTGGAATTGCGATATGGTGATCAGGCTGCACAACTATCTCTTGCCATACCTTCTGGCAGATACTTCTGGGGTTTTTAGCCTGACTCTGGCTATACAGTTTGATCCTGCAGTTCCCTGCTACCAGCTGTTAAGCCTAGAATCTCAAACCCCCCTTTATTCTTGCCTTGCAGAGCAGAGGAACAGAATACGACTATTTTTCTTTAAAAAAAAAAAAAAAGAAAAACTGAGGGAACTCTCTCCGACTGCTATAAGGCAATCTCTAATGTAAGGTCATGCTCCTAAGCCGACAGGCTATGCTCTATTAAAAAAAAAAAAAAAAATGGAAAAACAAAGGTAAGAAAATCCTTCTTGTAATATTTTGATGATTGGTTTTCCTTCTAGTGTCCTCCTGGACAGTTTTACAGAGAAGCAGTGCTGACCATGACCAATCTTCAGCATCCTAAGCCTCTGGCCTGCCTTGGCAAGTCCGGCTGAGTTCCATTTCTATACCTATAAACTGCCTGAAAGGCCTAGATTTTCCATTTCTAAACCCTTGAGCAGCTGTCACATGCTGCCTGGATTTATCCTTCCCTCCTCAGGTGTCCTCCAGTTAAGGCCTTTCCTCGGCCAGGGCCGAAGTGGGGATCAAAGACCATGGCATGTTGAAGATGAGGACTATGCCCTCCTGAGTCTGTCTAGCGGGTTCGGTGAACCTTCTCTTCAGCTCTATCACCGGGATTCTTGCTTCCCTGTTAATCGAGCCTTAAGCTATCAGCTAACTATGCTCGTTAGGCATTCTGGTCCCTTCAACATCCCATCTTTCTTTCTCTTCTTCTTCTTCTTCTTCTTTCTTCCTTATTATCTTCCTTCTCTCTCCTCCTAGAGTCGCCCAGGTAAGGAGGCCCTCACGGTCCCTAGGTTAGGATACTCTTATCTCCTCTGTCCTTCCTCCATCGGCTTATTCCTTTTCAGTTCATTCTTCCTTACTTTGCTATCCCTTGGCTATCTTGCCTCGCTATCTCTATCTCTGTGCTTTCACTTTTTGCCTCTCGGCTCACAGAACTGAGTTGGAGGAGAGTCGATCGCTACTAACGGCTGCCCCTCGCGCATAGACGGCACTCTCGAGGGTGGTGCCGTTAGTGCAAACTTTTTAAAAAAAAGCTCCCGTGACGGGTGGGGCCTGCTTACACCCAGGAAGTAATGAATGGTGAAGATACAAGAAGATCAAAATTTGGTAGATACGTAATTTTCATTTCTTTAGGGTGTGAGTTTTATTAGCTAGCTCTGTTTATGTTTTGTAAGGTGCTCTGGGTTGAGTCCTCTAGGTGTGCACCCTATGAAATACATTACACATAACATTTGTGACTTGAAGCATAAATGGGTGTGGTCAAGCATTTACCTGTGACTGCGGAAATCCCAGAATCATATACCACCATAACTACTGACTCATGGTATACCCTTGAGCACCATGTGCTCGGTCCCCCAGCTGTGAAACCAGATACAAGCAGTACACTAATGAAGAGATGTTGCATCTCAGTTGAGCTAGTCTGGTTCAATAAACTGTAAAATAAATATAGAGTACTGTAACATTCTTACGGTGTGGATTCATCCATAGCTACAGATATGCAGATTTGACTTATGGAGTTAACACCCACAGCCATGTCAAAGCACACCACCTCTATGCCTTGTGCTTGGTTCACTCAAACTCTCAGATCTTTTGCTCAGAGATTAGCCTCACTCGGTTCAATTCAGTGCCATGTGAGCTGTTGTTTTCTTCAGTTATTGTATTGTTCGGCTGTGTGTCTTTTCAATACAGTTTGTTTACGGCACCTGAACTCTAGGCGCTGTCTACATTGATCTTGCATATTTGGTCTTTCATAAGGATAAGGTTGCCCTTAGGACCTATCCAAGTTTCTTGCCTAAGGTTGTTTCAGGCTTCCACGTTAATCTATTTTGTCACAGGCTCTACATTGAGAGGTCTACTGATCCATCACTATCTAAATGTGACAAGGGCACTTAAAGTAGATTTTATTTCAGTATAGGACCGAGCCCATTTGAGGGTGCAATAAAATAGTGGTTTATTACTTTTGGAGTACTTTCCTGAGGCCAGTCACAGAAATAAAACAACCCTAGCTCCATGGAGAGCCTCTTTAGCTCCATTACTATGCCTTTGCCTCTTGCTGTTTCCCTGAAGGATTGCATGCCCATTTGACTATGGTAATGGACCCTTCAAACAACATGAAGTCTTGCTGTATTCTGACAATTGCAGTGATTCCCAACCTTTGAACTGCCCGGAGAACAAAGAGTTAACTTTCTATGCAGGGCATAGAATGCTGAGCTTGAGCTCGGTTGAAGTCTCTGTCTGGAGTGTTTCAAACTTAAACCGTCAGATTCTTTACTCCGCCTCACTGAACAGTTGCTCCTGAGATTTCTCCTTCAGCTCAGTTCGAAGAGTCGGTTAAAGTTTCAGTTTTAAGTCATTTTTTAAGCGGAAAAAGTTATCCATAGTCGGTTCAGTCTCTGTCTGTGGTGCCATGAGTACTAGATAGGAATTGTTCTGTTTTCTGTGTGGAACTTGTAAAAGTGCGGCTCAGTTCGGCTGGACCGGCCATTTGATATGAGGAAATATTATGTTTTGTGTTGTTTTACTTAGTGTGTGGTTACGGTTCTTCGGTTCTAAAAAAACATGTTTTAGTACGTTTTTTCAATACCCATGACGACGGTTAGGAACCGATAAAGGAGTCTTGCCTGGCAGTTGCCATAAAAGGTAAGTTAGTTGGGTTGGCCATGTCTGAGAAACCCAGAAAAAAGCAGGCCCACTGGGTTTCAACACTGCAGTGAGTGTGGGAGGTCTTTGTTAAGGCCGATCCCCACACCAGCTGTGCTTATTGTCTGAGGTTTGACCACCTCGATTCAGACTGCCAAATATGTAAAACTTTCCCAAATCTACCCTTGAGAAGAGATTAGGTAGACTGAGGGAAAAGGAGGCCAAAGTCCACTGATCCTTGATGGTCAGCCGGTTAGGTTCGACCCGAGCAGAAGAGTGCCCTCTGACCAGAGCGTACTTCTCCGGGCAAGAGAGCCGATTCGAGGATCGGTTCCGACAGAAAAGCGCAAAGACAAATCGGCAGGTTCGGATCAGAGGTTCATGTTCCGACAGCCGAAGAAGATAGCCAAGCGTTTCAGATTGTGGAATTGCTCCGTCCGGTTCCTACCGATCCGGCTCCTTCTGGCAGGGGTTCGGTTGGTTCCCCGGTTCAAGATTATACCCTCGAGAGATTTTTATGAACCGAATTTGAAGAGGAAGGAATTTGAGGATGATGATGGAAGTGAGGGTTTGGATGTGCCTGTGGAACGGACATCTCCCAAGACAGACCTTCAGGTGTTTCCCTCCTAGAATTTGTGAGTCCCTTCTCACTTTATGTTCTATAGGAAGGTGGCTGAAACCCTCCAGCTTCCTATGGAGGAGGCATGGAAGGTCAAGAGGAGCCTGATTATGTAGAGATGATGGGCATCCCAGAGTCCAGGAGACTGTCTATTCTCCTCCACAAATCTTTTGGGAAACAGACACAAAAATCCTAGTCTCCTAACACTAGATCTCCTGTGGATAGAAAAATGGACAAGAGGTATACACTTTCAGGCTCAGACACAAAGTTCAGCAATGCAGCCATGTTGGGGTAGTGCAGACTGCTGCCTGTGACAAGGCAAATATTCCCTTGGCTTCACACCCCAGACAAGGACTCCAGGAAGATTGATGCCATAGCAAAGAAGCAGTACATGGCACCTTCTTTGGGACTCAGGCAGAGAATTGCATAGCCTATACAGCCAGGTACCAGAAGTCCAGGTGGGACACTATACTGGCACTGGCTAAACAGACCTCCCCAGCTAGCCAAGGAGTTGGAGGCATCTAAGGTTCAGTTTCATGCTGCTGTGGACTCTAATGATGTGTCATCAAGAGTCATGGCTACATCTGTGGCTCTTAGGATGGCTTGGCTCAGATGTACTGGCCTCTCTGGGACACCCAGGCTAAGGCCATGGACTTTCCTGTAGTGGGTAATTCTCTGTTTGGGGAGCAGACAGAGAATTACATGAAAAAATGGATGAGCACAGGACCACTTACAGGAGTGCTCAGGCCAAGGAGAGGCAGGCAGCTCCTCAAAAGCAGCAGTCTAGGGGCAGGGCAGGCCTTTTCAAAAGGCCTTTTACCAAGCACAGGCCTCTTCTTCCTTTTCTCAGAGGGATTCTTCAGAGGGAGGCAGAAGGGGATGAGCAAAGCTGCATCACTCCTCAGCCTAAAGCCCCTGCCAAGTAGACACCCTGATGGGCCTGCCCGGTCGACTGTCCTATTCCAGTAGGGGCAGGCTGGCTTACTTTGTCAGGACTGGATGTCTATTACATCAGACAAGTGGATCCTGGAAGTAGTAAGCCAGGGACTGGATTCTCAGCTTCAGAAAATTTCCAAAGATGAGAGCCAGATCTTTCCACCTGCAAATCTCACGGAAACCCTTGCCCTAGAGGCAGAGGTTTCTTCTCTCCTAGTTTTAAGAGCCATAGAAGAGTACCTACCCTACATTGGGGCAAAGGACTGTACTCCAGGTACTTCCTGACCCCCAAAAAGACAGGGAGTGGCGACCCATCCTAGACCTAAGATATCTAAACAAACATCTCTTAAAACCAAAGTTCAAGATGGTAACTCTGGGAATAATCCTTCCCTCTTTAAGGCCAGGGACTGGCTAGCCTCCCTGGACCTCAAAGATGCTTACTTTCACATTCCCATCAGGTGCTCCCACAGAAAGTACCTCAGGTTCAAGTTGCCCTCAGGCCACTATCAGTTCAGAGCAATGCCCTTTGGCTAACCTCAGCCCCAAGGGTTTTCACAAAGTGCCTGGCAGTAGTAGTTGCCTTTCTAAGAAGGCAAAGATTTCCATTTTCCATATCTGGACGATTGGCTAATAGTGGATCAGTCTACAGATCAAGTCAAGTCTCACCTGCAAGTGACCCAGCAAGTGCTCACTTCTCTAGGATTTCTTCTCAACCTTCCCAAGTCAGTTCTCCGAACCAGTCCAGCTTCTTACCTTTATAGGGCAGAACTGGACACACTCAGAACAAGAGCCTTTCTTCCTCTAGGAAGGGCAAGGGTTCTTATGGAACTAGCCTCTTCTTTCAGCCTTCAGGTATCTCGGCCAGCAAGGCATTTCCTCCAGCTCTTGGGCCACATGGCAGCTTCAACAGCAGTGGTCCAAGGGGCAAGATCCAAATGAGGGATATTCAGTTCCACCTGAGAGCTTTCTGGTCTCAGAGGAAGGATTCCCTTACCAAACTGATCCCAGTGACTCTGACCCTGATCCAAGCCCTCCAATGGTGGCAGGATCAGGACAATTTAAGACAAGGTGTTCCTTTTGTTACTCAGCCTTGTTCAGTGGTCCTTACCACAGATGCTTCTCTTCTGGGCTGGGGCCCATCTGGGTCCCTCACTGCTCAGGGGCTGTGGTCCCCCCAAGAATCCCTTCTCCATATCAATCTCCTAGAGCTCAGGGCAGTTTTCTGGCCTAAAAAGCTTCTCTCAGTCAGTACAGAACAAGGTGGTTTAAGTCAGAATGGACACCACCACCACCATGTGGTACATCAACAAGCAGGGAGGCATTCGCCTTGTGCACAGAAGCCATGAAGTTGTGATCCCTGGCTTATTCCCTGCAAACCTCTCTTGTAGCAGTTCACCTTCCAGGCAAGGACAATGTGCTAGCAGATGCACTGAGCAGGATCTCTCAGGGCCATCATGAATGGTCCCTGGACCCTCAAGTGTTGAAAGTGATTTTTTCAAGGTGGGCACTCCAGAGATAGATCTCTTTGCAGCCCCAGACAATCACCAACTCCCTCTCTTTGTTGCAGACCTCCAGTCTTGGGCTCAGTCCCCTGGGCCTGATTCTGAATTGGGAAGGAAGTTTCTGTATGCCTTTCCCCCTTCCCTCCTGGTCAAAGGTTTTGTCAAATGAGGTCTCAACCTTGCAAGGTGATTCTGATTGCTCCAGATTGGGCCAGACAGCCCAGGTACCCCCTGTTGCTGTCCTAGCAGTCCATCTTCCCTGTCTCTTCCCAGGAAATAAAACCTGTTAACATCCTCTCAGGGAAGGATTTGGTACCCCAATCTTCAGTCTCTCAGTCATACCTCTGTACCACATTACGAGAGCGTTCCTCATTTTACTTCACAAAGCTCCCTGTTCCACATTGTGAGGACTTGTCCCACATTCAGTAGTAACATTTAAAGCAAAAATCTATAATAAATGATGCAAAATATATATTATTCAATTAATAACAGACTCTCTGTTATGTGTTCCACATTTGCTCATTTGTTCCACATTTTGAAAGGCAATGTTCCACATTTGGGGGACAAAAGGTTGAGAGGTATGCTCTCAATCTCAAGGCATAGCTCTTGAAGAGTTAGAGTTTGCAGATCTGCATCTTTCCCAAGGGTTCTGGATATCCTCAAGGCTTCTCGAAGCCCTCCACCAGAAAGACTTATAACTCCAAATGGAAGAGATTCAGCATTTGGTGTTCTAAAGCATATTTCTCCAGACACTGATGGATTGCCCTACGGTTCTGGATTGTATGGTCCATCTTAATGGCCTAGGCCTCAGACCAGCTACTCTCAAGGTACACTTGTCAGCTGTTTCTGAGTTTTTGTCTGTGGGAAGTCTTCCTCACTATCTTCTCATCCTGTGTTCTGTAAATTTTTAAAGGATTGCTTCACACCTATCCTTTAGAGACCCTGCCCTGCATAGGATTTGAATGTTTGCATTGCTCAACTTATACAAAACCCCCTTTTTGAGCTTATGTCTTCAGCAGAGCTTAAGTACTTGACTTGGAAAACTGTGTTCTTGGTAGCCATTACCTCTGCCAGGCATATCAGTGAATTGCAAGCCCTGTCAGTGGAACCTGATTTTATCTCATTTCACAGGGATAAAGTGGTCCTTAGAACCAATAGAAGGTTCTTGCCCAAAGTGGTTTCAGACTTCCATTTAAACCAGTCTGTGTCTCTTCCTGTTTCGTCACTGATCATTCTTCCTCAGAGAGAGAGGCTACACAGTTTAGATGTTAAAAGAGCCTTTAGTTACTACATAGAGCGTACCAAGGGTCACAGGTTTGACTCCTCCAGTTATTCCTCACTTATGGAGAAGTGGGAAAGGACAAACCTGCCACCAAAAGATCTATTGCCAGGTGGATTGTGTCTTGTATACAATTCTGCTGTGAAAACTGGGAAAAACCCACCCTCAGGCCTGAGGGCTCATTCCTAAGAGGTACAGCTGCTTCCTGGCTGCTGCCAGGGATATCCTCTCTTAGAAATTTGTCAAGCAGCCACCTGGAAAACAATCCATACCTTTACCAAGCATTACTCTCTGGATATCCAGGCTAGGAGTGATGCTCGGTTTTAGCAGCAGTACTTCAGAGCCTATTCCCAAAAGTAGGTTCTGTCCTCCTCCTTGGAGGTACTGGCAGTAGTGCAATTGTCAGAATACAGCAAGACTTCATGTTGTTTGAAGAAAAATTACAGCTTAGTAATTATATTTCTTCTAATGGAGTCGTGCTGTATTCTGACTCCTCTGCCTCCCCTCTCAGAACCTGTTTTGGGAAGTGGGTGGGCAGGTGCAGTGTTGCACCCAGGGGTGTTTTGCTTGCACCCTCCTCCTTTTTGTTTGGGTGCTGATTTATTATGTATTTGTATTAGATTGGTTTTGGGTTTCCTGACTTGAGTCTTCCTGGGAATCCAAAACTTTTCAACCAGTTGGCTAGTAGGAATTTTACAATTTCCACATAGAATTTTTAGTTAGTTGTGCTTGTAAGAATCGACGGTTTAAGTTTGAAACACTCCAGACAGAGACTTCAACTGAGCTCGAGCTCAGCATTCTATGCCCTGCATAGAAAGTTAACTGTTTGTTCTCTGGGGCACTTCAAGGTTGGGAATCACTGCAATTGTTAGAATACAGCAAGACTCCATTAGAAGAATATAACTGCTAAGGTGAGTAATTGTTTCTTCCATGTCAGCCTCTAGGTCCTTCACTTGTCTGGAGATCTGCAAATTGGCCTCCTGTTTATCTATCCGCTCCTGCTACAGTGTGAACTTACAGTCTAATAAGAATGCAGACTTTGATTCTGATGTGCTGAGGAGTTTATTCCCCAAATAACATTGCTTTCTTGCTTACTTATATATGTATTTATTTATTTTTACCAGGAGAGACACACTAAGCTGAAAGCTTGTTTATAGGTGTGACCTGGGAGCACAAGGAAGTTAAGAGACTTGCTCAGGGTCAAACAGTAAGCAAGTGGGGCTGTGGGATTCAAACCCAGATCTCAGGTTTGCAGCTTAGAGCCTTAAACCACTGTGCTATCCTGCCTCCTGAATTTAATTACCTAGCAACATAAAATGTGTTTCATAGTCCACCACCCTCTCTGTGATAAAATAATTCCTCACATTGCCCTGAGCCAACCCCCTCTATCTTCAAATTGTGTCCTCTTGTTCTTTCACATCTCTTTTCTGAAAGATGCTACGTTCTTGGACTTTGTTGACTCCTTGAGGTGCTGAAAGTTTCTATCATGTTCCCCCTCTCCTTCTTTCTCAAAGGGTGGAAGGTGTTTGACCTGGCCCTTCCTTCGGAAGCACAACACTGGTTGCTTGGACTCCTCCGGACTCACAAATCCAGATCACTGCGATATTTGTTCTACATAATGTTGGCATGGCTCTTAAAGGCCATCACACTCTGCTGGCTCATCCCCAGGAAACCTTCATTAACTGCTTGGTATAACATCTGCCTCAATATGATGGAAATGGAATGCCTCACTGCCAAACTGAGGCTTAACATGGAGAAATTTAAGGGTAGGTGGCTCCCTTCTTTCCTTTTCTTAACATTTCCTAGTTCTCTTCTCCACCCAATTCTCTAAGAGGCCCACTGGCTCTAGTAGATAAGCGTCCAGTGATTATTTCAGGCAAGGTAATGCTCAATGGACTGGTACTCATATGGCATTATTTGTACATGGTTGATTTACTGGAGGAACTGTGGAATGTATGTTACAACTTCTCTGTCTGACTGTGTGTATGTCATTGTTTGTATCTGAAAATGCTCAATAAAATACTATTTCAAAAAAAAAAATTGGCTGGACAACAGGACATGGAGGGTAATAGTAAATGGAGTCCACTCTGAAGAAAGGGAGTTACTAGCTTGGTACCGCAGGGTTCAGTAATGGTCCGGTCCTTTTAATGTCTTTATAAGTGACATTGCAGAGGGACTGGAAGGAAAGAATGCCTCTTTTCAGAGGACACAAAGATCTGCAACAAGGTTGATACACAAGGAGGGTGTGGAAAGGATGAGAAGGGATGTGGCAAGGTTGGAGGAATGGTCAAGCGTATGGCAGCTTAGATTCAAGTCAAAAGTGAAAAGTAATGCACCTTGGAAATAAAATCCCAGGAGAAGAGTACACAATGGGGAGGTATTTTAACAACAACAATAATAGAAAGGGACCTGGGGTAGTCATATCAGATGACCTAAAGGTGTGCAAGCAATGTGAGAGGGCAGCAAGGAGGGCTGTGGGGATACTGGGATGCATAGGAGAGCATCATCAGTAGAAAACAGGAAGTTATTATTCCTCTCTACAGACAGCTGGTGAGACCCCATCTGGAGTACTGCGTGCAGTTCTGGAGATCCAGTCTCCGCATAAAGACATAGACAGGATGGAAGCTGTCAGAGGAGAGCAACTAAAATGGTGCAGGGTCTGCACCGGAGGACATCTGAAGAGAGACTTAAGGAGCTTAATATGTATAGCCTCGGAAGGGAGGAGTGGGGGACATAATAGAAACTTTCAAGTACCTCAAGGAATCAACAAAGTCCAAGAGGGTAGCATCTTTCAAAAAGAGGTGTGCAAGAACAAGGGGGCACAATTTAAAGATGGGGGTGGCTCAGAGGTAATTTAAGGAAGTATTTTTTTCACAGAGAGGGTTGTGGATGCATGGAACGGCCTTCTGGAGGAGGTTGTGGAGTCAAAAACAGTGGTGGAATTCAAGCATGCATGGGACAGTCATAAAAGGCAATTCTAGGGGTGGGGGTAGGAAGAAGTAGGCTGCTGGTTAACTAGGATCTGCAGCTTATACATTAGGTAGGGAAATGGGCAGACTGGGTGGGCCAAGCAGTCCTTATCTGCTGTCAAATTCTATGTTTCTAATAGGGAGATGGGTAGTAGTTCGAACATAGAGACAGGTCCTTCCCAGGTTTCAGTATTACCGAAATGAGCGTCACCCAGGTAACTGGCACAGCTCGGGTTCCTGCGCTATATTATAGATCCGGGTGAGTGGGGGCACCTCCTCTGCAAAACATTAGTAAAATTCAGCGGTGAACCCATCTGGACCAGGGGCCATTCTTTACTTAAGTGACTTAGTTATTCTGACCACCTCCCCTCTGTAAATGGAGAATCCATTGCCTCTATCTAGGAGTCAGACAGGGTGGAAATATTGACCTGGCTAAGGAAGTCATGGACCCTTGGAGTATGTTAGGGTCCCCATTCCTCAGAGTAAATTTTCCTGTAAAATCAAGAAACTCTCCAGCTATGTCTGAGAGTTGGGTCAGGGGTTGTGGGGAGTCTGGGTTCTCTGGGCAAATAGTAGAAATGTATCTATCCATCCCTGCTTCTTTAATCTCTGGGCCAGCAGTCTGCCCGCTATCTCCCCTCTCGTAATAGCATTGCGTAGTGTACTGTAGAGAGTTCTCAGTGTGTCTCAGCATAAGAGTGTCATATGTCGAGCAAGTTTCTCTTAAAGGGCCAAAGTGGAAAGCCAGCCTAGTGCGCTTATGCCGACCTCCAGTTCCCCTGATTTTTCAGAGCTGCTTCCTTAAGGCGTGCTAGATGCTGTTTATTTTATGGGCAGCATAGGCAATGGTATGGCACAAATCACACGCCTAGGTGTGTCCCAAATATATTTGAAGGAGGACTCTGATTAGGTATTTTCAACTAAGTAATTTTGTATAATGTTTTTAATATATCCTGCGTACTGTTTGTCATTAACCAGCCCTGGATCAAATCTTCATCCCCCTCTCCGGGTATGCACTCCCCAGCAAATGTGCTACAAATCATTGTGTGATCAGAGATTGTTACTGGGAGGATGTGGACATCATGGAAACTGTGTAGTAACCCTTTTGAGTGTAAAATCAATCTAAGTCTGAGTTACTAGCTGGCGAATAAAGGTATAATCCCTGGATGAGGGTTCAGATGCCTCCAGGGGTCCACCAGCCAAATTCAGTACATACATTTTAAATAGCTTTGAACAAGCCTTATCCGGCGACCCCCCGGGGTGGGGGCTCCTATCCCATCTGATATCCTCTACACAGTTCCAGTCCCTGCACAGATGATCTGGCCTGGAGGTAGGCCAGCCATCATGTGAAAAAGGAGGCGGAGGAGCTCCCTGTGGGGAAGTGGGTGCATACACTGCCACAATATGAATGGTGCAGCCACTATAAATACCTGAAAGCACCACCGTCCGGCCATTGCCAGCCTTGGTGAACTTTTAAACCTCAGTGGGAGACCCTGTGGACTAGCATCGCCATTCCGCTTTTTTAAGTTGTAGGTGGTGATTGGAGTAGACTGCTCCCACCCATGCTCTGTGAAGCTTAAGATGTTCTTGGGTGGAAAGCCTAGTTTCCTGTAAGCAGGCTATGTTGCACTTAGCCCTTTTCAGCTCAGACATAATCATAGTCGTTTAATAACATTATTGATGCCCTTAACGTTTAGGTAACAAACCTTTAGCTCAGCCATAGTGGTATTATTAATACAATTTCATCTGTCTTTCCGACACAGCTGAGTACTACCCCCACACTTAGTTGATAGTAAGATAAGATAGAATAGGGAAGAGAAAGAAACAAATACAGCAAACTACAAAAATTGTTATGAGCCTAATCACAACAGGTGATTTTATTCAAACTTGAACCAGATAGAAAAAAGGGGGAGGTCAAGAACTGAAATAAAAAGCAGTACTCAAAGGTACTACCAATTTAAGCCTGCCAAAGCAGCTGGTAATCTCCCTCAGTAGACAAAGTGGGGAGGGGTGGGGAACTATAACCCAGGTGAAGGGTCTGGGGCCCGCTTTCGAGACGAGCCTTATGACCAGTGCCCTCTAAAGAAGTTTCCGCTGAGAACTGGACCTAGCATGCAGGTCCGAGCAAATTAAACACGTTATGCATCTTTATAACCTGTTTCAAATTTCAACCAAAACAAGCAACTGTCAGAATATATTAATAAAAAAAAGTAACCTCCCATTTGTAGGAGGGGTCCCGGGGTAAATGTCTTCCCTCTGGCACTAACCCCTTTTGGCTTAATTCTCCTGAGGCTGACTTAATGGTCTTGAAAATGAAACATTGTGTCAGCACATATTACAACCCGGACCATCTGCCAAAGGAAAATACTACATTAATATTGCCCCCCACTACATCCATGATGGATACAGTCCCGCCTATGAAGCTCAATTCTAGGCCCCTTCAGTCCAATCAAGCCATAAAGCCCATTGTCTTACCTGAGTAACAGGGCATTTAGAAGGTGGGCTGAATCAGGAGGACTTCTGTTACCCAACACTCACTTGCTCCGCTGACTTTATTTTTAGCATTGGGTGGCTGAAAAACCCAACTTGGACATTACTCTGTGCCTTTTTCTTTGTTGTCCACCAAGTACATAATCACCAGAAGCGAGTAGCATTTAAATCATTACAGTGTTGGACTTGCCCCAATCTGGAGAGGCTGGCCATGCTTTTCCTACTTGACCGTGCAGGAATTCTAAATGATATGCCATCGGAGGAGTCTCTTACAGAGTTCAGTCTGTCTGTGGCATGTATTGAGTGTTCTCGATGGCAGATAAAAATGGGGTCTTTCAGTTGGGTCTATCGATGTATCGAGGAAGAATCTGTGAATATTATCTGGGAGGAACTGTTGGAAGCAACACGTAACAGATCCACTGCACAGGAAGTTAGACCGGGAACAAGACCTGCCAGAAAGGTCCCCCTCACTCCTCCTCTGCCCCAGCAAGACTCACTGTCAGCTTGTCAGACCTAGGCCAGATATGGAGAAAAGGGGGTAGGATCTGAAAATGTACAAACTTGCCAACATGTCATTGACATCCAGGACCAGGCACAGTAGCTACAGCGGCGCCCTCCGTGACCTGCAGAAAGCCGGGGTCTCTACAGGATGTAAGAAAATAAAACGTTTGTGCTCATTAACTTAGGAGGTTCAAGAGTCTTTATTAGGCAGGATCCATGTGGCCATTGCAGAGTGCAGAGGAAGCAATGCCTCAGATCTCGATCTTGTTACCAGGCGTTTCCAGGGGCCAATGACCAGAGCAGCTGGTTGATTTTGGCCTCCACCTTTTCTTCTTTCAGGTCAGGAAGCAAGATTCCTTCGAATCTAGGAAGGGCTAGCTTGCATGTGACTGTCGAATCTTGGGCTATCCTTCAGCTTGATTAGCAGCCTGGCAGGATAATGGAATTACGACTCTAAGACCTTACTTCTGCAGTTGTTTAATGACATATAACACCTTTTACACTTGATCATCATTGCAGGAGGAATATCTTGATCTACATATATCGAGTACCATCAAAGTTTAAGTCTTTTTAGCCCCACCAGCCTAAAATTTTGTCTTTTATGGGGTATTTCAGAAATTTAATCAGTATCGCTTGTGGGGGTGCTCCTGGTTTTGATGGTGGAGCAATAGCCTGTGAGCTCTCTCAATGTCAATTTAAGCTCTTCTCTGAGGCTCAGTTTAGTTCTGAGCCAACACTCCATGTAACCGACATATCTTCTTGCTCTACCACCTCAGGATACAAAAACTCTTATATTATTGACTGTTGAATGTCTTTCAAGATGGCAGCCACCTGGGCTGACCATTAGATAGTAGGATTGAGCAGCACATTTTTTATTTTTATTTTATTGTTTTAACTTGTTTTTGATTGTTATATTTAATATTTCGTTTTGTAGCAGCATTAGTACCATCAGTACTATTAACTGATTTTATAGTATTATATTTTAGTTGGCATTTAGTGTTTAGTTTAGGAGGATTTTTAGTGAGTTAGCTATTATTAGTCGTTTTCGGTTCTAGATAGCAGCAGATGCAACTGAGTGCTCTGTAGTTATAATTCGGAGCGTAATTCTGGTTATTTTGGCCCAAATGAGTGAGGGGTGGGTGAAGTGAAATAAGGAGAAGTTTCTACCTTCTTTTCTCCTCCGGGTCATTGTGGTCCTGACGTCTGGAGGATTGGCGATCTGGGGAGCCGTGCCGTCTTGAGAGTCGATTTTACACTGGAACTGTTGTTGGGAGGCGGTGTTAGAGCGTGTGTGGTCTGGATTGGATTCGTCACTGGACCACCTTGTTTGATCGGAACTGTTTCTGGTGGTCTCCTGGGTTTCTTCTTTGTCGACTTCTGTGGCAATCCGAACATTTTGCAAGGATTTGCTGTCCTGTTGAACTCCTTTTGGATTACAATTGTCCTTGGGCATTTGGGGGTGGGCTTTCGCTTTGCCTGGCTTGTGCTCACACGGGGTCGGAGACAGGGTTTGCTGGAGGGCTGACCCTGGATCTGCTTCCCCTAAGCTCTCTAGGGATCCAGCCTGTGGGCTGTGTCTAAGGAGGGCTGAGGTGTTGGGTCACTGGTAATGCAGGAGGAGGCGGCCGTCCTGGAGTGCGAAGATGCATTTTGCTATTCTTGGAATTAGACCTGGAGACCCTGGAGGATGGAATCTGGTTTGGACTGGATGATCTGGGCGAGACCACAGCCTGGTTTGACTTTTTCCTTACCTAAAGCTCATTATTTTGGGCCAGATTATTATTGGTTTATGGGCAGTAGAGAGAGCCCAATGACTATGTGAACTTTAGACAGTGAGTGTCAAAGTTTTTATATCACTTATTGACTTTTCCTTGACCTCTGTGAGAGATACTGTCTGGGGTAAAAGCCTAATAATCTTTATTTTTATCTTTTGGAGGTGGGAGCTCCTAGCGGAGATAAACTGTTGAATTTGGGACCATTTTATTATTTGCTGCTACCTGGAAACCTTTCGTTCTATTTGTATAGCTGACTCTTTATTGTTGGATTGGGGTTTTATATGTGTTATTGTTGTTTGTGGTGTGGTTTGGAAGTGTGTTTGTTTTTGTGTTGTATGGTATTTGATTGGGTATTTGTGAGTTGTTGTGTAAATGTGCTGATTAGGTATGTCGGCGGTCAGGCATTATTCCTCCTCAGGCTGAGGAATCTTCACCCTTTTATTGCCCTCCCTGTCTCTGGAGGTGTATAGGCGGTGTAGGGCATTGGGGATAGCTAGGAGGTTAGGGTGGGGACTCAGCCTGCTGGGGAATGGAGAAGAGTGGGTGGATTGGGATCATGGGGACAAGGAGGCAGCCTGGGGCAAAATGGGTCCAGGAAAGGGTCCTCCTGTCTGGTTCCCATACCTAAAGCTCTGCCTATGGCAGGCAGGAAACTTGGTCTTCCTCGGCTGCACATCCGGCTCGGGCGGTGTTATGCAATGCCAGGTCCATAAAACAAGACTGCTATAGTTGCAGATCTTGTTAATTCAACTGACCTGGCTTGCATCACCAAGACCTGGCTGGATGAAAATGCTTGTCCCATTTTGGCTGCAGCTAATTCCAGCCGGGTACTCTGTGATACACCGCCCAAGGGCGGATCGTAGGGGCAGGGGTGTGGCCCTTTGTTTAAATCAGAACTGAACCTGATGGAAGTTCCAGTGGGAGCTACCAACTCTTTTGAATGTATCGTGGGTGAGGGTGTGGGGTGCAGGATTCTTTTCATTTACCGTCCACTGGGAAGCGGGAATGTTTTCCTGCAGGAAGTTGCGGACTTCATTGTCGACCAGACACTGGGACCCCACAGATGGCTGATCCTGGGGATTTCAATGCCTGGGTCGATGATGAACTCTCGCGGTTTGGACAGGACTTCCTCCAGTTAATGAGTTCACTGGGCCTCCATAGGTTGTTTCCTCCTCTACTCACACTGGTGGTCATTCATTGGACTTGGTGTTTCTCTTGGGGAGGAGATATCAGATTTGGTGGTGGAACCAGTAGGGTGGTCTGACCATCATACCATCAGGTTTATTTTTGAGGCCCCAGGAGGCCTCCCCTATGGAGAAAGGTCCAATACCGCAGTGTGAGGGTGTATCCCTGATGGCCTGATTGCGGTGTTGGACCTATCGAATTTATGCTGAGTGAATGCTTGGATCCAGGACTTTGTACTAGCCTATAATAAGGCAGTGACAGAGGCCCTGGATTCCATTGCTTCTGTTCATGTTCACCCACTCACCCTTTGCCCCAGGTCTCCTTGGTTTGATGAGACCTTGAGGGAGCTGAGGAGAGTTGGGCGAAGTTTAAAGAAGCGATGGCGGAGGTCTGGCCTGGTGTGTGACAGGCTTAGTTTGATGGACCATTATTCGGTCTGTCAGTCAACAATTTCCCATAAGAAGGCAGAATTCCTGTCCAGAAATTGTTGCTGCACAAATCGACCAGCCAGCCTTTCGGACCGTGGACAGACTGTGCAATCCACTCTGTCTTCAGCCTGGAAATGCTTTTTCACAAGGCGGTGTGAGGAGATTGTTTGATTCTTGGCGGATAAGGTTGCCATGATCAGATCCGATATCCACTTGACCCTTTCTCAAGGAGTAGCAGTGGTCGGCAGGAGATGTCGGACACCCAGTTTGTTGTGGGCGACTCAGCCACCCCACAATCAGCGATATTGTGATGGTTATCCAGTCATTCGTCCTACCAACTGTAGTTTGGATCCGGGCCCCTCCGCCTGCTGGTTGGTTGTGTGGATGTTATCAGCCCAATCCTTGCTGAGATAGTCTGGCTGTCCTTGGAGAGGGATCTTTCCAGATCCCTTAAGAAAGCTGTGGTTTGGCCCTTCTTAAGAAGTCCTCCTTGGACCCCGACTGTTTATCAAACTACAGGCCTTTCTCTAACCTACCCTTTTTGGGTAAAGTTATTGAGAAGGTGGTGGCATTACAGCTGGAGGACCATTTGACCAGCCACAATGTTTATGATTCTCTCCAGTCCGGTTTTAGGAAGAGACATAGTAATGAGACAGCCCATTTCAGGTACTAAATGACCTCCCGATAGCAGAGATCGAAGACCCATTCCATCTTGGTTCTTCTTGATCTCTCTGCAGCATTGACACTGTGGATCATGGTGTGCTGTTGGATCGCCTGCGGTTCATCTGTGGACTCTGGGATCTGTCTTCAGATGGTTTCAATCTTTCCTCACGGGTAGGACTCAGAGAGTGGTGTCTGGTTTTTTCCTCAGCTCCATTCTCTCTATCCTGTGGGGTACCATGAGTCCATTTTAGTGCCCATGTTGTTTGCAGTGTATATGCTGCCATTGGGAGTGATTATTAGATGGTATGGCTTGAGTTTTCACTGCCATGCAGATGACACTCAGCTATCGTGCCTTTGTGCCTGATCAGGATGATGCTATCTCGGTGCTAAACAGCTGTCTAGCCATAATCCAGGCCTGGATGAATGTGAGCTGGCTGTGGTTGAATCCTAAAAAACTGAAGTGTTGGTGGTGGACCCAGGTCGTCATGAGGTGGGTGCGCGGGCAGGTTCTCCTTGGTCTATGGCTCGGAGGTGTCAGCTAGTTACCTCACACCAGTGCGGAACCTGGGCGTTATGTTGTTGACTGTCTAACCCTAAAGTCGCAGGTGTCAGCAGTTGTTTAAACCTCTTTTACCATCTGAGAAGTATTGCCTGGGTTAAACACCTGGTCCCTCTCGATGATCTTCAACGTTGGTTCACGCTTCGTTACCTCCGCCTTGACTACTGCAGTGCCCTTTACCTAGGGCTACCAGGGGTTGATATCCGCCGCCTGCAACTGATTCAGAACATGGCAGCCAGGCTATTGACCGGTACTTCTAGAACTGGTCATATAATGCTTGTGCTCCATGGACTGCACTGCTGCCGATACAATGGCAGATCACCTTCAGGTTGTGTTATTAACCTATAAGGCCCTCACGACCAGGGACTGGGTTACCTGAAAGATCTCCTTTGCCCTGCTGTCCCTCCGCCTCTGCGATCCACCGATGAGGATTGCAAGAGATTTCAGGGTTCATTTACAAACATCTGGGGTAAGGGAATTTAGTTTTGTGGCCCTGACCCTGTGGAATTCTCTGCCTCATTGGTACGAGATTGTCTGACCATCCAGAATTTTAAGACTGCCTTAAAACATATCTTTTTGGTCTGGTGTTTGTTGACCATTGAAGCTGCTACTGTATTTTATGTGTTTTATTCCCTTTGGGATAATTATTTTATATGTTTTTATTGTACAGGTGCCTTGGTTTGGAAAGGTTCCTTTATAAATAAAGATGATTTGATTTGATTAAATTGTTCCTCCTTGACCGGGCCTCTGTGTCAAAGTATAAGTGCCCACTCTCTTTGTTGTAAGTAGGCTAGTGATCTGCTAAAGCCATGTGCTCATTTTGTACAGTTTCTAGGTGGCTTTCCACTGCAGTCATTCAGCCTCGCGTTTTGAAATCCTTTGTATGTCTGTGACTATGCTGTCAATTCTCAAGTAGCTTCAAAATTTGTGCTCTTCAAGTCTGGTGGCTGTTGACCCCAATTCTGAGCCCGAGTCTTATCCTGAGCTGGATATCAGGAGGACCACAAAGTGCTGGGCTAAGGCCTGCTGGCGTTATAGCTTTCGGGTTAAATTCTGTTGTTAGGAGCTCGCAGCCCTTTTCTTTTTTAGTTCAACCTATCTCCATAGTTATTCCTGTCTCGCTCTGCACTTTAGCCATTGCTAGAGTTGCTTTTTGATACACAATGGAGTTGGATTTTGTACACGGGAACCAGCGTGCCGAACTAGGCGACCATTGCGTTGGACACATCACTGAAGTCTGTTGTCCAGCCAGTTTTTACCCTGGCTGCCACCCTGGGACCCACTCCCAGGCTGGCTAATTTGTTGATTAATCTTTAGTGTGGGACTGTGTCAAATGCTTGCCAAACTCTAGGTAGGCCATGTCCAGCCCCTCCCCTGGTCTACTACTTTGGTCACCCAGTCAAAGAAATCTATTAGATTCATCTGAGATGACCTTCCACTGTGAATCCATGCTGCCGTGGGTCTGTGCCCTGCTGACCTCCAGATACTTAACAATTCTTTCTTTCAAAAGTGATTCCATCATTTCCCTACCACTGAGGTCAAGCTAACAAGTCTGTAGTTTCCTGCCTCTGCTTTGCTCCCACTTTTGTGAGGAGAATCACATCCACCCTCCTCCAGTCCTTAGGTACCATATCATCCTTCCATGATTTATTAAAAGGATATTGAGTAGTGTCACTCGTTCTCCCTTAGTTCTTTTAGAATTCTGGGTGAATCCCATCAGACCCCATTGCTTTGTCCACCTTCAGTATTGGAGTTCTTTCAGAACCCTTTCTTCTATGAAAGGACTGGGATCGACCCCTCTATCCAGAGCGCTTCTGTGGATTGGATTAGGTACCCTCCTCCTCTTCTTTTGTGAATACTGAGCAGAAGTATTTGTTCAGTATCCTGCTTTTTCACTGTCCCTCTGCCCACCCACTGTCCCCTTTATTCAGCCTCACTATCCCTCCTTGGTCTTTCTTTACTCCTAATGTACCTATAAAGGTTTTATTCCCTTCTTAATCAAGTTGGCTCTTTTCCTCTGTTTGGACCTTTGCTATTCTAACTGCCTTCCCGCTTCCTTCTGCTTTAACTGGTACAGTTCTCTGTCCTGCTACTAGTCCAGCTCCTTTTGTGTTTCCTTATACCTCCTGAATGCTATCTTTTTCTCCCTAACCTTCCCGCCACCTCTTTTGAGAACCATAGTGGTTATTTCTTTCATTTTGATTTGTTTATTTGCTTCACATAAGGCTTGTTATCTCTGTGATGGCAAGTTTGATGTTTCCTCATTGTTCCTCCACCCTCCTTCTTGCCTGTTTGCTAGTGCTTTTCTGAGGCACTCTCCCATTTTAGCAAAGTCAGCGCTCCTAAAGTCCAGTACCCACACTTTTGTGTGGCTTGACTCTGGTGTGGTTATTGTGATCCACAGTTTGGTGGTCACTTGTTCCCAGATGGCTACCCACTTCTAGATCTGAGATCCTCTCTCTCTCTCTCTCTGTCCCCATTTGAGAGTACAGTCTAAACCGCTTAATGTGGGCGCATCCGTGTTCTACCACGGTGCCCGACATACAGAGTGGTGGCATATCATTTAGCGCCCAAAAATGTAAAAAGCAGCGCTACAAAAAATTGCAAAAGTGCTTACTTTTATTAGTACACAGCAAATGAGTGAATGAGAAGTACTGTAACAGTTAAAACAACATTGAAATGTAAACAATATAAACAATCTGCCTTTCAACAGCCTACTGAAGAAGTCAGAAATCTTCCGTTGCTTTGTGTCAGGGTTGCAGTAAGGTCCCCATGTTCTCTCCACTGAGGCTAGCATGTCCCAGTCCGGAGTAATGTCCTTAAACAGCTCCGTTGTATGGGAAGGGTAAGAACAGCTTCATGGACATCCCGTGAGCTCATTGCTTTCTCTCATCGTCGACTCCATCCTCACTGTTCTCGCCATCTCCTAGCTCCACGTCATCGGCTGCTTCATCTGGGCGCATAGCAGTGATGCGTCCTGAATGTCATCAGTACCCTCTGACAGCTCGGCGTTCACATCTTCAAGGTGACAGAGCTCAGCTGAACAGCTCGCTACTAAGTCCAAGTGGAGGTTCCATGGACTCGGTCTCTTTCTCAGCATCGTCAGCATTGTCAGCCTCCTGTATTTCTCTGGTGATGAAACCAGCTTTCCTAAAAGCAGCGCTGTATTTTTGTTTGGCTGACAAGATCCCATGACTGTTTCAATAGCGCACAGCATTGAGTAGGGATATTTTTACATAATCACTGGCAGTCCTGTTTTTACTTGAGTCAGTTGCATCCAGGTCCTTTTGGCCATACAGCGAACATAATGCTGCTTAAGGAGTAGATTATCCCTTGGTCCAGAGGTTGTGTAATGTAAGTTGTGTTTGGTGCTGGGAAGCACATCTTAATGTTCTCAGGTTAGGGATTGCTGGATGTCCCATAAAGTTGTCTAGCACCAACAGATCTTTCTCCCCTGGAGAGCGATCCCTACTTCTGACCCACTCTGTGAAGATATCGCGGTCATCCAGGCAGTTCAGTTTGCCCTGTAAATGACGGAAGATGGTGGATGCCTTTGAAGCAACAGGGAACTGCAGCCTTTCCAATAACCAACAATTCCCTTTTGTCACTGCTGTCCATGTTACAGCAGGCACGCGAGTGAGATGCGCTCTTTAGCTTTTTTTGACCAAGAAGTGACTCGGATTTGAATGCCAGGATGCCATAGCCAACACACCTAAAAAAAATGCCAGTCTCATTGGTATTATAAATGTCCTTAGGCTCATACCCTTCAATTATCCCTGGCAGAACATCACGGATCCATTGGCTAGCATTACCTGCATCTGCATTGAGCTTTTTCCATGTGCAGGCGAAAACTTATGTTGTTGTGAATTTTCCAGTGCCTAGCCATCCGTCCGTAGCAGTGAAATCAGAACTGCCTAGTGCTACAGCAATTTTCTCTGCTTTTTGCACAGCAGGGGCCCACTTATGAGCGCATCATGGCCCTTGCATTCTTGAACCACCTTAACAGACCTTCCTCGACTTCCCATCTTTCCTTAGCTTTTCTCTTGTGCTCCGTATTAGCGTTACTGTGCCACTCTGCAAGAATTTTGTCCTTAAGGTGCAGTAAATCCGCTGTGTGGACTTTAGGATACCAAGATGCTGTGTCAAATCACGTTGGCTCATCCGAGGGAGGTCATCAGTTTTTTCAAAGCTCCGCTTTCTCCCAAAGCTCATAGCCTTGCGTTTCAACATGAGCTGTTGAACTGGAAGAGTGAGGGTGGTCAGCTTAGTGAACTTTGTTGGTATAAAGTTTGGCCAATCGGATAATACAGGTAATAATAGATTAGCCATCGTCATTTCCCTAACTGAACAGCTGATTTTGACAGCTGTCAAACACTCAAACTGCCTGAAACTGCAGACATATAACTGGTCGCTGTAACTTCGAGTTTTAGCATTACGGTTAATAAGAAGTGGCAAATGGATTTAAGAATTGCCGATTTAAACAATTGCCAGGTATTTCCGCCGGACGAAATAAGTGGGCGTGGACTGTACAGGTCTAAAATTGCTCCTCCTGAGTGGGTTCCAACACTAGCTGTCTGAGGCATGCCCCTGTAGGGCATCGAGAATGACCCTGCTCTTGAATGTGGCTGCAACAGAGGTGCTCCAGATAACATCTGGCATATTCAGGTCCCCATCAACAATATCTCCCCTTTTCTGCTATCCTAAGGATTCTTTCTATCATTTCCTTGTCCATTTCCTCCCCCTGAGACAGGGATCTGTATACAACCCCGTGCAGATTGTGATGCCATTTCCAGACTTCAGGGTGACCCACAGTGCCTCCTCTCCTCCTGTTTACCCTTTAGTTCAGTTGCTTTGATCCTTTCCCTACATGAGGGCTACTCCTCCTCCTCCTCCTCTTCTACCCTCCCTGTCGATTGTGTACCCTGGTATGTTGACATCCAGTCATGGTTTTCTGTGTACTATGTTTCTGTGGCTGTCACGATATCCAGGCGTCCTCTTCCATCAAGACCACCAGTTCAGGGAGCTTGTTACCTAGACTATGGACATTGGTACTCATTACCCTCCATTTTTTTTGATGGCCTTACCCCTTTTGCCCCATCCCTGTCCATACTGGCTTTGCTTTTTCTCCATTTACCCTGCTCTTCTCTCTATCGACTTCTCTATCTTGGTGTTTACCTCACTAACTACCCTGATATTTTGGGGAGGCTAGGATTTCCCTGCTCCTTTCAGTGCCTCCACCTTGGCTTGTTTAAATGCTTGCCAATGAAACATTTAAACTTATCACTTAGGATTCTGGTTTCCCTCCTGGATAGATGCAGACCATTGCGCCAGTATAGGCCTGCATCCTCCAGAATGGACCCCCAGTCCCAATGAAGACAAAACCCTGAGCTCTGCACCAGTTTTCCAACCACTGATTGAATACCATGGTGTGGAGCACCTAGCCTCACCCATGCCATAGACAGGCAGCACCTCAGAGAAGGTTACCATGCATGCTACTTGTCTAAGGCCCCTCCCCAACTTCAGAAACTCCTCTTGCACTGCTCTGATCCTTTTCCCAGTCAGGTCATTTGTCCCTGGGTGGACAGTGACATCCAGCTTCCTCCCGTGCAGCTGCTCCCACAATCCTGAGATTCGCTCCCTGTCCCTCAAGCCATGGTGCCAGGCAGGCACCACCTCATTCTCCCTCCATCCCCAGTTCTACCCTCCTAACAATGGAGTTCCCACCAGAGTTGTTTCCTTCCCCTATGGGGTCCCATGCCACCCTCCTGCGGGTCTCCTTTGTGGAGGTTCCCAACATCCTCCTTGGTCTCCACTGCAGGTGCATCCATAGAGGAACCACACTCTGCCAGAACAGGTGAATTGTGGAGAGGTACCACTGGAGGGATGCACCTCTGTTCCACCACCCTCACCATCCCTGAGCCCACTGTGGTCCAACCGCTCCTCTTTCTTGGCAACCTCTGAGGCAGTGGCCTGGTGGTCCCTGGGTGGGAGAGGAGGTCCCTCAATTCTGACCAACTCAGCCTGGAGGCAGGCATCCTCCTTCCTCAGCCCAGAGAGGTGCCTACAGATGGGACAACACCACATCCTCCAGAGCGTCTCCCGAAGACTGCCGCCCACAGCCACTGCACTGCACCACTCCCATCATGTCTTATTCTGGCCCTCAACTGTTGTTTTATATGCTTACACTTTCCTCTCTCTGTTTATTTATTTTTATTTTAAATTTTTTTCTCCCAACCTTCCTACTGCCTCCATGCCGTTAAAGCTCCTGCTCTTCCTGTTCTGGGACAGGAAGTTCCTGTATTCCTCAGTGATCTCCTTCTTTCTTGCTCAGAGTCGGACTTCAAGCAGCTAGGGGTGGATGGAGGCTATTCTTTTCCTTCTAGGATGGCGAGTCTTTTGTGCCTCTGTGATCACTCCCTTCCTGCTCCCAAACAGGAAGTTCCTGTTGTCAGTCAGATCCTGTGCCTATAAAAGTGGAACTGGCTAATGGGGAGGGAGGCTATATGTCCCAGTAGAATAGTAAAGTTCTAACAGCTCCTGCTTCCTCTTGCTGTTCTCTGCCAAAAGCTATCTAGGGCAGTTTTAAATCCAAACATCTGGCTTCCTGCTGCCTTAGCCACTCTCCCTAATTCACAGTTCCTTCTTTACCTAGCTAACTGCACAGATGACAGTTCTCTTCACCCAGCTGAGACAAACACACTAACTCTTGTTTTCTTTGTGTTTTTTTACCCTAAATTGAAGGTCCCAGTAGTAGAGTTCTAGTTCTTAACTCAGTGGAGTAGTAAAGTTCTAACAGCATCTCATTCCTCTTGCTGTTCTCTGTCAAAACATTTATCTTTGGATTAACTGTAAGCACTATATAATTTACTATATCTGTTTCCCATACTGTTACTTTTTTTGCAATGATGTTCTTGATTGTCTATTAGTCCTTTGTCAAGTATATATGAGTTTTGATATTTGCACTATTCTATAACAAATTGCATATCAGACCTCATTGTAAATGAGCCTTAGCTCAATTGAGTTTATCCTTGTTCATATTTTAATATGAATAAGTATTTTATCTATATATCATCCTATCAGTTTAAGTGAATTCTCTTGCATGCGCTTGTGTTTGTGTGTAAGATGAACATTTCTGTGCGATGTGACAGGGCTCCTGCCATTCTCAAGGACCAACCTTTTCTTAAATCTGTTGCAACAGTTCTTCTGTTTCTTAGTCTATTCTATACTTTACAATTTCTAGTCCATAAAGTTGGCCACCTGTGGGCACCCCTCCCTTTCTTGACTGGCTATAGTGTCCTCTTTAATTTTCCTTCTCCCGCTCAGGTACTCATACAGGGAGGTTATTGTGGTGACCTCCAAATATGTGCAAAACAGGTTGTGTTTATCGTTGTTGGATTTAGTATGTAATAGTACTATGTCATAAAATACTTTGATGTATATACCTTATGTTTATGAAACCTGTAAATGTTGAAAATACCTTGGCACGAGTGTTTTTGATAATGAGTAAAAAGTACTAGGTGACTATTATAGAAATTAAGTTAGTTGTGCTATTTAAAATGCATGTAAATTGCTGTAAACCAAACAGGTCTGAAATTTCACGGTGATTTGCATTTATCCCATGATGCTTTGCATTATGAGTATGTATGATGATGTATTTCTTTGAAACTTGATTTGTTGCCAATGCCCTTTGGGTAACCTTCCTTTCAGTGATTCTGCATTGGGGTCCTTTGTCTATAGTTTGTTTTGTTTTTTCTTTTGAGCCCCCACTACCCAAGCAAATGGGGCCCACATAGGGATGAAGAGTTTTCACTGAAAAGTAGTTAGATCAGAGATCAGTGTCAGTAGGTGTTGGCTAAGTGCAGAGAAAGGACATTCATAGTCTGTTGCTGCAAACCAATGTACTGAAGAAAGAATATAGCATTGCAGAAGGTTACTTCCTGTATTTTGAATAAACATCACACAGAGATTGTGTGTTGAACCTGAAGTTCGGTGTCTGGTCCATCTGTTATCCCACAACTCCTCCACAACCGACACCCTGTTTATCTCATGTTCGTATTTGTAGGTCACTATCATCCCCCCAGCCTCCAGGGTGTACATGTTGAGGTTCTTCAGTTTATCACTTCTGCCCATCCCTTGGATCATTTTGGTCATCCTTTTCTATACCCTCTAAAATTACTCCAACTGGGATAACCCCATGAGATGCAGCATCTCTTTTCATGGTGGTCCAAGAGGATAGCAGCAGTCAACAGGTTAACATTGTCTAGCAGGAGGGTCACCCAGTGACTCAGTGGAAGCATATCGTGCTTCAGTGCTGGTGAACCAGGCTTGAGAACAAGCCTGGAGAGCCAGGATCGGTGCAACCAGGTAAGGGTGCTCTTGAGAGGAGCATGGCCAGCCCAGGGAGGAGATATCTGGGTACAGTGCTGCAGCTCTCACCTCCCCGCTTGCAAGTTGGGGAGCTTGCTTCCTCATAGAGGGTGGCATCAGCCCAGGATGTGCTGCTGTGTCCAAAGCCACTAGAGGCACTGTCCAACATCAGGGAGGTGGGTTAGCTAAGGAAGGGAGAGACACAGAAAAAAGTCTGTGGTGTGAGACATTCATATGACAGTAATCAGTTTCCCACATGCACTGTGGATCCCAACCAGTTCAGTGGTGGGAGAGTGGAAGACAGGGACTGGAGGTGTGATGAAGGCTCGAGTAGGAGTAGACGATGGCTCAAAGGGCCAAACAGCTATATGAAAAAACTTGTTGATCCGATCAACATGGTTTAAAAAAAAAGATCTTGTCTGACTAGTAATTTGGTATTTTAGAGAAAATCAGTAGTCTTCTATATGATAAATTACCTGTGGATATAGTTTATCTGGATCTATGTAAGGCCTTTGACAAAGTCCCTCACTTAACACTGATAAATAAAATGAAATTGTGTGGATCCATCTTCTTCTAATAGATTGGGTAAATGAGTGGCTAACAAATCGTACACAAGTGAGTGCAATATAAGAGGGTATACCTCATCCATAGGTGCAGTAACTAGTGGGGTTCCACAGGATCCGTTCTAGGACTCATTCTCTTTAATATTTTTGTGTCAGATATGACTGTAAATCCTAAAAACAAAGCTATAAAATTCACGGATGACACAAAATTGCACTTAAAGTGGGTTCACTGGACGAAATAACAGATACTGTCAAAGACCTTCAACTCTTAGAAACCTGGGCTAAACAAAATAATATGGATTTTAACGTTAATAAAACCGTCATTATGCATTTAGGAGATAGTAATCCAAATGTACAGTTTAAGTTAAATGGTTCTACACTTGTGTCAGTAAAGAGGAGAAAGATCTTGGTGTTATTATAAGTGCAGAATTTACATTTACATCACGTAATCATATAAAGAAAAAAGCAAATAAAATAATAGGGTGCATAAAAGATCATTTGTTACTAGAAGCGGCATGTATACTCCCACTTTATAGAGCCTATATGCGACCACATTTAGACTACTGTTCACCACCATGGAGCCCAAGTCTTAGACAGCGACATTAATGTGTTGGAGGGGTTCAGCGAAGAGGTCACCAAGATGGTGGATGGCTTACAAAACAAAGATTATCAAACTAGAATGAAGGAATTGGATCTGTATTCACTGGAGGCGAGAAGAACTAGGGGTGATCTCCTTTTGATGTTAACATCGTTAGAGACAAGGATTTAATGATACAACTAGGAACGTCCCTCAATACGAAAGAATGTAATCTAAAGTCATGAGTTCCAATTAACATTAACTTATACCAAAGTAAACACCAGGCGTTCTTTTTACACAAAAAATTATATCAACATGGAACAAATTACCAAGACATTTGTTAGAAACAGATAATGTGGAAACCTTTAAAAGAAATCTTGACAAATTTTATTAAGTAAGGCATAAGGATATCCAGATACTGGAGATATACTTACATAGGTTTAAAAAAAGCCTTCTGTACATCTAACACTCTTAGTAGTATGAAACTTAGTAGTATAAAAAGAAAAACATTGTCCAGTAGGAATAGTTACATGCAGGTAAAATATATGAGGCAAAAAACAAACTGTAAAGGAAAGCTTCTCTCCCTCTTCCCATTGTGCTGCTTGTAGTCTCTGTGTGTGTGAGTGTGTGTGTGTGTGTGTGTGTGTCTGTGCATGAATCAAAACTCCTAGTAGAAAAGTTACATACTTGTAAAAGAATTCTTCTAGTAGTGTAAATCGATGTGGCCACACTACCCACATACCCACCCTGATCTGTGCTGCAGTACCTTGGTGAGTTTAGGTAGCTAATTATTTAAGTAGTGTTTCCATTCTTTGTGAAAGATCTGACAATTGGAGGAACTGGGCACACATGCTTCCTTAACAGTATAGAAGTTGTGCACTCTCTGTCATTGCATACATTGGCCGGCGGAGGTGGTGAGAGGAGGGCTATGCCAGTCGCTGCATGGGCTGCCGCAGCACTGGCACTTTAGGGTAAGGGGGTGGTGGGGTGGGTTATTCAGAACCACAAAGGGGCGCCAGACAACAAGGAAACCCATCTGGAAAGTACTGTGACAGAGTGGAGGCTGTCCAGAGGAGGGCACCAAAATGGTGCAGGGTCTGCACCAGAAGACTTCTGAAGAGAGACTAAAGGAGCTTAATATGTACATCCTTGAGGAAAGAAGGGACATGAAAGAAACTTTCAAGTATCTCAAGGAATCAACAAAGTCCAAGAGGTAGTATCTTTCAGAAAAGAGATGTGCAAGAACAAGGGGCACAATTTGAAGATAGGGTGGGGGCAGCTCAGAGGTAATGTGAGGAAGTCGTTTTTCACGGAGAGGGTTGTGGAAGCATGGAACAGCCTTCCTGAGAGGTCGTGGAGTCAAGAACAGTGGAGAATTCAAGAATGCATGGGACAGACATAAGGCAGTCCTAGTGGGGGTAGGAAGAAGTAGGTTGTTGGTTAACTAGGATCTGCAGCTTATCCATCAGGTAGGAAAATGGGCAGACTAGGTGGGCCAAGTGGTCCTTATCTGACGTCAAATTCTATTGTTTCTATGAGCGGCATGTGGTATGGTGGGTGGGGTGTACCACTAGACACCACAAAGTTATTTTTTTTTATGCTGGGGCTGGCAGTCAGAGGGTTGGGGGGGACCACTAGGCACCATGAAATTATTTTACTATACGGGGGCTGGTGATTGGAGGCGGGGGGATCACTAGGCACCAGAGAATTTGGTTTACTATACAGGGCTGGTATCAGGAATTTTTACTATACTGTGGCTGGCGATCAGAGGGCAGGGGGTCACTAGGCACCAGGGAATTTTATTTACTATACCAGGGCTGGTACCAGGGAGTTTGTTTATTGTACCAGGGCTGGTGATCGAGGTGGTGGGGGACCACTAGGCACCAGGAAACTATTTTCACTATACCAGGGCTGGTGATCAGAGGGTGGGGGACCACTAGGCACCAGAATTTAGTTTTACTATACCAGGGCTGATGATCAGAGGTGGTGGGGACCATTAGGGATGAGAAACTTTAATAAATATATAGGATGATGGTTGGCGGGTGTGGGGAACCACTGGACACCAGGGACTTTATTTTAACAGGACCAGGGTCCAGGTGGTGGGGTGCCACTAGCTACCAGGGAGCAAGTGTGCTTCCCCAGTGCCAACCTGTATGTTGACTGCAGTAGTTCCACCAGCTGCTAGGGTTGCATGGAGTAGTTGAGATTCTCCTTGGCTGTATTCACGCTGCACAAAGTGGCCTATGCTAATCCTTTTGTGCAGTGCTAATGCACTGAATATTGCGCTGTCCGTATTCAGGTCCCTGCCCCTCCCTTGCCCACTACATGCATTTTTTTGCATGCACTAACCTTTAGCATGCAGCAGCACATCCCCCTTTGAATATTCATACTGTGCATGGTGCAAACCCCAGGCAAACCGGGCACAATCACTTTCTGTAGCTCCACATTGTCAATGGGTAATCAAAAAAAAGGGTATAGTGCACCCTACCAGGAAAATGGCATAGCTAAGCTTTAGAATGTTGGGCACATGAGGATTCCATGCAGCAACAACTCCCCAGTTAAGCTGTAATATTTTTCTCACGGTACCCTCCAGCCACTCCTCAGAGTTGGGGAGGGGGCACCTAGTCCGTCTCTTGGCAGTGGCAAAGCAGAATTGCGAAATATCTCTCATTGCTTCTTGGTGAGCTTCTGAACCTCGATGTCCTGCAGGATATCCCAGCAGATACACCCAACCCCAGACCAGGCTCCTTAGATCGAGGCGGCCCACACAGGCACATCCAGGTGAGCGCAGCAAAAGCAGGCTGCAGCATCTGATGTGTACATGGATCCTGACCCTGGCTTCATGGAAGGCCAGGATGAGGATTTCAGGGATCTTGGGAAACTTCTGACCAAAACAAAATTGTTCTCAGACGAGGAGGATGTCCCTCTGAGGAGGAGGTAGAGGAAGGGTGAACAGAACCCAAGACCAAGATTCCAATTCCACCCCTATTTGACAATAAGCCCTTGTCCTTTTGATAGCTGAGGCTTGTAGATCCTTACAGCTTAAGGAGGAGGAATAAGTGAAGATAGTGGATGTTAATCCAGTTCTGTTAGCGTCCACCTTCGGCTCCCAAATGTTTCCCAAGTTTTATTCATTGTGACCAAATTATTGAGCAAGAATGGGTAGGTATAGATCAGAGAAAAATCTTTCCAAACCAAAAACTAGGAATTGCCTTTCTTATGGAACGGTCTCAAAGTGGGAATCTTCCCCTCTGGTGGACAAGGCAGTTTCTAATTCTATAAAACACACCACCATTCCGATTGAAGGTGCTCTGGCACTAGCGGATTAACATGACAGGCAAGTGGATACTGCATGCAGGATGGCTTTCGCCCCTACGGCACAAACATTTGTACTTCCTATGCTTCATTTATTGTTACCAGAGCCTTAAATCTCTAGGTCACAACACTGGCCAATTACATTCCACCTGATTCGGAAGGTGCAAGCATTATGCAGTTGGTGGCCATGGCATCCACTTTTCTTAGTGATTCTACGGTGGACAATTTACACATGTCAGCCCGCTCGGCCTACCACATAGCATCAGCCATGAGGCGTGTGGCTCAGACATTGGTCTGCTGATCAGGCTTCAGAGTCGAAGCTGTTTAGCCTTCCATCTGAAGGAGGCTTATTGTTTGGTTCGGTCTGGATTCTGTCTTGCAGGATGTGCAGGATATGAAGGGTCACCTCCACTGCCTAAACAACAGTGCAAGGCCATGCTTTTAGCGGGGTCAGGCGAGGGCTGGCACAGGCAGTCCTGAGGGTTTCATCCCTTTTGGAACTTTGGTAACCAAAGAAACAGAGGTGTCTATTCAGGCAATAGGGTTATAGCAACAGAGGGACCTTTCCCAGGCGCCACAGAGGAGGACCAGCACAAAAGTCTGGTACCTCACAATGAAGGTACACGGCCCATCACTGCCTCCCTTCCTTGGTGGAAGACTTCAGAAGTTTCTTGCAAGATGGGCCCAGAGAACGAGAGACTCCTGGGTTCTGGAAATCCTTTGACTAGGCTATGCCATAGAATATTTAACAATTCCCTCAAGGGATGTTTTTGCCATCTCCGGTTTGAAGTAAGTGACAAAGCAGCCAAGCAGTGTCAGATACCTTGAATCACCTCATTCAAATCAGGACCATTGCTCCGGTTCCTCCAAGCGAGCAAGATCAAGGGTTCATAGTTCCCAAAAGTCTGGGGCTTCAGGCCTATTCTGGATCTGAAGCATCTAACAAATTTGTTCACCACAAAAGCGTTTCAGATGAAGTCTCTGAGGTTGATAACCGGGTGGTTCAGCCAGGGGACTTCTTAGCCTCAGTAGAACTAACTATGCTTACCCTCACATCACCATCTGTCAGTCCACGAAGTACCTCAGATTCATGATACTGGGCCAACATTTCCAGTACAAACGCTCCCATTTGGCCTTGCATCAGCCCTCAAGTTTTCTCAAAGGTGATGATAGTTCTGATGGCGCAGCTATGGCGGGGGACATCATGTCTACCTTATCTGGACAACCTGCTCATATGGTCATCGACATTGCCTCCCCAGCGAGGAGGTCTGTCTTCAGGACTCACAGGATCCTGGAATCGCATCGCTGGATAGTGAACATGGAGAAGAGCTCCTCAAGCCATCTCAGTCCTTGGAGCACCTGGGAGCAGTCTTCGATATGAAAGTAGGGAAGGTGTTTCTGTCACCCCCCAGGAGGAGACCCTGTTGTCAGAGTTACAGTGGCTCAGGAATCAGTCCTCAGCATCTGCCCACAACCTGCTGCGGATTCTCGGCCTCATGGCAGCAGCAAAGACCTAATTCCGTGGGCATGCTTACACATGTGGCCCTTCAGACAGGGTTGCTGATGGCCTGGGACCCATCACCAGAGAACTGCCAAGCCAGAATTCTCCTCATCTTTCAGCTTCATCACTCCCTGTATTGGTGGCTGAATGTGCAGAATCTCAGCAAAGGGGTTCCATTGGAACTACCACCAGAGGTGATTCTCACAACAGATGCAAGTCTGCAGGTGGGGGCAGTCCTGGACCAACTTCCACTCAGGGGATTTTGTCAGTACAGGAACAGTGTCTCCACATAAATGTCCTGGAGATGCAGGCGGTCTGCTTCAGTTTCAGTCCGTATGAAAAACAATGCAGTAAAAGTGCGGTCAGACAGTGCCATCACAGTGGCATACCTAAACAACCACTGAGGCACAAAAGCAGAGAAATGCTTCAGGAGGCTTTTGAACTCCTGAGCTTGGTGGAGGAGAACCTCCTCTCTGTCCACAGTACATCTCGCTGGGGTATTGAACATTCAGGCTGACTGGCTAAGCCGCAGAATTGTTCATCCCTGGAAGTGTCAAAACTCCTGAGCAATCAGCTCAGGCAACCACAACTAGATCTGTTTGCATCAGGCCAAAATGCTCAGACCCTCGAGTTCTTCAGTCAATAACAGTGTCCACAGGCAGAGGCAGTGGATGTTCTGACTCAAGTGTAGTCCTTCCATGAGCATATGCCTTTTCTCCACTGCCTCTTCCTCAGAAGGTCTTAAGAAAAATAAGACACTGGGAGGAAATTTTCTTCTGATAGCCCGAAGTGGCCAAGAAGACTGTGGTTCTCTGATCTAGTGAAGGCCCCATTCTCCCACCTGAACCCAGGTGCAATGCAGCTTGCAGCCTGGCTCCTAAAACTACGTTTCTCCCCAAAAGCATCTGAAACCTTGATGGCAGCTAGAAAAACCTCTACTTAGGCAGCCTATGCCGAGTCTGGACCATATTTTTTTTTTGGTCCAGAGGGAAAAGGTTTAAGCCCTCAGATGCCTCCATTTCTCAAATTCTGGACTGCCTTCTGGATGGCGTGGAAAAGGGGCTGGCATTTAAAATTCTGAGAGGCCAGGTTTCCACTCTTGGAGCTTTCTTGTGGTTCTTCCTAGGAACTAATAGAGAGTTATGTGTTTTTGCATGCGGTTGGCAGGAGCTGACTGCTGTTTCAATCCCTGGTGCCTCCATGGGATCTTAACCTAGTTCTGAATGCCCTCTGTGTAGAGCTTTTGAGCCGCTATCATCTGTGTTGCTGGATGTGTTGTCCTACAAGGTCTGTTTCTTAGTGGCCATGTGTTTAGCCAGGAGGTGGGCAAACTCAGGCCCTGTCTCACAGGGGCCATACCTTATTTTGCATAAGGACAAAGTGGTGCTCAGGATGGTCCTGTCCTTCATTCCTAAAAGTGCCCACGGCTTTCCATATGAACCAGGAAATTTGCCTTCCATCCTTTGCCCGCATCCTTCTCACCCCAAGGAAGGGTTGCACAAACTGGACCTGCGGCAGGCAGAAGTTTACCTTAAATGAACAGCTGAGTTTCATAAGTCAGATAATCTATTTGTTGTTTTTAGGGCAGTCAAACAAGGACAAAAGTCTCCAAGCCCACCCTAGCGAGGTGGTGTGGGCCCTATGTTGCTAAGGCCTGTGTTGCAAAGGAAAGGCCTCCGACTCTCATCAAGGCTCGCTCCACCAGGGTGATGGCAACTCCTGGGCGGAGAGAGTGAAGCCACAGTTTTCGAACCTTGCAAGGCAGCTATGTGGTCTTCAGTCCACATTTTCACTAAACATTACAAACTGGATAGTCAGAGTTCTGCTGACGCAGGTTTTGGTCGCAAGTGTTGCAGGCAGCAGTTTGCAAGTAATTCCGTTGTGTTTGGGGTATGGGATAATGTTTTTTGTTTGGGTACTGCTTCTTAGAACCCAGTTGTTTTGATTACCCATTGACAATGTGGAGCACTACAGAAAGAAGAAATTAATTTCATACAGTACTTACGTAGTGTCCTTTTCTGTTAGCTCCAACATTGTCAAGTAGGGCCCCAGGAGCCTGGCTCCTGAGGGAGAATCTTATCCAGTATGCTAGGAGAGAGGTCTATTTTGGTAAAATCCCTACTTGGATTTCTCTATATTTTGCTGCACTGTACTCTGATATTTATATTTATGACTGATCTGTCAATTAGCTGCGACCGTGGTTAACAGGTTTTCATTAATTTTCTTAAGGTGCTTTTAATTAAAAAAAAAAAAAAAGGATCGCCTCAATTGTGTGCTGGCTTCGGTTTTGCAGATTGGTGACTTCTGAAGCCTGTTTGCTTCATGGTCCTCTCTACAGGAAGAACTGAATACTCTCAGGCTCCACCCTGAAGCAGTAACTTCTTCCCTCAAGCTGATTTCACCAATATCCAACACTGGTTCTGCTCCCACCAGCTATCCCTAAATGCAAAAAACTGTCTCTATGACCTTGACACGAGACAATGCCTGTCAGACTCCCTACCCTCCCTCCTTCCAAACCCTTGATGGGCAAGTACTTGAGGAGGTCCCTTCATTCCGTTACCTTGTGGTCTGGCTCGACCATCATCTGTCCTTTAATGTCCACATAGACACAATTATAAAAACTGCACCCCATTCTTGGCACTCTGCACAGAAACGCCTTGACCTCCCTCTAACTGCGCCATGAGCTAATCCAGAAAATGATTCTTTCTTCCTTTGACTACTGCGGCGTGATATAAGCTCAGTCCTAAATCTTACCTATCAAGCTTGACATCCTTTTCAATGCCTTCTGCGCTTTGCTTTCAGTGTCGCCCCCACCCACCCACCCATCACTGCGAGCTTTACTGTGCCTTGGCCTTACCATCCTTGGAAAACTGTCAACTCATTCACTCTAAAAATTCACCTCTAAGTTCTGGCTAGGCACCCTTCCTGAATACCTCTTCCCTCTACTCCCCCTCCCCCCACCCTCCCATGCCCTCAGATCCACTGACACCTGCCTTCTTGTTATCCCATGGCGGAAGTCCAATGCTGGCCAAGCTGCCTTCTACATCGTCTCCCAAAATCTGGAATGAGTTCCCCCAATCCATCACTCCTCCTCTGCAAACTCGCTCTCCTCCACCCTCTCCAACTACTTCATGGTAGCCTGCATCTGCTCTGAGACCTGATTTTCCCGCTTCCCACGGGTGCCAATAATTCTTGTAACTGCAATGAGTACTTACTCCTTACTGTGAGCATGCACTTACTACTAGGCACTTACTTGTCAATTACGTGGGTTCTGTCCCCCTTGAACAGTGTTATGTTTCTGTGATATCCCTAGACATTATTGCTAGAATTGTGAACAATTATTGTATGCACTCGTCATAAGTCTGTCTGTACAATGATGTAACCTGTATCTTCTGTGTATAATTGATGTATTCAGTCTCCTCTATTACCCCCAGTCGCACGGAGACGGCATCTTTTGCTCAGTGTGCCTTTCCTGGTAAAATAATTTCAATAAATAAATATTCTAATCTCTTTTGGATCCATGAACAACAATCCCTTCCTCAGATGTTGGCTAGGAAGGTAAGACAGTTTTATTACAATATGTGATTGTTTATATTATATGCAATCGTAGCTCTCATGGCACTTCGATGTAAGTAGTAACTGGGGAGTTGCTGCTGCATGGAATCCTCATGTGCCCAACATTCTAAAGCTTGGGCTGTGCCTTCCCTGATAGGGATGCACTATACCCAGTGGTTTTGATTACCCATTGACAATGTTGGAGCTAACAGTAAAATAAATTACGGTAAGTATGAAGTTAATTTCTTCTTTGTTCACTGGGCAGCGTTTTGAATATCTGGCCCTGGTGTCCCTTTTAAGTGTGTGGGTAATAGACAGAGGAGGACTCTGCAATCTTTAGAACAAGAGATGGCTCTATTCTTATTAATTTCTTGATTGTACTGACCGTTAATATTGACTTGCCAGCATGGTTAGCAGGCTGACATGTTATGGTCTACACACCACTTTGCCCTGGGCATGCAGTAATGTTTACTCTTTTCAATTTTTCTTTTTAATTCCTAAAGTTCCTGTATAACTCTCAGCCCTGCTGATATCACTAGTGCTATGGAAATAAGAATGTGCAAGCTTGACGCCCCGTTGCCAAGGGCAGCAAACAGCCTCTCAAATCCATATTTCAACAGCATTTATAATATCAGAAGGACGGGCTGGGAGTTTTCAGGGACTTTGAGCTGATCTTGAGTAGCCAGAAAAACCTTTGGGTAACAAAATCATTAAAACAAAGTAGAATTTAAAAACAAAGAAGAAAGCTACCACTGTATACCCAAGACAAAATTGCATTTAAGCAACAAAATGCTCTCCTGCAAACCTTGGTGGCAAGTCACTATTAACCTTCAATAAAAGCAAAAGCATTATTGGATGAAGCACATCCTCTTTGTCTTCTGATGAATATTTCATAAGGAATTACTGAATACAAGTAAGTATTTTTGTTCTGCATCTTTAAGTGACTTTCTATTGAAAATATTTATTCTCTTTCTCTTAGGTGCTTTTAGTTCCTAGACACTGGTGGCACTATGTGGAGTCCCTTGATCCCATCACTGTCAGCATCAACTCTTGGATTGAACTGGTAATTTTTACATAAATAATAGATCAGAATGTTTAAATCCCTATGTATCTTTGCTCTTCAGGCATGATGCCAAAATTCTGAAGTGCGTTTAGGCTCTGCTTTTTGAAACATGGTAGGTATTTTGCTTAACTATTAGCAGTGAGTATGTGAATGTTTTTTTTTTTTTGTTAATATAATTTTATTGAACTTTTCCAGGTACAGCATGGTTAAGCAGACAGAGAAAATGCATTATACATATGTAGTACATAAGACTAGAGTTTAACAAGTTTGAGTAGCTATATTAAGAGCAGTGATTAGAAAAGGGTTCTCTTCCCTTTCGTAAATGTTGTTTTAAAAGTTTGCTCTTGCAGGGTTTTACAGTACTGAATATGTACAACCACAGTACAATAACTGGGTTGTATTTTTCCCCATTGGAAAAGGCATGTACAATTTGCCGTTATAAAAGTGTTTATAACGGCAAACACGCTTACTTTCCTCTGAGAAAAGCATGAGCCAACAGCAGCTCCACTTCTCTGAAGCTCTCGAATGTTTGGGTCATTCAGCGTTGTAAATAAAATGTATGTATTTATTTTTTATCTGATACACTAATTTATTAATACTGTAGTGTAGTAAAGAGGCAACTCGGGTCCTTCTTTCTGGGACCTTTCTGCTCTGCCTAGATGCTCTTTTCCTTCCTTTAATTCACTGGCTTAGCTCTGCTACCTGCTCGCTTAGCTCCTCCTTCTCACCTCCCACTCAGCTCCCTTCTCACCAGTGCCACTTTCCACAAATGACAAAACAAAAGACCGAATTAAAAACAAAAACAAATGGGCTATGTGGAGCCCTCACCGCCATGCCCAGGAACCAGCAACACTGTTTCATGTACTGCTGTCCATATTTTAAACACCTACTGTGGTGAAAAAACTCGACCCCAGCAATTATATTATATAAAATAAAATATAGGATGGTGTAAAACTTGAATTTTAGAAGAAGAGTAGTCAGCATTTATATGACAAAGAACCTCTGTGCGTAAACCACTGAGGCAAGGGTTACCCAAAGGGCATTTGGCTGGGAAGCCAAGTTTCAAGAAAATACAAAATCACACATACCCCACAATGCAAAGCCCATGATGCTTTGCATTGTGGGGAGACATAGCGATTGCTTATATAGCGCTTTCATACACAATGTATCTCAAAATGCTTTTACAAGCAATGCAGGACTGGTAGTGAAGTGACTGAATGTGTAGTGGTAGCCATATCACACATCAGCACCCACACACACAGCCTGGACAATTGCAAGAACCAGTTTTATGGGAAGGGAACATTGGCCAAGACACCAGGAATGTCTCCTACTCTTTGTGAAGACTGCCTTGGGTTCTTTTACTTCCACCTGGACACCACTAGGATGGGTAGAAGGGACCTTGGTTTTAACATCTTATCAAAGGATGGCACACCCCAACAGTACAGCACCTCCTGTACTGCACTTTCGAGTGCCAAGCGTTTTATGTATGAGTCCAATCCTGGTGTGGGACGAGAACCCATGTCATTCTGGTCCAGAGGCGGATGTGTTACCAACTGAGCCACACTGACACCCCTTGGTTTTGGATGCTTAAAACCCTTGAGCTTTGCTCTCGGGTTTATATTGCATCCAACAACAACTCGAAGTGTGTAAAATATAGAATGAAGTATGGGTCAGGGTGTGTAACAAAGTTTACACACACACGAGGGGTTAGATGCTACATAAACCCCAAGAGCCGAAGCTCAAGGAGTTTTATTAGCATCTAACTCCCCGAGGGCGGTGTAAACTTTTGAGTTTACACAGTCCGACCCACAATTTATTTTGGTAATTGCTGCTTTCTTTTTGCCATTGCAATTATATAAAATAAAAAGACGTTTGTGCGACCATGGTCCACTTAGGTGTGAGCACGCGGTCCGTGGTTGCTTTATTTAAACTTTTTAATTCATTTTTGTGTGGAGCTAACATTTTAGAAATTTTTATTTATCATTTCAACTTGTTTCTGCCTGCTGGCACCCACCACTGAATCTGGGTAGCGGACCTGTGTCAGGGATAAAAGAGGCAGCAGTGGTGTGAGGAGAAGGAGCTTGGGAGGTGGGCAGGGGCACCTCGCGGTGCTGAGCAGGAAACCAGGTATGTGCATTAGCCATTATAAATGTTCCCTTATAACAGCGAATACACCACGGTTTCCTATGGAAAAAGGAAGACCCAGTAATTATATTTTCATTATACACCACCCCATGCTTTATTCTATATACTGTATAATATATAGATGCCATTTTTTCCCATAGGGAATCAGTGACATCAAAACTCATAATACCATTGCTTTGACACAAGAAAGTCATACTACTATCATTCTGACATCAGGTCAGTGTTATTATGAGATGGAGTGTCCCACATATTAGAGCCTTATACTGATTATTTCCTATCTAGTATTCTATTTATATCTAGTTCATTTTGTTCTGTATGTGTACAACTACTTATTATATAGATCCTTCTGTTCAGTCCTATTAGCACATATACTATATACAGTATAAGGCCTGCTTCATGTGTCTCCTGGATTGTGAAATCAGGTTAAGCTATACCAATCAGACTTAAAGAGTTTCTGTATAAAAATAGCTAGCTAACCCATCAGTGCAATGGTAGGTTTTACTGCTTGCAACATCGGTGACCGGGTTTGGGATTGAACCATGGTCATTGGAGGCCTGCGGGGCAGAAAGATTAGCATCTCAGAGGATACTTTCCTGCTCCAGGAGGAAGGCAGCGCACTCCACTGCAAAACTGCCACCCACAAGTCACAGGTGGCAGTGCCATCAGAAAGCTAAAGACAGGGAGAAAGTTGCTGGCGTGAGTGGGCAGATAGGTACTGCATGCACACTCACCAGGATATCTTCAACAGTGATGTCTCAGGGTCACGGGACAAACTGAGGAAACCACCCATGATCTTACTTCGAGATACAGCTCTTGCAGCAGGTAACACCATTAGGACTGAAGCCGGCGGCGTCAGGACCGAAATTCTTCTAGCTAGCTATCTTCAGCGGGACCGCCCGACGTCAGTCCGCCTCCGATGTCAGGCATAGTACATAAGGCGGTCCGCCGGTTCCCCAGTTCTTTCCCGCCGTCGCTTGCATGTCACCGACCGCCCGGTTCCAGATTTAAGCGCGCGGCGTTGTAAAGTGTTTTCCCTACGGAAATTCGTTCTCTTCATTCAGCTTTTGTCTGATGTCCTCTCCAACCTCCGGTCACTCCTCGAAGTGCGCCTGTGGAAGCAGATCCCATTCAAGGATCCGCACTGGCCTGTGTCTGGTGCCTAGGCCCAGACCACGACACCCGGTCCTGCACCTTTGCCAGGGTTTCAACAGCAGAACCCGGATCCGTCATGAAGGCCCTACAGGCGTTCCTGCTCGAGGAACAACTCAAGACCATGGCTTCCAGGGGATTCTTCGGAGAAGGCCCATAAGCATTCTGAGAAGCATAGAGAAGGCCCCTTCCAGGTCCCCGTCTAGGGCCTCTGACTCACGCAGCTCCGGCTCCAGGTCCGACCGCTCTCTTCCCGGGCCAGCTCTCAGCCTCCCCACTGCGGTGAGAAAATCTTCAGGCTCCTCTTCTGAGGCCAAGACTCCCAGACCTTCCTTGTCATCCAAGACCCTGGCTAAGTCAGGGGACCGTACCATCACCACAAGTCGGGTTCCCGCCATTTCTGAACCCAGCCAGGTCTGCCTCCTTGCCTTCTCTTCCTCCCCAGCCGAGACCAAAGAGCTCACCTCGCTTAGAGGCCGTTGGACCCGGCCGCGGTTAGCCTGGCGTCGGCCTCTTGCCACAGGTCCCCAGAGCCGTCGTCCATCAGAAGACCGCTGCCGCAGCTTACTCATCCCAGGACGCCGGTAGGGGACCGACGCCCACACCAATCAAGAAGAGGACCCGGCGCCTCCGACCCGTGTCGGTCAGGAGACCACCACTGAGGAGAGTTGGACAGCCGAGGACCAGGCGGCGACCCGGTCCTGTTGAGACTCCCAGGGAACCTCCCCGCAACCTGAGGCCCCTGTGGAGCCGACGCGGACCTGACGACCGACCACCGCGCCCGGTCCGTCGTTGGGCCTTTCTTTTCAGAGGTCAAGGAGCTTTTCACCTACTGGTAGGATACCATCAAAGGGACATGGTCCCCACCCCACCTCCTCTCCCACCTCCTCCTCCTCCTCCTAGGCCGGTTACTCCTCCGGTTCCTGTGCCCCCTTCTCCATCCGGGTCTGCAGGCGGTTACCTCCTCTCTGGGAGCCCAGGATCCTCCAAGGTGGAGACCAGATAAAGGAGACCTCCATCCAGATCCTCTTCTGGTCACCCAGCCCTAAGAGACCCAGAAGATGCCACGCTCGCCTTTGACGGAGGACACGGGATCAGAGTTTTCAACAGGATCTAGATCCCCATCTCCCCTTCACATCCTTCTCCGGACCCATGTGAGCTTCCAAGGTCTCCTCGGATGACCCGTTCTCGGACATCATGAGACACATCCAAGAGAACATGGGATGGGATGCAGAAGAGTTAGACCCGAAGGCTACACCTTGCGAAATATCTTGACAGAAGGACCCCAAGCCTGTGGTGGTGCCACCCTTGGTAGACACTTCGTGGGCGTCACCAAGGCAGCGTGGGAACATCCACATTCACTCCGCGTTGCCAAAGCTGACCACCTGTACAAGGCTCCAAAGGAAGACCAGTACTTGGCTCAGCACCCTCAGGCCGACTCTCTGGTCATAACAGCCTCTCATGACCGGTCCCAGAGACCGCAACATTTGAGCACCTGCCACGGACCCAGAGTCCAAGCAGCTGGATGCCATGGGTAGGTGCACGTATGCTTCGCTACCTCGCCATCAGATCCCTGAATTATTTGACCACATGGCGCAGTTCCAAAATGCCCTGTGGGAGCAGGGTCTGACGCAGCTGAGAAATTGCCAGAAGGTGAGCAGAAGAGGAGGAGGCTGCAGCTCCTCCGTGACGGGTTCGGTGTTAGGAACCCGAAGTGTTACGAGCAGCTCGACTCAGCATACTCCTCGGCCCGAGCAGCAGCTTCAGGCGTATGCCTCCGAGGCACTCTTGGCTCCATGTCTCAGTTTACCGGACGTCAGAAAAACATCATGGGCGCCCCATTCGAGAGAAGTTTTATTTGGTCAACCCTCTGAGAAGGTAATCACCAAACTCAAGAGGCCGGGAAGGCGGTGAGGTTGGTTCAGGCCATGTACCGACCGAGCTTAGTTCCTTCATAGGAACCAAAGCCGATTTCATGGACGGACGCAGAGACAACAGTCCCGCCCGTTCCACAACAGAGGGCTCCAGTTTCCGCAGAGCCCAGGAAAACAACCCACAGGTCGAGGCCAGCGCTCTCTAAGTCGGCCCAGCCAGCGGGCCCTCAGCCGCCACAGCCTGACTCCTTTCCGCCCCTCCCTCAGGATCAATGGGATTTTATGGTCGGGGTCGCATTGCGAATTTCCTGCCAGGATGGCAGTCTATAACCACCGACAGGTGGGTTCTCCAGATGGTCGGAAGAGGCCACTTTATGAGAATTTGCAGAAAAGCCACCCTCGAGGCCTCCTCTGCTCTCCGTTACTAAGGTCCAGCACAAGTCATTGATCAGACAAGTACTCGCCCTGCAAAGGGAGCGTGATAGAGTACGTCCCAGGGAACCAGAGAGGACACGGATACTATTCCCACTTCTTCCTGGTTCCAAAGAAAACAGGGCACCTCCGTCCGATTCTGGACCTCAGCGACCTCAATATGTCGAGTCGCCTACAAAGATTCGCATGGTGACTCTTCAGAGTCTTATTCCCATGCTAAAGCAGGATGCTTTCTTGCGCGTCTAGACATGCAGGACGCATACCTGCACATCCCTATAGCTCAAACGCACAGGAGGTTCCTGCACTGAGTTTCGGCCACCATCTTCAGTTCCGAGCCCTTCCATTGGGCTGTCCTCGGCACCAGGGTCTTTACCAAATGCATGGCAGTCGTGGCAGCGTCTCAGAGAGACAGGGCCATTATGTGTTCCGTACCTGGATGATTGGCTTCTCATGGCCGCCTCCAGAGAGGCGTTGTTACTGGCGATCCAAGTACCCAGGACCTGTTTCGATCTCTGGGCATCTTAATCAACCACGAAGTCTCTCCTGGTACCATCGCAGAAGCTGCAGTTCATGGCGCAGTTCTGGACACCGTTCAGGGAAGAGCATTTCTTCCAGGCGACAAGCGGGCGCATCAGATCCCTCATCAGGGATCTTTCGTGAAGAAGACCATCCCAGCCAGGTCGGTCCTCCGCCTGCTCGGACAAATGGCCGCGGCCATTCCGACCGCCCTTCGCAAGGCTCCACATGCGGGTAACTCCAGTGGATGCTCAAGGTGCAATGGGACCAAAGGCAAGACCACATGCAGCATCCGGTCAGAATCATTATGCCGTGATTCGAGACTGGCAATGGTGGCTAGACAGGGACACTCTCTCAGGCGTCCCATTTATAGCGCCGTCCCGGAGGTAATCCTCACCACAGGCGCCTCAGGACTAGGGTGGGGGCGCACCTGGGCGGGGTGAAGTCCAGGAACGTGGACCCTCAGGAGGCTCACCTCCATATCAACGTCCTAGAGTAGGGCGGTCCTTTATGCCCTGCCAGGCATTTCAGTCAGAGATCCCTTGAGTACTCTCCTGCTTCAGACAGACAACACAGTGGTGATGTATTACCTCAACAAACAGGAGGCGCACACTCTTACCCCCTTTGCAGGAGGCCATGAGGGTATGCGATTGGGTAATCCGACCGGCAAACCTGATCACAGTACATGTTCCCGGGTGGACAACACAATCACAGACGCCTGAGTCGTTCCCAGGCGAGTCCATGAGTGGGAACTTTTCAGGAGTAGCAGGGGATCTGTTTCTTGATGGGGAGCTCCAGAATTGGACTTGTTCGCTTCCCCATCAATGCAAAACTGCCCAATTTTGCTTTCGCTAGATCCAGGGCCTGGTGTTTTTCTGGTGAGACGCGTTGTCCCTCTCCTGGGTGGGCATATTCCTCACCTTTCCCTCCCTTCCCGTTGATCCAGAGTTCTTCTCAAACTGCGCGGGAGAATGCAACAATGATCCTGGTGGCCCCTTTTGGCCCAGACAGATCTGGTTCCCTTTGCTAATGCAGCTACCCGGGAACCTCCGCTCCCGTTGCCGTTCAGCTCCCATCTCTTGTCTCAGGAGGAGGGTTCACTGGTCCACCGGACTTACGCTCTCTGAACCTGCATGCATGGCTCCTAGAGACATAGCCATTTTGCGCATACGGGTCTCTCGCAAGAGGTGGCGGAAGTCCTTCTCGCAGCCAGAAAGTCAGCAACGTGATGCAACATACGCCATGAAATGGCGCCTGCTTTTGTTTATGGTTCAAGCACGTGGCCTCTCCCTTCAGGGTTGTCCGTGAAGGCGGTGCTAGAGTACCCTCTCCCTTTTCCGCTTGGGTTCCTCGCCTCACCTCTATATTAAGGTGCACCTCTGTGCTATCTCTGCTTATCACCTCCGTGGACAGCACACTGTGGCACAATTAGATGCCTGTCGGGAATTCCTGAGAGGGTGTTGCATCTTAGGGACCCTGTGCCTCCATGGGATATACTCTTCGTCCTGAAACAGCTCACGCTCCCCCTTTGAACCTGCTGTGGATTAGAGCCGCTTTCGTCGTGGAAAACGTTATTTTAGTTGCTGCTACGTCAGCAGAAGAGTTTCGAGCTTCAGGCTCTCATGTGTAAGGAACCTTATTTGGTTTTTCACCAGGACAGAGTTTCCTGAGGACGAACCCTAAGTTCCTGCCTAAGGTGGTCTCCACCTCACTCTCAATCAGGACATTGACCTGCCGGTCTACTTCCCTAATTATTCTAATAGAGGAGAGCTGCTCCACACCCTGGATGTTCACTGCAGCTTAAGGTACTACCTAAGCAGGACTAAGCAGCTTCGTAAGTCGGAGCAGCTTTTTGTTTCCTTTACTGAAAGGATGATGGGCCAGCCAGTATCGAAACAGTCCCTTTCTCGCTGGCTTGTCAGTGCATATCCATACTGCTATGATATCAAAAAAGCCCCTCCGGATCAGTTCGGGCCATTCCACTTAGAGAGGTGGCCACTCTCCTTGCAGCACTTCCGCAACGTCTCCACCTCAGCCATTTGTGCTGCAAGCCACTTGGAGCTCTGTCCATACCTTTATCAGGCATTATAGCTCAGACAGATTGCTTCACGCTTAAGAGCCGGCTTTCGCCTGGTCATTGCATACAGGGTGTCCTGTCCTAGAACCAGGACTTGGAATGAGCCTTCTAGTTTCCTCCTCCCAGAGTGTTTGCAAGCGCTACTGCTTGGAAATCAGTCCTAATAGTGTTACCACTGCAAGAGCTGTATCTCGATAAAGATAGTACAGTTACGTAAGAACTTACCGTAACAGTAGATCTTCGAGAACAGCTCTTGCAGCAGGTGCCTTCCCGCCCACCTTCCCCTTGGAGGAGGCATGGCTTCTGAGCCTTTAACGGGACTTATACCTCTTTGTCTTCTGGCGGTGGATCCTCAGTCTCCCATTTTGATGTCATCCTGCGGCCGGAAGTCTCCGGCGGGAGAACTGGGGAATCTGGCGGGACCGCCTCTTATGCACTCGCCTGACGTCGGAGGTGGGACCGACGTTAGGGGCAGTCCTCGCTGAAGATAGCTAGCTAGAAGAATTCTGTGGGGTCCTGACGCCTGCCAGCTTCAGTCCTAATGGTGTTACCTGCTGCAAGAGCTGTTCTCGAAGATCTACTGTTACAGTAAGTTCTTACATAACTGTACTTTCAGCAGGATGATCACCCCAGGAACATTTGGGTCCTGCACAGCCTTCTGTGTTGCCTCCCACTGTCCACAGGCTCGCAGCCCCCTTTGCCCTTCCAGGGTAAAACGGAATATTCCCCACCTGAATGGGGAACAGAAGGTGTCCATAGGGGAGCTGCAGACAGGGATGACAGAACTAGGTGGTGGCTGAGGGCTAGGAAGGGAGCAAAGCAGGTGAGAGAGGCATAAATAAAAGTTAAAAGAAAACAGCTTTTATAAAGACTGGGAGTAGAAATAAGTGGACACAGTTATTCTCTGTGACATGATTAGAATGGTTTTGATTCAAGAGGCCAGACATAAGCAGCAATGAAAAAATCATATTGTCACCACTCCACAGTATGCCTGAGCAATGGGAGATGTATTATAAATATTACTGTACACTAATAGACATTACCAGGAATCAGAAAATAAAATATATACGTAGCCGCTGATCTTTAATTTCTGCATGCCTCTACTGGACGCTGCCAGCTGTTGAACTTGTAAGATGTGTCAGGAAACAAGTATTATTTATTTTTTATCTAAAAAGGTAACGGGAGAAGCACACTGAGCAAGGCTCATATCCAGGTGCAACCTGGGGAGAGGAACAGGAAAAACAAAATAAAAGCATACACTGTATTGATGAATGGTACAAAATAAAAGCGGTACAATTTGTGATGAATGGTACAAAATAAAAACAGAATACAATTTAACACAGTAAAACAATAGAAGAATCAGATAAACAATTTGTCATAGTAAAACAGGGAAGGATCAGGGAGGAATGACAAGAACAGAAGGAGTGGGAAGAAGTTTTAACTGGTGCCTAAAGGAGAGAAAGGAAAGGAGGAGAGATGGACAGAGGAGGGGAGAAGTTTCAGAGGGAAGGAAATAGGAGATGACTGACTGCCCAGCAGAAGAGTGAGGGTGGGGAAGGGAGAAGGTGCAAGGATCCCTGGAGTTGAGGGATTATGAGGCAGAGGAATGGGAGAGAGGAGTACTTATAGGTACGAGGGGTAGTGCCTCAAACCAGTATTTAGAGATGAAAGATGCACAGTGGAACTGGTGATGTAAGGATAGGTGGAGGATGGAAAGGAGGAGTAGAAGGAACAGTGGTCAGTACAAGGGGATATTAGCAGCAAAATGACAATAGGTATTGCAGAGGGTCTCCAGTCAGGCAGGAAGAGTAGGGAATGTCGCTGTAGGACCACAACTGCATAGTCAAAAACCAGAAGTGTGTTGACTGCCCAGCAGAGGAGTCCAAGTAGGGTCTCCGTGGCATTATAGGTAGGAAATTAGGGCAGACTAGATGGGCCAAGTGGTCCTTATTTGCCGACAACTTCTATGTTTCTGTGTTAAGCACCATTTTAGTAATAAGCTCCCAGTGGACATGAGGAGACAAGCAGTCTTTGTTGTGGTACAAGGCACTGAGTTAGGGTAGAGCTTGGAATGGATGTCATCAATGCAAGCAGAGAAGTCAAGCTTTACTATCTAGCCACACACCCGAGGTACCTGAAGGAAGAAACAACTTCAAGGAGGAAGCCATCCAGGGTGGAAAGACAGGGAGTATGAAAGACGCTATACTAAAGCAGATTCCATTCCTTATGGTTCCAGAAAATCCTGTTTCAAAGCGTCTCCTGTGAACAGAAAAAAACATTTTACTGCCTTTGTTATACAGCAAGCAGAACCATTTTGCTAACCACAGTACTGTGCCTTTCTGCCAAATACCATACTTTTTGTGTTTAACGTGTAAGATTGAAATGCTCAGAATCAAGGTTTTATGTCAGTGCTCTACATGTGGTAGCTACCATTTTCATAGAAAACAAAATCAAAATTTCAGTCTGACAACAAAGAATTTGTCTTGATAGGCATTTTTTCCAGTCTTTTGTTTGTCTGCCTTTGGTTGCCCAGCCACCCCACTAACTCTCCCCCTCCAAGTCCCTGTCACCCGGTTCTCCGGGCTTACCCACTCCATCCTCACCCTGTGCCAGATGGTCTTCTCAGAGATCCCTGGTCACTGCTGCAGAGCCCTCGGGGTCGGGCTTCATCCTGCAGCTGTTGGGTTTTCTGTGATTCTCCCTAGGGACCGCCACGTGGGCAGTGGGTGCTGATGTGTACTCTGCCTCTGTGGAGATGCCACTGGCATCCCTGCGGTGCTCCCTCCCCACATGACCTCTTTATACAACACTACCCAAATTCCTTCAGGTAACAGACAAGCAGAGGGGTACTGTAACCTCATCCCTAAGGAAGGAGAGCTGTCCTGGGTCACTGTCCTTCCTCCCCAGCTGCCTCGAGCAACCTGCATCCATTTCTGAACTCATGTTTCTGGTGTGGCAAAGATGAGGCACCCAGCACCTCAGATCTTCATGCCACTTAGCTGGCTGGTGATTTTTATTAAACAGCATCATTTAATTTATTTGGCTCCTCAAAAATTCATTGGTGACCACATTTATTTTATTTATATTTGTTTTCAGCCCTAATTTAAACAGTTAATAAAATATAGAAACAGAGAATCTAATGGCAACTAAAGACTACTTGGCCCTTGCAAGTCTGCCGTTTTTCCCTGCCTGCAGTATCATTACAGACCCTAGTTGGTCTCCGGCTCTTTCTCTTCCTCCTTTTTCCACTAAGATTCTCTTATGCCTATCCCATGCATTCTTGAACCCCACTACTATTTTAGTCCCACCACCTCTGCTGGCTGGCTGTTCCAGGAATCCACCACTCTTTCTGTGAAGAGTACTTCCTCACATCTGTCCGATTGTACCACCCTCAGCTTCATGGCATGTCCCTTGTTCTTGAGCTCCTTTTTAATAAACAATTCTTCAGTCGTGTACCTTATTTACCCCCATGAGGTATTTAAAAGTCTTTATCATATCCCCTTTCCTCCTCTCTTCAGAGGTGTACATATTGAGGTCCTTTAGTCTCTTGTCATGGGACGTTTAGTGCAGACCATGCACCATTTAGTTGTCCTCCGCTGGACTGTTTCCAGTGTGTCAGTGTCCTTCCAGAGATGTGGTCTCCAGAACTGAACACGACACTCAAGGTGGGGTCTTACCAGCAGTCAGTACCAGGGCAACACCACCTCCCTCTTTCTGCTATTGATACCCCACCTGTGCACCCAACATCCTACTAAGCCCTCCCAACTGCCTGGCCACCTTTAGGTCATCAGTATGATTGCCCTGAGATCCCTTTCCTTGTTGGTCTTCAATACCACTCCAACCATTTTGTACTCCGCCCTGGGTTTCTGTGTCCTAAGTGCATTATTTTGCACTTTTTTCATTGAAACCCAGCTGCCCACCTCTGACCACTCCTTGAGTTCTCTCAGGTCTCTGCTCATCCTTTCCACCCCCAGGACTGTCCACCTTACTGCAGATTTTGGAGTCATGCACAAAGAGGCATGTCATCCCTTCCAGCTTCTCTGCAATGTATCTTATAAAGACATTAAGAGGAACGGTCCCAGCACTGATCCCTGGCGCACTCCAGCTGGTCACCCTCCCTTCCTCGAAGTGTAGTAGTAGTAAATCTTTTTTTTCAGCAAAATAAGGGAAAACATTCAATTGAGCACTGCTCATTTCAGTGAAGTCCCATGTGTTCAGAGCAGCAGACTTCAGTTACAATATAAGAAAAAATTAGAAAATTACACATAACCTACCAAAAAAAAGACAAACTACAAATTACAAGCATCAAAATACACATAAATAATAATCAACAACCATCATATTCAGTATATTGAGAGAGGCCATTAGACCAGCATAAACACCAGTCATTCAAATAAGAAATGCACATAGTTCGGTTTGATTCATGTAGCCCTACTGGAATTTTGTTCCAATACAGCTCCCCATGGGAGACAGATGACCTACCTATAATTAAATTACATTTATTAATAAAATATTGTAAACCATGAGCTGTCCTCAAATTCTCTTTTACTGTTCTTGTGGGAACGTGTACTCTGTTTACCACTTTCAAACCCACCTTTTCCTTGTTTTTTTTTTTTTAACTTAGATTTTATCATCCTACTCCCCAGCAGGCCACCTTCGCCCTCACGCTGCCCTAGCCCCATCACCCGCCATCCCTGGGCTTACCTGAGGAGCTGCCGTTCCTCCACAGATTCCTCCCTGCAGGGCCATCAGGGCTCCCTCAAAGCCCCTCTGGAAGCCACACTCTCGTTTGGCAGTTGCTGTGCCCCATAGGTGGTGTGGGGTCTGCGAGGGCACCATGGGGCATCATCCTGCCATCGGTGATGTTTTCCACTGTTCGGGATCCCAACCCACTAACATTTCATGGAGGTGGCAGTCTGGCCTTCGCATGTCATGCAAATGTCACTGTCATGGGCGTCCCCACACATTGCTGCTGCCCCGCCACACCGCCACACCTGTGGTCACCTTGGTGGTGGTGATGCATGGAGCAGTCTGACCACCCTCCCTGAAGAAGAAGAGCATCCACCAGGACTCTCAGTCCTCCTCCACCTGGCTGACTCTTGAGCAGCCCAGGCTTGTTCGAACCCAGATCACCAGCGTGGCGGTAGATGTGGCAGGGGATGCCTCTGCCCTCCACACCACTGGGCTGATGTCACCTTCAGGCACTCCTAAGCTACCTAGTTTGCTTACTAGCAGCTAGTAGATTCCTCAGAAAAGATTAACATTTACAGTAGTACAGTAATAACACTGCCCTTGTGGGGGCATTGAAGCAAGCCCTCTGGTTGGGTAAATGTCAGTGATCTACATATTCATAGAGGCGCCGACATTCAGTCAGAAGGTATTGGGACAAGGTGCCATCAGTCTGCTGATTTGCTAACACATGAGCACTTTGTGCCTGAAATACACTACTAGCTAATGAGGTAAAACCAATGTCAGGTTTGCAGCCTTGACAGGGCAAACAAGGAGACCTCTCAAACATGAAGTGATGAGCGGACCAGTGATATTGCAAAGCCACTTCATTAGTCTTTTCATTGCACAGCTGTCTCTATTATGCTTTTAACAGCTTATCATTACCCAGCGTAATTCTCTGGACAAAGCACAGGTTGCTGGGTAGTTCTAGAGAAGACATGAAACACTGAAAGCACCTAACTTCTATGTGAAATGGTGTCAGAAGTCTTACTGAAATTCAGGTAGGGTATGTCCACTGCTCCACCCTGATCTAATTCCTTGGTCCTCTAGTCAAAGAAATCTTATCAAATTTGTTTGACATGACCTCCACCACTTCCCACCCCACCCCACCCTGTGAATCCATGATGCCTGGGGTTCTGTAACCCACTGGATTCCAGATATTCTGCAATCCTTTCCATCAGCAATGATTCCATTAACTTTCCACCACCGATGTCAGGCTGACTGATCTATAATTGCTGGACTCGCCCCGCTACCAGTTTTGTGATGTGTGACTATGTCAGTGCTCCAGAACCACTCCTTTTCCAGTGAGCTATTAAAAGGACTGTGAGAGGTGCAGCCAGTATGTCCCTCAATATCCTTGAATGGACGCTATCTAGCCCCTTGCTTTGTCCACTTTCAGATTAGCAAGTTCCTTCAGGACTCTTTCCTCCAAAAGGACTAGTGTCCACCTCCACCCGCTCCAAAGCATCTCTTACGCTTTTGTGCCTCCCCGCCCTTCTCCTTCCTCTGTGAACACTGAGCAGAAGTGCAGAAGTATTTGTTCAGGATGTCTGCCTTTTCCTCGTGCCCTCTGCACTGTCTCCCCTCCTCCTTTTTAACCTTGCAGTCTCTCCCCTTGTCTTCCCTTTTGCTTACATACCTAAAATGTCTTGTCCCCTTTGTTACCACCTGGCTATCTCTCTTCAGCTTGTGCTTTTGTGCTCCTTACTGCTTTCTCTGCTTCCCTGGTATACCTCCATAGCCTCTTCCCTCTGTGTCTTCCTGTACCTTCTGAATGCTACTTTTTGCTTTTACCTTTTCAGCCACTTGCTCAAGAACCATAGGGTCCTTTTTCCTCTAGCTATTTCTTACTTGCTTGATGCAGAGGTTTGTCATCTTAATTATGCCTCTTTAGGTTTGCTCACTGTTCCTCCACCCCACCCAGGTCATCCCCTCCCCCAACTAGGCCACCTGTAGGCATTCACCCATTTTATCAAATCTGCTGTCCTGATGTCCAGGACCCTCACTCTTGTGTGCTTTGATTCTTCAGCTGACTTTATATTGAACCACACTCTCATTGGTTCCCCAGATGGCCTCCTACCTTGGCGTCTGCACCACAGTCCCTGTTAGTGAGTACCAAGTCCAGTATTGCACCATCACGAGTGGGTTCACTGACTAGTTGCTTGATGAACACCCTCTGTAGGGAGTCCAGGATGTCCCTACTTCTAACTAAATAATGCATAGACAAGGAACTACACCATTACAGCATAAACAGCCATCTTAACATAGAATACATATTCCAGGCCTTTTTCTAATGGCGTTCGGGAAAGTGCTTGAACTAAGTAAAGCATTAATAGGGTCCATAACAAATGGAATCATATATGCAGCAAGACTATAAACAACATCCTAAGAGGTGAACCCTGGCACAATATATCAGTTGGGGGTGAGGATATAGCATGCACCAAGCAGGAAAGGGATCTTGGGGTTGTCATCTCTGATGACCTCAAGGTAGAAACAGTGTGACAAGGCATCAGGTAAAGCAAATAGGATGCTGGGATGTATAGGCAGGGGCATCACCAGCAGGAAAGGAGGGTCATAATTCCGCTATACAAGACACTAGTGAGGCCCCACCTGGAGTACAGTGTACAGTTCTGGAGACCATACCTACGTGAGGACATGAGACAGGGTAGAGAAGGTTCAGAGGAGGGCAACAAAGATGGTGCATGGGTTGCATCACAAGTCCTATGAAGACAGGTTGAAGGAACTGAACATGTACTCCCTGGAGGAGAGGAGGAGAGAGGGGATATGATAGAGACATACAAGTATCTTACAGGGAGAAACAGGGTGCAGGAAAACACTATTTTTAGCGAAAAAGATGTTTCAGGACTAGAGGGCATGGGATGAAGTTGGAGGGAGGACGATTCAGAGGAAACATGAAAAGAATTTCTTCACAGACGGGTGGTGGACAAGTGGAACACCCTGCCAGAGGAAGTGGTGGGGCTGAAACAATCCAGGATTTAAGAATGCATGGGATAGACATAAAGGAATTCTAGAGGCAGGGGTAAGGGAAACAGACTTCTAGGAAAACAAACTGAACTTACAAGCTCAAATGGGCAGACTAGGTGGGCCATAGGCCCTTATCTGCCGACACTGTCTATGTATCTATGTATCACTATTTTACTGAGAATTAGTGCTTACCTACTGGGGAAAAAAACCTTAGCTCCCTACACACTATCATACTACAGATGGTCCTAATTGGTTTTAGTAGTACAAGGGTCTGTTTTACAGTATGATTAGTGTAACTGTGTTAAAGTTTATACTTGGCTGCTCATAAGCAGCTAGTAGATTCCTCGAAAAGATTAACATTTACAGTAGTACAGTAATAACACTCGCCCTTGTGGGGCATTGAAGCAGCCCTCTGGTTGGGGTAACGTCAATGATCTACATATTCATAGAGGCGCAGCACATTCAGTCAGAAGGTAATGGGACAAGGTGCCATCAGTCTGCTGATTTGCTAACACATGAGCACTTTGTGCCTGAAATACACTACTAGCTAATGAGGTAAAACCAATGTCAGGTTTGCAGCCTTGACAGGGCAAACAAGGAGACCTCTCCAAACATGAAGTGATGAGTGACCAGTGATATTGCAAAGCCACTTCATTAGTCTTTTTCATTGCACAGCTGTCTCTATTATGCTTTTAACAGCTTATCATTACCCAGCGTAATTCTCTGGACAAAGCACAGGTTGCTGGGTAGTTCTAGAGAAGACGTGAAACACTGACAGCACCTCAGCTGTCAGGCACATTAGTTTCATGCCATGGGTGCAATTACAATGCAAATTATGAGGCAAGGTCAGAGGAGCATTTAATGACTTCTGGCATCAGTGACTCGTCTTGATAACAAAACTGGGTTTGTTGTCGGCAGTTAAAAAAGCAGTCTGAAATAGAATTTCTAGCATATACCTTGGGTTTCAACCATATAAGCACATTTCTTTGACATAGTGTCAGTTTGGTGTCCATTATTTGACAGGGCTCTAAAATTCCAAGAACTTGCAACATATTTGGTTCAAAACAGAACAATAGATACCAAAGGTTAATATCTCTCTTCAGGATTAGATCACAACACAAAGTACTTTCATAGTACAGCGCTCCAGGAAAATGCTGTTTATAGAAACGTAGGCCTGGATTTTAAATAGCGAGAACTGCTGCAAGCCCCAGGTGCATTAAAGATATGGCTTGTTGTAATCTAGGGATTTACATCCCTTACGTCCCTTCAACGCTTGCTAGACCATCTTTCTGTGGTCTAGCGTGCATCATATTTTGCACCTCTGGAACAGAACTGGCAGTTGAACTTTGCCGCAGGCTCCTGTAAAGCAGGTAAACCGTCACAACTGCTTCAGAGATTGTAAATTGGATGCATTTGCAGCAATTTGAATGCCACACCTGCAGCAGTGCAAGGGGTTTGATGTAGGGCTTGATGCAAGCCCTGCACCACCCTTTCAAAATCCTGCCCATACAATTTGTCGGCAGATAAGGACCACCTGGCCCACCTGGTTTGCCCCTCTTTCCCTGCCTATTTTGTCACCACATACCCTTCCTGGCCTCTGGCCACCTCCTCCCTCTTGCTTTAATACCAGTTTTCCTTTATACCTATCCCATGCATGCTTGAAGCCTGCCGCTTTTGCTCCCACCGCTTTGGCTGAAGATTGTTCCTACTGTAGCATCCACCACCTTCTCAGTGAAGAAATGCTTAGAAACATTGACATTGTCTGCAGATAAGGACCTCTTGGCCCACTTAGTCTGCCCAGTTTTTCCTGCCTACTGTGCCACCACAGACTCTGCTTGATCTCTGGTTGTCTCCTACCCTTGCCTTACTACCAAGGTCCCCTTGTCTCTGACCAGTGCATGGTTGAATCCTTCACCATTTTGGCACCCACCAGCTCGCTGGAAGGCTGTTCTTGGTGTGCACCACCCTCTGCGTGAAGAAACATTTCCTCACATTTCCTGTGAGCCCCCCAACTTTATAGCATGACCCCCCGTCCTCAAGCTTTTTCCTATGGAAAATGCTACCTTCCTGTACCTTATTAATACTTGTTAAATGTTTGAATGTTTTTATCATATCTCCACTTTCCTCCGCCTCCTCCAGAGTACATATTCAGTTACTTGAGTCTCTCCTTATAGGGCTTTTTAATTTTTATTTTCTCTTTATGCCCCCTTCTCGCCGCTGAACTCCGTTTCTTGAGTCTCCAATAACCTTGTTTGTCTCGCTCCTGCTAGCGGCGACCAGTGCAGTCCATCCCCATGGAGCCTTGGATATTCCCCAGGCGGGTATGGGGTGGGGCCTACACCCGGGAGTGTCTGTATTTCATCAGGAGATGCTGGTACTGGCACCGTAGGGGCATTGGGGATCGTGGCCAGGAGCTCTGCCGACTGGGAGTCCCGCTGGGTATTTCCTGGTTTTCTGGTGTCCTCCCTCACCTGAGGACGTAGACATATGAGGAGAGCCAATGGGTGAGGCACGTGTTGATGTGCAATCTCCTTCCGACTCTCAGTCTGTGTCCTTCCCTCCCACTGACTGTCCCAGCTGCACCAACGCCTGTGGTCACCCAGGTGGCGGTAAAATAGCGGGACAGGCAATCCTCCCACCCGGAGAAGGAGAGTGGCGATGGGCACTCTATCCTTCTCCCCGGCTAGCCCGCCAGTTACCCGAGTCCGTTCCTGAACCTGGGTCGCTGGCATCATGAAAAGTTAAACCTACTGCTGCGCCCGCTGAGCTGAGCCGCCTCCTTATAGGGCTTTTGATGCAGACCCTGCACTATTTTGTCAGCCTTCTTTGTACCGCCTCCACCTTATCAATGTCCTTCCAGAGATGTGGCCTCAGAACTGGACACAGTACTCGAGGTGGGGTCTTACCATTGATGTGTACAGGGATAACATTACCTCCTTCTTCCTACTGGTGATACAATTCCCTATGCACCTGAGCATCCCATTAGCCTTCCCCACTGCCTTATCTCACTGCTTGGCTACCTTCAGGTCATCAGAAATGATTACCCCCAGGTCCTTTTCCTGTTTAGTGGTTGCCAGTTCTTCCCTCAAAATTGGTACATGATTCAGCACTTTTTGCATTGAAACCCAGCTGCCAAAACCTCGATCATTTTTCCAACTTTTTCAAATCATCCTCATTGTTTCCACACATACCCCGGTGTGTCTACTCTGTTGCAGATTTTTATCTCGCCTGCAAACAGGCATACTTTCCTTTAGCCATTCCACAGTGTCACTAATAAAGACATTGAAGAGGACCAGGCCTAGTACTGAGCCCTGAGGCACCCCACTAGTCACCTTGCCTTTTCCAGAGTGGACACCATTTACCACCACCCTCTGACTCCTGTTGCTTAACCAACTTCTTAACCAGTTTATAACTTTTTGACCTACCCAGACAGGCCAGTTTGTTTACCAGTCTTCTAACTGAAATGGCGTCGAAAGTCTTACTGAAATCCAGGTAGGCCACATCTACTGCTCCTGCCTGATCAACTACCCAGGTCACCCAGTCAAAGAACTCAATCAGGGTTGTCTGGGAAGACCTTCCCACCGTGAAACCATTTATCCTTGGATCCTATAATCTACTGGTTACAAGGTATTCCACTATCCTTTCCTTCAGTAGTGTTTTTTCATTACTTTGCCCACTACTGAAGTCAGACTCACAGGTTTGAAATGTCCTGCCTCCTCTCTGTTCCCATTTTTGTGAAGTGGGACCGATCTGCCCTCTTCCAGTGCCTTGGAACCTCCCTGTTTCTTATGATAAGTTGAACAGAGTTGTCAGAGGTGCAGTCTTCACCTCTTGGCTCCCTCAGTATGCTGATACTATGCACTTTTTCACTTCTCTCCTAAACTTCCCCTTCTAGTTTCATTGCAGCCCCCAGTTCTTGCATACCTTCTTTTCTAAAAATGCTCCCTTCCTGTGCCTTATTCACCCCGTGAGGTAAGCGTGACTATCATGTCTCCCTCTACCTCTTTCTTCCAGGATGTGCATGTTTAGATCTCTCAGTCTCTCCTCATAGGAATTTGGTGCAGCCCCTGCACCATTTTTGTTGCACTTCTTGAGGGCCTCTACCCTATCTATGTTCTTTCCACAATGTGGTCTCAGAACTGGACACAGTACGCCAGGTGTGGTCTCACTAATAACCAATACAGTGGCAACACCCCCTCTTTCTGCTGGTGATACCCCTTCCTGTGCACCCCAGCACCCCTACTGCTTTGTTGCATTGGTTTGCCACCTTAAGGTCATCCATTCTGATTACCCCAGGTTCCTTTCCTGTTTAGTGACCATCAATACGTCCGCCTTGGTGAACATCAGTCGTCCCCCATTCAATACCCTGCCTCTGGGTTTGTGTGCCCAAGATGCATGATTTTGCACTTTTTGCACTGACACCCAGCTGCCATCGCTTGACCATTCTTCAAGCTTTTCAGGTCTCTGTTTATTTTCTCCACCCCCAGAGTCTCTCACCCTATTGCAGATCTTGGTGTCATCTGCAAAGTGGCAGACCTCTCTTCCAGTTCTTCTGCCATGTCATTTATAAAGACATTAAAGAGGACTGGACCCAGTACTGAGCCCTGAGAAATCCCACTGGTCACTCTCCCTTCCCCAGAGTGAGTGCCATTAACTGCCACCTTCTGTCGCCATCCATCAGCCATTACCCAGTGTATCACCTTCATTCCCACCCTGAAGCTTTGCAGTTTTTTCTTTTATGAGCCTCCTGTGTGGCACGATGTCGAAAGCCTTGCTGAAGTCTAAGTAGGCTATGTCCACTGCTCCCCAATCTATTTCTCTGATCACTCAGTCAAAGAACTCTATTAGGGGGACACCAGTCCATTCACAGTGAGAGAGAGAGAGAGAGAGAGAGAGTTCTGGAGGAACTCACAAAGCTGAAGATGGATAAAGCCATGGGGCCAGACGGCATACACCTGAAGATATTATAGAGTTGAGAAGGGAACTAGCAGCACCTCTGGCCACCCTGTTCACAGAGTCAATCAACACAGGTGTGGTTCCAGTGGACTGGAGGAGGGCACATGTAGTCCCACTGCACAAAAGTGGCAGTAGGGAGGAAGCGGAGAGTGGTGGGGAAGATCATGGAACACTGCTGAAAGAAAGGATAGTGGCACACCTGGAATCCAGTGGTGCCCAGGATCTGAGGTACACAGATTCACAGCAGGAAGGTCTTGTCAAACAAATCTGATAGATTTTTTTGATTGGGTGACTAAGGAAGTGAATCAGAGAGGGGGCGGTAGGCATCACTTACCTAGATATCAGCAAAGCCTTCAATACCATCCCACACAGATGGCTGGTTAACAAGATGAGTAGTCTGGGCATGGGGCATAAGCTGATACACTGGGTTAGAAACTGGCTGATGGACAGAAGGCAGAGGGTGGTAAATGGATCCAGTCCGGGGAGAGAGAGGTGGCCAGCGGAGTACCACAGGGATCAGTACTGGGACCAGTCCTGTTCAGTGTCCTCATTAGAGACATTGCAGTGGGGCTAGAAGGAAATATCTGATTATTTGCCGATGACACCAAGATCTGCAACAGGGTGGATGCTCCAGAAGGGTGCAGAAAATGAAGAGGGACCTGGAGAAGCTTGTAAGATGGTCGGAGGTGTGGCAACTGAGGTTCAATGCAAAAAGTGCAAGATAATGCACCCGAGTAGGGGAAACCCTGGGGAGAGCTGCAAAATTGGGGGTGCTGACTGTCACCAAAGAGGAAAGGAACCTAGGAGGTTATCATATCTGATGACCTTAAGGTATCAAAGCAGTGCACAAAGGCTGCAAGGAGGGCCAGTGGCATGCTGGGGTGCATATGCAGGGGTATCACTAGCAGGGAGACAGGAGGTGTTGATGCCATTGTATAAAACACTGGTAAGGCCTCACCTGAAGTACCGCATGCAGCACTGAAGACCACACATGGATAAGGACATAGACAAGGTGGAGGCTATCCAGAGAAGAGCGACAAAGATGGTGCATGGTTTGCACCACAGAACACAAGAGGAGAGACTAAGAGCCCTCAATATGTACTCACTGGAGGAGAGGAGAGTAAGGGGACATGATAGTAACTTTGAAATACCGCAACGCATAAACATGTGCAGGTGGGGATCTTTGCAATGTAGAAAAGGTATCGAAACGAGGGGACACAATATGTAATTGGAGGGTGGTAGATTAAGAGGTAACATGAGGAAGTTTTTCTCACAGAGAGGGTGGTGGATGCTTGGAACAGTCTGCCACAAGAGGGGTGGGGCAAGCACACTGGAGGGTTTAAACATGCCTGGGACAGGCACAAGGGAACATTGGGTGGGAGGAGTGTTGAAAAGCCATTGATCACTTAGGGTCAGTGACTGCATACAAGTATAGGGCCTATGGGCAGACTAGATGGAACTAGCGTCCTTATCTACTGACAATATCTATGTATCTATGTATAGGTTTGTCTGACACGATCTCCTGCCATTAATCCATGCTGCCTCAAGTCCTGTAACCCACTGAATACAAGGTAATCTACCAGTCTTTCTTTTAGAAATAACTCCATTAGTTTCCCCACTATTGGCGTCAGACTGACTTGTCTGTACTTTCCAGCCTCTTCCCTGATGCTGCTGTTATGGAGTGGAACTACTTTGCCTTCTGGGACCATCTCTGTTTATTGAGTTATTGAATAGGCTGTCAGAGATGTAGCCAGTATATTCCTGAGCTCATTCAGTACCCTTGGATATAACCCATCTTGCTTCATAGTCTTGTCACTCTTAGATTCACAGGTCCCTTCCAGACCCCTTCCTCTTTGAATAGGCTTGTGTCTGATTCCTCCCTCCAGTGATTCTGTAACCTTGTCTGCTTCCTCCCTCCAGTGGTCCAGTGGTTCTGCAACCTTTATATCTTAATTGAGGATATCTCCTCCATTAGGCCACACCTTCGGAACTGTAAGCCGCAGCTTCAGGACCACATGGAAACTTTTGTAGCCAGGGCAGCCACAGTGACATGCAGCATCAGTGCATACATCTCAACTCAACTCCACTTTATTTAGAAAAAGCACCATTCAACAAGTATCATGGTGCTTGTACAATCATTGAAAAACACTCAGTTAAAATCTACAAATACTAAAATATATAACAATAAAACAGTTCACCCGAGCTGCGGAAAGGCAAGAGTAAATAAATGCATTTAATGCCGATTTAAAACTCTCCACAGTCAGGACTCCTGTAGAGAGTTCTGCAGGGTCAGGGCTACAAACGAAAAGCTCTGGCACCTGAGGTCTTCAAACAGACCCTGGGAACCTCTAGCAATCCCTCGGTGGAGCGGAGGGGCGGTAGGGACACAGAAGCTCTTGTAGGTAACAGTCTCTATCGGTGTAGGGCTTTATAGGTTAGCAGACCAACCTTGAAGGTGATCCGCCACTGAATAGGCAGCAATGCAGGCTGCAGAGCGCAGGTGTGACATGGCATAATCTTGTAAACCCGCACAATAGCTGGCTGCCACATTCTGCTCTAACTGCAAGTGGCGATATCAACCCCGAGAGCCCTAGGTATAGGAGTTGCAGTAGTCAAGGTGGGAGGTCACAAAGGCATGGACCAACATTGGAAGGTCATCTGCGGGACCAGGTGTTTAATCCAGGCAGTATTCCACAGATGGTAAATGAGGTCTTGATTACAGATGACACTTGAGATCTCAGTGTCAACCATCATCAAAAATAACGCCAGATTTCACACCAATCAGAGGTCCTCAGCTGGCTGCCTCTGAGCCAAAGCCCGGAAGGCTGCTCAGCCAAAAGCCCCTCTGCCCGAAGACCAGGGTCCACAACCAGTGCCTCGGTTTTATCAGGGTTCAGCTTCAGCCAGTTGGCACTCATCCAGCCCCTGGATCTCAGCGAGGCAGTTAAATGTCAAGATAGCACTATCCTGCTCGGGCACAAAGGACATGTATAGATGAGTATCATCTGCATAGCGGTGAAAACTCAGCCCATACTGCCTAACAATATCTCCCAACGCAGCATATACACCTCAAACAACATGGGTGATAAAATACAGTCTCTGTGGTTCCTCACAAGGCAGGAAGATCGGGTCGGAGGAATAAATCCCCATCGCCACTCTCTGAAACCTGCCAGTGAGAAAAGAGTGGAACCGCCAAGGACTGTACCAGACAGAGGATAGATCAACCACAGGTGCTTTAATAACACACCACGGTCCATGGTGTCGAATGCCGCAGAGAGATCGAGGAGAACTAAGATGGAGTGGCTCTTCTGATCTCTCGCTATCAGGAGATCACTGAATACCGAACAAGGTCCGTCTCTGTACTGTGCCTCTTCCGAAATCCGGACTGGAGAGGATCATAGATACTGTGGATGGTAAGGTGATCCTCCAGCTGCAGCGACCGCATCTCAGTAACACTTACCCACAAAGGAAGGTTAGAGATGGGGATGAAGAATGGAGACAATCTGGGTCAAGAGAGGATTTCTTAAGAAGCAGTGTTACCACCACCCTTTCTGGGTGTCTGGGAACACACCTGTCTCTAATGAATACCAGACTATATCAGCTAGGACTGGACCGATGACATCAACTTACCCCACTAGGAGGTGGGTTGGACCAGGGTCCAAATTACAGCAGGTTGGCCGCATACTCTGGATGATCCTCGTAACGTCCAATGATTGTCAACTAGTCAAGTCGGACCTGCAACCTTCCACCAACTGTGACCACACCCATTGAAGTGTGGTAGGCGGATCTTGGACCTGATATCAGCAACCTTATCAACAAAGAATGGAGCAAACTCGTCACTTTTCTTGTGACAGTGTTCCTCGAGACTGCAGACAGGCCGGATTGCCCAGTCTGTCAACAGTTAAAAAGCTGAGCTGGTCGATTCTGTGCAGCAGCAATCTCCTTGACAGGAACTCTGCCTCTTAGGGAGATGGCTGACTGATACTCAGTATAATGAGACATTAATCTAAGTCTGTTGGCATCAAAGCCCGATATCCACCAGCACCATTCCAGCCTCCGTCCCACTTGCCTCAGCTCCCCAAAGTCCCATCAAACCAAGGGGACCGAGGGTGGAGGGTGAGGGGTGAACGTGACAGGAGCTCACGGAATCAAAAGCCTCAGCCACAACCCTATTATAGGCCTGTAGCAGATTCTTCAGATCCGGCTACACTTGGAAAGTCCGAGAGCTGGTCGATTCTGTGCAGCAGCAATCTCCTTGGACAGGAACTCTGCCTTCTTAGGGAGATGGCTGACTGATACTCAGTATAATGAGACATTAATCTAAGTCTGTTGGCATCAAAGCCCGATATCCACCAGCACCATTCCAGCCTCGGCCCCACTTGCCTCAGCTCCTCAAAGTCCCATCAAACCAAGGGGACCGAGGGTGGAGGGTGAGGGGTGAACGTGGACAGGAGCTACGGAATCAAAGCCTCAGCCACAACCCTGTTATAGGCCTGTAGCAGATTCTTCGGATCCGTGCTTACACTTGAAAGTCCGATAGATCCAGCACCGCCATCGGGCCCTCTGGGGTCAAACCCTTAACGGGCAGTACTGTACCATCTCTGTAGGGGAGCCTGGAACTTGAACCTTACAATGTAATGCTCAGACCATCTGACCGGCTATACCACCAGGTTGGAGGTCTCCATACCCAGTAGGAAGACCAAATCCATTGAGTGACCATGGATATGGATCACACAGGTAATAACCTGTGTGAAGCCCAGTGAGTTCATAAGTTGGAGGAAGTCCTGGTCAAATTGCAGAATTTGTCATCGATCCAGGCATTGAAGTCCCCAGAACCATCCATCTGGAGGACTCCAATACCAGCTTGACAACGAAGTCAGTGACTTCCTGCAAGAATTGCTTCGCTCTTGGTGGACAGTAGATGAGAAGAATCTTGCACCCCCACCAGCCTCACGATGCACTCAAAGGACTTGGTCTCCCCACTGGCACATCTACAAGGCTCAGTTTCATTCCTAAAACATATGACTACACCCCTCCCTCACGATCCATCCCTCAGGCGTATCATCGAGAACCCAGCCAGAATGGCTGACTCAAGAACAGGGCCAGCATTATCATCCAACCAGGTCTCAGTGATGCAAGCCAGGTGATATGACTCAACAAGATCAGCAATAACTGCTGTTTTGTTCTTAATAGACCTGGCATTGCGTAACACCGCCCAGGTAGGATGGGCCAAGGCCAGCCATGTCATCTGCCCACTCAAGTAAAGCCCTTGAGTATAGGAACCAGACAGGGTGGACCCTCTTGGGAACCCATTTCACCCAGGGCATCTTCTTGTCCTCATGACCCCAATCTCGCCCATCAGCTCACTCTCCGCCAGGTCCATGACTCCTCCTCTTCGCCTCCACCCTACTGTCCCAAAGATTGACAACGCCCATACACATCAGTAGGCCAAGGGGGAAGACACTCAAAAGGATGGAGGCTGTGGAGCTCAGAGGAGAGTAGCGCCTGACTGGTAGAGATCTCTGTCAACACATACCTACCGGAGGCTCAGCACTGCAGCCAACCGCAAATAAACATTAACAATAACAAAAATATAATAAACCCATTCCAAAACAAACAAAAATAAACAAAAATAAAGTTACAATAGATAAAAAAAAGAAACCAAAATCCACCATCCCCAAACACCCCAGAAGAAAATCAACCCCTAGAATAGTAAAAAGTCCAGGTTAACTGATGATAGTGTTCAGGATAGGGCTAAACATGCCAGTGCTTCGTGATTGATATTTGGGAGACGGCTCTCACCCCACCATCAACCAACAAAATTTGAGTCCAAACTGTTGTACTCCCACTACAACAGTAAGATATCCAGATTAACTTACCAAATATAGACTGGGGTAAGGGCTAGGCTCATCTCCTTTTGAGAGGCAGTTTATAGATGTTATGGATCATGGGGTTTAAACAGATGGTAACTAACAATACAAGGGCAATAATATTCTGGACTTGTTGTTTTCTAATATGGGTGAGACAGTCAACTCAGTTGAAATAAGTGTACCCCTGGGAAACAGTGATCATAGTTCGTCTTATTTAATATAAGTGAATCTCAAACGTCCAAACCCACTGGTACAACCACAATGTATAACTTTGAAAGGCAGAATTTCATAAAATGAAAATAAAATTAAGTTGCTGGGATTGGGAAACTGATTTTGCTAATAAATCTATACATAATATGTGGGAATCCTTAAAACTAAAATTGATAATTTAACTACCGAGTTTATCCCGTCATTAAAAATACAATAGTATTAGGGCCTTGAAACCTATTTGGCTTTCACCTACAATAAAAAATTAATTAACAAGAAGAATAGATTATATAAAAAACAAAATTATCTAAATCACCAAAAATACATGCTGAATATAAAGAATGTCTCAAGAAAATAAAATAAACATCAGGAAGGCCAAAGCCCAATGTGAGGTCAACCTTGCAGATAGGGTAAAGGATAATAAAAAATCCTTTTTTCATTTATCAATAAACAGAGGAGGGTCCCCAGTAATATAGGACCATTTACTACTAGTTAGGACTTATTTCATCTAACCAACAAATGGCTACCATCCAGAATCATTATTTTGTTCAGTATACAATACCACTGATGAAGATTTATATGAAACTACTAGATCTCCAGTTCCAGGTTCAATTATTTTTAACCCTAATAATATATATAAACAATTGGCTAGCCTTGATGTCAACAAATCCCCAGGACCAGATGGAATGCACCCAAGGATTTTGAAGGAGCTGGCAGACTAATTGGCCCAACCAATAACTTATCTTTTCCAAGGATGTGGGATTGGTTCCTAGGGATTGAGACTGGCTAATGTTGTCCCTATCCTAAAAAAAAGGTCTAGAACTAAGCCTGAAAACTTTAGACCAATTAGCCTAACTTTGATATTGGGTAAGATAATGGAGGGATTAATCAAGGAAATCATAATAGAACATCAGGAGAGACAGGATATAATTGACCTTAAACAACATGGATTCACCAAAAATAGATCATGTCAGACAAATTTATTGTCCTTCTATGAAAAAGTGAATCGAGAAATGGATGTGGGAAATTGTGGATGTGGTTTTCCTTGATTTCGCCAAGGCTTTTGATAAATTACCCCACAATGATTTACTGACAGTTTTGGATGCCATTAATTTACCTAGTAATATTTGTAAATGGGTTTCAAATTGGATTCAGGAAGAAGGCAGCGAGTGGTTATTAACGGAGAATATTCTGATTGGGTTCCCGTGACTAGTGGGGTCCCCCAGGGCTCTGTTTTGGCCCTTTGTTTATTTTAATATATACATCGCCGTTAGCAATAAGTAATAATAACATTTGGATGTATAAATTTGCAGATGACTGTAGATTGGGCTTAGTGGTTAATGATGTTCAACAAAAGCTACCCTGCAGCATGCCTTGATTTAATATACAATTGGACAATCTTAAATAAGTTAGAATTAAACAAAACAAATGTAAGGTAATGCACTTTGGTAAGAATAATAGGAGAGAATTATATTTTCTGGATAATAACATCTTGGGGAAGTAACGGAGGAAAGGGATTTGGGTATTACAGTTACTAATGATATGAAATTTAGATTACACTGTAGAACCAAATTAGGAAAGTAATCCATAACCTTAATTGCATTCTCAAACATATTGTAAGTAGGGATAGAAAGGTATTGATCCCACTTTACAGTGCATTGGTGAGACCCTCACCTTGAATATTGTGCTCAGGTTTGGTCTCCTCAAAATAAGGCAGATATTTTATCAATAGAAGGGTTCAGAGAAAATTAACTAGGCATATAAAAGGAATAAAGAACAAAACTTACTATGAAAGATTACTCAGTCTAAATCTTTATTCATTATCCTATCGCAGATTAAGGGGTGATCTGTGTTTTTATATAAAATATGAATGATGAAAATTTAATGGGAGAAATGGGGATCATAAGAAACCATGGAAGAACTAGTACTAGGAAACATGCTAAACAACTATATCAATATGCATGGGAGCATAACTTACGGAAACAATGGTATAGTTGTAGAGTTGTAGGGTTTGGAATGCCTTGCCAATAGAACTGGTAGATAGTATTACTATGACTGAATTTAAGAATGGATCGACTGTTATTTTGGTAATAGAAAATTCTTAATTTAATTATGTTTGGCAAGCCTTATAGGGTAGTATACTATCTTTGGCTTGTAATTACCTATGATACCTATGAATTAAGTAAAAAGTTCCAAAGGCCCTCTCATAGTCTTAGTAATCAGAACTTAATTGAAGACCTTCAAACTGCTCAAAGTTCACGCCACCTCTCCGAAAATCCGTGTCTTCAGATGTATAGATGCTCCTTAACACCAACAGTCACAAAAGCAGTGCCCCCAGAGGACAGCAACACTGAACACACAGCCCCCCAGAATTAGGGACCCACAAGCGCAGGCCCTCCAACCCCCAACCCGGCGAAGCCCCAGGGCAGTCAAGGACGACCACCCTCCAACAGGAAAACCACAGTGCCCTTCCGTTAGGCTGTCCACCCCAGGCAGCCTCCCTAGTCAGCACAGCAAACCAAGATGAAGAAAGACAGATAATCCACCATAGATCTTCAAGGCCACTGTGAAGCCAGGACCCCAAGTCCTGTCCTGGCCAACAGCTAATCCAACCTGGGCCACCTGAGGAACACTGCCCCAGCAGAGGAATCGCCTTCAGCAAATCCTGCTGGTGTTCCCCAGGGCAGACACAGGTGCCACACCCTCCAGTGAGCAATCGCGCTCCCCGACAGGAGACTTGGGCCAGACTACTACCCACTGGTCGACACAATAGGGCCCCCAGCAGCCACTTCACAGTTTCATGAGTGGAGGATCGGTAGAAAGCAGAGGTCCAGTAGCACAGGACCGCAAAACTCACCACCTCCGATAACCCTATCAACAGTGTGCTGGAGTAGTCCTTCTGTCACAATCTACTTAACCCATTCAAAGGTCGACAGCTAACTCGGCGGGCATGTCTGGAGGTGTACAGGTCACAAACTCAAGGAAAACTGTGATAGTGATTCAAGGTAAAGGCAGTAGTCTTGATAGGAAAGTAGTCAAAAAGGCAAAATGAAACCGTGAGCACAAAAATTATGTGGTCGATAAAACTTCAACAAGACAAACAGCAAAATAAAACCACTGGCTATAACTGACGATGCCGGGCGGTAACTGACAAACGCGACAGGCAAAAAGAATGATAAGCGCTAGTAGTAACTACAAGCTTAGTGCTACGCCCAGGTCATATGTAAAACAACCACTCTAAAATGCACACTAAGTCCAAAACCCGGAAAAGATGTGCAAATCTACCTAATCTAATTCACTCATCAATCCCTAGCTAAAATAACTAAAACAAACAAAAAATAAATAAAATGAAATCCTCAAGCAGCTGCTACAACCAGCAGATCCACACCGTTGCCATCTTGATCTTCAACAAACTGTTGGAGACAGTTACACCAAGTACATAACATGGGTGGCTCCAAACATTCCTCAGTTCTTTCTTCCACTGTCAGTCATCTCGCTAGTGGGGGCACTGTGGAGCTTCCATCATGGGACGCTTTTCCTGTAAGCAGCAGACCTGGTGGGAAATAAACAGTGAATTTTACCAATCTAGTGAAGGCAATTCTCCGACTTTGGTGGCAACTGATTGCTGACTATTTCTGCATATCAACGATGGGTCCCAAAAAGATAAACACTCAGCTCAACATATTGACTCCTACCTTCGCTTGGCCCAAGAGTTGCTGGAGGCGGGCCACCCATCCTTGCGGACTGTAGGCCTCAGAGACCCCGAACCCACAAATCATGGCGCCTTGAAAAATCCAGGCAACAGGAGAAGACACAAATTGCCGGGTTTGCGGTGATGGAGTCCCGATTTACTGAGCTCGAGAATCAAGTACAGATGAATGCCTCCCACATTTCGAGATCAACATAGAGACAGATCGCCAGTGAGAGAAAATGTGGCATTTGTGAAGGACTTGTACTTTTGCGCTCAAAACTAGTCGCTTGAGAATGCCCATAGATAGGAAAATGCCCGCATTGTTGGTTTCCGCCTGCCTGGCGGGAAAACAGAGCTGTTGCCGCTGTTCAGCTGCCTGATCTTGCAGACCTAGGCCTGTTACTTGCAGACTCTGGGATTACTGTCACAAAGGCCTTTTGCAATTCTATCAGGGCCAGGCCGCGGAGCACTGTGGGGAGTGCCCTCTCACAGCCATAGCGACACTCTCAAGCCTGGAGGCTCAGATCCCATTGTTGCAGGCAGCTCATCAATGAGGAGATCTTGTTTGGGAGGGTAATAGAATTGCCCTGTTTCTCAATATCTCCTGTCAAACCCAAACCAGGAAAAAGCGTTGCAGGAGACAAAGAAGCTCCTTTTGGAAAATGGCATTTCTGCACAACTCCAGTTTCCTGCTCGCTACAAGTTCACCATGCAAACAGAACTCATATTCTAACCGACCCAGAGGCAGCTGCGGCCTTAGCATCAAAACTCCTTGAAAATTGACAGAGGGCTAAGGGAATAGAGGAGGCAGAGAATTCGGACTCAGATCCCAATGATTGAACATTGCCTGCCGATGTCTGCTTTTCAATTTTGAGGCTTTGGAGCCTGTTAAACAACTCTTTATTCACTGCTGTTATAATGCCTTGTATCACATTATTACTGCTGTAATATGCCAATATGTTTAAAATATATAACCCTTGTGAGTAAGCTCTTATGATTTCCTTCATGCTGTCTTGCATATTATCAGTTTCGTGTGATGAGGTCTAGTTCATTATAGGAGCGAATTTGCTCCACTCAGTTTGTGAATTGTTTACAAAAGTTCTTTGTTGTTAGCCTGTTTCTACCAGCCATCGGGAATGTGCTCAGAGGTAGGGGTAAGGTTGATAAGGTTGTAGTTTAGTCTGTGATGCTCAGATGTATCTTTTATATTTGCTTATAACCTATGCTTCTGTTCATTGTATTTATGTTCTATTGTATAATATGTTAGCTGCTATTCTATGTTTCTTCACTGCTTATTGTATTTATTTACTTATCTTCCCACCCAGGGCCATCTTGTAAATGAACTAGCTCAACAGTGTTTTGCCAGGTTAAATAAAGAGTCAAACTGAATTGAATAAAGAGCCTTTGTTCCGTTATTGCAGTTGCAGTTATCGTTCTACGAAGATGACACTTGCACGATCTGTGTGTGCTGTTTGGGCCTTTCTGATGACATGAGGGCCTGTGAGATATGCCAGAGTTTCAACCAAGCTACAAGTGACTCCATAGAAAGGCTTTAAAGAGCTTCCTCACTCAAAAGCATTAAAAGCCATGGAAAGGGCTGCAGATCCAGGCATGCTTCTACCATGTCATTGACCAATAAACAGCCATCAAAGCCAAAAAATAAAGATAACTAAAGGTCGTTGTCATGGGCCTCCTCTTCATCCAGCCCCAAACATAGGCACAGAGATAAAGACAAGGCTGCTTCGCTTGGTGAGGTCCTAGTCACTATTGAAATCAGGTACATCCTTGTCAACGCCACGCCTAATTGCATCATTGAAAGCCCCCAGACCATTTTTAAGACACCAAGGTCGGGGCTTGGTTTGGCACTGCTGTACCTACTATAGATGGTATGTTCTGCCGTCATGGGCTTTGGCCCTTCAACGAAGGTACTCTCAGACCCTTTCAGGGCACTGTTGACTTCAGCCTGTGCTGGTGTCGTTTTGACTTGTTATGATGCCTGCTACCATGGCTGCTGTAGACAGTAGCTGTGCCACCAGCAGGACTGTCTATTCCAGGACCTTCATCAACAACTTCTACTAACACACCAGAGTCCTTTATCTCAGCCACTGCTGGCATCACCAGTTCCCTCTGAAGCTTCCGTCTGAGACCCCAGTTCCCTTGATGTCCACGGGTCTGTCTCACTGACCCCTCCATCACCTCTGACTTCAATTAGTTCTTCACCAATCTGGATAAGTACACATCACTGTTTTCTAGTTCATCCACTTCCCCAATCTGACTGTCTGCCGTCAATTAACTCTATGGACCATCCTGCCTTTCATCTAAAGCTCACAACCCTTGTGGAGGTTCGCCATCTCTCCATGAACCTAAAGGCTGACAGCTCACCTGGCCATGACACTCTACAGCCTAAATTCCTTAAGTTGGGAGCTGATGCCCTAGCCCGTCCTGTTCGAGATTTAGTCAAGCGATCCTTCCTTACTTGCACTGTCCCTGAAAAATGGAAAGTTGTGGTGGTCATCCCGTCCACAAGGGAGGTCCCAACTCGACAGTGGAAAATTTCCAGCCTGTTTCAATACTTTACCCTCTAGCAAAATACAAGAGCGGATAATCTGACCACCACAGGATTATCTTGACCTCCACCATCTGCTCTCAACCTCTCAGCATGGGTTTAGAAAAAACACAGTACACTTACAGCTCTGATTAAAGTCACCTCTTGACATATTCCATGAACTGGACCATGGTCAGCCACTGGAGCAGTTTTTATAGACTTGACCAAGTCTTTTGACTTGGTCACCATGGCCTTCTATTACAACAACTGCATGTCCATGGCTTTAATGCCACTGCCCTGACCTGGACCCAAAGTTACCTTTATGGCTGTACCCAAAAAGTAAAATGGACAGACTCCCTATCGGACCTGAGGCCCGTTACCCATGGTGTCCCCCCAGGGCTCCATATTGGGCCCATTACTTTTTACGCTGTATATTAAGCAGCCTCCTAATAATTGTGGTGGGGCCTTTGTTCACCTTTATGCAGATAATGCTATCTTCTACCGTTCTTCTCCTGATGTCGGGTGGCTTACTTCAACGCTAGCCTCCAATTTCCACACCCTTGAGGACTGGTTCCTTCAGAAGCAGCTTGTCCTCAATACTAAAAACAAAGATCATGGTATTCTCCAACTCATCCACACCAACCCTCCCCTCTGGCTGTACCCTCACTGTGGGATGCACTTGAATCGGTCAGGTCCTTCAGATACTTGGGAGTCACCTTAGATCCCTCACCCTGGATGCAGTTACAGCTATCACCAAAACTATAAACCAAAAATCGGTGTTCTCTACCACATCCATCCGTTCCTTACATTGACCTCCTGCCACAAGACTGTGGATGCCACTCCTGCCCTCCTTATGTTTGGTGTGCCACTACTACTCTCTGCTACTACATCCATACTATCACGCCTATCACAGGCCTACCATAGAGTTGGCAGGTTTGCTCTTGGGGCCAATGCTCACACCATCACTGCAATGTCCTGTCTGCCTTGGGATGGCTACTCTATGAATTAAAAATTATGCTATGCCACACTAAGCTTTATATATAAGCTTGTACATCATTTCACTCCTCCTTGCCTTGCTGATGTTTTTCAACATCATTTCCCTTGACATACCCTCGGATCTACCTCCTGCCTCTTCTCTCAGTGCCAAACTTACGACTCTCCTTGGCTCGAAATTGCATTTTCTGCTGTGTCCTTCTGGAACTCTCTGCCTCCTTCTGTACTGGCCTGCACCTCCTCTCTCAGTTTCAAAGTTTGCTGTTATCTCACCTAACTACTCCACCTTGCTCCTGCCTCTGCTGACTCCTAACCCCTGTTCACTCCTTGCATGATTCTCCTAGCAAAATTTTCCACTCTCTCTATCTCCTACTCTCCAAGAAAAAAAATACTTTAAATGATGTCTGTATGTAAGGGTTTGTTGACTGTGCTTTACATTGCTTATTTTGCATAACTGAATGTAATTGATGTACTCTCTTACTGTATGACTACTCCTTGTCTAATTTATTGTATCAATGAATGCACTATCAATGTACTACACTTCCGGGTTGCCCCTGAAAAGGACTGTCTTGTCTCAGAGGGCCTACCAGTTACCAAAATTCAATAAATAAATAAATAGATAAATTGTTCGTGATAATGACGAGAAGGTGGAATATTATCTTGACCTCATGAATACTGAGGCTTATTTAGAGAAGGAATATGAGGGTGAAGGCAGTTTGAAGAAGGGAATCTGTCCTCTAGCTCCACTTTCTCATCCTGCAGTGAGAACTCTGTGGTTTATACACCCAGATCTACCCCTGAGGATCCCTCTTTCTATGCCACATTGCAGCAGATGCAGTCTGCCATGGGCTTTGCTGTTGAAGAAGTCGATTCCACTGAAATTAATCTTACATAATTTTTATAGGTTTCTTGTACACCTTCCATTATAATTCCTTCTGTGTATCTGGCCTTATATGATGCTGCTTTTGCTGCATGGCATAGGCCCAATACCCTGCCTGCAGTTTCTAGGAAGGCTGATAAGCAATACCCTACTCCATCTGCTAAGCTTTACTATGCTGCTCAGCCTGAAACTGACTCTGTAGTCATGGCTGTTATGATCGCTTCTATAGCCCCAAGGCACATGAGTACTTTGCCTCCAGATACTGAATCGAGGGAGCTGGATGTTATGGGCACATATTTATGCCTCAGCATCCTCGGACTTTAGGATTACAGATTACCAGACCCACATGATTAAATATCAGAACAGCCTTTGAAAGCTACTCATACTGCAGCCCAGGTTTTGCCTGATGATCTGCCAAGACTGACTTGGTCAAAACCTTATCTGCCAGTGCTGAAGTAGGTAAACATCTGCTATATTCAGCTTATGGTGTATCTGAGGCTCTTCCAGGGCTGCAGCCTCTGGTATCTGCATGAGGAGCTATTCTTGGCTCACAGTAGCTGGTTTTACTACCGATGTACAACAGGCAGTTTTGAATGCTGCTTTTAAGTGCTCCAAACTGTTTGGCCTATGATGTTAAAGAGGCCTTCATGGCCTTCAGTCCTCTAAAATGACTTTACGATCTGTTAAGTCCCTCTACCCCACTCCCTCCAGAGGGCATGATAGGGGTTCTTTTGTTGGCTGGCTACAAGAGGTAACCGTGCATACGGTCAGTGGTCCACCTCGGGTCTGCTCCCCTGGTGCCCATGCCAGAGCACCCAAGGGAATCCGCTCCAAAGCCCTGATCTATGTCATGTATCTGATCTCTGGGACTTTAACCTATATCGAATACAAAAAGCTTCAAGTGGTGTCTCTGCATGCCCTGATTCTCCTCTTACAGACAGGGGCCTTGTTTTGTTTCCTGGACATGAAGGATGCATGCCTTCATAGAAAGATCAGAAAGTGTCACAGACAGTACCTCTGCTTTATGCTGGAAGGCAGACACTATCAGTTCATAGTCTGCCCTTTGGTTTATCCTCTGCACCACAGTTTTTACAGAATGCTTAGCAGTGGTTGCAGCAGCCCTTCACAGGAAGGGCTTCATGTCTTCCCTTATCTGGACAATTGGATCCTGAAAGCCAACCACAGGAAGTTCTTCACACCACCCCAGACATGACAGCTGTACGACAACTAGGGGTCACAGTGAATGTGCCAAAGTCTGTGTTGATTCCATGCCAATGACTCAGTACATAGGGGCAGTCTTGGACACAGAGAGGGATGTGCCTTTCTGCCCCAGGACAAGGCAGATGACACACTGATTGTTCAGGTGCACTTGGTTCAAAAGAGCCACTACATCTCTGCCCAGATGATATTACATCTCCTGGGCCTCATGGCTGCGGCTATAGTAACAGTGCCATTAGCTCAGCATCATACGTGAATCCACAGTGGATACTTGCAGTCCAGTGGGATCAGCTGACAGATGAGTTGGAGCAAATGGTCCTCTTCACAGAATGTTGCTACAGTGGATGGACTGCTATGTTTATTCAAGGATGTTTCATTCTTTGTATCAGCTCCTGTACAGATCCCACCGTGGATGCCTCGGCTTCAGTTGGGGTGCTCATCTTGGCCATTTTCAGACATGAGTTTTGGACCAAGGAGGCCGAGCTGCACATAAATGTCTTGGCAATGAGGCTGTCCTGTACGGTTTTATGTGAGAAGGGCGAACGGCCGACCTCAGGAAGTGGTGGATATGAATACAGTGCAGGGCTTCAAACAGGCATGGGACAGGCATAGGGAACAATACAGATGAGTATGACTAGATAGGCCATTGACAGAGTAAAGGCCTCGGCACATTCATAAGGTAGAAGAAATGGGCAGACTGGATGGGCCTTGTGGTCCTTATCTACCATCAACTTCTATGTTTTTATGTCTGAAAGACCGCCGATCACTTAAAATGAGTACAAAACCACCCATCGTCAAAAGAGTGACTGAAATTGTAACGACCGTTGCAAATAGTGACGGCCGCTACATTAAGTCATGAAAACAAACAAAATAAGTATTTTTTATGCAGGGGCTATGCCCCGTTCCCCACAGAGCTACACCCAAAACTAAAATAATCAACTCCACGGGGTGCAGACCCAGGAAAAGTTACCGTTTCATTAAAAAAAAATTCTGGGTGGACAATGTCAGTGTAATGTACTACATCAAGGGGCACTCACTCCTATCCTCTATGAAGGGAAGTGATGAGAGTGTGGTACTGGTGCTGTCTCATGACCTTCAAGTCTTCAAGTGTTGCCTGTTTCTTCCGAGTCTGCAGAATGTCTTGCAGACAGATGAAGCAGGTCCCAGTCCATGTTTCACAAAGAGGAACTGCTGGCCTCTGTCATACATGACTTCTTTGCAAGATGGGATCATCCTGACTTGGACCTTTTGCATCCCACAACACAAAACTGTTGTGTTTCTGCTCGCTCGCTCACTCCTGCCCTGGGTTTTTTTTTGCAAGATGCCTAGTCCCTCTCTTGGCAAAGAGAATTCCTTATGCATTCAGATATCTCGAGGGTTCTGCCTAAGCTTTGGTGGGGAGTGCCACTCTCATCCCTGTTGCTTCATTCTAGTCTTACTAGATATGGTTTCCACTCTTACAACATCTGGCAGTGGAGCATCCTATCCTCTGCCTCTGTGTCAGGTCTGTTGTCACAGGGCAGGGGGGTCTGTAGTCCATCTGGACCTGAAGTCTCTACACTTGTCTGCATGGCTTCTGACAACAGCCGTTGCATGTTTTGGGTTGTCCCGTAGGTTGCTGATGTCCTGCTTGTGGTTAAGAAGCCTTCCACAAGACACACTTATTCCTTGAAGTGGAAATGTTTCACTCTGTGGTCTGCTTCCCAGAATATGGACCCTTTACATGTCCTGTGAATTGTGTGCTGGAATACTTGCTTTCCTTTATCTGATTTGGGCCTACAGTATTCCTCTATTAAGGTGCATTTGGCTGTAATATCAGCTGTCTATGCCCCTACTGATGGACATACATTTTCCTAACTAACGGTGTCCTGAAATTTTCTAAGAGGTATATTGCATGTGAAACCTCCTTCCGTAATCAGTCCCGCTTTGGGACTTGAATTTCTTACTTGCTAAATTGATGTTGGCTCCTTTTGAGCCTGCTGTGAGTTTCAGCTTATGTTTCCTGTCATGAAAGATGTTATTTCTAGTTGCTATGACTTCTGCTCGAGATTTCTGAGCTTCAGGCTTTGATGTGTGAGCCTTCTTGTCTGATTTTTGACAGAGACAGAGTCTCTTTACGTACAAACCTAAGTTTCTACTGAAGGTGGTATCTGAATTCAACATGAACTAAATTATTTGCCTTCCAGTTTATTGTCCTGAACATGCCAACCAGGGTGAGGCATTGCTGTATACCTGGATATACATAAAACACTGCAATACTATGCTAATCATGCCAAAGACTGCAGAAAATCTTCTCAGCATTTTGTTTCATTCGCCCTAGGAAAGGGGTGCCCCTGTGTCAAAAACAATGCCTATCCAAATGACTGTGGCTAATTGTATTATGTTTTGTTACAGTGGAAGTATAGTAAGCAAATTTCTGGTGCTGTTTGTGGTCACTCCACAATTAGGGTATGGCCACTTCTATTGCTTGTTTCAGAATGTCTCTGCTGCTACATGGAGCAGTGTTGACACGCTTACTAAACGCTACAGTCTGGATTGCCTCTCGCAGATATGCTGGTTTTGGGCTTGCTATACTGCAAGGCCTTCTATCCTGATCACATATCAGACAGTGCCATCCTCCCAGGTTTCTTTGTATTGTTTGTGAATTGTTCCAATGGTGTGGCCTAATGGAAGAGATACCTCGATGAACATAGAAAGGTTACGTAAGAACTTACCGTAACAGTAGATCATTGAGAGAATCTCCTCCATTAGACCATACTGTACCCCATCTCTATCCCCCATTCTATATCCTGAGGGTTATATCAGATGCTATACCAAGGCCTTATTCCTGCATCATGTTTCCAGTACCATGCCTCCCCTTGTTTGCCTGGTACTGTTTTGATCTCCTGGTTGCTCACAGTTAGAGGCCCTCCAAGACAAATCTCCAGTGAGGAACTGAGAGTGCTGGGGCCGCCATGTTATATATGCATTGACGCTGCATGTCACTGTGAATGGCCCCTGGTTAGCAAAACGTTTCTATGTGCTCCTGATGCTGACAGCTTACAGTTCCAAAGGTGTGCCATGTGGAGGAGATTCTGTTGAAGAGCTACTGTTATGGTAAGTTCTACACAACTGTTTTTTCATTGAGTAGTACTTTTAAAAGTTCAAACATAGAGAATAGCAGTGTCAGTGGCTCAGTAGGTAGCACACTTGCCTCTGGGGCCAGAAGATCAGATGGTTGTGGGTTCTAGCCCCACACCAGGTAACTGGGGTAATACCCATACCTGACACTGTAGTGTAGTATGAAGGGGTGCAGCACAATTGAAGTCTGTCTTTCAGATGAGATGTTAAACCGAAGTCCCTTTTGTTCATCTCTGGCCACCTTTTAGGCAGAAATAAAAGATCCCATGGAACTTATTGATGAAGAGATGGGGATTTTTTTATAGCGCAAAAGCTATATGCAGTATACAAAGATACACATACCTGTATTTACAGACTTACATAACCAGAAAAAATACAAAAGGAAACATAACAAATCCTCATGTCAACAGAAATATTCACTGAAATGCATCTTTCAGATTAACACGGGAAAAAAAAGAGGAAAGAATATATACAGGAACACCAAAAAGAAATAAACAGGCATTTGTCAATGCCGAATGTTTGCTTGCTGGCATTGGCATTGGTAGTGTAGAAGTACAGGCTGCATGATAGAGTGGCAGCAATTGAACTGAACCAACCCACCACCACCCTGCAGAGAGTGACAGGCATTGGTGTCCTGCTGGTCAGGTATAACGACGCACGCCCATTTCCGACCACACCCTACCCTGCAAACACACTGACAAGTGTCACGGTGTGCCTTGGGGTCTTAGTTTCATGCGCACTTATCCCATCAGGAAATACGGTGGGATGGGTGCGGTATAGAGAATGGGGTGAAGTTTGGGGTCCGAAGAGTCCGAGGCACACCTTGATGCCTCTCATTGGCTGCAGGTGTGGGTGGGGTGGAATGGTATGAGCATGACAGGCAAGAATCCCAAGTCACACCCCTGATGCCTGTTATTCTCTACAGGGTGGGGCGTTATGGTCGGAAACCCTAACGACCAGGCATTCGCTGGTATTTTCACCCAAATTTTCAACATGGTTTTTTGTGACCCCACCTCATGAACAGTGGCAATATCAGTTTGTTAGCCGAAAACTGCTTTTGCACAGCGACTATGGCATTTGGCACCAGAGGTGCAAAACACATTCGAACAGGATGTGAAAATGACAGCGGTACTGTTCATGGGAGGTGTAAAATGGCATGTTGAAAATCTGCTTAGGTGGCCTTAAAAAAACTGGTAGTCACGAAGGTATGTAGAAACTGCACTGCAATGCACACCAGAATGTAACCAGTTTGGGGATTTTTTTTACAGCAGATTGTTAACACAGGCATTTTGGGACCTCCGATCATGAACAGTGTCAGTGTGATTTTCTTTATCTGTCCCGAACAATGATTTCCCACAGCGACCACGCATTTCTGTGCTGAAAGTGTGAAACACATTTCAGCCATGTTGTGAAAATGACAGCTGTACTGTTCATAAGGAGGTGTGGTAAAAATGCCACTGGTGAAAATCTGACTGAAAATATTACAAAGTCATGAACTTACGGGTGCGTGGAAACTGCGCAATGCTCACTGGTAACACAGTCATTTTATGGAGTTTGTCACCAAATTTTCAACATAGCCATTTTAGATCTCTGCTCATGACCAGTGTCACTGTGATTTTCTTAATCTGTCCCAAATATTGTTTTGCACATCGACTGTACCATTGTGCGCTACATGTGCGGAAACGATTTTGGGTGAGATGTGAAAAATGGTAGCTGTACTGCTCATAAGGAAGTGCGGTAAAATAGCACTGTTGAAAATCTGGTGCAAATATTACAAATTCACAAACTTGCCAGTGTGCGAGGAACTGCTGAACGTGCACTCCTAAAACAGTCATTTTTGGGAATTTTTCACCAAATTTTCAACATAGCCATTTTAACACCTCTGCTCATGACCAGTGTCACCGTGATTTTCTTAATATGTCCCATACATTGATTTCAGCAACCGACTGCACCATTGTGCGCTACATGGGCAGAAACACGTTGTGGGTGAGATGTGAAAATGACAACTGTACTGCTCAAAAGGAGGTGTGGTAAAATGACAATGTTGAAAATCTGGAGTGAAAATATTGAAAATTTATAACTTATGAGCGCAAGGAGGAACTCTGCAACGCACGTCATAAAGCAGTCATTTTTAGAATTTTTTCACCAAATTTTCAACGTAGCCATTTTAAGACCTCTGTTCATGAACAGTGTCACTGTGATTTTCTTAATGTGTCCCTGACATTGATTTCAAGATACCGACTGCGCCATTGTACACTACATGGGCGAAACACATTTTGGGTGAGATGTGAAAAATGACAGCTGTACTGCTCATAAGGAGGTGTGGTAAAATGGCAATGTTGAAAATCTGGAGTGAAAATATTGAAATTTTGCAACCTTACTAGCGCTGTAGGAACTGCGCAACGCACGCCGTAAAAGTCATTTTAGGAATTTTTCACCAAATTTCAACATAGCCATTTTAAGACCTCTGCTCATGAACCGTGTCACTGTGATTTTCTTAATGTGTCCCTGACATTGATTTCACACACCGACTGCGCGCCATTGTGTGCTATATGGACGGAAACACATTTGGGTGAGATGTGAAAATGACAGCTGTACTGCTCATAAGAAGGTGTGGTAAAATGGCAATGTTGAAAATCTGGAGTAAAATATTGAAAATTCTTGAACTTCTGACGTGCGTAGGAACTGCATAACGCGCGCTCATAAAACAATCATTTTAGGAATTGCCCACCAAATTTTCAAAATAGGCTTTTGAGAGGCCACCTTATGAACACTGGCAGTGTCGTTTCATTAATCGCTCCAGAAAGGTGATTTCACGCAGTGGCTGAGAAATCACCCTTCGGCCCGAGTAACGCCATGACAGTGACAGCATTCATGAGAAGGGGTCCCAAAACCCCATGTTGAAAATTTGGTGCAAAATTCAAAAATGCCTGAGATATGCAATAAAGTTGAAAAACCCTATCTATCCCATTATACAGCTTACCGCATTTCTCAGTTCGCAGTCAGCTTTGAAGAGTGCAGACGGCCTCGTCCGTCAAGATCGCCGCGCCGAGCCCGGAGGTAAGGCATGTGGGGGGGTGGGGAGGCAGGTACAGTGGGTGGGCGCGGGTTGGGGCAGACACGAGGGACCGCTTTGATTTTCAGGTTTTTTTTTTTTTGCATGAGGACGACGTTGGACATTTGCCATGTTGGGGTGGGCTCCAGCATGGCAGAAGGACGGTTGGGGTGCATGGAGCCGACGGGGATTGGGCAATCTCGGTCGACTATGGCATCTGTTGCCACGCTGGGGTGGCTCACAGCGCGGCACCCCTGTACTGGGAGGGGGAGCCGACGGGGATTGGGCACCCCTGGCCGCTATATGATAGCCACGCTTGGGGTGGGCACCCAGCGCGGCATATGGATCTGTGTTCGGGCGCAGCACAGCCAACGGGGATTGGGCACCCTCGACACTATACAGTGTGTGCATTGGGGGCAGCACGAGCGTGTGTGTGTGTATGTGTATAGGGGAGCGCATGAGCAGACGATATCTGATCGCTGCTCACCGAAGCGTAGCTCCCCTTTCAACTGTAAGCCACTGCATTTTGAGCTGCTCAGACAGCTCCAGTAGGCATTGGAGAACTGCGCCACGCCCTGCAAACACACTGACTGAATTGGAAGAAGGCTGACACACCTCAAAACTCGGATGATGGCATTATGTTTCTTGCACATGTGCAAGCAAACATAAAATGAACTGGAAACAACCAAGAACAACTAAAACATTTCCTGTTCCGACAGATTATAGTAAACCTAGGAACCTGTCGCTCCATACCATAGTTTCTACTAATAGGCAGCTATCACCTTGGGAAGATCCAGATCAGATTTCTCCACAATTCTGACCACAAATATGCTGGCACTGCCCTCCGGTTTTGATTAGAATCCCCATCAAAGCTTTTCTAATCCAGATTTTCATATCCTCCAGTCTTAAGTGTCTCTGATACATACCAGTTGGTATGTGGTCTGCCACATGAAGAATTTAATAATTGCAAACCACATTATTCACCTGCATTATAAAAGGGTCAGAGAAATGAAGATATCTGAATGGTAGCTGACATTCTATTAGCCTTAGATTAATCTTTAATTAACATACTTGTAGAGCCACTCAAGAAAAGCATTTCTTTTTAAAACAAGTCTGACACCAGTTTTTTAAATTCTATTTATAGAACACTGAGCTGCCATTACTACAACCGCTAATAAGACAAATCTACTCAAAGATTCATTTCTCTGCATTGATTATTTACCAAATGTTACTTTTCGCTTTCTACATAGTTGTTTTGGATTGTGCTTCATGGCATAGTGAATGATTGCCGTTTCTGCGAATAGACTGTGGTCAAACACACACACACAGAAAATATGGTGCTGGCCAGAGTACCCCACTACCCCTAAAACATAGTTTAAGAAAAAATATGCAGTCCTTTACCCTGCTAGTTTAAATTAGCAAAGCAGGTGGTACTTAAAAGTTTGCACAGCATATACACAAAAGGATATAAATAAAACTGTTCAGAAGCAGCGTGTTAAATTAATGGCAGATCCTGCCTGAAATGACTGTTAAATATGAGAACGGACAGCTCTGATAACGCACAAGGATCATGCTGAAGCAAAACAAACAGAAAGTTCAACGCATGGAGAGAAAGAAGGTCTTCTGTATACCCTCTGGAAAATGATGTACTACTAGACTCTGCGGGATAACCTCACTCCTCACTGTGTCAGCAATTAAGTTCACATTGAGGGGAGAGATAGAGAGAGACAGAGAGAGAGTGTGTGATGCACCAGCAATCAGATCAGGTCATGCGAACCTGGTTTCTCCTCATCTTTCCTGGCCCTTCCTTCCCGCTGCTCAGGTAATCTATCTTGAGAGGGCGGTGGCAGGGCTTGCCTAGTGCTCGGATCTGTAAAATTGTAGCAAGATGCTGTGATTTTGTAATGTAGACGTCCCAGTTGTTTCTAGCCCTAATGTGAGAATGAGTGATGGGTGTGAATCAGGTCACAGCACCTGACAGTTTCTGTACAAAGAAACTACTGAATGCATTCAGTCTAAACTACTGAATGCAGTCATTCTGAACAACAACAAAAACAAATACTTGTGCTGTAATAACTGCACTCTGCACTACAGTAAAAAAAAAAAAAAAAAGCCCCAGTTCAGTAATGGAATGTTGCCATAGCAACGAATGACCCCAGAGTTCCCATCTTAAAATGCAGCGAAACTCAAAAAATAAAAACTAATATGTAACTGAAACTTGTCCGAAACTGTTTGCAAGGAGAGTGACTTTTCAAGCCTCCATGGCAACAGTCCTATAAGTGGATTTCATGATCTTGACATCGGGCTTGGTGCCAGGTAACACTGAGTCACTGAGAAAGAAAGTGACAATAGTGCAGACTGCAGTCAAGGTGGAAGGACTATTTTGTGTTGTTTTCTACTTTAGGCTAAAAACAAAACAGAACACCAGAAGGTACATGTAAATTTTTTTTTTTTTTTACTTTTATAATACCAGTAGTTATAGCTAAGGTTTATGTTAATAACCAGTTAATCACACCTGAATAGCTAATAAGTTAATCACACCCTAGGGGCATGTGACACTGCTTTGCCTCTGCCATATTACACCCCCAGGCTGTGATTAACAGGCCTTTAACATAATCCTCAGACATACCTTATTGCTTAAAAATCATACTTCTTCCACCCTGGATGAAGTCACACAAAGACCAGTTCCCCATAGCCTATGGACTGAAAAAGTGCTTCATTCCACATGATTCCTGTAAGTGCCTAAATATCGTGAATAAACTGGCATGAAATAAATAGGTTTTCTTGCATCTCCAATACCTGTGTGCATGAGTCTCTAGGGCGGTATCTTTCTTATATGCTTTATGTTTATTATTATTATTTTTAACCTGTGACGCTCATGCATGGAGAGACATAAAACATCCCACATGCGGGCCAGAATTCTTTTGTCTGTGAGGATAGACAAGACTGTCTTATGGTGTGACTGTGGACAGAATCCAAACTGACAATCTGTCAGGCAGGCTGCACCTAAAATATAGGAAGACTAAGGGCCAGATTCTCAGAGCGTGGGAGACTAAGTCCCACTCTGCAACCCAGTTGCAGACTGAAATCTCCACAGCTGCGGAGATTGGTATTCTTATCCGCCTCAGCTGAGGAAGGTGTTATGCCTGATCTCACCGGCCATAACATTTTTCTACAGTTGCGGAGAAAAACAGTCACAAGTTGCTGTAAATCGTGGAGTTGGTCATAAACTAGCTCCACTTTTGAGAATATCGTAGCTGCAGGAAAACTGCAGTTCCGCAAGTGGCAACCCACTTGCGATACATTTTTCCCACAGCTCTGAGATTTGCAAAGCTTTGAGAATCTGGCTTAAAGTCTTCCTGGGCGTGTTTTCATGCATTAACTTGTACCTTCCAGGTTCGTAATTTGAATAAAATGTCTTTCAGATAAGCTGGGAAATGTGAAACCTCTTTTCCCATACTGTGCTAATTTGTTTTCACATCCTTCCACTTAGTAATACTGAGGGTCAGATTTTCTCATAGACACTTCCCCAGGTTTCTCACTTGTCATTTAAAATGGTGCCAAGATTAGTGGAGAGGAATATACATAAACAACACTAGGTTTGCCATCCCAACCTCCCCATCTCTTACATAGAAACATATAGAAACATAGAAGGTGACGCAGATAAGGACCACAAGGCCCATCCAGTCTGCCCATTTCTTTTTCTACCTTAAGAATGTGCCATCGCCTTGCTCTGTCAATGGCCTATCTATTCATACTCATCTGTATTGCCCTTTATGCCTATCCCATGCCTGTTTGAAGCACTGCACTGTATTCATATCCACCACTTCCTGAGGTAGGCTCGCTCCATGCATCCACCACCCTTTCTGTGAAAAGAAATTCTCACATTACCCCTTAATCGGCCTCCCTCTAATCTCATGCTGTGTCTTCTTGTCCTGCTATTTTTCTTATATTGAAACATGTTAAACTCTTTCACCTTGTTAATGCCCTTAAGGTGTTTGAATGTTTCGATCATATCACCTTGTCCCTCCTTTGCTCTAGGGTATACATATTGAGCTCTGTTAACCTGTTCTCATATGTTTTCTGATGCAGTCCCCTGCACCATTTTGTTGCCCTTCTGGACTACCTCAATTTGGTTAATGTCCTTGTGAAGGTGTGGCCTCCAGTACTGCACGAGTACTCCAGATGGGGCCTAACCAGTGTCTTGTAAAGAGGAATTATTACTTCCTCTTACGACTTGTGATACCCCTACTAATACACGCCAACATCCCCTAGCCTTACCTACTGATTTAGTGGTCTGCTTGGATGATTTCAGGTCATCTGTGATGATGATGTCCAAGTCTCTTTCATCCTTGTGACTTGCCAGCAACTCCTCCCAACTTATAGGTGGCTTCAGGTTTCTCTTCCCTATGTGAATGATCTTGCACTTCTTTGCGTTAAACCCCAGTTGCCACTCTTCCGACCATTTTGCCAGTTTATCCAGCTCTCTTCTCATTCTGCCCACCCCATCTGGATCATCTACTCTGTTGCTGATCTGGTATCATCTGCAAACAGACAAATCTTACTCTCCAGTCCATCTCCAATGTCACTGATGAAGATATTGAAGAGGACTGGCCCCAGGGCTGATCCCTGAGGTACGCCACTGTGACTTGCATCTCTTCTGACTGTATACCGCTTACCACCACTCTCTGTTTTCTGCCCGCCAACCAGTTTGCCACCCATTTGACCAACTTCTGACCCACCTTGAGCCTACCCAGCTTATTAATCAATCTTCTATGTGGAACAGTATCGAAGCTTTGCTGAAGTCAAGGTAGGCAACATCAAATGCTTCCTTGGTCCATCACTCCGGTTACTCAGTCAAAGAAATCATGAGATTAGTTTGGCAGGACCTTCCTGTTGTAAACCCATGCTGTCTTGGATCCTGTGCTCCTACTCCAGGTGTTGCACTATCCTTTCCTTAAGGAGTGTCTCCATAATCTTGCCCACTACTGAGGTAAGATTGACTGATCTGTAGTTCCCGGCATCCTCCCTGCTACCACTCTTGTGGAGTGGAATCACATGCGCCTTTCTCCAGTCTTCTGGGACCTCTCATGTGCTCAGAGACTCACTAAACAGTTCTGATAATGGCTCTGCTAGTTCCATCCTTAGCTTCTTTAGTACCCTGGGATGTATGCCATCAGGTCCCATTGCCTTGTCCACCCTGAGCTTATCGAGCTCTTGTAGGACTCTTTCTTTTGTAAAGGGACTAGTGCACACCTCCTCCCCCATGTCCATGGTGCTGAGCTGTGGTCCCTGCCCTACCTTCTCTTCAGTAAATGTTGAGCAGAAGTATCTATTTAGGATAGATTCTTTTACATTGTCCTCCTCCTCACACACACCCTTATCCCTTTGGTCTTAACAATACCCCTCTGGACTTTCTCCTTTCACTAATGTAGCTATAGAAAGTCTTTGATTGATAACTAACATTTCTTTTACTGGGCTGAGTCTGCTCCTTCAGATAACTAGAAAATAAGCTATACAACTTCATATCCATGTTAACCAGTGGTGGATACACATAACTAATATACAGAAAAATCAGAAGCAGTATTTTAATAAAATACATTAGTTTCTTTTTAGAAGTTGAAATGTGCTTCCATGGATCCACCTGTACTACAGCTTTCTTTTTGTCCCAACTATAAAGTCTGTTATCCTGTCTTCAGAACCACACACCGAGAACCCTGATAGGACCTAATACCATTGAAACCTTAGCCACCTCCTGTGGCTGCTTATTTTCATTCAGAACTATACATTCAACTTGTTTGACTTTTGACCCCAATAAGTGTGAAAACTTCCAGCTCCTTCACCACCTCTTTCCCTGCTAGCTTTCATTGAATGAGAGCTATGAATCATCGACTTAAGTGAGATTTTTACTAATACTTATGCCTTTCAACAAACAAATACCTGCAATCGCACTATTCTGATTTATTTTCCCCAAAGTGGATTTATTCCCAAAACACACAACATGGGCGTACATGGGGTAGGAGGTCTGGACTGGTCCTCTGGGACACCCTCCTTCCCAGCCTGCTGCAGTGACAAGGCACTTTGTTATTTGTAAAAAAAAAAAATAAATAAAATTATCATCTCAGCATGACCCTGACCGGCTCCCGCTGCAAAATGGGAGCAGAAATCCAAGGTCGCACTGGGAATCTCCTCACGCTCCTGTTTTATTGGAGCTAGCTCAGAAAGAAAGAAGGCGCCAATTTTAAACTGCTGGGAGCAGTTTAAATTGGCCTAAGAGGAAACAGCGCTAGCTCAGTCTACGGAGGACATCAGGTAGGAGGTCTGACTGGTCCCTGCTGGGACCCCTCCTCCCCACCCTGCTGCAGTGACAAGGGAATTTATTCTTTGTAAAAACTTATCTTGGCACGACTCTGACCTGCTCCACTGCAAAACAGGAGCAGAAATCCAAGGTTGCACTGGCGGAATCTCCTCTGCACTCCTGTTTTATTGGCGCCAGCTCAGAAAGAAAAGCCCCCACCTGCCCCTCCACTGCGGCTTCTAAATGCCCTTGAAAAGTCTGTGGTTGTTTTTAGAAAAGGGGAGGTGGGGCTTTCATGTAGTTTCTGTAGTTACATAAACTGGCATGTTTATCTCTCTTATTGTCGCCAAAGTGGTTTTTGTACTTAACCTAGCCAGCAGTGAAGTGTACCTCCTTAAAACCAGGCAGTGAAGTGAACCTCATTAATAATCTGATATAAAGCTCGTAAGACAAGAAACTGTGCACAATTAGAAAGAGTCTTGAGTGGGTTGGAATTGGTGTTGTTTTATTGAAATGACAGATGTTAATGTTGTTATTTGGTAGTCAAGCGTGCAATTTTGAGCAGCAGTGACTTAACATTCCTAATTTGTAACTGGGTGCGAGAAGCTCATAAGAGGTTAATCTAGGTTGTTTCATCCTTACCTGGCCCCACTTGTGCTGTCTCAGCTAGTCTTGCTTTTGAAGGTTTCAAAATTGATAAGCCTTGTTGGCTCTTCCCTGTAACTATTTGATTTCTTAACAGCTGCCTAGGTGTGTTCCCATCATGCCTTCTCTAAATTGTGAGATGTACAGCACCTGTGCTTCCCTTTGCTGGTCGGATTCCTGACTTGCATAATTACCTCCCTGTTTCTGATGTCACTCACTGTTGATCATTTCCCTCCCTGTGAGCCCCAGGGGAATCCAGAGCAACTCCTTGAGTTTGACTATACCTTCTCTAACCTCCTTGCCACTGTGAACTTCCAACTCTGGCCTATCTGATGCATGAATTTCAAGCCTGTTATGTTCTCCACAAAATTGATCAAACGATTCCTACATAAAACATGATCCCTCCAGGAGTCGCTAATCCCTATTGTGCCTTATATGGCTTCCATTGTTACTTATCTTTCTGGCAGGAGACATTGAGCCTAACCCAGGCTCCCTACCTCCTCATGTCTCCTCTAATTTCTCCACTCCCCAGCTGGTTATCTACCAAAGGTTTGAAAGTGTCCCACCTAGGTATTCATAGCCTCATGCCCAGCCTAGCTGAACTTACTGCTTGGGTTGTTCACTATAAGCCAGATATCCTTGGAGTTACTGAAATGTAGTTGAAGTCTACTACCCCTGACTCTCGTGTACTCTCCTGGTTTCAGTCTTATCAGGCTTGACTGTGCTGGGAAAAACAGGGGTGGGCTATGTTCTATTACAAAATCACCTAAACTTATCCACTGTACCTCACCAGCAACCCTCCTTGCCCACATGTGAGTTCCTTCATGTACTGCTTCTGTTGGGTAACACTAAAAACTGCATTTAGTCTCGTACACATCCTCCTAAGGGCGGTGTGCAGAGCTAACATACCTCCTCGACTCCATAACTCTTAAGGTCCATGGAAGCGAGTTGCTGCTTCTAGGTGACCTTAACCTCAGTTGGTTGGAGGCACCAAGCCAATATGAGACTCTGCTAGCTGTGCTCTCCTCTCTCAGCTTGTCCATGAGCCTACCAGGCTGTCTAGAGCAGGGGGACAGTACTCTCCTTGATTGGGTGATACCTAACAGACCTGAGAGGGTGGCCTATTCTGGTACTTTCCCAGACTCGATCTCGGATCACACCCTGTCTTCTGTGTTTGGAAGGTCTCCCTTCTGAGGATTCCATACAAAATCCTCTTTATGAGGATTTTTCCAACTTTAACCGGAATCCTTTCACACAGACCTGGGACATACAAACTGGTCTTCAGTACTAGATTCTCCTGACACTCCTACTGCCCTAAAGAACTTTCTTGCTATTTTTTTCTGCCCTGCAAGACAAACATGCCTCTTTCATTAAAAGGAGGTTAGGCGTACTGTTACTAAATGGCTCCATGGTAGCCTACTTGCCCTCATGAAGTCTAGGGATAGGGTGGGCTAGTTTCAAGGCCTCACATGACATGTCCATATACCAGGAATACAGACATCTCAGAAATGTGTAAAAAGCTATTAGGTCTGCAAAGAGTAATTTCTGCAAATCTGCTCTGTTAACCTCAGCCAGAGACCCTAGGAACTTTTGGTGACTTATCAAAAACATAGTTAGTGGTTCCTCAAAGGGATGTCTCAGACTTGATTATAGGTGGTACAAATTGTAACAATCCCTCACAATCGCTAATGCCTTTAATTCTTATTTCTCAGACCTGACTGCCTATACCTCCCTATTTCCTGAGCCAGATTTTGATAAACAAGGTGTGCCCCACAGCTCTCAGTCTAAATCTGTCTCACCCCTCCATTTTATTTCAAGGCCGTGTCCAGGTGGGAGATGCAGAGACTTCTCTGGTCTCTCCTCACTCTAGTGCTGGGCACAGTAACTTGAGCCCAAACTCCTCCGCTTTGGTGCCCTTTTTTCATTGCCTTACCCATCTCCCATATCCTTAGCTCGTTGCTCACCTCTGGGGTTATCCTCGATCTTTGGAAGATGGCAACAGGTGGTCCCGGTCCTCAAACAGGGTGATCCAAAAACCTTGAAAATTACCAACCCATAGCCATCTTATCAGCTGTTAGCAAACTCCTTGAAAAAGTTGCTGCTTCCTAGCTTTCTGAATACATACAGTCACACGAGTTGCTGTCACCAACTCAACATGGCTTCCACAAGGCTGCAGCACCTCCTCTGCCCTTGCTAAGGTTACTTCTGAGGTCAGGGTTGCCATGAATCAAGGTAAACCCACTGGAGCCATCTTCATTGATCTTTCCAAGGCCTTTGACCTGGTTGATCATGTGCTTCTGTGCTCGTAACTCTGGTCCCTTGGCTTGTCTGCCCCATCCTTGGGTGGTTTTCCAGCTACCTCCAAGGAAGACAGGAGCTCACAAAATTCAATAAGGCTGTCTCGGAGCTCACCCCAGTTAAATCTGAGTTCCTCAGGGATCTGTCCTAGGGCCCATCCTTTTCTCCCTATTTGTAAATAATCTCCCCACGTGCCATCTCATTGCACCGCTACCATATCATGAGATGACCTGATCATCCTTATCCACTCCTGTGACATTAGTGTCATTAACTCGAAACCTAAATGTTGACTTTATCAACATACAATCCTGGCTAAAGCAAATAGACTTGTCCTCAATCTCAGAAAACACAGGCCATACTTTTTGGATCCCAGGCAAAATAAAAGTGTCTCCTGTGCCCTGAGGATTACTAGCACTGATGGATCCCCTGTGATGGTTGCTGACTCTGTCAAATACCTGGGAATTACCCTTGATCCTCAGCTTGACCTCTCCCAGCATATTCTTAATGTATGCAGGGCTGTAAACAGTAAGCTGGGCCAGGCTTACAGAGCAAGAACAGTCTCACCCCTGCTGCTTGTATTGCCCTGGCGAGGAGGTGTGTTTCTCCCATGCTCTGTTATGGTCTCATCACATTTGCTCATGCTGCTTAAACTCACCTCTCCAAATGGGACGTGGCTTACAATAATATATGCCGCTTTGCCCTTGCAGCCCTCGTCTCACCCACCATTGTGACCTTTACAATAAACTTACTTGACTTGCACCAGGCCATCATCGAGCTTTGTCCTAGGGTGTTTCACTGACAGTGCTGTCAGACCGCCACTCCTCCTGTTCAGGCAGAGCTCCTAAAACCTGCTCACTCCTCTTATTCCCAAAGGTCGCATGGTTTTGTGGTATTCCAGTTCCTAATACCCACACCCAAATGGGTGACAGAGCATTCGCTACATGTGCTCCTAGATTATGGAATTCCCTCCTTGCCCAGGTTAGTACTACACCCTCCCATACCTGTTTCCGAAACTCCTCTGGGATCACTTGCTGCTCTCTCAGCATGCAGTTGCACCTAAGACGCTAGTGGCCCTTCTAGCAAGTGTTACACTCATTACTTTGGTCCTCCTTGAAGGGCACTTCCAGAGCACTGTGCTTGGTTGTCCTCCTGGCCATACCTGCTCACAGTGTTTCTTGGTATGTATTTTATGTTATTTTAAATTGTCTCTCTGTCTCATCTTGCAATGCCTGTATATTGTTTATCTGAGCTCTGTACAACCTTACCCTGTTTTGTAATTTGCCTTCTTTATTTTCCTTGTAACCTCCTGGGTCGCACCTGAAAATAGGCATTGTTTTGTCTAGTGTGCTTACCTGGTTAACAAAAGCTAAATAAATATATTTACCTTGGGAGTTAAAAAGCGTGCTGTAACAAGTATGAATCCACTGGACAAAACATCCTGAAAGCAGTTATTTTCCAAGATCTTAAATAGATACTCATCTGACAACCAGTCAAAGACTTTGCCTTGACATAGAGATAGTAAATAACCTTCTATCTGCCCTTTTCTCCTCAAAATTTCTCAGAGAAGAAGCGGATGGTCATGGATCTTCCTGTTTGGACCTACACAGAACAGTGAAGGCTCCACAGTCTGTTCTAATACAACACTGAGCTGCTTGCATATAAGCTTAGTCAGGATTTTAAAATCCACATTTAAGGGACTGATTTTCCTCCAGTCACTTATTTCACACTTACAACCATTTAAAAAAAAAATCATCGCTGCATTATACATGCTACTAAGTAGATTAGCATTTTTCAGACATTCATTATATAAGTCTGCAAGGCCCTATGTGATATAATCCACTACTAACTTGTAAAATAGAACCCCAAACCTATCCTTCCCTGCTGTCCCAGAAACAAGGATAAAATAGCCTTCCTCACTTCCTGCTTTGTGATCTCTGTTACAAGCCCTTCACCTAACATTGCTCCCAGTGGTAGACACTACAGAGTATCCCACAGATCTCACCCCATTATATGTGGATGGCTAATCAAAAGGACTGAACATGCCTGTTTACTTGCTGTACTATTTCCCTTTGCCCTGTAACAATGTTCCCTGGTCATCCATAACTTTAGACAAACACCTTTGGTTAATACACCTTTGCACAGCTCTCAAAAGGATTCAGAAAGGTAATTCCTCCCCACCCCGTTCCAGATTTCTTCTCGGCTAGAAGAGAAGCAACCCTATTGTATATAATTTATTTAATTTCTTCTTTCATTTTGTTTATTTGGTCTGTAACAGTTGTACCAACATTTTTCATGTATGAAATTATGTGCTGTTATGCCCGGAGAGTCAAGAATTTGTGGTATTCATTGTTAACTGTCGCTTTCTACTTTATGAAAAAAAGTTTCAAGTTCTGTTTCATATCCTCCATTAATTCCTTAAGGAGTCATATATGCATTGGACAAATTGCCTGGCAAAATTACCTCTGAAGACTCGCTACCTTGTCTTCCTTCAAACTCTACATTCATTTTCCAGAGCCCTATGCTCCTATTTTCTATCTAGGTTCCCTATGGCACTTCCTAAAAGAAAAGATCCAATGATTTGGATGCCAGAGTTGCAGTGGTTGCTGCTTACAGACTATCAGATACGAGGAAGTAGTCAATTCTGGAAACTAACTGACTTTTAAAAGGTGTTACCCCAGTCTTATGCATAGCTGTATATACATTCAGACAACATCGCCAACGAACCATTTTCTTTAGCAAATGAGAATCACGTATTCTCCTGTAACACCTCCTGATGCCCATCAGAATTACAATTAAATCACCACCCCAAAATTACATGTTGTACTGTGAACAGGTAGGGTTGTACAGCTTGAAATAATTCTATATGCTTAGATTTAAGTTGTGGGGCATATACATTTATAAATCTGAATTGATGATCTTACTTGAGTGAGCTCTTTGGCAGGTATCACCAGTAGGACTGAATCAGCAGGCGCCAGGATCCCACGGAAAACTTCTAGCTAGCAGTATACAGCAGGGGACCACCCCGACGTCATGTACTCTAAGGGGGTGGTCCCCAGCTTCATCTCATTTCTTTTCCCACCGTTGACCCGTGCATCAGCTCCATGGACACCTTCTGCTGAGATTGACCGTCATCTCGATTACGCTTCCAGTGCCTCATTATTTTACCGAAAAGTTTGTTTCACTCTTCTTAATTGGTATGTCGACTTTCCAGTCATCGCCCATCGACTGGCACCAGTTGAAGTGTGCCTGCCTGCAAACAGATACCATCAAAGACGGACATTCGGCCTGCCTTTTGTGCCCAGGGCCCAAACCATGACATCAAAACCTGTCAATACTGCCAGAAGTTCAATAGCAGGACAACAGTTCACCACCAAAAGCCCCCAGGCCTTCTTGTTTGAACAACAACTCGCTGCCATGCAGAAGGACTCTTCATCTCAGGAGGGCCCTCTCACAAAAATTGTCAGGAAGCACCACCGCAAAGAAAAATGGAGAGAGGTAAAAGACAAATCCTCATCAAAATGTAGGTCTTCTGACTCTGGTCTGCTCCCCGGGAGTTCGACTCTGCATCCCCGCAGCACGCTTCCAACCGCCTCACAATAGCAAGACCACCTGCCCTTGTACAGGCATTGGGAGGCAGAATTCTGGGTCTGGGACTCTGGCCCAGCCCTGCAGTCACTGAAAGTCGGTCACCCTCTCAGGCTACAGGTTGGCAATCAGGCTGAGCGCGGTTCCACCTCGGCGACAGATCCTCTGCCGCTGGACCAGCGAAATCATCTTCCAAGTTGGTCACTTCCACTGGCGCCGACTCCTTGACAGACATGTGGGCCAGGATCACTCTCCGGAGGTCTACTTCTCATCCTCTACAGGCAGAACGTCAGACAAGCCGATGCTGGATAAGTGGACGTCAGATAAGTGGTCATCGGCTGAGGACCTGCACTGACTAAGCCCATCCAGGCCACCTCAAGCTGGCTCCCTCGGCCGGTGCCTGCCACCTCTACTCCAGCATCACCAGCCTCACTCCTGCCGCGAAGGCTCAGATCCTGAACCGCCATCAGGTACCCCACTGTCAGCCTTAACCCACACTATGGCTGCCGACCCCAGGCTACCGCCCAAGGCATTGACACTGCCCTTGGACCAGACACAGGGCCTGTCAAACTGTCCGATGCTGGCCAGGAACCACAGCTTCAGCTGTCGGAGGTCAAAGATCTCTTTTCCTCTTGGTGGAATACAATCAAAGAGGATCTCCTTCCACCAAAGCATCCTATGTGGAGGAACCTATCCCCAGGGTTCATACTTCCTCCCGAGGAACCTACCACTTCCAAGGACAGGCGCCATTTGGGCCATAAACGCTGAACTCCAGACATGGAGCTGGAGCTCTTCCCGCCTACTGAATGGCACACAGACGCTGGCACCAGCATACAAGGTCTCAGTCGTCTTCCTCTGAGGAATCGGACCATTCCTCCTCATCGGAATCCTCCTCGGCAGGGGTCCTCCCTTCACCTGATCTAAGGGACACTCTCAGGTCCCCACCAGATGACCCCTCCTTTATGGAGGCCATGTGGCACACACAAGCAAATATGGTCTGGGACACCGAGGACCTTGACCCAGAGAGCACTGTCTGGCCAGATACATGTGCCAGAAGGACTCAAACCAGTTGTACCACCATTGGTGGACACTTTCAGGATGTGACCAAGGCAGCATGGAAGCACCCATCCACATCCTCAGCAATTCCCAAAAGTCAGATTGCCTTTACAGGGCACCCAGAGAAGAGCCATTCCTAGGTGAACAACTAACGGCTGACTCAGTGGTCATTATGGCTGCCCACAACAGCTCCCAGAGACCACGGCACACAAAGCAAACCACCTGACAGGGAGTTCAAGCAGTTGGACAGCATGGACAGGAAGGTATATTCCTCAGCCACCTACACCATTAGATCACTCAATTTCCTCACACATGGTGCAGTTCCAGAATGCCCTGTGGGAACAAGGGATGGACATGACTCACGACATCCCGATTGCCCCAGAAGGCAGAGCTGGAAAAGTTCATGAAAACAGGCTTGGACATAGGCACCCACATCCTCAGATTGGCTTATGACTCGGCAGACATGGCAGCCAGGAGCCACCACTGGGGTGTGTCTCAGGTGACACTGGCTTAGAGTCTCTGGCTTTGCCCAGGATGTCCAAGCCAGCATCTTAGACGCCCATTCAAGAGCTTGGTTCTCTTCAGTGAAGAGTCCAAAAGATTATTACGAGAATACAGGACTCGGCAAAGCCGTGCATCAGTCCAGACCATATACAAGCCAAAACAAAAGCCTTTTCGCAGACAGCGTTGAGGCAAATCAAGCCAGCAGCCCAGGCACTAATTACAACAGCAGCAGAGAGGAGATTACAACTGTAAGGGCCCTCTAAAACTCAGGAGGCTCAGGCCCTAGGGCCGCCAAGCCCTCCCAGGCCACCCTGCCCACCCCGCCATGCCTGACTTCTTGCCGAACCATCCTCTTCCTGCAGAGCTGGCAGGAGAGTTGGTCTAGGGCTGTTTTCCCTCTGTCTAGAGGGCTGGAGGAAGATCACCTCTGACCAATGGGTTCTGCAAATGACCCAAAGGGGACACTGATGAAGATCCTGGAGGTACCATCAGACAGGCTTCCACTACACTCTCACTATTGCCCATCTCACGCAGCTCTTATCCACACGAGATCCAGACTCTTCTGGACAAATGTGCAATAGAGTCACTGGCCTCTCAGAAGGGAAATGGTGTTATTCTACTTTTTCTTGGTACCCAAGAAAACGGGGACCCACGTCCCATCCTAGACCTCAGCGACCTCAACAAGTTCATAGAGTACAGGTGCTTCCAGATGGTTACTCTTCAGGGCCTAATACCCATGCTCCATCCAGGAGATTGGCTGTCATTCTGGACATGTAGGATGCATACCTATACATCCTCATAGCCAAGCCCCACAGAAGATTCCTGAGATTTGAATTCGGGACAGCACTACCAGTTCAGGGCTCTGCCCTTCAGCCTGTCCTCGGCACCCTGGGTCTTACCAAGTGCCTGGAAGTTGTAGCAGCAGCCCTCCGAAGGATGGGCCACTATATCTTCCACCTATCTGGATGACTGGCTTCTCATGGCCCGCAGAGAAGATCTACTCCACACTGTGGAAGATACTTTTCTCTCTTCAGAGTGTTATGGATAACCCTAAACCTGCTGAAGGCATCCCCTGGCCAGGGCAGAGACTTCAGTTCATACAGTTGGCCAAAATATTGGCGCCTTTGCAGTTTTTCTAATAATGCACCATTCCTTCCAGAAAACTGTTAAATTAAAAAATATTTTGGTATCCACATATGTATTTCTTTGGTTTGCAGTGGAATAGAACACAAAAGCAGAAAAATTTACTAAGTCTTAGCTTATTCCACACAGAAATCCTTAAATGGCCTGGACAAAATTATTGGCACCTTTTAGAAGTAGTTAGAAATAATTAGATTTCAAGCAGGTGATTCTCCTTCACTTTGGAATTGAACTCACCTGTGGTGAGTTGCAGGTGCCTGCAATATAAAAATCACTCATTCAACCAGTTTGAATAGAGAAAAGGGCTCATTCTCCTGTTTTGTGTCACTGTGTGTACCGCAATGAGCATGGAGAAAAGAAAGACAGCCAGAGAATTGTCTGAGGAGGTCAGACAGAAAATTGTAGCCAAGCATGGACAATCTCAAGGCTGCAAATCAATCTCCAGAGACCTTGATGTTCCTGTTTCCACCATACGTAATGTTATCAGGATGTTTAAGGCCCATGGCACTGTAGCCAACCTCCTGGACGTGGCCAAGAGAAAACTTGATCAAGATTGCAGCACAGGATTGTTCGAATGGTGGAGAAAGCACTCGATCAACTGCCAAACAGATTCAAGCTGACCCTCAGACACAAGGTACGACAGTTTCAACTCGCACCATCTGTCGCCAACTCAATGAAATGGGGTTATGGTAGGAGGCCCAGGAGGACCCCACTGCTGAGAGAGAGACATAAGAAAGTCCGACTGGGGTTTGCCAAAACACACCTGAACAAGCCAAATCCTTCTGGGAGAATGTCATGTGGACAGATGAGACCAAATTAGAGCTTTTGGTAAAGCACATCATCTCTATGTTTACAGAAAACAAAATGAAGCCTTCAAAGGAAAGAACATCTTCCTACAGTCAAACATGGAGGAGGTTCAGTGATGTTTTGGGGTTGCTGTGCTGCCTCTGGCACTGGGTGCCTTGAACGGTGCATGGCATCATGAAATCTGAGATTACCAGGCCATTTTGGAACGTAATGTTGAATCCAGTGTCAGAAAGCTGGGTCTCCGTTGAAGGTCATGGGTCTTCCAGCAGGACAATGACCCCAAACACACTTCAAAAGCACCCAGGAATGGTTCAAGACAAGACGCTGGACTGTTCTGAAGTGGCTAGCAATGAGTCCAGATCTAAATCCCATTGAAAATCTGTGGAGAGATCTGAAAACAGCAGTTGGGAGAAGGCACCTTCAAATCTGGGAGAACTGGAGCAGTTTGCACAAGAAGAGTGGGCCAAACTGCCAGTAGAGAGGTGCAGGAAGCTCATCCTTGGCTTAGGAAGTGGTTGATTGCAGTTATTTTGACCAAAGGCTGTGCTACCAAATATTAAGTCTAGGTGTCAATAATTTTGTCAGTGCCATTTTTTTCGCTTTCTGATTTAAAAGGATATATTAAATTCTGAATCAAAAACAAAGGTTCTGTAATATTAACAGAGAAATAAAAGAATTGTGGAGACCAAATACTGTACTGTTGTTAATTTCAACCCATGTTTAGAGGAAATTGTGAGTTATTTGAAAAGTGCAAGGGCGCCAGTATTTTTGGCCACCACTGTAAGAGCCCCTTCTGGACACTATCCAAGGAAGGGCCTTCCTTCCGAAGACAGAGCAGACCGCCTCGGGTCTCACCCAACACATCTCATCTGCCAGACAGGTCCCTGCCAGGATGATCCTCAGACTCCTAGGCCACATGGCAGCAGCCATCACTACAGTGCCCTTGGCCCAGCTGCATATGAGCATAATTCAGTGGACCCTGAGGGATTCATTGGGACCAGCACTGGGACGACCTGGATCAACCCGCTCAGTCTCAGACCTGGTCCGACAGACCCCCAATGGTGGCTAATACCATCTCACCGCTCATGGGATTACCCTTCCAGAGGACACCTCCCACACAGATCCTCACCACAGATGTCTCAGCACGGGCTAGGGAGCCCATCTGGACAACCACAGGATTCAGGGGACATGGTCTGTGCTAGAGGAGTCCCTACACATCGATGTGTTGGAGATGAGGTCCATCTTCTATGCTCTGCAAGCCCTGCAGACCGATCTGCTACCAGGATACCTCCTTATCTAGGCAGACAACATGTCAGTGGTGTTCCACATCAACAAGCAGGGAGGAACCCACTCATACCAACGTTGTCGCAAGGCCATGAGGGTATGGAACTGACCATAAATCATCACCTGGATATCTCATCAGTCCATATCCCAGGTGTACAAAGCACCTTGGCTGACATGCTCAGCCATCAAGGACCAGAGCATGAGGGTACTCCAGCAACCGTCATAGATTACCTCTTCGACAGGTGGGGCCGACCAGAATAGGACCTCTTTGAGTCCCCACTCAACGAAACTGCCCAGTTTTTCTCACTAGATCCCGGCTTGGTGTATTCTGGCGAGACGCATTGTCCCTCTGTTGGACAGGGAGGTTCCCTGCACCTTCCCACCTGCTCCATTGATCCAGAGGGTACTCCTAAAACTGCAGTCAGAAGGAACGGAGATGATCCTAGTGGCTCCTTCTGCCCTCCAGCAGATATGGATCTTACTTCAAGATACAGCTCTTGCAGCAAGGTAACACCATTAGGACTGAAGCGGCAGGCGTCAGGACCCCAATTCTTCTAGCTAGCTATCTTCAGCGAGGACCGTCCCGACGTCGGTCCGCCTCCGGCGTCAGGCATAGCTACGCAAAGGCGGTCCTTGATTCTGATTCTTTCCACCCGTTGACTTGCGTATACAAACCCGTCCGGTTCAGATTCTGGCCGCGGCAGTGGTAAAGTGTTTTCCTATGGAAATTCGTTCTCTTAAATTCAGCTTTTTGTCTGATGTCCTCTCCAACCTCCAGTTACTCCTGAGTGCGCCTGTGGGAAGCAGATCCCATTCAAGGATCCGCACTTTCGACCTGTAATCGAGTGCCTAGGCCCAGACCACGACACCCGGTCCTGCACCTTGCCAGGGTTTGAACAGCAGAGAACCAGATCCGTCGCCAGAAGGCCCTACAGGCGTTCCTGCTCGAGGAACAACTCAAGACCATGGCTTCCAGGGGGATTCTTCAGAGAAGGCCCGTAAGTATTCTAGAAGAAGCATAGAAGGCCCCTTCCAGGTCCCCGTCTAGGGCCTCCGACTCGCGCAGCTCCGGTTCCAGGTCCGACCGCTCTCCTTCCGGGCCAGCTCTCAGCCTCCCCACTGCGGTGAGAAAATCTTCAGGCTCCTCTTCTCAGGCCAAGACTCCCAGGCCTTCCCTCGTCCTCGAGGCCCTGGCTAAGTCGAGGACCGTCACCATCACCACAAGTCGGGTTCCGCCATTCTGAACCCGGCGTCAGGTCTGCCTCCTTGCCTCCTCCTCCCCAGCGGAAGACCAAGGAGCTCACCGCTTAAGAAGGCGTTGGACCCGGCGCTGGTTCGCCCGATGACTCGGCCTCTCGCCACAGGTCCCCAGAGCCCTGCCTATCAGAAGACCGCCGCCGCCAAGCCTACTCATCCCGACGGCGGTAGGGGGACCCACGCCCACTCCAATCGAGAAGAGGACCCCGGCGCCCAACCGACGCCAGTCAGGGAGACCATCACTGAGGAGGAGTTGACACAGCCTGAGGACCAGACGGGCGACCCGGTCCTGTTGAGACTCCCAGGAACCCTCCTGCAACCCGAGGCCCCTGTGGAGCCGGACAACGAGACCCGACGACCGACCACCGTGCCCTGTCCGTCGTCGGGACTTTCTTTTTCAGAGGTTAAGGAGCTTTTCACTTACTGGTGGGATACCATCAAAGGACATGGTCCCCATCCACCTCCCTCTCCTCCTCCTACACCGTTACTCCTCCGGTTCCCTCCCCCCTTCTCCATCTGGGTCTGCAGGCGGTTATATCCTCCCCAGGAGCCCAGGATTCCTCAAGGGAGACCAGATAAGAGGAGACCTCCGTCCAGATCCTCTTCTAGGTCACCCAGCCCCAAGAGACCTAGAAGACGCCGCCGTTCACCTTCGACGGAGGACACGGAATCAGAGCTTTCATCAGGATCTAGATCCCCATCTCCCTTCCACATCCCCTCTCCGGACCCATGTGAGCGTCCAAGATCTCTCCAGATGACCCTTGGTTCTCGGACATCATGAGACACATCCAAGAGAACATGGGATGGGATGCGGAAGAGTTAGACCCAAAGGCTGCGCCTTGCAAAATATCTTCGACGAAGGACCCCAAACCTGTGGTGGTGCCACCCATGGTAGATACCTTTGTGGGTGTCACCAGGCCGCCTGGAAGCATCCACATCACTCCTGGCGATGCCGAAGAGCTGACCGCCTGTACAAGGCTCCAAAGGAAGACCAGTACTTGCCTCCAGCACCCTCAGGCCGACTCTCTGGTCATAACAGCCTCTCATGACCGGGTCCCAGAGACCGAACTTTTGAGCACCCTGCCACGGACCCAGAGTCCAAGCAGCTGGACACCATGGGTAGACATACGTACAAGCTCGCTACCTGACGCCATCAGATCCCTGAATTATTTGACCCATGGTGCAGTTCCAAAATGCCCTGTGGGAGCAGGGTCTGATGCGCTGAGAAATTGCCAGAAGGTGAGCAGAAGGAGGAGATGTTGTAGCTCCTCCATACGGGTTCAGACGTGGAACCCAAGTGCTACGAGCTGCAAGAGTGACTCATGGGACTCTCGGCCCGAGCAGCAGCTTCAGGCGAGTGCCTCGGAGGCACTCTTGGCTCCATGTCTCCGTTTACCCGGACATCCAGAAAACATCATGGACGCCTCATTCAAGGAAAGTTTTATTTGGTCAACCCTCTGAAGGTAATCGCCAAACTCCAAGAGGCCGGGAAGGCGGTGAGGTCGGTTCAGGCCATGCCAGAGCAGAGCTTAGTTCCTTTAAGTGAACCAAGCTGATTTCGTGGATGGGCCTTGAGAGACACAGTCCCGCCCGTTCCACAACAGAGGGGCTCCAGTTTCCACAGAGCCAGGAAACAACCCATGAGTCGAGGCCACGCTGTTCTAAGTCGGCCCAGCCAGCAGGCCCCTCAGCCGCCACAGCCTGACTCCTTTCCGCCCCGCCCCTCAGGATCAACGGGATTTCATGGTCAGGGGTCGCATTGCAATTTCCTGCCAGGATGGCAGTCTATAACCACCGACAGGTGGGTTCTCAGATAATTCGGAAGAGGCCACTTTATAGAATTATGAAAAGCCACCCTCGAGGCCTCCTCTGCTCTCTCCGTTACTCGGGTCAGCACAAGTCATTGATCAGACAAGAAGTACTACTACTCCTGCTAAAGGGCGATAAGTACATCCAGAGAACCAGAGGATCACGGATACTATTCACACTTCTTCCTGGTTCCAAAAGCAAGGGACCTCCGTCCGATTATGGACCTCAGCGACCTCAATATGTCGGTCGCTTACACAAAATTCGCATGGTGACTGGTCGGGTCTTATTCCCATGCTAAAGCAGGGCGCCTTCTTAGCGTCTCTAGAACATACAGGGCGCATACCTGCACATCCTATAAGCTCAAAGCGCGGAGGTTCCTGCGCTCGAGTTTCTGACCACCATCTTCAGATCCGAGCCCTTCCATTCGGGCTGGCATCAGCACCAGGGTCTTTACCAAATGCATGGCAGTCATGGCGGCGTCTCTAAGGAGACAAGGCCATTATGTGTTCCCGTACCTGGATGATTGGCATCTCATGGCTGCCTCAGAGGCGTTGTTACTAGCGATCCGAGTACCCAGGACCTGTTTGATCTCTGGGCATCTTAATCAACCACGAAGTCTCTCCTGGTACCGTCATAGAAGCTGCAGTTCATAAGAGCAGTTCTGGACACCGTTCAGGGAAGAGCATTTCTTCCAGACAACAGGCGGAGCACATCAGATCCCTCATCAGGGATCTTCGTCGAAGAAGACCGTCCCAGCGGTCGGTCCTTCGCCTGCTCGGATCACATGGCTGCGGCCATTCCAACCGCCCCTTCGCAAGGCTCCACATGCGGGTAACTCAGTGGATGCTCAAGGTGCAGTGGGACCAAAGGCAAGACCTCATGCAGCATCCGGTCAGAATCACGAGCACCGTGATTCGAGACTGGCAATAGTAGCTAGACCCAGGGACACTCTCTACAGGCGTCCCTTTAAAGCGCCGTCCCGGAGGTAATCCTCACCACAGATGCCTCAGGACTAGGGTGGGAGCACACCTGGATGGGGTGAAGTCCCAGGAAGCGTGGACCACTCAGGGCTCACCTCCATATCAACATCCTAGAGATGAGGCGGTCCTTATGCCCCTGCAGGCATTTCAGTCAGAGATCCCCGAGTACTCTCCTGCTTCAGACAGACAACACGGCGGTGATGTATTACCTCAACAAACAAGGAGGTGCACCTCTTACCCCTTTGCAGGGAGGCTATGAGGTGTGGGATTGGGTAATCTGACACGGTCGCGAACCTGATCACAGTACATGTTCCCGGGGTGGACAACACAATCACAGATGGCCTGAGTCGTTCCCAGGCCAGAGTCCATGAGTGGGAACTTCTTCAGGAGGTAGCAGAGGATCTGTTTCTTTGATGGGGAACTCCAGAATTGGACTTGTTAGCTTCCCCATCCAGGCTAAAACTGCCCAATTTTTGCTCGCTAGATCCAGGGCCTGGTGTTTTCTGGCGAGCCGTTGTCCTCTCCTGGGGGACATATTCCTCTCGCTTTCCTCCTTCCCGTTGATCCAGAGAGTTCTTCTCAAACTGCGCAGGGAGCATGCAACAATGATCCTGGTGGCACCCTTTTGGCCCAGACAGATCTGGTTCCCTTTGCTAATGCAGCTATCCGGGAACCTCCGCTCCCATTGCCGTTCAGCTCCCATCTCTTGTCTCAGGAGGAGGTTCACTGGTCCACCCGGACTTACGCTCTCTGAACCTGCATGCATGGCTCCTAGAGACATAGCCATTTTGCAACAGGGGTCTCGCAAGTGGCGGAAGTCCTTTCCACAGCCAGAAAGCAGCAACGCATGCAACATATGCCATGAAATGGCGCCGTTTTTGTTATGGTCATAAGCACGCAGCCTTTCCCTTTAGGTTGTCCGATGAAGGCAGTGCTAGAGTACCTGCTCTCCCTTTTCCGTTCGGATCTCGCCTCCTCTATTAAGGTGCACCTCTGTGCTGTCTCCGTGATCACCTTCCAGTGGGACAGCGCACTGTGGCGCAATTAGATGCCTGTTGGAATTCCTGAGAAGGGTGTTGCATCTTAGGCCTCCCATTAAGGACCCTGTGCCTCCATGGGATATACTCTTCATCCTGGAACAGCCCGCTCCCCCTTTGAACCTGCCATGGATTGCGAGCTGCGTTTTCTGTCGTGGAAAGCGTTATTTTAATTGCTATTCACGTCAGCGAAGAGTTTCGAGCTTCAGGCTCTCATGTGTAAGGAACCTTATTTGGTTTTCACCAGGACAGAGTTTCCTGAGGACGAACCCTAAGTTCCTGCCTAAGGTGGTCTCCACACTCTCAATCAGGACATTGACCTGCGGTCTACTTCCTAATTATTCTAATAGAGGAGAGGCTGCTTCACACCCTGGATGTTCACCGCAGCTTAAGGTACTACCTAAGCAGGACTAAGCAGCTGATAAGTCGGAGCAGCTTTTGTTTCCTTTACTGAAAGGATGATGGGCCAGCCAGTATCGAAACAGTCCCTTTCGCTGGCTTGTCCAGTGCATATCATACTGCTATGATATCAAAAGCCCCTCGGGATCAGTTGGGGCCATTTCACTAGAGAAGTGGCCACCTCCTTGCAGCACTTCTGCAACGTCTCCACCTCAGCCATTTGTGCTGCAGCCACTTGGAGCTCTGTCCATACCTTTATCAGGCATTATAGCCTGGATATTGCTTCACGGCAGAAGCCGGCCGGCCTGGCCATGCTACAGGGTCTCCTGTCCTAGAATCAGGACTTGGAATGAGCCTTCTAGTTTCCTCCTCCCAGAGTGTTTGCAAGCGCTACTGCTGGAAATCAGTCTAATAGTGTTACCTGCTGCAAGAGCTGTATCTCAGTAAGATAGTACAGTTACGTAAGTTGCCGTAACAGTAGATCTTGAGAACAGCTCTTGCAGCAGGTGCTTCTCCTCCCACCTTCCCCTTGGAGGAGGCATGGCTCCGAGCCTTTAACGGGACATACCTCTTTGTCTTCTGACGGTGGATCCTCGGTCTCCCCATTCTGTGTCATCCTGCGGCCGGAAGTCTCCGGGGAGAACTGGGAATCTGGCGGGACCGCCCCTTATGTACTCACGCCTGACGCCGGAGGCGGGACCGACGCCGGGTGGTCCCCACTGAAGATAGCTAGCTAGAAGAATTCCTGTGGAGTCCTGATGTCTGCCGGCTTCAGTCCTAATAGTGTTACCTGCTGCAAGAGCTGTTCTCGAAGATCTACTGTTACAGTAAGTTCTTACGTAACTGTACTTTCCCTCTGCTTCAACAGCTGTTGATAGAACCGCCTCTGCCCTGCTTGCTGTCGCAGGAAAATGGGACATTAGTCCATTCTGATCTGAGATCGTTGCACTGCGCGCATGGCTCCTATGAATCTAGCTGCTCCACTTCAGAGTCTCAGCTAGGTGGCTGATGTATTGGTGGCCGCTAGAACCCTCTACTAGGGCCACCAACACATGAAGTGGAAGCAGTTCTGCCTCTGGGCCACCACCCGCCACTTAGATCCATTTGCCTTTCCAGTGAATTGATCCTTGAACCACTAGAACAAAATCATCCCATTCCAAGGCAAAAATATGTGACTTCAGAGGAGGTGACTTTGATAAGATGGCCAGCAGAGTTAAGCTAGCCCTGGCAAAAAAAAGAAATACAGGTGAGGGAGTACAGGCAAAGTGGGCAAACATTAAAGATGTAATACTTGAAGCAACATCCCATTGTGTTAGTGAGAAAAGGAAATGCAAAAGAAGGAAACCACTTTGGTTCTCAAACACAGTAGCAGAAAAGGTCAGAGCTAAAGGGCTGGCCTTCAGGAAATATAAGGGAATGCAGCAGGATGAAGATAGGAGGTATACCAAACTTCCCTAAGGGAAACAGGAAGGCAGTAAGGCAGCAAAGGCCCAAACCGAGGAAACACTAGCACCTAACAGTAAAAGAAGGTGACAAGACTTTCTATAAATACATTAGTGAAGGAGAAATTCCAGAGGGGTATTGCTAAGATGGGGGATTGTGAGGAGGAAGACCATGTAAAAACATCATCCTAAATAGATACTTCTGCTCAGTATTTACTGAAGAGAAGGTAGGGCAGGACCCACAGCTCAGCACTATGGACACGGGGAGGGAGGTGTGCACTAGTCCCTTTACAAAGAAAGGGTCCTACAAGAGCTCGATAAGCCTAGGGTGGACAAGGCAATGGGACCTGATGGCATACATCCCAGGGTACTAAAGGAGCTAAGGGTGGAACTAGCAGAGCCATTATCAGAACTGTTTAGTGAGTCTCTGAGCACAGGAGGGCCCCAGAAGACTGGAGAAGGGCATGTGATTCGCTCCACAAGAGTGGTAGCAGGAGGATGCCGGGAACACTAGATCAGTCAATCTTACCTCAGTAGTGGGCAAGATTATGGAGACACTCCTTAAGGAAAGGATAGTGCAACACCTGGAAGCCATAGGAGCATAGGATCCAAGACAGCATGGGTTTACAAAGGAAGGTCCTGTCAAACTAATCTCATAGATTTCTTTGACTGGGTAACCAGAGTGGTGGACCAAGGGGAGTAGTTGATGTTGCCTGCCTTGACTTCAACAAAGCTTTTGACACTGTTCCACATAAAAGGTTGGTTAATAAGCTTGGTAGGCAATGGGTGGCAGACGTTGGTCAACTGGGTGGCAAACTGGTTGACGGGCAGAAAACAGAGAGTGGTAGTAAATGGTATACAGTCAGAAGAGATGCAAGTCACAAGTGGAGTACCTCAGGATCAGTCCTGGGGCCAGTCCTCTTCAATATCTTCATTAGTGATATTGCAGATGGACTGGAGGGTGAAGTTTGTCTGTTTACAGATGACACCAAGATCTGCAACAGAGTAGATGATCCAGATGGGGTGGGCAGAATGAGAAGCGATCTGGATAAACTAGCAAATGGTCAGAAGAGTGGCAACTGGGGTTTAAAGCAAAGAAATGCAAGATCATGCACGTAGGGAAGAGAAACCCTGAAGCCACCTATAGGCTGGGAGGGAGTTGCTGGCAGTCACAAGGAAGAAAGAGACTTGGGCTCATCATCACCACCGATGACCTGAAATCATCCAAGCAGACCACTAAAGCAGTAGATAAGGCTAGAGGGATGTTGGGGTGTATTAGTGGGGTATCACAAGTCGGAAGAGGGGTAATAATCCCTCTTTACAAGACACTGGTTAGGCTCTCATCTGAGTACTCAGTGCAGTACTGGAGGCCACACTTTCACAAGGACATTAACCAAATTGAGGCAGTCCAGAGAAGGCCAACCAAAATGGTGCAGGACTGCATCAGAAAACATATGAAGACAGATTAACTGAGCTCACATGTATACCCTAGAGCAAAAGGAGGGAGAGATGTGATATGATTGAAATATGCAAACACCTTAAGGGCATTAACAAGGTGAAAGAGTCTAACATGTCTCAATGTAAGAAAAATAGCAGGACAGGAGGACACAGCATGAGATTAGAGGGAGGCTGATTAAGGGTAATGTGAGGAAGTTCTTTTCACAGAAAGGGTGGTGGATGCATGGAACGGCCTACCTCAGGAAGTGGTGGATATGAATACAGTGCAGTGCTTCAAACAGGCATGGGATAGGCATAAGGAGCAATACAGATGAGTCTGAATAGATAGGCCATTGACAAAGCAAAGGCCAATGGCACATTCATAAGGTAGAAAAAGAAATGGGCAGACTGGATGGGCCTTGCTGTCCTTATCTGCTGTCAGCTTCTATGTTTCTATGAGTACCTCCTTTCACTTTCAGACTCGGGCCTGAGTTACTCATCCATAAGGTGCACCTGTCTGCAGTGTCAGCCGATCATGCACATACAAGGCAAAACCGTGGCACAACTGGACTTCTCACGCACCTTCCTGCAAATCATCTTACACACTGAAACTGCCCATTAGGGACTCCATCCTCCATGGGACCTTCTTTTGTTTTGGAGAAGCTTACTTTGCCTCCCTTTGAGCCAGCTGCAGATTGCAAACTATGCTGTCTCTCTTGGAAAGCATTATTTTTAGTTGCAGTTACTCAGCTTGGAGGATTTCCGCTTCAGGCTTTGATGTATAAAGAGCCTTATTTGGTTTTCCACAAAGCCTGGGTATCTTCACGGACCTATCCTGAGTTCTTGCCAAAGGTGGTGTCCGAATTTACCCTTAATCAGGACATTCACCTACCGCTTATTACCCAGAGCACTCAAACCGATGGGAGGCTCTCCTTCACACACTGAATGTCCACAGGGCTCTCCATTATTATCTGACTTGAACCTGGGGCTCCAGACATCTGACCAGCTGTTTGTTTCTTCCCCCAGGATGTTAGAGGCATCTGTTTCTAAACAAACCTTATCCAAATGATTGGTTAATTGTATTATCTACTGTTACCAGAAATACGATAAGCCCACTCCACAAGAGTCGCCGCTTCCTTTGCCTCTTTGAGGAATGTGTCTGCTGCTGATAAATGCGCAGCTGCCACGTGGAGTTCAGTCCATGTTCATTAAGCATTACAGTTTGGACATTGCTTCCAGGCGCAGGACAGGCTTCGGTCTCGCCATCCTGCAGGGACTCCTTTCATGAGGGATGCAGTTTTCTCTTTCCATCTCCTCCGCCCCTGAGCGCAGGGGCCTTTGTGCTGCTTGGGACTCAGTCTTACCAGTGACACCTGCAGCAACAGCTCACTCTTGAGTAAGGTGGTACAGTCACATTAGAACTTACCATTGCAGTGGAAATCTTAGAGAGGAGCTCGTGCAGCAGGTACTGCTTCCCTCGCCTTCCTCTCTGGTGATTCTGTCTGCATTCACAGATGGACTTTCTGACCTCCTCTTTTAGAGGAGCATCCTCTTAGTTCTCCATCCAACTTTTCATCTGTGCCGGAGTCTCCGGCAGGAGAACTGAGTTGATGCTGGGGGACCAGCCCCCTTTATCAATCAATCAATCAATCAATCAAAATTTATTTATAAAGCGCTTTTCAAAAATCAAAGCTAATACAAACAGAGATAAAACATCAACATGATAAATAGACATAAAACAATAAAATATTTGTAAAATAAACTAATCATAAGCCAGCATAAATAAATAACTTTTCAGGGATCTCTTGAATACTTCCACGGACTGGCACTCTCTAACCTGACGGTAGGAATTCCACAGAGTCGGGGCCATAAAAGAAAAAGCCCTAGCCCCAGATGATTTATAACAAACCCTGGAAATTTCTGGCAATCCCTGCCAGTGGAGCGGAGTGGGCGGAGAGGACGATAAGGGCAAGGAGATCTTGCAGGTAGCCTGGTCCCTGGCCATGTAGGGTCTTACAGGTCAGCAATGCGACCTTGAAGGTGATTCTCCATCGCACTGGCAGCCAGTGCAGTTCGCGCTAGCACAGGTTCTTGGTAGCCCTGTCAACAGCCTAGCTGCGCGTTCTGCACCAGCTGCAGGTGACGGAGATCAACCCGGCAACCCTAGATATAAAGCATTACAGTAATCAAGAGGAAGAAACAAAAGCGTGAACCAAAACAGGAAGGTCATCATGTGGAACAAGGTGTTTTATCCAGGCGATATTCCTCAGATGGTAAAAGAAAGATCTGACAGTGGCCGACACCTGCTTTTTAGTGTCAGCACTGTCAAAAATAAGCCAGATTTCGCACCTGTTCAGAAGGTCTCAACTGGGTATCCCCTAATAAAATTCAGAGGAGACCCCAGAGTCAACTTCTTTACAAGATGACCCGGTCAACGACTAGAACCTCAGTCTTGTCCGGATTTAACCTCAGCCAGTTCGCACTCATCCAATCCTGAATTTCAGCGAGACAGTTGTTGAAAATCGAGACAGCATCATTTTGTTCAGGTGCAAAGGACATATAGAGCTGAGTATCATCTGCATAGCAGTGAAAACTCAGCCCATAACGCCTTATAATGTCTCCCAACGGTAGCATGTACACCGGAACAACATGGGAGAAAGTACTGAACCCTGCGGCACCCCACAAGACAGAGCAAGGGGGCAGAGGAAAAATCCCTGAGACTACCCTTGACTTCTGCCTGTGAGGAAAGAGTGGAACCATCTGAGGACTGTCCCTGACAGTCCACAAAGTAGCCGCAGGCGATCCAGCAACATCCCATGATCCACGTGTGTCAAATGCTGCAGAGAGATCAAGAAGAACTAAGATCGAACGGCTCTTCTGATCTCTTGCAATTAGGAGATCATTAAGAACCCGAACTAATGCAGTCTCAGTACTATGTCTCTTCCTGAAACTGGACTGGAGGATCATAGACTTCATGGGTGTTAAGAAAGTCATCAAGCTGTAAGCGACTACTTTCTCAATAACCTTGCCAAAAGGGCAGGTTAGAGATCGGTCTGTAGTTAGCAAGGCAGTCGGGGTCAAGGGAAGGTTTTTTCAAAGGTGTCACAACAGCCTCTTTCAGAGACCCGAAACACCCTTGATCCAAAGAACCCCAAACTATCCTCTCAAGGATTGGTCCAATCGCATCCATGCATCCCACAAGGAGGCACGAGGACCAGGATCCAAACTACAGCAAGTCGGTCACAGACCTTGGACAATCTTCATGATATCCATGATTGCTGGCTGGTGAAGTCCGTCCAGACAGGCAGGACATGTAACCCCATGTTGGTCACTGCAATGCTCATTTGAGCATGTTGTGGATCTCAGTCTGATTGACGACACCTTATCATCAAAGAACCGCAAACTCATCACACTGTATTTAGAAAAGCTCTCCAATCCGCGAGACAGGCTGGATTGCACAGTCTGTCGATGGTCCGGAAGAGCTGAGCAGGTCGGTTTCTTGATGCAGTAATCTCCTGGACAGGAATTCTGCCTTCTTATGGGAGTACTGATTGATAGTCCATAATGGGCCATCAATCTAAGCTTGTCATCTTCAGGCCCGATTTCGCAACAGCGTTCCAATGTTCGCCTTCCTCCTCAACTCCTCAAAGTCCCATCAAACCAAAGGGATCGAGGGCGGAGGGAGAGGGGCTAACACGGACAGGCGTAATGGAATCCAGTGCCCTCAACATCATATTATTATAGTGCACTACTAAGGCATCTGGTTCCCTGCACTCCATCGGCCAACTCGACAGGTCCAGCACCGCCATCAGACCCCTCTGGGGTGACTCCCTCAAAGGGCGGTACTGACCATCTCCAGAGGGGTGGGTCTCATAAGGGGGTCACAAATTGAACTTACAGAGTGGTGATCAGACCACCCAACTGGTTCCACCACCAGTTCAGTGATCTCCATCCCCAAGGTGAACACTAAATCCAGAGAGTGACCATGAATATGGGTAGCAGCGGTAACCACCATGTATAGGGTACATGACATCGGGGCGGTCCCCTGCTATATACTGCTAGTTAGAAGTTTTCCATGGGGTTCTGGCGCCTGCCAGCTTCAGTCCTACTGGTAATACCTGCTGCAAGAGCTCTTCTTGAAGATCTACTTTACGGTAAGTTCTTATGTAACTGTACTTTCCTGGATTACCATGTCTAATAAAACTCTCCCCGGAACCACCTCTTTGCTATAATTTCCTTTATGCTGCTCTGGCAGGCTGGGTGACTGTATTAGCCCATCCCTTCTGGCACCGCGGTCTTCCTGAGTCTCTGAACTCCTCCTTCCTCTGAGACCCGCAGAGTGTCACTGCAGCTGGGGGCCTTTAGTAAACCCAATCCCAGTTTTCCACCTATTTTATCTCCTTGTTTCCCAGAGCCCCAGACAAGGTCGGGCGTGAGTGTGGGGGCATGCACACACTCCTTGGCCTGAAATGACTTTGCTCCTTCCACCCCTGGCCTAGTGCCTAGCCCCTCCACCACCAGCACCATTACCACACCTCCACACGGTGGTGGCTAAAGGCTGGGAGAGCTAACCTCCCTATCTGAAGGAGGAGAGCTGCCTGACGGCCAGTGACTCCTTGCCCAGCCCCCAGCTGACCCCAGCGACATGTGCTCATCACTGGACACGGTTCACCGTGTGGCAGGAGGTAAGGTGCCAGTGCCTCACCCTCCATGCCACTGGGCTGGCTTACTGGAACTACTTCTTTAATGTATTTATAAGTGACGCTTGCAGAGCAGTTGAGGAAGGTCTGCCTCTTTGCAGATGATACCAAAATCTGCAGTAGGGTGGACATTCCAGAGGGTGTGGAAAGGATGAACAGAGACCTGAGAAAACTCTAGGAGTTGTCAAGGGTATGGCAGCTAGGGTTCAGTGTGAAAAAGTGCAAAATAATGCACTTGTGGTACAGAAACTCAGTGGCTCAATACAAAACGTGAGGAGTGTTACTGACAACAACCAAGCAGGAGAGAGACCTTGGTGTAATCCTCTCAAATGACATAAAGGTAGCCAGGCAGTATGACAAGACAGTCTGTAAGGCTAGTGGAATGCTGGGTTGCATAAGGAGAGGGATCACCAGCAGAATGACAGAGTGGCATTTCCTCTGTATAGTTCACGGTGAGACCTCATCTGGAATACTATACAGTTTTGGAAGTGTGGAGGCAACTACAGTGTGTGGGGTCTTCACAGAAGACCTATGAGAGACCTATGAGGAGAGACTGAAGGAACTCGGTATGTACACCTTGGAAGAGAGGAGGGGAAGTGATAGAGACCTATAAATACTTAAAGGGGCTAAATAAGTACAGGATGGGAGTATCTTTCAGAAAGGAATATGCTCAAGAACAGGGGATATGACATGAAGCTGGAGGGGTGGTAAATTCAGGAGAGATGTAAGAAAGTTCTTCATCACAGAAGGAGTGGTGGATTCCTGGAACAGTTTACTTAGCGGTTGCTCTACCAGCTGCACCAGCAAGACAGCTTGAAACTGGGACGTCGAGGCTCCTTACTCTTTCTGTAATGCACAACCTGGTGCTGCACAGATAATTACATTTTTGATACAAGGGTGCAGTGTGCACATTTATGGAACCAAAACAAACACTGACTGAACATATAATTATCTGTGCAGCACTAGTTTGTACATTAAGAGAAAGAGCAAGGTGCCTGGGACGTCCCAGTTCCACCTGGTGGTACACCTGGTAGTGCAACTGGAACAGTATTCCAGGTGGCCTGGTTCAAGTCCCAGCTAAGGTACTTATTTCTGTCTCTCTTCTGTTTGTTTGGGTTACATAAATATGCACTCAGAAACATAGAAATTGATGGCAGATAAGGACCACTTGGCCCACCTAGTCTGCTCATTTTCCCTACATACTGTAATACTGCAGACCCTACTTGATCTCAAGCTATACCCTCTTTCCTAACCACTAAGGTTCCCTTATGCATGTCCCATGCATTTTTGAATGACGTTATCATTTCAAACAACATGAAGTCTTGCTGTATTCTGACAATATGCAGTTAGCCCCAGCACTTGAACTGCTCCAGAGAGGAAAGGGTTAACTCTGTGCAGAAGCATAGAACATTGAGCTCGAGCTCGATTTTCAAACCTCTGCCTCTGGTACATCTCAGTGTAACCGTAGATTCTTTACTCCGCCTAATTGTGAAGTTGCTCGGAGATCTCTCCTTCGCTTCAGTTCGTTATAGTAAAATCAGTCAGTTTAAACAACCGTTTTCATTATTTTTTCGGTGTCAAATCTCTGTCTACGATACAGGTAGTGTAAGTAGGTAGATAGTGAATATTTTGGTGTAGAAATTGTTTTCCTCGGTTTCCCATTGGTCTGTTGGTTGGGAATCAAAACAAATTTGTTTCTTTCTTTATCTCTGATTTCTGCTTGTGGTGCTCAGTTCCTATTAGTTTCAAAAAAGAATTTTTCTCATTTTTTCCACAACCCGTGACATGGTTGGTAACTGATAGGTTAGTGTTACCTGGCTTGAAGGCTTTTAAGGGAAACTTTTAAGAAAAGGCTATGTCTCAGAAACCCAAGAAAAAAGGTCCCACTGGTTTCAACACTGTACTGAGTGTGGGGAGCTTTTTGCTGAAGCTGATCCCCACCTCATATGTGTGTATTCTGGGGTTTGACCACCTCAAAACAGACTGCCAGATTTGTAAAAATGTTCCCAAAGCAACTTTAGAAAAGATTAAGACGCCTGAATGAAAAGGAGGCGAAGTCCATAGAATCTGGATGGCCAGCCGGTTCGGTTCCGTCCAGACCTGAGGAGGTGCCTTCTGACCGGCGATACCTCCGGGCAAAAGGAGATCCAATTCCAAGGATCGGTTCCATCTAACAAAAGGAGAAAGTCAGCCAGTTCGGATCCCACCCACAGAACCCAGTCGCTGAGGAAATTGAAAGCAATAGACATAGTTCAGTTGCTTGCCGGTTCCATCCGAACCGACACCTTCTGATAGCGATCGTTCGGATGGTTCCAACTCCATCGGATTATGTCTGGATATGTACTTTGATGTGGAGTGGGAGGGAGATGAAGAGTTCCCAGAGGATGAGGATGATGATAATGTTTTTGGATGCCTAGATGAGCCTATAGAGCCTGACATCTCCCCAGACAGGCCTACCAGTGTCTCCCTCCCAGACTTTCTGAGTCCCTTCCCACTGTTTGTTCTACAAAAAGTTGCTGAAACTCTCCGGCTCCCAGTTGTGGAAGCTGCTGAGGAAGCAGAGGAACCTGATTATGTAGAAATGATGGGCGTCCCAGAGTCCAAGAGGCTGTCTATCCACTTTACAAATCTTTAGGAAACAGACTCAAAATACAAATGCCTACTTCTATACCTCCTGTAGATAAAAGATGGACAGGAGGTATATGTTCATCAGGTTCATGATCACGAGTTTCTTTATAACCATTGCAGCCATGTTGGGGTAATGCAGGCTGCAGCCTGTGACAGGGCTAATATTCCTTTAGCATCACACACACCCCAGATAAGGATTCCAAGGTGAATGCCATGGCCAAGAAACAATACTTGGTATCCTCCTTGGGGGCTCAGACAGGCTAATTATATGGCCTATACAGCCAGGTACCAGAAGTCCAGGTGGACTATGGTTCTGGAGCTGGCTAAAAGGCTTCCCCCAGCTGGCCAAAGAGTTGGAGGAGGTGGCTGCTGATGGAATTGAGGTATCTAAGGTGCAGTTTCATGCTGCTGTGAACTCTAATAATGTTGCATCAAGAGTCATGGCTACATCTGTCTCTCTTAGGAGATTTGCTTGGCTTAGGTGTACTAGCCTCTCTTGAGGATACCCAGGCTGAGGCTATGGATTTCCTGTTTCCAGTAATTCTCTGTTTGGGGAGCAGACAGTCTTACATGAAAAGATGGATGAATACAGGACCCACTTACAGGAGTGCAGTGGCCAAAGAAGGCAGGCCACTCCTCAGAAACAGCGGTCTAGGACAGGCCTTTTCAAAGACCTTTCTACCAAGCCCAGGCTTCCTCTTCCTTTCAACAGAGGGGTTCTTCAGAGGGAGAGGTGGAAGGGGGATGATCAGGGGCTGCATCCTTTCTCAGTCTAAAGCTCCTGCCAAACAGACACCCTGATGTGTCAGACCAGGTCGCCTCCTCTATCCCAGTAGGGGGCAGGCTGGCTTAGTACTTCCAGGCCTGAAAGTCTACCACTTCAGACAACTGGGTCCTGGAAGTGGTAAGCCAGGGATTGGCTCTCAGTTTCAAAAGATTCCCCAGGCTCAGAGCCAGATCTTTTCCACCTGCAACATCTTCAGAAACAATTGCTCTAGAGGCAGAGGTTCCCCCTACTAACCCTCAAAGCTGTAGAGGGGTTCCTCCACAACACAGGGCAAAGGACTGTATTCCAGCTACTTCCTTACCCCAAAAGACAGGGGAGTGATGACCCATCCTACACCTGGGATATCTGAACAAACATATCACGAAGTCAAAATTGAAAATGGTGACTTGGGGAATAATTCTTCCCTCTCTGAGGCCAGGAGACTGGTTAGCTTCCCTGGACCTCAAGGATGCCTATTTCCATATACCTATCAGGTGCTTCCACAGAAAATACCTCAGGTTAGAGTTGCCCTCAGGTCATTACCAGTTCAGAGCCATGCCTTTCAGCCTGACTTGACCCAAGGGTGTTCACAAATGTCTTGCAGTAGTGGTAGCCTTCCTCAGAAGGCAGGGCATCTCTGTCTTCCCTTATCTAGATGACTGGCTGATTGTATTCCAGCCTTCAGACCAAGTCAAGTCAGCTCTAGAGGTTACCCAGAATCTTCTCAGTTCTCTTGGGTTCCTTCTAAATCTCTCCAAGTCAGTTCTTGAACCAGTACAGCTCCTTACCTTCATAGGGATAGAGCTGGATACTATTCAGGCAAAGGCCTTCCTCCCATGCTTAAGGGTAAGGGCTTACAGATCTGGCTGTCTTTTTTCAACCTCTGGTGTCTAGCCAGCCAGACATTTTCTTCAACTCCTGGGCCACATGGCAGCCTCACTGCAGTGGTTCAAGGAGCCAGGTTCCAGATGAGGGACATTCAGTTCCACTTAAGGTCTTTTGGTCTCAGAAAAGATTCTGTCACAGAGTTGATTCCAGTGACTCAGGCTCTTGTCCAGGCTCCCCAGTGATGGTTGGATCAGAACAATCTCAGACAGGGTGTCCCATTCCTCAGTCAAGCACTCTCAGTGGTCCTGACCATGGATGCCTCTCTCCTGGGCGGGGAGCCCACTTAGGATCCCTCACTGCACAGGGTATTTGTTCTGACGCGAGTCTCTCTTTCATATCAATCTTCCAGAGCTCAGAGCAGTGTTTCTAGCCCTCCAGGCCTTCTCAGAATCAGTCAAAGACAAAGTGGTGCAGGTCAGGACAGACAACACCACTACAATGTGATACATAAACAAGCAAGGGACACTGGTCCACGGCCTTGTGAGCGGAGGCCATGAAGCTGTGATCTCTTGCTTACTCTCTTCAGACTTCTGTGATAGCAGTTCATCTTCAGGGAATGACAATGTGCTGGCTGATGCCTTAAGCAGGATTTCTCACGGTCTCCACGAATGGTCCATGAACTCTCATGTCCTTCAGGTAATTTTCAAGAGATGGGGCACCCCAGAGATAGATCTCTTTGCAGCCCTAGACAATCATCAACTTCCCTCTTCTGCTACAGACCCCGAGTCCTGGGGACTGTCCTCTTCTGTTAGATTGGACAAACAGGTTTCTCTATGCCTTTCCTCTGATATTCAGAGTACTGATCAAGATCAGGTCTCAACCCTGCACAGTGATTCTGGTGGCTCAGATTGGGCCAAGCAACCATGGTATCCTCTGCTGCTGTCTCTAGCAGTGTCAATTCCCTTGTTTCACAGAGAGGGTTGTGGATGCATGGAATGGCCTTCCGGAGGAGGTTGTGGAGTCAAAAGCAGTGGTGGAATTCAAGCATGCATGGGACAGTCATAAGGCAATTCTAGGGGTGGGGGCAGGAAGAAGTAGGCTGCTGGTTAACTAGGCTTATCCATTAAGTAGGAAATGGGCAGACTGGGTGGGCCAGCGGTCCTTATCTGCCGTCAAATTCTATGTTTCTATGAGACACGACCTCCTGACTTCCTCTCAGGGAGGATTTGGTATCCAAGTCTTCAGTCTCTCAGACTCGAGGCTTGGTTCTTGAGAGTTAGAATATGCAGGTCTGCATCTGTCCCAGGGGTAATGGATATCCTTAAGGTTTCTAGGCAACCTTCCACCAGAAAAACTTAACAGTTCCAAATGGAAGCGATTTAGTATTTGGTGTTCTCAGAAGGACATAGCCGGATTCTGCAGGCATTGCCACAGCCCTGGACTATCTGGTTCATCTTAATGGGCTGGGCCTTAGGCCTGCTACCCTTAAAGTTCATAGTCAGGCAAAGTGGACCAAGCACCAGGAAGTTAGCTGCTTACTGGTACTGCAAGATAGAACACACGATGCAAAGTAGACAGTTCAAAGCACCCTTAGTACCAAACTAAACATGCTGACCAAAGTATGTCAGTATAAAAAATATTTATTGTAATAACTGGCCAGATGGCTCAATATGAAGAGAAAACTAACGTTTCTCCTGGTATGCTGCCAGGCTTCTACAGAGTTTATACAATATGTTAAAATGTGCCTTTTATACAAATTCAAACACACGTGATAATCAGAAACCAATCAAAGCGCTTATCTGAACAATTAGGTGCTGCTCTGTGCATTAAAGTGCTAAGTGTAATTTTAACAAAACTTGGAATTAATTTCCATAGAATTAACATGCTGTTCATTTTGCAATTGTGAATTCTATACTAATGGAACTGTTCCAGGCACAACAATTGTAATCTTTTATGTTTCATTGCACTGCAAAAGCCAAATGTTACAATGTATTTTATTACACTTTGCACTTTAATGCACAGAGGCAGCACCTAATTGTTCAGATAGTGCTTTGATTGGTTCCTGATTATCACATGTGTGTTTGACATACTTTGGTGAGCATGTTTAGTAGTTGCTTGAACTGTCTACTTTACACCTTAAAGTTCATTTAGCAGCAGATCTTCCCTGGCATCTCATCCTGTTTTCAGTAAGTTTTTCAAAGATCTGGTTCCATTAATCTGCCCTTCAGGGAGCCCACTGTGGCATGGGACTTGAATATATGTATTGCACAGCTTATGCAACCCCTTTGAACCTTTATCCTCTGCTGAGCTTAAGTACTTGACTTGGAAGACTATGTTCCTGGTGGCCATCACTTCTGTCAGGAGAATCAGCGAATTACAGGCCTTGTCAGTTGAACCTGACTTCATCTCCTTTCACAGGGATAAGGTGGTCCTTAGGACAAACAGAAAGTTTCTGCCTAAATTGGTTTCAGATTTTCATTTGAACCAGTCTATGGGCAGGATTCACGTATGGGGGAGAAGGACCGCAGCTGCGGGAGAAACCTTGGCGTAGTGGAAACGCTGCGAGCCACAGGTCGCCCGCAGCTGTGGTATTCACGTAGGTGGAGCCGGTCGACTGGCTCCATGGAATACGGCAGCTTGTGGATGCTGTTGTCATGGACAGCACCACAGCTGTGGGAGACTGCTAGGGGCAGCGGAACCCGCCATAGCACCTCCGCAACTGCCACGGCTGTGAATCGCTACCACCGCAGCTGCGGTCGATTCCAGTCATAGCGGCAGTTGCAGAGGGAAACTTTAACATTTTCTTGTTGTGAATCCTGCCCTATGTCTCTGCCTGTCTTTTCACTGACCATTCTTTTCAGGGAAGAGAAGATTGCATAATCTGGATGTTAAAAGGGCTTTAAGCAATTACGTAGAGCACACTAAGGCCCACAGGAATGATTGTACTCAGCTGTTTCTTACCTACAGTGAAGTAGGAAAGGTAGACCTGCCACTAAAAGATCTGTTGCCAGGTGGATTGTCTCCTGCATCCAATTCTGCTATTCAAAATTGGGAAAGAGCCACCCTCAGGCCTGAGGGCACTCAACCAGGGGTACAGCTGCTTCCTTGGCAGCTGCTAGGGATATTCCTTGGTGGAAATTTGTAAAGCAGCCACCTGTAGAACAGTTCACACATTCACCAAGCATTACTCTCTGGATACCCCAGACTAGGAGTGATGCTAGGTTTGCTACAACAGTACTGCAGAGCCTGTTCCCAAAGTAAAGTTCTGTCCTCCCTCCTCCAGGGAGGAACTACTTGGTAGTCTGATATAGTCAGAATACAGCAAGACTTCATGTTGTTTGAAGAAAAAATACTCACCATAGTAATGTTGTTTCTTCTAATGGAGTCTTGCTGTATTCTAACCTCCTCCCCGCCTTCCCTTTCAGAACCTTGTCTCTTGGGATGTGGGTTGGCAGGTACAGTGTTGCACCCCAGAGGTGTACCTGTTCCTTGCCTTACCAGGTGTTTTTTTTTTCGTAATGGTTTTTGTTTTATAAAGATTTTCACTATCTACATAGAATTTTTCTTGGGTTCTTGACTTGAGTCTTTTGGACCCAAGCTCTGTTGCCTATGGCTTAAAGTCTTAAAAACAATTTCTATAGCTATTAGTTAGATAGTATTGCTTGTAGGAATCTGATGGTTACACTGAGATGTACCAGAGACAGAGGTCTGAAAACTGAGCTCAAGCTAACGTCCTATGCTTCTGCATAGAGTTAACCCTTTCCTCTCCAGAGCAGTTCAAGTGCTGGGGCTAACTGCATATAGTCAGAATACAGCAAGACTCCATTAGAAGAAACAACATTACTGTGGTGAGAAATTTTTCTTGTGCCCCACCACTTCCACTGGGAAGCTATTCCATGCATCACCACCTTATCTGTGAAGAAGTACTTTCTCACGTTTCTCCTGAGCCTACCCCCAGCTTCATAGCATGACCCCTTCTCTGAGCATCTTTTTCTGAGAAATGCTTCCTCCTGTATGTTAGTTATATCTGTGAGGTATTTGAAAGTCTTTATCATACCCCCATCTCCTCCTCTCCTCCAGGGTGTACATATTGAGGTCCTTTAGTCTCTCCTCACAGGGCTTTTGGTGCAGACCCCACACCATTTTACTTGTCCTCCTTTGGACCGCCTCTACTCTTGTGTTCTTCCAGAGATGTGGTCTCCAGAACTGGACACAGTACTCTAGATGAGGACTCACCAATGATTTGTAAAGCGGTATCATCACCTCCTTCTTTCTGCTGGTGATACCTCTCCTATGTACCTCAACATCCCAGTGGCTTTCCCCACTGCCTTGTCACACTGCTTGGCCATTTGTAGGTCATCAGATACAATTACCCCAGGTCCCTTTCGTGTTTGGTTGTCACCAGTACCATTCCTCGCATCAAGTACTCCATCTCTGGGTTTCTGTGCCCAAAGTGCATGATTTTGTACTTCTTTGCATTGAGTCTTAGTTGCACCTTGACCACTCCTCAAGCTTACTAGATCCCTCCTCAATCCCCCTCCAAGTGTGAACCCTGCTACAGATCTTTGTGTCATTTTCAAAAAGACATACCTTCCTCCTAACACCTCTGCAATGTCTACTATTAAAGACATTAAAGGTCAAATGCAACCACATTAATACATTTTCCTTTATTTAATTTATTTTACAGATATTTCAGTAAAACATGACTGTTTTACAAGAATCTGTAGGTCTACTGTGATTCTTATCATTGTTAATTCTGTTACATCTCGTTATGTTTCAGTAATTGCAATCAGCTGTTTAACTTTTTTTATCGAGTAAGCTCCATTTGACTCAGTTGCTGACATCAAACAAGGAGTGACGATTTCTTTGAATGTCCTTAGCATTCACCAAAAGGCTGGATGTGCATGTTGTCTTGTTTCTCTACCAGCTATCCAGAGTGACATTTACATCTTTTTTGTTGTTGAATAAGAAAAGGAAAGGGCATCTTATCTTGATAGCTAGCACTGATCTGTGTACTGTTGCACCTGTAAGCAACTAATTAGCTCCGTATTTCCAGATGATCGCCCTCTCTGTTTCAGACGAAGTTCCCATGATTGGATTTTCTTTTCATGTGCAGTGTCATATGCCCTCCCCATTGCCGGTATTGTTTCTAGTCAAGAAAATTACTGCAAGGAGAAAATACAGTACTGCATTATGCGATATAGTATGATATCTGAAAATACGTGATAAATGTGTGTTAAGCTTCTGAATGAGTTTCGGAGGGAGACTCGTCAGCTGCAGCGCTGGCAGTAAGTTAAAACATCTAAAGCGTCAAGGTCAAGGTGCAATTTTTACAAAAACTTTAGTCAGTGCTGCCACTGCAGAGCTCACGACAAGACCCCCCTCCCCCGTGCCGTTCAGGAATAATACTAGTTTCTAGTGCCAAATTCCCTTGCTCATCTCTGTTTGTATGTGTGTATTTTATAAATACCTGGTAGTTTAGTGGTGGAAAGAAGACCAAGAGATTGTAAACAGGGTCCTCCTCGGGCGGACCCACGAAGATCTACTGCTGCTGTGTGCTGCCTGCACCACTACAATGGGAGATCTGCACACACCCTTCCCTGCTGGAAACTGCATCCCTGCCTTGATCGACTGAACTGAAAGTGTCTGAGTCCCAGCCATTTCGCAATTTAGTTTTAGCCTCAATTTTGTTTATTTATTTATTTAAGAGTTTTACCAGGAGTGCATACTGAGCGGGTTACCGCTCGATTCCAGATGCGTCCTGGGGAAAGGGACAAGTGGAACATACAAATCATAAGCACAAAGTAGAGTATGCATGAATGCAATTACATTTGCAGTACAGTAGGGGAAGACTGTACATGTTACAGTTACACTATACATAGAGTTGTTATGAGACCACAGGGGAGAAATTGGAGCATACAAATAATAAACACAAAGTAGAAGCACATGAATGCAGTTACATATTACAAACATTAGGAGAAATAGTCCATGTGACTATTAACAATATGCAGATTAGCTATGAATCAAGCAATGAGGAAAAATAGAATTTTTATTCATGGATCAGATAGAGGACAGCATCTGTAACCCCTACAATTTGCTCTACATAGCAGTGAAAGCTCTGAAGGATGGTGTGCTATGTGTATGACAGGAGGGCCTAAATACAGTCGGGAACTTGAGGTTTCAGCTCCTAGATGGCCCTATGTGCAGGCACATATTGAGGAGAAGTGTGCCTTGAGGAGGTGATTTAGGTGCAACGTGTTAGCGAAGTCACAAATGCCTGCTGGGAGTGCATTCCAAAGTTTAGGCATGAGGTATTTGAACGCCTACTTGGCCCCTTGAAGTGGCCATTCGTGGAACATATAGGAGCCGGGAGCTACCACTCCTGAGGGAGTAGGTGGGTTGTGGTAGGACTGAGAGGGCAGATGGGGAAGGGACTGTGACCAGAATTTCGCTGTGGTCTTGATGCTGTGGTTGTGTCTCTGAGCATTGGAGCGATGTTAGATCGAGGGAGCTGTAGAGGTCGCAGTGATGTGTCAAAATTGGGCAGTCAAGGGCAAAGCGACAGAAGGAGGGTGAGAGAGGTCAATGCAGGCTGGGCCGACTTGGGAGCAGTGCTGTATACTGTACCCCATAGTCCAGTATCGGGAGGTTTATTTTGGATGAAATACTTCATGGGTTGCCAGAGGTAAGCTACCCTTGTTCAGATATAAGGCTCCTAATTTTGGGCACAGCTTTTGTGGATTGAGTCATGAGTGGAAAAGTCAAGGTGCTGATCGAGCCAGACCCCGAGGTATTTGAAGGAGGTGCAGATCTCTAGAGGAGTCCCTCAGTGGTGAAGAAAGTGGGGTAGAAAGGAGTCTGGAGAGCTTTTGCCTTGTCCCAAATGTTAGGAGACTGTTTTCTTGGGGTTAAGAAAAGTTGGTTTGAGCGAAACCAATGCTGCATCGCATTAAAATCTTGTTGGAGAGTAGAGGCCACTTCATCGGGAGGGGCCTGTTGCATATAGTATGGTATCATCAGCATACAGGTGTATGGATATGTGAGCGCAGAATGAGGGAAGTTCATTTAGGATAATTGAGAAGAGTAATGGGCACGGACCGATCCTGGTGGGACCCCAGTAGTAGCAGAGGAGTGTTAGGTCCAGTTCTTACTGATTGAGTTCTACCAACCAAGTAAGATTGAAACCAACTGGTGGCATCACCAGAGAGTCTGGCACTAGAGAGTTTGGATAGCAGTAGGGAGTGGGAGATAGTGTCAAGGCTTTAGCGAGGTCTACTAAAATGGCTGAGGTGGTGCCCTTTATCCATGAGGATGGCGCCGGTGAGCCTTAGCCGGGAGGTTATGGTGGAGTGTGATTTCCTGAAACCTGATTGGTAGGGTGTAAGAAAGAGGTGGAGCCGGGAAGGAGGAAAGTTGGGCTAGGACAAGGCGCTCCTGTATTTTGGCAAGGATGGGGAGTAGGAGATTGAGCGAGCGGTTACCCAGTGACAAGGGGTCTCCACCTTTCGGTAGGGGATGACAGTGGCATGCTTCCAGTCGAGTGATCGTCAGCAAGAGAAAAGAGAGATTGAACAGCACGGTCAGCGGGTGGCAATGGCAGGGGCAGATAGTGTAACATTTTGGAATCGAGTCCTGAAGGACACTTGCCTTTGAGGGGTTGAGAGACCAGGGCTTTCAGCACAATGAGTGGAGTAACCTGACAGAAAAAAGAAGCCAGTAGTCTGGGAGGATGTTGGCATCGGGGTAGATGCATCCTTGGGGGTGAGAGGAGAGGCTATGAAAGAGGATGCTCAGCTGGTGAAGGAAGTGGTAAAGACAGAGGCCACTTTAGCTGGTTCAATGACAGTGGAGCCTTCTACATTTAGGTGTAACCCCAGGCGCTACCTTAGGGCTACTACCCTGTCTGCCCCGAAGGCAGGATGAGGTCCCAAATCCTTTGGTGCCTCCACCCAGAGGTCGAGGGGTTAGCACAATTAGGACTACCTCATTACAACCCTCTGGGCTAATACAACCCCTTTCGTCCCACTAGTGACTCACACTGGGTACCAACAATTCTATTCACCAGTACACTTGCCCGTAGATAATATATTCCAACTCCTTGGGGACCCCTGTAAAGTAAAGCACAGTTATATTACAGTCACCAGACAGCAGCTCACCCGTAATGTACACAATAGCCAGGACGTAACTGTACAAAAAGCAATCTTATTTATTCAGGGGATAATAACAAGGACAGAAATCACTTTGATTAACTTAAAACTATACTTATCTACCTAGGGCTCTGTGCAGGCCTAACCCTACAGTTTATGGTCCCTGGTACCCAAGCCCTAAGGGCTAGTCAAACGTAGCAGCTGGTGGGGGCCCTTAACACAGATAAGCGCTGAAATCCTGAACAAGTCAGCATGGAAAGAAAGTTTGATTGGGCAGTCAGAAGTAAGCAATACGATTGGAAACCACTGTTTACACACTTGACAGGGAGCTACCTGATTCAGTACTCACAACCTCCAGCCAATCCCGATTCTTCCAACACTAGCAGGGCTGAGCCTGAACTTCACAAGTCTCTTTACACATTTATATGGTTATTTCAATCCAGGCAAAATCCTCACTGGCAGCAGGATTAACTTGAACTCACAAGTCTCTTTACACATTTATATGGTTATCTCGATCAAGACAGAATCCTCACTGGCAGCAGGATTAAACTTGAACTCACAAGTCTCTTTACACATTTATATGGTTATCTCGATCAAGACTGAATCCTCTCTGGCAGCAGAATTAACTTGAACTCTAAGTCTCTCTACACATCCATATGGTCATCCCAATCAAGACAGAATCCCTCACTGGCAGCAGTGATTTGAGCTACTCACATTTATATGGTAAACAACAATAACGGAGGGTACCACACAGGCAGCTGCTCCCAGGCTCTTCAGCTTTCACAGTCACTCCAGCTCTCAAAGGCAGCTTTTTACTTCTCCTGCGGACCAAGTGTGATTCAGCAATTTTCTCAGTCCTCCACAGGTCGAGCCTGGTGGGTAGCTGTACAGGACACAGCCTCCCTCTGACCACTGCTGCAGTTTAGTCCGACTCACTTGACAGGGCAAACAGCTGCCTTAGGCCTTTCACGCGCTTCACCTGTGAACCTCCCCAAGCACAGAAGCACAGGCTCTCCCTTCACAAACCACAGCCATCTCCTCCAGCAACAAAGGGCTCCTCTTTCAGTTCAGGCGCTCTCCTCCCATTGGCTGGCGAAACCTACCAATCACTTTTCAGCTCTCATTGGTGCAAAAGCGCCATAGCCCATAATCCCTTTCTCAGATACAAACAGCTCCTCTATTGGTCAGCCAGCTCTGTAGGGTCCCAAGGTACTGATTGGTCCAATTCACTAGTTCTGGAAAAAATGGAGGTGGTGAGCAACCTTCTGTGCTGCAAAACAAGGCAGGTTAGAACAACTATATTATCATCATTACTACATATTATTTCCCACATCAATTACATCCCTCTTCAAGGCTCCCCTGCACCACTGGCGTGGCAGAAGGGCGCTTACTCTACAATGGGCGGGATTCGGTGTAACAACACTCAAACCCTTCCCATTCAACTAATTCTAACTGCAACAGGCAACCCTTAAAGGGACAACTTACGGAGGCTTTCAGGAGCACTCCACGGTTCCCCGTTTAGCGGCTTATTGCTAACCACCAATCAGGCATAAGGCATATTAAGAACCCCTATTTACAAGGGGTTACACCTCCTGGCCTGGAAAAACTTGGCGTCCACGTCAAGCATTCACCCATAAGGCACTTTAGGCAAACAACCCAATTAACACTATATCACATTTTACCTTACGTACATGAATATTAGCTTCACAGTGTACTATAGTTTATACACATTATTCATATAAAGTCTTATTCCTCTTTAACCCAGGTCATTGATTTCTGCTCGTGACACTCAGACTGAGGAATCCTCTTTTCCCAGTTACTAATGGGTCCCCGAGGCAGGGACACCATACTCAAAGGCACCACTAACAATCTGGAGTTATCCCCACAAGGCTAACTTAGGCAAAGAACTCGGGACACATATACTTACTTGAAACCACATTTAAGAGCAGGTCTACTGGCTGACCCAGAGATTCATAGCTCAACTTTATTACTGGCCATGATGTCGGGCCGGATCGCCTAGGGATCTCGAGGGATCCTAAACCAGGCCCTGACTCCACTTCAGTATCAGTGACATTAGCAACGGGAATCTCCTCAAGTGGAACAGGTTCAATGCTCATAATACTATTAGGGGCTTGACCTTCTATCCTGAACCCACCCCACTAGACTCATCTGGGGCGGTTTAGGCACTAGAGGAGAACCATCAGGCATTCAAAATATTCTTCGGTTCTGGCCTATCACTGGCTTGTTCCCCCTCACTCTCTTCTTCTGAAAAATCAGATAGTTCTACCAGGCCAGACAATTCAGCCAGGCCTAAAGACTCAGCCCTTGTATTTGTCTGCTACCCCATTAGATCTGCTGGAGGCATTTTCTCCGGGGACAAAGTAGAGGGCTCAATCAACTCAAATGGGCCAGCTTCAGTTCCTAAATTAATAAGGGATTGCCCTGAAACAATTGACTTAGTTCATAAGAGGATAGTATTCAACATCATCTTCGCTGTCTTCTGACACTGAGTGTTGACCATCTTCTTCTGCAGGGGGTTGGACAAGGCTCCCTCGGGGACTTGTTGAAGGCTCCATGGGCTTAGTTCTTTTCTTAGTAACAGATCTAGTCACAGGCCTGGAAGGAGTGGTAAAGGAAGGTTCAGCTTCAATCAAGATCTGCCCAATTGGCAGCAGATGATTTCTGTGTATAGTTCTCACATCTCTCGAGTTATTTTCAGGCCGCACTTTATACACAGGTAGGTCTGCCAGCTGTCCACAACAATATGAGGGAGGTGATGCCATCTATCGGCAATTTTATGTTTTCCATGCAGTCCCAGATTTCTCAACAACACTCTGTCCCCTTCTCTCAACTCTACTGTTTTCACTTTTAAGTCATATCTTTCCTTGTTAGCCAGATTTGGTTTAGCAGCCATGGTCTGGGCCAGTTGGTAGGCATGATTTAATTGGGCCTTTAATTTCTGTACGTACTGTAGATGGTTTCTGCTCGCACCCCATCAGGAAACCCCAAAACACACATCCACTGGCAATCTAGCCTCTCTTCCAAACATCAGTCGATGGGGAGAACCCTGTGGCATCACTTTTCGATACAATTATGGGTGAACTAGAGTGCTAATCTGTTGGCTCCATCTCGATTTATCTTTGGATTGTAAGGTGCCCAACATGTCAAGCAATGTATGATTGAACCTGTCAGGTTGAGGTCCCCTGCGGATGGTAGGGGTGGTTAGTGATTACGTACCCCCAAAAGATAGCATCTCTTTAATCAAGCGACTTTCAAAGTCCCTTCCTGATCGGAATGAATCCGCTGGGGCCCCATAGTGGACCGAAAAATTCTCAACAAGTATCTTAGCCACTGTAGTTGCTTCGATCCTCGGTCGGGAAAGCCTGTGCATACCGGGTAAAATGATCAGTGACCACCAATATGTTGCTAACACTTTTCAGATCAGGCTCTAAACTCAGGAAATCAATACAGACCAATTCCATAGGAGCACTAGTAGTAATATTGACCAAGGGCAGCTCTCTGAGTAACGCTTTCCTTTGCAAACACCGACCACAGGTCTTGACATACTGTTCCACATCCGCACTCATCTTTGGCCAATAGAATCGAGTCCGTACCAAATCAAGTGTTCGATCTATGCCCAGGTGCCCCATCTGATTATGCAATGACCTTAGAACTAGTTCTCTGAAAGCTGAGGCAGCACCAGTTGTTGTCGTTGCACCGGCCCTCCTTACTCATAGTCTCTCTATATAGTAATTGTTGATCAGCTTTAATTTGGGCCATTCTTTGTACAACAAGGAAGTCTGCAAGTCAGTGGAGCGCAGGTTTGGATACATCCCTTCCAGCCATAAAAACATCACGGCCATTCTTATCATAGGGTCACAGGATTGAGCCTGTTGGAGATCATCATTGTTGAGTTGCGGCAGAGAGCTGGTGTCCAAGGCAGAGAAATTACAGTAGGTGGCAGGTATACAGCTCTCGGTGGGCCCAAACAATCTACCACACAGTCCACCGTGTCAGGAGACACCTGTTCTTCCTTATCAAATTTCTGGCACAGGGCTCTTATGTCAGGCTCAGACAACGGACCCATTCAGTCTGGGACACAGGCCTCCGAGAAAGAGCATCCGCATCATGTGGTTTAAGCCGCCCTGTATTCTATAACAGCATATCGTAGGTGGCCAAGGCAAGAGCCACCTATGCCCAGTGGCATCCACTTTGGCTGAGGTTTGTACATAGGTCAGAGGATTGTTATCAGTCTTTACTAATATCTTGGCACCATACAAATAGTCATGGAACTGATCAACAATGGCCCACTTCAAAGCAAAAACTCTAATTTGTGCGCGGTAATTCTTCTCTGACGGTCAACTTCTACTGGCAACGCTACAGGTCTCAGTCCATTCACATGCTCCTGGTACAATACAGCCCCAGTCCTTGCAGACTGGCATCAGTATGAAGAGTGTAAGGCTCGGCTGGATCAGCATAGGCCAACACGGGTGCGTGGTGAGTTGATATATAATGTCATGAAATGCTTCCTCACACTCCAGCAGTCCATCGATCCCCAAACATATCATTTGGCGAAAATACTTCTTTTCTATGTCAGTGTGCATACCCTTCTTATACTTTTGTGAATAGGCGGATACCCTGGGTGAGATTAAGGAGGCGAATCACTCATGAATAATCTCTGACAAACCGCCTATAGTAACCACAAAACCCCAGGAATTGTTGCAGCTCTTTTAAATTTCTAGGTTGAGGCCAAGTGGTCAACGCCTCCACCTTGCTAGGGTCAGTCTCTATACCTTCAGTGGACACTATGTGGCCCACATATCTACTGAAGTCTGGAAGAATTGACACTTGTCGATAGACAACTTAAGGCTGAAATCCTCCAACCGATCTAGGACTCTGAATAATCGTTGCTCGTGTTCTTCCAATGATCGGACAAAACTATACGTCATCTAAATAGACCAAACACTCGAGTAGGTTCATGTCCCCACAGCTCGTTCCATCAAGCGCTGAAAAGTGGCTGGGGCACCCGAAATTCCTTGAGGCATCCGAATAAACTCATAGAAGCCTAAGGGGCAAATGAAAGCAGTCTTCTCCTGGTCGTCTGGAGCCATCGGGATCTGGTAGTATCCACTCCGAAGATCCAATACAGAGAACCACTTACTACCATTCAGACAATCCAAGGCGTCTTGTATCGTGGCATAGTATATTGATCCGAATGGTCCGCCTATTCAAAATACGATAGTCTACACACATCCGAACTGCCCCATTCTTTTCCTTACTACTACAATGGGGATGCATAGGGGCTTCTAGACTCTTGAATTACACCAGCAGCCAACATTTCTTGCAGATGCGCCATACATCATCTATGTCAGCGGGAGCCATCGTGGGATCTCTCGAAAAGGTCTCTCGTCGTGCAATCGATGTGATGCTCAGCCCCTGTACACATCCTACATCCCTCCTTCAGAGAAAAATCTGGTTCCTCTTGGCAAGCCTCTCACTGACCCTATGCTTCCACTCAGTCGGCAGCGGAGAGTCACCAAAGTCAAACAGATCAGGAGCAACTCTATCCCGGTCCGAGAACTCTTTCTATTTGGTAGTACAGCAGTATCCACACAATGAGCGCTAGCCAGGGTGCACCCTCTTCTTATCCGAATCTCTTTGTCAGACACATTGTGCACTTGAACCATCACCCTCTTAACATAAGCATGGGCTCTAGCCGGCAGAATGCTGGGTCTGAGCAACAACCCTCAGGTAATCCTCCCTCATCAGGCGCATCCAACATCAACAACTTATTCTTGACATCTGTTTTAGTCGTATCTCTCCATGCAGAACACATTGCTCATTTTGGCAAGTACCACAGGGCCAGATCCTTTTTCCATACCACTCCCAGGGCCTTCAGGTTCCTCCAAACTACCCTTCTCCTGGACAGCCCTGACCTTTTGAATCACAGCCGATATGCTCAAAGCTCACCAGTTTGAAATGCTCGCTAGCTGAGCACAACTGGGCCAATCGTCAAACATGTGGGCATTTGTTCCAATCAACAAGGCACCCCATCGTAAAGTCCAGTGGGCGGGCAAACCAACACTAAGGTTTCCACTTGCTCATCTATTCCAGTTACAGTTACAGGAACGATAACCAGACACGGATGTACCCTAAATACGGATAAGCCTTGTCGCTCAACCCCCATACATGTAGGCCAGTTAGAGGCTGCAGGGGCACTTCAGATAAGTGTGCTTGGTACCAATCCTGAAACATCATGGTCACCTGGGAGCCACTATCCAATACAGCTCTGGTGGAATTCCGTTCACCTGCACCGGGTCTCCATAGCCGCCCAACCACATCAGACCAGTTAGGGTAGCAACATTGTTAGCCGGCGGGCATGGGCCTGAGTCACACAACTTTTCTTGGGGGCCGAGACTGAGTCTGACGGTATCGAGCAATCAGTCTGCTGTTAACTTTCCTCAAATTTTTCAGCCTCTGGCAGTCAAACTGGAAATGCCCATCTTCCCCACAGTGATAACAAAACTTAGGGTCCGGGGTCACTATTCTGAAGGGGCCCAGAAGGGAGGGAAAACTTTCTGGGGCTAGGGTTCAGGGCTCTATATGACTCAGGGCCGGCCAAGTAAGTACACAATAAACTGCTTTAAGTCCCTCACCAATTCCCATAAATTCCTGATCTCAGCCCTCAACTCACCCTCCACATAGGGGTCAGAGGAACAACCTGCATCCCCACAGTACCTGGAAAATCTGGGGACCCTCGGACCCTCCAGGCAGAGCCAGTCTCCTCAGGGTATTGGTCTCGGGAGTCCACTAGGGTTCACAACCCCACACAGGGTTCCCACCCTCTTCATCAGTCTCCACTTCCGAATTTCCCTCATCAATTGACAATATTCAGGCGGGTGGCCCGACGATCATGCAACGAGTTTTAACAGTGTTACACTAGAGAATCTGGCAGACTTTAAAACATGTTCTAACCGAACCTGATTTAGGGCTGTGCAGTGATTCCCCTTTCTATAGGCTTTCTGCAAGGCCCTCTCCACTCTAGTAACAAAACGGACAGTTTTCATTTCTCCACTACTTAGCAGACCTGAATTTCCACAATAAATCTTCACCAGTCTCTGTACTCCCAAAAAACCCTCCAAAGCAGAGATACTCTGCAGTGGTGGCTTCGGACAGGTGGCCGGAAGAATCTAATGGCTTCTAAGGCAAAACCCGCGGACTCTCCATCAGCCTCTTCCGTTTCTCCCCTCGGAGCACTGCCACTCCCGGACCAAGGGGTGGCACAGTCCATCCAGGCCTCCAGGTCATCTTCCCAGAAGGCACTGGTACCGTACCAGAAAAATTTTAACTACGATAGGAGTCTAGCTGTATGGAGGGAACTGCCAGGGCAAAGACCCAACACTGAACTCTCAGGTGGGCAAGGAGAGGTGCCGGGAACCCCAAGGTAATATCACTGGACAGATCCAAGGCTTGTAGCAACTCCTAGGTAGTCCTCCCTCCACAGCTAACAATTTAAGCAGTTTATCCTTAAAACTGTTCATTTGAGAGACCCCAGAAGTGACTAACCCACTTCGGATATGAATTAACCTCCACCCTGAGAGCGCACCTCTGGGTAAGTACAGGAGGTACCTTCTCAGGGTCGATGGCCACACTGCATAGGAGTAGCACCTGCAATGTCTGGTCAAGCAAATCAGCCATCCGCCCTTTCACTTCAACCTTACCCAACACTTTACCCGTTCTGCAACAAAACAATATCAGCAGCTGGGGTGCCCAAGGGCACATCTAACAATAATACAGTCTTCTGGGAATCCAGCTCTTGGCTTCACCCCAGCCCATCAATTTGTGGACCATGATTTTGATGGGTCCCAGCTTAATTTTTGCAACACATCCCTTCCATTTTTTCCATCTTTGGGGTATCTCCTCACTGAGCCACTAGGGGCGCGGATCTCAGTGGTGCCTCCAATTGTAACCCCCAGAGGCGCACCCTAGGGCTACTACCCTGTCTGCCCCCAAAGGCGGGATGAGGGTCCCAAATCCTTTGATGGGTGCCTCCACCCAGAGGTCGGGGTTAGCACAATTAGGACTACCTCAGTTACAACCCTCTGGGCTAATGCAACCCCTTTAGTCCCACTAGTGACTCACACTGGGTACCAACAATTCTATTCACCAGTACACTTGCCCGTAGATAATATATTCCAACTCCTTGGGGACCCCTGTAAAGTAAAGCACAGTTATATTACAGTCACCAGACAGCAGCTCACCCGTAATGTACACAATAGCCAGGATGTAACTGTACAAAAGCAATCTTATTTATTCAGGGGATAATAACAGGACAGGAAATCACTTTGATTAACTTAAAACTATACTTATCTACCTAGGGCTCTGTGCACAGGCTAACCCTACAGTTTATGGTCCCTGGGTACCCAAGCCCTAAGGGCTAGTCCAAGCGTAGCAGCTGGTGGGGCCCTTAACAGAGATAAGCGCTGAAATCCTGAACAAGTCAGCATGGAAAGAAAGTTTGATTGGGCAGTCAAAGTATATGTCAACGATTGAAACCACTGTTTACACTTGACAGGGAGCTACCCTGATTCAGTACTCACAACCTCCAGCCAATCCCGATTCTTCCAACACTAGCAGGGCTGAGCCTGAACTTCAAAGTCTCTTTACACATTTATATGGTTATTTCAATCCAGGCAAAATCCCTCACTGGCAGCAGGATTAACTTGAACTCACAAGTCTCTTTACACATTTATATGGTTATCTCGATCAAGACAGAACCCTCACTGGCAGCAGAATTAACTTGAGCTATTCACACATTTATATGATAAACAGCAACAGCAGAGGGTACCACACCAGGCAGCTGCTCCCATGCTCTTCAGCTTTCACAGTCACTCCAGCTCTGCAAAGGCAGCTTTTACTTCTCCCGTGGACCGAGCCGATTCAGCAATTTTCTCCAGTCCTTCTACAGGTCGAGCCTGGTGGGTAGCTGTACAGGACACAGCCTCCTCTGACCGCTCGCTGACGGATTTAGTCCGACTCACTTGACAGGGCAAACAGCTGCCTTAGGCCTTTCACGTGAACACTCCCCAGCGCAGAAGCACGGAAGCTCCTCTCCCTTCACAAACCCCAGGCCATCTCCTCCAGCAACAAAGGGCTCCTCTTTCAGTTCGGCGCTCTCCCTCCCATTGGCTGGCGAAACCTACCAATCACTTTTTCCAGCTCTCATTGGTGCAAAAAGCGCCATAGCCCATAATCCCTTTCTCAGATACAAACAGCTCCTCTATTGGTCAGCCAGCTCTGTAGGGTCCCAAGGTACTGATTGGTCCAATTCACTAGTTCTGGGAAAAAATGGAGGAGGCGATTGAAACCTTCTGTGCGCAAAACAAGGCAGGTTAGAACAACTGTATTATCATCATTACTACATATTATTTCCCACATCAATCACATCCCTCTTCAAGGCTCCCCTGCACCACTAGCGATGGCAGAAGGAGGCGCTTACTCTACAACCTAGGCGGATTGACGTAACAACACTCAACCCCTTCCCATTTCAATTAATTCTAACTGCAACAGGCAACCCTTAAAAGAGACAACTTACTGGAGGCTTTCAGGAGCACTCCACGTTCCCCATTTAAGCGGCTTATTGCTAACCACCAATCGGGCATAAGGATATTAAGAACCCCATTTACAAGGGTTACATAGGGTTGGGGTGGAGGGTTGAGCAGGGAAGAGAAGAGTGACTTGATTGTTTTCCAGAAATTAGTTGGGTGATTTAGGTTTGTATTGAAAGATGCCTTGAAATAGTTGGCTTTGGCCTGATGGATTTGCCTAGTGCAGGAATTACGAAGTGAATGGTATAGCTGAAGTGCCACCTGGGTGCCTGTTGCCTTGTACTTCCAGGCATGGTCCCTAGCATGGAATTGGGCAATGAGTTTGGCAGATACCCAGGGCAGGTGGGCTCCCCTTACCCTCTTTCTCTTTAAGGAGCGTGGGTGTCCCATACTGCTAAGGAAAGTATCCTTAAAGAATTTTAGGGCTGAATGGGAGGAAGCCTGATAGATGAAAGTCCAGTCGGTTTGTGCCAAGTCTCTTAGAAGCGCATCTAGATTGAGAGCTTTGTATGACCTAGTGAACAATGTCCTTGGTGGTGGTGCTTTGGATCTGTATATTTTCTTACAGCGTAGATTATGTGGTGATCGATTAGGGCCAGGAGGAGTCGGCTTTGGCGACCCGATGGGGTGAGGTAAGGACCCAATCCAAGAGGGAATAGTTCTGAAATTTGTGATTTAGACTAGTGGGTTCAGAAATCTGTTGGGTGAGGTTTAGGGCTGTGATTTGGCTACAAAGTTTGGAGTTATTGTTTGCGAGCCAGTTGAAGTTGAAATCCCTAGAATGTTAACTCGCCTCGAAGGAGTTAGCCTTTAGGGTACAGGTGGTCCAGCACATCAGACTGGGAGGTGTCCGGGTGCAGTAGGACCCTGCAATATATAGTGGTGAGTGGGGAAGGGAGAGTTTGATTAGGAGGAGTTGAATGACTGAGTGGGCATGGAGTGCTGTACCGGGTGAACTGAAGCATCGAGGAGATATCGTTACACGCCTCCCCTTTTTTCCTGCCCAAGCGGTCTTGATGAATGAGCGAGTATCCAGGTATCAGTTACTTGTGAGTCCAGGTTATGGGGTTTTAACCAGGTCTCAATGATTATCATTACATCTGGGCGGATTGTCTGTTCTATTGGTTGAAGGGCTGTGATTTTATTCAGGATGCTACAGATGTTGAGGTGCAGGTTTAAGACCTCTTGGTAATGTGAGGGTCTGGTAGGTGCTGGGAGGGTATGAGCGGAGTTTAATTCTCGTTCCCAGACAGGAGGAGCAGCAACACTAACAAATGTTTATGAGTGTGCATGCTCCATTTTAGCGTTGGGGTAATCACCAGGCGTAATGTTTGCAGAGGTGTATTTAGAGTGGCGGAGATTAGAGCTGTCAGGCCTCATCGTGAAAAGATGGCGGCAGGATAGTAGCACCAAGGATCCAGGCGTTCTGGGAGTAGCGATGTTGCGACAGTATTGGGGAGAAAGTTACATGATGGGGAATAAAGGCGTTGCCTAATGTGAAGGGTTTGAGGTAGGTGAGGATGGGAAGCAGGTGGGAGGAAGTTAGGGGAGTGAGCTGGCAGATTGTGGAGAGAAACAGAAGCAGCATGATGCTTGCAGGGTTTGGCAGGGGATAGGAGAGTGTAGCGGCCACTAGAGGGAACATATATAATCTGCTAATGAAAGAGTGGGCTGATAGGTTTTTGTACACACGTGACTGAAGTCTATAAGAGTCATCTGCCAGGGGTGGTGGTGGGGGCGGTAGCTACGATAGTGTCATCAGGGCTTACGCTTTAGAAATTCTGCGCTTGATGCTGCACTCGGCTGTACCTGGGCAGTGTATTTGATTGGGGTTTGAAATCCTCGGTTCACTGCAGACAGACTGGGAGGAAACAGAAATGTGAACGATCACTTATGTGCTCAAAATAGCGTGAGAGCATTGACCTTTAACGCTTTCAGGTAAGGGCATTCATTGCTATAAGCATACAGCACAGTGCAGGGCCCTTATAGTAAGACTGTTCTGTAGAAAGCATAGATCCACCTTAAAGTATCAGTTAAGTTTAAGGACAGTTGGTTTATACACTCAGCACAATATATCATCTGACCTCCTCGCACTACTTAGCACCATGTAGGACAAGCTTAATTCTATCAAGTAACAACCTCATACTACTTAGCACAATGTAGGCAGAATTGCAATGAATTGCCATTAAAGCTCCTACAATACAAGCTTGACTCTGCAGGAAATAATTGAGAAATTACCCTCAATGAATAAAGCGATCTAAGTCATCATTTAAGGAGACGAATAAGGGAATTTGGCACTTAGAAGATAGTATTATTCCTGGACTGGCACACGGCAGGGGTGCAGAGGTGTGGCATTGGCAGCATTAACTAAAGTTTTTGTAAATGAGTGCACCGTGACCTTGCGGTTTTCCCTTAGGTAGTTTTTCCGTTTTTTTTCTTTTCCCTGTCCTGGACCTGCGTCCCCAGTGTGAGCATGCACACTCATACCCTACGGGATGCCTCACCCTACCAGTCGCTTCTGTTACCACTCACGCCTACCACAGACTCTCCATCTGGTGACAGCGGGACTGATAGATGGGTGACCCTCCCACTCGGGAGAAGAGAGGAGCCAATACCTGATCCTGCTCACTCCACCACCCCCGCGTGGTATCCTGATGACCCAAGGTCATTCCCGAACCTGGGTCACGGCGAGCGAGGTAAAGCGTCCAGCGCCTCAGCACCACTGGGCCTGACCTTGAAGTTTTAGATGTTTTAACTTACCGCCAGCGTTGCAGCCAATGAGTCTCTCCTCTGAAACTCTTTCAGAAGCTTGAACACACATTACCATGTATTTTCAGATATTGTACTGTATGCATTGTGCCGTACTGTATTTCCTTCTTGCAGCAATTTTTTGACTAAAAACAATACTGGCGATGGGGGTGGGGGGTGGGGTTATGATACAGCACAGGAAAAAATCTAATCACGGGACCTCCATTTAAAATGGAGAGGACGATCATCTGAGAGACACGGAGCTGATCAGTTGCTTACGGTGCAACATGCATAGATCAGCGGCAGCTATCAAGATAAGATGCTGGTTTCCTTTTCTTATTCAACAAAAAAATGTAAAATTTCACTGCAGGATATCTGGTAGAGGAAAAAGACAATACACATCCAGCCTTCTGGTGAATGCTAAGGATATTAGAAGTAAATGGCACTCCTTGTTTGATGGCAGCAACTGAGTCAAGCGGGCTTACTCTAAAAAATGTCAAGACCGATTGCAATTACTGAAACATAAGACATGTAACATAATTAACAATGATAAGAATCACAGTAGACCAATAGATTCTTGTAAAACAGTCACTTTTATAGAAATACCTGTAAAATGAATTGAAAAAGGAAAAATGTATTAATATGGTTGCATTTGATCTTTAAAGAGGATTGGCCCCAGTACTGATCCTTGTGGCATCCGCTGGTCACCCTCCCTCCCTCCTCAAGTGAACTCCATTTACCACCACCTCTGTTGCCTAGCCCTCAACCAGTTTCTTACCCAGTTTACCACCTTAGGACCCACTCCCAGGCCGCCCAGCTTGTTTACGAGTCTCCTGTGTGGAATGGTGTGAAGGCCTTATTGAAATCTAGGTAGGCACATCCATCACTCCACCCTGATCTAATTCCTGGTTACTCAGTCAAAGAAATATGAAAATTACATACCGTAATTCTTGATCTTCAGGATATTTTCACCATTCATTACTGGTGGGTACTAGCCGGAGCGCAGGGACCCCGTGGAGTGTGTAGCTTTAAGGTTTTATAGAGGAGGAGCCGACTATGGAGACATTGCCACCCATGAGGCCGATGCATGATGTGGCACTTGTGGGTTGGCCAGTAACCAACGCCAGCACCCCAACCTCCTCAGTTCTGCTCGCCATAGAGGAAACTAGAAAGAAGAGGGTGGGGCAAGGAAGCCCAAGAGACAGGAAAAGGAAAGGATATAAAATAAACAACAAAAGCCGACCAGAGAAGAGGCAAGAACTCTGGGTAGGGCTTTAAGGCCGCAGGTGACCAGAGCCACTGGGCAGGCCAAAGAGACAGAGAGGTAAAGAGAGAGACAAACAGACAGACAGACACAGGGGATCCCTCGTCCTTGGTGAAGGATGTGTGACAAAACTGTCCCATCCCAGCAGATATGGCTGACTTCCTAGGAGAAACCTAGGTAGAGAAGGTGAGCCATGGAGGCACAGCTCAAGAGGGGTTGCTAGGAAAGTACTCCTGTGCTAGTATAAAACACTGAAATCAGGATCCTGGGCGTGCAGCTCATCACAGATGACCTCCCCAAGGAAGCACCCTATGAGGTAGAATATAGAGGGAGACATAAAAAGGCACTCTGTTTAGGACTGGGAATAAGGTTACCCCCCACCACCACCACATACACACACACACATACATACACACTTTTGTTTCTCTTTTCTTTTCTGTATTGCTCCACATTGTCAGTGGGTAATCAAAACGATCGGGTGTAGTGCACCCTGCCAAGGAAATGGCACAGCCCAAACTTTAGAATGTTGGGTATATGAGGATTCTAAACAGCAGCAACTCCCAGTTCTGCTGTGCCATTAGAAGGGTAGCATCTACTTTTATCTCCTGTCAATATTTTCAAGATTCAAGATTTCAAGACTTCTTGGGGCTGCAGTTCTGCATAGTAGGTTGAGACTTACTGTTTCAGGGAGCACCCCTAATTTAAATTGTGCCTGTTAAGCTATGGCTTTCGGATTGCCTAACCTGCCTTCTCCCATTTCCTCGTGTGGATTGGAAGCCACTTCTGCCTTGTTAGGGTGTTTTAATTGTCTCCTTTAAAAAACAAAGATGCCACAGATGGGTACAGCTTTTCTTGTTTCTGGGAGTGTAGGGTCTCAGTGGTGATCCTTCAGCTCTGGCGTGAGTTTCCTCCCCAGCTTCAGGTTCTGTGATTATGTATGTCTTCAGCTATTGTGTGTTTGTGTACCTCAGAGGTTTTTGGGGTGTTTTCTCCACAGCTCTCTGTTTTTCCGTTTGCACAGTCGTCATTGGCTATGGTAATGGCGGGCGCACCTCTTCATACAGGTGTTTTCCCTCCTTTGTTTTCAGCGCACATGCTACACCACATGCATGCATTTGCGCAGCTCATGGCATGTTTGCACAAGCGCGGTAGCCTGTTAATTGCATTGGGTTATTGCACTTGTGCCTGCTGGTGCACACAAGCCAATGCTAATGCGTTACTGTCCTATGCTGCGACCTGGCTAGTGAGCATGCATGCCTATTTAGCACCGTTTGGCATGCTAATTACTGCATACAGCACAGTGGAGAGTTTTTAGCCCAGCAAAGCAAAGCTATATGGCTAATTATTTATTGTTTAATATTATTTATCTGGGTTTTCTGTAGCAACTGTCTCTTCCTGGCAACATGGCTTATCGGTGACCATTATTATGAAACTATGTAAGAACTGCAAAGGGTGATGAGACCCTCCCCATGGGTTCCTATTGTCCTCATTGTGTTGTTCAGCTAATATTTCTTTCACGGTTCCCCCAGCCGGTTCTCCAAGTTGGGGAGGGATGCACCTGGTTCTTCTATTGGCAGTGACAAAGCAGAATTACTAAAATCACTTTTGTTGCTCCTGGGTGAGCTTTTGTGCCCCGATGTTCTGCAGAGCATCACAGCAGATACACCTAACCCCAAACCAGGCCCCTCAGGTCATGGAGGCCCACACAGGCACTTCCAGGTGCCTCACTGCAAGAAAAGAAAAGGCAAGAAACGCATAAGAGAGAAGTATTTGTGGAAGACCGAGGTAAGTGATCCTGCCCTGAAGACAGTAGTAGTTGTCCTCTAGAGAAGGTTGCAGGAGGATGCTAGCTTGAGGCTGGAGACAATAATTATCTGGTTGGAGGGTCAGGAATACCCATCAAGGAGCTGGGTAAGTATGCAAATTGAGGGACCCAAGACAGCATTTACTGCACCTAACCCCTTCTGGATTAGGTGAGTCCTAGCAGTCCCCACAAGATCCTACAATGACCTGATCAAGGAGAAGGGAGAACTCTGAATCGGACAACATCTGTCAGTATCGCTCTGTCTCTTTTGAAGGAGCCCCTAAAAGGTTTCTTCGAACACTCTTGACCAGGATTATATATATTTGTATGTATATAAATATTATAGGCCAAAAGACTGGAGGAGGGCACAAACCTATGTACCCAGATATCAGGGATACAGATATGAAGGAACCTCTTATTTAGAGGAAAGGAGTGAAAAGAAGGCAAAGCTGCCAACAGTTGTCTCCCACCCACCCGAACTTGAGGAGAAAGGAACTCCTTGACTTCTGAAGAAGGAAGCCAAGAGTTCCCCAAGGTGCCACCTTTGCAATTGGCCCCTTTTAAATGTAAAAGGTGAAGGCAAGAGGGGAGAGGCACTGCTCAGAAGTCTGACCATGAGGGAAGGTGGTCAGGAGTAAAATGAATGGTGAAGATATCCTGGAAGAATACGAATTACAGTGAGCACGTAATTTTCATATCTTCCAAGAATCAATCTGCACCATTCACTACTGGTGGTGAGTACCAAGCTACCACCTTAGGTGATGCTGGCACACCCTGAAGGAGAAAGTTCCTCAGCCTGCTGTGGAGGAGACTCAAGTGGAGGAGGCCTCTCACAGGTCTGGCAAGACTCAAGACTGGTCAGGTGCAGGTGGGCGCTACCGAGACTGGGGAGGAAGGCACCCCACTAATGCCCGTCTGACCCTGGGAGGCTCAGGCGATGTGTGAATGGCCGATGGCCTGTCTGGTTGCCTGACCATCAGGCATGGATGCCAGCAGCTGTCCCAGTATTGTCCACAGGTACCAAGCATGGGCAGCCTGGTGCATCAAGTAAGCGCCACTGAGAATACCCTTCTACTCCAGCAGTCAAACTTGGCTAGTCAGATTCCCGGGAGGGTCTTGCCTTGGGCGACAGTGCTGGTTGGGGGGTGTCCAGAAGCTCCTCCTGATGTGGATGCAACATAGCACCTGAGAACCCACAGGTGCGCAGTACTTAGTGCCGGTAGTCCCTGGGGCTGGAATGGGGCAGAGGGGTTCTGCAAGACATTGTGCAACCCATCCATAAAGGGCTGAGGCTACGGAGGATCACAGTGCATTCCTTGCTGTATTCCTCTGGGAATTAGAGCATCTCATGTGCAGGATTGCATCCTCTGAAGTGAGAGGTGCAGCTCCTCCATCATCTCCAATAGGAAGCGCCGATATCCTGTGAGGTCAGCACTGAAGGAAAAATGGATGGAAGTGCCCTCTTCCTTAGAGGAGAGGCAGGGACTCAAGCTGAATGCAGGATGAGACAGCGCAGGGACTTGAGGTGTGAAAACAATTTAGCCATGGCTCTAAGGTATCTAGGATATGCAGCTGCCGTAGCCTGATCTGCTTCAAGTCATGGGTGCTGTAGGGCCAGAAAAACCTGGGAGAGAGGGTATGGGAGGCAGAGGTAGGGAAGGGAACCTGCGTATGAGAGATCACTCCAGCACCTCTGCTAGGGCTACAGGAGCGAGCAGGGGCCCTTCCCTGGGAACAAGGCTGTGTAATCCACCCACTGTAGAACACCAAACCAGAGAGGGTGACCTGAGTGGTGCCCTTGGGGATACCCCATGTGAAGAGATCAGAGCCATGCAGGTCCATTAAAGTGGCCCCTTTCCCCACTAACTGCAGGCCTTGTCAGATCTCGGAGGGAAAGAAGGCTTGAATAGTGCTCCTACTTCTCCTAGAGCTTACAGTTGCTCTGGGAACAGCATGGGACACTGACTTGATCTTCCAACCCCTGCCTCAGCAGACAGGGACCTGCCTCTGACAGAGGCCTTACAGATGCTGTGAAGCCTGAAGGAGAGATGGAGGACCCAGCACCACTGACAGTGCTGGAATACCCTCCGCACCAGCCACAGCATTGATGCATGAAATAGTGCCACCTCGGCACCAGAAACAGGGCCAGTACTGGAGCTGACACCATCCCGGACCTGGCTCTGGACTCAGTGCTACCCTCCTCACTGGTTCCGTGGTCAGCACTGGATTCATCACCAGTAGTGTAAGCAGCAACGAGACATGCAGGCAGGGTGGCTGTGCTGTTGCTGCTGGGCGGGGACTCCTGAGCCCAGCAGAAGGCCTCGAGCTAGGCCAAGAGGAATCCAGAAACTTTGGAGAGCCTTGTAACCAATCAGGATCATCCCAATCACCATCTGAATCTGAGGAGGAGATCAGGAGACGCCAAAGTGGCTATCCATGGAAGTCCCTCTCCTGGCACCACGAGCCGTGGTCGGAAGGGGACCCAGGTGCATGGCCGACACTCCCATTTCACCAACACCAGGATTGGTATCAGGAGCCAAGGTGGCACTGGACCACAACACTGAGGACCACTGGGCAGGCCCAGTATATAGCTGAGACCTGACACCTGGGGAATCTGGGCCACCAAGGGGTACCTAGACTGTGAGGGTGCTCAGCTGACCCTCCCCAGAGGAGGCTGACTGTCCACCTGACCCCTCATGCAGGCCTCCAGTCTCAGCAAGACCAGAAACAACAGAGGCCTGCTCTCCATCTGATACGTACAGTACTGGGGAAGGGCCCAAAGACCTGACCTCGGCCGTCCCTGGTAAGACACCTACCTTCGAAAGTTTGGGGGTCCTGCCCCAACTTCAACATGTGGATTTCTAGGGTTCAGTGGTCCATACTGAAGCAGGCATTGCACTTGTCTATGTCATGATGTGGACCTAGGCAGGTGAGACATTGGTCATGGTGGTCTGATATGGTCATGGGCTTGCCGAGGGGCACCAACACATGGGGCATGCCCTGCTTTGGAATTTCCCGACTTGCTGGGCCCTGAACCAGAGATGACTGAAGATGGGGAAAAACAAGAAAACAACAGAAAAGTCACCCAACGCCACATTAAGGAAGAGAAAAACAAAACAGTGCCAACTAGCGATGCTGGAAACTGTACGATGTGGAGCGAAGACCTTTTCGGCAGCAGCAGAATAACTCAGATTCTTTCTGCTGAATTCCTCTTAAAGTGTTGCCTCAATGGTGGGAAAGTAGAACTGAGGAGGTCAGGGTACGGTGTCAAGCTTCTGGCCAATCTGCGTAGCGCCACATCACACATCATTTCGTATGCACCGCTTCTGACATTCCCTCCTCTAAAGTCTTAAAGCTATACATGCTCCTGTGCTGTACTGTGCCTCCAGCTAGTACCCACCAGTAATGAATGGTGAAGATTGATCCTTGGAAGATCTATTAGATTCGTTTGACATGACCTCCCCAGTGAATCCATGCTGCCTCGGATCCTGTAAGCCACTGGATTCAAGTTATTCCAATCCTTTCTTTCAGTAGTGATTCCATTTAGTTGCCCACCACTGAAGTCAGGCTGACTGGCCTGTAGCTGCGAGCCTTCTTCCTGCTCCCACTTCTGTGAAGAGAGACTATCAGCCCTCCTCCAGTCCTCTGAAACCACTTCCGTCTCCAGTGAGTGGTTGAACAGGACTGTCAGTGGTGCTGCCAGCATCTCTGTAAGCTCCTTCAGTATCCTTGGATGCATCCCATCGCCCCATTGCCTTGTCCACTTTCAGTTTTGCAAGATCCTTCGACTCTCTCTTCTGTAAATGGACTGGCTACCTCCCATTGATGCTTCTTTCTCTTGTCTGTGGTCCCATACTTTCCGAATCTGAAACCAAAATATTTGTTTAGGATTTCTGCTTTTCTGGTCCTCCACACACTCCCTCCTTCATCATACAGTCCCTCCCTGGTCTTTCTCCTTTTGTTTATGTACCTGAAAACTGCCTTGTTCACCCCTTCTTTACTTCTTAGGCTATTTTCTCCTCCGTCTGTGCTTTGTGCTCTTGACTACTTTCCTGCCTCCCTCTGCATCTCCTGATACACTTTCCTGTCCTCCTCCCTCTGTGCCTCCTGAATGCTAACTTTTTGCCATTACCTTCCGGCCACCTCTTTAGAGAACCATAGAGCCACTTTTTTTATTTTGTTGCTTTTGCTTACTTGCCTTGCCTTTTAGTTTCACCCACTGTTCCTCTACTTCATCCAAGTCCTCCCCCTCACCTGGGCATCCCTGAGGCATTTCCCCATCTTTGTAAAGTTGGCCCTCTTGAATTCGGGACCTTTGCCTTTGTGTGGCTTGACTCTGCCACTGTTCTTATATTCAACCCCACTGTTCAGTGGTCACTAGTCCCAGGTGGCCACCCACAGTGACGTCTGCAACACTGTCCCTGTTGGTGAATACTAGGTCCAATGTTGCTCCCTCATGAGTCCGGCTCTCTTACTGATTGCTATAGACCGTCCAGTGTTGATATAGCTATTACTGAGGGCATCATTAATGAACTAGAAAATTATAGCGAGCTTGGCAGCATGATATGTATTGGCAACTTCAACTTAAGTGAAATATCCTGGGATACAGGAAATGCCCTCAAGAAATTAGTATCCTGTTTTCATCAGTTTAATCTCCACCAAGGCATCTCGCAACCCACCAGCGGAATAACATTTTGGATCTAGTTTTTATAGTAACCACCTTAATATACATGACGTTAGTATCCTCAGTGCATTTGTAATACAGTAGTGTTCACAGTTCTGTCAGGTTCTCTTTAGATCATTATTTTAGTATAAATACCAACAAGACTAAAATTTATATACACAGTAAAGCAGGTATTTATAGCATAAAAACAGAACTGGGATCTATTAACTGGAATAACAGTAAAAACATTCATTGTATTTAAAATCTCGAACAAAGGAGAACTGGTCAGCCTATCTAAACCCCACCCCCAAAAAAAAAAAATGTAAGGTTGACTAAAGAAAGCAAAGAAACAGTTGAATTCAACCTTGCAAGTATGGCAAATAAAGATAATGGAAGCTATTTTATTCTTATATACGGCAAATAAAGATAATGGGAAGCTATTTTATTCTTATATTAACTCCCTTAAAAACAACCTGTCAGGTAGGCCCCTATTACACAACTCTAGTCTTTCTCATAATCCCTTAGAAATGGCTAACTTCCTGAATCATAAATTCTGTGATGTTTTTGTACTAAATCAGGCAGAGAAAATGTTAAGATAACAGTGGACAACGAGCCCCTTATACAGTACTATTGTCTGAGGATATGATCCATGCCAAACTTTAATCTCTGAAAAATAAATACACACCGGGCCGGATGAAATTAGTGGCCACTTGTTATATCTATTAGGAGACCAAATTTCCCATCCCTTAAGATTATTTTTTGAATACTGCTTACAGTTCCATTTTGTTCCTAAGGTGGACAACTGCATATGTTATACCAATTAGTAAGAAGGGCCCTCGTTCCAACTGGGAAAACTATATAGACCAATGAAAGCATCATTAAAGATCTTATAAGTGATACTACAGATACAATTGATAAGGAACAGCATGGGTTTAAAAGGGCAGAAGCTGTTTAAGCAATTTAATGTGTTTCTATGAAAACGTCAGTACGAACATAGATAATGGTATTCCTTATGACATAATCTATCTTGATTTTATAAGGCCGTTGATGACATGGCTCATCAGGCCCTGATACTTAAACTTCTTGATACAGCATAAACAGACACATTGTTAAATGGATTGACAACTGGTTGACACATAGATCACAGAAGGTCCTAATTACTGATCAGTTGTCAGAGTCAGGACTGGTTACCAGCAGAGTCCCCAGGGGTCAGTATTAGGCCTTTGCCTTTTCAAATATTCATAGCTGACCTCACAAAAATTGCCTGTCAACATCAATTAAATATGCCAAGATGTTAAGATCGGTGGGCCATGCAACAATGAAGATAGTATTTGAATAATTCAGCAGGGCCTAAATAGTATATCCCAGTGGGTTGAGGTTTGGGGTATGAGACTAAATGCCACAAAGTGTAGGTGATGCCGTCAGTTTTCAATAACCCATCAGCTGTTTGTTTATTAAATGGGACCCCATTGATAAGCACTACCAATGAAAAAGATCTTGTTATATTTACAGCAAATGATTTGGGTTATAATAAACAAATTAATGAGGCCATCAATAGAACAAACAGAGTCATATGGTCCATTAAAACAAACGTCAAATCCAGAAATTCTGAAGTAATGCTCCCTTTGTTTAGAAGCTTCACTAAGACCCACCTGGAATACTCTATGCAGCTATGGAGCCCTTATAAAATAGGGGAGATTGAATCTCTGGAAAAATCCAGAAGAAATTTACAAAAATGTAACAGGACTATTTAATGTACCATAAGAAAACGTCTAAAAGCCCTTAAACTTATGCCACTTTAGCTCAGAGCGTCTTCGGGGTGACCTAATGTATATGTTTGATAATGTCAACGACCCTTATCTATTTTCACAAATGGGTTTTGAGTTCAAAATAACTCCTATATCATCAGGGACACCACTTCCAGATAACTAGGCAAAATTCAGGGACCCTGATTTCCATTTTACCGTAACACGGTAACAATCTCGAATCCTGCTTGGTTTGCGGATTTTGAATTCTTGTACCGGTGTCTCACGGAAATTGCATGTCACTGCACAGAATCTCTAAGATTTCAGTATATTTTAAATTTTTTTTATTTTCTCTTTCTATGTCCCTTCTCACAGCATCAGTCTCCACTTTTCAGAGATCCCTAGGCTGGGTATCCCTAGCTTCATCCCCAGGTAATGTTCAGGAGCCCATGTGGGCCTGCCCCTATCCTGCCTGGATTATACCCCCAGGTGGGAAGGAGGGGACCCCAGGTCACCCTCCACACTCACTTAGTGTGTGTCGGGCAGCTTAGTGGGTCCCTCATGGAGCCTGGTTATAAAGTCTGGGCACCTGGGTCCCTTCTGCCAGTGGCTGATGTGAAGTGATTGTTCCTAGTTTTCTGGTCTCTATCCCGAGAGCACTAGCACTAGAGATCAAAGGAGGTAGGTCACAGAGACATGCCATTGCTCCAGATCCTAGCTAGTGTCTTCCTCCTGATCACTCTGCAGCACCTTTGCACCACCACCTGTGGTCACACAGGTGGTGGTAAGCCAGGACCTGCAGCCCACCCTCCCTGGAGGAGGAGGAGAGCAGTCCCCAGGTGCTCAGTCCTACTCCCCTGGCCAGACCTCCAGCAACCTGAGTTTGCTTCTGACTGTGGGTCACTGGCATTGCAAGGCAAGCAGTAGTGCTACCAGCACCAGCGGCTGACCAGATTTCAGCATCTTGAAATGAATGCTGTGGTGCTTTGCATTCTTTCTGCTTTGCTGCATATAGAGTCAGTAAGAAATGACCGCACTGCTTTGTTGTAATCAGCCATTAAGTTTAACCACCCATGCCTAGTGGTTAGAGTAACAAATGGTGATTGAACTGGGTACATCCAGCAGACTTTGGTTTGAGTCCCACAACCTCCACTTGCATACTGTGCAACTCCAAGCAAGTCACTTAACCTCCCAGTGCTTTTAGGTCACTCCTTAAAACAGACAGTTCTACCTAGTGGACCTTACCTGCTTTACAAAGAATATAAAAAAATACCAATAAATGTTTACTACATCATAGAATAGTAGTTAGGGTACCATGTAATTTACCTGAGTTTTACTTGTGCTGCAATGATGTTGTATAGGTAAAGATAAATGTTCAAATACATTTTATGTGTTTTATAAGCTTGTTTTAGATTTTAGTCAGGTTTTTATTGTATTCTTTGCATATAAGCATCTAGGTTGTAGATTGCTAAATGCAGGATCACTGTTACCAACTAGCTTATTCAAGTTTATAATCAGTAGGGCCATCCAAAATCCTCAGTTATTTGAATGAAAACTAGTCTGAATGAAAGTATGTTCATGAAGAAGAAACTGCCTTACTACTTATGAAAAGACTTCACAGTTAGCACCCCATTTAGGTGAATTGGATCATTTACACCTCCCTACCTGCTGTTTCAGTCTCTGCGAAAACAAAAGTTTTCTGATAGACTGCGTCAACAAAAAGCAAATGTTAAGTATTTGAGTACTTATGTTTGGCCAGTGGTTTTGGAAGCACAGTCAATGACATACAGAAGGTAAGACCCCAGGGGCTGTATGATGCTGGTGGGCAGAGTAGTGTTCAATTCACATCTGAACAAAGACATGAAAACTGGGAGATACCCTTTTCATGGACACCAAGTTACAAAGAAAAAAAAGCATCCACATGTCTGGGAGATGCATGAATCCATTTGAAGGTTCTCCACTAATCACTTGTGGATTTTTAGGTGAAGACACTATTTCAAAGAAGCAAATTCAAGCAGTTTGTTTTGCTCTTCCTACCCCCTGGCCATCCACTCCTTCAGGCCTGCCAGTCCCCTACCACCTGCTGAGTCCCCACCACCATCCACTGACCTCTACTGCTGTGCTACCAGGTAACCCAAAGTAACCCTTCATTGAGTGGGCCCCTCACCCCTGTGGGAGGCTACCAGAAAAGAGAATTGCCTCAAAGAGCTTCCTGTGTGTCTTGGGCATGGCAGGGGTCAGACCAGACACATGTCTGGGGCTTCTAGCTTATGGAGGGACCAACAGCCATCCTTCGGTTGGTCAGCGGGTGTTTTCCCATTTTCTTGGGAGCATGACAGGCCACATGATGTCAAGCACAAGCCAACGTCCAGTCATGCTCCCTCCTGCAGTGAGGGCTGACATGTTGTCTTGCCTCTGGCCTCCACCACGGGCGGCAAATGCTGATCCATGAACCCCCCTCCTCCCAGGAGAAGGTGAGTAGTTGTTGGGCACTCAAGCCTTCACCCACCAGCTGGCCCTCCAACACCCAAGTCTGTTCCTAACCCTGGTTAGCAGTGTCACAGGCAGAAATCCAATTCAGGCAGTTAAATTATAGATGGGGAAAAACAAAGGTAGTCCACCTTAGCAGTGATAGTTCAGATTAATTCACTTCTGAGTTCTAACAAGCAAAGAGACCAAGTCATTTGTAACTTGTGCATGTGGGTGTTGAAGAAAGGGTATCATAGTGCTGTCACTACTGCCATCACCCTGAGGATGTGGACTGCATTGCTGATACCGCCATCACACGAAGGGGTGGGGGCTGTAGTGCTTCTGCCATCACCACTGGTGGATGGGGAATGTAGTACTGCTGCCGTGCCACCTGAGGGATGGGGCCATAGTGCTGATACTGTCATCACACATGAGGAATGTGAACATAGTACTGCTGCTTCTGTCACACCTGAAGGAGGGAGGTCGTAGTGCTGATGCTGCTGCCATCATACCAGAGGTATGGGGTCCATAGTGCTGCTTCCATCACACATTAGGGATGGGGGCTGTAGTGTTGCTGCTGCCATCACATCTTGTACCTAAAATAACTTTAAATTGGTACAAGGATGAAAGGATGTGTAATAGTGAGGTCAAAATTGCTAATATGCATGTTAGCAGAGTTAAAATTGTTAAATAAAGTACACAAAACCAAACACCGGTAAAACGGATTTTGACTTAGCAGACGTCGGTGACAATACCATTTTTACAATGTGCAAATGGAATATGCCCTTTCTCAATCCCGTAAACCAGTGTCCCTGGCAAAATTCCATCACGCATCACGTAAGTACTTTTATACTGAGAGGATTGTTAACCCTTGGAATAATTTACCTCTTGAGGTAGTCTCAAGTGATAATAAGATAACATTCAAAGCCGCTTGGATAACTTCATTGTTAACAAGACTAGCATCGGCTATTTACAATTAATTAGAGTGCGGATATGGGCCTCTAGCCTTGCACATAACCACCTTAGTATGAACCTAATTGCCTGAGTAATGTCCCTGCAGGAGTCCAGGATGTCCCTGCTCTTAGCTGAAGCTGCAACTGGGATACTCCAGTCTACATCCAGCAGATTGAAGTCCCCCACCAGCAGCACTCCCCTTAGTCACCATCTTATGGATGGCTTCCACACTAGAACTCTGTCCATCTCGTACCCTGTGCTGGAGGTTTGCCACTGCAAATAGTGTCTCTGTTTCCCACTACTAGGGTGATCCACAGTGCCTCTGCCCCTCCTGTATTCCCTGTATTTCAGTTGCTTTTATGCTATCCCTCACATAAAGAGCACTCCTCCCTCTCTTACCCACCCTGTCCTTCCTGAGCAGAGTATAGCCTGGTATGACTATATCCCAGTCTTGTTCTCATTAGTAGCAACAATGTCCATGTCAGCCTCTGCTAATATGGCCACTAGGTCCAGGATTTTATTTCCCAGACTGTGAGCATTTGTGTACATGGCCTTGCAAATTCTGCTACCACCCTTCCTGTCAGTCCCCATTTTCCCTCCTCCTACTCTCTTAACCCACTCTGCCTTCATTCTTATCCCTTTCTTTCTACCATTTGACTTTTCCCATTTTAGGTACCTTAGGAGAGTTCCTTCTCTTAGGGTTCTCCCTACTGATCACTTCAACTTGCAAGGGGAGTTTAATTCTCGTTCCTTCCTCCTTCCCCTCAGCTAGTTTAAATGCTCACCAATGTAGCATATAAACTATTCACTGAGGACCTTTGGTTCCCCTTCCGAATGGATACAGGTTATCTCCCTGTATAGGCCTGCATCCCTCCAGGTGAGACCCCAGTCACCAATGAAGCTGAACTCCTCTTCTCTGCACCATTCCTCCAACTATGTGTTGAAGCTCCTGGTATGGAGTACCTTGTCCTCCCCACGTCATAGACAGGCAACACCTCAGAAAAGACCACTGAGCATGCTAACTGCGTAAGACCCTCCCCAGCCCGTGAACTCCTTCTGCACTACCCTAGCTGTGTCTCTAGCCAGGTCATTATTCCCTAGGTGGACAATGACATCTAGCTCTCCCTCCATCCTGCTACCCTAACAATACTCCAGATCTGCTTTTGTCCCTCCGAGCAGTGGCGCCTGGTAGGTCCCTAACCTCCTCTCTACCTCCAAATCTACCCCACCAATGATGTAGTCCCCCACCATGAGTTGCTTCCTCCTCCTCTGATATCCTCTGCCACCCTCCTTGGATTCTCTACTATGGAAGACCCCACATCCTCCTGGTCACTACTTCCGATGCCTCCATGGCACAGTCCTGCTCACCGGAGCGGCGAGAAGTTGTGTAGTGGTACCGCTCTGGGAATGTGCCTCTGACCCACCACCCTCACCCTTTCTGAGCCCATCCTAGTTCAGCCAACAATCTTTTTGGCAACTTTTGAGGCAGAGGTGGCAGACTAGGTGGTCTCTGGTGAGAGGAGGTTCCCAAATCCTGGCCAACTTATCCTGGAGTCGAGCAACCTCAGTCCAGAGAGGTGCATGCAGATGGGGCAGCACCGCAGTCTCCAGAAAGTCTTACTAAAACTGCCACCCACAGCCAATGCACTGCACCACTCCCAACATATCTAATTTCTACCCTGGCTGTTTTTGTTTACTTACTTTAAATCCTTTTGTACCCCTATCCTAGCTAGGCATTTCACCTATTCCCAAACACTACTTACTTGAAATCACTTTTTACCCACCCTAGATAGGTGTTTGGCCTAATCCCAGCTTTTTGCTTACTTTTAAACCCTTTTGTACCCCTACCTAGATAGGATGTATCACCAATTCCCAAACTTTTTAGTGACCCTAACACGCTTTATTCCTTACGGTGTATAAGCTATGACAGAGTTTAGCAGGAATCTTACCTCGGTTGTCAGGCAGAACGTCCCAGGTTCCTTGCTTCTTCCTGCTACTTAATTCACCTTTAGTGTTCCCTAACCTCCTGTCTGGGGTGCAGAGTGTCTGGCTGCCGGCTGCCTGGTTGGGCTGACTCCAATGTGGAGACTCCACTGTGTCATCCTTGTCACATTGCTCATTAGCATGGGGAGGTGGCACTTCAAGGCCTAGTTCTGTGGCCTAGACCAGTGGAAGCTTCCTGGTCCCGCCGTCCATACCTCCTGTCAGCGGCCTGAAGGGCTAGAGTCATGGTCTCTTTGTTGATTGGCTTCTGTCTGAGCTGGGCTGGAGCTTCAAGCTCCACTGTTCCTCTGCTAATTCCTGTCTTCCACTGAGTAGAGGGGCCCCACTGCTGTGTTATGTGGACCCGCTCCAGTGGATTCTTGCTGCAGTGAGGTGCCGTGGACCTGGAGACTGGCGCGGGTTTTAAATCCCTGTTCTTCCAGGTCACGACACACCCTTGTGATTGAAAATGTAATTATCTGTGCAGCACAAGGTTGTACATTAGAGAAAGAGTAAGGTGCCTGGGACATCCCAGTTTCCGGTTGTTTCGATGGCACAGCTGGTAGTGAAACCAGAACTATATTCTGAGTGAACTGGGTTCAGATCCTAGCTAAGGCTCTTGTTTCTTTCTCTCTTCTGTTTATTACGGTTCCATAAATGTGCACACTATACCCTTGTGATTGAAAACAGGGAAAATGAGCAGAGTGGGTGAACCAGTCAGCCCTTATCTGTCGACAAATTCTAGATTTCATTGTTTACCTCTGTTAACTTCTGTACAGACACTGCTAGGCCAAGAAAGCCTATCCTCCCTCTAAGAGGATTCCTCCCAAAGACCAGAATGAGATCCTGCCACAGTTTTTAGTTTGAGCCATATCTGCCATGGACCGAGCGGAATATCCTGAAAAATAAATAATATTATGACAGAGAGTGTAAAGGAGAGAAGGTAATCGACCTCCTTTTCCCATTATTGGTACTGTTACTTTTAAGAGCAACACATTTCAAGTTTAAACCTGCCAGCATTAGGACCAAGAGTGTAAGTGCATAAGCACTTGTCATTTTACCAGTTTTCAATGCCTCCCAGACCTATTCCTACTTCATGTGCTCATCCTGGGTCTTCTGGAGTCCTCTGTTGCTGCTGATAAAACATCCTCTGTTTATTTCTTTGACTGAGTGACTGAGGAAGTAGATCAAGGAGGGGGGACATTGCCTACCTCAATTTCAGCAAAGCCTTAGACACTGTCCCACATAGGAGGCTGTTAAACAAGATGGGTAGTCTGGACATGGGAGACAGGGTGGTAAACTGGGTTAGAAATGGCTAATGGACAGGAGGCAGAGAGTGGTGGTAAATGGGGTACAGTCGGGGGTGACAAGTAGCGACTTTAGGGATCAGTCTGTGGGCCAGCCCTGTTCAGTGTCTTCATTAGTGACATTGCAGAGGGCTAGAAGGAAAGGTCTGCCTGTTTGCAGATGACACCAAGATCTGCAACAGGGTGGATACTCCAGAACGTGTGGAGACAATGAGAAAGGACCTGGGAAGCTTGAGAAATGGTTAATTCAAAAAGTGCAAAATTATGCACCTGGGACATAAGAACCCTGGAGAAAGCTACAGAATGTGGGGAAGTTGCTGACAGTCACCAAGGAAGAAAGAGACCTAGGGATTATTATCTCAGATGACCTGAAAATGGCAAAGCAGAGTACCAAGGTGGCAGGGAGGGCCAGCGGCATGGTGGAGTGCATAGGTAGAAGTATCACCAGCAGAAGGTGGGAGATGGTGATGCCATTATATAAAATCCTGGTCAGGCCTCATCTGGAGTACTGTATGCAGTTCTGGAGGCTGCACCTTCATAAGGACATCAACAGGGTGGGGATGGTCCAGAGAAGGGTGACTAAGATGGTACTGGGCTTGCACTAAAAAACTTATGAGACGAGATTAAGGGACCCCAATATGTACTCGCTGGAGGAGAGGAGGGAAGGGGGACATGATAGAAACATTCAAGTACCTTAAGGGCATAAACAAGCTGCGGGAGACATCGTCCAATACAGTGAGGAGTACAAGAACGAGGGGGCATGACATGAAATTGGAAGGTGGCCAGTTAAGAGGGAATGTGAGAAAGTTTTTCTTCACGGAGAGGGTGGTGAACGCATGGAATGGTCTGCCACAGGAGGTGGTGGCGAGCACTGTAGTGGATTTCAACATGCCTGGGACAGGCATAGGGGAACCTTAGAGGTAGAACAGAGGGAGGGTCAGAAGCCATAATCAAGTACAGGGCTTACAGGCAGACTGGATGGGCCTAGTGGTCCTTATCTGCTGACAATTTCTGTTTCTGTGAGGATAAGTGATACTGTGAGGATGCCAAAGAAGATGCATCTAAACCCTCCTTTATCTGAGTCACCCCAATTTGAGGTCTGTTGCAAAGGTTCAAACATGTTGCTCAGGAGTAAGGGATCTTTCTCTGGAATTTAGATTTAGGTCATCTCCCACCTGAGTGAGGCCTTCTGTTTCTCTGAGAAGTAGTAGGTTTTTCCAGTGTTGCAAGTGGGGACATTTCTGCTTCCTGTTCATTCTGCTCCATCAATAGTGAGGTCTCAGGCACCAGTTCCAAGTCCTTCTGGCAACTTCCTGAGTCGAGTTTTGGGGATTACTGGCCCCAGCTGGTTCAGTTTTATTGAGGGGCAGCCTGCACGCCTACCTGTGGGAGGCTGTTAACTGTTCTTTTCCTGGGAAGCCACACAAGAGGCAGTGGAAGTAGACGGAACAAGGGTCGAGGAAGGGCCTTCAGGTCTCTGCACATGTGTCTGATTCAAAGGAGTTACCAGAACTGGGAGCAAGTTCTGGGTGTGGTACGAGTTTTCTGAGCCTGGTCCAGTAAGTTATCTTAGTTCATTTCATCACATCTGTTACAAGCAGCCCCAGGACAGTTCCAGAAAGCATGACCCATCTGTTCACATATGTTGCATTTCATGATGTTTTCATGGCCCATACTAATGTGACCAAAGCCTTCACCTAACCCACAACATAGATGGTCACATGCGTTAGTAAGATGGACCTGTGACCCACATTTATAACAGGTCTTTGGTTGTCCCAGGAAAAAGATGCCTGCCCTTCCACTGAAGAAGCTATAGAGCAAGTGCAAGGTCTCTGTCCGCCTGGTGTCAAGTTAATCTTGAACTTCCAACCTCCAGTCCAGAGAAGTTCACTATCAAATATAGGTTGTGGTCTGGCTGGCACCTCATATCATTGCTGTAACCAGTACATGATGTTTGCTACATTCGCCTCTTTATTGTGAAACAAAACAGTTATTGTTTTAAGTGTAATCTTGTGAGAGATATTCAGTTAAGAGTTTCCATAAGGGGTGTTTTTAGTTCAATATTTTTTCCAAAAGTGGTATAGGCTACCAGGGTCTTAAAGCTCACAATATATGTGGAGTCCACTGAAATATGAATGAGAACATGTATTTCAGAAGAAAAAACATTTAGTGTGTCCCTCAGAAGGGTACAAGCCACATTAAGTATGATCCGGGATCTCCTTCAACCCCCTCTATGTTTCAAACTCACTGCATTTTTCTGTTTAACTTGTTCTGCTTTCCTGGCGAATAAATCTGCTATGAAACCTTGAGGACCTGGGTTGTCTACCCTTCATGATCTCCGTCCCCATCTCTATCTGGTTCTGTTGTCCCCCCAATTGGTGTGTGAGGAGTCTTGATCTGTTTTTGAGGGCCATGGTTGACTCTGCTCCCTCCTGATTTGGGACTTTGGACTGGTCAGGAGATAATGCATTAATTTTTGTAGTATCTGGAGGAGTTATTGGTTCCTCAGGGGCACTGGAGAGGGGTTTTCTGGGCTGTCTTGAAGAGTCAAGGACTCAGAAAACTTTAAATGTCCTTAAATTGGTATGCCACCTTTATCATGACACCAACACAGCGGAATACATACCTGTCAGCAAAATCGACACTTTGCCGACAGGTCACTGTGTTGGTGTGCCCGAGACGAGGGCATGTGTCTCCTCGTCCTACACCTGCCCGAATCAACTCCAACTGGAGTTGAGAATCCTAAAGACGGGGTGGGTGGGGTTGTCCCCTGATAAAAAAAAAAACAGGACTGAGATACACAGGAATCATGTAGACCGAACTGCAGTCGACATGATTCCAGTCGAGATGCCGGTCGACAAAAGAATGTCGAACCGGCATGGTAGAGCCCTTTAAATGTACTGTAGGTCTTTCAGTTCCTGATGGCCAGTTTGCCTGCCACTGAGATCCTTCTGGTGACTTACCCATCCAGTCAGCATTCAGTAAGGCTTCAATGATGTGTGTGTGGGGGAGGTATCCTCAGCTGATCAGGGAACTTGCAATATCACGGAGTTTCTTCCCTCTCCTGCCAGAGTTTGTTTGCATAGGAATAGTGTCCCTTCTCTCCCACCCCCACCCCCACAAATCTCAGTACTCTTTTTTTCTTTTTAACCACTAGGGCTTACCTTTCTCTGTAGCTGTGGAGGATTGACTTCTCGGTTTTACTTCCCTGTTGCTGCTTCCCAGAATCTCTGTCTGAGACTGCCGCCATGCCTTCCAGATCCAAAGGAGAATCAGCCTTGTACTAGGGGTTTAAATCAATTATATTCTGCTCCTCTCGTGCTTAAATGGTAGCAAAGCTGGTTTTACCTGAGTATTAGAGGCCTTTTGTGCTGCCAGTAATATTCAGGGCAATATTAAGTCTTTTCTGTGTAGTGGGGCTGCAGTCGGTGAGATGCTTACAGTTTGCTGCACGCCATTACCGGCGGCAGTGTCTCAGAAGTGGTGTCCATGATCTGTGCTGACCTGACTGCCAGTATTCCAAACACTGGAGTCGAGCTCACACTGCCCAGATTGCTCTGTCTTGTCCTTTCTCTGCAAACCTCAGCAGGTGAGATCTGCAGGCTGGAAACCTTGGCAATGTGTATCTAGACAGGAACCAGCTTGTCAGGAACTGCACTGACAGCTTTCATTGCAGCTATCACATTTAGCTGAGCTCTGAGGAGTAGGGGAATTTTGTTAAAATAAACAGAAACAAAACTCATACAAAATACAAATCAAAACCAAGAATATTAGGTACAGAGTATAAAACAAATAACACTAGTAAAGCAAAGAACAATACCATTAAAATAAACATGAAGTGTGTTACAAAGAAATCAAGTATAAAGAGCAACAAAACAGGGTATACCAGAAAACCATAATAATAACTGAAAAGGATAATGGTATATAGTGAAGTTCATATAACCATTTAATTATCAACACAGGCAATCATAATAATAAATTTATTTATAAAGCGCCTTTCAGTTGTCAAGGCGCATACACAATAAAATGACACAAATAATAAAATTCAGTATAAAAACACAATAAAATCACAGTATGATCATGTGCTCTGAACTCCCAGTTCAATCAAACTCAAACCATTTTACAACTTTCCAAAGCTGTCTCCTACTCATAACCCCTAACAGCCTGATCTTATCTTGAGAGGGTTCCTGCAGTAGATTTTCAAATGTAGGACTGCGCCCCTGGCATCAGGACTGCACAGCAAATTTCTAGCAAGCAGTCATTGGCGGAGGGACCATCCCTGGTGTCACCCGATCGGACGTCAGCGTGACAGTATACAGGAAGCGTCTGATGCCCACCCTCCAGTTCTTTCCACCGTCGACCTGAACTTCGTCGGATCTCACGAGTGAACTAGCTCAGTCATCCACTTCTTTTCCTAAAAGTGCAAATTTGTTCCCCTTTTCACCTATAGTCTTAGTGTATGTCTTTCGTAAAATAAAGAAAAAGTGCTCGCAGTGCAGCACCCAAATCCTGCATAGGAAGACCACTCCCACGCGTTCTTTGCCTGGGTCCCAAACACTGGTGGCAGATTGTGAGATCTGCCAGTCTTTTAACCAGGCCATGTGCACCCATCACCAGAAGGCCGCCGATGCTCACCTTTGAAGCTGCTGCTTGCACTGATGGAAAAAGAGCTCCAGGAGCTGTGGGAATGCGCTTTCACCCACTCCCAAGAAAAGTGAAAGGAGAAGGAGAAGCACCAGGAGCGGGATCATTCTCCATCTCATCGCCATCAGACATTCGATGCCACAGCAGGTGAGGACTCCACATCAGTGAGTACTCTACCTCAATGGTCTCAATCCATTCAAGCAGATTGGACACCTTCTCCCCTTCGGCCTTGGTCAGTGGGCAGTCAGGGGTTCTCTCTGGAGGACACTTTGGGTCCTGTCAGGCTCAGCCACTAAGTCTCCCCTGGTTCTGCCATTTGGAGCACAGCCTTGGGTGCTACACCTCAGTGCAGTCCTCCGGTTGTTGTGGGCCCAACCATCTCCTGTAAGTCAGACGTCGCTTCTCCAACACCTGCCAGATCTCCACTGATTAGTCAGTTGTCGGCTTGCTCGATGTCCACCCGGCAGGTGCCCTCCCATTGGACACCCCTGTGATCTCCAACGCCATGCAGGGTGAGCATCCAGCTCTCCTTCATCCCGTGAGGGTTCCCTTCACGAGATTCAATGACCCTGTCCGACACCTCATTTTGCCTGGCCGGGAATCAAATGTGGCTGTTCAGGAGACCGCCCTGCATTGGCCACTTCTCTGAGACTCCAGCCTTAGGGCTGGATCAGGCAACAGGGTATCTATCCCTTTACCTTCCTCAGACAAGACATCGGGTCACTTTCATACACCAACACGGGCCATTCCCAGTCCATATTCCAATTCCTGACATGGACCAGGGCTTTCCTGCCGCGATGTCGGAGCCACTTTCTGGCCTGTCCGAGTCACAATAGAGACCCCAGGCCTGCTGACGGACCATACCTCACCCGTGGTCCCTTGGCACTGCCTATCCCTGGACCCTCTGCCCCCCCATCAGGTCCTTCTGGTCACTTTCCTGGCTATCCGCCACCTCAGTTTCCATATTACTGACGCCAGGGAGCTGTCACCGGGTACCCGCTGCAAGCTCTGACTCGGTCTCTGCTATCAGGGACACCAACTGTACCACTATTGGTACCAGCCTCCTGCTACCCTTCTTACTCTACAGGGTACCAGCCTCCGCCACCTCTCTGCCTCTCCTCCACCCCTCCCCAGCCGGAACCACCCACTTGTATTTTGGCCTGGTGGCAAGATGCAAATCCCAGCTCCTGCAGGAACTGGGACAACCCCATATGGTGCAGTTCCCACCTCAACCCGTGAGGATCATTACCAGGAGCCCTTTTCCCTGGGCCAGGCGTCCTGATAGGGGTTTGATGGGCATTCTTGGAGACCCCTCAGGAGCAAGGGTGATGGCGATGGTCCCAAACGCTACACCTTGCTCAGCAGACTGGAGTCCTCCGACTCTGATTCAGACTCTGAGTCCGTTGGTCACACAGAACCTTACTCCCCATTGAACCCCAGCCTAAGGAGTCCCAGTGTCCAACATAGGATCCACCATCGTGGAACTCTTAAGGTCCATCAGTCAGGCCTGTGGCTGGGCTGCCTCAGGAGCTGGACCTAAGAGGAAACATCTGGCAGAGCACCTAGACCTCACTAGCATGGACCCTCCCTATTCCCCATGGACGGGACCACATGAAGATCTTACCTCAACAATTTGGCAACAGCCGTCCTCTATTTCAGCTGTCCCCAAAAGCTGATAGAAAATATCTCCCCCTGGAAGGGTTGATCATCTGACAAGTCAACCAAAGGCCGACTCCATGGTTATCACTGTGGCCCATGACAGGTCTGCACAGCCGAAACATCTGAGTGCTTCTCCTCCAGATAAAGAATCCAAACAAATGGATCAATATGGATGCAAAGCCTTTGATTCATCGACCTGTGTCATTAAACTATGTAGCCATATGGTGTCCTTCCAGAAGTCGGCATTATCCAACTTGGAGAAGGACTTGCAGGAAATTCGGATGAGGACCTCAGAATCGGCTCTTGGAGAAGGTAAGACTGAATAAGTTTTCTTGCTGCCACGCCTAAAGGGCCACCATAACACGGTCGATTCAGTGGCCCATTGCACTGCTATGGGTGTTCGCTTGAGGTGTGGGCTTGGCTTTGTCTTGTGGGATCTAAGAAGATGCCCAGAGCACCCTAGTGGATGCTTCTTCAGGGGCCCTGTCCTGTTTGGGAGAGATGCAAAGGACATTATCATGGAGCTACAGGAGAGCAGAAGGTCAATAGGAAATCTGCTCTATGTACCACTCGGGACAAAAACCTAAGCAGTCCTTTCTTTGCCCTCAGAAGAGTGGAACAGGCAGAACCAAGGTAGGCAACAGGGTGGGTATGCTGCCACCGGTTCTGGCTCCCAGACCCCTCAGGCAAAGACCTCTGGAGGCAGAAAAGCAGCACTCCCCTCAGCATCCTGATGCGAGGAGTCCCCTCCTCCTCCCGTATCTCCCAAGGAACCAGTGGGGAAGGTTCGCCTCCACCTGGAAGGGTGGAAGATGATAACCGCAGATGCTTGGGTCCTACAGTAGTACAAGAGGACAGTCAGTCAGTTTCTGGACAGACCCCGGACAACCCAGTGGGCAGATCTCACTACCTGTCAGGCCATCTAAGCCTTATCCATCAGGAGAGCCAGGCTGTACTTCAAAAATCAGCCATAGAGCCGCTTCCTCCAGGGCAAATAGGAAGGGATATTACTCATTTCTTCCTAGTTCCCAAAAGACAGGAGATCTGAGACCAATTATGGATCTCGGCTCACTCAATCTCTTTGTAGAATACAAGATATTCTGTATGTTGACGCTCCAGGGACTCTTACCTCTGCTCCAACAGAACCAGTGGCTGTGCTGGCTGGATATGCAGGATGCTTACCTGCATATCCCTATTCTCCAGGCCCACTGGCGCTTTCTGAGATTCTCCTTTAGGAGAACCATTATCAGTTCAAGGCCTCACATTTGGCCTCTCTTCGCACCATGGGTTTTACCAAGTGCCTAGTGGTGGTGGCTGCATCCTTGCGCCACAAGGGATTTATGTTCCTTACCTGGACGACTGGCTGCTGTCAGCACCATCTCAGGACAGTCTGAGGGATTCTCTTCCTCAAACCTGACTCTCTTGTCCAGACTTGGCATCACTGTGAATGTTCCCAAGTCTCAACTTTCACCTCCCAGCAGCTCCAGTTTATTGGAGCAGTGCTGACATGGTTCAGTGCAGGGCCTTCTTGCCTATGGACAGGAGGAAACTCTGATGCAGCAAGCGGTGTTGGTATCCTCCTTTGGCGGACCAAGGCACGCTCTGTCCTCCGGCTGTTGGGTCTAATGGCGGCTGCCATACCCACAGTCCCTTTGGACAGACTGTACATGAGGGTGACCTAGTGGTCCCTCTGGGTCTGGTGGGATTAACGCCTGGACGACATGGACCACATGGTCTTAGTCTCCAACAGCCTGAAGAGGGATCTCCTCAAGTGGTGGGATCTTTTCAACCTTTCATTGGGGATTCCTTTCACCCCTGCCCCTCCATGACCCTGACAATGGATGCCTCAGGCCAGGATGGGTGCACACCTGGGAGACCATTGAACCCAGGGCGTGGTCTTCACTAGAGGTACATCTACATATCAATATTCTGGAGATGAGGCGGTGCTCTATGCTCTCCAAGCGTTCCAGTCCGTCTTAATACTAGGAGCACTCTTGGTCCAGACTGACAACACAGCTACAGTCTGGCACATCAACAAGTAGGGAGGCACCTGATCGTATCCCCTTTGCAGGAGGGCAATGCAGGTGTGGTACTGGGCAGTCCAGCACAGTCGGTCTTTGATAGCGGTCCATGTTCCAGGGGTGAGCAACATCCTGCGGACAGTCTCAGCCGCCGCCATCACGGGCTCACAAATGTTAACTAAAGCAGGAAGTGGTGGAAGACCTCTTCTCCAATGGGGTCGACCAGAGGTAGACCTGTTTGTGTCCCCATTCAATGCAAACTACCCAGCTTTTACCTCTCGCTTGCTCTGGGCGTGGTGTTTTGGGCGAGACATGCTGTCTCTATCCTGGACAGGGAGATTTCTGTCACGCTTTCCATCCTTTCCATCTCTGAAGACTATTCTGCTGAAGCTACAGGCAGAGGGGCTCACATGATCCTCATAGCCCCCATTGGCCTCGCAGATCTGGTTCCCATGCTGCAGCAGCTGACTGTGGACCCCCAGCACGTCTTCTCTCTGCATTCGCACCTTCTGTCTCAGGAGCAGGGCAGCCTGGTGCACCCATGCCTGAAGTCTCTCCACCTGCATGGAGCACCTTGGACATAGCTGTCTCTCATTATGGCATCTCTTCTGAGTCGCCGAGGTTCTAGTAGAGGCTAGGAAATACACTACCAGATCCACGATGCTGTGAAGAGGAAGAGATCCTCTATCTGGGCGATGGCCAGGGGCCTGGATTCATTCATGTGCTCAGCTTAACATAATTGAGTTAAGGTTATCTTCCATAAAAAGGCTAGTATCTAAAACCAGTGGGTAAGAAGTTTGCATTTGCATGAACTGTTGTTTATCCTAAGGTGTATTCAGCAAAACCTGCATGTGAAACCTAGGCCTGTGGGTGTATAGTTTGCTGAAAGATTCTGGTATAGCCTCAATGAGAAACTATAGAGAAGCCCTTTCTCTAGAGATCGATTAGGTGCTGGCGAGTTTGGGCGATAGTCTTCTAAAAAGAGGGAGATGGACCTGTGTTTTTTTTACACGCATTTTTCTGGCCCTAGCCATCCATTGCTCAGACTGCCACCAATAATGTCCCAACCACATCCCAGCCGACCCATCTCTTGTTTTTATGTGGCTTGCCCCTCCCCAACAAGGTCCTCAGGTTGGGGGTCCCCCTGTCTGTCAGGATCTGTTAAGGAGGTGGGACAGGTGGGTCGGAGCCAGGCAGGGCTAGTCATGTCTATATCTTGATGGCTGGGAGGTATTTGTCAAATCCATGTTGTATGATGAAGCATCACTGTATTCCCTGGCTCTTCCTCCACCCTTCCAAGCTCTGTGAACAAATATGGAGCTTTATGATATCCCACATACATAGCAAATCTCCCTCATTCTTCTTGTTTCTAAGGACATGAGATTGAATCTTTCTAATCCATCCGTATAATCAAGTTCTTCCAGGCCATTTATGTGTTTTGTAAGTCTTCTTTGTAATTCTCTGTTCGTGAGACATTGCATTTTTATTTGGGGACCAAAATTGTGTGAATAATCTACATGGGTCTAACATATGCTCTATAAAAGTGGTAACAATATAGCCTGTTGTTTTGATTTTATGTTGTTCTTAATAGACCAAATGATCTTGTTACATCTACTGATTATCTCAGTCAATTGTTTTATGCAGTTGAACTCTTTTAGAGATGTAAACCCTAAGTCTTTTTCATGATCTGTTTCAACAGCTGTTCCCTACATAGATAATAATCATGGTTCATATTGCTTATTCAAGTTGAACTTCATACCCCATTTTACAGACCAATGTGAGATTGAGTCCAGATCCTCTGTAGTTTCTGGCAACCAAGAGTTGTGATGCATACTCACATATCTTGGTATCATCCGATATTTGGCGGACCAACAACTAATGTTATTTGTTAGGTCAGATATGAACATGTAAAATGAAAGGGCCTAAAGTGGAGCCCTGGGGCACTCCATTAGTCACAGCTCCCTCTTCAGAAGTACATCCATTTATAACCACACGCTGGGATCTATTTGTCAGTCAATTTGCAATCAATTTTGCCCAGATTTGTTTAACCCCATTGAGCAAGAGCTTCTTTATAATGGCTTTGTGTGGGACCAAATAAAATGCCCTACTAAAATCTACATAAAAATATCACGAGAATTTATATTGTCCAGGTCTTTACTAACATTTTTGCAGAAACACAAATTTGGTAGGCACGACCTTCCTTTTGTGAACCCATGTTGTTTTTGGTTAAGCTTACCTAAGTTTGATTGCAATCTATATTTTATAATCCTTTCTAAAACTTTACATATGATTGAGGATAGGCTTATGGGCCTGTAGTTCTCGATGATATGTCTGACTCTTTATTAAGTAGCGGAGTAACACTCACCGCCTCCAGCAGTCATTCGGCATATCACCTGTATTTATGCTCCTTTCAAATAGTAGTTTTAATGGGGCATTAGATGTTTTTCATTAATGCAGTCATGCCACCACTAATCTGACTAAGTCCTGGGGAACAGTCTACCTTTATCCTATCAAGACCTTCTAATATTTCCTTTTGTGTCATGCATACTGTATGTGTTCTGAATTATCTACTTGCAAAGCAGGATTATCAACGTATTTTGCACTGTATATACTGCAGAAAAGTTGTAAAAATATCGCCATGTGTGTGTCTCCTTTATAGCTTCATTGTGATGAATAATAGGCCAGTTTTACATACTGGTCTTTTTAAAGAATTTATGTAGCTATGAAAAGCCTTCCCATTGTTTTTTTTTTTTTTTTTTTGCTTCTACAGCTAACTTTAATTCTTGCATTTCTCTTGCATTCTTATGGACAGTTTATACTTTTAATGATCGCTTATATTTCTCCCAATATGTGCTAGTTTTCTACCTTTTAAAAGCACGGAAAGCTTTCTGCTTTTTAAATAGTGTAATTATATTTTATCTAGCCATCTGGGTTTTCTATTATTATTTCTAGTTTCTTGAGCATAACCTGTGGCAGTCTCACATAACAGTGTCTTAGTGCGTAGGACATTCTACTTCCTATATGTGAGCAAGCTCCGCTGCCCACTGCGGGCGGCCACTGTCACAGCAACCCAGTATCGCTTGGATGTGCTGTGCAGCATACCTCCCAATTTCAGCAACCCAAGTGTGCTATGGAACTGGATTGTTGGTATGGAATCAGAGTTTGCTTCTGCTGAGTCTTGAGGCTGCCCCTAGGGAAAGGTATCCTTCAAAGTAAACATTAGGAAGTGTCAGTGCCCTCAGTGGTCTAGAGAGAATTTCATCCATGGAATTAGGTTGCATACAAAACATTACTGCATATATGTTTAGTGGTTGCAGTCAGCAAGGTGTAATAGCAGTGTAATGCAGCAAAGCAAAGATTCTCACACTGAGTTACAAACTACATGCATTGTCTCCACCATAATTCCCAGTACTGTTTAGTGCTTCATTATTCGCAGTGCATTTTAGCACTCCAGCACTTTCTTTAGGGCAGCTAAGTATATAGTCCCTAGAACTAGATGGACCATCGTTCCTTTTCTGCTGGCATTGTCTTATTTTCTTTGTGAGTAGGCCAACGCTTCATTCCCAAGGTGAATACTTTGTTTACTTGATCAATTTCCTGACTTGGAGCATCCCATTAACCTTTCATAGTACTTGGTTTGTGTTCTATAGTGCTTTTTAAAGTAAAGAAGTATGATCCTAAGAAATATAATTAGTAAAGGCAGCAGCATCAACTGCAGTGCTGGTGATCTGGATTCAGGAACAAGCCAGGACATCAGGAGCCCACTGGGAAGGAGGATTGAGCGCCCAGTAGGTGCTCTTCTCCAATATCACAAAACATCCGGCACTAATAGTACAGGCTCTCCTCCGAGAGGCAGGGCAGCAGGCTCTGATGCTATACTAAACCATGAAAACGGAATGTAATAAGGGCAGCCTCAAAGGACCTTCAGTCTCCTTCTGCTATCAAATTATATGAAAAATACATGGTGTACACAGGAAAACAAACTGTTCTTTATTAAATCAGGTTCATGCACATACAGTACAGGAAGAGTCTGTCCTGCTGTATTGCTAGGCTGTGTGTGCAATTGTTCGATACTTAATAAAAGCAGTTTGTTTGCTTTGCTGTATGTGCTAAATCTTTTTTATTTTTGTCCTGACAGTCGCCCCATGTCCAGAGTCAACACCTTACCTAGAAGTGTAAACACAAATTGTATGTTCTGTCTCCGTGGTATTCGGCCCCTGGGTGACTACAGGAAACTCCTCATGGGATGGAGCACCGGCACATGAAGCCCCTGCCACTGGTGCCCTGAGGGGCTGACTGTAACTTTGGAAAAGCCACAGAGTGAGCAATGTAATGTCGGCAGTCTCAGATCCCTGCCAAACCGACAGCTCAACACCTTTACTGACATTAGTCAGACCTGCCAGTAGGGGTCTTGTGACAAAGCCCACAAAAGGTCTACAGAATGAAGGGCCATGGGGATTGTAGTTATGTAAGTGATGAAGAATTTAAAGAGATTTACTAAGTTTTACTTTGTGAACGAGAGCATTTGAAGTTGGCTGCATATTGCAGCAAAGCGCAATGTATTTTATATGCTGCAGTGCCCGATTTTGCTGAATAAATGTTTTCCTCATGAACCCGAAGTGTCATTTTGTATATTCAGACAGGCATTAGGTGACCTTGCCACTCATTACATTTACCACATCACCACAGGGGATCTGTGCTCTTGAGTAACTGCTGTAGTTTGTTTAGTGTCACAGCCACTGTTTCATTTGACAATGGCAGCAGTGAGTGGTTCTATACCAGGGCCCGCCAGGGTACGTGCCTCTGTAAAAAAATGCTGTGCCTCAGTTGATGCCCTATAGTGGTAGAGCTTCCATAGTAACAATATATCAGTGCCCTGGCTGTCATCTGTTGTGCCCCAGCTGTGCCCTGGTAAGCATTTGTAGCTAGAGCCGCTACCGAATGGCAGACAGTGATTTTTCTGGGTCTGGGTCTGAGGAGGACAATATTAGTTTGTCATCCATGGAGAATGAATTTTGGACTCTGATACAGTGCCATTATGTCACTGTCTCTCCATATTGGACCCCTATTGGGATGGCCCTATGACAGCAGCAACAGCAATGTGGGGAACAGCTCAGGCAGCCATAGCAGCAGTCCGCTTGGTTCCAGTATGGCAGTGAAAGCAAACTTGGCAACATGGACTGCTAATTTTCTCTTTGGTGTTGAATGCTACGATCCATTTACCAGCATTTCAGTGTCTCAGTGCCAGCTATGGTTCATCTGCTGTTACTCCTGCATGGCTAACTTACCTTTTTGACCTTTGCTTGCCTACAGCCAGCTAGCTTGAGGAGTTTGGGGTTGCACCAAAGTGAAACCAGCTTCCTTGAAAATATTTAGCAGTATTTCCCAATTCTGTCATTTAAAACATTCTTTCCAAACGATCTTTTAGCTTACTTTTAATGGTCCTGTGAGTTTGCTGTTCTGCAAATGTCTGCAAAAGGATACCCAATGACAACATTTCTTCATTATTTATACTACTAGAGACCTGTTTGACTTTTTGCCTCTGAATTGCATCTAACACTTGCACCTCAAGACTGCAGAAGCCAAACATTGTGAAGGAGATCTCAATGCCAGCTGTGACTGGACCGCAACCCTTACACATTTATATTGAACGCTCACAATTTGTTCCCCAATCCCCACCTGTCTAATGTGCAGTGACCACCCATCATATTTTTTTTATTTATGTTCTGTACAGGTACTGCAGTATTATTCTTGGTGCATGTATTGGCTTATTGCACGCTGTTCTTGCAAACAAACCGCTTCATGTGTGGTGGGCGCCTCAAACCTTTAGACACACACAAAGAGGCACACTTTATGTAGATCCTTGCACTGGTTTATGATAGTTCCTATAGTCTGGTTTGTCACCCACCAGCCTGGAAAGCCACACATGTTTAGCAATGGCCATGTACTCTTTCTGACCCCACGACTGACCACAGTGCTTACATATCTATAAATGGAACACTCAGAATTTGTTCTCAGTGGCCGCCTGTCTAATGTTTTCTTCTGTTTGTGTTATGTTTCATTATAGTAGTCAAAGACCAATTCGTCTTATTTTTTATTTTATTTATTGTCTGTACAGGTACTGCTGTATAGTTCTAGGTGCATGTATTGCCTGATTGCCCGCTGCTCTGCGATACAGCTTTCCTTTGTGTGTGGGTGGTGGATGGAGTCCACATACACTTTTATGTAGCTCGTAGCACTGATTGATAATGGTTCCCATATCGACTGTTGCAGCAGTCTTGCATTTGTTTCCAACGCCACTAATTGTGCTGACTGCACTGGCCATTATCACCCGATGCTATGTCCAATTTCGGAGCTTCATTCACCACCTCTCACCCATATAGATTGACTATTGAAAGTGTGTTACACCAGACTGGTGCAATGCTTCAGCACTTACTGTATGTCTCCAAATTTTGGTGTTCTATTTTAGTATTCTCATTGGTTCCCTAGTGTTCCTCTTAGTGTACGCACTAATGCATGGCATCTGTGCAGAAAAGAAAAGCATTGTACTGTGACTGTCTCCTCTACATTATTCTGAGTAAACAATGTAATGGTCACATCATTTATAATTTATAATCCTACATCTGTTCATGTTTACTGATCATGTTGCTTCCCTTTAATAAGTCATGGGCCACCTCAGAAAGTCTCCCTCCACCCAAGTAATGTTCCGCAGGCAGCTGCACCTTTGGTTCTTGGCACTGTCATTTTTGGGGGTAAAATCTATATTGTGTCATTTTGCTCTGTTCATTTTTCACATGACACATACATGGTGCTGCACCTTGTAACTCCCAGGATGGAATGCCAGATGCTTGTGCAGACAATACAGCTGGTGTGGGCAACTTTCATTCTCACTTCATGCATCTGACTAGCAGATCTCGCTATAAGCTCAGTGCATCAGTCAGGACATGAACAGAACACACACTCTCAATTCAATAGCATTTTGCATGCTTGCTTTAGAAGCGCACTGTTTTTGCCCTAGTTACACATATTGCATATGCGAACCATTGATGCAATCCTTCAAATTATCCAAAGAAAAAAGGGAACTATATCAATTACTATAATAATACATGCAATAGCAATGGCTGGGGCAGCTTCAGTTATGGAATCAGTGCCTGCAATACAATACTCCAAAGCTTATTGTACTGTATTTTTCAGTTCAGATCAAAAGTTGTCGCTTTACCAATGACTACTTGTCGCTTCAATGCTAAAAATGGACACTATACATCTATTAAAATTGTAATGTTTCACTATGGACATTTAAATCAAATCACAATTTCCCAGACAAACTGACCTAGGAAATGCAGCTGTGAGCCATGCTTACTTTGACTACAAATCTGAGAAGGTAGCATGCCTGCACTTAGCAGCACAAAGTATCAGCCTCTGCACACTTTTTAAGCTAAGGTTTCATTCATCATGTCTTGAATATTGTCAGTTTAATTTATTTTAGAGAACCCTCTGACTGTATCCGTTCTGATGTGTTCCCCGAGGTTGACTGACCGAGGACCATGAGGTGCTTTGGGAACACCTTCCTAGGCTGGACGCCAGACACACATGGGGATGTAATACATGCGTGAACTCCAAGCAAAGAAAAAGAACACAACCAGACAAATGGGGCTCGAAATGTAAAGAAAAGCAGCGCTGTTATTTGTTTGATAAATCTCAGTGGTGGTTCAGTGTGGGATTTGACAAGGAACTGACTGTGCACTGAAACATGAAAAGCAGAGAACTTGGTAGTTACTTTAAGGATGGGGCAGGGAGATGGCAAAATGGAGGATGGCTGCTCTGGTGACAAAAGTGTATAAAGTATAAAAAAAAAGAAAATACTGAAAGCAAACATTAAGACCTCTACAAAGCTATAATTTTATTACTCTGCCGTATTTCACTATTATATTTTGTTTTATTTCATTTGCAGGATGTAGATGATGAAGCTCGTTGAGAGGCAATAACAAGAACTACAGTTTGTGCCTTAAAATCTGCAGAAAATCTCAGTAATATTGATAGCTGGTTGAATCCTACAGAGGTAAAGAAAAATGTTCCAACTACACAGATTTTGAAAATATTTTTAAATTATTGCAGTCTTCGCTGAACATGTGCATAGTCCTTGAAAATCTATTGTCTAGAACCTCAATGCCTCCCCTTTCTGAGGTCCCTGCTATTCCATGCTTCAGAACATTCTGCTGAAATGTGAGTTCCACCTTTTAAAGGCTCTGCCATTGGTCTTTATTTTTATTATATAGCTTGGGAAATTTGTCAAAATTATGAACTTTTTGCCCCTTATCTCGAGAGAGGTTGGAATCTTTGAAGCCTTGCAGAATATTTTATTGTGTTTAAGTTATCCTTAAGGTGAGCACTACCTTTGACTTGTGCTGTTCAAGATGGCACCAAAGTCAGATTTCAGTTTGCAAACAGAAAATCTCCACAAACGAGACTCAGGTCTGACATGCCCTGGCCCTGCCCATGGCATTGAATACGGTGAGCCCTGTCAGCCTATGTGGCTAAAGACCCATAGCTGCTGACTATCCCAGCTCTTAGGTGGGTAGGACTCAGTCCTGACCTTACTGAGTATGTCAAGAACTGGGCTGCTGACCGCTGCACCTCCAGCCCATGACTTGGCTTTTAAGCACCTGCACATCCTTGACTGATGCAGGGGTCTGAGTTCACTGACTCATTATTCTGGGAGGCTGTTATCGTATCGGCTACCACACTTCCCTCTTGAAAGGTGAGCTTGAGGATCTGCACCAAAGTGTATGATCTGCATGGAGATCGCCTTAAAAGATTAAAGTTCCTTTGAGGCCAGATCTTGAGGCTCTCTTGAGTATCGATCATGGCCATTTGTTCCAGTATCCATCATAGTCAAGGGTTAGAAATGTTCTAAGTGAGTCACATGATGAGCAGAGATCAGCAGCAGCACGCTGTTTCTCTGCTCCTCCACACACCAATTTAAAAGAAACTTTCAAATAACCTCTTAGTTTCTTTTTATTTATTTTATATTGTATTAACAGGGTAAGAATACAAGGACAAAACTGTCCATTTTCAAGGGGGACCCAGAGTAACGAATGAAAAGTACAAAATATATATACAGTAGAAATCACACAAATAATACAGACAAAAGAGAGCAAATAAGTATAAAAGGAAACTACAGCTGTACAGATCATTTACACACACTACAAGCCAACAGATGATACTTATGTTTTAAAAGAAGCAATAGTATGTACGGTAATTAAATTTTGAGGCAAAGAATTCTAAGCTTTGGCCATGGTATAGGAAAAAACTCTGACATTATGCAGTTTTTCAATAAGGTATAGTCAGCAAACACTGATAAGAACTATGTGTTACATTATTTGAATTTGAGGTGATAAAAAGATTAGCAAATGATGAAGGTCCCGTCCCTTTAAAAAATTGTAAACAAAAGGAACACCCAGATACTTAATTTTTGTTCCAGGGGAGCCACTGAAGGTCCTCAAGCAGTGAACATTGATGAGTCATCCTGCCAAGATAAAGTGGCATACATTGTTCAGGAGTATGGAAACCCTCTGCAGAGAAAAGCTGTAGCCACACTCTATATAGGGAGGGTGTGATCAATTAAAAGAGGATTGAGACAATAGCAGCCAATTTTTATGTTTCAGAAATCAAAAGTTTTTTTTTTTTCAGTACAGTAGACTCAATGTAGAGTGAGCTGGTTTGACTAAATAGTCAATATGATTGACATAAAAAGCAAAGAATCCAAAATTAAATCAAGATATTTAAATTCATTTACAAGCTCAATAAGTTTACCATTAATACTTCTGATCTCTATAGGCAGAGATAGTACCCATTTGTGACCATGGAAAACAGTGTCTTCAAACAACATGAAGTCTTGCTGTATTCTGACAACTGCAGTGATTCCCAACCTTTGAACTGCCCCGAGAACAAAGAGTTAATTTTCTATGCAGGGCATAGAATGCTGAGCCTGAGCTCAGTTGAAGTCTCTGTCTGGAGTGATTCAAACCTTAAACCGTCAGATTCTTTATCGCCTCACTGAACGGTCGCCCAGAGATTTCTCCTTCAGCTCGGATTCGAAAGTCAGTTTAAAGTTTCAGTTTTCACGTTTTTAAAACCGAAAAAGTTTCGATAGTCAGTTCAGTCTCTGTCTGTGGTGCCATGAGTACTAGATAGGAATTGTTCTGTTTTCTGTGTGGAACTTGTAAAGTGCGGCTCGGTTCGCTGAACCAGCGATTTGATAGTGAAATTTGTGTGTTTACTTAGTGTGTGGTTACTGTTTTTTATCGGTTCTAAAAAATGTGTTTTAAACGCTTTTTTCCAACACCCGTGACACGGTTAGGAACTGATCAGGGAATCTTGCCTAGCGGTTGCTGAAAAAGGGTAGGTTTGGTTAGGTTGCCCATGTCTGAGAAACTCAAGAAAAAAAACGGGCCCACTGGCTTCCAACACTGCAGTGAGTGTGGGGAAGTCTTTGCTAAGGCTGATCCCCACACCACCTGTGTTTATTGTTTGGGGTTTGACCACCTCGATTCAGACTGCCAAATATGTAAAACTTTCCCAAATCTACCCTTGAGAAGTGATTAGGTAGACTGAGGGAAAAGGAGGCCGAGAAGTCCGCTGACCCGGATGGCCAGCCCAGTTTAGTTTCAGACCGAACCAGAAGGAGTGCCCTCTGACCAGGCTGATACTTCTTCGGCAAAGGAGAGCCGATTCCAGGGATCGGTTCAGACAAAAGGAAACGTAAAGATAAATCGACCGGTTCGGATCCAGAGGTTAATGTTCCGACCGCCAAAGAGATAGCCAGACCAATTCAGATTGTGGAATCGCTCCATCTGGTTCCGACTGATCCGGCTCCTTCTGGCAGGGGTTTGGTTCGTTGGTTCCCCGGTTCAAGATTATGCCCTTGAAGATTTTATGAATCAGAATTTGAAGGGGAAGGGAATTTGAGGTTGATGATGTAAGTGAGGGTTGGATATGTCTGTGGAACCGGACATCTCCCAGACAGACCTTCAGGTGTTTCCTCCTAGGCTTTCTGAGTCCCCTTCTCACTTTATGTTTTACAGAAAGGTGGTTGAAACCCTCCAGCTTCCTATGGAGGAGGCTGTGGAAGATCAAGAGGAGCCTGATTATGTAGAGATGATGGACATCCCAGAGTTCAGGAGACTGTCTATTCCCTCCATAAATCTTTTGGGAAACAGACACAAAAAATCTTAGTCTCCTAATACTATACCTCCTGTGGATAGAAGAATGGACAAGAGGTATACACTTTCAGGCTCAGACACGGAGTTCTTATATCAGCAATGCAGCCATGTTGGGGTAGTGCAGGCTGCTGCCTGTGACAAGGCAAATATTCCCTTGGCTTCACACACCCCTGACAAGGACTCCAGGAAGATTGATGCCATGGCAAGAAGCAGTACATGGCATCTCTTTGGGACTCAGGCAGGCTTAATTATGGCTATAGCTAGGTACCTGTGTCCAGGTGGGACACTGTACTGGCACTGGCTAAACAGGCTCCCCAGCTAGCCAAGGAGCTGGAGGCGGTGGCTGCAGATGGGATTGATGCATCTAAGGTTCAGTTTCATGCTGCTGTGGACTCTAATGATGTGTCATCAGAGTCATGGCTCATCTGTGGCTCTTTGGAGGATGGCTTGGCTCAGATGTACTAGCCTCCTCAGAGGACACCCAGGCTAAGGCCATGGATTTTTCAGTGGTAATTCTCTGTTTGGGGAGCAGACAGAGAATTACATGAAGAAAATGGATGAGTACAGGACCACTTACAGGAGTGCTCAGGCCAAGGAAGGCAGGCAACTCCTCAAAGGCAGCAGTCTAGGGGCAGGGCAGGCCTTTCAAAGGCCTTTTTACTAAGCATAGGCCTCTTCTTCCTTTTCACAGAGGGGTTCTTCAGAGGGGAGGCAGAAGAGGGATGAGCAGGGCGCATCCACTCCTCAGCCTAAAGCACCTGCCAAGCAGACACCCTGATGTGCCTGCCCGGTCAACTCTCCTATTCCAGTAGGCTGCTGCTTACTTTGTCCAGGACTGGATGTCTATTACATCAGACAAGTGGGTCCTGGAAGTAGTAAGCAGGGACTGGTTCTCAGCTTCAAAACATTTCCAAAGATGAGAGCCAGATATTTTCTCTGGAAACCCTTGCCCTAGAGGCAGAGGTTTCTTCTCTCCTAGCTTTAAGAGCCATAGAGAGTACTCTACCCTACACTGGGGCAAAGGACTGTACTCCAGGTACTTCTGACACCCAAAAAGACAGGAGTGGCGCCATCCTAAACCTTAGATATCTAAACAAACATCTTTTAAAACCAAAGTTCAAGATGATAACTCTGGGAATAATCCTTCCCTCACTAAGGCCAGGGGACTGGCTAGCCTCCTGTGGACCTCAACGATGCCTACTTTCACACTCCCATCAGATGCTCCCACAGAAAGTACCTCAGGTTCGAGTTGCCCCTCAGGCCATTATCAGTTCAGAGCAATGCCCTTGGCCTAACCTCAGCCCCAATGGTTTTCACAAAGTGCCTGGCAGTAGTAGTTGCCTTTCTAAGAAAGCAAAGATTTCCATTTTCCCATATCTGGACGATTGCAATAGTGGGTCAGTCTCCAGACCAAGTCAACCCTCACCTGCAAGTGACCCAGCAAGTGCTCACTTTCTAGGATTTTTCTCAACCTTCCCAAGTCAGTTCTTGAACCAGTCCAGCTTCTTACCTTTATAGGGCAGAACTGGACACACTCAGAGCAAGAGCCTTTCTTCCCTAGAAAGGGCAAGAGTTCTTATGGAACTAGCTTCTTCCTTCAGCCTTTGGGTATCTCGACCAGCAAGGCATTTCCTCCAGCTCTGGGCCACATGGCAGCTTCAACAGCAGTGGTCCAAGGGCAAGATTCCAGATGAGGGATATTCTGTTCCACCTGAGAGATTTCTGGTCTCAGAGGAAGGATTCCTTTACCAAACTGATCCCGTGACTCTGATCCAAGCCCTTCAATGGTGGCAGGATCAGGACAATTTAAAACAAGGTGATCCTTTTGTTACTCAGCCTTGTTTAGTGGTCCTCACCACAGATGCTTCTCTCCTGGGCTGGGGAGCCCATCTGGGGTCCTTACTGCCCAGGGACTGTGGTCCCCCAAGAATCCCTTCTCCACATCAGTCTTCTAGAGCTCAGGGCACTTTTTCTGGCTCTAAACCTTCTCACAGTCAGTACAGAACAAGGTGGTTCAAGTCAGAACAGACACCACCACCATGTGGTACATCAACAAGCAGGAGGCACTGGTCCACAGCCTTGTGCACAGAAGCCATGAAGTTGTGGTCCCTGGCTTATTCCCTGCAAATCTTTCTTGTAGCAGTTCATCTTCCAGGCAAGGACAATGTGCTAGCAGATGCACTGAGCAGGATTTCTCAGGGCCATCACGAATGGTCCCTGGACCCTCAGGTGTTGAAAGTGATTTTTTCAAGGGGGCACTCCAGAGATAGATCTCTTTGCAGCCCCAGACAATCACCAACTCCTCTCTCTTTGTTGCAGACCTCCAGTCTTGGGCTCAGTCTCTCTGGATGCCCTTATCCTGAATTGGGAAGGACATTTCTGTATGCCTTTCCCCTTCCCACTCCTGTTCAAGGTTTTGGTAAAATAAGGTCTCAACCTTGCAAGGTGATTCTGATTGCTCCAGATTGGGCCATACAGCCCTGGTACTGTCCCTAGCAGTCCATCTTCCCTGTCTCTTCCTAGAATTACAACCTGTTAACATCCTCTCAGGGAAGGATTTATTACCCCACTCTTCAGTCTTTCAATCTCAAAGCATGGCTCTTGAAGAGTTAGAGTTTGCAGATCTGCATCTTTCCCCGGGGTTCTGGATATCCTCAAGGCTTCTCGAAAGCCTCCACCAGAAAGACTTACAACTCCAAATGGAAAAGATTCAGCATTTGTGTTCTAAGAAGCATGTTTCTCTGATTGCCTACGGTTCTGGATTATATGGTCCATCTTAATGGCCTAGGCCTCAGACCAGCTACTCTCAAAGTACACTTGTCAGCTGTTTCATGCTTTTGTCTGTGGGGAAGTCTTCCTCACTATCTTCCCATCCTGTGTTCTGTAAATTTTTTAAAGGATTGCTTCACACCAATCCTCCTTTTAGAGACCCTGCTCCTGCCTGGGATTTGAATGTTTGCATTGCTCAACTTATGCAACCCCTCTTTGAGCCTATTTCTTCAGCAGAGCTTAAGTACTTGACTTGGAAAACTGTGTTCCTGGTAGCCATTACCTCTGCCAGGTGTATCAGTGAGTTGCAAGCCCTGTCAGTGGAACCTGATTTTATCTCATTTCACAGGGATAAAGTGGTCCTTAGAACCAATTGAAGGTTATTGCCCAAAGTGGTTTCAGACTTCCATTTAAACCAGTCTGTGTCTCTCCTGTTTTCTTCACTGATCATTCTTCCTCAGGAGAGAGGAGGCTACACAGTTTAGATGTCAAAAGAGCCCTTAGTTACTACATAGAGCATACCAAGGTCAGAGGTTTGACTCTCCAGTTGTTCCTCACTTATGGAGAATTGGAAAGGGCAAACCTGCTACCAAGAGATCTATTGCAAGGTGGATTGTGTCAATTGTATTGTATAACATTCTGCTATGAAAAACTGGGAAAAACTCCACCTCAGGCCTGAGGGCTCATTCCACAAGAGGTACAGCTGCTTCCTGGCTGCTGCCAAGGATATTCTCTCTTAGAAATTTGTCAAGCAGCCACCTGGAAAAAGTCCATACCTTTACCAAGCATTACTCTGGATATCCAGGCTAGAGTGATGCTTGGTTTGGCACAGCAGTACTCAGAGCCTATTCTCAAAGTAGGTTCTGTCCCTCCTCCTTGGAGGTACTGCTTGGTAGTTGCAATTGTCAGAATACAGCAAAACATCATATTGTTTGAAGAAAAATTACTCACCTTAGTAATTATATTTCTTCTAATGGAGTCTTGCTGTATTCTGACCTCCTTCCTGCCTCCTCTCAGAACCTGTTTTTGGGAAGTAGGTGGGCAGGTGTAGTGTTGCACCCAGGGGTGTGTTTTGTTTGCACCCTCCTCCTTTTTTTTTTTGTTTTTTTTGGGTGCTGATTTATTATTGTTATTTATAGTAGATTGTTTTTGGTTTCCTGAGTTGAGTCTTCCTTGAATCGAAACTTTTTTCAGCCAGTTGGCTAGTAAGAATTTTTACAATTTCCACATAGAATTTTTAGTTTAGTTGGGCCCGTAAGAATCTGATGGTTTAGGATTGAATCACTCCAGACAGAGACTTCAACCGAGCTCAAGCTCAACATTCTATGCCCTACATAGAAAGTTAACTCTTTGTTCTCCAGGGCAGTTCAAAGGTTGGGAATCACTGCAATTGTCAGAATGCAGCAAGACTCGTTAGAAGAAACATAATTACTGAGGTGAGTAATTTTTTCTTTTCGTCTTCATTACATTAAGAATTAGCTGTTTATAAATAAACCAATTTTGAACATAGTCAAAAGCTGACTGAATAGTCTTCTGATAGCAATCTGATCGTAGCCAATAGAGAACAGAACTATGTCATCAGCATAAAGTACTGTTTCAACATTATTAATGCCAATTACTAAATCATTTAAAGAGAGACAAAACAATAGGGGACCCAGAATAGAGCCCTGGGGTGCCCTAATGTCCAGTCCGACAAAAACAGAAGTCATATTACCAGTTTTTGAGCGCTGGCCCATATCAGACAAATAATCCTGAAACCAGTCCACAGTAATAGAAGAAAGTCCATGTGTGAACTTAGACTGCAGACGAGTGTGGTTCACCAAATCAGAAGTCACACTAAGATCAAGAAACACTGCAATAGCAGTGTTTGCGAATCCAAGGCACTATGCAAACTCAGATAAAATTAATAGTCTGGATCCCAGAATTAGTGCTAAAACCATGCGTTTAGATGTTAGTAAATCACTGGTTTCCAAATCATCAGAAACCTGATCAAACCAACACATTTTAAAGCCTTGGATAAGGACATCGAAGAGATATAGGATGGTAATTAGATACTTTGGTTCAAGATCCATACTTAAATATGGGAACCGAGAACATAAAGATAAATTAAATAGAACTCCGAATGGTGAAAACAATTCTTGACGTGCAGGATGAAATAGAGACATGTCAGTACCATCCAAACCAACAGAAGACACCTTTTATAGATTTTAATATCTTAGGGTCTCCTAATGAGAGACCTTGAAATAAAAAGTGAGTTTGTAATAAAACCAAAATCCACGTTAATTTAAGTTAATTACTTCTGATTCTTGGACTCGATTTACAAACCCTCAAGATTGCCATAAGCCCGGTGCGTTGACAACATGGTGCTTGGAGCTTATGGAAATCTCCTGGCTGGCGATCAGGATTTTCACTCCCATGCACCAGTTGCCACAAGTAAGACCAACTTTTGTGATCTAGCTTGCAACAATCCTGGGGACTCATTTATGGTGCTTGTGCCAAAGAGCTGACACAAACTGCCATAAATTGAGTAAACTGTCGAGATGCATCCAACCTACTAAAACTGTGTGCAGTTGCAGCAAAGTGGATCGGTGCAGCTGTGTCAAAGTAAGGGTTGATGCAGGGCTTGATGCAAGCCTTGTATCACCTTTGAAAAGTGAGCCCCTGGTCTGTAAAATTAGCAGTCAGTGTGGAACTAGCAATATCACAGAAAAATCACTACATCTGGCGAAAGTATCAGCTGGCTTAAATAATTGCCCTTCAGTGGTATCAAGCAGTCTAATAGCTGTAGAGGGTTTTTTTATTCAAGAATGAGATAATACATTTCCAAGATTGACCAGGATCCGAAAAAGAACCAATTTGTTTACCCTTGTAGAAGTCAGTCTCACATATCCTTACTAAGAGCTTACATTGGTTACACAATTCTTTATAAGCCATCAAAAGCCTAGGATCTTTATTAACATTGTATTCTTTCCATACTTTGTTTCTTGAGGCAATTAATGAATGTTATTCAGTAGTAAGACAGTTTTATTACATTTGACACATATTTTACAAATCGGAGCATGAAGATTGCATATACCCATATATTCGATGCAAGAATGGCAGGGCTGAGTAAACTTCGTATAGCATTCAAAACGACCAGTCACAACTCAGTATATCATTCCTTAGTGCTACTAAATCAAAACCATCTTTGAGTTTCAATAACTACTGGTGGAGGAAGTGGTCTCTGAGCACTTAAAATACAGTACAATAGACTGGGAGTGGTCACTAAAGACATCAGGCAAACTGAAGACTTAATATAATCAGGATGAGTGCCCACTAGCTAATCCAACAGAATGCTTGTGTCAGTCTTATAACTAATACAAGTAGCTTCAGTGATTACCTGGAAAAGACCCAATTCAGAGAAATTGTCATGACTTTTGGTGTTCTTGGGATTCAACCGCAAATCCCAAGGTCTGCTAGTTTACCTTAGCCAATTTTCTGATGAAAATCTGCAACAATGCTCAAACCATCTTCTCCATAACTAGGTGAAGCATAGAGGGTGCCAATAGTAAATAACTTAAAACCTCCCAAGATCAATCTGACTGCCAAAACTCACAAGAATTTAAAAGGGGGAAAACTTAAATTTATTGGCAGTCAGATGTTCTCGAATATAAACTAGACAGCCCCTGCCCCTTCAACCAACTCTGTCACTTATGTCACTTCTAGTAGTAGTAGTAATGCTTTATTGTGCTTCCAAAATAATAAAATGTTGGACATTACAATGTTACAGTTAAAAGTTTTGTTCAGTAAAAGAGTCAGTAAACATACATGCGAGAGTCACACATAAGTGCAAACCTGCTAATCAAATATGTAATACTGTCTGAGAATCAACTACTATAAAATAGAATAATACTATAAGAATTAGAGTGCAGAAAAGCATTTTCTCTTAGAATTTATCATATAGTTAAGAAATTGGATATAAGCTGTGTGTCTTCTTTATTCATAGGATGAAGGAGGATAAATAATGGGTCATAATCCATATCAGCATATTTTATGAGGAAATATTTAATAGTTCGATCTTGAGAAAGATTATAAAGAGGGCATTGTATTATCATGTGATAGAGTTTCGAAAACCCTTATCACATCTACATATGTTCTGCTAGTGCACATCATGTCAGGATTTATTTAAATATATATTTGGAGGAAAGGATACCCAGTCTAGCCCAGGTAATAGCTTTCCTATCTCTCTGGGCCAGTGGGAGGTTTAAATAGTCTTCCATAGAGGAATCGATTTTATTTGTGCTATACCAGGGAGCTTGTTTCTGGATTCTAACTTGCTTCACTTCTGAAAGAAAGGTTGACGGTCCAGGTGAATTGAGCTCTCCCTGTTTTAGGAGGCAACCAAGTATCAGTCTCGGAGATAATATCAAATTGATGTTCAAGCACCCAGGCTTCAGGTAAATCAAATTTAGATAGACAATCCACATTCACATGGACTATACTTAAAAGACACTTTACATTTTATAGAATCAAGAACCAAAGTATTCTGTAAACTAGGACCAGGGTTAAGATTCCCTGATAATAATAATAAAATAGAAGTAAAACAGATAATGGGTTATTGGTTCTAGAAAAGAATGTTGCTTTCCTAGAAAGTGGAGATTTAATCTTAAGAGTATTTAACCCAACTAAGTAATAGACAATCCCTTGCTTCCAGAATGATATCAAGATGAGATGCCTGTATGAATAAAATATGCCCATCATACCAAGTAAATTTACATACTAACAATGAGGCTTGTAGTAAGGTACCAGTACAAAACACTAACTAAACACCCTTCAGACAGTTGGTCTGTTACTATATTGCAGATCCACCCTTGGGGTACATAAACCCCCTAATATGAAAGCAGCTAATAGTATTTTTCTTCAAAATTTGTTAACTGGGTAAGGGCACTACACTGAGGCCCTTTTTCAGGCTCAACCCAGGCCACAACAGCATAATACGTAATTACAGTACAAAACATAATAATGCTTAATTACAATACAAAACATAAAATAACAAAACAACATTACAGTAATACAGTTAACAGAAATCACAGATACATTGTGTAGATGTAGACATTTATTTTAAAACTTGAAAAGAACAGGATTGCCATAATGAATCAGGTAAAGTACACCAATAACAAGGGCAGCCACTGAAAAAGCACGTGAACCGATTTGAGTTTTACGAGGTTTTGTGTTAAGAAAACTCCCATTGGCTGGTCTTAAACTGATAACATTGTTCTTTCAGAAACCAAGTCTGAAAGAGTAAACGGACAGAAGAAAAATGTTTAAAAACTAAAAGGCCCCACAAAATTCAGTTTGTAGTGACGGTGGTAACCATCCAAGTTGAGAATATAAAATTAGCAGTGAGTACGATAAGGATAAGCAAAACAAAACAACAAATGTTATTGTAAACTACAGAATGATTATTACATTTTGTAACACCCAAGTAAAAAAAAAGACTTAAGATATAAATCAAATATTATCAAAATGTGGTAAAAAGGAAGAGTCAGAAATTTCTTTGTGGGTGTCAAGAGAGAAAACATGCTTAAGTTTGTATGACAGCCCTAGCTTTGATTAATATTATGCCAAACCAGTTTTACATGATCAGAGATTCTAGCCATATTGGTCCTTGGAAAACAGGAGACACTGGAAGGTTTGATACCTTTTATTGGACCAACAAGTGTCTTGTATAAAGATGGAATTATACACAAGCATTCGGCTTCACAGGTCCCTCCTTCAGGTGAATAGCACAACTGAGCAACATAAGCAGTATTTATATTTACTGTGGAGCAATTTATAAAACAATTGAAAAGAATTACTTAAAGGGAAGAATGGCAGGAAGTGTAGTAAGAAAGTGATAAAGGGGACTTGAAATAAAAGTCTATATAAGTAGCAAAGTAAAAAGATGTGTGAGAAGAACTAGGGGAGGGGCAATTAATAGGAACAGGTCAACTAAGATAAAAGGAAGCTAGAAAGGGTAATAAAAATGACCAGACAGGAACACAGATAAGAAAGATCTGAGATACAAGGAGTTGAAGATAGGCAGAAAGGGGTAGAACAGGTAGGAAATGTTTAAGAAATGCATGGAAGCTTAGAAATTAGAAGAAAAAACAGCAAAGGCCCAGATAAACAGAGTGTGAGCTTAGTATAAACAGTGAGGTGTGAGAACAATCAAGGGGTGGGCAGGACTGAAGCTGAAGAATTTGTGGGAGAGGCAGGAGGTAGTAAGGAACAGGTAATAAAAACAGAGCAGGCAGGAACTCAGAAAAAATAATAACAAGAGAATTACAGTTTACCATAGTGTGTCATAAATCCAATGTCCCGATTCAGTCCACAAATGTTAGATTTAAATTGTTTGATATATTTCAATTCCATGTCCTTCTGTCCTTGTTTAAGTTGCTCTTAGTATCAAGAAAGATAAGTCTGAGAGAGAGTGATCTGTTTGTGAAAATGGTTTCTTACTGGTGTGCTGCTAACCTGGTTTACTATTGTGTGTCGGTAGTGATTCATCCTGGTTTTCAGTGGTTGCCTAATTTCCCCAATATAGCATCCATTTGTGCACTTCTTGCACTGAATTAGATAAACCACATTGCTGGATTGACAAGTGTAAGATCCATTGATTTTTATTATCCTGTTCTGGCTTGTCTTCATGGCGGTCTGTGTGCATATGTGGGTGCAGGTCTTACATCTTGCCATGTTGCATGGTGTTGTCCTCGGTTATTATGATCCGCTGAGAGTCTGTTCTTTTCACATCTTTTCTACTTTGCTACTTATATAGACTTTTCTCTCAAGTACCCTTTTATCACTTTCTTACTACACTTCCTGCCATTCTTCCTTTTTAAGTAATTTTTTTTCATAAATTGCTCCACAGTAGATATGCTTATGTTGCTCAGTTGTGCTGTTCACCAAGAAGGGACCTGTGAGGCCCTGAAAGCTTGTGTATAATTCCATCTTTGTACAAGACATTTGTTGGTCGAATAAAAGGTATCAGACCTTCCAGCGTTTCATGAACAGAGGAGGACAGCGTGGAATCGAAAACAACACCCAAATACTTACACTGAAAAACCTGCTTTATCACATTTCCTAAATTGTCCTGTAACTTTGGACATGAACTACCATTCAGCATAGCATGGGTGCCAAAAGAATAGACTTGGTCTATGCTGATGTGGTCTACAGTGCAGCCCCCACCTTCCTCACTCACCAGATTAGGTACTGTCTGCAATGCTTTCTGCTGTTGTGCCACTAACAGGCTCCCTTGCACCCATCACTGTTCACTGTGCTCCATACTTTCCCTACCCTTATGTCGTCAGGCGCACTGCTCTATCTTCATTGCCAAATGCTGATTTGGATCACTACCCCCTACCTATTCTCCCTCCTCTTCCTCATAGCTGCCTTTTCCTAGGAACTACATTCCTGGGACTCGTGCATCTTCTGCACCCCCTGCACTCCTGTACAGGGCAAGTGGCTTTCTCTTACTAGTTCCCTGCCCTCTAGAGCCAGCTTTCCTCTTCTCTTGGCTTCCCTCTCCTCACTTCATTTAAACACCTCCTGAGGTCCCTTACACTGCCATCCTTCTTTGCAACCCTTCACTTGAAATTAAACCTTATTTTCAACCGTGTTTTTGTATTTTTGCAACTGACTTGTGGCTCTTGCATTGTTGTCTCAACTGCACTTGAATTATTCTGTGTAAACATTGTCTCTTGCTTTACTGTATAGCCTCGCTCAGTGTGCCTTTCCTGGTTATCAAAATTTCAGATAAATAAATAGATAAATAGGTCTTTTTGAATTAAGAATCATACAATTACTGGAATACCAGCTACATACTGAAAGGAAGCCTGACTCAAGGTCTCTGGATAGATTAGCCAATTCCTTAGCAATAAAAAGATTAAAATCATCAGCATAAAGTAACAATTACAAAACTTAAGAACTGATGGAAACAAATTGACAAATAGCGTGAAAAACAGGGGTGCTAATATAGATCCCTGAGGTACTTCCTCCCATTTTAAATGAAATAAAAACAGACCAAACCCCACATACTGAGAACGGTTGGTCAAATAATCTGAACCCGGAAACCACATTAACAGAAAAGCCAATAGATCTCAGTTTTAAACAGTGCATTTTATGGTCATTAAGTTTGAGTGCCTCGTTCAGGTCCAGGAACACAGCCCCAGTCAATTCATGAAAGCAATGCATCATGTAAATAAAAATAAAAGATGTAAAAAGAGTGTAGCGGAAAAAGAATGTGGTGCACTAAAGACTGTCTCTCTAAAGGTGCAGCCAAGGCCCCTAAGGAAGTCTTGCAGAAGGTGAATGCGTATGGGTGGTCTTTTTATGGTTGCATAGCAAGAGCTGTGTTGCTATCTTACTGACATATTCAGAGAAGGGGCTCTGGGGTGTGGCCCGGCCAGATACTGAATGCACCACAGCTGGCTCCTTATACCTAATAGAGTTAAATCACATCTCTCCATGTCCTGTCCATTCATTAAAGTGCATTTCCTTCCCACCACACCACACTGTTTTCTTACTCACAAGGATCAGATGTTCCGTAAAGATGTCAGACTCCTGTTTCATTTGGGCTGACATGCCAACTGATGTTTTGAATCTACAGAATTTCTGTATTTTTAGAACATTCAGTTCTTTGACTTCAGTAGTAGACTTATGACAAAATTGGGTGTGACGGGTGAATTAGAGAACTTGTCAGACCTGCAGTGGTGCATTTCGAGTGAAAAACTCTGAAACAGCTAATAAAGCCCTGTTTAATACTGACAAAAGGAAAATAATTGATATATACTATACCAAACTATGCTGAACTGGGAATAACAGTACTTCCTAAAAATGTTTAAGTAGAGGTGTCATTGAGGCACAGGTCAGGAAGCATAGGAAAACCAGAAGTCAAATTTCCAAGTAACGTTTTATTATTATCAATAACAGTAAAATAAAAAATTGTACAGGACAGTTCTTTACAAAGGCAGTACAAAGAAAACAAAGTCCTTCATCTGAGGGTTTCTTTCAATTTCAAATATTTCTCTCTCCCCAACAATGGATTGCACTCTTTATATATAATGTATTTTCCTGGCAGTTAACTTCTTCATCCTGAGCTCATTAAGATACATGTCCTGTTTTCACACAGTGTATCAGAACTTTGTCAGTTTCTTTTCTTGCAGGTGCAACTAAATAGAACATTGTATCCCAGAACTAATTTCCTGTTGACAGCTCTGCAAAGGAGCTTGTGAAAGTCAAACTGCATCTCAAGGCTAACTCCCTGAGTTCCAAATGCCTTTTACAATCATTTCAACAATATAACTATACACATTTTCAAACCAGAGAACCAAGTTTCACATAAAGATCTACATATATTTTTATAACCACAGATAAACAAGGGGAAGAAAAGATAGAAACAGCAATTGAAGGAAGGAGACTCATGAGACTGTCAGAGTAATCAGTTCCTAGGTCTCACAAGAAAATTTGATTGCACAATCAGACAGACAAGAGACGGAAAGGAGAAAATAGAACAGATACTTGCTTTTAACTCTTTCTGCATAACAAATGGGATAGGGTCTTATTCAACCTTGTCACAGAGGGAAACCTGTTAATGCAATTTTTGCTCACTAATAAAAGTTCATGTATTACTTTATGTGCATCCTACAGTTTCCATAGACTGTGTTAAACATTTAACCAATGGTAAAACATTAATACAGCGGTGCAAAATAAGGGATGTTGGAGTAAATCTCTACATGCAGCTGATGAGAAACGAGAAGAGTGCAGTTCAGCAGAAGAGACTGCAGAGATAGTGACAGCAACTAAAACAGACCACCCCTCTTCACAGCAGCTGTTGTTGTTGTTTAAGAGTCACTGCTTGCTTGCTCAGTCACAGACTGTTGTCACTGATGAGCCAAAATGGTGTCCCTGGCATAAAGCCTCGGCAAATGGAGATTAACCAGTTCTTTAGCATGAAGAATGCCAAGGTGTTGAGGCTGTGTGCTGTTGTCCTCCCGCCATCTACCATGCTGTCTCCCAGCACTAGGGAGGTAAGCGGCTGGGAATGCCATCTGCCATGCTGTCTCCAGCACTATGGAGGTAAGTGGGGGAGGTGGATTCTGCCAGTTGTTGAGTATTGGAGAGACCTATCAGACCCCAGCTTGGAATTAGTGGGGCAAACAGGGGACTGGCAAAGGCCAGCGTATGCAGGGCAATATTAGGGTGGTGGTGCGCGAGGGGCTGATAACCCAGGATCTTACTTTGAGTGGGAGCTCTTGCAGCAGGCTATAACAATTAGGACTGTGCAAGCACTAGGACCCGTCAGAAACCTTTAGCTAGCAGTACCCAGTGTAGGCCACCCCCAAAGTCGGCTCGCCTCGAACGTCATGCCAGTGTTATATCAGAGGCGGTCCCCAGCCCCACCTCAGTTCTTTTCCCACCACAGACCTGCTTTCATTGGCTCTTCAGTTGCCTTTAGTACTCCTGTTAGCAGTCTCAGCAAAATTTTCCATTGTTTTCTCTTCAAATTCCATTTTTTCTTCCCGTTACCATCTGCATGTTGACTTTACCGTCGGTTTCCTCTGCTTGACAGAAAAGGACATAGTGTTCCTGCTGCCACCAGATACCGGGAAAAGACTTCCCCAAGGCCTGTGTGTTTGCCTCGGGCGGACCATGACACCAAGAATTGCCTGATCTGTTGCAGCTTCACAAGTAGGACTAGGATCTGCTGCCTTAAAGCGCTAAAGGCCCATATCCTTGTAAAGCAAGTTGCCATGATGCAGCGCCTCCCAGAGAGAAGTCTTCTTCCACACCCGCTCATCAGGCACAAGGAGGAAAAGTGGGACTTGGACTGTCACAAGTCCCGTGAAAAGGACCAGAACTGGTCTCAGGCACTTTGCACTCTCATTCTCCCCACAAGAAGTCCTCCTCCTCTGGGTTGGGTGGCTGAGAGCATTCCCACTGGCGACACTCTGACGGTGAGCAGGATGCTACCGTCCACAAGACCTCAATGCCAGGTAAGACTAGTCAGGGCCCAGTCTCTGATCACCGACCCCACCTTGAAAGTGAAGGCTTTGCCCTTGCGCCCACCCTCCACCTTCTGGAGTTGGGACTTCGCTTCCTCAGCTGCCTGCCTCGGCCCTCTTAAGAAAGCCCGCCTATGGCTGTTCCCGGGGCTCGGGTAAAGGCCCACCCTCTGCAGGAACAGAAGTCAAGCTCAAAGCCAACACTGGCTCACCGACCCTCTGGCCCAACCGACAAAACCAAAGCCAATGATGGCTAAGTTAGGCGGCTCCAAACCTTCGGCAGCACAGGACACAGTGAACATTGTTAAACTGGCGCCATGCTAAACATTCACCGTCTGTATGGCCTCCACCCCTGAGGACCCGATGCCAATTTTCACCAAGACCTCCTGGATTTACCGTCTTTGCCCATACCTCTTCCAGACAATTCCAGCCTCCTGGCGGGTTCTGCCCATGATATAGTTCAACAAAGAAGAGCTCACCGAGCTTTTTCTGTTTTGGTGGGGCCAAGTCAAAAGACGTTTTACAACCGCAGCCAGATCCTATTCTGGCTCGAAAACCTGGGGAAAACAGCAGAGACAAAAGCCTTCTTTCCTGTGCCTAAACGTTCCCCTCAAACCAGTGTTGAAGTCCAAGTAACACACTCCAGTAGGTACACCTGGCCAGTCTCAACACAGGGAGCGACGCTCTCGCTCTACCAGCCACTGTCGTTCCTCAAGTAGCAGACAGTCCAGTAGCGATGCCAGTCTGACAACCGTCCAGGCATTCAGTAAGCCACCGTTGGTCATCTTGCCGCCGCTGGTCCCCTAGCTGTCATCGGTTCTACAGCCAACATTGGTCTTCCAAAAGGCAATGTTCACAGGAAAGAAGCCATTTTACTCCTGCTCAAGATCGGCCTCATACTATTCAGAGGGACATGGATCACATCACAGCTCCTCTGGGTCCAACCATTCCCTCTCCAGAGAAAGCATGTCCCCAATGAGAAAGACACTCCAAGGTCCCTCCTGATGATCCCACATTCATGGACGTCATGAGGCATATCCAGTCCTCTAATGGATGGGAGACAGAGAACTTGGATCTGGAACACCGAGGTTGGCGAAGTACCTGAGGCAGATGGAGCTAAAGCCTCTAGTGGTCCCTCCTCTTGTGGATACCTTCCAAGACCTTACCAGGATTACTTGGAAGCATCTGTCTACCACCTGGCAGTTCCTAAAACATCAGACAGGCTGTATAGAGCCCTGAGGAGAAGTCTTTCCTGGCAGAACACCCTCAGGTGGTCTCCATGGTGATTACAGCTGCGCACAAGACCAAGCAGCCTAAACACCTTAGCTCCCAGCCTCCTGATGTAGAGTCCACATACCTGGACCAGGTGGGCAAGAAGGTCTTTTCTGCCTCCACCTGTTCCATTCACTCTTTAACTTTCTCACTCATGTGGTCCAGTACCAAAATGCAATGGGAGAGGATTGAAGTAGCTCAGGCCTTGCCAGACTTGGCACAAAAGACTGAGCTCCTGGAGATGTTGAAATTGAGTTCGGACATAGGCACTCATGTCCTGAGGGCCTTATACGATACTGCAGATCGGGCCTCGAGGGCAGCGGCTTCCGGCATTTGCCTTCATTTTCATTCATTCATTTTATTTGTTAACAGGGTAGGGACACTGGGCCAAAGCCCTTTTCAGAGCCAACCGGACAGATAAACAAAAAACAACAAGACAAAATATAAAACTACAATACATAAAACATCATTCAACAACATCGATCATAACAAGTGCAAATTGACCATATTTATACAGTTTACACAGTTTTTATAAGGTAGAAGAAGGTCTGTTGGACCCATCGAGTCTACTTCCCCACACCATGTGGGTCAATAATATATGTGCCCATCAGTATTAATCCAATTAATTTCTAAATTGTTCAAACTTGGTTAAATCAACTATTTTCTGTGGAAGTTTATTCCATAATAGGATTGCCCTATTGTAAAGTAATGTTTTTTTTATTTCTAAATGCCCTTTGTACAAATAACTGTTTATTGTTACATCTTAGTATATTCGGTTTATTTGCAGATCTGATGTTACATTCCTCCATGAGATTTTTATCCTGTAGGATTTTAAACAGTAATAAAAGATCTCCTCTCTGTCTTCTAGTTTCGAGATCATACAATTGTAATATTCTACATCTTTCTTTATATGGTAAATTTTTAGTGTAAGAATTAGTTTGGTAGTTTTCTTTGGATGTTGTCCAAAGTTTTCTGTCCTTGGATAGATAAGGAGACCAAAATGCGGCTCCATAATCCAAGTGAGGCCTAATATAGGTGTTACATGCTGATAATATGAACGTCTCCTGTTTAAATCTAGATTTAAAGACTGAATAGGAATTAGCTGATCTTAAAGAAAGAGGTAGACCATTCCACATACTAGGTGCTTGACATTCAGATGAGTGAAGACCATAGTTATGCTTAACAGATTGGGCTACCAACACAATTCCTGAGTTGATCTTAAATTGGCTTCAACATTGCAGATCAAAACCAGATCAGACAAAGGAGACAAGCCCTCAGCATAATAATATAATAATAATAATAACATTTATTTAATTAAAGCGCCTTTCAAATTTTTCAAAGGCGCTGTACATAAAAACATGAGAACACCAGCATAATTAATACATACAGTAAAACAACACAGCAAATATTACAAACTAAAATAACCAATTACAACATAGCAGGAAATGCCTTCTCCCATAAAGACTTTAAGGCCTTTTTTAAAACTTCCACCGTCGTACTCTCGGAGCTGACGGGGCAGAGAATTCAGAGGGTAGGAGCCGCAAAACCGAGCATGGGCTCAGAGGACTCAGATTTACCTCGGAATCTCCAGCAGCCCCTCGTCAGCCAAGCGGAGCTGTCTCAGAGGGGTATAGAGCACGAGAAGGTCTTTCAAATAGTCAGGACCCGAGACCATGTAGGGCTTTGTGGGTCAGAAGACCCACTTTAAAGGTGATCTGCCACTGTATTGGCAGCCAGTGCAGAGTGCGCAGCACCGGTCAAGCTATGGAATCTTCCTTGAAACCCCCAGTCAACAAAACGCAAGGCCGTGATTCTGCACTAGCTGCAAGCCGCTGGACACGTCCCCAGAAAGTCCTAAGTAAAGGAGTTACAGTAATCGAGACGAGATGTCGAAGGCGTGGACCAAGACCGCAAGTCACAAGGTGGAACCAGGTGCCTAATCCTGGCGATGTTTCTGAGATGAAAAATGCAGTCTTGACAACTGCAGACACCTGATAACGGAGGGTCAGACCAGTGTCAAGCTCCACACCCAGGTTCACGCACCGCTTCAGAGATAGGGATCTGTTCTACCCCAGAATTAATCCAGAGGGACCCTGCCCTAAACCCTCAACCCTGCGACCAGGGTCCACCACCATAACCTCGGTCTTTCCTGATTCAGCTTCAAACCACTGGTATTCATCCAGTCTTGGATATCAGCGAGGCAGTTATTCAGCACCGAGATAGCACTAACCTGGTCAGGTGAAAAGACAGGTAGAGCTGGGTATCATCAGCGTAGAGTGAAACCTCAGCTCAAACCGTCTTACAATGTCTCCGAGATGTAGCATATATCTACGAATAACATGGGGAAAGCACTGAGCCCTGAGGTACCCGCAAGGCAGGGAGAAGGCCGGATGAATGCAAACCCAAGACCACTCTGCCTTCTCCCCTCGGTAAAGATGAAAACTATGTGAGGACCACACCGATAGTCCACAAATGGACCTCAGGCATTCGAGCAAAACCCCATGATCCACAGTATCAAAAGCTGATGACAGATCAAGGAGAACAAAATAGGCGGTGTCTCCGATTCTCACCATCAGGAGATCATTGAGCACCCAACCAGAGCAGTCTCGGTGCTATGCCTCTTATGAAAACCAGACTGGAGAGGTTCGTATAAACTATGGATGGTCAAATGGTTATCCAATTGCGCTGCCACAACTTTCTCAATAACCTTCCCACAAAGGGAAGTTAGAGATCAGTCGGTAGTTGCTAGGTCATCCGGGTCTAAAGAAGCTTCTTCAGAGGAGTCACCACCTTCCTTCAGAGAGCTAGGGAAAACTCCCGTCTATAAAGAACACTGGATAATCCGAGCAAGGACCGGGCCGTAGTCTCGCTCAACCCATAATCAGGGAAGTAGGGCCGGATCCAAACTACAACATGTTGGGCGCATCTCACGGACAATCCTCATAGTATTACTGAAATCGGTAGATTAAAGGAACTCCAGGAAACTCCGGCTCATGGCAAAACATTGATCAACTGCAACAACCTTAGAGTGAGGTCGGGGTACTGCCTCGAATGTCTTCCACCTTATTCAAGAAAAGAATCGAGCGATCTCCTCGCGAATCAATTTGCGTGAAAGTTCGATGGATCTGCCGACAGACTGGGTTGCACAGTCTGTTGACAGTTCTGAAGAGCTGAGCTGGTCGATTCCAGCGACAGAAATTTCCCTGGACAGGAATTCTGCCTTCTTATGGAAATTGCTGTTTGGTAGACTTATAGTGCTCTAGCTAAAAAGATGGTTGGCATCAGAGGCAGTCTTCCTCAGCAGCTCAACCTCGCAGCCCTCCTCAACGCCCCATCGAACCGTGGGGCAACGGGACAGCGGGAGGGGCAAACACGGGCTGGTGCAATCTGATCAAGAGCAGCCGAAATAGCCCCATTATAGGCCACTACCAGCTGTTCAGGATCAGTGCACAACTCGTCAAACAATGAGAGGTCAATAACTGCCATCAGGTCTTCAGGGACGATGTCCTGCAATGGGCGGTACTTGACCAACTCCACAGGGCCAACCTACCCAGGGGCCTCAAAATTGAACCCAACTGAACAATGATCAGACCAACCAACTGGTTCCACCACCAGGTCAGAAGCCTCGATCCCCAGGAGGAAAACCAGGTCAAGAGGTGACCTCCTTTGTGGAGTAGCTGCGAAACAACCTGTGTAAAACCCAGAGATGTCATCACCTGGAGGAAATGTTGACCAAAAGGTTAAGATTCGTCGACCCACGCATTGAAGTCGCCCAGCACCATCAATCTGGGTGACTCCAAGGCCATGTCGGCAAAATCTGCTATTTCCTGCAAGAAAGCTTCTCATCCCTGGTGGACAGTAAATGAGGGCAATCCTGCACCCACACCAGCTACCACAGTGCACTCGAATGATCTAGCCTCCTCAACTGGAGCGCCAGTTAGGCCCAATCGGTCTTAAAACAGACCGCCACCCCCACCCCCAAGAATCCAATCTCGGGCGTGTATAATCGAGAACCAAGGGAACGGGCGGCCTCTAAAACGGGTCGATTCCCATCCAACTAGGTCTCGGTAATGCAAGCCAGATCTGCCCTTTCTACAAAGTCTGCAATAAGAACAGTCTTATTGAAGACAGATCTGGCATTGCACAACAACACCCGAGTTGACAAGGATGTGACGAAGTTGTCCCAACCACTTGCCCTCCAAAACAGGAGGTGCCCTTGGGTATGGGAACCAGAACGGAACTACCACACTCCAGAAGCCATTTCACCCCAGGGCGTCTTCTAGGCTAACCACCCCTATGGGAGGCACTGCTCACTCCATCTCACAACCCCCCGCCCCCAGTTCCCCTCCCCTTCGCTGTGATCCTTAGTGCCGACACGATGATAAACATGGCTGGCAAGGGGACAAAAAAGGGGCTGGAGGGCATGGAGAGCGGAGGCCAATAACGAAGGATAGGTGGAGCCAGCCGGCACATCAGGCCGCTCAAAAGTTAAAACAATAAATAAAGCAACACCACAATCAACCTAACACTAAAATAAAAAATAAAATTGAACTAAACCAATACTCTAATACAACAACTATTAAACTATTTTATATCCACAAGCCCTCTCACGCCAGGGGACATTAATAAAATAATAAAGCTAAGACTAATGACAAAACAATAAATAGAGGAAATAATTTAAAGACCACCCTCCAGGACTCTCTCCACGAACCAGAAAAGGTGGAATATAAGATGAAACAAGCACTCTCACTGCATAAATTATCCCTGAAGTAAAATAGCTAAACAATACACATCCTATATATAAAATACAAAATAAAAATAACATCAACAAATAAAATTCAGTATACAGGAACCGTGGTTCACCATCCACATCAGCTGGGCAAAATAAAGGATCACCGGAGGGCCACAGGAACCGCCAGCCCAAAAAGATCGGTGACCCACTACTTCTACCCGGGTAGGACAACCCCCGCCAGCCCCCAGGAGTGTAGAGGAGGGAAAATTAAGGACCAGCCCTCCAGCCAACCCCACTCTCCACTGTGTGGACACCAACCAGGTCCACAGAACACTGCAAGCCAACTAATAGGCTAAATGAAGTCAGCTGCTCCAAGAACGCTTATATAGTCACAATAAACGAATCCAAAATCACTTATCTTGCAGGATCTCTTCAGGGCCACTCCTTTACACACTTGAAGTTCCACGATCCTGGCCCCAATATCCTTAAAACATCCAATAAGCCAAAAAGTTCCAAAGAGATTCAAAACTCAAATTCTGATCCAGTTCCAGGGAGAACCATCCACCAGGCCGCAGGGTTCCAACCAGAAATTCAGAGGCAACTACCCAGGCTATAATAGTGGCCTACCACCTTGACTCAGGTTAAATCAGCCCCCAGCCAACTATACCGGAGTCTAGGGAATAGGATCAGTGGGCGAGCCCTCCAGCAGGCCCCGATCCCAGCCCCTGTGTAGGTCACTCAACCTCTAGCACCTCAGGAAAACCAGCAGCCAGCCATACAGCAAATCCACAGTTAAAGCAAGGCATAGATGGCCTGGTGAACCATATTGCCTAAACAAGTACATTTATTTAAAGTGGGAGAAACCATCCCAAAGATGAGTACAATGAGCAATGGTGGGTAATAACTGGAATATCTAAAATCAACCGGCAGATGTTGTTATAAGCAACACTCAGAATCTGCCTTTCCTTGCACACAATTTATTATACAAGGGAGAAACATAGTTTATGTGAGGCATAAGAACTCCAGTAGCTAATATTCTGTGAGAGTCAAAAGACAAATATGACTTAAATTTTATGAAGCTGACCCAATTTGAAATGAATTTTCCTTTACCGATTTTACATGAGAAAAAAGTTAAGGAGGGATCAAGTAAAACTCCCAGGTACTAAACTCGGAAACCTGGTCAAGTAAATTACCTTGAGCATCACGAATAAATAAGTGTGTATCATCACTAAGCCGAGCAGAGCTACCAAACATCATAGCTTTAGTTGTTCTAGTATTCAAGACCATCATATTAGACGACATCCAATCACATAATCTTTTAATTCTACTTCCAAAGTAGAATTTATATGTTCAACAGATTGGCCCTGACAATACAAAATCAAATTGTTGGCATATAATAAACACTTACTCCTGTCAAATATTAAGGAACTTGGTTAAACAAGTGAAATAATGAGATAAGTAGGGACCAAGAATGGACCCTGAGGTACACTCACAAACAATGGGACAGGCAGTTGAAGAAATGGAACCAACAGAAACATATTGCAAATGACCCTGCAAAAATCATGGACGATAGCAACTGTTGAGTCAGACAACCCCAAAATAGTGAGCTTCTGACAAAGAAGAATGATTAATCAAGTCAGCCTTGGACAGGTCAGCGAACACCGCCCCATTAACAAACCGTCATTACATCCTTGAAGGACGGTGTTAGTGAATTTGACCAGGGCTGTGCCAGTCCCTCTGACCACACCGGAACCATGTTGTTCAGCACAGAGATATCACCTCCACCAGAAAATCATTAAGCTGACTTACCATCAGGTGCCATGCTTGGCTTAAGTCTTGGGATTCTCCCAGGATCTGCAGTCAGAATCCGGGACCTCCCTTTCCAGGGTTCCATCCTCTTTTGGGAGGAGATGGAGAAACATAGCTCTCATCTCCAAGAATCTGGGAAGTCCATCTGGTCCATCCGAAAACTATGGAAGGTGGACCAGAAGCCATTTCACAAATGGCCTTTTCAGAAGACCTCAGGGCAGAAAAACCATGGCCAGTTTCCACAGAGAGGCAGCTTTAAGAGGAAAATCACAACCCAAGCTTGTGGGAGCTCTATCTCTAGAGGCCCCAACTCCTACCAGCCCTCTCTTCTGACTCTCCTCTCTTCTGACTCCCGGAGCTACCCAATGACTTGTTACCGACCCTCCTCTGGCAGAGGTTAGGGGGAGGTAGAGGGTCATGCTTCTCCCTCTACCAAGTGGGATGAGCAACATTCACGACAGATCTCTGGGTTTATACCTAATAAGGAGAGGACATACCTTAGAGTTCACTCAGATCCTCAGAAGAACCACCAAGGTCTCTTGCTATCTTCGCCGCACATTCCTCTAATAGAAGGAGAGTACAGACCCTTCTGCAAAAGCGGGCAATAGAGCCAGTTCCCCAGGGATAATGGGGAAAAGGTTACTACTCCCACTTCTTCCTGGTTCCAAAAGACCGGGATCTTCATCCCATCCTGGAACTCAGCTCCTAAATCTTTTATAGAGTACAAAGGTTCAGGATGGTCATTCTGCCAGGCCTCATTCCCTCTTGCACCAGGGGATTGGCTTTGCTCTTTGGATATGCAGGACACCTACATGCACATAAAGGTCTTCCTCCCCACGGAAGTTTCTGATGTTCCACTTCCAGGGAGGCATTATCAGTTCCAGGCCTTACCATTCGCCTCTCTTCTGCTCTTGAGTCTTCACCAAGTGCTTAGCAGTTGTGGCTGTGGCTGTCAGATGCAGGGCCATTACATCTTCCCTTATCTAGACAATTGGCTTCTGGCAGTGCCATCTAGAGTGCAACTTCTCGCTGCTCTGAGACACCTTTATTCTCTTCCGAGCTAGGGATCACCTAAATCTTCCAAAGTCTTCCCCAGAGCCCAGTCAGTGACTCCTTTTTATAGAAGCAGTCCTCGACACAGTTCAGGCGTGGCCTTCCTCCCACAGGATGGAGGGATCGTCTCGGTGGTAGCCCGAACAGTACCTGTGGCCCCATAGGTCCCAGCCAGAACCTCCCTCAGACTTCTGGGGCACCTGGCGGTAAGCCATACTCCTGATTCTCTTGGCTTGCCTTCACATGAGGGTCCCACATAGCGGATGCTGAGGGTGTAGTGTGACCAGAAGTTAGACGATCTGGACCAGCCAGTCAGAATCTCAGACCCGTAAGAAGGACTGTTTTTGGTGGTTGGACCCATCCAACGTGAACGAGGGATCCTTTTCAGCAGGAGCCCCAGAATTGGATCCTAACCACAGATGTCTCACTGTCTCAGCTGGGGCGCCATCTAGGAGACAATCAAACCCAGATGACATGGTCTCCAGATGGGCAACAGCTCCATATCAGCATTCTAGAGATGCAAGTGATCTTGAATGCCTTTGGGTGTTTCAGACAGACCTTCGCTAGGCTGTCTTCTCATCCAGATGGACAACACATCGGTAGTGTTTATGTCAACAATCAAGGGGCACGACTCCTACCCCATATGCAGGGAGGCGATGAGAGTCTGGTATTGGGAACTGGAACATCTCCTATCTCTCACTGCTGTTAATGTTCCAGGCGTCCAAAACATCTTGGCCGACAGCCTAAGCCGGTTGCGGTTCAAGGTCACGAGTGGAGCTCCTCCAGTCAGTAGCAGATCAACTGTTCAACAGGTGGGGCCATCCAGAGTTGGACCTCTTTTCGCCTCCACTCAATGCCAAACTGCCCAGTTTCTGCTCGTGAGAGCCCATGCCTGATGTTTTCTAGCCGGACGCGGTGTTCCTCTGTTGGATAGGGAGATTTCTGTATGCCTTCCCAATTATTCGGAGGGTTCTTTGAAACTTCAGGCCGAAGGAGCAGAGATGACCCTCATCCCCCATTCTGGCCTTGGCAGATTTGGTTCCCACTACTTCAGCAGCTGACAGTGGAACTCCTATTCAGCTGCTGCTGAACTCACACTTAACTGTCCCAGGACCAGGGCATATTGGTCCACCCGGCCCTCAGATCCTTTCATCTTCATGCCTGGCTCCTGCAGACGAGTAAAATCCAGGTTTGGGGTATCCCAGGAGGTGGCAGGCATTCTTGTGGCAGCGAGAAAGCCTCTACTAGATCCACTTATGCCATGAAGTGGAAGTGTTTCTGTCTTTGGGCTTCATCCCATCACTTAGACCTCTTACATGCCCAGTAAACTCAGTTCTACAGTATCTCCTCTCCTTGTTAAATCAAGGCTTGAGCTACTCCTCCATAAAGGTACATTTATCAGCAATTTCTGCATACTATGTACAGGGACCCTGGTTTTCCATTTTACCGGTAACACGGTAACAATCACGGAATCCTGCTTGGTTTGAGGATTTTGAATTCTATACCGGTGCCTCACGGAAATTGCATGTCACTGCACAGAATCTCTAAGATTTCAGCATATTTTTAAATTTTTTTTCTTTCTATGTCCCCTTCTCACAGCATCAGTCTCAACTTTTCAGAGATCCCTAGGCTGGGTATCCCCTAGCTTCACCCCAGGTAATGCTCAGGAGCTCCTGTGGGCCTGCCCCTATCCTGCGGGATTGTACCTCCCCCAGGTGGGAAGGAGGGAACCCAGGTCACCCTCCACACTCCATTAATGTGTGTCGGACAGCTCAGTGGGTCCCCATGTAGCCTGGTTATGAAGTCTGGGGCACCTGGGTCCCTTCTGCCAGTGACCGATGTACGGTGATTGTTCCTGGTTTTCTGGTGACTGTCCCTGAGGGCATCTGCACAGAGGAGTTCAAGGTAGGTCACATAGAGCAATGCCACTGCTCCAGATCCTGGCTAGCTTCCTCCCTCCTGATCACTCTGCAGCACCATTGCACCACCACCCATGGTCACACAGGTGGTGGTAAAGCAGCAGAACCTGCAGCCCACCCTTCCTGGAGGAGGAGAGCAGTCCCCCAGGTGCTTGATTCTACTCCCTGGCCAGGCCTCCAGCAACCTGAGTTCACTTCTGACCCTGGGTCACTGGCATTATAAGCAATAGTGCTACCGCGCCAGTGGGTCGACTCCAGATTTCAGCATCTTAAAATGAATGCTGATGTGCTTTGCATTCTTTCTGCTTTGCTGCATATAGAGTCAGTAAGGAAATCACCTGCACTGCTTTGTTGTAAACAGCCATTCAGTTTAATCACCCATGCCTAGTGGTTAGAGTAACAAACAGTGATTGAACAGGGTACTTCCAGCAGACTTGGGTTTGATTCCCCAACCTCCACTTGCATACTGTGCGACTCCAAGCAAGTCACTTAACCTCCCAGTGCTTCTAGATCACTCCTGAAAACAGAAAGTTCTGCCTAGTGGGCCTTACCTGCTTTACAAAGAACATAAAAATACCAATATATGTTTACTACTTCACAGAATAGTAGTCAGGGTACCATGTAATTTGCCTGTGTTTTACTTGGGCTGCAATGATTTTGTATAGGGAAGATAAATGTTCAGATACGTTTTATGTGCTTTATAAGCTTGTTGTTAGATTTGTCAGGTTTTTATTGTGTTCTTTGCATATGAGCATCTAGGTTGTAGGTTGCTAAATGCAGGATCACTGTTACCAACTAGCTTATTCAAGTTTATACTGTAATCAGTAGGGCCATCTAAAATCCTCAGTTGTTTGAATGAAAACTAGTCTGAATAAAAGTATGTTCACAAAGGAGAAACTGCCTTACTACTTATGAAAAGACTTCAGAGTTAACACCCATTTAGGTGAACTGGATGATTTGCACCTTTTCTCCCACCTGCTGTTTCAGTCTCTGTGACAACAAAAGTTTTCTGATGACTGCTTCAACAAAAGCAAAGTTAAGTATTTAAGTGTACTTATGTTTGGCCAGTGGATTTTGAAAGCACAGTCAATGACATACAGAAGGTAAGACCCCAGGGCTGTATGATGCTGGTGGGCAGAGTAGTGCTCAGTTCACATCTGAACAAAGACATGAAAACTGGGAGACACCCTTTTCATGGACACCAAGTAAAAAAACATCCACATGTCTGGGAGATGCATGAATCCATTTGAAGGTCCTCCACTAATCACTTGTGGATTTTTAGGTGAAGACACTATTTCAAAGAAGCAAATTCAAGCAGGTTTTTTCTCCTCCCTATCCCTGGCCATCCACTCCTTCAGGCCTGCCAAGGCCCCCACCACTGCTGCTGAGTCCCGACCACCATCCACTGCCCCTTACTGCTGTGCTACCAGGTAACCCAAAGTAACCCTTCATTGAGCGGGCCCCTACCCTTGTTGGAGGCTACCAGGAGGAGAATTACCCCAAAGAGCTTTCTGTGTATCCTGAGCATGGCAGGGGTCAGAACAGACACATGTCTGGGGCTTCCAGCTTATGGAGGACCAACAGCTGTCCTTCGGTTGGCCAGCGGGTGTTTTCCCATTTTCTTGGCAGGCCACATGATGTCACGGCACAAGCCGATGTCCATCACACTCCCTCCTGCAGTGAGGGCTGACATGTTGTTGTGCCTCTAGCCTCCACCAGGGCCAACAAATGCTGAGCCGTGAACCCACCCTCCCTCCCAGTATAAGGTGCGTGGTCATTGGACAATCAAGCCTTCACCCACCAGCTGGCCCTCCAACACCCAAGCCTGTTCCCTAACCCTGGTCAGCGGTGTCACAGGCAGAAATCCAGCTGAGGCAGTTAAATTATAGACAGGAAAACAAAGGTAGTCCACCTTAGTGGTGATGGTTCAGATTAATTCACATCTGTGTTCTAACAAGCAAAGAGACCAAGTCATTTGTAACTTGTGCATGTGAGGTGGGTGTTGAAGAAAGGGATCATAGTGCTGTCACTACTGCCATCACCCCTGAGGGATGTGGACTGCATTGTTGCTCCTGCCATCATACCGAGGTGGTGGGGGCTGTAGTGATTCTGCCATCACCACTGGTGGATGGGGAATGTAGTACTGTTGCCATCACATCTAAGGGATGGGGGCCACAGTGCTGCTGCTTCTGTCACACCTGAGGGAGGGAGGTCGAGTGATGTTGCTGCTGCCATCACACCAGAGGGATGGGGGCAGTAGTGCTGTTGGTGCTGCCATCGCACCTGAGGGATGGGGTCAGAAAAGCTGCTTCCATCACACCTTAGGCGGGGGGTTGTAGTGCTGTTGCTGCCATCACATCTTGTACCTAAAATAACGTTAAATTGGTACAAGGATGGAAGGATGTGCAACAGTGGAGGTCAAAATTGCAAAATGCATGTTAGCAGAGTTAAAAATTGTTAAAGTACAGAATCAAATACCGTAAAACCTGGATTTTGGCTTTGCAGACACTAGTGACAATACCGCTTTTTACAATGTGCAAAATGGAATATGCCCTTTCTCAATCCCGTAAACCAGTGTCCCTGACCATGTACCAATGGAGGGAAAGACATTTGCCCTACTGGACGTGTCCAGTACCTTTTGAGAGGCATCCTCATATCAAGCCTCCCATCTGAGATCTAATACCACCCTGGTACTTCCTGTTTGTGCTGGAGAAGCTCACCCTCCCTCCTTTTGAGCCCACTATGGATTATGAGCTTCCTTTCTTTCTTGGAAAGTGTTATTTTTGGTTGCAATTACTTCTGCTCTGAGAGCTTCTGAGCTTCCGCCCTGATATATGATGGCACTCTTCTCTCTTATACCTAAGCTTTATCTTCCTGTTGCACTTTATCTGGATATAAGCACAAGCCTACCTTAGCTACCTACTGTATAGGCTCCACAACATTGCCTCCTCATCTGTAATTGAATGTCTGTATAATTACTGTTCCTTCCTCATGTACTCCCCACCTTGTTTCCCCCAGGTCGCATCTGGAAACGAGTGGTCCTCCGCTCAGTATGCCTGCCTGGTTAAACTCTTAATAAATAAATAAATATGTAAGGAGCCTTATATATTTTTCATAGGGACATGGTGTCCCTGAGAACAAATCCTAAGTTCTTACCCAAAGTGGTTTCTGAATTGACATTGAATCAGGATGTCAGCCTTATGGTGTATTACTCACCACTCAAATAGGGGGAAGTGCTCCTGCATACTCTGGACATCCACAGGGTGCTTAGATACTACCTAAAATGCACTGCTCCACACCGCAAGATGCCAAGGCAATCCAATGTCGAAACAAACTCTCTCAAAATGACTGGGTAACTGTATTGTTTATTGTTACAACAAATATAACAAGACCCTACCAGACTTGGTTAGAGGTCATTCTACCAGGAGTGGCTGTTTCATTAGCATCCTTGTGAAATGTTTCCATTGGAGACATCTGTGCAGCGGCTTCCTGGAGCTCAGTGCATACCTTCATTAAGCATTACAGTCTGACATTGCTTCTAGGTGTAGGGCTGGTTTTGGCCTCTATGTCCTGCAGGGCCTCCTTTCTTAAAGTGCCCTGTTAGCACTGGTGCTTTCAGCCTCCCAGTTCCTTGTTCCTTTTGGGACTGCTTGGGATTCAGTCCTAATTGTTATAGCCTGCTGCAAGAGCACCCACTTGAAGTAAGATAGTACAGTTCACGTAAGAACTTACGTAATGGTAGCTCTTTGGGAGGAGCTCTTGCAGCAGGCACTGCTTTCCCGCCCTCCTTCCTCTGGTTGAGCTCGTTGCATCCTTTGTTACAGCAAGCTACTGCCTGGTCCTTATTCCTGTGTCTCCATCGGGTGAACTGAGCTGGGGCTGGGGACCGCCCCTGATATACTGTTGGCTGCCATCGGGACGGTTTATCGCCGGGTCAGCCTGCACTGGGTACTGCTAGCTAAAGGTTTCCAATGGGTCCAAGTGCCTGTGGTATAGTCCAAACTGTTATAGACTGCTGCAAGAGCTCCTCTCAAGATCTGTTATGGGAAGTTCTTACATAACGTGCATTTCTAGATACTTCACTTTAGGATTTTGCTGTTTTTTGAACATGCAAGCTCTTTTAGCTGTATTATTGCTAGACTGCCAAATAGTTTGCGGAACTAACTGGCTCTGCAATTAGGAAGCAAGTTTTCAATATTAAACTACTGTTAATTGCGGTTCCTACCGCTTGTTTATCTTTCTAAATGTTGCTGTTTTAGCTTATTTTAAAAGGCATTTACAGTTTTGTGATCAGTTCCCATTTTAGTCAGGAACCAACCACATTTTGTTTAAAACTAAAGAAATCTTTGTCAAATCGTGGTTCCCATTTCCTTCAAGGAACCGACCATGATTTGTATTTTTCCCATTTGGGAAGTTTGGTTTAGTCTTCTGACATTTGGCATGTCAGAAAGACCTGAAAAGAGGACAGGACCCACAGGTTTTAAAAATTCTATTAAGTGTTTTCAAATATTTGCTACGACTGATCGCCATGATTTATGTTTAGAGTGCCTGGGTCACAGTCATATTTTTCTGTGAATGTGCAGTAACTTTTGTTCTAAAACCATCAAGTAAAGAGCCAAAGATTAGAGAAATGGCTTGTGCTCCACTTCAGTGTCACCAAAGCAACCTGAAGAGGGCTGTTCTTCCATACTAAAACAAAGGAGAAACCCTCTAAAGATTCTTCAGACCCCAAAATTACTGAGAAGGGGTCTGAACATACTAACACAAAGAACTACTGAGCAGGCTTCTGAGTCTGTGTCTGCCAAAATGAAATTTAAAGAAAAGCATGTTGCTGCACCTCCCACTGAAAAAGCAAGGGGCTCCCAGCAGACAAAGATAAATTGACCTCTAAGGAGGACATTGCCAAAGCCCTATATGAGGTCAATCAGACCTTACAGACTGCAGGTTCCATACTGGGTGCACGGGTTCAAATCCGCCACTGGTTCCCATGAACCAGGGCCAAAGGATTTACATTGAGGAGGATCCAGATCTAGGGTAAACCACTGAGCCTGGGGTATCCCCAGATCAGGAGTTTGGTACCCTCCTTGTGGGCATGATGATCTTTCATCCCACTTTTCATTCATCAGTCAGATGGCTGACACTTTGGGCCTCCCTCACAAGACTCTATGGAAGATGAGGAGGCGGCACAGTTTTAGATATAATGGGGTTGGTTCCCATAAAAGGTGGTCCTTCCAGCCACAATTCTTTTAAAAAGGCCACTTTGAAAATTCTACAGACACCTTCATCTCTCCTGGAGTAGTCAAGATGGTGGAGGAAAAGTATCACCTGGATAGAGCTGCTGCTGATTATTTGTATACCCATCCAGATCATGAGGGTGTGATACAGGCTGCTGCCTGTGATAAGGCTAAAGTACTCTGACATCTCATCCTCAAGATAAAGATTCCAGAAAAATTGACACTATGGGGAAGAAGGGTTATTTAGCCTCTTCTCTTCTCCTCAGACAGACAGCTTATTTGGCATATGCTGCACAATACCAGACAGCCCTGTGGAAATTCCATGCTAGTTTTAACTGATTGAATTCCAGGCGATGTAACATGATATGGCAGATATTGCCGGCGTCTTTGGATGCCACAGGTACCAGCTTCACATGGCTGTGGATGCAAATAATACTGCTTCAGTTGGATGGCCTTGTCAGTGTCACTAAGAAGGTTTGCCTGGCTCAGAGCAACCAGTCTTACCGAACTCAGTTAAAGGCTATGGATTTTCCTTGTGAAAACAATTCCCTTTTGGTGACAAGACTAAGGCGTACATGAAAAAGGTGGAAGGGTACAAAACCACCTATAGGAGTAACTCCACGAGAGAGAGAGAGAGAGAGAGAGAGAGAGGGGAGGAGAGCCTCCACTCTTTTAGATCCACAGAAAGGTAAGGTAGGGTAGGAGTACTACTCCAGGTCTTGTGCCCCATTCTCTATGCCTGTAGAGTATACACAGGTCAGAGGTTACCACAGGGCTGGAGGTCTTCTAGGCAAGCTAGTCCAGCTACCGCTTCTAGACCTCAGTCCAACAGTATCCCTGACTGCTCAATACTGGCTGCCGCCCCTCTTCCAGTAGGGGCAGGCTGGCTCACTACTTCAATACTAGGAAACCATTACCACAGACAGGTGGGTTCTGGAGGTGGTGAGTCAGGATCTATGTCTACAGTTCAAACAGTTTCCAAAACTCCAGGGCCACAGAGTTTTCCAGCCTTCAATGCCTGCAGAGACAACTCTGCTGGAGTTGGAAGTAAAAAGCTCCTGCAAGCCAAGGCAATAGAGTCCTTCTTACCCAAAAGGAAAGGGTATGTCCTCAAGATACTTTTTAACCAAAAGAAAAATGGGGATTGGTGACCAGTCTCAGATTCATAAACAAACACTTGGCAAAGCCCAGGTTCAAAATGGTAACACTGGCCATAGTTATTCCTTCTCTAAAGAAAGGAAACTGGCTGGCATCTCTGGATCTGAAAGATGCTTACAGTACTTTCACATTCCGATCATAGAATCTGTCGGCAGATAAGGACCATACAGCCCACCTAGTCTGCCATTTTCCTACTTGGTTTGGCAATCCTTACTCTTATCTGGACTGCCTTTCCCTGCTCTGCTGTACAGCAGGGTGCCTTTATGCTTATCCCATGCACTTTTGAATCCCTGTACTGTTTTCACTTCCACCACCTCCGCTGGTAGGCTGTTCCATGGATCCACCACCCTCTCTGTGAAAAAATACTTCCTAGCTTTCCCCTAATCCTCCCTCCCTCTCTCCAGCCTCATGTTATGCCCCTTGTCCTTGTTCCTTTTGTCTCTAAATGCATCCCTCCTGTACCCTGTTTATTTCTCTAAGGTATTTGAAAGTTTCTATCACATCCCTCTCTCTTCTAGTGAATAGATATTTAGTTCCTTGGGTCTTTCCTCATAAGGCTTGTGGTACAGTCCATGTATCATTTTGTTGCTCTTCTCTGGACTGCTTCCATTCTGTCTATGTCCTTCCTGAGATGCAGTCTCCAGAACTGGACACAGTATTCCAGGTGAGGCCTCACCAGTGATCCATAAAGTGACATCACCACTTCACTCCTCCTACTTGTTATGCCCCTTCCTTTGCCGCCAGCATTCTGTTCACCTTCCACACTGCTTTTTCGCATTGTTTGGCTGACTTCAGGTCATCAGATATGATAACCTCAGGTCTCTCTCCTGACTTGCGGTGGCTAGAACCTGCCCTCCCATCCTGAATTCCTCTCTTGAGTTTCTAATGCCCAGGTGCATTATCTTGCACTTCTTAGCGTTGAAACCAACTGCCAAACCCTTGACCATTCCTCAAGTAGTCTTAGGTCGTTTCTCATTTTATCTAGCCCCTCTGTGTGTCGACTCTGTTACAGATTTTGGTGTCATCTGCAACAGGCATACTTTCCCTCCAGACCCTCTGTAATGTCACTTATGAAGACATTGAATAGAACTGGACCCAGAACTGATCCCTGTGGAACCCCACTGGTCACCTCCTCTCTTCTGACTTTATGCCATTTACTACCACCCTCTGGGTCCTGCCTTTTAGCCAGTTACCAACCCATTTTACTACATTAGAGCCTACGCCAGGTTCCCCAATTTGTTAAGCAACCTTCTGTGAGGAATGGTGTCCATGAGCCTTACTGAAATCCAGGTAGGCCACATCCACCGCCCCTCCCTGATCCACCACCCTGGTCACCCAGTCAAAGAAATCGATAAGATTAGTCAGACAGGACCTACCCTCTGTGAATCCATGCCGCCTTGGGTCTTTGCACGCTTGACTCCAGGAACTTCATTGCCCTCTCCTTAAGCAGAAACTCCATCAGCTTCTCCACCACTGAGGTCAGGCTTACATAGGTCTCATAGGTAGATACAAGGCCAAGAAGACCAAGTCCATAATGGCCTGCCATATTAATAACCTGTAATACCCTGCATGGTTAAGAATTCATCCAATCTTTTCTTAAATTCTATCATAGTCCCTGCTACCACATCTAATGGCAAACTATTCCATAGTCTAGCTACCCTTGTACTAAACCAGTACTTCTTGCTATTTGTACGATAAGTGTTAATCTTGATTTGAAGTGGGTGTACCCTAGTATCATAGATCTGCATCCTTAGTTCCAGGCCCAATTGGGACCATAAATCATCATCCAAGAGTGCTCTGTATACCATACACATATCTCCCGGAGCAGACGGAATTCCAGTGAATAGAGACCAAGTTCCTGCAATCTCTGCTGGTAACATAGCCCATCTAGGCGTGCCACCTGTTTAGTTACCCTTCTTTGTATTCGTTCAAGGAATTTATCACTAATTTGCTGCCTGGTGACCAAAGTTGGGGCAATATTCCATATGAGGACAGATCAGTGCCTTATACAAGGCATCATCACCAATCTATCTCTGCTTTTAAATTGCATATTAATACAGTATAATAACCCTCTGGCTTTCCTGATAATGATAACTTGATTGCAATGAGTCCTAAATCTAAGATCAGTAGTTATATTAATGCCCAGGTCACTTTCCTCCGCTGTTGCTTGTAGCTCCATTCCATTTAGATTATATTTGGAGTGGTTATTTTTTCTCCAGATGCATAACTTTACACTTATCTATGTTAAATGTAGAATGGTTCAATTTCGTCAATATTCAAGTTCCTTTAAGGCTAATTGTAAGATATCCGCATTCTCTTTACAATTTATTTTAAATCAATCCTAGTGTCATCAGCAAACTTAGAGAGCCATACTGGTGTAGACATTTGCATAGATGATATGTACAGGTTAAAAGATAAGGGCCAACACTGAGCCCTGAGGGACCCCACTAGTCACCTGCTCTCAGTCTGACAGGGATCCCTTACGAAACCCTCTGTCTTTGATCAGTCAACCAATTTTAGATCAGAGGAAATATCTGCATGTATACCATGCAAAATTAATGCCTCAATTAAAAGGCCATGGGGTACCTTATCAAAGGCCTTGGAATAATCCAAAAAAAATATCCACTGCATTACAAGAATCAAGTGCCTGATTTACCTTTCCATAAAATTCCAGCAGATTTGTTTAGCATGATCTACCCTTTCTGAAACCGTGTTGATGTGGGTCAATATCTCCTGACTGAGATAATTTATCAGTGATATATGTTTTATCATCCCTCCATGATTTTACCAAAATCGAGGTGAGACTAATTGGTCTGTAATTTGAACCCCCTGTCTAGATCCTTTCTTATATAGAGGAATCACCTCAGCCTGCCTCCACTCATCCAAGACTTCCACCTTATCTGTGGAGTATTGGAATAAATAGACCACAGGGGCTGCTAATACATCGACCAATTTAACACCCTAAGGTGGAGACCATCAGGTCCCTGGGCTTTATTTTGGTTCAATGCTTTTAGTCTGTCTCTCACTTCATTGACATCAATTTTGAATGGTTGATCCGCATCCCTATACTGGTGTTTCAGAGTATTATAAGTTTTTGGGTTATACGCTGAGGCAAAGTAGATATTGTATGGCAGGCCATATCCTTATGCGTCTGTTATTAATTCACCATTTGATTTCTTCAAGGGCCCAAGTGTTTTGTTACTGCCTTTTTAATTATTTATATAAGAAAAAAGATTTGTAATTATTATGAACTCTTGTGGCTAATTTATATTCATAATCTGCTTTTGCCCTACGTATACTTAGTCTGCATTTTTAAGTTCAGCCTTATATTTCGTCCAGCTTTCTAACTGCCCACAATTCCTAGCTTCCCTGTATGCTTTGTTTTTAGATTTAGTATTTTTTACTACAGTAGAAGTAAACCAGGGTGGATTTTTTGGTATTTAGTAGATTTCCTTGAACTAGGGATACATTTTTGTACAAGGGTTTTAATTTATTGCTTAATATATTCCATATATGATGTAATGTCTGCCCCATTAAATCTGACTGCCATTCCCAGGCTGCTAGATGAGCCCTGATGCTGTTAAAATCAGCCCTACTGTAATTATACACCACTGAAATACTGGCGGCTTCATTGTAACTTTACTAATATAAAATCCACCATATTGTGGTCACTAGAGCCTGAGGGGTGTATAGCCCTACAATCCAGGATATCATAATCCATATTGCTAAAAACTAAATCAAGGTATGGGAGCCCCTAGTAAAATCCTTAACATGTTGCTGTAAACCAGTCAATAAAAAAGATTCAAGGAATTTTGCTAAGCTTGGTGACTCAGCTGTAGGGGGTCCCAACTTAACCTTAGAAGATTAAAATTGCCTATAAAACATAGAAACAGAGAATTTGACGGCAGATAAGGACCGCTTGGCCCACCTAGTCTGCCCATTTTCCTACTCAACAGATAAGCTGCAGATCCTAGATAACCAACAGCTTACTTCCTCCTACCCCACTAGGACTGCCTTATGTCTGTCTCATGCATTCTTGAATTCAACCACTGTTCCTGACTCCACGACTTCCTCAGGAAGGCTGTTCCAAGTATCCACAACCCTCTCCGTGAAACAATACTTTCTCACATTACCTACCAACAGGGAATAGAAACATAGAAACATAGAATTTGATGGCAGATAAGGACGCTTGGCCCACCCAGTCTGCCCATTTCCCTACCTAATAGATAAGCTGCAGATCCTAGTTAGCCAGCAGCCTACTTCTCTACCCCACCCCTAGAATTGCCTTATGACTGTCCCATGCATGCTTGAATTCCACCATTGTTTTTGACTCCACAACCTCCTCGGAAGGCCGTTCCATGCATCCACAACTCTCTCTGTGAAAAATACTTCCTTACATTACCTCTGAGCCACCCCTCCATCTTCAAATTGTAGCCCCTTGTTCTTGCACACCTCTTTTTTGAAATATGCTACCCTCTTGGACTTTGTTGAGTCCCTGAGGTGCTGAAAGTTTCTATCATGTCCCCCTCTCCTCCTTTCCTCGAAGCTATAAGCTCCTTTAGTCTCTCTTCATATGTCTTCTGGTGCAGACCCTGCACCATTTTAGTTGCCCTCCTCTGGACAGCTTCCATCCTGTCTATGTCCTTGGGGAGATTGGGTCTCCAGAACTGCCGCAGTACTCCAGGTGAGGTCTCACCAGCTGTCTGTACAAAGGATGACAACTTCCTGTTTTCTACTGCCAGTGTGAAATTATGTATAAATTCTATTAGCTGAAGGTCTTCTGGCTGTGAGCTGGATGGTGGTCTATATACAACCCACATTTATTTTTGGCTATATGGGGTGATAACTTGACCCTAATCTACTCTGTTATGTCATAATTAGAAGTGTCTACATTATCTGAAACAATACAATCAGCCACATATAAAGCAACACCACCGCCCTTGGAATGTGGCCTATCCCTATGGTGAAGAACATACCAAGGATTTGTTTATCCCAGGAGTCATCTTGTTTCCATCATGTTTCTATAATAGCACACAAACTGATATGATACTGATTTAGTGTAAACACCAATTCATCCAGTTTATTATTGAGACTTCCTGCATTTATTAATAGACATCTCCATTGTTCTAATGGTCCTGGCCCCAGTTGCACTGATGTCTGTGGGTGCGTCTCCCATCCCCCCATCCTGGGAGTTTAAATATTTATCGATTGACTGTTTTAGTGTTTGTGAAAAAGGCGCTTTCTCTGCCTATTCAGATGCATCCCATCCAGTGCAAACAGCCTTGTATCATAGAAGCTAACCCAATTATCTATGAAGTTGTAATCTTCTAAGGCACCACCTTTTAACCACCCATTTAGGCCCTCAATTTCTAATCTCCTTTTAAAATGGACCCCTGGACTTGGGAGAATGCCTGAGACAATTAGGTCACAGCCTCTGGCTTTTAAGTCCACACCACATATTCGAAATCTCTTTGGATGTCAATTATTTTTCTTTTCCCACCTCATTTACACTTACATGGAGCAACACCAGTGGTTGTAAGTATGTTCTAGAAGGCCAGGTATAAGGCGCCTAATATCCGATATCCCCACACCAGGCAATGCACTAACTGTAGTGCTGGAGTTTCTATATTTACATAATACTGAATCGGTATATTTCACCATAGAGTCTCCAATAACCAAAACATCTCTATGAGATGTACTCTGTAATGTTGTAACTTGTTCTGCTTGGTTCCCCAGACAAACCACACTTGGGCATATGGTATGAATCTGCTGACTGAGAGGCTAAGTCTCTTGCTCAGACATAACATCATGTGCAAGAAGACTAAACCTGTTTGGTGTCAATATATTTGATTTGCCCCAATATTCCGTCTACCCTTCCTTGTTTTGGGGAACTTGACACCACTCTTCTTTCTTTTCAGCATTTTGTAATAACAATACTTCTATGTGGGTACTTGCAATAACCTGACTACGGTTAAAGCTTACTTCTTCAGCTACAGAGTCTATGTAGTTTTCCAGGCTGCTAATATCTGCTTGTGTTTTTAATCTGTTCCATAGAGCAAATATTTCAGCCTGTAATGCCTTGATCATCACACAATCGGCGCAAGTAAAGTATTTTATAAGTTCACCCAATAAGTACATTTGACAACTAGTGCGTACACTACTTGTCGTTGTCCAGTATTTAATGGGTCCATAATTGTATTGCCTATACTGCCTTCACAATACTTCTTACTGTCAGGCCCTAAGCCCTATTGGCACTGTTGACACGGATGACCGCGGCCTGGCGACGAGCCCTACTCACGCTCGCCCTGCTGCGCAGCAGGCCAAGTATTTAGCTGTAATTTACCCCAGAAGTGCTTTAGGAGGTCATTGGTCCTCGCAACACAAAGTTGCTAAAATCTATTAAAATTCCCTCTGTGCGTCTCCTGCTGATTCGCAAGACAGGCACATTACATAAAAATGTTCCAACACGTTTTATATCAATACATAGTGTTTTGTAGTCTTTAGGTCACCCAAAACTACCATTGTCCTCCTACTTCCTGAATTGGATGTAGGGCTCCAGATACAGCAATTTAGCACAGTAAAATAACTACAGGTGCTTTGTGCACAGTAAAACTAAGCACCGAGGTTCACAATGTGCACACAGTTTAATGTCTCACTCCTATAACTCACTCACTGCAGCAGGCCGAGTATTTATTTATTTATTTATTTAATTTTTGTTGACCGGGTAAGTGCACTAGACAAATCCTGCCTATTTTCAGGCATGACCGGGAGGGGATACAGATGAATGCCAACTAACTTTGAACCAGATTAAGCTGTTGGTGGTATTTTAGTGAATGAGGAAATTTGGCCAGGACACCGGGGAAATTTCCGTACTCTTCGATAAGTGCCATGGGATCTTTAACATCGCCTGAACTACCACCAATCCAGGCAGATGGGACCTCGGTTTAACGTCTCATCCGAAGCGGCACCTCAGAGTGCAGCACCCTCTCATGCTGCACTACAGTGTCAGTATTGGGATATTAACCCAAGTGCCAGATGTGAGACTGAACCCACAGCCCTCTGATCTCCCTGGCCTCAGAGCGAGTGTGCTACCTACTGAGCCACTGACACTGCAACATTTAGCTGTAATTTACCCTGGAAGTGCTTTAGGGAGGTCATTGGTCCTGCGCAACACAAAGTTGCTAAAATCTATCAAAATTCCCTTCTGTACATCTCCTGCTCATTCAAGACAGGCACATTACATAAAAATGTCTCCAACACGCTTTATTTCAATACATAGTGTTTTGTAGTCTTTAGGGTCACCAAAACTACCACTTTCCTCCTACTTCCTGAATTGAATGTAGGCTCCAGATACATCAATTTAGCTCAGTAAAATAACTACAGCTGCTTTGTGCACAGTAAAACTAAGCACCGAGGGATCACAATGTGCACACAGTTTAATGTCTCACTCCTATATGATCACAATGTGCACACAGTTTTTACAGGTCTGTAGTGCCTGCCTTCTCCCTACTTCCAGTCTTGTGCAGGGGACCACCTCTGCCCTTCTTCAGTCCCCAGGTACCTCCCTCGTCTCTAGTGATTGGTTGAAGAGGTTGTCAGCTGACCTGCTAGGACTCCATGAGTACCTTCAACACTCTAGGGTGAATCCTGTCTGGCCCCATTGTCTTGTCTGTCTTTACTTTTCTAGTTCCTCCAAGATTCTTTCCACCGTAAATGGGCTGATGTCCACCTCTCCCCCTTTACATCTTTCCTTGTGAGTCTTGCTCCTCTCCTGCCTCTTCCTTGGTAAATACTGAGCAAAAATATTTGTTCAGTACCTCAGCTTTCAAGGTCGTCTCCACCCACCCACCCTCTCCTTCTTTAGCCTAACAATACCATTTCTGGTCTTCTTCCTCTCGCTGATATAACGGAAGAAGGTATTGTCCACCTTCTTAATAGCCTGTGCTATTCCTTCCTCCATTCTTGCCTTAGCCCTCTGACAGCTTTCCTGGCTTCTCTCTTTTCTCCGGATATTTCAGTATGTCTTCTTCCTCCTGTGTCTCTTTGTAGTTCCTCAATGCCTTACTTTTTCTCACTCTTTCTCATCTACTGACTTGAGAACCACAGTGGCGCTTCTTTCTTTTGCTTTTGCTAAGCAATCTGACACATTGAGTTGTCACTCCTGCTATGGCTCTCTTGAGCCTAAGCCACTGTTCTTCTACCCTCCCCATATCTTCTGCTGCCAGGGCAATTTTGAGCTGTTTCCCATCTCCATGAAGTTGGCCTTCCGGAAATCTAGGATCTTAATCTTTGAATGGCTTTCTTCTACGTCTTGACTCTAAACCACACAGTTCTGTGGTCACTGGTACCAAGGGGACTGCCCACCTTAACATCCATGATTCTGTTCCGTTTGTCAGCACTAGGTCCAGTACAGCTCCACCCTGGTGGGCTCAACCTCCAGCTGCCTTAGGTTTGCCCCATACATGGCAGACATGAGGTCCCTGCTCCTTGATGTACTACTTGAGCTGGTATTCCAGTCTGCATCTGCATATTGAAGTCATCCATTAGTAGTACTTCCCTTTGGCTGCCATATTATGGATGGCTTCCTTACTACTAGATCTGTATCCTCCCTGTGCTGGGGGCCTGTAAACTACTCCAGCACGGATGGTTGTTTTGTTCTCGACTCCAGGTGACCCACAATGCCTCTGCTTCTTCCCTGAACCCTGAGCCTCTGTATCTTTAATCCCTTGCTTTACATACATAGCAACCCTCCTCCACTCTTCCACTCCCTATCCTTTCTAAAAGTGTATACCCTGGTATGGCTGCATCCCAGTCATGGTTCCCTGCATTCCATGTCTCCATAATAGCCACAATGTCCAGGTTTGTGTCTGCCATCAGTGCCGTTAGGTCTGGGATTTTGTTTCCATACTGTGGTCATTTGTGCACATGACCTTCCACTTGTGTACCCCTTAATGTTCCTTGTTTATTGGTCTTCGCCTGCACTGCAGTAATGATATACCTTCTGTTCTCTCCCCATTGTAACCATGGTAGTTTTACAGTTAGATATTGGCTTAGTTATTAGGTCCTCACTGCTTTCAGTTATGTCCTGTAGGACTATGATAATCCCCTTGACTGTCTATGCCTCCCCGTGGCAAGTTTAAATGATCATTAAGGATGCACTTAAACTTCTCAGAGAGATACCTTGCCTCCCTGGATAGATGCAGGCCATCTGGAGAATGTAGTCCTTCATCCCTCCAGGTGAGATTGCAGTCCCAGTGAAGCCATACCCCACCTCTTTGCACCATTTCTTCAGCCATTTGTTGAAATCAATGATGCGGATGTCCCTCACTTCCCCTTGCCATGGACAGGTAGTACCTCTGAGAAGGTGACAGTGTGTACTTGCCCAAGACTCCTCTCAGTTCCCTGAACTCTTCCTGTACTTTTCCACATCTACCCCCTCTAGCCCGGTCATTAGTCCTCAAGTGAATAATGACATCCAGCTCCCCTCCTTGCTACCGCCCTTGCAATCCTAAGGATTTGCTTGCCCATCTTCCAACTGTGCCTCAGGTAGGCACGTTACTCCCTCTCACCACTGCTACCTGACCCCAGCTCAATCCCCGGACAATGGAGTCCCCAACCAGGATTTGCTTCCTCCTCCTGTGTGTTCTCCTTGCATCTGCCGTTGGGGTTCCATCCTGGATGACCCCCTAAACCCCGTGGTGTTCACTTTCAGAGATGCTGTGCAATCTCTATGCCAGGATGGCATACGGAGTTGTGAAATGCCACCAGCTGGGGATGTGCCTCCATGCTGCCTCCGCACCCTCCCCAAGCCCACCATAGTTCATCCTTCCCTCCTTCTTGGCAACCTCTGAGGGAGCAGTGCTGGACATGGTGGTCTCTGTATGGAGGGAAGGTCACCTGTATCCTCGCCAACTGTGCTCGGAGTCGAGCTAGTTCCTCCCTCAATACAGAGAGGTGCCTGCAGATAGGGCAGCACCACAGTGTCCAGAAGGTCTTTCTGAACACTGCTGCCCCACATCCACTACAAAGCACCACACCCATCATCTTCCTTCTACTATCCTTGCTCTAAATGCCCTTATTGTCTTGTTACCTCTGCTGCTCTTTTCTTCTATACCATGTCCAGTGCCCAGCTATATATATTTGTACTCTCAATATTCTTTAGTGGTATAATGTATGAAGGAATGTAGATTTATGTCAGGGTGAGCTGTCTGCCTATGTTGTGTACTGAAATAAGATGGCTAACAGTGCGTGTATGCAGTCAGCTGGTACCGTATGATGTCACAGGTTAACGGTATAAAGGAAGTGATGCACTGTGGGTGGGTTGTGGGCCCTCCTGACCACCAGATATAATCAGCCACACCAGCAAACCCCATGGAAACACTCAGCTGCACCTACAAAATCCTTCAAACAGGTAACTTTCCAAATGAATCCAGAAAACAGCCTGGTACCAACTGAAAGCAACAATAAACTGCAAAAGAAACAATAACAACAGCAAAACCAACAGTCACTTCCTGAAATGAACTGCTTCCTTCTTCTAGCCCCTTATGAGAATCCAACAGGTAAACAGCTATACCACTTTGACTCAGCCCCACCTCCAGGTAGCAGTTTATTTATTTATTTTATTTATTTTCTAATAATCAGTTTACAACCTTTGAGCCAGAGCTCTGTTTCAAAAGGTACTTGTCACATAAATACATACATTGTGTTAGCAGTAGCTCTGCTGAGCCAGGCCAGACAATTGGCACCTCCCCAAGCTACAGGGCTAGACAAAACATAGTTCCTTCTCTAGAAAGGTAATGGCTTAAAAAACAACAAGATAAACAGAACTGTTTCCCAAGTGAAATAAGAGTATAAAAGAACTAAAACCAGCAGTGAGCAGGTTCTTCACTGCGCTGACACTTTGTATTCACTCCTGACTGCCAGAGACAATCAGCCACACCAGCAAACCCCACAGAAGCAGTCAGCTACACCTAAAAATCCCCAAACAGGTAACTTTCCGACTGAATCCAGAAAGCAACTTGGTACCAACTGAAAGCAGCAATAAACTGCAAAAGAAACAATAACAGCAGCAAAAAACAGCAAAATCAACAGTCATTTCCTGAAATGAACTGCTTCCTTCTTCTTCTTCTAGCCCCTTCAGACTTTGCCACAGAAAATACCTAAGGTTCTCTCTGCCCTCAGGTCATTACCAGTTCTCAGCACTCCACTTTGGGCTCACTTCTGGCCACAGGTATTCTGAAGTGTCTCCCAGTGGTGGCAGCTTACCTCAGAAGGCAGGAAATCATTGTATTCCCTTACCTGGACGACTGGCTGGTCGTGGGGAGTCATATCAGCAGGTAAAGGACTCCATCAGGGTGACACAAAGTACCCTGGAGTCCCTGGGTTTCCTTAACAATGCTCAAAGTCTCAGATGGAGCCGGCCTGGTGGTGCTGAGGGTTGGCTGAATGACACACCTCAGCTAAGCTGGCCACCCAGGTTAGGGGCGAGACTGGGTTATTGGGGATCAGCTGGGGAGGGGGAGGTGTGGAGTGGGATTGAGCTGCTGCGAGATGGCTCTCCTCACCCAAGGAGGAATGAGGGTTTCCCTGGCCCTTGGCTGCCACCTGGTGGAGGGTTAATTGCAGTTCGGGCAGCGGGAGCCCAGTGATAGCCAAGGGTGGGGTGGAAGGGCCGAGCCTGTATCCGGAGTGCATGTGTGCTCCACGCGCACGCACTGCTGTGTCTGCCAGGGTCCCGGATCTTCAGGAGAAACCAGGGGAAAAACACAAAAGTACTAATTAAAAACAGAAAAAAGTGTCAGATGGAACCAGTTCGGTCACTGGAATTCAGTGGAGCAGAACTCAGTACCATTCAGGGAAAAGTTCATCTCACACAGGAGTGGGTGACAAATTTAGTGACCCTAGCAAACTAATTTGCCTTGGGTCAGCCAGAACTGCAAGACAGTTTCTAGCATTACTAGGACACATGGCCTCAACTACCACAGTAATATCAGGCTCCAGGTTTTAGATGAGCGATGTTCAATATCACCTGAGATCCCATTGGTCACAAAGAAGGGACCCCATTTCAAAGTGTGTGCCAGTTACAAGAACTCTGCTACTGGCTCTGCAGTGGTGGAAAGAAAGGAACAACCTCTAACAGGGCATCCCTTTTCAGCAACAGCACCACACTGTGGTTCTGACAACAGATGCCTTCCTCTAGGGTGGGGGGTACACACAGGCAACCTCAAAATCAGTGGAATTTGATCACCTCAGGAGTACAGCCTACATATCAACTTGTCAGAGTTGAGAGCAGTCCTCCTTACCCTAAAAGCCTTCACTCCTCAATTGAGGGGTCAGTCAGTCAGGTCAGGACAGACAACACAACCACCATTTGGTATATCAGCAAGCAAGGGGTAGAAGATCCTCAAGGCTGTGCACAGAAGCCATGAAGATTTGGTCCTTGCATATTCCCTGGAAGTGCATCTGTCTGCCATTCATCTTCCAGGGAAGGACAATCTGGCAGATTCACTCAGCAGAATCAGTCAAGATCATCATAAATGGGCTTTAAACAAGCAAGTGTTGGACATAGTTTTCACTGACGTTGGGGCATCCAGAAATAGATCTGTTTGCCTCAAGAAAACCACCAGCTTCCTGTTTATTGCTGCAGGCCCCCTTCTCGGGCACAGTGTCCATGGGTGCTTCCTATACTATGCTTTTTGTTGTGTGCTGTTGTATTTGTATACTTTGATCCCATGCTCCTGTCCCCGGGTCACACCTGGAGACAAGCCTTGGCTCAGTGTGCCTTTCGGTCACAAATGTTTAAATAAAAATAAAATAAAATAAATAGAGGCATTTGCTCTGGATTGGATGGGAAAATTCCTATATGCTTTTCCTCCATTTCCACGGTATTGGAGTCCTTCTCATGCTAAGGAGTCAGTCTGTAACCAGGTTCTCGTTGCTCCAGACAGGGCCAGGCAGTCATGGTACCCTCTGTTGCTCACCCTGTCCTCCAAGCAACCCATTCATCTTCCCCAGAGATACAGTCTCCTAACAGCTATTTAAGGTCAGATCGTTTTCTGAACCTCAAGAGCCTTTGCCTGAAGGCCTGGTTCTTGAGGAGTTAGAATTTTCTGAATTTAACTTGTCAGAAGAGGTCCTTAAAGGTATCCTGTGATGATAGCGACTGAAAATGAGCAACTGCTAAAACAGCGACTCATTTTCAGTGATATCATCAGGACTACCTGCAAGGGGTAGCGATCCTACAGTGAAGTGACTGTAGGGAGGCGACCAGAAGGAGGGATAGGGAAGGGTCCGTGAGGGCACTGCTGCGTCGCTCCAGCCGAGCTAGCCCTGTGGCATGGTGGTGAGGTGGCTAGCTCTGGCTGAGCAGGTACGGGGTTCAGGGTTGGGGACCAGGAGGGTTACAGTTTTGCGCTGCCTGCGGTGTGGCACTTAATTTTTCCCACAAATATGGGCTGTGCCCCTTCCCGACATGCACCCCCTGGAGTTAGTATCCTTCCTCCAGTCTCCAAAGTATTAGAGTGCATCATGTCTGACCAACTCTCTGATTACCTGGTTAAATACTGTGTCCAATGCCCGAGCAACACGGTTTCCACAAAACTCACAGTCGACCACTGCCCTTCTTGAATACACTAATCACATCCATAGGCGGCTGGAGCAGGGTCATCTACTGTGTGCAATTTACATAGACCTCACTAAGGGGTTTGACACCGTCAACCACCAGCTCTACTCCAGTCCCTCCCTGCACTGAGGCCTCTCTCAAGGGGTCATCAGCTGGCTTAGCAGCTACCTCACAGGTAGAACACGTCAAGATTTTTGATACCCTTTCCCATAATCTCCCTGTTTGTTCTGGAGTTCCTCAAGGCTCCATTCTGGATCCATTAATTTTTAGCCACTTCATCAGCAACCTCCCTAAGGCTTGCAACAACTATATGCTCCTTTACGCTAATGATGTGATCATCTTTTCAGCCCATGCTGAACTGCTTCCTCTCACAGCTGACCTGCAATCCAACTTCTCCTTGATCGAGACCTGGTTTCAACAGCATAAGTTATTAATGAACTATAAGAAAACCAAGACCATGCTGTTCTGTGGCACCCATAATAAGTCCAGATCTGCTACTCTGACTATCTATAACAAACAAAATCTCCCTCTAGACCAGGTCAGTGACTTCAAATACTTAGGTGTAACACTAGACTGCTTGCTTACATACCAACTTTGTAGCAAACTCATTGCTAAAGTTAACTCCAGGCTTGGGGTCCTTTATCGTCACAGCCACTGCCTCACCCATGAAGTGCTACATATTGTGGTTACAAGCTCCATCCTGTCCATTATTGACTATGGACTTGTTATTTATCGGTCTGCCACTGACTCCTCCATAATCGTCTTAAGGTGGTGCTCAGCAATTGTTGTCTTGTCACTGATGACACATGCGCACACATACTTGTGAGCTCTATGCACAGACTGGCTGGCTACATCTTACGGTCAGGATCATGTCTCAAACCTGCCTCCTTGCAAAAGATCTGCCTTAACCTCACTCCCCTGCTACACAGGCATTGCTACAGCATGCTCCCAACTCGCAGCTCATCCGTAGTGCAACCAAGCAGTCCTTCCTTGTCTCCCTCACCGCACCTCCTTGGCCCAGCGCTCTTCACCTTCAGAGCTCCTACCTGGCTTAATACCCTTCTCCCGGAGATTGCCTCAACTAAAACTAGGTCCTTTCAAATCAAAACTGCATCAGTTCCTCACCTCTCTTAACCAGTCTGTCGCGATTGATGAACAATACTGCTCTCCCCTTCCTATCTCACCCTTTTCACCCTCAAAGTCTTCCTACCTTATCTCCCTTGCCCACTTTTCCCCTCTACACTCTCCCATCCTGTTTGTCCTCCCCTTTCCTTCCTCCGTCCCTTCCTCATCCTTTCCTCCCACCTTCCCACCTTTCTGCCCTCTGCCTCTCCTATCTTCTTGTAGCCCCCTGTTCCCTGGGGTTACTAGAATCGTGTCAGTGTTAGGTAGGGAAGGCAACTGGTGAATAACTAAATGAATTTCGCCCAGCTCCCTCTCTGTTTACTTGGTCTTTGCTGAGAGCAGAGGGTGATGTCATCAGAACTCTCGCAGCAACCATAAGCCACAATAGCAAGCTGTGAGTGGGGAGTGTAGAATTTTCAGTGAGTCGGCAGTAGTCTGTGAGTGGAGTTCAGTGTGAGCAGTGGAGGAGTGAAGAGCTACAGTGTGGGCTCTGAGGAGAGCCTTCTTTTTCTTACCCTAGTCTTGAGAACCATTTGCCTGCCTTGTAGAAGTGGTGGAAACCGTCTAGCAGGAGTTCCTGATTTTTCTCATGCCCTGTGAGATGAGGAGAACTGCAGAATGGATCCGAGGGCAATCCCTTGATTTGATCCAGGACATTTGAAGCTGCCTTTTGTATAGAACTGTGAGTAAATCTGACTTTGGGCACTCCCAGGAGAAGGGTACTGCCTTATTTTCTTTGCGGTGTTTACTCTGACAAAGGGACCTCTGCACCCAGTTCTGTTTGAGACTGTTCTTGAGCCTTTCTTGAAGTTGGCTGACAACTGTGGAGTCTCCAGTGAAACCTGGCACATTGTTCAGGACTTTAACCTGCACTCAGAAGTAGTGTATTTCTAATGCTAAATGTGAAGTTGTTCCAAGATGCATAGTTATACAGTTTTCTTAATTGTTGAGGTGCAACTCTGAAAGAATGGTTGGGTATGGATGAGGAAGCAAAGGTGGGCAATCCCCATCTGGTGTGACTAGTTCAGCACCTGGGTTCTGTAAGGCGCCTATTTTTCAGGTCATAAGGCCAAAGCCTGAAGAAAGTTTACCCCCTGGTGTGGGTTTGTGCTTACCTGAGCACTAGTGTGCTCCATCATGGCCAGTGCCACATTTCCAGATGTTTAATCCTATACCATATTGGAAAATGTTCTAAGTCGTGGCCCTTTGCCACTAGAAGAAACTGTGTGCTCGATTGTGGCCCTTTGCCACCAGAAGAGATATGTGTTTCAGCTGAGGCTTTGCCGCTGAAAAGGGTTCAAGTCCTATGCAATATGGGAAGTTAGAGTTTCTGTTTTCTACAGATGTTGTTCTGCATTTGCCTTATGCCACAAAGTGTAAACCCTTGGGGGTCCATCTTTGCTTTTGTGTAAAACTGTTTGAAATAAAGCCACACTCTTGAATCCCAACCTGATATGGACAATCTAGTTAATGCTTCCTGTGTGGAATTACTGGGCACCCCTCCGGAAGTGCAAACCTAGCATAGCCCTCAGTAAAAGTTTCTCTCCTTAGGACCTGGGTTTAGTAGTGGTCATTTTGCTGTCTTGTAAATACTTTGTTAACACTTTCTACCCCACCATTCTCTTTTCCCTAGACAGGAATAGTATGGGAGGTGTGCTTACTAGTTAAACAAGTGGCTGATGGTGGGTTACATTCTATTCTCCCATTACACTTTTATTCCTGACAAAGCCTTCATGGCCATCACAATTTTGTATCTACTTGTTTTGCTCTTTTAATTTTAATTATTATAACCATGTACTATACTTAGCTTTGTTTCTGCTCCACTGTTAAATTTGACAATGTTTTTTGTAATTACTGATGTAGAGGCAGAGAGGTACTGTAATTCCAAGAAAGAGAGAAATAAAAATACCCGTCATCCTCCCTCTGTGTTTCCTTATACCATAACAGTCTCTTTTTCCTTCTGCTTTTACTCACTTCCTTCACACAGAGGTTGGTTGCTTTGAATATACCCTCCCTGTTTTTCCCACTGTGCCTCCACCCTCCTGGTACACCCCCAAGACAGTTTCTGAGGCAGTTCCCATTTCTTTAAAATCCACCCTTCTAATGTCCAGGACCCTCGTCCTTGTATGGTTAACCTCTGTTCCTCTCTTAATGCTTAAAAAAATTACAGTGATCATTGGTACCCAGAGGGCTTCCGCTGTAATATCAGTCCATCGTCCCTATTTATAAGCACCAAGTCCAGCACTCCCCATCCCTAGTGAGTTCTTTGTCTATCTGCCTGAGAAAAGCCTCTTGTAGGGAGTCAGGGATGGCCATACTTGCTGAAGCTGCAGTTAGAAGGCTCCACACCACGCCTGGCAGATTGATGTCACCAGTTTAGCAGTACCTCCTTTAATCACCACTCTGATGATGGCTTCCTCATATGCCTTATCCAACTCCTCTACCTGGGCTGAAGTCAGCATACTACACCAGTGTGAATAGTGGCCCCAGAGCCTGTCTCTGGGGTAACCCACAGCACCTCCAGACCTTCCTTTTTCCTCATTGTGCCCCTGCACTCCATGGCCTTGATTCCTCCTTCACATATAATACCTCTCATCCTCCATGACCTGTCTCTCCAGAACAGAGGTGTCCAGTATAGCCTTGTCCCAGTTGTGGTGTTCCGTGCACCATGACTTCGATATACCTCTAAATCCAAGACATCCTCTGCCATGATGACTTCCAGGTCTGGAATTTTGCTTCCTTGACTTCTTTCATTGGTGCTCATGGTTTTCCACATCTTTGTTCCCCTCTGCCTGCCTCCCTTCCCCTCCATTCCTGACTGTTTTTTCTTGAAACTTCCCACTATACGTCTTACCTTTTTAACTTCCTTGTCTCCATCAGTCCTCTACCATCAGTTTCCTGAGTTTTAACCCCTTTCTTCTGTCTTGTCCCCATTCTTGCCTTTTTGTGCCCCTTGTTTTGGGGGTTCTCCCCTGTTGTGCCATCATCCGGGTGGCATTTGTTGCAACCCTTTGTTTTACTGCCTCCTCCTGACTAGTTTAAATTCTCATCCAAGTAGCCTTTAAAACTCCCACTAAGGAATGCAATTCCCTGCCTGGAAGGATGCCGTTGGCTTCCTTATAGAGGTCCATATACTGCCTGGCTGGCCCCTGGTCTCCAACGTAGCGAATCCCTCCTCCGTTTAAGATAAACACAATGTTGAGACATGTTTTGAAGACATTTGATGTGTTTAATTGCTTTTTACAGCTTGCTATACAGTTCACATACATAATTTGTATACTGTAAAGTGTATATACCCGTGTCAATGTAAATCTTACACATCTCATTACAAGCCCTTATCTTGAAGGAAGATATTACTGTACGAGGGCTAAAAATTGGCATTAGGTAAAAGTAAACTGGGGTGGGTGTGTTATTGAGGGTATTGCATAGCTTATCTTTATTGCTGCTCCACCCCAGGCACACACAAATGAAAATCAACAATCCCTTGATATGAAGCAACAGGAATTAGTTAGTACAAAGACAGAAACAAGCAGGAGACTGAGTAAGTGGGTAGACAAGCACAAATAAGCTTTCAACCACCTCTTGATTTAGCTCCCATTCATGAGTCCTAACAGTGGTGTGGCTGAGACTGTCTGCAAGGATGTTGCTAATGCCCAACATGGACAGCAGTCAGGAAGAGATCGTGTGGGACTGCCCAATGCCACACTCTCATCACCTCCTGGCATAGAAGTGCTGCAGTGCCTCCCTGTTTTTCAGGTACCAGACCACAGACATATTGTCGGTCTGAATCAGGGTATCCCTGGACATAGAAAGGGTGGAAGGTCTGAAGGGCATACAGTACTGCCCTCATTTCTAACACATTGATGTGTAGAGATGCTTCCAGCTGAGACCATGTTCCCTGAGTCCGATTGTCTCCTAGGTGGGTTCCCATCCTTGACATGAAGCATCCATCGTAAGCGCCATGGTAGGAGCAGGGGTTGAAATAAGAACCCAGCGGAGAGATTGGATAACAACTGTCACCAAAGAAGATCCTTGTTCATGTCCCGGACACTAGGACTCTGTGGTCCAGGTTGTCCAGCCACTGATCCCATTGGACATGAAGAGTCCATTGGGTCACCATCATATGCAGTCTGGCTAGAGGAACTGTAGGGATCGCAGCTGCCATCATCCTGAGAAGATGAAGGATCGACCAATCTGGTCTAGCTTGAGTTGGCCACTAATCTGGCCTGTTCCTGCAGGGTCTTCACTCTGTCCAATGGGAGAAGGTCCGCCCTGGACCATATCCAGCACAGCCCCAAATGAATTGTAGGCACTGGAAGGGAGAGTTGGGACCTGGAATAGTTGACTCTTTTTCCAAGTCTGGCAAAGAGGTCCAGGGTAAATTAGAGTGACTCCCTTAGATTGCTCTGTGATGTAGCTGATAGAAGCCAATCATACAGATACAGGCACAATTGGATACCTCTGAGGCATGGGGCTGCAGCCACCACTGCTAGACACTTGGTAAAACCCAAGGTGCTGAGGATAGGCCAAAGGGAGCTTTTGAACTGGTAATGTTCTCCTGGAAGGCAAACTGCAGAAAGTGGCGGTGGGCCTGGCAGACAGGGATGTGTAGGTAAGCATCCTGCATGTCCAGCACACAAAGCCAGTGGCTCTTGTGGAGGAGGGTAGAAGTCCCTGGATGGTGAGCATGCAGAACTTCCTGTATGCAACATGCAGGTTGAGCATGCTGAGGTCCAAGATGGGTCTTAGATAACCCTTCTTTTTGGGCACTAGGAAGAAATCAAAGTAGTACCTTTCCTATCTGTACCTGAGCCACGGGCTCTATGACTGACTTTTGCAGAAGAGCCTGGATCTCATCCCCTGTCAGAGACAGGTGCCTTGGAGAATAATGGGAGGCCTGAGGGGTTGTCTAGAGACCTGTCTAGGAACTCTATGATGTGACCTCTTGCTATTAACTGAAGAACCCAAGAGTCCGTGGTTGTGTCCTGAGGCCCCAGAAAGTGGAGGGCAAATCTTCTCCCTCCACTGGTTCCCCTAGAGGATTTGTAGCGGTAGGGGTGGTCCCCCACAAGTCAGGAGGCCAGAGCTAAGGAGTCAGCACCTCCTCCGAGGGCTTCTGAAACTTGGCAGGGGAGTAGGGGTTCCTGATGTTGGATACTAGCATTTGGCCTGGCCTTTGGCAGGGGCCTCTTTGTCTAGCATCCCTGTTGCTAAAGAAAAGACTGTTTGCCTTTGTATCCCTCTCGGTACATGAAGCAGACATCGCGGATGGATTTACCTCGGTCCTACATTTCATTAGTAATATCCTTCCTTAGCATCACCTCCGAGTAACACAGATCCCTGAAAGAGGCATCCAGTATGGAGTTCTGGATGTCTCGTGCCAAGCTAGCAATCCTGAGCCACGAATGTTGCCTAATGCAGACAACAGTGGCTGTGGTGCAAGCACCTGAGTCTACTGTGTCATAAGTGGCCCAGAGGGCATGATGACAGAAGATTTTAGCCATTCACACTGTCTTGGCAATCTTGGCCTTAAGCTGCTGGTCCTGGATAGCTTCCATCTTTGACTTGAGTAAGGCCAGGAAGATTTCTGATAGGAAATCATAAAGCCACATAATTAAGGGACCTGAGGCACAGGTAGAGGAGAATGGATCTTGCGACTGACATTGTACAGCTGCTTACACTTCTTATCAGGAGGAGACATGCTCAAATGTTAGACTTAGAGGACTGGTCGTAGGCAGGTGCAATAACAACCAAGTCTGCATTAGGATGGCCAGTAATGTGTGTGACCCCATCTGGGGTGGTACATCCTGTCTGTGTTTTTTGAGACAGCTGGAATGGAGGAAGGCTGTTGCCAGATAGTGGATGTCAGGTCTTCATGGGGCCCAGTCCAAGGCAGTATGGGCATAGGACCTGTCAGTCATGTCTAGATGCTCCACAGGCTTTTCTATTTTGGATCCTGTTCCTGGATAGCCCAGCCACAGGCATTTTGTATAGTTATGAGGAATTCTGAAAAGAAAGGGTCCTCTGAGGTTGGCTTATCGGCACAGCGGTTGGATTTCCACCTGCGCGCCAGCGACCTGAGTTTGGGGATGGATCCAGGTCGTCGGAGGGCGGCCGGGGAGAAGGATCAAGAATCCTGGACTGCTCTCCTTCTTCGGGAGGGTGGACTGAGTGCTCGGTGCGGTGGCGACACCCGGCAGAGGCTGGGTGCACTACTACACACCGGCACCTACTACAATTCAGGGGGCAGGACAGGCGCTGGTCATCATTGCACGTCCTGCCCCTGCTTACAGGGAAACAAAATATGTGGGCCTCCGTCTCCATGAAGCTCTCCCGGGCTTCAGTTAGCCTCCGTTGCCAGCTCTCCCAATAGATACCGATTCCAGCGGACTGGGATGGGGAACCAGTGCTGTGGCCCCGCCTCCAGATGGAAAGCCGGTGGTGTCGGGAGAGCAACCGCAAGTAACGTGCAGGTGGAAGTCTGGGGCCGACCAGGGCAGAACTTGATGGGTGGCCCTGCCAGAAAAAGCAGACTAAATAATAATTAAAAAAAAAAAGAAAGGGTCCTCTGGAGGGGACTTGAGGGAATCCTTAGGCTGAGGCTCTATAGGTCTATGCATACCCATGCTGGAGCACAAGTCAAGTCCAAGAGTGCCTGCTGGGAGTCTGAACCCTTTTAGAGAGTGTCCTGGGTTTTATCCTGACCCTGGTGTCTAGAGGAGCCTTCTCCAGAAGCGTGGAAATCCACAGGAGAGGCTTATCTTGGGGGTCGGAAAGGAGGCAGGAGTAGAGGCTGCCACTGGTTTCCGACAGTTAATCTCAAAGGCTCATTTAGTCCTCTCCTCCTAAATCAGGGTCTGAAACACTGCCTGGATATTAACCTGAGGCTGCTGTGGAGGCAGAGCTTGAGGCTGAGGAGAAGGTGGTGGGGAGGAGGCTGGTATAATGGATAGCCTGGCGTCTGATATTGAGGGTATCCATGAGCCTGATAGGAGTAGGAAAAGTCAGAAGGAGCATGCCCTTGATTAGATATAGCCTGGTGTCTGGTACCCTGGTACATAATGGGGTTGATGGCCAGGTGTTGGATACCCGGTGAAGGGTACATTGGGTATTGTGAGGGCGAAAGCTGGGAACATTGCCCATAGGTTCAGCTGGAGGCAGAGCTGAGGGTCTGCAGGAGGTGGGGCCAAGGCCTGCAGGAGGTCCAGAAGAACCAGGCGCCAGCCCCGTAGGGACATTCAAGGGGTTAGCACTGGATCAGGCACAGAAATGTCCAGCACTGGAAGATTTTGTGCCTGGGGCCTGATGGAAGCTTAGTTTAGTTTAGTTTATTGTTCTAGGAATTGTTACCTTTGAGCCAATGGCTCTTTTACAAAGGTTCACGTCATCAATGTACAAACAAACAAGACATGTTACATAGAATGGTCAGCAAATTATAAAGGTTTCAATAAGCCAGTATAATACAGTACATCACAGAAAAAACAAAACATTGGAGGAATGGTCAAGGTGGGAAGGGTAGGAGGAGATATGGGAGGGAGCAGACTTAGAGTAGTTAGAGGTACTCAGATGCCTTTGTCAAGAAAGAAGCAGAGGAGGAGGAGGATGAAAACAGTAAAACAGCCATGAGGGAAGAATCATTAGTCAAGGCAGTCACAGGAGCTAAAGGCTGAGAGGTGAGAGTAAAGCATAGATTTAAAGCTCCTAGTGGCGTGGAGGGATGTAATGGCGAGCTCAGGGCATTGTACCAGCTGGGCACGATGAGCAGATCTTTGGCCTGTGTGGTCCGGCATCTGGGGACCTGGAGGCTGGTGTTCCGATCTTCTGGTGGGATGGATGCTGGTATTAGGGCAAAGTAGATCTTGGATACAGTGTCTGACCCAGGATGGATTTTGCCATCAAGCATGTGAGGTACCTTATGCGATTTGAGGTTGCAACCATCCTGTTTCAGTGTAGAGCTCACATGTATGGTACATGTTTGCGCTCCAGTGAGCAGCTGACAGGCTTTGTTTGGGAGTGGTTGTGATGCGCCTTAGTCTTTGGTGGTAATGGCAGGCCATAGATAATTAAGCCATAGTCTATAATTGAGATGACAGAGCTTTGGATAGCAATCCTCAGCCAGCTTGGGTAGAGTACCGGTTTGAACAGGATACCAATCGCTGGTTCCCTGTTTTCGCTTGTGTTATCAATATGGGTCGAAAGGTAAGACCTTGATCAAAGGTGATTCCAAGGTATTTAAATGTTGACACTTGTTCAAGGGTATTTCCTGGGTATGTTTTGATAGTAAGTGGAATTTGTCTTTTCTGTTTTGTGGACTGGAGAAGCATGGATTTTTTGTTTTGTGATTTAGGACCAGCTTGTGATCTAGGAACCACTTTTCAACATTGGAGAAAGCAAGTTGCAGGCTCTGGAGTAAGGGTTTCGGGTCCTTATGAGAGAGAGAATCACGGCATCGTCAGCATAAAGGATTATTTGTTCGGGCAGGATTTGGAGAGAGAGTTTAGGAAAAGGCTGAAAAGGAGGGGCCTAGGATTGACCCCTGTGGAACACCTGAGAGGACGGTTTTGAGTCTGAAAGAACTTCTGAGATCTTTACTGATTAAGAGCATTGGGCCAGGTAACTTTTAACCCAGGCACCTGGTCCTTCTGAGAGCCCAAGACTGTGTAGTTGTGTGATAAGTAAGCCATGGTGAACAGTATCAAACGCCTTTGTTAGGTCAATGAAAACAGCTCGGTTTGATATCCTTTGTCCAAGGCAGTGTGAATTTCTCCTGAGAATTCCAGTAGGCGGTCAACGTGACTGTGTCCTTTCCTAAATCCATGTTGCTGCAAGCAGAGTATGTTATACTTATGCAGGTAGTTTGAGAGTTGGTCAGCCACAATGCATTCGAGGGCCTTGGAGAGGGTGGAAGTATAGATATAGGCCGATAGTTTCCTGGTAGGGACTTGTCGCCACTTTTGAACACTGGTGTGACTATAGCAGACTTCCATTTGCTGGAAATTGACTAAGGCAGAGGGAGAGATTGAAAATTTTGGTGACGGGTGCACCACCTCTTCCAGGGTAAGGGACAGAATTTTAAGATCAATAGTATCACTGCTTGCTCTGGATTTAGAGATAGCCTTTTATATATTTGTAGACTTCATGTGCCTTAACTATTTTGAAGTGGAAAAGTGGTTGGTCAGGTGAGGCAATAGGAGATGTTGGTTTGGCGAGTCCGTGTCAGAGAAGAAGTCCGGAAGGAGGACCCCACTGAGGTCAGTGAAAGTTTATTTAAGGCCTTTGCCATGACCATTGGGTCTAGGGTAGTGGTTCCATCGACAGTCATTATAGTGGGAGAGGATTTGGACTGCTTACCCATGATATTTCTGATGTTGTTCCAGAATGATCTCCGTCACCCCAGGAGTTTGCGAGGGCATTTTTGAAATAGGTGCTCTTCAACATTTGAGGAATGTCCGGGTGCCAGATATACCCTGACCCAGTGAAGGGTCACATGGCGAAGGGTCACTTGGTGTCAGGGTATGAGTAGATCCTAGCGGAACACCAGCCGCGTCTGGGGAGAAAGAGTCCAAGATGGTGGAACCTGGTTGTCCATGACGGCTTGGACTGAGGAGGTCGATGGAAGGTCCCGGAGGAATTAACTACAGGCCCAGTGGGTGAATCAGGAAAAGACTGACCTGGCAAAGGAGGAGAACCTCCAGATTAGTGCCCACCTCAGGCAGGCATGCCCGGAGGATCTGGTTGTGTCAGTGGGAGCGAGGAACCCTCAAAAGACTGTTGCATGTCCAGCAGCTGGCTCAGTTCGGCGTCGGAGGTATACTGCGACCCTGATTGGAGAGCCCCAGCTGTGTAGTCTCCAGAGGAACCAGGGAGCAACTAATCAGCCGAGGCAGTGCAGATGTAAGAAGAGCTAATGTCCGACATAGCGCCTCTGGGCCATGCAGACAACAGCGGAGTTGGAGTCCAGTTTACCAGCTGTGACCATGTGCTCCTTGGTGGGGCTGGGGAGCAACTTATTGACCTAGCTGCTGGCAAGAGACCCTGAAGAAGATATGGGCCTAAGGAGCACAATAGGGGTTCCATTGTCCAAGAAGAGCCCGACTACACCATGAGTAAAGCAGGCAGGGAGGCCTTGGTCTGATCCACTGGAGCGGTAGGAGACTGGCAATAGGGGTACTACGAAGTGGAGGCCCCTCTGGTGTCAATTGTGCCCGATAGTCATGCCAAGTGGATAGAGACCTGTCCCGTGTCGGTGCCCTCCTTGTCCTTTTCTTTTCTTTTTGAGTTCTGGTGTTGGAGAAGAAGATGAAGGATTGGCAAGGCACACAATCCATGGCCCGGTATTTGGGGCCGTGGCAGATCACACAGCAGGAATGCTAGTCAGCATGCAGGATCTGGGTGCTGCAGGACTTGCACATCTTCTTTCGACGCATCACCAAACTGTTCATGTTCCTGAACTGTACCTCCAACTATATCCCATGCGGCTACCTGCCGTCAAGTTCGGATACTCCTTTTACGGATACCCTCAATATCCATATCCCCACCTCTGCCACCCAGTCCTCAGCTGCCGGTGGATCTGAAGAGACCTTGGCCTCCTGGTGGGCTGAGGCCAAGGCTCAGCTCACCAGGAGGTCGAGAAGTCATCTACCGACGCCGGATCCTATACAGGATCCCCTTCATCGAGACGGAGACTCCCTCCCCTATCCAACACCAGAGGAGGCTCTGGTGCCCGGGAGGGAGGATATGCATCCCAGGGAATTCCAGAGGGTCGCCTCCCCTCGTAGGGAGGAGTCTTCTTCTCTGTCCAGAAATTTCGGACTCTGACTCAGATTCCAGCCACTCTGACCCCGAGCGAGCCCCACACTCGAACGCCCCAGGCTGAGGGATCCTCCAAGTCCCCTCCGGAGGACCCTTCCTTTCTGGAGTTATTGAGGAAAATCCAGGAAGTACATCAGTGGCAATCAGTAGAGCCAGACCCACAGCGTAAAACTCGCTGCCCATCTGAATCTGCCCGAGACTGCTCCTACGCTGATCCCACCCTGGATGGAGCCTCATGCAGATCTTGTTTCCACCATTTGAAAACAATCTTCTGCATTAGCCCCCTTCCGAGGAAGGTGGACAGGCTATACCAGGCTCCTGAGGGTGTAGACTTTCTTAGCCTTCACCCCAAGGCGGATTCGGTTGACATCAGCGCGCTCACAGCCGCTCTGACAATCCCAAACACCTCAGCTCATCCCCGCCTGATAAGGAATCCCGGCTTCTGGATAAATCGGAAGAAGATCTATTCCTCTTCTACCCTTGGTATTAGGGCCCGTAACTATGTGGCACATATGGGGGATTTCAGAAGACCATCCTTAGTCAGGTGGAATCCAAATGGACTCCTTCCTGAGTCACAGACTAAGCAGGAAGTGGGTGAGCTTGTCCATTCTGCTCACTCAGCCTGGTCGGTACATGCTCCATGACACTTACAATGCAGTTGACACAGCTGGAAGGAGTTCGGCCTATGGCGTCATGCCTGGCTCTGCGTGTCAGGTTTGGTCCCTGAAGTGCAATCCTCTATTCAGGATGCTCCCTTCAGGGGTTCGGTGCTATTCGGGGTGATGTCTAGGACATCACTACTGAACTGCAGAAGAAGGTACTGCACTCAAGTCAGTCCAGACTATGTACAGGCATCCTTTTCAGTCAACAAAAGCAACAAAGACAAAAACCTCAGGGCAAATGTGCCAACAAGCGTCGGACCCCTCCAGCAACAAAGACTCCCCCAGCAAAAAGCTGCTGGGAGCCTCGGCTGCTGCGCTGCACCACACCTCCTGACTCCTGCCTCTCCCACTGCCTCTGGAGGTTCCAGAGGAACCGATGGGAGATTCTCCTCCCATCTGCTGGGTTGGGAGAGGATAACCTCAGACGCTTGGGTGCTCAATTGATATCAGCAGGACACTCAATAGAGTTTCTGCAGAAACCACCCTGAAGACCACCCCCAGTCATCTTACTCCCGCAGCATCTTCCTCTGGTCCTAGAGGAAATCATCTCCCTTCTCTCGAAGGTGGCAATAGAGCCAGTTCCCACCCATCTTTGGGGCAAGGTTACTATTCCCATTTCTTCCTAGTTCAAAGAAGACAGGAGATCTGAAACCTATTCTAGACCTCACTCCTGAACATGTTTGTGGTACAAACACTTCAGAATGCTCTCTTTGCAGAGCTTCTACCACTTCCGGCGAGGACAGTGGCTGATGCGCTCTGGACATGCAGGATGCCTACCTGCATATCCCCATATGCCCTTCCCACTGCAGATTCCTTCGGTTTTGCTTTCAGTGGGACCACTACCAATTCAAGGCCCTCTCATTTGGTCTTTCCTCAGCCTCCTCCACAGTGTTTACCGAATGCCTGTCTGTAGTAGCCCACCTCTGTACCCAGGGCGTACAGGTATTCCCGTACCTGGACGACTGGCTCCTAGCGACCCCTGTCCAGGAGAACTCCTGCACTCCCTTTCCCTTACCCTGCAGGTTTTACCAGCCTGGGTATCACCATTAATCAGGCCAAGTCCCATTTGGTCCCATGCCAATGCCTCCAATTTATAGGAGCGATTCTGGACATGACCATGGGCAAGCCTTCTTGCCTCCAGACAGGGTCAGCACCCTTCAGAACCAGGCTCGTCTTTTGTCCGTCGCAGGAGGGTCGGAGCCAGTCAGTCCTCCGCCTCCTCTGGCTAATGGCAGCTGCCATTCCAGACAGTCCCACTTGCTCGGCTCCATATGAGGATCTCTCAATGGACACTTCAGTCTCAATGGGACCAAACCAGGAATACCTAGACCAAGAAGTTCAGTATCTGATCCCATGATCAGGGACTTGCAATGATGGATGGTTCAGGAGAACCTGTGCCTGGGAGTTCTTTCCTGCATCGATCCGCCCTCCCAGATGTTGACAACGGATGCGTCAGGAGAAGGTTGGGGTGCCCATCTGGGTCTACAGGACCCAGGGCAGCTGGTCCAGGTTCTAACAAAACCTGCACATAAATGTCCTCGTCAGCCAGCCTGTCGGCGCAGCGGTGGGATTTCGCTTGTGGCGCGGCGACCTGGGTTCGAGGCGGATCGGGTAGGTCGGAGGGGCCGGTCGAGGGAGTAGGATTGAGCGTCCGATGGGCAGCTCTCCTACTCCGGGGAGGATGCGGGCAGCATTCGGTGCATTAGGGGACCCCTGGTGGAGACCGGGAGTGCCACGCAGCCGACGCTTAACATGGGGAAGAGAGGCGGGGCGGACGCTGGCGTCATTGCCGTCCCGCCTCCTCTGGAGAAAACCAGGAAAAGGGAGGAGCTGCCTGCCGCGCGGAAATGGCGCTCACGCGACCCGATGTGCCCCCAGGCCAAGCCCCTGACCCATCCCAGTGCCTGCGGCATAAGGGTCGGTGTCAGAGGGCCCCACCGTGGGGGCAAGCCACGGGTATCGGTGGCCAGGCCGATTTGGGGGTAGAGAGCTTGCCCGTGACCGGGCTGAAGATTAGGCGGTAGGCGTGTTCGGGAGTAAAGAGGAAAATAAAAATAAATAAATAAATGTCCTCGAACTGAGAGCAGTCCTTTATGCTCTTCAGGCTCTACTCTCCTTCATCCTCCTGGTCATCTCCTCATACAATCAGACAACATGTGCATTGTCTGGTACCTCAACAAGCAGGAGGGACTCGGTCCTACCCTCTGTGCCAGGAAGCGATGAGAGTCTGGCACTGGGCAGCCCAACACCATCTTTACTTGACCGCGGTTCACGTTCCGGGAGTGGAAAATACACTGGCAGATCAACTCAGTTGGTCCTCAGCCAGGTCCACAGAATGGGAGTTGGATCAAGAAGTCATAGATGACATCTTTCAGCGATGGGGAACACCTCAAATAGACCTCTTTGCCTCTCCCTAAAATGCAAAGCTTCCGCCTTTTGCTCGCTCACTCCAGGGCGTATCGTTTTTAGCGGACGCCTGTCTCTCGCTTGGAGGGACAGATTCGTTTATGCCTTCCTCCCATTTCTTTAATTCCAGGGTCCTGAACAAACTCAGATTTGAGGGAGCTTGAATGATTCTCATTGCTCTCTTCTGGCCCAGGCAAGTTTAGTTCTCCCTTCTGCAACAGTTTTAGAGACCTCCACTCCCTCTTCCTGTGTCATAACAATTGTTGACCCAGGATCAGGGACCCTTGTTCATCTAGATCTCAAATTCCTTCATCTCCATGCATGGCTCCTGCAGATATAGCTAAAGCCCGCTTTGGAGTCTCCCTCTTGTAGTGGACATTTTGGTTGAGGCCAGGAAGCCTTCCACAGGTCCACCTACGCCATGAAGTGGAAAAGGTTTCCTATTTGAGCAAATTCTAAGGACTTGAGCCTTTCTGTGCCCAGCCAATAAAATCCTGGACTACATGCGTCACCTCTTGATCTGGGTCTCAGCGTTCCTTGCTGAAAGTCCACATGGGCGCTATTTCAGCCTATCATATTCCTTTGGAGACAGGACTCTTGCTCAGTTGGAAGTCTTTAAGACTTTCCTCAGAGAAATTCTCCATTTGAGACCCCCATCCGCATTCCTGCCCCTCCATGGAACTTGAATTTCATCCTGAGAAGCTCTACTTTGCCTTCCTTCGACCCAGCAGCAGCAGCAGCTTATTTGAAGCTCCTTTCTTGAAAGACACTCTTCCTAGTGGCCATTACTTCCACTCTGTGAATTTCCAAGCTCCAGGCCTTAATGTGTAAAATACCATACTTGATATTTCACAAGGAACATGTGGCTCTACGCACCAACCCTAAGTTTCTCCCTAAGGTGGTGGCTGAATCTACACTGAATCAATCTGTTGAGCTACCCGCTTTCTTTATGCAACACTCCAATCAAGGGAGTACCTCTTGCATACTTTAGATATTCACAGAATCCTGAGATACTACACCATTCGGACTAAGGATCTCAGGGAGACTGATCAGGTTTTTGTTTCTTTTGCTCACGAAAGAAGGCAATGCTGTTTCTAAGCAATGCCTATCAAAATGGTTGGCACATTGTATCACTTTCTGTTCGACAAGTACAAGACCCTTCCAGGTCAAGTCAGAGTTCACTCCACCAGAGGAGTAGCGGCCTTGGCAGCTTGTTTCAGAAATGTGTCAGCGGCAGACATCTGTAGCCGCAACTGGACTTCTGTCCATACCTTCCGAAAACACTACAGTTTGGGCATTGCCTCTCACTGTAGAGCAGGGCTGGTTGGCTATTCTACAAGGTCTTCTTTCATGAGACCCTTTCAGCTTTGAGGTTCCATGCTATAGATGACAATCCTCCTTCGAGTACTTTTCCTTGTTCCAGACTGCTTGGGACTAAGTCCTATATGTGAATACCTTCTGCAAGAGCCCTCTCGAAGTAAGATAGTACAGTTATGTAAGAACTTACCATAACACTTACTTGTTTCAGTCCTCCTTAGACAGTGGTGAAATTCTACAGGATTGGAGGGATGCTATTGTGTTCCACTCCACAAAAGGGCCTAGGTCTGAGCCCTCCAACTTTAGGCCAATAAGCCTCACATCTTTAATAGTGAAGGTATTGGAAGGGATTTTAAAGGCCATAATAGTAGATTACTTGGTGGCAAATAGCCTGAACGACCCTGTACTGCATGGGTTTACAAAGTCAAGGTCATGCCAAACAAGCCTACTTACCTTTTATGAAAAGTTAATTTAGAGCTGGATAGGGAAATGCAGTGGATTTGGTATACATGGACTTTGCCAAGGCATTTGATAAATTACCTCATGCTGAGCTAATAGAAACACTAGTAACTTTAGGACTGGATAGTAGTATTATAAAATGGATGACAGTATGGCTAACAGGTAGAAAACAGAGAGTCACTATGAGAGGTGTGTTGTCTGATTGGTCACCTGTCTTAAGTGGGGTACCGTAGGGATCAAGGTTCTGGGGCCATAGATACTTAGACGGTGTCGGTAGATAAGGGCCTATGGGCCCACCCAGTCTGCCCATTTAAGTTTGTAAGTTCAGTTTATGTTTTCCAGGAAGTCTGTTGCCCTTACCCTGACCTCCAGAATTCCTTTATGTCTATCCCATGCATTCTTAAATCCGTGATTGTTTCAGCCCCCACCACTTCCTCTGGCAGGGTGTTCCACTTGTCCACCACCGCTCTGTGAAGAAATTCTGCCTCACGTTTCCTCTGAATCGCCCTCCCTCCAACTTCATCCCATGCCCTCTAGTCCTGGAACATCTTTTTCGCTTAAAATAGTGCATTCCTGCACCCTGTTCCTCCCTGTAAGATACTTGTATGTCTCTATCATATCTCCTCTCCTCCTCTCCTCAAGGGAGTACATGTTCAGTGCCTTCAACCTGTCCTCATAGGACTTGTGATGCAATCCATGCACCATCTTTGTTGCCCTCCTCTGAACCTTCTCTACTCTGTCTATGTCCTTACGTAGGTAAGGTCTCCAGAACTGCACAGTGTACTCCAGGTGCGGCCTCACTAGTGTCTTGTATAGTGGTATTATGACCTCCCTTTTCCTGCTGGTGATGCCCTGCCTATGCATCCCAGCATCCTATTTGCTTTACCTGCTGCCTTGTCACACTGTTTCCTGCCTTGAGGTCATCAGAGATGATAACTCCAAGATCCCTTTCCTGCTTGGTGCATGCTATATCCTCACCCCCAACTGATATATTGTGCCAGGGTTTTGTGCCCCATATGCATTATCTTGCACTTCCTTGCATTGAATTTCAACTGCCAAACCCTGACCATTCTTCAAGTTTCTGCAGGTCCTTCTCATTCTGTCCACACCTCTGGTGTGTCTACTCTGTTACAGAGCTTTGTGTCATCAGCGAACAGTGAAATTCTGCCTTCTAGGTCCTGCACTGATGTCACTGATGAAGATATGAATAGTACGGTCCCACACTGATCCCTATGGTACCCACTGGTCAGTCTTCCCTCTGTGGAGTGACAGCCATTTACTACCACCCTCTGTGTCCTGCTGCCCAGCCAGTTACCTACCCACCGCACTACTGTCCTGCCCACACCCATATTCCCCAGTTTGTGCAATAGTCTTCTATGTGGCACAGTGTCAAAGGCCTTGCTGAAGTCCAGATAGGCCATGTCCACTGCCCTCCCGATCCACCTCCCTAGTCACCCAGTCAAAAATTCAATGAGGTTGGTCTGACATGACCTTCCCTGGTGAAACCATGCTGCCTTGGGTCCTGTAGTCCATTGACAACGATGTTCCACCAATCTCTCCTTCAGTAGTGCTTCCATGATCTTCCCCACTACGAGGTGAGGCTGACTTGTCTGTAGTTCCCTTCCTCTTTGTTCCCACTTTTGTATAAGGGGACTACATCTGCTATCCTCCAGTCTTTGGGTACCTCCCTGTTTCTAGTGATCGGCTAAACAGGATAGCAAGAGGTTCAGCCACCACCTCTCTTAGTTCTTTAAGGACCCCGTAGAATTCTCATCTGGCCCCATTGCTTTATCAACTCTTATTACTTCCAGTTCCTTCAGGACCCTTTCTTGTGTAAAGGGACTTGTGTCCATTTCTGCACCATTCTCACCCCTTGAGCTCCATTCAGACCATTACCCTCCTCTGCCTCAGTAAAGACTGAGCAGAAATACCTGTTCAATATGTCAGCTTGTTTAATTTATGTATCTCCATGCTTAAACTAAAACACCCTAGCATTTGGGTTTCCAAATTTGCGGATGATTGTAGAGTGGGTAGAACTGTGACCAATATATCTCATGCCCGCTCCTGCAGCAGGCTATAGATGAAATTTATCAATGGACAAATTCAAGCAAACTCAAGCTCAGCATTGCTAAATGCAAGGTTATGCACTTTGGCCTCCATATTAATAAATACACGTACACCATAGGAACAAATGGCCTATCTGTTATCAGTGAGGAGAGAGATCTGGGAGTAAAATACTTCAAACCTAAAGTTTAATGCACATTGTAGGGACCAGGTCAAAAGGCAAATCAGAACCTAAATTGCATGTTAAGGCACATTTCAAGTAGGAATGAGAATGTTCTCATGCCTCTGTATGGAGCACTGGTTAGGCCATATTTTGAGTATTGTGCCCAGGTGTGGTCGCCGCACAACAGGAAGATGTGTTAAGGATTGAGGGGTACAGCACAGGGCTATAAAATATGTTTCTGGGCTGAAATCTATTCCTTATGAAACAAGGTTGGCAAAACTTAATCTGTACTAACTGCAGTCTAGAAGATTGAGGCGATTTGTGCATGATGTACAAAACTATTAGCGATACTACACTCTTGGAAGATCTTGGATTTACTTTTAGATCGAGATGGACTAGCAGTAGGAGACATGATAAGCAACTGGTACTGTCTAGGTGAAATACCAATTTGAGGAAACATTGGTTTACCCAAGGGTTGTTTCCTTATGGGACAACTACCACCTACTGTTGTAGAAAGTACTAATATGGATATGTTTAAAGTCCAGGCTTGATAATTTTGTAGCAGTAACACTACTAAATTTTTAAATGTTATGGGACCTGCAAGCACTATGGACATAAGTCTCATGCTTGACTTTACTTATGAAACTTATGAAACAGTAGATCTTAGAGGCTCTTGCAGTAGGTATTGCCTTCCCACCCTCCATCCCCTAAGTTTCTTTGCTACATTTCCATGGGGAATTATCCTCTTCTCTTTCATCTTGCCTCTTTTGGCCTTTGGTGGGAAAGAACTGGAAGGCGGGCATGAGGGACTGCCCTTTATACGATGTCGTATGATGCTGGTCACCCTGACATGGGGGCAGTCCCCGCCAGAGACTGCTAGCTAGAAATATTTCCATGGGGTCCTGATGCCTGGCAGCTTAGTCCTATATGTGAATACCTACTGCTAGAGCCTTTCTCAAAGATCTACTGTTACAGTACGTTCTATAACTGTACTTTACTACCCATTTCTGCGGTTCTTACTTCATCCCAGTGTTTTTTTTTTTTTCTGCCCAGGCTGTGAGAGGTTTTTTCTAACTTTCCTGGGTGTTTTATGACCCCTAGGGGCTGCCATTCAGGTTTGTTTTATTGCATCTTGTCCCAGATAGTCTTCCCAGAGTGCCCTTTGGCTTGATGTCTAACTACCCTGCAGAAGGCCAATGTCTTGTTACAGTGTCTTGCTCAGCCACAGCAGAGAAAGAACACAGCAGTCAGGATTCACACTGCTAGTCTCTGGGTATTATAAGTTTCCTAAATATTGGTACCTTATCCAGCTGTGTTCTACTTAGTGTACTGTGTGTGTGTTTTAAGCATGTCACTTTTAAGTACTTTTGTCTGCAGTCATTTTGCTGTCTATTAGCAGTAATGAAAGTGAGAGGAACGCATAGGAACTCAGTTCCTGTACCTTTTTGCAGCAGGAACTGAGTTCCTATACTTCTTCCTACTGATATTTGAAATTAAATTCTTACAACAGTAACATAATGACAATTTCTTGGCATATGACATGAGCTCAGTGGATTCCATCACACAATTTGACTTGCAGAACAATTTAATTTGTTTTAGAAATACTTTGATATTTCTGATTGGGTGCACCAGTATCTATACGGATGTGTCTGGAATTGAAAGACATATAGAAACATAGATGTGGACAGCCAAAAAGGTCCAATGGCCTGTTCAGTCCCAAGAGTTATCCTTCAGGCGAGGATCTTAATTCTGCTTTTCATTTGTTCAAATGTTTGAGTTCCTGTACTTCTTGTTCACCACTTACACCACTGTCTATTTGTCCCTTTCAGTTTTGCACCAGTGCTAAGCAGCAGAAATGGAACAGCACCTTATAATTTGTTAGAGTAGCCCCTAAATTAAATAATGTATGTAGCATTGGAATGGTTTCTGTACATTAGTTTGCAAACATCATGGAGCACAACTGTTTATGTAACAAGTCTGTGATTGCTCCAACAATGCTATTTTACTCTATTAACGATAAAACATGACAAAATCATGCAGAGGTCTCCTGGATCAGATCACATAAACACAAACAATACTGAAGCCTGCTTAGCCAAATAATGACCACAGCTACAAAAGTATGACATTTGTCTACAAGCATGGTCTTCTATGCAAAGACACAAACAACTTAATCCAAAGTACATAATAACCGATAGATAAGGGAGAATTCTAAACAAGTGACACAGTTTATAAACAGACTGTATGCAGTAGTGAGTGCTGCTGAAATAAACTGATGTGTCCTCTGCTATGTGGGGAGTAAAGTAGCATTGTTGGAGCAATCACAGACTTGTTATATAAATAACTGTGCTCCATGATGTTTGCAAACTAGTGTATAGAAACCATTCCAATGCCACATATATTCTTTAGTTTAGGGCTACTCTTAACAAATTATAAGGTGCTGTTCCATTGCTACTTAGCACTGGTGCAAAACTGAAAGGACTAAGAGATAGCAAAATGACTGCAGACAAAAGTACTTTAGAAAGTTACACGCTTAAACACACACACACGCGCAATACCTAAGCAGAACACAGCTGGATAAGGTACCAATATTTAGAAACTTATCATACTTACCCAGAGACTAGCAGTGTGAGTCCTGGCTGCTGTGTTCCTTCTCTGCTGTGGCTAAGCAAGACACTGTAACAAGACACTACCTTCTGAAAGGGCTATTAGACATCAAACCAAAGGGCATTCTGGGAAGACTATCTGGGACAAGATGCAATAAAACAAACCTGAATCATTCTCCAGGGTCATAAAACACAGAGGGAAAGATAGAAAAAATTCCTCTCACAGCCTGGGCAGGAAAAAGAACACTGGGATGAAGTAAGAACTCAAATGGGTAGTAACATGCAGTTTTCCTTTAAACACTGGTGCCTCTACATCCACACCACTAAGCTTTTAATGCCAATATGCCTTTTCTGCTATGAGCTCCCCGTCCATGAAGTCCCATTCTACTTGTGGCAGCCTCCCCCAACCAGGTAATTTTCCAGGGAGCAGCTCTTTACACCATATCAACTAAATTACTGCTATACTCCTTATTTTTAAAAATTGTGTTGAGAAATTTTGTTTTAGTATATCCATGGTCAGGAAAATGAATTTGTAAAGAAACCTAAACCCCATTTATCAATTAATTGAATCACAATACAGCATGTTATAAACTTATCAGATTCTATATGTAACCTGCAGTAGGTCAAACAAAAATTAAGACACACAAATGCCTACCTATTTTCAAGTGAAGCAAATGTGGTTACTATCATTCAGTTATGCCTATAGTCACAACTTGCAGTTTAAGAACATTCAGTAGAATATAAACAGTAGCCCAGACCTGTCTGCCTGAGAATGAAGTTGGTATATTATTTGGAAAAAGCCAACACTGGGACTCTTGCTATGCAATGTCCTGCAAAGTAGCACACTGACTGCTCTTAGGATGGTGGTGTCAAATGGCTTAATGAGGTGTTGTGTTCATAGGGGCCTTGGGGAACTTGTTATGCAGAAAGTTCCAAGAAGTGTTTAACCCATTCTACTTCCAATAGCTTTCTCGATGTCTATACTATCCATTGGTAATCTGACACAGAATGACTGCCAGAAGTTAATGAGTTAACTTTCTGCGGGCTTAATTAGCTCCTCAAGCCAAAGGAAAATAGTGCTCTAAAGCTTCCTATACACACATAGGCAGCATAGAAATGAGGCTTCAGTGGAGGAATCTATTTTAACACTTTATCATGTTGTTTGGTAGCAAAGATGACATCATCCCTTTTCTGAATGCAATACTCCTGTTGGGCCACGCCCACAGTCGTAAAAGAGGGCAGGGCTATGCAAATGAAATGGAGCATGAAATAAAGGATTTTTTCATGGAAAACTGCACTTTGGCAGTTTGAATGGTTGGACACTGATTCACAACTCCTACAGGTTACTATGCCCATTTGCTATGGCAACCTCACATAAATCACTTTAAACTTTGGAGTAACAGGTCTTACTGTATTAGCTTACTGACTGTGAGGACTAGACTGTAAGTTCAGGAGATGACATCATCATCAGCTCTTCACTGAAACTGGCTTTTTGAACAGGTAGTGAAATCAGGGTTACAAAATAGCTCATAACTTTAAAACAAAGTAACGTAGAAACCTAATTTTGGTATGGGAGTTATGGGGTTATGCTTATTCTAATTCTGCAATGTAGCACTTCTGGCCAGAGTCCCTTTTAATATACTTTTCAGTCATTACCCTTCTCATCACACCACCCTCCAGAGCCTCTGAAGGTTCATCCACTCTGCCTTGGCATCTTCTGGAGGTGTGGTGCCAGCTGGTGGCCTGCATGGGGCAAAGGTCCTGTTACCCTGCCAGATGGGCCAGGAGTCCAGCAACCTCTGCCCTCAACCCAGAGAAGTGAGTACAAATGGGGCTGCACCTCAGTCTCCAGAAGGTGTCCCGAAAGACTGTGGCCCCAACCATTGTATTGCACCACTCCAATGATCTGTACATCCTTTACTTGGTGTCTGTTTAAACTTCTGTGTCCTTCCACCTCCTTCCTACTCCTGTTATATTCCTACCTCTCCTTTCTGCTTCGCTGAAACTAAGTTATTCCGACCTAGCTAGGATGTCTTTGGGTTTTCCTTTTGCAATCCTCCTACTGGTACAGTGCAACTTATAAAGTTGATTGGTAACTCGGTGTACCTCTTGGTACTGCTTGGTGTGGTGCAGTGGAAAGGTGGTGGCGTGTTAATGCAGTGTTAAATGCTGGGTTACAAAGTTGTTTAAATGTGCTTCCTGACTTATCCATGGGGTGGCTACACAAGCCGTCTCAGTGGTACTATGTGCCTGCAGTGTGATTGTTTTGTTTTCTAGCATTTACCTGCAGATGGCACCATGTTGCAGTGCTTAGGGTTAGCCTGAAGGTAAAAGCAAACTGTCATAGCAAACCGTGAATGAAACCTATCACATTTTAAGGAGATTAGGAAATCATGTGGTTCTAACTGCCATTTTGTTGTGTTTTTATATAGTTTTGAGTTTGTTAATCATTTTCAGCTCTCATACTACTCAGGCTTGACATAAAGTCAGTGTTTTGCACGGAAGACAGTCACTCGGGATATTTCAATGCCATAATTGAAGTTAAATGATTACTATTTAACTTGTGTGGATCTAAATTTATTCCTTTTTTTTTTTTTGCTAGATTTAGTTGGGATTTCAGATAGGATGTATACCGTCAGCCTGACTTAAAAAGCATTATTTTTATCTACCATTTTTAACTATTAGGTTTTGCTTTCATTAACTTTGCTGTTATATAAATAGATCTCATTAATTGGGAATTGATAATTGCAAACAGTATCAGAAGCCTTTTATTAATGAGTTTAGAGGTCCACATTCATGAAAAGGGTTGGATAATAGTTACCAGTTTCAGGCACTAAAGAAAAGCTGAATGATGATTTTGGGATGGTTGTATGTGGGTCTTGCAAACTGTTTTACAATGCTTCACTCCTGTTTTGCTCTGTGTAAAAAAAAAAAAGCTATAATATATAAATTAGAAATCAACCACTTACTATTAATAATTTCACTGCCAGTCTTATTTCCTTAATCAGTATTACTGTCCATTAAAATCATCTACAATGACAGCATGCAACAAGAAAAGTAGAGCTGAAGGCGATATGGACTGTGGGGACACCTGCATTAAGATGACAATTTACAAAGACAAATTTAATTGTAAACAGTGCCACCTGGCACATTTAAGCTATTGATAGTGAAGAGTCAATTCAGAACTTGTCATCCCACTAAATATCCTTAATGTGTTACTGGCGTGTTAGCAGGCATTGCTCAGTACTGCACCACTGCTTCATACTGCATTACCAGTGAACTTCTTTATGACTTGCAGTGTACCTTATCCTTGGTGTCTACTTCTTTCCCACTTGTAGTATGGCTACAGCCTTTAGTTATCTTCCCCTGGTTGTTGTGCTCAGTAAACAGTAAGCATTAACGTGTTACATCCTTACCTTGGTCTGGTGTCCCCCCCCGAGTATCCTGTAGACTGAAGTCTTGCTGCAGAGTCCTATAGACACTGCTAAGGTAGATGTCCCACTCCTACTCTGTGCCACTCACACAGTGGAATAGGAGCATAATGGGACATGCTGGTGAGTTGAATTTTATCCCCAGCTCCTTCCTGCTTTCACTCAGTTAGCCACATGTGGTCACATGGTCTTGCGCTCTTCCTCCTGTCTCCAAAGATTGCTGGCATTCTCCTTTCTGCTACTGCCTCACCCTCTGCAAAGTATAAAATCTGCCACAAGGTTAGATTTAAGTAAAAGTAGCTCACTTTAACCTCACTTCCGCGTCTGATGCAAGCGCTGACCTCCCACTGTAAAACAGAAACTATACCACACTGATGACAATAAGATAGTAAAAGCACAAGGTTCTTGGTTAGTGGTCCCTGGTAATCCAATAAAGCCACCTGACACCAGATATTGTTTTAAATCAGTTGCAGTTTATTAATACCAAATAAGCCCTAACAATTTTACCTCTAACATGAGCAATTCTAAACTGCTGATGGCTTTTTACCACCAGGGCTACAGGTTTCAGAAAGAGGAAGCCAATTGCTCCCTTTCTGGGTGTCCAGCATCTGTAGCAGCCCATGTAGCTAGTCTTCTGCAACACACTGGACATGATACCTAGGTCCTGCATTTATACTCAAATTGTTTACAGAAAAATGCATAGTGGAAATTTCCAAAACCTACTACAGCACATTTTAGCTAGACATCAGGTTATTAATACATTCTGTAATCAAAGTTCCTGATACATCCTGTAATCAAAGTTCTTGGTTACAAGATGTACTTGACATCCTGCCGAGACAGGGAGGGTTCATTATTCTCATCCTTGGATGGAAAAACAGGTGGTCAGGGAATGTTACATTTATTACAAATAACTTTGTCTTGAGAGACAGGAAACACATGAGGGGATGTGAAAAATGGCTTGCAACAAATATAAAGGTAGCCTTGTACCAGCAGACTGTGGCCAAATTATGTATCTCATTATTTCTTATCAATTCCTTGTTAAACATTTTGTTGAACACAAGGGAATCAAATCACAGGATGAGGAACTTTAACATTCAAGGCTAACGCAGTTAACAGCTGTGCATATCTGACCACCTAACCTTCAAAAGGCGTTCTGGTACACAGTCTTTGCTGACAGGTAAACTAATTTTAATTAGACCTTGGTGGGTTTATGCTTTTCAGCTATTTTCTTTATTTTACAGAATCTTAACAATCAACATTTTAAAGTCTTACATGTACATACATAGTAAGTGACATGGTGGTGTCATTTATGTATTTAGTCACTTGCAGCCTTCTGCTACCTAGATATATCAATTCACATGTCGGCATCATTTAATCATCCACTAGCCATCTGCATTCTCTGCAAGCCTCTTACACCTTTTGTACTTTGGCATGACCAACTGTATGTATAAAGGTTGTTATCGACACTTTATATAAACTAAACTTGTATAGACCTCTGCCCAAACTGGAACTTTTATCGTCTGGGCCCTAGGGGCCACTGGGTAGATTTAACACGCCACAAACAAGTGTTCCAGAAAGCTGTCACTCGACTTATATCCCCCATCTCCTTCCTGCTTGTCAGGTTGTCTGCATCAACACAGATAACTCAATCATTATGTTCTACATGAACAAGCAGGTCTGTACCCTATCCTTTCACTGTGCCAGGAAGATTTGAGGACCTGGGAGCTGGTCAGCTTGCTCCAGGTGGAACTAGTGGTGGTCCATCTGTCAGGCTCAAACAGTCAGCTGTGTGAAGGAAGCATCCTATAAGTGGTTCCCTACATCCTAGGTGGTTTCCCAAATGTTCTTCATGCAGGAACCCCAATGGTAGGCCTGTTCATTTCCTAGGGAAAAAGGAACTCAAGACTGTTCTGAACCTGTCCCATCAACAGGTACCATGCCTGAGGATGTCTTCATCAGTGAGACGGACAGGGTCTGATGTATGCCTCTTTCTGTTCCTTAGTTCCACAAGGTACTCCTTAAGGTAGGGCAGGCTTATGCATCCCTAATCTTCGTTGTTCCAGACTGGCTCTGTTTGTTCTGACACTGGGACCTGCTCAGCTTCAGTTCTAAACCACCTTGGCTGGCCCTCCTCTTACCAGATTTTCTCAGATGGTCCTGGGAGACAGGACTGAATCTGGACTCACCTCACACCTGGTTCATGAGCAGCTAGATTTCCAGGCTGTGGGACTTTTGAGAATGTCATTTGCATTCTGGAAGGAGTTGACTAGCAGAACCTATGGGATTAAATAGAAGATTTTAATGAGGCTTTTAATGCAGCATTCACTACAGCCTATCCAGCTGTACTACCGGCGCATACCTTATGCCCCTCAACCAGGTCAGCCTCCTTGCCTGCATACTCCTCCACCTAATAATAATGGAATACCACCATTCTATTTCCAGCAAGTTACTAGGTCTGAGACTATTATATATGTCAAGCGGGTCCTTGGGAAGACTAGGATGGGAAGTGACCTAGTTGACATGAAGTTTGTAGCTCTCACCTTAAATGAACTAGTTGATCCATTGACAGAAGTGTTGAACACCTCACTTGGGTCAGGTGTGTTCCAGACAGATAGAAGGCAGCAATTGTCACCCCAGTTTTAAAACTGATGACAGAGTTAACACCTCCAACTACAGGCCCATGTCAATTCCCCCCCTTCAAGGCCCTGGAAAGGATAGTCTGAGACCAACTCACAGAGTACCTGGAAGTACTGCCTGCTCTGTACCCAGCAGCATGGTTTCGAAATAAGCACTCTACCCTCACCGCCCTGGTTGAGTACACCTCCCTTCTCTATGATTCAGTGGATAGAGGGATGGCAGTGGGGTCTATCTTCATAGACCTCACTAAGGCATTGATACCATCAACCACCAGTATCTCTAAACTGCTTATTGGCTGTTGGCCTGTCCACAGACACTGTTGCCTGGTTTACAGCTATCTAGTCCACAGGACACAATGTGTTAACAGCGGCACCCTCTCGGAACTAGGGAGGTGAATATTGGAGTCCCACAAGAGTCCATCCAAGGACCACTCCTTTTCAGCCTCTTCATAAATTCACTCCCCTCCATCTGCCTGGCATACATTGTGCTCTATGCTGATGGCTTGTCATTTCTGTCTGTGTAAAGAACCATTCGCTATCACCACTGAGCTGCAAGATAACTTCCTAAACTGGAATCATGATTCTCTCAGAACAGGCTTCTACTCAACCTCAAGAAGTCCAAAGGCATGCTCTTTACTGTAGCCCAGAGCAAGAAGAGATTTGGCCCACTGCTGATACAGAACTACAAGGGTGAGACCTTAGAACAAGTCTCTACCTTCAAGTGTCTAGGAGTACACCTGGACAAACGCTCAGCTTCAATACCCATATCGATCATGTTGTTAAAACCGCCAACATTAAACTGGTTGTCCTCTACCAGCACAGATGCTCTATACCTCCTGCCTCCTGAAGCTTGCCACAAGCATCTCAGTCCTAACCACCATCGACTATGGCCTGACGATCTATGGGGCGGATCAGATACTGCCCTAAAAGAGTAAAACACTACTTAATAAGGCTTGCTGATTGACCCTAGGATCTGATCACCTGACCCATACATGCTCACTTTACAGCGAAACAGGTTGGCTCCTTCTTCACCTTAGAAGGCAGCACCAGACCTGCTTGCTGGTAAAAAAAAAAAAAAAAATCACTGCTAGGGCTCATGCCTGAATCTACCTGCAGCATCTTCAAAGCTGCACAACCCACAAAAACACTAGAAGTGTGACCAAAGGGGGCCTCAGGTGCCATTTAAGTGCACCAGGCTAGCTCAGAAATTTCTGTCCTACTGAGGACCCATGTGGTTTCCATGTGGATATCACCCTCATTGAATGCACCAAACCTCAACTACTTTAAGAAGGGCTACACTCTACCTAGCATAATATGACCTCGGTTGCTGTCCATAACATATGACCTGAGTATTCCTTGCCCTTCTCACGACACCCAGACACCACAGCCTAAAACTACCCTCCCCGCTCCTCCACCTCTCCCCATCCTATCCCATTGCCCCCTCGCCTCACCCCTTTCCTCCCACATCCTGCCCACCATATTTCATCCTCTGCCTCACTGTTACAGCCTTCCTTGACTGTATTGCCCCACACCCCTCCTGTCTCCCATGGCTCTGCTTACTTTTGGCCCTTCCATACCCTTTTTTCTCTCTCTCTCTCTCTCTCTCTCTTGCCCTTGACTGACTATCCCTATTTCTCTCATCTCACCCCATAGGACTCCACGTGCTCCCTCAATGCCTCCATTTTCCTTTCCTCCACCCACCCCTATAACCATAACTAGCTCCCTGCTGAACCATTAAACAAAGCCTCCTTTGGCAGCTAAACCTGCTCCATTACTATCTTGAAACTTGTTTGTCTCTAGTTGTTTCATGTAACCACTTAAACACTGTGCTGCACCTTATTGTGCAGTTATCATCTTCTCCTTAGCACTTATTGTTCTGAAATCACTGGTGTACCTGTTGTCTACCTTTTTGTATAACACCTTGTATAAAATTGTAACCTGTGTAACTTCAACCTCTGTGTAACCTGATCTGTATGTGATGCCATATACAAAGCTACCTGTGTTTATGTCCTGTTCTGTTTACTCTGACTTGGAACCTTTGTAAACAAGCCTATTTTGGCACAAAGGTATTAATCTGAACATGAAATAAATAAAAAAGTTCTGTTAGTGTCATGCATGCTTTCTGTCACCTCCTTCCTACTTAATGAGATCCATTCTGAACAACCTCTGATTCCTGGTCCTGCCTCAATCTGTCCTCTGAGCCATATCCTCAAGGTGCACCTGGCAGCCATTTTGGCATACCTTTCTAAGGAGGTATCAACTATGACCCAGGAGAAGATGGTATGCAGTTTCTGTAAGGGTTTGGATCACCTGTTCCCTTTGGTATGTGAGCCTCCTCACTTTATTCTCTCATGCTTAGTGACTGGAGCTCATAAAAGCCATTTGAGCCTGTGGACAAGTGCTATTTGTCTAATCTGTTGTGAAAGACCACGTTCCTGGGCACCATTATTTCAGCCAGATGTGTGGCAGAGCTCTAGGTACTCTGTGGAGTCTTCATATTTGGTAATTCTCAAGGACGGGTTTGTTCTACACCACCTTGCCTAATTCCTGCCAAGGTGGGTTCTCAGTCCAGCTGAACCAGTTTCTGTTGCTATAGTGCCTATGTTTTTTCCAAGGTTTCATGCTTCAGTGATGAACATGCACTTTATTCTCCCTGGATCGTTGGAGAGCTCTGCTCTTCAGCAAGGATCACTCTGTTAAATGTTGTGCTAACATGTACTAGCTATGTGGTACACACACGAAGCCACTCAAGGCAGCCTGGAAGTCAAGCATACCATTGTTAGGTGGATTGCTTCCTGAATATCTTTTGCTATTAGTTGCCTGATCAGGAGCCACATACAGTTCAGTGTACTTACTCTCCAGACATACTGCTGCTTCTTTGCTGCTGCCAGTAGCATACTCATTGCAGAGTTCTGCAGAGCTGCCATCTTATCTAATAGACACATCCTCATTTTCAACTTAAGCATCAATCTGCTGGAGCCATCTTGATGCTGCTTTCCGAACTCAGTCCTCCAGTCTCTCTTTAATAAAACAAATTCTGGTCAGGGCCAGTGCGGCTGTGGAAAGCTTTCAGGAGCAGCAAGGCATTGAAAAGAATATGCAGTGCATAACTAATACTGCAGCAACTACAGTACATGTGCAAGGTGATACTTGCACACGCGCTGTTTGTCCTGAGTCAGCCATGCACTACATATGTGCAGTACTTACACATGGGCAGTTTAAGTCAGCGCCATGTTGCACACAGCAACCGTCATTTCCACAATTGCAGAAAGGAAAAGTAGCGTGGGAAGAGGGTGTGTTTATGTGGCCCGTGGAGGGGAAGGGCTGCATAAACAGAATCATTGAAACTATGCCAGAGCACTGGGCAGCACACAGACAGTGGTCCAGTCACGTGCTTCAGCAATGCTCTTATACAGATCTGATGATGGCATACTGTCTGTGGAGCTTGGCACGCAGTTGTAAAATTACACTCAGGAGGAGACTATTAACAAATTAGAGATCTGGTCTGGGACTTGCTTGTCATCACAGTCACTTTCTCATTCTTTTCTAAGCAGTAATTTTTGGTAAATGTGCCTGAACCATATTGATCTCACTGCTGGTAGACTACTTCTGGTTTTCCCTGATTGTAGCAGGTGGGGGTAGTAGTTGTCTTGAAGTGGTAGCTGGCTGACTGATTCTCTCTGACTGGCTGCCCTCTGCTCTGGGCTGGTGCTGTTTTGTGTTCTGGCTTCTTCTTCATTACTTAAGCAAGAGACATTCACAGTGGTGCCTGTGCCTGTTGAGAAATAGAAATCACTACACTTAATAACATACACAGTATTAGTATTACTTTCTTAAATGCCAGAAACAGAAGAGTGATTAGCGAGCATTCTAGGAGTTATCTGCTTTTGACAAAATAATCCACAGACAGTATGTAGTGGGTGGCTGCAGAGTTTCATGGTTCACACTGGTGCTTTAACTACTGAGCCATTAGGGGTGGTCAGAATTCTGTGACTTGGCTGCCTTTGGACAAAATCATCGTCGTCATCTTAGAGGTTGGTAGCAGTTGTACATATTACAGCACTGGCACTTCAGTAAGCTTTTCCACAGTCACATTGTTCACTCCTTCTCCTCTCATTTCACTAATTATATTTGTTTATTAGTATTAAACAGTGGTTTAATTTTTTCCTATAGATATGTCGATTAAAAGCAGTTTAAAATGATTTTTAACATACAGTTACCATAAAACAATAAAGAGTATAAAAAGTTTGGATAAGGTTCAGATAAGGATCAGAACCTTTGTTTGCTATCAGGCATCTCTCTGGACTGTGGGATGAGGTAGCCAGACTCAGAGCGGAAGTAAACTGGGTCAGGAGTACCTTTGCCCGTATCCAGAGACCACATCCAATACCGGTGCCTCAAAGGATGCCAAAATGGGAGCACTTGGATGACAGTGGGCTTGGGAAGGGTTAGGGCAGTCAGGCAGAGGCACATTCAAATCCTATTCCACTCCAGAACTCATATGCGCACTGGCAAATGGGGACAACCAAACATAGGTACCCAGAGAAGTGGAAGGAAGGATGTGGAGGTCAACGAAGAAGGTGACTTCAGTGGGAAACAGTGGACCCCAGAGGAGGAGGAGGAGGCGGAATTCTGGTGGAGGACTCTATCATAAGAGGGATCCAGCTAGGAACACAGGAGGGGAGTACAGGGAGGTGAGGTGCCTACTAGGTGCCACGGCATGGAGGGATGGAAGGAAGATCTGGGGATCGCTGGGAGGGTGAGCTGGATGTCATTTTCCACCTAGATACTAATGACCTGGCAAGCGGGAGCCTAAGGAAGTTCAGGAAGAGTTTAGGAAATTGGAGGGGTCTCGGCAAGTAGCCGCTTCTGTCGCCTTTCCGAAGTACTACCTGTAATAGGCATGGGAGAGTGGAGGGGCATGCAGGAACTTTAACTCATGGTTGAAGAACTGGTGCTGTGAGGAAGCGTTGAGATTCATTAGTGACTCTGGACCCACCTGGAGGATGGCAGCTTGTTCAAGCCTGGCGGCCTGCATCCGTCCTGGAGGAATCAAGCACTCAATGATAAGTTTAAATGCTACATGGACAAGCATTTAAACTAGCCAAGGGAGTGGCCAGCAAGGAGGGTGCCCGTTGCCCACCCCACAGCTAGCAGTGGAACCAGTGAACAGGAGGAGTGGATATCTCTACAAAGCAGTGTGCAAAAGATGGAGATAAGCACCCAAAGGGTAGATAGGCAGAAAGGGCAAAATTCAACAGCAGGGCAGACAGCAGAGAGAACCAGGGATAAAGGACAACCAGGGAGTGGGCTGGAGTAGAACAGCTAAACAATCCAGGGAGTTCACATCATGGAAAGTCCTGTGCCATTGCCAGGAGCCTTAGCAACAAGATGGAGGATCTGGAGGCTGCCCTGGTGCAGTCAGACCTGGACATTGTGGCCATCACAGAGACCTGGTGTAATGATAACCACGACTGGGAGATGGCCATACCCGGCTACAGCATATTCAGAAGAGACAGGGCAGGCTGGAAGGGAGGAGGAGTGGCACTTTATGTGAAAGATTGCATAAAGGCCTCAGAGATCCAGGAAGAACAAAATGGGGAGAGATACTGTGGGTTAAGCTGGAAAGGACAGCCATCCACAGGGGGTCTACAGACCACCAGCCCAGAGAAAAGAAACAGATAGGGAGCTGATGCTAGCCATCCAGAGGATGGCAGACAAAGATGGGTGGTGCTGGTTGGAGACTTCAATATTCCAGACGTGGACTGGAGCCTCCCAGCAGCAGCATCAACCAGGAGCAGATTTATCCTGAACTCCTTCAGGGTGCCTTCCTCAAGCAACTGGTCATGGAACCAACTCGGCAGAAGGCAATACTGGACCTTGTGTTCACAAATGGGGACAGTGTGGTGGGGGTAACAGTTGGGGAGCACCTGGGGAACGGTGACCACCAGTCACTGTGGTTTAAAATCACAGACGAGCAGAACCAAACCGCACAAAAATTTAGGGGGCAGACTTTGGGAAAATTGAGAGATGCTTGAAAGAAGCATTAATGGAATGGGGAGGGAATCAGGGTTGAGGAACAGTGGACAATATCTGAAAGGGGATTACAAGAGCAACAGAGTTATGCATTAAGCAGGTTAGCAAGGGAAAAGGAAGAGGTTTTCCAAGAGGTAGTGGAGAAAGTGAAAGCCAAAAGATAGCATTCAGACAATACAAAAAAGCGCAAGCAGAAGGGGACAGGAGAAGTACCAGGAGAAGCAAAGGAGGCAGGGAGGTCAGTAAGGAAGCCAAAGCTCGAACAGAAGAGCGCATCATAAAATCAGTGGATAGAGAGGGACAAAACCTTTTACAGGCACATAAGTGAAAAGAAGGGCCAAAGGGAGATAGTGAGACTGAAAGGGGAGGATGGGGCCGTGTGGAGGATGACAACAGTGAAGTTGACATACTGAACAGATACTTCTGCTCAGTCTTTACTGAGGAAGAGGAGGGTAATGGGCCTGAAGGAGTAAAAGGGTAGGAACGGCACAGAAATGGACACAAGTCCCTTTACGACAAAGGGTCCTAAAGGAACTGGAAGGAATAAGAGTTGATAAAGCAATGGGCCAGATGGGTACACCCCAGGGTCCTCAAAGGAACTAAGAGAGGAGGGGGGAACCTCTGGCAATCCTGTAGCCGATCACTGGGAACAGGGAGGTACCCAAAGACTGGAGGACAGCAGATGTAGTCACCTTGTACAAAGAGGAAGCAGGGAACTATAGACCAGCCAGCCTGACCTCGGTAGTGGGGAAGATCATGGAAGCACTACTGAAGGAGAGATTGATGGGACATCTGGTTGCCAATGAACTACAGGACCCAAGGCAGCGTGGTTTCACCAGAGGGAGGTCATGCCAGACCAACCTCATTGAATTTTTACTGGGTGACAAGGGCAGTGGATCAAGGGAGGGCAGTGGGCGTGACCTATCTCGACTTCAGCAAGGCCTTTGACACTGTGCCACACAGAAGGCTATTAAACAAACTGAGGAATATGGGAAGTGGGCAGGACAGTAGTGCAGTGGGTAGGTAATTGGCTGGGTGGGTGTCAGGACACAGGGGTGGTGGTAAATGGCTGTCACTCCACAGAGGGAAGAGTGACCAGTGGGGTACCACAGGGATCAGTGCTGGGACGGTTGTATTCAGTGTCTTCATCAGTGACATTCGAGGACCTAGAAGGCAGAATTTCCCTGTTAGCTGATGACACGAAGCTCTGTAACAGAATGGACATGCCAGAGGCTGTAGACAGAATGAGGAGGGACCTGTAGAAGCTTGATGAGTAGTCAAGGGTTTGGCAGTTGAAATTCAGTGCAAAGGTGCAAGATAATACATATGGGGCACAAAAACCCTGTAACAGCATATCAGTTGGAGGTGAGGATATAGCATGCACCAAGCAGGAAAGGGACCTTGGGGTTATCATCTCTGATTACCTCAAGGTAGGAAATAGTGCAACAAGGCAGCAGGTAAAGCAGATAGGATGCTAGGATGCATAGGCAGGGAATTACTAGCAGGAAAAGGAGGTCATAATTCCACTATACAAGATGCTAGTGAGGCTCCACCTGGAGTACAGTGTACAATTCTGGAGACCTTACCTATGTAAGGACATAGACAGGGTAGAGACGGTTCAGAGGAGGGCAGCAAAGATGGTACAGAGATTGTATCACAAGTCCTGTGAGGACAGGCTGAAGGACTTGAATATGTACTCCCTGAAGAAGAGAAGGATATGATAGAGAACATACAAGTACCTTACAGGGAGGAACAGGATGCAGGAATACAGTGTTTTCCAGCAAAAAATGTTCCAGAACTAGAAGGCCTGGGATGAAGTTGGAGGAGGCGATTCAGAGGAAACATGAGGAAGAATTTCTTCACAGAAAGGATGGTGGACAAGTGGAACACCCTGCCAGAGGAAGATGTGGGGTTGAAACAATCACGGATTTAAGAATGCATGGGATAGACATAAGGGAATTCTGGAGGCCAGGGTAAGGGGCAACAGACTTCTAGAAAACATAAAGTGAACCTACAAGCTCAAATGGGCAGACTGGTGGGCAATAGGCCTTATCTGCCGACAGTGTCTATGTATCTATGTAACCTTTTAGAACCTCAGAACCTTTTGAGATTCTCCCATCCTTATTCGTGGTCACCTTGGGAAATAGGTTGCAGTAATGAGTGCTTGTCTTAAGACAAGGTAACAACTGGCTAACAATAGCAAGACTACAAATTGGGGCTACTACACAACTGCCAAAGGTGTGGCTCTCCCTATCCCAAAAGACTTCACCTATGAGTAAACCTTAAACTGCCCTGCTTTCACAATTTAGTTTTACATTGGACTACTTAAAAATAAAAATGGCCTTGTAGTTCCATAGGAAAAGGCTGGTGACACTGTAGAAAGGAGGCTACTGCGCAACTGCCAAAGCTGCCCGTCCCTCCAAAATGGGTTCACATGTGACAGAAACCTTTATTGGCTCTGCTTTCACAGTTTGTTTTTCATTGGACTGCACAAAACAAAAATGGTCCTGTGTTTGTGTGGAAATGACTGATGATGCTGAAGACAGGGGCTACTATGCTACTGCCAAAGGGCTGTCATTGTCCCCAAAAAGGTTTCATGCTTGAAACAATACTTTACCTCCTCTGCTTTCACGTTGTTTTTTGTTTGTTTGTTTGTTTAGTAGAGTACACAAAACAAAATGGTCTTGTACTTTTGTGGGAAATGGCTGGTGATGCTAAAATGTGGGCTATTATGCAGCTGCCAAAGGGATAGCCCTCCCCCAAAAGGCTTCACAAATGGTTTTTGTTTAAATATCACTGTTAAGGAGAAGCTGCATTTTCAAAACAGGAATGCCTGGAAGGATCTAACAGATACTATCCACATTTTTGTTTTCTAGTAGTTGTTACCATCTTCTCCTTGTACAACAGCAGGCTGAGATGAGACATGTTCTCAGTCTTCCCATTCTCACGGTATTGACAGGATTGAACATGTGGATATGTTCTCCAGCAGGACACAGAAACATGATCTGAGGTCACAGATGGTGGTCTATGGGTAACATTAGGAAGCATATTTAGTCCCATAGGGTGGTGGCCTTCTAAAATGACCTGCCAATAGAGACTGTGGACATGAAGACAGTAGAGCGGTCCCAATTGTTGTCCATCCCTTAGTGTTTACCAACACTGAATCCATCAGTGTGAGAACCCTGCACTGTCCCTGCCCCGCTGTACCCACCCATGTGGATAAACAGAGGGCTTCAGCCTCTAGTGCTGTCAGTCTGCCAGCTTTCATCAACACTAAATCTATCACAGTGTGGAAACCCTGGATTGTCTGTTCTACACTGCATCTGCCCCTGGGGATTTATAGAGGGCTTCAGTCTCCAGTGATGCCAGTTCCTTACTGTTCACCAGTCACACACTGTACTGGTCACTGTAGATAAAGGCTTTAGTTCCCAGTGCTGGCAGTCCTTCACCATTCACCAGAACTAAATGCAGACAGTGTAGAAACAAAGCACTGTTCCTGCCCCCACACTGTAACTGTCTCTCTGTGGATTACCAGAGGGTTTAAAGCTCAAGTGGTGTCAGTCCTCACTTTTTACCAGCACTAAATCCATCACAGTGTGGGTAAGTTTGCACTGAGCCTGCCCACATGGTACCTGAGGATAAACCAAGGGCTTTATCCTTCCTTTTTCTGGCACTAAATTCATTTCAGTGAGTGGGGTGTGTGGGGAAGCCTGAACTGTACCTGTCCCTGTGGATAAACAAAGAGTTTTAGTTTACTGTCTAGTGCTGTCTGAGCAGTACCTTTTATGAGCATTAAATACATCAGAGTGGAGAAGCCAGCAGTGAACCCGATTCTGTGGATAAACAGAGGTGTTGTAAGAACCCACCTTTCACTAGCACTGGACAGCAAATATACAAGGTTGAATAGAAAAAATAGAAAAAGCAACAGAAGAAAATGGTCTCAGATCCCAATAAATGCCCATTCGAACAAGGTTAAGACTTAGTTCGGTCTGTAAGGGAGGGGTGGTATAGCTTTTGCAGGAGAAAGAGTTGTCAGGAGCTTCTGACAGAGTTCTGCAAAGAGACACACACACATACATTCTTGGTGCTAATTTGCACACATTTCTTTTATACTGCAATGAGTTTCCAGTTTGCAAATGCATTCTTTATTACAATATAAAAAAAATACACAGCATTCCTCCACAGTACCGAGAGTCTTGGTTTTGAATTACAGGGCAAAGCTATAGCTGGACTATTTGTAATTTGACACTGCAGTCTGCTTGATGAGACACTGAGAGCTTCAGAGCTTCAATAAGGAAACTTATTTGTATGCTTCTTATTTTCAGCCATTAAAGTAATTTGCAACTCCTCTGGAGTTCCTCTGAAACTTGCTGTATCCTCTGTTGGAAATTATGTCGAGAAAGACAAACACACTGAAAAAATAGTGTTGGAACTGGTTTATTCAACAGAGAGAAAGGAGTATTTCATTCAGCTGGTGTAGTGATTTGCAGTTGTGGAAGGATACACTGAAAAGTACTAAAATTTGTGCTGCTGTAACCCATTTTTCTAGCCACAGCAAGATGGCTGCAGGCTCTGCCACAACCGTAAAAAGGTACATGCCTAGCTTCCATCTCTTAGAGGACTGCTGTGGAGTCAGCCAAAGTGTGGATGGTGAACAGAATCTAGGTAGTTAAAACAGTAGGTTTATTATCTGTAATTGTAGTTTTCAAGTGTTCAGTTCACATACACACAGCCACACACAACTGTCCCTGGCTGGGCTTACTCTTTGGCTCTGTTTGTCCAGCATCCCAATCTGAGAGCAGTGGGGTAAAGACCAGAGCCAGAAAAATGAAGAAAAGGTTTGGGATGCCTCCTCCTTGTCTTAAGGCATGAGATGAGGTTATGTATTGGGATGCCTTCTCGATACCAATATGACAACTGCAAACCACATAAGGACTCACCCACTTAGAAATAAATAGTTTTCATTCTTATGCTTTTATTTTTCAGCCACATTATGATGCTTGGTGTTGTTTGAGACACCGCCTCTTTGTTGGGCCATATCGCTGTGGTCACTTGTATTTGAGATATATATTTAGATATAATACATGGTTAAGCCCTTGCCCCATAGAAAAAGCCATCATATACTGTATTTCCCCATATATGATGGTAGCCAGGTAGTGTATTATGATATCAGGTGGCTAATACCACTATATTACTGTATTAATACTTAATAACACGTTACTACCCAACACGCTACAAACAATCCCAATAACACATGTAACAAAATTCTTAATAATATAAGTAACAAGCTCCTTGATAACGCATGTAACAAGCCCCTTAACAACACCTGCAGTATTCATGCTACCTCCCCAACACTATGTGAAAATATAGGACACAGTAAAAGTGTCCAGCCTAATAGATTATAGATAATAAATGGCAAAGTCCGGCATACTCATGAAATAATACCATCTCGGGTCAAGCAAACTCATAAAGGCCACTTGCCCTTCGAGCTTGTGGCTTTGTGGCTTGTTCAACCCTCACTGGTATTATTGCCTTGTATACCACACTTTGCCATCATTTATTCTTTGTGTGTGTGTATATGTGTGTGGATAGATAGATAGATTATATAAATGTCAATATATGAACTTGATCCAAGTAAGTACATTACACTGACACCTAAGTGCCACTACACAATTCAGACACTTCATGAACTGACTGAATCTGTATACTACACTGTGCCATCATTTATTTTGTGTGTGTGTGTGTATACAGTATGAACTTGATCCAGGTAAGTACATTACCGAACACTCAGGTGCCACTACACAATTCAGACACTCACTGAACTCTGACTACACCTGCAACTATTATTGTCTGTGCTCAACAAAGGATTAAAATAAAAATTAGTAAGTGTTTTACTAAGGCTAGAGACCAGGCAGAGGACATGTGATTGGTTGGTGGGAGGACTCAAGCTTGAAGAGTGTTCCTGATCCTGAACATGCTTAGTGGATAGTGCCTAAGTATGGATGTAGACCAATTCTAGTAGTACCAAAATCTATGGTTACAGCCAAGTAGTCTGTTCTTTCCTGATAGCTATCACACCCATCCAGAGGGCTCCTTAGCTGCAGGTGTTCTCTGTTGAGCCTTCTTATATGATTATTCAAAAAGACAAGGTTGTGCTGCACACCAGTCCAAAATATTTGCCCACGGTGGTTTCCATGTTTCACCTTACCACTCCTTGGACCTGCCTGTCTTCTTTCCTAGACCAGATATTAGCTGTGGTATGGAAAGATGCATGGTCTGGATGTCAGGAGGGTACTTCTGTGTTACTGTCAAAATATTGAAGTCATTGAGGGGGACCAAATAGCTGTTTGTCACCTGTGTAGAGTTCCCTGTGGCTAATCTGTTGCTAGCAGACCTTCTCGAAATGGTTTGTGTTTTGTATCAGAAGCTGTTATACCTTGGCATCATGTCCTCCTCATGACTGTCGAAGGACTATTGCGACAGGGACACAGCTGCTTCAGTGATCAGGAGTGTCCCATTGAGTAATATCTGCTTCTTGGTCTTCTGTTTACATGTTCACACCCACTACAGCCTAGAACTGAATATAAGCAGGGATGCTGCGTTTGGTTCCTTGTGCTAAAGTCTCTTTTCCCATGACTTGATGACTTAGTCCACTCCAGCCTAGATACTACTTGCAGTGTGCAATTCCAGATAGCCAGAAAAGTAAGCTACTTATAACAGTAGTCCTACCACTCATATTCCTCCTACTACATGCACACTGCTTCCCTGGTTATAGCTCTATAAATGCTGAACAGTGGGCTCTTCTTTTCTTGAGATTTTGAATGGTCTGGAGCATGGAGGAGGGGACTTGAGAGAGGGCTCCAGCCAATAACTTTCCGAGGACGTGCCAGCTCCAGGTTGAGACTGCAGTAAAGTCAAAGTGAAAAGAAACACAGTAGTAAAACTACAATTACAAGTAACTGTGTGTTTCTGTAATAAAGGAATTTTTTTCCCAGCACAATTTGTAATCATATACAGTAGTTTAGTTCAGACACCGACAGAAAAAACAGCCCTGCCTCCTGAAGCGTATACTAAGATACCCTTCTGTGTTTGCCTATCAGCTTTGAGTACAATTTCATTTTTCACATTTACTTTAGAAAAGATCAGATTCATTGAAGTAGACATCTCGTACAAGATCTCTGGGAGGGACCTGAAATATTAAAACTTCATGCACAGAATACAGTCCCACAAACTACTGTAGTGTTGCTGTAATAAATTAAAAGCAACCACTTACAACCTTTAGAAAAACAAACAACATTAATCTGAACTTAGCAGGGTATGGTTTAAGGATTTTATTTATTTGTCGATAATTCTTCACCAGGTTAAGCCAATAGAAATGATGAATCTTATTATAGTGTGGGTCCGGAAGGGAGCAGCAATATCCCAACACACAGAATTAAATTCATGTTGTATATTTAAAATGAAAGGTTCAAATACTGAAAAGGTTAATATTAATTTACAAAATAGTACACTTTAAAGAACAAGTATGCTTCAAAATGTAGCCTCAGCAATATTATATTTCAGCTTTATGCAGAGAATGCATTTTTAATTTTGCATTTGTCACACCGTGTGAATAAACCTCAGACAAGGCAAATTTACAGGTTTAAAACACACCGTGGTGTGATATTTATTTTACAAAAGTTTGGAAAATAATAAATAAAAACAAAAAAAATGGCATAATACAGTCCTAGATCTTAGAGCTCCTCCTCTTAGAAGCTCCTCAGACCCTTTTCATCTGCATTCAACAGCTTGCCTACAGTAGCACCTCTCTCCTTCACTCTCAAGATTGAACTGTACTGGACTGACTGAAGTGAACTCAGTGAAGAGGTTTTCTATACCTCTGATCCACAGTGACTAAGTGTGGCGGAGTTAGGCTACACCCTGTGACTGATGGACCACATTTCTATCTCTTATTTCCTAGCTACCAAAATTTCTGTTGCACAACAGTTAACACTTTTCTCATTGCTTTTCTCCCCAGGTTGGCCCCTAGCGTATCTCTTTACTATCCCGTGAAACTTCCTGCTAGTTCTCTCTTTTCATTCTTTTCCATTTCCATCCTTTCAGTCCCTGGAATGATGCCAAACACCTGGAGAGGTGTTGTGTAAAGTGCATAAGTGCATTTTGTGTAAAATAAACATGAAAACTATTTTAGATAGCAGGAATGAATACAGTTAATAAAGCCTTTTTAAAGAAAAGGATTCAGAAGCCATATAAAACAATAATAATTTCATGATTAGTACACTTATAAGAAATCCTTAAGGTATTTTCATAAATTCACATTATAAACCTGTTACTGTATGAAGCTAAACAAAGAAACTGTGGTATGCTTTATAAAACGCTAAGTCATTATGAATCAGAGATATACTGTAGAGTCAATATCTGTAGAGATATACACTGTACCTTTAAAGAGCTGCTGCGCCTCAAAGAAAACTTTGAAAACATGATATTTATATACAGTTCAGCTTGCATTCTATATGTATTCGATAGATTTCTCCTCCCCATTACTTATTGTGACATGGACAGCCAGTTCTGAGTGCTGTATGATTTTTGTAATATAAAAATGTGTTATGGACTGTCTCTCATGAGAATGCTGAAACAGCATGTGAGTATATGACACACACACAGGTTTTAGATACAAGGGCCCAGATATTCAAACTGCGCCACTTTGTGGCTCAAGCCATCGCCACTCAAAATAGTTGCACAGGGGTGTGGCCAAGGCGATATTCAGCGGAGTTGCTATAGTGCAACTGCTTTGAATATCGTTGGCAACCTCAGTGTCGTGGCGCAGTGGAACTGCACCAGCGCAAGTGGTCAGAATGGAGCATTGAGATGCGGTGGTGCAAGTTCCATTCGCCATGCATAGCACCTGCGATATTCAAGGATGACATACAAATGGGGCCATAATTTATGCAAAGCGCCACGGGGGCCATTTGCATCTGATTACAGCCCCATTAGCATGCAAGTGTGCCGATCCCGACGACTTGCGCCTGGCGCCTGCCAGGCAGCAGCCGTCGAGGACCGACGCCCCCTGCAACCCGATCGGCGGGACGTCCAGTAAGGGACAATGAAGGGCTCCAATCCTGGTGGTCCAGTGGACGCGAGTAGCCGATCGTGGGCGAAATGTACCACCTCCCAGTAGCCCGATCGCGGGCGAAATATACCACCCCAGTAGCCGATGGCGGGCAGTAATGTACCCCACCCCCGGTAGCCGATCGCGGGCGAGTAATATACCCCACCCTCGGTAGCCTGATCGCGGGCATCAGACCTCCCCAAAGTCAATATCCCTGGTGGTCAGTGGACATGTGTAGCCAATCATGGCGGCATTCCTCACCCCAAGTCAAAGCCCTGGTGATCTAGTGGCCACCCACCCCACCCGAGCCCACCACCCGCCCCTCCGTCAGCAGCTGGGCGGCAGCACCACCCGCCTGTCGCCCGCCCGACTGACAGCTCGGTAAGGCTGCCGCCCGTGGTTCAGTGCCCGAACCAATGGGCGTCACCAGCAGCTGTCGAGTCGAAGGCGGCAGGTGGTGGTGCCCGCCCATGGCTGACGGGGGAGCAGGGTGGTGAGGCTCCGTGGAGTGGGTGGGGTGGGGGCCACTAGATCACCAGGGCTTTTGGACTGGGGGTGAGGAATGCCACCACGACAGACTCGCAGTCCACTGACCACAAGGACATTGGACTTTGGGAGGTCTGATGCCCATGATCGGGCTACTGGGGTGGAGGGTACACACTGCCCGCAATCAGGCTACTCGTGGGGGGTACATTCCGCCCGCGATCGGGCATGGGCCGCCAGGAAAGCGTGGAATGGTCGAGGGTCACCCATAGGTGGCAGCTCTGTGTTGCACCCTGCAATGTGGCAGCTCACCTGTGGGTGGCCTCACTTGTTCATTTTTTCGCTCAACTTTGTGCAGGTGCAGTAGGATTGCGCCTGCATAACTCTGCATGACCCAGGCTGAATATCGGGCTGTGCAGTTTATGCATGGTTCCTCTCCTTCAGTTGCATGCCTTCATTATCATTGCGCTGTTGCTCAGCATGATTTCGGGGCACAACTGCCTCCTGCTGAAATTGCAGAATGGCGCATTTGGACTTGGCGAGGTGCAACCCTATTGCGCATGGCCTCAACTCTTTTGAATATCTGGGCCAAGGTATTACCTGGAAGGCCAGAAGCTAATTACAGGGCTAGAAGATACCTAACTGCCAAGATAGATCATAAACTTTTATAACGCTTAGAGGAAGAAGAGCAGGTTGTGATGTTTTAGTGCGAAGTCATAAAAGATGCTTTGATGTCCTGGAAAGGGAAGCTGATCATAAGATCAAATAAATGTCATTTGAAAAAGAAAATGAGTTATGCTGAGGTTACAGAATTTAATAGTTGGAAAAGACATCCTGTTTTTATATAGATATATATTTTTTATATATATTCTGACAGGGAGGAGCTGGGTGACCTCATGCAAAGAGGTGGGCAAAGCCAGCTTTTAAACAGTATTCTGTTTTCCATTTACACACAAGTGTTTGGACTCTAAAGCTACAACATCTACAGCACTGTGAGATAAGAATACCTTAGAACAGACAATTCTAAGTGTACCAGTGGTAGGAATCTACACTTTTTAAAACCTTATTCTTTTAAGTGATTTGTATGTTTTGTGATATATGGTTCTGTATTTACATATTACGTATTTTTATCTATTTTAGCAAAACTCTATTTTAGAGCCTACTTGGTCTGTCTTTGATTTTCTGTCTTAAACAAGTAAAGTATATATGGTTAAAGCAGACACTGTGCATAAGCCTGAATGGTGATACCAAACTGGAAAAAGGTAGTTAAATCTGAGGTCTTTATTAGAGTTTTAAGGGTTCATTTCTGTACACCTGGTTAGGTGCCCAGAGAGGCAAAATATCTCGCCCCTGAAGACAGAATTATCTGTGCCTGCAATAGTACGCTTAGCAAGAGGTTCACAGTGAAATCCTCCAAGACTTGAGACCAAAGGTTGATTCGAACCCACAGAAATAGACAAGAGGTTTGCCCTGTTTCTGTCAACTGTTCACAAGACTACGCTCGGAGGTTGGCACTTTGGGAGTAGAGGGCTGACCTGCTGAGTGGGTTTGTGACACTATTACTGAGAAATTTGCATGGAACATGCTCTATATCCCTTAGAGTTCATCTGCCTCTTTAGCTTACTCCCTACTTTATGTCATCGCCCTCTGTTGTGACATCACAGTCTGTTGCCATTGGATTAATTGTGATGTCACAAATGAAGCATTATGACCTTAGGTAGGGAGAAAGCAACAGGAATAGATGAACTCTTCAGGAGCAAACAACCACTTTTCATGCAAATGGCCTCAGTAATAAATACTGGGAGGAGAAATACAAAACTACTGTGAAATATAAGCTGAACTGTGTCTAAATATTATGTTTCGTTAAAGCTGTCCTAATGGCATCAGCTGCTCTTTAATTGAACCAGAAAGTCCCTGGAACAAACAAACTCCCTTGGTTTTATAACAGCATGTCCAGACATGTAACAGCATGTTCAGACATGAAACTAGAAAGGGCTTAGTCAGGTGATCCCACCAAAAGATATAAAACCTCTTCAGAGTTCATTTACTTCAGTTCAGTGGGGCTTAGCCCTGAAAGAGGAGGAGATAGGTTCTACTGCTACTGTAGACAAGCTGTTGAATGCAGATGAGAAGGGTCTTAGGAGCTCTAAGATCCAGGTCTGTATTATGGAAGAAACTACTGATGTTAAGTAATGATTTTCTGTGCAATTTTATGTTTTCTTTATAATTTTTCAAACTTTTGAAAAATAAATATCATGCCACAGTGTTTTAAACCTGTAAATTTGCCTTGTCTGAAGTTTATTCCCACATGCTGTGACAGACTTGGTTTTAGAAGTTGGATAGTACTGGTTGTCAGAGAAACAAGGGAGAGACCAGTATCCAGACATAATGACAAAGAGCAAGATGTCTTACTTCCAGGATCCCATGGATGCTAAGGATCTGTTAGAAGGAGGGGCTTACCAGTGTGCATACCAGAGCCCAGGTGAGGAGAACTGGAGGAGCTATTGCCTGGATTGGAGTTCAGTGGAATGCGAGGTGGACCAGTGCCGGAGAGAGGCAGAGCACCACTGCCAGGTGCTGATGGAGGTTCCCAACCAGAGGATTTTATGGCAGAGGCAGAGGACCAGGATCCATGGGTTCTAGAGAAGGAGGAGCTCCCTGATGGAACCTCTGTTGCCAGCCACTTTTGAGATCCCATTGCCCATTTTCTGGGCTGCTGCTACTGGAGGATGACAGGATGAAGGCCCTAGGTAAGACTGTTTCAGGATATATGCATACTGGGGTGAAGACTAAAAGCAACAGGGAAGACACCATGGTGGCTAAAGGTACTTTCCCATGTTTTGAACCCTGTGCTATCACAGATGAAATGTATGCAACATGTAATGTTTAAAATGAATATAGCTTTTAAGGCTTTTAAGGCTGGTGCTGAGTACAGTCAGTTGAGGGTACCAGAATGGTGTAAGGGTTGAAAGTAAACTCCTGCTGTGTATTGCATTTTTGCTTGAAAAATAAATGAAAAAAAAAAATGAAAATCACTACTTAACATCAGTAGTTTCTTATATAATACAGTCCTGGATCTTAGAGCTCCTAAGATCCTTTTCATCTACATTCAACAGCTTGTCTACAGTAGCACCTCTCTCCTTCACTCTCAAGACTGAACTCTACTGGACTGACTGAAGTGAACTCGTGAAGAGGTTTTTACAGCTTTGTGGGGTCACCTGACTGAGCCCTTTCTATTTACATAACTGGACATGTTGTTTTAAAACCAAGGGTTTTTGTTTCAGGGACTTCCTGATTCAGTTAAAGGTACAGTGTGTGTCTCCACAGATATTGACACTCTATACCTCTGCTCCACAGTGACTAATAACTTTATAAAGCATACCCCATTCTTTTGTTCAGTCTCATACATAGAAATTTATACAATAACAGGTTTATAATGTGAATTTATGAAAATACCTTAAGGATGTCTTATAACTGTACTAATCATGAAACTATTATTGTTTTTATGTGCTTCTGAATCCTTTTTATTTAAAAAGGCTTTATTAACTGTATTCATGCCTACTTAAAATAGCCTTCATGCTTTTGTACACAAATGCACTTATGCACTTTACACAACACCTCTCCGGGGTGTTTGGCATCATTCCAGGGACTGAATGGATGGAAATGGAAAACGATGAAAAGAGAGAACTAGTAGGACGCTTATTGGGGATAGTAAAGAGCTACGCTAGGTGGCCAACCTAGGTGGGGGGAGAAAAGCAAAGAGAAAAGCATTAACTGTTGCGCAACAGAAGTTTTGGTAGCTAGGAAATGAGATAGAAAGGTGGTCCATCAGTCACAGCTGAGGGTGCAGCCTAACTCCACCACAGCATTCTTCTTTCCAGAATTTATAGACACACAGCAGTGGCCTACCCAAAATATTTAAAAAGAGGCATTTGAGTGACCCCCAATTGACCGCATAGTGGTCTTGTTTATGACATCACAGTGCTTTTCATTGAAAGACTGTGATGCAAACAGCAGTTGTGAGGTCAGTTGGGATAATTTGCTACTTTTGGAAAGATAGAGTAGAACAAGTCCTGCATAACCTGAAGTTATTTTCATGACCACTAACAGGAGAAAATAAAAATAACTTTAAATCGTAGTTACCTGCTATTTAGATGAATTACACCTACACACAATATTTTGCTGGGTAAGGGTTTATAACTCTTCAGATTAGCACTTAACTAATTCTTAATGGAGTGGCAGTAGCCCATTCCATGTCTGTACTGCATAGATAGGCAAATGATTCTTGGCTGGTTGTTGGGCCCTTCGCTCTATAAAGTAGCAAATAGTTTAGCAGTGAAAGGAGGAACAGCTGCGTAATTCTTTACAATATATATGACTAATTTAAACAAACTGTGTCCAGAGCCGATAGGGCTGCAGCTGAGGAATTTGCACCTCTATACAAGGCTCTATAAGAAGTTTTGCATAGGCACATGGGCATGTTTTAGAGCCAGTTACCAATGAGTTAGTCACTTGCTAACCATGCGATCAAATAGGCATTATGTGATCCTTCCCTGCTTTTGGGGCGCAAAGTGGTGTTAGTGACTTGCTAACATTTTAGCAATCAATAATACTGCACTTTGAATATCCTGCCTTACAATGAATTGTGAAAATATAAGAACTAAACAAGGACATAGCTACAGTATAAAATGGGTTGGAAATGTACTGCTTCCTGCTAAATAAATACCAAGACCCATACTGTATGATAATCCCCTCAGAAATACACATGTACTGAGTCACCGTAGATGACAGTACATGACAACCTTCCTTATGGGCTCAAATAAAGTTGAGGTGCTTTCACTGATAACTCCTGCAGGGATTCAATACCCAAAGATGTTACAGTGAATGTTCACATGTATGTTGGGGCTGGGATTATAGCCTAGATGTTAGAGTAACGAGCTGTGAATGAGCTTGTTATATCCAGCAGACCCGGTCTGATTTCCACAACATCCAGTTGCATACTGTTTGACTCTGAGCCAGTCACTTAACCACCCAAGTGCTGCCAGGTCACCCCTGAGAACAGGTAATTTGCCTAGTGGGCTTTACTCGATTACCAAAAGAATAAAAAATTGGCAGTGCTCTACCCAGTGAAAAATAAAGTATGCTAGGTTATGGAAACATAGACCAACCCTTGTGTTTTCTGCTGGTTCCCTGCTCCCAAACAATACAATAACAGGTTCCCAAATATAAATCTTAATGCTGTACCAATAATATGTCAAAACACAGATTGCAAGCAAATAAAATGTTTTAGTAGGGGATCAAGAGTCCTAGGGGAAAAAACTTTGCAGAAAAAATTGTTTTAGCAGTTGCCACTCTCTGGGCTGTTATTGAGTGGGGTCCCAAAAGGCTATGTTGAAAATTTGGTGAAAAAATTCCAAAAATGGCAAAGTTATGAACATAAGTTCAAATGCCATTGAAATACATTATACAGCACTTACCTTGATTCCTCAGTTTGCAGTTTGGCTTTGAAGAGTTCAGACGTGTCTCAGTCCACAGAAGATGACAGCTGACAACCTCCAGTGGTAAGTATAAGGTAAGAGAAGTGACAGATGAGGAGGTTGCTCAGTGGGCGGGTTGGGATGGGGAGGGGCGGTGGGAACTGACGAGGGACTGTTTCTTTTTTCAGAGTTTTTACCAAAAAAAAAAGACATCTGGGAGTGTTTTTTTACAGGTTTAATTGAAATAAATATTCGAGACGCTGAGCTGGGCTCCTCAGTGTCCCACACTGCTTGGGGGTTAATGCCGACACGGGATTGGTTCCTGAAGTATGCCCATTATTCCAGTTCCTTTATATAGGCTAGCAACATTATTTTTCTAAATTCACCTAAAATGCGACAAAGAAGGGGCTACAGCTACAACTGATATTGCATACACAGGAATTGCAGCAAAGTATGCCAAACACAAACCACAGCACTTTGGAGAAAAGTAATACACGGGTAATACAATATGCAGGCTTGTTTCAAAAACAGACTCAGAAATGCAAACAATTTAACATTAAGACCAAGGCAAATGTGGTGATGAGAATGAACTGGTACATCTTGATTCACTCTGCTAATCTTAACTGTTGGCTGCCACTGATTAACAAAACAGAAATAAAATGAAGAGGTTAGCTGACTCTACTCTGCTCGGGCTGACCTCAAGACCATGCTTCCGCCTTTTTATCCAACCCATGCTCTGCCCTAACCTGGCCGCTTTAGCTCTCTGGTTGCGATCTCAAATTGATCTCCTTAAACTCAAATGTATAGCTGCTACTAAAGTAACAAAATAAATAAAAATAGGATGTGCACACATGCCTAGTGTGCGATGCATGTACAGTGCAGCCACGATCCTACGCTCAAGTTGACTACAACAAGAGAAAGCGAGACACGGGGATTAGGCACCCCAGTGTCACTGTTATATTTCTGGGGTGGGGTAGTAAGTGCTGAGAGGGAGGATCGGTGGGGGTGGATAATGCAGTGCTACTTTCTTGAGTGCTTCACACAGATCGCAGAAGCAGCTGTGTTGACACTCCAACATGTTTGTTCACAAAGAATGCAAGGAATGTGAGTCCCTTTTTGAAAGCAATAGGTCTGCAGGGCTCAGCTCACTGCAGCCCTAAAAGATGTGGTCTGAGTTCATTTAAAAGGGAACTGTCAGCAATCTGTGCATCAATATTGCGTCATTTGTTCCCCTAATGCAAATCGCACAGTGTGCACCAAAGAATTTCAAATTTACCTGAAAATAATGTTTTTGAAGCCATCACATCCTTCCTCCATTTTCTGAATGTGATTGACAGCTGTGACCAGAAGTGACATAATTGATGGGCTGTAGTCTTTGTCTCTCTGTTTAACCTGATTCAAAACTGTAGGGAGCGCACTCTGTGTTTTCAAGTATCTATGGATTAGTAGTTGAATATTTCTGCACAAGTCTCACAGTTCTGTGATCCACAGGTATTTTTTGTCATTGTGTTGGTTTTGCTGACTTTCGGTGTTTCACATAATGTACTGTGCAATCTTTTGGCAGTTGTGTGTAACCACTGAAACCACACTGCAGTCAGTAAAAGCTACAACATCAATGCTGAATTATATGGCTTTTTTCTTGTTGTGATAAAGTTGTATGTTGCTTTTACATAGTCCCTTTGTGTTTCTTACCTCCACATGGTGTCAGTTTTGCATCGTGTCTAGTTTTGGTACACTCCTGAGGGTGTTTTATTTTAAACCTGAGCCTATCGTCTGTAAAGCCATCTTTCATAATGTATTCAGTGCTCGTCCCCCTCACAGACATGCTGGCCAGTATCCTGTCTGAGGCAAGAGTCAAGGACTGTAAAGGATACACTCGGATTACATGTAATTTATTCTGCTTTTGGTTTTGAGAATGTAAAGAACCCTAGTGTATGCCTACTGGCAGTCAGTGTGTTGTGTACTTGAATCTGGCTGTGACAGGTGCATGAGAATATCAGTGCATTTGCATTTTGGGTGGGTGGGTGGGGGAATAAAGTTGAGTTTCCATCAGATTTCTCATCATTTTCTATATGATGTGTTGATTACATGGAGAAACAGGAAAAAATGGTACAGGTCCTTCATTTCATGGATACATCACCCAGTCCAATGCCATTCATATATCCAGTTGCCTCCAGTAACCGCTCACTTCATTAGCATGACAGTTTTTCTTTACAATTTTGTTTGAGTCCTGCATTTGCATCCCTCCCTGCCAAGATCCTCCATACTCCTAGGTATGCCCCCACACACACACTTATGGATGCAGATAAGCCCAACAAAGTAAAATGTGTCTTTTTAAATCATGATGTGCTCGGCCATTTCATGCCTGCTTCATCCCTGGTTCCGACTAGAACACACTGTCCCGCTATAGGCACTGCTGAATCCCTGCAACAAATCATTGCTCTTTACCTGAATCTGCACCTTGCTTTCTTTTTTTTTTTTTTTTTAATCCAGTCCGTCTCTCACTGGCTGACTGCATCCAAAACTACGGCCACTAACCACACAGGCAGACCGGTCACTTTCTCTGATCAATGACTTGATTTTCCCAATTGATGCTCTCTCTCCTTCCTCTCACCTGTGGAATTCACTGATATTGTCTCCCTCACTATACAATAAGAAAAACCACAGCAAGTGCAAAATTGATCAGGGAAAAATAAATTAAGGCATAGATAAAGCCAAAATACACAATTAACTGTTGGGATGCAGCAGCCTCAGCAATGGTGCAACATGGTATACCCAGTAGCAGGGTGGAACCCACGGTGAACTGGACAACAGTAATACCATAGTACAATTTCATCATGTGAGATGCCACAATTTACTTTAGCTGATAACCACGAACAAAGTGCGGGTAGAGGTACCACACAGGAGCACTGCACAACCTGGTATGGTGGATGTAATCATCAACAGGAAACATTAAGAAAGTCCTGTTGTGCTAATGAAGTTAGCAACTACAAGAGGCATGTACACATATGAATACCCTCTGATTTTGTGATGGCCCAGTGAAGCAGAACCATGGAGCAGTACCTTTCTTTCGTCCACTATATATGTTATATCATACAGAAAACAACATGACAGAGACTCAAGGTTATTTTCAGCTCCCCACACAAATTGGCAACACATTGCTATTCTTGAGCAGCTGTCCCAGCGAAACCACACACACAGCACTGACCCGCGGCAAACAGACCCTCAGATTATGTAATATTCTTCACACAATGAAAAACAATGAATTAAATGTAATCTGAGTGTATGCTTCAACCTCCTTAGCATGATCGGCTTTTTCCAATTTTGAGCCTCTATTTCATCCCTCCTTTGCCAAGATCCGCCATGCTCTTGTGTAGTACCTTCCCCCCCCACCTTTATGGCGCTGCAGAATCCCCACAGTAAATCATTGCTTTTCACCTGAATCTTTATCTTGTATTACCGTAATGAGAAGCAGTGACAAAGCCTGTTGTGCTAATGAAGTTGGTTCACAAGATGCATGTACATATATGGGTTGTGACACTGTTGCAAGTGGGTGCCCTTTTACCACTCCTTGCCTTCCTAGTCCTGCATGGAGGCTGCAGCTTTGGGGCTCTGTGTTCGCATCTCTACCATCATAATTTCCCCTTTAGCTAAGAAATGAATAAAATTGTAATGCTTGAACTTGCCCAATCATGTGATACAAATCCATTGTGGCAATGGTGGTACAGCTCTTGAATAAATATTAAAAGATAAAAAGCTCCTGCTTGAAAGCAGGAAATGTCCTAGAAAGAGCCTCCCCATAACAATGTTTGCGGCACCAAGAGCCCGTCCTCAGTGTGAGCTGAACACCTAATTTATGCATTTGTGAAAGCTAATACCCATTTCCCAGTGAGCCTTTGGTTACTTTTTGCATTGTTCACATGTTAAACTTTAAAATAAAAACATTAGCAACATCAAGTAGTGCCTGGTCTCACTGTGTGCATCCAGAATTCCAAGGCTGCAGCTGTGGTACCTGACAGTGCATGTGGATCAGATCATAACTGCAGACCTCTGTTCCAAATCGCTTGTCTCACACCTGCCATACGTGCAGAATTTTGACATGCCATTGAATGACGATGATAAAGTTTGCTCACCACATAGACAAATGTCATGAATAGGAATTATATTGTATCATGTGGATATTTGATGGTAGACTATTACTGATTTTTTATGCATGCCCTGAAATGCATGATTTGGTTTAGCTACAGTGCATATTTACAATGTGGATGGCACAGGCTTTCATAAACAGATAATCCATTGTGTTAAACACGTTAATGAATAAGAAAATTACATGTTTATCAGTTTTATTATTGACAGATGGTAGTTACTAAGCATTGGTAGGAGTTGTGAGGATAGCCCCAATTGAGTATGACAAATTTATCTTTAGCATCTGTGTCTGCATTGTTTCCATGCAGACACAATACTGACAAGTGCTAACTTTTGCCGACACATTCTATGCACCTGTGTTTCTGTAATACAGTAAAACCCCATTTATCTGAATGTCTGGGGGATCAGAGAAAACCTTTGGATAAGCGGGGTTTCAGTTAAATGAGAGCATGTTTTAGAATGAATGCATGCATAGACGCTGCTGTCTCAGTGAAAAGCGCCTCTGTATTTTTCCTCCTTCTCCATCCCTCTGCTCATCCTCCTTCCTCCAAACTGGTCACCCTTCCCAGGTCCTCAGATCTCTGTCAGTTCTGTGTGTTTTCTATGCGTAGCTTAAACAGAGGGTAAAAAGCACAAGATTTAAATACAGTACTGTAAGATTTTGCGATTATGGCATTTCAGGATACAGTAGTTTCTCAATGGTTATGATATACAGATATGCAGCACTGTGGCAGGTAAATCTGTTCTGTGCACTGTCTAGTCTACAGTGTTCACTCTCCTCTCTACCTGCCATCCTCCAGCATTCAAACATCTTGCACAGTCTTCAGGGCTGACACACTTGGGCTAAGGGAGCCGTGTAGGTGCTGTTACATGGAATGCTTTCGCATAGAGGCTTGGTAAGTTAGCAAAATGCCTGTTTCCTACTTTATCCTCACCGTGTGAGAGTCTGTGCTGGTTGGTGCAGTTTGTTTCAGGATTGGCTGTGGGCATAGCAAGGTACATAGTCGCTCACTGCAGACTTCTTTTATTCTGATTTTGTATCCCAGACTCATGAGCTTTGTTGCTGCCGACCTGCCCTTGGAAACCCAAGTTAGAGTTCCGTTACACAGACCCCAGTTCTGTCACTCAGGTGGGCCGGATGACCCGATGGGGTGGGTGCTTAAGGAAGCCTGGCAAAATTTCAAATATAAAGCCATCACCAGTTGCCCAACTTGCCTACCTACCACAGTCGGCTCCGATTGAGCTTACAACACCATGCTGAAAGACAACGCTGCCGTCCTACTCACACCCAGTCCTACTTATAAAACCACTGATTAATACTGTAAACAAAAGAAAGAGAAAGAAAGATGTAAAATACAGAAAATTAGAACAAAATGTTTATTACTAACGGAAAGAGTGCTACAGGTATAGATCAGCATTCATTTAGCTCCCTGTTATTTTCCTAGTGTTGCAGAAGGCGATGGCCATCATTGAAGTCACTGGGCTAATTGTACTACTGCGAATCTTTGGGAAAATGGAGTTTTGCAGATGCAAGAAACGCAAAGAAAAGTCAGACATAAAGAAAGATTTGTACTTGTATTCGTTAGGAGGCTCAGGCAGGGATGTGCAGGTTGTCAGTGTGACTGGGGAACAGGTTACAAAAAAGATACTGATGGCAATTTCCATTTAAGATAACAAGTTGGTAATCACTGAGACAATGTTAATTCAGTCTTTTGCAAAGATCTGCCTTCCTCTGCTGCCAGAGATCAACTCTTCTTACAGTCTTAGCATATTTACCACTACAGTCAGCTAAAGGAAAGTCCATTGGGTAGACTGCAGTTTATTATTCACTGTGTGTATATCCATAATGACATCAGAGATTACCAAAATGAGACTTCCAACAGGAAGTGATTGTGAGACATCACATAATTGATTATTAGGGCGGTGCAGAGAGCAGAGTCCTGATGCTCAAATAAGAAAAATATAAAAATTTAAAATTAGAGAAACATAGAAACATAGACTTTGCGGCAGATAAGGACCGCTGGGCCCATCTAGTCTGCCCATTTCTACTACAGGATAGGCCGCAGATCCTAGTTAACCAACAGCCTTTATCTTCCTGCCCCCACAAGAATTGCCTTATGTCTGTCCCATGCATTCTTGAATTCTCCCACAGTTTTAGACCCCACAACTTCCTCAGGAAGGCTGTTCCATGCATCCACTACCCTCTCTGTGAAATAATACTTCCTCACATTGCCCTGAACCGCCCTCCTTCTATCTTTAAATTGTGTCCCCTTGTTCTTGCAAGTCTCTTTTCTGAAAGATGCTACCCTCTTGGACTCTGTTGATTCCTTGAGGTACTTGAAAGTTTCTATCATGTCCCCTCTCCTTCTTTCCTCAAGGGTATACATATTAAGCTCCTTTAGTCTCTCCTCATACGGCTTCTCTTGCAGACCCTGCACCATTTTAGTTGCCCTCCTCTGGACTGCCTCTATCCTGTCTATGTCCTTGCGAGATGGGGTCTCCAGAACTGACACAGTATTCCAGATGGGGTCTCACCAACTGTCTGTACAGAGGATAACAACTTCCTGTTTTCTGCTGATGATGCCTCTCCCTATACATCCCAGTATACCCCAGCCCTCCCTACTGCCTTCTCACATTGCTTACCAACCAAGGTCATCTGATATGATTACCCCAGGTCCCTTTCCTGTTTTTGTTGTTGTTACTAGCTCCCCACCCATTGTGTATTCTTCCCTGGGGTCTTGTTTCCCAGGTGCATTATTTTGCACTTTTTGCATTGAATCCTAGCTGCCATATCGTCTGACCATTCCTCCAACCTTATAAGTCCTTTTCATCCTTTCCATGCCTCTTGTGTATCAACCCTGTTGCAGATCTTTGTGTCATCTGCAAAAGGCATACTTTTCCTTCCAGTCCCTCTGCAATGTCACTGTAGAAGACATTAAAATGACTGGACCCAATACTGAACCCTCGGTACCCCACTAGTAACCGCCCTTTCTTCAGAGTGGACTCCATTTACAATTACCTTCTGTCCTGTTGTCCAGCCAATGTTTTACCAGGCTACCACCCTGGGACCCACTCCCAGGCTGGTTAATTTGACTATCAATCTTTTGTGTGGGACTACGTCAAATGCCTTGCTAAAGTCTAGGTAGGCCATGTCCACAGCCCTCCCTGGTCTACTACTTTGGTCACCCAGTCAAAGAAATCTATTAGATTCGTCTGACATGACCTTCCCGCTGTGAACCCATGCTGCCTTGGATCCTGTGCTCCACTGACCTCTAGGTACTCAACTATTCTTCCCTTCAGAGACTCCATCACTTTCCCTACCACAGAGTCAGACTGACAGGTCTGTAGTTTCCTGCCTCTGTCTTGGTCCCACTTTGTGAAGGGAATCACATCCGCCTTTCTCCAGTCCTCGGTACCACACCATCCTCCCATGATTTATTAAAAGAGTAGCCAGTGGTTTCACTAGTTCCTTCCTTAATTCTTTTAGAATTCTGGGGTGAATTCCATCAGGGCCCATTGCTTTGTCCACCTTCAGTTTAGGAGTTCTTGCAGAACCCTTTCTTCTGTGAAAGGACTGGGATCGACCCCCTATCAAGAGTGCTTCTGTTAATTGGATTAGGCACTTCCCCTCCTCTTTTGTGAATACTGAGCAGAAATATTAGTTTCAGTATTCCTGCTTTTCACTGTCCCCTCTGCCCACCACAGATCATTCTATTCAGCCTCACTATCCCTCCTTTGTCTTTCTCTGCCGCTGATGTACCTATAAAAGGTTTTATCCCCTTCTTAACTAGGTTAGCTATCTTTTCCTCAGTTTGGGCCTTTAACTATTCTGACTTCCCTCCTGCTTCTTTCTGCCTTAACTGGTACAGCTCTCTGTCCTGCTCCTTCTGTGTTTCCTTATACTTCCGAATGCTATCTTTTTCTTCCTGACTTTCACAGCCACCTCTCTTGAGAACCATAGTGGCTTTTTCTTTCATTTTGATTTGTTTATTTGCTTCACACAAAAGGCTTGTTGCGTCTGTGATGGCAGTTTGATAATTCCCCCATTGTTGCTCCACACCTCCTTCTAGCCTGTTTGCTAGTGCTTTTCTGAGGCAATCTCCCATCTTGCCAAAGTCAGCCCTCTCTAAAGTCCAGTACCCTCACTTTTGTATGGCTTGACTCTGTAGCTAGATTTAACGTGAACCACACTGTTTGATGGTCACTTGTCCCCAGATGGCAACCTACTTCTAGATCTGAGATCCTCTCACCTGCCCCATTTGAGAGTACGAGGTCTAAGATTGCTCTCTCACGAATGGGTTTCGAAACTAGCTGTCTAATGCCTGCCACCTGTAGGGCATCAGAATGGCCCTGCTCTTGGATGTGGCTGCAGCAAATGTGCTCCAGTTAACATCTGGCATATTCAGGTCTCCCATCAACAGTATCTCCCTTTCTCTGCCATTCTAAGAATGCCTTCCATCATATCCTTGTCCATTCCTTCCCCTGACATGGGGGTCTGTACACAACCCTGTGCGGATTGTGGTGCCCTTTCCAGTCTCAAGGTGACCCACAGTGCCTCCTCTCCCCCTGTTTACTCTTTTGTTCAGTTGCTTTTATCCTTCCTTTACATGAGAGCTACTCCTCCCTCTTCTCCCTGCCTGTCTCTCCTGTAGGTTATGTACCCTGGTATGTTAACATCCCAGTCATGGTTCTCTGTGTACCATGTTTCTGTGACTACTACGATATCCAGGCATCCCTCTTCCATTAAGGCCACCAGCTCAGGAACTTGTTGCCCAGACTACGGGCATTGGTACTCATTACCCTCCATTTCCTGATGGCCTTACCCCTTTTGCCCATCTCTGTCCTTCTTGCCTTTGTTACTTTCCTCCATTTACCCTGCCCTTCTCCCTATCGACACCTCCATGTTGGTGTTTGCCACACTTACTACCGTGATTGTTTGGGGGCTAGGTTTTCCTTCTCCTTTCCAGTGCCTCCCCCTTGGCTGGATTTAAAAGCTTGCCAATGAAGCATTTAAACCTATCACCTAGGATCCTGGTTCCCCTCCCAGACAGATGCAGCCTATCATGCCAGTATGGGCTGCATCCTCAGTGGACCCCCAGTCCCCAATGAAGCCAAATCCTTGAGCTCCACACCAGTTTTCAACCACTGATTGAATCCACGATGCAGGAACATCCTAGCCTCTCCTATGCCATAGATGGGTAGCACCTCCGAGAAGGTTACCTGCATGCTACTTGACTCAGCCCCTCCCAATTCCACAAACTCTTCCTGCACTTCTCTAATCCCTTTCTAGCCAGGTCATTTGCCCCTAGGTGGACAATGACATCCAGCTCCCTCCCTGTGCAGCTGCTCTGGCAATCCTGAGGATTCGCTCCCTGTCCCTCCAAGCCATGGCACCAGGCAGGCACCTACCTCCCTCTCCCTTCCTTGCCCAGTTCTACCTTCCAACAATGGAGTCCCCACCAGGAGTTGTTTCCTTCCTGCAGGGTCCCCTGCCACCCTCCTGTGGGTCTCCTTTGTGGAGGTTCCCAGCATCCTCCTTGGTTCCACTGTAGGTGCCTCCATAGAGGAACCACACTTTGCCAGAATGGCATAGGAATTGTGGAGAGGTACAACTAGAGGATGTGCCTCTGTTCCACCACCTCACCCTCCCTGAGCCCACTGTGGTCCAACGCTCCTCTTTCTTGGCAACCTCTGAGGCAGCGGCAGTGGCACTGGTGGTCCCTGGATGGAAGAGAGGTCCCACAAATCCTGGCCAACTCAGCCTGGAGATGAGCAACCTCCTCCCTCAGCCCAGAGAGGTGCCTGCAGATGGGACAACACCACATCCTCCAGAACATCTCCCGAAGACTGCTGCTCCACAGCCACTGCACTGCACCACTCCAATCATGTCTTATTTCTGACCCCTTAACTGTTTGCAATCCTTACTCTTTCATCTGTTTTTTCTCTCTCTCTCCTTACTTTCTGCCTGTGTGCCCTTTAAGTCTCCTGATTGTCCTGTTCTGAGACAAGAATATCCTATATTTCTCAGTAGACCACTTACTTGTTCAGAGGCAGATCTCCAGCAGCTAGAGGGGGCAGGAGAGCTACTCTTGCCCTTCTAGGATGGTGGGTCCTTGGTGGTTCTGTGATCACTCACTTCCTGCCCCTAAACAGAAAGTTCCTGTTGTCAGTCAAATCCTGTGCCTATAAAAATAGAACTAGCTTTCGGTGGGGGGGTGGAGGGAGGAAGGAGGGCAATATAGTCCCAGCAGAGAAGTTCAGTCACCCCAACCACATCATTAATTACATAGCACAGTGTTTCAGTGTGATCTCATACATACTGTAAGTAATTAGGGGAGAATTAAGACCAGAAGTCTGTCAAGTTTCTCTGTCCCTCCCACCAGCTCAGTAGAAGTACCCTGTCACTCTGTTCTTCAAAGTACTTGTCCAGTCTGAGCATGAAGCTTATTACAGTATCATCTGATAGCACATGCTCTGGACGTGTATTTCAGGTGTTTGCCACTTATTCTTATTGATAAGTTGATTTATCACTGATTCATCTAGTGTTGATGCTGTCTGTGCAGTGGGTATGGGACGAAGCAGTGGCACTTCTAATAGGGTGGTAGCCAAGGTGCTCGATGCCAGTGCTCCGGTCCATATGGACCCAGATCCTCTCACTTGAGATCCCTGTGGTTTGATGGGGATCTCAAAGGTGATGAATCAGGGGTTAGAATTTGGGCGTTGCTGGCGGAAGATCTGATCGGGAGGACAAACTGGCCTTGAGTGCTCATTATCATGAGTACCAAGGGACAATCAACTGTAAGAAGGCAGAGTTCTGTCCAGGAGATTGCAGCAGTGAAGAACAGACCATCTCAGCTTTTTGGACCATGGACAGACTTTTACAGCCTGTCTACAGCGAAAAAAAGCACTTAATCACATTATGTGATGAGTTTGCTCAGTTCTTCTCTGACAGGGTGACCTCTGTCTGGTCGGGATTCCAGCAGTGAGGTAAGTTTTGCCTTGCAGTGAGTCGTTCTGGGGATGGCAGAGCACTCTGACTGTTTGGGGTGAGTTTAGACCTTTGGAGGTGTAACAGGGTGATAAAATTACCTTTCTCAATTTCTTGTTGAACGGCACAAAGAAGAGACAAAAAAATTGGAGCACAAGTAATAAATGTAATTTATTACTGGCAAATAATGATACAGGCTTACTACCAACAGTGAGAAACACTGAAGAGCTTCCAGTTTCCTTACCTCGTAGCTGCAGTCTCTAGTCTAGTCTCATCTCAGAGAAGCTACAATCTGCAAAAGGTCTTATACCCTGATAATTGCTATAGAAACAGCTAAAGAAAATACATAAAATGTGTAATTGGCCAGAATCAGGTGGCCTGAGTAACTGTCCTAAATAACATAAGAAACTGCTTAGCTAGCAAGATAACTGAATACAATGAGGTTCTGTATAAGTGAACAAGGTCACTTGCAGTTACAGTGACGCACAAGCAGTAAAGGTGGCACTGTTGCATAAATTATGATTATACAATAAAATATAATGAAAAGCATCTCCCAGGACTAAAATACATTTGTAAAACATAATGGTGCATAATATGCATTAGTAAAATACAGTAGAACACAGATCCTGACACTTATGCATATCGATAAAGTGTCTGCCCTAAGATTAATACATATACCTACATATATGTTGCTGTCTGTGAGGTGGGGGTACAATCAGGGGTGCTGGACCATGGATAACATCCCCCATTGCCTCGGCATGGGCAGCAATCAGGAAATTAGTGAGATGGAGTTAAAGAGTCATTTACAAGCCCACGCATGAGCCTTGTAAAGGAATATGAGTTATTCTCGGTGTTGTCTTAGAGTACGTAGGAGCAGAGGGTTAGTATCAGAAAACAATCAAAATGCTTGAATAATAACAAAAGCTTTAAAAGTTAATTCTAAACAAGTATTGGAAAGAGCAGTACTTAAATCACCACCATGAATAAGATCATTAGGAGCATCACCAGCCTTAGAAATATTATTGCTAATATAAATCAAATGTGAATCCTTTCTAGCTAAAGAGATTTCAAAGAAAGAGTCAAAGGGTCAGTGTGCATATTAAACACAGGCAAATATTGAGATAAGACAAGCGAATATTGCGGATCGGTATCAATAACATCTGGTTCAGGGAAGGCGAACAGAAATGGTCACAATGTGACCAATGACTTTTCTGCTATGGAGTAAAAGAGAAGTTAGGAGCTGAAATAACACAAGATTTTAGACCATAAGCAAAGGATTTATGATTTGTCACTACACAATACTGCCCATTGGAATTGTAAGTCACTCTTACAGTTGGTACCCTCCATCGCTGTAGACTTATCGGACAAGAAAAGGACTGGTTGGTGAGCCGTGAAGTGAGCGATGTACCTCTTCCATGTTCCTTCAGGATACAGCTGTTTGAGCATCAGGCGCAGAAGATGCAGCTAGCGTGGAGATTCAGATTAGTCACCTTCATCAACATCAGTCAGATTGGACGGCAATTCATCACCCAAGGAGAAGGACCAGTCAAGATGTTCCAGAGAATATCCGCATACAGGTTTCACAATATCAAAGAGCGTCACAGTGGTACAAGTAGTAGTATCCCTTTTGGTGCAACAGTTCATGTGGGTGCCACCCATGCTTGGAGCACAGCATGATAGACCAATAAGGAGGGTAAGTCAGTTCTTTCTCAGTAGATGTCATCATCAAGATGTCCGATGGAATTTATTGCAGCCAGTTTATCAAATACAAGTTTGTGAATCAAAGCATGGTAATGACACAGTGAAGGTAATGAACATATTATCATGAATTGAGCAAGTCTTAGTAAAGTAACAAGGTGCTTGATTTGGATATCGTGAGACATACCCAAGGTTTCTAGCTGTGAGCATAGAAACGTCAACAGAATTGCTAAACAAATAGTAATGCAACTATTGAATTTGCAATGAGGACAGTACCATTTACCCATTCTTCTATCATGGGTAAGATCTGGAATCGTCTGTTTCCAAATCCCTGAAGAGATTGCTAACAGTGGCAATTACATAAGACCCGTAAGCAGAGCATAAAAGTTCACGGCAATATATTGTTGTCTGCCTCCTTGTTATTTTGAAAAATCAGTTTATTAATCTTATTTTTAATATTTATTTTATTTATTCAGAAATTACAATCCTTTGAGTCAAAGACTCCTTTACAAAGGCTTTATATCAAATACAGTGAAAAATTACAATACTTATAACAGACAACCAAATACAGGTGTTTAGGACAGGTACAATTCATATACATAGTGAGCATACTGTGTTACAATGTATACAACATTATGGTCCAGAATCATAGCATTTGAGGCATTGCTAGGTACTGTCTTAGGTTTAGAAATTTGGGGAGGGATGACAGGGCAAGAGGCAGGCCAAAGTAAGAGCCATGGCACCTGAGCCGAGATCAGGGATTGTATGGTGGCTTGGGGGACTAGGGATGGGTAGGGGAAAAATAGCTAAAGTGGCACAGAGATCAGGAGGAAGTCAGAGACTGGACAGAGTCCATTGTCAGAAGGGCGAGCAAGAAGAGAGCGTGGGGGAAGGAGGAGGGCTAGGCATCCATATTTCAGCCAGAGGGAATAAGGCGGAGGGTAGGACAGATAAAGTTATCATGGGTAGAGAGAGTTAGAGACAGATTCAGGAGCGTGAGGCTTGAAGGTGGGCGCAGTAGGAATTTAAAGTGGCCAAGCTTGGGTTCCTTAGCAATGTGTGCTGGGAGTGAGTTAAGCCAAGTTGGGGCATGATAGAGAAAGGAGCATTGTCCCAGGATGTTTTTGCCTTGGCACCTGATAAGATGACTTAAGGGAGCTCCTGGTGTGCCTTGCATGTGAGTCGGTTGCTGGAGTGCGGAAGGCAAGGGTCAGTGAGCTCAACGGAGATTTTTGGCTAATAGGCAGGTGTGGTATTGTAGTCTTTCATCAAAGCCCACCCAGTTTGTTTGGTTATAAAGGGAGCAGGTGTGGATGGTACTGGGGCTGCCCAGCAAGGGACGGCATGCTTTGTTGAGTGACACTTTGACTTTTAGGGCAGTGTTGTCAGCTGCCCATAGATGACAATGCTGTAGTCAACCATCTGTAGTACCGAGGAGGAGATAGCAAGTTGGAGGGCATTGGGGAGGCATTGCGATGACGGTAGAGAAGCCCGATACAGGAATTTAGATTGGAGCAGAGCTGATGTATATGGTCATGGAAAGTTAGGCAGGGTCGAGAGTTATGCCGAGGTATTTGAACGAAGTGGACCTGTTCAAGGGTAGAGCGGTGGACGTGCTGATTTTTACTGGGGTGCTTTTAAGTTTGTTCTGGTGGTGGAAAAGAGCATAGTCTTTGATTTTTTTGGTTAAGCACAAGTTTGTGTTTGCTGAACCAGGTCTCTGCCTCTGTAAAGGAGGTTTAGAGGAGAGTTCAAGTTGGGATGGGTTTGGGTGAGATGCATAGAGCAGGCGTCATTAGTGTACAGGAGGATCTTTCCAGTGCAGGCTTTGGGGAGGGAATTTAGGAAGAGGCTGAAAAGAAGGGACCTAATATGGAGCCTTGTGGTACTCCAGAGTGGACAGGGAGTAGGCTCGAGGTGGTGGAGTTGATTTTCACCTTTTGGGACTGGTTGGACAAGTAGTCAGTGAACCAATTAGGGGGCCTGGGTAGGGCCAATTTGAGACAGGGTGGAGAAGAGGTGATTAACGTGTCAAGGTCCAGGAAGACCGCACCAGCCAACATGCCCTTATTCTAGGGCAGAGTGTATGAAACTAGTGAAATCGAGGAGAGCTGTAGTTGTACTATGCCCTTCTCTGAAACCGTGTTGTTCAGGCGTCAGGAGTTTGTATTGGATTGGTACTCTGTGAGTTGATCTGCCTTGGAGAGAGGGAAGGAGATATAGGGCGGTAGTTACTAGGGAGAGCGGTCATCAGATTTGTGGATGGGGTTATGAGAGCTGTCTTCCACGAGAGGGAACTTTCCTATGCAGAGAGAGAGGTTGAGCAGTGCGGTTAGTGGGAGAGGGCCTGCTCAATGGTCAGCCGCAGAATTCTAAGGTCAATTGTGTCGGTACTGAAACAGGTCTTCTTAAGGGCTTTGAGAAGGTAAGGTTTAGTGTCCTGAGGGGTGAGGTCCAGAAGTAGAAGGAGGAGTCGCTGGGATGGATGTGAGCAAGGGTGGGGTTTGACTGAAGAAGTTTGGTGGGAGAGTAGTGCTGAGATCTGAGAAGGTGGAGTTTAGTGCTTCAGCCACTAGGTGTGGGTTGTTTGAGACAAATCCATTTATGTTGAGTTGATTTGGGGTGGGTGGGTTCGAGTTTCCACCTAGCAATTTCAGATTGCCCCAGAATTTGCACCGATTTCCCATGAGGCAGTTAGGGCAGCTGTGAAGTGGTCAGCTTTAGCTTTTTAATGGCCCATGTACAGCTGTTTGAGCAGCGGTATTGCTGTCTGTCTAGAGAGTTTCAGAGTCTAGGGCTTTTTCCATAATTCATCCGCTGCCTCATGAGGTCGAAGCAAGTGAGAGGTGATCCATGGGGTGTCATAGGCTCTTACTATCTTTTTTTTTTTGAGGTGCAAATTTGTTGCAGGCTCTGTTGAACACGTCAATGGAGTAGCTAAAGGCTGTGTCTACGTTCTGACTGCAGTATATAGGGATCAGTCAAGGTGCGGTAGATGGGTTCTAAGATTCCTTAGACAGCTGGGCTTGAGAGGTCTAGAAAATTGTCTTGGGCAGTGGTTTGGGTGCATGACAGGACCACTTGAATAGGATGGGAGAGTGGTTGCTGAGTGCGTTTGAGAGAATGGAGAGGTCAGAGATTTTATGGGGCTGTTGGAGAGGACTAGGTCAAGTAAGCTGGATATACCGGTGTTGTGGTTTATGCGTGTTGGGGTGGATACCAGTTGGGTGATGTCAAAGGAGCGAGAACATCCTTGAGGTGGGAGGTGGTGGGGAGAGCCAGTTTAGGTTGAGGTCGCCGAGTGTGATTAGCTCAGTTTTTGGGGAGGGTGGTGAGATAGTCAAGGAGGGATTGGGAAGTGGGTTTTCTGTCCATGGGGTGGGATGAACACTGCAGTGATGATCACAAGGGTTCTAGAGGGACAGGTGTGATGCTAATGGATAGGACTTGTGCACCACTAGCCAGTTGGGGAGGGGTGGGCATGGGCCTGTAGGTTATCACGGAGGTAGATAGCAGCCCCTCCATGTTTCCCTACTTTGTCTAGGCAGTGTGGGTGTAGCTGGGTAGGGATATATGAGTGTCTGGTGTAGATTTTGACAATCAAGTTTCAACGAGGGCAAGGATGTCAGGTTGGTGCAGGGTGATCCAGACTTGGAGGTCAATGAATTTCTTGGTAAGGCTACAGATATTGATGGATCGTCGTAAGCCAAGGGATTGTGCTTGTGCTTTGGTGAGTGAGGCAAGGGGCTAGAGTTGGGGTGTACATTTCCAGAGAGTAGGAGGAGGAAATTGTTCTGAGCACTAGCAGTTTGATGGATTTTTGGGGAAGATCTATTGGGTCTTGATACAGTGTGTTGAGGTAGGAAGGAGGAGTGGGAAGAGTAAGGAGGGTATGGGCAACATGCATCAGATGCTGGTACCTAGGGCTAGGGTGTGGGTGTTGGTGGAGGGTCTGGGAAAGAATGACTATAGGATGTGGTGCTATGAGGGCAAGTGCAAGTAGCGTGGAAAATTGTGGGAGTGGAGTTGGCATGGGATGTGGTGGGAGTGAAGACAGTGCTGAGGAGCATGAGAGCATGAGGCAAGAGGGGTGTGGAGGTTGGCCATGCTGGTGGCAGGAAGTGTAGGAGAGAAAAATAAGAGAGATTAAAAACACTTATCACTATGGCAGTTGGGATGGTGCAAAGGAAAGGTGTCTGCTTTTGGTGTGAGAGGTACAGGGTTCAAGTCCCGGGAGGGAGAGAGTAAAGGAGCTAGAGATACAGTGATAAGGGAGAGAGTGGTTCTGGAGAGGGTGTAGATCGGTGAAACAAGGAGGGGACCGTTAGGTTGGAGGGCTGGAAAGAAGAGCGCAATACACGCCTCCTAGGGGCCAGATGGCGCAATAACATGTATAAGGTTAGAAAGAGGGAGGGTGGAAGAGAGGTGTGGAGAGTGAGAGATAGGCAGGTTAGGAGAGGAAGTGAGAAAGGATTATAGCGGCCACTAGTGGAGAGAGTATAAGCTGCTAATGGGAAATTGGGCACTTTGTCATGTGATTAGAGAGGTCCTATAAATTGAGGGCCGTCCTTGGGTGGGAGCATGGTTAGGCGGGTGGGGCAGTTGACGACAGCATCGATGTGGGCAACACCCTCCAAATCAGGCTAGAGCAGAGGTCGCTTGTAATTACTCTTTGCCCTCCGGAGCCTTGCCTGGCACTTCCGTGACCGACTGATGCGTGGTGTTTCAGGCAGCTGGAGTAGACTGGGGTAGGGGCTCAGAAGGGCCTATAGGGTAGCAGAACACAAAGAATAGACATTAGTATGCAGCGGGACAGTCAAGGCAGTACTGCGCATGTGCAGACTATTGTGATCACTGTCGGCCATCCCGACAATACTGTGCATGCACAAGAAATGGCAACCTACAGAGATGTAAGAGGTCTAAACCTCACTTTCAGGTGCTTGCAATATTGGAGATGCAAATAATCACAAACAAGTTGCATTCAAGTAATAAACAAGTTTATTACTACAAACAGGGATGAATCACAGTTGCCCTAAGCAGTTCTTACCAATATGAACCGGAGCCAGTGCTAAGCTGCCCTTACACCTCGAGGTTTCTTTGTAGTTCTTGGGATCTCTCGGTCTCCGAGGTGCAAAGCCTGTGCATAACATTATATACCTATGATAATTACTATGGTTACTGAAAGATAGAAACATTTCTAGTTACAGAGATGAGCCCTATTGGCTAAATTAGAGGTGGCTCCATGGTCCAAGATAACATTATATAATTCTGTAAAGTCATCAATTTTAGAACAAAGACATTCTTATACAAAGTCTTACATAACAAGGTGAAGTGGTGTCCATCACGAAAGATGGCAATGTTGCCTTACACATTATAAAATACTTCAAGGACAGGAGTCTTGGCATCTGACAAGTAAGAAATAGACAGAAAATACATGGTATAATGTGTGTGCATTAGCAAGCAAAGTGAATTACAATAATATGTATTCATATCCTGACATCTACTCTTGTATGGTAGATGCCCTTAGCCCTATATGTTAGTATAGCCTATGCCTAAACATTAGCTGTCTACAATTGTACCCTGAGGGTATCAATTAGGGTGCAGGGACCTCGTGTAACAATCCCCCTTGTTGCCTAAAAAGGGCAACATAGGCGATTATAAAGGTGGGCAGGAGCAGTGGTTCTTTACAATCCGGAGGCACGAGCCTTGTAAAGAACCTGGCTGCTCACGTGTTGGCTTAAGAGCACGTCAGAGGGCAGCAAAGCATAATGATCAAAGTAAATATCAAAAATGCTTGTATTATAACAAAACCTTTAAAAGTAATCTCTAACCAAGTGTTAGCCAAAGCGTTATTCATGTCTCCATCATTCATGAGGTCAAGAATGGGTTCATTGGCTTTGGTTATATTATTGCTGATGTGGATGAGGTGTGTGTCCTTTCTATCTAAAAGTGATTTCAGTGTAAGTGTCAGTGGATCTATGTGTACATTAAAGTAGGGTAGGTATTCTTCAAGTGTAAGTAAATAATCTGGATTACCATCAATAATATCTGCTTCCATAAGAGGCAGGGGTTATGACAGTGTGTCCAATAACAGTTTTCTGATGGGGAACAAAACAAAGTTAGGGTAATCAATTGCACAAGTAACAGAACCATAAGAATACGTTTCACGTTAGTGACGAATGCAGTATTCACTGTCAGAGTTGTACTGTGATCTTACAGTAGGTAGTCTCCATTTTTGCAACTGGACAGGGCATGTGTAGGTCGTCTTGGAGATCCATGTTGACAGGCGATGAGCTTCCTCACGATAGGACTGGTAGAGCTGATCCGTGACTCGCGTTGATTCAAAAGTGTTGGTGCCATTTTCAGTGATGTCAGCATCCATAGTGAAAGTCAGTCAATGCTGTCTGGAGAGTAGCCACAAACAGGGCATATCACATCAAACACATCACATCGGCACAGGTAGATGTATTGCTTTTTAGCACAACAGTCCATGTGCGGTGCCACCCAGGCATCCAGGAAGGAATGGTAGACCAGTAGAGGAGGTAGATCCAGGCGTTCTCGGTAGATGTCTTCGTCCAAATGCCCAATTGTAGCGCCAGTGCCAGCTTGTCGAACAAAGCTGTAGTGGGATCAAAGCGTGGTAAGGAGAACAGTAAAAGAGACAAACATGGTATCTGTTATAGAACATTTCTTAGCAGAAAAACAAGGACCAGTATTTGGATGTCTGGTCACAAACCCCAAATTTCGAGCTGTGGAGAGAGGAATGGACAAAGTCTGTTGCATACATAGGGAAATACAAGATGAAGATTTACATTTAGGACAATACCATTTAGATAGACGTCTGTCATGTATAATATCAGGAATCCTACCAGTTTCTAGGTCTCTGAAAAGGTTGTTAATGGTAGTGAGTATGTATGAACCATATGCAGAACAAAGTATTTCCCTACCAATGTATTGTCTATCAGCTTCTTTATTGTTCTGTTGTATGAGCACGTTAATCTTGTCTTTGGAATCAGTGAAGGCTTTTGCAATGTCGCATATTGTATACAGTGTATCTTTCTTCCTGGCTAAGACCATCCACACATGCAATAAAGGTGGTAAAACATCATTAACCAAACCAGTGGAGAACTTTATGGAATGACTTTTGATAGCAGCAATGTCTGCTTTGTTCCAAATGGACATAGCAGTACCAAAAGACCTGTGACAGTTCCAGTGGCACCGTGACATCAGAATTGTCAACTTCACGTTTATTACGCTTATTAGTAAGAGTACTAGGAGGAGGTTTCCTCCTAAAATTACCTCTGTGTTCAGTAGAATAAACCCAGTAAAGGGATCTTTGCACGTATCTGAAATGCAGCTAGGCTATCTAGTAACAAGGTACTGTAAAATGCGGAGGTATTGGTATTGTGACACATACCAAATTCTTTCATATTCCAATAAGTAAGGTTAAATAAAACAGGTATATGCATAAACTGTAAATTGTTAATTAAAGAACCTGGGAGGGCAGTGGCTGTGAGACCACTACGGGGACCAGGGTATGTTTGGACATTCAAAAGCTGTTTCTCAGTAGGAGGTAGCACAGATAGATACATGGCAGCAGGGCCATGTGGTGTACAGCACAAAATCTGCGGGCAGAATCCTGAGAAAAAGAGTTACAATAGGAAGGGTCAATTAAAGCAGTGATGTTATACAAACCAGAGTGTCTTAATGCAGTTTGTAACAAGGACAGTGAACCATCGGGGACAATTTAGCGTTAGGCCAACCTGGAAAGTTCCCTTAGAGAGTTTGGCACAGGAGGACTTGTCCTTGTGATGTGGTTTGCCACTCAATCTGAAGGGTAGATTTGTCAGGAGCAACGACCGAGGCAGTGAGGTATGCATCGGAACCTTCCTGGACAGTAATCATAGTGTCTGGAATTTTGATGGAAACTCCTGTAGGAGGTGCTGGAAGATCAAGGTGTCAAGGAGGTCCGGCACCGTGCCTTGGCGAAAGGGATTACTCCTGCAAGGAGTAGAGATAGGAACAAGATAGCCATCTTGTCAAGGTATCTGAAAAGGAAGATGAAAGATTAGTATATTAGTACAGTTCCGCCCAATGGGGTTAGGAAGAGTAAGTTTTAAACTCCTTTGTACAATTTCAATTGGTTTGCATGTAACCATTTGTCAGTCAGTTTATTGTTGTGGAGGAGTCTAACTGGTAGACTGCTGGACTGAGCTTGTTGACAATGGGGTAAGGGCCTTCCCACTTGTTGGAGAAGGAGTGGGTGGGATATGCAAATCAAGTACCATTACCTGATCTCCAACCTGCCAATCCACTTCTTGTGCATGTTTGTCAAATTGTATTTTGACTGTTGCTGGGCCTTGCCCATGCAATTTGCAGCATACAAGTGTGTGTGTATGAGGTCTTTTCTAAGTTTTTCCACATACTGATCTACAGACACGCGGTCCATGAGTGGGGGTGTGCAGGTCAAAGAGCAAGTGTTCAGGTAGTCTCATTTGTCTGCCAGTCATTACCTCAAAGGTGTAAGTTGGGTAGTGGCTGAGTGCACCTAATTGCCATAAGGAGTAAAGGCAGTAGGGAATCCCAGGTCTTGGTATTGTCCTCAATGAATTTGGAAAGCATTTGCTTAATTCATCCGTTAGCTCTTTCTACTTGACCTGAGGATTGAGGGTGATAAGGTATGTGGAACTTTTGCTGAACTCCTAGGAGTTCAAGGGACTTTCATCAACTCACCTGTAAAACTGGTTCCTTTATCGGAGTCTACCTTGAGAGGCAGGCCCCACCTGGAGAAAATCTGTTCTACCAGGATTTTGGCAGTTGTCTTGCAGTGCAAGTCTTGGTGGGAAAAGCTTCTACCCACTTAGAGAATAGATCGGACTACAAGGGCATACTTGTTGTTTCTACTGGTATTGGTCAAAGGACCAATAAAATCAATTTGGATGGCATGCCATGGGCCAGTATGTCTCTGTGGTAAAGTTTGGCATTCCGCTTTATAGGTATTGGATTGTTTTTGCACAAACAAGGCAATTATCATTGTATTGTTTAACATCTTTGGTAATCCCAGGCCACCAGGTGGTGGTTTTGAGGCATTGGAGGGTATTTTCAGCCCCTGGTGTCCACCAGTGGGTGTGTCATGTACCTGGTGCAAAATTCAGATCTCAAATGTCTGGGGACTACCCACAATTTGGTGGTAGTATCCTCTGGCTGGAACCAAATGAGTTCATCATCAGGGATAGGTGTAATTTACCTTCATGCCTACGATAGGGGTTATGCTTAGGAAGTCTTTCTTCAGTACCTTGTCCAAGAATCTGAACACTTCTTTGAGTTCAGTGTCCAAGTGCTGGGCTGCTGAGAGGTCCAAGGGGAAAAAGATTCAGATTTCTTTTAAGAGCTGCAACCTGTACAGCTGCATTGGCCTTTGGATGTTCCATCGCCCAGACATCCCCCGGGCCCCTTCCTTGGCAAGGGTGTCTGCTGTGTCGTTGAATGCGTATTAGGGATCATGTGAGGTGAGCTTTTAACCTTGTGTACATAGAGTTTGTGTGGGTATTTCTGACCTAATCTGTATGTAAATTACCAATTCTTTGTATTTCGCTGAGCTGCCATCAGAAGAGAGGAAGGAGTTCTTCCGCCAGAAAGGGAGAAATTCTGTAAGGAGCAACAAACCCAATTAGAGTCAGTAAAATGATGGTGTCCTGAGTTCCATGTTGGATAAACTCTAATGCACAGGCCACTGCTGCCAGTTCTGCATACTGTGATGAAGCTACAGTACAGTGTTTAGATATCTTGACAGTGTTCCCATAAGGATACACCACCATGATACCCATCCCTGCAATTTGTTCACCTTGATAGTATGATGCTGATCCATCGGTGAAAAACGCAGCACAAGGAGGTGTCTCTAATACCTCAGGGGTGGCAGGGAAGAATGGACCCGGATCTGGAGATCAGGGACTGCAAAGCGCAGTCGTGGGGCTCCTCCTGAAAGAGGAGACCATGTGCTAATAGAGATGGAACTTTGGTTTGATGGACCTGAATATCCCTATCCTGGAGGAGGAGTGACCAATGTGTCAGCCTGGTGTTAGAGACTGACCCATCCTTCACTCTGTCTGAGAGCAAAAGGTAGTAGGAGTATGATTGGTGTTAAGAATCAGTGGAGAGTACCCAATGATATACAGGAAGTGCTTGACCGCCCAATAAGTAGCCAGAAGATTCCTTTCACAAAGGCCATACTTGTTCTACTGGGGTCAAGAGCTGCAATGCATATGCAATGGGTCTCAAAGTGCCATGTACCTTTTGAGCTAACACTGCCGACATAGCAATGTCAGAGGTGGCACACTCTAGATGAAATGGTAATGTTGGATTGGGGTTTACCAGTGCTGGGGCGGAGGCCAAGGCCTGCTTCAGCGACATCACAGCCTGGGTATGGACAGGGCCCCAATTCCATGGACGATCCTTTTGAGTAAATCATACAGTGGGCGGCTTTCTGTGCAAAATCACAAATAAAATCTCTGGAGTAGTTTACCATACCTAGAAACCTCCGAAGAGTTGCCACACTGGTAGGTAATGGCAAATCTTGCAACCCTGAATCTTTTCCAAGTAGGACTCTGACCTTGATCTGTTATCTTCAAACCCAGAAAGAGTACTTCTTTCTGACATAGTTGTGCTTTTGCAGGATTACACTTCAAGCCTGCTCTTGAATAAGAGTCAATAGTTCATCCAAGAGGTCCAGATGTTGTTCCTGTGTGGCAGTGGCCAACAACAGGTCATCTACATACTGTAAGAGACATTGGGGGTTGAGAAACCTTGTAGGGCATCCATCATATGGAGATGGAAGAGGATGGGCTGTTATGAAATCCCTGTGGCAAGCAAGTCCACGTGTATTGTCGCCTTCAAAAGTGAAGGCAAACTTATATTGACTCTTGAGGGCCAATGGTAATGACCAGAAACCACTGGAGATATCCAGAGCACTGAACCATTTCTGATCTGGTGTCAAAGTCGAAGCACATCCGGTGCAGACGCCACAGTTGGAGAGCAACTGGGAGTGACCTGATTCAGTTTCCTGTAGTCAATAGTAAGTCTCCCGGTACCTGTGGGTTTCTTCACAGGCCAAACAGGAGAGTTGGCAGTGGAGACAGAGTTCTGATTACTTCTTGTTTAAGGAGTGACTTGATTGTTTCTCAAGAGAGGGTAAGGCTTCAGAGGGAAATGGGTATTGCCTTTGTCTCTCATGTGCCGGGCCTGGCACCTCAATAACGGTATGCATTCTGCCACAATCGTGTTTGTTAATTGCAAACACTTCCAAATGTCGCTGCAAAATAGGTAGAAGTTTTGGGAAAAGTTCATGATTCTTGAATAAATCTATGACGTCATACTCTTTGTTGTTAATGGATATCGTTGCCACAGCATGTGAGTCAGGAATTAAAACAGTATGGTATTGACCCTGGATCTGTATCAACAGCATGTTTGCTAGATCCACCACACAGCCGTGTGGTGCAAGGAAGATCAATCCCAATGATGCTAGGGTGATCGTGCAACACCATCAGTTGGAAAGCATGTGAGGCCTTCAGATGGCCTAGTTCTACCGGTAAAGGCAGAGAGCGGTATGCGGGTAACCTACCACCATCAACTCTGACATATTGGTCTTCCGTCGGTGAGACCATGGAGGCATTCAAGGTGGTCGTGGTGTAACACAGATACAGCTGCACCTGTATCTAACAAGACAATTAATTGGCGACCCCGACCTCGCCTCGGTGCAGGGCCTTCCATTTGTATCCAAGACCAGCTTGTTTACAATGCGGACTGGGGCCTGTAATTGTCAATCCGTATTGTTGGATGCATGCAGAGGTTGGGCTTGGCTTGCATGGATGACTTCACCGTGTTGCACTGATGCAATGTAAGGCGGGGCTTCGGGTTCAGGCTGGTATGGGTCTGCGCACATACCTCCAGTGTCTCCATGGCCAGTAGTGTCATGGGTCGCCCGGTTGCACTGCTGCAAGTGTTTGTCTGAGGAACGCATCCGCTACAGAACACTTGCCCCAGGAGCTCCCCAAATTTTCGGTTTTCTTCAGCCATCTCTTTGATGCATGAAAAGGCCTGGAGATAGACACCCCCATGGAGAGAATGGTCGAATCTTAGCCAGGTAAGGTACACAGACAGCAAGCAGTTGATGCAGACCCACTAGCACTAACAGTCCCTAGCGCACAACAGGAATTACTTAGAAATGCATACACACTGAGAGGAATCAGAAACAGAGCTGGCTACTACTGTGTGGAAGTCCCATTAAAGCTCCACAGAAAACCATGCCAAGACATGGTTGTGCAGTCCCATAAACAGTGTCTGCAAAATCAGTCAGTCTCTGCCGACAGGTGGTAAATGCCGTGCACACCCTCCCGAAATCAGGCTAAAGTAGAGGTCACTTGTAATTACCTCTCTATCCTCTGGAGCCTTGCCTGGCACTTCTGTGGCTGACCACTGCGGGCTGCTTCAGGCAGCTGGAGTGGGCTGGGGTAGGTGCTTCAGAAGGACCTCTTTGCCCTCTGGAGCCTTGCCTGGCATTTCTGTGGCTGACCGCTGCGGGCTGCTTCAGGCAGCTGGGTGGGCTGGGGTAGGGTGCTTCAGAAGGACCTCTTTGCCCTCTGGAGCCTTGCCTGGCACTTCTGTGGCTGACTGCTGCATGCTGCTTCAGGCAGCTGGAGTGGACTGGGGGGGGGCTTCAGAAGGGCCTCTTTGCCCTCCAGAGCCTTGCCTGGCGCTTCTGTGGCCAACACGCTGCGTGCTGCTTCAGGCAGCTGGGTGGACTGAGTATCTTTGAACCCTTTGGCAATTTTCTGCATGTTATAGACTGTAAAGCGTTCTTGGTTACTTAAACCATCTACACCATATAACAGTGGGGTGAGGATATCCTCTTAATGGCTTGCTGAAAATTAAGAGTTTGTGCTTTAATAGCGGCTATATCTGCTCCATTCCAGATAGACATGCCTGAGCCAAAAAGGCCAGAAATGGTGCCTGCTGCACCGTAACATCTGCAGTGTCATGTCTAGTGCATGGTCTAGCTTTAGCGTTAGGTGTGGGTCTAAAGGCCCCTACATGATCAGTGGTATGGGGGCCAGTAACTGGATCATTAGTGCGGGTTTGGTAAGCAGCTACAATATCTATGAGCATCATACAGAAAAATTTAGAAGTATTGGTTGTCTGACAGAGACCAATCTCAGCCATATTCCAATGTGTAAGATTGAAAATAACCAGGGCATGTATAAATTGTACATTATTAATCAGGGCACCTGGAAGGAAGTGGTGGTCAAACCACTAGGAGGACCTTCCACCTGGGAGAGCAGTCAGTCATTTCTTCTTGGTGGGTGGACTACAGAAGAAAAGAGTTTCAGTAGCTACATGATTACGAAGACAGAAAGCACATGACTCCTTAGAGGTGAGGCAGTCACACCAAGCAGAATCTATGAGAGCAGTGAGATTATAATGACTAGTATGTCTGGGGAAGTCTGCTGAATGGAGAGTGTACCATTTGTGAGATGTCTATGTTAGGCCATCCGTGGAATGTTTTGTTTGTTTGTTGAATTTGTTGACCGGTAAGCCCACTGGGCCTAGAAGTCCCTTTTCAGGGGCGACCGGGGAGGGAGGATACAGATAATGAGCAACTGAAACTGAACCAGATTAAGCTGTTGGTGGTATTTTTGGTGAATGAGGGAAATTTGACCAGGACACCGGGAAATTCCCTACTCTTTCGATAAGTGCCATGGGATCTTTAACATCCACCTGAACTACCACCAATCCAGGTAGATGGGACCTCGTTTAACGCCTCATCCCGAAAGACGGCACCTCAGAAGCGCAGCACCCTCTCATGCTGCACTACAGTGTCAGTACTGGATATTAACCCAAGTGGCAGATGTGGGAACTGAACCCACAGCCCTCTGATCTCCGGCCTCAGAGGAGAGTGTGCTACCTACTGAGCCACTGACACTTGCCTTTGGATAAGCGAGCTACAGGAGTGTGTGAGCCATTGAGATCAGTTTCCCATTGAATAGAGAGTGAGGACTTGTCTGGAGCTACTACCATGGCATCAAGATAGGTGTCTGAGCCTTCCTAAACAGTAATCATTTTGTTGGGCACATTAATGTGAACACCCACGAGGTGGAATGTTCAAGTTTGCTAAGCAAATGTTCTATACGTTGTTTGTGTGCAGTTGATAGGGTTTGTTCTGGGAAGCAGTCAGGAAAGTAGTCCCACCAGGATAAGGAGGTGCAAGATAGCCATCTTGCCAGTGTACCTGAAAGAAACGGAAAAGAATTGTCAAGTGATGGGTACTATTCTGCCCTAAATGGGTTAGGAAAAGTAAATTTAGTCACCTTTGTACAGCTTGACCTGATTAGCATGGAACCACTTGTTGGTGGTCTGTTTTGCTGTTTAACTCGGACCTGATAGACAGCAGGACTGAGTTTGTTAACAATGGGTGTGGGCCTTCCATTTACTGGCAAATTAATGAGTTGGTTGTCTGTATTGAGAAGCATAATTTTGTCTCCAGCTTGCCAGTCGGACGCTTTGACATGCTTATCAAAATGAGCTTTAGCTTGTTGAACTTTACCCATTTGATTGGCAGCAAACAGGTGTGTCTTCATGATGTCATCATGAGCTTCTCAGTATACTTATCTACAGATACTCTATCTGCAGTAGAGGTGTGAAGATCAATCAACAGGTGTTCAGGTAATCTCCATGGCTCTACCAGTCATAACCTTGTAAGGTGCGCACTGAGTAGTGGCTGCAGGACTGCCCTGATTGCCATCGTTAGTAGTGGCAAGAGGAATCCCAATCCTTGGACTGTCATTGATGAATTTGCAAAACATCTGTTTGATTCTTCTGTTGGCTCTTTCTACCTGGCCTGAGGATTGAGGATGGTAAGGGATGTGGAATTTCTGATCTACTCCAAGTAGTTTGAGTGTCTGCTTCATCAGCTTAGCTGTAAAACTGGTTCCCTGGTCTGAGTCTACCTTTGAGGTAGGCCCCACCTGGAGGACAATTGATCCACTAGGATCTTGGCAGTTGTCTTTGCGTGTTATTCTTAGTGGAAATGTTTCTATCCACTAGAAAACAAATCTGTGACAACAAGTGCATACTTCTTGTTCTTGTTGGAGTTGGTCAAGAGGCCAATGAAATCAATTTGTATCGCATTCCATGGTCCAGTTTGCCTTTGTGTCAACAATTTGGCGTTTCTTTTCACTGAAATTGGATTGTTTTGGGCACACATTATGCAGTTGTCCACATAGTGCTCTACATCTTTGGCCATGTCGGGCCACCAGACAACAGTTTTGAGTCTCTGGAGGTGTTGCCCCTAGTGTCCCACCAGTGGGGTATCATGAACCATGTGGATGAATCTAGTTAGCAAAAATTGTGGTGCAACCCACAGTTTGTCACCTGTATCCTCTATTTGATACCAGATGAGCTTCTGATCACTAGACAAGTGTATGTTGTCAGAGTGTCCCTTGTATGGACTACCATCAGGTAGTGGTTGTTCAGTTCCCTTGTCCAGGAATTTGAACACATCTTTTAGTTCTGGGTCTGATTTATGTGCAGCAGAAAGGTCCAGTGGGGGTTCTGGTACTGGTTTCTGCCTAGTGTTGGCAGCTAAGAAAATAGGTGCTACAGCTACTGGGTGAGTCATTGTCCATGTCTCCCCGAGCACCTGCTTTGGCAAGCAAGTCCATTCAATCATTTAATTGATGGTAAGGGTTGGATTACAGTGAACCTTTACCTTGTGGATGTACAGTTTGTGAGTAAACTGCTGTGTCAGGTGTGTATATACACAAACAGATCCTGTGTTGACAGGTGTGCCAGGATGTAAAGTATTTTCTACCAGAATGGTAGGGAACTCAGTAAGGATGAACAGACCCAGCTGGAGTTTGCAAAGATGATGGCATCCTTATCACAGTTGGGCATGACCTCTAAAGCACAGGCCACAGCTGCCAGTTCAGCATACTGTGAGGAGATGACAGTGCATTTTCTGGAAATGCATCTGAAATCACCATCTTGATCTTGTATGAGCACACAAATCCTGCTACCTGCTTTCCATCTACATAGGAGGCAGAGCCATCTGTAAAGACATGATACATGGTGGTATCCTGTAAAACATCTGGTGTAGCCGGTAAGAATGGTCCCAGCTCAGGTAAGTCAGGAGGTTGGAGTGCATTGTCATAGAGACTTATCTGTGTGAAGTGGCCATGGCCAAGATTGAGGGCATTTTAGGAGGCAGTATTTTGATGTCCTGCCTCTGCAAAAGCAAAGACCAGTAGGTGAGTCTGGTGTTGGAGACTAAACTGGCTTTTACTCTGTCTGAAAGCAAAAGTTAGTTGAGGTGTGGCAGGTATGCAAGACTATAGGAGCATACCCAATGATGTACATAAAGTGTTTGACAGCCCAGTAGGTTGCCAAAAGTGTTCATTCACAGAGACTGTATTTTTCTGTACTGAGGACAGCATCTGAGATGCATAGGCAATGGGCCTGAAGCACCCATTGTACTTTTGTGCCAGCACTGCAGACATGGCTGCATCAGAGGTGGCAGTTTCAAATGGAAAGAGGAGGTTTGGGTTAGGGTTGATCAGTGCTGGGGCTGAGGCCAAGGCCTGCTAAGTTGTGTATCAGCTTCAGTATGGTGGGCACCATGTCCATGTGACATCCTTTTTCAGAACTTCATACAAGGAGCAGCCTTCAAGGCAAAGTCAGGGATAAAATCCCTGGAGTAGTTACCATTCCTAAGAAGCGTCTGAGTGTTGCCTCTGTAGTAGGGAGTGGCAGATCTTGCATATCAGGGTACACAACCTACAGGAGAGACAGAGAGGGGTAGAAGAGGGAGCAGTAGCTCTCTATGTAAGGAAGGGATAAAAGCAACAGAACAAAATAGTAAACGGAGGAGAGGAGGCACGGTGGGTCACCTTAGAGATTGGAAATGGCACCGCAATCTGCACAGGGTTGTATACAGACCCCATCTCAGGTGGAGGGAATGGACAAGGATATGATAGAAGGCATCCTTAGAATGGCAGAGAAAGAAGAGGTGTTGATGGGGACCTGAATATGCCAGATGTTAACTGGAGCACCTTTGCTGCAGCCGCATCCAAAACAGGGCCATTCTGGGTGCCTACAGGGCATGCCTCAGACTGCTAGTGTTGGAACCCACTCAGGAGGAGCAATCTTAGACCTCATACTCTCAAATGGGAACAGTGAGAGGATCTCAGATCTAGAGTGGGTAGCCATCTGGGAACAAGTGACCACCAAACAGTGTGGTTCATGATAAACTCAGCTGCAGAGTCAAGCCGTGCAAAAGTGAGAGGTACTGGACTTCAGGAGGGCTGACTTTGTCAAAATGGGAGAGTGCCTTAGAAAAGCACTAGCAAACAGGCAAGAAGGAGGGATGGAGCAACAATGGGAAACATCAAAACTGCCATCACAGAGGCAACAAGCCTTTGTGTGAAGCAAATAAATCAAAATGAAAGAAAAATACACTATGGTTCTCAAAAGAGGTGGCAGGGAAGGTTAGGGAGGAAAGGTAGCATTTAAGAAGTATAAGGGAACACAGAAGGAACAGGACAGAGAACTGTACCAGTTAAGGCAGAAGGAAGCAGGAAAGGCAGTCAGAACAGCAAAGGCCCAAACTGAGGAAAAGATAGCCAACTCGGTTAAGAAGGGGATAAAATATTTTATAGGTACATGATGGAGCTTAGAAAGACAAAGGGAGGGATAGTGAGGCTGAATAGAATGGACGTGGGTGGGCAAAGAGGAGACTGAAAAAACAGGGATACTGAATGAATACCTCTGCCAGTATTCACAAAGAGGAGGAGGAGGTACTAATCCAATTAACAAAAGCACTCTGGATGGGGGCTCGATCCAGTCATTTCACAGAAGAAAGGGTTCTGAAAGAACTCCTAAAACTGAAGGTGGACAAAGCAATGTGGCTGATGGGATTCACCCAGAATTCTAAAGACTTAAGGGGAGAACTAGTGACACCATTGACTACCCTTTTAAAGTAATCATGGGAGGGTGGTGTAGTACCTGAGGACTGGAGGAGGCAGATGTGATTCCCTTCACAGAAGTGGGAGCAAGACAGAGGCAGGAAACTAAAGACCTGTCATTTTGACCTCTGTGGTAGGGAAAATGATGGAATCACTTCTGATGGAAAGAGTTGTTGAGTACCTAGAGGCCAGTGGGGCACAGGACACAAGGCAACACGCAGTTCACAGCGGAAGGTTATGTCAGACTAATCTAATCAATTTCTTTGACTGGGTGACCAAAGTAGTAGACCAGGTAGGGCTGTGGACATAGCCTACATAGACTTTAGTAAGGCATTTGGCAGCAGTCCCACACAAAGATTAATAAACAAATTAGCCAGCCTGGGAGTAGGTCCCAGGGTGGTAGCCTGGGTAAAACATTGGCTGGACAACAGGACACAGAAGGTAATAGTAAACGAGTCCATTCTGAAGAAAGGGGGGTTACTAGTGGGGTACCGTGAGGGTTCAGTACTGGTCCAGTCCTTTTAATGTCTTTATAAGTGACAGTGCAGAGGACTGGAAGGAAAAATATGACTCTCTGCAAATGACACAAAGATCTGCAACAGAGCTGATACACAAGGAGTGGAAAAGGATGAGAAGGGACTTTGCAAGGTTAGAGGAATGGTCAGAGTATGGCAACTTGAATTCAATGCACCTGGGAAACAAAACCCAGGGAAGAGTACACAAGGGGTGGGGAGGTAGTAATAAAACAAAAATGGAAAGGGACCTGGGGTAATCATATCAGATGACCTTAAGGTTGTAAAGCAATGTGAGAAGGCAGTAGGGAGGGTGAGGGGATACTGGGATGTATAGGGAGAAGCATCACCAGCAGAAAACAGGAAGTTGTTATCCTTTGTACAGACAGTTGGTGAGACCCCATCTAAAGTACTGCATCCAGTTCTGGAGACCCCATCTCCATAAGGACATAGACAGGATGGAGGCAGTCCAGAGAAGGGCAACTAAAATGGTACAGGGTCTACAAAGAAGCCATACGAGGAGAGACTAAAGGAGTAATATGTACACCCTTGAGAAAGGGGGCATGATTGAAACTTTTTAAGTATCTCAGTGGAATCAACAAAGTCCAAGAGGGTAGCATCTTTCAGAAAAGAGATGTGCAAGAACAAGGGACACAATTTGAAGATAATTGGGGACGGCTCAGGGCAATGTGAGAAAATATTATTTTACAGAGAGGGTGGTGGATGCATGGAACCACTTTTCTGAGGAGGTTATGGGTCTAAAACTGGGAGAATTCAAGAATGCATGGGACAGACATAAGGCAATTCTTGTGGGGGCAGGAAGAAATTGGGTGTTGGTTAACTAGGATCTGCAGCTTATCCAGTAGGTAGGGAAATGGGCAGACTAGGTGGGCCAAGTGGTCCTATCTGCCGTCAGAGTCTGTGTTTCTATGTTTCTTGGCAGCTGGGCTTCTGCCTTAGTCTTTAATATGTAGGACAAGGAAGATGACATCTTTTTCATACAGTTGTGCCTTAGAGGGGTTGCACTTGAGGCCTGCTCTCTTGAGGAGAGACTGAAGTTCATCTACAAGGGCCAAATGATCTTCTTTCGTGATGGTTGCTAGAAGCAAGCCATCCACATACTGCAGGAGACACTGGAGAGTGGAGAACTCCTGCAGGGCATCCATCATGTGGAGATGAAGATGGAAGGGCTGTTATGCAAGCCCTGAGGAAGGCTGGTCCAGGTGTACTGGCATCCATTAAAGATGAAAGCAAATTTGTGTTGGCTTTCCTGTGCTAATGGGATGACCAGAGCCCATTAAAGATGTCAGGGTCTGTGAACCTACGTTTTGTCAGGTGTCAACAGCTTGAGCACATCAGGTGCTGATACTACTGCACAGCTGGGGAAACTTAAGTTTCCTGTAATCAGTTGTGAGTCTCAAGCTCCATTTGGCTTTTCACAGGCCAGTTAGGTAAATTGACAGTAGAGATACAGGTCCTAATCACTCCTTGTTGTAGCAAGAAATGGATACTGTTTCTGCCTCACAGGGTTGGGCCCTGTGAGTTCAGTGGTAATATACATCCTACCACATTGTGCTTGTTGGTGGCAAACACGTTGAGGTGTTTCTGCAACAAGGGTGCAAGCTCGGAAAAAGGTCATGACTTTTGAACAAAGCCACATACTCCTCGTTGTAGTGGGAGATGGCTGCCACTGTATGTGAGTCTGGGATGGTGACAGCATGACATTGTCCTTTGATCTGGAGAAGTAGCCGGTTGGCTAGGTCCACCACACAGCCATGCAGTGCTAAAAAGTCAGTTCCCAAGATGCTGGGGTGATGACATAATACCATGAGGTAAAAGACAAAATTAGTCCTGAGGTGACCTACCACCACAGGTAGAGGAACAGATCAGTAGATGTGTAGCTGGGTACCATCTACACCCTGAGCACTGGTCTTCCAGCTGGTAGACCAGTCAGATGAACTGGGTCCTCATCATGGAGGACTGACATTGCTGCTCCGTTATCCAGAAGCATGGTAGGTTGGCAGCCCCGACCATAGCCTTTACACAAGGCTGTCCATTTGTGTCAGCGGTCAAGTCACTCACAGTCCGGACTTGGGCCTGTAACTGTCAATCTGCATTTTTCAGAATCGTAATCATCATCCTGTTCCTGAAATCTGAGGCCTGCAGGATCTCGCTGGGCCTCCTGTATATCTTACACAGGATACAGATGTACTTATGATATCACAGGCATGACAGCAGCCTGTGTGGATGGTTTCTCCTTGGTCATCGCGCTGGCCTGCCAGTAGCCAGTGCCACAAAAGGATTCTTCCCTTGGCTATTCGTTTGTTCAGTGGCGAAGGCAGGAAAAGGATTCCCTGGCGCATGGTTGTCCAGCAGCCAGAGTGAGGCTGCTATGGTACACATAGGCTTAGCCACTCTCATGACGGACCTCCTCCAGCAGTTTGCAGAGAGTCTTGTTCTCATCTTTTAAGCTTTGATAGCTAGGGCCATTGCGGTTCCGGCCATTAAATTGGGTATTTGGATTTTCCAATTTCTTCTGTGTTCCTGTTCAACATGAAGTCTTGCTGTATTCTGACTATATGCAGTTACCCCCAGCACTTGAATTGCTCCAGAGAAGGGTTAACTCTATGCCAGGGCATGGAACATTGAACTCGAGCTTGGTTTGCAAACCTCTGTCCCAGGTACTCCTCAGTGTAACTGTCAGATTCTTTACTCCGCCCTAACTGAGAAGTCGCCCGAGATCCTCTCCTTCGGTTCAGTTCAAGTATAAATTGGTCGGTTTTATCAACCATTTAATTATTTTTCAGTATTCTGATCTCTGTCCATGGTACAGTAAGCGTACTTAGTAGGTAGTTAAGAGTTTTGTTGGTAGAAATTGTTTTTTCGGTTTCTTTCCGGTCGGTCGGTTGGGAACGAAAGCAATTCTGTTTTTTCTGGTAATCTTTTCTACCTTTTTGTATTTGGTTCCTGGTACCTATCGGATCCTAAAAAAAACAAAAACGATATTTTCTTGCTTTTTAACCAACCCATGACATGATAGGAACCAATAGGTTTTTAGTTGCCTGACTAAAAGGCTGATAAGGTAACTTATTGTTTTAGGCATGTGTGAGAAACCAAAATAAACTGGTCCCACTGGGTTTCAGCACTGCACAGTGTGGGAGGCCTTTTCTAAGGCTGATCCCCACCTCATCTGTGTTTATTGTCTGGGGTTTGATCACCTCAAAGAAGGCTGCCAAATTTGAAAAAACTTTCCCAAAGCCACTTTAGATAAATGTTTAAGTAGGCTGAAGGAAAGGGAGGCTGAGAGATCTGCTGACCGGATGGCCAGCCAGTTCAGTTCTGACCAAACCTGAGGGGTGCCCACTGACCTGGACGATACTTCCTCAGGCAAAGGAGAGCTGATTCTGCGGAATCAGTTCTAAAAGAACACAAGTCAGCCAGTTCGGATCCGGTTCCCATGTTCTGACCACTGATGAAATAGCTAAAGAGATTGCTGTTGTACAATCGCTTTGCCTGGTTCCGACAGACAAACACCGATCCAAAAGCAGTGGGGTTGGTCGGAAGTTTCTGCTTCTGAATATGACCCTGAAGCATTTTATGAGGGTGATTGGGAAGGAGAAGAAGATTATGAAGCCTAGATGAGCCAGTAGAGCCTGACATCTCCCCAGACAGGCCTTCTTATGTGTCTCCTCCCAGACTTTCTGAGTACGCCTCCATTTCTTGTTCTACAAGAAAGTGGCTGATACCTTCCAGCTTCCTGTAGAAGAGGCTAAACAGGATCAGGAGGAACCTGACTATGTTGAGATGATGGATGTTCCAGAGTCCAAAGGGTGTCTGTCCCTCTGCATAAATCCCTGGAAACAGACACAAAATTCTTAATTTCCAACAACCATACCCCTGCAGATAAAAAGATGGACAGGAGGTATACATCGTCAGGTCCTGGAATGGAATTCCTTACGAATCATTGCAGCTATGTTGGGGTAGTGCAAGCTGCAGCCTGTGACAAGGCTAATATTCCCTGGCATCTCACACCTGATAAGTTCCAGGAAAGTGGATGCCATAGCAAAAAAACAGTACTTGGCATCCTCTTTGGGGCTCAGGCAAGCTAATTACATAGCATATACAGCCAGATACCAGAAATCTATGTGGGATACAGTTCTGGAGCTGGCTAAGAATATCCCTTTCCCAGCTGGCCAAGGAGCTGGAGCAGGTGGCTGTCGATGGTATTGAGGAGTCAAAGGTCCAGTTTCATGCTACTGTTGACTTGAATGATGTACATTCTAGGGTTATGGCTACGTCTGTCTCCCTGAGGAGTTTTGCTTGGCTCAGGTGTACCAGTTTATCACAGGATATCCAGACCAAGGCCATGGATTTTCCTGTCATGGGTAATTCTCTGTTTGGAGAGCAAACAGAGGCTCACATGAAAAAGATGGGTGACTGGGACCACCTACAGGAGTGCGCAGCCAAGGAAAAGCAGGTCACTCCTCAGAGGTAACAATCTAGGGCTGGCAGGGGCAGGCCTTTTCAAAGGTCTTTTACCAAGCCCAGGCCTCCTCTTCTTTCCAGCAGAGGGGTTCTTTAGGGAAGAGGCAGGAGGGGATGACCAGAACTCCATCCTAAGCCCCTGCCAAACAGACACCCTGATGTGTCAGTCAGGGTCACCTCCTCAGTTCCAGTAGGAGGCAGGCTGTCTCACTACTTACAGGCCTGGAAGTCTTTTACCTCAGACAGATGGGTCCTGGAAGTAGTGAGTCAGGACTTGCTCTCAGTTTCAAAAGGTTCCCAAAAGTGAGAGCAAAGTCTTTGTCCTCCCTCTCCCTTGGAGACAAAGGCCTTAGAGGCAGAAGTCTCCTTTCTACTACTACTTCAAGCAGTAGAGGAGGTACCTCTCTATCACAGGAAAAGGACTGTATTCCAGATACTTCCTTACCCCAAGTAAGACAGGGAGGCGACCCATCCTAGATCTAAGATACCTAAACAAACATATACTGAAGCCAGAGTTCAAAATGGTGACTCTGGGAATAATTCTTCCTCTCTGAGACTAGGAGACTGGCTAGCCTCCTGGATCTCAAGGATACCTATTTTCACATACCTATCAGACATTCCTACAGAAGGCACCTCAGGTTCGAGTTGCCCTCAGGCCACTACCAGTTTAGCTATGCCTTTTGGCCTAACATCTCCAAGGGTGTTCACCTAGTGTCTCTGGCAGTAGTGGTGGCCTTTCTAAGGAGACAAGGCATCTTACTGTTCCCTTACCTGGACGACTGGCTCATAGTGGGTCAGTCCTCAAACCAAGTCAGGTCAGCTTAGAGGTCACTCAAAAGCTTCTTGTCTCCTTAGGATTCTTCCTAAATCTAGAAAAGTATGTTCTGGAACCAGCCCAGCTTCTCACATTTATAGTGGTGGAGCCAGACACTGTCCAGGCCAAGGCCTTTCTTCCTCTTTCAAGGGTTCAGTCCCTCATCACCTGGCTTCTTCTTTTCATCCACTAGTGTCTCGGCCAGCCAGACACTTCCTAGAGTTGCTAGGCCACATGGCAGCTTGCACTGCAGTAGCACAGGGGCAAGGTTTCAAATAGAGATATTCAGTTTCATCTAAAATCCTTTTGGTATCAGAAAAAGACCCTCACTCCAAGTTAGTTCCAGTGTCTCAAACTCTGGTTCAGGCTCTCCAGTGGTGGCTGGAGGAGGACAATCAAGGTGTTCTTCTGTCAGGCTCCAACAGTGATTCTCACCACAGACGCTTCCCTACTGGGATGGGAGCCCATCTAGACCAGCTTACTGCTCAGGGAACATGGTCTCATCAAGGAGTCTCTCCTGCACATAAATCTTCTTGAACTTAGGCCTGTGCTTCTAGCTTCAGACATTCTCAAACACAATCTAGGAGAAAATGGTGCAGATCAGGACAGACAACACCACAACCATGTGGTACATCAACAATCAGGGGCACTCGGTCCTCGGCCTTGTGCACTGAAGCCATGAAAACATGGTCACTAGCTTATTCCCTGCAGGTTTCCTGATAGCTGTGCATCTTCCAAGGAAGGACAATGTACTGGTAGATGCTCTCAGCAGGATTTGTCAGGTCACCATGAATGGGCTCTGAACCCTCTAATTCTTAAAATCATTTTCAAGAGGTGGACACGCCAGAGATAGATCTCTTTGCAGCTCCGGACAATCATCAGCTTCCCTGTTCTGTTGCAGATGCCCTCTTTTGGGGTCTGTTCCTCAAGATGGTCTCCTGTTGGACTGGACAAGCAGGTTTCTGTATGCTTTTCCTCTGATATTCAGAGTTCTGGTCAAGATCAGATCTCAGCCTTGCACTGTGATTCTAGTAGCTCCAGACTGGGCCAGGCAGCCTTGGTACCCCTACTATTGTCAATGTCAGTGACAATTCCAATTTTCTTCCCAGACAGTACAATCTTCTCACCTCCTGCAGACTCAAAGCTTGGCTCTTGAGGAGCTAGAATATGCAAGCCTGCATCTTTCCCAGTCAGTCTTGGACATTCCTGAGGTTAGTAGGAAGCCTTCTACTAGAAAAACTTACAATTCTAAATGGAAGAGATTTGGTTTCTGCTGTTCTCAGGGGCATATTCAGCTGATATTGCCACTGCTTTGGATTATTTGGTGCACCTTAACAGTTTCGGCCTCAGGTCTACAAAGTGCATTTGACAGCTATCCCTGCCTTCCTTACAGCTGGGAAGGGCTCCTCCTAGCCTCCCATCCAGTTTTCAAGAAATTTTTCAACGGTCTGGTTCATAGCAATCCCGCTTTAGGGACATTTCTCCTGTTTGGGATCTGAATATCTGTATTGCACAGCTTATGCATCCCCACCTTGAACCATTATCTTCAGATGAGCTGAAATACTTGACTTGGAAGACTGTATTCCTGGTAGCCATTACCTCAGCTAGGAGAATCAGTGAATTACAGGCCTTATCAGTGGAACCTGATTTAATTTCATTTCACAGGGATAAGGTGGTCCTTGAACAAACAGAAAGTTCCTGTCCAAGGTGGTATCAGACTTTCATTTGAACCAGTCTATGTCATTGCTTGTATTCTTCACTGATCATTCTTCCTCTGGGAAGAGATGACTGCACAGTCTTGATGTAAAGAGGACCCTTAGTTATTATATAGAATATACTAAGGCTCATAGAAATGACTGTTCACAGCTATTTCTCACTTAGGAGAAGTGGGAAAGGTAAACCTGTCACTAAGAAAACTATTGCCAGGTGGATTGTCTCCTGTATCCAGTCCTGCTATTCAAAATTGAGGAAAGAGCCTCCTTCAGGCCTCAGGGCTCACTCCACCAGAGGTACAGCTGCTTGGTCACAGCAGCTAGAGACATACCATAGTGGAAATATGTAAAGCAGCCACCTGGAAAACTGCTCACACATTTACTAAGCATTATTCTCTTGACATTCAGTCAAGAAGTGATGCTAGGTTTAGCACAACAGTGCTGCAGATCCTGTTCCCAAAATAGGTTCTGTAACTCCCTCCTCAAGGGGTGCTGCTTGGTAGTCTTCATATAGTCAGAATATAGCAAGACTTCATGTTGTTTGAAGAAAAAATTCCATAGTAATGTTGTTTCTTCTAATGGACTCTTTCTGTATTCTGACCTCCCTCCTGCCTCCCTTCTAGAACCTAGTTGTTTTGGGATGTGAGTTGGCAGGTGCAGTGCTGCACCCAGATGTGTAATATATTGCTAAGTTTGCTACTTGCTTGGATTCTTTTGGGGTTCTCAACTTGTCTTTTGGACCCTAACAATCTATTTATTGCCTTTTGGCACACAATTTGTAAAACAATTTCTATTTAATAGTTAGCATAGTGCTTGTAAGAATCTGACAGTTACACTGAGGAGTACCTGGGACGGAGGTTTGAAAAACAAGCTCGAGCTCAACTTTCTATGCCCTAGCATAGAGTTAACCCTTTCCTCTCGGAGCAGTTCAAGTGCTGGAGCTAACTGCATATAGTCAGAATACAGCAAGACTCCATTAGAAGAAACAACATTACTATGGTGAGTAATTTTTCTTCCGCCTCCCCGTCCCATGCAACTGTTTGTCATCAGAAGGTGTCAGATTTCTGGTTGTTGCCTCTATGGGTTGGGGTGTCTGAGGTAGGCCATGCTGCGGATCTTGGATGGTGGCAGCCTTGTTGGTTTACCGGAAGCGAGAATACGGCAGTATCTCATTTTAGTGAAAATATTCACAAAGGTATCGTACCGGGTAAACATTAAGCTCAACCTTTTCCCACAGAGCTGGAGTCATGTTTCGGATGTACAAATCCTTCTACTCAGTTTGGTCTCGGTGTACAATTTCACCTGCAAGGCTTTTGCCAGTTTTGTAGGTGAGCCTAACCGTTGGTGGTAGGCCACGTGGCTTTCTTTCACATTTTGCTTAACCTTATAGGCCAAGCAAGCTCCCTCGATACCGAGGAGTTAGCAGCAATTGGGAGCTCAGCGAGGTCATTATAGACAAGAGTATCGATTGCGTACAGTCTCTGGGAGTTTGGCCCAGAGGGTAGGGTTCGATAGTCTGTCGCAAGACTTGAACTTGGTACTCAGGTTGGAGAAAGCTTCTCACAGAGGAGCACACCTTCTCCAAGTGACAACTGAGATTGTCAGTCGGGCCCATCTGTCGATACTGCGCAATTTGCTGGACAGAGTGAGTGAGTGACTTGTAGGGGTTGGAGTATGAGGAATCGTGTTCAACTCAATACGCTCCATGGTGCCGCTAAGTGCAGCTTCTGCCGCATCAGCGACTGTCTTGTATGCATGATCCTGACTGACAGTGTCTACGAACATTCTGTCAATTTGATCCTGGATGGCACTCCATTGGTCCTTCAGTACAGTGATATTACTAATAGCCTCTTGAATTAGGCCGCACACCCCACTGTGTCCTCCCTGGTGAGGGAGCAAGTGGGGCACACCTCAGAATACAGGCCGTCCGCCTGTGTCATGGGAGCCACCATCTTAGCGTTGTATGTGGCTTACGCCATGTTTGTGTAGATGTGGCAATGTGGAGTGTGCTGACATGGGTGCCATCTTGTGGATGGCCGGCCAGAGTTACACAACCACGGGGTCTGGACTTGTGTGTGGCGTGGCATACCTCGTCATCAAAGTCAGAGTCATCATCACCGGATGATGCAATCTCAGTTAATGAATACTGAAACCCATTCATGGCCTTAACATGGCCAGCAAGAACCTCCGTTGATGGCACAACCTCGCCAACTTTTCTCTACACTTCTTGTGACAAACTCTTGCAGTGCCCTGCTCAATACCCCTCAACCTCACACTGTAGCACTCTGTATGCGGTGCCAATTCAGCATTTCCTAAGCTCTTTATCTACCCTAACGACTCACGCTCTGATATGCCTCTTTCAACTCGGCATTCTCCTCTCTCAAACCCTCATTTGTATCCTCAAAATATTCATATATGCTGTTTCTTATCACATTTCAACCTTTCACAATCATCTCTTAACATATACATTTCTTGCTTAGTCTTGAGCAGTACAGTGCAGTAGTCTGTTATTAGCATCATTAAGTGACTGTGTCTCCTTCACTAGTTTCTGTTCCTTTTCTGCAACTCTGATGCCTGCAAGCCCATCTCTTTTTATAGAGATGCATTTTGCAGTTCGAGGAGTACACCTCACTGTAAGACTCTCAAGATCGGTATATAGAGTCGCAACCGAAAGACCCTTAAGGTTGTATTTTTGGTTGTTTGTTTGGACTCGAGGTAGTGGTCGGATAGTAGCAGCAATGGTTTGTCAGCAGATTTTGCATCCAGTTTGAAATCTGTTCATCCACCATGGGAGTGAGATAGTTTGAGACATCGAGTCTCAGTTCTGTGCACAGATCAGACATAACAAATAATGGGTATATAAACAAACAAATAAGCAGTTGGAAAACTGGACAAAATCCTTGGCACTCACCAACTGCTTTCCAGTCCCGGTGGGTAGCGGGTGATGCCAGGGTGATACGCTGTCACTCACACAGGGAGTGTAAGGAGGTCTGTTGTGGGTCTGCCATGCCCAAAACCAAGATCACTACCACTGTAAGCACGAGTAGGTCCAAGCAGGCAAAAGTTGCACTACACTACTCGATATTCAAAATAAATTGAATGGAATCTTCTTTTGCACCTTCCAACTTGCACACAGTTGCCAAATGTAACAGGGTAATAAAATTACTTTTCTCAGGTTTTTCTTGGAGCGGCACAAAGAAGAGACAAAAAGACAAGTGGAGCACAAGTAATGTAATTTCTAAGGACATGGATATGTTGTTCATCCACACTTATTGGCAGGTTCCTTGCCGCTTTAAATCTTGCGGAAGGTCTTCAAGCTGGCTCCTCCCACCCATCGGGTGGTAAAACTCGGCTCTGCCCCATGCGCCAGATCTTCCTTACTGCTTGGAAGCTCAGGTTCCCTCCTTAGCGCTCTGCGTTTAGGCCTGGATCCACTCTTGGTTAATCGAAACTAATTCTCAAATTTACAAGACTTGGTCTTCTTTTTCCCTCACGCTGCGATGGACAAATCGACTCTTGGATTTAGTCGGTGCCTGTGAATGAAAATGACCGGACCGACCGCACTCCACATCGTTTACTGCCTAGGACTGGCCACGATTCGCGGGCTTGCAATTTAATGCCAAATCCTTTTCGGCCTCGGTCTTGGAGAGACCGTGCTGTAACTTCTTTAGGCGCCTAAACCGAAATCCGCCGGTCAAGTCGAAGGCCCTGGCGTGTCGCGGGCCGGCGGGCTCCATGGAACAGTTGGAGCAGATGATCGCCCTTTGAGGAGGAGAAGGCCCAGGCCGCGTCTTCCTTCTTGGTTGTGGCATTTATCCCGCTCTCTTTGGGCTCTTCATATACAGCTTCTTTTAGGAGCTTTGCCAATCCTTCTCCACAAGGAGAAGGACCATGAGACATTCAGTCGGTCCAAGAAGAAGGACTCAAAGGTAAGTCCCACCATCGGCGTTCGTGGGGCAGAAAGAGATTCCCTTTACTGGATGGTCGACTTTACGACCCGGTCGAGGTTGCAGTGAGGCGCTGGCTCACGGTGTCCCCATCAGGTCAGCCAGCCGAGACACCCGTCGACACAGTCGAGATTTTCTCAACGGTTGGACGGTTTGTTGACTGAGTGATGCAGACAACCCTACTTCACTGGTTCCCCGGTGGAAAGCAGAGACTTGCCTGTGCCTCCTGTGCGGAGTCCCCAGTTAAGGTCCCTGAACCCGGGGGAGGCGGGTTTCCCATCCCTCCTGACCCACCCTCAGAATCCCGAGTCTCGGTCTTGGACCTCTTCCAGGTCAGCCGGTCCGCCAGCGTTGACGGTCTCAGTCTCGGCACCATGGAAAGCTAGCGGCGGCTCATCCTCGTCATCCTCTGGGAGGATAGGCTCCTGTGCAAGTTGCATCAGCACTCGAGGATTTAATGTGGCAGCAGGTCTTATTGTCTGGGAATAAGCCGACTCCGTCGCCTTCTCCAGCCATTAAGTGGCTGTCACCTGAGTGGCGAAACAACCCCTCGTAGTCGAGGAGCTGAAACCGGCACTGGTTGTTCGGCCAAAACCGGCTGCTCTACCCATTGTGGTGGAACCTCTGCCTCCACAACAGAAGACTGGGGCCCCACCAAGGATTCTCAGTCGGGTCAGGGCTTGCCCATGGGTTGTCGGTCACCCTCACTCCTGATCGACCTCGGCACATGGAGGGTGGCTCATGCACTCGGCAGCTGTGCAGACTCCTCGGAATCTGGACGCGGCGACTCCTTGTTCTCCAGGCAGCAGGCTGGAGTCTACAGGGTCAGTCGGTGGGCGAAACCCATCCTCATTTTAGGAATGCTTAGACTCATCTCCAGAGTCCACTGGGATGAGCTTCGAACCTGTTTGGCAGACCAAGTATCCCTCATGGAGATACTGGACGAGGTATCCCTGGAGGCCTTTCCAGTGGCCGAAGCCATTGTTGGTCCAGCCCTGGAGTTGTGACAGCGGCCAGCATCTTGTCCCGTACCTTTGGCCAGGATGGCTCGGTATGTCTGAGTCTCTGCTGGTTCACTCTCCGATTTCTCGGAGCACCCCTCTGCGGAGGGTTGATGATCGATAGCATTTTCGGCGTTCGAGAACACTTGGATGTGGACAAACCGCCCGATAAGGTCAAGAAATTGGACTACTCAAGCGGAAGAGTATACCGCTTCCTCCTAGGCCTCCGTCAGGCTAGCTCGGCCCGTTCTGATGGCACACTTTCAAGCGCCCTTTTGGGCTCCTGGATGAGGTGATTCCTCATCTCGGCTGACCTTCAGATGACGGTCAAGCAAGTGCGGGACCAGGGAGAGGCGGTAGCTAAACAGCAGCTCCAAACTTCTTTGGACATTGCTGATTCATATGCCAGTCAATGCGGCCACAGTGGCTATCGCCGCAGGCAGCTGCGGATCTCAACTACGGCTGATACCCAGCAAAGCCTCCTCCTCCTATTGCCTTCCGCTAGCCTAATGTCCCTGTTAACCCTCATCCTCACTACTCTAGTGCTCCTACCTGCCCTCCTGCCCTCCTCCTTCCTTGCCACTGCCCCTCCCCTCCCTCCTCCTCCACTCACCCGTGTGCTCCTCTCCACCTCACCCCCCCCATAGACACTACCTTTCCTCCCTCCTTTGCTCCGTCCGGCATCTTATCACTCAAGCCTTGCCTGTGCTGCCTACCCACCCCTGTGCTCACGAAACCCCTTCTCTTCCTATCGGCTCCTGGCATAAACTCTCCTTCTGCCACCCTCTGTCCAGAGTGGCTCTCCTCCTTCTGCTCCTGACTGGTAACATACATCCCAATCCAGGTCCAGCTTGCAAAGGCTCCTCAAAGAATCCACGGTTTCATATTGCTTCCATTAACATATGTAGCCTCCTTAAAAATTTGACTCTCTCAATTACTGGGTTGCCGTTCATAAACCTGGCGTTATCGCAATAGTTGAAACTTGGCTGTCAGACTCTACCCTGACTCCTGGTCTCACTCCTGGCTACACCCTCTATCGGAGGACCCGTGTTGGTAGGTGAGGTGGGGCTGTGCCATTATGTCAAGACCCTCTCGTTGGACTAGCCCTCCCAGCCCAGTCCTTGACTTGGGGCTCAGGCCCTTACCTAAACCTACTCCTGATCCTCTAGGGGTCCCATCTACCTGACTACAGCATACATACCTCCCAAAAATCAAGCACAAGCACTAGGCCACTAATCGATTATCTTACCTCCCTACCCCCTCCTCCGACCAAATCCTTGTGGGGACTTGAACATCAACTGACTAGCCCTTCATCCACTTCCTCCCATGATGCCTTTGCAGCCATCGACCTAACCAACTAGTCTCCCAACCCACTAGAGTGAATCCTAGAATGGGCTCTAGCACACTGCTGGATGTGTTCCTCACAAACCCGCCCTAACGCATCTGCAATATCCAGATCCTCCCAGACTGCCTTAGCTACCACTCCTCGGTTCTCTTCTATTGGTCAACCTCCTTGCCCAAACCCACAGCACAAACTACCCTTGGTGGCGTCTTAGACCTGGTGGGCTGAAAGGCCTTAAGCAACTCCTAGCCTCATAGACTGGTCCCTATACTAAATGCCCCGGATATTGACTGGCCCTTACCTTCTTTATCCACACCTTCAACTCTGCTTGCGACATTTTTACCCATAACTTACCGCCCGGTCCAAAGTAGTGCCCCTAGGTTACCCCACCCTCGCCAACTTCTTAAGCACAGGGACAATCAATTCACATTGCCACGGAAACAGGCCGCCCAGCTGACAGGCTGGCCTATGCTGCTGCCGGAACAAATGTATATGGGCCATCCTAAGCGAAGAGCTGAGCACTATCATGCCTCCCCTCACTTCCTCATGAGAGGCCTAGGACCTTCTGGGACAACATTAAGCAGCTGAATGGTGTACGCGTTCCCCATTACGCTTATCAACATTAATGGTTGGTCTCCTCCAGACCCTGTCCTATTGCCAACCACCTCAACAAATCTTTCACAGACCTTAGCCCGGTGCTCCCAGATAATTTCTTCGCTCCCCTCCCTCCAGGTCTGTCCCTATTCTCCGCGCCCTTGCTCTACCTAAGCCAAGTCACTGCCCAGGAAGTCAGACTTTACCTACTCAAGGCCTTAAAGAGTAACACAATTGGCAATGACTCCCTTGATCCCAGTCTTCTCCGTCAGGTTCTGGATCTGGTTATCTCACCAATCACCAGCCTCTTTAACAAATCCCTCTGCCTAGGGCAATTCCCCTCTGCCTGGAAGATAGCTACTGTCACCCCAATACACAAAGGGTGGTGATGGGTCCCTCTAGCAATTATCGACCTATCTCAATCCTCTCTCCTCTCTAAGGCCTTAGAAAAATTGTGTCCCCAAATCTCTGAATACCTCGATAAATATAGCATCCTCTGCCCAGAACAACATGATTTCAGAGCAGCCCACAGCACCAATACTACCCTCTTGGAGTTCTCTAACTTTCTTACACCTCACTGGACTCTGGCTCCCTAGCAGGTGCAGTGTTCATTGACTTGTCAAAAGCCTTTGATTCTGTCTCCCACCCCTCCTGCTAGCTACCCTTAGTCACTTAGGCTTGCCACTGGGCCTGTTTCCTGGTGCTCCAGCTACTTGTCGGCACGGTCTGGCGATGTGAAAATAAGCGAAACTTTCCAGCACCTGCCCTATCCGCTCCGAGTCCCTCAGAGGCTCCATTCTTGAGCCCCCTCTTTTCCCTTTCTCAACTCCCTGCCCAGTGTATGTACTGGTAAAATCGTTCTTCACGCAGATGTTGCTGTACTCTTTGCCTCCGACCGTAATCCCATCTCACTTCAGGATTCTCTGCAGGAATCCTACAATGACTAGAAGCCTTTTTACTGAGCACAGACTCGTAATTAATCTAAAGAAAACCAAAACCATGCTCTTTGCCCACCCCGAAATAAATCCAGTAACTATCCTCTTGCAGTCCACTCCACCTCTAAACTCCCTATTGAGCTAGTTCACTCTTATAAATACCTAGAGTATAACCTTTGACCCTGCCCTCTCTTTTCATGCCCACATCTCTGCCCTTGCCTTAGCCACTAACACTCGCTGGGTATCCTCTATCGTCATAAAACTGCCTTCCCACAGATGCCCTCCGACTTGCAGTCCCATCCTCTGTTCTATCTCTGGTAGACTATGGCCTACCTGTGTATGGTGCAGCAGACCAGACTGCCTGCACAAGATCCGCCTCACCTTAAATAAGGCCTGCAGGCTCATAACTGCGGCTCCTAGTCTAACCACACTTGCCTTCTTTACACCATGGCTAATCTACTCAACCTAGATGGCGCCTCAAATACTAAACCTGCCTCTAACAAAAGATCACTCCTTGGGCTATCCCCACGGGTTTGTCAACCACTATCCACCGTGCAAACCCTACAGTGCATACCCTATATCCTGCAAAACTGCACTGGTTATACCGAGGCGAGAACCTCGCAGAGGTCAAGAGCTTACCCCTACAGAGCCCCTGTTGGTATAACGCCCTCCAGCGAGTCACTGATGTCGCCTCGTTATCTTATTTTAAAACTATTCTTAGAAATCACCTGCTCTCAACCACGCAGCTGTACCTGCCTCTAAGCCTCCTCCTATCCTTCCAGACAAAGCTCACTGGCAGCTCTCTGACCTTCTGTCCAGCTCTACCTTTACTTGCTACTATCTTCCCCACACTCCTCTTCTGATGTCTCCCACCAGCCTTACCTTTATTCTGCCCACTGAATCAATCTTCATGTAACTACTGTATATTGTCTACTCTGTAAAGCGCACATATAAGCCTGTTGTATACTGTGTTTGACATATGCCTGTATTTTTGGCTTATTCCTAAATGTACTCTGATTTTTGTCTGCCTTGATGTTTGTGTCTTGCACTGTTTTGTCCTCACTGTGACGAGGTACCTTTGTAAATGAGCCTCTGGCTCAAAGGTTGATTAAACTGATGTTCTAATAAATAAATAAATAAACAAGCTGGCAGATGTCCCTTCCTGGTACTGACTTGTTCGGGCCGGGGTGGAGGATCATCTTCAACGGATCGAGAAGTCCAGCGCCACCTTGGACTTGGTCACGTCTGCCCTAGGACAAAGGCCGCCAGCAGCAGCGTAAGCCCTTGCCTTCAGCCCCTATGGCAAGTCCTGCCCAGCAACACCAGCATCAGGGCCAGCAGGCTGGTGCTTGGCACCCCAAAGCCAAGCCTGCTGCTTCCTCCAGCAGGAGGCCTGGAGAAAAAGCCCAGGTGGCTCCGGCCGGGCCTTCCTCCAAGCCTGCCTAGTGACGGGTTGAGGGTGTCGCTCAACCTTGTCCTCCTCCCGGATTCCCCGTTAGGCAGCTCCCACCACTCCTTTCCACCTGGTCCGCTATCACTCACGGGACCACTGGGTGTTGAAGTGGTAGGCAGGGTGCCTCTGGAATTGAGCAGTTCCTCCCTATCAAGCCATCGCCCCACGGGGCTCCGGGCTCCACACTCTCTCTGTCGGCTCATTGAGCCGACATTGCCTTACTCTCCCAGAAGGAGGTGATCAGGAAGTGGCAGACCCCTCTCCAGTCCCAGGGTTTGTGTCCAGGTACTTCCTGGTCCCAAAACAGGCAGGGACTGGTGCCCCATTCTCGACCTACCACGACCTGAACAAGTTCCTAAGGTCTCACACCTTCAGGATGGTCACTCTGGCTCAGATCATTCCATCCTTGGTGCAGGCATGTGGTTCTGCTCTCTGGACCTTCAGGACGCGTTCTTTCACATCCCAGTTCGTCCATCTCCTCGCTGATTCCTCTGCTTCAGAGCAGAGGATCCCTTCACAGTTCTGGGCCATGCCTTCTCTCCAGCTTCTCTCCAGCTCCCAGGGTCTTCACCAAATGCATGGCAGTGGTGACAGCATTCCTGTGGTGCCAAGGGGCCAGGTGTACCCTTACCTGGATGACTGGCTGATTGCAGCCCCTCAAGTTGGAGGTGGAGCGGTCCACGGATCTGGCCCTCCAGATCTGTTCTCAGATAGCCTCCTCGTCAACGAGGCCAAGTTGGGTCGATGCCATCACAGGTGATTCAGTTCATTGGGGCAGTTCTCATCTCTCTGAGCCAGAGCACGGCTGAGGTCCTTTCCTCCTTTGCCCAGTCATTTCTGGTTGGGCAATTGCCCCTGCCAGGACTTCCTGGGCCTCATGGCCGCCTGCACCAGTGTGATCCATTGGGCCGCTGGCGGTGTCGTCCCCTACAATGGGGGCTGGCCCGCCAGTGGTCACAGTGCTCCAGTCCTCTGCACCAGCCCATGACAGTGACCCAGGAGATGTGGAATGGTCTCCAGTGGTGGCTCGTTCCAGCTCATCTGCAGGAGGATATCCCATTTGTCTGCCCCGAGCCAATGGTCACTCTGACGACCGATGCCTCTCTGATGGGTTGGGGTGCCCATCTGGGAGCTCAGAGCCCACGGCCTCTGGTCCCCTCATGAGTCTCGATGCCATCTCAACCGGCTGGAACTGACGGTCCGACTAGCCCTCACCGCCTTGGCTCCATTTGTTCGGGGTCAAGTGGTCCAGGTCCAGATGGACAACACCACGCACCATGTACTACCTGAACCCGACAGGGTGGGACGCACTCCTTGCCTCTGTGCAAGGAAGCTCTCCGCATTCTGGTCTCGTGATCAGTCTGGAGATGGATCTCCTAGCCATCCATGTGGCAGGAGCCTCCAACAGTCTGGCCGATGCCCTCAGCGGATAGGCACTGCTTCTCACAGTGGTCTCTCCTGCTGGAGGTAGTACAAGATCAGTTCTCCCACTGGGGCACCCCTCAGGTGGACCTGTTCACCTCAGAGAGAATGTGAAGCTGAGGCTGTTTCACGCCCACCCCTCAGCAGGGCTCGCTGCAGGATGCCTTCAGGTCGTGGACCCCGGCCTGTTCTACACCTTCCTCCATTCCCCTTGATCCACAAGGTGCTTCTCAAGGTGAAGAGGGACCAGGCGCAGGTGATTCTGGTAGCCCCAGACTGGCCCGTCAGTTCTGGTATCCAGATCTCCTCAGCCTCAGCTCCAGGCTCGGTGGCTTCCAGCCTGCCTGGACCTGATCTCGGTCAACAAGGGAAGGTACTTCATCCGGACCTTCAATCCCTACACCTGACGGCCTGGTTCCTGAGTGGCTAGAGCTCCAGGCCTTGGGTCTTTCGACAGGTCCTCAGCGTTGTTGAGGCATCCTGTAAGAGTCAACCAGAAAATGCTATGCCTTCAAATGGAAGAGATTCTCCATTTGATGTCAGGGCAAGGGTTGGACCCTTCCTCCTGTTCATTGGCTAGCATTCTGGACTACCTGTGGTCCCTTTCTCAGCTAGGGCTTGGTCGATGACCCTTAAGGTGCACCTGGCAGCCATCTCTGCTTTCGAGTGCGGGCGGCAAGCAGTCGCTGGTGCAGGAGAAGGTGGTCAGGCGCTTTTCAAGGCCTTATCCCTCCGGTGTGAGAACCTCCACCTCCGTGGGATCTACTGCTGGTATTGGCTAAGCTCATGGGCAAGCCATTGAACCAATGCACAGGTGTGACATCTCTCACCTGTCGTGGAAGACCACCTTCTTGGTGGCTATCACATCAGCCAGAAGGATGGGAGAGCTCCAGGCGCTTTCCATCGAGTCTCCTTATCTGGTCTTCCATTGGGACAAGGTTGTCCTGTGCCCCACCAAATTCCTTCCGAAGGTGGTGTCGGAGTTTCACCTTAACCAGGTGTTGACTCTGCTGGTGTTCTACCCCAATCACACCTCGGAGGCTGAATATAGGCTCCATACTCTGGACCCTAAAGAGCACTCTCTTATTATAAGGAGGCGGACAGCTGAAGTTCGGGGAGAGGTTCGCCTGCTGTTTGTCACCTCGCTGAAGCTGCAACTGTGAGACCTGCAGCCAAGTGGACGATGACAGGTGGGTCACCTCCTGCATAGATCTCTGCCATAGGTTGGCGGGCATGGAGCCTCCCAAAGGGATAAGAGCTCATTCTACCACCATACCGCTGCTTCGTGGCTGCTTCCAGGGCGTCCCTATCCAGGAAATCTGCAGGGCTGCTACCTGGAAGTCAACATACACCTTCATTACCCACTACCACATCGACCTTGAGTCATGCCGGGATGCTGGTTTTGGGACCTCGGTTCTTCAGTCCTTATTCCCTAAGTAGAAGTGCGCCTTGTCTCCCTCCTCCGGAGGAACTGCTGGAGTCTGCCAATAAGTGTGGATTGAACAACATATCCACCCCTAGAAAATACAGGTTACTCACCTGTAACAGGAGTTCTAGGGTGGTATGTGTTGTCCATCCACACAACCCACCCGACCTCTCCGGCTTGACCCCAGCGCCTTCTGGCTTCCAGCAGGCTAGATCTGGCGTCATGGGGGAGCCGAGGTTTTACCACCTGGGTGGGTGGGAGGAGCCAGCTTGGAGACCTTCCGGCAAGATTTAAAGTGGCAAGGAACCTGCCAATAAGTGTGGATGAACAACATATACTACTCCTAGAACTCCTGTTACAGGTGAGTAACCTGTATTTATTACTGGCAAATAATAATAATACAGGCTTACTACCAACAGCAAAACACTGGGAGAGCTTCCAGTTTCCTTACTTATGTAAGCTGCAGTCTCTAGTCTAGTCTCATCTCAGAGAAGTTAAGTGCTGCAAGGTCTTATACCCTGATAATTGCTATAGAAATAGATAAAGACAATACATAAAATGTGCAGAATTGGCCAAAACAGGTGGCCTGAGTAACTGATCTAAATAACATAATAAGCTGCTTAGCTAGAAAAGATAACAGAACACAGTGAGGTTCTATATAAGTGTACAAGGTCACTTGCAGTTACAGTGATGCACAAGCAGTAAAGGTGGCACTGTTGCATAACTTATGATTATATAATAAAATATACTGGAAAGCATCTCCCAGGACTAAAATATATTTGTAAAACATAATGGAGCATAACAGCATCAGTAAAATACAGTAGAACACAGATCCTGAAACTTATGCTTATCGATAAGTGTCTCTGCCCTAAGATTAGTACATATACTTACATATTTGTTGCTGTCTGCAAGGTGGGGATACAGTCAGGGTGCTGGACCATGGATAACAGAGGTGGCCAAGATCATGAGGTGATCTTGAAGCTGAAACACACTTATTGTGAACTGGACCCAGCCCGACCCCTTTTTAATGAGATGTGCGGAACCGTTGGCCGGTGTTCACTAGGATTGTTGGGTGGTCGTTGTTGAATGGAGTCTTTCCAGATGCCTTGAAAAAGGCTCTGGTGAGGCCTCTTAAAGCCATCTCTCGAGCCCGACATCCTGATGAATTACCATCCAGTCTCCAACCTACCATTTTAGGTAAAGTTGTGGAGAAATGGTGCAGCAGTTTGAGTATGACGTCATGGCCTGTGACTACTACGAGCCATTCCAGTCTGGTTTCAGTGTGGGTTTTCACTGCTATGCAGGTGATACCCAGCTGCATATGTCCTTTGCCCCAGGAACACAGAATGCTGTAGAGTTGCTTAACAACTGCCTGGCTGAGATCAATGACTGGATGTCCTCCAATTGGCTGTGGCTGAAACCCAATAAGACAGAGATCCTGGTGATGGAGCTGGGTCACAGGTGTGATGGGAGTGACTCCCTTGGGGCTACAGGATTATTCCTGGGGACCACTCCATTGATAGCCTCTCCTAGGGTGTGGAATCTTGGCATTATCCTGGATAGCAGTTTGACTCTTGAAGCACAGATGTCATCTGTGGTCCGAAGTGGTTTTACCACTTAAAGAATGCTACCAGGATTAAGCCCTAGTTCTGCCTGAAGACCTGCCGTCACTAGTGCGTGCATTTGTCACTTCAGGCTTGACTACAGTAATGCTCTATACTTCGGTGTCTCTGGAGGGACCAGCTGCAGCTAGTGCAGAGCAGCAGGCGAGGCTGCTGACGGGTCTGTCTAGATCCAGTCATGTGACCCCAGTCCTGCATGCTCTGCACTGGCTGCCTGTCTGGTGGTGGGTCATCTTCAAGGTGGGCTTGCTTACCTCTAAGGCTCTATAAGGACTGGGCTCGGGTTATCTGGCTGATCTCCTAACACGGCCACCTCTGCTCATTCCATCCGTTCCTAGACGGGGACCTCCTCGTGGTTCCTAGGGCTAGATTAAAACCTCAGGTGACAGGGTGTTTGAAGTCGTCGGTCCAGTCCTATGGAACTCCTTTCAAGCTGACGTGAGGGAGGCCCCAACAGTTGAGATATTTAAGAACTGTGTGAAGGCTCATTTATTTTCGTTAGCCTTCCCTGATGATATCCGTTAATGACCAGAGCTAATTTTAACCCTGAGTTTTATCTGCCTTTATTGTATCATATTTATTTATCTGTGTATTTATGAAGATTGTTTGTATACTATATGTTTATACCTGTTTTCCTTCCTCTTTTATGTAAGGCTCCCAGAGCCTCAGGGATTAGGTGTCATAAAATAAAAAAGTTGCCTATGCAATCTCTGAAGTAGTTCTTTCTAATGTTTCCCTTGAAGGTTCCTCCCATCAGTGCCCTCGTGGCCTGGGATCTTGTGCAGCTTGAAAAGCTGCACTTGGTCTGATGGTGTTATCCCTTTAAATACTTCAATACTGTAATGGAAGTTTGCACACCTTGTGGAAGTGATTGTGGGAGCATTCTCTAAGGCACTCCCAAATCCTTACATCAAAGAGTTATGCCTACCGTGATAGGCTGCCGATCCTCATGTGACTTCAGATAAAAATCCAGTACCACCTAGCCTCTGTGTCCTCCCAGGTACATACATAGATACATAGATACATAGACAGTGTCGGCAGATAAGGGCCTATGGCCCACCTAGTCTGCCCATTTGAGCTTGTAAGTTCAGTTTGTTTTCCTAGAAGTCTATTCCCCTTACCCCTGACCTCTAGAATTCCTTTATGTCTATCCATGCATTCTTAAATCCGTGATTGTTTCAGCCCCCACCACTTCCTCTGGCAGGTGTTCCACTTGTCCACCACCCGTTCTGTGAAGAAATTCTTTCTCATGTTTCCTCTGAATCGTCCTCCCTCCAACTTCATCCCATGCCCTCTAGTCCTGAAACATCTTTTCGCTTAAAATAGTGTTTTCCTGCACCTGTTCCTCCCTGTAAGATACTTGTATGTCTCTATCATATCCCTCTCTCCCTCCTCTCCTCCAGGGAGTACATGTTCAGTTCCTTCAACCTGTCTTCATAGGACTTGTGATGCAACCCATGCACCATCTTTGTTGCCCTCCTCTGAACCTTCTCTACCCTGTCTATGTCCTTACGTAGGTATGGTCTCCAGAACTGTACACTGTACTCCAGGTGGGGCCTCACTAGTGTCTTGTATAGCGGAATTATGACCTCCCTTTTCCTGCTGGTGATGCCCCTGCCTATACATCCCAACATTCTATTGCTTTACCTGATGCCTTGTCACACTGTTTCCCTACCTTGAGGTCATCAGAGATGACAACCCCAAGATCCCTTTCCTGCTTGGTGCATGCTATATCCTCACCCCCAGCATTATATTTGTGCCAGGGTTTTGTGCCCCATATGCATTATCTTGCACTTCTTTGCATTGAATTTCAACTGCCAAACCCTTGACCATTCTTCAAGTTTCTGCAGGTCCCTTCTCATTCTGTCTACACCCTCTGGTGTGTCTACTCTGTTACAGAGCTTTGTGTCATCAGCGAACAGTGAAATTCTGCCTTCTATATCCTGTGCAATGTCACTGATGAAGATGTTGAATAGGACCGGTCCCAGCACTGATCCCTGTGGTACCCACTGGTCACTCTTCCCTCTGTGGAGTGACAGCCATTTACCACCACCCTCTGTGTCCTGCCACCCAGCCAGTTACCTACCCACCACTACTGTCCTGCCCACACCCATATTCCCCAGTTTGTGTAACAGTCTCCTATGTGGCACAGTGTCAAAGGCCTTGCTGAAGTCCAGATAGGCCATGTCCACTGCCCTCCCTGATCCACCTCCCTAGTCACCCAGTCAAAAATTCAGTGAGGTTGGTCTGACATGACCTCCCCCTGGTGAAACCATGCTGCCTTGGGTCCTGTAGTCCATTGACAACCAGATGTTCCACCAATCTCTCCTTCAGTAGTGCTTCCATGATCTTTCCCACTACCGAGGTGAGGCTGACTGGTCTGTAGTTCCTGCTTCCTCTTTGTTCCCACTTTTGTATAAGGGACTACATCTGCTGTCCTCCAGTCTTTGGGTACCTCCCTGTTTCCAGTGATTGGCTGAACAGGATAGCCAGAGGTTCAGCCACCAACCACCTCTCTTAGTTCTTTAAGGACCTAGAGTGCACCCATCTGGCCCATTGCTTTATCAGCTCTTATTACTTCCAGTTCCTTCAGGACCCTTTCTCGTGTAAAGGGACTTGTGTCCATTTCTGCACCATTCTCACCTCTTGCTCCCTTCAGACCCATTACCCCCCTTTCCTTAGTAAAGACTGAGCAGAAATACCTGTTCAATATGTCAGCTTTACTGTTGTCATCCTCCACGCTGCCCCATCCTCCCCTTCAGTCTCACTATCCCTCCCTTTGTCCTTCTTTTTTCCTTATGTACCTGTAAAGGTTTTGTCCCCTTTAACCACTGATTTTGCAATGTGTTCTTCTGTCTGAGCTTTGGCTTCCCTTACTGACTTCCCTGCCTCCCTTTGTTTCTCCTGGTACTTCTCCTATCCCTTTCTGCCTGTGTCTTTTGTATTGCCTGAATGCAATCTTTTTGGCTTTCACTTTCTTTGCTACCTCTTTGGAAAACCATAATGGTCTCCTCTTTCTTTTCCTCTTGCTAACCTGCTTAATGCATAATTCTGTTGTTCTTATAATCCCCATTTTAAATGGAGTTAAGTGACTTGCTTAGGGTCACACAGTATGCAAGTGGGGGCTGTAGGATTCAAACCCAAGCTCTCCAAATTTGCAGCTCAGAGCCTTAAACCACTGCACTATACTGCCAACTGAGGGTACCTCAGTTGTGATGTCTTCCACATAGAGGATTGTGTGTGTGCAGTCGTACACACCGAGTTATTCTAGGCTGCTTTTCCTTGGTAACAGTAGACCTCAAGAGCAAGCTTGAGTGGTCTCCTGTTAACAGGAAATGGACAGATTCAAGAATAACCTGTTGTGTATGACTGCTCATACACAATCTTTATAGTGTATGGGCAGTCATGGTTGCGATTCAGATTAAAAAATGTCCAGAATGAAATAAAGAGTTTCCTTATCTGTCACTATCCTGCTGTGCGACTTTCCCTTCACGGATCTCACTGCAGTCAAATCAAGGCTGGTTGGTTGATGCAGATGACATTTTATTTGTCACTTCTGCGGATTTAGTTTGTTTTACTGCTGCTTTTTTTTGTAGGATTGGTAGCGTAATGCTGTCTGCCTATACCAACTCAAAACCATGAGGCATCAAGGCGAGGCAACGGCAACCTCTACTCGTGGGCTTTGAGGCGCTGAGACAGCATTCCCATTTTGAGTGCAGCACAACAGCTAGTATTATGGAGTGAGTGCAGCACAACAGCCAGTATGACGGATGAGTGAATCACAACAACACTGTTGCAGGCATGGATTTTCATGCTGAATAACGTTCCACCATACACTATAGCTGTATTGTGTTATTATCTGAGAATTGGGGCTTGCTGGACAACAACAGCACAGATTGCTAGTGGACAATCATTGAACCACATGAGACGAAGCCAATAAGTGTTTCAGTCTTTCATTCAAAGAAATTATTTTTGCCATATTGGTCCTTGTAACACAAGATCCACACAAACAGATAATTGCATACCTTTTATTGGACTAACAGAGTTGTTACAAAGAAAACAGGTGCTTTTAGCTTCTGGATTACACAGAATCCTTCATCAGAAATCAATGGCAGTTGGTTTGGAAGAGAATAAATAATAATTTAGAATTTATTCAGAGAATAACAGTTAATACTGTATATCCACTCTATATTCACACTATTTGCAGTGTACTGTTTAGCAGGCTCAGATAAGTAAATGCCACAAAAGGCCTCATTCATGATCAGCCTCCTCTTCAGGATGGGCCTGGGGCACTATAAATATACTGCATCCTCCACAATCACCTTTACCATCAGGTAAACTTCCTAGAACACTTCTGGAATAGCCTTCAGTAGAAGTGTTGAGAGCAGAAACAGTGGTGAGGTTCCAGAATGCATGGGATAAGCACAATCTATATGGCACACCCAAATCTTTACATCATGGGTACTTAAAAGCAGTATGGGTGTATTAGGGTGGAGGTGGTGATCATGAGTGTAGAATCATAGAATTTGATGGCAGATAAGGGCTGCTTGGCCCATTTCTCCCTTGAGAAAGCCCACAGTAGGTGGGTGAAACTGTTAGCAGATGCTGATGGGGAGAGTTCTGGATCTTTATGTATAAATAAAATTATTTTAAATGGAGACCAAACTACGGTTTACCATGATGCACACTAGTGCCTGTTAGCCACGGTTTGTGTGCTGTTTCCATTCTCGCTGCCCACACTATTACCACATACCATGCCTGATTGAGAGCTCTTCCCTGCTTCCTTTTTCTATGATTCCCTTGTGCTTATCCCATGCATTTATGAACCCCAACACTGTTTTCACCCTCATCACCTCCACTTGAAGGTTGTTCCATGAATCTACCTCTCTCTCTGTGAAGAGTACTTCCTCACATCTCTCCTGATTCTACCCCTCCAGCTTGAGAGCATATCCCTTGTTCTTGAGCACCTTTCCCTGAAAATACTCTCCTCCTGTACCTTATTTTCCTCCAGGAGGTATTTAAAGGTCTCTATCATATCCCCTTCTCTGTTCCAAGGTGTACATACTAAGGTCCTTCACTCTCTCCTTGTAGGATGTTGATGCATACCCTGCACCATTTAGTTGCCCTCTTTGGACCACCTCTACTCTATGTCCTTTCGAGATGTGGCCTCCAGAACTGGACACAGTACTGTAGGTGGGGTCTTATCAGCAATCTATACAAAGGCAACACCACCTCCCTCTTTCTGCTGGTGAGACCCTGCCCTATGCATCCCAGCATCCCACTTGTCCTCCCTGCTGCTTTGTCACTGCCTGGCCACCTCTGGGTCAACTGATATGATTACGTGGGTCTCCTTTCCAGATCTGTGGTTGTCAGTACCACTCCACCCATCTTGTACTCTGCCCCAAGTGCATTATTTTGCACTTTTTTCACATTGAACCCCAGCTGCCATACCTTTAACCACTCCTCTAGTTTTCTCAGGTCTCTGCTCATTCTTTATACACACACACACATACACACACACACACACACACACACCTTCCCCTCGTTTCCACCCTATTGCAGATTTTGGTGTAATCCGCAAAAGGCAGCAATTCTCTTCCAACTCCTCTGTAGTGTCACTTATATTCCATGAGAACAGAAGACACAGACACATGCTTCATCCAACTCAGGACTCATCAGTGTGCCTCGTCTGTGTCTCACACTGGGGAAAGTGAGCCAGCCCTAATATGGTCTCATGGGTTTTGCTATGGTGGGCCCAAAATAAGAAAGCAAGCTATAAAGACAAAGATCGCCAGCACAAAAGTAGTGAGGCAAGGGTTACCAAAGGGGAATTGGCAACAAAGCCAGGTTTACAAGAAATACAAAATCACACATGCTCCCATAATGCAAAGTAGCATAGGAAATCTATATATGCAAATCACCATGAAAATTGAGGCTGGTTCTGTTTGAAGCAGGAATGCATGGTGCCAAAGGTTATCTCACAGTTTGCAGAGGGTGAGAACAGAAGACACAGACAAGTGTTTTGTTCTACACAGGACACCTCAGTGTTCCTTATCTGTGTGGCCAACATTCTTAGCAGTGGATAGCACTGACTCACCAAAGCTGGCTCTCAGTGATGTCAGAGTGTCCAGTCTGTAATGTTTGGTGAAGGTATGCACAGTCAATCATGTAGTGGCTGCACGTATCTCTTCACGCAGCCGCTTGGTTTCTTTTGACAATGATGTAGCCATTGTTCTGTTGAGTGGGCTGTACAGTCTTGAAGTGCACTTGTATAAGATGATTTGTAGGTCTCTAAAATTGCTCTTTTCAGCCACAGTGCAGTTGTGAATTTGGATGCTATAGGACCCTCCTTGTGCCCTTTGCTGACAATGAATAGCTTTTCTGACTTCCTGATAGTCTCTGTTCTTGATAAGTAGGTCTTTAGTATTCTCGGCATGTCTAGTGTAAGAAGATCTTGTTCCTGTGTCAGTAAAGACATGGGGTGACAGCAGGAAGTTAGATGACTTGATTGTCATGAAAAGATTATGTGACTTTGGGAGGAAAGGGAAAGGGAAATTGTTTAACCAGGTAAGGCACACTAAGCTGGAGCTTGTTTCAGATGTGATCTGGGAGCACAAAGAAGTTAAGTGACTTGCTCAGAATCACACAGTAAGCAAGTGGGGCTGATGCGATTCAAACCCAGGTCTCCAGGTTTGCAGGTCAGTGCCCTTACCCACTATGCCATACTGCCTCCCTGAATTTGGGAGTAAATGTTGGGTAGCTCTGAGCATGACTTTATGATAGAAGAATATCAAGAAGGGCCGTTTATGTGAAAGGTGGCTAAGTTCACTTATACTTCTAGCATAGCAGATGGCCATTAGGAAAACTGTCTTGAGTACCATCTACTATAGGTCCATGAGTTCAAGTGGGGCTTTGGTCATGGCATTTAGTACCAAATTAAGGTCCTGTGGAGCTGCTACTTGCCATGTCCTGGATTTCAGCAGGGCTGCAGCCTTCAGGAATCTAATTACATTGGCAGGAGCACTGGGGAACATTAGCAATCAGTCCCTTGCTGCTTCCTTCAGTAATGGTTGCACACAAAGTGAAGCTGGTGACAGACCTTTGTCCCAGCCATGCTATCAGTACAGTATGATCTGCAGTATTGAGGCCCTGTTTGGTCCAAGATTTTTCCAAGCACCATCTGGAGAACACTTTCAATGCCGTCTGTATGTTCCATTCATGGAGGATCTTCTAGATTTGAGGAAGCATCAATGACTGCTGTGTGGCAGCTTGCCTTCAGCAGTCTCTACCTTTCAAGATCCAGGTCATTAGTTTGAGGTTCTTTAGATTTGGATGGCGCACTGGGCCCTGTGTTAGTAGGTTGTTACCGAGGTCAGTATCTAGTGATCCAGAGCCATTAAGACTACCGTCACAAACCATTCTCGCCGGAGTAGGGAGTTATCATGATTACCTTAGGCTGTGGCTTGACATGCCCTCTTGAGTACTGGAATGCATCAGGGAGCGGGCTGAAAGAGTGTACGCTTTGGGAATCTCAGTCCAATGGTAAAGCATCTATCCTTTGTATTTATATTCCTTGAACCTGAAATAGAATTGTTTCACCTGTGTGTTCTTGGATGTGACCATGAGATCTAGCTGAATGGGATCCCATCACTTTTGCTAATGCCCTGAAGATTTATGGGGTAGGTACCATTCCCTGGATATATTGCTGACAGCTTAACCAATCTGCCGTGATGCTGATTTTGCCCGTCAGGTGGAGTGCCATTATGTGGCTGGGACTCAACTAGATCTAGTCAAGAACATTTGTTGACTCTCTTTGCATTGATTTGCTTTTCGTGCCACCTTGTTTTGTTATCTATGAGATTGTGGTCCTGTTGTCACAGCTTATCAGTACCGCATTTCTTTCAGAGCATCTTGAAGTATACCAAGGTGTTGTATATCACCCTCATCTAGGGATGTAGATTCCGATTTTGTCTAACGTCCCTGGGCCATCCTATGACTCACTGCTGCTCCCCAACTGCAGAGGCTTACATCTGTATCTATTGTTACGCCAGTGCTGTTCTATTGGGACCTCTTGGCCAAGCTGTCATTCACTGCCCACCGCTGCAGGGATGACATTACTGACTGGGAGAGTAGTACCTGCTTATTGAGCTCACTGTTTGACTGTTCAGCTTCTCATATTGCCAGGGTCTGCAGAGGTTTCATCCTCCATGAGCCCATGAGACTAAATCAGTGCAGGATGCCATTGTCCCTAGAAGCCTGGGACCTGGGCCAGCAATGTCTTCTTGTATCGAGATCGGGAGCAAGGTTGTGTGATAACATTGTCTACCCTCTTTAGCTGTGGTCTGACCGGTCCCAGAGCTGTCGATTTCCACCCTTAGATGTTCTATCCTCCTCGTTTACTACCCATCCGTGTCGTTAGAGTGTCTGCACTTGTTTCCTGTCCTTCTCTGTTTCCTGGACCTTGTCTGTATCAGCCAGTTGTTCTGGTATGGTATTACATGGATGCTTTGTTCTTGTATGTGAGCAAGTAGCACTACCAAAACTTTGGTGCAGACTTGGTGCATACATGAGGCCAAATGAAATGGTATGATATTGGAAGTAGTGTCCAATGATATACTATAGAACCTGAGGAATCGGTGGTGTGACAGTCATATTGAAATATGGTGGTATGCATCTTTCATATCTATGGGTTGCTCTGATTGTCAACCTGATGGTCTCCAATGTTACCTTTTTGGTTGGATGAAATGTTTTAAGAATTTCAAATTGAGCACTGGCCGTAAGTCTCCCTTCTTTTGGGGACCATAAAGAGGATCGAACAGACCCTCTTCCTCTTCGATCTTCTGGTACCTCTATGATGGCTCTTCTGGAAAGTGGTGCTATTAGAATGGCTGGGACCTATTGTGGATTTGCCTTCCTTGAAATGGGTGATTGAATTAACCTGTTTAAGTTGGTTCACTTGGTGAACTCTATAGCATTCCTGGGACACTATCTGCTGTGCCCATTTGTCTGATGTGATCAGCTTCCATTGGCTGCTGAATTGTTGTAGACGGACTTCTGTCAGTAGGTGAGCAGACTTGTTCTGATTCGCCTGAATGTAGTCATTGGGCTGATTGTTTATTGAACTTGAAAGAATTAGTTAAACCTGCCTCAGCTGGCCCCATTCCGGTTGTGTAATCTATTGTTGTGGGGTGGTCTTTAGCTGCTGTTTTATTGACTTGCCCATAATTCTGTCTTTGTTCTCGACAATTCCTGCTGCAAGAAAATTTCTGTTGTGTGAAGATGGTAGATAGGAGGAATGTGGTGATCTGTCTTTGCCATATTCTTGCCTTCCTTCTTAACTTTCAGGAACTGTTTTGGCCTTCCCCAAATGACTTGCCTCCTTTGAATGGTTGCTTATGGAGTAGGAGTTTTGACTCATTGTCTTTCTCCAAAAATTTCAGTGAGAGTGATCTTTACACTGTTGGCTAGTGCAGCTTTTCTAGAGTAATTTTAAGTGAGTCCATTGCCATATCCATGGTAATTGGCTGTATGAAGGAGCATGTTGTGTTATTTCTGCATGAGAAGATTTTGGTTCCTTGGCTTTGTTGAAGTCTTCCCACCGTGTAATCTGTGCCCTGGTAGCATATATTGTAGCAGTAGCCACCCTGGTGGACAGCCCTGCTAGCTCAAATATATTTTGAGCATATTGTCCATCTTTCTATTTGTGGGGTCCTTCAGCAGGGCAGAACCCTCTGCTTGCAATGCCATTTTCTTACTCAGTGATACGACAAATCTGTCCTCTTGTACTATATACATCTTATACAAGAATTCTTTTCAGGGATTTTGGCTGGGTCCACCACTTCCATTCTTTTGTGATAACTTCCTCGATCAATTCACAGATCAGGAAAAGTCATTTGCTTTATTTTATTATTTATTTATAAATCAGTTTACAACCTTTGAGCCAGGGCTCGTTTCCAAACGTACCTCGTCACATTGAGGACAAACATAACAAATTTAGGTTACAGAGTACAGGTAGCTGAAATTAGGCGTTACCAAAGGTACCTCGTCACATTGAGGACAAACATAACACATTTAGGTTACAGAGTACAAATAGTTGAAATTGGTGTTACACAGTTGAATTCATACATTGTACAATCTAGTGGCATTACAATAATACAGCAGGCACAGTCCTGGTTATAGCATAGGTATGGTGCACAGGAGAGAGGTGGAGGGGTGAGGTGGAGAGCCCTGTGGTGTTGTCATGTGGATCTGGGCTGTAGAATTGACAATAGTTTGTTCTCTGGGAGATGGTGGAAGTTTGAATTCCTCTGTTGTCTTGATAGAGCTCACCAGGATGGTACAGTATCATGTGAGCAGAGTTTGGCTATCCTACTGATCTAATTAGTTGCCCAAGCAGAACTTGGCTATCAGAGACTGAGGTTCTATCTCCATATTGTCTTTTATTTATTAAAATCTAGGATTACAATACCTTTAAGTCATGGCTCTTTTACAAAGGTTCCACGTCAGAGGCAAAGACAAGCGGGATAGCAATGTTACAACAACAGTCAACAATAAAGCACTAAGGTAACGGAATATAACATAATATAGTTTTAAGGCATGGTAGTTGTTCGAAAGAAGAGAACCAGAAACAAAGATGAGACTTGAGGAAGAGAAACAGTGGTATAGAAATCAGAAAAGGAATAGAAAGGAGAGGCTACTAAGGTGCAGCCATAGCGGTTGTCAGATGAAACGGATAAGTGCTGGTAACCTTGGGGTGGGTAGAGGAGGGAAGGGAGGGTGTGGGAAGTGGAGCAGAAAATGAAATGAGAGCATCAGAGAGGTTAGGGGCAGCCAGCTGGGAGAATGAGGAGAGGGCAGAAGTGACTCCTGGGACACGTCAGCAACACTTATGGGGGCAGTCACAGGAGGCAGTGAGGTGCATCCGTAGTCTAGATTAAAAATGCCTATCCAATTTGTTGCTCTCGTCACCTAAGTCCAGGTTGTTATTATTCAGGTCAGGTTTTGAGGATTTGGTAGTGGACTGGATTTGCATTGTTGTTAGCTGTGGCCAGGGGAGTATTTGGGTTTGGGTATGGCTCTTACATTGTTTCCATGCATTCCATCATTTGGAAAATAAAGGCCTGCTGTGAGTGCATGCTTTGAGCAGTTAATGCTGCCATGTTTGTCAGACCTTTGTCATTGATATCTTCACCTTTATGATCCTCTTTGTGGTGGTTTGTACCCTGGTGGACAGGTCGGAGCTGTCTGGGTTGCATACTGGGCATAGCAGTCCCAGATGATTAGGGAACAGAGGATGCTGCAGGTACAGCACTTCTTGACTTTGCCCATATTGTCTCCTGTACAAGGTAGGGAAGGCGACATAAATAAAGGTTGCCTTTAGTATTGATTGCTCCAGATTGCCTTCATACAAATTCAGCATAATCTTTACAGCAGTCATCTAACACAGAGTGAGATATCATCTGATTTTAATTTGAGTCATGATGGTTAGTAACATTTAGAGGCTGAATCTTAGGATGTAAGTATGTTGAAGATGGCCACCTTCCACAACTTTGCCTAAGATGGTAGCAGGAAATGATATACAGAGTCACTTTGGTTTCTTGGCTTGAGAGACATTGCTCAGTGGTTACAAATATGGCAGCCAAGTGATGCTTTACTTGACTTCCTAGCTGTATCTCAAGGGGGACGGGACATTGGTATGCTCGCACAGCACTGGACACACTTGCATCAATGCACATCCATGTTATGCATCACACTGCTAACACCCATAACACAGTTGTAGGTATCCAGATTTGGAACTGAAGGAGAAGTCGGTTGTTAGTTGCCCATGGCAAGATGGCACTGGACAATTTGAAACAATGAGAAGACTCCGCTCATGTGGTGACCATAACAAGATGGCGCTCTGCGAGTGCTACTCCCTGCACATGTCCAAAGGTTGTGGAGGCAGCTCAAGATGAGTTCGATATCAGTTCAACAGCAGGTAAATTGGAGAAACTGCTTAACAGTTCCCTTTCTCTGTAGTTTGCTTTTCAAGCTTTTTTGTTTTTGCATTATTTCTTTATGCTCTCCATGCCCCGATTAGCCACTCCTTCAGGCCACCTAGGGACCCTTTGCCCCTCCAAAAATCCCTCTCGGCCATCGTCACCGTCCCCATGTGCCATGCCCTGGGCATCCCAACATATCCCTTCACTGGGAGCCCTCTCCTGGGTCCCCAGGAGGAGACTTGGGATTCACACTAAACTGGGCACATGGCATGGGATCAGTTTAGAAGGCACTTGCCCGGGCTGCATGGCATGAGGGGACCAGGTGACCATCATCCGGTTGGCTTAGCAGGCAATTTTCCTTTTCTTTCTCAACCTGCCCACCTCCCATATTCTAGCCGCAAGTACACAGTATCCTGGGAGGACACACTGCAGTGCATGGTCACCCATGCTGCAAATGTGTTCCCACTACAGGACACTAGGAGCCGTTATCAGAAAGGTGTAGGCATGCTACCTCCCCTCAGAAAGGAGAGCATCCAGTGGATGCTACTAGCCCTCCCTTCTGGCCTCTGCTCCTGCCGTCTCAGGCTCGGTCATAAACCCAGGTTGCCAGCATGCCAAGCAAGCTCCTATTGCTTGGCCCATGGAGCCGGGCATCATCCTTTAACTGAAGCATCAGGATCTACTTTCCTAGCCCATGAGAATCATGGAGGTAGTACCATGCATCTTACCCTGGAGCCACCACAGTTGGGGTTCTAGGTGACACTCTCCATAACCAGACTGTTTGAGAATGTGAGTGTGCTGCTGATAGGGGGCGCTTATCAGCTGGTCAGTGCATGCTTCCACCACATTCACTAAGTCAGCAGCTGTGGAAGTGCTCACATAGACTGTGACCCTGCTTGGAGAGTGGGAAATGTGAAGGCTCGTCACTGTCACACTGAGCTACAGTTAATTCATCTTACTCGGTTACCAATGAATAATAAAAGAATAGTTAAAGATCCAAAGAGCAGCATGTGCAAATCCAGCATTACTAACATATCATAGCTGGCTAAACAGAAACTGAAGCCTGAAAACTGTATGGGTCAGCATGATCCTGGGTTGCCTAAAATAAAAAGGGTGACTCAGGTGTAGAGGAAAGCAAATTGATTAAAATTCAGGGGTGTTAGCAGGAGACCTGCCAGTCTCGTTAGTACAGTATTGTGCAGGGTAAGCTTAGTAGAGAAATACTTGGAGCTTTCGTGACCTACAAATGGCAAATTGTAATGCTGAAACAGGGCTAGGTCACTGTACTGCAGCCTGTCTGATGCACATGAGAAAACTGAGTTACCTTGGAGGGCACAAAGGTTAGGTGGTATCCGATTCCGTTTGAAATCACATGTGCTTTGGCGGCCTATCAGGTGGCCATAACCCTTGATGAGAGGATTTAGGAGTGCCATACAGATTGCCACCCACAGTCATGTGTCCTGAGCCTTCTCATTTTCATGGAGAACAATCCCATTTCTACTAGTCGTTCCTAATAGCTCAAGTTCTCCAAGCCATCAGTCATCTTGGTTGCTCATCTCTGTAGTTTCTCGATTGTGTCAGTATGCTTACTGAGATATGGGGACAAGAAATGCACACCATCTCAAGATGCATATAACCTAACACACTTCATACACACACACACACACACACACACACACACACTAAGCCAACAAAGTTCACATGCACACAATCCAAAATGCTTCAAAACACCAAACCATTATACTGTAGTTCACACATACAGACCAGTATGCTTCACAGTGACAAAACCAATATAGCTGACACAAAACCAGTCAAATCTGCGTCCAAACCAATATGCTTCACACACAAATCAATATAGTTTATGTGGAAACCAACATTGCTCCTACAGATTCAGTCAGTATAGTTTTAATACATACCAGTATACTTAGTATACAAACCAATGTACCGTAGTTGATATGCAAACCAATGGATTTCACACATATCAGCCTGATTCAATCTGAAAACAAACCAGTTTGCCCTGCACAGATAATCCAGTACAGTTTGCACACAAACCAGTATGTTAACAAAGACCAAACCAATATACAGTGCCTCTAGTTTTTGCAAAAACAGTGTGCTTTACATGATCCACTGTAATATTTTACACATGGAAACCAATATAATTCAAACTCAGACAAATTAATTTCCAGCACAAACCCATACATATCACACACACGTTATCATTTAAAATAATAATATGGTATTCAAACAAACCCATATGTCTGATAAATAAACAGATTATAAAATGTCGAGAGGGTATGCTAAATTCATTGCACAGTCAGGTACCTGATCTAGCAAAAAGCTGATTATTCTAATATTATCACTGAACATACTGTACAGATTGAAATCAAAAACAATAGCTGCCATTTTGAATATCCTATACTTGACTACCCTAGTCTGTAAGAAAAACTCTCCTTTTTTGCTTCATTTATTCCCCAAATACACCACATTGCCAGTTTTAAAATCATTGTCACTGTTCCTTACATGTCTCACAACTTTTGTTTGTGTTCCCACATTCCAAAATAATTTATAATCCTATGTCCTTTACTGTCCATGGTCTACCCTTGTTCTACCTCCGTTACCCCATAATTATTCACACAGTTAATACATAGACAGTGACCATCTCAACTGCAACTGAGCCCCAAAACAGAACATAAGCGGATACAGTACACTACTTCAGATGTGGTGGGGCAGCATATCTGTGATAATGAAGACATCAAAGTGCAGGACCATTAGCAAGAATGGATCGGGCATTTGTGATCAAGCCCTTACACTGACTGTATCAATGTTAATTAAAGCGTACATCTTGCTACACATTAACAGTGGCAAGAACAGTCTGTAGTTGTGGAAAACGCACCAAGAGCCAGAAAACATACCCTCAATTTGAAAAATAAATTAATAATTTAAAAACACAGAGGTAGCACCAACTTTCAACTTAATACTCCAGCACCACGCACTGACAAAACATACACACCTACTGTATTATTTTCTCTGTTTCAGTACAGAATGCAAACTTGAAACCACATATTTTATAGTAAACAAAAATCAAAAAACTTGATTGTGTTTTTAATTTTATAGATCACACATAAGAGCAAGCTGTTTTTAGCAACGAGGTCCTGTCTGCCTTTTCTGGTGGTTGTTCATGTGGACGTTAAAGATCCCATGGGATGTTTCAAAAGGGTAGGGAATTTCCTGATATCCTGGTCAAATTTCCCCTATTCACTAGAAATACCACCATCAGCATAATCATGTTCAATTTCAATTGGTTTGTATCTGTTTCTCCCCGACTTATTACTTACCTGTTTGACACACAAACCAAGCTGCTATGCAAACATACCAATATAATCTCCATGAACCAGTGTATCATGAGCACTACCTGTATGATTTTGGCCAGTTTGATACTTCATAAAGAACGGCAGTGTGCTGCATGACACCTGGGTAACTTCACAAAGAGTGTCTCAACTGTGAGACACACTCAACTCTACTGACCCAGGCCCGGGATCCCATGTTTTGTCTCCTAGGTGTTTTTGCTCATAGTACAGTTGCTTCAATACTAGACAGTATATGATTTTAATGTTAACCCTTGCATTTGCGCAGGGTGAACATATTGCTATGATACTGGATTTTAGAGGTGTGTCACTGTTGGGCCCAGTGTAACTTGAGCTGCAATAGCCCATAGATCAGTCAGGCTGATCATAATGCTGCTCTGCCGGTTGATGGACGGAAGCTTTGTGTTGTTGAAAGAGCTGCACCTGTCAGACAGCGCCGCCTTCCTTCATCTGCATGATGCTGCCCACCAACCAGCTAAGCGGCAAGATCGAATGAACAGCTAACTCAGTCAATTGACAGAGCTTCAGGGAAACCCTCATCGCACATGGGTGTTCAAATCAAAACTTTTAGGACTTGCCCAGCCATGACTGTAGTTGAATTGTCACTTGCTCCATTCATTACAATGAAATTATCTCTCTTTTGTGCTTGCCTGTCAATGAAATTTACTTACCCAGCCAGGGACAATAGGATTTGCACACCCCTATCCCGCATTTCATAAAATAGTTGTTTTATGTGCATTTCTTTATTAGAGATATAGTTTATGGAGGAAGCTTGTTTCTGCACAGATTTTCATTCAAGCAGAACACTGTTTACTACAGTGCAAAGGTGATAGAATGGTCATACCCTTCTGTGGTATAACAGCATTCTACACAGATGAAAACAATGTTCTGTGCACCAGCTCTAATGAAAGCAGAGCTGAAAAAACACTGCCCAACAGATGCCGCAAAATGGACCACAATGTGGACCTTTTACATGCTCTGTTTACAACAATATGTTGTATTAAACTTTTGTATGGATGTTGACTTCCTTAATCATATTTTTTTTTAAATCATCCGTTTCCTGTATTGTCTGTCACTTGCAATTGACAGCGGGAGAACAACCGAGAATGGGACACAACAGTTTAAACATTTAGCAAAAAAAAATCAAAACTTTATTTCTGATCTCCATCACTATAAAAATACTGGCTGGGCAAAATCATTCCCAACCAATCTGTGCTGCCATCTCCAGGTTCAGATTACAATGGCCCTCTCAAGCTTCTCTGTCAAGGTCTGCTGTAATCTGAACCTCTCAGTGGCTGCATAGGCTGGTTATGCATGGTTGACCAATTAGTATTCTCTATATTATGTATTTTGATTAGCGTGATACCTGGAGATGTATCACTGCTGCGGCTGTTAATTTAAACTGCAGCTTGAGGTTTTCTGTTTTTGTTGTTTTTTTATACGAAACCGGTTTCAGTGCTTTTACAGGCTGTCAGCTCATAACTCATATGAGTATGAGTAAACAGTCGGTGTCAACATTCAAATCCACCCCAAAATGGGTGTTTGTGGAGTACACCAATGTATTCCACAAACACCCATTACGAGGTGGATTTGAACATTGACACCCATAGTGTTCATCAGAGAGTGACTTAAAAAGGACCTCAGCAGAAAAAAAGTAGGTAAAATATTTTTAAAGTTATCAACATAGAAAAAACACTGATATGAATGGGCTCACACTTCCCATTTATTTCAGTGTTTTGTTTTCTTTAGTTGATAACTTTGTATTTTTGAATATTTTTACTTACCTTTTCTGTTGAGGTTGTTTTAGGCCCACTGTGATGAACATTATAGGTGTCAACGTTCAAATCCACCCTGAAATGGTAGCAGAGTGCACCAGCATACTGCACAAACACCTATTTCAGGGTGGATTTCAACATTGACACCCATAGACTCATTAGAGTGGGACAGAAAATAAACTTGACAGAAACAAGTAGGTAAAATATAAAAAAAAAGTTATAAACTAAAGAAAAAACATTGAAATGAATGGGCTCACTTCCCATTCATTTCAATGGAGTTTTTCTTTAGTCCATAACTTTTGTCTTTTAATATTGTTAACTATTTGTTTTGTGTTAGGTCTTTATAATTCACTCTGATGAACATAGTGGTGTCAATGTTCAAATCCACTCAAAATGGTTGTCTGCAGCATCCAACCCATTTTACGATTGATTTAAACATTAACACCCACAGTGCTCATCAGAGTGGGGCTAAAAAGATATCGACAGAAAAAGTAGGTGAAAATATTAAAAAAGTTATCAACTAAAGAAAAACCCATCCAAACGAAATTGAAGTGTGAGCCCATTTATTTCAATGCTGTTTTGCCCTTTAGTTCATAGCTTTTTATGTTTTAATATTTTTATCTATTTTTCTTTGAGAAGTCTTCTTTAGTCCCTTCTGATGAATACTATTGTTGTCACTATTCAAATCCACACGAAATGGGTGCTTAGGAGTACGACAGTGTAACCTACAAACACCCATTTTGCGTAGGGATTTAAATGTCGACACCCATAGTGTTCATCAGCGAAAGTGACTGAAAACACTCAACAGAAAAGTAGGTAAATTATTAAAACACAAAAAGTTGTGAACTGAAGGGAATAAAATCATTAAAATGAATGGGCTCACACTTCCCTTTCATTTCAATGTTTTTTTCTTTAGATGATAACTTTTCGCTTTTAATATTTTCACCTACTTTTTCTTTTGAGGTCTTTTTAGTCTCACTGTGATGAGCACTGTGGTGTCAATGTTCAGATCCACCCTGAAGTCGCTTAGGTGTTTGCAGAGTATGCCAGTGTACTCGGCAGACAACCATTACCCATAGTGTTCATCAGAGGGACTAAAAAGACCTTGAGAGAAAAAATCAGGTCCCCATTGCAAATGACTTATTACATCTCATCTAGTTTGTCTTGGATTAATATATAGTACAAATGTATACAAGAGGACAAGATACAACAATGCAAGTGGCAAACGTTTGGCATTGACAGATACTGTTTTATATGGATGTGTTTGAACTGAACACCTAGATTCACGCTGATACTGGGCTACACATACTGTAACAAAAGTAATGAACAATCTTCTTTTTTCAGGTTGAGGCAACATCACACGAGAGGAATCTTCAGTATTTAAACTTGGCTGTCCAGGCATGTTTATGTAAGCAAAAAAGTGACTGTGAAGAAAGGGCCTCGGAACCAGATGTGACTACAGATGAACTTAGTTTTCTTTCATCACGTAAGAAAATGAAACCTAATGAAGATGAAAGTCTAAGAGGCACTGAATCACTGGATTATAGCCCTAGTGTTAAAAAGATAAACCAAAAAGGTCCTAATTGTTCCTTTGGGGATAATTTGACTCCAGTTCTTCCAAGATCTCAAAGAACCACCTTGAAAGGGGTGAAGCAGTGGCGCATGAGTCTAAGGACAGTTCTCATGTCAGTGAAAATATAGCTGAGTGTTGTGGAAAAAGTGATTCCCATGGAGAGCAGTCAACTTCTGATAAATCTAACGGAACATTCTCGATAAATCAGGATTGCGTACAAGCACTTTTACAGATGGGAATATCCACAGATGACTTGCTGGAGTGCTTTGGTACACCCAGACGTTATCAGTTTAGTGACTCAGCTACTGTTAAAGAGACAAAGTTCCTAATCTTTAAAGATTATGACCTCTGCACAATATAAAGGCTTATTTGTTGTTTTCATTTTTTCCCGTTAAATAAAATAATTTTGAACTGGAACTGCTCAGTACTTTGTGAGCTGAACTATTTAACAACACATACTAAACAATCCAGTCTTGTCCTGCTTGGGCTGATGATGTAGTTAGCAATTGAAAGGAAATGATTTTCATGTATCGCATCAGTGGAGAGCGAGTGTTTACCAGTGGCTAGAGCATAGGCCTTGGAACCAGGAGACCTAGATTCAAATCCCGCCACAGGCATTTGACTTGCTGTGTGTCCTTAAGCAAGTCACTTAATCTGTCAGTACTTCAGTTCACCCAGCTATAAATGAGTAAAAGCAGCACCCCGCAGAAAATATGATATTGTATATTGCAGTTTTTAATACAGATTTGACTTCCTTCTTAATGCGGGTGATCAAATTTTGTGAGCTCTAATTCTCAATCTGTGATGATTTTTGATCATCTGAATCAAGATTTTCGTACAGTATGTGTGATTGTTTCTCCTGGAAAGATTTGGTCTTGAACTCTATAAAATGAAAATCATGCAATGGTATCTTTTTTTGTGCAATTTCAATTATCAATTTGTGTAAAATTTTAGACAGTTTCATACAAGTGTAGCGAGTTTTTCAGTGCAGTTTCAGAAGGCAGAGGTGACATTGAATTTGTGGAAAAATTCTCGTAATTTTGTGCAACTGCAGCATTTATCACAATTTCAGTTTGTATCATTTTTTAAATAGCGCTTTGCAACTGTGTAATTTATCTCATTGGTTTTGCTTCAGTCACTATTTGCTTCAGTGTTCTGCACGTTGTTTCTGCAGATGTGTGAATCTGATGCAGTCTGTTCAGTTTGGCACAGTTTAGTCTGTGCGGTTTTCAGACACACTATGATACATTCACAATTTGCACCAATTTTGTTTGCAATTTCAGATATATTAATTTTTTTGTAATTTCTGTTTAAGCACCAAACCCCAAATTCTCTCGGGCTGCCCTTCACACTACCATCCTCTACTGCCCACCTGATCCTCTGTCTCCTCAGAGGAGCCGTCCCTCCACCATCCTCTGCCGGCAGACACCCCAGCTCTGAGCCCCCTGAGGTAGGGCCAACCCACTCCAGCACTCTATCTAGAATTCAGTTGCTGGCTGAGGTGGTGGAAGGATGGGGTGGGGAACAGGAGCCGTTAGTGGGCATGTGACGATGTGTCCTGGAGGGAGCTGTCGCCTATCCAGGAATGGGGATTTTTACTTTGTGTGGTTACCCCTAGGAGCTGGTGTGCAGTGACACTGGCATGGCTATGCCATAGGCATCCACCGTGCTTCTCCTTAAACGCCTTTTCGCTAGGTTGTACCCCCGGCATCCACACTGGGGTCACTACTGCACCAGAGAGCCCTTGATTCTCCCAGGAGAGGAGAGCAGTCCGACAGATGCTCAATCCTCTCCTCCCCTGCCTGACCCCTGTGCCAGAGCTCGCTCCTGAACTCGGGTCACCGGCATGGTAAGAGGTGTGGTGTCCAGCACCTCAACCCTAAGTGCCACTGGGCCAGCTGCAATTTCAGAATTTAACATAATCTCCGATACAAAGGTTTTTGCTTTATGACTCTGGTAGCAGCAAAATTTATTTGGGTGGGCACAGTTACAGTTTCCTTCCCCTTGCTGTAATTTCAACAGTTCTTGATCAGTCTTACTGATGTGGGAATATAGTTATTTTTCTTGACACCAGGGTCTTTTGCAGACCTATTTTCTCTTTTAACAAAAAGTGCAAAGTATGTCAACAGAGCAAAACTAACACTAGCGTTTTACATTACTGCTCCAGTACCTCGCACTCTGGGCTACTGGAAAGGTACAGCAGTTGTTATGTTTGGCAGTAGCAGAAATGATTCAGCCCTTATTAACATATCCAAATGAGGTGCCCCACAAAGAACAGCTACCAAACACAAATTGAAGGAATCAGTCACCCGAGTCAGCTCAGATAGCCCCCCGATTCAGGAGGGTCATACATCACAGCATAAGCACATGAACCAGAGTATCATTTATCTGGCTTGAGCAGGAACAACGCTCTTCCAGATTTACAGATTTACCTAGATTTATCTGGACTAGGAGGACCTCCTCAATTGGATAATCTGGTAGGTAGTGAAGACATTGATAATCCTACCAAACTAAAGCATTGTTATAAAAATGGATTGAGAAATAGGTTGAAAATCTGTAACCTTGATTGGTTGAAACTGGTGATGTGGACATTGATTAATGCCTAGTACAGCCACACTTTCACTGCTGACCTACATATGCTGTCACATACAGCCTAATATGTTAAAAATTGAAATCTCTTGAGGTTACATTGAGTCACTTAAATTGTCTGTATTTAAAAATTCAGCATAGAAAAATTGAAATCCCAAGTGAGTGACAGATCACAGTTAAAATGTGATGCACTGTAGGTCTGGATTGGAACACAATTTGTGCATTCCACTGTCAGCCTGTCACACATTCTCCCCAGCTGTGCTCCCTGATGGCTGTATGTTCTGCAACATTACAGTCCGATGGCACAGTGAGTGAAGCCATCGGACAGTAGGGAGAAAATCAGTGACTGTGCTTTCAGGAGAGCCCAACAGCTCTTACTTAGCAACCACAAGAGCTGCATCTCTGTGCATTTCCACCGGTGCCCCTTACTTAGCAGCTGCACAGGAGCTGCATTTCCTAGCGCCTATGTTAGAGAGAGAGAGAGATGGCAGTCAGACAGCAGGTATAAGTGTCTGCTGGTAGAGAGAGAGAGTGTGTCAGTCATCATACAGCAAGCATCACTGACACTGTCTACCAGTAAGGAATGTTTTCTCCGAGGGTAAATCATGATCCCACAATGTGACCCAAGTCAGTAGCATGCAAAGTAGTTAAAAAAAAAAAAAGTCTCTTGCTTTGCAGGTTAACGTTTTGTTCTACTTGCTCCACTTTGCACTTTGCAGTTCAATGATTTGTGACATCAATAAATGTAAAATCCCAAAAGTGTTTAAAATACTTTTGTTTATAACAGACTTCTCAAATCAGTTTTTTCTGCAATAACTTTTTCATAAAATGTAATAAATTGTCATATAATGCTGTGAACTATTTTTCCAAGCAGCAACAACTACTTTTCTTCTGGCAGAGTACACATGCATGCCTCCTATTTAAACAAACAAAAAAAACTTTCTCTATTTTTTGTAAATCAAATAACCAATTTTATAAGTTCAGTAACCCACTCCAGGCCATGGGTGCATGGGGCCATTAATGGACTTCCTGGGTGGTTGGAGGTCTCGGTCTTAGGCCTCATGCCTCTAGCACCCAGGGTGTGCATTAATGCCCCCATACCCAGGGCTTGTCGTGAGTTGTAGCTACATACTGTCCAGCAGAAAGCACATTACAAAGGTAAAAACATTGTACAAGGCCACACTGTCATGCTGGCAACCTAGGTGCAGGAAGTCCCTTTGGAGCCAGTTCAGAAGTGAGCTAAATACCCTTTCAATAACATTCTGGACAGGATGATTTCCCAGGATGGCCCTCTTCATGGCTGAGGCCATTACTGGGTTGCAGTATAACCTACATGTTAAAATAATGAGCTTGGTACATCCAGTAGACCTGGTTTTCATTCCCAAAGCCTCCACTTGTATACTGTGTGACTCTGAGCAAGTCGCTTAACCACCCCAGTGCTCCTGGGTCGCCCTGAAAACAGGCACTTGTGCCTAGTGGACCTTACCCGTTACCAAAGAATAAAATGTCAGCACCCTGCATCCTGCCATACCCCCTCCCCACCATATGGTCTGCAAAATATGTAGTCCCCACTGGAAACTTCTCGAGGTCCTTCGACCATCCCGTAGTGGAGGGCCTGTTGTCGGAGACAGCTTTTCAGAGTTGAAGAGCCAGCCAGGGCGATGTGAATAAGCCACCTGACAGAGTCAAAAATTGGATCATGCGGCAAGTAATTCTCGTGGCCTACTCTCTTGGTCTCAGGCAAGCCAGCTATTTCATGATAGCTTGCTTTGAGTACTCCTTATTCTGCCTCAGGTACTCCTTCCCTTACTCCTGGCGGCGGGTTTTGTTAAAGTGCTTCACGACCAGGGCTGCATGCTGGCTAAACACCAGCTCCAGATGGCGTAGGACCTGGGTGACTTCTGTGCACACTCAGTGGCTCTGTCCATGCACTGTAAGGCCTGGCTGAGGTCCAGTTTCATGGCAGACACCCAATGTAAGTTGGATGATGTGTCCTTCCTGGGCACTGACCTCTTTGGTCTGGGGTGGAGGGCATCTCACTCATATTGAGAAGTCCAGTGCCATCTTTGATTTCTTTGGCTTTGTCCCAGAAAGATCCTAAGCTGGCTAAGACCAACAAACAGTCTTTTTTCAGCCACAAGGATTCCAGACACTGCAGGTTCAGCAGCAGCCCTAGCAGGGTCAGTTTCAGCACTGGTGACTGAAAAGAAGTTCAGCAGTCAGGAAAGGGGGCATCTGGTGCCCAGCAAACCAGAGCCCCTCCAAGCCTGCCAAGTGCCGGGTTCTTGAGTGCCTTTTCCTGTCCCATCTCCTGTCAGAGGTCAGCTCTTTCACTTCTTGCCACAGTTGTCTGCCGTTACCACAGACAAGTGGGTGCTTAAAATGGTGAGCAGAGGTTGCCTCACAACTTCAAGGTTCTCCTCCCATACAGACTCAGGGCTCTGTGGAAATCTAGGGTGGTTGAGGGTACACTGCCTACACACTCATGAGTGAGGTTGCTCAGCTCCTGGCATATGGGGCCATAGAGTGTGCCCCGGACACCTTGGCTATGCAGGATATGTCTCCTGGTACTCACTGGTGCTGAAATGGATGAGGGCCTGGTGCCCCATACTGGATTTGCACAACCTGAACAAATGTTTGTAAAACAGAAGTTCGAGATTGTCACTGTGACACAGACCAAACCGTCTTCAAGCAAGGAGAACTGTCCTACTCCATAGATCTCAAGATGCATTCTTCTATATTCCACTCCACCCATGCCACGACTGTTACCTCTGGTTCCATTTGGAACAGGTACTGTACCAGTTCAGGGTCATGCCTTTGGCCTGATGTCCATGCTGGGGGTCTTCACCAAGTGCTTGGCAGTTGAGGCGGCCTTCCTGGGGCACAGGGTAGTAAATGTTTTCCAATACCTGGACATCTGGCTCACTGCAAGCATCTCCAGGGAGACAGTGGAGAGGTCCAGGGATCATTTCCTCCAGACCTTGCATAACTTGGGCATGCTGGTAAACCTGGCCAAGTCAAAACTGGTGCCTTTGCAGGTGATCAGGTTAATCGGGTGGAACTTCTAACTCCCTTCAGGGCAGGGTATGCCTTCCTGCAGGCAGGCCATAATATCTTACCTCCTTTGCCCAATCATTTCAAGGCTGGAAATTGCATCTAGTCTGGGAATTCTTCCAGCTGCTGGAGAATATGGCAGCTTCAACCAGCATAGTCTGCTGGACATGCTGACAAATGTGCCCCTCCAGTAGGAGGTGGGCCTCTAGTGGTCTGAGCTCCTTGGTCACATAGACCAGCCTGTCTGGGTCTCTGCCGATGCATGGCTCTATCGAATAGTGACTGTGTCACCAGAATCTGGAGAAAGGAATTCCTTTGTCTGCCCAGAGTCATCAGTCACCCTGATAACAGATGTGTCTTGAGTGGGGACCTCACCTGGGAGACCACAGGGTTCAGTGATTCTGGTCACCCCAGGAGTCCCAATGCCACATCAGCCTGTTGGAGCTCCATGCAATGCATCTAGCTGTGACAAAATTAACTCCATTGTTTCTGGGTCAGATCGTTCAGTCCAGACAGATAACATGACCACTGCGTTCTACCTGAACAGGCAGGACAAGAAACATTCCTTTCCTTTGTGTCAGGAGGCACTCCCACTTGGTCAGTGGTGCATGGTCTGCATGCCGATCTCCTGGTGATCCATGCTTTGGGAAAAACAGTCAGCTGGCAGACACCCTCATTTGGGTTAAAGAGCTGTCACATGAGTGGTCTCTGCACCAGGATGTAGTAGACCAACTGTTCTCTTGGTGAGGCACCCACTTGTGGACCTTTTGCCTTTTAAAGAATAGAAAACAGAATCTATTTTGTGTCTGCTTCCCTCAGACTGGGACATTCAGGGATCCTTCTTTTGGCCTCAGACCTCACGGCCTTCTGAATTGCTTTCATCCCTTCCCGTGGTTCAAGTTGGTGATGAAGGGCCAGAGCGACAAGGGACAGATATCCTGATTGCTTCAGACTGACCCAGACAGTTCTGGTAGCAGGATCTCCTCAGTCTCAGCAGCAGGTCCCCACAGAGGTGGCCTCTTCCCCAACCTCCTAACAAGACAAAGAGGACGGTCCTACACCCAGACCATAAGTCCCTACACCTTCTGCCTGGTTCCTGAGCAGCTAGGAGTTTCATGCAGTGGGCATCTCAGAAGCTGTTCTCTACGTGGTGAAGGTGTCCCAAAAGGAGCCAACTTGCAGAACATACAAGTTCAAGTGGAAGAGGTTCTTGCTTTGGTGTAAGGGACCTACTTCTCTATCCTGCCCGTGGCAATGATCCTCAGCTACCTTTGGCCACTGTCACAGTTGGGACTGTGAGCCACCACCCTTATAAATAGAAACATGGAAACATTGAAGATGATGGCAGATAAGGACCATATGGCCCACCTAGTCTACCCAAACTGCCCAATCTCCTGCCTGCCTTGCCCTCACTATCTCTAGTCATCCTGCAGTTTCCCTCTCCTGCCTTCTATCTAAAGCCATGTTTACACTGTGGCATTTGCGGGTTGCTGCGGGCGAATGTTGCCATCGATGCTTACACGAAATTGCAGTAAGCTGCTCTTTGCTCAGAAAGTCTGGGGATGCGCTCAGGAGTGAGTTAATTAAGCGGGCCGTGTGGACAGGCTGCACCACTTGCTCCCACATAAAACACCTTATGGGCACTTCCATCAACTGACTCACCTAACTCCCAGCCCTCTCCAGTGCTGCCTTACATCAGCGCTGAGGATCTGTGAGACATGTGAGACAAGCATCTTTTAAGTCAGGGCAGCTCTGCAACACTCCACTGAAGGAGTTAAGTCGCATGGCATAAAATTCCCCTGTGCCTATTCCAGACGTGCTTAAACCCTTTCACTGTCTTTGCCCCACCACCTCCCTTAGGAGGCTGTTCCACTCATCCACCACCCTTTCAGAGAAGAACTTCCTTACATTCCCCTAAGCCTTCCCCCAGCCTCATTGAATGCCCCTTGTCCATGAGCATCTCTTATGATGGGAGATGCTTCCCCTGCACTTTTATACCGGAGGGTATTTGAACATCTCTATCATGTCATCCCTTCCTCCTCTCTTCCAGTGAGCACGTGTTCAGTTCCCTGCATCTTTCATCATAGGGTCGCTGATGCAGGCCCTCACCATTTTGGTTGCCCTCCTTGAACTGTCCTTTCTAAGGTGGGGCCTCCAGAACTGGATTCAATACTCCAGGTGGGATCTCAACAATTATCTATACAGTCTTATAATAACCTCCCTCTTCCTGCTGGTGATACCTCTACCTATGCATCCAAGCATCCAGTTTGCCTTTCCCTGCCTTGTCACACTGTCTAACAACCTTCAGGTCATTGGATATGATCACTCCCAGGTCCCTTTCCTATCTTGTTACATAAGTACTTCCCCATCCAGTTGGGAAAGCGTTGTCGGGTTTCTGTGACCTAGGTGTATGATTTTGCACTTTTCACATTGAAACTCAGCTGCCAGATTTGTGACCAGTACTCAAGCTTCTTGGTCATTTCTCATACTTTCCACCCCACCAAGCATGTCCACTCTGTTGCAGATTTGTGTCATTGTGAAAGAGTTGAATAAGGCTCTGCCCCTTTTGTTATGCAGAATGGGCCAGATATTCAAACTGCGCTATTTTGTGGAGCAAGCCCTTGCGCTGCACAAATATAGTTGTGCAGGAGATGTGGAGCGATATTCAAAGGAGTTGCGCCTTGAGCAACTCGCTGAATATCCCGCACCAGAGCCACTGTGCATGGCGAGTGGAACTTGTGCCACCGCAAGTGGACAGAGTGGAGCATTCAACTTGTGGTGGCGCAAGTACCATTGCGGCATGTGCAAAATCCCGATATTCAAAAGGTGACATGCAAATGGGGCCCATAATTCATGCAGGCGCGGGGCCATTTTGCATCTGATTATGGCCCCATTTGCATGCCATTAGCATGCAGGTGCGCGCTGATCCCCGAGGACTTGTGCCTATGGCCTGCCAGGCAGCAGCCGTGGGACCGACACCCCTGCAGCCCGATCACGGGCGAAGACTGTAAAATCACCACCACCACCCCCACTGGCCCGATCGCGGGCATGGCAATCCCCACCAGCCTGATCGCGGGCGCAATGTGCCCCAGACATAGCCCTGGTGCTCCAGTAAACCGATAATACCACTCGCCAGGATGTAATAATTAAACACCCTCCCCCAAACATAGCCTGGTGGTCCAGTGGACCGATAATCCCATCGCGGATGATAATTAATCCCTGAACACAGCCCTGGTGGTCCAGTGGACCGAAAATCCCGATCGCAGGGATGTAATAATTAAACACCCCCAACACAGCCCTGGTGCTAGTGTCCCCACCCACCCACCCACGAGTCCCACCACCCTGCTCCCCGGTGACGGCAGCATCCACCTGCCCGCCCGACTGACTGCTACCGGTAGGGCTGCACCCTCAAGAGCCAGTGGGCGTGCAGCCCATACCGTACAAGACAGTCAGTTTTATGAATGAATGTATTCATTCACAAATCTGGACTGTCTTGTCAAGGGCTGCACGCCCATTGGCTCTGCTCACCACATGGGCATGCAGCCCTACTGGGCAGTCAGTCAGCGGCGGCAGGCAGGTGGGATGCTGCCGCTGCCGGGGAGGCGGGTGGTGGGTCGGTGGTGGGTGGGGGGTACACCAGGCACCAGGGCTATGTTCGGGGTTGTTTAATTATTACATCCCGTGATCGGGATTTTCGGTCCACTGGACCACCAGGGCTATGTTCGGGGTATTAATTATTACATCCCGCGATCGGGATTTGGTCACTGGACCACCAGGGCTATGTTAGGAAGTGTTTAATTATTACATCCGCGATTGGGCTTATCGGTCCACTGGACCACCAGGGATGTGTTGGGGGAGACATATTGCTGCCACGGATTGGGCTGGTGGGGTGGCGGGGATTTTACACTCTTTGCCCGATGGGGCTGCAGGGGGCACAGGAGGTGGATTAGGAACCAGCCACAGGTGGCAGCTGCTGTGTTGCGCCTGCAATGCAGCAGCTCACCTGTGGATGGCCCTCGACTTGAGCCTTTTTTGGCTCAAAGTTGTGCAGGCGCAGGTTGGGGTTGCGCCTGCACACTCTGCACAGCTCGGCTGAATATCGGGCTGTGCAGTTTATGCATGGTTCCTCCCTCCAGTTCAGCATGCATTCATTTGCATTGCACTGTCGCTCAGCATGTTTTCTGTGGCGCAACTGCCTCCTGCTGAATATCGCAGAATGGAGCAAGTTCGGACTTGCGCAGGTGCAACCCTATTGCGCATGGCGCAACCCTTTGAATATCTGTCCCAATGAGTTTAAATGCAAGGATCTGTTCTGTCCTCTTCTTTTCTGTCTCTTCTCTAGTTGCACAACCAGATGTTCTTGTGAGACCTAGGAACTGATGACTCTGATGATTTTGGAGTTCAATTTATGGGAGGCAGTATAGCGCAGTGATTTAAGGCTCTGAGCTGCAAATCTGAAGACCTGGGTTTGAATCCCACAGCCCCCATGTGCATACTCTGTGACCCTGAGCAAGTCACTTAACTTCCTGTGCTCCCAGGTCATACCTGTAAACAAGCTTTCAGCTTAGTGTGTCTCTCCTAGTTAAACAATTACACAAAACAAAAAAAATTCTCCACCTCTCACTATCTCTCTGCCTTCCCTTGCTGTTCTATCTTTTCTTCCCTTTGCATATCTGCAGTTATAAAAATATATGTGAATCTTTATGTGAAAATGTCACTGATATTGGGATCCCTTTGTTTAAAACTGTATATAGTTATACTGTTGAAATGATTGCAAAAGCTATTTGGAACTTAAAGAGTAGCTGACACCATTTGGCCAAAAGTGCTACATTGCAGAATTAGAATAAGCATACCCTAGTAAATCTCATACCAAAAACTAGATTTCTGTGTTACTTCATTTTAAAGTTATGAGCTTTTTGTAACCCTGATTTCACTAGCCGTTCAAAAAGCCTGTTTCAGTGAAGAGCTCCTGATGATGCCACCTCAGGGCCTCACAGTCTAGTTTTCTCTGTCAGTAAACTTATATGATCTGTTTCTCCAATGTTGTAAAGATCGTGTGCAATGGTTTTCACAAGTAAAATAAGCAGTACCAGTCAGTAAACATTGCTTTAAAAACTATGGCCCAGATATTCAAAAGGTTGCGCCTCATGAGTCCGAACTGCTCCATTCTGCGATATTCAGCAGGAGGCAGTTGCGCCACAGAAAACAGGCTGAGCAACAGTGCAATGCAAATGAATGCATGCTGAACTGGAGAAGGAGAACCATGCATAAACTGCACAGCCCGATATTCAGCGGGCTGTGCAGAGTTGTGCAGGCGCAACCCCAACCTGCGCCTGCACAACTTTGAGCCAAAAAGGCTTAAGTCGAGGCCACCCACAGGTGAGCTGCTGCATTGCAGGGCAACACAGCAGCTGCCACCTGTGGCTGGCTAACCCTCCCTGTGCCCCTGCAGCCTGATCGCGGCGAGACGACTGTAATCCCCACCACCACCCCACTGGCCCGATCGCGGGCATGGTTTAATCCCCACCAGCCCGATCCACGGAGCGGTAGTAGCAAAAAAACCCCCTCGAGCGTATCCTGGTGGTCCAGTGGACCAAAAAGCCCGATCGCGGGCAGTGGTGGCAAAACAAACCCCCTCGAATTCATCCCTGGTGGTCCAGTGGACTGAAAAGCCTGATCACGGGCAGTAGTGTGTAATAAACCCCCTCCTGAATTCGCCGCTGGTGGTCCAGTGGTACATCCCGATTGCGGGATGTAAAAGTTGAACAACCCCCGAACATAGCCCTGGTGGCTGAGTGTCCCCCCACCCACCCACGAAGCCCCTACACCCGCTCCCCCGGCGGCGGCGGGCAGCAGCATCCCACCTGCCTGTTGACCACGACTGACTGCTCAGGGCTGCACGCCCATTGGTGCAGAGAAGAGCCACTGGGCGGCAGCCCATACTGTACATGACAGTCCAGATTTGTGAATGAATTCTGTGTGGGGTACCTTAACTCCAAGTCACCACCAATGGACAAAACTGATTTTTTCTTAAGCTCAAATGTCTTGAAACATACAAAGCTCTCAAACATCTACCACCCTAGAAATCCTTCCCCACCAACCCACACAAAGTTTCACCATTCAAAGTTATATATTTTTCTCTAGACAAGAGCAAACATTCAGGCAGAGACACCATTAACAAACTCTGGCAGAGCCACTATGACTGTAAATGCATTAAGTAGATAAGGGTGTTTCAAATAACATGAAGTCTTGCTATATTCTGACATATGCAGTGAGTCCCAACCTTGAACTGCTCGGAGGTGAAAGAGTTAACTTTCCATGCCAGGCATGGAACGCTGAGCTCGAGCTCAGTTGAAACTCTGTCTGTTGTTCTTCAAACTCAAACCGACAGATTCTTTACTCCGCCTCACTGAACAGTCGCTCAGAGATTTCTCCTTCTGCTCGGTTCATTTTATCGGTTAAAGTATTGTTTTTCTCGGTTTTGACCGAATTTAAACTGCAACTCGTCGGTTCAGACTCTGTCTGTGGTATTTGTGAGTACTAGATTGGTTTTACATTAATTTTCATCTGTGTGAACTTGTAACGGTTTATCGGTTCGCTTTGAACCGATCAGTTGTTTAAAATAACTTAATCTGTGATTTAGAGTGTGGTTATCGGTTCTTATCAGTTCTAAAAAAATGGATTTTATTACGGTTTTTCCATGACCTGTGACACGGTTGGGAACCGATAAGAGGGTCTTACCTGGCAGATTGCCATAAATGGAAGTTTGGTTGGGACCGGCACTATGTCTGAGAAACCCAAAAGAAAAACGGGCCCACTGGGTTTCAACACTGCAGTGTGTGTGGGAAGTCTTTGCCAAGGCTGACCCCACACCACCTGTGTTTATTGTCTGGGGTTTGACCACCCCAGTGCAGACTGCCAGATTTGTAAAATTTTCCTGCAGCTACCCTGGAAAGAGAGTTGGTAGGCTCAGGAAAGGGAGGCCAAAAGTCAGCTGAACCAGATGGCCAGCTCGGTTCGGTTCCAACCGAACCAGAGGGATGCCCTCTGACCAGGGCGAGACTTCTTGGGCAAAGGAGATCCGACTCTGAGGAGTCGGTCCCAGCAAAAGGACTAGGAAATCAGCTGGTGTGAGCCAAAACTTTCCTCTTCAACCGCTGAAGAAATAGCAAGCGATTAAAATTGTCCAGTCATTTTCCCTGGTTCCGACCGAACCGGCACCATCAGGTAGCGCCCGGTTCGGCGGTTCCAGTTCAAGAGTATGATTTAGGGAGAATATTATGAACCGGAGGAGGGGAAAGGAGTATGAGGAGAGTGAATGTGGATTTGAAAGTCTGGATGTACCCATTGACCGGACATCTCCCCAGACAGACCTTCAGGAGTGTCTCCTCCTAGGCTTTCTGAGTCCCCTTCTCATTTTATTTTTATAAAAAGTGGCTGAAACCCTCCAGCTCCCTATGGAGAAGCTGTGGATGATCAGAGGAGCCTGACTATGTGGAAATGATGGATATCCAGAGTCTAGGAGACTGTCTATTCCCTTGCATAAATCTTTTGGGAAACAGACATTTAAAATTCTAAAACTCCTCACACTATACCTCCTGTGGATAAGAGAATGGACAAGAGGTACACATTGTCAGGCTCTGATACGAGTTCTTACACAACAATGCAGCCATGTTGGGGTAGTGCGGGCTGCAGCCTGTGACAAGGCAAATATTCCTTGGCTACACCCGGACAAGGACTCCAGGAGGATTGATGCCATGGCAAAGAAACAGTACATGGCAGCATCCTTGGGACTCAAACAGGCAAATTATATCTATGTTGCTAGATATCAGAATCCAGATGGGATACTGTTATGGCTCTAGCAAAACAGGTCCCTGGCCAGCTTGTCAAGGAGCTGGAGCAGGTGGCTGCTGATGGTATTGAGGCATCCAAGGTGCAATTCCATGCTGCAGTGGACTCAAATGATGTGTCATCAAGAGTCATGGCTACATCTGTGGCACTTGCAGAATGGCTTGGCTCAGATGTACTAGCCTGTCACAGGATACCCAGACTAAGGCCATGGATTTTCCTGTTGTGGGTAATTCCTGTTTGGGGAGCAGACAGAGAATTACATGAAGAAAATGGATAGTATGGACCACCTATGGAGTGCACAGGCCAAGGAAAGGCAGGCCACTCCTCAAAGGCAGCTTCCGGGGTGGGGCAGGCCTTTTCATAGGCCTTTTACCAAGCCCAGGCCTCCTCTTCTGCTTATACCCAGAGGGGGTTCTTCAGAGGGAGAGGCAGGCGGGGTACAAGCAGGCCTGCTTCCACCCCTCAGCCCAAAGCCCCTGCCAAGCAGGCACCCTAATGGGGTTGCCAGGCCGATTCTCAGCTACCTGTAGGGGAAGGCTGGCTTACTTTGTCCAGGACTGGGAGTCTCTGACATCAGACAAGTGGGTCCTAGAAGTAGTAAGCCAGGGACTGGTTCTCAGCTTCAAAAAGTTTCCAAAGATGAGAACCAGATCCTTTCCACCTGCAAATCCTTCAGAGAGCACTTGCCCACAGAGCCGAGTCTCTCCTCCTGGCTCTCAGAGCTGTGGAAAGGATTCCACCCTACACCAGGGCAAAGGGTTGTACTCCAGGTACTTCCTTACCCCAAAAGACAGGAGAATGGTGGCCCATCCTGGATCTCAGATACTTAAACAAGCACCTTTTAAAACCAAAATTCAAAATGGTGACTCTGGGAATTATTCTACCCTCCCTAAGGCCAGGGGACTGGCTAGCGTCCCTGGACCTCAAGGATGCCTACTTCCATGTTCTCATCAGAAGCTCCATCGAAAGTACCTCAGGTTGAGTTGCCCTCAGGCCATTACCAGTTCAGAGCAATGCCCTTTGGCCTCACCTCCGCTCCAGGGTATTCACAAAATACCAGGCACTAGCAGTTGCTTCTCTAAGAGGCAAAAGATTGCCATCTTCCCTTACCTGGGCGACTGGCTCATAGTAGGCCAGTCCCCAGACCAAGTCAAGTTACACCTACAGATAACTCAGCAACTGCTCACTCTCTAGGTTTCCTTCTGAATCTTTCAAAGTCAGTTCTAGAGCCTGTCCAGCTCCTCACCTTCATAGGTGCAGAGCTGAACACAGAAAAGCCACAGCCTTCCTTCCTTTGGACAGGGCAAGGACCCTGGTCTCTCTGGCCTCCTCATTCACCCTGCAGGTGTCTCGACCAGCAAAGCATTTTCTACAGCTCCTGGGGCACATGGCTGCTTCTACAGTGGTAGTGCAGGGAGCAAGATTTCAGATGAGGGACATTCAGTTCCATTTGAGAGCCTTTTGGTCTCAAAGGAAAGACCCTCTAACCAAATTGATCCCAGTGACTCGAACCCTGATCTAGGCCCTACAGTGGTGGCAGGATCAGAACAATCTGAGGCAGGGGTTCCTTTTGTCACTCAGTCTCACTCCTTAATCCTTACTACAGATGCATCCCTCTTGGGGTGGGCAGCTCACATGGGCGACCTCACTGCCCAGGGGTTGTGGTCCCCTCAGGAAGCTCTGCTCCACATCAATCTGTTGGAACTCAGAGCAGTTTTCTAGCACTTCAAGCTTTTTCCAAATCTGTTCAGAACAAAGTTGTACAGGTCAGAACAGACAACACCACCACAATGTGGTACATCAACAAGCAAGGGGCACTCGGTCTACGGCCTTGTGCACCGTAGCAATGAAGTTGTGGTCTCTGGCTTAGTCCCTGAACACCTCCCTTACGGCAGTTCATCTCCCAGGCAAGGACAATGTCCTGGCAGATGCTGTCAGCAGGATTTTCCAGGGCCATCACGATGGTCACTGGACCCCTTGGTCTTGGAGGTGATATTTGCCAGATGGGGCACCCACAGATAGATCTTTACAACCCCAATCACCAACTTGCCCTTTTTGCTGCAGGCCCCAGTGTTGGGCTCAGTCCCTCTGGATGCCTTAGTTCTCAATTGGGACGGGAAGTTTCTCTATGCTTTTCCCCTTCCTCTCCTGTTCAAAGTGCTAATCAAAATCAGATCTCAACCCTGCAGGATGATCCTGATTGCTCCAGATTGGGCCAGACACCCTGGTATCCTCCTACTGTCCTTAGCAGTCCCTCTTCCCTGTGTCTTCCCAGGAATCACAACCTGTTAACCTGTGCTCAGGGAGGGTTTGGTACCAGACCTCAAATCTCTCAATCTCAAGGCCTGGCTCTTGAAGAGTTAGAGTTGCTGATTTACACCTCTCACAAGGTGTAATGGATATCCTGAAGGCTTCTAGAAAACCTTCCACCAGGGCTACTTATAATTCCAAATGGAAGAGGTTTTCCATATGGTGCTCTGAAAGCATGTTTCCCCAGAATCTGCTGATTTACCATGATCCTGGATTATATAGTCCACTTAAATACCTTGGGGCTGAGACCAGCTACCCTAAAGGTGCATCTGGCAGCTGTGTCTGCTTTTATCTCAGCAGGTAAGCCCTCTCCTCTTTCAGCTCACCCTGTATTCTCCAAGCTTTTCAAGGATTGCTTCACACCAACCCTCCATTCAGGGACCCTGCCCCGCCTGGGATCTTAATGTTTGCATTGCTCAGCTTATGCAACCCCCTTTGAGCCTTTGTCTTTAGCAGGCTTAAGTACTTGACTTGGAAGACTGTGTTTCTGGTAGCCATCACTTCTGCCAGGAGCATAAGTGAATTACAAGCTTTGTCAGTGGAGCCTGATTTTATCTCCTTTCATAGAGATAAAATGGTCCTCAGGACTAACAGGAAGTTCTTGCCTAAGGTGGTTTCAGATTTCCACCTTAATCAATCTATATCTCTTCCAGTGTACTTCACTGACCATTCCTCCTCTGGCGAGAGGAGGCTGCACAACTAGATGTGAAGAGGCCCTTAGTTACTACATAGAGACATACCAAGGGTCACAGGTTTGACTCCTCCAACTGTTCCTCACTTATGGTGAGGTTGGTAAGGAAACCTGCCACTAAAAGATCCATTGCCAGGTGGATTGTCTCTTGTATCAATTTTGCTATGAAAAACTGGGTAAGGTTCCTTCCTCAGGCCTGAGGGCTCACTCTACCAGAGGTACAGCTGCTTCCTGGCTGCTGCCAGGGACATCCTATTCTAGAGATATGTCAAGCAGCTACCTGGAAAACAGTTCACACTTTTACCAAGCATTACTCCTGGACATCAGGCTAGGGGTGATGCTCGGTTCTAACACAGCTGTGCTTCAGAGCCTATTTCCTAAGTAGGTTCTGTCCCTCCGCCATGGAGGTACTGCTTTGTAGTCTGCATATGTCAGAATATAGCAAGACTTCATGTTGTTTGAAGAAAAATTACTCACCTTAATAATGTTGTTTCTTCTAATGAGTCTTGCTATATTCTGACCTCCCCAACCCCCCTCTCAGAACCTCTGTTTTTGGGATGTGGGTGGGCAGTGCAATGTTGGCACTTAGTAGGTACCCACCTTGTTTTTCACCCCTCTTTCTTGGGGTGACTTGGTGTGTGTTTTTCATTTTTGGGTCTCCTGACTTGAGTCTTTGTTTTGGGACCAAAAATGTGTTCTTATGTTTAGTAGCCAGTTGGCTAGTGTGGGTTTACAGCTTCCACACAGGACCTCAGTGAGTTTAGCTCGTAAAGATCTGATGGTTTGAGTTTGAAGAACAACAGACAGAGTTTCAACGAGCTCGAGCTCAGCATTCCATGCCTGGCATGGAAAGTTAATTCTTTCACCTCCGAGCAGTTTGAAGGTTGGGACTCACTGCATATGTCAGAATATAGCCAGACTCCATTAGAAGAAACAACATTACTAAGGTGAGTAATTTTTTCTTCATGGGCTTAAACATAAACATGTATTTATTTATTTAAAATATCAGATTTACAAACCTTTGAGCAAGCTAACTGGGGTTTCTGTAAGACAGCAGCTGCTAAATAGCTCTAATTCACTATTTTGTTTTCTCTGTGCATCAGGTCTAGCTAGCAGGAGTGTTTTAACATCAAAAACACCAATAATGAATTACAGCTACAGTATTTAGAAGCTGTTTTCTTACAGAAACTCCAGTTAGATACTTTCAAGCATCTGCTAAACTAACTGTTAACATGTGTGCTTCCTGAATAAAAACAGTTACAAGGCTCTGCTGTTACTAAACTAATTTTAAAGCAGTACACATGCTAAATCTAAGGAACATGGCCACATCACTGTCACATGAGGCCGGGGCATTGTAGGAGAAAGAAAGCCAATAAAACTATTTGTTATGGAGATTCCCAGGGATCATAAAACTACCATACAGCTAGCAGGCAATTTAGGAAAAACTCCAAATAGCAGACAGAGGAAGGACACACTAGGACTTAAAATACATATCAAAACACGCTACATAACATATGTTTTTGCACATTCTTGGTGGACTACTACTTTAAGTGATTTGCACAGGGTCACACAGTATTCAAGTGGGGCTGTGGGAGTTAAACCAGGTCTCAGGTTTGTAGCTCAGAGCCCTAAACCACTGCCTACTTAACCATTTACAACAAGTTACACTTATATATAATCGTACTTCTCAAACTTGAAAGAAAATTACACTTTATCATCAAAGTCTGTATTTACAAGTACTGTGCCCATGTTTAAAATAATTTGAACACCTCCAAAATTTGCCCTGACATGAAACTGCATGTTTAACTGTAAAGACAATTAAAATTGTATTTCTAAATTCATTAGTAACACCATTCTTCATGATTAAAACTATTTCAACCCCTCCCCGTGACAGATTCCATTCTGGGAAGATTACCTTAGCAAGCTGCTATAAAAAACCTGAAAAACAGATTTAATGCAGTGAATGCTGACATCCTATTTCTAGAGTCCATGATAAAATAAAAATAGTTAAGATTTTTTTATGTCAGCTCTGATCAAGAATAGCTTTTAAAATCACCAGTTGTTTTATTGTTCAAAGTTTTCTAATACATCTCAAACTTAAAAAAACACACTTTATCATCAAAGTCTGTTTTCAACTTCCTACCTTATACTGCATTTGTAAAAAAATAATGATCTTGTCACAGACCACAATCAGCACTAACTACTAACAGAATGCTGATACCTACATTTACAATTTAGCAAATACTTGAAATTTGACTGAGTGGGGTTTCTGTAAGAAAACAGCTAGAGTCTATTAATTATAGCATTGATGATCTGGGCAGTTTGATCTGGGTTTGAATCACCCCACCACAAAAAATGAAATTTTCTTACAGAGCTAGATGTGTGTCTAGGTCTCCTTCTGAGGCCCCAGATGACTCTGATAATCATTTGTTCCAAAGGATTGTTAAGTCAGTTTGAAGGCATTAAATATCATCTGTTCTCTTCTCCACTGCCAAGGCATGTTTGTTGGTTGATAAGGTCCCAAACTAGTGTATCTCGTTACAGCATGCTAGAGCGATCTCATGCCCCTCCCATGAATCAGAAAAAAGTTTGGGGTGGAGGCGAAGGTGGATCTTACTCAAAAAAGCCTAATGCTGCCTCCACTACTCAGGTTCCAGTTCTTGTACCACCCATTTAAGAAAGAAAATAGTACCCTGCAACCATTGACTAACATGAAAGCGTATTTATTTGAGGCGGAAAACATTGCATGGAAGAGGATAAGTCAGAGGAGACTATTCACCTTTAGTCAGCTCCACGGACAGAAAACATGACATCACTCTTTTGTACATGCAATACTCCTGTAGGCTCTGCCTACAGTCGTAAAAATCAGAAAAGCCTGTGCGTCAGTGCAGCAGTTGGATTTCTGCTTGCGGCGCCAGTGACCTGGGTTGGGAATGGACTCTGGTGCTGGAGGGCCGACTGGGGAGAGAAGGCTTGGCGTCGTGACAGCTCACCTTCTCTCCAGGGAGGCGGGGGCGTGACCGGTGATTACTGACCCCTAACGGAGGCTGGGGAATGGCAATGTGGGGTCCCATTCACCAAGAGGGTGTGGTGAACGCTGCATCAGCCTTACATTAGTGGCACACTACACCCCGGGGAGCAAATGGGAAAAGAGCCCCGTAGCCGACTGGATGACGGTCACCAGCTCCTGTTGCCGTGAGTCCGAGGACAGTGCACGCACCATCCCAGCAGCACCGGGGCAAGTATTGTGCTGGCCGCCCCACCGTTCCTTTCCCTCACAGAAGAGGACCCACCCAGCGAAGGGTTATGTCCAGCAGTTACCTGGGGCTGCAATATGGTGTGAAGAGGTGACTGATATGAGCAGTGTGGCACAGAGGACATAGGTGGCCTGAAGGAGAGGCTGGCCGAGCTGGGAGGATAAAAAAAATGTATAGGCCCAGTGGTGTGGAGGGTTGTGCTGGCCACCACATTTCCACCACACCTGTGTTTCATGTTGGGGTACAGACTCTGTTCGCTGATGGTCGGCCAAGGTTCACGGGGGATCAACCAGGGAGGGAGTGTATTGACTGTCCATCTGACTGTTCTCCTGTCATGGTAAGTGGGGAACCAGCCACACACTACTACACTGCAAACAGTAGAGGCACAGTGGCAGAGCAGCAAGCGCGACTCGTAGGGTGCGCCCGGCAATAGATGCCGCACTGCATGTGCACCTCCATGCACATGCATGCCCAGTGTCATTGCACACTGTTGGTCAAGGAAGGACCAGAAAACAGGAAAATGGGGCATGGCATAGGAAGGCCTGCTTACCTGCTCCTGCCCACTCCACCAGTTGGGACCCTGCTGGAATCTGGATATGTGTCTCCAGTGGGGATGGCCTCCTGGCTGCACCATGGGGGGCAATCTGTGGGGATTCTTTGGCAGGTGAGTCCTGAGGGAGGTGGTAGGCGGCAGGGGATAAGCAGGACTGAAGAGATCCATCTGCACTGTGAGAAGAGTTTTATAGGAACAAATTGGAATACATTTTTCACACTCAAAACTAAAATACTGAACTGATGTACATTAAATTTCCTGGGATTGTGGAGTCTGCTACAGGCAATAAATACTGAAAGTGTCATGCAAATCTGTAAAACCATCTTTCTGCAAGCAGGAAACTAACCAAAAAAGGTTTGATATAGAAGTCACCGGCAACCCTAGCTATAGGGGCACAACTTAAGCATTATGTTTGGCGTACAGCGATTTCTTCAATATCGTGGGAGGCCATTCACTATTCTGACAGATCGCAAACCTTTAGTCACTGCATTCAGCCAGAGAACACTACCCCAGATATGGCATCAATAGAATTCAAAGGTGATCTTTAAAGTTAGCAGCCTATAGATACACACTTTAATACAGGTAAAGAAGAACTTGTGCAGATATGGATTCTCTAAGTCATTTGCTCTTGCCTGAGACACAAAAGATACCAATAGCAGGAATAGTCAAGTTACTGAATTTTGTTTGCAGTGGACTTCCTGTTACCACTGAAGATAACAGAGTTTACTCAGAAAAGGATAGTACATTACTACAGGTTAAAGGTGTGTGCTAGAGGGCACTTAAAAATGATACATTGAGATCCTGTTTCACTAGCAAACTGGAACTCTGTATTCAAGATGGGGCCTGTTGTAGGAAACAGTGTGCTAATTCCCTTGGCATTGCAATAGAAGGTTCTCAGTGAGTTACAGGAAGGGTATCCTGGAAAAACATATGAAAGTAGTTGCCCTAAGTTATGCGATGGCCTAAGTTGGACAAGGATATTGAAACAAATGGAAAGAAATGCAGTGCATGTCAGCAGGCTAGAGGTTCTGGCCTATGGCTTCCTACATAGGTGGAAATTGCTTGAGAAGCTATGGTCAAGGATACATATTAATGAAGAATGCCCATTAACGGGAAGAATGCTCTTACTGGTCTTGGATGCCCATAGTAAGTGGTTGGGAGTAATTCCTATTCTATCTGCTATTACTACAGTTATAATGAAAAAACTAAGGTTCATCTTTGCAACTCATGGCCTGCCTAATGTTTTGGTGTCACATCATGTCCCAGTTATCATTTGTGAAGAACTTAAATCATTCTGTGAAATGTACCCAAAGAATCAATGCTCCCATAGGTCGGATACAGCCTGCATTTTTGAGCACTTTTTTGTGTACCTTCAAGAGCTTCCATCAGGTAGCACTGGCTAATAGTTTTGGAGGTGGAGACAGCTTTTTGAGTCATGGAGCTGGCAAGATTCAAGGGTACAGTGGCAGGCCTCAAGTATCCTTAGTCCCAAAGTGGGAAGAGCTCTCTGTGCCCATTTACTAAAGGAAATAATGAAAGTCAGCAACTGAATGGCTAAAGGTGAACTGCGTTTATTTCAAGGAAAGGATCTAAGGCAGAGCTGGGTTGGTAAGGCACACAGATTTATGGACCCCCAAAGGCACCTGGATCTGGAGGAATGAATCCCATCCTTCGGCAGCTGTAACCTATGGCAAAATGATCCTGAGCCCTCAGCATTTGGTAGCTCTAGCCTGTAACTAAAATATGATCTGTGTGGGTCAAGTGAGAAAGAAATAATGCTTCAGCCTGAAATCGTTTACTTGAAAATTGCTGTGAGAGATCTTGCCGGGTGGTAGGAGTATTTGTTTCAGGTGCTGTGAGAAGGCCCTGTGCAATTTATCAAACAAAATATTAATTTCAGACAGAAATTAACATATATGGTAGCCAGTAAACTCAACCTAAAAACTGAACAACTGAACCCGATGGGACCATACCCCAGTAGCAATATATTTTTCCAACACGAGGAAGTGAATGCACTGAAAATTAAATGTAATATTGAATGTGGCCTTTCTGTATCGCTCCATGTTGTCATAGAGAGTTAATGCATATGGGTAATGGAGCACCCTGTCATAGAGGCATAAACAAGGAGCAGTTATAACATTTGCAAGTAACATTTTAGTATCATCAATGACAAAAAATAGAACTGTGCAGGATAGCTCATATACAGACAGTTCAAACAAAACAAAGTCCTTCATCTGAGGGTATCTCTAATTCTAAATTTCAATCACTTGCTCTCCTTCAAAAACATTGTTGCTGTTTTTATAAGAAGTCTGTGCCCAGCAATTAACTTCTGCATCCTGGAGTTCATTAAGACACATGTCCTGTTTTCACACAATGTCCCAAAGCATTGTCAGTTTCTTTCCTTGCAGATGCAACAAAATAGAACATTGTGTCCCAGTATTGATCTCCTGTTAACAACTCTGCAAATGAGCTTGTGGAGGCCAAACTGCATCTCAAGGTTAATCCCGAGTTCAAATAGCTTTTGCAATCATTACAACACTATAACTATATACTTGCTCCTTGTTTATGCCTCTGTGACAGGGTGCTCATTACCCATATATACTTTTTCAAACCAGAGACCAATTCGCATAAAATCTACATTTATCTTTATAACTGCAGATAAGGGGAAGAAAAGATAGAAACAGCTAGTGAAAGCAGGGAGGCGGAGAGAATCATGAGACTTTCAAAGTGATCAGTTCCTAGGTCTCACAAGAAAATTTTATTGCACAGTCAGACCAAGAGACAGAAAAGGAGAGGATACAATAGATCCTTGCTTTTAACTCTTTCTGCATAACAAATGGGTCAGGATCTTATTCAAACCTGTAACACCCCACTGGGGGTACTGGTACAGCCCAGGCTGTCAATTACCATAGAAGACTGGGCACATGAGGATTCCAAGAGCAGCAGTTACTAAGTCGTTGTTGTACCACTGTGGGTAGGCAGCATAGATAGATCTCTCAGAAAAGCGCCTGTTTTTGTAACTGTTTTTTTGTCTTTTTCAAATTGTGCAACTGGGAGGCAGGTTGGGGCTAGCTGGTGACAGTACCCTCAAATTTAGAAATCATGCCTGTTAAGTTGCGGCTTTCAAATTGACTAATCTGCCCTCTAACACTCTTTTCAGTCCTACAGTGCATGAATTGAGGACCATTTGCCTTGTTTTTGTTCTGGGGTATGCAACAGAGGGTCTCTTTTTCTGCAGCCTAGTGCCTCAGGTAAGTTTCTCCATTAAGGAGGACACAATTAGTTGGATTGTGGAATTGTATAGTGTAACTCTGTTTTTTCTCTCATTTTCTCTCCCAGGCATTCTCTGGCAGCAGAATCTCCCTTCTGTTTGTTAGAAAATAGATAGCTGCTGAGGAAAAGTAACCAGATTTCCCCTCCACCAAGAAATCGCAGAACAGTGCCTCTCAGTGTATTCTTTGGATCAGCCTCATTTCTTAAGTGAACTGCAGGGGTTCTGAGTAGTGAAGGAGTTATCCATATATGAAGTAAAGCTGCAGGGCTCTGGACAAAGCAGGAGAGGAGTGTTTCTTGATGTGGCGAGCACTTGTGGGATTCTGCAGGCAAGTCAACACCATGAGTATGGTCCATTAGAGCTTTTATTGGTTGCCTGCCAGTCACCCTTCTGGCTATTTGCTGCAGCACTGTACCACTACCCCAGTGGGGGGTGCTCATTACCATATGTATTAACTCCCAATTGACAATGTTAGAACTAACAGAAAATGAAATTACAGTAAGTATAAAGTAATTTCTCCTATAACATGCTTGTGCACTGGTGTAATAATATGTCATGAGTGAAACATCAGTAAATCTTTGGTTGGACTTCTAAATCAGTCATGGACAGTTATTGAAAGACAAATGTTATATTTATTGTGTCCACTACTGCTAAGTAGCATCTCAGAAAGGACATAGACAGGATGAAGGCAGTCCAGAGGGCAAGTAAAATGGGGCAGAGGTTGCTCAAAAATCACAACAGGAATTGACTGAGGGATCTCAGTATGTACACCATGAAAGAGAGAAGAGCAAGAAAGGACATGATAGAGAACTACATGTACCTAACAGGGATGAACAGGATGCAAGAGGGCAGTCTCTTTTGACCAGGGGCATGCTATGGAGCTGGGGGTGCATTTAAGAGGGATGTGAGAAAGCACTGCTTCACTGAAAGGGTGGTAGATGCCTGGATCAGAGTGCCAATGGAAGTGATGAAAGGCGAAGGTGGGAGCTTCAAGCATCGTGGGATAGATGTAGGGAGTACTAGTAAATAGCAAGGAAGGGTTGCCAGAGACCAGTTAGAGTCTCGCGGAGACAGACTAGGCATGGAAAAACCATCAGACTGGGTGAGACCAATGGTCTGTTTCTGACGACAGATTCCATGTTTCTAACTCGCATTGATTTGTAGCCCAGCACCCACCTGAAGGAGCCCAATCAACTGGGAGGGCATCAGTATCTGGGAGATCAAGGTGAGTCCTATATATTCACTCCCACCTCAAAACAACTGTGCCATCAATACCCCCAGAACAGGAGGGAGTGTTACAGAAAGAAATGGCATTAAGCAGACAAGGGTGCTGCCATATCTTCCTGCTTCAGATGGACTGGTTGAATGAGTGGTACAAACATTTTAAGAATGAAATGAAAAAGATGAATGGACGAACCCTGGAGTTAACATTTGACAGATTCTTGTTCAAATACAGGAACACTTCACATGCTACCACAGGCTTAACACCAACAGAACTGCTTATGGAGAGAACATTTAAGTCAAGCCTGGACTTGATTCATCCTGAGACATGGGATAAGATGAAACATCAGCAAAAGCAACAGGAACAGTACCAGGTCAGTACACCAGGGTATATCTTCCAGGTGGATGATCTGGTGTATGTAAAGAATTCAGAGTTCAGTCATCAGCTTGGTTGGAAGGAGTTATAACTACATTGTCTGGGCCCAGTTTAATTTAAAATTCAAACTGGAAGTAGATTAATGAAACAACATCAGGACCATATTTTCAGCTGTGAAAGGAGGGATGTCAGTGACTGTTCAGATTAATTGATGCCAGATGGCTTGCCTGTCATATCAGTGCCACGGCTGACAACACACAGTAGTACAGCAATCAAATGCTAGGAATTTCATATAGTGCTACGATTTTTACACTCAAATGTACCCTTGTCCCTCAAAGCTTTACTGATGTTTTTAATGTTAGAGCTATTTCCTGACACACAAAATATTAAATAATTGAACTAACGTGATACATTCTTTAATTTTAAATATATAGGGCCCAATATTTTAAATACATTGGACCAATATTGAGAGGTTAGCATGCTCGCTAACCCAGGCTTGCATGGGCACTTCCAGTAGGCCCATATTCTGAAATCCGGGAGCACCCTGCAAACCCATCAGTACCAGAGTGCTAAAACAGTGCTGCACCTATGCAAATTGGGAGGTCCCTCATGAATACCAGCACAGCAGGATATTCAAAGGTTTGTGGCATCAGCAAACAGACACCAGAATAGCAGCACTATTTACCACCATTGAAAACAGTCTCTTAACTGAGTGCTAAGCCCAGACCTCCACCCCCAAAGACAAGGCAGTTTGTACTGCAGTCCCCAGCCCCAATCTATGATTGTTCCTTTGAGCATCCATTATAAGTTAATTTTGTCCAGTGGTCCCCACCCCCAGTCATCCGTTTTACATGTATAACTCAGCACTGCTGTCCAGTGGTCCCCACCCCTAGTCACTCCTCTGAGCATCAATTATAAGTCCTTGGTGTCCAGTGGTCCACCTCACCCCTGATAACAGGTTTAAATAAAGGTATACATTCCTTGGTGGTTCAGTGGCCCAAAGTGCCCATTTGATATTTTATAACTATGCCATGGTGGTCTAGTGTGACACCCCAGGACCCATTTCATATTCGATAAGTAAACCCTGGTAGTCTAGTGTGACCCCCGAATGCCCATTTCATATTCTATATGTATGCCCTGGTGATTTAGTGTGATACTCCACCAAGCGCCCGCTCTCACTTGAGGGAGCTCTTGCAGCAGGTAATATCATTAAGACTAATGCCGGTATGGAAAACAATTTCTAGCTAGCAGTCTGTGGCGGGGACCACCCCGACATCGACTCCGCCCGGTCAGATGTGGTATAAAGGAAGCGGTCCGTCATCGACCCACAAACATCAGATCTATGGATGCCATAGTTGCAGTTGACCACCTTTTTCTCACACTTCGTGCAGCATATTTTTGATAAATCGAAAGTTTACTCCATGCTTTTTCTTCATAATTTTCATCATGTCTTCGTCGTCTCAGCGACAAAAATCAAAGTGTGTGTGCATGGAGCAGATTCTGGTGAAAACGGCCATTCTGCCTACCTCATCTGCCTAGGCCCTGACCACCAGCCTGATGGTTGCCTGCACTGCACTAAATTTAACAACAGGACCAGGATTTGTCACGCCAACGCCTTGAAGGCCTATCTTCTCGAGCAACAAGTAGCCACCATGCAGAAGGCCCCATCGGGACACAGTTTGTCCTCTTCCACAGAGAGTCCCCCCAAAGAGAAGAGATCAGGAGGAAACACCACCACCATCGGGAGAAGGAGGGCCAGATCAGAGTCCTGCCGAAGTCGCCTCACCGGGTGTCAGCCACTCCACCTCTAGCAGGAGGTCGGAATCGGTTCCCCAGGTACTAAGGCAGTTTTAGGGGTAAACCCAGAAGAAAGCTACCACCTCTACTCAGGCGAAAGGTAAAGCGTCTTCCTCTATGGGACAGCCATCCTCAGATCCCCTTGGCCCACTGACCACATAAACATGGTGAAGCCACTGAGGACTGGCATCGACTCACGGGCAGATCAACAATGTCGTCACCCGTAAGCCTTCTGACTTGTCCGGCAAGCAGAAGTAAAAGGATGAGCCAGACAGATGCCGGGAGTTTGTCATGTACTGAGACGCCTCTGCCACCCAAACACGGGTGTCGTCTGCCTCCCAGGCGACAGGACCCTCTGACTCGACATTGGATAAGGAGACACCTCCAGTGAAGGAGAGGCTGTCGGCCCCTAAGGACTGGCGTCAGCCCCAAAGGATCAGCCGTCTGGCATGGTGACCACTCCCTGGATGTGGGGTACCGGATACCCAACAGCCTCCATCAGAGGAGCGGATGTCAGGACACCAAATACTGAAGACCTGATGCCCAATGTACCAGTAGATAAAGAGCCCAAGGACGGGCACCCTCCTTAGGACCAGGCCAGGTCCTTCTGGTGCTCAAATCCAGTGCCCCCACCACCAGTAATTCCTCTAGCAGAGGTAGGGTGCTTTTCAAACATGGTGGAATACTGTAAGGGAGATCTTTTCATCGACCCAGGGATCCATCCCCAGTATGCCCAACACCCAGAAACCTCATGCCTGGGTGGCCTTTACCACTGAAGGACAGGCCGCAGGATACAGAGGACAGATGGATGCCAGGGCTGGGTGACGCAAAGGCACCCTTCATCCATTCCCTTGTCCAGTGGGCGCCCACCATTGTCATCAGGAGATGGCGCGGGAGACTCCTCTTCAGACTACTCTTCAGAAGACAAGCTTCCCATTCCGTCTCCAAATTTGAGGGACTCACGAGGTCACCCTCAAATGACCCGTCTTTAGACATCATGCACCATATTCAGGCGCTTTATCAATGGGGCATGGAGGAACTGGACCTAGAAAGGTGCAGACTGGCCAGATTCTTGGGGCCACAGATCCAAAACCTTGGTCATCCCTCTCTTAGTGGAGCCATTCCAAGATATAACAAATCCACTTGGAGACACCCAGTCACTACGATTGCAGTTCTTCTTAAGGCGATAGGCTCAACAAGACCCCAAAGGAGCCTTTTCTAGGAGAACACCCAAAAGCAGACTCGATGGTCCTGACAGCTGCTCATGGCAGGGCACAACAACCATGCCATATGAGTGCCCAACCACCAGATCCAGAATCAAAGAAACTAGACCAGATGGGATGCATGGTGTACTCCTCAGCAACTGCACCGTCAGGTCATTCAATTTCTGGACACATGTTCACTTACCAAAAATCCCTGTGGGCAAAGGCGATGGACCTGGCCAAAGCTCAGCCAGATTCGGAGGCGGAGCTCCTTTCTGTGAATCAGTCTGGCATGGACGTGGATAAGCATGTTGTCAGGCATTCATGACTCCGTGGATACAGCACAGAGCAGCAGCCACCTGCATTTGCATGAGGAGGCATGCTTGGCTCAGAGTTTTGGGCTTCCAGCAGGATCTTCAGGATGATATCCTGGATGCCTCTTTCCAAGGACCAGTTCTGTTTGGTCAGGACACAGAAAAGCTAATCACGGACTTCAGGACTCAGGAAAGCTGTGTCTGAAGCCCATAGAATGTACCGGTCACAGCCACAGTCAACACGCTGCTGTCCCTTTCAGAAAAATCGGGGCAGCAAGGAAGGTGCCAGATGCAAACCAAGGGAGGCTTCAAAGAAAAGGCCACCCTGTCCCTTCAGATGCCCCTGGCTCCAAAAACCCCAAGGTGCCAAGACCTCCCTGCCTACACCCTCCAACACTGCATGACTCCCTACCAACCCCCACCACAATCGGTGCAGGGAGGCAGTAAGAGGAGATTCTCCTCTACCTATCTGGATGGTCCAATATAACATCAGACCAGTGGGTCCTCCAGATGGTGGAAAGGGATATTCCTAGAGTTCACCCAGTTTCCACCGGACAACCCAACAGTCCCCTCCCACTGCTCCTCCTCCCATCTTTACTCCTGCAGGGCAGAGATACAGGCCTTATTGGACAAAAGAGCCATACAGGAGGTTCCTTTTGCACAAAGGGAAAAGGTTTTATTCCATTTCTTCCTAGTCCTGAAAAAGATGGGAGACCTCTGTCCCATTCTGAATCTGAGTCAACTAAACACCTTTATCAAATACAAGAGGTTCCTATGTTGCCTGTGCTCCACAAAGGAGACTGGCTCTGCTCTCTGGACATGCAGGATGCCTACATGCACATCAAGGTCCTGCCATCCCCAGGAAGTACCTCACGATTCACCTTCCAGGAGGACAGTACCAGTTCAGGGCGCTGCCATTCGGCCTATCCTCAACACCAGGGGTCCTTACCAAGTGCCTGGCAGTCATAGCAGTGGCCCTCAGGAGTAGGGGTCGCATATACCCCTACCTGGATGATTGGCTTCTTATGGCATCAACAGAAGACCAGTTGAACAGGACCTTGGAGGACACATTCAGCCTGTTCCAGACTTTAGGCATCACTCTAAATCTGTCTAAGTCACAATCATGGCCAGCTCAAAGGCTGCAATACATCGGAGCAGTCCTGGACATGGTCAAGGAAACCTTTCTACCTGTAGGCAGGGCAGCAAGGCTAAGGGAGGTCGCTCACAGGATGCAAGACTCTGACTTGGTCTCAGCAAGAGTGGTCTTACAGTTGTTGAACCACATGGCAGCAGCTATTGTAACAGTTCCATTCTTGCATCTGAACATAAGGATTCTGCAATGGCACCTCAAGGTTCAATGGGATCAAGGTATGGATGAGCTGGAAGAGCCCATTAGGATCTTCAGTGCAGTCCGACAGTCCATGACCTGGTGGCTCACCCCTACCCCAGCTGAGCATAGGAGTTCCTTTCAAAACCCCAGTCCACTGCAAACCCTTACCACCGACACGACGGGACTAGGATGGGGAGCACATCTTCTGCGCATCAGTCAAGGGCTCGAATTTAACAGAACAAGCTCTCCACATCAGCATTTTAGAGATGAGAGCCATTATGTATGCCCTTCAAGCTTTCCAAGGGTTCTCCTTCCTGGACCTCTACTGGTCCAGTTGGATAAAACCCAGTAGTCTTCCATCTCAACAGGCAAGGGGTACACACTGATATCCCCAATGCAGAGAAGCGATGAGAGTTTGGTCCTAGGTGGTGGATCACAAGCTGGTCAGCACAGCAGTTTATGTTCCAGGAATCCTAGCGTTCTACAGACAGCTTAAGTCACTCTAGATCTCAGATCCACAAGTGGGAACTACAGCAAGAAATCATAGAAGACCTATTTGAAAGGTGGGTCAGCCAGAACTGGACTTCTTTCGTCCCCTCATAATGCCAAACTGCTCAGTTTCTGCTCACTAGATCCAGGGACTGGTGTTTTCTGGCAGACACTTGTCCCTCTCTTGGACAGGGAGGTCTATGCATGCTTTCCTCCCTTCCCTCTGCTTCAGAGGGTCCTGCTCAAGTTGCAGGCAGAAGAGGCCAGGATAATACTGGTAGCACCATTCTGGTCTCAACAGATATAGTTTCCACTGTTGCAGCAACTGGCATCGGAACCGCCAGTTCCGTTGCCCCTCTCCACTCACTTGCTGTCCCAAGAGCAGGGCGTTAGTCCATCCCAACCTCCAGTCCTTGCACCGGCATGCTTGGCTCCTGCAGACTTAGCCAGGGATAGGTTTGGAGTATCCTTTAAGCGGCAGAGGTATTCGTGGCAGTGAGAAAACCATCTACCAGGGTGACCTATGCCATGAAGCGGAAGTGTTTCTGCTTATGGGTGATTCTCCATTCTCTGGATCCCTAGGTTGTCCGGTGGAATCTGTGCTGGAGTATCTTCTCCACCTGTCAGATTTGGGTCTCAGCTACTCATCCATAAAGGTACATCTCTGTGCTCTGTCAGCTTACCATGTGCCTTTAGATGAGAAGACTCTAGCACAGCTGGACATCTGCAAGACATTTCTGAGAGGTATCTTGCATATGAAACCCCTAGGAGGACCCATTACCTTCCTGGGATCTCCTGTTTGTTTTAGAAGCTCACCTTGCCACCTTTTGAACCTGCCACAAGCTGTGAGCTCTGTCTTCTCTCCTGGAAGGCATTATTTTTAGTTGCCATCACTTCAGCAAGGAGTATTTCCAAACTGCAGGCTCACATGCATAAAGAGCCTTACCTAGTTTTCACAGGGACAGAGTAGCCCTACGTGACGAACCCAAAGTTTTACCAAAGGTAGTGTCTGAATTTACGTTGAACCAGGACATTCAACTACCAGTTTACTACTCCAGTGTCAGTGGCTCTATAGGTAGCACACTTGCCTCTGAGGCCGGAGATCAGAGTGCTGTGGGTTCAGTTCCACATCTGGCACTTGGGTTAATATCTCAATACTGACAGTAGTGCAGCATTTCTGAGGTGCCATCTTTCGGATGAGACGTTAAACGAGGTCCCATCTGCCTGGATTGGTGGTAGTGCAGGTGGATGTTAAAGATCCCATGGCACTTATCGAAAAGAGTAGGAGAATTTCCCGGTGTCCTGGCCAAATTTCCATCATTCACTAAAGTACCCTCAACAGCTTAATCTGGTTCAATTTGAGTTGCTTACCATCTGTATCCCCCCAACCTGGTGCGCCTGGAAAGGGACTTCTAGGCCCAGTGGGCTTACCGGTCAACAAAATTCAACAAACAAACTACCCAGAGTACTCAAACAACGAGGAGGCACTGTTACATACTCCGGATTGCGTAGAATTTCCGTTACTATCTGACTCGGACTAGATCCACCAGACAAACCAGTTGTCTCCTTGCCCACAGGAAACTTGGAGCACCAGTCATGAAACAAACCCTAAGTGGCTGGTGCACTGCATCACTTTGCTACCAGCACCACAACAAACTCCTACTGGGACCAGTGAGGGGTCATTCTACCAGAGGAGTGGCGACATCTTTCACTTTCCTGTGGAATGTTTCTTCAGCAGACTCTGTTCGGACACTACTTGGAGTTCAATGCATACCTTGTGAGGCACTACAGTCTGGATATTGCTTCCAGAAGGAGAGCAGGTTTCGACCTAGCAGTCCTCCAGGGACTCCTCTCTAATTACCACAGTGTTTTATTGTCCTCCACCCTCTTCAACCTGGGCTCTCCTTGGGTATTGCTTGTAACTCAGTCCTAATGGTATTACCTGCTGCAGAGCTCCCCTTGAGTGAGATAGTACAGTTGCGTAAGGAGCTTACGTAATAGTAGATCGAGGAGGAGCTCTTGCAGCAAATAACTCCACCCACCTGCCCCGAGGGACAACACATTACATCTTCTTTTGGGGATGGGAGAGCCTCCTCAGATCTCCATCTATTTTCAGCCGGTCTCCAGAAAGAGAACTGAGGTGGTGCCAGGGACCGCCCCTTATACCAGGTCTGACATTGGGAGGGCCGACATCGGGGCAGTCCCCTGCCATAGACTGCTAGCTAGAATTTTTGTTCCATGGAGTCCTAATGCCTGCTGACCTTATTCCTGATAGTATTACCTGCTGCAAGAGCGCCTCTCAAGATCTACTGTTAAGGTAAGTTCTTATGTAACTGTACTTTTCATATTTTATATGTATGGCCTAGTGGTTTAGTGTGACCCCCCCATTTGCTCATTTCCACTATAACAACTAAGAACTGGTGGTCAGTGTCCCCCCGCAACCAACCTGCCCATCCCACCTTCCAGCATCCCCCCTTACCCAGTAGACTGGTGCTTCTCCAAGCTCAATACAATGACTAGCACAGCCTCCTGTCGCTGCATGGCATTGTTGTATCGCTATCAGTGAGCATACATATAGTACTTTCTCTGTATGCATGCTCACTGACAGCTTACATGGTGGCCAGCTGCTGGAAGTGATAGGGCCGGCTGTGTTAGTCACTGTATTAGCATGGATAGTAGCTAGCGACACGGATAAGGCAAGGGTGTGGTAGGTGGGATGTTAGGGGGCAGGTCAGGTGAGGGTACTGTGCTTGGTCGTAATAGTGGAAACAGGTGACAGGGTGTCGCACTAGACCACCAAGGCGTATATATAGAATAAGAAATGGCCATTCAGAGGAGTCACACTAGACCACCAGGGCATACTTACAAAACATGAAATGGTCATTCAGTAGGGGTGTCATACTAGACTGCCAGGACATACTTATAGAATATGAAATGAGTGTTGTGGGGATGTTGCACAAGACCAGCAGGTCATACTTATAAAACATGACACAGGTGATCAAGAAGGATGAGGGCACCACTGGCTCACCAGCGTATGTATACCTTTGTTTAAACCTACGATAGGGAGGGGGTGAGTACTACTGAAAGCCAGGGACTTACAATTAATGTTCAGAGGAGTAATCGGGCAGTTGGGGGGACCACTGAACACCAGGGTTGATTCATACATTTACAAGGGTGATCGGAGGTGGCGACTACTACTGGACAACCAGGGTAATGTGAAAACAGCACTGAGGAGCATTTAGTGGGGGACACACTAGACCACCATGACTTACATTTTATGTGGCAGTGGCACTATGGAGCTGCTGCACCCCATGCTAATGAAACATAATGGACATGCAGATGGCCCATTACCACCTTGCATGCCCAGTACGTAGAAAATGTTGGGAGAAAAGGACAGCCAAACCCATTTAGTTTGCCCTTTAATGTTACCTGTATAAGTGATCCCATTTGTTCATTGGTCCAAGTCTTTCCTTCCCATCAATAACATTCCTTATTTCAAACAATATGAAGTCTTGCTGTATTCTAACAATTGTAGTGATTCCCAACCTTTGAACTGCCTCAGAGAACTAAGGGTTAACTTTCCATGCAGGGCATGGAGCAGCTGAGCTCGAGCTCCGTTGAAGTCTCTGTCTGGAGTGTTTTGAACTCAGACCGTCAGATTCTTTAACCGCCTCACTGAGCAGTCGCTCGGAGATTTCTCCTTCAGGTCGGTTTGAAGTTGGTTAAAGTTTTCAGTTTTTCGGTTTAAACCTAAAAAGTATCCCATAGTCGATTCAGTCTCTGTCTGTGGTGCCGTGAGTACTAGAGAGGAATTGTTCTATTTTTCTGTGTGGAACTTGTAAAAGTGCGGTCAGTTTGGCTGAACCGACCATTTGATTGTGAATTTTGCTATATTTAGTGTGTGGTTACCAGTTCTTATCGGTTCTAAAAAACATGTTTTAACCCTTTTTCCAATACCTGTGACATGGTTAAGGAACCGATAAGAGTCTCTGGCGGTTGCGAAAAAAAGGTAAGTTTAGTTAGGTTGGCCATGTCTGAGAAACCCAAGGAAAAACGGGCCCACTGGGTTTGAACACTGCAGTGAGTGTGGAGAGGTCTTTGCCAGCCGACCTTACACCACCTGTGTTTATTGTCTGAGGTTTGACCACCTCGATTCAGACTGCCAAATGTAAAATGTTCCCAAATCTACCCTTGAGAAGAGATTAGGTAGACTGAGGGAAAAGGAGGTCGAGAAGTCCACTGACCCAGATGGCCAGCCGGTTCAGTTTTGACTGAACCAGAGGAGTGCCCTCTGAGCAGGCGATACTTCTTCAGGCAAAAGGAGGGCCGATTCTGAGGGATCGGTTCCGACAAAAGAAAGTGCAAAGATAAATCGACCAGTTCAGATCCAGAGGTTCATGTTCCGACTGCGAAGAGATAGCCAGAGGCGATTCAGATTGTGGATCGCTCCGTCCGGTTCCGACCGATCCGGCTCCTTCTGGCAGGGGTTTGCTTCAGGTTGGTTCCCCGGTTCAAGAGTATACCCTTGAAGATTTTTATGAAGCTGGAATTTGAAGAGGAAGAATTTGAGGATTATGATGTGAGTGAAGGTCTGGATGTGCTTATGGAACCGGACATCTCCCCAGACAGGCCATCAGGTGTTTCCCTCCTAGGCTTTCTGAGTCCCTTACCATTTTATGTTTTATGGAAAGTGGCTGAAACCCTCCAGCTTCCTATGCAGGAGGCTGTGGAAGATCAAGAAGAGCCTGATGATGTAGAGATGATGGATATCCCAGAGTCCAGGAGACTGTCTGTTCCCTCCATAAATCTTTGGGAAACAGACACAAAAATCTTAAAGTCTTCTAACACTATACCTCCTGTGGATAGAAGAATGGACAAGAGGTATTCACTTTCAGGCTCAGACATGGAGTTCTTATATCAGCAATGCAGTCATGTTAGGGTGAGTGCAGGCTGCTGCCTGTGACAAGGCAAATATTCCCTTGGCTTCACCCCTGACTAGGACTCCAGAAGATTGATGCCATGGCAAAGAAGCAGTACATGGCATCTTCTTTGGGACTCAAACAGGCGATACATGGCCTATACAGCCAGGTACCAGAAGTCCAGGTGGGACACTGTGCTGGCACTGGCTAAACAGGCCTCCCCCAGCTAGCCAAGGAGCTGGAGCGGTGGCTGCAGATGGGATTGAGGCATCTAAGGTTCAGTTTCATGCTGCTGTGGACTCTAATTATGTTTCATCAAGGTCATGGCTACATCTGTGGCTCTTGGAGGATGGCTTGGCTCAGATGTACTAGCCTCTTGCAGGACACCCAAACTAAGGCTATGGGTTTTCCTGTAGTGGGTAATTCTCTGTTTGGGGAGCAGACAGAGAATTACATGAAGAAAATGGACAGTACAGGACCACTTATAGGAGTGCTCAGGCAAAGGAAGGCAGGCAACTCCTCAAGGCAGCAGTCTGGGCAGGGCGGGCCTTTTCAAAGGCCTTTTTACCAAGCACGGGCCTCCTCTTCCTTTTCACAGAGGGGGTTCTTCAGAGGGAGAGGCAGAAGGGGATGAGCAGGCCTGCATCCACCCCTCAGCCTAAAGCCCCTGCCAAGCAGACACCCTGATGGGTCTGCCAGGTCAACTCTCCTATTCCAGTAGGGGCAGGCTGGCTTACTTTGTCCAAGACTGGATGTCTATTACATCAGACAAGTGGGTCCTGGAAGTAGTAAGCCAGGGACTGGTTCTCAGCTTCAAAAATTTCCAAAGATGAGAGCCAGATCTTTTCCACCTGCAAACCTTTCAGAAACCCTGCCCTAGAGGCAGAGTTTCTTCTCTCCTAGCTTTAAGAGCTATAGAGAGAGTACCTACCCTACACTGGGGCAAGGACTGTACTCCAGGTACTTCCTGACCCCAAAAGACAGGAGTGGCAACCATCCTAGACCTAAGATATCTAAACAAACATCTTTTAAAACCAAAGTTCAAGATGATAACTCTGGGAATAATCCTTCCCTCTCTAAGGCCAGGGACTGGCTAGCCTCCCTGGACCTCAAAGATGCCTACTTTCACATTCCCATCAGGTGCTTCCACAGAAAGTACCTCAGGTTCAAGTTGCCCTCAGGCCATTATCAGTTCAGAGCAATGCCCTTTGGCTAACCTCAGCCCCAAGGGTTTTCAAAGTGCCTGGCAGTAGTAGTTGCCTTTCTAAGAAGGCAAAGATTTCCATTTTTCCTTATCTGGATGATTGGCTAGTAGTGGGTCAGTCTGCAGACCAAGTCAAGTCTCACCTACAAGTGACCCAGCAAGTGCTCACTTCTCTAGGATTTCTTCTCAACCTTCCCAAGTCAGTTCTTGAGCCAGTCCAGTTTCTTACCTTTATGGGGCAGAACTGGACACACTCAAACAAGAACCTTTCTTCCACTAGAAAGGGCAAGGGCTCTTATGGAACCAGCTTCAGCCTCGGGTATCTCAACCAGCAAGGCATTTCCTCCAGCTCTTGGGCCACATGGCAGCTTCAGCAGCAGTGGTCCAGGGTCAAATTCAGATGAGGATATTCAGTTCCACCTGACAGCTTTCTGGTCTCAAAGAAAGACTCCCTTACCACACTGATTCCAGTGACTCTGACCTTGATCCAGGCCCTCCAGTGGTGGCAGGATCAGGACAATTTAAGGCAAGGTGTTCCTTTGTTGCTCAGCCTTGTTCAGTGGTCCTTACCACGGATGCTTCTCTTCTGGGCTGGGAGCCCACGAAGTCTTTACTGCCCAGGGCCTGTAGTCCCCAAGAATCCCTTCTCCACATCAATCTTCTAGAGCTCAGGGCAGTTTTTCTAGATCTAAAAGCGTTCTCACAGTCAGTTCAGAACAAGGTGGTTCAAGTCAGAACAGACAACACTACCACCATGTGGTGCATCAACAAGCAGGGAGGCACTCGGTCCATGGCATTGTGCACAGAAGCCAAGAAGTTGTGGTCCCTGACTTATTCCTGCAAGCCTCTCTTGTAGCAGTTCACCTTCCAGGCAAGGACAATGTGCTAACAGATGCACTTAGCAGGATTTCAGGGCCATCTGAATGGTCCCTGGACCCTCAGGTTTTGAAGTGATTTTTTCAAGGTGGGGCACTCCAGAGATAGAGCTCTTTGCAGCCCCAGACAATCACCAACTCCTTCTCTTTGTTGCAGACCTCCAGTCTTGGGCTCAGTCCCCTGGACGCCCTGATTCTGAATTGGGAAGGAAGTTTCTGTATGCCTTTCCCCCTTCCCACTCCTGTTCAAAGTTTTAGTCAAAATAAGGTCTCAAACTTGCAGGTGATTCTGGTTGCTCCAGATTGGGCCAGACAGCCCTGGTACCCCCTGTTGCTGTCCCTAGCAGTCCATCTTCCCTGTCTCTTCCCAGGAATTACAACCTGTTAACATCCTCTCAGGGAGATTTGGTACCCCAATCTTCAGTCTCTCAATCTCAAGGCTTGGCTCTTGAAGAGTTAGAGTTTGCAGATGTGCATCTTTCCCAAGGGGTTCTGGATATCCTCAAGGCTTCTCAAAGCCCTCCACCAGAAAGACTTACAACTCCAAATGGAAAAGATTCAGCATTTGGTGTTCTAAGAAGAATATTTCTCCAGACACTGCTGAATTGCCTACGGTTCTGGATTATATGGTCCATCTTAATGGCCTAGGCCTCAGACCAGCTAATCTCAAGGTATACTTGTCAGCTGTTTCTGCATTTTGTCTGTGAGGAAGCCTTCCTCACTATCTTCCCATCCTGTGTTCCGTAAATTCTTTAAAGGATTGTTTCACACCAATCCCCTTTAAAGACCCTTCTCCTGCCTGGGATTTGAATGTTTGCATTGGTCAGCTTATGCAACCCCCTTTGAGCCTATGTCTTCAGCAGAGCTTAAGTACTTGACTTGGAAAACTGTGTTCTTGGTAGCCATTCCCTCTGCCAGGCGTATCAGTGAATTGCAAGCCCTGTCAGTGGAACCTGATTTTATCTCCTTTCATAGGGATAAAGTGGTCCTTAGAACCAACAGAAGTTTCTTGCCCAAAGTGGTTTCAGACTTCCATTTAAACCAGTCTGTATCTCCTGTTTTCTTCAGTGATCATTCTTCTTCAGGGAGAGAAGGTCTCAGTTTAGATGTCAAAAGAGCCCTTAGTTACTACATTAGAGTGTACCAAGGGTCACAGGTTTGACTCCCTCCAGTTGTTCCTCACTTATGGAGAAGTGGAAAGGGCAAACCTGCCACCAAAGATCTCTTGCCAGGTGGATTGTGTCTTGTATACAATGCTGCTATGAAAAACTGGGAAAAACTCCACCACCTCAGGCCTGAGGCTCATTCCACAAGAGGTACAGCTGCTTCTCTGGCTACGCCAGGATATCCCCTCCTAGAAATTTGTCAAGCAGCCACCTGGAAAACAGTCCATACCTTTACCAAGCATTACTCTCAGGATATCCAGGCTAGGAGTGATGCTTGGTTTGTTATAACAGTACTTCAGGCCTATTCCCAAAGTAGGTTCTGGCCCTCCTCCTTGGAGGTCCTGGCAGTAGTCTGCAATTGTCAGAATACAGCAAGACTTCATGTTGTTTGAAGAAAAATTACTCACCTTAGTAATTATATTTCTTCTAATGGAGTCTTGCTGTACTTGACTCTCCCTGCCTCCTCTCAGAACCTGTTTTGGGAAGTGGGTGGGCAGTGGAAAGTTGCACCCTCAGGGGTGTATTTGCTTGCACTTTCCTCCCTTTTGTTTGGGTGCTTATTTATTATTCAGTACATTGGGTTTATTTTTGGGTTTCTTGACTTGGGTCTTCCTTGGGAAACCAAAACTTTTCCAATCAGTTGGCTAGTAGAAGTTTTACAATTTCACATAGAATTTTTTAGTTTAGTTGGGCTCTGTAAGAATCTGATGGTTTGAGTTCAAAACAATCCAGACAGAGACTTCAACAAAGCTCGAGCTCAGCGTTCCATGTCCTGCATCGAAAGTTAACCTTAGTACTCCGGGGCAGCTCAAAGGTTGGGAATCACTGCAATTGTAAGAATACAGCAAGACTCCATTAGAAGAAATATAATTACTAAGGTGAGTAATTTTTCTTCCGTCCCATGCATGTTTGAATCCTGCCATATTTTGCGCAGATCAACACCTCCTGGGGCAGGCCATTCCACGCATCCACCACCCTCTCTATAAAGAAAAATGCCCTACATTTCCCCTTATGTGGCCTCCTTCAGCCTCATGTCATGCTCTCCTGGTCCTGTAACACTTTTATACAACTGTGGGGTAGAGCTTACAGGAGTATTGTATGTACAAAAAGGAGGATGTCATGTTTTCTGTCCGTGGAACTGACTGAAGGTGTAAATAGTCTCCTCCTACTACCCTCCTCCAAGAAATGTTTTCACCCTCAAATAAATACACTTTCATGTTAGTCAATGGTTTGCAGATACTATTTTCTTTTCTTAAATGGATGGTACAAGAACTGGAACCTGAGTAGTGGAGGCAGCATTGTTTTTGGGAAGTAAGTTCACCACACCTCCACCCAAGAAGCTCCAAAAAGTCCATCCCACCTTTTTTTATTCATGTGGGAGGGGCATGAGGTGGAGCTATCATGCTGAAAGAAGACTCACATGTTTGGATGTGGACCAAGGAACAGAACAAGTCTGTGAGTCCCTGCATTTTGTTAAGGACTAGAACAGAAGATACTTAAAATGCCTTCAAATTGACTTAAAATCCTTGGAACAAATGACTATCAGAGTCATCTGGTGTTTTAAAGGAAAGACTAGAAGTGTCTAAAACTAAAGAAAACAGCTTTCAGGTATTTCTTAAACATTTTAATACTAAAACAAAGTTCAGCTTTTTGGGATTAACAATGTTTGTTTACTATATTCTATTTATCTATATATATATATATATATATATATATATATATATATATATATATATATGTGTGTGTATATATATATATATATATATACATATATATATATATATATATATATATATATGATTAATAATGTTTGTTTACCATATTCTATATATGTATATATATATATATATTTATATGTATCTATATATATATATACGGTATATATATATAGGTTGTCTTTAGTAGTTTCAAAACGTTGCATGCATTGGTGTTACTAATGCATTTAGAAATACATTTTTAATTGTCTTTACAGATAAATCATTCATATTCACGTGAGGGCACATTTTTGAGGATGAGGTTCAAATTATTTTAATCATGGGCACAGTACTTGGTAAACATAGCCTCATGAAGTGTATTTTTCTTTTTAAGTTTGAGAAGTGGAGTTGACTTGCACAAATGGATAGTACAAACATCATAGAAAGCTATTAGAAGTATAATGGGTTAAACACTTCCTGGAACTTTCTGCATAACAAGTTCCTCTAGGCACCTCACAACATTTGACACCACCATCCTAAGAGAAGTCATTGTGTTACTTTCCAGGACATTGCATAGCTAGGACCCAGCCTTCCTTTTTCCAAATAATATACCAACTTCATTCTCAGGCAGGCAGTTCTGGACTACTATTTATATTCTACTGAATCTTCTTAAAGGAAAACTGCATGTTAAAATCAGGAATATATGTATTACTACCAGTTTTTAGTTCTCACTTCAGTCTAGTGTTTTGTTTCTGCCTAGGCTGTGAGAGGAGTTTTTCTAATTTTTCCTGGGTGTTTTATGACATCTGGGGCTGTCATTCAAGTTTGTTTTATTGCATCTTCTCAAGTTAGTCTTCACAGAGTACCCTTTGGTTTGATGTCTAATAGCCCCAACAGCAGGCTAGTGTCTTGTTACAGTGTCTTGCTTAGCCACAGCAGAGGAGAAAACAGTGCAGCCAGGATTCACAGTGCTATAAAATATACTATAGAAAGTTACATGTTTAAACACATACACACACACACACAGACCCCAAGCAGAACACAGCTGGATAAGATACCAGTATTTAGGGAACTTGTCATACTTACCCAGAGTCTAGCAATGTGAATTCTGGCTGTGACTATAGGTGTTTACAACTGAATGATGATAACCACATTTGCTTTACTTGCAAATAGGTAGGCATTTGTGCCTAATTTCTGTTTGACTTATTGTAGGTTACACATAGAATCTGAAAAATTCATAACATGCTGTATTGTGATTCAATGAACTGATAAATGGGGATTTTGGTTTCTTATACAAATACATTTTCCTGATCATGGATATACTAAAACAAAATTTCTCAACAAAATGTTTTAAATAACTCACAGCATCAGAAGAAACATGTTGGCATTAAAAGTGTAGTGGTGTGGATGTAAGGCACCAGTATTTAAGCATGACTTTGGTAGAGGATTAATTGTGACTGGGGGTGAGGGAGGAGTGAGTCTTGACATTTGTAGCATAATGATTTTCTGAAACTTCAACCTTCAATGGGTTAGACTGCCACCATCTGTAGAGTATCTTACAAGCCATATGCAGTGTGGTATGGGTAAAGCCAGATCACTAGACTAGGACCAGTGCTGTAAAATCTGCACTGGGCACAGCCTATAGCAAATATTGCTGATCCAGTGGATCAAATAAATACGTACAAATAAATAAATACTCACTCACCTGTTCAACCCACCCAGGAGTGATGTTGTTATTTGATAATACACACCCTGTTGTGCCTTATTGCTTAAATATGCCCTTTTCAATGTACTATGCTTTGATTCAGTTAGTGTATGCAACAGCCTTCATGTGAACACTCTGGGCTTCTCTTTGACTCCTGATGTCTATTTGCTTTATCTATTGTATATTGTTTGAACTGCTTTGGTCTTCTTGATGTGGTGCCTGTGTGCCTAAACAAAGTAATCTGTTTATCTACTGCTACCCATGTACAGTGCATTCCACTTTGTGTGCACATAGCTGGGACCACCAGAAAGTGTGCACATAGGCAAATTACACAAACAAATATACAGGAAAATGAAGACGGAGACAGGGAATTGCTATTTCAGTAATGAAATTACTTTAATGAGCATTTAATGCAGTAACAAGAAGATTAAAAACGTTTACAAAACTGGCATGTCATTATTGTAAAAGTCTGTTATCGCTGGTCTGTTTGGAAGTGCGGAGTGCATAAAAGTTCAACTTTTTTTGAAGTTATAAAACCAAGTGAAGTCTCTCTGCTCCTCGCTCTACATAGTGGCGATTTTGTGCATCATATTCCATACCTCCGCAGTTGATGGAGCGTTCACCTCTAGTTCGTCCTCATCCTCTTCGTCAGTGTTTCCACTGCATCCAAAGCTGTGGCACAAATGTCCACATTTATTAACTCCCCTGGCTGGTTCATCTCTATCTATGGCCACAAATCGTTGAACTGTGCCACCAGCATTCCTTCAGGTAGGGGTAACCATGGGGATAGTCGGTAGATCATTCTCCTGCTCTTGACTCGGATCACATGGCTGAATTGGACCTATTCCTGCCTTCCTAAAGCAATTATGCATTGTCTCTGGGGTAACCTCCACCCAAGCAGAATGAAGCAGGTGTATTGCATCCAATGTCGTACAGGACTTAGTGATTTGGTTAAATTGCAAAGTGTCCTGTGCATCAAGTTCTAGTAAGATTTGTGTTTACAATTTTCTTCCGATAATGTTGTTTCAAATTGTTGATAATGCCTGATCCATTGGTTGAATCAGGGCAGTGCAGTTAATGAGGAGAAAGACCAGTAGCATGTTTCTTAAACTTATAGGTTTGTGAGTGTAGGCAGTTGTCCACTATCATTGCAATTTTCCGACGCTGTCTCCTCATTTGCTTGTCGATCTCTTTTAACTAGTCGTGAAAGATGACACTTGTCATCCAGGCATTTGAGTTAGCATGATACAAACTGGCAATGCTTCAGCATTCACCCTTTAAAACAGCGAGGCTTTTTGATTTTCCAACAAGCGGCAGAGTTGGTTTTCAGTGCCTGTACTGTTTGCACAAACCATCACCGACACCCTCTCTTTGGCCTTTTGTGACCGGAGATCATTCTTTTTAAAAGACAAGGTGCCGTCTGGGGTTGCTCGGAAGAAGAGTGCGGTCTTCCGCATTGAAATATCCTGGTGAGAAAGGCAGATGTGATGGAAGGTAAAACTTCATGGAGCCATCACTTTGAGCTGTCAAAATCACTTTCTGCCCTTCTCACCATGCATCCTTTGTACCCAATACTGTTCCTCTCCTTCCAGCGGAGAGCCACCCTGCAGTGGGTTAAAGTCCACCCCATTACTGATGCAAGGCTTCTGGCTTTTCACATAGGATCCGACCAGAGAGAGGGACACCGTAGTCATGAGCAGCTGTAAACCATCTAAGCAGGGCATCCTCGGCCATGCAATCCTTGCTATCCATTTTGTTTTGCAGTCTTTTTACCACCAGCCCACCATTCCTGCAAGATTGTCTCTTTGTTTTTCAATATACCAACACAAGAGATATCAATCCCAAACTCATTAGCGATGTCTTTACGGGATAAACCAGGTAGGAGAGCTTTGTCAAAAGCACTACCTTGCGTTCAGGGTCAGAAAATTACGCTTTAACACGGCAGCTCCATGTTTAGCTAGCAGTCTGAAAACATGCTGAGCTTTTCAGTGGCTTATAAAGCGGGCAGTTGGGCAGTAATTAAGAGCTGTTAACTGGTTAAGTGATCACTTTGTTAGGGCAAAACTTTGTGTGCAACCGCGGGAGGCAATTAGAGTGATTAACACTTAACAACTTGTGCTAAATTGTTAAATTACAGCTAGCAAATCAGAAAAATGTGTGCACACAAGTGAAATAGGTGTGCATACATCAGTAGTTTTAACATGGTGTTAATAGGAAATGAATCGGGACCTTGGAAATTTGTGCACAAACGGAATGTACACAACCGAATGGCACACTAGTGGAATGCACTGTATCTCCATTGAATGATTATTATAACTGCCTGCTCTCTGAGCCATTGTTTTGGACTTGCTAATTGTGCTGTCTTTGTATTAGTTTCAACGAGGTGCTTTGTAAATGAGTCTCTGACTCAAAGGTTTGTAAATCTGATAGTTTTAAATAAATAAATGTTTATGTTTAAGCCCATGAAACACCCTTATCTAGTTAATGCATTCACAGTCATAGTGGCTCTGCCAAACTTATTGAACCGGATTATACTTCCCCTTTACCTTGTTTATGCCCTTGAGGTGCTAGATGTTTCATTCATGTCCACCCACCCTCCTGTGCTCCAGTGTATACATATTGAGGTCCCTGACTATTTCCTCATAAGGCTTCTGCTGCAAACCTTTCACCATCTTTGTTATATAGATACATACATAGATACATAGATGTTGGTAGATAAGGGCCTTTGGTCCATCCGGTCTGCTGTATCCCTCTTTCTAATGCTTAAGGTACCCTAGATGCTATAAGCCCCCTTTCACCCTAGCTTGATAATTCCCATGTGTCTAACCACGCATTTTTTTTCAACTTATTTTATCTCCCCCAGACCCCGGAACTCTCTCAAGCCTCTCCACTCACCTATGCCACTCTACTGCCCACTGTAGACCCTGCCTTTTTCAATGCTACTTTTTTCCCTAACCCCTCGGAGCTTAGGGCCGAGAGACTGAAAGGCAGAGGCAGTGCTCCAGTTTTGGGCATGTGGTGGTTTAGAACTGGGAGGGCCATCGCCTATCTGGGCTGGAGGGATATTCATGATTTTTCCCCGTGAGCTCCCTTCTTCCCCCTCCGGGCATGGTGTGCCAGACTCTGTGGCTCACGGCAACCCTGCCAGCATTGCCCTTTCGCCCACACATTTGGTCCACATCCTGCAGCTCCTGACCTCCATCAGGGGTCACTGGGATGCGGACAGCCCACTGCCCTCCCCTAGGAGAGAGAGCAGCCACAGGAGCTAATCTCCCTCCCTGCCGATCCCTGGCGTCTGAGCTCAGCTCCCAAACTTGGATCACTGGTGTGGCGCAGGTGTGGCATTCAGCACCTCAACCCTCAGTGCCACTGGGCCAGCTCCATGCATTCTTGAATACCTGAACCATGGCCACCCCACCACTTCCTGGGGAGACTTTTCCATCTCTCCACCACCCTTTCAGTGAAGTAGAATTTCCTCAAGTTCCCTTTAAGTTTTCCACTTTTAGTCTCATGCTGTACCCCTTGTTCTGCTATTTCCTTCATGTGAAATATGCTCCCCTCTAGTATCCTGTTGATCCCTTTAGCTATTTGAAGGTCTCTGTCATGTCCCCTCTCTCTCCTTTCCTCCAGGGAGTACATATGCCTTTAGGAGGGAAAAGAGGAGCAGGGAGGAACACATGTAGTGATAGAGAGGATAGAGTGAGGAGGGCTGCTGACATTGAAGGTGGACAAATCCTCAGGCCCAGACAGAGTACATCCAAGGGTACTAAGGGAACTGGCTGAGGAGCTAGCATGGCCACTGGCAGACCTATTTAATAGTTCACTAGAGTCAGACACGGTACTGCAGGACTGGAGAACAGCACATGTAGTGCCCCTCTACAAAAGTGGTCCTAAGGATGACCCAGGGAATTACAGACTAGTCAGTCTGACCTCCATTGTGGCAAGTTCATGGAGACCATACTGAAGGAAAGGTTAGTGGAATATCTAGAGGAGCATGGTCTCCAGGATGTGAGGCAGCATGGGTTCATGGGGGAGGAGATTGTGTCAAATGAATCTGATTGCCTTCTTTGGCTCTGTCACTAAGGCAGTAGACATCCTCTAGCTTGATTTCAAGAAGGCCTTTTACTCTGTGCCCCACAAAAGGTTGATCAGGAAGTTGGTGGATCTTGCAGTTGGGGAAAAGATGGCAGATGGGTGGAAAACTTGCTGAAGGACAGAACCCAGAGGGTGGTTGTGGGGAGAGTTATCTGGCACAAGAAAGGCAACCAATGGGGTCCAGGGGTCAGTGCTAGGGGCCAGTGTTGTTCAAAGTTTTCATCAATGACATTGGAGATGGCATTAAGGGCAAAATGTGCCTACTTGCAGATGACACCACAATCTGTGGGAGAGTGGACACAGCTGAAGGGATACAGGACCTACAGGAAGATCTGGAAAAGCTAGGTATGTGGTCCAGGATCTGGCAGCTTGGCTCAATGCCAAGAAATGCGAAGTTATGCATATTGGAGCCAAGAATCCTAGGACAGAATACTACTTGGGTGGAGTCTGAGTATCTGCATCAGAGGAGAAGAACCTGGGAGAGATGAACACTAGTGACCTAAACACTCCACGCAATGCAAGAAAGCAGCAGCAAAGACAAACAAGATGCTGGGATGCATATCTTGGGGATCAGTAGTAGGAGACAGGAGGTTATACTGCCCTTGTACAGGTCACTGGAAAGGCGCATCTATAGAATGGAGTTCAGTGCTGGTGCCACACCTCAAAAGGACATTAACCTGCTGAAGAAGGTCCAGAGCAGGGCTACAAAGATGATAGCTGGTCAGAAGGGTAAGGCATAGGAGGAGGTTGAGAGCACTGAACATGTACTCCTGGAAGATGAGAGAGAGAGAGGGGACATGATTGGGACCTTCAAGTACTTGAAAGGGATAAATAAGGTTGATAAGGAGAGTCTCTTTAAGCTCAGTGGAAACCATAACCACGAGGGCACAGTCTTAAGCTGGAGGTGGGAGGTTTAGGAGGGAGGTCAGGAAGCACTTCTGCACAGAGGGTGATGGACACTTGGAATGTGCTGCCAGAAGAGGTAATCTCATTGAAGACAGTGGGCAGCTTTAAGAGAGGCTGGGCAGGTGTGAGTGGAAGGTAGGGTCATGGGTAGGAGGATGGGGAGGATTGGGGAGAGGGGCAGCGGCAGTAGCTCAAGATGTGGACCTTGCAACACGAGCAGACTTGATAGACTAAATGGCCTTCTTCTGCTAGCTTCTTCATATGTTCTATATTTAGAGCTCTGAGTCTCTCCTCATCTACGACTTATGCTGCATCCCTGACACCATTTTGGTCGCCCTTCTCTGTACCGTTTCCATCCTGTCTATGCCTTTTGGAGATGGGACCTTCAGAGACTGAGCGCAGTGCTCCAGATGAGGCCTTACTAGGAGTTGTACAACAGTATCACCACTTCCTCCTTCTGCTTATTTATACCCTCCATTATGCACCTCAGCATTCTGTTAGCCTTTCCAACAGCTTTGTCACACTGTTTAGCCACTTTGAGGTTGTCTTCTGTGACTACCCCTAGATCGCATTCCTCTGTGGTAGCCTCCAGTGTTACCCTGTCTAGTTCATACTCAGCCCTAAGATTCCCTCCCCAGGTGCATAATCTTGCACTTTTTGCATTGAAACCCAACTGCCATTCCTTGGACCATTGTTCTAGCCTCTTCAGATCCCTCCTCATTTTCTATGCCTTCTGTGTATCTACCCTGTTATATGGCTTTGTGTAATTCGTGAACAGGCCAACCCTTCCTTCTAGACCCTCTACAATATTGCTTATGAAGACATTGAAGAGCACTGGTCCCAACACTGATCCCTAGGGTATGCCACTTGTTACCCATCCCTCCTGTGAGCTAACCCCTTTATTACCACTCTTTGTGTTCTGTCATTCAACCAGTTTCTAACCCATATGCACTACCTCTGTCCCCACCCCAGATTTGCCAGCTTGTGGATTAGTCCCTGTGTGGCACTGTGTTGAAGGCCTCTTTGAAGTCCAAATAGGCCACATCTACCACTCTGCCCTGGTCTAGTTCCTTCGCCACCACTCAAAGAAATCAGTGAAGTTGGTCTGGCATAACTACCCTGCAGTGAATCCATGTTGCCTTGGGTCCAGCACCCCCTTGTCTATAGGTAGTCCACCAGCCTTTCCTTAAGTAGGGTTTCCATCATTTTACCTACTATGAGGTCAAACTGACCGGTGGTAGTTTCCTGCCTCCTCCTTGCTACCACTTTTGTACAGAGGTACCACTTGTGTCCCTCCTCCACTCCTCCAGAACCATGCTTGTTTCTAGTGATCCACTGAACAGCTTAGCCAGAGGTTTAGCCAGTTCCTCCTGGAGCTCCTTTAGGATCTCAGGTGTATCCCATCGGGCTCCATAGCTTTAGCCACCCTAAGCTGTTCTAGTGCTTTTCACTCTGTCCTCTGAAAAGGTCTAATGTCCACCCTTCTCCTGTTTCTCCTTGTTGCCCTCCTCTGTACCATTTCTATCTTGTCAATGTCCTTTCAAAGTTGCAGCCTCCAAAATTGCACACAGCATTCCAGATGAGGCCTCACTAGGGTTCTGTACAGTGGAAGTAATACCTCCCTCCTTCAGTTTGCAGATACCCCTCCTTATACACCCCAACATCCCGCTGTCCTTCCCTACTGCCTTGTCCGTCTGCTTGGTAGCCGTCAAGTCATCTATGATAATGATTCCCAAATCTCTTTCTCCTCTTTTAACCATCAGCAGCTCCCTCCCCCATCCTGTAGCTAGCTCCTGGGTTTCTGCACCCCTCGTGCATGATTTTGCACTTCTTTGTGGTTAACTTCAGTTGCCACACTTCAGACCACCTCTCCAGCCTTTCTACAGTAGATCCTTTCTCATCCTTTCCACTTCCTCTGGAGTATCTACCCTGTTGCAGCTCTTGGTGTCATCTGCAAACAGGCAAACCTTTCCCTCCATCCTATCTGCAGTGTCACTGATGAAGACATTGAAGAGGAGTGGCCTGAGCACTGAGCCCTGAAGTACCCCACTGGTCACCTGCATTTCCTTGGACATGGTTCCATTTACCACCACCCTCTGTTTTCTGTTTGTTAACCAGTTACTAACCCAGTTTACCACCTTGTGGCCCACCCCAGACTACTGAGTTTGTTGACCAGCCTTCTGTGTGTAATTATTGGGGTCTTGGCGCTATCCTTTTCAGAGCACGATTCCCTATGGACTATATACAACCCAGGTCCATATCAGGGCAGCACGGTTGCACTTATCACTGCACCAACACTGCTGAAATTCATTCAGATAGTGCTGCTTGCTATGGAGGCAGTTTAGAATAGTGGTTATGAGCACTGAGCTACAAATCTGGAGACATGGGATTGAATCCATCAGCCCCCACATGCATACTGTGTGACCCTGAGCGAGGTCAATTAACTTCCTTGTGCTGCTAGGTCACACCTGGAAATAAGCCCAGCTTGTGCACTTTTCCTGGTTAAAGACCCCCTCATCCATCTGACTGAAGATAGCAGCAGCAGGTGAGTGCAAGCATGGTGCAAACATTGGTACTTCAGTTGCACTTGTATTTGAATATCTGGTCCATTATTCTTTTAAATAAGAAAGTGCTTCACATTCTTGCCATTTGCTCTGAATTTTGAAGGCAGTGCTATGAATTTCAGTGCTGAGAGGTTGAGAGGTATGCACAGTGACACTTCAAGAAGGGTAGAAGCATCAGCAGTCTCAGAAGTGTGTGTCATACCAGAAGGAAATTCATCTTATGACTAATCCACAGTAGTCAACTCTACTCTACATGCATCCACTGTGTTTACCACAGCAAGAGTAGTGGTAAGCGCAGGCATTTGTTCATAGTGAGCAAACCCCAACAGAGACTAGGGCTTGATTTTGAATGGGAAAACTATGACACAGAATGCCTGCGTCAAACAGGGATGACACAAGTGGTACCTTACATCATACTTTGCAGCAATCCCAATTTTCAAATGCCAACTGCGGTGAAATCAGAGGTGCTGTGTGGCAAAGCCCCTGAACAACCTTTGCAGCAAAAGCACCCCTGCACAAGGTCACAGGAAGCTTGCACCACAGTGGGGCTACACCATCCCTTTTTGCAGAGTTCTCTAAGCCCGCTGTGGCTGCAACAGGGAACTTGCGTTAGAGCAGCCGGAAGTGGTCTAAGGGCCCTGTGCCACTGCTGGCAGGGCAGCAAGCAGAGCTGTGGGACCGGGAAGGGAGAATGGGGGCTGTTGGGGCACTGAGAGGTGCCATAGGGCAGGAGGGGCATTGTGGCAAGTTGCTGGAGCAGGGAGACACCTGGCAGAGGTGCCATGAGGGCATATCAGAGATTCATAGGAGATCGGTAAGAGGACTTGGCATCGCATTACAAGTATGACATGGCCCCCATTGAAACAGCCCTGGCTGCAACAGTATTCACTGAATACATAGGTACTGTTAAAAGCCTTTGGGTAGAAAGAGTGGTGTGGGAGGCGGGGTGTGTGAAATATCTAGTTTTATATAAATATGGGATCTTATTGCAGGTAATACTAATAGAAAAGTATTTAATGATCTCAATGTGTTACTATTACATAGAATAATAAATCAAATTTATAGAAAGCAACATGTTGTAATAATCTATTGACACAATCTTGTTTATTTGCCCAGGAGCCTTCTGGATCAAGGCGCAGGTAGCTGAGGACTGGCCTCAGCCTTTGGTCCTCTTTGGGCGGTGTTGTGCATTGCCAGATTGATGGTAAACAAGACCATTATAATGGTGGAGTTTGTTGATTTGGTTAATGTGGCATGCATTATGGAGACCCGGCTGGGAGACACTTCGGGCCCTTTGCTGGAAGCGTCTGTCCCATCCGGGTTTACTGTGATTCAATGCCTGAGGAAGGAATGCAGGGTGTGTGGGGGGGTGGCCATTTGTTTCAGGTTGGAGCTGGGTCTGGGGTGCACCCAGTGGGGACGCCAGTTCTTTTGAGTATGTGGCGATGCGAGGGTCCAGGAGTAGAGTTCAGGTCTTCTGGTCTACTGGACACCTGGGCGGGACGGAGTTTCCTGCAGGAGATGTCAGCCTTTGTTGCCAAGAGGGTGTTGGAGTCACGAATGTGGCTTATTCTCGGCAACTTCAACACCTGGGTGGATGACAGGGTGTCATCTGGGACCAGAGACTGCCTGTCAAACATGGATGATCTGAGCCTCTCCTGATGACCACGGCCAGACCCACCATTCTGGCCACATGCTCAACCTGTTGTTCTCCTGGGCTCGAAACTGACACCATCGAGACATCGATCATTGCACCATCAGGTTCAGCTTCTGCACCCCTAAATGTCCCTTCCCTGTGGAAATGGTTTCAGTTCTGCCCTTTGAAAGGTTTACAACCAGAGGGATTGATGGCGGAACAGGACATTTTGTCTGTGCTTGAGGATTGTGCTGATAGCCTGAGACTGCTGTAGCAGCCTATAACAGGGCTGGTGTTGAGTCTCTGGCCACCTGGCACCAATCATTAGTACGCCCCCTAGTTTCTCATCTCAGCTTGCCATGGTTTGATGAGCTGAGAAAGCTGGAAACCAGGGTGGAGGTTGGAGAGGTGTTGGAGGAAGACCAGGTCTGCAGAGGACAGGCTGGTTCTGATTACTCATTATGATGAGTATTAGAATACAATCATCCAGAAAAAGGCAGCTTTTATGTCTCGGATGCTTGTAGCTGGGATGAACTGACCAGCTCAGCTCTTTTGGGCTGTAGACAGGCTATTACATCCAGCCTGTCTGGAACCCATTAAACAGTTTCGACTCACAAGTGTGATGAGTTTGCTTGGTTTTTCTTAGAGTGTCTTCCGTGAGGGTTGGGATTTCTTCTAGTGGAATACCATCCTCCAACAGTCACAGCATTTGAGTGGCTGGATGTACTTAGTCTCCTTGGGAGAGTTCAGCCGGTGACAGCGGTGGAGGTCTGTGGGGTGCTCTCTGGGCTTAGACCAACATTGTGCAACCTTGACCCAGGCCTGGCGTGACTACTGGTTGGTTGCATCAAGGTTCTGAGTCTGGTTTTCACGAGGTTGTCAGGAGTTCCTAGTCAGCGGGGGCTTTCCAGAGTCTCTTAAACAGGCTCTGGTTAATCCCTGCTGAAAAGTCATCATTGGACCTCGACGTCCTGGTGAATTATCGGCCTATCTCGAACCTCCCATTTTTGGGAAGGTTCTGAAGAAGGTGGTCATGGAATAGCTGAGGGGTCACCTCTTGGTCTTTCAAATTTATTAACCTTTCCAGTCCAGATTTAGGGCCTTGCATAGCATGGAGACCATTGGTTAGGGTGCCAAATGATCTGCTTGGGGCAAGGGATAGAGAAGAGTGAATGATTCTCGTTCTCCTCGATCTCTGCTCAGCGCTTGACACTGTAGACCATGGCGTGTTGTTGGACAGGCTGAGGGAGTGTGTAGGACTCACCAGCAAGGTCATCAGCTGGTTTTAGTCCTTTCTCTGTGACAGGTCTCAGAGGGTGGCACTGGGGAATTATTCCTCAGACCCAACTGACCTGCCTTGTGGAGTTCCCTAAGGTTCTGTCCTCTCCTCCATGTTGTTAGCAGTGTATATGCTGGCCCCGGCAAAGTTATAAGGAGGTATGAGCTGTGTTTTCATTGCTATGCTGATACTCCGCTCTACCTGTCCTTTGCACCTGGGAGATTGGATGCTGTCGATGTGCTAAATGAGTGCTTGGCGAGATCCAGGCATGGATGTCGTCGAACTGACTGAGACTTAACCTAGGGAAGACCGAGGTGCTGGTGGTTGAGCCAGGTCAAAGGGGAGGTGTGGGGCCTTTGGCGATAGGTTAGGGCTTTTATTGGCCTGACTGAAACTGGAGGCCTCCGACTAAAGGTGAAGAATTTAGGCATTGTTCTGGATAACGAGCTGACACTGGATGCTTAGGTGTCAGCTGTTATCCAGACCAGGTTTACCATCTCTGGAACATCACCCAATTAAGTCCCTTATTCGCCCCAACAATGTGGCCATGCTGGTACTTGCCACCACTCAGGGCCTGACTACAGTAAGGCACTTTACCTCGGGGTCAGAGGAGGTGCGATGCAGCACCTGCGGCTTTTGCAGAATACTGCAGACTGGTTGTTGACGGGACACTCAAGGTTCAGTCATATTACACCGTGCTGGCGCGAACTACATTGACTGCCAGTGTGCTGGTGCAACACCTTTAAAGTAGGTCTTTTGACCTATAAGACCCTACACGGGTTGGGTCTGGGCTATCTAAAGGAGCTCCTGCATCCCTACACCCCATCTTGCTGTCACAGGTGGCTAGAGAGGCCCTCCTAGAGGTCCTCCATGTGAGGTTAAAATCTTTTGGGAACGGGCATTTCAGGTGGCAGCCCTGGTCCTCTAGAATTCATTGCCGGGGTTCCTCCAGGAGCCTTCTGTAGAAATTTTCAAAAAACATTTAAAGACTGTCTTGTTTTAACAGGCTTTTGGGACCTGGTATAGTTACGGACCCTTTATACGATTTAGAAATTAGTCTGTTTTTGATGTTTACTGGGTTTAAGTACATTTTATGTATTGTATGTTGATTGTCCTGCACTGATTTTGTATGTTTGTATTTTCTTACTGTAAGGGTGCCCTGAGCCTGTGAGGAAGGGTGTCCCATATAAATAAACTCTACTACTACTGTTAATTGCACTCATGGGGCAGGTGGCAGGGCTAGCTTCCACCTGTGGGCGTGTCATGCTAGTAACGCAATGCCACCCCCCACCTGGTCCCCTATGGCAGTCTGTTATGCCTCTATGGCACCTCTGCCAGGTGCCTGCCCACTCCCTCAACTTGACACCATGCCCCCTCCTGCCCTATGGCACCCTCAGTGCCACAGTAGCCCCTAATCTCCACCTTTCTGCCAGAGTTCTCCCTCACCTCTGTGGGTCATGTAGTCTTGCATGGGGAGCTGACAGATCCTCTGTCAAACTCCTCAGGTGCACCAATGTTTGGCACAGCCCTGTGGCTGTGACAACTTCTAGTCTTTGGTGCAGGGACCCTATTTTACAAAATGGGTGCAGTGGTCCCTGACGCACCTGGAGTTCACTGCAGCCCTAGATTGTCATCAAATTGCTGGGATCTAGGGCTCTTTGAAAATTGAGCCCCAGAGCTCTAATCCAGGAAAGACATCTGCAGTTAAAGTTTGGCTAGATCTAAGAAGCAAATCAGTCATCTGTGCGCCTAACTATTACCATTCAGGGCAGTCTACCCTGGCTGGTTATTGTGTTTGTTAGTAATAGTTTTAATACAAAAGAAGTTTTCAGGTTAAGGGAGGAGTTTCAGGTATTAAGCCCTGCTGCTAAATATTCTTTATTACTGAACTGTATCTAAAGCTGTAGGTAAGCATTCTGGCCACTAGATAGAGCAAGAATGTGACTCCCTGATTTGAGTGTGTGCTGGCTGCCACGACTCTAGCAACAGGATGTTTGGATTATCCTCCTTGCTGTTAATAAATGATTATAAACAGCAATCTGTTGTCATCCATGTAAGATATTATACTAACCCTTCCACTCCATCATCCTTTACCCTGAAATTCTTTTCTCCATGATCATACAACTCATGTTTTTGACAGTTTAAAAAAGATACATTTTTGCACTCTCATAATCCACTGTTGGTGACCTTGCACAGTACATTTTATTCATATTTATATATGATCCTGCTGTTCCCTTTATATTAGTGTGTATATCCCATTGCTGTCATTGAAATAGAAAATTTCATATTCTTCAGTAATGCAAAGTATCATGGAGGTATATGTAAATCACCATGAAGTAATTTTATATATTTATTTATTAAGTTTGGTGAGTATCTTTGAACACAAGTGCTTGTTTACAAAGATTCCAGATTAGTGTCAGAGTTACAGGAGAACATTACATAAACTTAAAGAAAATTCCAGTGTAGTGCAGACAAAACAACTACATACTGTAACTATTGGCTAGTTCAACACATACATTTATTTATTTATTTATTTAAATGTTTCACCAAGAAAGCACACTGAGCAAAAGGTTGCTTGTCTCCTGGTGTGACCTGGGGAAGGGATTCAATAGGAATGATCATTTTACTTTCAAGTTACAAAGGTCAACATAGCATACAATTAATTAAGTCAGTTGTTACAAACAGTGTTGCATATATATGTAATTTGTGAGAACAATTAATAAAGTGCAATGGTAATAAGTGAACAACTACTATTGTGAAATAAGGGATGAAGGAGAAAGAGGATGAGATGACAGATAGTGCAGAGTCATGTCCTGGAGAACCCCTTCAAGATGTGGGGAACCCTGCAACAGAACAAGAGACTGGAGTAGGGATTAGAGAGGGGAGAGAGGGAGTAAGTGTGATTAACACCTAGGAGAGGAAATAAGGCCTGACCCAAAAGAGAACCATTCAGGATGTGATGAACCCTGCAAGGGGCAGGGAAGTATTGGCGATTGTAAACCCTCCCTGTGGTTAGGCGTTGTAATTATAGAGGGGATAGTGAGAGGGAGGGAATCAGAAATAACACCTGGGAAGGATAAGGCCTGATCCAAGGAACCCACCAGGATGCTGGAGACCCTGTAAGGGGACCTGGAAGGCCAAGGATAGGTAAATGGGGGAAGAAAAGGTGGCAAGCTTAGGCACTATAGGACCCTTTCAGGATGCTGAGAACCCTGCAGGGGAGCAGTGGCATAGATTACAGGGGGCAGGTGGGGCAGGCTGCCCCAATCTGACCAGGACATTTTTTGTCCATTTTATTTTATTTTTTAATTTCCCTTTCTCTCTCTCTCTGACCTGGGGAATCGGGACAAGATGTCTGGGTAGAGGACATGGCACTGGTTTCTTAAATTGTCCCAATTGGATGCACCATGCATTTTCTTTTGATTGTGTTCCTATCGGAGAGGAAAAGGCAGTGGCTCAACAGGGCTAGTTATACAGTACAGGGCTGCAGACAGCAATGGTTCGGTGGGGCTCATGACTGGTGGTGTTTACAGGCAGTGCTGAAGGGAAAATGTCAAGCTGATGCCGAGGTTATTTTTGGATAAAGCCAGTCAGTGATAATAATAATACCCGGTCTGTTCCCAGGTTTTCTGGGAAGAGCCCTCCCCACTTTGGTTCAGGCAGCACTCGGGTCCAAGCACCAGTGGTTTCCCATGGAACTAGCTGGGAGAAGGGACTGTGATTCTTCCCAAAGGGCTGAGCTGCTGCCGGCTGTCTAACAGTACAGAGAGACTACCGCCTCTTGCTGCTCCCAACTAAAATCATGATGGGCAAGCTTTCCCCAGCTGATGGATGCTGGTATAAAGCAAGTTTACTGGGAAGCCACTGCATGCATCCCAAATGCAAGACCCACCCACTCCATTCTCAGCTTTCCAGCCGCATTATAATAGAGGTAGAACCAATAGGTGATTGAATGCGTGATGACTATTTTTTCTGTGAAACTGTCATTCATCCTCCTTTTTCATGGGGGTGGTAAGGAAAACTGACATCCCTGGATTTATTCTGTGATTCTGATGAAAATAATTAAAGCCCCTTATTATTCATTTGAAATTTCCATCAGACAGGGTGGACAGATAAGATGCAATATCTAATTTTCATAAGAGACTGGACTGGAGCTCTTGATACAGCAAGGTGCAAGAAAATTATTTGTTTAAGTGCAATGCACATAGAATAATGCATGGGTAGCAGTGTTTTTTATACACCTGAGCTGTTTGATATCACATAGTTCTGGGAGAATGGAACAAAAATGTTTATCGGGTATCAGACACATCAGGCACATAAAACAAATAATATGCTGCTGCCCATATATATTTTTTTGATAATTACTAGCTCTCTTGTGAGGACTATTGTATCACAGTGAAGTTAGGAGTGTGGTGCCTGATCTCTGTTACTCACATATATAAATCCGATTGGCTGCTTGGACCATGATGACACTACTAGTCAGCCAGTTGCAGTGGCCATACTCGAGTTATGCTGTTACTGCAGCTCAAGGAGAGTTTCTTGAAATGTGCCATAAAAAAGCTTGTCTGCTCCATTTTCTTTTAAGCTCAGAATCTCTCTCAAGTCACTCCTCCTCATTATTGCAGCGCTTATATCGGACTTGCCAGTGCGGTCTTCATCAGAGAGAGATGAGAGAGGTTGGGCTAAATTTAAAAACTCAACTCAGTCCTCTGGGACTGACTAGATGGGGTAACTGTAATGCCGTTTGCCGTTTGCCGCTGGGACATTCTTTTTCTACTTCCAAAGTTCCAGTTCAGGGGACCAGGGTGTTGCATTCTGCCAGCCAGAAAAAGGACAGAACTTGGAGTGGAGTAGAAAGTGGACAGTAGTACAAACATAGACACTAGTCCAACTCAGAAAGGTATGTACTTCCTGTAACTTCCAGGTCCAGACCTACAAATTACAAAAAGGACATGTTATTGTTAGTAGGCTGCTGCATTTTGTTTGTGTGCCAATGCCATCCAGTCAAATTTAGGTAGTAGTAGTACTAGTAGTATACACAGTATGTAATCTGGCTTGGCTCAAAAACTTAAAATGCTTGGCCTGCTTTCTTTCACATTTTATAATACATGGTCATTTTGGCTGTTTGTTTGGCACTGTGACTGGTTCAGGTCTTCACTGGTTGTTTTTGCAACCATCTCCTCTGATCGAGACGAGGCCTGCCCTGAGCACAATAGTTCTTCTTCTGTTCTTCAGTTTATTTTGAACTGCCACAGGCTCCAGTCCTCCATAGTCTGACTCTAGCACCAGATGAGTCCCTAAGGGCCTTCAGTTCACACACAGACTGCTACTTAGCTACTAGCTTTGGTTTTGGTCTGAGTCTGGATGGTCTGAGGCTTCACCTTCAGCATTTGCTTTCCACTTGGTATGTCATTTCACAAACATACTCTGCTTTGCTTTTAATTTACTAGAGAACACCTTCTGTAAATTTCACTTGTTTTCCCAGAATTGATTAAATGTTTGTACCATTCATTATTCAAAGGAAAGTAAGACTAGAAAATTCTGCCTGTTGCTAACCTCATCCCAGGGAGGGGTGATACAGATGGATGCCAGCTGAGAACTGGCGTACATCAAACCAGATTAAGCTGATGGTGGCATGTGTATTGTCTGGTATGTCTGCACTGTCTTCCCATCTGTTGTAGGTAGTAGGGTGTGGTTTGGAGGCACTATTGTGTGCATAGTCTTGAGTATTTGCAGTTTGTTCTTTTCCCCACAGACCATGCTAAGACTTGTGCTAGATTTGCTGACACAAGTAGGGCTTCTGCATCCATTTTGAAGAAGGTTTTGTGCAGACAGATAGCAGTTGCCCTCAGTTTCAAACTCAGGTTCACATTCTATGGTTCATGTTTTAGAGGACCATATCAGTATAAATTATAAATGGGTTTGTTTTATGCAGCATTATTTTTGGGACTGTGTGGTTGCTGCTGCATATGGCTCTCTTTACTCTGGCTAGCCAGCAGCCACAATTTTACTTGAGACAAGACAGACAGTGATAAACAACAAAATTAATTAAATGTTGGTAGCCTATCTCATCTCCAAAATGGTCCCTTCCCTTATTCTGTATTTTATTTTAACAGTATGTGTAAGTCCTATGCACAATATGTTTACCACTGTGAGCATTTTAAGGCTGAATTTTCTGGATAACATGATTTTTGCTCTTTGGTACTGGTCAAGAAATTGCTTTCATTTTGGCAATTTTTAAATAAAATAAGAAAGTTATTTATTTTGACAGAAATATTGGTTGTTTGTATCAAGTCAAAGAAGGTGTTAAAAGCAACCAAACAGTGTCAAAATGACCTTCATAATGCACCAGAATCATCAAAACCTGATAGCTTATGGGCCTAGCGGCCCCCAGACCCCAGCCTTTTGATTTGAGATTTACTATGAACAGCAGGACTTTTAGCACTCTATGCTCCCTCAGAAAAGCAAACTACGCCTGTAGGGGAGTGTGAAAGCCAGGGGAAGAGAGTAGAGGAAGGGAGAAAGGCAAGGAGAACTAGCACCTAGGAGGGGCTAGGGCTGAGGAGAGGCAGAGCTCGATGAAGGCATTGGGTAAATTCAAAGGGGATGAACTGTAAGGAGTAAGATGAAGGGAATTAAGGCAGGTCATAACAGGAACAGTTAGGTGCAAAATAGTTGGAGAGGGCAGTGTTAATGGAATAGAGGAGGAGGTGTGATGGATGTGAGGAGGTAGAGAGTTCCGTATTTTGGGTAAGCGGTGAGAATAGCCAGACTGGCCAGAGAGGATGGAGCAGTGAGGGACAGTTAGTGTGCGAGTGTCAGTAGATCTGAGGAGTGGGAAGGAGGAGGGGTGTTATAAATGAGGGAGAGGTAGGAAGGAGTTCACCCAGCCAGTGTTTAGCGATGAATTTAGCATAGTGTGAGAGGCGTCTTTTTTGTGAGGGAGGGAAGGAAGGAAAGGGCTCAAGGAGGTCACAGTGGTGGGTGTGAGAGGGAGTATCAAGGGCTAAGTGGTAGAAGGAGTTGAAGAGAGTGTCCAGTCTGGTCAGGGAGGACCCTAGGAGCAGCACAATAGACTACGCCACAGTAGTCAGAAATGGGAGGATGATCTTCTGGACAAGCTCACGCCTCTCCACAGGATGGATGCAGCTGTGGTTCCTGAACAAGGCACTGAGCTTGGGGCAGATTTTTCTGGATGGCGTCAATGTACAGAGAAGTTGAGGTGTTGATCTAACCAAGCCTCACGGTATCTGAAGGATGAGGTGTCCTCAAGTAAAGTCCCGCCAAGAGTGCAGAAAATGGACAGGGAGGGAAGCCTGGAGAGTCTCTGCCTTGTGTCAAAAGATCATGGAGACTGTCTTCTTGGTGTTGAGGAGCAATGATTTGCAAACCAGAGCTGGACATTGTTGAAGTCATGCTGCAAGCTAGATGTAACCTCAGCTGAGCATGAGCCAGATGCATACAGGACAGTATCATCAGCGTACATGTGTATGGCAGAGAGGGGGAGCAGACAGACGGTAGGTCATTAAGGAAGATGGAGAACAGAAAGGACCAAGCACAGAGCCCTGAGGGATGCCAGTGCAGATCAGGAGGGTGGCGAGATGGCATCTGGCATAGATTTAACAATAACAAGTAATAGTGTGAAACAAGCAAAATGTCAGTACATAACAGCATAGCCAAATATCAGACTCAGAATGAATGTGATTCAATGGGAGAGGCACTGTGCCAGAAGATTAATAGTTGCATTTGTACTAGGCTGTTAAGACTGATCACAGAGATCTCAAACTGGTCAGTCTTAGGTGGGTTAAGCAAGGTTTCAGGCAGCCCATTTAACCGTCCAGCAGCCCTGACAGCAAATGATCACTTACCTAGTTGAGTTTGTTAGATGGGCAGCTCAAGGGCATTCCTAGCCATACTTCTAATGCTATGTAGACTGGCAACAGGGAGGAAACAGGGCAGGGGTTAGGCACAGACATGCATTTTGGCTAGCAGACATAGAAAATCTATTTTGCCAGGTAAGGGTAGCCTATTTGTTAGGGGTGTGAGGCTGCAGCTAGGGTGCACTTGTCTGCCCCATTCACAAAGTGACAGGCCTTATTACAGATCAGTTTTATTCTGCTTATAACCTAGTCATAGGCAGCTGAACATGCAGGGAGGTGCAAGTAGGGAAGGAGACCAACACCTACTACAGACTGAAGGCTTGAAACAAGTATTCCTGTACAAATAATGAAACTGGGCCAGTTTACCTTAGTGCTCATTCTTCTTTACTGGTGCAGAATCATGCAGCTCACATGTTTTTAATTCCAAGACAGTAGCATTTGGTAAACTACAGGGACAAAAAAAAACAATTCATGGCATATAACCAGAACCCCAACACATACTATGGTAGATGTCATCACATCTGATGCATTTCTTGCAACAGCACTTTGTAAGAGGCTGGTGAACATGAAACAGAATGCCCTTTGGAATGCAAGGTCTTAAAGACATATACCACCCAGTGATCAAGGTGCTTCAAATGTGACAGTGTTCAGTAGATACAGATATACATAATAAACTTTAAAAGCATATAAATTATAGTACAAAATCATAATATACACTTAGAAACCATATAAAAATACCAGGATCACTGCTGAAGAATATTATACTCAAACAATTAAAAACAGTAAAAAATCTGGAACACAACTAACAAAACTGGTTTGATAATATGTATAGTAGCACAATTTTTTTTTTTTTATCGCAACTCTCTTTTCCGCCTGCTGTGGCACCTACCAACAGGGGCATCCAGCCGCTGATCCTGCCAGCGGGGAGAGCAGCAGGTTCACTTCGCATGATGGGGGGTCTGGCATGGCCGTGGCCAATCCGCTGGGGGCTCTCTGTCCCTGCCAGCCAGACAGGCACCGACCCCAGCTGATTCCACAACAGTCCTCCCCACATGGCAGGGCACGGCTATCAAGCTGCTTAGTCGTGCCAGCCTTTTCCATTTCTCCCCAATGGGAGCATGGACATGCAATAACGTCCATGCACTAATCGCAGATGTCCGCTGTCCCCTCCAGACACCCGCACATCCACAGTACCACTGGGCATCCCCATGGACCACCAAAGCACAGTGTGGATCCCACCCTTTCCCCAGGACTGGGAGAGCAGTCATTGGATGCTGATCCCAGCCCACCCTACCAACCGCAAGATCTGGGCTCGTTCTCGTGCTAGGGTCGCGACATTGAGCGAGGCATTGGTCCAGCGCCTGCAAGCCTCAGCACCACTGGGATGTATGTAGTAGCACAATTTTAAAACCATCAGGTAACTGTCCTCTATGTGTCACCATCAGTATTATATGGACACTGTAGAAATCTATGGTCTTATATAGTTTGACACAGTAAACCTGAACTGCCAAGGATTCCAAATAAACCATGTCACAGAATACCATTCAATCTTTCGATAATTGTTATCCACTTTACCCATCCTTAAGGCTAATCCATGTAGTGATTTGCACTGGCTCCCAGACTGAGCTGGGACAGCTGAAGTGCTGCATCTGGAGGAAAGTAAACATTAGAATAATGAAGCAGCAGTGCTTAATGCATTCAATACATTTTATTTATTTAAAATTGAGTGACGGGAAAGGCATGCTGGCCGAGGCTCGTTTCAGGTGACCGGGTACAGGTATGCACAGAAAACAAACATTGTTGCAGTAGAACATATTTGACAGAATAACAAAAGTGTAATATGGAATAGGCACAATAGTTAACAAAAGTTAGACACAATATATTAAAGCGAGTAATACATGAATGTAACTACAGTTAATACTAGAACACTTGGAGGTCCTGTGTTTAGGATCCTGGAGCATGTAGGAGCCAAGTTTGCATTTAGAGGGTAACCAGTTCAGGCCAGTAGAGACCTATCATCCCAGAGTTGAAGGGTTATGAAAGGATGCAAGGTTATGACAATTAGGGAGATTTTGGTGCAAGACACCTCAGGGGATAATGAAGGAAAAGCTCTCAAGAGGTAGAAAGCGTGATGGAGCAGAGATTAGGAGCATTGGGAGCACTATGGGAGGGAGGAATCTTTTGAGGGATGACAAAGGGAAGCAAGATGAAGATCAGTGGGTAGATTATCCCAGAATCCCCAACACATACTATGGTAGATATCACCACATCTGATGTATTTCTTGCAACAGCACTTTGTCAAAGGCTGGTGAATACATAGTCAAAGCTAAGACCATATGCATTTTATCTTGCACCTTTTGAGTTACCAGGATCTAAATGACTCTAGAGTAGTTTAAAACTCATAACCAGGGCTGTATAACTGAGTATCTAATTAAATAATACAATTGGTTACTGAGCAGGACTAATACAACGCTCTCAGCATGATTAACAGTGACATTACTGGTAGAATTCAGAAAACACTGTTTGCCATCTACAGAAGGATCTACCTCTAATCTATCATTTAAGCCTGGTTTTTCAGTGGCTTCTGTAGCAAATGTCTAGCGTTGCTCCCTCTTTAATAGAATTCTGTCACAGTCCCCTCCTTTGTGTTTTAAAGGTTTTGCAACACCATGAATGAGAATTTATACATCCTATTCATTACCTTGTTCTTGTGGGCTGAAGGAGCATTTTAGGGCCCCATTTTCAGTTGCCCTCATGTGCTTCCCAATTCTCACTTAGAAGCTCTCATGGGTTTCAAACAACATGAAGTCTTGCTGTATTCTGACAATTTCAGCGATTCCCAACCTTTGAACTGCCCTGGAGAACAAATAGTTAACTTTCTATGCAGAGCATAGAATGCTGAGCCTGAGCTCGGTTGAAGACTCTGTCTGGAGTGAACCAGAGGAGTGGCTATCTCTGCAAAGCAGTGTGCAAAGATGGAGATTATTGCCCAAGAGATGGATAGGCAGAAAGGGGCAAAATTCAGCAGAAGGGCAGACAGCAAGGAGAACCAGGGATAAAGGACAACCAAGGAAGGGGCTGGAGTAGAACAGTGAAACAGTCTAGGGAGGTCAAATCATGGAAAGCCATGTGTGCAAATGCCAGGAGCCTTAGCAACAAGATGGAAGATCTGGAGGCTGTCATGGTGCAGTCAGACTTGGACATTGTGGCCATCACTGAACCCTGGTGTAATGATAACCACGACTGGGAGATGGCCATACCTGGCTACAACATATTCAGAAGAGACAGAGCAGGCAGGAAGGGAGGAGGAGTGGCACTGTATGTGAAAAATGACATAAGGGCCACAGAGATCCAGGAGGAACAAAATGGGGGAGATACTGTGGATTAAGCTGGAAAGGAAAATGGGAACAGCCATCCGCACAGATGTGGTCTATAGACCACCAGCCCAGGAGGAAGAAACAGATAGGAGCTGATGCTAGCCATCCAAAGGATGGCAGACAAGGGTGAGGTAGTACTGGCTGGAGACTTCAATATTCCAGATGTGGACTGGAGCATCCCAGCAGCAGCATCAACTAGGAGCAGATTTATCCTGGACTCCTTCAGGGTGCCTTCCTCAAGCAACTGGTCATGGAACCAACTCGGCAGAAGGCAATACTGGACCTTGTGCTCACAAACAGGGACAGTGTGATGGGGATAACAGTGGGGAGCACCTGGGAACAGTGACCACCAGTCATTGTGGTTTGAAATCACAGAAAGAGCAGAACCAAACCACACAAAAACACGTATCCTGGATTTTAGGGGGCAGACTTTGGGAAAATGGGAGATACTTGAAAGAGGCATTAAGGGAATGGGACAGGAATCAGGGTTGAGGAACAGTGGGCAGTATTTAAAATGGGGATTACAAGAACAACAGAATTATGCATTAAGCAGGTTAGCAAAAGGAAAAGGAAGAGAGACCATTATGGTTTTCCAAAGAGGTAGCAAAGAAAGTGAAAGCCAAAAAGATTGCATTCAGGCAATACAAAAGACACAGGCAGAAGGGATAGGGAGAAGTACCAGGAGAAGCAAAGGAGGCAGGGAGGTCAGTAAGGAAGCCAAAGCTCAGATACAAGAACACATTGCAAAATCAGTGGGTACAGGGGACAAAACCTTTACAGGTACATAAGTGAAAAAGAAAGACAAAGGGAGGGATAGTGAGACTGAAGGGGAGGATGGAGGAGCAGTGAAGGATGACAACAGTAAAGCTGACATATTGAACAGGTATTTCTGCTCAGTCTTTACTGAGTAAGAGGAGAGTAATGGGTCTGAAGGAGTACAAGGGGTGAGAATGGGGAGAAATGGACACAAGTCCCTTTACACAAGAAAGAGTCCTGAAGGAACTAGAAGTAATAAGAGTTGATAAGCAATGAGGCCAGATGGGGTGCACCCAGGGTCCTTAAAGAACTAAGAGATGGTGGCTGAACCTCTGGCTATCCTGTTTAGCCAGTCACTGGAAACAGGGAGGTACCCAAAGACTGAGGACAGCAGATGTAGTCCCCTTATACAAAAGCGGGAACAAAGAGGAAGCAGGGAACTACAGACCAGTCAGCCTTACCTCAGTAGTGGGAAGATCATGGAAGCACTACTGAAGGAGAGATTGTGGAACATCTGGTTGTCAATGGACTACAGGACCCAAGGCAGCATGGTTTCACCAGGGGAGGTCATGTCAGACCAACCTCATTGAATTTTTGACTGGGTGACTAGAGGTGGATCAGGGAGGGCAGTGGACATGGCCTATCTGGACTTCAGCAAGGTCTCTGACACTGTGCCACATAGAAGACTATTACACAAACTGGGGAATATGGGTGTGGGCAGGACAGTAGTGTGGTGGGTAGGTAACTGGCTGGGTGGCAGGACACAGAGGGTGGTGGTAAATGGCTGTCACTCCACAGAGGAAGAGTGACCAGTGGGTACCACAGGATCAGTGCTGGGACCGGTCCTATTCAACATCTTCATCAGTGACATTGCACAGGACCTAGAGGCAGAATTTCACTGTTCGCTGATGACACAAAGCTCTGTGACAGAGTAGACACACCAGAGGGTGTAGACAGAATGAGAGGGACCTGCAGAAACTTAAAGAATGGTCAGGGGTTTGGCAGTTGAAATTCAATGCAAAGAAGTGCAAGATAATGCATATGGGGCACAAAAACCCTGGCGCAATATATCAGTTGGGGGTGAGGCTATAGCATGCACCAAGCAGGAAAGGGATCTTGGGGTTATCATCTCTGATGACCTCAAGGTAGGGAAACAGTGTGACAAGGCAGCAGGTAAAGCAAATAGGATGCTGGGATGTAGGCAGGGCATCACCAGCAGGAAAAGGAGGTCATAATTCCACTATACAAGACACTAGTGAGGCCCACCTGGAGTACAGTGTACAGTTCTGGAGACCATACCTACATAAGGACATAGACAGGGTAGAGAAGGTTCAGAGGAGGGCAACAAAGATGGTGCATGGATTGCATCACAAGTCCTATGAAGACAGGTTGAAGGAACTGAACATGTACTCCCTGGAGGAGAGAGGAGAGAGGGATATGATAGAGACATACAAGTATCTCACAGGGAGGAACAGGGTGCAGGAATACACTATTTTTAAGCGAAAAAGATGTTCCAGGACTAGAGGGCATGGGATGAAGTTGGAGGGAGGACGATTCAGAGGAAACATGAGGAAGAATTTCTTCACAGAACGGTGGTGGACAAGTGGAACACCCTGCCAGAGGAAGTGGTGGGGGCTGAAACAATCACGGATTTAAGAATGCATGGGCTAGACATAAAGGAATTCTGGAGGTCAGGGTGAGGGGAACAGACTTCTAGGAAAACAAACTGAACTTACAAGCTCAAATGGGCAGACTGGGTGGGCCATAGGCCCTTATCTGCCGACACTGTCTATGTATCTATGGAGTGATTCAAACCTAAACCGTCAGATTCTTTACTCTGCCTCACTGAGCAGTCGCCCAGAGATTTCTCCTTCAGCTCAGTTCGAAAGCCGGTTAAAGTTTTCAGTTTTCAGTCGGTTTTAAACCGAAAAAGTATCTGCATAGTTAGTTCAGTCTCTGTCTGTGGTGCCGTGAGTACTAGAAGGAATTGTTCTGTTTTCTGTGTGGAACTTGTAAAGTGCGGCTCAGTTCAGCTGAACCGTCCATTTGTTAGTGAAATTGTGTGTTTACTTAGTGTGTGAGTTACCGGTTCTTATCGGTTCTAAAAAACGTGTTTTGAACGTTTTTCCAATACCTTGACACGGTTAGGAACCGATAAGGGAGTCTTGCTGCTGTTGCCGTAAAAAGGGTAAGTTTGGTTAGGTTGGCCATGTCTGAGAAACCCAAGAAAAACCAGGCCCACTGGGTTTCAACACTGCAGTGAGTGTGGGAGGTCTTTGCTAAGGGCCGATCCCACACCACTAGTTTATTGTTGGGGTTTGACCACCTCGATTCAGACTGCCAAATATGTAAAACTTTCCCAAATCTACCCTCGAGAAGAGATTAGGTAGACTGAGGAAAAGGGAAGCCAAGAAGTCCGCTGACTGATGGCCAGCCCGGTTCGTTTCGGTCGAACCAGAAGAAGTGCCCTCTGACCAGGGTGATACTTCTATGGGCAAAGGAGAGCCAATTCAGAGGATGAGTTCTGACAAAAGAAACACAAAGATAAATCGACCGGTTCGGATCCAGGGGTTCATGTTCCAACCACGAAGAGATAGCCAGATAGATTTAGATTGTGGAATCTTTCCGTCCAGTTCCGACCGATCCGGCTCCTTCTGGCAGGGGTTGTTCCCTTGGTTCAAGATTATGCCTTTGAAGATTTTTATGAACCGAATTTGAAGAGGAAGGGAATTTGAGGATGATGACGTAAGTGAGGGTCTGGATGTGCCCGTGGAACAGGACATCTCCCAGACAGATCTTCAGGTGTTTCGCCTCCTAGGCTTTCTGAGTCCCCTTCTCACTTTATGTTTTACAAAAGGTGGCTGAAACCCTCCACCTTCCTATGGAGGAGGCAGTAGAGGATCAGGACGAGCCTGACTATGTAGAGATGATGGACATCCCAGAGTCAGGAGACTGTCTATTCCCTCCATAAATCTTTTGGGAAACAGACACAAAAATCTTAGTCTCCTAACACTATACCTCCTGTGGATAGAAGAATGGACAAAGGTATACACTTTCAGACTCAGACATGGAGTTCTTATATCAGCAATGCAGCCATGTTGGGGTAGTGCCGGCTGCTGCCTGTGACAAGGCAAATATTCCATTGGCTTCACACCCCTGACAAAGACTCCAGGAAGATTGATGCCATGGCAAAGAAGCAGTACATGGCATCTTCTTTGGGACTCAGGCAGGCGAATTACATGGCCTATACAGCCAGGTACCAGAAGTCCAGGTGGGACACTGTACTGGCACTGGCTAAACAGGCCTCCCCAGCTAGCCAAGGAGCTGGAGGCAGTGGCTGCAGATGGGATTGAGGCATCTAAAGTTCAGTTTGATGCTGCTGTGGACTCTAATGATGTGTCATCAAGAGTCATGGCTACATCTATGGCTCTTCAGAGGATGGCTTTCTCAGATGTACTAGCCTCCTCACAGGACACCCAGGCTAAGGCCATGGATTTTCCTGTAGTGGGTAATTATCTGTTTGGGGAACAGACAGAGAATTACATGAAGAAAATGGATGAGTACAGGACCACTTACAGGAGTGCTCAGGCCAAGGAAAGGCAGGCAACTCCTCAAAGGCAGCAGTCTAGGGCAGGCAGGCCTTTTCAAAGGCCTTTTACCAAGCACAGGCCTCTTCTTCCTTTTGCAGAGGGGTCCTTCAGAGGAGAGGCAGAAGGGGGATGAGCAGGGCTGCATTCACTCCTCAGCCTAAAGCCCCTGCCAAGCAGACACCCTGATGGGCCTGCCTGGATCGACTTTCCTATTCCAGTAGGGTTAGGCTGGCCTACTTTGTCCAGGACTGGATGTCTATTACATCAGACAAGTGGGTCCTGGAAGTAGTAAGCCAGGGACTGGTTCTCAGCTTCAAAAATTTCCTAAGATGAGAGCCAGATCTTTTCCACCTACAAATCTCTGGAAACCCTTGCCCTAGAGGCAGAGGTTTCTTCTCTCCTAGCTTTAAAAGCTATAGAGAGAGTACCTACCCTACACTGGGGCAAAGGACTGTACTCCAGGTACTTTCTGACCCCCAAAAAGACAGGGAGTGGCAACCATCCTGGACCTAAGATATCTAAACAAACATCTTTTAAAACCAAAGTTTAAGATGATAACTCTGGGAATTATCCTTTCCTCTCTAAGGCCAGGGACTGGCTAGCCTCCTGGACCTCAAAGATGCCTACTTTCACATTCCCATCAGGTGCTCCCACAGAAAGTACCTCAGATTTGAGTTGCCCTCAGGCCACTATCAGTTCAGAGCAATGCCCTTGGCCTAACCTCAGCCCCAAGGGTTTTCACAAAGTGCCTGGCAGTAGCAGTTGCCTTTCTAAGAAGGCAAAAGATTTCCATTTTTCCTTATCTGGATGATTGGCTAATAGTGGGTCAGTCTCCAGACCAAGTCAAGTCTCACCTACAAGTGACCCAGCAAGTGCTCACTTCTCTAGGATTTCTTCTCAACCTTCCCAAGTCAGTTCTCAAACCAATCCAGCTTCTTACCTTTATAGGAGCAGAACTGGACACACTCAGAGCAAGAGCCTTTCTTCCTCTAGAAGGGCAAGGGTTCTTATGGAACTAGCTTCTTCCTTCAGCCTTCGGGTATCTCAACCAGCAAGGCATTTCCTCCAGTTCTTGGGCCACATGGCAGCTTCAACAGCAGTGGTCCAAGGGCAAGATTCCAGATGAGGGATATTCAGTTCCACCTGAGAGCTTTCTGGTCTCAGAAGAGGATTCCTTACCAAACTGATCCCAGTGACTCTGACCTTGATCCAAGCCCTCCAGTGGTGGCAGGATCAGGACAATTTAAGACAAGGTGTTCCTTTTGTTGCTCAGCCTTTTCAGTGGTCCTTACCACGGATGCTTCTCTCCTGGGCTGGAGAGCCCACCTGGGGTCACTTACTGCCCAGGGGCTGTGGTCCCCCAAGAGTCCCTTCTCCACATCAGTCTTCTAGAGCTCAGGGCAGTTTTTCTCACTCTAAAAGCATTCTCACAGTCAGTACAGAACAAGGTGGTTCAAGTCAGAACAGACAACACCACTGCCATGTGGTACATCAACAAGCAGGGAGGCACTCGATCTACAGCCTTGTGCACAGAAGCCATGAAGTTGTGGTCCCTGGCTTATTCCCTGAAAACCTTTCTTGTAGCAGTTCACCTTCCAGGAAAGGACAATGCTAACAGATGCACTGATCAGGATTTCTCAGGGCCATCACAAATGGTCCCTGGACCCTCAGGTGTCAAAAGTGATTTTTTCAAGGTGGGGCATTCCAAAGATAGAATCTCTTTGCAGCCCCAGACAGTCACCAACTCCTCTCTTTTGTTGCAGACCTCCAGTCCTGGGCTCAGTCCTCTGGACGCCCTGATTCTGAATTGGGAAGGGAAGTTTCTCTATGTCTTTCCCCTTCCCACTCCTGTTCAAAGTTTTGATAAAATAAGGTCTCAACCTTGCAAGGTGATTCTGATTGCTCCAGATTGGGCTAGACAGCCCTGGTACCCCCTGTTGCTGTCCCTAGCAGTCCATCTTCTCCTGTCTCTTCCCAGGAATTACAACCTGTTAACATCCTCTCAGGGAAGGATTTGGTACCCCAATCTTCAGTCTCTCAATCTCAAAGCATGGCTCTTGAAGAGTTAGAGTTCGCAGATCTGCCTCTTTCCCAAGGGGTTCTGGATATCCTCAAGGCTTCTCAAAGCCCTCCACCAGAAAGACTTACAACTCAAATGGAAAAGATTCAGCATTTGGTGTTGAAGAAACATGTTTCTCAGACACTGCTGAATTGCCTACGGTTCTGGATTATATGGTCCATCTTAATGGCCTAGGCCTCAGACCAGCTATTCTCAAGGTACACTTGTCAGCTGTCTCTGCATTTTTGTCTGTGGAAAGTCTTCCTCACTATCTTCCCATCCTGTGTTCTGTAATTTTTAAAGAATTGCTTCACACCAATCCTCCTTTTAGAGATCCTGCCCTGCCTGGGATTTAAATGTTTGCATTGCTCAACTATGCAACCCCCTTTGAGCCTATGTCTTCAGCAGAGCTTAAGTACTTGACTTGGAAAACTGTGTTCCTGGTAGCCATTACCTCTGCCAGGCGTATCAGTGAATTGCAAGCCCTGCCAGTGGAACCTGATTTTATCTCATTTCACAGGGATAAAGTGGTCCTTAGAACCAATAGAAGGATCTTGCCCAAAGTGGTCTCAGACTTCCATTAAATCAGTCTATGTCTCTCCCTGTTTTCTTCACTGATCATTCTTCCTCAGGAGGGAGGAGGCTACACAGTTTAGATGTCAAAAGAACCCTTAGTTACTGCATAGGCTACAAAGGTCACAGGTTTGACTTCCTCCAGTTGTTCCTCACTTATGGAGAAGTGGGGAAGGCAAGCCTGCCACCAAAAGATCTATTGCCAGGTGGATTGTGTCTTGTATACAATTCTGCTATGAAAAGCTGGGAAAGACTCCACCCTCAGGCCTGAGGGCTCATTCCACAAAGGTACAGCTGCTTCCCTGGCTGCTGCCAGGGATATCCTCTCTTAAAAATTTGTCACAGTCACCTGAAAATAGTCCATACCTTTACCAAGCATTACTCTCTGGATATCCAGGCTAGGAGTGAGCTCAGTTTGGCACAGCAGTACTTCAGAGCCTATTCCCAAAGTAGGTTCTGTCCCTCCTCCTTGGAGGTACTGCTTGGTAGTATACAATTGTCAGAATACAGCAAGACATCATGTTATTTGAAGAAAAATTACTCACCTTAGTAATTATGTTTCTTCTAATGGAGTCTTGCTGTATTCTGTCCTCCTCCTGCCTCCCTCTCAGAACCTGTTTTTGGGAAGTGGGTGGGCAGGTGCAGTGTTTCACCCTAGGGGTGTTTTGCTTGCACCCTCCTCCTTTTGTTTGGGTGCTGATTTTTATTGTTATTTATAGTACATTGGGTTTTGTTTTGGGGTTTCTGACTTGAGTCTTCCTTGGGAATCCAAAACTTTTCAGCCAGTTGGCTAGTAAGAATATTTGCAATTTCTACACAGAATTTTTATTTTAGTTGTACTGTAAGAATCTGACAGTTTAGGTTTGAATCACTCCAGACAGAGACTTCAACCGAGCTTGAGCTCAGCATTCTATGCCCTGCATAGAAAGTTAACTATTTGTTCTCCGGGCATTTCAAAGGTTGGGAATCAGTGCAATTGTCAGAATACAGCAAGACTCCATTAGAAGAAACATAATTACTAAGGTGAGTAATTTTTCTTTACTACATAGAAGCATACACAGTTGCACTTTACCAAATAAATCACAACTTCAATGCTGCAGGCAATGTACCCCCTCACCTTAGCATCCCTTTTGGTTTTGGGATTGATTAATGATCTAGATGTGCTTACCACTGGACAATATTTACAGTTGCCACATCTATTACAGCTGTCTGTCCTGTTAGCCAGCCACAGTTTGGGTCTTTTGAATAGTAGAACAGATGCACTACAATGTCTCTGATATTTGTACCCCTTTATGTACTAATCTGGGATTTGTTTTAGAGAGATCTTTGAGGCATGGATCTAGAGCAACCAGGTGCCAGTGTCTCTTAACAATGACCCTATCTTCCCTGCCTGTGGACTATGTGTAGTGACAAAGTTCATCTGTGTATCTTGATTATCGCTTTGTCCTTTCTCTCAGATTCAGGAATTCTGCCACCTTCCTTTATTACCTGTTGGATAATGTTGTGGAATAACCCTTTTTGCTGCCTTTCTATCAGTTCATCTGCTCTAACCTAGTATCTTTCAGTATCACCACAGTGACATTTGGTATGTATGAACTGACCCTTTGGTATTGCCAAATTTGTATGGCACAGCCGGCAACAAGTGACTGCCAGGAGAGAATTCCTGTCTGTGACCTTCCTAAAGAAGTCTGTAGTAATATCCTTTACAGTCCTTCATAATCATATCCAGGAAGCTAATCTGTGTACGATGCAGTGAAACACTAAATCTGAGATTGTTGTTACTTGTTTCAAGGAATTTTACAAAGTCAGAACGCTCAGATCTTCATTGAGAGTATCTCTTGCAGCAGGTCAGACATTTGGGATATCCATCAGAGGGCACCTTGCATGGTAACTTTCAAGCAATGTGACTGGGGGCTACCCACGGTGATGTCAGGCTAGATACATGTATAAATATGTGTGTATCTCTAAAGATTCCTCAGTCCTTTTCCGCTGCTGACCAGTTTATTTCAACCACGTGATTGCTTCTCACAGCAGTGCTTTGATGACCGCTCTGATGACGCAAAGAACACCACATTCTCCTCTATGTTGAACTCCAAATCACTATGTCATCAATAAAATGTCTTCAAAGATCTAATTTTGAAGAAAAGGATTGATGACACCATTACAGACTACCTCACTTTCCCATCTACCTAACAAGTGATTAGCATAATTAGGGCAAAACTGGCCCGCATTGTAGTTTCTTGTTTTGTAGGGAGAAGTCTTCTTTGTAGATTAAAGTGTTGTACTCCTGTACACATTTTGCTACTGAAACCAAAACCTCTGTGGGTGGCTCCTGATCCAAGCTAGTTTTCAGGTACATTATTGCCTCTAAGCCCTCATTGTGTGAAATAGAAACATAGACTTTGACAGCAGCTAAGGACCGCTTGGCCCACCCAGTCTGCCCATTTCCTACCTATTGAATAAGCTGCAGATCCTAGTTAACCAACAGCCCACGCCCTCCTCCCACTAGAATTGCCTTATGTCTGTCCCATGCATTCTTGAATTCCCCAACTGTTTTTGGACCCCATGAGCTCCTCAGGAAGTTTATTCCATCGTCCACCACTCTCTCCGTGAAAAATACTTCCTCACGTTGCCCCTGAGCCATCCTCCTCTATCTTTAAATTGTGCCTCTTGTTCTTGCACATCCTTTTTTTGAAAGATGCTACCATCTTGGACTTTGTTGATTCCTGAGGTACTTCAAAGTTTCTATCATGTCCCTCCTCTCCCTCCTTTCCTTGAGGATATACATATTAAGCTCCTTTATTGCCAGCGATGGCCAGGTATGGGCCCAATGCTCCAGCACCATCCATTTTCAGGGCTAGTTGATTCAGCAGGTGAGTTGTTACACACTCCTTAACAGATTCCAACCTCCATGGCCACTGTCCTGCTGTTTGTATTGGCCAACACCTTTCTGGGGTCTAATGAGTGTCAGCATCAGGTGCCTTAACCCAGCATTCAGTTCATCCTACAGCACCAGTTCTGCTTACCAAAAGTGGCCCACTAGCACTCACATTCCACGCCCAGCTCCAAGCCAGTCGAATGTTAGAATAAAGGGTTTCCACATCCAGGATAACCAACCGTTTTAATCAATGGATAGTTCATTAAGTAGCCTCAGAATTTCCCTATGTCCTTAATATAGAATTGTAACTCTTTAGCTTTCTTTAGAATCTGGATAGATAGTCAATGTAATTGGAATGCACATATAAATACTTTGACTAAACATTTGAGACAAAAATTGGGTGCCTTGTATAAAATAAGAAAATAGCTACTATTACAATTTAAACTCAAAATGGTAAACTCTATAATTATTTCAGTCTTTGACTATGATGATGTTTTGTATGAGGGGGCATTGGTGATGGACTTTGCTAAAGCTGATACATTATTATAATCACTTTAACAGGTTCGTCCTCGTTGCCCCATGCTGCACTTATCATTGTGTATATAAAAAAACCAAACTGGCTACATTTGAGGCTGAGAAGACAGATACACATAGCTGGTTTAATGTACAAGTGTTATAGACAGTACTAGTTGACTTAAGGGGTATCTTTTGCAGCAGGTCACGCCTATGGAATGAATCCCAAGCAGTTCCATCAACAGATAGCACAGTCTAGGTGAGGAAACCCTGAGCCTAAGTAAGTACTGTAGGCCCTGGAGGACAGCTAGGCCAATTTGACCCTATGCCTAGAGGCTGTGTCCAGACTATAGTGCTTTGTAAAGGTGTGGACAGTACTCAAGTAACAGCAGCATATCTCTGCAGCTGACACATTCTGGAAACAGGCAACAGAAGTGACCATGCCTCTTGTGGAATGGCCACGAACAATACCAGGAAGGTCCTTGCTATAATTCCTGCAGCAATAAGTAATACAGTTAGGACAACCATTTTGACAAGCATTGTTTTGAAACAGGGACACCCTATTTCCAGGGGTGGAAGAACAAACAACTGAGAGGACTTTCTAGAGTCCTTCGTGTGGTGGGTTTAGTAATGCAGAATTCTATGCACATCTAAAGCATGGAGCAATGCTTCCCTGGATTGGCATGCTCTGGCTAATAAACAGGGAAGTGGATGGATTCATTTAAAGTAACCTCAGACACGACTTTAGGAAGAAACTTAGGATTAGTATGCAAAGACACCCTGTCTTTGTGGAAAACCAAATAAGACTGCTCGCATGAGCACCTCTAGCTCTGAAATTCTTTGAGCAGAAGTAATAGCAACTAATAATTATACCTTCTATGAAAGAAAGCATAGCTTGCAGGTCGCCGCTAGCTCAAAAGGAGTCAAAGTGAGTTTTTCCAACACAAAAAGTCAAGTCCCAAGGCTGGACTGGATTGTGGATAGGAGGCTTCAGGTGAAGAATGCCTTTCAGAAATGTACAGGACATCTCCAGCTGTGCCATTGTACAGCCATCAATAGGCACATGGAAGGTAGAGATGTCAGACATGTGCACCTTAAGAGAAGAGTACTTCAGACCAGAGTCTGAAAGGGACAAGTACTCCAGAATATGAATTACTGGACAAGTGAAGGGATCCAGCTGACGTGAATCAGCCCACAGCGCAAAATGTTTCCACTTCAGAGTAAGTGGCCCTGGTTGAAGACTTTAGCTACCACCAGGACATCAGCCACCTTGGGAGCTGCCCTGAACCAAGCCATGGATATGTCCTCAGCAGTCAGGTATGAAGATGCAGATTTGAGGTCAGGTTGACCAGGGTGCCCCAGTTCTAGGAATGCAAACCGTGCACAGAGGAAGAGGCACTGGAGGTTCCACTGTCAGGTGTTGCGATAAGGGAAATCAGATTTGATGAGGCCAGAAGGTGCTAGGAGGATCATCATGGCCCTTCCATCTGGAGCTTGCAGACCCCTCTGAAACAGGGAAAGGGATGAAATGCATACAGAAACCTCCTTTCCAAGAGAGGGACAACACTTCGCTAAAAACTCCTGGCCCTGGATCGAGCAAGCAAAAATGCATGTTTTGTGTTGAGTGGAGATGCAAAGATCCAACTCTTGATGATCCTACCTGTTGAATAGGTCTTATACCACTGAGGTCCGCAGGTTGCATTTGTGCACTTTGACTGCGACCGACTTAGTGTTCGCCAGGATGTTTTGGATGCCTGGAACAAGGACGCCGACAGTTAGATACAGTGAAACAGAGCCCAGTACCAGACTGTCATTGATTCCTGGCAGAGGGGTATGACTGAGTGCCCCATGTTTGTTGATGTAGTGGACTACATTGATGTTGTCTGTCTGCACTAGCAGAAGACCCAGGGATAGCTGAGTCTGGAAGGCCTGTAAGACATAAAGAATGGCCCACATGACCAGGGCATTGATGTAGAGAGAGGATTCCAGATGGGACCAGGTTCCTTGTGTTTGGTGGGCCTAGGTGTGCCCCCATGCCCTGAAGTATCAATTGTGAGAATTTGCTGAGGGAAGGAATAAGGAATGGAACCACTCTTAACAGGTTGCTGGGTTCCATACACCAAAGTAGAACCCTCTTCACTCGAAAGGGACCAGGACCAGTTGTTCCAGGTCATCAGTGTGCTGGTCCCACTGGACCCTCAGTTTCCATTGAGGGATCCTCATGTGCAGTCTGGCTAGGGCACTGTGACTATGGCCGGTCATCAAACCCAAAAGCTGGAGGAAGGCTCTGGATGAGACACAGCAGCTGCTGTAGAGCAGACAGGCTTGCGCTTATAAGGTGATCTGCCGATCTTGGGGCAGGAAGCCCATGCCTTGAGACATATCCAGGACTGCCCCTATGTACTGAAGGTGCTGACTAGGGTCAGAACTGACTTGGGCAGGTTGGCCGTAATGTCCAGATCCTGAAATAAGTGGGTGGTATGTTCCAGAGCCTGTATTAAGCACTCCTTGGACAGGATTTAAGAAGCCAGTTGCCCGGGTGGGGAAAGACATAGAGTCCCTCCTGCCTGAGGGCAGCTGACACCACTGTCAGGCATTTGGTAAACACCCAAGGAGCCAACGACAAGCCAAAGGGTAAGGCCCAGAACTGGAAGTGAGCTCTGAAATGAAACCTTAGGTACTGTCTGTGGAGGCATGTACCTGGATATGTAGGTAGGCATCCTTCATGTCTGGGAGCAAACCAATCTCCTGGTGCAGAAGGGATATCAGAGCCTGGAGTGTTACCATCTAAAATATTTTGTACTGGATGAACAGATTTAACTCCCAGAGGTCCAGAATGTGCCTGAGATCTCCTGGTTTTGGGTGCTAGGAAGAAGTGAGAATAGAACTCTCTGCCCTGTTGAGTCTCTGGGATGGGTTCTATGGCCCTTTTGCAACAAAGAATGAATTTCCTCCCAGAGCACTGGAATGTGGTCTGAAGGGTAAGATGACAGAACTGGGAGTTTCTCTGGAGGCCACTCCAGAAGTTTCAGGCGTGACCACTTTCTATGATCTGCAGTACCCAGGCGTCTCTGGTGATTTCCCTCCACTTGTCTAAGTGTAGTGAAGCAACCCCCTACCACCACTTTCTGCCCCTACGGGAAGGGGGTCAGGCAAAGCCAGGCTGAACTGGCAAGGGGTGTGAGGCAACACCTCCTCCTCTGGGTTTTTTTTTCTGTGGAGGAAGGGGAGGTGGGCATGGCAGGGGCGGCCTGGAGTTTACCCTGAGGTTTGCTAGAGGGTTGGGTCTATGAGTGGACTAACAAAGGGCATTTGCTGACCACTTTTGGTTGGTTGGAGTGGTACATTGAGTGGACCGATCATAGAAGTGCTTGACCTGAGGCTTGCAGCTGAGACAATATACCCTGTACATCTGCATCAGACAACTTATATCCTCTAAAGGGCATTCAGGATGGACAATTGAACATCCCGAGCAAAGCCAGACACCTGCACCCAAGAGTGTTAATAAAGGCAAATGCCCACCATGGTAGCCCTAGCTGAGGCATCTACAATGTCATAGGAAGCTGAAGGAGGTGAGTGCCGATGTCGGACCCGACTTTAAGATACAGCAATAACTACTGTTTTCAGGGTCCTCTGGGAGGGCCTGGGTAGTTCAAGTGTCTAGTCCCACAGCTGGTTTGGCACTGGACTATATGGGCAATGTAATTTAACACCCTGATGATCAGTGTAGCAGAGGCAAAGGTTCTTCTGCCAATGTGATCCAGCCTCCATGACTCCTTATACGGGGACAAGGAACTGAGGTGCTTGGGTCTCTTGGTGCGATCATGAGCAACATTGATGACCACTGAATCCGCTTGAGTCTGATCAGCGAAGAAAGGCCTTCCTGCTGGAGCCTGGTATAAGTTGTCCGCCTTCCTAGGTACAGCGGGTATCAAATTGGGCCGATTCCAGGCAGCCATAGTGGCATCTGAAAAGGCTCTATTAAGGGAATGACCAGAGGAGGGGCATCTGGAAGCCTTTAAATAAGTGGCCTGTCGACATCAAGCAGGATCCTGCTCCTCAGTGTCGAAGCCCATGGCCAAGGAAGCTGTCTCCATAACTGAGACAAAAGAGGGGTCATCCGGGGGGCCACAGGATATACCTCGGGTCTCCTAGCTGTCAGACGAGACCATGGATGAGGAGTTATACAGAGTAGCTCCCCATCATCACCATCCTCACCTCATCGGGAGGAATGAGGTCCTGATGGCACCATCCTGGTCCCCGCATCCTGAGGGGAGAGCGAGGATCCAGGGTTTTGGGGAGTGGTGGTGGCCATGCTAAAGAAACAGGGGAGCATTGTGGGATGGGCCTTGGGAGGAGCAAGTGTAGCCTACATAAAATTCCATAAGGTGATAAACATAGAGTGGAAGTACACCACTGTTGGCGTTGGTTGAGGGAACACCAGGGTCAGTGTCGCGTCCAGCACCTAGGAGGGTGACCACACAGGTTGAGGACTTTGGGGAAGCTCCTCAGTGTGGGTCAGCATCTGGAATGGTGACAGCGACCTGTGCTCATGCTGGGGTGATGCCAGAGAGGCAAAGGCTCTGGGCCCAAGACTATAATCAAAGAAATGGTCAAAACAACGGTGGTGGGGATATTGGCTGTGAGCCTGCAACCGCTGATGCTGAACCTGTTAATGAGGAGCCAGCCGAGTCACCTGACTAAGTGCCTGTGGAAAAGCGGTAGCCTGAACAGCAAGGGCTGTGAAGTTGGTGGGTGCTAGAGACCCAGAACCGACCCCCACCACCGAAACATTGGTGGGGAGTGCCAATGGTAGCCAGCAGGAGAAAGGGCGGCAAGGCAGCAGGGCCATCTCTCGACGATGAGGATGGCCTCACTGCAGTTGGTGCATGAAGCAGTGACGGGATCATGACAAGGAGGACCAGGTTTTGTCCTTGGGATGATCCTTGTCTCGATGCTTATGCTTCCCGTAGACTTGTTGCTGGCCTTGCAAGGCTATGAGCCCAAGGTTGTTGAGGAGGAAGCAGAGGAACTCTGAGCCTGAAGTTCCTTTTTCATCTCGGTCACCTTCTGCTTCAGCAGAAAAGTTCTGAGGGTCTGCTGTCAGCGCTTTCTGGTGGCCTGGTTGAAGTTGCAGCAGATCACGCAAGCCTGGGTGTCATGTTCTGAACCTAGGCAACAGACGAGCCTTGTGCTCATCCTTAGGGATCTTCTTCCACAGGCACACTTTTGAAGAGGTTTCCCAAGGTGGAGCTTGGCATAAACAAGGAGGAAGAATCACTTCATCACTAAAGTGATACACACTAGGGAGAAGAAAAAAAAATAAAGTTTGACAAAGAAATGCGGTGAAATGGCTGTCAACTGAAGCTGATGCATCTTCGTGAAGTCCGACATGTGATGGTCGATGGCAGGAAAAGAACTAAGGAAACACCGGGGCCACCCACTCTTATAGGATAGGCCGACATTGGTGTATGATGGCAGCCCCTGGTAGACTGCTAGCTAGAAAAGTTTCTGTGTGGTCCTGGTGCCTGGCGGCTATAGTTCAATGGGTATGGCCTGCTGCAAGAGATGCCCCAGAAGTCAGATCTGCAATTTTGTCTGGTTCAGTTCATATTTGGGCAGATTTATAATATTAATCTTTGGCTCCTGCCTCTGAATGCTCTCTTCTGTCCCCATCCTCGACCTCTCTGGGTGTTTCCTCTACCACCCTGCTACCTGACCCCTTCCTTGTTTGTTTATGTGGCCTCAGAATTTGTTTCTCTTGCTCCTTCTGGGCACATTTGTATGTGTGGGTGCTGGAATTTCTCGATTGTTGTCCTCTCCTGAAAAGAATCTAGGTGTGATGCTGTGCTGTCTGCTTCACTGTTCTCCATTCCATAGTCAAGTAGACTAGAATTTCTTTAAGTATAGAGTTTGGTGTTAGTTGTTAGTCGCTGTACCCCAACTAAACACATTTCCATCTTGAAAGTCTGCTACATGCCTTCGAATGTTTTTACAGTTTTAATCTTATTGATATACTTTGCCAATTTATTTGTAAAATGTCCTTTGCTTCTCCATACCATGGGGCATTTGAAAATGCATTGTCTCCTCTCTTTATTCAGTCCCTCCTCTGCTTCTTTTGTATAGCTGCATTTTGCTAGTATTAACTCCATGTATTTTCACTAGCTTCATGGCTGATTGTCCCTATTTGTCAAGGAAGCCTTCCATTTGCTGGCCACTAGTGGAGTTCTTTAGGATCTGTAAGCCTCAGGACCCTGTCTACCTCACAGTATGCTTTGCAGAAACTCTCTCCAGTACAGTCTTTTTAACTTAAAGGCTGTCCTTTTGAATTGACTGTCTGCCTGATGTCAGTGGTCCAGGTATACTGGCTGTGGCTTCATTTAATAGTTCCGTAAATTGCTTTCCTCCTGTGTTGTGCTCTTGAGCAGTAACTCAACTAATGAAGGATTCTGGTAATCGAGAATCCTGCAGAGAATTTGGCTGATCACTTGCTATTTAGTTGCCAAACAGCACTCTTCACAACACAGAATCAGTCCTTAAATTCACAATATAACAAGAAACAACAACCTAGATAGTCTTTTGAATGAGACTCATGCTAGTTTCTCATAGCAGAACTAGGGCAAAGGTCAACTCATGAGGAACTGCAACCAGGGAGCGGTAATGCCAGTCAGAAATGACAGACGTACAAGCAAGGAAGGAGATCGGCACCTTCTACAGACTGAGGGCTTGGAAACAAGTGTTCCTGTACAAATAATGAAACCAGGCCAGTTTACCTTAGTTCGTCTTCTTTATTGGTGTAAAATCATGCAGCTCACATGTTTTTAATTCCAAGACCGTGGCATTTGGTAAACCTCAGGACAAAACATCTCCATATAATCAGAACCTCCTCCATATTTCTGTAGATGTCACCACGTCTCATTCAAAAGGCTGTATCTAGGCTGTTGTATCCTATTATATTGTGACTTTAAGGACTGACTCTGTATTGTGGAGAGTGCTGTTTGTCAATTAAATGGCAGCTGAACAGAGGAAAGCAATTTTATGGAACTATTAAATGAAGCCACAACCAATATACCAGGGCCATTGAACATTAGACAGGCATTCAGTCAGTTTAAAAGGACGCCTTTAAGTTAAAAAGATTGTACTGGGAGAGTTTTCCTCAAAGCATACCTCGAGGTGGACAGGGTCCCCTGAGGTTTATGGATCCTAAAGAACCCTACTAGTGGTTAATAAAGGAAAGGCTTCATTGACAATGGAGACAAAGCAGCCATGAAGCTGCTGGTAAAAAACAGACAATACTAGCAGAAAATAGCTGCTATACAAAAAAAAGAAACTGAGCAAAGGAGAGGAGGCACTCAGAGCATTTTAAATGCCCCACGGTATGGAGAAATAAAATGAAAGCTATTACAAAAAAAATTGAAATGTCTGGGCAGACTTTCAATATGGAATGAGTCTAGTTGAGGCACAATGACTAACAAGAATGAACAGAGTGACATACACCTAAATCTGTCCTTAAAAGAAATTCTAGTACACCTGACTACGGAATGGAGAACAGTGAAGCGGACAGCTCAGCATCAGACCTGGATTCTTTTTTAGGAAGGAGGACAATGAGAAATTTCTCAACTCCACCCCACCCCATTTGTGTCCAGAAGGAGCAACAGGAACAACATGTTTCAAGGACACATAAACAACCAAGGAAGGGGGGCAGAAAGAGGGGTGGAAGAGGAAACACCAAGAGGTCGAAACATAGAAACATAGAAGATGACGGCAGAAGGAGACCTGTGGTCCATCGAGTCTGCCCAAGTGAGGTATCCTAGGACCTATTGTACACCGTGTTCTGTCCTCCTAGACACCCAGCTTAGCCCTTGCCAGTGTCATGTGTTTGTTCCCAATACTTGTCCCACCCGTGCTTAATGCTTGATACTGACTTTACAGCCACCACCTCGGAGGTAATCTATTCCTAGGTTCCACCACCCTCTCTGAGAAGTAATACTTTCTGATGTCACTCTTGAACATGTCACCCTTCACTTTCCACTCATGCCCTCTTGTGGTAGAATTGACGTTCCTGGTAAAAATATGTACTCTGGCACCTTGTTGATGTCTTTAAGGAACTTGAAGGTCTCAATCATATCCCCTCCCTCCTAGTTTCTAGTGAGTACAATTTCAGAGACACAAGTCTCTCTTCATAGGTGATTTCCTGAAGGCCATGTATCATTTTGTTGCCCTTCTCGGACCACTTCCAATCTATCAATGTCCTTTCTTAAGTGAGGCCACCAGAATTGTTCACAGCACTCCAGATAAGGCCTCACTAATGACTGGTAAGTGATAGTATCACCTCCTGTCCCACTGTCTATCCCCTGCCAATGCATCCTAACACCCTGATAGCCTTGCTGTAAGCCTTATTGCACTGACTTTGTTGCATGAGGTCATCCCTAATGATGACTTCCAGATCACATTCCTCAGCAGAGGAGCTCAGCTGGACACCATTTAGTCAGTTTTCTTCCTTGGGGTTGGCCCTACCCAGGTGCATCACTGTACACTTCTTAGCTTTGAAGTTTAATTGTCATATCTTTGGCCAACTTTTCAACATGTTAAGGTCCTCCTCCAGTTGCCTGACTCCTCCATACTATCCACTCTTCTGCTGAGTTTCATGTCATCCACAAACAGGCGATGTTACCCTCACTGATGTCTCTAATGAATACATTCAGGGACTGGCTCCAGGACCAACCCCTGAGGCACCCACTAATGACCTGCTTCTCTTTAGATTTCACCTCATTTACTACCACCCTTTGTTTTCTGTCCCGCTGCAACTCTGTACCCACTTTACTATCTGTTCTGCTACCTCAAGGTCTTCTAGTTTTCTTAAGAGGCGTCTATGCGGGACTGTGTCAATGCCTTACTGAAGGGCTGGCAGTATAGCCTAGAGGTTAGAGGAATGAGGTGTGAATGAGCTTTGTACCTCTAGCAGACCAGACCCGAGTTTGATTCTCACAACCTCCACTTGCATAATGTGTGACTCTGAGCAAGTCACTTAACCGCCTAGTGCTCCCAGGTTGCCCCTGAAAACAGGCACTTGTGCCTAGTGGGCCTACCAATTATCAAAAGACTAAAATAAAATAAATAAAAATAAGTTAAATTAGAGCAAGTACACTGCATGACCCTGTCCAACTCCTTGGTCACTTGGTCGAGGATGGGGACAGAGGAGAGCATCCAGAGGCAAAAACCAAAGATTAATATTGTAAATCTGTCCAAATATGAACTGAACCAGACAGAAATTGCAGTTCCTAACCATGGACTTTCTTTCACACCCACCTGTAGGTTTGACCTATTTGAGACAATAATGGATGTAAATAAATTTGTACGACATTGGAGCTTAAAATCTGTTTTAATAGAAGAAAAGAAATGCAAGATTTTGGAATCAGCCACTGATAAATCAAACAAATGCAGATGAAACAGTGAATGAACTAAACATGTTTAGGCCTGAATCCCAGTTTTATCCACCAGTTACCCCAGCTCTACAAGCCTTATTGAAATGCTGTGAGGAGGACATTGTCCATTTGGACAGACAAACTGGCAACTATTTTTTTTCACAACTTGTGTAATGATGAGAGGCTGGCTTTAAACAATTTGGGAAGTAATACAAAAGTTACTATCAAGGTAGCAGACAAAGGGAGTTCCATAGTAATACTAGATAGTGGAATGTATGATAAAGTACATATCTAAATAACACAAAGTATCATGACAAATTGCAGAAGGGCCCCACAAATCAGTTGAAACTATTTATGATGAGTACTTGAAAAGCGTTAAAATAATGGTTGGTTGTCCACCAGCAGTAAATTTCCTCACAGTAAAATGTGTCAGTCAGGGCATCTTTTGTTGCCTTCCCAAGATCACAAGTATATGGTTAACTCATTTGCGTGACCCATTGTATTGGGAAATGAGTCTCTAACAGAACTTCTGACCAAATTTGTGGATGCCTATTATTGGTCCCCTGGCTAAAGAGTTAAAGTCCCACATTAAGGACACAGGGGACATTCTGAGGATATTTAATGAACTATCCGCTGATGAGAACAGTTTGATGGTTACCCCGGATGTGGAAGCTCTTTATTCTAACATTCCACACAATGAGGGTTTAGAGGCAATGTAAATGTACCTGAACACTAGATAGGATCAGGAGCCACCCACAGAGGTTTGGTTTCACTAGTCAAATTTGTACTGGAGTAGAACACTTTCATCTACAAAGAAGACCTCTACCTACAAAGTGAGGAACTGCAGCGGGGCCAGTTTTGCCCCAAATTATGCTAACTCTTACTAGGTAGATGGGAAAGGAGGTAGTCTGTAATGGTGTTATCAATTCTTTTCTTCTAAAACTAGATCTTTGGAGACATTTTATTGATTACATCATAATTGTGTGGCACAAGTGTTTTGACTTCTAAAATTCCTTGAAGCAAGTAACATCAGTCTGAGATTTAGTATTTTGTTCAATCATACACAGATTAGCTTCTTGGATTTGATTGTTATGAAGGACCTCTTTAGGAAGGTCACAGATAGGAACACTCTCCTGGTAGCCAGTAGTTGCTATCTGTAGCCACACAGTTTCAGCAATACCAAAGGGTCATTTCATATGTACCAAATGTAACTGTGGTGATGCTTAAACATTCCAGGCTAGAGCATACAAATTGACAGAAAGACTGCAAGAAGGGTTACTCCTACAACATTATCAAACAGGCATAGGAGGACGGTGACAGAATTCCTAGATCTGATTTATTCAGAAAAGGTGAACAGAGCAATTATCAAGATACACAGATGAACTTTGTCACTACACATGATCCACAGGCAGAAGAAATAGGGGCCATTGTTAGGAGACATTGGCACCTGGTTGCTCTTGCTCCAGGCCTCAAAGATTTCTCTAAAACAAACCCCAGCTTAGTACATAAACGAGGTACAAATATCAGAGACATTGTAGTGCATTCTGTTGAACCACTGCCAAAAGACCCAGAATGTGGCTTCCTGACAGAAAAGACAGTTTACAGCAGATATGGCAACAGTAAATATGGTCCAGTGGTAACCACACCTAGATCATTTATCAATCCCAAAACCGAAGGGATGCTAAGGTGAGAGGGTACATTACCTGCAGCATTGAAGGTGTGATTTATTTGGCAAAGCGCAACTGTGTGTGCTTCTGTGTGGGTGAAACAAAACAGCTTTTATTTATCTATTTGTTCTTGATTACCGGGTAAGTGCACTAGACATCAGAAATGCCTATTTTTCAGGTATGACCCCAGAGGTACAAGACAAAACAGGCAAACACATATTGGTACAGAGAAACATACAATCACAAAATAGCGAGTAGGCTCAAGAATACCTAGATTATACAGAAGCTTGTAGTATCAGTTGGTAAAGGGGAGGAGAGAGGCTAAGTGCCTTCCTGGAAGCACTGCATGGAGGGATGGGAAGTAGATCCATAAGATCGCAAGGAAAATAGTGAGGAGGGTGGAGCTGGATGTCATTGTCCACCTGGGGACAAATGACCTAGCAGGACAAGGTGGAGATAGCCAGAATCCTGGAGGAGTTCAGGAAATTGAGGGGGGCTATAGGATAGCACTTCCATCTCCTTTTCAGAGGTGCTACCTGTCCACGGTAGGGGGAGACTAGGTCACTCCACATCCAGAACTTCAACCCCCGGTTAAAGGAATGTGTGGAAAGGAGGTTTTCGCTCATGGGGGAACTGGGGCCCCACCTGGAATGATGCGAGTGCCTGTATAAGGATGATGGCCTGCATCCATCCAGGAAGGAGACCTTAGTCCTAAGTGAGAAGTTTGAATGCTTCAGCAGCAAGCATTTAAACTGGCCAACGGTGAGCCAGGAAGGTCAGGAGTTTAGTATCACCCCTCCATGAGCACATGCAGAATAATGAGTTGATGACAGGGACAACTGAAGCAGGCGGAAAGGGAGAAGCAGAGTAATCGAGGCACATAAAAGATTTTCTGGTCTACTTGGTTTCTGCAGAACTGGGGTCTGACCCCCACCCCGTAGTAACTACTTGCTCACAGCCCACAACCCCATCTGTTTGTACTCTTAATTTTTCTTTCTTTCCTGGGCCCTCCCCAACTTTTCTTTCCCTCCTGGCTAATCCTCCCAGTCTTCTCCCTGTCTCCTTGCTCAAACTACACCCATCCCTGTCCTTTTGTTGTGGCTGTCAATCCTGTAAGTACCTCCCCTCTGTCCACTACTAATATCCCTGTTTTCCTCCTTGTCTTAGGGTATCCTTGCACCCTGAATGGGTCAGCCCTCCACATCCCTCCAGGCATCAGCGACCTGCCTGCCCCACTGCCTGCATGGGTGAAGTTTGGAACTGAAGTTGCTATACTGGATCTTAAAGCAACTTAACAGACTACCTCTCCAACTGAGCAGTGCCCACAGATTGCCCTATTTTTATTTCATTACCTTGGGAAAGTCCTTAAGCAGGGTGAAGAGTTGGGATGACTGCAGCTCTTTCTCTGTCTAACTGTCTGGGTGATTTTTTGCCCCCCACCCTCCTCCTTTCTTTATTAAATGCATTTCTCTCCAGTGACCTGCCCCTACTTCTCTCAGGTTTCACTTTCTCTCACTCTATTAAAGGGGTAGTACCTCATTCCTGAGGCCTGTGCATCTCTGCGCCTTGCTATCAATACACTACAATCATCTCCTAGCCTTGCTCAGCAGCTGCCAACGCTGCTCTTCAGGCTATTGGCCCTTCTTCCCTGGCCTGCGGTATTCTGAAAGCTGTTGCACCCTTCCTGCTACTCCTCTCATTATGAAGCCCCTTGTACCCCTCATGGCTGCTGCACTGCTAGGTACCCTAACAATCACAGACTGCTGTGCCCAGGTACTTTCAAATGCTCAATCTGACCTAAGGCACGTTACTGTAACCTCACATCCGTACATCCCTTCCCCTTTGATCAGGTGGGACAGAAGTTCGATCAGTCACCTCACAATTGCCTTTCTATCCAAACTGGAGCACTGGCTGCAGGGCTTTTCACTAGTTACCTCGCCTGCCTTCTCCCTGGCACCTGGTCGACAGCTCCTACAACTCCTACTGCTCTCCCTGCTCCTCCTGGTAGTTGATATTGAACCCAACCCAGGCCACACAAATTCACCTATCACCCCTCCTGTGATATCCGGACCTGCCCCATTGGACTTAAAATCACCCATATGAATATACAGTCTCCTGGCTAAATACCCTGACCTTGAGGCATGGGTTTCCTTCCATAATCCGCACATCCTTTGCCTAACAGAAACCTTGCTGAAGCAGCAGCACTCAGACTCACAGTACCAACTTTCTGGTTATGCCATGCTGTGCAGAGACAGACCCTGGAAAAGGAAGAGAGGTGGTGCTGCCATGTATGTAAAGGAACCTCTCTGCCTCATCCATCCTCTGTTCCGCAATGATTCCACTAGTGACTGGGTCGCTGTCGAAGTTGACGGTGGATCTACCAAAAATCTATCTGAGTTATTGTTACAACTCTCTGCAAGGTGGGGTGTAGCTGGTCTTCAAAGCCTGCTTAGTGAATGTGGGTCTCTTTTCCTATCCAGGGATACTGTCATTTTGGAGATCTTAACCTCAACTGGCTGGGTACTCATGAAACAATACGCCAGCATGCTTAAGGTGTACAACCTGACTCAAATCATCACCCTCCCCACCCGACTCAACGCCAACCTCAACCGCTCTCTAATCAGCTGGGTAATCACTAACAGTGAAGAGAGAATCACTCAGGCAAGCACCTTGTCCGACTCCTTGAGCGATCACCCCTACCTATGCCATCTGGTCCCCAAGGCCTCCCACCACCTCCCAAGTACCTGTCCTTTCACAATTTCAAGTCACGCTGACAGTTCCCTCCTCCTAGAGGATGTTAAAGCCATCATTTGCGAGGGCCTAATGCCTCACAGATACACTTCTGTGGCCTATTTCACCAGTGCCCTCCTAGACATCCAGAACCGCCACTTCCCCATCACCACTAAGTGAGTCAGAAGAGGGTGTACACGCTGGATAACCCCGAACTCCTCACACTCATGAAGGAAAGGGACCGTAAGGGGCTGCTTATAAATCAGACTCCTCCCCAGTCCTGTGGCATGAATACCACCACCTTCATAATCAATGCAAGCACTTGATAAGGTCTCTAAAATGGAACTATCACCTCAAGACACAGAAGGACAGTTTCAGCAATCCAAGGAAATTCTGAGACTCCATAAACTCCTGCTCCATCCACACACCAACAGCCCTAGCCCACACCTAAGTTCCCCATGGGTTTACTGTCCCACCCTCGGATGTGGCTAAGGCACTTAACGCTCATTTCACTGACCTGTCAGCCCTCCTTAGCAAACTCCTCCAGTAACCCCTTCCTCCCGGCCTTCACCTCCTCCACCTCGCCCCCACCCACACTGCTAGTCTGTCTTCCAACCCTGGTGCTAGCTCTAACCCCCATCCTCTCCTGACCTTTCCCACTCCACCACCCACCCCACATTCTACTTTAAGGCCATCTCCTCAAGGACACCAACAAGCTCCTCCAGGGCCTACCACATTGGGGCAGCCCAGGTGCTGATGGCCTCTCCTCACTTTCTAAACTCTCCTCCTCGGTCATCTCCAAACCGCACCTTCATAGTTAAACTCTCTGTCCACCTCCTCCATACCTAACTCCTGGAAGGTTGCCAAGGTCCCTATCTTTAAAGCTGGCATCCCTACTCCCCCAACAACTATCAGTCAATATCTATTCTCCCCACCTTAGTAAACTCCTTGAAAAGATCATCCACTGCCAGCTATCTGAATACCTGACCAAACATAACCTCCTATGTGCCCAACAACATGGCTTCCAAAAGTATCACAGCACCGCTACAGCCTTGGCTGTCCTCACCAACCATATCCTCTCTAATATGGATTGTGGCTCTGCCACTGTTGCCATCTTTGTTGACCAATCCAAAGCCTTTGATCTTGTAAACCACACCTCCTCCTCTTCTCTAAATTGCAATTGATTGGCTGCTCGGCTGAGACCACTAAATGGTTTCAAGTGCTGCCTCTCTAATCATTCCCAATCAGCTTGTATTAGCTCAATCTCTTCTCCGGTACTTCCATTTGCCACTGGGGTCCCCAAGGTCCATCCTGAGCCCCTACTCTTTTCCATCTTTGTAAACACCTCCCCTCTGACTATCTCAACTGCAACATGCGCTCTACGCTGGTAACCTTGTTATCTTCATAGTGACAAGTCTCTCCTCATATATCCTCTGGCCTCACTGAGAACTACAGCACTGCCTACAGCTGGTACACTTCCAACTTACTGCTAGTAAATGCCAAAGAGACCAAGGCAATGCTATTTGCATCTAAACCAATGCTTTAAATACCTTGAGGACAACGCCTCTCAGATTCTCTCACCAGATGGCCCTGCTCTTGAAAATGTCTCTCATCTTTAAATACCTGGAGATTACGCTCAGCCTCTCTCCTTCACTGACCGTGTTGGCCTTGTTATCCACAGGATTAACCAGAAACTAGGTGCTGCCTATCATATAAAACCCTATCTGTCCAATGTTGCTTGCCTTGCCATAGTCAGGGGCAGCATTCTTCCCATGCTGGACTGTTGCTCCCCTATATACTCTCGTATCTCCACCACCCTGCGGACTAGACTCTCGGCTGCCTACAACAGCGCTTGTTGCTTCGTGCTGTCTGCCCCTTTCTCCATGCATCACTGTGACCTCTACATCCCCTTGGCTGGCTCCCCTACAAGGCCATTTTAATTCACCTTGGGCTGCTTTGTAGACACCATCGTCAGAAATATTGCTGTCTCACCTCTCTCCAACCTCTGTAAGCCATGTCAGTTGTTTAGGTGTCTTCAGTCCTCTACTGCCCCCGAGGTGCTGCGAACCATGACCAAAATGGGTGGGAACACTATTATCGGTAGCAACGTCCACCTTTTGAATGGGCTACCCACCCCACTCAGATCTTCTAACACCCATCTCTCCTTTAAGCACCACCTCAAATCCTGGCTACTAACAAACCACAGCTGCAAATGCCCACCTAGATAGCTTCCCTAACCGCCTGGTACTTTCACATTCTCACCCTCACCAGTGGTGCCAACTGGTACTACTCCCTTTATGTTAACCCTCCTATCCTCCTTCTCCTTCCTCCCCTACTCCCCATCTCTGGAGATCCCCTTCCTCATCCAGGGAGTGACTGCTCGCCATGTATGGCAAGGTCCACATTTTCTTTTAGGAATATTGTTTGTTATTTCTATTTACCATAAATCTGAATTTATTGTATTTTGCAACTTTTATCTTATATAACATTGTATTTTGTTTTGTCCTATTGTTTCTTGCCTACTGCTCATTGTACTGTACTTATAGTCTACTTCTGTGCCATTGTATGTGGCCTGGGTGGGTCCTGAAAATGGTCCCTGGTATCAGTGCACTTACCCGGTCACCAAAGTCATAAATAAATAAATAAAATAAATAAGATAACTGGGGTGGGGAAAGAAGCAGGGGAGCAAACACAGGAGCAGAGGAGGATAGGCTGCAGAACATGAAAGGCCGTGGCAACTAATGTTCGCAGCCTGGGGTATAAAATCCCAGCCCTGGAGGCCTTGTTAGTAAAGGCAGATCTGGACATAGCAGCAATAACAGAGACATGGTACACTGCAAATCATAGGTGGGGCATAATTGTACCGGTTATGTTCTGTTCAGGAGGGATGGGGTGGGGGTAAAAGGATGTGTGACCCTGTACATCAGAGAGAGAATAAAGGCAACAGAGGTTCAGGGTAGACAGAGGGAGGTTGAGACACTGTAGTCACCCTTGAACCTGGCAATGGCATGGCAATATGCACAGGGGTGATCTACAGGTCTTGGACACAAGGAAGGGAGTGGACAGGGAGCTAGTGAATGAAATACACGAGATGGCAACTAAAGGTGAAGTTCTGCTGCTGGGGTATTTCAATCTGCCAGATGTGGCTTGGACCACTCAAGCAGCTGCTTCAACCAGAAGCAGAGGCATCCTAGATTCCCTACAGGTAGCAGGTCTCAGGCAGCTAGTGCTTGATCCCACCAGAGACAGGGTGATTCTGGACCTAGTACTAACCAATGGGGACAGAATCACAGAAGTCTGGGTAGAAGGACAGCTGATGTCAGCAACTACCACATAGTGTGGTTTAGCATGGGGACAGGGACTCAGTCAAGTATGAAGGGAAGGTACTAGATTTCAAAGGGCGGACTTCGCTGAAATGGGGAGATGTATCAGAGTAGTCCTGGAGAAGAGGGAGGTAAGAGAGGGGTTGAAGAGCAGTGGGAGCACCTGAAAGGAGCCATAGTAGAAGTGACAAACCAATGCATCAGGTTGGTATCCTAAGGCAAGAGAAGGAGGAAGCCACTATGGTTCTCGAAGAGGTGGTAGAAAAGTGAGGGCTAAAGGGCAGGATTCAGGAAATGTAAGGAGACCCAAAGGGAGAAAAGGGAGGTATACCTAAAGTGTCTAAGGGAAGCAGGGAAGGCTGTTAGAAGCACAAAGGCATGGACTGAGGAAGGATTAGTGCAAATGGTGAAGAAAGGGACAAGACATTCTATAGATACATCAATGAAAGAAGAAAAGCTGGAGGGATTGTAAGGCTCAGTGGGGATGAAGAAGAGTATAAGGAGGGAGACCTAGATAAGGCAGAAATACTCAATAAATACTTCTGTTCAGCATTCACTGAGGTGGGGAGGTGAGGGACCATTGCTGGACAACAGATGCAAAGGGCGGGGAGAGGTGGACACCAGTCCATTCACAGTGGAGAGAGTCCTGGAGGAGCTCACAAAACTGAAGGTGGACAAAGTAATGGGGCCAGATGGCATACACCTGAGGATATTAAGGAGTTGCCGAGGGAGCTAGCAGCACCTCTGGCAGCCATGTTCATAGAGTCACTCAACACAGGGTGGTTCCAGAGTACTGGAAGAGGCACATGTAGACTCTCTACACAAAGCAGTAGTAGGGAGGAGGTGGGAAACTATAGGCCACTCAGCCTCACCTCAGTAGTGGGTAAGATCATGGAGGCACTGCTTAAAGAAAGAATAGTGGCACACCTGGAATCCAACAGTGCTCAGGATCTAAGGCAACACAGATTCACAGCAGAAAGATTGTGTCAGACAAATCTGATAGATTTTTTTTAATGGGTGACAAAAGAAGTAAATCGGGAGGGTGGACATCGCCACCTCGATTTCAGCAAGGCCTTTGAAACCATCCTGCATAAAAGACTGTTTAACCAGATGGATAGTCCGGCATGAGGCACAAGGTGGTAAACTGGGTTAGGAACTGGCTAATGGACAGAAGGCAGAGGGTGGTGGTAAATGGGATCCAATCCAGGGAGAAGGATGACCAGTGGGGTACCTCAGGGATCAGTCCTTGGGCCAGTCCTGTTCAATGTCTTCATTAGTGACATTGTGGAAGGCCTGGAGGAGAGGTATGCCTGTTTGCAGATGTCACCAAGATCTGCAACAGGGTGGATACTCCATAAGGGATGGAGGAAAATAAGGAGAGACCTGGAAAGCTTGAAAATGGTCTGAGGTGTGGCAACTGAGGTTTAATTCAAAGAAGTGCAGAATAATGCACCTGGGACAAAGGAACCCATGAGAGAGCTACAGGATGGGGAGGTGATTGCTGACAATCACCAAAGAAACAAGTTCTGGTCAGAGCCAAACGTCTGCAGGATTTGACCCAATAAGGAATAAATTTAGCGTGCATGACCCATGCTACTAGATGTGTTCAACCTGCTGCTGGCTGCGACACCCTCTGGGCTGCAGCTGTGGTGCTGTCAAGTTCATGTCAAGGTGCAACGTAAAGCAGCAGCATCTCTGAGCTGTTTGGCACACTGTTAGCAAGGCAGGCAAAGCAAGCAGTACCGACTAATACCAGGCCTCACCTTCCATTGCCCCCACCACTCACCTGTGGAGCAACAAACCGAGACCGTGTCCAGCTGTCTGTCCTCGTTTCTCTAACTTTACTTTAAACAATAATAAAAAGCTCACTCCTGTACTGGTTTACATTTTGTATGGAGATCGATTGGGAATGTTACAAGAAAAATAGAGCCTCGATGGGTGTGGGAGGGTGGAGGTGTACAGCGAGACTGTGGGAGGGTTTGTCTACAACCGTAGTAAACTCCATGTGGGGCGGAGTTGGGGCAGTTAAACATACTCTGTGGGGAGGGAACCTCTGGAGACATGAAGCAGCAAGAAAAATAGGGCTGTTTAACTACCATGCCTTATACAGTCAGTGTAGTACTTGGGCTGGACTCTCCAAGAAGAAATACTGTTGTGCGGACAGAAAATGTGATGTAGGTCCTTTTCTGAAGCAAAGCGTCTGCAGGCTCTGCCCACTACAGACGTAAAAAGTCACTGCCTATATAGTTAAGGCTTTCTCACATTGTAAAGCTAGCATTTCAAGTAGAAAGTCTTGGGCCCAGATATTCAGACTGCACCAGGCTGTGGCGCAAGCCTGGGCGCAGCACAACATGCTGCGCGGGGGTGTTGACTGGGCGATATTCAGTGAGCTGTGCCATGGCACAGCATCATTGAATATCGCACTACGGCCACCCACATGTGCATGGTGCAGTGGCACTGTGCCAGCGCAAGTGGCCAGAGTGGAGCAGGGGATGTGTAAGCGAAGTTCGTTCGCTATGTGCACAACTGTGATATTCAAAGTGCACATGCAAATGGGGCCATAATGTATCAAGGCACAAATGGAGCCATTTGCATGTCATTATGGCCCCATTTGCATGCAGGTGCGCCGATCCCTGGTGACTTGCGCCTGGCACCCTGCCAGACAGCAGCCGTCGGGACCGACGCCCCCTGCACAGCGCGGCATTGCACCCTCTGCCCAGTTGCGGGCATATGTAGATTCAATTCATTATCCAATATCCCTGGTGGTCCAGTGGACCACTTGCAGCCCGATTGCAGGCATCTGTGTAATAATATATGTTGAATATCCCTGGTGGTCCAGTGGACCGCTTCGCAGCCTGATCGCTGGCTTCAGAATGATGTAATACGTCCTATATCACTGGTGGTCCAGTGGACTGCTCACAGCCTGAACGCAGGCATCAGTTAAAATAAATAATGTCCTATATCCCTGGTGGTCCAGTGGACCGCTCACAGCCGATCGTGGGCATGTAACGAGGCAGAGCTCCATGGTACCCTCCCCACCACCATTGAGTTTCACCATCCCGCCTCCGTCAGCGGCAGGCGGCAGCACCCACCCGCTTGCCCCTGCCACATGCCAACTGACAGTGTACGGTAGGCTGTACGCCCATTGGTCCACAGCATGAGCCAGTGGGCATACAGCCCTACTGTACACTGTCAGTCAGCGGGCGGCAGGCGGGTGAGGTGTTGCCGCCGCTGACCAGGGGGAGCGGGTGGTGCGCTCAGTGGGAAGGGGGTACCGTGAAGTTCACCTTATAATTACATATGCCCGCGATCGGGCTGCGAGCGGTCCACTGAGCCACCAGAGATATAGGACGCTATTTATTTAAACTGATGCCTGTGATCGGCTGCGCAGCAGTCCACTGGACCACCAGGATATAGGACATCATACTGAAGCCCGTGATTGGTTGTGAGTGGTCCACTGGACCATCAGGATATAGGACGTTATTCATTTTAACTGATGTCCGCATCAGATCTGACAGCGTCCACTGGACCACCAGGGATAGGATGTCATTTATTTAAACTGATGCCCCGATCGGGCATGGGGGTGCCACCACAGAGGTGCAGCTGAAGCTGTGGCCACCCACAGGTGGCAGCTGCCATGTTGCACCCTGCAATATGGCAGCTCACCTCTGGGTGGCCAGCTGTTGTTCCTTTTTTTGGCTCACCTGTGTGCAGCGCAAATAGGGGTTGCGCAAGCATGGACTCCGATGTCCTTGGCTGAATATCGATGTGCGGAGTATGCATGGGCACCTCACCTGTGCCGCATACATTACTGATGCACTCTAGCGCATTGGGATTTGTGCCAGGCACCATCCCTGTTTGAATATCGCACGGCGATCAGTGGGTTGTGCATGGTGCAACACTGTTACGATGTGCGCAACCTTTCTGAATATCCGGCCATGGTGTTCAATAAAAGTGAATATTATCAAACAAAAGCCCACATTTCCACAGCATTCTGAGCATCTTGTCTCCATTGTATGATAGCATACCCTACATTCTGAAGTCAGCACCACACTTCTTCATATACTGAGTGTTCCTGTCCCACAAGCCAGTGACAAAGGTTGAGAGGTATTTCCATATACTATGACACCCCAGAACGGCAACCACGTACTAGGGTCTTGAAATCTGATCTAGGTATGCTTGTTTATGGAAGCTGGAACAGGTCTGGAGAATACCCAATTCCTGTACATAATCTGCCTAAGATCTTGAGGAAAGGATTTTGATGTATTGTACCTGCATAAAACACATTTTGCCATAACCTTGAACTGTTATATACGCTCTCATAGGTGTAGATTGTGGGGCAGAGGGCAAGCTGCCCCCTGAGAAATTAGACCAGGACTTTTAGGAGCCCAGCCACCATTCTCTGGTTATCTTTTTTTTTTTTTAAATATTGAATGGGCTCAGGGTTATGCCCGACTGCCTGCACCTCTCCGGGAGGGGGTGGCAGCGCAGCGCCTTGTCTCTAAACAAAACGATCCCTTTTCCGATTGGCTGCAAGCCTGCAACCATAGTAGCCTGCATGTTACAGCCAATCAGAGAGTTGCGAAGCTGGCGCCATCGCTGCGGAGTGGTAGCACCGCTAGTGGCGCCATTTAGTTGTCTGTGTGCCTTTCATGAAGGAGCAGCAGCAGCATCCATATAGCATAGGGCTGAGGAGAGATAGCTATTCGAGGATGTCAAGCAGCAGTCGCTGGTTGTCTGTCAGGTGTCACCAGTGTCTCAGTCAGTCTAGTGTTCCTACTCTCATCCTGTCCTGAACAGACCAGTTTAAATATACCTCACCCGAGTCCTCTGACTACCTGCCTCTGTTTCTCAGTGCAGCCAGCTGTGCTCTGGGCCTCTCGTGCCACCTGAGCCTCCCATCCCTGAGAGCCTAGGAGGCCTGCAGCCACAAGGCCTCTACCACCGGACAGACCAGGCGGAGGAGCGAGTAGTACAATTACAGTGAGTCTGAGGCACGGCCAGGCTTGCCTGCACACCCAGCTCCTGTGTCCAGCAGGCCAGAAAAATATTTACCGTGTTGTTGGTGAGTCCCACACCATGCCCGCTCCACCAGTTCCACGGTCCACCGAGAGGGATTATTCAGGTCAGTGGACAGCCAGGCCCAGAACAGTGAAGAAGCCGCAGTCATGCAGGCTATAGCAGAGACCCATAATGCGACACGCTCATCTGGTGTAAAAAATGAGTTACTGTCTCGCCGGGGATTAATCGGGAGGAATGGGACTGTTGGGAGAGACTCGCTACCTGACCTGCCTTCTTGGCCTTGCTGTGCCCTGCTGCATGCTGCCTTGTCTGTGCCCTTACTGATTTGGTGAGTAGCTGTGTGCAAGCTGGTTGTTGGAATTAATACCTTTCACATCCCAGAAATGTGTTTTTTTTGGGGTTGTTTGCCATAGCCATGTGTCTGGTGGTGGTGGAAGGTTTGCTGTCAGCTTATGTTTCTTTAGGTGGAGGGGATTTGCTGGCTGTTGAAGCTGTCCATGTTGGTGGGGTGGGTGGGGGCTATTTCTTTGGTATGCTATGGACACTGGTCATGTTGGTGGGGTGGGGACACTCAGTTACTGTGCTATTGGTGTAGTGGTGTTTTGTTGGGGAAACTCACTGGATGGTCTGTGTTTGGTGGGGCTTGGGGAATGGTCTGTTTTGTGGGTTGGGTCGGGAGACAGTCTGTGTGTTTTGGGGCTGACTCACTGAGAGGATGGTCAGTGTTTGGTGCTGGGGAGGGCTCTGCGTTGGTGGGGCTGGGGGACGATCAGTGTTTGGGGCTGGGGTGGTTAGTGTTTGGGACTGGGAAGGCAGTCAGTGTTTGGTGGGGCTGGGGGACAGTCTGTTTTCTATTATGGGGTCTGGTGGGGTGGAGACACAGGCCATGGTGATGTGGGGACACTGGCTCTGATGGTGGGGTGGTGACACTAGCCATTGTTTGGTGGACTTGGCTGACCATTTGTCTGGGGACTGTCCATAATGTGGAAAAGGGGACTGTCCATGTTTTTCTGCCGGTGTCTTGTGAGGAGGGGGACTATTTGCTGGTCGGTTGTCGGGGGATCTTTCCATGTTGGCTTATGGGGGGGTGAATGTCGGTGATTGCTGATCAGGTGTCTAGGACGGACTATCAATGTTGTTGGGGAGGGAACCTCCGTGTTTGCTAGCCAGGTGTTTGGGGGATTGTTCATGTTGGTGGGGCGGGGGAAATTCTGTGTTTGCTAGCTGTGTGTTGGGGGGTGGGACTGTCCTTGGTGGGATATGAGGGACCGGCCCATGTTTGCTGGCTGCCTGGGTGTCTGGTGGGACTGTCCTTGTTGGTTGGGAGGGGCATTCTATGCTCACTGGCCTGGTGTCTGGTGGGAGGGGGGACTGTTTGGGTGTCTGGGGGACTGTCCTTGTAGGTGGGGTGAAGGGGGACTGTCCATGTTTGCTGACTGGGTTTCTGGTGGACTGTCCGTGTTGGTTAGGAGGGGACATTCTGTGCTTGCTGACTGGATGTTAGCATACAAACATAAGTAAATGTTAAAATGTAATTTCCACCTCATCCTTTACCTGTCAAGGATGTACCTCACTGACCTGTGCCCACAGCTAGCATACAAACATTAGTAAATGTTGAAACATTATTTCCCTCATCCTTTACCTGGCTGTAAAAGTAATCTTCACTTTTTGATTTCTCTGATTGTCCACTGTGGAGGGGTGAAACAGACAGATTCCTTGGCCTTGCTGTCTCTGTCTTCATTGCCTGGCAAACACAACCAAAGGGGTAGCTTTTTGTGTTCTCCCGTACAGTGTTACAAGACTAGCAAAAAATCTTGCACTAAAACATGCACCCTAAAGAAATGATTATACTACTACCTGGCTATTGTTATAGCGACTACTGACTGGCCATGATTTTTTTGGGGTTGGAACACTGGTCGTGTGTGGGTGGGGTCTGGGACACTGCTGGTGTGTGTGTGTGTGGTTGGGGACACTGCTGATCGTGGTGTGTGTGGGGTTGGGGACACTGCTGGTCGGTGTGTGGGGGGTTGGGGACACCGCTGGTCGTGTGTGTGTGTGTGTGGTGTTCGGACACTGGTCATATGTGTGGGTGAGGTTGGGGATACAGGCATTGTGTGGGTGTGGGTGTGGTGGGGCACTGTTGTGTGGGTGGGTGGAGGCACTGGCATTGTGTCGGTGGGCGGGTTGTAATTGTATACCAGGCAAACTGTGCTGACCGGTAGCTCAACATCTCTCTTTCCAGACAAAGAAAGAAAGAAACATAAACAAAATGCAGTATAAAATGTGGTTTTATTTATTTTTGTGTGCCTGTGATGGGAGGCACAGACCTGGATGCCTGGAGCGGATACCAGATAAATGGAGCTGGAAATGGTGTTGGTTGGGTGGGGTGGGAGAGTGGCTGTGCTAGCGCGGTGAGAGAGGCTGTGCTGGTGGGGTGGACACAGAGTATGGAGAGTGGCTGTGCAAGTCCATCAGGGTGCAGAGAGTAGCTGAGCTGGCCAGTCTGGGTGGAGATAGTGGCCTTGCAGGTCTGGGGTGGGAGAGTGGGCTGTAGCTTTTGCATGGACATTTAATTCACTGTTGCTTGCTGTGCCTTCTGCTGCCCTGCCAGCTTTGTGCTGCTGTGCTGACCAGGGCGGACTGGTACACATGCTGAAAAAATAGTTCTGGCCACTGGTGATGGAGGAGGGAGGGTGGACGGGCATACTGGCACAGAAATATTTTTTCAACATGTATACCAGTCTGCTGGGTCCATGCCATGCTTACCTCCCTCATACAAGGGCTTCTGAGCACTAAAGATAAGTTTCTGTGTCAAAATTAGGAACTGTTGGAAAGTATGAAATCCTACAGTATAAAAATTGTGCATGTTTATGTAGTTTCACGTTACTGTGTGGTTCAACAAGATGTTCTGTGGTCTCTCCTCCTCATTTAGCACCCTGACCTCAGACTCTAGCTATCCCCCCAGAGCAGGGGAAGGTCTGTTGTTTGTGGTCTTTGGTGGTTCGTTGGCATTGTAAAATGCATTGTTTCATTTACTGTGTTGTACTGCCTGGACCTGCTTTACCCTGTCTCTATTCTGAATGTAAACATGGTATAAAAAGTTCATTTTTGGTGGTGTGTGTCTGTCTGTGTCTGTGTGTAGAAGAATAGAGACACAAGCTCGGACAAAAAAACTGTATTAAACCACATCAAACTGAACAACCATGTTTCATTTGTGCCCTTCAAAACTGTCAGATGAGACAATTTTGAAGTAGTCTGGGGAGGGGAAGCATCCACGGCAACCTGAGCTACCACAACCGCCCACCACTCACTGTCATAGGTGATGCTAATAAAACCACCAACCAAGTGCTTACCTTTCAGGGTGGGTCCCGCGAGGCTGTGCACAGGTATCTGGAGTCATTGTTCCAGCAAACTTCCTGTAGTGCCTGTTCTCTTAGGTTAGTGATGATCACTTTTGTGCCAGGGCAGTCCATGTTTGCTTGGATGGGGTTGTGTAGCCCTGGGCAAGACAGAGATGCATATTCCTTAGGAGCCCATGGGGAGGAGAGTGGTAGGGGTTGGTGAGACCACACCATGCCCATGATCATCTTGAACAATTAGGGATTTACATTGTTCTGTTGCACTGTCCCAGGTACATCAGCAAGCTTGTTAAGAGCACCGCCTGAGGGATATCAGCAAGTCCCAGGCTTATGTATGCAATGCTTGCTTGCTTGAGGAGAGCATTATCCTCTTCGCTGCCTTACCTAACCAGATTCAAGCATGTGACACTGAATAATATGGGATGGGATGGGATGGGAGACTAATGAATTAACTTGGTTATAGCAAAGAAAAGTGTTAACACTGGTGCAAGTAGCAATAATGTCCAACAGGGCGTGTGTCATGCTGGGATAACGTCACGCCTCAGGTGGTTGAACGCGATTGCATCCAATACATAAGGCATGACATTATCCTAGCATGACACACACCCTGGAGGGCATTATTGCTATTATACAATGGCATGTTGTTATACAGAATTAAAAAATAATAATTTTAAAGATGTTTTATTTGGTGTGGAAATATTTTTAAGAGAAGATAAAAACCACACTAATGCTAACAATCATCAAGAGGTTCACGGAGAGCTGAGACTAGACCTGTGATGAATCGGATGTACTGGGATAACATCTGGGTCTAGCCAAGACTGACCAATCAGAGGCCAGCATTAATTCTTGTCATTGTATAATCGCATTTTTTTTGTAATCTATGTAAATAAGGGCTCATGCTGTGAGGATGCACATGCTGGGATGTTTCCCATACCATCCATGTTTATAGGTATACTGAGGTGGCACAGCCATTTGCTGCACTTCCTTGAAACATGCTTTTGCACCCTCAAGGGTGGGAGGGCTGGCTCAAGCAGACATTTCAAGAAGTTCAGGATCCACTATAAGGGCTGGACTTGGAAGGGTTATGTAAGCAGCAAAGGTGGATGAGAGACTAGTGAGCTATCCACCTGGAGGTTCAGGTGGGGCAAAATTAGGTCAAGACTGATTTGAATTGAAGCTGAGGTGAGGTTCTGTCCTCTTGAGAAGGAAGTTAAGTTCCTTACATATTTTCAACTTTACAAGTAAGTCCTCACTCCCAAGGCAGAAGAACGAAGAACTGAATACAAAACAGGTCTCGGTCAGTTTTTCGACTCTGGTCTCAGGAGGAGTTGGGCCGAGAGCAGGCTGCAGTAAAACTGGTGGGCTGGGGAAGTGCTCTGATTTGGCCTGGGCTGGTCCTCGCAGGAGTTACTCAGCTGTAGTCTTAAATGTTTTTGGGCATTATTTGATGCTGGTTGATTTGTTTGCATTACTTAGCCACCTCCCTCTTCACTGTCGTGATACGCTGAAAATCAGGACTTTTTGTTACTTTGCCCCCTGTAAAAATAACAAACTACACCCCTGACGCCTGTTTACCCAGTGATTGTTTCCGCCCTTCTTGGGAAGGGGCAGGTATTAGATTGAGATGGTGGGTATTTCACACGTGTAAACCACCCTGCAGCCGAATGGGGTTGCTGGTTGCTTTCTTTTCCTGCCATTTAAATAACAGGAAAAATAATGGAATTAATTCCCAGTCAAATTTAATTACAGAAAGGGAAGGCATTTGTATTTTCCAGCACCCTACCCTCGAGGCTCATGGGTTCAAATCCATATAGAGATTAAAATGCATGTTCTGTGAAGTCACAATGAGCTGATAAATGGAGTTACATGGATCACATTAGTCATGGGGACTTTCTGTTCCCATACAGAACAACTAGGCAAGAAAAAGTCCCTCCCCCACAGACACACACTGCAGATAAGCTACCCGTGAAACTAGGCTAGAAGATGTTGTAAGAACAGATGTTACCCTGTATCTGTGTAGGACAGACAGACAGCTCCGGTTACATAAAGCAGAATAATATTTACCGCTGCTGGGTTGCAGGATAAACTGGGTTCTTTATTCCTAAAGTGCACTCCACAGTGGCAACAAACTTCGACATTCCTCTTCCAAGCCACACATTTTCATGCAATTTGGTGCTTTCTCTAGAACAGCTTTTGATACTAACTCATCTTTTGAAATTGTGGAGGAATCTCAGAACATACTGTGTGCTAACAGTGAATCCATATAATTAGGTGCACGGGTGTGTGTGTGTGTGTGTGTGTGTTTACTTGTCAGTCACTGCTCTTGCACAATAGGCGCTGCCTTTATTTCACCACTGCTAGAAGTGATGGAAAATGTAAAATATGCCCCTCAATCAAAGAACTACAGTAGCCTAGTGGGCTACACCCCGTAACCGTGTTCCAACAAGGCGGATACATAAGTTGCCGCCAAGCCTTCAGTTCTCAGGGTTTTATTTTAAGGAACAAGCCTTCCAGATTGCATCTTGCAGAAACCAAACCAGTCACAGGGCAAGGATGGGCTCTTCATTTGGTGTTGGGGGCCCGACATTCATGACGCTCCTGGAAGCCCACCCAACCGGGTGTTATGAACTACAATCCGAGACCACCAATATACTGCACATAAAGGTTAGATCCCTTTGTTTTACTGCTCATTTGTAGTATGCATCTTCTCATCACCACATGGGTTTTCATCTACACCACGTTCTTAGTCACAGGTAAGGGATTCCAACCGTTCTTGCATTTATCTCCAGAACTACAGGTTGGCCATCAGTTTAATGCCACAGTTGTCCTGCTGACCTGAATTTCGTTTCACTGCCTTACCTTTTAGAAATAAAAATACTTTTTGTTTATTTGTTTAGAAAATGGGTGTTTGTGGGAGTACATAACTCCATGATCTATTAAATAATAAAACATTGGGGATCAAGCCATCAGCAGAGTTAGATAAGCCACTACCGAAATTTGTTTTTTCAGAAGATTGGCAATCTGCAGGAATTTCAAAGGACAACACTCCTCAAATTAAAAATATTGAACATTCAGGGAAGTCCTTAAAATTCATGGGCAGGCCTATTTTTCTGCTAGATGCATACATTTGAAGGAGCGATTGTTACGCTTGCATTAAGGTGTTGAATAACTGTGTTTTAAATACTCAAAAGGCTGTTCTTATTTAAACAAAATACATTTAAAAAAAAAGAGTCGGCATTCTCCATCCTGGGCATTCAGTAATCATTACCGTCCTTGAATGTCTAGTTTAGCCCAGGAATGTGGAGGGGGTTGAAAAGGAGATAAAACATATTTTATATCCTGGTTTATTTACAGAGGAGCTCTCTAGTGACTCTGTATTGTAGAAACAGCTGTGGATCCTGGGATATTATTTGGGGGGCATTGTATGATAAGTGACTGTAGGGTTCCTGTCCTTAAAACACGGGCTGCTCTTGTTCTTTTTCCCTGGCACCCTTCAGAAAATATTATTTATGTATATATACGTGTAGGCGTGCCTGTGTGCATGTATTTATACAGTACTATAATGTTACGAGTGAATAAAGACATAATCAAATGCATGTATCCAAGAACCCACGTGTAATATGTAAGAACTAAACTGTGCAATAATTCAGTCTCTGCTGGAATATATGCACTGTAGGTTCAACAGCAGTAAATCTACCTACCAAAACATTAGTTTACCCCATGTTTAAAGCACTTATATTCAAATAACATGTTCTAGGCTGGTGGTTTCATCATGCATAATCCTTTTTTACATTTCTCATTAACAAGTGCTTATTGGACTGTCTGTTCACAGCTAATAAAAACAAAACAAACAAGAAAACAAAAACAGAAAAAACAATGCTGCCCTCAATTGCCCCTGTTAGGTTTGTCGAGATCACTGTCATCTTAAGGGTCAGCCCCATGATCCATAACAAGAGCACCACAGCCAGAAACCCCGGGGAAGCTGCCTAATGATGTATAAGAAAATATAGCCTACTTGTTTATTTATTTAGTCAGTTTGGTCAGGAAAGACGACTGAGATGAAACTCCTTTCCAGGTGAGATTCTGGAGCACAGGGAGGTTACGCAGCATGCAAGAAGGGACTGTGAGATTCAAACTAAAGTGGGTGCAGTTAAGCTTTCTTAATACAGGTAGAGTTGGCAAGTTGACCCAGGGCCAATGTAATTAGAGCTTATGGGTGGACAAGACAAGAAAACGCTGCACAATTTTGTGCGGATAAAGCACGATAACACATTCATTTTTGAACAGTAAGCTAGGCAGGCTAAAATTGAAAGTAATTAGTAGAATCGGGATTGAGCTAAGTATATGACTGCTGGACACAGAACAGTGCCCGGCAGACAGAGCAGAGATGGGGGCTAACAGCAGGAAGCTTGTAACAATGGCAAGGACAATCTGTAGTTTCACAGCTAAAGAAAGCAAAGTGACAGAGTATTTATTTAGTCAGTTTGGTCAGAAAAATGCACTGAGATGAAACTCCTTTCCAGTTGAGATTCCAGAGCACAAGGAGGTTACGCAGCATGCAAGAAGGGACTGTGGGATTCAAACCCGGTTTGCTGGCTCTCTGGGCTCACAGCTCAGTGCTGTAACTTAGGCTATACTGTTCTATTATAAAATAGTGTACAGCAAAAGGAAAACAAATATATTTACAATGACTGCGATAGCTGAGTGGAGTATACACTTTTACATTTCATATTATGGATGATCCAGTTCCTTAAGTGGTCACATGTCTCCTACCAAAACCCGGGGCTGGAGAAATGTTTCATAGACAAGAAACAGCTGCACAATTTTGTGCAGATAAAGGCAAGATAACACTTTCATTTTGAACAATAAGCTAGGCAGGCTAAAACACTGCACAATTTTGTGTGGATAAAGGCAAGATAACATTTTCATTTTTGAACAATAAGCTAGACAGGCTAAAAATTGGAAGTAAGCGGTAGAATCAGGATTGAGCTAGGTATATGACTGCTGGACACAGAACGTGCCCCAAGTGGACAGCTGGTATAACTAACTACTGGGGAAAAAAGTGGAAGTAAGCGTAGAATCGGGATTGAGCTAGGTATATGACTGCTGGACACAGAACAGTGCCCCAAGTGGACAGCTGGTATAACCACCTAATGGGAAATGGCCAGCGAGAGCATCCAGAGACAGAGGGGAAGAGTCGAAGACACAGGTACCAGAAGGAAAGCATTATGCCTGTATGTAGAACTGTCAGGATATCCTCTGTAAAAAGCACCAAGGATTCATAAAGTTTTAGGCACATCTAGAGAGGTATCATACCTGGGGCAGGCTTCCTTAACTCTGTAGCGGGGAGAAGCGGGTGGCTGATTTGGAGGCACCGCCCACGGAGATGTTACGGGTGGCGACTGCTGGTGAAGGCACCACACTGCAGGAGCTCCCAGTCGGGGGGCTCTTTGCCTGCAGAAGACAGAGGATTAATTCAAGTCACTGTGTACAGGGGAATCAAAATCAACAGGCGGGCAGACAGAGCAGAGACGGGGCTAACAGCAGGGAGGCTTGTAACAATGACAAGGACAATTTGTGGTTTCACAGCTAAAGAAAGCAAAAAGTGACAGAGTATTTATTTAGTCAGTTTGGTCAGGAAAGACTCACTGAGATGAAACTAGTTTACATTTTGTGTGGAGATCGTATCGGGAATGTTACAAGAAAAATAGCCGAGCCTGCAATGAGTGTGGGGAGGGGTGGAGTGTACAGCGAGACTGTGGGAGGGTTTGTCTACAACCATAGTAAACTCAATGTAGGCTGGAGTTGGGACGGGTTAAACATACTGTGTTGGGGAGGGCACTCTGGAGACATGAAGCGCAAGAAAATAGGGCTGTTTAATTACCATGCCTTATACAGTCAGTGTAGTACTTGGGCTGGGCTGTCCGCAGAAGAAATACTGTTGTGAGGATGGAAAACATGACATAGGTCCTTTTCTGAAGCAAAACGCCTGCAGGCTCCTCACCACTGCAGACTTAAAAGAGACCTGGGGTTATTATTTCAGATGACCTAAAGGTGTCTAAGCAGAGTACAAAGGTAGCAGGGCAGGCAGTGGCATGCTGGGACACATAGGCAGAGGTATCACTAGCAGAAAGTGGGGAAGTAGTGATGCCATTGTATAAAACACTAGTGAGGCCTCACCTAGAGTACTGTGTGCATTTCTGGCGGCTGCAACCTTCATGAGCACATTGACAAGGTGGAGGCAGTCCAGAGAAGGGCGACTAAGATGGTACACGGCTTGCACTACAAAACATATAAGGAGAGATTGAAGGACCTCAATATGTATTCACTGGAGGAGAGGAGGGATTGGGGGACATGATAGAAGCTTTCAAGTACCTGAAGGGCATAAACAAGGTAAAGGGGAGACATCTTCCAATATAGAAGGAGTACAAGAATGGGAGGCATGATATGAAATTGGAAGGTGGAGGACTTCCAGTTCTGCCACGGACCTCTAGGCTGCTTTTCTTGAACGCCTCCACCCATTTGTTGAAAAGAAAGTTCAAAATCCCGCTTTGACGCGCTAAACAAAAGAAAACCCTCAACTATGTCGAAGACCTCACAAAGAGATAAACAAGGCTCTTTGAAGGCTGGAGTATCAAGAAGTCGATAGAAGTAGAGCCCAATGCAGAGGGACATAGGGCCACACAGCAGGAGCTGATCGCCAAGCAGCACACAAGGGTCAGACTACGACACTGATAGGGAGCAAGATAGACTGACTCGGTCATGCAATAAAACAATTTAAGGGAAATAAGGGCCTCGACTGAAATGAAGAAAGACCTTCAGGGGTTATCCACAATTATCGGGTTAGATCAGAGAATTGAGGAAGCAGAAGCAAGAATAGTGGGGCGAAGATGTAAATACCTGTCTGGGCCAGGCAGTTAGTGCCTTATTGCAACAATCAATGGCATTACAGGCTAAGTCAATAGATCTAGAAGCAAATCCTGAAGAAACAACCTGAGGCTTTATGGTATGATAGTCTCAGACCATGCCCGATATTCCTTCAGGTAGATCTGGGAGGTTTCAGAAAACGTTCTGGAGACTAAATGTTCCCTGTTACAGGACAAGGGGTTAAGCAGTAGGTGAATGATGCCATCAAACAAGCCATAGAATAAAACGATCCCCAGATATAACCTCGCGCTCCTGTGGACACGATAAAAGCCATAGTGAGGGAAAATTAATATCCATAGCGGCGGATAAAAGAAACAGAGGGAGAGAAAGGTGGAATCCTGAGGAATTAAATAGACGCCTGGGAAGCAAAATTAAAAGAGAAATATAATAAAAAGGTGTTTCAAAGATTAAGCAAACTAAAGAAAGAATTGAATGGGGAGCTGGAGTATTATATCAAACAGAAACTGCTATATATTAAACAAAAATATTGTGAAGGTGGCCCCAGGGCAACCAGAATCCTTGCAGCTAGGTTACTGCATCCAAAAGCAAGGGCTCACATAGCCAAAGTAGCACACCCACAAAGTAAGGATATTAAACAACCACACTGGATATAGCAGAGCCTTTTAGATCCTGCTACAGGAACTCTGCTAAGGCCCCCCACCCCAGAGGAGCTGAATATGGTCCAATATTTGAAGAAGATCTCCTTCCTACAATCGCAGAATCGGCACAAAGTCAACTCACGAAACCGTAACCAGTGAAGAATTGAGACAGGAAATAGTTAGACTTAAAGCAAATAAATGTCCAGGACAGACGGATACCCCACTGAGATGTATAAACATTTTCAGGAACAGTTGGCTCCACTATTGTTAAAGGTATTTAACGAAACCCTTACGTCAGAAGCTTGCCCTCCAGAATCTTGGTCACAGACGGTCATTTTGGTAATACCTAAGGAGGGTAAGGATCCTAAATTATGCCCTCTTATCGACCCATCTTCCTTTTAATACAGACTAAAGTATTTATGGCAATAATATCCCATAGATTACAACAAATTTTACCAAAGTTAATACAAACAGGTCAAACAGGGTTCATCCCAGGTAGGCAGCCCAAGATAATCTAAGGAGGACCGCATATGCTCTGGACCATCTTAACTGCACTAGGTAGCCTGCTATCCTTTCTCAGCTTAGACGCCGGAGAAGGCTTTTGATAAAGTCTTGTGGATCTTTCTCCGGTGGTGCTTAGCGGTTTGGCTTTCCAGCACAGTTTGTGGCCTTGATTAGAAAGATATATGCTACCCTAAGGCATACATAAGAGTCAATGGACACCATTCTAACGATTTGTACTAGAAAGAGGAACGAGACAGGATGCCCCTTTCCCCACTTTTATTTGCCTCTATACTTGGAACCCTTGGCCCAGGAGCTTCGGGAAAATCAGGATATATGGGTGTACAAATAGGGGGACCCAGCAAAAGTTAGTTTTATGCAGACGACATCCTGCTCTATTTAACCCAACCAGAGACGCCTTTACCAAGCTTTATTCCAACATTTAAGGGTGTTCTTAACCCTTCTGGATACACCCTCAATGAAACTAAAAGAGAGGTATTGAAACTTTATTTCCAACCAACCTCGAGCTTAAAGCACATTACCCTATGAAATGGAGCTGCCACATATGAAATACTTGGGTATAAGAGTAACAACGACAACTACCCCACTAGTTCAACTAAATTATCCACCAATGGTGAAACAGATACAGGAGGATATACTGAAGGTGGAGACTTCTCCCAGTCTCCATTACGACAAGGGTACAAGCAATAAAAATGAATGTACTGCCATGTTTTTTATTTTATTTCAGTGTGTACCTGCCCCAATATCGCTTAAACAGATAGGAGAGTGGCAAAATTATTGAGAATTTCATCTGGTTAGCCAAAAACCCAGGATTAGAAAGCAAACCCTATACTTATCCAAAGATGCAGGAGGGCTTGCTGTCCCCTTCTGGCGGATATTGGATAGCAACTCAGACGAGAATAGTCTTGTTATTACAACATTCTAGCTATGGGGCCAGATGGAAGGAATTGGACCTAGCTGTAAACCTGTCTCCTCCTTATTGGCACAGTGCACACATTAAATCCAGGGGCTAAGTGGGTGAAAATGCCTTATCAGGGACGGAAACAGCTATACAAGGTTACAGGCAAGGACTTATGAGAGGACTATCCAGGGTCTACCTGTGGAAATACACCTGGTGGTCCATAACACGGAGAGGAATCGGGCAGCCACAAACCCATGGTACAAAAACAAAAGAGACAGGGCTGTGTAGCCCCATGGCAGCTCCTCAGAGGGGACCAGGTTATAGCGTTTGGGGAAGCACAGATTAAATTTGGTTGGAAAGTGGGAGAGCTACTTTACTATTACCAGATAGAGATTACATAGCAACAGAAATGAATATCTCAATTAAAAGAGGGTGTGGTTCTCCAGTACTGAACACATTCAAATTAATTTGGAATTTGAGTAGGAGAAAACGCTTATCTCTATTTTGTATCAAAACTATATAAAAGATCTCCAACACACAACAGAATATATTAAAGCAAAATGGGAACAAGAACTTGGGATTACACTAAGTAGTAAAGACTGGATAAGACTGTGGCAAAATACATGGAGTACAACATCATCTCCGGATGGAGGAATTTCTGTGAAAATTAAGGGTATGTTTCTTTAGGGCTCCCTCTCAGACAGCTGGGTGGCATAGATCTAATTCCACTAGTTGTTGGAGAAATTGCAATTGGGGTGGCCAATTTGATGCATATTTTTGGCAATGCCCTGAGTTAAAGGAATTTTGGTGAAAATACAAAGTACCTGGGGAAATGTTCGTATAGAGTCTCCACTGGGACCAACATATGATTTTAGTGTTGTACCCTGAAAATCTTAAGGAAAAGAAGCAAGGTATCTCTGGAACATATTGATTGCCGCAGCGGGAAAGGCGATCTCCAGAAGACGGCTTGTCCCAAATACTCCTACGTGGAGGAGTGGAAAGAGTTGGTCGATGGAGTAAAAAGTTTGAGAGGGTTACCTACCACTCAGACAAAATCGACTACAGTTCAAAATAGGTGGAATAGATGGAGCTGTCCTGAGTGACAGAGAAGGGAAGGGAAGACCTGACATTTTATAGGTGAGAATCTAAAATAGAGAAGGAAATACACATTCAAAACAGGGTTAGGGTATAAAGTTACTGAACGAGAGTTGGAGAGAGGAAAGGGATAAAAGGATTCTTTTGGTGACATTTCACCCATTTAAACCCCCTTGTGGATAGGGAGAGAAGGTAGAGAGGGGTCCACAGTTGAAATGAATAAGAAGCTCTGGGTAGTTCTGGTCCATATAAGATACCTGTAAGAAAGAATAGGAGTTATAGGTCTTCTGAAACTGGCTATCATACAAATGAAATATAACATAATGTAATGAAAATGGAAAACAACCAGTCTCTAAGTTATCTAATCCTAAATATGAGTAGTAATATCAAGTAATTGGAAATTAGCTGAAGTTTCTTGTTTTTTTTTTTCCTTGTAATTTTTAATTTGAATGGAGTAAATCTACTGTTCTTAGCAACATGCTCAAATATTGAATGGATGTATTGAAATATGGAATTGCATATCGTGATGCAGAAAGATTGGTTTGTATGGAGATGACAAGAGAAAATAAAGCTAAAGTATAAAAAAAAGAAATTGGAAGGTGGCAGGTTAAGGGAAAATGTGAGAAAGTTTTTCTTCACGGAGAGGGTGGTGGATGCATTGAATAATCTGGCACAGGAGGTAGTGGGAGCAAGCACAGTGGAGGGATTCAAACATGCCTGGGACAGGCATAAGGGAACCTGGGAGGTGGGAAGGAGTAAAAAGCCACTGACCAGATAGGGTCAAAGGCCACAAGCAAGTTTAGGGCTTACAGGCAGACTGGATGGGCCTAGCAGTCCTTATCTGCCAACTATTTCTCTGTTTTCATTTCATTTTCATTTTATACTGGAAAGGCATGTGGCAAAATGCCCATTTTCACATGCTCCATTTTAAGGTTTTACAGTGGTGGATATATGCACTTTATACAGACACATGGTTAAAAAAATACAAGGACAACATATACTGGAATTTCAGCTACATACAAAATGGTTTATGTACAGCAGCTACAGTAGTAACAGCAAGTCTAAAAATTTACAAATACACGGAGAAGGCTGGAAATACTCTGAAAGAGTTTAGAAGGGAAAAGAGGCATGGGAGCAGTGAGGTGGACAAGAGAGAGGGGTTAAGAGAAAAGAGGGAAAATTCTAACTGAAAATTGTTTCTATGTTTCTAAGGCCAAGATATTACAGAACAGGCAGCAATTTTAAACAGGCAGTCACTTTATGGTACAGGAGGTAACAGTAACATATTGTATGAAAGCTCAGAAGAACTAGAAACATAGAGGATAATGGATGGCAACAGTGAACAACAACACTGTTGTTCACTTCGAGAGGTTGTCATGCCAACCATTTATACCTCGAGAGTGAAGTCGAGAGGTTTACGGTTGTCATACAACCATGAGAAGTGAAGACAGTGTTGTTGCTTCTGTTGCCCATCCATTGTCTTTATAGTGTATGGGCAACAGTAAATAAACAGATTGTCACTTCTTCTGTGATTGCACCTGCTCAAAAGTCCGTGCTACTCACCGCAATTCCTTCTCCTCTCCCTCAACAACAGGCTGCATCTGGCGGTGCAAGAGAGTGGGATGTGACTCGGCTACAGTAACTGGGAGGTAAGTCCTCTAAGTCTGTGGGATTCCACTCAGGAAGGCAGCAGCTCTAGACAGGCTGACAGTTTGAATGTAAACCTCAGAGGCTACATGGTTTTGGACATGCTATGCCACCACTTCGCGCAAGCGCAAAGATAGTCAATGCTGTTGTACCATCACTGTGACATACCAATGATAGTGCAACAACTTACTGACGTTACAGTGATGGTACAACAATACTAGTAAATGATAGATTTTGACTAATAACAACGTTCTACCATACACTATATACAGTATATTCACAGTATCAGAGGGTATAGCCAAATAATACATTCAAGGTTACAAATAAAGACGAAGCATAGCAATAGGGCAGGAGGACTAGGTGTATCAGGTGTTGTGCAAGAAGTGAAATAATTATGGTAAACCGTAGGTATATCAGATGGAGGGTATTTTAGCTTCAGTTGTGTGGGCTTAGAGCAGTAGAATAATTGCCAAGGGATCGAGCAACAAGGATAGGCTGAGGTCAAATGAGCATGGGAGTGGGTGTTTCAGGGAGGGAAGAGCAAGTGCACTGGTTTGGGGCCATAAAGTGATTGCATACATTTTGATTGAAGCTGGTGTAAGTGTCGGAGGGATGCAGGAAATGAGTTCCAGTACTGAGGAGCAAAGTGGAGAAGGCCTGTGATCCCATGTTAGTCATGCATCTGGGAACTGACAGTAAGGTCTGTTCACCAAACGTAGAGAATAGTGGGGCTTAGTGGAGTAAGCATGCATGCTAGTGAGGAGGGAACACCAGCTTGAACAATGCTATCAGTCAGGGTGCCAAGGGCATAGTAACAGTTTTCCTTAGGTAGAAGTCAGTTAAGACCCCTGTATAGCTAACAGCAATGTGTGAGGCATTAAGATGAAAGGGCAAAATTACATTTTATTATAGGTGGTGTTCCATTTGTGAAGATTGGCTTTGGCAGCACCAACATAGGTAACAGATGCTTTTAAAGTGAGAATTGGAGAGCATATGAGGGCAATTGAAAATGGGGACCCTAACAATGCTCTTTTAGCCAACATGAACAAGGTAGTGAATACGGATATGCATACTGTAAATTCTCATTCACTGGTGGTGAGAAATTTTTAAAACCTTTAGGGAGGGAACTATGACAGAATTCTATTAAAGAGGGGACAATAATGTATATTTGCTACAGAAGCCACTGAAAAAACAGGATTAAATGATAGATTGGAGGTATCCTCTTTGTAGCTGGCTAAATGTTATTGTTTTTCATGCCAACAGCTTTGTATTAGTCCTGCACAGTACAAAGTGGTATTTATTAGGTACTCAGTTATACATCACTGGTTATGTGTTTTAAACTACCCTAGAGTAATTTTTGTGTCTCTAGTGATGTTTGATTTAGGTTTTAGTCACTTAAAAGGTGCAGGATAAAATGCACTGCACATATGGTCTTAGGTTGAACTATGTCTTGAATGCATTAAGCACTGCTCTTCATTATTTTAATACTGCTTGCTTTTCCTTCCAGATGCAGCATTTTATGGCTATCCCAGACGAGTCTAGGAGCCAGTGGAAATCACTGCATGGATTAGCCTTAAAGATGGGTAATAATATGGATCATGATCACTGAAACATTGAATGGTATTCTGTGACACGGTTTATTTGGAATCCTTGGCAGTTCAGGTATAATGTGTCAAACTGTATAAGACCATTGATTTCTATAGTACCCATTGTATGGGGAACTCCCTGTCACAGTAATGGACCACTTTTCTCATTTACTGAAACTTCTGTTGCAACAGTTCTCTCATTTCTTCTTTTGTTCTCTGTATTTTCTAGTCTAAAGGCTGGCCACCTTTGGGCACCCCCTCCTTCTTAGCTGTCACCCACTTTAATTTCCTTTTTCCCTCTTTAAAGATCCAGCTATTGGGAGGTTAAGAAAGTGACCTCTGCAACATTTTGATAAAAAAGCCCATGTGGGGATTATGAGGAAAAGTACTGGTACTAGTAATAAAATGCCCTGAGCAACAGTACACTCAGGACAGGAATGTACAAACTGTTATCTGCCAGAGCAAATGGCTCGGACGTATGGTTAATGAAGCACCTCCCTTTGTTTTTCTGTATCCCTTTAGTTTCTCTGCTGCCCCATAGTATTATGTATAAAACTGCTACGATATCTTTTATAGCAGACAGCATGTTCCTACATGAGAGCTTGGGGTACAAAATGTTCTGACCTCGGATCTGACCTTACCCAATGTTGTAAACAGACCTCCAGCAGGTGCCTCTGAACTGTTCTCTATGGAGCAACAGTGACCCCTAGTGGCTAAGTTTATGTTAGGTCTGATATCAATCACAGGGAATGGAAATTTTACTAACTTCTAGAGAGCCTATGAAAGCTGTAACTCAGTTCTGAGATGAGTTTTAGACTGAAACTGAAATAAATATGGTCAGTTCCTGCTGGCTGGCGAGGTAGAGGACTGAGAGGAGTCCCATGCTACTGCAGAGTGGAAGCTGAGAGAAGTTTGCCATATCATAAGAACTTTATCTGTGCTCATTTTCTGTTTATTTTTATGAAGTCTCTTTGCATCTGCCTTGAAAATGTGTTTATGAAGCAATAAACATCATACTAGACAAAGTGTGTTAACCTTATAAGAACTGTGTTGTGTTCACCTATTGTTCCACACTCTTACACCCATATCATATTGATGGTGATGCAGTAGAGGGACAGTTTCCTGATGGTTTCAAAATTGTGGTACCAATACATAATTAAAACCGTGTTACTATACATATTATCTGACCTGTTTTGCTAGTTGTGCTTCAGGTTTTTACTGTTTTTAATTGTATATGATATTTGTCAGGAATGATCCTGGTATTTATGTGGTTTCCAAGTGTGTACTATGACTCTGTACTATGATGTATATACTTTAAAGTTTGTTATGTATGGTCATGTCTATTGGGCACTGACACACTTGATGCACCTTAGCCACTGGGGTGTACGCCTTAAGACCTTGCAATTTAAAGGGACATTATGGTTCACCTTCACCAACCTTTGGCAAAGTGCTGTTGTGTGAAATGTGTCAGGCATGTGAGGTTAAGAAACTGTGGAGGGGATTCCATGAATGTTTTTTGTCCTGAAGTTTACCAAATGCTACTGTCTTGGAATTAAAACGTGTGAGCTGCACAATTCTGCACCAGTAAAGAAGAAGAATGAGCACTCAAGGTAAACTGGCCCAGTTTCATTATTTGTTCAGCAATACTTGTTTCCAAGCCTTCAGTCTGTAGTAAATGGCAGTCTCCTTTCCTACTTGCACATCTGTTGTTTCTGACCACGGCACTATCACTCCCTGGTTGCAGTTTCCTCATGACCTTTGCATAGAGAGGGATGCCATAGGAACTAGTGACAAGCCTGAGCTTGCCACTATGAGGCGCCTAACATTTGCAGTGATGTTGTTCTGTTTATGGTACAGGGCTCCCAACCTTTTGTTTACTGTGGACACTAGGTGGTCAATAGCAGCAAATGTTAAAGTATCATCCAGGATCACCCGCATGGTATTCAAAAGTTTCAGCCTGTTCAAGTTTCTGTCCCAGGTTATTACGCATGATGGGAGGGGAATCCTTCTCTTATTTCTGGGCTAGTGTGAATAATGGTCTTAGTTTTTTGTAATTTAGGACCAGATTGTTATGGAGAACCAACTTCAAGCGCCCCAAAGTTAACCGGGGAGGGGGAGGCAGGAGGTTGCCAAGGTCAGTATTCTTGGAAGAGATAACAGCATTTTCAGTGTATGAAAGTACATTAGCTGACTGGCAGGCATCAGGCAGGTGGTTTATGAATAGGCTAAAAGGAGAGAGCCTAAATGGAACCCTGGTAGATACCAAAGGATCTTTCCTGACATCTGACAAGGAGCTGCAACATGCTGGGAGCAATTAGTGAGAACATAGAAACATAGAATTTGATGGCAGATAGTGACCACTTGGCCCACCCAGTCTGCCCATTTCCCTGCTCTACTGGATAAGCTGCAGATCCTAGTTAACCAGCAGCCTACTTCTTCCTACCCCACCCCTAGAATTGCCTTATGACTGTCCCATGCATGCTTGAATTCCACCACTGTTTTTGACTCCACGACTTCCTCCGAAGGCCGCTCCATGCATCCACAACCCTCCTGTGAAAAATACTTCCTTAAATTACCTCTGAGCCACCCCTCTATCTTCAAATTGTGCCCTTGTTCTTGCACACCTCTTTTTGAAAGATGCTACCCTCTGGACTTTGTTGATTCCCTTGAGGTACTTGAAAGTTTCTATCATGTCCCCTCTCCCTTCTTTCCTCGAGGCTATACATTAAGCTCCTTAAGTCTCTCTTCATGTGTCTTCGGTGCAGACCCTGCACCATTTTATTTGCCCTCCTCTGGACAGCTTCCATCCTGTCTATGTCTTTGCGTAAGACTGGTCTCCAGAACTGCACATGGTACTCAGATGGGGTCTGATCAGCTGTCTGTACAGAGGGATAATAACTTCCTGTTTTCTACTGGTGATGCCTCTCCTATGCACCCCAGTATCCCCCAGCCCTCCTTGCTGCTCTCTCACATTGCTTGCCCACCTTAGGTCATCTGATATGACTACCCCAGGTCCCTTTCCATTTTTGTTGTTGTTAGTATCCCACCCCCATTGTGTACTCTTCCCTGGGTTTTGTTTCAGGTGCATTACCTTGCACTTCTTAGCATTGAATCTAAGCTGCCATACATTTGACCATTCCTCTAACCTTCCAAGTCCCTTTTCATCCTTTCCACCCCACCTTGTGCATCAACTCTGTTGCAGATCTTTGTGTCATCTGCAAAGAGACATACTTTTCTTCCAGTCCCTCTGCAATGTCGCTTATGAAGACATTGAAGAGGACCGGTCCTAATACTGAACTCATGTGCACTCACTAGTAACCCCCATTTCTTCAGAGTGGACCCATTTACTATTACTCTGTGGTCCTATTCTCCAGCCAATTTTTACCCAGGCTGAGAACCAGTAACTATATCCAGTGTCTGGCTAAGGCCAAGGAGTTTGCTGAGCAGGAGCTTATAGTTGATCAATTTAAAGGCTTTTGATAGATAGCAACAATCTTATCTCCATTGTCAAGGGCCTCATATACAGAGCTGGTGTACTCAGTGCTGTTTTGGTGCTATATTGTTTCTGACAGCAATGCTGCTGGGGACACTGGATTTTGTGTTTTTGAGAAGTAAGACAAGTTGATCAGAAACAATTCTTTCAAGGGCCTTAAATGGAGAGAATAGAAACTGGTCTGTAACTGACAAGGTTAGATTAGTCACTGCTTTAGAATACTGGGATAACTAGGACAGACTTCTCTTCTCTGGGAATTGGGAATAGTGCAGGGAAAAGTTTAACATTTTGAACTGGGGTAGGAGAGTACAGCAGCAGCAGCAGCCAGAGCAAATAGCTTTAAATCTAGTGAGTCACCTCTGATTCTAGTTTTGTTTTCCAAAGTACAGCTTATCCTGGTTCAGGGGCCAGCAGTTGAATGGCTATAGGTACAGATCCTGTGCAGGAGGGCTGGGCTGGCTCAACAGTGATGACAGAGCTAAGGTCAGTGAAGGCTTTATTGAATTTGTTAGCAATTTCAGTGGGGTCAAGTACCTCACACTCACCAACCATAAGCATTTTCAGTGAAGTGTTGTCACCCTTTCCAAGGAGTTCTGAGATAGGCTCCCAGTTTAGACCAGTTCTGCATTCTGAGACATTCTCCCAGTTTAAACTGGTTCTGCATTAATCAGGAATTTATGGTGCCAGATGGCCTCTCATGCAATCTGCAAGGGCTGAAAACAGAACATACAGACATGCATTTCATCCTTCTCAAGACTTTCAGTATGCCTTACCTGTATCTCAACCCAAGTGTCTTCCTGGTTACAAGTTATACCACAGAGATCATTTAGGGTATTGAGGGGATCTGTCTATATGTTAGAGAAGATATAACCTCCTACCAGTTACCCCAGTCCTACAATTTAGAAACCATATGGGTAAACATTCAGGTGGGAGGTCAACCTCAATTAAGAGTTGGTACGTGTTATAGACCCCTTCAGCAAATTCAGAGTACACTTCCAAACTACTGATGAAATATCAAATATGGCCAATAAAGGCAATATTTTAGTTTTGGGAGATTTCAATATGCCAAGTATAAATTGACTACATTGTTTGGAAAAACACATGATGAAAAGAATTGATCTCCTAACTGTGGATCTAGGTCTGAAACAGCATGTTACTGAGCCAACTAGGGATGATAATTTATTGGATCTAGTATTGTCTAATACAGGAAATAAAATATCTAATATCTGTACTGGAGACCATTTGGGCACTAGTGATCATTATTCTATTTCATTTACATTAATTACTAATTCACTACCAAAATCTGGATATGTAAAATTAAAAATTATGATAAAGCAAATTTCCATATTGTTAATGATCTATTAAGCAACCTATGTTGGGATGAATTACTGTCCCCTTTATCTGTTGAGAAATCATGGGGTTTCCTGAAACAACAATTTATGATCTAGAAGAATTATATGTACCAAATAAAAAATATAATAATAAGGGGAAGATTCCATTATGGCTAAATAAAACCATAAAACAATTAATTAATAAAAATAAAGGTTGTTCTCACTATTAAAAAGGAGTGAGGGCACCAATAAGGCTCATTTAGTACTTAGATATAAAGCAGTGTTAAAACAATTAAAACAAATCATACTACAGTCCAAAAGAAACTAGAGTTTCGCTTGACACACTACAAAGATAATAAAAATCTTTCTACTCCTATCTCAATAGTAAAAAGATAATAATAGATATATGGGTCCTATAAAAGTGAAAAACTCTTTAAAAACTACAGATAAAGAAATTGCAGATGCCTTTAATGAGCAGTTCTGTCTGTATTTTCAATAAAGATGACCCCATACTTAAACCATATCTAGCTAGTATCTCGATGGTTTACAGTATCTCTATTACTGACACACTTGAAACTTTACAAACCTTAAGAAAAGGTTCAAGTCCAGGACTTGATAACATAAAACCTAGATTTTATTAGAGACATCTGAAGCTATAGCAAGCCCTTAACTATTATTTTAAATAAATCCTTCAAGAAGGATTTATTCCACAAGACTGGGCCATGGCCACAGTTGTACCTATATTTAAAAAGGTGATCATTCTAATCTTGAAAACTACTGATCCATAAGCTTAACATCTGTAATTAGCAAACTAATGGAAAAATATAAAAAAATCCTAGAACAAGAAATAATTAGTAAGAACTTAATTGATCATACACAACATGGTTTTAGGTCTGGGTACTCTTGTACTACTAATTTGGTAGTTTTCTATAATTATGTGAGAGAGGGACTTGATAGGGAGAGCCTATGGATGTTATCCTTCTTATTACAGTAGGGCTTTTGATAAAGTCCCCATGGCAAACTTGTTGACAAACTACTGAACTTGGGTATTTCCCAGATTTTGGTCAAATGGGTCTCCTGCTGGTTGGCTAATAGACAGCAACAAGTTAGGGTAAATAGTATTCTTTCTAACATGGGCTGTGTAACCAGTGGGTCCCACAGGGTTTGGTCCTTGGACCTACTTTGTTTAACCTTTATATTAGTGATATGAAAGTTAGCACTGACAGTCTTTTATTGAAGTTTGCTGATGATACTAAGTTAGGGGTGCTGTATCCACTGTCTCTAGTAGGACTAAGCTTTTAACAACTTAGAAGCTATAGAAGAATGGGCAACTAATAATGGGATGATGTTAGCCCAAATAAATGCACTGTGTTACACTATGGTAAAATAACCCAAGACAGAGTTATTATTTATATAACTCACTTTAAAAGTTTCAACAACTGAGAGGGATTTGGGTGTTATTGTAAATGATAAACTTACCTCTGTAAATCAGTGTACTAAGGTAGCTATAACATCAAATTCACTTTTGACCAGAATTAAAAGAGCATTTGTCTCTAGAACTCAGGAATGCATTATCCCCTTTATGACCCATCTATTATGGGTCTCTGTTTTGGAACCCGTGATCTCAAACGAGATATTGCTAGAATTGAGAGGATACAAAGGAGGGCAACTAAATTAGTACCTCATCTTGCAAATTGTGAATATTAGACCCGACTACAAAAAATTGATTACATTCATTACAAACTAGATGTACTAGAGGTGATCTGTTGTTATTATATAAGATTTCAATTCACAGGACCTAATGTGTCAATGTGGTTTGAAGTTCTCCAATAGAAGGAGTTCCCTAGACTACATAACAAACAGATTGAGGTGGCTAAAACAAGAACTAATAAAAACAAAACTATTTTATAATAAGAACCTGAGATTGTGGAATACCTTACCACAATATTTGGTAGACGGTAGCTCAATCCAATCCTTTAAAAAGCTTTAGACCTGTGGTTAGAGTTAAATAGTACTGAGATTTAATTTTCCACCATAGTGGTGGGGGACAATCTTGATGGGCTGCAGCCTTCTTTCGTCCCTTATTGCCAAGTAAGTTACCAAGTAAGTATGCCTTTCAAGGTAAACATCTTAATTACACAAATAACCAAATAAAACCCTGCCCTTTGCTTATACCATTGCCTACTAACACTGTGCCTTCTAAGGCTCTATTCTTGGGTTGATACTTTTCAGTTTGTTATCCCTCTTTCTTCTGTAGTGGAAGATGTATGTAGGTGACACCATATTCTACTGCCAGTGCCAGTGCTCTTCCTGTGTGCTTGTAACATCGGGACTTGTTAAATCTAATTTCTGCTGAAGCTGTGTCAGCTGTGTGGGGAGGCAGAGAGAGTTCACACTGCACAAGGAGGAGGGGCAGGATAGTTATTTAAAGTTTGCACTGCTACTGCTAGAACAGGTACACAAGTCAGCAATACATCTGCTGTTACCAGAACTGGGGAAAAGGCTGTTGTACTGTGTCATCTTATGCCTAATACCAGTGCCAATGCTCTTCCTGTGTGCTTGTAACATCGGGACTTGTTAAATCTAATTTCTGCCGAGCTATGTCAGCTGTGTGGGGGCAGCAGAGAGGCCACGCTGCACAAGGAGGAGGCAGGACAGTTATTTAAAGCTTAGATTGCTACTGCTACAGTAGCATGAGTGCGCAGCACCACTGGAAGAGAAAATTCTGGTTTAAAAGTGTTTACTCTGATCTAGAAGTATAATACAAACAAGGGTTTAATTTGACCTATCGTTTAGATTTGATTTGGTCAACAGTAGGTAACTTACTTCTGGCTTTCCTATAAACTTTACCACTGGGTATTTACACTGTTACTATGCATGAGTTAATGATAATTGCACTAATTGTTATACTGTGTAGTGAGGGACAGTGTGAACTCGATGGAGGAAGAGTGGAAATGCCAGTTATAAACAACTATGTGTAGGGAATGCTGTTTTTACCAAATGTATATGCAGAGAATTAAGATTTAACTGAAAGCTTTGTAATTACATCAGTTAAAGGGCAAGGGTTTTCATATGTGTGTATGCCTGAGATGCATTGTAGACACATTAAAAGATCACAAAAGTCTATGATGTACCCTAATAGGAAGTTTGTATTGGTGAGGAAATTGATATTAATGAGTTTGTTGATCTCTGGTGATGTACATGTGAACCCAGGTCCCCAACTTGAAAAATGAATATTCCCTGGCTGACTTTGGTGAACGAAAACCTGACTTTTACATTTAAACATAAGTAGTTTGTTACCCAGGCTGGATATAATGAGAACTCAAGTTGAAACAGTAAAGCCAGATGTATTAGCATTAACAGAAACTTGCCTTGCATCTAAAACAGATGACAATGATGTTTTATTAGATAATTATAGCATTTTAGACAAGATAGACAAAAAAAGGGGTGGGGTTATGATATATCTTAATAATACATATTAGGGTCAAGGAAACTTGCAAAACGATCCCAGAGCAACTAGATTTATTAGTAGTACAATTGCAAGGAAATTAGGACTTATGTAAATATTATAGTTTATTATAGGCCCCTCTCTGCTAAAACTATAGCACTACAAACTTTGTATGAATTTATTGCTCCTTTTTTAAAGTGAAACTATATTGCTTGTGATTTTATTTGGAATATGATGATTCCCAGCTTGTGATTTTAAATCAGTTTGCAGCTCTCAACTTACAACAATTAATTCACCTACTCAACTACATAAGTCAAGTAATTATAAGGATACTTTACTGGATTTAATATTCACTAATGGACCTGAAAGATATATTTCTGCAGTTCATGAAAATGACTTGAGTGATCATTGCTATACATCATGTATTAGAGATACTTTGATGGAGAAACCTCAACCACAATTCATTTATGCTAGGGTGTTTACTTTATTTGATGTACAGGCATATCTGAGAGATGCAGCAGAGATTCATTGAATCTATTGTATGCATGTCCAGATGCACATACAGCATGGCTGTTTTTCAAAACTTCCCTTTGAGTGTTATTAATACATGCTCCACTGAAATAAAAACTGTAAGAAAAAAAGTGTCCTGGATAACAAAAGAATTGAAAGAGTTAATAAATAGAAAGTCTAGACAATGGCACATAGCTAGAAAGACCAAATCAGTAGAGGATATGTTAGCATTTAGGTTACTCGGAACAAATGTACTAAACAGATTAGGAAAACAAAAATAAATATTACAATAATTATTTCTCATTATCTGAAGGAAACTTGAGCATTATGGAAAGGTATTGATTCAATGAAGGGAAGCAGGGTCCACCTACCTTACCAGCATATTTAACATCTGAAGGGAAAGTTTCATTTACAGATTTTGACAAAGTTGAAATATTAAATTATTTTTATTTCTATTGGTGATACTTTTGACAAAGTATATCCTGGAGTGCCCTCTCTGTTTTGGACACACTGATTTCACTTATAAGCTAAATAGACCTGTGTTCTCTTTTCATCCAATAGAAATTTATGATGTCAGAAATCAATTACTGGGCTTAGATATTAGAAAAGATCCTGGATGCTATGATATTTCCTATATTTTTGAAACTGGTGGTTGAAATATTGGCATCTCATCTAACATACATTTTAAATTTTCTTTGGATAGTAGTGAATTACCGATTGATCTGAAAACAGCTTTTGTTGTTCCAGTATTCAAAGGGGATTCAACAAATCCAGGTTCCTGTAGACCTATATCAGTTTTGCCAGTATGTGCAAAAATGTTTGAAAAACTTGTGTATTCACAGTTAATAAAATATCTGACTAAATATAATATAGTAACACATTTGCAATCAGGTTTTAGAAAAGGGCACAATACAATGTATACAATACTTAGAGTGGTTGATGATAGGTGTTGAATGCCTTCGACAGAAACCTGAAGTGCCATCAATATTCCTGGATCTGTCAAGACATTCAACACTGTACATCATGTTATATTATTAAATTGATTAAAGAGGGCTGGTTTAGGTATTCCAGCATTAGTTGATTCATGCTTATTTGATTGGGAGATTCCAGTTCATCAGAGTGGGGGTATTTGTTCAGCACTATCCACTTTGACAATTGGGGTACCCAGGGTCAGTGCTTGGCCCCTTCTTTTTTATTATACATAAATGATTTACTAAACTACTGTTCATCTAAAACTTGTATACATATTTATGCTGATGATACTATATTGTTCACTAAATGTGATGATGCAGACACAGCAATGATGGTCTTGCAACAAGATTTTTATAATATACAGAGGGAAATTATTGAATTAAGATTGCTTTTGAATGAACAAAAACACAATGGATGCTATTTAGGAAGAAAGACATAAAAGAGTCATCTAAAAAGAAATTAGATCTTTATCAACAACCATTTTAAAATGTGTAGAATCTTACAGATATTTAGGGGTAATATTAGATAATAATCTGACTTTTGAACTGCACATAACATCTATGTCAAAAAGTTGAAGAGACCTTTGAGTTTCTTTTATAGGAACAAACCTCTTTTTAGTTTAAGGATTAGAAGCTACTGGTTTCTTCTATGTTTTTGCCCATATTGGATTATGGAGACGTAGTTTACAAAAATGCTAAAAGTCATTATTATTCTCATTGGATGTCTTATTCAGTAGTGCTTTAAGATTTATAACACATCTACCATTTAGAACTCATTGTGTTTTGTATAAAAAATCAGGTTCGTTTCATTATTTGACAGGAAGGATATTCATTGGAATCTATTGGTATACAGGTTTGTGTTACAGACTTTACCATTTTTCTTTTGAACTTATTACAATTAGGTCACAAAATATTATTCTTTAAGGTCCTTAACTCAAATATGTTTTATATACCAAGATGTAGGACTATAATTGGTGATAAAACTATATCAAGTTTAGTACCTAAAACATGGGAACGACTGTCTAAACAATTAGACATTACAGTATTGTTGCCGCTTAATTGCTTTTAGGTCCTCTTTGATGACTTCTGTATAACAAACATTGTAGTTGCTATGGCTAAAGGATGTTTTATGCTTCACATTCAAATTGAGAATTGTAATTTTATATTGAAACTGAAATTTTGTATGTAAGTCTTTAATTTTGTCTTGTATGTTATATGTTGAGATACAAATGCAAAAGAGATACTATTATCTCAATTTGATATCCAATAAAGTTGAAAGTTGAAAGTTACTACACTGCAGTGACAATGTCTGAGGTTAATTCAGTACTCCAAGCTGGTTTCAACACAATCTCCTCCTGGTTTACCAACAACCGCCTGACCCTTACTGCAACTAAAACTAAATCTATGGTGTTTGGATCCCAGAACTTGCTAAATCGTTCAGCAGATCCACTTGCAATAATAACATCATCAGATGGCAATACTATTGAGCAAGTCAACATATCGAATATCTAGGAATCTGGCTTGATGTATCACATACAGTAGACACATTGATTATCTTAACTACTGTAGGGCCCAAGCTCAACTTTCTCAACGGGTCTAAATGCTGCCTCAGTAGTTAACATGAGGGAGCAGGTAATCTCCACTTTCTGCTCCCTTTCATTGACTATGGAGACATCATACACTGCTATGCAAACAAAACCACTCTGCTGCCCCTTGATCCTTTGTAGAAGTTGTAGGTTCATCCTTTCCTGTAGATGGTCTGTCCATCATTGTCTGCTGCATGACCAGCTTAACTGGACAAGTCCCTCAAGTAGGCGTGACTACCACTGGCTTTCTTTGTTTTACAACTGTGCAAAAGCAAAAGCCCCTGTTTATCTCCTAGTCCACCTTACTTAGTACCTAATCACTGTTCAACAGCAGCTCTACCTTCTCAGTTCCTAAGATGGCGTGAATTTGGCACAAAGGTCTTTTGCATTTGCAGCATCAGACACCTGAAACTAACTCCTCTGAAACTGAGGAATGCTTTTAGCATGCATGCATTCATGGCTAGTCTTTCCAGCCACCTTAGAACTATTAGTATTTGTTTTTGTCTGAATCCTCCTTGACCATGATCATTTTGCATATCAGTGCTCATGCTTTTTGATTGTTGTGACCCAACTTTTTTATCTTTGGTTTGTTTACTATTTGGATGTACTTACCTTTACAGTTTTTCTTTCCTATGTATATTTCAGCCTGTAAGTAGCTGTTTCTGTTGGACTATGTTAACCTCTGACTGCTGCTGTCCTCCCTGGAATCCCCATGAAAATGAGATGCTGAATCTTAGGTTGAATCCTGTTAGAGTAATTTCACATAAATAAATATAAAATAAATAACTCAATAAATAAATAACTCAATATTGTTAATACTTGTTCTGTCCATCTTTATGCTGATGGCACTGTTCTTTTTTTTACGTGTATTTACTTATTCTTGCTGCAAATGTGAAGCAGGAGTTTGACAAAATTGTAAATTGGTTTTCTGAAAATCTTTTGATTATTAATGGGAAAACACAATGGCCCAGATATTCAAACTGCACCATTCTGTGGCGCAAGCCCTTGCACTGCTCAAAAGTTGCATGGGTGTGGCCAGGGTGATATTCAATGGAGTTGCACTATGGAGCAATCTTTGAATATCGCCCCTGGCCACAGCCACTGTGCATGGCGAAACCGCAAGTGGTTAGAGTGGAGCATTCAGACGCCGTGGCGCAAGTTCCATTGCACCATGCACAGCACCCGCGATATTCAAAAGGTGACATGCAAATGGGGCCATAATTTATGCAAAGGCGACAGGGCCATTTGCATCTAATTATGGCCCCCATTTGCATCTTCTTTTATGCTGATGGCTGATCCCCAACGACTTGCACCTGGCGCCCTGCCAAGGGCAGTCGCTCGGGGACCAACGCCTCCCTGCAGCCCGATCGCGGGCAGAACAGTATTCCGTCCCCCAGCAGCCCGATCGGACATAATGTAAACTCCCCAGTAGCCCGATTGCGGGCATAATGTTAACGTCCCCATCCTCGAATAGCCCGATCTGGGCATAATGTTAACTGCCTCCCACCCCTGAATAACCCGATCGCAGGGCATAATAGAAGGTCCCCGAGTAGCCCAATTGCGGCGGCATCCACACACCCCCACATCCAGACTCCTGGTGATCTAGTGGCCCCCACCCTTCCGCTCCATGGAGCCCCTCACCCCGCCTCTCTCATCAGCCAGGCGGCAGCACCCACCCACCTGCCGCCCCACTGTTCGTTGACCTGACAGCCAGCGCTGACGCCTTGAGTTCAGAGCATGAGCCAATGGGCGTGCAGCTCATACCGCATAAGGCATGTTCGATATGTGAATGAATGAAATCATTCCATATCTGGACTGCCTTGTATAGAGCTGTACCTCATTGGCTCATGTTTGAACCACTGGGCGTGCAGCCCTACTGAGCTGTCAGTCGCGGGTGGCGGGCAGCAGGCGGGTGGTGCTGCCGCCCGCCAGCTGACGGGGAGCGGGGTGATGGGGCTCTGTGGGCGGGAGGGGTGGGGGCCACTAGATCACCAGGAGTCTGGATGAGGGGTGTGGATGCTGCCCGTGATCGGGCTACTCGGGGACCCTTTCTGTTATGCCCATGATCGAGCTATTTGGGGGTGGGGAGTTAACATTATGCCCACGATCGGGCTATTTGGGGTGGGGGTGTTAACATTATGCCCGTGATCGGGCTATTCGGGGTGGGGACGCAACATTATGCCCGTGATTGGGGCATGGAGGGCACCGGGAACAAGTGAAGGCCACCCACAGCTGGCAGCTGCTGTGTTGCGCCCTGCAATGTGGCAGCTCACCTGTGGGTGGCCCTCGACTGATCCTTTTTTGGCATAAAGTTGTGCAGGCGCAGGTGGGGTTACGCCTGCATAACTCTGCAGCCCGGCTGAATATCGGGCTGTGCAGTTTATGCGTAGGCACGCCCCACCTGTGTCTGCATACATTACTGGTACCCGGGACGCCGGGATTTGTGCAGGTGCACTTTTCCCTTACAATATCGGCACCAGGGCGCATCAGTGGGTTGTGCATGGCACAACACTGTTAGCGCCAGTGCGCAACCCTTTGAATATCTGGGCCAGTGTGTGTTATTTGGTTCACATTCTTCCTTAAATAATGTCACTTTTCCTTTTTTGCAATGCTTTGAATAATTCAGTGCTGGGTCAATATAGCGACGGAAAATGTTGCAAGCAAAACCTCGAGTGATAAACAGTGTGTGGCAAAAATAGTGCAGGGAAAATATAGTGAAGGTAGCTGTTACCCCTGCAGCTGTTGGCTGGGATGCAGGTTTCGAGGATGACAGCTCTGCTGGGTGGTGGTCCTCTGAGCAACTGCTGTGGCTTAGAGGGTAGAGCTACAGGCAGTGGAGCGCCTGTGCACCAGGGTTCCCAATCCCAGATTACTTGTGTTTTTATTTTTTAATTTTCAGTTTTTTAGGTTTTGACAATTCTCCCCACACACTGGTTTCTCCCATCCCCGAGCTGCCTCCCACCCCAAAAGTAGTTATATTAATGCAGGGGTGAGTAGCTGTTTTAGCGCTTGATGTTTTTACTGAGCACTATATTTGTTTTAGTTGTATTGACTTTGGCGTATTTGACCGCCTTGTTTTGTCATCACTTTATTGACCCCTGCCTGATAATCAACTCTTGGAATCTGAAAGTCAGTTTAAATATTTAAGTTTGACTTTTGATTCCTTTTTAATCTTTAAATTGCACATTGACAATACGACTTTGAAAATTTATTCTTGTTTGGGCTCAACATTTTGCGTTTACTTTTAACACTAAGGGATGTTCGGATCATTGCAGTCTTACTTTAAAAGTTAAATTGGCTTTCTCCTCTCTAATGAGAGATTTAAACCGGTTATCTCTGATTTACAAATCAGTAAATCACCTTACTGCTCCCTACCTGAACATTTGATCATTTACTCGATCAGTGCATTCTAGATGACATTCAGCATAATTTTCTACAGTTACCAAAATATGCTCCTCATTCTGGGAGAGCAAATCTTTCTTGGGGCTAATTTTCCTGGAATAATTTGGAACCTTGGTTTCAAACTGTTCTTTACTCATCTATAAGAAAGCTACTAGATTGCATGTGTCAAAATCACAATCAATCTGTAACTGATGGATCACAGTCGATCCATCCCTGCTTTTTAATTTGCTGCAACCTTGTCTTGAGACCCTGCTCCAAGTCTTACTCCTCCTTTCTGTGGAATTACTGATGGATCAGTACCTAATCCACAGCTTCCCTGCTCCGCTGCTTGTTCTGCTGCTCCTCCAAGTAACAATCTTTATCCTCAGATTTACCCAGCTCTCCTTTCATGAGCCCTACTCATCCTATAGTATTCCCAGCCACCTCTGAAAATACATTATCGGAGGTAAAGATGTTAATTTGTGGCTTATTTATTTTATTCCACAAGACCAGAGTAAATATCTTGTAGTGACATTTCAGTAGACCTCAAGATAAAGAACCCAGGCTCTTAAACTCACAATTTCAAATTTGTCTCTACATTTAGCATCTATCGAGATAGTATCTATGACGTGTTTCCTTTTACAGAGAACAGCTTCATGCTGATTTGTACTCATTGTGGATGTGTTCATTAGATATGGGGACACGTATTTTATAATCATTGTAAATCATTTTTGCAAAAGCCATGGCCATGCTATCCAGATTTAACAACAAACTTTATTTGGCCAGTCTAGACAATGGACCATTTTGCAGACATTCTGCCAGTCAGAACATATGAACATATGAATCTTCCAACAGAAACAGACAACCAAGTCTATCAATGTCTGTCCAAGTGTGCAGCTAGCCCCTCCCCACCTCCTCCCCATCTGTTATTCCCATGACGGCCTCAGCCCTCCACCCAGACCCTCCTCGTGCTCTGTCCCATGCCCTTTTAAAACTTCCTGTCTTACATGATACCACCACCTCTGGTAGAGCGCTCCATTTAGACATCACTCTCTCCATGAAGTGGTGCCTCCTCATCTCCCTCCTAAATCTTCCGCCCAATGTTAGTCCATGCCCCTCATGTCCCTACCTTCCACAGTTTTAAATACTCCTTCAGTGCTAGCTTTGTTTATCCCCTCAAATACTTGAACGTTTCAGTCATATCCCCATCCCTCCTATCCTCCAGCGTGTACATATTCAGTTCATTCAGCCTGTCCTCATTGGCCTTGCCCTCCATACCCTGTAACATTTTTGTTGCCCTCTGTTGCACACCTTCCAGTAAATTAATATCCCTCTTCAGATACAGCTGCCAGTACTGCACACAGTACTCCAAGTGCGGCCTGACCAAACACCTGTAGAGGGACAGGATCACCTCCCTATGCCTGGATGAGAAACCCTTGTGATACAGCCCAGCATCCTGTTCACCTTAGCTGCTGCTTTTCTGATTGGGCAGAGTTGTTCATGCGCCCTGTTACCAACAACCCTAGGTCCTTCTCTTCCTCAGTGATCCCCAGCCTCAACTCTCCCAACTGATAGTCCCTCCTTGGGTTCTTTGCCTCAGGTGCCTAACTGCAGTGTTTTGCATTGAATCCCAGCTGCCACTTCTCCAACCATACCTCCAGTTTGGTTAGGTTCCCTTGTAGTTGTTTCCATCCATCCTCTTCATCCATAAATGCCCCATTTTAGTATCATCTGTGAACAGACTAACCCTGCTCCCAACTTTGTGTGCAGTATCTGAAATAAAGAGTGCAAACAACACCAGACGCAGCATCAGGCCTTATCGGCATACCGCTCATCACCAGTCTAAGTGTCGATAGCCCTCCTCACTACCATGTTACAGCCTCCCTGCAGTCAGTTCCTTATCCAGTTTGTCAGCTCTGTCCCCACCCCACAGCAGTCAGCTTCCTCCAGCCTCCCATGAGGCACTGAATTGAAGGCCGTGCGAGTCCAAGTACAGGACATCTACAGTATGACCCATATTCGGCTCTCTTGTTACCTAGTTGTAATATTCTATTAGATTGGTCTGACAAGACCTCCCAGAGATGAACCCATGCTGCCACCCATCCTGGAGGTCATTACCCTTGAGGAACAACACCAGCTCTTCTTCAGTATCACCTCCATAAGTTTACCCATTATGGAAGTGAGACTGACAGGCCGATAATTTCTGGCTCGTCCCTAGGACCACTCTTGTGTATGGTATGGGCACCACATGGGCCACCCTCTAGTCCTGAGGCACCCATCCTGTATCCAGGAGGTGCTGAACAGATCTGCCAGTGGCTCGGCCAACACCTCCACCATCTCCCTCAGCACCTTGGGGTGGATGCCATCAAGACCTGGCTCCTTGTCCACCCTAATGCCCTTAGACCTCTAGTACTCTACTCCCCCGATCATTCCGTCCATCATCTCCTCAACCCCACCCTCCCAGTTCATGGTGGTAGTGGATCCATCCTCCTTTGTGAAAATGGAACAAAAGTATTCATTTAGTACTTCCACTTGTTCCTCTCCTTTTCCACCCACCCTCCCACTTTATCTTCACTATACACTAAACAAGCATTAAAACCTTTCTGTGGGTTAGGGCTTTTGGGGATGATGCTGAACTGGTCTGATCTTAGTATTTTATTATGATGTTTGATATTATTTATTTTACTGGTTTTATTATTGATATGTCATTTTGATGTAATTTTATAACTTGTTCTGTGCCTTGATTTTTGAAAGGCGATTAAAATAAAGATTATTATTATTATTATTATTACTATATGGTCTCTGCACTTCCTCTTTTCCATGACATAGCTAAAAAAGTCATTCTCCCTCCTCAATGCCCTGCACTAACCTTAGCTCCATGGAGGCCTTGACTATTCTCACTTGCTTGGTCACCTCCTTGGACCAACTCACATAAGACTCCCTGTCCTCTTCTTTCCTTGTTCTCCTGAACTTCTGTTATGCAGCCTCTTCACCCTCACCCTCTAACACTTTTCTGTTCAGCCAGCATTGTTTCCTGTCTCTGCACTTCTTGCTCTTAGTCCTGGTGCAAGTTTCTGTAACATCTGTTAGCCCAGTTTTAATAATTTCCCACTTTTGCTGTGGATCCATCTCTGGCCTAATCCCTGAAGTCTCCCTTGCAGTATTTCTCACATCCTTCCAAAGTCCGCCCTCCTAAAATCCACCACCTTGTTACTGTGCCTCCAGACTCCCTGCCCAACTTGAGAGAACCACACTGTTTGGTGGTCACTACCAGCTAGTGGGTCTTCCACCCTTATTTCCCTCACTGTCTCCCCATTTGACAGCATCAAGTCCAGTGTGTTACCTAGTCATGTTGGCCCACTGACCAGCTGTGTCAGGAGACCATCCTGGATCACATCCAGGAGCACCTGCTCCCTGGCACTGGAGGTGGCAGGGGTGCTCCAGTCTGTCCCCAGCAGATTTAAATCCCCACAATCACCCACACTCCCCATACACCCTCCTTATTTACCTGCTAACCCTCGTCCAGTTCCACTGATTGGGCTGGTGGTCTGTACACCACCCCCAGCCTCAGCTTTCACCCTTGGAGTCCAGAAGCTGCATCCATAGTGCCTCTGTCCTCCCTTCCTCCCGTTCGTCCCTCGTACATCTGATCCCTTCCTTACATAGAGTGCTACCCCACCCCTCTCCCAACCCCCAGTCTTTCCTGTAAGTTTTATACTCTGGGATTGCCAGATCCCAGTCATGGTACTGGGTGGCCCAAGTCTCAGTCACTGCAGTGACGTCCACACTCCTCTGAAAGGAGATCTGAAGCTCCATTATTTTGTTACCCAGGCTCCTTGTGTTTAGGAAGACCACCTTCCACCCATTCCTATCCATCCTCCACCCTTAGAAGGCATTGTTCTGCTACATTTGTTTCCTTTCCCATCTACAGTAGCTGCACTGTACACCCTTACTCCTCAGGAATCTGCTTCTACTTCCACTGCCTCCATTCTCTATCCTTCATCATCATATTCCCATCTGCTCAGCAAGTCTTCTGTGCTCTCGAAATTTAATAGGTTGCAGAGGTTGGCAGATCGTGTTTTCCACTGACCCCATCTGCAACAGTTGTAGTGAATCCTGTGCATCTCCAAAATGGAACTTGCTCCATGCCTGCAGCTGTAGTGGTGAAGCACATGCCAAGATCATCTGTGATTAAATGCCTCATCCTCTGTTACCTTCTGTCTGTAAATAACATGTTCTATACTGATCTACTCCCATAAGCGTTATTCATTACACCATCTCCTTCTCAATCTTCAGCTTCATTTCTCCTGACCGGCTTCATTCATGGATTCTTTACTGGCATTCATTTATTACCTTCTTCATCTTTCATATGTTGTAACATTATGACAGCACCCATGAACCCAAAGTAGTTCAATCTCTTCTGTCTCACTTGCACAACAAGATCAGTTACAGCTATGCAGTCCTATTTTCTGTCCTAATGGAATGAGATATCCATATTTTACCAAGATCCTACACCTGGCTGTATTCTTCAGGTTTTCACAGATGCCACTACTAACTATGGCTATGCGCATATAATAACTCAACCTGGTTTCAAAACCCCAGGAATCACTTGGTATGCTTAACTAATGCAGTCAGCCTTCATTGTTGAACTGCCATGGAGAGAATGGAATGTATGTAAATGATGGAACTCTCATTGGCTCATGCCAATTTCAAACTGCTGCCCCTAGTAACTGCTGCACTCTGAAGTGCTCAGATAAATTTTCTGCCTCCCAGTTCGGACGCCTCAGAGAGCCCTCCTCAACTTCTTTGAAAAACTATTACTTTTGGAACTAGTTAATTTTTATTATTCATTTACGATTGCTGCCCCTATTCAGGTATTTTTAGGAGTTTAGTGGATTTTGTTAGTTGATCGGTTCCGCTGTATTACTATTACTATTGGAGAACCGACTGTATTTTGTTTATATATTGACACTTGATTGGGGTTTGGAAACCCGAGTCTTCTAAAGCAAAAAGACAAGTTGATCCAGCCTCAGAACCAGTTCCTGCAAAAAAAGCATAAAGAAAAACATACCACTGCACTTCATGCTGAAAAGAACAAAGCTCTCAGTGGATGGACCGGCAATGCCCTTTGTAGAGGAAATTGCTAAGGCCCTGCAGGTATTGCAGGCCCTCCAGGCTGTCGGTCCCTTGGCTCTTCCCTTGGTTTGTTCAGTTCCCACCTGTTCCCCTTCACAGGAAAAGGCATATTTGTATAAGGAGCCAAAGGAGGAAGAAGAGAAGGAGGAGGGGAACCCATTGAGCCAGAAGTCTCCTGGAGCAGGACTTCGGTCCCCAAGGGGTCTGGAGGACTATTCGTCTCACAATTTTTTGTGAAGACATGGTAGATACCCTCAACCTCTCTATCTGGAATCAGTTGAGGATGAAGAAGCTGATTTCCTGGGCATGATGGGTCTTACATCCACAAAAGCTACTACTGCCCATCCATAAATCCCTTAAAAAGACAGTACTGAAAATTCTGCAAACCCCACTACAGTGCCAGGGGTGGACAGAAAGGTAGATAAAAGTACCAGCTGGACAGATCTAATGCTGACTTTTATTTACTCACTCTGACCATGAGGGAGTGGTACAGGCTGCCACATGTGAGAGATCCAGGGTGCCTTTGGCATCCCACCCTCTGACAAGGATTCTAGAAAACAGATGCCATGGGTAAGAAAGGATACATCACAGCTTCACTCCTTGCAAGCCAATTATATGGCTTATGCAGCTCTGTACCAAAAGCCCTTTGGACAACGGTGCTGGCTATGTCAGACAAAGTGCATGGGGAAATAACAATGGATCTGGCTGAGACTGCCAGGACAGCTTTAGATGCCACAAAGTACTGTATCAGTTCCAAGTGGCAGTAGATGCCAATGACACTGCTGCCAGACTCATAACCTCATAGTTCTATGAGGAGGTTTGCCTGGCTTAGAGCCACAAACCCAGCCCAGGATACCCAAGCTAAAGCAATGGATTTCCCTGTGAGAATAATTCCCTTTTGGGGACAAAACAGAGGTCTACATGAAAAGGTGGAGGAGTACAAGGCCACCTATAGGAGTAATGTGGCCAAGATAGACCTCCATTTCCTATAGGTCCCAGACTAGGGAGGCAGGGGTAGAGGATCCTACTCCAGGCCTGTCTTCCAGGCCCAAGCCCTGCCAGACTACCAGCAGACCAAAGGGTACTTAGGGTAGGGCAGAAGGGCAGTGAGACATGCAGATCCAGCCCCAGGCCAAGGCTCCACTGAAACAGAACCCCTGACGTGTTTAGGACAGGTTGCCTCCCCACCAGTAGGTGGCAGGCTGGCTCAGTTCCTCCAAGCTTGGCAGTCCATCACCACAGATAAGTGGGTCTTGAGGTAGTGAGCAAGGGTCTGTCTCTAAGCTTCAAAACACTCCCCAAGCTAAGAAGCAGAAATTTTTCTCCAGTCACCCCATCAGAAAAGGTGCAGAAGTTGCCAACCTGTTGCACATCAGAGCAGTGGAATCTGTCCCTCTAAGAGGGAAAGGGGTTCTGCTCCAGGTATTTCCTAACACAAAAGAAGAATGGGGACTAATGGCCCATGCTGGATCTTAGACTCCTGAACAAACATGTGACAAAATCAAAGTTCAGACTGGTCACCCTGGCTGTGATAATCCCCACTGTCCCACAGGGGATTGCCTGGCATGCTTGGACCTCAAGGATGCCTATTTCCACATCCCAATCCAAACCCAGCCACAGAAAGTACCTGAGGTTCAGACTTCCCTCAGGTCACTGGTCAGTTTGCGCCATACCATTTGGCCTAACATCAGCCCCAAGGCCATTCACAAAATGCCTAGCCACAGTGGTGGCTCACCTGAGAAGGCAAGGGATCACAGTATTTCCTACCTAGATGACTGGCTAGTCATAGGATAGTCTCCTTAGCACATCCGAGACTCCCTCACTCTCGTTCAGAGCACTCTAGAATCTCTTGGATTTCTGGTAAATGCCCAGAAGTCCCAAGTAGAACCTGTTCAGGTACTGAGTTCATAGGGCAGAGTTGGACACCCTGCAAGGAAGGGCATTCCTTCCCCAGGACAGGTTAACAGTATCCTGAGCTGGCGGGTTGTTCAAACTGAACAGATCCAGGCCTGCAAGACACTTCCTGCAACTGCTAGGCCACATGGCAGCAGCCAGCCATAGTACCAGGCTCAAGATTCCAGATGAGGGACATTCAGTTCCACTTAAGGGCTCACTGATCTCAGAGGATGGATCCTATGACCAAGCTGGTACCTGTTTCAAAACTCTTATGCAGTCCCTGCAATGGTGGAGGGACAAGAAGAATGTCAGAGGGAACTCCTTTCCAAAAGGAGAACCCCTCACTAGTGCTAATTACAGATGCCTCCCTCTTGGGGTGGGGGCACAGATGCTCGACTGGATGACCAGCAGTGTACATGGTCCCTTAACAATCCATTCTGCACATCAATCTGTTAGAGCTCACAGCAGTATACCTGGCTCGTCGGTCATTTGCACCTCAGCTAGAGGGCAAGGTGGTGCAGGTCAGAACAGTCAACACAACCACCATGTATTACATCAAGCGAGCAGGAGACACCAGGTCAACCTTTCTGTGCACAGAGGCCATGAAGGTCTGGAACCTGGCCTACTCCTTGCAAGTGCTCTTTTCAGCCATCCATCTACCAGGCAAGGACAACATTCTGGCAGATTTCCTCAGAAGGATCAGCCAAAACCATCACTTGAATGGTCCATAAACACACAGGTGCTGCAATCAGTGTTTATAAGGTGCGGCACACCAGACATAGATCTCTTTGCCCACCCAGACAACCACCAGCTTCCACAGTTCTGCTGCAGCCCTCCAGTCAAGTGGACTGTGCCAGTGGTGCTCTAGCATTGGATTGGTAAGGCAGATTTCTTTATGCCTTTCCTTCCTTTCCTGTCTTGCTCAGGGTTTTGATAAAACTCAGGACACAGCCAGCAAACATGATCCTGATAGCACCAGATTGGGTGAGACAGTCTTGGTACCCGCTCCTGTTAGCCCTGTCAGTGGCATAGCCAATTCACCTCTTTCAGAGGCACAATCTGCAGACATCTTCACAAGGCAGGATACTGTACCCCAGCCTCAAGTCAGTTTGCCTCAGGGCTTGGTTCTTGAAGACTCAGAGGTACTGCTTGGTAATCTGCATTAGTTAAGCATACTGAGTGATTCCCAGGTTTGAAGAAAATTACTCACCATAGTAGTTATGTTTCTACCGGGAGTCACTCAGTATACTTAAGCTCCCACCTCCCTCCCCTACCAGAATCAGGAAAAAGGGATCCTTTATCTTGCATTCCTGCTGGTCACTATATGTCCTATTATTTTATTAGGATTAACGTTTGAAGTTTTTTAAACCAGTTGTGTTTAATTATTGTCCCTTCTTACAGGGATCATTCCTTAAGGGACTCATAGGAGCAGGGTTAAATAGTTTAGCTAGTTAGGGTGCCTTCACTTTGTTATGCTTCTAATGAATCTGAGCACTTCAAAGTGCAGCAGTTAATAGGGGCAGTAGTTTAAAATTGGCATGAGCCAATGAAAGTTCCATTATTTACATACATTCTATTCTCTCCATGGCAGTTCAACACTGAATGCTGACTGCAGTAGTTACATACTGAGTAATCCCCTGGCACAAACATAATTACTATGGTGAGTAATTTTTTCTTGTGCTACCCTGGCCTGCTGAAATCCTTCCAATTCCCAGTTTGATACCATCTCATCTTAGTCTGAGATTTATTCTCAGTTGCTGCAGCTTTGACCTGAGGTCACCTGTGCCTGTCTCAAATTGTTACCTTTATACAATCAAGCAACAGTTTTCATAGTTAATGAAGGCTGATCTTTCCCTCGCATTACTAATTCCTCTGAAAATTGACCTCTACAGCACACTACTGTCTACATCTGTCAGTGTCAGTGGCTTAGTAGATACCATTCTCTGGGGGTCAGAAGATCAGAAAGTCATGGATTCTATTACCCAATACTGACACAAAGGATTCTGCAGCGTTGAGGTGCCTCTTTTAGATGCGATGTTAAACCAAGGTTATTTCTGCACATCATTGTTGGTACCCATTCTCTAGGAATTTAAAGATTTAATGGCACTTATCATAGGAGTAGGGAAGTGTCCCTAGTGCTCTAATCAATACCTCCCTCTCAGTAAGACAGGTTTATGTAAGCCATCCCATAGGATGCACTGGAAACAAGCAGTCACAGCTCAGTGTGCCTTTCCTGCTTATAAATTATTGGCATCTCAGTTTGCTATTTTGACAGTACACTACCAGCTCTGTACATAGAAACATAGAAGTTGATGGCAGATAAGGACCACAAGGCCCATCCAGTATGCCCATTTCTTTTTCTACCTTATGAATGTGCCATCGGCCTTTGCTCTGTCAATGGCCTATCTATTCATATTCATCTGTATTGCTCCCTTATGCCTATCCCATGCCTGTTTGAAGCCCTGCACTGTATTCATATCCACCACTTTCTGAGGTAGGCCCTTCCATGCATCCACCATCCTTTCTGTAAAAGAACTTCCTCACATTACCCCTTAATCGGCCTCCCTTTAATCTCATGCTGTGTCCTCTTGTCCTGTTATTTTTCTTACATTGAAACATGTTAGACTCTTTCCACCTTGTTAATACCCTTAAGGTGTTTGAATGTTTTGATCATATCACCTCTCTCCTTACTTTGTTCTAGGGTATACATGTTGAGCTCCGTTAATCTGTCCTCATATGTTTCTGATGCAGTCCCTACACCATTTTGGTTGCCCTACTCTGGACTGCCTCAATTTGATTAATGTCCTTGTGAGGTGTGGCCTCCAGTACTGTATGCAGTACTGCAGATGGGACCCTAACTAGTGTCTTGTAAAGAGGATCATTACCTCCTCTTATGACTTGTGATACCCCTACAATACACCCCAACATCTCCCTAGCCTTATCTACTGCTTTAGTGGTCTGCTTGGATGATTTCAGGTCATCTGTGATGATGATGATGCCCAAGTCTCTTTCTTCCTTGTGACTGCCAGCAACTCTCCTCCTAGCCTATAGGTGGCTTCAGGCTTTCTCTTCCCTATGTGCATGATCTTGCACTTCTTTGCGTTAAACCCCAGTTTCCACTCTTCTGACCATTTTGCCAGTTTATCCAGATCTCTTCTCATTTTGCCCACCCCATCTGGATCATCTACTCTGTTGCAGATCTTGGGGTCATCTGCAAACAGACAAACCTTGCCTCCAGTCCATCTACAATGTCACTGATGAAGATATTGAAGAGGACTGACTCCAGGGTTGATTCCTGAGGTACCCCACTTGTGACTTGCATCTCTTCTGACTGTATACCATTTACCACCACTCTCTATTTTCTGCCCGTCAACCAGTTTGCCACCCAGTTGACCAACTTCTGACCCACCTGAGCCTACCTAGCTTATTAATCAATCTTCATTGTGGAACAGTATCAAAGCTTTGCTGAAGTCAAGCTAGGTGACTTCAGCTGCTCTCCCTTGGTCCACCACTCTGGTTACCCAGTCAGAGAAATCTATGAGATTAGTTTGACAGAACCTTCCTGTTGTAAACCCATGCTGTCTTGGTTCCTGTGCTCCTATGGATTCCAGGTGTTGCACTATCCTTTCCTTAAGGAGTGCCTCCATGATCTTGCCCGCTACTAAGGTAAGACTGATTGGCCTGTAGTTCCCTGCCTCCTCCCTGCTACCACCTTTGTGGAACGGGACCACATGAGCCCTTCTCCAGTCTTCTGGGAGCTGTTCTGTGCTCAGAGATTCACTAAACAGTTCTGATAATGGCTGTGCTAGTTCCACCCTTAGCTCCTTTGGTACCCTGGAATGTGTGCCATCAGGTCCCATTGCCCTGTCCACCCTGAGCTTAGTGAGCTCTTGTAGGACCCTTTCTTTGTGAAGGGACTAGTGCACACCTCCTATCCCCTGTGTCCATGGTGCTGAGCTGTGGGCCCTGCCCTCACCTTCTCTTCAGTAAATACTGAGCAGAAGTATCTATTAGGATAGATGCTTTTACATGGTCCTCCTCCTCACATGCCCCTTTATCCCTTTGGTTTTAGTAGTACCCCTTCTGGACTTTCTCCTTTCACTAATGTATCTATAGAAAGTCTTGTCACCTTCTTTTACTGTTCATGCTAGTGTTTCCTCGGTTTGGGCCTTTGCTTGCCTTACTGCCTTCCCTGCTTCCCTTAGGGAAGTTTGGTATGCCTCCCTTATCTTCATCCTGCTGCATTCCCTTATATTTCCTGAAAGCCAGCCTTTGGCTCTGACCTCTTTCTACTGTTTTTGAGAACCAAATTGGTTTCCTTCTTCTTTGCACTTCCTTTTCTCTCTAACACAATGGGATGTTGCTTCAAGTATTGCATCCTTAATGCTTGCCCACTTTGCCTGTGCTCCTCACCTGTGTTTCTTTTGCCAGGGCTAGCTTAACTCTGTTGGCCATCTTATCAAAGTCAGCTCCTCTGAAGTCCAATATTTTTGCCTTGGAATGGGATGATTCAGTTTTAGTGGCCAAATTGAACCATACCATGTGATGATCACTGGCCCCAGATGACCTTCTATCTGGAAATCTGTGATCCTTTCCTGTTAGTACTAGATCTAGGATAGTCCTGTCTATTGTGGGTTGTTGTACCAGTTGTCTGAGGCCCTCCCCATGCAGGAAATCCACTATGTGTCTAGTTCTGGCAGATGTTCCTGCTGGTATTGACCATTCTGTATCTGGCATGTTGAAGTCTCCCATTATCAGAACCTCCCTTTAGCTGTCATGTTTTGTATATCTTCTAACAGTAATGTGTCTATGTCCTCCCTTGGTGTGGAGGCCTGTAGACAACCCTAGTTCGTATAGCTGTCCCATTTCCTGTTTCCAGGGTGACTCACAGTTCTTGTGGCTACTTATGTGTATTCTGAATTTCTGTAGCTTTGATATTTTCATTGACATAAAGAACACTCCACCCCCCTTTTGCACCTTGGTCTCTTCTGAACAGTACATAGCCAGGTACTGAAGTCTCCTAAGTGTGGTTACTGGTAAACCATGTCTCACTAATGGCTACTATGTCCAGTTTAGCCTCTGTCATTATTGCATGCAGGTCTGGGATCTTGTTTCCCAAACTGTGAGCATTTGTGTACATGATTTTCCATTTGCCAGATTTTGTGTGTTAGTTGTTGGGTGAGGTCTGGCATTTTCCCTGTGCATCATATGGGAGCCAGACCTTTTTGCTTACCTGGTGATGCAAATGAACTACAAACATGCTGAACTCCTGTTTGACCATTAGCTGAAAGGGAGGGTGTTCTTCCCATTCGACGTATTGGTGCTGCACCCTCCCCATTTGCTAGTTTAAATATTCTGCAAAGAAGTCAAACTTCTGCCCCAATGCACTGACTCCTCCTTAGTACACTGTTGGGTAACAAGCAGTGTATGATATATCTTATCTATATATGTTTAATAGCACATCCATACATTTGTTCTGCAAAATCAGTTGTTGCTGTGGCGGATTGTTTAACCATGCCCTAATTTCAGTGCGCACAACAGTGTTGTGTTATGAAAGGCCTAGTTTCAGGTTTGTCTATGTAATTATTGACTCAGTATGGTTTCAAAGGTTAGTCTTGAATCAAGCCAAAATCCAAGCTATCAGAAATCAGATACCTCCTTCAACATGTATCTAGTTGATAAAGCAATTAATTTTTATGGTACGCTTGTATTTGCTGCATAGTGAAAAGGCATAGTTTTTTGTTCAAGTTCCATATAGGAATCATTTATTTAAAATAGTCCTGTACTCTAGTGAAATCTGTTTGTATTGCATGTTGTAAGTTCTTAGATTTGTCCCACTTGTACAGTATCAAGTTGTTTCTGCCTACATGCATGAGCAAGTGTACTTAAGAAATGAAGGCATATCATTTATAAACAATGAATGAGGGGCCTAGCAGGAATCCTGGAGAGACTCCCTTTATCACCACCCTTCTCTTGATTTCATCCCATTTATATTAGCAGGCTTCTTCTCTACAAGTAGTATTAAATTGGATTAGCTAAGCCAAAATCTAAGCCAGTGTTATGCATAAAACCTACAGTAGAAGTTGATGGCAGAAAAGGACAGCAAGGCCCATCCAGTCTGCCCATTTTACCAATTTACCGCTGCCTCTACTAGGTCAGTGACCTCAGCTATGCCTCCATCATATGTATGATTCCCTTGTGCCTATACCAGCCCCTCTTGAAACCCTCCACTATACATGCTCCCACCACTTCCTGAGGCAGGCGTTCTATGCATCCACCACTCTCCCTGTGGCAGTGGTATATGGTATACAGTGCTGCAGACTGTGGTCCACTTGAGCTAAAGCTGTAATTAAATCTAGAAATGTAGCTTCAATCGTTAGACTTTGGTCAGCCCTGTTGCAGTATCACTTACTATTTTAATAGCCAAGAGAAAGCACCTGCACTCAAGAGTCAAAATTGCAGTACTGCAGAACTTGTTCAGTTCATAATATAAGGAAAAGTGTGTCAGTGCAGAAACTACCCTCCATGCCAAACCACTACCCCTGGACTACATATTTGAGCCACATGTCCTTCTTCAGAGGCTGAAGCCCTGAGTAAGATTAAATATTTTAAAGGGCATCCCAGTGAATTGTAGCAGCATAGACTAAAAAGTCAAAACAGGGCACATTTATATTGAGCCCTGCATGTTCTCCAGAATGGGAACAATGCTATATTAATATTATAATTTATGCTAGTGCGAACAAGCTGTGCCCTTCATAGAACACATTTAAAATATTAAAACAAAAACAGGTAAAAGTGTTAACAACAGTGCCCTAATTAGAATACAGCTAAAACAACAGATTCTGCAAAGAGGCAGAAAGGCAGAAGCACTCTTGAATTAGAAGCAGGACATATTGCTAAATTACAGTTGCCTAAAAATATACATAGAGGTCTCACTGGGAAAACAAAACAAAAACAGAAAGGGAAAGACAGACAGACAATATGGTGGGGAAAGAAAAGTGTTAAGGCAGTGGAGGTTTTGTGATGGAAGGTGTAGCCAGGAAAGGACAGATTAGAAAAGAGACGAGCACAACAATGACACTGAAAGCAGGAAAGGTGATGCCCAAACATCAGAATTACAAAACATTTAAATTGCAGGCACTACTGTAGGGCAGGAATATCAAGCTACATGTTCATAAAATATATATTAGAAACACAACACAGTCTTATTAAGTCAAAAGGCATGTTTCATTCTCAGAAGAAACCAAGGATTCAGGTATACAGTCCCAATATTGGAAAATTATTGATCACCGTGAAGATGCAAAAACTTTCATAAAGTCTAGGTCAGTCACCTATTATGAAGAATAAAATCATCATAATTACCAGTTGTAATATTTATTTTATTTATTTGAAAAGTTTTACTAGGAAAAGCATTATGAGCTACAATAGCTTGTTTACAGATGTGTCCTGGGGAAAGGGAAGATACAATACTGAAATAGAAATAGATACTATACATTTAGTAATGATTGACAAAAGGCCACTATAGAAATATGTTGAGGCAGTTAGGTAGTAGTTCCAAATCATGTATAACTATATACTGTACATACATTCATTCATACCTAGAAAACATAAGTGATTATCTTCATTAAAAATAGCACAGGCAGGTAATATTAGTAGTTACAGAAATGAGACTAGTTATGAACTTACAAAAGAAACAAAAGGAAGCAGTGAGTGGGGCAAAAGAAAAGGTAGGGGCAAGGTAGAAGCTGAGACTGGAATAGGGGATAGTAAAGGGTATGAGGTTCTGGCAAAAAAGCAGAAGAGAAAGGTAGTGGAGGGAGGGGGGTGTTCAAGAGGGAGGAGAATAAGAAGGGGGTGGAGGAGATTGGCAGAGGTGAACTGAAAGAGGAAGGAAGACAGAACTGAGGAAAGGTCAGTGCACTTGCATGAGGGGAGATGAAACGTCAAGATGATGGGATAGTGAACTGGTCTATGAGGCAGAGCAGATATCTGCAGGGAGGGAGTTCCAAATGGTAGCGAGACACTATGGGCACGGCGCCTATCTCCAAGAGTGGGAAAGGAGAGGCTGGTATACAGGTCACAGTGGTTAGTACAAGGTGGACAGGCAAGGGCAAAGTGACAGAAGGAATGGAATAGAGTGTCCAGTCTGGTAAGAGTTGATTTGGGGCAATGCTATAGACTATGTCCCCAACATCAAAGATGGGGAGGATCATCTTCTGGGCCGATTTTTTGGGGAGCCGGTGGGGGAGGCAACTGCGGTATCCATACAGTGCTCCCAATTTGGGTAGTAACTATTTGTGATAGCCCACATGGCCAGAAAAGTTGAGATTCCTGTTGAGCCATAGCCTAAGGTTTTTGAAGGCAAACATGCCCTCTTGTAATGAACCATCTAGGGTGTGGAATATAGGAGTGGCAGAAAGTCTGGCAAGTTTTGCCTTGTGTCAAAAGTCATAGAGACTGTCTTTCTGACATTTAGAGATAGTTGGTTAGCGTGAAACCAGTGCTGGACATTGTCAAAGTCAGTTTGGAGGCTGGACACCAAATCCAACATAGAGGTTCTGGAGGTATACAATACTATATCATCCGCATACATATGGATGCTTGCAGTTGAACAGACAGTAGGAAGGTCATTTTGAAATACCAAAAATAGTTTCAGTCCAAGAACTGAGCCTTGTGGGACACCTGTGATGATGGGGAGAGGAGGCAATAGGGAGTCACCAATCCTAACGCTTGGGACCTACCCATGAGATAGGAATGGAGCCAGTGAGTGGCAGACTCTGAGAGACCAGTGGCTGCCATCTTATTGAAGAGAAGGGAGTGGAAACAGTACTGAAGGCTTTGGCCAGGTCAACAAAGATGGCAGAGGTGATTTGGCCCTGATCCGTGCTACAGAGAATGGTGTCAGTGAGCCGGAGAAGTGAGGTTGTGGTGGAGTGGGTCTTTGGGAAGCCTGACTGGAAGGGGGCGAAGAAGGAGGAGGAATCAAGGAAGGTAGACAGCTATGCCAGAGCCATATAACTGCAAGGGTTTCTCATCCAGGCATAGGGAGGTGATCCTGCCTCTTTACAGATCTTGGTCAGGTCGCACTTGGAGTACTGTGTGCAGTACTGGCGGCCATATCTGAAGAGGTATATTAATTTACTGGAAGGTGTGCAACAGAGGGCAACAAAATGTTACAGGGGATGGAGGACAAGGCCTACGGAGACAGGCTGAATGAGCTGAATATGTACACACTGGAGGAGAGGAGGGATGGGGTATGATCAAAACATTCAAGTATTTGAGGAGGATAAATAAAGCTTAGCACTGAAGGGGTGTTTAAACTGAGGAAGGGTAGGGACATGAGGGGCATGGGCTAAGACTGGAGGGGCTAAGATTTAGGAGAGAGATGAGGAGGCACTACTTCCCGGAGAGGGTGGTGTCTAAATGGAATGCTCTACCAGAGGGGTGGTATCATGCAAGACAGTAGGAAGTTTTAGGAAGGAGTGGGCCAAAGCAAGAGGGAGGGTCTGGGTAGAGGGGCTGAGGCCGCCATGGGAGTGACATATGGGGAGGGGGTTGGGCAGCTTCAATCTAGGGTGCTAGCTGCACACTTGGGCAGACATTGATAGACTGGGTGGTCTGTTTCTGCTGGCAGATTCATGTGTTCATATATTTTTATGTGCCTCGGAGCTTAGCGAGGATTGGGAGCAATGATATTGGGATACAGTATAATCATGGTAAATCAATAAATCATCCTGAAAACAATAAGTAGTTGTAAATTTAAGGCCTTTTAACATTACAAAGGATAGGGTCCAGTTATGAGAAGGGCTTCAAATCTAAAATGTCATTTAGTCCATGGGGGACACTATTGTTGAAATGTCCACTATGACTCCTTCTGAAACAATTGTTGAGTCTGTCTCCACCCCATCTGTTTAGGCGCAAACTCAAGTGCCACAAATTAAGGCATGCAAGGTCCCTATTACACTGAACACTGAAGTGTGCTCCAACAGTATATCTGTCCGAGCTATTACAATTGGTTCCACTACATTGGCTCCAGCATTCTCACTTTTAGCTGCCTGGTGGTCCTGCCCACATAAATTTTGTTGTGGGAACCCTAGCAGAATAGATTATATATTATGAATAACAATGGCAAATTGGCAGATTTCTATTGGTTTTGTCAAAATTGCCAACACAAACCCGTCTTTGCATTCACAGCATATTCACACGCTGCACATCCTTTATATGCATGAAAACTCTGGGGCCTATTTTGAAGCTGTTGTTCTTTTCTGGGATCTAGATAATGACTTCTGCTGATATTATCACTCAGACACCTTGAAAAAGGTAACTCTGCTTGGGACCACTCTCCTGGCCATTTTGAATCAGACAGCAAAACAGGCCAGTGTTTAAGTACTACTCTTTGATTTTGCTTGACAGAGGGTTATACCTGGTAATGAAGGTAACTGATGGTTTATCTATTGCCCTTGTCCCTCTGAACTAAAAGGGATTCCCTTGTTGTTTATTTTGCCCTTTATAGACCTTATTTATTATACTACTGAGTAACCTCTGGCCTTGAACCAGTTTCTCAGTGCTATCATCATTATTTTGTTTGATAAAACACTCTCTTTCATTTTGACTCAAGGCACTGTACAAGTGAGCAGAATTATATAACAGTTAAAATACACATACAATAAAATACAATTCTAACTGGTTAATACTTAGATCAGCTGAATCAGCTAGGAGGAAAGACTGTCTAAATAAAATGTCTTTAACTCCCTTTTAAAGGCATCCAGTGAAGTGATTTCTCTCAGAGAGCAAGGGAAGGAGTTCCACAGGGTTGGTGCTATAAAAGAAAATGCACTGGCACCTGATGATTTTAAACACACCCTGGGAATTACCAGAAGTCCTCTTCTGCTGAACGGAAGAGATGGGATGGATGGTAGGCCATAGGAGGTCTTGCAGGAAGCTGGCACCCAGTCCATGCAGGGCCTTATGGATCAGCAAACCGACCATGAAGATGATCCACCACCTAACAGGCAGCCAATGCAGAGCACAGCACAGGTGTAATGTGACATGATCTCGACAGACCAGTCAGCAACCTGGCTGCTGCATTTTGCATCAGCTGCAGGTGGGAAGATCAACCACTGATAGCCCCAGGTGAAGGGCATCACAGAAATTGAGCCATGACATCAAAAGGCATGGACCAGTGATGGCAGATCACCCATAGGTATCAAGTGTTTAATCCTGGTGATGTTTCTGAGATGGTAAAATACACTCTGGACCACAGCCGACTCCTGAGATTTAAGTGTTAGGCTGCAGTCCAGTACAATGCTAAGATTTCTCACCTTGACAGAAGTGAGCAACTGGGAGTCCCCAAGCCTAAGCCTGGAGACTTGACCAGGTTGTGCACTCACCCACGGTGACCAGGTTCCACCACCAGTACTTCATTCTTATCCGGTTCAACTTCATCCAGTCTTGGATCTCAGCAAGGCAGTGATTGAACACCAAGACCACATCCTGCTGTTCGGCTCAAAAGACAAGTATAGCTGAGTATCATCCACATAGCATTGAAAGAGCAGCCCATACCATCTTATAATCCCCTTGTGGTAGCATATTCACAGCGAACAACATGGGGTACAAAATGGAAAATGGAGCCCTAGGGGACCCCACATAGCAGGGATAGTGGTGCAGAGGAAAAATGCCTGACACCACGTGCAGCATCCAGCATACTATACACTGCTGTTCAAATCTCCTCTGTGGAGCAGTTGTAATAAGGCTTATAAATGTGGCCAGGATAGAAGGTCCTAAACTGAGAGTTACTTTGTCCAGGGGGTCAATCTGGGTGATATTCTCACCAGAAGTCATTATATATATATAACCCTCCTAAAAGCGGACTTGCCTTTGGCTCTCTCCAGAGCACTGCTGCCACCTTCCACTACACCACTCATTCACCCTGATCCTGGTCCAGACTGCAGCTGCAGGATCCGGGCTGGACTGGACACTGTCATTTGTTCTGAAGGTTTGTTCAGTGCCCTTCACATGGTGGCCAGCATGCCGCCACCTCTCTTTACTCAGCCGGCCCCAGAGAGCCTTCAGGGTCAGGGAGCCACAGCAAGGAGGTTGTTCAGTTTCAAGCAGCACTCAAAGCTGCACAAAGTACAAATTCACTCTGCCCTTCAGAGCACAAACTTTGGAGACTTGTTCAGCTCTGCTAAACAACTAAATTAGTACATTCTGTCTATGAAATTTAGCAGACTGGCTGAGCTCTGCAGAACAGCTCTGAATTGCTAGCTGGCTCAGGACTATGCATGCTATTCCCCAGGAACTGACAGCCACTGAGAGCTAGGGTTTAGAATAAGGAATAATGCATGAAATGCTAGCCACTGATATTTTGATCCCTGGATTTCTGCACAAGTGGAGATTTGTGCATATAGAGCAGATTTGTATGAAACAAAATCTTGAGGAGAAGAGCATGTTTGTGAATAGCTCTCACTTGCTATTCCTTTCTGGATAAAAAGTTTGTCCAAAACAGACTTGAGACCACTGGAAAAGGGGTTTGGTGCAGCTAGAGTTCCAAGCCTGGGCTGTCTCATCAAATTAGAGCAGGGTTGCCTTGAAAGCTGCTCTGCCTCTGGGAAGGTGGTGAGCCACTGCCCTCTACTGCTGTTAGGATTTTATCTTGACAGGGATAGAACCCGCTGAGGTCCTGAGTGACAGCCCACTTGTCGGGGTGGGTGAAGGCAAGTCCCTATTTTGGTTAAAGAGAATCATTATCATCTGGAGCATCACAGCCCACACCTCTTGCCACCAGAAGTGCATTGGGTTTGCCACACCAGTCACCAGCTTACAGAACAACACTCCCAACATCCAAAGTCATCACCACCAGCACCCTTCACCACCAGGAGTGCATTGGGCCCGCTGCACCTGAATCCTGCCTATGGAAAAGTCCATCCAGCCATCATCTGCCTAAGCGGGGAGACACCCCCACTCACAGAAATAGCACCAGCCTGTTATATAAAGGTCATGTGTACTGGTTTTACCCACAGAACACAGATAAAAGTATACTCTGGGTACCACTTTTATAAATGTGAAAGCTGATATACTATTTAACAAGTGAAAGTGTGTTTAGTAAAGTAACTTATGTTCTTAATTGATTTCTGGGAGCCCTGGAGCGTCAGTAACCAGGAAGAGAGATCTGGTAGTTAAGTGTAACAGCACTAGAACTACAGATCTACAAAGACTTGTAAACTGTGCAAAGTCTTGCATCTGGGGGTGATATACTCAGCAAATACACTGGACTGGGGCCAAATTAATGTTTTAAAAGTAGTGTTTTTAACACTTTTAGCGCCATGAGTAGTTTTTGGGGCACCTCCGTTGCCTTATTATAAAACCACGGATCGGCTAGTGAGCCATGAGACATGTGCATCACAGGTTCAGCTGTGGTCCGCCTGTGGAGGTCAGTGGAGCAGTGCAATAATCCCTACCAACAAGAAAAGGGAGAAAGTAGCATCTCTAAACAAAATCGATAAATAATAATAATAATAATAAAATTTATTTAGTTAAGCGCCTTTCAAATTTTCAAGGCCTGTAATGAAAAACATAAGAATACCAGCATAATCAATACATACAGTAAAACAACACAACATATATTTCAAGTTAAAATAACCAATTACAGCATAACAGGAATGCTTTTCTCCCATAAAAGGACTTTAAGGCCTTTAAAACTTTCCACCATCGCATTTCTTGGAGCTGACGGGCAGAGAATTCCAAAGGGTAGGAGCCACAAAACCAAAGGCATGAGCTCCAGAGGACTTTAACTATACCACTCGGAATCTCCAGCAACCCTCACAGCCGAAAGGAAGCTGTCTCGAGGGGTATAGGGCACTTAGAAGCTCTTTCAAGTAGTCAGGACCACTTGAAAAGTCAAAAGTCAAGAAAAATGGGGAAGGGTAAGAAATCATGCATACAATGTAACATGTTTCTAGAGGTAATTATAACTGAGGAATTTACCTGTGATAAATGCCTTTTAATTAGCAATCTTCAGGAACAGATTAAACAATTGACACTTAGACTAAAGACTCAGAAAGATATAGGCTTATTAGAAAGCTATATTGATGAAATGGTTACAATTTGAGTCAAAATGTTTCTGATCAAGGACAGCCTTTGAGGGGAATACTAATATGGACAACATTAAGACTCCTACTCAATTGAATATCTCTGAGGGAATGTACAGGATGAAATAATAGGTTCACCCTTCAATTAACAAATCGATTTGAGTGTCTCCCAGAGAGAATGTAGGAAAAAGGAAAAATTAAATTACAAACAGTTCCAAAATGCCTCTAAATGATGACAAGCCCAGGCAAACAATTACTGAGCCAAATTCAAATCAAGTTCAGGTAAACAAAGATATTGTAGTAACAGGTGACTCTATTATTAGAGGAATAGATACTGCGGTCTGTTGGGAGCGAAAAGAATTTACCACAGTTAGTACTTTGCCAAGAGCCAGACTACAAGATGTTTCCAATATGTTAGAAGGGCTCCTTGAAAACTCAATAAACCCCTTGTTATTTTGCACTTTGGTACTAATGACGTAGGGAGAACCAGTATGGAACATATTCAGGCTACCTATAAAACCATTACAAAAAGGATTGAAGAAACAAATGGGGAAATAATCATTTCAGTATACTTCCAACATTTGGTTATTTGTCTTACAAAATAAGTTTATATCCAAAATAAATTTCTGGTTAAGAGAGTTTTGTAGGATTAACAAATTTGGATTCATGGATAATTCATTGACTTTTAATAAAAAGAGTTATTTAAGCCTGATGGTCTCCATTTAAATTTCTGGTGTTAGGATACTGGGAAAAGGGTAAATGAAATTATTTAATTTCATTTAAACTGGTTGAAGGGGGAGGGAAAATGGTAAAAGAAACTAAGAGCAGCCAAAGCACAAAATTTCCAGTTACTAAATTGTTTGAGTGGAATGCAATCCTCATTAACGCTAGAAGCCTTGTGGGAAAATATGATGAACTCTGTCTACTGTTACATTCCCAAAAATTACATTTGGCTCTAATTACAGAAACATGGTGGGACAAGGATAATGTCTGGGAAAAATCTATTCCAGGGTATAAAGTATTTTCCAAATCAAGAACATATAGGAAAGGGTGGAGTTGTATAATTGTTCAGGAATCTATTAATTGTGAACAGATGTATTTATTTAGCTTTTGTTTACCGGGTAAGTACACTAGACAAGTATTATGCCTATTTTCAGGAATGACCCGAGAGAGCACAACATGTAGAATACATACAAGGCAACTTGGGAACAGCATATTACAGGAAATAATAACAAGTGTGGAAAAGAAGATGCACAATCAACAATTACACAACGTATAGAGGGTACATAAATTGACATTAGGAGCAGTGGAATTCAACTAGATTCATTTCACTAAAGGGCTTAGGACAGTCACACACCATTGATTGTTTTAGATGAGACCACAGGAGGTGCGAAAGATCCCATGGGAGGGGCCGAGCGGACATGCTCAGGGAGAGAGTTCCTGAGTCTGGGTGCATAAGCAGAAAAGTCACGGTCCCCCATAAGAGTACTGGTGGGGGACTTTAAGCAACCCAGCAATCTGGGACCTAAGGTGGTAGGACGGGAGGTCCATTTTGGGAGGAGTTGCGCCAGTCCCTGCGAAATGCCAGTAGTGAGCACCTTCCGGAGAAACTTCCAACACCGGTCCAGGTATTCGCTGGGGGAGCCAGCAGAGTTGTGTCGGAGAGCTCACAGCGATGGGTGAGTTTAAGCAGCTATAAACCGACAGATACATTGTGGCGCCGTGGTTCCACCCAAGCAAGATGAGCTTCTGGGGACTCGAGCAAATAAGTGAAGTCCATAGCTGAGGGAGGAAGAAGCACTCCTCTGCAAGGTCAAGGGCTAAGAAAGGGATTACAGAGGTGCAGGAAGAGTTTGTGGAATTGGGGAGGGCCTTGGTCAAGTAGCACTGACGGTAACCTTCTGGAGGTGCTACCATCTATGGCATAGGAGAGGCTAGGTGTTCCGCACTCATGGGATTCAATCAGTGGTTGAAAACTGTGTGGAGCTCAGGGATTTGGCTTCATTGGGGACTGGGGTCCACCTGGAGTGATGCAAGCCTATACTGGCATAATGGGCTGCATCTGTCCGGGAGGGGAACCAGGATCCTAGGGTGATAGGTTTAAATGCTTCATTGGCAAGCTTTAAACTCAGCCAAGGGGAGGACCTGAAAGGAGCAGGAAAACCTAGCCCCCAAACAATCACGAGTAAGTGTGGCAAACACCAACATGGAGGTGTCGATAGGAGAAGGGCAGGGGTAAATGGAAAAGTGACAAAGGCAAGAAGGACAGGGATGGGGCAAAAGGTGGTAAGGCCATCAGGAAATGGAGGATAATGAGAACCAATGCCCGTAGTTCTGGGCAACAAGCTCCCTGAGCTGGTGGCCTAATGGAAGAAGGATGCCTGGATATCTTTAGCAGTCACAGAAACATGGTACACAGAAAACCATGACTGGGATGTTAACACCAGGGTACATAACCTACAGGAGAGACAGGCGGGGGAGAAGAGGGGAGGAGTAGCCTCATGTAAAGGAAGGAATAAAAGCAACTGAACAAAAGAGTAAACAGGGAGGAGAGGAGGCACTGTGGGTCACCTTGAGACTGGAAAGGGCACCACAATCCGTACAGGGTTGTGTACAGACCCCATGTCAGGGAAAAGGAAATGACAAGGATATGATGGAAGGCATTCTTAGAATGGCAGAGAAAGGGAGATACTGTTGATGGAGATCTGAATATGCCAGATGTTAACTGGAGCACATTTGCTGCAGCCACATCCAAAAGCAGGGCCATTCTTGATGCCCTACAAGTGGCAGGCATTAGACAGCTAGTTTGGAACCCACTCGTGAGGGCGAATCTTAGACCTTGTACTCTCAAACAGGGGCAGTGAGAGGATCTCAGATCTAGAAGTGGGTTGCATCTGGGGACAAGTGACCATCAAACAGTGTGGTTCACGTAAACTCAGCTACAGAGTCAAGCCATACAAAAGTGAGGGTACTGGACTTTAGGAGGGCTGACTTTGGCAAGATGGCAGAGTGCCTCAGAAAAGCACTAGCAAACAGGCTAGAAGGAGGTGTGGAGCAACAATGGGGAATTATCAAAACTGCCATCACAGAGGCAACAAGCCTATGTGTGATTAAATAAACAAATCAAAATGAAAGAAAAAAGCCACTATGGTTCTCAAGAGAGGTGGCTGTGGAAAGTCAGGAAGAAAAGATAGCATCTCGAAGTATAAGGAAACACAGAAGGAGCAGGACAGAGAGCTGTACCGAGTTAAGGCAGAAAGAAGCAGGAGGGAAGTCAGAATAGCAAAGGCCCAAACTGAGGAAAAGATAGCCAACTCAGTTAAGAAGGGGATAAAACCTTTATAGGTACATCAGCTAGTGTAGAAAGACAAAGGGAGGATAGTGAGGCTGAATAGAATGAATGGTGGGTGGGCAGAGGGGACAGTGAAAAAGCAGGAATACTGAACAAATATTTCTGCTCAATATTCACAAAAGAGGAGGGGAAGTGCCTAATCCAATTAACAGAAGCACTCTTGATGGGGTCGATCCAGTCCTTTCACAGAAGAAAGGGTTCTGCAAGAACTCCTAAAACTGAAGGTGGACAAAGCAATGGGTCCTGATGGAATTCACCCCAGAATTCTAAAAGAATTAAGGAAGAAACTAGTGAAACCACTGGCTACTCTTTTAATAAATCATGGGAGGATGGTGTGGTACCCGAGGACTGGAGGAAGGCGGATGTGATTCCCCTTCACAAAAGTGGGACCAAGACAGAGGTAGGAAACTACAGACCTGTCAGTCTGACCTCTGTGGTAGGGAAAGTGATGGAGTCACTTCTGAAGGAAAGAATAGTTGAGTACCTAGGAGGTCAGTGGAGCACAGGATCCAAGGCAGCATGGGTTCACAGCGGGAAGGTCATGTCAGACTAATCTAAAAGATTTCTTTGACTGGGTGACCAAAGTAGTAGACCAGAGAGGGCTGTGGACATGGCCTACCTAGACTTTAGCAAGGCATTTGACACAGTCCCACACAAAAGATTATTAGTCAAATTAACCAGCCTGGGAGTGGGTCCCAGGGTGGTAGCCTGGTAAAACATTGGCTGGACAACAGGACACAGAAGGTAATTGTAAATGGAGTCCACTCTGAAGAAAGGGCGGTTACTAGTGGGTACCACATGGTTCAGTATTGGGTCCAGTCCTTTTAATGTCTTCATCAGTGACATTGCAGAGGGACTGAAGGAAAGTATGCCTTTTGCAGATGACACAAGATCTGCAACAGGGTTGATACACAAGGAGGCGTGGAAAGGATGAAAAGGGACTTGCAAGGTTGGAGGAATGGTCAGACGTATGGCAGCTAGGATTCAATGCAAAAGTGCAAATAATGCACCTGGGAAACAAGAACCCAGGGAAGAATACACAATGGGTGGGAGGTAGTAACAACAACAAAACAGGAAAGGGACCTGTGGGTAATCATATCAGATGACCTTAAGGTTAGCAAGCAATGTGAGAAGGCAGCAGGGAGGGCCGGGGGTATACTGGGATGTATAGGGAGGCATCAGCAGCAGAAAACAGGAAGTTGTTATCCCTCTGTACAGACAGTTGGTGAGACCCCATCTGGAATACTGTGTTCAGTTCTGGAGACCCCATCTCCGCAAGGACATAGACAGGATAGAGGCAGTCCAGAGGAGGGCAACTAAAATAGTGCAGGGTCTGCAAGAGAAGCCATATGAGGAGAGACTAAAGGAGCTTAATATGTATACGCTTGAGGAAAGAAGGGAGAGGGGGACGTGATAGAAACTTTCAAGTACCTCAAGGGAATCAACAAAGTCCAAGAGGGTAGCATCTTCAGAAAAGAGACTTGCAAGAACAAGGGACACAATTTAAAGATAGAAGGAGGGCAGTTCAGGGCAATGTGAGGAAGTATTATTTCACAGAGAGGTAGTGGATGGTGGAACAGCCTCCTGAGGAAGTTGTGGGGTCTAAAACTGGGAGAATTCAAGGAATGCATGGGACAGACATAAGGCAATTCTTGTGGGGGCAGGAAGATATAGGCTGTTGGTTAACTAGGATCTGCGGCCTATACTGTAGGTAGAAATGGGCAGATTAGATGGGCCTAGTGGTCCTTATCTGCCAAAGTCTATGTTTCTATGTTTCTAAGTCTAGCCCCAGGAGTTAGTGGTCTTGGCCCTGTGCTACAAGCCAAGCTTGCAATTTGTTGTTCTACAGATGTTAAGGATATGACTCCCATGTCAAGTTGGGGTCAAGAGTAACACTAAGATATTTGATTGAGGTCACTGTTGGCAGCAAGGTCCACCCTCACTAGTTATGTTGAGCAAGGCTGATGAGGCTTTGATCTTGGCCGTGGAACCAAAGAGCATGGCCTGTGTTTTTTAGGTTCAAAACCAGTTTGTGGTTAGTAACCCAGGCCAAGACTTTATTGAAATCTTCATACAGGCTCTGGTTTAGGGCAGTGGCATTTTGAGAATGGGCCACTATCACCAGGTCATCCACTGATAGGGTGGCTTACAATGAGATATCGCCAAGGGCAGTTGGTTAATAAAGAGCGAGAATAGAGGGACCTAGCACCGATCCCTGAGGGACTCCCATGGTCACTGCCCTGGGCTCCAAGAGGGCCTCATTGAAGCAGGTATGCTGATTTCTGCCCTTCAGGTAGCCCATTAACCAATTCATGGCATGGGGAGAGAGTCCAAGTGACCATAGCTGTGCTCCAAGTAGTTCGTGATTGACAAGGTCAAAGGCTTTTGACAAGTCAATAAATATGGCACCCGATAGTTTGCCCTGGTCCATGGCTGATCTGATGCTTGAAGTTACAGTAATCAGGGGCAGTTGTGGTGCTATGTCCCATTCGGAAAGCCATGCTGGGCCTTGGATAGCAGCTTGTGGGTGTGTAAACACTCCGAGGTTGTTCAGCCACCACCTTTCTAGAAGTTTGCTAGGGAGGAGAATAGCAATTGGGCGATAGTTGTCAGGAAGTTTGGGATTGCCCTGCTTCAGAACAGGACTATCCTCACCTCCTTCCAGATATCAGGATTATCCCAGAGCTGAGGGATAGATTAAAAATGTGTGGCTACTGGGAGGCAATGTAAACAGCTCTAGCTTAAGAAGCACGGGTTCCAGGTTGTCGAGACCTGGACTGGAGTGCTGAGGAGAGGGCAGCAAGGTGTTTCGAATGTCCAGAACTGACACTGCCCTGAGATTAAACTCTCTCCAAGGGGTTGACCTACCTGACACGGGAGGGAAGGGATGATGGACAAGCTCCCCCAGTCGTGAAAAGTGAAGTGAGGGCCAAGAGGTCAGAGAAGTGTAGGTTGAGAGAGTTGGCTATAGTATGGGGATTATTACATGAGACTCCTTCTATAACCATATCCGTGACTCCGAATGGGGGACCCACTGACGAGAGATTTGATATTCCTCCAAAACCTCCTAGGGTCTCTGGCAGAGCTAAGTAGGGCAGACTTACAGAAGTCACTCTTAGCCGCCCTAATAGCCTTCTTACACTGATTCCTGAGGTGTCAGTATCTTTGGAGATTAGACGGATCAATGGATCCCTTGGTACGGGCCCAGCATTTGTCTCTCTCCCACATCTGGGCTAGGAGATTACCATTCAGCCAGAGAGTAGCAGTTCCTCACCTCCAAGTGACCTTAGGGGCATATCTGTCCTGAAGGTCCCCAAAGGTATCTATGAAGCAGGAGGTAGCCACTGAGGGGTTGGAGGCTTCAAGCACCCTTGACCAGTCAGTACATCTTAAGTCATCCAGGAACCCTCTAAATCAAACCTGGAGTAATTCCTGACTTGTATGATTTTGTGGGGTATTTTGGATGAGGGAATTTTCCAGACACAGAACACCGGGAGTGGTCTAGATGGAGTTGGATAGCGTGCTCTGCTGTTGCTATCCTCTCCGGACGGTTAGACAAGATCCAATCCAGCAGGGTGCTAGAGGAACCATTTGCCATCTGTCTGGTGGGGTCATGAATTAGTTGGGTTAGGGTTAGGCTGGCTGTTGAGGTTCAAATTTCTTAATATTGCCACTCTCCCAGTTTAGGTTGATATCACCCATGATAATTAGTTCTGTCACCTATACTGGGCCTGACAGCATCCAGAAGGTAGGTAAGTCCAGTTAGACCTCCCTAGGAGGGTTATAGGCACGCACCAGATGCAGTTTCTTTGTATCCCCTAACAGCAGAAGCACATGAAGTAGCTCACAAGGGGCTGTTCAGGTTGCAGGTGAGTTACTAGGGATATTTTTAGGTGGTTTCTGTGGTAGATAAGGATGCTACCTCTCTACCCCAGCCCTGTCAAGGCGGGTGAACTCATATCCTTTAAGGGAGCAGGCGGGGTCAAGGATGGAGGGTTTGAGCCAGGTCTCAGTTACCCATGATGTCTGGTTTATATAGCTCAATCCACGCTAATAGCTCATCATGATTTGGAAGCAAGCTCCTGATATTTAGATGAGCTATTTTAGCCCCTTACTCATGCTCCAAGCGGAGGGATATTAGTAGACGGGTTAGGGGGTCCAGGGTTTGATTCTATATCCCCGCCATAAGTAATGCAAGAAGGAGGAGCCAAGGAAGGTACCACCACTTATAGTGCGGGTGACCACCAGGACGATTAGTGGCACAGATTTTCTTGACCCTGGCTGTGCATAAGGCACCTAATGTCTAGGCTGAAGATAATACAGTGGTGCGCCTCATTTGTTGCCAGCATATTAGAGAAGGAGTAGTCAATGTCCTCATGGGAGGAGGGCCACTTCCAAAATCTCCCAGGGATATTGGGGAGAGGTGGCACATTGAAGGAGGGCCAGCCCTAGTGCCAGCCCACAAGCAGAAAAGCCCTGGGGTGGCCGACGGCCTACCCTGGTCACTGCATTGGGAGCTTCCCCACCTTCCCAGGAAGGACAGGGGGAACCAAACCCTTATCATGGTTGGAGGCACGGTGAGACCAGCGTGGGGGTTCATGCCCGGTCACCCTGCCAGGGATAGCCTGGAAGGAAGGGTGTAGTGCTCTCACCCTGTGATTTCAACCACACAGTAAGACTGCCAGCAGGCGGAGGCCAGACTCGCGTCCGGTTTGCCAAGGCTATGTCCCACTGGGTTAAGAAGGCAAGTCCAGGCACGGCAACCAAAGTAGCCTGGGCAACCAGAGATGCTAGAGATAAAGTGCAACCCTGGCGTAGAAGGCAAGTCCAGGCACGGCAAACAAAGTAGTCTGGGCAACCAGAGGTGCTAGAGATAATAACCTATGCCGCCCCCAACCCAGGAGCTGTAGAGGACAGACATCAAAAGTCATAAAATACAGCGTTATACAACATGAATGTGGTGGGCAACACTATAACACTAGACAGTACTATATGACAGAACTTATAGTATTGGTGGCAACAGAAAATAGTCTTGCAATAGTCCCTGAATCAGGTTAAACAACAGTACTGTCCAGCAGAAAATAGTCTTGTAATAGTCCCTGAATCAATGTTAAACAACAGTACTGTCCAGCAGGATTAGTATTCCCAATAGCTCACATGACATGACCGATCCAATGAACAGGAGGAGATTTGTGCATGAGAAACCCCTCGTTAGGCAAGGAGAACCTCCCCTATTGACAGATAGGGTAATGTATATATCAAGGGCGGGGCCAGCATGCATATAAACTCACCCACCAAACAGGGTGGGTGGAGCCACAAAATAATTTTTCTGCAGTTCTCTCCTGCACCTGGGCAGGGGCCACAAGCTTATGTGCAGCTGTTTTCTGCCGAGGAGGCCCGCTGGAGCTCACAGTAGCCCACGCACTCCACTCGGCAATCGGGAGAAATTCTGGCTGCGCTTGGGGGACCCTCGGAGGTCACCCTCGCCTCCCTCCCTCATGGCATCAGGTTGGGGATCAGTGAATGGTGAGACAGGCTCCCAGATACAATGGGATGTGTCTAATTTGGAATTTTGTGGATTAAACTACTTCCTCATAAAGGGCCAAAATTGTACTGGGGTTATTGTACAGAGCACCGCCTACAACTTTGAGTGATGATATTAAAATAATAAACTTACTTGACAGTCTAGATCCTTCAGATAGAATTATTGTGGCTGGTGATTTTAATTTGCCTAACACAGATTTGAAATTACTACAGGCCAAAGGAGAAGTAAACAAACATTATCTGGATACTTTTGAACACCAGGGCTAAAACAACTGGTCCATAGTTGTACTAGGGAATAAATATTTTGATTTGATTTTCACCAATAGGAATAATATAATTAATAATGTGCAAATCAAAAGTCCACTAGGAAATAATGACCATTCTGCCATCCATTTTAACATTTCTGGTGTTGGTCCCACCATGGAATATAGAGGTACACCTAAATTAAATTTTATAAAAGCTGACTTTGGCAGACTGATAAGGAATTTGCACTGAGATTGGAATAGTGAACACTGGCCCAGTTATGGTGCAAATAGTCTGGTGTTCTTAGAGTCAGGTGAGTTTCCTAACTCCCTGAAAGAAGCAGTGGTTACACCTCTACTAAAGAAAGCTACTTTGGACCCAGACTGTTTTCAAACTACAGACCTATCTCTAACCTTCCTTTTTGGTGAAGGTTATTGAGAAGTAGTGACAGCCCAATTGGAAGACCATTTAACCATCCATAATGTCTACAAATCCTTCCAATCTGGTTTTCAGTAAAAGACACAGCACCGAGACTGCGCTGGTTTGGTGCTTAATGATCTTCTGAGGGCGAGGGATCAGAAGAGACGTCTATTCTAGTTCTTCTTGATCTCTCATCAGCCTTTGACACTGTGGATCACCTGGTGTTGTTAGCACACCTGAGACAAATATGTGGAATATCGGAACTGTTTTAAAATGGTTCACTTCATTCCTTACTGGGAGATCACAAAGAGTTGTGTCGGGGTTCATTCCTCCGCCCAACTTCTTTGTTGTGTGGGTGCCTCAGTGTTCAGTGCTGTCACCCATGTTATTCGTAGTGTATATGCTGCCCTCGAGACATTATAAACGGTATGGGCTGAGGTTTCACTGCTATGCAGATGACACCCAGCTATACCTGTCTTTGCGCCTGACCAGGATGGAGCTCTCTCGGTGTTTAATAACTGTCTGGAAGAAACTGAGGGTGGATGGATTCTAGTTGGTTGAAGTTGGACCCAGAGAAGACAGAGTATTGGTGGTGGACTCAGGTGGTCAGATAATGAGGCCGAATGACTCGCCCTCTGGAATTTTTCTTGACGTGTCACTTCCGACCTCTGAGCAGGTGCGTAACCTGGGGATTGTCCTAGGCGACAGGCTAACTCTTCAATCTCAAGTATCGGCCATTGTCAGGACTTTTATCATCTCAGGAATATTGCCAGGGTGCGTCACCTTGTTCCTCTGACTCTTTGCCAATGTTGGTCCACGCCTTTGTGTCCTCACAGCTGGACTACTGCAACGCCTTTACTTTGGGCTTTCTGGGGTTGAAATCCATCACCTTCAGCTGGTGCAGAACGCTGCAGCCAGGGTGCTAACTGGGACAAGGAGATCCAGTCATATTACCCGGTACTGCACGAACTGCACTGGCTTCCCATATGGTGGTGGATCACCTTTAAAGTCATTTTATTGACTTTTAAAGCCCTTCATGATCGGGTCCAGCCTATCTGAAAGAACTTCTGATTGCTTACTGCTGACGATCGTTCGCTTCGTTTGACAAAGGGGTTAGAGATTCCAAGAGTGAGTTTAAAATCTTCTGGTAGCAGAGCTTTCTCCTAGGCAGCTCCCACTCTTTGGAATTCTGTACCCGCCAGTTAAGGAGTGCACCTCCGTGGAGGTATTTAAGAAAAATCTGAAAACCTACCTATGGTCTTCTTGGATGATTAACTGATATTTGAGTATTAATATTATTTTTTGACTGTATGGATGATTTTATTGTTGGTTTTAATATGATGTTACTATGTATTTATTGTATTTATATGTTTTTATGTGATATTTTATATTGTGGATTCTGACATGTAAAGCACCTTGATATTTTGAAAGGCGCTTTAAAATAAAGTTATTATTTATTATTATTATTAACTAACTGGCAAAGATATACAAACCATGTGGGATCTATTACTATTTAAGATAAAGCAGCTTACAAAAAATATATTCCATATAAATTAAATGGTACCAGACCAAAAAGGAATAGGCCCAAATGGATGAATAAATCAATCAAAAATTAATAAAAAAAGAACAGACTATTTAATAAATATGAGTTGTATGGATCTCAATTACAGTTTATATAGAGGATGTCTGAAACAGACTAAGAATAAAATCAAAAAGCAAAAAGCGTTAGTTGAATGGTCACTTGCTATTAAAACCAGGGACTGTAAAAATCATTCTATTCTTACATCAATAGTAAAAGAAAATATAATAATACAATAGGACCCTTTACAAATGCTAGAGGACTAGAAGCCACTCATGATGAGATGGCTGATATACAGAATAATTATTTCTGTACAGTTTTCAATAAAGGTAATTCAAATAGTTATTCAGGAAAAGTGGTTCAAGACCTGGGAAATTATCTTAGAAACTAAAGATATTTGTGAAAGGTTAGCTAAATTAGATATTTCAAAACTCCTGGCACTGATGATATACATCCAAGAATATTAAAGAGTTAGCAAATGTATTGGTCCCCCATTACATACTTATTCCAGACTTCCTGGATCAGGGAATGGTACCAAGATTGAGATGTGCCATAGTGGTCCCCATTCCAAAAAGGGAGACCAATCAAAGCCAGAAAATTTTAGGCCTATAAGTTTGACCACTTTAATGGGAAAAATTCTGGAAGGGATTATTAAAGATCATATCTTAAATCATCTGGAAATAAACAATTTGATGGACCATTCCCAGCACGGATTTACCAAGGCAAAATCATGCCAGACAAATCTTCTGGCCTTTTATGAACAAGTGAATAAAGAACTAGATTTGGGAAATCCTGCTGATGTGGTCTTTTTGACTTTGCTGAGGCCTTTGATAAACTACCTCACGTTGAATTATTGAAACTATTAGAGGAGATTCGACTGAATCCCAATATCTGTAATTGGATTTCCACATGGATACAAGGAGAAAACAGAGATACTATTAAAGGAACCTTGTCAAACCTATCTATTATTAGTGGAGTTCCACAGGGCTCCGTCCCTGGGACCTTGTTTATTTATATATATATATCCACTGCAATCAGATAACACTAAGATATGGCTATATAAATTTGCAGATGACTGCAGGATTGGAACTGTTGTGAATACCAGTGATGGAATATCTGAATTACAAAATATATGACTGGACAAATAATAAACTCGTATTAAAATTGCCAAATGCAAAGTTATGCATTTGGGAAATAATAACAAACATAGCAATTATACTTTGGATAATATATTACTTATAAATACACTTGAAGAAAAAGATCTTGGAATTACAATATGCCCAGATTTTAAGTTCAGCACTCATTGTAAACAACAAATAAGAAAAGCAAACCAAAATTTAAACTGTATTCTACGTTACATCGCTAGTAGGGAGGCAAAAGTGATGTTACCTCTTTATGTTGCTCTTGGTTAGACCCCATCTTGAATACGCTGTACAAGTATGGTCCCCAAAACAGAGAGAGATATTAATAAAATTGAATCTGTACAAAGAAGGTTTACTAGAGCTATTCATGGGATGAAGACATTACAATATTCTGATACAGTAACATCCCTAAACCTATATTCATTGCAGTACAGAAGATTTAGAGGGGACATGTGTCTCTATTTAAGATAATAAATAATTCTGATTTTTGCAATGAGTTGGGCATTTATCAAAGAATTGATGAATTTGGCTCTAGAAGACACACCAGACAATTAGTTCAATTCAAATGGAAACATAATTTCTACGACATTGGTATAGTCATAGAGTTGTTTCTTCATGGAATAAATTACCTAGAGATATAATAAATAGCTAAAGTATGAATATATTTAAAAACAAGTTGGACAATCACTGTGGAGGTATGAAAATTAAATTCTAAAAAGGGCAAGCATTATGGACGTAAGTCTAAATAGCTTGTAAATATCTATGAAATCTATGAAACTTACCATTCCTATTGTTAGCTAAATACCTTCTGGGCATTCCTGTGTGACCTTAGAATCAAGCCCACAGTTACAGCTTACAACCAATAGCAACTGCTTTACTGTACATTCAGTTGTATAATTTGCCAGACAGCAGCTGCAGCCAACAACTGAGTTTACATGGCATCGCTGAGACACGCTTACATTGGGGGTGAATGCAAACTGTTGTCTTCATTTATTATTACCTTTGCTTCCCCTGTCCTCCACCTTCTTCTCCAACCCCAAAATAAACCCATTGGTCATTTATTTGCAACTGCTGATGTATTTTGCCATTATTGTGTTGCTGTTCATTTGCATGCTTAGAGTGATAAGTGGAGAGGGATTGTGTTATTGTGTTCTCTATCACTGAAGGCATGGGTTATATTCATTTCCTGGGGGAAACACCCTGGCAGCCTCTTTCATAAGGATCCCCATAGGTGGAGGCACCACACCACTTTTCAAGCCCATTTCTAACCACAAACCCAGGTGCCATTCACCCAAAGGCATAACAATTTTGCCTTTACCCTCTCCGGCATAGTCAGCACACCTTGCTAGTGGGGTTGTGTTACATATAGAGCCCAGAAAAGAAATATGGCTTCAAAATGGGCCAGAGTTTTCATGCATGTGCAAGTTGGTCGGTGGTACTGAGGGTTGACACGCTGAACACCACTCCTTGCACTACACCAGCGACCTGGGTTAGAGAATGAGCCTGGTGTCAAGGGTTGGCCAGGAGCAGGACTGAGCAGCTGCTCAGCAGCTCTCCTCTCCTGGAGAGGGACTTCTTCACCCCTTGCACCCACTGCCCCCAGGTAAAGGCCTGAGGTTAGTGCAGGCTGGTGGGTGGCATGCAGGAGGATGCTATGGAACTGTGATGCACATGCCTCCACACGTGTACACATGGCCATGGCATGGAATGGGAGAAACTCAAGAAAATGGAGCTGGCAGACTTTGTGAAGCTCTGATCATGGTCCCAGTAATGAGGTTGCAGGTCAGGACAAATGTGAGCCTCTGAGGCAGGGCCAGAGCCACTGACAGCTCCTGGGGTATAAATACTATATATATATATATATATGTATATGTATATATATATATATATATATATATATATATATATATATATGATGCAGCACGTAAAAATGCCGTGAATGGGAAATGGGGTTGGATGAGGTAATTTTGGCAAACCAATAGAAGTTGACCAGTTTGCCACTTGTTATTCAGAATTTGTGATATACTCTGCCTTGTGTTCCTGCATGACAAAATTCAAGTGGGCAGGACCACCATGCAGATGAAAGTGAGAATGCTGGAGCATACTTGAGCCATTCATTATGGCTTAGACAGAAGTGCTCTTAGAGACACTTCAGTATTCAATATAATAGACAGCCTGCATGTCTTAAATATGTGGCATTTGACTTTGTGCTTAAACAGATCAGGGGTGGAGAAAGAGTCTAAAAGTTGCTTCAGAGGGAGTCATGGTGGACATTTCTACTTAATAGTGTCCTCATGGACTAAATGACATTTTAGATTTGAAACTCTTCTTGTAACAGGGCCGTAACCTTTGTAATGTTAAATGACTTATATCGACAAAATATATATTTTGTTATTTCCAGATGATTTGTTGATTTACTATGATTCTGATAGGTGGCCTAGACATTGTGAAATGTTTTGTGGACCATCCCATCACTGCAGCACTAAGCGTTACTGCTCATGATGCCAGCAAGCTGAGTTTGGGAACAGGTTTGGGTTGTCAAAACCAGCCTGGGGGAGAAGGAGGATTGAGCATTCTTATGGACACTTTCATCTCCAGGGTGGGAGGGTTGCTTTCTCACTGCTGTACTAACATCTGGGTGACCACTGGTGGCAGGGAAACTGAAGGTGCCATGGAAGGAAGATGCAAGCTTGAGGTCATCACACCATGCACGCCTCGCATGTCCCTTTGGCCCCCTAATGTGCAGACATCTCAGGCAGGAAGGAAAATTTAAGTCAAATATGCTAGTCAGGCAAGATAACTCCTGTCTACCAAGCACAGGCCTCACACCCCGACTGTGGCACCACTCCACCTATGCTGGCTTGAGTTGTCATGAGGGACCAGAGCTCCCCTAAGGAACCTGATGAAAGAGCACTGCCATGAGGGGTAAGCCTCAGGGGCAGACAGTGGAGATGGATGAAGCCCAGAGATGGTGGGTAATGGGGGCTGCCAGTGGAGGGACAAAGGTTGCAGGCTAGAGGAAGGGGCTTGATAAATGAAAAATATAATAAAAGTTTTTTGCATCTTCACAGTGATCAAGACATTTTTCAATATTAGGACTATATACCATGAATCCTTAGGTTTCTTCTGAAAATGGACTTTGCACTTTGAATAAGACTGTGTCCTGTTTCTTAAATATATTTTTTAATGAATATATAGCTTAGTATTCCTGCCTTATAGTAGTGCCTGCAATTGTATTTTTGGTGATTTTAATATTTAGGCATCACCTTTCTTGTTTTCAGTACCACTGTTGTGCTTTTCTCTTCCACTCTGTCCTTTTCTGACTCTCTCTCTCAACCCCTCTTCACACTTTTTTATTTTTTTCCATATGTCGATTTTTGTCCCTTTTTTCTTTTTCAGTTTTTTTTTAAGTTTTCCTAGCGACCTCCATGCATATTTATATGTGATTTTGATTTAGCAATATGTCCTGCTTCTAATTCAAGAGTGTGTCTGCCTTTCTGCCTCTTTGCAGAATCTGTTGTTTTTATTAGGGTACTGTTGTTCACACTTCTGCATTTGCACTTTGTTCAAATATTTTAAATGTGTTCTATGAAGGGCACAGCTTGTTCACCTAGAATAAAGGATATTATTAATATAGCATTGTTCCTTTCTGGAAAACATACAGGGCTGTTAGTATGAAAATGCCCTTTTGAATTTTAATCTATGCTGCTGCAGCTGGCTAGGATGCCCTTTAGGCTCCACCTCAAGAAGAAGCATGCATGTTTTGAATGTGCATGGGGTAGTGGTTTGGCAAGGAGGGTAGTTTTTGCATTTACATACTTTGCCTTGTATTATGCATTGAGGCAGTATGGCACATTGGTTTAAGGCTCTGAGCTGCAAATCTGGAGACCTGGGTTTGAATCCCACAGCCCCCACTTGCATACTGTGTGACCCTGAGCAAGTCACTTAACTTCCTGTACTCCCAGGTCACACCTTTAAATGCACTTTCAGCTTAGTGTGCCACTCCTGGTTAAACAATTGAAAAAGGATAAAAAAAATTCTGCAGTATTGCATTATGACACAATTCCAGGCCCTTTCTCTTGGTTGTTGTCATGATTTTGTGGAACCTGCACCGTTGATTGCATACTGTGCTGGGAACATTTGAGTTTTCTGTTGTCACTATATTAGCCTAGTGCAGTGTCTGGCTCTGAAGCCAGCTTTGTAAGGAATCACATAACAGGGTGTAAAGTAATGCTAAATTATTGCATTGCAATACTCCAGTGCTTTCAACCACCTGGGAAGTGTGGTAATTAAGCAATAAGACACAACAGGGTGTGGGTTATTGGGGATTTACTCATGCCTTGTGTGGTGTGTCACGAGGCACAGCTGAGTGACTTAACCACACAAGAAGTGGATAAATCATTCCAATAACTCACACCCTGGCGTCAGACATGATTATACAATGGACCATGTGTAAAAACACATTTAAAATGTGTTTAATTATGTTTTTATTAATGTCATTTTACAGCAGTGGGTTATGCAAGATTTACCAACAGTCATGTGACATGCTTTGACCAATGAGGTTACAGGATTTTCACATGCCATTGTATAATTTATAGTATTACTGTGCACCATAAGGTGTGTTATTGTGATTATTGTTAAAAGTAAAATAAATAAGAAAAATAAAGTAAAACATGAACTGTTCAGTAGTGTGAAATTAATGCATGGTCAAGTAATTAGTTTTAACTAAGCCAGGTTGTTTGGTCCAAGCCATTTTACAAATTGGAAGATAGAATCCTAATTTCAACTTCTTGTTCCGTGGCTATTCATGTATATTTTGTTCTTGCAGTTATGATAAACAACTCAAGACTGGGACATCAGGAAGCTTTTCCAAAGTTTCTCCAGTGATGCAAAATGCAGCTTTCATGAGCTCCCCAAACGTAATCTTTCAGATATTAGAAATTCTTGAAGGTGTAGCTTTATTTTTCCAAATGCCTTTCACTACTTCTAATGAAGAAAGTGCCACTAGAACTGAGCTTGCTTTATAACTGTGTGGTCACATTTCGTAGAATGTCCTCCTCCCTTGAGATCTGCCAGATTCACGTATGTGTAGAAGCATGCCATAACGGAGAAGGTGACAGAAACAGTAAACAAGAGGGCTGAAAAGAGAATGAATTCAATCCACTGCAAGAGAGGAAATGGGAAATGGTAAGCTTTGTAAGCAGTTATTTCTTCTCTTACATTCATTGCACTCTTTAAAGCAGCAGTACTAGTTAAAGATGCTAGAAACAGTTTTACACCTCTAGATGCCCTCTAGTTGTTCTTTTATTGGTTACCCAGTATTCTGATATGTTTTAACCTTTTCTGTTAAATTAGTAATCTACTTTTGTTGCCTTTTTAACTACCCAGAATCCCTCTCATTTCAGCAGTTGCTGCTGTCTGTTTTCATACTGCTTGAACATTCTGTGACATCATAAAACTCCCATTCCAGGCCATTCAGATGAACAGCATGGAATGGGAGTTTGTGATGTCATAGAATGTCTTAGAAATATGAAAATCAAGAGCAGTAGCTGGTGAGGAGAGTGGAACTCTATGTAGATCTGAGGGCACCCCAAAGCAACGTTATTTATTTATCAAAAATCATCCAAGCATCTCAGAAAGCATACCTGGCATGGAAAGGAAGATGGAAGGGCAGTTAACTAAGTAAAAATAATTTCTATCTCTTTTAATAAAAATTTACCTTTTTCAATAGTTATATCAAACAAGCACCACAAATGACAAAACTTGAATCCTCTGCTTTTAATTTTTTATCCTTTATTTTTCTGACAGTTCAGCACAGATGCTTGCCAGGAGCACCATATTGGATTCTGAGGGAAATGGGTGCTGTCATTCTCTCATTGGTTATTTTGTCTGATGTAACTGGAAGGCACCATCCCTTTGCCTGATGAGTGTTTATAGGACACACAATGTAAACAAAGGGTGAAAACAGTAGATGGTATTGGTGCTGCCATATTTCCTGTGGATCCACACAACATTATAAATGTATTAAAAATCAAGGAACCAATTATCAGAAAATCATAGTAAACAGTAAAAGTTAAATTTGAAATTGTAAACTACCAGGCAGTGCAAAAATCTGGAAAGTGATGAGCACCTTCCTGGCGAACTAGTATTGCTGCTTCAGTATTCTTGCTTATTCTGCATTTATGCTTAGTCATGCAAGTTGATGTCTTTGCTCAATGCTTACTGCATTTTTTGGTGGAATAAGATTTGGTCATCCTACCATGTTTTCAACCCTCCTTGCCCCGTGTTACAAGGCCTCACAGCTGCAGTCTCTTATATAAAGGAAGAATCATACTGAAATTTAGAAACAAGAACCAAACCAAAGCCTCAGTGGTAGAAAATTGCACAGCATTATGAGAGATTTGAAGGAACACTTCACATTGGTTCTAGTACTCTGCACTGGCTGCCAATTGAGTGGCGATCAGCTTCAAGATGTGCTTGTTGACACTCTACATGGTTTCAATCCTGGTTACCTTAAAAATATCCCATCTAAGGTTGCACTGGCACCCAGGTTTGGGAGCGGAGTAGGGTCACCATGTTGGGGACAGACCTGGTGAGGTAGCTGTTACTTGGCAGGGCATCTCCGCTGGGAAGTTGAAATGGCAGATCCTGGTGCCACAGCAATCTTATGTCTGGGCTAGGGAGCTTGTCTTTTGTTACAGGGATGCTGTGACATGAAGGTCAGTGGAGGCATAGCCCATGTCACTAGGGTGGAGGGTGGACTTAGGAGTAAACTGAGGATGAAAAATACTCCTGGTTGTCTCCATGAAGACTCATAGAGCTGGAACAGGGTACATGCCTGATTACATGGTATATCCCTGAAGGATGATTGGGAAGAGAAAAAAACAATAGTTTGGAACAAAAAGATCCCTGCCTTCTAAAACCCCATCTGCCCTCTTAACTCCACTGATTCAGGCTTGCTGGCAGTTCCCTGTTCTCATCTCAAAATATCAGGACGCAGGGCATTTTGGGTGGCTACACCATTCCTGTGTAATTCCTTGCCCTCAGCCTTCATTCTGATGGCACAGTGGAAGCTTTTAGGGCTCTTTAAATGTCATCTATTTAATGAGGTCTACTCTTTAGTTTAATTGTTATATTTAATTATATTTATTGTTTATTGATGTATAATGATGTATTTTCTTTTCATCTTTCCATGTAAGGCACCCTGAGCCTGTTGGATAGGACACACTAAAATAAACTTTGCTTTGGCTTTAGTTTGGGAGTGACCTTAGGTCTCTCATGCACCAGGCCAGTGGAAGGGAGACCATGCCATTCTCCGGGGCTGGAGGGTAAGAGTGCTTCAGTCATGAGCACTACCCCTCCCTTCCCACAGCTGAATTATGATTAAGGTTTGACAGGGTGTGGAGAAACCCCCATCTCTACCTCATGGCTAAGGCTGGGTGCTGTAGTATTTTTTAAGGACTGGTATGGGGATTTACTTGGTTACTTGTTACTTGGTTAGAGGGACAAAAGAAGGCCAAGCCCATGAGTATTGTCCTCCACATATGTGGATCATTGGTGATAAATCCTAACTAGTCAGCCATCTATCCAGTTTAAATTTAAAGTTAGTGAAGGTAGGGGAATCAATAACATCTTGTGAAGTGTATTCCATATTCTTGGTGTACGTATTGTAAAAAAGTTTTGTTTTTTTTGTTTTACATTTAGCTATATCCAGTTGTTTGTTATGCAATCTGGGTCCAGTTTTCCTATTAGTAAAGGAAATACCACACTGTTTCATTAGTATTGGATTTTGGATAATCTTGTAAAGTTGTAATAAATCCCCTCTGTCTTCTTAGTTTGAGAGATTGCAGCCCATTTATGTAACCTACTTTCATAATCAAGATGCTTAGATGAGATATGGATTTAGTAACTTTTTTGTATCTTTTCTAATCTAACCACATCTCCACTAAGGTAAGGACTCCAGAATGGTGAACCATAATCGAGGTGTGGTCGGATATATGCTCTGTACAATGGTATGATACATTGCTCAATTCTAGAGACAAACGTGCCTTTAATTCTACTGAAATAATGAGTTTGCAAGAATAGCTATCTTATTACAGTGTGAAACATGAGTGAGTTTGTTGTTAACTATAATCCCAAGATCTTTTTCAAGGCATGAAGCCTTGATTATGTTATTGTTTAATGTGTAAATCTGTTTAGAATTGTTACTCCCAAAATGCAAGACAGCACATTTGGTAGTATTGAATTCCATTTTATTTATAGAGGCCCAGTGTTCAATAGATAATAGATCATTAAGTAGGTTTTGTTTGTTTTCAGCATTATTAACTGCACCACCAATTTGGTGTCGTCTGCAAATTTTATAAGTATATTAGAAGAATGAATTTTCATGTCACTAATGAAGATGTTAAATAGTGTGGGTCCCAGGACAGAACCCTGCAGAACCCCACTCGTGACCCAGCCCGTGTCTGATAAAGTACCATTTACTCTAACCCTCTGTGTTCTATTTGTTAGCCAACTCTCATCCACGAAACTAGTGTCTTGGAAAACCTAAGTTAATGAGTTTGGAAATGAGAATAATGGGATACCTTGTCAAAAGCCTTGCTGTAGTCCAACAAAATAACGTCAGAAGGAATGCTTGAATGTGGGATGTGGGAAAATGGACATTTAGACCCTGAAGAGAAACCTCCAGAAATGTATTGTTTGGGTAAAGGAACACACATGCATTTCCTTTATTACAAATGAAGCAAAGGTCAATGCAGCTGCTTTAAGATAGATCAAACTGCATGTGTGATGATGTAAACAACCTGAATCTGATGTCACCTTTCATGTAAAGTGACCATATACTATAACCGCTACCAGTGGCTGACATCTTTTGTAACTAAAAAATCCTTTGACAAATCCAAAGAAAGGATGATTTTCTTAGAAGGTGTTCTAACTTTTGCCTACCGGCAATTTTATATTGAAAGTATAGGAAGCACCCAGGAAGTGTAGCAAGATGCAGCTTTCCAAATAACATGGAGTGGCTTATTACTGCTATTGAGCTATCTTGTAGCACAGCCTCCCACCCCCACACACTCCTAAAATACCTTTTATTTGATCACTAGAATTTATCAACCAAAATGGACAAGGAAATGATAGAAGGTATCCTTAGAATGGCAGAAAAAGGGAGATATTGTTGATGGGGGATCTGAATATGCCAGATGTTAACTGAAGTGCATTTGCTACAGCCACATCAAAGAGCGAGGGTCATTCTAGATGCCCTTCAGAGGGCATGCCTAGACAACTAGTACTGGAACCCACTGGGAGGAAGCAGTCTTAGACCTGGTACTCTCAAATGGAGATGGAGAGAGGTCACAGATTTAGAAGTGGGTAGCCATCTGGGAACTAGCAACCATCGAACCGTATGGTTCACGATAAACACAGCAGTAGAAGTCAAGCCATACAAAGGCAAAGGTCCTGGACTTTAGGAGGGCTGACTTTGTGAAAATGGTGAGTGCCTAAGGAATGCACTAGCAAATGGGCAGGAAGGAGGGTGGAAGAACAATGGGAACAATCAAAACTGCCATCACTGAGGCAACAAGCCTTTGTGTGAAGCAAATAAACAAACAAAATGTAAAAACCCACTATGGTTCTCAAAGGAGGTGGCAGGAAGACTATGGAGAAAAAGACAGCATTCAGGAAGTACAAGAAATCACAGAAGGAGCAGGACAGGGAACTGTATCAGTTAAAGCAGAAGGAAGCAGGAAGGCAGTCAGAACAGCAACAGCCCAAACCATGGAAAAGATAGCCAACTCAGTTAAGAAGGGGATAAAACCTTTATAGGTACATCAAGGAGCGAAGGAAGACCAAGGGAGGGATAGTGAGGCTTAATAAAGGGGAGGGGTGGGCAGAGGGTGACTGTAAAGAGCAGAGATATTAAACAAATATTTTGCTCAGTATTCACAAACGAAGAGGGGAGGTACCTAAACCAAACAATAGAAACACTCTGGATAGGGGTTGATTCCAGCCCATTCACAGAAGAAGAATTCTGAAAGAACCTTAAAATTGAAGGCGGACAAAGCAATGGGGCCTGATTGGATTCATCCCAGAATTCTAAAAGGACTAAGGGTAGAAGTAATGACACCACTGACTACCCTCTTTAATAAATCATGGGAGGATGGTGTGGTACCTGAGGACTGGAGGAGGGCAGATGTTATTCCACTTCACAAAAGTGGGAGCAGGGGCAGAGGCAGGAAACTACAGACCTGTTACTTTGACTTCAGTGATAGGGAAAATGATGGAATCAATTCTGAAGGAAATAATTGTTGAGTGCCTAGAGGCCAGAGGGCACAGGACCCAAGGCAGTATGGATTCACAGTGGGAAGGTCATGTCAGATGAATCTAATAGATTTCTTTGACTGGGTGACCAAAGTAGTAGATCAGCGAGGGCTGTGGACATGGTCTACCTAGACTTAGCAAGGCATTTGACATAGTCTGACACAAAAGATTAATATACAAGTTAGCCAGCCTTGGAGTGGGTCCCAAGATGGTAGCCTGGGTAAAAATTGTGTGGAGAACAGGACACAGAGGGTAATAGTTAACGAGTCCACTCTGAAGAAAGGGGGTTACTAGTGGGGTACCGCAGGGTTCAGTACTAGGACCAGTCCTCTTCAATGTCTTTATAAGTGACATTGCACTGCAGAGGGACTGGAAGGAAAGTATGTCTCTTTGCAGATAACACAAAGATCTGCAACAGGGTTGATACACAAGGTGGGTGGAAAGGATGAGAAGGGACTTGGCAAGGTTGGAAGAATGGTCAGATGTATGGCAGCTAGATTCAATGCTAAGAAGTGCAAAGTAATGCACCTGGGAAACAAAAACCCATGGGAAGAGTAACAATGGGGGTGAGATACTAACAACAAGAAAAATGGAAAGGGACCTGGGGTTTTATATCAGATGACCCAAGGTGGGTAAGCAATGTGAGAGGGCAGTAGGGAGGGCTGGGAGGATACTGGGATACATAGGAGAGGCATCAACAGTGGAAAACAGGAAGTTGTTATCCGTCTGTACAGACAACTGGTGAAATCCCATCTGGAGTACTGCATGCAGTTCTGGAGACCCAGTCTCTGCAAGGACATAGACATGATGGAGGCAGTCAGAGGAGGGACAACTAAAATGGTGCAGGGTCTGCACCAGAAGACATGAACAGAGACTTAAGGAGCTTAATATATATACCCTTGAGGAAAGGAGGAGATGGGGACATGCTAGAAACTTTCAAGTACCTCAAGGAATCAACAAAACCAAGAGGATAGCATCTTTCAGAAAAGAGTTGTGCAAGAACAAGGGGCACAATTTGAAGATAGAGGGGACGGCTCAGAGGTAATGCGTGGAAATATTTTTTCATGGAGATGGTTGTGGATGCATGGACGGCTTCCTGAGGAGGTTGTGGAGTTGAAAACAGTGGGGAATTCAAGAATGCATGGGACAGACATAAGGCAATTCTAGGGGTGGGGATAGGAGGAAGTAGGCTGTTGGTTAACTAGGATCTGTAGCTTATCCATTAGGTAAAGAAATGGGCAGACTGGGTGGGCCAAGTGGTCCTTATCTGCCATCAAATTCTATGTTTCAAACAACATGAAGTCTTGATGTATTCTGACAATTTGCAGTTAGCTCCAGCTCTTGAACTGCCCGGAGAGTGAAGGTTAAAATTCTATGCCAGGCATGAACGTTGGGCTCTCGAGCTCAGTTGAAAACTCTATCTGTGTCCTTTTGAAACCAAACCGTCAGATTCTTTATCCGCCTCACTGAACAGTCGCTCCGGAGATTTCTCCTTCTGCTCGGTTCAAACGTGGTTAAAGTGTCGGTTTTAGTCTGATTTTTCTTACCGTTTTTCAGTTTGAGACTCTGTCTGTGGTACCGTAAGCACTTAGATTAGTATTGTGGACAGTTATTGTGTGGAAATTGTAATTTGTTTGATCGGTTTGGCTGAACCGATCCTGTAAAAATCCTCAACAAGCGTTAGTGTGTGGTTTACCGGTCTGTATCGGTTTTAAAAAAATGTGATTTGAATGTTTTTCCATCACCCGTGACATGGTGGAAACCGATAGGGGAGTCTTGCCTGGTGGTGCCATATAAAGGGTAAGTTGGTTGGGTTGGCCTACATCTAGAGAGCAAAAGAAAAAATGGGCCCAGTGGGTTTCAACACTGCAGGTGTGTGGGGAGGTCTTTGCTAGGCCGATCCCCACACCACCTGTGTTTACTGTCTGGGGTTGACCACCTCGATTCAGACTGCCAAATTTGCAAAATTTCCTAAGTCTACCCTGGAAAAAGGTTAGGTAGACTTAGGGATAAGGAGGCTGAGAAATCGCTGACACGGAAGGCCAGCCTGGTTCGGTTCCCACCGAACCAGAAGGTGTCCCTCTGACTAGGCTTACTTCTTCGGCAAGAGGAGAGCCGATCCTGAGGGTTAAGTTCCTACAAAAAGAAAACAAGGATAAATCAGCTGGTTCAGATCCAGAACTGCATGTTCCGACCGCTTGAAAATAACCAAAGCGATTCGGATTGTGGAATCGCTTTGTGTTCCGACTGATCCGTGCCTTCTGGCAGGGGTTCAGTTCGGTCGGTTCCCCAGTTCAGGATTATTCTCGAAGATTTTTACGAACCAGAGCTTGATGAGGAGGAGGATTTTGAAGAGGATGATTATGACGGTGAAAGTCTGGATGTGCCTGTGGAACTGGACATCTCCCAGACAGACCTTCTGGTGTTTCCCTCCTAGGCTTTCTGAGTCCCCTCCCACTTTCTCTTCTACAGAAAGTGGCTCAAACCCTCCAGCTTCCTATTAAGGAGGCTGTAGAGGATCAAGAGGAGCCTGACTACATAGAGATGATGGACATCCCAGAGTCTAAGAGACTGTCCAGTCCCCTCATAGGTCATTTGGGAAACAGAAACAAACAATTTTAGGTCTCCCAACTCTGTACCTCCTGTTGACAAGAGAATGGACAAGAGGTACACCTTGTCAGGCTCAGATACAGAATTTCTTTATCAGCAATGCAGCCATGTTGGGATAGTGCAGGCTGCTGCCTGTGACAAGGCAAACATCCTCTTGGCTTCACACCCCCAGACCAAGATTCCAGGAAGATAGATGCCATGGCAAAGAAACAGTACTTGGCATCATCTTTGGGACTCAAGCAGGCTAACTATATGGCCTATACAGCCAGGTACCAGAAGTCCAGGTGGGACACTGTACTGGCATTGGCTAAACAGGCCTCCCCTGCTATCCAAGGAGCTGGAGGAGGTGGCTGCTGATGGGATTGAGGCATCAAAGGTGCAATTTCATGCTGCTGTGTAGACTACAATGATGTGTCATCAAGAGCCATGCCACATCTGTGGCTCTTCAGAGAATAGCTTGGCTCAGATGTACTTGCCTTTTGCAGGACACCCAGGCTAAGGCCATGGATTTCCTGTAGTGGGTAATTCTCTGTTTGGGAAGCAGACAGAGAATTACATGAAAAAATGGACCAGTACAGGACCATTAATAGGAGTTCCCAGGCCAAGGAGGGCAGACAACTCCTCAAAGGCAGCAAGCTAGGGGTAGGGCAGGCCTTTTCACAGGCCTTTCTACCAAGTGCAGGCCTCTTCTTCTTCTTCCTTTTTCTCAGGGGTTCTTCAGAGGGAGAGGCAGAAGGGGATGAGCAGGGCTACATCCACCCCTCAACCTAAGGCTCCTGCCAAGCATACACCCTGATGTGTCAGCCGGTCGACTCCCCCATTCCAGTAGGAGGCAGGCTGGCTTACTTTGTCCAGGACTGGATGTCTGTTACCTCAGACAAGTGGGTCCTGGAGGTTGTAAGCCAGGGCTGGTTCACAGGTTCAAAATTTTGTAAACTGAGACCCAGATCCTTTCCACCTGCAAATACTTCAGAAACCCTTGCCTTAGAGGCAGAGGTTTCATCTCTACTGGCCTTAAAGGCCATAGACAGAGTACCTACTCCATACAGGGCAAAGGTCTGTACTCCAGATACTTCCTTACCTAAAAGACAGGGAGTGGTGACCCATCCTAGATCTAAGATACCTAAACAAGCACCTAATAAAGCCAAAATTCAAAATGGTGACTCTGGGAACAATTCTTCCCTCTCTGAGGCCAGGGATTGGCTAGCCTCACTGGACCTCAAGAATGCCTATTTTCCCATTCCCATCAGGTGCTCCCACAGAAAGTACCTCAGGTTCAAATTGCCCTCAGGCCATTATCAGTTCAGAGCAATGCCTTTCGGTTTAACCTCAGCTCCAAGGGTGCTTACAAAGTACCTAGCAGTAGTGGTGGCCTTTTAAGAAGGAAAAGATTTCTATTTTTCCATATCTGGATGATTGGCTTCTGGTGGGCCAGTCTCCAGACCAAGTCAGATCTGCAGGTCACCCAGCAAGTTCTCACTTCCCTGGGGTTCCTTCTCAATCTTCCCAAGTCAGTTCTCGAACCAGTACAGCTCCTCACTTTTATAGGAGCAGAGCTGGACACCCTCAAGGCAAGAGCCTTTCTTCCTTTGGAAAGGCAAAAGCCATCTCAGCTTGCCTCTTATTTTTCCCTCTGGTTTCTCGACCAGCAATGCATTTTCTGCAGCTTCTGGGCCATGGCAGCTTCCATGGCAGTGGTTCAAGGGGCCAGGTTTCAGATGAGGACATTCAGTTCCATCTGAGAACCTTTTGGTCCCAAAGGAAAGATCCTCTTACCAAGCTGGTTCCTGTTACTCAGACCTTAATTCAGGCCCTTCAGTGGTGGCAGGACCTGGACAATCTGAGGAAAGGTGTTCCATTTGTCTCTCAGACTCACTCTGTGGTTCTTACCACAGATGCTTCCCTTTGGGATGGGGAGCCCATCTGCGGGCTCTCACGGCCCAGGGACTGTGGTCCCCTCAGGAATCCTTCTTCACATCAACCTTCTGGAGCTCAGGGCAGTACTTCTCACCCTACAAGCTTTCTCTCAGTCAGTACAGAACAAGGTGGTTCAGGTCAGGACAGACAACACTACCACCATGTGGTATATCAACAAGCAGGGAGGCACTTGGTCCACGGCCTTGTGCATGGAGGCCATGAAGTATGGTCCCTGGCTTATTCCTGCAGACCTCTCTAGTAGCGGTCCACCTCCCAGGAAAGGACAATGAGATAGCAGATGCATTGAGCAGGATTTCCCAGGGCCATCACGAATGGTCTCTGGATTCTTTGGTGTTGAAGGTGATCTTCTCAGGTGGGGCACTCTGGAGATATATCTTTTGCAGCTCCAGACAATCACCAACTTCCTCTGTTTTGTTGCAGACCCCCAGTCTTGGGCTCAGTCCTCTGGATGCTCTGATTTTGAACTGGGAAGGGAAGTTTCTTTATGCCTTCCCTCCTTTTCCTCTATTGTTCAAGGTTCTAGTCAAGGTAAGGTCACAACTATGCAAAGTGATTCTGATTGCTCCAGACTGGGCCAGGCAGCCTTGGTACCCCTGTTGCTGTCCTTAGCAGTCCATCTTCCACTGTCTCTTCCCAGGAATTACAATGTGCTAACCTTCTCTCAGGGGGATTTGTTACCTCAATCTCCGATCACTCAATCTCAAGGCATGGCTCTTGAAGACTTAGAGTATGCAGATTTACATCTGTCCCAAGGGGTTCTGGATATCCTCAAGGCTTCTCAAAAGCCTGCCACAAGAAAAACCTACAATTCCAAATGGAAAAGGTTCAGTATTTGGTGTTCCAAAAGCACATGTCCCCAGAAACTGCTGAGTTGTCTACAGTTCTGGATTTCATGGTTTACCTTAACGGCCTAGGCCTCAAACCAGCTACTCTCAAAGTTCATTTGTCAGCTATTTCTGCTTTCCTATCAGTGGGGAAATCTTCTTCTCTGTCATCTCACCCTGTATTCTGTAAATTTTTCAAAGGATTGCTTCATACCAATCCCCTTTAGGGATCCTGCTCCTGCCTGGGATTTGAATATTTTGTATTGTTCAGCTGATGCAACCCACCTTTGAGCCTATGTCCTCAGCAGAGCTCAAGTACTTGACTTGGAAAACTGTGTTTTGGCTGCTGTTACTTCTGCCGCCAGTATCAGTGAATTGCAAGCCCTGTCAGTGGAGCCTGACTTCATTTCTTTCCATAGAGATAAGGTGGTCCTTAGAACCAATAGAAGGTTCCTACCTTAAGTGGTTTCTGATTTCCATAAACCAATCTATGTCTCTTCCTGTGTTCTTCACTGATCACACCTCCTCAGGGGAACGGAGGCTACACAGTTTAGATGTTAAAGGGCCCTTAGTTACTACATAGAATGTACAAAGGGTCACAGGTTTGACTCCCTCCAGTTGTTCCTCACTTATGGGAAGTAGGTAAGGAAAACCTGCCACCAAGAGAATCATTGCCAGGTGGATTGTGTCCTGTATTCAATTCTGCTATGAAAACCTGGGAAAAACTGCACCCTCAGGCCTGAGGGCTCATTCCACTAGAGGTACAGCTGCATCTCTGGTTGCAGCTAGGGATATCCTTATTAAAAATCTGTCAAGCAGCCACCTGGAAAACAGTTCATACCTTCACCAAGCATTACTGTCTGGATATCCAGGCTTGGAGTGATGCTAGGTTTTGCTACAACAGTACTTAGAGCCTATTCCCAAAATGGGTTCTGTCCCTCCTCCTTGGAAATTGCTGTAGTGGTCTGCAATTGTCAAATACAGCAAGACTCATGTTGTTTGAAGAAAAAATTACTTACCTTAGTAATTGTGTTTCTTCTAATGGAGTCTTGCTGTATTCTGACCTCCTCCTGCCTCCCTCTCAGAACCTGTTTTGGGAAGTGGGTGGGCAGGTGCAGTGTTGCACCCAGGGGTGTCTTTAGCCCACTCCTGTTGTGTTGAGTGTTTTGTATTTGTTTAAGAGTTTTAGTTTTTATACCTGTTTTTTCCTTTGGGTTTCCTGACTTGAGTCTTTCAGGGAATCCAAAGTATTTGTTACCAGTTGGCTACTAGGGTTTTAATTTCCACATTATATAGTCAGTGAATTTAGCTCGTGAAGAATCTGATGGTTTGGTTTCAAAGGACACAGACAGAGTTTTCAACCGAGCTCAAGCTCCAACGTCTCTATGCCTGGCATAGAATTTTAACCCTTCACTTTACGGGCAGTTCAAGAGCTGGAGCTAACTGCAAATTGTCAGAATACAGTAAGACTCCATTAGAAGAAACACAATTACTAAGGTGAGTATTTTTTCTTCTATCTGGTGAAGTTATGAGGACCTGCTGGATCTGTGCTTGTATAGGTCCAGTTCTTCCTCCTAATGGAGGAAATCTGTTGTGCTGTGTGCCATTTACTCCCAGACAACATTCATTGAGTATGCCATGTCCTAGCTGTTGATGTTGCCGCTGTTGTTTTTCACAGTGTGTGTGCTACTACTGTACCAGAAGCTGTAATCTAAAAGCACAGTGTGAGTTTTTGCTGTTGTGCAGATAAACCCATTTATTTTTTTCACTTGCTGTTGACTGAGGGTCACCTGTGACTGTGCTGGATAAATGCTTGTCCAAAATCAGGGGTGTATGGACATTGAATGGCTGAAGTTCAACACAAATAAAAATGGAGTTGTTAATGGCGGTCTCTTCTCACCTGGTTACATCAGTTAATGACAACCTGAAACTCCCAGTCTTGGGAGACTTCCGTTACCTCACTAAACTGATGGCAGCCTAAGCACTGGAGCTTTGTTTTGGCAAAATACAACCCGGATCATCAGCAGCACAAAATTGCCATCCTAACATACTAAAATGCCAGCTCGAATAGACCTAGTGGTCTTTCATGTCTGTCTTGTTTGGTCAGCCCCCACCCTGGGAGCTGACCTTGCTGCCCTCCCCACCCTCTTGGGCTTCTCCCTTCCTAGTCCAGGGTATTCTCACTGCATTGGACTTCGCTTCCAGAACCCTTCCCCTGTACCTGTCCCACCCCTCTTGAACCCTCCACAGTCTTTGCCTCCACCAGCCCCTGGGCAGGCCATTCTATGGTTCTACCACCCTCTCAGTGAAGTAGCACCTCCTCCTTCTTTCTCTCTGAGTCTCCCCTTCCAGCTTCCACCCATGCCCACTAGTTGTCCCCTCCTTCCTTCATAGTACCTGACTGCACCTCCCCATATGCCCTTCATGTACTTGAAGACCTCTATCATGTCCCCACTGTCCCTTCTCTCTTCCAATGTGTACATATTTAGCTCTTCGAGCCTCTCCCATAGTTCCTTTCTCCCAAGCCCCAGATCATTTTGGTTGCCCTCCTCTGGACCCTCTCCAGGAGTTCAATGTCCCTCTTTAAGTGTGACCTCCAAAACTGCATGCAGTACTCGAGGTGCGCCTCACCAAGCAGTTATACAGAGGAGTATCACTCCTTCTCATGGAGGTGATCCCCATGTATGCATCCCAGCATCCTGTTGGCCTTGTCCACTGCCCTCCTACAAGTCTCCAAGTTGCTCATCTTGACATCCACCACCATTCCCAGGTCCTCTCTCAGCCATCGAGACTTGTAGCATTTCTCCCCCAGGGTGTATAGTTGGCCCAGGTTTCTGGCTCCCAGGTGCAGTACCCTGCATTTCCCTGCATTGAACCTCAGTTTCCACTTTCTAGACCACCTTTCCAGAGCCTCCAGGTCCCCTGTAGGCCACCTCCCTCCTCCCCATCCACCACAGCCTTAGCTTTGGGTCATCTGCAAAGAGACTCATCTCCTCCTGATACCCTTCCTTATGTCAGGGCGTGGGCATTGAACAGGAGGAGCCCATGGACCGATCCCTGGGGACCCCACTAATGACCCTCCTGTAGATGAGGCCATGGCTTCAACCACGACCCTCTGGGTCCGATCTTGAGTCAGTTCCCTATCCATCTGATCTTCTGGTTCCCCACCCCCATTTCCCTCAAGTTGTCCAACAGGCCCCTGTGAGGAACAGAGTCAAATGCCTTGCTGAAGTCAAGAAAGAGGACATCCACTAGCCTTCCCAGGTCCAAGGCACTCATCACCCAATCACAGAACTCCACAAGGTTTGTCTGACACGATTTCCCTGGGACAAAGCCATGCTTGTCTATCGTCCAGGCACCCTGACTTTTCAGGTCCCCAGCCCCTCCTTGACTATATCTTCCATCACCTTGCCAACCACCAATGTCAGGCTGATGGGCCTGTAGTTCCTGCCACCTCCCTTGATCCACCCTTGTGGATAGGCTACTATATGTGCTACCTTCCAGTCTTGGGGCATCTACCCCGTCCTCAGAGATGCTGAAAAGCTCCACCAGGGGTTTTGCCAGGACATCCGCCAGTTCCTCAGTACTCTGGGATGTAATTTATCTGGCCCTGGTGCTTCCTCTGACTTAAGGGACCTGAGGACTTCCTCACTCTCTCTGCCATGATTTCCACCTCCGCTTCCTCATCCCCTGTTTTGCCTTCCCCTTCCAGCCAGTTATGGCTTCCCCCTCCCAGACCCGCCAATCGGTGAGGTTCCCCCTGCTCAGTTTCACGTCTCCCATGTATGCTGCAGCCCCTCATTTCCTTTGGCAAAACTGAGGCAAAGTACTCATTTAGTACCTCAACCTGCTCCCTGAGTCTTGTGCCCATCCCTCCCTGTTTTAGTCTTGCTAATCTGCCCTTCACCCTTCCTTTCCTCCAATGTATCTAAAAATCCGTTGTTCTCTCCTAATTTCCCTGGCCAGGTTCTGCTCTTTCCTTGCCTTAGCTGCCCTCACCACACTAGTGGCCTTTCTGGCCATCAGCCCATACTCCTCTTGATCCTTTCACTCCTTGAGCACTTGAAATGCCCATAGGCTGCTTTCTTTCCTCACCACTTCCTGAACCTCCGGGTCCACCAGGAGGGTTTTGGGCCCTACCACATTTGTGTCTCACTCTTACATAGGTGCTGGTAGCATCCTGCACCCCTCCTGATGATTTCCCACCTACTGTCAGCGTCCATATCTGGCACTATCACGTCCAAATGCTCCTTAGGGATCCTTCCTATTTCCTTGAAATTCACCCCGTGAAGTCAGTTACCTCCATCTTTGTGCAGCCTTCTTCCCTTCCTAGGTCCAGGCAGAACCAGACTGTTGCATGGTCACTCCCGCCAATGGATACCATACCTCCAGGCCCCAATCTGGTCACTGTCCACCAGGACCACGTCCAGTATCTGCGCTTCTCTGGTCGGCTCCCCACCTGCTGGGTTAGGAATGAATCCTGAAAGACATCCAACAACCTCTGTTCCTGACCACGAGGATGTCACAGTCCCCAGTCCATTCCTGGCATGTTTAAGTCACCCAACACCACCACCCCCTTCCTCCTAGTCTACAATGTCTCCCAACATCTGCCACCAAACTCTCCTCCAGTTCCTCCACCAGCGAGGGTCTGTACACCACTCCTATTTTTACTCTTTCGCCTCGCTATCAAGGTTACCCAAATTGCCTCCAAAGTCCCCTTCACCTTCTCCACCTCCTATGCTAATGCAGTTATTGACTATCAATGCAACCACCTCCCTTCCCTCCCCTGTCCTTCCTGAACATAGTGTAACCCTCCAGGTTCAGATCCAGTCATGCCCTCGCGGTGGCCCAGGTCTCAGTGACAGCTGCCACATCCACCTCTACCTCAGCTAGCATCACCTGGAGCGCAGGCATTTTATTGCCCAAGCTCCTGGCATTTAGCAGGACCACCTCAACCCCTTCCCTACTCCCATTTCTCCTGCTTGCATTCCCATGGGGGCTTCGTTTTCCCCTGGTCTGCACCTTACCAGTCAGCCTTTTTCTGCATTTCTCCAGCTCCCTAGGTGGTGGAGACAGAATGCCTTCTTTTGGACCCTCCTTGACAGCCTCTTCTCCCATCCCTTCCCCTTCACAAGTTTAAATCCCACCTTTCACCAACAAACCCTTCTAATTCCAGTTTAAGGATTTCCTCCCTTCCAAATTGAGATGGAGCTATCCCTAGCATACAGCCCTTATCCTCCCAGGTCTCCTCCCAATCCCCCATCAATCCATACCCTCTGGCCCCATACCACCCCTGAGCCACTGATTTATTTGCTTGATCTTCTTCTTGTTCTCCCCACTAGCCCTCAGCACCAACAGGATTTCTGAGAAGGAAATCTTCGTCCTATGTCATGACAAACCTTGGCTAGCTCCCTGAACCTTGCCTGTATCTCCAGCTCACTATTTCCGCAACATCATTTGTACCCAAGTGAACCAGTATATCTGGGGAACCTCCACAGTCCTTGCCAGTTGATATACCTCATGCTTGGTCCTGTGTACTGGTATCCTGATGCATAATCCCAAAATTACTGAGTGCAATGTGTCCTCAAGGCAGCAAAATAAAGATTCTTCAGCAGGGACCACTGCAAAAATGCAAAAATAAAGCTGGGAACCGGCTGTAGGCTGTGTCTCAAGGCACGGCTTCTACTTGACATCGTCCCCACTGACCAGTGACTGGGAAGAGGTGGACTGTACCATTATGCCATTATGTCCCAAAACTCTGTAAAGCCCTAAAACAGATAAATGATGCTCTACAATGCAAGCAAAGGTCTCAGATGAATGAAGAGACTTACCCTTTGGAAAAATGGACTGAAACAACGGAACACATGCTTATGGACCATACTGCCACTGAAGAGCTCCACAACACAGCCTTGCTAGACCTGCACCAAAGGAACAATACCTTATACAGCAGTTCGAGCACCAAGAGAACAGAAACGAAGGAATAACCTTCATCTGCATGGGTGCCCGAGGAACAGAAACCAGGAACATGTTGACCTTTATGGAGAGCTTTATTAAAGAATTTTTGAATTTACCAGCAGATAAGGAGCTTGGGATAATCTGAGCCCATCTATCTTACTTGAGACACAGCTCTTGCAACCAGGTTACACCATTAGGACTGAAGCCGGCCGGGCGTCAGGACTACGGAAAAATTCTAGCTAGCTATCTTCTGGGGACCCCTGACGTCGGTCCCACCTCCGGCGTCAGGCTGATGGTACAAAAGGGGAGGTCCGCCAGATTCCCCAGTTCTTTTCCCCGTCGACTTAGTTGTCCCCACCCTTCGGGTTACAGTCTAAAAGCGCGACGCGTGGTTTAAGTGCTTCTCTCGAGAATTCGATTTTCTTCAAGCAAGATCTTTGCTGATGTCCCTCCGACCTCTGGTCACTCCTCCAAGTGTGCTTGGAAACAGATCCCCTTTAAGGACCTCCACACAGCCTGCGTTGGGTGCCTGGGCCCAGACCACGATACCGGGCCAGCCCATCCTGCCAGGGGTCAACAGTCGTACTTGGATCCGGCGTCAGAAGGCCCTTCAGGCTTTTTGTTGGAGGAAAAGCTGAAGACCATGTCCTCAAGGGGAATCTTCTTCTCAAAAATCCCACAAGCACGCGGAGAAACGAAGGAGAAGGCCCTTCCAGGTCCCCATCCAGGGCTTCGAGTCACGCAGCTCAGGTTCTAGGTCCGACCGCTCTCCCTCCAGGGCCAGCTCTCAGCCTCCCCGGCTGCGTGTAAGGAAACCTTCTTCTCAGGCCAAGTCCGCCAGGCCGGCCTCGTCTTCCTCAAAGGCCTTGGCGAAGTCAGGAGTGCCACCATCATCACCACAGAGTCGGGTTCCCGCTTCCGGTACCCGGCGAGGGTCTTCTTCGGTGCCTCCTGCTAAGACACTGGAGCTCACGCCCTTAAAGAGACCTGTAGACCAGATGCCGGCGCGACCATCGTCGGCCGCGTGTCATACCTCCTGGAGCCGCCGTTGGCCAGGCGACCGTCGCCTGCCAAACCATCACCTCAGCGGATGCCAGCAGGGGACCGGCGTCCGCTCCTCCTGAGAAGAGGGCCCTGTCGCCTCGGACCAGCGTCGGTCAGGAGACTTTAACGAGGAGGACCTAACGCAGCCGAGGACCAGGCGGGTGACCCGGTTCCATCGAAACTCCCAGGAACCCTCGCCCGTTTCAGAGCCCCTCGGAGCCGACGCGACCCAACGACCGCCCCACCGCGCCTGGGCCATTGTCGGCCTTTTCATGGAAGTGAAGGACCTCTTCACCTCCTGGTGGGACACCATAAGGAAGGACATGGTTCCCACTGTTCCTCCTCCTCCTCCGGTTCCTGCACCCCTTCTCCATCGGGGTGGCAGGCCGTTTACCTTCTCCCGGGAGCCTAGATCCTCCCAGGAGACCAGAAAATGGAGACCTCCGTCAAAATCTTCTTCTGGATCACCCAGCCCCAAGAGATCCAGGAGACACCGCCTCGCCTTCAACGGAGGACATGGGATCAGACTACTCTGCCTCTAGATCCCCATTTCCACTCTCCATCCCTTCTCCGGACCCACGTGAGATGCCCAAATCTCCTCGGATGATCCTTCATTCCTTGATATTATGAGACACATACAAGAGAACATGGGATGGGATGCAGAAGACCTAGACCCCAAAGCGCACTCACCAAATATCTTCGGCAGAAGGACCCCAAGCTTGTGGTGGTACCACCCTTGGTGGACACTTTTGTGGACATCACCAAGGCCGTGTGGAGCGTCCACACTGCGCTCCGCGATGCGAAAAAGCTTGATCGTTTGTACAAGGCTCCTAAGGACGACCAGTACTTGGCGAGCAGCCTCAGGCCGATTCTCTGGTCATCACAGCCTCACATGACTGGTCACAGAGGCGCAACATTTGAGCACCCTGCCACGGACCCAGAGTCCAAGCAATTGGACGCATTGGGTAGGCGACGTATGCCCGCTACCTGCGCCATCAGATCCGTGAACTATTTAACCCACATGGTTCAGTTCCAGAGCGCTTTGTGGAACAGGGTCTGAAACAGCTGAAAAATTGCCTGAAGGTGAGCAGAAGGAGGAGATGCTTCAGCTCCTCCGTGCGAGGTTCAGGCGTGGGGACCCAAGTGCTACGAGCTGCATGCGACTCAGCGGACTCATCGGCCGAGCAGCAGCTTCTGGCGATGCCTCCGGAGACTCCTGGTTAGTGTCTCTGGTTTTACCCGACGTCCAAAAGAATATTATGGATGCTCCTTTTGAGGAGAAGTCTTGTTTGGTAATCCTTCAGAGAAGATCATTCACAGACTTCAAGAGGAGGGAAGCGGTAAGGTCGGTTCAGGCCATGTACCGACCAAGCTTGGTTCCTTTAGTAGGAACCAAAGCCATTTCGTGGGCGGACGAGGGAAGCAGCCCAGCTCCGCTGCACATCAGAGGGCTCCAGCTTTTAGGAGCCCAGGGAACCAGCCGCCAGCCGAGGTCAGCGTTCTGCTAAGCAGGCCCAGCCAGCGGGCCCATCTGCCGCCACAGCCTGACTCCTTTCGGCCCCGCCCCTCAGGATCAATGGAAATCATGGTAGGGTTGCATTGCAAACTTCCTGCCGGGATGGCAGGCCATAACCACCGACAGGTGGGTTCTTCAATTGGTCAGTCTAGGCCACTTTATAGAATTCAGAGAAAAGCCATCCCGAGGCCTCCTTTGCTCTCCCGGTATCGGGTCAGCACAAAGCTTTGATCTGGCAAGATTTACTCGTGCTCCTGTGAAGGGAGTGATAGAGTCGTCCGGAGAACCAGAGAGGACAAGGATTATTCCCACTTCTTCCTGGTTCCAAAGAAAACAGGGACCTCCGTCCATTCTGGAGCTCAGCGACCTCAACGTGTCGATCGCCTACAACAGATTCCGCATGGTGACTCTTCGGGTCTTATTCCCATGCTGAAACAGGACACCTTTTAGCATCTCTAGACATGCAGGATGCATACCTGCATATCCCTATGGCTCAGGCGCACATGAGGTTCCTCGCTGAGTTTCTCGACCACCACCTTCAGTTCCGAGCCCTTCCGTTCGGACTGTCTTCCGCACCAAGGGTCTTTACCAAGTGCATGGCAGTCGTGGCAGCGTCTCTGAGGAGACAGGGCCATTATGTGTTCCGTACCTGGACGACTGGCTTCTCATGGCGCCTCAGAGAGGCATTGCTACATCACGATTCAGAGCACCCAGGACCTGTTCCGATCTCTGGGCATCCTCATAAATTACGAAGTCTCTCCTGGTACCGTCGCAGAAACTGCAGTTTATAGGTGCAGTACTGGACACTGTTCGGGAAGAGCTTTTCTTCCGGCCGACAGAGCGGAGCACATCAGATCCCTTATAAAGGGATTTATCGTGAACAAGATCGTACCTGCCAGGTCGGTCCTTCGGCTTTCTCGGACACATGGCTGTGGCCATTCCTACTGTCCCTTCGCAGGCTCCACATGCGGGTAACTCAGTGGATGCTCAAAGTGCAATGGGACCAAAGGCAAGACCACTTGCAGCATCCGGTCAGAATCACAATTCCGTGATTCGAGACTGGCAGTGGTAGCTAGTCCCAGGGTCGCTCTCCACGGGCATCCCGTTAAATAGCGCCGTCCCGGAGGTAACCCTCACCACGGCGCTTCAGGTCTTGGGTGGGGCACACCTGGACGGGGTAAAGTCCCAGGGTATGTGGACCCAGATGGAAGCTCATCTTCATATCAACGTCCTAGAGATGAGAGTGGTTCTCTATGCCCTGCAGGCCTTTCAGTCAGTAATCCCACCGTGTACTCTTCTACTTCAGACAGACAACACGGTGATGTATTACCTCAACAAACAAGGGCGCACACTCTTACCCCTTTGCAGGAGGCCATGAGGATGTGGGATTGGGTAATCGGACCGGTGCAAATCTGATCACTGTGCGCGTTCGGGGTGGACAACACGATTGCAGACGGCCTGAGTCGATCCCAGGCCAGAGTCCACGAGTGGGAACTTCTTCAAGAGGTAGCAGAGGATCTGTTTCTTCGATGGGAACTCCAGAGCTGGACTTGTTCGCATCCCCATCAATGCAAAACTGCCCAATTTTTGCTCGCTAGATCCAGGGCCTGGTGTTTTCTGGCGAGGCCGTTATCCCTCTCCTGGGCTGAACAGATTCCTCTACGCTTTCCCTCCCTTCCCGTTGATCCAGAGTTCTTCTCAAACCGCGCAGGGAGCATGCACTCATGATCCTGGTGGCCTCGTTCTGGCCCAGACAGATCTGGTTCCCTTTGTTGGTTCAACTATCTCGGAACCCCGCCTCCCGTTGCCGCTCAGCTCCCACCTACTGTCTCAGGAGAATGGTTCACTTGTCCATCCGACCTACGTTCATTGAATCTGCATGCTTGGCTCCTAGAGACATAGCCATCTTGCATCATGGGGTCTCACAAGAGGTTGCAGAGGTCCTTTCTGCAGCCAGAAAGCCGACAACGCATACAGCGTATGCCATGAAATGGCGCCGTTTTTTTTATTTATGATCGCGAGCACGCGTTTTCCCCTTTAGGTTGTCCTGTGGGAGTAATTTTGGATTATCTGCTCTCCCTCTTTCATTGGGACTAGCCTACTCCTCTATTAAGGTGCACCTCTGTGCTATTTGACCTATCACCTCCCGGTGGGACATCGTACAGTGGCTCAGTTGGGCCTCTCGGGAATTTCTTGGGGAGTGTTACCTTGGGCCTCCTATTAGGGACCCTGTGCCTCCATGAGATCTGCTCTTTGTCCTGGAACAGTTCCGCTCCCCCTTTGAACCTGCCGTGGATTGCAAGCTACGTTTTCTGTCGTGGAAACGTTGTTTTAGTTGCTGTTACTTCGCGAGAAGAATATCTGAACTTCACGCTCTTATGTGCAAAGAGCCTTATTTAGTTTTCCACGGGACAGAATATCCCTGAGGACGAACCTAAATTTTTGCCTAAGGTGGTCTCTTCACTCACTGTGAACCAGGATATCGACCTTCGGTCTACTTCGAGTTACTCGAATAGAGGAGAGCTCTGCTTCACACCCTGGATGTTCACCGCAGCCTGAGGTTTTACCTCAACAGAACTCAATCCTTTCGTAGTTCTGAGCAGCTTTTCCTTCTCTGAGAGAATGATGGGCCAACCCGTATCCAAACAGTCCCTTTCTTGCTGGCTTGTCCAGCGTATTTCTACTGTTATGATTTAAAACAAAGCCCCTCCCGGCACAGTCCGGGTCATTCTACTAGAGGTGTGGCCACCTCCTTTGCAGCATTCAGAAACGTCTCCACCTCTGCTATATGTGCTGCAGCCACTTGGAGTTCTGTGCATACCTTTATCAGGCATTATAGCCTGGACATAGCCTCTCGGCCGAAGGCTGGTTCGGCCTGGCGGTGCTACAGGGTCTCCTGTCCTAGGTTTAGGACCTGGAATTCATCTCCTATTTTCCTCCTCCCAGAATTTCTGGTAGCGTTACTGCTTGGGAATCAGTCCTAATAGTGTAACCTGCTGCAAGAGCTGTGTCTCAGTAAGATAGTACAGTTATGTAAGAACTTACCGTAACGGTAGATCTTGAGAACAGCTCTTGCAGCAAACCTCCCGCCCACCTTCCCCCTTGGAGGCAGTGCTCAATTTTTCTGAGCAGGTTTATACCTTTCTGTCTTCTGACGCGTATCCTCGGTCTCCCATTTCGATGTCAGCCTGCGGCGGAAGTCTCCGGCGGAGAACTGGGGAGTCTGGGCGGGACGCCCTTTATTACCCACGCCTGGCGTCGGGGCGAACCGATGTCGAGGCGGTCCCCGCTGAAGATAGCTAGCTAGAATTTTTCCGTGGGGTCCTGACACCTGCCGCTTCAGTCTAATGGTGTAACCTGCTGCAAGAGCTGTTCTCGAAGATCTACTGTTACGGTAAGTTCTTACGTAACTGTACTTCTTGATCCCTCACCCCTGAGATCTGAAGGCAAGACCTACATCCATTGTGATGGCTTTCTTAGACACTCAGGCTAAGGAGGAGATCCTACGAGCAGCTTGGAACAAAAGGAAATCCACTTTGGTGATGTCAGGGTCTTCATTGACCAAGATTATGCCCTTCAAACTTTAGCCTGCCAGTAAAAAGTCTTCCAGGTAGTCAAAGACCTTAAACAGGCAGGACAGCAAGCGTATGTGAAATACCCAGCTAAGTTAAAAATTCAAACAGAATCTGGCCTCAAGCACTTTCCAGACCTGCAAGCAGCTTCCCATTTCCTAAAAGAACTGGGCATTAAAATTTCAGAAGACTGCACAGGCACTAGGGGCAGAGTTCTGCAAACTGTCTTGATAGAAAGTAGGAACCAAAAGTGCTCAGAAGCGAGCAGCAACTGGCACTTCCTTTCTGTGGGATGAGGTTACATCCAAAATATACCCCAAAACTCAAACAAAAGAACAATCCCAGTCAATTCAGAGGAAGAGAATGTGCACTCGGCATTTGCTGCTTCTTCAGCAGGCACTTGAATTAGACTCTGGACTGAAGTACTGTAGGAATTTAACCTAAGCCTTTGATTGCATTTGGATGCTGGTTTAAAGAGAGTAAATTATTCTGCTATGGGCAGCTGAGTCCTTAAGGAAGAGCCTGGGAAAGGCAGTGTTTGGAGGGTAAGTTGCAAAATAGGTAATTTTGATCCCGCACTCTCTCTAATCCCAGATAGGGCATGTCACTTCTTTTGTTACTTCTATATGGGTAAGCTCACATATACTTGCAAAAGTTTTAAGCAGTTATTTCCCAGATACACATGTGGCTCAGCTGAGGGCAGACAGTACACTGGGGGACTCACCTGTGAGACACAGAAAGGCAGGGAATGCTCTAGATGATGGCTGGAGGGGTGCTCTATGGATGGTGGGGGCAGGGTCCTTCTGCATGTTGCACCATGGCATGTTCAAGAGTTGTCAGAAACAAAGTATAAACATAATTTAAGGCTTTAGAGAATATTTATACCAGGCAGAGCCCTCCTTATGCACATGCGGTGGCACACTATGATCCAGGAGGAGCTTGACCAACTTGGAGAGGTGCCTGAGCTTTGTGGCACTGTCGCATGTGTATCAATGTTCACCTCAGGTGATTGGGGTCCTATTTCATCATTGGTGATATAGGCCTAGCTGGCAGTTTGGGGACTGGAGGCGCCCGCGGATGGCCGTTAAGGTCACTTTGCTGAGTGCATGACCGAATCAATGAGCCCTGTTCACTTTAGGTCTTCTGCACAGATTCCTGACTGTGGGGCCTAAGTGGTGGTGCATTGCTGGTGAAGTCCACTGAAGAATGTCCTACAGCTGGTGGAGTTTTCCACCTTGTGCAACAAGCAAATAATCACTCTGACCGTGGCTTGGCCGTGATGCGATGTGTGGGGCCCGTCTGATCTGACCCTGTCTGGATGCTGCAAGTCCGTTTGTTCTGGTACCCCATTTGCTGAAGCTCCTAAACTAAAGGACCTGGGAGACTGGGTTCCACCTCAATTTTTTCAGTGCCTTGCACTGATAGCCCTGTCACTTAGTTAGAAGTTTAGCCAGTCTCACTGTTTAGGTGGAACCTTGTTTTGTGTTTGTTTTTCCTCTTTTGGTCAGGGTTCTGCACTGCAGTGGGTTTCTCTACCAGCGAGCCACAATGGTTAAATGTTAAATGCTAATATGTATCACTATTTGCAAGAGGAAGGAAGCTGTTGTGTTTTTAGCTCCATCTCTGATCAGAACAGAAATAACGGATCATGGATAACTGCTACCCCAGCCTGATCTATTTTGTGTTTGGTGACCTATTCTCCCATCCGGTTTCCGCTGTTGTAGAGATAGGTTATACTGGTCGGGAAGCTACAGTTTGTGTCCTCCCACCTCATCCCACAGAGCACATGTAAGAGGCGGGATTGAGTTTACTTCACCTTGAAGTACAGTTGGATTGTTATGAATCCTTGGTTTGCATTAATTGTATGTAATTGGAAACAGTTATGAGTTTTATGTTTAACTGATTACAGTTTTCTTTTTAGAGTTAAGTGTCACCCTCCTTGGACCCCATAGGTCTGCCATTTTGCAGATATATGATGGTGGATCTAGTAGTCTCATCCTCAATGTTAGAGGGTCAACAGTCTGGTCTAAGCAGCCTGTATCCTCCAAGGGCACCAACACCAATGCTCTACAATGGCCTTGTTGCAGGAGGCCCACCTTAATGATCAGGAACATCTTAAGCTCAGGCAGAGTGGGGTGGGAGAGGTCTATGCATCACATTATGTAGAATACCCACACCGCAGGGAATGGCTATTCTTGTCCGATGTAATGCCCCACTTAATGTCTCCCAGATACATACTGACCCAGAGGGAGACTTATCAGATTCATGAGAATACAGGGACAAAAATGTAGATTGCTTAACATATATGCGCCTATTGAGGAACAGGATAATATTCCTTTTTGTCTAAAGTTTTGGGAGATAATGTTATGGATACGTGATATATAATAATAGTGGAGGTGACTTTAATGCCATTATGGATCTAGCTAAAGACTGCATTGGTACTAGGCCAGCGGGCTCCGGGATGGGGAAGGTACTGTCTAGGCTATGTTCTGAGTTGGCCTTGATGGATGGATGGATGGTTGGTGGGTTTTAAGCCTGAAAGGCAGAGATTATACATATTATTCCCTAAATACAAGATGTATTCTCGTATGATTTTTTCTAGTCTCAGCGGCTTGGGTTCTGAAGCTTGAGCAATACTGATAGGATCCATCACCCTATCAGACCATGCCCCAGTCCACATCCAGTTAAATATGGCCCATAGGCCATCAGAAACCCTGAGGCACTTGAATGTTAGCCTTTTAACCCAGCCAGATTTCTTGGATTTAGTCAAAGAAGTCACTTAAACTTTTCTACAGACAAACCCTCTGGAGGATACCAGAGCATGGGTCCAATGGGATGCGTTAAAATATTATTTATGAGGAGAGATTATTAAATATTCCTGTTAGTTTAAAAGGCCCACATGAAGCAGCATGTGGACCTGGAATGAAAAATTGCAGAACTTGAGTGTCAGCAACGGTTGACTTTAGATAAGTCGGTGAAACTTCAACTTGACAAGAAAGGCATAAACTCAACCAGTTAGATACTTACATAGAGGCCAGTTGCGGTACTCTAAACAGAAATTTTCAACACGGCAACTGAGCTGACAAACTCTTGGCCTGGCAGCTTCAGAAGGAGGCTGCTAACAGAGCAGTGCTACGACTCTGCGATCTGGATGGAGGACCATCTGCCATTTCTCTGTCTTTAATTTCTAAGTTCTTTATTAAGTATTAGAAATCCTTGAATGCAGTTGAAAGGGACCCAGATCACCTTGAGTGATCTCTTAAATACCTAAACGACCTACAACTTCCTACTCTGGGGAGGAACAGAGGGAACTTCTGGGGGCCCAATTTTGGAGAAAGAGATAATAAGGAAGATCAAGCAATTGAAAATGGATGATCACCAGGTACCAATGGATTCACATCAGAATTTTACAAACAGTTTGCCCCCACATTGGTAACACCCCTTTGGCCATGTTCAATGAGGGGAGAGGGAGTCCCTGCCTCTTGGAACCTGAACCAGAGCTCCATTATTCTTAAACTAAATAAGGTCCCAGAAGACTATAGGTCTTATTGCCCTATCTCTCTCTTTCCAGTAGACCTAAACATTTTCACATGTATCCTGGCAGATCACCTGCAGTCATTCATTTCTTCCTGGTACATAGAGATCAAATGGGTTTTATTGCTGGGTGTTATCTTCACGATAACATTCAGCAGTTTCTCAACATCATTACTGCCGAAAGACACATCAAACCCTTCCTGTTGGCTATAAGTATGGATGTCGACAAGGTGTGTGATAGGGTTAATTGGTTCTTTTAATACTTTGTGAAGGTTTGGGCTGGGGAGACATTTATCACAATGATTGGCACATTATACTGTACCACAGAGGCAAGGGTTAAAGTGAATGGTTTCATGTCAGACAGGTTCCCTTTGCAGTGAGGACTAGACAGGGCAGCCCTCTCTCCCTCCCCGTTTTCTCTCTCTCACTAGAACCTTTGGCCATTTCTATTAGGAATAATAACATCAAAGGGATAATGGCGAAGGAGGGACAGAAACTAGCCCTGTATACAGATGATGCACTCTTTTTGGCTGACCCAGTGACCTTCATGCCCCATCTCCTACAATCACTAGACGGGTATGGCTCCATACCAACTTATAAAATTAACTTTCAGAAATCAGAAACCATGATTCTAAGTGGATCCCTACATTAGAATTTAAACGGACCTTTTCCTTTCATGTGGGCTTTGAGAAATACTTTCTGATACCTAGGTATTAGAGTTTCCATAGATGTATCACAACTTTTAAGAATAATTATCTTAGGCTTTTCTCAGGAAATTCAATCAGACATAGCCAGATAGAATCTTCTCCACTCACACTATATGGCAGAATTCAAATGCTTAAATGAACGTGCTGCCACAGTTGTGATTGCTGTTTCAGACCTCTCCCTATACCAATACCAACATTTTCTGGAACCTTCTCCAAAAGGACACCCAAAGGTTTATCTGGTTAGGAACCTGTACCCATCTTGCAAGGAACCTACTCAGACCCTCTCATATTGAAGGAGGGAGGAGGGTTAGCTCTCCCAAATTTCTGTCACTACTATTTGGCAGCATGGGTCCCAGTTATGCACTTGAGTTAAAAGACACACGGACTCTGAATGGTACCAATTAGAGGAGGCCTCATTATGAATCTGGGCCCTTTGGACCTTGCCAAAGAATAGTTTCTGCAAAGGTGTGGAACAGTATGGATAACCCATAGTTAAACACTCACTATGGGTCCTTCTCAGACATCATAAAATCACCCATACACCAAATGGTTTGGGACCCTGTCCCTCATCTGCCATGAACCCTACTTCTGTCCCCCAGATTAGACCTAAGTTATATGTATAAATTCCCTTCGTAAAGAGGATCATTATAGGTTTTGCAAGTTTGCCATTTTCTGTAAACACCAGGGTTCTTCCCAGATTTGAAGAGAATGTATGGGCTTGGAATCTTATTTTTATCATGCCTCCATCGTCAAGGACAACTTTCATTATCTTTCCGGTCTTTATTCATTGCTAATAAATCAGATGGCTTCGCCACTAGAAACCCTTAGGAAAAGATAGGAACAAGAGGCTGGGAGGCAAATAGACCCAGAACAATTCCCAAGAGGTTAAAATGGGTCTGGCAGGTGACTGCTTCTCCACATGAAGGAAGTTTAACTGGAAGTGTTAGTTTGGTTCTTCTCACTCCAGTTATAATCAAACATTTTAATTCCACTCATTCAGATTCTTGTTGGAGGACTGAGGGGTAAGGAGATGCACTACCACATTTGTGGGCCTATCCTAAGCTGCAGGGTTCTGGCAAGCAATACCTAGAAATTCAACAGCTAACCGGCCTCATCATTTCTTTCACTTTATTAACCTAGTGTTGATTTCCATCTTTGCTTTCATGCACTGCGGAGGCAGGAAAGTTGGTCAAATGCTCAGAGTGGTAGCTCTAAAATGTATCGCCTCAAAATGGCTCTCTCCCACCCCTCCCATTTTGGGTTGTTGGTGAGCTCAGGTTGCAGAATTAGAGAGGATGGAGAATATCACTAGTGAAGTCCAACCACAGCAAGACAAGTTCTTGACCACATGGCCCTTAGCATCAACTTCACTTACACTTGGATACTCAGTGAGATCGGCTCACATCATAGTGCTGAGGTGGGGACTTGGGAAGAAAGGGGAATGCCCACCAGATTTTTTGTTCTTAATTTACTTATTGTTATAATGTTTGTAGGTGGAATTGAATTATTAGTAGCTGTAGCAACCTAATCATTGAAGACATCGATAGGAATAAGAATCCATTTTAAAAGGACTCACAACATATTGAAGTTGTATACTGTACCTGAAAAATGGTTTGAGCCTAAAACAGAGGTCCCTACCTTTGATTAGAACTTTATGGGACTAAAAGGCAACATGGAGCCAGAAATGTTAGACATTAAGGTGGTCAACAATAAGGATTTAAATCTGAAATCAATAGCATAATGAATCGGATCCCTGCATTTTATTTAATTTTTCCTTTTAACTAGCAGGCAATTGTCTTAATTATTTTTAGTTTTAAAGGTGGACATTGAATAGTACCTATGCTTATGTTGGGTAGACTCTGTGAATTATGCATTATAGATATTGTTTATAGCTGTTTTACTGTGAAAACTGGAACCATACTATCTATCAATAAAAATATTTTGAAGCTAAAAAACCCGGTCTTAGATAAGGCTCAGCTGAAGGCTAGGTAGGTAGTTCACAGTGTGGAAGGTGTTTGACAATAGTCCAGTATTTCCAGGTTGTGTCTTTCATTGTAACCCAAGAGACTTTTAAGCACTAAAGCAGGCATTTGTGATCTCACTGGATTGACTATTAGGATGCTTGCTTGAGGTCCTGTATCTTTCAATACCCATCAATCTATCTATCTGTTTATGTATCTATCTCTCTTTTCATTCCCTCTTGCTGTTTGCTCCAGATACTCATCATTCTCCTCTTTGTGGCTTGCTGCATCATCTCTTTTCCATCCTGGATTTACCAAACCTGGTTTCTTGTAAGGTTGATGAGACAACAGTCTCTTCTGGGCCATGGACATCCCTGCTCAGGAACTACTGTTCTCTGATGTCTCCCTTCAGTCATACTGAACTTCCCTTCCTGCCACTGATATCATTACAGCTGCATAGTGAGAGCTATGTGTGACTCAGTGCTATTACATTGAAAAGGGGCTCTGGAATGTCTAGAATGTTGTGAACACACCACAGCCTGTCTCATTCCACCAAGTGGAGTTGAAGTACATTTATCTACATCCTCCATTCAGTACAGTGCATTTGCTTCCTCACTCCCTCCCTGCCACACTATTTCCATGCTCTGGACCCCACTGGCCATATCTCTGTAGTTATCCCTGGTAGCGATAGTGATACAGTTGCTGCTTCCATGCATTACATCTGAAATGACAGTTACACACATCACTATTAAATTCTTTCATTATGTTCCATTGCCAAAAATCAGATTGTACTAAGTAACAAGTAGGATGGCAACAACATTGCACACAGAGTGGCAGATCTTTTAAAAGAGCATTTATTTTCAACATGAAAACACCTCAGTGTGTCTTCCTGGTCAGTGACAGTCTGAATGTTGACTAGTGATGTAGCACTGTCAGATCTGGGTCCAGATACAAAACTTGTGTTATTTAAACTCTGTCCCAGGTGGCATTAGCCACAGTGATCATTAGATAAAAAAAAGAACAATAAAAACAAAAATGGATCAGAAGATAATTAGAACTACTAATCACTGCAGCCATTCCGCAGCTCTGAAATGGCAGTTAGGAGTAACTAATCTAGCAAAAATACCTGATGGACTTTAATGGCATCACTACTGAGTTCTTTCATTTCATTCACTGTTAAAATCAAACAGGATGCCAGTAACAATGAACAGCAGATCGAAGACATCATTTTAGTTTATTGTAATGCAATTGGTTTTACTTTTCGCTGTTTAATGCCAAAGTGCAAATGAGTACCTAAGCAGGTTTTGTAGGTTTAATCCCACCTCCTCGATACCTCTCCTCACCTGCAATAAAGAGACACTAATGCAATCAGAAATTGCAGGACATGACAGACTTATATAATGGGATAAAACTGAAATTATTGTGATACATATAGGGTCAGCAGTCTGCTCTTTCACTCATCCCTCCTCTGCCTGCAACCTCACACTTGAACTCACTTATGCCTCTACTACATCACCTGTAAGACTGATGTGCATGCTCACAGTGAGCTCACATCTTCTAAAGAGGCTTACAGTATCTGATAAGCATTCTTCAATGGGAAGTAAGTAAATGTTATTTCTGGAGTTTTGCAGTGAAAACACATCATATACTGTTTCACTAGATCAATATATTAAATATTAGAATGAAAAAGCAATAATTAGAAAAAGGATCAATAGCCCTACCAATGTTTTTTCACTACAGAACTCCATAAAGAACATTTACTCACTTTCCATTGTATGTGTTGCTATACTATTAGTGTGCTCACAAGAAGAACACCTATAAGATACTGTAACCTCTTTTAGAAGATGTCAATTCACTATAAGTATGCACATCAGTCTTGATATGCGATGTATCCGAGGCACAATGAGTTACGGTCAGTGTGATTGTGTGAGGTTGAGGGGACAGAGGGGTGAGATAAGTAAAGCAGACTGTTTCTTTATATGTATCACAATTACTTAAATTGTTTTATTCCATTATTAAGCCTCTTCATGTCCTATAATGTCTGATTGCATTAGTGCCTTTATTGCAGGTTGGAGGTGGGACTGGGGGTGGGGATCAAACCTACAAAACATGCTCAGGCTTTCATTTCTGGTTTGGCATTAAACATCCTAAAATTCAAACCAGTCACATTACAGTAAGCTGAAACAATGTCTTCAATCAGCTGTTTGAATTTAACAGTGAAAGGAATGAAAGAACTCCATAGAGATGCCATTAAAGTACATCAGATATCTTTTGCTAGATTAGTTGCCCCTAACTTCTATTTCAGATCTATGGAATGGCTGCAATAGTTTGTAGCCCTAATTATCTTCTGATTCATTTTGTTATTTATTTCCTCTAATAGCCATAATGGCAAATGACATTTGGGAGAGTGTTCAAAGAACTTGTGTTCTGCAACCAGCTGTGTGCCTGGCAGCGCTACATTGCTAGCCCATCTTTAGACTGCCACTGACTGGGAAAACACACTGAGGTGCTTTCATGTAGTAAATAAATACTGTTTTAAAAGTTCTGCCACTCTGAGTGCTGTGTCATTGCTATCCTAATTGTTTCTATGTACAATCTGATGTTTGGCAATGGGATGTAATTAAAGAATTTAATAGTGATATATGACTGTTTTATTTAGTTTCATATCTTAGTTCTTACTACAGTGCAAAAATGTCCTGAGTGGCAATCCTTATTCATTTGTTGATTCAATTTTGGATCATGCCATTTAAACACAAACACTAAATAAGTGAGGATCATCCCTGGTGCATGATATGTTTAAAATGTAGTAAGACTTAAAATAAGGAACTAAATAAAATATATTTTTTATACCTAGTGGGTCGGTATTAAGCAGCAAGGTGTACTGTATTTTTTTAAATTGAAAATAAATCTGAAACCATGAAGGGCAATCTACTCAAGACAGTTTTCTTAGATATCCACTACTTAGTTTAACTTATACAGTAATATCCTGTGTCTGTGGCTTAGCCAAGTTTCATTACTGACAGTGTTACTCTTAACTCATTCTTCCATCATTCATCTAGTCATCATTCTGCAATCATATTGGCTCTGACCAGAGTTGCTTAGAGATGACACCATGCCCCTACTGGCAGAGAGGGCTACTTCAGAATTGCTCTGATCATGCACAGCCCCTACCAGGCGATATCGCACTTCCTCCCTTGAGGCTGAGCATGTCTACGTGGACTGCATTCCTCCTCCCACCACCTGATTGGGATCCTAGGCTGAGGAAATTGAATCTGGGTCCACCTAATGGTGAGGCGGATGCTTATCATTATGTCATCAGGTGTCTTAAAACAAAAAATACATGTACTTTAAAAACACACAGTCCTAACCATCCAGCAAGACAAAAGCCATGATCTTAACAAGCCAACAAGATACATATTACTGCACTATCATGATGCAATCTTGTTAAGCCAGTCTGATCGCTACATTTATTTATGCTATTTTACGAGTGTAACTGTAAGCATGCAGTCTTTATTATCTACCATTATAAAACTAGTCTCAGAAATGCTGCTATCTGATTAGCTGTCAGCATTCCAAAACCTTTAGATGAAACTGCTACACTGTCATGTACAGCCTTATCACTATGACACATACATTATTTCTATTAGCATTCTGTCCCCTAGCATTGCTGAAGGATTGCAATTATGTATTCTGATTCTGAGCAAGCATTCTTAAACAGTTGGTGGATTAATTGTTTTATTAAAAATCTCCCTCTCAATGAGGAAGACATTCAAAAGGTGCACTTACAACACTTTTTGGAATAATATGTTTAGCATAGCAATGAGGCACTCCCAGGAATTAGATTTGTAGTCAATCACCCATAGTGGAAATATATTTACATTTATTTTAAACTTGGTTACCTGGAAAAGCATGAGTAAGAGTTATGAGAGGTTACTGGAAACTGTACAAGATAAATGCATCATCACACACTGAACCACTGCATATTCCATTTATGCAACAGGTTTAGATGTTGTGTGAATGTTTTGATTTTGATAGCTGTAAATAATTTGTCAAAAGGAAAAGAAAATTGAATTTTATGCTGTTTTTTGCCAATTACAAAAAAAGCCAAAATGGTATCTATAAATGAAACACCACTCATTTTGTAGATATTTTGTGCTGAACATTTTCATGCTCACTTTACCATGCTATCATTTTTTGTTTTAAAATTATTCACATTTGTTTGTCAAAAAGTGAACAAAAGATAACATTTTCTTCTGTTTTCTTGCTAATTATAAAAATATATACGGTATCTATAAATAAAACACCACTCATTTTGTAGATAACTGTGCTGAACAGTTTTCGTGCTCACAGTACCTTGCTATCTTTTTCATTTTAAAGTTATTCCCATTTGAATATGGTTAGTACTGCTTCTGAGGCCTAACATTCTAAATGAATTCTGAAGAGACTTGTGACATAGTAACTGTGTGGATGAATGGATACTATGGTGATATATACATTTATCACCATAGTATCATAGATAAATATGGATATACAATGGAGTTGTCAGATAAATAATTTATCTAAACAAGTGCTGTTTGACCTCAGGTAACCTCACAAGTGGCATATGCCATGAGTAAGGTGTCCGATGTCAAACAGCACAAGTGTAGATAAATCATTTATCTGACAGCTCACCATTGTATATTTCATGTATGCAATAGGACGCTTTCTGTCAGTGCAGAGAAATTTGCTTTTGATTGCTTATCTTTTTTGCATCTTTCCAAAATGGTGAACAAAAAAATTTCATTTTCTGCTCTTTTGCTAATTATAAAAAATCTATAAGGTATCTATAAATAAAACACCACTCATTTTATAGATCATTTTGTGCTGAACAACTTTCATGCTCACAGTGCCATGCTATCATTTTTGTTTTAAAGTTATTCACATTTGAATATGGGTAGTACTACTACTGAGGCCAAACATTCTAAATAAGTTCTGGAGTGATTGTGATGTAGCTACTATATGGATACATTTATTTATTCAATGGCTGTGAAGATAAATGGATTTATTCAATGGCTTCTGAGTCCACACCTATTGCATAAATGGTTTTATTCTGCAGTATTTATCATGTCCCCTGTTGCATAAATAATCACTGAGCCTAGGCTCATTTCCAGGTGACACTTGGACAGGGGTAAAAATGCAGACGCAGTGAAACAGAACATGACAAGAAATACAAGTAAATAAGTAACATACAAACTTGGGTGGATTACAGGCAAATTGCAAGGTGCAGCACAATGTAATGGCACTTTCAAAATGTATGCATTGATAGTACAGTTGAAGTAGTTAGTAGTGTGTGGGCAAACTGGCCTTACCCTGGCTACTGTCATGCTGAAGAGCCAGGCAGGAGGGGGATATGTGGGAACATAAGCAAGGGGAGGTGTAGAGCTGCTTGACAGAGGGTAGGAAGAATGGTCCCAGAGCAGGAGAGGTTGGCAGTTCCATAGAGTCAGCAGCCTATAGGAGAAAGTGGCTTTGCCAGCAGACAACAGGGGTGGAGTTGAAAGAATGTGCGTTGTCCCTGTGATATAGGTCATAGGGAACTGTAGGGAACAGCATATCTGGCAGTGGCACTCAGCTATCCTCATGCCACATTACACCCCTGGGAGATTAGCAGACTGTTAATCTAACCACTGCTTATGCCTTATTTCCTAAAACAACATACCTGTGCCAGTGTAATCTGGGCCACAACGAAGCACTATAAGGTTCCCAAAAGCAATAGTTAGCATCCATCCTGCCTGAAGAACTGATTTCATGCTAGCAGGAGCTCTGGGGAAAAATTCATAAACTGTATCTGCAGTGTAGAAAGTTGCATGTGTTTGCTTTTTAAGACATTTGTTACAATTCTTCAGAGAACTACAGATGCCTGCAGGAAAAGATTTTATATAAAAGTTTATATTTTCTATAGTTTCAGTATTCATTTCTTCTGTGTTCCATATGATGTATTAAGTCTGATGACTGGGTAGGCTCACTGGAGCCACGCCTTATTTACGGAAGCTACCCAGGCTCAAGGTGTGAAAGAATACAGAAATAAGCATCAAAAGCAGCAGTGAGTACATAAATTCAGGAGGTAAAAAGTGAACAATGTATGCAATTGATACACCAAGGCAAACTATACAATTAGTCAAGGAAACAAACACTGTGTATGTTGAATTCAACAAGAAACACTACAGTACTAAGGGGTAGTTATATTAAAACAGAATATAAAAGGACTCGGGTCATAATAGGCAAGGGGCTAAAGTAGGACAGTAGTACGCAGCTGTTCTAAAGAGGGCCAAAAGAATGCCAGTGTGCATCCAAAGGAATGTGACCTGACGAGCAGGGAAGTAATCTTACCACTTTACAAGGCACTGGTCAGGCCCCAACTGAAGTACTGTGTGCAGTTCTGGTCTCATCAGTTCAAAATGAACAGTGAGACAGCTGAGAGGGTGTTATCCAGGGCCCCCAAAACGATCAACAGTATGTGGTTATGGGGTGCAAAGGGAATGGGACAATTGTTTAACTAGGAAAGGCACACTAAGCTAGAGCTTGTTTCTAGGTACAGTCTGGGAGCACAAGGAAGTTAAGTGACTTGCTAAGGGTCACACAGTATGCAAGTGGGAGCTGATGAGATTCAAACCCAGGTCTCCTGTTTTGCAGCTCAGTACCCTTAACCACTATGCTAAACTGCCTCCTATAAACTTCACTTTGTAGCCTATAAACAAAAACTTTAGAGGAGAGGCTGAGGGCCCATAACATGTTCACCTAGGAGAAAAGGAGGCTGATAGGGATGTAATCTCAGTCTATCGGACACTCAGATGCATCAATAAGACATATAGAATAATTTACCCTTTTGTTAAGGAGCTAGTGTACTGCCTGAGAAACTGCCTGCAATTAATTGTAACTTTCAGATGTAGTCAGCTATCACTTCTTATATCTCAAGTATTTATTCTTTTCTGTTTGCTAATTAGAAGATTTTCCACCTGGCAGTACTGGGGTGATGTGTGGAGCAGCAGTCTGTTTCGAGGGGAAAAAAAACTCAGATTCTGTTCCTCCACCACATCAACACTGACATCACACTGACTATGATGTCACTAGTAACCAATGAGCATCATTTCTTGCCAGGTTTCACTTTCACATGAAGCAGGAGGGACTGGCTCTCCCTGGTTACTAGTGATGTCACAATTTCCTGCATTTTGATTGGTAGCTTGTGAAAGTCACTGCTCAGGCTGCAAGGATTGTGGTGCCTCAAGGTGTTTGGTCTCATTTCTGATGATGTAGTGGGAAAAACAAACTGACTTTTTTCCTCCAGACAGAGTGCTGCTCCACACATCACCCCAGTACTGCCAGGTGGAAAATCTTCTAATTAGCAGGCAGAAAATAAAGAAATACTTCAGATACTGGAAGTGATAGCTGACTGCATCTGAAAATTACTATTAATTCCAAGCAGTACATTAGCTCTTAAAAATAAGCAGATTCTCAATACTGAGTTAGATTGGTGACATCGGGGCAAGAGAGCAAAGCTCGAGTGCCTTCTGAAGTTGCCAGTCTAACAAGGTGCTGAAAACCTGCAAGTTTTTGACAAGGAGGAGTTTTGTTTAAGCAATAAGGACTGAGAAGCTGGTGATTTCTGAGGATTAATGACCTGTTGGGGATGGGTGACTCATGGTGCAGCTGAGGGCCACCTCCCTCAGCCGGTTGTTTATCCAAGGAAATGACCAATTCAAGGTTGCTATTGTGATTATAAGTCTAATCGCAATAACAACTTTCCCTTTGCTGGTTTTATTTAGGTTTTAGCTGTGTGGCGCGAGCCGTGCGTGCCACACAGCATCAGTTTCAGCTGGATCTGTCATTTCCAACATGTTAATGATTGATCCAATAGCCAATCAGGAGCCTTGCTAGGCTCATGAATAATTCATTAGACATATGTGTGATGTAATGCAGTCTAAGCATGGTTTACAACACTACATCATCTGTCCTTGTGTGTTAAAAAGTGGTGCTCAGTGTCAAAATAGTAACACTAATGTTTCTGTCACTATTACTATATGAGTGAACAGCTACCCTGCTGATTTTGAATCGGCGCATGATGCTTACCTCGGTCAGGAAAGCTCAGCTCATGCTTCTGTTACACTTTATAGTGGGAGTGCAATTTTGACTAGTAGGGCTGTGAAAATTGTTCTTCATGTTCTGAAGTGTTAAGAACATAGAGGATAGTGTATGGGCAACAGTGAACAACAACAGTGTTGTTCACTTTGAGAAGGTTGTCATGACAGCCATTAACACCTCGGGGCGACTCAAGAGGTTTTGGATGTCATGACACCTCGAGAAGTGAACAGCACTGTTGTTGTTCACTGTTGCCTATGTCACTGTCTTTATAGTGTATGGGAAAAACTGTACCTGAAACAGCGTATGACTACCACCATGGTTGCGCCATGATGTCGATGACTCCCACCACTCACCCCTGTAAAATCACTACAGTCCAGCCAGCTCCACAAAGATAGTCTGACTTCTGCTGTTTTAAAATAAATCGGCTGTCCTGCTGTTTGCTGGCCATTAATAAAAAACGACACTTACTGTAAGAGTTTGGACGTCCTCCTGTGCTGTCAGTGAACTGCATGGACATTTTAGAGCAGCTTCAACCGCAACTTGTGCATGCACAAACATAGTCTGAGCTGTTGTACCATCATTGTGACATACTCACGATGGTAAAACAACATCGTGATGTCACATCAATGGTACAACAACTCTAGGGAAAGCTAGATTTTTAGAGACAACAACATTCTAACATACACTATAGAGGATAGTGGATGGGCAACAGTGAACAACACTGTTCACTTCAGCGGTTGTCATGACAACCAAGTTAACCTCGGAGGCGAAGCCGAGAGGTTTCCGGTTGTCATGAAATCTAGAAGTTTCAACAGTGTTGTTGTTTACTGCTTTCCATCCACTGTCTTTAATAGTGTATGGGTGAAAATAAATCACAAACTGCTTGTGCCTTCCTCCTCGGTCATGCCATGATGTCGGAGACCCGCCTCCCCCACCTTGTCGAAACACTCCACCCATTCCTGGTCCACAGCGGTATTTATTTGTTACTAAGTGCTGGCAAAGATTTAAAAACCTCACTGACCTTACTATCTCCTCCTGTGCCTTCGCTTCATCCATTGTATGACTCCTCACACAGCACGTGGCGGCTTACACAGTAATGTAGCAGGTTGTTACCATCGATGTGACGACCACGATGGTACCAACAACATCATGATGTCACATCAATGCTACAACAAAACTAGGGAAAGCTAGATTTCCAGTGAATACAACATTCTAACATACACTATACAGGCTATCTATATACTATAATGGGTTTTACTCTGAACATTCCAAAACATAAAGAACAAGTTCTAAAAACCACATGTAGAACATGCTTAGAGTACATTATCAAACAGTTGGAAATGTTTGATTTGGCATCCTAGCAGGATGTGAGCAGAAACCCTTTGGCTCATGGATGATAAACTCAGGGTAACATTAGGAAGCAATTTTGCTCTCAGAGGGTGATGAACCTGTGAAACAGCCAACCAGCGGAGAGAGTGGACATGAAGACAGTGCAGGCCATTAAGATAAGCCTGGGCAGATTTCTGCTTACCAATCCTTTTAAAGCCAGGATATTTAATAAAATAGCTGAATGGCTTTTGTGAAGTCAGTTTCCTGTAGGCATTCACTGTGATGGCATCGACTGTGCTACTGGCATATGTGTCAGAGCATGAGCTCCAGATGGGTGCTTTGTGTGGGCTGTACTCCCTGTATAAATATAAAATGTACACACTTCTGTCTTCCTTCTCTGTCATGCAAAAGGTGGCTAAGAGGGAGAGAAAGCAGTAGTAGCATGTGTCTTGAGACTGCATGGCGTGGCATGAGACAATGCTGACTAATGTATGTGCCTGAGAGCTGTACAGAGAGTTAGATAAATAAATAAAATGAGAAAAGAAAGACTGCTACAAATGTTTAATACAATATTAGCCAATAAATCAGCACACAAATTACATTTGTTTTTACTGCCAGGAGCACTGTATTTAAGTAATGAGGTATAGCCTGGAGTTATATTAATGTTCTAGTTAATCACCCTGCTGGTATAATGTGGCACAAGATGCAGCCAAGTGCCTTATGTCCCTAGGGGCTGATTAATAAAAACATTAACATATCACCAGGAGTACCTTTATTGTAACCCCAAGTCACTTATTACAAGTTAGCACCCCCATTAAAATCTGGCACTGGTACCCATATATTGGCGCATACCATTTACTTTTCAGAGGTTGGTACCACCTGTGGCGTTAGGATGTGTACCAGGCTCATTTATCTAGAGGAAGAGGGGTGGAGGTATAAGAACAAAACATATGAACCTTGTGTAAAATTACAGCCCAGGTCCAGGGTGGAGGCTGCTAGCATATGCTAGCTCTAAACTGCTGAGGGGCCCGGTAAATCTAGCAACCAGAAGCAAGAATCTGAATGTCCAGAAGAGGAACTGGGATTGTGCAGTATGGCTTCATTCAACAGATGGAAAACTAAAGCAGTGGTGGACCCCCATGGGTCAGTCAAGGCAGGACAGGTACATTTCACAAACTCTCCTTGCATGCAGTACAGTTCCAGAACACACAAAAGAACATCTTCTTCCCATTTCCCAATGGTGCATATAGTGAACACCTGGCCACACATCCTAATATTTTTCTCCCATGAGTGCACATATTATGAAACTAAACCACATACTCAGAACTCTCCGAAAATAGGTGCAATTATGCGAAACTCAGCCACACATCTAAACCTGCAGCACTGGCCTTTGTTAAGATAAAAACTGATGCCATTTATGAACCAGTAAGCCTGCCTTGTAAGCATCTAGATAGCATTCCTCCCACCCTTTGCCCCAACCAGCAGTCTTTGCCATTCCTTCAGGGTTACACCATTGAAACACCCATTCCCCACTGAAATTCTAGAGGTCCCATACTTTCCATTTCTGTCACTCACTGTGGCAACCACAGTACACACTGCACTCCCTGGTGAACAGTTTGCAGAAATTCATACTCTTGGGTGAACTATGGGCACTAACAGCCTGTGGTGCAAGTGGTAGACAAGAAGTACAGGAACTCAGGCACTGGCAAATACGAAATGCAGAATGAAGTTCCTCAATCTGAAGGATAACTGTATAGATAGTATGGGATTAAATTAGGGATACTGAAGTATTTCTAGGGAAATATCATTGTTGTACAAGTCAAATTTTGTGATGGAATCCCTAATTTCAAGTCACAGGCCCAGGAACTGCCATTATTTTGCTGATTTAAGAATTTCAGTTTCAGTATCAGTGGGAAGAAGTACAGGAACTCTATTCCTACTGCAAAAAGGTACAGGAACTGAGTTCCTGTGCTTCCTGTTCACTTTCATCACTGGGTGCATTCTAGCCTTATCTATGGGCACACACACCCCAGAAAGGATTCCCTAAATATGTGGAGAAAGTGTCTTACAAAGCAGTACTCATGAACTAGTTGTCCTGTCCAGTGGGCATGGAACAACAAAAAGGCACCTCTCCTGGGTAGCAGGTCAAAACAGTCTCTCACAGGTTCTTTTCCAAGGCAGCTGAAACACGCAAAGGATTTTCAGGGATTGCCCCATGAACTCACTGAGGAAAAGCAGTTCCTTCCACTTCACTGGAAGTAGAAATCAGGAAATCCTACTGTAGAACGGTCTCCACATCACTGGAAGCTGGAAATTGTACTCACACTAGGTCGAGAAGTTCAGGGCCCTCAACTCACAGACCAAGTGGCAGACCTTCTGCCACTCTCACCTCCACTCTCAGACTCCAGCTACAAACTTGAACATCAACTGAACATTCTAAGCTCTCCAGAACAGCTATACACAGGAAAGGGTTATGCTGCTGTGAGAGCTCTGAATGACATAATCATTCTTCCTCAGGCTAGCTGAGTAAACAATGATGCAATTGTATAAAGCCTCCCTAATTAGCTCACTACCAGCTGCCTGCTACCTTCCTAACACTAATATTGATAGGATTCTAGTAACCCCAGGGACTGAGTGGTTACACTATTATAAAATCAGCACTTTAGAAAAATATGCACATCAAGGTGTATTTGTTTTCTCCAGTTTTACCTTATTTTGTGATCAAATAGTTCTTCAACATCTGATCATAAGCTTGTGTTCTTTGCAGCACTGAGTGTATAGGAAGGCACATTTCCACTGCCAATACTATGGAGATGACTTAAGATATGCATGGCAACTGTTATTGGAAACCATTAACGTGCATAGCAGAGAAGCCATGCAGTTCACCAGAAAATGCTGCTTACTAATAAAAACAACTGCTTGCTGATGTTCCAGTATCCTCTTCAATTGTCTCTGACTCTCCATTGAGACAACTGACAAACCAGCAGTAAGTTTGTGTGTTGGGGAAGGTGGGTGGGGGTTTATACTCCTTCAAAGTAGGATGGGTTTCTATATGTTGGGTCAGGAATGGTTGGGGTGGGGTGTGGGCACCTTCAAAACTGGACAGGTTTCTGTTTTTGGGGCAGGCAGAGGTGGGCTCCTTCTACATCTGACCGGTTTCTGTGTTTTAGCATTAGCAGGGGTGGGGTGTGGACTAGTTACAAATCAGATGGGTTCTCATGTTGGGGGGCTGAAGGCTCCTCTAAATTTGACATGTGTCTCTGTATTGAGGCAGACAGAGTGGAGTGCGGACTCATAATGGCAGATATTCTGCATGATCCTGCCAGAAGCCGGTTAATATTATTAGTGCTGACATAAAGTCTTAGTGACAGTTTTAGTACTGAGTGAGCTGTTTACAATGCAAAACTCTTATTAGTAGCTGAACAGGTGGGGGGCAAGTGATGGCTGCCAGCCATCAGTTCAAAATACTGTAGAATGTTATTGCTTTAACATTCTTGTATTCTTTGATTGGCTCCATGTGAAAATTGCACTTAAAAAACCACTCCAGTCAATAACAGTGTTGACAAAAGAGCAAAAGTGAAAACCGTGAATGGAAAAACAATGCCGAGCAAGGACGGCAAAACCCCCAAAAGGATTCACTGTCCCAGGGGTGGGGGATGGAACTCAGGGTGGGGAGACAATGGTGTGTGAGATTTACTATTCCTTTTTTTTTTTTTGGTGCTATCTGCCTTCCTTCTGCCCTAGCCCCAACTGCCTACTTTGTTCCCTGATTGCCATGCCCTGCACATACCTCCAGGCTTCACCCCCAGGGTGGGGCCATGACACTAAACCGGCCCATTTACAATGGGAGAAGATGCTGGCAGACCACCGGCCATTGCCTTCCTGGCTTTCCTCCCAGGGAGGGTTCAGGATCAGTGGTGCATGGGGCCAGAATAGGTTGGCAGGGAGGCAGAGAACCATGGAGGCCAGGCAGTAGGTGGGCTTTCATCCTCAGCAGACTGCTATTTTGTGGATGCTGCCCCAGGGGTGGAAAGTGCAATGATGTCCACCATCCACCCTGCCCTGAGCGTGCTGGCGCCTAGTCGCTTCGCGAGTCCCCCAGCCTCAGCTAGTCCTTTGAGCACCAGGCACTCTACCCATCTCCCCAGAGAAGGAGAGTTGTGCATGGGATGCACAACTGTTTCTTCCCGCTGGCCCTCAGACTCCAGAGTCTGTTCCTGAACCTGGGTCATTGGCGTTGTGCGGAAAAGCCAACCACTGTGCCGGTGGGCTAGCTTAGATTTACTATTCCTAACTTTGGGGAGGGGCACAACTCAGGGAGAGGGAGAAAACTGTTTGTCGCCAAAGTGACAAGCACCATAAATATTGGGTTGCTCAAACCTAACGGGATTTTATATCCCATACACCAACTGCTGCAAGTTAGACACGCTGTTTTGTTCTTGCTGAATTGCTTTGCTTTTTTGACAGCACACCTCTTTGATTCATGCACAGGGAGGCAAGTGTTAAGGCCTAAGAGGTATATTTTTATAACGTTAACATAATCCTGTTGGAATCTGCTTAGCCAATTAGATTTCTGCATTCTTTGTAGCCTTTTTATAATTTTGTATATATTGTATAAAAGCAAAAACACTGGTGGTGGTTGTTTCCCGTTTCTCCTAGAAAGAAAAAAAAGTGTAAATTAGGTAAAAAATGGAATCCTTTATTCCTGTCCCAGAAAAGTAAAATTAACTTGTACCTGTTGCTGGAAATGCAGTCTCTTAGGATGGACCGTACTCACCTAGGGTAACTACATACAAAGGTGAGCAGGAGGCGGATCTAGAGGTGGGAACATACATGGAGAGATCACCTTATTAATTTGGAGTACTAGTATGCATTTTCTACCTGTTATATAAAGACATATCAGTAATCAAATTGTGTTTCATGGATTGCTGTAAATAACTAATGTATAAACATGAAGAAAAGTATGTACTTACAGGTTCTGTAACAATTTTCTTACTTGAATTTTCTATTCTGGCCACATGATCAGTGGCAGGAGTCCCAAGTGGTATAAAAGGCTATGGTTACAGCCAGTGCTTTAGTTGTTATCCAGTCATGCTGGACATACATATGTAGCAGCTCCCTAACTTCCAAGTGATGCTGCATGGTAGATGGTCCTGTGTTTGTTCACTCTGGTCACTGAAGTGGAAGAGTCCCTTCACTGAGCTTTAAAAGAGCTGGTGCATCCTATAGGATTTTTAAAAAGCTTGAAACAAAGATTAGAACCAAGAACATATACAGAATCCATCAGTACACATCCAGAGCAGTAAAATGAGAACTTTCTTTTGAGCAGAGTTGTAAACAAAATAATGATTAACATGGTCTTGCACCTTATCCACTTCCTTGCCTGACCTTCTTGACACATGCCCAGTGATGTTTGGTGTTAGCGCGGGATACTAGGCAGTTGTGTTCAGCAGAAGGTGTCATTAAAAGTAATTGAGGCTGGTAGGTATACTGTGTGGCCATGAAGAGAGCAGATGATGGTGGAAAGGTTTTGGGCAACCAGCAGTGACCAGTCACCAAATGGCTGTGAAAAGAAAGACAGAATATGCTGTCTAGGAACCAGCAGTATAACTTAAAGTTATGGGTCCAACCAAAGAAGATTGGGATTCAGATGCCAAGGAAGAGATGCCACCTGTACCTGTGCCTGTGTTAGGGGACCTGACTGAATTCTTGAGGCGGTTGGCAATACATCAGCAGGCCACTAAGGCCATAAGAGAAAGCCATGTCTTGAGAGGCTGAAAGCCATGAAAGAAGGTACCCCATGTCCAAGAGGTTCTGCTCCAGTGATTGTGGAAAGACACCAAGTTAACAAACCATACAGAAAGTAATGACATTTAAGCCAATCTACCTAGTAATGTGTGAAGTCAGGGAAATTTACTTTGTGAAGTACTTCACAAAGTATCCCCAAATCTGCTTTGCCTGCAGACTGCACTTCATATAGTTTTCACCTGGTAAAAGTGCCCACTGTCACCCAGTGAAGACTACACATAGTGACACTTTGCTGGAAAAATGGTTGAAGTGTCACTACCCATAGTTTCGTTATTCAAAGCAACACATAGCTGGCAAAACTATGCCTAGTGTTTAATTTTTCAAAAGGAAAAAGCTGTGGGCTGGATTTTCAGAAGGGTTTATTGACGTTCCCATCCCCACTGTGCTGACCTTTAGAAAAATAACCCCATCCGCCACCTTCTAGCACCTATCTCCCTCCTCTCCCCACAGTTCCAACAAAGTTTAATGTAATGAAAGATATCCTTTGAATGGTTCCATTCCTCACAATGCTAGGCTGACAAGCAGCCAATCAGGTGTTACTATAGGTGAGAATGTCATCATTAATGCATTCTTTGCAGGACACTTAGTGAAGAGGGTGTCTTGATCCAGCACTGGATGGTTTTCATTTTATAGATCAGTTGATATCCTTATAACTTTGGAGCCTATGGGAAGGAGGGAGGTTGAATGGTAGAGGGTGGTGGCATTTTTCCCTCTATAATGTGATGTACTTGGAGGTGGCAGCCACAGGGTGGGGGAGGTGAGAGGTGTGTTTACATGGCTTTGGCATGAGTATGGGAATGATCTATTTTATTATATAACACTTCACTAGTACTGCCATGGAGGAGAAGGAAGGTGGGTACTAGAGACTTACGGGTGGGGATACTTCATTTTAAAGGCCTGGGTGTTGTGAGGTGCTGGTGAGTGGGTGGGAACTGTTTGTCACAGTGGGCAGAAAATTTCCCACACAATGTCTAGGGCAAAGTTCCAGTTTTCACACAAACTTTGTCAGTACAGTTAAATTTTGCAACATCTCTATGTCTGATGGCATTCGAGAGAGTAGCCCAGACTTGTCAGTGGCTGTGACACCAATTAGTAATAAGGCTAGTTCCCAGTTTTATGCTCAAATTGCCTGATAGCCATTTTGATATTGCTCAAGCCTATATTTGTGACTGTCAAACAGGAAATATTAAATTGATGTGATACTGTAGCTTATGTGAGACATATCACCAAAGATTTTGGGCTTTGAGTAAGTAACAGACATTGATAGGAGAAGGCAGATTGCCCAGCAGATGAATATGAGAATGGAGTGGAGTGGAGAATTATGATGATCCCTGGAACAGAGGGAACAGGAGGTATGGGGAGTTGGGAGGAGACAGGAGAGGTAAGAGGAAGGGAACCAAACCAGTATTTGGATATGAAGGAGGTACAGTGAGCCTGGTGATGAGAAGACAAAGGAAGATGGAGAGAGAAGAATAGAGAGAGCAGTGGTGAGTACAAAGGTGGGAGTTTGTAGCAAAATGGCAAAAAGAGTTGAAGAGTGTGTCCAGTCTGACAAGGAAATGGAGGGGACTGTGTTATAGACTACATCTGCATAGCCAAAAACAGGAAGCACCATTTTGTAATAAGTTCTCTGCAGACCTGCAGAGGTAAGCAGTCTTTGCGGTACAGGACACCAAGCTTGAGAGGGAGTTTTGCATGGATAGCATCAGTGTGGGCTGAGAAATCACTTACTATCATGCCACACACCAAGGTACTTGAAAGACTGCACAGCTTTAATGGGGTATCATCCAGTGTGGTAAGACCAAGGGGACTGTGAGTCTGGCCAGTTTCTAACTGGTTCCAAAGGTCATAGATACTGTTTTTTTAGTGTTGGAGTTGGTTCAGTTCGAACCAGTACAGAATATTGTTGGAATCCTGCTAGAGCAGGTCTTCATCAGTTGCAGCAGAGAGACCAGAGGTGAAGAAGACTGTCATCAGCATACATATGAATATGTGAAATGACACAGGCAGAGGAGGTCATTCAGAAAGAGATACAGAATCAAAGGCTTTGGCCAGATCAATGAAGATGGTGGCTGTAATGTGCCCCTGATCCATCCTGGAAAAGATAAAAACAGTGAGATGCAGCAAGGAGGAAACAGTGGAACTGTGCCTCTGGAAGCCAGACTGGAAGGAGGAGAGGAAGCTGGAGGATGAGAGGCAGTCACAGAGTCTGGAGTGGACCAGGGCTCTTGTAGTTTTCAGAGGGTGGGAAGGGGGTAGAGGGACCGGGTTGGCAGGGAGGAGGGTCTCTCCTTACAGTGTTGAATAACTTTGGCCAAGTTCCAGGACTAAGGAACAGCACATAGTGATAAGGACAGGTCAAGCAGGTGAGTAAGAGGAGCAGTGATGATAGGAAGCTGAGAGGTGGAGGAGCCTGGGGTTCAGTCTGTCAGGGGTGGACTTTGATGTGTTGAGGGAGAAGAGGGCAAGCAGGGTTTTCAGGATGATGATGGGGTGAAGTAAAAACCTGGGGAGAGAGAAGTGGAACAGGAGAGAAGGAGAGGAGGCAGGAGGGGGAGAAAGGAAGGGCACACGTTGTGAAGAACTCATTGAAGTGAGTAGCAACAGAGGGAGGGTCAGACACAGGTGAATCATTTACCTTAGGATTTGGGGAGCAGACTAGGCAGGGGGATTGAAAGGGAGTGGATCACCTTCCAGAATTTAGCTGGGTGTTAAGGTTATTCTGGGAAATGGTCTTGAAATAATGCAATTTTGCATCCCAGACAGCCTTTGTACAGTTGTTCCTCTGAGCCATGTAGGAAATAAGGTCAGGAGGGACTGTGGCAATTTGTAGCAGGCCAGGCAACATCATAGGACCTGCACAGGCTGATGATTTCTGAGATAATCCAGAGGTGGTGGGAAGGTTTGACTGTGGATTTCCTGAGGGGGCATGCTTATCCCAAACAGGAGAATTTGGACTAAAATAAGGTGAGGGCCAAATCAACATCAGAGTCAGACAGGGAAGGCCGACCAATGTATTGCAGCTAGGTCGCTCAATTGAGCGTTGATGTTTCACAACTGGTGAGACCTAGACCAAATGTATTTTGCTAAGGAAGGAGACGCCAGCCTTTTCTGACACAGAACATCATGTAGCAGTCACTAAAGGAATCTGGCAATATACCTGCTGCAACAATATGGTGATGGTGGCGGTCAGAATCCAGTCCAACAGGGTATGGATGAAGGAGTGGGGACTGAGCCAGTGGGTTCTGAAATGACTAAGAAAAGATTAAGGGACTCAGTCCTGTGCAGGGTAGATCTGGAGGACAGGTAGAGCCAATTTATGTTGAAATCCCCAAGTAGGATGAGTTCATCTGCAAAGGAATGAAAGAAGATGGTGGAGAGGCAGTCAACTGGGGAGGAGTGTGAGATTTTAGGAGGGGTGTAGAAACCCCAATAAAAATGGGTGAGAGGAGGGAAAAGTGCTAGACTAGATGAAATTTGTGAGAAGAGGGTATGGCCTCCTGAAGGCCAATGGTACATGAAAGGCTCTGACATAGATAGCAATGCTTCCTCCGTGTTTCTCTATCCTGCCTGTAAAGATGGTAGATGGAAAGGGTCACATGAGTTCAGTGTCCTGCAGGAGAGTCAGGATTCCAAAATACAGAGGACATCAGGAGAGTGTAATTGAAGCCAGAGGTAGAGAGGAGATGAAGCTCAGGAAAAAGGCTCCTAGCATTCAGATAGAATATGCTAAGACCCTTGGGAGAGTGGAGGGGAGAGGAAGGGAAGGAGAGAGAGGAAGGACCAGGGTTGGTCTCAAAGTCATTAGACAGGAGGAGGAGCAGGAAAATGATGAGAAGGATGGAGTGGGGCCTCCTACTCTGGGATCAGGTAGGAAAGCAGCAAAGGGGTCAGGGGTGTTGGGGGAAGAGGAGGGCATGGTGGAGGAACTCCAGGTTAAGGGAGGGAGGGAGGAGACCAGAATGGTGGATAGGGAGGGAGGGAGGGAGGAGGTGAGGGAGAGGGGTAATGGGAGGGCAGGAGGGAAAGGAGGGTAGGAGAGTTGAATGGAGAAGTGATGTGGAGGTGATAAATGGAGAAAGAGGAAATGGAGAAGACAGAGGATTACCAAGAACATACAATAGCAGTTAAGAGGTGGGAAACAAAAACATCAGCAACAGATGTACAGTATAGTATGTAGCTAGACAGTGCAGACTACACTTAAACAAAGCAAGTGATCAGCTGTTGGAGACTAATTTGTGAACAGTAAACAAAGGTGACCCACAGAGGGAGTAACTGAAATATGGATGAATGGTTACGCTTATAGTATAGCCTAGACAGTGCAAAAATATAGCTACTCTAGCGAACTATATGATAGCAGGTGTCGATGCAAGAAAACCTGTATGTCTCTATCATATCCCACTTCTTGCCTCTAAGATACACATGTTGAGATCTTCCAGCTCTCCAAGTAGGATTACCCTTGTTGTCTCTGGATCATTTGGTAATCCTCCTGTGCACTGTATTTACCCTTTCCCTGAGTTTCCTTAGCGTGGGCTCCACAACCACATCCCAGGTCATGCCTGAAAATAGGTAGGTGTCTATCTAGTGCACTTACCTAGTTATCAAAAGCAAATAAATAAATGAGCGTAGTACTCCAAGTGTGGCAGAACCAGAGCTCTATACAGGGCAGTATCACCTCCCTCCTATTGCTTATCCCACTCCTATGCATCCTCACTTTCTATTTGTCCTCCACACTGCCATGTTGCACTGGACTAATGTTTTCAATTTGTCTGTAATTATCATCACCAGCTCTCTTCTTACATTGTTCTCTCAACTCCTATACTTCCTCCCATAGGGTCTTGGCACCTTTGTGCATTACCTTTCTCTTCTTTTTATTAAATATTAACTGCCATGACCAGCCCAGTGGCATAGAGGTTGAGGTGCTGGCGCGCCACAGCTGACCCATGGAGCCAGGTTCAGGAGCGGACTTAGGGCACTGGGGGTCGGCAGGGGCAGAAGGATTGACTGTCTGGAGGACTGCTCTCCTCTCTGGGGTGGGATCTGGGAATGCATCACTCAGCAGCGGCCTCCAGTGGAGAATGGGGCACTGTCTGAGCATGCACTGATGGGACAGAGAGAGAAAACCAGGAAAAATGGTGCCTGAAGTGAGCAGCTTGATGGCCGTCCATGAGTTTTGCCACAGCACCCGCCTTGATCCATGCTCCATGAGGAGTTATGAGCAGGGCTCCCTGTGGCCCTGCTGTGGGGGGAAGCCACAGAGTCTGGGTGTCTGCGGCAGAGGCGGGCGGCAGCTGGATGTCCCCGAAGGGGAGCAGCTCAGCGGCCAAGGAGGGATAAACAAATGCTAAAAATGTGTGTATATATATATATATATATATATATATATATATATATATATATAAACTGCCATAGCCTAGACCATTTCTCTAGTGTCTCTGGATCTTCACTCATGGCTCTAACCAGTCCCTCACTGTCCTCTCTTCAGCAGATCTTGGTGTCATTTGTAGAGGCAGATCTTCCCCAAATCCCTGCCCCATTGTCACAGATGAAGATGTTAAAATGGACCAGTTCCAAGACTGCTTCCTGTGGCACTGCACTGGTGACCTCCTGACCTATGAGTACTGTCTGTTGAGGACAGCCCTCTGGATTCTCCCACTCAGCCAATTTCTTATCAATCCGGTAATCCTGTTCCCTATCCTAAAGTTGCACAGTTTTTGACCATCCATGTGGGATGACAGAACTGAAGGCTTTACTAAAGTCCGGTACAGTACATCAACTCCTGATCATTTTCTACTGCCTTCATCGCCCATTCAAAAATCAGTCATATTTTGTTTGAAATTACTTCCCTCTAATCAACCTGTGCTGCCTAGACATCCTGAAGATCATTTGCCTCCAGGAACCCCACCAACCTCTCTTTTATAAGGCCATTAATAACTTCCCCACATAAACAACAGACTGAATGGTTTACAGTTTCCTGGTCATCTCTGCCTCTGCTCTTGTGCAAGATAACAACATCTGCTGTCCTCCAGTTCTTTGATACCATCCCTGTTTCCAAGGAAACATTAAAGAGATCTGTTACTGGCATAACCAGAACTTGTACCATTTCTTTCCGTCCCCATGGAAGTAACTTGTCCAGGTCCATTGCTTTAGCTGCCTTTAGTGCATTTAGTCCTTTTAATATTGGTCCCTCTGTAATTGGTTCCCCATTAGAAAATGGGTAAAATGAATACTCAAATCTGATTTGCTAAGACACGGCTTAGGTGGGCATCTCTTACAATGCCCACCTAAAATGAGTGCCAACTGATGAAGCCTCATCACAAAATGAAAATATCGCTCAGCCACACACCTGTAAACTTCAGCTTGAATACTGAGCAGGAAGCGCGAGAGCCAGATACTGGGACATTCGCGACGCTGCCTCCAGCAATGAAGAAAACCATGAAACACAGTTCAGTCCTAACTGGTTCTAAATGAAAATATATAAATTCATACAGTTTCCAGTGTTGGTGATCATCTCCGTTCTGACTGCTACTTGCACCCACGGTTGAGGCCTTCACCTCCAGTTGCCCACCGGTGCCATTTGCTGCAAGCTGTCAATGTGTCTCCATCAGCGGGAAGCAAAAGCAGTAAACCTACCGTTACTCATCGATGCGGTGTTCCCTCACTCTGATGCAACCCGCTGCTGAAAATGAAACAGGGAAAAAGTAACCGGTAAGTCTGCTCCTTTTCTTATTATGTTCATATGTTCTGTACAGCTCGATTGACAGCCACTATGTTAGTTTAAAAAAATCACTGTGCATGCTGCGGCATTCCCCAGTCCTGTTTTACAGCATGTCCCAGCAATCTTGAGTGATACTTCATCCGTGAGGCAGAGTTGGCCACTAGCAAAAGCCGGGGGTTACCAGGAGAAGTCACCAGTAAATAAATGACACTACTGCACTACAATCTATAAACCCCCTCCCAAAACACAGTTGTGCCCTCTAATAATAATAACAATAATCATAATAACATTTATTTGTATGGCACCTTTCCAATGCCAAGGTGCCTCACAGTAAAACCAAAGATACAACATCAAATAATCAACACGTACATAAATAACAGATACCTCTGTGATCATTAATCAACTCAGTTAGCTTAAAAGTTTTACTATACAGGTAAGTCTTTAAACCCTGTTTAAATTCCTCCACAGTTGCACACTCTTGTAACCGGTGAGGTACAGAATTTCAGAGGGTAGGAGCTGCATTAGTAAAGTTCTACAACCAGATGACTTCAAATTCACCCTTGGAATCTCTAACAACCTCTTGTCACCCGAGCGGAGCGATCGACTGACGGGGCAGTAAGACACCAGAAGCTCTTTCATATAGTCCGGGGCCTGTCCATGAGGGCTTTAAAGACAGTAAACCGACTTTAAGGTGATCCACCACTGAACTGGCAGCCAGTGCAGTCCATGCAGCAAAGGGTAATATGACAGGATCGAGAGGATCCTGTCAAAAGCCGTGCTGCTGTGTTCTGCACCAGCTGCAAGTGATGGATTTCAACCCCAGAAAGCCCTAGATAAATGGAGTTGCAGTAATCCAAGTGCGAGGACTCAAAGGCGTGAACCAGAGTTGGAAGGTTGTCTGATGAGACCAGATGCCTAATCCTGGCGATATTCCTAAGATGATAAAAGGAATTCTTGGCGACAGCCGACACCTGCGAATGCGGGTCAGTCCATCATCAAAACTACCCCAGATTACGCACCCGATCAGAGGTTGGGATTGAGACACCCCCAGAAAAATTCCAGAGGTGCGCCAGCACCGAACCCTCTATCTGATGACTTGGGTCCACAACCAGTACCTCAGTCTTATCCGAGTTCAACTTCAGCCAGCTAGAATCCATCCACTCCTGGATTTCTTGCAGACAGTTGTTAAAAGACTGAGAGGGCTCCATCCTGGTCAGGTGCAAAAGAAAGGTAGAGCTGGGTATCATCTGCATAACAGTGAAACCTCAGCCCATACATTCTTACAATGTTTCTGAAGGGCAGCATATACACCTGAACAACATGGGTGACAGCACTGAACCCTGAGGCACCCCACAAGACAAAGCAGCTGGGCCTGAGGAAAATCCACAGACACAACTCTTTGTGTTCTACCGTGAGGAAAGATGTAAACCAACTGAGAACTGTCCCTGACATTCCACAGATATGCCTCAGGTGTCCAATCAACACCATGTGGTCCATGGTGTCAAAAGCTGAGGAGAGATCCAGAAGAACCAGATGGAGCAGTTCTTCCGATCTCTCGCCATCAGGAGATCATTGAGCACCCGAACCAGCACCGTCCTCAGTACTATGTCTTTTACTAAAACTGGACTGGAGTGGTTCATAGATGTCATGGATGGTCAAATGGTCCTCCAGTTGTGCTGCCACTACTTTCTCAATCACCTCCCTACAAAGGGAAGGTTAGAGATAGGTCTGTAGTTTGCGTAACAGTCTGGGTTCAAGGTAGCTTTTTCAAGAGTGGTATCATTACCGCCTCTTTCAGAGAACAAGAAAACACTCTGGATTCCAAGGAGCACCAGACTATTTGCACAGGGATTGGACCGATGATGTCAATGCAACCCAGAATTAGGGAGGTCAGTCCAGGATCCAAACTACAGCACATAGGGCGCACACACTGGATGATCCTCATGACATCCATGAACTCCGCTCTGAAGGTACTCCAAGAAAACTGATGCACGGTGACCCGTACTGATCACAAACAACCCCATAGAGTGTGCTGGATGAAGATCCGCCCTAATGTCCGCCACCTTATTTTCAAAGAATTGAGCAAGCTCATCGCACTCTAATGCGAAAAAGCTTTCGAGCATGCAGACAGACTGGGTTGCACAGTCTGTCCACAGTTCAAGAATAGCTGAGCTGGTCGATTCTGAGCAGCCGCAATCTCCCGGACAGAATTCTGACTTCTTACGGGTGATTGCAGATTGATAGACTAAATAATGGTCCATCAATCTAAGGCCGTTGGCATCAAGGCGGACCTTCGCCAGCAATGCTCTAACCTTACGCCCTAGTCTCGCATCTCCCTCAAAGTCACATCAAACCAAGGGGACCTGGGGCGAAGGGAGAGGGCAAGACGGACAGGAGCAATTAAACCAGAGCTGCCAAGATGGCTAAATTATAAGCTGACACGAGGGCTCTGCGTCATTGCTGGCCACAGGAGACGAGAGGTCAAATACCACCGCCAGGCCATGGAACTTATGTCCCATAAAGGGTGGTACCTAACCAATTCCACAGGGGTAGGCCCTGAGGGGGTGCTAAAACTGAACCCCACGGTGTAATGATCGGACCACCCACTGGTTCCACCCCAAGTCTGATGTTTCGATTCTTGGGAGAAAGATTAAGTTGAGAGACTGTCCATGTTTATGAGTAGCATTGAAACCACCTGTGTAAGGCCCAGAGATGTCATTAAGTGGAGGAAGTGCTGACCAAATTGCAAGAGTTCGTTGTCAGCCCAGTGTTAAAATCACCCAGAACCATCAATCTGGGTGATTCAAATGCCATGTCAGCAGCGAGCCTGCCACTTCCTTAGGAATCGCTTCTCATCGCTGGGTGGGCGGTAGATGAGGACGATTCGATAGCCTACACTGCTACTACTGAACACTCAAAAGACTCAACCTCCTCAACTAGTACCTTCGTGAGGTTTAGTTTGGTCTTGAAACAGACCACAACTCCCCCGCGGTCCAATCTCAGGCGGTGTATTACGAGTACCGGCTGGAGTCATAGCCTCCAGAAAGGGCCAGAATTTTCATCCAGCCAGGTCTCGTAATGCATGCCAGGTCCACCGTTTCAACACTATCCATAATAATTACGATCTTGTTTTAATGGACCTGGCATTGCACAATACCACCGAATTGGACGAACCACCCCAATTCAGTGACCCCTTCATTCATCCTCCACTGTTCGCCACCCCTGCCCTCCTCCTCCTCTTACGCATAATACCAAGTGCTCTCTACAGCATTGGTAAGTCGCATATTGGAGGGATGAAAAATGAAAGAGCGGAGGGCTCAAGAGCAGAGGCTGAGTAGCTACAACTGTAGGGTCGGTATCCAACACATTTTACTATAAACTATGAACACCAATAATAAGTAATAAAAACACTAAAACACTCCCAAATAATATAAAATTACTTAAAATATATATATTACCCCACCCACATGTACTGGCACACTTAAATCCTGCACTCAGTTTCATATAACTATTACAAACATCAAAAAACATACAACAGTACAAAAGAAAATAAAACTCCTCTGGCACTCTCACTGCCGAAGAGTTCGAAAAACATTAAAGTCCGCCAGTCTCTTCATGAAGCTGTACCCCTTCTGCAAAGTCCTCTCACGGCCAGGGGCAGGGTTATAGACATTCTCACTGCCCAACTTCAAGAGCAGCTCAAAAGTAAATACAGACAGCAAAAGAAAAATAAATCAAAAATTGTCAACAAAAGAAAAAATGGCCACCCGGTCCTCTCACCACCAGGGATCCAATTTGAATGACACCATGCAAGATCACAGACTATTTCTCAATGTCCATACACAACAGAAATTTCACAGTCCAATGCAGGGTAGGTAATATATCCACAGCAGTTCCCAAGGGCAACAATAGAGGAGATCAGTCCCAGAATCTGAAGTTAATAATCAAGTTACAAAAGTTCTTATCCAGGAAAGGAGATCCGGAGATAGTAACCAGCTTACAGGCATCACATCGCTGACTTCTTTCTAATATCCAACACCAGCTGGACAGGATAAATCTAGGAAGGAACCTAAAGTGGAGGGCCTCTCAGATGAACAACATCCACAGGCCTCGCCTGCCGACCCACCGACGGCCCTTTCGACCTCCCAGGGGCCAGCCACAAAACTCAACCCACAGAAGGCCTAGGGAGACACGAACAACCCTCCATTTCCCAAAGAATGCAGAGACCCTCCCTGCCTGGTCATAAGTGGTGGCTAAGTGAAATGGCCCCAGCACACAAGAGGAGCCCCCACCTTCTGTCCTTCACAGTCTTTGATCCCCAACTGCGGACGATAACTACACTTGCCACAGTATTTCAGGGAAAATGGCTAGTTCCTACCATGTCCTACTTGAAGTAAATCCCAGTGATGCAGTGTACAGAGCCCAACCTCCACCCACGTCCTGATTGTAGTGTCTTCAGCAATGCTGACTACGGGACCGACCTCAATATTCCTTGCACAGTCCTAGGCCCCCAAAGCTTACTCACAAAACTCCTCACCTCTTCTTACTCGATCCACTCAGTCCACCCAAGCCTGCCTCTCACTGCAGGTTGAGCGATGATCACTAAAGCTGGATACCGAGTCAGAGTTTTAACTCACTGCCACTTCAGATTCACAAAATCAGTCGTTTCGGTGGCCATATCACAAACTCAGGAAATGGCTACAGGCAAGGGCGTCACTCACTTGCTCACTCGCTAATAAAACAAAAGATAAAATAAAACGGCAACGATAAAACAAACAAATAAAAATGCCCCAAAATCGAGCATTAGACAAATAGCTCTCTATGGCACACATACTTCGTCGCCATCTTGAACATGGTTCCAAATACCTGTTCTACTACTAAGTATACCAAGTGATGGACTACTTTATCACAGATGAAGAAAAGTGAGTTAAAATATTTTTCTCAATTTTATTTATGCTTATTTTTTTTAAATATATCACATACACCTTTTTCTAAGTGCAATAATACCCTCCAGGGTGGCAGTATCGAATATACCTGCCCTTCCAGTGGCTATAAGGTCCTCTGCCTGTGGCGTCGGGTCTCATTACACCCTGGGCGGGCAGGTGCTAATACCCCACCACCCTGTGTGTTATTGCTTGCTTTGACACCTTTCCTTCTTCTTCTTCCTGGCTTTGATGACACTTGAGGTGATGGTTTCTTATCCCTGTTTTGGTTCAATATTTCTGCCTTTCCTTTGTCTCCCTCGTCCCACCCCTCCTTTCTTAGTCTGACTATCCCTCTTTGGGTTTGTGTTTCTCCTTTATGTATTGGAAGAATGCTTTATCCTCCTCCTAACCCCAGAAATCACTCAGTATGATTAAACTAATGCAGTCAGCCTTCAGTGCTAAACTGCCATGGAGAGAATGGAATTTGTGCAAATGATGGAACTCTCATTGGCTCATGCCAATTTCAAACAGCTGCCCTTATAACTGCTGCACTCTGAAGTGTTCAGATTCATTTTTCCGCCTGCCAGTTCAGACCACTCGGAGAGTTCTCCTCAACTTACTTGTATTGCTTTTTATTTGTCATTTAGTAATGTTTATACTTTTTTATTCTGCATTGGTGCCCTGTTCAGGTAAGTTTTATAGTTGGGTTTATTGACAGTTCCGCTGAACTGCATGGCACCGCTGTTTGTTAGGGATTTACCTCAGAAAAAAATGTATTACTAACGTTCCAGTTCCTGTTAGGTTCCGTAATGTTATTTAGTTTTATATTGGTAAGGCTATGCCTGGTTCAGTGGGCAGAGCAACAACGTCATTCCCATCAGGCCTTAAAGGCCACTCCTGAACTGTTCCAGGATTCGTTTCTTCATTACCCTACCATCCCCCCAGCTCTCTTTTCTGTGGGTCTTCCTAAGCTACCTTTAGCTGGAATCATTCCCACAGCACCTATAGGGTGAAACCCTACTCTAGGTTTCCTCGCTGTCGTACCGCTGGTGGGTGGTATATCCCACGGATAGAAAGGTGAACAGCCACAATGTATCTAAGTCACACAAGCATACATCATATCAGGTTGTGTAAGCACATTGAAAAATATTTTTCTTTGCCACGGTTCCTTTTTCCTGTCAGGAACCGAGCAGTCCTCAGTTCCCAGATTCTTTAAGGAACCAATCGCTTGTTAATTTTATGTATATTTTAATTCAGTTCTGGAACCGACCATTTTTTTGGGGAGGTTTGTTGTGCAGACATCCATGCCAGAAGCACCTAAACAAAAGAAAAGGACAGGCCCTACTGGATCAAGAACTGCATTAGCTGTGGTCAGATAGTAGCTAAGGCAGATAGGCATGACCTGTGCATTCTGTGATTGGGACCCAGTCATATACTTGCAAACTGTGAGATTTGTAGGACTTTCTGAGCTACAACATCAAAGAAAAGGGCTAAAAAATTTGAGGAAATGGCCACTCCTTCCTCACCATCGAAGCCTACTGAAGAGGCCACTTCTTCTAGGGAAGAAAACCTAAAGGATCAGTGGATCCAAAATTCATGGAGAAAGCTGACACTTCTTAAACTAAAAGGCCTTTGGAACTGGCTAGCGAACCGTTCCAACAAAAAGAAAGTACAAAGAGAAACACATCGCTGCACCCCTGCTGAAAAGCAAAGGAGCTCTCAGCTGATAGACCAGCAATGCCCTCAGCTGAGGACATTGCGAAGCCTTACAGATCATGCAGGTGTTACAGGCTGTGGTTTCAATGACTCCACCAGTTCCACTGTTTCCTGCCCTGATTCCAGATCGCAATCCAACCCAGCCACAGGAAATACCTGAGGTTCAGATTGCTCTCAGGTCACTATCAGTTTGTAGCCATGGGATTCAGTCTAACCTCAGCCACCAGGGCATTCACATAGTTCCTGGTTTGTAGTAGTGGCACACTTGAGAAGGCAGGAGTCACTGTGTTCCCATACCTAGATGACTGGCTAGTTGTAGGGCAGCCCTGCAACACACCAGAGACTCTCTAGCTTTCACACAGAGCACATCGGAGTCTCTGGGCTTCTGATAAATGCCCACAAGTCTCAGCTAGAGCCAGTTCAGGTCCTGGACTTCATAGGGGCAGAGTTGGATACCAGCCGGGAAGAGCTTTTCTTCCCCAGGACAGAGTAAGCAGTATCCTGCAGCTGGCAGAATCATTCCAACTAAACAGACCCAAGCCAGCAAGACAATTCCTGTGACTACTGGGCCACATGACAGCTGCCACAGCAGTGGTGCCAGGCTCCAGGTTCCAGAGGAGAGACATTCAGTTCACTTATGAGCCCACTGGTCTCAAAGAAGGAATTCCTGACCAAGCTGGTGCCAGTCACAAATACCGTGTTACAGGCCCTTCAGTGGTGGCTAGACAGTGAGAACCTCAGGGAGGAAACTCCTTATAAAAGGAGGATCTATCACTGGTGCTTATCACAGATGCTTCCCTCCTGGGCTGGGGGACATATGCTCAACCTCACTGCCTATGGCACAAGGTCTCCCAGGAGTCACTTCTCACATCAGTCTGTTAGAGCTCAGGGCAGTGTGCCTGGCTCTTCAGGCATTTGCTCCACACCTAAAGACAAGGTAGTGTAGGTCAGAACAGACAACACTACTGCCATGTACTACATCAACAAACAAGGGGAACCAGGTCCACCCTACTGTGCATAGAGGCTATTAAGGTATGGAGCCTGGCCTATTCCTTTCAGGTGTCTCTGTCTGCCACCCACCTACCAGGAAAAGAACATTCTGATAGACTCCTCAGCAGAATCAGCCAGAATCATTATGAGTGGTTCCTGAATACACAGGTACTTCAGTCAGTATTCAGAAGATGGGGCACACCAGAGATAGATCTCTTTGCCTCAACAGACAGCCATCAGCTGCCACAGTTCAGTTGCAGGCCTCTGAGCAGGGGCACTATTCCAGTAGATGCCTTAACACTGGATTGGTCAGGCAGATTCCTCCTTTTCCCCTGTTGCTCAGGGCTTGATAAAGCTCAGGTTACAACTGGCAACAATGAGCCTGGTGATACCAGACTAGGCAAGGCAGCCATGGTATTCACTCCTGCTAACCATGTCTGTCTCACAGCCAATTCACTTGCCTCAGAGGCACAACCTCCTGACATCCTCTCAGGGTAGAATTCTGTACCCCAACCTTAGGGGCCCTGCGGTTGAAGGCTTGGCTCTTGAAGACCTAGAATGTGCTAGCCTAAACCTTTCTAAAGTGGTTTTGACTGTGCTCAGGGGCTGTTGGAATCCATCAACCAGGAAAATGTGTACTTCAGAATGGGAAAGGTTTTCCATCTGGTGTTCAGGAAGGATATTAATGCCTCCAGGGCTGGTCTCCCTCTCCTGCTGGACTATTTGACCCACCTGCATGCTCTGTGACTCAGACCTTCTACTCTGAAAGTCCATTTGACTACAACCATAGCTTATATCTTCACCAGTAAAGACAGGTCTATGGCCTCTCACCCTGTCTTTAGGAAGTTTTTCAAAGGTCTCAATCACCTTCACCCTCCCTTAGGGACAATGGTAACTGCAGACTTGAAGTATGTCATATGGAAAACAGTTTTCTGGTGGCCATCACTTCAGTCAGGTGAATAAGTATATTTGCAGGCCTGTGCACAGATCTGAACTACATCTCCTTCTACAGAGATAAAGTGGTGCTCAGGACCAATAGGAATTTCTTCCTAAGGTGGTCTCAGACTTTCATCTGAATCAATCCATCACATTACCTGTCTTCTTTGCTGACAATTCTAGTTCATCTGAGTGGAAACTACATAGCCTGGATGTCAAGAAGGCACTTAGCCACTACCTTGATTTGACCAAGGCTTATAGACCAGAGCATACCCAGCTGTTCCTCACTTATGGGGAACTGGATAAGGATAAACGTGCACCTAAATGAACCATTGCACACTGGATAGTAGCTTGCATACAGTTCTGTTACAGTAAGTTAAGCAGGCTCCTCTGAGCCTCAGGGCACACTCTACCAGGGGCACAGCTGCTTCAGTGGCAGCTGCAAGATATATTCCTTTATTGGAAATCTGCAAAGCAGCTACATGGAAAACTGTTCACACTTTTACAAGCATTACTGCTTGGACATACAATCCAGAAGTGATGCCAGATTTGGCACAGTTTTTGCAGAACCTTTTCCCAAGGTAGGTTCTGTGCCAAACCTCCAAAGGTACTGCTTGGTAGTCTGCATTAGTTTAATCATACTGAGTGATTCCTGGGGTTAAAGAAAAAATTACCTTAGAAATCTTGTTTCTTCTGGGGGATCACTCAGTATGATTAAAGCACCTGCCCTGCCTCCCTGACCTGAACCAAGAGGAAGGGGCAGACTCTGATTCTGCATCCCTGCTGCCATGTGCTACTTTAATTGTTCCTGGTTAAGGGTTGAGTTCTTAACTCAGATGGTATTTATTGTTGTCCCTTTTAGGGACTTTTGTTTTGGGGATGTGATTATGGGGCCTAATCTTCATAATTTAGCTAGCTAGAGGGTCTTTACCTGTTAGGCTGTGTAATGAATCTGAACACTTTAGAGTGCAGCAGTTGCTTAGGGGCAGCAGTTTGAATTGCCATGAGCAAATGACAGTTCCATCATTTGCATAAATTCCATTCTCTCTGGCAGTTCAACACTGAAGGCTGACTGCATTAGTTTAATCATACTGAGTGATCCCTTGGAAGAAACAAGATTACTAGGGTGAGTAATTTTCTTCTTGACTGCCTCCACCATCCTCAACTTGGCATTTGACTTTGCCTCCTCAGTATCTTGGTGGAACCGTCCTCAACTTGATATTTTACTTTGCCCTACCGCCAGCTTGCTAGCCTCCTCCCTTGTCAAAATATTCTTTATCTTCCTCCGATTGTCTTGTCCTTTACTTTTGAAAGCCTTCCTTTTCTTCATTGCCTCCCCATTCCCTCATTTACAACAGTGATTTCTTCCCTCGTTTGCTGTAGACTACCACCTTACACAGAGACTAAAAGCCTCTAATACCCTTTTTGCTTAAATTAAACATTCTATCCACTCCCACTGCTGTTCCCACCCACCCCACCCAACCCCTAGTTTCTTTCTTAGCATTTCTTGCATCTTCTCAAAATCCACCCTTCTGAAACTGAAAACCTTTTTCTGGGTGTGTGTTCAATCTGGCACCAACTTGATATCGAACAACACAGTCCGTTAATCACTGAATCCAATGTATCCTGAACTAGATTTTTGCTATACTGTCCCTATTTGTAAGGACCAAGTCAGATATGATACCTTCTCTTGTAGGCTCCTCATTTGCTGCATCAGATATGCCTCCAAAAATTGTTCTACCAGTAAGTGATTTCTAACACTTGCTGCCACAGAGATGCTGCAGTCCACATTTGGCAAGTTAAAGTCTTCCATTAGCAGCACACTCCTTTGTTCTTCTGCCTCCTGATCTTATCCCAGTTCCCTATAGTGTACTAAAGTGAAGACAATATAGATATAGGCCTGAACCAATCACTTGAATGCTGATTTTATGTCTCGCTATTTGCCAGGTATTGAAAAATAATTGAGGCATTGATAATTAATACTGTATTTGTGCTCTGATGTTTGTATGATTTATTCATACTTTCAGACATATGTAAAGGAAGTCCTGGTCTGAACCAAGTGATTGTTGCCTTATGGATGAGTCCCCAAGAAAGTATAGATACTTTGAGAGAGGATGATGGTTTTGACCTTTGATTATTTACTGGTAATAATGGGTCATTGGGAAGAGTTCTTGGAAGAGAATGGGCCAGTACTCCTTATCTATAGGAGGTGAAAATATGATAGCAGTACTCCGATAATGTTGACAAGCAAGAGAAATATAATAACTGGTCTTCAGTTTTTCTATGGGTTAGACCACTTATTATTTGCTGTAGTAATCGGCTAGTTATTACAGCAAACATGCACAATCTGTTTCCATTTAGTGCAAGCCACCGTCTCTCAGTCATGTGGTTGATTTCAGTATAATATTCCTGTTGTATCTGAGAGAAGGTGAAAATCAAGCTTACTACGACAGTGTCAAAAACAAAAGCAGCACTGTTTAACATAAAATCTAAAATAAAAGAGTCTGTACCTTAGTTCCCTTGCGTTTCACCACAGAAACATAGAAGTGTCAGCAGAGGAAGACCATGTGGTCCACCTAGTCTGCCTGTTTGTTTGTTATTTATTTATGCTACTCCACCCCGGACTATCTTGGAGCTTCTTGGTTATATGATTCCTTATGTCTGTCCCAAGCCCTTTGAACTGCTTATCATTTTTGACTCCACAGTCTATGCAGGAAGAAGGTCCATGCACCCACAACCCACTCAGTGAAGAATAACTTCCTTCTATTTTCCTGAGCCTGCCACCCTTCAGTTTTATCTTGTTACCCTAGTCCTGGTTTGAGTGTGTTCTGAAATAGGTCGTCTACTTCTACCTTATTTATGCCTCTGCAATACTTGAACATCTCAATCATGTCTCCCCATCTCTTCGCTGTTCCAGTGAGTACATATTCAGGATTCCCAGTCTTCCCCTATGGCTTCTGGTGCAGTCTCCTCACCATCCTTGTCACTCTTCTTTGGACTGACTCCACCCTCAATGTCCCTTTTGAGGCGCCTCCAGAACGGCAATGTAGTACTCAGATGGGGTCTCACCAAGGACTGGTACAGTGGTACAATTACTTCCTTTTCCTACTGGTTATTTCCTCCCAGTGCATCCCAGCATATTACTTGCTTTAATTGTTGCTTTTCACATTGTTTGCCTACCTTTAAGTCATCTGTCATTATAATTCCTAGGTCCGTTCCTGGTTAGTGACCATCAGCTTCTCTCCGTCCATAATGTACTGCACCCTAGGGTATTTTTCCTAGGTGCATGATTTTACCTTCTTAGCACTGAACCTCAGCTGCCAGGTCTTGGACCATTCTTCCAGCTTCTTGAGGTCTGATGCCATTTTAGCTACCCGTTGGGTTGCCGACACTGTTACAGATCTTTGTGTCATCTGTGAACAGGCACACCTTACCCTCTATGCCATCGGCAGTGTCACTTATGAATAGATTGAAGAGGGTCAGGCCCACCACTGACCCTGTAGTACCCCACTGATCACCTCCCCTTCTCCAGAAAGACTCCCATTTACCATCACCCTTGTGTCCTCCTGCTCAGTCAGCTTCCCACCCATTTAACTACGTTGCATCCTACTCTGGTACCACTGAGTTTGTTTAAAAGGCTTTTGTATGGGACAGAGTCGAAGCCTTACTGAAGTCAAGGTAGGCCACGCTCACCATCCCACCCTGAACTATTTCCTTCATCACCCAGTTGAAGAAGTTGATCAGATTTGCCAGGCATGATCTTCCTGATGTGAAGCTGTGCTGCTTTGGATTCAGTAATCCACTGATTCCAGAAATCCCAGTAGTCTTTCCTTCAGCAGGGCTTCCATCAGCTTTCTCACTATTGAAGTGACGCTTAACTGGTCTGTAGTTCCCGCTTGTTCTCTGCTCCCGCTGTTGTGCAGGGGTTGACACTGACTTTTTCCAGTCCTCTGGTACCACCCCTTGTTCCAGTGACTCACTGAATAGTCTTGCTAGAGGTGCTCCTATAACATCTCTTAGCTCTTTTAGTATCCTGGGTGTAGTCCATCTGGTCCCATTGCCTTGTCTGTCTTCAGTTTTTCCATGTCTTTGAGAACTCTTTAGCCATGAAGGGACTGGTATTCATGTTTGCTTTTGGGCTCATATGCAGGTTTTATGATGCAGACAGATAAGCAATTTACTGAATGTGCAAACTCACTGGGTCTGGAGGGAAAAAACTGATGCCCAGAAATTATAAAAATAACCCATGAGGAGTGTGCATTACAGAATTCAATACACACCTTCAGTGTGTGATGCTTTATAAACCCCTTGAGCTTTGCTGTAGGGATTTATGTAGCATCACACACCTCGGGTATGTATTAAATTCTTATAATTACTGGTGATCATTGTTAATATCTGGATAATCAGATCTTAAAAATAGTGTTACAACTACCCGGTTGTGATTTTGTAGCTGGGCAGTTGCAGTCATCAGCTGTCAATCACTTTCACTCTCACATAGACATGAGTGCTATCAAAACAACTGCTGCTTTACTTTCTCAAACATTCAAATCCACACTGATCAAAAATGATCACTAGTAATTATAAAAATAAAACAAGGATGGTATGTATAGAACCAGAATTTTACACACATCCTCGGTGTGGTGCTTGTATAAACCCTTGAGCTTCACTCTGGGTTTATGTAGCATCCCACACCAAAGGTGTACGTGAAATTCGGTTACACATACACCCATGCATTATTCTATATGTAATGCACACCACCCCATGCATTATTTTCTATTTACTTACCAGTTTTGAAATATTGTAAATAAAATAAAACCTGGGAGTGTACAAGTGTTTCAAACTTGGAAAAAATGCTCTTTGAACCACAAACTTTGTCATGAAGCGCTATTCCATGGGTGTGGAGCATTTTCAAATGTTAGGATAAGTGCGGTGTTCCTTAAAAACATTTTCTGAAGTGTATTAATTAAAAGGGGAGAGTAAAATGGGCCATTACCTTCTCTGGAGCACTGACTGTAGGTAACTTGTCTCAAAAGAAACTGGTTCCCTCTTAAGTGGGGATGTTTGTGATAGGGTTGGGGATCTCTGTCACTTGTGTGGCTATTTATTTGGTACATGGCTTAGATTACAAGAGCCATGGCAACCATATTTTGTTTTATAATAATTGTTTTTGTTTGTAAATTCCTTCACTTCTTTGTATCCTGTTCTGTCCTGTTATATCTTTTCCCTTTAAAGGGACAGGAAATTAGTGCTAATTTGCAGCAGATGGTAATGTTCCTGTTTACAGCAGTGGAATTTATACCACCAAATGATCCATATTTGACTGTACCTGAATAAACACTGATATGAAAAATCTGTGTTTTGAATTGTTTTCTTTATGAATAACAATCTGCATAGTTCTTTTCAGGAATCTGTAGTTTAGAGGTTTTACTATGTCACGAGTTGTATACAGAATGCTAATTATGAGCAATTGACCTATCAGATCCTTTTTCAGAGTTCTGTGCACAAACTGTGGCATGGTTAAAACTCAGATCACAGGTTCCATGAAAAGAACTGTAACAGAATGCTGCCCATAAAGACCAAACAATGCACAATACAGTTTTCATGTCACTTTTTAGTCAGGTACAGTTAAATATGAATGATTTAGGGGAATGAATATCATTTCTGAAAATAAGAACTTTATAAACAGTTGCAAGTTTAGAAATTATTTCCTGTCCTCTTTAAAATATTGTAGCGTATAAGAGGTGGTTCTCTATTTTTCCATTTCTTTCCCTTCATCTCTGTGTGAGTTTGCTTTATTTCTTTATTTAGCCCTTTTCTATTTCTTATTATTTCATAAAGTCAATTTACAAAACATTCCCCAGCAATTACACTTCCTAACATATAAAGGTCAACATGCTTATCATAGGATAGAGTAATGTAATGCTCAGGTTACCTGCACATTTGGAGGAAAAATCAACATTTTGACCACTTAGATAAGTAGACAAATAAAATTAAATCATCATAGATAGTGTAACATGCCAACAAATAGGAAAGATTTTATACAACATTTATAGAAAAGGCTCAATTACTTTTTAAAAGCCCTGTGGTCCCATAAGCTAAATGGCTGAAGCAACATAGTGTATTTAGATTAACTCCTCTCCTCCAAACCGAGAAGATCCAATGGGATATTAAAAAAATAAATTAACACACTCTGAACCAGAGACAAATGGTAAAACAGGCTCTATCAAGCAATAATTTACTTTTATAGTATTCCCTAGTTTATGCTCCTGACCCATGACTTGGAAAACTCACTCCTTCGCATGCAGTTTGCACCATACTATAGAAAAATACTGTAGAGAATAGAAATGTATATTTCATACATCGAATTAGTAACGTGATCGGCATACTTCAAAGGGTCTTGGGATCAAGTGCTAATATAAGCTCTTACATATCAAAACATCATTGGATAACAAACAAAACATCAGGCAGTTTCACTCCATGAGGATAAGGGAGCAAAGTTAAGGCAAGGCAATTTTATTCATAAAGGCGCCCAATCCAGGGCTCTGGGCGCGAACATGAATAAAATATACAGCAATAAATTAAAACAGATAATAAACCCTCATTAAAACCATAATAAAATTAATATTCTGCAACAATAAAAGGTTCCCAAGTCATACTTCAAGGGACTGTCCGGAAATAAGGATAGACGGTTAGTGAAGAGTCACGCGGGCATGCCATGGGAGAGCTATCCAAAATGAAATGCCATTATAGAGGTACAGCTCAGTAGCAGAGATCCCACAGGTGCCACTTAACCATGCAATCACAGCTATTTGATGAGTTTGCTAAAAGCAACCATTTTTGACTGATACAGTGATTTTTTTATAAACATTTACAACATGAAAACAATAAACTGTGAACAGTTTAGCATCTCAAAATCCCTCTCTTTCACAGCATTTAGTCACTACACATTCATGCTAATTCAAATAGTTCAATTCTCTGCATCTTCATCCTCCACTTGTCTTCGGAAGCCAAAGTCAAGACTGATTTTTAATTAGATTACTAGCATCATGTGGCTCTGAAAATATATATACTGCTTGCCTGAATATATGACCCTCAATCAAGCAAGATATAGGAGGGTATGATATACCACTAGAGTTCTTAACTGAGTGTGAATTGAGTCTAAGGACTTTTTGCGTTCCTGGTGGCATAGCTTAAAGCTTGGAAAATTGATAGTTTCTCTCCATGTGGAGTTTCCAGCAGACCAATCTTCCGTGCTGCTGTCATAGCCCTGTCCTGTTGCTGTGGCTCTGATAGTTGGATTAGTATAGTTCTTGAAGTGTTGGTTTAGTTCTCTTTCTTGGTGTTATCTTGTATGCTCATAAGACAGTGAGGGTGGTTCAATTTCAAATTTGTACTTAACCACAGTCCAATATAAGAGGTTATGTTGTCTCCTTCCATTCCTCGAGTAGTCCCATTAGTCTTAGACTGGAGGCTCTTGTCTGATTTTCAAGAGCTTCAAGGCAAAATCTCATAGACTTATTCTCCTTAATAAGTGTGGCAGTGTCAGTAGCAGCTTTAACGCTGCTCCCACTGCTTCCTTGGCCTCGGATTGCACCGTTGCTCATAGTATTTCACAAGATAAAATTCTGGAGTTAAAATCCTGCACTTTTGATCAAGGGCACTCATTCTTGGATCGCCATAAAGATATCAGACATAGCTGATTCAGATTCAGAAGTCCCCCAGCTTGATGGCAGTGCTACTGCTGGCTCTTTGCTGGATCCAGCTGCATTCCCATTCTTACCACCACTTTCTGCAGTCTTCCTCGGGTTCTCCATTTTCATATAAGCCCAAACATTCACCAGTGTATAAACCTCAGCAGTAGTTTTGGTTTTGATAACAGGAGAGCAAAAATCTCCTAAGATGAAGTTAGATGAAAGTAGATAAAATCTTCACAATGGGAGCTAAAGGTAAACATGACCATTTTACAAAGGCTGTTGGCCATGGAAGCACCAAATTTGTTTGGCCGGTGACAATGCCGATCTCCCTCACAGTGACGGCACAATACCGACGCAGGTATTGTGCCGCCTGTTTTAAAGGTGTTTTCTGGGGAGGCTGTGCCCCCACACCTCCCAGACTTTAAGATTCCAACTCCAGGTCGGAGTTGGTCCAGGGAGGAGCGGAACATGGAGGAAGTGAACACGGAAAAGGACCATTACATAATGTTGCCGTAATGGTCTTTTTTCCTGTTTTGCCGTCGGGTAAGCGACGGTAAGGGCACCGCTGACACACTTCATTTTCTTTTCTTATTATATGCTGAATTCTGGTAGCCTGAGAGGCAGTAAAGAGTCTCCTAGGGATTTGGCAACAAAAATGAATGACAATAATTTACATTTGAGTTTCACTGCCAAATTTCACAGACTCACTATGGAATTTCTGAACCTGGAGCTCCAGGTTGAACCTTACAGGCAAGTTGATGTGAGATGTTATCAGAAGGTTGCTGCAGGCAAAACAGTACTCCATGCCACCAGTGCCCACCCTCCTCACTTATTACATCTATCCTCTGTAGTCAATTCCTGTATCTATGCAGAAGTTGTTCCAAGCAGACTGAATCTGAAACAAAATCCTTAGAGATGTACCAATGTTTTCTGAGAAGGGATACAGGGTCGACACCTTAGATCAGGCTCTTAATAAGGCGCTGTAGGCAGATAGAAATTAATTGTTAAGATGTAAAACAAGGTGTACTGTAGATCCTAACCCTCTAACAATTGTATTGTAATTTCAAAACTGTTCGAACCAAAGTACGTAACATTCTTTTGAAAAACTGGAACACTTTAAGACATTGCAATGTTGGAGATGTCTTTATGAACAAGCCTAGAATAAGTTTCAGCAAATGCCCAAATTTAAAAGATCTTGTAACAATCAACAATTTGAGACCAGACTCAGTTCTTTCTGCCACATGGTCACCAAAAACCTAATGGATGTTTTCCTTGTGGCAACTGTATTGTTTGCCAGTTTGATAAAACAAAACAAAAAAAAAAACTGATTTGAGCAGGCTGGTCGCACAGAGGGCAGAGAAGCTGGTGAGCATCTTACCTTCCACCATGCTGATGACCAGAGGTCGGGAACAAGTTCAGGTTATCAGGTGTCAGCAGGGATGGGAGTGGAAGAAATAGCCATCAGGCAGCTCTCCTCTCCCAGATACATGTGACTTGCCAGTTCAGATCTTGTCTTCCTCAGGTGGAGGCCTGGGGACAGTACTGATGCACAGCGGTAGACAAGGTCCCATTAAGGGTGGGGAGTCGAGGTTCTGGGGCACATGTGCCTCCATGTGCATATACAACCTGCTTTGCCAGAGCTCACAGTGAGAAAAGAGGAAAAAGGGACCTGAAGGATAGTTTATGAACTATGCACCTCTCTGGACCTGCACACTGCCTGGACTTCTCAGTGCCATCTGGATGTGGACTTGGGGGGTGGCCCTTCCTCTGGCCCCACTACAGGAGGCACTCTGTGGGAAACTCACAGAGATAGGTCCAGGGAGGTGGCAGCCTGTCTGGGGAGGTCGGACAGAGCAGTCACCTATATAGAAAAAACAAACTAATTTTGCCCATCCAATGACCAAAACAACACTAGAAATCCATCAGTTTTGTTCCTGTTATATCTCATTTGTTATCTATACCATTGTCTTGTCTCTGCAATAACATTTATATCAACAGGACAATAAGACCTATACGTAAATGAATTGGGGAGCATTTATTGGACATTTGGATGGGCAACATGGCCTCCTCAGTTGGTGCACATATTAAACAGCAACATTTCAGCAATCCAGCTGGTTCATACGTCTGTGTTCTTGATCATGTACCTGTGAGACTCCAGGAGGGATAGAGTGCAAATCCTGCTTCAAAAACAACACACTGGATTTTCACTCTGGGAGCTCTGTACTCCAAGGGGCTTAATGAGGAGATTGACTATTCTGTGTTTTTGTGAGTCTTTACATCTCTCTAACATGTCATCTCTTGTGCTTTAGTTTCAGAATTGGGCTGGCATGTCTGCTGTTCTGGTTCAGGATTTCTCCAGTGATGGCAAATTTAGCTGGACCATTAAATCCAGACTGTAGCTATTTCTATTGTTATCTTTTCGCCAAATAATCTTTTTGAAAGTAAGCTTGCTATAATTGATTGAGTCTTTGGAAAATTATGTATATGTTTGATGGATATGTATTCTTGTTATGTAATTATTATCCATAGGAATAATGCATTCATTTCTACTAGTTACTCTGTGGTCTTTGGTTTCCATTTTTCTCCGTCTAGTCCTTTTTCCAAACCCCCTTCCAATTCTTGAACATCACTTTTCTTTTACCTATACCGCCGCCTCCTCCCCATACCCCAGAACAAATTCCTTCCATCCTTTTCCCAGATTCTTTGTGGTTCCTTCCTTCATTTACTTTCTTCCTCTACTACTGTTACTTCCACATTATTTCTTTTCTAATTTCTAGTTCATCTCTTATCTTTACAGCTCATTTGGTTACCCTTTCTACATGATTTGAAACATTTACAGCTGTCATTTTCACTCAGTCTCTGTTCTGCCCCTCAGTTTACTGTAAGTACTTAAATTACTTTAAATCTAGTAATGTATTAACTTCATTTTGGTGTGCTATCAGTCTCTGACTGCTCCCATTACCTACCATGGTTGCCCAGTGGTGTACCTGGAACCATTCCCTCCTGCCCATCATACTTTGTATGTCCTGTAGTGGGTGGGTTTCTTACCTGCTTAGAAACATAGAAACATAGAAACATAGAATTTGACAGCAGATATGGACCGCTTGGCCCACCTAGTCTGCCCATTTTTCTACCTAATGCATAGGCTGCAGATCCTAGTTATCCAACAGCCTACTTCCCTACCCACCACTAGAATTGCCTTATGTCTGTCCCATGCATTCTTGAATTCTTCCACTGTTTTGAGTCCACTAACTCCTCAGGAAGGCTGTTCCATGTATCCATAACCCTCTCAGTAAAAATACTCCCTCACATTAACTTTGAGCCATCCCCCTCTATCTTCAAATTGTGCCCCTTGTTCTTGCACATCTCTTTTCTGAAAGATTCTACCATCTTTGACTCTGTTGATTCCCTTTATGTACTTGAAAGTTTCTATCATGTCCCCCCTCCCTCCTCTCCTCGAGGTGCATACATATTAAGCTTCTTCAGTCTCTCTTCTTGATGTCTTCTGCAGACCCTGCACGATGTTAGTTGCCCTCCTCTGGACAGCCTCTATCCTATGTCTTTGTGGAGATGAGGTCTCCAGAACTGGATGCAGAACTCAGATGGAGTCTCACCAACTGTCTGTACAAAGGGATAACAACTTCCTGTTTTCTACTGGTGATGGCTCTCCCTATGCATCCCAGTATCCCACCAGCTCTTCTTACTGCCTTCTCACATTGCTTGCCCACCTTAAGGTCATCTGATATGACTACCCCCAGGTCCCTTTCCATTTCTGTAGTTATTCTCTCACCCCATTGTGTACTGTTCCTGGATTTTTGTTTCCCAGGTGCATTACTTGCACTTCTTTGCATTGAATCTAAGCTGGCATATATCTGACCATTCCTCCAACTTTGCCAAGTCACTTTGCATCCTCTTCACCCCACCTTCTGTATCAACCCTGTTGCAGATCTTTGTGTCATTTGCAAAGAGACATACTTTTTCTTCCAGTCCCTCTGCAATGTCACTTATAAAGACATTAAAGAGGACCGGTCCTAGTACTTGAACCCTGTGGTACCTCACTAGTAACCCTCTTCTTCAGAGTAAACTCCGTTTACTATTACCCTCTGTATCATGTTGTCCAGCCAACTTTAACTCCAGGCTACCACCTTGGGACCCACTCCAAGGCTGGCTAACTTGTATATTAATCTTTGTGTGGACTGTACAAATGCCTTGCTAAAGTCTAGGTAGGCCATGTCCATTGCCCTCTTCCTGGTCTACTACATTGGTCACCCAATCAAAGAAATCTATTAGATTCATCTGACATGACCTTCCTGCTGTGAATCCATGCTGCCTTGGGTCCTGTGCCCCACTGGCCTCTAGGAACTCAACAGTTCTTTCCTTTAGAAGTGATTCAATCATTTTCCTACCGCTGAGGTCAAACTAACAGGTCTGTAGTTTCCTGTCTCTGTCTTGCTCCCACTTTTGTGAAGGGATCACGTCTGCCCTCCAGTCCTCTGGTACTACACCATTCTCCCATGATTTGTTAAAAGGGAGGTCAGTGGTGTCACTAATTCAACCCTTAGTTCTTTAGAATTCTTGGGTGAATCCCATCAGGCCCCATTGCTTTGTCCACCTTCAGTTATAAGAGTTCTTTCAGGATCCTTTCTTCTGTAAATGGACTGGTATCAACCTCCTATCCAGAGTGCTTCTATTCTTTGAGTTAGGTACCTCCTCCTCCTCTTCTTTGTGAATACTGAGCAGAAGTATTCATTCAGTATCCCTGCTTTTTCACTGTCATCCTCTGCCCACCCTCCTGCACCTTTAGTAAGTGTCACTATCCCTTCCTTCATCTTTCTTCGCTCCTAATGTACCTATAAAAGGTTTTATCCCCCTTCTTAACTGAGTTGGCTATCTTTTCCTCAGTTTGGGCTTTTGCTATTCTGACTGCCTTCCCACTTCCTCCTGCTTTAACTGGTACAGTTCTCTGTCCTGCTCCTTCTGTGTTTCCTTATGCTTCCTGAATGCTACCTTTTTCTCCTAACCTTCCTCGCCACCTCTTTGAGAACCATAGTGTTTTTTCCTACATTTTGCTTTGTTGATTTGCTTCACACAAAGGCTTGTTGCCTCTGTGATGGCTGTTTTGATTTTTCCCATTGTTCTTCAACCTCCTTCTTGCCAGTTTGATAGCACTTTTCTGAGGCACTCTCCCATTTTCCCAAAGTCGGCTGTCCTAAAGTCCAACACTCTTGCTTTTGTATGGCTCACTGTATGGCTGTGTTTATTGTAGAACCATACTGTTTTGTGGTCACTTGTTCCCAGATGGCTACCCACTTCTAGATCTGAGATCATTTCTCCATCCCCATTTGACAGTACCAGGTTTAAGATTGCTCCTTCCCTAGTGGGCTCCACCACTAGCTGTCTGAGAGCATGCCCCTGCAGGCTATCGAGAATAAACCTGCTTTTTGATGTGGCTGCAGCCAGGGTGCTCCAGCTAACATCTGGCATGTTCAGGTCCCTCGTCAGCAATAACTCCCTTTTTCTGCCATTCTAAGGATGCCTCTATCATTTCCTTGTCCATTGCCTCCCCTGAGATGGGGTGTGTATACCACCCTGTGCGATTGTGGTGCCATATCCTGTTTCCAGGGTAACCCACAGTGCCTCCTCTACTCCCTCTTTATCCTTTAGTTCGTTGCTTTGATCCCTTCCTTACATAGAGAACTCCTCCTCCTCCTCTTTACCCTCCCTGTCCCTCCTGTACATTGTGTATCCTGGTATGTTGATATCCCAGTCATGGTTCTCAGTGTACCATGTTTCTGTTTCTGTGATTGCCACAATATCCAGATGTCCTCTTCTGTCAAGACTACTAGTTCAGGGAGCTTGTTATACAGATTACAGGCGTTGGTACTAATCACCATCCATTTGTTGATGGCCTCACCCTTTAGCACCATCCCTGTCCTTACTGCCTTTTCTGCATTTACCCCAGTCCTGCTCCCATTAATTTCTCTACCTTGGTGTTTACCTCTCTAACTATTATCCAAACTCCCCTCCCCTGTATTCCTGCTACTCCTGGGTCCCTGGGACCTCTCTCAGATCCACAACATGGGAACCTGCCACCTAAGATCACCCATTCTGACTCAGTACAGATGCAGAGGACTTCCTCCCCTCCCCATGGTTGTCTCTCCTCTGAGCCACACTGGAACCCCGTGGACCTCTCCCAACCCCTTGAGTCTCGGGTGGATGGATTAAATAAGCCTAGCCTAATCTCATACAGATCTCTCCTGAAAAGTAGCTGCTATTACCCACTCTCCTACCTAAATAAGCACATCCAGTGGAGGCTCCTCCTCTTCCCCCAATCACTACTGGCTATCTTGCCAGGCTCAAGCTCAAGGTGTTGCTCATTATTTATCCCCCACCTCAATGACACTGACCAGTGGGGCTCCCTTCTCCCCCAGACCACTGGCTTTCATGCCAGGCTCAAGCTGACACTAGGGGACATTGAACCAAACTCCTAGTCCTTACTCTCCAAATCTCTCCCTTACCTACCCCGCCAACCCTCTGGGCCAACGCCAGTGGACTCAAACTGGTACACATGAATATCGGCAGCCTAAGGAACAAAATCCATAACCTGGAGGCTTGGGCAGCACTGTACAAACCCCACACACTAGCTGTTACTGAAACATGGCTTAAACCTCAGATCCTCTCCATGAAGTGGACCTAGCTGGTTACCAGACATTCAGAAAGGACCGTGCAGGGAAAAAGAGGAGATGGGGTTCTCATCTACCTCAGATCCACTTTGAACGCTTCCCTGATTGACCACCCATCCCTCTACAGGTCGCAGAGTGAGATCCTACTCATTAAATTGCTCCTAGGTGACACAAGCCCTTTCTCATAGGGTGTGCCTACCTCCCACCCTATTCAGCCTCTGCCTCCCTTGAACCCCTAATCAACGCCCTAGTTGAGCACCTCCTGGGAGACTATCCTTCTCGGGGACTTTAACCTAAACTGGCTTTCCTAGGTCTCCCATGATCAAGAACTTAATACTTGAATCCCCACTTACTCAAATCATCGACCTGCCCACCAGGCATAACGCTAAGTCTGGCAACCATTCCTTGCTCGACTGGGCACTAGTTTCTTGCCCTGACTGCATACTGACTGCAGGGTCATGTCTGATTCTCTGAGTGACCATTCACCTATTTTCTGCACCTGGTCCAATAAACTCCCCAAATCTCTGCTCGGGTCATAGAAGCCAGGAACTTTAGTAGGTTTGTACCTGCTGACCTCTGCTCTGACCTGGGGAAAATTGACTGGGACTCCATCGTCTCCCTCCCTCCCTTGATGAGGCACTTGAGTACTTCACCAACTCATTCCTTTCCTGGCCAACCTGCGCCTTGTGAAAGAAGCTCAGGGTTCAGGAAAATGCCAAATGGCTGAGCCCTAGTCTTAAGCAAACAATGCTACTCCATGACAGGGCTTGGGGACTCTACAAATCCTCCGGCAGTACTCCTGACTGGGAGAAGTACAGGGAACTGAGGAACCTTGCAAAAAACTCCAAACGGGCTAAGACCAAGTACCTAAGAGACCTCCAACTAGCCACCCTATGCAACCCTAAGAAATTCTGGGGTCACATTAACTCCCTTCTCAAAGGTACCACAAATGCACAAAATGACTCACTCCTGGTTGGGGATACCTATAACCAGTGACCCCTCCGCAGTTGCCAAGCCTTCTGTGCCTCTTTCTCCAATCTAATTGGATGCTCCCCCAACCCCCCTTGGCCCCTCCCACACAACTTGGACTGGGCACTTCCTCGCCCTAATTCCACTTGAAAATGGTTGAACCATCCACTGTACTTATGCTACTGCTAAAAATAAACCCTAACTCTTCCCGGGGCATGACCTGCTGGAACCTCGGCTGCTGAGAGCTGCTGCCCGTCAATTGCCTACCCTGTCACCCACTTATCAACAGGTCCTCCTTGAAGAAACAGTCCCAAATAAGTGGAAGTTTCGACAATTGTCCCTGTCCACAAAAAAGATCACCGGGACATAGTGGAAACTATAGGCCAATCTCCTACTTAACCCTCTAGGAAAGTGCAGAGAGGCTCATTTACAATCAACTGCAGGATTACCTTGAGCAGCACCTACTCCTTGCCGATATACAGCATGGCTTCAGAAAGGCCATGGCACTGACACTGCCCTCATTCGCTTACATCCGACATCTTCAAGGCCATGGACCAAGGCTCCCAACGGGTGCATTATTCATTGACCTATCCAGGCCTTCAACCTGGTCAACCATGAACTCTCTCTAAACTCCATAGATTGGTCTGGATGAACACTCGCTCCTGGTTCAAGAGCTACCTGACCAATAGAACCCAAAAAGTCCACTGGAGAGGAATGCAATCGGCACAAGACCTATGGTCTCCGGGGTACCCCAGGGCTCAATCCTGGCCCCTACTATTCTCTCTCTTCTCAATGACATTGAGGAGTCAGCGCACCTAACAACCTCATCCTGTATGCGGATGACACTGTCGTTTACTTCAGCGACCCGCACCCCAGTGTCATCTCTGCCAAACTGCAGGCCTGTCTCTCTGCTCTTGAGGCCTGGTTCACCTCTAATTCCCTCAAACTGAATGCTGACAAAACCAAGGCTGTCCTGTTCAGGACCAGACACCTGGGCACTGACAGAAGAGACTTACTCCAGCTCACCACTGCCCTAGGAAGGGAGTAGAGGTCACCGACAAGTTCAAATATCTTGGTGTCCTCCTTGACCAGGAGCTGACCTATAAATCCCATATCCACTCCTAACCCAATCCATTCACCAGAGGCTTGGTCTCCTCTACTGTCTGAGAAACTCTCTCTCTGGTGAGGTGCGATGTGCCATAGCCAACTGCAACCTCCTCCCACGATCCTATATGGGGCCCCCTTACTTCAGTTTCTTTGAGAGACAGAGCACAACAAGCTCTCGATGCTCTATCACAGAGTGGCTCACTTTGAAACAAACTCCTCCCTCCCAGGAGGCACCATTGTGTGGCCCTTGTGGAACTAAACTGGCCCACCTTACGGCACAAGCTGGCCTACTCCTCTGCCTGCTTGACCTTCAAATTCCTCCTCCTCTGGCCTCCACCTCACCTGCATGACCTGCTCACCCTAAAATCCTGCACCGAACCCTTCGATCCTCAGCAAGCTGTCTCCTTGGCATCCCCGTGTTCGCACCAACCAAGACAAATGCTCCTTCCTACGCTGCTCCCTACTTATGGAACTCCTCCCAGCAAGTCTAGTCAACAGCCTTCTCTTCCTGGGTTCAGATCAGGCTCAAAGTTTATCTCATGGAAGTTAGTCTCTGTGGATGCAATCATTAGCCCCACTACCGGGCCTACTCCTCTGCTACCTCCAGCTTAACCACTTTAGTCCTCCCTAAGAAACTCTTACTATAAATGCTAAAGATACAGCGTAACTATCTTAATATCTGTGAGCCTTTATTCCTTCTGTCTCAGTGCCAAATGTTCAATATCATCTCCCTTACGTGTAACACCCTAAACTTCTGTATTTTAATACCTGCTTATGTACTCTGTTACTATATAAGTATTCAGCTAAGTTTTCTACTGTGGCACCCTACGCACCAACTCCTAGCCATGTACTACCTAATAGCACTGTATATAAATTCCTAAGTAAGTATTCTCTGTAATTATTTATGTATCAGCTAAAACCACTTACCATGTATTACCTAATATCCTGTATATAAATTCCTATGTATGTTTTCACTGTAACTATTTATGTATCAGCTAAAACTACTGTCTAATGTCACCAATGTATGTACTCTGTAACTAATTCCGATCACCCCTGAAAAGGGACCGCTGGTCTCAGTGGGCCTACCTGGTTACCAAATTTAAATAAATAAATAAATAAATAACTACAGTGTTTTGTGGGGTAGGCTGGGTTTTTCCTGCTTCTTTTCAGTGTCTCCCCTTGGCTAGTTTAAATGCTTACCAATTATGCATTTAAACCTGTCACCTAGGTTTCTGGTTCCCTTCTGGACAGATGCAGACCATCATGCCAGTATAGGCCTGTATCCCTCCAGGTGGACCCCAAGTCCTCAGTGAAGCCAAAACCCTGAGCTCTGCACAGTTCTTCAACCATTCATTGAATCCCATGGTGTGGAGCACTCTGGTATCACCCTTGCCATAGACAGGCAGCACCTTTGAGAAGGTTACTGTATGTGCTACCTGTCTAAGGCCCCTCCCCAAATCTTCAAACTCCTCTGTGCTGCTGTGATCCCATTCATAGCCAGGTCATTTGTCCCTAGGTGGACAATGATATCCAGCTTCCTCCCTTGCACAGCTGCTCCTGTGATCCTGAGGATTTGATCCCTGTCCCTCCAAGCCATGGCCCCAGGCAGACACCTTACCTCCCTCTCCCTTTGTCCCCAGATGTACACCTAATAATTGAGCCCTCCACCAGGAGTTGTTTTCTTCCTGTGGGATCCCATGCCACACTCCTGTGGGACTCCTTTGTGGAGGTTCCCAGCATCCTCTTTGGTTTCTACTGCTGGTTCCTCCACAGAGGAACCACTCTACACCAAAGAGCATATGAATTGTGAAGAGGTACAACTGGAGGAATGTGTCTGTTCCACCACCCTCTCCCTGCCTGAGCCCACCTTGGTCCAACTGCTCCTCTTTCTGTGGCGGCAGTGGCCTGGTGGTCCCTGATAGGGAGGAGGTTTCTCAATTCTAGCCAAGTCAGCCCAGAGAGAGCAACCTCCTCCTCAGACCAGAGAGATGCCTACAAATAGGGCAGCATTGTAGCCTCAGAAAGTCTCCTGGAAGACTGCTGCCCACAGCCAGTGCATTGACTACTCCCCACATGTCTGTCTTCTTTCCTGATTCTCTTGCGCGTTTTTTGGTTTTGGTTATATATAGTTATTGAGTGTGCTATTACATTCAATGCAGTGTGCTGTGCTGGTAAGTGAAACATTCTGTATGCACCTTCCCCTGGAGGGAATGATGTCACAACCCCTCCTATAAAGGAAGTGACACCTGGGGTGGGTGGGATGTGGGAAGGGTGGGTTTGGGCCCAAGCTGTGCCCTCAGGAACAATCAGCTACAAGCTCTGACCCACCACTAGGATGAGTGTTAACCTTCCTTTCAGCAAGACAACCTGCACAGCAATCAGGGGAACACAGTCTCCTGCACCTGAGGCTGTCTGTGTTTCAATCCACATGGCAACTTTTGCTATAACAACTCCTTAACCTCCAGTAACTTATTTAAAATAGTTTAACTATCACAAAATCCTACGCACCTGTAAATTATTTAAAATAGTTTCTGTCCCAAAATCCTAGTAGTCAATCCAGCTACCCCAAGGAACAACACAAATGCAGTATTTAAACCCTTATGAGTTACTTCCAAGATAAGCAAAGTTTTCAAGCTCCTTATTCAACTCCCCAGCCACATGTAATTTATTTAAAATAGTTTAACTGTCAGAAAATCCTAGTAGACAATCTAGCTACCTCCAAGGGTCAACCCAAATGCAGTATTTAAATCCTTCTGAAGTTACTCACAAGATATACAGAGTTTGCAAGCCCTTCTTGGTTAAACACTAATAAATATGTAAATAAAAGCAATTACTGAGTTAGTTAGTTTCACCTCCCACAGAATTGAGCAAAAGTACATGTTGTTGCAGAGATCAAGTGCGATATAGTATCTCCCACACAGTTCACAGCTGAATAAAGAAGTGGTCTTCTTCAGGTCAAGAAAATGTGCTTTGTGTCTCCAAATGTTGCAGCCATCAGTAGTTTATAGTAATCTGATCAAGTCAGGAAGGCTCCACCCAGGACAATTAGTTGACAATGGTTATGATGCAACCTTTCCTGATCCAATACAACACTTTATGGTCTGAAAGCAATGAGGGAAACAATTTCCTGCACGAGGCTATCTGTGTTTCAATCCACACTGCAGCTTATCATCTCAATTGTCCTATCAGTTGATGGGTTTGGCATGGCCAGTTTCTCTTCTGGCCTTCCTCTTCTTTGCCTTGTACTTACTAGAACCCGTCTCCTGGTGGACCAGCCTGGTCCTAGCTGTCTCCTCCCCAGCTGCCACTCCCCCTCCTGTTTTGCCTTCCTGCTTAAACTTAAAACAAAGCCTGTTTCTGGGATGCTGCTCCCCTGGCCTTGTGTTCCTCCTGTGCTTCAGTCACTCACTGCGAACTAAGCTGAAGTTCCTTGAATATGATTATTTGCTAACTGAACATAATATTGTAGCAATGTTACACTGTTTAAGCATTGTAGTTCTGCTGCACTTTTTATTTTATGAGATGCTTCCCCAGTAATGTTTATGCCTAGGTATATGTTTCCTAAGGGTATAATCCCTTTCTGTTGTACTGTTTACTGTCTATTGTACTTGACGGGAACCTTGAAAAGAGCATTTGCTCAATGGTATTTTTCAGAGCAATTAAATAAATAAATGAAAATTAAATAAATACATTCTGAAATCAAATAAAAGACTTGGACACTATAGGATGTTGTCTGAATTTTGACAGCTAGCACCTACCTCACTGCACTTTATTAGAATAAGGGTATGGACTGTGGTTGTACTAATTTTACAGTGGTTTACAGTATGTGTCATTGTACACAGCCTTTTGATCACCAATAGGGCATATTTATTTACTTATTTAGGTTTTTGTTAACTGGTAGGTGCACTAGCCATGAAATGACTGTTTTCAGGCACGACCCGGAGAGTACAACAATCAAAGACAGGTACATCACATGAGTACAATGAAATTACAATAGCATAGGTCAAAACAGTTAGTAGTAATGAATACATGCAGCTAGAACAATAACAATCAATACAATATATACTACACTGTCTCAGACCAAACTAGCGGTTTGCTAGAATTTGTCTGCATTGACTGCACTGTAATACAACCTATATTGCTTTTTTGTATAATGCACTTTATCATTTGTACATGGCTTTAAATGTGTCATGAAATGTTAGCTCTATTTAAATGCTTACCTGTGTATCATTAGCCATGCCTCCCTGACAGAGTGGCAGTGTGCCATGGAGGACCTGGTCACGGACTACCTGGGAGCACTCTGGTTTTATATTTAATAAAATGTGTTAATTTCACACTGAGATAGTATAAGCTGCTGTTATGGCTGCATTGTGAGAGCTTTGCTGACATAGTGTGAAAGTTACTGAATGCATCACATTATGTTCCTCTGCACTCTGTCCCCTAGTGGAATTGAAGCACATTTAGTACGCATGAATCAGTGTGCTTTCTCTCTCTCTCTTCCTCCCCTGCACTTCTGTGCCCCACTGGAAAGAAAACCCTCCTGCTCCCTCCTTCTGCGTGCTCTTCACCCCACCTTCTTCGCTCCCAGCCACAGCACTGACTCTACATAAAAAGATGCCATCCACTGTACAATGTCATGCTCCCATTTCTATCACTGCCCCATCCCAGCTCCACAAACAAAAGATCCCAATTCCACCCACTGTGAAACATCTCACCCTGTGGTGATGTATTCTGTCCTGTGTAGACCACCCCAGCCTAACAGTTAGGGTCACTGAGGTGTCCACACCCGTGCCCCCAAAATCAAGCTGACACTGGGGTGCCCACTCTATTGTGTTGGTAGGTAGCTGCAATAAAGAAAACTGTCCTAAACATCTTTTTCTTTTTTCAAAACCTGAAATAAAGGAAACGGTTCCATGTTGTGTTGCTCTGTTGTCTCAACCCCACCCACTTCACCCCACCCCTACACAGCACTCCATCCCCACTCTATACTTCCCTACCAGAGGTCCAACATTATAATCCACTCTGGACTAGAGACAAATCTTTTTCACTCTTCAAAGCTGGACAGAGAACTGAAGAAATCATTTGAGTGTGGTTTAATGTATTTCATTGTGTTTTAAACTTCTACTCATAACTTGATCATTTTTAGTACTTTTACCCAAAATTTTCAACTTGGCTTTTTAGGACCTCTCCTCATGAACAAGGTAGGAGAAATCTTTCTAATCCAGCTCAAAGGTGATTTTGCAGTCACTCCATGAAATCACCTTTTGGCCAGGATTTGAACAATTTCACCTACTGGGTTAATAAAGGAGGTCATAAGAAGACTATGTTGAAAATCTGGATCAAATATTAAAAACAACAAAGTTATGAAGGTAAGTTCTAATTTTAAACACATATTCATAACTTCAGTAATTTTCAGAATTTTGACAGCAAATTTTCAACATATCCATTTTTTGACACCACCTGATGAAAGTGATAGGTGTCATTTTTGAAACCTCATTAAAATGTGTTTTCACACTAATGGTGTGAAATGAGGTTTCATCCAGTTTTTTATAACTGACACCTGTCATATTCAGAAGGTGTTGGGGTCATAAAAGCCTATATTTAAAATCTGGGGTCAAAATGTGCCCTTCCAAAATGTATGAAGTGATGTCTGCAGAGAAAGCCATTGTCCTAATGGGACCATGTTGCTTTCCTGTGCCAGTGACCTGACTTCATGTGTGATCTGAGTGAACTGGCTGAATGGGCTGAGGCTGGGAGGAAGGTACTACAGCATGTAGCACTGGTCCCAGTCTGGGAGGGACAGAGCAGTGTTCTGGCACATAGATAACACCTTGTGGTATGCTGATGAGCCTTCCTCTCAAGGGGTTGACATGTGTGTTGAATCCTGATGGGCCCCTGCATTATGCTGGATATCCTGTATCAGGTTAATGCACTTGGTGTCATTTGCTCTGGCCAAACTGTTTTGTTTGCCTGTTCTGTCTTTTTTCTTTAAAATACTATAGAGTACATGAGATGGTCTCTCAATTTTTCTAATTGTTTTTCCTTTAGCTCTATATGAGTTTGCTTTATTTCTTTCTTTATCCCTTTCTTTTTCTTATTCTTTGCTCTGTCCCTTGTTCTGTTCTCCTCCCTCATTTTGTCTACTCACACGTTTACCAGCATTCATTTAGTCTCCCCTGTGGTATAACTGCCAGTGTGCAATGTGACCACTGCATTGTAATGTGGCTTCTGAAGAGAACCATGAAATGTGGTTGGTGACTGGTATTAAAAGTCAGAAATTCAAAGCAAAGTCAGAAGGTTTTTGTAAAGCAGCCCTGGCATTTGCTGTGATGGTGCTGAAAGAGCTGCCAGCATGTGTGTCAGAGAGCAAGTCCAAATGGGAGCTTTGTGGCTGTTCTCTGTATATTGTAAATTTAAAAAAATAATAAATAAACAGCTCTCTCCCTCCATAATGCAAAAGAGGCTAATAAAGAGAGAGTGTAGCAGAAGCAACAATGTGAGTCTCAGACAACACGGCAGGTGGCCGTAAGACAACAAATGAATATATGGACCTAACAGCCTCACAGCGAATTAGGCACCATCAGTGTCAGTGGTTGGTGGGGCCCCTAGACATAGGGACCCCTGACAGAAGCTGTGCAGGTCATCAGTCTTTCAGCTTTCATGTTTGTTATAATAATAATAATTCTTTATTTATAATGCGCCTTTCATAACCAAGGCACATAAAATAAAAACAGTAAAACATATAAAACAAAACATCAGCACATTCAATAAATACTTACTTGTCCAGCACATCTCACTAAAAACTTTATTCAGAAAAATATTTTTAAAGCTTGCCTGAACCCCCCCACTGTCGCGGCATTCCGTAATCCAATGGGGTAGAATTCCAGAGGGTTGGGGCCACTTAACGTGAATGCCCGGCTCCCGCAGATTTTAGAGTCACCTTCAGAATTCTAGTAACCCCCCATCGGGTCGAGCGGAGTGGTCGCTTAGGAGATAAAGAATCAAAAACTCTTTCAGGTAGTCAGGGCCCAGTCCATGTAGGGCTTTATAAGTCAGTAAACTGACTTTAAAGGAGCTCCGCCACTGAACAGGCAGCCAGTGCAGTTCCCGCAGCACCGCAAAATATGGGAAGATCTCGAAATTCCATCAACAGCTGGGCTGCTGATTCTGCACCAGCTACAAGCGATGGATATCAACCCCTGGTAGCCCAAAGTAAAGCGAGTTGCAGTAATCTAAGCGTGAGGTCACAAAGGCACGGATCAATGTAGGCAGGTCTGTGGACGGAACAAAGTGCTTTATCCTGGCGATGTTTCTAAGATGGTAAAAGAAGACTTTATGATGGCTGACACCTATGCATGAAGTGTCAGCCCTGGAGTCTAACAACACCCCAGGTCTGCACCTGTTCACAGGCCTGAGCTCAGCCTTCCCTAGGAAAAATCCCAGGAAAGCCTGCCCCAGCCCCCATCTAGTGACCTGGATCCAAAACCATCACCTCTGTCTTCCCAGGGTTCAACTTCAACCAAATGGACTTCATCCAGTCTTGGATTTCAATGAGACAGTTATTAAATACCAAGATTGCTCCTTCCTGGTCAGGAGCAAAGACAGGTAGAGCTGGTATCATCAGCATAGCAATGAAACCTCACCCCATACCATCTAACAATGTCTCAGAGGGGAAGCATATATAACAGAAACAACATCAGGTACAATACTGAGCCCTGAGGGACCCCACATGACAGAGGATCGAATCAAAGGAAAAAACCCTGACACCACCCTCTGAGTTCTTCCCGTGAGTCTGATGTAAACCATCTGTAGACCAATCCAGAAATTCCACAGATAAATCTCAGGCACTCAAGCAGAACCCATGGTCGACAGTGTCACATGCTGATGACAGATCTAAAAGTACCAAAATGGACCATTTTCTCTGGTCTCTCGCAATCAGGCGATCATTGAGCACCCAAACCAGTGCAGTCTCGTACTGTGCCTCTTCCGAAACCAGATTGGAGAGGTCCGTAGATGTTATGGATGGTCAAATGGTTCTCCAGTTGTGCAGCCACTACTTTCGATCACCTTCCCAAAAAGGGAAGGTTTGAGATCGACCTGTAGTTTGCCAGAGAGTCTGGGTTCAAAGAAGCTTTTTTCAACAACGGTGTCACCACTGCCTCCTTCAAGGAACAGGGATAGACACCAGCATCAACGAGCACTAGGACTATCTGTGCCAGAACCAGGCCGATAAGATCACCACAACCCATAATCAGGGAAGTCAGACCTGGGTCTAAACTACAGCATGTAGGGCGCAGCCCTGGACAATCTGCATAACATCCACGACTTCCAGATGGTTGAAGGTACTCCAGGAGAACGGAGGAACAGTGACTCAAGCCCTGATCCTCCACAACTCACATAGAATGCGTCGTAAGGATCTCTGACCTAATGTCTGTCACCTCATCAGCAAGAACTGAGCAAACTCATCACCTGTATAGTGCGAAAAGGCTCTTTGGAGCTGCATACAGGCTGGGTTGCACAACCTGTCCACAGTTCTGAAGAGCTGGGCTGGTCAGTTCTGAGCGGCAGAGATTTCCTGGACAGAAACTCTGCCTTCTTACAGGAAATTTCTGACTGATAGAACTGATAATGTTCTAACAGTCTAAAGTGGTCGACATGTAGGCCAGATTTCTGTCAACAACGTTCTAACCTGCGACCTAGACGCCACAACTCCCTCAAGGCTCCATCGAACCATGGAGCCCGACGGCAGAGGGAGAGAGGTTGCACACGGACTGGTGCAATAGTATCCAAAGCTGAGGTAATGGTGGTATATATGCCAGAACCAAGGCTTCAGGATCATTGCAATGCACAGGAAGTTCAGATAGGTCAAGGACCGCAGCTAGACCATCGGAAGTAATATTCCGTAAGGTCGGAACTTGACCATCTCCACAGGGACAGCCTACAAGGGGATGCCAAAATTGAACCTGACTGTGAAGTGATCAGATCAACCGACTGGTTCCACCCCACTCCTGAGGCCCTCGATCCCCAGGAGGAAAACCAGGTCAAGAGAATGGCCACATTTATGAGTAGCAGTGGTAACCACCTGTGACTGGCCCAGTAGTGAATTCATCAGCTGGAGGAAGTGTTGTCCAAATTAGTAGAGTTCATTGTCAAGCCAGGCAATGAGTCACCCAGGACCATCAGCCTGGATGACTCAAATGCCATATCGACGCATTAAGGAGATACAAACAATTGTGTGTTAATTTAACCTGTTAAATAAATTATTAATATCAATAAATGCCCTGTGTGTCTTTTTGTATTTAGAAAATATTCAGAAGCATACTTGCATGTTCCTTTCATCTATAGAACTGCCTATCAGTCTGACACCGTCTTTTTTGTATCAGGAGTCAGCGTGTGTCAAGTCTTGCATGCTTATGTCACAGACTCCTTACATATTGCAGTCCTCTATAACTGTTAAAAATTGCTAGATGCTAGACACCATCTAACTAAATGTGGGGTCCCACTTGCAAAAAAATTACAGCTGTAAAGTGACTGACTTGCCCCTCCCTTGCCAGTCGCATTCCAAATAACAGTATCAGATAATGTCAGTCATCGAGTACTTACTGAGGAGGTTAGAGGAGGGCTTATGTCAGTCAGAGAGAACTTACATACTCTCACAACAGAATACAGTTTTGGGGAGTCCGTTTATCTTATTGTGCCGACCTCACCCCCAAGCTGAACTTGCTGAAGTGCTCACTTACGATTCTGTGGCAACATCAGCCTCCCAAACTCCTTTCAAATGTGGTTGTCAACCACCAGTGGTCCATTACTCCCTTGCTCTCTCCTAAAGGGAATCAAGGTCGGCTGTGGATATTAGAGGGGGTTGAGTATTCGATGCCACGGTGACACTTAGCGGAGGCTGGGTACTGCACATTGATACCAAATTGAAATTAGGGAGGTCGGGACGCCGTCATCATTGCACGTCCCCGCCCTGTTCACAAAACACAAGGGAGAAAATCAGCCTATGCCTGCCATCTAAATGAAGCTCAGCCCATGATGCCTCGATTAGCCTCAAGGAGCCAGCTCCCGACCAGATATTTGTAGCGTGACCCGATCATGGGGTCGTGCTGCGACCCCACCTTCTGGGGAGCAAGCCAGGGATGACAGGGTGAGTGGGCTATCCAGAGGTGGAGGCTAGGGGTCCATGACTGGAGCGGATCCCGATGGTTTGCAGGGGACCAAAAGTATAGTAATCAAAAAATATATATAAATATTTTGTTTATTTTTAAATGATACCCTTTCTTTTGATTTATTTCCTGGTGTCCAGCATTCACATTCCATCATTCCCTCTTGTAACACTCTTAGTTAAATGCCTGAACCTACTGAATTGCTTACAGTACTAGTCATATTATTTAGAGTCCGACTGAGCCTTCCTTTCACATCCTCGCCAGCCGCAGACAGACAAAGCAAAGCAGAAAGGGCAGCAGAAATCCTAGTTTCATTAGCAACTGACTGAGGAGAGGAGGGATATACCAGTCAATCACATTTGAAAGGAGTTCAGGGAGGCTCATGCTACTACAGAATCAGAGGTGAGCGCTTCAGACGTTGTGCTTGTAGGTGAGGTTTTTCACAATAAGATAGACAGTCTCCCAAAAGTGTATTCTGCTGTGGAGAGTATATAAGTTCTCCGTGATGACATAAGCCCTCCTCCAACCTCTTCAGTAAGTACTTGGTGACTAACATTATCTGATACTGTTATTTGGAATGTGATTGGCCAAGGGGGGCGAGCTGGTCACTTTACAGGTGTGATTTTTTGCAAGTGGGACCCCACATTTAGTTAAATGGTGTCTAGCATCTAACTTAATTTAACAGTTATAGAGGACTACAATATATACTATGAGTTCAGGACGTAAGCGTGCCAAGGCTTGACACGCTACCGACTCCCGATACAAAAAGACAGTGTCAGACTGGTAGGCAGTTCTACAGATGAAAGGAGCATAAAAGTATGCTTCTGAACATTTTTAATAAAAAAACACACAAAGGCTATTTAGTGACATTAATAATTTATTTAACAGGTTAAATTAACACAAAATCGTTTCCTATCTCCTTTAATTTATGTACCTCATTAGCTATGTACTGTTGAAAGATCAAATTTGGGACTTCACTGGCTTGGGCTGGGCTGGGCAGGGCAGAACCTTCCAACAATTTATCATGATGTCATAAGAATACTTGCTAAGGTACACTCAAGGGCCTCCAATGAGTAACCATTCTGGGGGTCCCCAAAAAACATAAGTTGGCTCTGTAATTAAGAAAAGAAAGGCTGCTACAAGTGTTTAATATAATATAAAGAACCACCCACCATTTCCACAACATCCAACAGAAGCACCTCGACCGCAGAGGATAGTTGGTCCGGGAGGTTGGCAGGTGGTTAGGAGGGCAACTTGGTGCCCAATCACTTGGTGCTAGAAAATAGAACCTCCACAAACCATATAAAAACTACAAACAGGTATCTCTCTATCTCTGAAATCAAACAAAGGGCAGAGGACACTGCAGAGCAGGACACTGTAGCACAGGAGCTAGCGAACAAAACTCCCCAAACAGGAACCAAAGCAAAAGGAAATCAAAAACTTCGATCATAGGAGACTCCATGATTCGGGAGTTGATACCCATCTCCAGCCAGGGGTAATGGTCAGATGTTTCCCAGGTACATCACCATGAGAGACACTGGCCACATTGCAAATTGTACAGGAAGCATGAGAAAACATTAATGTCCTGGTACACATAGGGACTAACGATCTCACCAGCTGGTCAGTTGTGGAGACCAAGGAACACCTGACCAGGCTGGGTGACAAACTATCATCCATTCATCCGGCATCTCCTTTCTGAGATCCTGCCAGTCTGGGAGAGGGAGCAGATGGGCAGAAGGTCAGAAGAAGGAGATAGAGGGAGCTAAACATGTGGCTCAAGGGCTGACACCAGGAAAAAGGATACAGATTTGTAGGGAACTGGCAACAGTTTGTGGGCGAAAGTTCTTTAAATTTGATGGACTGCATCTGACTAAGGAGGAGTCAGTGCATTGGGGCAGAAGTGTGATGTCTTTGCAGAATATTTAAACTAGCAAATGGGCAGGGGTGCAGCACTCGATACTTCAAATGGGAAGAACACCCCTCCCCTCAGCTAGTGGTCAAACAGGAGTTCAACATGTTTGTAGTACATCTGCATCACCAGGAAAGGAAAAGGTCTGGCTCCCCATATGATGCACAGGGAAACGCCAGACCTCACCCAAAACTAACACACCGAAATCTGGCCAATGGAAAATCATGTATATATTGCTTGCAGTCTGGGAAACAAGATCCCAGACCTGCAGACAATAATGACATAGGCTAAACTGGACATAGTAGCCATTAGCTAGACATGGTTTACCAGTAACCACACTTGGGAGACTTCAGTACCTGGCTTGTACTATTTAGAAGAGACTGAGGTGAAAAAGGGGGGGTAGAGTGGCCTTTATGTCAATGAAAATATCAAAGCTACAGAAATTCAGAATGCACTTAAGGAGCCAGAAGAACTGTGGGTCACACTGGAAACAGGAAATGGGACAGCCATACAAACTAGGGTTGTCTACAGGCCTCCAGACCAGGGGAGGATATAGGCACATTACTGTTAGAAGATATAAAAACATGACAGCTAAAGGGAGGTTCTGATAATGGGAGACTTCAACATGCCGGATACAGATTGATCAATACCAGCAGGAACATCTGAGTGGATTCCTGCAGGAGGGCCTCAAACAACTGGTACAACAACCCACAAGAGACAGGGCTATCCTAGATCTAGTACTGACTAATAGGAAAGGATCACAGATCTCCAGGTGGAAGGTCACCTGGGGGCCAGTGACCATCACATGGTGTGGTTCAATTTGGCCACTAGAACTAAATCATCCAATTCCAAGGCAAAATATGGGACTTAGAGGAGCTGACTTTGATAAGATGGCCAACAGAGTTAAGATAGCCCTGGCAAGAAGAAATACAGGTGAGGGGTACAGGCAAAGTGGGCAAGCATTAAGGATGCAATACTGAAGCAACATCCCATTGTGTTAGAGAGAAAAGGAAGTGCAAAAGAAGAAGGAAACCACTTTGGTTCTCAAAACAGTAGCAGAAAAGGTCAGAGCCAAAAGGCTGGCCTTCAGGAAATATAAGGGAGCGAGTCGGCTGAAGATAGGAAAGTATGCCAAACTTCCCTAAGGGAAGCAGGGAAGGCAGTAAGGCAGGCAAAGGCTCAAACTGAGGAAACACTAGCACAAACAGTCAAAGAAGGTGACAAGACTTTCTATAGATACATTAGTGAAAGGAGAAAGTCCAGAGGGGGTATTGCTAAGATCAAAGGGATAAGGGGCATGTGAGGAGGAGGACCATGTAAAAGCATCTATCCTAAATAGATACTTCTGCTCAGTATTTACTGAAGAGAAGGTAGGCAGGGCCCACAGCTCAGCACCATGGACACAGGGGGAAGGAGGTGTGCACTAGTCCCTTCACAAAAGAAAGGGTCCTACAAGAGCTTGATAAGCCCAGGGTGGACAAGGCAATGGGACCTGATGGCATACATCCCAGGGTACTAAAGGAGCTAAGGGTGGAACTAGCAGAGCCATTATCAGATCTGTTTAATGAGTCTCTGAGTATAGGAGAGGTCCCAGAAGACTGGAGAAGAGCTCATGTGATCCTGCTCCACAAGACTGGTAGCAGGGAGGAGGCAAGGAACTACAGACTAGTCAGTCTTATCTCAGTAGTGGGCACGATTATGGAGGCACTCCTTAAGGAAAGGATAGTGCAACACCTGGAATCCATAGGAATACAGGATCCAAGACAGCATGGGTTTACAAAAGGAAGGTCCTGTCAAACTAATCTCAAGATTTCTTTGGGTAACAGAGTGGTGGGCCAAGGGGTGCAGTTGATGTCACTCTACCTTGACTTCAGCAAAGCTTTGATACTATTCCACATAGAAGATTGATTAATAAGCTGGGTAGGCTTGGGGTGGGTCAGATGTTGGTCAACTGGTGGCAAACTGGCTGACAGGCAGAAAACAGAGAGTGGTGGCAAATGGTATACAGTCAGAAGAGATGCAAGTCACAAGTGAGGTACCTCAGGGATCAGTCCTGGGGCCAGTCCTCTTCCATATCTTCATCAGTGACATTGCAGATGGACTGGAGGGTAAGGTTTGTCTGTTTGCACCAAGATCTGCAACAGAGTAGATGATTCAGATGGGGTGGGCAGAATGAGAAGAGATCTGGATAAACTGGCAAAATGGTCAGAAGAGTGGCAACTGGGGTTTAATGCAAAGAAGTGCAAGATCATGCACATAGGAAAGAGAAACCCTGAAGCCACCTATAGGCTTGGAGGAGTTGCTGGCAGTCACAAGGGAAGAAAGAGACTTGGGCACCATCATCACAGATGACCTGAAATCATCCAAGCAGACCACTAAAGCAGTAGGTAAGGCTAAGGGGATGTTGGGGTGTATTAGTAGGGGTATCACAGGTCGTAAGAGGGAGGTAATAATCCTCTTTACTAGACACTGGTTAGGGTCCCATCTAGAGTACTGCATGCAGTACTGGAGGCCACACCTTCACAAGGACATGAACCAAATTGAGGCAGTCCAGAGAAAGGGAACCAAAATGGTGCAGGGACTGTATCAGAAAACATATGAGGACAGATTAACGGAGCTCAATATGTATACCCTAGAGCAAAGGAGGGACAGAGGTGATATGATCGAAACATTCAAACACCTTAAGGGCATTAACAAGGTGAAAGAGTCTAACATGTTTCAATATAAGAAAATAGCAGGTAAAGAAGACACAGCATGAGATTAGAGGAGGCCGATTAAGGGTAATGTGAGGAAGTTCATTTTCACAGAAAGGGTGGTGGATACATGCAATGCCCTACCTCAGGAAGTGGTGGATATGAATACAGTGCAGGGCTTCAGACAGGCATGGATAGGCATAAGGAGCAATACAGATGAGTTTGAATAGATAGGTCATTGACAGAGCAAAATGCGATGGCACAGTCATAAGGTAGAAAAGAAATGGGCAGACTGGATGGGCCTTGTGGTCCTTCTCTGCCATCAACTTCTATGTTTCTATGAAGGAAAGAAGGAAGGAAGGTCAGTCAGTTTAAATTACATAAGTAAAGGATCCCTGTGTCTTGTCCCAGAAAAGTAAAATAAACTTACCTGTACCTGTTGCTGAAAATGCAGTCTCTTAGTGACAGACTTGCCTTACCTGTGGTTACTATATATACTGTAGAAAGGCGAGGAGGAGGTGTTTCTAGAGGCAGAGACATGGGTGATTACTTATTAATTCAGAGTATGCCTTTTCCACCTGTTATAAAAAGAAACAATTAGAAACCAAATGGTGTTTTCATGGATTATTGTAAATAACTAATGTGTAAACATGGAGACAAAGTAAATACTCACTGGTTCTGTAACAATATTTATAAATTGATAGAAGGTCCTGCATTTGTTCACTCCCAGTCATAAGAATGGATGAGGTCCTTGACTGAGCTATAAAGAGCTGGTACACACTATCACTAGTTCATAAGAGCTAAATCAAGGGTCCAAACCAAGAGCATATTCTGGGTCAATTCATAGATATCCACAGCAGTAAAAATGTATTTTGTGCACAGTTGTAGACTAAAAATACTTAACACAGTCTTGCGCCTTGTCCACTTGGCTGCCTGACCTTTGACCTACTCCCAGCCACAGTGTCATAACTGAAAATGGGCTTCTGGTATGGTGCACTACACAGTTATCAAATAAATCAAAGTTCTGTGGCAGGACTTCCAAATAACCAAGGTAGATTTGGTTCACCTACAGTAGGTGAGAGAATTGTTTGCATTTGCAACATGTTTCCAGGCATTTGCTGTGCCCTTTGATGTCATCAATTTCATCACACACCGTCAAGAGGAGGGCCATCAAAAAAGATAAAGAAGGGAAGAGCCAGGAATTATAAAATTCTATTATTGTTTAAATAAAAGAAAAAAAATCGGGATACTGCAGTAATACACAAGTTCTGGGGCAAGATGCAAGCTCTGCAGCTAGTTCTGGGGCTGTAGAAACAGAATTGCAGAATCATTACTACTGTACATACTGTATACCTTGCAGTTACAAAACCAGCCATCCCTACGTATGAGTGTTGGATGCTTTAAATATGATTGCTATGTACTATCTTCCATACCCTTCCCCAGGGTGCATCAAGAAAAGAGGTGTTATCAGCTCAGTATGTCTTTCCTGGTACATCTTTTGAAATAAATAAATAAATGTTTCTTGGTAGCCCATCAGATTAGTACCTGAGAGTAGGAGAACGCGAGTCCAGTTATTGCAAACATAACTCGCTAGCTGCCATCAGCACATACTGCGGATCTGCCAAGCAATATGAACACTGTTGGGGAATATCTTCCATTTTCTTAATTGTTGCATCATTTTCAGAAATCTAGTGGGAAATGATTTGAAAAACAAAACACAGACATGCATATCAGATATCTTAGTAATTCTGAGTGTCAGTCTTGAAAATCGTCACAATATTTAAGCAATAATGACTGAACTGGCAGTTATTTCTTGGGAATTAACATCCAGATGAGAAGTGTTGATGGTCTGATGTCAATAATGTACAATAACAAACAGCAGAGGGAGATTCAGAGAAAGGCTATAAAAGGAAAATACTCTGCAAAGCAACAGAGAGAGTCAGACAGGTCATCCCAAAAGTGGCACTGAATAATGTAAAAGCCAAAGAGACAGGCACAAACAGAAGCATGTTCACTGCAAAGTAAAGTGACATGCTCTCAGAAATGAAAAGATAATCAACAAGAATTGACATATTCTGAGAGACTATCTTCAGAGCAGAGAGATACTGTATTTAGACAGCCACCTTTGGTAGAAGCTAGAAAGGTGCCTACAATGAATGCATAAGCTTTGACATGCTGCACGCAAGCAAATAAGTGAAACCCCATGGGGATTACTCTTCCTCTGACCTCTGAAAGCAGGGATGGTACCACGTGGAAAGTGTTCCGCATGTGAGCACACTGGTAAAAGGATACATTTATCCAACCATTTACCAACAGGAGACACAAAATACAGCAGTACATCAGTTGTGACACCACGGGGTTGTGTATCTCCTTGATGCACCGTGACAAAATGTATATGTGGAAAATCCTAAGACCTCTCAAGGTCAGTATCCAAGACATAAGGGGACATCAGAAATAAAGCCAACATCCCAGTCACAGAGCATTTTAGACAAGAAGGATATAAAGGGATCTCTCTGCCTCTCTGGGGTCTGAAACTGTCAGTCCACCAGTACCGAAGGAGACTTCAATAATTTGCCAGAAAAGTCAGAAATTAGGTGGATTTTTATATTAGACTGTTTGAGTCCCATAGTGGGTGTAATGAAACACTGAGGCAAACATTGTAGTTTCTAACGCTTACTAACAACAGGCAGAAATATGACAGTACTGCAGAATGTTTGAATCTGGTGGGTTTCAGCCTATCAACAAGTATTTATACTGGAGTTCAAGTCCAGAGAGATACCGCTAGGCGTGTGTTATTAAGGAGAACTACTTGGTAAAGTGAAGCCCTGATCGCGTCACAGATCAGGGCTTCACTGTTCAAATCCGCCCTGCAGTCACCCTGTAAAATGTATTGATAAATTACCTGCCTCCTTGTAAAATTCAGGAAGCCCCAGTGCAGCCGGTATTTTCAAGCATGGTGCAGATGTCCACCCCGCTCGCTAGTATTAACGCGAGATGATGATGCGCCATTGCTCAGCCTTATTGGTAGCCCTATGTACAGAAGTGTTACTAATAGTAAATATTAAATGCTAATCATTATTTTACACAGGTACCTAAATGCCATGTGTAAGGCTGGCACACATGGCATTTAGGCACCTGGTGTAAAAATAATGATCGGGCTTCACTTTTACCAAGTAGAACTCCTTTAATATTCATGAGCTAATTAGTACAACACATATCATCACAGTGGGGATGAAAGGACACAAACTGTAGTGCATGCTGGTAGTCTAGTATTAAGACCATTGTAACCTTAGAGCCCCTTTCCATTGTACCTGTGTTTGTAGATGTTTAAAGAATAAACTCCCCACACACTTCCCATCCTGTTTTCCCAACCCCATACCAAGCCTTATTTCAACTTGGGCAATTTGTTTTAAGCTATCAGGATTCCCTATCTCCTCTATAGCCCTGAATACAGTTAGGACTCCACTCCATCACACATATGTGCATTAACTGTGTATGAATAGGATAACACAGTGGCAATTGTAAACATTGGGGCAGACTAGTGTCAGGAGTTTAACATATCATATGACTGAATTCCAAGTGATATCACAAACAGAAGTAGATGAGAAAATCCAGGCCAGATCACTACATAGAAATATATATATTTGGTAACTAATGAACAGGCAGCGTATTAGACATCATGGTCTGGTTCACAATATAGCACTGTTTATCAAAACAAAGACTGTGCAACAAGGCTGGGGTACTCATGATAAACTGTGTAATGCAAAGACAAAAAACAGGCACTCACCCTCAGTCCTGTAACAAATGATGATGACTCAGGAGACATGCCATGCAAAATGCTGTTTTATTCAGTGCCATAAACAAAATGCACTAAACGCCTGATGCGTTCAGAAATTAACTTTCCTTTCTCAAAGGCATAAATGTACAAGCAGGTGATAGTTTTTAAAAGTAAAATGATATAATCCAACAGGGATGATGAAAACATGCTGGTATGTGGCAATTTAAGCAATTAATCTAAACAATGTACAATAAATGGTGCAAAGCAAGTGTAGAACAAATTACATTCATATAATATATATAATTATAAAAGAGACATGAATGTACAGAACTGGTTAAAACGAGCTACATACATAATATATTTGCTGTTATTAAACCTATCCTATATATATATATATATATATATATATATATATATATAGCTGTAACCACTGAATATCGATGCTGATATGTATATATATATATATATATATATATACACACACACACATACAATAGGGTGAGTGGTAAATGAGTGAGATAAAACAGCGATCATCCACTGCAGTGTGATATTTTCACCCTCTGCTCTACTGTGATGATATCAGACATTTACACACACAGGTCACAAAAGGTCACTGATATCATCACCCTAGGCAGCTTTCCTCAACATGCAAGAAACACCTGTGCTGTTACCATAGACACAAATGCAGAACTACCTGAGAGGTCTCACTGCTGCCTACAGCTAACTCAGTGAGCATTACAAAACACACCTACCCCCCAACTTCCAGCTCATTACTATGATGCTCTCAACTTGATGCAGCCAGAATTCCAAACAGCACAGCTTCACAGAACAGTCTATACTACTGCCTGCAGCTCACTCAACTGCCACTAAAACACACTCTCACTTGTTCCTCAAACTCTGATTCTCACCCATTACAATTACTGTGACAGTCTGAACTTCACTGCAGCCAGAATCCTAAAGAGTACAATTTCACAGAACACTCTGCACCTGGCTGCAGCTAACTTAATACCACTGAAAACAGTATCAGCTGTTCTGACACTCTGCCTCTTAGCTCATTACAATTACTATGATGTTCTTAGCTTCACTGCAGCCAGACTGCTAAACAATACAGCTTCACAAAAGTATGTTTCTACTCCTACCTAAAACTAACTCATTTAGCATTGCAAAACACACTCATGTGTCTCTCAGAATTTATAACACTGTCAGCCCATTCAGAAAAGCTCACACACAGAATGAGCAAACACATAAACAAGAACAGACCACAAGACAGCATAACAAAACTTGAAACTCTTGGTCTCTATTAGTATATCTAATACATGATGAGCAGATTGTGTGCTATGGCAAATATTGTCACCCTGCATCGTGAGCTTGATATCTCACTCTGCAGGAGTGACAATATTTACCATAACACACTCATGCCCATCATGTATCCCCTATATATACATATCTGTTGTAACTACTATAAATTGTTGCCAATGTATGTTTTCTGTGTAACTAATTCCGGTCGCCTTCTGAAAAGGGACCTCAGGTCTCAGTGGGTTTATCCGTTACCAAAATCTAAATAAATAAATAAATATCCATAATTTGGTAGTAATGAAAACTGATAAGTAAGGCAGTGGAGTCAGAGGGTCTGGAGACCCTCGCTTTTGTAGCTAAAGGGTCAGACAATTAATTTTGACCCCCACATTTCAATTAGTGGAGCAGCATTAACATTATGCTATATAGTTATTTTTGTCTCCTTTGTCTCCTTTCAAACCTCTTCAAAAACTACAATCCCAACCCTGTTCTGAATATCATGAATTACCTATGTATGTCTGCTAATAAATCGTGGATTATTCATCCAAATATGTAGATTATTCATGATTTTAAAAGCTAAGTAAGTTGAAAGTATATTCAAAAAGGCAATTTTTCTCTCAGTGCCCAGGGCAGTTCTGACCCTCCCATGTTTTGATACACTCCTCCACCACTGCAGGGCAATTCAAATACTGAAATCAAAAATAAAGCTATTTATACAGATGAAATACTTCTTAAATATTGATGCGTTTAATAAAAGTGCAGGTGCATGTTTGAATGGACTGTAACTTACTGCCCATGTCAGGAAGTATATCCATGTCTTGGTGCAAACCATAGCAAACACTGAAGCAGAGAACAACATATATTAGTATCACAAGAAAAACACATTAAGCACAGTACAGCACATAATCCCATCTAGCATAGCAAGGCATAGCTGTACAAAATTCAGGGCTAAACTGAGAACAAAAACTCTTTGCGATAATGTAGACCATCTGGTTAAGCTTGGGGTAAACTCTCTACAGGGGTAGACAGAATTACTGGTGTTTAAGAAAGGGGGTAAGGTCAAAATTACTATTAACCCCTGCATATTTGCAGGCTCCAAGGTTAAAAATTCCAAATGCTTTGTGTTTCAATAGTAGATTATTGCAGTACCTCCTCTTGGATTCGGGTTGACTTTGTATATGGCACTGTAAGTGAGTCTATGCTCCTCTGTAATATCAATGAAACTGATGTGATTACCAGTAAAAGAGCTGTCATGGTTTAATAAGAACAACACCCCCAGTTATGGTCGAAGTGACAGGGCACTGAGGTCCTCGAGACAATGGAATAAAGTTCTTTAACTTTTGTAACTTTGCTTCAGATTTTTATTTTCCTCCTCACTGTATTTTTCTTGTTTTAGTAGTGATCTGTTGGGGCTACCAGCCTTTAAACAACACCGCCAGCATTTTTCAGGATGCTTTTTTTTTGCTGTTTCAAAACAAATTTAAGAAGTGTTAAGGGTGTAACGAGCTTAGTCTATTTTAACTAGAGTTTATACATGGTGTTGTGTTTCAGTGAAGGGGGTACGGTTCACGCTTTGAGTCAAGAAGCATAACGTGGTGTAATACTATTGTTCACTGAGAACCATTTGAAGCAATAGTTGTCTCTTTTGACTAGTCATAGGCAAAAAGCAGTATGAATTACTTGACCACACTATTTATGTAATGAGGAAGCAATACTGTAAGTTCTGTGTTTTCATGGTGGTAGTAAGATGCTTGGTGGTATCTCCTAAATTGCAAGCAGTATTGGATTGCTAAATGTTTTGTATGTTCAAGTGGACTCCTGAAGAAGCTCACATATTTAGGGTGAAACTTTGGGGTACATACTGAAGTGACCCGATGTTGTTGCTCAAATTCTGTTGCTGTGATGGTCTTCGCTTTGTGGTTTCGCTGTGAGGTCGGCATACCATGCTGGTAGAGTTGTATAATAAAATCTGGAGTTTGATAGACTTCTGATCTAAAGCGATTTTTGCCCCTCACCTTTTTCCACAGTATATGACTACAGCATCTGGGGTGGCACTACCAAGAAATTATTTCAAAAGGAACTTACTCCATTTCATATGGCACCAACCTGTTTGGAGTCACTGGACATAAGTTAATTTTCCTGGAAATATCCACCTGTGAGGTCATTATCACTATTATAAGCCTAATTATTTTTCTGTGTCTTTGTTTTGCATTTCTTTGTGTTGCTGAAGCAGAGAAACAGCTGTCAGAGTCTGGATAAAGAGCAAGGGCAAGGACACAATAACATGTGACGGGCATGCGCTAAATATGAAAATGAAAATTGTGGTATCTTTTGTTTTACTTAGCACAACAGTCATTTGTTTAATTGAATTGTTTGATTGCAACTTAAAACTTTGTATGTTAAAGGTTTTTTTTTTTTTATAAAAGTATTACACTATGTTTCGATCATGGATTCCAGTTTCCTCTTATAAAAGGAATTGATTTTCTGTTGTGCTTACAAGTTACAAAATTAAATAAAATGAAAAAAATGAAGAGAATTTGCCAGTTTGAGTGAAACACAGTGTGAATGTTACTGCAGCTGTTTAATCTCAGCAGTGTGCATGTTCTTTATGCAGTCATGCACTATGGTGCACTGAGCTGTGTAGGACATTTCTAAAAGATTAACACCCTGTCCATCAGACAGTCAGCAAGCTGGCTGGGCAACCCTTTAAATTTCCTTAACTACACTGCAAGTGCATTGCAGTAACATGCAACAAACATGTAACCAAGTGGAATTACCCAGGTTGCATGTAATTAATAGTTACCTTCTCTGCAGTTACACTGAAACTGACACTCTAAAGTGCAACCATCTGCTGGCTTCATCAGTAAGTCATAAGGCTTATGATGGTAATCTTATAGACATTTGTGCTTTACTTAAAAGGTGATACTATATTGTACTCTATTTGTATTGCTCAGTTATAGTTCAGCTGTACCCTTTGGGCTGTGTGCAAACATAATACACCTGTTGCTTTTCGCAAGTCTTTCTGCAAACCATAAAGCATGCATACATATGAACAAAACATGCTCTATTAGCATTCTGTATTGGATTTATTTTATAACCCAATTCCATTTAATTTGTGGTCCCACTAGAGTTGGTCAACTAGAATTATTGGTAAAAATTGGTAAAGTGGCTGGATATAAAACTTAAACCAATAGAATATCTTCCACTCTGGTCAAATCCTAGGGTTTGTTTTACTAAAACTCCACTTAAAAACAATCTATGGAAAGATAAAAGAATTAAAATTCTCAGAACTACAGTGTAGCTGACCCTCTAATGGGGATATTGCCATCTTTTGCCTTTTTGGTTCAAAAGCTGGGTGGTTCAATCTTGAATAAAATCATGAATGTTGAGTATAATCATAACCCCTAAATCACTATTCTATATGAAATCTATCCTGAGTGGAGAGTGGCTGCAATGTAGTCTTTAAGGGCTTGATTTTTTTAATTTTTACAATAAACAGTCTAAATTTTCTCAAAAGGTGCCATCTATTTTGTGAAATGCTTTCTTAGTTTTACTTACATCAGTCATTAACACTAGCCATTCCAGAAGGTTTGAGGAGAAATGTCCTTTTAAAGAAGAAACATGTTCCTCTTTACAGTTGCTACCAGTAGTGCTAGATTGATTAATATTGATAGACATTTTTTTATTTTGTCATCATCTAATACTCAAAATATCACAATTCCCAGATCGAACAGGAAGTTTTCCTCAGAATTTCAGAAAGAAATTGAAAATACCAGACCAATAAAGATTCAACCTAACACAGGTTGCTAGCATATGGCAAATTGGTGCCTTTGTGGTCCCAACATTGCTGGCAGCTATCAAAGTAGTTATTGTCAAATTTGTGAGTTTTAATGGGGAGAGGTAAGTTCAGGAGCAGGCAATTTAAAACTGAAAGAAGGAGAGCATGGTTTTCACAGAGAATGATGGAATTTGTAATGGCTTGCCCACAGAAGTGGAGGAATATAAACAGTCAATAGTTTTAAGTCAGAACTGGACAAATATCTAATAAAAAGGGGCATCAGTGGTTACACTTGTTGATATATGGCAGACAAGCTAGAAGGGCTTTTACCTCTTCTTGTCTGATCCTTCCTATGGTCTATGTATGGTATTGAAATGTATTTGTTTTAGTATGTTGTTCTTTGAGAAAAATCTTTAAGCTTCAAAGCTTTAGACCATTTTTGCATTTGTATTTCTGTCCCTAAGTCCTTTTCCCAGGCAGTTTTTTGTATTATATTACTTTCTTTTGCATTCCTTAAGAACAACATTTTCCTATACTTTATACAGTTTCATGTGTACTTACAATTAAATGGAGCCTTATGCCAGTTCTTGGTCAAAACTATTCTGTACACATCTTTTGAGATCTGGGGTTACTCAAGCAACATGCGTATTTTATGTAATGTGATTAGACCACTTTGGAAATGCTTTATCATGTCCAAATTTATGCCATTACTATTTATTGTTCATGTATATGAACCAAAAATCAGAGAATGTTAATAAAGTCTTTTTTTTAATTTAACCATCTGATAGATGTTCACATCAATTTATAGAAACTAGAAACATAGAATTTGTCAACAGAAAAGGACCGCTTGGCCCACCCAGTCCACTCAGAAGATCCCTGCCTAGTCTGTCTCTGCAGACCCTAATTGGTCTCTAGTGACCCTCCTCTCTTCCCTGCTATTTACTAATATTCCCTATAACTATCCCATGCATGCTTGAAGCCCCCCACTGTCTTTGCCTCCACCACTTCTGCTGGCAGACTGTTCTAGGCATCTACCACCCTTTCATGATGTAGTACTCTCACATCCTTCTTTTTTATTTGATCTGTTTATCTCCCTGCCACCTGCACTCCAACTCTTTCAGGAGTCACCAAGGCATCCCATCTGCTGTTGTCCCTCCTTAACTGTGATATAGTGTTTCAGCCTTCCCCACAGAGCTGTGTTCACCAGGTAGGGACAAGGCCCTCTTGAACTTCCAGACTTTCATCTGGAAGCTGTCACCGTGGGACATGCAGGAGACATCTGGGACGTTGCCAGGTGCTCCATCATCCTGGCTTACATGGGTCATTTACTTGAGTTTTCTCCCAGCTATGGACATCAGCATGCAGAGAGACCCAAGTGGTTGTGCACACACTGAGGAATGGCATCACTCCTGGATCCAGCCAGCATCCATCCCTCCCTGCCATCCCCCAATCTGCACTGCTGCCTGTGCTCCCCAGGTGGCAATATAGCAGCGGGACAGCAACCTCCCTCACTGGAAGAGGAGAGTGTCCAGTGGGATGTTAAGTCCTCCAGCCCCTGGCTGGTCCCCAATGACCCAGAGCTTACTTCTGAACCTGGCTGGCCTGAATTGAAGCAGTAGTGGTACCACTGCACTGACAGGTTGGCCCCTCACATCCTTCTTAAACTTGCCCCTCAAGCATAATTGCATACCTTCTGGTCCTAGTGCTCTTTCTCATTTGAAAGAGAGTCTGCTGTGTACTACTCACCCTTGGGTGGTACTTGTAGATCTCTATCATGTCCCCCATCGCTCTCTCTCATCCAGGGTGTACCTGTTGAGATCCTTCAGTCTCTCTTCATATGGCTTTTGGCACAACCCTAGCACCATTTTAGCTGCCCTCATCTGGGCTGCCTCACCCCTGTCTATGTTCTTTCTGAGGTATGTCTCTGAAATAGACACAATACTCCAGGTGGGATCTCACCAGTGAGTGATACAGTGGCAACACCACCTCCCTTCTCCTGCTGGAGATAACTTCTATGCATCCTAGCATCTTACTGGGCCTACCCACTGCTTTGTCATACTGCCCTGCCACTTTGACAACATCAGAAATGATAACCCCCGTCTCTTTCCTGTTTAGTGACTGTCAGTACTCCACCCCATCTTATACTCTGCTTCTGGGTTCCTATGCCTAGGTGTATGATTTTGCACTTTTTTCATTGAACCCCAATTGCCATGATCTTGACCACTGCTCTAGCTTTCCATGATCCTATGCATTCTTTTCACCCTCTCCTGAGTGTCCACTGTATTGCAGATTTTGGTGTTATCTGCAAAATGTTCTTTGCAATATCACTTGTGAAGGCATTAAGAGAACTAATCCTAGTACAGAGCCTTTGGCCTCCTGCTGGTCACTTTCCCATCATTGCAGTGAGTACTGTTAACCACCAGGCTCTGTCTCCCATCAGTTAACCAGTTTCTAACTTGATTCACCAGTTAGGACCCCACCTCTAGACTGCTCAGTTTCTTCTTCAGTCTCCCGTGGCATAGTGTCAAAGGTCTTGCTAAAATTCTGATAGGCCACATCCATTCCTCTCCCCTGATCTATTTCCCAAGTAGGCGAGTCAAAAATCAATCAGATTCATCTGGCACAACCATCTCTGTGAATCCTTGCTGCTTTTGGTCTTGCAGCCCATTGGATTCAAGATACTCTACAAACCTTTCCTTTAGCAGGGGTTTCCATGAATTTCCCCACCACTGAGGTGAGACTGATTGGCCTATAGTTGCTAGTCTCCTTCCTGAGAACCACCACTGTTTCCATTAACTTGTTGAATAAGGCCATCAGTAGGGCAGCCAACATATCCCTAAGTCCCTTTAGTACTCTTTGTGCATCCCATCCAGGCCTATAGCCTTGTACATTTCTAGAACTACAAGTTTCTTCACAACTTGTTTCTCTTAAAATGGGCTTGTGTCCACTTCCTCCCCATTTGTTCCTACTGCTCCCTGCTGGTCAGTCCCCCGACTCACCTGCACTGTGAAGACTGAGCAGAAGTACCTATTCAGGATGTCTGCTTTTCTTGGTCCTTTTTCTGCACTGTCTCCCCTTGCCACCCTCCTTATCCTCACTAGCCCCCTTGCTTTCCTTTTCTCACTTATGTACCTGAAGAAACTATTTTCCTATTAGCTATCCCTCGCTATTCTATCCTCTGTCTGTACCTTTGCTTCCCTCACTGCTTTCCTGCTTCTCTTTGCTTACTTAGTACACTTCCCTGTCTTTCTCCCTTTGTGTTTCTTATACTGTGCCTCCTGAATGCCACCATTTTTCTTTCACCACCTTGGCCACTTCTTTAGAAAATTATAATGGTCTCCTTTTCATTCAGCTTTACTTACTTCCTTCATGCAGCTGTTAGTTGCTTTAATTATTCCTCTCTTATTTTTCCCCTTGTGCCTCTACTCCTCCTGGGCACCCTCCCCATGTGGCAGTTTCTGTTGTAATCTCCCATTTCTTTAAAATCCACCCTCTTAAAGTCCGGATTGTATTTAACTGGTTTGTCATACATACATCAATTTATTGTTTTATATCAGTGTCAATGTACAGGCCATTATTTCTGGAACTGTAGAAGCTAATGCTACAGTAGATACCATTAGACCATTAGAAAGCTGAGAGTCAGGCCATTCCAACAGCATATGCATGAAACTGTAGCATGTAGGGACCAGAAGATCTTAGCTTGTAAATTTGTATTGTTATTAGTGATGAAAGAAAATACACTGATGTACAAATCAGTGTAGTTGTGCATAGGTTAATATCCTAGTACTGACACTGTAGTGCAGCATGAGAGGGTGCTACACTCTGAGGTGTCGCCTTCGATGAGACGTTAAACCGAAGTCCCATCTGCCTGGATTGGTGGTAGTTCAGGTGGATGTTAAAGATCCCATGGCACTTCTCGAAAAGAGGGGACATTTTATTGAGACAAAAAATTGTACAAAGAATCCAAAAAAAAAAAAAAAAATTCAGTGATTAAAATTATACAGAGAAATTAAGCAAAAAAAAAAGAGGTAGAAGAAGAAATAATAAAATGCAGTATAAGTCCTTTAGCAATAGTTGAATCAGTGTCGTGATCCATGGAGGGCTGTCCATAAGGCCAACAAAGATTGTACCGAGTATAAAGTCCTTTCATGTTCATATATTTTCTGTAAATCCACTATTATCTTTTCTTCAAGTTCTGAATAAGAACACAATTTTGTTGTAGTGTAAACATACATCTTGACATCCAAACATTCCATTTGATAACAAGAAAGACAAGATTCAGAGTATCTCTATGCCAGGCTGACCAGTGAGAAGAAAAATACCATACATAATATTCTGATATGTAACTGTGGAAAATATAGGAACGCCCCATGAAACTGCTAGATATGACCACCAATTATTAATGTAAGAACAATCAAAAACAAATGGGATATTGTCTCCGGAGTAGTTATACAAAGAGGTCTTGAACAAAATCTGTCCTGAGACTGTTTATGTTTATGATTTGATTTTACATTTATACGCTCATGACATGATAACCAATGGAAATCCCATTTGTTCAGGGATTCTAGAACAACGTAACAAAGTTAGAAGCGGGGTAGACAACTATCCGGTATTTTGGAAAAGGGTTAGTACTTTACAAACTGAAGACAATAGAGTTTTATATAAAGTCTTATGCGTATTTGAAATAAGAGTCTGAGGTGACACTGTCCATTGTTTTAAATGAAGAAACATATGTTTTATATATGTCGGAACATCCCTTGTTGTTTTAATACTCTTAAAGAATTATGTTCCACTTAAGAAACCAATATTTACAAGAGTCGAGAACCACGCTTCCCACCCTTTTGGGTGTTCACCAGTAAAGGCCGCAAATTAGTGGAAAGAAAAATACTAGTGAAGAAAAGCAACGGGTTAATTATCTTAACACCTCCTTCTAAAATTGGCAAGTAAGTAGTATTCCTCTTAATCGGATTTAACCGACTGCCCCAAAGGGCCTGAAAAATATACTAAACACCTTTGTTTCCAACTGTTTGGGATAGGAAAACATAACTCATACACAAAACAAAGGGAGAAGATAAGTTTTGATCAGAAAAACACATTTCTTCTTCCCAATTTGACCTTTATTCCAAGAGGTCACCATATTTTACCTAGTTTTAACTTCTCTTCCCAGTTAAATAAATTAGAGTCTCTTAACCCAAAGTAAATACCCAGGATATGGATTTGACTTCCAGTTACTTTTAAGGGCCAATAGTGTCTGAAGAGTGGGAGAGAATCCCAACCAAATTCCCATACTCTTACTATAATTTATATTTGCTCCAGATATTGCACCAAAAGAGGAGCATTCTTGAGAGATACAAGTGTTGAAGCTTCATCAGCAACTAAAAACATACGTCATCTGCATATGCGATTGCAGTAAATGGAGATTTTAGTGCTGAACATGATATAGCACAATTTGGGGGTGATCATTAAGACGGCGAGCAATATATCTAGAAAAAAACATATAAGAGAGGACTTAATGGACAACCTTGGCACACCTCGTTTCACCGGGATCATTGGGCCTGCCCAACCATTAATTAAAGGAACAATTGTCGCTGTCTTATATAATGCCTTAATCCATCTGATAATCTTATCAGGAATATGTAAAAATGTAATACCAACCATAGAAAATCATGGCTAACAGAGTCAAAAGCAGCTTTTGATCAACTGAAACAATAAGCCCAGAAACGGAGTCTGAAAACCATGAGAAAATAGTTCACGGAGAAGAATTAAATGATCAGAAATTTTCCTGTTCGGTAGAGAGCAGGATTGGGCTGATGAATAACTATTTCTGCCAGTTTCAGCAAACGCTAGCAATAAGTTTTGTTAATATCTTAAAATCTGTATTTAACATACAGATAGGATGCCAGTTGTCTAAGGACTTAATGTCACCTTTTCGTTTATAAACATAGATTAATATGCCCTTAGTAAACTCTAAGGAATGTGTTCAGTTGTAAGGAGAAAAGTAAACACTGAGGTCAATTCCAAAGGAGGTGTTCTCCTAAAATTTATATAAAGCTGTGGGGAGACCATCCGGCCTGGGGTCCTGTGCAAGGGTAGTGAAGATATAGCTATCTGAATTTCTTGTGCTGTGAAAGGTTTACATGCAGAGTCTACATTCCGCTCAGAAGGAATTGGAATTTCAATGGTACCATATAATCGTTGTAAGTCTTCTGATGCTTTGGGTATCGGGAGAATAATGCAGTCGTATGGTCTGTAACAATTTGACATATATCTAGTGAGAGGTACTAATGTCTCCATTTGCATTGATAAGACATGACATTGTTTTCTGAGCATTCTGATGACAATTTGATTCAAATGGACAGACTACTTCCCTAGTACCTTTATTGCATAGCTATGTTGATGGTACAGTTGTTGTGATTTTTTAGACTGGAAGTCTAACACATCCTTCTTCAATAAATGAATTTGTTGTAGCAAATCTTGTCCTGTCAAGTATGCGGTGACATTAAAGACTGAAAATGAGCCTCTTTTGTAGATATACCAGATAATCAGACCTACTTTTAAACGACTATATGATTTTAGCATCCCGTTAAAGTATGTTTAGTATCCATCCACCATCTCATTGGATCGTCATACATGGGGTATACAGATTCACGGGCATGAATAAAAGACAAAAAGGTCTGCTGAAGTGATGGTATCTGTAGTAAAGAAACATTGAATTTCCAAAAGCCCGCCCTCTATCACAAATAGCAGGAGATCCAAGACTAACAGAGAGTAGCTTATGGTCTGAAAAGGCTATTGCTTGTATTACAGCCAAGGCAACTACCAAAGTGTTGGAGGTGAATACAAAATCAATAATGGGTAGTCAGTTTACCCTTTTGAAATGTGGGAGTATGTCGTTTGTGAAAGATAAATATGAATCATTAAACGAAGCAGTACAAATCATACGCCCTAAGACAAGAGAGTCACAGTACATCTTCTTGTTAGTAACAAAGGAACTTTTATCCTGTAAACTAAGTCCACAATTAAAGTCACCAGACAATATGATTTGAAAAGAAGAGTGTAAAAGGGACGAATTAAATCAAAAATGGCTATTCGCTCAGTTTTAATTTGGGGGCATATACATTTATTACCCGGTATGGGCACTGCCCAATCAGAAAATCTAAAATTAAAACTCTACTAGGGACCAAATCAAACAGCTTTAAGAGCCTAAAATCTGGAATGTTAATCAAAATGCCTAGACCTGAACAGGGTCTTGGCCTATCGACCAAAAGGAAGGACCCATAAGCCAGTCTCTTTGAGCCAATCGGATCTCTTGCACCGTATGGAGTCTTGTGTTTTGTAAATGAAATATCCCTATTGGTAAAAACCTCAAAAAGAAAATACCAATCACCTTTTATCTACACGTTTCAAACTATTTACATTAATAGTATGGCATGTAAATAGTGACATACTAGGTCATAAGGAGAGTAGCTTATACAATCAGGATTTTCTCTTCCTGCTACCTTAGTCCCTTTCAATCTAACCTTAGCCTTCCGTTTTGTGAAAGGCCAGTGCCTAATGGTGGTGTAGAATCATCAAGGCCTTCTGGGATGGATGAAGCAATGGAGGATGAATCAGATTCTCCATCTGCTTCATCCGATATCGGCTGAAGCACCTCAAAAGTATTTGATAGTGCAATAGGGGATGCATTATAAGCCTGTGGAGTAAATGTTACCTTACGGGAACCAGATCGCAATGATCTGCAATTTATTACTATTGTTGGTTCACAGGGGGAGGCATGGTACTAGAGCTTGGGGCCTGCTCCATAGCTTCAGTCTCCGCTGGCTAGCAGGTGTTAGTACCTTCCTGGGGATAAATCTTGTTAACTAACAAAGGTACAATGCTACGAGAGGTTTTCATAGCTTTAGTTTTAGAGGGGAGACTCTTCTGTAATAGGATCTTCCGTGGTGTTACGGAAATGAGCTTCCTGTGCTTGAGAGATTACAAAATGCTGGTCTACATCTCCATCATGAGTTGTTTTAGTATGAGCAGCCTAGGACATGACTGAAATGTGTGACCCATTTCATCACAGAGATTACACCTGCTTTCATTCAGACAGTGCATACTTACATGACCCATTTCTCCACAATAGAGACGCTTGATTTTATCACACGACTACTCAGGTGTGAAGGGTCTCCACATCTATAACATGCTTTAGGCTGACCTGGGTAAAACAAAACACCTCTATCTCAGCCTAAAAAGGAATTCGTAAATGTACCGGTCCAGATTCTGAGACATTCAGCATAACTTTAAATTTCCAACCCCTGTCCATATGTTTTCTGAATCCAACATAGCCTCTGGCTGCCCTGTAACGATACATCGTTGCTTTAACCAGTATACAATATTTGAAACGTCTACACCTTCATTATGGAACATGACTGTGATTATTTTAAAGGCTGGTTTAGTGAGGGAATGGCCTGAAATGGGGTCCAAAGAGCAGTATTACACAAAGTATGGTATTTTGCCCAAAATCGATCAAGTCCCCTAGATGTCTGAAAACTAATATCAAAATTTAATTCTCCTGAAACATGTATTAAGGCATATATTTCGTGGGCAAAAACTTCATAGAGTCTTTCAACAAAGTTCTAGCCACATATACACGATCGGGGATCCTCAAGTCCTCCTTTATATGAAAGTCTGACTGCATTATGTCGTTTAGCAGCCAGAACAGGGAATTTAAATAGAGATGAAATGACCTCGCCTGTCCTTTATGAGAAACAGAAGGTCATGTAGTAGCTAGGACTCTTCAGTCATGGGTTCAGAACCTGAAAATATCTGTTTCTCTTGGACCCTGTGCATATCCAAGATAGGATTCTGAGTTAAACATAGCTCGTCTGGCAGTTCCATAGGGTCAGATATTGTTAGAGAATTGATTTACCTTCCTCAAGGGATAAGTTTTGTGCAGTTCTAGGGTTTTGGTTGATGGTGGACCTGACACCCATGCACCTCCTTTAGGGTCTCCACTCCATCCTGCCGCCCTTAACGCTCGCCGCTTACAGACCATTCAGGGTGACTGTGGGGTTTTCATTACCATGAAGAAGCTGAGTCTTAGAAGTAGAGGGCAAAGTCCCTTTCCATAACACATTTTCCTAATGATTTGTTTGCATATGACAGGCAGAAAATACCTCCGTTAATGTTTCACACTGTACCTGCTCAGAGACATGGAGCTGATCTGCTAAGACTGGAATTTCAATTTCTTGTCTCTCCGTTGTTGAACCGGGCTGTTTCGGTGTTCGTGGACTATGCAGGGTATCCATATCGACTGTGGTGAATGGCGGTCCATCTCCATTAATACGCCGTGGTGGTACAGACGCTTCCTGGCTTTCTGTAGATTCCGTTACAGGAAGTAAAAGGCTTTGCGGTCCCCCTGTACATCCACCATCATGCTGGTTCTTCGTAATGCTCTGGACCTCCTGTAAAGCCATTTTAGAAGAACTCAAGTCATTTCCTGTAAATCGCCTTCCTCCAGAGAAGATACAGGTACCAGTAGACAAATCTCCTTGGTAACTTTCGTGGTCTCCCCAGATACAGAGACAGGAGTCGAGACCAAGTCTCCTGTCTCCAATGCTCCAGCTGCTGCTGGCAAAATAGCCCTCCATCTTGGATGAGGAGTCTCCTCCGAAGAGTAGGGAATTTCCCCAGTGTCCTGGACAAATTTCCTCATTCACTAAAAATACCACCAACAGCTTAATCTGGTTCTAAGTCAGTAGGCATTCATCTGTATGCCTCCTCGGTCGTGCCTGAAAATAGGCAGGAATTGTCTAGTGCACTTACCCGTCAACAAAAACTAAATAAATAAATAATAAATAGATGCTTTATCAACATGCCACAGCCATGTCAAAATGACACCAAGGTTTTTATTAAAAATTAAGTTCCCAGTCGGCCCGGTGACACTGAGGGCTGAGGCGCTGGACACCTTACCTCGTGCTATACTGGCGACCTGTGTTCGGAATGAGCACAGGTGATTGGGGTCACAGAGGAGGAGAATGATTGAGCATCCGATGGGCTGCCTCCTTCTCCGGGAGGGGGACGCCGCGATCGGCATTCTACTGGCCCCTAGTGGTGGCTGGGGGCAGTGTGCTGATGCTACAGAAGGGGGATTAGATGGGCAGAGACTTGGAGGAGCACATGTGGGTGCTGCTCTCTCCACAGGTGTGATTGCATGCCTCACCTCAGGGAAGAAAAATGGGAAAAGGTCCTGACTATGCAGCATGACACTGTCCCCTGCAGGCACCACCCCCGCGAAGGCACTTCCTGGCTGGATCCATTTTGGTGGGTTGAGATGCTCCACAGTACCCTGCCATGAAGGGTAAGTCATGGGAGCATGAGGGAGAGGGCCTGATCCTTGGAGGATGGCACCAGGGAACAACCAATGGTACTAGGAGTGCTGGCCAGACAGGAGAGAAATACCATATAAAAAAATTAAGTTCCTATCCCTAATGAGTTCACACTTAGCCTATTCTAAGGATAATGTAATTACAATGGACAGATTTGGAATGGTTTGGGAAAGAAACTTAATTTCTAAGTTAAAAGGTACTGTATAAGAGACTCTCAGCATGAGGTTCAGACAAGAGGACTGCAAAGCAAAGCTTAGCAGTTCTGACTGCCGAATCCTCATGAGAACAATCTTTGTACACCCCACAGAGGCCCTATTAACTTATTATAAATTACTCCCATTAGCTAGAGTGATTTGTAATACCTTTTAAGTGTTTTCTTTTTATTTCAAAAGTTAAATGAAGTTGGCCTTCTCTGCTATAGAATAAAACACTCCACTTCTAACGCTTTTACATGAAAAGCTACTGTAAGCAGGATAAGAAGCACTGTACAGTGGCTCTGGGGTGACTGGCTAAAATCATGTAAATAATTTATCATTTTAAATGAAACCTAGGACTAATATTGACCTGGCCATGTGATGTCAGTACTGTTTTCATGTAGCGATTCACATCAAATCAGGTGTCAAACTGTTAAATAGAAGTGGACAACTCTTTATACAGTGTTGGCCACTGCACTGGAAGATACTATTGCTATTCCATCAAGGAGAACCACATTCATTTATCTAGTTTTTTTTACTCTTTTGCTGTTTTACTCCTCTCCTAAAGAGCAGTACTTAATTATGAATGTAGTAAAATCTCATCAGGAGTGCAGAAAAAAGTAATAAAACTGCAGAATTATTTAATGAATAGTGGGCTGCATGAAAAAAAAACACTTACAAATGTCTGGAAAACTACTAGAGAGATACTGCACTGTGAACAAGGTGCCTCCAAGAGAAGCAAAGTCACAGCAAACAGAAATCGTGGCACTCACTGTCACATCCCCATTCAGCAGGTCAGCCTCTACTCCCAAAGTGCCAACCTCTGAGTGTAGTATTGTGAACAGTTAACAGACCATGGTAACCTCCTGTCTGTTTTGTGGGTTCGAGTCACCTTTGTCCCAAGTTCTGGAGGGATTCAAACTGTTAACCTCTTGCTAGCATATCCAATTGTCAGGCTCAGATAATCTGCTCTTTGGGGAAATGACAGATATCTTTTGCCATGGGCACCCAACCAGGTATTACAAATGAACCCTTAAAACTCTATGCAATACCTTAGAGAAACTCTTACCTGTTTCCCAATTTGGTATCACAATAAGCTTAAGCACAGTGTCAACTTTAACCATCTAAGCTTCACTTACAAAAAAAGAAGTTTCAAGGCACACCAGGCAGTTTCCGCTTTAAAATGTATATCTTTACTTGAAGATAGATAAAAAATAGGTAAACAGTAAATACAGAACAAAATATCCCAACACATACAATCTTAAAACAAAACAGGTTTTAAAGTGCAAAATTCCTACCAACCATTAGACTTATTTATCTAAGGTATTTCTTATAATCTTTCTGTGCTCTTAGATGTTCCTTCTCTCAGTCCAAGTATATGAATGTATATCTAAAGGTCAGCTACAGCACACTTAAAAACAGTCTTGAGCCGGCCTTCTCTCTGAGGTCACCTAGCTCCTGCTCTTTCCAATCTAGTCTGTGATCTGCTAGCATCTGCTTTCATCCAGGAGCATTTCCTGCTTCACAAAGACATGAAATGATCTTTGAATGAAATTAACTGGCTTCCTCTGAAGATGCCCAAACAAATGCATATGCCAACTTTTTATGACACCAATGTGATCAAAGGACTTTTCCTGAGGAGATGCCCAAACAAATGCATATGCCCTTCCTCTTGACACCAAGTGCAATCAAGGGATTTTCCTGAGAGCATTATAAAATGCATAGTTTAGCTATTGATTTCAAAGCAACTGACAAGTTAATTGCATTCCAGATATCTGTAGTTTAACCTACGTCCTGTCCTTTGAAATTATACCTGGGGTTGATGTGTCATTTCAGCAAGACAGTATTTTTCTCCTGACAGACAATCCCACTACATATTTCATATTGCAAAATCATAGTGTAATCGGAACCAGCTGTCCAAGTGTCACACTCACCACCGAGTAATAATCCACAGGCTTGGGAAATGGTGCTCAAATCCTTTTATTCAAGTGTCTTGGGTACTAAAACTTAAAACAAAAGTACCACTGGAACAACTGCCTGACACATTTCACATGATTATTGTGCTTATGATCTGTCTGTCTATCTATCTATCTATCTATCTATCTATCTATCTATCTATCTATCTATCTGTCTATTATAGGGGTGTGGTTTCACTTCTATAGTTAGGGTTGAGTAGGCACTTTAATGTTAAACCCCAAATTTTGCACTTTAATAATTTTGCAACTGCTTCAATTGATTTGCATGACAGTTTGCATGCACAGTCTCTTAGGGTACATCTCTGGATGCATCAAGTTTTGTTTCAGTTGGATATGTGGTTTCCAAGTTCCAGAGAGTGTAAAAGTGATTTTTCACTCATTGACTTTGCTGTTTTTTTTTCTTTGAACTTGCCTACAGCTCAGACTGTTTGGAATCTTGGTCTGGAATTGTTAGGTAGAAAGGGTCTATCCCACAGATGTGACTTTTGCTGGTTTGGTGAAAAATATTAGTCCTTTTCAAAGGTATTTAATTTTTCAATTTTGACAAATTTGGCTATGTGCATGCTCAATAAGCACTTTAAGATAGTTGCATGAAATGAAAAATAATCCAGTTTCTTATTGGAATAATCCTGTTTTGTTTGTTGCCATCCTGTTTCCATTTTTTTATTTAAAAGCCAAAAAATGACATCCTGTAGAGAGCCCATCACATCCATCTGGCTCATCAGGACCCTGTTAGGTGGATGTTGCACTTACAGTACATGTTGAAAAATGATCCCCAAATGTGTTTTTGTTACATTTTACATCCTTTTTCATGACCGTGTGATATAAAAAGAATCTTTTTCATATCATGAGTCACAAAAATATCCTTTTTGTGAAGGAAAGCCCTTCTCCCTTTGCTGCATCTTATTATGATCACTGTCCCATTCAAAAATTGATTCTTTTGCTGAAGACTTGCAATATGTACAGCTTTGCTGTCAGAGGGTCAATCTCCTGTATTGTTTTCTTTCCTTGGTGTCTTGAACCCTGAAAAACTGAGGTGTTGGTTGTGGACCAGGGTCGCTGAGTATGGTTTGTTAGCTGGATCATCTCAGGCTTATGGCTTGGGGTGTCCAGCTGACTATTTCAGACCGGTGCGGAACTTGGGCATTGTATTTGACGATTGTCTGACTTTTAAGTCTCAGGTGTCAGCGGTTATCAAAACCTCTTTTATTATCTGAGGAACATCGCCTGGTGAAGCACTTGGTTTCTCCAGAGGATCTTCCAACTTTGGTCCATGCCTGCTACCTCCCGCCTGGACTATTGCAATGCCCTACCTAGGGCTTACGGGGTTGAATCACCTGCAGCTAGTGCAGAATGCGGCAGCCAGGCTTTTGACTGGTTCTTCTAGGTCCAGTTATATAATGCCTGTGCTCTGTGGACTGCACTGGCTGCCAGTTTGTTGGTGAATCACCTTCAAGGTCAGTTTGCTGACCTATAAAGGCCCCTACACATCAGGGACCTGCTTACCTGAAAGATCTCCTGCGTCCCTACTGTCCCCCCCGCCTCTCCGATCCACTGATGAGGGATTGCTAGAGATTCCCAGGGTTCGCTTAAAACTTCAGGGCAAGATATTTTAATTTTATGGCCCGACTCCTGTGGAACTCTCTACCTTGTCAGGTACTAAATTGTCTGACTGTCCAGAGCTTTAAAGGAGCTTTGAAACCTACCTTTTAACAAAGCTTTTAATGATTGTTAATTATTTAATCTTAATCTTGTTTTAAATCTTGTTTTAAATATTTATTGTTTTATGTAATTTGTAAAGGCCTTGGTTTAAGAAAGGTGCCTTAAATAAAAAGACTGATTGATTGATTGATAGATAGTTGCACCCCCACCTGCCGATTGCCCTCCTGTGTAATAATAATATTTCCTATGTATCTAGTGGCACCCCCACCCTCTGATCTCCATTCCTGTATTGTTTGATTTCCCGGTGTCTAGTGGAACACCCCACCCACCAATTGCCCTTCCTGTATAATAATATTATTTCCTGGTGTCTAGTGGCTCTCCCCATCCTCTGAGCTCCATCCCCTGTATTGTTTTCTTTCCCTTGTGTCTAGTGGCACCCCACCTGCTGATTGCACTCTCTCATTAATAAAATAATATTTCCCTGGTGTCTAGTGTTACCCTCCACACCGATCACTGTCCTCATACCTGAAATAAAGAAACTGTCCTTGATGTTCTTTTTTTAACCTACAAAAACTAAATGGCCCCTTGCCATCTGACCCCCATCCCCACCTCCCACTCAGCACCCACCACCCCACACACCCCAGTGTACCCTCCCACACCCTCACTCACCTGAACCAGTCCCAGGGTGAAGATCCACTCTCGATCAAAGACACACCTTGCTGCTGGAATTGGTGACTGCAATATGAGAAACTAAGGTAAATGCAGTTCTATATATTTCAATGGGGTTTTCAACTTCAATGCCTAACTTGGTTATTTTTGCATATTTTGACACCAAATTTTCAACATGGCCTTTACGGACCCCACCTCATGAACAGTGTCAATGGAATTTTGCAGATTCTACCCAAAGGTGATTTAGAGTCATCTGGCTTAAATCACCTTTGAGCATGATTTGAAAATTTTCACAGCTTTTGTTCCTGAGGTGGCATCATAACAAGGGTATGTTTAAAATTTGGGGTCAAAATATGGAAAATGGCAAAGCTATGTGTTTAAATTTAACTACGCTTGATTGTAACTTCAGTAATTTAAAATATTTTAATCCTAAATGTTCCAGATAGCCATTTTTTGCATCATCTCATGAACATGACAGCTATCATTTTTCAGATCCTGGCTAAAATGTGTTTTCTTACTTGTGGCATGGAATGACACTGTTGTGCTGTGGAATGATGTTTCAGCAGGGATTTGAAAATTCTCAGCCATGCATTCATGAGGTGGGGTACTAACAAGGCTATGCTGACAATTTGGTTGGTGTTTTGTCTGAAATGCATCCACAGCAACATAGATGTATGCATCTGTGGAGGGATGGAGTGCATAGAAACATAGAAACATAGACTTTGACAGCAGATAAGGACCACTTGGCTCACCTAGTCTGCCCATTTCCCTACCTACAGGATAAGCTGCAGATCCTAGTTAACCAACAGCCTATTTCTTCTTACCCTCACAAAATTGCCTTATGTCTGTCCTATGTATTCTTGAATTCTCCCACAGTTTTAGACCCCAACCTCCTGGGAAGGCTGTTCCGTGTCCACCCTCTCTGTGAAAAAATACTTCCTCACATTGCCCTGAACCATCTCCCGATCTTTAAATTGTGTCCCCTTGTTCTTACACATCTCTTTTCTGAAAGATGCTACCCTCTTGGACTTTGTTGATTCCACTGAGGTACTTAAAAGTTTCTATCATGTCCCCGTCCCTCCTTTCCTCAAGAGTATACATATTAAGCTCCTTTAGTCTCTCCTTGTTTGGCTTCTCTTGCAGACCCTGAACCATTTTAGTTGCCCTCCTCTGGACTGCCTCTATCCATTCTATGTCCTTGTGGAGATGAGGTCTCCAGAACTGGATGCAGTACTCCATATGGGTGTCACCAACTGTCTGTACAGAGGGATAACAACTTCCTGTTTTCTGCTGGTGATGCCTCTCCTATACATCACAGTATACCCCAGCCTTCCCTACTGCCTTCTCACATTGCTTGCTTAAGGTCATCTGATATGATTACCCCCAGGTCCCTTTCCATTTTTGTCGTTGTTACTACCTCCCCCATTGTGTAATCTTCCCTGGGTTTTGTTTCCCAGGTGCATTATTTTGCACTTCTTTGCACTGAATCTGAGCAGCCATACTTCTGACCATTCCTCCAACCTTGCCAAGTCCTTCTCATCCTTTCCACGCCTCTTTGTGTATTAACCCTGTTGCAGATCTTTGTGTCATCTGCAAAGAGGCATACTTTTTCCTTCCAGTCCCTCTGCAATGTCACTTATAAAGACATTGAAAAGGACTGGACCCAGTACTGAACCCTGCAGCACCCCACTAGTAACCCCTCTTTCTTCAGAGTGGACTCCATTTACAATTACCTTCTGTGTCCTCTTGTCCAGCCAATGTTTTACCCAGGCTACCACCCTGGGACCCACTCCCAGGCTGGTTAATTTGACTATTAATCTCTTGTGTGGGACTATGTCAAATGCCTTGCTAAAGTCTAGGTAGGCCAAGTCCATAGCCCCTTCCTGGTCTACTACTTTGGTCACCCACTCAAAGAAATCAATTAGATTCGTCTGACATGACCTTCCCGCTGTGAACCCATGCTACCTTGGGTTCTGTGCCCCACTGGCCTCTAGGTACTCAACAATTCTTTTCCTTCAGAAGTGATTCCATCACTTTCCCTACCACAGAGGTCAAACTGACAGGTCTGTAGTTTCCTGCCTCTGTCTTGGTCTACTTTTGTGAAGGGAATCACATCCACCTTCCTCCAGTCCTCAGGTACCACACCATCCTCCCACGATTTGTTAAAAAGGGTAGTCAGTGGTTTCACTAGTTCTCCCCTTAATTCTTTTAGAATTCTGGGGTGAATTCTGTCAGGCCCCATTGCTTTGTCCACCTTCAGTTTTAGGAGTTCTTTCAGACCCTCTTCAGTGAAAGGACTGGGATTGACCCCCTATCAAGATTGCTTCTGTTAATTGGATTAGGCACTTTCCTCATCTCCTCTTTTGTAAATACTGAGCAGAAATATTTGTTCAGTATCTCAGCTTTCACTGCCCCTCTCTTTTTTTTATACTTGTTTATTGAAAAGTATAACTTAGACCAGGTACATTATATTTCACTGAGAATACATCCATTTAACATACACTGTTGTCTATACCTGGGCATTATTCGTTTAGATACACATTCATATAATTTACTCATGTTGTAAGTAAAAGTATTGTATTCTGAGATTATTTCTACATTTTGAACAATTAACTACTTTACCAAATTATCAAATTAACCCTGTAAAAGATGAAAAAGGACAAAACTCCTTAATACCACCTTATAAACTAGAAATTTAAATAAACTGGGAGAGTGAAAACTTATCATCAAACTGTTACTGTCAAGCAAATTAGTTTAAAAATTATTATATTATTTGCCCAAACCCATTTCAGACATAAAGAAAAAGGGGGAGGGGAAGAGAGCGAGGAGCACCGACAAGTTCCATCAATTTCTTTTCATTTTTATTTTTGGTAAAGGCCTCCACTTAATATTTAAATCATATGGATATCTTGTTGTACTTTGCTTTGATATAGGACCCATCTATTCCATCTGTTGTTAAACTTTTCATTTTGATAGTTTATAGAATGGGTTATCCTTTCCATATGCTGAATTTGGGTCACTATTGCTAGCCAATCTTGTAATGTTGGAGGCTTTGGTTGCAGCCAATGTTTTGTAATTGCTTTCATGGCAGCCATTGTTAAGATGGCCCAGAGGTAATGTGCCTCTGCCTCCCCCACCTTCCGGATAGAGACCCAGGATACAATGCTCTGGGGCTATGTCAGTAGATAGTGTAAATAATTCAGTTAGGTGACTGCATGCTTGTATCCAAAAATTCTGAACCTCACTACAGAACCCAAAAATATGCAATTGATCAGCAGAGGTGTTGCCACAATTCCTCCAACATCTCCCCAGAGGTAGCAAACCCACCCTGGTTAACTTCATTGGGGTGTAAAATATCTAATTCTGAGCTTCCAGGTAACTCTTGCCAACCTGGGGAAGAAGTTGTTTTCCATGCACTTCTAAAATCTTTACCCAGATTTGGGAATTTAGGTAGTTTTCAACTCTATTGCCCATTTTGCTGAATCTTTTGAATATTGTTGCCCCTGTCTGCCACTAAGTTATTATACAGCATAGTTATTGCTCCTTTGCCATGCAAACTATCCCAAATGGCTTCAAAACTTGCATGGAAGGGTCTCTCATCCTGCCAAGTTGCCACCTGTTTCTGTTTGGCAATTATGAAGTCCCTTATTTGATAGTAGTATATACAATCTCACTACTTCAATTATTTTTGGCCTTAAGAAGTTCAAATGGTATTATATCTTGACCTTTAAGTACTTGCCAAGGTGCATATAGGCCTTTTTCATTTGATGGGTATACCATTTATAGTAGGTGGCTGGTTTAAATTCTGGATTAAAACACCAATTTCTATACCTCCACATATTTTTAGCTGTATAACCCCATCTAGTCCCTAGTAGCCACCCTTGTAATGTTGTTTTAAAGCATATCCTGGTATGCCTCACAGTCTACTTGTGCTGGCAGGTTAAATATAGCCATTGAAAGAGGAGTATCTGTGGAGCTACTTAATTCCATTTGTCGCCAATGAGCTGAATAGGTTGGTGGGACCACAATAAGGCCATCTTCATCTGGGCAGCGAGCCAATAATCTTGTAAGTTTGGGCATGCCCTTCCCCACCTGCTTCGGTAGAAATAGGGTCTGCATGGAAATTCTTGGATGTGCATATGCCCAAAGAAATGCCATGATTTTCCTTTGCCATTGCTTTATGTCTCTTGGTGGTGTCGGACAGGAATTGCTTGGAACAAATATAATAATCTTGGTAAAATATTTGTTTTAAGGGTTTGTAGCCTTGAGTAAAAGGAAGCGGCAAAGCGACCACCTTTGTAAATCTGCCCATATATTCTTGGGGGTAATTATCCTTATATAAATATTTGGGGATTTTCCTAGTCTCACTCCTAGGTATTTAATGTTAGGGCAATCCCATCTCATAGGAAACTTAACTTTAAGTTCTCAGGAATATGGGCATTTAATGTCAGGATCTCTGTTTTGACCAATTTAATTTGTAGCGGATATCCTTGAAAAGGACTCTAGCTGTTGAAATACTTTGGGAATGGATTTCTCAGGGTTGGCTAGATATAGTAGGACATCGTCCAGCATACAACGCGATTTTGTGTGACGTATCATCCCACATTATACCTTGAATATCTGGGTTTAGTTGTATAACTTGTGCCAAGGTCTTGATGTAGAGCATGAAAAGTATAGGGGATAGAGGACATCCCTGGCGCGACTTCCTGAAAAGTCTAAATGGTTGGGATATGTAGCCATTGGCTCTCACATAGCCGATGGATTCTTATATATTTTAGATATAAGTTGGCAAAAAGTGTGGGAAACCAAAGCCATCCAGGGTGCCCTGAAGAAATTCCCAAGAAACCTGATCAAATGCTTTTTCAGCATCCAAGCTCATAATGCAAGCTGGAAGAACCTTGGTTTGTATTCTGTCAATAATATTGATAGTCCTTCTGATGTTATCCACAGTCTGTCTACCTGGGATAAAACCCGCCTGGTCCATATGTATAAGATTGGGTAGAATTTTCTGAACCCTTCTGGCCAATATGGCTGTCATTATCTTATAGTCCGTGTTTAAAATAGAGATGGGGCAATACGATGCACAATTGGTGATATCCCTGGACAGCTTTGGTATAACAGACACTATTGCTCTGCACCATGATGGGGGCACCGTGCCATCCTCTGTTCTTACATAGTTGTATGTTTCACAGAGCAGGGAACAACACTTTTTGAACTGTTTAAAGAACTCAGCAGGCAGTCCGTCCAACCCAGGACACTTTCCGGCCTTTAAACTCTAGATTTCCAGGGCAATCTCCTGTTCAGTGAAGGGTCTACTTAACATTCTTCCCTGCACCTCAGTGAGGTTCGGGAGTCCCAGGGGCTAAATATTCCTGATTTCTTGTGTCATGGGCGAGGTTCCTTTGGCATATAGATTTTGGTAGTATGTCCTAAAGGACTCTGCTATATCTTCAATTTTATATTGAAGTATATGTTTGATGGGATCCCTAATTTTAGCAATGGTGGCTTTACTTCAATGTTGGCGCAGTCTACTAGTTAAAGTTTTAGGGCCCTTGCCCTCCTTCATAGAATCTTTGTTTTGTATAAATTAGTCTCTGCTCCACTTGGTAGTCCAACATCTTTATATATTCTGCTTTCAGTGCTCTGAGTTGTTTCCCTTTCTTTATTTAATTTTTGTTGTTGTTGTTTTCTAATTCAGCAATCTGATGTTGTAGATCTTTTGTCTTTTGACCCTTTGCTTTTTTGCTTTAGCCAAATTCTATAAATTTCCTCGGATGAGGGCTTTAATTGTATCCTATAAGATACCCGAGGAGACCTCAGGCGCTATTATCTTGTCTTGCTTGCTTTATGGTCTGGATTATTGTTTCTTGGTTTTCTTTAATTTGGAGCAGAGACAAATTCAGATGCCAGAAAGTGGAGCGTTTGGGGGCCTATTGTTAGTTGCATTGATATTGGGGCATGGTCCGATAATAAACATGACCCTATTTCCACTCGAGCACAAACCCCATAGATTCTTTTGGCATTAGGAAATAGTCTAGCCTGGATATATTTGGTGGGAATGAGAGAAATATGTATATTGTTTAGTACTTTTATGGTGTGCTCGCCAGACATCTATTAAGCCAATTTCTGTTAGCAATTTATTCACCCTCTTAGCCACTCCTCTCTCCTTTGAAACTGCCCGAGAGTCCAGGGTGGGATTTAGCCTAAGTTCAAATCCCCACCGAAACCAAATAGCCCTCAGCCCAGTGCATCACCTGAAGAAATAAATCTCTACAAAGGTAAATTCTGTTCCTGGTGGTGCATATAATGATACAAGTGTGAGCATAGCCCCATTATACAGGCCTTTGACTGCTGAGTATCTACCTTGCTTATCTATCATGGTGCCCTTAAGATCAAAAGGAGTGAGTGGGATTAAAATAGCTGTCCTCGCCTACGGCCTCTTACCATATTCTGATGTGACCACTTTATTAAAACCAAATTTTAACAGTTTCTCATGCTTTGTTCTATTCATATGAGTCTCTTGCAATAAAAATAAAGGCTGCCCCGGTTTTCTTTAAAATGATACTGTTCTGGCTCTCTTAATGGGGTGGGCTAAACCATTCACATTATAGGATATAATTTTCACATCAGAACCTGACATTGTAACTCAATACAGATCTTTCTATAAACATGTACCCCTTGATATCCTTGTTATTCCATTTGTTTCCAAGGGCGGTATTGAACAAATGACGAAGCATGACAGTAAAATTCTCCCTTTAACCGACTAACTAAACATAAAACTTCTAACTAAACACAACTTTACCCTACTTTCTATCATCTATAGGCTTCCAAACAAGGAGATTCACTTAAATTCCCAGCTAATCTCTAAAGCCAGGTCCCGCCCTATTAAGGGGATGTGTATCTGGCTGGGGAGATGAAGAAAAATTCCACTTGCCACTATATGTAGTGGCTCCCTTAGAGCCTACTAGGTTCTTATTTAGATCTTGTCACCGAAAACTCAATGCAATGTGTGACGTCGATGGACTTTCCAAATGCCAGCACAGGGCACTGTCTAGTACCGAGATTAGGTAATCACTACAATAAACGCCCTTCCCCCACCCCTGTATCTTTCCAATCAAAAGATGCACCCATATCCTGCCCTCTCCTGATACATCCACCCCTACAAGTATAGCAGTTTCAGTGTTACTCATCAATTTGTCCTTATTTGTTTTTGAAATCTGTGGTGGACTGACCAAGTAACCTTATGCCATAAACATCCCTTCCAGCTATAGCTCGCCAGTCCAATACAGCTGCATGGTTAAGTCAAAACCGCGATTATCTACTGCCATCAGTCTATTGAGAGGCATTGAAGACACAACACTAATGCTGTAGAGAAAGATCCCCACAGGTCTTTTCTTTTAGTCTGTTACTTATCTTTTTTTTCAGTCCTGCGTGTCTTCAATTTGGATTCCTTTCTTGGGCTGCATTTCTACCAGCGCTGCGAATCACTGTAAGGGGATTCAGCGATGACGCCAAAAGGTTGCACCCCGCTTCCTCTTGGATGTCATGATCAGCCAATCGTTGAGCGGACGCTTGTCCTGCTGGGAGATGGAGTTCTGGGATGATTGCTGTGGGGCCTCCATGAGGCCTTTACAGACCAGGGCCTTACCAGCTTCCTCAGGCAACTCATAGATCTGCGCACCTTCTGACCACCATACTCTAAGCCGGGCCGGTAAGGAGTATTAAATCTGACATTGTTGGCCCACAAAATCCTTAGGAGGGGGCATATTGAAGCCTTTGTTTTGAATCTCAGGAGGGTAATCGTGGTCAAAATACAGTTTGTGTGTAGGTATTTTACTTCTTTCTGCTGCCATGCTGTGGTTAATATTTCTTCTTTGACTTTGTAGCTATTAAACTTCAGGATGATTGATGAGGTTTGACTCTGGGCGGCTTGCCTGCAGGGCCCGATGTGCCGCTCTATTCCTAGCTGAAATCCTGCAGGCAAATTCAGCACGTCCTTAATTAAATCAGACATGAATTCTGTCATTCGGCCAGTCTCCGACCCTCAGGGAGCCCATGTATCCGAATATTCTCCTGCCTAGACCTTCCCTCCAGGTCCACACACTTAGTTTGCAGTTGCTCTGTGTATTTTAGTAGCGCCTGAAGGGCCAGATTCATTTTAGCTGAAGTGTCTTCCATGCTGCTAATTCGCCTCCGCTTCTCCACTCTCTTCTCAAGGCTTTGCAAATGCTGATTTAGGTTTTAAACTCCGTTTTGTTTTCTGCACGCATTGCTTTAAGCTCATTAAACAGCCTGTCAAATCTCGATCGGTTAATTGTTTTTGCTCCTCATCAGTATCTGGCAAGCTGGCCAGAGAAGGGCTACGGCTCGCCTCCCGGGAGGTGGTTTTAATCCTCCTGCATCTGGTTTCCCGAGGATGTTTTAGGCTTTGTACAGTTCCGATTATCTTTAGGGGCTTTAACATCGTCATTTCTGTATTTTGGGTGCTGCCTTCTTTAGATTTTTGAGTTTAAGGGTTTAGGAGAAGAGCTCATCTCAATGTGCTGCTGCTGGCTCTGTGGCGTCACCGGAAGTCCTTCACTGCCCTCTCTGCCCACCCACTGTCCATTCTATTCAGTCTCACTATCCTCCTTTGTCTTTCTACGCTTCCTGATGTACCTATAAAGGGTTTTGTCCCCTTCTAACCAAGTTGGCTATCTTTTCCTAAGTTTGGGCCTTTGCTATTCTAACTTTCCTCCCTGCTTCCTTCTGCCTTAACTGGTACAACTCTCTGTCCTGCTACTTCTGTGTTTCCTTGTACTTCCTGAATGCTATCTTTTTCTCCTGACTTTCACTGCCACCTCTTTTGAGAACCATAGTGGCTTTTTCTTCATTTTGATTTGTTTATCTGCTTCACGCAGGCTTGTTGCCTCAGTGATGACAGTTTTGATGTTTCCCATTGTTGCTCCACCCTCCTTCTAGCCTGTTTGCTAGTGCTTTTCTAAGACACTCTCCATCTTGCCAAAGTCAGCCCTCCTGAAGTCCAGTACCCTCACTTTTGTATGGCTTGACTCTGTAGCTGAGTTTATTGTGAACCACACTGTTTGATGGTCACTTGTTCCAGATGGCAACCCACTTCTAGATCTGAGATCCTTTCACTGTCCCCATTTGAGAGTATGAGGTCTAAGATTGCTCCTCATGAATGGATTCCAAAACTAGCTGACTGAGACATGCCACCTGTAGGGCATCGAGAATGGCCCTGCTCTTGGATGTGGCTGCAGCAAATGTGCTCCAGTTAACATCTGGCATATTCAGGTCTCCCATCAATAGTATCTCCCCTTCTCTGCCATCCTAAGAATGCCTTCTTTCATATCCTTGTCCAATCACTCCCCTGACATGGGGGGTCTGTATACAGCCCTGTGTGGATTGTGGTGCCATTTCCAGTCTCTAAGGTGACCCACAGTGCCTCCTCTCCTCCCTGTTTACTCTTTTGTTCAGTTGCTTTTATCCCTTCCTTTACATAGAGACTACTCCTCCCCTCTGTTCCCCTTCCTGTCTCTTTTGTAGGTTATGTACCCTGGTATGTTAACATCCCAGTCATGGTTCTCTGTGTACCACGTTTCTGTGACTGCTACAATATCCAGGCATCCTTCTTCCAACAAGGCCACCAGTTCAGGGAGCTTGTTGCCCAGACTATGGGCATTGATACTCATTACCCTCCGTTTCTTGATGGCCTTACCCTTTTGCCCCATCCCTGCCCTTATTGCCTTTGTCACTTTCTTCATTTACCCTGTCCTTCTCCCTATCGACATCTCTATCTTGGTGTTTACCTCACTTACTACCCTGACTTTTTTGGGGCTAGGATTTCCTGCTCCTTTCCAGTGCCTCCCATGGCTAGTTTAAATGCTTGCCAATGAAGCATTTAAACCTATCACCTAGGATCCTGGTTCCCCTCCTGGACAGATGCAGCCCATCATGCCAGTATGGGCCTGCATCACTCCAGGTGGACCCCAGTCCCCAATGAAGCCAAGTCCCTGAGCTCTGCACCAGTTTTGCAACCACTGATTGAATCCCCATGGTGTGGAGCACCCTAGCCTTACTCTACGCCATAGACAGACAGCACCTCTGGGAAGGTTACCGTGCATGCTATTTGTCTAAGGCCCCTCCCAACTCCACAAACTCTTCCTGCATTGCCCTGATCCTTTTAGCTAGGTCATTTGTCCCTAGGTGGACAATGACATCCAGCCTCCCCTGTGCAGCTGTCTGCCAGATCCTGAGGATCTCTGCCCTGTCCCTCCAAGCCATGGTGCCAGGAAGGCACCTTACCTCCCTCTCCCTTCCTCCCCAGTTCTGCCTTCCTAACAATGGAGGCACTGGGCTCCACAGGCAAATGAGGATACAATTATACTATCTTAAAAAGTAAGGATATTCTTTGCAAAACCTCCATTAATACTTCAGTTAGGGTTAAAGTGGTAAAAGTAGGGAACTGTGGTGTTAGGTTTGAACCCTAACACCCCACCTACCCTGAGGGCAGAAAACTAGGCGTGGGTATGCCTTGGGGTTCTCAAGGCTAACACTCACCCCTTCCATCAGTAAATAAGCTGAATGTGAACAGTGTAAGAGAATGAGAACCCTAACACCACATTCACTTACTTTTGCTGCTTTAACCTAACTGATACATTAACAGAGTTTTTGCAAAGAATTTCCTTACTTTTGAGATAGTATAATTGCTGCCTACCACGTGGGCGTGGGTGTTAAGGTTGGAACCCTAACACCACATTTCCTACTTTCATTGCTGTAACACTAACTGATGCATTAACAGAGTTTTTTTTGCAAAGAATATCTATCTATCTATCTATCTTTCTTTTTATCTGTCTATCTATCTAAAATTAAAATGTTTTAAAAGGTAACACAATTATTGAAAAGTATTGACATCAACAAGATTTTATTGTAAAGCAGTCTCTCTACTGGGAAAATTACCAGTAGAGGGCTATAATCCTTTGGTTCTATCACACATAGCGACAACAAAATTGCCAACATCCAACACATCAGCAGACACAATGCTGACTGTCTGCATTGTGCCGATGGAATGACAATGTGTTTTTTTTGGGGGTTGTGCCCCAGAACCCCATGTGAGAATCAACCCGAGTCTGAGTTGTTTCAGGAGGGGGTGAAACACTGGAAGATACAGTGCAGGTGTACAGCAGAGACCATTACAGCGACCTGCCGATTTCTGTCACTGTAATGGTCTTCGCTGTTTAGGTGTCATTGTTGCGATGGTATACCAATCCTTTGAGAGCCAGAATGCTTGTTGTCTGTTGTCCCTCCACCCCACAGTAACAGTGGTTGCCTGTTCATTGTGGAAATCTTTTTTAAGTGCAATTGGAATGAATGGTTTAGCAGTGCTGATGGAGAGAAGTGCTGTTAGGAATGTAGAATGCTGGCTGAAGTACCACAAAATAGCCAACTCGTTAAGGAGGGGATAAAACCTTTATAGGTACAATAGGGAGTGAAGAAAGACAAAGAGAGGGATACTGAGACTGAATAAAGAAGAGGGTGGGTGGGCAGAGAGGGACAGTGAAATGCAGGAATACTGACTGAATACTTCTGCTCAGTATTCACAAAGGAAGAGGACTGGGAGGTACCTAATCCAGTCAACAGAAGCACTCTGGATGGGGGGCAATATCAGTCCAGTCACAGAAGAAAGGGTTCCAAAATAACTCCTAAAACTGAAGGTGGACAAAGCAATGGGGCTGATGGGGTTCACCCCAGAATTCTAAAAGAACTAAGGGAAGAACTAGTAACACCATTGACTACCCTTTTAATAAATCATGGGAGGATGGTGGTACACGAGGACTGAGGTGGGTGGATGTGATTCCCTTCACAAAAGTGGGAGCAAGACAGAGGCAGGCAACCACAGACCTGTCAGTTTGACCTCTGTGGTAGGGAAAATGATGGAATCACTTTTGAAGGAAAGAATTGTTGAATACCTAGAGGCCAGTGGGGCACAGGACCCAAGGCAGCATGGATTCACAGCAGGAAGGTCATGTCAGACAAATCTAATCGATTTCTTTGACTGGGTGACCAAAGTAGTAGACCAGGGAGGGGCTGTGACATGGCCTACCTAGACTTTAGCAAGACATTTGACACAGTCCCTCACAAAAGATTAATAAACTAATTAGCCAGCCTGGGAGTGGGTTCCAGGGTGGTAGCCTGGGTAAACCATTGGCTGGACAACAAGATGCAGAGGGTAATAGGTAAATGGATTCCACAGTGAAGAAAGAGGTTACTAGTGGGTAACGTGAGGGTTCAGTACTGGGTCCAGTCCTTTTAATGTCTTTATAAATGACATTGCAGAGGGACTGAAGGAAAAATATGTCTCTTTGCAGATGAGACAAAGGTCTGCAACAGGGTTGATACACAAGGTGGGGTGGAAAGGATGAGAAGGACTTGGCAAGGTTGGAGGAATGTTCAAATGTATGGTAGCTTAGATTCAATGCAAAGACGCAGAAGTAATGCACCTGGGAAATAAAAACCCAGGGAAGAGTACACAATGGGGGGCAAAGTACTGCCAACAACAAAATGGAAAGGGACCTGAGGTAGTTGTATCAGATGACCTAAAGGTGGGCAAGCAATGTGAGAAGGCAGTAAGAAGGGCTGGGGATACTGGGATGCATAGGGAGAGGCATCATCAGCAGAAAACAGGAAGTTGTTATCCTCTGTACAGACAGTTGGTGAGACCCCACCTGAGTACAGTGTGCAGTTCTGGAGACCTCATCTCCTCAAAGATGTAGACAGGGTGGAGGCTGTCCAGAGAAGGGCACTAAAATGGTGCAGGATCTGCACCAGAAGGCATGCAAAGACAGACTAAAGGAGCTTTAATATGTAAACCTTCAAGGAAAGGGGGGGACATGATAGAAACTTTCAAGTACCTAAGGGAATCAACAAAGTTCAAGAGGGTAGCATCTTTCAGAAAAAGAGATGTGCAACAACAAGGGGCACAATTTGAAGAGAGAGGACGATGGCTCAGAGGTAATGTGAGGAAGTATTTTTCATGGAGATGGTTGTGGATGCATGAAACAGCCTTCTGAGAAGCCATGGAGTCAAAACAGTGGGTGAGTTCAAGAATGCATGGGACAGACATAAGGCAATTCTAGTGGGGAGTAGGAGGAAGAAGGCTGTTGGTTAACTGGGATCTCTAGCTTATCCATTAGGTAGGAGAATGAGCAGATTAGGTGGCCAAGCGGTCCTTATCTGCCATCAAATTCTATGTTTCTATGTTTCTGTTAACTTAAAGTAAGCACTGGAAGTAGCTGTGTTGTGTTTTGCCCAGAAAATATGCAGAAACAAAATAAACAAGTATTTGTCAATGCCAAATATTTGCTTGTTGATATTTGCATTGGACATGCAGGAGTTAGACAGATGTAGAATAGGAATGGTAGTGAAGTATTGAACTCACGCCAACCTCATCACCACCCTGCAGGGATGGACAGGTTTGGGGTGTGCCTTTGGGTCATTACCCATAATGCTCATGGTATTTTACCTCACCCTATCCTGTAGACACTGACAAGTTTTGAGGTGTGCCTTGGGGTGTTTGACTTCACAGTCACCCCATTTCATAAGGACATATGCTGAAATGGGTGCAGTATAGAGAATGGGGTGAAGTCGGGGCTGAAGAGTCCAAGGCACACCTCGATGCCTGTCACTGGGTTCAGGGTGGGGATGGGGTGGAATGGCATGAACATTACAGCTGGCAATCCAAAGGCACACCCTTGATGTCTGTCAGTCTGTACAGGGTGGGACGCTATGGTTAGAAACCTAACGCCCTGGGCATTTGTTGGTATCTGCATAATAATTTTCAACATGGCCTTTTGTGACCCCCACCTCATGAAAGGATTTGGGACCTCTTCTTGTGAACAGTGGCACTGTGATTTTGTTAATGTGTCCTGAACTTTGAGTTCCCACAATGACTGTACCATTCTGCGCCAGATGTGCGAAAACACTGATTGGGCAGGATGAAGAATGACAGCTGTACCATTCATAGGTAGGTGTGAAGAGATGGCAATGTTAAAAATCTGTTGCGAAAATATTAAAATGCTCAAACTTCCGAGTGTACGTGGAAACTGACAATGCATGCTCATGATTCAGTCACTTAGTGGAATTATTTCACCAGATTTTCAATGTATGCATTTTGTGACCTCTGCTCATGAACACTGTCACTATGATTTTCTTAATCTGTCCCAAACATTGATTTCCCACAGCGACTATGCCATTGTGCACCAGATGTGCAAATGCATATTTCGGCAGGATATGAAAATGACAGCTGTACTGTCCATAATGAGGTATGAAAAATGCCAGTGTTGGAAAATCTGGAGTGAAAATACTACAAATTTGCAAAATTATGAGGGTGCATGGAAACTGTGCAACATACTCTTATAACACAGTCATTTTATGGACTTTTGTCACCAAATTTTCAACATAGTCATTTTAGGACCTCTGCTCATGAACAGTGTCACTCTGATTTTCTTAATCTGTCCTGAACACTGATTTCCCACAGCCATCCAAGACTATTCTGCCGAAGTGCAAAACACATTTTGGCCAGGATGTGAAAAAATACAGCTGCACTGTTCGTAAGGAGGTGTGAAAATGCCAATGTTAAAATCTGGAGTGAAAATATTACAGATTTGCGAGTTACGAGGGTGCATGGAAACTGCACAATGCACGCCATAACACAGGTCATTTTATGGACTTTTGTCACCAAATTTTCAACATAGGCATTTTAGGACCTCTGCTCATGAACAGTGTCACTCTGATTTTCTTAATCTGTCCCAAACACTGATTTCCTCAGCGACTGTGCTATTCTGCGCCGAAGTGCAGAAAACACATTTCAGCCAGGATATGAAAAATGACAGCTATACTGTTCATAAGGAGGTGTGAAATGCCCATGTTGAAAATTTGGAGTGAAAATATTACAGATTCGGGCAGTTACGAGTGTGCGTGGAACCGCGCAATGCACGCCATAACACAGGAATTTTTGAATTTTTTCATCAAATTTGCAACATAGGCTTTTGAGAGCCGCCCTGAACAGTGATACTGTCGTTTCATTAATCGGTCCTGAAAGGTAATTCCACGCAGTGACCGCAAAATCACCTTTCAAGGCTGAATAACGCCATGACAGTAACTGAATTCATGAAGAGGGGTCCCAAGAACCCCATGTTGAAAATTTGGTGCCAAAAGTCAAACAAATGGGTGAGATATCCAGATAAGTTGAAAAAATACATTTATGCATTATACAGCTTACTGTCATTTCTTCAGTTTGTGGTCCGCTTTGAAGAATGCAGATGTGTTCCTGGTCCACCGAAAATCTTTGTGCTGGGCTCTGAGGTAAATATGGGGTGAGAAGGTGTAGGAGGTGGGTGTGCAAAGGGTGGTGCGGGTTGGGGAGGGGCAAGAGAGTCAATGAGGGACTGCTTTTCTCTTACAGGATTTAAAAATAAAAGACAATGTGGAAGCTTTTGGCATGCTGGGGTGGGCTCCCAGCATGCCACCTGGATATTTGTTGGGGACTGGAGCTGATGGGGATTGGGCACCTTGTCGGCCATACAGTGTGCTGGGGGAGTGCATAAACACACTGGAGTGGGCTCCCAGCGTATACCTGGGGGCTGGAGCTGACAGGTATTGGACACCTCCATTGGTCATACAGTGTGCTGGGGAGGAGAGTGTATGAGCCAGGGGGATTGGGCACCCCTCAGCTACCCAATCAGTAAATGAACTGGGGAGGGGACATGCTGACAGGGGGATTGGGAACTCCAAGTTGACTCTGAGGCAGATGGCAGAGTTGCTGCTATGTTAATTGAAATGTTACACAAGGCAGGCACGCCCTGCAATGACGGGTCGCCTCATTGCAGCAACAAATTTGTTTCAAGTTGGTGGCACGCTGGTTAAACAAGTGTCACAGCAGCATGCCACCGCATTGGGGAAAGATGGCCAAGCCTCTGTAATACAGCGGGGCATTGGCCACCACAGTGCCATGCCTCCCAAACCCTGTTTCTCTCCTAAGCCCCTCACATAATGTTTCATGCGCATGCTCGCCAACAGAAAAAGTGAGAACATATTGTGCCTGCCTACAAGTGGTAAAACAGTCATTGAAGCTGTCACTGGAGATTGCATTAAAGACAGCTTTAGTCAGCATGATTGGACCCGATGGCGCTGTGGAGCTCCTCTTCACTTTTGTTTTGCCTGTGGTGTGGTAAGGTGCTAGTGGACAGCAGAGAATTGTGGGTGGGTGTCACTAAAAGTCTGAAGAAATAAGAAATAAGTGTTTTTTGGGGTGGGGGACACATGACTTGCTAGCTTGCTCACTAAGCGAGTAAAAACAATGGCTGTCAGTTGGGAGCTGAATATTCTGTTTGTTGCAGTGATTGTAGTTCAAAGGCAGGCAAACACGGACTAATTATTTACTGGTCTCTGTTGCCTGATATTTGCCTGGGTCCAGGGTTTCTTGAACTGATTTTCTTTTTTTTTTTAAATTCAATATATTTTATTGAACTTTTTAACATAACGTAATGTAACGTAATGTAACGTAACATGACGTAACATAACATAACATCCATTGACTTCAGAGAGAAGGAGGAATGATGTTCTGATTAGACAGCAGTATTCATTACCGAACCGATTTTCTAAGATAATGAATAGCACTAGATATGTTAGCTTCCAGGTGGAGTACTGTTGTAGATATCATGCTTTATGTGATTGGGCATACAATCTTTTAATTGGCAAAAGGAAAGGATAAACAAATAGAAAGCTTCAGGTATAAGAAATAACAGCTGGCTACTTTAAATATTATTAAAACGTTCTGTCTGCTCTTTCTTGCTTTGCTTGCTCTTTGAACATTGAGGATATACACAGATGCCACTACCATGGAATATGGACTTTATTAAACAGAGAATAATGTATTGACAAGAATGTGTAATGAATTGCTTTTACTCACTCGAGGTGTCTGATATCACATAAACTACGAGAGCAAAGGCTGAGTGGTTTGTGATGGATAATTTTAGGTACAGGTTTTGACTTGTAATTGACCCACCAGTAATTATGTAGCTAATATACAAAACCAATCCATATTCTATCATACTGCCCAAAGGGAGGGCTGTATTGTTGTTTTAAACTGATTAACATGATGGTTTTATTTTTATTTGTAGCTTAGGATTTCAGGATAATTTCAGTATCATAAGGTACAAAAATGCTTTTTTAGCAAATAAGACTGAGAATTTTCAGGTCATAGGTTTATATATTTTTTCACAATTTTATTTACCCAGGATAGCCCAGCTGAGAGTCAGCATCTCTTTCCAGTGGGATCATGTTTCTGCCCATTTTGCAGCTGGGTGGACTGGCACACTGAGATGTTAAGTGACTGTCTAAGGTCACATAGTGAGTATTTGGCTCTAGTGGGGTTTCAAATTGAGATCTTTTAGTTCCCAAACCATTGTTCTAACCACTAGACCACACTGTCTGTTCTAATTAACCTTAAAGTTATGATTGTCTTGCAAGTGCAATAACACTGAAAAAATATTGCCACTTTAAGAGTGAGATGCCTGTTAGAAAATGTTGGGAATATCACAATCTTTTAGTGTCCGATATTGCCTGTTTTTGAAGTCTGCGCGACAACGATTCTGTTTTCAGCAAGCTGTCCTCAATAGTAAAGAGAGGAAGAAAAATATGGAAATCATATGAAATATAAGCAGAATTGTGTGTAAATATTGTGTATTACAACTTTCTCAGTTTATGATTCAAGCATTTTAAGGTTTTTTCCTCATGTGCATGTGAACTGCAGTTACAGTAATTTAAGTATCTTAGCACCCATCTTATGGTTTGTGGTCAGTGTCGGAAATGCCACTGGCCAGTGTGGGTAACTTCAGATATGTTCCCAGACTCTAGAGTCTTAACTCATCAGTGGAAATCATGTCTGTATATGTTTTACTGTCAGTAATAAAATAGACATGTACAGTAATTAGCACTGGACATCTGAAACTTGAGGCATAGTTCAAATCATGAGTGTATAGCGTTAAATTCTGCCAGCATCGTGTTGTGGTTAGCATTGTAAAGCTTTCTGTACTATTGACAGAGTCCAAGTTATAAACCGAAGAAACAGCTTTAGATGCAGTATGCATTAAGACTCTCAGCAACAACTGCAATTAGCATCAAAAACTAGATCTAGCCCATGGGCAGAATCATACATGGCCTCTGTAGAGGAGAGGAACTGACATTTTATGACTGCTAGCATGCCTGTTTTCTGTAGAAAGATGTTTTCACTGTATGACGATCAAGTACTAAAACAGTCCCAACTCATTTCAGTAAGTATATTTATAACTATATACAGTATACTTAAGAATTGGATCAAAGGATTGTACTGGGCTCTTCAAGCCAGATCAAAGTAAATGGCACCATGTCAGGCCAAACAGAAATTAAGCAGGGGCATCAGAAAGGGCCCCCACCTCCCTTGAGGCTAGAATCCTGGCAGAATAGATTAGAGCTGCCCCAGACAGAGAAGGTATCAGAGCAAGGGAAGGGGAGGAAGTTTGTTTCTCCTTTATTGCGGATAACACTTTGTTATTCATGAACTTAAATGATGGATAACATCCCTAGGGTTTTACATATTGTTCAGGATTTTGACAGGGCCTCTGGGTTTAAAATTAATGAAGAAAAGTCCGAAGGCCTGGCTGCTGCTGGGGGCACCCATCAATGAGGAGGGTCCGATGGTGCTGTAAACTGAAATGGGCACCAAAGGGTTTTAGGAATCTAGAGTATGGGTTATTCCAGACTTCACAAAACTGTTTTCTTCAAATTTTCCAAGACTTATTCTGAAGCACTGTTGTAGATAGCAGGAACTGCCTTTCTCAGTAGGGGCTGATTGGAGATAATCAGGATGAATATGCAACCCTTCTCATAAAAGTTCATGTTTCCATTAGAAGCAAATCCTGAAAATGCTAATGCAATTTGTGTGGATGGTATAACGAAAAACACAAGATAAAATAGTTTACAATGCTGACTCCAAAAGCAAAGGTGGCTTGGGGGTTACAGACCTTAATTAATACTGTCAGGTGTCACAGTTACAGTATCTGGTTCAGTATATGTAAAACCAGGAGTCCCTTGGCTAGGTGGCACTGGATCATCAAAGCTGTGTTGCACTTAGACTGGAGGATATCCTCTATATCATAGAATGTGAGACTACTTTCTCAGATAGCTAATCCCTAGGCAAAACTGACTGCATTGGTCTGGGGACAAGCAAATAGATGATATAATAAGTTACGGAGCAAACTCACACCCTTATTGATGCAGAATTCCTAGGTGGGGCAGATCAGGGCTGAAGAGGTTTGACTAGTTTATGGAGGGCACGCTTGTTAAATTCTTTAAGCAACTAAGGATGCAATTTTATTTATTTATTTATTTATTGAAATGTTTCACCAGGAAGGCACACTGAATAACAAGTTTTCATCTCCTGGTGCAACCTGGGAGGGTGGTAACAATTGGATGAAGAATTAGACATACCATTTAACATTTAACATAGCTGAGAAATTAAACATTCTATTACATTTGTAACAGGACATACAGTTAAAAATATCATAATCATACAATCGCATTTATGACATAACATACAGTTAAATATATCATACCTGTGGAATTATGCATTTAATTACAAGTGGCATATCTGAGGAACATAGTACAGAAATTTAATGTAGTCCTGGAGCCAGCGCCTTGCAGGAATGGATCACAGTTAAGAGGCAGATTATTTAGCAATTATTGAATGAATGAGGTGCAGTGGGGGACATCACAGAGGATGGATAGATAGATAGATAGATAGATAGATAGATAGATAGATAGATAGATAGATATTGTAGTTATATAGCATCCATCTCGAAGACTCTGGTGCTACACAGTATAAACACATATATCATACAAAACCACTTTGAAATACAATACAACAGATTTAAACAACAACAACATAGAAAATACAGCTGGGAGCAACAGCTTAACTAACCATCATAAAATGCTATTATTTAAAACACCTTCAATTACAGGCTTGATTGAATAAATATGTTTTGAGGCCCTTCTTAAAGGCTTCTACTGAGGGGGCCTCCCTAAGATGACCAGGCAAGGAGTTCCTCAAGGTAGAGCAGCTGCCACAAATGCTGTGTCGCCGAATGCTGCAGTCTAACCCTGGGAACTCCAAGGAGGCCACCCCAGCAGAATGGAGAGCCCGGTCAGGCGATATGGCACAAGGAGCACTTGCAGATAGACTGGACCCTCTTGTGCAGTGTCTTATAGGTCAACAGCCCTATCTTGAAGACAGTCCTCCACTGGACTGGCAACTAGTGCAGTTTGCAGGGTGCCGGGAGATTTGTTCACATCTTTCAACCCCATCAATAATATTGCTGGCATGTTCTGCACCAGCTGCAGTCTGCGGAGGTTGCCTTCAGATATTCCTAGGTACAGGGCATTGCAGTAGTCCAACCTGGAAGTGACGAAAACATGCACCAGTGTGGGCAGGTCATCAGGTGGGATCAGGGCTCGAATTTGGGCAATATTCCTGAAATGATAAAACCCACTTCTCACCATGGCGGACACCTGTGCATCAAGTGTCAGACCACTGTCCAGGATTACTCCTAAATTCTTCACCTGCCTAGAGGGACAAAGGCACCCCCAGCACAAGGTCAGGTGTCACCGCCTCTGCTCTGACGACCGGCTCCATCACCAGTACCTCAGTCTTGTCTGGGTTAAGCTGAAACCATTGTGAGTTATCCATATCTGGATTTCCTCAAGCTGTTAATTACAGAGTCTGACACCTGGCTAATGGGAGCACAGGACAGGTACAGCTGGGTGTTATCTGCATAGCAGTGAAAACCAAGCCCGCATCGCCTGATAATATCCCCCAGTGGCAGCATATACATCGTGAACAACAGAGGCGACAAGACCGACCCCTGTGGAACTCCATAGCACAGAAGCTTTGGATTTGATGAGAAAATTCCCATGGTCACCCTCTGCACTCTGTCTGTCAGGTATGACCTGAACCAGTTGATGACATTTCTGGACAGGCCACACCAAAACCGCAGTCAGTCAAGTAACACCTCATGGTCCATGGTGTCAAACGCCGCAGAGAGGTCTAGAAGGATCAAGATGGTAGGGTCCCTTCTATCCTCACCATCAGGAGGTCATTAGCACCTCACCAGAGCCATCTCTGTACTATGCCCCACTTGGAACCCAGACTGGAAAGGCTCATAGGTGGAAGAAGCAGCAAGATGTCTCTCCAGCTGAATGGCTACCACCTTTCTACAACCTTCCCTAAAAATGGGAGGTTCGAAACAGGTCTGTAATTGCTGAGGCAGTCCGGATACAAAGATGTTTTTTCAAAGAGGTTCAACCAAAGCCTCTTTCAAGGCTAAAGGAAAGATCCCACTCCTTAATTAACTCCAGACTATCCCAGCAATCACAGGACCAATCAGGTCCAAACATGCCACCAAAAGGCAGGTTGGGCCTGGATCTAAATCACAATGGGTCGGCCGCAGCTTAGAGATTATCTCTATCACCTCCCTACCCCAATCAGCTCAAACTCATCCCACACAGGAGGAGTGCTCCAACTCAACTCAGGCTGGACCCTGCAGCCCTTTCGAGATGTTCAATGAGACCTTAGCCCTGATGGAGGACACCTTGTCAGTGAAAAACAGAGCAGCCCTCGCACCTTGTGCTCGAACCTACCCCTCCAAACAGACAGGCAGGATGTAAAAGCCTGTCCACTGTGTGGAAGAGCTGAGCTGGCCTGTTTCGCTGTAGCAATCTCCCAGACAGAAACTCTGCCTTTTATGGGAGATTGCCCCTGGTAGTCCATATAATGTGACCTCAGGGCCAATTTGTCCTCCACCAGACCAGACCTCCTCCAATGCCTCTAACCTCTGGCCCTTAGTCTTTAAACCTCAGAGATTCTCATCATACCAGGGAGATTTCCGACGAGTAGACAGGGTCAGACACGCAAGGGTGCTGCTTTCAGTCAAAGGCTGCACCAACCACCCCATTATAGGCCGCTACTGCCTCCTCCAACCAATCACACAAGCTGCCCCAACACCCTATAGGTCCAGAACCACCAAAGGTCCTCTGGGATACTCCCTTAAAGACCAGTACTGGACCATCTCCATAGGGCAGGACCATCTGGGGCCCCAAACATGAACCCCACTGTGCTATGATCTGACCAAGCACCGGATCTACACTAAGGTCCATAATGACAAGACTTTCTATAGATACATTAGTGAAAGGAGAAAGTCCAGAGGGGGTATTGCTAAACTCAAAGGAGAAAAGGGGCATGTGAGGAGGAGGACTCTGTAAAAGCATCTATCCTAAATAGATACTTTTGCTCAGTATTTACTGAAGAGAAGGTAGGGCAGGGCCCACAGCCCAGCACCATGGACACGCGGGGAGGTGAGCACTACTTCCTTCACAAGAGAAAGGGTCCTACAAGAGCTTGCTAAGCTCAGGGTGGACAAGGCAATTTGACCTGATGGCATACATCCCAGGGTACTTAAGGAGCTAAGGGTGGAACTAGCAGAGCCATTAGCAGAACTGTTTAGTCAGTCTCTGAGCACAGGAGAGGTCCCAAAAGACTGGAGAAGGGCTTTGGATCCCGCCCACAAGAGTGGTAGCAGGGAGGAGGCAAGGAACTACAGACCAGTCAGTCTTACCTCAGTAGTGGGCAAGATTATGGAGGCATTCCTTAAGGAAAGGATAGTGCAACACCTGGAATCTGTAGGGCACAGGATCCAAGACAGCATGGGTTTACAAACGAAGGTCCTGTCAAACTAATCTTACAGATTTCTTTGACTGGGTAACCAGAGTGGTGGACCAAGGGAAGCAGTTGATGTCGCCTACCTTGACTTCAGCAAAGCTTTCACACTGTTCCACATAGAAGATTGATAAATAAGCTGGGTAGGCTCGGGTGAGTCAGAAGTTGGTCAACTGGGTGGCAAACTGGTTGACGGGCAGAAAACAGAGAGTGGTAGTAAATGGTATACAGTCAGAAGAGATGCAAGTCACAAGTGGGGTACCTCAGGATCAGTCCTGGGGCCAGCCCCTTCAATATCTTTATTAGTGACATTGCAGATGGGCTAGAGGGTAAGACTTGTCTGTTTGCAGATGACACCAAGATCTGCAACACAGTAGATGATCCAGATGGGGTGGGCAGAATGAGAAGAGATCTGGATAAACTAGCAAAATGGTCAGAAGAGTGGCAATGGGGATTTAATGCAAATAAGTGCAAGATCATGCACATAGGGAAGAGAAACCCTGAAGCCACCTATAGGCTGGGAGGGAGTTGCTGGCAGTCACAAAGGAAGAAAGAGACTTGGGCATCATCACCGATGACCTGAAATCATCCAACCAGACCTCTAAAGCAGTAGGTAAGGCTAGGGAATGTTAGGATATATTAGTAGGGATATCACAAGTCGTAAGAGGGAGGTAATAATCCCTCTTACAAGACACTGGTTAGGCTCTCATCTGGAGTACTGCATGCAGTACTGGAGGCCACACCTTCACAAGGACATTAACCAAATTGAGGCAGTCCAGAGAAGGGCAACCAAAATGGTGCAGAGACTGCATCAGAAGACATATGAGGACAGATAAACAGAGCTCAATATGTATACCCTAAGTAAAGGAGGAGAGAGGTGATATGATCGAAACATTCAAACACCTTAAGGGCATTAACAAGGTGAAAGAGTCTAACATGTTTAAATATAAGAAAATAGCAGGACAAGAGGATACAGCATGAGATCAGAGGGAGGCCGATTAAGGGGAATGTAAGGAAATTATTTTTCACAGAAAGAGTGGTGGATGCATGGAACGACCTACTTAGGAAGTGGTGGCTATGAATACTGTGCAGGGCTTCAAACAGGCATGGGATAGGCATAAGGGAGCAATACAGATGAGTATGAATAGATAGGCCACTGACAGAGCAAAGCCCAGGGCACATTTATAAGGTAGAAAAAAATGGGCAGACTGGATGGCCTTCAAACAACATGAAGTCTTGCTATATTATGACTATTGCAGTTTGTCCCAGCCTTAGAACTGCTCCGAGGTGAAAGAGTTAACTTCCATGCAGAGCATGGAGCTTAGAGTGCAGCTCGGTTCAGAAGTTTGTTAGGCTGGTTTCAAACCGAAACTGGCCAGATTCTTTATCTACCACTGAACAGTCGCCTCGGAGATTCCTCCTGTTGCTCGGTTCATTTCTTCGGTTTAAAGCGCTATTTCTCGTTTAATTTAACCGCGATTTAATTATTTTAACCGCAAAACCGATCGGTTCAAGCTCTGTCTATGGTAATCATAAGTAATAGATAGGGTTTTCTGTGGAACTTGTAAAGTGTTATCGGTTCAGTTGAACCGATTGAATTGTATAAAAATTTAAGTTTAAAGCCTTTAAGGCTTCTTAGAGTGCGGTTCCCGGTTCTTATCGGTTCTAAAAAACGGATTTCATTACGCTTTTTTTCCACGACTCTATGACACGGTTTGGAACCGATAAGGGTGTCTTGCCTGGCACTGCCATTAAAAGGGCAAGTTTGTTGGTTAGGCTGGCATCATGTCTGAGAAACCCAAAAGAAAAAACTGGCCCACTGGTTTCAATACTGTAGTGTCTGTGGGGAAGCTGCTGCTGGGCTGACCCACACACCTACATGTGTTCATTGTCTGGGGTTTGACCACCCCAATTCAGACTGCCAGATTTGTAAACATTTCCTGCAGCCACCCTGGACAAGAGAGTGGGCAGGCTTAGGGAACAAGAGGCCAAAAAGTCCGCTGACCCGATGGCCAGCCCGGTTCGGTGCCAGCTGAACCGGAGGGAGTGCCTCTGACCAGGGCGAGACTTCCTCAGGCAACGAAAAGCTGGCTCTGAGGAGCCAGTTCCAGCAAAGAAAACTAAGAAATCAGCAGGTTTGAGTCCAAAATTCCTTCTCCAACTGCTGCAGAGATAGCCTGGGCAATACAGATTGTCCAGTCCCTGTCCTCGTTCCCTCCGAACCGCCACTGTCTTGCAAAAGGTTGGTTCAGTCAGTTCCAATGGTTCAGGATTATGATATAGAAGAGTTCTATGAACCAGGGAGGGGATGAGGATTATGATCAGTGTGAATGTGACTTTGAGAGTCTGGATGTGCCCATTGAACGGACATCTCCCAGACAGACCTTCAGGTGAGTCTCCCCTCAGGCTTTCTGAGTCCCCTTCTCATTTTTGTTTTATAAAAAGTTGCTGAGACCCTCCAGCTTCCCTTAGGGAGGCTTTGGATGAGCAAGAGGAGCCTGACTATGTGGAGATGATGGATATCCCAGAGTCCAGGAGGTTGTCCATCCCTTTACATAAATCTTTTAGAAAACAAACAAATAAAATTTTAAAAGCTCCTAATTCTGTGCCTCCTGTGGATAAAAAGATGGACAGGAGGTACACTTTGTCAGGTCCTGATACAGATTTTCTTTCACAGCAATGCAGTCATGTTAGTAGTTCAGGCTGCAGCCTGTGATAAAGCTAATATTCCACTGGCTTCACATCCTCCTGACAAGGATTCCAGGAAGATTGATGCTATGGCCAAAAACAATACATGGCAGCATCCTTGGACTCAGACAAGCAAACTATATGGCTTATGTCAGGAGATACCAGAAATCTAGATGGGATACTGTCATGGCCTTAGCTAAGCAGGTCCCTGGCCAGCTTGAAAAGGAGCTGTAGCAGGTGGCTCTTGATGGTATTGAGGCATCTAAGGTGCACCCATGCTGCAGTGGATTCTAACGATGTATCCTCTAGAGTCATGGCTACATCTGTGGCTTTTCGGAGATTGGCCTGGCTCAGGTGTACTATTTTATCACAGGATACCCAGTCTAAGGCTATGGATTTTCCTGTGGGGAAATTCTCTGTTTGGGGAGCAGACAGAGAATTATATGAAGAAAATGGATGAATATAGAACCACTTACAGGAGTGCACAAGCCAAGGAACGGCAAGCCACTCTCAGAGGCAGCCTCCCAGGGGTAGGGGTAGGGGTAGGCCTTTTCACAGGCCTTTTACCAGACCCAGGCCTCCTCCTCCTCTTCAGCCTATGTACAGAGGGGTTCTTCAGAGGGAGAGGCAGATGGGGTTCGAGCAGGCCTGCTCCCACCCCTCAGCCCTAAAGCCCTGCCAAACAGGCACCCCTGATGGGATGCCCAGGGTCGGCTCTCCACTACCTGTAGGGGCAGGTTAGCTCACTGGCCCAGGACTGGCAGTCTTTAACTTCAGACAGGTGGGTCCTGGAAGTAGTGAGCCAGGGTCTGGTTCTCAGCTCAAGAAATTCCAAAGATGAGAGCCAGATTTTTCCACCTACGAACCCTTTAGAGACTCTTGCTTTGGAAACAGAAGTCTCAACCCTCTTGGCTCTCAGAGCTGTAGAAAGGGTTTCTCCCTTCACCAGGGCAAGGGTCTGTACTCCAGGTACTTTCTTGCCCCAAAAGACAGGGAGTGCGGCCTCATCCTGGATCTAAGATATCTAAACAAGCACCTTTTAAAGCCAAAGTTCAAAATGGTGACACTGGGAATGATTTTACCCTCCCTAAGGCCAGGGACTGGCTAGCTTCCCTGGACCTCAAGGATGCCTACTTCCATGTTCTTATCAGAAGCTCCCATTGAAAGTACCTCAGATTCCGAACTGCCCTGAGGCCATTATCAGTTCAGAGCAATGCCCTTCAGCCTCACTTCTGCCCCCAAGGGTGTTCACAAATGTCTGGCAGTAGCAGTTGCTCATCTAAGAAGGCAAAAGATTGCCATTTTCCCTACCTGGACGACTGGCTCATTGTGGGTCAGTCTCCAGACCAGGTCAAATCACACCTGCTAGTTACCCAGCAGCTGCTTACCCTCTGGGATTTCTTCTCAGTCTTCCAAAGTCGTTTTGGAACCTGTCCAGGTACTCACCTTTATAGGCACAGAACTGGACACAAAGCAGGCCAGAGCCTTCCTTCCCTTGGAAAGGGTAAGGACCTTAGTGGCCCTGGCCGCCTCCTTCACTCTGGCAGGTCTCGACCAGCAGGCATTTCCTGCAGCTCCTAGGACACATGGCTGCCTCCACAGCTGTGGTGCAAGGAGCAAGATTTCAGATGAGGGACATTCAATTCCATTTGAGAGCTTTCTGGTCTCAAAGAAGAGATCCTCTATCCAAGTTAATCCCAGTGATCTGAACCTGATCCAGGCCCTTCAGTGGTGGCAGGATCAGAGCAATCTGAGATGGGGTGCCTTTCATCCCTCTGTCCCATTCCTTGACCCTTACTACAGATGCATCCCTCCTGGGATGGGGAGCTCACATGGGCGACCTTTCCACCCAGGGGTTATGGTCCCCTCAGGAATCTCTGCTCCACATCAATCTGTTGGAACTCAGAGCTGTTTTTCTAGCACTTCAGGTTTTCTCTGCATCTGTTCAGAACAAGGTGGTACAGGTCAGAACAGACAACACCACTACAATGTGGTACATCAACAAACAAGGGGCACTCGGTCTTTGGCCTTGTGCACCGAGGCGATGAAGTTGTGGTCTCTAGCTTATTCCTGAACACTTCCCCAGAGCAGTTCACCTCCCAGGCAAGGACAATGTCCTGGCAGATGCTCTTAGCAGGATTTCCCAGGGCCATCACGGATGGTCACTGGATCCCCTAGTACTGGGGATGGTGTTTGCCAGATGGGACACACCTCAGATAGATCTTTCGCAGCCCCAGACAATCATCAACTTCCACTGTTTTGTTGCAGGCCCCAGTGTTGGGCTCAGTTCCCTGGATGCCTTTCTCCTCGATTGGGAAGGGAAGTTTCTTTATGCCTTCCCCTTCCCTCTCCTGTTCAAAGTACTAGTCAAAATCAGGTCTCAGCCCTGCAAACTGATCCTGATTGCTCCAGACTGGGCCAGGCAGTCCTGGTACCCACCTCCTGTCCTAAGCAGTCCATCTTCCTGTGTCTCCCCAGGAACCACAATCTGTTAACCTGTGCTCAGGGAGAGTTTGGTATCCGAATCTCAAATCCCTCAACCTCAAGGCTTGGCTCTTGAGCAGTTAGAGTTTGCTGATTTACAACTTTCTAAAGTGTTCTCGAAATCCTGAAGGCTGCTAGGAAGCCTTCCACCAGGGCTACCTATAACTCCAAGTGGAAAAGGTTTTCCATATGGTGTTCTGGGAAGCATGTTTCCCGGAATCTGCTGATCTACCCACTGTATTGGACTACATGGTCCATCTTAATTCTTTGGGACTGAGACCAGCTACCCTGAAAGTGCACTTGGCTGCTGTCTCTGCCTTCATTTCAGCAGGAAGCCCTCTTCTCTTCTGCTCATCCTGTATTTTCCAAGTTTTTAAAGGATTGCTTCACACCAATCCTCCATTCAGGGACCCTGCCCCGGCTTGGGATCTTAATGTATGCATTGCTCAGCTAATGCAACCCCTTTGAGCCTCTGTCTTCGGCAGAGCTTAAGTTTTGACTTGGAAAACTGTATTTCTGGTAGCCATCACTTCTGCCAGGCGTATAAGTGAGTTACAGGCTTTATCAGTAGAGACTGACTTTATTTCCTTTCACAGGGATAAAGTAGTCCTCAGGACTAACAGGAAGTTTTTGCCTAAGGTGGTTTCAGATTTCCACCTTAACCAATCTATTTCACTTCCAGTGTTCTTCACTGACCATTCCTCCTCTGGTGAGAGGAGGCTGCACAGCTTAGATGTTAAGAGGGCCCTAAGTTACTACATAGAGCGCACTAAGGGTCACAGGTTTGACTCCCTCCAACTGTTTCTCACTTATGGTGAGGTTGAGAAAGGAGACCTGCCACTAAGAGATCCATTGCCAGGTGGATCGCTTTCTGTATCCAATTTTGCTATCAAAAGCTGGGTAAGGTTTCCCTCAGGCCTGAGGGCTCACTCTACCAGAGGTACAGCTGCATCTCTAGCTGCTGCTAGAGACATCCCTATCTTGGAGATATGTCAGGCAGCTACTTGGAAGACAGTACACACTTTTACAAGCATCACCCTGGATATTCAGGCCAGGAGGGATGCTAGGTTTGGCACAGCCATACTTCAGAGCCTATTCCCTAAGTAGGTTCTGTCCCTCCTCCATGGAGGTACTGCTGTGAGTTGCAATAGTCATAATATAGCAAGACTTCATGTTGTTTGAAGAAAAATTACTCACCTTAGTAATGTTGTTTCTTCTAATGGAGTCTTGCTATATTATGACCTCCCCCAGCCTGCCTCTCAGAACTCCTACTTTGGGTATGGGTGGTAGTCCTTTGTTGGCATTTATTGATGCCCCTTTCATGTTTGGGTGTTGTGTTTATTTAGTTATTTTATCTTATTTCTGGTCCACTGACTTGAGTCTTTGTGTTGGGACCAGGAAAATGTGTTAATATATTAGTGACCAGTTGGCTAGTGTAGGTTACAGCTTCCACACAGAACCTTAGTGAGTTTTTGCTCATAAAGATCTGACGGTTTGGGTTTGAAACCAGCCTAACAGAGCTTCTGAACCGAGCTCAGTGCCTAAGCTCCATGCTCTGCATGGAAGTTAACTCTTTCTCCGGAGCAGTTCTAAGGCTGGGACAAACTGCAATGGTCATAATATAGCAAGACTCCATTAGAAGAAACAACATTACTAAGGTGAGTAATTTTTTCATGGTCCTTATCTGCCATCAACCTCTATGTTTCTATATCCAACTCAGAAGAAAAGACCAGATCCAATGTGTGGCCGTCCAAGTGAGTCATTGTGATTACCTTCTGTGTCAGACCCAGTGCCCCCATGCTCCTGAGAAGATCTATCCCAAATTTTGATAGTCCCCTATTGACTCCAGGCATTGAAGTCCCCATGATCAACCACCTGGGGTCTCCAACACAGGCTCATGACGAGTTCCTCGATCTCTGCAAAAATCCCCATCACTAACTGGGGCGATAGAGCAGGAGGACACTAAAGCCTGCACCCACACACCCCCGCAACCACACATTCAAAGGACCTTATAGGACCCACAGGCAGCACTGTGAGATTTAGGCTAGATTTAAAACAAATGGCCACCCTCCGCCCCTATGATCCTTCCTCGGCTGTATATCATGGAGTATCTGGCTGGCACTGCTGCCCCTAAAATTGGGGTGGCATTTTCATCCAGCCATGTCTCCGTGATGCAGGCCAGATTGACAGAGGATTATCAAGTCCGCCATTATAACTGTCTTGTTCCTTATCGATCTGGCACTGGCACATCACAGCCGAGTAGAATGAGGTGAAGCAGCTGGACTAGCCATCTGCCCACACTCTAAGGTTGAGCCTTGGGATAGAGGGGTAGACAGGGAAACCAGTTGGGGAAGGAGAGGATAAAGATGGGGAGAACATTACTGGAGAAAACTGAGCAAAAAAGAATCAGTTGTGAGGGGCAAGTTAACACAGGGCTAGTGCAATCTGGGAGCACCCCAAACAGAACAAAAGAGCAAATTATTAGCTCACATGAACTAATTCCTTTGATTAAGTGCAGGAAGTAGAAAGGGGCAGGAGAGAGGTGGAGATAAGGGATAGGGAAGGAAGGATGAGTCATACCTGGAACTGACCCTTCAGAGTGCAGAGACTACTGCCAGTGGCAGAACGAGTCGAGAACTTAGAATAAGGGGCAGGAGGAGGCAAGGACAAGTTGGTAGAGATAGTAGAGGGATGGCAAAGGAAGGAAGAGGAGGGTGGGAGAAACTTGCCTAAGACTAGGGCCTCATCAGGATGTTGAGAACCCTGCCAGAGAGCAGTCACAGGCAAGGATGAGTTAGGTAGAGAGGATGGAGGAAAAGGGAAGGAAGAGTCATTTCCCAGTGCTGGACCCTCCAGGATGCTGAAAACCTGCCAGGGACAAGTTGGGATAAGAGAAAAGAAGGATGAAGGGAAAGGAGGAAAGAAGAAGCTTGCCTAAGACTAGGCCACTCCAGGATGCTGAGAACCCTGCCAGTGCATAGAATCAGGTGAGGACTAGTTGGGTAAAAGGATAAAGGGAAAGAGGAGGAAAGAAGAGTAACTACTCAGTGCTGGGCCCCTCCAGGATGCAGAGAACCTGGCTAGGGATAGAATTAGGCGAGAACAAGTTGGGCAGAGGGAATAGGGGGTTAGAAGAGGAAAGGGAAAAAGGAGAGAGGAAGAAACTAACCTGAGAGACATTGCCAGGGTGCTAAAAATTCCAAAAGAGGGCCGATTTAGGAAGGACAAGTTGGGTAGAAAGGAGAGAGGGGAGGGAGGGAAGGAGGAGGCTTGCCTAATGCTAGACCCTCCAGGATGCTGAGAACCCTGCCAGAGGTCAAAAATCAGCAGGGGCAAGTTGGTAATGGAAAAAAGGTTAGGGGTAGGAGTGAGGGGGTAGCGGTGAAGGGAGAGGAGGCATACTGAAAAGCAGGCTCAGGGGAGGAAGGTTTAATAGGAGATGTGAGTCATGGAGAAGGACGGAGGTATAGGAGGATGGTTAAGGAGGTTAAAGCAGGAGCAGTTAGATGAGAGAAAGTTGTGTGAGGCAGAGCAAAGGAGTGTAGTAGGAGGAGTGCCATATTTGGGGGTGAGGGAGTTCCAGATTTGTGGAAACAATGGGTAAAGCCTGACTGACCAATGAGAGTGGTTCAGCGGGGACCAACAAAGTGCGAGTGTCAGAGGATCTGAAGGAGGAGGGGAAGAGGAAGAGATTCAGCATGAGAGGTAGGAGGAAGTTCTCCTAACCAAAATTTGAGGTGAGTTTGGAACAATGCGTGAGGCACCTGTTGGCAAGCAGAGGAAGGGACAGGGTGCAGAGGTCACAGAGATGAGTGTGTGATGGAGCATCAAGGGCAAATCAACAGAAGGAGTTAAAGAGAATGTCCAATCTGGTTAGGTGGATTTGGGAGTGGCACCATAGACTACATCACAGTAATCAAAAATGGGGAGGATCTTCTGGACTAGTTCATGCCATGCCATAGGATGGATGGAACTATGGTTCCTTAATAAGGCAGCAAGCTTGGGCATAGTTTTCAGGATGGGGTCAGCGTGGCCAGAAAGTTGAGGTGCTGGTGGTCTAACCAAACCCCAAGGTATCTGAATGAGGAGGTGTCCTCAGGAGTGTCCCATCAAGGGTATGGAAAGATGGTAAACGGTGGAGCCTAGAGAGTCTCTGCCTAGTGCCAAAGGTCATGGAGATAGTCTTTATGGCATTTAGGAATAGTTGATGTGAGGCAAACCATAGTTGAACCTGGTGGAAGTTATGCTGAAGGGTGGTTGCTACATGAGTGGAGCATTTGTCAGAGGAGAACAGGATGGTGTCATCAGCATACATATGGATAGAGGAGGAGGGGGAGCCTACTGAGGGCAAGTCATTTAGGAAGTTGAGAAGAGAATGGGTCCAAGCACCAAGCCCTGTGGGACTCCTGGTGAAATGGGGGAGAGATTGTATCCTGGTTCTTGACTGATTATGTTCTGCCTGAGATAAGCTCTAAACCAGTTTGGGGCAGAAGTAGACAACCCAGCAACCATAAGGGAGTCAAGAAGTAGGACATGGGAGACTGTGTTGAAAGCCTTGGCGAGGTCAAGAAAGATGGCCTAGATAATGAGGCCATTATCTATCCCGGTGAGGATGGAATCAGTGAGCCTGAGTAGGAGGTGGTAGTGGAGTGGTTCTTCCAAAAACAGATTGGAACGGGTGAAAAAGGAAGAGCCATTGAGGAAGGAGGTTAGTTGAGAGGACCAGGTGTTCTTGGAGTTTAGCAAGGGCAGGGAGGAGGAGGAGATTGGGAAAATTTGCAGGGGAGAAGGGGTCACCACCCTTTGGGAAAGGGAGGACCACTGCATGTTTCCAGGAACAAGGGACAGATAAGGATGAGAAGGAAAGATTTAAGATTAAGGAGTGAGGGTAAGCAATAGCAGAAGCTGAAAGGTAGAGGACTTTAGAGTGAAGGTCATCCGTGATGAGCCTTGGAAGGATTAAAGAGATAAGGGCATTAGTGTTTCTTCTGGAGAGACAGCAGAAAAGGAGAAGGAAGGGTGGGTATGGACAGGTTGGAGGATGAGGAGGGGATATTAGAGGGAGGGACTTTAGAAGTGCTGTGGCGCAGGAGGTATAATAGGTTAAACTCTTGAGCCACTGCGCACAGTTTGGAGACCAATGAGTTATTTATTTTAAGCACATGGGAGGCAGATGTGAAGGGAGAATAGGGCATGGACCACTTTCCAGAATTTGGAGGGAATTGATATTTTTGAGAAAAGATGATTTAAATATTCAGACTTGGCAAGTCTGGTAGCTTTATGCAGGCATTTCTTAACATGTGATTACCTGGTATAATCTGGGAAAGCTGGGAGGCCTTATGTTTCCTCCAAGCTTTGTCTCATTCCCTGAGACAGGTCATTAACTCAGGAGGAGACCCAGGGATGATGGTTGCCATGAACTCTAGTGCATTTGAATGGAGCGTAGGAGTTCCATGTAGTTAGAAATTGATCTTTCAAATAAGCAAGGTCTTGGTCAATGGAAGAGGCAAAGGCAATAGGGGACCAGTCTGCTTTCAGGAAAAGCCATTCAACCACCACCACCTCTCTCCTATGGCTCACAGACTCCATCCTAACTGGGATAGACAATGGCAAATTACCTCTGCCATTTTTGTTGACCTGGCCTAGGCTTCGACACTGTCTCTCACTCCTTCTCTCAACTCACTCCCAGCAGCTGGGCTATCTCTCCATCACAAACTGGTTCAAGGCTCACCTTACTGGTAGAACTCAATCAGTTAAGATATTGGACACCACTTCCCTCCCAATTAGCACTGGAGTCCCCAGGGCTTGGTATTAGATCCCTCCTATTTTCGCCTCTTAAATGACCTTCCTCTGTTTCTCCCCTCCTCCACTATACATATGCATGCCGATGATACAGTCCTGTATGCATCTGGTTCCTGTCCTGTTGAGGTTACAATCAGCTTACAGCAAGAATTCAAAAAGGGTCAGTTCTGATTTGCTAACCATAAACTTTTCCTCAATGTCAAAAAGACAGTCTCCATGACCTTGGTACAAGGCAGAGACTCTCTAGGCTTCCTTCCTACTCACTTTTCACACCCTTGAGGGACTTTACTTGAGGACACATCCTCCTTCAGATAATTAGGTGTTTGTTTGGACCAGCATCTAAACTTCTCTGGACATATTGACACCATCCAGAAAAAACTGCGCCCCAAGCTTGGTGCCCTGTTCAGGAACTGTAGTTGCATCCCTCCCACGCTAGGCATGAAGTTGTTCAGAAGATGATACTGCCATTTTCAACTGCTGTGACATGGTCTATGGTGCTGCTACTAAGTCCTCCTGGCCAGGATGGACACCCACTTCAATTCCTTCTGCCGCTTGTCTGGATGTCCCCCTCGCACCCATCAATGCGATCTTATTGTGCCCTATCCTTCCCCACTCTTACAAATAGGTGACTCTCCCACTGTGCTAAATTCTGTTTCCAAGCACCAGTTGGATGAGCTCCTTCCTACCTCACTCCTCCTTTATAACCCCCACCTTCCCATTCCTTAGATCAGCTGACTCGCACTCTGGTTGTCCCCTGCAGATCCACCCAAATCGGCCAATTTAGTTACTCTCATCACCTCCCATAAATTTGGAATCCCCTAAATCTGGCACTCATCCTCCACCTACTCCATCAGCTCTGCCCTCAATAATTACCTTGTACCTAGCTGCTCCTACCATGTCCCTCCTAGTTCCTCCTCTAAGCCCTGAACAAACCCTACCACCCTATCTCCTCACCTTCATTTTACCTGTGCACACCCACCTCCCAAATCTCTAGCCCTTCTCCTCTTCCTCTAATTGCCCCCTTACTGGCCTCCCTTGATCTCCTCACAGAATGTAAAGGACCCTGAATGCTCTCCATGGGTCCCTCTCTCCACCTCAAGGGGCTTGTATCTCATCTACTCCTTTCCCCCCACCATCTTATAGGGGTCTGTCTGAGACACTGCCTTATCTCCTTCTTCTGGTCCACCCCGTCCCTTGCAGGGTTCTCACATCCTGAAGGGGTCTCCAAGGGCATGACTCTTCCCCTCCCACCTCACCCTCTGTCCTCTTTTTCCCTTTTCTTTCATGAAGCACTTGTTTACTTATTAATCTGGCACTTATTATTGTTCACTCCTTCCACCTGCTATGCTCAACACTGTTGTAACACTTGTAACACCTGCCTTACAACTGTATGTTAATGTTGAACTTGTAACTTGAATGTTTAATGTCTCATTCCAGATGTACCCTTCCCCAGATCACACCGAGATGAGAGACTTGTTACTCTGTGCCTTCCTGGTGAAACATTTCAATAAATAAATACTGAAAATAAAATCAGAGCTGGCCAGTTCATTAAGAAGGAGATTATGGTTTAAGGAGCTGAAGGAGCGGAGTTGCAGAATTTTGTGTGGCGGTTTTGGTCTATGGACTTTCCTGACTATGAAGATTGGGTGGTGATCACTGACAGAATCCGGGAAGATGTCTGACTTACTGACTCAATGAAGGTGAGAGGTGAGAACCCAGTCTATCTGGGAGTGGTTAATGGTTTTATGATTTAGGCGGTGGGTTCCAGGATGAGTTGGGAGAGATTGAGGGCCATGATGCCATTACTTGTCTTGGCAGTTGTTGGTGATAGCCAGTTTAGTTTGCATCACCCAGGATGTATAGCTTGCCTTTATGTGAGAGGGAGGTTATGAGGTAATGAGATCCAAAGTATCAGATGCCTTGGAACCAGGTTGACAGTACATGCCAGCTATGAAGATAGGGGAGGAAAAGGCAAGGTAAAGTTTACTATGAGTGCTTCATAGGCAGAGGGTAATGAGGATGATAGAATAGTTGTGAATTGGAGTGAAGACAGGATATACATGGTTACTCCACCACCCCTGTCAGTCCTATCCTGCCTGATTATGGAATAACCTGGGATATTAATGGTGAGATCAGGTATTTTAGCTTAACCAATTTTTTTCTGTTAAAATTTGAATATCAGGTATGAGGAGATTACCATAGGATGTAAAGGTAAATTTTTGAGACAAGACTGCAGATGTTTAAGTGGAGGATTTCAGGCCCTTGAGAGGCAGAAGGGTGGGGAAGTTGGTACGTTAGTGGAAGGATTGCAGCTGGCAGAGGTGGGTGTACTGGGGCCAGGATTAGAATAAGCATTTCCTGATGTGAGTAAGAGGAGTGCTATTATGAGGGAGTGGAGTTTAGGGCATTTATGATGGCTGAGTATTTTGGAAGTATTTGGGGGCTAGGTGAGGTGAGGAAGATAAGGTGGTGAAAGAAAGCTAGGTGGCTAGGCTGAGAATAGAGTAGCAGGAGGAGGTAGGGATGTGAGACCAGAGCATTTAAGGGGTGTAGGAGTTATGGCAAGGATAAATTTAGGGCTAGGAGAGCGGAGGAGAAAGGTGAGAAAGGTTTATTGAATTGAGGAGAGTGCGGTTGAGGTAGATAAAATTGATAGAAGAATTAGAAAGAGGGAAAGTGGTGAAGGAAGGGTGGGCATATTGTATGGAACGGGAGCAAGAATAGATGAGGGTATACTAATGAGCAGAAGGGAGTAGATCAGTGGCACTGGTAGAAATAAAGTGATTGAGTAGTGGTGGACAGTAACAGTTGCCAGCAGCAGCAAGTTGATTGCATTGTTACCCTCTAGTGGCTTTGCAGTATAATTTGCAAATGGGAAAGCAGACAAAAATAAAATACAGAGCAGTAAATACAACCCAGCAATATAAAAATATGTGCAAACTAAGCAGCTTAGAGAAAGCAGTAGCAATAAGAGGGCAGGAGAAAGGTGAAATGTCCAGTCAAAGCTGAGGAAGTGAGATACAAAATCAAATCAGACAGTGGAGACAGAAAGCATCAAGATTCAAGCCTGGTAGCACAAAAGGCTGGGCTACATCTCTGTGTCTGTACTTGTGGGTCTCAGGGCTGTCTGGCAGTCGGGCAGGTCACTGTGGAAGAGCCCCGGAGAAGGTGCAGCTCCCACGGGAGAGGTTGGAGGCAGATGCCCATTTAGGGTTAGTGGCCTGTGGGTCTCAGGGCTGGCTGGCAGTCGGGCAGGTTGCCATGGCTTCTGTAACAGGATATGTTTAGGTACTTGCATGTCAGGCATTTTGTAACCATGGACCCCTGCAGATCACATCTTGCAAGCCCAGAAAGCCCCATTGGTTTGCCATATTCACTCTTTGGCAGAAATGGATTCTAGGGAGAAATTGATATCTTCAATATGCTTAGGTCTGAGAGCCTTGGAAGGTAAACAGGTTAATTGTATCAGGGGAAAAGTGACAGGCAGAGGCAGGCTGCAATATATGGGATGGGAGTGGAATGCTAAGGTTCCAAGCTAGTAAGACAACTGCTTCCCATCCTGCAGGGAGTTTAGTTGGCAAGTGACTGCACAATATTTTAAGACCCCAACTATATCCAAACACTATGGGACTCCCCAAATTCTATTGTAGATTATGCAGGAAGTTGGGGACCCACAAGCACATATGTTGGGGTTTCCTAAGCCAGTGAAGTTCTAGAAACAAATTAAGGAAGTCATTGGTCAAATAATTGGAGTATACCCCTTACTCATTTATGAACCTGGTGATTGGCATTATACCTAGAAGTGTTGCGAAAAGAAAGGAAAATATCTATACAATATTCTGATTACTGCTGCATGAAAAAGACTTGCTAAAAGTGATTTACAAATGTCATACCCACTATGGAGGGTGGTTCAAGATTTGTAAAGATATCCTACGAATGGAGCACATCACAGCCACTCGCAGACACCAAATAGACAAATACAGTGCTGGATAGTTGCCCTTTATGAGCTACTGGTGTATGTAAAAATGTGGGTGGGGTAGGCGCCCTAGAAGGGTTGGCCATCGATGGTAGGTCCACCTGTACATCATGGTCACATAACAGGGGATACCCTGGGTCCTGTAAGATGCCAAATATTAAGTGAGGTTGAACTTCATCTAATATATTTTACTCTCAGAATTAGATCCAAGGTGGCTTTTATCTTACTTTTACAATGAAGTTCTCCTTTTCCACAGTGTAAGCTATAATGAATTATCAATACCCAGTTTCCTTTATTCTTACCTTCTTGTTTGTGCTTGTAAGAATTACTGTTATTTATTTGATATTGTTCTTGTAAATGATATACGGTACTTGTTTCAACTTGTTTTCTTGCTGCAGCAAAATAATAAAACTATGCTTACAAAACAAACAAGCTGTAAAGACGGCGGCCAGTTGTGGCATGTTGTGCTGGTGTGCCATCATGGAGTTTTTATGCTCCCAAACTATGACATTCTGGGTGCTTTGGGGAGGAGGGCGAGATCGGGATTGTAGCAGAGGGTGGGGATGAGTGTTGTGTAGTTAATGATTGGGCTGGGGAGGAGGAGGGTGGGGGCTGTTTTATTTTATGGTATTTCCAGAATTGGAATGGTCATGAATAAAGCCACTATTCATTATTCAGAGCCAAATAATGAATAGGGCATTATTTGTGGTATTTGGGAAATACTATTCATTGCACACACACACCTGCAAGGGTCTTTAGACCATCCAAGGCCAAATAAGGCATAATCCAGGGGATGTTTCTAGGGCAGTAAAAGCCACTTGATATCTGAAACTGAAGTGTCTACCTGCAATCCACAATGGATGAAGTTGCCCAGTTGCCATTCAATTTGTGATTCAGGTTGGGGGATGTATTCAGATCAAGGTTTGGATTAATTCTACCCTTACAAGCAGGAGTGGTACTCTCTTATGAATTCTTATTCCAGACTCCGACTTGCTATTCCAAGGATGAAAGCAGGGACATTTGAGATGCATAAATGATAAAAGTGTTCTTCAAGTGAATAGTCTGAAGGAAAATGCAAGATTGCTAAGCAATTTCTATGAGGTTTTTTTTGTCACAAAAATCTGCCAGCTGATACAGGGGTCCTTTCTGCTACAGGCTATGTGGGTCTCTGTCTGCAAGAGCAGCACAGCCTATAAATAGATATATGGAAAGTTCCTCAACCTCAGCACATTGTCAAAATTAGAATCAATTCAGTTAGCAGTAAATGTGTGTCTGAGACACCAGTAACACCGCAAGCAATCCCTAGACACAGATCAGTTGTTAACCGTGCAACAATTTTGATTACACAGAAGTGCTGAGTCTCGCTTTAGAACTGTAGGCCTAAGTATATGTAATCATCAACATGTTACTGTAATGTTGCTGAAAATGCAGAAAATATGTATACTTCGCTAGCCTAATAACAGTTTGTAACTGGCAAATGTTATCTGTTGTAAACTGTTTCTTCCCCTTTATATGTATCTTCTCACCCTCTGTCCAACCAGGACACTCTTGAAATTCAGGTAAGTAAAAACTTACACAAAAGTCATTCTGATTTTCTGAGAAAGTGGAGACACAGGCTGGGCAAATAGGCTGCTTTCAAAAAGAAAAACAAATCAAGCTGAGGGTAACAGGGAATCATACTAAGTGAAAATGAAGTAGGCAAGCAGAATTGTAAGGAGGGCAACGGAGAGATGGAACTGAGGATAGCTGTGGTAGTAAAGGGAAATGAAAGACCTCTTTAGATATATGTATGAGAGAGAGAGAGAGAGAGAGAGAGAGGAATATCAAGGAGAGTTTTGTGAGGCTAAAATTAGAAATGTATGTATAGAGGAGGATGGAAGAAGGCTGACATCTTCAATCAGTATTTTTGGTCTGTGTTCACGGTAGAGGAAGGGTCCCTCTTGGACCGTGGCAGGCAAGTTACATGGGTTGAGGGAGGCAATAGGGAACAGAACTTGGGACTGGTGTTAGGGGATTGGCTACTTAAGAGACTATGGTACTTAGGGTGGATAAGTATCCAGGAAAACAGCAGAGTGTTGAGGGATTGGGCAGGAACATGCATGGCACTTGACAGTCTTGTTCAGTCACTTCCTGGAGACTGTCCTAGTACCCATGGAGTGGAGTGGAGTGGAGGAGGGTGGATGCTCGACAGTTGGAGCAGGATGACCCAAGAAACTACAGACTGGTTTAAATTGTCATATATAATAGGAAAACTTGTGAGACCATAATCCAGGGAATCTGGTAGAATTTCATGAAGAAAATGGGCTCCAAGACAGGAGTGTGCAGCACTATGAAGTTGTGCCAGACAAACCAGATTGAGTTCTTCAACTCTGTAGCTAGAGTGGTGGTCATGGGTCAGGCAACCTATGTGGTGTATCTAGATTTTAGTAAGCCCTTTGACTTGGTACCCAATAGATGGTTTATCGAGATGTTTGGGGTGTAGGGTTCTGGCAAACCTAATGTTGGTACCAAATTAGCTAGGCAGAAGGATCCAGGGGTGACTGTAAATAAGGGAATATTCAGAGGTTAGGAGGTGTCAAATGGGGTACAAGTGTTAGTGCTGGGACCAGTACTATTAAATATGTTCATTTGTAACACTGGGGAAGGGATCAAAGAAAAATGTGCCTCTTTGGGGGTGTAAGAAACAGACCTTGTTACAAAACAAGGGCATAAAAGGTCAGGAGGTGGACACTGGCCCTTTCACAGTGGAAAGAGTCCTAAGGGAGTTGTTAAGGTTAAATGTAGACAAGGCAATAGGTCCAGATGTGATGTACCCCAGGTTGTTGAGGGGCTCAGGAGAGCTGGCTGCACCTCTGACAACCCTGTTCAACCTGTCACTAGAAACAGGAGAGGTGCCGGGACTGGAGGAGGGCAGATGTAGTCCCATTCCACAAAGTGAAAATGGAGAGACAGGAAGTTACAGGCCAGTCTGCTTGACTTTGGTAGTGGTCAAAGTAATGGAATCACTGTTGAAGGAAAGGATTGAGAATACCTTGTTACCAGTGGTCTACAGGACCCGAGACAGCATGGATTCACTGGTGAGGTCCTGCCTGATAAACATGATAGAGTTCTTTGACTGATTAACAAAGGAAGTGGACCAACGAGGGGCAGTTGATGTGGTCTATCTGGATTTCAGCAAGACCTTCGACACTGCTCCACATAGAAGGATGTAAACAAACTGAGTAGCCTAGAGTAGGTCCTAAAATAGTAAAGTGGGAGGAGAGTTGGCTTAGTAGTTGGAGCCAAAGAGTGGTGGTAAATGTAGTACACTCTGGGAAAAGCAAATGACTAGTGGAGTGCCCCAGGGATCAGAATTAGGCCTGATCCTCTTCAGTGTCTTTATTAGGATATTGCTGAAGGACTAAAGAGGAAGGTATGCCTATTTGTGGGTGACACAAAATCTGCAACAGATTAGACACACTTGGGGGTTGAAGGAAGGTATGCACTCTCTATAGGGACACTGGCACAGCAACCCCCACAGCGAAACCTTGACCATGCCTATATTGGCAGCCATGAGTATTTCAGTTTTATGGGCTTTACTGCGATGATGAGGTATATATCTAACTCCACTGTCTGTGCAATGTGGAGTTAGATATTCTAAAGTAGGGGGTGCAGGTTGCGAGCCCCTCACATTGACATTGCAGTGTTGCTAGTCATTGGCGGGGAAGCACTGGTGTCGTGGGGACATCAATGGGTTTCCAATGCTGTCAAGGACATTGCTGTGGGGATGCTGAGCCAGCCTCATAGATCCTTGAAAGAATGAGGAGGCAGCATAGCACAGTGGTTTAAGGCTCTGAGCTGCAAATCTGGAGATCTGGGTTTGAATCCCATAGCCCACACCTGCATACTGTGTGACCCTGAGCAAGTCCACTTAGCTTCCTTGTGCTTCAAGTTGCACCTGTAAACAAGCTTTCAGCCTAATGTGACTCTCCTGGTTAAAAAAAAGGATCTAAAGAAGTCAGAAGAATGGTCACAAGTTTGGCAGCTAAGGCTCAGCACAAAAAGTGCAAATCATGGACACAGAGCACCAAAATCTGGAGGCAACGTACACATTTGGGGAGTATAGCAGTCACAAAACAGGAAAGAGACCTGGGGGTTATCATTTCGATGACCTGAAGGTAGCTAAACAGTGTTACATGGCAGTGGGAAAGGCTAGTGGAATGCTCAGATGCATAGGGAGGAGTATCACCAGCAGAAAGAAGGAGGTAATAATGTCCCTTTGTAGATCACTGGTGAGACCCCACCTCAAGTACTGTGTACAGTTCTGGAGGCCCCATCTCCAAAAGGACATAGATAGGGTGGAGGTGGTACAAAGGAGGGCAACCAGAATGGTGCAGGGCCTGCATCAGAAGCCCTATGAAAGGCTTAAGGATTTAAATATGTACCCCTAAAGACAGGAGGGAATGATGGGATATAACAGAGACATTCAAATACCTCACAGGAATAAACAAGGTTTAGGAAGGGATCATTTTCCAAAGAAAAGATGCTCAAGGGACAAGGGTCACAATATGAAGCTGGGGCAGGGAAGAGGCTCAGAGGAAACATGAGGAAGTACTTCTTCATGGAGAAAGTGGTGAACACTTGGAATAGCCTCCCAGTGGATGTGGTGGGGGCTAGAATGGTCACATGATTTAAGAATGCATGGGATAGACACAAGGGAATCTTAGATGCAGGAGGGGATGTAAGCCTGGGTCCAAGTAGGGTCTCTGGTGGCACTATAGGTAGGGCATTTAGGGCAAACTAGGTGGGCCAAGTGGTCCTTTTCTGCTGACAATTTATGGGTTTCTGTGTTCTTTGCATATGGCTGTATACAGTAGTTTGTGGCAAAGGAGGCTCCAAGGAGGAGCTCAGGAAATGAAGAGGAACCTTTTAAAGTTGGAGGGTGGTCCAGGGTCTGGTAACTAAGTTTAATTCGAAAAGTGCAAAGTCATGCACATAAGCAAGAGAATCCCAAACATTAGTGATTGGCAGTGTGTATGAAAAAATCAGTTCGACCACTGAGGAAAGTAATTTGGAGATCATTGTTAGTGATAGCCTTATGTCATTGACTCAGTGCACCAGAGTACTCAGCAGGGCAAGCAAGATACTGAGATATATAGAGAATATGTTCTTTAGCAGGAGAAAAGAGGTACTGTTGCCCATCTATGGGTCACTGGTGAGGCCATACTAGAGTACTGTGTCCAGTTCTGGAGCTGGCACCTAAAAAGGATAAAACTGCAAAGAATCTGTCCAGAGGTAGGCTACAAACATGATGCATGGTCAGCAAAGAATCTCATCAGAGTATTTAGACAGTCTGGACATGTATTTGTTGTATACTGGGAAGAGGAAGACTTGATAGAAAACCTTAAGCATCTAAAAAGGATTAACAGGGTAGAATGTCATGACCTATTTAGGAATTGCATGGGATCAGCAACTAGGGACATGAGTATAAATTGATTGGGGTAGATTCAGAAAGTACATAAGAAAGTACTTCACAGAAAGGGTGATGAATAGGTGGAATGGTTTGCCAAGGGAGGTGAAAACCGTCAGAACTGTGACAGGTTTCAAGGTAGCATGGGACAGCTACTGTATCATGGTTTAGGTGAAAACTAAGACAGTGAAAGGGGTTGGAGAGTGTTGGAGAAGGAGATACATTCCCAGTGGGCGTTTAGCCTAGGCATGACCAAGGTAGGTTGGTATGGCTCAGGTAGGCAAATGGAAAGACAAAATGGACTCTATGTTTCGCTTAGATATACTCCATCTCAATGCTCTTACTGGAAAAATATTTCAAACAAAAGCACAGTGCACTCATTAAAATCTTCAAGAATGATCTGTCCATTGTTTACTGATAACAGCCCTTCACAGGAGAGAGCCAAGAACCCTGGTTAACCACTATAGACCAATTTCAATATTATCTCATCTTGTTAAATGGCAAGAAAGACTAATTTATTATCAGCTAATGGAATACATTGCAATCCATAACATACTTGCTTACAACACAGCATGGTTTCAGGCATGCCCACAGTACATTGACAACCATGGTTAGGTTCCCAGATGACATATGCACTGGGTCGCTGTGAGATGACAGTACAGTGCCCCTGATTTATGGGCTCAAAAGGTTGAGAGACATGGGTCAATAACTCCTGCAGGGATTAATTATTCAAAGATGTTATATTAAGTTTAGCTATAAATTGCTCAGTGTCTCTACCTAGGAAACATTAAATGGGACAGATAATAAACTGGTATTACCTCGTGAGAAGCAATAATCCCACTATAATATCTACTGGCACACCCCACCTGACTTCCACACAATGGAATCAGTTATTTAGCAAAAATAACCATTTTGTAAATTACAAATAATAAGCTCACACAAATATGCTTATGTGTCAGGAATTTCAAACAAATAACAAAGGGTTTTATTGGAGGAAGGAGAAGGTTAATAGCAACATAGGAAACATCAGACAGAAGTTAGGTATTGTATATGGCCCTTCAAGTCTGTTTTGCCACTTAACAGTGGGTGTAACCTTACATACCCTTTTCTCCAAAGGTATCTGTCCAACCTATTTTTGAAAGTACCAATATTTGGACTAGTTATTACTTCTACTGGTAGCCTGTTCCATAGATTTATCACCCTTTGGCTAAAAAGAGGACATCCCTAAAGTTTGTCTTCACATATTCCCCATTAACTGGAGATTTTGACTTCTCATATTCTAAATGTATTTCCTTTTTCTTAAGGTGTAGACACTCTAGAAGGCCTGGTGTTGTAAAGACCTTGTATTCTGTGTCATGACACCCTTAATCTCCTAGTCTCCAGCAGATAAAGGGTCAGATTCCTTAATGTCTTCTTAGTTTCACCCTATAAGCCTGCTATCATTTTTGTAATGTCCCTCTGCACTTTTCTTTGCTACTGATGTCCCACCTGTAGTCTGAAGGCCAAAATTAAACATGATACTCAAGATGTGGCCTGACCACTGATGAATAAAGTGTATCAGTACCTTGGTCTGTCAGCTCAAAATCTCTTGTACTTATTACCCCATTAGCATTTTTTTTAATCATATTATTACCTTGCTCATCATCCTAGGGTTTCAGTTATGGTGCATCACAGCACACTTGTCAATGTTAAAAGCCATTTTATCCTTCTTTGCTCAATTTTTGATCTTATCTAAATCAATTTCAAATTTTATATTTTGAAATTCAGGAACTTGTTTATTGTGCACATCTTTAATATGTGTGTGTGTGTGCGTGTGTGTGTGTGTGTGTGTGTATCTACAGTATCTATATATCTATATATATATATATGTTTATACAGTATATATAATGAGTAAGGGTGGTATATCAGCTAGCAAAACCCCACTCAGGTGTGGGTTATAGGCATTTAATCCACACCTGGGGTGCGTAGAGGCATGAGGCCACAGGCCAGTGTCCTCACAGCACCCCAGGTGTGGATTAAATGCCTATAACCCCACACCCTGGAGTAGGTTATTGCACTTATAACATGGATTGCATGAAGGACACAAATAATGCTCTGAAAGGGTGATTTTAAGGCTGGAAAAGACGATTTTATTGTGTATCCTTCCATCTGAAAAAATAGTTCCACATATAGACTGAAGATAAACATTTTATAGTTCACTTAGACCTTTCTGTGAAGTACAAAGCATTGCAGACATGTTAATACTAATGATCACATGTAAACTAAGTGAAACACTACATGTGGAAAATACAAGTGTTTACTGGCAAGCTTGCTGTGGACTGCACAATTCTGTGGAAATTTGTTTTATTTTTAATCAATAGCAGAATAACTGTATGACACTTTTCCCAACATATTAACTTGCTTCCTGGAGTATGTGGAGTGGAGTGTTGTTTATTGATATTGCAACAACCTCACATACTTTAATACTTTTCTTTTGTGTTCAGAATACAGGAGCACAGAAGTAACACAGCTCCTTTCCTAAAGTAATCAATAAAAACACGTTACATCATCTGTTTTACTTGCTTTTTATCATGTATGATAAAATATAGGATAGTATATGGTTATTATATACAACAAGGCTATTCTCAACTGAGGTTACTATGCCGACCTGATGACCTCCGAGAGCAAAGCTCGAAGGTTTTTGGTCAGCATAGTAACTACGAGGTTGAGAAGAGCCTTGTTGTAGATAGTGAGCCATACACTGTTCTATATAGTGTATGGCATCACCCAAAACAATTAAAATATAGTTTAATACCTGTGTTTGTTTCTTCTTCAATAAAAAATTATTGTATCCTGCTGAGAGTTAGCTGAGGTTGCTAGGGCACGCTGCATGGTTGCTAGGAACATGGCATCCATATGTTTCACTCATAAAATTCAATTAGTTGACTTTTGTGTATGGGTGGGATTTTGAATTTAAAAAAATGGTGGCTCTTCCTCTCGCTAGTGAGAGGAAATTCATTCTGAGAACTGGGTGTTGTGATTTCAAAAATCCAGTTGATCCTGCAGCACGGCAATATTAAATTTTAATTATCTGGTTGATCCTGCCTTTTGTAGTGTCCAGCACATTCTGTGTCTCTCGTTTGATCCATCATTGCTTCCTACCTGAATGGCCTATGAGCCTTGTCTGATGATGTACGTGATGCAGCAGAATGAAAAGTCATTCTGCTGCAGTACGGATGTTACTAGTGCAGCAGAATGACTTTTTTCATAACATGGAAATCCATGCTGAACTATATTCCACCATACACTATACATTACTTCCAATGAGTTGCAAGCACTGTATTGTGTGTATGTAAATAATATGTATTATGCAGTAGCTCTGTCATTCTCTTAGAAATACACTTCTGAGCAGTTGATCCTGACAGTAAGTTAAGAAAAAATATTAGCAAATGTAAAGCTAATATGTATGTAATTACTTAACATTTCTGTAAAGTAAAAAAAAAAGCATTGCAGACACATTACTGCTAAAATCACATCTAAACTAAATGAAACACAGCACTTGGAATATACAGCTGAGCACTGGCAAGCTTGCTGTGGACTGCACAATTCTGTGGAAAATCTGGTCTATTTTTAATCAGCAATAGAAACACCTTTGTAACATCTTTTCCTTACAAATTCATTAGCTTTCTAGAGTATATGAGTAGACTTTTGTTTATTTATATTGTAATGACATAAATACTTTAATACTTTTTAATGTTCCAAACACAGGAGAGCAAAGTAACACCGCTCCTTTCCTAAAGTAATCAATACAACATATATTAGAACATCTGTTTTACTTGCTTTTTACCATGTATGAGAATACATTACTTTCATGAGTTGCAAGCACTGCATTATTGGTATGTAAATAGCCTTGCCAGTAGACAGTTTCTGACTTCATAATACAAGGATTCAATTGCATTCTTTAATAGCAGTTGGCAAAATACAAGGTAAGTAAAAAAGTTGCAGACACACTACTGCTAATGATCACATGTAAATATGCATAGAATTATTTGCTGAAAGTCTTTCCATTTCTATTCACAATATTACAGTTACTGTATCAGCAGCATTTTCTGTGTCACCACTATACTGCATATGTGGGTAGGGATATGATTTTGGGGGAATAATCACATCACTTGCTTTGAGGAAAGAAATTCAGGTCACCAAGTGTGGATTAAAAGAGAATTTAATCCACAGTCACCTTATGCTGTTTGACAAATCGGCTCCTCTGCTTCATGCAACCCATGTTATAAAATTATGTATACCCTCCTTACCCATTGTTTTGTGAATGTAGTACATTAGCATGGTTATTGTTATAGAGATTGCAGTTGCAATCATGTTACATCACCTGAAGGTCTCTTGCAGCAAGGAGGGAATGGCGTTTAGTGAGTACACATAGGAGTTTGAGGGATTTCTTTGTTTGGGAGGTTTTGTGTGTCTTTTTCCAGGTTCTTTTGCAGCTTGTTAATTGGTTTGGCTAGCTCTTAATGATATGCTAATTGCATTATCAGTATTGTCCCAGTAATTGTTTGATTAGTGCAGGTATATAGCTTTATTTAGTGTAGGTATATAGCTATAAATGCTAAGTGCATGTATACAGCTGTAATTGTTTGATTAGTGTAGGTATATATTTTAATTGATGGATTAGTCACAGGTATATCAGGAGATACATGATGGCCTTTTCTATGGGCAAACATTCCCATCCATCTAATATATATATATATATATACTGTATATATATTTCACCCAAACCTCCAAAGCGATTTCAACAGAGTACAAGCCTGGCTCCGAAAATCAGTTAAAACTCAATGCAAAAAACTATCTCCATGGTATTCGCACAAGACAAAACTCACCTCCCTGCCTGCCCCTCCAATCTCCACCCTGGAAGAAATACCCTTGAGTCTGTACCCACTTTTAAGTACCTGGGAGTCTGGCTGGACACAAACCTCAGTTCTCCACCCACGCCGACGTCGTCTGCACCAAACTCCGCCCAAACTGCCATCCTCCACCACCACAAAGACTGCCTCCCTCCCTACTCGGAGTGAACTCATACGAAAAACCATCCCTACCAGTACTGGACTACAGCCCGGACGTCATTCTGGCCCTGGCCCTTCCTCCCCTTGCAAAACTTGACGTCCCTGCTAAACTCCTTCATGCTTCTGGCCACTGCCTCCCACACTCACTCATCACTGCCAACGATTCTCAACTCTATCTCTGATGCCACTCTCACATAGGTGGGACCACCCATACGCTTCACTCATAGTGAAATATTGGCTTGCCTTTCCCCTCTACCTCCTCCCCGCCTCTCTCCAAACCAACCCCTGGCTACTCACTTCACCACAGACATGCACTTACCTTCCATCTCTCATGCCCTCTCTCAGCCTCTGGGCAAGCTGCCTTTTCCTACCGCTCCTACCCTATGGAACAACCTCCCACCCAACCTCCACCTGGCCCCCCATCAGCCTTCAAACAGCTCCTCAGGCTTCTCTCCCACTCCCTGCCGCAGCTGTGCACCCAATCCCACCTTACCTGGACCTAGTACTACTCCTCAATAGCCTCACCAGGTAGAAAAAATTAACCCCTCATGCCAGCCTTACTGCTAAATCACCACCCCCACTGGTACCCTCCCAAAACTCAAATTTTCCGTAAATCCACTACTGTAAATATGTAAAGACACGCACTTGGAATTTAAGGTAATAAATGGTCTAGAAATGAAATGAATCCATTTTTTCCACTCTGCTGTTCAAACAAAAGTGTAACCTCACCACCAAACTCCATATAATGTACTATACTGTAATATTCGACTGTTACTTGATATTTGCTGTATTTCTCTGTCTCCCACCTTGTACTGCTTGTACCAAGTCACACCTGGAAACGAGCCTTGGCTCAGTGTGCCTTTCCGTCACCAATTTTAAATAAATAAATACATAAATATATATTTACATATAGATAGATAGATATTCTTTGCAAAAATGTTGTTGATGCACCAGTAAGTGTAACTAAATGCCACAAAAGTAGGGAAATGTGGCGTGAAGGTTTCCATCCTAAATCTCCCAAGCATCCAAAAGGAAAGCTGTCCTGAGTCTTGGTGAATCAGAGGTGGGCTCTTCCTTGGGGCTTTCAATGCTAGCGCTCACCCCATTCTGATACAGTGTTTATACATACAAAACTGTGTCTCCCCACATGTTGCCAATGACCTGTGGACCCTGCCTGAAAAACAGATCATATCTGAGCTTATTTGCTCATGGAATGGTGTTGTATCAAAACATTATCACAAGAGTTCAACTGAGCATGCTCAGAACTGAAAAAACACAACATTTTAAAGCCTTATAACTCTGGAACCATTTAATATTTTTTCACATAAAGACATCATGCCTGTACCCTGAAATTATGGGAAAAAATTCCATTCCATGTAGGCTGTATGTGAGAGCAAACAAAAATTCCATGTTAAGTATAGGAAAAAATTAGACATTTACAGAGAAATTACATATGCGGATCTCAAACCACACAGCTGCTGTCACAAAACTTTCCAAAGATTTACATCTTGCCTCCTAGACAACACGTGCAATATTTTAGCTGGATTTTGTCAAATGCTGCCAAAGCTATTAAGATGCAAAGTTATGGGTTTAATATTGAACACCCTAGTCAACCCCAACTATAGAGGTGCTACTGCCCCTATAATACTCATACACACACACACACACTTATATATATTAAATAGTGTCAGCCACAGGGACTAGATGTCATTCACCCTTGCACCCTGACTCTAATTTTCCTATCCAGTTTGCTATCCACTTCACAATGTTTAGATCTAGGACCATTTCTTCCAGCTTAATGATCAGTTTCTATGGGTACTGTGTCAAAGGTTTTCAAAGATCCAGATAAATTATATCTACTGGTTTGCCTTCCTTCATGGCCTGAATGATCAGATCAAAAGCCATGCTTAAATGGCCACACCACTCCTTCCTGATCTCTGCTCTGATGTGACATGAAACATTCCATGCAATGTGAGGGCAGCAGCAAAGGCAAATAAATTGTTGGGCTGTGTCACTAGGGGAATCAGCGGAAGGTGGGAGAGGTCATATTTCTGCTGCATAGGCCATTGTTGAGACATCACCTGGAGTACAGTGTACAGTAATGGTGTCTATGTCTTGAAAAGGTATGACTCTATTGAGTCAGTCCAAAGGAGGGCAACAGAGATGAATATGGGCCAGCAGGGTAGGACATATGAGAAGAGACTAGAAGCACTGAATATGTACTCCCAGAAGAGAGGATGGGGGACATGACTGAGACCTTCAAGTATTTGAGAGGAATAAACAAGGTGGACAATGCCAGTCTTTCCAAGATCAATGGGAACAGGACCACAAGGGGCACAGTTTCAAGTTGTTGGTGTTGGTGGGTTAGAAGTGAGACCAGGTGTCACTTGTTTACAGAGAGGGTGGTGGCAGGTTGGAATGAGCTTCCTGAGGAAGTGATATAATGGAAATAGTAGGTGGCTTCAAGAGAGATGAGATAGAGTTAAAGGAAAATAAGGGCCACTAGGGGACAAACAGAGAGGTGGGGGCTGGTTGAGGAGGAGACAGGGTCCTTAGCTGGAAGTTGAGGACCCTGCAACATGAATAGAGTCAGTAGACCATAAGGCCTTCTTCTGCTGGCGTGGCATATGTTCATACTTCTTGTTCTTGATGGTTTAAATGTAGATGATGTACAGTACCGTAATCTTGGCTTACATCATATTGAAAACGCCAGTTATCAAAATACATCAATCATGTATAAGTTCTATAAATCTACTTACCCCAGTTATAATCACAGTATAAGATGCTTCAAATCCAACAAACCTATATTCAGATCATACACGTTGGTGCCAATTTTGCATTCTCCTGTTTTGTGCCTGAGGAAACAGGAAGATAAAGTTTAGTTGGGTATTGCTTTTCCTTAAAATCTACACATGTAATTCCACAGAATTCTGTCATAAGTAGTGAAGCAGGTATTTTGTATGACCACCACAGGCAATATGAACATGAAACATATGTATATAAAGAGGAGACAACAAACAAGATGTCATATGTCACAAAGTGAGATATATGATTCATCTCTGAGCAAGTCATGACAATGGGCAGGATTTTCAAATGAGAGTTCAATGCCCATGGATGAAGGCATGGTAGAGGACATATGCACTTGTGGTGTGCCTAGTTCATTTGATGTGCCTCTGTCCAAATTTCAAACAGTAGGAGTATTTGCTGCATGTGGGACGTGCTTACAGCAGCTTGCATCTAAGCTTAATCGCGATTGGCCCCTAAGATGCATGCAAGTAGCCTAAGTTCAAGTTCAGTGCAACAAACATCTAATGAAACAGGGCCTTGCATACAACAAATAGCTTCAAAAATCTTGCCCTGTGTGTCACAGGTTCACTTAGTAGCAATTTTGCCTCTGGGTCAGGAAGATTAGATCGACATATTGTTCAAGTCCTATGCCAAGCACTTGGCTGTTAACTAACACTTTCATTGCAGTGCTGCACTTGGGAGTGCTGCAAAGTTCGAGGTGCCATCTCATATTAGGCATTAAGTCATGGTCTTTTCTGCCCATCTCTGGAAACCCTGAAGGTGGAAGTTAAAGATATTTTACAAGAGAGTAGAGTGGCTATGCATGTTATCCTAGCCAACATTCCCTCTCTCAATAGCACAAGTTCTAATGCAGTAGGCTCTCTGTGTGGTAATAACCTGCTTAAAGGAGTACTACAGTCAAAATTTGTAAAACATGTATTGTGGAGAATGTTTTCATTTGTGTGTTTAGTCTTGTGTATCCTTCTCTTTGTTTTCTATTAGAGTTTTTCTAAATTTGCCTACTAGTTTTATAGCCTCTGGGAATCTCCATGTTAGTATGGTTTATTACTCTTCTTTTTGTCCTACAGTGCTCTCCTTGTCTCATGTGACACTGATGCGTCCGGGACCACTGATTCAGTGAGGGAAAGTACTGCAGCAATAATCTGAAAATAGGAGCCTATTGTTATGGCCTCAGCTTAAAAACTCTAATTCAGTATTTTTGTTTTCTATATGTTTGTCTATGTCTAGCCAGCAGGTCTAGCCATGTTTTGTTTTAAAATTTTTAATTTCATCAAACTACACCCAGACATAAAAAACATACCTTAGGTCATCTCAGTGCTATAATTAGTAAAGACTCTAGCTGTTTTCTTACACATACCAACTCAGTTGGACCTCAAGTGATTGCTAAGCTGCAAATGTAGCCTTCACTACTGTAAAATTGACTGTAAACCAGTCCTTGCTGAATCAGTGGTCCCAGGCACATCACTGTCACATGGGACAGGAGGCACTGTAGGAAAAAGAAGAGCAATAAACCATGGTAATATGGAGATCTGTAGAGGCCATAAAACTAGTGCAGAGGCCACCAAACTAGTAGGCAAACTGAAAAAAAAAACTTAACAGCAAACAAAGGAAGGACACACCAGGACTAAACACACAAATCAGAACACTGCACAACATATGTTTTTGCAGATTTTGACTGTAGTACTCCTTTAATGTTTGCTGCAAGTACATCCCACACAGATCCTGCAAACCAATGTCTAATTCACTTTGAAATGTCATGTGAATGAAATGCACTATAGAAAGCTAAATTCTGTTCTATTCCATCCCATCCTGTCCTTTGACATCGGCTTTCCTCACATGTTGATCAGTCTATTATATTAGTGCTGAATGATGTCCTTTCTCCACAGTAATTGTTTCTCATGAGCTTTAAAATAAAAAGCAAATCATTTTCATTGAAAATAATCCTAGTATCTTCATGATGCAGGGATCAATATTCCTACATGTGGGGGCTTTTATGACTTTAAGAGTACCTGAAACATGGACTCTGAATAAGTGGAGTTTTCTTCTTTAGTTTGCAGAGGAGATTTTTTAATAAAAACCTCCAACTCAAAAGATGTTAAAAACAAACTTGTTACTAATGAGTACTATAAGAATTATACTATGCACAGTAAATTGTCTCTTATGGTTGTTAACCAGAACAAGTCACTGGACGCCTTTCAAGCAAATGAAGCATTTTCAAGTTACCCGTAGAATAAAACAATAATTAGAGATGTAAGGAGACATTTAAAAACAAATATATTTTGATAACTTACTTTCCTCTCTCTAATGTCCTGTACTCGAGACACCATAGTTTTTGTAAACAGTCCCAAAATCTTCATTGTCTGCAGTAATATTCACATCTTCACTCAAAGCATTTAAAAATCTACAGAAGAGAGACCTGAGTTACAATGCGTTGCACGATCATTAGGAATAAAGTAACATTCATTCATCTTCACCAAGTATATCTATATCTACATCTATCTTTTATCTCTCTCTCTCTCTCTCTCTATTCACTAAAAATACCAACAGCTTAATCTGGTTCAAGGTCAGTTGGCATTCATCTGTATCCTCCCTCCCCAGGTCATGCCTGAAAATAGGCAGAATTTGTCTAGTGCACTTACCGGTCAACAAAAACAAAAATTATATATGTGTGTGTGTATATATATATATATATATATATATATATATATATATATATATGTGTGTGTGTGTGTATAGGCTTCTTCAACCCTGATATGCTATTATTTCACAAGTATGCTGGACTTTGCCATCTTTTATTTTATATAACGCATTGGGTTGGACACTTTTTGCTGAGTGTCATCGAGGCACAGGTCAGGAAGCATAGGCAGACCAGGGAAGTTATAAAATTCATAAGTACTATTTTATTATCAGTAACAATAAAATTAAAATAAAAATTGTGCAGGATAGCTCTTATACAGGCAGTTCAAACAAAACAAAGTCCTTCCTCTGAGGGTATCTCTTCCTGGCAATTAACTTCTGTATCCTGCTGTTAAGATACATCTCCTGTTTTTCACGAATGTATCAGAATTTTGTCAGCTTTTCTGCAGGTGCAACAAAATAGAACATTGTATCCCAGAACTGATCTCCTGTTGACATCTTTGCAAATGAGCTCATGAGTATTAAACTGCATCTCAAGGTTAACCCCTGAGTTCCAAATAGCATTTTTCAATCATTTCAACAATGTAACTATATACTATACATTTATAAATCAAGACATCCTACTTTCACATACAGATTCACACAGTATATATTTTTTAACTACAGAGAAGGAAGGAGAGAACAAAAGAACACAGACAGCAAGTAAAGGAAGGGAGCTAATGGGTGAATTGTGGGAACATCAAGAGTGCCTTCTGAGGTTCCACAAGGAAGATTTGATTGCACAATCAGACAGACAAGTAACTGTCTCTGCATAACAGATAGGGACAGGGACTTATGCAACCCTGTCACACTGAGTCCCATGTTTTATCATACTATGTGTGTGTGGGGGCAGTGGCTGTCACATATGTATCACGGGCTTGTTATATGTGTTATGGGGCTTGTTACACTTATTACTTGTGTCATGAAAAGGGTTGTTACATGTGTTATTGTGGTAGCTTGTATGTACTGTGTTCAGTAGCAGTGTGTTGTTAGTTGTTAATAACACATTAATATTGTGATAGAATATATAGATACAGTGCTCCTCATTATAGAGAACCCTGCTAGAAGGAATTTCTGTTATAGTGAACACCTGTGATGGCTCTGCATTGTTACCTAATTAGGCATATTAACATCTCACTATGGTAAATAGCTATACTAAACAAATTGGCTGGCTAGAGAGGTGTTATGTATAAAGAGGGACAACTATATATAATATATAGGCAGTATAGCTATGTATAGTGCTTGTTAGGTATTAATATGTTATTAAGATGTTCATAACACATAAATACAGTGTAATTAGCCAATCAGTGTAATATATGCTTTTTTTTCTATGGGGATAAAGGCCCAACCATGCTTTATATATTTATACCCCTCAATTATCTGCCCACTTTTGTACAAAATTGGGTGACTGAGGTAACAGATTATTGAGGGTGGTGGATAATAAGGGTAGTTGACTAGGAAAAAATGTATACAAACAAAATCTGATGGATAAGTACTATATATATATATATATAGAGAGAGAGAGAGAATATCTAATAACAAAGTGTCATATACAAAGAAATACAAGGGGTCTAACGAGCTCATAAAGCCACAAGCACAAAGGATGAGTGGCCTTTATGAGTTTGTAAGGCCCTGAGATAGTAATATTTCATGACTGTATGGGACTTTGCTATCGGATATTTTATTAATTACATAAGGATGGACACAAAATAGATTGTTTAGAAATTTTACTGTAGTTGTATTATAGTAAGATGGTTGTTAGATTTGCTAATTGTGTTAAAATACAATGTTTGTTACACATGTTAATAGTGTTGTATTAAGGTGTATAGCGATGTCTATACTGCTAATAGTTTATGTATAAGTTTATTACATTGTAACAAGCTGGGAAAATTCATCAGTAGTGTGTATATTAGTTCATTTCTGTCAGATATGGGAATATCAATAGTTTTTCCTATAGGAAAAAGTCCCATCCATATCATCTATCTATCTATCTATCTATCTATCTATCTATCTATCTATCTATCTATCTGCCTACCTACCTACCTACAGTGGAACCAGTCTGAATGCAGCTCAGTACCTTGTAGTAAATGACATCACAAAATACTGCAGATAAAATGGCTTATTTGCTATTAAAATAAACTGTTCCCTGCAGCATCATGTGTTGCATCCTGACTGACTTCAGTCTATCTATCTATCTATCTATCTATCTATCTATCTATCTATCTATCTCTCTATCTCTCTGTGAGAAGGTAGGATCATAACTCATGAGTGTCAGAGCAATGATAAATGATGATAAATTGTGTATTTTGTCAGACCGTTGCATATTTAAGTAATAATGTATGACAGGGTGTGGTATAGCATGTCATCATGCCTCAGATGGTTGGGCATGGGGTCGCAGGCTGAGTGTATCTAACACATGAGAAGTGATGATATCCCATGGTATACCACACCCTGGTGTACATTATTGCTATTATGAACTGGCTTAAAACTTTAGCAGTAAAAGATATATACAAAAAAATTAAAACCTTTTCACAATTCCTTTAAAATGCCTGTTTTGGGTGTCGGAGGAGTATCTTTTAGAAAATAGTTCCTGGAGGTCTCTGGGCAGCAGGTGATGCTGTTATGGAAGTGTATTGTGTTGTCCCTGCATTTGACCTGGTCACACTTCCTACTCTGGGACTGGGTGAACATTTGTGTAGGATTTTCTTTCAAGACACAGTCAGTGAAAAGTCACGATCTCTAGGGAAAAAGAATCAAGGTTGAAACTTTCACTTTTGTGGTGGCAATCAGTAAGTGTAATGGAGTACGGTTGTAACTGTTTTAAAAAAAAATACAGATATTGTGGCTGGTTTTGGGGTTCTTACATTTTTTTAAGACTCACTTGAGACTCCACTTGTGCCATCCACCAAATATTCTGAGCTGTCGTTGGTGGCTTTTGATCTGCGTGGTACTTACTGTTGTGTGAAGTGCAGGTGCATGCTTTTGTATGCTGCAGTCAATAACAGCTTTTTTTTAAAAGAAGAGATTAAGTCAGCTGGAATGACTGGTGTTTCTCAGTAGCTGGCAGGTGCACTGCTGTGATCCCTGAAAGGAGGGCAGGTCAGTATGCCACAGAAGCTGAGGAGAATGTTTTTATCTGTTCTTGGTGGCTGGTAATTATTTATTGAATGGGACCAAGGAGCTGCTACTACTGACCACGACTTCAGCACTGCTGTCTGGCTGCCTTGCCATTGGATTGATTTGTTGTAGGTCAGGAGACTGCTGGCTGGAGGTTTTGAAGTCGTGAGTATGTAGCGGGTTAGAGTATAATCACAGCTTCAAATGCCTGTCAGCCAATCAGCTTCATCTATTTTTGGATCCAGTTCATAATTGATTATACAAAATAAGTGTGATAAATCAACTGTAAATTTACTATTTATTTGAAGATTTAACTGTTTTATTTCAACTGCCTGTTTCAGTGCTTCACCAGACAATTGTGATTCAGCAGCACTGTGAAAGTTCCTCTCTGACTGCTTCTGAATTCACTGTTATAATACTAATGTAAAAGATAGCCACTGTGAAAAGTAACAGCAACATATATTTGATATCTTGTGTAACTTTTGTCATAAGCCGAGATACCACTTTTATCTTGTCATTTTGCCCCCTCCTGACATCCATCCACCTATCTGTCTGTCTGTCTGTCTATCTATCTGTTAATTTATCTATCTATCCATCCATCCCTGAAGACTGCATGGGGAGGGGTGCTATTGAATCTCATTTAACTTTTTAACTTAATAAGCATTATGCCCCAAACTCATAAACATAATACGGTATACTGTAGAACTTGGAATCTTTACTGTACATTTATTTTCACTATATTCAAGGGTTGCTCTCCCCATAAATAATTTAACAGTGAATATTTAAATACCGGGTTAGGCATGAATTTTTCTCACAGAAATCATGATTTCAGCCATTTCTCATATGGAGCTGGCAAACACAGTACACAGCATCCCTGCTCTGAACAAAACTATTGCTTTATTTAATGTTTATACTCATAATGCATTGATCCTACCAGATGCTGAGTCAGACACCAACCCAAATGGTCTCAGAGTGACCCCCAAATGATGTTGCTGACAGGCTGCTACACATTTCTTAAGTCACATTGACTGTTCTGTACATTTATTTTTGGATTTTTAAATTGTATATTTTTCACCAATGTCACCAGGAGTCCACGGCCCCACAATGCCCTGGATGCTGGATGCCAATCCATCTGGTCCCTAATGGTAGTAAGTCAGGAGACCATGGTTTGGCATTGCTACCTGCACTCTATGACTTTTTTTTTACAATTTCATATTTTTGGAAACAGTCTATGTATTTAAAAGAGTATAAACAAGATTACTCTACTTAGTTGTTAAAGACTAAAGTTTCAGTCAGCAGAAATAATCTTTTTAAATAATCTTTTTTATTAGTAGAGTATCTTATCTACCTGGTGGCTTACACCACTCATGAGGTTTCTTGAGGACAAACAGCACTCATATAGATAAATTATTTATCTGTCAGTCCTCCATCACATATCCCTTATTTATGCAATAGGTGTGACCCAGAAATCCATGTCATAAAACATTTATTTGAGCTACTGTGACAGTCTAACAATCCCCATCTAGTATCCTACATATATATATAAGTCTAGCAAAAAAAATCTTTAATACATCAGTTAGGGTTCTTCTACAGTGAAAAAAGCAAGGAAATTCAATTTTAGGGTTCCCACCCTTGCACCCCACCCCAGACCGCCCCACGAACAGGCATCAAGTGTGTGATGGGGTCATGCCCTCAATCTCACCCCATCCCATGTGTGAACAAGCTGAGGTGGTGCAGTGTAGGAGAATGGGGTGAGGAGTTAGGCCGACCCCAATGCACACCCAATGCCTGTTGGTGGGGGTGGGCTGGGGTGGGGTGCAAAGGTGGAACCCTAAAATCAGATTTCCTCACTATTCACTGTAGAACCTAACTGATGCATTAACAAAGTTTTTGCATAGAATTTCCTACTTTTAAGAAAGAATAGAAAAGTAGAAAGTTATGCAAGTTGGGTCGAGCCCCACATTCCCACCAACTTGTAATGTCAGGCCACATCATACACCCAATGACTAAAAAGTACATTGACAACAGCAAGGACAGCCGTCAAACAAATGTTATTCTAGTAGAACAATAGAAAACGCTGTCCACAAAACGTAAAATGCACCATGCAATATCTCCACAAAAATACATTGTCTGACATGTAAACATTGCACTTAACATCTACAGGACATGCCATCAACACCTCAAATTTCAAGTAAAAGACCAAACGTGTCCGAGATATAACATATCAATTTTCATTTGTCAGTAGCGCAGTTCTGCCTATTGACATCTAACACACACAACAACTGAAAACTACATCCATGACACTAAGATGGCACCTATCAATTTCAAACCACCAGCACAATCCAAACACTATCCATATACGTAAAGTGTGTCATGCAATATCTCATAAAAAATACTTTCTCCGACACATCTATAGGACATGCTGTAAACACCACACTCAAATTTCAAGTAAAAAGTCAAACTGCTACAAGATATTCAATGTTAAATTGTAAATATCCCTATCTATTCCATTATAAAAATCTAACCATCTTGTCCCTCATACATGATCAAAATCACGTCAAAAGAAGCTCATGATCAAAATTTGCAGAACATGACCAAGAATAAAAACTGTTGTAATTTAAAAATTCAAAAATTGCAGTAAACCACCATAGTTCGTCAGAATGAAGCCCTGGTAAACCACCCTCATTTGTCTTCCTAGGACACCCTGAGCTGAAAATGGATTTTTCATCTGGCCATCTCATCCCTTAAGATGCAATCAAAAGATCAAATCAAAGAATTTGCAGGCTCGCAATCAAAAGAATTTGCAGTCACGACAAAGAATAAAACTTTTCTAATTTAAAAATTCAAAGAATTGATAAACCACCATAGTTAGTCAGAACAAAGCCTCTGAGTAAAACCCCCTCATTTGTCTTCTAGGACACCCCTGAGCTGAGAAAATACCTTTTTATCTGGCCATCTTGCCCTCGTCGCGATGCATGATCACGATCAAAATCTCACAATCAAAATTTGCAGAGTACCAATCAAAACGCCACTCGAACAAAAGAGAGGACGAGATAACGAATTAAAAATGTATTTTCTCAATCCAAGTGCTCTAAAGATAAATGAGGCTGAATTTCTCGAGGCCTTAGATACCATCTAATAAAAAAAAATATTTTAAATATCCTAGTAGTCTAGCGCCCCCCATATAATAAAATAGATAGCGATCTCTAGCCCCAAAGACTATATCATAAATATTGTTTTTTATATCCCGGGAAGTTTAGTACCAATCTGTATAAAATAATAATAATTCATATCCCTGGTAGTCTACCAGCCCCCCCTCCATCACAAAAATATATTACCATCTATTGTCTTGTAGTCTAGTGGCCCCTCAATGTATTTGATAAATGTGATTTTTATCTCTGGTAGTCTAGTGGCCCCTCTCAATCTGTATTAAATTATAATTACTGTTCATATCCCTGGTAGTCTAGCAGGCCCCCCTCATCATAATAAAATAAATAAGGATAACCAATTTCCTGGTAGTCTAGTAGCCCCACCCAGCCATACCAACCACCCAGCACCCCACCCCTTCCCAGCCAGCGACTAACAGCCTACCTCTCACCTCCATGGCCAGCTGCCCAGGCTGTGTGTATTAGGTGCTAATGCAAAGAGACGCTCTGAAATTATTTCTGAGCACCTCTTTGCATTAGCAATAATGTACACACACAGTTCAGAGCCGGCCATGGAAGTGAGAGGTGAGAGGTGGGCTGTGCCAGTCGCTGGCTGGGGAAGGGTGGAGGGGTGCTGGGTGACTGACACATCTGGGTGGGGGGCCACTAGACTACCAGGAAATTGGACATCCTTATTTATTTTATTATGATGGAGGGCCACTAGACTACCAGGGATATGAACAGTAATTATAATGTAATACAGATTGAGGCACTAGACTACCAGGAGATAAAAAATAAATATTTATCAAATACATTGGGGGCCACTAAATTGCCAGGCAATTGCAGATGGTAATATATTTTATTATGATGGGGGCCATGGACTACCAGGGATATGAACAAGAATACTAATTTTATACAAATCGGGAGGGGCCACTAGACAAACTAGGGATATAAAAATCAATATTTATGATCATTGGAGTCCACTACAGACCGTTATATATTTTATCATGATGGGGGGGCACTAGACTACCAAGAATGTTTAAAACATGATTTTATTCAGATGGGACAGAGCCAGAAGCCCCCTAGGCAAGAGCACCCCTCATTTAAGTTTCTAGGGCACCCCTGGGCTGAGGAAAAAGCATTTTAAATCTAGCCATCCTAGTCCCTTTGCTCCACGATGCATGATCATAAACAACAGAATCTTACGATCAAAGAATTTGCAGGCTCGCGATCAAAGATCGTTAGTGAGCCGCGAACTAAGATTTTAAAAGCTCAGAACTCTATTTTTAGACTGATTTTGATGAAACCAAAGGCATGGCTCAATAGACCGGGCCCCTGAGTAAAACTCATCCAAGTTTTATTTCAGAAGTGACCCCAGAGCCGAGATATTTGTGTTTTTCCGATCGGAAAATCAAAAACAAGATGGCGGACCTCACGATCAAAGAATTTTAAAATCTTTGGGGACAGAGATTCTTGAACCACGAGGCTGCAAATTCTTTGATTGCCAGATGGGACGAGATGGCCAGAACCCCATTCTTTGTTACAAAACATACATATAAATTTTCCCATTGACTTATAATGGGAATTTAAAAGTGGCATAACTTTTGAATGCCATAATATTTTTCACCAAATGAAAGCGGCATGTTCGGCCCAAAGCTCTTTCAAATGAGCTATCTTGCAGAGCAACACACCATACAATGCCATGCAGGGCCGTGTCCAAAATCCTAAAATCTGCCTCAAAAACAGATAATTTGCATTTTTCAGCTGCTGATGCAAAGACCGAAAGTCTGACTAAGATGCAATTTGGCACACCAAGAGATCTGTCATGCCCCACTCTTGCTTTCCAAATTTCAGGCAAATAAGTTGAATGGGTCCAAAGTTATAACTGCCCAAACTTTTGACTTTAGTATGTAAGTGACATGTAACCATAATTATAGTGGCGTGACCTAATATATATATATATATATATATATATATATATATATATCTCCTCTTTATAGTAAACACTTTTGAAGTCAGTAGATTTGTTCACTATTTACTTATTTATTTTATTTGAAAATGATTGACTTGAAAGGTACACTGAGCTGAGGCTTGTTTCTAGGTGTGACCCTGGGAGGGGAGTAGAGGGTAAAATACATTGCACTGACACAAGTCACAGTTACAATAAAGTGCAAATCAAAGAACACAATGCCTGAGAAAGTGTGCAATGAGCAAACAAGGCAAGAGCAACAAGCTGAGCATTTCAGCAAATGTATGGGAGACTGTTAAGGGAGGTAAAACAGGAACAAGAGGGGAAGGATGGAGTCTCAGCTGATATCTGAGGGAGCCAGGGGAGACAAGGTGTGAGGGATGAGGTCTTGCAAAGGTACAGGATCCCTGGAGTGGAGAGAACCGGAGGCAGAGGAGACAAGGAGAGGAGTGATGAGAGGTGGAAGGAAAGGACTCAGACCAGTATTTATATATAAATGATGCACAGTGCATCTGGTGACATGAGGTAGAGGCAGAATGAATAATGATGAGTAAAGTAAGCAATGATGAGTTTGAGAGGGGAATGGGTAGCAAAGAGACAAAAGAGTTACAGAGGGTATCCAGTCTGGCCAGGGAGGTGGAGGAGGCACAGCCATATACCACATCTGCATAGTCAAAGACTGGGAGCACCACTTTGGTGACAATCTCTTGGTGAACCTGCAGAGACAGACAAACTTTATTGTAGTACAAGGCACCTAGTTTAGGTCAGAGCTTGGCATGGATGGTGTCAATGTGGGCAGTGATGTCAAGCTTCTGTCAAGTCACACATCAAGGTACTTGAGGGAAGGAACCACTTCTACTGGGGAACCATCCAAGTAGGAGAAGATGGGTACAGATGGGAGTCTGGCTAATTTTGACTGCTGCCAAAGGTCATGGATACTGAGTTTTGTGTTGACTCAGAGTTGGTTTGACTGGAACCATCAGAGGACACTGTGGAAGTCTTGCTGGAGCAGGCCTTCCATGGCTGAAGTGGAGGGACCAGAAGTGTAGATGACTGCTGTGTCATCTGTGAACATATTATATATGAGTTGGCACAGGTCAAGGGAGGTCATTGAGAAAGATGGAGAAGGTATGGGACCCAGGATAGGACCTTGTGGGACCCTCACCAGGATGGGAAGAGGAGGTAAAGGTCTCTACCAACCTCTACTGACTGTTGATAGCCCATGAGGTAAGTACAGAACCAGTTCACAACAGGAGCTGTGAAGCCAGCAGAACTCAACTTATCCAGGAAGAGAGGGTGGGACTGAGTCAAAGGCCTTTGTCAGATCAGTGAAGATGGCTGCTGTGATATGACTCTGATCCATCCCTAAGAGGATAGAATCAGTTACATGCTGCAGGGAGAAGGGGTGGAGTGATCCTTCCTGAATACAGACTGGAATGGGGAAAGGAAATTAGAGAGAAAACTGGGGAGGCTAGTGTAGACAAGCTGGTCTTGCAGTTTGGCAAGAGGGGGAGGAGAGTGGCTGATAGTTACCAGAGGAGGATGGGTCCCCTCTTTGCAGAGTGATACAACTTTAGACAGTTTCTTGGACTGTGAGACCACACTGAGGGAGAAGGAGAGGTTGAATAGGTGAGTCAGAGGAGATGCAATGGCAGGAGTGGAGAATGAAGGAGATCAGGATCCAGTCCACCAGGACTAGATTTGCACAGATTTAGGGAGTAAAGGGCAGTCAGGCCTTCTGCCAGTTAACAGGTGAGAAGAGGAAACCTAGGGAGGGAGAGGGATTGTGATGTGAAGAAATGGTGGCTGGAGGGAGAGGAAGGGACAGCACAAGTGAGAAGAACTCATTAAAGTGGTAAGCAACAGAGGATGGGTCAGACACAGGTGAGCAATTTATCAGAAGGACAGATGGGCTGGACTGAATGGAAGAGTCAAACAGGAATGAATTGCCTTCCAGAACATCAAGCGGGCATTAAGGTTGTTCTGAAGGTTGGCCTTGAAATACAGCTAGGTGTTTACTATAGCAAGGTGCTAATATGCCTATTTAGGATATTTATATATCAAGTTGCTGTCACAGAGTGGCTCTGTGAGATCTGGGGAAAGTAACATATTGGGCTAGATATTTATTTTTCACCTGCATTACAGTATTTGGAAGTTCTCCCTTAAGAGAGAAAGATTTACATATTAGAAATGCTGGATGAAAGTATTACAATAAGGAGAAAACTTCTTTAGTTAAGCATAAAATTATTAGAGTTATTTTCCATATTACCCCTTGATGTAGTCCTTAGGAGATAATAGAGAAAAAATTCCAGTTAATTTGGTCCTACGAGTAGCTTCCCGGTTTGTTGTAGCTGCTCGAGTAATCCTTAAGTGGTATGACTGTGCGATTGTGCACATTCATGCAGCTTATAAACATATCCGGTTTCAATGTTTAAAGGCAGTAGTTTCTTTTAAACTGCTTGTAAGTAAGTTTGCTCCCAAAATTGCAGTTATCCTTCTTTTAAGGAGAGTGCAGTTACTCTCTGAAAGCAGCTTCAGTTTAATGATGAAAACGTTCAGCTGATGGCTTAACCTTATAGAAAATATAGTGTTTTGTTTGCGTGTCCTTTAAGATCGCATTTTGAACATTAAATATGCTGTTGGATTAAAATAAAAACTAAAATAAAAGGATGGCTTTGAAAAGTAAGTCTCAGGATGCTGTGTTTAAGTTCCTGGTAGTTGAGAATTTAGTTGAGAATTATGCCCCATAAAATATAACATATTTTAGAACCTTGAAAATATGGAAAGAACCTCTCGGTTCTCTAGTTTTACCTATTAGGTTCTCTGTGTAAAACACAAAAGAATGCAGTTGTTTGTATGTAGTTATGCTGCTGAGGTTCTTTATGGCAATATGGTGCCAATGAAATTGCTGTGCGAATGTGTGCACCTTTGAGAAGGTATTCCTTCTTCTAGCTTTTATTAATTATTCCTATATGTTTAAAAATCCCTCCATATGCTTTCTACATACCGTGGATGGGTGAAGTGGTGAGGTTTTGAGCTATTTGGGTGTCTGTTGTAGACAACTGTGTTTTGAGTTCTTTTGGTGTTTCTGGGTTCCAACTGCAGCTTTTCTTCTGGTTCATCAATGCTCTTAAGAGCCGGCCGGCTGTCCTGGGCATCATTAAATACTGTTAGTAAAGGGTGGTGCTCCCTGATGCCAAAAACAAAGTTTAAAATGTTTAAAAGGGTGTAAACTATTTGTAAGCTGGGAAGTATGTTGTTATATGAATTTAAAGGGTTACTGCTTTAAATAAAATTAGATATGTAGTACATAAAGAAATATAGTTAAAGACAATAGGTAGGGGTGGGGTTTTAAAGTCACCTGACCCTTTAGAGTATAAAAAGCCAAACAGCTAGTTAGTCAGATCAGATTGATTCTGGGTCTGGAGGTGAACTCCAGGGGATGGTGTTAAAGTGCTACTTTAAGGTGCTCTGAGGAGTGAGATTTTGTTCATATCTTGCACCAGATGGAAGAATAAGTGTGCAAGTCAATTCTATGAGATAAAATGTGGATGAATTTTGGAAATACTGTTAATGGATGAAGAAGCCCCTGTGTAATGACGTTCCTCAGACTGTTTGGAGTGCCAATGATGGTCATTGTAAGAATATGCACCCTGCTATTATGAAGAAATTTTCTGTTATATAATAAAACTAAGCATATAAAGAACTGCTGTGGTGTCACACTACCTGTTTGCCCACATACACCTGCTTCCTATCACAGTTGATGAACAAAAGGAAAGAAGTACTCTGGCAGAAAGAGTAAATATGCAGCAAATAAAAAGGCAAGTTAACAGGTACAATAGAAAACAACAAAAAATTACAGAGTATGTAAAACCTGTGGAATTTGTACCCTCAGCAATAGAAGATTCTGACTATTAAGCTTGGAAGAATGTGACATTTATTAAGAGGTAGGAGACAAAGAGGCCAAAGAATAAATAGTAAAATAGTTCTCAAAGAATGTACTATTCAAGAGTCATTGTCTAATACCAGTATAGATACTGACAGTATAGATATACAGTACCCTCTGAGACTGAAACAATTGTACTAGACTCAGAGTGATACCAAGAGTCAGAGCCCAACTCTAGAAGAATTGCTAGTTGGAATGTTGCAGATTTGGAGATTAAAATCCAGGATTGGTGGTGGACAGAAGAAATGAATGACTATGACATAATTCACATTCAAGGAACAAGTTTAAAGTGAAACAGCCTGGCTATTGAGGGGTTCACATGTTGGGAACGTGAAGCATCAAAAGAATATGGATGTGGGAGGGCAAAGGATTATTGTAACTTTAATTTCAACTACTACCTTTCATAGAAGTGAATGCCTCTCAGCTGGTTCCCAATACTATCTATGTATGGGGTAAACTCAAAGAACACATTGAAATTTGTTACAATGAATGTCTATATTTCCCCACTTCTATCAGCTGTATTATAGAATATATTTTTACAGAATTAGGGCAGGTGGTGGCAGATATTCTGCTTTCCTACTTGGGGGTACCCATTATTATAATAGGAGATGCCAACACTAGACTAGGAACTAGACAAGAGATCTACAGTAATTTTTGGCAGATTGATGACACTTCTAAAATCCCTATATGAAATTCTAAGGACTTAAAAGTAAATAGGAAGAACATTCTACTTCTAGAATTTGCAGCAGATAACTTTCTAAGAACTGTGAATGGTCATGTTAGTGGGGATACCTTGGGAAATTACATTCCCTACAATTCATGGCTGTAGTTTGTTAGATGTGTGCTTGGTGGATCTATATTCTTTCCATAAAATTGTAAAATTCAAGGTAGCTCTGATTTGGGAGAACGACCATTATCCTATTGTGCTATTGTTGAAAATGGACAAGGATGCTGTTGGCCATAGGGATACAGTGCAGAGGGAAATTGACAATCATGTGGTTATCCGAAATAAAAATATATAAAGTGGATCCTTTATTCAGCAGAAATGGTTAAAGGAATTTTAGAAGATATAATTCCAAGGGTTTTCTAATGAAACAAGGACCTGATATTGCATCTTGCATGGTACCTGTTGATAATATATGAGGTGTATGATCAGATTATCTGCCTCCTAAAAACATCTAACTACAGAAATTCCTATGGCCAAACAGCACACATATTATAAGCAAGCAAAAATTGTTTAATATAGAATGTATGGAGTGAGAAAACTGATCCATAAAATAGGGAGGCAGTTAGTTAAAACTCAGAATATTGAAATAAGAATGGCTCTGAAGTTTTTAAAGGAGAATATAAAAGGCTTATTCAGTATAAAAAGCAATATCATAACGTGTTGTGGTATCAGCTTCAGGAGGCCATTAGCACTAAAGATACAGTATGTGGCATTTTGGGATCTGGTTGCAATGAAACAAGTAATATACAACGTAATATCAATTGCAACATTAGTCCTGAGATATGATGTATTTTTTTTTCAAATGAAGTATCAGTTAAAATCTAAAAATACTTTTGGTTTTGTAATTCAGCCATCTGCACAATTGTATTTACTAAGCACAAAATTCTTGACGTCATAAAAGCATAAAAGAGGAACAAGACTGATGGCTCAGATAACTTAGATGCAGAATTGTTTCTGGCTTATCCTGAATGGTGGGCCAAAATATTAATCAGGCTGTTCAAATTAGTAAACACAGCTACACTATGCAACTACCAAAGATTGAAGCATAGGACTATCAGAACGAATAATTATTTGCCGATTTCTTTACTTTGCATTGGGCTCATAATTTATATTAGGTGCTACTGACCTGGATAGAAGAATGGGTGGAGAGTGGCAACTCATATATTATGGCCAGGTTGGCTTTAGGAAAGGATATGGGACTACTGGTAACTTATTTTTCCTTAACTATTTGATAGAAAAATATGAACAAGGAAAAAGACAACCCTATATGTAGCCTGCTTAGGTTTAAAGTCCGCCTTTGACAAGGTGGATAGAGCACTTTTATGGAAGACTCTTGACAACCTGGGCATGGATAGGAACTCACTTTCCTTAGTTACACTTGTGCATTCTAGCAATATAGCAAATGTCAGGGTTTCTAGGAAGGTAACTTGTCAGAAGATGTTAAAGTTGAAAGTGGAGTCAAACAGGGATGCCTGTTGGCTCTGATCCTGTTTAATTTATATATGGATACTCTTGCACAAAAACTGAAAATTAATTCATACATTCCTCAAGGGTGTGAGATAGATCTTTTCAGATACTGTTGTATGCAGATGATAATATGCTGTGTCCACCCACTCCACTGGGGCTAAAATAGCAATTAGTACTACAATAGAATACATTTGTCAGTTGGGTCTTGAACTGAATAAAGAAAAGTCCAATATTTTGATATTTGGCAGGCAGGGTAACTAATCCATGTGGAATTTTGAACATCAGGTAATGACAGTGATGGAAACTTGTTCTGGGCCTACTGATAGATAACAAAATAGAACTGAAAATTTCATTTTCGAACAGTAAAGAATACAGCAAAAACAAGGAAATCAGACAGCTAAAGTAATCCTGATGTTTAGCAATAAGTTTGATGGTAATTCATATGTTGCCTAAAGAGAGAGCATATGAAGCAAACGTTCTCAGTATTTTATTGTACGGAGCTGAGATTTGGGCTTTTGTAAAACAAAAATTTGGAACCAGTTCAAAATATGTTTTATAAGCAAATATACAGATTACATTTTGATATGCCTAAAACTTTATTGAGATGTGAATTTGATCTAAGTTATGTATCTTTACTACTCAATAATTAGAGCTGTCAAATGTTGGCGGACTATAGTAAACTCCATATAGATCTATATTTAAGTGTTGGCAGGAGAGTAGCACAACTCAGATAGAGTTGGGTGGTTTAAAAAGCCTGAATAAAGCTTTAACAGCTGTAGGGCTGCCAGGTATTTGGGACTCAGCTATTTTGGGCAATGCAATTTGTATGCCAGCCATGCAATACAGCGATTAATAGACAACGTCCATCAAATGGAGCATGTGAAATTGAAGACTACTCATTTTTAACAATTTAGGGATGGGTAACATTAGATACTAGAAAGAACAGATATTTATATTATTGTGAAAGGGAGGAACACAGGGCTGCCTTGTGTCAATTCCATACTGAGTTTTGAGGGGAATTTGGCCTCTTCAAAATACTGAAGGTCCATTAATGTTTATCATGAAGCTGCATGTAATTGTAATAATGAGAAAAAATCAGTACACAGCATGTTGTTTTTGAATTTCTCCTGATACAAGATGTGAGACTGTAATGGTTAGAGGATATATGGGGAAATGTGACCAAAATCACATCAGACCAGGCAAGATTAAACATTATTGAATGTATAATTAATTGATCTCCCTTTGCCATTGACAGACTGGCGTAATTTGCTGTTATAAAGGGCATTTACATAGCGACGAAACTGCAGCATATAGTTCTCTCACCCACTCTGCGCGTGCACCTACCAGCGATCTCCCTTCACGGCTCAGCTTCCTTCCTACAATGGAGCCACCAAAGAAACATGGCGGTAAGTAAATTTAAAAAAATCAAATGAGCACTGCTTTTACAGATGGGGACTTTGAACATTGTTAAAAAAAAATAAGTGAAGCCAGAAAATGAAAATTCAGCGGATGAAAAATAAAGTAGCGCATACTCATAGCCACACGAAACTGCTGATTTTATTTTATATAATTGCTGTGGCCAAAAGGGAGAGCCATCAATTATATAAAATAAAATACAGGGTAGTAGTGTTAAACTGAAGCTATATACACTCTTGGGGTTAGATGTTTTGCACAAACCCCTCAGCCGCTCGGGTTTGGAACATCTAACCCTCGGCTGTGTGTAAACTCTCATTAAACAAACCACCCAGCACTTTATTCTATATATTTTTTTTTGTGACATGGGCAGTTATATTTTTGTAGCTGCTTCTTTTGAATATACAACCCTGTGTTTATTGAACAAACTTTGCACTTGATGCATTTATTGTCCTGGAAGTAATATTATCTTGTACTTGACTTCCACTCTTGTGAACTAGATTTATTGCATTTTACTATAACTGAGGAATTAAATATTTATTGCACAGTGTTTTAACTTAGTAAATATGCATGTGTAATTATTTTGGGATGTTCTATTTTTGTATATAATCAATCTGATGATTTTATACATACTATATAAAATAAAAATCAATCAGTCAGTGTCTCCCCACCAACCCACTCTCTCCCACCCTAACTGCCCCTCTAGCACTCTGCCACCCCCTAAGTAACCTCTAAGTGGCCAATGATGCATACACTATCGTGTCCAGCACTCAACTGACCTGAATACACTTTGGGTGTCAGTTTTGTTTGAATGTTATTTCAACTGTTGTTCAGAACTTTTTTTCATTACATTTTGACCCCAATTTTTCAACATGGCCTTTTCCCTCATCTCATGAACCCGACAACTGTCATTTTCAAATCTCAGCCAAAACACTGTTTTCGATTGTGCTACAAAATACATTCTTTAACCCTAATGTTTGCATTATTGTACCTTTTTACAATTAATTTTCCTTTTTTGTGATAGTGGATTGTATCCTCATTTGCACAGATCCCAAAGGTAGAGAATAGTACAGGAATTTCAAAGCCCATTTTCATGACAACCCTAACTTCTCCCAAGTCATACGTGGCCCCATCAGGTCTTGACACATGTCAGACCCCTTTTTTATTTTTCTTCTTGCCACTCAGGCTATGGACAGGGATGCACCCTCTTTTATCAGCACCTGGACCCCACACCCAGCATTTTTCCCAGGCTGCCCAGTCTGGGAGGCCTGCAACTACCCCTGTGGTGGGGTTCACCAAGAGAGATCGAGGTCCACCTGAGGCCCCAGCTGAGGCTTATGATTAGGGCATCATTTAGGTGGTGATCCAAGGGCTCCATTGAGCTGCCAGCCCAAAGGTTTTTCATGTTAAGTTTCCTCCCAGAAGACATGGAGGTGCAGTGAAGTCAGTGCAGGTCATGTGTGCTCCTGCACCTGACCCACTGATGTCTGCTGTTGTCTCTGCTCACTACTTTTGATCCTGGCCTGTGCACCCAGTCTCTACTGGGTGCCGCTAGCATTGTTGGGATGCCATAACCCTCCCCTCAGAGGAGAAGAGCTGTCCATGTGATGCTCATCCTACTGTCCCCAGGACAACCCTCGACACCCTGCACTTGTTCCTAAAAGTGGATGTTGGGTGCTGCAGTGGTAGCACTACCACTGCAGTGATGGGCTGGCTAACACATCAACCCCGTGATGGAAGGCTCACCAGCCTGCTGCAAGGTGTCACCCATGTGGCAAAACACTGCACAATCCCTTCCCAGGCAAGGATTGATAACATGCAGTAACACCAGCTCTCATCCTCATGCTGCCTGGCCAGCTTCCTGAGCTTGTTCCTGAACTCGAGTTGCCAGCATGGGAACACAACACATTCCTCACTGGACTAAGGGCTGGCCCTTTGCACAATGTTCTTTTTATATCCCTCTTTGTGGACATGACAGGTGTCATTATAAAATAGTGGCTGAAAGATAATTTTGTGCCACAAGTGCAAAAAAAACATTTTGGGCATGAATTGAAACATGACACCTATGATGTTCATGGGGTGGTGTGAAAAATGGCTGCATTCAAATTTGGGGTGAAACTATTGAAAATTACCAAACTTCTAATTGAATGTTGAAAATCTTAGTGTACTTTTATAACTTTGTTTCTTAACATTTTGGCTCTAAACTTGCAACACAGTCTTTTATGACCCCCTCATCATGAATCAGGTAGGTGAATTTTTCAAATCCAGCCTGAAATCACTTTTCAGACTAGATTTGAAAAATATTATCTACCCTGTTCATGGGGGGCACAAAAAGGCAATTTTGAAAATTTGGTGAAACAATATTAAAAATGAAAGTATGATGAATAGTTCACAGTGAATTAAAATACATTGACTGCATTTACTTTGTTTCATCAGTTCCTGGTCAACTTTGAGGAAGGACATATTTTTTCAAAGAGGGCGATGGACCATTTCCTGGTGAATGTGTGTGTAGGGGAGCAGGGTGGTGGGTTGGGGTGCTGGAAGGCAGCAAAAGACATTGATGGACAGTTGTTTTGTTTCAGGAGGAAGGAAAGAAAGAAAGAAAAGAAAGAAGAAGAAAAGAAAAGAAAGAAAGAAAAGAAAAAGAAAGAAGAAAGAAAGAAAGAAAGAAAGAAAGAAAGAAAGAAAGAAAGAAAGAAGAACATTTTTCTTTGTAACAACTATATACTTGTTACAGGAATACCAAAGTGGGCTGTTCAGTGGCACTGAGAGTGGGTAGCAGATGTCACTATATACTGGGGAATGGACACATTGAGAATATGACACGAGGGAGAGAGGTGTTCAAGTGCAGGAGCACCCTAGTGCCACTCAGTATTGTGAGGATTCACATATTTCAAAACAAAATAAATTAAAAATTTGCCACTAGTGAAGTGAAGGGATCACATGATGCAGTCCACCAGGTAGCAGCCTCTCAGCTCAGCTCCAGCCTCACCCACAAAACCTTTAAAATCGCCAAAATACCTATTTGATTTTCACCTAAACCGATCCCACATGCTTAGAAAAGGGTCTGGATCAGAATCTCGAACAATTTTTTCTACATGGAGACAACGATGAGGAAAAATCCTCCCAAACATACCCCTCCAGCTATGCCTGAAAAGGCCTCAAAAAATCCAGGGCCTCAGGTGCGAAGATGGACAACTCCAGGGGCGACTCTGGAGACTGCAGCCTCTACAGCAGTTCTGACAAAGGTTATCACTGCAAAAGCATCATCCAACACCAATAGAAATGAAAGCTATCACGGTGGAAGATTTACATCAGAACAAGCGGATCAAAAGACAGAAATAACCCAGTGGAAAAAATCAGAAAGTGGAGCCGAGAAGGTAGCAATTTGCCAGAAACTAGCGAGAATGGAGACCAAGATAGGAAGACCACCAAGGGCACATGATCATAGAAATAATACGGTTTCATAGGTCTCCCGAAAATACAGAAGGATCTGACATGGTGGGATTCATACAAAAATTAGTTAAAACTGCAGCTGGGCCATCACCCTTGACCCCGACCTATACTATCGAAGCGAGTCCACAGGGCTCTTCACTCCAAACCATTAATAGGAACCTCCTTGTCCAGCTGATCTTTAAATTTTAAACTTCTTAGAGTGCCAACACTCTTTGCGAAGATTAAAGAATTAACAGGAAGTGCAGCTGGGAAGGAATTAAAATTAGGGTGGCACAAGACTTACCAGCGTCTGCGTCAGAGAAAAAAGAGCCCTGTTTCATCCCATGGTGTCCAAGTTGTCGCTGCCAGTGCAAAAATTCCGAATGGGCTACCCCGAGAAACTGTGGGTTCCTAATATCAGATCTTGGGTATCCTTTGAGGACCCAGGCGATCACTATTAAAGGAGCTTAAAGCACTTTCCCCAACTTGTTTAAAGATGCATGTGAAAGCTCTGTGTAGGGACTCTCCAACCTGTAAGTTCTTTAAAGGATCATTAATCACGGAATCATGCATTGTTCTTAAACTCATTTCCATTCTATAACGCAGGTACTACTGATTCATTCACTCACTTAACCTGTGTAGCTGAATTTGGCTCCCCAAACAAGGTTTTCTTCTCCTCTATCATGTCCGAGCTCCTACTTATGCTCTGGAAGTTACATCCTGGCTCAATATGGGAAAAGCAATGTCTATACTACAGCTCAGCTGTAATCACCTCAAGTCCTACGGCATTAATGAAAGTACCCCATAAGCTGGCTCCCATAAGTCTCACAGTAGTACAGCTTTCAACTAGCGTCTATCTCACCAGTTTCAGTAACTGTGCCTGTTGCATCTAGCGATGATACATACTAGAGGGCACCTGAAGTCACAAAATAACACAGGAAAACAGCTGCCAACAACTCAACATCACCGTTGTTCATCACAAACTTTACCAGACAAGCTTCATCTAAGTAAAACGACAGTACAGATCACAGTTGACCTTTCTCCTCATTAATCCTAGAAATCAAGTGGTGACGGACCGAGTCCCTTCCCTTTGATGGTGGAGAGCGTTCCATTTAAACTCATCTCTACTAATCTGCTTCAGTTATTGTGTTAAAGATAAGACACTGACTTTGGATAGGCTTAAAATGTATATTAGTTAAAGAGACACTGCAAGATTTTCGTTTAGGTCATCCTTATAATTATGGCAGCTATTACACTCAGTTATCAGGATCACTGGATCTGAACTCGATATTAAGTTTATGAGCTCAAGTTTGGTTGTTATGTACCAAGGAGAAAGCATACACTCTAATAATCTGTTTTACATACATTTCTTCTGAAGAAAACTGTTGCTCAGTAGGTTAAATGTAGTTACCACATTGTTCTATAGAATAATAGTTAATTAGATAATACCACCGGCCGTGTCGTCGGGTTACATGGTTTAAAGTACCAGTTAAGCAATGCGTATTTAATAAAGACAAAATGATCTGTGAGTGGGCAGACGTCGGGAACGGTGTGAATTAGTTGGAATAATATGTTGGACTTCACCCATTGTCTAGCTCATTCCTTGATGTTAACAACAAACTGGTGTCAATGGGGTGGCAGATGGGCTTCGAAGACTGGGGAAGGTGGGCATAGCAGGGTGTTCTGTTGACCGCTGACACATGTAATGAGGGGAGGTGGGGAGGGCACTCTGATACAGACATATGAGTATACTATTGTGTCAAGTGGTTGAGTTTGGGAGGGGAGGTGGGGGGATGGACCAGGTTTGTCTGGATCAATCCATGGACATACAGAACCCAGAATAGAGTCTGCCAAACAAGGTACACAAATTCCACACAAGACAGGTTTAACTTATAATGAGTAATTTAATTTTTCTTCATGGAATATAAGAGGAATTAGGCAGAAGATCAAACAATACAAGTGCGAGCACTTACAATTGTGAGATCTGACATCACCACAAGTCATCTGTTGACCTCAGAAGAATTAAGATGAGAAGGCAACAAATAGGGCAAATATTGCAGCTGAAGGCACCAGACAAATTCGTGGAGTCATGATCCTGATAGACATGTCCATTGTACTATCAATATTATACGGACACCCACAGGGTATGTATTCATCAGGAGAATATACCATGGAATAGAGGCGGCATACATGGACGAATCTGATTCTCAAAGTTAGCCACGAACTCATGTAAACAGCCCCCTCTCTCCCAACCAAGATTTTGGGAGGGATTTAAACTTGTTGACCGAGCATAGAAGTAGCAGGAAGCAAACATGGGGTTTGTCCCAAAGCCAAAGGGACCTAAGAATATATGAGGACAAAGGTGGGTCTGTCACGATGTATACACTGCACCACTACAGATAGAGGTTATCGTTTACCTCCCAGTTCACAAAACATCTTCAGGATAGATTACATCATGATCTCTCACGATTATTATCCGAGGTTGTGGACTCGGCCCATACACCCAGGACCACCATCGGACCATCCATTTGACCCTTGTCAGCTTTCCTTTGTGGCTATCCCAAAGGGAAGGCCAGTTGGAAGTTAACAACCAACTTTTAAAGACCCAACCATAGTGGAATACATTAGTAGCCATATCTCACAATTTGTAGTCATGATTTTAACTCTACGGTAAACCTGACATGGAATGGGGTGCCCCAATAGCCTATCTTAGGGGTCTGTTAATTGGGGTGGCTTCAAGAGGAGAAAAATGAGAGGCAAAGAACACACAACTCCTTAAACAGATTAGAGTTTTAGAAAATAATATGTCCCCTCACACACCAGGCAAACTTTGTTGGATCTGGTTAAACAAAAACTCATACTTGGAGCTTCTTAGAAGAAAGCAAGTTTCTGATCCCTAAAATAGAAAGCAATATATGCTGATCAGGGTGAGAAAGCGGGTCATCCTTTGGCTGCTCAAGGTCAAACATCAAGAATCTGCCAGATTCATTGCCTCAATATGGTCTCAAAATGGTATACTATGTGAACAATCAAAAGAAATTACAACAGAATTCCAAAAGTTTTCCAATCTCTTTACTCTCTGAGGGTAGATCCCCCCTCTCTTAAAGATTTGGATTATTACCTCAGCCAAATCCCATCTGCCCTCTCACAGAGCGCAACAAGCTATATTAGGCACCCTTTAACTAAGCGGAGATTTTAAGAGTTATAGATGGCCTTCCATCGATAAATCCTGGGACCTGATGGGTTTCCCCAATTTTTATAAAACATTTGCAAAGGAACTCACCCCTTTGCTCTTCTCTATATTCCAACAGATTCTCGCGGTAAGGAAAGTACAGATAGTACACTGTTGAGCGCTAATAACACTGTTGCCAGAACCGGCAAGACACCAGAGGATATGGCAGAGTTATAGGCCGATATCACTACTTAATCAAGATATTACAATTCTGAAGTAAATTGTTAGCGGACCACCTTAACACAGTTCTTCCGGATCTAATAGGAGTGGAACAGGTGGGCTTCATGAAGGGAGGTCAGCCCGGTGATCATATTCGAACCCTGGCACGTTTTCTCAGTATCCAGAATCACGGAATACCCAGCGACTTTGGTTTCTCTGGATGCCAGAAAGCATTTGATAAATAAACTGGAATTTTCTCTTCCAGACATTACACACCTTTGGTTTCCCCTAGAGTTCCAAAACTGGATACAGGCCCTCTATAAATCTCCAATGACTAAGGTCCTATGCAATGGGTGTATCTCGATCGGTTTCCCTTGTACTCGGGCACTAGACAAGGTTGTCCCTTATCCCTGCTCCTTTTTAACTTGTATCTAGAACCCCTCATCCGAAGATTGGTTGCCAGCCCCAAGATACATGGTATAATCAGTACAGGGCATCGAAATTAAGGTGATCGAGCCTCATGAGCGACCTACTGCTACATACCTCGTTTCCCGGTAAGGTTATCCACATTTGAAATTATCAAAGAGTACAGTTTGCTTTCTAATTATAAATTAAACGTGGGAAAACTGTGGTTTTCCCCTTAATCAAAGAGTGATGAAGCATGAGGTTAGTACATTCGACCTGTCATGGGAAAGGAAGTCATTGAAATATTTAGGTGTTACTTTTCCAAGAAGCATTACTCTTTTGCAAAAACTAACCTAGACTCCTTACTAAAGATTATTACCCAAGATCTAAATAGGTGGTCCCTTCTTCCACTGACTATCTGGGGAGAGTTAACCTTATCAAAATGAACATTTTCCCCGGCTGTTCTACCCTAATCTCTTGAATATTTGGTTACCCAATCATGGTTCAAGAAAGTACATAACATTTTTCTAATTTTATTTGGGCTGGTAAATGTCACCGGTTGGCCTTTCACAAGTTAGCTGCCGAAGCTCAAAGGTGGCCTCCGAGTACCACATGTTGGTCTTTATTATTGGGCCAGTCATGCGAGTAAATATTTGTGGTGGCTCACTCCAAGTGATTCTGGAAAATCTGAGGAGTACAAACCTCTCTGGACCCAAATAGAATCTACCCAAATCGATTTCACAATCTTTCTCCTCGGCCCTGCTTTTGTGCAACCTAAGAACCTTCCAAAGCTGCTGTACACATCACCTATTGCTGTATCTGTAAGGGTCCACTCCCAGTTTTGTTCTTTTATTAAATATAACCATTGCTTGGATCTGAAGCAACATTTGATAAGCAATCCCAATATCAGATTAGGTGGGAAAGTCCTTTCCCTTCGTGGATCCCACAAATTAAAGAAGCTAAGCTTGCTTACTTATGGAAGGACAGAACAGATTTGGTTTTCATCCACAGAAATTCTAGACAAGCTAGGAATCTAGGCCTCAACATTTTAAAATATTTCAACTCGACATATCCTGGTGAAAGTCATAGGGAAAAAACCTCAGGTGCATGGGACTTCCCCTTCTGGGCAGATCTGGTCCAAATAGTGAACCGTCCACCTGCGGTATCTAAGATTTTTGAAGCTCTATACAACAAAGTTTACCCGGACCCTATGGACCCTCTGATTATTGGGCGCTCCTCCTGGAGACACCTATTAATTGGGAGAAACTCTGGCGAGGATGCCACAAATTTATTACACAAGATAGGCTCCGACTCATGCAGTTTCAAATCCTGCACAACCTATATTATACCCTCAAAAGATAGCTAAGTTTGGCAATACATCTTCTGCCGTTTGTAGGGAGAGTGCGCCCATGGTGAGGGCAATCTAATGCTCATTTTCTGGCACTGTCCTAAAATAACCCCCTATGGTATAGATCAAGCAAGGGCAGACCCTTATTGGGATCTGATGAGTTGTTTTAGTTGAAATCTGCCTTTTAGGAGATTACTCCAAAATCAAGCCGCCATACGCAAATATCATATAGCTCTCCATATCCATGTCAGTCAAAAACTGGTACTCCGACACTGGAAGGACAGCGAAGTAATATCATATGCTGAATGGCTGAAGGAATTTTGGCCAGTATCAGAATGGAGAAGATGACAGCCAGTTTGCACAACAGATTGAGCAAATTTAATAAAATCTGGCTCTGCTCTTAACCTTATACTCTCTGCAGGCGCTATAAATATAATGAACTTTTGGAATAGAAGTTTATGTGAAGTGATGTTCCGGACATTCTAACCTGGGACGGGTGAGGGGTGATAGGGGGATGGTAGGATACTGCGGGAGGTTCTTTATGGGGCATGATAATTTTTTAATTCATTTAAGGGTGGGTGGAGGGAATGGAAAATTTTCTCTCCTTTTTTTTTCTTCTCCCTTGGTTTTGCTGAAAGTACATACTGCGCATTCTATGTACCGTGTGACTATGATGTGTACTGTAAGTTGGAAACTTTAATAAACTTTAAATTACAAAATAAACTTGCCACTTGTGAATGTGTGTACTTTATGCTGGACTCTATTGAACCTGTAAGTTTCACATTTCAAAATATAACTGTTTTTAGTTACGATTAGAAAAAAGATTTAAAAAGCATGAATTGTTGTGCATGAACACCTCAGTAAGTTTGCCTCCCTGAACAAATTGTCACAAAATTTTCAGGATCCAGAGACCCTGGCACTGACACCACACCTACCACATTTTAGGAAAATTGGCTGTACAGGGGCAGAGTTATTAGGTACAAAATCCGGGTTTAACCACTCAGATCCTACTACAGCAGCACAGCTCAGGATGACACACACACACACACACACACACACACACACACACAGGCTGCTTCAGGATTCAGGAGGAAGAAGGAACTGCAGCAACAGAGGAATGTAAAAATGGCACAAGAAAAAATTGACTTGATTTAAAATTTTATAGGATCCCACCAAAGTGGCAACTACCAGTGTCTAGGCACTGGCATGCTGCCAGCTGGCACACACTTTCTGCCCACTGCCCAGACCATAGTGCAACAGCACATATACAACACACACACACACACACACACACACACACACATTGCTTTAGAACTCAGAAAAAGGAAGGAACTGCATACAGAAACCTGGGGGAATGTAAGAATGCTGCAAGAAAAAAACAATATTTAATTTTTTCATGGGATGCAACAAGGTGCTAACTACCAGTGGTCAGACACTGGTCTGGCATGCTGCCAGCAGGCAGACATTTCACATACTTTCAGCACACTGCCCAAATCACAAAGCAACAGCACAGCTTAGGATGGGAAGAAAATGCAGCAACTTCAGCATCATGGGGAAGGTGAAGACTGCCCTAAGAACAATTGTTTTATGGGATGCCACAAGGTGTCAAGTAACAGTGGTCAGGCATTGGTCCAGTACATTGTCATCTGGCATACACATTCTGCCCACTTCCAAGATCACACTGCAAAAGCACAATTCAGAATACGAACACACACACACACACACACACACACACACACACACATACACACACACACATACACACAGCTTCAGGACAAAACTACTGCAACTTGGGCAAATGTAAAGAGCAAGATTGCCAGAAGAAAAAATATATTTTTATGGAATGCCACCAAAATGCCAACTGCCAGCTGCCACATACACTTTCTTCCCAGTAAAAGTAACTAAAGCAAGTTCTGACCAGTGTCGTCTAGGCACAGGTCAGGAAGCACAGGAAAACATGGAGTAGATATAAAATTTTGCAAGTAGCATTTTATTTTTCCAATAACAGTAAAATAAAATTACAGTTGTTCAGTATAGCTATTTACAATATTGTTTGGTATAGCAATTTACAAAGGCAGTATAAACACAGAAAACAAATCCTTTCTCTGAGGATATCTCTATTTCCAAGTTTCAGTCTCTCAGTCTCTCTCTCTCTTTTCACCAAAAACATTACTTGTCTTTTCATAAGTCTTTGCCGGGAACTTGTTAAGAGAACATCTTGCTTCTCACACAATGTTTTGTCAGTTTTCTTGCCGGTGCAACATACAGAACATGGTGACTGAGAACTGGCCTCTTGTTGATAGCTCTGCAAAGAGTTTGCAAACTGCATTTTAGGTTAACCCCTTAATTCCAAATAGCTTTTGCAATCATTTCAGCAATGTAACTATATACCTCTTGTACCAATGCAGTACACTACACTGCACCACTGAGCCTTCCACAATTAGGTATGCATTAGTGCGCCCTGTATACTGGCTCGGGTTCTCTCCCTCCTGCCGGATAGCCTCCCTTACTAGCATAGCCACTCTGGTCTCCTGCTGATCACCTTTCATCCTTCTCCAAGGACTGACCAGCCCTTCACCCACAGCACACCCCAATGGTACAGCCCCTACACAACACTGACCCCACCCACTCTCCCTTCACCAGTACTCACATGCCCCCTCACCCACCTCCAAGCTGTTGGTCTTCCACCACTACCCCTGCCAAATGACGTTCCTTACCTTCCCTACCCTTATCACCCTGACCATCCCTTGCACAGTTGACACTCACATTAAGAAGCGTCTTGCCAATACCAACAAACAACCTGTTCTGGCCCTCCTCAGGATCTTTACTTTACTGCTCCTAATGTCAGGCAATGTACATCCCAATCCAGGTCCTATTGCAAGCAACCCTAGCTCCCCACACCAGGGGCTCAGAATGGCTGCAAAGAATATCTGCAGCCTGCCTGTAAAGATGGCAACCCTACAATGCTGGATGCTGCAACATCAGCCAGATGTTTTAGCCCTCACAGAAACCTGGCTGTCAAAAGACCCCGACTCCTTTGTCACACTCCCAGGCTTCATCCTCTACAGAGCTGACAGAATCAGCAAGTGAGTGGGGGTTGTGCATTTACATCCGCGACTCCCTGCTGTGCCAAGCCTTACCAGCACCCTTTCTGGAGCACAGGCACAAGTTCTGACTATAAAGCTCACCCAGACCCTTCTAGAGCCCCTATAACCATAACCGTGGCTTACATCCCCCAAGAAATCAAAGCCAGCTATTCACTCTCTGGCCAGCTATATCACCAGCTTCCTCTACAAAACTGAACACATCATTCCAGGGGACTTTAATGTGAACTGGCTATCCAGCTCAGTCTGCCTCATAAAAGATGCCCTAGCTGTGCTAGACCTGGCCCAGCTAGTTACTCAGCCAACCAGGTTAAATCCAGGTAATGGTTCCAGCACCCTGTTTGACCTACTACTCACCAATCAACCAAACAGAATCATGAACCTCAGCGGTACTCCCAGACTCTCTAGTGACCACTCCTCCATCCTCTTACCTGGTCATGTCAACAATAAATTCCCCATTCAAACAGTTTTACCAACACTGGTTCAAACCTGGAGAATCGTTAAGCTAAGGTGGCATCTAACCCAATGTGACTGGTCCCCATCTGTAACGCCCCTACTATAGATGAAGCCCTTGAATACTTCACTTGCACATTCAACAAAGGCATGTGATAGCCCCCTCTCTAAAGTTCAAGCCAAAAAGTGCAATGCCTCCTAGGTCACTCCAGCTCTGCTCCAGCAATTAAAGACCGGGATGAGCTATGGTACAAAGCTGTAGCCTCAGGCAGACAGGCAGGCCTACAGGGCAGCACGTAACAGATGTACCTGGGCCATTAGGATGGCCAAATTTGACTACTATAAAGCTAGCCTTGCTCTCATGGGGAATGCTAGGTTATTCTGGGACAACTTAAAGGAGCTTAATGAAAACCCAGTTGCCACCCCCAAATAACTGTCAACAATGGCACTACTTCAGACCCACTTACCATCACCAGCTGCCTTAACTCTACTTTCTCAGACCTAAGTGCAATTCTCCCAAACAAATTCTTTGATCTCATCCCGGGCCACCTGAATGAAGCATTGCACACACACCCTTCTGCCTCAGGGTCATTTCAATGAATGAAGCGAGGCCATACCTTGCAAATGCCCTCGGGGATCAAGCTACTGCTCAGACTCATTTGACATGAAAATCCTTAACTTGGTGCTGGACTCGGTGCTCTCCCCTAACTGATCTAATTAACCACTCCCTATGTCTAGGGCAGTTTCCAACCGCCTGGAAGATGGCCACCATCACCCTATACTGAAGAGTGGGGACCACACCTCCCCAACAATTACCGGCCCATCTCCATTCTCTCCCCCCTCTCAAAAGCGCCTGAATAAATCATTGCCACCCAACTCACTGACTACCTACTAGTGCATAACATACTATGTATGGTACAACATGGCTTTAGAGCTGGACACAGCACAACCACCACCCTACGGAGTTCTCAAACTTCCTGCACAGTGCCGAAGATAAAAAACACCTAGCAGGAGCTGTTTTCCTAGACCTGTCGAAGGCTTTCAATACAGTCTCCACCCCTGCTTATAAGTGCCCTCCGCTTACTGGTCTGTCTCCTGGACCCCTCACTTGGTTTACAAGTTACCTCTCGGTAGGTCCCAATGTGTCAAGATTAACAGCACCTCTCCTCTCCTCTACCCTACCAGTCCGCTCTGGGGTCCCCAGGGCTCCATCCTCAGTCCCTTATTGTTCAGCATCTACCTGAACACCCTTTCTAAATGCTGCCTAAGTAATCTGCTTCTCTATGCAGATGACGCAGTACTTTGCCTCCCACCCTGATTCCACAGTCCTACAGTCCTCCCCATAACTTGCCTTCAGCCAGATTGAAAACTGGTTCACTGACCATAGACTGATGGTCAATGTAAAAAGACCAAAGCAATGTTGTTTGCCCATCGGCAGAGCAAGGACAGTGTGCCCAGTTAACAATTTTCTCCAAAGCTCACCTCCCACTGAACAGGTCCATACCTATAAATACCTGGGCCTAACATCTGATCCCTGCCTTTCTTTCCACTCCCATATCAGTAACCTGTCCTCAGCCATAAACATTCACATAGGACTGCTGTATTGGCATAGAGACTGCCTTCCACCAGAGGCCCTTAACCTTGCTGTTACCTCCTCTGTCCTCTCACTCATACATTATGGACTCACCATTTATTCAGCCGCTGACCACAGCTCTCAATAAAATCCACCTGGCTATCAACAAGGCACATAGACTCCACACTGGGGTAGATGGACACACCCACAGCTGCACCTTGTATGCCTTATCAAATATCCTCACACTTGATGAAAGAATACACGATCAAACATGTCTTCTCTCAAAAAGATTCACCTAGGACTTACCCCACTTGGGTTTCGGCCTCCCTCTGTTCCTCACATGCCTCTGCAAACACCGCTCAGCAAATAAGCTGGTGTGTTCTATTCCCAGAGTCAGGACCTCTCTAGCCCAAAGGTCTGTCTCCTACTGGGTGCCACTATGGTACAATGATCTCCCCTGCCATAACCTCTGATTCCAGACTAGGCCCCTTCAAAAAAAGCCCTAAAAGACCACCTACTCTCCAGCCATAGCTGCCAGTGCAACGGCTAGGTTTTCCCATGGTATGCCCCACCATTTCACAACCACCAGGACCTGGGCCTGCCCAGTCCTGCCCCTCTGGTGGTGCATAAGTGGATATCCCAGCCAGTGTAATAAACGTTCTGCACAACCAGTACTATGTTGAGAGTGAGTGTGCTAAAGTGTTACTACCTACTGTCCATGTACTCTCCCAAGACACATTTCTGACTGTGAAACTGTGAATATTCCACAATATGTAAAATTCTCACAAAATGTAAACTTCACTTCTGTGCATTATTGTTTGTATCACATGACAATGTCGGCTTCCTACCGCTAATTCCTTGACAACGACAGGCTCCTTAATTGGATCTGAATAGCTACCTAACTGTATAGGCCTCTCTTTCTCCTAATTTGATTGTATTATTCATACACTGTGTTGTTGATTACTGTATCAGCGATGTCTTTACTGATCCTTGACGGGAGCCTTTGTAAATGAATCTATGACTCAAAGGTTATAAATCCAATATCTTCAATGAATAAAATAAATAAATATACATTTCAAACCAAAGGATCCCACTTTTACATAAAAATTCACATATATTTTTATAACCACAGATATGCAAGGGGAGAGAAGAAAAGACCAAACAGCAAGTGAAGGTAGAGAGATAGTGAGAGGCGGAGAATCATGAGACCATCTCAGTGCTCACTTCCTAGGTCTCACGAGATCATTTGGTTGCGCGACCAGGCAGACAAGAGTCAGACAAGGAAATGATAGAACAGATCCTTGCATTTAACTCTTTCTGCATAACAAATGGAGCAGGGCCTTATTCAACCCTGTCACACACCCTCTCTTTAAGAGGGAACCTGTTTAAGAAAAAACAGGTTTCTAGAATGTTCTTTGGTTCTTTTCCTACATTAGCATATAATCATTCAGTTCAGTGCATATGCAGTATAGCAAACAGAGAAGTTTAAACTCACACATTTTTGTTTCAACCTTTGGAATTCTCTATTTGATCTGTATCTTGACAGAAAATAGTCATTGACATTCTCTTTCTGGATTTGTGTATCACCTGAATTTGAATGGCTGTAGTGCTGAGTACCACCTTGTGATTCTGGAATTTTATCCTTCATTTGGTTAAGCCAACAGAGAGGATTGTGATATGTTATAAGTACAAAGTCATCTCCTAGCAAATAAAACTTAAGGGACTCCATGGCCCACTTTGCCACCAGGCATTCCTTTTCAATGGTGGAGTACCTTTTTTTCTCTGTCTTGAACCTTCTATTGATATATAGAATGGGATGTTCCATCCCATCTATATTTTGACTCAAGACCACACCTACAGTCACAGCCAAATACATGGTCAGATATGTCCTGAAATTTCTGTATTATTTCTAGAAATCTCCTGCTCTCTGCATTTCACAGTAGGGGCAGCAGAGAGAAATTCTTTAGAAATTTTGTGAAATATCTGGAAATATCTGACCATGTCTGTGGCTACTGAAGCCAACCTCTGATGCATCAGTTTGTTACAGAAATTGTTTCTCGAAGTCTGGGCTTTAAAACAGGGTCTGAACATAATGCAGTCTTAATGGCTTGAAAAGCCTCATCACACCCTTGATTCATTTCACATTATTCGAGTAGTGTTTTTCATGAGTTCAATGTGGGGAGTACAGTAGCTAGCTGGGCAAAGTTAGGAACAAATCACTGATAATAACCAGCCAGCCCTAAAATGACCTGGCATGCTTCTTTGTTTTAGGAACAGGACTGTTAGCAACAGCTTCTGTCTTAGAAATCTCTGGATTTACTTCTCCATTTCCAAAACATATTCCAAATTTCTGGTTTCCTGCATGCCCAATGCACATTTGGTAGGATTAATGGTCAGAGCTGCATTTTTGATAGCTTTGATAACTGCTCATATGTTTCTGGGGTTTCAGTCTGGACTGTACACCATGACATCATCCAGGTATGCAGTACAATAACTAGTGTGAGGGGATAAAATTACATTCATGTACTGCTGGAATGTAGCGGGTGCACCATGTAAACCACACAACATGGTGGTGAACTGATAGAATCCAACAGGAGTGGCAAATGCTGTTTTGTCTCTGGATTCTTTAGCTAGGGGATTTGCCAGTAACCCTTGGTGAGATTGAAGGTACTGATGTACTTGACACTTCCCAATCTGCCCATCAAATCATCTATCCTGTGCATAGGATAACTGTCAAATTCTGACACTTGATTAAGTTTCCTAAAATCAAGGCAGATTCTTACACTCCTTCTTTTTATTTTACAATCACCATTGGTGATGACCAAGCACTTCTCAGCTCTTCTATGATACCCAATTCCTACATGTTTTTGTATTCCTTAACACATCAGCTCTTAGCTGCTCTGGTAATCTGTATGTCTTTTATCTAATAGGGTGAGCATTCCCTGTCACTATTACATGCTTGACTCCTTTGCTCAGCCTGGCACTGTGATAAAAGTACTGTTAAAAGTTTTTAGTAAGTTATGAATTTCTGCAGTTTGTTCAGCGGTTAAGAAAACATTCACCTTTACAGCATCAGCAGTTACAGTTTGCTCCAGTCTGTCATGAGCTATAGCAATATCTTCTTTATTAGTTTCTGGTAAAATAGCAAAGCAGCCTTTGGTGTTTTTCAACCCATTTCTTCAGGAGGTTTGCGTGTATATCTTGGTAGGATTTTTCCTATCAGGGTCTCAATTTCCCAGTTAACTGTGCCAGTACATCTAAACACTTTAGTGCCCTTGCCACTTCATTAGCAGTTTATTTTCTTTAGTGGATAACAGTAGAAAGACCTTTTCACCTAACTCAAAAACTTTTTCTTTTACCCCATGGTTGTAATATGCCTTCTGCTGGTTTTGGGCCTCTTCGTGTTTACTGTGGGCAATTTCAACATATTTTGCCAGCTTCTTTCTCAGGGGCACACATGTAAGATGTATTAGATTGTTTTTGAGTGGGGCTATTATCTCATGTTTCTTTTATTACATTTACTGACTCTCTAGGTTGTCTACCATATAACATTTGAACTGGTGAAAACCTGTTGAGGCTTGTGGCACTTCTATGTAAGCAAAAGCAGGTACAGTATGTATTAGTCCCAGTCTTTCCATTCCCTTTTATAAACCTTTTTATCATACATTTTAGGGTTTGGTTAAAATGCTCAACAAGACTGTCCATCTGAGGGTGATAGGGGAGGTTCTTATGGTAGTGATACCTAGTAGTTAGCACAGTTCCTTCAGTAATGCAGCACAAAATTACTACCCTGATCAGTAATAATTTCTTTAGGTATACCTACCATTTGAAAAGGGCAGTCAAGCTTTCAGGTTCTGTCATTACCTGTTCTTTTTCCCCATCACTGGTGCTGGCTGTACAGTCTCAGCTTGGACTTCTTTCTCTGCTAGTTTGGCTGCCATCTTTCTGGTAATGACTTCTGGGCTTGCTGCTGCAAAATCCATACCTTTCTGGTATGCTTCCCTGGTACCAGGTCTCGTACCAATGCCCAAAACTCCTGGCTTAGAGTGTGCATGGTGTAAATCCCACTGCTAACACCAACTGTCATTGAGGCACAGGTCAGGAAGCATAGGAAAACCAGGAGCAGATGTAACATTTGCAAATAGTGTTTTATTTTTCCCAATAACAGTAAAATAAAAATAAATTTGTTCGGTATGACTATTTACAAAGGCAGTACAAACACAGAAAACAAAGTCCTTCCTCTGAGGGTATCTCTAATTCCAAGTCTCAGTCTCTCAGTCTCTCTCTCTCTCTCTCTAGCAAAACATTGCTGGTGTTTTTATAAGTCTTTATCTGGGAACGTGTTAAGAGAACATTTTGCTTCTCACACAATGTGCTTATCAGTTTCCTTGCAGGTGCAACGAAACAGAACATGGTGACCCAGAACTGACTTCTTGTTGACAGCTCTGCAAAGAGTTTGCAAACTGCATCACACACACACACACACACACACACACACACACATACACACATACACACACACACACACACACATACACACGCTGCTTCAGGAAAAAAACTGCTGCAGCTTGTGCAAATCTAAAACTTTGAAGACTGCCACAAGAAGAAAAAATAAATATTTTTTTAATGGAATGCCACCAAAGTGCTAACTACCAGTGGCCAGGCATGCTTATGCTGCTAGCTGCCACATACACTTTCTTCCCAGTAAAAGTAACTAAAAGAAAGCTCTGAACAGTGTCATTGAGGCATAGGTCAGGAAGCATAGGAAAACCTGGACCAGGTAAAAATTCACAAGAAGCATTTTATTTTTTCCAATAGTAATAGTAATTCCAACAGTAAAATAAAATAAAATTGTTCAGTGTATCTATTTACAAAGTCAGTACAAACACAGAAAAGAAAGTCCTTACTCTGAGGGCATCTCTAATTACAAGTTTCAGTCTCTCAGTCTCTCTCTCTCTCTCTCTTTTCAGCAAAACATTGATGCTTTATTTATAAATCTTTGCCTGGGAACTTGTTAAGTGAACATCCTGCAAAGAGTTTGCAAACTGCATCTCAGGTAAACCCCTAAATTCCAAATAGCTTTTTGCAATCATTTCAACAGTATAACTACATCTACATTTCAAATCAAAGGATTCCACTTTCACAAAAGGTTCATGTATATTTTATAACTGCAGATATGCAAGGGAGAGAAAGAAAAGACAGAAACAGTAAGTGAAGGTAGAGACAGCAGAGGTGGAGAATCGTGAGACCATCGGAGTGATTAGTTCCTAAGTTTCACAAGAACATTTGGTTGCACAACCAGACAGACAAGAGACAGAAAAGGAGACAATAGTACAGCATTTAACTATTTCTGTATACCAAATGGGACAGGGCCTTATTCAACCCTGTCATAGCCAGAGCTGATGAATTTGAGGTAAAATATTGAAAATTACCAGTCACGAGCCTGCGTTTATGGAAATGTAATGTAGTCTTATAAATTTATTTGTTTTATAATATTTTACACCAAATTTTCAACATGGCCTTGTTATGACTCTGCCTCATGAAGAAGGGCAGAGAAAATGTTCAACTCCTGTCCTAAAGGAGATTTCATGCAGGGACTGAGAAAGCAACTTTCGGGACACAAAAACACATTTTGGGCAGGAGTTGAAAATGTGCCATCACATTCATGAGGTGCTGTAAAGAAATGGCTATGTTGAAATTTGGGGTAAAAAATAATGAATATTACCAAACGTACAAGCCTTGAATTTACAAAAGTCAACATAGCCTCATAATTTTAAGAAAATATTTTACACCAAATTTTGAACATAACTTTCTTATGACCCTGCCTCATGAACAAGGACAGAGAAAATGTTCAACTCCTGTTTGAAAGGTGATTTCCGCAGGGACTGCTAAATCACTTTTGGATGTAAAACATTTTGGCCAGGATTTGAAAAATGACAGCTGTCATGTTCATGAGGTGCTGTAAAGATATGGCTATGTTATAAATTTGGGATAACAATATTGAAAATTATCAAAGTTATTAGCCTGTTGTTTGCAAAATTCAACTGAGGCTCATAGCTTTGTTGTTTTAATATTTTTACACCAGATGTTCAACATGGCTTTCTTATGACCCCACCTCTTGAACAAGTGCAGAGAAAATGTTCAGCTCCTGACTGAAAGGTGATTTGGTGAAGGGACAACAAAATCACCTTTTTGGGACAGATTTGCTAATGTCAGTGCAATTGTTCATAAGGCAGGGTCTCAAAAAGGCATGTTGAAAATTTGGGCCAACAATATGCAAAATGGCCAAGTTATGCACTAAGTTCAAACACTGTTGAAATACATTGAACCACATACCTGTTTCTTCAGGTTGCGGTCTGGCTTTGAAAAGTGAAGACATGTCTGTGGTCCAGAGAGATTACAGCCTTGACACCTGATGGGTAAGTAAGGGCTTTGAGGGTGGGGTGGTGGGTGCTGAGGAGAGTGAGTTATGACCCTGGGACAGAAACGACAGAAGGAGGACAGAAACGGCTGCACAAGACATCGATGAATGGTTTCTTTTATAGGGTAAAAGAGGATTCGTGATCATGACACTGGGATTGGGCACCCCAGTGTCACTCTTATGTTTCTGGGGAGGGTTGGGTGGGTGGGGTTAAATAATTAAAAACAAGCAAAAAAAAACAAACAGAGAGGAGTCCTAAATGCGACACTGGGGATTGGGCACCCCAGTGTCGCTGTTGTGTTTTTTGGGGGTGGGTCCTAAGAGGGAGGGGAGGGAGGGTTGGGCTAGGGGCATATGCATAATTAAAAGTAAAAAGGCGATCACGGTGGAACACAGCATAGTCCTCATATTCAAGATGGCCACCACATGTACTGCATGCACTAGTAGTAGTGCATGCACAATACAGTTCAGTGGCCATTTGGACACAGCAGAGTGTACCATGTTTCTGACCACCTGAAAAGTGCAGAGCAACTGCTAATGGACAGAGCGGAGTGCTTCATGGATGCAGAGGCGATTGTGAGGCAACTCCACACTGTTGTGTTGTCAGAAAAGTCTCCTTTTCCGATAGCAGGAGGTCTGCAGGGCTCTGTCCACTGCAGCCCTAAAAATTGCATCTCAGGCTTCAGATAGGGTTTTAGTCCATCTGTCTGTATGCCCTGCTAAAATGATAGTTCTGCAATGAAAACAAACAAACACATATGCTGCACTGCTGATGAGATTATTCAGATAGGGCAGAATGTCACATCATACCCTTCTGCCCACTGCCCAAGCACACTCCTCCCAACTCCAATCCCTTCCTCTTTCTTCCCTCACTGGAAAGTTCCCAGCCATAGAGGCCTGCTGCTTTGTAAACAGCTCAACCTGACTCTTTTTACTTTCATTTTTTTTTCTTCTAAATATTCCCATTAAGTAGCCCTGCTGTTTACAGGAGTATAGGTTGAACTTTGAAGACTTGTTTTGCCTTTTTGAAGAATGTCCTAGCTCTCTAATGAGAAGTGAATCACAGGCCTGCCTGAGCCACAGTACCTAGCAACCTGATAAGCATGTGAGTGAACTTTAATACTGGCTCACATGTGTGGAGCTAAGTCTAGCACTAAAACAAGGCTGTGACTCACACTCTGCCTAGTTAACTGTTTCAGGTGTGAACTGTGGTTTGCAGGTCGAATGGTTTGCCTGCTCCACACCATTTGGACTAGGGTGAACCAGCTGAATCAAAAGTCTGCCTATTTGCTCCAAAAGTTCTCCATAGTGTAAAAGAATCAAACACATGAAGTTCAAGTGTTTGATTGTTTTATAGAACTGAGCTTGCACACAGTTGCTTGTATAATTGAAAGTCAATAAAATGCTTTATGTTAAAAAGAACTGAGCTTGCAGCCCTATTCAGAACACAATTGGACATCTTCAGAGGGGTTAGTAGAAAAAAGAGGTGGTTGGAATAAAGTAGGACTCGGGTTAATACAGTGCAGTTACTTATAATGGACAGCCTTATAGAGAACACTTGCTTATGTCGGACGCTCCTACTTTGTCAAAAGCCATCTGTATTAATAGCAATGTTAATTCTTAGCATTATTCCATACCATGCACCCTTGTATATCATTAGATTTCACTGCGGTTCTCTTGCTTCCTAGTCAGCGCTTTCATCACATCTCCTGGTCATAGATCTTTACTGGACTATACTTCGATATTAAACAGCTGATCACACAGCTGACTCTCACCCTGCATGGTGATGGTACAAAAGGCAGTGCTTGATCTGTTTTATCATTCCTCATTCCGTGAATGAAACCATGTCACAAAATTGTAGTGGAATGACTTTGTCCGCAAGATTGAAATCTTAATATAATAGCAGACTTTGCCTAAAACTGAGTCTACAGGATCTGTTCACTTATTTTGGTATACACAAGCCAACTTTATCAGAACTACAATGGGACAAAGATAAACTTATGGGCAGGGACACTTGTTTAAAGTGACTGAAAATGACGAAATCTGGTCTGCAGAATGGAAAACCAATATTGCCACCAGTATATGTAAAGCCAAAATCTGTTTTTATTGGTGTTATGTTTTGAGAACTTTGTTTAACAATTTTTTCTCTGCTAATGTGCATTTTAGCAATTTTGCCCTCTACTACTGTGCAGTATCCCTATACCTACAGTATTAAACACTATTTATAACATGACCGACTATGATGAGCTCAGCATGTATCACTATTTGTGTTATATGTATACAGTCCTACTGCCTCGTGATCAGTTTTCACATTCCAGCCAAGGACTCACTCAAAAGGTAATTCATTTTTGAGGGTTTTTTTTTTATTATATTTTAACCTGGGTCAATGGGGAGGGCTATCCATGGTGTCCCACCTTGCAATAACCCCCACCCATTCATTATCATCCATTTGAAAAAAGTTTATATTCCTTAAACTGCCAGTGCCCCCAAACCTGACCCAGAGACTCAGAACCAGACAGACACCACCTACCTACTGGATAATCAGAGCACTGAAACAAACATGAGGTGCAGTCAGCAGGTCTGGGATTCAGGCAGCAGTCAGCAGTCAGCAGTCAGCAGTCAGCAGTCAGCAGTCAGCAGCTCAGTGTTGTCTGGTGGTTAAACAGCAATACAGATCTGACACAGTGCATTTTATTTAAAGCAGAGTACATGCAGATTTGAACTTCCAGCTCCTGGCGAGAAGACAGAAGTGGTCTACAACCACCATCCTCCAAGTATGACAGCAGTAGTAGCCGATGGCCACCATGCTACAGGTGAACTGGCAGCAAATCCCATTGACACATACAGGCAAGACAGCAGTGACAGCACCACAGCCTCCATCCTCCATGTGATGGCAGCAGCACTACTGCCCCTATCCTTTGGGTGTGATCGCAGTGGCACCATAGCCTCCATCCTTCAGGTGCGAGGGCAGCAGCATTTTGCCCCATCCCTTAAGTGTAACAGCAAAAGCACCATAGTCCCATCCTTCAGGTGCCATGGCAGCACCTCTGCCTCCTGTCCCAACCCTCAGGAGTGACAGCATCAGTACTTCTGCCCCTGCCCCATTCCTCAGGAGTGATGGCAGCAGTACTGCCACCTCATCCCTCAGGTGTGGCAGCACCACAGCCCCCATCATTCAATGCCTATGCCCCATGTGCCCAAGATAACAATTTCTTGGTCTCAGTTTGTCACAGCTCAGACATTAATTTAGCGAACCACCAGATGTCAAGGTGGACTCCATAGTTCAGTCCTAGCTAGCATTTAACTGACTAATATGCTGTTGGAGAGCCACATATCTCCTAAACATTAAACAAATCCAAACCTCAGTTTGGCTACTTTCTTACTTTGTCTCCAAGAAAATGAGTCTCTTAGTTTTGTGAGGGGTGAAGGATAAGGGAGGGCTGACCAGAAGCCCTCTCCTCCAGATGAGGGAAGTAGCCTTCAAGCCCAAGGGGGTGGGGGAAACAGATTGGGGTGGAGGTTTCAGGAGGAGCAGAGGAGGATGGAAGTATAAGGAATCTGGGTGGGGTTCACAAAGAGGATCAGGATAAGGGGTGGGGTTGGTGTTAGTAAATGCCAGGAGCTTGGGAAACAAGTTGCCAGAGCTCCAGGACATGCTGTTCGGGCGGTGGATGTGGCGGCGGTCACGGAAACGGGGCCAACAAAAAAACTGATGACTGGGACCTAAACATGGGGGTACACTATGCTTAAGGAAGGATAGAAAGGAGGGCAGAGGGTGGAGTGGCTATGTTCATTAGAGATGACATAGAAATTGCTAGGGTAGAAGAGGCAGAGGAAACGTGGAGGCCTTATGGGTCACCTTACAATCCCCAGCAGGAGATAAGGTCAAGCTGGGTGTATCATATAGGCCCCCGGATGAGTGATGTTCTAGAGGATGGTTTGCTGACAACATCATTGCCCAGTGTGGACCAAAAAGGGAAGGAGTGGTGTTGATGGGGAACCTTAATATGCCAGGTACAACTGGGAACCATGTCCTCCTAAGGTGGCCAAGGAGCAGAGGCTGCTGGATGGCTTCCAGGATGTGTTCTTAACACAGCATGTGATGGAGCCCACAAGGAGGGCATGTCCTGGATGTGGTTCTGGCAGATGGGATCTGGTAAGGGACATGGTTGTACAAGACCCCTGACTGGGAGCGACCACAATACTGTCTGGTTTCAAATAAGCATGGGGAGGGGGATGAGATCTAGGACTCTGGCATTGGACTTCAGGGGGCAGACTTTATGGGCATGGGAAATATTCTCAAGGATCACTTGAAGGGGATTACCTCAATGACAAGTGTGGAAAGGAGATGGAGGTCATAAAACGGGACTTCATGAGGCAGTCAGGATCTGCGCTAAGTTGAAACGTAAGGGAGAAAGGTCACATAAACCATGCTGGTGGTCCAGTGAGGTACAGGTAGCAGTCAGAGAAAAGAAGGCCTACAAAAATATAAAACAACAAGAGGGGATAGGATAAGGAAATGTACCAGCTTGTATCTAGAAAAGTCACCCAGATGGTGAGGGAGCAAAGTCCAGTAAAAGAGCAGCGCTGGCACAGGGATACATGGAGGGAAAAGGGTTCTTCCGGCACATTGGGGAGGGAGAAAAACTAGGGCCATCTCAGCAGATTGAGATCAGAAGGAGGGTGGGTGGAAGAGGCGAGGGACCAGGCAGAGGTATTTAACGAGTACTTTGCCTCTGTGTCTCACTAGGAGGGGATGGGATATCTACAAAGCAAGGCATGAAGGGGATAGAAACGTCAGTAAGTGGGATCAGGGGAGCAACAGAAATGGAGCAAGAGGGAGGGAGAGGTACCCCAGGGGTGTCACATCTGGGTAAGGATAAAAAGGCCAGTATGGTGGAGGGGACGGATGATGCTATCTCCGCCAAAGGGTGGTTAGCCCTCAAGACCCTAAAGAAAGACAACCTCCTGGGCCGGATGGCATTCATCCGAGAGTACTATGGAATTGGTGGACATTGGCTGCACCTCATGCGAGCTTTTCAGCAGGTCACTTGAGACAGGGAGGGTACCTAGGGATTGGCGAGAGCACATGTGGTACCAATCCATAAAGGGGGGGTCGAGGGAAGTACCAGGTAACTATAGACCCATCAGTTTGACCTCGTGGTGGGAAAATGAATGGAGAGTATACTAAAGGAACGATTGGGGTGTACTTGGAGGAGGTGGGAGGTCTGGATAGTCGGCAGCATGGGTTTGTGCCAGGTAGATCATGTCAAACCAACCTTGTGGAGTTCTATGAATGGGTAACATCAGAACTGGACAGGGTAAGCCTGTGGGTGTATTCTTGGACTAGCAAGGCGTTTGACTCTGTCCCCCACAATGGTCTGGGTGGAGAAACTGATGGGGTTAGGAGTAGGCCCTTTGATGGTCAGATGGATTGAAAACTGGCTAGCTGGATGCACTCAGAGAGTAGTGGTCTGTGAGGAGCTCTCGAACCCTAGAGAGGTTGGTAGTGGGGTACTGGGAGGCTCGGTCCTGGGTCCGATCCTGTTTAATGCATACATACATATCGGACATCAGGGAGGGTATAGGGTGTGAAGTGAGTCTCTGGATGACTCCAAGGTGGGAGCAGTAGTTGAAGGAGAAGAGGGAGGTTGGCTCTGCAAGGGGACCTGACACCCTGGAAAGCTGGGCCCACATGGAAATTAATTAATATCACCAAGTGCAAGGTGTTGCATCTTGGTCGGGAAACCCTAAACACAGGTACACCCTGGGAGGGAAGGCGCTGGAGGCCTCAATAGGGAGAAAGACCTAGGGGTCATGGTGGATGCCTATGAATAACTCTGAGCAGTGCAGGAGAGCGGCTAGCAAGGCAAACAGGATGTTGGGATGCATTGTAAGGGGAAATCACCTCTAGGAGCAAGGAAGTGATTCTGCGCTGTACAATGGACTGGTTGGACCACGCCTTGAGTACTGTGTACAGTACTGGAGACCACACTTGAAGAGGGACATACAGCTCCTGGAGAGGGTACAGGGAGGGCAACAAAGATGATCATGAGGGCTAGAGTTTGGCGTATGAGGACAGACTTAAGGAGCTCTGCCTGTTTTCATTGGAGGAGAGGAGATGGGGGACATGATTGAGGTCTTCAAGTACCTCAAGGGAATAAATAGGGTAAACATGGAGGGATCTTTAGACTAAAGCAGGGAGGTATCACCAGAGGGCATGGTTTGAAGTTGGAAGGTGGAGGGGAGGAAAAGAGGAGGAGTTTTCACTGAGAGGGTGGTGGACCTTGAATGCACTGCCTGGCGAGCTGGTTCAGAGATCCACAGTGGAGGGCTTCAGAGAGGGTGGGACAGACACAGAAAGTGGATGTATCAGATGATGGCCTGTCCGGGGGGTGTGGATGGATGATACGGGTTTCTGGAGCACAAGGGATGGGAAGGTCTCGCACCCAACTAAGGATCTAAGGTTGAACAGACTCGATAGAACTGAAGGCCTAATCTGCTGGCAAATAGTATGTTAGTATGTTAGTTTTCATGTCAGAACTCCAACATAAATTAAGCCACACTCTGCCCACTGACATCATACAGTGCCTGAGGCCTTGCTTCTGTGCACCCCTGTATTTTGTTGTTCCCTGTATCCCATCCTGCCCCATCAGCTGCACCAGCCCCCAGTGTGGACCAATTGTCCTATATGGGTTAGTACATTGTAGCATGCCCACCATCCATGGCATCACACAGAGGCATGCAGGTAGTAGCACTAACTCTACCACCCCCCCACCCAAATGAACACAGACAGCTCCCATCTAACATGGTCAGCTTCTCACCCATGTACCTTCCTGCCCCACACACAGCACAGAGAGGCCCTGCACCAACATGGCCAGCTCTCACCATACATACACATCTAAGTGGTGGTGACTAAGTGGGGAGGCAAACTGGATCTGTTTGGATCTTTTTATTTTATTTTAGTCTTTAGTAACTGGGTAAGGCCCACAAGGCACACGCCTGTTTTCAGGGGCGACCTGGGAGCACTGGGCAGTTAAGGACTTGCTCCAGAGTCACACATTATGCAAGTGGAGGTTGTGAAAATCAAACTCGGTCTGGTCTGCTGGATGTATCAAGCTCGCTCACACCTTGTTCCTCTAACTCTAGGCTATACTACTAGCCAGAGAGTGGCAGGCTTCATGTCAGACCAGCCAGTAAGTAATTCTCTGAACAAGCATTCTTAACCTCCTGCTAGTCTGCCTTATGTTCTGTACATTGAATGCTGCTGTTAACTGTATTCACTTGAATTGAACTGCTGACTGTTGTTGCATTTTTCTAACTGCATTATGCTCTCTAACAATGAAAGCTGCTGTGAGCTGTGAACTGAACTGTTGCCAATAGCAATCATACACATACTGATTACTACTGCATGTCTGTAAATTGCACACTTGACTCTGTGATTCAAGTCTCTGCAGGCTCCAGTCATAATGGTGGCAGCATTATGGGAGGAGGCGCCAATTGTGCTAAAAGTACACCTTCACTGATGCAGCAGCATCTAAGCAGTGGTGGCTAAGTGGAGGAGGCACAGTAGATCTGTTTGAGTCTGACCGAAGAGTGGCAGGCTTCAAGTTGGACCAGCCAGTAAGTGATCCTCTAGGCAAGCATTCTTAACCTCCTGCTAGTCTGCCTTACATTCTGTCATCAGCGCCGCTGTTAACTGTGTTCCCTTGAATTGAATGGTTGATTGTTGCTGCATTTTCTAATTGCATTATGCTCTTTAACAACAAAAGCTGCTGTGAACTGTGAACTGAACTGTTGCCAATAGCAACCATCCACATACTGATTACTGCTGCATGTCTGTAAATTGCACATCTGACTCTATGATTCAAGTCTCTGAGGCTCCAGTCATGATGGTGGCAGCATCATAGGGAGGAGGAGTCAATTGTGCTTAAAAGCTGCCTGTACTTGATGCAGCAGTTTCTAAGCCGTGGGCTAAGCCGGGAAGACAAAGCACATCTGTTTGAGTCTGACTGGAATCAGACTGGAACTGACTGAGGCATGGAATGCTGCTTGGTTGGATACCAAGAACATTATCGTCAAGGTTTTTAATGTATTAGTTTTAAGTATCTATTAAAAGCTGTGTACCTTGTAATGGCTGTAATGGGCTTGTTTACGGACTTGCCCTGTATTTTATGTATACTGTGTACAGATGTAGTGGTTACAATACTCTGCTTATCTGGATATAGTCTCTAAGTAATATTTCTGATGTTTCATCAGGTGGTATTTATATGATTACACATTAAATCAATGTCAAGTAATAGGGGCAACTAATATATAAAGTTATACTATAACTTAGGGTACACTTTAAGAATGCAATTTGGGATGTTAACAATGCTGCAGCCACTGGTAATTGCAAATCTTATGTTTGCTCTGCTACTGGCCAGTGACATTGATATAAATTCTGGTCCTTTAAATAATGATTTGGCTGACATCGATACTTTTAACATGACTTCTTTTGACTACAGATTATGCATGTTAATGCACAAAGTTTGTTATCCAAATTGCACAAAGTAGAGGCCTGGATTGCTAGTTATAATCCTGATGAATTGGCCTTGAGTGAAACTTGACTACACTCATTAATGACAACTGATGGAATAAGAATTTATTTTTTTCTATTTAAAGGTTTTACCAGGAAGCATACTGAGCAGATTACTGCTCAATTCCAGATGTGCCTCCGGCTAGGGTGAGAGGGAGACTGTACATAATTATACATGTTCAGGCCTATTGTTTGGTCATAATGCAGTACATGTTCTGTACATATAAAGTATACGTGATCAGACAAATTGCAAGCTAATTGTACATGGTAAAGTGCAACACTACAGGCATATAGTACAAGTCATGGGACAGCAAGATATGGTAACAGGTTTGATTACAGTGGTGAGGCATATAACAGAGTTAAGATAAAGGAGCAGTACAAAACAAGGTAAGACTCACTATAACATAATCACTCAGATGCAGTTGCAGATTAACAGGCCATTGTTCCCCCCCGCATGACAGTGGGATATAGTTACCTGCCAGATAACAGTGGCTAGGGACACAAAAAATGAAGCAGCATAATCTAGTATGGAATCATCTCTGTTATGTGACAGTCCTGTTTACTGAGTCAAGCGCTCACATGGGTGCAAGTGCAGATGGGAGAAGTGTTTTTAAGAAGAGAGTTAAGGTGCTGTCCAGGGATGCATGCCGGATATCTGACGGGAGTGAGTTCTAGAGCTTGGGCATCCAATATGTGAATGCTGATTGGCCTGTTGAGGTTGACATGTGTGGAACAGACAGTTGGTGCTAATTATTATTCCTCAGTGCATAGCTCTGGCAAGTGGGAGCTGTGAGGCAGAGGTGAGATATGGAGGTAGGGATTGCATCTAGTATTTGGCCATGAGACTGGCGTGTGAGAGTGACACGGGCCTGCAATGAGGGGAAGTCTAGGTTGTGGTAAAGGACACAGCGGTGGGTGTTTGGAGGAGCAGTCGAGGAGGCAAAATGACAGAAGGAGTGGAAAAGGGGTCCAGTCTGGCTAGAGTGGACTTAGAGGTGGCATTGAACTATGTCCAAGTAGTCAGAAATGGTGAGGATCATCTTCTGCACAACTGCACGGTGAGCCAGCAGTGGGATGCATCCATGATTGTAGAATGCGCCAGTTTGGGGTGAATCTTTTGTGGATGGCAAGAGGAACAGCAAGAAGTAGGAGCTGCTGTTAGAATGTTACTACTCTACTGGACTAAAGAACTAGAACTCCACTACTGAGAACTTCAATTTAGGGTAAAAACAAACAAAAAGAGTGTGTTTGTCTGAGTTGGCTGAAGGAATTATTATCTGTGCAGTTAGCAAGGTGAAAAAGAAACTGAATTTGGGGAGCAACTGAGAGAAGGAAGCCAGGTATTTGCATTTAAAAACTGACCTAGATAGCATGGCAGAGAACAGCAAGAGGAAGGAGCTGCTGTTAGAACTTTACTACTCTACTGGACTAAAGAACTAGAACTCTACTACTGGGAGCTTCAATTTAGGGTAAAACAAACAAAAACAAAAACAGAGTGTGTTTGTCTGAGTTGGGTGAAGGAATCATTATCTGTGCAGTTAGCTAGGTGAAATAGAAACTGTGAATTGGGGGAGTGGCTTAGAGAGAAGGAAGCCAGGTGTTTGCATTTAAAAACTGACCTAGATAGCGTGGTGGCAGAGAACAGCAAGAGGAAGGCTCTTGTTAGAACTTTACTACTCTACTGGACTAAAAACTAGAACTCTACTACTGGGAACTTCAATTTAGGGTAAAAAACAAACAAAAAGAGTGTGTTTGTGTGGAGTTGGGTGAAGGAATTGTTACCTGTGCAGTTAGCTAGGTGAAAAGAAACTGTGGATTGGGGGTGGTTAGAAAGAAGCCTGGTGTTTGTATTAAAACTGACCTAGATATCGTGTGGCAGAGAACAGTAAGAGGAAGGAGCTACTGTTAGAACTTTACTACTCTACTGGACTAAAAACGAGAACTCAACTATTGGGAACTTCAATTGAAGGTAAAACAACAAACAAAGAGTGTGTTTATCTGAGTTGGTGAAGGAAATATTATCTGTGCAGTTAGCTAGGTGAAAAAACTGTGAATTGGGGATTGACTTAGAGGAAGGAAACCAGGTGTTTGCATTTAAAAACTGACCTAGATAGATTGTAGAAGAGAACAGCAAGAGGAAGGAGCTGCTGTTAGAATTTTACTATTCTACTGGACTAAAGAATGAGAACTCTACTACTGTGAACTTCAATTTATGGTAAAAACAAAAAAAAAGTGTGTTTGTCTGAGTTGTTGAAGGAATTGTTATCTGTGCAGTTATCTAGGTGAAAAGAAACTGTGAATTAGGGTGAGTAGCTTAGAGAGAAGGAATCTAAGTGTTTGCATTTAAAAATGACCAAGATAGCTTGTGGCAGAGAACAGCAAGAGGAAGGAGTTGCTGTTAGAACTTTACTACTCTACTGGACCAAAGAACTAAGAACTCTACTACTGGGAAGTTCAAATTAGGGTAAAACAAACAAACAAAAAGAGTGTGTTTGTCTGAGTTTGGTGAAGGAATTGTTATGTGTGCAGTTAGCTAGGTGAAAATAAACTGTGAATTATGGGAAGTGGAATTAGAGAGAAAGAAGCCAGTTGTTTGCATTTAAAACTGACCTAGATAGCTTGTGGTGGAGAACAACAAGAGGAAGGAGCTGCTGTCAGAACTTTACTACTCTACTGGACTAAAGAACTAGAATCCTACTACTGGGAACTTCAATGTAGTGTAAAATAAACAAAAACAAAAAAGTGTTTGTCTGAGTTGGGTGACAGAATTGTTATCTGTGCAGTTATCTAGGGCAAAAGAAACAGAGAATTAGGGGAGTGGCTTAGACAGAAGGAACACAGGTGTTTGCATTTAAAACTGACCTAGATAGCTTGTGGCAGAGAACAGCAAGAGGAAGGAGCTGTTGTTAAAACTTTACTGGGACTATATTACCCTCCATCCCTCCCTCCACCCATAGTTGGTTCTACTTTATAGGCACAGGATTTGACTGACAACAGGAACTTCCTGTTTGGGAGCCTGAAGGAGTGATCACAGAGGTACAAAAGACTCACCATCCTAGAAGGAAAAGAGTAGCTCTCACCTCCCCCCAGCTGCTGGAGATCTGATGCTGAGCAAGCAAGAAGGATACTACTGAGGAATATAGGAACTTGCTGTCCCATAACAGGAAGATCAGTAGGTTTAAGTGCACAGAGGCAGTAGGAAAGTTGGGAGAAAAAAATTATAAAAAAAAAGAGAAGAGGAAGTATACAAAACAACAGTTAAGGGGTCACAAATAAGACATGATGGGAGTGGTGCAGTGCAGTGGCTGTGGAGTAGCAGTCTTCCGGGAGATGTTCTGAGGATGCGGTGTTGTCCCATCTGCAGGCACCTCTCGGGCTGAGGGACAAGGTTGCTCATCTCCAGGCTGAGTTGGCCAGGATTTGGGGGACCTCCTTTCCCACCTGGGACCACCAGGACCACCACCACTGCCTCAGAGGTTGCCAAGAAAGAGGAGTGGCTTGAACCACAGTGGGCCCAGGGAGGGTGAGGGTGGTGGAACAGAGTGGCATCCCTGCAGTTGTACCTCTCATAATTCTATGTGCCATTCTGGCACAGTGTGTTTCCTCTGTGGAGGCACCACAGTGGAGACCAAGGAGAATGTTGGGAACCCTCCACAAAGGAGACCCACAGGATGGTGCATTGGGACCCAACGGGAAGGAAGCAACTCCTGGTGGGGACCCCATTGTTAGGAGGGTAGAACTGGGGAGGAGGGAAAGGAGAGGGAGGTAAGGTGCCTGCCTGGTGCCATGGATTGGAGGGACAGGAGCAATCCTCAGGATCATGGGAGCAGCTGCATGGGAGGAATCTGGATGTCATTGTCCATCTAGGGACAAATGACCTGGCTGGGAAAGGGTCAGAGCAGTGCAGGAGGAGTTTGTGGAGTTGGGAGGGGCCATAGACAACTAGCATGCATGGTAACCTTCTCGAGGTGCTGCCAGTCTATGGTATGGGTGAGGCTAGAGTGCTCTGCACCATGGGATTCAATCAGTGGTTGAAAAACTGGTGTGGAGCCTAGGGTTTTGGCTTCATTGGGACTGGGGTCCACCTGCAGGGATGCAGGCCTATACTTGCATGATGATCTGCATCCATCCAGGAGGGGAATCAGGATCCTAGGTGATAGGTTTAAATGCTTCATTGGCAAGCATTTAAACTAGTTAAGGGGAGGCACTGAAGAGGAGAAGAAATCCTAGCCTCCCCAAAAATCCAGGGTAGTTAGTGAGGTAAACACCAAGATAGAGAAGTCAATAGGGAGAAGGGCAGGGTAAATGGAGAAAAGACAAAGGCAGTAAGGACAGGGATGGGGCAAAAGGGGTAAGGCCATCAAAAATGGAGGGTAATGAGTACCAATGCCCATAGTCTAGGTAACAAGCTCCCGAACTGGTGGCCTTGATGGAAGAGGATGCCTGGATATCATGGCAGTCACAGAAACATGGTACACAGAGAACCATGACTAGGATGTCAACATACCAGGGTACACAATCTACAGGAGGGACAGGAGCGAGAAGAGAAAGAGAAGTAGCTCTCTAAGAGAAGGGATCAAAGCAATGGAACTAAAGGGTAAACAGAGAGGAGAGGAGGCACTGTGGGTCACCCTGGAGACTAGAAATGGCAGCACAATCTGCACAGGGTTGTATACAGAACCCCATCTCAGGGGGAGGAAATGGACAAGGAAATGATAGAGAGCAAGCTTAGGATGGCAGAGAAGGGTAGATATTGCTGATAGGGTACCTGAATATACCAGATGTTAACTGGAGCACCTTGTTGCAGCCACATCCAAGAACAAGGCCATTCTCGATGCCCTACAGGGGCATGCCTCAGACAGCTAGTGCTGGAACCCACTCAGGAGGGAGCAATCTTAGACCCGGTACTCTCAAATGGAGATGGAAAGAGGATTTCAGATCTAGAAATAGGTAGCCATCTGGGAACAAGTGACCACCAAACATTGTGGTTCATGATAAACTCAGCTGTAGAGTGAAGCCATACAAAAGTGATGGTACTGGACTTGAGAAGGCTGATTTTGTCAAAATGGGAGAGTGCCTCAGAAAAGTACTAGTAAACAGACAAGAATGAGGTGGAGCAACAATGGAAACATTAAAACTGCCATCACAGAGGCAACAAGCCTTTGTGTGAAGCAAATAAACAAATCAAAATGAAAGAAAAACCACAATGGTTCTCAAAAGAGGTGATGGGGAAGGTTAGGGAGAAAAGATAGCATTCAGGAAGTATAAGGAAACACAGAAGGAGCAGGACAGAGAACTATACCAGTTAAAGCAGAAGGAAGTGGGGAATGCAGTCAGAAAAGCAAAGGCCCAAACCGAGAAAATATAGCCAACTCAGTTAAGAAGGGGATACAACCTTTATAGGTACATTAGGAGTGAAGAAAGACAAAGGGAGGGATACTGAGGCTGAATAAAGAGTCTGGTGGGTGGGCAGAGAGGGACATTGAAAATCAGGGATACTGAACGAATATTTCTGCTCAGTATTCACAAAGGAAGAGGAGGGGGAGGTACCTAATCCAGTCACTAGAAGCACTCTGGATGGGGTTGATCTCAGTCCTTTCACAGAAGAAGAGTTCTGAAAGAACTCCTAAAACTGAAGGTGGACAAAGCAATGGGGCCTGATGAGTTCACCCAGAATTCTACAGAAGAACTAAAGGGAGAACTAGTAACACCATTGACTACCCTTTTAACAAATCATGGGAGAATGGTGTGGTACCTGAGGACTGGAGGAGGGCAGATGTGATTCCCTTCACAAAGTGGGAGCAAGACAGAGGCAGAAAACTATAGACCTGTCAGTTTGACCTCTGTGGTAGGGGAAATGATGGAATCACTTCTGAAGGAAAGAATTGTTGAGTACCTAGAGGCCAGAGGGGCACAGGACCCAAGGCAGCATGAATTCACAGTGGGAAGGTCATGTCAGATGAATCTAATCCAGGGTTTCTCAATGGTGAGGCCAGCCTCCCTGGGAGGCCCAACCTGTTCCAGGGAGGCTCAAGCAAGTCTGAAAAATACTGTCTTTAAATTTTGAGTTTTAGGTGTTTTGTGTAAAGGGATGAGGAAAACTGAAAGAGAATAATAGTAAGTGAATTTATTTATTTATTTGCAAGTCAATGACCATGAAAGGCACACTGAGCCACAGCTCATTTCAAGTATACACAGGAAAAAGTAGGAGATGAATACAGTTCAAAAGGTAACTGTGCAAAACAGTCAAGCAATACAAAATTAACAGTAGTGTAAACAAATAGGAAAAATGGTTAAACAGTGAAGTACTTGGAGCAAGAGCCAAAGGAGCAAAATGATCCCTAAGATATTACTTAAGAGCAGGTAAAATGGGAAAGGGAAAGATGGTAGGAAGGTTGTGCCAGACAGGAGAAAACAGACAGAGAAAGCAGTTTGACTCATGAAGGTATTGCAACAAGGAGAAACAATGGTTTTATAGTCAAGATAACATAGTGAGCAGGCTGGTCTGGGGAGGGGTTACAGAGAGGAGGAGAACAAATAAGCTGAATAAAATGATAATTTCAGCCACGCTCTTAAAGGGATTTCATGTTATTCCTGGTGTATTGTGCAAAGTGTGATATTTTTATTGGGAAGGCCCAAGATTACTTCTGTATGTGGGGAGGCTCAAGACTTCTCCCACAGCTTTGGGGAGGCTCACTATAACAATGTCTGAGAACTAATGATCTAATCGATTTCTTTGACTGGGTGACCAAAGTAGTAGACCAGGGAGGGCTGTGGACATGGTCTACCTAGACTGTAGCAAGGCATTTGACACAGTCTTGCAAAAAGATTAATAAACAAATTAGCCAGCCTGGGGTGGGTCCCAGGATGGTAGCCTGGTACAACATTGGCTGAGACAACAGGACACAGAGGGTAATAGTAAACAGAGTCCACAGTGAAGAAAGGGGTTACAAGTGTGGTACCTTAGGGTTCAGTATTGGGTCCAGTCCTTTTAATGTCTTTATAAGTAACATTGCAGAGGGACTGGAAGGAAAAGTATGTCTCTTTGCAGACGACACAAAGATTTGTAACAGGGTTGATACACAAGGTGGGGTGGAAAGGTTGAGAAGGGACTTGGCAAGGCTGAAGGCATGGTCAAATGTATGGCAGCTTAGATTCAATGCAAAGAAGTGCAAAGTAATGCACCTGGGAAACAAAACCCAGGGAAGAGTACACAATGGGGTGAGACACTGACAACAACAAAATGGAAGGGACCTAGGTAGCAATATCAGATGACCTAAATGTGGGTAAGCAATGTGAGAAGGCAGTAAGGAGGGCTGGGGATACTGGGATGCATAGAGAGGCATCACCAGTAGAAAACAAGAAGTTGTTATCCTCTGTACAGACAGTTGGTGAGACCCCATCTGGAGTACTGCTTGCGGTTCTGGAGGCCCCATCTCTGCAAAGAACAGACAGGTGGAGGCTGTCCAGAGAGGTAACCAAATGGTGCAGAGTCGGCGATTGTGGAAAGAGTCGGACCACCAGATGTTCGTACTGCAAAAGCTTACACGAATCACACGCCGCTATAAACGTACTGTAACGTAACGCTACTTGGGGAAAGTGAAGAACGGTGATGAGACAGAGCAACTGACCCAGCTATTGGGGGTCTGTTTCCCATCCCCACAACCCCCTACTCCGCCACATCACACAACTACCATCAATAGGGCAATAAAAACTAATATGAAAAGAAAAACTGGTAGACATAATCCATTTATTTTACCTTTCATGGGCCGCCCCCAATTCAGACTATCTCTGATCAATTGTAGACATAATCAATTTATTTTACCTTTAATCGGAGCTGCCCCCCACTAATTATCCGTTGATTAATGATTGCGCATTGTCAGTTACGCAATGCGACAGCACCATGACTGGTCCAGCACACCCACAATCACCACAGGGTCTGCACCAGAAGACATACAGAGAGAGACTAAAGGAGCTTAATATGTATACCCTTGAGGAAAGGAGGAGAGGGGACATGATGGAAACTTTCAAGTACCTCATGGGAATCAACAAAGTCCAAGGGGTAGCATCTTTCAGAAAAAGATGTGCAAGAACAAGGATCTACAATTTGAAGATAGATGGGGGACGGCTCAGAAGTAATGTGAGGAAGTATATTTCACGGAGAGGTTGTGGATGCATGGAACAGCCTTCCTGAGGAGGTCATGGAGTCAAAACCAGTGGGGAAATTCAAGAATGCATGGGACAGACATAAGGCAATTCTAGTGGGGGAAGGAGGACATTGGCTGTTGGTTAACTAGGAACTGCAGCTTATCCATTAGATAGGTAAATTGGCAGACTAGGTGGGCCAAGCGTCCTTATCTGCCATCAAATTCTATGGTTCTATGTTTCTAATATGTGTGAGAAGTCTAGCTGCTGGACAAGCCAGACCCCAGATATCTGCTGAGGTGCAAGTCTCAAGAGTAGTCCTGTCCAGAGTGTGGAGGGGGTGGAGGGAAGCCTTGAAAGTCTCTTACTAGTGCTGGAAGTCATGGAGACAGTTTTCCTGGCATTGAGAACTAGCTAATTTGAGTGAAACCAGCACTGAACTGCGTTGAAGTCCTGCTGGGTTGTGGTTGCTATATCAGAGGTTGAGAGGCTGAAAGTGTACATGACTATCATCCACTTACATGTGAATGGAAGTGTGAGGGCAGGCTAATGGCAGGTTGTTGAGGAAGATTGAGAACAGAAGCAGGTTAGGACTGAACCTTATGGAACACCAGAGGTAACAGGAAAGGAGTCAGAGGTGGCAGAGCCAATTGTGATGGATTGGGATCTGCCTGCACGGTATGAGTGGAAACCAGCTGATGGCCACACTTGAGAGCCTTGAGAAAGAGCTCAGATAGAAGACGTGAATGGGAGACAGTGCTGAAGGCTTTATCCAGGTCGACCAAAATGGCTGACTGTTAATGTGGCCTCTATCCATACCAGTGAGGATGGAGTCAGTGAGTCTTAATAGAGAGGTGGTGGTGGAGTAAGACTTCTAAAGCCAGACTGGTAGGGTGTGAAGAAGGAAGAGGAATCAAGGTAATAGGAGATTGTGATAGGACTAGTTGTTCTTGGATTTTAGCCAGTATAGGTAGGAGGGAAATCAGGCAGTAATTCCTGGGACAGAGTGGTCACCACCTTTAGGAAGAGGAATAACTGTGGCCATGCTTCCACTCAGTGGGGATAGCGCTAGCAAGAATGAGAGGTTATAGTGAAGCCAGGGATGGCGATGGCCAGAGCAGACAAGATAACAATTTGAAGTCCAGGCCAGTAGGGCATTTGCCTTGTCAGGATTAAAGGTAAGTAGGGCTTTGTAGACTTTCAGCAGGAGGTCAGATGGAAGGCTAAACAAGTGCCAGCTGGGGAACTGTGTTGGTGGGGGGAGGAGGCATGGGTCTGGATTAAGGAGGTGGTTGGCAGGTCCAGATTGAGGGAGGCCAATAGTGACGTGGTGCATTTAGTAAAAAGGAGTTGAAATAGGAGGCCACTTTGAGCGGGTCTGAGATCGTGGACCCACCTATGCTTAGAGAAGGGTTGGGGAGCTGTGAGGAGGGTAAGAATAATTTGACCACCTTCCAAAATCTTGAAGGCTGGCTTAAATTGGTGTTGAAGGTGTCTCTGAAATATTTTGCCTTTGCCCTCTGGATTTGTCTAGTGCAGGCATTCCATAGGGCCCGATACTTTGTTGGTGCATGGAAGAGCCAGGGCCTTGAAAGCCTTCAAGCCAGATCCCTGTCATTGAGGAAGGTCATAATGTCTACAGAAATCCAAGGCAGGTGGGCCCCTCACCCATGAGTGTTTGAGAGAGGTATGAGAGTTCCAGACAGCTGTGAACCTGGCCTTAAAAACTCCCAAGTGGAGTCAATGTTAGTAGCCCTGGGGATGTAAGACCAATCTATGTTAGACAGGTCAGAATGAGAGATGCAAGGTCCAAGGATTTGAATGATCTAATGAGGATGGTTGGGGAGAAGGATTTTGGACAATGGATTTTCCTAACAATATAGGTCATCTGGTGGTCGCTTAGGGGTCCAGTAACAGTACTGAGGTGAATATCTGATGTGGGTCTGAGGTGAGGGACCAGTTCAGGAGGAGTGTTGGGTGATTTGCGGTTGTGACATGTGGATCAGTGATGAGTTGAGACAGGTTTAAGGCTGCCACCTGGTACCGTATCTTGGAGCTACTACTGGAGAGTCAGTTTAGGTTGAAATCACCCTAGGATATGTAAGTCGCCTTCAGAGGCCAGTGTTGTAGGGTGTTCAGGTGCTCCAAATGTGGGCATGGCTGAGTCAGGAGAACAGTAGGATCTAGCAATAAGATGGGGCAGATGTGGGTGATGGAGAGTTTAATTAATAAAGCATCAATGGTGTGGTGGTTCTGGGGCAGGACTGGTGTAAACTGAACTGATGAATTGATATACATGGAATGCCTCCACCTCTTTTGGTGCCTGGGTGGTCTTGGCAGATGATAGATTAACCAGGAATAGCGAATTCAGCATTCAAATTGTGTGGCTTGAGCCATGTCTCTGAGATAATCAATATATCTGGAGTTAGAGAGAGAACAGTTGGTTGCAGCTGGCTAAGTTTGTTTACAATGTTGCATATATTGAGGTGATCGAGGTTTAGAGCCACGGGGCAGCTGGAGATGGTGGGTGAGATTTGGGCAAGGGGGATGGGGTTGGGCCAGGGTTGGGCTCAATGTCCCCAGAAAACAGGAAAGCAAGGTTATCAGGATTTTAGATTTGGGCAAAGCCTTAATAACTTGTGGAGAGAGAATACAGTGTCAGTTTGGGTCTGCTGTGGACACATGGTCATTGAATTTTAGGGCAGATAATCTGGCATGGAAGGAGGTGGGAGGACTTGCCAACAAATTTAGAAACAAGGTGTCAGGAAATATCTCAACAATTGCCTTTGGGGAGGGAGATGGAAGGCTAGGATATGTGGTCCTGGCTGGCAAGGCTGTGCCTCAGGAAGGAGAAGGAGAGGGCAGTAACAAGCCAGTGGAGCAAGGAGAAAATTGTTTGCCAGACCTACAAGCCACATTGTGGATATCTAGGTAGAGGTGGTTAATAATGTAGGTTGACAGCCTCTAGTGGTTGCTGCTGATAAGCAGTAAATGGGAAAGAGGACTGATCGCTTTCAAAACCACATGAACACGGCTATAAAGTAAGATGATGACCAGGGTGGTGGTGGGTGGTGTGGTGCTGACACAAAGTGTCGGTGGGGTCAAAACACACTGGGTTGAAAATTCTTGGCCATTTGCATGCCTCACTTCTGCCAGCATTCCTGCTTGTTCCATCGTGATGGATGGCAGCTTTGGGGAGGCCCACACCTTTTGCCCTCTCAACCTCACCGAGCACTGTGGAGAAAGCAGAAGAAAGGCCACGGATTAAAAGCAGGTGCAAAGAAGGGAGGGGCAGAAACAGAGGAGGGCTGGACAGAAAGAGAGGAAGGGGGACAGTGTGTGGGTGGCCAGGGCCAAACAGAGAACCCTGCTATTTTGGTAATTTGTGGCTTGAGAAATTGGCTCACAGAACTAATTTCAAACAGTGATCAAAATTGCTACCAAAAATAGTGGAATTTCTCTCAGCGAATTTCGAAGCAGTGCAGAAGGTGCAGGCAGGTAATAGCAGAGTTTCAGAGATGTAAAATTCTATACCATGTTTAAAGGTAGTTGTGAGATTACATCAGAACATGTTTTGTCAAAATTAAATGAATTGTTTAAGAAGCAGCAACAGTATACAAATACATCAGCACTAGGACAGCAGACCGCTTAGGGTAACTGACTAAGGAAACTCAAATTGCATGTAGAAATTAAATTAAATTACACAGCTCAAGGAGCATGGATCAGTCTCTCGGGCTAACAATCAGCTGGCTTCAGCACCTGTTTTTATTTATTTATTTAGTAAAACTGACCAGGAACCCCATGTGCGATTAAGCTACTTAAAGTACGAGCACAGAGGTATAGAACTGCCACTGAGGGCTGGAAGTAAAATTGAGCAAACTAATCTGAATTATTGTGGTGTCTTAAATGCAGGCTAAGAAATTACATAGTCCATTTCACTTCCAAACAAGTAAGGCAGAAAAGATTGCAAAATTTCCAAGTTTGAAAATTGGCGCTAAAACACACTGGTTTGAAAAATCTTGGCATTTGCATGCCTCACTCCTCGCCATGTACCAGCTTTGGTGGAGGGCTCACACACTCCTGGTCCTCCCGATCTCACCAAGCACTGCTTGTTACTTCTGGATGGATGGTAGCTTTGGGAGAAGGCTCACACACTCCTGGCCCTCTCGATCCCACAGTGCTTGTTCCTTCAGGATGGATGGCAACTTTGGGGAGGGCCTACATACTCCTGGCCCTCTCGACCTCACACGAGCACTGCTTGTTCCTTCAGGATAGATGGCAGTTTTGGGGAGGGCCACACACTCCTGGCCCTCTCGACCTCACGAGAATACCAGGCTATAACATTTATAGTAAAGATAGGGAGAAAAGGAAAGGAGGTAGTGTCATGTTCTATATAAAGAATACACTTTCTATTGATGAGAAAAGTACAGTACCTGCCACTTACAGCTTACCACAGGCAGCTGTTTATAATGAGCAGAAACCAAACTCCATTTGCCATTTAAAGCAACCGCAATTAGAAAAACAAAGGCATATTATGGACTTTGTCTGCCTGCTATTTTGTCCATTTCCTGTCCATTTCCCCATTTTCCTCAAACTTCATGTTATTTTAATATGTGTATTTGTAAGGTACTGTATTAAAAGATGTAAAGAAAAAGGCACATTCCATCAGTGTGTCATGCTGCCAGGTTGCTGTGTTGCAAGCAGCTCGATTGGAAAGTGAGCATCTGTGGCTATATACTTGGAAGGAGTTTGAAAGCTGGTTACTGGCTTGGTGTGGGCTGGGGTGTCAGTCCAGGAGAGGTAGGAGGAGAAATGCTGATTTGCGAGAAACTGAGCAATGAAACCAGGTACAGGTCAGTCACAGAATTTAACTAGAAGGTGGAGTCAGTATGCTGAGTGATATTTGGACAGCAAAGCATGCGTTTTTGTTAAATTGACCGCTTTGTATATTGGGCAGAATGTTCATATCATGAATGTGCCTGCTATAAGCGGCTTTAACTGTATTATGAATGCAACTACAGAATATTATGAATCATTGGCTATTCAAATTAAATTGGGCCCAGTTAAAATTTATCAATCTGCTGTATTTATATTCCACCTAAATTTGGCAAGAAGAATTGCAGGAGTTCTCTCACCTGTTGGCTTATAGGACTGTGGGTGAACTCAAGAGCTTGGAGATTTCAACTCCAACTGGTCAGGAGCAGAAATTCGTAAGTTAAGTAGTGTTTTGGCACAAACAAACCTGCAGCAATTGATTACCTTGCCAACCAGGTTAAATCTGAAAACCAAAAGACACAGTCTTAGACTAGATATTAACTAACAGGCATAATCATGTGCTAAAATGTGGACTCAGCTGATTCATTAAGTGACCACCCAATATTTTGTTTGTGAAACATACTAGTAATAAAAATTAGGGGTTCCCCAAGGGTCCATCCTGGGACCATTGATGTTCAATATATTTCTCAATACCCTCCCTGCTCCAAAATTATTTTCTATGCGGACAATTCCGTAATCATTAATCGCAGCCCACAACTAGGCCCTCTCCCAGGACCTGCAAAACAGTTTCTACCAGTTAGAGGACTGGTTTACCAGGCACAAATTGCTGCCTCAACTATAAAAAACTAAAATAGTGCTGTTCCCGCCACACTTCAAAAATGAAAACCCTCAGTTTCAACATAGTCAATAAAAACCCAAAGCCCTCGAATAAGTAAAGGCATTCAAGTACCTCGGGTACATATCGATAACTCCATGTCTTTCTCCTCACATATTGACAGCGTAGTCAGGGCTGTCAATGTCAAATTGGAGTCCTGTATAAGCACAGGAGTCACCTAACCCCGCTGCCCTGTGCCTCACCGTCTACCAGCTCAGTCCTGTCAGTTATTAACTATGGGCAACCTCTAATTGACCTTTTTACACCCTCATCTCCCTGACACCAGCCTCTTTTTTCTACTTCCTCTCCGGCACTGCCTACCCAACCTCAGCTGCACACCTTAACCCTGTACCCTCCCCATAGAACCTCCCTAACCACTTGTAGCTGTCTCTCACTTTCAGGTCTCCCATCCTCACTTTACTGATACAATTGTACAATCCCACATCTCTGGGTACTGGCCTACGGATCTCCATACCCTCCCTTATTTTTATGGTTTGTCTATATGTCATATTTCTATCTTATTGTATAGTGTTACTTGTACTTGGTTTGACTATTGATGTTATGTGCTCTGTAAATTCATACTTGCTGCTGTATACCCAATATGCTTGTCTGCCACTGTATTGTTCTCCTTGATGTGGAACCTTTGTAAGCAGAGCTCGAACTTAAGGCTGTGTCCGAAATTGAAATTAAATTAAAATTAAATCCTAAACCTAAGGTACATGTATTCAAGAACTTTGTTGGCTTAAACATATTGAGCTTTCATGAGAGCCTTAAAATGTGTACTGGTCATATTTGAAATTGATACCGACATTAATTGTACTTTAGACTATTTTATTTTTCATTTACATCTGTTTTGGATCTATATACCCTTTATATTATGAGACATAGAAGTGGAGAAGAGTCCAAGGCTGACCCCTCCCTTGTTTAAATTAATGGAGGAACGCATAAGGTGTGAAAATGTTATAAACAAGATGAGACAATAGCGAAGTTACAATACTATCAATGTCTAAGGAATAAGTGTAAACTAAAAATAAAACTGGCAAAGATGGATTATTTAAAAAGCAGCAAATTGAGGGCTTAACTGATAATAAAAAGTTTTGGAAGACCATAAATGGTCTCAGAAATCCTACCAAAAAAGTAGACAGGACTATGAAGAGGGGATGAAACAAGTTTGTGCCCCTGGTCATGACAAATGAATCTAATCTCAGATCTATCCCCACCCTTTCAAAAAAAAAAAAAAACCTATTTCTCGATGCACCTTTTCTATGAAAAGCTATCTGTATTGTATATGTGCTACCCTACTATGTACTTACTGAGTTGATTTACAAATGTTTGTACAAATTGTATTTTATTGTTTCTGTGTATTTGTCCTCCCAGGACCATCTTGCAAATGAGTTTGCCCAATGATGTAATGCCTGGTTAAATAAAAATTTCATTGGTTGATTGATAGCAAATGAATATAATAAAATGTTTACCAATCTGGACTCTTACCATAAGGTTAGTAAAGACTGTTCTTCAGATACATATTGGTAGAACAGTGGACAGACCAATTTTTACCAAAAGTTACTACAAGGAAGGAAGGAAGGAAGTGTTTAAATTACTAAATCAAATAAAACCAAATAAATCTGGGGTGGAACAACTTGGTTCCAAATTTACTAAGGAAGGCAACTGCTGAGTTCGCTTATCCTATTAGCGTCATATTTAATTTGTCTTTCTCTGTGGGTCAAGTGCCTACATTAGAAACATTCTTTAGTACTGCCTATACATAAATGAGGATCTTGCCATGATTTGGGCAATTATAAACCAATATCCATATTATCGTCTTTCTCAAAGGTTCAGGGAAAAACTTATTTATGGACAGCCTATTGAATATATTGAAAAATATGGTTTGTTGTCACAAAATTAGCACAGATTCACTAAGGGATATGGGACCAAGACTGCCTTGGTTGAATTCATAAGCATGGTCCTTGATGGCATGGAAAAGAATGCCTGACTGGGGCCGTGTTTATGGACTTGACCAAGGCATTCAATTCAGTTGACCATGGACTTTTGATTAAAACTTAGCTCCATGGGAGTGGGTCAGTCAGCACTTGGGTGGTTCGCTAATTAACTCACTGAAAGGTATCAGATGGTTAAATAGAAACATAGAAACATAGAAGTTGCTGGCAGATAAGAACTGCAAGGCCCATCCAGTCTGCCCATATCTTTTCTACCTTATGAATGTGCCATAGCCCTTTGCTCTGTCAATGGCCTATCTATTCATACTCATCTGTATTGTTCCCTTATGCCTATCCCATGCCTGTTTGAAGCCCTGCACTGTATTCATATCCACCACTTCCTGATGTAGGCCATTCCATGCACCCACCACCCTTTCTGTGAAAAGAACTTCCTCACATTACCCCTTAATCAGCCTCCCTCTAATCTCATGCTGTGTTCTCTTGTCCTGCTATTTTTCTTATATTGAAACATGTTAGACTCTTTCACCTTCTTAATGCCCTTAAGGTGTTTGAATGTTTCAATCATATCACCTCTCTCCCTCCTTTGCTCTAGGGTATACATATTGAGCTCAGTTAATCTGTCCTCATATGTTTTCTGATGTGGCCCTGCACCATTTTGGTTGCCCTTCTCTGGACTGCCTCAATTTGGTTAAGGTCCTTGTGAAGGTGTGGCCTCCAGTACTGCCGCAGTACTCCAGATGGGACTAACCAGTGTCTTGTAAAGAGGATTATTACCACCCTCTTCAACTTGATGACCCCTACTAATACACCAACATCCCCTAGCCTTACCTACTGCTTTAGTGGTCTGCTTGGATGATTTCAGGTTATCAGTAATGATGACCTCAAGTCTCTTTCTTCCCTTGTGACTGCCAGCAACTCCTCCCAGCCTATGGGTGGCTTCAGGGTTTCTCTTATCTTCTTTATGTGCATGATCTTGCACTTCTTTGCATTAAACCCCAGTTGGCACTCTTCTGACCATTTTGCTAATTTATCAGATCTCTTCTCATTCTGCCCACCCCATCTGGATCATCTACTCTGTTGCAGATCTTGGTGTCATCTGCAAACAGACAAACTTACACCTCCAGTCCATCTGCAATGTCACTGATGAAGATATTGAGAGGACTGGCCCAAGAATGATCCTGAGGTACCCCACTCATGACTTGCATCTTCTGACTGTATGCAGTTTACGCCACTCTCTGTTTCCATGGTAGCCAGTTTGCCACCCAGTTGACCAATGTCTGACCACCCGAGCCTACCCAGCTTATTAATCAATCTTTTATTGTGGAACAGTATTGAAAGCTTTGCTGAACTCAAGGTAGGCAACATCAACTGCTCCCCTTGGTCCACCACTCTGGTTACCCAGTCAAAGAAATCTATGAGATTAGTTTAATAGGACCTTCCTTTTGTAAACCCATGCTGTCTTGGATGCTGTGCTCCTATGGATTCCAGGTGTTGCACTATCCTTTCCTTAGGAGTGTCTCCATAATCTTGCCCACTACTGAATGTAAGACTGACTGGTCTGTAGTTCCTGCCTCCTCCCTGTTGCCACTCTTGTGCAGCGGGATCACACAAGCCCTTCTCAGTCTTCTGGGATCTCTCCTGTGCTCAGAGACTCACTAAACAGTTCTGATAATAGCTCTGCTAGTTCACCTTAGCTCTTTAGCACATCAGGTCCCATTGCCTTGTCTACCTGGAGCTTATTGAGCTCTTGTAGGACCCTTTCTTTTGTGACTGGACTAGGGCACCTCCCTCCACCCGTGTCCATGGTGCTGAGCTGTGGGCCCTGCCTATCTTTTCTTCAGTAAATACTGAGCAGAAGTATCTATTTAGGATAGATGCTTTTACAGTCCTCCTCCTCCTCACCGCCCCTTGTCCCCTTTGATCTTAGCATACCCCTCTGGACTTTCTCTCATTCACTAATGTACCAATAGAAAGTCTTGTAGCCTTCTTTTACTGTTAGGTACTAGTGTTTCCTCGGTTTGGGCCTTTGCCTGCTTTTTTGCTTTCCCTGCTTCCCTTAGGGAAGTTTGGTATCTCCCTATCTGCATACTGCTGTATTCCTTATATTTCCTGAAAGCCAGCCTTTCGGCTCTGACCTTTTCTGCTACTGTGTTTGAGAACCAAAGTGGTTTCCTTCTTCTTTTGCACTTCCTTTCTCACTAACACAATGGGATGTTGTTTCAAGTATTGCATCTTTAATGCTTGCCCACTTTGCCTGTACCCCTCATCTGTATTTCTTTTGCCTGGGCTAGCTTAACTCTGTTGGCCATCTTATCAAAGTCAGCTCCTCTGAAGTCCCATAGTTTTGCCTTGGAATGGGATGATTTTGTTCTAGTGGCCAAATTGAACCATACCATGTGATCGTCACTGGCACCCAGGTGCCTTCTACCTGGAAGTTGTGATCCTTTCCCTGTTAGTCAGTACTAGATCTAGGATAGGCCTGTCTCTTGTGGGTTGTTGTGCCAGTTGTTTGAGGCCCTCCCCTGCAGGAATCCACCATGTGTCTAGTTCTGGCAGATGTCCCTGCTGGTATTGACCAATCTGTATCTGGCATGTTGAAGTCTCCCATTATCAGAACCTCCCTTTAGCTGTCATGTTTTGTATATCTTCTAACAGTAGCAGTGATATGGATATGGATGTTGCATCTCTGACAAGGCCTTGGTAACATGTGAGTCCCACAGGCTCCATACTGACCTATTTTCTTTTCCTTTTTTTCTTGATTCAATATCCATAGTTTTGGAGGTGCACATTTTACTCAGTATGCTGATGATGCCATAATTTATTCACATGGTTCAACTATAAATTATTTAGATGGGATTTTAACAAGGAAATGTGTATTTTACAGGAATGGTTGTTAAACAATTAACTGGTCCTTAATAAAACAAAGACCAAAACAATGGCCTTTGGTACCATAGTTAGATTTAGGATAGTGTGCATAACCTTCAGACTGCATCACTGGATGGTACAACTAAGAAAATGTTACCAAATTTCAGTATTTGAGAGTAACATTGGACCCTGTTTTAAGATATGGTTCCCATATAGAAACAATAACAGCAAAATCCATGCTAACATTGCCTTGTACAGGCTATGTAATTTTCCAACTATCAAATCTAGACTGGCCATAGCAAACCAGGGTCTACTGTCAATAGTTAACTATGCTGCACTAGTAACCGATAATGCTCCAATTTGTACATTATCAAGACATCATCTCTGATACAAAAATTGGAAAGTTTGCTTTGTTCTCACCAAACAAATTACATCACTGTGAGGTCCTAAAACTGGGCTGGTTACCAACCCTTTATTTTCCAAGCTTTCTATGGCCAGGTTTATACATAGAATCATGGGGACAGGTACCCTCCAGCTTATGTAAACAACTTCAAACTTATATGTCTAATTATTGCTCAAGATCATCACATGATTGTACCATTCTAAAACTCCCTTGATGTGTACATCCAGTGGGTAGCATGCATTTTCTTATGTTGCACCCAGCACATGGAATGAAATACCATCCTAGATCAGGAATCTAGTAAGTTATAAATCCTTTTCAGGTACTTTGTTACAGCATTACAATAACTTGTTTGATTGTGAATGTTTTTAATTAACTTTCTGGAATATATTAAGATGTGGAAAGTCTATTCCTATTTATTTGTACTACATTTTATTGTAAATTATGTATGTAATGTATTATATGTTTATGATTCCGAGTCGCACCTGTAAAAGGAATTACTTTCCAGTGTGTTTACTCAATAAACATATAAACAAACAAACATGGTCACCTCACACAAAATATACACAAAGCGCTACACATGCAGATGGCTGCACTCTATGTTGCTGAGGCAGTAGCAACAGAAGCAGGGATAGTGAAACGCTTTATTCTTTTTACTACAGGTATTCCACCGTTGCCACATTTGTTTTTAATTTCACTGTTTTTCCGGACTGTCTTGATTTTAGCCCTTGGTCCCAGGTGTCTGTTTTGTTTCTATTGTTTGCCTCTTCCTAACCTACCTGTGTGGAGTCCAGTGGTTAAGGAGCCGACAGCGGCTATTAAACCATCCTACGGAGGGTTGCTGGAGACAAACGGATATCTGTTCTGTTTTGTTTCTCTGCATACACTATTTGCATCAACTGTATCGCTTATATTGCCTACACTGCATTGTATGTGGCTGAAGAACAGGGCTGTGAGTGTCATTTTGTGAGCTGGAAGCTGGAGGGACCTCTGAGGGCTGATCTATTTTGCCTCCTAGCTGAGCTAGCTACAGATGAACTGTATGGAACTGCATGGAACTCTGAAGCTGGAGTGGGCTGGCTGATTTGTGCTGCAAGCACTTAGAAATCACTCTTTTGTTTTGCAGTTGTATTTTATTTAAAGCACTGTCTGTATATTATCTGTTCATTTTGTACTATTATTTTTGTGTGCTGTATTACTGGCAGGAATGAATCTTGTTAAGTTCTAGTCACTGTTTGTGTGCAAATATTTATTGATAAATCCAGATTAGACTAGTTAATTAAAACTGTTTATCTATAACATTTGAATTTTCTACCCTAGAACCAGATTGGTTCCTCATGGTCATATGACCATCTCCATATAGTGCATGGGTGGCATTCTTGTTACAGATCGTCTCTTCTCTCGAGCAGGAATGCTGAGCCCTGAGTGCTTTTACTAGTTCTTGCATTTTGTTAAACTTTTCATCTCTTTTGAAGCTCATGTGCAGGACACTTTAGCATTTTTTTGCTGCAATCCAGTGACTAGATGCTATGGCAGTGCCATGTGTGTTTAACTATGGAGAGATTATAAGTTCTTTTCTTTTTCTTATAGCCAAGCTGTGTAGCTTTTAAAAGTTTTAGAGTCTTTCTGCATTGTGCTGAATATTAGTCTTTGAATGATGTTTTAATACTCATATTGTATATGGTTTTGTACTACTGCAGGATGCTATTGATTTCTTTTCTTTGGTCTTTCAGACCAGTGTCTTGTGACAAGAAGTATGCCGACATTGGCAGCCACTAAGGAGCCTCTTTTTCCTGGTAATAATTTATCACAAAGCAAGAACTAAGGGAATTATTACTGACTTGCTGACTCTGACTTTGCGGAGAGGACTGAAGTGGTCCAGTAACATAGAGAAACTTTGAAATTTTGAGGCTAAGCATTTTGGCAGCTGAGTCAAATTTTGAACTTTTACATCTGTACAGTGTGGGCCAGATATTCAAAACTTTGCCCTGGGGCTAAATTAGCACAGCCTGGTGGGCAAACTTAGCCTGGAGCACAAAGCAAGCCATATTCAAAAGGAATAGCCCAGGGCAAACAGCTTTGAATATAGCATGGGAATGAGGCTGGGCAAACTGGGTTGGGAGTGCAGGGCAAACTTAGCCCTGGAATAAGACAGCTCTGAATATGGCAACCAGGAAGTGCAAACCACAACAGCAACACGGTGCTGGCGATGTGAAGGTAGGTAGAGGTGAACTGTGTGGCCAGGTGTGTGTCAGCAACTGCGTGGACCCAGTACAGCTGCAGGCAGCAGCGTGTGAAAGCCACAGTGTGCAAAACTGTCAAATATTCCCTGAACTGTTTGCACAAGCGCTAACTGCACGCTTGCGGGTTTAAGCGCGAGGCTAAACCATAACCCAGTGCAAACCGTTTGCCGGCACTAAACTTGCCATATGCCAAAGTGACATGCAAATGAGCCTACTTAGGTAATCTCTGGGCAGACATCTAAATTAGCATCTCATTATGCCTGATTTGCATATAGTTTGCACCAGGCTCACTGTTTAGCCCTGCACTAAACCAGCGCATAAGCGTGTTAGCTCTACACAAACAATTTAGAACTATTATGCTTTTGAACACTGTACTTTCAGAGTGTACTGCTGCCTGCAGCTTTACTGAGAACAACATAGCATAGGCACAGATGGTGATGGTGCTGCATGCAACTGTCACACTGTGGGTCATGCTACAGTGCTCAGAAGACACTACAGTAACAAGGGGCCGGTAGTGTGTGGACACAGCAATGCCTATGGTGTGTCTGCAGTGATGATAACTGCACTATACGCAGTGATAGGCCCAACCTGCAGGTGTTTACTGACAGTGGACATTACTGTTACACTGTTGTGTGACCCACAGATGCTGCACTTCTGGCATGGGATGCTCACAGTGGCATATACATGTCGGTTGTGTGCTGTGGCAGTTGTACAGCTGTGCGGTATGTGGCGGGGGCATATATTATCAGAAGGCACACTGGTGTTGGAGGCTATTCCCAATACTGACCCATGTGCACTGCATGTGTGTCCCAACCTTGGCCACACCAGGTCTGTGGCACAGCCTGGCCACCATACACTCCCGTCAACATCCTCCATTCCCACAGTGCTGCAGTGTGTGCTGGCATCTGTTGGTGTCCACAGAAGAGTGGTTCGCAGATGTGCTGCATGGCCACACTGCCATGCTGTCCACTGGTGGCAGGGTCACCACTTACTGCCTGGCATGGCTGGGACTTGGTGGAAGATGATGGCATCATTATAATGCCAATCAGTTAGCAGCATGTTTCCTCTATGTTTGGCTTTGTCTATGTGTCATATTTATTTCTTAGGTGGCTAAAGCTGCACAAATACCATGCAAGGCTGATTGCCCAGGGTTAAGACAAGCTTTCCTGGGTGGTAATGTGCACCGTGCTAAGTGTTGCGCTAAGTCACACAAAACCACTTCACGTGGTGCTAGTCGCTGAATATAGCATTGCGCCTGTATTCATGTCAGTTTGCCCTTGCATACATTATGATTTTGCCTGGTGTTAGTGCAGTTTGCCCGCACTATTTGGCCTTTTGAATATAGCAGACCCACTAATCTACTTTTCAAGCCTGCGCAAGGTTTTCTGCCCAAGCATAAAGTTTTGAATATCTGACCTTCGTTTCTTATCTGTCTCGGCTTATGGACTAATGAGGAATCTGGTCTCAAAGAAACCTGCAGCACAACATAAATTAACACTGAAGGAAGCATTGTAAAGAAATCTCAAGTTTTATGTTGGACTTCATTACAAAATTGTTTTATGATCTTGTTTTTAGCACTAAATTGTTGTTTGCTGTAGTAAATTGTTATAAATGCTGTAAATTGCCTGATGGTTCTTATAAGAAAGCAATTGGCTGTAATGGTGAGTTTGAACAAACAAAAATTCCAACCTTGGGTCAGAAGGCTCTGTTAGTGCCAAGAATAACACTAGCAAAAGTAAAGGGAAAAAGAACATAAGGTTATTACCAACTCACAAATTTGTATTTCTAGCGAGGAGCTCTCTGGTGAATTAGATATTATCACCCAGACCAAAGCAATTACAAACAAGAGCAAGAGAGGAGTAAATCTGCCAATAATAAGCAAAAACAAAAAAGTTAATAAAGCAGGAAAGATAAGAAATCTAAAGATATTGGGTGTAGCATTAATAAGCCCATTCTGAATATTAAACAAACTAAGATGAATTCATTTTGGCCAAAACTACGCCTGCTAATGAAATATCTGAAGAAAGTAGTACTCAGAGGGTTTCAAGTCAAATTCTATAAGTCCACTCTGGATATTTCCATCAGAATGTAACACTATACTTGAGAGTGATCTCAATACTGGTATGATTTCTCCAGGCTTTCTTCCATGCCTAAAGTTTTCTCTGGAATTGATTTTATGCATTATTCCAATGAGCACAGTAGAGGCATGATAATTGAGTCTAGTAGTGTAACCAATATATCAGTATTGACAGTTAAAAAATGTGGATGGGAGTACTTTGGCCCAACAGGCAGCCAAGGAAGCTTCAATTGATTTATGCTATGATACTCTATCAGATTCTTTATATTCTCTGGAATTTTCTCCAGAACCAGAACTTAGTAATATGGAGATCTGTCCTAACTGGTCCTCAGATCTGCAGGATATTACTATGGGGATGCAATAGGCTATTGCGGGTTAAGGAAGATAGATGCCAAAATAAGCAGTAAAATCCACAAAGATCACATTGTTGCTGTATGTCAGGGAAACTGGGCAAGGGACCATGTTAAGTGGACTTCTCTTACCCTTTTGCTTTAGATGATGATCTTAAAAATTTATCGAGATCCTATGCAGCCTATCTCATGATATTGGACCAATTAGTGGGAGTCTGTAATAAGCTAGAAACCCTTAGATGTAATATTGCTATAAATAGATCCAGATTAGATGATGTACTTAGTAAGTTGGACAAATTGGCCCCCAATTGGGTCACCTTCCATCCCATTTTCTGAGACTATTCAACCCCACTGCCTTCTGAGAACACTCAGACCAGACCAGATTTCTCTACTATTTACATTTCAGGCTCTCCTACCAAATTAACACAAAAATAGAACAAGGGCTAGGAGAGCTAAGAAACTAAAATAAAAACAGATTCCAGATTGTGACATTAGAGTAAATAAGGTCCTAAATATTGAAAATAAATTAATGGCTGAGACTGAGAAAGATGATGTCTCTCATTTCATGAGGCGATGAACAACAACAGTATCCACCTTACAGAAGTTAAGGAAATAGAACAATTGGAGAAATGCACAGCACCTGATAACAAGGCTGTTGATCAGGATACTAATAGAAAATTGCTATGCTCCATACAGGCGATCAATCAACAAATGACTCTCTTGAGACAAGATCTAGAGAAATGCAGAAAGAATCAAATACAAGATTTCCTGTAGCTCTTTCTAAAACAGAAAGCCCTATAAAAACTTTGGTAGGGCTCAGTAAAAGGATCATACAGGACAGACATTCTACAAGTGGTAAAGAGCTAATTGATCTAAAATACTGCATTTCTGAGCATTTATGGCTACTGTTGGAATAATGCAATTTCATATGAACAAAATAAAAGCAGATTGTACACCTACTTAGGGCAGCCACTAGTGCGGATATTGTTGATAGTGATATTGTTCAAACTTGGTGACCACGACTATGATGGTTTGAGATGTGTGTTTCTCTTTTGTGCTAGTGCCAGGGTTGCAAATCATATCTGGCTGAATAATATTAGCCTGCAGGTTCAGGGTTTTCAATAGATTTTATTAACGGAAACAACTGAATAAACTCCCAAAGAGCTCCTCACAGGTACTATTAGTTTATTTGGCTTAAGAAAATACCTAATGAGAACCATGGTAGGCTGAGAAATGCAGTACATAATCTTCTTACACATGCCTTGAAAATCCCTGCACCAGCTTTTAAATTACTGAAGCTTTAAAGCACAAGGCACAAGCTGGTGCTGGCCAGGTTGATGCTGTGGTAGTGGGAGAAGAGATTTTGGATATGATTTTGTGTAGGACCCTCTATTGGACCCAGTAGGAATTCATATTATTGACAGTAAAATTTTAATTTAACTTATCAGGAACTTAAATGGAAGCAACAGAATTGTAGCGAGTCCCCAATTTTAGGAGATGTTTCTTTTTGGTCTGTGTTGCATGGAAAGTGAGACCAATAAGAAGCTTAGTTTAGCTGTAAGGGATATAGTAGAACAACTTCTGGACATAGATATTACAGATCAAAATGCTATATTAGTCCAGAGACTGGGTAATGACTTAGAAATAGACCAAGTATTAATTCAGGAAATACATGAGCCTGTATGATACAATCTTGCAAAATGCTACATTGCTTGATGTGATGGGGCTGCACATTGTTGCCACTGATTAGGCTACAGATAATAATGATATCATATCCCTGTAACAAATTCAAATTTTGAACCTGAAGGGCCCTTGAGAAAGAGATCCCTCAGGATTCTCCAGTGAGACAGACTCTTTATAATGTCCCAGTATCAAATTGATTTAATCTGCTGGTGGAACAAAGTGACTGACTACAGTCACTTTCTCTTATAATGAAGTGATGAAACAGAGGAGAAAAATAACAAAGTTTATATCATGGAATATAGCTGGTTTATTAACAAGGTTTGCAGACTCGAGTGTGTTAAATTTCTGAAGCAAGCTGAAATTGTATGTTTACAAGAAACATGGCACCAGTCAGCCACTGATGTTGCACTAAATGGCTATGTTACCCACCATGTTCCTGGCACCAAGCAGGCTAGACTTGGTAGACCCTCTGGAGGGCTAATAACTTTATGGAAACCCTATCAGCAGACTTAATACTTTCCAACTGTTTTTCACAGGCCTTTCTTGTTATGATGGAACCTTTGTTTTTTGCTTAATTAATGTCTATATCCCTCTTGCAACTCTAAATTTTTTAAGCACAGTATGTGGGGAACTGGAGAATGTTATACATAGGACCTGGGCAACGACAGCATGTGAGAAGATGTTGTTATGCAGAGATTTTAATGCAGAATAGGTAACTATGATGGATTTGCAGATAATGAAATTCAGAATTGGCACATTTGGAATACTTTCAAATTTCCAAGACCATCTTTAGACTCAAGTGTTAATGCCAGAGGGCACAAACTTCTTAACATTGTAACTCCATACAATCTAGTTCCATTAAATGGGAGATTCAAGGGTGATGTTGAAGGCAATTTTACATGTTATAATAAGCAGGGCCCTTTTGTGATTAGTCTTGTGTTCTGGAATGCTAGTATGAATATCTGGGACTTCTATTCGGTTCCCACTAGGTCTGACAGTGACCACTTTCCTTTGATTTTTGTTTCAGACTTCCAGTTGTTGAATCTGTGGCTTCAGGCTATGATAACTTGGAAATAAGGAATAATGTTAAAATTAAGTGGAACCAACACAGCTCCCATGAGATAGGTTTCTTGCTATACAACTGTTTTCCTGATCAATTGGAATTTATCTAGATGGGTTGATCAGTGGGAACTCTGTTTTGAGGCAATAAGGAATTGTTTTCTGTCAATGTAAGAAACCAATCAGTTTGGGGCCACAATTGGTTTGATAAAGATTGCTGCCTTGTCAAGAAACAAATCAATTAATTAGAAGGGTTAGAGTTATCAGAGAGACAGGAAAATTTAAACTTTTAAATCAAGCTAGAGCTACATATAAAAATTATTAAAAGACAAACAGCTTGCGTTTCAACACTCTCAATGGAACAAAATGCTAAGCGCAATTGTTTGCAATGATCAACATGCCTACTGGCAAATGATAGTCCATGGAACCAATAATCACAAAACTGAGATAGACTCATATATTTCCCAGGATACTTGCCAAAACACTATACAGCTATTTTCTTTGAACCAGATCAGAAGGATTACTTGTCTGAATCAAGATTGACATATCTCAAGTTGTATTCTGCAATCAGCAGGATGTATATGTAGCTATTGTATCTATGAAAAATCATAATGCCCCAGGTCCAGACCAGATTCTTTCAGAAGTTTTCTTAGATTCTCCATGTTCTGGGCTTTCATATTAATGCTATTTTTAATTGCTCTGTTAGACATTTAAGATTCCCTGTTCCTTGGAAAGGGTTATTATAATATTAATACATAAAAAGGGGACAGATCTGATCCTAAGATGTATCATCCCATCTCTCTGTTGGATAACTACTGTAAGATTTTCTCTAAAATAGTATTGGCTAAACTTTTGGAAGAAATAAATGCACTGGGGGTCTGTTGGAGTTCCAAGCAGGATTCGAGCTGATCATGGCATGGTGGATAACTGCTTTGTCTTATCGCACCTTTTTGAGAAATATGTTAGCTGCGTAAACAGAAAGTGTATCTGGCATTCATAGACTTTAGCTCTGCTTTTGATTCTGTTTCTTGAACTCTATTATGGAAAATAATGAGGGATTGGGGCATTTCTGAAGCAATTGTTGCTATCATAAGTGAACTCTATCATAATATTTAGGCGCAGGTCAGATTAGGGCATCTGGATATTTTCTTCAACCTTTTCTACTAACCGTGGGGTTAGGCAGGGATGTGTTTGGCACTTACCTTGTTCTGTATCTACATAAATAATTAGTTAATTACCTGAATAAGTCAGTAACAGACTGTCCCAAAATTATAGGAAACTGTGTCCAGTGTTGGCATATGATGGACCTTGTTTTACTCTCTTTATCTCAAAAAGGTTTCAGGAAACTTGATATATTAGATGACACAATCTGAGTGTCAATGCTAATAAAAGCCAAGTTATGATTATGGGATCAAATAAATTAGCCAAATTCTGGAGAGTAGGGGATAAAAGACTTAACACAGTGAAATATTATCCTTATTTGGGCCTGCTTTTTACAAATGATGGAAATGGACTAGGCATATTGATACCCTTCTCCCAAATTAAAACAAATGGCAAATTCTCTTAAATCTTTTAATTATAACATTTGGGAAATTTTGTTAGGCCACTGATTACAGTGGCTAAATCTAAGTACTATGCACAAGCATTATATCACTCTGAAATTTGGGGATTTGCAAATTTAGTGCAATAGAAATCCTCTTGACAAATTACTAAGACTAACTCTTGGCTTAAACAACGCAATCCTGGTGGCTTTAACCAGGGCAAGTAGGTTTAGTTAATCTATCAGCATATGCTCAAACGAGGATTGTGAATTACTAGATAAAGTTACTTACAGTAGATCAGAATAGATTGCAAGCCCTCGCATTAAAAGAAAAATGTGCCTGGGCTGAAATTGGTTGTAAAAAAATCAAAATGGCTGACTGGCTTGTATTCAGTCTTAGAAAAAGTAGGTATGTCCTTTTGAGGGCTACTTGGATAAAAAGCTAGCAATTAGCCTCAAATACAAATCATATGTTTAAAAAAATCATAACCTACTTCATAAGGTTAGACTTGGAGGCGATTACAAATCTTAAAATAGCTACTGGGATCAGGCAAAATGATGTCTCATTCTATTATAGAATTATTTAGATGTCTTAACTAAACCAAAACATAGACATCTTTTACGAAGTTCAGATTGAAATTGTATCCCAGTAAAGTCTTGTCTACCAGATACAGAGACAGACTGTAGATCTGTCTACTGTCCTCTACTGATGAGAATGTGGAGATCTCTTCAACGTTATCTTCATATGTCCCTGGTACAACAAACCCAGACAGAGATGGTTAAAATCGTTATTGATGGAAATTGCAACATCAGATCATAGAAACATAGAAACATAGAAGTTGACGGCAGATAAGGACTGCAAGGCCCATCCAGTCTGCCCATTTCTTTTTCTACCTTATAAATGTGCCATCGCCTTTGCTCTGTCAGTGGCCTATCTATTCATACTCATCTGTATTGTTCCCTTATGCCTACCCCATGCCTGTTTGAAGCCCTGCACTGTATTCATAGCCACCACTTCCTGAGGCAGGCAGATCCATGCATCCACCACCCTTTCTGTGAAAAATAATTTCCTCACATTTCCCCTTAATCGGCCTCCCTCTAGTCTCATGCTGTGTCCTCTTGTCCTGCTATTTTTCTTATACTTAAACATGTTAGACTCTTTCACCTTGTTAATGCCCTTAAGGTGTTTGAATGTTCGATCATATCACCTCTCTCCTCCTTTGCTCAAGGGTATACATATTGAGCTCCGTTAATCTGTCCTCATATGTCTTCTGACTCAATCCCTGCACCATTTTGGTTGCCCTTCTCTGGACTGCCTCAATTTGGTTAATGTCCTTGTGAAGGTGTCGCCTCCAGTACTGCATGTAGTACTCCAGATGGAGCCTTACCAGTGTCTTGTAAAGAGGGATTATTACCTCCCTCTTACAACTTGTCATACCCTACTAATACACCTAACATCCTCCTAGCCTTACCTACTGCTTCAGAGGTCTGCTTGGATGATTTCAGGTCATCGGTGATGATGATGCCCAAGTCTCTTTCTTCCTTTTTGACTGCCAGCACTCCCTCCCAGCCTATAGGTGACTTCAGGGTTTCTCTTCCCTATGTACATGATCTAGCACTTCTTTGCATTAAATCCCAGTTGCCACTCTTCTGACCATTTTGCTAGTTTATCCAGATCTCTTCTCATTCTGCCCACCCCATCTGGATCATCTACTCTGTTGCAGATTTTGGTGTCATCTGCAAACAGACAAACCTTACCCTCTAGTCCATCTGCAATGTCACTGATGAAGATATTGAAGAGGACTGGCCCCAGGACTATCCCTGAGTACCCACTTATGACTTGCATCTCTTCTAACTGTGTACCATTTACCACCACTTTCTGTTTTCTGCCCGTCAACCAGTTTGCGCCCAGTTGACCAACTCTGACCCACCCGAGCCTACCCAGCTTATTTATCAATCTTCTATGTGGAACAGTGTTGAAAGCTTTGCTGAAGTCAAGGTAGGTGACATCAACTGCTCCCCTTGGTCCCCCACTCTGGTTACCCAGTCAATGAAATCTATGAGATTAGTTTGACAGGACCTTCCTTTTGTAAACCCATGCGGTCTTGGATCCTGTGCCCTATGGATCCAGGTGTTGCACTATCCTTTCCTTAGGAATGTCTCCATAATCTTGCCCACTACTGAGGTAAGACTGACTGATCTATAGTTCCCTGCCTCCTCCCTGCTACCACTGTTGTGGAGGCGGGATCAATAAAACCCTTCTCCAGTCTTCTGGGACCTCTCCTGTGCTCAGAGACTCACTAAACAGTTCTGCTAATGGCTCTGCTAGTTCCACCCTTAGCTTCTTAAGTACCCTGGGATGTATGCCATCATGTCCCATTGCCTTGTCCACCCTGAGCTTAGTGAGCTCTTGTGGGACCCTTTCTTTTGTGAAGGGAGAGTGCTCACCTCCTCCCTCCTGTGTCCACGGTGCTGAGCTGGGCCCTGCCTACCTTCTCTTCAGTAAATACTGAGCAAAAGCATCTATTTAGGATAGATGCTTTTACAGGTCCTCCTCCTCACATGCCCCCTTTCTCTTTTCAGCTTAGCAATACCCCTCTGGACTTTCTCCTTTCACTAGTGTATCTATAGAAAGTCTTGTCACCTTCTTTAACTGTTTGTGCTAGTGTTTCCTCAGGTTGGGACTTTGCCTGCCTTACTGCCTTCCCTGCTTCCCTTAGGGCAGTTTGGTATGCCTCCCTATCTTCATCCCGCTGTGTTCCTTTATATTTCCGAGAAGGCCAGCCTTTGGCTCTGACCTTTTCTGCTACTGTATTTGAGAACCAAAGTGGTTTCCTTCTTCTTTTGCACTTCCTTTTCTGTCTAACACAATGGGATGTTGCTTCAAGTATTGCATCCTTAATGCTTGCTCACTTTTCCTGTACCCCTCCCTGTGTTTCTTTTGCCAGGGCTAGCTTAACTCTGTTGGCCATCTTATCAAGGTCAGTTCCTCTGAAGTCCCGTATTTTTGCCTTGAGAAGGGATGATTTAGATGTAGTGGCCAAATTGAACCATATCATGTGATGGTCACTGGCTCCCAAGTGACCTTCTACCTGGAGATCTGTGATCCTTCCCTGTTAGTCAGTACTAGATCTAGGATAGGCTTGTCTTTTGTGGGTTGTTGTACTAGTTGTTTGAGGCCCTCCCCTGCAGGGAATCCACCATGTGTTTAGTTCTGGCAGATGTTCCTGCTGGTATTGACCAATCTGTATCCAGCATGTTGAAGTCTCCCATTATCAGAACCTCCTTTAGCTGTCATGTTTTGTATATCTTCTAACAGTAATGTGTCTATGTCTTCCTCCTGATCTGGGGCTTGTAGACAACCCCAGTTCTTATGGCTGTCCCATTTCCTATTTCCAGGGTGACCACAGTTCTTCTGGCTCTTTATGTGGTTTCTGAATTTCTGTAGCTTTGATGTTTTCATTGACATACAGGCCCTCCACCCCCTTTTTGCACCTCGGTCTCTTCTAAACAGTACATAGCCAGGTACTGAAGTCTCCCAAGTGTGGTTACTGGTAAACCACATTTCACTAATGCTGCTATGTCCAGTTTAGCCTCTGACATTATTGCCTGCAGGTCTGGGACCTTATTTCCCAGGCTGTGAGCATTTGTGTACATGATTTTCCATTGGCCAGATTTCAGTCTGTTAGTTGTTGGGTGAGGTTTGGCATTTCTCCTGTGCATCATATGGGGAGACAGACCTTTTTCTTACCTGGTGTTGCAAATGAACTGCAAACATGCTGAATCCCTGTTTGATCACTAGCTGAGGGGAAGGGTGTTTTTGAAATTGACGTATTGGGTGCTGCACCCCTTTCCCCATTAGCTAGTTTAAATATTCTGCAAAGACATCAAACTTCTTCCCAATGCACTGACTCCTCCTTAGTTAAAGAACTTTCACTCCCAGAACTGTTGCTAGTTCCCTACTAATCTGTGTCCTTTTTCCTGGCACCAGCCTTGAGCCACATGTTTAGCTCCCTGTCTCCCCTTCTCTGACCTTCCGTCCATCTGCCCCCTCTCTCAGACTGGTAGGATCTCAGAGAAGGAGATGTCAGATGAAATGGATGATAGTTTGTCACCCAGCCTGGTCAGGTGTTCCTTGGTTTCCACAGCTGACGGCTGGTGAATCAATAGTCCCCTATGTGTACCAGGACATCAATGTTTTCTCCTGCTTTGTGAACAATTTTAGCAATGCGGTCAGTGTCTCTCCATGCCGATGTACCTGGGAGACATCTGACCATTACCCTGGCTGGAGATGGGTTTCAACTCCCCAAATCATGGAATCTCCTATGATCAGAAGTTTTTGGATTTCCTTTTTGCTTTTTTGTTTCGGTTCCTGATTTGGGTGAGTTTTGTTGTGCTAGCTCCTGTGCTGCAGTGTCCTGCTCTGCAGTGGCCTCTGCCCTTTGTTTGATTTCGGAGATAGAGGCACATACCGGTTTGTAGTGTTTACCTGTTTTTGGAGGTAATATGTCGGAGAGCACAGAGTGATGGGGCACCCGATTTGCCCTGCTAACCATCTGCCAACCTTCTGGACCAACTACCCTCTGTGGTCGAGGTTCTTCTGTTGGATGTTGGGAAAATGGTGGGTGGTTCTTATAATGTATTTCCTCTTGAATGTGAAATTTGGGGCGTGCAATCTCTGCCCATGCTGCCTGGAGCTGAGCCCTAAGATCTCCAATGGCCCAGCATGTAACAGTGTCCTAAATCCTGTAAGACTGTCCTTCTGAAAAGTGTTCCACAGTACCTGCAGTTAATGATATCCATTCCAGATAAGATGCTGGGTTTATAACCTTCAGAGTAATTAGAAGGAAAAAATGCAAGTAATGGTTTGATTTTGTGTTTCGTTTTCGTATAACTTGTTATAACAAGTTAAATTACTAGTGCCCCTGTAAATGAGCTCATCTTGTGGGTGCTGCACTGATCCACCCCTTCCTGCTTTGCCACAGGAAATGTCACAACTGTGGTACCCTATAAAAGGAGTGTAGTGTGGGGTGGTTGGGGGTGGGGGTGGGTGGCTGGGCCCTTCCCTGCCGAAAAGAAGAACCATGGATGAAAGAACAAGGAGGTAAGAGCAGAAACAATCAGTCAACAACAAATGCAGTAACTCTGAAAGCTTATCCTAATGTTAGATAAAGTGTAAAACCTGTTAAGCACCACCTGTAATAATTTCAGAGAAGATATACCCTGTAAGAAACACTTTGCTACAGAAAAAATAAAGCAGTAACAGAAGATACACCTTGCAAAAGACAATTTGAATCAGAAGATTACAGCAGTAATCTGTTAGCACACACCTGTAGGCACACCTTGTAATAATGCAGAAGAAGGTATACCAGCAACAACAATTTGAATCAGAGAAAATAAAGCAATGAAATGTTAGCAACAAACAGTAGCAATCCCTGTGAGTACAAAATAAAAATAACAACGTACAGTAAATCTGCTTAGCCAAGAGAAGTCTTAATCCTTTTCCCTTGCTCTGGTAAGGTTCTCTGCTCCGTCCTTTCAAGCAACCTTAGAAGGAAAGAGCTCAGGTGAAGCTAGGTGCCTTGGCCAGCAAACCAAGTCTTCTACCCCAAGATATCAACTAACCTGACATTTAACCCTTCTTCCTGCGGAAATTATTGACAGTTTGCCAGCTTCACCCCAGATACACAACTAATCCTCTGGAAGAGCTGTGGGAGGAATGCAATTAGCTCCTTCAATGTGAGAATGAGACTGAAACAGCTCTGAGACAACAAACCTTTTCAACAAAAAAGAATAAAATAAAACAGTGTCAAACAGTAATTTTCTTAGCCCAATGATAAAAAGTCACAAAAATGTAAGCACCACCTGTAATAATTTCAGAAGATATACCTTGTAAGAAACACTTTGCTACAGAGAAAAATAAAGCAGTAACAGAAGATATACCTTGCAAGAGACAATTTGAATCAGAAGATTACAGCAGTAATCTGTTAGCAACACCTGTAGGCACACCTTGTAATAATGCAGAAGAAGGCATACCAGCAGCAACAATTTGAATCAGAGAAAATAAAGCAATGAAATGTTAGCAACAAACAGTAGCAATTCATGTAGTACAAAATAAAAAATAACAACATACAGTAAATCTGCTTAGCCAAAAGAGGTCTTAATCCTTTTCCCTTGCTTTGGTGAGGTTCTCTCTGTCCTTTCAAGCAATCTTAGAAGGAAAGAGCTCAGGTGAAGCTAGGTGCCTTGGCCAGCAAACTTGAGCTTTTTATTTCAAGTGATGAGCATGTACAGTAATACACAAACTGGTAGGATGTTTTGAGGCCATCATAAAATTTGGATGAAATATGTCTAATTAAATGACCCTGGGTGTCTGTACAGCTAAGTGTGCCAGGAAAATTATGCTCTGTTACTTTCTATTTTGCCAGTTTTGATAACTGTATTTATTTATTGCACTGCCTGCACTTTTGCTTTGGGCATTGAAGACTTTGCCATAATGGCTGTTCTAAGATGTTTTACCTGATGTATTTATTTTGAATGTATTTTATGTATGCTGTGTGTGATTTTGTCTTTGCATCCAATTGTAATGGTCTACAACTGATCAAATAAACTATTTACTGCTACTACTACACATGCACCAACATGGCCAGTGCCCCCACCACGTATGGCCACCTCACCCAAAATGAACACAACCACCTCTCCATGCACTGCAGTTGCATCCCCCACCAACATGACCAGCTCACCATCTTGGCCCTCAACAAACAGGTCTCCTCCCCACCAATATGTATAATCAGCCCCTTAGACACATACACATATCGCACCACACCACATCACACCCAGTTCAGCAACACCAACAAAATGTTTACCCTTCCACAAGCCCACCTCCTCATTCAACAAGTCCCTCTTTTTGCCTTCTGTTCAGCAATCATACAAATGGCCAACTCACCCACCAGGCACCCCACAACATTGCAAGCTCCCCTTCACATGACTAGCTACACACAGCCATGGCCAACAACTCCTCCACACACACACACACACACACACACACACACACACACACGTCCTCCCTCCACCCACAGGTCTACACCCATTGCAATATGTCACTATATGCAAACTGGTGGTCTGGCATCATAACATTAACCTGCATATATCAGCTACACTGCAGGCTCTCAACCCATTGCCCACATGAAAAAGAAAATGAACAGACTTTTCTAAGTGGTATCAAGAGGAGAAGCATCCAGTTCAATGCTGACACCCGTCTGTGTTTATTTAGAAATGAAATGCAAGGGGTAATTTGTAGCACTGAGTTAAAAAGATGGCTTATTTATAAAAGTGTGGGTCAATCAGGGATTTAAATTGAAATGGTGGGCATGGACCATGGCCATTATTTCAATTTAAAATGCTTGAGTGGCCCACACTTTCCATATATTACTATCTGCTTTTCTATTTTGGGGTTTTCTTTATTTTGGAGTTCTGTCAGTGTTTAACAATGTAATAAAAAGCAGTTTGCCAAGTACTGATTTGTTTAAAGGGACACTATCAACCCTGTTTCTTAAAACTGTAACCTTAATTATTTTAGGTAATATACTAGGAGTTCATACTAGGAGTGTTTAAGAAGTGCAAAGGCTGTAGGCCCATAGAGCACTTCTTCCACATCTGGGTCAGTGATCTCGATAAGTAGGTCATTGATCAAAATAATGTAATATGTATGGAATATGTTATAGAAAGTGACTTTTTTCAGTAACAAGGAGCATTTAGCTTAATTTTGAGCAAAATATACTCATGTGCCATTTTAGTGTTACAACACTAACTGGAGCAGTGCTGCATTGTTTACATTCAGTCAGGCTGCCTTTCTGCTCATGCCAGTAGCTGGCTTGTTCCTGTGTGACAGTGGTGCACTTCCTTGTGGTTTGAATGTGCTCCTAGAACCTGTCATGCCACTGTAAACTATCCACACTTCTGTCAATCAGCTGGGCAGTTCTGAAATAAACTGTCTCTGACAGTGGTCATATGGATATACAGATCTGAATTTGTCAACCTCAGGCCACAATATTTTATGATACAGTCCTTTTTGTATACATTTCAGCAATGAACTATGGGCTGATTAACATATGAGAGCCGACATCGAGACCTCAAATATCTGGCAGAGCAAACCACGGATCTGACAACTTCTTATCAAAGATAGATCCTAATGGATGATGGATCCAAAAAGTGTAGCACTCCAGACCCTGTAATTTCAGTGAAAAATTGCTTGGAGGACGCCAGAGTCATTTAAATCCTAGGTGTTTTAATGTGCAAGCAAATTCTCAAAATGCAAGATTTAAACTACCCAGCCGAGTTCTGGCTACTAGCTGTAATTTGGGCTGTGTTAAATCTCAGTCTTGAGGATTTTACTTGGACATTAAACACCTGGGATTTAAAATGATTCTCTAAGGTCCTCCAAGCAATCTTTTCATTGACATTACAGGGTATGGAGTGCTACACGTTGCATCCATTGTGCTTATTTAGGGCTGGCTTCCCTTTCTGTGTTTGAGTACCACTCTGTACCTTCATTGTGACTTTGTTTGAATTGCACTATCAGAGATCCTGCAACAGCATTTCGGTAGTAATGGCATTACGAGCGGTTTACAAAATAATATATTTTTGTACTTCTGATGACATTTCTGAGGTAATAAGTGCCTGAAACTACAACAAGACAAAAAGTGGCCAGCTGACAGTGCGTGTGCATGACCAGATATGTGCATGCATGAGATCAGAGTTACCATGCATGTGAGTGTGCTTGCCTAAAGAAAATACAGTTATGCTCACAGTGACTGCAGCTTGTTTTCAAAGAACTGACTGGAGAAGCAAGTATGTAAACAAAAAGCAGGTGGACATCTGATTTTGCCAAGAGTTTTATTGATGTTAGATAAGCACTGAAACACCAGCCACCAGTTACAGATTCTTTATTTTAAGGAAATAAAATGCTACATAGTGATAATACACTGTGTCCCAATATTAGGTTGACAGTGTCCCTTTAAACATGAAATAAACATTTATTTTGTTCAGTAACTGCAGTCTCATGTAGTTTGTTAAATGGTTGACACTTGTCTCAGCATCTTTTTAAACCGAGAGTTAAGTAGTTGCTTTGTAAACTTTGTTGCTGTTGAACTCATGCGCTTCATCGGTACACATGTCCCAGCATGTACATCACCAGCAGACCAGTTCCCCACTGATCCACATATGGCCAGCACTCTCAACATGGCCAGTTCCACAATTCAACAAGCTGTGACTTCCTAGCTATGCACAGTTCTAACACACAGCCATCCCCCACGACACAGCTCTCCTCCACAGGACACAGCCAGCCACCACCCACACGACATAACCATTGCCCCCCACTTGACACAGCCAGCTGCCCCATGACATAGCCAGTTGCACCCCACATGACAGCCAGCCACCCCAGATGACAAAACCAGCTGCCGACTGCCCACATGACACAACCAGCTGCCCCTGCCCACACAATCAGCTGCCCCTGCCAAGACATAGCCAACTACCTAGTTCAACAAGCTTTGACATGCTGCTATGCAGGCTCCCAACACACAGACAGCACCCCCACACATACCACAGCCAGCTCCCCAACTACACACCCGGCTTCCTCACCAACCTCCCAATACAGTCATCACCCCCTCTCGGACACAGCCAGCTGCCTTTTCCCCAACACAGTCAGCTCCCTTCTCGAAACAGCCAACTGCCACTTCCCCAACACAGCCACCCCTCCTTCCCTGATACAGCCAGCTCCCCTTCCATAACATAGCCAGTTCTCCTTCCTCAACACAGCCAGTTCTCCCTCCTCAGCTCCACTCCATGTCTCCACCCAGGGTGAGCTCCCCACCAACATATGGCCAGCTCACCACCAATACAAGTAGTGACTACTTTTTCAGCTCCTGAGTGCAGCGTTTGTACCAAAACATAAAACTAGTACAAATTAAAAGTAAAAAAATCAGTGTACCAAAATCTAAATGGAGCCAAAGGTAGATGGTACTGTGCCTCCCCAATCTCAAGGTCCCTGCTAGCACTCACCTAGATGAAAAAGCATTGCAGGAATGGGGATAGTTGCATTCCTTTTTTCTCTGCTTTTTGTCTCTAATCAAAACAGTGTCAGCCCTTTTACACTGTAATGTTGGGTCAGCTGCACTCATACTCAGGTGAAGAAACACAAATCACCCCTAGTGGGGCAGGCTGTGATGGGTGAAACCAAACATTTATCTTTGAATGGCTATAACTGCAGTGATTTTATCTGAGTGCAGCCAACTTCCCAGTTCCAATAAGCCTGGCGTAAGGTGTTGTATTTCATTCTTCAGAACAGCAAGTGTGGTTCATGAACTGGAGTTAGCGCTTGTATGCTGGAAATCAGCTCAGCTGCACTCAATCAATCAATCAATCAATAAGTCAATCAATCTTTATTTATAAAAAGTGCAATTCCAGTAGATCAGAGCGCTTGTTCAAAATTGATCAAATATTAAAAAAACTATAAAACATACAAACACCATTAACAGTCAGTAGATTCTTAAAAGAAACACAGACTATTTAAATAAAATCTTGAAAAGCTATCCCAAAAATAAGTCTTTAAAGAAACAATGGAAAAGATGCAGGCAGTACAAACATTCCTGATTAATGCTTTTAGACAGTAAATTTTGTTTTAATTCTTCTAATTGTTTTTAGTAATGATTTAAACAGTGACCTTCAGCTTTCACTTTCTATTGCTAGCACCACCATTTCATGAGTAGCAGAGAGCTTTCTGAGCTCACTTTATGCTAATATGACCTGCCAACCAATAGCAGAGGTCAAACAGGCATATTAGCATACAGTGAGCTCAGGAGGCTCACTGCTGCTCATGAAATGGCTGTTGCCAGCAACAGAAAGTGGAAGTTGTTGGTAGCTGTTGAAATAATTAAAAAGCTGTTACTGTCTGATAGCACTAATTGAGAGTTTCTGTAGTATCTGAGGAAAGCTGTGTCTTTTCCATTGTTTTCCTTTAACAGCTGTTTTAAAGCTCTCAATGGTTGGGCACTCTTTAACTTGACGAGATAGAGAATTCCACAGGGTAGGGGCCGTAGAAAGTGAAAGAACAGGCCTCAGAGGTCTTAAGTTGAACCCTAGGAACCTCTAGCAATCCCTCATCAGAGGAGCTGAGTTGGCGGAAGGGTGAAGGAGATCTTGCAAGTACCATGGTCCCTGTCTGTGTAGGGCATTATAGATCAGTAAACTGACCTTGAAGGTGATACACCACTGTATTGGCAGCTAGAGCAGATCACAGAGCACAGGCACAACATGACAAGATCTTGATAAGCCAGTCAACAGCCTGGCCACCGCATTCTGCACCAGCTGCAAGCAGCAAATATCAACCCCTGATAGCCCTATGTAGAGGGCATTGCAGTAGTAAAGGCAGAAGGTCACAAAGGCATGGACCAGAGTTGGAAGGTCGTCGGGCAGGACGGGTGCTTGATTGGAGTGATATTTCTTCGTGGTAAAAGGAGGTCTTGACCATGGCTGACACCTGAGATTTAAATGTCAGACTATCGCCAAAGACTACTCCTAGATTCTGTACCCTGTCAGAGGTCAAAACTGGCTATCTCCAAGCCAAAGCCTGGAAGGGTGCCCTGTTTATGACTCTCTATCCTGGTGACCTGGGTCCACCAGCAGCACCTCAGTTTTATCTGGGTTCACTGTACCTGGGTCAAATGCACAAATCACTCCAAGTGGGTCGGGCTGCATTGAGATGTCTGAGTAAATGCATTTTATCTATATACTGCTAAAAGTAATGATTTTATTTGATTATCCTCTGTTGCCTACTTTAGGGGCCACAACTGCACTTTGCAGAGGCAAAGTATTTTACAGCACTACTGTAAGCTGTCATACTTCTCACTCTAAATATTCATTTCTAGATAAGAATTATTGCTTAGACATTCTTATCTTGACAGCTCCAGTTAATTCCTACCCAGCTGAAACAACTGATAGCAGGAGACTGAGGTTAACTTTAGCCCAGCTGACCAGAAGTTACATGACCAGGTACAAGTGCAGCTTTCCTGTGCAGTCTTTTCCCTTACAGTATTTCTGGAAGAAAGCCAAAATCCTTACTTTCTGTCAAGTCAGCAAAGTTGCAGTATCTCTCAAGGTCTCTTTAGGCAAAGAAAATGCAGGCAGCAGTTTCAGGGGCATTGTGGTGTACTAATCAGCAGAGCCTTGCAGCAGTGATAGAAGTTCGATTAAGAGCTGTGTAGCATGGCAGCATGCATTTTAAGCACTTTGATCATGGAGATTCCATGAACAAACACAAGTTCAGTTTCGCATCATTAGGAGTTTAAAAATTCACACAGCCAATGGGATTCTGTGAGTCTGCCTGAACATCCACTAATATGGAAAACCAGTGTCTCTGCATATGGGTGACTGGTATCACAACCAGAATCCAGACAGGAAACGCAAGTGGGAGGGCAAAGATGCCAGCAACAAAAACACACTGTTGAGATGGTTCTCAAATGTGTGAGGAAGAGATGCAATGATAAGCTGACCACTCCTTATGGAAAAAGCCACCCAATTTGCTGCAGCCATGGGGAAGGATGACTCCACCCCTCATTTGGATGGCTGCATCGATGGAAACTCTGCCACAACATCAGCTTTAAAAAGTCCATGCTGAAAAGCAGAGCACTGATTCAGCCAGTGCTGATCAATGGCTACTTGATGTTTTTCCTGGTCTACATGCAGGTTACATCACACAGAACATATTCAACTGTGATGAGACCGTTTTTTTTGCTGTGTAGGTTCATACACATTAATGTTCTTGTCTGAGACACCCAGTGGTGGAAATAAAACAAAAGAAAGATTAAATGTGCTGTGTAGCTGCAGCATGGCTGGGACAGAGAAGTCTGAGCTACAGGTCATTGGCAAATCAACACTGCCATGTTGTTTTTGGAGGGTTAGAAATTTGCCTGTGACTTACCAGTTGAATACATCTACCTGGATAATAGACAAAAATCTTCACAGAATGGGTAAGGGTATGGGACCGAAAGCTGAGAGGCCATAAGATTGCTTTAATTCTGGGCACCTTTTCTGGTCACCCTCCAGTCCCAGGTTTATGCAACAGCAAACTTGTCTTTCTGCCCCAAACCACATGCTTCATACAGCCACTGGATCAAGGCATAATTAATGCCTTCAAGCACCACTATGTGTGTGCTATGAGAGCTAGAATTGTGGAGTTGTTAGACAGCAGCCACAAACTGATATCAGCTAATTGCATAAAATAAATCAACCCTGCTGGATGCTGCCAGACTAATGAAGATCGTGTGGAGAAATTGTATGAATATTTTTAAAATTAGATTGAAATAACTAAAAATTAAATTTTTGACTAAATCTTTGGCCACCCATAATTCCACCACCTTTTAACTTAAGACTCTGCAGTTTGGTACACTTATGTAGCAAGTGAGTTTTCTTCTCAGAAGAAGCCAGAAAGGAAGGAAACATATTCAATTCAGTGCTTTGCAGTAACTGGTAATTGCTATTTTTATTTTAAACTAAGATTGTGGGCTTTTAGTGGCACTATACTTTCTTTGTTGTCTTTACTTAGAATTGTTTTGGGCTGTTGAAAATTTAAAACGTAGTGGTGGTGTATTTCTTTGCTGTCTTTAATTGCTGCAAATTTAGTCTTGGCTTGTCTGACTTGCCCTGTAGTTTGGGTGAGGATGTTAATTGTCTGGCCTCTGACCTCAGCTATGTGATAACTGGAGGTGGAGCTTAGTCAGAGTTGAGGTAGCAAGTGAGTTTTGTCTTCTCCGAAGAAGCCAGAAGGGAAGGAAACATATTCAATTCAGTGCTTTACAGTAACTGGTAATTGCTATTTTTCTTTTAAACTTAGATTGTGGGCTTTTAGTGACACTGTACTTTCTTTGTTGTCTTTACTTAGAATTGTTTTGGGCTGTTGAAAATTTAAAACATAGTGGTGGTGTATTTCTTTGCTGCCTTTAATTGCTGCAAATTTTCCCCCCTTCCCCAACCCTTAATTATCGCCCTGTTAAATCTGATTGACAGGAGCTAAACACAGGATAATAAGGGGTGTGGAGTAGGAGAGGATAAGGGGAAGAAGCCCACCCTCAGCACAAGTGTTTTGACTCATTTATTTATTGGTTTATTTTCTTTTTTAAAAGAAAAGTATCTGAGGATCAGTGGCAGGATTTTTAGGACAGTAAATTAATAAAAGGGAACTAGGAGAGCTTCAGTAGAAGACAAGTAGTGGAATAGCAGTATAATTGCAGTATAATGTGGGAGTGGTGCAGTGCAGTGGCTGTGGGGCAGCCATATTCAGGCAGACCTTCTGGACACTGAGGTGCTGCCCTATCTGCATGCATCTCTCTGGACTGTGGGATGAGGTAGCCAGACTCAGAGCAGAAGTAAACTGGGTCAGGAGTACCATCACCCCTATCCAGAGACCACCAAGTTCAATGCAACTGCCTCAAAGGATGCCGAGAATGAGGAACACTTGGATGACAGTGGGCTCAGGGAGGGTTAGAGCGGTCAGGCAGAGGCACATCCCAGATCCTGTTCCACTCAAGAACTCATATGCCACACTGGCAAACAGGGACAACCAAATAGAGTACCCAGAGAAGTAGAAGGAAAGGATGTGGAGGTTAGCCAAGGAGGTGACCTCGGCGGGAGAGCAGTGGACCCCAGAGGAGGAGGAAGTGAATCCTGGTGGGGACTCCATCATAGAGGATCAGCTAGGAACACAGAGGGGGAGAACAGGAGGTGAGGTGCCTACCAGGTGCCACGGCATGAAGGATGGAAGGAAGATCCTGGGGATCACTGGGAAGGCAAGACAGGAGGGTGAGCTGGATGTCATTATCCACCTAGGTACTAATGACCTGGCAAATGGGGACAAAGGAAGTTCAGGAAGAGTTTAGGAAATTGGGAGGGGGTCTCAAGCAAGTAGCTACTTCTGTCACTTTCTCAGAAGTACTACTGTGACAGACAAGGGAGAGCATAGGGTGCATGCACCAGGAACTTTAACTCATGGTTGAAGAACTGGTGATGTGAGGAAGGGTTTGGATTCATTGGTGACTGGGGACCCATCTGGAGGATGGAGGTTTGTTCAAGCCTGACGGCCTGCATCCATCCTAGAGGGAATCAAACACTCAATGATAGTTTAAATGCTACATTGACAAGCATTTAAACTAGCAAAGAAAGTGGCAGGCCAGCAAGAAGATGCCTACTTGCTCACCCCCACAGCTAGCAGTGGAACCAGTGAACCAGAGGAGTGCCGATCCTCAAAGCAGTGCAAAAGATGGAGATTAGCTCCAAGAGGTGGAGACAGGCAGAAAAGGGCAAAATCCAGCAGAAGGGCAGACAGCAAGGAGAACCAAGGATAAAGGACAACCAAGGAAGGGTCTGGAGTAGAACAGTGAAACAGTCTAGGGAGTAAAATCATGGAAAGCCATGTGTGCCAATGCCAGGAGCCTTAGCAACAAGATGGAAGATCTGGAGGCTGTCATGGTGCAGTCAGACCTGGACATTGTGGCCATCACTGAAACCTGGTGTAATGATAACCACGACTGGGAGATGGCCACTAGGCTACGACATTTCAGAAGAGACAGGGCAGGTAGGAAGGGAGGAGGAGTGGCACTGTATGTGAAAAATGACATAAGGGCCACAGAGATCCAGGAGGAACAAAATGGGAGAGATACTGTGGGTTAAGCTGGAAAGGAAAATGGGGCCAGCCATCAGCACAGGTGTGGTCTATAGACCACCAGCCCAGGAGGAAGAAACAGATAGGGCTGATGCTAGCCATCCAAGGATGGCAGACAAGAGTGAGGTAGTACTGGTTGGAGACTTCAATATTCCAGACGTGGACTGGAGCATCCCAGCAGCAGCATCAACTAGGAGCAGATTTATCCTGGACTCCTTCAGGGTGCCTTCCTCAAGCAACTGGTCATGGAACCAACTCGGCAGAAGACAATACTGGACCTTGTGCTCACAAACAGGGACAGTGTGATGAGGTAACAGTGGGGAGCACCTGGGAACAGTGACCACCAATCATTCGTGTTTGAAATCACAGAAAGAGCAGAACCAAACCACACAAAAACACGTATCCTGGATTTTAGTGGGGCAGACTTTGGGAAAATGGGAAGATACTTGAAAGAGGCATTAAGGGAATGGGGCAGGAATCAGGGGTTGAGGAACATTGGGCAGTACTTAAAATGAGGATTACAAGAGCAACATAATTATGCATTAAGCAGGTTAGCAAGAGGAAAAGGAAGAGGATACCATTATGGTTTCCAAAGAGGTAGCAAATAAAGTGAAAGCCAAAAAGATGCATTCAGGCAATCGAAAAGACACGGGCAGAAGGGGATAGGGAGAAGTACCAGGAGAAGCAAAGGGAGGCAGGGAGGTCAAGTAAGGGATGCCAAAGCTCAGACAGAAGAACACATTGCAAAATCAGTGGGTAGAGGGGACAAAACCTTTACAGGTACATAAGTGAAAAAGAAAGGAAAGGGAGGATAATGAGACCGAAGGGGAAGATGGGGCCACGTGGAGGATGACAACAGCAAAGCTGACATATTGAACAGGTATTTCTGCTCAGTCTTTACTGAGGAAGAGGAGGGTAATGGGTCTGAAGGGAGTACAAGGGTGAGAATGGTGCAGAAATGGACACAAGTCCCTTTACGAGAAAGGGTCCTGAAGGAACTGGAAGTAATAAGGTTGATAAAGCAATGGGGCCAGATGGGGTGCACCCCAGGGTCCTTAAATAACTAAGAGAGGTGATGGCTGAACCTCTGGCTATCCTGTTTAGCCAATCACTGGAAACAGGGAGGTACCCAAAGACTGGAGGACAGCAGATGTAGTCCCTTACACAAAAGTGGGAACAAAGAGGAGGGGATCTACAGACCAGTCAGCCTCACCTCGGTAGCGGAGAAGATCATGGAAGCACTACTGAAGGAGAGATTGGTGGAACATCTGGTTGTCAATGGACTACAGGACCCAATGCAGCATGGTTTCACCAGGGGAGGTCATGTCAGACCAACCTCATTGAATTTTGACTAGGTGACTAGGGAGGTGGATCAGGGAGGGCAGTGGACATGGCCTATCTGGACTTCAGCAAGGCCTTTGACACTGTCGACATAGAAGACTATTACACAAACTGGGAATATGGGTGTGGGCAGGACAGTAGTGTGGTGAGTAGGTAGCATGGCTGGGTGGCAGGACACAGAGGGTGGTGGTAAATGCTGTCACTCCACAGAGGAAGAGTGACCAGTGGGGTACCACAGGGATCAGTGCTGGAGACAGTCCTATTCAACATCTTCATCAGTGACATTCATGAGGCTTAGAAGGCAGAATTTCACTGTTCGCTGATGACACAAAGCTCTGTAACAGAGTAGACACACCAGAGGTGTAGACAGAATGAGAAGGGACCTGCAGAAACTTGAAGAATGGTCAAGGGTTTGGCAGTTGAAATTCAATGCAATGAAGTGCAAGATAATGCATATGGGGCACAAAAACCTGGCACAATATATCAGTTGGGGGTGAGGATAAGCATGCACCAAGCAGGAAAGGGGTCTTGGAGTAATCATCTCTGATGACCTCAAGGTAGGAAACAGTGTGACAAGGCAGCAGGTAAAGCAAATAGGATGCTGGGATGCATAGGCAGGGCATCACCAGCAGGAAAAGGGAGGTCATAATTCCACTATACAAGACACTAGTGAGGCCCCCACCTGGAGTACAGTGTATAGTTCTGGAGACCTTACCACGTAAGGACATAGACAGGGTAGAGAAGGTTCAGAGGAGGGCAACAAAGATGGTACATGGATTGCATCACAAGTCCCATGAGGACAGGTTGAAGGAACTGAACATGTACTCCCTGGAGGAGAGGAGGGAGAGAGGGATATGATAGAGACATACAGGTATCTTACAGGGAGGAACAGGTGCAGGAATACACTATTTTTAAGCGAAGAAGATGTTCCAGGGCTAGAGGGCATGGGATGAAGTTGGAGGGAGGACAATTCAGAGGAAGCGTGAGGAAGAATTTCTTCACAGAACGGGTGGTGGATAAGTGGAACACCCTGCCAGAGGAAGTGGTGGGGGCTGAAACAATCATGGGATTTAAGAATGCATGAGATAGACATAAAGGAATTCTGGAGGTCAGGGTAAGGGCAACAGACTTCTAGGAAAACATAAACTGAACTTACAAGCTCAAATGGGCAGACTGGGTGGGCCATAGACCCTTATCTGCCGACACTGTCTATGTATCTATGTAAGCTGTCACCAGTTGTCCACATACCAAATATGGTGTCAGTTGGATTAATAATTTTAAAAGTAGAGCCAAACAACTGACATTTTTAATTTTGTGAAATTGAGCAGAATTGTCACATAAATTTCATGAAATTTTGTGGAATCAGAATGGTAATTTTGCAGGTATTCCATGGGTGAAATTTTATATTCTGCACAGTTCTACTGCCTCAGTGCTGATGTGAGTAAACAGGTACTGCAGCCTCCCACTTACTGCTCAATTCCATTGACTATGGAGACATCATAAATTGCTGTGTAAGTAAAACAGCTGTGTTGCCCTGGATCATTTGTATAACAAGTTGTGCAGCTTCATCCTCAGGTATGGATGTTCTACCCTCTATTGTCTGCTGTATGACCAGATTAACTGGACAAGTCCCTCCAGCAGCCATGACTACCACTGACTTTCTTTGTTGTACAGCTGTGCACAATGAAAAGCCTCTTATTATTTTCTAGCCCACCTCACAAAATAAAACTGTGCCTACTCACTCAGTTTAACAGCAGCACTTACCTCATCAATGCCAAAATGAAGCATGAATTTGGTAGAATGCCTTTAAACCTACAGCACCAGACACCTGGAACAAACTCCTTCTCCTTCTGAGGAAAGTTCCTAGCTTGCAAGTCAATCAATCAATCAATCAATATCTTTATTTATGCAGGTGAACATTGTTGAGCAAGCTCATTTACAAGATGGACCTGGTTTGCTCTGGGTCAAATGGTACAATGCATACAGAGATATTTACAATACAGCCAAATAACACAAGTAAAAACAATTAATGCAATTAATGCAAGGAAGTACTCAATGTTACATCAGTCATATCAGTTCAGAATGCTTCTGTAATATTTAGGAGAACATAAGATGAGGCTTAGTAAGAACTTCAGTAGGGAGAAGTGATCGAGGCGCTCTTGTAGGAGCTGACACAAGCACAGAATTTCAAAATAGTGTAATCACACAGTATCCCTAAATGTAACACTCTAAACAGAAGGATAAGGGTCTAAACAGTCAAGGAGAAAAGTAATTATAGCTCTTTTTGGCAAATTTCAGCATGGAAATCAGATTTATGTTTGGTTTAGAACGGACACAGAAGCAGACTGCAGGAACCAATCGGAAGCCAACACGAAGAGCTCTCATGTTCTAATTGGATGGCTGCTTATGCTGTGCTTTACTAATGGAGAGTCCAAGCTTAGGTTCTCAGGCAGCAGTAGAGGCAGCGCCGACTGCCCAGTGCCTGGGTTTCCACGCCTATGTGCAGGGGCCGTGGAGAGCATATCCTTGGCAGAGGATGGAAGAAGTGGTCGGTATTACAGTAAGTACTAGGCCATGGACAATGGAACATCTGAACCAGCAGGAGGACCAAAACAGCAGGACAATGGAATTGGGTATTCCTTGATGCCTGAAGACTGGCCCAACCATAGAAATTCAGAAAAGAGTGTAATCAAACAGAGTCCCAACTCTTGACACTCTAAACAGGAAAAATAGAGGTCATAATTGTTAGGCAATAAGTAAGTACAACTCTTTTTGTGCAAGTTTTAGACAGAAAATCAGACTTTAGCTTAGTATTGAGGGAGACACAGGAGCAGACTGTAGCAGCCAATCAGATGCCAGAGCAGAAAAGTGCTTATGCTCTGATTGAGTATTGGCAATGCCGCACCTCACTAGTAAGGAGTCCGGTCTAGGCATCTCAGGTGGTGGCTATGGAAGCAACAACTGCTCAGTATCTGCATTTCGCCCACCTGAGGGGCAGGGGCCCATGAAGGGCTAGTCTATGGCAGGAAAGAGAGTTGGGGACAGGGAAAGAGATAGTAAGAGTGGAATGCAGTGGAAAGGGAATACGAAGATGAAATAGGGCAGTTAAATGGTACAGGGTAGGGGAATAAGAGCCATAGAATAAGCAATATATAAAGACAGCAGGGTGAGTAAGGTGTAGCGGCACAGAGCCATGAAGAGATAATAACCCTACAGGAATTTCTACAGGGAAAAACATTTAAGGCATAAGATGCTCACAGAGTTAAGGTCACCAAAGGTTACAAATGATCATAAATTCAACTACACTCAGAGGGCAGCAGCCTGATGCTTCAGACAAAAATTAGGGACTGGGGTAGCAATTGCAAGGGCTCACACATACTGAGCATATAGAGATTTAAAGGTATCTACACTATGGAGGCAGCTTAATTTCAATCATTTTTGTACTTTGTTCCACAATGTTGGCAACAGGAAACTAATGGGCACTCTGCCATAGCGAGAGAAAGCCTTGGGGATACATAATGTGATGTAGGATGAGCTTCTTAGAGCATACTTCCTGGCAAGTGTTCAAGTCCAGTCTTTCCAGCCACCTTAGAATGCCATGTATTTGTTTTGGTCCAGAATTACCATCTCCCAGGATATGATCATGTTGTATAATGATGCTCGTTGTCTTTGTTTGGTGGGACCCCACTTTATTTGCTTGCTTTGATTACTGTTTAGATGTGCTTACATTTACAGTTTTTGCATAATTTAGTCTGTATCTAACTATTTTGCTGTACTTTGTTGTCCTGTTGCTGCTGTTATCCTTTCTGGGATCAGAATGAAATCAGGATGCTGGATCTCATGGGGTTCAAAAGTAAATAAATACATAGCTATAGCATGACATCTGCTACACTGAAGGTCACCCTGTGTTTAAATGGGTTTCTGCATGTTAGTCACTCTGAACAATGATGTAACCAAGCTAGTGATACTAAATCTTATTGAACTAAAAGAAAATTATTCATAAGCTTTAAAGGCCACATAGACGCTCCATCAGGAGATGCTAGATCTCTCAGTAAGTACTGTAGCAGGAAACTCAAGGGAATGGCTAGTCAAGAGACCTAAAAGGATAAGAGACTGAAAGGCACAAGTCAGAGTAAAATGAGAGGTACTGCAGGATGTCATCTGCCAATGCCCATTATCAAGACTATGGCAAGGTGCACTAGGTGGTACAAATGAAGGTAACGTAACACTCTTAATTATTAGAACTGCTGGTCCAATGCATTCATTTCAGTGGAGAGTAAAGAAGATATAAAAATGTCTTCCTACCTTGCAGCCAAGCCTTCTTCTGGCTTTTGCTCATATCTTCAAGCTAAAAGAGAAACTTTATTGAATATGTGTTAGGAAAAAGAAAAAGTATGTTCTCTCTTTGTTTTGGTAAGGACGTCTATCCCACTAGAACTTCAAATGCCTAGGCAAGACAAAGGCAAAGCAAAGCAAATTTTATTTTTAAGGCGCCCAATCCCGGAGGCTCTGGGCACCATACAATTAAAAATACAGAATATAAAACTAAAAATAATACAATAGGTACAAAACATGCATAGGTATAAATGACTTAGTAAAATATAAATATAATAGAACAGCAGGCTATAACAGAAATTAGAAACAGCTGCCTGCAGGACAGATAGTATAAATTAGAACTGTCATTAATAGACAGTGAATAGGAATGCCTGACTGAATAAATAGGTCTTGAGGTGGGATTTGAATACCTCAACTGAAGGGGCCTCCTCACAGCTGGAGGAAGTGAATTCCACAGGACAGGGCTGGCAACACCAAAAGCTCTGTTGCTGGCAGTTTTAACCTCATCCTGGAAATCTCAAGGAGGCCCCTAGAGGAGGAATGGAGAAGCGGACTGATGCAGCAGGTGTTAGAAGGTCAGTCAAGTAGCCAGGGCCAAGTCTACTATATGTTCCAGAAGAAAAAGTTACTCTCTGTAAGAACTGTGGTTTTTCTAAGGGGAAAAACATGTTACTGTCACAATATGCAGCATCTCTCACAGTGCAGTTGTCCTGGTGATGGATGGAATTTAAACTGTTTCAAGGCACTCTGCGTGTTGATCGCATGTTCCCTGCTGCTTAATCACCAGATCAATAGATGAAGAGACAACAGGGCAGTGATCATCCCAATAAAGAATACTTAATTCAAAAAATTTAAAAAACAGTTTAAATAAATAATTTTTTAAATCTCAAGCACACCCACACAACAACGGGCAAGCACCAGGGCACAGCTGAACTTTGAATTTACTGGCAGCACAGGTTTCCTCACTGGAGTAAAGTAAAGAAAACTGTACTCTTGTCTGGTGGAATCGAGTATAGCCTCACTCTTTCTCTTATTTATGCATTACCTGATCAGCATGCAGGGATGAGCTTGTTTGGGACACCCATTTTTTCTTCCCAGTTTTGCATTTTCCATTTTCTGGTTCTCAGTAGGATTGTAGCTATGGCGGGGAAGCAGTGGGAAGGAGGTGGGAAGGGGCTGAATGGTAGCACAGTGGCTGGTGGCTTTGCTGACTTAGCCTACAACACCCCAATGTGGTTAACTCCATTTTAGCCATGAATTGACACGAGAGGGTGAGTGAGGAGGGACTTGCACTGGAGGAAGTCGGAGGTCACATGATCCGGCAGGGCCAATAGGGTGGCCAGAGTCACTATAGTTCCCAGGGGACAAGAGACCCTGCATGAGCGACCCCAACATGGGAGTGCATGAAACAGGAGTGTGGTGTCCAGACTAGGCGGTGTCTTCTGGGCATCAGCAGGGAGAACAGCAGGCCACACTGCGGGAGGGAGAGTAGGAGACAAGGGAGAGGAGTCTCTAAAGGGAGGGCTGACCAGTTACAGCACAGAAAGTATAATACATGGCAGGAGACCAAGGGTATGGGGGTCCTAGAGGTGGGAAAGTAAGCAGGCATGGGGAGGGAGGGTGTTTGTGGGCAGTCAAGCAGGATGGAAGAAAGGATGGGTGGTAGCTGTAATGGATGTGGGGCAGACATATTCTTGTGGATTGTATGGAGGCAGGGTGTGTATGGTGTGTGGTAGGTGGAGACAACAGTAGAGGAGCTTGGGTGGTTGAGAAGGAGCTGGGTAGATGGGAGGACAGGATTGGGGGAACACCAAGGAAGGGGACCTGAAGAGGCCTTTTCAAAAGTTTGAAACAGGTAAATGAAAGTGTAAACAAGGTATGAGAACAAGAGGGGCAGACAATCAGGAGCAGCTGGTGGAAGGACCAATGACTGGAGGTGGTCAAGCACCAGGGGAAGGCAAAGAACAGTGGAAGGGTGAATATGAGTCACAGGAAGGGTGGCTGGAGTAGCTCAGAAATGGGAGAATGACAATAGGAACAGGTTCTTGTGTTTTCTAGCCTGGAAGAGCAGGAAGGGAAGGGAGGAAACTACTGAGAGGAAGGGAAGGGAGGAGGACACTATGAAGGGTAAGGTATACAACAGTGAAGTGGAAGGCACAAGCTGTGCCAGGAGGAAGCAGAAGCAATGGAGGACAGAAGAAGGGTGGCGGGCAACAGGTACTGGAGGAGGAGAGGCAGGTAGAGTATGGATGGAGGCACAGGGCAGCCCTAGAAGGACAGCACATGGGGAAAGGAGACACAAAGAAGGGAGGTACAGCTCAGTGGGGACACAGGGCCAGTGGTAAGGAGGAGAGACAAGGGCAGGAGGAAGCTGGAGAACAGAGGGAGAAAAACACAGAAGGAGGACAGCATAGGCGGCACCCTATGGGCAAGAGCTGAAAGGGAGAAGCGAGTTATAATAATAGGGACTCTATCCTGAAGGAATAAGATGGGGTAATGAGAACTCTGGCAGTGGCAACAAGAGGGTGGAATGCATGCCAGGCATAACAGCAGGGATGGTGGGAGCAATATTACAAACTGTATGTGGCAGCAGAGGCCACACATTGTGGTTCATTTATGCAACAATGATCTGGCAGGCAGAGTGATGGTAGCTCAGTAAAGGTTCATAGAGCTGGGTACTGTGGGATCTGTAGTGGGTTGGGCAAATCAGTGACCTTTTCAGAAGTGTTGCCAGTCCCAAAAGCAAGCACAGTTAGAAAGGTGGTATTGAGGAGTTCAACTCGTGGCTGAGGTGGTGTTAAAAAAGGTTTTGGCCTGGTGGAAGAGTGGGGTAGGACATGGGATAACAAGAACTTTATGCAACAGGCAGGCTGCACTTAAGTAAGGAGGGCTAAGGTCCTGAAGGGTAAACTGGAAAGCTACTTAAGTGACAAGATACATTTAAACTAAATGGGAGGCAGCAGGGCAAGAAACTCAGAACCAGGCATGAGGGGCCAAGAGCATTCCCCAGAAGAATGACTAAAGACAGGGAAGTACAAGGAGGAGATAGTAGGGGAGGCCCAGTATAAGCAGAGGCGAGGGGCCACGGATGTACTGGAAGGCAGTGTCCCTGAAATGCAAGGAACCTGGGAAATAAGGTTGCAGACCTACAGGCACTGTTGGTGAAGAGAATGTGGATATAGCTGTCATTACAGAAATATGGGCAACTCAGTACCACGACTGGGACCTAGAGATCCCAGGTTACCATATGCAGTGGAAGGACAGAGGTAAAGAAGGATGGTGGTGTGGATTTTCATATATGGGATGGGATAGAGTGTGGCAGAGAGGAGGGAGGAAGGTACGACAGAAGCCCCATGGGCAGTACTACAAAATACCAATGGCAGAAGAATTGAGTGGGGTGGTGTAAAGGCCACCTTCACAAGGAACTGATCTAGATAGGAGCTGGGAGAACAGATCAGAAGAACATGGGGCAGAGGAAATGTTATAATTCTGGGTGACTTCAATCTGCTGGGAGTAGAATGGAGCACCCCAGCTACCACCTGCAGCAGGGAACAGGTCCTTCTTGATGCTATCTGGGACTGTTTTCTGACTCAGGAGTCAAGGAGCCAACAAGGGAGGATGCCATATTAGATCTAGTGCTGTCAAATAGGGAACAAGTCCAGGACATGGAGGTGAGGATCTCTACATGTAGTGACTACCAAACAGTGTGGTTTTCAACCTGCATGGGAAGGAAGTGGCCAGGACTAAAACAAAGGTGATGGACTTTAGGAAGGCAGACTTCAACAAGATGGGGAGCATAGTGATGGAACACCTGGCAAAGATCCAACCAGGGATGAATATGGACCAAAAATGGATCATCATCAGAGGGGTTGATTGAGGCCACCAACACTTGTACAAAGGCTCAAAAAAGTGCCAGAACCAAAAGGCCAAGCTGGTTTAATAGCAAGGTGGCAGAAAAGGTAAGGAATAAGAGGGCAGCCTTCTGATGTACAAGCGGTACCATAAGGGGAAGTAGAAGGAGATTTACATGGTGAAATCTAGGGAGGCAGGCAGGTAGGTCCAGGCAGCCATGGTTGAGAAAGAGCTAAGATTGGCTCAGGGGATTAAGGAAGAAGAAGGACTTCTTCCGCTTCATTAGGGAGAAAGAAATAGAAGGGACAGGATAGTTAGGATCAAGAGGGAGGGAGGGAGGGAGGGAGGATGGGTGGAGAAGAGTGTGGAACAAGCAGAGGCACTAATGAGTACTTCTGCTCTGTCTTCACCAGGGAGGAGTAGTGGGCCCATGCCAAAGGGAGGATCGGGATACTCCTTAAGGGGAGGTGAGAAGTATGAGGGGAGATTGAGGTAGACAGAGTCTTGAGAGGTGCTTAAGGAACTGTGGGTGGACAAGGCTCCTGGCCCAGAAGGTACACCCAAGAGTTCTGAGGGAACTGGTGGAGATATTGACAGCACCACTGTCAGACCTGTTTAACATTTCACTCAAGGTGGGGTGCCTCCCTCAGGACTGGAGGATGGCTCATGTGGTGCCTATCCACAAGAGTGGCCCTAGAGATGAGCCAGATAACTACAGGCCAGTCAACAACCTCCATAATTGGCAAGTTATTAGAGGACATGCTGAAAGGAAGGCTTGTGTCCTTCCTTGAAGAAAATGGTCTCCAGAATGATAGGTAGCATAGGTTTGTTAGGGGAGGGCATGTCAAACCAGCATGGTGGACTTCTACAGCTGGGTTACAAGGACCTTGGACAAAGAGCAGGTGGTGGATGTACCGTAACTGGACTTCAGCAAGGCACTTAGCTCAGTGCCCTATGGAAGGTTGGTCAGTAAGCTGAGGGATCTAGGGATTGGGGACAAACTGTTGGGAGGGTACAGAGCTGGCTGATGGACAGGAACCAGAGAGCAGTGGTAGGGGTGAACTGTCTGAGCCTAGGCCTGTGACCAGTGGTGTCCCACAGGGCTTGGTACTGGACCTGTGTTGTTCATGTATTTATTGGCGACATAGCAGAAGGGGTCAAGAGCAAAATCTGTCTGTTTGCAGATTATGCTAAGCTCTATGGTAGGGTGGATACAGAGGAAGGGAGACAGGATCTAAAGAAGGACCTGGCAAAGCTGGAGAAATGGTCTGGCATATGGCAGATGGGTTTTAATGCTAAAAATGTGGGCGATGCACATGGGAGTCAAAATCAAAGGCCATTTTCTGGCTGGGGGGTTCAAGTGACAGTATCGGAGGAGAAGAACCTGGGGTTATGGTAGGGGTGACATGAAACACTCAGCACAGTGCTGAAAGCAGCAGCTAAGCAAATGGAATGCTGGGTTGCATAGCCAGGGGAATCACCTCTAGGAGGGAGGAGGTTATTCTGCCACTGTACAGATCACTGGTGAGACCACACCTGGAGTATTGTGTCAAGTTCTGGTGCCCCTACCTTAAGAAAGATATCAAACTACTGGAGGCGGTACAGCGGAGAGCAACCAACTTGATCTAGGGCATGGGGACAGACCATATGAGGAGAGACTGAGGGTGCTGAACATGTACTATCTGGAGTACAGAGAGAGAGAGAGAGAGAGAGGGATATGATTGAGACCTTCAAGTACCTAAGGACATAAATAAGACCAGAATGAGGGCATCTTTATCTAAGGAAGGAGGGTACAACAAGGGGTCATGGCCTGAAATTGGTGGGCAGATTTAGGAGAAGCGAGAAGGCACTAACCCATGAAAAAGGATGGTGAAAAGGTGGAGCGAGTTGCCAGAGTAAGTGGTGGCGTAAGGACAGTGACCAGTTTTAAGAGGAGTTGGGACAGGGTAAAGAAGAAGATAAGGTCAATGGAGAACACAGGGGGATGGGGCAAAGAGAGGGTGAGAGGGTAGGAGAACAACTCCAGGAGGGTTGGGGGCAGCTAATCGGTATAACTAGCTGCACACTCGAGCAGACTCGACAGTCTATTATGACCTGTATCTTCCGGCAATTTCGTATGTTCATATGAATTGCACCACTAATAAGATGCCTGCAGAGCAGGAGGCAAAGACTATATTTAGAGCACTTGAGAAACACGTTTTATAGGGACTGAGGATGTATTGGCATAAGGTCACACTTGAAGCATTTTTAGAAATAAAGTGTGTACCATGAGGATCTTTGAAATAAAAGCTTTTATGGGACTGAGGATGAGGGATTCATGCAGAAATGGCATCAACTTATGAAAGAGGCAACACCAAAATCTATCAAATTGATTTTGTAGAAGACTGTACCTGTGAGAGACAGATTTCTGGAACATAGCTGAAACTGAATCTAAATTAAAGTAGAAATATTTTCTATATTCTAGAACTCTGAGCTGAGTGGCTGTGTTTGAGAAGAGCTCCCAAAGCTAAGAGCCTTTTACTATATTTTCGGTTTAAGAATTGCTTTGTTTTATGTACATTTAGGTGACTGTGAAAGATAACCCTGTAGGCTCCAGAAAGATATAAAATTTGTGTGGTAGATATTGGTTGGATGTCAGAAGGATCACCACATTTGTTTATTGTGATCTTTCAACTCTGATATAGTTAATTCTAATACTATAGTGTAAACCCTTTCTGTATGTGCCTTTGGTGGAGTCTGATATTGAGAATCGAAGTGTCATTTGTGGGTATTCTATCTGTTTTAGTAGGTACTTTATCTCTGTTAAACAACTGAGTATACCTATTGCCTAATACTTTACAGTACATTGTGTCTTTTGTGCTGTGCCTGATTTTTCTTCTTTCTCCAATCTTTTAGAGATGTTTAGTTACTTTGGTAGCCTATCAGTGGTACTATGTTCTTACTTGTAGTTTGAGGTGCTTTTTGGGCTGCTGATTTCTACTGTTTTAAAAGATTACATTTTTTCCATTTTAAAAAGCTACATCAGCTTGGTATGTTGTCACCTGTTTGTTGTTGCTAAGTAGCAGATGTTTTGCATTGTGTTCTGGTTCTGTGATAGAATCTGTATTAGAAGGGTTAGTAAAAATAGAATAATAGATAGGTTCTGGTGTATTACAAGGTAGTAATTACATCGAGGGTTCTGAGGACACAGAAAACCTCGGAGGCAAGCTCAGAGGTTTCATGTGTCCCAGAACCTCTAGATGTAATTAATACCTGTAATCCCAGAACCCATTTGTTATTTTTTAATATATGGATAAGAGGTGAATTGACTCACCTCCGTTTCAGCACTGGAGGTTAGTGGGTGGATGTGCGTGCTGGCAGGGTTCCCCAGTCCTGTGTGGACGGCGGCTGCTGTGGGCTTCATTTGGCGTTTTTGGGGGAGTAGAAATTGGCGATATATAGGCGAGCAGAGGACCCAGAGAAGTCCGTTGCCCAATAGTTTTCAACCTAAAAAAAACCCGATTTGCTTAACGGAAGATTGTCTCAGCTAAGCGGCGAGCAAGCCGCCCTTATTTTCAGACTCCTTCTGCCCGCCCACAGAGGAAAAAGCGGCCAATCAGAAGGCACGCAGTTTAACACGTTGAGGATAGATTGACATGCGTCAAGCTTTTGATAATACTATCGCTCGGTGCCAACGATACTATTACGGCAATCTTAACAATAGTATTATCACTTCGAACAGTAGTATTATCGCCTCCAGGAGCGATGGTATTACAAGAATTTTTGTATGCTTTTCAGGGATATTATTTTCACAATCCATATATTAAATCTTAATAAGTAATTGTTGATTTGGATGTAACCACCCAGTCCCTGCAGTTACTAGAATCCTATCAGTATTATTGTTAGGAAGATAGCAGGCAGCTGGTAGGGAGCTTATTAGGGCACCTTACATAATGACATCATTGTTTACTCAGCTAGCCTGAAGGAAGAATGATTAGGTCATTCAGAACTCTCACAGCAGCATAAGCCCCACTGTGGACAGCTGCTATGGGAAGCTTAGAATGCTCAGTCTGTTTCAGTTAGAGCTTGAGTGAGGAGGTGAGTGTGGCAAAAGGACTGCCAGTGGGCTCTGAGGTGAGGGCCCAGCATGTCTTACCCTAGTGGAATGTCATTTCCAGCTTCCAGTGAAGTGGGTGGAGATCAGTGCTACAGCAGGATTTCCTGATTTCTACTCCCAGTGAAGTGGAAGGAACTGCTGTTCTCCAGTGGACTCAAGGGACAATCCCTGAAGGTTCTGTGTGTGTGTGTTTCAACTGTCTTGGAAAGAATTTTAAGAGACTGTTTGATCTGCTACCCAGGAGAGTGCCTTTTTCTTTTGTCGTTCCATGTCCAGTGGACGGAAAAAACAGTCATGAATACTGTTCTAGGAGACTAGAACTCTACATACTTTGGGGGAATCATTAGTCTGGGGTGTGTGTGCCCACTGATAAGGCTGGATTGCACCTGTCAGTGCCCTAGTTCACCAAGTGAGTGAATGTTCTGTTAAACTGTTTATCCAAGTGAGTGCAATTTGTTTTCCAGTCACCCAGTGTGTGACAAAGTTAAAGTGTGGGACCTCTAGCATTTCAGTAGGAAATGGGGGTTTCAATGGTGTAACCCTGATGAATGGCAGAGACTGTTGGTTGGGGCCAAGGTGGGAGGAACACCATCTAAGTGCTTACAAGGCAGGGCTTCCTGGTTCATAAAGGGCACCAGTTATACCTGAGCAAGGGACAAGCTGCAGGTTAAGGTGAGTGATTTAAGTTTCTTATGTGCATCTATGTTGAAGAAGTGTTCTGAGTGTGTGACTTAGTTCGCTAAATGACACTCATGGCAGGAAAATGTTCGGGTGCATGGCCAGATGTCCACTAGATGCACCAGTTGGGAAACTGGGAAGAAGATGTTTCTGTTGTGTGTTCGTGAACTGTACTGCATGCAAGAAGAGTTAAGTGAAATGTACCTGTCCTGCCTAGACCGACCCTTGGGGTCCACTTCTGCTTTAATTTTCCATCTGTTGAATAAAGCCGTACTGCACAATCCTAGTTACTGTTCTGGACATTCTGATTATTGCTTCTGATTATGTGGATTTCTGGGGTCACCCTCAGCAGGTTAAATCTAGCATATGCCTAGCTGCCTCCACCCAGGACCTGGGTTGTAGTGTTTACACAAGGTTCATGTTGTTTTATTTATTTATTTTACTTTATTTATTTGCATTTCAGATGACATTTTTTTGAGCTGAGGGCTCTTTTATAAAGGTTCCACGTCAATGCAATGAGAACAATAAGGTACAAAGCATAACATGATCATTACAATAGAACTTACAAAAAAAGACAAGTAAGATTACAATGATAGCAGCCAAAGGCATTGTCAAGGAATTGTGTTGTGAGTTAATTATGCAGTACAAGTCATAGGCAGCTCAGTGAAGCTTTGTTAGGAGTGGGTTTGTGGGAAAAGAGAAAGAAGTGTAGTGGTGAGGGGTAGTATGGGAAAGAGAGAGGGAGGAGGAGAGAAATAGGGAGGGCATTACATTGCATATGTGATTTGGTTTTGTTTCTGTACCCCACCCCTCTCTTCCTCTAGAGAATGAGCCAGGTATACATCCTAATACCAGGGTGGTACCTACCTTTTGTAAAGTAAATTGGTATGCCATTATATGGGTACCAATGTTTCCATATTTTAATGGGGATGTGCTAATTAAAAAAAATTGGCCTGGGGGTTCATCTTGGGATATTTAATTTTGGGCAAGAGGCACAAAGAATATATAACTTGCCCAAAAGAAATATGTTTTTGGGTGAGAGGCATGTAGAGGGTATGTCTAAGATCCTTCTGTCTGGTGGCGGTGTGCCCAAACAGAAGATGGTTTACCAGGAAGCAGAGTTGTGCCAAGTAAAATGCCACCTGAAAATCTTTTGCTGCCCGAGTTTCTGTGGAAAAGGAAGAGGAAGAATTTGCTGCTTGTGTGTTTACTTTGAAATTGTAGACTGATAAATAATTGCCCTTGCCTTGTAGTAAAAGTGCTTAAAACCATTTAAAGTTGCAAATTTCCAGAGAAACATATCTGTGGACTTAAAGGACAGTGTTTTCTAAGTGCTCAGAAAGTTTCAAGTGTGTACAGTGAAAATTGGGGAGTCGCTAAGGAAAATACCAAGTACTGAGTGAAAATGCCTTAAAATGCTTGCCCTGCTGGAATTGCAAGCCGAGGAAAAAGTGACAGTTTGCAGTTTAAATTTTGCCTTCTCAATGATCATCTTGCAGGAGTGGCAGAGAGAGAGAGAGCACATTTGCATGGTGTTGTGTGACTGGTCCCAGTGCACCTAAGTCCCGCCCTGCCTGATACTCAGCTTGTGGAACATTTGTGGAGGAGCAGCCTGCAGAGTATGAGCAGTGTGTAGTTCATGTAGCAGGAAGGAAGAACTCTTACAGCAGAAACACTTCTGTAGCAGCAGTTTTTCTAACTTTTTAGAGTTAAACTGGGCTCAACCTGTATTCCAACTGACTGGAGAGCGATCGAGGTGATCATAGCCACGATTGGCGGGACTGCCAGCCTGTTTCACACCAGAGACCTTCCTTGAGTCAGCAGCAAGCCGTATTCCATCAACAGTGAAACCATCTACTGCCTATAAGTACCCTGTCAAAAGTAAATGACTGTGGTGGGTTGGAAAACTGTAAGAACTTGAGCAAATGCAGCAAAAGTACTGAAAGAGAGAGTTTTGTGAACTGTTAAATCATGGACTTTGTGTGTGAAAGTGCTGTTTTCAAAGAAAGTGAACTTTAAGACAAACTATTCCTATGGTCCAAGTGCTTGTAAAGCAATGGATTGAGAAAAGTAAAGTAAACTTGTGCTTGAGAATATTAGTTGAAAAGCAAAAGATCCAGACTGAATCCTAACAATGTTTTAACTGAGAGTGATGCAATGTTGCAATCACCATGTTGAAGTGTAGCCAGCAATGTAAACAAAGCAGCACCATTTTATTTATATATTTAGGAAATCGAGATTACAACCTTTGAGTCATAGACTCGGTTTCCAAAGGCTCCATGTCAGAATAAAACATAGAGATTCATACAGTACATACATAGAATAAATGTGGATGAGCAGTCATACAGAGTATAAGTACAATGAGCACGGGTTAATGCCTATACTTTGGTAGCTAAAACAGGGCAGAGCTATTGACATATTTACCTAATGAGTGGTTAAGACCTATACAATTGGTAGCTAAAGCAATGCATGATATGAGTTGGTAGTGAGCAGCCTCAGGAGGCCTTGTCTTACTCATGTAATACAATGCATTCATAGTGCATTGCAACTATATGGTAACCGAGGGAGGTGAGGAGCCTGTAGGCTAGAAATAGTGAGAGCTCTCCACTGACTGGCCAAGGCGGGTGCGTGGCCTAGGTGTGTGGTGCAGGATCAACAGGTTACCAGTTACACTGGCACTGATGTGAGGAGAGGGAGAGGATATGGGTCCTTAAGGCAGCTTTAAGAGGACCTAGATTGGTGATTGATGTGACAGCTGGAGGGAGGGCATTGTACCAGGATGGAGCTCTAAGGGGTAAGGATCACTGGGCCAGGGTGGTCCTGACACTAGGCACCTTCCAGATAGTTTTTGGGCAGCCGTGTGGATGCTGAGATGGTGGCTGCCTGAAGAGAAGCCATAACACCTATTGGGGTTAAACCCAGGTGGATTTTTTGGTGAAGAGACAGGTCTGGTATAATAGTCTTTCCTCAAGGGAGAGATATTGGTGGCGTATAAAGAGCAGCTATGTGTATTTCTGTCAGCACTAGAAAGGAGCCAGCAGGCCTTATTGATGACTACTTGTATTTGATGAAGCGCCGTAGGGTCAGCAGCAGCATAGATTGTGAGGTCATAGTCCACCAGCAATAAGACTGAGGAGGTAATGGCTAGATGAAGTGCTTCAGGTGGCAGGCGCTTTATGTCTGTAAAGGAGACCAATGTGGGTGTTGGTGGCAGAGGTGAGGATTTTTATATGTTCGTGGAATGAGAGGAAGAGTCAGATGTAACCTCTAGATACTTATACTTTTGGATCTGTTCCAGTGGGATGAGAGAGGCACAGAGTATTTCCAGGAGAAATCCTTTGATCTCTTTTGGCGGTGGGCATAGAGCATCGTCTTAGTTTTTAATGTTTACCACCAATCTGTGTTCAGCAAACCAGTGTTCAATCTGAGAGAAGGTTTGTAAGGTGCAGCTGGAGAGAGAGAGAGGATCAGAATGTGCAGCATAAAGAACAGCATCGTCCACGTAGAGGAGAAGGTTGCCGAGGCAGGATTTAGGCAGGATGCTTAGATAGATGCTGAATAGCAGGGGACCTAGGATAGATCCCTGAGGAACTCGTGAGCACACAGGCAGCATAATAGATATGGTATTATTCATTTTAACACATTGGGTTCTAGATGAAAGATAGCTGGAGAACCATGAGAGTGGACAATGAGAGACCCCAATTTGTTGTAATGCGTTAAGAATGAGGGATGAGAAACCGTGTCAAAGGCCTTTAAGAGGTCTATAAACACAGCCCCTGCGAGGTGCCCCTTGTCAAGCGTGGAGGTACAGGGAGTTAGTGAATACTGTGAGGGCAGTCGTAGTGCTAAGACCAGCTCTGAAACCATGCTGCTCCCTACATAAGAGGTTGTGTGTGAGGAGGTAGTCAGTGAGCTGATTGGCCAAGATCTTTTCAAGGGCTTTAGAGAGTGTGGGAGAATCGAGATGGGCCGGTAGTTGTTAGGGAGGGAGCTGTCACCATATTTCAATATTGGTGTTATCACTGTTGTGTTCCATGAGGTTAGGAACTGGCCCAAGCGCAGGGACAGATTTAGAAGGTCTGTGAGTGGGGAGATAACTGAGTCTAGCGCAAGGTATAGGATATGCTTATCAAAGGCGTCTTTGCAGTAATTGGAGCTCTGGAGGGCTTTGGACAGGTAGACTTTCACTCTGTAGGGATAATGATGCTGAGTTTGAAGGGGATGGAGGAGCTCAGGTGGTGGGGTAGGCTGAATTGGATCAAAAAGTTGCTAGTAAGGACTGAGCTGAGGTCTGAGAAGGTGGAGTTGAGGCAGTTAGCTATGTGAAGTGTGTCTGTGGTGGTAGCAATATTAACACTAAGTTGTGAGGAGAGGCGGGATTTACCATTAAGCTCCTTGATGTTATCCCAGAACTTTCTTGTGCTACCCCAGGAGGTGGCTAGGGCCGTTCTGTAGTGCTATGCCTTGGCCTTGTGGATTGCCCAGGTACACTTATTGTGGGCAGCATTATAGGCCTGCCTATCACTTAGCAAACCGGAGGCAGTGGCATGATGCCAGAGGTTGTCACACATTTGAACTGTTGTAGGAGTTCTGGGGTGATCCAGGGGCACTACGTTTCTTAGTGGTCACTTTGATGGTCAGTGCAAAAGCATCACAGGTGGTAATTAAGGTGGTGGTGAAGTAGTGCAATGCATCATCTATGTGCTGGGCTTGGGAAATAGGGGACCAGTCCCAGTTAATTAGATATTGTTTGAGTTTGGCTATGCCTCCTGATCATAGTCGACAATGAAAGGTGATATTTGGTGGTGGTTTAGGTAGTTGACAGGACCAGCTGAAGATGATTAGGGAGTGGTCACTAAGGCATTGGGTAGGACACCCAGGTCGGTAATATGGTGGGGACGATTAGTGAACAAGATATCTAGTGGGGTGTGGGTTCCATTAGTGGGTTGGCCTGGTAGGCTGGGATACCAGTTGGGTCATATCTAATGCAGCAAAGGTATCTTTGGCATGTGTTGATGAGCTCGCCAGCTGGTTTATGTTGAGATTCCCAACTCAGGATTTGTTCCATTTTGTGGGGGTTGGATAGATAGTCAGAGGCGCTTTACAGGCAGGGGATTGGCTGCAGGGTGGGACGTGAGCAGACGGTGAGAGTAAGAGGAGCACAGTTTGGGTCAGGGAGAGTTTTATTGAGAGCTTGGGCACCATGGTCTAAGGAGGGCACAGGCAGGGCTTAGTAATGCAGTGAGTCATTTACATAGAAGGCACAGCCACGCTCTCTTGCTGTTCGATCAAGCCTAATGAGAGTAGCCGGAATAGAAAAAAATGAGTCTGGTGTCTTGGTTCTGTTAAAGCCAGAATGTCTGGTTGGTGCTGTGCTGTCCAGCATTGCAGGGGTACCATTTTTTAGGCAGGCTGCAGATATTCATAGCAGCTATTCAAAGTCCGTGGGTGACCGTAGGTTGGGGGTGCTGCTGGGCCAGGATTGGGGTGAACATTGCCAGATAGTAGAAGAAGCAAGTGGAAGATCCTGACAAGGGCCATGAATTGGTGGCATTTTGCTGGGTAGTGGTGGCTGGCAAGCTTAGAAAGTGATGAGCAGGAATGGGCAGTTGTGTGAGGGATGGGATGGCAAGATGGAGGAACAGACAAGGATGGCTCAAGGCACAGAGAGATGGGCGGAGGGATAGAGGAGAAGGGTGCTGGGGGCTATGAGGGGTGAGGTGCTCCCCAGCAGCAAAGGTTACATACCAGGAAGCAACTGGCGGTTTGTTGCTGAGCAGGACAACGTGGTTAGCAACAGTAGTATGGTTAGTTTGTGTGTGGTGGGTGTCGTGAGGGAGTACAGTGGTGGAAGATGTGACCATGGGCAGGTATGAGTGGGTCTTGCTGACATCTAACATTGTGGCAGACACAGTGGTGCAGTGGTAGGGTTGCTGCCTTTGGAGCGAAAGAGATACCTGGTTCGAACCTTGGTTTGATGCCACGTTGTATGTCTAGTGATAGCCTGGGAGATGGTGCAAGGACACTACATAGAAGGAAAAAGGCAGAGAATTTAGGTATGAATGACACAGGACAGAAGTGTTAGGGGAAGCAGTGGCGAGAGGATTGCAACCTACACATCTTGTTCCCTCTAGTGGCTTTACAGTATAATCTGCAAATGGAAAAGTAGACAAACACTTTAAACTGAAGAAATTCAGCACTGAGTAATAAAACAGACCAGATATCAGAGGCAATACTGGATTGGGGAAAAAGTTAAATAAGCTGGCGATGGTAGTGACATAGTCCAGTTAGGAGGAATTTGGAAATGCCTGGCAGAATGAGGAACAAACAAGGAGCTTGTGTTCCACTGACAGCTAATAAGAGCAAGATAAAGGCAATTGTCCTTAGAAATTTACAGACAGTCATGCAGCCTTGAGTTCCGGAAGCTGTCCAGGCTGGACCTGCTAGCAAGGGCTTGAGAAGTGTGGCAGCAGGCTGTTCTCACCGTGGGCATGTAGATCCCCATCTGAGGGGCTGTTAGCACAAAGGGTTATGAGGATGCCTGCTAGCAAGGGCTCAGGGATTGCGGCAGCAGCCTCTTCTCACCATGGAGGCTGCAGACCTCCATCTGGTGCTGTTTTCAAACCCAAAACAAAGTTTCAAATGGTTTCTTGCTAAGTTGTGGAATACAATTGCAGTAGCAGGCAGCCTATTAGTGAACTTTTTCCAGTGTATTAAAACCAAATCTCAGAGTGCTTGCAAAATAGTAATTTTGGGACTTGTGTGTTTAATTTACAGAACATGGTACAGCAACTCCTCACTACCCACTCCATGCTAGTGCATGGGTAGCCCAACAAGAACAAGAACTAGCCCATTCTGAGAAATTGTATGACTGTTCATCGGCACCCACCAAGGTGGCATTGCTGATCTATTGGTTAATGTATGTGTAGTATGCCTAAAGCCAGGAAGAGATGTCTGCCAATTCCACATTACACTGACTGTAGGATGTGATTTGGGATGAGCATGTCAGGTGGCACAAGGTTGCTAAAGCAAAGCGCATCCATTTAGCTCCAACTTGGACACAGACAGTGGATCCTGTAGAATTGGAGCGACAGCAACAGGCTGGGTGCAGTGAAATAAACCCCATAGAGTAAGGGTTTCTGGACATAGTTTGTGCCAACACTTTGCAAGGCCCAGAGGAAGTTAAGTATTTCACACCGCAGAGGGTGGAGTTGGATGCTGCTAGTGCAGATTCAGTAGATCTGTGAGTGGAAGGCCCAAGTCTATGCCTCGTGGGGGGTCTGAGGTGGAGGAAGTGTGTCGTTGGGAGGCGGTGCCTCTGAGGACAGTGGAAGTGGATCATTTCAGGGGTTAGTGCAATCGCCAGCTCCTGGGCAGAATGTGTGGAAGAGGAGGAAGCAGCAATAGCTTCAGCGGAACCCTGTGAGTTGCCATTGGCCTTGGCTTCCATGAAGCCTCCCGTATCCATGTGGAGGAAGGCTCAAGAAATGTACCCTTGAGTGCAGAGGTGGACTGCTTTTGCTCTGCACTAAGTGTTTGTACTGGCTCAACCAGGACTGGCCACCCTAAGCCATGCTTCTGGACTGGGGTTAGTTAAAAGCAGCAAAGAGGAGAGAATTGTGCATAGATGAGCTGAGGCAAGTATGTACAATCGCACTTTCTAGCCTCGTAAGATATAGGAAGAAATTGAGAAAGACAGGCATGCCTGGTTGTGGGAGGAAGCTTGTGCCAACCTGCACCCTAGAGAAAACAAGTGGGTCTGAATTAAAATGTTTAATGAGAGACTGCAGTTCTGGAGCGTGGCAGGACCTTGTTGATTCGCTCTGTGAGAGTTGTGGACAAAGCTGGCCAAGAGACATTCTACAATGTTCCCATGGTTTGTCCAGATGGGGTGACAGTTTATGCCCAGATCCTGAATAGTACTACCCCAGAAATTGGTGCCATTCATGAAATTGTGCTTCCTTGCTAAAAGTGAATGCAGCCATTGCCAGCTCAGCCATCTGCCACCGAAGAGGCAGCAACCCAGGATGGAGATGCCTTTCTTCTGGTGATCCAGGCTTGTCTGCAGCAGCACCAGGTTCAGCTCAGTAGCATCCAGGTTCATCTGTGGTAACATCCAGGTTCATCATCCCAGCAGTTCAGGATTTCCAGTCTGGGTCCAGTAGGAGGTCATGGAAGCATCTGATCCAAAGATTTTTTCTACATAGCAGCCGAAGGTCCACAGAGGTGATGTTGACATTCTTTTGTGTCCTAGAACTGGTAGAGACCTTTTCATTTTAATTTGACTGTTTACCTGCAAATTGAAGATATCCTTGGAACTGTAATCTCCAATAGACTTGCCATCTAGACTGCAGTGCTTGCAGCCCTTGTGCCTGTTCCAGAACTGTGCTTCAGCAGGCTCTGGCCTAGGAGAGACTCCTGTTGAAGTGCTTGCACTCTGGACTCTTTCTTAGTTTTGGACATTGCAGGCCCCCAAAATGTTTTGCAAATGTTTTATGTTTTCTATTTATGTACTTTGTAGAAAAATCCTTTTAGAAATGCTTTTGGTCTTGTGCAGTATTCAGTGGAAGGGTTTGGTCACTGTTTTGGCTGTACAGGTTGTAGTTGTGTGCAGAAATGTTTTGTTGCAGTGTTTTCTTTTGCAGGTATTCCTGGAAGAAGACAGAAAGACCTAGAGGATTTTTGGGACTCATTTGTGTAGAGTTGTTGAGGCTTGTGTAACTATGTAGTGCAATATCTAACCTTTTTCATTTTACAGGTGTGTGATGTAAAATGTTTTTTGGAGTTTGGGCACCTGGTGGTAGCATAGGTCAGACAGGTTCCCCTAGAGGGTTAGCGGGGAGGCAGATTGGTGGTTCTGATTCCAGATATAGGGGCATCAATGATGTCTGGTAGGACATCTTCAGGCAATTTCTTGGAGCCACTGAGAATCCATAGATAGTACAGTAGTAGTAGTAGTAGTATGATGAGAACTGAAGTTTCTTCAGTGGACCTCTATCCTTTGGTATTACCTGCCTGTGCCTGGCACATGGTAGGGAAGGACTTGATCAACCCTCCTGGAGGGAGCATCAGAGGTAGAATGGCCTGGTGCAGAGTGGAGGTATGACTGTGGACAGTCATTTGCCTGGCAGGGGTGAGTGTAACCACCCAGTCCTGGGGTTACTAGAATCCTATCAGTATTATTGTTAGGAAGGTAGCAGGCAGCTGGTAGGAAGCTCATTAGGGGCACCTCACATAATAACATCATTGTTTACTCAGTTAGCCTGAGGGAAGAATGATTAGGTCATGGAAACTCTCGCAGCAGCATACGCCACACTGTGGGGACAGCTGCTCTGGGGAGCTTAGAATGCTCAGTCTGTTTCAGTTAGAGCATGATTGAGGAGGTGAGTGTGGCAGAAGGACTGCCAGTGGGCTCTGAGGTGAGGACCCAGCATTTCTCATCCTAGTGAAGTGTTATTTCCAGCTTCCAGTGAAGTGGTGGAGACCAGTACTACAGCAGGATTTCCTGATTTCTACTCCCAGTGAAGTGGGAGGAACTGCTTGTTCTCAGTGGACTCAAGGGGCAATCCCTGATGGTTCTGTGTGTGTTTCAGCTGCCTTGGAAAGGACTTTAAGAGACTGTTTGATCTGCTACTCAGGAGAGTGCCTTTTCCTTTGGTGTTCTATGCCCAGTGGATGAAACAACCAGTCATGAGTACTGTTCTAGGAGACTAGATCTCCACATACTTTAGGTGAATCATTAGTCTGGGGTGCATGTGCCTATAGATAAGGCTGGATTGTACCTGTCAGTGCCCCAGATCACCCAAGTGAGTGAATGTTCTGTTAAACTGTTCACCCAAGTGAGTGCAGTTTGTTTTCTGGTCACCCCAGTGTGTGACAAAGTTAAAGTGTTGGATCTCTAGAATTTCAGTAGGAAATGGGGGTTTCAATGGTGTAACCCTGAAGAATGGCAGAGACTGTCATTTGGGACCAAGGGTGGGAGAGACACCATCTAAGTGCACCTGGGCTATCCATAAGCTAAGGCCGTTTACTATCAAGCCTCTCTTACCTCCTCATGGGGAACCCCGGTCCTTCTGGGACAACGTCAAGCAGCTAACTGGACACTCCAAGTCCCCTCCTTCTCTTCTTAACATCAATGGCACTATATCCTCTGATCCTGCCCTCATTGCCACTCATCTCAATAACTCCTTTACTGACCTTAGCTCAGTGCTCCTAGCAATTTCTTCAGTCCTCCACCACCTAGGTCTGCACCATCCATCAAACGCCCTTGTTCCACCTGCGTTGTGTCTCCACAAGAAGTCAGACCTCACCTGCTTAAAGCCTTAAAGGGTAACACCATCGGTAACAACTCCCTAGACCCTTGTCTCCTACGTCAGGTCTTGGACCAGGTCATCTTGCCCATCACCTGCATCTTCAACAAATCCCTCTGCCTTGGACAATTTCCATGGTCTGGAGGGTCGCCACAGTTACCCCTATCCACAAAGGTGGTGACAGGACTCTTCAAGTAACTCTGCCTATCTCAATCCTGCCCCCTCTCCAAGGCATTAAGAAAATTGTGGCCACAAATCTCTGACTACCTCTCTAATTACAATATTATCTGCCCTGAGCAACATGGGTTCAGACCGGACATAGTACCACTACAGCTCTCCTGGAATTTGCCAACTACCTCCACACATCATTGGACTCTGGCTCCATGGCTGGTGCAGTATTCATTGACCTGTCTAAAGCCTTTGATACTGTATCACACCTTCTCCTCTTAACCACTCTCAACCACCTAGGCTTTTCCACTGGTCCAGTTTCCTGGTCGCCAGCTATCTCTCAGCCCGCTCTCAATGTGTGAAAGTTGGTGGATCTCTCTCCAGCACCTGCCCCATCCGCTCTGGAGTCCCTCAGGGCTCCATCCTCAGACCTTACTCTTCTCCCTCTTCCTCAACTCACTTGCTAGCAAATGTGGAGGTAGATCTTACTCTACACTGACGATGCAGTACTCATTGCCTCTGAGAGTAACCCCATCTTACTTCAGAACTCTCTCCAGCTAGCATACAATTCTACGAAGCCTGGTTCTCTGAACACTGACTCATAATCAACCTAAAGAAAACAAAAACCATGCTCTTCTCCCACCCCAAAAATAAGTCCCATAATTTTCCTCTCACTATCCACTCCCTCTCAATATCCCCATTGAACAAGTGCAGGCCTATAAATATCTTGGAATAATCTCTGACCCTGCTCTGTCCTTCCATGGCCACATTTCCTCCTTGAACTCTGCCACCAACTCACGGTTGGGCATTCTTTCCGCACAAAAATGCCTCCCTTCGCATGCTCTCCACCTGGCTGTCACTTCCTCTGTCATATTGCTCATCGACTACGGCCTCCCGGTCTATGGGGCTGCTGATCAGGCGAGCCTTAAACAAGATTCACCTCACACTCAACAAAGCCTGCAGGCTGATAACGGAGTGCCTAGACTTACCCACACCTGTCTGCTCTACTCCTTGGCTTCCATACACAGCCTGGATGAGCGGCTCATATACCAAACCTGCCAACTCACCTTTAAAGCCCTCAATGGCCTATCCCCGCTAGCCTATCCAACTCAATCCACCAAGCTAAACTGACTAGGAACACCCACTAGCACAGACAAAACTACCCTGGTCGTTCCAAGAGCTAGGAGCGCCTGCGGCCAAAGGGTCGCTCCTTACCAAGCTGCCACCTGGTATAACTCCCTCCTGCCACTGTCTCTGACTCTCCCTCTTTGCATGCTTTAAATACAGATTCAGAAAGCACCTGCTCCTTTCACGCAGATGCGCTGCCGCTAAAGTTTAGGAAAAACAACCTCACAATGCTCACTGAGCTGCTCTCCCCCAACCCAACCTCCTTCCCTATACTTTCTCCTCCCGGCTTTTCCCCCTTTCCCAAGCACCATCCATTTTCCCAAACACTAAACCATCTGTTTTGAACCGACTGTAACCTTGAATAACACTTGCTCTGGTCCTGTTTTAACTGTTGATCATGTTTTCTGTTCTTAGTTTTTGTCTCCCTTGCCACTGTCCGTGTCCTCTATGTGACGAGTACCTTTGTAAATGAGCCCCGACTCAAAGGTTGTAAACTGATGTTTAAATAAATAAATAAATAAGTGCTTACAAGGCAGGGCTTCCCTGGTTCATAAAGGGCACCAGTTATACCTGTGCAAGGGCCAAGCTGCAGGTTAAGGTGGTGACTGAGTTTCACTTATGTGCACCTGTGTGTTCGAGAAGAGTTCTGAGTGTGTGTGGCTTAGTTCATAAATGACACTCATGGAAGGAAAATGTTCAGGTTCATGGTCAGGTGTCCACTAGATGCACCAGTTGGGAAATTGGGAAGAAGATGTTTCTGTTGTGTGTTCATGAACTGTACTGCATGCAAGAAGAGTTTGTGAAATGTACCTGTGCTGCCTAGACCGACCCTTGGGGTCCACTTCTGCTTTAATTTTCCATCTGTTGAATAAAGCCATACTCTACAATCCCAGTTACTGTTCTGGACATTCCAATTATTGCTTCTGGTTGTGTGGATTTACTGGGGCTCCCTCAGCAGGTTAGATCTAGCATATGCCTAGCTGCCTCCACCCAGGACCTGGGTTGTAACGTTTGCACAAAGGTTCATGTTGATTTGTTTCTGCACCCTAGCCCTCTCTGCCTCTAGAGAATGAGCCTGGTATACATCCTAATGCCAAGGGTGGTACCTACCTTTTGTAAAGTAAATTGGTATGCCAGTATGTGGGTACCAGTGTTTCCATATTTTAATTGGGGGAGGAGAAGCATTAAAAAGTGGCCTGGGGCTACAAGGATAAGATATGATACAAGTGAAATAGAAATTTATATATTGTTTTATATATTTATGTAAGGTTAAGAGAGTAAGAAATTGTAGGAAGTACACCATATATTTTGTTTAGAGTGGTGAGAAATTATTTCCATCAGCTGATATTGATACATCAAAAGTTAGGAGGAAGGGAATCAGAATATTTTAACAATTTTTTTCTGGATAGCAGTAGATAAAGAAATAGAGGCGGGGCAGTGCTTAGCAGACCATATGAAGCAAGGACTATACAATAGCTTGCTAAATTGGGGCAGAAGTGAGAATTATAACAATTCTTAAATTGAGTGGAGGAGTTCAAGGAAGGTGGGGTGTGGCTCTAATTTTTGGGGCAGAATGAGCTACTCAGGATGCTAGAGAGGCAAGGCAGTGAGTTTTCTTGTGGGAGAGGGCCACCCTGAGAGAGCAGGGGGATGCAGGGCTTTTTAACTAGAAGAGACACACTATGCTGAGAGCTTGTTTACAGGTGCAACCTGGGAGCATAAGGAAGTTAAGTGACATACTTAGGGTCACACAGTATGCAAGTGGGGGCTGTGGGATTCAAACCCAGGTCTCCAGATTTGCAGGTCAGAGCCTTACACCACTTTGCTATACTGCCTCCTTCAAGGTGGTAGAGACAGAGTTATTCTTGGAAGTGGAAGGGAGCTGGGGAGGTGCTTGGGCAGGATAGTGGGGTGCAATGGATGTGGGGCAGCGGTGTTAATGGAAACTTTGTGGAAGATGGGGTGTTGCCCAATATGTATTATATTGGTACAACTGGAGGCAGCGATCAGCTCATTGAGGAGGAAATGGTAAGAGAGGCGGAAGGTGGAGGGAGGATGTGGGGGCTGTAGAAAAGGGTCAGTGCAGTGGAGCCAGCTGGAGTCATGGAGGTATGGGGCAGACTAGTAGGGAAGGGAGGAAAGGCATATGAGCAGATTGGGGACAGGGAGGAAAGAGTCAGGGATCAGGAGGTGGGATACCTGCAAGAAGTAACAACTAGGGAAGGGGGCCTCAAGAAAAGCCACATAACTCAGCAGTAGGGGAAGGAATTCACAGGATGGGAAGGGTATTACAGTGTCCAACAGGTACTCACCTCTAGCAGGCGATCTTGGGAAAAGTGCCAATAGAACTAGTGGGAGCAACAGGCGTGGCACAGAAAGGGGTAAATGGAAGGAGAGAGAGTTGAGAACATATGGGGTGGAAGTGGCAGGAAGGAGTAGAGCTAAGAGGAAGGATTCTGAGTTTGCAGTAGGAGGAGGAGGCAGCTCAAGGGAAGATAAGGGAGAAGGGAAACTGAAAGGAGGCCAGAAGGTGAAAGAAAGGCTCAAGTTAGTATGTGCCTTGAGGGCAAAATGGCGGAGGTGAATGAGAGGTTACCAAATCAATGGGAAATCTGAGGATCATTGGCAGCAGTAGAACAAGGGGATGGGATGGAGGTAAGAGTGGCAGGTGGGAGTAGAGTGGTTAACACTAGTGGGGACAGCAGGGAGGGAGTAACTCGGGGGCAGGATTCAGGTGGAGGTGAAATCAAAAGAGATGAGGATCAGGGTGATAAAGAGATGCCTGAAACTAGGAGAAAGGGAAAGTAATAATTAATAAGCAGAAGTTAAATGGGGGCAAGGTCATACTCACTGGGGACTTGATTTAAGAGGAATTATATGGGGTTGCAGATGTAGTGCAGTTGGGTGGTGTGCTTGTCGGGTATAACAGCATCAAAGGTAATTCATCACATTCCATCATGAGGAAAACCTCAAGATGAAAGTCACACTTGATTTTCCATCTGGGGACAAATTATTTTGATGGAAACAGCCTGATGGAAGTGCGGGCGAGATTCACGGAGCTGGCTAGGCTTTGTAGCAACCTGTGCTTCCAATCTATAGCATTTTCAGAGATGTTGCCTGGCCTAAAGTGAGCACTGAAAACAACGGATCATGGAGTTCAACCAATGGCTAAGAGGCTGGTGCAGGCAGAGGGGTATGGGTTAGTGGGGACTGGGGACAACTTGGAATGATGAAAGCCTATACCCAGTACAGACTACACCTAAATGGGGAGGGAAAGGCAGTACTCGTATGAAATCTAAGGAATTCATAGAGCAAACATATCATTTAAACTAAATCGGTGGGGGTAGGGAAAATGACACACAAGTTTAAATGCCAAAAGATAGGAGTGTCAGGGAGTATTCAGCCCCTCAGGAAAATGCAGAATTGTTAAGCAATAACATGCCTAGAGGTAAAGGGTGCAGGGAGGGTAATTGATGGAAGAGACTTTCCACAAATGACAGAAGCCTGGGAAATAAGATGCTAGATTTGGAAGCATTAATGAGGGGGACTGGATATTAGCAGTAATTGACACCTGGTGGTCCGAGCATTAAGACTGGGAGGTGGGGGTCCCAGGGTACAAGTTGTTCAGGAGGGATAGGATAGGCTGGAAGGGGAAGGAGTGGTGCTATACATTAGGGAGGGAATTAAGGTCACAGAAGGGAAGGAGGAGCAGGGTGAAGTGGAAAGCTTGTGGGTCATGCTGGAGAGGAAGGTTAGGACAGCATTAAGACTAGGGGTGACATACAGACCCCTAAGCAGAGTGAGGAACAGGACATACAGATGCTGCAGGAGGTTCAAAGAATGGCACAGAAGGGGTAGATTCTACTGGTGGGAGACTAGATCTCCAGATATAGACTGGGATGTCTCATAGGCTGGAGTCGACTAGGAGTGAGGAGATCCTAGGGACACTCAAAGGTGCCTTTCTGCATCAGCTGCTTAGGAGCCCACAAGGGAGGTAACATACTTGATGTCCTTACCAATGGAGATAGTGTGGAAGGGAGGAGGTAGGGCTAGCCTGGGAGATAGTGACCACAGCACCTGGGCTTCAAGGTCAGAGCAGGGTATGAGATTAAGTGCACCACTGTGAAGATACTAGACTTCAGGTGGGCAGATTTTCTCAGGATGAGGAGATTTTCCAGGAGGTAGTGAGAGGGTGGGAGGTGATGGGGAGGGTGGAGGTCTATGAAAAAGATCAAGGGTGCTCCATAAAGCAACAGAGGGATGTGTAAGAAGGGTGGGGAAGAAGAAGTAGGGGAGTAAGAAGAAGTAGGCTGCTGGTTAACTAGGATCTGCAGCTTGCTCAGTAGGTAAGGAAATGGGCAGACTGGGTGGGCCAAGCGGTCCTTATCTGCGTCAAATTCTATGTTTCTATGTTAAGAACAAGAGAAGGAAGAGGCCACTGTGGTTAAATAGGGAAGTAGGGGAGCAATTGGGAGAAGAAAAGAGCATTCAGGGAATATAAGAGGATGCAGGGAAAGTTGGATAGAGAAATGTACAAAGAAGCTGAGGGTAGTAGAGGGCGAAGGATTAGGATGGCTAAAGCAGAAACTGAGGAGAGAATTGCTAGGCAGGCCAAAAGGGGCACAAGGCATTCTTTCGGCACATTGGGGAAAGGAGGAAGGCAAGACAGGGATAGAAAAGATTAAGGGAGGGGAGTTGCAGGTGGAAGGGATTTTGAGAAAGCTGAAGTGCTAAATGGTTACTTCAGCTCGGTTTTTGACAGAAGGGGCGGAAGGGACCAGTACCAAGTGAGAAGGAAGAAGGGGTGGGGTGGATCCCAGCCCAATCAGTGTAGAAGAGGTAAAGGAGGAATTACGTAAGCTGAGTGTGGACAAGGCCATGGGATCTGATGGTCTTCACCCTAGGGTGCTCAGGAATTAAGGAGCTACTGGCAGAACCACTGGTGAGGTTGTTTAACTTATTCCCAGATACAGGGTGGGTACTGGAGGACTGGAAGAAGATAGACATGGTACCAATTCATAAAAGTGGCAGCTGGGAGGAGAGTGGGTAATTACCATCCGGTCAGTCTCACATGGTGGTGGGTAAAGTAATGGAGGCAATATTGAAACAAAGGATGGTTAGATATTTGGAAGGAGGAGGCCCTGCAAGACATTCAGCAGCATGGCTTCACTGGGATGGTCATGTCAAACAAACTTGATTGAATTCTTCAATGAGGTGACAAGGGTGGTTGATCAGGGTGGGGCAATGGACGTGGCCTACCTGGACTTGCCAAGGCCTTTGACATGGTGCCCCACAGAAGGCTGGTTAATAAGTTGGGGAGTTTAGGGTGGGGCAGAAAACAGTAAGATGGGTGGAGAGCTGGCTGATGAGGAGAAGCCAGAGGTGCTGGTCAATGGGTGCACTCTGGGAGACTGGAATGTCAGTGGGGTCCCTCAGGGGTGGGGTGTTTGGCCCATTTTGTTTTAACATCTATGTGGCGACATAGCAGAAGAACTTCAGGAAGGTCTGCCTTTTGCAGATGACACAAAACTCAGTAACAGGATGGACAGTCGGGGGAGAGTGTGTGGGCAATGAAGAATGATATAAGGTTACTGGAAGAGTGGTTGGTAACATGGCAGCTGAAATTGAAGCCAGGAAATGCAAAGTGATGTACTTGGGTGGGAGGAATCCAAATACCACATGCACACTTGGGGGGTGGAGAAAATGGCAGCAACTAGGCAGGAGAAGGATCTATGGATTATAATTGTAAATGACCTTAAGGTGGCGGACCCAGTGCAGCAAGCAGTGTCAAGGTTAACAGGATGCTGGTGTGCATAGGGAGAGGGATAACCAGCAGAAGGAGGAGGTGCTGATGCCACTTTACAGCTCCATGGTGAGGCAACATCTGGAGTATGGGGTACAGTTCTGGAGGCCCGTCTAAGAAAGGATATAGATGACATGGAAGGGGTGCAGAGAAGGGCCACTAAAATTGTGCATGGGCTAAGAGGATGGCATATGAGGAGGGTTGAGGGAACTGGATTTGTATCCTTCAGAGATAAGAAGGAAAAGGGGACATGATTGAAATACTAAAGTATGTGAAAGGATCAATAAAGTGGGAAGAGCTTATTTACAGGGAAGGTCACTATAAGAACTAGGGATATTGAGGACGGTGGAGGGGAAGGTTTTGAGGAAATGTTAGGAGTATTACTTCACAGAGAGAGTAGTTGAGCCCTGGAACAGACTGCCAGAGAAGGTGGTGAGTGCCAGTTCAGTGGAGGGATTCAAGAGGGCCTGGGACAAACACAGAGGGTTGTCAAGGGAGGACGAGGGGAATCTTTGGGATTGACAGGTAGAGGGAGGAATGGGCAGACTCGATGGGCCAGGAAGGCCCTTTCTGCCATCACATGTCTATGAATTTATGTATCTACCTTGGAGGAATTTGATAAATTTAATAAAATGCTTCAAGATAAAGTGTCTTGATTTGATAAGCAGCTAAAGGGACCTAAACAAAAGAAGCTTATCAGAGACAAAACAACTATAAATATAATTAGGTGTTAAACAGGCATAGAAATATAATCACAGGAAGTTACACCTAAGTCAGTTCTTAGGTCTAAGAGCAGTACAGATATACAAAATGCTAGAATTATTATTATTATTATATGACCAATCCTTCAGATATTGAAAGCTCTGAGAATTAGATTTTTTAGAAGAGGAACAAGAACCTCATCCTCAGCCAACCCCTACCACTTGCTTCCAGCAGCCCTACCAGCAAGGTAGAAGAGGATGGGGGTATGGAAAGGCACAAAGAGACAATACTAGTAAGTCCATATGTAAAAATAGCTGAGACAATCCAATCTTCACAGGATGTGGAATCATCTGTAATTAACTTCTCTGATCGCTGTTGACTCCCACTGAGGAAAGTGTTCTAGCCAAAGTTATCCTTTGCACCTACAGTGGACATAGACTTTTTCAGCTACAGTGATTTACATCACTTTGCAAGAATTTGACATTCAAATGTACCTACTCTAATACTGAAACACAGGATGTGAATGAGAAACTAGATCCTGATATGAGTTTAGATAAGATTAGACGAAATCTACATACTGTCCAGTATACAGTGCAGTTCGTCAGCCTTTGTTAAGAAATGCAGTATGATCTACAAGCATAAAGGAATTCTCCTGTACTGAGTGTGGTGTTGAAACTGTACCAGTATGGAGAGATTTACGGTATGGAGAGAGTGGCACTTCAAAATCTGGTGAAGGGCAAATCTATTACCATCAAACCTGCGGACAAAGGGTGACGGTCATTGTCATGAGCATGACAGATTATATATCAGAAATTTAGGGACAATTGTCCAATTTTAGGTTTTATGACAGACTCTCTGGTAATCAAGTGTTCATTTTAAGAACAGATTGATGTGTCTTAATAAAAGGTTTATTAGGGCAGTATTTCAGATGCTACCTGCAGGCACTAACAGTATCACATTCAGATTCCAACCATTTATACATTACCAAAATTACATAAGAATTTGAGATACCTCCCTGGTAGACCATTATTTCTGGAAATGGGTGTGTCACTGAACCTTTGTCTGATTTCTTGGAAACACAGTTACAATCTTTTGTTAAAAGTTTACCATCTTACAACAGGTTCTATGGAAATCATTAATATACTAGAAAATTTAGACATACAGGAAACTTGTATTTTCTTCAGTGTTGGATGTGGAATCTTTGTATGCTGTTATTCCACATGATGATGGCATAGAGGTATTGTAGTATTTTTAAACAGAAGGGATGAATACTTGATGGTTAATTTACCAACCTAGTATTTATTGGAGACAGCATGACTTGTTTTAGAAAGTAACATGTTTGTGTTCCAAAATAAATATTTCAGACAATTGGGGGTGCAGCAATGGAGGCCACTATGGCCCCTCAGATATGCCAATGTATTCATTGATAGATAGGAGTCAGAGATACTGTATAGCAGGGGTGCAGCACAATGCAGCCAGAGGCTAATACTCCCCACAGTAGCTGTCTGTGGCCTACAAATGGCCCCACAGCAGCTGTCTGTGGCTCCCAAGACCTAGCAGCTTCCACTTGCAGTCTTTATTTATTTATTTATTTTTTAGTTTCAGTAACATGTCGATAAATAAACAAACAAACAGATAAATGTATGTTTTGATTTGTTTTATGTGTACATTTAATAATGTCTTGCTGGACATTTGTCACCTTGGCCCATTTACAGTGGCCCTCAGCCATGTTCCATGCCTTAACTCAAGACTTCAGTCTGGCCCTCCAGAAAAAAGTTGTGCACCACTGCTGTATAGCAACACCAAAATCCATTCTTATCTTGTCTGGATTTGTGGTGCCATCATATAGATGATATGCTTGTTGTATGGAAAGGTACTCAGGAACAATTTAATGTATTTGTTACATAGTTGAAGATTACTGGTGGATGCCTTAAGTTTAAGTCTTGTATAGATTCAAATAGTATCACATTTTAAGACTTGAAGATGTATTGGTAGGATACTGGTAATCTTTGCACTAATCTGATTCAGAAACCAACTGATCGTAATAGCCTCTTGCAATTTGTTGATTGCCCTCATCCCCATGTGTCTGTACATACAGAAAGCTCAATTGATTAGAACACTACAAAACTGTGTGGAGAGGAGGAGTATGAAATTAAAAAGCAGAACAGATTATTTGATTTAAACAGTGTGGGTATAGTAATCAATGTATTGCTAGGGCTGTTGGACAGATAGACAGTATGGAAGGGCATTTACCCTGACACTGAGACCTCCTGGGGGCGAGACACCTCACCTATTTTTCCCTTTGTTACCATATACTCTGTACATTCCAATAAGGCTAAAGAAATAATCCATCAGAACTGGCAAACTCGGCCAGCCAAGTGACGTGGAGGCTGAGGGTGCCTAGCACTACCTTCTGCCACACCAGCAATGCAGGTTCAAGAACAGACTTGGGTTGTTTGGGAGCCGGCTGGGTGAAGAGAATTAAGCATCCCAGGACTGCTGCCCTCCCTCAGGAAAGGGGGTTACTTGACCTGCTGCTTGACTGCCACCTGGAGGTGTCAGGTGGTAGCATATTCTTGATATGCAAGAAGACAGCCATGCATGGACATTTGAGGATGTCTTTGTGGAGGTGAGCTTGTCTGTTATGCCACTGCATGTGGTGGCTTGGGGAAAACCACAGAGAAAAAAAAACCTCTGGCCACAGGATGATGTCTGGGCCCTTCCAGGCCCTGCAGCAGTGACCTGGCACCCCACCACAAGTCCTGCAAACCAAGGACACTGGCAAGAGGTAAGTCCTGGGGAAGCCAGGAGATGGGGAAGGGGCAGGTTGGAGATGGTTAATGGATAAAGAATGGATGGCAAAAAATAACTGGTAAATTCTTGGGATTGAGCCAAAGCTGAGAGGTCTGGTTAATAGGGGTCCTTTGGTGGTTTTGGTGGACCAGATAACCATTAGAGACTGGGTTGTTCCTAGTCTTTTATAGGTGCAGAATCATAGAAATCTCCTGGTTGCCACCCTCCCACTGGGACCCTTAAGTGTGGAAAGTGTATGTACTGTTCATATATCAAACAAAGAAAAGTATTTGCAATCCCAGTACTGGTAAAACCATTTTCCTTAGGGATTTTGTAAATTGTGACACTCTTGGGGCAGTTTATTTACTGACATGTAGTTGTGGGCATTCTGTGTGGGATGCACTATGTCCAGTCTAAAATATTTGAGGGGTAAACATGTGAGAGCCTTACAAAGGGAGATGACAGCTATGCAATAGCTAAACATATTAAGAACAACCCGGGGTGAATAGTGAAATACAGTTCATAGGGATTGAAAAGGTTATTCTGGGTCCCAGGAGAGGAAATTAGAAAAAGCGTATTGAATGTAGGGAGAGTTATTGGATGTATAAATTGGGGGCATGTGAGGGGCAGGCTTGAAGATAATATCGATCTATATGCAAATAAGATGGGGATCTGCTTTTATGAGCAAGTGCTTATTCATTGACCTTGCTACATATGGTTAAAATGTATACTATATTTGTACTGTAATGTAGCTCTCTGTTTTAAATTGTTTAGTTATCTCGGATTGCATACTTCATGATTGTTTATTATTCTACTTTATATTTGGGCTGCATGTGGGTTGACACAAGGCACTGTACGGAAGAGCAATTGGGCTTCATCATATTGTCGTGTTACTGCTCTCATTCAGCACGATCTCAGGGGTGAGGAATAATACAGCATGAAATAACAGTGAGAACCAGACCATGCCACTTAATGATTTCCCACAATGGTAGCATGGCAAAAACAAAGGGTGCCAGTTTCAAACCCTGAGACACTCTACAGCAGAGCACAGCAGCATCTGGACTGCCACCTCCCAACTCCACCTGCTCGCTCTACGGACAAGTAGGATTCAGACCACTGTAACATCATACCAAATGTCATTTGCTGTGTCCCTGCCACAGAGCTTTGTGTCCTCTGAAAAAAGACTCTTGTGGCCCTGTGTACCTTCTGTTATGTCGCTGATAAACATATCGAAATGGACAGGTTCTAGGACCAACCATTACAGCACCCACTTGTGACCTATCTCTCTCCCCTCCCCCAATTTGATCCTAGTAACCACTACTCTCTGCTGTCTCCCCTCAATCAGTTTTCTACCCGTTACTAGCTGCTCCCCTACTCCCAGGTTCTTTAGCTTCTTTAACTGTCTCATCTGTGGCCTCGTCTTCTCGTGATATGCAGGAACAATCGCTTCCCTCCCTTGATTTCTTTCACAATCAGAACTCTGTGTCTCCTTTTATTATATTGGAATTCCCACCACTCCTCATCCCTTGGTGACTTTTGTAATTAGTGAGGGTTCTTTTCTTTGTCCTCCACCATGACCCTTACGCCTTAGAGAACCAGATCAGCTTCTTGTGTTTGTTCCTCTTTGTGATGGTTCTCAAGCAAGTTTAGTTGACCTATCTGACATTTTAACTAAGCAGAATTTAAAGAGCCAGTCACCTGTGTCCAATTATAATGATAACCATAACAATAATATAAAGTATCAAAGGTACCAAAAAGCACCAAACTGGATTTAGATTAAGCATTAGTTGATGGCATGAATGGAGAATTGCACTTCAATGATCCAGGCTGCTGGCCAATCCACAGCACTGCTCCTCCCCAGTATACTACTTTAACTCCCTAACTCTATTACAGCACTGTCTACAATCCTGCCACAGCACAATCCTCACCCTACCACAGCACTCCTCTGCCTCCCCAAATCAAATAAGGATAATGCATTTTTATGAAAGATGATTCTTATGTACCTGGGTAAAGGAAATAAATTGAGGTTTGCTATCCACATACCACTTCACTCTACCCACTCATTTCCCAGCTATTATGCCTCATTGCTGATGCAAATGAGCTCCTTTCTTTACACCAGCTAGAGATGTTCAGTTGCACAACTAGAAACTGAGTGGAGTGAAGTGGTATATTTGAGCAGCTAAACTCCATTTTATCCTATACGAGTGTAAGGGAATCAGTTTTTGCTGATATTTCTTTTTACCCCATCTGCCCCTGGTGAGGAAGTGCTGTGGTGGGGTGAGGGACAGTGCTATGGTCAGGTGGGGACAGTGCTGTGGTGAGGACAGTATACCTGGGGGTGGGAAGGACAGTGCTGTAAGTTCTCCAGCTATCAGGACTGGAAATGCAACCTCTCCCATATGCCATCAACTCATACATTACAAGAGTCAGTTATGTGCCTTTCAGAACCTTTGGTTCTTTGAGGTTTCCATTTCTGGTAGTGGCAGTTTACCAGTTGGAAGAGATTCCTGGTGTTTTCTTCATAGCAAACCGCATAATTGGAACCTCTTAATGCTCCAGCCCCATGACACCCTATTATCCTCCACCTTCTCTTCTTAGTATGACCCTCCTGGTCCACCTCACTCCACCCTCCCTATTACATCCAGCCTCCCTCAAAGACATCACTGCAACCCTATTTAGCTCCTTCTCCCTCATGACAGCTATGGTTGGTTCACGCTCTCACCCACCCTCCATGACATGTCTGTTTTCTCTCTCTTTCTTTCTCTCCCTCTCTCTCTCTCTCTCTCTCTTCTCCATTACACCCTGGCTCTCTCTCTCACCCTCTCTCCATGACACCTCTGCCTCCCTTTCTCTTTTATCTCTCTTTTCCCTTCATTACAATTCTGGCTCCCTCTCTCACCTCTCTACATGACACCTCTGCCTTCTTTTCTCTTTTATCTCTGTTTCCCTTCATTATAACTCTGGCTCCTTTCTCACCCTCTCTATGATACCTCTGCCTTCCATTCTTTCATGTTCTCTCTCTTCCCTCCAGGACAGCCCTAATTCTCTCAATCTCTCAAGATACCTCTGGAAAACACACCAGCACATACATAGATAATTACACACACATTACACACAGATTTGTTACATACTGTACACAGGTACACATGCAGGTGCACAGACTGCACAAAGGCACCACATACAGAGATGTGCACAAAGGAATGCATACACATACACATATAGGTGCACACAAACATAACACATGTACATGGATATGTACAGCTGTAAACAGATGTGCAGACAGCCCTAAATACACAGATGCATAAACACTAATACATACACATGTTGCACAGACACAGACATACTGTAGTACTGCACACAATGACTATGCTGCACAAATGCACACACAGCACCACACACACAAGCATAGATATGGAGAGATGCACATGCAGCACTATGTACAGATCTGCGCATGCTGCACACAAGAGAGATGCACAGGGCACATCAGCACATCACTACATATACAGACTATCCACACAGCAGTGCGTCTACAAATGCACATACAGAAGTTTTTCACCTTAATAGGATGCCTAATAAGTTACAATTTGCAGAAAGCTAAAGGGTTATAGAATCTCATTTAGAAATGATAAAATTAAATTATAACATATATTGGTATAAAAGTTCAGAATAATCAAACCTATATGAGCAGGCATTGCATATTTCAACAGAATATCCAATTTAAGGGCAGATTAAATATAAATTATTATATGAACTCCAAATCAAGGGGAAAAATAATTGTTCATAAATGATCTCCCCACAGACAGTATAAGCAGTAATCGCTCCTCTATGCTGATGACCTTTTGTCAGCTACCGTGGCGCCATGTCCCTCGAATCTATATCCTCTACCCTCACCACAAACTATGGTACAGCTCAAAATTGGTTCCTCTCACAAAACTTCTGGTAAATGAGGAAAAAATGAAGGCCATGCTCTTTGGCTCAAGCTGTACTTTGCAAAAGCTGCCAAATCAGAAACCACATTGCACACATAGTCACCCTGCAGGCCCTCCTCTTGACACTGTATCCTCCTTCAAATACCTCAGAGTGACTCTTGATCCCTCCCATACCTACAATGTCCACATTGCTAACATTATAAGAGGGTACACCAGAAGCTAGGGCAGCCTACTGCATAAACCACCTCCTGACCCCAGAGACTTGCCTTGCAATTGCCCAGGAAATCTCCTGCTGCTTCTTGACTATTGCTCTCCTGTTTATCCTCCATGTACTCCTCACTTCTACTTCTTTCTCATCTAAATATCACATAGAACTCTATCTGTCGCTTTGCCCTTCAGGTCCCTTCCTCCACTTATTACTGCTCTCTATATCAGTCCTTGGGCTGGCTCTCTCTGCAGGGCCGTTTGAATATACCATGGGCTGTCTAGTCCACCTCTCTCAGGAACTCATAAAAGTACCCGTACTCCTTGCTTCTCACCGCCAAGGTGGTAACTCTTGTCTCAGGGTTTCTTCCATTCCCGAGTAGTCCCTGTGTATCTACTGTCATGGGGAACAAGGCCTTCTCTGTCTCTGTCCTCTCCCTCTGGAACAGACTACCACCTGCTATCAGAATGTTACCCTCTCATCAGTCCTTCAAATTGAAGCTAAGAGATTGGCTCATGTCTCAGGCCACCTGTACATGCTCCCTAGGAAACACCCTTACCAGAAATCCACCTTAGGGGCCCAATTGTATCATATGCCTGACTACTAAATAAACCATTGTCACATTTGTTCTCCTTTGTGAATATGTTGATTGCTATAATACAATCCCTTATGGACTGTATTGTAAACCTTGACTGGCTAAATGATGTCTTGATTTGCTGTAAGTGTAATGACTGAGTTATCGGTAATCAGAGAAGCACTGTTGTATTTATTACGAACTTGTTCTTTTTCTTATTTAGATATGATGTTTATGTATCACTATTTTCAGATTTACACTGTACTCACTGTATTATATGTATCAACTGTATTATAACTTGTACCTTTTATCTGTGCCACTCTATGGCCTGGGTCACAACTGAAAATGATCCTTTGGATCAGTTTGCCTACCAGTTACCAAAAACATAAATAAATAAATAAATACAACTTAGAGAAACATTAGGAAGTACTTCTTCACTGAGAGGATGTGGACACTGGAATGGGCTGCCAAGGGACATGGTGGGGAGAGGATAGTGGGAGGATTCAAGAGGGCATGGGACAAGCACAGAGGGCTGTTGGCATAGGGAGGGGGACTACAGAAAAGACCTAGTCAATAACTAGGCAAACTGGGCAGACTTGTTGGGCCTGGTGGTCCTTTTCTGCAGTCACATTCATATGTTCCTATAAGTTTAAATAGTTATCCATGAAACCAGTGTGCACTCTCATGGGCTGCTGTACTGGATATTAATCCCTAAAATGCTTGGTACAGTGCAAAGCTGCACACACATATATAAAGTGTTTCTTTTTTTGTTTGTTTAAATGCCATTTTCTAAAAAAACATGATTAGACTTATAGTTGCAATAATGTCCTTACAACTAGGCCAACTGGGCAGTTTCAGAAGGGGTTAATGCCCTTGCTGAAGTCAATGACCCTCAACTGAAACTTGGGCCATACCCCACTCACATCGCACACAGACACACACAGCCAGTATTAATCTACACATAATGCTGGTTGTTCAGACGATTATTATTTAAATATTGCTCTTTGCTTCATGTTGCAAAAGTAGAGACAACAAAACAGTTGCAGTTTGTGACTACCTGTAGTAGCAGGGCACAGCAGGTTAGAAAAATTGTTATTGAAGTCTAGGGAATATTGCTCACAGATGATAAACTGAGAGGCAACATCCCTGACTGTGCCGATATAGTGTTAGATTTCCACCATCATCAAAGATTTGGTCATGTCTAGTTATCAAAAATTGCATGTACCACCACCGACTGCCTGGTTACCACCCCAATTATGGGCACACACAGGTATGAGGCATATAAATGCTGTGGATACATTAAGAAGACAGATACTATTGTGAGCCCAAGAATGGAAAGGTGGTTTATGTAAAATGTTTCATTATGGGTAGTACCTGTGGAGTAGTCTATATGTTGATGTGTATATGTGGCACCTACTACTTAGAATAAACAATACAGGAATTCAAAACCCATGTAGGTAAACACGTAATGGCTATCCAAAGAGACATCAGTTATGCGATACTACAACATCTCTTGTAGAACACAGTGTTTGGAAGTGCAAGATTTCCTTTTTGGGTATCAAAGCGGTTGTACTGGGCTCAGAGGAGGCAACTGTGAATGTCTGACTAGTGAACATGAGAGTTATTAGGCCCTTCTCACCCTTAAGCCATGGAATGGAAGGGTTTAAATGACAAGCATTGGTTTGGCCATATTTTATAGCTAATCCGAATGTGTTTTAGCATTTACAGTGTTATGATATAAGTGTTAAAATAAGCGGATATGATGAAATAATGTTTCTCTTTTTCTGTTACAGAGCAGATTTAAGTATTTAAGAAGGACCCTGAAATATACTGCCTCCCGCTGTCCAGTTCCAAAATGTAGTGGAGACATGACATTCATACAAATGCTTAATGGAATTATTATAGATTACCATTGACAGCATAAATGTTTTTAACATTGGTGTATACATCTCTCTGTTAAAGTATGACTGGTGATGTACCTGGTAACATCATTTTAGATGTATCATGTATCATGATTCCTTTTATTGCAGTTTTGCATAATACTTTGGTAAACTTGTGGATGTAGATAATTTATCTCCGATGAAGTCTGGCAGAGTGGCCAAGCAAAACATTAGGCTGTTCTGTGCCATGTGGACATGCCTCGCTTGTTTATGAAAGCCTGTGAGTAGAACTTGCTTGTCTGCACTTTGCCTGCTGCACCTTAGATCACATTCTATCTCAATAAAGGTGCTCAAGAACAAAGGGACATGATGTGAAGCTGAAAAGGGTAGATTCAGAAAGATGTGAGGAAGTGCTTCTTCAAAGAAAGAGTGGGGATTCCTGGAATTACCTTCCAGCAGAGGTGGTGGGGTGAAAACAGTGGAGGGCTCAAGAATGCATGGGATAGGTACAAGGGAATCTTAGTGAAAAGAAAAGGGAAGAGAAGAGCTGTAGATCAAGTAGGGTCTGTGGTGAAAATATAGGTAGGAAAAATGGGCAGACTGGGTGGGCCAAGCAGCCCTTATTTGCTATCAGATTCTATGTTTCTGTGTTTAAATATAACTTTATATTTTATATTTCCTTTTATATACGCCGTCGAGGTCGCCTCATGGGAAGCCTAGAAGCGAGAAAATTCAAATTTGGGCCTTGAAGCCTGCGTTTTAGTCGGTCTACTAGTTCTCTGTCTGCTCCACTCGACGTCGCGGTAAGATCTTTCCTTATTTTTCTGTTTAAGCGATGTCGAGTCTGTTTTTTGATGTTTTTCCCCTGTAGGTCATGTCGCGGTTGGAGGGCAAGAAATCTGTGAAGGCAGGCTGACCCCCTATCGTCGGTGTCCATGCGGCCGCAAGTACTCCGTCACCGACCAACATGACCGGTGCCTTTACGTGCCTTGCCCGTTACGACATGGACTCATGTGACGCCTGCTTCTCGATGGACTGCTGCGTTTGGAACAGCCTTTTAAAGTCGAGGCGACTCCGCCGACTTTCGGAGAGTAGGCGCGCGCACTCATTCGGGCCAAGCCGCGTTCTCTCGGCCCTTCCTCCGGGTCCCCTCCGGTTCTATCACGGACTGCGGAGGAGAGTCTCGGCTTCTTTAGCCTAGCCGTGGCGAGGCTCCTTCCAGCGCGGAGGCCTGTCCGCTTCCCCGGAGGCGGGCGGGGCACTGCTCAGCAATCACCCTTCTGGGGTGAAGGCTCCCCAGTGTCTCTCCGTGGTCCCGCAGGCCCGGGTTGGCGCCGTCCTTGCGCCGTCGTTCGGTGCTGTAGGGGCTCTCGGCACCGTTGGCGGTGCCGTGGGTCCTGTTGGCACTGGCGTCAGTGCCCGACCCGATTTTCAGCGCCGTGGGGCTTGTCAGCACTGTTCACGGTGCCGACACTGCTCTCGTGCCATGGAACTGCCTTGGCGCCGTCGCCGCCATGTCTTGCCTCGGTGCGTCCTCGGTGCTGAGGTTGACACCGGCACCGTGGGAGCCTTAGCTGTCATCTGTCGGCGCCCGTTGGGACTCGGTGCCGCTCGCGGTGCCGGTGGTCTCGCGAAGCGCTGACGTCGGCGTCGTCGTCGGGCCGAGTCCTTTGGGTGGTTAGCGCCACCTTGGCCCTCGGTGCTGCACGTGGCATCAGGCGGCCTGTGGCGTGTTCGGCTCCGACACTGGGGTTTCCGTCGGCACGTCTCATCGGGTGCCTCCTGGCACTGGTGGACCTGATGGTGCAGCGGCTGGCCCACAACCAGGACTTCTAGCCCAAGCTGCCTTGCCACCTTCCACTGGCACGCTCGCGGTGCTGTGGGTGGGCAGGGGTTGCTTTGACTCCTGGGCCTCTGGAAGGTATCCCTTGCTCGACCCCCTACTGTTTGGCTTAGGGCCTCGGACTCTTCCTCTTCCTCTTCGGAGTCCGGCTTGGAGTCGGATGGGCAGTCACACCCTTTGGGGTTATCTGCAATGGGGGACAAGCTGGTGGTTTCCTCTTGACTCTCGTAGCCCTCCGAGGTGGTCGGGTTCCCTCTAAGGCTAGGGTCCAGTGGTGCTGACCAGCGAGCTGTGGTGTGTGCCACCATTGCCTTGCAGCCTGGCCTTGGGGTTCCTTGACCCCTCGGCAGTGGTACCTGTGATGTCTCTCGGTCGCCCAACCCGGGGCTATCGAGAGGGCCACAGGAGGAGGTGCTCTTTCGGGACTGCCCCTGGGGGTGACCCCGGCTATGGAGCTGCCTGGGCTGACCACTTGAGGACCAGGACCCTTTCAGACTCTGAAGGGTCGAGGTGTGGGTTGAGGCGTGCGGCCGCCTCTGGGACCCACCCGGGCCCCGGACGGGCAGATGCGGACTTCCACCCTTCCCTTCGGGTTCCTTGAGAGGTCCCACATTCTTTCGGGCAGGGGACCCGTCCTTGGACCTTCACGGCCCAGTCGCCTCACTTGGGGGGATTCTTTTGGGCGCAGTCTGGGCAGTGCAGTGGTTGTGCAGCTGTCGACTGCGGAGTCTTCGGACTCCCCTGTGGGAGTCTGTGGTCCGCTCCTTAGCCCTGGCAGAGGTCAGCCGACTTCTTCTCTCGGTCTGTCCTCCCTCTGCCGCCTTCTCCTGCGTTCCCAGGTATCCTTGGTCCTAGTGGACCTCTCACCTGGGAACAGTTCAGAACAGTGGCTGCTCATTTCCTGCTTATGTTAGGGCTTTGGACAGTCAGGTTTTCAACCTCCCCGAGCAGCCACCCTCTGAGCTTATGGTGACCTCCAGCTCCTCATCTCCCTCTTCTGGGGAAAGAACCTTCTGTCCACATCTCTCCTGCTGCTGATCTCTCGAGTATCAGCGTTTCCTCGTGAGGATGATGGAGGACCTTCACCTTTCTCCCTCTTCTATAAGCAATCCAGAGCATGCAGCCCTTTGCCTTTCTAGGTGATTTGGGTCAGCCACCCTCGTGGTGCCGCCTTGTCCCGCTCCCTTCGGGAGGCGTCCTTGCGTTTTCTGGCAGAGGCCCTTCTCCAGAGTTCCTGCCCCTAGGGACCTTTGCCAGAGGTATTGCACTCCCCTGGATTCTCCAGGTTCCTTGCCTCATCCGCAGTCTGGATTGATGCACCTGGACACTCCTGATGGACCGCACCCTCCACGTGACCGGCCCCAGATCAAGACTCCTCGGATTTTGATTCCTGGGGGAGGACTCTCTACGCACGGCTCCTTCTCTCCATTTCTGCACATCAGGCTCACTATGCTGCCTATAACAGGTACTTGTGGTCAGTGCTAGGTCAGGTCCTAGCCGCCCTGCCTGACTCGAAGCAAACCAGGCAAACCATTGCTCTCTCTGCACGTGGCCTGGAGCTAGCAAGGCACCAAGCAAGGGCATCTTACGATGCCAATGAGGTAGCCTACCGGGGTCGTAGGGACAGCGATCTGCACCAGAAGATCGGCATGGCTCCGCCTCTCCCGGTTGTCACCCTTGGCCGGCGTGGGGTGATTTGCTCCGCTCACCGGGAACCTCTCTCTTTTCCCGTGGGGCGGGGCGGGCGTTTGTCGAGAGCAAATTCCTTCCCCCTCTGGGGGACCCGTCTCGCTCTTCCACTCTCAGGCCTCCTCAGACCCAGAAGGTTCCCCCCCTTGGTGTGTCACCCACTGAGGGGCTGAGGGCGCTGTCGCAAGGTGCAATCAGTCCAACCCCTTCCGAGAGGCTTGGTACTCATCCATCTGTGATGAATGGTGAAGATTGACACAGATAGATATGAAAATGCGTGCCGTGTTATGATCTTTCTGTGTATCTTCACCATTCATCTATCCCTCCATCCCCTTGGGGCTCCAGTCTCTGGATCCTCCTCCCTCTGTGCCTTTCCTCTCTTCTCTGTTAGGTGCGGATCCTCTGGGGCAAAGGGGCAGTTCCCCTCCACTGGTATAGTGGAATTGGTATGGGGAAAGTGTCTTCTTATTCCTAGCCCCTCAACTTTTGCCATCTTCCAACACCCTTGCTTGAGTGAGATTAGTAGGGACACATGGGGGACAGTCTCCCTAAGAGGTACAGTTTGAGTGCCTCTCCTTGTCTTCTACATATCTTCCCCTTCGGGGTGTGAGCTGAGATTGCCCTCCTTCTGTTATCCATCTATTTAAAAAAAAAACAGGAGAAAATCTCCTCCTTTTTTTCACCAAATATCTCTTTAGAGATAGAATACTGAGTCCCTAGTACCCTGTCCTTCTCCAGAATAACCGACTCTGCTTTTGGGGTATTGCCAGTTATTCTGTGCCTTGAATTCTGGCGAGAGCTTTGCTAACTCTTGCAGTTCCTATACAGTCTGGTGACGGACAAGGGTCCTGGATCCTGTTACCTCTCACTCTCTCTAAAATTCTCCCCCCTTCCCTCCCTTCTTCCATTTCCAGAGATTGGGGCCCCTACCCAATCTCCTTAGTCTACTTCTTCCATGCTGTCCTCTCAGTCGTTATTTCTCCTTTTAGTTCAGTTTTCTCTTCCTTTCTCTGTCCCTTGGACTCTCTTGTCCCACCCTCCATCCCTTCCTCCTACCTCTCCGGCGACTCAGAACTGGTAGGCGGGGCGGGTCGATGCAACTCCCTGGCTAATCCTCGGCGCCAACGTAATGCGTCGGCCTCGAGGATGGCAGCTCAACGCTACATCGGCTCCGCCTATCCTTTAAAAAATAAAAAGGCTCCCACGGGTCCTGATCTCTGGCCAGTACCCATCTGTGATGAATGGTGAAGATTGACACAGATAAGATCATAATTACTGTAGAAGTCACGTAATTTTCATTTTTGTACCAAGAGTTAAACAGAACTCTAAGCTCTTTTTTCCATGTGTTGCTGGTGCATTTCATTTCTCTGCGTACTTATGCCTGCCTTGTTTTTGCAGCACACTTCCTGGGTGCAACCTTATTATCTTCTGTGCTTAGATATTGTAAAACTGCATTAAATCATGAAGTCTCAGTCTAATTAGCAATAGACAGATGTTAGACATCTGCATCTGAAATTAGGAAATGAACAAATAAAGTAAAACCTTTCCAGCCTGAAATTAGGAGAAATTGGTACAATTGTATTGGAGAGAGTGCCCCCTACAAACAAAGAGGATACCTTGGAGCTGTTGACATAAGGGTATAGCAACACCAGAAATAATACCGATGTAAGATGTTGTGGAAATTGTAAAGGTGAAAGTTTCTGCTAATACTCGAACTGACAAATTGTTCACTGATCATAGAAAGACACCCCAGCTCTCCAAAACTCCAACTACCCATGGACAGGCTTATCAAAGGACAGAGCAATTATCAAGTGTGATCTTTGGTATGTTTCACAGTTAGTCTCAATCAAAAGAGCTATCAGGTCACCTTTTTGATGCTAGGGAGGCTGACAGCAATGGCCACTGGAAAATTGCAGAAAAGGTTACCCAAATTTGAGGAATTGTGAGGGTTCTACTATAGACATGGATTGCTTCACAATAAATCTTTTAACATTTTTGCAGAATATATTAGTCAGTATAAATTGCTAAATGAATACACTGACACCTGAATATATTTAAAACATAAAAGTTTATGTTCCTAAAAAGAATGCTAAACTGATAAGCTATTGTAAGCATTGCCTATCTTCAAAATTTAAAAGCATCTGCCTCATACAGTGCTAAATAGATTCTACAAAGTGATCCACAGCAAATCAATATTAAATAAAAGCCAGAAGAAATATTTTGCTTTGTTTCTGGCTGTAGAATAATGAAGTCTAATCAACAGTTGTTTACTGTGCACTGCCAGCTATTCACCCACTTTGGTACAAGAAAAATAAGCAGATAGAGTGGTGAATAATTGAGTTTTAGTAAAATGTTGTTAAAGTATTAAATGTTCATAATTTGTACTGTAGGTACCATACACTAATTTTAAATCACATATTTAAACATTAAATCTGGGGGTTATTGGGGCTGGCAGTATAATCTAGAGGTTAGGTAACAAACTGTGAACGAGTTGGCGATATCTAACAGACCTGGGTTTAATTCCCACAACCTCCACTTGCATACTGAGTGTTTCTGAGCAAGTCACTTAACCTCCTCAGGGCTCCTGGGTTGTACCCAAAACAGGCACTTGTGCCTAGTGGGCCTTATGCAGTTACCAAAAATGTAAAAAAATACCAATATATTTTACTGCACCATACAGTAGTCAGGGTACCCTGTAATTTACCTTTTTTTACTCTGGCGAAATGATTTTGTTTAGTTAAAGATAAATGTTCAGGTACAGTTTGTGTTTTATAAAGCTTGTTTTAGACTTTAGTTAGTTTTTATTGTAGTCTTTGCATGTGAGCATCTAGGGGTAGTTGCTAAGAGTGAGATCACTGTTAGCAACTAGATTATTCAAGTTTAAAATCGGCAAGGCCATCCAAAATCCTCAGCTGTTTGAATCAAAACTAGTCTGAATGAAAGCATGCTCACAAGGAAAAATGTGCCCTGCCACTTACAAAAGGCTGCACAGTTAGCACCCCATTTAAGTGAATGATTTAAGTGAATGGGATCATTTGCACATTTCTCCCATCTTTGTTTCAGTCTGTGTGGCAACACAATGTTTTCTGATAGATTACTTCAACACAAAACAAATCTTAAGTGTTTAAGTGTACTTATGCTTGGCCAGTGGATTTGAAATCAAACAAGACAAAGATTCAAAAGAAATCAGTGTCACATAAAACCCTTGCCCTACCTTGCACTGCGTTGTTTGGCCAAACACAAGTCTGCATACAAAATTGTCAATATATTTGAGAGTATTTTATTAAAAACATTAATACTTTTCACACAGTTCAAAATATAAAAACTCAAAAATTGCAAGAAATTGCAGAACATGTCAGTTTTCGGAGAATGATGAAAATTGTGGATTCGAAAAAAATTGTGTGTGCAATTTTCCAGTGGCCCTGCATCAGGTTATGTGAAGGAGAGAGTTAAACCAACAATTTGACTGCTCATATCACTCCCTAAAGCTCAATACTGAACTTCCCAACTGGACAATCTGATGAAAGTCAATAGAACTTGCCTACTACACTGAACAAAATGAGGAAAAATAGTTTGAATCATGACAGTCGTCTCCTGACTTCGCATTATACCTAAAACAGGACCAGAATCAGGACAAACCAACAAATATGTGATTTGGGGCTGCTGAGTCATACACATATATGGATAAGCCAGCAGATAAAGGCCTTATGGTCTATCAAATCTTCTCATGTGAGCAGGTTCCTCAGTGTTTACTGAGGGACCCACCCTCTCCCTTCAGCCCTCCTCACTAACACTCCCCTACATGTAACTTTCCCTTGTACTCTGTCTCATCCTCTCTTGAAGCTGGCCACTATCTTCAGGTAAATCACACCTCCTCCAGCAAATCATTCCACTTGGCCACCACCCTCTCAGTGAAAAAAGCCTCCTTACCTCTCTCCTGAATCTTCCCCTGCCAGCTTTAGGCTATGCCCCTAATGGACTTGTTCCCAGTAAGGCTGAAGATATTCTCAGTGCTTACCCTGTTGATAACTTTAAGGTACTTAAATGTCTCGATCATGTCCCCCCTCCCTTCTGTCCTCCAGGGAGGTCATGTTGAGCTCCTTAGTCTCTTCTCTTAAGCTTTGCCTTGCTAGCCCTGAATCATATTGGTCATCCTTCTCTGGACAAATCAAGCCAGCAAAACCCTGCTAGCCTTCTGTATCAGGTTTGATCCACATCACATTCCTCCCTAAGTCTCTATAGTGACTGATGCAAAACAATATCATGTCTGCTAATTATGAGATTGTAAGTTTATGTGCACAGCCTCCATGCCAGAGCAAATTGTTAAATATATTCTCTAAAGGAAATATGACAGCATTTTGCTATGTCTTCCTTTTTAAATAGCCATTTAAAATACTGTATGCAGTTAATTAACAGTTTTACTTACTAATGTGCATTTTAGATCTGTATTCTCTTCATGAGAGTGCTAAGCTGTACATCTGTTTTCATGGACAATTTGAACACACACTGAAGTAATTCCTTTGTACTCAAGGTCAAATCTGAACGCTTGATTGCTTCCATCCAAGTTTAGCTTAATATACTTGTTTGTATCCTACAAAAGACAAGCAGCAAATTTTAAATGTCTTCAGACTTCCAAGACATATGATGAAAACACAGAGTTTAAATCTCCTGCCAAAACACATAGCATATTTGTAGTATATGAATATAGGCTGCCATTTAATACTCTTTTTGTGATACCATGCTTACGCCCTGAGGTGTACTACAACATCAATGCTGCATTTTCAACACCAAAAATGTCTCTGTTTTGTATCAGATGATGTCATAAACAGCAACTTCTATATGCATAAGTACAGACAATGTTGCACCAGTCAGTGACATCATCTGATGTCATCTGTTGATGATGTCATCTCATGCTACCAGCCTTTGCCGTCATCTGCAGCATTTCAAGTACTTACGATCCGAGCTGCAAGCAATATGAAAAAACTCTAGCTTGACTCTAAACCCAATAATTCTGAATATCGTTGTATTATTTTAAACATTACTACTCCATTAAAACAATTAAAATGTTACTATAATATTCAAGCACTGTTGACTTATTTTTAGTACATCAGTAGCGGGAGCTGCAATATGTAATTACTCTGACTCTGTTACCCATAAGGCTTTGCTGGCACTTCATTGGGTGTGATATGTGCTTCCTTTCTCAGGGAACCTCTGTGGTAGTAGATTAAAAAACTAACAGTAGAGAAACCTATGTGAAATACTGAATTTTGAGTGCTGTACCCGTGTCTAAGGCATGTGAGAGCAGCAGCCTGATTCAAAATCATGACTCAGTGGTCTCCTTTAACTGAGCCTTTCCTGTTTACTTCTGGTGGTTGATGGATCAGCTTTGGTTTGGTCTGTCCTGATGATTTTGAGAAGATAGTTGGGTATTATGGTTCTGCATAAGTGATGCTTGTAGGTACCAAAATTCAGCTGATGTGTTCTAGTTGTTCTAGTAACTTTAGATGGGACTTGATTGAAACCATCTCAACTAGCCAGAAGTCTTCATTTCCTGATGTACCCAATTTTTCATTCAAACTTGTATTTGTCAACACTAGCGAGGTTAAAATGTATTTGAAGGACTAGTAGCACTAAAAATAGCAGTAAGAATATGTTATAATTTTTTTTTAAATTAGCCAGCTGCTACTTTATTTCTAAAGTATTTTCTTTTCCAATTTGCACATATGGATGTGCTCTACCTGAGAGTATAAGTTGTGATGTGAAGAGCAGTACTCTACCTGAAAACTGACTTAACTAACTCCGCTCCTCTTCATAGCACATCAGTATTCTGACATGATTACAAAGACCAATCTGGCAAAAATGATAGGCTCTTCTTGGTCAGTTGTGATGTCATTATCTGTAAGATTACAGATGCAATCAATATTGATATTGATGTAATTCACTGTAAGCTTCTCCCTAAACTAGGTGCTTTGTGCAGGAATAACTTGAGTATTCGCTCCTGCCCACCGAGACATTGCACTAAATATGATCCTTCCAATCTGTGACTGCAGTGTCTTAGTCAACAGTAGTGCTCCTAAATCCTCCTTGCCAAACTGGACCTCGTTTTCATTCTTTCTGTTGTTTTGCTTTAGATTGCTCACCTTGTACTCACCATTGCTCTCTTTACTTAGCCTTACCTCTCCCTCTCTTGAAGCTAGGCACCATTCCATTGTGTCTCTTTTTATCCAAATTCTGGTTTGGCTCCTTCCCTCTTACCTCAGATCTCTCTATCCCTTCTTCCTCTTACCCTTGCCACAAAATCACTTCCTCTCTCTCTCTTCTCTCTCTCTGTCTCTCCCTTCTAGAAAATCTACTGTTGGTCAGTCTTCTTTTCCTACATTTTCCTAAACTTTGGTCCTCTCTTCCCATTTCTATTCACTTTCCTCTTCTCTTTCCTCTCTAAAGCCACTTCATTATGTCTATTGTTATCCTTCCTGCAACTGTGTATGACCCTTCCTTTTGTACTTCCTCACTACTTGTTACATGTTATTCCTCTTCTTCTCCCCTCTAGTTTTGTTCTGTCATGCTGTCTCACTACTCTTCCTTCTTCTCATACAAGATATTGTTTTATATATATATACACACATATATATATATATATATACACATATATATATATATATATATATATATATATATACATATATATGTATATTGCATTTAGTACTAAATTGCCTCTCATAATTATGATTATGTGTGACTGTCTACATCATTGTATTTGACTTCTGTATTTTTGTATTATATTGATTAGTTATCTCCTCCTCCCTCCTCCCCAGGACACATCTGGAAATGAGCTATATAAGCTCAGTATGTATTCCTGGTTACATTAATAAATAAATAAGATTAGAGGGCTGTTGAGGTATAAACAGGAATAAAGCTGTATATGTCAGCCTCCAGGTAGAGTACTGTTCCACACATCACACGACTACTTGTCAATTTGCTCTTACAATTTACTCCTGACAATTCAAACCAGATAAGCTGCTTCCTCACAGTTGGGTCCCTGATGAATTTGTTTCCCCTTCAATTTGCTCCCACAATGTATATTATTATATTACTTCCGATGACCCAATACGATCAAGGCCTTTAAATAACGCTCTGCTCTCATTTTTGTTCAAGTCGATTTTTATATATTGTGGGAGCAAATTGTCAGGAAATTAAATTCTTCAGGGACCCAATTTTCATGAGAGTGACTTCTCCAGAGTAGATTGTTGTGGAGTAAATTGCCCAGAGCAAACTGATGTGTCCCCACATCACACATAGTACTGTCTGGTAGAAAATCTTCAAATTGGCAAAGGAAAGGAAAGATTACTTCAGGTATAAAGTAATAGTTGGCATAAATAGGGTTTTTCAACTTTGGTGCATATCTTGGCCCACCAAATTTTCAACTTGGGGTTATTGGGACCCTTCTCATTGAATTCAGTTACTGTCATGGCATTATTCAGTCCCGAAAGGTGATTTTGTGGTCACTGCGTGGAATCACCTTTTGGGACTGATATCGAAGTGACAGTGCCACTGTTCATGAGGAGGCTCTCAAAAACCTATGTTGCAAATTTGGTGACAAAAATCAAAAAATGGCTGTTTTAAGAGGTGTGTTGTGCAGTTTCCATGCACACTCATAACTTTGTGAATTTTTAATATTTTCACTTCAGATTTCCAACATTGCCATTTTCCCACATCTCCTTATGAATAGTACAGCTGTCATTTTACATATCCTGGCCAAAATGTGTTTTCGCACATCCGCACAGAATAGCATAGTCGCTGTAATGAAATCAGTTTTAGGGACAGTCTGACAAAATGACAGTGACACTGTTCATGAGCAGAGGTCCTAAAATGCCTATGTTGAAAATCTGGTGATGAAAGTCCATAAAATGACTGTGTTACAAGCATGAGTTGCACAGTTTCCATGCACCCTTATAACTTCACAAATTTGTAATATTTTCATGCCAGATTTTCAAAACTGGCATTTTTTCACAACTCCTTATGAACAGTACAGCTGTCATTTTTCACATCCTGCCCGAAATGTGTTTTCGCACCTGTGGCATATAATGGTGTGGTCGCTGTGGGAGATCCACTTTTGGGACAGATTAAGAAAATCACCATGCCACTGTTTATGAGGGAGGTCCCAAAATGCCTATGTTGAAAATGTGGTTTAAAAAAAAAATGAAATAATTGGAGTTACGGATGTGCATTCGCAGTTTCTATGCATGCTCATGACTTCACCAATTTTTCATATTTTAGCTCAGATTTTCAACGTTGCCATTTTTTGCACCTCTTCATGAACAATACATTTGTCATTTTCACACCCTGCCCAAAATGTGTTTACGTGCCTCTGTGGCCAAATGGCACAGTTGCTGTGCAAAATCACCTTCGGCTAATAAACTGATACTGATGCTCTTCATGAGGTGGGGTCACAAAAACCCATGTTGATAATTTAGGTGAAAATACCAACACCGCTCTGGCATTAGGGTTTCCAACTGTTACATCACACCTGTGAGACTGACGAAGTGTCAGGGGTGTGACTTGGGATCATCAGCTGTAATGCTCCCCATTCCACCCCTCCCCACTCCCACCCTGCAGCCACTGACAGGCATCAAGGTGTGCCTTGGAGTGTTCATCCACAAAGTTCACCCCATTCTCCTATATTGCACCCACCTCAGCATATTTTCTTATGGAATGGGGTAAGTATAACACCAAGGACCCCAAAGCACACACAACACTTGTCGGTGTCTACAGGGTAGGTGAGTATAATGGCATGAGTGTTAGAGCTGATGACCAAAGGCACACCCCAACACCTGTCAGTCTCTGCAGGGTGGGTGGGGTTGGCGTCAGTTCAATACTTCACTGCCACTCCTATTATGCATCTCTAATTTGTGCACTGCCAATGCCAATGCCAGTGAGACAACATTCGGCATTGACAAATGTTTGTTTTATAATCTGGAGCAGCTGGTTACTTTTCTGAACAATCATCAGGTGGAAAGAAGAAGATGACAGCAGCACAGACCCAGAGGAAATGAATTTCAAATTTCTGAATGCTGCCATTGTAGGTGTTGCTTCCCTGACATTGCCCCACAAAATAAAAATGAAACTGTATGGACTATTGTATGGACTACTTGTCTTTAAGCATGCTTTCTAATAATCAGGAGATGAACATTGTAGTTTAGGAGCTGGACTGAGAAGCCACTGAAAAATGCTTCCATTAATTCAACCATTTCTGTTCAATAACAAATGTACACTGTCATATAAGTGTAAACTTTTCTTTTCCTTTTTGTTCATGGCCCATTTAAATGTTTCACTGTATGAGTTAGATATACTTCTATCTGATAGACTATTGCAAAACAAACTTTTATCTGGGCTATTCAGTGCATTCATGGGGAAAGGGTAATTTGTCAGTGTGACATTTACGAGACAACAAATTGCTTGAAGGCTTTTTGTCTCATATGGCTTGTTTAAATAGTTGACATAAATACAAAATCCAGGATACAGAGAAACAAATTGTGCCTTTTTCTTAATTTCAGCATAAAGAATATGAGAGCAGTGTTCACAGAAACAAGCTAAACATTTACAAAGTAAGGTTACAACATAAAGTTGCTAAGAAAGTATTTCATTTTCATAAGTTAAAACATGCATTTTAACAAGAACAGAGAGTTTAAAACAATATTTGAAAAAACCTTCTTAAGGAAGTAATATGAAAGTAAAAGGACCAAAGCAAAATAGGGGTTGGTCTGTGTAGAGATAAGACTTTATTTAGAGAATTTTAATAAGATGAATGTAAAAAGAAGCTTCTACATTAAGGCAATTTAACTTGGTATAAAAATAACATCTATAAATAATGTAAAAAGAGATTATTATACCATATATTTTTTGGTTTATTTTAAAGGAAAAATAAGTTGAAAGTACTAAAACACATTATAGGTATTGAATAGACATGCATACCTGGATGAACTGAAAAGGTACAAGAGAATCTGATTTACTCCCTCATTTTTATGATTTCAAAAATTAAAATGTGTGCTGAATTTTGGAACTGTTATAAGAAACTATGATAATTATTGTATACTTAATTATTTTTAGCCTATCCCTGATGAAGAGACTAACTATAAGTTTGAAACATTGGAATTATACAAAATAAGAAGGTTTGTGGCTAAGGAAATAAAAGGCTGTGCACACAAATAACTTTATAGTCTTTTTAGTGTTTTTCTGTTGTTTAAATAGTTACCATCTGTATAAGACTTTAAATAGTCTAGTGGGAAAGGAGTCAGGCTTTGGTGGGTCAAATGTTCATATTTGCATGTTTGATAAAGTGAGTTTGCCATAGGAGGAGCCATAAATCTCTGTTGGGGGTGAGGCTTTTGTTCTTTTAGTGTATCTCATAAATAGAAAGGTTCTATATACTTCTGTTGGCTAAAGTAATATTGCTATTTTTCTACAATGTGAGATTAATGTTTTTAGCTTGTGTTTGCTGTGTTCATCAATAAGTTTCAGCTAATTAACTTAGTAACAAATATAAAATTGCCTCCCTCCATAATCTTCTTTAAGTACTAAGTCGGTTTAATTTGATAAGTCTTTTATATGTTAGTCATTTAGACTAAGGAATGTTATTTCTGAATTATACATGCATGTGATGTAAAATGTAGAGGTAGGAGTTCCTGCCTCTCCCATGGACACACACACTCTCCTCACAGAAGGGCTGCTAGGCGTGCTATAATGTACTTCTATACACCTGTATATATAATGAATTTACTTTGTTTGTCATAGGTAGTTCATTGTATATCCTCGTATTTTCCTACACTGGACATTTGTGAAAATGGGCATTTTACTCATATACCTTCCAGTACACAAATGAAATTGATTGATTGATTGATTGATAGAACCCCACCCCCCACTTCAGCTTTTGTTGCTGATGTCAAAGCCCCTTAGGATTCAGGTGTCAGTGGTGCCCCTATCCCTGGTACTTTCTGACTCCCTTCCTCCCCTGCCCCATAGGCACTCCCCTGCTATGCTAGATACTATGAGGATTAAGGAAGAGACACAGGTTTTCCTGTTTCTCTTAAAATAGCAGAAGATCACACCAGATGAATCAGTTCTGCACAAAATACCAACTAGAAAAGTTCTGACCCTTATAGAAAAGGCAATTGAACACTTTCCCTTACCCGAACACAACCTGGGGATTTTTTCCAGGTATTTCTTAGAAAAAGGGTGATCTACAACCAGTAGTGACTCTCTGAAACCTGAATGAGTACACAGAATGCAAGACATTCAGGATGGTGTCTCTGCAGTCTCTTCTGTCTCTGCTACTACCAGGGACAACTCTATTAAAAAAATTTGTATAACAAGTGCATTGTTACAAAACTTGATTTGAGTAGCAGCAGGAAAAATATGTGTGGCATTTGTAGGTAACCATGTGTGAAGCAGCTGTACAATCACTATTGGGTGAACATGGATAAGTAGCAAGTGACTGCTGTGCCTAAACAATTTTGTGTAGCAGTTGATGACAGTTGTGTAGATTTTGCTACGCTATACCAGGTAGAATATTAGCTGGCTACTGCAAGGGAATAGATGTGTAGATATGCAGAGTCTTACTTGCACATCAAGATTTAACATTGCCATTACACCTACCTGTGCTTTCTATGGGACAGCAGGCACTTTCAGTTTCATGAATTGCCATTTGGCTTATACTGATGCTATGGGTATTCACCAAGTGTATGACATCATGAAAGATCCTGTGTACTGACCAGTTTAGTGTTAATGTTTAAGGATGACATCTATAATTTCAGAAGTCACCCACCCAGTTATAACACAGGAGATTCAATCTAATGCCTCATAAATTTTTCTATACGCTACGATTATCAAGCTCCTGGAATGCATTACCTCTGAGGTAATTACTAGCAGTTCAAGTCAATGTTTTAAGTCCCAGCTGGACATTTTATCCTTTCAGGCACCTCTCTTAGTTACTATTAGTAAGAAAAGGAGCAACTATAAGCCTTATGGCTCTCTAGCTTCTATTCGATCTCAGTATGAATCTAAGTATGTAGCGCAACACTCTGCTAAGTGACCCTTTATATTTTCCTGCACCTGGACAACTGGCTTCTGAAAGTGCTGTTCCCGGATGAAGTGTTGCAGACTTTGTCACCTACCCATTTGTTGTTCAATTAACTGGGTTTGTTGGTGAAAGAATCTCAATTGGTCTTGATTCTGACCTAGTGCCTGCACTAAAGTGGCACAGTTCTGGATATGATCATGACTTGGGCCTTCCTTCTGGACTCCTGTGCAGACAATCTCCAGGCTCAGATGTACTCTAAGACTCGTAGCCCTGATGGTGGCTGCCTTTGTGATGGTTCCATGGCCCATCTTCACATTCACATCCAACCATATTTAGTTTAGTTTATTTATTAAATAAGGCACTCTGTTTCAACTGTGACTCAAGGTGCTGTACAAGTGAGCAAATATATGATTCACAGATTAAAATACATAAAACAGTATTAATTTAAATTGTTTATCTACAGTGGTTGTTAGAGAAAAGTTTTGGTGCTGACAGTATTTTCTTGCTACGTAGTAAAAATGCCATGATTTACCACTACTGCAAAAAAATTCAATTGCATAACATTGTTTTTTTTTACTTCGTGGTATTGTTTACCGCAGTAGTGGAATTACTGTGGTACCACAGAACTTTTCAGTAACAACCACTGTAAATCAGGTTTAACAACTGGAGGGAAAGCTTCCCTAAATAAAAATGTCTTCAGCAATTGATGCTTCATACTCAGTGTATCCAGGCAATTCATGCCCTGGATCACCCCATTTAGTAACAGAACTATTGCTTGGGACTCTGTCCTGGTGGCATGATTGCTGCCACTTCCTCACAGTGGCCCAATTTTATCTAACCTCTCTGACTATCCTGTCCAAAGAGGCATCAGGGAGGGATGGAGGCATGTTTTGAGGACATTCGGACCTATGGTGTTTAGTACTATGATAAGCAGAGGCAGAGAGCAGGATGGGGAACCACTGGGGTCTAGCAACCATAATACAATATGGTTTGAGCTGGCCCTTGGTATCAGTAAGCCCTCATCAAAGGCTTAAGTTCTGGATTTCATAAATGCAGATTTCAACCAGATGAGGTAATTTGTACAGGACAGATTATCTGTAGTGGACAGCAGAAGGAATTGGCAAGTCAGAAACTGCCTCCCCCACAGGCTGAAGTAGAGAGTTAAGAGAACCCAAGGGGTTGAGAGAAGTCCCCAGGGTGCAAATTAATAAAGGGAGCAGAGTGGCAGAGATAATTGGGGAAAGGAAAGGAGCTTTAAAAGAGTGGTGGGAAGGAGGGAGGGCAAAAGGAAAAAAGAGGGGCAACAACCAGAGTGGAAACAAAATCTGAAGGCAATGTGCATGAATGCTAGTAGTCTAGGTAATAAGATTACGGACTGGAGGCCATCATGGCAGAGGCCGACCTGGATACTGTGTCCATTGCTGAGTAATGGTACACTGAAATCCATGACTGGGACATGGCCATACCGAGCTATACTCCATTCAGGAAGGACCGGTGGGAAGGAAAGGAGGAGGTGTGGTACATTTTGTGGGAAAAATGGTAGGGAATTCAAGAATGTATGGCATAGACATAAGAGTACTCTTGCAATGGGGAAGAGGGTAAGCCACAGATCGACTAGTATCTATGGTATTGCATTAGGTAGGAAAAAGGGAAGACATGGTGGGCCACATGGTCCTTATCTGTCATCACCTTCTATGTTTCTTTGTTTGTGTGGCATCAGAATAAGCTGAACCTTGACCTATTCAATAGCTCTGTTCAGACAAGGGTAGTTCTTAAAAACTGGTGAGTCATGAACATAGTTCCACTTTACAAGGATGGGTACAAAGAACAACCAGGTAACTACAGACCTCTCAGTCTTACCTCAGTTGTGAGTAAACTGATGGAGGCACTAGTCAAAAGGGACTAGAGGGCTAGTAGAGATAAACAGGCTCCAGGATAGTAAACAACATGAGTTCATGGCAGGGAGGTCTTGTCAGACCAACCTCATAGTATTCTTTGACTGGATAACTAGAGGAGTGGATAAGAATCATGTAGTGGATTTACTCTACTTCGACTTCAGAAAATATTTGACTCAGTGCATTACAGAAGGCTGCTGAAGAAGCTGGAGGATCTGGGTGCAGCAAAGGACAGTTAGATGGGTGGGAATTTGGTTGGAAGGGAAAAAGCAGAGGGTAATTGTAAAGAGTCATATCCAAAGAGAGGAGGTCATCAGTGGAGTACCAGAGAGCTCAGTCCTGGGTCCAGTCCTTTTCAATATGGTCATCAGTCAGTGACATGGCAGAAGGAATTTAGGGCAATATGTGTCTCTTTGCAGATAACACTAAGCTTGGTGGTAGGGTAGACAGTAAGGAAGGGTAATGAGAAGCTGAGCATCCTTCAAAGGTTGGAGAGGTAGTCCGAGGTTTGGCAGCTGAATTACAATACAAAAGTGCAAGCTGATGCACATAAGGAACCATAACCACAGAATGGAATATTGGATGAGAGGTGTTAAGCTGGGCAGTACCTCTGAGGATTGGACCTAGGAGTTATTACAAGTGACAATCTAGCCTGTGTAACAAAAGCCTACGGCAAGGCAAGTAGGATGCTGGGGTGTATCATAGGAGGGGTTCTGACAGCAGGCACAAAGAGGTATTATTGCCTCTCTATAGATTACTGGTGAGGCCAGACCTGGAGTACTATGCCCAGCTCCGGAGTCCACACCTAAGAAAAGACAAGGCAGACTGGAGATGGTGCAGTGCAGGGTAACCAAATGATTCAGAGTCAGTAGGGCAGATCCAATGAGGATTGGCTTAGGGCACTGAGCATGTACACAGTCAAGGCCAGGTGAGAGGGGATTCCCAAGTCCATCCCACCCCTTTTTCACTGATACTGTCCTTCCCTTTTATCCTTCCCTTTTTATCCTTCCTCCGCCACCTCCCTAGTAGTTTCCTCCACCCCAGTTCCACCTCTCAACTGTCCTATCCCTTCCTTGTCTCCTCTCCCACTACTCCTGGGGCATTAATTTCCTTGCGCTGTCCATCACTGCTGCTTTATCATCTGGGGAGCATTCACTGCCTTGCAGTAATTCTGCCACCCTTTAGCAAGTTTAAATGGGTACCAGGTTAAGACAGTGCAGATAAAACCGTGAATGAAATACAGCACTGCAAGAAGCACTAATGGCTCTTCAGCAACAGGGGTTTTACAGCGTGTGGTAGAAACCACTACCTCTGTTGCTGTAGGCTGCCAGCAAGGAAGGTGAAGGATGCAGTCAGGGTGGTGCCTGGCTGAGCTGCTCCCATGGTGGAGCGGCTACAACACTCTGCCTCAGCAGCATGGAGACCTGGGGCTGCAGTTCAGTTCTCCCCAGGTCCCACACTGCTGTGGCTTTTTAGCCTGAAAACAAAAATTTTCCCTACCTAAGTTTTTAATCCCGACATTCACAACCCCTGGAATTGATTAGAATTAGTCCAGGGTGTGTGGATGTGAAGTCCCCACTCAGGGTGCAGAGCCCCAAACAAAACTGAAATTGTTGTTGTGGGTGCACTGTGTGTGCGCTGGTCAGCATATTGTGCTGAGATTTTTGCTGCACACTGTTTTCATGCAGCATTGTTGCAGCACACAGTTTTGCCCATGGCATTATGACTCTGTGCCATTTAAATGCCCATTGAAGTAGTAGGTAAACCTCCCACCCAGGATTTTTGCCCTGATTACACCCTGCTGCTATACCCTAAATAGGTATCAGTTTGCTTCCTTGAACTTTTAAGTAAACTTCTGTTTGCTGACTCCTTTTGTACTGTGACCCTATTTAGGAGTTATTTGATTTCTCCATTGCCCTTAATCCCTTTATTGTTACCCTAGTTACCGTGTTGCACAGTTTTGTCATACATTGACCATCTGCCCATGCCAGCAGTGAATATCAGAACACTGGTGAACAGGTACCTTATCTTAGTCAGCCAGCAGAGTTTCCAGCTTCCCTACTTCCTGCTGGGGATGCCTGCCGATCCCTAAGACAGCAGTCTTACACCTGTTCCACTGCTGTGCTGTTCCACTACATGCTGGGACATGAATGTGTCTGGGGACATGTGGAGTGTCCACTTTTATATGCCAGGTGGACTTTCCTAGGCAGGACTTCCTGAGTCAGCTAGTGCCTCCAATTGGTGGGCTAGTTTCCTATCTAAGTTTCCCAACTCTACCTGTTGACAATTTTAAAGATAAGTTTTAAAGTGCTCCAAACACTGCCTACAAATATATTTTTCTCCCGCTTCCTACTACTTTCAACCAGCAGTACTAGTTAGCAATCAAAAACATGTCATCCTATCTGTTTTTGCAACAGTGTATTCCTGATAATCTCAGATTTTTCATTTGGGTATTTTAAATTCAATGAGCTATTTTAAAGACTGTGTTTAATTACAACTTTTGTAATTTGCATGGATCTACAACAAAGATGGCAGCCTCAGCAACTTTCAAAAATCTTCTCCACAGAGATCTCACACTAACTGCATACACTGTATTTATATTGCAGATATTTCAGGCTGTTGCCAGCAAATATTTATGATGGCCAACAGCACAGCATCACCAGATCTGCTTACATCCAAGACTGTGGACCTTGCAAAGGACCAATAATTTTATGAACTTCAAAATGCTCCTCTTGCCAAAGGAATGAAATAAAGCAAAAAAAAAAAAATCAGATATGTTGATGTTTTGTCGTAACTACCAATCAAATGCTTCAAGTTTTTATTAACCAGTACTGCTGCTTTCACTCTGATGAGAAATATAAATATCCCTTTAAAGCTAGGTTGTTACTCTCCTCTCTGTCAACAAGTCTGTATGCCTTATGTATACCACAGTGAGACTCTGTTTTGGCCAGAAGCTTGTCATGCACTACAGTGTCAAAGGCCTGGTTGAAACTGAAATAGACTATGTACAGTCCTGCTGTTGTTCACCTCCTGGTCATCCCTTCGAAGAATGTAATCAGGCTGGCTTGGCATGATAAGACCTTCATAAAGCCATAGTAAAAGGGTGAGAACCTGCCTCAACCAACTGCTTCATTATGCCTCCTGAAAATGGCTTCCAGGACCTTGCCCAACAGTGATAATAGCCTGATGGGTTTGTAGTTTTCATTTTATTTCATTTTTTTATACTGAAAAGTCTGTGGGTTAAAAACATTTTCACAGAAGTTCAGTTGAGCACATAAAACATCATGACACAAAAATAAACATAATTAAACATTTAAACATTTACAGGCTAGCCAGTACAATATACAACACTTACAGAATAATAAGAACTAGGTAAAACACCTACAGAGTTAGCAAACATAGTCCTTCTGAGCTCTGTCTTAAAAATTGGAATCTTGTACAACATACCATATTATCGTCAGTACATTGTAAAGTTTTGGTGCTACAAAGGTCAAAGATTTTGTGCAAAGACAGTACTTCAATATGGAATCTGAAATTAATTTTTCAGTTGCAAGTGTATATTAGAAGTTAGGGGATAGTGGGGAATAGACTAGAGATACTATCCAGACGCAATCCCAATTTAACTTTATGTAAAAATAACAGAGACCTAGCATTAAACCGCCCAAATAAAGTTAAACATTTAAATGAATTATATAATAAACAATGATGTTAAGTCTAGGTTGTCCAGTAGCAAACATATAACTAAATGATAGGTTGTCTGGAGTTTAAATAATAATCTTTCTGATGTATGTGAGTAAACTATTGAACCGTAGTTAATAATGAAATCAGGAGACTATGGGTAAACATTTTCTGGTTTTAACTGTGAGGTGTTTTCTGATTTGATAAAGGAAAGCCAGTCTTTATGTAACCTACTAATTAAGTCCAAAATGTGGGCTTCAAGAGGAAATATGGATCTAAAATTAACCCCAAATACTTAAACTCTTTTACCTGTTCTATTGGTAAGCTATCATTATCCAGAATATTAAGTTTGAATGTTGAAGGTTTCTAGATGAAGAAAATACCATGATTTTGGTCTTGACTGAGTTCAGGACCAGTTTATGTAGATCAAACCAGTAATGCAAAGACTAAATTCAGTTTGTAGAGACTCTTTAAGGGATGGTAAACTGGTCCCTGTACTAAAGCAGAACTGCATCATCTGCGTAGAGAATAAGTTCAGTCTTGGAAGACCATTGATAGTGAGTTCACAAAATAGAAAATTAAAAAGGCCCAAGTATGGAACCCTAGGGACTCCACACCTTAACTGAGCTTCATCAGAGAGGGAACCCTTAACCACAGTTTTCTGATTTCTTAATGAGAGGTAATTTCCAAACCAGGAAATAACATCGATTGGAATAGAAGACTCCAGACAAACATTTAAGTAGTTCAGTGTGATCAACCAAATCAAATGCCTTGGTGAGGTCTACAAAGCCTCTGCCACATACTTCCCTTCATCCATAGCTCTAATAGCTTGGCTTGTGAACCTCACCAAGGCAGTCTTGGTATTATGATGGGATCTAAACCCATGTTGAGAGTCAGTCCATAAATTGTACTTCTCCAGATGTTTGGTTACTTGGTCAAGCACAATTTTTCTAGGATTTTTGAAAGGGGTCCAGAAGAGAAATTGGACGATAATTGTTAATGTTGGACCTGAGCCCGGTTTGAAGATGGATTTGACTGTAGAACTTTTCCAAGTTTTGGGATAGACACCATAAAAAGGGAATGGTTAAATAGTTTGGTCAATGGCTTTGCTATCAAGTGTATGACCTTTTCAATGATCCTAAATCCATGTTATCAGGGCCCAACACTGGCTTTGGGTTCATTTAGAAACATAATTAATAGTATGGGCAGGTTGTAAATATCAAAAATAGAAACTGGGAATGGTATTATTTACTGTGATGTTTGTTAATTTCTGATATAGACTATCTGGGATAGCCCCTGCCTTATCCTTACTCTTAAACCTTTCTCTAAACTGTTCAAGATTAGAAAAATGTAAATTAAAAGCTTCAGCCACTTTTTAGGACCGAGACTATTTGGCCATCTAATTCTAATGCATAGTTTTCTTGTACTTTTGTTTTCTTCATTAAAGCATTTAAAGTTTTCCAGGTAGACTGTGAATTTCCCGAGATGCCATTAATTTTTGCTTACAGAATTCAGTTTTGGCAGCTCAAATGGCTGTCTGGCATTTATTCCTAGTTCCTTAAATTTTAACTGGTGGTAAAGTTGTTTTGTTTTCCTATACATTTTCCAGGCCTTATTTCTAATCCTGATTAATTTTAACAGGCCGGGGTTATCAAACTTTGTTATCTCCTCTAAACGGCTTTCTTAACCAGTAAGAGTCTATCACAAATACATATGAAATGTCCATAGAATGTTTGATATGCAACATCAATATCAGTAACATTATCCAAGAAAGACCACTCAAGGGATTGTATTGCTTCCATAAATTTGTACTCATCCAAATCATTTATTTTCTGAAAATTATAGTCTTATGGGTCATCTTAACAGCCTTAACTGACCAATTAAATAATTTGGGACAATGATCACTAATACCATCTGGGAGACCACAGAAATGCAACGTGTGATGGACAATTGGTAATATCCCAGTCGAGAATCAATTCATAGCCAGTTCTGTAGTTAATCCTCATGGAATCCGTGATCAATTGGTGGAGTCCTATGTCAAAGAGGATCCATACTATTTACCGACAACTAACTTCCAGACACCAGCTTCCTGATACATCAGTTTACCGACACATCTACTGCCCGACTTTTAGTATCCTGTCAAAGTAAAATTCCAGCTGTTTAAAAAAATCAGTACTATTTCTAAAACGAGAGAAGCAACTACATTCCCACACCATTATTACGAGCTAAAACAGATTTTAAACAGAAACCAACCATACAGTATCGAGCTGATCACCAGTGGACACAAATCAGCAGTGTTGTTCACAAAAAGCAGTGTTGTTCAAAAACAAACACAGACTTGGACAGAAAGCATTTTTTTAACATAGTTCTGTATCGAAATCAGCAGTGGACACCACAAATCAACTATCTGTTCAACTAAGCATTTCAAACTGAGACTATTATGCCTTTTTAACACAAATCAGCAGTTCTGAATCAGAAAATACTAGAAGCATATTTTCTTACCTTGGTCACTGATCACTGGACTCTGTCTGTATCAGTTCGGTATCAAATACATTTAAAATCAGTCTTTATTAAGTAAAAGTTTAAAAGCTTAAAACATGAGTTCTTCTAATGCACCATTAAATGGTTAAATTATGTGCAATGCCACTCAGAAATTCAAGAGAAGACTGCTATTGCTTGTCATTCAGAACATTAGCAATTTGCATCTCTCTCTCTCTCTCTTTGCATAGCGTTTTTGGTAGGTGATCTAGGTAGGCCACAAACAACTTTTCTATAGTAGCCTAAGTCATGACCTGTTCTTTTTAAGATGCTCCACAAATCTAAAAGTAGCAATGTGTGAAGCCCCAACAAGTGCACTTAAACGTCAGTGCCAAGCCTCCACATTATTCTGTGTCCGTGGGATACCCTTATTGACTTGGTCAGAAATGGACCAGAACTCAGGAGGGAACATTGGAGGACTACGAAAGACAGTTTTATTCGCATTTGCCTCCTAATTCTTTCTGATACATAGGTTTCTTCAAACTGCGACAGTAAGGAAGTGGTGTTATCAGGCATTAATCTTTTCAACTCTTCAAATGCAGGTCTAGTTTCGTTAGAAGGTAGAAAAGCCAGTGCCACAAGATGTCTTAACAGAAGGGCAAAATCAGTGTCTGACCCATATTGTGCTGCTAGCCCTAGACTCTGTATTTTTCACCTTTTGATCTGGCCTGAATCAAATAAAATTAAATCAAATTTTATTTCTAGTGCACTTTTCTTAAATCAAAGTGCATTTACAAGTACAAACCAACACACAGCTAAAATACACAAATTTAAAAGACAGCATATATAAAACTAAATGTCCCCTCAAATGCTAAATTAAATAAATAAGTTTTCAAGGCGGATTTAAATGTCTCAGTGGACAGACAATCCTTAATCCGATGAGGTAGAGAGTTCCACAGGGTCGGGGCCACTAAAGTATAAGCCCTAGCACTGGATGTCTGTAAACGGACCCTGGGAACCTCTAACCTGAAAGAGGCATCCCTTGTTGGTGGACTCAGGAATTCAGCTTTGCTTGCATTTATTGTAGCCATCTCAAAATCAGTTATTATAAATGAAGGTGACAAACTTAAGTCTGCCTCATCAGCGATGTCCTGTAGGAAAAACCACTGGTAACAAGTTTGTGACTTTGAGGACATGACAGCATAAACCAGTGGTAGAATTCTGCTGTTTTCCGTATTACCAATTGGACCATGTATTGTATTAAGTTGTCAGAATATTGTGGGCACTGTGTGAAACGTGCCATCCATAATCCAATATCTGGCACATTGGAGGTGTTCTATGTTGGCTACAGCGGTAAACAAAAGAATTCTATCATGCCCTATTAAAGAGCCATGGGCTAGCCAGGGATTACCGCTTATTGTTTTAAGGTGCTCCAGAATGGTAAGGCCATCCAGACATTGGGCCTCTGGAGGCATATGCTGCAGCCTAGCTCTCTTGATAATCTGCTGCATTGCCTGTTTCACCTGGAAATTTCTGACACACCTCTGCTGGTTGTGTCGACATTACCTCCTGAATAATTTGTGCAGGGTTGTCATGTATCTACAGCCCTTTTTATGCCTGCAATTGCATCTGCAAGGGATGCATCTGTTGCAGCCAGAGAGTGACAATGGGGAGCATAGCTTATGATACTGTGCTCCCCACCGACTAACACTTGTTGTCGCTTGTCCAAGGCAGCGTGGCGTTTTCTCTCCTGGCAGCACCAATAGTACCTGCCTCCATGATTTTGTTCCTTCACTAAGAGATAACCATCAATGACTATCTTGTCTCTGCCCTGTTGTGAAGGAACTATTTGACAAACCACGTGCCCCGGACTCAGCCATGGTGACTACCTACCAACTACCAAAATTAGACTGAATGCTATGGCAACCATTAAATCCGGGACTCAAGACCAGCATCCGCGCGTTAACTTAACAGCTATTGCCAGTGTGGTCAGCAGCCAGTGAGAGCAGACTTCACTTGATGGTGAAGGAGGGTAAATCTATTTACAACTAGCAACTGTCTTGGAGTAGGAGTAAGAGTGGAGTGCATAGCACAGAATCGACATGTGTAAAAACAAAATGCAGAGTTGAAGCTCATCACTGAGCTCATTGCTCGTGGTATATGATCCCAGGTTTCAAGACATTACAGCGTTTGTCGGGAATTCGTAATCGCGGTATTTTAACTAGTCGGGTTTTGAGCTGTCAGGACAATGGTGACGGTATAATAAATGTCGGGCGATTAGATGTCGGTAAATAGTACTAGACCCAAGTCAGAGACCACATACCTAATGTCTAAATTATTGGATGCTGACCAATTTAGGTTAACATTTCGGACTATAATTAGTTCGCTGTGAGAGAAGTTGATTGGAAAGACTGTTAAGAAATAATGGGACACCTTCTTTTGGTTTTCTGGGGAGAATAGATGTTACATAAGGTCAGTGTTTTATTTGGACCAAATTTAATTACAATGGTTAGTAATTCAAACATTGCATTCACAGGGATGAAGGTAACCTCATTAGCCAACGTTGTGTACTGTAGTTGCCAGGGATGAAGCTGAGCTTCACTTCAAAATTTACAGAATTGGTTTATAAAGCTTTTGAGATACCTTATTTATGAAACATACACAATCCCAAATTATATCTTATTGGCAACTTACAAAACAATTTAATACACTATATTAAAGGGTCTGTGATGCCTCTTGGAAAACATAGGAAATTATATGCAGTTCTAAATGCAGTTCCTAATTGTCTATTTTCTCTTTCTTTTCTCTTCTATTATTAGGCAATATGTACTGGAAACAAGGTCCTTGTCCTTCAGGCATGATGCCATAATCTACTGCATGTGACATCATAATATTTTCCATAGCAATGAATGTGACTCATAAACAGAGGATTGTGTCATAATGTGTAGACAGGCAGCAAGAGAAGATGGAGTCTGAGGACAGGGATCACATTTCAACCAGCTGTCCTTAGTAATAAAGAAAAAGGAAACACAAAAACAGAACATATGTGAAACATAAGCAGACTTGGGTAAATATTATGTTTTTAAAGTTTTTCTACTGCTGTAATTGTCTGTTTAATACTGTAAGGAAAACAAGAACAATATGATAATATTGCATACTCAGTACCATTAATTCTGCTCACAACAGTGACATACTATATAATTACTTGAATGCATACATCCAGCATTGCTCCACATTTATTAAGTGGAAATGTGATTTATGAAACAGTTTAAAATATAATATCCTTTTAGAAGTAATAGCAGATTAAACATTGTTATATTTTCCTTATAGTTCAATTAAGGTCTACCAGATTCCATTTGATAATGGTAGTTTCCTGGGAAAACAACCTTTGAAGGACGAGAAAGGAGTAGTCTAGCATACAAGGTGCTGCAAAAACTAAGCAGAGTGAGATTACACTCCCCATGCGGGATGTGACTGTCCTTTCAGAGCCACAATAAATTCACTTTGTCTCTGCTTACTTGTTATTATTTTACATTTTTGTTTCCTTTTGTACAGACTATCCTACTTGGTTTTGCTACTGTTTGTGTTTGGGGTATTGTTGCAGACCCAACTTCAGTGCATCCGTTTTATGTTTGCTTGGCAGGCAAGGTACAAGAAACATATTGAGGTAGTAGAGCATTGCAGAGGTGTGGCAGTGTTGTGACCAATCCAGTGGATGCTTTAATGAGAGTGTTTGTCGGCCACCAATTAATGCTGAAGCTACCAACGATAGCAGTTTCAGAGTGAGCACCACACTTGAAAGAAATCTGCTGCAACAATCAGGGGCAGTTTAAGTCATTGCAGGGCAGTACCCCTCACTCCCAACCAGTCACACAGTAGGACAACAAATTAGCTCCCTCCCACTGCTGCTGCTCACCCTGCACCCTCTGCTCTCCATCCCTGCAGACATTGGGATGCTCAATCCCTGTGTCAGCATGAATTATGCCTCCCCATTAATGTGGCACACTGGGAGTCTACCCCAGTGTGCCATAAAATACTTATTTAATGTTTCCAACACTGGGATGCCCACCCTGGTGTTGGATGTGCAGCCCCCATGCCCCTATGTTCTCAGCTGACCTTGGGGTGCCCAATTCCAAGGTCAGCATTGCTCCCCCTTTAGTACTTTGGCACTCTGCAAGCCCACCCCAGTGTGCTGAAATCCATTTTGTAATATTTCACCTGTGTAAAAGAAAACAGTGCCACAAGGTATTTTTTAAACCTGATAAAAAGAAAATGGTCCCTCATCATTCCTGCAAGCTCCCTCCCCCAACCCGCACCCTCCCTCTGTGCACCTCACCTCCCCGCACCCCCTCACCCATACTCCTCCAGAGGTCAAGGCAGCAGTCTTCTGTGGACTGGGAACATGTCTGCACTCTTCAAAGACCAACCAGGAACTGAAGAAATGACGATAAGCCCTATAATGGCAGTCAATGGGGGTTTTCAATTTAGGTTTATATCTCAGCCGATGATTGGAGTTTTGGTCCCAAATTTTCAACATGGGGTTCTTGGGACACCACCTCATGAACACTATCATTGTCATTTTGTTTCTCTGTCCCAAAGGTGGTTTCATGGTCACTGCATGGAATCACCTTTTGGGACTAATTAACGAAATGACAGTGCCATTGTTCATGGGGGGTCCCAAAAGGCCCTTGTTACAAATTTGGTGAAAACACCAATCAATGACTGCATTACAAGTGTCTGTTGCGCACTTTCTATGCAAGCTCGAACTTCATCAATTTTAATATTTCACCAAATTTCCAACATTGCCATTTTGTCACATCCCTTATGAACAGTATGGCTGTCATTTTCACAACCTTCCCAAAATGTGTTTTTGCACCTGTGACACGAATGGCATGGTCACTGTGTGAAATAAACTTTTGGGACAGATAATGAAATCAGGAGCCACTGTTCATGAGGGAGGTCCCAAAAGACCATGTTAATTAGTAAAACTCACCAAAAATACTAGCGTTTTGAATGTACATTGCACATTTTCTATACACTTATACTTCACCACTTATCATATTTCCATCCAGATTTTCAACATTGCCATTTCTTGACACCTCCCTCATGAACAGTACAGGCTGTCATTTTCAAATCCTGCCAAAATGAGTTTTCACACCTGTGGCACTGAATGGCACACTGCAGTGTGAAATCACCTTTTGGGATTGAGTAACGAAATGATACTGCCACTGTTCATGAGATGGGGTCCCAAAAACCCATGTTGAAAATTTGGAGCAAAAATACCAACAAATTCCTGGGACATTAGGGTTTCCAATTGTAACACCCACCCTGTACAGACTGACAGGCATCGGGGATGTGACTTGGGGTCGTCAGCCATAATGCTCATACTATTCACCCCACCCTGCAGCCACTGACAGGCATCAAAGGTGTGCCTTGGGGTCTTGACCCTAACATTCACCTCATTCTCTATACTGCACCCCATCTCATCTTATTTCCTTATGGAATGGGGTGAGCATAAGGGCTGAAGATCTCAAGGCACACTTTCACACCTGTTGGTGTCTGCAGGGTGGAGTGAGGTGGAATGTTGTGAGTGTTATGGTCGATGACCAAAGTCACACCCCAATGCTGTCAGTCTCTGCAGGGAGTGGGGTTAACTTACTGCAATGCTTCATTGCCATTCCTATTATGCATCTCTCTAACTCCTGCACTACCAATGCAAATACCAGCAAGCAAACATTTGGCATTGACAAATGCTTGTTTATTCTAGATTACCCAAGAAACTGGACTGCCATTAAAATAAATGAAGGCGGTCTGCACACTTTCCATGTCAACAGATTTCTTTACTCATTATTGTAAACCAGGTACTCATATTCCCACTAAAATGTGGTTTGAAGATAACATTCCTGCTTGAGATGTCACATGCCTTGTTTTTTTAATAATTAATTCCTGTTGTGGCGTCAACTCCATAGGTGCTCAAGGACTCCCAATGTTCAATTGAGTACCCTCAATTTTGCACCTAGAAAATTATATTAAAAACTGGCCAGGGCAAGTGAAATACTTTTTATCAGCAGTAAACATGGTGATGTTTTTAGTGTGCACCCTACTCTGATACCTGTTGCTTCAATATGGAAGTAGCATCTTTACCTCAATGACAGGAATGGGGTAACTGAAGATATTCTTGCCTTCTAAAGTGACATTTACTTCATCATCTGCCAGGTTTAGGATCTGAATGAAACTTTCTTTTACCTGAGGCTCATGCATCGTGGTTTCCTGAAACAGAGATAAAGAATTAGCATTTAAGTAACTGTAGGTTTGGCATTTTAATCTAAAATACAAATATAAAAATACTTTGTGTGTTTATATTAGCAATGTGATGCTTCAAATAAATATGTTTTCTAAGTCAAAAATATTTTTAGCTTACAGTTTTTCACTGTTGAGTATCACGGAAGGTATTGGCATTAAAGCAGACATGCATGTTACTAAAAACATTTGTAATCTTTTTCACTTTTAAATTGCCCTTCCCCTGTCTTGTAAGATGCCATTTCCCTGTTTTGAGTCTGCTTTTGTGTTTTTATCTATTGATCATTTTGTCACGGTGCTTCCTTCTAGATTTGGCTACCTCCCAGCCCTGTTTGTCAGCTTTTCTGTCACTTACCCAGCCAGCAGGAGTCCACAGGAGCTTTCATCATGGTGGACTCTGTCGGGTGGTGGGGAAGATTCTCCATAGGTTCCTCAAATAATGTATTGAAGTCCGATGGGCATTCGGGTTCAGTGGGCCTGAGAATGCCAGTTTAATTGTGCCTTTTCCCACCTCCCATTCCCCCTTTCCAACACTATAAGGGCAGTGAGGACTAGTCTCAGAGGAGAATATGCACATGCAGTGGATGACTGCACAGTCCGGAGTCAGCCTGCATCCTCCGAGTGAGGTGTGTCTCAAGCTTCAGAACCATGTGTGGTATCACAAGGGTGGAGACTGCAACTCTCCTTCCCCAGAGAGGAGAGCACCCTCTGGGATGCTTGATCCTCCTCTGTCTAGCTGGCCCCAATGCTCTGAACTCATTTCTGAACCCTGGTTGCTGGTGTTGTTAATGGTAGCCCTACTACTGCACTTACGGCTGCATTTTTGCTTTTTTCATTTTGAAATAAAATGAAAAGTAGTGCTGCTACTGTTAACATGGCTATCCTTAGGTTTTCTTCAATATTCTCAGCTGTCTCTGAACAACCTTTGATTAACATCACATTTCTAGTGGCTAACATGAACTAGCATGCATCAGATACTGCCCTCTGACTTAATGGCAAAAGCTAGAGTGTTCAAAAGCAACCGAGAATACTGATGAAAACCTGGGGATAGCCATATTACAAAGATTGCTGTTTTAGTCATTTCAAATCAAAACAAGATGCTAATGTAGACTTACAACTGGAGAAATGGCATCTCACAAGACTGGAGAAAAGGGCAGTCTAAAATTGACTAAAAAGGCATAAGTGAGCAATAAGCCATGGGGTGGTGGTGCTATTGTGCACTAAAGTTAATGATGCACCCAGGGGTGTAGTAAAGCACAAGGCCAAAGGCCAAGTGTCCTTACGCCCCTGGGAAGTGCATCATTAATCCTTTAATGCACACCTCTGAGTGGCTTACTGCACTTAGAAAAATTATTAATTGTAATTTTGCATAAAGCAATAAAAATAAAGTAAGCATACTGTTATTTATTTAGGAAAAATGCATTTAAATAGTGTATGTTTAACATGGTAAAAAGCAATTAAAAGTTCCTGTTTTGTATTGGATCAGGCTTATAATGCAATGTAGGCAGAGCCAGCCAGTGGTGATGTGTCTCGGTTTCTAGGTATGTTTATGCATGTGGTCTTCCCCTCCAAGATGCCATTTTTTCCAAGTTTTATTTTTTGTTTTGCAAAGTGAATTTCAAGTTGCTGTAGAATATTGCCTCCTCGCCATTCACCTCTTCTGCCCACCCAGTGTCCACTGTGCAGCCTGCTCACTCACTTTCAGTCTTGTTTCCTCACCTTGGCTAGCCAGTCCACTTGTTCAGTCACTGTAGGAGCCTGCTTATTCACTTTCTTGTTTCTTCATTTTTGGTCTTCCCACTAACTCACTCACTTACTGTGAATATTTTTCTGAAGGCCTGCTGTGAGTGTTGGGATCATGGTCAAATAGATCTGACTCGAGTGGTCAGAGTCATGTGGAACAGTTGATTTTTAAGAAGCCAGGCAGATGTGTGGTTTAACTTAATGATGCTGCCTATGTTGAGGCTTTACTGGCACACCACTGAGTCACCATTGGTAGCTGGCAGAAGAGACTGGCAGTTGTGAAAGCAGCTGCCGATGTGTAATAGAATCAAGAAGTGTGATCCTGGAGGATTACTATGCAAAATTATTTGTGGGGATTAAGGACAATTATAGCAAGAGCCTGTGAGGAGTCACTTTTGTTTTACTCAGAAATGTTACTTATTTAGAGTGAGGAACTTTATATTTCACAGTAGTAAAGTAAAAGATTATGAAGATGGTGTCTACTGACTTTTATTTGGTGCGATTAATATGGCTAATGTTAGTGTTGGTAATAGTTTTTTTTTTAACAGAAATTAGATTAGGCATCTGACTGTGCATGGATAGGTATCTAATATACAATCAGGTGGCGTCTCTCATACAAAAGGTTTCAGTTTTTCTTGCCATTTTACAAGTACAAATGCTTCATACAATGTAGGCACTACTGCTTTAAACTGTCACTGTCACCTTTGGTTTTCTTCACATTTAGAAAACCTCAATCTCCATAAATAAGACAGTTTACTAAGCAATGATATTTAATCTCCAATCAGTAATGCTGATAGCATTTACACTAAAAGGAGAAAGCATTAGTACAGTCAGAAGATGGTGAGAAACAGAACCACAGGATCTTAAAGGTACTGTGGAGTATTGATAAAATGGATAGGGAAATACTGCATCCTGACTTGGGCCCCCACTATGCATGGGTAAGAAAGTTGGCAGTCAGGATGAACACACTAACAATCGCAATAACATTTTCAAAGATTCCCAATAGACATTATACACATGACTGATGCCTGTACTCACTACAAAAGTTATCTAGGTCCTAAAAATAGAACTTCCTCAAAATAAAATAACAATCAGATTGCTTGCATGTTTTTCTTTATATTCCCTCCTTATGCATGCACAAATTTAAAAAATGGAGTATTGTATACAGTTTTATATTTTAGAGCATTTTCCTAGCATGGACCTCTCTCTTCTGTCCTACCTGCCTACCAAACTTTTGCTGCTCACCGTGTCACAGACTTAACTGAATCCCCTGGCTTTACTGAAGCCTTCTGTTGTGCATGCATATGTGGCAAAAGTAAACATTTACCCAGTAGAATTCTGCTGAAGTTTGAATTCCTACATTCTATGATAAGTAAACATTCTAGCTATTGAAAGTGTGCATAGACAGATGATTGACAGCCTGGGAGGGACTACTTTTTAGTAGTTAAGGTAAAGAAAACACCTGTGTTTAATTTACAAAATTAGCATTTCTTTTGTTTTTAAATGTTTTCAGTTTACCACTTACAATATAAGCACAGTATGGCACTTTGCTGGTGTACAGTATGCTGATCTAACTGCATTTCCAGTGGTTGAAGGCATTCTGCCTGCTGTGTTGCACCTCATCACACTCCTTGGTGTGCAGTTAAATCAGTATAATGCATGCCCCCATCATATTGCTTATGTACGTATAGTAGTGGCAGGTATTCAAAAGTTAAACTCATTCTGGTAGTCTGCTGTCAACAATATAACATATCCCTTAATTAGGCACAACTGAATTCTATTTGTACTTAAAAGAAGCCAAAGGGTTTTTGTAGCACAGTCATGTGACAGATTCAATCTACGTTTCCAATATTTGGAGAAAGAACTGTTTTCTATCATATTGCATCACTAATAAAGTGTTTCAAGTAAGAAGGTGTTTGTCTGAGAAACATTTGGATATTAAACATATTACATTACAAAACTGGAAATAAGGATGTAGTCTGTATAAGAACTACTGAGGTGAATCAAACAATCCACCAGGACAACTTCAAGAAAAATGATGATCGAACAAAGAGAATGTCTATGTTTGGTAGTCGAAGTTTTCAACAGAGGAAGCCTCGGAAAGTTTCAAATGACTTTATATTGTGGGAAGAATGTACAAAATACATAAGTGATTGTGCACGTGAAACCAAAGACATAAGCTGGGATGGTCTCCTGTAAGAGGTGGTATAGACAAAATAGTAATTTTAGAGTCTATGTTTTCTCCTGTAGGTCTCATGGTCATTAAGTGAAGTGGTTCCCCCTCAAGCCTGCAGCACAAAATGACTGAATCCACAGTCTAGCTCAAATGTCTTTACTGTATCAGCAATGTTAGTATTTTCAACAGTTCAGTCAAACACACATACAATAGCAGGTTGGATATTTTAAAGTTAACAAATCTTTCCAACCCAGTAGGTATCCCTTCTTGTATTTGCTCTGAGGATACACAGATGCATCAGGTTTGACAGCAGAAAAAGACCCAGTGGCCTATCTAGACTACCTGTATGATACCTGTAGCTATTACTGGCATATACCAGACCAGAGTTATTAGTTAACAGCTCTAGTGTTTTTGACACGCCTTCCTATAATTCTTCTGTTCCCTTTGCCCTAGTTTCGCTATTCTCCTGTGTCTGTCCCTTCTGTGTCAGACTTCATGTGGATCTCCTCATTGGGCAATCTATTCCACCCGTCCACCACGCTTTCCAGATAAGAACATCCTTCAATCCTTTTGAACCTTTCCTCATCAATTTCCACATATGACATCTCACCACAGTACCCTCATTCATCATGAAGAGTTCACTGCAGTCCACTCTGTTGATTCCTGCAAGCACTTATAAGACTTTACCATGCTCCCTTTCCCTTCAGACCACCAGTGTGTACACTCTGATGTCCAACAGCCTCTACTCACATGATTTCTCCTGTTGCACTTGGATCAGTTTTGTGGCCCTCATATGGAGAGATTTCAGGCAGTCTCTGTCCTTCTTTAAGTATGGATTGTAGAACTGTACACAGTACCTCAGGTGTGGCACCACCAGGGGTCTGCACAGGGACATTTTCCTCCCTCCTTCTATTGGAAAATCCTCTTCCTACTGACCCCAGCGTCTTGTCAGCTTTACCTCTTGCTTTGATGTATTGGGCAGTAAATGTGGGCTATCAATGATGGTGACTCAGAGGTTTCTTTCTTCAGAGATCTGATCAACTGTTACCCTTGCCATCTGATATCTCATTGGGGGTCATGCCAATGTGCATAACTTACACATTTTAGCTTTACATTTAAGTTAACCTATCCTGACCACCTCTCTAAACTTTCCAGGTCCCTTTTCATGTCTGTTATTCCCTCCTCAGTGTCTACTCTGCCACAAATCTTAGTATTATTTGCAAAGAGTCAGCTCTTGCTTGGATTCCCTCTCCTTGCTACAGATGAATACATTAAACTGCACTGGTTCTAGGACCAATCCTTGTGGCAACCCAGTTGTTACATCTCTAACCTCTGAGTACTACCCATTTATGACCATTCTCTGAGTCCTTCCTCCCACCAAGCCAATGTCCTAGCCACCTGGTCAATTTGTTTACCAAAGAAGGCAAGTGGTATACAGCACTGTATACTTAAGCATATTAAAAGTAGAGAAAAAGCAGTACTATTGCCCTGTATACCTCGTTGGTGCATCCACACGTGGAGTACTGTGCCCAGTTTTGGGCACCAGGTTATAGGAAGGATGTCAGAGCCTTGGAAAAGGTCCAGAAAAGCAGCCAAAGGAATAAGGAAGTCTGGGACTTGAGCTGTGAACAAAGACTACAAACCTTGGATTGTACTCTTTAGAGTACTGTAGATTGTGAGGTGATAAGTGCCAGATATGTAGGGCACTTAAAGATGACCATTTAAAGGAACAACTAGGCCTGGAACTGAAGAAGCAGACATATGATACTAGAGCACACTGTTATCAGATATATAAGGATAAATATAATACTAAAAGGAGGAAAATTGGTTTAATGTAAGAATTACAAGAATTTGGAATATTCTTCCTAATGAGGTAGTGACGAGTCCTACTATGAATATTTTTAAGAATAGGCTGGATTCTATTTGATAGATAAGGAATACGGGGTTATTTTCAGAATATTGGTGAGCTATATGGACATGTGTCTTCTATGTTCAGATATAACCTATGAACCTATGAACCTCCGATTCACCCGGCATTGTCATGAGCCTTCTGTGGGGTACATAATTAAAGGCTTTGGTGAAGTGTAAATATCTGTAACATAAGGGTTTGTTGTAATGTTACATTAAAACTTCTAGGAAGACCTATTAAACAGGACTCATTTTAGCAGTCTGTAACATAGGGAGGAGACCAGAGCTAAATATAGTTCAGTGTTGAGAGACAAGGTGACTTGAAAATAAAGCAGCCTCTACTTTGCAGCATGTGTGAGAGCTGTATTTTATTACATGGTGTTAGAAGTGAATAACCATAATAGAACATGGAATAAATCAAACCTGAAGAACCACTGACATTTCTAGGAAATCTGGGAGATGCCTGGAGAAAGTGACACCAGCGTTTTCAATTTTACCTGACAGCAAGTGGTAGTGTAAGATAATCTGAGACAATCAAGGCTGCCACCCTACTCCATACAGCTGGAGGACGCTATAGATATCTGCAACTTTTTCAGTGGGAAGAGGAGGAAGACAAAATAAAATGGACAGATTGTTTTGAAGTTCCAAGCCTTATGCAACCTCTACAAGAGTGTAGCTTGGGAAAGCATGTCTTTGTTTTTACAGGAAAGCAACAGATGAGTGATTCCATTTATGATTATGTGACTGATTCAAGAAATAAATCAGAATCCTGTCAATGCGGCACTGTCTTAATAGAAGATTAAAATTATTTATGGCATTATCAGTGAGCTAGACTGTTAAGTGAAACTGAATAATATTGCTGAAAACTATCGTTATATGCTGAGCAAGTGAAGTAAGTGACTCATATCAAATCACTGCTCACACTATGGGAAGTTCAAAATTGATGTATTTATGGTTTTTATACAAGGTAAGATACATTAGGCATATAGTACACATGCATGTTTTCAGGCATTATCAGGGAGGATAACAGACTTACATCATTAACCCAACAGTACTGACATAAAAGGAACCAAGTACTGCACAAAAGATAGCAGCAGGAACAAACATTAGTAAATACAAAGCACAGTGTAAGTGACAAAAACATAATGATGGATCACAGGATCCGAGGCAGCATGGGTTCTGGCGGGGCGGTCTTGTCAGACTAATCTGATAGACTTCTTCGACTGGGTGACCAGGGAAGTTGATCAGGGAGGGATGGTGGATGTGGCCTACCTGGATTTCAGCAAGACCTTTGACAACGTCCCACATAGGAGGCTTGCAAACAAGCTGGGCAAGCCTCGTGGGTGAGACCCAGGGTAGTAAAATGGGTCAGAAACTGGCTGAAGGATAGGACACAGAGGGTGGTGGTGAATGGAGTTCAATCACAAGAGAGCGTGATCTGCAGGTCCCACAGGGATCAGTGCTGGGACCAGTCCTCTTTAAAATCTTCATAACTGACATTGCAGAAGGACTGGAAGGGAAGGTCTCTTTGCAGACAACACACAGATCTGCAACAGGTAGACACTCCAGAAGGGGTGGAGAAAATGAGAAGGGACCTCAGCAGACTTGAGGAGTGGTCAAGGGTGTGGCAGCTAAGATTCAATGCAAGAAAGTGCAAGACATGCACCTGGGACATAGAAATGCAAGGGAGGAGTACATGATTGGGAGGAGAGTTACCACAGCCACCAAACAAGAAAGGGACCTGGGAGTAATCCTATCTGATGACCTAAAGGTTACCAAACAATTTGAGAAGGCTGTGGGAGAGCCAATGGAATGCTGGGGTGCATAGGGAGAGGTATATCCAGTAGAAGGAGGGAGGTGGTGATGCCACTGTATAGAACATTGTGCAATCTCATCTGGAGTACTGGGTCCAATTCTGGAGGCTGCATCTCTAGAAGGACATAGACAGAGCAGAAGTGGTCCAGAGGAGGGCAACACAAATGGTACAGGGGCTGCACCAGAAGTCATATGAGGAAAGATTAGAAGACCTCAGTGTATTCCTGGAAGAAAGGAGAGAGTGGGGAGATATGACAGAAACTTTCAAATACCTCAAAGGTATAAACAAGATGCAAAGGGTAGCATCTTTCAGAAAGAAAAGATGATCAAGAACAAGGGCTGTGATATGGGAAGGGGTAGACTCAGGGTAACGTGAGGAAGTATTTTTCACAGAAAGGGTGGAGGATGCATGGAACAGCCTACCTGCAAAGGTTGTGGCAGCAAAGATGGTAGGTGAATTAAAACATGCATAGGATAGACATGGGGAACCCTAGTGACAGGAAAGAGGGGTAACTGCAGATCAATTAGGATCTGTATCTGATACAGGCAGGAAAATGGGCAGACTAGGTGGACAAATGGTCCTTATCTGCCGTCAAATTATATGTTTCTATGGTATTGATTGTTGTGATTATAGGTAACAAAATAGTAAGTATTAGCTTATTAATACCTGTGGAGGGAGATGACACAAATAAAATTAGCAGTACTCATCAAGAAATTATTGAGAAATGCAGTAGTGCTACAGTCAAGATCGGCTACATTAGCTAGCCATATGAGGGCAAGAACATGAGTCTGCTAGGAACAATGAATCCTGTAGCACCTTGCAGAAGATCAAGTGACTGGTAAAGCAATGTGAGTTTGGGGAAGGAAGTTCCAGAAAGTTGGGGCATAGACTGCAAAGTCCAGTTTACCAAGGCTTGTAGAACATCTGTGCTCAATGAGAGGTTGAGAGACCACTGGTTTCAGTGAGTGGGTAGGGGACTGGTGCTACAGATAGGTGGCTAGAGAAGATGGGAGCCTGACCCCAGGAGTTTGTCAACAAAACAACACAAAGTAAAGGAATGTTAGCCAGCAGGGGATGCCCAGCCCAGGCTGGTGTAAAGGAGACAGTGATGCTTTGGGGTGACCAAAGGCAAAACAACATACATTGTTGTACTGTATGTTATATCCCATTTAAAGAGGACAGTTTAACTAGCATCCAGGAATGCTACAAGACCATAGGTGAGACCTGGTAGGAGTACCCTCTGAGATATGGACAGCTAGGCAGCAGGGGATAAGTAGTGTTTGGTCCTAAAGGCTAGAGAAGATGGGATCTTTCCCAATGTAGAAAAGTACTTGAACAAGGGGCACAATATGAAATTGGATGGAGGTAGATTAAGAGGTAATGTGTGGAAGTTTTTCTACACAGAAAGGGTAGTTGATGCTTGGAATAGTCTGCCACAGGAGGTAGTGGGGGCAAGCCCAGTGGAGGGGTTTAAGCATGCCTGGGACAGACACAAGGGAAGCTTGAGAAGGAGGAGTGATGAAAAGCCATTGATCACATTGGGTCAGTGGCCACATACAATGTATAGGGCCTATGGGCAGACTGGATGGGCCTAGTTGTCCTTATCTGTCAACAATTTCTATGTTAAAGACCACACCCCACTTAGTATTTACTGATTTGCAGATCAAGAAGACATGGGTACATGTATTACTGAAAGAGGTTAAGCAAAACTGAGCACCAGTAACAACCAGCAGTAAAATATCTACATGGTATACAAGCTGCAACAAACATAGGGATGGGCATACAGCAATCCAAAAGGTCCCTGCACAATGAGTAATCTGTCAAGTTTATGGAAAACTAAACCATTTTGTAAATTCTTCCATTTGAAGTTAAAACTGCAACAGTTGAACATGAAAGCTGTCTATGACCACACGGCAAAGAAACAGCTACTGTAGCATGCACATCTGAGCCAGAGATTGAGTTATTTACAGTAACTTAAAATGTTAGAAAGGAGAGAAATGAAAACAGGAATGGAGGATGACACTAAATACTGTATAAATGAACACAATTGTGTCTTTTTTTACAATTTACCAAACTTTATTGCATTAAAAACACAAAACATGACAAAGTCAAAATGTAACAAAATAACAGTTAAGAATAAGAATCAACAAACCACTATAACACACCCAAGCCTCCCCAACCCCACCCCAGATCACACAAATAACTACTCGGCAGTGAAATTAACACAACAATTGAAAAGACCCTCAGCTATCAACAGGCTGCCCAGTTACATCATTCATGAAGACCATTCGAGGAAGAATCTTGGTGAGGAACCTACTAACGAGCCAGGAGAGATAGGAAAGCATAAACAGGATCCCACCGAAATTTGAAGGAGACGGATCTGCCTTGTCTGGTGGCTATGTGTTTTTCCATTTCAAGCACAAAGAGGATCTCCTGGTGCCACTCCTTGTAGGAAGGGATAGCATCATCCAATCAAATGCCTACATATTATAAGCTTAGCGGGTTATAGAGATAAAGGACATGTACGCTCCATGGCCCAAAAGCGCCCCTCAGGAAAGAGGCCCACTAAACAGACTTCATGAGTAAAGAAGGGCTCCAACACAAGGAAGGGATCTAAGGAGCACTGAATAGCGTTTCAGAAAGAGGTGACCTTTGGGCAATCCCACAGGATATGCTTCAGATGGCCCTCAAATATGCCACACCAAGAGCAAGTGGAAGATATACCCTTACCCATCATATGAAGTCTAACAGGCATAAAATAAAGGTTGTGTAGAACCCAGAACTGCAAGAACCGGTATCTGTCCTGTTTGGCGTATGTATACAGGTGGCACCAGACCTGTTGCCGAGATGTTGTCTCCCCTGAAGATGAGGTCTTTAAGATAGACGCAGGTGCAGAATGTAATGAAATGTGTAACGACAGAAGTGGTTGTGCACAAGGGATGGAAAATGCCCCTAGAACAATGACATGCAATAACCACGAATGGGCAAAATAAAAGGTGCCCAAGTAACTTTCTAAGAGATGATCATAAATTGTAGCTCTTTATGAGAAATGCTCTGAAGTGATTATAATATAGCAGAACACTGTCTGCAATTTTCAACACCAGGGTCACATAGTAGGAGACATTTCTCCTCAGTTGCCTTAACATGTTTGTAAATTAGAACTGAAGAAACCTCTCTAGTATGTGTAAGCATATAATTAGGTATGAGGGGTAAGTATAATCCCAGTCGTCTTACAAGTAGGAGCCCCAAAAGGCTTGTACATCTTAGGGGTTGTGGAAGTAGTTAGGAAACTCTTATCCAAGGAGGGAAATTAAATAGGGACTTGTGTAGGGGAAGACCACATTTGCCCATTACTGAGTATACTGCAGCTATTTCAGTCATTTGTGACAGTCAAGAGGGCTTCCAAGTTGCCAAATATCCTCATACATGCTTCAGTTGCTGATTAAGACTTTGGGGAGTTTTCCAATCACAGTGTTTCAGTCATTTCTGTCAGCCACTTAGATTGTGTGTTAACTCTTTGCCAAACTACAACTTGAGGATGTGTTTCTCATTGACTGCTGCTAGCAGAAAAATAGCATGTCTTACACTGGTGACTACTGCACCTGTTGCTGGACTACATTACCAGTGATGTAGATGTCTGGAGAGAAGAGATTATCCAGGGAAAGTAAGGGATTAAGAGAATTTTTTGCATTCCAAAACTGGGCTGTTAGCAGGCAATGCCACATGAGATGCAGGAGAGAACTGTCAAGATGACCACATTTATAGAATTGTGCTGTAGGGGTCACTCCCGTCCTGTGGAGCTTCACCAGGGTGTAGTATAGGTTGAAAGGATCTTTTAACTATTGAATTTTATAATCGATTAAGGAGGAGGCACTTCTGGAAAATGTCTAGAGATCCTCCCACCTTCACTGCTTTGTGCCCATTTTGAGGCTTGAGTCCACCATGCTGAGACCTCTTCTGCTTTATCATGTGTCTGTTTTATGATGGTCCTATACCATCCCTAGACCCCATAACAATTTTCAGATAGTGAATCACCTCAGTCTCCCAGTCCAGCTGGGTACTTCAAGTTGCCCCGGTTAGACTGCATGTTGGCTCTGTAAATACTTATAATGGTTAAATGCCACATGTTTTGTACTCCCACAGAGTGAGAAGGTCTTGTCCCCTTATAATGCTGTGTTCTCTCCAGGACTGGTAGGTGATCCTCTGTACACTTATAGGGCTCTTAGCACCATCTCACAGAGGTCAGTTACTGCTGCTCATTAAGGATGCCTTTGTATGTTGAGTAGCTTTGACAATTGGATGTGGGTATTGGCCAAGAGTGATCCCTTGAGCGACAGTGGAAGGAGTTGAAGAGGATCAAAGCCTACTCTATGCCCTAGGACAAGTAGAGATGATGCTTCCTTCTCACACAGTCTGGTATATATGAATGAAGTGATGTCTCTTCTGGCCACATGTTTCACTTAGAGGTAATCTCTATTTGTTGTCCATGGTGTATTATATTGTGTCAGGCAATCTTCAACCCTCCCAAATCCAGCAGCCTAGTCAATATCCCTTATGGACTTATTAATGTGAGCTTGTACATTGTTGAGTCATCCCTGTGCAATAGTGTCTGAAGCATGGATATGATGAACAAAATCCTCAGCCAAATGTTCAGTGTTGTTGCTGCAATTCTCTGGCCCATAAAAATTGATAGAATATTTCTACCTTGCCATATATGATTGGATTTTGAGCCCATAGCTTTCCAGGTGACTGAGGTAGTTTCTGTGGGTAAAGCATGAAGCATCATCCTTAGAATTTTATAAGTTTATTTTCCTATTTCATACCCAACCTGTATGTACTTTTGGCAAACCTCACTATGTGCCACCTTGATGGCCTGGGTCATACCAGTACACCCACCCAGTTAACAAATAAATAAAATAAAATTAGTCTTAGAATAAACCATAGCAGAGTATTAGCCAGTCTGAACAAATTCTCCATAACAAGTAACTTTGGGTTTCTTTTAGGAGAAGCTCCAAGTGCCTATATTGTATACACAGTTTGTTTGGCTGAATTTCAGAGTACGTTGCTAACTCTGCTTCTTCTGTTCTGCTTCTTCTATATAACTAGACCTATTCCAAAGCCCTCTGCAATCAGATGTACTGAATAACAAATGACAGTTTAACTCCAGTGTTCGATGAAAGAGGAAAGCAGAAGTGTGTTCTCTCACTCCATGCAACAGGTGAGACAGAACATGGATGCTAATATGATTTTAAAGGTCCAAAGGGACATGGAAGTCATTTTGGGTGAGGACATTATGCCTAGCAATAAATAAATATATTATATAGGTTATAAAACCAGTTTTAACTACAGTACAGACAGCATCAAACTTTAAAAGCAACTTTATTGCTATTGAGTTGTTAATCCAGTATCTAAACTCAAAAGCAGTAAGTTTAAAGAATAACATTCAGTGATTTTTCCAAACCATTGTAATGAATTGTCAGCTGTTTTTGTTATCTAAATATTTTCCTCCAATGCTTTAAAAATATCAGTCTGTATACATTCCATTTATATACAAACTGAATGCTTAAAATCATATAATTAGGCAAACAATGTAACTAAAAACAACTCATTTAACAATGAGTTAACTCACTGGAGTTAAAGTTTAATGCTGACTGTGTTGTAAAGCAACTATTTCAAAATGCTGAAGAGATGATATGGAAGACTTAGGCTAAATGACATATCCCAAAGTCACCCTTTACAAAATGCAACATAAAACAATATGTCTAAAATGATGTACAGTATAGGCTTCTAACTGGAAGTCTAGTGTCATTCTCAGCCATCAGAACTACTCAAGGGCACTCTAAATGATAGCTTCTGCCTGAGAACAGGCAGAAAACTCCAAGAAGAAGGAGCTGCTGTTATAACTATACTTCTCTACTGGGACTAAAGAACTAGAACTCTACTCCTGGGACCTTCAATTTAGGGTAAAACAAACAAAAAAGTTAGTGTGTTTGTCTGAGTTGGCTGAAGTGAATTGTTATCTGTGCGGTGATCTAGATGTTTGTCTCAGGTGGCTGAAGAATTGTTATCTGTGCAATTAACTAAGTGTAGAAAGAGCTGTGAGTAGGGAGTGTGGCTTAGCTAGAAGGAAGCCAGGTTAAAGCCTGATTTAAAAACTGCCCTAGATAGCTTCTGCCAGAGAACAGGCAGAGAACACCAGGAAGAAGGAGCTTCTGTTATAACTATTCTTCTCTACTGGCATTATATTGCTCTCCTTCCCCCCCTCCACTCCCCCACCCTAAGCCAGTTCTACTTTTTATAGGCACAGGATTTGACTGACAACAGGAACTTCCTGTTTGGGAGCAGGAAGTGAGTGATCACAGAGCCACAAAAGACTCACCATCCTAGAAGGAAAAGAGTAGCTCTCCATCCCCCCAGCTGCTGGAGGTCTGACTCTGAGCAAGCAAAGAGACTACTGAGAAATATAGGACCTTCTTGTCTCAGAACAGGAAGATCAGGTGCTTAAAGGGCACAGATGCAGTAAGTAAGTAGGGAAAAAAAAATATAAACAGAGGAAAGAGTAGGTATTCCAAACAACAGTTAAGGGGCCAGAAATAAGACATGATGGGAGTGGTGCAGTGTAGTGGCTGTAGAGCAGCAGTCTCTGGGAGACGTTCTGGAGGATGCAGTGTTGTCCCATCTGCAGGCACCTCTCTGGGCTGAGGGAGATTGCTCATCTCCAGGCTGAGTTAGCCAGGATTTGGGGACCTCTTCTCCCACCCAGGGACCACCAGGGCCACTGCCATTGCCTCAGAGGTTGCCAAGAGAGGAGGTGGTTGGACCACAGTGGGCTCAGGGAGGTGAGGTGGTGGAACATAGACACATCCCTCCAGCTGTACTGCTCCACAATTCATATACTGTTCTGGCAAAGTGTGGTTCCTCTATGGAGGCACCCACAGTGGAGACCAAGGAGGATGCCAGGAACCTCCACAAAGAAGACTCACAGGAGGGTGGCATGGGACCCCACAGGGAAGGAAACAACTCCTGGTGGGGGACTCCATTGTTGGGGGTAGAACTGGGGGAAGAAGGGAGAGGGAGGAGGTGCCTGCCTGGTGCCATGGCTTAGAGGGACAGGGAGTGAATCTCAGGATCACTGGAGCAGCTGCACAAGGGAGGGAGCTGGATGTCATTGTCTACCTAGGAACAAATGACCTGGCTGAGAAAAGGATCAGAGCAGTGCAGGAAGAGCTTATGGAGCTGGGGAGGGCCTTAGACAGGTAGCACGCATGGTAACCTTCTTGGAGGTGCTGCCTGTCTATGGCATGGATGAGGCTAGGGTGCTCCACACCATGGGATTCAATCAGTAGTTGAAAAACTGGTGCAGAGCTCAGGGATTTGGCTTCATTGGGGACTGGGAGTCCACCTGGAGTGATGCAGGCCTATACTGGCATGATGGCCTGCATTTGTCCAGGAGGGAACCAGGATCCTAGGTGATAGGTTTAAATACTTAATTGGCAAGCATTTAAACTAGCCAAAGAGGGAAGGCACTGGAAAGGAGCAGGAAAATCCTAGCCTCCCCAAAAAAAAATCAGGGTAGTAAGTGAGGTAAACACCAAAATAGAGATGTTGATAGGGAGAAGGGCAGGGTAAATCGAAAAAATGACAAAGGCAATAAGGACAGAGATGGGGCAAAGGGGTAAGGCCATCAAGAAATGGAGGGTAATGAGTACTAATGCCCATAGTCTTGGCAACAAGCTCCCTGAACTTGTGGCCTTGATGGAAGAAGGATGCCTGAATATTGTAGCAGTCACAGAAACATGGTACACAGAGAACCATGACTGGGATGTTAACATACTAGGTACACAACCTACAGGACAGACAGAGAGGGTAGAAGAGGGAGGAGTAGCTTTCTATGTAAGGGAAGGGATAAAAGCAATGGAACAAAAGAGTAAACAAGGAGGTAAGAAGGCACTGTGGGTCACCTTAGAGACTGAAATGGCACCTAATCCGCACAGGGTGGTATACAGACCCCATGTCAGGGAGGGAATAGACAAGGATATGATAGAAGGCATCCTTAGGATGGCAGAGAAAGGGATACTGTTGATGGGACCTGAATATGCCAGATGTTAACTGGAGCACCTTTGCTGCAGCCACATCCAAGAGCAGGGCCATTCTCGATGCCCTACAGGTGGCATGACTCAGACAGCTAGTTTTGGAACCCACTCATGAGGGAGCAATCTTAGACCTCATACTCTCAAATGGGGACAGTGAGAAAATCTCAGATCTAGAAGTGGGTAGCCATCTGGGAACAAGTGACCACCAAACAGTGTGGTTCATGATAAACTCAGCTACAGAGTCAAGCCATACAAAAGTGAGGTACTGGACTTCAGGAGGGCTGACTTTGGCAAGATAGGAGAGTGCCTTGAAAAGTACTTAGCATGGCGGCCTGTCGGCGCAGCGGTTGGATTTCCACTTACTACGCCGAGCGACCTGGGTTCGGAACGGACCAGGGTCGCTGGAGGGTCGGGCTGGGGAGAGAAGGATGGAGCGCCCTAGGGACTGCCTCCTCTCTGGGGAAGGTGGGGAGGTGCCTGGAGCATTGGTGACTCCTGGCGGAGGCTAGGAGTTGCATTGCTCAGCTCGCACACTCCCAGGAGGCGGGCAGACGAGGCGTCATTGCACCCACCCGCCTCCTTAAGGAAAAATGGAAAAATGGAGCTGCCGGCGCCACTAATGAAGCTCACCACGGCTTCAATTAGCTCCCCGGCCTGTCCCCTCGACTCCAGCCCGACGCCTGCGGCATGTAGGGAGAGTGCCACAGCCCCGTCGGGGGCAAGCCATGGCATCGGGGAGATCAATGGCTTATTTGGGAGTGGAAGCCAGGCCCGTGACTGGGCCGAAATACATCAGGTGGCTGGCAGCTCGACAGAAGGAGAAAAGGAAAATTTAAAAAAAAAAAAAAGAAAAGCACTAGCAAACAGGTTAGGAGGAGGAGGGTGGAACAACAATGGGGAAACATCAAACTGCCATCACAGAGGAAAAAGTATTTGTGTGAAGCAAATAAATAAATCAAAATGAAAGAAAAAAGCCACTATGGTTCTCAATAGAGGTGGGGAAGGTTAGGGAGAAAAAATAGCATTTAGGAAGTGATGAGGAAACACATAAGAGCAGGACAGAGAACTGTACCAGTTAAGGCAGAAGGAAGCAGGGAGGAAAGTCAGAATAGCAAAGGCCCAAATTGAGGAAATGATAGCCAACTCGGTTAAGAAGGGGATAAAACCTTTATAGGTATATCAGGAGCGAGAAAGACAAAGGACGGATAATGAGGCTGAATAGAAAGGACGTTGGTGGGTGGGCAGAGAGGACAGTGAAAAGCAAGGATACTGAATGAATACTTGCTCAGTATTCACAAAAGAGGAGGAGGGGTGCTTAATCCAATTAACAGAAGCACTCTGTATAGGGGTCGATCCCAGTCCTTTCACAGAAGAAAGGGTTCTGAAAGGACTCCTAAAACTGAAGGTGGAAAAAGCAATGGCCCTGATGGAATTCACCCCAGAATTCTAAAAGAATAAAGGGGAGAACTAGTGACACTACTGACTACCCTTTTTAACAAATCATGGGAGGATGGTATGGTACCTGAGGACTGGAGGAAGGTGGATGTGATTCCCTTCACAAAAGTGGGAGCAAGACAGAAGCAGGAAACTACAGACCTGTCAATTTGACCTCTGTGGTCAGGAAAGTGATGGAATCACTTCTGATGGAAATAATTGTTGAGTACCTAGAGGCCAGTGGGGCACAAGACCCAAGGCAGCATGGGTTCACAGTGAGAAGGTCATGTCAGACAAATCTAATTGATTTCTTTGACTGGGTGACCAAAGTAGTAGACCAGGGAGGGGCTGTGGACATGGCCTACCTAGACTTTAGCAAGGCATTTGACACAGTCCCACACAAAGATTAACAATCAAATTAACCAGCCTGGGAGTTGGTCCCAGGATGGTAGCCTAGAAAACATTGGCTGGACAACAGGACACAGAAAGTAATTGTAAATGGAGTCCACTCTGAAAGAAAGAGGGTTTACTAGTGGGTAAGCGAGGGTTCAGTACTGGGCCCAGTCCTTTTAATGTCTTTATAAGTGACATTGCAGAGGGAATGGAAGGAAAAGTATGCCTCTTTGCAGATGATACAAAGATCTGCAACAAGGGTTGATACACAAGGAGGTGTGGAAAGGATGAGAAGGGTCTTGACAGGGTTGGAGGAATGGTCAAATGCGGCAGCTTGATTTAATGCAAGAGGTGCAAAATAATGCACCTGGGAACAACAACCCAGTGGAAGATTACACAGTGGGGGAGGGGAGGAGGTAGTAACAACAACAAAATGGAAAGGTACCTGGGGGTAATCATATCAGATTACCTTAACGTTAGCAAGTAATGTGAGAAGGCAGTAGGGAGTGCTGGGGAGGGTACTGGGATGTATAGGGAGAGGCATAACTAGCAGAAAACAGGAAGTTGTTATCCCTCTGTAGAGACAGTTGGTAAGACCCCATCTGGAGTACTGCGTCCAGTTCTGGAGACCCATCTCTACAAGGACATAGACAGGATGGAGGCGGTCCAGAGGAGGGCAACTAAAATGGTGCAAGGTCTGCAAGAGAAGCCATGCGAGGAGAGACTAAAGGAGCTTAATATGTATGCCCTTGAGGAAAGGGGGCAGGGACAAGATAGAAACTTTTAGTACCTCAGTGGAATCAACAAAGTCCAAGAGGGTATCATCTTTTAGAAAAGGGACGTGCAGGAACAATGGGACACAATTTGAGGATTGACGGGATGGCTCAGGGGCAATGTGAGGAAGTATTTTTCACAGAGAGGGTGGTGGATGCATGGAACAGCCTTCCTGAGGAGGTTGTGGGGTCTAAAACTGTGGGAGAATTCAAGAATGCATGGGACATACATAAGGCAATTCTTGTGGTGGTGAGAGGACTTTGTGTCCCTAAGTTTTATGTGTTTATTTATTTATTTTACTTTTATTTTATTTTGATTTAAAATTCTGTCTCCTTCCTGGCTGTGGGAAGATCAAATAACATCATCCCCAGTTGTGAGAGAACTTGGGAGGAGTTTTAGTTCTTTGTCCTCTGTTATTTCATGATGGTTAGGCAGTGAGTGCCTTTCCTTCTTTTCCGGTGGTGAGAGCAATCCGGGAGTAGGGAAATAGCTCAGGTGAAGACTTATTTTTTATTTTTTTTATTTAAGGTTATTTATTATGTTTTATTTGTTGGTTGATTGTTAATTTAGTTGTTTTGGGTTTTGGTGTATTTTAGTTAAATATCAACATGTGCTGGCCTTCAGCCTCCACAGTAGTGCGCTACTCATCCTCCTCCTTCGCGCCTCCCGCCCCTTTGTTACTCCTCCTTTGCATTTTGACACCTACCAGCACTGTAGAGCTGGGTATTGTTCGTGGGAGGCTGGGTGGGGTTGGCGAACAGGGAGGATGAACAAGATGGGTTCATCGATTCGGTTAGCCAGGTCAGAAGGCGCACTGGGCGAAATGGAACCAGATCGAGGTTTACCTTGTCTGGTATCCATACCAAGGGCACTACTGATTTCAGTAGGCAGACAGGCTCGACAACCCTCGAAGTTTGTCCAACTCGACGGTGTTATGCAATGCCAGGTCTATTAGGAATAAGACCGCCATTATTGCCGATCTTGTTGGTTCGGCCGACCTGGCTTGCATCACCGAGACCTGGCTGGATGAAAATTCTGGCCCTATATTGGAGGCCATGAGTCCGCCGGGTACTCGTGGATACACCGCCGAGATTGAACAGCAGGTATGGGGGGTTGCAACTGTTTTAAGACTGAATTGGGTCTCACAATGTAGTAGTAGGTGAGGCTGGGTCTTTCGGTGCTACAGTTGTAGCAGGTGTAGGTGTTCGAATCGTGCTCATCTCCACCGCTCCACCCGAGATGGGAGACGTTTTTACAGGAAGTAGCAGACTTCCTCGTCGACATGTCACTGAGTCACCCAGATTGATGGTTCTGGGTGATTTCAACGCCTGGGTCGACGATGAACTCTCTAATTTTGGTAATCACTTCATCCAATTGATGTCTTCTTTGAGCCTTATACAGGTGGTTTCCACTGCTACGCATAAATCTGGACACTCTTTAGACTTAGTCTTCCTTCTAGGGATCGACGCATCCGACATGGGGTGGAACCAGTCACCTGGTCTGATCACTACATCGTGAGGTTCAATTTTGCACCCCCGAGAAGACCAGCCCCTGTGGAGATGGTCAGGTACCGCCATTATGGAATGTTATTCCACAAGGTCTAGTGGCGGTCCTTGACCTGTCATCCTTGGTCGGTGAGCAATAGTCCAAGCATTGGTGCTGGTCTATAATAAGGCCATCACGACTGCCCTGGATTCTATTGCTCCTGTTTGTGAGCGCCCTATCCTTCGCCCCAGATCCCCGTGGTTTGACGGGACCTTGAGGGAGATGCGGAGACAGGGGCGAAGGTTAGAGCGTCGCTGGCGAGGTCTGCCCTTGATGCCGACTCACTCTAGATTGATGGAACATTATGTTAGCTATCAATCTGCAATCACCTATAAGAAGGCAGAATTCCTGTCCAGGGAGATTGCAGTTGCTCAGAATCGACCAGCTCAGCTGTTCCGAACGGACAGACTGTGCAACCCAGCCTGCCTGCAAGTTCGAAAGCTTTGCAAGTAGAGTGCATGAGCTCGCCCTATACTTTGCAACTAAAGTGGCCGACACCAGGGCAAACCTGTGTCCGGCATCCTCTAAGGGTGATGCTTTTGGACAGCTGGGATCACAGTGCCCCATTTCTCCTGGAGTTCCTTTCGTCGACCTGAGTTCGTGGACATCATGAGGATCGTCCATACTATGCATCCCACAAGTTGTGGTTTGGATCCCGGACTGACTCCCTTATTTTGGGTTGTTTTGATATCATCGGTCCGGTCCTGGCGCAAATAGTCTGGTGCTCCTTGGAGTTAGGTGAGTTTCTCTGCTCTCTGAAAGAGGCAGTGGTGACTCTTCTTTTGAAGAAAGCTTCCTTGGACTCCGACTGTTTTTCAAACTATCGGCCTATCTCTAACCTCCCTTTATTGGGAAGGTTATTGAGAAGGTCATAGCTGTTCAATTGGATGACCATTTAACCATCCATAATGTCTCACGTAATCCTTCCAATCTGGCTTCCGAAAAGACATAGCACCGAGACTGCGCTGGTTCGGGTGTTAAATGATCTTCTGATGTCGAGGGATCAGAAGAGACGCTTCTTTGTTCTTCTTGATCTCTCTGCAGCCTTTGACACTGTGGACCACATGGTGTTATTAGCTCACCTGGGGCAAATCTGTGGAATGTCTGTAACCGTTTTGCAATGGTTCACGCTATTCCTTCCCGGAGATCACAAAGAGTTGTGTTGTGGGATTTTTTCCCTGACCCAATTTCTTTGTTGTGTGGAGTGCCTCAGGGATCTGTGCTGTCACCCATGTTGTTTGCAGTGTATATGTTGCCTCGGAGGTATCATAAGACGATATGGGCTGAGGTTTCACTGTTATGCAGATGATACCCAGCTCTGTCTGTCTTTGCACCGACCAGGAAGGAGCTCTCGGTGTTTAATAACTGTCTGGGGAGATCCAAGACTGGATGGATTCTAGTTGGCTAAAGTTGAACTCGGAGAAAACAGAGGTTCTGGTAGTGGACCCAGGTGGTCGGGTTGAGAGGCCGTGTATTGGTGCACATCTGGAATTTTTTCTCGGTGGGGTATCTCTTCCGTCCTCTGAGCAGGTGCGTAACTAGGATTATTCTTGACAACAGGCTGACTCTTAAATCTCAGGTGTCAGCCGTTGTCAAGACTTCCTATCATCTTAGGAACATTGCCAGGGTTAGGCACCTTGTTCCGTCTGACTCCCTACTTACCTTGGTCCATGCTTTTGTATCTTCACGTTTGGACTATTGCAGCGCCCTTTACTTTTGGCTTTCTGGGGTTGAAATCCATCACCTACAGCTGGTGCAGAACTGCAGCCCAGGTATTGACTGCGACAAGTAGGTCCTGTCATATTACTCCGTGCTCGCCAAACTGCACTGGCTTCCTCTCGGTGGCGGATCACCTTTAAAGTCATTTATTGACTTTCAAAGCCCTTCATGACCAGGGCCCAGCCTATCTGAAAGACCTTCTGGTTCCCTACTGCCCTGACGATCACTCCGCTCGCCGACATGGGGTTGTTAGAGATCCCAAGAGTGAGTTTAAAAATCTGGCAGCAGAGCGCCGCATGCTGCACCCATTCTTGGAACTCTCTACCATGCCGTTACGGGCAGTGCACTGCGGAGTTATTCAAGAAAGACTTGAAAACATACCTATGGAATATGGCCTTTTCAGATAACTAAGTTATTGTATTAATGTCTGATTTTTATTATATATATGATATTTGGATGATATGTTGATTTTATGGATGTTTTATGATTTTTATTTAGAGTTTTGGATTGTTTGAAAATTGTTCAGCACCTTGACACATTGAAAGGTGCTTTATAAATAAAATTATTATTATTATTATTATTATTATTGTGGGGGTAGGAAGAAATAGGCTGTTGGTTAACTAGGATCTGCAACTTATCCTGTAGGTAGGGAAATGGGCAGGCTAGGTGGGCCAAACGGTCCTTATCTGCCGTCAAAGTCAATGTTTCTATGTTTTTAACAAGCAGACTGGTTTGGAGAATGCCAGTGAGCACTGGAGGAGAGGATATATTTTTGAGTCATTATCATGCCCGTGCACATGGGATCATATGTTTTGAGAACAGGACCCTTAAAGACCTTTAACATCCTCAAGCTGTAAGTTTAATATATTATTATTTTATTTAAAATGTGCAGTAATTCAGTTTTCTGAAGTACTTTTGATGTTTTCTTTTGCCAGATATTTTTAAAGTATTGCTTATGACCCTTTCTCTTAGGCTAGTCTACCCCACTCATGGCCACCTCCTAAGCTGACACCTGACCTGCCAAGAGAGCCATGCCCCATGACCTACCCTCATGGTGCACCCCTTGTGACATACCCAAACCTCTCAGTAAATATGAATCTAGCACTTTATCTGTGGGGAGTTGATGGGGAAGGGTTGGAGAACACCGCCAGCTTTGGCCCGGATGTTTTCTATATCCTTCCCACTTCAGAATGTCAGTAACTGTGGTTCCAATGCAATTGCATATGGGTATTCAATATTGCTGATTTCTGCCCTCCCAAGTCACTCTTGCCTGCTCTGCCACCTGTGGCTACCCAAGTTGCAGTGGTGTGGTGGAGTGCAGCCACCCCTCCAGAAGGAGGAGAGCTTCCTTTGGTATGCTCTCCCTCCTCCTCCTGCCCACAGACCCTCCGATGATCAAGGCTTATTGTTGAATCTGGGCTGCCAGCACTATGAGCAGCAGTGCTGCCAATGCACTGATGTGCCAGCAGATAGAAGAATTTCTAATTTCCTGTTCAGAGAATGAGGTGTAGAACAGCACTTTACCTATAGGCTGACACACAGCATCTAGTGCTCTTTCCTCTCATACTATATCGGTATTGCGACTGCACTGACTAGAACCAGCCAACCCTACTGGCCTTGCTTGGACAATTGTGTTGTCAAAATTAGTACGGTCATAATGCAGATGAGGTAGAAAGGAAAAGGGCTAAAAGTGACAATGTCCAGGCACTAAAATGCTGTTCTACACATCATGCCTCAAACTGGCAGGCAGAAAAGCAGGAGCTGATTTATAGTCTAGTATACAAGTATCAATAAGTACTGTATGATGAGGTCCACTAATTGGGCAAATTTTATGCAATACAAATGTAACACCACTAACTCTTTTGCCCCATTGATTCCCTTGTTTAGACTGATTGGTGGGGATCAGTTGGGCACCGGATTACAGTGCAGTATGGGACAGCATCTCTTTAAGAACTCTGCATGTTGGTTGTTGTCATGTAAAGTCTCAAGGTTGGATTCACAAAGCAAATGGGACTAAGTCCCTCCGCAACTCAGTTGTGGATCAAAATCTCCATGATTACAGAAACTGGTACTCACATCTGCTGCAACTGTGGAAGGATGTTATAGCTGGTCCCCCTGGCCGTAACATATTTCCACAGCTATGGGGATTTCTTTGGAAACACTACCCACTACCACAAGCTGCTGTTAGTCATGGAGCCAGTCATAAACTGGCTCCACTTTTGTGAACACCACAGCTGCAGGAAAAACTGCAGCTCCATAGTGGCAACCATTTGTGACGTGTTTCTCCTCCAGCTGCAGGAGTTTCAGGGCTTTGAATTTGGCCCTCCATACTGGAGTATGCCTAGAATGTTTCAGAGACAGTTCCAGGAGTATGCACTAATCAGGAGCTCCAGTTTTGCGCAACATCATACATTCAGTCTTTCTCAAGCTCAGGAACAGGTAATCATGGAAAATGATGATCAATAGGGCTTGGAGTTCTCTGCACTATAAAAGACTAACTCATATTGTTCATTGCTTTGTGGCTGTTGACGTGTATCCATCATGGCTTAGGGCATCACAAAGTTGTCACTCATGACCAGGGCATCAGTTAGGGGTAGCCAGGGGTTGCAGTTGAGATCCCTATGATTTCTTTGTAACCCTATAATATCTACTGCAACCTCTAGGAACCCCTTAAAATAAGTTTCCTCATCATCTATTTCTGTAAAATGTGGTGAGTGGGAGCTTAGCTTCTCTATAACTCTCAGAGAAATGGGGTTTGCAACCCTATGATTCTGCCAAAATGACACTACTGCTCATGACTCTTGGGCTTTAGGTTTACTTGTTTGCAGCTGAAGTGGGACTGGGAAACTCTTCACTCTATGAGAGACAACTTCTACTGCAATCACCTTTGCTCTGTAGGCTAGGTAGTTTGCTGATGTATCAAAATGCTGAACTTTAAATACACTACTGACATGAAAAGGAAAATAGGAAGGTATTTAACAGAGGTTAGAGCAGCTATGAATGAGCCTGGTACATCCAGCCTCCATGTGCATACTATGTGACCCTGAGCAAGTCACTTAACCTCTTTGTGATCCGGGTCACTCAAAATAAATGGGCCTTATACCCAATTGGCCTTACCTGGTTACAAAAGAATAAAATAAAAATAAAGTATTATAATGATTTACTATTGCTTTTAGTCTTTTCTGACATTACAAATAGCTCTGGAAGAAGAGCAATATATTCAACAGTCTAAAACAGGGTGGAGCCAGGGGTGGATTTTGGGGTGTGGTTTAGTATCCATGTTTGACCTCATCCAAAGGTGGCAACCTTCCTACTGCTACAATTCTTTGCTGTAACTGAGACTTGCAGCATCTGAAACAGCCTTTGCCCCACATTCCTTGAGAGGAGCACTCAGAAATTGTCAGTCCTATCTACAGGAGGCCATTGACTATGCCAGTGACCCTGCCAGGTACTTACCTGGGTGAGTATTTGTGGCACTGTCCACAGCTGTGTACACAGCAGACCAAATCCTAATGCCTTTTGTAGGGCAGTGACTGATCAACAGGAAGCCTTGGCATGCCACCAGGTTGGAGGGTTTTGGGATGCTAGCACTGTTTTCATCAGAAGGAGAGATTGAGAACCATCATTTCATCTGAGGGAATCAAGACTCAAAGGAGTTACAACCCAAGCTGAGACTGTAGTTCCTTCTACTGTCTCAACTTCTACAGTGATCACCTTGGTGCTGTAGGCTAGGTGGATCGCTGATGCATCAAAAGTTAAACTTTAGTTTGGCCATCAGTATAGCAGTAGTGCTACCACTGCTGATGTCAGTGAGCCAGGTTCAGGAACCAGCCTGGGTTGTCGGAGGCCAGCTGGTGAGGGGCGGGGGAGGATCAAGTGCCCCAGTAGATGCTGTCCTCCTCCAGGGAGGGAAGGTTGCTTGCCTCGCAGTGCTGCCCGCCTGTAGTTGTACAGGTGATGGAACAACTGTTGAGACATAGGGAGTGAGGGATGTTGAGATGCATTTTGGTTGTGCAAGTGTCAGCACAGTCCTGCCAGGACCTTGGTCTCCATGCTGGCATCCTCACAGGGCTGGGAACCAGTTGTAGTTCAGGAGAAACTAAAGGATAGACCCCCTCTGCTTGAGCTCCATGATGGCTGGTATATCTGCCATGTCAATCAGAGGAATCCACAACACCAGTTTAAAAATAAAAAGAAGCTGAATTTGAAGTCTGTTTATGACTGCTACTCCTACAGCTATAGCTACTTATTGAGGCTGAGACTTGGAGGCATCTGGAAACATCCTTTTGCTCAACGTTCCTTGAGGAAGCTCTCAGAACTGTCAGACCTATCTACAAGAGGCCATTACCTATGTCAACATTCATTGGTGCTCACAGCTGTTGCCACAGCAGACCAAACCATTCTGCCTCATTGCAGGGGCAGTGACTGACCAAAGGGAAACGTTGGTGTGCCACTAGGTCATTTGGTTTTGGGGTGCTAGTGTAGTCTTGTCAGAAGGAGGAGAAACAGAGAGAGAGAGAGAGAGAGAGACTGAGAACCACCATTTCATCTGAGGGAATCAAAAGAACAGCGAAGACCCTGACAGAGATCATAGTTCCATCCATTGTCTCAAATTATTTATTTATGAACATACAAAATTTGCCAGCAGATAAAGGCCTAATGGCCTATCAAGTCTGCTCAAATGTGCAGCTAGCACCCTTTTCTGCTGCCCTCCCTTTCACCTTCCCTCCCTTGACCCTCTCCTTGCCCTATCCCAGCCCCTTTGAAGCAACCCACTGTTCTACTGATACCACTTTCGCTGGTCACGCATTTCACCCAGCTACCACCCTCTCCATAAAAGTGTCTCCTCATCTCCCTCCTGAACCTTCCTCCCTGCAGTCTCATATCATGGCCCCAGGTGTCTCTCCCTCTTACTTTGAACAGCCCTCCGTAACTGTCTTGTTTATTTCTTTAATGTACTTGATGGTTTCAATCATATCCCCCGTCCCTCCTCTCCTCCAGTGAATACATGTTCAACTCCCTCAGCCTCCTCTCGTATGGTAAGTCCGCCAGCCCCTGGATCATCTTTGTTGCCCTCGCTCTGCACCCTCCAGTAACTTAATGTCCCACTTCCAATATGGGTGCCAGTACTGCACACGGTACTCCAGGTGCGGTCTAACTAATGATCTATACAGTGGCAGAATCACCTCCCACTCCTTGAGGATATACCCTTGCAGTGCAGTCCATCATTTTGTTGGTCTTTGCAGCTGCCTTCTTACATTGTACTGAGTTGTTCATTGACCCCATAATGAGCACCTCCAGATCCTTCTCCTCCTCTGTCTCGGCTAACTGCACTCCCCCAGCTGGTAACTCCTCCTTGAGTTTTCCACCCCAAAATGCAGCACCTTGCACTTTTGGCACTGAACCCCAGTTGCAGGTGTTTGACCAGTTTTCCAGCTTTCCCAAATCATCCTGCAACCCTGCCATCCCCTTGGTCATCCACCACCGCTCCCATCTTGGCATCATCCGCAAACAGGGTACCCAGTTAGTTAGTGGTACCAGAATAGTGCCGCACTATCTGGTGCTAGTTTCATAAGCTGAATAGGACAGTGACCAGGGATTTACAGCATTGCTATAAGCGCTCCCTGGTTGCTGACCAGAGTTCTGAAAAGGACAAGGGCAGAAATGATCTGCTAGCTGGCTGAGCTGCCCCTGTGGCGTGGAGCACTGAGGCATGGAACAGCTCACTCGGCAGCTGTGGAGACCAGGGTTCTAATCCAAAAAAAGATTTTGCACCATTTCTGATGCACACACTTGCGTACGCTATTTTGACTGGCACTGTTTGGATGCAGTGCTGCAAACAGCCTGGTCTTGTTCTTGATACCCAATGATATGTCTGCAATGAATATCCCAAACAACAGTGGTCCCAACACCAAGCCCTACAGAACATCGTCACACTAGCCTTGGTGATGAGAGCTCCCCACCCACCACCACCCTCTGTTGCCTTCCCTGAAGCCAGTTCCCTACCCATCTCACCAGCTTTGCACCTGCCCTGTGCCTTCTAACTTCTTCCTAGCCTCCCATGTGACATCGAGTCGAATGCCTTACTGAAGTCCAGGTACAGGACATCCACTGCATGGCCCCTTCTAATTACCTAGTATTAGCAGGGGTATCACAGAAGTCGTAAGAGGAGGTAATAATCCCTCTTTACAAGACACTCGATTAGGCCCCATCTGGAGTACTGCATGCAGTACTGCAGGCTACACCTGCACAAGGACATTAACAAAATGGAGGCAGTCCAGAGAAGGGCAACCAAAATGGTACAGGAACTGCATCAGAAAACATATGAGGACAGATTAACAGAGCTCAATATGTATACCCTAGAGCAAAGGAGGGAGAGAGGTGATATGATCGAAACATTACGGGCATTAACAAGGTGAAAAGTCTAACGTTTCAATATAAGAAAAATAGCAGGACAAGAGGACACAGCATGAGATTAGAGGAGGCCGATTAAGGGATAATGTGAGGAAGTTCTTTTTCACAGAAAGAGTGGTGGATGCATGGAACGGCCTGCCTCAGGAAGTGGTGGATATAAATACAGTGCAGGGCTTCAAACAGGCATGGGATAGGCATAAGGGAGCAATACAGATGAGTATGAATAAATAGGCCATTGACAGAGTGAAGGTCTGTGGCACATTCATAAGGTAGAAAAATTTGCAGACTGGATGTGCCTTGCGTCCTTATCTGCCATCAACTTCTATGTTTCTGTGTAGTTACCCAGTTATGGAACTCCACCAGGTTGGTTTGGCAGGATCTGCCACTTACAAAGCCATGCTGTCTGCTGTCCTGTGGCCCTTTGGCCTCCAGGAGGACACCAGCCTCTTCTTCAGGATTGTCTCCATCAGCTTACCCATGATGGATGTGAGGCTCACCAGTCTGTAGGTCCCCAGTTCATCCCTGGGGTCGCTGTTGTGGAGGGGCACAACATGAGCCATCCTCTAATCCTGAGGTACACACCTTGAGTGTAGTGAGGCATTGAATAGGTCTACCAAACGTCCTACCAGGACCTCTGCCAGCTCCTTCAATACCCTGGGGTAGATGCCATCTGGGTCTGGTGCCTTGTCCACCCTCAGTGCCCTCAAAAACTCAGAATCCTGCCCCCATGATTTCCCCATCTGTCACCCCTCCCTCTGTTCCTGCCTCCTCCCCCACTGGGTATCACCCCCTCTCCTTAGTTATTTATTTAAAATTTGGTGACTGGAGAAGGCAGACTGAGACAAGGCTCATTTCCAGAGTGCGACCTGGTGGCATTGGGGTAATAAACATACATACAGGGAAAAAATGCATTTGTATACAGGAAATAATTTATGTAAGGCTACTACGTAGAACACATTAGAAATCGTCTGGCTAAAAGAAATTATTTACAAAATGTATACATTAGGTGGACAGTTAGATAACCCCAACTGTACAGAGGAGTGAAAAGAGGATCTTCCTGTATGTATCTTCACCATTCATCACTGTTGGGTATATGCCGGAGGCACTATGACCCTGTGGGAGCTATTAGCTTACAAATTTTTTGTTTGGAGGAGGAGTCGGCATCGATGCGGTGCCACCCTCGAGGATGATGCACAGTGTGCTGCTCGGCGTCATCCGGTAACCGATGCCGACTCCTCCCTTACCTCAGTTCTGTTCTTCCCACCGCTGAGTGTGCACCCCGTGGGGCTGAAGAGCAACTGTGTTGTTCGTTGTCGCTCAACGATGCCACCAATTTCTGTTCATTCTTGATGCTGTAGAGATCTGCAAATGGGTGAGACCATTCCGTTCTTTTGTTTATTTTATTGTAAATTATTTCTGGCACTGAGTCTGTTTTGTTTTATTTGTTTTGTCTGCGGTCGGTCAGGTCCGGTCGGTCGAGCCTAGGTTGAAATCGAAGATGGGAAGTGCCCCAATGCATTGGTGCCCCTGAGGCAAGTCTATCTCTGTAATGGACAGCCATGACCGATGTCTTTCTTGCCTGGGTCCTCAACACAGCAGGGACAACTATGGTCGTGCTTCTCCATGGACCACGAGTCCTTGGAAACGCACGTGTTAAAGGTAGTTCAAAACTCCTACCTTCAGGGGCACTGTCAGTCCCAGGACGCCAAGGCAAGAACTCTGGACTCTTCCCAGGTCACCCTCCATTACTATATGTACCGGAGGGTTGCAAGCTGTCAATGGTGCCGGCCTCGCTGGTGCTTCTGGCTCTCTAGAGGGGTCAGGTGGACAGTCAGCCTCCTCTGGGGGTCAGTTGAGCACCCCTCTCATTTGTTGGCCTCCTCTGAGCCACGACTACCCCCAGTGTTGCGATCAGAGCTACACACTGGATCCATACAGGTGGGGCCCTTGTTTCCATCCGTCGGCTCTGCTCCACCTCCTGGCACCGTTTCCAGAGCTGGTGAGCAAGGCAGTGCCGAAAATGCAGAAAGTGCAGTGCATCCTTTGTTCAGTGCCATGCCACGGTTCTGAACCCAGTAGGGTGTGAGGTGGCCTCTCTTTCATTTGCCCTGCTCTCTTCCTCTTCAGAGGCGCACAATGGGTCTGACAAGAGTGGTTACTCCCCTCTGAGGAGCTTTCAGGTTCTTAAGGTCTCGTCTCCTACAAGGCCTGGCAGCATGGCTTTGATGGTTTCTTCTTCTCCTCCTCTGACTGGCTGTGTCTCTAGAGCCACCATCTCTGAGTTTTCCAGCACCATTTGTGGTGCCAGGGACTCGCTCGGTGCTGTGGAGCTAGTTGGTGCTATGGAAGAGGGCAGCGCTGTTCCTGATGCTGTGAAAGAGGGTGGCGTGGTCCTTGGCGCGTGAGGATGGTGGGTGCTGATGATGGAGTAAGGTCAGGGATGGTGCTAGGTCTTGAAGTGGCACTGGTCCTGATGCTGAGTCAGAGCTAGGTGCCTCTGGAGGGGCCAAATCTGATGCTGAAGCTGGAAGCAGCGCAACTTTTATTTCCTTGTTAGGGGTTAACTTTGGGGTTGCTGGGACAGGTTTGCAGACACCTGTTGCTCCTCCGGTGTTGCTCCCTTGATTTCTCAGGGACAGATGAGGGCAGGCCTCTTTCTGAGGGGAGGGCTTGAGAGCACCTGGGATGGCCCAGGGTCTTTCTCAGAGCTGCTGGTGGCTCTGGTAGGAGCCACGAAGCTGATCCCTCATGTTTTGCTCTCCTCAGTGGAGAGGGCCTGCATCTGGTGGGGTTAGGGCCACCTGCAAGGGAGTCAGACCAGCCCCAGTCTCCCCTCACTTTGAGCTTCCTCTTTAAGGCACCACTCAGGCTGCACCTGCATGGTTGTGTGACCTCCTGTGGCTGTTACTTATGACCCCACCTCCAGGAGTGGTCATGTGAACACTTCTGAAGCCCTAGCAGGGATCCTTCTCTTGTTTGCCAGTCTCTCCTCCTCCTCCTCTGGATCCTCTGTCCAACCCTTCTGCTCTGCCAGGCATTTCGGCCCTAAGGGTCCCTGTCGTAGAATCAGTACAGGGGTTCAGCTGCAGCCTTTCCTCACTACCTTAGAGCTCTGGACCATGTCATTTTAGACTCAACCCCTGCTGCACCCAGCCCTGAATCAGACTCCTACACTTCCTCATCTTCCTCACCTGAGGAAGAAGGTCCTCGGTCTACTTGTCCTCAGACACTGATATCACCAGCTATCGGCAGTTCTTGTTGAGGATGATGGAGGAGCTACACATTTCCAACTTTTCAAGTCGCGATCCTGCTGATGTGACATGGGCTGTCCTGGGAGAGTTTCCATCAGAGAATGTGGTCATTCCTCCATGGCCTGTTCCTTTTCAGGAAGTGTCCCATTGGGTCTGGCAGTCTCCTCTTCCCTTCTCCTGCCCTGAGGGATTTCCAGCACAGGTATCGTGCCCCCCAGAGTCTCCGGGTGTCTTTCCTCATCCCACCTTTGGGATAGAGTTTCTGAATACCTCTTCTGGGCATCGTTGTCCAAGACCGACTGTCCCCAGAGTTCAACTCAGCTGAGTTTAACCACTGGGGTAGGAGGATCTTCTCCTTTGCTCATCTCCTTTTATGTATTTCAGCACACCAGATTCATATGGCTGTCTATGCTAGATACCTATGGATGTTGCTGGGACAGCTCCTAGCCACTTTGCCTGACAGGGAGGCAACCAGGCAGGCCATCTGTCTTTCTGTTTCAGGCCTAGAGCTAGCAAGGCACCTCTCAAAGGTGTCTTATGACACTAATGAGGTAGCTTCTAGGTTGGCAGGATCTGCAGTCTGTGAGAGACTGACAGCATGGCTTCATCTCTCTTTAGGTTATTGCCCTTGGTCGGTGTAGGATGATTGCCTCCCTTTCCAAGGAGCCTATTTTTTCTCCCAGAGGGTGAGATGGGAATTGGTTGGGCACCTTCATTTGCCCAGGTCTTGGGAGTTGCCATCTCATCCTGACCAGTCCCAGGGCTCTCCAGGCCGTAACAGGCTTCTCCCCTGTGGTCCTCCCCACAGAGAGCTGAGGGAACATCTACCCTCAGTGATGTGCCAGGTCCCCTTTGGGGCTGGTACTCACCCACCAGTGATGAATGGTGAAGATACATACAGGAAGATATGAAATGATGTACCTACCATAATTCTTGATCTTCTTGTATATCTTCACCATTCATCATTGCTCTCCTGCCCACTATCCCTCTGGTACCTCAGCCTCTGAGCAGTACCTCCTTCCTGCTTGCATACTCCTCTGTGGGAACCTTGTGGGTAAGCCCTTGCTTCTCTACTCTGTTCCTGGGAACTGTTCTCCTTGTGAGGGGAGACAAGTGGTTCCCTGCCTTTGATAATCAGGGTTCCTCAGGTCATTCTCTCTGTCTCTCTCTGTCTTGCCTTAAGACAAGAGTTTGGTTCCTTAGAGCCCTTAGATCTATGGCCATTAAGGACCTGAGGATCCCTCCCTGTCTCATTAAACCAATTGGCTGAACTAGGACAGTACCTTTCCTCCCAGGAACCCTTCTCCCTTGCCTTGCTCAGGATCTGTTCAGGTTAACATCTCCTGGATGTGAATTCTTTTGGGAGGTCCTTCATCTTGGGTGGACTCAGTCGCCACCACAGTGCCCTAGGAAAACTTCAGAGACCTCAGCACCCTACTGTCTGGGAACTTGATGGAGGCATCTCTATCCTCCTTCAGGGTCATTTTCTCAGGCTAGCTTAGCTCAAAACAGTCAAGTCTCTTCTCAGTTGGAGATAAGCTGGTCTTCCCTTTAAAGAACATCTGGTAAAGGTAGTGATGGCGGTGGCTTGGACTCCATCTTTTCCCAGGAGAGTGGGTTATTAAGGGGTCTCTAATCTTCCCTTGCTATCTCTTCTTATTCTGAATCTTGTCCCTGAACCCTTCCCACTTCTCTATCCCTTAGGGCTGCCCAGCGCTGGGGCTCCTTCCAGGCCACACCCTTAGGTTCCTCTCTTTCTGTGTTGGCTTTTCTCCTTTCTGTTTATAGCCTTTCCTTTTGCTATCTCTAGGACTCCCTTGCCCCACCCTCTATTTTTCTCTATTGCTAATTTCACACTCTCTGGTGGACAGAACTGAGGTAAGGGAGGAGTTGGCATTGGTTACTGGCTGACACTCGAGCAGCATGCTGTGCATCATTCTCGAGGGTGGCATTGGCATCGATGCTGACTCCTCCAGAACAAAACAATTTGTAAACTAATAGCTCCTGTGGGGTCATCGCTCCTCTGGCATATACTCACCACTGATGAATGGTGAAGATGTACAAGAAGATCAATAATTATGGTAGGTACATCATTTTCATTTTTTACTTAGTAGCAAGACAGAGAGAACTTAGTGAGGGTGTGTCGAGGGGAGGGAAGCTGGGAGGGTGGGGAGCAGTATGAGTGGTGGTAGTGGTGAGGAGTGGATGTGAGCACAGGTATGGGGGTGGGGGAGATAACTTTAGGATGGCATTTGAAGGCTTGGAGGATTGGAAATCATGGAGGGAGCTGGCAGTTGATTCCAGAGGTGTAGGAGGAAGTAAGAGAAAGTAGAGACACTGGCAGATGAAAGCCAGCGAGGGATGGAGAAGGAGCAGGAATGCCCAGGCTCTTAGGGGGTGAGGGGAATGGTAGCTGAGGAGAGGAGGAAGAGAGCAATGGGGAGAAGGTTGAGCCAGAATTTTGCCATGAGTGTAAGTGGTGAATATGTCACCTGTGGGAGAGGGGTGCGAAGTTTAGTGAGGAAAAGTGTACAGTGATGGAGTGCAGGGGGTGGAGTTTGTGGTGAATCTGCAGAAAGAGTTGGTAGGGTGTCAAGTTTGGAGAGTGAGAAGGCAGGGGGCTAAAGCACAGATGGTGTCCCGTTATCGAAGATGGGGAGGATGGTCTTGAGAACTAGGTTCCGGTGAATGTGTAGGTGGCTAGCTTGTTTGTTACAAAAGACGCCTAGATTTGGGCACAGCTTTGAGCAAAGGAGTCAATATGGATGGTGAAGTTGAGGTGTTTGTCAAGCCAGAAGACAAGGTATTTGTATGAGGTGATGGTGTCATGGGGAGGTTTCCAAGACAGTAAATATGGGGAGGAGGAAGTCTGGCAAGTTTTTGGGGTGAGCCAAACATCATGGAGACTGCTTTTTGTGTTCAGTTTTGGGAGTTGTCTTTGAACCATGTTAGCACGTGGTTCAGGTTGGACTGGAGGGAAGCTGGATTGCGTCAGTGGTGGGGCAAGATATGCAGAGGATGGTGTCATCTGCATAGAGGTGTATGTTGCATTGGGAGCAGACTGTGGGAGGTCACTAATAAATATTGAAAAGAGTATGGGGCAGAGGATGGAGCCCTGGGGACACCAGATGGAATGGGAGAATTACTCTGCAACTGTGTTCATGCCTGCTATGCATGAGGACAGCCATCAACCACTGATTCACTTCAGTCAACAGAGCATGAGTAACCTTAAGTTTATACTCCAGTGGTTTTCTTATTTGTTAGAAACCTTTCCTGTCATCTTTGTTTAACTGCATTTGCAGTGAAAGTCGCCAAACAATGGGCTGCAACTCACCACTTGCCAATGTTCCTCACAGCAAGGTACCCACTACACTGAGAGGAAAGCTTTCACATTCAAGGCCTTCAGGAATAAAGTCAAGTGCACCCACTGAGGGGTAATTAGGACTAGTGCTGGAGGGCCCTGGGTGTGATTTTAATCCCTAGAAGACTGCAGACGTATATATATGTCCATAATCCATATATGTTCAAACATATTCAGAACTCGAGTTAAGTATATATCTATAGAATAATAAGTACCCCTATCCATATTTCTCATTTCTTACCCTTGTTTTTTCTGCCCTCCTCATTAAATAAAAGTGTTTATTGTTCTATTGTTGTGTTGTGTTAATTACTATAGAACAATAGTTCTTAGACTTTGTCACAGTGAGCCTCCCCAATCCATGGAAAAGACTTTGAGCCTCCCCAAAAACTAAAATAATCTTGGGCCTCCCCAAAGGAAAATGCATACTGTACTTTAAGCAGTACACCATGAATAAATTGAAACCCCTTTGAGTACTTGGCTCACATTCAGTTCTTTGTCTTATACTAACATGGAACCTTTGAAAAAGAGCTAATATGCTCAAAGGTGTAATCTCAATAACAAATAAATAAAATAAACAAATATTATTATTCAGCTTATTGCCTTCACTCTCCCCACAGGTGAGCCTACTTGCTCCTATTTCATTAGTGAACCATTGTTACCTCTTGTTACAGTATCTTCATGGTCAGACTACTTTTCAGTTTCTCTCTATATGAAATAACCTTCCTACATACTTTGCCTCTCCACCTCCTTCCCTGCCCTAAGCAACTTCTCTGGGATTACTTTGCTCCTTCCTGCTATTGCTCTTAGTACTTCTATGCTCAACCCTTGTATTTACGCTGCTCTACCATCAGTCCACAAATTGATCAATTACCACCGCTCATTATTAGTTTATTGTTCATATTTGTTTGCACTATTGTTCACTGTGTATTTCTTGATTGTTTTGCAGTTATCTTTTGAAATGTATTCACTACCTACCCTTCCGGTACACCTTCCCTTGTCATCTAATAGTAAATGAATACATAGAATTCACCTACTATTATCCTCTTTCACTTTCTTCATCTCTTCACACAAAATACAAAAACTCAAAATTTAAATACAGTACTTTTCAGACTTTCTTGAATCTCCATGGAACTGGTTGGGGCCTCACCATTTGAGAACCCTGCTATAGAATAAGACCTCTGAGGTGAAAACTCTGCAGGAGGTGAGTGACAAGTTCGGTATATTGTTTCCTGGGGAATACAAAGTAGGTCTGTGTGCATCCCAGATTCTCCATCACTACATTAGGCAGAAGCACCACATCAAATTTAAATCTAAACTGAACCTTAGGCTGCTTACTGCCTAAATCTGAACTGGCCACCTTGGATGGAAATAGGGAAGAAGAGGAGGAGGAGGGGCGTCTAAAAGTTGGATTTACTATGAAAGACTGAAACTCGAATACCAAGTCAGGATCCCAAGGCAGTTACCCAAAACTTCGGAATCCGTCACTCAGTAATTGCCTGTGACAGAGGTGTTTTCCATGTTTCAGGGGCTTTGCCTGCCGCACCCCTCCCACTTTATATAACAAACTCCTCCATGGGCAATAACCGGGTGTCGAGTTCCGAGTTTCAGGCAATCAGTCTTGGGATACTGACACTCAGTACTTGAGTTTCAGTCTTTCATAGTGATACCAAGGGATCCGGGGTGCAGTAGAGCCTGCCATAAACTGGAGGCTTCGCCACACAAACACAATGCCATAGGCATATAATAATGATTTGGAGTACTCTTAGTCTGTTGCTATCATCCTGAAAGACAGTGTCATTTTAGAACTGGATCACATAGTGGCTGTTAATGCAGCAGTACTAGTGAATAAAAATGTTCTTTTACAATAGTTTTGTCAAATGTGCCCCACAGCTGACAACACTTGAATCATTTGCCTTTATATGTTTTCTGTATATTCTTTATTTTTTCTGACAGTTTAGTACAGAACCTTGCCAGGAGCACCATACTGGATTCAGGGGAAATGGGTGCTGCCATTCTCTCATTAGTTATTTTGTCTGATGTAACTGGAATGTACCACCCTTCCTCTGCCCGCTGAATGTTTATAGGCCAAGTAATGTAAACAAAGAGAGATAAACAGGAAATGGTATGGGGCTGTCATATTTTCTGTGGATCCACACATTATAAATGAACTCAAAATTAAGAGAGCCAATGATCAGAAAGCAGTAGTAAACAGCAAAAGTTAAATCTGAAATTTTAAACTACGGCAGTGCACAAATCTGGGAAGTGATGAACAATTCCTGGTTAACTAGTACTGCTTCTTTAACCTTTTATTTGCTGGTACAAATATACATAGCTCATTAGGGCTCAAACTACAGTACAGTATCAAATAAATTTTGGAAATCGGAGACTAGCACTCTTGGAGTTTTGATTATTCTTTAAAATCACAACCCACAAACGCCTTTTTGGTATAAGTAGTCAATCATCTTAATGTTTTAGCATTTTCTGGTAACTGCTGATATTTTGAGTTGTGGTGCAACTATTGATGACAAAAGGTAACAGTTGATTCTGGACCATTTAATCAGTATTAGTTGCACTTGACCCAGTGAACTATAACTTGTTCTGCAGAGCAAGGTTGGAGAACTGAAACATAAAAACATAGAATCTGATGGCAGATAAGGACTGCTTGGCCCACCTAGTCTGCCCATTTCCCTATCTAACGGATAAGCTGCAAATCCTAGTTAACCAACAGCCTACTTTCTCCTACCCTCCCACTAGAATTGCCTTATGTCTGTCCCATGCATTCTTAAATTTCCCCACTGTTTTGACTCTACAAGCTCCTCAGGAAGGCTGTTCCATGCATCTACAACCCTCTGTGTGAAGAAATACTTCCTCACATTACCTCTGAGCCATCCCTCCCATCTGTCTTCAAATTGTGCCCCTTGTTCTTGCACATCTCTTTTCTGAAAGATGCTACCTCTTGAACTTTGTTGATTCCATTGAGGTATTTGAAAGTTTCTATCATGTCCCCTCTCCTCCTTTCCTCGAGGCTATACATCTTAAGCTCCTTTAGTCTTTCTTCATATGTCTTCTGGTGCAGACCCTGCACCATTTTGGTTGCCCTCCACTGGACAGCCTCCACCCTGTCTATGTCTTTCTGGAGATGGGGTCTCCAGAACTGTACACAGTACTCCAGATGTGGTCTTACCAACTGTCTGTACAGAGGGCCAACAACTTCCTGTTTTCTACTGGTGATGCCTCTCCTATGCATCCCAGTACCCCCAACCCTCCTTACTGCTTTATCACATTGCTGGCCCACCTATAGGTCATCTGATATGACTACCCCAGGTCCCGTTACATTTTGTTGTTGTCAGTATCTCATCCCACCATTGTGTACTCTTCCTTGGGTGTTTGTTTCCCATGTGCATTACTTTGCAGTTCTTTGCATTGAATCTAAGCTGCCATACATTTGACCATTCCTCCAAGCTTGCCAAGTCCCTTTTCATCCTTTCCACCCCACCTTGCATATCAACCCTGTTGCATATCTTTGTGCCATCTGCAAGAGACATACTTTTCCTTCCAGTCCCTCTGCAATGTCACTTATAAAGACATTAAAAGGACTGGCCCCAGTACTGAACCCTGCGGTACCCCACTAGTAACCCCCCTTTTTCACTGTGGACTCCATTTACTATTACCCTCTGTGTCCTGTTATGCATCCAGTGTTTTACCCAGGCTGCCACCTTGGGACCCACTCCCAGGCTGGTTAATTTGTTTATTAATCTTTGTGGGGACTGTGTCAAATGCCTTGCTAAAGTCTAGGTAGGCCATGTCCACAGCCCCTCCCTGGTCTACTACTTTTGTCACCCAGTCAAAGAAATCAATTAGATTTGTCTGACAAGACCTTCCTGCTGTGAATCCATGTTGCCTTGGGTCCTGTGCCCCACTGGCATCTAGGTACTCAACAATTCTTTTCTTCAGAAGTGATTCCATCATTCCTACCACTGAGGTCAAACTGACAGGTCTGTAGTTTCCTGCCTCTGTCTTGCTCCCACTTTTGTGAAGGGGAATCACATCTGCCCTCCTCCAGTCCTCAGGTACCACACCATCCTCCATGATTTATTAAAAGGGTAGTTAGAGGTGTTACTAGTTCTTCCCTTAGTTCTTTTAGAATTCTGGGTGAATCGCATCAGGCCCATTGCTTCATCCACCTTCAGTTTTAGGAGTTCTTTCAGAACCCTTTCTTCTGTGAAAGGACTAATATCAACCTCCCCCATCCAGAGTGCTTTTATTGATTGGATTAGGTATCTACCCCTGCTCTTCCATTTGAATACTGAGCGAAGTATTCATTCAGTATCCCTACTTTTTCACTATGCTCTCTGCCCAACCACCCTCCTCTTTATTCAGCCTCAGTATCCCTACCTTAGTCTTTCTTTGCTCCCTAATGTATCTATAAAGGTTTTATCCCCTTCTTAACCGAATAGGCTATCTTTTCCTCAGTTTGGGCCTTTACTATTCTGACTGCCTTGCCCTCTTCCTTCTGCTTTAACTGGTACAGTTCTCTGTCCTGCTCCTTCTGTGTTTTCTTATGCTTCCTGAATGCTATCTTTTCTCCCAACCTTCCCCACCACTTCTTTTGAGAACCATAGTGTTTTTCTTTCATTTTGATTTGTTTATTTGCTTCACACAAAGGCTTGTTGCCTCTGTGATGGTGGTTTGATGTTTCCCCATTGTTCTCCACCCCACCTTCTTGCCTGTTTACTACTGCTTTTCTTAGGCACTCTCCCATTTTGACAAAGTCAGCCCACCTGAAGTCCAGTACCTTCATTTTGTATGGCTTGACTCTAGCTGAGTTTATCTGAACCACACTGTTTGGTGGTCACTTGTTCCCAGATAGCTACCCACTTCTAGGCAAAAACTGACATAAATTATAGTACTGTATACTATATGCTGCACATACCGTATGCCTAATGAGATAAAAGTAACAGAAAATACTCCTATACTCTACCTGCAAATGCCACACATGTGGACAATATACTGTACATCTATTGAACTGTGTATGTCTTGAAGAGTTTTAACAGAGGTAGAGATTTTCTAGTTGAGTTGTTTATTAAAATGCACTTTTCTGGCTAAACAGTATAGAACTTTGTTGTGGATTTTGGTTCCTGTCCTTTGTCTCTCTGAGCTAAGAAGCATCAGTCTGATATTATCAAAAGTGACATTAAAGGTGCCATTCCCTTATATTGTTCTGTTGACTTACGAAAATAACTAACAAATTGTGTTTGTGAGAATGTATGGTGCATTTTGTTCAAAGCCCTCTATACTGATTATCCTAATGACTCAGGAACAGAGAGGTAAACAAGGGGGCATTTTACTGAAACTGCTAGTTGACCTTTCAGAAAACTAAATAGCAATCAACATTATTTAGGGTTTCTCTGTAACTATGGTCCAATATTATCTGTTGCATTAACCTGTAATGCATGATCTGTTGGTATGGGAGTTATAATTTTCACACCAAGCTTTATGGTTGCAAGAAACTGACACATTTTGCTTCACATGCACTGATAAAAGCTAAGGAAAAGTATTCTAAAACTGAAAAGCAGGCATCTAAAATTATATTTAGAGTAATGAAGTTTCACAAGTATCTGCACAGTAGAAAATTAACACTGTTAATATATCATAAACCACTGATAAAAACCTAGATCCTAAGTATGGTGTACCTTCCAAGAATGCTCATTTTAAAGGTTACAAATATGGGCAAACTGTCTTTTCATTAGTATGAGATACAGTTTTAAGTGAGAGCTAAGAATGGAAATGTGGATGCAGGAGACAGTTTATTTTCTGTTTCTTCTATGAAAACAGAACCTGACTCTGTCAGATTGCCCAAACAATCTAAAGGGCTGTGTTCAGATTTCAGTCTCACATGGAGATGTGGGCTTGAATCTCACTGCCGACGATTGTTTCTATTTCTTCTAGCAAGTGATACACAAGAGGACTACAATGAAGTCCTTGGAGGGGAGTTAAGAAGGAGGTAAGGAAGCATTTCTTCACAGAAAGGGGTGGTTAGATGGAACAGGTTGGGGTGGGGCAGAAACAGTGATGGCATTCAGACATGCTTGGGACAGACACATGGGTACCACTAAAAGGAAGAGTCACCTGGAGGGGTGGGGAAGCATGGGACTGCATAGGGCCCTCTGCTACTACATAGGGTAGGCAGGGTTAGGATAGACTGGGTGGGCCTTGCGGTCCTTTCTTCTGACAAAATCTGTATTTTTATGTTTCTAAAACAGTCTTGTTTATGAAAAGCAACTTGCAAGTTGCTGTTTAGCAAGCTGCAGTTCTTAGGATGGAAAATGAATAACCTGCTCAAAGAACAGTCTCCATACAGGAGACTGTTCACAAGGATGACCCAGGGAATTACAAACTAGTCAGTCTGACCTCCATTGTGGACAAGCTCATGGAGACCATACTAAAGGAAAGGTTGGTGGAATATCTAGAGGAGCATGATCTCCAGGATGCGAGGTACCATGGGTTCATGGGGAGGAGATCATGCCAAACAAATCTGATTGACTTCTTTGACTGTGTCACTAAAACAGTAGACAGGGGCCAAGTGGTTGACATTCTCTATCTTGATTTCAGCAAAGTCTTTGACTCTGTGCCCCACAAAGATTGATTAGGAAGTTGGTGGATCTCGGGGTTGAGGAAAAGATGGCCAGATGGGTGGAAACTGCCTGAACTACAGAACCCAGAGGGTGGTTGTGGGGGGAGAGTTATTTGGCACAAGACATGTAACCAGTGGGGTCCCACAGGGCTCGGTTCAGTGTCTTCATTAATGACATTGGACATGGCATTAAGGGCAGAATGTGCCTATTTGCAGATGACACCAAGCTCTGTGAGAGAGTGGACACAGCTGAAGGGATACAGGACCTACAGGAAGATCTGGAAAAGCTAGGGAGGTGGTTCAGGATCTGGCAGGTTGGCTTCAATGCCAAGAAATGCAAAGTTATATATTGGAGCCAAGAATCCTAGGACAGAGTACTACCAGTATCTGCATCAGAGGAGCAGAAGGACCTGGGAGTGATGATCACTAGTGACCTGATGCAGTCCATGCAGTGCAAGAAAGCAGCAGCAAAGGCAAACAAGATGCTGGGATGCATATCTAGGGGGATCAGTAGAAGGAGAGAGGAGGTTATACTGCCCTTGTACAGGTCACTGGTAATGCCGCATCTAGAGTATGGAGTTCAGTACTGGTGCCCACACCTCAAAAGGACATTAACCTGCTGGAGAAGGTCCAGAGGAGGGCTACAAAGATGATTGCTGGTAAGCAGGGTAAGGCATATGAGGAGAGGTTGAGGGCACTGAATGTGTACTCCTGGAAGACAGGAGAGAGAGAGAGGGGAACATGACTGGGACCTTCAAGTACTTGAAAGGGATAAATAAGGTTGATAAGGAGAGTATCTTTAAGCTGAGTGGCAACCATAACATGAGGGGCACAGTCTAAAGCTGGATGGTGGGAGGTTTAGGAGGGAGGTCAGGAAGCAATTCCCAGAAGAATAGTCACAGTTTTAGAGGCCACTTTGAAACAACCCCAGAGAAGTCTGTGGGAAGTAAAATGTATAAAACTTTCCAAAATTCATACTATAAACCAAATAAAGACTTGGAAACCCTGGCTTGTTAAAATAGTGCCCAAGTAACTAAGAACTAGTAATTTAAAAAACCTCAGTAAGTTGTTGTGCTGTGTCCTCCACCTAGTCATTTCTTAGTAACATTATCTAACTGCAATGATTCATCCTATGATAAGCATGTTGTAAGTCACCTGAAGAAGCTCAAGTGAGTTTGGAAGACTGGGTAAGAACTGTCAGTCTAATTAAAATAATATCACCATAATCATTGGTGTTGTAACCATTAACTATTGCAAGTTCTTTTCTCTTATCCTTTGCAGAGTAACTTCTCTTATTTTCCCAATCTTGCTTCCTTGTTTGGATCACCATAACATTTTTAAGCAGGGACATTTCAAAATAAAGGGACTTGCCCATAGTCACATAGCAAGCAAATGACTGTGTAGAGCTTTTGTCCTGGAATTTCTTTGCTTTAGTTTTACTTACGTTTATTTTAACTTGTACAATGGCTGCTGCTGAAAATGCCAATGAAGCACAGATCATGCCTGCTGCCATTTTTCTGAGTGGGCTGTAGAGGGAATAATACAAAGCAGCTGGTGAACGTCATGGTAATTACAGAATTGACTTAAGCATTTCATATAATTTCATTCCCAATATCTTTCAGGCTCTGAACAGACATATACACTGAAACATTTTAGAAGTATTATTAAAATATCTTGCACTATATTGCTGTGCCAAATGTTAACTGCATGCACTGTGTATTGCTGCAGTGAAGTAAATTCTGAAATATTCTGGTATTGCAAATTGTGATTCTTTTTAACTGTTGTGAAACATATCATAAACTGATATTTTATGCCTGACAAGACAGATGTATTATTTTAAAGTAATTACATTTTGTTGTGTGGAATCATTTAATATAATGCACAAGACTTGGTTAAACAGTTCTTTATTTTTGAAATTGCCTTAACCATTACTCATTAGACTCTCTTCAGGCAAGATTGCTACTATTGCGGTGGGGAGTACTTATGTATATTAAATCTCACTTTAATATTCAAGAGTTAGTTTAAAAAAAATACCCAAAAGGCTTGGTATTATTGTGATCAAATTATTGTTTACTGCTAACTTGTTCACGTACTGTATCTTGCTATGTGCTATTGTCCTCCCTCAGCTCCCACAGATACCCTGCCAGTGCTCAGTAACCATTACCCCTTACACTCACCATGAAGTTCTGTCATTGGAGGACCTAAACTAGGATATGTCCCAATCATCTGATGCTATCTGCAGCCAGCTGAGTCCATTCAGGTCAGAATATTAGGAGCCTATTTGCACACACAAAAGAGTAAGCATCTAGCTAACTGTGATTTAGTGCCCTAAAATGAGACCTCTAAATGTGCCATACTGGAAGGCAGTTATCGAGGCACTAACCCATCTCCATGCGGTACTAACAAATGCCAGTGTACCTATACAAAGCAGCTGACTGCGCTTGCATATAGGATCACTGGTACAGTATAGCCATAGCCAAAGGTTTGGAGAGGTGGAAAATAGCCATCTGTGCCATGCTAATTATTGCCCCCAAATCTAGTCTTGTGGCAGGGCACCTCCCGCTTGACTCCCCATCCTGTAATTATGAATAAATTCCTTGGCATCTAGTGCCTCTTCACCTCCCCACCGATCACACATCCGGTATTTATGAATCTATTTCCTGACATCTAGTAGTCCCCACCACACCCCTGATTGTACCTCCTGCATTTATTAATGTATTCTTAGTTGTCTAGTGGTTCTACATGCCCTGATTGTCCATCTTCTATTTATTAATGTAATCCCTTGCAAATAGCAGTCCTTCCTCCCCAATCACCCATCCTGTTATTTATTAATGTAGTCCTGGTGCATAGTGGTCTCCCACCCAAAATGGGTGTTTAGAGGTCACTGAGCACCCATTTAAGTGGGTGCTACCTGCCATCACTGATATGGCCATAAGGTGGAGGTGGGGTGGGGTGTTCTGATGCCTCTCCCAAGATTTGGGAAAATCAGCCCATGGGTGCCAGAATTATGGGCAGAAGTTGCCCATACCTCACATTTGCCTAAATTCAATCCATACTGTGACTTTAGGCTAAGCCTGTCCAGTAATGATGATAATGCTACAAGACATCTGATGGGGTATTGCTAGTCAGGGATACTATTGCTGGCCACTGGGGGTCATGGAGAGTCTACAAGGATGCTTACTCATTGGTGGCTGGAGCCAATGGCTGCTTGTATTATGACTTAGAGGAAAATACTGGGCATGGAAGATGGGGAACCATTAGATGCCAGGTACAGAAGGACCCTGCTTCATTCACACCTGTAAACTGCTTCTTGCCCTTTTCACCACCCTTCAACCCCTAGGCCAGTGAACATCTGTGGAATGTGGTCTGTGGGTAGTGGTTCTGGATTCCAGCACTGCTGTCTTTGCAGCAGGAATATTTCTCCCCATGTTGCCTGCAGCTGTGCATGGCGTTCTTAAGCCTCCTGCATATAGGACACTGACCAGTCTCTAAAGTGTAGACAGGGAATGGTCACCCACAGTTCTTGCAGCTATCTAATACCCCATCATACGATCCCTCCATTCTTACATGTAACCAAACCAGTCCTCTGGAGTTACTAGACTCCCATAAGTTTAGCCATAGGAGGTACTAGGCAGCTGGTAAAGGTGCTTATTATGAGCCCATTACAGGTGACATAATTGTTTACTCAGCTAAGCTGAGCAGAGAATGGATTATGTCATTTAGAATTCTAGCAGCAGTGTAAGACACTTTGGAATCAGCTGCTCTGGGGGAGGTTTAGAATGTTCAGACAGCAGTCAGTGAGTCTGTAGTCAGCAGTAGTGTGAAGTGGAGCTCTTAGTAGCAGAAGTGCTCAGAGTGAGGGGTGCCTGTCAGTCTCCTCTGAGATTGGGTGAAGTACCCCAGCAGTTTCACACCCTAGTGTGTGAGACCCAGCAGTACCAGAAGAAGTGGTGGAGACCATTTATCTGAAGGACCTCAGTGGGTCATTTTCACAGAACAATGCAGTTTGCACTGTGTTTCAGTGGGTCTAGGCAAGCCCCTGTAGATCACGAAAGAATGTCAGCTGCCCAGAGAGAAAGTGTGTGCAGGTGAAGCTATGACAAGCTACCTATGAAGGGAAGAGATGCTTTCTTCTTCATGTTTCCATGTCTGCATCAAAGGGACAAACAGATTCATGGGACTGTTCTTGGGAGTTAGTCTGAGGTGTATGTGCCCAGAGATAAGGCTAGAGTGCACCTGTCAGGGCCCTGTTTCACCACAAACAAGTGTCGAATGTTTTCTAGTTTAAAGTTTGGGAGTCCTTATGCATTTCAAGGGAAATGGATGATCCAATTTTGGTGTAACTGCAGAAGGAATGGCAGAGACTGGGCATGGGGTAGGATTGGGCATAACCCCAGTTTGATCCCTCAAATCAGGGCTAATTGGTTCATGTATGGGCACCAGGTTAAACTGGGCATGATAGTAAATGTCATCGCTCCAGGGAAATGTGTTTTAAAGTGTGCGGCAACAACCACAGTAAACACTTGTTTTGGAAAGTAAAATCCAGAGATTCCTAGAACAGAGGGATGGACAGTTCAAAATGTATGTGAGGAAAAGTTTGTTCTAAAGTGCCCAAATAGCTGTTCTAAAAGAAAAGCCTCGATCCTCGTGAGACAGTACCAAACCTGGGGACCACTCTGTTCTGCATTTGTTACCAACTTGTGTGTGAATAAAGCCATACTGTACAATCCCAATTTTCAGTAGTGAACATTACATCTGTGCTTCCAGTGTGAATTGTTATGGGGCCCCTAAGAGTTAGACCTAGTGTAGCCCTGGCACCACTCTCCCAGAACCTGGAGTAAATATAAATGTTATTTTGTACCCTAAACCCCTGATCCCTTTAGACTGCAGAGACAGGTATTTGCCCCAGTGCCAGGGGTGATGCCTATTGTTCTGCCAACTTGTGGCCTGTTGTCTTGTCTGTGGTACAAATTAGGGGCATCACGGTTTCCAGACACTGCTCTTGGCTGGGGCATGGGTTGCATACATACTATTCTAAGCACAGATCTTGACTAGTATAATATCCATTGATATACTCCCTACTCCACTGACTCAAGTCCCTTCACTTCTTGCTTTTCACCCTACCCCAGAAAGAACTTTCCTCCTCTAGCTGAAATCAACTGTTCTGCCTTGCTTATCTCACCCCTCCTAACTTGTGCTAATCTGGACTTCCATATTGATGCCCCCAAGTAGTTCTCCTCTGACTCTTAGGGTGATAAGGCACGACAGGGTGTGTGTTATTGTGGAAGTCTCAGGAAATGCATTAAAATCAAAAAAGTGCTGGTATCCCACAATCACACACACACCCTGGAATGAGTTATTATAATTCAAAAATGGTTCCACTGATTTTTATTTTAAAACTAAGTATGAGGTTCAATACATTAAATATTTCTGACCTGTACTGTTATGCTGGAATAACACATGATCACGTGATCACTTGTATACTTTACAGTATAAGAGGGGAGGCAAGTGGAGAGCGACACTTATGACCAATTAGGGTTAATGGTGACAGAACAGGCAGGGACAAGGTACAGACTGGATGGGCCTAAAGGTCTTTTCTGTCAATAACATCTGTTTCTATGTTTCTATTTGACCAGTCACAAGCCTTGGTTTTTCTTGCCTGTTTTATTTTTATTTGCCCGGTACCCCACCACTGCTACCCAATTGAGCAGAGGCTCATCAGTTCCTCACCCCTGCTCGCTACCCTCCAGCCCGGCTTGCCCCTCGAGTGGGGCCACCAGGTGGGCATCCTCCCCAGCACATGCGGTCTCTAGCCCTGGCTTACCCCAGGATGGGCCAGAGCAGGACCTCCTCCGGTGGACCTTTGCCCTCTTGCCTGTTTTATAATAAATTTCTTTAAATGTTTCAAATGAATACCCTGTTATGGAAACACATGTTTATTGTTACCTAAGTTATTCCTTAACCTGCTATTATGATTACCTGCTGTAATTTTTCTAACTGTATATGATGCATTTGCACAGGAGACCTGTGCTCAACTTGCTTTCAAATAAATAAACTGTACTAAAATTAAATGTAACTCAGTGGCAATGTAGTGTGAGTTACAAGAAGGGTACATGGTGCTCTAAAATTGATAGAGGTTGTGTACCAGCTAAATATCTGCTTCCTAACTTTAGAAATAAGGTAGGACAGGCTGCTTGCAGCTTTAGGCTACCCTGCATTTGGAATAGCCTCTCACCTGATACAGTACTCGGGGCCACAACAGTATCAAAAACAGTAACCTGAAACTGTGTTTTGTACTTTGTTTTGGGCTGAAGTGTAGCCAGTAATGCTGTCCTCCTCAATTGTGTTTCTCTCACATATTTTCTCACAATTTGTATGCCTGTACCTTAGCTTGAGGCCGGTTACTAGAGGGCTCTCAAAGGGTAACTTTGACCTGAGAGTTGTCCTCAAGAGGGATCCCTTCCTTGGTTGGAGACAGGATGGCAAGATGTTTGTGCACAGGATATGCTGGCTCAGACAAAAGCAGGAAACACAGTCACGAATATTCATGGTCTTACTCTCCCTCTCCACAGTATAAGAGGGGAAGCAAGCAGCATGGGTAGGGTAGAAGAGGAAGGGATCTTGCAGAAGGAGTCCAGCCCTGGTTGCAACTGTGGCAGGGTCCCAGTGTCCAGGTGGCACAAACCTCCTCCTGAGATCTCCAGAGTTCCATCAGCAGCTGACAGGAGGATGGGTCTCTAGGAGGGCCTCAAGGACTCCAGCAGAGCAAGAACTAGATGGCCCAACAGGAATAGCGGATAGTTTCCCCTCAAGAGTGGTCACCAGGGATCATTGTGGAATGGAGGGAGGAAGGAGAAGGATGGGAAGTGTCAAGAGGTGCTTTGGCTTGGAGGGATGAAGAGTGGATCCATAGGATTGCCAGAGCAGCAGGAGATGGGAGGGAGCTACATATATTTGTCCACCTGGGGACAAATTACCTGGCAAGGGGTAGTGCTGGGAATTTCAGGGAGCTCAGGATGGGCCTCAAGCAGGTGGCCCACAAGGTGGCTTTGCTGAGGTGCTACCTGTGTATGGCCAGGAGAAGAAAGGTACTCCGCACTAGGGCTTTTAACAATTGGTTGATGGCATGATGCATGGAGGGGGCTTCAACTACATTGGGAACTGGTGGCCAACCAGGGAGGATGTGGGCCTCTGTAGGGAGATGGTCTCGTCCTTCCAGGAAGCAGACCACAGTCATTGGTGGGAGATTTAAATGCTCTTTCGATAAGCATTTAAACTAGCTGGGGAGCAGTAAAACCAAGGGAGGCAACAATTGACCCCAGATGATGATGAAACAGCAAGGAGGAGGGCCTGTGGAAGTAAATTCCCATATGTCAGGGCAGAAAGATAGGGATGAGGCAAAGCAGAGGACAAGGGAGTATAAATGTGGAAAAGAAGAAAAAGGAGTAAAAGAGACAGATAATGAAAAAGGTAAAAGAGAAGAAGTGGATCAGAGGGTGCTTCATGGAATGGCACAGACAGGAGACAAGAGCAGGGAAGCAGGCAGGGAAAGAGTAAGGTATTGAGAGTCGTGCCAATGCGAGGAGCCTGGGAAATACAGTTGTGGACCCAGAGGCCATCATGGCAGAGGCCAGCCTGGATTTGGTAGCCAGAACGGAGTTGTAGGGCACTGATAGCCATGACTAGGACATGGCTATAGCAGGCAACCTCTTGTTCAGGAGAGACAAGGAAGGGAGGAGGTTGTACTATATTTGAGGGAGGGATTCAAGGCTATGGAAGTACAGGGACACCTGGAGGAAAAGGAAGGGTTGGAGGTGCTGTGGGTCTCCTGCAGACAGACATTGGGGCTGCTACATACAGGGGTGGTTTGCAGACCTCCAACACAGGAGAGAAGAATAATGCACTTGGGAAACAATCATCAGGATGGCAAGTAAAGGAAGGTGCAGCTAGTTGGTGACTTTGGTCCAGAATGTGGTTTGAGCCTTCCAACTGTAGCTTCAACAAAGAGCAGGGCCATCCTTGACTCCTCACAAAGGCCTATCTCAGGCACCTACTCAGTGAACCCACGAGGGACAGGGTAGTGCTGGACCTAGTGCTTACAAACAGGGACAGAATTGCAGATGTGAAGGGGCAGTCTCTCTGCACCAGTGATCACCGTAAGTACCAGTGATCACTGTACAGGGTGGCTTAACATTAAGATTGAACAGAGGCAAACTACACAAGGATAAGGGTGCTGGATGTTAGCATGGATTTAAAGAAATGGAGACTGCCTCAGAAACTGTCTCATAGAGGAATTTGTCAGGAAGGGTATGGGCACAGTAGAAAAAATAAGGGAAGAGGGCATAATTAAGGCAAACAACCTCTTTGTGAAGTAATAGTAAATGCAGAAAGAAAAAGAGACCATCGTGGTTCTTTAGGGGAGTGCCATGGTGGTGAAGGAAAAAGGTAGCATTCTGGAAGTATAAGGAAGTGTAGAAGAAAGAAAGAAAGAAAGAAAGAAAGAAAGACAGGAAGGTGTGCCAAGTAAAACAGACGGAAACAGGAAAGGTAGTGAGTGAAGCAAAGGTGCAGTCAGAGGAAAGGATAGCCAAAGGGGTAGCTAATGAGTATAAGACTTTCTTCAGGGTACAGCAGTGAAAAGAAGAAAGCAAGGGAGGGAAAGTGAGGATAAGTTGGGTGGCGAGGGCTGTACAGATGAGAACCAGGAGAAAGCAGACATCCTATCCAGGTACTTCTGCCCAGTCTTCACAGTGGAGGGAGGGGTGACAGACCACCTGGGAGCAGCAGGAATGGGGGTGGACGGTAAGTCTATTTTCATGGAAAAAGTACTGAAGGGAGGACTTGCAGCTCTGAAGGTGGACAAGGTTATAGGACTGGATGGGATACAGCCAAGGCTACTTAAGGAACTCAGGGAGGTGCTTGCTGCCCCATTAATGGCCTTATTCAATGGCTCACTAGAAACAGACATGACTTTGGAGGACTGGAGTAGAGCAGACGTGGTCCCTTTACATAACAGCTTCAGCAGGGAGGAGGCTAGCAACTATAGGCTGGTCAGTCTCACCTCATTGGTGAAGAAATCAATGGAAACCCTAATAAAGGCAAGGTTTGTAGAGTATCTTGAATCCAATAGGCTGCAAGACCACGAGCAATATGGATTCATGAAGGGAGGTCATGCTAGAAGAATCTGACTGACTTTTCAGCTGGGTGACCAGGGAAATGGATTAGATTAGGACAGTGGACATGGCCTATCTGGACTTTAGCAAAGTCTTTCATACTGTGCCACACAGGAGACTGATAAAGAAATTGAACTGCCTAAGGGAGGGATCCAAAGTGATGAACTGGGTTAGAAACTGATTAACCTATAGGTAATGAAGGGTGGTGGTTAATGGCACTCACTGTAACGGTGGGAGAGTGACCAGCAGGGTGCCACAGAGCTCAGTACTGGGACGAGTGCTCTTCTATGTCTTAAAAAGACATTGCAGAATAACTGGAAGGGAAATTATGCCTTTTGCAGATGACACCAAAATCTGTAAGAGGGTGGACACTCAGGAGGGGTGGAGAGAATGCATAGGGATCTGGGAAGACTCAAGGAGTGGTCAAGAGTATGGCAGTTGGGGTTCAATGTCTGAGAGTGAAAAATCATGCACCAATGGCCTAGTTGTTTTTTTTTTAACCAGGTATAGCACACTAAGCTGAAAGCTTTTTACAGGAGCGACCTGGGGAGCACAAGGAGGTTAAGTGACTTACTCAGGGTCACACAGTATGCAAGTGGAAGCTGTGGGATTCAAACCCAGGTCTGGTCTGCTGGATGTCACCAGATTTGCAGCTCAGAGCCTTAGACCACTGCACTATACTGCCGCCTAGGAACCCAGAAGCTGAGTATTCGGGTGGGGTACTGACAGCCACTAAGTAGGAAAGGGACTTTGGGTTATCTTTCTTTTCAGTTTATTTAGCTTTTAAAATTGTAATTATCAACAAAGTCCAAGAGGGTAGCATCTTTCAAAAAAGAGGTGCAAGAACAAGGGGCACAATTTCAAGATGGGGGTGGCTCAGAGGTAATGTAAGGAAGTATTTTTTCACAGAGAGGGTTGTGGATGCATGGAATGGCCTTCCAGAGAAGGTTGTGGAGTCAAAACAGTGGTTGAATTCAAACATGCATAGGACAATTATAAGGCAATTCTAGGGGTGGGGTAGAAAGAAGTAGACTGCTAGTTAACTAGGATCTGCAGCTTATCCATTAGGTAGGGAAATGGACAGACTGGGTGGGTCAAGTGGTCCTTATCTGCCATCAAATTCTATGTTTCTATGTAATTACATATCACAACATCAGTAACAAGCACACACAGACAAGAATAAATATAAAACATATAACAAAGCCTTATTGAAAAAAAGACCAGTACAACCTATCAAACTGTAAAAAAATAATAAATAAGAAAGTACCCACCTTCCACCATTGGACTGCTGCAATTATACTTACTTGACTCAAACAAATGGGTTGAGAAAATCGAGTTTAACCAAAATACAACAACTTTGAATCAAAAACAAAGGGATCCCTTTAAATGGTATAAACTGTATAAGGCAATGGCACTGCTGAATAAGTTAGTAACCATGCCTACATGGTCCCCACCATTCATGGAATGTCTTAGAATGCTGTCTAATGCTTGCAATATGTTGTTAAACATTTCAGTGTGCTCAGGAGTTCACTATGTCATTCCACCCATCGTGGTAACTTATCATCCATCCAATGACATAAAAATTAATTGCACACTTCAGAAATGATTGTGATATAGCTGTTACAAAATCCTAGTCCTTTCCCTGACAGTTACCAGTGAGGCACACCACTAGGAAAAGGTGTCTGCAAGCTCAAATGTTCTGTAGTGTAATAGAAAACCTGGGCAACTTTGAGTATCTCCTGGTAGGTAGACAGATTTGTGGTCATTAGGAGAAGGAGGCCTTGCAAGATTTGGGGTCGGTCAGTCCCTGTGTCAAGGACCAAGCATGGGAGTCTGTTTCTTTGGGCCATTAGTTCAATCACTATGCTACCAGAAGGAGTCAGGTACAGCCAGATGAACTATTAATTATTTAGGAGTACTGTCATAATCTGGGCATTCTAAAATGTATTGTTGTTAGACATGGGCACTGTGAGATATGTGCCGGCATATAATTGGCCCCAGGGAGAGTGGTTGCCATACCTGGGAGTATTCCACACACAAATGGTCTTTGGGGAGTCAGGGCTAGAGACCCCATAGGAGGTTAGGGATGTAGTGGAACAGAAATGTATTTGAACAAGAACCAGCCAATGTCATTTTAATGCCCCTTCACTCTGGGGTATACCTGGCATTAGTACTGTAGGAATAATTCAAGGAGTTAGGTTCTGGAATGGTGGGGTGGAAATAGAGCCACTATATTAAATGTGAAGATGATGCACGTGTGATGCAGTAAAATATGGTGCTAGCTGTCAGTGGCTCATCAGGTTGCACACTCACCTCTGAGGCTGGAAAATCAGAAAGCTGTGGGTTCTATCCCCACACCAGGAACTTGGGTTAAACCTCAATACTGACACTGTGATGCAGCATGAGGGGGTGCTGCATCCTGAGGTGCCATCTTTTGATGAGACATTAAACTGAGGTCCCATATGCCTGTTCTGGTGGTAGTTCAGGTGGATGTTAAAGATCCCATGGCACTTCTCAAAAAGAGCAGGGAGTTTTATTGAATAACCACAAACAAAATATGCAAATCAAAACATACAGAAAGGCAACCACTAATCACATAAAGGAAATGTAAATATAATAACTTAATAAGTAGCTCCTCAAATGCATAAACCCCATAATGCTGAATCTGACCTAAGAGATCTTTATTTTATTTATTTATTTATTTTTATTTTAGTCTTTGGTAACTGGGTATCGCCCACTAGGCACAAGTGCCTGTTTTCAAGGGTGACCTGGGAGCACTGGGCGGTTAAGTGACTTGCTCAGAGTCACACAGTATGCAAGTAGAGGTTGTGAGAATCAAACTCAGGTCTGGTCTGATTGATGTATCAAGCTCATTCACACCTCGTTCCTCTAACCTCTAGGCTCTACTGCAAACCCAAGATTTGAGGATACCCACCTGCTCCTGGCAGTTCAAAAGCAAATACATAATCTTATTTTAAGCATATTTTTGAACAAAGGTACAACCTCTCCACCGCATCATTATTTTAGACTTGGGTTGCATTTTCTTTTCTTTCACACATATATCTGACAATGCAGACTCACAAACTTTGTTAAATGTAACATAAGACATTTGTTGTTGCTGCTGAATTAAAACTGACATCTGCTTTGCCATAGGTAGTATTTAAGGCAAGCAAAAATACTATCACAGAACTGCTATAATAGATTTTAAGCAAAGAGGGAAATTTCCCAAATCAAACTTTACACGTTAGTTGAGCCAACCAAGGCAATTGCCACTTCTTTTGCCAAAAAGGCCACAAGCCAGAAGCATATGAACATGTGAAAAAAGTGATCCTCGTTTCCAATTGTAAAGTGCACACAGGATACAAACAATTCCTATCTTCTAGTGCTTTGTGCTAACTGTTACTCTTCACCCCAATCACCCATGTGCACACAACCATTATACATCCTACATCCTCTTAGGTACCTTTTTATTAATCAAGGTTTTAAGCACAAATTTATTTGCAGAAGAGGCAAGTCTTAAATTCAAGATTTACTGGGCCTATATACCCTAGGATCCAAGCATAGGCGTCTTTCCTGGCTCCGTGAATAATCATTAGTTTCTGAACTTTCCATTTCGATAATTTCTGGAAAGTGCTGATATCTTGGACACTTTGTGACCTTAGGGGCCATGTTGTCCCATTACTTATTATTGTCTCATGGGAGTTCCATCCAATTTAGCCACTAAGGAGCAATGTTGTTTGAATAAACATGTCAAATGTTTTGACCAAAAATAGGTATGGAAAAACACTACAGGGTTTCACCATGTTAAGACCCCTTTCCTCAAAGGTAGATAGGTCACTTTCCTTTTTATGGGATTCAGCCTGCTGCCCCACAGAAGCTGTAAAATAGGTTATAAAATTTAGTGTCAGCAACAGGTAAAGGAAACACTGCAACAACATATAGAAAAACTCACAGCAAAATGGCTTTATAATAAAAATCCTTTTCATTTGGACATTTTCCAGCCCTTCCACTTCATAACTTTTGCTTCTCTGATCTGTAGTGCCTTCCTCCAATTAACTATATCCATCTCTCCTGGCCCATAAATTATACACAATATTTTTATTGGTTCCTTTTAAATTTGTATATTAAGGGTATTGGCTCACTCCTCTGAGGACTGACCTAAAAGCAAATCTCTGCTTTTACCCAAATTCAGCTTTGACCCTGAGACCCTGGAAAATGTGTTTTCAAAAGAAATTCCTCCAAGCTAGTTCTATCTCAGAGAAAAAACACAAATTATCTACGTACACCAAAGCAGTAACCCTATCACCCAATTGAGACCCTGAAATACCTCTGATGCCTATATTTACCACCACTCTCTGAATAAAAGGGTCCATAGAAAATATATATAACAAGGGCTCAAAGGTTATCCCTGACGTACCCCTTTATGAATTTGAATATATCTCCCACTCCTGCCCGTGATTTCGGAGTGATAATGTCGTTTTATATAACAGCTGATCCATTTAACAAAGTCCTGAGGTATCCCATACTGTTGTAACATTTTAAATAAAAAACATGATTTGCCCTATCAAAGGCTTTACTTTGGTCCAATGACACTAAACAACCAGCCTCTGCTCCCCATTACAAAATGCTGTGACTTCCCTTAATAATGCCAAATTGTCATGTATGTTCCTCCCAGTGACTGAACAGGTTTGTGCTGAATGAATAAGCCCTGGGCCACCACTTTCAACCTGTTTTGCAAAACATGTGCTAGAATTTTGAAATGAATTTAAAACACTAATAGGTCTCCAGTTGCCAATATCCGACCTCTCCCCAGATGTGTGTAGAAAATTACTAAGCCCAAAGTGAACTCCAGCTGGTACATTGTTCTTGGTAAAGAAATAATTAAATACTTTTGAAGAAATGCTGCCAGTATGGATGGAAAGTTCTATAAAATTCATTAGGAACTCCATCTGGCCCTGGCGCAATACCAATTTCAAAACATTGATAACCTGAAAACTTCTTGTTCTGTAATTGGGGCGATAATTTCAAAATGTCAGAAGAAACCAGCTCCTGTGTTAAGCACCACCAAAAAGTCATCCATCTCCTGCTCAGTACTAGACTCTAGGGTAGCATAAAAGTTCAAATGGTTCTCCATAATGTGCCTAATCTCTGCAGTCTAAAACCCTGCTCAACTCTCTTATTCCTCAGGCTTACAAACCTAGACCTGTTTTTATGCTCCTTACAAGCCTGACATGAGTCTGAGTATGGTGTTTTATTTGTTCAAAACATAATTCATTTTACAAAGACGCCGCCTATCGTACTGCATTTTTTTTATTTAAATTTTACCCTGGTTATTTGATCTGATAAATCTATGTGAGATGCATAAGAAGCGGTTAAAAGGCGATATAGTTAATTCCACAACCCTAAGTACTGAATCAGCTTTCTTCTGGCCCTACTTTTACCATATCTGTGCAAATACTGACATACTTCCTTCTTAGTATCCATCCACCAAAAGAATAAATCCTCATACAGAGAAACCAGAGAGCCCTGGCTATAAAACTGACAAAAGCTCAGATTGTAACCCCAAATCTGATAAACTAGAACAATTCATTTTCCAATGGAGGGAAAGCTGTACTTTCCCAAACTCAGTATTGACAGTAGTTTTATCAAAAGATGATCCGAGAATTTGAAAGGCACTACAGTGGTGGAGAATACTTGTATTCTCAGAGATGTAAAACATAATCTATTTTAATGTGAAGGAACCCTTTAACAAAAGTGTGCTGTATTGGAGGGAAGTGTTCAAAAAGCAATCTTTCATTTCAGTTGTATCAATACATTTCTTCAAAGCATGGTATTACAATAAACTTTTTTTTGCAAAGTATGGGTCTTGGTATCCAGTGTACAATTGAAGTCCCCACCTAGAGAGACATTCCTATTCACAGCCAAATAAGGTTGTATCTCTTGCAAGAGTTACCCTCTCAGCCTTACTCTGGGTCCCATAAATTACCATAAATCTACTATACTGATTATGCATTACACCATCAACAAGTACAGCTATTCCCAGCAGCATATAAACAAGTTTTGAAATTTTAAACCTCCTCCTTTAAACGAAAGACCCACTCCATCTGCTCTATCCAGACCAAATGCATAATAGGAAGGACCCCATCCCTATGCACATTTAACCTGTGCTACAGTTGAATCTGAATTTAGCCAGGTTTCTTGTAAGAAACTCACCTCACAAGCTAAATCCTTAATCAAAGAAAAACAGTATCCACTTCTAGTATTCAACAAACTGCACATATTTGCTGAGGCAATAGAAAATAACACCATTTATGACATTACAAAAGTTGTTTTAAGTCTTTTCTTCTTTTTTCTTTTCAGCAAGGATTTTTCTCCTCTTAGTATCGAGTTGAGTTGATGTGGATGAAGAAACGTCAAATTCAAATCCCTGAACTGACTTGACCCTCTTCTTGGGGTGTCAAAACCTTGAAAGGGTTTGAGGTAGCTACCTCCCTTGGCATAATTTTTGGCTCTGGAGGCTCCGTTGATGTTCAGACATATTAGACTCAGTGGGTACGGGGAAGCATCTGAGAGGTGACCATCTTAGGAGTGGAGCCACATCAGGGACCTCTTCCCTGGGTCCACATCCATTTGGTGTCTACCTCAACTGAAGCTCCTTCAGTTGCAACAGGCTGGCCCTGGCCTGATCTTGCTTGTCCGTGGGCTACTTGTGGTAGGGGGTTCCTGCCTAGGAGTAGGCTTGGACGTGGAATGATTATCCTGTGTTTCAGCACACTGGGCTTTTTTTTCAAATTGTCAGGATTTATGCTTCTTACATTGTTCTCTGAAACCCAGGACAATCCTGGAACATGTGTCCATAGTCATCACAGAGGTTACATTTAACATGGTTATTACATTGGGAGCTACATGCCCACATTCTCCACATAACCCACATCTTACAATGTCACACACATTGGAGAGCTGTGACCAAGCCCCACACCTGTAGCAGGCCTTAGGCTGGCCGGGTTAGAAACAGACCCTCTATCTCAGCCTAGAAAGCCTGTTCAGGATATGGAAAACCTCCTCAGTGTGCCGTAGTTTGACCTTGAACCTCCACCCCTGCCCATAAGAATTTAGAGTCAATAATAGTCTCTGGGGCACTCAGAACATCACGCCTTTGATTCAACCAGTGGGCTATGTCTCCACATGAACTGTTTCATTAGGAACAGAACAGTGATATTTTTGATTGTGGGTTTAGTTAATGGGATTGCCACAAAGGGCGTTCAGAGGGAAAAAATTTACACTGATTATATTTGTTCCAGAATTGCTCCAGGCCTTGCATGGATCTGAAGCTGATATCAAAGTTGTCCTTGCCCATGATGTGAATCAGGACATATATCTCAGAGGCCATACAATGTAAGGATTCCTTCAATAGTGTTCTGCCCACATATGCTCTGACCAGCCTAACATCCATGCCTCCTCTGTATCTGAGGAGGACAGCATTCCTCTTAGGGGCAGTTCAGCTCTGTCAGAGAAATCCTGAAACCTGGTGTTGCCCCAAGGTGGGGGGTAAACCTGGATCTGTCCCTAGAAGGTGCTTGTCTATGAGCCTCAGGCCTAGCAGGCTGAGTAACTACTTCTGAAAATGTTCTCAGTCCTGCAGTGGTAGATATGCTCAGACCTGCCCTTAAGTCATTTTCCACAAGCCCTCCTCCAATGTCAGAAGACTTGGCCACAGAAGGGCTCTGAATTGTAGCAGTGTCACCAGACCTGGAAGGAGACATGCTCCGAAGGCTAGTCGGGAGCTCAGGCACTGAGCAGTACTCTCCCATCAGGTCTATCAACCCCTTGTTTATGTCTGTGTCCATTTTAACAATAAATCAGAAGCTTCCTGGTTTTCATCCAGGTTTACCTGACTCTGGGTTGGTATTTTCTGCAGTTCACTACCCTGAATGTAAGTTTTAGACATCAATAGATACCCAATCCAGGTCCAGTTCCCAGATCCCTTTTGTACATAGTTTCCATTCTGTACCCCCAAGAGCCAACTCCAGTGTCCACTCCATCTGATCTGAGTCCAATTTAGGCCAAAAGCAGCAGCCACAGCCTCCTTGGTCGAGTTCCCATTCGTGGCTAGTCCCTGAGCCACTCCTACCTCTGGATTAGCCCACCCAGTACCACACTTGTACTACATCCTGGTGTTTATGGCCTGCTACTTTCTTCCTGGTGCTCGCCATGTTTGGGAGCTCTTGTACCTGTTATACCTCCGTCTTCTTCCTCCAAGAGACGGTGTACCTGGCATCATTTAGCTTCCAAGACCTGTTCCAAATGTTCAGATGCTTTCCTATATCCAAAGCCAATGTTTACTGAAAATCCTCCTCCTCATTGAAATCTGGACCGTGATGCATTCAGCCTCTGATGCCTCGTCGATTCCTCCATTACCGCAGCTGATGCCGTGGAGCTAAAGGTTAATCGTCATCCATGAGGGCTCCAGCAGGGACTGGGATTGGTGCTCCAGCCTACCCTTCTCTCTCTCCTCCAAAACCTGAGAATCCACCATGTCCCATTCAGCAGTGCAGCAGTACCACCTGCTGACAACATTCCGTAACAGTAGGGATTTTTTTTATTATAAACTTCAAAATGAAATAAATGTAAAACAATGTTAATTCACACAAAATAATATACAAATCATAAGAAAAATCAAATAAGTATTACAGTCATACTTTTTCTAAATTACTTTCAAATAAATCTGTAAAACCCAAATTATATCCTAATACTGAAAATATCCCCGCTAAAAAGAGTAGGAATTTTTATTGAAGATATAAAGAAAAGCAAGGTTAAACAGTGATACATGTTAACTTCACATGAAAGAAAATCTGAAACCAGGAGAACATAAAAAAACACCCCAAAACAAAACCTGCAGCATCCCTAAAGAAAAAAACTAAAAATATATACAAACACGATTTACTTCATATTGAACATACTTCCTTAATTAAACACAAAATCCTCCCTGGCCCCTCTCATTCCTCTCTTTATCCAAGGAGTAAGCAGAAGTTTTATTTCACAAACTGCAACACAAGAGAAAACAAGGAAAACAAACATTTCATAAATATTTCCAACCCCGATTTCCTCTTGTATAATGTTCCGAGAAAAACATTGCTTCATCATTCTTGTATCATATTATACTAATAACCTTGTTCATACTTCAAAATCTTAATATCTATAAGCCATCAGATTATCACCCTCTCCTCTCAGACCTATCATCAGCCATATTTTTGAAAGAATGGGAACCCTTTCCACCAAGCCTGTACTTTTGTGCTAGGATGATACCAGATAGCCATTTCATATACTTTTCATAGTCATGCCTCATAACCTAAGACAACAAAGGTGCTGAAATATTAACTGCTTCTATCCTGCCAGAGATAAAATATTACAATAGAAAAGAATATATTCAACGTTGAATCTACACAATTGGACAGTAAAAAGGAATAATCTCCTAAAGCAATTTGCTCATATGTAAGTATCCTAAGCCAAGTTAATTTCCATTGTCTAGCTAAATATACCCATAAACCACTAGAGAATGGGCATACCAATAAAAAATGTTCCATCGTCTCTATTTGATTCACACATTCTGGGTATAGGCAATATCATTCCTCCAGACTTTTATGTTTGCAATTCCTTTTAACTCATAATCTCCCATGCAAGCTAACCACAGCACATCCGCATCCTTTTTAGAATTATTTTATTCATTAATTGATTCAAAACCATCTCCACTTTTGCCACCTGACAACCTTTAATTTCTGCTATTTCAGGCCCAGTGAAATCTAACACTTGATTATACAATACTTTCCTTGTTTTCCTTTTAAATGAGACTTATACACCCCCATTTACATAGCTTTTGTAAAGATGATCTAAAACAATCTGAGATTTTCCATCTATAATTAAACCTTAAAGGCATCTCACTCCAGAATTCAAAAACTGGACCTAAATTATTAAAAAGCCAGGTTTTCACTAAAGACTCTGTATCTTGAACAGTCACTTGAAAGGACCCTGACCAAAGATAGTATGGAAAAACTACTGGGTTTAGCATGTTTAAAACCTTTATGCTTATGTACATAAGTAATTTCTCTTTTCACTGGATTCAGCCTTGATCCCACAACATCTGAAAAACAAAATTTCAACAATTTTGTTTCCACTTAACAGGTAATGGAAAACAGAGCTAACATATAACAGGCAGGGTACTAAAAATTGCTTTATAATAAAAGCTTATTTTGTTTTGAAAGTTTCAATTTTTCCATTTACTCACCTTCCCTTCACAAACATTGACTATTTTCCCAATTTGTGCTGCCATATCCCCACTCCAAAAAGTACTTCTAGTATTTTAATTGGATCCCTTGAAATAGCAATGATTCCTATAGTAGATACTCCTACCTCTGCAGATCCACTATTAAACCCTTACATTTCTGAAAATGTAAGGCTGCCCCTAAAGGTTACTATATCTGGCAATTTCTTGTAACATAACCAGAATACTATTATGATTTCTTAGAAATAGGCAAAATCATCTGTGTATGCCACTATTTTGATCTCCTGTGGTCTATATTTTCCCAAATCCCTATATATTATTATTTGACCATATATATCTGATTAAAGGGTCCAAAACAAAAGTATACAAGAGGGGCTCAGGGGCACCTTTGCCTCACACCAAGCTTTACCGTGATCCAGTTTCCCTCTTTACCCACAATTAAAGGTATAACCTCTGCATGTTTATAAATCAATTGTAACCATTGTATAACCCTCCCAGGTATCCCATGACATTTTAAAATGGAAAACAAAATTCATGGCTTACTCTATCAAATGCTTTATGCTGGTCAAGGGACAACACATATCCTGGCTGACCCATTCTGTTACTATAATCTATTACATCCCTAATAATGGAGAGATTCTCTTTAATATTCCTTTCAGGAATGGAACATGTTTGCACTGGATGTATTAGATTTTGTGCAACCTTCCTGAGCTGTTCTTGTAATGTACTTGTAAAAATTTTCAAATCTGAATTTAGGAGACAAATTGGTCTCCAATTGTCCAAATCCTCTGGTCCCCATTTTTATATAAAAATATCACCAACCCTTTAGAAAAATCTGGGTATTATGTTTTGTATGAGCCAGAAATTAAATACTTTAGCCAAGCAGAAAGCAATAATGTCACTGTATTTTATAAAAGGAATTCAAAATCCCATCTCTTCCCGGGAGGTGCCTTCCTTCAGGGTACATATTGTATCCAGTATTTACTGGCCAGTTATTTCAACCATCAAATTTTCCCCATCTTCCACCTCCACTTGGCAGATACGCTGCACCTCTATCTGATCTATTTCCCAGGCCTGGTATAGTACAGTTAAATATTTTCAACTACATTTCTTATGTCTTCTGTAGAGGATACAATTGCCGCTTGTTGAGCTCTTAATTCCTCAATACTAGAATTTATACGCTTCTCTTACAGGCCTCACAGGGATCTCTGTAAGGAGTCTTTTGAGTCCCATATGATAGTTCTGCTTGCAAAGATTTCAATCTGTCATATTGTAGCATCCTCATTTACTGCTTTATAGCTGAAATTTGCCCTGAAAATCCTGTTTCGAGGTTTATGTTAAAGAAATTAATTTTAACAAATGAGTTCTCAGTGTAATATATTAAAATAACTTGTTATTTGGGGATGTTTTCCGAAATTTTTGAAACCAGATTGTCAAATCCTTCTTGGTTTCAAGCCACCAATCACCTAAGTCCTCTTTGAACCCATAACAGAGATCCTGGGCATCACAATGGAGGTAACATTTATTCTCGCAACCTGTTCTGCCAAATGGATTATTCAGTCACCATCTAGTGGTGACTGACGAAATTATCCTGCTATTATAAAAGGGCCTGAAAATGGAGCTTTTGATTGGCTGTAAACATTCTAACAGCCTTATGTTAATCTTTTATTAACATATATGTAGAACTTAGCCATATGCTGAACAAGGTTTAACACTGTTTAAAACATTTTTATTATATGTAATAAGAACTCCAGGATTATGTTAATGGTCAGTTAATCACCTTCAGGTGGCACTGCCACACCTCGTGCCAGTACACCCTCAAAAGGTGATTAATAGACCATTAACATAACCCTTGGTCATGCCTTATTACTTAAATAGAGAGAACCGCTTGTAGCATAAGATGATCTGAGAATTCTACTGGTGTTATTCTAGTTCTAGTAAATCTTCTTACCCACTGTCTAGATATCAAAATGTAGTCTATTTTGTCATGAAATCATTTTCACAAATGTATGCGTGACCATTGGGAAAGCATTTATTGAACAATCAATTACATCTGCTGTTTTTACTAAAGACTGAAAAGCCACTGAATCACAGTACACTTTCTTCCTGTAATTGCCTACAACAAAAGTGTCTAATGTACAGTTAAAATTTCCTCCTACAACCACCACCCTTGCAGTTGCTAAAAGGGTTGCATTAGGGTAAACAATTCCACCTTTTCAGATTTCTTTGGGGTGTATAGATGGAAATGAATCTACAGGAGACATTAAACCAAATTCCATCCACTAATAAAGCTCTTCCAGGTATAATGTCCACTAGCTTTTTCTAATTTAAAGCTATAGCCAGAAAACAAATCCCTACCCCATCCGCTTGGTTCTGTCCAAAGGACCAATATGATGGGCCCCAAATTCAGTTATTCTTGGCCCCTAGCATACCTACATATGAATTCATCCATGTTTCTTGTATAAAAGAAATGTCATACCTATATCCATGCAACAGTGAAAACACAGCCGATTGTTTTCTAGTATTATGAATACCGTGTACATTAAAGGTAAATGCTGAAAAGAAGACATTGCAAAAATGCTTTACATCTTAGCCCACCAAAAACTCTCATTGTCATCCAATTTGTTTCCTTTTCTTTTTTCCATATCCACTTTCGCTATACCAGACTGTAAATCCATAGTCCCTGATCTTGATGATCCATCCGATAACTCATTTTCCAGTTCAGAGTCCCCCAATTTTTAGGGGACAGAACTGAGAAAGGATTGTCAGTAGCTATTTCTTCTCCTGCTATCCCAGTCTTAGCTAGTCTCAGACTTCTTCTTCTAGTTTCTGGCTGAGACTAGGCTGTCTGTGGGGGGCATGTTTGGTACTGCCATATCTTCCTGCATTTTAGTCCTTGCTGTATCTGCTTCTTGTTGTGGAATTATTTCTTCCTCTGAATGTATCTCTTCTGGGATCTGTCCTGAGAGGGAGGGAGGGAGCCATCTTCATCCATGCCTTCCGTAGCCTGATTCTCCATATCCGGTTCAGAACTGGGATTCTCTTTCCTCAGTAGAATGTGGATTTGTGCCTGCAGGTTCCATCCTTGGTACAGATGAATCATACTGGGATTTTTATGAAGTCATCTGGGTCCACAGTCCTATCCTTGTTTCGAGCCGCCCATGGGCATTCCTGAAAAATATGGCCTTGTTCATCGCAAAGGTTACACCTGGACTGATTTCTGCATTGATACTATTGTGATTGAATTCCCAGCATATTCCACATCTTAACTAATCACATACGTTGGACTAATGTGTTCTGGCCCGACATTTATAACATGCCTTCGCTGACTGGAATAAAAACACACCGCCTGGTCTTTACCGAGAAAGAAACTGTTTGGGATGTGAACAACCCCATCGATTGTTTGCTAAGTTTAACTTTTAAATGCCAGCCGCCTGTCCAAAAGGCTTCAGAGTCTAAGAGTGCTTCAGGGCACTCAAGACTTCATCTCTGTTGAAGCCAGTGATGTATATCGCACACATGTATACTCTCATTCCAAAACATTATAGTCACCATCTTGATCAAAGGCTTTGTCGGGAATGGCAAAAGGGAGTCCATAAGGGGAAAATTTACATTGATTGTATAATATCCAGAATCTTTCCAGTCCTGCAGATGTCCTAAATGTATATCAAAATTGTCCTCACTGGACACATGTATCAGGGCATATACATCCTGAGCTGTGAATTTTAAAGAATTTTTCAATAAAGTCTGACCCACATATAGCCTATCTGGATGTATCTCTAAACCCCTTTGTAACACAGCCTTACTGCATTTCTCCAAGGAGTTGGTTCAGATCTGTGAAACAATTTTGAAAACCGTGGTTGGGGGGTTACAGGACCTTCTTCTGATGTTTGACTATTGCCCGAGGGGTTTGCCCTCCTTTGCAGATGGCCTTCAGTGTTCCCAGCAGGATGAGGAATTGGTTTTGGGACAGTGGGTCTAAACTCATTCTCTTCTCCTGAAACCCCAGTGTCATTCTGTTCATCCCTTGCCAATGGGTCAGAGATTTCAGCACCTAAAACTACAGGTTCTGAAGCTAATTTTACCTTTTCTTGCTGTTTGTGCATGTCCTTAGGTAAATCAGTAGAAGCCAGTTTGTCAGCTCCTCACTATGCCCCTGCTTGTAGAGGCCTCCAGTTGTGGGAATGTCTCAAATTCTCCTGGCATCCTGAGCATTTTCTTCTCCTCCGTATCCTGGATGCCAGTGTCATTCAGTAATACATTTTGCAGCCTTCTTTCTGTGCTCAGATCTCTGTTTTGAGAAGTTTTATTTCCTCCTCAAAGGCTCCTTATCCCTAAAAGATCACTCAATACATGCTTTTCCATCATCTCCTTGTTTCATATGCCTAGAGACTTTATCTCCTGCTTGTGCCATAGTGTTTCCTACCCCATTTCCTGGACAATCCAAAAGTTGTTTACCTGAAATAGAAACTTCAGTCCACAGTCCAGGCCTGTGGCATCAGGTGTAACTTGCTACATTCCCAAAGCAGGTCAGGGACCCAAGTCCCATTTTCATTTTGCATCCAGCCTGCCTCCCCAAGCGCTCCTTATGGAGACCAATCATGGATATGGTAGGTTGCTCAGGGACCCCAAATTGTTTTGAAATTAATTTCCCAGTTGAATAGTCACTTGCCAATGGTTTTGTACATACAGAAGTAGTAAGTAAGTTTTGTGTCTGACCTGGTAGTAGTATCTGTCACCCAAAGGTTGTTCCAGCAATTCTGTGTTTTTTAAAGCGATTTTCCTTTTTCATAACGCCTCATCCTCAGCTAACATAGTTAGCAAAAATGTCCTTCTTTCATCAATATCCCTTTCAGCTGAGCAGCAGCAACAGCTGCAATATCAGTCATTCCTGTAAAGTTGTCTGCATCCTCCAACAGCAGAGGCATGGCTAATCTCGATTCATCCTCATCCTCCATAGAGGTATCTGAATTATCTCTGAATCATCGCCCTCCAGACTTACTTTCCTATTTTCAAAAGGACAAGGTAATTCTGCACCTGCCAGCAGCATCTCCTCCTCTGCTGTCTCCTCCACATCTGCCATCTTGGTACCGCAGACAAAGGTTCCTGCCTGCTCACAGGAAACAAGGCCCTCTGCAGGAAGAGATGGGAGTTTCCCTGGTGTCTTGGCAATTTCCCATTCACTAAAAAAATACCACCAAAAGCTTAATCTGGTTCAATGTCAGTTGGCACCCATCTGTATCCCCCTCCCTGGGATGAGGCTGAAAATAGGCAGAATGGTCTAGTCCTCCTTTCCCAGTCAACAAAAACTAAATAAATAAAAAATAAATCGATGTCATAAGAAACTGAACAGTAGCTGTAAGGGAATGCTTTTAAGCAGTGTGTACCATCTAATAGCAAATAAATGCACCCGGCTTGATCCCAGCTGCATGGCCAGTCTCAGTTTATGTGTGGTCTCATGTTTGTTGGTACATTTTTCCAGAGTCCCAGGACTGTGGTGGTACAAGTATCTGGTGAAGTTACAAGTTCTGTGATGGAAAGAGGAAGCTCTCTGATGATAATACTACCATATAACTTTATACACGGTGGGGAGGGGGTGTGTGCTTGACCATTACATAATATGCTTTTAGTTTGGGTGACAAACATTTATATAATGGGCTGTTTAATGTTAAACTCTAACTTGCACTTTAATAGCTTTACCCGATCAATTGAATTGCACAAAATTTTTGTATCATGATCTGGGGAGGGAAGGTCTCTTGATTTGCCAAGTTCCATTACAGTTTGATCTGAGGATTCTGAGATCTGGATAGTGCATTTTAGGAAAAATCAGGTTTTTTTGTCATCACCTACAGCCCAGAAGGTTTGGAATTTTGGTCTGAAATGTTCAGGGTAGAAAGGGCTTGCCCCAGAATAGTGCCTTTCCTTGGTTTGGTGAAACAATACAATAATCCCATTCCCAAGTTATGAGGATTTGAAAGTTCAGCCTGAGCATGCTCAGTAGGTCTTTTGGCTAGACCTTTGATACCCTCCTGAGCATGTTCAGAACCAGAATTTAAAATCCTCGTAACTTGGGAGCAGATTAATAATTTTTCACCAAACCAATGAAAGGCACCATTCTGGGATAATCCTCACTAACTTAAAAATTTCATACAAAAATTCCAAACCATCTGTGCTGTTGGTGATGATAAAAAATCCTGATTTTGCCTAAAATTGTACTATTCTAATCTTGGAATCCGCTCATCTGACTGAAACCAAACTTGACAAATCAAGACACATTGCCCCAAGACAGTGCGTGCAAACTGTTGTGCAATTCGTTGAATGGGCGCAGTTATTAATATATTTATATACAGTACATATATCTACATACAGTATCATAGTGGCAAGATAGTACCAATATAGTTTGGGTTGCATAGGCTGTTTAATGTTAAACTCCTAACTTTCAACTTTTGCACCTTAATAGTTTTGCCACCATTCAAAGAAATCGAATAACATTTGCATGCACAATCTGGGGGCAATGTCTCTTGATTTGCCAAGTTTTGTTCCAGTCAGATACGCAGACTTTGAGATCTGGATAGTACATTTTTAGGAAAATTGTTTTTTTCTTTTGCTGTTTGCAGTTTGGAATTTTGGGCTGAATTTTCAGGATAGAAAGGGCTTGCCCCAGAATGGTGCCTTTTAATTGGTTTGGTAAAATATAATCTGTTCAGTTTGAATTCTTTTCTGAATGTTCAGGGTAGAAAGAGATTGCCACAGAATGGTGCATATCATTGCTTGGTGAAAAAATATGAATCTGTTCCCAAGTTATAAGGATTTGAAATTTCAGTTCTGAGCCTGCTCAGTAGGATCTTTGGATAGATGTTTGATGCCCTACTGAGCAAGCTCAGAATCCAAATTTCAAATCCTTATACCTTGGGAAAGGATGAACATTTTTTCACCAAATCAATGAAAGGCACCATTCTGGGCAAGTTCTTTCTACCCTGAAAATTTCAGACTAAAATTCCAAACCACCTGGGCTGCAAGTGATAAAAAAAACACAGGGACAAAACAATTCTCCCAAAAATGCACTATCTGGATCTTGGAATCTGCACATCCCACTGGAATGAAACTTGACTATCAAAACACCTTGCTCCCCAGAGTGCATGAGCAAAATGTCATTCACTTTCATTGAATGGGGTGAAGCTCTTAATAAATTTATATACAGTATATTTTTATTTATTTATTTCGTTTTGTTGACCGGTAAGTGCACTAGACAAATCCTGACTATTTTCAGGCACCACCCGGGGGATGGGATACAGATGAATGGCAATTGACCTTGAACCAGATTAAGCTGTTGGTATTTTTAGTGAGTGAGGGAAATTTGGCGAGACACCGGGAAATTCCCCTACTTTTCAATAAGTGCCATGGGATCTTTAACATCCACCTGAACTACCACCAGTCCAGGCAGATGGGACCTCGGTTTAATGTCTCATCCGAAGACGGTACCTCAGAAGTGCAGCACCCTCTCATGCTGCACTACAGTGTCAATACTGGATATTAACCCAAGTGCCAGATGTGGGAACTGAACCCACAACCCTCTGATCTCCCAGCCTCAGAGGCAAGTGTGCTACCTACTGAGCCACTGACACTGCTAATATATCTACATACAGTTCTATAATGGCACAGTAGCACCACTGTAGTTAGGGTTGAGTAGGCTGTTTAAATGTAAACCGCAACTTTGCACCTTAATAGCTTTGCCCTGTTAAATGGACTTGCACAACATTTTGCATGCACAGTTGGGGGGCAGGGTCTCTGATTTGCTAAGTTTCATTTCAGTCGGAGTGCAGATTCCGAGATATGGATAGTACATTTTAGGAAAAATTGTGTGTGTGTGTGTGTGTGTGTGTGTGTGTGTGTGTGAAAAAACATTAATCTGTTCCTAAGTTATAAGAATATGAATTGTCAGTTCTGAGCATGCTCCGTAGGGTCTTTCGGATAGGCGTTTGATACCCTATGGAGCATGCTGAGAAGCAACATTTCACATTTTTGTAACGTGGGAATAGATTAATTTTCTTTCACCTAACTAATGAAAGGCACCACTCTGGGAAAGCTCTTTTACCCTGAAAATTTCAGACCAAAATTCCAAACCATCTGGGCTGTAGGTGATTACAAAAAGCAAAGCCCTTGATTTTTCCTGGATCTCAGAACCCACACATACAACTGAAACAAAACTTAACAAATCAAGACACCTTTCCTCCAGACAGCACATGCAAACATCTGTGCAAATCCATGAAATGGGAGGAAGCTATTAATACTGTTTATAAAATGGGCTAAGAAATCCCAAAGCACTGATTGGCTACAACATCATCTGAGCCTTGTCCTTATCAGATGATATTGTAGCCAACCGGAACTACTGCCCACCATGATGCCCCATAACCACATAAATCAGTGAGCTCTGCCAAACCTAAACGCAAACTCTCATTAGCAGAGCTCACTGAAACGGCAGAAATCCACCACAATGGCAGTCGCACCAGCACACTATCACAGAACTGTCAGAATACCTAACTCAGATGCCACAAAAATACCCCTTCTGGCACAAACTGAAAAACTCTACTTTTCTTTTAGTCACAGACCTTTTGTTCGTCCTATTTCAATGCGATCCTCTGTAATCCTTGCTCCATCTCGGTAGTCCACCTCCCTCCCAAACACGCTCACTCCTGACAGCTGACACTGCTCGCAATTTGTCGACTTCAGTACCCATGTTAATGTAAGCTCACAAGTGTTTAAGAGCAGTACAGGACTCCTCACGTAATTTCTGTGCACAGCGAGATTTTACTATCACACCATCCAATCTACTTTTTTCATTTCACGTGAAGCGTTAACTGTGCTATAGGCTTGAAATCCCCCAGCAGCTGTTTACCTTACACTGACCATCAGTTTGAGTGAGAGCGAGTGTCTCACTGAACCACCGTAGTTAGCGCTTTTCACAGCGCTTCCTGGATTCTCCTTCTAATGGCGGGCTGGTTCGTGATACAGATTTGCGTGATACAGGATTTTTAAAAAGTGTTTCATAAAGCATCAGTTTGAGTGAGCGAGTGTCTCTCACTGGAACACGCCAGTAGTTAGCGCTTTTCTCAAGCGCTTCCTGGATTCTCCTTATAACGGGCGGGCTGGTTTGTGATAAGGATTTTTGAAAACTGTTTCATAGTTTGGACTAATATAGTGGTGGACAAGCAGGGTCAGATAGTTTCACAAAACCAGGAACCGAAATCTATGGTACCCAGTAACGGACACTCTCACTCCCAGCGGCCAGCTGTAATTCAAATAAACATTTTTAAAGTGACTACATGGGGGACTAAGGGGACTATTTTCCTATATGAACTATTAAACCTTCTTTTTATATATTTTTACTTTATCACTTTTTCTTTTTACTCATTGAATAATCAATAGAAAAGCCCATTTTATAGCGCAATAACACACTCCGAGTTGTGGGTTACGTGCTGATAAAACACGCCTAAGGGCATAGGCACTCGGCAGGCGCCTCGTGCCTTAGTACACCCCTAGCGTGCTCTTATCAGCACGCAACCCACACCTCATCGTGGTGTTATTGCTTTATATCGATATACAGTAGATGTATAATATAGGTGCAGTAGCACCCCTATAGTTAGTGTTGTACCAGCATTTCTATGTTAAATGCCAATATTTGCACCTTAATAACTGTGGCATTCTTTGATGAAATAGCTCTAAATTTGGCATGAATGGTCATTCTGCCACTGTCTCAAAATGTGGAAAGTTTCAGAATCACTTCTCGTATGGAATTTGAGATATGGAGGGTACAAAGTGAAAAGTTTCAGTTTTCATATGCTTAACATGGGATTTTTGCTCTTATCTACAGCACAGAGGAAATTAAATGTTTCCTGAAGTTCTGAGGGATGATGGGGTCTGTGCCAAGGGTATACCTTGGATAGTTTAGTGAAAGATATCTCGCCATTTTTACATTTTAACTGTTTTTGTGATAGTGGCAAGACAGGCAGGTAATTTAAAAATGTTTGATCAATCGATCGGAAAAAAAATCATTCACAGTTCTTTACACTTTGAACTTTACTGTTCGAACAGTAAAGACTGTGAACAAGTAAAGGTCCATGACAGTTTCACCTGTCATAGCTCCCTGGTGTCTAGTTGCACCCACTACACACTTATTTCCATCCCCTGAATAAAATAATATATATTCCCTGGTAGTCTAGTGGTCCTCCCCACTCCCCTGCTCTCCCATTGCCAGCCCCAATGTTCTTCTTATATTCTTTGGTAGTCTAATGATCCTCCCCTCACCCATTCTTCTATCATCATCCCTGTTGTTTTACATCATATTCCCTGGTATCTAGTGGTCCTTTCCTCCCTGTTCTTTGATCGCTGTCCCGTAGTTTTACATTATATTCCCTGGTGGGTGTCTGAGGTCCCTTCCCTCCCTGTTCTGTGATCGCGCTCCCTGTTGTTTTACATTATATTCCTGGTGGGTGTCTAGAGGTCCCTTCCCTCCCTGTTCTGTGTCACAGCCCCTGTTGTTTTACATTATATTCCCTGGTGTCTAGTGGTCTCTCTCCCCCTGTTCTTTGATCGCTGTCCCATTGTTTTACATTATATTCCCTAGTGTCTAGTGGTCCCTCCCTTCCTGTCTTCTGATTGCCACCCCTGTTGTTTTGTATTATATTCTCTGGTGTCTAATGGTCCTCCCTTTCCTGTTCTTCAATCACTGTCCCGCTGTTTTGTAATTATATGCCCCTGTGTCTACTGGTCCTCTCTGTTTCCTGTTCTCTGATTGCCACCCCATTGTTTTATATTATATCCCTGGTAGTCCAGTGGTCCCTCTCCTCCCTGTTCTTCGATCGCTGTCCTGTTGTTTTGAATTATATTCCTGGTAGTCTAGTAGCCCTCCTACCCTCTGTTCTCTGATCAATGTCCCAATGTTTTACATGATATTCCTTGGTAGTCCAGTGGTCCCTCCTCCCCCATTCTCTGATCACTGGCCCCTGTTAAAAAATATTAATTGGTAGCCCAGAGATTTCTCCACCTCCTCAATCACTGTCCCTGTATAAAAAATAGTATTGGTAGTCCAATGGTCCTCCATCCTCCCTAGTTCTCTGATTGCCATCCCCATGCTGCCTTATGTACCTGGCGTCTACTGACCCCCTGCCCCATTCTCCAGTTGCATTCCCGTATAAAAAAAATTATTGGTAGTCAAGTGGCCCTCTGCCTCCCCTGATTGCTGTCCTGTATAAAAAAATTCTAGTGGTAGTCCAGTGGTCCCTCCACCCTCCCCAATTGCTGCCCCCATTTAAAAAATTGTAGTGGTAGTCCAGTGGTCCATCAGCCCTCCCAAGATGTCCAATCACTATTCCCACTGTGCTTTATGTCCCTGGTGTCTAGTGGTACCCCTCCATCGTGTCTATCCTGAAATAAAGAAGACCATCCACTGATGTTTGTTTTCCTGCAAAAACAAACAAAAATATGGTCCTGGCCAATCAGCCTCCCACCCCACATTCCATGCAGCACACACCACCACACACCCAGTACACCCCACACACCTTTATTCACCTGAACAGGTCCAAGGTTCAAGATCCACTCTCCAATCGAAGACACATCTTACTGCTGGAACCGAGACTACAATATGAGAATCTAAGGTAAATATGGTTCAATGTATTTCAATGGGGTTTCAACTTTGATGCATAACTAAGCACTTATTAACATTTTGGCACCTGCTTTTCAAAATGGCCTTTTGGGGATACCACCTCATAAACAATATGACTGTTATGATGGAACTCCCACCCAAAGGGGATTTCGTGTCGGTTGGTGAATTCACCTTTCAGGGATTTGAAATTTTTCCTGACCTTGTTCATGAGATGGGGTCACAAGAAGGTTATGTTGAACTTTGGTGTCAAAATATGTAAAATGGCAAAGTTACATCCATTCATTGCAATTTCACTACAAATGCTTGTAACATTGGACATTTTAATATTTTGACACCAAATTTTGTAACATCTTATTATCCTGCCTCATGTATGTCACAGCTGTCATTTTTCAAATCCTGGCCAAATTGTGTTTTCACATCTGTTGTCGAATGGCGTTGTAGTTGCACGGGATTACATTTTGGTGGGATTTGAATATTTTCTGTATCAGGTACATGAAGTGGGGTAATAAGATGGCTATGCTGACAATTTGTTCACTGTGTCCTATAAATGGAAGATCAAAGCCCTTCCACAGCAACATACATATATGCAATTATGAGAGGATGGGGCCTTGGGCCCATCAGGCCCTACACTCCCACAGGCAAATAAGGCTCCCAATTACACTATCTAAAAAGGCAAAATTCTTTGCAAAAAGCTATGTTAATGCATCAGTTAGGTTGATGATAAAGTGAAAAAGTAGGAAATATTATGTAAGTTTCTAACCCTAAAACCCCTGCCTCACCCCTGAAGCAAATGAGAGGGGAGTCTTTCTTGGAGATGTCAAGCCTAACGCTCACCCCATTGCAGTAACAGAAAAGCCAAGATGTGATGGAGACAGGTGTGTATGTTTCATGAGGGCATACAATGGGGTAAGTGTTATGGCTGACAACCCCAAGAAAGACTGTATCCCTCATTCACTTCAGGGTCAGGTAGGGGTTTTAGGTTGGAAACCCTAACATAATATTTCCCTACTTTTTGCTTTCTCATCAACCCTAACTGATGCATTAGTGTAGTTTTTATGCAAAGAATTATGCAATAGATATCCCACTCTAGGGTGTGTGGCCGTCCTCTGATATATGCATGCCTTGGTGTGCATTGTTTCCACGAGGCCACAGGCCAAGTGCATCAACCACCCAAGGCATGCATCCATCAGAGTATGACCGCACACCCTAGAGTGGGTCATCTATCTTATAAATGACAAAATTGTTTTTGGGAAAAAGTACAGGTGTGCGGTTGTGCTCAGATATATGCATGATCATGTGGTGTGTTTCAACCAATCAGAAAAGAAATGTTTCATATATATGTGTGTGTGTGTGTGTGTGTATATATATATATATATATATATTTATGCAATGGGATGAGAATAAAATTGGCAAATAACAGCAGTATTTTAGGTGGTCAGACCTACAGTGAAAATATCATATTTATTCTCACTGTAGGTCATTTATCCACAGTAGATCAAAACAGGCAAGTACTACATCACCCAATCTGCCAAATGCTTCCCAGGGCTCCAGATAAGTGGAGTACTGACCTATTTTACTCACCTCATTTTAGGAAATACTCTTCAGAAATTTTTTAATGAGTACTGATACTCACCCAACATTTGTAAATACTCCACACTCCAAAGTATAGTGCTTCATAACATATTTGGTGATTCAAAAGGAGCATTTTATTCCAAATTTACAGCACTTGTACCATCCCAATTTTGTTTTACTCACTATATTTTAAAACTGGTCAGTAAACTACCCTACCTGCCAACATTATCTGGAGCATTGTTGGCACCTGATCAGTTCTTATCTAGAAAAGAACTCCATTGTTTTTAAAATGTTCTCCTTGCACCACTCCATCCAGACATTTGTATGCATCTGAATTTGGTTTTACTTATCTCAAAATGAGAAGTACAAGTACTCAGCCCAAAAATCTTATCTGGAGCCCTGTGCTTCCCCACTGGTAGCATAAAGCAGCACGAGCCCTATCTCCACCAACCACCATCAAACCACACCTGTCCTCACTATCCCCATCAACAATAGAACACCAGCACAAGTTCTCCCTCATGAATGAACAGCAACATTCAACAAGCTACCAATCAAGCATCAACTGTTAACAAGACCACAACTAGCAGTCCCAAAAAGCATTAGTCAAAGCCGTAGTTTAAAAAAGTATGAAAATGAGTGAAGCAAATGTGAGTTTTGAAATCGAAAAGATAACCTTGTAGAACCTTCACACAAGATAACCCTCTGCTGGAAGAACAGACCATAGAAATTACAACGAGAGAGAGAGAGAGAGAGAGGAGAGAACATCAACCACAACACAACATTTACTATGAATGACCTCACAGCAATAGACATAGAAGCCTATATAAATGCAAGTAAAACAAAAATACCACAAAAAAACAAACTGCGGTGGATGTCTCACTAATACAGTGCTATCTAGTGGACAAATACTATGAGCAATGCAGCCTTGAGAGCATCCCACCCAATAAGCTAAACACAATTCTATCAAGATATTTCACGAAGCTACAAAAAGACAACACCCATACAAGCTATTAACACTCCATTCCCACTTCCAAAGTATTGAAAGGCACCAAAGAACAAAATGTTACCCTGCTTCACTATCTACCGACCTAATATTTGAAAAAGCAAGACAAGTACTATCAGCCAAGCAAAAGAACCTAAAATCACAAGGTAAAGGATGCAGAGAACACACAGCTGATGAGTTAACCGATTAAATAATAGGCACCTTTATAAAACCAACAATTAGGTCCCTATAATCCACAAGCACTATGAACACTATGTGGCTGATCTGTACAACATTTTTGGCCTAAGGGAAATACAGAAGTAAGGTGATTTAAAATGGGAGATGTGACACTAAAAAAGACACAAACAGCATAGAGTACCTGGAATACAGATGAGAATGCTGCACAAATACAAGAACTGGACAAAATCCAAAAACATAGAATTAAACCATGAGCTTACAGCAACCCACACAATGAAAAAAGCATCCAGTCACAAACTACAGACTATACAAACCCAATGACCAGCAACCTGTCTACAGGAAGAAACCCATTCCTTCTATCTATGAATACTAACCAACAGCTATACAAGACATCTGCAACTTGGTTTAAAGATCAGCCCATAGAATCGACAAAATTGGGACTATCATAAAAAGATATTAGCTGACAGCAACATAGCTACTGAAAAGTGTCTCACAAACCATTCAGCAGAAAGCACCTAGTCCAAAAACTCAATGATGCAGGAGTCCCCAACAGAAATAATGCAAGTGACAAGCAACAAAAGCATCATAAGCATCAGTGACTATTGAAAACTGAATGATGACCAACAAAAGAAAATATCCTCAATACTGCACAACCAAGTAGAACAACCAGGCACGTCTTGCCAACCGACTATGTCTTACCAATCAACCACCAGTAGTATATTTGCCTCTAGCAGCTACATCAGTAGGCCCTGAAACTGCCTAGAAACCTACTTCACTAATCCAATCTTCAATGCCAAGAATATTACCATACAAATAAACCAACGAAATGCAAGCCACCCCCACCCTTAAACTAAACAATGCAGTACAGTGCTTCCATGCAACTCACAAAACTTGCATCCACTTACAGATAAGCCGAAGGTTGCCAAAAAAAAATTCATGTGATTGAAGGTTCCAGCAATGAAAGTGATTAATTTGCAAAGGTAAACCAAATCCAAACCCCAACTATTAAAAACAAAAATGAAACATAGAACTGTACTATCAGTAGCCACTGCCACCAATGCAAAACCTCTCACCCTCAACAATCCCCAACCCATCACCCTCTCCCACACCTACTAAAACATAAAAAGCATTAATAGTCATGTTTTTTCTTCCACAGATAACACAGGCATGACACATTGCTATAAAAAGATAGAAAAATGACCATCAACTGGAAAATCTAAACAAGAACATGGAAACTACACATAAAACAAGGAGGCAGTATGGCGCAGTAGTTTAAGGCTCTGAGCTGCAAACCTGGAGAGCTGGGTTTGAACCCCACAGCCCCCACTTGTGCACTGTATGACCCTGAGCAAGTCACTTAACTTGCTTGTGCTCCCAGGTCACACCTGTAAAGAAGCTTTCAGCTTAGTGTGTCTCTACTGGTAAAAATAAATAAAAAAAAAACAATGTGGACTTATATTTCAAGGCTGTAAATAAAAAGGACAAAACAAATGTGAACTACCCACAAGACAACGTGGACTTAAAATGCAAGCATCTACTGTAAACAATAAAGGACATTTACTGGGACCTTTTCTTAAACATACCATGGACAAATCCTAGTTTAAGGTACCAAAAAACATTTACCAGAAACATTTAAAGTACCATAGTAGCTTATAACAGCATAGTTCCTCTAGAAAAGAATGTTGGTTGCTTAAATAAAAAAATGCAATATGTTTCAACAATGACTCTGAAATGTTAACTACTAACCCCTAGTTAAGAAAGCCTCTCCTAACTACAGTAATACCCTACCAACTCTCAATCAATTTGAAAGTGCTCTTACCTTTAATAGCAGTGCTCCTGTTCTGGAAATGTTTGTGATGAGTGTCAAAAATAAACCTTTCTGTTGCAAAATTCGTACTAGTCCTTAATTCTTAAAAATCCAAACTATGCCCCAAAAAACAAATTAGCAAGCACTGAAATGAAAACAAATGGCAACAAAGATAACCCACAGAGAAACAACCCCATAAAAAAAAAAAAAGAAATGAATCCAATGGTCATCACGATCAAGCCCAGTAATCCAACCAGATGAACAATCTTTCAGAAGAATGTAATCCAATGGTCCTGAATCAGCAAATAAATTAGCTCCATGAATGCAGCCCAGACTCACCGACAGACGCCCAGCATCCACCGTTACCTGAGAAAGCCGATCCTCCAGACCCACGCTAAACACCATGCACTCCAAATGGGATAAATCCATGATGCACCACTGCTCCACCAACATCCATGAAGGTCCGAACATCGATGGTGTATTCCTGAAATGGAACAAGCACACGCAGTCACACTCCACAAGGCCCTATGGCCGGCAACTGCAGAAACTGCGCACTCTCCAAATAAATACCTCACCAGTCAACGAACTGCCCAATTACACAAAAGCCACAGACTAACAGACACACCTCCTCAACCAATCACAGAACAAATAGGGCTCACCAATCACAGCACACATCCCACATGACTCCCGGCCACCGCCATCCAATCAAAGTAATATTCCCGCTCTACTAGTCAATCAAAACACCCAATACAATCCAGTACTCAAATGGAAAAACTCACATGAGCCCAACATTTTAAACAATAAAAATTAAAATAATACTCATTAAAATATTAAAACACCTCACAACAATGACCGAAAACCCCAGAACAAAAAAAAAAAATTGCATAATTGAATACACCACGGGTCCGGTTGAATATCTCTCTAGTATTATTTCTCATGCCATGTGAATGATGGCATCACTCATAGCTTCACCACTCATGAAGTCATAATTCACAGGGCATGAAAAATATCAGAGATATTTCAGCCTGACCTGTGGCATCTCCTATATATATATGTATACATATATATTCCTTATATATTCTTTTGCAAAAACTGCGTTAATGCAACATTCAGAGTTCAGGCTAAAGTGGCAAAGTAGTGAAATGTGGCTTAGGGTTTAACCCTAAAACCCTGCCCCCACGACTACAACAAATCAGGGATGCAGTTTTCTTGGCGTTCCTAACCTAAAGCTCACCCATTAGGTGCCTGTGTTTCTGGAGTGTATAGAACTGGGTGAGCTTTAGGCTGACAGCACCAGGAAAACTGCACCCCTGATCTTTGTAGTCATGGGGTGGGGTTTTAGGGTTGGAAACCCTAAAGCTACATTTCACTACTTTCGCCTTTAGCCTGAACTCTAAATGTTGCATTAACATAGTTTTGCAAAGAATGAATATATATATATATATATATATATATATATATATATATATAATTCTTTTGCAACAGTAGCACTGTAATTTATAACTCTAAATTTGTTTGAAATACAGCATGTAAGAATCATTTTGGAATACTGTATGGAAAACAATATTAGATCAGTTATAACAAGTCATTTGCAAGTTACCCATAACAACAACTGATGTTGATAAAATGGAGAACACACAACTATAGTGTATGTTGGTTTGCAGATATAAAACTAAATGCTTTGGCTTTGGTTATTATGTTCCCATCAGCTCAGAGTAGCGTTTGTGTTGACATTATGCCTGGCAGCATAGAGGAGCTATAAATCTTATCACAGGATGGATCTCATGTTGGCTCAGACCAAACACCTCTCAGGGTCTATACGTCTTAGGTAGTAGACAACACTTGGAATTTATAGCTATATTTTCATGGCTAGCCTGAAAGTGTACATTAAAGTTTACATCCCACTGTTTTGATGATTTTTAGGGCTGCAGGTAGGGGAGCCTGCAGCCCTCTTGCATTAGCTCTAAAAATGAGACACTGGATTCAAACCATGGAACACTTCCTTTGGAGTTTTGAATGATCCTTCCTTGTCTTTGCAGCTCTTCAATTTAACTCTTGCAGTGCTGCAGGCTGAACATCTGTCTGGAACTCAATCAAATAGATTGATTCTAGTTATTTCAGTAGCCTAGGGATTAAGAAACAAATGCTCTGGACAATCAGTTCTCCTCCCTAACCTTGTAGTACAAGAAACTTGGTAAACAGCATTTTAGATCTAATGCAAGAGAGCTGTATACAGCCATCTTGCTGTCTGTAGCTGGAAAATGGAGTACCATGGCACACATATTTGGAGTTTCCAGTGTATCCTTCCCTAACTGCCAGTTAAATAAAATACTGTCTTGTCTCTGTTGAGCAGTTGTGACTTGCTATCTTTGGAGACAATTCACTGACATAGCTTCCAGCATATGATAGTATCTAACTGCAGAGCAGTTTCAAAATAAACTCTTGCTCATCTCTCCCAATGTATGTGTGTGTAGCAATTATTCACAGTATTTCCTCTGAAGAGTTGATTTATGTTACCCTTTCTGGACCTAATTAGTGGCATTGGAATTCTTATGACTTTATACTTGTAGGAAGGGTAAATAAATGCTAGGCAGCTAATGTTTTAGGTGTTTTCAGAGACTGCAAGGGCATACTAGGGAATTACAAAGAATGATAGCGGTGTCAACTACAGTGTTCCCAGATTGAACAAAACAATTCCCTGTAGGGCACCCTCCTTTTCCTGTATTTTCCAGGTAAAACTGGGACAAAACTCCTGTACATTTTCCTGTATGCTCAAATCAATACATGTACCCAACTGACTTCATTATGCCTGTCAGTAAAATCACTACAGCAAATATTAAGGCTGTTTTTATTTCTTTTAAATGGTAAACTCACCTGCAACATATCACAGAGGCTCTGGAAAAATGTCGGAATCTCTTAAGCTTTGCTCTCAACATTCACGCTCCAGAACCTCTTGATGGTATTATAGCATTGTTACAATGTACTGACACAACCAGATAGCCTGGTTGAGATACAGTATGTCATATTCAGTGGGGTCATACTTTATCCATTTTGCAATGTACTGACATGGGATAGTTTTGGTGAGATGCAGGGTCTCATTTCCAGAGGGGTCTAATTTTACCCATTTATACAGTGTACTGATATAGGTTATCCTGGCTAAGATGCAGTATCTCATTTTCACTGGGGTCTTACTTATACCCATGTTTGAGTTCCAACAGAGGACACAGACTCTAACTGCAGAGCAGTTCCAAATTACATTCTTGGTTATCTCTCCCAATGTGTGCATGTATGTGACAATTATTTACAGTATTTCCTCTGAAAAGTTGATTTATGTTAACCCTTTCAGGGACCTGTCTTATTAGTGGCATTGGACCGCTCATGGTTTTATATGTATAGGAAGGGTAAATGCTAGGCAACTAATATTTTAGGGGTTTTCAGAGCTTGCAAGATAACCCTTTCAGGGACCTGTCTTATTAGTGGCATTGGACCGCCATGGTTTTATATGTATAGGAAGGGTAAATGCTAGGCAACTAATATTTTAGGAGTTTTCAGAGCTTGCAAGAAGCATCATAGGGGATTATAAAAGAAATCATAGGGGTGTCAACTGCAGTGTTCCCAGACTGAACATAGAGAATACTGGATGGGCAACTATGCACAACCAGTGTGTTTTGTACAGAGGGTTCTGATTCCCTCTGACCTCAAAAAGTAAAGCTTGAGAAGATTGTGGAATCAGAACCCTGAGGTGGCAAAACACACTGGTTGTGCATAGAGTTGCTCATCCTGTATTTGTTATAGTGTATAGTACTGTGTGAAAGATGTGTTTGTGAGTTCTTTTGCTTTTAAAATGAAACTGACTCATATAGTCTCTAGAGGTTCTAGAATGCTGTTCTACCACAGTAGGGTAGAATCACATTCCATGACCTTGGAACTGTGGTACAACAGCATTTTGAAAGGGATGGAATTCTATACAGAACAACATTTCACTATACACTATAAAGCACTTCCCTGTAGGGGACCCTCATGTTACATGTGTTTTCCTTATAAAACTAGGACAAAACTCCTATGCATTTTCCTGTATGCTCAAATCAATACATGTACATAACTGACTTTATTATGCCTGTCAGTAAAATCACTACAACAAATGTTAAGGCTGTTTTATGTGATCTTTAGCCATGTTACAATGTACTGACACAGGATAGTCTGGCTGAGATGCAGTATGTCATTTTCAGTAGGCTAATACTTTTATCCATTTCGGCAATACACTGACATAGGATAGGTTTGCTGAGATGCAGTATCTCATTTTCAGGGGGTCTTACTTTTACCCATGTTTTATATCCTATGCGTGCAATGTTACTGACACAGAATAGCTTTGCTGAGATACTAATAGCGCCATGTGCAACAAGGCGGTGCTGACTAAATTATGCATATGTGAGCATGGCACATATGAGTCATGTCAGTGCTGCCATGTTATGGCTGACTCAGGTCAAACTGTCCATGTGCAAGTATCTCGCATGCACAGTTCTGTAATCGCAGCAGTATCAGTTACATCTGGCTCTGGTGCAGCAAGAGCATGGCATATTCTTTTCAACGCACTTGCCACTCCTAAAGCTCTCCACAGCCGTATCGGCTCAGTGCTGGCAACAGTTAAGGGATGGGCAACACTGGGGACTGCTGTGCTGTCTTCATGTCCACAGTATCTATTGGCAGGTCATTTTAGAAGGCCACCACCTTCTGGGACAAAGTATGCTTCCTATTGTTACCCCTAAACTTGCCATCTGTGAGCTTCAGAACATGTCCCTGTGTCCTGCTGGAGAACATATCTATATATTCAATCCTTTCAATGGCCCTGAGAATGGGAAGACTGAGCTCATGTCCCATCTTAGTCTACTGTTCCACAAGGATAAGCAAAAGGATGAGGAGCTCCCACATATGCAGAAGCATCAGGACCACAAAAATATTGTACAAAGTCTTTTATTTAACTAAAGTGCATGGTGCCACACATAGTGAGCATAAAAAGTGGCAACTGAGTCTTTCTGCAAAAATTCCAGACCCCTGCCAGGCATCATCAGAGTGATTCACTCTGATGATGATGGCAGGCGGCCAGGAAAATGTTACTTCAGAGCTGCTCAGCCATCACTTTTTATGCTCACTATGTGTGGGTGCTCTATGCACTTTAAATAAAGAACTCTGAATAATATGTTTGTGGTTCTGGTGCTTTCTGCATATGGGTGCTCCTCATCTTTTGCTTGTTTCAGTTTTTTCATTGCTGAGCACCATATTACTTGTCCCACTGCTCTGAATCCATTTTGCTTTGTTCCACAGGAGAAGATGGCAACAACTACTAGTAAACATAAATGTGGATATTATCTGTTAGATCCTTCCAGTATTACTGTTTTGAAAATGTGGCTTCTCCTATCAGTGATATCTAAACAGAAAGCCCACCAGCAAATTTCTTTTTATTTTAGTACTGAATACATTTTCTTTACTGCTGCAGTAAATGTAAACACTGGAGGAAATGTGAAGAAACTGATAGAGGGAAGCTTACAAAGGATGTCAGTTGGCATTTTATGTGACCATATAAATATGCAGAACTAAAAATGCTACATAAATTCACTGCATTTAAGCAAGTGGCAGATGGGAGAGTTTTCAACACAAAAAGGGGGCTTGGTTTGCACTCAGAGAGAGTGAGAATGTCAGTCTTCCTATGTGGGACAGTAAACCAAAGGGTGTAAAAGTTGGGGTTATTGAAAATATAATGGATCATAATGATCTACATAGCTTATTTTCTTAAAGCAGCAGTTTTGTCATCAAAGAAGAAAAAAGGTGGGTCAGAATTGACAACCATCGACATTTTCACAATCCCCACTCAAAAATGAACATTGACACAATTTAATTGTTGCACTATAAGACACACCAAAGAATTCAGCATCTATGCCAACCTGGTGTTTCTCTGCTTGACATATGTGTTGCATTCTTTTGGCAGGGTCTTTATAGAGTATAGTACCACAATAAATTTTCTTTACCTTATCCTCACTTTCATCTGAATGTACTCTAACCCCTTTCTTCCTGATATCATGATATTTTGGGCTTGATTAAGTAAAGCTGTATCCAAATTTCCTCCCTGATGGACCAAGTTAAACTTTTCAATGCCAAAAAAAAAAAGACTAGCAAATGCATTCCTGGCTTTGAATAAATTTAATATGGGGTGGTATTACACTTTGCACATTCTTGTGTTCTATGATTCTAGTATGTTCACCTATTAAGTTATGAGGCTATGTTGAATTTTGCAAATGAGGGCTCATAACTTTGGTAATATTCAAGGGCCTGATTCCAAGTCACATGTTGCAACTCATGGGAGGAGTATGCAGTTAAGCCATGTAGCACTATGCAGGGACACTGTGCTCTATTCCAAGACAGGCAGGGTCCCTTCCTCGACCCCACAATGTGTAGCAGCCACAGGCTTGTCACGAGAATGGCACACTGGACCTGGGTGCCACAAGTTGTGGCCTACATGTAACTGCCCCCCAGAGTCCTCCCACTCCATAACACTGGCACAATCCCTGGGGCCTGGGGCTGGCGGTTGGCACAGGAGATTGGGGCACGGCAGAAAATGGACCCAGGGGCTCCCAAAATTCAGGATGGAGGCAGCACTGTGTTGGAGGTGCATGGGGCATGGCAATTTGTCTTCTGCAGTGCTATGGGGGGCATCCATCATTTTGCCAGGACGGATACCCCTTAGACCAGCTAAGTGCTGGTCTAACTCCATAACACCATAGCTGGTCCTGGAATGGTGTAGGTGGGTTATGGCATCTGCCGTCTGGGAATAGGGTGCAGGTGCTGCCATACCCCCCTTGCCTCATGCCACAGTGGGTTGCGGGTGTAGTGGGTGGAGGAGCCCACCTTGGTGCAACCTGCATACGGCATGGCACAAGCCACTTCCTGAATTATGACATGTGGAATGCCTGACCCAAGGTGCAATTTATGCTATGGGTTTTGCATAATCACCTTGCACCAGGCGCATAGCATGTCCTGGAATGAGGCCAATATTTTTATCACATCATTTCAACATAGCCATTTTGGTACAGTATCTCATTAATATAACAGCTGTCATTTTTCAACTCCTGCACAAAATGTGTGTTTGCAGCCCAAAATTGATTTTGTAGTCCCTGTATGACATCACCTTTAGGTCAGGAGTTGAACATTTTCTGCCCTTCTTTATGAGGCTGGTTCATCACAAGGCTGTGTTGAAAACTGGGTGTAAAAATATTTAAAAATAAATAATTTTCATATTTTTAGCCCAGATTCCTCTCCTGCGACTCTGTTGGCTCTGGCCAGAGTTTGTTCTTAGTGGAATCCTGAAAAAACTTCTATGACTACACAAGTCAAACCATGGGTAAGTATCAGTTTTAGGATTCTATTTATTCTTGGTATTTTAGCCAGGAACAATACACAAGGAATCTGCTTTACAGATGTGTCCTGGGTGGGATTAGGAGATACAGAAAGATCAACATAAACCAATAACAGCAAGTAAGAATAAAACCTATAAACAATATACACTTTGAAACAGATATGTGTCTGTCTCTCAATCTATCTATCTATCTATCTATCTATCTATCTATCTATCTATTTATCTATCTATCTGTCTGTCTATCTATCTTTCTATCTATCTATCTAACATCTTGCAAAGGGTTTCAAACTCTAACTCCCCACCCCACCCCAACCATCAAAAGGAAGAAACAGAGTTTGGGGTCCCTGAGTCTTAGCAAATCAGTGGTGGAGTCTTCCTTGGGGTTGTCAGCCCTAATGATCATCTTCTAGCCTATAACTCCAATCCAAAGCTCCAAGTCAGTGACTCAAAGTGATACACTCTTTAAAGCTAGAAGTATGTCTCACACATGTTGCCAACATAATTTGTTGTAGCTTTCTTCATGCAGGGCCTGAAGGAAAGAAATCATGAAGACATTGTTTGCTCAGGGAATGGGTGAGCATTGGGGTGACAACCTCAAGAAAGACCCCACCACTGATTTGTCACGACTCTGGAGACCCAAAACCCTAATGTTTTTCCTTTTTCTGTTTGGGGTAGGGTGGGAGTGAGGGTTGAAACCCCAAGCCACATTTCCATACTTTTGTGGCATTAAGTTACCCTGACTGGTGCATTAACAATGTTTCTTTGCAAAGAATTTTCTTTATGAAGAGTGAATCACATCTCATTCACACAGGTCCCCTTGGGGCCTGCATGAACAAGACAGATGTGCAGAGTTTTTTGGGCCCTGCACCATGGGAAGACTCTGTCCACCTACAGAAGTGCAGGGCCTGGCATATTCATTCTTTACACATTCTTTCTTCACACATTCATTCTTCACATTCACTCTTACGCACTCATTCTTCACAAATTCTCCCTTCACATTCACTCTTACGCACTCATTCTTCACACATTCTCCTTCACATTCACTCTTTACACACTCATTCTTACACATTCACTCTTTACACACTCATTCTTCCCACATTCTTCCTTTACACATTTACTCTTCACACATTCACTCTTTTTAAATTTAATTTTGACCCTAAGTTTTCAAGATAGTCATTTTATGACTGCCCTTATAAACATAACATGTAGTATTTAAAGTACAGTATATTGGCTAAAATCACCAGGCAGGCAACCTGGAGCAAGTGGGAGAAAGAAGGGTACAGAGGGTTGGCACCCTGGTCCACTTAAAGAGAACTGTTTTGATTTTTAGGGGACCTATGTGCTTGTTGACTAAGAAGAATAGTTTCTGTGGCTACTATTAACAGTACCACAAGTTTTAACTTCCTTTCTTTGAGTTTAAAACTATGGACAAGGTGTACTGGCAACGTTCATTTCAGTTTCACACCATGTAGGTAATGATGCACATCTTGACCCACTGTGAAATAACAGGAATTAAGAAGTGTAGTAAGCTATTAATCCTGACCCATTCACAATGTTTAAAAGCATGAAACACAATATAATTTGTATTTATACAAATGTTTGAGTGTTATTCATACAAGTACAGGCTCTTATTCTGAGTTTCGAGCGGCTACAGTAAGCACTATAATGCTCAGAACTGAATTACACAAATCTGTCTTGAAAGACAATTTCATGCTCATTTGGCAAAATCACCTTTCAGCCAGGATTTGAACATTTTCACTGACCTTGTTCATGAGGTGGGGTCATAAAAGTGTATGTTGAAAATTCAGGGTCAAAATTTGTAAAATGGCAAAATTATGTGCATCTATTGACATTTATCTATGCTTCCTCATAACTGTCATCATTTTAAATATTTTGCCCAGATTTTCAACATAGCCATTTCTTTATGCCACCTCAAGAATGTGACAGCTGTCATTTTTCAAATCTTCACCAAAATGTCTTTTCGTGCCTCTGGTGTGGAATGATATTGCGGTGGCATGGAATGACCTTTCGGCAGGGATTTTACAATTCTTAGTACCGAGTTCATGAGATGGGGTAATAAGAAGGCTATGCTGACAATTTGGTTGTTCTTGTCCAACAAATGGAAGCTCAGGACCAGGAGGGCACACAAGCAAATGAGGATATGATTATACTGTCTCAAAAAGTAAGGAAATTCTTTGCAGAAAACTCTGTTAATGCATCCATTGGGGTTAAAGTGACAAGTAGGCAAATGTGGTGTTAGGGTTCCCAACAACACTCCACCATGGTGCAGGCAGAAAACCAGGCATGGGGTGTGCTTGAGGTTCTCCAGCCTAATGCTCACCACCTTCCATCAGTTTAGAAGCTGAGATGTATACAGTGTAAGAGAATGGGGTGAGCATTAGGCTGGAGGATCCCAAAGCACACAACACACATGGTTTGCTGCCTGAAGGGTGGGGTGGAGTGTTAGGTTGGGAACCCACACCCGCAATTCCCTACTTTAGTTGCTTTTAGCCCTAACTGATGAAGTAACAGAATTTGACCTTATAGTTAAAGTTCAATGATCACCTCTATGTTAAACTCAAAATGTTGCACTTTAATATCTTCGCAACCATTCAACCGATTTGCATGACATTTTGCATGCACTGTTAGGGACCAAAGATCTCGTGATATGACAAGTTTTGTTCTGGTCAGATGTGTGGTACAGAAATATGGCATGTCAAAATATGTGAACATTACCATGTTTTGACAAATTCTTTGTCACATTGCTGTGCAGAAATGTTGTGGAATAGTGTTCTAACATTTTCAGGGTAAACAGGCCATGGGTCACAGATGTGCCTTTTGACGATTTGGTGAAAAAATATTAATCCGTTCAAAAGTTATTAAATGTTAAAGATTCCCATCATTTTCAATTGGAGCCATTAGATGCCGCAAAAAAAGGATCCTTTATTACAAATGGTAATCCTTTGCAAAAATGGGCAATCCTCATCGTAATGAAACTTTTCATGGGTCATTTTGTCTAATAGTTAGCCAGGGAAACAAGTAAACATTAATCAGTAACAAAGGAGGGCACTACTAGGAAATTAATGCCGGTTTGGGTTAGGTGGGGGGGGGGTGAGGCGCGACACCTAAAGCAAGTGCCTCCAACACCAGCAGGCATTAATTCCTAGTAGAGCCCTACTTTGGAGTGGATTAATGCACTTCTAACATGACAAGCGCTATAAAAATTACTAGCAAACCTTTCAATTTTAGTAAGAATTACATACATTGGTGCCTACAGTTTTAAAATGTTTAATATATTTTGAACAGAGCCACGTTTATTAATATTATGTTGCTACTTTTTTCACGTGACTGCCAATATTGCCATTTGGTCAGTTACACTTCAGCAATAACATTAGGGATTATTAAATTTTTGTAGCAACAGCAATTAAGATTTACACCACTGTAACGAGTAGTAAAAATGTTAGGGCATCATGGGATGCCTCATTTGGATATTGTGGCCTGAGGCAAACAGACTGGACAGACTTCATGTTTTTGGAGTGATAAAACTTTTACAAAGCAGCAGTGACTTGCGGGAGGGTACTGCTAAAAACAACTCCTTTTATTCACTGCAGGTATTAATTTTTTTAAAGTTCTTAATGTAACTGCTCCGCTTCTCCAAAAGTTCTGGCAATTCCTATGAGTACTGCGAGGTTAGTGGGTTGGATGCAACACACATGTGCAGGTTCTGTTTTGTGGTGACTACGATGTGGGATAGTAGTACTACAAAATGAAATGGGCATTACTAGGAATTAATACCCGATTCATTTTGTAACACGGGTTATCTTTTCACCAGTCTGGTTGCAGCATTGAGCTAACATATTATTGCCATGTTACAAAATGTAATAGCTTACAACATGCTCAGTTTGACAGAGCGCATAGTAAAAAAGTCAAGGAGGCAACAAACTGGGCTGCTGGGCAGTTTAGTTTGTTACTGACACTCCCTTGTGTTGTTTTGGGACTGGACTTTTATGATCTAAGTGTTGGCTTTAATACTACTGGTGCAGGCACTCCAGGCAGTGAAGTATGCATGCCAGTGATTTTGATTAAGACCAGAGGAGGCAACATGCTATGCATTTGATTCAGGCCTTGGCACAAAAGTGCGCACCACCCCTTTGATGAGCCAGGTGTACACCATCCCTTTGCTTAATTGAAAACTGATTGGAAACTGAAGTGGATATGTGTCTCTTCCTTGTCTTTGAATTATGTTGGGGAAGAAGAATACCAGCTGTATACTATAATGCTAGCAAGGGGTTGGCACCAGTGACTGTCAGACTCGGCTCTGAACTGACAGAGCTAGAGATTTAATTACTGATTGGGCCAACACTCCACTCATGTGTCTTTCACATGCACAAAGTGTGGACAGTGGAGCTGGACCAATCAGTACAAATATTCTGTCCTGGAGAATGTTTTTTTAATTCCACTGGCATGCTAGCAGTCCTGGCCATAGGTGCCATGCTGCACAGGTCCCACCTCATCACCTACCCTCATGACTCAAGAACAGTCTGCAGGTAACAGATCCATGCATCAATGATGTTGTACCTCATACAGGGTCAGCATGTTAAAAACAGGTAAACAGCAACCTAATCCCCACCTCCCCTTCCCTACTCTTTGTGCCAGATGGCCAAGGTACATGTAAAGTCTCATGTTTAGTACATATATTATATTATGTTGTTCCTGAGCCAACCAGGGACGAAATGATTCTAGACCTGGTATTGACCAATGGGAACAAAGTCAAAGCAATCCAGCTGGGATGGCAGCTGGGATCCAGTGACCACCGCTTGGTATGGTTTGGCATTTAGACAGGAACTCATTTAAGCCACACAAGGGCAAAGTATTTGATTTCAGTAGGGCAGATTTCAATGAAATGGGTAGATGTTTAAGAGCAGCCCACTTAAACGAGTTTGGTACAAGAGTCTTTGCAGAAAAAATAAATAATACAATAAGCAATTATTTAAACTAGTAAACTTGGGGAAGGGGAAGGAAAATAAATATTTCTACCAGAAACAAACCACAAAAATCCACCCCAGTTGGGAATCCTTAATTGTGATTGGTTGACATCTCATGGCACTCCAGACATTACCTCATGAGTTACAGCCCACCTGATAGGCTAATGATGCACATGACCCAGATCAGATTTCAGTATATCCAGGTCCCAGGAACCCCTGCTCTCCAGTTGTAATTTGTGCATCTGAATAGGCAAGAAGCATCCAGAGAACCCCTGTCTTCTCTCATCCTTTAAGGTAGGAAATGCATTTTATTTAGCCTTCTTGGGCTGTTGTTCAAGAACTATGGATAGCATTTTGTGTTACTGTTTATGAAGGAGCCTCTGGCTCCCAAAATTCTACATGAATACAGTCCATTCGTTTTAGGGATTTCTCTTTCATGTGGCTAGTTATGTGCTTCTATCATTTCGGAGGCCTCTCCAGGCATCTTGAACCCTCCTACAGCACGAAAGCGTTGTTCCTGGTGGGCCCTTCAGACCAAAACCAGCGTGCTGCCTTCCTCTGCAGCCACATGGCACCTGCGTCCCCCCTAGCAGGCCACGCCGCCAGGAACTCTCCGCGAATCGCCTCTGCTCCCTGACTCCACGGTCTTATTCGGCCTCCGCTCTGAGGCCTTCGCCACCCGCCGTGGAGTCGCCTTTCTCCCGCAACTCCGCAGCACACCAGCGCCTCGCGAGCCTTACTGAAACACCGCCAGTCCGCTGCCTGTGGTCGGCCCGCGAGTCGCCTCTGCCTCCGCGACTCCGGATTGCCTACACCTCCTCCCTTGCTGCAAGGCCTATTACTAGGCCCACGAGTCGCCTCTACTCCCGCGACTCCATGGTCGCCTGGACCTACACGGCCCCTTCACCCTCAGGCGCGCCCTTTCAGCCTCGTGAGTCGCCTGCTCCCGCGACCCGCCGGGATTGCCCACACCTCCTCCCTTGCTGCAAGGCCTATTACTAGGCCCACCAGCCCTGCCCCCGACTCACAAACTCGCCACTCGGCCACCCAAAAATTCCAGGCCTCGGCCTAATCCACAGCCGCGAGCCCTGCTCCCCCCACGACTCGGCTCATACCCTATGCCCCAGGCCAAGACTCCACCTAGAACTCCTCACCCCCCAAAAAGCCCTACCTGGGTGGGGTGGGACAGCGTGACACCCCGGCCAGACACCGCCTCCCGATCCCTCGGGAGCTCAGGGATGTCCATCGGGGAGCTCAGGGGCCCATCCACCACTATCCCAGGCCCCTAGCAGAGCTCGACGGGAACAGGAGCTGTTATGGTCTGGTGGAGGCAGTGTATGTTTTTCTGGTACTGCAGGATCCAGGTTCTAACCTGGGCAGCAGCTTGGGACGCTGACTCAGTGGGCCCACGCCCACGCAGGCCTCTGTCTGCACCACACTTATCCCTCACTCCCTCCACGAGCAGGCAGGTGGTCTGGCCAGTGGTTTAGGGCCCTGCAGTGCACTCTCTGGCCCTAAGCTCCCCTGTGCGGATCTCCACTGTCTCCTGCGATGCCAGCAATGGGGGTTCCATCCATGGACAGCAGTCTTTTTCACAGAGGCCTCAAGCCACCATTGGCCTCCTTCATTTGCAAAAAAAAAAAAAAGGTGAGACTTAACAGTTCACCGGTCCCTCCCATAGCGACTCCCAGTTGGATACGCAGAGCTACTGCCCGGTACTCACACAGCCACCCAGGCAGATCCTGCGATCCCTAGTCCCCAGCCTGGGGTCGTGGCCCCTCCCACAGCGGGCCCGCCTCCCGAGCAGGATCGCCAACCTGGGGATAAGGGGAAAGGTTTCGACTAGAAGTTCTCACCCACGCTGCTCAGGATAAGGGCCCTCACACAGCGCCTTTACCACAGAAGCTTCTAACTGGGTCTAAGGGGAAAAACGCCAGAGTCCTTTCCTCCACTCAGATCTCTCTCTTATCTTGCAGATGGTTAAGGCAAAGAAGTGCACCGCATGCAGCGCAACCTCCTCCCTCAAACTCCAGGGCCCCTATGTGCAGCCTGCCTCATGGACGACGAGCTGTCCCTAACAGAGAGAACTCCACCGCTGGCTCCTTCGCCACCCGCCCCAGCAACTCAACATGGGGGACCCGGGCTCCCTACTGATTCAAAACCAGCAAGCTGCGGTGGCCATGATGGAGAGCCAGCAAAACTTCATGCTGAAGATCATGGAGAAGCTGGAGTCACTTACACACAACGGAGCTAGACGGCCCAACGCGGAGCTCCCCGCCAGACAGACCCTCCAGAGGAGCCACCGGCACCAGAGGAACCACTCCCCAGCATTCCCAGGATGGCAACACTGAAGAGAGGAGAAAGAGGACAAGTTCGACGAGGGGAGGAAGAGGAGGAACACGGCATGGATTCGGACATAGAGGACCTCGAGCCAACTCCGTCCCTGACCTCTAAACTGTGCACATTCGAGACTATTCCGGTCTCATGAAGGTCATCAAGGCCACCATGGGCCTCGCCACGGAGGAACAAGGAGGGGAGAAGACGGAATCAAGCTAGACCCTATGATCCAGCTAAGGACCATCACCCAGAGACCTTCCCAGTCTGCCCGGCCATTGAGGAACTGATTCACACCAAATGGCAATCCACGGATCCGGCAGAATGCCGAACAGAAGGAACTTACTCAAAATGTACCGATTCAGGGCGACAAGTCTGACGCCTGGTGCAAGGCCCCTCCATCGACCCCAAGTAGCAGCCTTGAGCAAGAAGACCGTGCTGCCGTGTGGGACCATAGCACTCAAGGACCCACCAACAAGAAGATTGAGGACATGCTTAAAAGACTTTGAAATCGAAGGTACCATGGCCTAAGGCAATGACAGCGGCGATCTATACCTCGAGGCCCAGATCCGCTGGTTGGAGGAACTGCAGGAGCAGGGAAGTCCGAGAAGTCGAGGGAGGCTGAACTATTAGACTGCACCCTCGATGCAGCCAAGTACCTCGCGGACATGGCAGTGGACTCCTTGCGCCCAGGCCAGGGCGTCCGCCATCATAAATCGGGCCTGCAGGAGCGCTATGGCTCAAACTCTGGGACGCCGACTCAGAATCTAAGACTTTGCTTCAAAATTTACCCCTTAAGGGGGGCTCAGTATTTGGGAAGGCCTACAGACTTATCTGAAACAGAGGGAAGAGGGTAGGGACCTCTTAAGGAATAGATCAAGACCCTCACATCTACCAGCTGCTAGATGAAGGTTTCGCCCTGGGCCAAGAACCAAAGCCGCAGGGAACCCTACTCACAGAACCATTCCTTTCGAGTCGGGTCCCCACATCCTTCTCACTACTCCCGCCTTCAACAGCTACAAGTCCCCTCCTCCTTCAGACCTAGAGGTCAAAGGCCAGGAGGCCGGGAAGAGGATTCAGGGGAAAACAGTGACCGCTTCCCGAGAACCCCTCGGTACCCTCGGGTCGGCCAGCTGGTGGCTCTGTTCACCCACCGCTGGGAGATCACCACGTCAGACAGGTGGGTCGGGACGTGGTCTCAGGGGATACACCATAGAGCTGACTCACCAGTCCATACCCCAACGGTTCGTCTCATCTCCCATCTCCAGAAGGAGGGCTCGCCTCACCAGGTACAGAGTATCCTGGCAGATCTGATCCAGAACAGGGCCATTCAACCAGTCCCAGTTCAGGAGCAAGGGAAGCATGTACTCCATCTTCTTCCTAGTGCCCAAAAAGTCGGGGAGCTCAGGCCCATCCTGGACCTAAAACATCTGAACAAATACGTGCTCCCGCGTCCGGTTCAAGATGGAGACTGTCCGTCCATCCTACGGGGATCAGGTAGGGCGACTTCAACCTCAATCGATCTAAAGGACGCCTACCTACATATCCCCATCATCAAGAGCCACAGAAGGTTTTACGCCCACGCACTGGGTCAGCACTTCCAGTACCGGCACTCCCATCTCGGTCTGTCCTCAGCCCCAGGGTCTTCACCAAGGTCTTCATCACCTTGGTGGCCAGGCTCAGGGAACAAGGGCTGGACATAGTTCCGTACCTAGATGACTGGCTCATACGTGCACAGTCCAGAGATCAGACGCACGCTCCATACAGAGCTCACCGTATGGGCACTCAGGGACCAAGGTTGGGTGGTGAACGAGGAGAAGAGCCAGCTCCATCCAACTCCAACAAATCGAGCATCTGGGGCCATCATCAACTCAGCAGATGGCTGGGCAAAGTCAATTCTGTGCGCGGATCCGGGCAGTCTCCGAAAACTGGCCGGGTGAGTTAAGGCCGCACCGCACCACACAGTGGCAGAGGTCGCTAAAACTCCTGGGCTGCATGGCCTCCTGCATCGACCTCGTCCCATGGGCCAGGTGGCACATGCATCCGCTCCAACATTTCATCCTGGCAAACGGAGCGCAAACGAAGTTCAACTTGCACTGCCCGGTACAGCTACCTGTGGAAGTGAGATCTTCCCTGAGGTGGTGGGTCACTCTGGGAAATCTGACCAGAGGAGTTCCACTGGAAGCCACCTCGATTCCAATCGAGACAGATGCGAGTCTCTCCGGTTGGGGAGCCTGCCTGGGGACGCAGTCAGCGAGGGCACCTGGTCCCTAACGGAGGCCCTACTTTCAATAAACGCACTGGAGATGGAGAGCGGTGTTCCATGCGCCAAGGGCCTTCAGCACATCATACAAAGGCAGTCGGTTCTGATCAAATCAGACAACCGCGTGACGGTGCATACATAGCAAAACAGGGGGTACCAGAAGCAAGGCCATGTCACGGAAACCGCCAGAGTAATGAGCTGGCTCAAACTCACCTATCCCACCTAGGGGCAGTCCACTTAGCCGGAAACTGAACATAAGGGCGGATTGGCTCAGCCGCCAACAGATTCATCCCGGAGAATGGCGCCTGCACCAGACCTGTTTCGTCCTAATCCAGACAGCATGGGGCCCGTGTCCATAGACCTAATGGTATCAAGGACAACGCCCAGGTGGACAGGTACTTGTCCAGGTTCAGGACGTGCACTCCCAGGGCACAGACACCCTGTCTCAGGAGTGGCCTCGGCACGGCGCATATGTGTTCCCCACTGCCCCTCATTCCTCAAGTCGTGGAAAAATCCGAAATCCCGAATCACTGTCATCCTGGTGGCTCATACTGGCCCGAAGATCGTGGGTTCACATCGATCACAGAGATTGCCTTGGCCAGCTTCCGATTCCCGACCGCCAGATATGCTGTCGCAGGGGTCCCGTGATGCACCCATCCCTCGAACTCTGAAACTCACGGCCTGGCTCCTGAGAGGGACTGACTATCGGCCTCCGGGTACCACGAGTCGGTCATAGGCACGTCCTCCGGTCGCGTCCGCCTCACCACCTCTACATACGAGAGGCAATGGGCGTCTTCTCACAGTGGTGCCAACGCCGAGGCTCGGTACTGGAACAAGCTGATCTCCCCACTATCCTGTTGTTCCTGCAGCAGGGGTGGATAAGGGACTGGCACCTCCTCTCTGAGGGTGCAGCTGGCAGCCATAGGGGCGCCAGAGGTCTGGTGAGGGGCACCCACCAGGAGCCCACCCAGCGCAATCCGGTTCATAAGGGCAGTGGACCTCATGCAACCCAGGACCAGACCCGGGTTGCACCCTGGGACCTACCTCTGGTACTGGACTCCCTAAGAGCACCACCATACTGAACCTCTCACCGAAGCAGACCTCTTCTGGGTAGGCCTGAAGACCGCTTTTCTCGTGGCCATCTGCTCGGCCAGGAGAATTGGGGAGCTCGGTGCGCTATCCTGCGCACCGCCCTACACCACCTTTCAGCCCCGAAGGAGCACGGCTTCGACTGTCCCGGCATTCCAACCGAAGATCCCTACAAGTTCCATAGGGAACAACCAATAGACCTACCACCCTGACCCGCCTCTACCCACAGGACGGGAACAGTTCCACGGACCCTCTGGACGCCGGGTCAGCCTCTCGGTCTACCTGGCCAAGTCTCAACCCATCCGAAGACGGAGAGACTCTTCATCGTCTCGAAGGGTCAACGACAGGGGCTAGCGGCGTCCAAGACCACCATCGCAGGCTGGATCAAACGGGTCGTGCTCCGCTACTATACGGAAAAGCATCTGACCCCGCCACAGGGATCAGAGCACACTCCACAAGGGCGGTCTCCACCTCCTGGGCGGAACGAGCACTGGTATCTCCTGAGGACATCTGTGAGGGCTGCTACTTGGAGCTCCCTACACACCTTTGTGAGGCACTACAGGCTAGAGCAACTCCAGGCTTTCAGGCGGCCTCCTCTCACGCCCTTGTAGCGGCCCCATCTCTCGGTCCCTCTGATCCATCCAATCCCACCCAGAGACTTAAACTGCTTCTTATCTCCCATGAGGTAATGTCGGAGTGCCATGAGATGCCAACCAATCACAATGGGTGTTTACTCACCTGGTAAAGGTGATTGTGTTGGTTGGCATCCATGGCACTCCAAGGCCCTCCCGGTATGATCGAGCGTACCACAAGAAAAAGGAAGGAAGAGATTCAGGAGGTCCCTACTCCTTCAAACTTATTCCGCTGCAACAGAACTCAAGTCGAACCATGGTTCGAGGTAGTGTGTACAGAATAGGCACAAATTCAGGCCTCTGGCCCATTAATGTACCCTGTTGTTGCATATCTCATCCTTAATAGTCTTTATTGTGTGCATTGCTTGCTTGTGTTATATTCTCTTCCTTTCAGCTATGGAAAATTCAAACTGGAGAGCAGGGTTCCTGGGACCTGGATATACTGGAAATCTGATCTGGGTCATGTGCATCATTAGCCTATCAGGTGGGCTGTAACCCATGAGGTAATGTCTGAGTGCCATGGATGCCAACCAACACAATCACCTTTACCAGGTGAGTAAACACCATTATCAATGCTAGAGTATAGGAAATAAAATACAGGAACTTGAGCTACTTAAAAATGAGAGCATAGCGCTATGCACTATTACAGAGACATGGCTAAAGAGTGATATGTGGGTGTACAAATAAATGGATACCAGATGTTTAGAAAGGACAGGAAGGGTAAAACTGGTGGAGGAGCAGCACTGCTAGCTAGAAATGACATAAAAGCATATGAAATTTACTTTCCCACTGAGTTGGATGTGGAACAACTATGGGTCCAACTGAGTCACCCATGAGAAACATATTATTTTGGAGTCTGCTATAGGTCCTCATCTTTAAATAGTGAGAAAACATCAGAAATTTGAAGTATCTGGAAAAACAAGACTCTGGAAAAAGACTCTTGATTACTGGAGATTTTAATTTCTGGGAACTGAGGGATAGATGGACCCAATCTATTCAGGTAGAGGCAGAATTTCTAAAGGAATTAGACAAATTACATTTACAGAACCATGTAATAGAAAAAAACAAGGGAGATAACACTCTGGACCTGGTTCTGAGCAATTTAAGTGAGGTCTTAGAAGGATGTATTGTGAGTGAGCCACTGTCAACAAGTGATCATAATATGGTTGAATTTATATAAACACCCAAAACTATGATCAAACAGGCATTAGTAAAATAAAGAGATATGACCTTGTAGATTATAACTTCCTAAAATATTAGTTAAACTATCGGATTGGGGAAAAAACCTACAAAGAATTAAAGTGCAACACATGTGGAAACCCTCAAAAATTTCTACTGTCTTAGTAGAAAACTGTATATCCAGCCAAACCAAATATAACCATAAGGGTAAGATACTGGGAGAAATCAAAAAGCTTAAAAAACATGGAACTTAAACTTGTAAATAAAGTGGGGACAATGAAAAGGGTTTTATAACTACATAGGTAGCTTGAAAAACAGTAGAAATACTACAGGCCCACTTATCAAGGAAGATATATATACATAACAAATTGTCAGAAGATGACTGAGGAATGTAATGCCTATTTTCACAGTGTGTATTCCCCAGAGAAAATCTGCCTCACAGCAAACAAAGGCAAAATGGTAGTAACATGGTGATTACCCTCAAATGGTGAAGAGACAAACTTAAGTGTCTGAATTCTACCAAATCACCTGGACCAGATGATTTACATCCTAGGCTGTTGAAAGAACTTTCAACAGTACTCAAGACCCATATATGCTATTTTTCAGAAATCCATGAATACTGGAGAGATCCCTGAGGATTTGACTACAGCTAATATAACACCGATCCATAAAAGGGGACCAAAACTAAATGTTCAAACTATAGACCAATCAGTCTCACAAGCATAATATGTAACGTTTTGAGAGTTTTGTGAAGGAAGAAATTGAATAACATATTCAAGACCATGCAATAAATGATATACACCAGCACAGATTTCAAAGGGTAGGTCATACATGACCAACCTAATTCTGTTTTGATCCTGTCAGTGAAGCATTGGATAGTGACATTTCAGTGGACATATTGTACACATATTTTGAAAGGCTTTTGACATCGTATCACATAATGAGATTATAAAAGCCTTACAAGGAATACATTTAGATGACTGTTTAATTAGATGGGCCAAGGCATAGACAGAGGAGGGTTTAGCACAGACTGTGAAAAAGGGAAGAGACATTCTATAGGTGCATCAGTGATAGAAAATAAAATGGGTGGGGGGATTGTGAAGCTCACAGGAGGAGGGAGAGGTCATGGAGGGGAGCTAGACAAGGCAGAAATACTGAACAAATACTTCTGTTCAGTGTTCACTGAAGAGGATCGGGTCAAGGACCACAGGTGGGGAGCAGAGGCAATTGTGAGGGGAATGTGGACACCAGTTCATTCACACAGTGAGAGAGTTCTGGAGGAACTCACAAAGCTGAAGGTAGATAAAGCCAGGGGCTAGATGGCATATGCCTGAGGATACTAGGAGCCATGGAAGGAACTAGCAGACACTCTGGCTACCCTGTTCACAGAGTCACTCAGCACAGGCATGGTTCCAGAGGACTTGAGTAGGGCAATGTTATCTCACTGCACAAAAGTGGCAGTAAGGAGGAAGCAGGAATTACAGGCCAGTCAGCCTCACCCTCAGTGGTGGGGAAGATCATGGAAACACTGCTGAAAGAAAGGATAGTGGCACACCTGGAATCCATTGGTGGTCAGGATCTGAGGCAGCATGGATTCACATCAGAAAGGTCTTGTCAAACAAATCTGATAGATTTATTTGATTGGGTGACTAGGGAAGTGAATCAGGGAGGGCCAGTCGTGCTTCACCTAGATTTCAGCAAAGCCTTCAATACCGCCCCACAGAAGGCTGGTTAACAATATAAGTAGTCTGGGCAGGGGCATAGATGATACATTGGGCCAGAGACTGACTGACAGACAGACAGAAGGCAGAGGTGGTGGTAAATGGGATCCAGTCCGGGAGAGAGGTAGGTAGCCAGCAGAGTGCCACAAGGATCAGTGCTTGGTCCAGTTCTGTTCAATGTCTTCACTAGTGACATTGCAGAGGGCTGGAAGGAAGGTCTGCCTGTTTGCAGATGACACCAAGATCTACAACAGGGTGGATGCTCCAGAAGTGGTGCAGAAAATGAAGAGGACCTGGAGAAACTTGAAAGATGGTTGGAGGTGTGGCAACTGAGGTTCAATGCAAAGGTGCAAGACAATGCACCTGGGTAGGGAAAATGCTGGGGAGAGCTACAGTATGGGGGAAGGTGCTGACTTTCACCAAAGGGACCTAGGGGTTATCATATCTGATGACCTTAAGGTATCAACACAGTGCTAAAGGCTACAGGGAGGGCCAGTGGCATGCTGGGGTGCATAGGCAGAGGTATTACTAGTAGGAGGTGGAGGTGGTAATGCCATTGTATAAAAACACTGGTAAATCCTCACCTGAAGTATGCATGCAGCACTGAAGACCACATGCATAAGGACATAAACAAGGTGGAGGCTGTCCAGAGAAGAGCGACAAAGATGGTGCATGGTTTATACCACAAAACATATGAGGAGAGACTAAAAGACCTCAATATGTACCACTGGAGGAGAGGAGAAGAGAGAAAGGGCAACATGATAGTAACTTTGAAATACCTCAAGGGCATAAACAAGGTGCAGGTGGAGGATCTTTCCAATGTAGAAAATATACCAGAAACAGGGGACATGATATAAAATTGGAGGGGGGATTAAGAGGTAATATGAGGAAGTTTTTCTACACAGAGAGGGTGGTAAACGCTGGAACAGTTTGCCACGAGAGGTGATGGGCAAGCACAGTGGAGAGGTTTAAACATGCCTGGGACAAGCAGAAGAGAACCTTGGGTTGGAAGAGGTGATAAAGCCATTGAACACTTAGGGTGAGTGGATGCATATTTGTATAGGGCCTACAGGCCGACTGGATGGCCTAGCAGTCCTTATCTGCTGACAATTTCTATGTTTCTATTAGAAATTCCATCTGCAATTAGACTACTTTGGAGTGCACATGTGGAGGTTTACATTAATTTATAACGTGCCTTACTTCGTATACAATATTGTAGGCCCTCACAAAGTAGTGGAGCTATTATGCATTTGAAACTACTATACACATTACATACTTGTAAGTTGGTTTCTTTAAAAGACATACTTTAAAACAGTCAAACCAGGTACACACTGAGACATGCACACTATTTAATGAAGGGTCTTGTAGCTGCATAAAAACAAGTTACAAGTGGATGGTACATAACGTTAATAATAAATGTATGACACAAAATAGTGCAATTCAATACATGTCATACTATTGACAGGGTCTGCTACAACACACACCCACAAACAAAACAACGTAGTAAGTGTGCAAGTTACTACTAAACCTTCAGAGAGTCACATAATCCAGCAGAGCCTTGTAGAATGGTGCTAGACCTTTAGTTTGTCCTTGTATCACAACCATGGTTGGGAAATGAGTTTGTGAGCTGGTGGTCAGTTTGGCTTCCTAGCTTTCTGATGTGTCTCACCCTGGTCACAAGGGTAGGGGAGCGGAGGGGAAGGGAGGGGTGTGGATTAGGTTGCCATTGACCTATTTTAACATGTTGATCCTGTATGAGATATGACACTGTTGATGCATGGATCTGTATGTGTAGACTGTCCTTGGGTCATGGGGGTGGGGATAAGGTAGGATGAGTGTGACTTAGGTATGATAACCCTAATGGTACATCTCCAAACTTTGTGGACATTAGGATTACAACCCTAACAGTGTATTTTCAACCTTTGTGAGGTTTGAGATTTGTGTGGTAGCAACCCTAATGAGCTAATGTAGTTTTGCCATACATTTCCTTACTTTTTAAGAAATTCAATGTATTTATTAATAATTAACTATATCTAAATCTATCTATATCTGCCAATCTGTCTATCTAGTGCTGTGGGAAAATAAAATTTCACCAGTGGAATCCACAAAAGTCAGAATTTTACCTCGGCAAAAGTTTGGGATACAGTTTGGCAACTTACATGGAAATTCAATTAGAACAGCAGAATGAATTGCAGATTAATGTGTTACACTGCGGAAAGAAATTCGCGGACAGATCACTGGCAGTGATCAGTACTGCATAATTTCTTTCTGCTTAAAAGGGATGGGACAGGGTGGGGGTAACTGTGTGGGGGGAAGGGAGGGTGGGGCAGCTGTAAAGTGAAGGTGCTAGCTGCACATTCGAGAAGACTTGATAGACCATGAGGCCTGTTTCTGCTGGCAGATTCATATGTTCATATAGTTTAATACATTAATCAGCAATTCATACATTCATTCTGCAGTTCTGTGAATCACTGAACTAGAATGAATGTGTGAATTCCAGAATGTATTATAGTGCATGGTGGAACGTTGTTCTCACTCAAAATTCCACCATACCGAAATGCTGTTCATCCACACACAGAAGAATGAATGGAATGCTGCACTGACTGTACATGCAGACAGCATTCCATTCATGTAGACTGCAAAGCTTGAGCCTTGTTTTTAAAGCATAAACGAAAACCGCTGCAACCAATATTTCTCTAAACACACGTAAGCTTGTGGCAGTTTGTCAGACAAGGGATCATAATTACTAAGTTGTATCAACCAGATTTTATCTTTAAAAAAGCTTTACTTACAGATTTCGGCATATGGAGTTTTTTCTCGCTAAGCGAGGATGTCAATACCATTTTTGTGTGCAATCCATCACACAAGAATGGCAGCCAATGGGAGTGTCTGTGCTGCTAATGTAGAGATGCCCAGTCCCTAGCAACCACACAACTCACCACTATCAAGCCATAGACATCATTTTCTTTTACACTGGAAAAAATAAGTTTTAAAACCAAAACTTACTGTTAAAATTATTTAAGAGGCACCATACACTATAAAAAATGCAGGATGGGTAACCCCTTGCAGAATCAGTGTGTTCTGCAACTTAGGGTCCGATTCCCAAGGACCTGTCTAGCTTCGCTCTTGAGGTCACTAGGAATCAGACCCCTCTGTGGCAGAACACACTGGTTCTGCATGGTTACCCATCCAGCATACTCTATATACTGCAGATAGAGGACAATGGATGGGAACCAGTTAATAATAATGCTGTGTTGCCCATCAGAGGTCATCATGACAACATAGCAAACCTCGAGAGCACAGTTCGAGAGGTTTACAGTTGGCATGACAACCTCAAGATGGGAACTGTTGTTGTTAGTAACTGGTGCCCATCCATTGTCTTTTATAGTGTATGGGCAAATCAGCTAAAACAAATTTGTCTCATTTTCTTTTTTTTTCATAGTGCCACTCTCCATCTGGGCCAGCTGTCACCACCACGGCCGCTCGCTTGAAGACCCATGTTCAAGAGATGATGCACAGTTATTTCTCTTTGTTATGGTGTCGACAAAGTTACACTCAAGAGGGTATAACAACCTCTTGACACCACAACAATACCATAACAAGGATGGAATTCATTGAATTCTATCCTTAACAATGCCCTACCATACATTATAAAGTCATTTTATACAGTACTTGCTCAAGTAACATTACTTAAAGGGAGATGGTCAGAATATCATGCGTTCATTTTTGTCTATTTAAATAAAGAATCATGCTGAAATAAAAAAGTATTTGTGTCCTATTTAATCACTGATTGTTCATTTCAAGAGTGAACCTGGATTTTTATATATTTTTTACTAAATGGTTTCAAGCGAGTCGCAACAAATTCTGCCAGCAGTGCTGTGTGCACATCCTTGAGTTACACAGCAGCTGGAGATGCTGCTTGATTTCAAACAGGGATGCACCAGTAGTGAACGTGCTTGCACACAATCCAACCTGTGGATGCACTCACTCTGATCTGTGTGAGATTTGCTGTTCTCACTCACTCACTCTCACTCGTGACTGTCACCTCTCCACCCAATGGTATTCATGGTAAATACAGTACCAGTTCTGGATCAGAGGTGAGGTATTTTCATGAGGGAAACTACTTTTTCCCCTCAGTATGATGTTATATCTGCAATCGCTCATCTTCTAAGTTGTCATTCTGCTGTACGATCAGTGTACATTGTGCCTCAGCTATGGTCCTAGGTAATATTATATGTAGTGGTTTGTGGTTCTCAGGACTAGTAAAAGTAATTTTATCTCAAATCACAGTCTTATAATCATCCTTCAACATACAGCAGATTGACAGAGGCAGATTTGAGCAGACACCGTCCAGCATAAAATGGATAACCAGTAAGGCCCAGCTAATTAATCTGAAATATATTCATGTCACTTGTCCCCAGAAGCCCATCCGTCCCATAAATGATGGGTGTCACATTGTTGAGCCAGTTCTCACCACCTCCACTGAATCACAATCCCCCTCCCCCATGGTGGGGCCTATTTCACTTGGAGAGGACTAGACACCTATTCTGGAATTACACATTTATTGTAAATGGGTGGGAAGACTGTGTCTTAATTTTAATACCAACTCAGTCTCCCACCTGACATGCCCGCTCCTGAGTCGGCCAAGTTGTCTTAATTTCCTTCCGACCCACGATTGCCTGAGAATGCTGATACTTTGTTGAAATGGTAGTGTGCTGGCAGCAAGACAACAAAAATCTTAGTCTTGCCTGCATCCTAGCAACCTGCCACAGTTGTTCAATGCTGAACTTGATTAGACAGTTTCACTCCATCCCACAGCTAAAACAGAAGTATGACAGCAACTCTGCAAAACCAATTAAACAAAAACATTCTGCATATCAAAAACAAAACATTGTTGCAGTCAGGCTCTGACTCCGTGCAGCAACAGTAAAGCAGAGGAACTGTTTTGTACCAAAGAAATCCTTTTAATCTGATAAGATTTTTGAAACTGTTTCAGCCTATACGCATTTTATAAATGGGTTCATCCTTGCACCTCACTGCACCCGGTGTGTGTTTATCACACACAACCAACACCCTGTTGTGTGTTATTGCTAATGTAGGTGGCATCCCTAAATCCCTGTTGCCCATACAAGTCAAACCCAACCTCTTCTATCTTCCCTTGAAGAAGAAGAATCAGCATTTATATAGCACTTTTCATACACAGTATCCCAAAGCACTTTACAAGCAATGCTAGACTGGTAGTGAAGTGACTGAATGTGTGGTGGCGGCCATATCGCACATCATCACCCACACACAGCCTGGATAATTGCATGAACCGGTTTATGGAGGGAATGTTGGCCAGGACACGGGAATGTTCCCTGCTCTTTCGAAGAGTGCCCTGGGTTCTTTACTTCCACCTGGACAACCACCAGGACAACACCAGGATGGGCAGAAGAGACCTCGGTTTAACATCTCATCTGAGGAGCACACCCCAGCAGTACAGCACCCCCAATACTGCACTCGGATGCCAGCGATTTTAGGTGCGAAGTCCAATCCCGGTGTGGGACAAGAACCCACGACCTTCTGGTCCAGATGCTGGTGTGCTACCAACTGAGCCACGCTGACACCTTGGTCATCCCATAAGATTTAAAACAACTCAGAACCTGGAGTAGTGCCAGGAGTCAGAATCTTTTTATAAAAAAAATCTGGGAAAGTGGCCAGAGGGTTGGAAATGGCTGCAGTGGTCAAGGGGCTGAACCTGGCCACCTGAACAGGGCTAAAGTGTTTTCTGAATAGTTGGCCAAAAGTCAGTCATCCTGAAGTTGCACAAAAGTTCAGCTGGACCAGATCATATTCACTAAGCAGACCCATGGCAGGCTATCATTAATAGCAGAATTTTCTCGATTAAGGAGCCACCTAGTACTCAGTAATGGGAACACGAGGTGGAACACAGGGGACACCACCTGATCACTCTTGGTGATGTCAATGTTACACACCCATCCAAAGAAGCTTGTTCAGCATGAGGAGCACAATCATCTCCCAGAGCATGTGTCCCAAGATTCCACCAGACAGGGACTGGAAGTCAGTAATGCAGTGCAAACCCAGGTCTCACTATGATATATAGAATAACATATTGACTTCATTGTGTTATGTAAGGAATAATCTAGTTGTGTGTGGCAATACTGTAACAACAACAACCTGGGTTGGTTATGAGGCCGAGGTGCAGTCGAGGCGCCTTTAATGTGGAAGTGAAGTTACTACAGCACTGATGTACACCCAGAGTGGGTTATTACACTTACAACATTTATCAAAAGTGTTATAAGAGATTTTTAAACCCCAAGGAGTGTGATACTATATTAACCACAAGAGTTAACTTTGAGTGGTTTATGAAAGCATAAAACACTGAGGGTTTGCTCTTGGTATACTTTGTTATATAAGTCATAAGTAGGCTTATACCCATCTAGAATGTCTCCACTCGGTGGGTAGATAAGACATCATCTGTGGTCCATCTGAAATGTTTATCCCATCTGGATTTGAACTTGTTGAAGGTGGTTGCTTCAACTACATGCTGTGGGAGTCTGTTCCAGGCCTTCAGCCCTGACAGGGTCGTAGTTGTCTCATTTACAAGTGATTGCTTTTGGAACAGTTCAATTGTCTGTTATGCTTCTTAGATTTGGTATGTGAATACTGAACTGGAAGCCACACTGTGATTTTATTCCATGCACTGTAAGAATTTATACAATTGCAGTAGGTCATCCCTTTTTCTCCTGTTGCCAGGTTTACCAAACCAGTGTTGAGCAATCTTTCAGGATAACTAAAGTGTGTTAATTTTGGTAAAGTTTTGGTGGGTCTATATTAAACCGTTTCCAATAATTCTATGTCTTGTTTTAAGTATGGGCTCCAAAAGGGGACCCTGTATCCAGGTGGGGACGGATGCATGTCCTATATAGGGACAAGATACAGTACATGGCTTGCTTTTATTTATAAATGTGTGCTTAACACAGTTTAATATTCTATTAGCAGTCAAGGAGATTTTTGCAGTGGTCTGCAGTGAATGTTATTGACAGTGATTCCTAGATCATTTTTTCAACCATCTTCAGGATTTTATTATTTGGTGTATGGATATAATGGATTATTTTTCCAAAATGCAACACAACACATTTGTCTTGATTGAAATTCATCTTATTAGACTTTGCCCAGGATTCAATATGTTTCATGTCCTGCACCATTGTCAGGTATTTATTGTGGGTGTGAACTTCCTCCCCAGTTTGTGTCATCAGCAAACCTGAGAGAGACAGAGTTACTAGTATTGCTGTTGATATCTGATATAAAAAGATTGAATAAGTTGGTCCAAGGACCGATCACTGCAGAACTCCCTGCTGACCGAGCAACAGTTTGATAGTTCACCGTTGACACGAGCCCTCTGTGTTCGATCCTTCAACCAGTTGTTTATCCTTCTAACCAGGTGGAGGTTGAGTCCTATGCATGTTCGCTTTGCTATGAGTTCATGGTGGGGATGGTATCAAAAGCTTTGGCAATGTCTAGCAGTATGTAAATCTGTAGTGTAAAAAAACTTGAGAACACCTGCAGAGATTGTTTACTAAAAATATCTGCCAAGAAGTACCTGTTTCTGGCCTCTTTAAAGGATTATTTAACATTTGGGAAAATGGTCAAATGTTGCTACATTTTCAAAATGAAAGAGTATGTATCTCAAGAAAATGGGAAAAGAAAAGAAGAATTAGACTGAATTAGTTATGTATTAATTACCAGGGCTAGAATTAAAACAAACAAAAAAAAACTGATGTATTTGATTAGATGCTAAGTTACAGGGTTTGATATTCTGTCAACAATCTGGTATACTAATCCATTTTTTTTGCACACCTCTTTTATTATTTACTGTAACAGGTAAATACATATTAATTTGCTTTATGGTATTTCTGAATAAAGACACAAACACAATTATACTGTCTCAGTATCTTTTCTTTCACATTTGAAAGGTTTGGCAGTACACAGCATTTCAGAGATGCCTGTGCATCTCATGTATATCTTACCTTGCAGGGCTTTCTGTCCGACTGTCTTTAATGAGACTAATAATAACTCTGAGTTCCAACCGACCAGCCATAGCTCTTTCTTCTCCTCTGACAGACACTTGCACTGCCTCTGATGAGTTCCAACCCAACCTAGTCTGAACAAACTCGACACACACACACATGATCAGTGTGAGATGAATGGCACCAGAAATTTGAATAGCCATCATTCTGCGCAGCTGTGTGTTGACTTAGTGCTGGCCTGGGCCTTACCTACTGTAATCTGTGGCTATGTTGCTACTTGGTAGCTCCACCGCCTAGTTATCATTGCTGTGATCTACCACTGCCTATCACAGAAGCAGCAACGAAGACATACATAGTCAGATGGTTCAGCTGTGGCTCAGATAATTGTTCTCCCTTGAGAAGCGAAGATCCACAGCAAATCCAGCAGAGTGTGGAAGCTTATGTCTCAGGAGAAAAAACTGCCTAATGTCACCCTTGAATTTATAAAGACCATCAATAGGAAAGGAAAGGGAAATTGTTTAACCAGAAAAGGCACACTAAGCTAGTTAAGTGACTTGCTCAGGGTCACACAGTATGCAAGTGGGGGCTAACAGGATTCAAACCCAGGTCTTCAGGTTTGCAGCTCACTGCCCCAAACCACTATGCTATACTGCCTTCTAAACAATAATAAACAAAGGTACCTTAATATATAATGACTTGCTCCCAAACAGGTATGGTAATGATCAAGCAAAATAAAAATGTTCCACAAAATCTTTCATATGCAAATAGGAAAGAAACACATCCCTTTATTTATTTCAGTGTCTCCTGCCACCCCGCATAGTTCATTGACACGGTGGGAAGCAGGGAGCACAGCTCCTTAGTTCCCTAAACTGTTTCTTTCATTTAGATACACTTGCTTTACAAGTTTCTCTCTCTCTTTACAGTTAAGGTAGGTACAGATAGTTGTTACAGAAATCTTTGCTGCCTTGCATTTGCTAAAAATACATTTTACTGTACCTGGTGCTACTGCAGACAGCTTTCCCACTCATCTCCAACTCCATGTGCTTTCTGTTGGCTCTTCTGTTTCTGGCCTCTCTTGAAGGGGCCCAAGGAGATCACCTCCAGCTGTGGCTCTATCATTTCTACCGCCTCCCTTCAGGGGCACGGGAAGATCGACATCAACCATGACTCAACCTTTTCAGCCCCTGCTTGAGAGGTCCAAGGAGTTCACTGATCGCAGCCCATTGGGTAGCTGAGGAGAAGCCACAGACAGTGGCTTGTTACTCACACCACTGCTCTGAGGTAGCTGCCACTAACTGGCTGTATCTTTTGTGTGGGTGGTGGAGGATGGAAGGAGATGCCACTAACTGCAACTTTTGTGGATCTCAGCGGGATTTGAAGCAGCTGCTGGTAACTTTCTTTGTGTGTTTGAGAGAGAGAGAGATAGAGGAGGAGATAATGCTCATTGCGATGGTACTTCCTGCTCCCACACACCTGAGGGCTGGAAGGAAATCCCACTGACTGCTGCTGCTATGGAGGTGCTGTGTAAATGTGGCTTCATTTATGCTGAAACAGGGCTGTGTTTACAATGTCTCTTTCTCCTGAGGGACATTGGAGAAGCCGGTGACTGCCTTAGCTTTTGTGAACTCAGTATGGCGATGAAGATGAGATTTTAGGTGTACCTGGTATTACATTTCTGCCGCGTGGATGAGGAATGAAAGTAGTCCTCACATAGTAATTGCAGTAGTACATGGGTAGAATGCCGCTCCAGATTCCAGAGACTTGTTAATAGTAACCTCAGGAAGTCTGTCCTGACTACATCAGGCAGTATTAAAATTATGTTTGAAATAACAAATGGTGTTGTCATTTTAGTCAAACTCTGTCAAAAATTGTTTTTGCCATATTGGTCCTTGTACAACAAGATGCACAAAATAGGTGATTTGATATATTTTATTGGACCAACAGATTTACAGAATATCCTTAATTTTGAACTTACACAGTTTCTCTTCAGAAGGAAAAAAGAGCAACCATTCTATGTTCCTTTCTTAGTCAAACTACTGGTATGTGTGAGATTCTAGGTATAAGAAGTCATTGTATACAAGATCATATTTTTAAATTACTGATTTTATTGATGTTTACAATATGGCTGTAACCGTACCTGCTTTGCTTATCTTTCTGGCTGTCAGACCGAGACGAGAGCAAGCCAATTTTGTAGTGACGTACATGTTTGTGCATTGGCACCACTGCTGTACTCGTGCTGAACTCTCTGAGCTGAGCTGTCAAATGAGACAGAGTCAAAGAAGGCCACAAGAGCAGTGTCATGTTCTTCCTGTTTCATTTACTAATCTGCAACAAGTTCTTGCAATAGTTACTGTTCAAATTTCTCAAGGGAAGCACTGTATGTAGAAAAAAGGAACATGTTTAATGCTGTTTGTATGTGGACTATCTCTTTTGTTCTTGCTTAGTTTTGGTCATTTCTATCTATATTCAAAAGCTCTTTCAACTTCACTAGGCTGCATCATTCTCCATGTTAGTGTGGTCAATAAAGATTAAAAAATATGTTTAATTTTAAATGATGATGCCAGCAGAAAATATATGCAGGTGGTCTGAATAATGGTCTTTTACAGCTTATTTGGTTAAACTGGGCTACTGTCCAATCATATATGTGCATGCTACCATTCACTATCTTGCTGCATTGCATTTTTAACTCATTGTTTCTGCATCCATATTGCCAGCCTTATCTATGTAGCTTTAAAAATCTTTATACATCACGTGTTTTGTTTCTGACCCCCAGGCATCCCATAATTGCCATACTGAGTTCACAAAAGCTAAGCCACACACCCACATGCATAAATAGTGCAAAAGATGCTGAATGGATTACTGACATTCTTTCAGATAGACTATTTGATCACAAATCCAATGTTCCTTTCAAAACGATGCATTTATATTCAAAGTGTGTCTGTTTGTACTGTTTATCTTCCTAGGACTATTGATCACTGATAATATATCCACATTGTCCGTCCTATGTTCTCAATAGTAGTGTGCTCTGATTTGGGTTTTCTTTTAATACAGTACAATAATGCTTTGGATCTGCTTTATTATTTTATTCAGTATATATACCACACTCAAAAGAACTGCTAAGATTAAACAAAAACATGTGTTGAATTATTGTGTTATAACTCACCAGCCACTCTGCTCCCTGCCAACACAAGGGACCACTACCCAGTAAGTCTGTTGGGGCTGCATTATAAGGTGGCTGTACTTGGGAGGCCAACTAAGTGTGTCACAGGGCTTAGGGGCTTGCTGTTGTTTTTCCATGTCTTCAGTATGGTGTTGTTTGTTCTTAAATTATACAAGGTTTTAATGTATTTCTCAGTAGTAGGGATTGTAGGTAAACTTTTGCTAGGTGCTAGGATAATTCTGGGATAAGGGCCCTACTGTTAAATAGTTACTAGATATACAGTAGGGTGTAGGGACTTACCATGAAAAGCCTGGTAGGTATTATTGAGCTTCAGGGTTTCAGGGCATATGGTTTACTAGGTGGTAGTAAGATTGTCTGACTGGGTCTAGGACAAAAAAAAGTGAAGGGCTAGAAGAACAGGGAAAAGGAAATATGAGGAGTGGTGCAATGCAGTGGTTGGGGGTGGCAGCCTAGGGAGACCTTCTGGAGGCTGCAGTGCTGTCCAATTTGTGTGTACTTCTCTGGGTGGAGGAAATGGTCTTATGGTTCCAAGCAGCACTAGCAGAGAGTCAGGAGAATGTAACGAGACTTAAAGTCACCGGCAAGGAGTTGGGGACCATCTGTCCTGCCCAGGAACCACCTAGCCAGACACCGCTACCTTTAAAGGTTGCCAGAATGAAGGAGCAGTTTGACTAAGGTGGGCCTAAGAAGTCCTGGGGTAGTAGGATCAGGAAGGCTGGGGAGCAGGCAATAGGCACACCCTCATCCAGTGCCATTAAAAACTTTTATGCCAGTCTGGCAGAGTCAGACTGCCATAAGGGGGCCCCGAGGTGGTGGTTGAGAGGATTTGGGGAATGCCCATAAGAAGTCTCCAGAAGGGTGGAAGGAGACCCCCACAGAAGGAGGAAGCAACTTCTAGTGGGAGACTCTAGAGTCAAGGGATAGAGTTGGAGGAAGAAAAGGGTAGAGAGGGAGGTTAAGTGCCTTCCTGGTGCATTTACTTGGAAGGATGGAAAGTGTATCTAGCGGATCACAAGGTCTATAGGAAGGAAGAGGAGCTGGACATCATTGTCCACCTAGGGATAAATGACCTAGCTCTGCAAGGGACAAGGGCAGTGCTAGAGCAGATTAGGAGCTGGCGAAGGTCTTAGGCAGGTAGTCACACACAGTAACCTTTACAGAAGTACTGTCTGTCTACAACAGGGGAAGGAGAGGAGTTCCACACTAAGGCCTTCAATTCATGGTTAAATGAATGGTGCAGAGAGGAGGGTATGACTACATTGGGGACTAGGTTTCCACCTGAGAGGATCAGAGCTTGTACCAGGCAGATGGTATGCATCCATCCAGGAAGGAAGTGGCAGTCCTCAGTACATGGTTTAAATGTTACTTTGACTGGCATTTAAACTAGCCAAAGGGTGGCAGAAAGCAAAGGGGTAGCAGAAACTGCCCCATTAGGCTGTGATGGAGGGTAGAGAATTTTTGGGGGAAGGATTCCTGCAAAATGCAGCACAATAAAGGTGCAAATTATCAGTATGGGAAGAAAGGGGAAGAGATACAGCAAAGGAGAAGAAGGGAACAACTAGACAACATGAGAAGGGGAAAGAGTAGAACTAGCAAAATCTAGACAGCCATGTGTGCCAATGCTAGAAGTCTGGGAATTAGATACCAAACCTGGAGGTCACCATGGCTGAGGCAGGCCTGGATATTGTATCAATCACCAAAATACGGTGCACAAACAACCATGACTGAAATGGTCATACCTGGCTATACAAAGTTTAGAAAGGACAAGGTAGTAAGAAATGATGGGAGGGTGCTGTGGAGCCTGAGCAAGATGGTGGCTCAGAACTAAAGCACTGCAGTATAGATTAAAACTAAGTTTATTAAAGTCAGTTTTTAGGCATTTTGAGCAGAACAAGGTACTCACTGAAGTCAGAAAGAGTGCGGCAGCAAAATGGATAACCCTGAGGAAGATTAAATGCAGCAGGATGGAGTGAAAAACAAAAAACACTCCTGGTCCTCTGTACAAGCTCTACGCAGGGCTGCATGGAGTTAGCAAATGAAGGGGCAAGTGTTGAAACCCTACAAAACATCGAGTCAAAATAAATAGACTAATTTCTACAGTAGCTGGCTTCTGGAAAAATTGACACTTTGACCAACAGACTCACCAACTTGAGACAGACATGTCTCTCCTTAAAACAGAATCTGTGGAGATCCAGAAACAAGTGGCAGCAGACATGGGAGCCATGAATAACTTGTTTAAAGAGAACACACATTTAAGGTCCTGACCGAGACCTTAGAAAATCAGACAAGATCGACAAACTTGCAAATGGTAGGGATGCCAGAGAAGAGCAAAGAGGATCATCTCATGCGTTTCATTAAAGAATGGCTAGAACAACAGTTAGGTCAGCCCCTACAAGAGCGTAACATTAACATCCAGAAACATAGAAACATAGAATTTGATGGCAGTTAAGGACCACTTGGCCCACCTAGTCTGCCATTTCTCAACCTAATGGATAAGCTGCAGATCCTAGTTAACCAACAGCCTACTTCCTCCTGCCACTCACTAGAATTGCCTTATGTCTGTCCCATGCATTCTTGAATTCCTCCACTGTTTTTGACTCTATGACTTCTCACATTACCTCTGAGCCGTCCCTCTATCTTCAAATTTGCCCCTTGTTCTTGCACATCTCTTTTCTGAAAGATGCTACCCTCTTGGACTTTGTTGATTCCCTTGAGGTATCTGAATGTTTCTATCATGTCCCCCCTTTCCTTGAGGCTATACATCTTAAGCTCATTTAGTCTTTCTTTCATAGTTTCTGGTGCAGACCCTGCACCATTTTGGTTGCCTCCTCTGGACAGCCTCTACCCTGTCTATGTTCTTGCGGAGATGGGTCTCCAGAACTGCACCAGTGCTCAGATGTGGTCTTACCAACGGTCTGTACATAGGGCCAACAATCTTTGTTTTCTACTGGTGATGCCTCTCATGCATCCCAGTATCCCCAACCTTCTTACTGCCTTCTCACATTGTTGCCCACCTTTAGGTCATCTGGATATGACTTCACCCTGTGGTCTCTTTCCATTTTATTGTTGTCGTATCTCACACCCCCATTGTGTACTCTTGCCCTGGGTTTTTGTATCGTTGGTGCATGGTGTATTACCACCCTTTTTGCATTGAATCTAAGTTTACATTTGACCATTCTCCAACCTTACAAGTCCCTTTTCATCCTTTCCACCCCACCTTTTTATCATCCTTGTTGTAAATTTAAGTTATCTGCAAAGAGATTATTTTTCTTCCAGTCCTCTGCAATGTCACTTATAAAGACATTGCAAAAGGACTGACCCAGTACTGAACCTGCTGGCAGTATCCACTAGTAACCCACATTTTTCACTTTGGACCCGCTACTATTACCCTCGTGTGTCCTGCTGTCCAGCCAGTGTTCTACTTTGGCTACCACCCTGGGACCCTTCCAGGCTGGCTAATTTGTTCATTAATCTTTTGTGTGGGACTGTGTCAAATGCCTTGCTCAAAGTCTAGGTAGGCCATGCCCACAGCCCCTCCCAGGTTCAGTCACTTTGGTCACCCAGTCAAAGAAATCAATTAGATTTGTCTGACATGAACTTCCTGCTGTGAATCCATGCTGTCTTGAGTCCTGTGCCCACTGGCCTCTAGGTACTCAACAATTCTTTCCTTCAGAAGTGATTCCATCATTTTCCTACCACTGAGGTCAAACTGACAGATATGCAGGTTCCTGCCTCTGTCTTGCTCCACTGTTGTGAAGGGAATCACATCTGCCGCTCCTCCAGTCTCAGGTACCACGCCATCCTTCCCATGATTTATTAAAACGGGTAGTCAGTGGTGTTACTAGTTCTTGCCTTGGTTTTTGAATTCTAGACCCTATCGTGCCTCATTGCTTTATCCACCTTCAGTTTTAAGAGTTCTTTCAGAACCCTTTCTTTCTGTGAAAGGACTAATATCAACCCCTCATCTAGAGTGCTTCTATTGACAGGATTAGGTATTTCCTGCTTTTCCATTGTGAATACTGAGCAGAAGTATTCATTCAGTATCCCTGCTTTTCACTGTCGCCTCTGCCCAACCACCTTCCTCTTTGTTCAGCCTCAGTATCCCTGCCTTAGTCTTTCTTTGCTCCTAATGTACCTATAAAGGTTTTATCCCTTTCTTAACTGAGTTGGCTATCTTTTCCTCTGTTTGGGCCTTTGCTATTCTGACTGCCTTCCCACTTTCTTCTGCTTTAACTGGTACAGTTCTCTGTCCTGCTCCTTCTCTGTTTCCTTATACTGTGAATGCTATCTTTTCTCCCAACCTTCCCCGCCACTTCTTTTGAGAACCATAGTGTTTTTTCTTTCATTTTGATTTATTTGCTTCACACAAAGGCTTGTTGCCTCTGATGGCAGTTTTGATGTTTCCCAATGTTGCTTCACTCCACCTTCTTGCCTGTTTGCTAGTGCTTTTCTGAGGCACTCTCCCATTTTGACAAAATCAGCCCTCCGCAAGTCCAGTACCTTCACTTTTGTATGGCTTGACTCTACAGCTAAGTTTATCATGAACCACACTGTTTGGTGGTTGCTTGTTCCTCAGATGGCTACCCACTTGAAGATCGGAGCCTCTCTCCATCCCATTTGAGAGTATGAGGTCTAGATTGCTCCCTCCCAAGTGGGTTCCAAAACTAGCTATCTGAGGCATGCCCCTGTAGGCATCGAGAATGGCCCTGTTTTGAATGTGGCTGTAGCAAAGCTGCTCCAGTTAACATCTGGCATATTCAGGTCCCCATCAGCAGTATCTCCTTCTCTGCCATCCTAAGGATGTCTTCTATCATTTCCTTGTCCATTTCCTCTCCTGAGACAGAGGTCTGTATACAACCCTGTGCAGATTGTGGTACCATTCCAGTCTCCAGGGTGACCCACAGTGCCTCCTCTCCTCCTGTTTACCCTTTAGTTCTTGCTTTGATCCCTTCCCTTACATAGAGAGCTACTCCTCCTCCTCTTCTTCCCTCCTGACCCTCCTGTAGATTGTGTACCCTGGTATGTTGACATCCCAGTCATGGTTCTTTGTGTACCATGTTTCTGTGACTGCCACGATATGCAGGCATCTCCTCTTCCATCAAGGCCACCATTTCGAGGAGCTTTTTACCTAGACTATGGGCATTGGTACTCATTATCCCTCCATTTTATATGGCTTTATCTTTTGCCCCATCCCTGTCCTTACTGCCTTTGTGTTTTCTCAATGTACCCCAGCCCTTCTCCCTATCGACTGCTCTATCTTGGTGTTTACCTCACTAACTGCCCTGATTTTTTTGGGGGACTAGGATTTCCTTCTCCTTTCAGTGCTCCCCTTGGTTAGTTTAAATGCTTGACAATGAAGCATTTAAACCTATCATCAAGGTTCTGGTTCCTCCTGGATAGATGCAGACCATTGCATCAGTATAGGCCTATATCCCTCCAGGTGGAGCCCCAGTCCCCAATGAAGCATAGAAACATAGAATTTGATGGCAGATAAGGACGGCTTGGTCCACCTAGTCTGCCCATTTCCCTACCTAACGGATAAACTGCAGATCCTAGTTAACCAACAGCCTACTTCCTCCTACCCACCACTAGAATTGCCTTATGTCTGTCCCATGCATTCTTGAATTCCCCACTGTTTTTGACTCTACAACCTCCTCAGGAAGGCTGTTCCATGTATCCACAACCCTCACTGTGAAGAAATGCTTCCTCACATTACCTCTGAGCTCCCCCTCTATCTCCAAATTGTACCCCTTGTTGTTGCATCTCTTTTTCTGAAAGATGCTACCCTCTTGGACTTTGTTGATTCCCTTGAGGTATTTGAAAGTTTCTATCATGTCCCCCTCTCCCTCCTTTCCTCGAGGCTATACATCTTAGTTCCTTTAGTCTTTCCTCATATGTCTTCTGATGCAGACCCTGCATCATTTTGTTCCTCCTCTGGACAGCCTCCACCCTGTCTATGTCTTTGTGGAGATGGGGTCTCCAGAACTGTACACAGTACTCCAGATGTGATCTTACCAACTGTCTGTACAGAGGGCAAACAACTTCCTGTTTTCTACTGGTGATCTCTCTCTGTGCATTCCAGTATCCCTCCCAGCCCTCCTTACTGCCTTCTCACGTTGCTGGCACACCTTTAGGTCATCTGATATGACTACCCCCAGGTTCCTTTCCATTTTTTTGTTGTCAGTATCTCACCCCCATTGTGCACTCTTCCCTGGGTCTTTGTTTCCCAGGTGCATTACGTTGCACTTCTTTGCATTGAATCTAAGCTGCCATACATTTGACCATTCCTCCAACCTTGCCAAGTCCCTTTTCATCCTTTCCACTCCACTTTGTGTATCAACCCTGTTGCAGATCTTTGTGTCATCTGCAAAGAGACATACTTTCCTTCCAGTCTCTCTGCAATGTCACTTATAAAGACATTGAAAAGGACCGGCCCCAATACTGAACCCTGTGGTACCCCACTAGTAACCCTCCTTTCTTCACTGTGGACTCCATTTGCTATTACCCACTGTGTCCTGTTGTCCAATCAGTGTTTTACCAGGCTACCACCCTAGGACCCACTCCCAGGCTGGCTAATTTGTTTATTAATCTTTTGTGCGGACTGTGTCAAATGCCTTGGTAAAGTCTAGGTAGGCCATGTCCACAGCCCTTCCTTGGTCTACTGCTTTGGTCACCCAGTCAAAGAAATCAATTAGATTTGTCTGACATGACCTTCCCACTGTGAATCCATGCTGCCTTGGGTCCCAGCCCCACTGGCCTCTAGGTACTCAACAATTCTTTCTTTCAGAAGTGATTCCATCATTTTCCTACCACTGAGGTCAAACTGACAGGTCTGTAGTTTCCTGCCTCTGTCTTGCTCCCACTTTTGTGAAAGGGAATCACATCTGCCCTCCTCCAGTCCTCAGGTACCACCCCATCCTCCCATGGATTTATTAAAAGGGTAGTCATTGGTGTTACTAGTTCTTCCTTTAGTTCTTTTAAAATCCTGGGGTGAATCCCATCAGGCCCCATTGCTTTATCCACCTTCAGTTTTAAGAGTTCTTTCAGAACCCTTTCTTCTGTGAAAGGACTAATATCAACCCCTATCTAGAGTGCTTCTATTGACAGGATTAGGTATTTCCCCTGCTTTTCCATTGTGAATACTGAGCAGAAGTATTCATTCAGTATCCTGCTTTTTCACTGTCGCTCTCTGCCCAACCACCTTCCTCTTTGTTCAGCCTCAGTATCCCTGCCTTAGTCTTTCTTTGCTCCCTAATGTACCTATAAAAGGTTTTATCCCCTTCTAAACCGAGTTGGCTATCTTTTCCTTGGTTTGGGCCTTTGCCATTCTGACTGCCTTCACCGCTTCCTTCTGCTTTAACTGGTACAGTTCTCTGTCCCTGCTCTTCTGTGTTTCCTTATACTTCCTGAATGCTATCTTTTTCCCTTACCTTCCCGCCACTTCTTTTGAGAACCATAGTGGTTTTTTCTTTCATTTTGATTTGTTTATTTGCTTCACACAAAGACTTGTTGCCTCTGTGATGGCGGTTTTGATGTTTCCCCATTGTTGCTCCATCCCACCTTCTTGTCTGTTTGCTAGTGCTTTCTGAGGCACTCTCCCATTTTGAAAAATCAGCCCTCCTGAAGTCCAGTACCTTCACTTTTGTGTGGCTTGACTCTACAGCTAAGTTTATCATGAACCACACTGTTTGATGGTCGCTTGTTCCCAGATGGCTACCCACTTCAAGATCAGAGATCTCTCTCCATCCCCATTTGAGAGTACCAGGTCTAAGACTGCTCTCCCAAGTGGGTTCCAAAACTAGCTGTCTGAGGCATGCCCCTGTAGGGTATTGAGAATGGCCCTGCTCTTGGATGTGGCTGCAGCAAAGTGCTCCAGTCAACATCTGGCATATTCAGGTCCCCATCAGCAAAATCTTCAGGCTCAGGGAGGGTGAGGGTGGTAGAACAGAGCATATCCCTCCAGTTGTGCCTCTCCACAATTCATTCACCACTCTGGTGGAGCATGATTCCCTCTGTGGAGACACCCACAGTGGAGACCAAGGAGGATGCTGGAAACCTCCACAATGGAGACCCACCCTGGTACTACCAAATCCCTGAGCTCTGCATCAGTTTTCAGCCAGTCATTGAATCCCATGGTGCAGAGAACCCTTGCCTCATCCATGCCATTGACAAATAGCACTTCTGAGAAAGTTACCGTGGTACTACTTGTCTAAGCCCCTCCCAACTCCACAAACTCCTGTTGCACTGCTCTAATCCCACTCTCAGCCAGGTCATTTGTCCCTAGGTGGATAATGACATCCAGCTCCCTCCCCTTGCAGCTACTCACATGATCCTGAGGATTCATTTCCTGTCTCTCCAAGCTATGGTGCCGGGCAGGCACCTTATCTCCTTTCCCTTCCCTCCCCAAGTTCTACCCCCAACAATTGAGTCCCCCACCAGGAGTTGTTTCCTTCCCCTATGGGGTCCTGTGCCACCCTTTGTGGATCTCCATTGTGGAGGTTCCCAGTATCCTCCTTGGTCTTCACTGTGGGTGCCTCCATAGAGGAACCATTCTCCACCAGAGTGGTGAATGAATTGTGGAGAGGCACAACTGGAGGATATGCCTCTGTTCCACCACCCTCACCTCCCTGAACCCATTGTGGTCCAACCACTCCTCTTTCTTGGCAACCTCTAAGGTAGTGGCAGTGGTCTGGGTGGTCCCTGGGTGGGGGATCAGCTTTCCCAAATCCTTGCCAGGTCAGCATGGAGACAAACAACCTCCTCCCTCAGACCAGAGTGGTGTCTGCAAATAGGGCAGCAACACAGTTTCCAGAATGTCTCCTGAAGACTGCTACTTCACAGCCAGTGCATTGCACCACTCCACATGTCTTTGTCCTTCCTGTTACAGATGCTTTTCCTTTGTTGTTCTTGTTTTAGGTGTGCAAGCTTGTGAGGTGTCTACACCTATTCAGCATGCTGTGCCTTTAAGTAGATATGAACAGGTGTATGTTCATAGGTTCATAGGTGTATACAAGTTCAAGGGACTAGCCCAATATGATCTCGCCACCCTTAACTTGGGTGGAAATTATATTTAGATTCCCCCATGTAAATGTCTAAATTAACTTTGAATTGTTCTAGATTTATAATGTCTATAACCTTCTGTGGCAAGGAGTTCCACATAGGAATAATTCTCTGTGTACAAAATTATGTTGTTAGCAGTTTTGGGGAAGTGATGTCAGAACCCCTGCTATAAAGGAAGTTATGCACTTGGGGTGGGTGCGGTGAGGGCAGGGTGGGTGGGTGCCCTCCAGAAAGAATCAACTACAACTCTGACCCTCCACCCCAGGGAGTCTTCCTTCTTTCAAACACCTAGTTCACAGATGTTAAGTAACAGGTCTAGTCACAAATGACTGCAAAGATCTCCCAGCTACAGTTCCTGAGTGTGGTCCAAAGTGACAAATAATATGCAGCTAAACACTGAAACTAAGTCATGCTCTACTAGAAAAGCAAACAAACTGTGCATCTTCATGTTATTTTAATTTAAAATCCTGTAAAAAGAGGCTACCTGAAGCAAGTGGAGAACTAGTGGAAGAGCAAGGGTGTCGGCAACGCCAGAGAGTTAACGAGGGCAGAGTGAGTGTTGCTGTAGCAACAGTTGCTAGGGCAACACTCGCCTGCCCTCACGTGCTACTTCTCTGACCCATGCTCGGTCAGGCTACATGTCACTAATAAAAGTGAAAGTGCTGTCTACTTGATCTTCACTCGCTTCAGCTGGCATCTTCTTTTAGAGCATTCTAAATAAAATAACATAAAATACACAGTTACTTTGTTTTTAACAGCTTAGGACTTATTTCAGTGTCTGCCTGCATATTACATACCATTATTGACCAGTCAGTCACGGTACATATCACTGATAAAAGTGAAAGTGCTCCCACCTGCTTTTCCTCCCTGTAAAGAGGATGACTTTATTCTAAGAATAGTAAAGGAAAATAAATAGAAATATAAACCTTTTTTTTTAATTCTTCAAGACAGTCAGTCTTACTTTGAACTTTTGGCAGCAATTCATTTACCAGGGACAGCTGTAATTTATGTTGGTAGCAGTCTGAATGTACCACTTGTATGTATGTGGCTGCCTATCTGTGGTAGGTGGAATGAGCTCACTACTGGTGAGAAGGTTTTGAAGGATAACAGTAGATCAGGTGTGCTTCGTACTGGGAGGCATCGCGGTCGTTGTGGAATAATGCAGGTCATGTGACATGTTTCATCCAATCAGCATACTGGGTTTTCAGTGATTTTCCTTACCCATTTTATAAATCAGGATGATAATTGTTTGTTATTTGATAACTCAATAAACATAAAGTTAAAAAAGAAATGGTGGGTGAGTGGTGCTTATGTAAAGGCAAACTTCAAAGCAAGGGAGGTACAGGAGGATTTATTTATTTAAAAGTTTTACAGGAAGACACACTGAGCAATAGTGCTCGATTCCAGGTGCATCCCGGGGAAGGGGGCAGAGGGAACGGTACATACATAAGGCAGTAAACATCCAATAATTTACAATAAACAAGGGTAATAAAGTACACACTTAACAGGAAGCTAGTATACAGACAGCATATAAGCGGAGCAGTTTAACACCAATTATGAACAAAAACAGGAGCAGTGGGAAAAGTAAAACATGCAAATAATACAAAAAGCAGCAGGTAATGTGACTATGTGGAGGGACCTGCATAGGAGACTGGAATCCCTATACTGACAGTATGTTGCTTGAAGATTACAATTATGTATATTACCCACAGGCACAAGATGACATGAAATGGGAATTGATGAGAGAGCTGAAATGCTTAGTCTGGGGCATATGCCTGATGGCAGACGGAAGGGGTTCCATAGTTTGGGCATCCGGTATCTGAAGAATGCTTGGCATGGCTCAGTTGGTAGCACATCCGCCTCTGGACCAGAAGGTCGTGGGTTCTTGTCCCACACTGGGATTGGACTTGCACCTAACCATCGCTGGCATCTGAGTGCAGTATTGGGGGTGCTGTACTGTTGGGTGTGCCATCCTTCGGATAAGATGTTAAACTGAGGTCCCTTCTGCCCATCCTGGTGTTGTCCTGGTGGGTGTCCAGGTGGAAGTAAAAGAACCCAGGGCACTCTTCGCAAAGAGCAGGAACATTCCCGTGTCCTGGTCAACATTCCCCTTCCCATAAACTGGTTCATGCAATTATCCAGGCTGTGTGGGATGATGTGTGATATGGCTGCCACCACACATTCAGTCACTTCACTACCAGTCTAGCATTGCTTGTAAAGTGCTTTGGGATACTGTGTATGAAAAGTGCTATATAAATGTTGATTCTTCCTCTTCTTCTTCTTCTTGGCGCTAGAGGTGGTCACCTGTGGGACTACCAAGGTGCTTGTGTCCTAGTTCCTAAACGTGTGGACAGGAGGGTAGGAATAGCCAACACATCAGAGAGATAGGTGGGCAAGGTCAGGGACCAGTATTTGGCAGTGAGTTTGGCACAGTGGAACAGGCGGCGGTCGGGAGTGAGGTAAGGAGAGGGACCTGTAGAGCGGCAGTGGTGAGTGGAGGCAGACTATCCAGTGTGAAACGGCAGAAAGAGTGGAAGAGAGAGTCCAGTCTGGCTAATATGGACTTGGGAGCGGCACTGTAGACTATGTCACCATAGTGAAAATAGGAATATCATTTTCTGTACCAGTGCATGGCGAGCTGGTGGCATTATGCAACCACGACTCCAGTAGAGGCACCCAATTTAGGGTGTAGCTTTTTGTGTATGGCATCGACACGTACAGAAAAGTTGAGATACTGGTCAAGCCATACCCTGAGGTATCTGAAGGAGGAGGAGCAGGCCTCCAGAGTAATCCCATCCAGGGTATGGAAGGAGGGGTAGCTGGGAGCCTTGACAGTCACTGTCTTGTGCCAAAGGTCAAGGAGACCGACTTCTTGGCATTGAAAAAGTTGTTTTGCATGGAACCAGAGCTGAACATCATTGAAATCCTGCTGTAGTCTGGACTCAACATCAACCGTTGCCAGGCCAGACATATATAGACTGTGTCATCTGCGTACATTTGGATGGATAAGTGAGGGCAGGCAGAGGGCAGATCATTTAGAAAAATGGAGAATAGTAGTGGTCCAAGGACCGAGCCTTGGGGACCCCTAAAGGTAACTGGGAGGGGAGGGAGGTGAGCTGGTGCTTCCATTTTACCACCTGGGAGCGGCCGACCAGGTAGGAGCAGTACCAGCTAGTGACCAGGGTAGAGAGCCCAGCCCGGGAGATTTTTTTTCAAGTAGGAGGGCATGGGAGACCATGTCGAAAGCCTTTGCTAGATCAACAAAATGGCTGTGGTGATAAAGCCCTTGTCCATACCATTGAGGATGTTATCAGTGAGCCTGAAGAGAGGTGGCAGTAGAATGTGATTTCTGAATCCAGACTTGTAGGGTGAGAAGAAGGAAAAGGAGTAAAGAAAGGTGGAGAGTTGAGCAAGGACTGTGTTCTTGTAGCTGGCCATAATAGGTAGGAGGAAGATAGGCCGGTAGTTGCCAGGGACTGAGGTATCATCACTCTTATGGAGTAGAATAACTGTTGCATGCTTCCAGTCCTTGGGGATGGATCTAAGGTGAAAGAGAGGTTTAGAAGGTTGGCCAAGGGGCAGCGATAGCAGGGACAGCCAGGTGTGCATCCTATAGTCCAGACCAGAGGGGCATTTACCTTTATGAGGGCTTAGGAGAGCAAGGCATGATCGACTTCGGAGAGGTGACCTGTTGAAAAAGAAGGGGGAGTAGTGGAGGAGGAGAAGATTGAGCAGAGAGGCTGGGGGTTGGACTGGGGGGAGTGGAGATAAGTGTAGAGGTGCAGTTTGTAAATGAGACATTGAATTCAGAGGCAACTGCTTCTGGGTCATTTATGACAGCCCAGCCTATATTTAGAGCCAGGTTGGGAGATTGGGAGAGTGGGGAAGAAAGGTATTTTACCACCTTCCAGAATTTCATTGGGCAATTTATATTAGCCTGGAAGGAGGCTTTGAAGTAATTTGATTTGGTTAGCCTGATTTGTGTAGTACAGCTGTTTTGTAGGGTGCGTATAAATTTTGGTGAATGGGGAGCCAGAGGCCTTGAAATATTTCCATGCCTGGTCTCTAGCTTTGGTAAGGGACAGGATGTTAGGGGTAATCCAGGGCAAGTGAGCACCCTCATCCATGTGCATCTGAGCGAGCATGTCATCCCATGCAGCTAGGAATCTGAGCTTGAAATAGTTCCAAGTTGCATTGATAGAGGTGGCTCTTGGAATAAAAGACCAGTCGGTGGATGGGCATGTTAGGAGGGAAGCTAGATCCAGGGATTTGTATGAGTGTGCAAGAATAGTAATGGGGGCTTTAGGCCTGAAAATGTTACGGACAGAGTAGATCATATGGTGATCACTGAGAAAGTCAGGCAGGATGCCTGAGGCTATAACGTGGTGCTGGTGTGAAGTCAGAGACCAGTTGAGGAGGGAGTGATTGAGTGATTTAAGGTTCAGCCTTGTGAGTTCAGAGAGCAGTTGGGCCAAATTTAGGTGGATACTTGATTCCAAAGCTTTCAATTGCCTCTGGTAAGCCAGTTCACATTAAAATCCCCAGTATATGAATCTCACCCCAGTGGCGAGGGATTTCAGGGTGCCCAAGAAGTCGAGGTTGGTAACCGAGGATGAGTCGGGGGGCACTATGATCCAGCTATGAAGGTGGGGTGGTATAGAGGAGGAAGAGCTTGATCATCATGGCCTTGATTGACTGAGGAGTCATAGGTATATTGACTTGTGTGTACTGGAGGGAGGTCGAGATGTACATTGCTATACCCCACCCTTTCTTCTGCCAGGGTGGTCTTAGTGGATAATGGAGTAACCTGGGATGGAGAATTTGGGGTCTTTTGTGGGGCTTGAGCCATGTTTCTGAAATAATCATAATGTCAGGCCTCAGGGAAGATACCATTTGCTGGACTAAAGTTATTTTGTGCAAGACACTGTAGATATTTAGGTGCATTAGTTTGAGCCCTCGGGGAGTACTAGTGGATATTTGAAGGCCCGGATCAGGTTCAATATCCCCGCAAGTAGAAGGAGCAAGGCTACAAAGAGATTGGCAAAAGGGATGGCTCTCTGGGGCTTCATGGTGTGGGTAAAGGCAGGATGCAACAGGAGTTAGACTACTCCTGCTAGAGTTCAGGGCTAGGAGACCTAAATGAAAGGAGGGTGGTAGTATTGGTGGCTAGTCTGCCAGTTGCAGGATTGAGACAGGGGTATGTTTCAGTATGTAGGGTAGTCAGTGCTGCTGTAACCACTGCCTCGACAAGGGGCACCAAATTGTCTAACTCCATTGAAGGATGGATGGAGGGTAGTGAGGCAAGGGTAAGAGAGCAACAAATGAGAGATGTGAAGAAGTAGCATGGTGAAAGTTGGGGAGTGCACAGCTAAAAGGGATTACATGTTGGCACCCTCTAGTGGTGGAAAGATATAGCTTGCTAATGGGAGAATAGACTGATAGGTTATTTTTGCCACGTGAGCCACAGTTCGCTAGCTATATTAGCAAGGGTTCACCAAGGGTGGTGGTTGGGGCGGGTAACACACGCAGCATTGGCGGGCTTCCACACCATTCCAGTAAGTCAATCCAACATACCTTTCCACTTTGAGGTGAAATTTCTGGGGAAGGGCAGCTCGAGCCCTCGTGACCACCGGGATGGCAGCTTGATCTGAGAAATAGAGAACAGAAATGCATTTTATTAGCAGGTGAGGGGGCTAAGCAAACAAAAAATGGGGTGGGGTATATCCACATGGTGAGGGGTTAAAATCAGTGGGGAGAGGTCTGAATGTAAAAGAACAAAAAAATAGAGTAACTGAACTAACAACTGCAGAGAAATCCCAGCCGAAAGTAAGCTGCAGGAATATGCCGGACTTTGTAAACAATACATGTGTCTATCTAGGATCATGCAGCTTAAATAGAGCTTAGCTGTAATCCCTATTTAGACACACTTATAAATGTGAAATTACTTAAGCTACAGAAGTAGTTTTAAGTGGCAAATCCTTAGGACAGGCAGCCTCCCTTAAAGTAATCTATACAATAGCCAGGAAAAACAGTAGCAGTGAACAAAATGTTAGGATAAAAGCTATCTGTAGACCTATGGTGACAAATAATAATAAAGGTAGCAAGTCTGGAGCTTTTAGGCAGAGGTAGGAGTCCACAGTTGAAACAAGCAATTTGAAATTTGGTTTGGAGCCTAAAAGCAACTGTTGGCACAGCGACTGTGAGCCTTCCACACCGTCCCAGTAAGCCGATCCGAGCGTACTTTCCGCTTTGAGGTGAACTTTCTGGGGAGGGCAGCTCCTTGGAGCCCTCACAACCACCGTGGGACATCAGCTTGATCTTTCTACTTTGAAGGTGAAATTTCTGGCAGAGGGCAGCTCCTTGGAGCCCTTGTGACCACCGGGAGACGCCAGCTTAGGGGCTCAAGGTGTTGTGAGTCAACCTCGAGTCTGGAAACAGAGCCACTATTCTCATGGGAGTGGTATACAGGCCTCTGACACAGAAAGAGGACATAGACAAAGAAATGTTGGAAGTCATAAGCAAAATGGCTAAGATGGGGAGGTGGTGCTGGTGGTGGACTTTAATCTGCCAGAGGTAGAGTGGAGCCTACCTGCTGCAGCATCAGCTAGGAGCAGGGACATCTTGGACTCCTGCTGGGGCATTCTTCAGGCAGCTGGTCGGTGAGCCCAGATGGGGAGGGTAATACTGGACCTGGTACTGATGAATGGTGACAGTGTGGTGGACATCAGAATGGGGAATCATCTGGGGGCCAGTGACCATCACACAATGCGGTTTAATATAAGAAGAATAGCGGAATCCAGCTACACAAGGGTGAGGGTCTTGGATTTCAGAAAGGTTGATTTACAAAGATGAGGGAATGCATCCGAGAAGACCTGGCAAGGACAGATGTTAAGGAGTGGAGGGAAATGGGCCAGAATAAAAGAGAACATAGTAAAGGCTACAAACTTGTACGCTAGGCAAATAAGCAAAACTGAAGGAGGAGGAGACCATTATGGTTCTCGAGGGAAGTGGCAGTAATGGTAAGGGCAAAAACAGTGGCATTTAGAAGGTATTAGGAGACCCAGAGAGAGAGAACAGAGAAGTATCAGGGTAAATGGAGGGAGAGAGGCAGGCAAGATGAGATTATTGTTTGTCCCTGTCCTTTTCAGATATTTGTTTATTAGTTATTCTAGTCATTCTGATTTATTTATTTAATTGTGCTGCTTTAATGTGTAGTATTTATTATGTGGTTGTATTGTGGGTTTTGTTTTTGTTATTATTTTATTTACTGTACGATGCCAGAGCCTCCAGGAAGGGCATCTTTTAAATAAATTTGTCTTGCCTTGCCTTGCAAGGCAGTAAGGATACAAAAGCACAAGCTGAGGAAAGAATAGCTCAGACAATGTCAAAGGGGACAAGACATTTTGGGGTATATCAGTGAGAAAAGGAAGACTAGGGGAGAGACTGTACAGTTATTAAAGGAGGCAGGGAACTATACTGAAGAAGACCAAGAAAAGGCAAATATCTTATACAAATATTTCTGCTCAGTATTCACAGTTGAGGGGAAGGAGGGAGGTTTTGGGGGTGAGAGAAGTAGACATCAGTCCTTTTTCTAAGGAGAGGTCAGGAAAGCACTTGTTAATCTGAGGGTGGATAAAGCCATGGTGCCAGACAAGGTGCATCCAAAAGTGTTAAGGAACTTTGTGATGTGCTAGCTTCACCCTGACAGACTTGTTTAGCAGTTTACTAGAGACGGCATTGTGGAAGGTGGGCATAGTCCCACTTCACAAAATAGTAGTAAGGAGGAGGCAGGAAATTATGAGTGTGTCAGCCAAGCAAATCTGACAGATTTTTTGACTGGGCAGCCAGGGTGCTGGATGGTGGTGGGAGGGTGGACACAGCCTACCTGAACTTCAACAAGGCCTTTGACACCATTCCACGCAGGAGGCTGGTAAACAAGTTAGTTAGCATGGAGGTGGACATTAAGGTGATAACCTGGTAAGAAACTGGTTAGGGATAGCAGACAGTGGGTGGTGCTAAATGGAGTTCGCTCTGAGGAGAGGAGAGTGACCAAGGGTACTACAGGGTCAGTACTGTGGCCAGTCCTCTTTAATGTCTTCATTAGTGATGTAGCAGAGGAACTGGAAGGGAAGGTCTGCCTCTTTATGGATGACACCAAGATCTGCAACAGGGTAGATACTCCGGAGTGGATACAAAGCATGGAAAGAGACTAATTGAAATGACTGGAGGAGTGGTCAAAGGTTAGGCAGCTAAGGTTTAATGCAAAAAGTGCAAAATAATGCACCTGAGTCACAGAAACCAGGGTGCAGTACAAAATGGGGGAGAAATACTAGCGGTGACCAATCAGTAAAGAGACCTGAGGATAATCATATCAGATGACCTGAAGATGGCCAGACAATGCAACAAAATGATCAGAAGAGCTAGTGGGATGCTGAGATATAGGTTGGGGTATTACCAGCAGGAGGAGGGAAGTGGTGTTGCCAACATACAGGTCTTTAGTAAGACCCCCAGTACTATGTCCAGTTTGGAGGTCTCATCTCAGGAAGGACATAGGCGGGATAGAAGCCACCAAGGAGGGCTACCAAGATGGTACAGGGTCTACATCAAAAGCCCTACAAGGACAGGCTAAAGGAATTAAGCATGTGCACCCTGGAAGGGGTGGTATGACAGCTCTTTAAATGCCTCATGGGGGTGAATAAGGTACAAGTGAAAGGTATTTTTCAGAGGAAAGGGTGCTCCAGAATAAGGGGCCATGATATGATGCTGGATGGGATTAGGTTTAGGAGAGATGTGAGGAAATGCTTCTTAAACATAGAAACATAGAAACATAGAAACATAGAATTTGAGCGCAGATAAGGACCGTTTGGCCCACCCAGTCTGCCCATTTCCCTACCTACTGGATAAGCTGCAGATCCTAGTTAACCAGCAGCCTACTTCTTCCTACCCCCACCCCTAGAATGGCCTTATGACTGTCCCATGCATGCTTGAATTCCACCACTGATTTTGACTCCACAACCTCCTCTGAAGGCCGTTCCATGCATCCACAACCCTCTCTGTGAAAAATACTTCCTAAATTACCTCTGAGCCACCCCTCATCTATCTTCAAATTGTCCTCTTGTTCTTGCACACCTCTTTTTGAAAGATGTTACCCTCTTGGACTTTGTTGATTCCTTGAGGTACTTGAGCGTTTCTATCATGTCCCCTCTCCTCCTTTCCTCAGGGCTATACATATTAAGCTCCTTTCGTCTCTCTTCATATGTCTTCTGTGCAGACCCTGCACCATTTTAGTTGCCTCCTCTGGACAGCTTCCATCCTGTCTATGTCTTTGCGGAGACTGGGTCTTCAGAACTGACACACAGTACTCAGATGGGGTCTCACCAGCTATCTGTACAGAGGTATAATAACTTCCTGTTTTCTACCGGTGATGCCTCTCCCTATGCACCCCAGTATCCCCTCAGCCCTCCTTGCTGCCCTCTCACATTGCTTGCCCACCTTTAGGTCATCTGATATTACTACCCCATGTCCCTTTCAATTTTTGTTGTTGTTAGTATCTCACCCCCATTGTGTACTCTTTCCTTGGGTTTTGTTTCCCAGATGCATTACCTTGCACTTCTTAGCATTGAATCTAAGCTGCCATACATTTAACCATTCTCTAACCTTGCCAAGTCCCTTCTCATTCTTTCCACCCCACCCTGTGCATCAACTCTGTTGCAGATCTTTGTGTCATCTGCAAAGAGACATACTTTTCTTCCAGTCCCTCTGCAATGTCGCTATAAAGACATTGAAGAGACCGGTCCTAATACTGAACCCTGCAGTACCCCACTAGTAACCCTCCTTTCTTCTGAGTGGACTCCATTTACTATTACTCTCTGTGTTCTATTCTCCAGCCAATTCTTTACCCAGGCTGTCATCTTGGGACCCACTCCCAGGCTGGCTAACTTGTATATTAATCTTTGTGTGGGACCGTGTCAAATGCTTTGCTAAAGTCTAGGTAGGCCATGTCCACAGCCCTCCCTGATCTACTACTTTGGTCACCCAGTCAAAGAAATCTATCAGATTCATCTGGCATGACCTTCCCGCTGTGAATCCATGCTGCCTAGGGTCCTGTGCCCTCTGGCCTCTAGATACTCGACAATTCTTTCCTTCAAGTGATTCCATCATTTTCCTATCACTGAGGTTAAACTAACAGGTCTGTAGTTTCCTGCTTCTGCCTTGCTCCCACTTTTGTGAAGGGAATCACATCTGCCCTCCTCCAGTCCTCGGGTACCACCCCATCCTCCCATGATTTGTTAAAAGGGTAGTCAGTGGTGTCGCTAGTTCTACCCTTAGTACTTTTAAATTCTGGGATGAATCCATCAGGCCCCATTGCTTTGTCCATCTCCAGTTTTAAGAGTTCTTTCAGAACCCTTTCTTCTGTAAATGGGCTGTATCAACTTCTATATCCAGAGTGTTTCTACTGTTTGTTTTAGGTACCTCCCTCTTCATTTGTAAATACTGAGCAAAATATTTGTTTAGTATCTCTGCCTTTTCACAGTCTCCTCTGCCCACCCTCCTTCCCCTTTATTAAGCCTCACTATCCCTCCCTTGGTCTTCCTTCACTCCTGATGTACCTATAAAGGTTTTATCCTTAACTGAGTTGGCTTCACTCAGAAAGGTGGTAGATGCCTGGAATGGTCTTCCAGAGGAGGTTGTGGGGTGAAAACAGTGGTGGCATTCAAAAAGCCTGGGATAAGCACAAGGGAATCATAAGGGATAGGTAAGGGTGGAAGAATAAGTACTGTAGTCCTGGAAGGGTCTTCAGTGTAAGCAATGCAACAAAAAGGGCAGACTAGATGGGCCATGTAGCCCTTATTTGCCGTGAGTTCTATGTTTCTATGTTACTTCTATACTTTGTACAGTTGGCTCTGTGTATCTCAGTGCATCGTTACTTGTGACTGCTAATATGTTTGCTAGCATGATGGTGGTGTGAGTAGAGATTGAATAAGGGGTGGGTCCTTCATAGACTAGAACATTTTAGAAGAACACAAATCTTGTTCATACATGAAAAAGTTAACAACCCATGTTAATAAAATATAGTTTCTTAGTACAGTGTGCAGTACTCAGTTAAAAATGCTTGTTGATATTTACTCTGTACATGCACTGAATTCAATTTTGATGGTGGTTATGGTGGTGGTGAAGGTCTGGGTGGGGTGATTGTAAACAATACTGGCATGTGTTTTCTTATTGTTCAGATAAAGTATCATGCATTTTAAATAAAACTGTGAACAACTGCAGTAAATGAGTAGACAACTGTCTACTTGAATCACAGTTCTGTTTGATCATGATCACATAAAGCAATGCTACAGTGATTGCTACTTATTTGTGTTTCTATAAATGTCAAGACATCTATTATGAAATACATGTTGAGGTTAGGATCATTTTACTGTTATGGGCAGAGCCTACAGCCGTTTTGTGATCCTAGTCTTAAAATGGCTGATCGTGGCATCTTCTGTTGTGCTTGGGAAGTATCCTTCCCAAAGTCCAATGGAGCTTGTAACACCTTACCACAACTGACCGCTACGGGCGGTAACAGCTGCACTATTTGTCTAAGGCTTCCACATTCTGGGACAAGAACTGCCCCATGTGTGCCTCGCATGTATGCAACAGTTCTGCTGGTGCCGCCATCTTGTGAATGGCATGCCACTCACTGCAAATATGCATGTGCGAATGCCATGCATGTGCAGTTACATCGCCACGCCATCTCTATGGATGGCACTCCTCCCCCACCCTCCCACTGCTCATGTCCTCCCCATTCCCTCCCAGCACTGGCAGCAATATAAAACCCTCCTGCTCCTACCACTGCTTCTGTTCCTCCCCCAGCCCCTGTTCTGTATCCATGCCAACATCGGGATGCCTAATCCATGTGTTGGCATCATGTACCCCCAACTCATGTGGCACACTGGGAGCCCACCCAGTGTGCCCAAATTATTTTTCCTATTTTTCTCCCCACGCTGACATCGGGTGCCTAGTCACTGTATTGCCATCATGTAACCCCCAACTCATGTGGTACACTGGGAGTCCACCCCAGTGTGCCCAAATTTATGTTTTAAAAATTTTCCCTTGTAAATAAAGACAACCTTCTCCCAACATCTTTATTTTTTACCTGTAAAAGAAAAAGGTCCCTCGTCACCGCCTCTAGCCCCTCACCCATCTCCACCCTCACACTGAGCACACTTCCCGCACCCCCTTACCCCATACTACTTCTGGAGGTCGGTGCTGTCATCTTACCTGACCGAGATATCTGCACTCTTCAAAGCTGAACCGCAAAATGAAGAATCAAAGGTAAGCATGGTATAATGGCAGTCAATGAGGTTTTCAACTTATGTTGATATATCAGCCATTTTAGGAATTTTACCCCAAATTTTCAACTTGAAGTCCTTGGGACCCCACCTCATGAACACTGTCACTGTCATTTTGTTACTCTGTCCCCAAAGGAGATTTCTCAGTCACTGTGTAGAATCATCTTTTGGACTGATTAATGAAACAACAGTGCCACCGTTCATGAGGTGGGGTCCCAAAACCATGTTGCAAATTTGGTGAAAATATCCAAAAATGACTGCGTTATGAGCATGTGTTGCACAGTTTCTATGCACGCCTTAACTTTGCCAATTTTTTATATTACCCAGATTTTAAAATTGCCATTTTGCACACCTCCTTATTAACAGTACAGCTGTCATTTTCACATCTTGCCTGAAACATGTTTTCATACCTGTGGCACTGAATGGCATGATTGCTCTGCAAAGTGCCCTTTGGGACAACTGAACAAAATGACAGTGATACTCTTCAGGAGGTGGGGTCCCAAAAAGGCCATGTTGAAAATTTGGAAACAACTTTGAAAATGACAAGTTACACCGTCGCTCAAAACTTCTATGCACATGTAACTTTCTTATTATTTATAGCTTGCCATAGCCATATCGGCTCTGGCTAGAACTTGTTTATTTAAGACAGGGTGTATGTTATGAAAATGTCTCAAAGTAGTAGCCTGAGGTGATCTCATTAGTAAGCAAGCTCCTTGTACCTTTCCCATCATATTATATTCATGCAATACATAGTCATTCATAGTTTTCCTTAAATAAATACCTCCATGGCTACAAGTAGAAATACATTTGAAGTCAGATAAGTGCTGATTTGTAACCACAGCATCAACCAATGAGCCAATAAACACTTTTTAACCACAGTATCAGCCAATGAGACGATGTTACACTTACTCATAGTCTTTCATGTGCTCTAAAATGCATCTGTAATTATTTATTTGTCATGCCAGAAAATTAGGAGAATCTATTGTTTTGTAAAATTCATTTACCATAGGCAAAATGGTTACTCTATAAATTAATTTGTTAATCATCAAGGATCATCATGAGTGACTGATATGAAAGTTCAACAATGTTGACATGTTTTCAGTGAGCATGGTTTCTTTGGTATTGAACAATGATAACCATATTTGAATAACTGAGTTTTACTAGCTTGTATTCAAATATAATTATGGGTCTTGTTTTTCCCATGGGAAGCTGGTTTGTAATTTTGCCGTTATAACCAGCTGGTTATATGGCTCTTGAACGCACTGTTTCCTTGTACTGGGCATGCGCCAGCTCCCGCACTTCCCTTCCTCCCTATGGCTGCCACTCTTCACGATGGACCCTTCGCCATCCACGACTTGGCATCAGCGGTAAGTTTATTTAAAAAATATTACTTAAGTAGCCTCCCAAAATATTTCTTCACTTTTATACTGGGCTTCTTCCAAAAAGAAAAAAGCAAACACTACTGAGAACTACTAGGGATGGCACTGAAACCTGACTGGTCTGCGGCTTCCTAGTGATGTCCGTTTATTTGATATAATTGCTGTGGCAAAAAATGATCCCCAGCAATTATATAAAAAGGCTGAGTAGGTGTGTAAAATTCAAATTTTACATACACACTCAATGGGATGCCTTTATAAACCCTTGAGCTTCGCTGTCAGGGTTTATGTGATGTCCCACACCGGGGGTGTAAAATTCTCACCTACCCAGCCATTATTCTCTATATTATACTGATCCTGCTGCTTGTCCATGGAGTGCAAGCTATGTTTGCATGTGTGCAACAATCATGATGTAAAGAACAACATTATGCCTCACAGGTCACTCTGGCATCCTTATTTTACATATCTACTCAAATCACTATTTTTATTTTTATGCTAAACCACACATGGTGAGACTTCAGTTATATATGTGTGTGTGTGGGGGTTGTGTTGGCATCTTCCGCTATTGCTCTAGGTATGCGAGGTATATAGTTGACTGCAATTAAAAATTTGAACATTCCATTTGAGTACTCTGATGTACTATATTTATGTTCAGGCTGCTGCAGTAACTAGTTGATATCTGACCTCAGTTACCTTATCGCACCACATCAGTATTTCATCTCTTATAATATAGGTAGGGAATTTCATCAACATCACAGTCCTAGCGATGAGTAAATATTGGTGAGGTGTATAAAGACAAGTTTTAAAGTGATAAGTTAGAAATGCTCATGACACGTGCATAGTGCAGCAGCCGGTTTTAGACATGGTTATTTGGTGGAGCAGTCAGAGCACTGGGATGGTATTCCGGGAGCCTGGGATCAATTTTCCGTAGGTCACATTATTTCTTTCTCACTACAGTTTGTTAAATAAACTGACAGAAATGCAGGGTGCAGTTGAAAGAAACAAGCACTGCTTTCATTAAAACACATGAGAAAGGTGGTACTCTCATGATAAAACAAACTCTTATCACAGCCAAAATGGCTGCTAGTGTATTAACATGACAAGGGGTATCCGATGCAGTGCATGGGCCCATCAGGTCTTGAAACACATCAACCCCTCGTGAGGAAGGCTCCTCAGCCTGACACAAGGTATGTCATCTATGTGCCAGAATATGGCTTTGCCCCACCCCAGGCTGGAGCTGGTCTTGCACACCACAGCACCTTCTCTCCAGCCTCTGCCCATTCAGCTGGCTCACTGACCTCACACCCAAACTCAGGTCACTGTCATGGGAAGGCAATGGTCCCTCTGGGACAATGGCTGTCCCTGCAAACAACGCTACCATAAATATTTTGGGAGGCACATTTTGACACCAAATTTTCAACACACAAAGTGTCATTTATAAAATACTGGATGAAACATCACTTCACGCCACTAGTGCAAAAAACCAAAAAAAAAACATTTTGGCCAGGATTTGAAAAACAACACCCATCATGTTCATGATGTGGTGTGAAAAAATGGCTGTGTTGAAAATGTGCTGTCAAAATAATGAAAATTGCCAGTTATGCATAATTGTTAAAAAATTATAAATTACCTTAACCTGTTGTTTTTTATGTTTTGACCTCAAATTTTCAACATAGTCTTTTTATGACCCTACCTCATGAACCTGGTAGGTGAAAATTTTCAAATCCGCCTAAACATAATTTCCCAGCACAAGTGTGAAAACACACTTTGGCTAGGATTTCAGGATTTTAAAAACAACACCTGTCGTGTTCATGAAGTGGTGTGAAAATGGTTATGTTGGAAATTTGGGGTCAAAATACTGAAAATTACAAAAGTTATGAGGAGCATTGAAAAATGTCAATGTATGCTGATAACTTTGCTGTTTTTAGAATTTTGACCTTAAATTGTAAAATAGTCTTCGCTCTGCAAAGCCAGACTGGAAAGTGAGGAAATCAAGTAAGTGTGGTTAGTGTATTTCAATGCCCACATTTCTGTAGCAGAAACATTCCGAAAACAAGTTACAGAAGTGGCCATGCCTCTATCTGAATGATCACGAACCATACCAGGAAGTTCCTCACCGTATGTCCTGTAACAGTACGTAATACAGTGTACAGCCATTTGGACAAGCTCTGTTTAGAAACTGAAGTGCCCTTCCTCTCAGGGGCAAGCAAAACAAAAACTGCAAGGACTTTCTGCAGTGCTTTGGGAGGCCTGAATCCAATAAGGACAGCATGTATTCTAGAACCTGATTGACCAGGCAGGTAAATGGGTCCAGGTTATGTAAATCAGCCCACAAAGCAAACCACTTCCATTTCACAGAATAGGTGTGTCTGATGGATGGTTTTCTGTTGGCCACCAGAACATCAGTCACTTTTGTGATACCTTAAAGTGAGCTACTGTATGGCTTTGTCTTCAGGAGCCTTGCATGCAGATGTAGATACTTCAGGTTCAGATGGACTAGGGTTCCCTGTTCCTGTGACAGTAGACCTTTGCATAAAGGCAAAGGTGCTGGAGGTTCCGCTGCCAGTTGTTGCAGCAGGGGATACCATATCTGCTGAGGCCATCGGGAAGCAATAAGTATTGAGTTGCCCCTCCATCTTCAGCTTGAGTAGTACTCTGAATTAGAGGAAAGGGAGGAAGGCATACAGAAACCTCTCTTTCAGGAAAGGCACAATGTGTCTCATCAGAGACTCCAGGCCCTGGAGCAAGTGAGCAAAACACAGCAGTTATGCATTGTGTGGGACGCAAAAGTCCACCTCTGGATGATCCCATCTTGTGAATAGGTCAGCAGTTCCCACCTGTGCACCCTGAACTGTGACCTGCTTAGCTTCTCTGCCAAGATGTTCTGGATGCCTGGAACATGTACTGCTGATAGTTATAGACTGTGTTCCAGAGCCCAGTACCAAACTCTCATTGCTTCCCTGCACAGTGGGTAAGAATGAGTCCCCTTGTTTGTTGATGTAATGCAGTCACTGACATTGTCCATCTGAATTAACAGAAAACCTGGGGACAAGTGGTCCTGAAATGACTGGAGCCTGTATAGGACTGCTCTCATTTTCAGGACATTGATATGTAAAGTACATGTCACCTGGTTCCATGTGTCTGAAGAGGCTCCAGGTGGAATCCTCACCCAGATCCTGAGGCATCCATTGAGAGGATATGATGTGGCTTAAGAAGCAGGAATGGGACACCATTGTGCAGTTTGCTACACTCCATCCACCACTTTAGCATTTTGCATACAGGAGATGTTACTTGAATCATTTGTTCTAGATCGTCTATTAGTTGGTCTCACTGGACTCTCAGAGTCTACTGTGGGATCTGCATGTGCAATCTGGTCATTGGCATTGTGACAGTGGCTGCGGCAATAAGGCCCAGAAGGCACAGAAGGCATGGCAAGGCAAGGCAAGGCAAATTTTATTTATGTAGTGCTCAATCCATCATGGGCTCTGAGTGCTTTACAAACATAAAAGAAAACAATAAACTATAAAATATATTAACAAGATAAGACTGAAATAAATCAGGTCCCATTAAGAGCTTAATCAAATAAAACTGTTTTAATTAAGCAATAAGGCATGACGGGGTGTGTGTTATGGTGGGATAATGGTCCACCTCAGGTGAGTTGAAGCACAGACATAGCCGAGTGCTTCCCCCACCTGAGAAGAGCCGTTAGCCCACCATAATGTGCCCCTGGAGTGCCTTATTGCAATTATGAAATGGGTCATTTTTAGTAAATGTTATGCCTGTTTTAAACATACTACTTTCAGCTGGGCCAATGTGCTGGGCTAACGGCCCAGCTGAAAGCTACTATTGGCCAATCAGGAGCCAGCATTCTTTTACCCATTTCATAATGAGGCTTTGAAGTCCTCCACTGAGCTGACTGCATGAATATGATAAGGGATAGAGTTCCAAATAATAGAGGCCACCACCCTGAAGTTTCTGTCACCTGATGACTTGAACTTTGAGGTGGGGACCACCAGCAGTCCAGTTCTGGTGGAGCGGAGAGGGCAGAGTGGTTGATAAGGAATCAGGAATGCTTTTAAGTAGTCTGGTCCCAATCCACATATAGCCTTGTATGTTAACAATCCAATCTTGAAGGTGATGCACAAATGCAAAGGCAGCCAGTGCAGGGCATGCAGAACTAGAGTAATGTGATCCCTTAGTGAGGAACTCGCCATCATCTGAGCTGTGGCATTTTGCACCAGCTGCATTCGATGCACATAGCTTCCAGGTAGCCCTAGGTGTAGAGCATCAATAATCCAACCTCATGGTGATAAAAGCATGAATAATCATTACTAGGTCATCCTGAGCTATGAAGGGCCACATCATACGATATTCTGAGGAGGAAAGAAGCCAGACCAGACAACAGATGACATCTGCTGTTCAAAGGTTAATCTGTCATCCAATATGACCCCAGATCTCTGACTGCACTCACTGCTGAAAGGGCTGGCCACCCAAAACAGGGAGGGCAACCCTCCACCAGCAGGCAAGACCTGATGGCCAAGTTCGATAACTATGACCTCTGTCTTGCTTTGGGTTGAGACATAACCAGTTGGCAGTCATCCAGTCATTTATCTCAGTCAAACAGTGACTCAGTACAGAAGATGCAGAAGTATCATCAGCGGCACAGGACAGGTACAGCTGGGTATCATCTGCATAGCAGTGAAACCCTGCATTGTTCTACCTTATGATCGCCCTAGTGGCAGCATATACATGGAGAATAAAATGGGAGCAAGGATCAAGCCCTGAGTAACACGGTAGGACAACACAGATGACCTAGAGGAAAATTTCCCAGAACCACATGCTGCATCCTCCCAGTCAACTATGAGTTGGACCAGCACAAAACAGCACTGGTAGTGCCACATAGTTCCTCACAAAATTCCTCAGTCAATCAATCAGCACCCATGATCCACCATGTCAAATGCAGAAGAGGGGTCCAAGAGCACCAGAACAGTGCATTGCCCTCAGTCCCTCGCTATGAGAAGATCATGTGTCACCCTGACTGAAGCTGTCGCTGTGCTGTGCTGAGGCTGAAAACCAAATCGAGACCTTCAAAGATAGAAAACACTCCAAACGGTCTAACAGCTGTTCGGTCACCATCTTCTCAATAACTTTCCATTGAAAGGAAAGATTAGAGACCAGTCTATAGTTCACAAAACTGTCAGGGTCCAAGAACGGCTTTTTAGAAGGGTCTCACCACCACCCTTTTCTGGGCTGAAGGAAGACACCCTCCCTCAAGGATCCATCATGATTGCAGTGAAAATTGGTCCTAGGAACTCAGTGCAGCTAATAGGTGGCCAAGCTGGGCTTGGGTCCAGTTCACAGTTGGTGGGACACAAACTGGTGACCACACGGAGAACCTCAGCCTTGAAACGGTCGAAGCTCATCCCAGGCAGACAGATCAGAAACATCCTTACTGAGACATGACAGCTGTTGTGTGCTATAATAGGGGCTTAGTAACCCCCATTCTTTTCTTGTTTGTTTATTTTTAGAGGTTTGTGTTGTCTAAAGTATAGATTTCACTTTTATAAACCTCTAGTATAATCAGAATTGGCTTTGGTTCCCTTTTGGGACCAATTATTATGTATTTGGACCACTTAGAGATGTTTCCTTCTTTCAAACAAATAAAAACTGTTGCAACAGTACATGTATCTTTTCTCTTACTATCTTTTCAGTCCGGCACTTTCCTCACCTACATCCTGGCCATATGTAGGTATCTTGCTGTCCCTATTGCTCCTTTCAAGTCTCTCTGAATGTCCAAGTGCCAGCATATTATGGCCTGTATGTCCGTTTGCGTTTTTATTTTGGTAAATGGACCTCCCTAGACGTCACGCACTAGTGCACTGCAAAGACATGCACAAAGGAGCCTCATGACGTGCGAATGCTCCTGAAACGAGCGCTAGCAACTCGCTTGTTTTAAACCTTCTCTTTGCTATATGGGTTTATTATTTAGACAGGATTAAGCTGTTTTGGTGCCCCTGTTAGAAAAGAAGAAAAAGAAGCAAGTAGGAAGTGGGCTTCTTAGAAGCGATGAATTCTTCCTGTTGCTCTCAGACTTGGGCTTCAGCAGTGTTTTAGTGCTATAATTCATGCCAGATTTTAAATAAATCATTTGTCTGCTTGAATTCTGGAACAGTCACATTTCTTTTGTCAAAATAAACACTCTGAGGCCCTTGAATGAATTTGAACAGGAAATTTTGTCACATAAGCACAGTTTCTAGTTATAAATGCAGCTTGTAGGTAGAGTGAAGCACTGAGCTGCATTAAAATACAAATGAGATAAAAATATTTGCTGTCAGCTTTTAAATGAGCTTAAAGATGAATATAATTATTTCTCTTTATGGCATATGTTAAACATTGTAAATGTCTGATGTATTTGTGAAACTAAGGAGTTTTACCTTTTCTAATTTTGACTTCCTGGTGCAGAGCTTCTAGACCCTCCCTGCTGTTTGCATGCTGTTGTAAGGGCCGTCCGGCCGTAGCTCTGCCCTTTTATGATGTCAGCATAAGGGAGGTACTAGAAACCCTAGTATAAACTATTTATTTTGGTTTAAAGGAATAATTATTGCATTTCTGTGCCTCAAACTGTTTGCAATTTTGTGTTATAGCTCTTTCAAGTTATTGTATTAAAAATGTAATCCCTCTAAAGGATACTTTTTGTTTCAAGCTAGATATGGGAGGGGCTATAGTGGTCATGTGACTATTTTTTGTATAAAAGCACTGCAGATTGAACTGTGAGTTAGTTATTTGGTAGGAGCTGTTCCCTAGCTTGATACTAGGTGGATGAATGAATCTTTGTTTGAAACTGACTTAAGTTCTGTAATTTTGATTTTACTTTATACCTTTATTATTTTCTGTACTCAGTCCGCTTATTTTTGTCTGTTGGAGAAATAAATTCAGTTCATTTGTTTTGAGTCCTGAAACAACGTCTCGACTCCATTTGTTCCCACGTCCACATGTGCCAACTGTGCTTGTGCAATCAGTCATTTTGCTCTGTCCTGAGGCAGAACCTTGGACCATATCCAGAACTGACCCTATGTACTGCAACCATTGGCAGGGTGTCAGTATAGACTTTAGCATGTTGACAGTCACCCCAGAGTGTCAAACATCTGTCTGGTTCAAGTTAGGATCTGCAGCAGTTGGTCCCTGGAGTGAGCTTTTAACAGTCAGTCATCCAGGTAAGGGAAGACATACAGTCCTTACTTGTGAAGGGCTACTGCCACTACTCACAAGCTCTTAGTAAAGTCCTGTGGTGCAGAAGAGAAGCCAAAGGGCAACACTCTGAACTGGTAATACTCCCCTGGAACAGGAACCTCAGATATTTCCTGTGAGGTTTCCGGATTTTGATATGGAGATAGGCATCCTTTATATCCCCTTCACTCAGGAGATCAGACTCTGCTGTTGGTTCCTAGGTGCAAAATGTTCATGAGATCCCAGGCTTTCTCCCACTATGTTCTAGATTACTAGAACTCCTTACCTGAATCCATCTGTCTCTCCTCTACTCATGCCTGCTTCAAACGAGAACTACTTAAACGCCTCTTAGCCTCTGACTCCTGCACCAGTTTAATTCATCCTTGATTCACCCTTCCTTTGCTCACATGACTACTGCTTGCCCAAGCTGTTCAATCACATGCACTTACAGTATGTTCATTCAACAGAAGGGCAGACAGCAGGAGAACCAGGGATAAAGGACAACCAGGGAGGGGCTGGAGTAGAACGGCTAAAACCGGCCCAAGGAGTTCAAATCATGGAACTCCATGTGTGCCAATGCCAGAAGGATTAACAACAAGATGGAGGATCTGGAGGCTGTCATGGTGCAGTTGGATCTGGACATTGTGGCCATCACAGAGACCTGGTGCAATGATAACCATGACTGGACAGGGCCATACCTGGCTACAACATATTCAGAAGAGACAGGGCAGGTAGGAAGAGAGGAGGAGTGGCACTTTATGTGAAGGATGGCATAATGGCCACAGAGATCCAGGAGGAACAAAATGGGGAGTGATACTGTGGGTTAAATTGGAAAGGAAAATGGGGCCAGACATCTCAAAGGGGTGGTCTATAGACCACCAGCCCAGGAGGAAGAAACAGATAGGGAGTTGATGCTAGCCATCCAAAGGATGGCAGACAAGAGTGAGGTAGTGCTGGTTGAAGACCTCAATATTCCAGACATGGACTGGAGCCTATCAGCAGCAGCATCAACCAGGAGCAGATTTATCCTGGACTCCCTTCAAGGTGCTTTCCTCAAGCAACTGGTCATGGAACCAACTCGACAGAAGGCAATACTGGACCCTGTGCTCACAAATGGGGACAGTGTGATGGGAAAAAGTTGGGGAGCACCTGGGGAACAGTGACCACGAGTCACTGTGGTTTGAAATCACAGAAGGAACAGAACCAAACCACACAAAACACATATCTTGGATTTTAGGGGGCAGACTTTGGGAAAATGGGAGAAGCTTGAAAGAGGCATTAATGGGAATGGGGTAGGAATCAGGGGTTGAGGAACAGTGGGCAATATTTAAAATGGGGATTAAAAGAGCAACAGAATTATGCATTAACAGGTTAGCAAGGGAAAAGGAAGAGAAGGCCATTATGGTTTTCCAAGCTGGTTCTGAGAAAGTGAAAGCCAAAAGATTGTATTCAGGCAACACAAAAAGACGAGGCAGAAAGGGATAGAGAGAAGTACCAGGAGAAGCAAAGGGAGTCAGGAGGTCATGTAAGGGAAGCCAAAACTCAGACAGAAGAGCACATTGCAAAATCAATGGGTAGAGGGACAAAAAACCTTTACAGGTACATAAGTGAAAAAGAAAGGCAAATGGAGGGATAGTGAGACTGAAGGGGAGGATGGGGCTGCGTGGAGGATGACAACAGTAAAGCTGACATATTGAACAGGTATTTCTGCTCAGTCTTTACTGAGGAAGATGAGGGTAATGGGCCTGAAGGGAGTATAAGGGTGGGAATGGCTGAGAATGGACACAAGTCCCTTTACTTGAGAAAAGGTCCTGAAGGAACTGGAAGCAATAAGAGTTGATAAAGCAATGGAGCCAGATAGGGTGCACCCTAGGGTCCTAAAAGAGCTAAGAGATGTGGTAGCTGAACCTCTGGCAATCCTGTTTAGCTGATCACTGGAAACAGGGAGGTACCCAATGAGTAGAGGACAGCAGATGTAGTCCCTTTATACAGAAACGTGAAAAAGAGGAATCAGGGAACTACAGACCAGTCAGTCTCATCTCAGTAGTGGGAAGATCATGGAAGCACTACTGAAGGAGAGATTGGTGGAACATCTGGTTGCCAGCGGACTACAGGTCCCAAGGCAGCATGGTTTCACTAGGGAGAGGTAATGTCAGACCAACCTTATTGAATTTTTCGACTTGGTGACAAGGGAGGCAGATCAGAGGAGGGCAGTGGATGTGGCCTATCTGGACTTTAGCAAGGCCTTTGACACTGTGCTACATAGAAGGCAATTAAACAAACTGGGGAATATGGGAGTGGGAAGGACAGTAGTGCAGTGGGAAGGTAACTGGCTGGGTGGCAGGACACAGAGGGTGGTGGTAAATGGCTGTTGCTCCACAGAGGAACAGTGACCAGTGGGGTACCACAGGGATGAGTGCTGGGACCGGTCCTATTCAATGTCTTCATCAGTAACACTGTGCAGGACCTAGAAGGCAGAATTTCCTGTTTGTTGATGACACAAAGCTCTGTAACAGAGTGGACACACCAGAGGGTGTAGATAGAATGAGGAGGGACCTGCAGAAACCTGAAGAATGGTCAGGGTTTGGCAGTTGAAATTCAATGCGAAGAAGTGCAAGATAATGCATATGGGGCACAAAAACCCTGGAACAACATATCAGTTGGGGGTGAGGATATAGCATGTACCAAGCAGGAAAGGGATCTTGGGTTATCATCTCTGATGACCTCAAGGTAGGAAACAGTGTGACAAGGCAGCAGGTAAAGCAAATAGGATGCTGGGATGCATAGACAGGGGCATCACCAGCAGGAAAAGGGAGGTCATAATTCCGCTTATACAAGACACTAGTGAGGCCCCACCTAGAGTCAGTGTATAGTTCCTGAGACCCTACCTACGTAAGGACATAGACTGGGCAGAGAAGGTTCAGAGGAGGAAACAAAGATGGTACATGGGTTGCATCACAAGTCCCATGAGGACAGGTTGAAGCACTTGAATATGTACTCCCTGGAGGAGAGGAAGGAGAGAGGATGATAGAGACATACAGGTATCTTACAGGGAGGAACAGAGTGCGGGAATACAGTATTTTTCAGTGAAAAAGAAGTTCTAGGACTAGATGCCATGGGATGAAGTTGGAGAAGGACGATTCAGAAGAAACGTGAAAAGAATTTCTTCACAGAACAGGTGGTGGACAAGTGGAACACAAGGGAACATCTGACAGAGGAAGTAGTGGGGGCTGAAACAATCACGATATTTAAGAATGCATGGGATAAACATAAAGAATTCTGAAGGTTAGGGATAAGGGGCAACAGACTTCTAGGAAAACATAAAGTAAACTTACAAGCTCAAATGGACAGACTGGGTGGGCCGTAGGCCTTATCTGCAGACAGTGTCTTTGTATCTATGTTTGTTGCTTCATGTCTGTTTCAGCTAACTTGTTTTCTTCTTCTGCTGTGTCTGTAGTTTTCCTGTACTATTGCTGTCTCTCTATTCCACTGTATCTATTTCTCTCATCTTGTGGCATTGCTAATGCCTGCCGTTGAGGCACAGGTCAGGAAGCAAAGGAGAACCAGGAGCAGTTGTAAAATCCACAAGTGATTTATCATTAATAACAGTAAAATAAAAAATAAAATTGTTCAGTATAACTATTTACAAAGGCAATATAAACTGAGAAAGTCCATCTGGGTTTCTTCTCAGTTTCAATCTCAGTTTCTCTCAGTCTCTCTTTTGCAAGAAATTGCGCTCTTTTATAAGTCTTTGCAGCACCCGCTCATTAACAGACATCCTGTTTTCCTGAAATGTCCTTGTCAATTTCAGCAGGTGCAGCAAAAGATCATATTGACCCACAACTGAATTCTTGTTTCAGGCTTTTCAGAGTTTGTATCCCAGCTTCTCAGTTTAACCTTCTGAATTCCAAATAGCTTTTTGCAATAATTTCAACAGTAAAACTATATACATTTCTAAACAAAGGGATCCCAGTATCAGTTACATTTCCACACAGTGATTCACATATAGTTTTATAACTGCAGATATGTAAGGGGAGAAAGACAGAACAGCAAGTGAAGGCAGAGATAGCGAAAGGCAGATTGCTAAACCGGCAGGTGATCAAGTCCTAGGTCTCATGAGGAGATTTGGTTGTGTAACCAGACGGAGAAGAGAGAGAAAAGGAGAGACTAGAACAGATCCTTGCATTTAAACTTTTCTGCATAACAAATGGGCTAGGGCCTTATTCAACCTTGTCACAATGCCTCACCTTACATTTCAAAATGTTACATTTTGACTTGTTTTATTTTCCTTCATACTGTGTATTTACTATCTCAACTACATAGAGAATACTGGCTGGGCTACCGTGTGCAACCAGCCTCTGCCACTGAGGGGTTCTGATTCCATTTGACCTCGAAAGCGAGCTTGAGAGGTCCTATGGAATCAGAACTGAAGTGGCATCACAGGCTGGTTGGGCACAGTAGCCCAGCCAGTATTTTATATAGTGTATGGAGACCCCTTGTTCAAAAATATGGCATTAAAAACATACTCATTTGCAGTTTTATGTTTGGTCTGCTTATTTTGTTGCTCAACAAATTTCACACGCTCCTCAACCACCTTGGAAAAAAAGCTGCCACCATCCTGTCACAGTATTTATTGTTTGAATACTGAGATGTGTGTAGTTTTCCATTACTAAGTGCTGTCTTGTCGCTCTGAAAAACAGCCAAGAAGTTGTTGTACCACAGTGCGGTGTAACTGCGTTCCATGAACTTTGAACTATGGTACAACAACATTTTGACTCGATGGATTTCAATGTGGAACAAGGGTCTCCATACACTGTATTTGTATCTTGTTACTCGACTACTTTTTGCAATTGTAATATTCTGTGTTTCCTGTACCATTGTGTTATGAGTGTTTGACTTGTACTCTCCGGTCGTGCCTGAAAGTAGGCATATTTAACATTGGATGCACTTACCCAGTTATCAGAAACCAAGTAAATAAATAAATAAATATCAGCCCCTCTCTGTAGCAGGGGAAGGAAACCCTGTAAAGAGATCAGCTGAAACTTCTTGTATTCTGTGAAGAAGCTGAGGTCCCTCAGGTCTAGAATAGGCCATAGATCTCCTATCCCTTGAGGATTAGGAAGTATCTGGAATAAAACCCTTTGGGCTTCTATCTGGGAGGTACAGGTTCTATGGCTCATTTTGAAGCAGGGTCTGCATTTTCTCCTGCAACAGAGCCATGTGTCCTGAGAGTTTGTTCTAATAACTGGTGGATAGTCTGGAGGGTTGTCCAGGAGCTCCAGAGCATGACCCTTCTCTGTTGTCTCCAGTACCTATACATCTGTAGCCACTGCCCTCCACTGATCCAGATAGAGGAGAGTCAACCTACAACTACCCCTGGAGGTACACAGATACACAGAAGATGAGCGCAGATAAGGACCATGTGGCCCATGTAGTCTGCCCTTTTCCTACCTAATGCATTACTGCAGACCCTAGTTGATCTGCAGCTTACTCTCTCTTCCCTATTGCTAGAGTACTCTTATGTCCGTCCCATGCATTCTTGAATTCCCTTACTGTTTTACCCACCACCTCCACAGGGGCTGTTCCAAGCATCCACTACTCTTTCTGTGAAAATATTCCTCCCGTTGCCCTGAGCCTACCTCCCTCTATCCTCATATCATGCCCCCTTGTTCTTGTACACCTTCTTTTCTGAAGATGCTACCCTTCTGTACCTTGTTTATACCACTGATGTACTTGAATATCTCTATCATACCCCCTCCTCTCCTCCAGGAATACATATTGAGGTCCTCTAGTCTTTCCTCATATGACTTTGGTGTAGTCCTTGCACCATTTTGTTGTCCTTCTCTGGACTACCTCTTTTTTTTTTTTTTACCAGGAGAGATACATACAGGTACAACCTGGAGCACAAGGAAGTTAAGTGAGTTGCTCAGGGGTCACACAGTATGTAAGTGGGGGCTGTAGTTCAACCCCAGGTCTCCAGGTTTGCAGCTCAGATCCTTAAACCACTATGCTATACTGCCTTCTATGTCCTTTGTCTATGTCCTTCCAGAGATGAAGCCTCCAGAACTGGACACAGTATTCCAGATGAGGGCTCACTAGTGATCTGTACAGTGGCATACCCACCTCCCTTTTTTCTGCTGGCGATACCTCTTCCTATGCACCTAGCATCCCACTGGCTCTCCCCACAGCCATCTCACATTGTTTGGTTACCTTTAGGTTGTCAGATATGATTACCTCCAGGTCCATTTCTTGACTGGTGGCTGTCGGTACTCCTCCCCCATCTTGTACTCTTCCTTGCATTTCTGTGCCCTCAGTGCATGATTTTGCACTTCTTTACATTGAATCTTAGCTGCCACACTCTCAGCCACTCCTTAAGCATGTTTAGGTCCCTTCTCATTGTTTCTACCCTCTGGGAATGTCAACCCTGTTGCAAATCTTAGTGTCATCTGCAAAGGGCATACCTTCCCATCTAGCCCCTCTGCAATGTCACTTATGAATACATTAAGAGTGGACTGGCCCCAGCACGGATCCCAGTGGCACCCGCTGGTCACCCCTTCTCCTCTGATTGAATGCCATTTACCATCTCCCTCTTTGTCCTGTCCTCAACCAGCTTCTGACCCACTTTATCACCTTGGGGCCTCCCAGGCTGCCCAATTTATTTATCAACCTCCTATGTGGGGACGGTGTTGAAGGCCTTGCTGAAATCTAGGTAGCCACATCCACCCCTCTCCTATCTACCTGCCTGGTCACACAGTCAAAGAAATCTATCAGGTTTGTTTGACAAGACCTTCTCACTGTGAATCCATTCTACCCTGGATCCTGTGCTCTGCTGGATTCAAGAAATATCACAATCCTTTCCTTTAGCAGTGACTCCATTAATTTCCCCACCACTGATGTCAGATTGACTGGCCTGTAGTTGCCAGCCTCCTCCCTGTCCCCACTTTTGTGGAGAGGGACTCTATTTGCCCTCCTCCAGTCCCCTGGAACCACCCCTGTCTCCATCGATTTGTTGAACAGGGCTGTTATTGGTACTTCCAGCACCTCTCTAAGTTCTTTTACTATTCTGGGATGTGTCCCATCTAGCCCCATAGCCTTGTGCCCTTTTAGATTCTCGAGTTCCATTAGGACTCTTTTCTCCGTAAATGGGCTGGTGTCCACCTCTCTCCCACTGGAGCTCCTATCCCACAATAGTGGTCCTTCTCCTTCTCCTTCTCCTTCTTCTGTGAATACTGAACAAAAATATTTGTTTAGGATTGTTGCCTTTTCTAGTTCCCCTCCGCACACCCCCTTCCTCCCTTTAACCTCACAATCCCACCCCTGGTCTTCTTTCTTTCACTAGTGTATCTGAAAAAGGTTTTGTCTCCTTTCTTAATTGCCTGGGCTATTTTTTCCTCAGTTTGTGCCTTTGTGCTCCTGCCTGCTTTCCCCACCTCACTCTGCTTTTCCAGATACAATTTCCTGTGTTCTCTCTCTGTGTTTCCTTGTATCTCCTGAAAGCTAATCTTTTCTCTCTCTCTACCTTCCTGACCACATCAGCTTAGTGACAATGTATGTTTGTCAATTTATGATGCTCAGGTAATTTACTTAAGCAGGTGTCAAAATTTAAGTACCTGGGAGTCTTACTTGATTCCCTTTTACCTTCTCGTCTCAAGTAAAATTGGTTGGAGAAAATCCATTTACAAGTTAGGGCAGCTTTATAAATGTAAGTCATGTTTGTCCCATGATTCCCTTAAAATATTAGCTATGGGGATCTTAATGCCTCACTTGGACTATGTCTCCCCTCTGTATAACAAATTGGGTGCAAGGGAGAGGCAGATCTTTAAGTGTTGCTTACAATAATATCTGCCTCTTTGTTTTAGATGTTCCAGTCATGACCCACCATTGCTCTTTGTACTCATCTCTGGGGTGGTTGTCACCTCAGCTTAAATATATGTATGCTTTAGGCAATATGGGCCATCAGGCTATGTATGCTACAGGGTTTGTCTCCTTTATCTGATTTGGTGTTGAGTACGTGAAGTTCAAGCCAACCTAAGATCAAATCAGGGTTTCATTTGGTAGCCCATTCTGTTAAAAACAAATATGGTCTTCGCTCATTTGAATGTAAGGCTCCTAGCCTGTGGAATGTATTACCTCTTTTCTTAAGAATCACCAATTTTACCCAGGGTTTAAGTTTAGGTTTAAACAGTATTTACTAACATTAGCAGCTTGTACTGGCAACGACTGATGATTATTAATGATTGCTGTTTATTTATTATTGTATTGTTTGTATTTTGTCTTGTATTGTTGTGTTTTTGTCTGGGTCAGACCTGAAGAAGGGCTTCGGCCCAATGTCCCTAACTGGTTAACAAATTTAAAATAAAATAAATGGTGGTTAGTAGGTATATGAGGAGTCAAGCTGAGTTGGTGGGTGATTTTCTATGGGCACTTGGGGTTGGGAGGGCCTGCTGCCTGTAGGCCTGATGGTTGCCTCTAACAGCAGATGGGTAAAAATTACCCTGGCCTTACTTCTACCTTGGATGTGGTACAGGGATTTGACTGACCTCAGAGTCTTGCCAGATGACTGAAGATTTTTCAAAGCTTCCTCAACATCATGGCCAAACAATTTCTGTCCCTGACTGGGCATTAAGAACTGTTTGCTGCACATTAGTAGAAAAGCCTGCTACCCTAGACCAGGGTAGTACCTGAGACAGATGACAGAGGCTACTGTTCTGGCAGAAGCATTAGAAACATCATGTGCTGTGTGGATCAACTGTTTAACCACATCAGCCCCAGAAAGCAAGGTTTCTCAGTAATTCTTGCTTGGCACTACCCTCAGGCAAGGCTATGCAGCAGCCTTAGCCTTCTTCCATTGGGTATTATGGTATTTGATCATATGGGCCTTGTAATTGGCAATATGTAGGCCCAGAGGCGAAGGCACAGGTATGTTTGCAAGTACATCCAACCTTCTGGATTACTTATCAGGAGGGAGGAACTCAGGTATCTAGGTGGCATGGATCTATCATGGGCAGCTGTGATCACCACTGAATCAGTCTGGGGCTGATTGGCATAAAAAGACTTACCAGAAAGAGCAAAGTACATTTTGTCAATCTTTCTTGGAATAGCTGGTATATTGTTTGGCCTATACCAGGTTGCATAGAGGAGAGGAACAATGAGAGAAGGAGATTCTGTCATCTCCAGAAACTCCAGCAGGTTCTTTTTAGTAGAATTCTCTTCTATAATGAGGTCAGAATTATATGCACATTTGTCAACATATCTCTCATCGACAGGAATGGAGGAGCATGCGGCAACATTGGCAGTGGCTGCATCGGTCTATTCTGTACTATGTTAGAATGCGGCATCAACAAGGTAATTGTAGTAGTAGTAGTAGTAGTCTTCATTGACAGTCTACTCTGAGTGGAGGTAGGCCTGGCAGTAGGTGTCTTATCATATCAGAGAATGATAGGAGCACTGCCTACGTGTCGATGCCACTTTGAGAAGTGGTTGTGACTGCAGTAGTCGATAGTGGACGTTGGATCTCCAGTGACAACGGCAACATATTAGACATAACAGACCCAGTAATGTCTATGCGAGGCCTAATCTTGGTGTCTAGTCAATGGTTGTGGGGCAGTGGCGCGCTGCCGGAGCAGACAGTGTAGTAGTTTGGGAAGTACCTGCTGTCCACAGCAGCAACCTGAACCTCACCAGGAAGCCTTGTTCTTGTCCTGGTGCTTGTGTTTGTGGCTTCCAGAAGAGGATTTGTCCCAGGATTTTGATGACCAAGATTTGGCTGATGGGGTAAGTGATCGGTTTGCCCTGCTAAGGTCTTTTCAAGGAGGAATTTCATCAGTGCCTACTTCCTGTGTCCACTGGTTGCTGAGTTGAATCCTCAACAGATTTCACAGGGTTTCACACTGTGAGTGAGGCCTAAGCAGCAGACAAACACTCGTGAGCACCGTCTTTGCAGATTTTTCTCCACAATCGCAATTACTAGAAAAGCATTGATGGGTCTTTTGGGTACAGAGGTCACTGGAAATCACTATTAAGGTGATTACTACTTTTAAATAAGAAAATAAAGAAACAGCAGCTTTTGCAGCAGCATTTCTGATGGCAGGTCCAATGAATCTGATCAATGGCGGAAAAGAACTGAGAGGCGCGGGGGCCACCACTGTTTATGTAGATGCTGGCACATGACATCGCAATGGGTGGCCCCTGGCTTGCAAAGTTTCTGTGTGGACCTAGCACTGATGTGGGTATCGTTCCAAAGTTGTGGCCTAATGAAAGAGATATCCTCAAAGAAGATTACTGGGCTCAGCTCATAATGTATCGAGTCTGACACTAGTGGCAGCTAATTTTGTGTTTAATCCTGTGGGTTAAATGACACTTGAACACACAGCTCTTCATTATCATCAAGTTTGTGCAGTGGCAGGCAACAAATCACATTTCAAAAGATTTGACAATGGTTTAAAAAGATATTAAAACAATGCAGTAAAAAACACAAACATAATGAGCCAAGATTGCCGTGATTTAATTTTTATAACAGGCTTCATTATCTCACAAGCGTTTGATTGAGAAGAACTAATTTTGAAATCCATTCCTAAACATTCACAATCCATGCTATATTACAAACCAAACTCTGCTCTCAAATACATTGAATACTGACAAACAGATAGAAACTTCAAACACTTTATTTTTTTTGCATCATCTTTTTTTCCGCCTCGCCCATCCACCGCCACCCACTCCTTCAGGCACCCATCCTCACCACTGCCGCTCTCCCATTCTGCCATCCATTGCCACCTAATGCCCGACTGTCCCACCATATCCCTTCAATGGTGGGGCCCTTGCCTATGGGGCAACCATGCAGGAAGATTGAGGTGCCCCAGAGGCACCTCCTCGCATCTTGGTGGGGTGGAAGAATGCAGCTTAGGGCTTCCCAGCTTTGAGGTGGGGAGGTGGGGCCACTATCATCTGGCTGGTTGATGCTCATTTTAAATAAACAAAAATAGGTAATATTATCAAATATACAAAAACTGAATGTCAAAACTGTGGATGATACTGGGTGATATAAGTGTGTGTGTGTGTGTGAGAAGGGAGGAAAATGAACTACAGAATATTAAAACTGGATAAATAAAATAAAAACACTACCAACATTATTTCATAGCGACATGGATCATAGGAAGGCTACTGATTTACTATGATTAAAATAATGAAATTTCATTTTCAAGACTTGAAATTCTGTTCATCGTATCAGTGATTATTAGACTAATTTCCAGATTTTACCAGGATTCTACTGTCATTCTTTTTGTGTACAAGTGATCAGAATAAAATAAGGCTTAATATACAGACCATTAAATTATGCACATTGAAAATGGTACAGAAAGTAATTACTAAAAAAATATACTACTTCAGTATATTTACTGATCTAGTATAAAATGATAAATCCGTGAAATGCTTTGTTTTTACCAGTGTGCAGGCAGTCCAAATTCTGGAATTTTACTAGGTGTTCTGGTAAAAGTGAAAACCAGTGGCCTGGAAATGCTATAATATACATAAGTTTGAACCGATACACATTATCAATATCATAATTCCATGCTGGGTTTTAACCAAAGTAAATTGCATTATTTATTACAGACAACATATTTAAAACAATAAAACCTGCATCTGTAAAGAAAAAAAACATTTGAAATACAATATTACCTAAAATTAACCTAAAATTAATTGCTGACAATAAGAAACACAAACAACCCTCACAAAGATTTTACAAATCAACGTGAAGTGCTGTACTAAACAGTAACATTGTAAAGAATTGTATAAAATACTTCACATAGATTTTTTAATTTGTGAAGGACTCCTTTGTGAACATTAATATTTTTAATTATAACTAATCTGTAATTGATTTATTTTACAAAATACATCATGTACCTCGACCACCCATCCTCATAAACACTTAACTGTTACCCTTTAGTTTAAACTATTTATAAAGTTATAGTAGGTCATAGTTTTTGTTTGTGTAGAATGCTAAAATGGTGAAGTGTCTGTGTAGTTTTAACTGTTTTCCTCTGACTTCTTTTGAACATACGTGCACGATCAGTTAATAGCAATTAACTTACAAATTAATTTTTCACCAAAACCTCAAAAGGATCTATTCCTATATGATACCTATAAAATCTGCAAAGTTCACATCTCAACTTTTTCTCATTTTTTTATCTTGAATACAAATAGTTTGCTAGCAAATCAGGTAAAAATACATAATTTCAACTCTTAATATCTCCAGTGGTACAACACTGATCCACATGTAATTTGGAGGGCTAAGAGACACTAAGACTAAGAAGGTGTATGCCACATTTCAAAATGGCCAAGCTATACCCCAGAAAATGACCAGTTTTAATGAAACATCAACACAACCCTAATATAAGCCACTGCTACATCTGTGTAATATATATTTGATTTAAATTTGTCACCATCTCTGGTTCTGCAACCTGTCTGCTGGGCAACTTTCCAGCTCATCTGCAGCTTCACTGTCACCTACCCATTGGCCCATGGCTTGCCCTTCATGTCAGGCCCTCAGGCCAGTGACTCCATGAGATCCTTTGGCAAAGTATCAGATCCCTATTACCTCCTCTCAGTAAAGGGCTAAGATGCTTTAAGGCCATAAATTGAAATTCAGCTGGATTGCTTTTATATTTATCTCTAAAATTAACTTCAATTGCAGTCTCCATTTTAACATTAATTAGACAAATGGATTAAAATTTCTAAGGTTCTGATTGGTCAGTGTGCCCCATGGCAAGTAAAGTTATGTGATAATAACATCACTGCATTAAGTTCAGGCACCCGTGACCCACTCACATTTAAAATGCTTGTTTAAAATCACTACTTATGCTTTTGGTCCCAGATGTCCTTTACTTTCCCTTTTTCCCTCATTCTTCTGCCCACACACAGCCACGTTGTCCTCCTGCCCCACTTGATTCTACAAAGCACAAAAAGCTTTAATTAAAACAAAGCTGTCACTCAAAATGTCATTTCAGTTCCCCACTAAGCACCATGACCATAGTAGCGTGAGTGCTTTCAAAATTGCCGCACTCACTAATATCGCTCAGCTCCTGCAACAAAAAGTCTGTGGTGCTTAAGACCAGGAAGAGAAACTTAAAAGTAAAACAAAACAAAGTCAGACTGAGAAACAAACTGACAGAAAGTATATTTTTCTCAGCTGTGCTCATGATTGCTTCCTTCAGGACTACCAGAAGTAGTGATCCCCATCCTGAAGTCATCTCTAGTCACGCTACTAATTCAAACCACAAACAAGTTAAATAACTTTACCTAGTCCCAGGGCAGGCAGCGGGACTGGGTGAATGAAACACTTGCTGCAGAAACACAAAAGTGGCACACAGAGCTGGGGTGGAAGAAAGGAAGACAGCAAGACACACAATAAAAACAGCACCATCTACAGGACATAAACATTACAACAGCACGTTATTTTCCTTCAGAACACCTGCCCATTCAAAAATTAAGTAAAACATCTATTTTTATAATTATAAATGAGCCATTATATAATAATAATAAGGCACTCCACGGAAGTATGTTGTAGTGTAATAACATCACTTCTCAGGTATCGAACACACTCAGCCTGCAGCCTTGTGCTTCAACTCACCCAAAGAATGACATTATTACACAACAGCACACACCCTGTCATGCTTTATTGCTTAACTATAGCCCTCACATGTTCCTGAATTCTTGCTTGTAAAAGTCTGATGGCATACCAATGATAGGGAGGATCATTGCTGGGTGGGGCGGAGGGTGCCTACGTCATCCTGTGTGTATCAGAGCCATTTTTGTTAACTCCAGGGATACTGACACTCATGAAGCTCTAAGCATTCACTTGCAAGTGTGCCAATACAGAGGCCAGCTGGTGTCTGCTCTCCTGCAGTACCTGGACTGCACTGTCACTCTTGCACACCCAGGTGGCAATGTTGCAACAAAACAGCTACCCTTCTTGCATCAGATGAAGAATGTGTCCTCTGGGATGCTCAGTCCTCCTCCAGCTGCTAGTCCTGCAACACCCTAGGCTCGAGGTTTGAACCTGGATCACCCACATCGTGAGGGATAATGCTGCTACTGAACCAGTGAGATGGCCTTAAAAAGGCCTTTTAATGTCAAACTTAGTTTATAATACTAGGTATAGTTAGAAAACCTCGTAATGCAATAAAATGCTAGACATTTGTGGTGTGGAGAAAGCTGACCAAATACGCATATTGGGGAAATATTGATAGGCACTGGTGGAGGATGTAGGAAGATCATAGGAGCAGAAGTAGAAAAATTCCAAAGGCTTCTTTGCTGGAAGACCTCCAAAAAGACAAACTGTCTAAAGTACAAAAATATATTTTTTGTTCTATTCTGGCCTATGCAGTAAATAAATGTATCACTAGAAAGAGGTTATCAAATCCATCAGATCAGGAAAAGTAGTGGGGCAGGATGAATGAGATGGATCAGATGATAAGTGTACACAGTTTGTCAAACTGCAGAAGGACGCCTTTGGCAATGGCTTGACACTATGGATAATATTTATTATCTCAAGAGTAAATAATGTTGTTTCTTATGTAAAAGAGTCACTCACTGCAGTCGGGGTGATTGGGGAGAAACTAGCAAGCTGTTCATCTATAGAAATAAAGTGAAAAATGGACTGCCTCAGGACCTGGCAAAATGACAACATCCCAGTCTGGATACACACATCCACTTTTACATCTGTCTGAGGCTGAATCAATCACGTTTCTACCCACACTCTGAAATCTGACTGGTACAACAGAAATCAATACACAATGAATAACATCCAACACTTAGATGATTCTAAAAATGTATTATATTTTTTACTATTCAAGGCCTTATATGCACATTCATACAGGTGTAGCTGGAGGGGGCGCTGTTAGAACCTCCCTTTAGTCTTGTTTCTATTAATGGAAACCAGGACTAAATATTATGATTTCTTTGGTGGATGACCCCTATTCCCAAAAAACAGTTCCAGGCTATGCCCCTGATTCACTGTCAATAGCAGTATAATACACCACATAAAATATATGGAGTCAAGAATAACTAGAGAAAGGAACACAAAATGAAAATTGCACAGTTCAGTCATGGACTGAATGAACTCCACAATCTAAAATTATTTATTTGTAACTCAGTTTCTTAATCAATAGCACATACATTGCACAGATCTTTAGAAAACACAGTCCCAGTAGGAAATCATATTAAATAGAAACCCCAAGTCCTTGATCCTTTAAGATTTATACAGATAGAGTGAGATGAACGGAGTAAGGTACTGCATAAGGAGAAACTGATAGAAGCAAAAAGATTACCAAGGAAGGTAAAACAAAGACAGAATTATGCCAACAGAAAGGGTAAATGGAAATGACAAACACATCTTTACATACATTAGTGAAAAGTGGAAGACAAAGGATAGCACATAAGGAAGGAAGGAGTTAGTAATAATAATAACTTTATTTATAAGTGCAATATCTAAAACCAAAGCACTGTACAAGCCTTAAAACAGTTAAAATAGATAAAACAATAACCAAATGAATCAGGACAAAACTATAAATACAGACGGGAGCAGAATATTATATGGAATCACCAAAACCCTGGCAGAACAGACAGGTCTTCAGAGCTGTCTTAAAGCTCTCCATGGTCTGGCACTTTCGAATCTGATGAGGTAGAGAATTCCACAGGATCGAGGCTACAAACATAAAAACACACGAACCGGAGGTTTTCAACTGTACCCTGGGAATCTCTAACAACCCCTCATCAGCAGAGTGGAGTGGCGGATGGGACAATGCGGATTTAGGCTCTCTTGCAGATAGCCGGACCCTGTCCATCAGGGGCTTTAAAGGTCAGGAGACCGATCTTGCAGGTGATCTGCCACTGAACAGGCAGCCAGTGTAGTTTACACAGTTGATGATAAAGAAGGCAAGAATACCAAATATATATTTTGTTCAGTGTCCTGAGTCAAGATGTTTACGTATCATAACCCCCTTTCACTCCTTGCCTTGTTGAGTAAATAACTACACAGATACAGTGGCTGGTCTTGGATCTCCCTTTATAAAGGCTCTGTAGGCACAGGGTACAACAGTTTGTTATTTTCATTTTACAAGATCCCATTTTTGAATGTTCACAATGGGTTACATGACTGCGATATGAATATTTGATTCACTGGGTTACCCAAGCTGCAGCTGAACTTGTAACTGATTTTCCTGGACTCTCATGGTCCCTACATCATCTATGTTATGATGTCCAGCCAAGTTAGTACATTTCTAGGTACCACCATAGCTATGCTACTGAACTACAAAACTCCAATCCAATGGAAAGCACAAGTGAATGTCAATAATATGCTTAGGAGAACTGGCACACCAGACATAGCCCAAAGTTAGTAAGAGTACCTAAGTCTATGCCACCCACTGGCTACCCAGTATTTGCAGCAGCTCCAAGTGTCTCTGAACCCAGGCATTTATGACATCAACTGAAGCTCTGCTTCCTCACTGCAACATATCCGAGGCCAAGCAATGGGGGTTCCGGCTCTGGCATCAGATATACTGCACCACCCTGCAGTAACACTAGGTGCAGACCACATACCACCCTCGTAAGCTGTGATCAACCCTCTGGTCCTAGGTGGGAGTCCATATGGGGACAGCCATGCATGGCTCTAATGGAACAAGTCCCAGCATCCTTTCAACAGAATGCCCCAATTTTGGCATAATTTTTAAATTTTTTATTTTATTTATTTATTAAGTTTTTGTTGACTGGGTAAGTGCACTAGACAAATCCTGCCTATTGTCAGGCATGACCCGAGGAGGGATACAGATGAATGCCAACTGACCTTGAACCAGATTAAGCTGTTGGTGGTATTTTTAGCGAATGAGGGAAATTTGGCCAGGACATTGGTGAAATTCCCTACTCTTTTGATAAATACCATGGGATCTTATAACATCCACCTGAACTACCACCAATCCAGGCAGATGGGACCTCGGATTAACATCTCATCCGAAGAGCGGCACCTCATAAGTGCAGCACCCTCTCATGCTGCACTACAGTATCAGTACTGGGATATTAACCCAAGTGCCAGATGTGGGAACTGAACCACAGTCCTCTGATCTCTCGGCCTCAGAGGTGAGTGTACTACTTACTGAGCCACTGACACTGCATGTTATGACTGAAGATTTGGCCCATGATGTTGCACTACAGCTGATCTATCTTGAGTAAATATATGATGTTAAAAAACATAACACATACAGTACGTGTACATGACATGACCTACTAGACTTTGTTTCATCATTCTTTGACTCACAGACACTCACACAGTGAATGTTTCTGTTTTACATTATGAATGACACACTTGGACAGCTGATTCTGATCCCTGTATCATTTTTGTAAATATAAAAATGTGTGATGGACTGTGTCAAGAGAAAATGCTGTCTTGCTAGAACTGACACATCAACCCCCACCGAATAAGTTCAAAGGACAAGAGGTAGCTTAAACTACAGAGATCTGAGGTGCAATTAGCTTGTTAAATTTGATTTGAAGCCCCAGACATGAAATATCCATTCATGATGCCCTCAGGAAATCCTTTGATTTGTACTAGGTGTTATGAGAAAGGGACATAGACCAATGTTTTGGGTTTCCTCCCAGGAAGCCAGCTCATTTCATCAAAGAGACCTTTGATGTCTGGGATCTCCAGGTCCCAGACTAAATTAAGGAGTCCAATATACATTTGCTTTGAATATACAGTGACTTGCATCAAAGAGACTTTTGATGTCTAGGATAAAGCAGATCACAGACCGGTTTGGACCAGTCACATAAAAGAGGTGATTTATTATGTCATCTATTATTTTTAAATATCTTAGTAGGCCATCCTGTGTTATAAAATATTCATTTTATACACCAAGGCAGAGTTAGGTAACCTCAGAAGAAGGTTGGCTCAAGACTGTTTTTAAACTACTGAGCAGACCTTAGAGGACACATTCAAATTTCTGACTGAGAGAGGAAGAACATTAAAGCACTGAAAGATTAAGATGTTAGGAGACCTTAGATAAAACCAGTCTGAGTGTTATTATTTGTAGGAATCTGCACTTTTAAACCTGTTTGTTTTAAGGCTGTATGTGTTGGGATATCTTGTTCTGTATTTTTCTGTTTTCCTGTTTTTCTATTTTAAAGTAAAGATATATATTTAAAAATGGAAACTGCCTGATGTGCCTTGAAATGTATTTTCTATATAAGTGAAGCTTTGAAGGTTATAGTTGACACTGTGTATGAGCTTATTGTGATACCAAACTGTGAAATGGATAGAGTTCCTAAGGTCTTGCATAGAGTTATAAGGGTTCATTTTCCAATAACTGGTTAGGTGCCCCTAGGCAAAGATATCTGCCCCAAAGACAGAATTATCCGAGCCTGATAATTGGGTACACTAACAAGAGGTTATCAGTTTGAATCCTCGAGAATTTGAGACAAAGGTGACTCGAACCCACAAAACAGACAAGAGGGTTACCTTGTACTGTTCACAGTTCTATGCTCAGAGGTTGGCACTTTGGGAGTAGAGGGCTGACTGGCTGAGTGAATCTGTGACAATGAGCACTATCTTTATAGTATTACTTAAATCCATAATTTGGTTTAAAGTTCAAAGTTCAGCTTACATGTTATTCAAATATGCTGTAGTATGACTAGAATGCAAAAGTTTTGCACAATGCTTATAGATCTCAGAACTGCTTTTGAGTCATTAACTAAACATCCTGGGGCAGATATTCAGAAAAGCTGAGCAATGCGCAACTGAGTTGCACGTGTGCAACCACAGAAATGCACCCTGGAGCCATATTCAACCATCCAGAATGCACGGTGCAAGTATCAATGTGCATATAGCACAACAGTAATGTATGCAGTGAAAGTACCTGGGGAGTACTCATGAATAAGCTGTGCAATGGCATATTCAACCAAAAACCACCGCACAAATGAATAGTAACTCACAGATTGCCACACAGAATTTAGCATATAAAAGGAGGCTCAAACAAACACACACAGAAGATCGCATGCCACAGCACCACACAGCCATGGATGCAGGTCCATTTCTGATGGAGCATGTAATGAGGGTGTGAGGAGGAGGAGGAACAACAATGTGGCCAAGGACAGGCCCATCGGCAGCATGCCCAACATAGATGGTACCATGCCACAGTGTCATTTAGTGTCAGTGGCTCAGTAGGTAGCACACTCGCCTCTGAGGCTGGGAGATTAGAGGGCTGTGGGTTCAGTTCCCATCTGGCACTTGATTAATATCCCAGTACTGACACTGTAGTGCAGCACTGAGGTGCCGTCTTTGGATGAGATGTTAAACCGAGGTCCCATCTGCCTGGACTGGTGGTAGTTCAGGTGGATGTTAAAGATCCCATGGCACTTATCGAAAAGAGTAGGGAATTTCTCCGGTGTCCTGGCAAATTTCCCTCATTCACTAAAATACCACCAACAGCTTAATCTGGTTCAAGGTCAGTTGGCATTCATCTGTATCCCCTCCCGGGTCATGCCTGAAAATAGGCAGGATTTGTCTAGTGCACTTACCGGTCAACAAAAACTAAACAAATAAATAAATAAAATAAAATGCCTGCCTCACCTTTGAGGACTATGGAAATGTGCAGATCGTGGGTCAGTACTGCCTGAACAAGGCCATTCTGAGGCAGCTCTGTGAGCTATGCCATGACAAGTTGCAGGTACCCACCAGAAGGAGTCACACCATGATGGTGGAGACCAAGGTGACAGCAGCACTATGCCTGCTTGCCATGGGCATGTTCAGAAACCAGTGGGAGCAACCACTGGCATCTCCCAGTCAGCCATGTCCCACCTCCTCACACAATTCCTCAATGCTCTGGTGCCACATGCTTTGGGTACACATGATTCCCAAACACACAGGCAGAGTGTACAGCAAACATGCATGACTTTCACAGGGTGGCACGCATGCCCGGCATGATTAGGGCCATTGACTGCACCCGATGGCTATCGCACACCACCACCTAGCCCACGGGGGCTGTGTACATGAACAAAAGGGCTACCCTCTGTCAACTGCCAGGTGGTGTGCAATGTTGATGGGTGCATCATCAACGTGTGCCCACACACCCTGGGAGTACACATGATGCATTCATCTGGCATGGCTCCATCCTGTGCCAGAGGTGTGAGTGTGGGAAGATCCCCACGGGTAACCTGATAGGTGAGCATGGCATGGGACAGACAGACAGAGCAGCCATGAAGGGGTGGAGAAGCCAAAGGCACACATTGAGGGGAGGTGTGGGTGGCCCAAAGCAGCAGAGGCAGAGGCACAGTAACAAGCAATGCTGTGCTAACCAGTATGTTATACCCCCACAGGCCATAGCACCTACCCCTACACACCTGGCTGCTCACCCCATCCAGTGCCCATCCAACGCTGCAGAGGAACAGTACAAGGAGGCACACATCGCAACATGGAACATAATCAAACATGACTTTGGCATGCTCAAAATGTAATTCCATTGCCTAGACAGGTCTGGTGGTACCCTACAGTACAGCCCTGTGAAAACCTGTGGACTATTCCTGGCCTGCTGCATGCTGCACAGCATGGCCATTGACCATGGGAAAGCTGTCCAGGTGGATGAGGGCAACAGCAGTGATGATGATGGAGATGATGAGCTGGATAGGGTGCACAGCCACCAATGCACAGGAGGGATCCCAGGCTGGCCCGCGTGCCAGTAGGCACCACAACACAGTTATACAGGAGCACTTTGAGAACTAAAGGTGAGTACAACACATGACTGCTGTGCATGCATGGAACACCACACACGGATAGGGTAGCATGGCCACATAGGAACACAAGCACACTCCACAGCATGCACAGGAAACATGCACACACACACACACACACACACACACACATGCACATGGCCACAACACAGTGCACAGACATGGGTGCATGCATGCACACGGATCTACGCTAGACACAGGTGTGGTGCCATGGGCCTGACAGCTTCCTTTCCATCTGGGTGGGTGTTAGGGTGTGTTGGTGACTGTGTTTCCGTTCTGCACCCTACATTCACTGTGGCCCCATGACTGTGTGCCTCTGCTGAGTACCATGGTCATGGTCCCCTTGCGGTTTAGGTTTGCCAGGGCTGGCTTGGCAACCTGCTCTTGTGCTGCCCTGCCTGTGTTCCTCTTTGCCTGTTGTGCTTGCTCAGCATGCTTGTTGCTGCTTACTGTCATGCTCCTGTGGAGTCCTGGTTGCTCTGGCACATGTCTGGTTGTGCAGTGGCACATCCTAGTTACATTCAGTGTGGTTTGCACCTGCGCATGTCTCAGGTGCATCTTTTGAATATGGCGTCAGTTTCCTATGGTGCAACTGCATTGTGCTGCACATTCCATTGCATATTCTGGGTGCACTTTTGAATATCTGGGCCTCTATAGATATAACTGAGAAAATAGGGATTATGTGTGTTTTTGTTGACTGTGTGACAGGGAGCTCCTGCCACTCTTGAGGACCGACCTTTTCTTAAATCTGTTGCAACATTTCTTTTATTTTCTTAACCTAATCTATCCTTTACAATTTCTAGTCCATAAGGTTGGCTACCTATGGGCATCCCTTCCTTTCTTGACTATGCAATAGTGTCCTCTTTTATTTTCCTTTTGCCTCTCAGGTCCTCATACAGGAGGTTATTGTGGTGACCTCAAACGTATGTAAAACAGGTTGTGTTTATCATTGTTGGATTTAGTATGTAATAGCACTATGTCATAAAATACCTTGATCTATATACCTTATGTTTATGAAACCTGTAAATGTTGAAAATATCATGACACTAAGTGTTTTGATAATGATAAAAAGTACTAGGTGACTATAATAGAATTTAAATTAGTTGTGCTATTTAAAATGCATGTAAATTGCTGTAAACTGAACAAGTCTGAAATGGCATGGTGATTTGCATATATCCCATGATGCTTTGTATTATGGAAGTATGTATGATGTTGTATTTCTTTGAAACTTGATTTGTTGCCAATGCCCTTTGGGATAACTGTTCTTTCAGTGATTCTACATTGAGGTTCTTTGTCTATAGCTTGTTTTGTTGTTTTTTTTTTTTTGGGCCCTCACTACCCAAGCAAATGAGGCCTGCATAGGGTGGAGGTTGCATTTCAACTAGTAAGTTAGATCAGAGATCAGTGTCAATAGGTGCTGGCTAAGTGCACAGAAAGGACATATGTAGTCTGTTGCTGCAAACTGATGTACTGAAGAAGGAATGTGACATTGCTGAAGTGTATTTCCTGTATTTTTAATAAACATCACACAGAGGTTGTGTGCTGAACCTGAAGTTTGGTGTCTGATCCGTCTGTTATACCACAACCCCTCCATAGACTGGAAAAGGAGGGCTAGGCAAATCTGCTCATTTTCAGTGTCATCCTAGGGTTGGGGTGTGGAGATTCAGATGCAAACTGACACATTGAATCAACTTAATCTGTTGGTGGTATTTCTTAGTGAATATGGCTGCTCAGGAGTGCCATTCCCATCATGCTTTACTACATTATCAGTATTAGAATTTACCCCAAGTTCTTGGTGTGGGGTAAGAACCAGTAACCTCCTGATCTTCCAGCCTCAGAGGTAAGGACTAAACAGACAGATATTAGATATTCTAGTTACCCTTCATGATGAAACCTAGTCTCAAGTGAGTTATGGGAAAAAATGGAGAACCGATGGAGAAACTCCACACAAATATGGGTGTTAAACAAGGATGAACTTTTATCTTGGGGAGGGGTTGGAACAGATTGATTTTTTGTACTTTCTTATTCTCTTCTGTACAGCTATATAATAAAAATCATTAACTGTAGCTGAAAACCAGTTTTCTGGAGGAACATTTTGCTGCCTTGCAGGTTTAAGGGTGTAATGTTATCATGGAAAAGCAGATGCTCCCCTAGGTGGACAGATATCTCACAATAACCTCACATGTTGACACAGAAATGATCACAGTACTTATAAGCAAATAAAGAAATACACTAAAGGTTCAGTTCTGAAATATGTATGCAGCAAAAGTATGGAAATTATTTATTTTTGGTATGTTTTGTTACTCAATGTCAGTTGTATTATAATACATTATTTTCATTTGTATTGTACCTTACTTGTGCTCTTTACTTGGTGTCCTCCTCCCCAGGGTTGCACCTGGAAATAATCTTTGGCTTGGTGTGCCTTTCCATTTACCAATTTCTAAACAAATAAATATATAGGGATGGATATTCAGACTGCACCGGGCAGTGGCACAAGCCTGAGCACAGTGCAACTGGGCTGCCGGGGCCAGGACAGAGCGATATTCAACGGTGATGCGCCATGGCTCAGCACCATTGAATATGACATGGAGGGTGCACATACTGTGCATGGGCGAGGTGGCACTGTGCCAACGCAAGACATAGAGAGGGAGCATGGGGATCTGCCAGGCGCAAGTGCAGTTGTGCTAGGTGCATCACCATGATATTCAGCTGAGAGCATAAAATGAGGCCATAATATATGCAAGGCGCAAATGGGGCCACTTGCATGTCATTATGGCCCCATTTCATGTGATGCTCTGGGTCCTGGTGAATTGCACCTGGCACCCTGCAAGCTACTGCTGTCGGGAGTCGGAACCCTGGTGGGCTATTGCAGCCCCCTCCTCGCCCGATGCCTGATCGCGGGCATCTGAAGGAATGAAAGTAACCCTGGTAGTCTAGCGGTCCCTCCATGCCTGATCGCGGGCATCTGATTAAGAACAGTAATCCTGGTGGTCTAGTGGTCCCCTGTAGCCCGATCATGGGCATGTGATTAAGAACAGTAACCCTGGTGGTCTAGCAGTCCCCCTGCAGCCTGATTGTGGGCAGTGGTACCCCCACCCTCCACAGCTGACCCCCAGCCACACGGCACCCCTCCGTCTTTGGCGGGCAGCAGCACCCACCCGCATACCACCTGGCTGCCCGCAGAATGATAGGTACAGTATGTTCTGTAAGCCTATTGGTCACAAGTTGGACCAATGAGCCTACAAACCAACACTATATACACAGGGACAGGATAAGTGAATGAACGCCTTCATTCACATATCTGGCCCTGTGTAATACAGTTTGGTCTGGTTTTGTATGTGCCTCATAAGAAAGACTGCTTTTTCCTGCCTCATTTCAATGTAAAACTGTATTTGCTTAACTTTGCACTTACTATGTACTCACTAGGTTACTGTAATTTGTTGCCTAGCTCTCCTATATATTAGATAGCTATTTTTATGGTTTTGTATGCTTACTCTGCCCTACTTGTACACTTGTCTTCACCATGTATACATTCTTAGCCAATTTGTATTTTGGTTTCTGTATTTTTCCAATCTTGTCTATACAGTACGTGTAATATTGTTGTGCTTTTTATCATGTTGTAATCCTCCTGGTCATGACTGAAAATAGCCATTCTATGGCTAGCTTGCCTACCCGCTAAACAAAACCAAATAAAATAAATAAATAAATAAAATAATAAGTCCCTCCTTTTCTCCTTATTCATTAACTCCCTTCCAGCAGATAGTTTCAACTGTCACTCAATCCTTTACGCTGATGACCCTCATGCTTTTCTGCAGCAGAAAGTCTCCTACCCTCATCTTTGTAGCCCTCTCACAAAACTACACCACAGCCCACAACTGATTCTCTGACAGCCTCCTTCTGGTCAATGCCAAAAAAAAAAAACAATGTTGTTCTGATCTAAGCCCTTCCTAACTAAATGTAAATCTAACTCACCCCTAATCATCACATCTCCTGATAGAGGACGTCAAACACTTCAAATATCTAGGAGTTGAGCTTGACCCTCCTTTCCTTCACAGAGCACATAAACTCCCTGGTTCTAAGATTTCACCAAAACTAGGGGCTGCCTACAGATACCGGTAATGCCTCACCGAGGTCTGCCATGCCATCATCCAGGGAAACCTGCTACCTATCCTGGACTACTGCTCTCCCATCTACTCCAGGACCTCTGCATCCTCATGGCAAAACTATCAGTAGCATACAACAGTGCCTGCTGCATCTCCCTGCTGGCCCCTTTCTCCACAAACTACTGTACTCTCTACACTACACTGGGGTGGCTCCCACTACAAGCCCGCTTTGACCTTGCACTATACAGTTTTATTGATTCTGCCATCCATATTGGCCAGAAATCCCTCTTGCTCCCCTTCTCACCATCCAAACCTCATACTGCTGCCTATGCTCTTCCAGTATCCCTCCCTGAAAATCTCCAGGGTAGCCACAAACATGGATGCTAGAGCCCTGTCTGTAGCAGCCCCCACACTATGGAACAAACTACCCACTGAACTGCACACCATAAACACACTTCGCCAGTTTAAGACTCACCTCAAAGACTGGCTCCTATTGGCATCCACCTGCCACTACTTTAGTGACTAGCCCCTTATAGGTTCCAGGGTGGGGCCAAATAGGTTCTCTTATTTATTGAAACTGTATCACCATGAGCCTTACTTTGCTTTATTTGTTGTCCCTCAACTACTGCTACCATGTATTGCCAAATGTAACAACTGCAACCTTTCACTATGTATTACCTGCTCTTGTAATGTTCTTGTTATTTTGATGTTTCTACTCTGTCGCCTTACATGGCCCGGATCGAAGCCTGAAAACGGTCCCTGGGATCAGTGTGCCTACCCAGTTAACAAAGTCAGAAATAAAAATAAATAAATAAAATAAAATCACTTAAGCTATCTATAGCAATATCAAATGTTTTTCATTCTTTTTTAATTTAAAACATTGCATGTAGCTCTAGTGCTCCACCCTTTCCTCTGAAGTGGATCATTCCACTTTAACAGGCCTTGCAAGAGATAACTACAGGCAGCATAAAAGAACCTACAGTTGGCTGAAATCAGGTAAATGATTTATAATAAACTTTATTAGTGTACTAAAAGTCAAGATGGTGAAACTTACATTAAATGATGTATAGCCAATAACCAACATATGCCAATATGTTTTTGCAGGAATAGTTCAAAAGTTAATTTACACTTGACAGTAAGTAATAATAGATAACTAACAGCCCATGCCGATTTGTTTTTGCATGAGTAGTTCAAACATTAAAAAAGAAACAATGTTTTGTAACTAATTGCCCTGAAGAAATGTTTCAAACTGTAATCTACATGGACCTGGTGTTGAGTTTCTGGGTTCCTTGGGATTATGCACTGCAAAACACATATATAAGTACTACTGATCCTGCCTGAATATGCTGTCAGACAACTAAAATGATAAGAAATTATCAAGATAAAGAAGTCTCAAAGTTTTACTTACGTAAAGTTAATTTTGCATTTTTAACCATCGGATAGATGACAAAGTCAAAAGTAGAATGAAGACAAGCATGAGTATGGATCCAAGTATCTGCAAGACAGAAACTAATTCAGAACTTGGCTAAAACATACCATTACTAATTATGTAGATTATTAGACCAATATCAAAATGTTACAGGAATTTGTAAGAGTTAATCATCATGTAGGGCCCTTATCTCAGAAGAGTTTTTCTAATTTTCGCTCATTCTAAAAACATGGTTTACTATGCAATTTGCAATACAATTATATTTTATAGCAGGACCCTGGTGTGTGTATAAAAGCACTTTTGGGCCACTATTTTCAAAATGTTTTCTCTTGTTTTGTGACCATGGAAAACATATTTTTAGAAATGAACTCTGTACTAAGTCTTACAACTGTTGTACCCAAGGGAAGTTTTCCATGTACATTTCACAAACTACAGACAGTGCTTGCAGAAATTATGCATAGGTCTGTTTGTCAAAAAACAAAACAGCAACTCTTCATTATATGCAATAAAAATATACAGAAAAAACAACAAATATGTTGCAGTTTATACCATTTATTGGACAAAAAATGTTTACAAATAGCTTTCAGAAATGATACTCTCATCACATTATATCAGGGGCGATATCAGATCAGCGTTGAATTGCATGACAGGTATAAAAGCTGGATGTGGATTCAAATGAGGCACAGAGTATCTTGTTTAAAAATCAAACTGCTTTAGCATCAGTTCAGACTAAACCAGCTAGAAGGGTTACAGAATATCCCATTCCATTGTCCTTATGGAAAAATCAAGGTGTGTCTGCTAAATTGAGTTAGGACTAAAATAATAGTTCTAATGATGGGTAAGTGGTCTGAAGCTTCATACAAATGTTTATAAAAGGCTATAGGGTAAAATATTGCATTACGCCTATTGAGATCACCCTGCCTTTAATAGGTAGTAATTAATTAGATTTCATTCCTACATATATTTATCCAGCTTTTCCTTAAAGCTATTCTAGCTAGGGCTATTTATGAAGTCACTGGGAAACTATCCAGAATATTACAATGCGCTGCATGAAGAAAAATGTCCTTACATTTGTTTTAAAGTGTTTGCCTACTAACTGCTTGTTATGGTCCCTTAAAATGTGTTCATTTTAGGTATTTTATAACAGTGGTCAGACTTGGCGCAGTGGGTGCCCTGTGATGGGGTTTCCTTTTGAAACAGGGGTTGGCAATCAGTGGGGGCACTAGACACCAGGGAGAGGTGATCGGGGGCACTACAGTAGCCAATCTCTGCAAGGTTTGAAGTTTGAATTCCACTGGCAGAGTTACCAAACTTTGCATTTTGCAGAGTTGTTTTTGGGGAAGGGGCAAAGCTGGGTTTCACACACTGATCCACTCCACCGAAGTGGGGAAGATTTGTGACATTTTTCGTGGAGCAAATTTTCCCCAGTTCGCATATCTCTATTTCGGATCATCTAACATTTCTTCATATGACATATTTCTATTTTTACAAACCAGTCTGGTAGCCTCAGCTGGATCCATTACAGTCTGTCAATATGTTTCCTCTGGTGTACACCAAAGCGATGCGTAATAGTCAAGGTGTGGTCTTACATACTGTAAGATTGTAGATCGGTATGATTATAGATTCCGCTCTGTTTGTGTCGTGATGGATCTTTTATACAGTGTACAATTTTATTTGTTCTATTTTACAGTGTTTTCACAATGTTTACGTTATAGTATATGGTTGTCCTTATTGGGATCGATTTTAATACACAGCAAAAGGTGTTGTAGGACAGTTTAAAGGTCAAAAATGTTGTTGTAGTATAGTAGCTGCATCACTAGTATAGCACAACAATTTTACATTCTACGTGATATCTGAGTGTTGTCTCCTCATATCCTAGCCAACGATCAGCTCTCAATTCAGTCAGTGGCAAAGCTCAGTAAAAAAAAGTCTTTTTAGTCAACAATGTTTTTTTTACTTCAAAGCCTGCTACATGCCACAAAATGAAGATTTAGCAGAGAAAGTACAAAAAAGGTGAGCTCCTAATTGTTTGGGCAGGTGGGAGCAGAAGGAAAGCAATGGGAACAGACAATGGTGAAAGCAATGGGGACAAAAAAGCCAAAAAAACAAAATGATTATTATTCGTTATTATATTTTTATTATTATAATTATTTATTCTCATTAACAATATTATTATTGTTATCTTAAATGGTAAAGTCATATACTGTATAAAATAACAGACAGGGAACAGTCCACAGACAAGGCTGTGTTTCCATCTCGGGAGTTGATGACATCATTGGGACCTCTTGACTTTACTGTAGGGTCTATATGTCATCAGCCCCTGAGATGGAAAAGGGCCTTTGTTGTGCACAACTCTCTTCATTATGCTATATGTTTTAGGTCACTGCTTATTTTTACAGTCAGCTCTGTCTCACTTTCCAGTTCCTTAAGCAAAATGCCATTTAAATAATGAAGAGTTTTTTAATCACCTAAATGCATGATCCAACATCTATGAGAAAAAAATGCTATTTTTTTTTCATTTTTGTGGTTTGATTTAGATTTACCTCTGGTAGTTTGTCAGTTACCCAGCATCTTTACCAAGTGCTCTTTTTAGATGCTAATGATTGGATACTTTTTAGTTTAAATGTCCATCATTCCTGAATGGTTTTAAAGTTGCCTTTTAATATACTGACAGTTAGTTTGCTGATGGAGTGGCCAGGTCCTGAAAAATGTTCCCCTACCATTGTGTTTTCATCTTTGTGGATGATTGTGAAACTGTGGAGGGTCTTTCTTGTTTTGAGCTTTGTTTGTCTTCATCACTATAGCAATCATCCTCACATTTTGTACACTTATCATATACAGTTAACCACATTGCTAAAAGTATAAGGGTATACGTTTTGCATTTTGGATGTTTTTCCTATGTGAGTAACAGTGGCTTAGGAAATATGTTTAAACTTAGTTTGCACTGAGGTGTTTCACATAGTTTTGTACCTTTCTCACCTTGTTGGATCTCTGTGTGGAGATTGTTTTGCATCAGTTTCTGCTGCAGGTGTGGTGGCCTGATGAAAGGCAAGTACTTGTGGGGTGGAGAATATAATGCTTTATAAAACGGCTTGAATCAAACAAGCAATCCGATTGGTGGAAACTGCTCACATGACTGTGTATTAATTTCAATCACAGCACAGCTCAAATTATACTTAATTTTTTCCTGCTTTTTAACTCTTAAAACCATTTTATAATCACAATAACACACTCCAAGATGTGCGGTAATGCCATAAATTACCACACTTCCCAGGTGGTTGAAAGCACTTGACTGTGCCTTGTACAGTGGAGTCAGCCACGTTGAAACATGGTAACTTGCAGTAATGACATGTCACAAAATCCTGCATTACAAAGGGCTTAATTGCCATTGACTTACAATGGCCTCTGCGAAAACTGTAGCATTCTGTGATACTCTGCAGCATTTTGTGTTGCATCCTGGCTGTCACATCTGTACCTCACAACCCAAATGGGGCATGCAGTAATTTAGCATTGCCACACAACCTGTCGTGTTATTGCTTACTCATTTTCCAGCGGTAGGGGCTGTAAATCTTCTGTTATTTTCATAGTTTTTCCAGTTCTGGATTGTATGTTACTACCAGAAGTGTATGTTCAGATGTTCTTTTGGGCTTGTATTCTGTTAGTTTGTCCCTTGGTATGCTGAGTGTAGACTGAATTTTCTAGTTGCTAGTGCTGGATTTACAGCTCTTCAGTTTGAAGTATTCTTTTAGCACATCCACGTGCCTAGTGTGGTATTCCTGGTTTGAACATTTGTCACAGTAATGGGTGATCTGTGTATTATTCATGTTTTGGTGTGTAGAGGATGTAAGCTTGAGAGGTGAAGGTAACTGCATCTATCTGTAGGTTTATCATGCTAGGATGTTTGTTGTTTTCCATTTTTTTATTGTGGCCATAGTATCTAGGAAGTGCACGTACTCTAGAGTTGTTTGTAATTTTACCTGTGACAAGGTTGGGTTAAGACCCTGTCCCATTTGTTATGCAAAGAGAGTTACAAGCAATTATTTATTTTCTCTTGTCCTATTCTGCCACTTTTCTATTTCTTGCCTGTCTGATTGTGAAAATCAAATCTTTCTTGTTGCACCTAGGAATTAGCCACTCTGAAGGTTCCACAATTTCAATGTTATCTCCCTTCCTTCACTTGCTGTTTCTGTCCTTTCTTTCTCCCCTTGTGTTTTGTGGTTAAAAAACATGTGCATCTGTATGTGAAACCAGGCTTGGCAGTCACAGAAACATGGTACACAGAGAACCATGACTGGGATGTCAACATACTAGGATACACAATCTACAGGAGGGACAGGGAGGTAAAAGAGGAGGAGGAGTAGCTCTCTATGTAAAGGAAGGGATCAAAGCAACAGAACTAAAGAGTGAACAGGGAGCAGATGAGGCACTTTGGGTCACCCTGGAGACAGGAAATGGCACCACAATCCACATGGGGTTGTATACAGACCCCCATCTCAGGGGAGGAATGGACAAGGAAATGATAAGAGGCTTTCTTAGAATGGCAGAAAAAGGAGATATTGTTGATGGGGACCTGAATATGCCAGATGTTAACTGGAGACACCTTTGCTGCAGGCACATCCAAGAGCAGGGTCATTCTTGATGCCCTACAAGGGGCATGCCTCAGTCAGCTAGTATTGGAACCCACTCGGAGGAGCAATCTTAGACCTGGTACTTTCAAATGGGGATGGAGAAAGAATCTCAGATTTAGAAGTGGGTAGCCATCTGGGAACAAGCGACCACCAAACAGTGTGGTTCATGATAAACACAGCCATACAATCAAGCCATACACAAGCAGGGTACTAGACTTTAGGAGGGCTGACTTTGGGAAAATGAGAGAGTGTCTCAGAAAAGCACTAGTAAACAGGCAAGAAGGAGGGTGGAGGAACAATGGGGAGTGATCAAACAGCCATCACAGAGGCAATAAGCCTTTGTGTAAAGCAAATCAATAAAACACAACAAAGGAAAAAAATGCTATGGTTCACAAAGAGGTGGCAAGAAGGTTAAGGAGAAAAAGACAGCATTCAAGAAATATAAGGAAACACAGAAGGAGCAGGACAGAGAACTTTATCAGTTAAAGCAGAGAGGCTGGGAAGGCAGTCAGAATAGCAAAGGCCCAAACCGAGGAAAGGATAGCCAATTCTGTTAAGAAGGGGATCGACCTTTATAGGTACATTAGGGAGTGAAGAAAAGACCAAAGGAGGATACTGAAGCTTAATAAAGGGAGGGAATGTGGGTAGGGTGACTGTGAAAAAGCAGGGATACTGAGCAGAATATTTCTGCTCAGTATTCACAAAGGAAGAGGAGGGAGTTACCTAAACCAAACAAGAGAAACACTCTGAAGACGGGAGTCGATACCAGTCCATTTACAGAAGAAAGGGTTCTGAAAGAACTAATAAAATTGAAGGTGGACAAAGCAATGGGGCCTGATGGGATTCACCCAAAATTCTAAAAGAACTAAGGGTAGAACTAGTGATACGCTGACTACTCTCTTTAATAAATCATGGGAGGATGGGGTGGTACCCAAGGATTGGAGGAGGGCAGATGTGATTCCTCTTCACAAAGTGGGAGCAGGACAGAGGCAGGAAACTACAGACCAGTTAGTTTGACCTCAGTGGTAGGAAAATGATGGAATCACTTCTGAAGGAAAGAATTGTTGAATACCTAGAGGCCAGTGGGGCACAGGACCCAAGGCAGCATGGATTCATGATGGGAAGGTCGTGTCAGACAGATCTAATAGATTTCTTTGACTGGGCGACCAAAGTAGTAGACCAGGGAGGGGCTGTGGACATGGCCTACCTATATTTTAGCAAGGCATTTGATACAGTCCACACAAAAGATTAATACACAAGATAGCCAGCCTTGGAGTGGGTCCCAAGGTGGTAGCCTGGATAAAAATTGGCTAGACAACAGGATGCAAAGGGTAGCAGTAAATGGAGTACACAGTGAAGAAAGGAGGGTTACTAGCGGGTACCGCAGGATTCAGTACTGGGACCGGTCCTTTTTAATGTCTTTATAAGTGACATTGCAGAGGAACTGGAAGGAAAGTATGTCTCTTTGCAGATGACACAAAGATCTGCAACAGGGTTGATACACAAGATGGAGTGGAAAGGATGAGAAGGACTTGGCAAGGTTGGAGGAATGGTCAAATGTATGGCAGCTCAGATTCAATGCAAAGAAATGCAAGGTAATGCACATGGGAAACAAAAACCAGAGGAACGTACACAATGGGGGTGAAATACTGACAACAGTAAAATGGAAAGGGACCTGGGGGTAATTATATCAGATGACCTAAAGGCGGCAAGCAATGTGAGAAGGCAGTAAGGAAGGCTGGGGATATACTGGGATGCATAGGAAGAGGCATCAATAGTAGAAAACAGGAAGTTGTTATCCCTCTGTACAGACAGTTGGTGAGACCCTATCTGGAGTACTGTGTGCAGTTCTGGAGACCCCATCTCCCAAAGACATAGACAGAGTGGAGGCTGTCCAGAGGAGGGCAACAAAATGGTGCAGGGTCTGCACCAGAAGACATATGAAGAAAGACTAAAGGAGCTTAATATGTATACTCTTGAGGAAAGAAGAAAGAGGGGACATGATAGAAACTTTCAAGTACCTCAAGGGAATTAACAAAGTCCAAGAGGGTAGCATCTTCCAGAAAAGAGATGTGCAAGAACAAGGGGCACAATTTGAAGATAGAGGGGACGGCTCAGGGGTAATGTGAGGAAATATTTTTCACTGAGAGGGTTGTGGATGCATGGAATAGCCTCCCTGAGGAGGTTGTGGAGTCAAGAACAGTGGGCGACTTCAAGAGTGCATGGGACAGGCACAAGGCAGTCCTAGTGGTGGGTAAGAGGAAGTAAGCTGTTGGTTAACTAGGATCTGCAGCTTATCTGTTAGGTGGGAAAATGGGCAGACTAGGTGGGCCAAGCAGTCCTTATCTGCCATCAAATTCTATGTTTCTATGTTTCTATGTTTAGTTTGCAAATGCATATAATTACATTATTGAAATGTTTGCAGAAAACTATTTGGGTTTATCTGGAACACGGGGTTAACTTTGAGGTGCATTTTGACATCCACAAGATTGTTTGCAGAATTATCAACAGGAAATCTTCCCTGGGGCAGGATGTCTTAATTGGATGCACCTGTTAAAAACACTAATGTAGGCCAGCCCTGCTGGCACAGTGATAACACTACCACTTGCGATGCCGATGACCCAGGTTTGGGAACATACCTGGGGAGTTAAAGGATAGCCAAGGGAGAAGGCTAGAGCATCCAAAGAATGCTCATCTTCTCTGGGGAGGGAGGGAGGGAGTGTGAGGCTTGGCATTTGCCCAGCCTCTGGCAGTGGCTGAAGGCACAGCAGCATGCCAAGTCATGGTGCGGGTGGGGTGTGACAGATGGTGGCACACCTTGACATCATGCACACATCACACCCCACAGAACATAGAACACAGGCCCTGCTGGATGATGGCTGCTCCTCCACCCACTGGGTGCCCAGAGCACACCTCCTTTGTCTCCCATGTGCCTGCTCCCAGGGACACTGAGAGAACTCTCTCCCTAACCCAAGGGAGGGTCCTTTCCATTAGGTTTAGATCCAGACCCTCAGGGGTGGGGTGAATGGAATGTGACTGATGGAGTGTGGCAGCAAAGGTGAGACTTGCAGGCATTAAGAGATACCAGAGCCCAAAGGATTGGTGGGGTTGGGGCCAGTGGGAGAAAAAAAAAAGACTAATGTATTCTTCAGGCTAGTCACAGGAAAGAAACTGACAAAGTCTTAATACATTTTGTGGAACACAGGTGGTGTAATTTACAAGAACAAGATGCAGAATTTATTTGCCAGGAAAAATGTCTTAAAAAGAGCAGTGTTTTGTTTAGCGACAGAGAGCTGGAGATTTTAAAGAGACTCTCAGATGAAGGACTTCTTTTTGTTTGAAATACCAGGGCTTAATTTTCAAAGCCCATGAATGCCAAACCCTAGTGCGCTGATTGTTTGGTGCATGGGGCTTGCTGCATTCACCTAGTTGGCGGCGGTATTTTCGATCCCAAGAGCCAAATGCTGCAAAGTTAGATCAGGTTTTCCTGGTCTAACTTGAGCCATTAGGGAACTCATTTTATAGGGCTTGCACCAAATATTTGGTGCAAGCTGCCACTCATATCGTGGAAAGTGTGCATAAATGCACCCGATGTACTAAAATCGGGTGCAGTTCCGATCAAAGAGTTTGATGCAGCTGCATCAAAGAAAGGTGTTGATGCGGGCTAGATGCAAGCCCTGGATCAGGCTTTGAAAATTAAGCCCCCTGTATCAAGAGCTGTCTTGCACAATTTTGTATTTTATTGTCATTGATAATAATAAAATGCTACTTGTGTATTTTATAACTTCTCCTGGTTTGCCTATGCTTCCTGATAAATGCCTCAACGACATTACTGAAGGATGGGATTTATTGATGTTATCAGAAAAATAGTTTGAGTTTTCTTCTCCTGCTACCTATATTATGAAGATAGTATCGTTGTATCTGTAATATTGTAATGATTTGTGATGGTATGCACATCTTTAATACAGAGAAACAATGTGCAAAAGATAGCAAAGTGCAAAAGTCAGAACTCGGAGACCCTGCTCTGACCTGAGGAGGCACACTATACATTTAATATGGATCCTCCTATGAATGCTACCTTATTGCCACTCTGCCCAACCATTTCCTTCCTCCCTCCTCAATGGCAGCTCAAATGTATAGCTGGTCAAAATGTATGGACATCGCTTCAATAAAAGTATTACAAAATTCCACAATTTTCCAAAAGCTCTTAATAATTCAACTTTAATTACTGATGATATTTTGCAGTCTTTGGTTGCTTGCAACTTGGCCAGCCTTTGAGCAAGAGATTAGAGAGTTGGCACAGGCAGACTCATTTTTAGGCTCAGTGAACCTAACAACATTGGTGATGTTGTGTTCTCTAGTTTTAAAGTTATAGTGGCTTAAAATTCTGAAATCTTCATACTTGCAAAATGGCATTTTCAATTTCTGAAAGTTTGGAGGCTTATAAATTAATCTCCTGTAAAGCTAGAGATTTGAACGAGACACATTTCTCCATGATATTTAGTAAATTCATCATACCAAATCTGGTGCAAAGACAAAGACTTTTAAATTAGATAGAAATAACAAATTTAAATTTTGGCAAAATTTCATGAACTTTTCATGGACATTTTGGGAACTTTCACGAAAGCAAAATCATAATTTTGCCAGTATAAAGTTTTATTTTGTTTAGTCCATTTAGGAAAGGAAGGGATCGTAAACCTTGCCAAACCGATGGCCACCCAATCTTTCCACTTCCCTGTTTAGTTGGCTAAACCTGCACCTCAGGCGTTTTATGACATCTGACCAGAGAGCATGGGGACACACCCATGGAATCTATGGGGGACATTTTCAAATCTTTTTAATATGTTAAAGCAATGGTTTATATAAATGAAAGCCACTGCTCAGCTGATAGAACCCCTATTGGTTGAGGCGGCTTTCCTTATATGAAACATTGCTTTAATAATAAAAATTATATGAAAATGGCCTCAGAGTAGACTACAATGGGTGTGTCCCCATGCTCTCCTTGGTTAGATATCATAAAACATCTGAGTGTGAGGCAGAGTTGGCAAACAGGGAAGTGGAAGAAACCGGTAGCTGCTAGTTCAGTGAGGTTTTCGATCCTTCTTTCTTAAATGGACTAAGAAAAATGTTTACTTTACACTGTAAATGACTACCACTGCTATAAGGTAAGGAGCCATAAAGCCCATAAGCAGATCTTAGAAATTTACTTGTCTCATTCTCTTTTATTTTATACTTTCATATGTATGTTCATAAATAGAATGACGTACTATGTATTATCAAGGCTAGTTCCATCAACATGATCTGGTGACATCATAAAACCTTAAAATGAATGACATGATGTTGTTTGATTGCTCATCTACTATTCTTATTATAATACATATATATATATATATATGTTGTATAATATAGTACTAGCTGCACCTCTGACAGTTCTGTTCAACCACTCACTGGAGATGGGAGTGGTTCTGGAGGACTGAAGGAGGGCAGAGGTAGTCCTACTTCACAAAAGTGGTAGCAGGGAGGAGGTGGCAACTACAGGCCACTCAGCCTGACTTCAGTGGTAGGAAATTAATGGAATCACTATTGAAGGAATGGACTGTGGAATATCTTGAATCCAGTGACTTACAAGATCCAAGGCAGCATGGCTTTACAAGTGGGAGGTCATGTCAAATGAATCTGATAGATTTCTATGACTGCATGACCAGGGTATTAGATCAGGGTGGAGCAGTGGATATGGACTACCTAGATATCAGAAAGGCCTGGGCGCCATTCCACATAGGAGACTCATAAACAAGCTGAGCAGCCTAGGAGTGGGTCCAACAGGTGGTAAACTGGGTAAGAAACTGGTTGGGGATAGGTGACAGAGGGTGGTAGTAAACAGAGTTCACTCCGAGGAAGGCAGAGTGACCAGTGGGGTGCCACAGGGATTAGTACTTGGATCAGTTCTCTTTAATGTGTCTTTGATTAGCGACATTGCAGAGGGGCTGCATGGGAAGGTCTGCCTTTTGCAGATGACACTAATATCTGCAATAGACACTCCTTGTGGGGTGGGAAAAATGAGTAGTGATCTAAGAAAGTTAGAGGAGTGTTCAAGGGTATGGCAGCAAAGTTTCAGTGCAAAATGTGCAAAATCATGCAGTTAGGGCACAGAAAACCCAGGGCATTTATTTGTCTGTGACTGAGCTAACAAGTGCTTTAATAGCAGCATCATGTGACTTTAGGTTAGATAAGGTCTTTTCAGTCTTAGTACCCATGGCTTTTTTCATTGAGTCGAGCTTTATCTGCCATGGAGGATCAGTTGTTGAACCCACTAAGCTGGATTACCACCAGACCTGCAGGGTTTCCAGCCTCATCGTTTGCTGCATAATCAGTTTTGGGGCTCTGAGCTGACTGTTCATTGTGCACCCTATAGTAGTTTGTAGGTGTGTTTGACAGCTGAATGGCTCAGGAATGCAAAGGTGCTGAGAAAACTAAGCTTCTCTTGTATTTTAAAACTTTACTTTTAATTTTATTGCACTGTGATGTGGAGAAAGTAGAAGAAGCATCCTGCCCAGAAGCAAACTCTCTGACATAACGATAAATGTTCAACAGCCACGCACTGTTACTATACCAAGGAGAACACCCAACTCCAGAGGCATCTGGAAGCCCTAGAAAATTAAGTCAGAGCCAGTAACCTTCATCTGGTGGGAGTCCCAGAAGACATGGAAGGTACTTACCTGCTGGGCTTCTTAAAAGACTGGATGACTACCACATTTGTGGTACCTGAGGATTTTGAGTGGTCCCATCTCCGGTGGGCTTACTGGGTTAACCCTTGGGTCAGGCCAGACTTCCCAATCAACTGTGCACCATTCTACTGCAGACACCTGGAGCTGAAGTCCGTGATGTACTTCTGCGGTAGCTGGACTGCATATCCATTGCTTCTCAACCACAGGATGTGAAATTTTTACTGGACCTCTCGTTCCAAACAAGAGCCAGGAGAAAGCGCATTGATGTGCTGTTCCAACATCTTAGAGCCTTGGGAATGGTGCATTCTTTCCTTCTGCCTGCAAGTGTCTGGATTACTTATGGGAGGAAGTCTTGGCAATTTTCTGACCCCAAAGACACAGGCCAATGGCTTGAATATATGGAGTCTGAGTTTGCAACAAAAGCGGCCTTGAAGCCTACAGCTGAAGCATTGGAACTTGATGAAGGCTAAAAGGACATTCTTGTCTGGGCAAGTGAATTGATTTTGTTTGATGCCTTCCTGGAGAGTTAGCATTTGGACTTTACCTGTTTTTGATTCTCTTCTTAACAGTCAGTACCATGGGGTGTGTGGGTGACTGGGCATGTGGGTATCCTGGCCTGCTGCTGTAGGTCTTTGAATTTGTCTCCCTCAGTGGTGTGCAGCGCTTTTTCTCCGACTTCTCTGCCCTGTTACCTGCCCTTGCACTCTGTGGATATTACTCTCTAGTGGGAGCACAATATTACAATGGACTTTATTTTGACATTGTTCTCTTGTAACCTGCTTAAAGTTTTTACACATTAATCTTGCTCTATATTGTTATTGCATTTGCGATGTGGGGTACTGAGGAAGCATTGTTTCCCTTTTCATTAACATGTCTATTCTGGTTAATAGCACTTTTGATAAGTGTGTATGTTTTCCTAGTGTACTCTACCTTTGGACATACCCATACCCATTGAAGTGGCTGGCATTGTTTGGGACTATATTATATTGTTACTCTTCTAGTTTCCCCACTCCTATTGTGTAGATTGCAAGATGTTTCAATGTGCATCAATTTATCACCTGTTGTGGCATATATTGCTGTATTTCATTCTGGTCTCTTGCGTGAGAATATACTCGATTGTTTCTCTTTTGAAAACAATAAACAGTTAAAAAAAACCCAGGGCAGAGTACAAAATGGGGAGTGGTATTGACAGCCACCAAACAGGAAAGAGACCTGGGGTAATCATATCTGATGACCAAAAGGTGACAAGGCAACTGGGAGATCTAGTGGGAAGCTGGGATGCATAGGAGGGTATCACAAAAACATAAACATAGAAACATAAAATGTGTCCAGATAGGACTGCCAGGCCCACCCAGTCTGCCTCATATGCCCAGCAAGCTGCAGTGACTTCTATGACCTCCGCCTGTCCGGCCCTGGAACTAACAGCCCTGTGCCTATCCCATGCTCTCTTAAACCCCTCAAAGTTCTTGCCCCACCACCTTCTCTGGGAGTCTGTTCCAGTTTTCCACCACCGTGTCCATAAAGTAGAACTTTCTGATGTTACCCCTGAACCTTCCTCCTACTATCTGCATATCATGCTCCCTTGTTTTGATTGCTGCCTAGCTGGAAGACATCCCCTACTGGCACTCTGTTGATATCCTTGATATATTTGAAGGTCTCCATCATGCCTGTCTTTTCCCTTCTTTGTTCAAGGGAGCACATGTAGCGGTCCCTCAGCCACTCCTCGTATGACAGGTGACTGAGTCCCTTTACCATTTTGTCACCTGCCTCTGGAAATGCTCAACCTATCCACATCCTTCTTGAGGTATGGCCTCCAGAACTGAACCCCATACTCAAGGTGAGGTCTGACCAGTTGCCCATACAAGGCATCAGGACCTCACTCTACCTGCCAGTTATTCCCTTCTTTACAACCCAACATCCTACTGGCCCTTGTCACCACCTTCTCACATTGCTTTGCCACCTTCAGGTCCTTTGAAATGAATATGCCAAGGTTCTTCTCCAGCTCAGTAACCTCTAGGGCATGCCCCCATATGGTATTCTGCTCCTGATTATTCCTGCTGAAGTGCATGATCCTGCATTTTTTTGTGTTGAAGGTCAATTGTCATTCCTTGGACCATTCCACCAGTTTCTCCAGATCTCTGTGCATGTTCTCCATCCCTTAGGGGCGTATCCACTTTGTTGAAGACCCTCGTGTTGTCAGTGAATAGACACACCTTTCCTCCAGCCCTCTCCTATGTACCCTATAAATATATTGAAAGGGTGGCCCCACCACTGACCCGTGAGAGCACCCCACTGGTGACCCTATTCACCTCTGAAGGTACCCCATTAACAATTATCCTCTGCCATCTACCTTTTAAGCCAGTTTTGCACACCTAACCACAGGCTGCCCCAGCCCCAGGCATCTCATTTTGTGCAGTAATCCCTGTGCAGCACAGAATCAAATGCCTTTTGAAGTTGAGATACACTACGTCCACAGAGCCCCTGATCCATTACCATGGTAACCCAGTCAAAGAACTCTATTAAGTTTGTTTGACACAACCTTCCCTCAGTGAATCAGTGTTGCTGTAAGTCACCAGCAGAATGAGGGAGGTGGTACCTCTGTATAGATCACTGGTGAGACCTCATCTAGAGTACTGTACTATGTCCAGTTCTGGAGACCTCACCTCTGGAAGGACATAGACAGAGTGGAGGAGGTCAGAGGAGAGGCAACTAAAATGGTGCAGGGTTTGTAGAAAAGCCTTGTGAGGAGAGACTGAAGGACCTCATATGTGCACCCTGGAGGAAAGGAGGCAGGGGGGTATGAGAGGGACTTTCAAATATATCACAGGAATAAATAAGACACAAAGGGAAGCATTTTCAGAAGAAAAGATGCTCAAGAAGGAAGAAATTGTTTAACCAGGAAAGGCACACTAAGCTGGAGCTTGTTTCCAGGTGAGATCTGGGAGCACAAGGAAGTTAATTGACTTGCTTAGGGTCACACAGTATGCAAGTGGGTGCTGATGGGATTCAAACCCAGATCTCCAGGTTTGCAGCTGAGTGCTCTCAACCACTATGCTATACTGCCTCCTCGAAAAGGGGCTATGCTGTGAAGCTGGAGGGTAGACTCAGGGAGATGTGAGGAAGTACATCTTCACAGAAAGAGTGGTGGATGCCTGGAACAGCCTCCTAGTAAGCGGAGGTGGTGGGGCAAAAACTGTAGCAGTGTTCAAGAAAGCGTGGGATATGTAAAAGGAACATTAGCAGTAGGGCAAGGGGTTAGAGTCAGAGATCAAGTAGGGTCTGTGTTAATACAGTAGGTAGGGGAAAAATGGGTAGACTAGGTGGGCCAAGCGGTCTTTATCTGCTGTCAAATTCTGTTTCTATGTTTTGTATATTAAGTCAATAATGTTTTGTAATCTGAACTGTATAAGCAGATGTCATTATTTCTAGAAGAAGGGCCTGTAGTATTATTAGATGCACTGATGTAGAAACAGAGCAGGAGGAGTGCCACCCAGTGGCTAAGGGTGAAGCACTGCGCTACCATGAAGTCAAACAGAGGAAGGGGCACCTTGTAGATCCTGCACCTAGGCAACCAGGGCTGAGAGAAATGCTACTACTGGAAGTGTGATTTCAGCCCTGTGAGGAGGTCCCAATATCAACTACTGCAGTGACTTCTTGTGGAGGCCAAGGAGCTTTCCTCCTAAAGGGTAGCCTTGGTACCATCATGGCATGCATACAAGGCCTGATGCAATTGTGGCAATGCCAGGGAGGAGGGAGGGGAAAACTACAGAGACCCCCCACTGTCTTCATGATAGTCACCGATAATCAGGTCCTGCACCACAAGAAATCTTTTTACAGCATTTTTTTAGTGAGTTATACTGTACTGCCACTAGAGGGACATAATAGTTATCTAAAGTGATCTCTGCCTGTTGTTCATATAGATACCTTAATAAACTACAGCTCCCCTACATCTGACTAGCCCTCTCCTTCTCACTCCCTGCTTAGAAATCCTTCCTCTTCCTGTTCCTAAATCAATTATTCACTAATTTTGCTGCCTTTATCAACAGTGCATCCCTACTTTCCTCTCTCCCCCTTTTCTGCTCATATCCCTCTCTTTACCACTTCACTTGCTCGCTACTCGCCTATTACTAATAACTCTCCCACCCCCACCAGTTACTATCTTCAATCCCCTACCCACATCCATGTTATCACTCCCTCCTGCTATTTGAAATATGGTCTCACTCTACCATTATTCCTCATGTGGCTTTGATAATGGTGTCCACTTTCACTGCAGTTCTCCACTTTCTTCTCCCTCAATCATCCACTCCACACTCCTCAAACTCCCAACCTCCTTGCCAGCCCTTCAAAATCCCTAAGCTTCACTTTCTCATACTAGCCCTCATCTTTCTCTCCACCAAGGATATTCACCCCAACCCATGCCCTATTACACCTTGCTCCTCTGGTGCTTCCTCCTCTACTACCTCCCCACTCTCTCCTCTCAGCCGTCCCAAAGGGCTTAAAGATCCTACATCTAAACACCCGCAGCTTTTTGCAAAAATCGACCAAATTCATACCATGGTGTGCACTCTAAAACCAGACATTCTAATCATCTCAGAAACTTGACTAAAGAGCACTATCCCGACCACTCGGCTCCATTCCTGGCTACTCACTGCTAAGGCAAGACCGTGCTGGCAGAGGTGGTGGTGTGGTCATTTATGTCCTAGCCTCCATCCAATATTCCATCATCTACTCATCCTCCAGTCCTAAGACCCATGATGCCCTAGCTATCCATGTGACCCTCCCCTTCACTCTCCCAATCTTCATAGCTGGCATATACTGCTGCCCAAATGTCCATCCTTGGTGGCGCTAGACCTCCTAACACCCATCACTTCTCTTGCTCGCTCTGGAGAATTATTCATCTAGGCAACTTCAATATAAATTGGTTGTCACTGAAAACTACCAAAACTAAAAACAAAATTGGAGCCTAAACCTCTCCCAACTGATCTCTGAACCCACCCACCCAAACGAGACACGACAACACTCCCTACTGACTGGGCCTTACCTCCCACCCCCACCATGTCATCATGTCTGGCATCCTCCACGATGCTCTCAGTGATCATAACCCAATATTCATAGTTAGGAAAGTCCACAGAACTAAATCACCACACAAAACCATACAACTACGCTCTTTCAAGTCTCTTGACCTTGAACCTCTCTTGAGTAACCATGCCACTTCTGACTGGTCCCCCTAACCTCCTTTCCCTCAGTTGATAAGGCCCTTACCTACTTCAAAGAAGTCTTTCTTGCAAACTGGAATGCCTTTGCCCCACTCAAACAAACCAGAGTCAGAGGTAACCACTTACCTTGGATAACCCTGAACATCTGGCCTGCCTCAGGGCTAGAGATTGAGCCTGGGAGCATCATAAAGCTACCCAGCATCCTAGTGACCTCACAAACTACCACATGCTCAGAAATGTTTGCACCAGGGGCTACAAGGTTAGCCAACTTCAAATATTTCAAATCTGTCTTCATCACCAACATAAATTTCCCTTCAAAGTTCTGGAAGGTGGTCCACACCCTACTTACACCCTCATCTCACCCACCACCCCAGTACTTAAAGTAAATAGCTCACTAGTATCTGACCCATTAGCTGTAGCTGTGGAATTTAATTCCTACTATACCTCCTGCGCCACTGAGCTTCTGAAATCTCTCCCTCCTACCCTTCCCCTCCTCACACTCTACCAGTGTGCCCCTCCACCACCCTCCTACCTTCCCTTCTCTTCTGCTACTGTAACCCCAAATGATGCCTTAAGTGCCCTCCTCACCATCAACCCCTCTAAAGGTGCCTCTCCTGATGGCCTTGACCCAAAACTTCTCTCCTCTCCACTTCAGCCATTGCCTACCCCTCTCAGTAATCTTAAATCTCTCATTCTTTACTGCCTTGGTCCCTCTTCACATGAAACATGCTGTGGTCCTCCCTCTACCCAAAGGGTGACCCCTCATCCCTGGCAACTATCACCCCATTTCTCTCCTCCCTACCCTTAGCAAGCTTCAAGAACACATTGTTCTCTCCCAACTCACCTCTTTTCTCTCTGACACCTCCTTTTCACCCTTTTCCAGTCTGGTTTCAGGAAAAATACTCAACCACCACCTCTCTCCTATGGCTCACAGACTCCTTCCTAACTGGAATGGACAATGGTCAAATTACCTCTGCCATTTTTGTCGACCTGGTCAAGGCCTTCAACACCGTCTCTCCTCCTTTCTCTCGACTCAATCATGGCAGCTGGCCTATCTCCCTCCGCACACAAACTGGTTCAAGGCCCACCTTATTGTTTGTTTGTTTAAAACTTTATTTTTATACAGGAATATTTGATTAGTGCAAAAACCACTGTTTACAATCAAGTCCTGTGTAAATAATACATAAATAACATCAAATGCACAAAATACAAAACTCACAAATAACAACTTGTATAACATTATCTATTATTATTATTGGCAGAACCCAATCAGTTAAGATCTTGGGACGCCACTTCCCTCCCTCCTGATTAGCACTGAGTCCCCAGGGCTTGGTATTAAAGCCCCACCTATTCTTCATTTTCTTAAATGACCTTCCCTCTGTTTGCTCCCCATCCTCTGCTATACATATGTATGCTGATGATACAGTCCTGGATGTATTTGGCTCCTGTCCTGATGAGGTTACAACCAGCTTACAGCAAGACTTTGACAAGGTACATATCTAGTTTGCTAACCATCAGCTTTTCCTCAATGCCAAGAAGACTGTCTCCTTGACCTTTGGCACAAGGCAGAGACTCTCTTGGCTTCCCCCTACCACTTTCCACACCATTGATGGGACTTTACTTGAGGACACATCTCCTTCAGGTACTTAGGTGTTTGGTTGGATCAACACCTAAACTTCTCTGGACATATTGACGCCATCCAGAAAAACTGTGCCCCACGCTTGCTCCTGTTCAGGAACCCAGAAGGCTACAACCCTCCTATGGCTAGGTGTGAACTTGTTAAAGATGATACCACCCATTTTCGACTACTGTGATGTAATCTATGGTGCTGCCACTAAGTCCTCCCTGGCTAGACTGGACACCCTCTTCAATTCCTTCTGCTGCTTTGCCCTGGATGCCCACACACCCATCACTGTGATCTTTTATATTGCCCTATCCTTCCCATCTCTTACAAATAGGTGACTCTCCTACTGTGCTAAATTCACTTCCAAGCACTGGTTGGGTAGCTCCATTCCTACCTCACCTCCTCCTCCTTTATAACACCCCATCCACCCTCCCATTCCTTAGGTCATCAATTCCCTCTCCTGGTTGTCCCTGCAGATCCACCCAAATCGGCCAATCCGGTAACTCTCACTGCCTCTCAAAAATTTGGAATTCCTCCCACCTCAAACCCAGCACTCATCCTCTGCCTACTCCATCAGCTCTGCCCTCAATAATTACCTTGCACCCTAACTGCTCCTGCCATGTCTCTAATTCCCTCCTCTAAGCCCTAGACAAACCCCTACCTCTCTACCCTCCACCTTCACTTACCACCCCAAGGGCTTGTATCTCTTATCTACTGCCTTCCCCCATCATGCTAAAGGGGTCTTTCTGGGACACTGCATTATCCTTCTCTCTAGTCCCACAGTCCCATTGCAGGGTTCCTTGCACCCTGAGGGGTTATCCAGGGACATGACTCTTCCCCTCACCTCCTCCCTTTCCCTTTTCTTTCACATAAGCACTTGTTTACTTATTAAACCGGCACTTATTATTGTTTACTCATTCTACATGTTATGCTCAAAACTGTTGTAACACTTTTTGTAACACCTGCCTTACAACTGTACACTAATGTTGATCTTGTAAATTGAATGTTTAATGTCTCATTCCTGTTGTACCCCTTCCCACAGGTTCCGCCGGAGGCAGAGACTTGTTGCTCAGTGTGCCTTCCTGCTGAAGCGTTTCAATAAATAAATAAAATAGTGCTGTCAAGCATGGTAGAAAACCTGAGGCTGGGAGGATTTTATTTATTTATGTATTTATTATTTATTTGGATTTTGGTAACCAGGTAAGCCCACTGAGACAATGCAGTCCCTTTTCTGGAGGCGACCCGAGTCTAGGTACAAGCATTAGAACATGCACCAAAATCAGTACAAAGTAAGTGAGAAAAAAATATATACAGCATATATACATTATAGTACAAGGTAGGTATGAATAATATGTACAGCAAATTTACATTAGTGGATCATGAATACAATGAACAGTGCAAATGAATATTCCATACAGAATGGATCAAAGCAGAGTCACGGTTTTACAGTAGCATGGCAGTAGTAGACAAAAACCTACATCTAGAAAGCAAACAAAGCAGGAGGATGTTTGGTTCAACCATTTAGAAGTTCAGCCCTAGCTTTTGATGGCTTTTCCACATCCTCCACAGAGATCCACTGTAGTCCCACAACCAGGTGAATGAGTCCCCTTTTACAGTGCCAATTTGTAAGTTTTTCTTATATAACTATATATACCACTTTGAGGCACATTGTATATGAATGGCACTATATAACACCATTATCATTCTTTCTTTCATTCATTGAATAAATATAAAATTAAATTGATTCTAATAAAGGAGTTGGCAAATTGGGCTTGATTGACCACCATTTTATAACAGCAGATTTCCCCAGAGGCAGGGCACTACCCTCCAGTGACTGACTGGTTGCTTTGTACAAAAAATTAATCCATAAAGAGCACCAATCATACCCTTCATAAAAATGCATCTCCTCCCAACCCACCAATGACCCTTACCTCTGGACAAGTCGTGTGCTGGAAATATTTGTGTTTTCTAATCCTGTGATTTCAGGAAAAAAGAATAATATTTAGGCACCATGGTGCTGAGAGCCCAGTCTCTTTCACTTCCTGATGTAGCTCTGCCACTGCACATGCACATTTTGTGATGTAACAAGCTGGAGAGCACAGGGTAGCCTGATAGACCTTAATGGGGATGATATTTCAAATGCTTTTATTTTATTTTGTAGGGATAATCTGAGCAAATCATACCCACCACTCAACTAACAAGGCCCTTATCATATATTTTATAATAGGAATGTAATTGAGCAGAGAACTGCAATGGAGAAAAGTTGACAAGATAAGAAAATTGTCTGACCTGCATGTGATCAGGTTTTAAGATGAATATTCCCTGAAAGAAAAGGAGAAACATAAAAACTAGTTTCTTTAGTAGCTTTGGCCTGTACGCATGGACAAAGATCTACTAACAAGTTATCACAGATGTAGTGAATGAAATATTTGTATACATTGTTTGATTTTGCATGTATTCTTCTTTGCATATTGTGAATCTAGAAAAGGATCTATGTAATATGTATGCTTTATATATTTTGATTCATCAATGTAGCTAGTTGTCTGTGTGTGTGTCTGTTCATGGGTATCGTGTTTCTGAGGGGCATTAATAGAGTGAACTCTGAAGACACTTTCATAAGAATAGTAGTGCAGTTAAAAGATGGCAGGAATGGAGGTTAGTCAGTGGTAACATCAGGTGGATGTGAGGATGTTGTACTTCACTGAGAGGGTGGTGAAGCCATGCAACAGATTACTGACAGAAGTCATGGGATCATTGTCTATAAATGGGTTCAAACAAGGATGGGACAGGTTTAAAGGGCTGATAATTCCAGGAGGAGATGTCAGGGGTGATGGTGGTGTGGAGGGTTATGGGAGAGAGGAGGGTTTTGGGTAGAAAATCCATAAACACATTAGGTCAGGAGGGAAGGTGGGAAGCCATCGAACTGGATGGTCCGTGGACTTTATCTGCTGGCAATGTCCATGTTTCTATGGTTTTTTTCCAAAATCTGGAACAAAATAAATTTTGATTGGACAAAATGTTACATTGGGTAATATAGTAAACTAAATGCCAAGCACACCCTGCTAGATTAATTGCCACTGTTAGCATGTCGGATCCTCTGACACAGGCAGAACATTATGTGATGGTAAGGAAAGATAAACTCAAAATGAATCAGAGGTGGATAAAAGAAACTGAAGGGTTGATGATGTCATATCTCACAACCTCTGGTTACCAAAATGTGGGATATTGTGGGAAGAAGACAAAAATGTGGGAGCAGTTATCATATCATGGAGATAGAAGCTCAAAATACTATGAAATAACTGCTTCCTGTTTGTATGGTTTGATTAGGACTTAATGTGAATTTCTGCTTTACAGTTTACATGTAGGACAGCACCTTCCTATGTGAGGCATCAGGCTTCTGAGAGATGAAATGATGGATGGTGCTCCTAATGTGGAACAGTTGAGAGAGCTATGGCTGATGTAGCGACATAACACACTGTTTTGATATTGTGGTGGACCATCTATTAATTGTTCAAGAAACCTTAGGTGGAATCTTAACGCTGCAGAATTGTTCTTTATGTCTTTACAAATTTAAGGATATGGATGTACCCAACTGTAGTTACCCTGCAGTGGTAGCCATCCTGAAGTGGAGACAGGAATAAGTAAAGCTACCAACTTTCTGAGGTCTAAAACTGGGACAGTTCATCCTGATCATAACCCCCCATCGTGTCACTCCCACGGACACCACACATGTCAACGCTGCACACAATCAGTTAAATTTTTCTGATTGCTCTGCCCATGCCACCTCACAGTAACACCAGTAGCAAACATTCAGATTAAAACAATACATCATTCTGCTGCAGCAAGTTCCAAACGATGATGTACAGAAAGTTCATTAGAAGCAAACCTGCGTTAAATAGTGATCAGACATTCGAGCTGCATGTATTACTCCTCCTGACAGTCCCATCCAACCCGCTTATACTCACCTCATTTGCTGAGCAAACTTCACTTCACTGACTCCCCACCACATCAGATTGTTTACATACTTCCCTACAGCGGAGCAGGTTGTGACCTTAGTTCCCTGCTGCGGTCTCTTCTCATACCTCTCAACTGTACCACATTATGAGAAACGTTCCTCATTTTACTTCTCAAAAGCTCCCTGTTCCACATTGTGAGGACTTGTTCCACATTCAAGTCAACATTTAAAGCAAAAATCCATAGTAAATAATGCAAAAATATATTATTCAATTCATAACAGACTTTCTGAACATAAATGCAACGTGTTAACAGTGTTTTGAGCTTCTTAGGTAAGATTTGATTAAGTGTTCCACATTTTACCCATTTGTTCCACATTTTGACAGGCAATGTTCCACATTTGGGGGCAAAAGGTTGAGAGGTATGCTCTTCTCTGTCTGGAGTCCCTCTAGCTGCTGGCAGGCAGGCGTTCACATGTGCATGTTCACACTACTACCCATTGTAATCTAACAGGAAGGAACTTGCTTTACTGTGCTCCCACTGACATGCTTGCAGTGCAACACGGGCGCAGGGATTGAAGTTGCAAACTGCTGTCCAGCCCAAGCAGCGCCACAGTTATGCTGGAAATAACTGTCACTCACGGATTAGCAGTCAGCAGCAAAAAAAAAAAAAAAAAAGGGGACAAAACTGGGACAAGTAAGCAAAACTGGGACAAAAGTGACATTTGCAAAACTTGTGGGGACACTGGGACATGCTGCCTAAAATAGGGACTGTCCTGGGAAAATAGGGACTGTTGGTAGCTTTAGGAATAAGGGGAGGGACAAGAGAGAATGTGTGTGGTGGGGGGGGCATCTCAGTCATGTTACTGTACTTTGGCCCCATCTTGCTATTATACAGTAGCTTTCTTTATGTTTGACACATATATTGAATACACAAATATCAGCCTTTGGTCTCTTCTCTTAGAATTATACTATTTTAATGTTTCAAGAGTTGAAACCAGGTATGGTAAACATGCACTATCCTGCTTGAAACCCTGATTCTACAGCTGCTCTACCAAATTTTGCCAAATATTCCCTTCCTAAGGTGAAAGAGATTCTGTAGGATTTTCTAAAGGGGTATGTAATTGCGTCTTTATTTTAATTTATTTATTTATTTTTTAATTTTTATTTATTTATTGAGTTCTAGGATTACAAATACATTTGAGCTAGGGCCTTTTACAAAGTTCCGCTTCTCATTTATTATGGTGCTACTCTCTGTTTATGTGACCGTTTTTGTACTTATTGGTGCTGCAGCTGTTTTGTACCACAGAGACTCTTGTAAAAGAGGTGTTTACCTCAGTAGGCTTTTTCACAGTAACATAAATAAATACATGAATTACTAACAGCAACAAAGCTGGATATACTCTGAAAGTGTTGGCATCCTAACGCTACAAGTGGACATTGCTACTGGCACTGTCACAGTGACTGCTGGGTTGGGAAAACTGACAAATAAAATGCGACAGAACTTGCCATTTCACGTAATGCAAGTTAAAAAAGGAACAGAACTGTATGGTGTGGGAGGCGAGGCTTGGGGTCTGCATGATTTCCTAAACAGAAAATAAAACTAATGTCCACCACCTACAACACTTACTGTACTGCAGACTGGGATCTGAACTGAAAAAACAATAAAATGCGGTTTTAAAACCGGCGTTTTACTGAGACGAACCGACAAGCGAAGGGAGATTTCTCTGGGCGACTGTTCAGATAGGCGGAGTAAAGAATCTGACGGTTACACTGAAAGTGCAGCAGACAGAGGTTTGAACCGAGCTTGAGCTCAATGTTCTATGCTCTGGCATAGAATTAACTCTTTCCTCTCCAGAGCAGTTCAAGTGCTGGGGCTAACTGCATAATGTTAGAATACAGCAAGACTCCATTAGAAGAAACACAATTATCAAGGTGAGTAATTTTTCTTTTCTCCTTTGGGAAGGTGGGGAAAGCATGTACTGCTGCTTGACCACCACCTAGTGGAGGATAGGTGGCATAGCAGCAGTTGTCTACTTGGTTGGCGGATGCAGTTCACTTAGGCATACTATATCTTTATACGGTATATTTTATTTATTATTTATTGTACTTTTGTTGACGGGTAGGCCCACTGAGCCCAGTAATGGTCCCTTTTTCAGGGGTGACCCAGAATTAATTACAGATAGTGCAACATTTACAGAGTGAAGCGTTCACAGATAAAGAGACAGTAGTTTACAGTAACATACTAAGGTTCAACCTACAGTTTACAACTTTTGTTAATAACACATTGGGTACATTACGTTTCAGCCATTCAATGGATACAGTTAAGTATGTGCATGCAGTGCACGTGTGTCAGACCAGCAAGAAAGCTGTTGAAAAAACAGCTTGGGCAGCAGGATGATGGCAGTGTACCCCATAGGTTCTACACCACCACCAAGGCACCCACCCACCCATGGCAGTTCAAGAGGCAGGATGTAAGTCCTGAGTTGAATAGGTGATAGGGCTGGGTGTGACTGCTGGATAGGGGCCACTTGAGTGTGAGATGGAAAAACAAAGGATGGAAAAAATGGGACTGAACTAATCAGATGGCGTAGAAAGTGGACTAGATGGACTACTTAGTCATTCTGTCTCTTGAATCCTGTGCCTTTATGAAGCCCCATTACAGGCCACCCTTTTTACACTTAGACTGGATAACCATAGTTCCATAGTTCCACCTGGTTCCATAGCTGAAGATGCCCTTTTGGACCCACATCTACTCCTGTACTTTGCCAGCACCCCCTTCCTATCTTCACCTCCCTGCTGGCCCATGACAAATGCCACTCGGCTGCACTACCTCTATTCTTATCCCCTTCCACCTCTCTTCTTTCTGTCCCCAACCTACCTCCCTTCTCTCCCATCCACTTAGTCTCCTGATTTCACCCTCCTCCTTTCCTTTCCCTTCCCCAAAGTTTCACCTTATTGTTCTTTTTCATCTACAAGACTATGTGTTGTTTTTTTAATTTTATAAACTGTTATCTTTGCTTATGAGTGTCTCAATTGTATCAATGACGTGGAACCTTTGTAAAAGAGCCTTGGCTCAAAGGTATTCATAATCCTAGAACAAATAAATAAATAAATAAATAAAATAAACCATGTTTCTCTGACATGTTCTGTCAGCGTGTAGTGGCAGAAAAGACCTTTCACTACTTCCGGGTCTTTATGAAACGAAAGTGATGGAGCAAGTCAGCCTAGAAGCTTTATCTGAATATATATAATTACTGTATATAATAGATGATTAGCCTATTTTGTTGGTGGTCTTTGAAGGCCATTCTTCACACAGAGCAGTGCAAAACGACTTCTTCAGAACTTAGATCCAGGTAGAATGACTTGGAATGTGAAGAATGGGTTTCCGTGGAGTGAAGAAAAACACTTTGTGAACAATCACCTTTTTCCTCATTGACTTGAGAACTTTAATAACTGCCCTGCTGGATACTCCTTGACAACAGTAGACCCCCAAGTATTCAGGACCTCTGGAGTGTTTTGTCCTTAAATAATTTCTGTTAGCAAAATAGGCAAATCATGTATTATAATAAATTAAAAAACTAATTGTGAAAACAGGGTTGTTTGGACACCTTGGCATTTTGAATGACATAATAACACCACTCCAGCATCGCTCTTGTAGTTCTGTGATGTTACAAGAACCCCACAGTATCCTAACAACTCTGTGCTTTATAGCCAGAGGTTAATTATTCTGTTGTTCATCAATACTTACAAAGTCTGTGTACATGTTGTAGCCTGTAGTGTCCACGAGATCCCTAAAAGATATATTTTAGTTAGGCATTTTTTGGAGGGAAATTTTGTTTTTGTAGTATACAGTGTGTGTATATATATATTTGGAGTCATAATTCAATAGTAGAGTTTAGATGCATTCTGAAAGCCAGAGTAACTGAAACATAACGTACTAAAAACATAAAACAGTTACAAGGACATCTCTGTGTTTCCTGCTTTGCACCAGTAGCCATCACATGTGGCCCTCAAAAGCAGTAGTATTTATGTTTATTACTGATTGGAACAGTTAAAACTCTCTGGCTGTCCATCCCTGTGTCTGTCTGTCTGTCTATCTATTACGTATCTCTCTATAACTATGTCAGTGTCACTGACTCGGTAGTAAGAACCCTCACCTCTGAGGTAGATCAGAATGTCATGGGTTCTAGCCCCACACTGGGTACTTCGGTAATACCCATAACTGACACTGCAGTGCAGGACGAGGAGGGTGCTGCACTGTTGAGGTGCCATCCTTCAGATGAGGCATTAAACCAAGGTCCCTTTGCTCATCTCTGGTAACTATCCAGGTAGAAATGACAGACCCTTGACACTTATCAAAGAAGAGTAGGGAATTTCCCCAGTGTCATGTTCAACATTCCTCCTGTAAATAAAATTGGTCCATACAACCCACCCCTCAAGATGCAGCTGCAAATAAGCTATCATAACTTAATGTGCCTTTCCATGTTAAACATTTCGAATAAAATACATAAATAAATAAAGTAATTAATACATTTATTTATTTTTAGAAGCTCTTAAAATCATAAAACACATTTATTTTAAAATATTTCAGTATATCTTTTTCACTAAGAGTATCTCTAATGTTAGCACATTTAACACTGTGAAGTTCAAAGTTCTGTTTTGGAGTGGTTCTGCAGCTGGCCACCATATGAGTGGTCAGAGAATGTGCACACAGTGTAAGTACTATATGCGTGCTCACTGATAGCTCATATGTCAACTGGCTGCGAAGTGAAAGAAGGGCTGTGCCAGTCATTGTATTGAGTTTAGAGAAGCACCAGCCAACTGGGTAAGGGGATGGGGAAGGTGGGATGTCGGCAGGCGGGACAGGTGGGGGTCACTGGGCCACCAGTTCTTAGTTGTAATAGTGGAAATGGGCAAATGGGGAGGGTCACACTGGACCACTAGGTCATACATATAGAATATGAAATGGCCATTCGGTGTTGGTTTTGTAAAATAAACATTTTAATTTTAAACCAAATTCCCACTTTAAAAAGAATGCATAATGATTTATAATATTTTAAATTATACTACTGTTTGTCTGTTTTGCTATGTGCATTTTCTCACAGGTTAGGGTGGTTCATTTCCTGGCAGCAATAGAAGAGGACAATAATCACTGCTGGTACTTTTAGACCTGTAGGCAGCATTGTACAGTACATGCTTGATCATCAGCTGCTGCTTTACCATTTGCAGTTACTCACAAGATGTAACAGGGAATGTGTTCTAAGGGTTAAAGACAATACTGCTGTCAAGCTGCAATGTTGGGTGACTGCATGTTGCATTTACTCAGGGCTCTCTGTTGTGAAGTGCCACAGGAACTGATTTGTTCCTACTTTTTTTGGTGTGTATTTGTTGCACAGAATGTAAAATGCAAAGGCCAAGTGAGTAACTGGTATATAATTATCCGCTGCCACTAAAAATTATGCATAAATTGTCATATGGCCATTTAGGTTTTGGGAGCCTACATTGTATAACTACTGTAGATGAAACAGCCACCATTAGAAGAGCTTTGGCTAAACAGTGTTAGTCTGGGGTAACACAGCCACCAAACCAGACTTTTACACCTTGCTGTTGCCTCTTGGTGATATCAGTGAAAAGTGTGAGTTGATGTATCATTTCTGTGCAGATGGCACTCAGCTGTATCCTTCCTTCCTACCTAGTTTGGGCCTGCCTCTCTTTTGCCTGTCTAGTTGGCTGCATGAGCTCAGTGATTGGAAGACCATGAACTGGTAGCCTGTGAGTTCGGCGACAGCGACTGGGCACCTACCGAACGGCGACTCAATCATGACACCTTACACCACAGTGATGAGGGAGGGTGACCGGATTGGGAGAGGGTGCACGAATATAGCAACATTCTGTTACTACATGTATACGCACGCTAAGGGGGGAGCGAGCATGCTGCACGTGGGTGGGACAGAGGGAGGATTGTGAGGTGGCACCATGGTGAGCTGCTGTTGCTCCCATGGTGTGGTGGGTGGTTCAGGACTGAGGCGTGAATGGTGCTGGGTTAGGGTCTGGGCGTGGGTGCATTTTGTTGTGCCTGGCCCGAAAATTTTATTTTGGGTTTTCACCCGCCCTGACATACACCCCTGGGTTGAGAATCCTTAGAATCTTTAAGTAGAGAGGTCTGAGGGGACACAGGCCCCACATTTACATATAAAATTTAAGTCCCGGCACCCCTTCGCTGTGTGCCAGGGGACTGCATCATGAAATAATTTTCTGGCGATGTTGTCTGCCATCGGCGATCACCATTATCACATAAATCCCCATGAATCAGCTGAAACTGAGCCAGGATAAGATGAGGTGACTCTAATAGAAAGTGAGAAATGGCCATGTGGCAGAAAGCCTTTCTACAGCCTTACGAAAGTAGTTGGTGGGGTTTTGCTAGAAAGGCCTTCATCAGTTCACAGCCTAGAGCTCATGCCAGATCCATGCCTTCTTTTGAACACCATATCAGTGGTAGTCACTTCAGTTAGAAGAAAAGATCAGCAGGCTCCTGTTCTAGCTGACAAGCCAACTCATGGACCTCCCCACGAGTACGGACTCAGCAAGTGGTGCTTGACGGTTGGAGAATCCATGTAGATTGTTTTTCCAGCAATGACCACTTTTTTGCATGGAGTTCGCTGTCTATCAGGATGGTACCATAAGAATTTATCTGTTCACCTGGGCTATTTTGCACTGTTTCGGATGTTACTGTAAGGGCTGTAAGCATTTAAATCTGTTTCTATTTTAGGGGCTGTGAGCAATTAATTCCCGTTTCTGAGCTCTGGAAGGGTTGTTAGTGTTCAGTGAGAATGTACTATGTGGTTGTAGGGGTTGTAGACAATTAACTGTGATATACAGTGATTTACCTGGTCACCAGTCCTGTTTTGCTGTGCTACTAATTCCAGCTGCTGTTCTTCACTCTCTTTCCTCCATCCCCCTCCCATTTCCTGCCTTGAACTAGGGCCACACTATTGTTTCCTTAATGACTCCTAATCCCTGCTCCATCTTTAATCCTTTCTTTGTTCCCCTTAAGTAGTTGCTTCAGTTAGGAACCAAGATCTGCGACTCCTCTTCCAGCCAACAAGCTGCCTCATGGACCCCCATCGCAAGGTACGGACTGAGCAGGTGGTGCTTGACGGTCGGAGGGCCCATATAGATTGTTTTTTCCAGCAGTGACCAAGTTTTTTGCACGGAGTTACGCTGTCTATCCTGGATGATACCTTAAGAATGTATCTATTCGCCTGGGCTATTTTACACTGTTTGGGACATTACTGTAAGGGGCTGTAAGCATTTAAATCTGTTTCTACTTCATGGGGCTGTGAGCAATTAATTATGTTTGCGAGCTCTGTAAGAGCTGGTACTGTTCAGTGAGAATGTACTGTGTGGTTGTAGGGTTGTAGACCATTAACTGCTATGTACTACGATTTACCTGGTCACCAGTCCTGTTTGTGCTGTGCTGCCATTTCCAGCTGCTGTTTCTTCCCTCACCCCATTTCCAACCTTTACCTCCTGTTACCCTAATATTTCCTCAGTGACCCCCTAATCCCTTCTCATCTTCTTTTTTTTTGTAGCATTTCTTTATGCTCCCCTGGGCTGGGCATCCTTCCGAGGTGCACTCATGGCTAGAACTGCTACTCCTGCCTGAACCCTGCTAATCCGATTGGACTCCCCCAACAACCGGGCAACCCTAGCACTCCAGTTCACCCACCAGGCTGTGCCCTCACCCTCAGCAGCCTATCTGTAATTAGAGGGTTTACCATAGCTGCCGGGTTGGCCAGGAGTCCATCGGCAATCAGCCCAGCTGTGGGATGTGAGTCCTGCCTCTGGTACCCCATCATCTCCACGGTCCCAGGTGGGGTTTTCCATTATGTTTTGCCTCGGAGTCTGACGTGCAGTGATGTACACTCATGGCTCACCTGCTAAAGTCTGCCACACTCCTGCTCCTCTCATTCTGGCTGGTGTGCCTGTGCTGCCCCTGATTTCCATCGGGGTTGCTAGGATGCTGAGCTGTCCTGGACCCTCCCCAGAGAGGAGAGCAGTCCTCTGGATGCTCAATCCTCTCCCTCCCTCCGCCGACCCCCAGTGCCCCAGGCTTGTTCCTGAACCTGGGTCAGCTGGCATGGTGCAGGTGTGGCGTCCAGTGCCTCAAACCTCAAGCGCCACTGGCCGACCCCCTGCTCCATCTTTAATCTTTTCTTTGTACCCCTTAGGTAGTTGCTTCAGTTGGAGCCAAGATCAGCAGGCTCCTCTTCCAGCTGACAATCGGGTTCACGGACCCCCCCTCCTCCACCACAGGTATAGATTCAGCAGGTGGTGCTTGAGGTCAGAGGACCCGTGTAACCACGGCTGCCCCCCACACACCTCCCTCACACCCTGTGTGGTATTTCTTTATAGGGTGTCTTGGTCAGGTAACCTTGTCATGTGACTGGCATGATTCTTATCTCCCCAATACCTGTGGCAGCTTATACTGCCATACGATTAAGGGACGCTGTGCTCTCCTCGCATTCTCCACTCTACTATAAATAGAAATTGTGGCACGCTGTCCCTCAGCTTACCCAGTCTCTATCTCCCCTTCCTCCTGAGCAACTAGCCCTTGTAGTCTCCTCCTCCCCTCAGTTTTCCTCCCTTCCATGGGACTCAGACCCCTGCTTGTGTTGTTCAGCCCACTCAGAAGCCCGTAACTCTGTCCATTAGTAATCCAGCCTGTTAGTATCTCCATCCAGTGTTCTCTGCTTGTACCTTAGCCTCCCTCCCCACCTTTCCTCATCTTTCACTATCTCCTAGATCCTCACCTGCATCTTATATTGTTCAGTCACTAGAGGCCACTGTTTCTTCATTTCTTGCCTAGTTACATCTATATGGTCTGGCCATTAGAAAGCCACCTTTGCTTCTACTTCACTACTTCACTCCCCAGTACTTCCATGGCCTCCCCTGTATATTCCTTCACCCCCTAGCCTTCCTTTTCTTTCTTCCTGTCTCCTCCCTTTTCAGCCCCATCCCATCCTAGCCCCATCCTTTCCACATCATGCCCCTGTGTGGCCAACCTACCTAAATCTTCGTTGCTCTCTGTCCCCCCCTCTTTTCCAACTACCTATACTGAAAATTCATATTGGGCTACTCAACACCTCCCTCATCAAGCCTGAAGCCATCAGACATCTCTTGCATCCAGCCCTCTCACACATCTCACACTCTAAGGATACCAGCTAAAGTTAAAAGACATCCCCCCACTATCACCTTCTAGTCTTTCTCCTACTCCTAGCTGGAGATATTGAGCTGAACCCTGGCCCCTCCAGCCCTACCTTTCCACAGGACCTCCTAAGGGCCTGAGGTTTATCCATCTAAATGCCCATAGCCTCCTTTCTAAACTGGATGATGTGAAAGTCTGGGTCACTCAGCACTCCCCTGACATTCTATGCATCATGAAAATGTGACTGTCCATGCATATCCCTGACAATCGGCTTGCCCTCTCTGACCACCCAGAATTCTAAAAGAACTAAAGGGAGAACTAGTGACTCCACTGACTACCCTTTTTAACAAATCATGGGAGGATGGTGTGGTACCTGAGGACTGGAGGAAGGTGGTTGTGATCCCCCTTCACAAAAGGAGAGCAAGGCAGGAGGCAGGAAACGACAGACCTATTACTTTGACCTCGATGGTAGGGAAAATGAGGGAATCACTTTGAAAGAAAGAAAGAATTGTTGAGTACCTAGAGGCCAGTGGGCGAGGACCCAAGGCAGCATGGATTCACAGCAGAAAGGTCATGCACATGAATCTAATAGATTTCTTTGACTGGGTGACCAAAGTAATAGACCAGGAGGGCTATAGATATGGCCTACTTAGATTTTAGTAAGGCATTTGGCACAGTACCACAAAAAGATTAATAAACAAGTTGGCCAGCCTGGGTGTGGGTCCCAGGGTAGTAACCTGAGTATCAAATGGCTGGACAACAGGATGCAGAGTAATAGTAAATGGATCACACTCTGGAGAAAGGGAGTTACTATGGGGTACCACAGGGTTCAGTACTGGGACCTGTACTCTTTAATGTCTTTATAGGTGACATTGTACAGGGTCTGGAAGGAAACATATGCCTCTTTGCAGATGACACAAAGATTTGCAACAGGGTTGATACTCAAGGAGGGTGGAGAAGATGAGAAAGGACTTGGCAAGGTTGGAGCAATGGTCAAGAATATGACAGCTTAGTTTCAATGCAAAGAAGCGCAATGTAATGCACCTGGGAAACAAAACCCTGGGGAAGAGTACACAATGTGGGGGAGAGGTACTAACAACAACAAAATGGAGCGGTACCTGGGGTACTCATACCAGATAACCTTAAGGTAGGCACGCAATGTGAGAAGGCAGTAAGGAGGGCTAGGGGATTCTGGGATGCATATGAAGGCATCACCAGTAGAAAGCAGGAAGTTGTTATCCCTCTGTACAGACAGTTGGTGAGACCCTGCCTGGAGTACTGCATGCAGTTCTGGAGAACCCATCTCTGCAAGGACATAGACAGGATGGAAGCAGTCCAGAGGATGGCATCCAAAATGGTGCAGGGTCTGCACCAGAAGCCATACACAGAGAGACTAAAAGAACTTAATATGCATACCCTTGAGGAAAGGAGGGAGAGAAGAGACATGATAGAAACCTTCAAGTACCTCAAGGAATCAACAAAGTCCAAGAGGGTGGCATATTTCAGAAAAAGAAATATACAAGAACAAGGGGCACAATTTGAAGACAGAGGGGATGGCTCAGGGGCAATGTGAGAATATTTTTCACAGAGAAGGGTGGTGGATTCATGGAACAGCCTTCCTGAGGAGGCGTGGGGTCAAAAGCAGTGGGGGAATTCAAGAGTGCATGGGACTGACACAAGGCAATTATAGTGGGGGTAGGAAGGGTAGGAGGGATAAGGAGGAAGTAGGCTGCTGGTTGACTAGGATCTACAGCTTATCCAATAGGTAGGAAATGGTTCAGACTAGGTGGGTCAAGTAGTCCTTATCTGCTGTCAAAATCTATGTTTCTATATGACTGTAACCTCCACTGGCAAGACTGGTAAAGGGGAGGAGGAGTTGCAATTTACTCCTGCAACTCCATTTTGTACTGTCACCCACCATGAAGCTGTCCCACAATCTCATGAACTACTCCTGGCAAAACTCACTTTTCCATCCTCAATGCCACTTTTTGTCAGTGTTCTGTATTCCTCCCATAACTCCCTCCTCCTCCCTTGTCTCCTGTGTCACTCTACCACCCTCATTGCATCTACAGGCGAATTGATCTTTCTTGGTGACTTCAATCTAGACTGGCTCTCCCCTCATCACAAAATGCATGCTTCCAGATTGAAGAACTAAACCTAATCCAGTTGGTCAATGCACCAACTCACCTCATCCACCACTCCCAGTCCCATACACAGCTTGACTGGATCCTATCATCCACCCTCACCGCATCAGCTCTGCAGGTGTACTGCCTGATGTGCTCAGCGACCACTGCCCCACCTTTTGCATCAGAAAGATATGACCTCCTCCTAACCCCCAAGTATATCCAATATCGACCCCTCAAAATGCTTGACTCAAACAAACTACTTCTTGACCTGGCCATCGCTAACTGGTCACTGGTCCTCTCCACATCCTCTGTTGATGCTGCTGTCACTCATCTCACAACAATCTTCCTAAAAGTCTGGGATGTCCATGCCCCACTGAAATCAGTCAAGGTAAAACAATCCCTGGATCTCTCGAAATCCTATCCACCTGCAAAACCTGTGACCTCACTTGGCGGTGCATCAAAGTCACATGCGACCCAAAGACCTACAGAACTACTGAACTCTCAGAAATAGCTGTACCAAGTGTATTCGACAGGCAAAATCTGACTATTTCAAATCCAGACTGCAAACCTCCAACAACTCTCCATTCTCCTTCTGGAATGCTCTCCGCTTTCTCCTGCCCCTCCTCTGACCCCCAACTCACTCTATGCATAGCAGGTTCCCTAGTTTCAGACCATACCTCTGTCACAGATGCCCTAAATAAGTTCTTTATGACCTGTGCCCTCCCGCAAGACCCCCTTCTCCTGCCGCCCCTTTCCTCCACGAAGCCCACTGGCTTTCAACTGCCTCTGATATCCTGGCAAAAGTCCTTAGAGCTCTAAGCTCCTGAATTCTACTAAATCCAGCTCTGATGGCTTACACCTACACTCCTCAAAATCTCCACACCCTCTATTTTGACCCTCTAACTCACCTCTAATCTATCTATCTCTCCTCCTCCACTGTCCCTTCAGCCTGGAGGTCAGCCACAGTCATACCCCTTTACAAGGGGGTGATCTTACTGTCCCTAGCAACTACTGCTCTATATCACTTCTCCCCTCACTTGCGAAGGTCAGAGAATCACTTGTCCTCTCAAGGCTAAATGACTTTGTCTCTGCTTCCAACACTTTCTCCCAGTCCAATCAGGCTTTAGGAAACTTCACTCAAGCACCTCCTCCCTTCTTTGCTTCACTACTGGCCCCTCCACTCTGCAATGGATCAAGGGCAGATCACCTCTGCTTTTTTGTTGACCTTGCTAAGGCTTTCAACTCCAACTCTCACCCTCTTCTTTTAAATAAGCTAAGCACCATAGGCTTTTCCCCAGCATCTGCCTCCTTGTTTAGCTCCTACTTAACTGGCGGTCCCAGTCAGTAAAAATCAGCAATGTTCTGTCTCCTCCCCATCCTTGCTGGCATCCACCAGGGCTCGATCCTTGGACCTGTTCTCTTTCCCTGTTGTTAATGACCTTCCTTCTGTATGCACCCATGCCAAGACTGTCCTTTTCCTATCTGGTTCCTCTGCCCCGCTGTACAAACTCCACTCCAACATGATCTTTCTGTAGTATCCAATTGGTTCAACGATAACTGCCTAAAAATGAACACCGAAAAGACCACAGTCATGACTTTTGGCTCCAAACAGAAACTTGCCAAGCTCCCTCGCCCCTGACTTCTCTACCCCAGCCAACACTCCACTCAATGATGTCCCTGCCTACAGATACCTAGGTGTGTTGCTTGATCCCTCATTTGACTTCTCCTCCCACTTTAAGGCCCTTCATTCCAAACTATGTCCCGAACTGGGTCTGCTCTACCACCATAAGTGTAGTCTTTCCATCCCAGTCAGGCGTGACCTACTGGTAAAATGGATACTCCCAGCTTTCAAATATGCCAATGTTGTCTTCAGCACAATTTCAGCCATCTCTCTCACCAAACTAGACATCCTTTTCAATGCTTTCTGTTGTTTTGCCTCAAATCCCCCCAACTCACCACTGTGAGCGCTTCTCCACCCTATCCTCCAATCCCTATTGCAGAGGCGCCCGTCCCACTGCTCCACTTTCTTCTCCAAACATTGGTTTGGATTCCTTCCTTGCTTCCTTCCTACCTCTCCTGTCTCCTAAATCCTGCTTCTCCCTCCCTCCCACAAGTCACGTACAAATTGCCTCTGCTTCTTTGCCCTCACATGAGCATGCAGCTCGGCTGGGAAACTAGCATTCTCCCACAGACTGCCTTCCCTCTGGAATAACCTATCCCCCAAACCCACCTCACCCTGTCCATTCCTGCACTTAAGCACCTCCTCAGGCCATCCCCAGTTGCATCTTGTAGCTGTCTATTGCCCTAATCCACAACCATTCTATTGTCCTCCTCCTCTCTTTCATTTCCTGTGTTAATTTAGTGACCACGTGTGCTCTTGTTGTCTCACCCTGCTTATTTAATCTCCTATACAATAGCCTGTAAATGAATCTCCTGTGCAATACTCTGTAAATGAATACTAATATGAAAATGTATTCTGCTCATTGTATCATACTGTAATGAAGAATTTATTCTGTATTATACTGTATAGTCTATGTTTATTCTGTATTATACTGTATCTTATTTTGTGTCCTTTGTTGTATTTGTACCCCTGTCCCCAGGTCGTATCTGAAATGAGCTTCTGCTCAGTGTGCCTTCCTGGTCACCAAATTTTAAATACAATTTTAAATAAATAAATAAATAAAAATGGTGGAAGTAGTGCAGAGTGGCTAGTACCATCCTGTTTATTTACTTATTTTATTTATAGGTATCCTACATTCATGCCTCCACAGTTTGACTGATTGGACAAAATGTTTTTTAGCCTCCCAGGTAATTCAGGGAGAACAAGCACCAGGTGGTACAGTGTGGTAGAGGAGAGGGTGTGTGGAGTCAAGAGTGGGCTTAAGTAAACATAAAAAGCACTTATTAATTTAGAAAATGGGTTTGGCTCGAACAAGGTGGCTGTGGTTGTCTGGTCTGAAGTGGACACCTGGACATGACTCATAAAACAGTGGTGGAGTTCACAAATGCATGGGATAGGCACAAGGAATCACGTGGAAAGGAAGGAGGAAAGGAAAAAGAGCTGCAGATCAAGTAGGGTACTCGTGAGAATGTTGGTAGGAAAAGGGCAGACTGGGTGGGCCAAGCAGCCCTATCTGCCATCAGATTCTATGTTTCTATGTTTCTGAGAGGATCTGCAGAGCAGATAACAGTACACTTGGTTGCAAAACAAAGCAGCTGAGCTGCTGCTGCTAAACTGAACTGAATCGGGGGATTCTTTGGACTGGGGAGGGGCAAAGGTATCTTCAGGACAGGATAAGGAATGAATAAAGAAGACCAGCTGCCTGGTTGTGACTGAATCAGGACTGCTGCCTGCAAGCCTCCACACAGCTGCATGACAGCATATGAACCACCAGGCCTCTTCCAGGAGTCAGATCCCAGCAACCACAGGTAAAGAAAGGACTTTTGCAACACTCGAGGTGGAATCGAATCAGATTCTGATTCTGGATTCTAAAGGTTTTAGAACTCGCAGTTTTGGGCTTGAATGTCAAAATTCCAAATTCAAAACAAATGGCTTGAATCCAAGGTATCTGATTCTGTCGTATGGATTCTGAGTAACCCTACTGGGGATGACTGTATCAGCTCAGGATAGTCTATGATGTTATAGAAATAATAGAATGACTAATCGAATGTTGGGGACCCTAATTTATCTTACTGGCATGAATTAGTGAAACATCAGTAAATCATTACCTGTGCTCCAAGTGTCACAAGTCTAGTGTGGTTTGTGACAATGCATCAGCTCCAGTCTGAGTATTACCACCTGGTTCCCATCTTGATTTATTATAGTGGCATGGTAGCACCACTATATTTGGGGCTGAGTCGTGACGCAATGTTAAATCCTAACTTTGCACCTTAGTAGCTTTGCCTCATTCCACAGAATTGCGTCTAAATTGATCATGCGAGTCTGAGGGGCAAGGTCTCTTGATTTGCCAAGTTTTGTTACAGTTGGATATGCAGGTTCCAAGATCTGGATAGTGCATTTTAGGAAAAATCGGGATTTGCTGTTTTTTTTTGTTATTGCTTACAACCCAGGCAACTTGGAATTTTGGTCTGAAATTTTCAGTGTAGAAAGGGCTTGCTCCATTATGGTGCCTTTCGTTGTTTTGGTGACAAAATATTCATCTGTTCCCATGTTACAAGGATTTAAATTTTGGTTCTGAGCATGCTCAGTAGGCTCTTTGGATAATTGTTTGATACCATACTGAGCTTGCTCAGAATGTAATTTTCAAATCCATATAACTTTGGAACAGATTAATATTATTTCATTAAACTAATCAAAGGCACCATTGTGGAGCAAGCCCTTCTATCCACAACAAGTTTATTTTATTTTCTAAAAGTCTGTGATCCGGACATATGGTGGATGCTGGGGGCTCATTAACTGTAAAGGCACGGTGCGCACCACTTGCTTCAATACAAATGTACTGAAGCGTAGCAGTGGTGTCAGCATCAATATAGTTAATGGTGCCCCCAGCATCTGCCATACCGGATCACAGACTTTTAGAAAATAAAATAAACTCCATTGTAGCATGAGAAAACTGCTGCTTTGACTGGGTAAAGCTAAACTGGAGGGTAAGCCTTTCGGGTGGGAGCCCCTAAATTTGACTGTTTTCCTTTAATCCATTTCCAAGTTACAAGGATCTGAAATTTTGGTCTGATTATGCCAGTAGGCTCTTCAGATGTGTGATACCTTACTGAGCATGCTCAGAACCAAAATGTAAAATCCTTATAACTTGGGAATGGATTGTTTTCATCAAACCAAATGTAAGGCACCATTCTGGGTAAGCCCTTTCTACCCTGAATATTTCAGACAAAAATTCCAAACCATCTGGACTATCTAGTTCATGAGGTAGGGTAATAAGAAGGCTATGCTGAAAATTTGGGGTCAAGATATCTAACAATGACAAAGTTATGAGGGTAAGTTGAAATTTGTCTACACTTACTCATAACTTCAGTAATTTTAAATATTTTGACCCCAAATTTTCAACATAGCAATTTCACACCACCTCATGAACACAACAGTTAACATTTTTAAAATCCTGGCCAAAACATGTTTTTGCACCTGTGGCATGGAATTACATTTCGGTGGTACCCAATGACATTTTGACAGGGACTTGAAAATTATCACCTACCTGGTTCATGAGGTGGGGTAATAAGAAGACTATGCTGAACATTTGATGTGCAAATATGATAACACACCCAGGTTATGACTGAACATTGCAGAATTTCAACATTCACTCATAACTTCATTAATGTTCAATATTTTGACTCAAACTCTCAACACAGGCATTTTCACACCACCTCATAAAGCGTGACAGACGTCATTTTTAAATCCTTGATGAGATGTATTTTTGCACTTCTGGTGCAAAATGACATTTCAGCCAATATATTATAAATGCTACATGTCATGTTTATAAGGGCAGTCATAAAATAACTATCTTGAAAAGATGGGGACAAATTAAATAAAAAGAGTGAATGTGTAAAGAGTGAATACGCCAGGTGGACAAGAATCTTCCTATGACACATGACCAAAAGGCCCTTGATTCCACAATCTCAAAAGAAAGGAACTTCTTTGCAAAAACTTACAGTACAAGTCACATTAAACTGTTCCATCAACTCGCTGGTGTAGAATTGTTTTGTGATGCTACTGGACTGGCATCAAACTCTTGAAGCTTTCAACTCTTTTCCAACCATTCTTCACTGCCTATTCAGCTCACATGTAACTGTTTAGTGAAATGGCAGTAGCTGCATTTTCATGGCATTGTTTATAAATATCACAGCATTCCTTAAGAGCATTGTTTATAAATATCACAGCATTCCTTAAGAGCATTGTTTATAAATATCACAGCATTCCTTAAGAGTTGTTTAGTCTGCCTTCTGAAATGAAACTCATAAGCACTCAGCTGAAAATAAAGCTTATAGTTCATAACAGCTAGATGCAAACCAATACTAAACTTTTACTAATTCATTGAATTAAACCCTGCACAGATTAGGAAACATATTGAACAATGCTACACCAGTGAGTTGAGGAACAGTTTAATGTTACTTGTACTGTACTTAATGCCAGTTAGGGTAACGTAATACACCACAAAAGCAGGAAAATGCAGTGTTAGGGCTTCCAACCCTAACTCCCACAATCCACCTTGCAAGCAACAAAAGAAAAAAACATTGGGGTTTGGGTCTCCAGAGTCTTGGTGAATCAGTGGTAGGGTCTTGCTTGGAGTTATCAATCTTAGTGTCGCCCCACTCCCTGAGCAAGCAATGTCACACATGATCTTATCATCTTTCTTGGGCCCTGCATGAAAAGCTACAACAAATTGTGTTGGCAACATGTGGTGAGACATACTTCTCTACCTTTGAAGAACATATCACTATGAGGCACTGGCTTTGAGCAGCACCTTGTGCTTCAGACTTCAGCATATGGGCTGGGGAGAGTGCGCATGGGGTTGACAACCCCAAAGAAGACCCCACCACTGATTCACCAAATCTCTGGAGACCCAGAACCTGATGTTTTTTTCCTTTTGCTGCTTATCGGTGGGGGTGGGGAGTTAGAGTTAAACTCTAACACCACATTTTCTACTTTGTGGTGTTGTTACCCTAACTGGTGCATTAGCAAAATTTTTTGCAAAGAATAGTAAATATAATTTTGTCTGTGATGGTCCTCTCATGAGCCAGATCAGTCTGCTCAGACCAGGGGTGTCGGCAGGAATACGCACTGTACTTAGCAGAGTACAGTAAAAAAAAATCAGGCAGGGGCAGCAAATCAGGCAAGGGCAACAAAAGAGGAAAGCAAGGACATTGTGAGTCACATTGTGTCTGTGTCATGCTGAGCTCTTTTGTCTTTGTTGTTCGCTATGGGCACTGATGCCACCAGTCAAATACACAAACAAGAACAACTTACCAGGCAGGCAGAAAACAAAGGAAGGAGGATTATAGGAAGAAACTGATTACTTGAATTCAGACATGGCAAAGGGGTGGGGACTATTGTTGGTGTGGCTTGGCAGTGCATATTTTGGTTTATGTTTACGTAATGGTGGGGAAACAGTGCATCAGTTTGAGTACAAGTTTAAAATTCCTGGCTACACCCTGGCTCAGACCATACTTTTGCGAGGGTCCAGGACCACACAACAATAGCTAAGTTTATTGAAACAGTATGGTGTAGTACATGTAAAGTATAGTGTCATACTGTAACGGAAGATCTTTGAGAGAATCTCTTGCAGCAGGTCATACACTTGGGAAACATCTGCCAGGGCACTCTTTCATGGTAGCTTTACTAGCAGTGTTGCCTGGGACTGCCCATGATAAGGCTAGTCCATGCATAAGTATAAATATGTGGGTGGCATGCAGCCTCAGTTCCCAACTGGTGAGCAGCTCATGGAGCAGGACACCAAGGGGAACTGAGGAGGCCTGAGGCATTGCCCAGTATGACAATGAGAATAGAAGCAGAAGATGGATGTCCCAGAGAAGGAGGGGATGGCGGATAGGAACATGACCTGCTGCAAGAGATCCTCTTGAAGATTTATCATTATAGTAAATATGAAACTGTACTATCTTCTTTGAGGGTATCTCTTGCAGCAGGTCATACACTTGGGATGATTCCCAAGCAGTTGAGTAGGAAGGGTGGTTAGGACAGGAGGATCTGGAGAGACAGCACAGCCAAAAGCGGTCTACTACCTGGAGGCCATGTCAAGACCATAGTGTGTAGTAAATGTATGGACCATAGACCAAGTGGCGGAATCACATATATCAGTGATAGAAATGTCCCTGAAGCATGCTGCAGAGGTAGAGAGAGCTCTGGTGGAGTGTGTGCACAGCACCAGGGAGAGACTTGTGGTATTTGGTGTAGCAATAGGTGATATAGTGTGCTAACCAGTTGGACAAGGTTTGTTTTGTGATGGGGTTGCCTTTCTTTCCAGGAGCAAAAGGAACAAAGAGTTGCTTAGATTTGTGGAGGGCTTAGTGCAATCTATGTAGTAACGCAGGATGCGGTGCACATCCAGAGTGTGGAGAAGGGTATCTTCTGTATTCTATGATCAGGATAGAGGACAGGTAAGTGTATGGACTGGTTCAGAGTAAATTCTGAAACCACTTTTGGAAGGAACTTGGGATTTGTGTGGAGGGATACTCTGTCCTTATGAAAGTCAGTTTCAGTTTAAAGTTTATTGAAAGGCTTAAACCCATTACAGTATCAAAAATGCAAAAATTAAATATTAATTAGAGATAAAATACAATTTCATCATTTGCAATTGTTATAATAATAACAGTATTGCATATTGATATATCTTTGTTATCTAAAATTCAATTTCTTAAAATCTACTTAGGAGTGTATGACATTGTCAATACATCAAATCTCTGTAGTTTTGTTTTTAAGTTTTATACACTAAAGCAACTCATATAGACAGAACAGTTCATTTTACAGCTTTGGAAAGGGAAGATCAATGTTATAAACATTAGGACTTTACAGCCTCTGGTTTGTTAGTCCCAAATCCTATACTTTAAAGCCCTGTATCCTTTTTGTTCTTAGTTTTATACACTCTCTTTAAGTATATGGCTAAATTGTTTAGGACCTCAGGGTTTTCTGCATTGAATAATAAATCAAGAACGTATCTTGTTGGCATATATACAGTTCAATATATGCTCCCATTCTTTTCTCCCGAATATGTTTATACCATGGGCAGATAATTACCACATGTTTTAAGTCATCTGGTTCCTGTAAATTACAATAACAGTTTCTTGTTTTCTCCCATTGCTGATCTTTATGATATCTTAAGTCTAATATATTGCTAGGAACATCTCAGACCTGAATTTGGTCAGGGCACTTCTGTTTCCAAGTCTTGTACCAAATTCAAGTATGGTCTTAAAACATGTTCTTTTGTATTATTCATTAGCCAAGGGCAACTCTCAATGTTGCTATATTTTAAAATCTGCTACTTTGGAATTTGCCTTCATCAGTTTGATAATATATATTGTATATGTTGGACTAATATTAATCTTCTGGATAACCTAGTTCCATAGGTATTGTAAATCATTCTCTCTTATTACCGTATATACAGAGCTTAACCATCCGTCCTTCTTATTTGCCAGTAGCTGTATTTTTTGTTTTAAGCATGTCGCCATTAATGAGTTCTTGTTTTCAGATGTTAATTTTACCAGTAGTTAATTAATTTACCATTTACTAAGTATTTAAAACATATTTAGCCTAATCCTGCTCTAACAAGTAAGCTTGGTGTACTATTTGGTAGTCTTAATAGTTGCTTTTAGGTCTTATTTAATATACTTTCAATTTTAGTTATTCTATCAGTACCCCAAGTCTCAGCTGCATAAGTTGCCTGTTGAATAGTTTTAGCATTTAGTGCTTTAATCATGGGTTCAACCATATGTCCCTCATACAAGTAATTAAATCTTTTCAGTGTTTTACTGAATTCTGCATTTTCCTAATACATTCCTATGTATGTTTGTTCCATCTTAGGTTTTTAGAGAAAGTCACTCCCAGATAGGAGAAGTTCTTCACAAACTCAAGATGTTTGTTAGCAGAGCTCGGTTTCTGAATTTCTTATTACTGCCAAATATCATCACCTTTGTTTTACTTAGATTTGGTTTAAGGTTGTGTCTTTCACTCATCTCCTCAATCTTGTTCAATGCACTCTGCAATCACAATCTACTTGTAGATAAAATTGCCAGATTGTCTGCATATGCCAGAACTGGAAGTCTCCTATTCCCTATTTTTGGGTTGTGAAAAACTGGGTCATTGAGTGCCATAATAATATCATTTATATAGATATTAAAACGTCTAGGGGCTAGTACACAACCCTGCCTAACTCAATTTAAATTATTACTTTACCTGTCAATGCCCAGCTGGTGAATTAGGCAATAATGCCCGACAAGGTGTGTGTCATGCTGGGATAACGTCACACCTCAGGTGGTTGGGCACGAGACCGCAGGCCGAGTGCATCCAACAAATGAAGCATGACAATATCCCAAATGACACACACCCTGTAGGGCATTATTGCTATTATACAATGGCTTGTTGTTATAGATAAAATAAAAAAATAATTTTAAAGAATGTTTTTATTAGTGTGGAAAAATATTTTTGTTTCTTAAGAGGAGATGCTAAAAATACAGTGGGATGGATATTCAAAGGGTTGCACCATGCGCAATAAGGTTGCACCTGCAAGTCCAAGAATGCGCCATTCTGCCATATTCAGCAGGAGGCAGTTGCACCCCAAGTCAAGCTGAGCAACAGTGCAATGGTAATAAAGGCATGCTCAACCGGAGGGAGGAACCATGCATAAACTGCACAGCCCGATATTCTGCGGGCTGTGAAGAGTTGTGCAGGCGCAACCAACCTGCGCCTGCACAACTTTGAGCAAAATAAAAGGAGTAAGTCAAGGCACCCACAGGTGAGCTGCCGCATTGCAGGGCACAACACAGCAGCTGCCACCTGTGGGTGACCTCGACTTACTCCTGTGCCCCCTGCAGCCAATCGTGGGCAATAGTAACCTCCCTCCCCTGACTGGCTAAAATTGAAAAAACCCTCGCCCAGCTGGCGGTCGGGCATAAGTGTAAACCCCTCCCCTGACTGGCCGGTCGCGGGCATAAGTGTAAAAAACCCACCCCCAACTGGCTGATTGCGGGCATAAGTGACAAAAACCCCACTCCCGCTAGCCCGATTGTGGGCAGAACACAGTTCAACCCCCAGGAACATATCCCTGGTGGTCCAGTGGACCCAAAGCCTGATCGCAGGCATTAGAGTCCACCCCCAAGGTCCACCTACCCCAGTGATCTAGTGGCCCCACCCACCCACCCATGGAGCCCGACCACCCACTCCCCGTCAGCTGGCGGGCGGCAGCATCCACTCACCTGCTGCCCTGCACGCCCACCGACTGACTGCTCGATAGGGCTGCATGCCCATTGGTTCGAAGCAGGAAGCCAATGGGTGTGCAGCCCATACCATACTAAGGCAGTCCAGATATGTGAAGAGCTAATGGGCGTGCAGCCATAGCCGATACAAAGGCAGTCCAGATATGTGAATGATTTATTCATTCACATATCTGAACTACTGTACGTATACTACGCCATTGACTCGTGCTCTGAACCAATGGGCATGCAGCCCTACCCAGCAGTCAGTCAGGCGGTGGGGCAGCAGCGGGTGGGATGCTGCCACCCGCCAGCTGACGGGGAGGCGGGTGGTGGGGCTCCGTGGGTTGCTGTGGTGGGGCCACTAGATCACCAGGGTAGGTGGACCTGGGGGTGGTGGACTCTAATGCCTAATGATCAGTTTCACGGTCCACTGGACCACCAGGGATACATTCTTGGGGGTTGAACTCTGTTCTGCCAGGGATCGGGCTAGTGGGGGTGGGGTTTTGTCACTTATGCCTGCGATCGGGCCAGTCGGGGTGGGGTTTTTACTTATGCCCTGATCGGGCCAATCAGGGGAGGGTTTTTTACACTTATGCCTGCCATCAGGCCAGTCAGAGTGGGGTTTTTTTTACACTTACGCCCATGATCAGGCCAGTTGGGGTGAGGGTTTTACACTTATGCTGCGATCGGGCCAGTTGGCGGAGGTTTTTACATGCCCATGATCGGGCCAGCTGGGGGTGGGGATTTCAAACAGTTATGCCCGCTATCGGGCTGCAGGGGCATCGGTCCTCGATGGCTGCTGCCTGGCAGGGTGCCAGGCACAAGTCCTCTGGGATCGGCGCACCTGCATGCTATTTTCATGCAAATGGGGCCATAAATAGATGCAAATGCCCCCTGTGCCTTACATGAATTATGGCCCCATTTGCATGTCACCTTTGAATATCGGAAATTTGTGCATGGCGCAATGGAACTTGTGCCACCACATCTTGAATGCTCCACTCTGACCACTTGCGGTGGTGCAAGTTCCACTGCGCCATGCAGTGGCTGTGGCTGGTTACGCGGGTGATATTCAAAGGAGTTGCTCAATATAACTCTGTGAATATCGCCCTGGCCACACCCCCTGCATAACTATTTTGTGCAGTGCATGACTTGCACCACAGAATGGCGCAGTTTGAATATCCAGCCCAGTAGCTCTAGCTCCAAGAAATCATCTAGCTTCAAAAATCATCTAAAGGTTCACAATGAGGGTGAGACTAGACCCGTGATGTTGTACTGGGATAACATCATGGGTCCAGCCCAAGACTGAGCAATCAGAGTCCAGGATTTTTCTTGCCATTGTATAATATTTTATCTTTGTCCAAGTATTCTGATATATCCTTTTATAAGTATTATTAGATTTAGTTTGATGCCCAGTATCTTCATCTTTTCCATAAAAGTTCTCTTATTATCGTATCAAATGCGGAGGAGTAGTCCACAAATGCCACAAATATTGGATATTTTTAATTTTACAGTACTTTTCAAGTATGTGATTTAATAAAATATCTGATTTAAAGTACTAGTATTTTTCCTAAATCCTGCTTGATAATCAGAGGTCACATTGTGTTTCTCAGCCATAAAGTTAATCTGCTCAATAACAACTTAGCATAGGTTTTAGCTAGCGTCCAGAAGACTAATAGGCCTGTAATTTGCAGGATCTTTAAACAAACCTTTTTATGAATAGGGACGCTGTAGCTTCCCAGCCAGCTATCAGGTGTGTATATGCATATATTAGTGTTTTGTTATAGAAATCAGAAAGAACTTTGGCCCACCAATCTGTATTTGTTTTTATAAAATCTATTGATATATTATCCAGTCCTGAGATTTGTGGTTCTTGAAACTTTCCATAGCTATTTTAACTTCTATATCTGTGAACCAGACAAAATTACCATCTATTTCATTATCTTCAAACTTATTTATCTGTTATAGTTTCTATATATTTTAAAGTTGTCTGTCCATGTGTCTAGCTCGATGTAAACATCATAATATTCCTTAAAGGGATTGGTCCTTTGGCCACCAGATTCCAAAATGTTTTATCATCTTTGTCTATTATTGCTCTTTGCATTATGCCCCAGAGCTCTTTCTGGTGTCTATATCTTTGTATTTTAACATGTTCTATAAACTGTCTCCTTGCTTTATTTAACTCAATCTTATTTTCTTCTGTAGGATATTTTTAGCTCTCCTGGCTAGTTTGGCCACCTCAGTCTTTTCAATTTTACAATTCTTATGGAACCAGTTGTTGTAACCTTGCCTTTATGTAATCTTCCATTCTTTTTGTGAGCACTGCACTAAAATATGATTGTACAGCATAATTATTGTATCATATATAATTGTAGGCACCATCTCACACTGAATTTTTATTATTACATACTGTATATACCTATTGCTTAACTTAATAACCTTGTCCATAGAGATTTATCCCAGTTTATTTTGTTTTGTTTATTATTCATACAGATTATTTGTTGCTCTTCCATTATTACAGATTTATCTGTCCTTCTGAACAGCACCAATGGAAGATGATCCTTTCTCGCCTATTTATAATTTTAAGATCCTCATATTTATCATAATCATAAATGGAGGCCATCATATAATCAATCCACTGTTGTTGAACCCCTACTGGTGACACAGGTTAATTCTCCTCTGTTATCCGATTCAAGGCGACCAATTAGGATTAATAACTGGAGTGTTTCAAGTAAATATTTAATTTGCCTATGTACATCTGAGTTTTTTTATCCACTACACTTCTTTTAGGTATCGTCAGTGCACAGAGTAACTTTACATATTCCATATCTATTCTTTCCCCAAGTCTAATATTAAAGTCCCCTAAAGGAGAAGCTCTGTATATTTTCCATCATCCAACTTCCTAATGTCCTCCACCATCTTTTCCATTAAGGTTTTATCATATGCCTTTGAAGTAGTTGGTGGGTTATATACATTGACAACCACTAATTTCACATCCATACTACTAAAATGACAATTATATGGTTTGATCTGACTATGTAGTCAGTCACTTTAATATAATTGGTTATTCTACCATAGAGAGCTAATCCTCCCATGCACCTTCCTAATTTCTTAAATTTCTTTGCCGGTGTGTGTATCAAAGTATATCCATTTAAACTTATATATTCTTCTCGATCTTCCCATGCTAAGTCTCCTGAAATCCTAACACATTCATCTTCCTCAAGAATTCACAAAATTCCCATCAACAAATCTGGGTATTAAATCGGCAATGTTCCAGGTCATAAAGCCTATTCTACCAGTATTTATGCTTAATTATAAAATGGGTATATAATTTCCTGCATCTTGATTGGTTAATAGGTACCATATGCCGTGTCCTTATCAGGACATATACTGCAACTGGCACTCACATACAAGCAAAAGCGCCTGCACACTTGAAATCAGTGCGTGCTACCCACAGGTCTCTTTAACTGAGGCTCCACAACTGGCATCAGATCAAGTGCAAAAGCTGCACCGGGAGAGCTCTGCCACCAGCCATCAAAAAATCTACCACACTAACCACTGTCACACTACACAGACAACTAAGTCTTGAAGGGTTGTCTCCGATGTTGAAAACAGAACCCTCCCCTTAGAGTCACAGACAAACTCTCTACAAAGCGCACAGCCTCATTTCACAACTAAATAAAATATTTTAAAAATAAAACTGTAACCTGTGTGCTGCACTCGAAAAACCAAGCTGTAAAATGGAATGCTGCCTGTACTGCTTCACCAGAAAGCAACTCTCAATTAAATCTTAACCTGAGCCGCGATCAAATATTTAAATGCAAAGTACCTCTCTTCCTTCAAAACATCAGGCAAGCAGAGCGCCACTCCACCATTATCATCTTTTTCAACGCCCATTAACGGGCAAAATGCGAGCCGCACACTATGGTGGTTCATGAGGGACACGCCTGCTCCTAAAGAAGCCGCAACTGACACCAAGCACACGCCAATGTAACAAAACAGTCACTCTTAGTTAAATCAACAGCAATTAAAATGAAAAAAAAAGAATTCTACAAAGTATAGCCATATTGGTGCTCGGACAACACATGATGGGACCAGGAATGAAACACCTATACAACAAGGAGAATGCTTTTAATATGAGTGAAGCTGACAATCATTTATGAGGCTGCCACTGTTTCTTAAAGCACAAAATACTATAAATTATAAAAAGAACGAATAGTACATAAACTTCCTGTTGGTGTTGATGATGGAGAGGTTTGGAACACTCATAAAACAAAGAAATTATATTATAGAGGGACTATTTTTTTCACTATTTCTCCTATTGAAAGCTTTTGTTTGTTACTCTTGAAACTCTGTTCCTACTTTATTTACAAAGTGCAGTGCCATTTATAAGTAAGATAAGACACTCGAGGTGTGGTTTGTGGCTTGATGAGCACTTCGGGTGCTAAAGTCACCCCGGCAAGGCGCCTCATGCCTCATCACGCACCTGGGCGTGCTCTATCAGCTTGCATAAACCACACTCGCCATGTCTTATTCTTCACGTCTTGGAGTCCACTTTCATCTAATATATCATTGTCTTGGGACTGCACATTCTCCTGAGCAGGTCTTTTAATTCTTGTCTGTCAACTGTTACTTTCATTTGCCAGGAGTTCAAACCTATTAATTGTTTCTATATTATAGATTCATTCCTGTGTGACTTCCTCCTGATGACACTCTGCCCTTTGTTCCTTAGTTACCTCATTTAAATTAGTAATTAATATATTCATACTGTCCAATTTTGTACTAGCATGTTATATTTTCTTGATCAATGTTTTACTTTGTAATGTTAAATCAATTTGATTCCCTCCATCCAATCTCTAGATATCTGTTTTACCTTATTTATATCATCTTCATAAAATTCAATGCCCAGAAGACTGGCAATTAGACAGATCATCATTGTTTTCAGTTTTAAGTGTATTTCTGTCCCAATGCGTTCTATTCCAAATATTGAAAGTGTCATTTCTGAATGAAAGTTGTCCTCAAACCAGAGGTCATTTAGGAAGTGAAGCTTTTAGTTGTACTACTAGATGCAATTTGTCATTTCTCATTGTTTTTAAATTTCATATTTCTGTAGGATAATCCATTGCTGGATCCACACTACTTAAAGCTTCAGAATTTCGCCATGTGTATTGTGCAACCCTACTATATTTAAAAAACAACAATATAATATCCCTTGAGGTCAAGTCATCTGCTCTTATTGCATCAACAATGTCATCATCCTGTATCTCCAAATCTAAAAATTATTTACATATCAGGTTCCTAATTCTATCTTGATCTGAGTTTTCTCCTTTTTCCTTCTGAACTCCTCTTAATACAATTATGGCTCCTGCATTAGCCTTAAATTGGTCCTCAGATGTGGATTCATCACATGAAATTACCTCATTAGCTTGCTGTTGTATATTTTTGCTGTTTTCCAGCTTTACCATCCTCATTTCCAACTCCAATTATAACTATTCCTCAGTTCTATACTATTGGATAGTCTTTGAATATTATCAGACGTGTCCTTAGCCAATACATTTGTTTCTTGTTCTTTAGCCACAACATGCCTCTTATTATCTATTTTATTGGCCTGTTTTTTTCCTTTCTTTTATTTTCTTTAGTAGGCCTTGTCTTATTTTTGTTATCCCAGCATTTAGTATTTTCTACAATTTTCTGCTTAATCCTGTTCCTTGTTCAGTATTAAGTACTTCATCCTTCAGCGACTCTTTTTGTTAAATTAAGGGGTGTTTAACACCTCTCCCTCACTCTGTCCCTTACTCACTTCCAGTCTGTCACCATGTAATAATCTGTCTAGATGTTTTGTATTAAAGGACACTTAGTTTTTGTAGTTTGCTCCTAATAAGTATAAACTGTTCCATCAAAGCAATATTAACAATATGAGGGTGTCTTAAGACCTCTGCCAAATCATTGCCAGAAAATGATTATAGACGAAGTGGTTTACTGTCATTTTGTGGCTGTTTTTTCTCTGCGGTCTCCATAAGATCTTTAAGACCAACTATTGTATTATGCAAATCATCCTTATCTGTTTTAGTTTTTATCCCTTACCCCTGTCTGTCCTTGTTGAGAGTAGTCACCAGGCAATTGCTGATAGCTTTCATTTAGCTCAGCCTGCAATTGTGTATATTGTATTTTTTGGTGAGATCTGCCTTTCAGGTGTAATTAAAATCAGTGATTTAGGATTACTTAGTTTTACCCCCCACCCACACTACTAACTATGCTTGTTTCCAGTAGCAGATTTGGGGATTGTTGATATAAATCACTCATAGTATCTTGTTTCTTTGTCAGGTCTATAATGGGAGTTGAGCTATTCTCTAAAAGCACTTCCCTTTGGAAGTATTTTGTTATGAGAGATTGACCTTTTAAATCTCATTTAACTTCTCCCCTAACCATTTTCTCTCCATGCAATTCATCTAATTTTTATCTAGTTTCTTCCTATCTCCAGCCAGTGACTCTCTAGTTAGCTTCTTCCCTTTTTCCTTTTGACTTGTAGATGGTTTATCAAGCTCATCTCTGTTCCCATTATTTTCAAATATCCCAAGTCCCCTTACTTGTTGTTCTTATTTTATATTTGTAGAGAACTGATACACTCCTTTGTTGAAAAAGTCTTCAGTAATAGGACAGTTGGAGCAGCACAAAAATACAATCTTTACTACTGCAGTCCTTACTGTTGCAGTATTTAGCACACGAAGTACACTAAATATAGCTACATAAAGCAGTAAACACTGCTATCACCAAAAGAAAAAACAAAACAAAAAAAACTATATGCAATATATATGGACAACGTAAACAATATATAATCAGATCAGATCAAAAGTCCTTTTAAGCTCCCATCAAATGACTAGGGTTATCTAGGATTGTCTTCACAGGGCAAACAGATACAAACAGATGCAAACTTGGAGCAAACTTGATGCAATTCTTAGTCCTGGATGTAACAAATGATCTTCTAACACTGTATGGAGATAAATATGTCTGACATGTCCAAAATGGCTCCCCAAAAAGTACCTTGTGATATCAAGTGTCCAACATAGTTAATATGGGCTTGATCTGGTAATTCTCCTCTCGCGGCTTATCTAGTAAAAAAGACAGGTGTTCTGAAGATGCAGTTGTCCTCACAGCTCTTTTATAATCAAACTAAGCCAGACTAGACAGGTCAGTCATTTCCAGACTGGAGAGGCATGGCAAAAAACTCCAGTGGAGAAGGGAATACAAAATTACACCTCTTAAGTATCATCAGCCACCATAAGTCAGCCAACGCAAATTAGACTAGCGCTTAAGCATGGCTGTTGCTGTAACAGCTTTAAAATTAAACATTTTTGTAAATACAAATCTCCAATCAACAGTGGTCAAAAATAGCCAGGAGGCCAAAATGCCAGCTGGGTAGTCAAGAGATAAGCACAAGCTCGTATCCTAAAATCAAAACAGGAAAAGAGGCTAAAAACAATTCTGACTCTCACTCCTCACTCTTTTCAGTGGCATGCAGCTAGAGTGAGTGAGATGGCATCTGGAGCAGGTGAATGAAAATCAAAGTAAGGCTCATGACACACGAGGGTCTGAAGTTCGAGATGCATCTGGCGAGGTGACAGACACCAGGAAAAGGGTCTTCCAAGCAAGGAAGCACATTTCACAGGTAGCAGCCGCTCAAACAGAGATAGGATTAGTTTTATAGAATAAAATTGAGGTCCCAAGGTACAACTGGATTCTGTGCAGGGGCTTGAGATGCAAAACACCCATGAGAAACATCTTGGCAAGGTCTAAATGTGTGATCTGCTGGTCACCGATGGGTTCATATAAAGCCAAGATAGCAGTCAAATGCACTTTGATAGAAGAGTAGCTTAAACCCTGACTGGACAGGGTGGAAAGGTTGTCCAAAATGTTAGTTAAAGGACAGGAATAAGGTACTTGGTCAATATTCTGCACCGGAACTGCTTAGTAATAACCACTCAAGGTATACCATGCAGTGTAGAGTGACAGGGGTATGATAGCAAATGGGAAATACCACTACCCATCGCTCTGCATGTCTATGAGAAAGGTAAATAGTTGTGTGCTGGGGTCTGGTCGAGCTGCTCCCATGGTGGAGTGGCTAGGGCAGGGCACCAGCACATGGCATATCAGGAGACCTGGGACTGTGGTTTGGTCCCCCAACTACTTTTTCAGGATTAAAAAAAATTTCACCCTCCCAAGTTTCTCCCCATCCCCAAAGTCTCTCCCCCAGAGTTAGTTATTTAAGTTCCGGGGTAAAGCCCCCATGTAGTGGGTGCTGGGGGGAATCCCTACAAAAACCATAATGTTCCATTGTTTTCATGGGCATGCTGTTCCCAATAGGTCAATGTTTTGCCCAACTCTGTTTGTAGTAGGTGCTGTTTTGGCTGTGGCTTTGTGTAGCCACACTGGTTTTGTATATGGCATAATGACCCCGTGCCACAGGAGTAGGCTCTGTGCTCCTGGTAGCATTCCATATGGCAAAGCATTTATATTTGGCAGTATATGTCTTTTCTGGTAGAAGATGTCCTGGAGACCAGAAGAATCATGGCCACAGAGGAAGAGACATCGTGTTGAGCTATAAATACATCCTTAGGACCAAGCATGCAGATGTAGGGATCTGAGATTGGGATGGAGAAGGGTCCGTGGTTCTGCATGAGCAGATCTGGGTAGATGGGAAGGGAAAGGATCCATTACTGACAGTTGTTGGGGAGGTGGAACCAGATCTGTCATGACCAAAATGGGGTGATCAGAATCAGGAGGCCCTCTCCAGCAGAGGGACAGGGCATCCATGGAGATGTGGACTTAGTCCAGGATGATTGAGCAATATTGAGGTAGTCTGTGATTGTCCATAGAAGTGAACAGATTGATGTCCGAGTCCCCATAGTTGGTATATGTCTTGGAGAACCGCCATTGCCAGTGTCCACTTGAGGCCCTGTGCATGATGGCTCAGGTGATCCACAACTATGTTTTGGGCTTCAGGAACATGGATTGCTACTGGATGAAGGTGAAAAGAAAGGGCCTAATGCCAAACCTTCAGGCCTTGGGCACAAAGCTTGTGACTTTGCCCCTTACTGTTGATGTGGAACACTATTCAAGTGTTTTATGATTGGATCAGCAAGGACCAGGGATAAGGAATGACTGGAAGGCCTGAAGAGCTAGATGAATGTCCCTCATCTCTAGAATGTTGATGTGAAGGATGCTGCATCTGATTCCCAACAGCCCTGCATTTGGTGAGGACCAAGATGGGCAGCCCAACCCAGAGTGAAGGCATCCGTTGTTAGTGTTTGGGTAGGAGGAGCTGACTGGAAGGTACACTGGTCCAGAGGTGTGCAGGATCCAGCCACCAGGAGATGGCCCACCTCAGGGCCGAGTCACTGGAATGGAGTCTTGAAGACCTCGTCTTTTGGTGCCATTGGTGGAGAAGGGCCCACTGAATCGAGAGCATGTGTAAATGGCCTATGGCATGAAGGAAATGGAGCCACCATGAGGCCCAGGAGCCACATGAACTGGCACTGTAATCTTGGGAGCTGCAAGGCACCACTGTGCAAGGAAAAGGAGCATCTGAATCCTGTCCCCTGGGAGGAAGGCCCTGCCCTGTGTGGTATATCTAAGACTGCTCCAATGTATTGGAGGCATTGAGATGGCTCCATGTGGAACTTGGCTACATTTACTGTTCTGTCTAGTTCCCAGAAGAACTCCAGGGTGCATGTGAGAGTGGAGAAATCCATCCCGAGATGAGGCTTTATGAGCCAGTCATCTAAGTATAAGAATACGCAGTGTCCTCTGTGATGAAGGCAATGGCTTACTGCCAGACACTTTGTGAAGACCCTGGGGCAGAGGAATGACTGAAGGGCAAGGTGTGGAATTGGTAATGATGTGTATTTTGATATGAAGGTATGCGCCTTTCATGTCTAGGGTGCATAGTCAGTCTCTATGGTTTAAAAGAGGCAAGACTGTTTGCAGGTGGCCATGCAGAATATCTTGTACTGGATGAACCAGATGAGATCCTGAAGATCCAGGACAGCGCAGAGGTCACCTGTGTGCTTGGGGACCAGAAAGAAAAGTGAATAAAACCCTTTCCTAGCCTGGTTTGAGGCACAGATTGAACCATATGCTATTGAATCAAAGAGTGGAGTTCATTCAGCAGAACAGCAACATGGTCTGGTGGGTAGGAAACCGCCGAGGCAGGTGTGGAGGGGAGTGGCTGTGAGCTCCAAAGTATAGCCCATAAGAATAAGTTGCAGTGCCCATTTATCTGTTGCAATTTGTCTTCAGGCCTCTAAGTAGAGAGAAACATCCATCCACTGCTTCCAAGGCCTGCAGAGGATGACAGGGAGGCTGGTGGACAAGTCAAAAGGTAGTGTTAGTGGCAGTGGCCGTGGTAGGGGTGGCTCTGCTGCCCTTGGTAGTTGAGGCAGAGGCACCGACAAGAGGCTGGGCCAGTCAATTTCTGGTTGGTTGGTGGGCCGAGCCTTTCTGACGAGAGGCATGATGAAACTGAAAGGATTGAAATAGCCATCTTTGAGAGGAAGATGGCTGAACATAGTACATCATGTGGACCATATGGAGAGTATGGCATGTGGCCTGCAATTCATTAAATATGCCTTCTGTTTCTGTCTAAAGGGAGCATTTAAGATGGACTGTTGTACATCGGGTAAAACCTGAGATGCGGAGCCACTCATGGCACTGGAGGAAATACCAGTTGCCGAGGCATGCACAGAGGCATCTATGACATCATAGCTGGCATGAGAAGTTGATGAGTGATACTGGCACCCGTCTTAAGGGCAGCTAACAATTGGTCAGTGTCTGTGGATTGAGGAATCTCTGCTGCTACTTCAGAGGAGGCATCTCAAAGCATTTTCTGGTACTGGAGCATATGCCCCATATAGTTCAGGACACGCATGACCAGGGTAGATGAAGTATATACTCTTTTCCCATCAACTCCAATTTTGGGACTCCCTGTCAGGAGGCAGAGTACTCAGTGTTTGGGACACCTGGTCCTATCATGTGCAGCATTTATGACCACAGAATTCATCTGAGAGCCCATTGCAAAAGAAGTGGTCTGCTGGGGGCCTGGTAAAGGTGACCTGCCTTCTTAGAAATGGGAGGGATCATGTAAGGATGGTGTAAGCTGCAGAGATGGCATTCTGATAGGCCTGTATAAGTGGAGGGACCACAGTGGCTGGGTCTTCGGTAAGTCCAAATATTCAGCCAAGTGTTAGCGTTGCTGGTCTTGTTTAGTGGTTGTAAACCCCATGACCTGCTGGGTCATAATGTCTAAGAGACTGGGGTTATCTGGAGGACAGCAGAGAGTATGAAGCCTGGGATCCTTCCCACTGAGGACAGAGTACATGCACTGGAGGGGTATGCACTCCATCATTCTTAGCTGGGTCCTCTCTTCCTCCTCCATATAGTCTAAATCCTTCTCCTCCATGGCTGGGAAGGAGGCAGAATGGGAGGCTCATGGTGAACCCTCTTTCTGGGAGGGGCAATGGAGATGAGGGGTGGAGTTGGAGGCTGTTGTATGGCCTGCATGACCTCCAACACCATTTTGACCATTGAGACAATATCAAAAGTTGGAGTTGTTGATGAAGCCAAAGAGGAAGAAGGAAGAACCCCCATGGACTCCATGCGAGAGGGACATCACTGAGGGGACCAGTCAGGGCTGTGGACAGGGCTGACAGCCTGAAGCCACAGAAGCAACACCCAATGCCTGGACTGACAGGCTATGATGAGAGATGGGCCATGACAGTGGTGGCAAGGATGGTAAGTTCGTCGATGCCAGATCCTGACCCATGCTAGAGGTCCAAGAAAGGCGCAGAAAATGGAGACATTGATAAATGCTGGAAAACAGAGGCCAGCAATGAAGGACCCAGTCCCATGCTGGAGGGCTGGGTCATCGACGAGATTGAGGACTCATCGATGGAGGGCCTGGTCTGTATCCAGGACCGACAAAGCCTTGGAGAGGTGTGGTAACGAGAGAACTGGCAAGGTGCTCATCAACAGAGGAAGCTCTTGGTCTCTTCAGGAGGCCTGAATGCTCTGGGATAAGGTTGCCAAGACCATCTGTGTTTTTATACTGGAGTGGAAGAGGCCTTAGCCATGATGAGTGACTGGAGGTGGGAGCCATTGACAGCTGAGGACTCTTACCTTTATCACTCGAGGCCTTGTCTTTGTCTCAGTGCTTGTGCTTGGATGAGGAATGGTGCTTTGACTGGGATGCCTGGGAGCTCATCTACGGGGACTGAGATGAAGAGGAGCAGGACTGCAATTCTTTTTCTATGAGAGCCACCTTCTGCTCATGATGTATGATTCCAGCTCCTGCAGTCATTGACGGTGGCCTGGTTGAATTCTTAGCAATCAGGACAGGATCAAAAGTTATGGGCAGCTCCCAGACAATGAACACAGAGAATGTGGTTGTTGAATCTATAGATTTTCCTTCCACAATGACACTTGCAGAAAAGGGAATCCATAGAAACATAGAATTTGATGGCAGATAAGGACTGCTTGGCCCACCTAGTCTGCCCATTTTCCTACCTAACAGATAAGCTACAGATCCTAGTTAACCAACAGCTTACTTCCTCTTACCCCCACTAGGACTGCCTTATGCCTGTCCCATGCATTCTTGAAGTCCCCACTGTTCTTGACTCCACGACCTCCTCAGGGAGGCTGTTCCATGCATCCACAACCCTCTCAGTGAAAAATACTTCCTCACATTACCCTGAGCTGTCCCCTCTATCTTTAAATTGTGCCCCTTGTTCTTGCACATCTCTTTTCTGGAAGATGCTACCCTCTTGGACTTTGTTAATTCCCTTGAGGTACTTGAAAGTTTCTATCATGTCCCCTCTCCTTCTTTCCTCAAGAGTATACATATTAAGCTCCTTTAGTCTTTCTTCAGTATGTCTTCTGGTGCAGACCCTGCACCATTTTAGTTCCCTCCTCTGGACAGCTTCCACTCTGTCTATGTCTTTCTAGAGATGGGGTCTCAGAACTGCACACAGTACTCAGATGGGGTCTCACCAACTGTCTGTACAGAGGGATAACAACTTCCTGTTTTCTACTATTGATGCCTCTTCCTATGCATCCCAGTATCCTCCCAGCCTTCCTTACTGCCTTCTCACATTGCTTGACCACCTTTGGGTCATCTGATATAATTACCCCAAGGTCCCTTTCTATTTTACTGTTGTCAGTATCTCACCCCCATTGTGTATGCTTCCCTGGGTTTTTGTTTCCATGTGCATTACCTTGCACTTCTTTGCATTGAATCTGAGCTGCCATACATTTGACCATTCCACCAACCTTGCCAAGTCCCTTCTCATCCTTTCCACTCCACCTTGTGTATCAACCCTGTTGCAGATCTTTGTGTCATCTGCAAAGATACATAGTTTTCAAACTGGATATGAGGAAAAACAAACAAAAGTGAACATTCCTCGTTGAAGGTAGCATCGACACACTTGTGGTGAAAGCAGCACGTGAAGCGAGCTGGGAAATGTCAGAAAAGAACTGAGACTGCTTGGGGCCGCCACATATTTATACATATGAATGGACTGACATCATTGTAGGTAGCCCCAGTTAACACTGCTGGTGAAAGCCATCGAGTGTCCTCTGGCAGATGTTTCCAAAATGTATGACCTCCCAAAAGATATGCTCAAAGAAGATCTTTTATTTTACAATCTTTTTCACTCAGACTAACTTAATTGAGTTAGGGCATTTTGTTTTAGTGGGACCCTGCATCTTTCTAATTTCTACAGCTGGGAGGACTGAAGTGCAGTGAGGTGAAATGACTTGTTCTGGGTTATACAGTGAGACAGAGACTGTGGTGAGGACTGTGGAAGGGCTGGGTTCATGCACAGGCAAAAGTGACAGCAGCTGTGCTTCACTCAATCTCGATAAAGGTACAGTAAATGTTCAGTATATGCTATCTTTCAAAGATCCGAAACACCTCACATAAAAAACAACACAAAAGAAAACACAGAACCAGCCTCTCTCCTCAGCCAGCTCCAGGCAGGTTATCAGAGAGCACTCAAGGGTTAAGCCAGACCCTGAGAGCTGTTCTATGGGAGAAACTGCCCAGAAACATGATGTCTGGATTTTCATGCTATGAGTGGTCTGAATTAACTAAGAGTGAGAAACTAGAGCATGAATATGCATAGTTCTGCCCTTCCCCAATACCTTATATAAGGGAAGGCATCGGGCAATTGGGCCAGGCTAGCTTGGGGCTACAGAGAGAGAGAGAGAGAGAGCAAGAGAGGGAGCAGCCCAGCCTCTCTGACTGTGACCTGGCTGTGGGGCATGTGGTCCCAGGGGCAGTGGCAGGGTCCCTGGGATTAGGTGGAACTGGCTCCTTGTGTCTGTTCTCCAGAGAAGAAGACTGTTGGGAGAAGCAGAAGGGATGGAGGCACCAGGGACTCACCGTGAAAGGAGCTGAGAAATCAGACCTGAAAGCACACTTGGATGAGTGTTGGGCCACCCTGCAAGGGAGATCAAAAGAACCTTGTGGATTCACTCCCAGCAGAGTGAAAAGGAATTAAGAGAAGTCAGTTTGTGTTTGGAGCACAACTGTAAGTTAACCTCGCTTAGAGTATTGCTTATTGTGTAAAGTTGTAGGCTCTTCATATTCAAACCAATGGCAGGTAGCTGAATGAATTGACATCAAGCAAGAGGAGGCCTGGCAAGGGCTGGGGTTGGTATGTCACATGTGAGTGACCAGACATGGGAGTCTGCTTTTGGGCCACTAGGGCTATCAGTGAAGAGTTGAAGGGAGGTACACGTGGCTGTACCAACCAATATCATAGGCTTTTATATTTCTTGTCCTAGTAGGCACATTAAGACACGCACTGGAACAGCTTGCCCCCAGGTATAAGCTTGTCCTGTCTGGGGAGAGTGCCACTGCACAGTCTTGGGATAACAGGGCTCCAGGGACTCTTTTATTTATTTATTTTATTTATTGAAATGTTGCACCAGGAAGGGCACACTGAGTAACAATACACGTCTCCACGGTACATCCTGGGGAGGGGAGTTACAGCATGTTTAAATGATACAAGAATCAAGCATAATACAGTACATAGTCGGAGCATATAATAAATGTCAGTCAGTACATACAGGTATACAGTGCAATCGAAAGGGTGATACATGATGATACAATACATAGAGAGAGAAGGATAAGTATGAGACATAGAAGTAAGTGCTAGGTTGTTTAGTGCAAGATTAGGTGGAAAGGGAGGAGAGTAAGAGAAATTAGAGGAGGGATCAGAAGCAAGAGCAGTTAGGGAACAAATACTTGAGTAGAGCTGTATTGAGGAGAACGGGAATGAGGAGAGGCGGATTTGTGGGGGGAGAGAATTCCACAGTTTTGGGAGATGGTGAGAAAGCATTTTGCCAGAGGTTGCAGATCTGGTGGGAATAGCGAAGGTATGTAGGTTGTTGGATCTCAGGAAGTAGCAGTTAGGTGGGGGGTACTAAGTGAGGAGGAGAGATGGGAGGAGAGACCGAGTCAGTATTTTGAGATGAATTTTGCCCCATGAAGCATACATCGATTATGAAGCATGAGGAAATTTAGGGACGGTAGAGGCCACAGTGGTGGGTGAGGTAGGGGCATCAAGGGCAAAGCAGCAGAAGGAATTATAGAGAGAATCAAGTTTTGCTAAGGAGGATTGTGGGGCAGCACTAAGACTATATCACAGTAGTCAAATATTGGCAAGATCACCTTCAATACTAGCACCGCCTGCAGCAAGTGGTATACAGCTGCTATTCCTGTAGAGGGCACCGAGCTTAAGCTACGCTTTTTCTGGATGGCCTTTAGTGTGTGTTGAGAAGTTCAGGTGTCTGCCAAGCCAGAACCAAGATACCTGAATGAGCGTGAGTCCTCCAGTACCGTCCCATCCAGGGTGTGGAATATAGGTAAGGTGGTTAGCCTAGCGTAGTCTCTGCCTAGTTCAAAATGTCATAGAGACAATTTTCTTGGCATTTAAGAAGAGTTCATGTGAGTTAAACCAGTGTTGGACTCTGGTGAAGTCAGACTGAAGCCTGGTGTTGACCTCTGTGACCCGATGAACCAGAAGCATATAGAACAGTGCGTCAGCATACATGTGGATGCTGGAGGTAGTGCAGGTTAGGGAAGGTCATTTAAGAAAATGGAAAACAGAATGGGCCGAGAATTGAACCCTGGAGGACACCAGTGGTCAGGGGCAAAGGGAGAGGTGACATCGGCAATTTTAACTGATTGGGACCTGTCCGACAGGTAGGCATTAACCAGCTTGTGGCAGAAGGAGAAAGACCAGCGGCTGGGAGGAGTTCAGGAGAGAGAGTGTGAGACAGTGTTGAAGGCTTTTGCCAGATCAACAAAGATGGCAGAAGTAATATGGCCTTTGTCGAATCTAGCAAGGATTGTCTCAGATAGTCTTAGCAGAGAAGTGATAGTAGAGTGGGACTTCCAAATCCAGACTGGTATGGGGTAAAGAACCCAGTGTCAGCTAGGAAGGAGGAGAGTTGACTGATGACTATGTGCTCTTGTAGTTTAGCAAGAGTAGGTAGGAGAGAGAGATAGGGTGATAGTTGCAGGTGAGGTGGGGTCACCCCCTTAGAAAGCAGGTGGACTACTGCATGTTTCCATGCTGAGGAACAGATGCAGTCGAGAAAGAGATTTAGAAGGAGATGAGGGGTAGGTAATAGCAGGAGCGGATGGGAGAAGAGTCTAGAATCAAGGCCATCAGGAGAGGCCTTTAGTGGAGTTGAGGGCAAGAAGCGCCTGGAGGGTGGTGGTGGGGAGACAGGGAGAAAAGGCGAACTTGAGGAGGCTGAAGGAGGAAGGGAGGGAGGAGGGAGAAGAGCAGGAGATGGGGGTGGAGGCGGTGAGGAGGCGATGCGGCCAGTAGAGAGGTGAGGGATAGAGGGGAGAGCAGGGGGCACCAGACCATTTAAGGTGCCTGGAAGGAGCCTAGCAGAGATGAGGCACAAGTAGAGAAGTGAGTTAAGCATTCCGCAATAGCCATAGCTTCAGAAAGGATAGTATAGTTGAGCTTGAGGGAAGGGTGCGGAGGGATAGAGGCCAGAGAGAAGAGAGTGGATGACTTTCCAGAATTTAACTGGATTATTTATATTAGAAAGGAAGTTTGATCTGAAGTGTTCGGCTTTGGCTAGGTGGATTGCCTTGGTGCAGCTGTTCAGGAGTTACCGGTTTGCCTGGCACCATGTGATGCCACTTGCACGTTGGCAGGCCTAGAGTGCTGGGTACAACCATGGGGTGGGCACCTCTGACCCTTGTTTTACAAGTGGGTGTTCCAAATGTGGAGGAATGTCGTGTTGAAGTAGGTCAGGGCTGCATCAAATTAGGTGGCTGAGGTGAGGGGGACCAGTCAGCGCAGTGAGGTCAAGGAGCAGAGCTTGAGGTCTAGAGATGCAAATTGTCTGGTGAGAATTATTTTAGAGGGAGTGGACCTATGGATCTTGGCGCCATGTAGGTGATGTGATGGTCACTGATAGAATCCAGTAGGAGGCCGGAAGATATTATTCTATGTGGGTGGGTAGTGAGGATAAGGTCTAGTAGTGGGTGGTTTAATGTTTTAGTGTTACGGCAGTGGGTTCTTGGATGAGTTGGCTAAGGTTCAAGGCTTCGATGGAGGAGTGGGTGGAGGCCAGTGAGGGGGACAGCCAGTTTATGTTAAGGTCACCTAGGATATAAAGTTCACCCTGGTGGACAGAGTAATGAGCTTAGCAAGAAGGGCAGTGACATTTGAAGAAGGCTGCCCTGGTCGGGCAATAGATACCTGCAACGTGAATAGGAGCAGTGTGGGAAAGGAGATTTTGATAAGAAGTGCCTCATGAGACACAGGGGTAGAAACAGAAAGGTAGGGGGTAGACTGGAGAGATGAAGAGATATAAATTGCCACTCCACCACCTCACCCATTCTGGTCCTGCCTGGTGATAGCAAACCCTGGGATAGAGACAGTGTGGTCAGGGACTGAGTGTGATAGCCAGGTTTCAGAGATTACGATCATGTCAGGGGTGTATAAATGCACCATGGCTTGCAATTGGGGAGTTTTGGGGTAAGACTTCTTATATTTAAGTGAATTATTTTAAGACCAAGGGAGAGTGGGTGGGTTGGTAATTGGTTGGGCAGCGGGAGGCTGCATCGCTGTCTAAGGTCAAGAGTTTGGGTGGATGTTGCTGGGAAGCAAAGAGGAATGTAAAGAGTAGCTGAAGGTGTTTACTAGTGTGTGTGATCTATGGGCGTTCAATTTGGCCATTTTAGGAGGGAAGAGGAACAAGGGTGATGCTGCCAATTTTAGGAGAGTGAGGGAGCCGGGTCAGGCACAGAGGTGAATTGTGCACAAGGGATGACAGGATTGTGAGGGAGGAGCCCAGTATCAGGAAGTGAAGGTACCAGCAGGGAAGCCCTATCGCTTAACACCGTAGTACTAAGAGACATATTAAGGGGCCAGTGTGTGGTTGTGTGAGGACCATAGGTAATAATAATAATATTGACAGTAACAGGAGTAGATACAATTGTTTAACAGCCTATCATAGTTCCATGCTGAGGCAAGTGAGAGGCGTCAGAGGAATAGTGAGATAGCAGTCAGTGACTACTAGGAGAGGCTTAAAGTTGCAGCTGCCTCTAGTGGTGGCAGCGTATAAGCAGCCAATGGAAAACAGGACCGATAGAAAAAAGAGTAGAATGCGCCTGGCTGCAGCTATATAAGTAACTGTAGAGCTAGGATGGGAGGGTGGGGGTGGGCGGGTAGAGACCTGGAGGACCGTACCCAGTAGACCAGAGAGCCAGACAGCAGACCTTAAGGCGGTTGAGAGGATGTCGCCCTCCAGGGAGCCACTTGATCCACGGTGGTGGTTAGCCCTGTTCAGAGGCTGAGAGGCTGGAGAGAGAGGAAAGAGAACAGATTAAGTAGGCAGCTAGAGGGAGGAAGACAGCAGGGGTGAAGATTCGGTGATTAGCAGCAACAGAGACAAAGGGAGGGGCAAGGCACCGAGAGTCTGAGTACAGCACTTAACACAGTTAGCAAAGTGCTCACTAAAGAGCTGTAACACTTACAAAATTTTTACATTACAATAAAACACTGACAGGCAGTAATACTGTGCTAAACTTTAAAATGGAGTTGGAAAAAGTGCCAAGGAGGCAGGCAGAAAGAGCGTGGCAGAGTGTCCAATCAGAGGAGAGGCCAGGATAGCACTCGCTTCTGATTTGTCCTGGAGGGACCGTGAATAGTAGAGCAGGAAAGCTGGGTCATGGACCTCGGCAGCAGCTGAGAGGATGCCGCCCATCCTAGGGAGCCACTTCTTGATCTGCGGTGGCGGTTAGCCCTGTTCAGGGGCTGAGAGGCTAGTAGAGCAGAGAGGTCCTTCAAGGGAGGTTAAGGCTATGTAGGGTTGAAAGAGATCCAGTACCTAATTGCAGGTGTAGTTATACCCCTTTAGTTAAAGGGGTTAACCTGGAAAGAATACAGCTGAGGGTGGCCAATAGGCCCATAAGCAGCTGGGTACCATCAGGTCAGTGTATAACAGCAGCTATAGTATTGTGTGCACATTAGATGTGGGGAGGTATGTGAATGCCCCAGGAAGATGTGATGTGATGTGATGTGGCGTGATGTGATGTGATGTGATGTGATGTGATGTGATGTGATGTACTGTATGTGTGGGCATGGCTCAAAAGGAAATCGTACTACAATGTGTGCAGCTACCATTGTATTGGGATACATGGCCAAAGAAATGCCTGAGAGCTGTGTCCAACCTGGACAACTAAATAATAATACCACCACACTTGATTCCAAGTCCTGTATGGACATTCTAGTTTGTGTGTGAGCTCATGTTAATGTTGCCCAGAATATGATTTTAAGGTGCCCCTGATCTCCACAACTGCTGCTGTCCCATCCTGTGATGGCAAAGTGACTGGTGGTGCAGTACTGGTATTTTATGGTGTAAGGTGGGCACTGCCCCAGATGAGATGCCATCATATCTCTAGACAGAAGAGGATAACCTAACCCTTACAACAACTTGTGGCAATTTATTAAATATATAAAACTGTGCATGCATTATTACAGAAATGCTTGGTCAAATATAATCATTTGTATCTCTTTTAAAAGCTTTCCGCATGGGGACTGAATGCAAATGATGTAGAAGTTTATTAGGGGCTGCTGCTGAGAAAGCTTGGTCTCTTACTACTGTTGTTTTAATTTAGGTCTTGGTATTGACAGAAGCACTCTTTCAGAAAATGTCAGAATCATGGAGTGGGGCATAGACCCCTGTCTTGAACCTCTTTTCTATCTGTGGCACATCTGTTTACTATGTCAAATAAATGGAGAATGTAAGTGAGCAGGTCAGGTCTGCCATAGTCTGAAAGTCTATGAAAAATTATTTGAAATAAGGTATTGGGTTTATCTTACCCGTAGGTATCTGCAGTCATGAAACACCCATGTCTATGCCAGTCCTGTATTAAATCAAGGTTGTAGCCATTTCATGGAGTCTTGAGACAGACAGTGATGTCTCAGTTGCAGAGGATCTGCATAACAATATCCAATCTTCCCAGCTGTGGCATCACGTTGTGTCTGAAGGTTCTGTAAAATGACTGCTGTCTTAATTTTAGATAGGGCAGATTTAGACAGGATATCACCTTTGGCAATGGACACTTGCTGCACAAGACCCTCCTGGATACCAATCAATCAGTCAATCACTGCACTGTTGACTCCTATTGTTAAGTCTAATACCTAAACACTTCGTTGTCTTTCAGACTTTGAGGGATCCAGAATGGAACTATGTTCCCCTTAAATGCAGACTATGCGTCTGAGAGTCAGAAGAAGTGACTGGTCTTACAATATTCTTTGCTACTGCTGGATTTGGGCTTTGAGTGGAGTCGGGAGGGAAGCCTGGCCTATTCAAGTCTTAGCCCTAGTACCTGATCTGATTCTGCTGCAAAGAACACTTTTCTCAGAGACAGCAGAGGTAGCGTGTACAGTAATTGGGTTTTCACTTGGTATCATGCGACAACATCTTTATATGGTAAAAAGAAGACATCTCTGGATTCCTTATAATGGAGTACATTTTTACATTCCAGGCCCGTGTCTCACACAGGCACACCTTCATTTTTAATCTGATGCTTCTGAGATCTGCAGCTCTAGCACAAATTGTCCTTCATATCGACTAAATCCTTCACCCCACCTTTTGGTCACAAGACTTTTGAGGAATTTCCTTGCCATTTATGTTGCTTCCCATGTCACTTCTATCAGAGTCATATTCTTAAGTTTTATTACCCTTTGCTTAAGATTAAGCAGAACCCTAGAATTTGCATTTAGAAATAAGTAACATTTGGGGAAAACTGAAGCTAGTGGATGCAGGAGAGAGGGAGTTGTAAGTTGCTCTAAGTGCCGACAATAAATACCTCCTGACCCACCAGTTGTATTAAGAAATGAGTAGCAACTGACTCCTTCTATTTGTTATACTTGTTTTTAATCTTCTTACCTGTTGATCATAAAGTGCCCAGAACATTGGCAATGGAATGTACAGGACCAGAACTCGTAGCACCATCTTGATCTCCTTAATAAGTTGCTCCTGTATTTTTAATTATTAAAACAAGAAGGTTAAATATTGGCTTTATCCATGTGATGCCCTGTTCTTTTAATAGAAATGACACCACCTAAAATGTTATTATTTATTATTTCAAAGGTTTTGCCAGGAAAGACATACTGAACTGATAACATATTGTTTCCAGATGTGTCCTGGGATAGGGGTATAGAAGATAGTAAAGAGGAGAAAAAACAAATAGTATTTATTTATTTATTTAGTTATTGTTTAGAGAAACACCTTTGAGCTAAAAGCTCATTTACATAGGTTTCACGTTATAACAAGTACAAGGTACAGGCATACAACATATAGTAAAATACAATCCAAGATACAAAATGTGCAAATCAATTGAAGGCGACATATAAATAGACAAATACATATTTATCATATATGTTCAGTAGCAGTCAAGTGATTGACTTTGTTTGGCAGGAGAAAGAGCAGGAAGACAGAGTTGGAGGCAGTCAGGAACTGTCTTTGATTAAAGGGGGCTGGAGAGGGGTAGGGACAAGGTGTAGTTACTGATACTCCAAGTAAGCCATGGCATACCAAGTTTAGTAGCAGGGGATAGCAAACAAGCTGTCCAGCATTGCTCTACCCTCTCTAGTCCATCGCATTTAAATTCCTTTGTTTGGCTTCCATGGCTTTTCTTTTCTCTTTTAGCTTTGTTTTGGGGGTGGCAGAGTAGACCACGGATGTTGAAAGTGAAAGTCTCAATTAGGTCCGTGATCCACCTGCATAGTGATTGGCTGTGGAATCTGGTAGGGTGTGGCAGTCTTGGGTGGTGAGTTTAAATGCCCCAGCAAAGTTAGAAGCTATACTTTGAGTTCAATTGTACTGGGAGTGAGAGAAGTAGTAAAAGGACTGAAGAGCAGCAGATGGAAGAACAGACTCAGAGCCAGCTAAAAGAATGAAGACTTCACGTGGAGTGCAAGTGGAGCAAATCTGCCTACCTGCAGGGGACAGAAAAACATTTCTGCCATGGTCTTTGATTCATGGTGCAGTCAGTGGCGTTTACCCAGTGGCAGCAAGCACCACACTAGCAGCACAGACAGACAGCAGGTCTAGTGGGAATCATCTGATTGGAGACAGGAACCTTGGATTCGAGTCCTCGTTGGGGGCAGGCATGAACTAACATGGGGAGGGGTAGCAGTGTGATAGGTTGGTGTACAAATCTGAAATGCCTGGCTACAGCCCTGGGTAAGATGAGTGAGATGGGTCGAGATTGGTAGGGGAAGAGGTAGGGGCGGGTAAGATAAGCAGACTGAGAGAGAGTAGGGGGTATTAGAGAGCAGGTGATTTAGGTAGAAGGGGTAGGAAGGGTAGAAACAACATTACAAAATGATAGTCTTATACAGGCAATATTGTACAGTCAGATGGAACATTGTTTAAACATTGCAAGGTTAATCAGTGCAACGTCAACTAGGTATATGTGGTACGAAACAATTGGAGTTGGACAGGCAAAGGAAAATTACCCCAACAGGCATATTTGGGGCAATATGGCCAGGGAAATAAGTAGGGGAAGGAGATCGGATAAGGTAAGGAGTCATGGACAAATGCAGGTGAGAGTAAAGAAGTCATGAAGACTTAAGAGAAGGGCATTTTTATTTCATTGTAAAAGTAAAACTTTCTTTTACTTTAATTTAGTACACAGTACAAATTGCTATATAAGTTCTAAGACAGAAATCAACTTAGCATTAAAAACACTACCTAGTCACACCAAGTAGAAAGAGGTTTGAAGAGAAGAGTGGGAAAATGCACAGAGTCCTGTTAGATGCTGCCACTGTGCTCCTGCCCAGTTGTGGGCTCAGACTGCTGTGTACCATCTTTCCTTTGCTCCTGTTTGGTATTGGCTTCCATCTTTGCCCAGTTAGACAGCCATATCTGGAGGGAAAGTCTGGGGTGGCAAGAGCAGTTTGTATCTGGGGCTAGTGTTACCCACTCCAGAAAGGCATGTACAGTAGGTATGCTTGCAGAATGGGCTGAAGGGGTGGTTGACTCTACCACAAAATGTAGAAGCAATGTAAGTAAAACAACAAAACAACAAAGAACTCCTTTAAAGAAATAACAGTAGTTAGCTAGCAGTAAACCAATGCTGTATTTTCATGAGAAATTCATTCCTGAGGTATTTATTTGTGAAAAGACTGCTCTAATTTCTCAAAGCATTTCCAAAGTATTTGCATAAGAAATTTACAAGAGTGTACCTTTCTCTGCTCATCCTCTGTGAAAAATTTCCATTACCCCAGCCAAGTGCTGGGTGCAATGCAGGAAGTGCTTGTTGTAATGCTGCCTGAGCCTGCACCAATGCATTGGGCAGCTGTGTAAATGTGCAGCAGGCAAAGCAGCAGCAAAATGGTGGAGACTGCAGCATTACATTTCAGGTAGTGTGAACATATCTTTCATTTAGGTATTTTTAAATTCATTTAGTTATGTTTAAAGCAGTTTTATAACATAGTAACATAGTAATTTAAGGACAGATGGGACTCTGGGTCCTCCATGTCCACCCCACCTGCTTCATAAGCAGGGTGAAATAAGTATAGTATGTTGTGCAAACACAAAGGATTTCCTACCCACTGTACTATCCACAGTACTAGGTGATTCCTTGGTAATCAGAAATATGTCTAGGCTTACCTTTAATACAGAAGTTATGCCAAGAGAATTATGGAGGGGGGCATGCAATTAAAAATCATTCAAGGAAAGGCACTATATTACATTTTTATAGTCTTGTCTAATGTAAAAACATGAATTAGATGGGAATTGAGGGCATGTGCCCCAGACTGTACAGGCATGCTGGCCCTGCCTTAAAAGCCTGTAGTGCATTGAAGTCCATTATCGCTACTGGTAGGCTGTTCCAGGGGTCACCACCTTTTGTGATAAAGTGTCTCATATCATTATTTCTGAATGTACCACCCTTGACCTTCAGGGTGAGAGCTCATGTCCTGCTGCAGGACACCAGGTCAAACATCTCCAATTGTTCAATCTTGTCAATACCCTTGAGTATGGCATAGCCTGAGATCATGACCCCTCTTAGCCTCCTTTTCTTCATGGTGGTCTTGATAAGGGCCTTCAGCCTGTCCTCATAGCTTGTGTTCCCCATACCGCTGATAATTTTGGTGGTTTTGAGATGCACCCTGCATACAGTACAATGTCAATGTTCCATTTGGATTGAGGGACTAGAACAGCATGCAGTACTACAGGTGGAGCCTGACTAGGCTTTGTAAAGTGGCAGATTACTTTCACTGCTCTATTGATCACCCCAGTCCACTTTTGATGCACCTCAGCATTCTGCAAGCAGTCTTGACTGCAACCATGTACTCTATGTCCTGCTTTAGCCCACATCTGTTATGACCTCCAGGTCCTTTTCCTCCTCGACTGCAGAAAGAGAGTCCCAGACAGTGTGTAGGCCCTGCTTCTATCCCCTTAGTGTAGTACCTTACATTTGGCTACATTGCATCTACATTTCCAGGAGTCAAACCAACTGCAAATTTGTTCAGGTCCTCATGATATTTTTCCCCATCTTCGAGGGAGTTCATCTCCTGGCCAGCTAGTTTCATCTGAGAATGTAAGAAGCCTGCTGCAGACCTGAGCTTCCAGGTCATTGATGAAGATGTTAAAGAGCAGTGGCCCCAGTACTGATCCCTGAGGGACACTAATGATTACTTCTCACCACCCATAGTGCCCATCTACTACCACCGTCTGCTTCCTGCCACCATGCTAGTAAGCAATCCACCTTGTATATGTCTTGTGTGTACCACACTTGAGTTACTTACCCAGGAACTTGCATGCACCACAGAATCAAAGGGCTTTCTGAACCCGGATAGAGTTTGTCCATCACAACCTGCCCATGTCCACCTCCCTGATCACCCCTCAAAGAACGTATCAGGTTGGTTTGATATGAACTGCCCCACATAAAGCCATGCTGAGGAGAGGGACAGGAATCTTGGCCTCAACCAAATATTCCATTATTTTGTCCTTGATAATGGCCTACAAGAACTTGCCCAGCACTGATTACAGGTTGAAAAGCTTGTAGTTAGCTGTGTGCAAGCCTATCCATTTCTTAAAGTTGGGAAACATATTAACCATTTTCTAGTTCTCTGAAACTACACCTACTGTGTTTGGACAGACTCCTGCAAAATTACTGCAGGTGGCACTGTCACTTGTTCCTTTAGCTCCACTATGATTCTGAAGCAATGGCAGATCTAGAGGACATTAGAGGTTAGAACCCCTTTTCATCCCTAATTCTACAAATGTATTGATATTATTATTCTTTGGTAACCGGTAAGGCCCACTTGGCACAAGTGCCTGTTTTCTGGGGCAGCCTGGGAGCACTGGGAGGTTAAGTGACTTGCTCAGAGTCACAGAGCATGTACAGTAAGTGGAGGTTGTGTGAATAGAACCCAGGTCTACTGGAGGTACCAAACACCAAGCTCATTTGCAGCACATTACCATAACCTCCATGCCATACTGCCAGCCCATTTAATGGGTTCTTCTCTTTGATCTCACTAAAATGTGTAGACCCCCACAACGTGTCTAGATCTGCCCCTGTGGGCTGTATCCTATCTTCCCCTGTACCTGGCTTAATATTTGCTAGGAAGTCAGTTAGCAGGGCACACATAATGATCACTGACTGCTTTGTGGCTACCCTTGATGCTGTGAACCTCACAGTGGGCCCCATCCCACACCAGGGTCCCTTTGGTAAACACTCATGTGAAATACTGGTTAAGCATCTTAGCCATTGCCTCTGGCTTGTCCCTTCCCAATCCCTGTTTTGAAGGGCCCAATCCACTCCTTTATCTTCCTCCTTCCATTCATATACAGGAAGATAGCATTGGTGTTGTCTGCTCCCTCTGTCCTGGCTTCCACCTTTCTTGGCTTTCATAATTCTAGTTTGCAGTCCTTGGTTCTGCTCTGTACTCCCCTCTGGCGGAAAGCACAACTGTCTCTTTCCAGCAGTCATATACAGTTCAGTTTTCATTAAGGATCAGTTGTCTTATGTCCTCACTGAGTCAGGAAGGTCTCCTCTTGGTGGTCTTTTTCACTTATTGCATACAGGAATGGTGACCTCTGCTGCTTCTTCTTCAAGCACATTATTCAACAAACAGCACACGTCCTGTGCATTATCAGCCTCATGTATCACTCAGACACTTGGACACCAGGCTCTACATTCCTTCAGCATGGCCTTTTAAAGTTTCTGGTACTTATTGCTGAGGTCTGGACAGTTTTCCCTCCCTGTCACCAGGGTGAAGGTTACCAGCTATGGTCACTGCCTCACACGAGATCTCTGACTTTAAACGGGAGGTGACTGCATCCCTATTGCTGAGAAGATCAAGAGTAGCCTCCAATCTTGTACCCATTGCACAAGCTGTTCCAGGAAACAGTCTAGAAGGTAGGAGGAATTCAGTGTCAGCCCTGCTGTTAGCTCTCTATAGATGCCATTCTGTGCCTGGGAGAGTGATACCCCCAATCACCACTGCATCCAGTTTAACTGCTCTCTAATTTCCTGACCAGCTGATCCATCATGCTCCACGATGCTGTTTAGGGGCCTGTAACACACCCTAGGGATGACAAGTTCAGCACTTGTACCTAAGCTCAACTCAGGTTGACTCTGTGACATTGTTTGCACCCTGATGTCCTTCTTGTCCTTCATAGTGAGTCCTTGTCTTACAAAGCCACCCCCCTCCCTGTAAGGCCTGTCTCTTTGGAATGGTCTGTATTATTTTTCCTGGTGTCCCAGTCATTTCCCCAGTCTCCATCAGGGCCACTAAGTCATGGCCTTAGAAGTGCATAAGGCCCCTGAGCCACCCTATTTTATTTATTTATTTAATTAAGAGTTTCAGCAGGAAGGGCACACTGAACAACAAGTTGCTCATCTCACGGTGTGTCCGGGAGTTGGGGGAGCTGGAGGCACACAATAAAACGTAATCAACACAACAGTATACATTGCCAATATATGGGAATTGGAAGACGTACAAATAAGTCATAGGCAAACAACAAAACAGTATATATGCCAATTATGCATAGGTACATTACCAACTAGAGAACAATTAACAAGCAGTAACAGGCAGCAAGAAATAACAGTTGGCATGTATATTCCATTACATCATAGTTAACAGAAGGCCCCAAGTGTGGTAATAGGATAACTCTTACAGTCTATTTAGATGCAACATGGTCTTCTCAGTTGCAGTTGTAGTTCAGATAGGTAATTGTGTAAGGCTGAGGAGATAGAGGAAGGGGAAGAAGAAAGGTGACTCTGGGGTTGGGGGAGGGTATTCCACAGTTTAGGAAGCGGTACTTGATTGCTGCCTGGACGACAGTAGTCAGATGGCATGGGGCACCCAAGGTACGGGAAACTGAGGACCTAAGTGAATGGGTGGATGGTGGGGATTGTTAGGGAAGAGTTGAGAGAAGTAGGGAGGGAGCCAAACCAAAATTTGAGACAAATTTAGCACAGTGTAGGAGATGTCTGTTGTCAAGAGATGGGAAAGCTAAAGTGTGGTAAAGTTGACAGTGATGAGTGAGGGTATGAGCGTTGAGTGCAAAGCAGCAGAAGGAGTTAAAGAAGGTGTCCAATCTGGCTAGGAAGGTCTTAGACAATGCACTGTAGACTACATCGCAGTAGTCAAAGATGGGAGGATCATCTTCGGGACAAGTTCATGCCTAGCTGGGAGAGGAGGCAATTCTGGTTCCTAAATAGTGTGGCTAGCTTGGGGTGCAGCTTTTAAGGATGGCATCCACATGACTAGAGAAGGTGAGGTGCTGGTCTAGCTAAACCTCCAGATGTCTGAATGAGGAGGTGTCCTCAAGGACCATCCTGTTGAGGAAGTGAAAAGTGAGTAGGAGGGAGCCTTGAAAGTCTCTGTCTAGTACCAAAGGAGACAGTCTTCTTGGCATTTAGGAAAAGCTCATGTGAGCAAAAGCAGCGCTGAATGTTGTTGAAATTGTTCTGAAATCTGGTTGCAACATCAGTGGAGGAGTGGCTGGAGGTGTAAGGACTGTGTTGTCTGCATACATAGGAATAGAGGTAGTTGTGCAGACAGACAGCAAGTCACTGAGAAAATGGAGAAGAGTATGGGGCCCAACACTAATCCCTGAGGGACCCCTGTGTCAGTAGGGAGGGGTGAGGATATACAATCCGCTATTACGACTGAGTCCAACCTTCCAGGTAGGCACAGATCCAGTTTGTGACAGCAACTGCAAGCTGCAATGGAGAGAGAGAGAGAGAGTGTAACAGGATAGAGTGGGAGACAGTGTTGAAAGTCTTGGCTAGGTCGACAAAGATGGCAGGCGTGATTTGACCACTGTCCATCCCAGTGAGGATGGAGTCAGTGAGCCTAATCAGGGAGGTGGTGGTGGAGTGGTTTTACAAAAGCCAGATTGGAAAGGGATGAAAAGTTAGAGTGAGAGAGACAGGCAGAGAGTTGGTTAAGAACTAGATGTTCTTGTAGCTTAGTGAGGGTGGGAAGTAGGAATATGGGGCAATAGTTCCCAGGGAAGGATGGGTCACCAGTTAGGGAATGGAAGAACAATGGCATGTTTCCAGACAGAGGATAGCTTCCAATGTGAATGAGAGGTTGAGTAGCTCAGTTAGTGGGGCAGAGATAGCCATAGCAGAAAGGTAAAGCAGCTTGGGGTCCAGACCATCAGGTGAACTGCTTTTAGAAGGATTTAGGGTAAGCAGGGCATCCAGGGTGTCACAGGGTATAACGTTAGGGAATGAGAAAGGAAGGGGCTGGGGATAGGTGTGTAGTTAGTTCTGTGGAGGATCAGACTGAGGAGATGGTAAGGAGGATAGAAGGGCAGAGTCGCAGGAGGTGAAAAAGAATTAAATTCAGAGATGACACTCAAGTGGTCGGAGGTAATAGTGTTGTTTATAGTGAGAAAGAGGGTAGGAGGAGGAGGAGAAGAAGGGGTGGAGAAGAGAGAGTTAATGACTTTCCAAAATTTTGAGGGTCTGTTTATGTTTGGTTGAAAGGTTGAGGTAAAGTAATCAGCTTTAGCCAAACAAATAGCTTTGGTGCATTAGTTGTGAAGCTGACGGTAGATATCTTAGTCTTTCTGAAGCTTGGAGATTTTGTGTTGCTTCCAGGATTGGTACCCTTGCTCTTTGGCATGCTATGAGTTCTGTTGTGACCCAAAGAAGGTGGTTCCGTGGACTCTAACTTTGCATAGAGGGCGTGCCAGTTTCAAACTTCAGAAATTTACCTTTGAAATATTCTGCGGCTGTGCTGATCATGTTTGCTGAGGTTACAGGGGACAAGTATGTGCATGATAGGTCAAGTAGGAGCTGCCCAAGGTGCATGGATTTGTATGAGCGAGCAACTAAGGTTTTGTGGGGGACTTTGGTACGGTGGATTTTGCATACTAGGAAGGTCATGTGATGGTCACTCAGAGCATCTGATAACACTCCAGATTTGATGACTCTGTGGGTGGGAAGTGAGAGCCCAGTCAATTAAGGAATGGTTACTTGTTTTCGGGTTTATCCTAGTAGGTTCAAGGATGAGTTGGGTTAAATCATGGGCAGCAATGTTGTTTTTACTTTGAGTAGGGAAGGGATAACCAGGTTAGGTTAAAATTTTCCAAAATATAGGCTTCACCCGAGGAGGTGTGGGGAAACTATAGTAGAGATGAGGTCAGTAACCAGGGAGGGTTGAGGCCTGGGTGGCAGTAAGCCCCTGCAATAAAAATAGGGATTGAGAATGGGAGAGATAATTGTAAGATGGAGCCTCATACACTTTAGGGACAGAGGCGGACTACGTGGTAGTGAACTGGATACCTGAGGAGACATATATTGCCACATCTCCACCTCTCCCGAATGGTCTTGTCATGAAATAGAAAAATTTTGCCGTGCACCTCTCATACTGGCCTGCATGCGGTAAGGATAGTAATCACTCTATTTTTCCTTGACCCTGGGGGTCTCATTTTCTTCTGCTTTACTTCTCTGCTGTCTTTCTTGTGATGATCCTCTGTATCCTCTACCTGCCCATGCTGATAGCCTGCACCTGCACCTGCCCCATCCCTCTTCTCTAGTTTAATTCCCCTAACTACTCTATCCATTCTCCTGGCCAGTAACCTTACTCCATTTGGGTGCAGTTGCAACCCATCCTGGGTATAAAGGTGTCTCTTACCCTTAAGGCCCTCCAGTTGTCCAGACAAACAAAACCCTCCCTCTTGCTACAGACCCTAAGCCAAGCATAAGGCTGTCTAATGATTCACTGCAGCACCTCACTAACCCAAAGACAGGAAGGAGCTTGAAAACCCTGACTAGTTTTCCTTCAGGAACATCCCTAGTTCCATGAATGACCTCCTAGTGTCCTAAGAACTTGTGCTTCCTAAGTTGTTCATACCAGTATGGATGATGAAGGTTGTAATGCATACAGAAAAGAAAAGTGTATGTTTAGCTGAAGAATTAAAGCTGCTGCCTCTGAGACCAGAGATGCAAGGATCAATCCCCAGGTCCAGCACTGAAACATGCAAATATGTAATTCAGTTTACAGAGGCTGTCCCACCATGAAGCTGGTCCCATTTGCAATGCTTGGCCCTGGCTTGCACCCGCTCAACTTGTGCTGCAGGCAGGCAGGCAAGCCAACTCAGCCCGAGCTGCCATCTGGTCCAGCAAACACCCCTCCATCTCAGCCACTGCCCTAAGAATAGAGTCCCAATGACTCCAACCGTCCTGCCCTCTCCTCCCAACCTTTTATTTCCCTCTTGGCAGGCTGGGTGAGTTGGTACCAGGTCTGCCTCCTGCCAGACTTAATTAACCATTGACCCCTGTCAAGCTGTCCAGCCAGAAACTAATACCTGTTGCTAGTGTTCATTTGCAATGGTGCTTCATTATGACCACACTTTCATCTCCCTTCTTCACTGTGATCCTCCCACCACCCCGCCACTTGAAATCCCAGTCCCTGCCATCCTCTTCCTTTCCCTGCCTCTGTTAACAGCTCCTTCAAGCTGAATACCCATATTATTTCATTATGTTATTAGTATTAGTTTTGTAATAACTTGCACTGTAAAACAGTCTTTAGCACAGGCACCCCCACTGCCATTAATTATGCTGTGCTGACCCACTAGCCACCTTCAATATCACTGGTGGCAATGGTGTTCACCCAGTGCACTGCCTCATACAGCGCCATTACTGCCCCCCCTACCATGGGGCACCACCTCTGAGTTCATCAGGATCCAGGGTGTGGGAAGGACTCTAAAACTTCCAACTTGCATTTGGTGCAAGGAGTGGTTGTATCTGTGGCTCTCTGCTGCATGTTCCTCCTTATTGATCAGTAGCTATCAAAACTTAAGAAAATACTTATCTCGCCTCAGGAATGAAATATAGCTCACAGACCAATGGGTGTGCTGATATTGTGATTGTTCTAACTAATACATTGTTTAATAGCACACATGCTTTAAAGAACTATAGTAATACAGTACTGCAAAATACAGCAGACATTTGTTAAACCCAAATAAAGTCACGCAAGGAAACCATTCCCTTCATAGGCAAACCTTTCATGCCTAATAACTTATGTCTGAGTTAAGGCAAAGCAGAATTTTCATATACTGACAGAACAGAATTTCATGAATTCCACTGGTAGTGAATTCTGAAATTTTGAAAGTGGAATCTTTTGTTGATCAGTAATCCACAGTTTACATACACCATGGATTAATTTTCTGCAGTCCTGTACTCACAGAAGTTATCCTCAGTTTACATAGAATGCTTTTCAGAATTTCTTCACAGAAATTTGAAGAAACAATTAAAAACAGAATTGCCATTCTGCGTAATTCTGCTGTGTAATCCCACCTCCACACAGCTGTAGACTCAGTACATATTCTTTAATGAGGACAGGAAATTATTTCTAACTGACAGGTGTTTGTAGTGTTCCTAGTTTTGAAATGATATTCATATCATTGAATGATACATATTCATCTGTGCTCAAATAAACCTTTGTGTGAAAATTTATATTTTGTATTGTTTGCTTTTATGGGCAACATTCTGAATAGTTCTCATCATGTAACCAGTAATTTGGAATTGTAGACTGCCTCTTTTAGTGTACAGAACTCTAGACACTGCTCTGATAAGTCAACAGCCCATGCTTAGCATTTTGTACACACATTGTGACCTACCGAGAACCCCAAATTACTACTTCCTGAAGAGAACTGTATGGAATGATGTTTATAAAAGGAAACAATGCAAAACACAATTGTTGACATCAAAGATTATTTAGTTACAGTAAAATATGGATCATTAGGAGGTACGATTTAATTTCTGCAAATAGGAACATCACAAATCGCTGCCAGTTAGAATGATTTCCTATCAGCTTTAAGTCAAATTTATAAATGACCTACACTAGACCAGCAAATCTCAAGTACAAAAGTCATTCAGTATTCACAAAAGGGGTTACTCAATCCAGAACAGCAAGAGGAAGGAGGTGCTGTTAGAACTATACTACTCTACTGGGGCTAAAGAATTAGAACTCTACTACTGGGACCTTTAATTTAGGGTAAAAGAAAAAAGTTAGTGTGTTTGTCTGAGTTGGGTGATGTGAATTGTTATCCGTGCAGTTAGCTAGGTATAGAAGGAAACTATGAATTGTTATATGTGCAGTTATCTAGGTGTAGAAGGAAACTGTGAATTAGGGGAGTGGCTTAGGCAGAAGGAAGCCAGGTGTTTTGATTTAAAACTGCCCTAGAGGCAGTTGTGGCAGAGAACAGCAAGAGGAAGGAGGTGCTGTTAGAACTATACTGCTCTACTAGGACTAAAGAACTGGAACTCTACTACTGGGACCTTCAAATTAGGGTAAAACAAACAAAAAGAGTGTGTTTGTCTAAGGTGAGTGAAGTGAATTGTTATCTGTGCAGTTAGGTAGCTGCAGAAGGAAACTGTGAATTGTTATCTCTGCAGTTAGCTAGGTATAGAAGGAAACTGAATTATCTGTGCAGTTAACAAGGTGTAGAAAGACGCTGTGAATTGATGTTATCTGTGCAGTTAGCTAGGTGTAGAAGGAAACTGTGAAATAGGGGGACTGGCTTAGGCAGAAGGAAGCCAGGTGTTTTGGATTTAAAACTGCCCTAAATAGCTTGTGGCAGAGAACAGCAAGAGGAAGGAGATGCTGTTAAAACTATACTACTACTGGGACTATATTGCCTCCTTCTCTTCCCTTCCTTCACTCCTACCCATAGCCAGTTCTACTTTTATAGGCACAAGATTTGACTGACAACAGGAACTTCCTGTTTGGGAGCAGGAGAGGAGTGATCATAAAGGCATAAAAGATTCACCATTCTAGAAGGAAAAGAGTAGCTCATCATCCCCCTAGCTGCTGGAGGTCTGACTCTGTGCAAGTAAGAAGAAGACTACTGAGGAATATAGGAACTTGCCATCCAAGAACAGAAAGGTCAGGAGCTTTAAGGGCACGGAGGCAGTAGGAAAGCAGGAGAAACAAATTATATATATTTAAAAAAAATAAACAGAGAGAGGAATGAGTAAGTATACAAAACAACAGTCAAGGGACCACAAATAAGATGTGATGGAGTGGGGAGGGAGGAGGGCCCATGGTATCAGTGTAAAGGGTTCAGCAGTGAAAAGAGGAATTAGGCTATGGAAATTTTGAGTGTTCATAGTATGATGGCTAGCAACATAAATATTGTATCCTGGAATGTTAAAGGGCACGTGACAAAAAGAAGAGGTACAAACTTTTGAAGCACATGCAAAAATCAGAGGGCAGATTTCCTTCTTGCAGGAAACCCACCTTCTAGAATCAGAAGCAATATGGTTAAGAAGGCTGCATGTGGGGCAAGTCTTTGCTGCTGGTTCAAGCTCACAAAGCAAAGGGTGGCAATCATGGTGTCAAGGAGCCTGGCTTTAAATGCAGCAAGTGTATTGCAGATTCCCTGGGTAGATACATCTTTGGGTGGGGACACTGGAGAGGACGGAGATTCTCCTGGGATCCATTTATGGCCCAAATATGGATACCCTTATTTCTTCATGGAGATCCTTAAATCCTGCTATCTTTCCTCTCTGTTCTCATCTTGCTGGGAGGAGATTGAATCTTCCTTCTCCTGGACATAGATAAGAGGGACAAACAGACATCCGGTCTATCTCTGGCTCAGAGGGCTATCAGGAGATGGTGGATAATCTAGGATTGTTCGATCCCTGGAGGGTCTTACACCCCAATCTGCAGGAATATACATTTCATTGTCAGGTACATAAGTCCTTCTCCCACATAGACTACTTCTTGGTGAGTAAGCAGCTTCTCCCAGGGCTCATGGCAGCGCAAATACTCCCAGAGGTCATATTGGACCACTCCTTGGTGTCCTGCACCATTTCCCTGATCCCATCCCAGATGTCTGAAACAGTTTGGGAACTTAACAATAGTCTCTTGAAAGATAAATGGGTAATAGATAAGCTAAAACCACTATTGCACAATATACCCATATTAATCTAAACTCTACGGGCCATGCTGATGTAGAATGGGGGCCTAAACTGCTGTATATGAGGGAGTTAATCAGAATAGCCTTGGTACAGAAACGAAAAGGAAAGACAAGCCAAGAAATTACTAGATAAAATTCGCAACTGGAGAAGTATATCTCCCAGTGTCCACGGAAACAACCTGTCAAGAGTTGGTTTGTGCCAAGGCACAATACCACAACTTGTTAACGGCAAAGGCAGAACACACCTGCTTAAAACACACTCTACTTACATCGACCAAGGCAAAAAGCAGGTCATCTATTAGCCATGAGGGTTAGGAAGCAAGAAACCCTCGAGGCTTATCAATGTAGTGTGCTCCAGGACTGATGGCCACCTTCTGACTGAACCAAAGGACATAGTAGCTGAATTCCAATCCTTCTACAAGGATTTATATGGAGCAGATCAGACCCTCCTCAACTGACCAAATGGATCAATACCTGGGTTCAATTGACCTACCAATCCTGTCCAGGGAACAGCGATCCTTCTGATCTCCCTGCTGTCAGAGAACGAAATCAGAATGGTCATCGGCAACCTATCACTGGACAAGGCCCGGGACCTGACGGCTTCTCTGCCAACTTCTTTAAAGATTTGGAGGAGGACCTAACCCCATGGCTGTTAGCTATTCCAGACCATCCTGAAAGGGAATTCGAGACTCGTGTCTCTTTGAAGCCCCCATAGTGGTCTTGCACAAAGAGGGAAGGATCCAGAACAGGTGTCAGTTACTGCCCTATCTCACTGTTGAACTACAACATGAAAATTTTGGCTAAGATCTTAGCTAACAGATTAGGCCGGGTGATACTCTCCTTGATCTGTGCAGAGCAAGCTTCATGGCAGGCAGACCAGCCTCGGACCACGTGAGGAAATTGGACCACATCTTCACTATATCCCGAGACAATATGGCTCCTGCAGTACTGTTATCCCTGGATGCAGAAAAAGCATTCGATAGGGTGGATTGGAACTTCCTGTTCAGGACATTGATTCGGTTCGGTTTCCTCCTCTCTTTGTGCAATGGATAAGGGCCCATATACACAACACCCACTACCTGCATATACTGTAACAGAACCCTTTCCTCTTATTTCCCTCTCCACTCAGGAACAAGGCAGGGATGCCCAATGTCCCTCTATTGTTCAACTTGTACCTAGAACCTCTTTTGAGTCGTATTAGGGCGGACCCAGGAATTAAAGGAATTCCAGTGGGGGACAAGAACTCAAACTTTCAGCATATGCTGACGATATCCTCCTCTATCTCTAACCTGAGGGCATCAATCACCAGAGTCCTTGACTTGATTCAAGAGTTTGGCTCCTGTCCAACTACAAACTGAATTTGGAAAAACTATAGTATTCCCCTTAACACCACACTTACTGTAAGGTAATTGAAGGCTTAGGGCTCAGATGGAAACATAAAAAATTAAATATTTGGGATATACTTAGCAAGAGACTCTAAATCCTTAAAACATTACAACTTAGATGCACTAGTTCAAGTAATTGTCAGGACTTAAACAGATGGACAACATTGCCAATTTCTCTATGGGGAGAGTGGGTCTCATCAAGATGAACATTCTCCCAAGAATCTTCTACCCCTCAATATGTTGAACATCTGGTTACCCCAGGTCTGGTTCTCTAGACTTCACTCATTGATTACCAAATTTTTATGGAAGGGTAAGCAGGCTCGTAGGGTATATGGGAAACTCACAGTACCCAAAATAAAGGTGATCTGAGGCTCCACACTTCAAAGTTTATTACTGGATGAGCCACGCAGCAAAATACATGAGGTGGTTGGAACAGCTAGACCTCTTGTCCTCGGATAGATACACACCCATCTGGTTAAAGCTAGAAAATGATCTCATCTCTTCCGCAGATCTTGCTGCCCTGCCCTTTATCATGTTTCCACCAAGAGGATACCACAGTCACTAGCTAATACTCTGCTTGGAACTTCAATCAAAGTTCACAGCCAAATGTGTGCTTCCCTCAAATATAAGCACACACGGACCCAATTCAGCCTGTGATAGGCAACCCGAACCTCAAGCTAGGAGGGGTGAAAGGTGAAGGCTACTTGGCTGCCCCAACTCAGACAAGTCAAGATTATAGATTTTGGCAGGGGAACACATCAAACAACAAGAAATATCCTTAGTGGATTTCAGCTAGGCCCCAACTCAAGCTTTAAAGTGTTTCAGCTCAGACACATGCTAGTTGCTTCCCATACAAAAAAAGTAACAAGGGATGGCAGCAGTTTCCTGCAGTCTCTCAGTGAAGTAATAACCCAGCAACATGCGGTTTCTAATATATACAGATTCCTTATTGGGAAAGTCTTCCCAAACCAAGATGGGTCCTCTTATTACTGGGGTTCCCAATTCCTGGATTTAACAATCAACTGGGAGAAGGTCTGGCAAGATACCCACCATTTTATATCACAAGACTGACTAAGGGTGATGCAATATCAGGTCATTAATAACATGTACTGCACACCAATCAAATTAGCTGGAATGGATAAATCCATCTCTCCAAATTGTAAGCATTGTATGCAGGAAAAGGATCCTTATATCACATTTTGGAGCTGTCCCAAAGTAGCCCCTTTATGGTCCCTGATGAAAAGAGTGGACCCCTTTTGGGTGTCACTGAACATATAGAACCAAAGGTGTGCCTGGTGGGTGACTACTCCAATATAGGTGTCACTGAAAGGAAATATTATGTAGCAATGATTTCAATGTCAGTTAAAAAAACTGGTACTCAGACACTAGTTAGACACTGACACCATATCCTACACTGAATGGTTGCAGGAGCTATCATGTAGCCTCTCAGTGAAAAGGATGATAGCTAGCATTCATAACAAGATGTTCAAATATGAAAGATATTGGAGTAAACTGCATGCATTATATTCCCTTTAAAGTATGTGAATGCATGATAAGGTCCTCCTAAAGCTGAAGGAACATATTAACTCTGATACCATGGGAAGGATGGGAGGGAGGAAGGATTGGTTTATGTGTGTATTTAATGCATTTTCAGGTTCTGTTTCCAGTTTTATGTTTCTTTTTCTGTAAAATGGCCTATTCATGCTATTCTAGCTTAGAACTTCGAACACTAAAGGTTCGCAAAAGGGTTCGAATCTGAGTCTCAGCTGATGACGTGTGTGTGGGGAGGAGGGCAGAGGCACATCCCAGCAGGCAGCCCTGATGTGGGGGTGTAGGGGTATGTGTGGGGACTGGAGGAGGCATGTCCCAGCAGCAGCAGGCAAGTGGCAGCCCGATGTGGTGGGGGTGCAGCAGCAGCAGCAGTGTTGTTGGGGCTGCCAGTCTTGCCAGATCCACCACGAGCTGTCTCACAGGTTGTGCTTGCGTAATGTACTTACGTGCGCTCAAGTGAAGTCATCCTCACCACCTGACCAATACTATGGTCAGGTGGGGTCAGTAGGCTGCGCGAGCCGCTGGATCTGAGGGGGCATTTGTCAGGGCAGATGCAAGCCGAGAGAGAGCCATTTGCTGAAGATTTCAGGAGGCAGCAGCAGCTACTTAATCTGTAGCGCATCATTACTACCGCAGCCAGCATTCTTGCCTAATACTACTTTACCAGGCCAGGCCCAGGTCGGTGTGGGTCACATCGACTGCAGCACTTGCTAGTTGCTGCAGTGCTTATTGAATTATTTAAAAATGTCATCATCCATTTTCCTGTGAAAAAGGGCTAAGCAGGCCTGAGAGACCGAGAACCAGAGAAAGGCTGAAAAAGGCTCAATAAATTAACGGTCGGGTGTGGGACTAGGGGAGGTTCAGGTGGAGGACTAATCAAGAATTGGGAAAGGAATAGGGATCGAGACCGAGATCAATATCAGGACTCAGGAGAGAGATAAAAAATAAAAAGAAGAACCTTGTGAAATGTGATTGTGATTGAAACTGCAGCACTGCACAGTGGTGCACACTCAGCAGCTGCCAGCAACAAGCATATAACAAGGGGGCAAAAAAAAGGCAAATAAATCTGTACCCTACAGTATGTGTCACAGAGAGAAGCCCAGTGGCCAGTTGTGTGATGGCATTAACCTTACATGACAGAAGTGTAGAAATATAATTCTCATTCCTGAGTTGTGTGTCATGTATGTGACTCCGTCTCCTGTGGTCAGCCCATCACCCTGCTGTCTGAGTGCCCCTTGACTGCACTGTACCCTACCCAGTGTGTGTTACAGAGAGAAGCCTAGTGGCCAGTTGTGTGGTGGCATTAACCTTATGACAGAAACGTAGAAATATAATTCTCATTCCCTGAGTTGTGTATGTGACTCTGTCTCCTGTGGTCAGCCCATCACCCTGCTGCTGTGTGCCCTTGACTGCACTGTACCCTACCCAGTGTGTGTTATAGAGAGAAGCCCAGTGGCCAGTTGTGTGGTGGCATTAACCTTACATGACAGAAACATAGAAATATAATTCTCATTCCCTGGTTGTGTATGTGACTCGTCTCCTGTGGTCAGCCCATCACCCTGCTGCTGTGTGCCCCTTGACTGCTATGTGTATGCCTATGCCCAGCAGCCCAGTCATTCTGTAAGCCTTGAACCTGGGATCCTTTAGTTGCAAACCGTCATATTCTTTAATTACTTTCAGTCTACTGCATCACAGTGTCACACAACCAAAATAAAATTTTGAAGTTGTAGCCAGCGATCACAGATCACATTGCTTTCTTACACAGGAATTGTGTGGGTGTGGGTGTGTTCACTGCAGTATACTGGTACTGTTATGGCTGACACAAACATAGATGAAGCATCTGGTGATGGTGTTGGAGTAGGTGTTGGTGGTAGTGGTAATCCTGGTGCTAGCAGAAATAACCAAAATGTTTCATGTGATAAAAATTCAAGAAACAGCAAAAAGAGCAACAGTGAAGTGTGGTAAGGGGACCTTTAAGAAAACCTGTACAGCTGCTGGGGTCACACGAGAGGCACCATAAGGTATGCCATTCATGCTGTTAAGATCCCTGTGACTAGCAGCAATAATGCAAGTGACAGTGAGTCCCTCTCTGACTCAGACAGTAGCTCTTTGTCTCAGTCCGATACTGTTGTGTCTCACGACAAATCATTACTTCCTCAACAAAGTGAAATGAGCAAGTCTGCTGACAATGAATTAGGTAGTGCACTTGCAAATACATCCAGCACAGTTGGCAATGAAAAGGGCATATCCATTGAATCCACCACTTCTGTGTTGGCCAGCAATGAAAATCCATCAGAGTCTTCTGCCCACTCTTCTAGCACCAAGGAGCATGTCCCGGGTTCTGTTAGGACAGGTGAAAAACACAAACAGTCTTTAGCTATCTTCCTAGCACTTGAACAAAATCTGTCACATCTGAGGTGTGGATTTATTTCTCTGTCAGTAAAACTGATCCATGCAGAGCAATTTGTTCCTGTGTAAACAGTGTAAAAGCCGTGGTAAAGTTGTGTCATGCCTTGCTCTTCAGCTCTTAAACGCCATCTGAAAAAGCATTCAGTTTTGCTTGATCATCCAAAACCATGTCCTCCATCTTCCAGACCGCACGTGACAAGGGTCAGGAATCTGAAATGGATACTGAATTGTCTGAACTTGATGCAGGCAGAACCACTGCCAGCCCTAGGATCACTGTTACCACCAATGCCAGCACCATTAGTACCAATTGCACATCCAGTGATGGCACTGAATGTATAAGTCCTAGTCCACCATCTCCGACCATCTGACCATCGAAGCACAGTGTATAATAAACCAGCAGGGACATGTTGTAAACAGCTAACACTGTCTCAGGCATTTGAAAGGAAGAATACCTTTACTAGAAATCATCCAAAGACCCTTCATCTTAACCACAGAATTGGTGAAATGTTACGGAGCCCTTCTCCCATACTCTTTGGTAGATCATGAGGATTTTAGGAGCTCATGACATTAGCAGAGCCTCGCTACAATGTTCCTCATCAAGGTACTTTTCCTATGTTGAAATACCAAACATTTATCAGGCTTTTAAAAGCAACAGTGATGCTTGCACTTAAAACTGCGGAGGGTGGGGTTATTCATGTCACAACAGATATGTGGACCAGCACTCAAAACATAGATTACATGTCCCTTACTGCTCATTGGGTCACGTTTCTTGTGCTTCTTCAAAACAAAGACACCCCAAAAGATGGCTGCTGGCATATAAAGAAGTTTGGGCAAAGTCATACTGCTGCAAACATCTTGCAGGAACTAAATGACCTCCTTGACTAATGGGTTTATTCTCACGGTCTAAAATGTGGCTTCATAGTAAGTGACAATGGAGCCAACATCTTGAAAGCAGTACAGGATGGAGGATTTCTGCATGCTTCTTGCTTTGCACATTGCTTACATTTAATTGTCATGGGATTTCTCAGCAATGAAACACAAGTGGATGGTATGATTGCTGTTTGCAAAAAATTGTGACTCACTTTTCACATTCAACCAAGGCTATACGGACAGTGTCCGAACTGCAAAAAACACAAGCTGCCCCAGCAAAAGCTGATTCAAAATGTTTCCACCATTGGAACTCAACGCTTTATATGTTGCAGCACCTCTCGGAGCAAAGCAAACTGTACATGAGTATTGCTCAGTTACATTATTAGAGATGGCATTATGCTGTCTGTGCTGCAGTGGAAATTAATGGAGGTGGTGTGCTGCATCCTAGCTCCTTTTGAGACAGCTACAAGGGACATGTCTTCTGAAGGCGCATCTGTGAGTCACGTTATCCCACTCATAATGCTTATTTCACATCATCTTAGTGTTCTAAATCTACAAATAGAAAAGACAGATCTGAGCGCAGACAACATGTCGCCTGTATCATGGGAATCTCGTAAAGAGAATGAGTGAACACTTCAAAACCAATGACAAATTAGTTGCAATGACGAAATCAAAACACTACATCCTTGCAGCTCTCTTAGATCCCAGGTTCAAGGCTATACATCTTCTAAAAACAGATGATATAGAGCAGTACAAATGTCTGTTGCTAGATGAGCTGCAGCACTCACAGGAGTCAAACACAGACACGCACAGTACCTCAGGTTGTCATCACCACAACATGCAGGTTCATCTTCACAAAGAGATACAGAACTGGAAAAGTCACCAAACATTAACAGTAGTTGTTCCACAACTGTCACTTCTTCAACCCTTAGTAGCAAGCTAAATCTGTGGCAAAACCTTTCCCAAATTGCTGCCATACCAGCTTCTGCTGATTCCTCTTCTGAGCGGTCTCTGTCATCATGGTAGACAGTTACCTGCAAGAACTGCCTATTCCTATTGATGCATGCTCTTTTGAATACTGGAGATCAAAAAGTCAATTTGGACAGAGCTGTATGATGAAGCCTGTAAATATCTTGGTTGTCCTGCAACAAGTGTCTCGTCAGAGCGCATGTTTAGTACAGCTGGCAATATTGTGACAGACACCAGAAATAAGTTGCTGCCAGAAAATGTACATACGTTAACTTTTATTAAAGTTAATAAGTCAAGATTTTCATATCCCTACAAGAATATACAAACTGATCCTGAAGTGATTGATGTTGTGGATGTTGATGGTGATGACAACTCAGATGGTGGTGGCTGGTAAATACTGTGAGGACAGAGTCTTTCTGCACCAAAGAAAACTTTTACAGACTGGGTGATGACTTTGGTTGTCTCTCTCTTTCTCAATCTACTACCTTGGACTATATACCCCCAAAACTTTCACCATTTCATGGCAAACTGCTTTGTAGCTAGGGTCTAAACTAAAGTCAACAAGTTTTATATACAGGGCAATTTTAACATCAGTGAGAACAGGCCCAAATTTGGCATAAAAGGACACTGTCACGTCAATCCTTTCTGTATCATATTATTTATAATTAAAGTGCAAACATATATTTTGGATTTACCTTCTGTGACTTTGTTGTGCATCAATATGGGCTGGGACCGGGGCGGTCTATTTTTCAATTTTAAAGAGGACAAAACAATGAGTTCTAATTGGTAGCTGTTTATTATTTTTTCAATTACAGAAATGTTAGCCATAAACCAAAAATGGATGCTAGTACATGGGTGAGGTTGTGGGTTGGTTTTAAATGGGTGTAAGGGTGGTATGGGTGCTACTGCACAGATGAGGGTGGTGGAAGAAAAGTGGAATGGGTGATGGGGTGAAAGGTGGGTGTTGTTTTAGTCCTTTCATTTACAGATTCGTGATCGGCTGGTGATGGTGAGGAAAAAAATGATGACAGACCGAACTTCCTGTACATATATATATATATATATATATATATATATATATGTATACAATATATATATATATATATATATTCTTATTAAATACATTGCAAACTGCTGCCACCTAGCACAATTGTCTTGTCCCTTAAAAAGAATAAAGGAATCAGAAATAAAGAAAATCTGCATCAGCAGTTTTCACAGAATGTGACCTATCATAAAGTGTTTTTGCTTTACAAGTAGTGATAATTTGATACATAATGGGGTTGACAGATGCTGTCCCTTAAACATCACATGCCAACTGCTGTAGCTACATTAAATGTTCCTTAAGTTAGTATGTGGTGAGAAACCACTTTTTATTTATGTGACTGAAATAGAGATTTTATTGAAGCATCAGCTGCAAAATGCATCATCATAGAAAGTTGTATGTGTTACTTCAATTTGCCAACAAAAATGTTGGTATATGTATGCATTATCTTAGAAAATTGCATGCATTTTTGCCAGCAACAATGACTGGCATATTTTTTATTCAAATGTCTTGACTGACTACGTTATGACATAATATGTTTTGCAACAGTTCCACATGCTGCTGCTGTAGTACCTTGCTTGACTTTGTTGTAAAAGCTTGCTTTTAAACATAGCAACTTTGATTTACTCATTTAAAACAGAAAGCAGCAAATAGCTGAGATTAGGTAATATCAGTTATTTTTTCTCATAATTCATGACGATGAGTATATATAACTGAGTACATAAATGGCTAATGTGCCTCTTTCTTTCACTAAGGAACTATGATGCAGCTGCAGCAGGAAAACTTTTAACATATGGGTGGGTGGGTGGGCCTGTTACATATTAAGTTGCTGGCTTTAGAAAACAGAAGAAACCATAGATAAACCTAGTTGTATTCCTATGAATGTCACACATGATGATTTCTCTCCCTTATATTGAACAGTTTTTCCTTTACATGTATTTTATTACTATCTTCATTACTGGGCACAATAAAAATAGGGTTCGGGTTCTAAAAGTTATAAAAAATTAGAACCCTAGAACTTTTCAAAGTTCTAGACTAGAACTAGAACCCAGAACTTCAGAGGGTTCTGACAACCCTACTATAGAGGCACCTGCAGTGGAGACCAAGGAGGATGTGGGAACCTCCACAAAGGAGACCCACAGGAAGGTGGCTTGAGATCCCAGAGGGAAGCAACTTGGTGGGGGACTCCATTGTTAGGAGGGTAGAACTGGTGGAGGGAGGGAGAAGGAGGTGAGGTGCCTGCCTGGCGCCATGGCTTGAGGGACAGGGAGGCGAATCCTCAGGATGTGGGAGCAGCTATGCAAAGGGGCGGAGCTGGATGTCGTTGTCCACTTAGGGACAAATGACTGACTGGGAAAAGGATCAGAACAGTGGAGTAGGGGTTTGTGTAGTTGGAGGGGCCTTGACAAGTAGCACACTCAGTAACCTTCTCGGAGGTGTTGCCTGTCTATGGCATGGGTGAGGATAGGGTGCTCCGCACCATGGGATTCAATCAATGGTTGAAAAACTGGTGCAGAGCTCAGGGTTTTGACTTTATTGGGGACTGGGGGTCCACCTGGAGGATGCAGGCCTATACTGTTGTGATGGTCTACATCTGTCCAGGAGGGAACCAGGATACAGGTAATAGGTTTAAATGCTTCATTGGCAAGCATTCAAACTAGCCAAGGGGAGAGGCATGGAAAAGCAGCAGGGAAATCTGAGTCCCCACCAAAAATCAGGGTAGTTAGTGAGGTAAACATAAAGATAGAGATGTTGATAGGGAGAAGGGCAGGTGTAAATGGAGAAAAGGCAAGGCAGTAAAGACAAGGATGGGGCAAAATGGGGTACATAAGGCCATCAATAAATGGAGGTAATGAGTACTAATGCCCGCAGTTTAGGTAACAAGCTCCCTGAACTGATGGCCTCCAATGGAGAGAGATGCCTGGATATCATGGCAGTCACAGAAACATGGTACACAGATAACCATGACTGGGATGTCAACATACCGGGGTACACATCTACAGGTGGGACAGGGAGGGTAGAAGGGAAGAGGAGTAACTCTCTATGTAAGGGAGGATCAAAGCAATGGAACAAAAGGGTAAACAGGGAGGACAGGAGGCACTGTGGGAGACTGGAAATGGCATCACAATCCACACAGGGTTGCATACAGACCCCATCTCAGGGAGGAAATGGACAAGAAAATGACCGAAGGTATCCTTAGGATGGCAGAGAAAGGGAGATATTGTTGATGGGGATCTGAATATGCCAGATGTTACCTAGAACACCTTTGCTGCAGCCACATCCAAGAGCAGGGCCATTCTCAATGCCCTACAGGGCATGCCTTAGACAGCTAGTGCTGAAACCCACTCGGGAGGGAGTAATCTTAGACTTCATACTCTCAAATGGGGACAGAGAGAGGATCTCAGATCTAGAAGTGGGTAGCCATCTGGAACAAGAGACCACCAAACAGTGTGGTTCAAGATAAACTCAGCTGCAGAGTCAAGTCATACAAAAGTGAGGGTACTGGACTTCAGGAGGCTGACTTTGCCAAAATGGGGCGTGCCTCAGAAATGCACTAGCAAACAGGCAAGAAGGAGGAGTGGAGCAACAATGGGAAACATCAAACTGCGTCACAGAGGCAACAAGCCTTTGTGTGAAGCAAATAAACAAATCAAAATGAAAGAAAAACACTATGGTTCTCAAAAGAGGTGGTGGGAAGGTTAGAGAGAAAAGATAGCATTTAGGAAGTATAGGAAACACAGAAGGAAGGAGCAGGACTGAGAACTGTACCAGTTAAAGTAGAAGGAAGTAGGGAAGGCAGTCAGAATAGCAAAGGCCCAGACCGAGTACAAGATAGCCAACTCTGTTAAGAAGGGGATAAAACCTTTTATAGGTACATTAGGGAGCGTAGAAAGACAAAGGGAGGGTAGTGAGTCTGAATAAAGGGGACGGTGGGTGGGCAGAGAGGACAGTGAAAAGCAGGGATACTGAATGAATACTTCTGCTCAGTATTCACAAAAGAAAAGGAGGAGGTACCTAATTCAATCAATAGAAGCACTCTGGATAGGGGTTGATCCCAGTTCTTTCACAGAAGAAAGGGTTCTGAAAGAACTCCTAAAACTGAAGGTGGACAAAGTAATGGGGCTAATGGGATTCACCCCAGAATTCTAAAAGAATTAAGGGAGAACTAGTGACACCACTGACTAGCCTTTTTAACAAATCATGGGAGGATGGTGTGGTACCTGAGGACTGGAGGAGGGCGGATGTGATTTCCTTCACAAAAGTGAGAGCAAGACAGAGGCAGGAAACTGCAGACCTGTCAGTTTGACCTCAGTGGTAGGGAAAAGAAGGAATCACTTCTGAAGGAAAGAATTGTTGAGTACCTAGAGACCAGTGGGCACAGGACCCAATGCAGCATGGATTCACAGTGGGAAGGCCATGTGAAATGAATCTAATCAATTTCTTTGACTGGGTGACCAAAGCAGTAGACCAGGGAGGGGCTGTGGACATGGCCTACCTAGACTTTAGCAAGGCATTTGACACAGTCCCACACAAAGCTTAATAAACAAATTAGCCAGCCTGGGAGTGGGTCCCAGGGTGGTAGCCTGGTAAAACACTGGCTGGACAACAGGATACAGAGGTAATAGTAAACAGAGTCCACTCTGAAGAAAGGGGTTATTAGTGGGGTACCTCAGGGTTCAGTACTGGTCCGGTCTTTTAATGTCTTAATAGGTGACATTGCAGAGAGACTGGAAGGAAAAGTATGCCTCTTTGCAGACGGCACAAGATCTGCAACAGGGTTGATACACAAGGGGTGGAAAGGATGAGAAGGGACTTGGCAAGGTTGGAGGAATGGTCAGAAGTATGGCAGCTTGGATTCAATGTAAAGAAGTGTAAAGTCATGTACCTGGGAAACAAAAACCCAGGGAAGAGTACACAATTGGGGGATAGTAATAAGAACAACAATGGAAAGGGACCTGGGGGTAATCACATCAGATGACCTAAAAGTTAGCAAGCAATGTGAGGAGAAGTAGGGAGGGCTGGGTATACTGGAATGTACAGGAGAGTCATCACCAGTAGAAAACAGGAAGTTGTTATCTCTCTGTACAGACAGTTGGTGAGACCCCATCTGGAGTGCTGCTTGCAGTTCTGGAGATCCCGTCTCTGCACGGGCATAAGCAGGATGGAGACAGTCTAGAGGAAGACAACTAAAATGGTACAGGATCTGCAACAGAAGCCATATGAGGAGAGACTAAAGGAACTTAATATAGATGCCCTTGAGAAAAGGAGGGAGGGAGGACATGATAGAAACTTAAATACCTCAAGGGAATCAACAAAGTCCAAGATGGTAGCATCTTCCAGAAAAGAGATGTGCAAGAACAAGGGGACCCAATTTGAAGATAGAGTGGGGACAGCTGAGGGGTAATGTGAGGAAGTATTTTTTCACAGAGAGGGTGGTGGATGCATGGAACGGTCTTCCTGAGGAAGTTGTGGGGTCAAAAACTGTGAGGAATTCAAGAATGCATGGGACAGACATAAGGCAATTCTTGTAATGGGTGGAAAAATAGGCCGTTGGTTAACTAGGATCTGCAGCTTATCCAGCAGGTAGGGAAATGGGCAGACTAGGTGGGCCAAGTGGTCCTATCTGCCATCAAAGTCTATGTTTCTATGTTTCATTCATTAAGAGTTACTAAGTTATAAAGAGTACATAAAATAACATTGAATGAATATTTATATAAATTAAATTGTGCTGCATGATATGCAAATTTGCCATGATAAAATGTTGCAATTAATTATTTTAATTGGTGATGGTGTATAAGAGGACATCTCAGCACTGCAGCCGTTACACTGGCTTCCAATTAGGTGGCACACAACATTTATGATTTCATTGTTATTATGCAAAGCTGTTCATGGTTTGGACCAGGCTACTAAAAATATCTGTTATGGTACACTCCTGGTTGCTTACTCTGTTCACAGAGGGGTGCTGTTGGTTAAAATAAGATCCCAGTTAAAGTAGTCAGGCGGTTGAGCTTTCTCAGTGGTGGTCCCAGCTATTTGGAACTCCCTCTCTGCATCTGAAGAGTTCCCTTTGGTAGAGACACCTAAAAGGGGCTAAAGTTTTATTTGTTTTCAAGCATTCAGCGTGGTTTAGTTTATCTATTTATTTGTGAATGAATTTATTATGAAGTTTTTGCTGCTCTATATTTATATAATGTATGGGCGCCTTTATTATTACCTGAAATCAAGCAGTTTGCAACGTTGTTACGAGTATCACTGTGATGTCAAGAGGTTGTTTACCCTCTTGACTCCGCCACATCGATACCGCAACAACCTCGCTTGTATTTGTGCATGTGTGTCTCCTATAGTTTGCGGACTTCGTATTCTGACAAAACGGCCGTAAAGAAAGAGCCATACTGAAGAAGAGCAGTGCAAAATAAAATACTGACAAGTAAAGACTATTTTCTTATAACTGGTGTCCACACACTATAAAGCTAATGGATGGGCATCAGTTAACAACCTCACTGAATTCACTTTCTGAAGTTGCCATGACAACAGTAAACCTCTCGAGCTTGGCTCTTGAGGTTTACATTGTTGTCCTGGCAACCTCTCAAAATGAATACAGCATGGTTATTATTCAATTCCCATCCATTATCCTCTGGCCTAGATATTCAGAGCAGTTCTTTGGCGCACTCCAGACATATGCCGAGCGATATTCAAAGAGAGCAACCGCGCATGCTAGTACCATTGTGCCATGGCACAAATGTAATGTATACAGCACAAGTGTAGGGAGCATTCCCCATGAATATTCAGCGCAACGGATAGTCAACCTTGAAGCCATGGCGCAAGTCTGAGCAAACCTATGATGCACCAGCCAGACTTGTTCCTATAAAAACATGGCTCAAACACATAGACAGCAGATGCGCAACCCCATGCCCAGAGAGAGAGAGAGAGAGGAGAGAGTGAGATAGAGAGAGAGAGAGACAGAGAGGTGGAGAGAGCATGAGAAACACAAACAGTGAAACAGAGACATAGAGTCTGACAGACAGACAGGCAGGCACACAGCTGCCCAGGGGACAGACACACAGACAGAGGGATGGAGAGTGCCCCATTCCTAATGGAGGCAGTAATGAGGGATGTGAGGAAGAAGGAGGAACAGCTACATGGCCAATGAAGGGCCTGGTGGAAGAATGCCGGCACAGTTGGTACTGAGCCCGTATCAAATTCGAGAACTATAGTGACACCGAGATTGTGGGCCAGTACTGCCTGAACAGGGCCATTCTGAGCAGTTCTGCAAGCTGTACAGTGAGGAGATGTAGGCACCCACAGATGAAGTCATGCTATGTCCATGGAGACCAAGGTGACCACCGTCATGTGCTTGCTCACCACGGGCACCTTCCAACGACCAACAGGGGAAACCCAGTCGGCCACATCCCGCCTCCTCACCCAGTTCCTCAATGCCCTGCTGCCACGTGCTTCAGAGTACATACAGTTCCCCAGCACACAGGCAGAGCATACAGGAAACATGCAGGACTTCCACAGGGTTACAAACATGCCTGGCATGACTGGGGCCATTGACTGCACCCACGGGCATCCACATGCCACTAGGACCCGAAGGTATGGCATACATAAACAGGAGGTGGAACCTGACCATCAAGTGCCAGGTGGTGTGTAATGCCATGAGTCACATCATCAATGTCTGGCCACACCCTGGGAGTGCACCGATGCATTCATCTGGCACAGCTCTGTGCTGTGCCACAGGTTGGAACATGGGGACATCCCATGGGCCACCTTGTGGGAGAGTATTGCTTCACCTCCTACTGGTGTTACCAGCAGAGGAAAGGTACAATGAGACACACGCCAGCACATGCAACATCATCGAGCACATCTTTGGCATGCTGAAGGCATGATTTCATTGCTCAGACAGGTCTGGTGGTGCCTCACAACACAGCCCCTCGAAAGCCTGGTGGCAATTCCTGGCCTGCTGCATACTGCACAACATGGCCATTGAGCTGGTATAGCTGTTGAGGCTGATGAAGGCAACAGTAGTGGGATGACAGTGACAATGGGCCGGAGGGGGTGGGCAGCCACCACTTGGGTGGAGGGACCCCCAACTCCTGCAGTTGGCACGTCGTTACCATGACATGATTGCACAGGAACACTTTGGTGAATGCAGGTAGGTGGTGTGGCACACATGCATGGGCCACACAGACCAGCACACACACACATGCAGGGATGGGCACAGTGAGATGCATGCACAGAATGTGGCACACAGCAGGGATAGGGAGGCAGTGGCACACACCTGCACACACACACACACACACACACACACACACACACACACACACGCCACACAGGCATGTGCACACACACACACCCACCCACACAGGCAATGGAACATGGTGTGGATCAGATGCATGACACCAGTGAACAGGCGCAGCCAGTGCTGGGCTGCCTCATCCATGCCACACATCTGAGCAGCTCGGCATGCACACACAGGTAGCATGCAGCACAACACAGGTGCATGCCACATGTATACCACACCTGTACCACCCATGTGTGCACAGGGCAGCAGCTGCAGACTGCGGGCAGGGCAGCACACACCTGAGGCCAACTGCATGGTCCCACGGCTGCCACAGCCCATGGACAGCCATGCTGGAGCCGATTGGCAGCCACAGGCTTACCATTGGCCATGAGGGGTGTCAGACCTCCCCCCTCAGGAATGAATATATGTGACTGCAACTGTGTCCTCATGGGGTATGTAGGTGGCTAAACAAGCTAGCCCCGACATGCCAGGGATGCTTGTGTCTGAGCCCAGCATGCACTGTGATGGGGTCGCCCAATGCTGGAACCGTGGGTGGACAGCATGCACCCAGTGGCAGCCAAGTTTCAAAGCCATCCGCAATGGCACCGTAATGCAGTCCATAGCTGCAGTCATGGCTCCTGCATGCGCTGCAGCCCTTTCAGGATCTGGCGCAGTGCCCTGTGCTGTGGGTATGGCGCTGGGACCTGATGGTGCCTGTGAGCGGCGGGGAGACTTCCCACAGTGTTGCCCACACTACCCAGGATCAGGGTGATGTCATCCTCAGAGTCGGATCCCACCCGAGCTGTCTCTGTGCAATGCACACCAAGGCTGGCATCCTGCAGGAAAACATCCAGGGCCACATCTGACCCCAAGCCAAGGATGTCCACTGGCACCATGGTGCTCTGCTGCAGCCTGTTGAGGCCACAGATGCCAGTGGATGTTTAGAGTTCGTCCACAGGGGCCACAGATGTGGCTGATGCCCCATCCTCTGCTAGGAGGCATGCTGGTGCTGTAAGAGAAGAGGAGAGTGTCAGTGGTGCATAGGCCCCTATGTGCCCCCCCGATGCGCTTGATGTCTGTGGCCAGCATTGTGCCATGTGTGGGGGTGCGCACACGAGCATGTGGCATTGGGACAGCAGCATGCATGCCAGCATGCCAGTGTACACACCCTCTGGGCCAGTACATGTGTGAGTAATATACATACCATGCAATGATGGGCTGCCCCCAATCTGGAAGCCCTCCGGGCACATCCTCCACAGTGGTGCGGTGGATGGTGGCCACCACTAACTCCTCTGTGGGCATCAGTGTGGGTGCGGTTGATGGCCCTCTGCTGATGGCACCACAGGATGCTCTTATGGTCTCCACCTTCTCTTTGATATGCCACCTGTCCATCTGAACCTTCTTGTGGCACTTCTGTGCAGACCCTGCTGGCTGCCGTGCTGGTTCCGTAGGCCACCACCTCATTTCATCTGACAGACCTGTAGTCTTGCGGTGTAGCTGCTCAATAGAGCCTCTCTGTCAAGGTAGGCCTAGAACCGGGCATCAGTCTCTCCCTTGGCAAGTTGGGCCTGCGCGCGCAGGACCACACCTCGCCCCTCCTCTTGTCCCGACATGTTGCCACCTGTGAACATTGACAGCACAGTGTGTCAGTGCCAGCATGGCTCTGGGAAGTCCCACTTTACAGTGCTGCTACATCTCTGTGTGTTCCTGCAGCGGCCTCCACTTACCTGTCAAGGTTGCAATACCGGTCCGTGGCCTGTGTTGTTCCGTGGCACTTATAAGGTACATCACATGCAAATTAGCTGTTGCGCAATGGTAATGATATGCTAATGCACCCTACTGCGCTGCACATTGGCTGATGAGGTCATTTGCATAGCACAGCTAAATATCATGATTTTCACCATGCTCAACAGTGTTGCACTGGAGCAACTCCATGGTGCATGTCCTGTGCATGTGCATGTCCTGCACATGTGTGGTGCATGGTCCAACAGTGTGTATATGCACACCCCATCGCACAGTCCTATCGCGCACATGGCATGTCTTCTGTGATACTGTGCTATTGCGTGACACGCCACTGTTGGCATCGCATGCCCACGCGCACTGTACCAAGGCCCAATCGTGCATCTGCATGATGCAGCATGCTATGCATCTCCCACACATGCGTGACACTGCATGGGGTCAGGATCTGTCACCTCTAGCTCAGGGTCATGATACCACACAGGGTGGGTCATGGTGTGGTGTGTGCCCGGACACACACACCTGTGGACCTGTATTAGCAGCCACATTGTGCATCTGCTCACATTGTGCATCTCCTCACTGAACGATTGCATGCTGTTGCTCCCTATCTGCACAATGCACATGTGCTGCCACCACGTACGTGTTCCATCCAAGGATACCCTGAACACCATTGTGTATGGAAATAGTGAGCAGACGACACTGTTGGGCACTCAACTGGTCGGATATTGAGCTGGTAAACCTGGTGGCAGTGGTCCAGTCATATGTGGCCCAGCTCTAGGGCAGGTGCCACTCCAGCAGGCACAGGGGGAAGTGTGGCAGAGCGTGTTACTGGCCCTGATCCGAACATGGGCGTGGCCCATTTGGCTGAGCAGTGTTGCCACTGGTATAGGGACCTGTGGTGCAGGAGTTAGATGTGCTGTGCAGGCTACAGTTGAGGGTGCAGCGTGGGGCTGTCCCACAGCCAGGTAGGTGTGTGATGCTGGCATGCATGCCCACTGTGGTGTGTTCTGTTTTGTGGCATGCTCTGCAGCTGGAATGGGACCATCCTTGTGATCAGTCAGCATGCATGTCCATGGCACGTGTGGCGAGTATGCTGGTGTGTTGGCTGGGGTGGTGTCAGCCATCAGCCAGTGCGCACTGTGGGCTGTGGGGTGGCAGGGGAACCATCCATGCATGTGTACTCATGGCCTCCTCTCTATATGTTGTCCACAGGGCCAGAGGACCGCAGGTGGTCCAGGGAGGTTACGGACCACAGGAGGGCCAGGATAGTCCATAGGCCACTGTGTGTAGGGGCTGGAGAGGTGCAGGTAAGAGTGGTGACATTGGTGGTGCCTGTCACTGTGGGTGGGCATAGGGTGCAGGGGTGCGTGGTGAATCAAACTTGTGTCAGGTTGGCTATGTGTGGTGCATGGTCCGGCCTGTCGCTCCACCATGGCATGTCCGCTGGCAGTGTGTGGCCAGCTGTGGGGGGTGCACCCAGCCACCACCTTGTGTGCTGCATCAGTGCTGCCACCCTGTGCCATGTGCCCATGTCCATGTGAGCATGGTGCCAGTGGACTACACTGTCTACCTGTCTGCACCATTGTGGTGTGCCATTTGGATTGCTGGGGTGGCTGACATGGCACAGGTACATTGTGGACCCCCTGTGGTGCTTTCCCTCACTGTCCACTGCATGCCATGGGTGGGTGGTGGACATATGTGCAGTGCACTGATTACCTCTCTTGTCCCTTTCCCTAGGTGCACATCTGCCTGCTGGCAGGAGGGCAGCCCTGCTGAGACCACTGGGCCTGGTGATGGTCATTGCACTCCAGAGAAGGATCCTGCGGGTGACAGTGGGGATCAGGAGCACAGTGGGCCCTGAGAGGTCCTGACTTGACATTGAGGGGGTCTTGTCTACATTGCCCCTCCTCCAATTCCTGTTCTCCAGCATTACCACCTCCATTTGTACAGTCCCTGCTCCCCGTCCCCTCTCCTCACCCCTCTCATGCCCTGTTTTTCTACTATTGTATTTCCTTTTGTGATATAAACATGCTTTTGTGATGCATATTGGTGTCTGTGTCTGACTTGTAGGTGTCATGGGAGCCATGCTGCAGCTGTTTGTTCTCTGTTCTGGGGTCACCGTGGGTGCAGAGTGGGTCACTGGCACCACCATGGTGGCTGTGGGGTCTGTGTTGGCTGTACTGATGTGTCCCATGGTCTTGGTATGTTTACCTGGGTGTGCATTGGTAGGGCTTGCTGGTTCATGGACACATTGGGTGCTGTTCCACTGTGTGCGCCCATGGGAGTGGAGGGGCCATGGTTGGGGTATGGGTCCCCTTGGTGGCATGGCCTCCCTGTGGTTGTTGGGATTCCACCTTCCATGGGTGCACTGTGCTGCATGGGGCTGCCTGTGGCATTGTGCAGGGTGGTTTGGCACTAGTGTGGGGTGGGGGCATGGGTATCATTGTGCCAGGGGACGGGGTCACTGTGTCTGGGGTGTGCTCAGCATGGGTTTCCTGCACCCCTTCCCTGTGCTGCAGTGGTTCTGTGTTCCTTCTGCCTGTTGCTCCTGCACTTCTCACTGGTGTTGTGCTCAGGTCTGCCTCATCTGGTTGCGCTGGTGCATCTTGGTTTGTGCCCAGGCACATCTTTTGCCATATTCAGCCAGCTTGCAGACAGGATTTTCAGGTGGCACATCTTCTGAATATGGCTCTGGGTGTGCCATGGTGCACTTCACTAGTGCTGCACTGGTCTTGAGCCAGGTAATGGCGCATTTTGAATATCCTGCCCTCTATGTCATAATCTTTTCTGGAGTATTTGTTTTATTGTGTAAAATACCCTGACCCTTGGGATAGGGTGCCATAGAAAAAAGCTACATCATACATAACCCAGTAAAGCAAAGCACCATGAGATGCTTAGCAATCACTCAACACTAAATAATTTAGACTGGTTTTGCTTTAAGCAGAAGTACATGGTGCCAAGTTGACTCACACACACTGGAAAGGCTGAAACAGAAGATACAGACACATGTTTCATTCTTCTCAGGACTCATCAGTGTGCCTCATCTGTATCTCAGCTCATGGAAGAATGAACCAGCTGTTACAATTGTGTTATGGGTTTGGGTCATGGTGATCCTCAAAGAGGAAAGCAATCTAAACAACAAAAATCTCAGAAAAATGCATAGAGGCAAGGATACCTGGAAAGGGTACTGGAAACAAAGCCAGTCCTCAAAGAAATACCGAATCCACATATTTCAATAATGCAAAGCACCACGTATGTGCATGCAAATCATCATGAAAGAATTTGGACTGGCTTTGCTTTAAGCAGGAGAGCATGGTGCCAACTGCATTTCATTGAGACTGCAAAAGCTGCAGACAGAAACATAGAAACAGAATATGACGGCAGATAAGGTCCACCTAGTCTGCTCACAAGCACTTCTTTGTACATCTCAGGAATCATCAGTGTACCTCAACTATATATTAACCTAAGGGAAAATGAACTGCCCTTGTGATGGTATTACATGTATAAAGTAAAATTAGATCATTAGTGACATTGCAGATGGACTAGAGGGTAAGGCTTGTCTGTTTGCAGATGACACCAAAATCTGCAACAGAGTAGATGATCCAGATGGGGTGGGCAGAATGAGAAGAGAAATGGATAAAACAATACAATGGTCAGAAGAGTGGCAACTGGGATTTAATGCAAAGAAGTGCAAGATCATGCACATATGGAAGAGAAACCCTGAAGCCACCTATAGGCTGGGAGGGAGTTGCTGGCAGTCACAAAGGAAGAAAGAGACTTGAGCGCCATCATCACTGATGACCTGAAATCATCCAAGCAGACCTCTAAAGCAGTAGGTAATGCTAGGGTGGATGTTAGGGTGTATAGTAGGGGTATCACAAGTCATAAGAGGGAGGTAATAATCCTCTTTACAAGACACTGGTTAGGCCCCATCTGGAGTACTGCATGGAGTACTGGAGGCCACACCTTCACAAGGACATTAACCAAATTGAGGCAGTCCAGAGAAGGGCAACAAAATGGTGCAGGGACTGCATCAGAAGACATACGAGGACAGATTAATGGAGCTCAATATGTATACCCTTGAGCAAAGGAGGGAGAGAGGTGATATGATTGAAACATTCAAACACCTTAAGGGCATTAACAAGGTGAAAGAGTCTAACATGTTTAAATATAAGAAAAATAGCAGGACAAGAGGACACAGCATGAGATTAGAGGGAGGCTGATTAGGGGAATGAGGAAATTTCTTTTCACAGAAAGAGTGGTAGATGCATGGAATGGCCTACCTCAGGAAGTGGTGGCTATGAATACAGTGCAGGGCTTCATACAGGCATGGGATAGGCATAAGGGAGCAATACAGATGAGCATGAATAGATAGACCACTGACAGAGCAAGGCCGATGGCACATTTATAAGGTAGAAAAAGAAATGGGCAGACTGGATGGGCCCTTGCGTCCTTATCTGATGTCAACCTCTATGTTTCTATGTTACAATTTATACCCCTTAATACAACCGTATGAAAGTTGCCAGTAGAAAAAAGCCTTAGTGGTCTGTCAAGTCTGGTCTATTGTGCAGCTCAGTCTATTTTACTGGAGCTGCCCCACCTCCTCTTGCCCCCAAGAGGGTAACCAGTGAGGTGGACGCATGGGGAAGGGCACCATCCTTTATGGTGACTCCTTCCTGGTGCAATCCCTCATAGCTATGGGGAGGGTTGAGCAACCGGATGAGGCTGTGGGTGAATCGGTGACAGGATGTCGTTATGCATACATGCATGGGGGTGGGAGTGAGTACAGGGATCGTGGGCTGGAAGGGGTGGAGAGGTGGTAGGGGTGGTGCTGTGGTGGCTGGCCAAGCCTCGTCATGGCATTGGGGGTTGGTGAGTGGATGCGGTGGGAGAGAGGTACGGGTTCGGTTCTGGGCGGTGGTAATTTTATTGTGCTCGAATATTTTTTCCCTGCTTTCACCCCCACATGCAACCCCCTAGAGTTGAGAATCCTATGGGGGTGGGGGTGAAGCCCTGCAAGGAGGTGAGGGTGGGTGCAGTCAAACACCACAGAAAGCAGTAAAATAGTGTCCTGGCACCATTGTCCTGAGATGCCAGGGTTGTCAGAGTGCCAAAAATGTTTCGGCACTCTGACTGATGATAACAATGTCGCCTTTAGGCATTTGCGTTATCACACAGACCCCCAGAGTGATCCTCCCCTTCCCTCATCCCTCTCCTCCCTCCTGTTGCCACTTGCATTTTGATCCTGTTCCACACCCCTTAAAACTTCCCACTGTTTCCAAAGATACCACCTCCTCAGGTAGTTCATTCCACTTTCACACCACCCTTTTGACACCGCCTTTCCATGAAATAGCCTCCTCATTTTTTAAAAATCTACCCCACACAAGTTTCAGACTGTGGCCCCTAGTGGTCCCCTCCCTTTTAAATTGAAAATGCCCTCCACTCCAACCCTGTTTATACCTCTAGATACTTAAAGGTTTCTATCATATCCCCTTTCACTTCAACAAATATTACGCCTCCTTAACTCTCATTGTATGGTTTGTCTCCCATGCCCTGGATCATCTTGGTCACCCTATGCTGGACCCCTTAAGTAGCTTTATGTCCTTCATTAAATAAGGCCACCAGAACTGCACACAGTACTCGAAGTGTGGTCTAACCAATGACCTGTACAAGGGCAGAATGACTTCTTCTCCCCTGGAGATGCTTTTATTTGCTTTGGCTGCCACTTTACAACACTGCGAGAGTGTTTCATGTCACCCCTGACTATCACCCCTAGATCCTTTTTCCTACTTTGAGCTGGACACCTGTAATCCACAGCCAGTAGTTGGCCCCTGGGTTCCTAGCTCCCAGGTGCATGACCTTGCACTTCTTGGCATTAAACTCAACTGCCAGATTCCAGACCATTTCTCAAGTCTGCCTAGATCCTCCCTGAGTTCCTGCCTCCCTCCTTTATGTCCACCCTCCCACAGATTTTAGCATCATCTTTGAAAAGACAGAGCTTACTTTTGACTCCTACTGCAATGTCGCCAATAAAGATATTGAATATTACTGAACCAAGCACTGATCCCTAGCGGTACCCTGCTGGTTACAGGTCTAGGCTTGGATAGTTCACCTCCTACCATCACACTGTTCCTTTCCTGCAGCCAGCTCCTGACCCACCCCAGCAGCTTAACCCTGACTCCCATGCTGCTTAGTTTGCTTAGCAACTACCATGCGCACGGATTCCGGGCCTTACTGAAGTCCAGGTATAGTGCATCCACTGCCAGGCCTTTGTCTAATGACCTTGTGACCCAGTCAAAAATTCTGTCATGTTTGTTTTGAGGATCTCCCCATGACAAACCCATGCTGCCTGTTGTCCTGGGGACTGTTAAACTCAGAAAGTTTACCAACCTTTCTTTAGAATGGTCTCCATTAATTTACCAATAATGAAGACTGTATTCAAACCTAGCTGGGATGACTGAATGGCCCCAGGACAGATCTGGAAGCAAGTTGTTTATAATTCCATGTGCTTTCCTTGGCCAATACTTTAAACAAACAAACAAACAAACAACCAACCAACCAATAAAAATGTCAGCATCCAGGTAGAGTACTGCCCACACATTACAGCCAGTACTGTCAGGTAGAAAATGTTCTAACTGGCAGAGGGAAAACACATGCTTTAAATATAAAAAATAGCTGCTAAATACTTTTAAAAATATAGCATTAATATTGTCAGAGTGTGTACTAATTGTTTAAGCAAAAGTGCAAACGTTAAAAAATATTTACACATAATAGGAAAGTTAATGTCAGCTACTTGCATGCTTTTCCAAATACAATGATTTTCAAAAAAAAGTGACATTAGATCTTTTACCAGAGATGATACATGTAATTTTGTGTTATATGAGGTGAATAATTAACTAAAGTGGGTAGGGAAAACGATATGGCAAAATAAAAACAATACTTGTTAAAGTCTTGATAGTGATTGATGTTATTTTGTAATTCACTGACTAAGTCATGGTCATGTTAATAAACCTTAATTGTCTCTAGTGACTAAAACCTTGGAAGCACTAAGCAGGAAAAGATGTTTTAAGAATGAATCAGAGGCCAGGTGCGAGATATCAAGCAATCCAACAGAGGACACATAAAGTGTTTCTTATAGTACAGTGAGCGTGTATGGATGGATAGATCAAGATTAATCTCTTCGTTAATCTCCTAAATCAGGAGACATTTCAGATAGACAGAACTTATTGGAGCAATTCCAGTCTCAATGATGGATTATCACACAGTACGCATAGGTTATAATGGACTCCAGTTTATCAATATCACCATTTGGATTAGGACATTATTACAGCCAGTTGTAGGCCCTGTACTGTAAGTGATAAATGAAGTCTATGGGAGGCATCATTCAAGCAGTCTATACAGGATCCCAACAGATAGCCCGCTTTCCTGCAAGGTTATTTAACAAAGAGCAGGACACAGTCTACGGTATAAAAACAGAAAAGCATTTGCAATAAGTTTTATTTTACCCTGATTTTAAGCACTCAGTACACAAGAAACATGCGAGAGTACAGGGAGGAAAATGAATGTAATGGAAAGAGACATGAGAACAAGATTAAGAAGGTGAAAACCCTTTATGTTTTTGAAGAAAATCAGATCGCCAGTGAAAAAAGCAAAATTGACATCAAAAAGAACTCAGTTCCCAATGAAAATTTAATTTTAAGCTCTTCCATTTTTATCACTAATGGTATTTACATGAAAGCAGTAGCTTTCTCTTAACAGTTCATTTACAGATGAGGCTTATTCAGGATGAAGTCATAATCTCCTGTTTGTGACATCGCAGTCTACTGTTCCTGAGCTAATTTAAGGCTACAAACAGGGAATTATGTATACCCCTTCTTAGGATTTTAGCAACTTCTTCTCAGTTGAACTATTTTAAAAATATCTCACCCAACAGCAAATTAGTTCTTGTGTGAATGTTAGCTCTTGAGAAAGGTTCCAGATTGCAACCACTGGAGAACCATGTACTCTGTTAATCCACATGGTAGGTAAAAGGACAGGCAGCCACAGTACACTCTTCCATACCCTGTTCCACTAAGTGTTATAGTAACCCTTTATGGAGGGATCCACCCATTCAGAGCGCCGGCGTTAGTGTGCCCGGTCATCAGGGTGCCAAGTCGGGATTTCATTGACTTCTGGTTTTGCGAGAGTTGTGTTCTCATGCCCCTTTGTTATTATTATTTAACTCCAAGGGGACAGACATCGGGAGGTAGCACAAATCCCAAAATCGGCACTCCTGGTGTGCCGCACACTAATGCCAGCGGTCTAATGGCCATAAAAGTTCATGGACGCACAGTATATCTTCTAGTGTGTAAGAAGATAGTGCAGATCCCATGCTTATTGTCTTTGGTCCCTCCTGTAAGACTTCCAAGAAGAGTCTTAGGTCAGGATATTGAAGCATGTTAGGCTCGCTAAATGAGTTAGCACCTCACTAACACTGCTTAAGGCCCCAAAGGTAAGGGATCAGAAAAGTTCCATGTTGGAATTCATAGTTAGTGAGCCCTAACCCACTTGTGAGAGGCCCTAAGATATGCCAGTGCATAGCACCTGACTGCACCTGCATATTGGCACTGTGGCATATTGGGAGGTTTGGGCGAGCAGTGAATAGCCATTAATGCCTCACTAATTACTGCCTCCCCAAACCAGATCTTACAGTGTGCATCTCCCTAACCCCTCAATCACCTACTCAGTATTAACACAGAAAGACCCTGGTGGTCTAGTGACATCCTACAACCCACCTGATATTAAAATTGACAGACCCTGGTGGTCTAGTGTCTCCCACGCACCCTGATATTAAAATAGACCCTGGTGGTCAGCACCTTCTCCCCCAAGCCACCTGCCCCAAAATGTAACATGACAAGTCTCTGGTGGCTGTTGGCCACCACTCCCAGATCACACTGAAGACCCCATGTCCCCCATTCATGTCCCTCAAGATGGGAGTGGAGGGGCTGTGCTGGTAGTCATCTCCAGAGTTGGACTATGGTTAGGTTGGGGCATAGGGAAGAAGGTGGTGGAGGGACATGATTGGGTAGGATAGTGGGGTCTTGATATGATCAAGTGGGGGTACTAGCCACCAGGATGTTGTCATGTTACATATTGGGTGAGTGATAGGGGTGCAAGGGACACTAGACCACCAGCGTCTTTCTAGTTTAATATTAGGTTGGTAACTGGAAGTGCAAGGGATCACCTGACTGCAGTGAACAGTGCACAGGCAGTCCCTGAGGGACTCTGGGAGGGCACAAGCACCGTTTGCTCTGGGCCTGTACTATGTCTCAAATAGTATGCAAATGACCCCATAGTGCCTTGTTAGTGTTATAGGGTCATTTGCATGATGTAAACACAAATATGGCAGATTGCTTCACAGGAGCAATTGCCATTAGCACCTAAAGCCAACTTCCTCCTTCAAGCTCCAAAGCTCCCTATTGACAAAATATCTCATGTGACCCTTAGTGGGCTGTGGTTTGCTGGAACAATTGGTACAGTGCCTGGTTCAGTTGATTGGTATATTGGAACACATCATTAGCACCATTCTGTGCTTCAGGCATGTTCCAATGCACGTAGTTTGCCCCAGGCACTAATTAGCAGCTGGAGCAAATGTTTAGCAGGCACAGACAGGGATCTTTTAATATCTGGTCCTTAATGTTTCTAACCTGAAACATTCCTAAACTTTATTATTATAGTTAATATTTTCCTGTTTTATTTTCTTCCCAGTCTTGTCCTCTCATTCTGATCTCCACTGTCTTTGTATAAATACCCAGAAGTGTCTTAATGTATGTTTGGCCTGCTGTTTCCAAGTGAAACTGGTCCTTCCACAAATTGTTTTTTTAGTTTTTACTTATGCACTTTATGCAAGAAGCACTTACAAAAATGATTTACATGGAAATATTACACATATATCAATATCATATTTTCACATACACAGGCTGTAATCAGACACCTCCCATTCATTACCCTTGGGAAAAGTATCATAAATGATGGCCCAACATTAATATACATTTTATTACTAGCATAGGAACTCTAATAAACTATTCAAAGGATTAATAGTTTACCACATGCCCGCTTAACATATTGACCCAAAAATTGTCAATTTAGCTCCCATGGAAAGTCATCAAGAATGAGAAATAACTGAATGAGCTTTAAGAGAAATCTAAATATGACCTTCTGATAATGAACTGGCCCATTTTATAACATCTCCAAATCTATTACTCCCATCACTACAGCCATATCTTACGGTAGCATTTACAAGAGACTTAGAAAGCACAGCATTCAAGGAACAAACAAAAAGCAAAGAAGGAAAAGCAAATGGAGCAACACCCTTCTTAGATATAGCTTAATTTTGTAATTTAAAGTAAATTAGTGATCTTACTGTACGTATACCCAAAGTACAGCTACAGTACAGGAGAAAGTACAAACTATGTACTGACATGCATAGAGACTGGAAAATAGAGTCACATTTGCCATTCTGCCCGCCTGCATGAAACACAGTCTCTGGGAGAAGGGCAGTCTGAGGTAGGAAACCACCCTATTAATTGTGTGACAAACAAAGACCGAGACCCAGAGATAGCAATTAGTTAACAATCCATTACTGTTACATAGTTAAACGGTAAAAAAAGGATTACTGTGATTCTGACTGCCATAGAATACAAACATACCCTCCTGTCAGCCCTGAGTACCAACAACTTCTGCAACTGAGTTAATTTGTTGATTCTAAGTCTGATACATCAGAGTCTGCAGCTTCTTTGGAGCCATGTTTTGGCTTCTGTTTTCTACATTAGCTAGGCCACATCCTGTGGCTCATTGAACCGTAGACGTTTCCATTCCATATGAGATGTGACCCAGAGCCTAGTAGGCAGTAGGAATTGCTGCTGCATCTCATGGCTTTACAACAACATCCTTACTCCATCACGTGCCCTTCTTGGCTGCCATATACTGTAGGATAGGTCTGGATTGAGGCCTATCTGTCAGTCTTGTGCATCAGTCTCTGAAGCCGTCTTGCTGCTTTCAGAGCCATGTCCTCTCACCAACTCTGGAAAAACTATGAGAAACATTTGGGGTGACAATGGAGTGCCAGCTGCCTCTGTTGGTGTTACTTGATATGACATAGAAACACAGAAACAGAATTTGATGGCAGATAAGGCCTGCTTGGCCCATCCACTCTGCCCATTTCTCCTACCTACACTAATACATCAGACCGTGCCCAATCTACAGCTCTTTCTTCCTCATCCTGGCTTTTCTATTCTGAAGGCAGGATCAGTTTTTTTATTGTTTGGTAACCAGGTAAGCTCCACTAGGCACAAGTGCCTGTTTTCAGTGGTGACCCAGAAGCACTGGGGAGGTTAAGTGACTTGCTCAGAGTCACACATAGGTTGTGGAAATGAAACCCTGCTGGATGTGACAAGCTCATTCATTGTTCATTATTTTAACCTCTAGGCTATACTGCAGCCCAGTTTCAGAGAAGCCTAATACCTGTGGGAGCCAGTGCTGGGCAAACAAGAGGCTTCTTCACCTTCCATCCTTCCAAGAGGCCAGCTACACTTAAGAGTGTATTGAGGCCTTCATTTGGTTTTCTGAGTCCAATAGTTCTGCCACACCAGTGATGCAGGGTCGGTGCTCATCACTCAAAGGGTGGCCAGCCCTAACTTTTAGCAAAGAGAACCAGAACTGTCTGTGGTGGCACATGGGACCAAAACACGAGGTGCAGTTTGGCAAACAGTAGAATTTATTAAACATGAAATAAAACAAAATAAAGCAAAGCCAAACAAAAGGTCCACAGCAAGCACTACTCCAACATACCCCATGTCACTTGGTTTTCAGGGTTCATAGAAACATAGAAACATAGACTTTGATGGCAGATAAGGACCGCTAGGCCCATCTAGTCTGCCCATTTCCTACCTACAGGATAGGCCGCAGATCCTAGTTAACCAACAGCCTATATCTTCCTGCCCACCACAAGAATTGCCTTATGTCTGTCCCATGCATTCTTGAATTCTCCACAGTTTTAGACCCCATAACTTCCTCAGGAAGGCTGTTCCATGCATTCACTACCCTCTCTGTGAAATAATACTTCTCACATTGCCCCTGAACCGCCTCCTTCTATCTTTAAATTGTGTCCCTTGTTCTTGCAAGTCTCTTTTCTGAAAGATGCTACCTCTTGGACTTTGTTGATTCCCTTGAGGTACTTGAAAGTTTCTATCATGTCCCCCTCTCCTTCTTTCCTCAAGGGTATACATATTAAGCTCCTTTAGTCTCTCCTCATATGGCTTCTCTTGCATGCCTGCACCATTTTAGTTGCCCTCCTCTGACTGCCTCTATCCTGTCTATGTCCTTGCGGAGATGGGGTCTCCAGAACTGGACACAGTATTCCAGATGGGGTCTCACCAACTGTCGGTACAGAGGATAACAACTTCCTGTTTTCTGCTGCTGATGCCTCTCCTATACATCCCAGTATACCTCCGCCCTCCTTCTGCCTTCTCACATTGCTTGCTAACCTTAAGATCATCTGATATGATTACCCCAGGTCCCTTTCCTGTTTTGTTGTTGTTACTACCTCCCCACCCATTGTGTATTCTTCCCTGGGTTCTTGTTTCCCAGGTGCATTATTTTGCACTTTTTGCATTGAATCCAGCTGCCATATGTCTGACCATTCCTCCAACCTTGCCAAGTCCCTTTTCATCCTTTCCACGCCTCCTTGTGTATCAACCCTGTTGCAGATCTTTGTGTCATCTGCAAAAGGCATACTTTTCCTTCCAGTCCCTCTGCAATGTCACTGATGAAGACATTAAAAGGACTGGACCAATACTGAACCCCGCGGTACCCCACTAGTAACCGCCCTTTCTTCAGAGTGGACTCCATTTACAATTACCTTCTGTGTCCTGTTGTCCAGCCAATGTTTTACCTAGGCTACCACCCTGGGACCCACTCCCAGGCTGGTTAATTTGACTAATAATCTTTTGTGTGGGACTGTGTCAAATGCCTTGCTAAAGTCTAGGTAGGCCATGTCCACAGCCCCTCCTGGTCTACTACTTTGGTCACCCAGTCAAAGAAATCTATTAGATCTGTCTGACATGACCTTCCCACTGTGAACCCATGCTGCCTTGGATCCTGTGCTCCACTGACCTCTAGGTACTCAACTATTCTTTCCTTCAGAAGTGACTCCATCACTTTCCCTACCACAGAGGTCAGACTGACAGGTCTGTAGTTTCCTGCCTCTGTCTTGGTCCCACTTTTGTGAAGGGAATCACATCCGCCTTCCTCCAGTCCTCTGGTACCACACCATCCTCCCATGATTTATTAAAAGAATAGCCAGTGGTTTCTTGGCATTTGCTGCAAAAGTGCATTCTCTTTTATGAGCTTTGCAGTAGATTCTACCATACAAAGGAATGGTCCCCTGTCACTGCAAAGTTCATTCAGTTGCATCCATCCTCATCTGAAGGAGTTTATCTGAGAAGCCATGGTATCAGATTTTTGTCTATCATTTGAACTGTATGGACCAGCTGTGATAGAGTAACATGTACAGTTTGCTACAGTTACTTCCCTGGTGAGGCAGAGTTCATGCTTGGTGGGGCTATGTACTGTGGTTACTGGTTCTCTTCCGCATATTTCAACTTGAAAAATCCATTGAAGCAGCTGCAGTCTTCTGACTGCCCATATTTCGCACAAGGGTGCTCGGCACTCATGTAGGTCTGGTGTATGTGTTAGATATTACAGCCAGTCCATGCACATTTGTATCCATGGACAGGCATGCAGGGCACACTATTCTCTAATGCTGGCCATAACAGGCCACCTGTCCCCAGCCCCACCCCTCCAGCGCATTGATGTGGGGAGTGGACCAACAGACACAGCCAGGCATCCAACTGGATGTCCACCCTGGTGGCATAGTGAATCTCTGCCTGCTTAGAGCATAGATAGACAGATAGATAGGTAGCTGAAACTTTTATTTTTATACGGGTCATTTCTGCTAGAACAAACCCTATTTTCAACAAAAGCCCTGTGTATCTGAGAGTACATAACACATAGCAATGATGGTACAGCTACAGTATGGATTACATAAAGCATGTAGACAAACAATGAAACTTTACTTCATAGCAATGATGGTAGTGCTATGAATTACATGTAGCATGACTTAAAGACAAAAAATGAAATAAAACATAACTCAATATATATTATTTACATACAGTATGAATGCAGAGAGATACATTCATCTAATAACTTCACTGAAAACATTTGCATGGTGACATCAATATTTTCTTGAAAGCAGCCTGAAACTCATTCAATGTATTCTTTACTCTCATATCATCTGGTAATTTATTCCACGATCTTGCCACACACATCTGCAAGATCATATTGCCATATTTATTGTGTAGATGAACATAAGGCAGGCAGCTGTCTTTGGTTCTTAATGAATCTCTTTCTCTTTTGGGGTTTCAGAAATGATATACTTCTTCAGAGAATGTTCAGTTTTAGACAGTAATAGTTTATAACTCCATGTTAGCCAATTGTAATCCCTTTTACTGCCAGGTTGCAACCAGTTTAAACTTTTATATAACTTGCAATGATGAGTATCTGTTTTACTCTTTATAGCAAATCTAAGAAGCTTATTATATGTGTGCTCTATTTTTTGTAAGACATATTTAGTTGAATTTCTGTGTAGCAAGATGCCACACTCCAAGACTGAAATAAATAATTGTTTTACAGATTTGATTCTTTAATCATTAGTCAAACAAGGGCACTCTATGAAGAGCCTCCAATTTTGTTAGTTTTTGACCAATACGGTAATGTGCTCAGCAAAGGACAATTTGCTATCAGGACACCCAAAATGTTTATTACTATTTGTGCTTATCCTTTTTGTCCATTTTCAAACACAAGGTCTAAATCCAAATTCTCCCTGGAAAAAGTGAATGCGTTGTATTTTTTCTACTATTTAATAGAAGACCAAAATGGCAAACCACCTCTTCATTGTATTAAGGTCCAACTGTAGTTTGTGTTTCAGTTCAATCTGACTGCATACAGAGGGCCACCAATACTGTATCATCTGCATACAGACAGAATGTGCTGTTCACAAGCTGGCCTGGAAGATCATTCACATAGATATTAAAGGCAGTGGGCCCAAATGGAGCCCTGGGGAATTCGCTATTTATTTTATGTGCACCAGTTACGTTACCCTGGCTACGCGACTGCCTTTGGTTAGACAAGTATGACTGGAACCATTTCAAAGACTCATCATGTACGATATAGTCAATTTTGCATCCTTTTCAAGAGGACCCGATGGTACACCAAATCAAATGCCTTTGGTCCATGAACAGAGTCCCAGTAAGCATTCCTGCTTCCAAGGTCTTGGATACCAGGTTGTAAAAATAAATGAGGGCTGTGTCTGTGGACCTTCCTGCCCAAAACCATATTGATTTTCTGACAATAGGCTGTATTTGTCTAAGTGCTGGTAGTGCTGCCAGTGTACCAGCCACTCCAGCACCTTAGACAGTATGGGCAGCAAACGCAATAGGCCAGTAATTTGATGGTATGAAAACATCTCCTCTTCATATATTAGGATAATTTTACCATTTTCTAAAAATCTTGGAAAACAGAATAATTTAAACTCAATTGAAAAAATAAGATAACGTTGGGGCTATATTATATGCACCTAATTTCAAAACATTTGTTTCAATCTCACCCAGTCCTTTTGCTTCATTCACATTCAACTTATTTAACTCTTTAGGAACTTCTTTGTTTGTAATTCTTTTATGTTTTCCTGCATGTATGCACGCAGTGAACATCATGCTAGTGCCTTTTGAGGGTGCAACACTGTCCGTTCTAATGCAGAGCAGTGTTTTAGGGATGCGTCAGTGCCCACCAATCATCAGCCAGGCTGATCATGATGGAGTTTTGGCTTGCTGGGTGGAAACGTCATGGGCTTGTAAGGGAAAAGCTGACCCAATCATGGGTCAGCTCTTTCCTTGATCTACGCCATCCAGCAAGCAAAGCTGATCTGTCATGGTCAGCCTGGAATGCCTGGAATGTCAAACATGCATGGGGCTCACACCAGCTGTAACAGAAAACTGCCCATCAATGTCTGATACTGGTGCCCCATAACTGTCCCCACCCCAACCCTCCCTCCTCCCTCCCTCTCAGCACCCTCCCCCACAAACATAACACTGACACTGAGGGTGCACAATCCCCAGTGTCACCACCTTGTAAGTCAAACCCCGCGGTCTACTACTGTGCTGCTCCCAATGTGTGGCCACTATTCTAAATGGTGCTGAAGCACCAGAAGGCTTGTTCAGAGCCATCCATTGATCTCTGTTGTTGCTGCCCTGTAACTGTCCCACCCATGGACCCTCCCTCTCAGCACCGCCCCATAAACATAACACTGACACTGAGGGTGCCCAATCCTCGTGTCCCAACCTGAAATAAAGAAATCCTTTCATCGTAGTTTTTTCAATAAACCCTGTAAACAGAAAATCATCTGTCGATGTCTGTTGTGGCTATTACTGTCCCCCACTCAATCATCCCACTCAGAACCCACCACCCCACATTCCTCCAAGCCCTTACTTACCCACCGGGGCCCAATGTTGTAATTTTCAGTGGACCGCAGACACGCTTTCACTCTTCAAAGCCGGACTGCAAACTGAGGAAACAGGTATGTAGTTCAATGCATGTCAATGGGGTTTGAACTTAGTGGCATACATGGCAATATGTGCATATTTTCACCAAATTTTCAACATGCCTTTTTGGGACCAAACCTCATAAACAGTTGCAGTGTAATTAGGCAAATATGTCCAGAAAGGTGATTTACAGCAGTCCCTCGTGAAATCACCTTTGGGCTGAAACTGAAAATTTCTCTTCCTTGTTCATGAGACAGGGTCATAAGAAGGCTATGTTGAACATTTGGTGTAAAAAATAAAACAAAACAAATGTATGAGCCTACATTGAATTGTACAAATACAGGCTCATAACTTTGGTAATTTTCAATATTTTACCCACAATTTACAACATAGTCATTTCTTTACAGCACCACATGGAAGTGACAGCTGCCATTTTCAAATCCTGTCCAAAATGTGTTTTTGCATCTCGAAAGGTGATTTTGTGGTCCCTGTGTGAAATCACCTTTGGGCAGGAGTACAAACTTTTCTGTGCCCTTGTTCATGAGATGGGGTCATATAAAGGTTATGTTGAAAATTTGGCATAATAAAATTTAAAAACAACAAAGTTCTGAGCCTATGCTGAATTTTGAATGCAGGCTCAGAATTTGGTAATTTTCAATATTTGTATTCCAAATTTTCAACACAGCATTTCTTTACATCACTTCATGAATGTGACAGCTGTCATTTTTCAAATCCTGGCTAAAATGCTTTTGCATCCCGAAAGGTGATTTTGCAGTCCCTGTGTGAAATCACCTTTCAGACAGGAGCTGAACATGTTCTGCACTTGTTCATGAGGTGGGGTCATAAGAAGGCTATGTTGACAATTTGGTCCAAATTATTAAAACATAAAGTTATGAGCCTATGTTGAAATTTACAAATGCAGGCTCTTAACTCTGGTAATACATAACCCACACAGTGCACCACAACACATCTAGTACCCCAGGGTTTCTATACCAGAGGCGTAACATCCAGCATTGACAAATGCTTGTTTAAATCTAAAACTGGAATTTGTGAGGGCATTATCATGGTCCCTTGCATCGCTTCAATCTGCACCCAGTGTCTGGAGCAGCTCCTACACCACCCACCTCACATTTTAAAACATCAACCTCCAGCCTGCCCAAGTCCAAATCGGCAATTCAACAAGTATCAGTTCAACATCTCTGATGCCTTAAATGGGATTGTGGAACACCATGTACCCTGAAATTACAGTTACTGTAAATCAGGTGACTGCCCAAATGGCTGCCCCAAGCTGCCTCAACATGAATGAAGGGCTGGGGCAGCATGGCAGGGCTGGGTCATCTGTCCTGTTGTAGCCAATGGGTGCAGTATGTGAAGGGTGCACAGTTGCTATGGAAGGGTCTCTGCCTGCATAGCCTGCACCCCCAGTCCCAGTACTCTATGCCTTGGTGAACAGTGTAGAGTGTGAGAATGCTTCTGGCACTCTCCCAGTCCATCTTTGCATGTAGCTGCACAGACAGACAGGGTTCTGGGGTGGAAAGGGTGTCTCTTCCATGAATGTCATGGGGCCTATAGGACCCTCAATGTGTGGTTGGGGAACATACGGTAGCCTACCCACTACACATACACACAGCTTAGGCTTATTGCATAGAACCCAAGGTGAGTATGGGACTCAAACTACCACTTGCAATGCTGGAGGCCTGGGTTTGTGAATGAGCCTGGGTGGCAGAGGGTCAGTTAGGGGAGGTTGGATGCGATCTCAAGGACAGCTCTCCACCTCTGGGGGAGGGTTGGTGGCTCCTAGCACTTGGGTTACACTGGGTGAAGACTGGGAGCAAGCTGAGACCACACAGCAGAGGGAAGGCAGTAGCAGACATCTGCATGGCATGTGTGGGAGCATGCAAGCCCATGCGCTGATGTCATTGCATGTCTATACCTTTTGGGAATCAGTGCAACAAGGAGTAACCCAGTGCAGCTGTGCACCATGAAGTCCTCTGACCCTGTTCCGATTGATTCTGCAGCCAGCCCCAGGACTGAAATTGGTTGATCTCAGTCTCCCTCCGGGGCCGCACCTCGAGGGGCAAGTCATGGGCTCTAGTTCCAGGCAGCTGCTGGGGGATGCCAGTGTTGGGTGTGGAGGTATTAAGTCAGGATATTCCAACCATAAGCACAGTGAGAAAGAGAATTGAAAAAAAGAGTATTGAAAAGTAGAATGATTTGTCTCAGTATCTCTTGTACCTCACATCTCATCTTGTTAGTTGCTAAACCATGTCCCTCCACAAATTTTTAAAGAAGCACATGAGCAAAAAATAAACATACATATGTTTTGAATCATGTCCTTCATTTCTGGAGAGCACTACTGCACTGTCTCTTTGAGGGTTTAATTGGTTATAAATTGGAGTTAACTAGTTTCTACAGATCTGCACCAATAGTGTAAAAATTGCATTAATGGAATCACAGTTCTATTGCACTTCCTTGCCACTTCACATTATAGAGCAGCTGACGCCTTCAACAGAACTTTCACAAAACATAATACTTAGACACAGTTCAGCTTGTATTTTACATTAGGTCTGTATGTCTCCTCTTCATTATTTATTATTGAGGACAATTGCATGAAAACAAGAGCTTGGCTTCTAAAATGTCATCTATTCCAGTTGCTTTCTCCTTACCTGAGGTCTTGATGCACTGCTTGTAGCATCACAGTTGCTCCTATGGCAACAGATTGTGATGTAACATTAGAGGATTGTGACTTGAAATGGGAGTTAGCTAACGAGGCAGATGAACACTAAGGAATAAAGATCAGGTATTCATGGAAATTTCCTCAGTGATAAATACACGGGAGGAGAAATCTGTAGAATATATATGGAATGCAAGCTGAATTGTACCTAATTATTATGTTTTTCAGTTATCCTGGAGGTGTCAGCAGCTCTTTAAGGTTATGGATTTAATACATTTTCTACCTAGAAATTGCTAATACTAAGGTTCAGCTCTCCAACTTCAATGGTGACTTTATCCACTGCCCTGAGTTTATTAGCTAAATAATAGTAACGTTAGGCTCAAACACTGCTCAAAATAAAATGAGAACTTTTGACCATGTAAAATGTGATGGTACCCAGAACATTTGAATTAGATCTTCTTGGTCTGGGAGTACAACTAGATGGGTTGCATGGATGGTGGAGGGGCTTCTTCCTTCATAGTAACATAAACAATACACAATGATGGAAGGATAAGACCATTGGTCCATTCAGTCTGCCCATATCTGCCCTTCACTTAGGCAAATATTTCTAAGACTGACCCACCACATATCTGAATTGGATGAGTAGTAAACTATATGCATGGCAGGCCAACTTTGAATATCAAGCTTACTCCATAACCTGCTTGCCAGGAAAATGCATTCATCTAGCAGTTTAGTGAACTAATAGATTGTAGTGTGTCTAGCAGGTCTGGGTGAAATTTCATTTTTACAAGGTAAAATCAAACAAAAGGGTCTGGACAGATTTTGCACCCTGCATCTGATAAACAGATGCAAATCTTTGAAATTCACTGCCCCACCCACTTTTCTCCATCTTCTGGTAGCCAGTACCAATTCCATGGCCACCGATCCCAATCAGGCATCTTCTGCCCCACCCTGGTCCTTCTGTGTAGTTAAACCCTTTGGTATCCTGCCAGTCCTGCCCCTACCTGACAGTGTCTTTCATAATCCTCTCTCCTCTCTAAACTAATGCCCTAGGGGTCAAAAGAATAGCATATTATTCTAGTGTGCTCACTCATAGACCGGTCCTAACCTAAACATTATGGGCAAATCAGTGTTGTGCCAATTGGTGCCCCAACCCTGAGCCATGAATGTGGTGGGGATAGCAAAAGCCTGACTGATGAATTGACTCCCCTCCCCATGCAGCTCCTCTGACAGCGGTCTTTACGATAAGCTGACAGAAGAGCACACTGGAGAGGGGATAATTGACTGCCTAGCATCACTGAGTTATACTTGACAGATTTGTATTGCAATGAAGCTCGTTGATGCATTTAGCTATATTTCTCCGCTTCTCAACTTGCTTGTTTATACTTCTGTTTATGCTGTAACGCATCCATTCTTTTTATCATATTGTAACCTCCAAGGTCATGCCTAAAATAAAGTTTCATACTTAGTGTACTTACCTGTCACTAATAAATAAATAAATAAAGAAAGAACTACATAAATAAATAAACATTGTTTGTCGTCATGGATCTGGGGTTGGGAGGGCCTATAGAGGGCCTGTGGGACTGGATTAGGTGGGTTGGTGATTTATCAAAGATACTATCACTAGAGGAAGGGTATTACTGCACTGGAGCATCAGTGAGGGGTCGGATGGGAGTATGGTTTTGGGGGCATGGAACTAACTCTGGCCATTTTGGGTGGTAGAAAAGTTTTCTTAAAGCTGCTTTTTATTTTACCACAGTTTTGGGTCAACTAATGAATAATTTGGGTTCCAAAAGCAAGTACTTTCTTGAAGGTTTGCAGATAAATGCTTATATAGTTTTAGCTAAAAGCTGATGTCACCAAAATAAGACAGAGTGCTAATAGAAGAAGTAGCAACAATACAGCAGCAACGTCATGTGACATGAAAGCAGAGAGTATTTCACATAAACTCTATTACTTCCTGAAATACCATTATGCATGACTGGCATATAGTAATATGGTTACCCTTTATTGTGAACGTCATACCTGTACGCAGCAGCTTTTTGGACCCCAGACTCCTTGTGCATACAGTACAGTTCACATTAAACTTGTGCAGCTACTTTGCAGTCCATTCTTTTTATTTGACTGCAATGAGTTGCAAACTACTTGGTTTGTTATTTTTCCCTTCAGCAGCAGAATGTGGCTTTGGCCTGACAGTATATTCAGGCATCTTATTCAGAGCTCAGCAGACACTAGTTAACAATCATATATTAGTGATGAAGAGACTGCCAATAATCAGCCTTAGCAGCACAAATGCTGACAGCTGGCTGTTAACTGGTTGCACAATATGTTCAATGTAATGGTACTGTACTTTGTAATTGACATGCTTTACTTTTATTTTCTCGCTGTGGTCCCTCACCTGTCACACAAACAGATATCAGAACTTCTTAATATCTTGTTAAACCCACCCCACACCCAGCTGCCTAATACCCACCCAGTGTAAAAATAGTAAATTTGTATTGTTTTAGTATTGCATAGGTGGCAGTACTTTGTAACAAATTCTGGTCAGAGCCAATATGGCTGTGAAGAACTTTTGGGATGCTTTTACCCATTATTTCTAATGAATTACACAATGCAGATCTGTGGAGAGGCAGTTTCAATGTGGTCTTCCTTTATGCATTTTACAATGTGTTTTCCTGGAATATGCCTGCTGATTGCTATATATTTAGCCTGGATAGTTCACAGAAGAAATGGCATCTCATTTTCAGTGGGGTTTACATCTACACAATATTATGCTGCATTGTGTAAAATCAGAACATATAAAACAATATTTTTACATCTGGGGAGATATATTAAGGGCGAATCAATGCATGAGCAGAAAAAATGCGTTGCACAAAAGGCGGTGCGCCGGTCGGCACTGATACAATATTGAAAGAGAATGCATCACCAGTACAGGGTGTGCTTGCGTGAAGCCCACCAGGATGAAGCACAGCACTGCAGAATTCTGCAGTAGAGTTACTGCAGCAAACAATGCAGTTTCAAAGGGGTTAATCCCTTTTTCATGAAGGAAACTTGTGAAACTGCGCTTCATCCTGGCGGGCTTCATTATTCCTGTTGAAAATGTGACCCTGGATGGGAATCACAGTGTAGGCGGCCAAGTCAGGTGCATCCAGGATAACCCCAACTGAATACCATTCAGGGGAATGCGTGTTGCATACCGGTTTGCACCGCAGCCCCCATGGGTGATATTCAGCCCAGGACTGCAAATTAACTAATTGAGCATGCAGGGTGAAAAGGGGCCTTATGTATGCTCATTTCATCCCATTTGCATGCTGGCATGGGGATGAATGCGCCAGAGCAGTTCTCACCCCCAAGCCCAGACCCAATCACTACATGTGGGACAGGCCCTGAAGTCTCTGGTGGTATAGTGGCACCCCTCCACCCATTCCACCAGCCCCAATCACACCGGAGTCCAGGCTCTATCAGTTCCATATTGTTGGGACCCCAGTGCCATCCCTAATTGCACCTGAATACATCTACAGTCCATGTCCATAGTGTAGTGGCCCTGCTCCCTCAGTGGTGCACAGACACCCCCTCACTGCCCCAGCCCATCCCATTGTGATGACTGGCTCTGTAATGGGATCTTACCACTCTATTGGTGGGTGGCCATACTCCTCAGGCACTGGCATGTGGATCCATCATCCTGGTGCCATTGCACTGCACAGTGTGGGTGATGGCCAATGCTGTACCCACTCACACAGGTCCCAAAACAGGCATGTTACAGCTGACCTCCCATTCGTTTGTACAGTTGGGGAACTGTGGATGAACTATCTATAGCCTGAAGCATGCACTGCAATGGCATTACAGGATACCACACCCCATGGCACCCGGGATACTTCAGCAGTTTGGAGGGTGGCATGTTATACAGGAAAACAGGGGACTGTGGACTTGCAGCAGTGTATGGCAGTAGAAAGATACAGTATTGGCAAGGCATGCATTGAGGTATATAAATTCCTTCTTCAGTTTGCCAGGGATGTACACACGGCTGTATACACTGGTGGAGCCGCAGCTGGCATGGTGCCCCAATGCATGGTACATCCAGTCGAGTCATTCTAGAGTACAGGTACCCAGCCCGGATTCAGTCAGTCAATGGTTGGCTATAGCAGGGTGTTGAGGGCAGTGCCAGTCTTTGCAACAGGTTGGGTATGGGGGAGTGAGGATGTCTGTGACAGGGTTGGCAGAAGGGAGTCCTCTAGACTATGGATATGGACCATGATTTCCTCTGGTGCAATCGGGTCTGGGAGGGCCCTACACTATGGAGCTCTTCAGGGATGGAGTTGGCTAGATTGGGGAGGAAAGGGTACCTCTAGTCCACCAGGGCTGCCAGGCTGCTGTGTACCTGGGTGCACATCTGCAGCCTGCCTGTGGGTGGTTGTCTGGGTTAGGCCAGCTATTCGTGGCCTAACTGTGGGCTGTGATGCTCTGGACTGTGAGGGACATTCCTACTGAATATGCTGCAGCATGGCATATGCATGGGATTGCCCTCGACTTGAATGGCATACCATTTGTGTGTGCCTGGCCCATTTCCTTGTGGCCAGACACATTGTGCACATTCGAATATCGCATTGCTGCTCATTTTGTAGTTGTGTGGCACATCTCCTTTTTTCACTGGGATGCTCTGCATATCTCCTTTGAATACGGGGCTCTGGACTAGGTAACCTGAATAAATACATTATAAAAATGGTAAAATCTGACCCCACTGTACACAAGATATTGCATCTAATCTGGGACAGCCTGAGTAAATACAGTTCAAAATGTGTAAATGAACTTCCCTGTGACAATAAGATGTAGCATCTCCCTGCCCTATCCAGGATACAAAATATAGGATCAGAAATATTCAGTGCTCCCAGATCCATATAACCATTACTCTGTAAGGAACCCTCATTTCCTGTGTTTTCCCCACAAAGGCAGAATCAAATCCCTGTAGATTTTTCCATAAGCCACTGGTTCCTTATTTATTATATCAGCAGCCTTTATTAGAAAAGAGCCTGATTTGCTGCTCAATATTAATATTATATGTCACAATAGCCCTGGAATGATTTGGATTTATATGCTATGCATAAGGCATAATGGGGAATCATATGAAATAACAAATATCAAGCTCATTATTTCATGAACTATACTCAGAATTAGTAATCACAAGTCAGACAATCTTTCAAAAGATTCTATCTAGTAATGCCTGTAAGCATATTTATTGCAAATAGAGGCATACACACATATATACACACACAAATGCTGTTTTGCATTTTATAGTTGTTACTTTTCAGGCAAATTCTTATAGACTTTTTTTCTGTCCACCTGATGGAATCTTGAATGAGTTAAGTAAATGTTATTATTTTATCAAGGCCCTGATCCAGCAACTCAGTAAATACACACTCAGTATATCATATTATAAATGACAAAAACAGTATTCTGTTTGCAGTTGTTTGATCAGGAATTTTATAAATGGTGTAAGTTTTTTTGTTACATCTCTGTTGGTCCAATAATAGGTATCAAATCATTTGCTTCTGTATCACTCATGGTTTGTCCCCAGTTAATTCATTAGATGAGGACTCCCTTACCAGAGTTTGACTGTTTTCTACCTCCCCAAACACACACACACACACACACTTACACACACACACACACACACACACACACACACACTCTACTATAAGAGATCTCAGTAGCTCTTAACTGTTATCTTTGGGAAGCAGGTGCAGCCCTTTCTGTCAAAAAGAAATTTATGTATTTTGTCTGGTAGTTCACTGAAGACCTAGCATTTTATCAGATAGGTCTTGAGAGGTTAAAACAGTGTAAATCTTTACAAAATTTGCTGGGAAAGGGTAACATTTATAAGGTATGAATCTTTCTTGAAAGATATTAATCCCCAACTGAAGTTCGTAGCAAAAAAGTTTAAATACTAATCATTTAAATGTGCAAGCTGTTGCATTTTGAAGGGTAAACAAATCTCCACTTTAATAAGCAACCAATATTTAACAAGCTGTTACAGTTTCCTAATGACCATCAGATAAGCAGCTTGGAGTTATGTCTCCAACGTTTCTAAACAGAAAGAAGGGATTAATTTATTTTAGTTGTCACAGTGATTTGTAGATGTGGAAGGATACACTGAAAGTCCAAAATATGTGTTCCACGAAACTCCATTTTCAAGCTACGGATAGCAAAATGGCTGTAGGCTCCACCCATAGCCATAAAAATGTCCCACGCTGTCTGCCAATCCTCACTCAATGAGTATTACAATTTTAATGACCACAATGAAAGTGCTTAGCAAATGAAAACTGTTGCTGGGTATGGAACACTTTTCCAAAGTATTATAATTTACACAATATGAAACTAAAACAAATGAGCTATTTCTAACACGGGTGGTTGGGTATTAGCAGCTGGGTGCAGGGTGTTATTTTTTAACCATTAACATCTTCCTGGAAGGAGCTGGGGAGCACAACAAATTCTGTTAAAATCCATTTGAAACCATATACTATAAAAATAAAATATGAGCCACCATAAATAATTTGATATGTTTCATCTCAAGGCTGAGATGATATTATGGACCTTCATGCTTAACACTTGAGGATCATATTATGTCATCTCAACCACTGGATGGAAACACAGTTTAGTTGTGTATGGTTGACCATACATTCTTCTAGATGTAAAGGATTCATAGCAGTAATAAATCACAAACAATATTCATGTTTAACCTTTTTCTTAAGGTGGAAATATTCATGTATTTTTGAAAACACCATTAAATACCTACAGTAGTTGCAACCAGTTATTCAGAAGAACTATATGATTACCTGTAGTATTAATCATGGTAAATGTATGTGTGTGTGTGTGTGTGTGTGCATGTGTGCATGCATGTGTGTGTAGTATGTGTGTGTCTGTGTGTGTGTGTATATGTGCATGTGTGTATGTGTGTGTGTTTATGTGTGTGTATGTGTGTGTGTGTGTACACAGCGGTGGTAGTAAACATTTCCAGTTTTACTTCATATTAAGATTCCAGGCATTCACTCTATTACCGGATATTTTCCACTGCCCAGTCAAGCCAATGATCCTTCTTCATTTGTGGAGTATGACAACGATGTCTCCAATGGTTCTTTAATGCAAACTAGAGAAAACAGCAAAAGAAAACCAAATATTGAAAAGTCTTCCAGATGGTAAACTTTGCTGACTCTTGCAAGCTGTTTAAACAGTGGGTACTATAAAGTAAGCATTTTAGATACAGGAAAACACTTTTAAATTTAGCTAACTTTAAACCTGCCTGACAGCCTCAGTGACCACTCCTCTGTGAAGTGTACCTGGTCTAACATTTCCCCAAGAGTTCACCCAAGGTGTGCAAAACCATTGCCTGAGGCCTGACCACTTGAACGCTTCAAGCTGTGCGTGACACAACTGGATTGGTCCCTGCTGGCTGGAGATATAGATGGTAATGAGGCACTTAGCTACTTCATAATGTGCTTGTGATATTTTGCATACACAATTAAAACAATTAAGGGAACCTTCAATCCCTGGCTGTCCAACTCCTTATTGGACTTATGAAGAACAGAGACAATCTCTGGCATATAGCAAAAGCAGTTGGTACACCTGCTGCATTTAATACCTACAAGGCAGCTAGAAATGCCTGCACCAGACTCACCTGACAAGCTAAAGCCTCCTACTCTGAGGATATACTAACCAAAACCTGGGGTTCTGAAAGAGACGTTTGGTGCTCTCTTAAATCATTAATGGGCAAAGCCCCAAGATCCCCGATCTACTGTTGATCTGCAAGGGCTCCATAAGAACCCATCAGAATTGCCAATGAGCTCAACAACGCTTCACTGATCTTTCAAGTGTAGTGGGTGACTACTGCAAAGTATGCATGTTAAGCAATGCCCAACTGCCCTCAAGATCCCCAAGGAAAGATGTATCACCTTTACTTTAGACGTGTCACCAAAGCCAAACCAACAAGCATATTAAAAGGGCGCTTGGCAAGACCAGGATGGGGAAGGATTGCTTGACATGAAGTTGGTTGGTCTACTCTACTCTTTCACAACTTGCTGGTCCTCTTACCGTGGTGTTTAATGCCTCTAAAATCAGGAGTATTTCCAAATGCATGGAAGTCAGCTAATGTAACGCTTGTTTTAAACCGGGATATAACCAAACATCAAACTACATGCCTATATCCATCCTTCCTCCCTTTTGAAAGTACTCAAAGAATGGTCTCAGAGCAGCTTACTGAATACCTTGATAACCATTACCTACTCTGCCCACAACAGCACGACTTCCGTAAAAAGCACTCCACACTCACCGCTCTATCTGATTATTCATCCCAACTATATTACGCCTTGATAGTGGTCAGGCAGTTGATCAGTCTTCATTGACCTTATGAAGGCTTTTGACTCTGTTAATCACAACCTCCTCCTAAGTTGCCTTCTGTCTACAGGTCTATTCCCAGATATGGTACTATGGTTTGGCAGCTACCTCTCTAACAGATCACAATGAGTCAAAATTGGTGATACCCTATCCGCACCTAAGGAGGTGCACCTCGGGGTCTGCAGGGGTCAGTGTTCGGTTTCTACTCTTTAGCCTTTTCATCAACTCTGCTTCCAGTGGCTTGCTCAGCAAGCACAGTTCTCTATGCTGATGATGCAGTGATCTCAGTCACTGGCAAAGACCAACAATCCATCACAACTGAACTCCAAAGCAGCTTCCTTAAACTTGAATCTTGGTTTACGGAAAACAAGCTACTATTAAATGTTAAAAACAAGAGTATGCTCTTCACCACCTTCCAAAGCAAAAGAAATACCTGCTCCAGCGTATTCATAACCAAAAGGTGAGATCCTAGACCACATATCTAACTTCAAATATCTCGGCATTACCTTTGATGACATGATCACCTTCTCAAATCACATTGACTCTGTTATCAAGACTGCAAATATAAATGTGGTGTACTTTATCATCACAGACATTCACTGACACCGGATGCACTCAAACTAGCCACCAGTCACTCAATACTGTCTACCATTGACTATGGGTTGCCGAATATGGGGCAGGCACAAAACTGCTCTTAACAGGATCAACACACTCTCAATAAGACCTGTCATCTTACTTTGGGGCTACTCTCGACACCTACACCTGCTCACTGTACACTGAAACTGGGTAGTTCCCACTCCATCTTAGAGGGCAATACCAAACCTGCCTACTTCTGAAAAAAGTACTACTTGACTGACATTCCCACATTGGGCAGACACTTTAAACTGGCCATCCCAACGAAATCTACCCATAGTACGGTCACTGACAAGATGGTGATTCCTTCAAAGGATGAAACTTGCCCAGAACTCCATCCTGTATCAAGGACTGAAATGGTACAATGAACTACCTGCTGACCTCAATGATACTATCAAGATTAGTACCTTCAAAGCTGGGCTCAAATCTCTCCTTGGTTCTAAAATGAATTGTTTGTGCCTGCACTAATGCGATAGTAGCCTTGCCCCCAGTTTTCATTTACCTACCCTCCTACATCTTTCTGCTATATACCGCTTTTTCTTAACCTGCTCCCCTACCCCAATTACCTGATGATGATCCCACTTGATTATAAGCTCCACCTCGCCTCCCACCTCAGACGATGCCACCTCCGCTGACCTCCCAACCCCTCTTATCTAATCAGTCTACCTGTTAATATGACTAATATGATGTGTGTAAGTTCATATTTTACTATTACTGCCTATGTATATGCTTCAATGTTTTTCTTTTTTTCTCTGTAAACCTTGTATTTTTGTAATGTTTGTTCAACATGATGTGGAACCTTTGAAAATGAGTCCTTGACTCTAAGGTATTAATCCCAAACTGAAATAAATAAATAAATAAATAAAAACAAGTAAGGGGTTTACAGGGTATACTGAATCATCATTTACTGCAGTCACATACAAGATCCTCTGTGAGAAGATCTGGGGCCAGATATTCAAAACGTGGCCCTGGGGCAAAATTAGCACTGCACGATGTGCTAAACTAGCCTGGAACCATTTGGAACACTATATTCAAAGGAATAGCCCCATGGCTAAAGCAGCTGAATATAGCATGTAAATGAAGCCATGCAAACAGGGCTAGGAGTGCAGTAAAAATAGTCCGGCATATAAGAAGGCCGTGAATATAGCATCCAGGAAGTGCAAGCCACTACAGCAGCCCAGTGCACATAGACATGGAGGAAGGTAAAGGTGAACTTCATGGCCAATGTGTGCTAGGAAAGATGTGGATTCACTAAAGCTGCAAACAACAGTGCAGGTCAAACACTGCAGAACTGTACAATGGTTTGGACTGGTTTGAGTGGGCGCAAACACATTTGCACAGTGCTTATGTAGCGCTTTTAAATATGTTTGCCTGGCTCTAAGACATTTGGCCAGGGGCAAAATTTGCCATATTCAAAAGGATATGCAAATAAGCCTACTTGGGCAGGCTATTGGCAAACATCCATATTAGCATCTCATTATGGCCTGCTTTGGCGTGCATGCCCATGTACTTTGCCCAGCACTACTGCATGGAGCACACAGCTCCACCTATAGATTTGAATGGAAGTACAGGCTGGAAGCTGCAGGCCAGGATGTGCACAAAGCTCCACCTGTATGCCGGACCTGAGAACAGCCAGGTAGCCGCAGGAAATGGGTGTTGGCAGACTCATTCAGTGCATACCTCTCAACCATACAACACTGGAATGAGGAAACAGATGCTTGGACAGAGGGAAACTGAGGGACACTGATATCCAGGGGAGGGACAATGTAGAGGAATGTAAGACTGTATACATCCATATCATCACTCTCTGCCCCTCTCCCTCTAGCTATATCTATCTATCTATCTATCTATCTATCTATCTATCTATCTATCTATCTATCTATGTCTGTCTGTCTGTCTGTCTATATAGACATAAATAGCACCATTCACTCTGGTAGTGTAGTGCTCCATCACGCCTCCCGACACCCATACATACCTTGCAAGTGACCCTCATGATGGGGAACATCCCCAATAAACCCTCAAATTGCTTGTGTCCCACAGCCATCCCCCATGGCAAAGGTGTTGCATCACAGAGAATCTGCTGTAAAGTCAGACATTCAAGCAGAGAGTAGTAATATATTGAGACCACATAGCATATAAATGATGTACATGTAAGACCAGTGGTTACCTCAGTGTTTTGAGCTTGTATCTCCATGTCTGAGGCTATGTCCTCATTATGTGGGTCTGTGTCCTCACTCTCCTCATTTTGAGGGTTCATGCCCCTCATTCCTGGTAGTCTAGTGGCCCCCACCCCCATCATGATCCCTGACACCCATGTTTAACACTTTAACAAATTTCTTGGTAGTCTAGTGGCCCCCACCCCAATCATGATCCCTGACCCCAGTTTCATTTAATCCGGACCCTCCTGGTAGGTTAATGGCCCCTCCACCCCCACCTGGCAGTGCCGACCACCCCACCCTCCATCCTGGCTCAGCTCCGCCACCTCTGCAGCCAGCTGCCGACTGAGTTATGAATTAGTGCATACACATTCCATAAATGGTTTCAAGCATGGCTGGGACAGAGTAGGGTTTAGTGGTTGCTCAGGTTGGTAGCAGTAGGGAGGGAGCAGGGAGTGGATTGGGTGGGCTGTTAAGGAACTTTGGGCAGACTAGATGGATATGTGGTCTTTTCTGGAGTCATTGTCCATATTTATCTGTAACTGTAACTGGGTTTCTATCTTTACTAAGGAACCAAGTCACAGAAATATAGCAACATTGACTTTTCTGGCAGATAAAGAACAAGGGCCCATCCAGTCTGCCCCCAATTCTAATGTCTCAGAGGGGTTCTTTATCACAAATCCTCCCTTTCTCCCTAGCCTCCTACCTCTCTAGCTTCTGTTCCTGGAATTGTCAGCCCTTTAAACCTGTCCCAGCCATGTCTGAACCTATTTATATTCCCTGTCCCTCCACCTTTTGTTGGTAAACTGTTCCATGGTTCCACCACACTCTTGGTGAAGTAGAATTTCCTCATGTCCCTCTGAAGTTTCCATTGGTTAGCCTCCATTGCTTGTCCTTTTGTGACTGCGTTACTGTTCCTGTTGAATAGGTTTTCACCGCTCACTCTATTAATTCTCTTCAGGAATCTGTACATCTCTGTCATATCACTCTTCTCCTTCTGGACTCCTGTAGGGCCTCAAGATGTTCCCAATAGGTTCTGCTCTGTTGGCCCAGGCTCATTATGGTGACTCTACACTGCACATACTGTAGCTTATCCCTACCCTTTCTCAGGTGCAGACTCCAGCAGTGGGCACACAGTACTCCAGGTGAGGCCTCACCAATGACCTATATATAGTGGCAACATCACCTCTTTTCCCCAACAGTCAGATCCCTCCCAAGGCATCTTTGTCACCTTGCCATATACTTTATTGCTCTGGAAGAATTGTTTGAAGAAGTCACTAATGATGACTCCCAGGTCCCTTTCTTCAGATGTTGTGGTCAACCTTACCCACCCCCCATCCAATACTAGCATGGGTTCTTCTTCCATATGTGCATCACTTTTCACTTTTTGTCATTGAATTTCAACTACAATATTTTGGACGGCTCTTCATCCTCTCTAGATCCCTTTATCTACCTCATTTCCTCCTTGCAGACTACTCTACCACATATTTTATGTCATCCACAAAGTGACACATCTTGTCCTGGATGCTCTCCCCATGTAACTAATGAAGAGGGTGTTGCAAATGTAAACTTTGCCGGTAAAGTTGTCATGAAGCGGCTGAAATTCACCTTTGTGAAGTTTATACAGAAACTAGGAACCGACTTCACCAAATTGTGACTTTTTTACTGCAAAGTAGCCATTTGTTTAGTGAAGTGTCCACTGTGTGAGTGAATTTTGGTTAACACCACCCGAAAATGGCAACTTCTACTTGTAAAATCGTCACAAATTCAGCAATTCACAGAATTTGCAAATTAATTTGCAAAGCTAATTTCGCCACGCCTACTCATCTTTACTAATGAACATATTAAACCAGATTGGTACTAGAACTGACCCATATGGCACCCCACTTGAGAGTCCTCTGTCATCTGACTTGACCCTGATAATTACCACCCTTTGTGTTCTTCCTCCAACCAGTTTCCTACCCATCTGATTAATTCCTTCCCTCCCACATCTTCCAACTTCCTCAGCAGCTTCCTGTATGGCAGTGAGTTAAAGGCTTTGCTAAAATTAAGTACAGAAAATTTACCATCTGCCCTCTATCAATCACTCTTGTAACTCAGTCTAAAAATATCACTAGGTAAGTCTGACACAAACTCCCCACCACAAATCCATGCTGCTTGCTGTCCAGTAATCCATTTGCTTCTAGGTGGTTTTCTTTGACTCAGGTTTTCATCAGCTTACCTGCAATGGAAGTAAGATTGACTGGTTTGTAGTTTCCTGTGCTTCTCCCCCCCCTCCTCTTAATGGAGCTAAATCATGTCCACAGACATCTAATCCCACAGCACCACAACACATTCCAACAAGCATCTGAACAGCTCTGTGAGGGGACAACCAGCTCTAGAACCCAGCTCCTTAGCACCCTCGGTGTAAGCCACCTGGTCCTCCCAGTGCTCTATCTACTTTGAAGAATGCGATCATTTATCTCATCCTGTCCACCTTTACCCCTATCTGCCCCTTTTCCTGCCCCCATCCCTTTGTGGAGGTCTTAACACCCCATCTGGTAGAGGCCTTCATCCTCCACCTGAATACTTGAGCAATTGCTTAGAACATTATCCTTCTGCTTGTTATTCTCTACTACCATCCCCCAATTGACTGACAACCCTCTCCACCATCATCTTTATTTTCTTCCTGATGTACCTAAAGAATTATGTTTCCTTGACACCTTTGGTAGTGCACAGTCTCTGTGTCTGCCTTTTGCCCTCCTGACCACCCCTTTGCTTCCTTCAGCATGCCCTAATATTCCACCATCCTCCTCCCTCTGGCTTTTCCTTGTATCTTTTGATGGCCCTCCTTTGGCCTCTACCACATCCTCACTTAATTTGAGAATAAAATCAGCCTTTATACTTGTTTCCTTTAGTGACTTTCCTCTTACAAGGGTCAGTCACCTCCAAAATTGCCCCCTTAATTATCCTTTTTCTACCCTCTCCCTCTGCTCCTCCTGATTTTTTTCCCTGACCCTTCTGTCATTTTACAGAATGTGCCTTCCTGAGGTCTAGGACCACAGCCTTTGAAGATGATCTGCAGTTACCCAGGCCAGTTCAAACCAAATGATATTGTGGTCAGTGGACCCCAGAAGTTCACTCACTATTACCCTTTCCACCACCTCTGAACTGGTAAGCAGAGTAAATTCCAACAACTAAGTCCCTTTATTTTTCTAAGGAACCACAGCAATCAGCAGAGCTGGTTCCTAACTTTTACTAAGGAACCAAGTCAGGTAAACTCAGGTCTGGATTCCTACTGTTTACTAACTCACAAAACTACCACCATTTTATTGTTAAGTAACCTTGGCCCAAGAGTACTGAGTGACTGAGGTTGTTTACATATAAATCAATAGTGGCCTATTTAGCTTTGTAAGCATGATGCTCTAGTTCCTGGAAGTTTACCTTAATGTGGTCATTGGGCTTGTACCACAGTCAATTACCGCTGTAAGACTGAAGTAGTTTAGGCTTACATTTGGGACCCACCCTAAGAGTTTACATACAAACATAGAAACATACTTATTAGTCCATCAAGCTCATCCTCCCATCAGCTCAGAGAAGGTAATACCTACCACCCCATTTTCTGCAAAGTACTTGTCAACTCTGAGTTTGAAGGTCATTACATTAGAAATATATTCCTAGTTGTCACCACTCAGTATGTAAAGCACTATAATTCTCCTTGCACCTCCTCACCCCCACTGATCTGCAATGTTTACTCACTGGTGTTCTGAAGCAGGCCCCTCCAATGTACAGTCACTAATGCCAGCAATGGTCCCATGATACCTCTGGTGCTGTTCTGAGTGGTACATGTCTCCTACCTCCCTAGGGGAGAGTGTTCTTATGGATGTTCTTTTGACCTCCTGCTGGCATCCACTCCTGGCACCCTGCTCAGGCATAACCTCCGTATCAGCATGCCAGAGTGGCTCTCTCATCCCGAAGCACCATGGAGCTGGCTGTATAATTTTGTTTCTAAGGATGGTCTTTAGTATCATCACCAGTATGAATGTCAAACTTCTGTTTTAAATTTCCCTGTCTACCCTGGGGCCTTTTTTGAATATTTACACCACACAGGCAACACTCCAGTGATTAAGCACCACTGGAGTTCTGACAGACTTACTGACTATAATTTCCAGTGGTAGGATATTTCCTTAGCTAGCTCCTTCAGTCTCAGAGTCTCAGAGTTCTTTTCTTTATTTTACAGATGTATAAAATCAAAATAATTTGTTACATCCAAAGGTTAAAACAGCAAGCAAATACATAAATACAATAATACAGCAGCAATGAGTTCATCAGACATAACTTCTATAAAAGGATTATCTTAGTTTACCTAATATGTCCACAGCCTTTATTGCTTTGAAGAATTTAGCTAATGCATACATTTTCTTAATTTGATACAGTTTCAATAATTTTATAACTGCTTCCATATCCACCTTTCTTCTAAGTTCTGGCAATAATGGGACCAACCAGTGGTTCCTTTCTATAGCCCATTTCTCACATTCAAAGATAGTATGTATTATATCTATAGATGCATGAGTACAATTGCTCTGTCCAAGGTCCTATAACCTAAGTATTTTCCAGTGTTAAATACATATTACCCAGACAGGCCAACCTTACTGCACTCAATATACATCTATGCTGCATATTCTCACATTTAATTAGGTACGTTTCTGTGTCCCAGTCCTGTTTCAGTCTGGAGTATATTTTCCCAGCATCTATTTCATTAATCTTACCTCTGTTTAGCTGCAGGGCATTATCTTGTAATCTAATAATAGCTTCACTAGCAAATAAGTCAGCAGTTGATGTTAAAATAGATCTGAAAGGCCCACTTTTTGTTATGTCATTCAATCTAATAAACCAATTGTCCACATTTTCCCTAGTTCTATTGACCTTAATGTTTCCAGCCAGCACATCTTTGGTAAGCACATCCCTCATCGTTATTATTCTTTTCCAAAGAATAGTTGCTTTAATTTGTATTCTTGTGCTAATTGGAAGCATCCTGCCTCTATTCTTAAAAACTTGTGGGACAGTCTCTTGGGAGATGTAATAAACTTCATCGAAATGTATTTTGTATTACTTCCATGTTTTGTATAGCAAATGTGGTTAAACCCAAGCCCAAATTTCACTCCCATACAGCATTTGTCCTATTGTTTTGCCTCAAAGGCCCTTTTCATCGCCATAAATGAGTTGTTAGCAAATTTGCTTGCAAATGAAAATATAACATTATTTGCTCCTTTGTGCATTAGACTTTAAGTCAGACATTTGCTGACACCAAGAAACCTTTGAATCGAAAGTTACTCCTAGATATTCATATTCAAACAACATGAAGTCTTGCTGTATTCTGACAATATGCAGTTAGCTCCAGCACTTGAACTGCTCCGGAGATGAAAGAGTTAACTCTATGCCAGAGCATAGAACATTGAGCTCGAGCTCGGATCAAACCTCTGTCTGTTGCACTTTGAAGTTTTACCGTCAGATTCTTTACTCCGCTTAATGAACATTCGCTCCGGAGATTTCTCCTTCGCTCACGGTTCGGTCCAGTCTAAAATGACGGTTTTACCTTGATACTTTTCTTTATTTTTCAGTTCAGACCGATGTCTGTGGTACGGTAAGAGCATAGGTAGTGGACTTGTTTAGAGAAATTGTGTGGAAATTGTAAAGTAGCTTTTTCAACCGTTCGGCTGAACTGGTTGTCTGTAATATTGTTGTAAGTGTGTGTATTTGTCTTTTCTTTTAGGATTTTAGTGTGAGGTACCGTCCTTATCAGTTCTAAAAACAGTGTTTCGTTTTTTTCAAACAGCCGTAGAATACAGTTAAGAACTGATATGGGAATCTTGCCTGACAGTTGCCAAAAAAGGGTACGTGATAGGATGGCTTTGTCTGAGAAACCCAAGAGAAAACGGGCCCACTGGGTTTCAACACTGCAGTGAGTGTGGGAGGCCTTGCTAAGGCCGATCCCCACACCACCTGTGTTTACTGTCTGGGTTTTGACCACCTGAAGTCAGACTGCCAAATTTGTAAAATGTCCCTACTGCCACCCTGGACAAAAGATTGGGCAGGCTTAGGAGAAGGAGGCCGAGAAGTCCGCTGACCCAGATGGTCAGCCCGGTTCGGTTTCACCAAACCTAAGGGAGTGCCCACTGACCTGGGTGATACTGGCAAATGGAAAGCCGATCCTGAGGGGTCGGTTCCAGTAAAAAGAAAAGAAAAGATAAATCATCCAGTTGGGATCCAGAACCACATCATCCGACCGGTGAAGAAATTGCCCAGGCGATTAGCATAGTTGAATCGATCTGTCCGGTTCCAACTGATCCGACGCCTTTGGGCAGTATGCTCGTTCGTCAGTTCCTCCGGTTCAGGATTATTCCCTGAAGACTTTTAAGAACCGGATTTGAGGGGATGATGATTATGATGATGATGATGATGATGATGAAGAGGAAGGTCTGGATGAGTCCATAGAACCAGACATCTCCCCAGACAGGCCTTCTGGTGTTTCTCCTCCTAGGCTTTCTGAGTCCCCTTCCCACTTTATGTTTTACAAGAAAGTGGCAGAAACCCTCCAGCTTCCTTTGGAAGAAACTGTTGAGGAGCAAGAGGAGCCTGACTATGTGGCGATGAGGGACATCCTCAAGAGGTTGTCTATTCCCTTCACAAACTCTTGGGAAACAGACACATAAGTTGCTTTAGACTCCAAATTCTTACCTCCTGTGGACAGAAAATGGACAAGAGGTACATGTTGTCAGGCTCAGGTACAGAGTATTTGTACCACCAATGCAGCCATGTTGAGTTGTGCAGGCTGCAGCCTGTGATAAGCTAACATACCCTTGGTTTCACACACCCCAGATAAAGACTCAGGAAGCTGGATGCCATGGCAAAGAAACAATACATGGCATCTTCTTTGGGACTCAGGTAGGCTAGTTACATGGCCTACACAGCCAGGTACCAGAAGTCCAGATGGGACACTCTGGAACTGGCTAAACAGGCCTCCCCAGCTTGCCAAGGAGCTGGAGGAGGTGGCTGCTGATGGGATTGAGGCATCAAAATCCAATTTCATGTTGCTGTGGACTCCAGTGATGTGTCATCAAGAGTCAAAGCTACATCTGTGGCTCTTGGAGACTAGCTGGCTCAGATGTGCTAGCCCATCACAGGGTATCCAGGCTAAGACTGTGTATTTCCCTGTTGTCAATAATTGTCTGTTAGGGGAGCAGATAGAGAATTATATGAAAAAGATGGATGAGTACAGGACCACCTACAGGAGTGCACAGGCCAAGGAAAGGCAGGCAACTTCTCTGAGGCAGCAAGCTAGGGGCAGGGGCAAGCCTTTTCACAGGCCTTTTATGAGGCACAGGCCTCCTCCTTTTTCCCAGAGGGTTTTCAGAGAGAGAGCAGAAGGGGGATGAGCAGGGCTGCATCTTCTTCTCAGCCTAAGGCTCCTGCCAAGCAGACACCCTGATGTGTCAGCCCAGGTTGACTCCCAATCCCTGTGGAGGCAGGCTGGCTTACTACTCCCAGGACTGGAAGTCTGTTACCTCAGACAAGTGGGTCCTGGAAGTAGTAAGCTAGGGACTGCCCTTAGCTTCAAAAAATTTCCAAAGCTGAGGGTCAGTCCTTTCCACTTGCAAACATCTCTGAAACCATTGCCCTAGAGGCAGAGGTTTAATTTCTGGTGGCTCTCAGAGCCATAGAGAAAGTTCCTACACTTCACAGGGGCAAAGTCTGTATTCCAGATACTTCCTTACCCTGAAAAACGGGGTGTAGGGCCCATCCTAGACTTAAGATACCTAAACAAGCATCTACTAAAGCCAAAATTCAGAATAGTGACTCTGGGAATAATTCTTCCCTCTCTAAGGCCAGGGGACTGACTAGCCTCCTGGACCTCAAAGATGCTACTTTACATTCCCATCAGGTGCTCCCACAGAAAGTACCTCGGTTGAGACTGCCTTCAGGCCATTACCAGTTCAGAGCAATGCCCTTCAGCCTAACATCAGCTCCAAGGGTATTTACAAAATGCCTAGAGTAGTAGTGGCCTTTTAAGGGAAAAAACATCTCCATATTCCCATACCTGGACGACTGGCTCATAGTGGGTCAGTCTCCAGACCAGTCAAGTCAGATTTACAAGTGACCTAGCAAGTGCTCACTTCTCTAGGATTGCTCCTCAACCTTCCCAAGTTAGTTCTTGAGCCCATACAACTCTTGACCTTCATAGGGTAGAACTGGATACTGTCAAGCAAGAGCATTTCTCCTGCTAAGGGTAGGGCCATTATAGAGCTGGCTTCCTCTTTCCACCTTCGGTGTCTCACCCAGCAAGGCATTTTCTTCAACTTCTGGGCCACATGGCAGCCTCCACTGCAGTGGTCCTGGGGGCCAGATTTCAGATGAGGGACATCCAATTTTATTTGAGGTCCTTTGGTCTCAGAAAAAAGATCCTGTAACCAAGCTTATTCCAGTGACTCAGACCCAGATCCAGGCTCTCAATGGTGGCAGGATCAGGACAATCCAGACAAGGAGTCCCATTCATCACCCAACCTCATTCTATGGTTCTAACCATAGATGCTTCTCTCCTGGGATGGGAAGCTCACCTGGGAGCTCTCATAGCTCAGGGCGTGGTCCACTCAGAGAGTCTTTTCTCCACATCAATCTTCTGGAGCTCAGGGAAGTGTATCTGGCTCTGCAAGCCTTCTTGGAATCAGTACAGAACAAGGTGGTTCAGGTCAGGACAGACACACCACCACCACCATGTGGTACTTCAACAAGCAGGGAGGCACTTGGTCTATGGCCTTGTGCACAGAAGCCATGAAATTATGGTCCCTGGCTTATTCTCTACAGACCTCTTTGGTAGCAGTCTACCTCCCAGGGAAGGACAATGTACTAGCAGATGCATTGAGCTAGGATTTCACAGGGCCATCACAAATGGTCCCTGGATCCCTTAGTGTTAAAGTGATATTTTCAAGGTGGGGCACTCCAGAGATAGATCTCTTTGCAGCCCCAGACAATCAAACTCAACTTCCTCTCTTCTGTTGCAGACCCCCAGTCTTGGGCTCAGTCCCTCTGGATGCTCTGATTCTGGATTGGGAAGGGACATTTCTGTATGCCTTCCTGCTTTTCTCCTCTACTGTTCAAGGTCTTGGTCAAGATAAGGTCATAATCTTGCAAAGTGATCCTGATTGCTCCAGATTGGGCCAGAGCAGCCTTGGTATTCCCTGTTGCTGTCCCTAGCAGTCCGTCTTCTCCTATCTCTTCCCAGGAATCACACAACCTGTTAACCTCCTCTCAGGGAGGATCTGGTATCCCAACCTACGGTCTCTCAATCTCAAGGCATGGCTCATGAAGAGTTAGAGTATGCAAATTTGCATCTGTCTCAAGGGGTTCTGGATATTATCAAAGCTTCTCAAAACCTACCACCAGAAAAACTTATAACTCCAAATGGAAAGATTCAGCATTTGGTGTTCCAAGAAACATATATCCCCAGATACTGCTGACTTGTCTACAGTTCTGGATTACATGGTTCATCTTAATGGCCTAGGCCTCAGACCAGCTACCCTCAAAGTAAACTTGTCAGCTGTTTCTGCTTTTCTCTGTCAGTGGGAAAGCCATCCTCACTGGCAGCTCATCCTGTTTTCTGTAAATATTTTAAGGGATTGCTACACAGTCCCCTTTGGGATCCTACTCCTGCTTGGGACCTTAATGTTTGCATTGCTCATCTTATGCAACCCCTTTTGAACCTTTGTCTTCTGTATAAGCTTAAGTACTTGACTTGGAAAACTGTGTTTCTGGTAGCTATTACCTCTGCCAGATGTATCAGTGGATGCAAGCTCTGTCAGTGGAGCCTGATTTTACCTCATTCCATAGAGATAAGGTGGTCTTAGAACCAACAGGAGCTCTTACCAAAGTGGTTTCAGATTTTCATCTGAACAATCCATGTCTCTTCCTGTGTTCTTCATTGATCATTCTTCTTCAGGAAAGAGAAGATTACACAGTTTGGATGTTAAAAGGGCTCTTAGCTACTACATTGAGCATACTAAGGCACTCAGGTTTGATTCTCTCCAGTTGTTCCTCACTTATGGTGAAGTGGGAAAGGCAAACCTGCTACTAAGAGAACTATTGTCAGGTGGATTATCTCTTGTATACAGTTCTGTATGAAAAGCTAGGCAAACTACCCCCTCAAACCTGAGGGCTCATTTGACTAGAGGTACAGCTGCTTCTGGCTGCTGCCAGAGATAAACCTATTAGAGATATGCAAATCAGCCACCTGGAAAACAGTCCATCATTCACCAAGCATTACTCTGTGGATATCCTGGCTAGGATTGATGGTCGGTTTGGTACAGCAATGCGGCAGAGCCTATTCCCAAAAATAGGTTTGATTCCCTCCTCCATGGAGAGTACTACTTAGTAGTCTACATGTGTCAGAATACAGCAAGACTTCATGTTGTTTGAAGAAAAAATTACTCACCTTAGTAATTGTGTTTCTTCTAATGGAGTCTTACTATATTTGACCTCCTCCTGCCTCCTCCCAGAACCTGGTTTTGGGAAGCGGGATGGAGGCACAGTGTTGCACCTCAGGGGTGTTCTTGGCACTTCCTTTAGCCAGGGGAGTGGGTTATTGTTATGCTTTGGTAATTATTTTGTTCACTACCTAGTTTTGTTTTGAATTTCTCAACTTGAGTCTTTGGGGATCTAAAATATTGGTTGCCTTTTGGCTAGTAAAATTTTTCAATTTCTACATAGTGGGGTAGTTAGTTAGTATTAGCTTATAAGAATCTGACAGTTACACTTCAAAGTGCAGCAGACAGAGGTTTAAACTGAGCTTGAGCGCAAGCTCTATGCTCTGGCATAGAGTTAACTCTTTAATCTCTAGAGATGTTCAAGTACTGGGCCTAACTGCATATTGTCAGATACAGCAAGACTCCATTAGAAGAAACACAATTACTAAGGTGAGTAATTCTTTCTTCCTTCACAACCCGGAATTGTTTCATTAAATGGACCACTCTTTTTCTACCTTATTTCAAATATTCTTACCAAATATCATCATTTTGGACTTCTCAGTATTTAATGTTAAATCTAGAGTTTCTAGAGAGCTCATAATATTGGAAAGGACTCTTTTAGTCCCAAGGAGGTTCCAGAAATGACAATTGCATCATCTGCATACATTAATAACTGGATTTTCTCATTCATTATTGTTGGGAAAAAGTGTCAATATTTTGAATATTTTTATTAATGTTTCAATATATAAATTAAATAAGGAGGCCAATAGGCAACCTTGTTTTACCCTGCTTTTAATACTAAATTCTCTAGTTAATGAACCATCCATTGTTATATCTAACCTCTGCCGAGGTATCAGCATGAAGGAGTTTTAATACTGCTAATAAGTGAGCATCAATGTTCAATGTTTCCAATATTCCCCATAGTTTACTTCTATTTACCAAATCGAAAGCTGCTCTAATGTCAGTAAATCCAACATATAGTAAACCTGACTTATCCACAATGTACTTATCTAATAAATAGTTTGGTGTAAAAATTAGGTCCAGTGTACTATGGTGTCTTTTAAAGCCACACTGAAACTCAGATATTAGACCATTTTCTTCTACCCATACTTCTAACTTTCCAGAATTATTCTGGAAGATCTTTTGCATCACTTGAAGTAATGTAATCAGTCTACAGCAACTTGGTTCTTGCTTATTTCCTTTTTAAATATGGGGACAATAATTAATTTATTCTAATAATTAGGGAGCATTAAGTAGTTAGATATGAACGTAAACATAAAGGCCAACATTTTGCCCAAAAATCTGGTTATGGATTAAGACCTCAGCTGGAATTCCATCTGCACTGGGCACCTTAGTCCTCTTCTGTGTTAATATTACTTGTTTCACTTCCATTACAGTAATAGTAAATACACAATCACTTATCATTTGACTGGTCATTAAGGACCCAAAATCAAAATACTCATCTTTTTCTCCATGACTATTATATGTTTTCTCAAAACAGTCAACCCATCTATTTTCTGTGATCAGTCCTAAGGTGTTGTAGCAAGTATTGTTTTCACGGGGCCATAGCTACCAGTGCCCAAAACATTTAGAGTCTTTTTCAGCACTCTCCTGTAGTTCCCCATAGGTTATACATCTTTTTCTTATCACGTATTACCTTCTATACTCTTTTTGAGCATCCTTAATGCTATAAGTACTGTACTTGTCAGGTACCTCACTCTTATTTTAGCAATTTTTTATCTCTCTCCTTAGATTGTAACAGTCAGTATCACACCAAGGATTGGTTAGGCCTGTATTATTCACATTATTTACAGGTCTTTTTTATCTCCTAATTGTTTCTCAAATATGCTGATCAGAGAATCAAACTTATTTACTATATTTGCTGCATTTGAGGAAACCCCAATGTCTTGGGAGACCAGAGTACCTACTGCATTGCCTATTTCTTCACTATTTATAGTATTATCTTTTAAGCCCCCCACCTTTTGTATATTCATTCCACTGGATCTTCTTCCTGTATTTAATGCACATATTTTGATTAGATTCCCATTCTTTTCCCCTATTTCTGCTTGGGATATTAAAATCAGTTTTCACAGTACATACTATCAGATAATGGTCACTTTCCCATGCTTTATGCACCACAAAGTGTTCAATAATCTAGTATTCACTAACAGAGATAGCAAACAAATCTAAGAACCCCCTTCTTACAGTAGGGAATGTGATTTGTCCTTAGCAGTCCCCTTTCATATGTCCATTTAATACTCTCAGACCTGTTTCTCCAAATATTTAAGAAGTTTTTACCAGTTTTTGTAAGAGACTTATCTTCAGATTGTCTTATGGGGATATTCAGTGTATCATCAATACCCCAATCTGTAAAACTTCCTCTTGCCCCATACCTATATGTATATTGAAGTCCCCAATAGAGATGCAGAGAAGTAAAATGTTGCCTGCAAAGTGGATTGAAGTGGCCACTTGGCGTTAGCATTCTGCTATGTAAGTGCCATTTCAAACCCTCACTTTGCCACCGCATTATGATAACGACTTTGAGTTGTTCACTCAGGTTACTTCTCGCTTTACATGGAGAATTACAGGCAGCCCACACACATCACATGGCTTATACAGTGTAGGTCACATGCTTCAGGCAGGCAGGCAGGAAGTGACTCATGCTTGAAGAGAGTTTTCATCGATGTGGCGGCAATAGAGTGGGCATGAGCACGTGTGGTGGCCAGGTGCATCTGGTTGGAACACATCTTCAGTGTTCCCCTGAAGCAAGAGATAATGGAGTTGGTGCCATGGAAGACCCACCTCCTGTGGCACTGACCAGTGCCCCCAGTGCCAGCAGCACTGCTATGGTCCCTGTGCCAGCGGCTCAGCAGCAGCAGCAGGAAGTGAGGGAGGAGGAGGAGGAGCCACATCAGCAGTTGCAGCAGCAGGTTTCTATGCCCCTGGCCCCAACTGTAGTACCGCAACCCCTGGCTCCAACAACACCTGCCCCGCCTGTGCCTTTGTCCTCCCACACCTCATTAGTGTGGAGTTTTTTACTACACTGCCTGGGGACAGCAGTGTAGTAAAGTGTAATTTGTGCAGTGTTGAGGTGTACCATGGCCCCAGAGGAAGTCATCTTGGCACAGGGTCAGCGCACCCATGTATACAACCACCACCTACAGTGGCAGGCCAAGGACATTGTGAGTTATCATCATCAGGATCAGAATCATGTTTGACTGCCATGGGGATGTTAATGGGAGTCTGACATCATCTACACTGTCAGTCACAGCTTTAGACGCAACTGTATTTTTGGAAACAGTTAACTGGTCAGAAGTGGAAACTTGAGGCAGCAATACTCATGCCAGCAGAAACTGCACCTACACCACTAGCTGGCACTGCATCATCTCCTCCAACTATGAGTGGAGCTATAGATTACACTGTAAAACACATTGATGGAGAAATCCTTTACTGACATCAGCTATGCACCTTCGTAATACCATGCACACCGACAATCTTGCCACTGGCAGCAGTGCCATGGCCAGAAACAGCTTTGCTTGCATCGCCTCTTTGCAGGCATTTTGGGGATCACCAAGAAAATTCTAAGCAAATTTAGATTTCTGAACATTCAGTCTGGGCGGTGGATGTGAATCCCCAAAAACAACAGCTGTGGCTTGCAGACAGGGATTGGGCACTAAACAGATGCAAAACTACAGACAGATTAAGACTGCGCTGCACAGTCAAGAAGAGATGCAGATGCAAAGTTACGACAACAACCTAACCAAGGCCAAAAGTCACAGTCCAGTCGGGAAAAGAATACCTTTGCTGGTTGGGGAGGGGAGTGCACTGCAGTAACAGTCTAAAACCAAGATACCACAAAGCAGTACAAAATCACACAGGTGTGGTGGATAGCAGGTTCACACTGCTGCAGTTACTCTGTGGCACAATAAAAGGTGTCTGATTTGATGGCACACATCACACACACACTCACACACACACACACACACTGCAAGTAATGTGTAGCAAACTGAAAACTTCAGTAATATAACCAAATCTTTTAAATAAACTGAAATTATGCCTGCTGCACCACAACAATCAGCAAAAAAAGTCAAGAATTACTGAAAATATTACTGTGTGTACATTAACACAGTTATAGAAACATACAATTTGATGAAAGATAAGGACCGCTTGGCCCACCTAGTCTGCCCATTTCCTACTTAACAGATAAGCTGCAGATCCTAGTTAACCAACTGCCTACTTTCTCCTAGCCTCCACTAGAATTGCCTTATGTCTGTCCCATGCATTCTTGAATTCCCCCACTTTTTTTGACTGTCGACCTCTTCAGGAAGGCGTTCCATGCATCTACAACCCTCTCTGTGAAGAAATACTTCCTCACATTACCTCTGAGCTTCCCCCTATCTTCAAATTGTGCTCCCTTGTTCTTGCACATCTCTTTTCTGAAAGATGCTACCCTCTTGGACTTTGTTGATTCCCTTGAGGTATTTGAAAGTTTCCATCATGACCCCTCTTCCTCCTTTCCTCAAAGCTATACATCTTAAGCTCCTTAGTCTTTCTTCATATGTCTTCTGGTGCAGACACTGTACCATTTTGGTTGCCCTTCTCTGGACAGCCTGCACCCTGTCTATGTCTTTGCGGTGATGTGGTCTCCAGAACTGTACACAGTACTCAGATGTGGTCTTACCAACTGTCTATACAGATGGCCAACAACTTCCTGTTTTCTACTGGTGATGCTCTCCCTATGCATCCCAGTATCCCCCAGCACTCCTTACTGCCTTCTCATTGCTGGCCCACCTTTAGGTCATCTGATATGACTACCCCAGGTCCCTTTCCATTTTTGTTGTTGTCAGTATCTCACCCGCATTGTGTACTCTTCCCCTGGAATTTGTTTCCCAGGTACATTACTTTGCACTTCTTTGCATTGAATATAAGCTGCCATACATTTGACCGTTCCTCCAACCTTACCAACTCCCTTTTCATCCTTTCCACCCACCTTGCGTATCAACCCTGTTGCAGATCTTTGTGTCATCTGCAAAGAGACATACTTTCCTTTCCAGTCTCTGCAATGTCACTTATAAAGACATTAAAAGGACCGGCCCCAGTACTGAACCCTGCAGTACCCACTAGTAACCCCTTTCTTTCACTATAGACTCCATTTACTATTACTCATTGTGTCCTGTTGTCCAGTCAGTGTTTTATCGAGGCTACCACCCTGGGACCCACTCCCAGGCTGGCAAATTGTTTATTAATCTTTGTGCGGGACTGTGTCAAATGCCTTGCTAAAGTCTAGGTAGGCCATGTCCACAGCTCCTTCCTGGTCTACTACTTTGGTCACCCAGTCAAAGAAATCAATTAGATTTGTCTGACATGACCTTCCTGCTGTGAATCCATGTTGCCTTGGGTCCTGTGCCCCACTGGCCTCTAGGTATGCAACAATTCTTTCCTTCAGAAGTGATTCCATAATTTTCCCTACCACTGAGGTCAAACTGACAAGTCTGTAGTTTCCTGCCTCTGTCTTGCTCCCACTTTTGTGAAGGGATCACATCCTTCCTCCAGTACTCAGGTACCACACCATCTCTCCATGATTTATTAAAAGGGTAGTCAGTGGTGTTACTAGTTCTTCCTTAGTTCTTTTAGAATTCTGGGGTGAATCCCATCAGGCCCCATTGCTTTATCCACCTTCAGTTTTAAGAGTTCTTTCAGAACCCTTTCTTCTATGAAAGGACTAATATCAACCCCTATCCAGAATGCTTCTATTGACTGGTTAGGTATCTCCCCTGCTTTTCCATTGTGAATACTGAGCAGAAGTATTTGTTCAATATCCCTGCTTTTTCACTGTCGCTCTCTGCCCAACCACCTTCCTCTTTATTCAGGCTCAGTATCCCTGCCTTAGTCTTTCTTTGCTTCCTAATGTACCTATAAAGATTGTATCCCTTCTTAACAGAGTTGGCTAGCTTTTCCTCAGTTTGGGCCTTTGCTAGTCTGACTGCCTTCCCACTTCCTTCTGCTTTAACTGGTACAATTCTCTGTCCTGCTCCTTCGTGTTTCCTTATACTTCCTGAATGCTATCTTTTCTCCCTTACCTTCCCTGCCCTTTTTGAGAACCATAGTGTTTTTCTTTCATTTTGATTTGTTTACTTGCTTCACACAAAGGCTTGTTGCCTCTGTGATGGCAGTTTTGATGTTTCCCATTGTTCCTCCATCCCACCTTCTTGCCTGTTTGCTAGTGCTTTTCTGAGGCACTCTCCCATTTTGACAAAATCAGCCCTCCTGAAGTCCAGTACCTTCACTTTTGTATGGCTTGACTCTACAGCTAAGTTTATCATGAACCACACTTTTGGTGGTCGCTTGTTCCCAGATGGCTACCCACTTCAAGATCGGAGATCCTTTCTCAGTCCCCATTTGAGAGTACCAGGTCTAAGATTGCTCCTCCCGAGGGTTTCCAAAACTAGCTGTCTGAGGCATGCCCTCTGTAGGGATCGAGAATGGCCCAACTCTTGGATGTGGCTGCAGCAGGTGCTCAGTTAACATCTGGCATATTCAGGTCCCCCATCAGCAATATCTCCCTTTCTCTGCCATCCCAAGGATGCCTGCTATCATTTCTTTGTCCATTTCCTCCCCTGAGATGGGGTCTGTATACAACCCGTGTGGATTGTGGTGTCATTTCCAGTCTCCAGGGTGACCCACAGTGCCGCCTCTCCTCCTGTTTACCCTTTAGTTCTGTTGCTTTGATCCTTTCCCTTACATAGAGAGCTACTCCTCCTCCTCTTCTTCCCTCCTGTGCCTCTTGTAGATTGTGTACCCTGGTATCTTGACATCCCAGTCATGGTTCTCTGTGTACCATGTTTCTGTGACTGCCACGATATCCAGGCATCCTTCTTCCATCAAGGCCACCATTTCAGGGAGCTTTTTACCTAGACTACAGGCATTGGTACTCATTACCCTCCATTTTTATGGCTTTATTTCTTTTGCCTCATCCCTGTCCTTACTGCCTTTGTCTTTTCTCCATTTACCCATGCCCTTCTCCTATTGACTGCTCTATCTTGGTGTTTACCTCACTAACTACCTTGATTTTCTTTGGGGAGGCTAGGATTTCCCTTCTCTTTTCAGTGCCTCCCCTTGGCTAGTTTAAATGCTTGCCAATGAAGCATTTCAACTTATCACCTAGGATCCTGGTTCCCCTGGATAGATGCAGACCATCATGCCTGTATAGACCTACATCCCTCCAGGTGAGCCCCAGTTCCCAATGAAGCCAAATCCCTGAGCTCTGCACCAGTTTTCAACCAGTCATTGAATCCCATGGTGTGGGTAGCTTAGCCTCATCCATGCCATGAACAGGTAGCACTTCCGAGAAAGTCATCATATGTGCTACTTGTCTAAAGCCCTTCCCATCACAAACTCCTGCTGCACTGCTCTGATCCATTCTCAGCCAAGTCATTTGTCCCTAGGTGGATAATGACATCCAGCTCACCCCTTGCAGCTGCTCCCATGATCCTGAGGATTCATTTCCTGTCCCTATAAGCCATGGCACCAGGCACCTTACCTCTCTTCCCTCTCTCCCCAGTTCTACCCCCTAACAATTGAGTCCCCTCCAGGAGTTGTTTCCTTCCCCATGGGGTCCTGGGCCACCCTCCTGTGAGGTCTCCATTGTGGAGGTTCCCAGCTTCCTCCTTGGTCTCTTTCTCCACTGTGGGTGCCTCCATAGAGGAATCATGCTCTGCCAGAGTGGTAATGAATTTGGAGAGGCAAAACTGAAGGATGCACCTCTGTTCCACCACCCTCACCCTCCCTGAGCCCACAGTGTTCCAACCACTCCTCTTTCTTGGCCAACCTCTGAGGTAGTGGTGGTGGCCTGGGTGGTCCCAGGTGGGAAAGCAGGTTTTCTGAATCCTTAACAGGTCAGTATGGAGACGAACAATCTCCTCCCTCAGACCAGAGGGTGCCAGCAAATGGGGCAGCAATGCAGTCTCCAGAGTGTCTCCCAGAAGACTGCTGCTCCACAGCCAGTGCATTGTACCACTCCCCACATGTCTGTGCCCTTTCTGTAACAGATGCTTTTCTTTTTTGTTCTTGTTTCAGTGTGTGTAAGCTTGTGAGTGTCTCTACCCTTATTCAGTGTACTGTGCTTTTAAGGATATGAACAGGTGTAAATTGTAACTGATCATCCTTCACAACCCTATGTACCCCTCCCCCAAGGTCACATTGTGAGATGAGCAACTTGTTGTTCAGTGTGCTCTCCTGGTGAAAAATTTCAATAAATAAATATTGTTAGCAGTTTTAGGAAGTGATGTCAGAACCCTGCTATAAAGGAAGTTATGTGCTTGGGGTGGGCGGGGTGAGGGCAGGGTGGGTGGGAGTAAACCTATGATGTCCAGAAACTATCAACTACAACTCTGACCCTCCACCCGAAGTGCCTTCCTTCCTTTCAGACACACCTATTTCACAGAGGTTAAGTAACAGGTCTAGTCACAAGTGACTGCAAACATCTCCAGCTACAGTTCCTCCCTGGCAAATTAAAGTTAAACTAAGAAAAATATAACCAAAAATATAACCAAAACAGAAAGACTGCCTTTTTCCAAGTTAATTTACCTTCACCACAGATACGCCCTCACCAAAGCACACTTCAAGTGTTGGTCAGTACACAGACTGAATGTTCTAAATTAACATTGAAAATCCACACACAGACAATAAACACTCGATGATATAAGCACAGGATTAAATCCTTGCTATTTGTTTATTACCCTTAACTCTATTGTATTAACTGTTGGTTGAAAAAAATGGATAATTTTCGAGTGGTCCCCATGCTGAGTGTTACCCTCTGTATCCAACTAACTGTAGGCAGTTCAGGTGTTTTTTTACTTTTATTAGATTTTTACACCTTTCCTGGCAGAATTTTATTTGCCATATTTGTTTTGTGTTTGTATTACTTGTCATGATGGTAGCTAATTTAATCAGTAAAGGAGGAAGACTTTAATGATAGTGTCCCACAATGACAGATCTTTCTTTAACTAAACAAAAGCAATATAAAAGCTCTTTTATAAAAATAAAAATGAAAAAGCAGCAGATATAAAAACCAACCACAGGGTTTACCAGGAGGCTAAAGCTATAATAATAGACAGATATCACTGAATGTCCTACACAAAGTCCCATGCCAATAATCCAGCAACTTTCTTAACTTGTTAACTTGTTTTTGTCCTCTATGTTAAGGATTTCAAAGAAAGCTGACTAGCTCTTTTTCACTCCTTGTCCTTCTCCTTCCTGTCATCCCCAGAGAAATAAAGGTATTAACATACTAACATACTATTTGCCAGCAGATTAGGCCTTATGGTCTATCAAGTCTGCTCGAACCTAGATCCTTAGTTGGGTGCAGAGACCCTCCATCCCTTGTGCTCAGAAACCCCTATCATCCATCCCCACCCCCGGACAGGCCATCATCTGATACATCCACTTTCTGTGTCTGTCCCACCCTCTCTTAAAGCCCTCCACTGTGGATCTCTGAACCAGCTCACCAGGCAGAGCATTCCAAGGGTCCACCACCCTCTCCGTGAAAAACCTCCTCCTCTTTTCCCCCTCACCCTTCCACCTTCCAACTTCAAACCATGCCCTCTGGTGATGCCTCCCTGCTTTAGTCTAAAGATCCCTCCATGTTTACCCTATTTATTCCTTGGTACTTGAGACCTCAATCATGTCCCCCGTCTCCTCTCCTCCAATGAAAACAGGCAGAGCTCCTCAAGTCTGTCCTCGTAAAGTCAAATCCCTAGCCCTCGTATCATCTTTTGTTGCCCTCCTCTGTACCCTCTCCAGGAGCTGTATGTCCCTCTTCAAGTGTGGTCTCCAGTACTGTACACAGTACTCAAGGTGTGGTCTAACCAGTCCATTGTACAGCGGCAGAATCACTTCCTTGCTCCTTGAGGTGATCCCCTTGCGATGCATCCCAACATCCTGTTTGCCTTGCTAGCTGCTCTCCTGCACTGCTCAGAGTTATTCATACATGTATCCACCATGACCCCTAGGTCTTTTCCTGTTGAGGCTTCCAGCACCTCCCTCCCAGGGTGTACCTGTGTTTAGGGTTTCCCGACCAGATGCAACACCTTGCACTTGGTGATATTGAAATTTAATTCCATGTGTGAGCCCAGCTTTCCAGAGTGTCCAGGTCCTTGCAGGCCAACCTCCCCTCTTCTCCCTCAACTACTGCTCCCATCTTGGAGTCATCCGTGAAGAGACTCATTTCACACCCTATACCATCCCTGATGTCTGATATGTATGCATTAAACAGGATTGGACCCAGGACCGAGCCCTGTGGTACCCCCACTACCAACCTCTGTAGGGTTTGAGAGCTCCCACAGACCACTACTCTCTGAGTGCATCCAGCTATCCAGTTTTCAATCCATCTGACCATCAAAGGGCCTACTCCTAACCCCATCAGTTTCTCCACCAGACCATTGTGGGGACAGAGTCAAGCCTTGCTGAAGTCCAAGAATAAACATCCACAGGCTTACCCTGTCCAGTTCTGATGTTACCCATTCATAGAACTCCACAAGGTTGGTTTGACATGATCTACCTGGCACAAACCCATGCTGCGGACTATCAGACCTCCCACCTCCCCAAGTAAACCCCCAATCGTTCCTTTAGTATACTCTCCATTAATTTTCCCACCACCGAGGTTAAACTGATGGGTCTATAGTTTCTGGTACTTCCTTCGACCCCTTTTTGGATTGGTACCCATGTGCCTCTCGCCAATCCCTAGGTACCCTCCCTGTCTCAAGTGACCTGTTGAAAAGCTCCGCCAGGGTGCAGCCAGTATGTCCGCCAATTCCCATAGTACTCTCGGATGAATGCCATCTGGCCCAGAGATTTGTCTTTCTTTAGGGCCTTGAGGGCAAACCACACCCCTTTTGGTGGGATGGCATCATCTGTCCCTCCACCTTACTGGTCTTTTTATCCTTATCCAGATGTGACACCCCTGGGGTACCTTTCCCTCCCTTTGCTCCATTTCTGTTGCTCCCTGATCCTCCCTGCCGCCTATCCCTTTGTGCCTTGCTTTGTAGATATCCATCCCCTCCCTAGTGAACACAGAGGCAAAGTACTCGTTAAATACCTCTGCCTGGTCCTCGCCTCTTCCACCCACCCTTCTTCTTCTGATCTCAATCTGCTGAGATGGCCCTTAGTTTTCTCCACTCCCCAATGTGCCGGAAGAACCCTTTTCCCTCCATGTATCCCTGTGCCAGCCGTTGCTCTTTACTGGACTTTGCTCCCTCACCATCTGGGTGACTTTTCTAGATGCAAGCTGATACATTTCCTTATCCCTATCCCCTTGTTGTTTTATATTTTTTGTAAGGTGCCTTCTTTTCTCTGACTGCTACCTGGACCTCGCTGGACCACCAGCGTGGTTTATGTGACCTTGCTCCCTTACATTTCAACTTAGCGCAGATCTGACTGCCTCATGAAGTCCCGTTTATGACCTCCCATCTCCTTTCCACACTTGTCATTGAGGGTAATCCCCTTCAAGTGATCCTGAGAATATTTCCCATGCCCATAAAGTCTGCCCCCTGAAGTCCACTGCCAGTGTCCTAGATCTCACCCCACTCCCCCAATGCTTATTTGAAACCAGACAGTATTGTGGTCACTCCCAGTCAGGGGTCCTGTACAACCATGTCCTTACCAGATCCCCATCTGCCAGAACCACATCCAGGACATGCCCTCCCTTGTGGGCTCCATCACATGCTGTGTTAGAACACATCCTGGAAGCCATCCAGCAGCCTCTGCTCCTTGGCCACCTTAGAGGACATGGTTCCCCAGTTTGTACCTGGCATATTAAGGTCCTACATCAACACCACTCCTTCCCTTTTGGACCACACTGGGCAATGATGTTGTCCAGCAAACCATCCTCTAGAACATCACTCATCCCGGGGGCCTATATGCTACTCCCAGCTTGACCTTATCTCCTGCTGGGGATCGTAGGTGACCCATAAGGCCTCCACGTTTCCCTCTGCCTCTTCTACCATAGCAATTTCTATGTCATCTCTAATGAACATAGCCACTCCACCCCTCTGCCCTCCTTTCTATCCTTCCTAAGCATAGTGTACCCCGTACATTTAGGTCCCAGTCATGGTTTTTGTTGGTACGTTTCCGTGACTGCCGCCACATCCACCCCCCTCGAACAGCATGGCCTGGAACTCTGGCAACTTGTTTCCCAAGCTCCTGGCATTTACTAACACTAACCCCACCCTTATCCCTGATCCTTTTGTCGAACCCCACCCAGATTCCTTATACTTCCATCCTCCCCTGCTCCTCCTGAAACCTCCACCTCCAGTCTGTTTCCCCTCCCCTTGGGCTGAGGCTACTCCTCATCTGGAGGGAGGGCTTAGTCAGCCCTCCCTTATCCCTTCCCCTTACAAGTTTAAACCCCACATTTCTTGTATGTAGTCAGCCATCCCTGTTTAAGGACTTCCTTCCCTAATGGGGCAAGATGAAACCTGTCCTTGGCATATAGTCCTTATCCTCCCAAACTCCATTCCAGTTCCCTAACACCCCAACCCATTCTCTTCACCCCACTTCCTGAGCCATTTATTAACCTCTGTGAGCTTTAATTTTTTCTCCACTGAGGCCTTTGGTACTAGGCAATATCTCCGAAAAGGAAATGTTGCATCCATTATCCCGACAGACTCTGGCAAGTTCTTGGAACCTTGCTTGGATTTCCATAATGCTATTTCCCTCTAGATCATTAGTTCCCAAATGCACCAGGAAATCCGGTTTCCCTCCACAATCCCTAACCATTTCATACACCATGAACTTTGCTCTGTGCACTGTCAGCCCAGAGATACTCACTACCTTCACCTGGCTATGGCATCCATCCCCTGTCCCTCCCAATGGATACCCTTAATCATCAGTCTCCCAGTAACAGAACCTTAACACCGCCATCATCCTTATGGTTACCTCCACTATGCCTCTCAGCCCCTCCCCCACTTTATTCATGATCGCAATTTCATGGAAGTCTTCCTGCCTTATTAGAGACCCCTTGTCACCCTCCCTTTCTGCCTCCCTTGCTATTTTGCCCATTAACTCAAACCCCTTCTGAATAGGTGTCCCTTTAACCCTCTCTTATCTGAACCATTTATCCTGGCCTGATGGTTTCCTTCCCCCCTCCCCCTTGTAATAGTACCCCTGTCTCCAGAGGCTCTCTGTGGGTCCCCTTTAGCTAGGGCTCCATCCTGGTACTGACCTTCCTGCTGAAGGGGGTCCTCTCCCACCTCCTTGTCTCCCAGTTTCTCTCCAATCATGCTCTCCTCCCTCATGTCTGGAATATGTTGCATCTCCCCATTTGCTTAACATATATGTTTCCCCTTCTCCTCTGGGACTATGTCTATCCTTTCCATAGCTGTTCTGTGATGCCCTATGGGTATCTGACTCCCTCCCCGGCCTCTGTATAAGTTTCTCATTTCCACCAACCCTTCCTCCCCTCTAGGATGCTTAGTATCTCAAATTTATTGTGACACTCTATGTCAGCCTCCATCAAGTAACCCGAGTTTCCCTGACTGCATCTCTAAACTGACCCTCTTCTTCCTCTCTCTTGCACTGTTCACCTTAGGAGCTCCTTTCCCACAGTCTGCTGTTTTAGGCTTCCTGTACAAAGCCCTCCTGACTCTTCCCCTCAGTCTCCTTGAATTCAGAATTTTCACCCTGCACGCTTTCCCTTAGCATCAACTTCCCTATCTAAGGGTCCTCTGTCCTAATATCCCCCTTCTGCTTGCTGTAGCATAATGTCCTGTAATTTCAGGCGTTGCCCCAGCCTCCCTCAGCCCCACCCTTCTGCTGCCCATATCCACACCTTGTCCTTGGACACCCCCAGCTCCACAGCTTACTCCTTAACCAATATACCTCACTCCTGATACAAGATAGCTGTCTACAGTGGGCAGCCTCCCTCTCCAGGCCCAATTTAGAATTATTGCCATCCCACAGCCTGTGCAGCCTACAACCCTTCCGAAGATGCCTGCCATGGTGGAATATGGCCACCCTGATTATCCCTCTGTTTATAATAGCACACCCCCTTTCTCAGTCCCTTTCTCCTGGGTACAGTTTCTCTCTATACTGACTGTAGTTATTTACAAACCCAATTTCAATCCCACCAACAAAGTTCCCAAGTCTCACAAACACATACAGTCCAGTATGTGTTCAGTCCACTAACAGTGTGTGTAAGCAGACACCAGGTACCGTATGATGTCACAGGCCCACCAACTCCTGTTGCTTCAAATTTCAGTCCCAAACAGAAATACTCAGCCCTTCAATCCAACCCCCAGTGGCTTTTCAGTATTTAAGAACACCAGGCAAACAACACATTTAAATTACCTTCTAATTTTCCTGCCAAACATCTATCCCAAACCTACAATATCACAGCCCAAGTATCAGTTCAAATTCAAGGTATAATTTTTAACACATAGAACTAATTTCACTTACAACTATTCAAATATTTCAGTTTAAAACAAAATATAACTCCTGGCCTCTTTTCTACCAACCTGTTGTTAAGCTCCCAAGTGAACAATGAAAGCCACAGTAATTCCTGTTTAAAGACAAGTTAATTGCAGCTAATGTCCCTCCTCCAAACACCAGGCAAACAACACATTTAAATTACCTTCTAATTTTCCTGCAAACATCTATCCCCAAACCTACAATATCACAGCCCAAGTATCAGTTCAAATTCAAAGTAATAATTTTAACACATAGAACTACATTCACTTACAACTATTCAAATATTTCAGTTTAAACAAATATAACTCCTGGCCTCTTTTCTACCAACCTGTTGCTTAAGCTCCCAAGTGAACAATGAAATGCCACAGTAATTCCTGTTTAAAGACAAGTTAATTGCAGCTAATGTCCCTCCTCAAACACCAGGCAAACAACACATTTAAATTACCTTCTAATTTTCCCTGCAAACATCTATCCCTAAACCTACAATATCACAGCCCAAGTATCAGTTCAAATTCAAGGTAATAATTTTTAACACATAGAACTAATTTCACTTACAACTATTCAAATATTTCAGTTTAAAACAAAATATAACTCCTGGCCTCTTTTCTACCAACCTGTTGCTAAGCTCCCAAGTGAACAATGAAAGCCACAGTAATTCCTGTTTAAAGACAAGTTAATTGCAGCTAATGTCCCTCCTCCAAACACCAGGCAAACAACACATTTAAATTACCTTCTAATTTTCCCTGCCAAACATCTATCCCCAAACCTACAATATCACAGCCCAAGTATCAGTTCAAATTCAAGGTAATAATTTTTAACACATAGAACTAATTTCACTTACAACTATTCAAATATTTCAGTTTAAAACAAAATATAACTCCTGGCCTCTTTTCTACCAACCTGTTGCTTAAGCTCCCAAGTGAACAATGAAGTCACAGTAATTCCTGTTTAAAGACAAGTTAATTGCAGCTAATGTCCCTCCTCCAAACACCAGGCAAACAACACATTTAAATTACCTTCTAATTTTCCCTGCCAAACATCTATCCCCAAACCTACAATATCACAGCCCAAGTATCAGTTCAAATTCAAGGTAATAATTTTTAACACATAGAACTAATTTCTACCAACCTGTTGCTTAAGCTCCCAAGTGAACAATTATTATTATTATTTTTATTATTTAGTTTTTGTTAACCGGTAAGTACACTAGCCAACAAATGACTATTTCAGGCATGACCCAGGAGAGTACAAGGCAAAACATACAGAAAAGCATTTCAGAAGTGCATGACAACAATACAATATAGCTTATTTTTAGCCATGTAAACAAAGATAACAGTAGATTTGCTAACAAAACAAGAGCCAGTATTACATGCAACAGTACATGCAACTAGCTCCCCTATGGATGCACCCAAGAGAAGACTGATGACAACTGTCACAAGGAGGCCCACAGGAAGGAGGCAGAGGACACCACAGGAAAGGAAGCAGCTCCTGGTGGGGACTCAATTATTAGGGGATAGAACTGGGGAGCAGGGAAAACTGAAGTAAGGTGCCTGCCTGGTGCCATGGCTTGAGGGACAGGAAGCGATCCTCAGGATCATGAGAACAGCTGCACGGGAGTCTCGAGCTGGATGTCATTGTCCACTTAGGGACAAATGACTTGGCTCATCATGAGATCAGAGCAGTGCAGGAGGACATCAGAGAGCTGGGGAGGGGCTTAAGACAAGTAGCACACACAGTATCCTTCTCAGAGGTGCTGCCTGTCAATGGCATGGGGAGGCGAGTGTAATTAGCACCATGCAGTTTAGTGAATGGTTGAAAAATGATGTGGAGCACAGGGTTTGGCTTCATTGGGACTGGGGTTCCACCTGAGGGACATCAGCCTATACTGGCAGGATGGTCTGCATCTGTCCAGGAAGGAACAAGTCTTTTGAGCAATCGGTTTAAATGCTTCATTGGCAAGCTTTTAAACTAGTCAAAGGGAGGCACTGATAAGCAGCAGGAAAATCCCAGCCTCCCTACAAAACAGGGTACTAAATGAAAAAGACCATGGTAGAAAGGTCAGTGGGGATGCTGCAACAGGTAAAGCCATCAAAAATGGAGAGCAATGAGTACCAATGCCCGTAGTCTGGGTAACAAGCTTCCTGAATTAGTGGCCTTGATGGAGGAGGAACATCTGGATATCATGGCAGTCACAGAAACATGGTACACGCAAAACCATGACTGGGACATAAACATACCAGGACACACTATCTACAGGAGGGACAGGGAGGGTAAAAGAGGAGGAGGAGTAGCTGTTTACATAAGGGAAGGAATAAAAGCAACAGAACAAAAGGGTAAACAGGGAGGAGAAGAAGCACTGTGGGTAAATTTGAAGACAGGCAATGGCACCACAATCTGCACAGGGTTAGACAAGACTCTCTCAGGGGAGGAAATGGACAAGGAAATGATAGAAAGTATACTTAGAATGGCAGAAAAGGGAGATATTGCTGATGGGTGATCTGAATATGCCAGATGTTAACTGGAGTGCAGTTGCAGCAGCCACTTCAAAGAGTGGGTTATTCTAGATGCCCCACAGGGGCATGCCTTAGACAACTAGTATTGGAGCCCACTCAGAGGGAGCAATCTTAGACCTGGTTCTCTCAAATGGAGATGGAGAGAGGATCACAGATGTAGAAGTGGGTAGCCATCTGGGAACTAGCGAACCATCGAGCAGTATGGTTCACAATAAACACAGCAATAGAGTCAAGCCATACAAAGGCAAAAGTACTGAACTTTAGGAGGGCTGACTTTGCCAAAATGGGTGAGTGCCTAAGGAATGCAGTAGCAAATGGGCAGGAAGGAGGGTGGAAGAACAATGGGAATAATAAAACTGCCATCACAGAGGTAACAAGCCTTTGTGTGAAGCAAATAAACAAAACAAAATGATGTAAGAAACCACTATGGTTCTCAAAGGAAGTGGCAGTGAAGGTTCAAGAGAAAAATAAAGCATTCAGGAAGTACAAGGGATCGCAGAAGGAGCAGGACAGAGAACTGCATCAGTTAAAGCAAAAGGAGGCTGGGAAGGCAGTCAGAACAGCAAAGGCCCAAACCGAGGAAAAGATAGCCAACTCAGTTAAGAAGGGGATAAAACTTTTATAGGTACATCAGGGAGCGAAGGAAGACCAAGGGAGGGATAGTGAGGCTTAATAAAGGGGAGGGAGGGTGGGCAGAGGGAGACTGTGAAAGGCAGAGATACTAACAAATATTTTTGCTCAGTATTTACAAATGAAGAGGGAGGTACCTAAAACAAACAGTAGAAACACTCTGGATACAGAAGTTGATACCAGCCCATTTACAGAAGAAAGGGTTCTGAAAGAACTCTTAAAACTGAAGGTGGACAAAGCAATGGGGCCTGATGGGATTCATCCCAGAATTCTAAAAGAACTAAGGGTAGAACTAGTGACACCACTGACTACCTTTTAACAAATCATGGGAGGATGGGGTGGTACCCGAGGACTGGAGGAGGGCAGATGTGATTCCCTTCACAAAAGTGGAAGCAAGGCAGAAGCAGAAACTACAGACCTGTTAGTTTAACCTCAGTGATAGGGAAATGATGGAATCACTTTGAAGGAAAGAATTGTCGAGTATCTAGAGGCCAGAGGGGCACAGGACCCAAGGCAGCATGGATTCACAGCAGGAAGGTCATGCCAGATGAATCTGATAGATTTATTTGACTGGGTGACCAAAGTAGTAGATCAGGGAGGGGCTGTGACATGGTCTACCTAGACTTTAGCAAGGCATTTGACACAGTCCCACACGAAAGATTAATATACAAGTTAGCCAGCCTGGGAGTGGGTCCCAAGATGACAGCCTGGAAAGAATTGGCTGAAGAATAGGACACAGAGAGTAATAGTAAATGGAGTCCACTCAAAAGAAAGGGGGTTATTAGTGGGTACCGCAGGGTTCATTAGGACCGGTCCTCTCATGTCCTTATGTTTACATTGCAGAGGGACTGAAGGAAAGTATGTCTCTTGCAGATGACACAAAGATCTGCAACAGAGTTGATACACAAGGTAAGGTGGAAAGGATGAGAAGGACTTGGCAAGGTTAGAGGAATGGTCAAATGTATGGCAGCTTAGATTCAATGCTAAGAAGTGCAAGGTAATGCACCTGGGAAACAAAACCCAGGGAAGAGTACACAATGGGGGTGAGATACTAACAACAACAAAATGGAAAGGGACCTGGGGTAGTCATATCAGATGACCTAAAGGTGGGCAAGCAATGTGAGAGGGCAGCAAGGAGGGCTGGGGGGATACTGGGATGCATAGGGAGAGGCATCACCAGTAGAAAACAGGAAGTTATTATCCTCTGTACAGACAGCTGGTGAGACCTCATCTGAGTACTGCGTGCAGTTCTGGAGACCCAATCTCTGCAAAGACATAGACAGGATGGAAGCTGTCCAGAGGAGGGCACTAAAATGGTGCAGGGTCTGCACCGAAGACATATGAAGAGACTTAAGGAGCTTAATATGTATAGCCTCGAGGAAAGGAGGGAGAGGGGGGACATGATAGAAACTTTCAAGTACCTCAAGGAATCAACAAAGTCCAAGAGGGTAGCATCTTTCAAAAAAGAGGTGTGCAAGAACAAGAGGGCACAATTTGAAGATAGAGGGGGTGCAGCTCAGAGGTATCTTACGGAAGTATTTTTTCACAGAGAGGGTTGTGGATGCATGGAATGGCCTTCTGGAGGAGGTTGTGGAGTCAAAAACAGTGGTGGAATTCAAGCAGGCATGGGACAGTCATAAGGCCATTCTAGGGGTGGGGTAGGAAGAAGTAGGCTGCTGTTTAACTAGGATCTGCAGCTTATCCAGTAAGTAGGGAAATGGGCAGACTGGGTGGGCCAAGCAGTCCTTATCTGCCATCAAATTCTATGTTTCTATGTTTCTATGTAGTAACAATGACGATAAAACACTGTGTAGGATATTACGTCAACTAAGCATGTAGTAGAATGAGTCATAACAGGAAGGGATTAGGCTCCAATAAGAAAAAGTGCTTCATGCATGTGTCATCACAAAAGGATACAACTTAGCTTATAGAAGTACCTTACAATTTCAACTGAGGAAGAAACAGGGAGGCAATAGTTGAAAGATAATGTAAATGAAAAGGGAGCTGATTGGGGTGCAAGAATAGTAGGAGGGGTCCTTGAAGGCCAAGGCAAGGCAAGAAGAGGCCATGGGTAGTATGAGATGAGAGGAATGGGGAAGAGAAAGAGATGAGAGGGGTTACAAGAAGCAGGAGATTTGATCATCCAGTGGTCATGATGAGGGGCTGGTGGACACCTGCCAGGTCAAGTAGGGTCAAAACAGGTACAATGTTCAGCCAGAGACAGGTAACATCGGAGCCCACTTTTAAAGTGACTGTATGATGCAGATTGTCTTAATTCCAGGGCAGAGCATTCCACAGCAGAGGGGCATATTCGAATGCCCCAGTACCTTTGGAGGTGTGACACCTGGGTACCCTCAGTAGTGATTTGTCAATTGACCTCAGTCCTTGATAGGAGGTGAGGGACTTAATAGCATTGCAAGTGAGGTCGGGGTTTGCAGCCTGATTACGGAGTTGGATAGAGAGCCAAGATAGTATTGTCTGGATACAGAGTGGGAGAGCCATCCTAGGTCACTATAAAGCTGACATCAATGTTTAAGCCAAGGGGATGATAATGCATAGCGACAGATATTGTTATAGGTGACGTCCCATTTCAGTAATGATGATTTATGGGCAGCCACAAGGATAGGAGCACAGTATGTCAGGGTGGGGAGCTGGATACCCTGGCAATGGGCAGCTTAGCAGAAGAAGTTAGCATATAACTAGTTTTGTAGGCAACACCCAGTTTACTATTCACTGTTTTGCAGGTTGATTGAATGTGGAGGCTTAGGTGTAGTGATTGGTCAAGTATAACACCAAGATACCTAAAGGATGTGACAGACTCTAGTTTGGTCCCCTCAAGGTCATGGAACATCAAGGGTGAGGAACAAAGCTCTAAGTTTAGAAGCAGAGCTCAGGAGCATGGTTTTTGTTTTGTGTGAATTTAGAACCAATCTATGGTTGCACAGCGAGTTTGGAATGCTCCTGAAATCAGTGGACAAAGACGAGTTGAGGTAGTCAGTGTTTGTGGAGCTGGTGTCAATGACAAGGTCATCTGTGTGAGAAGAAAAGTGCAGGTTGAAATGGCATCCGGAATATTGTTGATAAAGAGGAGAATAGAAGTGGTCCCAAAATAGATCCCTGAGGAACACCAACATTGATTGCAGTGCTGTCAGATACTGCAGAGTTGAATTTCATTGTTTGGGTCCTACCAGATAAAAGCTCCTATACCAATTCACAACTGGAGTAGAAAGCCCTCGTTTTGAAGGGTAGACAGGAGTAGGGAGTGATCCACAAGATCGAAGGCCCCAGTGAGGTCAAGGAAGATGGCCCCTGTTAGTCATCCAGCGTCCATGTTAGAGAGAGTATGTGAGGTGAATTTTGCCACAGCCGTTAACGTGCTATAATTTTTCTGAAACTGTGTTGCATGTCAGAGAGAAGATTTGAAGTTGCAATGAAGTTCAGTGTTTGAGTGGCAACAAGCTTCTCCAGTAATTTGCTCAAGATCGAGAGAATCGCTATTGGCCTATAATTTGAGATATCCTTCTTATCCCCTTTTGAATATAGGAGTAATCCTAGCAATTTTTCCAGAGGTCTGGCACAACACCGCAGGAAAGGGATAGCGTGAAGATTTTGGCCAGTGGAGAGGCAATAAGATGAGTGGCCAGCTTCAGCAAGCAGGGTTCAAGGAGTCGGACCCCGGGTTAGTGTTGTCAAAGATCGATTTCAGCAGTTTGAGGACCTGCAGTCTGGTAATAACCTTAAAGTAGAAAGGCTGGGACAGAGAAGACCCTTTGGAAGATGTAGGGGGTCCAAAGGTTTGCTAGAGATTGGGGCTGAGATAAGGTGGAGGCAGGTGGGAAGGAAGAGGTGTAAGGTGAAAGATCAGAGAACATCCTATTGAAGGCATCTCGTGAATTGTATTAGAGTCATTACAGTGAGCTCCATTCAGAATCATCTCTGAAGGGTAGTAGGTTGAGATGCACCAAAGAAGGTCTTTACATGAGCCCAGAATTTCGAGAGTCATGGACTGAGCTAGATAGCAGGTTCTGGCAGCACTTACTTTTGGCTTGTCTTATGCATTTTACAGGAATTTCTGTGTGTCTTATAAGTAATGAGATCAGTAAGCAAGCCAGTACATTTATAGTGCTTCCACAGTTTATCCCTGAGCCGTAGTTCAGCAAGCAGGTCTTTATGGAGCCACCTAGTTTGAGCCAGTAGAGTCGGTACAACAAGCACAGCAGACACAGCAGGCACAACAGTTCTATTTCTCAGTGTCACTGTTAAACATAAACATATACATCTATTCTTTGCAAAAACTGTATTAATGCAACAGTTAGGTTTTTTACACTGACAAAAGTGAGAACATTTTCAACCCTAACTCCGACTCCCCCACTGCTACACATGCACACACACAGAGACACACACATAGACACACACGCCACACACACACACACACACACACACACACACAGAACACACAACTATGGGGGCGTTACAAGGCAAGACAACCAATCACAGACACACACCATAATGCAACAGAAATAACATAACTTCTTAAAACATACCACAACAGGCATCCATCATCATGTTTCACCAATTGTAACACTTCTGCTGCCATCCAAGTCTCTTGGTGCGTACACCTTCTACATAACAGCATACTGTAAGTAGTAAACACATGTTTTGGTGGGAGTACTGGGCTGTTTGGGACCATTGTCTCACCAACTTGCCTGTTTCTGCATAACAGCATAGCTCCATGCTACCACCAACTTGCCCATTTCTTCATAACAGCATAGCCCCATGCCTCCACCAATCTTGCCCATTTCTGCATAACACCATAATGTAGCTAGTAAAATACATGTATTGGTAGGAGCATGGGCCCCATCCCCCATCAACTTGCCAATTTCTGCATAATAAGCATAGCCCTGCACCACCAACTTGGCCATTTCTGCATAACAGCATAGCCCCATGCCCCCACCAAGTAGCCCATTTCTGCATAACACCATAATATAGCTAGTAAAATACTATATTGGTAGGAGTGTGGAACCAGCCCCCACCAACTTGCCCATTTCTGTATAACAACATAGCCCCATGTTACCACCAAGTTCTTCATTTCTGCATAACACCATAATATATAGCAAAACACATGTGTTGGTGAGAGCTCAGGACCCTTCAGGCCCTGCACTACTAACTAACTTTCCTAATATTACCCATTTCTGCATAACAGCATAATATAAGACATAAAACACATGTATTGGTGAGAATGCGGGCCCTTTCGTTCCTGCGCCCACCAACTTGCCCATTTCTGCATTACAGCATGGCTCCATGTTCCCACCAACTTGACCATTTCTGTATAACAGCATAATATAAGTAATAAAACACATGTATTGGTAGCAGCATCTCAGATACTTGTACAGGATGTCAGTGTATACACCCAAGAGACTGGGATGGCAGCAGAAGTGATACAGTTGGTGAAACATGATGATGGATGCCTGTTGTGGTATGTTTAAAAGTTGTCTATTATTTCTGTTGCATTATGGTGTGTGTCTGTGATTGGTTGTCTTGCCTTGTACCACCCCCCATAGTTGTGTGTGTGTGTGTATGTCTATGTGTGTCTGTGTGTGTGTGTGTGTGTGTGTGTGTGTATGTGTAGTAGTTGGAGGAAATTCAGAGAAGGGTTGAAACCCTAACGCTGAATTTCCTTGTATTTGTCACTGTAAAAACTCTAACTGTTGCATTAATGCAGTTTTTGCAAAGAATTTCCTTACTTTTGAAAAAGCATAGTGAAGTACAATGTTGTGCAACTTGGTGGGATGTGGGTCCAGGGCCCTCCCACCAACTTGCAAATTTCTGCCTAACAAAACAGTACAAGTACTGAATATCACATGTATTGGTTGGAGCATCGGGCACTTTGGGCCCCACGCTCCACCAACTTGGAACAAACCAAATTTTAATTTGTTGGAGTGGCATAATTCCACACCTGTTTACATATTACATACCTAACCACTGAAAATCACCTCCGTGGCAATAAGGCTAGCTACCCTATAAATGTCAAGCCACTACCACAATGCAGAACGCTATCCGCAAAACTTAAACTGCATCATGCAATATCTCTGCAGCAAATTAATTTTCTGACACCTAAGCACTATAATTCACATGTACAGGACATCCCCTCAATTCCCTCCAAATTTCAAGTTAAAAGACCAAACCATTTCTGAGATATTTCATTTTAAAGTTTGAGATTTTCATTCGTTGGAGTGTCATAATTCTGCACCTGTTTACATTTTACACACCTAACCACAGAAAAGTATGTCATTGACAGTAAGGCTAGCACCTATAAATTTCAAGCCACTACCACAATGCAGAATGCTCTCTGCAAATGTTAATGTGCACATGCAATATCTCTGCAACAAATGTATTTTCCAACACCTAAACAGCATAATTCACATCTACAGGACATCCCCTCAACACCCTCCAAATTTCAAGGTAAAACAGCAAACTATTTCAGAGATATTCAATTTAAAAGTTTGTGCATCTTTATGGATTCTTTGATCATGAGAATTGATCATACACAAAATGGTGGACCTCGTGACTGAAAATCTGCTAAATGGCGGACTTCATGACCAAGCAATCTTTGATTGCGAGGGGCAACTTCAATCCCTTATAACTCTGGAACAGAACAACATTGTTTCACCAAACAAAACTGGCATGTTCCTTAAACAAAGGGCTTTCTATATGCCAAGTTTTAGACACATCAACCACACAGTGGCTGTGCTAAGTGTCACAGAAGACAGTGTGCAAAAATAGCAGAAACTGAATTTTTTACTGTTCTCTGCACAAAACCGTATACACTAGTGAAATAGAAATTGGTAAGTAAAAGATGTACCATGCCAGTGCATGTATACCAAATATTATACACATATCTTCAACAGTTCCAGGCGGCACGAGCGAAAAAAGTGTACACAAGTGTCGAAAAATCAGTTGTCAACAGAGCAACATTTTCTCGTGAAATCTTCAAACAACAGCACCACAGCCCAGCACCCGTGTACACAAAACAATCTGAAGTCAGTCAAATACATCCTTGCTGCACACCAAAAGATGACATAATCACTGTTTTCACAATACACACATATACTGTATATTTTCCCATTATTAACTATTGTGACAGACCCCCAAAAGCATTACTTTAGAACGGAGCAAAGTTTTTACAAAATATTCAAAGGACACCACCAAAGCCCAGCACCCATGCATACAATCCAATCTAAAGTCACTCAAATGCATTCTTCAACAGCTGGTGGGAGCGCTGGCCACCAACTCATTAATTTCTCCCTAACATCACAGTACAAGTACTGAATATCATATGTATTGGTGGAGTGCATATTGCTGGGGTCTGCTTCTGGCTAACATCACACTGCAACTACTGAATATCATATGTATTGGTGGGAGCATGTGACAGTGGGTGTGCGGAGCACTTTGGGTCGTATGCTCCAAACTAACTTGTCCATTTCTGTCTAACATCACAATACAAGTACTAAATATCATATGTATTGGAGGGAGCGATATTGCTGGGGTCCACTTCTGCCTAACATCACACAGCAACTACTGAATATCATACATATCGGTGGGGCATGTATTGGTGGGAGCACGGGGTCTTTGGGCCCCACGATCCCACCAACTTGCCCATTTCTGCCTAACAACACAGTACAAGTAGTAAATCTCATATGTATTGGTGGGAGTGCATATTGCTGGAAGTGCAGGGCCCTCTGGGCCCCACACTCCCACCAACTTGTTCACTTCTCCCTAGCATCGCACTGCAATTACTGAAAATCATACATATTGGTGGAGACATATTGGTGGGAGCATGGGGCCACCACCAACTTGTCCACTTCTGCCTTTAGGCCCCAGCTCCCTCCCACATTGCCCAGCACTCCAAACCACATACATCTGCCATACATTTTAGCTCTCCTATACCTCATCATGAAATCTTCCTACACAACCAAATATATGCTCACCACGCCTTTCACAATGCACAGAAATGTTTTCCCAGTAACTATAATGAACATGCACCACAACTCAGCAACTGTAACTGGCACCGACACAGAAATTGAGACAATCCAAGATCTATGACGACTCTTTCTACATACCAAATTACACGCAAATCATGCAAACAGTTCAAAAGTTACTGAAGTGAAACAAACCAAATTTCCGTTCATTGGAGTGGAATAATTCTGCACCTGTTTCCATTTCACACATACCTAACCACTGAAAAGTACGTCCATGGCAGTAAATATAAATATTCAAGTCACTAGCATAATACAGAACGCTGTCTGCAATGTAAACTGCGTCATGCAATAGCTCCACAGCAGATCAATTTTCTGACACCTAGCACCATAATTCACATCTACAGGATGTCCCTCAACACCTTCCAAATTTCAAGTTAAAGACCAAACCATTTCCAAGATACAGTTTTAGCACCTTTAAAATTCTTTGATTACAGGTTCGGCCGCGACCTTGGAATCAGATTATCTTCGATTATGAGGGACATCTGGTCATGAAATTTGGTCTATCTGGTCCCTCCCAGAGATATCGGGTCCAGCTAAAATTCAGCCATCTGTCCCACCCTTATGAACGAGCTCATGATCAAAGAAATCTCATGACCAAAGAATTTGCAGGTTTGCAATCAAAGAATTTAAAATGTTAAAACTCCATTTTTGACATAACCACACTAAACCACAGGCATAACTCAATAGGGGAAGCCCCTTGAGCAAAAACCATCCTAGTTTTACTTCACAAGTCACCCTGGGCTGAGATATTTGTTTTTCCAACCCAGAAATCTGGCCGTCTTGTCCCTCCCTTACGAGCGAAGATTACGATCAAAGAATCTCGTAATGAAAGAATTTGCAGGCTTGATCAAAGATCATTAGTGAGCCATGATCAAAGAATTTAAAAGTTTAAAACTCTATTTTTGACATAAGCACATTAAACCACAGGCATGGCTCAATAGAGGAAGCCCACTGAACAAAACCCATCCTAGTTTTACTTCAGAAGTCACCCCAAAGCTGAGATATTTGTTTTTCCCCAACCCTGAACTGAAAACAAGATGGTCGGCCATCATGATCAATAAATTTCTTTGATCATGAGCCTGCAAATTCTTTGATTGTGAGGAGGACCAGATGGCCAAAACCCCATTCTTCTTTGCAAAATAACCATATAAATTTTTCCATAGACTTATAATGGGCACTAAAAAGTTTAATAACTTTTGAATGGATTAATATTTTTCACCAAACAAAAAGTGGCATATTCCTTGACCCAAACTCTTTCTATGTGCTAGGTTTCAGACTGGCACACTACACGGTGTTCATGCAGTGCCACAGACAAAATCCAAAAACTGCCACAAAGTGGTGAAGAGTGAATTTTCAGCAATTCACTGTGCAAAACTGTATGTCTGACTGAAACGAAGTTGGAAAATCAATACATCAACCATGCCTCACTGGTGTACCAAATTTCATGCAAATCGTTGAACAGGTCCAAAGTTATTAATGCAAAACATTTCAAATTTAACATTAAAGTGCCTTCATAACTCTAACTATAGAGTGCGGCTGCACCCCTATAATATATATATATATATATATATATATATATATATATATATATATATACACAATATATATATATATATGGTGGAGGATGCAGAGCACAAAATAATCATATAATAGTCATATAGCAATTATCAATTAACAGTTAGGCATAAATTTCTACCAGATACCCCGAACCAAACAGCTGTCCTATACTACTATCTCTAACATGGTCAAATAACTTTTGTTAACTTCAAAAGACTTAAAAAAGAAAAAAGAGAGAAATCTCATACATTTCCTTCACAGTCCTGTGTGAAGAATATTTGTTTAAAGAACTTGGCAATGCTGAGAATAGTCAATCAATGTCACAATATGAGGGCAACGCAATAGCAGCAAATCAGACACCTTGCCGATGGCACCCGCAGCAGTTTTTGCAAATTACTGCATTGCTGATATGGCCCAGCTTCTCGCAAAATGCAATCAATTCAAAAGTCAGGTTCAAAGTGTCATATCAAAAGAAGAGGAAACAGTACTAAGCGAAAATTTGGCCTTTTAAGTGTGAAAACCCATGCATCAATTCAATAAATAATTAAAATGGAGAAACGGACTCAAACGGACTTGAGCAAAACCAACTTAAAAAGCTTTTTCCAGTGGTGGTGGAAGAAGCAGTAGACTTAGGACACAGAGCTCAGAGCTCTGCACCAACTCACTGCTGCAGACAATCTGATTATCCAGAGGGTAGAGCAATCACTCATATACACTTGCCCCTCACGTGACCAATTACACAAGCAATTATAGGGTTGCGTAGGGTTCAGAGCTCCTAATAGGCATAAAATCAGTATACTTAATTAAAATAACTAGCTAAATAGCTAAAACTAAAAGCACTGCTATGCAATACACTCCAAAATCCAAAAGTACTGTGTTTCAAACAGATACCCCCAAATCTAACCCTGTAATCTCCTCACATTGAAAATGTAGTAGACAGCAAAGAACACAGTACACAGAGCAGTTAAAAATTCAAAACAGTTAACTAAAATTAGGGTTAAACTATGATTTTGCAAACTTCCCTTTTCAGGGATTCAGTGGACCAGCAGTTTGGCAATCCTTAAGATTTCGGCTGGCGATACACAAGCTGTTTCAGTGCCTTCCAAAGTACCGGACGAAGCCTTCCAATGGGCCTCTTTGTATTTATTTCCTTTAACGTTTCCCCTGTGGTGCTTTCTCTGTTCTGGACTCCCAATCCCAGCTCCCAAATCCTGGATACCACACCACACCACACCACTCACGGCTTGCACCTTCGGGCCTTAGTCCGTCCTCGGGTTGCCGCCCACATCTGCATCTGGTGTTCTGGGTGTCCAAGCACCTAGGGGAACACGAAGAGAGACACCGAGGGAGACTGCACCAGTTGGGGTTCACAATAAGATGAACTGAAAAGCAGACTCACAGAGGTAACAATGGCGCACCTGTTCAAAATGAAACAATAGCGCTGTCTGCCTGCTTCTCTAGGCCCTCCACAGACTACAGAGCACGTACTGAACCCAGCCTCATACACCAACTTAACAGTAACCAGTCTAATGTCTCTCAGGTTATCTCAGGAGGACTCAAGAGTTCATGAGTCAAGTTAGGACAGCCATTAGGTCAAGAGTGAAACATTCCACAACCTAGCTCCTTCAGGATTTTTGCCATTTACCTTAATGTGGTTGTTGGGTTTGCCTCAAAGATCCAGTCTGAGTCTTTGAGAATGAAAGCCTCACAAAATGGATTGACTAGCCCTATTGGAAGGTAGTTTTAAAGCAGCTGTTCATGCTATGTGGAAATGTTGTAAAATACATTATTATTCCATGTTAGTGTAACCCCTTACACTGAGGACTGGTGCAGTCTGGTAGATGTTACTGTATGACTGGCTGGTACCTTTACACTTTAGGGCAAATGGTCCTGGAATCATAATAGGTCCTTAGGTATTAGTGGTCAAAGCCAACAGAGTGATGCCTCTGCCCAATGGGGTACCTTGGTGCTGTTCGTCAGGAAAATAACAACAGTACAACTCACCCCACCCTTTAAAAACAAAATGCAAAGGGAAATGAAAGTACTGAAAGGAAATAGGTTTATTGGGGCAAAACAGGAACATAGAAACATGGATCACGAAGGCAATGGGGTAAGGTAGGTAATGAATGTGACAGGTTTGAATCCCACTACCCTCCAAGTAAATGATTTCAAGCCACAATTGCCAGTGCAGTCCTGGACAACACACTCTCTCTGGTGCACCACATCTACCATTGCCTATTAGAGAACTCTCACAGTCTATGCATGCACAGTGAGTACCAGCAGGATTACAGGCCTGATGACTGACAATGGTGAGGTACTGATGGAGAAAATTACATGGTGTATACGGTTCACAAATAACAGTTCAATTCAGGCAATTAAACGTTTGACCAAAAGTTTCAATAAGATGCTGTATACTAGTCTCTGGGCACTTCTATGATCATGAAGTTCTTGCCCAAGCTATCTATCTAACTGGTCCCTAACTATTTATAGATCTAGGGCTAGGCACCAATCAGTATACTCACAGACTCCAAGAATAAAGCTGCACATGAATCTCTGGGGGACATGTTCTGATGATGTAAGAGAAACAAAGACACACACATACACACACACACTACTACTACAACTACTACTACTACTACTACTATTACTGAACTGCTTCCTTTATTCAGTATTCTCTGTTTTACATCTTGTTACACTGACCTCTGGTGGGTATTTCCAGTTACTGCATTATAAGCATACTAACATACAAACATATGAAATTTGGCAGCAGAAAAGGCCATTTGGTCTATCGAGTCTGCCGATTTTGCAGCTAGCAGCCCTATTCTGCAGCTGCCCCTCCCTCCCTCCTCACCCCATCCTCTCTCTTGCCCTGTCCCAGCCCCTTTGAAGCAGCCCACTCTTTTACAGGCTACCACCTCTGCTGGTAACGTGTTCCACCCTGCCACCATCTTCTCTGTAAAATGTGTCTCCTCATTTCCCTCCTGAACCTTCCCCTCCAATCTCGTGGTCATGGCCTGAAGTGTCCCTCCCCACCCTTACCCTGAATAGCCCCTCCATACCAGTCTTGTTTATCCCTGTCATGTACTTGAATATCTTGATCATATCTCTTCTGTCCCTCCTCTCTCCAGCAAGTACATGTTCAACTCCTTTAGCCTACTCTCATATGATAAGTCCCCAGTCCCTAGATCATCTTAGTTGCTCTGTTGCACCCTTCCAGTAATTTAATGTCCTTTTTCAGGTACAGGTGCCAGTACTGCACGCAGTATTTGAGATGAGGTCTAACTAACGATCTATACAGCGCAGAATCACCTCCCTCCTCGACCTTATTCCCTTGTGATGCAGCCCAACATTTTGTTGGCCCTTGCTGCTGCCTTCCTACACTGTGCCAAGTTGTTCATTGATCCCATGATGACCACCCCAGATCCTTCTCCTTCTTAGTTTCCACCAGCTACACTCCCCAGTTGGTCGTCTAAATAACTTACAGAACACATCAAATACCCATTGTTTCAGACTACTAATACTTAAGACTGTTTATCAGAACTAGAAATGAATGTATTTATTCTTAGACAGAACAACCACTAGTATCTTCTGACTATTTCCCAAAATAATATGAAATAATGTTTTTATAATGTTTGAAGCTACATTTTGAAAGCTGTAACATTTAAACAGTTAATACATTCCTATACATCTTGATATAATATGCTAAAATGACAGGACTTAAAAATGCAGTGAGCCATTTTATGTTTTTGACATCAATATAAAACATTTCATGTTTTATGTCACTATGTGGTCACTGTAGTGATATATTAATGATATATCTACATAACTGGGTTCCATTTTTTCAATGGGAAAAACTGTGTATTAAATACCGTAATACTTGAGTAGGGATTACAGCATTTGCGTGGTTTCTTCCCATGGAAATGTGCTCGAGGCGAGACACCAACACATCTCGAGCTTCACACTGTCCGTTTTTTCTCTCAAAGCACTGTCTATAAACACTCACCTCCTCAGTGGCATGAGTAAAATAAAAAAATGTTCAGTAGATTTCTAACCATGACTGAAACTGAACGAGAGAACTTTGTAAAAGAACAAGAAAACTGCAACACCATACGGAAAACACAAAGCGACCTCAAACTGTTTAGGACCTACTTGTCTGAGGCAGGCAGCCACCTAATTTCGAAACTTCTGAATTTCCACAAGTAGACAAACTACTGGCAAATTTCCTATATGCAGCTTTTTAGCTAGACAGCTCAGAATACTGAGCTGGGCACCATACAAGGCAATTTGAACAGGGAAAAAATTTAACCCTTCAATTATACAACAAAATATAGGGGTGCAGTGTGTTTCCTCAAATTTGACACACCCTCATTGTTGGATAGCTATTACAAACCTAAGGCCGCCCCTTGGGGTTTATGTACCATCCAACAACTTGAGTATGTGTTAAATTCTCGTAACACATTGCACCCTATACTTTATCCTATACTTAGCTGACTCTGATTGTTATTAAAAAGTCTCTACTAATAGTTCCAGAGCTGTTACATTTTAAAGAAAACATCTTTGAAATGTCTAACTCTGGAACTGTTGGGTTAGAGACTTTTAAAAAAATGAGAACTTGAAGGCCAGTAAGTAAGAAATAGTGCTATTATTATATTGTAATATTGTAACAGTGGTAATTATGTTATCAATATAGGAACATGGTGTAAGTAGCTCAGCAGGTTGCACACCCACCTCTGATATTGGAAGATCAGAAAGCTGTAGTTCTATCCCCACACCAGATACTTAGGTTAAATCCAATAGTGACACTGTAGTGCAGCATGAGGGGGTGCTGCACTCCTGAGGTGTAGTTTTGGATGAGATGTTAAACCGAGGTCCCATTTACCTGTTCTTTTTTTTCCCCACCTATGTGCCTCACTCCACCACTCCTTCAAGCTGCCCTAGGTCCCCTGGATCCACCAATCGTTCCTGAGCCTCCAACCTCATATAGCAGTGACCCCAAGGGTAACCCAGCATAACCCTTTGCTGGTGGGTCCCTCCTCCAAAGGAGAAAGCACCGGGGGAGACAAGCACAACTACTTGGCCCTGGGGTGCTGCTGAGGTGGACATGGCTTTGGGGCTTCGTGGCATTGGCTGATCGCAGCCATAATCTAGCCAGTTGTGGAGCAATTCTGCTTTTTCCCCTGGTTGTTCCTTTATTGCACTGCCCATGCAGTGCTTCTGGTCTTCACCAGGGCTTCTGCCAAGGATACCATCCTGTACCCACCCCAGAAGAGGAGAGAGAGCAGTCCTACAGATGCTCAATCCTCCTCCCCTGCCAGCCCCTGTCCTGAGTCCATTCCTGAACCCGGTCACCGCATGGTTCAGGTAAGGTGCCAGTGCCTCAACCTTCTGTGCCACTAGGCTGGCCATCTGCCTGTTCTGGTGGTACTCTGGTGGACGTTAAAGATCCCATAGCATTTCATGAAAAGAGTAAGAGGATTTTTGTATTATAACTTCAAAATCAAATAATAATAATAAAAACATGTTATATTTGCATCAAATTAATATACAAATCAAATAAGTATTTTAGTCATATCCTCCTCCTCACTACTATAAAGTAGGAAATTGAAACTTCTATAATAAACATAAAACCATACATCCTTGTACATACAGTGGCATTTGCCAGGATAAAACCCACTTTTAAAGCACTCTGCCTTATTCAGTAGATCTTCTGCAGCATACTGCAATGTAATTTCAATGGCAATTAGTTCCTTTGTCATGCAGGAAACTGTGGCATCTATTTCATCCTGGCAGTGTGACATTTTCCTGCATGACAAATGGGACTAATTGCCATTGAAATTACATTGCTTTATTCAGTAGGTCTGCTGCAGCACTCTGTAGAGTGCTGCAAAATGCTGCAGAATTGGTTTTCATCCTGGGGATGGTACTGTACTTCCTATTTATAAGGTATTGTTATTGTAAGGTAGAAAAGGACAGCTACAAATATTTGAACTGATACAATGCCTTCCTTTTTATTACACTGTGTCTATCCAACTCATTTGTTTCCATCTCTTCTGAAATACTTGTTTTGCACAATGTAACCTATCATATCTTTTTACCCCTTGAAGTGTTGCAGATTGTATGGTCCAGAACAAAGGTTCTACTGATGTCTCTTTTTGGTAATGTAAACTGGCACCTTGTAAGCCAGATATAATATTTAAAGTAGTAGAATTATATACATTGTACCTTGATCATATGAGTTCCATTTTTGTGGTAGAATCCTAAGAATACGATGTCTTTATTGAGCAATAAAATTGTGAAATTTTCCATTTCCATACAAAATGACCAAAATGCTAAAATACAGGGACATTCAAAAATAACTGTTCCATAGTCTCCGATTGATTTGTACATACAGTATATCCATTCTAGGACACAATCTTTCACTGGTGTCTTTATGTTTTAGATGGTTCTTAACATTTAATTTGTTATGTTTAAACAACCACAGCACATCCCACATTTACTTGCCAGTCTAGTATTGGTTAACATGTCCCCAATCTGGGTCATCTCTTTTGGATCTAGATTCCCATAGGTGTGAGATTCATAATAAAAGTTAGGGCAAATATGTGCACATAACTTTTCTTGTTAGCGTAATTAATGCTTGTTTTGAATACACCATAACTTAATATTGTCAAAACAGCTTTGCATATATCCAGGTAGTCCAATTAATGATTTCTATTTAGGAATCTCTGAATCCAGTTCCCAAAAGTTAACCAAGGCAAAACCTGGTCTGATACCCAGTTATCCATAATGTTTCTGATTTTTGTAAAATGGGTTTAATGTTTGAGTATATAAATATACAGATGAAGAAAACAAAGAAGTTAACCATATTGAGTCTGCCTTTTGATGGGCAAATATGTTATTCTTCTTTTATTGGTTCAACCTACTTCCCAAACACACTGAAAGATATAATTATACAGCATGGTCTTCAATTGTTTAGGCAGGGGACTATCGCACTAAGGTGCAAAACATAATTATTAAAAAGTTTTAACCATATATACTGTATACATATAAGTTTTGCCATATGCCATGAGTTCTAACTTTTATTTTACTCTGTGCTTCCTTCAGTAATATCTCACAGTTGTAAGAACACATGCCACCTTGCTCAAAAATATCCCCAATATTTTGAGCCACCGATTTTGATAGGAATATTGGTATATTCAGTTTGTATAAAATCTGTTGTCTCAATTGGGAGACACTTGCTTTTTGAATAATTTATGGCTGAACCTGTAATTTTTGAAAATTACCCCAATATCTGAATTATTATATTACCTGATGCCCTGTCAGCCAGGGTCAAGCACATTGTCCACTTATACTACTGATTTAATTTCCAGGTCCTCACTGTGTACTGACATCCCTCTTATGGAATCATTTTTATTTATTTTGTGTAATAAAGGGTCTAAAGTTAGTATATATAGAAGGGTACTCAAGGGACATCCCTGTCGTGCTCCTCTTTTTATGTCACATTGTTTCCCCTCCATCTGTGTATACGGTATATGGTGATACTACTGCATTTTATAACATACAGTAGTTGGATTGGATCCATTTTATGAATCTCTCCAGGAAACCATAAGCTTTCATACAATCCATCAGGGTTTTATCCCTACTCCCCCAGCAAGATAAAGTGCTGGAGAAAGTCTCCAGGAACAAACCTCAGAAAGAGAACCAGAATCAGAAGTCCTGGGCATGTCACCCCTCTCCCCCCATGTGGGGAGCCAGAATACAAATGGTGCAAGGAAAGAAGGGAATCACACACAGGGAGAATCTGCCACTGCTGCAGAGCAGATTTCCATCCATAATCCATTTTCAGTTCCGCAAAGGAAAACTCGATTTTACACACACCCTCATTGTGGGATGCATTTTATAAACCCCTCAGGTTTTTGTAGCATCCTCACAACTTGGTGTGTGTAAAATCTGTTACACACACCACCCCATATTTTATTCTCTATATGACTTCTTACTGCCTTGCTGTAATAGTTGGAGAAAATATAATTGAGTTCTGAGCTCTAAATACCTTTCCTTTTTAAGAGTCCATTTATTTTCCCCATAGTTTTAAAGTATTCTTTAATATATTATTTGCTGTCCTCCCACCATTCTTCTAAGGAGTCATACATGAAAAAAACTGGTTGTCTAGTGGCCAAGAAGTGTTTAAAGCCTTCTAATATAACAGGGTTGCCTAGTAGACTTAGATTTAGTCTCCAATAACCTGGCCGCTTTGTAGTTTCTGCACAATTTGCTGTTATTAAACTAAGTAGCCCATGGTCCGACATTGCTAATGGACTCATGTATGAAGATCTTACTGGTAATGTAGGTGTTATAAACCAATAATCTATATGGGTCAAAATGGTACCTCTAAAATATGTGTGAGGATGCTTTCATGTGTATTTGCAAAGGCATCCTGTAACCTGTCTGTTGAAGTAACTGATTTAAAAAGGAGGCATTGCAAAAGATGTTAGTAGTTTTAAATCTTTGTCAGTCAAAACCGACTGCAGTTGAAATCACCCCAAATAGAACATTCTTTTCTGTAAACAAGTAGGGTTGATTTTTCAATAATCCAATCCTGCTAACTTTAGATTCTGGCATAATTGTTAATTAACTGAAAATCCAAGCCTTGTAAATGGACATCTATTAATAATGCCCTCCCTGGTTCTATATCTACCATGTGGGTAATTTTATATGCTGGTCCATAAAACAAATGCCAACTCCACTACAAGTGTCCTCTCCTAGGGACCAAACACTAGGCCCCATTCTTAGGCAGTACTTGCAGTGACAATATCATGCATTGAAGTAAGCCTGGTATCCTGAAATAAAATATCAAAAGACAAATCAGCAAACAGGGCAAATGATGCCAATCTTGTTCATTCTGACTGAATGCTATTTGCATTCAAGGAGGCTACTGACAGTTCAAAGTGTTGCACTTGTGCCATCCCTTGTTAAATCTCCTCACAGCACTTTTCTGGAACTTGCTCTGTACCCATCCTTCTTTTCCTGGGTTTGTTTTGGCTTCTTTCTGTTCTTTTGAATACAACAGTATATCCACTTGGAAAGAAGGTACTGAAGCAATGTCAGAATCTTGGTCTGCTTCTGAGTCACCTCTTTGCAGAACTGAAAATGGATTATGGATGGAAATCTGCTCTGCAGCAGTGGCAGTTTCTCCCGTGTGTGATTCCCCTTTCTTTTCCTTGCACCATTTTGTATTCTGACTCCCCACATAGGGGAGAGGGTGACATGCCCAGGACTTGATTCTGGTTCTCTTCTGAGGTTTGTTCCTGGAGACTTCCTCCAGCACTTTATCTTGCTGGGGAGGGGAGAGGGACAAAACCCTTGATGGAAAAAAAATATTTTATTATCATAAATTGATTTTAATTATTATTATGTGATTTCATATGGTATTAATATGGAAAATGTTTACTCTAATTTCTGGTCAAGATTACTGCTAATTAAATCTTAAAACATTAAAATGGAGGAATGATGCCTTTTAAATGGAGACAGCTTCAGAGCTCAGGAAAAAATGGTCAGGAGACTTTTAAAGCTAAGGGTTTCACTGAGACTGGCCCCTATGCTCTGTTACTAACCAAAGAAGCATCCCTGTGATCTGACTGATTTATAGCCATGTTTTGAATCCAGGCTAGAGTGACATTTCAGAGCTAGGTATCCATGACTACAATCAGATAAGAAACCAGTGACTGGTACAGACTTATGTGAAGAAAAAAATGATCCTCTGTTTAAACTTTGAATATTAAGAAAAGTATTTGGCTTATAACTTAAAACACAATGTGGTGCCGCTACAAAAATTGGACAGTTATTATACACTAGTATAATATGTAAGCTACCAAGTTTCATGAGTACAGGACCAAGGTTTCAGGAGTTATGATTAAAACTTATTTTAATACAAATTTCTTATTAGAAAACTAAACAAGTCTAGTATCTTGTGATAGCTCACATCTTAAGCAGTCCGACAATATGACTCTTAAAATATATTTTGTTGCTATAGAGAAAAAAGTCTAAAAGAATCTTTGTGACAGTTTAAGATTTATGTCTTTGAGCAGAACAAAGAACTTATGTGTTTCTAAATAAAATAATGTTTTAAAGACTTTAATAATGAATTTTTCTTACAAATCGATATCATTCTGTAGCTTAGAATATTTAGAGCAAGACTATCACTTTATTTTAAGAAGTTTTATTAAAATTATAAAGTTATAACCCTTAATAGTGTAACTTAGAAAATAAGTGCTGCAAATATGGGATCCATACCAGTATGATCTGCTTGATGTGAAACACCTGAATATGCAAATTTAATGTTTAAATTAGGTTAAGTGAAAACATTATTTAAGGAAAATAATTCTGAGCATTAAACTAGTCTGGAGAGAAAGGCTGTCTTAAGAGGCATAGCTGTATGTCATCATTTATCATCTAAGAAGTCCTACCTTTTAGTGACTCAGGCTAATGAAAATCTGGTGATGTCATCACCAGGGCCATTTATATTAGTGAATTTGTCTGACCACACCTCAGTCTGAGCCAAACTACCAATGTAGAAAGACATGTGTTAGTTTAACCAAGAATTCTAATGGCTTTATACTGTAGCTAGGACAAAGTTGGGCCATGCCTGTTTGAAACACAGGGTGAAGCCTAAAGATAGCCAGAAGCTTATGCAGTGCTGCCACAAGATCCAGGTGCAAAACCAGATGCAAGGACATTCTCATTGTGTATGAAGCAAGGTCTGTGTTTTATTTGCTGAGCCTTTTTAAATATTTATTTTTCCTCCTGCTTTCCCATTGATCTGCACCATTGGGAGTTGCCCATTGCCTGTCCCTGCCAGTGCCTTACCTGTCAGTCTCTGGTCCCTCCATATGTCCCTCGAATACCCCTGGGTGAGTTCAGGGTGGGGGGCAGACCCTGAATCTTACTTGTCTCATGAGGGGTCCAAGGCTGTAGGCAGACACTGGCACATCGGGATCCGGCTCAGCACTCCATCTTCTGGCTCCAGTGGTGGTGTTTCCATGTTCCTATGGGACATTGTGAGGCCTGTACATCAAGGTGCGAGCACCGACATCAGCAATGTCCCCTTTCCTTGAAGGAGTAGCCCCTGAGGCTGATTGATACTGGCCCACGCCTCGATAATCAAGCCCCAAGACACCAGCTTGCCATCGCACCCTAGCCTCTGCCAGGGGTCGCTGCATGCTGGATTGAAAGTCCTCCATCCCCTGCAGAAGGTGAGCTTTCATCTGACGCCCAGCCTGTCTCCCCAGCCAACCCCTGGTGTCCTAAGCTCTCTCCTGAACCTGGGTCACGGTGTAGTGTGAGTGTGGCGTCCAGCACCTCAACTCTCAGTGCCAGTGGACTGGCCTTTGCTGAGTCTTTTGACTGAACTAATGTTGTCTGCTGATACCTAGACACAGACTGAACTTTAAAACTCACAAGCTATACAGCTTGCTGAACAGAAGAAAAATCCACGGTTTTAAAAGCAGATGAAACATGAAAAGTCCTAAAAGTTACAGTCATTGAAACAACTTTGCTATCCTCAAGAAAGTTCTTTAAATCCAGTATTGCTATGGACTGTGCAGATTGAAGCTGTGTTCTACAAATCCAAGAACTGACTTTGGTAAAGTGACTTTCAGCAAAAGTTTAACTTGCAAAGTTTGTCTATGCCAATAAGTTCAATAGACAAGAAGGTTAGCTGACAAAGAGACTTTATAACCAAAGCCAGACTCAACCAAGAGTTCTACATTGAGAGGAGAAGAACCACTTTTACAACCAGAAATGTAAGTATAATTTTATTACTTTTACTAATTAATTTTTAATAGTTCAGTAATTTGAATTGGCTTATCTGGGGAAGTAACAAGGAATTAACTTTAACTATAGAACTTGGGTATATAGTTTAAAAGATTTAAAATGAGAAATATTTTGCATGATCTAAAAGTTAAAATGGAGTTTTATAAAAGTATAATGCAAAACACTAATGTAATGAGTTGTAAGTTCTCATAGAGAATACATTTTACATGCTATAGAGTTTTAAAACAAATTTTATACAGAAATAATCTGAGATATGGATTTTATAAGCATATGTTCTTATGCTTGAAGGTTATGTTAAATACTGAGGGTGGGATATTCAGACTACACCAGGCAGGGATGCAAGTCTAGGCATAGCGCAACTGGGATGAGCCAGGCATGGACCAGGTGATATTCAACGGTGCTGTGCCATGGCTCAACACTGTTGAATATGGCACTGAGGGTGCATCCACTGCACATGGTGCAGTGGTACTGTGCCAGTGCAAGTGGCAGCAGGGGAGCAGAGGGCTGTGCCAGTGCAAGTGCGGTTACGCCTAGGTGCAGCAACAGTGATTTTCAGCCATGGGCATGCAAATGAGGCCATTATGCATGCAAGGCACAAATGGGGCCATTTGCATGTCATTATGGCCCCATTTGCATGCGGTGCGCCGATCCGGTGACTTGCGCCTGGCACCCTGCCAGACTGCAGCCATTGGGGACTGACACCCTACTGCCCTTGGCAAGCACTGCCCCATTCTCCCAATCATGGGCATGTAGATATATTCCCTGGTGGTCCAGTGGACTGCTATCCATTGCCGATCATGAGCATGTGTAGATATAGTCCCCGGTGGTCCAGTGGACTGCTATCCTTTGCCTGATCACTGGCATATGTACAAATGATCCCTGGTGGTCCAGTGGACAATCCCATTGCCCTCAAAGGGCATATGTCAAAACTCCCTGGAGGTCCAGTAGATTGATCCCAGTGCACAATCGTGGGCATATGTTCCCAAATCCATGGTGGTCAGTGGACACATTCCCAACACCCAATCATGGCATAGGTACCAAATCCCTGGTGTTCCAGTGAAAACCTGCCCTCCGCACCCACCACTGTGTCCCCACCACTCTGCCCCAGTCAGTGGCAGGTGGCAGCACCCAGCTGCAAGCCACCGAGCCACCCGCGCGACTGACAGTATACAGTAGGGCTGTATGCCTGTTGGTCACTGCATGGGCCAATTGGCATACAGACCATGCAATACTACACAGTCCTAAATTGTGAATGGGTGTTCATTCACACCAGACTGTGTAGTGCAGTATGGTCTGCATGCCCATTGTCCCACACAGTGACCAGTAGGTGTACAGTCCAACTATATGCTGTCAGTTGAGGGCAGCCGGGCAGCTTGCAGCCAGGGTGCTGCAACCCACCACTGACTGGGGGTGCAGTGGCGGGACACAGTGGATGGAGGGGAGTATGGGTTTCACTGGGCCACCAGGGATTTGGTACCTATGCCCGTGATTGGGTGTGGGATTGGTCCACTGGACCACCATGGATTTGGAACATATGCCCATGATCAGCCACTGGGATCGTCCACTGGCCTACCATTGAGTTTTGACATATGCCCGTGAGTAGGTGAAGGATCGGCTGACTGGACCACCAGCGATCATTTGTACATATGCCCATGATCAGGCAAGGGATAGCAGTCCACTAGACCACCAGGATTTCTTCAGCATTTACCCACAATCAGGCGAGGGGGGCATGACTCACCCTGGGCAGGGGGCTCATGTACTGTGTCCTGGGTGGTTGGGTGGCCACCCATAACAGACGGCTGCTGTGTTGCACCTGCAATACAGTAGCTCACCTGTGGGGTGGCCAGGACTTGCTCCTGGTTTTGCTGGCACAACTTTGTGCCCCCTGCAGCACACAAGGTGGGTATGTGCCAGAGATGACACCGCACATCCCGGCTGAATATCGGGATGTGCCATATATGCATGGGCATGCCCCACACAATCACCGTGATACATTACTGGTGCACCCCGCACATTGGGGTTGTGCAGTGAACCTGCCCTCTGAATATCATGATGGGTGACTGAGGGTTGCGATGGTGCAACCCTGTTACGCCATGTGCAACTCCTTTGAATATCCCACCCTAAGTATGATAAACATTTAGTATAATTATTACCATTTATTATGCTGAGTTTTGCTGATTCCTTTGCATTGTTTATTTGCTAAAATTTGTTTCATTAGTTTGCTGGATTATATGAAACAATTTTATTGATGTTTATAATATTATGCTTGATATTTATGCTAATGAGAAATATTTAGAATTGTTGTAAAGGTGTAAATAAAATATATATTTTTCATATAATAAGTGTGGAAAGCAGTGCCATTTGCCATTATATTAGGATAATATCATATTTCAATTGTTATTATTTTTGGTAATTTATGATAATTTGTGGTAAGGTCTGAGGTGAATCTAAGTGCATTATAAAAAGTGATATTATAAGCCTTTGTTCCAACAGGGGTTCTTTTGAAGGTTCAGGAGCACTTCTTGCTCTTTGATCCTGTGGTTGACTGACACAGAAAGGCCGTGATGCAGCTTTAGCTGCTCTGTTAATATAGAAACCTTGGACCCCATAGTCTGCATTCCCTGTATTGTGTGAGGCCCATGGGCAGTCTGTGAATGAATGCCTCTCCTCATCACACAAATTTCATTTTTGTTGATTTGTACAATGGTAGCCTGAGAGGCCCACTTCCCACACTGAACACATTTAAATATGTTGCATTTAGATTGATGTATCTGGCTGAGCCAGACTCGAAATGACAATGCGGCTGTCCAGGTTAAAAAATGAACCCCTTGCCCATGCCTATATACAGGCAGTTTGGCAAATGGTGCATCTGATTTGCCTCTTGGTGCAGTTTAATTTAATTCTCCACCTCCATTCCAGAAACCTCCACATCCAGGATTGGTTCTGGAGTGTCTTGAATTGTACATTTTTTCTCTAGCCAATAGAAAATGTCCATTATATTAACCACTTCAAAGAACTGTTATTATCCAGAATGTTTGTTTTGTCAGGGAATGACTTGGAATGGGGTCAACAGGGGTTTGTTTTCAAAATCATATGTTTACTCCAGAAGCATTCCAGTAGTTCTGGAATATGAAAGCTTTTGTCAAAGGTGGATTCCCCAGCAGCATGGACAAGGGCATAGACATCTGCTTTGGAAAACCTAGTGATTGTTTGATTAGACATTTTCTGTCATGAAATTTATTGGGCAGTGTTTCCATCCCACCCAAATATCTGAGTTGTACTGCATCTTTCTTGCCAATTCCACAGGCTTGTGGAATAGGCTAGCATAAGTCTGGTTGTTTGTATTTTCAGGAATTGCCTCAGTGGCTGTACCTGAAGGCTCAGTACCTTCCTGATTCTGAGAAGGCACTGTTGGGTCAGAGTGGCTGGCTGCAGTACTTTGTTGTGCATCATAAAAACTTGGGCGGCATTTTCAAATGGAGAATAAGACATAATACCTGACCCGAGAGGCTTGTCTGTGGTGTGCATTTCTGATTGCAACTCATTCATCCGTGCAGTGTTTGTATCTGTTGCTGCTCCATTTTATGTACCTGGGATTCTTATGCTTGGGTCAGGAATCCATATCCAGCACTTGACCACATCCAGACCACTTCTCACAGGGTTGCTTCAGGTGACCATTTTCCTTGTTCTTCCTGTGGTGAAACAGTTGGTTCTGAGGTGTGGCAATGCTTGGGTGATCCAGGGTTTTAGATCCCACACTTAAGACAAAAACTTTTGCTGTAACCACTACTGTATCTCCTGGCGAGTTGCTTCAGTTTCCACTTCATTTCCTCTTCTTGTTTTGCCTTTGCCTCTGTAAGCCATTGTTTCAATAAAATTAACTGGGATTGCAGCTGTTCTTTTCTTGTTGAATTTTCTTTTCGTCCTCTGATAATACAGCTTTGTTCATCACGAAGTCTTCTACTTCCTGGTTTTCTGCATCATGCATGACTTGGACATTCTTGTCCTGATTACTTTGTAATTCCATGGCAGTGTCTACAGCACCTATTCCTGTGATTATTGCACTCTATCTTCATTGGTGACCAACTCCAGACTGGAGTTCTCCATCCTGCTCACAGGCAGTGCTACATCCCCTGCAGCAGAGTACGGAATTCCTCTGGTGTCCTGGCCAAATTTTCCCTATTCACTAAAAATATCACTAACAGCTTAATCTGGTTCAATGTCAGTTGAATCCATCTGTATCATCCTCCTCTGGGATGAGGCTGAAAATAGGCAGAATTGTCTAGTCCTCCTTTCCCAGTCAAAAATAAATAAATAAAAACTAAAACTAAACATTCAGTTTTCTACAGTAGCTATATTATAATGCAAGTGCTACTAAGAGTTGACTAGGCTGTTTAATGTTAAACCTTTAACTTTGCACCTTAGTAGCTTCCCACACTCCACAGAATTGTATAACATTTGCAATTTTCCGGGTTTCTTTCAATCAGATGCTCAGATACTGAAATCAATAGTGCATTTTAGCAAAATCTGAGTTTTTGCTGTTTTTTTTTGTCATCAGCTACTGAGGTGGTTTGGAATTTTGGTCTGACATTTTCTGGGTAGAAAGGGCTTGCCACAGAATAGTGCCTTTCATTGATTTGGTGAAAACAATATTAATCTATTCCCAAGTTATAAGGATCTGAGATTTTGATCTGAACATGCTCAGTAGGGTCTTTGGGATAAACATTTGATACCCTACTGAGCGTGCCCAGAACCAACATTTCAAATCATAACTTGGGAATGGATAAATATTTTTCACCAAATCAATAAAAGGCACCTTTCAAAGCAGCCCTTTTCTACCTTGGAAAACTTCAGACCAAAATTCCAAACTGTCTGAGCTGTAGGTGATGACAGAAAACACGCAAAAATCCCATTTTCCTAAAATGCACTATCCTGATTTTTGAATTCACACATCTGACTGCAACAAAACTTGGCTAAGTATGAGCATTAGGACAGACAGCCCTAAGGAAGACACTACCACTAATTTGCCAAGATTCCGTAGGACCCCAAAGCCTAATGTTTTAATTCTTTGCTGTTAAGGGGTGGGGAGTCAGGATTGGAAACCCTAACACCACATTTCTCTACTTTTGTGGCATTAAGTTACTGTAACTGGTGCATCAATAAAGTTTTTGGAAAGAATTGTACACACACACACACACACACACACACTCACACTGTATGTGTGTGTGTGTGTGTGTGTGTGTAGTATATATATATATATATATATATATATATATATATATATCAGGGATGCATGGATACTAAATTTCTACTGATATCAGATTTTGATATTTTGTTCTGACAACTGGATCAGGTTGGATAGTACCGGATCGGATAGTTAAAATAAAAACATAGCTAACTAAGTTTTTTTTATGTAAATAAGTTTGCATCCTGCTTTAGAATCATTCTCATTTTCTATGGTAAAATAATTCCACAGCACTGAGCCATAGCTGGATACAAACTGGTTAGAAGATGCACTAATTAGCTTTAAGAGTGACTGCTTAGCTGCTTATTTGTATATATGAGCTACCAATGGGAACCACTTAGCCAGAACTATTAGCTGCTTAGCTTTACAAGTCAGAAATGTATTGTCTCTTCAATATCCCTTTCTCAGTCTGATTGAAACTGTGAGCACTTTATCAGCAATCAGCATTCAACAAAAATTTCACTTTAAAAGACAGTCACTTTAAAAGGCAGTATCAGCATCAGTAGCAGCAGTAATAACTTGTAGCTTTAAGTTAAATTTAAAATCAGACGCCAGTCAATTTAAAAGGCAGTATGAAGAGGTGAATCACTGGCACACAGGGCAGTCTTTTTCAGCTGCCCATTTTCAGCATTGCCATGGCTGCCACAGCACATGAACATCACCTTCAAGCTCAGAGGCAGCTGTGAAGTGCATTAAGTGCAAGATGACTGAGGAGACAACGTGATCCAATTTTTGGAAAGACATCTGGCTGGATCAGATTTTATAGAAATGCCAGATATCTGGCTGAATCCAAATACCAGATCAGATATATGTGCATCTCTAAAATATATATAAAATGTACACCACACACTTAATGACAGAAGTGTTTTTGTAAAATAAATGTTATACTTTTTCCATAATGATAAAGTATCTTGATATAACTTTTGCTATCAACATGGAAAATTTGCATGACAGTTTTAAAAATAAAATAAAAAAGGAATTGTTTGCACTTTTTCTGAATTTTGGTATAAGTTCCATAGGTTAATTGGTATCTGCATAAGTTTAATACCCATAAACATTTATCTTATACCTTAAATCATGTTGCTAATATTTCAGTCTTCCTCAGTAGTATAAGTTCTTCCTCACTTTTGCAGACTTTGCCTGCAGAAGCATCAGAAGATAATATTTTATTTATTTATTTATACTTTTGTTCATCGGTAAGCACATGAGCCACCGCCCTTTTCATGTGTGACCCAAGACCATTATATAAAACAGTCAAGTTACATAATAACAGACATAGAAAATAATACAACCATTAAACATTCAGTACATGATACATCAGTATTTACAAAGTTAAGAAAAACATAAGCATTCTAAACAACTAAAAGGTGCTTATTTAGTTCTTTTTAAAAGTATCATGACCTATGGCAAATTGTAAAGATGCAGGAAGGTCATTCAAAGTTTTGCAGCCTTAATCGAGAAAGCTCAATCTCAAATTTTTGTTTTAGTCTTCCGACTATAACATAGAAACATAGGAACATAGACTTTGATGGCAGATAAGGATCACTTGGTCCAACCAGTCTGCCCATTTCCTACCTACTGGATAAGCTGCAGATCCTAGTTAACCAACAGTCTATTTCTTCTAGTTATAAAACTAGGTGTTTCATTGGATCGTAGGTCTCTTGCAAACTCTCTGAATTGAAATAATAAATATAAAGGAGAGTTGTCTTTTGTCGCACAACATTATCCGTAAGACAACTCAAGCTATATAAGCTACTTTGAATGTGAAAGCCATCCAGTAACCTGATATAAAATACAGTGATGAGTATGGTAAGGTAGCTTATGAGTAAATCTACAAATACTATGAAATGTTGATGTAAGAGTGGCAAGAACCTGTTAGGTTAGATCTGCAAATAAAATGAGTTCTGGTTTAAATTTGATAACAATATGCTCTTGGCTATGGCAATCCTTGCTTGACGTTTTAGTGAGTGTTGCAGTTTAAAGAGAACTCCCAGTTTTGATTCACCTGTATGGTTACTTTTCTGGTAAGTTAGGAGAACTTTAATTGTGGATCTAAATAAATGCACAGATATTTGAATTTAGTAATCTGTTCTAAGATAGTACCAGAGTTATTGAAAATATTTATCAACTTATATTTATATTTATCACTGGAAACAGGGGAGGTACCCAAAGACTGGAGGACAGCAGATGTAGTCCCCTTATACAAAAGTGGGAACAAAGAGGAAGCAGGAACTACAGACCAGTCAGCCTCACCTCGGTAGTGGGGAAGATCATGGAAGCACTACTGAAGGAGAGATTGGTGGAACATCTGGTTGTCAATGGACTACAGGACCCAAGGCAGCATGGTTTCACCAGGGAGGTCATGTCAGGCCAACCTCGTTGAATTTTTATGACTGGGTGACTAGGGAGGTGGATCAGGGAGGGCAGTGGACATGGCCTATCTGGACTTCAGCAAGGCCTTTGACAATGTGCCAATAGAAGACTATTACACAAACTGGGGAATATGGGTGTGGGCAGGACAGTAGTGTGGGTGGGTAGGTAACTGGTGGGTGGCAGGACACAGAGGGTGGTGGTAAATGGCTGTCACTCACAGAGGGAAGAGTGACCAGTGGGGTACCACAGGATCAGTGCTGGGACCGGTCCTATTCAACATCTTCATCAGTGACATGGCGCAGGACCTAGAAGGCAGAATTTCACTGTTCACTGATGACACAAAGCTCTGTAACAGAGTAGACACACCAGAGGGTGTAGACAGAATGAGAAGCGACCTGCAGAAACTTGAAGAATGGTCAGGGTTTGGCAGTTGAAATTCAATGCAAAGAAGTGCAAGATAATGCATATGGGGCACAAAACCCCTGGCACAATATATCAGTTGGGGGTGAGGATATAGCATGCAACAAGCAGGAAAGGGATCTTGGGGTTATCATCTCTGATGACCTCAAGTTAGGGAAAGTGTGACAAGGCAGCAGGTAAAGCAAATAGGATGCTGGGATGTATAGGCAGAGGCATCACCAGCAGGAAAAGGGAGGTCATAATTCCGCTATGCAAGACACTAGTGAGGCCCCACCTGGAGTACAGTGTACAGTTCTGAGACCATACCTACAGTAAGGACAGAGACAGGGTAGAGAAGGTTCAGAGGAGGGCAACAAAGATGGTGCATGGATTGCATCACAAATCCTATGAAGACAGGTTGAAGGAACTGAACATGTACTCCCTGGAGGAGAGGAGAGAGAGGGATATGATAGAGACATACAAGTATCTTACAGAGAGGAACAGGGTGCAGAAAAACACTATTTTTAAGCGAAAAAGATGTTCCAGGACTAGAGGCATGGGATGAAGTTGGAGGGAGGACAATTCAGAGGAAACATGAGAAAGAATTTCTTCACAGAACGGGTGGTGGACAAGTGGAACACCCTGCCAGAAGAAGTGGTGGGGCTGAAAAATCACGGATTTAAGAATGTATGGGATAGACATACAGGAATTCTGGAGGTCAGGGTAAGGGCAACAGACTTCTAGGAAAACAAACTGAACTTACAAGCTCAAATGGGCAGACTGGGTGGGCTATAGGCCCTTATCTGCCGACACTGTCTATGTATCTATGTATCTATGTAACTTTTTCAAGCCTTGGTTTCCATCCAAAAGCATACTTTGGTCTTTGTACAATTTAGGGACAGTTGAAGTTTACTTAGCCAGAGTTCCAATTCATGGAAATCCTTATTCAGAAGCTGGTTAATAGTTTCTACTGAATTCGAGCTACTATACAATACGATATCTCAGCATTAAGTATTTAATTAGTATTTGTCAAGGTGGAAGGATAACATCAATAAACAAGGTAAAGAGGAGTGGTCCAAGAATTGAGCCTTTGGGAACTCTCCATTCTAACTCTCTACTTTCAGATAAGGTACCTCCATAAGAGACTTTCAAAGGTCTACCCTTTAAATAACTATTGAACCACTCAGTGGGCAAGTTGGTAAGCCCTAGATCACCTAGGCTCCCAAGCAGAAGGTGATGGTCCACCAAGTCAAAAACCTTGGACAGGTCCACGAACACAGCACCAGTGAGAATCTCTCCATCCATAGCTCCACTGATGTGGTCCATGAACCTGGCAAAGGCTGTGCTGGTTCCATGACACTTAAAAGCCATGCTACTCAGGAGTCTTGAGCCCACTTGACTGTAAGTATGTTGTGAGTTGGTCATTACCCAATTTAAATAATATCTTACTGAACTGGGGAAACAAAGATATAGGGCAATAGTTACTCATGTCCTTTGAATCACTACCTTTAAAACTGGTGTCACAATTGTTTGTTTTCCATTGTTGTGGGAAACAACCAGTGATCAAGGACAGATTAAATATCTTAGTTAAAGGAGAGTTAATATGGCTATTAACTTTAAGAATTTAGGCTGAAGTTCACTGGCTCATGAGCTTTTATGGGCATTTGCTTTAATAATGTAAGCACCTGAGATGATTTTAACACATTAAAATAGAAAGCATTCCTATTAGATGAATGACTTTTACTCTGAGTTTCAGCATCTATTCCTGTATCCTGTTGGATGTATTTACCTAAATCCCAATTTTTTTAGGAATTCATCACTGCTTTCTTGTGCATTATTTATGTTTTTATCTTCGTTACTAAAATATTGGTCTGGTCCCTCACAGTTGGGTTTGTTAATGATTTATTGATGTCCATAAATTATTAGTGTTTTTTAACTCTAATTCCTGTTGACCTAAATAATATTTTGATTTACTTTGATGTAACTTTGCTTTGCACTCATTTCAAAGTCTGCAATAAATACTAAAATCCACAGAGGTTTTAGTTAATTTAAAATTTCTCCAGGCTATGTCCCTACATTTCATTAGTTTAAATAGATCTGGGGTGATCCACTTACTCACAGCACCCTCACTCTTCTAATGATTTTGGGAAATATTTATCCTGAAGGGTAGAAGTAAAAAATCCACAACCAGGACTTCCGGTGACATCAAGAGACTGGTGGCAGCCTAATTTGGAGCTCTGGTACCTGAGTTACACTATTCAAGTGAATCGATCATCATCGAGGGGTTTAAATGCTCTATCCTGTATTTACCCAGTCCTTGCAGCCGTTTGCAAAATGGGCGAACGAAAAAAGCTCATTGAAGAAGAAAAGGTGGTTTAAGGGGTCGGGCTGACTCGAGGCCTATGAGTCCGCCTGGATCCCGCCCTCAGTAATTACAGCCTCGGGGAAGACTCCATGGTTCAGGATCTGAAGCAACATCCACTTTCACAAAGTAGATGGGCACAGAATGCTGAAAATACTTCATAGAATAGATGCCAGAATTATGGGCTTATAAAACAATTTCAAGAAACTGAAGCTATACGACATCTGTGAGACTCATGTTGAAACCCTACAGCAGAACACATGGCCTTGGCAGATCTTTAGCCTACCTCCACAGAAGAGAAAAGAGCTAACTGCTAGGGCGGAGGATGGGAGGCTAGAGCCTGCCGAAATAATATCAGAATTTTGCATTCCGGAAGGGTGGACCCCCATGTATGGAAGAATTCATTGATTCCTTGTTAAAAACAGAGCTGAATTTGGAAGAGACTTTGACACAGAAATCGAAAGAGCTCACAGGTCTATCGCTCCTAAGCCAAAGAGGGGGCACCTCCTAGGTCGATAATTATAAAGTTTTTGAGGTACTAACGAAAGAAAAGATCATAAAGCTGGCTTTGGCGAAGAGAAATCTCAACCTAGATGGCCAGAGGCTGTATGTAGATCAAGATTCCCCCAATGCTCGCTTCAAAGAAAAAAGTGCTTCAGGTGGTAAAAGCCCTGAGAGATAAAGGGTTCAAAGCATACCTTAGATATCCTGCAAAGCTCTGGGTACAGAATGAAGGTGGGGTAAAATTTTTGATTCTTTGTTTGCTGCCATTCCATTCCTCACAGCCCAGGAGGTACCTATCCCAGACACGAAGGAGGAACAGGTGGAGAAAGAGATTGAGGACTTGTGGTCTATTGCTCCAGGCCCAAGGAAGCATGTGAGGAGGCGAGAAGAAGCCCTGCTCCCATTGCACGCTGGACATGGTGAGATGGTTACATACTAAGGAGACCTGAGGGGAATATTAATAGTTTGCAGCTTCACAAATTTTGAAGGCACCTAGCCCGAGACAGTGATCCTGTTTGAAATGAAGAGCTGGGAATGGAGACTGAATGGGGGTTTGTGTGTTATTTCTGAGGGAAGTTCTCTCCTTTTTTTTTTTTTCATTCGCAGATTGTCCCCTTATGAAGCTCCTGTATTGGTCTTTGTAATACCTGGAAATTATCTGTTTTTCAGACGTTGCCTTAGAAGGCAAAATGGATCCTAATAGAGCTGGGTGTGTGTTTCCAATGGGAGGGTTTTCAGATGGGACCTATGACCATGGTATCAATGATGAGTCCCTCTGGTAAACAGATTATATTCGAACTGAGGGGAATTAGACAGCAGATAAGTTGATTTATTAAATAGTATAGTTACGATTAAAACCAAGCGATGATCGAAAGGAGTAAATGATTTCAAAGGTGTTGAGTTGGGGTGGAATATAATTTTGGATCTTGTGTTTCATGAAAAGTGGGGGAGGTTGTCCCAGCTCAGGGAAGGGAAACTGTGGTTCCTGTTTGTGCTGGGCTCCCTTCCTAGACAATTGTACAGCCCATCTCATTAAACATAGTGGGGTTTGCCTTGAAATTGTACTACTGATTATTCCTGGCTATCCCCAGTTCAGTTTGTTTCTTTATCGATAAGCATTGTGCCGGGTGCTCGACTTCAATGGCTGGCCTAACGGACCCATTCTAGGTAGGAGAGGGTTAGTCCTTTGGGGTTCCCGAGCCTGCCCTTTAGCATCAGTAGACGCTTTTTCTCCTATTAATCTAGGGCTTTGTGCTCCTAGCATCTGGGAGTTAACACCTCAACCCCCCGGTTTATTATAGCTCTGACTGAGCTAGTGGGTATCCAGCCAACGACTGCTACCCATTTTTTGGGGAGGATTTTTCTTTTCTTCTCATCCCTATTTTTAAAGGGGTTTTACTCAAGTTGGGTTTTAAGGGTGCTTTTCACCCATGGTTAAACTGAACTGCACAAGGTTTAATACTGTCTTAGCTGGTTGTAGTTGTGTATCTTTTTCTCTTTTCTTTACTATCTCACCTATTCTATTCAACAGACATATATACATGTGAGTTATTCAATTTACTTGCTTGGTATGATGGGACCAGAGGAAAAGTTGGAGGGACACCTCAAATATCAATATGGCATCACTTAAAATAATATCTGTCAATGTTAAAGGATAAATGGGGTGGTTAAAAAGGCAAGAATTCTACAAGAACTGGGACGGTTAAAATGTGATCTGGCCTGTCTGCAAGAGACCAAATTGTCTGACCATGAACACTCCAAGTTGCAGAGAACTTGGGTGGGAGGGTGTACATGAGATTCCTATTCCGAGGCTTCTAGAGCAGGAGTGGTCATATTAATTCACAAGGGTCTCCCATTCAAAGTCCACCGGTACAGACAGGTGGATCAGGACACTTGTGATAATTTCTGGAGAATTTATGGGACATATCTTCCATTTGGCAATGTTATACGCCCCCTTCTGGGAACCTTCTTTAGACAGTTTTTCACCATAGTGGATTCCTTCCTTGGTGGAAGAGTGATAATGGTGAGGGACTGGAATGCGTCAAAATAGTGCCTTGAGACAGGAGCGCAGGGGGAAAGAGAGGGTGGACAGCCTGCTCTAAACTCCTCAGAACCCTGATAGCAGAGGAGGGTGGGGCGGATCCGTGAGGCAACAAAATCCATTGATTAAAGATTTCACATTTTATTCGGCGGTGGCCAAAACATATTCTAGACTTGACAGATTCTATACTCAAATGAAATATGTTAATGACTTAACGGATTTAACAATACACCCAGTGACCTTCTCGGATCATGCAATGATCAGTGCTAGGGTAAGATGGCCAGGGTGAAGGCTAAGGGAGTTGGAGATTTGATCCTGGCCTTTAAATGACACAGGGTTGGTTAATCAAATAAAAGAATCCATTAAGCTTTATATAGCAGAGAACAAGGAAGAAGATACTCACATCGTTTCATATGGGACGGTTTAAAAGCTGTCCTATGAGGCAAATTATTAGCTATTCCTCATATAAATACAAATGTACTCAAGCTAAGGTCCAGAGCTCATCGGAGTCATAAGTTCTGGAGAAGGAACATAAAAAGAATAAGATGTTCGGGTGTTAGAGCAATTACAAGAGGCCAGGGAACAATATAATAAGGAAATGATTATCAGAACTGAAAATTCTTTTGAGATATACTAGACAAAGATACTACAAATCGGGGAAGGGTGACCCGCTTATTGGCCCTTAGACTCGGAAAACAAGAGACTGAAAGATATATTCCCGGCTGAAAAAGCATGGTACCCAGATCATTTCTTCTGACCTAATACAAATTGCAGGTAGTTTTTGTCAATACTACCAGGAACTTTATTCTCAAGAGAGGGTATCAAGTCACTCAGCCAGGTTAAAACTTCCTGCATAATATTATACTACCAAGGCTCAAGAATCGCAGAGAAATAAGTTGATAGGACAATCTGAACAAGAAGTTAGGAAAATTATTAAAGACCTAAGGGGGAAGGCCCGGGACCGATGGGTTTATGGGAGAGTTTTATCGGCTTTTGCTGATGAGTTGGCCCTTTATTTGCTAGAGTTTGTAATATAGCGCAAGATCAGGGGAATCTCCGGCCTCTGGGATGAGGCGTGATCACTCTACTGCCAAAACCAGGTAAAGACCTGACAGAATGTGGAAGTTATCGACCTATTTTGCTGATTAATCAGGATGCCAAAATATTCGCTAAGATTCTGAGTTCCCGTTACAAGAATTTATGCCGGAATTGGTACACAAAGATCAGATGGGGTTTATTCCAGGTCACCATATTCAAGATAATATAAGACTGCTGCTCAATGTTTGTCCACCTCGGGTCATTCCCCTGATACCCTTAGGGTGGTGATGGCACTGGATGCGGAGAAAAAATTTGACCGGTTAGTTGTTTTTTCAGATCAGGTCTTGGGGAAATTTGGCATTGGGAAAACTTCGAAAATGGATAGCAAATTTATATAGAAACCTTGAGTAAAGTGAAGCTGAACGGGTAATCTGGGATAAAATAATGATTAATAGGTGACCAGACAGGGATGCCCACTCTCGCCTTTATTATTCGCATTGTGTATTGAGCCACTAGCAGCCCTCATAAGACAATCGAAGACTATATAGGTATAGTAGTACAGGAGTCGAGGTCAGAGTGTCGCTACATGCAGATGACACCTTGTTGTATATCATGGATCCGGAGACAGATGCCTTTGTTTAATTCCATGATACAATCATTTAGTTTAGTATCTGGTTCAAAATTAACGACTCTAAATCAGAACTCTTTCCCATAGGGTGGTCACGAGATGGTACACTCCCAATAATCGGTAAATACAAATGGGCTAAGGAAGATATTAAATACCTTGGGGTTAGAATAACCAGAGATATCTCTAAACTATATGCCTTTAATCATAATAGATTGCTGCAGTCTGTCCAAGAGGTTTGCATAGATGGGAAGAATTGCTTATATACTATTGGGTAGAGTTGACAGTGTGAAAATGAATATACTTCCACGTTTTTATTTTGTTTCAGTCCTTGCCGCTTAAACCTCAGCCCCTTTTGGAAGGCAGTTAAATCCTCTTTAACCAGGTTCATTTGGTCTGGTAGACCACCCAGAGTAAGATGGAATATTCTTCTCAAAATAAAAAGAAAGGGTTGGGTTTGCCAGACCTTAGAAAATATTACTGGGCTGCACAGACTCAGCCACTAATCCTCCTTATGGGGGATAATGATCCTCCATTATGGGTGGAATTGAGAGACCAGAGTCTTCTAGAGGGATATCAGAGATCTGATATATATGGATTATGGTGGAATACAAAGGTTGTACTGCAGCAATCCCTGGTCTAGTCTGGTGGTTTCTTCCTGGCAAGAGATTAATAAGACATTAGGTATGGAGTTGTCTTTGGGGATGGACTCCCCGAATAAAGCTTGCCTGGATTTTCAACCCCTATCATGGGACCTGGGATTTCGCGATGGAACCGGAGGCTTATTTAAAATTGGTCAATTATACTCAGGGAAGGGGTTAAAATTTTCAGCGGCTTTCACAAGAATTCTCCCTCCTGCCTCTGATTTTTTAGATATATACAATTTTGACATTTTTACAAGGTAAGGACTTTGAGGTGGGGGACCCAGAGATTTAGGTAATAACCTCTGGAGGATGCCCTGAGGCGGAGGCCAACAGAATAGAATCAAAAGGTTTTATTTCAAGGATGGTGGGCCTATTCTCTGATCTGGAACCAGATTCCACGGTCTCTATTAAAACAAGCTGGACCCTGGAACCTGGGAGAGACATTACGGATCCAGTGTGGGACACGATATGGGAGCCATACATTCGACCACCACCTCTAACAGTTGGCGTGAGTTTCAGTGGAAAGTGGTCTCCAGATATTTTCGAACCCCGTAATTACTAAACACTTTGTCAACATTTCACAGACCTCTGTTGGAGGAATGTGGCAAAAAGAACACACATCCATATATTCTGGGAATGCCCTCACATTAGCAATTTTGGGTACAGGTGAGGGACCAAGTGAGTGCTGTTCTTGGGTATCTATACCTAACGACCCTGTACATTGGGTTCTTGGACAGTATCCTAACCAGGTTAAACTAAAATCTCAAGCGTTACTTGTTTAATATACTGGTGGCCTTGGCCCTTAAGAGCAATTACTCAATGTTGGCTGTCTAAACCTGTCCAACATCAGGTGCGTGGTATAAAAACTGTTTGTCTGTTCTGGAAATGGAATACCTCATGGCTAGGTGAGATTGCAAAAGATAAATTTAAGTCAAGATGGATGCCTTTTTTAATTTCCAGGCTCAAACAGAGCAAATTAGTGTGTTAGAATTTTAGCTAAATATACCTGTCAGTGGTATGATAAAAGGTGTCCTCTGATTTTCCTCTTTTTCTTTTGCAAGGGGAGAATACTCCTTAGTTTGCAACTTATTATTGAGTGTGTATCCTCCTTCATGACACCACGAAGGTCAGAGGTGCTCCTTCTAACTGATACATTTTGAAACCCATGGTGTTTTTTCTTCAAATTAAGAGGCTTAAAGCAAAGACAATTGTAGTCTGTCTTCTCTCCTTCCTTTCCTTTCTTTCCCTTCCTTTTCTAGGCGGGTCTCTATTCCTTGATTTCTGTATGTATGGGAGACCTCGTCTGCCCCTATTAGCATTTGGTATTAAGTGTTCTGGATATTTGTTTGTGTTGGAAAAGACTAAAAGAGGCATGGATGTCCAGTTATAATACTCCAGATAAATTAATTATCAAATGTATATGGTTCAGATACACATTAACTCTTTTTGTAAAATGAAAATGAACCTGTACTATCTGTACTGTTTCTATGATAAGATATAATAAAAAAGTGTTATTTCAAAAAAAATCCACAACTGAGTCAACATAAGGTATAGCATCCAAATAGGTCCAATCCATAAACTGGAGATCCAACAGCAGACCCCTGTTCAATTCTCCAGAAAATGTCCTATAAGAAATTAAACAGGGGTGGGAGGCTTCAATCTTCATGCTTCCAGGTGCAGTAAGTAGGCCGCAGTGATCACTCACTGCACCTGGGAGTACTCTCATATTTCTTACATTTGCCTGATTATTAGTTAATATCCAATTAAGTATGGTATGATTATTACTTTAAGTATTCATTCTAGTACAGGTATGCATCAATTGACTCAATGATTAACTGAATTATAGACTAAACACTCATAGTCTTTCAGATAAGTGGGACTTTATCATTCTCTTCTTGGGTATGCATGTCACAGGTTCTGCTTTTACTTCAAATGCATATTCATCACTTGTGCTTAATCACTTGTGCTTAACTAATTTCTGGGTGAACCATGTATTGCTTGGCAGAAGACACCAGGAGAAAGGACTGCTGTGTGACTGAGTTTCTGCTGGGACTACAGTAGAAGAACTTTGTACTTGGACCTTTAATTTAGGGTAAAAAACTAACATACAAAACAAAAAAAAGTGTGTGTTTGTCTGGGTTAACTGAACTGAATGGGTATCTGAACAGTTATTTAGGTGTAAATCTCAGGTGATTGAAAGGACTTAACTGTTGGCAGGTTTAAATTACTTGTAGAAAGATCTAGTAAGTAGGGGGAGTGGCTAGCTAGAAGGACGCTACATTTAAAGACTGCCTTAGAAAGATTCTGCTAATAGCTGCAGAAGACACCAAGAGAAAGGATTGCTGTGTGACTGAACTTCTCTGCTGGGACTATATTGCCCTCCTTCCCTCCCTCCACCCCTCCACCCAAAGCTAGTTCTATTTTATAGGCACAGGATTTGACTGACAACAGGAACTTCCTGTTAGGGAGCAGGAAGTGAGTGATCACAGAACCACCAAAGACCCACCATCCTAGAAGGGTAAGAGTAGCTCTCCAGCCCCCTCTCTAGCTGCTGGAGGTCTGCCTCTGAGCAAGTAACTGGTCTACTGAGAAATATAGGATATTCTTGTCTCAGAACAGGACAATCAGGAGCTTAAAGGGCACACAAGCAGAAAGTAAAGAGAGAGAAAAAAACAGAGGAAAGAGTAAGGATTGCAAACAGTTAAAGGGCCAGAAATAAGACATGATTGGAGTGGTGCAGTGCAGTGGCTGTGGAGCAGCAGTCTTCCGGGGAGACATTCTGAGGATGCAGTGTTGTCCCATCTGCAGGCACCTCTGGGCTGAGGGAGGAGGTTGCTCATCTACAGGCTGAGTTGGCCAGGATTTGTGGGACCTCCTCTTCCATCCAGGGACCACCAGTGCCTCTGCCGCTGCCTCAGAGGTTGCCAAGAAAGAGGCGGTTGGACCACAGTGGGCTCAGGGAGGGTGAGGGTGGTGGAACAGAGGCGCATCCCTCCAGTTGTACCTCTCCACAATTCCTATGCCATTTCTGGCAAAGTGTGGTTCCTCTATGGAGGCACCCGCAGGGAGACCAAGGAGGATGCTGGGAACTCTACAAAGGAGACCCACAAGAGGGTGGCAGGGGACCCTGCAGGGAAGGAAACAACTCCTGGTGGGGGACCCATTGTTAGGAAGGTAGAACTGGGGAGGAAGCAGAGAGGAGGTGAGGTGCCTGCCTGGCACCATGGCTTGGAGGGACAGGGAGCGAATCTCAGGATTGCGGAGCAGCTGCACAGGGAGGGAACTGGATGTCATTGTCCACCTAGGGACAAATGACCTGGCCAAGAGAGGGATTAGAGAAGTACAGGAAGAGTTTATGGAATTGGGGAGGGGCCTTAGTCAAGTAGCATGCACGGTAATCTTCTCAGAGGTGCTGCCCATCTATGGCATAGGAGAGGCTACAGTGTTCCACACCATGGGATTCAATCAGTGGTTGAAAAACTGGTGTGAGATCAGGATTTGGCTTCCATTGGGGACTGGGGGTCCACTTAGAGTGATGCAAGCCTATATTGGCATGATGGGCTGCATCTGTCTGGGAGGGGAACCAGGATCCTAGGTGATAGGTTTAAATGCTTCATTGGCAAGCATTTAAACTAGCCAAGGGGAGGCACCTGAAAGGAGTAGGAAATCCTAGCCCTCCTGAAATAATCACGGTAGTAAGGCAAACACCAACATAGAGGTGTCGATAGGAGAAGGGCAGGGGTAAATGGAGAAAGTGACAAAGGCAAGAAGGACAGCGATGGGGCAAAAGGGAGTAAGGCCATCAGGAAGTGGAGGGTAATGAGTACCAATGCTCAGAGTCTGGGCAACAAGCCTCTGAGCTGGTGGCCTTGATGGAAGAGGGATGCCTGGATATCGTAGAGTCACAGAAACATGGTACACAGAGAACCATGACTGGATGTTAACATACCAGGGTACATAACCTACAGGAGAGACAGGCAGGGAGAAGAGGGGAGGAGTAGCTCTCATGTAAAGGAAGGGATAAAAGCAACTGAACAAAGAGTAAACAGGAGGAGAGGAGGCACTGTGGGTCACCTTGAGACTGGAAAGGGCACCACAATCCGCATAGGGTTTGTACAGACCCCATGTCAGGGAGGGAAATGGACAAGGATATGATAGAAGGCATTCTTAGAATGGCAGAGAAAGGGAGATACTGTTGATGGGAGACCTGAATATGCCAGATGTTAACTGAGCACATTTGCTGCAGCCACATCCAAGAGCAGGGCCATTCTTGATGCCCTACAGGTGGCAGGCATTAGACAGCTAGTTTCAGAACCCACTCGTGAGGGAGCAATCTTAGACCTCATACTCTCAAACGGGGCAGTGAGAGGATCTCTGCTCTAGAAGTGGGTTGCCATCTGGGGACAAGTGACCATCAAACAGTGTGGTTCACATTAAACTCAGCTACAGAGTCAAGCCATACAAAAGTGAGGGTACTGGACTTTAGGAGGGCTGACTTTGGCAAGATGGGAGAGTGCCTCAGAAAAGCACTAGCAAACAGGCTAGAAGGAGGTGTGGAGCAACAATGGGAATCATCAAACTGCCATCACAGAGGCAACAAGCTTTGTGTGAAGCAAATAAACAAATCAAAAAAAGAAAAGCCACTATGGTTCTCAAAAGAGGTGGCTGTGAAAGTCAGAAGAAAAGATAGCATTCGGAAGTATAAGGAAACACAGAAGGAGCAGGACAGAGCTGTACCAGTTAAGGCAGAAGGAAGCAGGAGGGAAGTCAGAATAGCAAAGGTCCAAACTGAGGAAAAGATCGTCAACTCAGTTAAGAAGGGATAAAACCTTTATAGGTACATCAGCGTAGAAAAGACAAAGGGAGGGATAGTGAGGCTGAATAGAATGAACGTTGGGTGGGCAGAGGGGACAGTGAAAAGCAGGATACTGAACAGAATATTTCTGCTCAGTATTCACAAAAGAGAGGGGAAGTGCCTAATCCAATTAACAGAAGCACTCTTGATAGGGGTTGATCCCAGTTCTTTCACAGAAGAAAGGGGTTCTGCAAGAACTCCTAAAACTGAAGGTGGACAAAGCAATGGTCCTGATGGAATTCACCCCAGAATTCTAAAAGAATTAAGGAGGAACTAGTGAAATCACTGGCTACTCTTTTAATAAATCATGGGAGGATGGTGGTACCCGAGGACTGGAGGAAGGCGGATGTGATTTCCCTTCACAAAGTGGGACCAAGACAGAGGCAGGAAACTACAGACCTGTCAGTCTGACCTCTGTGGTAGGGAAAGTGATGGAGTCACTTCTGAAGGAAAGAATAGTTGAGTACCTAGAGGCCAGTGGAGCACAGGACCCAAGGCAGCATGGGTTCACAGCGGGAAGGTTATGTCAGACAATCTAATAGATTTCTTTGACTGGGTGACCAAAGTAGTAGACCAGGGAGGGCTGTGGACATGGCCTACCTAGACTTTAGCAAGGCATTTGACACAGTCCCACATCAAGATTAATAGTCAAATTAACCAGCCTGGGAATGGGTCCCAGGGTGGTAGCCTGGGTAAAACATTGGCTGCACAACAGGACACAGAAAGTAATTGTAAATGGAGTCCACTCTGAAGAAAGAGGGGTTACTAGTGGGCACGTAGGGTTCAGTATTGGGTCCAATCCTTTTTAATGTCTTCATCAGTGACATTGCAGAGGGACTGAAGGAAAAGTATGCCTTTTGCAGATGACACAAAGATCTGCAACAGGGTTGATACACAAGGAGTAGAAAGGATGAAAAGGGACTTGGCAAGGTTGGAGGAATGGTCAGAAGTATGGCAGCTAAGATTCAATGCAAAGAAGTGCAATAATGCACCTGGGAAACAAGAACCCAGGGAAGAATACACAATGGGTGGGGAGGTAGTAACAACAACAAAAAGGAAAGGGACCTGGAGGTAATCATATCAGATGACCTTAGGTTAGCAATCAATGTGAGAAGGCAGTAGGAGGGCTGGGGTATACTGGGATGTATAGGGAGAGGCATCAGCAGCAAAAACAGGAAGTTGTTATCCCTCTGTACAGACAATTGGTGAGACCCCATCTGAGTACTGTGTCCAGTTCTGGAGACCTCATCTCCGCAAGGACATAGACAGGATAGAGGTAGTCCAGAGGAGGGCAACTAAAATGGTGCAGGGTCTGCAAGAGAAGCCGATGAGGAGAGACTAAAGGAGCTTAATATGTATACCCTTGAGGAAAGAAGGGAGAGGGAGGACATGATAGAAACTTTAAGTACCTCAGTGGAATCAACAAAGTCCAAGAGGGTAGCATCTTTCAGAAAAAGAGACTTACAAGAACAAGGGGACACAATTTAAAGATAGAAGGAGGGTTCAGGGGCAATGTGAGGAAGTATTATTTCACAGAGAGGGTAGTGGATGCATGGAACAGCCTTCCTGAGGAGGTTAATGGGGTCTAAAACTGTGGGAGATTTCAAGAAGGCATGGGACAGACATAAGGCAATTCTTGTGGGGTGGAAGAAATAGGCTGTTGGTTAACTAGGATCTACGGCCTATCCTGTAGGTAGGAAATGGGCAGACCAGATGGGCCTAGCGGTCCTTATCTGCCGTCAAAAGTCTATGTTTCTATGTTTCTATTGCTTTTTCTGGCTTTGCCTTGAATTTCACTGACTGGTGACTTTAGGTTATGCTTGCATATTTGCACAGTAGTAGCAACATTTCTCACGGCCTGCCAGCCTGGAATTGTCCTTAGCCTTGTGGAATGCTTGATCTAGTGTAATTGTAGTTTTTCTGAATGCAGATTGTTTACACTGTTGTCTCTACTACAAGGTCTCTCAATGCCAACTGACTGCATTTCTGCTACTTTCATGTACCATACAACATCAAACATCTATCTGGTTTAGTCATACCATGTTCTCTGCATACATGTTGTCTCAATGTTGAGCTAATCATTGTACTGTTTGAGATTATTATCTCACAGTATACTGTCAAATATATAGCTTGCTGGCAGCTGAGACTAGTATGATATGCATCTATTGATTCCCCAGTTTGCTATTTTCCTTGCAGGAATACTAATATTGCATACTCTGTACTTTTCTGGGTGTAAAATAGTTGAAGAGACAATTTATGGTGGTATCATTTTCCACACCTGCATCTGGGAACGTGTCAAAGATTCCATATACTTTTTCCCCTGCTTAGCGTAGGAGTGAGGCTCTTTCCTATGGGGCATCTGTAATACCTAGGACTAGAAACAGGTTTCACTGCTGTTACATACAGAACAAAAACATAAATTTGGCAGTTTTTCTTTCCATTTTAATGCCAGAACTGAAATACATTACGTAGTTTTAGAGATTTTATAAAGTTCCTTTTCTCCTGCCATGCACACCATGATAGAATTAACATCTTGGTTTTATAGGTACATTCAAAATCTTAAAGCATTTAACTTTGTGAATATGCATATTTTTCTTTAGGTATTGTAATTATTTTACTGTATTTGTTTTATTTTTCTTTCTTTTGCAATGTATTACATCTTAATTTTAGAAAGGTTCATTTAAATGAAGACTTACAGTATCTAGTTATCTATATTGCTGCCATGCTGTTTTCATTAAAACATGTGTGCTACAATAGCTCCATCCAGGTATCCCATGAGGAGGCGCATGGGGAAGGGCACCATCCATAATGGCAACTGGTTCCCTGCTGAATCCCTCATGGCGTCGGAGGGTAGGGTGACTGAATGGGGGTGGGTGGGTGAAATGGGTGACAGGATGTCACGATATGTCTGCGTGGGAGGGAGTGAGCATGATGAGCGTGGGCTGGGAGGGCTGATGAGCTGTAGGGGTGGTGCTGTGGTGGGTTGCTGGCTGTGTTATGGCATCGGGGTTGGCCTGTGGTTGGGGTGGGTGAGGTACGGGTTTGGGTCCAGGTGCTGGTGCATTTTTATGCGCCTGGCCGAACCTTTAATTTCAATGTTCTATCCCCCAACATGCACCCTCTGGAGTTGAGAATCCTTTAGTAGGGGTGTGTGGGGTGAGGGCTGTAGCTCCCCTACAGAAAGCATTGAAATGTATGTTCTCGGCACTGTTGTCCTGTGTGCTGGGGTGTCAGAGTGCTGAAAATGTTTTCTGCACTCTGTGCCATAACGCGATTGCCTTAAGGCTTTCGCCATATACATAGAACCCTCCATCCGAATAGACCTATGTCATGAATCTAATACGTACAGTCAAAAAGTCAACTTAAGGAAATTGTGTTTTTTAAAACAGATGAATGCAAACTGTCTTTTTAACATGAGTCATTAATCACAAAACTAGAAATAAAAATTGCTTTAAAAATGCAAGAGGGAATTAACAATATAATAAAGATGAATTTAAAGGTTTCAGAAATACATCATTGGCAAAAAACTGTATGATCAAATTGTTTTGTCAACAAACAAATACTGCTGCTGTAAGAGTGGCTCTGCTATTGCAGAAGTACCAGGATGTATGGAAATGAATGGCTGATAAATCTGAAGGGTGAAAAAATGGCAACAATAGTGGCAATAAAGCTGTAATAAAATGATTCCTCTAACAGAAAAAGACTAGCCTAAAGTGTATTATATAAGAATAGTGGATATCATTGAAAGAAAGAAAAATATAATTTTACAGTATTTGCAACTGTTTCTTATCACATTTAAAGAACAGCTGATGCCTTAAAATATATTTAGAAAACATAATAGTTGGACACAGTTTCGCTTGTATTTCACATATACCTATAGATTTCTCCTCTTCATTATTTATTACTGAAGAAATTCCCACAGAAACAGGATCTTTATCCTTAGAGCTCATCTGCCTCTATCATTTACTCCCTACTTGACATCCTAATGTTCTGTTGTGACATCACAGTCTGTTGCTGTGGAAATAACTGCAATGTCACAAGCAGAGTATTATGACATCAAGTTGGGAAGTAGCAATAGAGCTGATGAACCTCAGGAACAACTCATCTGTTTTCATGCATCTAACCTCAGTAATAAATAATGGAGATAAAAATACAGAGCTGATGAGAAATATAAGTTGCTTTATGTCCAAATATTATGTTCTTCAAAGTTCTTCTTGAGGCATCAGTGTCTCTTTAAACCAAGAGACTGCATGCATTGATCAAAATTGCTCAGGAACTGGTGGAACCCTTGGCACATTTGTTCAACTGCTCCTTGCAATCGGGAACCATGCCATGTGACTGGAGAAGGGCAGATGTGGTACCCTCCACAGGGGAGGGAGTAAGGAGGAGGCTGGCAACTACAGGCTGGTAAGTCTCACATCAATAGTTGGAAAAGTAATGAAAACATTAATAAAGCAGGACCTAGTGTAATATCTGGAGGGAACAGTCTCCAGTATGTAAAACAGCATAGGTCTGTAGAGGGATGTTGTGCCAGAAGAACATCAATTCATTTTTCGACTGGGTGACTAGGGAAGTGGACTGGGCCACCCAGTGGATCTCCTTTACTTAGACTTTAATAAGACATTTGATTCAATACCACACAAGTGGCTGCTGAAGAAATTAGAGGACTTAGGTATTGCAAAAAGCATAGTTAGATGGGTGGGCAACTGGCTACAGAACAGGTGGCAGAGAGTGATAGTAAACAGGGTCAAACCAGGAGAGGAGAGGTCACTAGTGGGGTGCCCCAGGGCTTGGTATTGGGTCCAGTTCTTTTAAACATGTTCGCAAGTGACATTGGTGAAGGTATTAAGAACAAGCTTGTGCTCTTTCCATATGACACTAAGCTAGGAGGAAGGGTTGATAGTCGGAGGCAGTAAGGGACCTGCAGAATGACTTCAGAGATTGGAAAGATGGTCCAGTATCTGGCAGCTAATGTTTAATGCAAAACAATGCAAGTTAATGCATTTTGGGAAAGGGAACCATAGGGCAGAATATTGGCTTAACAGGGCCTAACTAAGTGTCTCACATGAAGAAAGGGATTTAGGAGTCATCATAAGTGACTCTTTAAAACAGTCAAGTAAATGTAACAAAGCTTACAGTAAGGCAAGCAAGATACTAGGGTGTATAGGTAAAGGTTTTGACAGCAGGGATAGGTCACTGGTGAGGTCTCACTTGAAGTACTGTGTCCAGTTCTGGAGGTCACACCTGAAGAAGGACAAGGATAGGCTGGAGCTAGTACAGAGGAGGACTAAGATGGTACAAAGAGCTTCAGAGGTTCTCCTACGAAACCACAACTACAGTCAGTGAACTTAGATTCTCTGGTGGCTAGGAGAGGGGAGAGAGGGACATGATCAGGACATTTAAGCTCCTGAAAGGCATCAATAAAATGCAATTCTCAGAACTTTTAACAGGGTTGAAGGCTTAACCACTAGAGGACATGAATGGAAGCTTTGGGGTGGCAACTTTAGGAGGATCTGAGGAAAAATTACTTCACCTAAAGGGTAATTGAACAATGGAACATACTGACAGACCAGGTGATGGATCAAAGACCATGGCTGCTTTCAAAGAGGGTGGTATAGGGCAAGGACCCACATAGGTACAGAGGGTAAGGGAAGTGGGTTAGGGGCTAGGTCCCAGGACTCATGGAAGGCCTGGAAACCCACCAACAGACTTGATGAACCTATGGTCTCCTTCTGCCATCATTTTCTATGTTTCTAAAATATATGCTTAACGTTTGCCTTTTATAATTTGGCATTTTTCATTAATTTGCAACATCTATAGAATTCTTTAGTGTTTATTAATGGTTTACTGACATTTTAAAATTTCATGTAGGGTTTTCCCTTTTCACATGCCTAACAGCTTATTAGTATAAACATTAAGAGATTCTTGCATCTTAGGAAAGTAAACCCCAAAGCTCCAGTTTTTAGAAAATATTATTTTTATGGCTGCGTGGGCAGAGCTCCGCAGACATTATGCCAGCTTCAGAGACTAGCACTGTGGAAGCATGTAACTGGACCACTGTCTGGTGTGCTTCCACAGTGGTGTACCTGATTTCCAGTGCTTGTGTTTATGCAGCCCTTCTCCTTCATTGGCGCATAAACACACACACTTAGGGCACTTCTTTTTCTTCCGCAACTGTGGAAGTGATGGCTGCCATGCACAAGATGGCGACACCAAATCAGACTGTGCATGCATGTGTATCGTGCATGTGCAGTTCAGTCATCACCACCATCTTGTGCAAGGCATCGGTGGTGCTCTTGTGCATGGCATTGGCGGTGCTCATAAAAGCTCAGCACAGCCGTATCAGCTCTGACCAGAGTTTGTTTAAAATTGAAATGGATCACTTTTAGGCCAGTCCAGTGGTGCAACAGTAGCACTACTGCCTGTCATGCTGAGATCCAGGATTGGGAATGATCTCAGTTTCCTGGGCCTAGTCAGATGGAGAGGACTGAGGATCCGAAGGACTGCTGTCCTCTTCTGGGAGGTAGGGTTGCCATTTCCACTGAATGATTGGCACCAGGTGGAGGCCTGGTGGCAGGGCATGACTGGAGTAGCAAAGAAGGGAGGAAACTGCAGAACTTGCAGCACCTGCATGCTTCCACTCACATGTGCTGGCATGCATGCCCCAGCAACTGGTGGGAATGGAGGAAGAAGGTTAGTAACACAGGTGTGCATGACACCCTGCATGCTGATTCTCTACCCTCCACCACCAGGAGCCTGCAGGCCAGATAATGGGATTTGTCACTTGGGGGAAGGATGGCCATTTCTGTTCTAACCCACCATGGGGGATCTTTAGGTGACCTGACCTGTGCAGGTAAACCAGCAGAGGTGGTAAATAGTGGGGGACAGCGGGACAGGGATGAAGGAGCCTAGCCTGCCTCAGCTAGGAGGACCATTAACACATGAATAAAAAAAGAAAGAATCACTTTTTCTCTTTTACATGTACAGTATGTGCAGCAAAGAGGTAGCTAGATATCATATACTCAGTACGCATCCGTCCCTTCTCAATACCATTCACTTATAATTTCCTTTCACATGTTTATTTATATACAGCAGTTTTCCTTAGCACAGTTAGGCAGTAGCAGGTCACGGTAACTAATGAACACCATTTATAGTCCGTCCACTGTTTTTGTACTGTATATTGTAAACCAGAGTGTGCATGTCTGAATATTAGTTCCTGAATACCACAAATAAGGAGGTGTTTGTCACTTGGGACCAAATAACAAATGCATTTCACTGTTCATGGGATTACTGATCAAGAAGCAAATAAATAAATAAAAAAAAATTTGAAAACTTGTAGCCTTCCCGGGGGTAGGGGGTAGGTCTCTTTTCTTGGCCACCTTTCCCCATGCCAGTCTTCTCACCCTCCAACCCCTTCCCATCATCCCCAAATGACTTGGATTTAAAAATGTTGGTTTTGGGCACTGCATGTAGCTGACTTCATATTTCAAATTATGGTGGCCACCTCCTGATCCTAGTCAATGATTTTAGACTACAGACTGCCTAGCATCCTTCATCAGAGATGCAGACCACTCCATCCTCTTTTCCACAGCCATGTGCCCTCCTGTTCCAGTCTGCCTAATACTTACATGAAGCAGGAGTGCTGCAGAGGGTGGGAAGGGCAACTGATTATCTGGGATTTCATTTATTTATTTATTTGAATATTGGGGGATCATTGGGGGAGCAGAGCAGCAAGATGGCTGTGGTACTGCTCCGCTCCTTGCTGCTCTGTTCTGTCCCACAACCAAGTTGTTTTTTATCTGATTTTTGAGGTGCACTTTCGGACATCAAATTGTAGTGACTTTTTCTGTGCAAGATTTGTATTAGCACTAAATAAAAGATGGACACAGACTTGAAAGCCACTGTTAATATATATTGAATTTCGGTGCTGCCAGTTAAAAGTATGACAGTGCACCTGTCTTGTTTCCATTACAAAGCACTGTGGACAAATCCCAAGTTATGATTGAGCGTGAACAGATATTTTAACTTCTTAAACAAGTGAGCATGCACACCTAATTTCAACTTTAAATAAGTGAGAGAGCAGACCCAAATTGTGAAGAAGAGGATACACTACTGACCGGACTTGAGAAGACCGATGAGAGTGGAGTGAAATACTGGATGGCACTGTTTGAAAGGCTTTATATTTATTGGTGACCCCCTTTAATAACTCATTTTACTAGATCACAAAATGCCATAATAACCTGAAATTGGTTATTATGGCATTCTGACAAACTTTCTGATCATTGGCACTATGCTTTCCTAGCACCACACCTGACTGGCTCCTAGTGTGCAATTGGGTATTCTCCCCACTTTAAACTGCATGCCACTTCTGTTTCTTGCCGCCTGCCCACACTTATCATTCCTTGGGCGACATCCTCGGATGCAAGTAATTTCTTTTGTCCCCACTATTTATCTGACTGATCCTGCCATTAGAGCAAAAAAATCTATCTGGTTGATGCTGCCCAACTCATTCTTGGCTCCAATTCCAGCCAGTGTGATTTCGGTAGTGGCTTCAGCGATCTCCTGTTTCTGGCTCCCATTCAACTGTAACAGTAACAAAAATAAAAAGACAAAAAAATGACTTTACTGGACAGGGAGCGTGTGTGTGTGTGTGTGTGTGTGTGTGTGTGTGTGTGTGTGTGGGTGTGTGTGTGCATCTCACTCAGAACTGTCTTATGTTGGCAGTTACTCCCTGCACCATTAATTATAAAAATGAAGGATAGGCAAAGTGTGTTGTTTAAGATTTTTTACACACCCTCTGTGTGTGATGACTGTAAACCTCTCGAGCTCGCCTCGAGGTTTATGGGTCATCACACACCTTGGGTGTGTAAAAATAATCTGTAACGCACACTTGCCTATCCTTTATGCTCTATTTTGCATCTTATAAAAGGTATATTACTGTTGCCAGGGACAGGGGTCTCTGTTAAAATGTATATTATTAGGGGTTACTGAGCTCAGTGGAGCAGTTCTCTTTCTTTTACGTTCACTTGCGGCATGTGCAAGGAACGTTTTGGGAAAGTAGCACACTGTGGAGGTGTGCCTCTCTCATCAATGCACTGCTCCCTTGAGCAGGCATGGATCCTGCACCAATGGGTGCAGGAGCTCTATGTAACAGCGGTGTTCCTCTGCTTCAAAGGAAAGCACCGCTGCCATATTGAAACACGCTATCCCCCCTCGCGTTATCGCTCCCCCACCGCAGCGTCCGCCACCGCCCCCAAAGCTTTGGTGCCACGCTGGGAGCCACCCCAGCGTGGCAAATGTTGTTTGCCGATGGGGTGCCCAATCCCCAGTCGGCTCCATGGCCCCAAGCCATCCTGCTGCCATGCTGGGAGCCCACCCAGCGTGGCAATCCTTCCTTTGTTTTGCCGATGGGGGTGCCCAATCCCCATCGGCTCATAACCCCGTTGGCAGTTTTGCCGGACAGGGTGCCCAATCTATCGGCTCCTGCCCCCCAGCTATCTTCTGCCATGCTGAGGAGCCCACCCCGGCATGGCAAGCGTCCCCATCATCTTTTTTTTTTTTGTAACCTGTAAAATAAAAGCGGTCCCCACAGCCCGTCTCCAGCCCCCCTCCCACACCACCCTGCGCTTTTAGCCTCCCCACCCCTCTTATACTACCTCCAGACTCTGGTGCGGCGATCTTGGTGGACGGGAACATGTCTGCACTCTTCAAAGCTGACGCGAACTGAGGAAATGCCCGGTAAGCTGTATAATGGGCTAGATAGGGGGTTTCAACTTTGTGCATATCTCAGTCATTTTTGGAATTTTGCACCAAATTTTCAACATGAGGTTTTGGGACCCTTCTCATGAATGATGTCACTGTCCTGGCATTATGCGGCCTGAAGGAGTGATTTCGCAGGCACTGCGCTGTCACTGTGTGAAATCACCTTTGAGCGAACAATGCCATGACATCAATCATGAAGAGAGATCAAAAACCCCATCAATGAAATTCAGTATAAAAATCACTGTTTTACAAGTGTGTGTTGTGCAGTTCCTATGCAGGCTCGTAAGTTCGCGAATTTTCAATATTTTCACTCCAGATTTTCAACATTGCCATTTTATCACACCTTCTTATGAGCTGTACAGCTGTCATTTTTCACATCTCACCCAAAACATTTCGCCCATGTAGCGCACAATGGCACAGTCGGTGTGCAAAATCAATGTAGGGACACATTAAGAAAATCACAGTGACACTGTTCATGAGCAGAGGTCTTAAAATGGCTATGTTGAAAATTTGGTGAAAAAATTCCTAAAATGACTGTTTCACAGTGTGCGTTGCGCAGTTCCTACGTACGCTCATGCGATTACGTAATTTTCAATATTTTCACTCCAGATTTTCAACACCTCCTCATGAGCAGTACAGCTGTCATTTTCACATCCTGCCCAAAATGTTTCTGCCCATGTAGCGCACAATGGCGCAGGTCGGTGTGCGAACTCAATGCATGGGACACATTATGAAAATCACAGTGACACTGATCATGAGCAGAGGTCTTAAAATGGCTGTGCTGAAAATTTGGTGAAAAAATTCCTAAAATGACTGTTTTATGATTCTGCATTGTGCAGTTCCTGCGCATCGCTCGTAAGTTTGCGTATTTTCAATATTTTCCTCCACATTTTCAACATTGCCATTTTACCACACCTCCTTATGAGCACTGCAGCTGTCATTTTTCACATCTTACCCAAAAGCGGTTTCGCCTATGAAGCGACAATGGCACAGTCGCTGTGTGAACTCAGTGTATGGGACACATTAAGAAAATCACAGTGTCACTGTTCATGAGCAGAGATCTTAAAATGGCTATGTTGAAAATTTGGGAAAAAATTCCTACAAATAACTTGTTTCTGACGTGCGTTGTGCAGTTCCTATGTGCAGCTCATAAGTTTGTGAATTTCCAGTATTTTCACTCCAGATTTTCAACATTGCCATTTTACCATACCTCCTTATGAGTAGTACAGCTGTCATTTTTCACATCCTGTTCAAATGTGTTTCGCGCCATGTAGTGCACAATGGCGCAGTTGGTGTGCTGAAATCAATGTATGGGACACAGTAAGAAAATCACAGTGATGCTGTTCATTAGCAGAGGTTTTAAAATGGCAATGTTGAAAATTTGGTGAAAAAATTCCTAAAATGACTTTTTACGGCGTGCATTGTACAGTTCCCAGCAGCTACAGTGACGCTTGCGAATTCTCAATATTTCCACTCCAGATTTTCAACATTGGCATTTTACCCCACCTCCTCATGAGCAGTACAGCTGTCATTTTTCACAACCTGCCCAAAACGTGTTTCCGGCTTATGTAGCATAATGGCGCAATCGGGTGTGCTAAATCAATGTAAGGGACACATTAAGAAAATCACAGTGACATTGATCATGAGCAGAGGTCTTAAATGGCTGTGTTGAAAATTTGGTGAAAAAAAATTCCTAAAATTGCCATTTCACAGTGTGCGTTGCGCAGTTCCTACGCTTGTAGCGTAAGTTGCGAATTATCAATATTTTCACCCAGATTTTCACCATTGCTATTTTACCACACCTCCTCATGAGCAATACAGCTGTCATTTTCACATCCTGCCCAAAACGTGTTTCTGCCCATGTAGTGCACAATGACGCAGTCGGTGTGCAAAATCAATGTATGGCACACAGTAAGACAATCGAATGTGGAACCCACTGGAGCCAGGTAACACAGAGTTTCCACAAGGGAAGTACATGAAGAGACTCCAGACAGAATAGTAGCTCAGACTAATTCTGTGGAAATTATTGGTATAGGTCTCCTAAACCAGGAGGTGGTGAGCTGAGTTTGTTTGTTGGTGCTGCTATGGTTCCCTGCATTAACAGTATTTGGATGCAGATGCACGGTGATTTGAGGAGATTGACCTGGAAGTATTATTTTTCCTACTTAAGAGGTTCGCTTTCTATATTATTCATGCTTGACAATGCTTGGAATTTGATGGAGAATTTTTGATCCTATGTACTCAATTGAATGGGGTCAGTACTCTCGACTAGTAATGAATTCCTTTTTAACAAGTGGTGTGCTAACAGGTTATGGCCTTATGATCATCAGAAAGCTAGTCTGTTGTTGAAACGAGGTTTTGAGGGAAAGACAATATAGCTCTGTAGAGACCCTATCATTTGGGAATAACTGAATCTTGGGTGCAGGCAAATCAATCAATCAAACTTTATTTAACCAGGCAAGTTACATTGTTGAGCAAACTCATTTTCAAGATAGTCCTGGACACATAGGACAAATTCATTCACAAAACATAACAGTTCATGGTACACTAGACAGTAATACAGCAAATTATAACAATACAAGGTCAGTAAGCATCCCTTTGGCCGTTGAATATTACACAGCTCTGTATTACACAGGCTTATACATTTCTGTACGAAAAGGCATTGTTTCCTACACTTTTCTAAAAGTGGCTTATTCATCGACCATGTAATTGGATGAGGCAAACGGTGTTTTCTGCAACTGGCAATCAAGAAAAGTTAAAACTAATTTCTCTGGTTTGAAATTGGAATGTTTGAATGATCATGGAGATGAGAAAAGTTGGTAACCATTATGTTTTTACTTATAATGGCATCTGGAGAATAGTTAAATGGTTAAAATGACTCCTAGTGAAGGAGAATGGTGCCAAATGCAGCAGACCTGTATTAAAACCCTTTGCTTATTTCTATGTATGCTATTAATTAAGTTATACTGAATATGGATGGAGGCAAATCATTTCCTCAAAATACATTCTCGAGCTATAAACTGTTCTTAAGAGTTCTGGTGCTCTCTGTGCTTGCTGAAATTTTGAACCCCTGAACATGAATATAAGGTGTGCTCCCATGTATAAAATTTGTTCAGGGGTGATCTGATACTCCTAAAGTGGTTACAAATTACAGACACGTTTGGCTTGCACTAGTACACTGAACCTTTAAATGAATATTTTCTGATTTAAGTGAATTCTGTGTTGTAAATATCAAACTATCTCTTTCTCTGAAATATTTGACTAAAGAGATTTAGTTCAAAAACAAGTGTACAGAAAGTATAAACAGCCAGTTTTATAGGCTGTTACGTTATATTGCAAGTTAATACCATTGCCCTGGAGGAGACCTCTAACTAGTCCTTTTAATAGTTATATGGAAAATTATTGAATTGAATTATTGAATTGAAAAATGTACATAAGGACTAAACTGGTGTAACATGGCTACATTATTTGGTAAACTTTTATAATTTCATATTTTTATATAATGTGTCACTAAGAGACCTTTATAATGTTAAGAGCATAAAAGATGTATAACTCCAATGAATAGGAATGTGGTTACTAACTAAATCTAGCAGGTAACTACTTTTACAGGGATAAACAAATTCCTGCCTTAAGGCCCCTAGATTTTAGATTGAAATGAGTAAGGTCTGTTAAGGACTGATTTAGATTTTGTCTTGATCTTTCTTTTAAATGTTGTTATTTATTTAGTTTTTGTTGACCAGGTAAGTGCACTAGACAAATCCTGCCTATTTTCAGGTATGACCCAGGAAGGGGATACAGATGAATGCCAACTGACCTTGAACCAGACTAAGCTGTTGATGGTATTTTTTAGTGAATGAGGGAAATTTGGTGACACTAGGGAAATTCCCCTACTCTGTCAGTAGGGGGCTTTGCTCGGTCTGTCATGGAGAAGGACGTGGAGGTGTGGTGCGCTTGCTGCACTGGTTGTGCCTGAAGTTGCTATAATGAGACTGTTCCTGTTACTACTACTATCTTGAAGGATGATGTTGTGATTTCTGAGCCTGTTCGGATCGGGTTGCCATTGCAGCAATGGAGGAGTTGGACTCGGGACCTCCTTTCTTTCCTATGCTGGGACGCTGCAAATACGGCTTTATCTTCTACACCTATTCCTGCTCCTAATTCTCCAGTGAAACCCTTAGCAGTGGATATTAATTCTAGGGCACTCCGGAGTGCACCAGGAGGTCTTTCAGAGTCTGGCGGGAGTTGTCAGGTTGGCGACAGCCCAGTGTACCTACACTCACCAAGTGTGTCAGAAAGCGCCCAGGTGCTGCATTCTCACAAACGCCAGCAATATTCCAAACCGAACACCTCAAACAAGACGGTGTTTCAACATTCTCTTTGCTGCTCCACAATGTACTTTCAAGCCGGCAGTCCTGTGGAAGGGATGGGTGGACTCCGCTCCAGATGAAATGGAGCAGTGGTCGGTGGATCATTCCTCAGGGTGGCAGGATGGGTGCGTTAGCCTGTCTCCCAGCAGTGGACATCGGGATTTGCCCGATCAGTATCCCAGGTATGCATATTACTGCAAAATTCTTGATGCCTGCTACTGTGACCCCTCAGATTGTGCAAGGTTCCTCGGTGATGTATCGGACTTGCATTTAGACATTGACTTAGAATAAACCCTGATCCTAAGTTTACTTTTCCATTGAGGGCTGCATTGTATCCTCAGGATTCTAAGTGTGATGCTCGTTATTCCATAATATCTCTGTTGGTGGCCCTCTGGGGCCCCCCCTTACCTCCTGCTACCTCCTCTGCTCGTTCTTTGGGGGTGATAACGCTACCTCTTCTAGGGGTGATAATGCTAGCTTTTGTAAAATGTATGCTTCCTTTTTAAGAAAAAGGTGCTTCCAGCAAAACGTCCTAATGCTGTTCATATTGTGTATAAGGGTGGCCTTGATGTTTTTCCTGATAGGGAATATGGGGAAAACGCTACTTAAGCACAGTTTACAGTTTTTAGCTACTGAATTATATGCTCTAATACATGTCTCTGGAGAGTGTTCTTTGACGTCAGCTTTAAACTACAGGCTGGTTTAGAGGCCTTTGGAGCAGGTATGGGCGGTGAAGAATACTCCTTGTGGGCCCCATTTGAGTCGTCCTTCTTACCTGACCTGCTCAGAAATCTGTCACAGTCCTGTTTCGCAATGAAGGTGTGAGTGTGACTGACTTATTTTTGGCTAAAACAGTGGTGTACTGTTTTGGGAACTCCAGATGCCATTTTGATAGTGAAAATATTTGGACGGGGTTGGAGGATTCGGTTATTCTACAAGAATTGAATGGTTCTTTACAACATTTACCAAATTCTTTTTCTTGAGAGGTGACTGTGGTGTTTTGTTTTATCCGGGTCACCTAAATCTTGCTATAAATGTGGTGCTCCGGGACACCTTAGTAGTGTCTGCGATAAAATACGTTGCACTCTGTGTGGTAAACTGGTTCATATGTCCATGCATTGTTCAGAGACTATCAGTTGTAATTTGTGTGGCCTTTCTGGTCATTCTTATGGGAATGTGAACAAGCTGCTTCTTCCAAATCAAATGGTTCTGGGATTTGGAGGAACAGAGATTGATGGTAGCACTCGCTCAGAGAGCACATGTACGGTCTGGAGACACCCTCTGCCATCAGATCCTCGACCTTCTGATCTTTCAATGTTACCCCCTCTGGAATTTTGTTCTGACCCCTGTAGTTCAGGTGACTTGGGTGGCCCCTGTATCAGTGGAGACAGCTGTATCCTCTCCTATTGCTATGGCTCTTCATTCGCAGGGATCAAGGACTTTGCTTGTCCCTTCTTCTCCTGACATGCTGCCACCACCCTCCCAAAGACCTGGTCTCGACCCTGAACAACGGGTAACCCACCATCGGAGTTGGAGGCAGCCAGCCCCCAAGGTTCATAAATCTCAGAAACTCAAACTTCCAATCACTATCAACCACTGCTTTGGAATCTGATTTCATGGATAAAAGCTCTGAAGTCTCTTCGAAGGTTCCCATTGTGCTGACCTGTGCTCTGATTCAGAGTCCAGTGAGTTGGGTGATATACATGAGAAGGTTGCAGTCCCCTGAAAGGGAAGCCTACTCCTAAAGGGAGGGAGAAATGGGCCTCTGGTGCTGGCAAATCTAAGTCACTTAAACCCCTTGAATCCTTTAATGGGCCTTTCAGACCAGCTGACATTTTTGACTATTAATGTCAATGGTATTAAAACCCAAAGAAACGTGGTGGAGTCTTTTCCCATTTGTTGTCCAGTAATGCGGATGTTATTTTTCTGCAGGACGCTAGACTGCATATGGCCCTTTGAGGTTAGCCATGCTAAACGCGACTGGTATAGGGGTCCCTCTTACTGGTCTATTGGTTTGGGTGCATGCACTGGGGTGGGGATTCTATTTAGTTTACATGTTCAGCTCTTAAAATTGGTAGATTTAGTTCGGGAGGGTTCTTCTTTTAGATGTTAAGGTGCGTAACACTTATTTTCATTTCATTAATATTTACGCCCACAACTAACAGCTGACAGAATGGACATTTTCTTCAGCTTCAGCCTTTCCTTTTTCTGCACAAGCAGTGCTTTGGGGTGGCAACTTTAATTGTGGTCTCATGCTTCAAGATCGTGGTTGTGGCACCTCTACCAAAAATATTTTTTGTGACATGTCGGCTTTACACTCTACAGTACAATTGGCTCAATTAAAGGATGTGTACAAATCACTTCATTCTAGGGGATACCTACATTCCAGAGGGGAATGCATGCTACCCGCATAGACTTTTTTTTCTCAGTAAAAGTATTCCTGTACTAGTGGCCCAGGACACTCTGTGGCTTACTCTGATCACAAGACTCTTTCCATGGTAGTCAGTGCATGGGACCCCCTCATGGTCCGGCCTTTGGAAATTTAATACATCACTGCTCTCCAAGGATCAATACACCAGCAACTATTATACTTGGTATGTGGGAAGAAAACATTATTTCAGTTGTTTGATGATCCTTTTCTCTGGTGGGATAGTCTTAAGTCTAATTTAAGGACCTTTTATTGTGTGAGAGCAAAACGTCCCGATTCAGAGAAGTTGAGATACCAGAAGCTCAGGCAACAGCTGCAGCAATTGATGAGTTTAGTACATACAACCAAACATGATTATGGGGATCAGATTCGGATTATTAAGCAGCAAATGCAGGAATTTCATGAGAAGCAAATGGCATCTTTAACTATGCAACAGCGTTTGGTACACAGGGTCTTTGGCTGAGGTTTGCCCTTTTCTTAGTTGCTCCTCATGAATTAAGCATAAGACAATGTCAGCTGTATGGGATTCTGATATGTCAACTGTTACCAAACAATCAGATATTATGTCAGTAGTGTCTAAATATTTAGGGCAGCAGTTTGATCAACAGCTTACTGATGTTGCTGCCTTCTCCCACCGGTTTCCTTTCTTAGATATTCCTGCTCTCTCTGGTCTGTGGTCGCTGCTCTAACCTCAGCTATCTTCCAGCAGAGATCTTAGAGGCAGTTGCTGCATTACCCAAATGGAAGGTACCTGGCCTGGATGGCCTTCCATTGCAATTATATGAGTTGATTGTTATTTCTCAAGAATTGGCTCAAATTTATAATTTTATGTTACATGAGGATATTTTCCCATTCACACAACTAGGGAATGGTAACCTTATTATATAAGAAAGGAGCTCGAGAAAATTTAGATAATTGGAGGCCAATCTGCTTGTGAAATGTTGATTTTAAAATTCTTATGAAAATATTGGCCCATCACTTATCTGTGGCTGCATCTTGTGTTATCTCCTGTACCCAATCCTGTGCTATCCCGGCAAGGTGATAACGGACCAACTTATAGTACTGAGGAAGTTATTGAATCAAGCTCATTGGCTTCTACCACTGGTTTGGTGGTTTCTTTGGATCAGAAAAGGCTTTTCATTCTGTGGACTATGGGTTTTTATGGGTAACATTACGCTGTTATGGTATTCAGATTCCTTCATTGTTTGGTTGCAGGCTATTTATTGTTTCATTTTTATTAAGCCACTGGTGAACGGGTTTTTGGGCCTTTGTTTCCAGTAAAGGGGTGTCTGTCGGGTGTCCCTTAAGTCCTTTGTTATTTGTTTTTGTATCAACCCTCTACTTCAGTTATTAAATAACATTCGTTTTTACTCGGTTCTGATTTCTGGCCATCATGCCCCATGAACCGCAGCCACTTATGCGGATGACATTTGTTTGCTTTTGAAATAAGCAATTGATTTGGACAGGCTACTCGAGTTTTGTAGTCTTCATTGCACTGCTTCTGGTATATGTCTAAATAAAGACAAATGCGTACTCAAATGTTCAGGGTTGGTCCTTCCACCACCCATTTGGCTGGTATACCAGTGATGAAGGGTTCTATCTCTATTTTAGGAATCCTTCGATACTGGTATGCAGGATCTCTTTAATTGGGATTTGAAGATTGCATAGGGAAGACTTTGGTTGAAGGCTGGAATAAGTGCACTATGGGAAACTTAAACGGGTACACTTGATCAGGACTTATTTGTTGCCTTTGTTTTTATATGTAGCATGATTTTCTCCTCCTAAGGAGCTGGACGCCTACTCTTTCTGATTTATTTTCCAAGCAATTTACGTAGTAGATTGAACCCTATTAAACGTAAACATATTGTACTTAAAGGTGTCAGATGGCAGTTTGAATATGATTAATCTGACCTTATTTCTGTTTATTCAATTTTTGTTTACTAATCTTCATCCTATTTGTGGTGAGCAGTCCACTGGTTGGTCACCTTTGTTTAAAAATAAAATTCAGGCCTGGTATGGTGGTTGGGTTTTAAATACCTTGAAAGTTTTAAATCAGTTCCCTTTTCTCCTGCTTACTATAGACTTATTTTGTGTGCCTCAAAAGCTGGGGTATCACATCTCAACTTCTACTGCATTATTCAAAGAAATTGCTGTACTCTGTGGTGCAGGACAAGCATTTTGGGAGTCCATTACCTTGCCTTTATGCCCCTTCTTCAACACCTGATCTTATGCGATTGTTTTGTAACAAATGAGTGCCTTGTAAATTTGGGAAGTCCAGTGGCTTTGTTGCCACGAAAGTTAAATATTAAAGCTAATCAAAACATAAAGCTTTAGACAAAAGATTTTGTAGCAGGCCTCAGTGTTTGACACAATCTGAGACTATGTATCATTTATTTTTACATGTTCTTTTATTCACTCCTTTTGGTCTTAAGTGGCTGATTGTTGGAATATGTTACCTTTTCATACAGTCTCTTATGAGACATTGATTTATGTACCTATGGCAGAGAATGGTCTCTTTGGGACTCTGGTACCTTATCTGTGTTATTCTCTATCATTAAGTGGTATATTTGGAACACCCGTTGTTTGTTCACCTTACAATAAAAATTACTGACATATGGACGATATAGTTGGAGTGTTTGTAAGGAAATGCGCTGTCTGTAACATAAAGAAAAGCTTATCAGACTGCTATGTATATTCAAACTGTATGGCAAAATCTTCTTAGATTACTGATTTGGATGTTCCTATTACTTGTAGATGTGATTTTGTTTCACCTTGTTTATGTTTGTGTTTTATGTTGTGATGATTTACACTATTTAATAAAAACAAAATTCCCTACTCTTTTGAGAAGTACCATGGGATCTTTACCATCCACCTGAACTTCCACCAATCCAGGCAGATGGGACCTCAGTTTAACATCTCATCCGAAGAGCGGCACCTCAAAGTGCAGCACCTCTCATGCTGCACTACAGCGTCAGTACTGTGATATTAACCCAACTGCCAGATGTGGGAACAGAACCCACAGCCCTTTGATCTCCTGGCCTCAGAGGTGAGTGTGCTACCTACTGAGCCACTGACACCTGACTTATAACTAACCTCTACATACTTCAAACATACTGATACAATGTGTTTTTGATACATTTTATAGAAACATTGTTAATCGCTATGTCTTTATCCTGTTTATGTTTTCCTGTTGCTAAATTGTCATTGTGTGAATGGCCTATCAATAAATAAAACTAAAATAAAAACTATTTGAATGTTGGTAATGGGGAGGCACATTGAGCTGAGCCTCATTTCCATGCGACTCATGGGAATGGTTAGGGAGGAAACAGAAGAACATAGTACAGTACATTACATGGAACACAATGCAAAGTGCAGATGCAGACCAAACAATTAACATTTCTTTGGTACAAACTTGAGCAAATTAACGTGAAAGTATGCTGTGCAAATACATGTGCAGGTGGAAAACTATGATTTCAACAAAGTACTACAGAGAGGCAAGCACCACTGCATCAGGGATCAGTAAAGGTCTAGGAGTCCCCAAAACCTGAATTACCAAAATAACTAGGGAACCTACTACAGGAAATGGTTGCAAGTGGATGATGGGAGGAACTCAAGGTAGAACCTAAAGGAGCCTGAGGAGGAGGAAGAATGGCAGAGGAGAAAGGGGACCTGGTTCTAGAGTGTTGGCAGGTCATAGGAAAAGATGAATGCCCAGCAGAGGAATGGGGGTGAGGGAGGAGGTTCTCTGGTCCCTGGAGCAGAGGAACATGGAGCAGGAGGAACAGGAAAGAGGAAAAGGAGAGGAGAGGTAGGTAGAAAGGAGCCAAAACAATACTCAAAGATGAAGGAAGAGCCTGTGTAACTGATGACATGAAGGTAGGCGGAGGATGGAAAGAGGCATAGAAGAAGTAGTTGTGTGTACATGGAGGAGAGTTCATCACAAAGTGGCTAAAGGCATTCCTGAGAGTGTCCAGTCTGGCTAGGGAGGTAGAGGGCTGTATCATTGTCCACGTCTACATAGTCAAAAGCCAAAGCACCATTTTGGTAACCAGCTCATGGTGGACCAGCAAGTGCAGGCAGTCTTTGTTACAATACAGCGCACTTAGGTTGGGCTGAATTTCACATGGACAGCATCGATATGGGAGGGGCAGCTGCAGTCTAATGGACTGAAGTGCTGCACACTCCAGACAGACTAGATAGACCGATGGTCTGTATCTGCTAGCAGTTTCATATGTCTGTATGATATGGGCTGAGAAGTCAAGCTTGCTGTGAAGCCACACATGAAGGTACTCTGAATTATTGCACCACTTCACAGAGGAAGGCCATCCAGCCTGTGAAGACCAGAAGTCTCAACAGCCTGGCTAATTTTGTCTGGTACCAAAGGTAATGGACACAGTTTTTTGGTATTAGCCTTGAGATTGTTGGAAAGGAACCAGCCCAGGACATTGTGGATATTCTGCTAGAGCAGTTTTTCCATTGGAGTGGTAGAGGGATCAGAGGTGAAGATGACTGTATCATCTACATACATGTATCTATGCAAGTTGACACAGGTGGAGGAGGTCATTTAGAAGAACTGAGAACAGGATGGGGCCTAGAGTGAGCGCCTGCAGGACCCCAGCCTGGGTGGGAAGGAGGAGATAACATGTCTTCAACCTGTACTGATTGTAGGCAGCCTGTCAGATAGGAATGGAACCAGACAACAGCAGAAGCTGAGAGACTGGCAAAGCTCAGCTTATCCAGGAGGATCAGGTGGGACACCAAGTCAAAAGCTTTGGCCAGATCAATGAAAATGGCCACCATATGTCCCTGGTCTGTTCCAGAAAGGATGGAGTTAGTGACATCCACCAGCTGCAGTCACCAGAGAACACCTCCAGTGACCCTGATATATAGACAGCATTGCAGTAGTCGAGCCGTAATGTCAGAAATGCATGTACCAGTGATGGTAGGTCATCAAGTGGAATCAAGGCTTTGTTCCAGGTGACATTCCTCAAGTGGTAAAAATCATTCCTGACAACGGATGACACCTGAATCTCAAGTGTCAAACCACCATTGAGGATGACACCCAGATTTTCACCTTGGTGGATGCTGCCAAGAGACAGGGCCCAGGAAATAATCCTGTTCCTGACTCAGCAGGATCCACATCCCGCCAATGACCAGGCTCAATCACTAGCACCTCTGTCTTCTCACTATTGAGTCTCAGTCAGCTAGAGGACATCTAGTTCTTGATCTCAGTCAGACATTTGTTTAGCACTTCCACAGCGCCATCAGTCACAGGTAAAATGACATGTACAGATGGGTATCATCTGAATGGCAGTGAAATCACAGACTGTAACATCTAATGATCTCACCTAGGGAAGCATGTAGACTGAAAATAATGCAGATGACAGGATCAAGCCCTGGGAAACTCCATAAGGCAGAGTTTTGGACAGGATAAGAAATTTCCCACCACCACCCTTTGTATCCTGCATCTCAAAAAGGACTAACCAGTTGATAATGGCACCAGTGAGTCCACAGATCTCTCTTAGGTGATCCAGCAGCACCCGTGGTCCACAAGAGTCAAAAGCTGAGGAGAGATTGAGGAAATTGAGAATTGACCACTCTCTTCTATCCCTCACCCTCGAAGATCATTTAGCACCTGGACTAACACTGTTTCAGTGCTATGTCTTGACCTAAACCCCGACTGGAAGGGCTCATAGATGTTATAGGCTGAAATGTGTGCCTGGAGGTGCAGCACCACCATTTTCTCAATAACCTTACCCAAGAATGGAGGTTAGAGATGAGTCTAAATTCACCACGATATCAGGGAGAATGGGAGACTGAGCAGATGAGTGATTGGAAGTGCAACAACCATAGATGAGAGGTGGAGGAGTTTAGGATCAAGTCCATCAAGACTGGATATAGACTGGTTGAGGGAGTAGAGGCAAGCAGGGTTTCATGCGTGGTGATGGGAAAAGTGGAACTGTGGGCTGGAAGGGGAGGGAACAGGGAGATGGATGGTAATGGGGACCCTGTAGTGGGGGAGGGGAAGGAACATGTGAAGAACTCACTGAAGTGAGCAGCAACAGAGGAAGGGTCAGATACAGGTGAACCATTAATCAAGAGGTGAGGGGACCACGCTGGATGGGGTGTTAAACAGGATATGGGTGACCTTCCAAGATCTGGCAGCAGAGTTAAGGTTATTCTGGAAGTTGGCTTTGAAATTATGGGATTTCACAGTCTGGACAGCATTAGTGCACTTGTTTCTCAGGAACCTGTAGTGGAGAAGATCAGGAAGAGGGTGGGATAATTTATAGCGGGCCCAGGCAAGATCACAGGACTTGCACTGATCGATGATGTCAGTGGAGATTATTGGAAAGTGGGATTATTTCACCCTGATTTCCTAAGGGGTGCAGGTCCCAGACTGCAGAGAACTGGGAGTGAAAAAAGAGAGGACCACATCAATGTCAAAGGCCTGAGAGATGGCTGACCATTCTGTTGCAGCAAGGTCACTCAGGAGAACATTAATGTTCAGTGAACGGAGGAACCTGGACCAGATGTATTTAGGGCAGAGGGGATCACTGGATTTTTCTGACACAGAATGGCATACTGTGGTAAGATACCTACTGCAACAATATGGTGGGGGTGGGAGGATGGAACCCAGACTAACAAGGTGTGTTTAGAGGAATGGGATTGAGTCAAATGGGTTTAGTGATAATCTGGGACAAATTTAGGGATGCAAACCTTGGATGGTCAATCTGGATGTAGGGAGAGCCAATTTATGTTGCAGTCCCAAGGAAAATTAGTCTGCCAGTGGAGGAAAGTGAAGTGATGTTGGAGATAAAGTCAAACATAGAAGCAAGTGAGATCTTGGGAGAGAGGTAGAAGACCCCCAATGAGAATGGGTATAGATGAAGAAATGTGGCCTGACAAGGAGGAATTTGTGGGAGGAGGAACAGCCTCCCAGAAATGCAGAGTACAGTTTAGGCTTTGATGAACATAGATAGCAATGCCTCCACCACTTTTTCCCTGTCGTGCATAAAAGATGGAAGTCAGGAAGGGACAGGTTTGGGCCTGAGATACTGGAGGACAGCCATGGCTCAGAAGTGCAGAGAATGTCTGGAGAGTGTTGTTGGATCCAAACAGAGAGAGAAGGTTGAGTTTAGGGAGAAGGCTTCTAGCACTGAGGTAAAATGCTAAGTCCCTTTGGCAACACCAAAAGGAGGTGTGTGTAAGGCTGCATTGGTCAACATTGCCTGACAGGAGGGGAGCAAGAGTATGAGAAGACAGATGGAATGAGACTTCTCCCTTGGAGCAAGAAGTGGAGTGGGAATGGTAGGAGGAGAAGAGAATGGTGGAGGAACTCCAATTGAGGGAGGAGGATGAGAGGAGCACTGAATGGATAGTGGGAAGTGTTGGATGGGATTATGCAGGGAATGAATAATAGGAGAGGGGGTGAAATGGGGGAGGATAGCTGGGGTGATGGGGAAGGGAGGGTGGGTGGAGGAAGTGAAGGGGCCAGGAGGAAAATGGAGAAAACAGAGGAAGGTGAGGAAAATGGTAGTGAGGTAGTGGTAAATGAGAAACAGCCAGTAACACAAAGTACAACAATGCAAAAACTGTATTAAGGCTGGATTATTGCAATAAAACACATGCAATAGGCAGAGAGCTGTGGGGAGCTGGGGGGCTGGGCATAAATAAATGTGTTGTACAATGAACCATATTAATACCAATGAAATAAGTTGCACAGGAGAACCTAAGCAATAACTGCAGAGCAGGGATGTACCAATTAATACATGCTATTAATGCATTAAATTAAATTAATTCAGCATCTAGGTCAATTAAATTAAATTAATAATTAATCATATTTAGCCCATTAATTAATTAAATTAAAGTAATGGTACCTCAATTAATAATTAATTAACAATTAATAGCTATTTTAATAGCTATTTTTCCATATATTTTACCTATATGTTATATATTATATATTATACTGTATACAACATATATTTGTATATGTATATACATTTATATACTGTATATATATATATATATATATATATATATATATATAAATTTGTTCAATATTTTAATACTTATACATAGGATTTAATAAATTACACACCAAGTCTTTCCTAACGGAGGTACTTAAAAAACCATGGGTAACTGCTATCAACAAATTTATTTTGCAAAAGAGACGATTTAAGTTTTATTCTATCTCACCAAAAATCACACATCAACCACACATTCATTCTATTGAATTTGCTTTTTCAGTAACAGCAGGGTTGCATTTCACAAATATGAGGCTTTCAAATTTTCATCTAGCATTCTGTTTCTCTCTGGTGACAAAATGTTGCCTCCAACACTGAAAACTCATTCAACCAGAGCTGAGGAAGTGGTCAGACAAAGTACGCTCATTGCTATGATAGACAGCAATGGAAATGTGCTTGTTTGCTCCTTCCAGAAACTTAATGAGGCACCATTTTCTGGCGCGAGATCATCACTCAGGTATTGGTTAAGCTCCAAGCACATGTTAGAAAAGTTATCAAGTGGAGGTTTTCATTATTTATTTGCTGCTGTGCCACTTCTCATGAAAGAAAATAGGTTGTTTTGTTGTTGGAGGCTCTAACACTTCAGTGGATGTGGCATCCTCCTGAGAAACCACAGTTTCCTCTGCCAAAGTGTCAGATGACCAAATTCAGTATTGACGAATGAATTTAACAAATGCAGTTTTTTTTCAGCCAATTCCATCTCATCGCTGCCCCAGTTAAACTTAAACCATGGGTCAGGTATTGGACATTCCAAAAAATCTCACTTCTCTCATATTTAATCAAATGCTTTTCCAGTGACTGTTTTAGTCCATTTAACAACCAAGAACAGTAACATGAAATACAGTACTAGAAATGGTGCCACAGTCCTCTGATGCATGATATTACATACCCAGCTGTTGGAATGTTTTGCCCTTGTGTCATGTCAGTAGCATTTCACATGGGTCTAGTATTTCTAGCATTTCCTTGAGCATAGCTGTTTTGTATGATGACAGCTTAACATTTGATACACTGTCCAGCTGATCTTCACTGAGTGCTAAAATGGAATGAATTATCTTGATCTGAGTTTGGCATTTGAACACATTAATGTTTTTCATTTCATGAAGCACATCTGACTTGATTGTCGAACATCTTAGACTGCTCACAGTAGAAGAAGCTAACCACAATCATGCCTCCCAATGTAGTAATCCTCCTGGCAACCATAAATATAACACATCAGTATAAATGGACAGCTGTCCCATGGGAAGTGAACAGGAGTAGTGAGCCATTCCTTTCTCTTGTGGGTTAGCGTTTGCAGATTGCAGGTTGTGGATCAGTTGTGGAACACTGGTTCAGTTGGGTGACATTAGAAAAACAAACTATGATGGGGAGAGCTCATCCACATGCTATGCTGAAGGGTATAAACTGCAAATTTGTGCAGCTGGGGATCTAACTGGTATCGGGTTGTGGAGCATCTTTACAGTATGTTGGACTGGTGTCTTACGCCTTAAATTTTGGCAGTTCCATTTCTGGGTTAGTTTTTGAGTATCCGAGTACTGTCATGTCTATGCAACACATTTACAATGCAGAATGAGAGTGGGAAGCTGGAGAATACAGAGTATAGTCAATATGAAAAAAAAAAACCTTGTATTAATTCAATTATTAATGCATTAAAATTAATGCATTAATCCACAAAAAAAACTAAATTAATAGGGACAATTAATAATTAACTTGCAATTAATGGGCCCGTTAATTAATTAAATTAACATTAATGGAAAATGGCTTAATTAAATTAATAATTAACAATTAACCAATCCTGCTGCGGAGTACAATGCAATTATGAGCAAACTAGATTCATTATGCAGATAAACTTCCTGATAGGGCTTTACTAGCAGTCAATCAACCAGAGCAAACTTCAAATAACAGGATTATGAGCAGTAATAATGTATTTATGAGCAAACCAGATTAGTTATTCAAATAAACAGAATTCCCTGATAGCGTGTTATCAGCAGTTACCCAAACAGAGCAAATTCAAATAACAGGAAGGATGCGGTAAGAGTGAAGAATATACTGTACAGCACCCAATAACAGAACATTACAGTAACATAAAGATGTCAGAACAGCTTACTCTCAGAGCAAGGCAAAACTGGTATGGTACAGTTTGTGAGAACAACAAACAAACACCTGAGGAACAGGGTAGAACCTTGATGAGTAAGCAATAAGACACGACTAGGTGTGCATTGAACATATATTACTACATGCCCAGATGTGTAGTGAGGCACGCCGCCACAGGCCAAGTGCCTCTAGCCCTGGAAGTGCAGTTAGCTGTTCACGCACACACACACCGGAGTGATGTATTGTCTTATAAAATGGACTACTATTTTAAAAATGTTTACTGTTAGAAAATTTTTATTTAAATTAAAAATGCTATTATCAGACCTTCTGATAAAATAGTCCTTACATCAGGTATAAGAGGACATCATTTTAGTTTTAGTACTGTTGTCCATAGAGATTGTGGCCAGGCAGGAGTCTCCTCCCCTCTTGTATCGGCAGGAGACAACATTTTCTGTCAACCTGGGATGGGAGATAGAGCAGCTATTGAGGATGATGAAATGTGAAACTGTTAACTGTTTGTTTTCCTTGTTAGCAACATAGAAATGCTGCTAGGACACCTACAGGACTGAGTGGCCCCTTCCCTTCACATAGGGATTGTGCTATCATGCTGAATCCTAAGACTATGTGGCTAAAAAAAAGGAATCACATTACAGATGAATTCTCTCACCGGTGGGTTATTGGTGAGAAAACAGGGTAACTCACAGTTTCTGAACTATAGTTATGCTAGGATTTACGCGTCCAGTCTAAACAAAAAAAAAAAGAGAAATCCCGTGGAAATCAGTTCAGGTATGCCAGAATACTACTGAATCAGTAATAAAAGCAATCCATAACAGCTTTGTGAGATGAGTGCTACAGCTCCCTCCCATTAGGAATGTAAAGTAATAGCAAACAGATCATTATATACTGAGCAATGAACTAGTGCTGCTAATCCAAACAGATAAACCAAATGCATTAAGAAAAGTTTTAACAACACCAAACCAAGCTACCAAGAAACAAAAGCATCAGTCACTGAGGTCCAAAGTCGCTCTGAAGCCTGTTGAAGTAAGGATATGTCCATGTGCAATCAGGGTGCTCCAGATGAAATATATAAATAGAAACATAGACTTTGATGGCAGATAAAGACTGCTTGGCCCACCTAGTCTGCCCATTTCCCTACCTACAGGATAAGCAGCAGATCCTAGTTAACCAACAGCCTATTTCTTTACCCACACAAGAATTGCCTTATGTCTGTTCCATGTATTCTTAAATTCTTCCACAGTTTTAGACCCCACACAACCTCCTCAAGAAGGCTGTTCCATGTGTCCACCTCCCTCTTGTGAAAAAATACTTCCTCACTTTGCCCCTGAACTGTCCTCCTCTATCTTTAAATTGTGTCCCCTTGTTCTTACACATCTCTTTTTCTGAAAGATGAGGAGGCCATCTTATGATTTGGACCTCATCTGTACCGACCATCAGAAAACAAATTAGGGAGTAAAATTGGCAACTCTTGTTTTACCTGTTAGGCAGACTTGAACATTTTCTGGCTGTCTGGTACAGCGACAGAAGAAACAGAGTTGATATTGAGAACTACTGGGGCGAGAGTGCAGTCACTAGTGGAGACAGTATTGAAAGCAGGAATGTTGCTGCAACAGCACAATTGCCGGGTGTGAGAGAACGGGACAGTTATGTCACCTGAGAGAATGGTATCAGTCCGATTTTTCTTTAAGTGTGACATGTGTAGGGCTTCTAGTTACAATAATAAATGCTTTCTGTGGGCTTTTTGGTGAGTGACTTTTGTTTAAACCACAGGAGACAGCAGCACCATGTCATTGGTAAGGCTTGAAAAACAATGGCGGCATTTCAAACAATGAACATTCTAATGGCACACTGATTTTCTTTTTTGTTTTGTGCTGTGGTCCTGGTTTTCAGTACTTGTTTTTACCTGTGCATCAAACAGATCTGATGCACAGGTAATAACCAATCAAAATGCAGGATTTTCTCTCCTCATTTTATAAGGTAGCACAATAGGAGCAGAACTTACTATTATCCTATATTCAGAGTTAAGCAGAAAGTAAAATCAGTGGCAGTCTGAATAAACAGCGTGGATGTCTGAATGGCTGACTCACGGCAGACTCCTCCATGTCCTTTGTGCTTGTCCTTCACATAAGGGCTGCAGCATGGAAGGGCTGTTTGGGAAGTGCAGTGAAGAACAACGGAAGGTCCAAGCCTCACCCATGAACCCATATGATTGGTGGCTGAATTCTGGCAGGGACTGCTGTTTAGGAGGCAGGGAGTTGGCAATGGTGGGGGGAGGAGAGTCTAGCTGAAACAAGACTCCATTTGTGTCCTGCAGTATTCAGCAGCTGGAGATCAGCGGAATCTGTGAGGGCTGAGAAAGCACGAGTCCTAGCACTGTTCAAAGTTCACAATACTAGGTCCAAGCCCCACCCATGAAGCCACCTGATTGGCAGTTGATTTCAACACCTAAATACCCCTCTCCCAAAATCATGCGAGGAATATGAGGTCACCACTAAAATATAATTATTTGGGGATGGGGTAATAGGTGATAAAGAATTTACTGCAGCTGCTGTATTTAATATGCCACAATGTAATATTCTTTGATTAATTTTAATGAATATTTATGTATCATAATCTATTCCTATAATTCAGACATTTTATAAAATCTTTGCATGCTAGCAGTAATGTGTCCCAAGGGTTAGCAACTCAGCTTGCTAATATGTTTCTAATCCACTCTTGGACCAGATACACTAACTGATTCAGCTTTATATTTCACCTTGGTCAGGGCATACAGGGTGAAAAGGGCCAATTTCAGCCAAAGGCACCAGCAGTGTGCAAACTCAAGTGTCCAAAGTTTCATAGATAACAATACTATGTTACCATATTACATTTTTCTTGCAGAGTTTTGCATAAATTAAATATTTTGCAGTTGGGAAATTAGAGTATAACAAATGAAAAAAGAAAACTGTGATCAAAGTGAAACTCTGTACTTCAACTTAAAAAGGTTCCCTTTAAGACAGTTTATAGTGTCATAACATACGACAACAGTTTTATGTAACACAAAACATCATCATTATAAAACAACTTTGTAGATTACATTTACTACACTTTTTCTGACTGTAAGTGAATCAGTTTAACCAAAATTCTGTTTGAAAGACAACTGTAGTTTTAGTTAGCAATGTTATTGTACAGTATATAATTTCAGACAGACAGGTTTGGTACCTTTTCATTGGAGAAAGACCCACAATGCAGTAGTCTTTCTGCATGGGAAACTAAAGCTAATGGTAGCTCTACACAGGCCACACCTGGGCACATACCCAGGGCAAATCTTGATAGTCCATTCTGGCAAAATAGACATGAGTGAATGTCTACTGGTGGACTTTCAGAGACTAAACATGCATTAGGTGTCATTTATTCCCAGTCTAAATCAAATATTTGCTCCTTGGAACCCCTTTCTGAATGCCTTTGAACAAAACTATGGGGAACACCTGTTCCTCATGGAGATTTTAATGCTGCCTGGGGCAATCCAGGGGAGAGCCTTACAGAAAAGTTTTCAGTCCCTAGGAGTTGAACAGGTAATAAACTCAACTCATAGAAGTCATATTACTAGTCGGAAATATATTAGACTTGGTATTTGTGTCATCAAAATTAAACCCATTGAGATTGAGGTGGGTCAGCCGATGCTTGGAGACCATAATTCTATAATTGGTAGTTTTGAATTGATGAAAAATGCTATAAGAAAGACTAAACTGAAACAAATGCAAACAAAAAAAGAGATCCTTTAAAAATAACACAAGGGAAAGATTATTGTTCCAACTACCAAAGGTTAACTTGAACAGACTATTTCTAATACCATGTTTGGACTTGGCTATCAAGAATTTACAAACATCTTTCTGAAAATTTGTAATTCTTTGGCACCATGTACTAGAAAGATCCAAAGGAAAGAACAGGCAGCCTGGATTACTGAAAACTAAAAAAGATATTTGAATAAAAGATAGGCTATGGGAAATTGCAAACAAATCCTTAAACCCGTAAGATTGGAATAATTGTAAAAGGCTAGAAACAAGTTAAAACAAAATTTAAGGCTACGAATCAAAAATTTTATAAAAACAAAATTAGCAAAACTACTGATCCTCACCAATATTGGGCATTGATTAAATCATTTGAGTCACCCTCAAATAATAGGCTGACAATCCAAATGATAAAGAACGTTGTGTTGCAGTCCCCAAAAGCATCGGCTGACTTCCTAAATGAGTATTTTGTTAACTTGCAAGATGAAAAATCCACTAGAAAATTCAGAGATAAAAACTCTTGGAAAAAGTTAAACAACTATAGAGATAGACCCAATTCAGATTTAAGGCTATTACAAGTAGGCATGTGAACAAATATATCTGCAAATTAAAAGTTAAAAAACGAGTGGATGTGACGGGTTGAATATAGATTCTTGAAAGATGCAAAATAAATTATATCCCTGATTCTTGCAACATTATTTAACTGGGGCCTATGTGAAAATAGGTTCTCTGAAAGCTGGAAACATGCTAAAATGATTCCAGTCTACCAAAGAAGATCTAAGATGGTTCCAGCAAATTATCACTCTAAGCTGCCTTGCCTATGATCTCAAAAATATTGAGGGTAGCACAAGAACAATTGGTAGATTATTTGGAACAAAATTCTATTATGTCAAAATATAAATCTGGGTTTAGAAGGGACACTCACGGACACCATACCCACCTACCTGGTAGATTTAATTTCAACATCTTTAAATGAAAACAGGGAGGTGGGTGCAGTGTTCATGGATCTATCAAAAGCTTTGACACAGTAAATCATGAGATCATGGGCAAGAGACTGCTAGACATAGGAGTTACACCTGAAACCTGCCAATGATTTGCATCATATTTGAAGATGAGGACCCAGCAAGTTCAAATAGGCAATGCCTTATCTAATAAGGCTCCAAAAGGAGAGGTGGGGGTACCCCAGGATTGCTCTTTGGACCTACACTATTTTTAATTTATGTAAATTCAGTGGCACAGTTTATAGAAAAACATATTTTTTATGCAGATGATACTGAGCCTATTGTCTCTGTAAAGATAAAAACAGATGGAAATTAATCTACAGGAGAACTTCCTAACTCTTTGTTCATGGTTCTCAAACTCTAGATTGGTATTAAATGAAAAAAGTCCAAAATCATGATTTTGTGTCAAAATAAGCTCACAAAGGGGAACAAATATGCATCAAATCTGCTACGGATGAGATTCTTGAACAAGTACCAGAATATACATATTTAGGCATATGGATAGATGAAAGTTTGGACTTTGATTCCCATATAGGTAAAACAGTAGAAAAAATGAACATCAGAATGGGTGCCTTTAGATGTTCAAGGTACTGCCTAGACTACAAAATGAGAGAAACTTAGCAAACCAAGTATTTATGCCTATAGTTGATTATGGAGCTCATATTTATGGACTAGCAAGCAAAACCTCTATAAACAAAATAAATAAAGTATATAATATAGGAGACATTGTTAAAGAAAAGGATGGTTCAGCAGTTCAGATTTTGTATTTAGGAGTTAATAACATCAGGAATCAGGGATTAGTAGAAATTCAGAAGGAATCTGAAGAGATAAAGATGGAAGCAGAAAAGCTTCACTGTAAGATATATTTTTCAGAGGTTTTACCGTGCCAAAACAAAGCAATATAAATAATATTAAGATAAAAAATGAAATAACTGACTTTGACAGTGGACATTACAGAACAACTTGGGATGCATAAGCATTGGGAGAATTGTGCTCACGAGCCATCATATTATTGTAGAGATGGACTACATTTAAGTAAGAAAGTAGTAGAAAATTAGGGATGGATATCAAACTGGTGGTAGATAGTAATTTAAACTAAAGAATAAGGGGAGAGGGATATGAATGAGCCCAAGCTAGGGAGAAGTAAGCAGAAACTGGATCAGAAATGAGACAGGAAAGAAAAAAAAGGAATGACTGTATGGCCACTCAATGCTAGAAGTTTGAATGTGGAGAAGAAAGCTGAATTAGAAGTAAAACTGGTTGGTGAAGATATAGATATGTGTATGGTGACTGAAACTTGGTGGGATCCAGAAATACACTGGAATATGGGTATTGAGGGGTATAAATTATCTTCCCAAGCAAGAAAGAATAAAAAGGGGAGGAGTATCTATTTATATTAAAGAAGGAATAAATAGTAGTTTATGTAAAGTAACAGAAAATGAAAGAATTTAATCATTATGGATACAAGTAATGGGAGGAGAAAAGACTGGATTTGAGATATTATAGGCCACCAAATACTGGTAAGGAAATAGATAAGATGATAAGTGATGAAACTGAACAGATGACTATGGAAGGGGATGTTGTTATAACAGGAGATTTTAATTACCCCGATATTAATTGGGAAAAGGGTAGTAGCAAGACTGCAAACAGTGGGAAGTTTGTACAGCAGTTAGAGATGGTAGGGTTGAAACAGTTAATATACAAAACCAACTAGAGGGGAAACTATTTTATTACTAACAAATAGAACAGATATTATTAAGGAATAAAGATAAGAGAACAGTTAGGAAATAGTAATCATGTTATGGTGACTTTAGTGTTAAACAGAAAGCTGTAGGTATAAGGGCAAGACAGCTGTAAAAAATTATAATAGGGCAGATTTTCAAAAATTAAAGACAGTTACTGAAATGGAATTGGAAACAGAGTTTAGGTGGAAAGACAGTAGGGCAAATGGGAAGAACTACAAAATACATTATTAAAATTAGAAAAGAGTATGTACGGATAAGAAAATTTATAATAGAGAGGAAAAAACTCAATGGTGTACTAGTAAGGTGATAAAATCATGTCTAAAGAAAAGGAAAGCATTTAAAAGAATGAAATTACTGGGGACAGAGGAGACTATATTGCATTATAAAACTTGTTTAAGAAAAGTTAAACCAAATATAAAGAAAGAAAGAAGAAAGTTGGATGCTAAGTTAGCATATAGGAAAGATAATGGGAGCAGTTTTATGCATATATAAACCAACAGAGTAAAGAAAACAAGGAGAAATAATAGCTATTGATGGTAGGGAAATTAAGAAATCTGGAGCGATGACTAATATATTAAATACATTTTCTTGGCTCAGTATTCGAGGGAGGTAATGAAGTAAAAATGTTAACATTAATAGAAATCATTAGAAATTGAGTATAGTAACAAACAAAGGAAGAAATAGAAAAGTATTAAGTAAATTAAAAGAACATAAATCTGCTGGACCTGATCTGTTGTGCCCAAGATTTATTAAAGAGGTAGCACCACTAATATCAGAAACATTAGTGTGGATATTTAATGAGTCCTTAGAACAGGGAGGTGCTTGAGGATTGGAGGCAGGCTTCGTTGTGCCATTGTTTAAAAAGGGAAAAGATCAGTTGTGTTGAATTATAGACCAATAAGCCTGACTGCAATCTTGGGAAAAGTCACTGAGAGTATACTGAAATGAAAATAGAGGAAAGTTTGGAAATATTAGGTTACACGATGGAAAACAACATGACTTTAAAAAGAACAGAGCATGTAGTACAAGAGGTTGATGGATGTCTTCCAGGATGCCTTCCTAGTCCAGCATGTGGGGCGCCACAAGGCAGGATCAGATCCTGGAAATTGACCTAGCAGATAGTGACCAGATAAGGGGCCTGAAGGTGAGCAGCCTGTTGGCAGGCATTGACCATGCCACAGTCTTGTTTCTTATGTTCTGTGGGAGAGGAAATTTGCATAACACAGAAGTAACAGATTTCACAGGGTGGACTTTGAGGGCATGGGAAGGATTCTTAAAGGGTGCTTGGATGAGATAAGGCCAGACACGGATGCTGGTAGCTTGTGGGAGACCATTAAGAAGGGGGTGTAGGAGGCTTCAGGGCCTGCTGAAGGTAAGGCACAAACAATGTAGAGGCCAGTAAGCCATGTTGGTGGACCCGGAGGTGCAGGAGGCAGTGAGGAGAAAAAGGCTGCCTATGCACTCTTAAAGCACTCAAGGGGGCTAGAGTGAGGGGAGATTATGATTTCTGGTAAGAGGGTCACCAGGGTGGTAAGGGGGGGCCAAGGTAAGAAGGAGCTTAACCTGGCCAAGGATATCCATAGGTGGGAAAGGGGTTCTACAGATACATAGGAGAAAAGAAAAGTGAGGGCACAGATCAGCAGGATTAGAACTGGGGGATGGTCACAGGAATCTGGGGAACAAGCAGAGGTGCTAAATGAGTACTTTGCTCTGTCTTTACTGGGGAGGTGGGGATCTTCCAACCTGATGGGAGGGTAAAGAGCCCACTGAACCAGGAGGTCAGTTGGAGACTGAAGAACTGGATGAGACTAGGGCAGGGGATGGGTCGATCTAGAAGGGAGGAGAGGATGCATGAGGAGAGGGGATGGGAGGGTGAAATCACAGCGGATAGGGTAAGAAAGGCCTCCAGTTGCTAAAGACTGAGAAGGTACTGGGGCCAGATGGCTGCATCCAAGGGTGCTGAAGGAACTGGCGGATGTGCTGGCAGCTCCACTGGCCTCACTTTAACATCTCCCTGATGACAGGGTGGGTGTCTCAGGATTGGAAGGTGGCTCATGTGGTGCCTATCCACAAGGGGGGTCCAGAAAGGAGCTGGGGAATTATAGGTCCATTAGCCTAACGTCTGTGGTAGGCAAGGTTATGGGGGCATTATCAGAGAGAGGCTGGGGGGCAGCTGGAAAAGTTGGAGCACCTGGATGACAGGCAGGATGGTTTTGTTCGGGAGGTCATGCCAGACTAACTGGTGGAGTTTTATGACTGGGTGACGGGTGCCCTGGACGACATAGGCTGGTGGACGCCCTCTATCTGGATTTCAGTAAGGCATTCGATTCGATAACCCACAATGGCCTGCTAACAAAGTTGGGGATGGGGTGGGAAGCAGTTCTTCAGGTGGGTGGAAAACTGGCTTATGGAGCGAATACAGCGAGTGGTGGTTGGAGGGATCGCTCCTCCCAAGGAGGGTCATCAGTGGGGTCCCCAGGGTTCAGTCCTGGGGCCACTCCTTGTTCAATTCCCTATGTCTCGGACATAGGGTGGGGTTAGAGCAGGTTGAGTCTCTTTGTGGATGACTCAAAACAGGGAGCACTGACAAATGGGCAGGAGGGGTGAGAGGACCTGCAAGGGATCTGAATACCCTGGGAGGTGGGCAAGGTAGTGGGGTTGAAGTTCAATGCATGGAAATGTAGGTGCTGCATCTGGGGTCAGAAACCGGACATGCATAAACCTGTGGGACCACACTGCAAGTCACATCGGCAAGAGGGATTTTGGGATAGTGGTGGACAGCAAAATGAATAACACAGAAAATTGTTGAAGAGCTGCAGCAAAAGCAAACAGGATAATGGGCTGCATAACTAGGGGATTACCCAGGAGGAGGGAGGTGATCCTCCTCTGTATAATGCTCTGTTAGGCCGGCATCTTGAGTACTGTGTGCAGTTCTGGAGACCCTGCCTTAAGAGGAGCATAGCGCTGCTGGAGAGGGTCCAGAGGAGGCGACCAGGATGATTCAGGCATGGAGGGTAGGACCTATGAGGAGAGACTGGATGAACTCAATCCATATGCTTTGGAGGAGAGGAGGACAGAGGGATATGATAGAGACTTTCAAGCACGTAAAGGTGATAAATAAGGGGAACCAGGGAAGTGTTCAGGCTTAAGAAGGGGAACTACCAGGGGCAAGAGTGGAAGCTGGAAGGGGAAGTACAGGGGGGAGACACTTCTTCACAGAGAGGGTGGTGGAACCATGGAATGCACTGCCCAGGAGTCTGGTGGAAGAGACCACATTGGAAGGATTCAAGAAGGGTTGTGACAGGTACAGAGGGAAGCTGAGCCAGGGAGGGCCACCTCTGGGGCTGGGGAGTGAGGGGTAGCTTCTGAGAAGACATGATAGACCATGGGGCCTATTCTGCTGGCTTTTATGATGATACTATGATACTATGAAACCATCTGTGTTTCTATGAAAATATAAGAGAAAATGACATAATAATATACCTATAGATACTGTACAATAGTTTTGGACTTCAGAAAGCCTTTGATAAGGTGCCTCATGATAAACTAATAGAAAATGGGATTGATAGTCGTATTGTTACATGGATAAGAAATTGGTTGAGTGATAGAACTCAAAGGGTGAGAAAACAGGTGAACTATCTGGATCTATTAAAGTGGAAAGTGGTGTCCTGCAGGGATCCGTGTAATGCCCATTTTATTTTCTGTGTATATCAATGACTTACATTATGGAGTTTTTAATCAGGTAGTAAAATTTGCTGACGATATTAAAGTGGGAGGACCAGTAGGATCGATAGAGCAACAAAGAGTGCTAAGAAGAGATCTGGAAAAATTGAAGCTGGCAAAACTGAATTGGATGAAATTCAGTATAGATAAATCGGGTAATGCATTTAGGTAAGGAAACAAGAATAGGAATAGGTATATGTTAGATGGAAAGGAACTGAAGAAGGTTGATGAAGAAAAAGACTGTGGGATGGTGACTGATACTAAAATGAAGTTTAATAAACAGTGTACGGTCGCTATACAGAAACCCAACAATATGGTAAGGAATATAAACATAGTTTTCATGAATAAGTCAGTGGGATGTATGGTACCAATATATAGGTCCTATGTTAGGTTGCATTTGGACTTTGGGTCACAATTATGGAGTCCATACACAAAAAAGAGATCAAGAGAATTGAGGAGGTACAGATGAGATTTACTACGATGATAGGAACTTTAAATGGATATGAATATAGTGAAAGATTAAAAAGGACAGGATTATTTTCATTGGAACAAAGGGTAAGAGGAGACCTAATGATATTATTTAGAATAGTTAATGATAAAGAATTAGTAAAGGAAATGGGGTTAGAAATACAGGAGAATCCAAAAGGGTTAAGGGGCCATGAAAAGCAGATTAAGTTAAAATTAGTTAAAAAGAATGGTGTATACAATTCATTTGTAAATAGAGCAGGAAAAGCTTGAATGCTTTGCTGGTAGAAGTGGTGAATAGTAAACAGCCATGGAATTCAAGGGAAGGATTGATAATTTGTTCTCGGTGAATAGGGTGACATGTACCCACTAAGGTGGGGAACAGTTTATATGGACCTATGGTCTTCTACTGTTCTAAACCAAGTATAAATGCCAAGTATAAATAATAAAATGGTATGCTTTGGACTAAAATGTTGGCCCTTTACACATCATTGTAACATGTATACCAGTGTACGTGGAATGATTTTGAGACCAAGAAAAAGAAAATGAACTTGCATGGTATATAATATTATGTATCAAGGCACCCTGAATATTTAATGGATAAACTTCAGCTAAAGGGCCATGAATATGGGCTTAGAACAAGTAAGGTAAAAAGTTTGTAAATCCCAAAGTAAATAATAAATACAGCAGTATGACTTTCCCTCTCTGACCTACAAAGTTTGGAGCTGTATGGACCTTAAGGACAAGGAATTGACTAAACTTCCCAAACTCTTTATTCATTAAATAAATAAAGAACCACGGAAGAGATGTCAGTGTATCTCTATAGGGGTTACTAGGGAACAAACGTAAATTAGAGCCCCTCCACCTCTCTACCCATTGTATTGGGAGTCCCCCGCTCTTTATCTCTAGACTAATCAAATTTATATTCTTGTGGCTTAAAACTAAAGGTATAAATTGGATTGTTTTTAGATAACTGAATGTTAGCTAAACAGCAAATCTTTGTTTATTGTTATATTTTGTATGTCTTAATGTGTTTTATAACTAAGTGAGAAGTGACTGTATAACAGAACCATCTTGAAAACAGGCCCTTTGAACCTAATGTTTTGAAAGCTAACTTCCTGTATAAATAAAAACATTTTACTACTACTATTACTACTAATAAAAACATGCTGTAGCCGCATTTGGAGCCCCATATTGTGCAGAGCTACCCCTAAAGATTAATACAGAATGGGCACAGTTTATTGGTGCCCTAGCTGTTAGCTATCATGCCTCCCTCCCCTTGAACTGGTAACCAACAGAGGCTGGAGCCACTACTGAGAGCAACTCGGCACTATATTCAGGTGGCAGCAGCGAGATGAGGTATCTCTGCTGCACTGCCAGCTCAGTTGGAGCCAGAATACCACACACCCACTCTGTCCAGAGGCCCACAGGTCCAGGGGTAGAGTGTGCTAAGGTGAGGGAGGGGAAGTGAGCCACAAGGAAGCTGTCCAGACCCACACCAACCAGATGGCAAATTGCTTTGCACCCTTGGAGGAGCCTCAGATATCTGACTCCACTTGGGAGGAGGGGGATTATAAGTCAGTTGGAAAATAGGGACAGGACATGGCACCAGGAAGTTATCAATTTGGAGAGTTTTGGTGGTCGGGTATTCAATGATTGGGGGCAGAGAGGGTGGAGGAAGACAGTTGGAGGCTAGGAGGATGGTCAGGTGCCTTCCTGGGCAACAGCCTTCTAGGGTATAGATAGGATAGGGAGGATGGTGGAGGAGGAGGGGAGATGGGGTGTTGGTACATTTGGATACCCTTGGTACAATAATCTGGCTAATCATACTGTGGAGATGATAAAACAGAGCTTTTATAGTCGAGCAGACAAATTAAAAGCACACTAACTCTGGTCTTTCTAAGGTTCTTTCTGTGTGCAAGGAAAGGGGTGGTGGAAGAGTTATGAGGGAGAAGATAGAGGAATTAATGGATGGCTAAAGGCTGGTATCAGGAGAAGGGTACCACTTTGTGGGGACTGGGAGACTTTAGGATATGAGGCTTTTCAAGGGTGACGGGCTTCACCTGACAAAAGAGGGGCAAGTGCACTGGGTAGAAATTTTGATGTGTTTATTGGACAGTTAAACTGACTGCAGGGAGACTGAGTCTAGGGAACCAAGGAGGTAGGAGAGAGGAAGGAAAACCTAGCTAGTACTCCCTAATCTTGGGACTTATAGATGAACAGGGGAAAACAAAGTTCAGGTCCAAATTGGGCTAGGAAAGGGACCAAGGAGGGGAATCACAAAGCCTGCAATCAACTAGAAGGGAAGGAGACTAGGAAGGAACAAGAAAAGGACAAGTAAACAGCCAAAGGGATCAAGGATTAGATGGAAGGGATCAGCCTCAACACTAGGAGTCTAGGTAATAAAATCAGTGAGCTCCAGATGATGATGGTAGGCACTGAGGTGGACCTCATAGCCATCACCATCACAGAGACTTGGGTCTCAGAAAATAACATCTGGGACCTGACAGTCCCAGGCTACATCTTGTTCAGGAGATATTGAGAAAAAGATAAATGGGAAGTGTTGTTTCCATGTCAGGATGGTGTTGCAAGACTGTGGAGGATCGACACATCAGGAGGAGTAATGAGGAGACAGTGTCACTGTGGGTAGCAGCTCACAGCAGGCTTGGGCAAGAAAAATGTGGGTGGGGTGATCTATAGACCACCAGAACTGATGGAGACAGTGACAAGGATCTTAGGGAAGAACTAGTCAGGAGGTGGCAAAGGGAAGGTGGTGGTGGGTGACCTTAGCCTGCCAGACATTGACTGAGAGGTTTGCTGCAAGCAGCACCAGAAGTCACACCATGCTGGATATAGTCCAGGACTGTCTGCAGGTACTACTAGTTAGCAAATGCACCAGGCAGACTGCCATCCTTGATGTGGTGTCACCAACTCGGAGATGGTAGGACCAGTGCGTGGAAGGGGAACCACTAGGAAACAGTGACCAGAACTCTGTCTGATTTGAGCTGGCCCTGGGGACTGGTATACCCCAGTTGAAAGCTGAGGTAATTGATTTTAGAACAGCAGACTTTGACAAGCCGAGGGAGTTGGTTCAGGAAGAAGTTAGTCTGGGTAGACAGCAAAGCAGAGGAGGAGGAGAGATGGTGGCAACAAAGGTGCAATTCTCAAGGCAACAAAGATACAGTATGCCCGAGGACAGTAACCAAGAGAAACAGGTACAAGACCCAACGTGGTAAATATGCCCGAGGACAGTAACAAAGAGAAACAGGTACAAGCACCAAATGAAGTATATATGCCCGAGGACAGTAAACAAGAGAAACAGGTACAAGCACCAATGTAGTAGATATGCCTGAGGACAGTAAAAGAGAAACAGGTAAAAGCACCCAATGTAGTAGATATGGTCTGAGGACAGAAACCAAGAGAAACAGGTACAAGACCCAATGTAGTAGATATGCCGAGGACAGTAACCAAGAGAAACAGGTACAAGCACCCAATGTAGTAGATATGCCCGAGGACAGTAACCAAGAGAAACAGGTACAAGACCCAATGTAGTTCTCGTAAGGGTCAGAGTAGCCCTAATGGTGAATTCTAATGGAGTACTCAGGAAGCTAGGAAGGTGGTTAGAGAGCTAAGGCAGATTCTGAGCTGCATATTGCTGAGGGAATTAAGAGTGGAGCAAAGAAATTCTTCAGGTATATTAAGGAAAAAGGAAGAAAGGAGGGAATTGTTCTGCTATTGCAGGAGGTAGTGAAATAGGGGAGGATGGGCAAAAGGCAGCCATCCTAAATAACGACTTTTGCTCTATCTTCACAGGGAGACAGTGGGCCCTTAACAGAGAGTGGCATTAAAATGCTCATTAAAGGGTCCTGGAGATGAGACAGCCAATGTTTACCAGCAAAAGGGTCTGGAAAGGGTTAGCAGCCCTTAAGATAGATAAGGCCCAGGGACCAGATGGGATCATCTGAGAGTGCCCATAAAGCTGGCAGCAGAACTAGTTGGACTGGAAGCAACAAGTGAGGTGGTCCAGTAAAAATGCCGACCTCCTGCATAGCGACTGCACAATACCAATGCAGTATTGTGCCCCAATCCCAGTGTTTTCTGCGAAGCAGTGCCCCACCCCTGGACTTTACGATTCTCAACTTCAGGTCAGAGTTGGTCTAGGAGGGCAGAACACTGGGTTAAAAGCTGAACATGGAAGCCGACATTACAGCGACGTCGCCAGTGGTCTTTTCTGTGTTTTGCTGTCAGGGTGTTGAGCAAAGGGGCCACCCAGCTGGACCACTGATCAGACTATTCAAAAGCTCGTTACAGGCTGGGGTAGTTCCAAAGGACTGGAGGGTGCTGGATGTGGTTCTGCTCCATGGGGGGGCAAGGAGCAGGCTAGGAACTACAGATCTGTCAGACTTACCTCAGTTGTAGGAAACCGATGGAGTCAGGGTGTAGCAAGGAATTTTAAACTTGAACTCAAAACTGATGCACTGTTGCTCCCCACCATTATGTAAACATAAACCAAAATATGCACTGCCATGCTACACCAACAATAGTCCCCACCCCATTTGCCATGTCTGAATTCAAGTAATCAGTTTCTTCCTGTAATCCTCCTTCCTTTGTTTTTCTGCCTGCCTGGTAAGTTGTTCTTGTTTGTGTATTTGACTGGTGACATCAGTGCCCCATAACGAACAACAAAGACAAAAGGGCTCAGTGTGACACAGACACAATGTGACTCACAATTTCCTTGCTTTCCCTCTTTTGTTGTCCTTGCCTTATTTGTTGCCACTGCCTGATTTTTTTACTGTACTTGGCTGGTACAGTGCGTATGCCTGCTGACACCCCTGGATGGAGTCACTAGTCAAGAAGGACCTAGTGGACTACCTGAAGAGCAACGACCTCCACGATAAACAGCATGGGTTTGTGGCAGGGAAGTCTTGACAGACAAACCTAATAGTTTTCTTTGATTGGGTGATGAGGACATTGGATGGGGGCCACACCGTGATTTACTCTATTTTGGTTTCAGTAAATCCTTTGACTCAGTGCCTCACAGATGATTGCTGAAAAAAACCCACAGAATCTGGGGCAGCAAGGGACATAGTAAGATGGACAAGAAATTGACTGAGGGGAGGCAGCTGAGAGTCATGGTTAATGGGGTCAAATCAGAAAGAGGGAGGTCAAAAGTTGGGTGCCACAGGGATCTGTTCTGGGCCAGGTCCTCTTCAATATATTTATTAATGGCACTGGAGAAGGAATCAAGGGCAGGTTGTATCTCTTTGCAGATGACAAGAGGAACTGTGAAAGGAAAATGTTTGCCTCTACTGAGATTTGAACCCAGGCCCCTAGCTTTCCATGCTAGGCTCTAACCACCTGAGCTGTGAGAGGAACTCAGGAGATTAGCAGACCCAGTCATCCCTTTGAAACAAACACATTCCTTTCTAGGCATTGCATAACTCAGCAATAAGTCATGTCAGAGACACAAACCAACTTCTTTCTCAGTGCAAGAAGCCACTGTGAGGCAAACACAGTTTGTCTGAAAGGATGACTTGGTCTGCTAATCTCCTGAGTTCCTCATTGCTGGCCTGGTTTCAAATCCCAGTAAAAGGCATACATTTTCCTTTCACATTTCCTCATGATTTGCCTTGCAGTGGCTAACTGCACTGAGAAAAGAGGGTGATTGTGTCTGTATATGACACAAACCTGTGTAGGAGGGTGGACAGTGACGAGTAAAGTTGGGAGATGCTAAGTGACCTGCATAGACTGGAGAAGTGGTCTAAGGTCTGGCAGTTGAAACTGAATGCCAAAAGTGCAAGGTGATGCACAAAGGGAGCAAGAACCCTAGGATGGAGTACTGGTTGGGAGAGTTAAACAGAGCACTATGACTGAGGAACAGGACCTAGAAGTCATCATTAGCAACATTCTCAAACAATCAAGCCCATGCAATAAGGCCTTAATAAGGCAAATAGGATGTTAGCATGTATCTGGAGTGGTATAGGCAGTAGAGGGAAAAGGCAGTATTACCTCTTTATAAATCAACTGCATCCAGTTCTGGAGTCCTCACCTCAGGAAATATAAGGACAGGCTAGAGACGGTGCAGCGAAGGGTGACCAGAATAAAACAGGACCAGCAGGGCAGATATTATGAGGATCTGCTCACAACACAAAACATGTACTCACTTGAGACCAAATGGGTGAGGGTGATATGACAGAGACCTACAAATTCCTTAAGGAATAAATAAGGTGAACTGTGAGGAGTTATTAGCAGAAGCACAAATATGAGGTCATGAAGGCATGAGTGGAACTGCAAGGAGGAAGGTTTAAGAAGGATACGATGAAGCATTACTTTATAGAGAGGGTGGTGGAACCTTGGAACAGCCTGCCAGCTAAGGGAGTAGGTGCAAAACCAAAATGGTTTCATCTGCAGTTGGTAAGAGTGAAGGCTATATGGATACTCAGAGCAATAGTAGCAGGGAAGAGATTGGGGAGGATAGTAAGGGCTAGTACCCTGGATGACATTTGGGTCCAGGGATGGATAGGGAACCATGGATTGGAAGAGTATGTACTAGTTTTAGTCAGATCAGTACATTTCTCCTGTAACTCAGAGAGATCATCTTTTAACTGGGGTCTCTGTAATTAGGCTCCTCTGGCAGAAGACACCTCTTGCACAATATTTTGGGGGTGAAGGGCAGGTTCCAAAATTCAGGTCACAGACAGCACATCATCAGTGTAATTTATCTGGAAACTGCTGACTCTCTCAGCTATATGCCTCTCTGCTGCCCCTTTGGTCAGACACCCTCTATATAATTTTGTCAACTTAAAAGCATATTCTCTTGGCTGTCCATGAACTTCAAAAGGATGAACAGCGGTGATACAGGAAAACTGAAAGACCAGCTCCCCAGTTTTCTTAGTAGTAGTAGAGTGTGTTATATTGCAGAAAGTTAAAACTCACATGATCAAGAAAACAGATTGCTCATAGTGCAATGCACTTTTCCTTGACACAAACTCTAATAATAATTCAGATAATAAAAACAATGCAACATACAGCAATGCATCTGCAGAGCGTCAGCTAAGATGTTTGTTTGAGGTTGATTTCTTTGTACATTTAGTACCAGCGACGAAGAGCACTGCAAAATGGAGAAAAAGTCAGTGTAAAAAATGTGAAAACTGAATAAAGAAATCAATTAAGATAGGGTACCAAGAAACATATTTTGGCATCATCAGTTGTAAAGATATTTTTGGTTAAAACGTAAAGGTGATGAAATATCCAAATCCAACATGATTCTGTCATACTGCACCTCCAGTTAATTTATTTTAAATCTGGTATCTGAGAAAGGCATGCTGAGTCAAGGCTCCATATCAGGTGCAACCCCATACCATGGGGGATACGCTGAGAAATAAAACATCAAGGTAAAAACAGTAGCTAGATTGTGCAATACAGCGAACACTATAGCAAGCTGTGCAGATGATGCAATAGAAGGTGGCTGCAGCAAAATATGCAAATGGACACTGCAAAATTCCAAGTGCAGTGCGAGACAGTGAGTGTGCAAAAAAAAAAACAAACAATGGCAACCAGGATGCAGAAGGAGGGCATGTAATGTTGAAGTTGGTGGTCAAAACCCTGTAGCATTTTTACTAATAGCCATCAGCACTATTAACTGGGTCAAACTCAGCTCTTGAACAGACCTGACAGAATCATTGAAATAGGAGCTGTTTAAGGAGGTTTAGTAGTACTTTATAAAATGGCATGAAGTAGAAGCATCAAATCCGAAAGATTCTTTGGACAAGCAGTGCCATGTGACCATTGATTAATGCCTGGTACATAACTAGCTTACATGCTGATCTTGATATGCTGGCACATAAAACCTAATGTGGCATAAAGTGAGATCACTGCTTTTGCATTTTCCAGCTCAAAAAGTCTCCATTTCAAAAACACAGAAAAAGTGAAGTTTACAAGAAAGAATGTCAAACCTAAACACATCCGATTTCGATATATAAACTACAGAAAGATGCAAATAATGACACAACTGAAATGTCAAACAAAATAGATATCCTGGCTATTGCAGAACAGACAGACCCAAATGTAGCAGCCAACAATGAAATTGACAATGAAACTGCCACTGTCAGTTTTTTCAACACTGCAGAAAGCAATGTCACAGTGTTTAGATTATTAGCTCCAAATTTAAAGTATTTTAAACATGTGTGCTAATGCAGAACTTTATGCCATCGGTTTGCAATTGCGGCCGTAACCTTTTACACAGTAATGCTACCGAAGTCAATATCTCCTTAGAATTTATATTAAAAAGTAGCTGACAGCTAATCGAGTAAACTACAGTGTGTTGAATATTGTTTTCAGTTGTCAAAGTTTTTCAACATGCTTCTCAGATGCAGGACTTTATTCCCGACAACTGGCATTTGCAACTCAATATTACTGAGACAAAAAAATCCCTGTTTCACTTTATAGTCATGGAAATGTGACTATTTATTCAGCGATGCAAACATAATGTGCTACCATTAAATGTACAACTATTAAAAACAAAACACAGCTATACTGAAAAACACATGTACTTCATTTAGAGTAAGAAAAAATAACGATCACTTTTATTGGCTGGAACTACTTTCTGACGTGGATGTGCACAGTGAAAATAAAGAAATGTTATATTAATAAAACTTCTGAGCATTTTTCTGTAAATAAAAATATGTCATTTTATAAGTGCAATAGCCTACTCCATGTCCATGGGTGTCCTGGGTATTAATGCACTTCCCAAGTGTTTGGAGGTCACTTGGCTTCACCTTCTGCGCCTCACAACTCACCTAAGGCATTAATGTCCAGTACACCTATGCCCTGTCATAGGCTATAGCTTATGTAGCAAGTATGCTACTTGGACAATGGAATTTGTAGGCAACACTAATAAAGTAACATGATGAACCCAAGCAGCAACAATCTTAGCTTTGTGTACAGTACCATTAGTTCCTTTAACTCCTGTCAGATGCAGTTTAAAAAGCAGGTTATATTATTGCTCTGTTAGTTAAATCTCTCAAATTCCTGGTCTTTTAAAGTGCCTAAAGTTTCTTCACTCACTATTTAGAATATGGCTGGGAAATCCTGCTTCTTGATTGGCTACTGGCATTCTAATCCATAACTTTACATTGCAAAATGGCCCTATAAAACAAACTCTGACACCAGCCTATCTTGTTACCTTAAATATCCATGTGCAGTTTTCAGAATCTTGAATTCTGAATCACTTACATTTTCTGCTCTCTGAACCAGGTGAATATGAGAGAGAGGAGGGGAGGGGAGAAAGAAACAAGCAGGGTGAGCTGTGGAGAAATAGACTTGCGAAGTGTAAAACAGTTTAGAAACACAGGGAGAGAGAGAGAGAGAGAGAGAGAGAGAGAGAGAAACAACACAGACAGCAAACAACTCTGGATGGCACCTTATCTTTGCCCCCAATGTTGACAATCTGGTGGCTCCTCTTCTTTCTTTTGTTTTGTTGGATAAATCATTTATAACTGAGACTTCAGTCTAAACTGAAGGGAGTGAGAGACTGTGTCTTTGTGCTTGGGGAGAGAGCACGAGGGTGTTGTTTGGGTCAAGATTTTCAGCTCAGTGCCTGGAATTATAAAAACAAGCATTTGTCAATGTAGAATGTTTGCTTGCAGGCATTGGCATTGGTAGCGTAGGAGTTACAGAGCTGCATAATAGGAATGGCAGTGAAGTATTGAACTGAAGCCAACCCCACCACCACCCTGCAGAGACTGACAGGCATTGGGGTGTGCCTTTGGAGTCGAAATCAGGCATAATGGTCACACCATTTCACCACACCCTACCCTGCAGACACCGACAAGTGTCACGGTGTGCCTTGGCGTCTTTGGCACTTATACGCACCCCATTCCATCAGGAAATATGGTGAGATGGGTGTGGTATGGGAGAATAGGGTGAACTTTGGGCCAAAGAGTCCAAGGCATAACTCGATGCCTCTCACTGGCTGCAAGGTGTGGAATGGTATGAGCATTAAAGGCGAGAATCCCAAGTCACACCCTGATGCCTGACATTCTCTACAGAGGTGGAGGCGTTATGGTGGAAACCCTAACGCTTCAGGCATTGCTGGTATTTTCACTCCAAATTTTCAACATGTTTTTTGTGATCCCCACCTCATGAACAGTGGCAATATCAGCTTGTTATCCAAGCTGCTTTTGCACTTTAGACTTCGGCATTTAGCACCACAGGTGCAAAAACACATTCTGAATAGCATGTGAAAATAACAGCTGTAGTGTTTATGGGAAGGTGTAAAAAATGGCAATGTTGAAAATCTGCAGTGAAAATATTAAAAACTGGTGAAGTCACGAGCGTGCATAGAAACTGTACAACGCTCCGTAATGTAATTAGTTTGGAGATTTTTACAGCAGATTGTCAACACAGGCATTTTGGGACCTCAATCATGAACAGTGTCACTGTGATTTTCTTTATCTGTCACAAACAATGATTTCCCACAGCGACCACACATTTCTGCGTTGAAAGTGTGAAAACACATTTCGCCCATGTTGTGAAACATGACAGCTGTACTGTTCATAAGGAAGTGTGGAAAAATGCCACTGGTGAAAATCTGGACTGAAAATATTACAAAGTCATGAACTTACGAGGGTGCATGGAAACTGTGCAATGCTCACTCGTAACACAGTCATTTATAGACTTTTGCCACCAAATTTTCAACATAGCCATTTTAAGACCTCTGCTCATGAACAGTGTAACTGTGATTTTCTTAATCTGTCCCAAACATTGCTTTTACACACCGACTGCACCATTATGTGCTACATTGTGCGAAACACATTTTGGGAGAGATGTAAAATAACAGCTGTACTGTCTCACAAGGAAGTGTAATAAAATGGCAATGTTGAAAATCTGGCGTGCAAATATAAAAATCATAAACTTGTGAGTGTGCGTAGGAACTATGCAACATGTGCTCCTAAAATAGTCATTTGTAGAATTTTTTCACCAAATTTTCAACATAGCCATTTTAACACCTCTGCTCATGAACAGTGTCACTGTGATTTTCTTAATCTGTCCTAAACATTGATTCTTTTGACACCGACTCGCCATTATGCGCTACATGCAGGAAACACATTTTGGGTGACATGTGAAATATGACAGCTGTACTGCTCATAAGGAGGTATGGTAAAATGGCAACATTGAAAATCTGGAGTGCAAATATTAAAATTCGCGAACTTACAAGAGTGCGTAGGAACTCGCAATGCACGCTCATAAAACAGTCATTTTAGAATTTTTCACCAAATTTGCAACATAGGCAGTTTGAGAGCCCACCTTATGAACACTGGCACTGTCATTTCGTTAATTTGTCCTGAAAGGTGATTTCACGCAGTGACTGTGAAATCACCCTTCAGGCCCGATTAACGCCATGACAGTTCAAGAATTGATGAGGAGGGTCCCAAAACCCCATGTTGAAAATTTGGTGTCAAAATTCTGAAAAATGCCTGAGATATGCATTAAAGTTGAAAAAGCCCTATTTATTGCATTATACAGCTTACCGGCATTTCCTCAGTTCGCAGTCAGCTTTGAAGAGTGCAGAGCGTGTTCCCGATCCACAGAAGATCATCGCGCCGAGCTCTGGAGATAAGTAAGGGTGGGGAGTATGGGAGGCAGGGTGCACAGTGGGTGGGCGTGAGTGGGAGAGGGTTCAAGACAGCAGCGAGGGAAGGTTTTTTCTTTCAGGGATTTATTTTTTTACTATGAAGATTCGTGGGACGTTTGCCACGCTGGGGTGAGCTTCCAGCATGGCAGCTGTAAGGCTGTTTGGAGGGCCTGGAGCCGATGGAGATTGGACACCCCATCAGCCATAACAATGTTGCCACGCTGGGGTGGGCTCCCAGCGTGGCACCTGAAAAAAGTTCTTTTTAGGGGCGTGGGAGCTGACAGGGATTAGGCACCCGTCAGCCATACAGTATGTGCGGGGGCTGAGCACACAATGTGCGTGCGCGTATGGAGGGGAGCGCTGCTTACGAAGTGTAGCTCTCCTTTCAACTGTACAGCACTGCATTTTCAACTGCTGTCATAGCTGCAGTGTTGATTGGAGAACTGCACCGCACCTGCAAACACACTGACTGAATTGGAAGATGGCTGCCACACCTCCGAAAACTCGGATGATGGCACTATGTTTCTTGCACATGCGCAAGCAAACATAAAAATATATACTATATACTAGAAGTACTAAAATAAATTGAATTCTGTCTGTCTATCTAAACATCCACACATACATGGCTACTAGTTTTATTGTGTGGAGGCGGATTTTGTTCAGTATTCATTTGGCCTGTTAGTCGGAGGCTCCTGCAAAGCAGCACTTACAGTATTTAAAAACAAAAAACTTCAGCACTATAAATTTTAGTAGCAGGTGTATGCATCTTGAAGTGGCAACTCTGGTCATCCCATCCAGGTCCACCGCTGTTGGGCAAGCTGCCTTTTCCTATCGCTTCCCAAAATGTGGAACTCCTGTGCCATGCCATCAGACACTCCCCTTCCCACCATACCCTCACCTCTCTCTTGCATAGTTTGTCTCCCCTCCTGCAGCTGTCCTCACTCCACTAGCCCCTCTCCCCCTTGATATTCACTGCCTTTGCCACACTGAATTCTCCCATGCAGTCCACTTGCAACTCTGTTACTGAATTTTTGTTGGTTGTTGCTTGTTACTATAATTTGTACCTTAGTTGCATTATCTTTTATTGATATCATGTAATTGTTGAAGATGTATTTTGTTGTTAGTACCTTGTTCTTGATGTGTTTTTGTTGTTGATACCCTGTTCTTGCACTGTTAGACTGTTCTTGCATTGTTCCCCACCCTTATACCCCAGGATGCATCTGGAAACAAGCCACACTGCTCAGTATGCTTTTCCTGGAAAAACTTTTAAATAAATACATTTTTATTTTGGTGAGTGATATTCTGCTCAGCACCTGTTTGACCTTCTGGGAGAGTCCAGTGGGTCTATAGCAAGAGTTGGTATTCTTAACAGAAAGTAGCACAATGAATTTCTTAGTGCAGTCCTTACAGTGCTAGTTTTCTTGTTGCTGTTGTTTTCAAAACACCATAATGATCAATAAGGAGAAACAAAAGTAAAGAATGTATACAAACATACTGTAGGTGGTACTTAATGTAAGGCCCAAATGGTAAACAATCCATATTAAGCTGCCATTGTCCTGCCACTGCCAGCCTCACCACCATTTGTGCCATATATAACTCCCTACATTCCTTACTTTTGTCAATTGATTTACAGTATATAATGAACCGTGACATTTATTATTATCCTTCACATCTTCCACATCTCTTGCACTGGTCTAGTGGTTAGAACACGGGCTTGGGAACAAGAGATCACAGGTTCAAACCCCACAGAGCCAAATTCTCACTGTGTGATCTTGGGCAAATTGCTTAACCGCCTAGGATCCTTGAAAAGACACAAGACTCACACATAATGCTGGATGTGAGGGATTACACTGTGAGTTTATTTGGCTATTTTTAACTTGCTTGGGCCTCTGCTCTTTTTGGAGGGGCCTCTTACCCCCTGACTCCTTCCGTCAGGTCCCGATGTACCAGGATCCTGGCTTGCAGTGCTCAGTGTCTGGGGCGGGATTTGTATTTTACCCATATTTTGTCCCCATCCCCTGAGGGCACTGGCAAGAAGGACATACATCCAGACATATGTCGTGCAGATGCAAGTCATAGTCATGCACGCAACAGTGCCCTCCTTCCCCCCCCGACTCTGTAGAGCCATGCACCCAACTGTCCATGCTTCCACGGTGGTAGTGCTATCAGTGCATTTGCTACCAGTAACCCACCCCACCCTGGAGGAGCAGAGCATCCATTCGGACACTCACTCCTCCTCCCCAGCCAACCCGAATGACCCGAGCCGTTCCCAAACCGGAGTCGCTGGCATAGCACAAGGTGTGGGTTTGGCTATTGATCTGAATTGAATTTTGCAAATAAAGAAGGATATAATCCTAAGGAACGTGTAGTGTTCCTCTATAACACTGGAGAACATGCTGCTGAGCTCTCAACTGCGTGCAGTTTCAAGTCTGTTCACTCTGGCACCATCCTTGAGTTTGTTAGTCACCTCTTCTGTATGGCGTTCCACATGAAATCTAGCCTCAAGGGTCCAACCTACTGCGGCTGAGACACCCTCGTAGTGATGCCAGGAGGTGAGGTGTCTCTCTGTTTCTGGCAGACTCTTTTTGGTAGACTCAACCCGTGAGTCACTTTTGAAAGCTGGATGGAGGTTGTATGGCGCCAGAGTTTTAGAGTCAGAAGTGGTTCGATGGAGGACCTGAAGGGTGGGTCGGAGCAGGACTGCAGTGCTTGGAGCCCACCAGGAGGAGGAGACATAGACAGATGCCGAGTCAGGCCAGGTGACCACTCCAGTGCAGTGTTCTGAGTCCTCGAGTGTGGGGTGAAAACAGGGAGTGGTGGAACAGCACGGCTGGGGAAGCCACAGACCAGTGGTGCTCAGATCCCTTGCAGGTCGACTTTCAGTTTCTGCCCACTTCAGTTTCTGCAGCAGGTGTGGGGAGGCTTACATGATGGGGAGAGATACTGACCGCCACCAAACAGGAAAGGGATCTGGAGGATAATGATATCAGATGACCTAAAGGTGGCCACAGAATGTGCCAAGGCTGTAGGGAGAGCCAATGGGGTACTGGTTGCATGGGAGAGGTATCACCAGCAGAAGGAAGGAGGTGGTGATGCCTCTGCACAAATCATTAGAAGAACTCATCTGGAGTACTGTGTCCAGTTCTGGAGTCTCCATAAGGACATAGACAGGGTAGAGGCAGTTCAGAGAAGGGCAACAAAAATGGTGCAGGGTCAGTGCCATAAGTCATATGAGGAGAGACTGGAGGACCTCAATATGTACAGTATACCCTGGAGGAGAGGAGAGAGAGAAAGAGGGAATATGGAGAGACCATCAAATACCTCAAGGGCATAAATGAGGTACAGGAGGATAGTATCTTTCAGAAAAAAGATATTCTAGAATAAAGGGTCATGACATGAGGCTGAAAGGGGTAGACTAAGGGGTAGTGTGAAAGTATTTCTTCACAGAAAGTGGTGGATGCATGGAACATCCTCCCAACTGTGGTGGGGGATTTGGTAGAAATTCAAAATGCATGGCATAGGTTTAGGGGAACCCTACTGACAGGAAAGAGGTCAAAGCCAGAGATCAAGCAGGGTCTGTGGTTTCTGCAGCAGCAGAAACAAGCATTTATCAATGCCAAAAGATTTGCTTGCTGGCATTGGCATTAGTAATCAGGAGTTAGAGACTTGTATAATAGGAATGGCAGTGAAGTATTGAACTACGCCAGCCCCACCCCACCCTGCAGAGACTGACAGGCATTGGGGTGTGCTGCACGTGTCATAGCCATAACACTCATGCCATTCCACTCACTCTACTCTGCAGACACCGACAGGTGTTGTGGTGTGCCTTAGGGTCTTCAGCCCTTACGCTCACACCATTCCATAAGAAAGTAAGCTGAAATGGGTGCAGTACAGAAGAATGGGGTAAATGTTAGGGCTGGACTCCTCAAGACACACCTCGATGCATATCACTAGCTGCATTGTGTGGGTGGGTGGAAAGGTGTGAGCATTATGGCCAATGACCCAAAGTCACCCCGACATCTGTCAGTCTCTACAGAGGTGGGGCATTATAGTTGGAAACCCTAATGCCCAGAGCATTCATTAGTATTTCACTCCAGATTTCAACATGGGCTTTGGGACCCACCTCATGAACAGTGGCACTATCATTTTGTTACTCAATCCCGAAAGGTGATTTTTGCAAAGCAACTGCGCCATTCTATGCCACAGATGGGAAAACACATTTCAGGCTGCATGTGAAAAATGACAACTGTATTGTTCATGAGGAGGGTGGAAAAATAGCAATGTTGAAAATCTGGATGAAAATATGAAAAATTAAGTTACGAGCATGCATAGAAACTGCACAATGCACCCTGTAACACAATCATTTTTGAATCTTTCACCAAATTTTCAACATGGGCATTTTGAACCTTCCCTCATGAGCAGTGGCACTGTGATTTTGTTAATCTGTCCCAAAAGTCAATTTTCCACAGTGACTGTGCCATCCTATACCACAGGTGCAACAACATGTTTTGGACAGAATGTGAAAAATGACAGCTATACTGATCATAAGGAGGTGAAAAAATGGCAATGTTGAAAATCTGGAGTGAAAATATTAAAATTGGTGAAATTCTGAGCTTGTGTAGAAAATGTGCAATCACGCTCATACTATGAACATTTCTTGGAATGTTTTTACCAAATTTGCAACATGGGATTTTGGGACCCCACCTCATGAATAGTGCTGTCATTTCATTAATCGGTCCCAAAAGGTGTTTCTGCAGTGACATGAATTCACCTTCGGGACCGAAGTAACAAAATGACAGTGACATATTCATGGTGGGGTCCCAAGAACCCCATGTTGAAATTTGGGGCCACAATTACTAAAAAATGGCTGATATCACTCAGTTAAAAATGCCTCATTGACTCCATTATACAGCACTTACCCGAGTCCTCAGTTTGGTTGGGCTTTGAAGAGTGCAGACATGTCTCAGTCCTGAGAAGATCACTGCTTCCAACCTCCAGGGGTAAGTATGGGTGAGGGGTGCGGGAGGTGGGCGCTCCATGGGAGGGGAACTAGGAGAAGATAGTGGACCATTTTCTTTTTACAGGTAACAAAAAAAAAAAGACACCGGGGTGATGGTTTCTTTCTTTTACAGCTTTAAAAAAAAAACATTTGGCACACTGGGGATGGGCTCCCAGTGTGCCACAACACAATCAGTGGGAGGGGCACTGGTCATGGGGATTGGGCATCCCGATGTGGTAGATTACAGATGGGTTTTGGGGAAGTGCATCCAACACTGGGAGTGGGCATTCTGGTGTCGAAAACATTTTGCACACTGAGGCGGCTTCCAGTGTGCCACATATGGAGGGGATACATGCCAACACAGGGACTGGGCACCCTGATGTTGGCTTTCTAGGAGTGTGGTGGGTGGCAGGAGCCATGGCTCATTACTTGTTTTACCAGGAAAGGCACACAGAACAAACAAGTTGTTGGTGGAGCAAGGGCCAGGGACAGAGTGCTGGGCAGCAGGAGCTGACAAGATTGCCGAAGGGGAGGTGCTGCTGCAGTGACGAAACTGTTCATGATTGCAGCAGCAGATTCATTTCAACTTCTTGTCTCTCTTTGAAGCTGCTGTCATTGGCAGTTTCCTTGATTGGTGGTTGAGGATACGTAAAGCGTCCACTGTATTGGCCACAACACTGACACACCTCTGAAATGTGGTACTGTCACAAGATGTTTCTTGCACATGCACCGCTTTCAGCGTGTACAAGCAAAATACAAAAAGACTGTGTCAATGGTCCTTAGACATTCGCCATCAGTTTCTATGTTTCTAAGGTGGACTGGCTATTGAGCTGTGGTGCTTGGCACCCAAGGAAGATATGTTGGTGGTGACTCAGATAAAGGCAACCAGCAGGAGACTGCTGGCATGGCTACTTGTAATTTACACACACAAGCAAGTCAATGGCTATTACTGGGGAGTATAAGTTGGTCTCTCAGTTGTTGGACTCTCACACTTTGGGGTATCAACTGAGGTGACACAGCGTAGCAGAAGCCAAGAAATACTCCAGATTTTTAACCACACAGAAACTGGTGGTAGAATCAGGAGTCAGGATCATCAGTGGACAAGGAGATATGGAATGATGATATGTGGGGTGGGGTGCAGGAGAGGATGGGTTGAGAGAATAGGTACACTAAGGCCCCTCTCAATTTTGCATGCAGGAGTGTCTTCCGGCCACCCATGCAACCCTCCATACAGACTCTTTGTGGCCTCACAGGGGCAGTCTTTTGGTGACCCAGGAGGAAAGAACCACCAGGCCTCCTTGAGAGTTACTGATAAGGAACCAATAGCTATGACTAGTATTTTACCCCAGGAGTCTAGTGACCACTGGGCAGGCTAGATGTACTATGAGTCTTTTTCTGCCATCACTATTATGTATCTAATGAAATACATTTTTAGACCTTTGCCTAAGGAGGGCTCTCTTTGATTAACATTTCCATGTTTACGCTCCCTGTGACAGTGTATGTCTGTCATGTTTCTTACACCTGTCAGTCCCATCACAACCCCACAACATAGATTTTGGCAGTGGCTGGGAGGGAACTGGAACTAAACTCCTCTTGCTTTAAAGCTGGCCCTTAAGATCTCACTGCCCTGTGTATTCAGATTACTGGCTGTCCCTTAGAAGGAGGAAGAGTGTTAACAGGCAATACCTGGACTTAATAAAAGGAGAGAAAGGGAAAGATAAATGTGCTGGCTATAGCAGACAGACTGAACTACAAGAACCTTGTGTAAAACTGAATGTAAGCATTATTGTGTATGGTGGAATGCTATTGCATGTAGTTCCATGCCTGGAATATAGAGGATACTGTATGGTCATCGATGGTTAACCAGCTTGTTAACCGAGAGGTTGCCAGGGTGACCATGTAAACCTTGAGAGTGAAGCTCGAGATGTCTAAGTCGCCATGGCAACCTCAAGATGGGTTAAAGAAATGATTAACCATCAATGTACCATGCATTATATTTTATAGTGTATAGTACTATTTATGTTTTGTAAAAAGCGGTTCCTTACTGCAGTTATTTTAATGTCACTGCCTCTCAGCTCTCACTGCCATGGCCGTTTCAAAGCTGTCCGATCCAGTTGGGTGCATGCCCAGACTGTTCCCAGTTGTTAACCTATTGATGTGACATACCATCGATGGGTTAACAACATTATAACGTGCATTGATGGTAAAATGTTGTTATACAATTGTAGATTTCTACCTATAACAACATTCCACCATACATTATGCTTGTTCTGCTGCAGTAGTGACATCATTATGTTGTTCTGCTGCAGTAGTGATGTCACTACTGCAGCAGAACAACGAATACTGCCACATAGTTGCTTTCCTCTATCCAGTTAAGCTGGAAGTTGTTTTTAAACTTGAACTTGCAGAAACACCTGCAGCACACTGTATCAGTTTAGAAAAAGAAAGAAAATGTTAAAATTTATATTCTCTGTTGTCTTCACTAGCTGGTTTGTGTGGTTTTCTATGCTGTGACTATATATCCATACATTATAAAAGACTGTGTATGAGCAGTCATACACAGACAAGGGCACTCTTGTATATCGAGGTTCCCTTGGTAACAGAGCACCTCTTGAGCTGTGCTCTCAAGGTCATCTGTTACCAAAGACCCTCTCCGATACAGAATTTCCTTGTTGTTTATGACTGCTCATACACAATCCTCTGTGTTTTGTTTGTTGATGAAGTAAAGCACTTCTTCATTTAATCTAAACTAGTGCTGAGTGTTCTATCATTGAGAGTTCCTAAGTTGCCATCCAGTTCTCTACCCTATCACACTCCTACTCCAGACAGGTTTATATAGATTTATGGAAAGTTATCTAACTGTATCTTAACATGGCTTAAAGTGTTATTTTGTAGAGTAATTTTAATTGTGAGCAACATAAGGCAGACAGAGTTGGGAAAACTGAAAGACTGTATTGTGATACTCTTTTGCAGGATATGCTTACTACTGCAATGTTGAGAGATGTAATTAAAGGTCTTACTATTCAGAAAGGGGGTAGCCATACAAGAATATATTTTCTGTTTGTTACACAACATTACAACATCACAAAGGATGAGTTGCACCCTACTGTATTTTCTCATCGTATGTTACCTGAAATAAATATGGGACTCAGATGTGCAATGGTATTGGAAGTTGATCCCCAAATTACTTGACAAGGATTTGGTTTAGAACAATTGTTATGGGATTTAGTGTCTGTTATTTGAGTCAGTCTGCGACTGGTGTGGTGATACAAAACAAGATCTGAAATTTGCGACTACACAAAGATGAGATTCTTACTTCAGGTACTTGAAATTAAGGAGACATTCTGGCACAGACACAACAAAATAGGCATCTAAAGATTATTTTATTGATTGAAGGAGAGGTAGGAAAAATATTGATTACAAAAATCCAGCAAAGGCAACATATAGAATACGTATATAGAATACGAGATGGGATTCTGAAGGTAATGCAGGAGTTTATTCAGGACTGCCTAGGGCTGCCAGGGAAGGGAAGGGAGGATTGGGTCCCAATTGCAGCTCTATTGAGATTTTATGGAGAAGTAGATATCCCTGCACCCCTTTACTGGATTAGATAACCTGGTTGAGTCTATTACTGAGCGAGAAATTGTTTCAGTAGTTCAGTTACTGAAAGGGGAAAGGCTCCTGGGTGTGATGGTTAGGAACAAAATAGTATAAATTGATGGTAGGTTTGTTTACACCCTGTTTCCTTTGTTTTTTAATTGAACCATAATAAATGTCAAGGTGTACAGTATCATGGGATATTGTCCTGCCTCAGTTGCAATGTAAGCACAAGGCCATGTATTGAGAGACTTCAACCACCTCAGAATTGATGCTGTCACATTATGTCACGCATGTAGGTGTATTATTGCGATCACGAAATGGATCCATTTTGATTTTGTTGGCTGACGGCATGTCCTACTTTCTGACTGGGATTATGTATGAAATATCCTGGCTGAATGTGATCTTGGCCAATCAAATTTGTGGATTTTAACCATCTATTTTACCATGAGGCTTTAATAACAGGGTATGTCCCATGCTCCACGTGGAATGCCCTTGTGATACTTCTCTAAAAGAAAGGAGAGTTCATGAATTTAAGAAACTGGAATGAAACAGTTTATTAAATTGCATTTATAAATTATTGGTTAAGATTTTGAATCCCTGTTTATTGGAAGTGGCTGGGCATATCATATCCCAGGCACAGTCATGCTATACTAAAGGTTGAATCATTCAGGATAAGTTAACTGATATAAGGAAGTGATGGAAGTGGTAGGCAGGGTTGAATGGAAGGATTTGTCCTCAGCCTGAATCAGGAAATAGCTTTTGACAATGTTTCACCAATATCTCTTTCAAGTGTTACATTCTTATGGAATTCTGGAGACTTTTGTCTGTTGAATAAAGACTTGGTACATATTAATGATTAGCATATGTTAATGGGTTGCAGGATTTACCAGTGGCGTATAAAAGGCGTGATACAAGGGTGACCACTTACAGTAGCTCCTTATTAGCTGTTTTTAGTCTCAGTCTCTGTTGTGCCATATAAACAAGCAAAAGCACCAGATATTGTGGGGTTACTTGAAGATGCGGGTGGAAGGTGTAACAGGATCTCTTCTTGTGCAAATGATATCCATTTCCATGTGTGAGCATGTATTATTAGATTATTGACCCTTTCAGATTTAAAGGTAAACTTTGCCAAACAGAGGGTATGGTTTAGTTGCTGCCAGAGAGTTGAGGACTGCAGCAACTAGTAACTGCCAGTATTTTAAAGTATATCAAGAACATATTAAAACTAGTGGTGATGTTTGGTTGTATTGAAACTGATATTTGGAAGGCTATGCATGTAGTTCAATGGGTGAGCAACCAGCCACACCCCCTACCTGAGCTATATAAACAGTTCCTTTCAGCCTCCTTCTGAAGCATTTTTTCTTTGCCCTTCCTCCTCCAGCGGCACACCTCTCTCCTTGGGGCTCCTTCCTAAGGTACCTTTAGCCAAGGGATTCTTTGCCATGGTACCTCTAGGGTGGAACCCTCTTTGAGGATTCCTTGCCTTTGGTACCCCTACCGGGTGGTAATTTCCTGTGGAACAGAGAGTGTAATGGCCAAACAGTTATCACAGTTGCACAAGCATAACACTACTCTGGTTGCATAGGCCTGTTGGATTACAATTGGAGGAAGAAACTAGAAATTTGTGAGGTTAAGGTAGGGAGCTGGAAGAATTGGACTTTTCAACACACGTGAGGAGGATACAAACTAAAAAAAAATATCTGTTGGCTTATTTTGTATTTGAGTTCAGTATTTCCTCCCAAGTGCAATTGGAAACCAAATTGTTTATTTTTTTTCAGGTCTTTGGGGAAGTTGATTAAATCTTATAAAGCCAAGTGTAACATTTAAACATTTGAGAAAAGAAGGTTTAACTATGTTTAGTCCCTTACTTTCTTATGGTGTCTTTCTGGTAACAAATATTAGTTCGAGTGTGATTCATACAGTTAATACCTGGATGCTGTGGGTATGTAATTGATAGAGACTATTGATAACGCTACAGGAACAAGGCATGCATTCATTCTGATAAAGTACTCCTTCACCAAGGGTAGTTTCTGGCCATTTGAGTAACTGTGTTAAAACCTAAGAAATGGAAACTGGATACGGCATTGGTTAAACAGGGTTGTATAAAATTCCTATAAGAGCCTATGACTTTACAGGTACTGTATGTGGTTGTATGGTCCAGTTCCTGAATGCACCCCTTGGAGTATACAGAATGAAAAAAGAAGCTGCACACACAGCAGAATGCAGTGCTGCCCGAAACCTCACAAGGTGAGCAGAGACATGGGGTAACAGACAGGCATGGACATGCTTTATTTTGCACAATAAAAGTATAAATGAATTCTGAGCTGGACTTGGTGTATGCAAGCTTTCTTTTCATTTTGTATTGTTTTCTAGCAGTGGCACCTTTGAAGACATATGGTGTGTGCTACATCGACTGAATTACCCTTTGTTGCGCTATCACATTTAAATGATACTAGGATCAGCCAACATGAGGCACATGATATGGTTATATTAGAATGGTAGATTGAATGTGAGAGGGATTTTAAACACAAGAGTGTAAATGAAGATTTTGCCACAGGCAGGAGTTAATTGAGATAGAAGAGACAATGTCACATCTATTTCTACACTGCCCATATATACAGTACAAGACTTTTGAGGTCATGTGGCATCAGCAACAATAACCCACCCTCAAGAAGTTAATGCCTGTTTAAGTACTATATACAATATTTCCCGATCAATGTTTTGGGAACATTCTTGAGTAATTTGGGATTAATTTTATTGTACTTAAGTATTGCATCAGCCAAGTTCAGATGCAATTGTTTCTAACACATAAGTTGGTTTCAGTTTTGGAACTGTATGAGATGGTGTATAGAGCTCTATGCTGGAAAGGCAAAACATGCTATGTTTCAAGTAATATTGGGTGCTTTTTCTGAAAGCTGGTCTCAACATGGGGCAGGTAAGGCACTTTTGACCCAGGTTAACTTCCTGGGGGGTGCTCTGCAGAACCAGAATCTGGTGCTCTTACTTTCTTGTATTTATTGAGCTGCTTTAGGTATGTTTGCACGTATGCTTAATCTGTTCTCCCATTTGGTGTCTGTTGCAGTTGTGTATTTCTGGACTTTTTATGAGGTCACTGGCTCTAGTACCTCAGAGGTCCATGAAAACTGTGTGTTTATCTGTTGTGATCCTACTCTTATGGTAAGTGCCATAGAATCTTTAACTTCTATCTGGACTGCCATCAAAGGTGGGCAGAAGAGTCTTGGATTAACATCTCATTCAAGGATGGCATCTCAAAGTGCAACACCCACCTAGTGCTATACTACGGAGTCAGTATTGGGTACTGTCTCCTCATTCCTAATGTGGGACTAGAACCTATGACCTTCCAATCTTCCTGCCCCAGAGGCAAAATGCAACCTACTGAGCCACTAACAATATGTATATCCTTTTTACACAACTTGTCATTAATTAGTCTCCTCACCCTAATAAAGCTGGCCATCTTGAAATTTAAATTTCTGTTTAAAATTTTCCTTATTATTTCACATATTACCATATTATGGTTGCTGATCCCCTGATGCTCACCTACCCCACAGGAGGAACATGGCAATCTCATAGTTCAGAAAAAGAGCCAATATATTACCCCTAAGTGCCTGTTTCAAATATTGAGACAGAAAGTAAACCTCCATTAAACTGAAGACTTCTCATCCTGCCTTTTCACTGACAGAACCCTTTCCCAGTAATGTCAGATAAATAGAAATACACAGTGGCCTGACTTGAATATGCTTTCACCTTCATGAGTGAGGTGTGGGACAATAAATCATGAGTAGAGATGTTGTACAATTTTTATTCATCTGAGAAGTTGGTGCAAAGTTGCAAACGGCTACACCAACCTCATTAAACATTTTTTATTTAAAAAAATATATAGTTTTACAAAATGTAATCATCCACCCACTGTACCATCATCCTACAAACCCCTCACCCTTTCCTGTAAAGTAACCCACCATGCTACCGTCTGCACAGAAAAATCCTCCTCCCAGCCAAGTGCACAACTGACTGTATCCAATAATTTATATCATTAATCCCAGCTGTGATCCAGTTCAGCAGACCACATCTCAAGGAAGGAAACAGAGAGAGTGGAGTCTGTCCGAAGGAGGGTAACTAAAATGGTGCAGGGACTGCATTACAGACCCCACGAGAGAGACCAGAGGACCTTAATATGTACACCCTGAAAGAGAGGAGGGAGAGAGAGGGATACGATAGAGACCTTTAAATACCTCATGGGGTAAATAAGGTACAGGAAGGGGTATTTTGTCAGAGGAAAAGATACTCAAGAACAAAGGGACATGTAGTGAAGCTTGAAGGAGTACATTCAGGAGAGATGTGAGGAAGTACTTCTTCACTGAAAGAGTGGTAGATGCCTAGAACAGACTTCCAGCAGAGGTGGGAGGAGGCAAAACAGGAGTGGGCTTTAAGTATGCAAAGGATAGGCACAAGGGAACCTTAGTGGAAAGCAAGGGAGGAGGGAGATGGAGATGAAGTAGGGTCTACAATGACAGTATAATGGGCAGACTGGATTGGCAAAGTCAAGCAGACCTTAACTGCCATCAAATTCTATGTTTTATGTTTCTATCCCTGCCCCTCACGGTGCAACAAAAACACTCCTACACTTCACCTGACATCACGAATGGCGATGCATTTGCATATATGTAACCTGACTGGCTGGTCAGCAAATCAGGTTTTACTATATGCTAATATGTGACCACTAATTCAAGTCATTATGAATACTTGCACTAAACAGAGCAGATGCGTGTCTGAGAGGTGTTTTTTTCTTTACAGGTCAAAAACCCTTATTTTGTGGGGGCTCGGGGAAGAGGGAAAGGGGAGCCAAAGGAGGGTTGGGTAGGAGGGGTTCATTCAACATTGGGGTCTGGTTGGGTGGGATATGGAGGAGGTTTTGGCATATGAATAGGGACAGGATTAATTACATGAATTAGATACCATCTGTGGCGAACTTTGAGGGAAGGAGGGCATTTTCTGTGCAGAGGGTGGCAGGATAGGTTACCTTTCACAAAAGGGTAGGGGTGATTTGTGGGTAACAACACAGTGAGTTGGCAGACTATAAATATTGTAAAAGTGATTTTTTTAATAAATGTTTTCTCCACTGTCTTCTGACTGGCCCATATCATGCTTTGGCCAAGCCCAGCCCTGTCACCCTGACATCCTCAGGAGAAACCTCTCCTCCTAGGGATGCCCATGAATGCCCCTCATGGCAGGACCAGGGTGTGTGTGGGTGGCCCTCCTGGAGCATTATCCAGACACTGGAGGAGGTGTCTGGTCAGCAGTGCAGGGTGTGTGGCATACTGAGATATCTCAGTTCAGTTCAATTCAATTTTTATTTAACCAGGCAAAAACATCATTGAGAGAACTCATTTACAAGATGGTCCTAGGTGAACAAATTAGAAAGTACAATAAAACAGTGAAGAGATACAAATTAAGTAATAAGATTATTAACACAATATGAACTAATGTACAATGAACAAGAACATGATAGTATTAAGCAGTATCATCGACTACCCACTAACGTAACCAGAATATCCTAGGCATATTCCAGACTGATAAAAGTAAGAGCTATAGATAGATAAGAAGGTAGTTGTTTTAAGGGGAATTAGATGGGGATGAGGAAAAGAGGTAAAGGGAGGCGGTGGGATAGGGAAAAGGAAGGATGTAGGAAGGGTGCAAAGCAGATGGCATAATAGTTGATAGCAGAACTGTGGGAGGCGAGAATGGTAGTAAAGGGCTAGACAGGCTTATGTAGAAGGAGTTTTAGGAGGAAGGTTGGGAGCACAAGGACATAGGTTAAGCAGACAGGCTACAAAAGATGTTGCTGACCAGGTTGTTGAACAGTAAGTGATGGCAGTTACATGTTTTGTTTAGGACACTGTATAGCAATGATTTGAAGGTGGAAAGCCCAAGTATATGTGTAAGTTTTAGAAAATTCTGGAGATCTCACTACTCGGGTTAGCATTTCCACCTGGTTATCTCCCCAGCTACATGCTGTGAAAGGATATAGGCTCATGTGCATGTGTGAGCACGCACGCACCACACTTCAGGTAGGGGCTTCCCTCTGTGTCACTCAATGCATCACCACCAAGCCTCCACTTGGTAGTGATCCATGAATGGAGCATCCAGATGCCCCCTGGGTTTCTCTGCCCGGTCTGAAATGTAAATTGTGATACTCATAGAGCTCGGTTTTGGTTCATAAGCACCAGGAGAGGTTCCATTTGCTGAATTTACAGAGGCAACATCTTTTAGAGTGGCCATGGTACAAAATCCCACTACGGGACTGCGCTCATGCCTGACGCAGGGTACAATTTCATAGGTGTGTGCCAACAGGCACACTGCTTGGAAGTGATAAAAAACGAGGGGCAAAGCTGACAGTGCCCCTTTAAGTTAATTCTTTTTTTGCAGATTTAGCTGTTTATGGTTGATTTCATTGCTCTGTTTTGGGTGTGGAAGAGACCGTTGTGATGTCATCAGTCAGTGTTCAAGCTGCTTTTCAATTTGTTAGATTTTTGTGATCTAAATAAAATAGAGCTAATGGGCTAAAATTATGATAAATTATTTATTTGTATTTATAATGCTTCAGTGGCATACATAAATACTTTATCTGTATGTTTTCTCACACCTACATTGTGTCAATTAAAAGCTCCCATAAATACTACCAGACCCTTAGAAATCACCATATTGATTTCATTCCATAATTACAGTAGCAATTGAGACCACCAGCCTGATCTGGAGGCCTATAGTATACTCTCAGTTATGTTTTACATCATTTAACTCTGCCGATAAAAATCCACTTTCCACTAGCTCCATAAATAAGTCTCACACCACTGACACCAAAACAAGGATACAACCCCTGTGTTCCAGTCCTAACAAGACCCCAACCCAGTCTGCCCCTACTGCCCCAGTCACAAGAAAATAATACCCCATACCCTCATGCAAGCCCTAGTCACTGTGCCCCTGTAACATCCACCAGTTCAGGTCTCATTTTATTTCATTTAATTTGATCTGAATAAAACTCATTGAATAAAGTCTCATTTCCTTGATAGCAAAAAGCAATGCCTCAGGAAAATCATTCAATCACATTTACAGCTTAATTAGTACAGTCATGCATTAAGTACAGACTCAAGCACTCCAATAAATTAACAAAATCCTACACCTAATAAGCTTCACAGTTAATGAAAACACATTTCATTGTCCATATGCCTGATAACGTCTTTATCAGTTTTAATTACCATATAAACCAATTCTTAGGGCTCTTACCCAAGACAACAACTTTTAGCTGTCTGTTTAAATCCTAGCTACCACTGCTGCATTTTAAGTTTTAGATTCTCCTTAAATGGCTTTTGAGTTTGTGAGTCCTGGCACGTTATTCCTAAAATATGGTCCTTCAAAGTAAAACTCAGTGGCCCAGATTTTCAAATGGTAGCACAGGGCTTGCATCAAGCCCTGCACCAGGAGACTAAGATTTTGCAGTGTGCCAAACCAGTTTTGCCGCAGCTGCATCCAAATTTCAAATCTCGGGTACATTCATGGTAACTTCCAAGGTTTGAGCAGCTTGTGCCACACATCTGGCACAAGCACCGTGACTTTGGTGCGGGAGTGGCACAGGTTAGACCACAATAATGTGGTCTAAGTCCCAAATCCTACATGTGGCACAAGGGATGAAAAACCCAATTGTGGGTAGGAGAATGCCACAAGCCCCATCGTCAAATGTTTGGCACACCGGGGCTTGTGGCATTCTTTCCAGTCTGAAAATCCAGCCCAGTGCATTTGCTCTAATCTTAATCTTTAACGTAGGGTTCACAGATTTTTGTAAGCAAGTAGATTTACAATTCCTTGTAACTCATTTTATTTTATGAATAGATCAGATACTGTAAGACTTGTGGGGGCTGCATTTTACAACAGGATTCAGTATGCTCCTGCAATGTGCAAGACAGCAGCTTTGTTTGTGACAATAGCAATAAATGTTAGAGCAGTGCTAAAATACGAGTACTTTACTTTTTACAGCCACTTGCTGGCAATTTTCTCTGAAATGGACATAATGGGCACAAATGGTGAAAACGTCCCATCCATGACCTTTGGCACTGATGACCTTAGGTGTAGCACTTTGTTCTAATGCCTACCATTTTGATGATGCCATTGAACATCAAGGCCTTCTAAAATCCAGGCTAAGCACGTTTTCTTGAACACACATTAAATTAAATAGATCTTCATGGAAAGTTTTCTTTTAAAGCAGCAGTGCAATAAAAATGTTTTCCAAAAATGCTAGTTTCAGCTACAATTAATAAAAATATTACCATCCCTGTCAAATGTACTTTTCTAGGTACCTCCTATGCTGTGCACCATAAGTTTGCTTCTCAATTTTCAGTCCTTACTCTTACCAGGTTTGCAATAGTTTCTCTAAGCCAAATCTGATGACCATCTTTTTTTCTTGAGAAAAAAAATATATTTAATCAATCATTCAATCAATCTTTATTTTACCAGGCAAAGCACCATTGAGCAAGCTCATTTCAAGGTGGACCTGGACAAGTACACATAAAAGTAAACAATATACAAAGGAAAAAGATGGGTGTATAATCAAAGAATACAATGTGGAAGAGGAATAAACATAGTACAGTATTAGGCAAGGTCTATACAGGCAATATGTAAGAGGCTAAGAAAAATATTATCAGTATACATTATTGTGCAGTATGTACATGAACAGTTCAGGAAAAGGGGAAGGAGGGTGATAGGGAGAAAGAAGAAGGAGTGATAAACATGGAATTACAAGGCCTGGGACGGATGTCTCACACTTATTTCACTGGCCTCTGCGGATGGGCAGTTACAGGATTCTATAAAGGAATGTATATTAAAACATTTATAAAATACTCAGACTTTGATGGTACTAGAAAAGTTTACAATAAAACTGGAAGATGCCTGGAATCGTTTAAAGTGAAGAGAAAGGTAGGGTCATATTTTTTGCCCAGTTTTGTTGCATTGCTGCAATGGTTACAGTACATGAATATTGCAATGATGACTTTCTCATGAGCAGCCAAGTATGGAACAAGTCATATGTAACACAGACCTAGATATGTAACATAAGGTGGGACAGAGTGAGGGGTAGTCAATAGGATGGGAGGGAGGCGGGGCAGCTGCAAGTTGAGGTGCTAGCTGCACAATCAGGCAGACTCGATAGACCATGAGGCCTGTTTCTGCTGGCATTTCATTCGGTATGTATAGATAGAGATGGGCAAAGTTGACAAAATTCACTCCGTGAATTAATCTGCAAATTTAGTGCAATTTGCAGAATGCAGATCGATCCATGAAGTGCAAATTTCTGCCCATGAAGTGCAGAATTTCACCAACAAACAGCAGAATTTCACCCCAAACAGTGGAATTTTGCAGTTCACTGGCAAAGTCCTCCATTCCAAGCAAAATTCTGCCAATTGCAGGCAAAATTCTCAGGAAGTCACATAAGTGAATTTTGAAACTAATTGTGAAAATTCACGAATTGCTCCCCTGAGGCGAGTGTGACTTTGCCAGAACTGCACTTGCAATTTAAACTTCACAATATCTCTAAACATAAGATATGTGACCTAGTTGGAGAATATTTCCAACACATTCAGCAGGTAGCCAACAAGGGGTAAAACTGTTTAAGTTTAAAGGAATGTCATAGAGGCTGCCAAGGTTATGCTGGGCTTTGTTTTAATAGGCTGTAGTCAATTCAGGGCTATTATAAAGGACCCTTGTGGTGAGCAGATTACCATCTGGAAGGAAGGATAAAAACAAACTCTGAGTAACCTCTCTCAGCATTTGATTAGGTGGAACAGGCTGGAATTACTGTCTGACAGCTATCTTACTATGCAAATGCAATGACTGGATGAACCCGGCTTCTGAGGGCCCTCACCCACATTGTTGGTGCCTCATCCCAAGCTCAGGGGCAGCTGATTTTGTGTGGGTACTATCAAATCCATATCCGCCCATATGGTATATGCAATTTAGTTGCAGACTGGTCTCATTTAGCTTTTAAAACTAAATGGGGTTCTGAAACAAACAGTGGACCATCCTTGGTGAGTGACAGGTTTGGCTGGGGATGTGTTAAGTGGATGGACTCCTCCAGAGGTTAACCTGTCAACGCAGCTTAATCCCCTTTGGACTCAGTCGGGGAGCAGAATGTATTAGAAGTCCACTGAAGAAAGGGGATGTCTGATCCCAGGCCTTAGTAAGGCTTTGCACTGGGAGAGCAGTGGCCAGTGAAGGGACTAGGACCAAACTGCAATACTCTGATAGTCAGCCAGGTGGTGGCAGCCTTGAACTACAAGGAGTCATCTGGGTGTCACTGTCCAGTCACTCTTGTGTGTGAGTATTTGACAGACCAGTGATAGCAGGATCGAAGTTTGTCACAAAATGATGTTGCAGCAGTAGCATAATTCTCCACAAACTAGCATCAAAGGTTTGTGAGCAGTGTGCTTTCCCTGAAGTGCTAGGTGGCTGGCAGCAGGAAATTCTGAAAGAGGGTAAAGTAGCTACCAAGCACACAGGAAATGGATTGTCAATAGAAAGATTGCCTGTTTCACATGGACAGAATATACAGAGAGATTTTTTACACATCTTATTTGTAGAAAGCTTTATGCAGCCTAGAAGGCACTATGCCTGCCTCATACAGTATTAAAAATGCAGTCTGGAGCAGCTGCAGGATCTGTGCTGCAGGAGAAGGCTGACTTTTGACAAGGCCTAGATGAGGGTTGAACTCATAGAGGCCCTTAAGAGAAGTGATCAGCAGAATGGTGTAGGAAAGGTTACTGAGGCAACTGTCTAGAGTCCAGACAAAGGGCAGTGAAAGTGAGCCAGAGCCTATTACTAGAGTAGTTGTGCAATTAGACCAGATTGAAAGGATGCGACTAGAGTTGGCCCTGGTAAAAGTAAATGTAGAGGTTGAGCTTCAGAAAGCAAACGTGGAAACAGAGCTGCAAAAGACAAGGCTGGAGGCAGAGTTGAGAGGAAGAGAGGTCTTGCCAGCACAAGTTCTAGATGAAGTCGGAGCGAGAGAAAGAGCAGTGAGAGAGAGAGAGAGAGAGAGAGAGAGAGAGAGAGAGAGAACATGAACACGAAAGCGGGTGAGGTGTAAGTACAAGAGTCAAATGGAGATTCCACATCAGAAGACACCACAGCAAACTGTCAGTGCTGGCAGAAGGAGTCCTGCACAAGAAGCTAAAATTAATTTTAAAATGTTTTCCTGTAACAGGACAGGAGGATCTAGATTTATTTACTTTTTTGTTTTGTGTTTCTTCTGCCTCACATCCCTGATCTTGGCAGCGTTCCCAGCCCGTCACCAACCTGTCTCTTGAGTTATGGCTTAACCAACACTGACATAAAACCATATTGGTAGGGGCATGCAACATAGCGTTATGTGGTGCCAGTGGGGATGCTGATTGATGCGGGAGCTGTTTCCTCCATTTTCTCCCTGAGCATCTGCATGTGTGACATGTGCACTCACATGTGTACTGATGCACATGCATGCTGCATATGCAACCTCCACATCTTTTTTGAAATCGTAATTTATTAAACTTTTCCAAAGTACAGATACAGCTCACAGGACATTAAACTGAGACATAAAATAAATTAAATTATAGAACAGGATACTAATACATGCCAATTTGAAAACAAAAAGGGTAACATAACTAAATGCAGCTGCTATTTCCATAGAAGCAAAACCCAGTAAGGGTAGTTCATGAAACCTCAGTCATCAAAACAAGGCAGCTCTGTTTAAACAAATAATGTACATACAATAAAAAAAACAGTACATTAAACCTCACACCTAAGAAGGTGGGTAAACAAAACCGAGAAACTGAAATAAAACACACTTATAGAACACAGGAATTAATTGTAACTAAACTAATGAGTCTTCAGAGTGTCACTGTGCAAGGCAGGGATAGGAGAGAGGGAGAGCCCCAGGGCCAAATGAGGCCAATCAAGTGAGTTTGAAACTGGAAATATCATAATATTGTAGCTAGGGAGCCCAAGCAGGAGTGAATGTCACTTGAAAAGAGTGAGAATCAGGCTTATTGTCCAATATATGCCTTTGGGAAGACCCCCATGTATCCTCCAGCCCCTCTCGGCCTCACCGGATATCAAGGGTCAGGTTAATCCTGCTCTGCCAAAATTTCCAAAATATCCTTGTTCTCCTTTTCTGCCTTATAGTGGAAAAGGGTAGCCATCTTCCTATAAATTTGTCTTTTGAAGCCTAAGTTTGGCTGTGAGCCTCTCCATGTCTAAAATTCATAAACAGATGGTATGCCAAGATTCTAATGTGGAAGGTGTTGTGGTGAGCCAATGCTAGGTGATCGTGCTCACAGCAGCTGCAACAAATATAAGTATCATTTGGATTTAGTGCATATAGTTTTGGTGGTAGCCCAAGAAGCCAATAATGGACCTCCATGGAGGTACCCAGAATTGCCCCTACCACCTCACTACCAAGCTCCAGTAGTCTTTTAATTTAGAACACCCCAAGAGAATATGGTATGAATGCCCTTATCAGGGATCCTCTCCAACATGTTTCAGAGGTATGGTGCCCAAAGTGTTTCATAATTACTGGGTGCGAAAATAATGAAGTACTGTACGTCGTCCTAACTCCCTCTAAGATGAAGAAGCTGTAGTAGACTGCACCCTTCCCAAATTATTTTCCAGTCCTTGTTATCAACTGGATCCCAGCCTCTGAGAACCAGTTAGTTTTAAGATGACCCAGTTGGTCTGGTTCCATATCAGAGAGGAAACCAGCAATTTGTGACACACTACCCCTGGAGTAGGGTTTTGAGCTAAGTAGAAATAAGCTGTTGAAGAGGGTTCAGCCTGTTGTCAGTTGAGATCCTTTATTCTCCTCAAGTAAACAATACCTAATTTGTAAGAACCAAAAGAAATCCCTGGCAGGTAGACCAAGTTCCTCTCCAAGCTGCTGAAAGGATTTAAAAGTGCCTCCCAAATAAAACCGTCATAAGAACTGGAGGCCTGCCTGGTCCAATTCAAAAGCCTATGTCCCATCTATATGGAGGAAAATCAAGACAAGCCTTAAAGGTGTAGAAGCTGTCAATTTTAATTTTAAATTAAGCTGTTGACACACTTCCTCCGTAGACTTTAGGGCAGAGGGCCAAGGATTTTCTGAGGTTAATTTCTGAATCCGACTTCATCCATGAAAATCATATCACCTAAAAGGGCAGTACCAGAGGATTCCCTTTCAATTTCCACCCAAAGAGGGCCTTAGATTCAACTAGGAGAGGGACCAGAGCTTGTAACTAGGATGCCCAAAAATATTTATGGAAGTCAGGCAGGCCCAACCAGCCTTTCAGCTTGGCATAGAAAGGACCTTCCATCAGACTCTGTGGGTCTTACCAGCCCAGATAATTTAGAAAGAGTAATTTTAAGGGCCTTTCTAAATGAACTAGGAGGTCAGAGAGGCAAGGACGAAAACAAGAAAAGAAAAGAAAATAGGGTAGCACATTTATACAAATACATTCGATTCTGCCTGCAAGAGAGAGAGGCAGTTCCTTCAGTGGTTGTAGTCCACCTGAACTGTCAGAAGTAATTTGTAATAATTAGTGTGGTACAGTTTGCTTAAATCCTGAGGCACCCAGATCCCCAGATATCTAAACCCTGTTTTGGCCTGTTTGAGCTGTCCCACACCTAGGAGGGAAGTCCCAGAATGTGGTCCCACTGGAAGCATTTTCATTTGATTCACTGACCTTGAACCCTGAGACTGGCCCAAACACTTTTAATATCTGAATTATGTGCAGGGTTGTCTGAACAGAGTCTGCAACATAGAGGAGGGCATCATCCGCATATAAAGAGATCCAAGCCCCCCCACACACACACCTTGAAACCCCTGGAAACATATGGCTGACGATTTGGGCAAGTGAGGACCCAATACTGAGTGCGAAAAGGAGAGGAGAGAGCAGGCAGCCTGCCTAGTCCCCTTTGATCCCAAAGACAGAGGAAGCAACCTCATTGACCTTTACCTGAGTACAGGGATCCTGGTACAGATTTTTAATCCAGTTTTGAAATTTATTACCAAACCAAATTTCTAAATGGTGCCATCTAAATATAACCAATTGAGGCAGTCAAATGTCTTTTGGCATCAAGAGATATGGCTGCTTGTAAAGTGGTTGTTGGGAAATGTTTGGAAGTGGACAAAATATTTAATAGGAGCCAGATATTGTCTTGAATACACCTCCATGGATGAATCCAGATTGATCAGGGTGTACTAGGAGAGGATTATCTTTTGTAGTCTTAGTCCAATCACTTTGCAAAATCTTTACATCCTAGTTTAGAAGGAAATGGGGTGAAAACTGGAGCACAGAGTTAGATCTTTCCCTGGCTTAGGAGCACTGAGAGACAGAACTCCATTCCATGTGTCCAGAGTCGCTTTCCTCATGAGCCTCATTGCAGACCTCGTTCAAAGGGAGCCATCTCACCTCACGAACCCTTTATAAAGGTCCGTAATCTGGGCCTGGTGCCTTACCCACCTTGATCGACTTTATCACAGCCATGACCTTTCCCTCCAAAATGGGGGCCTCAAGCGATTTCTCGCTGTTCTGCCGGACAAGGTGGGCAGATGTACTCCTTGCAGGAATTCAATGATCCTGTGAGTGTGGTCCAGCCCTCTTTCTCTGCTATATAGCTGTTTATAAAACTTAAGGAATTCATTTGCAATCTGGGTGGGTTAAGTAACCAACATTTGGGGATCATCTACAGACCTGATCATAGGAATGTATCTGTTGGCCTCTTATTTTCTGAGGCGTAGAACCAGCATCTGCCTGCCTCCATAGTATTTTTGCCTGGTGTATCTCAGGGCATTCTCTATGCGTCTCTAACATGGGTGTGTTATCAAACGTCTCTGGCTTTTTGTAGTTTGGGGAACAGAGCAGGATTCCTAGCGTTTGTGCTCTTCCTCTAGGCTGGAAATCGATCCCAGTGCCACCTTAACCTTAGCCTGGTGTTGTTTAATTTTGTGAGATGTATAGGCAATAGTGTGGCCACGGATAACAGCTTTCTGCACATCCCATATGAACTTAGGGAGGAGTCAATCTCCCAATTTTCTACTACATAGTATTTAATGACTTCTCTGGTGGAGTTAACATAAAGCTTATTGTGGAGGAGTCCAGGATCTAAACTCCAGTTACCTCACCTTTGGAGGACCCCAACAAAGCTGAGGGAAATCATTACATGATCAGAAAAGTAACGGGTGTATCTGATTATCATGAAAAGTATAAGCCCAGAACCTATCAAGCCTGGAATAAGAGTTTGTTGCAGCTGAGTAAAGATGAAGTCCACATGGGGATTTGCAAGCGCACAGGAATCAATGAACTCAGACTCCATGCAAAGTGTTCTTAATAAGCGGGAACAAGCCTTCTGCCCGCTATGCCCAAATGGGTTTTATCTAGGTTGAGGTTTTCCATGCAATGCCAGTCCCCAATGCATATTATTTAACCTTTCAGGAGAGTGGACATCACGTGAAAAGGTTTCTAAAAAATTCATCCATGGGAGCATAAAATAAAAACCACATGAAGGGGCATCCACTGAAAAATCCTGACAGCAGGACCAGTCTACCAGTACTAGCTGTGTGGACTTTGTTAACCTGAAAGGGCAGCCCTCTTTACACTTAAATTGCACCCCTGCCTTTTTGGCTTGTGGATGAGCATCAGAGTACACCACGCCACCCAAGACCAATGCAGCTTCAAATGCTCATGGTCTGAGACCTAGTCTCTTGTAGGCAGGCAATGTCATAGCACTCCTATTGAGTTCTTGCAGGATTCTGGTGTGCTTTAATGATATTGTTAATTCCCTTCACATTAATAGAACATACTTTAAAAGTATCAATGCTTAAAAGAATCTATTTGAACCCCAAACTGCATATCTATGGCCCACCCTCCCAACCCCACACCCAACATCACCAGTCCTGGCATGAAAAAAAATCATAAAATGGATATCTGTACATACATTGAAAAGAAAGTACAAAACAAGACAAACGAGCAATTTTAAACCATTGGAACAGCAACAAGGAACGTAAACTATCAATAAGAGAAAAATCCTAGCTAACAATGAACACATAGTAAAATGGATGCAGAATGGCAGCCTTACGGATGGTTACATGCCCCTGAGGAAACAACCTCCAACATGGGTGGTAAAGGTTTGTATGCCCAGCCTATGCTAGGAAACACCAAGCCAGTACCGTCGAGGAGGATCCAGGAGTCTCAAGCCTGGGATCCCCTGAGTGCAGTTCCAGTATGCCATAGAGGGCCCAGAAACTGGATAAAACTATTATCAATCAGCCCATTGAAAATAAAAACAAGTTGCCTTACCCTTAGGAGAGGCAAAATGGGTGAGAAACCATGGGTCCATTAAAAAATATGTAGGTGATCACCTTATGTGACATATGATTACAGGTACCTAATTCAGAACTCAGAACAATTTCTGGTGACTGTTACACCTTTCCACCCCACCATTTAGCTGACCCCAGCCACAACTCACCCCTACCCCAAAAGTCACCACCAAATAATATAACCATCAAAAACAAAACACCTTAGTATAGTAATAACTCAGAATACAAGGTTTGCGATATAATATTTCAGCACACTGTCCTCAGTCAAAAAATGAACAACATTTTCTTATAGTGTTAGGGAGGAGAATGGACATATAAAATATACCAGTCCCAATAACCTCAAAATCTAAAGACTGACACACAAAAGTGGCGTCACATCAAAAGGGAGAAAGCAGCAAGCCTCCCATCCTGAAGTACTACTGGCACTAGTAGTCTTCTGGTCACAGTTACAGAGATGTGAGGCAGCAAAAGCCATCAAAGATGAAGCTCTACAGGTCTGATCCAAGGGCATCATCACTGTCAACAGTTGAGGTGATGTGAAGAGGGAGAGCATTAATGTCTGGACCGGATAAAGGTGAGCTGGTGCAGAAGGTCGGACAGAAAATTCATCCAATGCGGTGAAGTGTCCCCACCACCCAGGCAAGCCCAGTGAGACTTAACAGTGATGTCGGAAGATGTTGCAGCAAAATAGTTCAGTCTGCCAAGAGGAGAATAACCAAAGCTTCCAAGAGCATCATCTGACCAAAATTGCATGGCCAGGCAGAAGCAGGTCTTCACCTGAGGATTGGAGGGCTTTTCAGTGGAAGAAGGTAATAAACAGCCATACAGTTAAATAAACTCAGGGTTTCTTCTTAGGTTGGATCCATCTAGTGAGATCAGAATGCAGAGGCAGGAGAGGGTCAGCACGCTTCTTCCCACTTGCCCTCCCCATGGGTGACTGACCACAAAAGCTCCTCGATCTACCATTCTGCTATGCCTTCATTAAGGTCTGGAAGGGAGACTCCTGAGGACTCCAGAAAAGATGAAGCAGCAAGGAGGGTGTTAAATGTGTTTTGCTCCCTCCTTGTCCTGAATCTAAAGTTGGGCAGGAGTATCTGAGTTGAACCTTTAAGCCCGTTCTCTCAACTACTTAACCACATACAGTACTTTTCCATTTGGCGGAGGGGAGTAATCCTAGTCAATAAAAATTCTTTGATCATTGAGATTAAGATTCTTTTCTTAGAATCTTATGCTTTGTGGGATAATAGAGAATCTGATGATAATGGACCGGGTGAAGGGGGGGCTCCAGGTTTTGACTTGGGGCAATGTGGGTGCACTCTTTTCAATTTCAAGCACAAAATCCTCTGAGAATTTCAGTTCTTTCCTGAGCCAGCACTCCATAAACTTTCTACATTGTTTTGTTCTGCCTCCTCTGGAACCCCAAACACTCAGATATTACTCCTTCTGGATCTAGCCTCAGTGTCTTCTGCATGAACGGTCAGGTGTCTCTCTTGTTTGTGCAGGTGGGCCAGTGATTTACCATATGCCATATGCTCATTTGCACTGTTTCAAGATGGGTCTCTATGGTGGTAGTATGGGACTCTAGCTTTTAAGATCTTTCTGAATCCCAGACACCTTATTGTCAATTTTATACAAAAGCTTCAAAATCTTTTGACTGTCAGCTTGAGTGATAATGGATCTTGTATCCAAGCCGGAATCATCCTTTTCATTGGCTGAGCCTGCTGTTAGTGCTGAGGATCTAGAAGGCGTGTGTGTAAAAACAGAATTTGACACACACAACTCGGTGTCGATGCTTTTATAAACCCCTCGGGTTTATGTTGCATCCACACCTGGGTGTGTATAACATTCTGGTTACACACACCCACCCATATCTTATTCTATATTTTAATAATGTATTTCAGGTTATGCATTTTTAACAATGTTGTCCATCTACATGTTTTGCAATTCATAAACAAGTAATTGTGTCCTATTTTTTCTTTTCAAGTCAAATCTGTAGAAAGAGTATAATATTTTCAGAATTTTGACAATGCTCAAAACTCATTCTGCTGGGTGAAAAAAACATTCTACAGCTGTGCTGCCAGATGATAATCAAAAGCTACACATTTCAAGGCTGGCCCCATGATGCCAGGCCAGTAGGTCACGTAGCTACATTTGCATCTTGTAGACCTGAGTTAACTCCTGAAATTGTAAGAGAAAAGGCTGTAAGAGGGAGGACAGAAAAGACAAAAGTTGGTGCTGTGGCAATCCTAGAAATCTGTACTGACATGAACACAGCCAGGGTTTAGGGATCTCTGATATGGTGCCCTTAATACTGCTGGTCACCACACAGCCAGCCTTGAGATGTGTAGTTTTTGATGATCAGCTGACAATACAGCCTAGAGGTTAAAGCAATTCTGAAGATGTATTATTTTACTAACAGTTTGAAATGTAACGCGATAACTCCCTAGTTTCAATGCACATACAAAACAATTATTATAGATGTAGAAAGTGTTGTAATAACACCTTAAAATACATTTAATAAAACAGTTGATTTCCTATTTAACCTGTTGAATTAAATACAATCAAAGGAGGACCTAGACCCTCGGTGACATGATTTCCTGTCAAGAGCTCAAAATGGTTCCATGTCATAATGGTGATTGCAGAAAAGACAATCACCGTTACAATGATGCACATTGCGAAAATCAATTTCAAGATGCACACTCAGCAGCATGGACAAAATAGCACCGAGACCTAAAGGTCTCATTTTTTTAATGCGGGTCAGCCTCCATGTGGGCTTCACCTCACCCCCCACTTATTTATTCTCAATTCCATGGGGGTGAAAACTTAAAAAATACATGCCACCTGCCAGCAAAAATAACCCGCGACTGCACCAGACCCGAACCCTGTACCCTGCACCTCCCAGCCAACCACCCTCCCACCACGCTAGCAGACCAGCTCAACATCTGCCCTCCACAGCCCCTCCCACATACCATCCCTCCCCTGCCTCTTCCTGTGCAATGTGTGCATGTATACCCACTTCTTCCTGTTGCAGTATTTGCCCATCCCAGTATCCGTCACCCCACCCTGCTTGGTAGCCATGAACTCAGGTGCTATAATTGAGTTGCTGTTTTGTCGGTGCCCAATTTTGGTCGCCTTGTTCACTGGATACCGCCAAAACATATGGCTGCCACCAGCCCTTAATTACAGGGTGCTTTACATATGAATAACTCTGGATTACAAAGACTCACAGATAAACACAATGGCTCAATCAAGTTAGCTACTTATGGGCTTTCAGACACTATGAAATCCTGCTTGATGACTGTTCCCCTTTAAGACAGTGTTGCTCTGGTAGATAGTGAGCCTTATCAGCAGAGTAATCTGGTAGGGTGGCCCCATTCTATAAATTTGACAGAAAAGTACCAGCTTTTATGCATTGTATTTATTATATTTTATTATATTATATTTGTGCTTTGTTAGTTTGTAGTTTTGTATGCATCTCACGAATGTACTTGGAACATTGAATTGATGTTGTTCTTATACTGTGGACCTAGTTGTAAATGAGTTTATTCTCAATGAGTTAATCCCGATTCATATGACTTGTATGAATAAAATATTTTACTACTACTACTTAATGAAAAAGTTCCAAACACTGGGAGCACTAGAGTGATAACTGCAGCCAGAGCTGAGCTGAGGAGCCACAGGGGCTGTGGAAGGCAAAAGACACCAAGTTTAAAGAGAAGGCAGATCGCGATCTCTCCTGGTGGGTCCTGGAATCTCTGCAACCTTAGAAGGTGCTTGCGGATGGCCAGGGAACAGCACTGTATGGGTGGAATGCACAACACTGGAAAGGGGCTTAGAGGGTTCTTGTGGGTGTCCATGGAGCTTCTCCATACAGGCAGAATACCCAATGCTGGAATATCCATTTGCAAAATTCTGTAGAATCTCTTCTATTCCAACTGACGCCACCCACCACATTATACCAAACTCCATAAAGACATGTATATTGCCTGTCCTCAGTCCTCCATGCCCCAACCCAAGCTCTGATCTCCACTGCTCCAGCCACAATAAAATGACACTCCTGTGCCTGTGCTTCTCCTCTCCAGCATCCACCGTTTGCAGTTTCACAATCTCGCTAGCATGATGATTAAATGCAGGGACTGCACACAGACACTAACTGACAGCAGGGTAAGGAGCCTTTTACCTATAGGTCACTTGCTCGAATATTGTCCAGGTCAGAAGTGGGTGAAATCCATTACCATCTGAAGGCTATCTAATAGCCTATATTAAATGAGTTGTGGTGTCAGTCTAACTGCACCTGCTGCCTCCTTTGTGTGAACTACTGTACCTGCTCTGTGCAGCAATCACAAACATAAGATCTCTGGCACATTTCACAGAAACAGTTCCACTAAAAACACATTGGGCCATTGGACCATAGGGCACACCAGACCCTATAGCGCACCATGCCTTCTATGCCCTGTCGTGCTGCTCGCTGCAGTGCGCATGCCGACCTTGACCCGACATTGTCCCTTGATCCCTGGGTGCTTGGCGCACAGCCTCCTACCGCAGCTGTATCGCACAGCAACAAAGTACGCGAATTGGGGTTTGGCAGCGCATCGCCAGGATGCGGTCGCGGCACCCATCGCGACATGCGTTTGTGTGCTATCGGCCGCCATTTGGTAAGCAGTGCAGAGTGCAGCATGCCATGCAGGAGCTCAGCAAGGGCACCCAATTGGAGCCAGGTTGAGCTGGCAACCTGGTGGCACTAGTGAGCTCATGTTGGCACCCTATATGGGTAGGTGCCCTGGACCAGCCATGCACCAAGGTGTGGCAGGGGTGGACGAGGGGTTAGAGGAGGCCACTGGGGCCCGGCATAGCAGGCAGTGCTGCCACAGGTATGGGGACCTGTGGCAGAGGAATCAGACTGGCTGAGGACACTACAGGCATGCATCCAGAGGCGCCATGCCACTGCCAGGTGAGTGCACATTTCCATGTCTGTGCCTTGTCGGTGTTCTGTGGGGTGCCAGTAGGGTGTCACACTATGTTGCCGAGGCTGTGGCTGGTCATGTCTCCTGCCGTGGCAGCACACCATAGGTGTGCTGTGCCATGGCAATGCCACTGTGCAGGGACATGGGGTATACTGTGCTGGAGGGGTGGGGCACATGGGTTGCTGCCTGGTGCTGATGTCTGCCTCACTCTGTCTCCCTACTAGGCCCTGAGGATCAGTGCAGAGCCAGGATGGCGGGAGCTGCTGGCAGGCCAGCGAGGCGCATGGGCGAGGATGCTGGACATCACGGGAGGTGCTGGCAAACAGGCGCCAATCATGTTGCAGCATGCAGGTGGGCACTATGTCCGTGTATGTTGTTGTGTGGGTGGGATGGGCCACAGCCCCCTGCACATGGCCATTACAGCTGTGCATCGCTGGCATGGTCCATTGCACCATGCTGAGTCTTTGCACATGTGTGTGGCTGCTGCGGTGGGCTGTGGGTGCATCCGGGTACCAGCCATGCCAGTGGCATCCCCCACATAGCTCTGTTGCCTGGCGGCCATGGATGTGGTGTGCTGTGCATGGGTGGTGTTGGTGTACAGTGCTGTGCCTGGCTGTGGGACGGTTAGGATGGCGGCTCATCTGGGCATGCATGCTGTGGATGGCTGTGTGCCTACTACAGGGTACATGTCACCGCTGTCCGCTGCACATGGTGGATGGGCTACAGTCAAATGGGTGTGCACTCATCCATGTTTCCTCCTTTGTCCTAGGTGTCCATCGAGTGGATGACAACACCAGACTCCTGGAGAGGATCCTGAGGGTCGCACAGCCACCCTTGTGGTGGCCCACATCAGGCAGGCCCTGTGCAGGCTGCAGAGGTGACAGTGGACCAGGTGCCAGTAGGGCGGAATGACACATGGGGCCCATTGGCCTGCATCACCTCCTTCCCTGATCTCCCTTCCTCCCTTGTACCCTACCTAGCCATGTAACCAGTCCTCCTGCCTCCTTCCCCAGCCTACCATCTTGATTGTGGCTTCCCTTCCTCCCCTATCCCTGTTCCTCTGTATATAGTTGCTGTTGTTTGTTACTTTTAATACGCATCTATTTTGTTAGCCATCCATGTCCATGTTTGCTTTGTGCCTAGTGTATGGAGCCATGCTGCAGTGGTGTGCATGGTGGTCATATCACACATCTGGGGTCGACTGGGGTTTGTGTCTGGTGGTCTGTGCCCAGTGGCCGTGTATGCCCTGGGAGTACGTGGTGCAACTCCTGCTAGGGCTGTGTGGCCTGTGTGTGTGTGCTGTCGGCATATGTGTGTTGTCAGCTATGGTCCCGGTGGCATGTCCCATGCCATCCAGTGGGTGTTGCCTATGGCTGCTTGTCAGTGGTCATTGGTGCCACGCCACCTCTGTGCACTGTTGGTTCACGTGGTGGGGGCCTGCGGGCATGTGCCTGCCTTGCCTCCCTCCTGTCATCGCCTCTACCCTGGTAGCAGTGTGTCCTGCTCTTGTTGCATGCTCCACACTGTGCCAGTTGCCCTGTGCCATGGCCCATGCACCTCTGTCCCTTGCCCAGCCCATGTTGTGCTCTTAAGCTTCCTGTCTTTGCTCCGATGCACAGCCAGGTTGCGGCGATGGTGCCTGCTGACTTGCTCCCTGGGTGGCCCATTGCACCATGGTGCATCCCTGCGTTATTCAGCCATCTTGCGCTGTCACTTGCCATCGTGCTCAGCCTTTGAATATCGTGTTGGGTGTGCACTGGCGCAGTGTACTTTGCACTAGCCTGTTGCGCCTGCTTCTGGCGATTCCTGAATATCCCACCCCTTGTGTTCCTTAGGTTGCACCTGAAACAAGCTTCAGCTTAGTGTGCCTTTCCTGGTTAAACAATTTCCCTTTCCCTTATTTTTACTGACAGTTTGAAATGTAAAAGTGGCATCACTAGTTTCTTTGCACATACAAAACAAATATTACAAATGTAGAAAGTGTTGTAATTACAAAATCCCATTCCATCCAAAGTAGCACATTAAGAAACTGTTATACTTTTAACTTCATCAAAAGAAATGAAACACTCTTTTAATAATGCTTTTCAGATTATGCATGTTTAACAATGTTGTCCATTTATAGTAATTGTGTCCTATTATTTTCTTTTCAAGTCAAATCTGGATAGAAAGAGCATATTTTCAGAATCATAACACCGCTCAGATTGTTTTTACTATCTTTGTCCAGGAAAGGCACACTGAACAGAAACTTGTTCTCGGTATATTGTGGAAGCACAGGGATGCCATGATGCCAGGCCAGTGGGTACACATATTTGCATCTTGTAGACCCGAGTTCACACACAAAATTGTAAGAGAAAAGGCTGTAAGAGAGGGAATGGAAAAGACAGAAGGTGGTACTGTGGCCCCAGAAATCTGTTCTGACATGTTCAGATGGCAGTACTGTATGTCCTAGAGGTTAAAGCAATCCTGAAAATGGATTATTTTTACTAACAGTTTTAAATGTAAAGGTGATAACTCACTAGTTTCAGTGCACATACAAAACAATTATTATAGATGTAGAAAGTGTTTCAATAACACCTTAAAATACGCTTCATAAAACAGTCAATTTCCTATTTAACCTGTTGGACTAAATACAGTCATATGAGGACCTAGACCCTCAGTGACATCATTTCCTGTCAGAAGCCCAAAACATATGACCGCCACCAGCCCTAAATTACAGGGTAATTTATATGAATAACTCTGGACTGCAAAGACTTACAGATACACAGAATCGCCACTCAAATTAGCTTTTTATGGGCTTTCAGACATTAAGAAACCCTATTGATGACTGTTCCTTAAGTTACCAATTGCTAGCTTAGCTAGCACTTACTTACTTTACAAGATTTATTCTGTGCTAATTCTCTTAGTGATGGGTCTATGTTATCCAACCCACTGGGCCTCTATAGTAGCTGGACTGTCGTCCTATTTCTCGATTATATTTTGGGATGTCTTACTCTAGAACATTCGCAGATCTCAGTGAATCTAGCTTGGTCCTATAAGCCAACCTATCGGTAATATATCCTGGGAGTTTGCCTGACAAACCCTTACAAAGAATAGTTAATAGGTGCTCCTGACTATTCTCACTTAGATTTTGCCAACCCAATTTATCATATGAATTACACTTGTGAGTTAGGTGAGGAGCACCCAGAATAATCTGGCCAATGTACCATGGCAAGCCTCCAGTTTAGCAAGATCTTTTTCCTCCCACTTGAATACAGGATGTCTTCATAATTAAACAGGGGATGATCATAGAATCCACCACTCTCTTATGGGTATCCAAACTCTTACAGGAACTTACCCTATATAAGGCACCTAGCCTTTTCCCCACATTCTTAATCAAATTATTAATATGTACATCCCAATGTAGGAAATCATCAACCAAAGTCCCAAATACTTATAGGACTGTACCTGTTGGATCGGGAGCCCCCAAGAGTGACCACTCCCAGGTCCAAATTCTCCTGTGCCTCACTTAATTGATGAAACAATACAGACTGTGTTTTTATTGCACTCAAATTAATTTACTGTTTTCCAGGAAGACCTGTAATTCATCAAATGATTTCTGAAGCTTAAATTGAATTATGCCTATATTTCCATCTGAGGGTAAATTATAGTATCATCTGCATACAGATGGTATGACACAGATGGATCAGAAAACATAAACCATTTACATGAATATTGAATAACAGAGGGCCTAAGATGGAACCCTAGGGGTCTCCAATCCAACAGGCAACACACTCGAGGCCAGATTCCCCAGCTTCACTGTTTGAGTTCTACCTGTCAGGTAAGACGACAGCAACCTCCACCCAAGCCCTTCAAAACCCAGGGATGCCAACCTGGACAGGAGGACACCGTGGTCCAATGAATCAAAGGCCTTGATAAATCTATGAATATTGCACCCACCAGTGTCGGGACCCCTGGACATCCCCTACCACTTTCATCAAGGCTGATGAGGTGCTGTGGCAGCTTTGAAACTCAGACTGCATGTTGTTAAGAAGGTCCTGAAAGTCTAAATGTTATTTTATTTGTATTGCAGGCAATTTTTCAAATATTTTAGAAGTCTTAGACAACAATAAACTGTGTGGTAGTTGCCCAGTTCTGATTTATTACCCCCTTATACAGTATATGGGGACAACCATCGATTGCTTCCAAGCCGCCAGATATTTTCTTGTACTCAGTGACAAGTTGAATATATATGCCAAAGGATGGCCTATAATAGGTGTGGCATACTTCAATAATTTGGAAGGAATGTTGTCCAAGCCATGCCTTTGAAGTATTCAACTTCAGTAGTTCCTTAGCAATTGACTTAACTGATATCTCTGAAAATATGAACTGTTTTACTGGCCCATGATCTTCTACCTGCCGGGTTATCTCTACAGATTGACCACATAGGTAGGTTGAAGTGCCTATTTTACTAAACTATTCATTAAACCTGTCAGCCACTATTTGTGACATAGGGACCAACTGGTCCTCTATTTTCAATACCCTAGGGATGTCATTACCTCAGCCTTTCAATAGATGTTAACTTTTCCAAAAGTCCTTTGGGTGTTGTGTACAGTTATCCAGAATATTTGTAAAATGTTTCTGCTTAGCATCCCTAACAGCCCTAACATATAAATCCCTAAATCTTTTATAAGTGTCACAGTCCTGCTTTGTACCACTTTTTTAGCCCGACAGCATGCTCTATCTCTAATTGTCTTCTGCTTCCTCAGTTCGTTTGTATGCCAAAGGGCATTATTTTGCTTCAGGACCTTTGTTTTAATAGGAACATGAATGTTACAAACAGGCAAGAATTCACTATAAAAATAATCCCATGCTTCATCCACCATGGGATTAACTGCAAGCTATCCCAGTTAATGTAGTTTATTTCCAACATAAATTTAATGTAATCAAAGTCCTTATAGCTACGCCATTCAATAAATATATTAGCCTCACTCTCCAATGGTCTGTTCCTTATACAAAAAACAAACTGATGATCAGATATACAAGCAGGCATGACTCCACTATCTGATATGTTTTGAATATTATTACTGTAGTATAAATGAAATCTAATGTTCGATTGTACTTTGACGCAACTGGATGAGATGATGCTTAGTGACTTGATTTCATTGTGGCTATCCGCCTCTATCCATGGATATACCACACTGTAGGGTACAACACAAAGAACCCTAGAGGAGGGTTCCCCCATAGGTCCTGTGGGAATGATTCAGTTGGCTAAATGTATCTTAGGAAGAAGCCCACAGGTAAGAGAGACCCACTGGAGGAGATGGGGTGGATGGTGGGGCAAGAGAAATTAATCCTGGAAGGCCCAGGGTGAGTGGATGCTATAAATCCTGATGGGGAGGATGTAGTTGCACCCACCACTGAACCTCAGTTTACAGCTTTCCCATTCGATTGTGCTTATGCAACTAGATGAGATGATGCGTGTGTGACTTGATTTCGCTGTGGCTATCTGCCTCCCTATCTGTGGGATATACCACCTGTAGGGTATGATGCAAGGAACTCTATAGAGGGTTCCCTCATAGGTGCCATGGAAATGATTCCGCATGCAAAGGTAACTTAGGAAGAAGCTCAAAAAGAATACCTAATCGGTGTCAAGAATCGAATAAGGCAGTAGACGATATCAAGACTGAAAATTAATGTGATGGACATAGGTAGGAACAACGGGAGAAGATGAGGAAAGGTGAGGATAAGTAATAAAAGGAAATCTGAGAAGATGATTAAGGGCGGACTTCTAAGGAGAGAGGACAGCTGGGGCCACCATCCCACTCCATCCAACAGCAGAACCTAACTAAATAACTTAATAGAGCACTAACCCTAACTAATATTATGACCATTGGCATGGAGGAGAGAAAAAACCCTTTATAAGGAGGAAACCTCTGGGGATCAAGGCCTAGGTTGCCTTCCTCCAGGCTAATGACATTTGATTTAAGGATGTATGTAGCAAAGAGAAGGATATGAGTAGGGAAGATGATGACTGGATAGGGGAAAACCCCAAAAGAAAGTACAGATCAATGAAGGAACAGGAGACAGCATGGACCCGATAGGAGGATGCTCGAGTTTTCAATGTGAAGGAGGAGACCAATGTGGAGCTCAGATGAGTGAGGGGTATCCAGAGGCGGTCATGAAAATACTGAAGAGGATGAAGACTGAAGATCTTGATCGTCACAGGAGTGCAGCAGTTCAAGAGGAAGCATGAGACCCAATGAGAGATATGCTTGATTGAACGATGTGAGTAATTAGACTCTGAGGCCCAGATAGCATAGGAGTCAGGGCATGCATGATTATGTGATGAGAATGATTAGACCCTCAGGTCGGATGGAGCAAAGCAATATATGAGTCGAGTGGTCCAGAACGTAGGGATGGAGAGGAGTGCCACAGGAGTGCAGTGGGTCGATGAAGTAGCATAAGATCCAACAAGAGGTATAGATCCAAGGAGAGGTATGCCAGGTGAGTGATGGGAGTGAAATGGACAATGGACGATGATGGAGAGAAGCCATGGAGGCCTGAATGGTGTCAGGAGAGGAAGGATTTGGACGATGGCGATCATGAATGAAGCCTAGAAGGCTGGTACAGGTGAGGCAAAACATGGAGTGGGTGACTGATGAGACACCGAGGGCCTAAACTGAGTTAAAAAGGCACAGAGGTGCTCAGGAGAATAATGAGAGAGAAGTAATTTGATGGGAAGCCTTGAGTGGAGTGAATTTGATGACAGGTACCAGGAAGAGTTGTCAATGGCATTAGGCAAATTATGATAGAGAGGTATGTCAGGAGTCCAATACATGCATAAAACATGGAAATGAGGAAATAGCAGGGAAAAGGAACTAGAAGGAAAAGTCATCCCAGCAAGCAAAATGCCCTGAAGCAGTCAAGAAATGTAGTCAGAATGTAGTGAGAGGACTGTGAATGGCAGTGGCACCAAGGAGCAGACCCTAGACAACCAGAGACATTGAGAAAGAAAGAGTCATAGGAGTCATAGATTGAATAATTTTTTTTTGTAGGATGAATGACGAGGAAGGACCAAGTCAAGCTGACACCCAAGCAGGACCTCAGCCGAAAGCCCATTATAAATGAACGAGCAGCAACAAAATGAAATACCAGAGCCAAGCCAAGCAGCATCCAGGCAGGGATCTAGCACTGGAGCAGTGATATAATGATTTTACCAAACAGGGCCCTGCAGCCTAAAATTCATATACTCATGTGTCCAGAAGATAGCGTGAAAACATAGCATGAAGAGAAAGACAGAGCAGTTGAGAGGTAGGGCCGAAGGCAAGCAGCGGATGCACAGCAAAATGGTGCAGCATAGGATGCGAGAGCAGGTCATGCATGGCAGGGACCAACTGAAGCTGGATGGCTATATAAGGAGCAGCACAAACCCAGAAGAAGGAGCAGGAAGCAAGGCCGGAGGCCAGTGCAGAACATCCCGTGGAGTCCAAGTGGGAACGCCTGTGAGCATAGAGGCAGAGAGGGAGCCGGTGAGGCAGGGGACACACTTCCAGATTATCAGCAGGGAACTGAGCTGAGGCCATCCTGGGAGTTGAGGCAGGCAGCACCAGTAGAAGGGAGGATTGAATGGGGGAGGGATGGGGCAAAGATGCCCAAAGCACCACGGAAGCAGAGCGAGGAGAAGACGGTAGGTCCAGAGCATGCCAGCAGATTAGGAAGGAATGGTGGGCAGAGGGCTCAGGTGAAACAGGAGATGGGGATAAAGAGAGAGCTAGCAGCTGCAGAGGGAGTGAGGCAGCAAGTCCGGATGAGGAGCTAGAGACACACGGGAGGAGGGAAGAGGAGCGCGCCCGGCCGCAAGAGAAATGAATCCTGGGAAGTTCCAAGGTGAGTGACGCTATAAAGCCTGATGGAGGAGTTATGTAGTTGTTCCGCCTATCGAACTCAGGCTTACAGCCTTCCCATTGTTGAAAAGCAGGTGTAAACCATGTTGATTCTGTGGGTTCATGAATTAAATGAGTGAGCCCCAGACTTTTCTAAAGCTCAGTCAGTGGGTGTGTTTTGCTAATAATTTGCCAATTGTAATTAAAATCCCAGCCATTAATATTTCATGACTGTTATTAAATTCAAAGAGAAGAGCTTGAAGTAAGTTAAAGGCATGTGGGTTGGTCTTAGGTGGACAGTAAACCCTCACCACTAAGATCTGTTTGTTATGTGGAGCTATCACTTCTAGAATTAAAATTTCTAATCCTCCCATGTCTTTTCTGTATTGACTTGTGTTATAAACAGATTTGACTGACCATAAATCAGCACTCCCCACCCCTTTTATTTCTGTCTCTACACCACAGGTCATACCCAGGAATGTTCAGCAGATGATCCTCCTTTTGCTATTTAACCAAGATTCAGTTATTGTTACTATATCAGGGTTATTATCTTTAATCCAAACACTAATCAAATCTAATTTGGGCAACAAGCTTCAAGCATTAATATGTATTAGAATGAGTCCCTGTTCTTTTCTAATGGTTGCAGCCAGGGTAGTATCTAAATTATTTAACACACAATCATCATTTCCAAAACCATATCACCTGTTCATTGCAAATTACCACTCACTGGCCCTGGGTTGGAGTGAATATCCCCACAGGACAGGAAACACACCAAAATCATATGTTTCAGAATTCTGATCAACTTAAACTTTGTACAATAACTTCTTTGGGGTAAATTCAGCAACCAATGTGCTATCCTATGATCGACATGAGGACCTGAGCTTGCATGCATCCACAGGAAACAAACCTTATGTAGTGTATTGCGAGACTATCCGCAACTAGGCTGGCAGAGATAGACAGATTATTCCAGCCACTGGGGCCTCGACCTGTATATGTACAATGTTTGGCAAAGGCATTTTCCTGGAATGCATTATTCAAGCTCACATATCCTCCCTCCCCCATTTACCTGGAAACAACTTATTAGGGAAACAATCCCCAGGAGCAACCAAAGATATATTTTCATGACCTCCGAAATATTCCACAAAGAAAGTAAGTTATGAAAAGTTCTAAAATTAAATCTCCTTCCAACAGGCCGCTAGTCTGATTCGAAGTAATTTCTATGACGAGTGGTGCTCGCGCCACTCATGTTGCTCATGCCGCGGCACTCATGCCCCTGCGGGCACGGGCTTCTGAGTGTAATGACTGCCCCGCTACCCTCAGTGACCCTCCATTTGTGGTCCGTCGCTGGCCCCCCTCAAAATGAGCAGTGCAGAACTTGGCAGTCAAAATGCTGATTAACAGCAGACACAGTTCAGTAAAGTTCATACAAGCGGTTAAAAGCAGAATATGCAGCAGGTCTAGAAGTCCCGTTCCAAGGCAGCCTCCTCCACTGAATGCAGCTGTCACCTGCAACTGGAGTGATGATTTGAAGCTCAGTCTGCTGATAAACTCTGAGCTTTTATTTAATTTTAGTTACTGTCAGCTGTAAAGGAGACATTACTTAATTAATCTGGCAACAATCCTTTCTCAGACTCTAACTTGTCCCCACTGTCGCTTTATGGCATCTCCCCCCGCCCTGTCTGGACACTTAGTTTTATAGCCACACTGCTACTTTCTGATTGGATGATCCATTTTCCATTGGCTTGTTATATACTTTTACCACTAGAGGACACCACTGCTCTAAACCTCAACCAAGACCAACTTCATTTCTGTTACATGACCATGACTACAGTGAAAGGAGGGTAGCCCATCCTTTTAGCAGCTCATTACTCTCTCTCCCCCCTTTCAAGTCAAGCATCCCACTTCCCTCTAGGTGTCAGCGTGGCTCAGTTGGTAGCACATCTGCCTCTGGACCAGAAGGTTGTGGGTTCACGTCCACCACGAGGTTGGACTTGCACTTAAAACACTGGCATCCGAGTGCAATATTGGAGGGTGCTGTACTGCTGGGTGTGCCATCCTTCGGATGAGATGTTAAACCGAGGTTCCTTCTACCCATCCTGGTGTTGTCCTGGTGGGTGTCCAGGTAGAAGTAAAAGAACCTAATAAACTCTTCACAAAACAGTAGGGGACATTCCAGGTGTTCTGGCCAACATCCCCTTCCCATAAACTGGTTCATGCAATTGTCCAGGCTGTGTGTGGGTGTTGATGTGCGATATGGCTGTCACTACATTCAGTCACTTCACTACCATGTCTAGCATTACTTGTAAAGTGCCTTGGGATACACTGTGTAAGATAAATGCTGTTTCTTCTTCTTCTTCTTCTTCTTCTCCTTCTCCTCCTTTGCCTTGTGTGATCACTAACACAAGTATTCTTAATCAAACTTCCTCCTCCCCTGCTTAGCCTCTGTACATAGCCCTCCTCCAGCCCTAAGAGAGCATTTAAAAGTGTCCTCTCCCCAGCTCAGTGCTTACCAGGCATTCTCTACTCTGTATAAACCAAACCCTGTGTCCCCCACCCCTAGGTTAGGATGCATCTTGGGCATTCTGCCTGTACAGAGCTGCTCCTAGGCTGCACCACCTCTCTAATAATTATGGCTGCCTTGCACCTATTATTTCAAATGTTCATCTTGAACATCCTGCTCTCCATAATGGGTGTTGATTTCACTCAGCATCACCACAATAACCCTTTGCAAAGTAATACTGGCTATATGATAAGTACAATTCGTTTCACCCACAGGTGTGCACTGCAGAGCTGCACACCCAAAAAGTGGCTACCATAGCTTAACTACATAAACATTCCACACCCGCCTCCTTTCACTGATCTGATTGTAATTTACTTTACAGCAAAGTTGATGAGAGTCAGTAGGCGGTACTGCCGATCTAATCTCAGAGAACTTAGGGCCCAGTTCTTGTGCATTATACTAATGCTACTACTAATGTCAGGAAACATCCACCCTAACCCTGGCACTCAGAGACAACTGGTGGGACTCAATAAGAAGCAAGGTGTGCTATCAATTGCCTCAATTAACATATGCAGCTTGCTTGACAAGTTTGACACGCTGCAGGTGTGGGTCACCCAGCACAGGCCAGATAAACTCTCAGTAGTAGAAACTTGGCTCACCCCAAAGATCCCTAACTCTGCAATCGACATAGATGGGTACACTCTCTATAGACAGGACAGACTAAACAAGAGAGGTGGTGGCAGTGCTATTTACCTTAAGGACACCCTCTGGCACACCATTTCCTATTCAGGTACAGATAGCAATATCCAAGCACTAGCCTGAAACGTCTTAGTAGGCACACACAACAAGGCTCTCACTGTAGTGTCAATCTATATTCCCCAAGGACAGGTGGTTGGCCTGAAAGGGGTTGTAGACTACTACAGTAACCTTAACCACAACTCTGAAGTAATTATGGTAGGAGACTTCAATGTTAACTGGTTGTCCTCTGATGTGGCTCCTCACAAAGATGCATTATCCTCCAAATGTTGCCCAGCCAGTAGCCTTCTGTACTAGAATAAATTATCAGACAGGATCTATAACACTCCTAGACTGGCTGCTAACAAACTGGCCTGAGAGAGTCAATACCTCTGCTGTCCCCGTATTCAATCAGTGACCATTATTTTTTATGTCACTGGTCAAATAAACTGTCAAGCCCCGCTAAACATTTAACAAGTCGAGTATTGAAAAAGGGCATCTCGACTTATTAAGGTCTCACCTTAGGCAGCAAGATTGGTCCCCTATCAGTGCCTCAGAGGACGAGACCAAGCCCTCAATTATTTCATTCACATCTTCAGCACAGCCTGACATCTTCACCCCTCTGTGCAACGCAAGATCAAGGGTGCCAATAATCCGTGGGTTACACTGACTCTACTTGGGCAGATGGCAAACAGGAAAAGTGTGGCACTGGGCTACTGCCACAGGCAAGCAGGCTGATCTACAGGAATATAGAAAGTCCATGAATGCCTGCACACTGCGATATCGCTGCAAAAGCCCTCACTTTAAGGGTGAGCTTGCTAAGTCCTAGGGGATACTAGTAAATTTTGGGCTAACATTAAGGAACTTACAGGAAAGCCAGCAAAACTGCTCTACCATGTTGGACATGAGCTGAGTTTTTCCCTAGACCTGAAAACTATTGCCTATGCTTTCAACACTGCTTTCACTGACCTCAGTAGTGTCCTCCCGTTGACTATTTCAAGCCAGCAGAACACAATAAATATGTCCATAATCAAAATCAAGCACAGGGCACTTTAAGCCTTAACCAGAAAGGTAGCAAACAAATACCTACAACAGGTCCTAGGAAATCTAGGTCCAGTGGAGACACACTCAACCTCAAACTTATTGCCCTCACCTCGATGAGATCCTCTCCCGTTAACTCAGATCCTCAACTTATCTTTGCGCTTGCCAAATCCCTCAGAGATGGAAAACCGCTACTGTAACACCGATACACAAAAGTGGAGACAGGAATAAGCCCTCTAATTGTCATCCAATATCCATCCTCCCTCCCTCTCTAAAGCATTGGAACATATAATGACAGTCCAACAAGTTAACTATCTTGAAAATATCAGATTCAGTGCACCCAACAGCATGGTTTCAGGAAATCACACAGCACTACCACTGCACTAATTGAATTTATTAGCTATATACATAATGCCCTAAACTGTGGCCTAATAGTGAGGGCGACCTTCATAGACCTCTCAAGGCCTTTGACATAGTAAATCATGAATTACTGGTAAACCAACTATCCATCACTGGGCTCTCTAACAGTGCTGTTGGTTGGTTCAGCAGCTACTTACCGAGAGAATTCAACAGGTAAAGATAAATGGAGTCCTGTCAGATAGTAAGATAGTGTGCACTAGGGTTCCCAAGGATCAGTCTTGGGCCCCTACTGCTCAGCCTATTTCTCAACCATCTCCCTATTGATTGTCCCAAGAAAATGCTCCTATATGCAGATGATGCTGTGATCTTTACAAGTAGCAAGGACCCACCACTCCTGGAGAAGCAGTTTCAGATGCAATTTGCTTGCGTCGAGAACTGGTTTTAAAGGCACAAGCTGCTCATGAATAGTAAAAAAACAAAAGTTATGACTTCAACAAACCCTCAGAACAAAACAGAGCATACACACTCACTATAGTACATAACCTTAGCACCCCCTCAACCAGGTCTAGTCCTTCAAATACTTGGTGGTTACCCTATCCTTTTCCAATCACATCGACAATGTCACCAAAGATGACAACACCAGACTCGGCCTGTTATACAGACACAAACACTGCTTGACCAATGAGGCACTTCGGTTTGTAGTGGACAGCTCTGTCATCTCCATAGAGGATTATGACCTAGTTGTATATGGTGTTGCATCTGACACCACCCTTAAAAGGGTCTTTGTTGCTGTAAACAAAGCCTGAAGTCTCGTGTCTGGAGCCAACAGGCTCACACACACACACCTGACCTATACGCCCAAACGGAGTGGTTGCATCTAATGAGTAGACTGAAGTACCAGACATGCCTGCTAGCCAAGAAAGCTACATTGGGCCTTACCCCTTGTGCATTCAGGACCTACTGTGCCACACCTCCAACCTTCTTTGCCTCTGAGACTCTAGCTGCCATAAGTACAAGGTCCCTTTTGCTGTACCTCACAGGGGTCAAAGGTCTTTTGGGTACTGTGCCTCTAGCTGGCTCAGCTTCCCTCCAGGGCAATATCATGTTAGAATCTAAACTAGACCTTTCAAGCAAAACTTTGGGAACACCTCGTTGCTACAGGTGGCTGTGATTGCCCTTCATAGCTTCACCTGCAAACTGCCAAAATTACCCTCTCAGTGACTAGCCTAATACCCCACAGCACTTGCCCATCTGACACCCTGCCCCCTTCACAGCTAATTCAATGCTCACTCAGCACTTACCTGTATGACACCCTGCCCCCTTTACTGCTAACTCAATCCTGGCTCTACTTCCTCCCTACCACCCTCCCTTTATCGATTGTATTCTTGACAAATCCTTCTTGGCTGATTTTTGTGCCGACATCCTGTAATCTTTAATTATGTTTGTCTGTACCTGAGTTTGTTGGCAACGGCATCCTAGGCTCTAATATGTCTCTTCCCTAATGATATTATCCATTCATGACCCTTGATTGTATTGATCAAAGCTTTTCTCCTTTAAGTACAATTACCACACAAGTATGTTCTGTATAGCATCTCTCCATTATATAATTGCCAGGTAACCTAATTGTTTGTATTGTATTATATTGTCTTTTTAACTTGACGTGGAACCTTTGTAAAAGAGCTTCTATCTCAAAGGTATATTGTAATCCGAGATCTTGATAAATAAATAAATAAAAGCATATTTTGTATCTACCTTACTAGAAGAAGTAAATGCATACAGAAACAGTTCTAGTGAGGGTGCATAATGATCTGCTCAGGCCTAGAGATAGAGGAGACAGGTCAGTCCTTATTCTTCTCGATCTCTCCTCAGCCTTTGACACTATGGACCACGCTGTGCTTCTTGATCGACTCTGTGAGTTTTGTGAACTTGCCGGTACTGTCATCAGATGGTTTGAGTCCTATCTCTTAAACAGGGTGCAGCAAGTGGTGATGGGGAATTTCTCCTCCTCCTCCCCAATGACCCTGTTTTGTGGAGTACCACATGGCTTGATCTTGTCACCGATGCTGTTTGCAGTGTACGTGCTGCCCCTGGGTGAGATCATTCAACAGCACAGTGTGGAGTTTCACTGTTATGCAGATGATACCCAGCTGTACTTGTTTTTGCCCCAGGAACATCAGGAGCTGTCGATGTGCTCAACAATTGTCTGGCTAAAATCAATGACTGGATGGCTTCCAGCTGGCTGAGACTTAACCCAGCCAAGACAGAGGTACTGGTGATTGTGCCTGGTTGTGGATGTGATGCGTTGCCACCTGGGACTGGTTCAGGGCTTTTCCTGGGAGCTGCTCCATCGGTGGCTTCCCAAGGGTGCAAAATCTGGGCATGATCCTGATAACATATTGACTTTTTTTATTTGCCCGGTTCCCACGGCTTTTGGATGAGGAGGCCTTGTACCCTCCTACTCCATCCACCTGGGCAACCTCATGGCACCCCACCCTGGTTTCATCTGCACAGGGAGCCAGGGGTGTATGCATTTTCACCTGGTTTCTCCCTTTAGCCCCCGAGGACGCCGATGTGAAAGACGTAAGTCCTAGCAGATGACGTGCATATGCACGCCGCTGCAAGCGCCCACAGTGTTCTCCTCCCCGGTTCCCTGAAAGAACCACTGTTGCCCTTGAAAGCCCATGCTTCCACCGGCCCTAGGAGCGTCAGGTGCACTAAGCACCCTGGTACCCACCCTAGGGAGAAGGAGAGCATCCTTTGGAATGCTCAATCCTCTGTCCCTCATTGAACCCCAGCAACCCGAGTCCATTCCTCAACCCAGGTTGCCGGCATAGTGCGAGGTGGCATCCACGCCTCAACCCTCAGCACCACCGGTCGGCTCATAACAAACTGACTTTTGAAGATCAGGTGTCATCTGTTGTCTGCGGAATGTTGCCTGATTAAGCACCTCATTCTGTCTGAGGACCTGCCAATGCTAGTGCATACCTTTGTGACCTCCAGGCTTGACTACTGCAGCTCTCTGTACTTTGGGGTCACAGAAGGGACCCTTCGCAGACTACAGGTAGATCAGAACACAGCAACCTGGGTACTGACGGGCCTCTCGAGGTTCAGTCATGTGACCCCAGTTCTGTGGGCTCTGCACTGGCTGCCGGGTCAGATGGAGGGTCCTTTTCAAGGTGGGTCTTTCACCTTTAAGGCCCTAAACAGACTGGGTCCTGGTTACCTGTCAGAGCTCCTGACACTGGTGACTTCTGTCGCTTCCTCCGCCTCCTCTTCGAGGGGCCTCCTGATGTTCCCATGGTTCAGCTCAAGACCTCAGGAGATCGTGCATTTAGCATCTCTGGGCCGACCCTGTGGAATTGCTACCACCTTCGGTCCGGGAGGCCCTCGGTTGAGGTGTTCAAGTGGAGGCTGAAGGCTCACTTCTTTGTCCTAGCTTTCCAGATTTCTGAGTCCATCCTGTTTTAGTCCCTTTGTGACAGCCTGAAAGCCTTTTACTATTTTAAATTGTTATAATTAGTATTTATGAACTGTTATTGTTTTATTTATTTATGTTGTTTCTTCCTATGCTTTGTTATAATTTTGTTAGGCACCCAGAGCCTCTGGGATTGGGTGCCCTACAAATAAAATTGCCTTGCCTCGCCATTTCTCCCAGGAATGCATTTAGTGGTAGAGGGAGCATACCCTTGCTTGCTATCACCCCACTTCCTGCTCTTCGGAGGGCTGCTTGTTTTCAAGCTGCTTAGATTTGCTCATCCAGGATGTGTGATCCCAGTTCCTTTCTGGTAACCAGTTCTGAACATGTTTAACTTGGAAAGGTGTGTGTGTGTGTGTGTGTGTGTATGTGTGTGTACACGATGTGTGTATACACACATTTGTGTCTGTTGTGTGTGTATAAAACAGAGACTTCTAATTAATTATTCCTGAAGGTCCACCTCAATCCCTGACCCTCACCCTACCAAAGCTATGAAAACAGGCACTCATCTAGGGCACTTATTTCTTTCTTACTTCAAACTTGTATTTCAAGTGTTTGCACACTGCAGTCCTTGTCTATAAACTGCATTTCATGAATTGATTGTATTTATGTCCCTCATTCTGTATTACTGAGTACATTTGCATTCAGGCATTATCTTGCCCCCAGATTTTAGCTTTCCCCCACTGAAGTCATAGTTTACTGGTCATAACATAACAGTCCATTGCTGTCACAGACAGAGGATGGTGACTTCAGTGGGAGGAAAGGAGGATGAAATTAAGTCTGGGGACACAGATCCTGCTTTCATGTAAATATCTGCAGTATTAAAGAATGAGGAGACATAAAAGCAGAATATTAATGAAATATAAAATACATTCTGTCTAAATATTATATTTTAAAATGTTTTCCTGAATACTGGAAAAACACTTCAATTCTTCATCATGGTCAGTTCCAACTCCTCCACTCTACACCCTGCCTTGCAAAGGCAGAGGTGGTGGTAAATGGGGTGCAGTCTGGGAGAGGGGTGACCAGTGGGATGCCTCAGAGATTGGTACTGGGGCCAGTCCTGTTTAATGTCTTCATTAGTGACATTGCAGAGGGGTGGAGGAAAGGTCTGCTTATTTGCAGATGATACCAAGATCTGCAACAGAGTAGACAATCCAGAGGGGGTCAAAAGAATGAGGAGGAACAGGGAAAGCTGGAAAATGGTCAAAGGTGTGGCAGTTGAAATGTAAAGCAAAAAGTGCAAAATCATGCACCTGGGGTGAAGAAAACCCTGTGGAGAGCTACAGAATGGGGAGTGGTTGAAAGTCACCAGGGAAGAGAGGGATTTAGGATAATCATCTCAGATGACCTATGGGTGGCCAAACAGTGTAACAAGGCTGTGGATAGGGCCAGTGGGATATTGGGGTCCATAAGAAGGGGTATCACTAGCAGAAGAAGGGAGTGGTGATGCCATTGCACAAAACACTAGTAAGGCCTCATCTAGAATACTGAGTTCAGTTCTGGATGCTACATCTTCACAAAGACATAGACAGGGTGAAGGTGGTCCAGAGAAGGGCGACCAAAATGGTGCAGGGCTTGCATCATAAAACATATGAGTACAGATTAAAAGACCTCACTATGTATACGCTGAAGAGAAGAGGGAACTGGGATATTATAGAGACCTTCAAGTGTCTTAAAGGCTTGAACAAAGTGCAGAGGGTGACATCTTTCAGTACAAGAGTTGTACGAGGATAAGTGGGCACAATAGGAGATTGAGGGGCAGGATAAGTGGAAATGTAAGGAAGTTTTTCTTTACAGAGAACGTGGTGGATGCTTGGAATAGCCTACCCCAGGAAGTGGTGAGTGCTAACACAGTGGGGGATTCAAACATGCATGGATAGACAAAAGAGAACCTTAGATTTGGGAAGAGAGGCAAAAGCCAATGACCAAGAAGGGTTAGCGCCACTGATACAGGCAGGGAATATGGGAGACTAGGTGGTCCTAGTGGTCCTTATCTGCTGTCAACTACTATGTTACTATGTTACATTACCACAACCACAATGCAGGCGAAGTGCATAAAGTGAACTACAGTATGTAGGCTGGTGTGGAATACTGCTCATCATGGAGACCCAAACTTCCTTCTGAGCACTTTGTGTCTTACATCATGCCTTCCTCAGGGAGTGAAGCTACCACAGGTTAGCTGCCTAAATTGCCAGCACAGTATCATATTTGATGAATATTTATTAACTCATGTTTTTTTTTGTATGTGTGCAAGATTAAACCATGCATGTCCAATACATGCCATCATACTGTTAAAGAAACAAGCTTTTAAAGGGTGCTACCTAAAAGTGCAAGTGTGAGTGCATAAACAAAACAAAAAATGAAACAATTTAAAACTATTTTGAGAAACAGAAAGCAGTATTCTCATTGTAGCCTGTTCTGATACAGCATCCATTTTTATTATTATACTGAATCATCCTAAATAACATATGTAATACATTTCATGAAAAGCCACACACATCAGTTAATACAAATTATTATACAACTCAAAAGAAAAATCTTTACATTAAATGGTGTCTTGAGGAGGAATTGCTGATTAGAGAAGTACAACAGCTGAACTGGCCAAACTACTAAATTCTAAAAATTCTACAGTTAATCAAAAATGTTTTTCTCTCATTTGATGACAGAGCTGTTTCATTCAAATCTGTAAAATAAACTACTACTTACCTACGCTAAATATGGAGTAAGATCCAAAATCTCATTCAAACTATTTGGTGGCAGACTTCTCAGGTGAAGTATCTACCTTATCAAATGGTTGTCTGTTGATTCCTTTGGGGAAAATATTCTAATGCTATAAATTTCAGGCATGCATGATTTTATCATAGAATTTTAGAAAGTATGCAATGACTGGATTGGGTTCCAACCCATTTTGTAATGTTCTTATGGGCTCCTGCAATCTTGTTTTAAGCTGCCTGGTGGTTCTACCCACAAACAGTGTATTACTGAGCATGAGGCAACATAGATCTGAAATTCAGTGTAGCAGTTTACAAACTGTCGTAATTCAATGCTTTTCTTATTGCCAGGAGAGTTAGCAACTTCCTTGTTCAGCATGTTTACACGCAGAACATCTTTTACATAGATGGTACCCAACTGCCCTATCCACATTTCAGTTGGTTTTTCAATAACATGAATTTACATGACATTATCTCCCAAATTAGGTGCTTGCAAAAAATTCCTGGATCAGTCTCCTACACAGTCCTCAGGGAATTATCACTTGAAAGAGCTGGCCAGTGTTTTTAACACTATGTTGCTCACTTTAGGTATAAAATAATTATATTGCATCACAAAAGTGTTAGGGATTTCCCTTTGTTTCTCTAATGTTTGAGATCAACAAAAATACCCAAGGAATGTTTTTGATTTATTTAATGCTTGAGTAATTACCTTGGCTGAGTATACTCAAACACTGAACCTATTTTTCCAACTACTGCTGCTCAAAAACTTTGCACCATGGAACAGCTCCTCTTATAGCAGTACTAGATAATCAGGAAGTGATTATCAAAATTCTGTTTTTGGCTGGAAACATGCAGCCATAGTTCCAGTTTCCATATCTGTAAATATTTTTTCTAGTGATCTTTAGTTTTTAGATATTTAAAATGTATTTCCATTTTTGTGGAGCCACAGTAAATATGGCTACTGCCTCATTTTCAGCTGAGCTCCCCCTCATGTCGCATCACATCTTTTGTTTACTTCTGTGGGACCTTCTGCTGCATATTCCTGCTGTCCCTGTGTAGTACTGCGAGTCATACACATGTGGTTGGCAGCAGAGGGTTCCAGTTCAACATGGCGGGTGGAAGAAATGTAAACAAAAACAAAGAAAACAGAGCAAATTACGGGTGATAGTACAGTGAAAATAAGAAATATTACCAGGTAAGTGCTCAACAGAGCACGAGGAGTGAACTGTTGCAAAAGATCCAATTTTTATTATCTAGTACTGCTTTTAACTCTCAGAAACTGTTCCACTGGTATGCTGCTTATTGAGCTGGGGGAGTGATGCTTTCAGCTCTTAACAGGGCATTCCCAGCCCAGCCATCTCTTTCCTAGATGTACAGTATCTGTTTGTACCTCTTCATACTCATTGACGTTGAATTTAAGATCCAGAAAGTCAATATTAGTTCACTGACCTATGCAGCCAGTATAGTGTTATGCTTGTGCAACTGTGTTAGTTTGGTTTGGCCATTCGCACTCTCTTCCAGAGGAATTACCACCCTGTAGGGATATGAAGGCAAGGAACCTCAGAGAGGGTTCCACCCCTAGAGGTGCAATGGGACGTTCCCATGGCTAAAGGTACTTTAGGAATCCCCAAGAAAATGTAGTATTTCCCCAAAGAGGAGGCAACATAAAGCAGATGAGCAAGCAGTAACTGTGACATAGCAGTAGTAACAGTAAAGTAGTAGAAAGTATAGGTAGTTTGATAATGCAATGATATGCTCAGTTTTCATAATAACTGCCCAGGCTTGTGTAGCATGATACTGATGGCTTGCTTTGAGTAGGGGATCCCTAAGGAGAGGGAATGGCAGGACATCCTCCACCACCATTCAACAACAGAATCTACCTAAAGAAACTAGGGCAAATGACTAAGCTAACCAAGTGTTAGTGACCTGGGGGCAACAGGAGAGAAAAAACCCTATGAGGAGGAAACTCTGGGGATCCAAGGCCTAGGTCTTCCCTCCAGGCTTGGGATAGTTTATTTAGTGATGGTTCTGCAGCTGCAATTTGAAAACCCAATTGAAGGGAGGTGGAAAATATTCCAATTTGGAGGAAGGCTCTCATCAAACCCTCTAGTAGGAATGTGTAAGGTTAAGTAGAAAACTGTGCAACAATTCATGCATCCAAGGTGCAGGAGGACAGCAACAACTGCTGAGGCACTCACCTGGCCTACCCACCCTAAATCAAACCAGGTGAACCAGAGGCAGTCATAGGGAGAATGCAGTGAAGGTGCCTTTAGGGAAATCACTAGTCAATGGCCAACCGTTATAGTGGAACACTAGAGCCAAAGGAGATCAAATCCACCCTCAACCGCTTAGTCTTAAATTCTACACCACCAGGAGCTGCTGTTGCATAGCAGGCAGCTAAAGCCAAGCTTGGGTGAGGACATTCCAGCTATGGGCCAGGTGAGAAGGATCCCGCCCAAGTTGGATACGCCGATGATGCAGACTAAATGCGGAGCTAGACTTGTTGGCTGCAGGAACCCTGTGCCAGGAATAGAATGGCTGACATGCCCCACAATTGATTGAGAGCTGAAAGCAGGTGAGCTGAATGAGCACCGAGCTGAGATCATAATGAGCATTGAGTACTGAAACCTTGCAAGGTCAATGCATATTGAGTACAGTAGAATCCCAGGCTGAAGCTGAGGGATGGCTAGGTATGAAGCAATGGATTCATGCAAAGAGTAATGGTTGCATAAGCGTGGGACCTGATAGGTCAGTAAGCAGTAGTAGTAATAGGAGAACCTGCATAATGTATGGTATAGCATTTAAACAGCACTGAATTGAGGGCAAACCAGCCAAACAGGAATAGCCAAATCAAGGTGACAGACACCTGAGGATTTTCGCGCAATGCAAGATTTAATAAGCTATATTAACAGACTCAGCAAATAATAACTGCAATAAAACATGGAAACAGATGCTTGAAGCAGGTGTAGCCAGGCAGTGCAATGAAGCTCAGGTAGAATGAGAGCAGGAATGAGCAGCACAGCTAGGGTCAAAGTAAACTGTGTCAGGTGAAAGAATTAAGTATGCAAGATGGAGCAGCTATGGTTAGCTGAAACACACAGATAATAGTAGCAGTTGCATTGCAGTAGTTTGAGCGTGGTGAGCATAGTGTAAAAACACAAGCACTGGGTACAATAGTAAGTAAAGTAAACAGAAGTGGCTGCAATTGTAGGTAACGGAAAGCAGTAGCATGAGCTCTGAGTAGGTTCAGAGTTGCAGTGCAAGTAATTTGAGAGTGTAACTGAAAGCAAACAATATGTGCTCTGTAGTAGCAGTATGCTAGGAGTTTAGTAAATAAAAGCCCCCAAAAGACTAAACCAAAATACAGCAAAACAGGGAAAGCCCAAACAAGAAATAAAAACACAGGGAAGCACACAGCTGGAGGAAAGATACAAACCAGAAGCAGGAAACAAACACCAAGTCCAGCAGAGACCCAGATAAACAGCAGGCTTGGGAGGAGGCCCCAGCCAGCTCAAAGGAGAAACCAACATAGCCTCTGGCTGCAAAGAAAAAATGCTTCACAGTGAGGTTTACAGGAACTGCTTATATAGTTCAGGAAGTGGGAGTGGCTGACTGCTTGGTCACTGAACTACAGAGCATGCCTTTCATTTCTATCTAATTTGTATGTGAAACTCAGATTACAGTTTTTGGCATTAAGCCAAGCAACAAAATCATTTTCTTCTGCCCTAGTTCCTGACTATATTCAAAAATGTTAACAGGGGTGTGGCTTGACTCCGAGGTTAATGGCGACATAACCTGGTAGCCCTGTCGTCCCGGGATCTAAATGATAAATATCACCAGTCTACACCCAAGAAACCTATGCACCAAACAGCCCATCTATGGTACCTTAGATCCAGGAGTGAGAATCTATTTATAAACACCCACAGTCAGCATTACATGGAGCAACAGTGATTGAAGTTAAACTCAAAATATGGCTCACAGCACGGAGCTGGCAATAAGTGCCGACCTCAACATGTGGTGAATTAACAATATGTCTGGAGCCCTTATGCAAAGAATGGCTGAAGTCACCCTGGCATCCAACAGCACTACTATAGCAATCCAACAGATGGAAGCCAAGATGACCAGGATGGAAAACCAAGTCTCCAAAAATTCTGAGGCCATAGACAACCATACAGCCATCATGAGAGAACAGGAGCTTATCATCCACCAAATGAAGAGCAAGCTGGACGACCTAGAAAATAGGAGTCTTGTTTAATAACTTGCAGCTCCTGAGATTCCCTGAAGGAGCTGAATGGGGAAATCTGTTGGACCTTCTATACAGTGAACTGCCCGAGATACTTCAGCATGAATTACCACCTGGGATAGTGATTAAGAGGGCCACCGGTGCTGAATCCAGCCCCTAAACCAGGGAGAGGCTGTTGCCCCTCATGGTGAGAATTTTAAACTGCTGATAAAGACTGGACTATGGCCAGGGCCAGAGAGCTGGGTGCCCTATCATGGAGAGGGCACAGGATCTTAATTTTTCAAGATTACTCCTGAGATCTTACCAACAGAAGGAAGGAGTATACTGAGGCCTGCTGCCTGATGCACTTGCTAGGGATCCGCTTCACATTATGCTACCCTGCGGTTGGAAATCAATGGGGCTTTGTCTCATTTGCCTACCCCGAGGCCCTAATGGACTATCTTAACAGAAATTGGCCCAACCATGGCAGATTGAGGGTTCAAACAGCATACTGATGCAGCAGAACGCAGAAGGCCAGGGTAGAATAACGTTACCCATCAGCTGCATACCTCTACACTGAACCCTGAATATCAGAAGCAAGTGAAGGATACTTGTGGCCTAATGATGCAATCCAGGAAGTGGCAGCAGTCTTGCAGGCATACGAGGTGGGAGCCTTCCCATGAGCGGTATGGGAGAATGCAAGTAGGAAAAGCAGATTGCAGGAGAGGCCCGCAAGGACATTTAGTCCTTTTGTCAGGAAGAACAGATGTGAAGCCCTGTCTAACATCAACTCTGGGGAACTGCTGACTTTCCTGAGTATCTGAAGGAAGAAATGCTATTGAGGCCACCACGACTGAAGCTACACTTGGAACTTGGACTGTGGAGGAGAGCCCCAGTGCTGCTGCACCCCAACCCCAGGACTTACTAGAGCCCAAGGATTCTGGCCTTTTGAAGTAGGCACAAGCTACACTGATGGAGAAAGGGGAGCCCAGCAAGGAAAATCCAGCCTAACTGAGTCAGATAAGTGTTCCGCTTTGTTTTTCTGGAGGATCAGGGCATAGGAAGGGTAGGAGAGGGGCTTGTAAGACAGTAAGTTACACCCATAGCTCCAGGACAGTCGGCAGTCATAATGGATGCCTTGCATGCCCACCCCTAATAGAGCAACTCCAGGGAATTAGCCAGCCCCCTATGCCCTGATGTACTTGAAACAACTGACAGGGTACTGCCTGTAAAATGGTTAATTGTAGGTTTTGCTGAACTAAACTGGTTGTTGGGACATCATTTTAGAGGAGGGCCAGTAATGGGGTGGGGTGGAGACCTGGGACTGAACAAAAGGATGTGGTATGTGAATGGGGCATGATATTTCACTGTCAGAACCTGTACCCATTATGTCTTGACTAAACATGCTCAAGGTGCTGAGGAGGTTAATGCAGCCAGTGGGACCCCGCGTGATAAGATTGCCACCATCAGTTCGGAGATCCGCTCAGCCTCCATTGGGCCTTGCATATGTCAGCAGGAGGTCGCAGATGCTCAGTTTGTCTGGTCTAACTTTGGCCAGTTGGAGATCACAGATGTTGTATGGATCATTCAGGAGTTGCATCCAACTTACTGTAGTTTGGATCCGGCCCAATGCACCTTTTAGTGGGGTACGTTGAAATCATCAGCCCAGTCCTAGTGGAAATAGTTCAGGGTTCATTGAAATTGGGGTGTTTCTGCACGCCTGAGGAGGTGGTAGTGATAATTTCTTCTAAGAAGACCTCCCTCAACCTGGACTGTTTAGCTAACTACAGGCCTATCTCTAACCTGCCCTTCGTGGGTATGCTACCAGGTCAGTTTGCGAATGCAAGTCAGTGTATGCTAAAACTGCACAACACAGACAGCTCTGGTGGGATGTGGGGAATTTTGTATATGCTTTTTATATCCTAAAGCTATATTTGCTATAATATGCCTTGAAGTTATGCTTGCTTTAAAAGCCATGCTGTAACAAAGTAATAATGAATGTAGTAGAAATTCTGAGTTCATGTTTTCTTTAGGGTTATAGAATTTGTACTGAGGTTACTTGAGGTACATTTGGGAAAACAGAAAACTAGATAAACTGAGCAGAACTGGTTGTACCAGCCTGAAAATCAGACTTGGACAAAATATAGAGATAGGAACATACCTGGGCAAATTTAATAATAACAGCACGTAGTGGCATTGAAGATAAGCTGTACGTTGCTATGGTGTGAGTGAAACTCATTGTCTCTCTCAGGTCAGCTTGACCCAGGCATATGTATCAAGCAGTAATGGGAAAGAAATGAATTGCAGTGAAAGTACCTCATACAAATCAACATGTTTTTCTTTTTCTGTTACATTGCTGAAAACTTGTTATGCTGTTTATGATTGGCTCATACTGAAATGTTAGTATTTTTCAAGATAAGACGTGCAAAATCTAGCTTATAAAAGCTGCTGTAAACTTTAATCAATGACGATCTCCTTAGTAGAAGTCCCACATGCATGTGTGAGATATTTGATCAAATAAAGCGACGTAAGACAAAACCCAGTGGTGTGGTTTTTGCCCCGGACGACGGGAGTGGTTGCTCAGGTAATACTTACAGTGAGAGAATTTATGATCACAGTTTTCGTGAGTCGGCAGGATGAGTTCTTCGTCCGTGTCACCGTGATCGGGTTGTTTCTGGACAAAAGAAGGACATTTTTGTGGAACCCCATCAGGACGTGACGCTTAGGGGCCGGCGACACTCATCATCACTGTAAGTATATAGTATACCTTGAAGTGAGTGTGCACTATAAAGAACAGGCCTAGATAAAATGGGAAACAAGGAACAAAATAACCTAGGTCCAGAGTTAGTATTATCTGGACCAGCAAAATGTATGGTTGATAAGTTTGGCCAGGATTCGTCTCTGAGATAGGACAATGGCATAAGTTGACCAGGGAATATTTCTTTATAGGTACTTTTAGTATAGATGTACTAAAGGAAGCAAGGATAGCATTGGCAGAAAAAGAAAAGAGCAACAAAAAAGGTGCAAGGTAGACTGGTCAAGGTTTAGAATATGGGAAAGAGAGGCAGAAAGGCGACATGAAAATCAAGTAAAGGGATTAATGGTAAAGCAAGAGGAGGAAGAAACTGAACGCTGTAGGAGGGTGTTTCACCATCACGACACTTCTCACCATATCGGCCCCTTCCACCAACTGTTCCGCTGAACCACAGGCAGGGATGGTGCCAGAAGGGCCACCAATACAGGGAGTAGTGCAGCCTGAACAACAAGCTGCCCCAGCTGTGCAGGCTGCCCTTCCTGCTCAGCAAGTACAGGTGGCCCAACCAGCCCAAGCAGTACAACCAGCCCAAGCAGTACAACCAGCGCAGGTCGTACAACAGGCTGCCCAACCAACTCAGGTCCCACCAATTCAAAAACAGCCTGTTCAACCTCCTGTGACTCTGATGCGGAGGTTGCGTCAAAACCCCAATGGTCCCCACCCTGTTCAGTTGAACACTGACTCAGATGAGGAGCTAGAAATAGAGGGACAGAAGAGGACCTGGTAGAAGCAGTGGAATCTATGTCACTGGTGGGAAAGGTACAGGCAAGGGAGATGGGAAGGCTTGGGTGTTTAGGCAACTAATGCAAGGGCTAAGGGCCCAAAACAGGCAGGGGGAAGACAGAAACTAAAACAGCAGTTGCCTTTTGATACGTTATCCCAACCCACACCCCGAGGCAGGGAGACTGGCTATCGTGAGACCAGCCTGCAGTCCCTAAATACATTGAAGTGGACCGCCCATGGAACCCTGAGGAGTTGAGAGAGGCCCTGAAAGATATACCAAAACCTCAGAATAACATAGAAGAATATATCAAGGAGTTAACAAACTTAATCAAAATGTATGAACTATCTACGACTGAGGTTGGAGAATGTTTAGACGAACATTAAAGGGCATGTGGGAGGAAGTAAAGGAAGCCTGGGACCCAGAGAAGCTAAGGGCTGAAATTATGCCACAATTTAATTCTGTGTGCATAAAACTACGGGAAAAATACCAGGATGTGACAGACTGGCCTTGCATCCGGATACGAAAGAAAGATGAGGAATCAGTACGCCATTACAAGGAAAGATTGCAGGGGTCTTTAGGCAATTTTCCGGTATTGACCGATAATCCCGCATATCAGCATCAGTTGGGTATGGCTTTTGCGCTGGACTGAGTGGAGCCAATTAGATTGGGAGTTACCACAGTGTGCATTGATGGGAGACAAAGAAAATGGTTGACCTAGTGCCGAGTGCTGAACATGCTGAGAGACAGCAGAAGGAGATACAAAGGAAAAGAAAGAAAAGCTAGAAAAGGCTCAGCTAATGTATTTTGAAAGAGACAATAAGCAGCCCCAACAGGGAGGTTGAAATGGCAACAGAAGAAGACAGAGAGGATGAAATAATGGAGGTTATCCACAGGGAGGAGGGGAAAAGGGCAAGAAGGAACGGCAGGACAAAGACCCAGACAGGGAGGGGTATCATCTGCTTTGCTTGTGGAGAACAGGGACACATAGCAAGAAATTGTGTAAAGGCAAACCAGTGGCAGCGTAATCAAGATTCCAATGCCCTCTTGTCTCTGCCACCACCCTCCTGCTCCACAACAGTGGCAGCCAAATCAGCAGCAAGGATGGAGTGGAAACTCGGATCCTCAATTCTGACTAATAATGTTGGCTTTGCCAATGACAGCTGAAGGTTAGAGGAACACCCTCCCCTTTTCACAAATGCTATGTGCTTCAACAATGCCAGAAGGTAGTCCAGTAATAGACTTAATAATCATGAACACCAAGTTGACCTTCTTAATAGACACAGGTGCCTCAATGTCAGTAATTCAAAGAAGCAAGTTAAATGCACCTTATCCAGTCGAATGGTGACAACAATAGGGGCATCAGAGTACCACAAAGAGAGTAATTGATAATCTCATTACCAGTTCTGTGGAAAATGGAATTACAACATATTTTCCTCAGTAGCACGACCTGTCCTGTGAATTTATTGGGAGGATCTCCTGTCAAAGGTAAATGCACAAATTACATGTACCTCAGAGGGTCAATATAGAAGCACCAGGAATAGGCTTGTACCCATGTATAGCTGAAAGAACAGGGATTGGCTGTATAGCTGGGAACTGACAGAACCTAAGGGAAATGTGTTGGTTACAAGGGTGGGCAGAAGAAATAACACATTGTAGGTTGCAGTTACAAACAGATTTGCATTGCACTACACACTATGCAGTAGGGGGTCGGACATGGATTATGAGTGCAAAGAGTGGGGAAAACAGCCTGTAGAGCAGACCATCTGGGTGTCAGAGATATATGTGGCAAAGAATTGTTGTGCAGCCTCAGTCAGACTAAATGCAGAGCAACTGAAAGTATTCCAAGTGCCAGGGTCATATCCACACTTATTTTGGCCAGAGAGCCCCCTGAGTGGAAAGACTTGGGGTCATGGTAGCAGAAATGGTACAGTTGCATGATTGGGAACGTAGGAAGCAAGCTAATATCAAAGGCTGGAAATTGTGAAAATACATAATCAACAGAAAAATTCAGGTACGAGGGATGAAAGAAGTGAATGTGCGAAAGGTTTGTGAAGAAATAGGCATGCAGGAGAGTGTAAGTTGGATAAATGAGTTACCAGCAAAGCTATGGGCAGAATCAAAGTATGATGTGGGATTACTGAAGAATGCACAACCCTTATGGTCAAGCCAAAGTCCTCTTACAGACCGAATAGGCATCAATATCCTCTGTAAAGAGGCAGAGGAGGGAATAGCCCCAGTGCATGCAGCATTAGTGGAGAGGGAGTAATCGTCCCTGCCCATACTGCAACGGTAAATACACCAATTTTACCAGTGAGAAAGCTAAATGGAAGCTACCGCAGTAGGACCTGATAGCGGTAAATGAAGCAGTACATGTGCGGCATTCTCGTAAAAGCAAACCCAATTACAGTATTGTCATCCATTCCACATAACAGCTGTTATTTCACAGTCATTGATTTAGCAAATGCATTTTATAGTATCCCCGTAGAACCCAGTAGCCAGGAATGGTTTGCATTCACTTACAAAGGGGAAAAGTGGACCTGACTCGCATGCCCCAAGGCTATGCTGAGTCTCCAGCAGTATTCTCAGCTCAAATGAGAGAGAACTTATCCACTTTTGTGCCCCATTGGGCAGTACTCTAATACAGTATGTGGATGATTTATTGCTTACTAGCCCCAGTAAGGAAGCAAATGAACAGGATACAAAGTTTTATTACTTTTCTTGGCTGAGAATGGGCATAAAGTGTCTCGAGAAAATTGCAATTGTGTAAAGAGCAAGTGAAATATTTGGGTCATGTGTTGTCTGCAGTGGTAGAAAGTTAGACCCTGAGAGAATTAAAACATAGCAGCATGGCCACGCCCAGTTACAAAGCAGCAAATGATGTCTTTTTGGGTATGGTGGGCTATTGCAGAGCTTGGATCGTGGATTATGCTATGTTGGCACAACCTCCATGAAGCCATATATGGCACAAAATGCAGATGAATGAGGAGATCAGGTTGACACCTGGTCTAGAGACCAGTTTTGCAAAACTTAAAAATGTATTGATCACAAGTCCCTGTTTGGGACTACCAAATTATGAGAAGGGTTTCAATTTGTTCGTAAATGGTAAGGGAGGTTACATGTCAGCTGTATTGACACAGGAGCATGGGGGGCAGAGGCCCAGCATATTACTCGAGTGTTTGGACTCAGTGGTATGTGGGATGGTGTCTTGCTTGCAGTCAGTGGCAGCGGCTACTGAAGCAGTGTTGGCATGCGTGGATTTGTAGGATTCTGTGCTTTGACAGTGCATGTGCCTCATTCTGTACATTCTATTCTGCTACAAGCTCGCACAGCTCATTTAACGCCTGCACAATTGCTTCAGTATCAAAATGTGTTACTAACCATGTCTAACATAACTTTGAAAAGGTGCACCATTTTAAACCCAGCGACATTGCTCCCCACCCCGAAAGAGGGAGGAGCATGACTGTGGGCAAGTAATTGACTTAGACTGTAAGCCTCGACCGGATATTACTGACGCATCCATACAAAACGCAGACTTAGAATTATTTGTTGACGGCTCAGCACAAAGAGATGAAAAGGATCCCTTGGTAGGTTATGCAGTGTACTCCTAACTATGTCGTGGAAGGAGCAAAGTTACCCCACTGAACGCCAGCCCAAGCTGCTGAACTCATAGCTTGACGAGAGCTTGTATAATAGCAGAGGGTAAAACAGTTAACATATACACAGATAGTCGATATGCATTTGGGGTAGCTCATGATTTTGGCACCTTATGGAAACATAGAGGGTTTTAACAGCAGCTGGAAACCTATTAGCATGAATTTGGTAAAAATCTTTGTTAGCAATCCAGAAGCCAGAAAAGTTAGCAATTGTAAAATGTCAAGCCCATACTTAACCAAGATTTTGTCTCTGCAGGAAATGCGAGGCTGATGCAGCTGCAAAGGAAGCAGCTCTTCTGGGAGTGTTCGAATTTCTAATGTCTTTGACTATAACTAACCAACTTGATTTATTCTCAGTAAAGGATGTTGCAACTTTACAACAGTCGGCCAGTGTAAAAGAGAAACGTAACTGGCAAACAAACTGTAAATTTGATGCTAGCACTAAGGTGTGGACTAAACCCCGATGGCAGGCTCTGCCTGCCCTCGCAGTATTTCCTTTGGCAAAATTGGCCCATGGGGCCGATCATAGTTTCAAAAGTGGAGTGGCTCTAATCTTGTAATAAAACATTGGTATGTTGTTGGCTTTACCGTGATATGCTGAAGATTTTGTAAAAGTGTGTAATATGTATGCAAATAATGTTGGCAGAGGACTCAAGTAACCCCTCTGCCCATCCTTTTCTACAGGACCTTTGAACATTTAATGATGGATTTTATTGAGCTAAACCCGTGTGAAGGGTATAAATATTGCTTAGTGATTATAGACATGTTCTCCAAGTGGGTAGAAGCATTCCAGTACGGAAAACCACGGCCTGTACAGTAGCAAAGGCCCTGATTAGAGAAATCATACCAAGGTGGGGATTCCCACCCGCTCTCCAGCTATAATGGCTCACATTTGCAAATGAAGTCATCAGAACCTTGTGTGAGGCACTGCAAGTGGATTTACAAATGCACTGTGCCTACCACCCACAATCGGAGGGCAGTAGAAAGGGCAAATCAGACATTAAAGCTAAATTGACCAAAATTATCACAGATACTGGCCTTAGTTGGGTAAAAGCACTACCAATAGCCCTAATGAGTATGAGGGGAGAGCTGGCCCCGTGGGTTTATCACCTCATGAAATTTTGATGGAAGGCATCTCAGAATGACAAATGTCCCTTCCCACAAAACCAATAACATTGCACGGTTTAGATAATGAAATGATTGCCTATTGTTTATCTCTTAATGCTGTTTTAAGATCTCTATCCTAGGGTAAAGCTGTACTTCCAGTTCCCTTGGAGGGACCCTTGCATAGGATAGAGCCAGGAGACTTCGTGGTTATCAAGGACTTCCGAAGAAAAAGTGGTGCACCCAGGTGGCGAGGACCGCTTCAAGTGCTCCTGACTACCGCCACTGCCATAAAGATCGCGGAGAGAGAAACGTGATTCACGATCTCATTGTCGCTTGGTACAGCATCTACAGTCGATACCATTGCACAGTGAACTGAGCAACCATGAAAATTGTTATCGTTTGTTTTCGCCGACTATCACTATTTTTTGCTATGGGCCTGGATACGAGGGAGGCAACTGCTCCCGTCAAGAGCACAGAGCCATTGCACATTACCAACACTTGGTGGACTTTAATGAACTTACATGCTAATAATGCTAATGTCTCTGATTGCTATGTATGCACTAGCCTCCTTTCTCTGCAGCCGTAGGGCTCCACCCAAAACCGAGCCTGTAAATAGCACTGAGGCCAGCGAGATTCTCAGTGCCATCAGGGAAGAAACATCACTAATGCCCTAGATTATGCTACAAACAAAATAAAGAACCTAACTGTGTTTCGGGCATGATTTTACTGCATGGTACAGCTCACCGAATGATACAAATGTGTCAACCCCATTGTATCTAGATGTTAGACAACAGAAAATATCAGCCAGGCTTTGCCTGTGTAATAAACAATTAACCATGAGTTTAGCGCCACTGGGATGGTCCACGTGCCAATATTGTAGGCACTACAACAGCACCACCAAGTCCGAATCCACCATAACCAACTGCTCTCACAGATGCCCACAGTACATCCTGATTTCACTGCCGGGCAGTCTGTCAGGTCTATACTGGTAGTGGGGATAGGGCTTATTTTTTCCTACCTATAGGGTGGACGGATGCTGCTATCTAGCCACACTCACCCCGCGCCCATGTATATAAGTACAATGCATCTGCTATACATCAGCGTAAGCTATATAAATCAAATTCAAAAAGGAGGTGCCGGACGCTAATAAACGTGTCCCAGTGGGGAAGAAATTTGGGCAGGAATCTTCCCATGGTGGGGTGTTGTTCAAACATGCATTACATTGACCAGTTAAGCTATGAGTTAGAAACGTTAATTAATGATACCTTGAAATCAACTGACTTGTTGACAGCTGAAATTAAAGCACTTAGAATCGTAGCTTTGCAGAATAGAGCCACACTTGATTATGTATTAGCTTTGCAAGGGGTGTGCGCCATTGTAGGGGAAGAATGCTGCACCTATATACCAGATGTGACTAAAGTATAATAGTTAACAAGTTGATACAAAGCATCAAAAGGGGAGAGTGTGAGGAATTTTTATATATGCTTCTTTTATATCCTAAAGCTATATTTGCTATAATATGCCTTGAAGTTATGCTTGCTTTAAAAGCCATGCTGTAACAAAGTAATAATGAATGTAGTAGAAATTTCTGAGTTCATGTTTTCTTTTAAGGGTTATAGAATTTGTACTGAGGTTACTTGAGGTACATTTGGGAAAACAGAAACTAGATAAAACTGAGCAGAACTGGTTGTACCAGCCTGAAAATCAGACTTGGACAAAATATAGAGATAGGAACATGCCTGGGCAAATATAATAATAACAGCACGTAGTGGCATTGAAGATAAGCTGCACGCTGCTATGGTGTGAGTGAAACTCATTGTCTCTCTCAGGTCAGCTTGACCCAGGCATATGTATCAAGCAGTAATGGGAAAGAAATGAATTGCAGTGGAAAAGTACCTCATACAAATCAACATGTTTTTCTTTTTCTGTTACATTGCTGAAAACTTGTTATGCTGTTTTATGATTGGCTCATACTGAAATGTTAGTATTTTTCAAGATAAGACGTGCAAAATCTAGCTTATAAAAGCTGCTGTAAACTTTAATCAATGACGATCTCCTTAGTAGAAGTCCCACATGCATGTGTGAGATATTTGATCAAATAAAGCGATCGTTAAGACAAAACCCAGTGGTGTGGTTTTTGCCCCGTGACGACGGGAGTGGTTGCTCAGGTAATACTTACAGTGAGAGAATTTGCGATCACAGGGAACAGCGACCGGGTGCAAAACCGCTAAATGGTCTATGCGCCGGTTGTGCACCCTGTCACTGTCCTCTAGCAGAGGATAAGTTCTCTGCTGGAAGGAGGGTCCTACGAGCAGCTGCCGTGGCTTGACAGGATGAGCCACAGGCATTGAGGTGGTGCATCTGCAGACCAGGTATTGAATCCTGGTCCCAGATGCATGGAATTTTTCTTTTATTCGCAGTTTGTATGATTTCAGTGTATAACCCCCAGAATTGATCATTTTAGTGGGGTTAGAATATAGCCCCTGTAACAGGGGTGCAGGGGGTAGAGCCCCTCAAAACACCTGAAATGCCTATGGCAATATATTGTGCTGTAGTGACAGCATAGTATATTGCTGCGCATCATTTCTTGTGATATGACCCATGCCGTGGGCAAGATTATTGAGAAGGCAGTTATGAAACAACTGGAGGTCCATTTAACCATCTGCGAGGTCCATGAGCCATTTCAGTCCAGATTTAGGAAGAGGCACAGCAATGAGATGGCGCTTGTTCAGGTACTAAATGATCTACTAACTGCAAGAGATCGAGGGAGCCATTTCATCTTAGTTCTTCTTGATCTCTCCATAGCATTTGACACCGTGGACCATAATGTGTTGTTGGAACAATTGCAGATGTTCTGTGAACTGTCTGGGACAGTCCTCAGGTGGTTTTGATCTTTCCTCATGGGGAGGACTCAGAGTGGTGTCGGTATTTATTCCTCGCCCTCTCTTTTCTGTGTGGTCCCGCTGGGTTCCATACTTTCACCCATGTTGTTCGCGGTATACATGCTGCTCTTAGGAGACATTATAAGGCAGTATGGGCTGAGTTTCCACTGCTACATGGATGACACTCAGCTCTACTTGTCTTTTGTACCTGAACAGACTGGGGCAGTTTTGATGTTTAACAACTGCCTCTCTAGGATCCAGGACTGGATGAGGACCTGCTGGCTGAAGCTGAATCCTAATAAAACTGAGGTGTTTGGTAGACTCAGGTCACCAAGGTTTAGGTTCAGTAGCTGGTCAACCGCCTGGACTTAGCCTTGATGGAATCCAGCTGCACACCTCTGATCAGGTGCGAAACCTTGGCGTTATTCTTGATAGTGACCTGACTTTAAAATTGCAGGTCTCTGCAGTCATGAGAAACCCTTTTTACCACCTGAGAAAAAACAGGTTAAGCACCTTGTCCCACTCAGTAACCTACCAACACTGGTCCACACCTTTGTGACCTCCCACCTTGACTACTGCAATTCCCTTTACCTAGGGCTACTGGGGGTTGATATCCGCAGACTGCAGCTAGTCCAGAATGCAGCAGCCAGGCTGTTGATGGGCTTACCTAGATTATGCCACAACATGCCCATGCTCTGCAGCCTGCACTGGCTGCCAGTCTATTGGTGGAGCACCTTCAAGGTCAGATTATTGGCCCACAAGGCCCTACATGGCCAGGGACTGTGCTATCTGCAAGATCTCCTCCATCCTTACCACCCTCTCCAATCCCTCTGCTCCTCTGATGAGGGATTGCTAGAGGTTCCCAGGGTTAGGATTAGTACCTATGATGCTCATTTGTGTTTGTGGCCCCTACCCTATAGAACTCTCTACCTTGACTGTCAAGAGTTTTAAATCAGCCTTGAAAGCCCATTTATTTAGCTTGGCTTTCCAGACTACAGTTAGAATTATATTCAACTAGCTGGCCCAGTGGCATTGAGGGTTGAGGTGCTGGACACCACACCTCATGCTATGATGGTGACCCAGGTTCAGGAATGACCTCAGATCATTGCAGTGCCAGCACGGGGTGGGTGGAGGTGGGATTGAGTGTGCCGTCAGGCTGCTCTCTCCCTGGGGTGGTGGAGGTGGGTTTTTGACCTCCGCAGAGTTCTGTCCCCACCAGATGGAAGTCTGTGGGGTAACATTGGCGGCAGGGTGGCAGTATGGGTGGGTGGAAGGGGCTGAGCTGGCTTCTGGTGTGCATGCATGTCTTCACAAGCACGTATGGCCATGTGCCGGACCTGGGGAACGGAGAAAACCCAGAAAAGATATATATATATATATATATATATATATATATATATATATATATATATATATATAAAATAATATTCAGCTTTACTAGATTAATTTATTTGATGGCTTTAGTTAATTTCTATTTACTATTTGACATTTTATTGTAGTTCGTTTTATTGCACAAGCGCTTTGGTCTTAATTGGAATTGCACTTTTATAAATAAATGATTGCTTGATTGATTGATTGCTATACCCTGTGTGCTTACTGAGAAGGACACTGGTCTATATAACATTCAAACCATAATTGATGGTGGCCCTTGGGCTGTAAACTCACTACTTCACGACTTTCACAGATAAAACTCTGGGGTAGCCTAGCAGCATCTCACATTAATATGGAATGGCAGCCCCAGTTAGGGGTGGTCTGTGACCCCAACCCACCCAACACAGCAGCACATCCAGTATAGACTCAGCAGCTTACTAAGAAGAGAGAACATTAGGCATGAAGTACTAGGAATGTCAAAGATGAATGACAAATGCATGCAAATCCTATCTGGGAGGCATGGGCAGAGGTGATGACCACCTTAACCATACCTCCATTTGTGAAAGGGTAATATCCAATAATGGGACCTCTGACTAACAGAGGTATTCCACCAAAGACCACTCCCTGTAAGAAGAGCAGTTTAGGCCTCAAGAGTCCTTCTGTCTCCAGCTTGTTAGACCAGTCCTGTCTAATGTACTGTAAGTGGGAGAGATTTTGTGATAGGGACTCTCTTGCTCCTAGGATGGGCTTCATCTCAGTAGGAGAGGTAGTTCCATACTAGGAAAGTCTTTGGCAAATGAAATAGAAATTCATTTAAACTAAAAATGTGGGGAGAATGGGAAGAATCCCAATGTTATCTTATAATGCAAGATCCTTAAACAATATTAACAAAGCTGAATTAGAGGTTAAATGTACTCTTCAAAATCTGGGTATTATTGCAGTCACCAAAACATGGTGGGATTCCTCTAACAAATGGGCTAGACATATTCCAAACTATAAACTATACATTAAGATAGAGAGAATAGACTAGGTGGAGGAATATGTTTGTATGTAAGAGATGATATTCCATCTTGTGAAATAAATCTATCAGATAACTTGGAACGCTCTGGTAAAATTCAATTAAAAGGACAACCTAAATGAACTATTGAGGTTTGCTATAGACCACCATCTGCAGATCTTCAATATACAACTGACATGATCCATATGTAACCCCTCACCCCTGCCTTTCTAGCAAAACGACAGGTGGCATGCTGTTGAAGCTGACAGCAGTACCTGGTGGGGACTGGGTTCAGGGAGGATGAGGTTACTCGGCACAGGGGACCTAGGTTTGGCTACTCTGAACAGGGGCACCCAAGCAAATCCGAACACAGGAAGCAATAACTGTAATGTCCAGAACCAGGAATGGATTCTTCAGTGTGGCTTTTATTCACATCCAAGCTGAACAAACAAAGCATAGACAGACCCCATGGGGCTACATTCTGGTAATGCAGATTAGAGACTATAGAACACTTTATCACTATTTCCAGCCCTCAGGCTCTAAACCCACCAGGCACACAGCCCAGACTTGCACGCAGCATTGAGCACAGTCTGACTTGTACACTACATGGGTTTCCTCACTGGCCCGGCTCCCCGTCAAGCACTTGATCCATGTCCATTTGAGGAATGCACCATTATCCTGTTGTGGCTCCCCAAACCACATTAGAGTCTTTGTCTCCTAGAGAGAATTTTCCTTACAATCCCATCGCCTGGGATACTTCCTCATCACTGGCCAAGTGCCTGAGGTAAAGTAGAAATCCACAGAAGAAATCCATAGAGGTGGACCTGATCACTAAAGATGGGGCCACCCACCTCCAGCTCCCATAGCCCATACCCAGTCATTTCTCTGAAACTGAACCATTCCTTTACTGAAAACTTTCAAATGTAGATCATGGCAGACGTCTGTCACATCTCCTCTATGTATCATTTTCATCCCAACAAGCTCTGGACTTGAACCTACTTTTAATTTGCTTAGCCCATTACTCTAGGCTTCCACTATTTTAGTAGTTCAATCCCCACATTGTCACACAAGTCCCAGGGTGAAAACATAGGCCCTTTAGCAAGAGCAGACACTCACCTCACATTGCAGGTGCCCCACAGGCAACTCACAAATCTTTTGTTCTCCCAAATAAACTTGGAACACATAGGCAGTTTTTCTTTAGAAGAAAACTAGGGTTGCCCAGGAATCTGCAGGGAACCTTTTTCCCTGCCTCCATCCCGGGAGGGGGCACTGAGACCAAAGTAGCGGTCTCCACCACTTCAATTATCTTCTGTGTCTCTCTTAAGGTGGAGACAAACACCTTTTACTTAAAAGTAGCCCTCTGTCAGGGCCGAGGCTCCTAGAGCCTTACTGAGCTGCTGTCTCAGCATGCTCCCAACATCACACTGAACTGACTCACACTGACTGACTGACCTGACTTCAAAACCTCCCAATGTTCTGTACCAACTCCCTTGCTGCAGATTCCAATGTGGCTCATGCAGCTGCGATAGTTCTATTGGTGATGTCATCCCTCAGTCTCTGCTGAGACTGAGAACAGAGTGAGACAGTGTGAAGCCCATTTAACTGGAGTTTCACAAGCTGCCTTCCCTGCCTACCACTAGGTCTTACTGGGATTCTAGTAATCCCGGTAACAAGGGGTTACACATACTATTTTGGATATGGTAAAAATGGTAATACCCTTGTCCTAGGAGATTTTAATATGCCAGGAATTAATTGGAACACATTTACAGCAAGGAATGTACAGGAAAAATTACTAGCAATGTTTTGATAAAAATGGACTGAATAATTGGTGAGCTCCCTGACAAGGGTGCAAATATACTTGATCTTATTATTACAAATGCAGAAAACATATTTTCAGATATAAATATTACTGCTCCAATTGGTAATAGTGATCACTACTCAATCCAATTGAATTTAAATATTAAAATGCAAACCAATTTTGACCACAAAATTGAAAGATTATAACAACACTAACTTTAATCTAATAAACTCCAAACTAAATAAAATTAACTGGCAAGAAACATTTAAGAACAAATCAATAAATACTGCTTGGAACAAATTTAAACAAATAATTTTTTATTAGAAGATAAATATGTTCCTATAAAATCAAAATACAACAAAAAGGGTAAAATTCTATCTGATTCAATAAACCGATTCGTAGACTGATTATAAAAAAGAACATCTTTTTAAAAATGAAAAGAAACTATACAATGAGCAATATATATAAATACAAAACAATATCCTTATTAAAAAATCAATAAAACAAGCTAAGTGTAAATTTGAATTTAAACTAGCCCATAGTAAATCCAATCAGAAATCTTTTTTTTTCATATACAAACAGTAAAAAGGTAATACTAAAACAATAGGGCCTTTGATAGAAAATGGAAAAAATCATAATGGATAATCATTTAACAGCAAACTTATTCAGTCAATATTTCTGCTCTGTTTTCAATAAAACAGTCTTATCTTCTCCAATATCTAATATAGTACTTATTACTCATAAATTTGAATGTTCAGAGATAAGGAAGGTATTGAGAAATATTAAAAATCAACTAGCCCAGGAGCTGACGATATCCAATCCGGTTTCTGGTGGAAACAGCTGACTCCTTAGCTTTACCACTTAGTTTACTTTTAATAAGTCATTTTGGAAAATGACATCCCAATGGATTGGCAAAAGGTCGCAATGATTCCTATATTCAAGAAAGGTAATAAATCAAGTATTCAAAATTATAGACCTATTAGTCTGACATCTATTATAGGAAAACTATGGAACGATTGGTTAAATCACTAATAGAGTCTGAAAATGCAACAACTGGGTATTGAAGATATATCTCAACATGGTTTTAAACCAGGTTCCTCTTGTACTACAAACCTGATATCATTCTATAATAACATTAGTAGTTATTTGGACAAACGTATTCCATCAGATGTAATCCTGTTGGATTACAGTAAAGCCTTTGATAAAGTGTTCTACACATTGCTAGTTGAAAACTAAATTCACTTGGTTTTTCCCAGTATCTGATTAACTGGGTAACAAGTTGGTTGTATAACAGGACCCAGATGGTAAAAATAAATGGAACACTATCTGAGGAGGGCCGAGTGATGAGTGAAATACTGCAGGGCTCTGTTCTGGGGCCCACTCTCTTTAACATTTTATTAGTGACCTTAACATCCCATCATTTAATCACATAGCAAAATTTGCTAATGATACAATACTAGGTGGTAGAGTGGATACATTACAACAGTCACATTTATTAACACAAGATCTCACTACTATTGAAATATGGGCAAAAATATCTGATGACATTTAACACAGATAAATGTTTGGTTTTACACTTCAGTAAAAAAAACTCAAATGAACTACTTTTTAAATGGTACACTTCTAAGAAAAACTAATTGTGAAAGAGACCTGGTATCCTGGTTAATAATAAATTATCTTCTTTCTCACACTGCAATAAGGCAGCAAGAACAACTAATATATTATTAAGACAAATCAATAAATCATTTATAAATGAATCTAAACAGTGTTTAGTTCCATTGTATAGATCATACATTAGGCCACATTTGGATTATGGAACCCCGTTTGGAATCTGTATTTGAAAGGTGATATAAAAGACTAGAACAAATTCAGAAACGATTCACAAGAATGATACCAAACCTTAGACATAAAACCTATGAACTACGCCTTAAGGAAACCAGATTATACCTACTTGACATGAAAGACTTAGAGGAGATATCTTGTTTACTCATAAGATTTTAAAAGCACCACAATTAATAAAACAATGTGGATTGTCATTTTCAAATAAGTGAACAGTGGGCAGATGTCATGATAAACAACTTATTGTTGAATGGGCAAATACCAATAAATGGGATAAATATTTTCGTATTAGGGCCTCTAAAAATGGAATTCCTTGCCACAAGAATTAGTAGATATAGCTAACTTTCACGCATTTAAAACAAATCTCAATTTGTGGTTAAATTTATAAATATGGAAATGTGCCTCTATTGAGGGGACAATCTCGATGGCCTCGGCCTTCTTTGTCCCTACAAATCCAGTAAATCCGTAAAGTGCAAAAGTTGTATGTAAGTTGAATTGTTTATTGTTTATTGTTTATTATTATTTCAGAAGACACCTTTGAGCCAAGGCTCTTTACAAAGGTTCCATGATGGGAAACAATACAGAACATAGTGAGGACAATAACAAGTACAGTAGTTTCAAGCAGCTGTAGGCTTTTTTGAGTACATTAAAGCTTATATGGACTTATTGTAATATGTGCAATGATTCCAGTATTATGTTAAGTTACAGTAATTTGTGTATATTATTCAAGAACATATGTACAATAAAAAATACAGTTGTAATATGGTTCACTAGAATAAATTAGAAACTTCTAGGAGAGATGGTAGATACATGTAGATGAAGCTTTGGGGAAAGAATATAGATAATAGACTAATAGTGGGGAAATAAAAAGGAAGAAATAGTAGATAGTGGAAGGGTAAAGGTGTGAGGGACTTAGAGGGGGAAATTAGAGGGAAGGAGAGTAAGTTTAGTTAGGAGAAACATTCACAGGAGGCTATTGTGACAAGGTGTTGACACAGGTTGCACTTGAAAGTGCTCAGGGTAGTGTCATTGGTAACAGCAGGTGGAAGCGAGTTGTACCAGAATGAGGCTCTGTATGTAAAGGAGCATTGTCCTTGGGTAGTGTGGTAGTGTGAAACAGAAAAAGTAAGATATTCTGAGCTCCTGGTTAGGCGGGGCTGCAGTGGGGGCCAGTAAGGACTGAACCCTTGAGGGTAGATTTAAGGTAATCTTTTGCTAGCATACAGGTCTGGTACTTGAGTCTGCTGGGAGTTAGAACCAGTTTGCTTGCTTGTAGATGTCACAGGTATGTGAGAGGCGGGAGCAGAGGTCAGTCGATGACATGCCTTGTTAAGGGCAATGGCTATTCATCAAGTGCAGTGTCAGTGGCAGAGCCGAGATCACAAGCCCATAGTCTATTACTGATATAACAGAGCTCTGAATGTCAATGCTTAGGGCTTCATTGGTGAGGCAGCTCCTATGTCTAAAGAGAAGTCCTATGTAGATGTTCATGATCTTGGCAATGCTCCCAATGTGTTCAGAGTAAGACAAGGTGCTGTTGAGGGTAACCCCAGGTATTTAAACAGTTGAACATGTTCAAGCAATGTCCCATCACTGTTCGTGATAGATAGACATTTGTTTTTATGTTTGTTATGGATGCCAGGAAACATCATTGTTTTAGTTTTTTGTGATTTAGTATGATTTTTGAGATTTAAACCATGTCTCCACTTGCGTAAAGCTTGTTTGCAGTTACAGTTGTAGGAGGGAGGGGTCAGGGTGGGAGGTGAAAATATCTGCATTGTCTGCATATAACAGGAGTCTATTAGGGCATGATTCAGGGAGATTGTTCAGAAAAATACTGAAAAGCAAGGGACCCAAGATGGACCCTTGGGGAACTCCAGAGCGGAATGGACGGAGGGTGAGAGTGACTCACCAACTCTGACCTGTTGGGTCTGGTCGCTAAGGTAGCTTTGGAACCAACACGTGGCATCATCTGAGAGGCCAAGACAAGATAATTGTTCAAATAGCAGAGAGTGGTTGACAGTGTCAAACGCCTTTGTCAAATCGATGGAGGTGGTGTTGACAAGATGTCCCTGATCCAGAGCATTATGGATGTAAGTGGTAAATTCAAGGACAGCTGTGGTGGTACTATGTCCTTTTGAAATCCATGCTGCTCCTGACATTGCAGGTTGTGGTTAGCAAGGTACTCTGTAAGTTGATCGGCAACTATTCTCTCTAGTGCTTTCGAGACAGGGGAAGAATGGAGATGGGTCTGTAGTTAGAGGTTAGGGTCTTATCCTCACTTTTGTGAATTGGCATAACAATAGCAGATTTCCTATTTGGGGAACTGAGAAAGCATTAGGGATCAGTTGAGGATTTTGGTGAGCAGGTTCAGGACTTTGTCAATGGTGAGGCCAAGGAATTTCAGGTCTAGGAGTCGCCACTGAATCTGGACCTTTCAAGCACTTTGAGCAGTTGTTTTTGGCTAGGACCTCTGAGATAGTTTTAAAATTGAAAGGTGGATGGCCCTGTGTTATTCTTGCTTTGTCCAAGCCTGAGAGTCCGTGGGGGTCAAAGAAGGTTGGCGGAAGCACATGACTATGATCGGTGAATGCCGCATTAAAGCGTTAGCCATGGTGACCTGGTCCAGAGTGAGGCAGCCATTTAGTTGAGCATAGAGGGTGGTACTTTGGGGATATGCTTTGTAACTTCAGAAAGATTCACCCAAAACTTCTTCCCATCTGTCCATGAGTTACCGAAAGCGCCTCCTGTAGTATCTTGTCTTTTCATTTTGAATTGCTCGAGTACAGGCATTTCTTGCTGCTTTGTAAGCATGGGTACAGTCTGGGTGCCAGTCAAGTTGGCCAGATGCCAAAGATAATCCCAGGACCTCAATTGTTCCAGAAGATCAGAGTTAATCCAAGGGTTGCTGATGCCTTTACTCTTGTGTTTTTTGAATGGGGTATGGACATCACAGGCGCTGTTAAAGCTGTGGATAAAATATTCAAGAGCAGGTTGGAGGCTGTGTCTATCAGAGACCAATCATGGTCTCAGTAGGATGGTTTTAGAGACCCAAGATGACCAGGAATAAGTCTCCTGCTGTTAATTGTCTTGAGAGGAGGCTTAGTATATTTGTTCGACCAGGAGCAAATGATTGGGGAGAGGTCGCTTAAACTGTCGTGGGAACTACTGTTTTCGTGATGTGATCCGGTGGTTCATGAGAACCCAGTCCAGAAGGGTGGTAGTACCTGTTCCATAGTTCACCCTTGTGTGTGATTGGACTATTTGCAAGAAGTTAGCAGCAGTCAGTGCGTCCTTATATTTGTTCACACTGGGGAGGACCAGTTCACATTGACGTCACCAAGCAGGATTGTTTCAGCGTTTGATTAAATGAGTATATGAAATCTAGTATGGGAGGACCTAGTGACACCACTGACCACACTTTTTAACAAATCATGGGAGGATGGAGGATGGGTGGTACCTGAGGACTGGAGGAGCGCAGATGTGATTCCCCTTCACAAAAGTGAGAGCAAGGCAGAAGCAGGAAACTACAGACCTGTAAGTTTGACCTCAGTGGTAGGGAACATGATGGAATCACTTCTGAAAGAAAGAATTGTTGAGTACCTAGAGGACAGCGGGCACAGGACCCAAAGCAGCATGGATTTACAGCAGGAAGGTCATGTCAGACGAATCTAATAGATTTCTTTGACTGGGTGACCAAAGTAACAGACCAGGGAGGGGCTGTGGATATGGCCTACTTAGACTTTACCAAGGCATTTGACACAGTCCCACACAAAATATTAATAATCAAGTTAGCAGCTTGGGAGTGGGTCCCAGGGTGGTAGCCTGGTTGCAAACTGGCTGTACAACAGGACACAGAAGGTAATAGTGAGGGCATACATTCCGAAGAAAGGGGTCACTAGTGAGTACCTCAGGGCTCAGTACTGGGTCCAGTCCTCTTTAACATCTTTACAGGTGACATTGCAGAGGGTCTGGAGGAAAGGTATGCCTCTTTGCAGATGATACAAAGATCTGTAACAGAGTTGATACACAAGGGGGTAGAAAGGATGAGAAGGACTTGGCAAGGTTGAAGAATGATCAGACATATGGCAACTTAGATTCAATGCAAAGAAGTGCAAGTAATGCACCTGGGAAACAAAAACCCAGGAGAAGAGTACACAATAGCAGGGGTACTCACAACAACAACAAGCATTTGTCAATGCCGAATGTTGGCTTGCTGGCATTGGCATTGGTAGTGCAGGAATTAGACAGATGCATCATAGGAATGGCAGTGAAGTATTAAACTGATGCCAACCCACCCCCACCCTGCAGAGAGACAAGCATTAGGGTGTCCCTTTGGGTGTTTGGTAGTGCGGGAAAACATGTCGGGCAGGATGTGAGAAATGACAACTGCACAGTTCATAAGGAGGTAAAAAAATGCCAGTGTTGAAAACGTGGCATGTAAATATACCAAATTTGCGAGCTACTAGGTGTGTGGGAAATATGCAATGCACGCTTGCAACACTGCCATTTTATGGGTGTTCGGCACCACATTTTCAACATAGGCATTTTAGCAGCTCTACTCATGTGCAGTGTCACTGTTATTTCCTCAAAGTGTCCCAAGAAGTGATTTACATAAGTGACCATGCTATTCTGTGCCGAAGCGCGAAACACATTTTGGGCATGATATGTCAAATGACGGCTGTAATGTTCATCAAGAGGTGGAAAAATGGCAATGGTGAAAATCCAGACTGAAAATATCACAAATGCACGACGGTACGAAAGCGTGCAGTAATCTGCCAATGCATGCTTGTAACACAGTTATTTTATGGAGTATCATCACCAAATTTTCAACATAGGCATTTTAGGTCCTTTGCTCATGAATCGTGTCACTGTCATTTTCATAATCTGGCCCAAACACTGGTTTCCCACAGCGACTGCACTACTGTGCCCGGAAGTGCGGAACCACATTTCAGGCAGGATGTGGAAAATGACAGCTGTACTGTTCACAAGGAGGTGTACAAAATGACAATGCTGAAAATCCGCAGTAAAATATTGTGAATGCACGGGTTATGAGCCTGTGTAGCAACTGCGCAACGACGCTAGAAAACAGGTATTTGTTGGATTTTTCCACCAAATTTGGGACTTAGGCTTTTATAGGGCACCTCATGAACACCGCCATTGTCATTTCCTTAATGGGCCCCAAAAGGTGATTTCGCAGTGACTGTGAAATCACCTTCGAGGCTGATAAACGCCATGACAGTGACAGAATTCATGAGGAGGGCCCTAAAACCCCATGTTGAAAATTTGGTGCAAAAATTCCAAAAATGCCTGAGATATGCAACAAAGTTGAAAAACCCTATCTAGCCCATTATACAGCTTACCGGCATTTCCTCAGTTTGGGTCGGCTTTGAAGAGTGCAGACGTGTTCCTGGTCCAGCGAAGATCATCGCACCGAGCTCTGGAGGTAAGTATGGGGTGAGGGGGGTGGGGAGGCAGGGTGCGGTGGGTGGGTGCGGTTGTGAGGGGGGGAGAAGCGCCGTTGGACCGCTTTTATTTTGCAGGTAAAAAAAAGACGACGCTGGATGTTTGCCACGCTGGGGTGGCTCCCAGCATGGCAGAAGGATGGCTGGGGCGTGGAGCCGACGGGGTTGGGCACCCGTCGGCCATGGCATCGGTGCCACGCTGGGGTGGGCTCCCAGCGGTGGCACTCTACTACTAGGGGGGGAGGGAGCGGCATTATTATGTGGAGTGACGTATCTTGGTCAAAGTGCCGTGCATGACGAACTTGTCTCTGATTGCAGCGCACTTTGTTTAGAAGTTTGTCCACTTTACATAATGTTGGTGTCAGCGCTTAGCATGCTGGCTATTGGGAATGAGGGACGATCTACTCGATGCGCCCTGCATTTGCCCAACAGCAGCCGTGCCCCCAAAGCTGCACTCTCTAATATGTTGACTGCCGACAAGCCGCAAGCCAACATAAAATGGAATGGGACTTGGGGGTAGTCATATCAGATGACCTAAAGGTGGGTAAGCAATGTGAGAAGTCAGTGAGGAGAGCCAGGGGATACTGGGATGGCAGGAAGGGCATCACAAGTAGAAAAGGAAGTGGTTATCCCTCTGTACAGACAGTTGGTGAGACCCCATCTGGAGTACTGTGTGCAGTTTTGGAGACCTCATCTACAAGGACATAGACAGGATGGAAGCAGTCCAGAGGAGGGCAACTAAAATGGTGCAGGGTCTGCATCAGAAATCATATGAAGAGAGACTGAGAGACTTAATATGTATACTTTGATGAAAGGAGGACAGGGAGCACGTGATAGAAACGCTCAAGTACCTCAAGGAATCAACAAAGTCCAGGAGGGTAGCATCTTTCAGAAAAGAGATGTGTAAGAACAAGGGACACAATTTAAAGATAGAGGGTGGACGGCTCAGGGGTAATGTGAGGAAATCTTTTTCATGGAGAGAGTGGTGGGTGCATGGAACTGCCTTCCTGGGGAGGTTGCTGGGGCTAAAACAGTGGGGAATTCAAACATGCATGGAACAGACACAAGGCAATTGTAGTGGGAGTGGCAGGAAGTAGGCTGTTGGTTAACTAGAATCTGCAACTTATCCAGTAGGTAGAGAAATGGGCAGACTGGGTGGGCCAAGTGGTCCTATCTGCAGTCAAAGTCTATGTTTCTGTTTTTATGTTTCTATGTCTTGGCAGTCAGGCCACTGGCATTGGCCATACACCAAGCAGAGCACATCCGAGGACTATGCATAAGATGCACTGAGTACACCACCTTGATGTATGCAGATGACCTTCTAATCCTCCTGGCAGATGTACAGTACTTAATTGAACCACTAATGAAACTCCTAAACACATTCACAGGCATTTCTGGCCTTAAGGTCAACCAAAATAAAACAAAGATCCTTCCCCTTAACCAGACCTGCCACACATAAGATGTTGCCCATTCATGACTTGCAATGGTCCCAAGAAGGAATCACATACCTCTGTATCAAGGTAGGTGCCAAGTTAGAAAACATGTGGGAAAAGAACCTAGGTCCCCTGCTGGGAGAATGCAAGGAGAGATGGAGAGGTGGGTTCGCCTCGACTAACCGTGGCAGACAAAATTGCCACTTTTAAAATGTCCCTGGTGCCCAAGTTCTTTACCTATTCTCCCATATTCCACTCTTCCCTCCCCCATGGTACCAGAAAATAGATAAAATAGTGGTCTCCTTCCTATGGGAAAATACCAAGCAAAGGTACAGTTGCAATACACATAAGGTGCACTGGAGGAAGGGGGACGGGCACTCCGTGGATGGAAGGATACAAGATGTACTTCTACAACTCACAAATGCTGAAATGATTCAGCCTAGCTCGGACACATCCCTCAGTAGATAACTATGGAACAAGTATGGGAGATACCCTCTATTAGCCTCTCTCTATGGTCAGACACACCAGGCATGTATTCAGCACATCCTACTATAGGCCCCGCAACCCACTATTGGAAACAACTGCACAAGAGGATAGATGGGCCCCCTATACTCCTGTCCCACACCCGTTATGGCAGAAATCAGCTCTAAAGATTGACAGATGGGCATTATTCTGGCCTCAGTAGATAGATCGGGGATGTATTTAATCAGGGACATACTTGTACCCAACACCATGTTGGTAGGCACTTTTCAAAACATCCAGCGGAAATGGGAGCTACCACCCACTGATTTCTGGAAATACTTATAACTGAGGGATACAGTGAAATCTCAACTAACCCCTATAAAACGCCAATACAAGAATCCTCACATCTAACTGACAGGCTTAGGCTGTCTAAGGACACTGCAGGATCAATATATTTGATAGTTAGAGACACCCTGCCTAGTCAATTCTCAGCATCAAAAACTAAACAGGAACAGGCACTTAACATAGGCATCTGTGACAGCCAGTGGGAACAATGCTGGGTTCTGGGTCATAAAGTCCATAGGGATGCCAGGAGCCATCTGATACATAACAAAATCGTGCACTCATGGTACAGGACCCCGGCGATACATAAGAAAGCTAAGCTCCTTCCCCAGGATAATTGCTGGTAATGCCAACAGCCAGGAGGGACCTCCATCATATCCTGTGGGCATGCCCCAAAATCTACCCCATCTGGAAGCTTGTTTTACAACAGGCCAGCAGGATTCTTCAAAGCCCATACCCCAGTCTGCCCCACTGTTACTGCTTGGATTGAAGTCAGAAGCACCACATTTAATCACTCACGAGCTGCAGTGGCTATCACTGATGGGTATGCAAGGAAACTGGAGGAGCCCCACCATGACTACTGTCAGAGAAGTCCTCACAGCACTACAGCTGTATATGAGATGAACAGGTGCTTGCATGTAGCCCTAGATTGGGGTGGGGGTAGTTTTACCAGTGCTGGGTTCCATATCTGGCATATCTAGCTCCCATAGAGGGTATAGGGTAAGTGAATCACTGTGATAATGGCAAGATTACAAAGATGGTTTGGTAGGAGCTAGGCAATGGACTGGTAGTGATGTGGTAATGCAGCAGGACTGCACACAAATCAAATGTCTATAGTTCTTTCTGATTATCTATGTTGTTAAGATTGTGTTACTTTGTGGGTTTATTTCTCCATTACAGAAAAACCACCAGGAAGTGACCATTAGAAGATATGATTTCTGTATCACTGAAGCCTTGACAAGGATCCAGGAGTGTTATCTCCTCGTGGTTAAGGCTTCATACTACATAAAAGGAGGTATGTTTAAATCAGTACTCTAGCTAGACATGTATTAGCCTGAATATTTATTTATTTCAGATTCAGAGTAATACCTTTGAGCCAAAATAGGCTCATTTACAAAGGTTCGAGTCAGAGTATACAGAACAAAACATATGATACAGGTAGTTTCGGTATGACAAAATATACAAGTCAGGTTACACAGAAGGTGGGGTTATATAGGCTATAGATATACAAGGATGTTATGCAACTAAAGTAGACAAAGATACACAGGAGATTTTGGTCCTATAAGTGCTATGGAGAAGATGATATCTGCACTCAGAGTGCGGCACAGTGTTTAAGTAGTTACATGATACAACTAGAGGCAAGCAAATTTCTAGGTAGCATTGGTGCAAGTATTAGCTGCCAAAGAAGGCTTTGTTTAAGGTTCAGCAGGGGACAGGTAACAAAAAGGGGAGAAACCAGGAAAATAGAAACATTAAGTGGGTGCAATTGGAGTCCTTGGGGAGGAGAAAGAAAGAGGAATAATTAGTCAGAGGTGAGAGAAAGAATGGGTTGGATGTAGTCAAAGTGAGCTGAGTCAGGGAGGCGGTAAGGCATGGGGTGATGCAGTCAGGACGGGCTATATCAGGGAGGCAGAAAGGAAAGGGGGTAGGCTGTGGGAGGATCAGGAGGGAGCAAGTGTTAGAGAGTGAGCAAGGGAGGGGAAGGAGCTATGATGGAAGGGGAGAGAGCGGGGTAGAGTGGTGGGTGGGTGAGGCTTAGATGGTGGGAGGAGGGAACCATTAGGAGGTCAGGAAGAGAAATAGAGCAGGGACTGCTCGGGTCATGTATTAAGTAAAGCAAACGCAGACCATATTACGAGCTAGGTGGGAGTGTAACCCTTGTTTGTAGTGACTGAGCTTGGTGCATTCGATGAGAGTTATGGGTAGCCTGTTGAACCACCAAGGTCCTCAGAAGGACATGAACTTCTAAACTAGATTGGTACACTTAAATGGCACCTGGAAACCCCCATTGGTCGCACTTCTAGGGTGGGATATTCAAAGGTGTTGGCCTTGGCAACCTACCAATGCGTCCTGGTGTGATATTAAACCGTGGGTTGTACTCATGCAACCCCTGCTGCACCGGGCGCACCTGTAATGTTGGCGGTGCAAGAGCGGGAGCATCCCTGATGCATGGCGCAGCACATCCCATATTCAGCCTGGGATGTGTTGCACATGTGCAGGCACAACATCGCATTGCACCACCTCAGGGGCACAATGTTGAGCCTGTACAAACTGGGAACAAGTCGGGGACACCCACAGGCTGGGAGCAACACAGCAGCTGCTTGCCGTGGGTGGCCACCCGACCTCCCAAATCGCCGACCCCATGCCCCCGCCCAGGAGCATTGTGGCCCCCACCCTGTTGCCCAATCGTGGGCATAAGTGTAGATTCCTGGTGGTCCAGTGGACCATCTGTTATCACGGGCATAAGTGTAAGATCTCTGGTGGTCCAGTGGACTCTACCCTGTTTTCTGATTGTGGGTGTATGAATATCATCTCCCTGGTGGTCCAGTGGACCGCTATTCCTTCCCGATGATGGGCATGGAATGATATATTCCCTGGTGGTCCAGTGGACTGATCTCCTTCACCGCCTGTGGGCATGCGACAAACTCCCTGGTGGTCCAGCTGCCCCCCACCACTGATTCCCCACCATCCTGCACCCCCACTGGTCAGAGGCAGGTGGCAGCTCTCATCCGCAAGCTGCCTGGCCGCCCGGCTGACTGACAGCATTTTGGGACTGTATACTAGAGTATGGTCTGCACGCCAGTTGGCCCATGCAGTGGACCAATAGGCATGCAGCCGCACTGTACGCTGTCAGTCGTTGGGCGGCTGGGCAGCTTATGGGTGGGGAGCTCTCGCCTGCCACTTAGTGGGGGTGCAGGGTGGCGGGGTCTCAGTGGGTGGTGGGAGGTGTACCGCTGGACCACCAGGGAGTTTGTTGCATGCTCGAGGCAGATGAAGGAGATTGGTCCACTGGACCACCAGAGAATGTATCATTACATGCCCATGATCAGGCAAGGACAACGGTCCACTGACCACCAGGGAATAAATCATTACATGCCTGCGATCGGCAAGGGATAGCATTCCGCAGGACCACCAGGAAATGATATTCATGCCCGTGATCGGGTGACTGGGTAGGGTCCACTTGTCCACCAGTGAGGGTTTACACTTATACCCGCGATCGGGAATGGGGTTTGGTCCACTGGACCACCAGGGCTTCTCCTTCACATGCCCATGATCAGGCGAAGGGTGCAGAGCTCGCCGAGGGGCGGGGCATCAGTCCCCATCAGCTGCAGCCTGGCAGGGTGCCAGGCACAAGTCGCCGGGATCGTGCACTGCATGCAAATGGAGCCATAATGACATGCAAATGGCCCCATTTGCACCTTGCATGCATAATGACCTCATTTGCATGTCCAGTGCTGAATATCACGGTGGATGTGCCTAGTGCAACCGCACTTGTGCTGGCGTTCCCCTGCTCCCTTTCTGCCACATGCACTGGCGCAGTGCCACTGCACTGTGCGCAGTGTGTGCACCCTCAGTGCCATATTCAATGGTGCTGAGCCATGGTGCAGCACCGCTGAATATTGCCTGACCATGCCCTGGCTCAACCTCAGTTGTGCTGCACCCAGGCTTGCGCCTGCCTGGTGCAGTCTGAATATCTAGCCCTCAGCATTTTTGTAGGTTGTACAGCTTTGAAGAGGCTGCTGGTAGACTCAGGCATGTGCCCTAACAGTGTTTTACCAGCAAGCAGGTCTGGTGTTGCGCCCTGAGGTAAAGAGGAGCCACCCAGTCTCGTTGTATAGGATGTATGTATGGGCCAAGTGATCAGCCCCTAGAGTCAAGTGGCAGGCCTTATTAAGGAGTGTTTTTACTCTTTTTAGGGTGGTGTCTGATCCGGCCGCATAGATTGGCAGGCCATAGTCGATGATAGCTATGACCTAGCTGCTCATGGCAAGCTTCAGGCAGCAGACGACACAGAGTGTCTGTGTCGATAGAGGACACCCAGTTTTATATTAGCGGTTTTAACAACATGATCAATATGGGAGTTGAAGCTGAGTGTATCTTCCAGGTGTACACCTACAGTAGGTACTTTTTTTTCCTAATTGTTTAACCAGGAGAGACACACAAGCTGAAAGGTTGTTTACAGGTCTGACCTGGGAGCACAGGAAAGTTATGTGACTTGCTCAGGGTCACACAGTATGCAAGTGGGGGCTATGGGATTGAAACCCAGGTCTCCAGATTTGCATCTGAGAGCCTTAAACCACTGTGCTATACTGCTCCCTAAACTTGAATGTGGAGACTTGTCCCAAGGTATCACACTTATAGTTCTGTATCAGCAGCAGACCGTATTTCTTCCTGCTCTGTGGTACAGTAAAGAGCATGCTTTTGGTCTTCTACGGTTGAGCACAAGTCAGATATAGGTGAGTTAAACGGCTTGTTTCCACGTTGATGTACAATTACTGTAACCCTGTAAGTAGTAGAAATGTGTATTGTACTGTATTTGTATTGTTTGGAAAACTCAGTAAAACATTTAACTGAAAAAATGTACCAATAAAGTAGGACCATCTGACAATTTTCCCAGGTGTGGATTACATCACGTATCAAAAGTCATATCTTCCTCCTATCAGGACAGGAATACATTTGCATATGATGGGGCCATAGTAGGCCACTGCTATTCCACGCACCGTGGTAGAATACCCCATCAAAGACAAAGTAATTATGATGCAGGTGTAATCCACAGCCTGAAGGAGAACGTTGGAAGGCACCAATTGCATTTGTCCCTGCTGTTTCAAAAGAAAACATGCTGTAGCTTCCAAGGACAAGATATAAAAGTGAAATTCTTTATCAAAGTTTTTCCAAAATTGCAACACATAAATGCCACAACAATACATTGGACAATAACATTGACATTCACTTGTAAGAATATGTGCTTTTTCTGCAAAACACAACGGTGAAAGACTGTTAGTTCTTCTGTGCTCTAGAAGAGCAGAACCATAAATGCAGCTATATAAACTTATGCTGGTACGCATTAGTGGTACAGTTTCTTTTCAGAAGACCCTTTGGTGTGAGTTCTTACCCTCTGACAGCTTGAAAAGCTAGCCATTGTTGCCTTGTAGGTGCAGGAATGCTGACCAGATGTCTGTATAGTTGGCAGTCTTCCCTATTGCCACATAAGACATTCATTTGAGAGTGGCTAAGTGCTGTATGGAATTCAGCCATTGAGGAAAAGTCGGGATATCTGTGATGTGCCAGTTTTTGAGAAGTAACCTCTTATGCTATTGCAGGCAATACCCCTTCAGTGCCTCTACTTTTGACCAGAGGGGCATCTTGAGCAATCCCCAGGATGGCAAAGGGCATCTATAGTGATGGGTGTGGAAGTATTTGCTTGCAGCATTGTATAACCTGGTTCCACAAAGGTCTGATCAAGGGGTATGCCCAAAGTACATGGGAGAGTCAGCCAGTGGCCCCTTTGCACCTCCAGCATTTATCATCAGGGATCACCCCTCCTTGTGCAAGCACTCTAGGGTTCTGTACCACCTATGGAGCATTTTTTGCTATTTCTTTTTGCCTCCTTAGCTGGCTGACAACTGGAGGGAGCCCCAGCCCCATCTCTCGGTGTCCAACATCTGGCGCTGACCCAGCTCCCAGGGCTTACCCCTGCGGCCGGCGGGGTCCCCAACCCCACCGAGGACCGGATCCAGTGGGCCAGTGCCGTGGCTGGCCGGGAGCAGAGCTTTGAGGCGCCCTCCACTATAGTGCTGGCTATCCTTTTTCCTGGTTACGCCCCAGGAGTTGGGGCATGCAATGACGCCCACAGAGAGGAGCCTGCATGCATCTGCACATGCTCCTCTAAGCATCTGCCCCAATGCTTTCCCTTGCTACACAGAGCCCTGCTCCCAGCCTCCACCAGGGAGCAGGTAAGTACCAACTATTGAGGACCCCTCCCAGTGAAGGAGAGCAGTCCATCGGACACTCAATCCTTCTCTCCTCACCGACCTCCCGGGCGGTCCTTGATTGTTCCCGAACATGGGTCTCTGTGTAGCATGAGGTAAGGCGATGAGTGCCTCAGCCTCAGTACCACCGGGATGGCCCATCTATGGAGTATTTTAAGTTGTATTAGATGTGCTTTGGTATCCCTACTGGCTGTATGAGCCTTTGTCCAACACCCTTCCATACTGCCTCTGGTATGGGGAGCAAAGTTCTTGCTTCCACGCTACTCTGCAGCGTTTCAGACAGGAGGGCCCATATCCCTAAGTTATTTGGGTGTAGCCCCAGCACACCCTTTAGCTTTCCTAATCCAGTTATTAATAAGTAGACTATGTTGTGTGTTTGTCTGTTTGTGTACCTGCCTTCAAATAAGGGGCCACTGCGCTCACATTTGCAGGTACCTCCAGAGGTCTTTCTGAGATATACCATTTGTGCTTGCAACTGCTGGAAACTGTTAGGGCGAGGGTATCTGAATACATAAATCCTTAAGTGTGAGGATCCCTACCCAGCCCACTTCTCCCATGATAAGGGATGTTTATCTATCACAAATTGGTTGTGCCTATAAAGGGACCCACTGTGGAGGCATATCCTTGAGGTGGAGCTTGCAATGATCTTCTTCCAATACCTTATAGATAAAGCAACGGTGGACATTCAAGATTGCCCTTTCTGGGTTTAGAATATAAGAGGTGCCATGGGGATTGGACTCTCACTAGTACTCCTTCTATTTCGACCCACTGAGGTTTTAGTGTACTCTGATGGGGATGCCATTGCAAAGTTTGTGCTGTTATGAAGGACATATGGTATTGGGAAAAACTGGAGTCCCCATCCCCTTGGCTCCAGTGCTTCCTCAGTTTGGCCCTGCTGATTTGGGGAGAGTTCTCTTCCCAGAGGAATTGGCCCATAAGACACTTTAGTTTAGAGACCAGCATTCAGGGATATGGATGGGCAAATGAGTGAGTAGGTATAGCACCTTTGGGTCATCATCATCTTTACAGTGGCGATCTTCCCCATGAAAGATAACCATAACTGGTGCCATCTTTGGAAGTCTGCTTTGAGTAATGTTATTAATGGTGCAAAGTCAGTCTTGCATATGTCAGGGTGTGGTACTATATTGAGTCCCAGATATGTAGTACCCATCTCTGCCCATTTCCAGTTGGTAGCTTAAAATGTTTGGCTTTACTTTTGTGATTCAGGGCTAGCACCTCAAACTTGCTATGGTTAACCTTAAGGCTGGACATGTCAGTGAATCTACTTAGGAGGTTGCATAAGGGGAAATGGCCCTGGGGCATCGCTGAGTAATAAGAGCAGGTCGTCGGCATATGAGAGAGATTTATATTCTGTCTGTCCCACCTTTATAACCCTAATTCCATCATGTGCCAGAATAGCAGCAGTAAGGGCTAAATCGCCAGAATGAATAGTAATGGGAAGAGGGGGCAACCTTGCCTAGTTGCTCTGGTGAGCGGGAAGGGGGTGATATTGTGCTGTTGGTTAGTATCTTGGCAGTTGGTTGAGAATAAAGGGATCTGCACACAATTGAAATATGGGCCTATCCCCTGTTTTGAGGACCTCAAAAGGTACTACCATTCAACTGAAATCAAAGGCCTTTTGAAGTCTATTGTTAGAGTTGTGACAGGGGTAGGAAGTTGTATTGCTACATGTTTTACAGTGAGAAAAGTGATCTGAGCTTTGCCTGCCTTTTGGGAGGCCCACCTGGAAAGGGTGCACAGTCTCGGGAGGATTTTTCTAGTCTAATCATAAGACTTTAGCCAGGATCTTGGTGTCAGCATTGATAAGGGATATAGGGTGATAACTGGCGGGGAGGAGGGAGTCTTTTCCTCTTTGGGAGGATACTGATAACAGCTTCCTTCATTGTTGGAGGAAGACTATGGAACTTGAGCACCTGGGTAATACTTTTTGTAGGAGGAGATATTACGCCTAACCTTTTGGTAGAAGTCTAAGGGAAGCCATCCTCCTGGCGACTCTTTTCTATCCAGGCTTTGATAGCTGTCCCTACCTCCTCTGAGGTAATGGGTTTGTCCATCTCCTGGGCCTGTGTGAGGGAGATCTGGGGAAGGTCCAGAGAAGCTAAGAACTGGGGGTTATCTTGGCATTAGGCAGATGGATGGAGAGATACAGCTTGGTGTAAAACTTGGACATAATTCCCAAGATGTCTTCCTGAGTCATGCAGATCTGGCCTTGCTCTCACCGGACTCTTGCAATATGCCTTTCTGCCCTTGTTTCTTTAACTCATTCACACCACAAGAGCTCTTTGAGACTTCCACCGCTTGTGCCCTGTATACTTGTAACACTGCATCCTGGGCCTTTCTAAGTAAAATCAAACCATAATCAGCATGCCGCAAACAAATGTGAATACCTCTTGAACCATAAGTGCTTCACATTAGTATGAATGGCACAGTTGTTCAGTACAACAGTACCTTTTCCAATGGTGCTTTGCAATCAGTTGTAATCAATTTGGTTTTATTTTATACTAGCTGAAATACCAAACTATGTTTTTTTCGATTTTTCAAAGTGCTTAGGTGAGGCTTCAGAGACAAATGTCAGCCATGCACACCATACCTTAAACAAATGCAATAACTCCTAAAGTATATGACAGACACAAATTATTAGCAGCAAAATTGTTCAGCACAAAATTACCTTTCTAACGGTGCTATGCAATCAATTCTAAGCAATTTGGTTTGTTTAATATTTAGGTAAAAATGATGACTTTCTCAGACGCTTTCCTGGCTTGAGTGAAAGTCTGCTGAGTAATGCCTACAGGCGTTATTGGCCTGAGTGGCTATGCTTTCAGATGCCACCTACAGGCATATCTAGGCCTGAATGAGTTAACTGATATGCCAGGATCTTACTGCCTTTCTCGCCTCCTCCCAAAATGTGTGTCTAATGCGATCAGTGCTAACTCTACTTTTCTGGTGTAGTATGTATTAAGCTTGGTGTGCAGACTTAACATCTCGTTAGATGGTGCCTGGGGGTAAGCCTTGGATTTGGCCTCTGCATCTTTCAACTGCACTTCCAACGCTGCCACTTCTTGTTCTCTTTGGCATCACCTATATGGCATACCCTATTATCCTCCCTCTTAGATTGGCTTTCAGGGCCTCCCAGAGGGTTATGTCATTAACACTTTGGTTGTCATTGTGCCCTAGGTGCTCCTGGATTTCATCCATCATCCAAGAGAGAAAGTTCTGTACTTTGAGGAATAAGGGATCTAGGCGCCAGTTAACTGATCAGGGAGAGGGAGGAGTGCACCAAGACATAGTTAATTCTACTGGGGCGTGATCTGATATGATTCTTGGCAATATAATGGAATTTATCACATTGGTGGAGATACTAGGAGGTCAGCCATATGTCTATGTGGCTGAATGATTGATCGTGGGGAATAAAAGGAGTAGTCCCTAACACCAGCATGTAGGAATTCCATATGTCAACCAGGCTATATTCCGCCATTATGTGCTGGATGTCAGCAACTGCCTTTGTATGGGGCTCTGTGGCATTGCCAGATCTATCGAGAGCTGGATCCAGTGTAAGGCTAAGATCACCCGCCACAATTGTAAGTATCCCCAAGTAGGACGGAGTTAGTTATAGTTCTGCCACCTGCGTAAAAATATATGGTCACCCGTGTTTGGGGTGTATAGGTTAATTAGACAGAGGGGCCTCTGGGTGGAGACTTGGAGAAGTACCCATCTGCTTTCTTTGTCCTTTGGGTGCAAATAAGGGTCCATGGAAGTGATTTGTGGACAAGGATGGATACCCCCATTTTACTAAAGTGTATGTTCTGTGCACCTCCAGACCCACCCATTCTCTTTTAGTTTGTTGGCTTCAATGTCAGAGAGTTTCGCTTTCTTGGAAGAAAGCCACCTTAGCGTGTAATTTCTTTAAATGTGCCAAAATCTACTTTCTTTTGATGGGGAGTTAACCCTTTGATGTTCCACATGATAAATGTTAAGTATCCCATTGTTGTATAATAAGGCAAGAGAAAGTTTGTTTTGTACTGAGCTACACTTGTGGAGGAGCCCCAAGAAACGACCACCTCTGCAGACACAACTTCAAAACTGCAATACTGTATATTACCCACCGTGTGTGGTTATGCCTATTGTCAAACTACACATAGCTCAACTGGGGCAACTATACAAACCTTAACATGCACATACTTTTTAACCATACTGTACCATTCCTAGGATTTGGTCCCTGAGCAGAACGTCCTATCAGCACGGTGGCTTATTTGCACCTAGCGCAGATGTTTGTTCAAGCGTTATCCCTTCTCCCTCTGATATCTACACATATTGCGGTCTGACCATCTTGTACCCATGCCCTACATAGCCCATGGGGGCTTCAATAATAAAGCATACCTTAAACATAAGAAATAAGAGAACAGCCTTGACCCTTTACCACTGGCACTGGTCAACTTAAGAGTGTCCAGCAGAAGCTTCATTATCCCTGTGGGCCATAACTGTGCTCCAGTTTCTTTGTGGGTGGACCTCTAGGGCTCTAGGCCCAGATTCTGCGAGTGAGAACATTGTCTAGTAAGTATGCCTTAGCTAAATCAATTTACCTTCCATGGGGTCCTTCTCTGGGTGCTGTAGACTCATCTAAACTACTACTCCTGTGAAGGATGGAGTTGGGTCTCAGTGTTATGTCATCCATTTTTTGTGAGGGGCCATACAAGCTACATTATGTACCTTACAGGGCCACTGTAAGGTGTCCTGCAGATGTCGTGGATTGTGCTGACATAAGGAGCAGACACATTCCAAAGCTTATGACCCTTTAAGAGAGAACTCCAGGCACAATTGCAGGAGGGACCTGGGGGTATCATCAAATACAGCTGACATAGCAGTAACTGTTAGACTGGGGTAACTCTCAGTTAAAGCCTCTGCAGTGAACCACATTAAATATCATAGGTTAATTATATGAACAGCTTAAACAAAGAAACAGAACTATGAGCTGCTGTGTAGTCACACCATTACTAAAGGTGTGTATGATTGTGTAGCAGCTCCATGATCGGTGTGAGACCCTTTAAGGAACCTTCAGTGGGTAGGGCTATGCCTGTCTAACTGAGCCTTCAAGCCCAGTAGAAAGATATCACGCCTGTCTGGCATAGTTCTTCTGGCTACTCAGGAGCTGATTAATTTGGCAGAGGAAGAGGACCCGATACTCCTGGAGCAATCTGCAAGGGCCTGGAAGTGGCATCCCCACCATGGCAGGAGCCAACTTAGTTTCTTTCCTGGTAGGTGCCTTGGATGCCAGTAGGGTATTCTGGAGGGAGATCTTGCCTGCAATGTTCTCTTTGGGGCTCGTTCCCAGGAACCATTAATATTTAGGCTGCAGTTCATTGTCCGGGTTCTGCATTTGTAGCAGAGGGTGTATCTGCTCCCAAAACACTCTCCCTCTGTGTCGCTTATGTCCAGTCTGCCTTCAGTGGACCTGCGTGGTCCCTCGCATGGTGGCTGAGAGGGAAGGGCTCCTATCTACCTTCCCCTGTGGCCTGCACCTCCTCAATTGCGTTTCCTTGATGCAGGTTGCCAGCTTTTGGAAACAGCCTGGTCTGCGGGCCTTGGGATGCTCAGGTACTGCAGGCTGAGGGGCTGTGGGAGAGCTTTTTCAGTGGTAGCGTCTGCACTGCTATTTACCCTGCACCATGTATTGTCCTCAAGGTGAGCCTCCGGCCATGACCAGAGCATGAATTCCTCAGCTGCTTCTGGCTCTGTAAAGGAGTGTGAGGTGCCATTCCTTTCAGTTCTTAATGTAGCCAGGTACTGAAGGCTGTATGGGATCTGGAGTGCCATGAGAGCATGCCTGGCCCTAGTGAACTCCCATGACATTCTCATAGTGCGGGGAGAAATCCAGGAATATTTTTATAGAGTTGCCCTTCCATTTCAGCAATCCACTTTCCCTGACCAGCCACAAGATGCTCTATTTTACATGAAAACGAAGGAATTTAGCTAGTAGTGGTCTCAGTCTCTGACCTGGTTTAGGTGAGGTGTCAGAGACCGGTGAGCCTCTTTCCAATTCCAAGGAGGTAAGCCATTGATGGTGCAGTAGGTTGGGCAGCACTTGCTGCAGAATAAACACATATCCTGGCCTTCCACTCCATCCTGGAGCTCCACAAAGCGCAGATTATTGCGGTGCCTCTGTTCTCCAGATCATCAATTTTATCAGACAAGTGCTGGATGAGTTTCTCCTGTTCATCCAGCTGCTTAGTGAACAGGTCTGTTGTGTCTCTGTAAGGCAATATGGCTGGTATATCCTCCACACTTTGGGACATGCTGATAATGTCTTTGTGTTGTTGTTTACTTGGGCAGTTAGTTCTCCACTACATGCAAGTAATGTGGCAAACATCTCCGGATTTCTTGCAGATCTCCTGTTGCCATCCTCTGTGGAGCAGAGAGTGTGGATCCAGAAGCCATACTGCAAAGTGGATCCCCACATTTCCAGTGGGTGCTGGAGCTGGAACAGATGAGAGGATTACAGGTATACAGCTGCTGTCTATATCCAAAATGAGCACATATATATTGTCCTGAGGTAGTAAGCAATGGATTGCTGTAGTTATTTGTAGTTGTAGTCAGCCACAACTGTTAGAATGTTGCAGGATGTCAGGAAATAGAGGAGAGCTGCAGTGATTAGACTCCTTCCATCTTGGCTGTTAAGCCACACCCCTTCCAAGGACAAGTTATGAGGTATAATTGTATATAAAGAGCATATGACTATTGCCAAAAACAAATACTTTTCAATTCATATAGTATGTTGCATTTTATTTAAAATGTCCATGAAGTCGTAGATGTAGGCATGTGTATGGAAAACTATTTCCTTTAGGAAAAAATCCACCTATCTTTAGAGGTTCTTAGATATTGAGCCTATCCCCAAGACTATATGATGAGCAGGTGGATTTTCTAGGGACTTCGTGTATTTGGCAATAGGTAAAAGTGGAGCAGATACAGTAGGATGATTCACTTTAGAAAATTAGCCTCCGTGTAGGAAATCTGACCATGCCAGAAGGCATTATTAATGGTGGTACCCATTTTCTTTTAAAAGCAGAGTAATGTCAGACATCAACTGCAGGTAGCAAGTAGGTTATCCAAGCTTCCTAAGTGCTTCTTCCTGACATTCAATTTTTAACATTATCACAGCATTTCCACCCTTGTCTGTGTGTTTTATAATGATATCTGTTATACCTCTGAGTTTATTCAAAGCACTGGCAGACTAGATGTACCCTTGGACTCCTTCTGCCATCTTTTGTTCTGTTTCTATGGCAGTCTGGAGTGGATAGGTTGTGTTAAAATCAAAGGAATTACATATCTGGAAAGTGGAGCAGATACAGTAGGATGATTCACTTTAGAAAATTAGCCTCCGTGTAGGAAATCTGACCATGCCAGAAGGCATTATTAATGGTGGTACCCATTTTCTTTTAAAAGCAGAGTAATGTCAGACATCAACTGCAGGTAGCAATAGGTTATCCAAGCTTCTAAGTGCTTCTTCCTGACATTCAATTTTTAACATTATCACAGCATTTCCACCCTTGTCTGTGTGTTTTATAATGATATCTGTTATACCTCTGAGTTTATTCAAAGCACTGGCAGACTAGATGTACCTTGGACTCCTTCTGCCATCTTTTGTTCTGTTTCTATGGCAGTCTGGAGTGGATAGGTTGTGGTTAAAATCAAAGGAATTACATATCTGGAAAGTGGAGCAGATACAGTAGGATGATTCACTTTAGAAAATTAGCCTCCGTAGGAAATCTGACCATGCCAGAAGGCATTATTAATGGTGGTACCCATTTTTCTTTAAAAGCAGAGTAATGTCAGACATCAACTGCAGGTAGCAAGTAGGTTATCCAAGCTTCCTAAGTGCTTCTTCCTGACATTCAATTTTTAACATTATCACAGCATTTCCACCCTTGTCTGTGTGTTTTATAATGATATCTGTTATACCTCTGAGTTTATTCAAAGCACTGGCAGACTAGATGTACCCTTGGACTCCTTCTGCCATCTTTTGTTCTGTTTCTATGGCAGTCTGGAGTGGATAGGTTGTGGTTAAAATCAAAGGAATTACATATCTGGAAGAGTTTCTCAATGTCGTTGTTAACTAATCTCTAAAAGACATGCAAAGAGAAACTGCTGGTGTAATCAGATTGTATGCTGGTTCCAGTTTAAACCCTGTATTTCTATATACCACAGGTTCACTAAAATCTGTAGCAGTTCCTCTGCATTATCTTGAGAAGGCAACCGATAGAGGAACAGGATGCAGCAAAGTGTTGCTTGGCCCATCAGGTGGCAGTCCAGAAAAGATGACAGATTATTTATTTACTATGTGTGAATGGTCCTCAGCAGATTATAGTTGGTCTCCAGTTATAATGCAGTCATACCAAAACAAGTTCCTATGATCTATGGACATGCAACGCCACTGTCGCAAATGACATTTACAGTTCTGTAACTGGCATGGTTTCATAGGTGATGCAGCTCCAAATTATTTTCTATTAGGCAAATCTCACTGCACATTCCCATACTGAAAGCAGTTCTCTACCCATACAGTGTGCTCTTGCCTGAGGGCAGTAACTGAGTCCCTAACTACCCACATCTACAATTAGAAGACAATTCATGAGTCCATCCCTCATTCTGCAAAACCCAGCCCTGTCTTGTGCAGCTCTAAACCATCTCCAGTACTACCAAACCAACAAACCTGCCTAGAATGTTTTCACAACACTGGGAACTCATTCTGGTATTTCAAACACCTTTGTTTGGCATAACCCTCCCCAGTGCCACAAAGTGGCTCTCACCACTCTATGTGGCACTAGGAGTCCATATTTAGTACTAACAAAGTCCCTCCACCCCACTGACTGCTTAATGTGGCACTAGGAGCCCATCCCTAGTACTGCTGATGAAGATTCTCCACCCTAACTGCTTAACATGCCCTAGTAGTGCGCAAGCAAGCAAACTTTCTTTATATAGTTACTTTTGCAAAATCAAGTATTGTACATAATATAAACTACAATGTTAAAATGGATAGCTTAATAAATTATTTAAATCAATCAATCAGTTAATCAGGGAGAAGACCAAAGAAAATAAATCGTTTTCAAGCGTAGATTTAAAACTGTTGATAGTCAGGCATTCTCTTAGCCGATGAGGTAAAGAGTTGCACAGGGTTGGTGCTGCAAATGAAAAGCACGAGCTCCAGATGTTTTAAGATGAACCCTGGGAATCTCTAGCAATCCTCATCGTGGATCAGAGAGGGAAATTGGGGGAGTAGGAGTCAGAGATCTTTCAGGTAGTCAGTCCCTGTTCATGTAGGGCTTTAAAGGTAAGCAAGCCTACCTTGTAGGTGATCCACCACTGCACTGGCAGCCAGTACAGTTCACATGGCACAGGCTTAATGTGACTGGTCCTGGAAGTACCAGTCAACAGCCTGGCCACAGTGTTCTGCACTAGCTGCAAGTGGCGAATATCAACCCCAGACAGCACTAGGAAGAGGGCATTGCAGTAGTCAAGATGGGTAGTAATGAAGGCATGGACCAATGTTGGAAGGTTGCCCAGTGGAATCAGGCATTTCACCTGGGTGATAGTCCTCAGATATGTAAAATGAGGATTTAAACACAGCTGACACCTGAGACTTCAGGGGTAAGCCATCATCAAAAATGATGCCCAGATTACGCACCTGATCTGAGGTAATGAGCTGGGCATGCCATCAAGCCATAGGCCCAACATGTGCCCAGCCCTAAAAACCTCCCCTGGGTGATCCAGATCCACAACCAACACCTCAGTTTTATCTAGATTCAGCCTCAACCAACTCAAGCTTGTCCAGTCTTTGATCTGGGAAAGCAGCCTTTTAGCATAGAGATCACATCAATCTGTCTGGGCACAAAGGACATATACAGCTGAGTATCATCTGCATAGCAGAGAAAACTCAAGCCGATACGCCTGATGATATCGCCAACGGCAGCATATACACTGCAAACAACATGGTGCCAATATGGAGCCCTCAGGTACACCGAGAGACAGGGGAGGGTGTCAGAGGAATAAATCCCAGTGACCACCCTCTGAGACCTGCCCAAGTAGAAATGATTGAAACCATTCGAGGACTGTACCCGATGGTCCACAAAGGAGCTGTAGGTCTCCAAAAGCACCTCATGGTCCACAGTGTCAAAAGCTGCTTAGAGATCAAGAAGGACCAAGATGGTATGAGCCTTCAATTTCTCACCATTAGGAGATCATTTAACTCATTGCCTCCACAGGAGCTCTCTGAAGTTCACCACTTGTCTTCTGTATACTGTTAATAGTAAATTCTGGGCCTTTCTAAGCAAAATCAAGCTATAGTCAGCATGCCCCAAACAAATCCTAATAGCTCAAGAACCGTAAGTGCTAGACACAAAGTAGAGTGGCAAAGTTATTCAGCACATGAGTGAGGCAAGGGTACTTGCACCATGCAGTTTAATGAATGGTTGAAAAATGGTGTGGAGCACAGGGGTTTGGCTTCATTGGGACTGGGGTTCCACCTGAGGACACTCAGCCTATACTGGCAGGATGGTCTGCATCTGTCCAGGAAGAGAACAAGTCTTTTGAGCAATCGGTTTAAATGCTTCATTGGCAAGCTTTTAAACTAGTCAAGGGGAGGCACTGATAAGCAGCAGGAAAATCCCAGCCTCCCTACAAAACAGGGTACTAAATGAAAAAGACCGAGGTAGAAAGGTCAGTGGGGATGCTGCAACAGAAGGTAAAGCCATCAAGAAATGGAAAGCAATGAGTACCAATGCCCGTAGTCTGAGTAACAAACTTCCTGAATTAGTGGCCTTGACGGAGGAGGAACATCTGGATATCATGGCAGTCACAGAAACATGGTTCACACAAAACCATGACTGGGACGTAAACATACCAGGATACACTATCTATAGGAGGGACAGAGAGGTAAAAGGGAGGAGGGTAGCTCTTTACATAAGGGAAGAAATCAAAGCAACAGAACAAAAGGGAAAACATGGAGGAGAAGAAGCACTGTGGGTAAATTTGGAGACCGCAATGGCACCACAATCCGCACAGGGTTAGACAGACCCTCTCAGGGGAGGAAATGGACAAGGAAATGATAGAAGGTATATTAGTATGGCAGAAAAGGGAGATATTGCTGATGGGTGATCTGAATATGCCAGATGTTAACTGGAGTGTAGTTGCAGCAGCCACTCAAGAGTGGGGTTATTCTAGATGCCCTACAGGGGCATGCCTTAGACAACTAGTATTGGAGCCCACTCAAGAGGGAGCAATCTTAGACCTGGTTCTCTCAAATGGAGATGAAGAGAGGATCACAGATGTAGAAGTGGTAGCCATCTGAGAACTAGCGACCATCGAACAGTATGGTTCACAATAAACACAGCAATAGAGGTCAAACCATACAAGGCAAAGGTACTGGAATTTAGGAGGGCTGACTTTGCCAAAATGGGTGAGTGCCTAAGGAATGCACTAGCAAATGGGCAGGAAGGAGGGTGGAAGAACAATGGGGAATAATAAAACTGCTATCACAGAGGTAACAAGCCCCTGTGTGAAGCAAATAAACAAAACTAAATGATGTAAGAAACCACTATGTTTCCAAAGGAAGTGGCAGTGAAGGTTCAAGAGAAAAGAAAGCTTCAGGAAGTACAAGGAATCACAGAAGGAGCAGGACAGAGAACTGTATCAGTTAAAGCAAAAGGAAGCTGGGAAGGCAGTCAGAACAGCAAAGGCCCAAACCGAGAAAAGATAGCCAACTCAGTTAAGAAGGGATAAAACCTTTTATAGGTACATCAGGGAGCGAAGGAAGACCAAGGGAGGATAGTGAGGCTTAATAAAGGGGTGGACAGAGGGTGACTGTGAAAAGGCAGAGATACTAAACAAATATTTTGCTCTGTATTTACAAAGGAAGAGGGAGGTACCTAAAACAAACAGTAGAAACACTCTGGATACGGAAGTTGATACCAGCCCATTTACAGAAGAAAGGGTTCTGGAAGAACTCTTAAAACTGAAGGTGGACAAAGCAATGGGGCCTGATGGGATTCATCCCAGAATTCTAAAAGAACTAAGGGTAGAATTAGTGACACCACTGACTACCCTGTTTAACAAATCATGGGAGGATGGGGTGGTACCTGAGGACTGGAGGAGGGCAGATGTGATTCCCCTTCACAAAAGTGGGAGCAAGGCAGAAGCAGGAAACTGCAGTCCTGTTAGTTTAACCTCAGTGGTAGGAAAATGATGGAATCACTTCTGAAGGAAAGAATTGTCGAGTATCTAGAGGCCAGAGGGCGAGATACTAACAACAACAAAATAGAAAGGGACCTGGGGTAGTCATATCAGATGACCTAAAGGTGGGCAAGCAATGTGAGAGGGCAGCAAGGAGGGTTGGGGGATACTGGGATGCATAGGGAGAGGCATCACCAGTAGAAAACAGGAAGTTATTATCCCTCTGTACAGACAGCTGGTCAGACCCCATCTGGTGTACTGCATGCAGTTCTGGAGACCCAGTCTCGCAAAGACATAGACAGGATGGAAGCTGTCCAGAGGAGGGCAGACTAAAATGGTGCAGGGTCTGCACCAGAAGACATATGAAGAGAGACTTAAGGAGCTTAATATGTATAGCCTTGAGGAAAGGAGGGAGAGGGGAAATGATAGAAACTTCAAGTACCTCAAGGGAATCAACAAAGTCCAAGAGGGTAGCATCTTTCAAAAAAGAGGTGTGCAACAACTAGGGGCACAATTTGAAGATAGAGGGGGCAGCTCGAGGTAATTTAAGGAAGTATTTTTTCACAGAGAGGGTTGTGGATGCATGGAACGGCCTTCCAGAGGAGGTTGTGGAGTCAAAAACAGTGGTGGAATTCAAGCATGCATGGGACAGTCATAAGGCAATTCTAGGGGTGGGGGTAGGAAGAAGTAGGCTGGTTAGCTGGATCTGCAGCTTATCCAGTAGGCAGGAAATGGGCAGACTGGGTGAGCCAAGCTGTCCTTCTGGCCGCCAAATTCTATGTTTCTATGTAGCACAAATTACCTTTCCAGTGGTGCTATGCAAAGAATAATATGTAATTTAGTTTAAACAAATACGAATAACTCCTAAAGTATACATGATATACACAGAATATCAGTGGCAAAGTTGTTCAGCACAAAATTACTTTTCCAATGGTGCTATGCAGCCAAATATATATTATATTCTGTTACATTATATACTAAAATATATAACTGATTTCTCCAGACGCTGCCAGGGCACACAGGAAGTCAGTAGCTGACTTCTGTAGGCGCCTCAGGACACACCAGTGTATTTTACTGATGCCTACAGGTGTCTGCTAGGAGACAATGAGTTAATACCCAAACAAGGGCAGTCTTCATGCTATGCCTTTCCTGAAACCAGACTGAGAGCTTCATAGACATTGTGGATTACGAGGTGATTGTCCAGTTGCAACGTAACCACCTTCTCAATAACCCTCCCACAAAGGGCAGGTTAGAGACAGGTCACTAGTTAGCTGGATCGACAGGGTCCAAGGAGGGTTTTAAGGAGTGGTCAAATCATCACCTCCTTTAGGGGTCTGGAAAGATTCCTCCAAGGATCTCCATACATTAGCTAGGACTGGGCAGATAACATCTACGATCTCACTGAAAGGGGTAGGGCCCGGATCCAAACTACAATAGGTTGGGCGAAAGTCTGGACAATCTTCATGATGTTCATGAATTCCAGTCTGCTGAAATCCATCCAGACAGACCGGTGCTCGCTACTCCCATCGACCACGGCAACCCCTTATGGAAAGAGCCGGGCGATTCCGACCAGATGCTGGAAACCTTATATGCGAAAAATCAAGCTAGCTCATCACACTTAGTTTGTGAAAAGCTCTTCTGGACTGAGACAGATTGGATTGCAGAATCTGTCAACAGTTCAGTAAGTTGAGCTGGTCGGTTCTGCACAGCAGAAATCTCCCCGACAGGAACTCTGTGTTCTTACAGATGATTTCTGATTGATAGCCCTTATAATGTCCCATCAATCTAAGTCTGTCAGCATCCAGGCCAGACTTCTGCCATGCTCTCTCCAGCCTTTGACCAACCTGCCTTCAAGGACTCATCATACCAAGGGGACCTTGGACGAAGAGTGAGTGGTTTAACATGAACAGGAGCAATCAAGTCCAAGGCATCTCCACTGCCTTGTTATAGACTAGTACAAGGTCCCTGGACTTGTGCTTTCACCCAGCAATCCCAATAGGTCCAGCACCGTCGACAGACCATCTGGGGTAACTCCCTAAAGGGCAGTACCAAATCATCTCCAAGGGCACACCTCTCAACTGTCACACATTACGAGGTAGGTCATTCATTTAATTCCCCAGAAACCATTTGTCCCACATTGAAAAGTGACATTCCACACTGACCACTGAGTCTTTTAAGCAGAAATGTATAATAATATAAGGTGCTAAGTTATCAGCAAACATTATAAATATTAGTATACTTATTTCCACGTATTCTGAGCTTGCAAGGTCATGTTTGACGATGTGTCACACATTTTGTCCAGTTGTCACACATCTTGTGACACATTTTAGTGATAAAGGTTGAGAGGTATGCCAAGGGGTAGGTCCATTTGGGGGCCCTGAAACAGAACCCTATGGTGTGATGGTCAGATCAACTGACTGGTTCCACCCAAGTCAGTGATCTCCCTCCCAGGAGAAACAGCAGATCCAATGAGTGACCTCCTATATGGGTAGAGGAGATAACTACCTGTGTAAGGCCCAGCATTGTCATTAGCTGGAGGAGATTTTGACCAAACTGCAAGAGTTCATCGTCAACCCAGGCATTTAAGTCCCAAGAATTATCCATCTAGGAGATGCCAACATCATGTCGATGTCTCCTGCAGGAATAAACCCCATGACCTGGTGGATGGTAAATGAGGAGTATCCTACAACCTACACCCTCACCCATGACACACTCAAAGGATCTGGTGGTCCCCACTGAACATCCACAAGGCCTAGTCTGGACTTAAAAGATTACTACACCCCCACCCCTATGATCTGATCTCGGCAGTGAATCACCGAGAACCCAGCTGGAACTGCAAAAGCCAGTACTGGGCCTGCATTTTCATCCAGCCAGGTCTTGGTGATACATGCCAGGTCCACTGTTTCAACAAGATCAGCTATAATGGCAGTCTTGTTTTGATGGACCTAGCATTACATAACACCACCTGGTTGGATGAGATGCTGGGGAAGACCTCGACTCCAGTCCAGCATCAATTGCTGAGCCCTTGGGTATGGGAACAAGACAGGGATTACCTCTGTCCTGGCACCATTTCACGTCAGGGCATCACCTGGTCCATACCACCCCAATATGTCCCCCTGCCCATTCTCCCCACCAGGCCCAGTTCTGCACCTCCCCAGTACTGCTAACAAAGTTCCTCACCCCTGACTGCTTAATGTGGCACTAGGAGTCCATCCCCAGTACTGCTGATAAAATTCCCCACCAATGACTGCTTAACATGGCACTAGGAGTGCCGTCCCAGTAACTCTGCTAAAGTTCCTCCACCCCTGACTGCTTGACATGGCTCTGGGATCTCATCCTAGTATGGCTAACAATGTTTCTCCATGTCTGACTGTTTTAACATGGCACTCTGTGCTCATCCCCAGTGCTGCTGAAAAAGTTTCCCACCCTTGACTGCTTATTGTGGCTATAGATGCCCATCTCCAGTAATGCTGACAAAGCTCCCCACCACTGACTGCTTAATGTGGCACTCAGAGCTCATACTCAGTACCACTGAAGACCCTCTGCCTATGACAGCTTAACTTGGCATAAAGAACTCCCCTGGTGCCTTCAAAACATCTGCATTTGATCAAGTGTGGCACTTAGAGCCCATCCTTTTGCTAAGCTTGTGTGGTTTGGGGTAAAGGACATTGGTGGCACCACATGAGGGCTCCCAGTACTGCATCTAAGTGATCAGGGAGGACCTTAGGAGTCAATCTGCAGTGCCAATGAAGTCCTCCTTCCCCAAAATATTTAGCACAGCACTTGGAGTCCATCCTAGGCGCTGCTGAAGTCTTGTGCCCCATCCCAGCCAGTTAAGATGACACCATGTGTGCAAGTCTGGTATTGCTGGATCTCCCTAAACTGACTGGTTAATATGGCACCAGAAGCCTGTTCCCACTGCCACAGAAGTCAACTCACCTCCAGTCACATAGCTTGATAGCAGGAACCCATTACTACAACCTCGAAAGTTAAAGTCCAGCACTGGCAGCTGACACCATTGCTGGGACACTCCCCACGACAGAAGCCAGCAAACCCTCCTGACACCTGCTCAGCCAGCATCTGATGAAAAAGCACTAAACCACTATAATAGCTGTTTACTTCTATTTGTTATCAATTGGTCTATTACCAAGGAAGCGAAAGTAGTGATGGTCAATGTCTGGCAATTGGGGGTAAACAGAGGTGGGCTGCCACTAGACACCAGAAACAGCTGGCACAGGAGAGAGTTCCAGTGGACACCAGGGATTGATTTGCATGGATTAGAGAGAGAAGGAGAGGCATTCCACTGGACACTGGGTTTTTTGTAAGGGACGGGGTGCCTGTGGATCACATAAAGTGCTTGGTAGAATTGAAGAGAAGGAGGATGCCGCTCGACACAGGTAGTGCCTGTAATGTGGTGGGGGCCACTGGACACCAAGGGTGCTTTTCATGTGGTGGGGCCATTGGACAGCAGGAGTGTTTGGCAGAGGATGGGGTGAAAAGAGTGCCACTGGATACTGGAGACAGCATGACATGATATGGGAGAAGGTGGGGGTTCCACTGGAAAGCAGGACGTGCTTAGCACATGATGGGGTAATGAAAAGGGTGCTAATGTACACCATGGTATGTTTAGTATGGGATGGGGTAGGAGAGGGGATCCCACTGGATATCAGTGTGTACTTGCCATGGGATTGGTTGAGAGAAGGCATGCTACCTGATACCAGAGACTACTTTGCACGAGATGGGATGACAGAAGGTGGATCACTAATGTCTGTCAAGTCTTGTTTTTATTGGGCTCTAAAACTGTATATTCAGCTTTCTCAGTAATGTACATGTTTTTATTAGATTCAACTGACATGACCGTCCTGCTGTGACTCCATGCTGCCTTGCATCCTGTGCCCCACGGGCCTCTAGAAACTCAACAGTTCTTTCCTTTAGAAGTGATTCCATCATTTCTCCTACCACTGAGGTCAAACTAACAGGTCTGTAGTTTCTTGCCTCTGTCTTGCTCCTACTTTTGTGAAGGGAATCACGTCTGCCCTCCTCCAGTCCACTGGTACCACACCATCCTTCCATGATTTGTTAAAAGGGAGGTCAGTGGTGTCACTAGTTCTACCTTAGTTCTTCTAGAATTCTTGGGTGAATCACATCAGGCCCCATTACATTGTCCACCTTCGGTTTTAAGAGTTCTTTCAGAACCCTTTCTTCAGTGAATGGACTGGTATCGACCTCCGTATCCAGAGTGCTTCTGTTCTTCTTTTGTGAATACTGAGCAGAAGTATTCATTCAGTGTTCCTGCTTTTCACTGTCATCCTCTGCCCACTCTTCCTTCCCTTTAGTAAGCCTCACTAAAGTAAGAAATAGATTTCTTTGACTGGGTAACCAATGTAGTGGACCAGAGAGAAGCTGTGGACATGGCCTACCTAGAGTTTAGCAAGGCACTTGACACAGTCCGACACAGAAGATTAATATACAAGTTAGCCAGCCTTGGAGTGGGTCCCAAGGTGGTAGCCTGGGTGAAAAATTGTCTGGACAACAGGATACAGAGGGCAATAGTAAATGGAGTTTACTCTGAAGAAAGGGGTTACTAGTGGGTACCACAGGGTTCAGTTCTGGAACCGGTCCTCTTTAAAGTCTTTATAAGTGACATTGCAGAGGGACTGAAGGAAAAGTGTGTCTCTTTGCAATGACACAAAGATCTACACAGGGTTGATACAGAAGGTGGGGTGGAGAGGATGCAAAGGGACTTGCAAGGTTGGAGGATGGTCAAATGTATGCCAGCTTAGATTCAATGCAAAGAAGTGCAAAGTAATGCACCTGGGAAACTAAAATCCAGGGAAGAGTACACAATGGGGGGTGAGATACTGACAACAACAAAATGGAAAGGGACCTGGGGTAGCCATATCAGATGACCTAAAGGTAGGCAAGCAATGTGAGAAGGCAGTAAGGAGGGTTGGGGGATACTGGGATGCACAGGAAAGGCATCACCAGTACAAAACAGGAAGTTGTTCAAACAACATGAAGTCTTGCTATATTATGACATATGCAGTATAACCCCAGGTTAGAACTGCTCCGGAGGTGAAAGAGTTAACTTCCATGCAGGGCATGGAATCTTGATGTGACGTTGAACACTCTGTCTGTTGAAGCTCAAACTTAAACTGTCAGATTCTTTACTCGCCTCACTGAACAGTCGCCCGGAGATTCCTCCTGCTGCTCGGTTTGTTTGTCGGTTTTAAACTGTAATTCTCGGTTTATTTTACTGAAATTTAACCGCAATCGTCGGTTCAAGCTCTGTCTGTGGTATTGTAAGTAATAGATAGGCTTACTTTTTTATTTTCTTCTGTGTGGAACTTATAAACGTCTTTTTCGGTTCGGTTTGAACCGATCAGAGGGTTTAAAAATTACTTTCTAGCCCTTTAGAGTGCGGTTCTCGGTTCTTATCGGTTCTAAAAAATGGATTTTATTACATTTTTTCCATTACCTGTGACACGGTTAGGAACCGATAAGAAGTCTTACTTGGTGGATTGCCATTAACGGGCAATTTTTTTTTTTTTTGGAGCTCCTACTCCCGCACTCGCGTCCTCCGGCACCATCCCTGGACATGAGACCCTCCTTCAGCACTTGCGACTTACCCTTCAAGGGGCAGGGTGGTGGGAGCGACTAACCTAATTCGAATGGGTCCATGCCAGGAGGGCCCTCCAGGAATGGCGACGGGAACAACGTCGTGCTGCCAGGCTCCATTTTTCCCGAATTTTTCTCGGCGGGCATGGCGTGCAATGACACCAGTGACTGAGTGCACGCTGCGCTCCCGTGCGCGCACCAGTCAAGCGTCTGCCATGTCCAGTTCCCCCCTGTCTCTGCGGCTGCGTGCTGTCCCAGCCTCCGCTTAGGTCAGGCAAGCACTGCCACCCGAATCCTCTGCCTCGAGATGGAGAGCAGTCCTCCGGATGCTCAATCCATCTCCTTCCTGCCGACCTCGACAAACCGCGTGCTCGCTCCCAAACACGGGTCGCCGCGGGCGTGAGGTGTAGTGACCAGCGCCAACCTCAGCGCCACCGGCCAGTAACAGGCAAGTTTTGGTTAGGCTGGCACTATGTCTGAGAAACCCAAAGAAAAACCCGGACCCACTGGGTTTCAGCACTGTGGCCTCTGTGGGAAGCCTTTGCCAAAGGCTGACCCACACCACTTATATGTGTAAATTGTCTGGGGTTTGACCACCGAGTGCAGACTGCCAGATTTGTAAAAATTTCCTGCTGCCACCGTGGAAAAAGAGTTGGTAGGCTCAGGAAAGGAGGCCAAAAAGTCCGCTGACCGGATGGCCAGCCGGTTCAGTTCCAACCGAACCTGAGGGTGCCCTCTGACCAGGCGATGCTTCCTCGGGCAAGCGAAGAGCCAGCTCTGAGGAGCCAGTTCCAACTAAAGGGCTAGAAGGTCAGCTAGTTTGGGGCCAAAAGTTCTTTCTCCAACTGCTGAGGAAATAGCCAAAGCTATTCAGATTGTCCAGTCTCTTTCCCCAGTTCCGTCGAACCAGCACCATTGGGTAAGCGCCGGTTTGGTCGGTTCCCTCGAGTTCAAGATTATGATTTTGAAGATTTTTATGAACTAGGGAAGGGAGGAGGGATCGAGGAGAGTGAGTGTGATTTTGACAGTCTGGATGTGCCCATTGAACGGACATCTCTCCAGACAGACCTTCAGGAGTATCCCTCCCAGGCTATCTGAGTCCCTTCTAATTTTTGTTTTACAAGAAAGTTGTTGACACTCTGCAACTCCCTGTTGAGGAAGCTGTTGATGATCAAGAAGAGCCTGATTTTGTGGAAATGATGGATATTCCAGAGTCTAGGAGACTGTCTATTCCTTGCATAAATCTTTTAGGAAACAGACAGTAAAATTTGAAAACTCCTCATTCTATCCTCCTGTGGATAAAAGGATGGACAAGAGGTATGCTTTATCAGGCTCTGATAAGGAGTTTCTATCTCAGCAGTGCAGCATGTGGGGTAGTGCAGGCTGCAGCCTGTGACAAGGCTAATATTCCTCTAGTTTCTCACCCTCCTGAAAAGGATTCCAGGAGGTTGGATGCCATGGCAAAAGCAGTACATGGCAGCATCTTTGTGACTCAGACAGGCAAATTATATGACTTACGTGCTAGGTACCAGAAATCCAGGTGGGATACTGTCCTGGCCCCTAGCAAAACAGGCCCCTGAACAGCTTGCCAGGGAGCTGGAGCAGGTGGCTGATGGATGGTATTGAGGCATCCAAGGTGCAATTTCATGCTGCTGTAGACTCTAACGATGTTTCATCTAGAGTTATGGCTACATCTGTGTCTCTTCGCAGAATGGCCTGGCTCAGATGTACTGCCCTGTCACAGGATACCCAGTCTAAGGCTATGGATTTTCCTGTTGTGGGAAATTCTCTGTTTGGGGAGCAGACAGAGAATTATATGAAGAAAATGGATGAGTATAGGACCACCTATAGGAGTGCACAGGCCAAAGAAGGCAAGTCACCCTCAAAGGCAGCATGTCAGGGGCAGGGCAGGCCTTTTCATAGGCCATTTTACCAAGCCAGGCCTCCTCTTCTGCTTATGCCCAGAGGGGTTCTTTCGAGGAAGGGCAGAAGGGGTTCTAGTAAGCCTGCTTCTACCCCTCAACCCAAAGCCCTGCAAAACAGGCTCCCTGATGGGGTAGCCAGGGCCGATTCTCCACTACCGGTAGGGCACAGGCTGGCTTACTTTGTCCAGGACTGGAAGTCTTTAACATCAGACAAGTGGGTCCTGGAGGTAGTAAGCCAGGGACTGGTTCTCAGCTTCAAAAATTTCCAAGATGAGAGCCAGATCTTTCCACCTGCAAACCTATCAGAGACACTTGCCCTGGAAGCAGAAGTTTCTGCCCTCCTGGCTCTCAGAGCCGTGGAAAGGGTTCTACCCATACAACAGGGCAAAGGTTGTACTCCAGGTACTTCCTTACCCCAAAAAGACAGGAGAATGGCGGCCCATTCTGGATCTCAGGTATCTAAACAAGCATCTTTTAAAACCAAAGTTCAAATGGTGACCCTGGGGATTATTTTACCCTCTCTAAGGCCAGGGGACTGGCTAGCCTCCCTGGACTTCAAGGATGCCTACTTCCATGTTCTCATCAGAAGCTCCCATCGAAAGTACCTCCGATTCAACTGCCCTCAGGCCATTACCAGTTCAGAGCAATGCCCTTGGCCTCTCCTCGGCTCCAAGGGTGTTCACAAAATGCCTGGCAGTAGTAGTTACTCATTTAAGAAGGCAAAGATTGCCATCTTCCCTTATCTAGACGACTGGCTCATTGTAGGCCAGTCTCCAGAACAGGTCAAACTTCATTTGCAAGTAACCCAGCAGCTGCTTACATCTCTAGGTTTCCTTCTCAATCTTTCAAAGTCAGTTCTGGAGCCTGTCCAGCTTCTCACCTTCATAGGCGTAGAACTGAACACAAAAGAAGCCAGAGCCTTCCTTCCTCTGGAAGAGCAAGGACCCTGGTGTCTATGGCCTCCTCTTTCACCCTGCAGGTCTCTCGGCCAGCAAGGCATTTTCTACAGCTCCTGGGGCACATGGCCACTTCTACAGCAGTAGTGCAGGGAGTGAGATTTCAGATGAGGGACATTCAGTTCCATTTGAGAGCCTTTTGGTCTCAAAGGACGGATCCCCTAACCAAATTGATTCCAGTGACTCGAACCCTGATCCAGGCCCTTCAGTGGTGGCAGGATCAGACCAATCTGAGATAGGGGTTCCCTTCACCCCCAGTCTCATTCCTTGACCCTTACTACAGATGCATCCCTCCTGGGGTGGGAGCTCACATGGGCGACCTTTCCACCCAAGGGCTGTGGTCCCCTCAGGAATTCCTGCTCCACATCAATTTGCTGGAGCTCAGAGCAGTTTTTCTAGCACTTCAGGTTTTCTCCACATCTGTCCAGAACAAGGTAGTTCAGGTCAGAACAGACAATACCACTACAATGTGGTATATCAACAAGCAAGGGGCACTCGGTCCACGGCCTTGTGCACCAAAGCAATGAAGTTGTGGTCTCTGGCTTACTCTCTGAACACCTCCCTTACAGCAGTTCACCTCCCAGGCAAGGACAATGTCCTGGCGGATGCTCTCAGCAGGATTTCTGGGGCCATCACGAATGGGCACTGGATCCCCTAGTACTGGAGGTAATATTTGCCAGATGGGGCACTCCATAAATAGATCTCTTTGCAGCCCCAGACAATCACCAACTTCCTTTTTGCTGCAGGCCCCAGTGTTGGGCTCAGTCCCTCTGGATGCCTTCCTTCTCAGTTGGGAAGGAAGTTTCTCTATGCTTTCCCCTTCCCTCTTCTTTTCAAAGTGCTAGTCAGAATCAGATCTCAATCTTGCAAGATGATCCTGATTGCTCCAGATTGGCCAGGCAGCCCTGGTACCCACTCTTCATGTCCTTAGCAGTCCACCCTCCCCATGCCTTCCCAGGAATCACAACCTGTTAACCTGTGCCCAGGGAGAGTTTGGTATCCGAACCTCAAATCTCTCAATCTCAAGGCTTGGCTCTTGAAGAGTTAGAGTTTGTTGACCTACACCTTTCTCAAGGTGTATTGATATCTTGAAGGCCTCTAGGAAGCCCTCCACCAGGGCTACCTATAATTCAAAATGGAAAATATTTTCCATATGGTGTGCTAGTAAACATATTTCCCCATAATCTGCTGGTGTGCCCACGATCCTGGATTATTTGGTGCATTTGAATTCCTTGGGGCTGAGACCAGCTACCCTAAAAGTGCACTTGGCAGCTGTGTCTGTCTTCTTGTCAGCAGGTAAGCCCTCTTCTTTATCAGCTCACCCTGTGTTCTCCAAGTTTTTTAAAGGGTTGCTTCACACCAATCCCCGTTCAGGGATCCTGCCCCTGCTTGGGATCTTAATATTTGCATCACTCAGCTTATGCAACCCCTTTTGAGCCATTGTCTTCAGCAGAGCTGAAGTACTTGACTTGAAAACTGTGTTTCTGGTAGCCATCACCTCTGCCAGGCGCATAAGTGAGCTACAAGCCTTGTCAGTGGAGCCTGATTTCATCTCCTTTCATAGAGATAAGGTAGTCCTCAGGATTAACAGGAAGTTTTGCCTAAGGTGGTTTCAGACTTTCACCTTAATCAATCCATGTCTCTCCTGTGTACTCACTGACCATTCCTCCTCTGGTGAGAGGAGATTGCACAGTTTAGATGTCACTATATAGAAAGTACCAAGGGTCACAGGTTCGAATCCTCCAATTGTTCCTCACCTATGGTGAGGTTGGTAAAGGAAACCTGCCACTAAAAGATCCATTGCCAGGTGGATTGTCTCTTGTATCCAATTCTGTTATGAAAAACTGGGTAAGGTTCCTCCCTCAGGCCATAGGGCTCACTCTACCAGAGGTACAGCTGCATCTCTGGCTGCTGCCAGGGACATTCCTATCCTAGAGATATGTCAAGCAGCTACCTGGAAAACAGTTCACACTTTTACTAAGCATTACTCCTTGGATATCCAGGCTAGGGGTGATGTTCTATTTAACGCCGTGCTTCAAAGCCTATTTCCCAAGTAGGTTCTGTCCCTCTTCCATGGAGGTACTGCTGTGTTAGTCTGCATATGTCATAATATAGCAAGACTTCATGTTGTTTGAAGAAAAAATTACTCACCTTAGTAATGTTGTTTCTTCTAATGGAGTCTTGCTATATTATGACCTCCCACCCAGCCGCCCTCTCAGAACCTCTGTTTTTGGGATGTGGGTGGGCAGTGCAATGTTGGCACTTCTTTGATGCCCACTTTATTTCACCCTTCTAGGGTGCTTAGGTGTTATGCTAGTTTCTTCTTGAATCCCGACTTGAATCTTTGTTTTGGGATCAAGATCAAAAGGTGTTTTTGTAGTTAGTAGCCAGCGCTAGTGTAGGTTCTGCTTCCACACAGAACCTTAGTGAGTTTTTGCTCGTAAAGATCTGACAGTCTAAGTTTGAGCTTCAACAGACAGAGTGTTCAACCGAGCTCACGCTCAAGATTCCATGCCCTGCATGGAAGTTAACTCTTTCACCTCCGGAGCAGTTCTAACCTGGGGTTATACTGCATATGTCATAATATAGCAAGACTCCATTAGAAGAAACAACATTACTAAGGTGAGTAATTTTTCTTATCCCCTGTACTGACAGTTGGTGAGACCACATCTGGAGTTCTGCGTCCAGTTCTGGAGACCCCATCTCCACATAGACATAGACAGGACGGAGGCTGTCCAGAGGAGGGCAACAAAAATGGTGCAGGTCTGCACCAGAAGACATACGAGAGAGATTAAGGAAGCTTAATATGTATACACTGAGGAGAGAAGGAGACGGGGACATGATAGAAACTTTCAAGTACATCAAGGGAATCAAAAGAGTCCAAGATGGTAACATCTTTCAGAAAAGAGATGTGCAAGAACAAGGGGCACAATTTGAAGATAGAGGGGAACGCTCAGAGGTAATGTGAGGAAGTATTTTTTCATGGAGAGGGTTGTGGATGCATGGAACAGCCTTCCTGAGGAGGCAGTGGAGTCAAAAATGGTGGGGAATTCAAGAATGCATGGGACAGACATAAGGCAATTCTAGTGGGGGTTGGAAGAAGTAGGCTGTTGGTTAACTAGGATCTACAGCCTATGCATTAGGTAGGAAATGGGCAGACTAGGTGGACCAAGCGGTCCTTATCTGCCATCAAAATTCTATGTTTTATGTACATGTGTTTTCATTTTAGGGCATTTGTGTGAATACGTGGATCTAGATCCAGCGGTGGATCTCAAGAGATTTTTGTGGATCTTGGGGCAAAGGTTGCATTTTCGAATCAATGAAGATCCTTATGGTTGATGAGCGTAATTGTTCACTTATTGCTGGTCAATCTTGGAGCTTCTTGAGAGCCAGAAAATGGATCCCAATACAGGGTGTATTGGCCACCACTGGTTTAGGGGTGCTTGAAGCAGCAGCAAAGGTCTCCCTCTCTGTAAGCACTAAGGAAAAGGGGCTAAGAAATGGCTCTTCTGGATATACAGAGACATAGAGTAACTGGTCCTGAATTTCAAGATGATATATGGCCACTGAATATATGATTTCTTCATGGAAGAGGTGCTGGATAAGTGGAATAAGCTACCAGAAGCAGTGGTTCTGGCCATGTCAATCAGCAGCTTCAATCAGGGATGGGAAATGCAGGTGGGTTAATTAGAACAAGCATTTTTCAATGCTGAATGTTTGCTTGCTGATATTAGCATTGGACATGCAGGAGTTAGACAGATGCAGAATAGGAATGGCAGTGAAGTACTGAACTCATGCCAACCCCACTCTCCACCAATGCAGAGATGGACAGGCATTGGGGTGCGCTTTTGTCGCGCCCATGATGCTCACGGCATTTCACTCACCCTGTACTGCAGACACCAACATGTGTTGAGGTGTGCCTTGGGGTGTTCAGCTTTACAGTTACCCCATTTCATAAGGACATATGCTGAAATGGGTGCATTATAGGAGAATGGAGTGAACTCTGGGGCTAATGAGTCCAAGGCACACCTCGATGCCTGTCACTGGCTTCAGGGTGGGGTGAGGGTGGAATGGTGTGAACATTACAGCCAGCAGTCCAAAGGCACACCTCTGATGCTTGTCAGTCTGTACAGGGTGGAATGTTATGGTAGAAACCCAATCACCCCATGCGTTTGTAGGTATTTGCACTACAAATTTTCAACATAGCCTTTTTATGACCCCACCTCATGAAAGCATTTGGGACCTCTGCTCATGAACAGTGGCACTGTGATTTTGTTAATCTGTCCTGAACGTTGATTTCCCACAGCGACCACACCATTCTGCGCCAGATGTGTGAAAACACAGTTCAGGCAGGATGTGAAAAATGACAGCTGTACCAGGGCAGAGGCAGGAAATTACAGACCAGTTAGTTTGACCTCAGTGGCAGGGAAAATGATGGAATCACTTCTGAAGGAAAGAATTATTGAGTACCTAGAGGCCAGTGGGGCACAGGACCCAAGGCAGCATGGATTCACAGTGGAAGGTTGTGTCAGGCGAATCTAAAAGATTTTTGACTGGGTGACCAAGTAGTAGACCAGGGAGGGGCTGTGGACATGGCCTACCTAGATTTTAGCAAGGCATTTGATACAGTCCCACACAAAAGATTAATATACAAGTTAGTCTGCCTTAGAGTGAGTCCCAAGGTGGTAGCCTGGATAAAAATAGGCTGGACAACAGGATGCAAAGGTAGTACTAAATGGAGTCCACAGTGAAGAAAGGAGGGTTACTAGCGGGTACCGCTGGGTTCAATACTGGGACGGTTCTTTTAATGTCTTTATAAATGACATTGCAGAGGAACTGGAAGGAAAAGTATGTCTCTTTGCAGGCGACACAAATATCTGCAACAGGTTGATACACACGATGGAGTGGAAAGGATGAGAAGGGACTTAGCAAGGTTGAAGGAATGGTCAAATGTATGCCAGCTTAGATTCAATGCAAAGAAGTGTAAGGTAATGCACCGGAAACAAAAACTCAGGGAAGAGTACACAGTGGGGTGAGATACTGACAACAACAAAATGGAAAGGGACCTGAGGTAATTATATCAGATGACCCAAAGGTGGGCAAGCAATGTGAGAAGGCAGTAAGAAAGGCTGGGTGGATACTGGGATGCATAGGGAAAGGCATCAACAGTAGAAAACAAGAAGTTGTTATCCCTCTGTACAGACAGTTGGTGAGACCCCATCTGAAGTACTGTCGCAGTTCTGGAGACCCCATCTCTGCAAAGACATGGGCAGAGTGGAGGCTGTCAGAGGAGGGCAACCACAATGGTGCAGGGTCTGCACCAGAAGACATACGAAGAGAGACTAAATGAGCTTAATATGTATACCCTTGAAGAAAGAAGGAGAGGGGGTACATGATAGAAACTTTCAAGTACCTCAAGGGAATCAACAAAGTACAAGAGGGTAGTATCTTTCAGAAAAGAGATGTGCAAGAACAAGGAGCACAATTTAAAGATAGAGGGGAAGGCTCAGAGGTAATATGAGAAAGTATTTTTCATGGAGAGGGTTGTGGATGCATGGAACAGCCTTGCTGAGAAGGTCGTGGAGTCAAGAACAGTGAGCAAATTCAAGAATGCATGGGACAGACATAAGGCAATGCTAGTATGGAGTAAGAGGAAGTAAGCTGTTGATTAACTAGAATCTGCAGCTTATCCATCAGGTAGGAAATGGGCAGATTAGGTGGGCCAAGCAGTCCTTATCTGTCATCAAATTCTATGTTTCTATGTTATTATTTTATTTATTTTTTATTTAAAATTTTGATGACGGGTAGGCCACTGAAACCATAATGGTCACTTTTCAGGGGCAACTCGGGGTTAATTACAGTCAACAGTACAATAAAAGTAGGAACAATTCAAGGAAAAGTGTGCAAATACAGACATTACAATCAAGACATATAGTACAATCACTGGCAGGTTAGGTAACGTTGAGAATAACATGAGGGTAAACACTAGTTTCACAAGAATGACAGTTACATAAGGTTCATTTGTCAGGTCAATTTTACAGTTACAATTTCAAGAGTTTCAAAAGTGATAAGGTTCAACTGAATAGGATACCAGCATGTTAGGCGGCAGGCTTTAGATCAGAGGTGGAGTGCTAATAACGGTCCTCAGCGGTGGCACGCACAGAGGCTTAGCTCTAGTAGGTGCATCTTTAGGCTCTTTTAAAACCCCCAAAGGAGCTGCAGTCTTGAAGATTGATATGTTTCTATGTTTCATTCATAGGAGGTGTGAGAGATGGCAATGTTAAAAATCTGGGTGAAAATATTAAAATGCTCGAACTTCCGAGCATACGTGGAAACTTCACAATGCACACTCGTAACACAGTAATTTAGGGGAATTATTTTACCAAATTTTCAACATAGGCATTTTGTGACCTCTGCTCATGAACAGTGTCACTATGATTTTCTTAATCTGTCGAACATTGATTTCCCGCAGCGACAAGCCCATCGTATGCCAGATGTGCAAAAACACATTTCTGGCAGGATGTGAAAAATGACAGCTGTACTGTTCATAGGAGGTGTGTAAAATTGACAATGCTCAAAATCTTGAGTGAAAATATTACAGTTCTCGAGTTTCTGAATGAGCGTAGAAACTGTACAATGCACGCTCATAACACAGTCATTTTTGGAATTGTTTCACCAAATTTTCAACCTAGGCATTTGGGACCTCTGCTCATGAACAGTATCACTGTGATTTTCTTACTCTGTCCTGAATACGGATTTCCCACAGCGACCACGTTATTGTGTGCCGAAGTGTGAAAACACATTTTGGCCAGGATGTGAAAAATGACAGCAATACTGCTCATAAGGCAGTGTGAAAAAATGCCAGTGTTGAAAATCTGGAGTGAAAATATTACAAATCCACAAAGTTACGAGTGTGCATGGAAACTGCACAACTCACGCCATAACACAGTAATTTTTGAATTTTTCACCAGATTTGCAACATAGGCTTTTGGGAGCCCACCTCATGAACAGTGACACTGTTATTTTGTTAATCAGCTCCAAAGGTGATTCCATGCAGTGACCACAAAATCACCTTTCTGGACCGAATAACCAGATGACAGTCACTGAATTCATGAGATGGGGTCCCAAGAACCCCATGTTGAAAATTTGGTGCCAAAATTTGCAAAATGCCTGAGATATCCACCTAAGTTGAACCCCCATTTATGCCATTATACAGCTTACCAACATTTCTTCAGTTTGTGGTCAGCTTTAAAGAGTGCAGATGGGTTCTTGCTCTACTGAAGATCGTGCTGGGCTCCAGAGGTAAGTATGGGGTGAGGGGGATGGGGAGGTCGGGTCTGCAGATCGTGGGTGCAAGTTGGGGAGGGGCACCAGAGACAATTAGGGATGGTTTTCTGTTTTACAGGGTTAAAAAAACAGACCTCACGGTATGGTTTTCTATTACAGGGACCCCAGTGTGCCACCTGGGTGTTTGTGGGGGGCTGTAGCCGACGGAGATTGGGCACCCCATTGGCACATACAGAGTGTTTGGTGGGCACATGAGCTGAGGGGATTGGGCACCCCTTTGGCACACAACAAATGGGGGGACATTATGCCAATGGGGATTAGGCTCCCCGTCAGCAAATGAACTTGGGAAGGGCATGCCACCAGTGGGGATTGGGCACCCCTGTTGGCTTTCATGGGAACTGTGAGAGGCAGACAGCAGCAGCCTCCACCATGTTTATTTAAAACAAATGAGGGGACATTATGCCAATGAGGATTGGGCTCCCGTCGACAAATGAACTTGGGAAGGCATGCCACCAGGGGGATTGGGCATCCCAGTCAGCTTTCTTGGGAACTGTGAGAGGCAGTCTGTGACAGCTGCCACCATATTTATTGAAATGGGACACCAGGCAGGTAAGCTGTGATTTGCCGCTGGAATCTGGGACCGCCCTAGCAGCAAAACTGCTGACTGTAAAATGACGGGTGCTCCTGATTGCAGCAGCAAGTTTCTTTCAAGTTGGTGGCATGCTACAATACTGCTGTCATCAACAGCATGCTCCTCTATTGGTGCCACAGAGACCATCCCCAAAATGGACTGCTGGCATTGGCCACAACACTGCCAGACTTCCACAACTTGCTACTATAGCAAGCTGCTGCAATATGTTTCTTGTGCATGCGTGCAAGCAAACATAAAAGGAGGACAGTAAAAAGGAAGGATTGCCACTAAAGCACATCAGAATAGTTAGGTAGAGTGGGTGAACTAGATTAGCCAAGAACCATTTTATGCCATCAGGGTCTATACTGGAAAAGACAGGTTACCTCCCAGCCAGAGAGAAGTATTGAGCAACACTGATGCAATGCAAGGCTAGAATTGAAAAAGACAAGGAGGGACAGCAGTCAGGATAGCAACAGTAACTGTAAACAGTACCAAAGCCTTCCTCTCCAGTACTGTGAATAAATGAAAGGAGAAAGGTAAATGAGGGGATTGGGGAGCTGAAAACAAAAGAATGAGGCAGCAACCTTTGAAGGAGCAAGGGGTGCTGGCTGAGATATGGAATGAATACTTCACTGCACTGTTCACCAAGGGACCCTCAGTGGTAGGAGGGTGCTCATTGGGAGGGCCTATAGCATGAGAAGCAACTATGCTGCAGCCTGCTAACATCACACCTACTCTGGACAGCTGACCACCTGGTGAAGATTAGGCATAGACATCAGCTGTGAAGGCAGCCACTTACCTGCCCTCCCAGGTGGAGGAAGGGGGCAGACATATAGTATTGACCTCATGCATCAGGAGTTGGGGACAGGGTCGGCAATGGGGCAAAATATGGATGAACAAATGCTAATAAAGAATAGTCTAAATTAGGTATTGCACCTGCTTCATTGGCAATGGGGATAAAGAGTACCAAACAGGTGTTTGTCTGGTCTCCTAACCCTTGATTTGCCGTGGACTGATAAATCAGTCCAGAATTCCAGTATGGTCTAGTTTTGTCCGCAGCCTAAGGGTTAATTCTTGTTGTTTTCTTATACAGTTTAGTTGTCCTGTCCTCTTTTAGCAACTTTGAAAAAGCTTATGCAGACGGGGTGGGTGGGAAGAGGATGGGCCATGACAGAGTAGCTTCAGCAAGATTAACAGGCATAGATCAGGAGACCAAGTATTTTACTGCTTTTAACTTTTTATGTTTTGTGAACGGCAGACTCAAAAATGACTTACCCAGTCCTATCACTACACTTGCAGTGCAAACGCCGTAAACCAATGCATAGCAGTCTTCCCGAAGCAACTTACATCATCTGAAAAACAAAGCATTTTTCAGAACTAGTGTCAAGCATGGCACCCACTGCTCAGACCCCAAATAGCATCAGCTTTAGCAGTACGAAGAAACTAACAAAACTCATGCAAGTGGGACTGGATCAAAACTCATCTGAATTTTTGTTCACGGACTAGAGACTTGCCTTTTGTTACATACATACCACTTTGTACCATGGTGTCATCTAGAGAAAGAGTGGAGCAAGCTCATTGCAAGCTAAGGGGCAGTCATGGCAAATCACTGAATCAGTTTGTGGTGTCTTGAATTGTTTAACAACAGTTGCTTTGAAAACCTAGGCTATTACTAAAGTAAGAGATAAATGTCTCTTAAAAGACAGGCTTGACAATATCTCATAATCTTTTTACATTTAATGACATTTTACTCATTTTCCACACACTCCACTAAACATCATCAACCCAAGCCAATTACCTTACACGATCACCTTTAGGTTAAAAACAAAGCTCATATGGGTTTTGTTTTTATGATGAAAGGATTATTGGTCTTCAGTTTTCAATAATAATAATAATAATAAAAAATTTAAATTCACAGTCTGAATGGGGTGGGGGTAATTGATAAGTAAGCAATATTGTAAATCTGCATGATTTTACTCAGTATACTGAGTACCTCACCTCACTGCCTTTGAACAGTGGGTTCTCGTGCTGGAGCATTAGAAGTGGGCGCTCATTTCAGAGGGAAGACAGCTAAACTAACTTTTGAAATGTAAACAAATGCTTAAAACTTAATGTAAATCACTCTGGTCAACTTGACTGGTATATAATAACTTAATATGTCCTCTGCAGGTGCCTGTTATAGATTTATCTTGTGAGGTTCGGGCAGACAGAACTGCTCAGCTTCACTTCACTGTCCTCTCACCCAAACCCTCACATATCTATTAACTTATAGTGTATGGTGGAGCGTCGTTCTCCACGAAATCGATCGTTCGAAACCTTGTAGTCACACACTAGTGAGCGTTACGCGATACAACAGAATGATGTTTTCCACTGGCCTGCGAGCGTCACACTAATGTCCCTCGCTCAGCATTTGATTGTTAGGGGCTCACCCATAGACAGGACACATACAAAAGCAGCAATATCGGGGCAGTATTAATGGTTAGTGAGAAAAGCGTTCACAATGTAAATTCTTTTTCCTTCTAGTAACTGTTTTTTTTCCCAAAAAAAGCGACATTCCACCATACACTATAAAGAAAGGTGCAGAACGGTTGACAACAGGGCATCTTTCACCTGCGTTGGCACTATGACAATGGATTACCTCTCGAGCTGCGCTCTCGGGTAATCCGTGTCATAGTGCCAACTCGTGAAAGAATGAATAGCCCTGTTGTCAATCATCTCCATGCATCATCCTATATATAATAGCACAGGGCATGGTGTGTGGTAATCCTAAATGATTGCATGCTCCAGGTGGGCTGTAAGGCATGAGGAATAGCCTAGTTACTTCAACCATGTGGGAAGTGTGGTAATTTATGGCATTACTGCACACCTGAGAGTGTGTTGTTCCCTTATTTATTTATTTATTTATTAGCTTTTGGTAACGGAAAGTGGCGCTAGGCAACAGACCTGCCTATTTTCAGGCACAACCCAGGAGAACAGGACATTGGTTACAATATGCAGAAATGCACAGACATACTATAGGTGTACAGGAGCAAAACAAGATATACATTGGGTAGCACAGTAATAGTTACATAAGGGTACATTTTAGGCATAGATCATAATAAGGATGTAAAATAAAACAATTAGGGTAACCATAAGACAGCTGAGGACAGTAAAGACATCAAGGTTCATAGCCACCTAGACAAGCGTATTGCATGGGAGAACATTAGTGTAGTACTCAGGGTCAGACCCGACAGCCTGCAGTGGGACAAAGCAAATTAAGAGCATTTGCATTGGCCAGAGGCTAGGAGGTGGGTGTACAGCGAGTTTTGAATTCTCAAAGGGAGGCTGAAGTTTTCACCATAAGGGGAGTGAGTTCCAGAATTGGGAGCAAATGGGCAAATGCCTGTTCACCCATTTTTGCATGCAAGGTCTAGTGGAGAGCATGGGGACAGAGGAAGACCTGAGGGTGCAGGGTGTGTGAGGCAGGAGTCAGGAGGTTGGCAAGATAGACAGGGTAGGAGGTCTAGACAGGAGTCGATAAAGCAGCCCAGGAGTAGCTCGAATATCCTTAGGTGACAGCCAATTTAAGCCAACGTAGGAGACAATGATGGGTAAGACGTGGGGCAGTTAAGCGAATCTACAGATGTTGTTGTAGACAGTGTCCCATTTGTGGAGTGTAGCAGAGTTTGCAGCAAAGAGGAGGGGCAGAGCATATTGGAGCTGGGGTAAGAGAATACCCTCATACAGAAAGTCTAGCGGAATGAGTGAGGGAGTATGACAAGCTCTACTAATTTTAGCATTGACGGCAAGGCACACACCATATTGACATGTTGAGACAGGTCAAGTGTGGGATCCAAAGTGACCCCAAGGTACTTGAAGGACTCAGTGTTTGAGATGAGGGAGCCGTCAAGGCATTGAACCCGGAGCCTGTTCACAGGGGCAGACAGTTTTTAGAGGATCCGAATAGCATAGCACAGGTTTTTCTAGGTTCAGGACTTGGTGGTTGCTAGAGAGCCAGGTCTAAGGAATTGGAAGTCATTAGTGAGATGGAGTTGAGGGCAGCAACCGATTTTGACCCAGAGTAGAGAACAAGGTCATCTGTGTACATAAGAGTGCAGCTATGGGACATGGTGGGAATATCATTTAGGAAGAGGGAGAAGAGTAGAGGTCCAAGAGTGGATCCCTGGGGAACTCCATGGGAGATGTTTAGGGGAGGAAAGGGCCTTGTGAAATGCTACCGCCTGAGTCCGATTGTCAAGATAGCTATGGAACCAGGAGAGGGTTTGTCAGATGCTCCAATGGATTGGAGCTTCTTTTAGCATGAGAGGATGGTGTACCATGTCAAGGCTTTAGACAGGTCGATAAAGACGGCCCCAGTGAGTAGGTCACGGTCCATATTATTTCTGATGTGATTTGTAAGTTGTGTAAGTGCAGAGGTAGTACTGTGAGCGGGCCGGAAACCATGTTGGCACAGGGTTTGAAGATTAAACATGTCAAGGTGAGCAGCAAGCTGGCGGTGGACTATTTTTTCAAGCAGCTTACTGAGAGTGGGCAGAAGAGATATAGGGCGGTAGTTGGACATGAGTTTGACATTGCCCTTTTGTGTATAGGGATGAAATACAATATTATCAAAATTGTGTGTTGATGTAAAATGAATGTACATTCATGTGACCAGATTTGACAAATCAGAATGCTTCTTTGATCCAAGTCATTTTATAAGAACTGCTAGCAGACACTTTGGAACACTGCAGGAAATTTACATTTTAACATTGCTAATAAATTTATTATTGTTATTTTGCCATATCCTGTATTCTTCACAGTATATTCAGTTATTAAAATATAAATTCAATGAGCTTGCTTCTTTTATGAGCACTGCTATGTCTTGTGTACCTCTAACATGTGTCATTGTCTTACTCACCCACCTTCTCTGGAACTTACCTCCAACTCTATCGGACACCTGGCTTATCCCAGGGCAGAGCCATTGGGAGGGGATCTTACCCTTGATGGAGGCTCATTCACTGCTCTTCTGGAGAGGAGTGCCTCAGTTAGTGGTAGGGAGCCTGGGGTAAGGGGTAGATGTCATACTGCAGCAACTGGTGGTGTTTTTCCATGGTTTTCTTTGACACTGAGGGATTTCCCTGAGCCTGAGTGAGCACACATGTGTGCATAACATGGCATTGGTGTCCACCCTGTTCTGTGGCTCCACTTGACACCTGACCCCCACCCATGGTTGCCCAGGTGGCAGTAGCAGAGTGGAGGCCATAGACCTCCCTCCCTGAGGTGGAGAGCATCCATGGGATTCTCTGCTCACCCCCACAGCTGGTCATCCAATGACTTGGGCTTGTTTCCAAACCCAGGTAGTTGGTGTTAAAGCTGTAGCACTACTGCTACACCAGTGGGATGGTGATATAATCTGTAAACAGATTGTTTCTCTTGGTAAAGAAATCTATGGTTCTCATCATATCATAGGTTACCTACAGTGGTTCTTTCTTTAACATTGTATAACGTTACTCACCTCTTAGAAAAGGGGTGCTAAGTGTTGATGTTAGCTTTGCTGTATTCCGAGCCAAGAAGAGTGTAGAAAAGAACATGCTTCTCTCATTCACCTTAAACAAAATAAAACATGGCTATAGCAACATAACTGTTACAATGGTGATTTCTTTAGCTGCTGACCACATGTTATATTGCACTAACAACAGAAGCTGGTAACAAGATTAAAGTTGAATGGTGTACCTCCAAATCAGATGGAGGAAGGGATAGGGAATTAGGGAGGAAATCAGAACATCATTAGCTAAAGAGGAGGTAGTGCTGGTGGGTGACCTGCTAAATATGCTGGATGTGATCTAGGAAATCCTGGTAAGCAGCAGTGCAAGATGTCCAGTGCTGGTGCAGGACATACAAGTCTCCCAGCTCCCTCCTCCCTCCCTCCCTTCCCTTCCTTCCTTCCTTCCTTCCTTCCTTCCTTCCTTCTGTTAATCTCCTCCTCTGGCTGTCCCCTTCAGACAAGCACCACAACCCCATCACTCTGATCTCCACTGGGACTTACCACTAGCTGTCTTCCCCAGGGTTTACCCCCTGGCAGGGTTGGCAGGGTTCCACAACCCTCACCATGTTGTGGATTCAGTTTATGCCACTGTGCCCAGTTAGTCAGGTGTAGAACCTGTGAGGCTCATTGTCATTCTGCCACTGGCTTTTCCCATCCTCTAGTGCCCTCAGGAGGCATGGTGTGCAATGACATCAGAATGCTTGCCACGTGCTCCCTCACAATGTGTGCTGATGTCTGCAATGCTCCCTGGTATTCTGGCCCAAGTTGCCTTCCTCCAGCTTCTGTCAGGGCCAGGCTAGCACCAATATCTGTCCACCATCCCCCAAAAGGAGAAGAGCAGTCTCTTGGACACTCAATTCTCCTCTCCCCTGGCTGGCCCTCCAGTGCCCCGGGTTGGCTTCGAACCCAAGTCAGCAGCATCGCAAGCAGCAGCACTACCTGCTGCACTGGTGGGCCAGCCACAAGATAACTTTCTCATGAAGTGGGTCAGGAACTAACTATACAGAGGGCCAACCTTGACCTAGATCTGTCAAATGCTGAGATATTCAGAGAAGTAGAGGTGAGGGGACCACTGGGTCCAGTGACCATTGAACAATGTGGACCAGGAACACATCACTCCAGTTCAAAACTGGGTCCTAAACTTCAGAATATTGTACTTTGGCAAGACAAGCAAAATGCTGACAGATAAGCTGGTAGAGGTAAAGGAGCAGAAGGTGCGGAAGGCAAATGGGATGCCATAAAGAGGTTGTAACACAGGTGATAGAATCATCTATGAAACAAGTTGGGAAGAACAAAAGCATAAAAAGCCAATCCTCTTTTCTTGGGGGGACAGCAAGGACAAATGGGTAGCATTCTAAAATGCAAGGGAGAAAAGAACAAACCTAATTGGGAGGGTTATCTTAAAAAGCTGAAAGAGGAGAAACAATGGAAAGCAAAAGTAAAGCAATGACGAACAAAAATAGCAGAGAATGACATGGGGTCTACCTTTTTAGGTACATTAATGGGGAAAAAGGAAAACCAAAGAGGGTGTTATCAGATTGAAGAAGGAACATATATGGGTTGAGGAGGATGATAAAAAGGCTGATGTGCTGACAGATTACTTTTATACAGTGTTCATCATGAAAGAAGGGGCACTACTGAAGTGCGTAGTTCAGGCCAAAGATAGGGTAGTAAGAGGACTTGAGTAAGGACCAGTCTTAGAGAAGGGGTTAACAGCCTTAAAACCCTGAGGCGGACAAAATGCTTGGCTCCATTCTAGATTGCTGAAGGAGGTGGGCTGATACTGGCGGTGCTGATGGCACATTTGTTTAATTATACACTGGAGATGGGGGGTTCTAGTAGACTGAAAGTAGCAAATGTGCTGCTGCAGAAGGTTGGGGACAGGGATGACCTTGGAAATTATAGACTGGCCAGTCTAACCTTGATTGTAGGCAAGCTGCTGGAAACCATCAGTAAGGTACAGAGAGTGGATTTCTTGGATTCAAATGGATTCCTGGATAGGAAGCTGAACAGGTTTGTACAAGGAGATCTTGCCAACTAACCTGATTGACTTCTTTTATTTGGTCACAAAGGCAGTGGATGGAGCTTCATGTTGTTCCTCGACTTAAGTAAGACCTTGATTCCACTGCACACAGCAGGCTAATAAAAATCTGGGTGACTTGGGGGGTAGAGGACAAACAGGTGAGGTGTATGGGGAACTGGCTGTGGGGCAGAGAGTGGTTGTGGAAGGGTGCACTCAGAGCTCAGGGAATTAATTAGTGGGGTACCCTAGGGAATCATTTCAGTGTTCAGTGCTCTTCAGTATCTTCATTTACAATATAGGAGAGGGAATGCAGAATAAGTGTGTCTCTGCACTGATGCCACGAAGATCTATGGCAGAGTGGACACTGAGAAGGGAATTAGAGAAATGCAAAGGGACCTAGAAAAGTGTAAAAGTGGCCAAGACTGGCAACCATAGTTAAACACAAAAGAATACAAAGTGATGCACATTGGTAGAAAGAACCCTAAAACGGATTACTGAATGGGGAGTAGGTATGGTGCAGACTGCCTCAAGTCCACTGCTCAGTGGAACAAATCATGCAGGATGGCAAACAGGTTCATGGGATATATTGGAGGGATGATGTCACCCCAGTACTGGTCCCTGACAAAGCTACACCTAAAGTACTGCATGCAGTTCTGGAGTCCATACCTCAGGCAGGCAGAGACTGCATAGAGACCATAGAAAGGAGTGCCAGTAAGAGGATCCAGTGGCAGCAAGGGGTGTCATATAGAAGTTGGAAGACCATAGCATGTATGCACTGGAGGCTGGGGGTGGGGTGAGAAGGAGATGTGACCAGACACTCAAGTTCTTGGTAGGAATCACAGGGTGGATTGTAAGGATATTGTCATGAGGAATGAGGACAGTTGCTAGAGGACATGGGTGGAGACTGGTGGGAGGGAATCAGAAGTGACATGAAGACGCTCTTCCATGGAGCTTGTGATAGATGACTGGAACAGACTGCCCGAGAGGTGGCTAAGTAAAGACCATGACATGGTTTATACTAGGTAGAACATATGTAATAAGGTATTCACAGGCAGAAGAGGGAAGAAATACCTGGGAAAGGGGTGATGAACAGCTACAACGACTATCTTACCTCTTAATCCAAGCTGGAGTTAGGCCGAGCATGGAGCTTGACAGGGAAATGGGTAGTCTGTATGGACCTCTAGGTCTTTTCTGGTGACCCAATCTATGTTTGTATATTTTTATGATGAGTTGCTGAATAGGTGATAGTATGCTTAAGAAACCAGCTGCTACTTGGTGCCAGCGCAGCAGAGGTACATTAAGGTGACAAGAAGAATCAGAGCAATGTGCCAATATAAAAATAAAATGGTTGTTGTCACCTCTATGTTAAGTATTTTAAATGTTTTGATGTGGGGTGGGGTGTGGTGAAAGGGCGGACAGTAGGAGGGTGAAGGACACAAGTCTATATGCTTGGGCACCATTTTGCCAAAAACAGCCCAAGTGTATAGAAAATACATCAACATAGCAGGGGTTACCCTCTAGAAGATTAGAAAAGAGGAACCACAACAACCAGTAGCAATTATTTTTATTTATTTTTTTGATAAAGGGGTAAGTGCACAAGACAGACATAGTCTTTTGAGGCACGACCTAGAAATGTAAAACAGTTAAAGCAGGGATAACATCATGGATCTTCAGAAAACAAAGCAACTAATACAGTTGGACACTAAAGCATCATTTTGGTGGCTCAGTGCACCTGAGTTACAGAATAAGATACTAAAACATTGTTTATATATGAGTATAGAAAATATTTTAAAAATGCTTAATAAGTCAGGTGAGGGTAGAGGATTATTTTCCTTCTAAGGTAGACAGGGCATACAAGAACTGTACTTACAGACAGGTTCAGTCTACACTCACATAACACTGTTTAATAAAAAAATTGAGAAGATTCCAAGTATACTGTTGCCCAGCAGTTTTATTAAATCCAGTGGCAACAGCTACAGGCGCTTCTGATACAATACAATCAACTACAGCAACAGGTACCCAACTGCTTAACACAGAAGAACTATAAGCTGGTTTTACTCAGTGTTCATAAATGTTGCTTAGAAATGGCAATGGAAATCCTAGGTACCTGATTGGATACCAGAATTCCATTGCCATACATCTATTTTACAATAGAGCCCTGTCAAAAACAAGTGCCAACTTCATGCCCAAAGGCAAACTGGTATCCTTGGCAAATACACAGCTGACTTTTTTATAAATGGACAGACATACTTGCAGCCCCGGTCCCTCAAAAGCTGCCTGATGTAGTAGTGAAGCAAGCTTGCAATGAGTCTGCATGTCCAGGAAGCCCAAGGTGACAAAGTTCTGTCTCCCTCCTCAGTCGGATTGTCCCAATCATGTTACTACTAAAATACTAGCCCTCTCAATGGCCACCTCTGTTGCATATTGTTGCTTATTACCTCCTGCTGCATCCGCTGCTCAATCACCCAGTGTTCCTCTTCCATTTTGTTTTAAACCGGCCCAACTCTATCACTGCCACCACTCTTGGAGTCCTGATGACTGATTCCCTGCCCGCTGTCATAATTACGGTACTTGGGCATTGAGTTTCCATCTCGGTGACTCATTTCAGACTTGTCCCATCCAAAACCTCATTGCTAAATCCTCAGCTCAGTCCCTGAGTGTTCCTCTTCACTGTCACTCCCAACTGCAGCCTCGGATCCCTTCCCATCTTTCACATAGGACTACAAGTCCCATAAAACAACAGGGCAGCTATGCGCTCAGGCAAAGAGAAGTTCCTAAACAGTAATGCCCTACTGGCAAGTATAGCACAGTAGAGGGATTATTTACAAGAAAATGTATTTTATTCTTTTTAACATTAGACTTGTTTTAAACATTGTTTTATTTTATTAAAGAAATAGTACTTATGGACCATTTTCTAAGTGCAGTAATACCATCTAGGTGGTAGTATTGTGCAATACTGAACCTTCCTGGGGCTATAAGGCACTTTGCCTGCAGTGTCGGGCCTCATTATGCTCCTTGGCGGTCCAGTATTGCACAATACTTCCCACCCTGTGGGGTATTATTGCTTACATGTAACAGAGCCATGCCAATAAAGTACTAGAGAGATAAAAATCATAAACATTAATAGTCCACAACGTGACCTTTACAGAGGCAAAGTCCTCCCATCCTAGGGAGTGAAGTGTGCTGCTTTAGACATACACAGAATATCTGAGTTGACACCTGTATGCTAATTGTCAGGTCTCTACAGAGGAGCCAGTGTGGTCTAATGGTTAGATCACAGACTTTGGTGCCAGAAGATCACTAGTTCAAAACCCAGTAGATCCAGTTACTGTATTCATACTGTCACCTTGAGCAAGTCCCAGGGCTCTAATCCATCCAGCTGCAGAAATAAGTAGAGGCAGGGCCCCACTAAAAATGAGGCACCACATCTCAGTTGGAAACTCCTGGTAAATAACTCTTAATTATGCTCTGAATAATAATTGCAATAGAAATGCAGATTTCCTCACACGAGGTACCTTTTTCTAAGGCTGCACGAACCTTCCAGAGTTTGACTGTGCAAACTTTGGTGGTCAAACTCTGTAATGTTCATTAAATGGTGAACTAGTTGGCCTTGATTTACAGCCCAAAACCATCTCACGCACACAGGCTTCCCATGCACAGGGTATGCTAATGAGGGCTACTAACTCTGCTATTGGTTGGTAGCCCTTAGCATACCCGCCGTCAATGGAAGCTGCCTGGTGCACAAGATGGTGTCTTGTCAATATGGTGCTGGGAAACCTTCAGTGTGGATATATTAGTTGCCTTGGATGGATTATATTTTCATGTACGACAGAGCAAGGGAAGCTGGAAGCAGGAGGATCAAGAAGGAAGGTGAGTAGAAGGAAGAGAGCAATTGGGCCAGGAGGCCAGTCATTAAGCAATGGTCTGTTGGTGATACAGGAGGAGATGACTAAGGTCATGACTAAGTAAAGTCAGTCAACACATTCAATAGGTAGGGTATATATGTCGACTAGATGAGCCTGGCGTCCTTATCTGCTGACAATTTCTATGTTTCTATGAGGAGGGTGGAATGGTAGGTGAGAATGGCTGTGACTTTGGGGTGTAGAATTTCTGGAAGATCTTTGGGTAGATTTTGTGGGGTGTGTTTTTAAGTCTCGGATATCATTTATTTTAAAATCTGTTCTTTTGCACTATTTTTGGGTCAGGCTGCAAGCTGTACCATGGTGATGGGTGTGAACCACAGTCCAAGTTCAACTTGTTTGCATCATTCAACCAGTCGAACAAAAAGTTTGCCAATTTCCACTAAAACTTTGCCATCATCTGAAAGAATCAAACATTTGAAGTTCAAGGTGTTGAATTATTTCGGAGAACTGGACTTGCAGTTTTACTTTTGCTGTTTTCAACTGTGTTTATGCTACACATTCAAGAAATACAATTGCCAATCTATTCTTGAATAACTTATTAATACAAACTCTGACCTTCTATGAATGCAACGTTTTCAACAGAAACAATAGTGTTTATGAAGTTTTAAGGTGTTTGGTCTGATGTCAAAACATTTGAGATGAGGGATCGAGGCGATTACAGCCAGTACAGAAAGGTACAAAAGGGAAAGAGCAGGGAAAAGAGAAATAGTGCAGGTGTGCAGAAGAAAGGATCATGAAGACAGGAGAAGAGACAGGTGTATAGCAGAAAAGGGAGGAGTGTGGAGGAAAGCAAGGCCTGACACATTTAAGGACTGTGGCAGGAAGGAGAGGAGTGGAGAGGAAAGAGAGATAAGGGATGGCTTAGAAGAGGCAGAGCAAATGTTTAAAGGAGAGAGTTTCAGACATACTACTACCTCATGAACTGTCTTGTTTATGACTGCTGTTATTTTACTGTTTATGTATAATGTTTTGAAAAGTTAATATAACACTATAGGAAAAAAACAATTCTTGAGATTATTTCAAGAGCTAGTGCTTGCATCAAGCCCTGTATCAACTGTGATGTCTGATGCAACTGCACCAAACTCCTTTGATGCAGCAGCACCAAATTTTAGTACATTTGGCACAGTTGAGACAGTTTCAACATTTATGGCAGCTTACACCAAATATTTGGTGCAAGCCCTGTAAATAGGTCCCCAAATGGCACAAGTTAGACTGGGGAGCTGGTTTAACTTATGACATTTGGTGCAAGGGAGGGTTTGACGTAGGCTGCATTAGAAAATTCATTGCTGCAATTTTGATGCAAGTTGCGCCTTGTGTCAAACTCTTTTTTTTATTCAATAGACTTTATTAAAGTATGATAATAACAACTCAATACATACAAGAAACGTACAGTAAAGTTAGGATAACAAAACAAAATGTACCCTCCCCCACCCCAATCCACACTGAGGAGTGACTCCTGGAACTCCCAGAAGGGATTCAAATATAAGTAATCCGAATAAAACAAAGCTCCAAGAGGAGACAAAATAATGGATAGAGTTAAGATATATAAAGAGTATACAATTTACCCCACTTTTTGTCAAATGACTGAGGTTTTGTGGTGTGGCTAGCGATCATGGATTTGGCCTAAGGCTCAAACAGTAAATTTTACAACCATTCTCGGTAGGAGAGAGCAATCTGGTTGAGCCAATGCCTGAGAATCAATTTCTTGATGGCAAGAGAGATCAGAGCAATATAATATTTCTCTCTTCACCTGAATGGTACTGTAATCACCCAAAAACAGATTTTGGGTGAAACAAATCTCCAATCCAGGATCTGCATTAACCTAATAAGATCCCATAAGGGTGCAACTTTAGGACATGACCAGAGAATATGAAGGAGAGAGCTCACTCTTGTCCACATCTGGTGCAAACATCTGTTATCAACCGATTCATTTTAACAAGTTTTTCAGGAGTGTAATAAAGATTATGCAGTATATTAAATTGAACAATTCTAAGTCTATCTTGAGAAACAAAGGTATACAAGTCTTTCCAAATAGACTGCCATTTGGAGGGTGAGGAGGAAAAGAGAGAGTCCCAATAAGGGAGTTACCTACTACCGCTAGGGACTAAATGGGAGACAAGCAGGGAATATAAGCTGACGACTGCATGTGACTTAGAAACCAGATCCCTGATGGAATGCAAGAGCTCTGAATGGTCGATTGCCCAGAAGCTAGACCCAAACCATTGTAACAGAACTTGTCTTAATTGATAAATCGTGAATATATGCAAAACCCCAGTTGAAATCTTTGCATAATTTCAGTTGAGGAAAGCAATACATCTTGAGAAACCAGGTCACTGATTTTGATATTAGTAATCTGAGGTAACCACATGGAAGTGACTACCTGACCTCCAATCTTAAAGTTATTATTACCCAGAAGAGGCTGAAGGATATCATCCATTGGCTTGTATTTAAGCAAGGCACAGAAATGAGAGTACACCCGTAAGGAGATACCAACTACTGAGTTTTTAAGGCTGTAGGAAGAGACCTCCAGGGAGTAAAAAAGGAGGGCACAGACAAACCAGTCCTATTTATTAAGTTTTGCTCCAATTCCAACCATATTGGGATATAGCCTGAGCCATAGTCAACAGGGATCAGAGAAAGCCACCTAAAACATTGATTGATATGACTCACTAAACAGTAAAGCTAAAATTCGAAGTCTAAATCCTCCTTGCAGTCTAGACATGGAAAGATTCCTGTAAGATCTCCTGGGGATTTATCCACCCAAATAAATTCAGAGATGGAAGAATGAATATGTTTGAAAAAGGATAAAGGTAACCAAAATTAAGCATGTTTAATGGGTAAAACAATCTTGGGAGGACATTCATTTTAATTATGCTGATTCTACCCCATAAGGATAAGGGGAGAGAGTTCCACCATGATAGATCTTGTTGAAGAGTAAGTAATAGGGCTTCTAGGTTACGCTTCCTCATTAGGGTTGCATCCCAGAAAAGGTACAGCCCTAAATACTTAATGTATTGAGGAGCCCATCTCACACCTAGAGGGATAATATCCACTTTTGAAACAGTGGGGTGAGGGAAGTACCTCTGTTTTCTAAATTGAGTTGATAATTAGAAAGAGAACCAAATTCATTGATAATCACCAGGGCCACAAGTATCAAAGTCATTGGGTGGGAACAACGTAGCAGGATATCTTCTGCATTAAAAGATAAAGTGAGGACCCTCTGGTCACAAGTATACCTGATAAACTAGGACTTAACTTGAGTTTCCAGATTAAAGGTTCTAAGTATAAATTAAAGAGTAATGGAGATAAAGGGTACCAGAAAGCAGAGGAAATTGAGATGAAAAACCCTTTACAATAAATTCTGGCGGAAGGGTGGAATATATCATCCTGATCCAGTGAAGGAAGGATGGGGAAAGCCAAACTTCTTCAAGGTAAAACTAAAATTCCAATCCACTCAATCAAAGCATTTTCTGTGTCCAGAGAGACAAGCACCATAGGAGTGTCCGAGTCCCTGGACGTGGAGAAGACATGCTCCAATTTACGAGATGATCTGCTGATGACCAAGTGGAATAAAACCAACTGGTCCCGAACTAAGAAGGCCGGACCAGACTTTATTCACTCTAGAGGCCAGAATCTTTGTCAAAATTTTACCATTGTAATTTAATAGTGAAATAGGCCGAGAACTAGAAACCGAATTGGATGGCTTGCCTGGTTTTAACAAGAGCTTCAAGGCTCAGGGTCAAGGCTAGGGCTTCAAGGATGGACAGGTCCATAGAGTCAGCCTTGTATATGTAAAGGAAAAACGATGGAGTAATGGTGTCAGTTCCTTAACAAATGACTTATAAAATTTGAGGTAAAACCATCTGGGCCTGGGGCTTTGTCCAAGGCCAAATTGTTAATCGTAGTTGTAATTTTGAAGGGAAGATGGATTGTGATAAAAGGAATTGCTGCGAGTCAGAGAATTTGAGGGAGGGAATAGTGTCAAGGTAAGCTTTAATGGCCTCCAGGTAGAGTAACCTTCCAACTCCCATAAAGATCTTTATAATAATTTTCAAACTCTTTAGCTATCTCTAGGAAGGGTTTTGACTGAGCCATCATCAGATAGAATAGCGGAATCAGTCTGATGCTTTAACGCCAGAGATGAGAAGCTAAAAGACGCCCAGACTTTTACCCTTGATCTATACACCTTGATTGAGCTTTAAGTATAGCGTATTCTGCCTTTTCCTCAGTAACTTGAAATTTTTATCTCTAAGCAACATAAGATCCCATAATGTGTTCTCAAGGGTTGAGGGGATATTAACTGCTCCATCTTGGTAGTGCACTTTAATAGGGTAGATGCTTTATGCATTAACATTTTTTATGCTTGGAGGCCAATTGGATAAGTTCTCCCTGAGAAAACATTTGAGGGCACACCATTCATGATCCCCCATGCCAAAGAGCCAAAATTTTTATCAACAAAATTTTGATTTGATCTCAAAGCCTAGAAACTATGTATTGATCTTTGTGGAGTTGGTTGTTTAGTTTCCAAGAGGTGTCTTTCTGCAAGTTGGGCACTAAAAGTGCTGTCAGCCAGACTACCACATGATCAGATAAAACCTGAGGGCAAGTCCTCTGTCCATGACCCCTTTCATCTCAGTTTGACTGAGCAGGACATAATCCATCTGGGAGATGCGCCATGGACTGTGGAATAAAAGGAGTATTCCTTGGAGTGAGGGTGTAGTATTCTTCAAGGGTCACAAAGGCTCAATGAGTCCATCATGTTCCGGAGAGCATTTTGAGAAGGAGACAAGGTGCCAACGGTGCCCCATCTGATCCATGTCCTTGTAAGAGCAATGTTCCAGTATCCACCAATAATTGGAGGAGCTGAAAGATACGGGACAAGGAGACTCATGAGTTCCATGAAAAAGAAAGGATCCTCAGCATTAGGACCCTAGACACTACCCAATCCCACTTCTGCACGGTCAAGGAGGCCTCAGACAAAAACATAATGACCATGCGGGTCTGAAAGACAGTGCATGCATTGGAAACTGACACCTCTGGAAATCAATCTGGCCACCCCTCTCCTGCTAGAACTATCACCAGCAGCAAAACTTGGCCAATTGTTTGCCTACGAACCAATTCCTTCAGATGCTAACAAATGTGTTTCTTGAAGTAACACTACTTGACATTGCAGGTGGAATAGATGTTTAAGAATCTGAAGTCATTTAGTTTGGGACCTTGCTCCTCTAATATTCCAAGATGCATATTTTATTGAGTTAGCCATTATCTATAAAAACATTTTGATAAATCTGAACCAAACCCCACCTGGGAGCACTCCACAACCCACTTCACTCCCCAAAGTCCTCCAAAAACTGTACCCCCATCCCTCAATAAAGAGGTTAGCTAGAAGAGGAACAACCAACCAGTCAATAGAAAAATAAGACTTACCTCCTCTTTCTCCCCATGAAATAAAATCTTTGATTGTATAATTAAACTCACAGCTATCCTAAATCAAGTACCTCCCCATTCCCCTACAACTATCCTAAACCCAAATCAACGAAGACCCCTGATATTAGCTTGTCCCCTTGACATTTTAATGAAACCCATTAGTAACCTACCCAGCCTCAATACTTGTCCAAGCCAAAGTAATGAAAAGGAAACAATCTGTGAGTGTAAATAAAGCTAATATATTTCAACAGTCCTCAAAAGTCAGGTGGCAAAATTGAATACTGAAAAGGAAAAGATTGTCTCACAATACCCATTGCCAAAATAAGAAACTATATAACAGCACTGGGGGTACGTAACTGTACTGATATAAGAAAAATATAAGGCACAAGATAAAAGTTTTACCCTAGGAGGGACCTGGGTCCAAACCCATTCAATCCAGGACATGATGTTCCCCAACTCTGGCAGCTGTCAAACCAACTACCTGGCTCCCAACCTCCACCCCTATTATATTATAACTGCCCTGAAAAACATAAGACATAGAGTCAGAATCCCCAACAAACTAGTCAAGTAAATTGTCATAAACGTGTATAACCAACTATGAGATAGTGCGCTGTAACTAAAGCACCAACTAGGGTGAAAGATCAGTACTCCAGAAGGGAATGCCCTCCCTACTGTACTAGGAATAGAGTGCAGACTTGAGCTAACTGACCTACCCTTATTGGTTGTTATTAAATTGAATAAATGGGGAGACCGAGGCATATTACTATATCTAATATCAGAATAACAAAACAAAATGAGCTAAGTATACCCTGGACTAAATTCAAGTGCAAAGAAAACATCACCCTATTGAGGTCAGGAAGGAAAAGGTAACTTCTATGATGTTATTTAAAACTGTTCATCTGTAAGAAACAAAAGTTACCCAGATACCCAGAGTGGTCTACAAGATTAGTGAAATATTCTTCCATTAATGTCCGGGGTTCCTTTAAGAGGTATTGAGTCCACAAAGTAGATATACAGGATTGCTTGTGTCCCAGAGCCTCTGAAACTGGCACAGGTACATAAATGAGGAGGGAAACCAAGTGGGTTCATCTTACTAATAGACACATTTAAAATTGTGATCCAAGTTGAACAGCGAATGGCTGACACCGGTTAGGAAGGCACTTGCCATATAAATTAGCCTAGTGGGCAAAGTGTTTTAAACAGACATAGCATTCCTTGTTATATCTCTTTACCAGGTTGCGCGACACTGTTATAGAAATGGAGCCAATTAGGGCACCACCTGGGTTGGGACAGCTCTACCCAAGAAAACACCTTGAGGGGATCTTCTGCACGCTGCACAGGAGCGAAGTGCCAGTACTCAACAGCGTGAGGATGTAATAATAATAATAATAATAATCTTTATTTACAGTGCATCTTTCAAAATCAAGGCGCAGTACATATTTAAAGCAAAATCACAGTAAAACATCATAATAAAACACTAAAATCAATAGCATCAGTCCATGTTGGCGCCATCCCCATATGCCTTGTTCCATAGAAAAGACTTCAATGCTTGTTTAAAACCCCCACAGTCATACTCTCTAATCCAATGGGGTAGAGAATTCCAGAGGTCAGCGCCACGAACATAAAAGCTCGGCACTGGAAGATTTTAAAGTTACCTTGAATCTCCAGCAACCCTCGTTGGACGAGCGGAGCGGTCGATCCAGGAGGTAAGGAACCAGAAGCTCTTTCAGGTAGTCAGGGCCCAAACCGTGTAGGACTTTATAAGTCAGTAAACCGACTTTAAAGGTGATCCACCACTGAACCTGCAGCCAGTGCAGTGCCCTTGGCCTTGATTGTATTGTGGGAAGAGCGAGGAATTCCCATTAACAACCGGACTGCTGAATTCTGCACCAGCTGCAAGCAGCGGATATCAACCCCTGGAAGCCCAAAGTAAAGGGAGCTGCAATAATCCAAACACGAGGTCACAAAGGTGTGATCAGTATAGGCAAGTCCCCAGATGGAACAAGGTGCTTGATCCTAGCGATGTTCCTTAGATGGTAGCAGGATAACCTTAACGACAGCCGACACCTGAGCACGTAATGTCAGCTGATCACCAAGAATTACCCCAGGTCTCACACCTGTTCAGAGATAGGGAGCTCAACATCCCCAGAAATAAACCTGTGGGATGATTTGCTCCCCACCCCTATCCGCGACCAGGATCCACAACCATCACCTCCATCTTCCCAGAATTCAACTTCAGCCAGCTGGACCTCATCCAACCTTGGATCTCACCAAGGCAGTTATTAAACATCGAGAGTGCTCCATTCTGGTCTGGTGCAAAGACAGGTAGAGCTGGGTATCATCGGCATAACAATGAAACTCCAGCCCATATCATCTTACAATGTCTCCGAGGGGAGCATGTACACCGCAAACAACATGGGAGACAGCACTGAGCCCTGAGGCACCGCACAAGACAGAAAGGTAGGATCGGAGGAAAACACCCCAACATCACCCTCTGAGTTCTACCAGTGAGGAAAGAGGTAAACCATCTGTAAACCAAACCTGAAAGCCCACAGATGCATCTCAGGTGCTCAAGCAGCACCCATGGTCTATGGTGTCAAATGCTGCTGACAGATCCAACAGGACCAAAATGGACTGTTTTTCTGGTCTCTCGCCATCAGGAGATCATTGAGCACCTGAACCAGCACAGTCTTGGTGCTGTGCCTCTTTCGAAAACCCGATTGAAAAGTGTCATAGATGCTATGGATGGTCAAATGGTTGTCCAACTGAGCAGCCACTACTTTTCAATTACCTTCCCATGAAGGAAGGTTCGAGATAGCCTATAGTTAGCGAGGGAGTCTGGGGTAGGGTAGTATCCACTCAGTAATATAAAAGAAAGAATAAAATTTCTTCTTGTGATACACTAATCTGCTTTGGGCCATAGAAATGATCTTAACAGACCAGAAGAGACATGTGTCTGTGATGAAAGTCTCAGAATGTCCTTCCAAATAAAACTTAAACAGGGTAACCAACTTTGCCACTGAAATCCGACCATAGCAAGGTGAGCTGTTGCACCAAATCAGAGAAGCCTGAAACTTCTCAGGAAACTTTGAATAACTCAGGGAGCAGAGCAGGTAAATCTTTGATGCTTGCTCTGATGAAGCAAACAAATGCTATTGATCATGAATTAAGACTTGTAGGCAAGTTGGGTAATCCATTTTGAATCGAATATCAGCCACGATCAGCTTGGATACTGTAGGATGGAATGCGCTCTTTTCTTCTGGGTTTCCATTGGTAGATCCTGTGTGATGCGCCAAGTATGTCTTTCCCATAGAATTGAGCGAAGGCCTCTTAACTTTTGGAGGACATGCTGTTTCTCCACATAACTCAGACATTTTGAAGCTGAATGGTCGCGGAGGTGACCCTTCTATTGTATGAAGTCAGAGAGAGAGTGCGCCTGCTCAGTATAGTAGGAGGGGTTGCAGGGCCAAGGGCCTGCAACTTTCTGAAGGAAAATTTCTGGGTAAATTGGACTGGGGAGGAGCCTTCCACTGATTCTGGGAGCCCAAAATCAAAAGATTATTTCTATGGCTTCATCCTTCCAAGTCCTCAGTTTTGTCTTGCAGGTGGGTGAGTTGTTGTCTTAGCTGCGTAATTGCTGGGTCTGTTTTATCCCGCCAATGCTCTATTGAGTGAGTGCAACTTTAGTATCCCCATGTGCCTTCAGAGGTCCCCAGATCATTCCGGAGAGATTTAAGCTCTGTGTGATCTCCTTTAGACCATATTTATAGGGTTGGAGCTCTTGGAGAAATCAATCTTCTGTAAGGAGTTGATGCTGGGTAGCAGTGTTTGGGTGGCCCTGTTGTCATCCGTGGACCTTGGATTGTTTAGAGATTTTCCAGCGCTGGGAGGTGTGCCGAGGTAAGGCCTGTTTCATATCTGCTCCATAGCATCTGTGCAGAAAGGAGACTGAAGAGCTAGATAGTGGAAAACCCTTGTTGGCTGAAAGGTATTTTAGCTGTTGAAGATATTAATTGAGTAGAATAGTTGGTTTAAGGCAGGAGGATCCAGGAGCTGAAGCAGGTTGCTGCTAGCTAGGCTGAGGCATCACGTGATCCATGTCGTACTCTTTGGCAAAAGCCCTTGCATCATTACAAGTCTTTTGAAAATTGGGCCTTCATTCTGAACTGAAGGACTTTGGCCATGGCTTGAAGGGGGCAGTGGGTGACACTTGCCATGTTCCCCTCCATGTGGCACTTAAACCACGCATGCTCAAGTATCCTTTGGACACTCAGGTTTCTTGTTGCAGCCATTTGGCTACTTTTCTCCCTCATGCCCAGCTTCGTACTTCTTGTGCAGCTGCTCCCACTGTGTGTCTAACATTTGTTGACGTGGAACCTTTGTAAAAGAGCCCTGGGCTCACAGGTAATTGTAATCCTAGAATTGAAATAAATAAATAAAACATTTTCTCTGTGCTCCTGTGTTGTTTTGTTCTGTTCGGTGGCTTGCTGCACTCTTCCTCTATTGCTCCCATTTCCTTGTCTGCGCTGTGCCATTTGTGATTCATCACCTGGGTCCTTTAAGCTTCTAATGGCTTTTACTACTGTATATTTGCTTCCTCCTGCACAGTTCTGTTTCATTCTGTTCATTCTGGTTGTTGCTTCTCTACCAGTTTTATATTTAATTCTTGTAGCTCGGCTGTCTCCTGATTCTCTCTGCTGCTGTCATTCTCCTTTGCTGGCCAACCGCTTATTTGCCCTGCATCATCGCTGGCCTACAACTGCTTTCCTGGGTTCCTTTGTTACTCAGCCTACTTAAGCTTCAGTTTTTGGCTTGGGTTTTGTCTTCCGTGTCCCTGTATTCTGGGTCTACTTGCCATGTCAGTACTGTACTATTGTTGCATTCTGACATTTGTCTGCAGCTATCACTCAGTTACTTTTGATCCCAAAGTCAGGACTTGCTTTCTTCTTCCTTTGCTCACCTTCCTTGGACCTTCCTGGTCTCTTAAACCACGAGGCCAGATGTGCTCCTGCTGCCTCTGAGGCCCTGTTCACACTAGGGACCATTTATAAACGTTACTAAAAATGTTTCATAAATCAGTCCATAGCATGGTTATCGAAGCATTCACATTCAATTCAGACAACTGTGCCAAGTAGAAGGTTCCCAGGCATGACTGTGGCACCAACTCAAAGCATTATGGGTTCTGGTTGGTGCCGAGTGCATGACGGATATCTGTGAACGCAGACCAAAACTGATCGACAAAATATATGGGCAGAATCAGGATTCTTCCTCTGCACAGTGGTGCCTGTAATGTATCCTTTTTTATTCTGTGGCTGACAAATGGATTTTCTCGCCGCATGGGTTGCCTTAACAGCATGGTTTAGACACACTGCAGTTAACATGGATTAAGGTAATCAGATTTAGCTAAAACCATGCTAAAGACCACCTTTTAGCAGGGTTTTAGCACGGTTTTAGAATATGGTTGTAACACGGTTTTAACCGTGTTACAGTGTGAATGCAAACCGTGTTCGGGGATATAAAACGTTTAAGGCAGTTAAACCGCTTTAAACTTCCTAGTGTGAACAAGGCCTTAAATCCACTCCTGGAGGATTGGGTCCCATTGAGTGGAGATCCTTTTGGCCATGTGATCAATTCAAAGTTAGTTAAAATATTGTTTTTTAACAGGATAAAATTTTAGGTCCAAAGACCTATCTTCAAAGTTGTCCTGTGTACATAAGATGCATACATTCAGGCAACACTCATAGAACATACATACTTCAGTACCTTATAAAACAATCAAAAGTTCCAACACTAATTTACATACATTTGAGTGAAATTCATTAATCATACAAGCCACAATACAGTATAGTACAGACAGTAATTCCGACACTAATTTACATAGTGAAAATAAACAGGTTTAAAACAATTATTATACAATGGCAAGAAAAATCTTGGACTTGATTGGTCAGTCTTGGTCTGGACCCGTGATGTTATCCCAGCACAACATCACAGGTCTAGTCTCAGCCTTCCTGTGAACCTGCAGATGAGCCTGAGCATCTTGAGCTTGATTGTTTTATCTGCTCTTAAAAACAAAATATTTTTCCACACAAAACATCTTTAAAATTATTTTTAATTCTGTATAACAACAAGCCATTGTATAATAGCAATAATGCCCTCGGGATGTGTGTCATTTGGGATAACGTCACACCTCAGTTGTTGAACGTATTTGGCCTGCGTGCCTCGCGTTCGACCACCTGAGGCGTGACGTTATCCCAGCATCGACACACACCTGTCGGGCATTATTGCTTAAGTAGCAGGTACATTCTTCATGAAAGCTCATATCTGGTTTTGATTTAAAAGTGGATATCTTATGCAAATTTCTTATTGATGGAGAAATGTCATTCCAAATTATAGTGGCAGAGTACTGAAGGTCACTTGGCCATATCTGGCTTTGATTCTGGGTATTTTAAGCCCTGTAGACTACTTCCTCAGTTGATACCATCCATCACAGTTTTGTTGGATACTAAGGTTTCCTTGATCAGTCCCTCCCTGACTTTAAATATTAATATAGCATATTGTTTTTTAAACCAAATTGCCAAGCTGTCCCATTTTAGATTTTAATACATCAGACAGTGATGAGTCAGGAAGGGACATCTCAAAACAAATCTAGCTAACTGGTTATAGGATTTATTAATCCTATCCAAACATTTGTGTTCAGCAAAGCCATAAACTAAGTTACCATACTCCAGAACTGGCAAAATTAACTGTGGTGCCATTGTTTTACACATTTGATACGTCACTATTGATGCTGATCTTTGTAATGCACCTATTCTTGGATTTACTTTTTTGTTATGTAATCTGTGATTCTCAAATGTGAGTGTTCTATCTAAGATGACTCCTAAATATTTATACTGATTTGTAATGGTTAAATTATGTCCACTTCTAGTTGTAATGCCTGAGTTTTGTGTGGATCGATTTTTACTTTTCTTATTATGAAAATACATTACCTGTGTTTTTTACCCACTCAGTACTAGTTTTAATGTATAAAACCAGTCCTGTAGTATCTCAACATCTGTTTGAAGCTTTCCTATTATCAAATCATGTGTTTTCGCTGAGGCAAGCAACACAGTGTCATTTGTGTAAAGTCTTATAAACATATTTTGAATAGACTTTGGCAGCTTGTTTACATAAACTAGAATAATAGTGGACCCAGGATTGATCCCTGGACACACCTCTGATCAAATAACCTTAATTAGATAGCTGACTGTCTATTTCTACCCATTGACTTCTTTGCCCCAAATAGGATTTAAACCACTTTCGTAGTAGGGCCATTCGATCCTTTCCAGCCTTTCAAAGAGGATGTGATGGTCCACTAAATCAAAGGCTTTGGACAAATCGATGAACACTGCACCCACGGACTCCCCATATCCAAAGCACTTGCTACCTTGTCCACGAAGTAAATGAGTATGGTGCACATTGAATACCCAACCCTGAAGCCATGTTGGAATCTGGTTAATTTTAAATATTTTCCAAATATTCATAGAATTGATTGTATACCATTTGCTCCATCAGCTTTGAGAGAATGGAGAGGAGCATGACTGGTCTGTAGTTTGAGGGTCATCAGGTTCCCCCCTTAAAAATAGGACACTTTTTGCTACCTGCCATATATAGGGAAATTTACATTCAGTTAAACTTTGATTAAACAAACCTGTTAGTACTGGTGACAATATATGCTTAGCATTTTTTTAAATGTTATTTCAATTTTATCTAAGCCAAAATATTTTTTTTGGGTTAAGTTTTTAATTTCATTTTCTACCTCCTTCACCTTTATTTTTTAAAGTAAAATTTATTAGAGTTAGGGTCCATGATTCTGATCTTACTTTTCTCAATATGTGTCTTTGTATCTTTCGGGATAACAATATTGGTTGTGTTATAAAGTATTGATGTAATACTTGAGCTGTAGAAGTGGAATCTAAACGATCTCCTTGTCGTTTAACATTTTAATCCCATGGCCAGCTCTAACAGGATTTTCAAGTTCTTTATGTCCCAATACTGTTTTGGATGTGTAGCATTAGCAATTTTGTAGGTATAGTGGTTTCTTCTAGCTTGTGTAATTAACATTTTGCACTTGTCATGCTGTTTTTATATTGTTCCCAATCAGCCCCATTTTGTCTTGTTCACATTTTTCCATAATCTATCTTTACCTCGTATCATTTTCCTTAAGAATTCATTGACCCAGAGTAGGTGTTTTTTCTTAATTTGTAGGTTTTCTGGGGTGCATGTTTATTATAGATTTGTAAAGATATTTGTAAAGTCATCAACCCCCAGATTTATATATGGGATACATCTGAGCCTATGCCATCTTTCAGAACCTAAATCCCTAGTTAAATGTTCAGGATGATAGTGGTATAATCTCTTCTAGTAATAAATTTTCCTTTGACCCTGCAGTTTTACTTATCTATTATGCTACATGATATAGGATTGTGGTCTTCTAAATTTGGGGTAAAACCTGAACAACACTCAATATCAAGTCCTCTAGAAAGAAACATCAGATCCAGTCATTTTTTGGGCTTTCTTCCATAAGGTGCCTTTGATCTCAGTGACTTTGACCTTAGGATATTTCAAGGGTTGGAACACATTCAAGAGGGTTGATGTGTCTTAATGGCTCCCCATTTGTAGTAGGGACAGAAAGAGTGTAATCCAAAGTACAAACAAGTTGCACCAACAGTCACATAGTACTACCAACAATCTTAGTCTCCCTTGTTCAGTCCTAACCAGTCTTACATAAGAAGCCCAATGACCCTTTGACTTGAAGGGCTTTGCTCATGGTTAAAGGAAAACTCCATGTTAAAATCAGAAAAAGATATGCAGTAGTCTTTTTTCTGTGTTCTAACCAGTTCCCAGCATTTTCTTTTCCTCTGGCTGTGAGAGATGTTTTTCTAACTTTCCCAATTGTTTTATTGCCCTTGGAGATTGCCATTCTGGTTTCTTTTATGGCCTCTAGTCTTCCCAGAGTGTCCTTTGGTGTGATGTCTATTGCCCCTGCAGGAAGCCAGTGTCTTGTTACAGGGTCTGTCACAGCTCAGCCACAGAAAATACTTCTTCCAGAGAAGACAAACTGCTAGATTTTGGGTGAGTGTAATCATTATTATTTTTGATATCAGTACCTTGTCCTGCTCTGCCCTGATGTGTGTGTGAATCATGTCACTGTTTACTCTATTCCTCTCAGTCACTTTCAGTTTTGCACCAGTACTAAGTAGCAAAATTGAGCATCACCTTATAGGTTGTAACATAGCAGGACAAGGTACTAATATCAAAAATAATAATGATTACATTCTCACCAAATGTAGCAATGTGACTTTTCTCTGAAAGAAGTATTATCTTGTGGCTGAGCGACAGACCCTGCTAAATCTAGGGGCATAGCTACATCACTGTCACATGAACCAGGGTGCATCGTGGGAGAAAGAAAGCCAATAAACCTATTTGTGATGGAGATCCTCAGGGTCGTAAAACTACCATACAGCTAGCAGGCTAATTTAGGAAAAACTCCTAATAGCAGACAGAGGGAAGAACACACTAGGACTTAACATACATATCAAAACACTCTACACAACATATGTTTTTGCAGATTCTGGGTGGACTTCTCCTTTAAGAGAGGAAGTGGACAATATTTACTCCCCATGACGACACTTATGTGTACCTTGGATGCTCGGGTTTCTCATTTCCACATCCTTCCCTTCTCCTTTACCAATGCCTCTCTGTCCTTCTTGTTGGACCTTCTCCTGTAAGCAGCCTTTGGTCTTGGGAACCTCATCCCTGCAACAGTTTGGGCAATGGAACCCTTTTATGAGGGTTCTCATCTTTATGGCACCTTGACAGGGTGGTAGTCCGTGTAGCAGAGAATGTTAGTCAAATTTCAAACAGGTTGCACAAACAGTCGATATTACTATGAACTACTGCAGTCCTCCTTGTTCAGAGAGTGCATGGCTGTTTGATTACATTGTTCAAAATTAACCATTCCTACATAAGGCACCCAGTGATCCTTTAAACAATGGTTTAAGCTGTGACAGTTTTACAAATCGGTTCCACCAGTGCATGTGATTTTGTTGCTCCTCCACTGTATTCCCATACTTTATCCAGGAACTACAGATGACAAGAAAACTGTACCTGGGCTCCTACATTGCTGGTGCAGAGGCTCCTGCTGAATGTGATCCCTTTGCTGGTTCCAGGTCCTGCCAACAAGGTCTGTATTTGGTTGGGCCACCTGGCCATTTATTTAAAAAAAACAAAAGAGTGAGAAGGCTTCCTAAATGTGGTCATTCACTGGTCCTGACTCCTGCCAGTGAGAGGAGTGTAAGGGCCAAACCACCTGGTCCTTACCAAACAAAATAAAGTCTTCCCAAATGTGTTACCCTCACTGGTTCAGGTTACTGCCAGATAGGGGAAGTGGAGTCATGCCATTGGATTCTTTGTTTCATAAAGATGGCCTCAGTTGGATTCTCTTGCTATGGCTCCTGCCAGCAAGGGAGTACTGAGTAAGGCCACCTGCTTTTTATTTAAAAAAAAGGCCCAGTGAATGTCTTCCTTCCTGTCACCACTCCTGTTGGTAAGGGAGGGAGAGTAGAGTTGGCCTTTGGCCCTTTCCTAACTATGAGAAATTGTCCCAGTTGGATTCCCTTTGCCAGTCTCAGTGTCTACCAGCAAATGAAGAGTGAAGTCAGGCCAGCTGGCCCTGTCTGAAATTTCAAAAGTGGTCTCGGTTGGATTCCCTCACTAGTCCAGGCTCTTGCTGGCAATGGTAGGGTGGAGTCAGCCACTGGGCCCTGTCTGAAATAAAAATGGTCTCGGTTGGTATCCTCTCATAGCTCCAACTCTGGCCAGCAATGGGAAAACAGATGGGAGTGTGCTGCCACTTAACTGTACAGCATTGAGAGGCCATTTCTGTGCCATGACACTTCACCCAAGTTCATGGTGTGCTGAAGACTCTTGTACCGAAAAACTAACACCACCCAATGGTGTCCAACAAAACCCTTCATTTCACTCCTCAGCCAGCTACTGTCTGAACAGAACAACTGTGATTACTAAATTAAAATAGATGAACTTTGTCTATTTCAGCATAATTGTCACAGTTAATACATTCAATGGTGAGGAGGATGGAGAAAGATTAAATGTGGGGAGCTGAACTGGACAACACTGCTTGGCACCGAAAAGAAATACGGGAGGGAGCTGACAATGTTGCCCTTGCTGGTCCCAGCTCCTGCTGGAAAGAAAAAGTGATGGTAGGCCTTCGAACCTTTTATTTAAAACATCAAGCAGCCTTTATCCACTTTCTATTTTTCATCAGTCTTGGCTCCTGCTAGAAAATAAAGAAAAGATATGGGCTGCATGCTGGGCCTTATTTACTGTACAAAAGAAATATGTCCCAATGATGCCCTCACAAGTTCCTGCTCCTGTTCATAAGGGGGAGCAGACATTGGCTGCTGAGCCCTTTAAATTAACAAAAAAGATAAACCACAGCCTATTTTAAGAGCCCCTTACTGGTACAGGCTCCTTCGGTGAGAGGACAGAGGACTCAGGCACTCTGTGCAGTCCCCACTGTTAGCAACTCTCTGCCCTTCAGATGGTAGCTGGCTGTCTACCACTTACCTCTTTGGCAGGTTGCTGTCTGATGTCCCATACTGCTAAACCATATTGATATCACACTTTAGTGGCATTTCAGTGTGGATATCAGCTAGTCAAGGAGGTGAGTGATAGGCTATGCTGGTCACCATCTGAACATAAGAGAGGAGAATAAGCACCGCTGGGTACCAGGGAATGCTTGAACTTGAGAGGCACCGGTCACTAGGGAAATCTTGGTCTTGGGTGGGGAGATAGAGGTGGTTCCACTGGACACCAGGGAGTGATTAACATGAGACAGGATAGAGGGTGCTGGTGTCACTTGATACCAGGGAGTGCTTGACCTTGGAGAGGGTTGTCACTAGACACCAGGGAGTGCTTGATCTGGAAATGGTTGGGGGGCGCTGAACATCAGTCAGTGCTTGGCATGGGACAGAGTGAGGGATGGAGATGCTGCTATGTACCAGACAGTCCTTGTCACAGGACAGGGTAAAGGTGTGTCACTTATCAGTAGGCAGTGTATCTCAGTCCAGAGGAAGTAGGAAACAACCATATGATCTCAGTAGTTTGGCTCATGGTACACCCAGACTAGAGAAGCAAAATAAAAGGCAGAAACCTCAGTACAACAGTAATGAGGCAGGGTACTAGAGAGTCACATCCAGCGTGGCTGTACTTCACCAAAACTTTCCACCTGACTCTTAAACATTTAAAACTTATTTTAAATCTGTGTTGATCTGTGGATTGTGCTAAACCAAACAAGTACACAGTGTAAAACTGTGATTCCAAATAAAGCAGGGCAGGTGGATTACTGAAAGCAAGTCAATAAGTAAGAGGCCACTGAAGCAGCAAGTTGAAGCAAAATGACAGACCCCTAGTCGAGCAAACTTGGAAGATCATCTTGACCACCATCAGGGCAATAGAGCACAAGACTGAATGAGGCCATTGTGGAAAGAATGGGGTAAAGATACAAAAATTGCAGCAGCTACCAATATGCCCCAAGCTGCAGACATAATGTTCATCTCAGCCCTTAATGCAACCATGCAACATATTCAGGAGAAAATGCAAGTGCATTGCATCCTGGACACCACTGAAAATGCTCACTGATCTGCAAATAATCAGATTATCGGCCTTACAGAAGGTATTGAAGGCAATCTGGGAACTGTTTTGCTTTTCTGGCTCCCTACCTTACTCCACTTGGATCTGTAAAGTTTGGGTTCCAAACTGAAGAAAGCACATCTAGTTTCCACCTGATGTGCTATAGTCCTGGGGAATACCCCCACACCATTATTCTGATCACAAACTGCACAAAGTTGAGAGACCCGGTCCTGTCAGTGGCAAGGAGCCAGTACCCTCTGGCTCACGGAGATCAAACCATACATCTTTTCCTGGATGTTTGCTTTGCCACTGGAACAAGGAGGAAGAGTTTTGAAGGGTCTGAGCCCAGCTATGCAGCCTGGGGTTGTTCACTCCTTTGATTCCTGCCAGTCTTCAAATAGTATACTGGGATAAGAAATTTGTCTACACTGACCTGAAAAAATGTGAAAGTGGATTGCAAAAGAAACACAGAATTCTAGATCAAGGAACATGAAGAATTAGAGGACCAGACAGGTTAAGAACCGTGCTTTCATTAAGCTGTAACTTTAATTGGTGGTGGTAGCTGTATTCCAGAATTCATGCTGGCCATTCTAAATAGTTTAGTGTGGACCAGGTATGTAAATATAATATTCCTTTTTGGTAAGTACCCATTGTAAATGTTGGCTTATAGGGTATATCCCTTGTATTGGTGTATGGGCCACCTGTTTCAGATAGCTGAGGCTATGCAGTATTCATTTCACACTTTTCCCAAGTTATTGTAAGCCCCATGTAGTCATGTTATCTTTGTTAAAGCGTCACCTGCCTATAACATTAACTGAGGACTTAACCATGACTTTGATATAGCCACTAGATGGCAATGTGGGTTCATATTTATAAGAGGCTTTTATGTTACATTGCAATTGCTGCATTGTTGGTTTGGTGAGCAAATTAAGGTTTGTAGGGAAAGCAGTATATTGGTTATGCAAAAGGATGCTAGGAGAAAGAAAATATCAAAATTATTTGTTTTTGTGCATTTCTCAGAACCATATGACTGCAGTACAGTAAAGAGTCCCAAAGAGGGTAGAACATGTGTCTTACTTTGTCATTCTCAGTCTAAGTTAAATCAGATCATTGTAAAACCCTGTTTAAAAGGCAACACCTGTTTTGATGAAGCTTTGGACATGAACAAGGATTTGCACAACCATGATCCCTTACTTTGGAAATGCAGCGTGAGAGTATGTATATGGCTTAGAGAGAGGCACAAAACAGACAATATGGCTATCGCTATGTTATATTTTTACAAACGGAGCTGTGTTGTTTATTCAAAATTCTTACAGTTGCCATTTATTTTGCTGTGAGGTTTGGGTGAATGTAGTTTACTTCAGGTGTAGCCTAAGGCGTGTTGTGAAACACCTATGGTATGATGAAGTCAAGGTGGAAATAAGTAGCTGAGAATGCTACATAAAATTGCTGGTTAATTCTCATTTGGTAACACTGTCCATTGATGGGATAGCAGTGATATAAAATTATATTGTCAACCATGATGTTTCTCATTTAATGTATAACCACGTACTTTGCTGTAAAGTATTGTGTAATGGGATGTCTGTATCCCTTGACTAATGGTGATGTTCCACATGATTGTATATCTGTGTACTTGTGTTAATTTTAAAAGCAATAAACATTAATTAAAATAAAACACTGAAGCAGTGGTAATTTTGGAACTCTGTTCCATTAACCACGATAACTGTGTTGATCTTATTTTGCTTCTCATTAACACATTACTATTCCATTTCGTATGCACCTTCTTTTGTATTCTGCATGCCACTTATTATTAGACTTTTTGCACAGTTGCTGCCTTCTCCCCTCCCCAGCTCTAATCTGGGAATGAGCTGCTACAAGGCCATCACTTCTTCCCGGTAAAACATTTAAAATAAATAAATGGATATGATTGCTTTTACTACTTAATTGTACTTTGTATTAGTCCATGTATGTATTCATACTGTTATTGTATGTATTTATTCTTTTAGTTGGTTTTGATAACCGGGTGGGTGCGCTAGACATTAAATATACCTATTTTGGGCATGACCTGGGAGAGTACAGACAAATCAAAATAGATGCAGTCTTGACATTGGAAGAGGAAATGGAGTAAATAATGCAAGAGGTGGAGCTTGTAACCTAATGCATACGTTGGTGAATGAGAGAAGATACAGGGAGTTAAGAAGAAACTCATAAACTAATAATAAAACAATAAAACATAATGCATTATGCTACAAAGTACAGCATAACTGATAATAAAACATAAAACATAATACATTAAAGTAGCAAAGTACAACATTGAGGCAAGGTGAATACAGCTTCAGTAATGATGTGGGCTGTAGTACAATAAAACAGGAAGGAAAAATCAGATCAGAACAGTAAAACCTAGGGAAACAAGAGCAAAAGTGTCGTATGTATAGTACACATTGTTAGGCAACAAGGTAACTGCAGGTAACCTAGGTATTCAAGGACGGAGGAAACAGGTACAAGGGTTGTAGTTGCACTTTTCCTTTCCCCATAAAAGGGCATGTTTGCTCAGAGGACCTACCATTACTAAATCTATAACTAAATAAATAAAAATACCCTGGAAAGGCATTGGCAATAAAGCCAAGTTTCTAAGAAATAAAAATTGCATACACCCACCTATGCAAAGTATGATGGAAGTATATGCAAATCACCATGAATGAACTATGACTGGATATATAGGGAATATCCGATGAGGTAGCTCAAAATATGATTATTTAGTGTAGAATTTTGGCCAAGTGAAGCAAAACCACAAGTGCAAGGGAACAATAATATAAACATTACACACCAAATAGCAATCATATTTTAAACAGCACCTATTGTGCTCTTCTTTGAAACTTTTGCCCGAGCCCCAGTTGTAGCCTTACCCTGCGGTAGTGAAATGGTGCCCATTTCAAATTTTATTTCTGTCCTATAAGCAGGGGATGTATCATCAATTGCTTCCGATGAGTCTTGCTGCACAACTGCTTCCCTTCCTGGTAGCAGTGATCCGCCCACTGCTCTGATGTTTTGTGATGTTAAGTCTGGAGAGTGTGGGGCACACTCATAGAATAAATATGCAGCATTTTGTAACATACCATTTATTGTATGTTAGTGGAGCTTTCATTCAAGTTAAAGCCACTGCTCGACTAACAAAGATCTTGTTAGTTGAGTGGTGGTTTTGACTTGAATGAAAAGGACTGCTAATATACTAAAAATAGTATGTAAAAGATGCTAGTATTACTTATTTATGGAGTGAGCCCCCTGCCTCCAAACTGGATATCACAAAAAGATCAGAGCATGGTCTCAGATCCCTGCTACCAGGAAGTGGAAGGGATTGTGCAGCAGGATTCATCGGAGCAATTTACAATCCTTTCTCTACTCACAGGACAGGAATAAACAAACTCTGCCCAGAGCCGATAGGGCTGCAGCTGAAGAATTTGGGGTAAAAATATTGTAAATTACCAAAGTTACAAGCCTGCATTTGCAAATAAACAAACTGTAGGCTCACAAATGTGTTCTTTTGTAAAATGTTTTACACAAAATATATAACATAGCCTTGTTATGACCCTACCTCATGAAGATGGTAGACAAAATTTTCAGCTCCTGGCTTAAAGGTGATTTGCACAGGAACTACAATCGGGATGTAAAAAAAAACATATTGACCAGGATTTTAAAATGACAGCTATCACATTCATGAGGTGCTGTAAAGATATGGAGGCAGCATGAGTTCACAGGAGGAAGGCAGGCCATATTAATATGATTTTGTTTGACTGGGTGACAAGGGAATTAGATCAGGGTGGAGCAGTGGACATGGCCTACCTAGATTTTAGTAAGACTTTCAGTATCATTCCACATATGAGACTAGCAGGTAAGCTGGGTAGTTTAGGAGTGGGTCCAAATGTGATAAATTGGCTAAGAAATGGATAAGAAATGGGTTAGGTGATAGGTGACGGAGGGTGGTGGTAAATGGAGTTCACTCTGAGGAAGGGAGGGTGACCAGTGGGGTGACTCAGGGATCAGTCTTGGGACTGGACCTCTTTAATGTCTTTATAAGTGATATTGCAGAGAAGCTGGAAGGAAGTTCTGCCTCTTTGTGGATGACACCAACATCTACAATAGGGTGGAAACCTTGTGTGTGTGTGTGTGTGTGTGTGCGTGTGTGTGGTGTGTGTGTGTCTGTGTGTGGAAAGGATGCACAGAAACCTGAGAAAACTATAGGAGTGGTCAAGGGTTTGGCAGCTGGATTTCAATGCTGAAAAGCACAAAATAATGCACTTAGGGCACAAAACTACCCAGGGCGGAGTACAAAATTGGTGGGGTGATACAATGGCCAACAAGCAGGAAAGAGACCTGGGATAATCATATCAGATGACTTAAAGATGGACAGAGCAGCGTGACAAGGCGGTTGAGAGGGCTAGTGGAATGCTGAGGTACAAAGGAGGGTATCACCAGGGAGGAGGTGCTGACTTTGTATTGATCACAGGTAAGACCCCACCTAGAATACTGTGTCCAGTTCTGGAGACCACATCTCTGGAAGGATATAGCCAAGATGGAGCGATCCAGAGAAGGGCAACTAAAAGGTGCAGAGCCTTCATCAAAAGCCTATGAGGAGAGACTAAAGACCTCAGTATGTACACTCTAAAGAGAGAAGGGAGATTGAGGATATGATAGAGACCTTTAAGAACCTCACTGGGATAAATAAGGTACAGGAGGGACATATTTTCAGAAGAAAAGATGCTCAAGAAAAGGGGCAAGAGATGAAGCTGGAGTGGGGTAGATTCAAGAGAAATGGGAGGAAGTACCTCTTTGTATTTTTTATTTTAGTTTTGGTAACTGGGTAAGGCCCACTAGGCACAAGTGCCTGTTTTCAGGGGTGACCTAGGGCACTGGGTGGTTAAGTGACTTGCTCAGAGGTCACACAGTATGTAAGTGGAGGTTGTGAGAATCAAACCCAGGTATGGTCTGCTAGGCGTCCAAGCTCGTTCACAGCTCATTACTTTACAGGTTTCTTCACAGAAAGCATAGTGGATTCCTGGAACAGCTTCCAGTGGAGGTGGTGGGGACAAAACAGTGATGGGATTCTAGAATGCATGGGAAAGGCACAAGGGAATCACAGTGGAAAGGATGGGGAGGGAGAAAGAACTGTAGATCAAGTAGGGTCTGTGGTGATACTGGGGATAGGGTAAAATGGGCAGACTGGGTGGGCTAAGTGGTCCTAATCTGCCATCAAACTATGTTTCTTTGTTTCAAGGGACTGTTTTCATTTTTACAGGTTAATTTGTAAACAAAAACATAAAAAGCAAAAAAAAAAAAGAAGACATCAAGGGACTGTTTTCTTTTTCAGGCTTAACTTGTTAGATTAACTCCACGGTGGCACCGGATGGGTACCTAGTGTCACCACACGTCCAGTATAAAAGAAGTGCAGGAAAACTAGGTTCAGAAACTGAATGGCCAATATAAAGCAAGTCCTGGTTAACTAAAATGGTACTTTAATCTGAATTCAGCTGGAGTTCAAAGGATCAACAGTATGTTACAACTAAAGCATATAATTCAGAATACAGGTGAACAGTGATCTCAAGCTGCTCCCAGCTGTGGCTAAAGAAATATTCACTATGCTATGCTGGGTCACTTGGGAACTTCAAGACAAGAGAGCTTTGTAATCAGGTCTGACAACTGAAGCTGAGGGCACCAATGGCAGAAGGCTGGTACATTTTAGAACAGTTCAGACGGGCTTAAATTATCATGAAAAGATCATACACAAAATAGAAGTCTCTTGGAAGGAAAGCTAAGAAATTAGTGGGATATACCACTCTAAGCCTGGACATACCAGACCAAATTGGGCATATGCTGGGAAACAGTCGGATGTGCAGAGGCGGTATTAATACAGCTGGTAGCAACGTGGACAGCACAACCCTATTAGGGTTGAAGGTTTCACTTGTGGTCCAAAGTTTACAGCACTTGTCATGTAAAGTTTTTAGAGAGTCAGCTTTGGATCAACAGTGTAGTTAACTGCCAAAAAGTAAATTAACAGAACAACACTATTAGAGTTGACAGTTTCACTTGTGGTCTTAATTTTTCAAATGTAGTACTTTCACATACAGTTTTAGAGAGTCAGCCTTGTATCAACTCTGCAGTTGGCAGCTAAACAGTATGGGAGTTTACATTTTAAATGCTTCTACTAAACAGCACAATGTAGAACAGTGTCACAGAGAATTATGGCACTAAGTTCAAAACCCAATTGAAATTCATTGAACTGTATACCTGTGTCTTCAGTTCATGGTCTGGCTTTGAAGAGTGAAGATGTGTCTGCAGTCCAGAGAGGATTATGGCGTTGGACCCCTATGGGAAAGTAAGTGTTGGGGGTGCGTGGTGGTGGATGCTGAGTGGGAGGGCAGGGTGGGGGTAAGGAACAGCCTACAAAGACACCAATGGACCTTTATTTTTTAACAGGCTACACAAGAGAGACCAACAATCCGATCACAACACTGAGATTAGGCACCCCAGTGTCATAGCCTTGTGGGGAAGACATCTATGAACCTTTTTTTTTCAGGTTAAAAAAAAAAAGACTGATGATCCGATCTCGAAACTGAGATTGGGCACCCCGTATCACAGTTATGTTTCGGGGAGGGTCAGGGTGGGGTCAATTTTGAGACTATAAAATAAATACATTACGAGGTCATGGAGGAACATGGCCCACTCGGCCATGACCAAGATGGCCACGGCATGCTACTGTGCATGTGCAATAGAGCGTGACTCCATCTTGGACATGACAGAGTGTGCCTTAACGCTGTCACTGTGCACTGTGAAATAATGCAGTGATGCAGTTGGTGGAGATAAATGGGTGGATTGCTTCACAGACACAGAGGCGACTGTGATGCAAGTCCAACATGTTGTTCGTTCAGAAGGAATGCAGAGTCCTCTTTTCTGATGATTGTAAAGGTCTGCAGGGCTCCACCCACTGCAGCCCTATAAATTTGAAATGGGCACCATCTGACTACCACAGAGTAAGGCTGCCACTGGGGCTTGGGGAGAGGACTGAAAAGAAGGTGCTCTTAAACTACCTTATGAGATAGCCTATGTATACAATGGGATTTTGAGGAACTTTGTGATAGAAATGGTAAAGGTTACAAAGAAAAAAAAGAACAAAATGTAAACTTTACCTTTTGTTCAATGGCTCAGCATAAAAGCAACTACTAAATGCTACTGAGATGGGATCATTAATGTTCATTTAAAAAATAAATGGCATTTTATATGTGAGAATGAATTTTGAGCATGCTCAGTGAGTCCAAAATGAGTGAGATAAATTGCTGAGCATGCTCAGGGACTAACTTCATTTATTTTTTCAGTTTTGGGTCAAGATACTGTAACACTGTTTTATTTGCTCTCCCATGGTATACATTTAATGTATCTACTATGGAGTTCTGCACAAACACATGTAATGGGGATGGGGGAACTGATGGTCACCAAACAGAAATGGGATTTGGGGTAATCATATCTGATTAAAGGTGGCCAAACAATGTGCCATGGTTGTTTGGACAGCCAGTGGGATACTAGGGTACATCAGCAGATGGAAGGAGGTGATAACGCCACTGTACAAATCATTGGTGAGGCCTCATTTGGAATACGGTATTTAGTTCTGGAAGCCGCATTCTGGAAGGACATAGAGAGGGTGGAGGCAGTTCAAAGAAGGGCAATGAAGATGGTGCAGGGCCTGCACCAAAAGTCATATGAGGAGAGACTGGGAGACCTCAATATGTATACTTTGGAGGGGGAGAGACAGGGGAGATATGATAGAAACCTGCAAAATCTAAAAGGGATAAATGGGGTGCCAGGGGTAGCATCTTTCAGAAAAGGAGATATCCAGGAATGAGGGGCATGACATGAAGTTGGAAGGGATAGAATAAGGAGTAGCGTGAGAAGTATTTTTCTCAGAATAGGTGGTAGATGCATGGAATAGACTCCCAGCAGAGGTGGTGGGGGTAAACACAGTGGGGTAATTCAAGCATGCATGGGACAGGCATACTGGAATCCTACATAGAAACATAGAAACATAGAAACATAGACTTTGACGGCAGATAAGGACCATTTGGCCCACCCAGTCTGCCCATTTCCTACCTACTGGATAATCTGCAGATTCTAGTTAACCAACAGCCTACTTCCTGCAACCCCCACTATAATTGCCTTGTGTCTGTCCCATGCATGTTTGAATTCCCCAACTGTTTTAGACCCAATGACCTCCTCAGGAAGGCTGTTCCATGCATCCACCACTTCTCCATGAAAAAATTTCTCACATTACCCTGAGCCGTCCCCTCTGTCTTTAAATTGTGCCCTTGTTCTTACACATCTCTTTTCTGAAAGATGCTACCCTCCTGACTTTGTTGAGTCCTTGAGGTACTTGAACGTTTCTATCATGTCTCACCGTCCATCCTTTCATCAAAAGTATACATATTAAGCTCTCTCAGTCTCTCTTCATATGGTTTCTGCTGCAGACCCTGCACCATTTTAGTTGCCCTCCTCTGGACTGCTTCCATCCTGTCTATGTCCTTATGTAGATGAGGTCTCCAAAACTGCAGACAGTACTGCAGATGGGGTCTCACCAACTGTCTGTACAGAGGGATAACCACTTCCCTTTTTCTACTTGTGATGCCCCTTCCTATGCATCCCAGTATCCCCTGGCTCTCCTTACTGACTTTTTGCATTGCTTACCCACCTTTAGGTCATCTGATATGACTATCCCAGGTCCCTTTCCATTTTTGTTGTTGTTAGTACCTCTCCTGCTATTGTGTACTCTTCTCCTGGGTTTTGTTTCCCAGGTGCATTACTTGCACGCCTTTGTATTGAATCTAAGTTGCCATATGTCTGACCATTCCTCCAACCTTGCCAAGTCCCTTCTCATCTTTTCTACCCCTTGTGTATCAACTCTGTTACAGATCTTTGTGTCATCTGCAAAGAGGCATACCTTTCCTCCAGACCCTCTGCAATGTCACCTATAAGATGTTAAAGAGTACTGGACCCAGTACTGAGCCCTGAGGTACTCCACTAGTAACCCCTTTCTTTGGAATGTGTTCCATTCACTATTACCTTCTGTGTCCTGTTGTGCAGCCAGTTTGCTACCCAGGCTACCACCCTGGGACCCACTCCCAAGCTGGCTAACTTGATTATTAATCTTTTGTGGGACTGTGTCAAATGCCTTGCTAAAGTCTAGGTAGGCCACATCCACAGCCCCTCCCTGGTCTATTACTTTGGTCATCCAGTCAAAGAAATCAATAGCAATAGGAATGAGGAGGTAAAGCCAGAGATCAAGTAGGGTCTATAGCTTTTACGGTAGACAGGGAAATGGGCAGACTAGATGGGTCTAGTAGTCTTATCTGCTGTCAATTTCTGTTTCTATGACATATCCCTTGAGGTTCATCTGTACCAGTAACTTATTCCCAATTTAAAAACATAGTCCTGTTTTATGACATCACAATCTGCCGTGGGCTTAACCGTGATTTTACGGTACACAAGGGTAATATGATTTCAGGTTGAGAAACAACTTGAGTAGATGAACTCTTCACTTGATCAAGTCTTAAGCAACAAGCATGACAATTTCATGCAAATTACCTCAGTGATAAATGACGTGAAACAAAAGCTAAAATGTGTCTAAATGTCATGTTTCTTTTCAAAATTAGTTTTATTGCCGTATTGGTCCTTGTGACAAAAGATCCAGAAAAAAAAGATGATTTGATATATTTTATTGGACCAACGTAGATGTTACAAAAAGAAAACAGGTGCTTTAGCTTTCAGACTACACCCAGTCCTTCATCAGAAACTAATGCCAGTTGTTTTGGAAGAATACATTCTGTTAATACCCAGATCATACATAAACAAGCATTTGTCAATGCCAAATGTTTGCTTGCTGGTATTGGCATTGGTAGTGCAGGAGTTAGAGAGGTGCATAATAGGAATGGCAGTGAAGTACTGAAGTAATGCCAACCTCTACCCCCACCCTGCAGAGACTGACAGGCATTGGGGTGTGCCTCTGGGTCATCAGTCATAACATTCTTGCCATTCCACCTCACCCCACCCTGCAGACACTGACAGGTGTTGTAGTGTGCCTTGAGGTCTTCGCCCTTACGCCACCCCATTCCATAAGAGAATAAGCTGAGATGGGTGCTGTACAGGAGAATGGGGTGAACATTGAGGCTGAAGACCTAAGGCATTCCTCAATGTCTTTCAGTGGCTGCAGGGTGGGGGTGGAATGGCGTGAGCATTATGGTCAACCACCCAAAGTCACACCCAAGTCACACCCCCAGAGCCTGTCAGTCTGTACAGGGTGGGCATTATGGTTGGAAACCCTAATGCTCCAGATGTTTGTTGGTATTTTTGCTCTAATTTTTCAACATGGGCTTTTTGGGACTTCACCTCATGAACAGTGGCAGTATCATTTCATTACTCAATCCCAAAAGATGGTTTCACACAGCAAGTGTGCCATTCGTGCCACAGGTGCAAAAACACATTTTGGGCAGCATGTGAAAATGACAGCTGTACTGTTCATGAGAAGGTGTGAAAAATGGCAGTGTTGAAAATCTTGATTGAAAATATGAAAAGTGGTGAAGTTACGAGTGCATATAGAAACTGTGCAATGCATGCTCATAATGCAGTCATTTTTTTTAATGTTTTCACCAAATTTTCAGCATGACCTTTTGGCACCTCCCTCATGGACACTGGCATTGTAATTTCGTTGAATTCTGTCCGAAAGTTGATTTCGCACAGCGACTGCACCATTCTGCACCACAGGTGCAAAACACATTTTGGGAAGGATGCAAAAATGACAGCTGTACTGTTCATAAGGGGTATGAAAAAATAGCAATGTTGCAAATTTGGAGTGAAATATTAAAACTGATGACATTACGGTGTGTGTAGAAACTGCGCAATGGACGCTCATAACACAGTCATTTTTGGATTTTTCACCAAATTTGCAACAAAGGCTTTTGGGACCTCTCCTCATGAACAGCAACACTGTTGTTTTGTTAATTGGTTCCAAAAGGTGATTCCAAGACAGCAACCACAAAATCACTTTTCAGGACCAAGAAACTAAATGACAGTACCAGTGTTCACAGGAAGGGGTCCCAAGAACCCCATGTTGAAAATGTGAGACCAAAACTCCAAAAATTGGCTGAGATATCAACCTAAGTTGAAACACCCATTAACTGCCATTATAGGGCTTACTGTCATTTCTTCAGATCCCTGTTGGTCTTTGAAGGGTGCAGACGTGTTCCCGGCCCACAGAAGATCTCTGCTCTGACCTCTGGAGGTAAGTATGGGTGAGAGGGGTGGGAAGGTGGGGTGCGAGAGGGAGAGTTTGGGTTGGGAGGGGCCAGCAGGAACGATGAGGTCCGCTTTTCTTTTTTCAGGTAAAAAAAAGACATCATGGGCCTATATTCTCTTTACAGGTGAAATATTAACAAAACAGATTTCAGCACATTGTAGTGGGCTCCCAGTGTGCCAGAGTACTTGGGGGATCAATGCTGACCGAGGATTGGGCACCCTGAGGGTCGGCAGAGAACATAGGGGTGTGGGTGGGGTGCACATCCGACACTGGGAGGGGCATCCTGGTGTCGGAAACATCCAAGAAGTATTTTGGGCACACTGGGGTGGGCCCTGTGTACCTCATTGGGGGGAGGGGAATACATACTGACACGGGATTGAGCACTCCGATGTCAGCAGGGGCAGAGAACAGAGGGTGTGGGGCAGGCAGCAGCAGTGGGAGGGAGCTAGCATTTAAATTTGTTGTCCTGCTGTGTGCCTGGTTGGGAGGGAGGAGGGAGGACTGCTGCTGCAATGGCAAAACTGCCCGTGATTGCAGCAGCAGATTTCTTTCAAGTGCAGTGCAATTCTAATGGGGGTAGGAGGAAGTAGGCTGTTGGTTAACTAGGATCTGCAGCTTATCCGTTAGGTAGGGAAATAGGCAGACTAGGTGGGCCAAGTGGTCCTTATCTGCCATTAGAGTCTATGTTTCTATATAACAAATGAAAACAGTTGCAAAAATCTCATTGGCCTAAACTACATTTCAAAATCAATGGAGATCCATATGGAAAGCACACATCCTGACTGTTATTCAGGAAAGGAATTTCAAGGTCAAATGTCAAATAAACAACAGAACAGATAACACCATACCTGGAAGAACACTTAAAAATAATTGAGTTTCATTTTGAATTCTGCATGAGTATGTGTGTTAGTGTATACATAAGGAATTAAATCACATTAGCCTAAACTTGCATTTGAAATTAACCTAAAAAGAAGAGTCAAATCAAAATGGAAGACATTTCAAGGTCAGAGTTACAGAATGAATAATCCTTTATCTTGAGGGAATAAACCAAAAACATCCTAATTAAAACAAAGATCTGTGATTAAAATCCCAAGTAGAATATGCTCAGAATTTCATAGTATACAATGCTAAACGTCCTCCAAACAAGAAATAGCCTTTGTCTATGGCAATTAGAGAGTTTAAAGATAAGTTGCCCTAGTGTGAACAATAAAGATAAACAAACTGTTTCACACATTGATACAGTGATAGCCCTATCAGGAGATGCATGTCCTAAGTCCTATGATAAAAAGTCAATATTATCTATTAATATTAAAGTCCCACCCACACTGCTATAACATGATCTTTCTACAATATTGTTCCAAATGCCAAGTCTTGGTGCACAATTAAAAATCAAACTTAACAAAGACTCCTAGTCAATGAGATCCTGTATCCTGATATGTTCATTGTTTCATAATGTGTCAATATGTAGTCAATCTGCTGTATATACAGTAACAGTCCTAGAAATCTGAAACAAAACCTAAGAGAATCCACCCTCCCCGGTGAACACTAATGTATTGAAAACTAGTCAGAAGGAATCATATATCCACTATGTACAGCATGTGAACAAATAGTCATGACACAGTGTAACCCCATTATGACATGTACTGGATGCCAACAGCTTGTGCACAATAATGGAACATGCATAACACTGACTACTCAGTAAATGAGATACTGTACCTAAAATGTCCAAGTATGAACATGCGTCTGTATATAAGCCTTACCCCATACCACCAACCCCCACCCTAATTTTTGTGGGTGAAATCAACATATTGATAACCAGTTAAAAGGGATCTTGTATCCATTTAGTATTAGAACATACACCAAAACACAATGTACTCCCATTGTATGTCCATTCGTTGTTCCTGAAGTCGGTGAAAGTTTAAGTAGTGTAATGTAATGTAGTCATATTAAAGGTGGGACAGCAATGTGAGAAGGCAGTAAGGAGGGCTGGGAGGGATACTGGGATGCATAGGGAGAGGCATCATCAGTAGAAAACAAGAAGTTGTTGTCCCTCTGGAGTACTGTGTACATCTTGGAGACCCCATCTCCGCAAAGACAGAGACATGGTGGAGGCTGTCCAGAGGAGGGCAACCAAAATGGGGTTCTCTTCAGAGACCGCAGCTGGTGCAAAATGCTGCTGCCCGACTTTTGACTGGGCAAACAAATTTTGTCATATTACACCTGTATTGCACTAATTGCACTGGCTGCCTGTCAGGTGGAGAATCCTCTTTAAGGTGGGTCTTTCACCTATAAGGTCTCTACACGGGCAGGGCCCTGGTTACCTGTCAGTGCTCCTGGTACCTACTTTCTCTACCCGCCATCTCCAATCTTCTAGCGGTGGTTTCCTGTTCCTAGAGAGAGGTTAAAATCAACAGGTGACTGAGATTTTAGTGTTGCTGCTCCCGCTCTTTGGAACTCATTACCTCCTGCAGTCAGGAGGCCCCCATAGCCATTTTTAAAGTCCGCCTGAAGACACTCCTATTTTTGCAAGCGTTTGGTGTTTAGTGTTAATTATTTATAGGATGTTTTATTCTAATTTTAAATGTTTATGCTGTATGTAATGTTACAAAAATTTGTACGGCACCCAGAGCCTCTGAGATTGGGCGTCTTTTAAATAAATTTGCCTTTGCCTTTGCCTAATGTGACATAAAACCCAAATCAATGTTCGTATACCATCTCCCACCATATTGAGAAGTAAAGGAGCTTGGCCAATCTTTTGTGTATTTTGAAATGTCCTTGAAAACCAGTACCCACATATCTGAGATGCAGTGATCATACTGAGAGAAGTGTTATCCCACTGGTTTTTCAGTCATCTTCATTTTAATAATCTGTCTGTGTGCGTTCATTCAGCTGTGGAGAGGTTGTCCTGTCTCTCACACATACCCTGTTTGTGGACGTCTCTTGCATTGAATGAAATAAACAACATTATAAGATGCACATGTATGATTCCCCTGTATCCTGAATTGTCTGTTTTGTGGAGAATTGATACAATCGAAGGTATTCGTATGTGCATGTTCCATTATTGTGTCACTAACTTTGGCATCCAGTACATGACATAATGGAGTTACATTGTGTTAGGACTATTTGTTTGCATACATAGTGGATATATGATTCCTTCTGATTAGTTATCAATACAGTAGTGTTTCCTGGGGAGGTGGGTGGATTCCACTGACTGATTTCCCTGATTGACTGGATGGCAGTCAAAAGAGAACTGGCAAAAGAGTGGAATAGACAGTCCAGTCTGGTTAGGGATGATTTGAGAGTGGCACTTGAGACTACATCACTGTACTCAAAATAGGTAGGATCATCTTCTGGACAAGAGTGCAGCGGGACAGTGGCAGAATACACCCACAATGTCTATATAGGGCACCCAGTTTAGGGTGAAGTTTTTGTGGATGGCATCTATGTGTCCAGAGAAGGTGAGGTTCTGGTCCAGCCAGATCCCAAGGTACCAAAAAGGAGGAGTTGTCCTCAAGTAAAGCCCCATCTAGGGTGTGGAAAGTAAGGAGGGAATTAAGCCAGAGAGTCTCTGCCTCGTGCCAAAGGTCATAGAGATGATCTTCTTGACGTTCAAGAATAATTGGTTTGAGCAAAACCATTGCAAGACCTTATTAAAGTCCAGTGGGAGTCTAGATGCTACATCACTGAGGGAGGTGTCAGATGTATATAGGACAGTGTCATCCCCATAACGTATGAATGGAGGTGAGAGGACAGGTGGAGGGAAGGTCATTAAGAAAGGCGGAGAAGAGTAGGGGCCCAGTACGGAACCTGTGGTACTCCAGTGTTGATGGGGAGGGAGGGAAGTAGTGTCACTAATCCAAACAACAGAGTTCTGCCTACAAGATAGGAGTGGAGTGGCACGGGTCATGATGTCACAGTTGAAACTGCGCATCACACCCACGCATGGAAAACAGTGTGTGGCACATAACGCCATCCAAATACAAATGCCGCACCCGATCCTTCAGTTAATTTTTCTGGGGGCCTGCCCTCCATACACCCTGTGTGGGGGGCTTCACCCCTCCACACCCACCGGAATAAATATAATCAACTCCATGGGGTGGGCAAGTTAAAAGCCAACTGTGGCACTTAGTCATGGCTGCACAGTCAGAACATAAAAAGATTTCCCCAGCAGGGTTTCAAAACCCTGGTCTTCCCCTCATCTATTTTTGATCTGGTGCTCTAGCCACTCCATCATGGGAGCAACTTGACTGAGCACTTGACCAGCAGTGGTTACATCCACTTGCTCTTTGTACGGAGCGACTGGGGTATAGGCATATCACTCATATACCCCTGTTGTTCTCATACCATATGCACTACTGACTGTGCAGTTCTTCGTGTGTGGTTTAGTCCATGCTATACTGACCCAGTACCAGTGGAACCAGCTGGTAACTGCATGTAAGAGCCCTTCAGCCGACACTTTGGCAAGCAGGAGGGGTGGGAGACCATGTTGAAAGCCTTGGCAAGGTCTATAAAGATGAAAGAGGTGATAAGACCCTGGTCCAAACCTGTGAGTATGGAGCCACTAAGCCTGAGGAGGGAGGAGGTAGTAGAGTAGCATTTCCTGAACCCAGACTTATAAGGTGTGACAAAAGAGGAGGTTAAGGATTTCTGAGCTTCAGGCTCTAATATATGAGCCTCCTTATCTGATTTTGCACAAGACAGAGTATCTCGCATTCCAATCTACATTTTCTACTAAAGGTGGTCTCTGATTTCATATTGAATCAGACCATAAACCTTTCTGTGTATTTTTTGAACATGTTAACAAAGGTGAGTCATTGCTCCACACATCTGATGTACTTAGAAGTCTACGTTTCTATCATGATCGCACTAAGGACTGCAGAAAGCCTCCTCAGCTTTTGTCTCATTTGCTCCTGGGAAAGAGACTGCACCTGTTATGAAACAGTGCCTGTCCAAATGGCTGACTCATTGTATTAAGGTTTGGTAAGGAACTTCTGATGCTGTTCATGGTCACTCTACATGTGGTGTGGCCACCCTGTTCTGTTTTCAGAGCGTTTATGCAGCTGACATATGTGCTCCTATTACATGGAGCACTGCACATACTTTCACTAAGCACTGCAGTCTAGATATAAGACAGGACAGACATAACCCTCTTATTATTCAACGTGTTCAAGTAAACAAACAAAATGGTTCCACAAAGACCTGCTTGCCCTACTCGGGCTAGGGACAAAAGCTGGAGGCACTATAAAAGTTCTGGTCTCCCGGCTGACTATGACAGTTACAGAGCTCAGAGGAACTCATGTAAGAGGCAAATCAGATTAGCAAAGTGTACCTACTGCAAAGAATTCCTACTGGATGCTGCAGGGACTATAGAAAGTTCTGGTCACATGTCAAAACCTTCCTCTTGGGCACCCAGAAATAACACCCTGTCAATGATGTGGTCCTGAATAGGGTGCAGCTATACCTCTGCCTTCCCCTCTGCACAACCAAATCCTGGCCTCACGCAGAAAAATCACATGCCTGATCACCCTCCTTTTCATTTTAAGCCATCACCAAAGTTGCTGTCCTAAAACTTCTCAATTCAATCTCTGATAACACCAGTGTTGGCTCAGACAGTACTGAGCCTAAGCTCCTAAAACTGGCAGCTCCATTTATTGCCTCCACTCTGGCTAGAATCTTTGCCCTGTCTCTACGTCAAGGTTCTGTCCCTAATATATGGAAAATCGCTAGGGTCACTCCTATATTCAAGAAAGGGGACAAAAAGACATCTCTAATTATTGGCCCATAGTGATCCTCTCTGTCCTAGGAAAAATCCTAGAAAAACTGGAGGCCTCCTAAACCACTGAATATCTATGCAATTTAAGGTGCTTTCACCCAACCAGCATGGTTTCTGCAAAGGCATAGTTCCACCACTGCCCTGCTCAAGTTTACAATGATGCACTTGGTGTCATGGACACTGGTCTTCTGACAGGATCTGTATTCATAGACCTCACGAAAGCCTTTGATCTGGCTGATCATCCTCTCCTGCTCTTTTAGTCTCTTATCTCTGGGCTTCTCGTCACAATCTGTATCCTGGTTTAATAGCTACCTCACAAACAGATCGCAAGTCGTGAAATTTAACTTGGTCATATCAGATCCAGTGCCCATAAACACTGGTGTTCCCAGGGCTCCATCCTGGATCCACTTCTTTTCTCTACCTTTATCAACCACATTACTCAGGACATCCCTCACTGCTCACCTCTCCTTTATGTGGACAACCTTGTTCTGTACTATAGCTCTAAGAGTATATCAGAGATAAACCTTGACTTCTCCTCTGTCTTTCATGATGTTCAGTCCTGTCTCTCCAGGTACAAACTTCTACTTAATGTAGGAAAACTCAGGCTATGGTCTTTGGCACTGCAGCTAAGCTCAGGTCGCCTCAAAGTCAACTCAGTATCTCCTGCCTTGATGGTTCTCTACTAAAGATAGTAAGCTCCATCAAATACCTTGGAGTCCTGCTCGATGGTTCCCTTAACTTTGACCAACACAGCATGTCCACATGTAAGGCTGTGAACTCCAAAATTGGGCTCGCTTATAAGACTAGTCATATCTTGACGCCTTCTGCTAGACTGGCTATAGCAAGAGGTATTCCGCTCCCTTTTCTGACCTATAGAGCTGCAACTTATATTAATGCATTGAAGGCATCCTTACACAGATGGAACACAATGTATAACTCCATCTGTCATTATGCCTCAGCATCCCTGCGACTCAAACATCGATGTCAGCTATCGTCAACCTAAACTGGCCTTCCCCTTCAAACTATCGACTACTCTTCTTTGGCAAGCTGGTGGATAGCATTATTAGAACCAATGTCCCAGTATCTCATGCCTCCCTCCTTCTTCTTCAGATCTCCTCAAATGGACTCCAATCCTTACTCCACATCCCGAAATGTACTGTAAAACCTCCAAGGAAACTTGTGCTTTCTTCTGTACTGCCCCAAATTTTGGAACTCTCTTCCCTAGCTGTCCAGACTGCGCCATTCCCATTTTAAGAAAGTTTATCAGCCTCACCTATGTAAGCATACCCCTTGCATGTGTTTTAATCCCCTAATTTCTCTTGACTGTCACTGCTCTGCTACGAGCACCTGCTCCCTTACTCCTGGCCTCTCGTCATTCTTGCTCCTCTCTGCTCCTACCTCCATTAACCACTACTTGACTTTGTAAAATGTATTTGGACTTAGCTGTTTGTTATTTAATTTATTTAGTTTTTGTTGACCAGGTAAGTGCACTAGACAGATTCTGCCTATTTTTCAGGCATGACCAGGAGGGGTACAGATGAATGCCAACTGACCTTGACCCAGATTAAGCTGTTGGTGGTATTTTTAGTGAATGGTGGTATATTTAGCTCTTATGCAAATTATTGTTTTGTTCTGCCATTGGCACTGATCCTGGACCTGTACTAGTTCTTGTTAGACAGGTGTTTATGGTTGTCTACCTTATCCTCTATTTGTACTGTCTCTGAAAACCTGTATCCTGATGTTGTAATCAAACTGTTTTCATTGCTATTGTAATCCATTATCTGTGCATTGCTGTTGCTGTCAAAAGCTATACCCTACTACTTTAATCCCACCTTTACTTTTCCACTGTTCTGTTTTGCTTGTAACCTCCCAGGTCGTGTCTGAAAATAGTAATTTTCTGGCTAGCACACCACCAGTAAACAAAACTAACTAAATAAATAATGTCAGGAAGATGTGTTGGATTTGGTCTTTTGTTCTGCAAGGCCTTCTGTCTTGATTGCATATCAGACCTTACCATCCTCACTGGATACCGTCTATACTGCTTGGGAATCATTCCAAAGGTGTTGCCCAGTAGAAGAGATATCCTTGATGAGGATAGAACAGTTACTCACCATAACAGTAGATCTTTGAGAGAATGTCCTCCATTGGACCACAGCACTCCCACCCTCCTTCCCATTTTCTGAGGTATAAGCTGGCAGGTTTGTCCACTGCCTTGTCTGAAGGTGTCCATAAGTGCCTTATACAGACTATATTTCCAGTCCCATGCCACTCCTTGTATGCTGGTACTGGTTTGATCTCCTGGTTCCTCACAGTAAGAGGCCCACCGGTTTGCTTCCAGTGAGGAACTGAGGAGCAAGAAGGCTGCCTATGTTTTATAGGCGTTGATGTTACTTGTCAATATGGGTGGCCCCAGACAGAAAAAGTTTCTGAGTAGTCCCAATGCTGATGGCTTACAGTTCCAAAGGTATAGCACAGTAGAGAAGACTCTAGCAAAGATCTACCATTATGGTGAGCAACTGGTCTATCTTACTTTGAAAAGAAGCTCCTGCAGCAGGTAACACAATTGGGACCCGGCGCCACCTGGCGGCAGCTTCTGACAATTCTTTTCTCCAGCAGTAACGGCGGTGGATTCCCCCACCAACATCGGCTCCACCCCGATGTCACTCTATATAAGGGAGGAGTTCCCCATGTGCTCCAGTTCTTTCTGGCTGCACGTTCAGGCTAGTTCGCCTTGATTTACGCTACGCCCAGTGCCGATCGGCTCCCTTACTTCTCCACCGAATTTCTTCGTTGTTCAGCATCTGTCATCTTCCTCCAAGGGCACATCCAGCAAGTGCACCTATGGGCGACAGATACCCTCAGGGGGCGGCCATTCCACGTGCCTCTTCTGTCTTGGGGCTGATCATGAGCACGATGCCTGCCTTCATTGCCAAGCCTTCAACTCACGAGCGCATATCAGGCGTCAGAAGTCTCTCTCTGCCTATTTAGTGGAGTACAAATTGGCAGCTATGGAGCAGGCTTAGGTCCTTGGGGATTCCAAGCACACTCCCACCTGCAAGCACCACAAGCACCTGGAACATCATGAGAAGAGGTCCCACTCTAGGCTCAGGTCCTCGGGCTCGAAGTCTGGGTTGTCGGGCATGAATGCCACCTAGCTACCCTTAAGCCATCCAGGGCTTTCTCTGCAGACAAGTCTTCAGGGACCACCCTACAACCTCTGAAGGTGCATCCACCTGCCGAGAAGGTTCTCTCGCTGGGCCCAGGTAAGCACTCCTCCCGCTAGGCCTCCTCTTCAAGGCTGACACCGGGAGTCGAGTAAAGGCCCTCTGGGTCTTCTGGGGCAGGGCCTTGTCCTTGTCACTGAAGTCTAAGGACTCCAGCGGCACCCGCCTTTGGCGTCTGACCGACATTCGGTTGAGAAAACCTCGAAACACAAGTCAATCATCCCAAGGCTCCCACCTCTGAGGGCGCCCGTCTGGCTCAAGGATAAGCAGATGCCAGACGTCGTCTGCCTGTGGCCCCTACAGCCACTACCCAAGAGAAAGCTATCCTGCTGCCGATCAAAGTCCTCCCAATGCCAGCCACCCGGTGCCTCCCGGCGTCAGCTCTGGAACCCCATCACTCACGGTGGCGTCCACCTGGCGTTGGAGCCTGATGACAGGGAGCAGGCGCCCTCAATGCCACCCATCAGGCCTCGCCGGTTCCTACTGACACGGTGACAAGGGCTTGATCCAACAACGTACCCCCGTGACGGGCTGGCGATGGTATGGTCTCTGGTGCTCCCTCTGCACCCTGTGCCAGGCTCTCCAAAACTGAACCTTTACAGGTGAAGGGACTCTTCTCCCACTAGTGGGACACAGTAAAATGTGATCTCCCAGCGGCACCTCCTCCCACACCCACTCTGGTGCCCATAACGGATGCCTCGGAGCCTTCCAACCTAGAGGTGGGAAGGAGCCAGCACCTAAGAAACACAAGGACAAGAGACGCAGGGAAGACCAGGTCCAGCAGTTTCTCCCACTTCCATCTCCGGATATGAGGCGTAGAGGAGACGGCATAGGTCCCCATCCTCTTCAGCCTCAGATTCGTATGTGGACTCCAACACTTCCGTATGGACTCCTACATTGACCCAGATTTAGGGGCACTGAGGAACACACAAATATCCTCCGGATGACCCTGGCTTCATGGAGGTGATAAGACACATCCAGGCCAACATGGGTTGGGACAGTGAGGCCCTGGACCCTGAGTGACTGCGGTTGGCTAAATACCTCCCCAAAAGACCCTAAGCTGGTGGTCATCCCTCCCATGGTTGACACCTTTGAGGACATCACATTCATGACCTGGAAGTGTCCTCACTCCTCTTCTGCCATGCCCAAGAAGGCTCATAGGCTCTACCAGGCCCATAAGGACCACCCTTCTTAGCGAACCACCCGCAGTGGACTCAGTGATGATTTCCACAGCTCATGATCGTTTGCAGAGACCCAAACACCTAAGCACCCAGCCACCTTACAGGGAGTCGAAGCAGCTGGATTCAGTGGGGTGCAAGGTGTACTCTGCTTCCACCTGCAGTATGAGGAGTCTCAACTTCCTGACACACATGGTCCAATTCCAAAACGCACTTTGGGGAAAAGGATTGGACATTGTGCAAAGCATGCCAATTGCCCTCCGTGAGGCAGAGCTTGCTAAATTGCTTCAGACCAGCTCAGGCGTGGTACCCACATTCTGCAGTCAGCCCTCACGACTCTCGGGACACCTCCTCCAGGGCAGCCACCACAGGCATTTGCCTCCATCGCCATGCTTGGCTTCTGGGTTCTGGGTTTAATCCAGATGTTCAGACGAACATTCTGGATGCTCCTTCAAGGGCTCCATGCTCTTTGTCAAGGACATGGAGAAGATCACACCAGGCTGCAGGACTCCGGCAAGGCCATCTGAACTGTGCAGTCCATGTACCGCCAAAACAGGGGCGTTCTCGTAAGCCTTGTTTTCATGGCCATGGGGACATCAGCCTCAGCAGCCTTGCTTCCAACCCCATACATGGCGAGGCGTTTCAGTCAAAGGGGCGGAGCCAGAGGATCCTCTGCCTCCTCCTCTAGACAGGCCAAGGCAGCCACTGCCACCTCCCTTCCCCTCCCACCACCTGACTATCCAGGCCACCCCTCCCCTAGATGCCCCATCATGGAGCTGGTCAGAGGCCACTTTTACCTCTACGGCAGATGCATGGAGTCATGTGACCTCTGACCAGTGGGTCCTCGAGCTCGTGTAGTTCGGGCACTCCATAGAGTTTGACTCTCTTCCGCTGGACAGACCACCGCCCCAATCCCATTATCCAAGGGAACACTGAGTGCTGGTCAGAAGGAGATATTATTCCTTTGGACAAAATTGTCATTGAGCCGGTACCTCCGGCCGAGTGAGAGAGAGGGTCTTTCTCACTTCTTCCTAGTCCCAAAGAAGTGGGAGACCTCAGACCCATTCTGGACCTCATCAATCTGAACCAATAGGCCTCCTATCGGAGATTCAGAATGGTCTCCTCCCACCCTCCTGCCCTTCATCTTGGCGGGAGACTGGCTGGCATCCCTGGATATGCAGAATGCCTACTTGCATATCCCTATCTTCAGGGACCATCGAAAATTTCTGAGGTTCAGGTTCAAGACAAGGACTATCAGTTCTGAGTCCTTCCTTCGATCTCTCTTCAGCCCCAGAATCTTCGCCATATGCCTGGCAGTGGTTGCCGTGGCACTGCAGAGACAGGGCCACTTTGTGTTCCTTATCTGGATGACTGGCTCCCTCCAGGTCCTGCCTGTTGGAAACCATCAGGGACTCCACTTTCAGTGCTTGGGAATCACTGTCAACAGGGACAAGTCTTATCTTCTCCCATCCCAGAACCTCCAGTTCATTGGAGCTCTTCTTTATACCACTCTCGGGAAAGTGTTTCTTCCCTCCAACAGAGCAGGCTGGATTCAGGTCCTGGTGTACCAGATCTCTTCAGCCTCAAGAGTCCCTGCAAGACTTCTACTCAGGCTGTTAGGGCATATGGCAGTCACCATAGTCTCTGTCTCTCTGGCATAACTACGAATGAGAACCATCCAGTGGCCACTCAGAATTCAGTGGGATCAAACACTAGACAGCTTGGATGCCTCAATCCGAATCTCTGAGCCAATCCACTGAGAATTATTCTGGTGGATGTTGTTACAAAATTTGCTGATGGGTATCCCTTCCACACAGGGCACCACCCCAGATTCTGACCATGGACGCGTCATCCTCGGGATGGGGCACCCTTGGGAACACATCTCACTCAAGGCTCCTGGTCCCCAATAAGGAAGATCTGCATATAAATATTCTGAAGCTGAGACCAGTCCTTCATACCCCTTCAAGCCCTGGTCTCGGTCCTAGTGCCAGGCCACCTGTTGGTTGAGACGGACAACACTTCAGTGATCTTCTACATCAACAAACAGGGCAGCACTCACTCGTATCCCCTCTGCCAGGAAGCCATGTGGGCGTGGGATTGGGCTTTGGAGCACCAGCTCATGTTAACGCAGTACACATTCCAGGAGAACAAAACGTGTTAGCTGATCGCTCAGCAGGAAAAGTTGCAGGATCTCGAATGGGAGTTGCTTCAAGAAGTCGCAGATCACATCTTCTACCAGTGGGGATGCCAGAGCTGGATCTGTTTGCATCACAATTCAAAGCAAAACTGCCCAGTTTCTGCTCACTAGGTCCAGAGCCTGGAGGTTTCTGGCATGACACGTTGTCCATCTCCTGGAAAGGAGGTTTCTTTACGTTTCCTCCTTTCCACTTCTGCAGAAGGTTCTCCTCAAGGCGCAGTCAGAACCTTCCACCCTCATTCTGATCACACCACTATGGCCTCGACAGATTTGGTTCCCCTTGCTTCAGTGTTTAGTGGCAGAGCCTCCGCTTCCCTTTCCACTCTCCTCTCTTCTTCTGTCCCAGGACAGGGGTCCTGATCCATCCAAATCTGTGCTCGATTCTCCTGCATACCTGGCTTCTCAGGACCTAGTTAAAAGCCAGATTTAGTGTATCTGATCAGATAGTGCAAGTTTTGTTTGAGGCGCTTATGCCTGCCACCAGGGCCACTTACGTCATGAAGTGGAAACGTTTCTGTATCTGGGTCACAGCCAAGAGGGTGGACCCACTGGTCAGTCGGTTAACTCCATTTCAGAATATCTGCTCTCACTTTTGGAGTCAGGTCTCAGTTACTCCTCCATCAAGGTACACCTGGCCACCATCTCTGCTTATCATTTACCAGTGATGGATAAGACGGTGGCTCAGATGGAGGTCTCTAAACCTTCCTGTGAGGTATTCTGCATATCAGACCTCCCATCTGGGATCCTGTGCCCCTTAGGATCTCCTTTTGTACTGGAGAACCTTCGCTCCCCCCTTGAGCCAGCTATGGAGGCCGAGCTTCGTTTTCTATCTTGGAAAACTCTGTTTTTAGTAGCATTACTTCGTGACGCCATTTCAAAACTTCAAGCCCTTATGTGTAAGAGCCCTACCTAATTTTCATAAGGATAGAGTTGACCTTTGCACTAATCCAAAGTTTCTACCAAAGGTGGTTTCAGAGCTCACCCTCAACCAATCTGTACAGCTTCGGTGTACTGCCGAACATTCTAATAGGGGAAGCCCTGCTTCAATCCTTGGATGTCCACATGGCTGTCCAATGTTATTTGGCCAGGACCAAACAGGACAGGAAATCTGATCAACTTTTGTATCCTTTGCTCAAAGATCCTTAGGTAGCAGTCACCAAACAGGCGTTGTCATGCTGGTTGGTCCATTGCATTACTTTTGTTACCAGAAGCATAACAGGTCTACCCCAGGACGGAAAAGCTCACTCTACCAGGGCTGTCGCTGCTTCTTTCCGGCGATAAGCGGGTCCCTGCAGTGGACATTTGTGCTGCCGCTACCTGGAGTTCTGTTCATACCTTTGTCAGGCATTACAGCCTCAACATAATTTCAGATGCAGAGCAGGTTTTGGCCTCACAGTTTTGCAGGGCCTGGTCTCCTGAGGGATCCTCTGTTCCTGCTGTTCCTTTACATTCCCTTCCCCTCCCAGGGGTTGTTTAAAATTTATACTGCTTGGGAATCAGTCCTAATTGTGTTATCTGCTGCAGAGCTTCCTCTTGAAGTAAGATAGTACAGTTACGTGAACTTACCGTAACAGTAGATCTTCGAGAGAAACTCTTGCAGCAGGTGTATTTCCACCCTCCTTCCCCAGGGATCAGGCCTTTTCCAGACTGGTCTTTCCTCATTTGTGAGGAAGAATTTTTGAATCATCCTTCTGACTATTGCCTGTTACCATCTCTCTGACTGATGGGCAGGGGGGCATTAAGAACTGGAGCACATGGGGAACTCCTCCCTTATATAGGGTGGCGTCAGGTATGGAGCTGACTTGGCGGGAGGTTCCCCGTCAGTACTGCTGGAGAAAAGAATTGCGAGGCTGCTGCCAGGTGGTGTCAGTCCTAATTATGTTACCTGTTGCAGAGCTTCCTCTCAAAGTTCCCTGCATAGGAGTGGAATGTTGCAGACACTGTACTAATTGCTCAGGCTGACAAAATGTTTACTTTGACCATAACTGGTTTAACTTGACCTTGGCTGTCAGATGGTTACAGAGGTCAAGCCGAGTTAAGCTCTACAATGCCTGCTCTGGCTTGACCACGTCTAATGCTGTTATCAACAAATACTAGTACACTGATATAGACACTGTTCTAAACTTGCAATGTCATGTTTGATGATACATCACATTTTGCCCATTTGTCACACAACTTTTCACACATCTGGGGCTGGGCAATGAAAGTTTGAGCTATGTCCCCATGTGGGTGGGTAACAGGCTGCCACTGGGCCAGACAGCTAACAGGCATCTCAAGTGAGCCTTTAATTTACACCGTAGTGCATCTGAAAGTATTAATAAACTCCTAATGATCATGATGCTGTATAGGTTTTGCTATTTTCTTTGATGGAATGAAATCCATCAGTTGGTCCCATAGTAAAAGATAACAAGAGCAGACACTGAAAAATAAAATGACTATACTCATGTAACCGCACCCCAACTGGTGGGGACTTACCTGTTCCTCCTCACTTCTCAGACTGGAAAGGACTGCTTGACATCTCATGCTCACTCTGGCCCCCATGACTGCAGCCTCTATGGGGAACAGAGGTGCATCTCAAACACTGCCTGCTCGGCAGCTCGAAATCTTTGCACATCTCCTGTGTGCACGATGAGCAACCACTTGCTCAAACATGTGAGCTGATGTGCAGCTCAAACTCTTTCTAGTAACAATGTAAACTCAAACCAGAGCAAGAATGAATGAAAATAAATCAATAAGAAATGAACTCGCATAGAAACCCACATACCACTAAGATAACCGCAAACCGGTATTATATCTACAGATAATTTAGAAGTATTAAGTGAAAAAATAACAAGGAGTTAAGAGTAAACAACAAAGGTTAAAAAAATGAAAAAACAAACAGAAGAAACAGAGAAGCAGATAATATAAAAAGCCCAGAGATTGCAGCAACTGATGTATTACCAATAACAGCATCGCTGCTTTCTACACAAAAAACTACAACTAAGAACAGCACAGTCTCTTCCTCATAATGTAGTACCAATATCCCAGTCACTAGTAAATACTTGAGGAGGAAATTGAAAACAGTTAGCTTCAATAAGAATCAATAGAGTATCGATGAAGTCTTTCAAGAGGGATCCTCCCAACAGAAATCTTGAAGCATGGCCTTTATTTCTTGGACTGCCACATCCATGTGGCGCTTTTACTACTAGGTGAGACTTTGGTCCAAGAGTCCCATTGAAGTGCCCATTTATCCTGCAGGTCAGAGAAATCTTTTCATATATACTTTATTGTTTTTCAGTTTCTTCCCCGAGGCCATAGCATACACATGCATGTCGCATGAGGGCGCTGCACATGCCAGGATCCAGCGGCCCCTTCGCTCCTCCCTGAATCACCACACCGTGCTGCCCTACGTGCCCACTGGACCTCCACCCAGTGGGAGTGGACTACGGACAGATGGGTGTTCACCCTTTGAAGGAGAGCCGTGGCTCAATCCCACACCAACCCCGAGATGGCACCCCAGCTACCTGAGGTGTTCCCGAACCTGGGTCGCTGGCGTAGCATGAGGTAAGGCACCAGTGCCTCAGCCCTCTGCTCCACTGAGCCGGCCCTACCAGTCAGAGAAATCTATGGGTTCAGATGATATTTCCAGGTGCCGAGTTTGAAGCTCTTGTAGCACCAATTCAGGATTGTTAAATAGTTTAGTACCATCGGCAAAGTGTACATGAAGCTGAGCCAGAAAGGGAGTAGAAAATTTTATTTTATGTGTTTTCAAGGTATGAAGAATTGGAGCAAAAGCTCGGTGCTTTGCCAGTAGGATGGGAAATAATCATTGTCAAAATATAGCTGCATGTCTTTATAGACTATGCTCCCTTTTGCCAAGCCCTCTGAAGAAGATCCTGTTTAGCAGTATAGTTGTAGAATCTGATGGGGATCAACTGGGGACATGCTGAAGGGTTGCTGGCTTCTGCAATAATGCGCAATGAGCTTTCTCAATAGGCAGAGGGCTGAGATCAGCTATATCCAAAAATAAGCAAAAAAGATTGCAGGAAACAAATCCCTGTGCCCTCAGCTCCTCTGGAAGACCATAAATTCTCAAATTGTTTTGTCTGGAACGATATTCTAGGTCCTCACAATGTCTGGTTAAGTGCTGGCAATCCTGCAACACACAAATAAGGACCAGCTCCATCTGATCGGTACTCGTCATAATGGCAATTGCTGAAAGAGCCGTCATTATGGCGAGGGTACATCGCTGAAAACCAATTTCAGCGATGTACATCTAACACACAGGAAAACGGTGCCAGGGACTTAGGATTTCAATATTAATGCAGGGGGGCTGTTCCCTACACCCCCCTACTAAAGGATTCTTAACTACAGGGGTGCATGTCGGAGGTGCAAATTCTGTGGAAAAATATTTCAGGCCAGGCGCATAAAAATGTAGGTGCACCTGGACCCGAACCTGGACCCTCACAACTTTAGGCTGCCACCCAGCCACCACACTATGGGGCCAGCTTAGCAGCCCGCCAACCACACCTGGCCAATCCTCCTCCTTTCCATCATGTTCGCTCCCCTCCCAGGCGTATACAATATAGCAATGTCCTGTTGCTGTATCACGTGAGCCTCCCTCATCCTGTCGCCTTTCTCACACCTCGCCCTGTACATTCTGCACCACAAGTGGGTCACTGTTTTGGTGGGTGCCCACTTGCACTTAGCCCACATCACAGGATACCCATCGGTCCATTCTGGTGCCAGTATCTGTAGCTTGTTTGGATAACTCACCGACTTTGGATTCCAAAGAAGAAATAGAATCCTTAAGCTCTGAATAAATAGTGAGGTTCCAGGTGAAACTCCTTGAGCTCTCCTGGTAGAGAGCCACAATAGTGGGTTAGACTGGGGCTGCACGGTGCTCCACTTTCGGCATGTCCCCAGGCTTCAGAACAGATTGTGGCGTATGTATGGAGTTAACGGAGAGATCCTAGTCAGACAAAACAGCTTTTGGTTTCTTCACTTTGCCAATGCATTAAAGAATCACCTCTATGCAAAATAAATGAAAAATAAATAAGAAAATAGAAATTACAGAGGCTTATTAAGTGGCCCGAGATGGAGCACCTTAATTAGCTGGCCTTGCTGTGTTGATGACATAACCAGAAGCCCTGCAACTCGAACTCTTTCTAAGCACTATGTGGACCCACCAAGGAACCAAACTGCAACTCATCGCCGCACCTGTAGCCATTAATATGGACCTCTCTAGTGTGCTCTAGCCCCAGGAACATCAGCAAGGCATCAAGGGCATGTAGGCACTAGGAGGGGAGGAAGTGAGATAACATGAGTTTGCACCCATACGTCAATGTGGCTGCCAGCCACATTTGGAAAGAAAAGTCACTCTGTCTGGGGGTGCATACCAAAGCTCCCAAAGAGCCAGCGAGCCCTAACAGATGTTATGCCCGCATCAGAGTGTGATATTGACTGTGGGGTCAGATCTTGCAAACATAGAGCAGCAGGCTTAAAAGAAAATATTATTACTATAGTTAAGGTTCAGACAACACTTCTATGTTAAACCACAAATTTTGCAGTTTAATAACTTTGCAACCATTTGATTGATTTGCCTGATATTTTGCATGCACTCTATGGTGGTTCCACCATTCTGCAGTTACATGGATTTTGCCAACCGTCAGAACAGCACGGCACAACACCGCCAGCTGGTGTTGTGCTGCTGCTTGGGTAAATTGTTTTTTCTGTAGGTGGCTTTGCCCCACCTCCCCATGCAGGGGCTCTGCCTCCTGCATCCCCACATAAAATAACCAACTCTGAGTCGGAGTTGGTTGGGAAGAAGCAGGCACCCAGATGCAGCAGTGTCAGGAACCCGGCGGACCATTACAGCAAACTGTCAAAGATGTTGCTGTGCTAGTCTTCATCGTATTATTCCTGTTGCTGCTGAAATGTGATACCCTTTCTGGTACCATAGATCTCTGGATTTGGGAAATTTTGTTCTGGTCAGATGTATGGGTGCATAGGTATGGAATGTCAAAAAATTTGAAAATGACCACATTTTTGGCAATTTCGTTGTCGCACTGTTTCTCCAAAATGCTTGGTGGTTTGATCTGAAACTTTCAAGGTATATGGGGTCTAGGCGCAGATGTGCCTTTGAAGCTTTGGTGAAAATATTAATCCATTCAAAAGTTATTAAAATTTCAAGTTTCCCATTATTTCCTATGGGAAAAATTAGATGTCCCATCTTGAAAGCACCATTTCTCTTTCATGAAAGTGCCATTCTCTTTGCAAATTATTTCAGTTCTTTCATGCTTCCATCATCTTGTTTTCAGTTACAGACGTGGAAAAATTATATAATTCAAAAATAACTGCCCCTTGGTAGCACCAACACTTGTGTTTACCTAATCTGGACCAAGGTACAGGATTCTGTGGTTAGTTTTGAAAAATAATGCTCAGAAATATGTTTTTGATTGGCCTGCAACACTACTTTTGCATTTCTTAAATAGTGTAAAATCACGACTACTGATAATTTAAACAGTACTGCTAAGTAACTCATGCACTGTATACAGACTGATCGTACTGTGTAGCCATGCTGTGGTAAAGTTAGGGATCGTGATTTCTGAAAAGCTGTTGAATAATTTAAAGCTGTTCTTTGTCTTACCTGACCCGCCTCCTCAGTCCAGTATTTTAATCCCCTCTCTCTCCCAGATCTTAGTGTGGGTCGTGAGGGCTCAAGAAGCAGACCGCCCTCCCCAGCACCAGCAGCCCAAGCAGGGACTGGATCGCTGTCGCTCACCCCGGACCACAGGTGCGGCAGACCGTGAGTACAGTACTGCTGAAGCACTCAGTTTAACCCGCCGGCACTGTGTGCGGCCTCCCCCCCCCACCACCACCCTTGGTCGGCTCTCCACTTTATAGCCAGTATCACATGAGGCTGTACAACCAATCAGCCCACTTTGCCATCTGCAGATTATACTGGCTGAACACTAGAGGACCCTGCTTGCCTAAGCCCTCCTATCTCTCTACCAGCAGTATAACATAATGACTCCTTTAGGTCTTGGATTATTCATGCTGCTCCTCTTCACCCAACCCTGTTACAAAAGACACAGTCCTAAATCTCCCTGACACTGCGATATATGTTTTATACTAGCCTCTCGTCCACCCACCACTCCCTATAACCCCTCCTTCTACCCCTTTCCACCAACACCCCACACGCTGGTTCATCTAACTGCCTCAGCTCACCCCCAGTACCCATACCCTCCGCAGACTACAATAGCAGGTGGTACCCCCTGTACTAGCTCTGCCTACCCTTAGCTCCCTGCCCATCCCTGCACTGCCCCCACAAATCCTCCCGACTGCCCAGACATCGCTAATGCCACAGCCACAGTCCCTTACTCTGGCTCACCATTCTACTCCTCCTGTTGTCTGGTATGTCCACCCCAACCAGGCCCAGGACCCAGTACATCACCCTCCATAGAGGCATGGCCTCCGCATTGCCTACATGAATATCTGCAGTCTACCAAAAAGACTGCTGCACTCCAATGCTGGGTCTCTCAACATAAGCCCAACGTCCTTGCCATAGTGGAAACTTGGCTCTCACCGTTGACCCCAGACTCGGTGGTCTCCCTCCCTGGCTTCTCCTCTTCAGAAGATGGTGTGGAGTAGCGAGGGGGTTTGAGCAGTCTACCTAACGAATTCCCTCCTGGGTCATGCCCTGCATACCCTGAAGCTCGATCATGGGGCCCAAGTAATCACTTTAAAAATCTCCCTGACCCAGGCCGTGGCCCTCTTTACCTCACTACGACATATGTACCCCACGAGAACAAAACCAAGCTATCCGCTCCCTCACTGATTACCTCACTACCCTGCCACACAAGACGGAACAGCTCATATTGGGAGATCTCAGCAACAACTGGCTCAGTGCTACCTCAGCACAAGTTAAAGATAACTTCACAGCCCTTGATCTATCCCAACTAGTGACTCAACCCACCAGATTTAACCAATCAAGTGGGACTAGCACGCTTCTTGACATTGTGCTCTCTAACACGCCCTCACAAAATAAAGGATATTAATGTATTACCCAACTCCCTCAGTGACCACTTGCCAATTCTTTGCCACTGGTCCACCCCACACTCAAAGCTGCGTGCCACGACACCCCTGTCGCTGTTTTCACCCTGGAGTCTCACATAAACTTAAGCGTCACCTTGCACAACTAATTGGTCCCCAATCTCCCGCATAGCGGATATAGGCGTCACCCTTGCTTTCCTCACCAGCGCCTTCTGCAAGGCCTGTGATGTTTTCGCCCCTGTCACCCCTCATGCCAAGAGACACTCGGCTACCTGGATATCCCCGATCCAACAACTGAAGCAGCGTGATAACCTATGGCACATTGCTGTCAATACTGGCAACTAGCAGACAGGCAGGCCTATAACGCAGCTGCAACCAGTGCACCTGGGCCATAAGAAAAGCCAAAGCCAGCCACTACTAATCCACCTTGACATCCACCTGGGGCAATGCCCGCACCTTCTGGAATAATGTGAAAGAGTTAAGCGGGACGACCTGCTCCCTTCTCCTCTCAGATGATCATAAATGGCACTATTGATGCTGACCCTTCCCATATTGCCAACTGCCTTACGAAACTTTCACTGATCTAAGCTCAGTTCTCCCGGCCCACTTCTTTGACCCCATACCGGTTTGCAACAGTCCAGCTGTTGCTGCTACTTCTCTTTAGGACTATCTCACCACAGGACGTGAAGCCAATCCTCCAAAGCGCTCTCTCCTCCTGCAACCCAAGTGATGACTCCTCGACTCCTGGATACTCCGCCTAACATTGGATGTCATGCTAGTCCCCTCACTGACCTCCTCAATCGATCCCTGTGTCTCGGCCAATTCCGGGGCATGAAAATAGGCGAAATCATCCCTATACACAAAATGGAACCGTACTGTACCAAATAACTACAGACCTATCTCCATCCTCCTCCCCTCTCCAAAGCTCTCGAAAAATAATATCCACACAACCTGTGACTTATCTATCCAGCCACAACATTCTGTGCCCTGAACAGCATGGCTTCGCCCAGATCACAGCACCACCACAGCTCTACTGGAATTCTCCCACCATATACACTCTGCATTAGATTCCAGAGAGTTGGCTGGGGCAGTGTTCATTGACCTGTCCAAGGCCTTAGATACTGTGAACCATCCGCTATTGCTAGACACCCTCTGTAAAGTGGGACTATCATCTGGCCCTTTAGCCTGGTTCTCCAGCTACCTTTGTGGTAGATCCCAACAGCGTCAAGCTAACTGATGGCCTATCCTCGGCACTGCTTGTACTTTTGGGAGTCCCCAAGGCTCCATTCTAGGCCCACATTATTCAGTCTCTTCCTGAACACCTTCCCAGCTCTTGTGCAGGAAAGCTGCTATTATATGCAGATGATGCTGTCCTACTCTCCCGCACCTGATCCGGTCACTCTCCAGAACAGCCTACAGTCCTCCTTCAGTCAAGCTGAAAAATGGTTCCTCGACCACCGCCTGGTCCTGAATCTCAAGAAAACAAAGTCAATGTTCTTTGCACACCACCAAAGTAGCTCCAAAATGCCCCCTCTCCATCCTTCCCAACACCCTCCATCCCCTTGGGCAGGTATCAACATACAAATATCTGGGCATCACCTTTGATTCAGCTTTCTCCTTCCATGCCCATGTCAGTGCCCTATCATCTGCCATGAACACCTGGATTGGGCTCCTCTAGTGACACAAAGACTGCCTCCCTGGCCAGCCCTGTGGTTGGCCATCACTTCCTCCATCATGTCACTAGTTGACTATGGCCTCCCATCTACACAGCCGCTGGTGCCACTGCCCTCACCAAAATCCAGACCTCCATCAACAAAGCCTGCAGGCTCCTGGCCGGTGCCCCAAGCAGAACCCACACATGTTGGCTCTATACCACCACGAACATACTCAATCTGGAAGAATGACTGCAATATCACACTGGTATACTAGCAAAAAGACTCTTCTTGGACTGTGTCCCCCTGGTATCACTGCACAGCTCCAGCTTGCTACCCACTCGGCCGCCACCCGTACCACCTGCAAAGCCACCTTCCAGGTGCCTAGAGCCAGGACCTCCCTTGCCCAAGGTCCTTTTATTACAGAGCACCATCCTAGTATAACTCCACTCCCCACGCACATCTCAAAGCACCCCTAAAATTGGTCAGTTCCACAAAGCTGCCCCTACGCAACCACCTACGCCGCTTTTCGGAAGTGTACATACCCTACGGTAGGGCCTGCCGTTGCCCCCAGGCTCGATAGCCTACCCATCCATTTCCTCTGGCTATTGCCTGCATGACCTGCTAGGACCTACCAATGAATTTTGTTCTGTACTATGGGAAACTACCTATGTTTTATGCTATGTATAATGTATGTATCGCATCTGTATTGTTCCACCCTGTCTTGCCACACTATTTGTTGTTCCCCTCCCTGTGACGAGGTGCCTTTGTAAATGAGTCTGAGACTCAAAGGTTGTAAATCTGATTTATGAACTAAATAAAATAAATAAAAATAAAGTGTAGCAAATTCAGGCACTGTTTCACCGAAACAACTGAGGTTGTGTCACAAAATTTGTGACACTACTTTTATTACACTATGCAGTTCTTTGTCACTGCATTGCAAACACACTGTTTGGGCTAATGGGCTGAAATTTTAAGGGTAGCAAGGAGGTACTGTACAGATGAGCCTTTTGGTGGTTTGCAGATAACATTTACATTGGTTCCATAGTTATAACATTCCAAAATTTAGTAATTTCCCATAGGATAACATTGTAGTGCTTGGAGGTACCTTTGTGGGGCTATATCTTGAAAAATGGTTCGAGATGCATATTTTTGGGAAACACAGCTTTAGGTATACAAAGCAGTTATGCATGTTTGCAGCCCTTGATTACAACTGTGGTGGGAATTTTTATCATTGCCACTATGATGACTGTGATACTGTGCCATTGGCAGCACAAGGGTTAATTAGCAGTGTCTTTGTCCCTGCGCTCCAACATATGGATACAATTATGGAGTGATAGGAGCAGAGAGCCTGGAGGCCCTGTGCTCCCACAGGAAGATGAAGGTTAATTTAATGTCTCTAAGATAGATAGTGCACTCCCACATGAAAATCAGGGGCAATTGCAATATGCATGCATGGGAGAGCCCTGTGCTACACAACACACCATGTACTGATGGGAGCACAATAGATGGATGGGAGTGCAGGGCCCAGGGCTCTGCACTACCACATGGAACTGAAGGACAATTACAATACCCATGGATGGGAGCAGGGCCTGGGCCCTGTGCTTTCACAGCTCAGTATGGACTGATGGAAGTGCAGGGCTCAGAGGGCCATGCACTGTGACATGGAAGGGAGGGCAATTACAATACATATGGATTCCAGGCCCTATGCTCCCCAACTCACTATTGACTATGGGGCCCTGTGCTCCCATACAGAACTGAGGACAATGGGACTGCAACACCTACATGGACTTAGGTTATGGTTAGTCTCTGTATCTGTTGGATTTAATTGTGGGCACATATGTGAGCTTATTCAGGGTGCTGAGGTACACTTTCTGCCATGTGTACTCCCATTAAATATTACTTGTTCTGGAGTTAGCATTAGGGTTTGGGTGCAGAGATTATATGTCTGTTGCAGTTAATGGGAGGGCACATATCTGATGTTGTTCAGGGTACTGAGGTACACCTTCTGTCATGTGTGCCCCTGTTAAATATTGCAGATTAGGTTATAGCTCTGTTGGAGTTAAGGGGGCACATTTGTCATATTTTTCAGGGTGCCGGGACTACACCGTCTGTCATGTGTGCCCCCACCTTAAATATTACTTGTTCTGCAGTTAGAGCAACGGTTTCAGTTTCGGTGCAGGTTAGGCTATATGCTGCAGTTAAGAGGGGTACATCTCTGATGTTGCTTAGGGTGCTGAGGTATACCTTCTATCATGTGTGCCTCTCCTTAAATATTGTGGGTGAGGTTATATCTCTGCTGGAGTTAAGGGGCACATACATCATATTGTTCATGGTGCTGGGGTACCTTCTGTTGTTTGTGCCCCTCTTAAATATTACTTGTTCTGCAGTTACTGTTACAGTTCGGTCTTGGGTTAGGTTATATGTCTGTTATGCTTAAGGGTGGGCATATTTCTGATATTGCTGAAGGTGCCAAGGTACACCTCCTATTGTGTGTGCCCTCACTTAAATATTGTGTGTTAGGTTATATCTCTACTAGAGTTAAGGGGGCACATATGTCATATTGTTCAGAGGTGCGGAATACACCTTCCATCTTCTGTGCCCCTCCTTAAATATTATTTGTTTTACAGTTACGATTCTGGTTTCTGAGTATGTTAGGTTATATGTCTGCTGCAGTTAAGGGAGACACATATTTTGTGTTGCTCAAGGTGCTGAGGTGCACCTACCTTTGTGGGAACCCCTTTAAATATTGCCAGTTATGTAAATGAGGAACAATTACAGTATGCATGTATGGGGCACAGGACCTGGAGGGCCCAGTGCTCCCACATGGACTGCTATGCATATGGTTATGAACTGCTGGGAGTGGGAGCACAGGTCATGTAGGGCCCTGTTGTCATACACAGACATATGTATACCATTACAGACTGATGGGGCCCAGGGACCAGAGGGCCATGCACTCCCTCACGTAAGTGAGGGACAATTACAGGGCCTGGATGCAAAACATGGTTAATTATATGCACCAGTCCCGAAGGACCTGTGATCCAAGTTGTGAATAACTTTATGATTACACCATCTCAAAAACAAAGAAATTCATTGCAAAATATTTTGTTAATGCATCTGTTAGGGTTCATATTAAAGCAACAAAAGTTTGGAAATGTGGTGTTAGGCTTCTAAATGTGTTTAGGGTTAGGGTTACAGATAGGGATGGGTTAAGGGTTGGGGCATGGTTAGGGTTAGAGTTAGGGTTAGGATTAGGAACTGGGGTTAGGGTTAGGGTTACAGTTGGGGTGGAGTTTAGAGTTAGGGTTGGGTTCATGGTTGGGTTATGGGTTAGGGTTGCTTTCAATATTAGGGATGGGATTAGGGATGGGTCTAGGGTTAGGGTTAGGGTCAGAGTTGGGTTTAGGGATGGGGTGGGGTGGGGGTTGGGTTAGGTTTAGGGTTAGGGTTATGGTTATGGTTGGGGTAGGGTTAGGGTTAGGATTGGGTTTGGGGTGAGGTTAAGGGTTAGGGTTGTCTTGAGTATTAGGGATAGTGTTAGGGTTGGGTCTAGGGTTAGGGTTAGGAGTACCATCACCCCTATCCAGAGACCACCCAGTCCAATGCAACTGCCTCAAGGATGCTGAGACAGGAGCACTTGGATGACAGTGGGCTCAGAGAGGGTTAGAGCAGTCAGGCAGAGGCACATCCCAGATCCTATTCCACTCAGAACTCATATGCCACACCGGCAAATGAGGACAACCAAATAGAGGTACCCAGAGAAGTGGAAGGAAAGGATGTGGAGGTTAGCCAAGGAGGTGACCTCAGCGGGGAAAGCAGTGGACCCCAGAGGAGGAGGAAGTGAATCCTGGTGGGGACTCCACCATAAGAGGATCCAGCTAGGAACACAGGAGGGAGAGGACAGGGAGGTGAGGTGCCTACCAGGTGCCATGGCATGGAGGGATGGAAGGAAGATCCTGGGGATCACTGGGAAGGCAAGACAGGAGGGTGAGTTGGATGTCATTATCCAGCTAGGTACTAATGACCTGGCAAATGGGGAGCCAAAGGAAGTTCAGGAAGAGTTTAGGAAATTGGGAGGGACTCAAGCAAGTAGCTACTTCTATCACTTTCTCAAGTACTACCTGCAAGAGGCAGGGAAACATAGGAGTGCATGCACCAGGAACTTTAACTCATGGTTGAAGAACTGGTGCTGTGAGAAAGGTTGGATTCATTGGTGACTGGGGACCCACCTGGAGGGATGGAGGTTTGTTCAAGCCTGATGGCCGCATCCATCCTGGAGGGAATCAAGCACTCAATGATAAGTTTAAATGCTACATTGACAAGCATTTAAACTAGAAAAGGGGGTGGCAGGCCAGCAAGGAGGTACCTACTTGCTCACCCCCACAGCTAGCAGTGGAACCAGTGAACCAGAGAAGTGGCTATCTCTGCAAAGCAGTGTGCAAAGATGGAGATTAGTGCCCAAGAGGTGGATAGGCAGAAAAGGGGCAAAATTCAACAGAAGGGCAGACAGCAGGGAGAACCAGGGATAAAGGACAACCAAGGAAGGGGCTGGAGTAGAACAGCAAAACAGTCTAGGGAGGTCAAATCATGGAAAGCCATGTGCAAATGCCAGGAGCCTTAGCAACAAGATGGAAGATCTGGAGGCTGTCATGGTGCAGTCAGACCTGGACATTGTGGCCATCACTGAAACCTGGTGTAATGATAAGCATGACTGGGAGGTGGCCATACCTGGCTACAACATATTCAGAAGAGACAGAGCAGGCAGGAAGGGAGGAGGTGCACTGTATGTGAAAATGACATAAGGGCCACAAAGATCCAGGAGGAACAAAATGGGAGAGATACTGTGGGTTAAGCTGGAAAGGAAAATGGGGCCAGCCATCCGCACAGGTGTGGTCTATAGACCACCAGCCCAGGAGGAAGAAACAGATAGGGAGCTGATGCTAGCCATCCAAAGGATGGCAGACAAAGAGTGAGTAGTACTGGTTGGAGACTTCAATATTCCAGGCGTGGACTGGAGCATCCCAGCAGCAGCATCAACTAGGAGCAGATTTATCCTGGACTCCCTTCAGGGTGCCTTCCTCAAGCAACTGGTCATGGAACCAACTTGGCAGAAGGCAATACTGGACCTTGTGCTCACAAACAGGGACAGTGTGATGGGAGTAACAGTGGGGAGCACCTGGGGAACAGTGACCACCAGTCATTGTGGTTTGAAATCACAGAATGAGCAGAACCAAACCACACAAAACACGTATCCTGGATTTTAGGGGGCAGACTTTGGGAAAATGGGAGATACTTGAAAGAGGCATTAAGGGGAATGGGACAGGAATCGGGGTTGAGGAACAGTGGGCAGTATTTAAAATGGGGATTACAAGAACAACAGAATTATGCATTAAGCAGGTTAGCAAGAGGAAAAGGAAGAGGAGACCATTATGGTTTCCAAAGAGGTAGCAAAGAAAGTGAAAGCCAAAAGATTGCATTCAGGCAATACAAAAAGACACAGGCAGAAGGGGATAGAGAGAAGTACCAGGAGAAGCAAGGGAGGCAGGGAGGTCAGTAAGGGAAGCCAAAGCTCAAACAGAAGAACACATTGCAAAATCAGTGGGTAGAGGGGACAAAACCTTTACAGGTACATAGCGAAAAAGAAAAGACAAAGGGAGGATAGTGAGACTGAAGGGGAGGATGGGGCCGCGTGAGGATGACAACAGTAAAGCTGACATATTGAACAGGTATTTCTGCTCAGTCTTTACTGAGGAAGAGGAGGGTAATGGGTCTGAAGGAGTACAAGGGTGAGAATGGTGCAGAAATGGACACAAGTCCCTTTACATGAGAAAGGGTCCTGAAGGAACTGGAAGTAATAAGAGCTGATAAAGCAATGGGGCCAGATGGGGTGCACCCCAGGGTCCTTAAAGAACTAAGAGAGGTGATGGCTGAACCTCTGGTTATCCTGTTTAGCCGATCACTGGAAACAGAGGTACCCAAAGACTGGAGGACAGCAGATGTGGTCCCTTATACAAAGTGGGAACAAAGAGGAAGCAGGGAACTACAGACCAGTCAGCCTCACCTCGGTAGTGGGGAAGATCATGGAAGCACTACTGAAGGAGAGATTGGTGGAACATCTAGTTGTCAATGAACTACAGGATCCAAGGCAGCATGGTTTCACCAGGGTGAGGTCATGTCAGACCAACCTCGTTGAATTTTTGACTGGGTGACTAGGGAGGTGGATCAGAGGAGGGCAGTGGACATGGCCTATCTGGACTTCAGCAAGGTCTTTGACACTGTGCCACATAGAGACTATTACACAAACTGGGGAATATGGGTGTGGGCAGGACAGTAGTGTGGTGGGTAGATAACTGGCTGGGTGGCAGGACACAGAGGGTGGTGGTAAATGGCTGTCACTCCACAGAGGAAGAGTGACCAGTGGGGTACCACAGGGATCTGTGCTGGGACCGTCCTATTCAACATCTTCATCAGTGACATTGCGCAGGACCTAGAAGGCAGAATTTCACTGTTCGCTGATGACACAAAGCTCTGTAACAGAGTAGACACACCAGGGTGTAGACAGAATGAGAAGGGACCTGCAGAAACTTGAAGAATGGTCAGGGGTTTGGCAGTTGAAATTCAATGCAAAGAAGTGCAAGATAATGCATATGGGGCACAAAAACCCTGGCACAATATATCAGTTGGGGGGTGAGGATATAGCATGCACCAAGCAGGAAAGGGATCTTGGGGTTATCATCTCTGATGACCTCAAGGTAAGGCTCAGTGTGACAAGGCAGCAGGTAAAGCAAATAGGATGCTGGGATGTATAGGCAGGGCATCACCAGCAGGGAAAAGGAGGTCATAATTCCGCTATACAAGACACTAGTGAGGCTCCACCTGGAGTACAGTGCACAGTTCTGGAGACCATACCCACGTAAGGACATAGACAGGGTAGAGAAGGTTCAGAGGAGGGCAACAAAGATGGTGCATGGATTGCATCACAAGTCCTATGAAGACAGGTTGAAGGAACTGAACATGTACTCCTGGAGAAGAGGATGGAGAGAGGGATATGATAGAGACATACAAGTATCTTACAGGGAGGAACAGGGTGCAGGGAATACACTATTTTTAAGCGAAAAAGATGTTCCAGGACTAGAGGGCATGGGATAAAGTTGGAGGAGGGCGATTCAGAGGAAACATGAGGAAGAATTTCTTCACAGAGCAAGGTGGTGGACAAGTGGAACACCCTGCCAGAGGAAGTGGTGGGGGCTGAAACAATCACAGGATTTAAGAATGCATGGGATAGACATAAAGGAATTCTAGAGGTCAGTGGTAAGGGCAACAGACTTCTAGGAAAACATAAACTGAACTTACAAGCTCAAATGGGCAGACTGGGTGGGCCATAGGCCCTTATCTGCCGACTCTGCCTATGTGTCTATGTATCTATGTATGTATCTATGTTAGGGTTGGGGTAGGATTTGGGTTAGGTTAGGTTTAGTGTTAGGGTTGGGTTTACAGTTAGGGTTTGGGTGAGGGTAAATGTTTGCTTTAGGATTAGGGTTAGGGTTGCCTTTAGGTTTTAGTTTAGGGTTATGGTTAGGGTTAGGGTTTGGTTTAGGGTTCGGTTAAGGGTTAAGGTTGTTTTAGTATTAGGGATATGATTATGGTTGGGTCTAGGGTTAGTGTTAGGGTCAGAGTTAGGTTTAGGGATAGGGATATAGGTAGGATTAGGGTTAGGTTTAGGGTTAGGGTTGCGGTTAGGGTTATGGTTAGGGTAAGGGTTAGGGTTAGGGTTGGGTTTTGGTGAGGTTAAGGGTTAAGGTTGTGTTTAGTAATAGGGATAGGATCATGGTTGGGTCTAGGGTTAGGGTTGGGGTAGGGTTTAGGGATGGGGTAGGTGTAGGATTTGGGTTAGAGTTAGGGTTAATGTTTACTTTAGGTTTAGGGTTGTGTTTAGGTTTGGGGTTAGGGTTATGGTTGGGGTTGGGTTTAGGGTTAGTGTTGGGTTTGGGTTTTGGTTAGGGTTAGGGCTGGGTTTGAGGGTTAAAGTACAACCTGTGGGAGCTTCCTCATTCATTTCTATAGGAGTTTTGTGAAACCACTACATACTTTTGCAAAATGAAATCTCTGTGCGAGGTTCCCCATTAATTTCAATGGGACTTTCACAAAACTGCTAAGTACTTTGTGAAACTAACAGCCTTTGTTCAAGCTTCCCATTCGTTTCTATGGGACTTTTGCAAAGTGCATCCTTTGTGTAAGCTTCCCTTTCATTTCTGTGGGACTTTTTGTGAAAGTACTAGGTACTTTCGTGAAAGAACTGCCTTTGTCGTGACCTCCATTCATTTTTGGGCCTTTGCAAAGTACTAGGTACTTTCATGAAAAACAGCTTTGTGTGAGCTTCCCCATTCATTTCAATGAGATTTTTGCAAAATACTATGTACTTTCATGAAAGTACAACCTTAGTGTGAGCTCCCTATTCACTACAATAGGATTTTCATGAAACTAACATACTAACATACTATTTGCCAGCGGATTAGGCCTTACAGTCTATCGAGTCTGCTCTCGAACCTTAGATCCTTAGTTGGGTGCGAGTCCCTCCCATCCCTTGTGCTCCAGAAACCCCTATCATCCATCCCCACCCCCTGGGACAGGCCATCATCTGATACATCCACTTTCTGTGTCTGTTCCACCCTCTCTTGAAGCCCTCCACTGTGGATCTCTGAACCAGCTCACCAGGCAGTGCATTCCCAGGGTCCACAACCCTCTCAGTGAAAAACCTCCTCCTCTTTTCCCCCTCACCCTTCTACCTTCAATTTCAAACCATGCCCTCCGGTGATACCTCCCTGCTTTAGTCTAAAGATCCCTCCATGTTAACCCTATTTATTCCCTTGAGGTACTTGAAGACCTCAATCATGTCCCCCGCTCCTCTCCTCCAATGAAAACAGGCAGAGCTCCTCAAGTCTGTCCTCATCGTCAAATCCCCTAGCCCTCGTGTCATCTTTGTTGCCCTCCTCTGTACCCTGTCCAGGAGCTGTATGTCCCTCTTCAAGTGTGGTCTCCAGTACTGTACACAGTACTCAAGGTGTGGTCTAACCAGTCCATTGTACAGCAGCAGAATCACTTCCTTGCTTCTAGAGGTGATCCCCTTACGATGCATCCCAACATCATGTTTGCCTTGCTAGCTGCTCTCCTGCACTGCTCAGAGTTATTCATACATGCATCCACCACGACCCCTAGGTCTTTTTCCCTATTGAGGGCCTCCAGCGCCTCCCCTCCCAGGGTGTACCTGTGTTTAGGTTTCCCGACCAAGATGCAACACATTGCACTTGGTGATACTGAAATTTAATTTCCATGTGTGAGCCTTCTACTAGGTACTAGGTACTTTTGTGAAAGTACAACCTTGTGTGAGCTTCCCCATTTATTTTATGTGAGTTTCTCGAAACTAATAAGTAGTTTCATGACAGTACAACCTTTGTGCTCCCCGTGGACAAATGCATGTGGCTATGGACTGCTGGGAGTGGATCCACAGGGCCCATAGGACATATGGAAACCATTACAGACTGATTGGAATGCAGGGCCCTCTGGTCCCTGCCCTCCCACACACAACTCTGGAACAATTACAATATGAATGCTTGGAGCACTCTACCCTTCACGGATAGATGGGAGCGCAGGATCTGTAGGGCCCTACGCTACCATATATGGATACCATTATGGAGTGATGGAAGTGTAGGACCTTGAGGGCTCTGTGCTTCCACAGGGAGATGAGGGTTAATTACAATGTCTCTACACTTATGTAGAGATGGACATATGGATACCATTATGGGTAATGGGGCGCTGGGGCCCCACAGGAGATGAGGACTAATTATAAAATCTCTACACCTATGGATAGATAGGAGTGCAGGGCCCATAGGACTGTGTGCTTCCACATGAAAATCTGGGACAATTACAATATGCATGCACAATACACTTTGGACTGAAGGAAGCATGGGGCCTAGATGGCCCTGCATTCCCACAACCAAATAAGGGTAAGATTAAACTTTCTCAAAAGTAAGGACATTATTGCAAAAACTATTAATTCATCTGTTGGGATTTATATTAAAGTGACAAAAGTATGGAAATGTGCTGTTAGGGTTCAAACCCTAACCCCCCACCCCACCAAACCCTACTACCCCACCCCTCCACCACCCTCCAAAAATCAACAGACATCAGCCTGTGCCTTGGGGTCATCGAGCCTAAAGCTCTCCCATTCTCCTATGCTGTACCAAGTCATCTTCCTTACACATGGAATGGGGTGAGCATTAAGACCAATGACCCCAAACTCCAGCACTCCTGTTGGTCTCTGGAGGGAGTGAGATGGTAGGTTTTGGTGGGGGTGTGTGGTGTGTTAGGTTTGAACCCCAACACCACATTTCCACACTCGTTGCTTTAATATGAACCTAACTGATGCATTAATGAATTTTTTTTCGATGAATTTCTTACTTTCTGAAATATTAAATTACATTTATTTATTTTTATTTATTGGATTTTGTTGACTGGGTAGGCCCACTGAGACTAGAAGTCCCTTTTTAGGGCGACCCAGGGAGAATACAGATGGCAACCAACTGAAATTGAACCAGATTAAGCTGTTAGTGGTATATTTTAGTGAATGGGGGATATTTGGCAAGGACACTGGGAAAATCCCTACTCACTGGTAGGGAGTTGCTGTCTGTGCTGATGGCCATTTCACCCTGAGATATCGTCGGAGGAAGACATCAGGGAGGTTGGGGAGCGGGTCTCCTCCCCAACCTCGACTTACCAGAGACCCACGCTGCTTCACCGATTTTGTTGCCTGCATTGTCTGCTTTGGAAGGCCCATCCTGCCTGCTGCAAGACTCTACTGTTTCGTGTATTCTGATTCGAAGATCCCTCTGACTCCTGTAGAAGAGTCGGGTGATTTGGAATCTGCCTGTTCTATAGCTTTGAATGTAGTGCCTTCGCTTGCTGACTGTAGCGGTGCTGCTAATCAGGAAGTTCCCGGATGTCGACCGCCGTGACCATTCTAGAATTGCCGGCATCTGCTGGGATGTGGCACAAGCGCTCAGAGGAGCTGCTCTCTGGAGCTCCCGGAAAGGTATGTCTCTGCTGGGAAACCTGGGAAACAGTTGGGGATGCTTCGTAAGGTGAGCCTGACATCTGGAGATTGTAGACTCGCTAAGCGAGAACATGACACTGTGCCTGCATTGCGGGCTGCGGGTTGGATTCCCACTAAGAGCGGCTGGTCTCCTGACCCCCTGGATCGACAGTGCAAGGGTATGCTGCCTTGGTGATAACGGATACAGGGAAGGTTCTTCAGAATTTTGCTCTAGTAGCTGAAGGACTGGTGAATGTACAGCAGATTTCGCCTGCTACAGGACTTGGGAGTACAGCAGAGACTCCTTTGTCTCCAGTTGCTTCAGAACTGGATCCCGCTTCTGGGACTGCCCTATTCACAGTATTGCCCCAGGACAAGAGCAGTTGGCTGCTTCCCAGGTGGGAGGATGTGGGCTGTGGGTTTGGGAGTTGATGTTTTGCAAAATCCTTTTAAAGACAGGGTTTTCAAGCCTGTATTATGAATGGCTGATTTATTTAAACCTGCTCTCAAGGAACCTGCTCCTCAACGTAATGCAGATAGACTGCTTTATAAAGGGGATTGTGGACCCTCCTGATAGGGTATATCTTGGGAAGCGTCTGTTGAAGGATTCTTTAAAATTTTATGCATCAGAAGTTTTGCTTTGATTCACACTAATGACCATAATTATGACATTAGCTTTAAAACTGTGGATGCTTTGGATCGGTTCTGGGTTAAATATAATTCACTGAAGGATACTTCATTTTGACTCCTTTTGGCTATTCCACTCACTAAACCAGCTGTATGCACTATCACAGTTTTATTTCGGAATGATGGGGTGGAGTTGGCTGATATCTTGTTTTGTTGAAAAAGCGCTGTGAAGCGTTGGAACAACCAGTTCCAATTATGGATTCCAAACAATTCTGGACGGTGGTTGGAAAATAAAGTGTAAATTGCTTATGACTAATTCTGGTATTGCCCATTTACCAGGCTGTTTTTCTGGGTAGGGACAGGGTTCTCTGTTTTACCGGGACAACCTAAATCTTGTCATAGGTGTGGATCTAGATTACATCTTAGTAATGCCTGTGACTCCTTGAAATGTACTCATTGCCTAGAAACTGGTCATTTGGCTGCAACCTGTATTAATTTGTTTCGTTGTAATCTCTTTGATGAGAAAGGCCATTCTTATGTTAAGTGTCCGTGGGCCTCCCATAACTCGTGGATGACCATTCCCATGAGGCTTTTATTACACAGGCCCAGAAAAAGGGCTGTGCTAAGGCTTCTGAGAAAAGAATGCAGGACCTTTAAAGACCCATGACCCTCTTGTCACTAGACCAGTACCCCAGCCGGAGTCAGGTTTACAGGCTGTACAGCATACTGTTCTTGTTTCAGGCATTAAGGCTGGTAGTACAGCAACATTGGTACAAGGGGCTCCATGATGGGAGACATCACTGAGCCGGTAGACCCTCTGGAGCACCAGTCAGTTGCTCTTGCACCACCTGGCTCCCAGTCAGAGTTTATGCTTGTGGACACAGAACTTGACCCTGTGGTTCCTTCCTTGGTGCCGAAGTTCCTGTTTCAGATACCTTTACTATGCCCCCGTGTTGGATATTGATCAGACTTTTCAGACTGTCTCTTATAAGAAAAGACAGAGGGAAAAGAGGGATTCCGGTCCTAAAGGGAAAAAAGAAAAGTCGTGACTAAGAAAAACTTTACAGTCCAATAAATTTGATGTGTTATCGGCAAAGGAAGTCGGGGTACTGAAGAGGAGGGACGAGATTCAGCATCAGATTCCTCTTTTGTTGCCTCTTCCATGGGTGCTTCTTCAGGAATGGAGGATGGGGGTTCTGGGAAGCTTAAATGGAAGACCCGTTCACAACAATGATATGGATTGTGATTTTTTTTTTCTGTCTTTTCTTTGCCTTATGGATGCCTTTTGTATCTTATCTTTAAATGTTATTAGCATGAAGAGTGGGTCATGAAGGATTTAATTCTGAGTTACAACCTTTTCGGTCTGATATTGTCCTTTTGCAGGATACTAGAATTAAAACTTTAAAGAGATAGCACAATGCTCTTCTTCTTGGAAGTTGGAGCCACGTTTTGGTCCTTAGGGCCTGACAAATGTGATGGCTTGGGTATTTTGTTTGCCAATACTGATTTGAAAGTTTCTCGATCGGGTGATTTAGAACCTTGTAGAGCTACAGTATGATTTCAGATATTTCTATAAAACATGGAGACTGCATGTTATTAATGTATATGCACCACAGAGTCAGGCATCTAGGGTGGACCTTTTAGGAAGATTCAACCATTCCTATGTACAGTACGAATGGTCTTTTGGGGTGGGATTTCAATTGTGGTATACAGAGGGAGACGGGTCTACAGACGGACAAATTATTTTGTGATTCTAATGCTTTACATGATATTGTTACTACTGCTCACTTGGTGGATTCTTACAGATTGTTTCATGCTACTGGTGGCTTTACTCTCCATAACGGATTATTACGAACTAGAATAGATTATATTTGGGTTTCTAAATCAGTGCAGGTTACTCGATCAGGCATTATAGACCTGGCTTTTTCTGACCATTCTGCTGTATATCTTGAATGTCATTGGGGTGAGAGCCTTTCTCATGATAAGCCCACTTGGAAATTGAATGTCTCCTTGTTAGACCAGGCACATATAATTGTGGCATGTAAGACTTTATGGACTGCTCGACTTTCAGTTCAGTGTATGTATGACTCTTTGGTTGATTGGTGGAGGATACAAAGTTGGAAATGAAAGCTTATTTTCAGAAAACTCGAGGTTACAACATAGAAATAATTACTTTAGCTATTTACAGTGTAGGAAACACTACCATAGATTAATTTCTCTATCTGATTCTACTGGTCAAGACTTTAGCTCACAAATTCAGCAGGCTAAAGCTGCCATGTATCAGTCAGTATGATAGGATTAAAACCCTTAAGCATGAATTAAGGTTTGGCACGACAGGTAAAAAAGAGCGCTCAGCCCTTTTAAAGATAATAAGGTTAACTGTCAAAGAAATGTATGGAGGGTTTGATGGACGCAGATGGGAGGATGTGTCATGATAAAGTTTCTATCCTGCGTATTGTGTCTACATATATTAAGGATACTTTGGGATTTAAACCTCCGACATGTCATATGGACTCTTATGTGGCACAGTTGGAACCACAAACTGTTTTCCGGAACAGGTACAACAGCTTGTAGCTTCCATTACAGTAGATTAAGTCAGGGCTGTTATTAAATCTGCTAAAACTAACAGTACTCTGGGACCTGATGGGCTTCCAGCAGAATTTTATCAAATTTTTGTGATATTTTGGCCCTAGTATTATGTGATTTATTTAATATTCTCTTACACTCCCTGAAATACCAGAATGGTTGGTGGAAGCGAGTTGATTCTCTTGTATAAAAAGTATGATAGAATGAAACTACTCAGCTGGAGGCCTATCTGTTTGCTGAATTCTGGCATTAAGTTTTTGAGTAAAATTTTGTCTAATAGATTGTCTCATTGTGCTCGTACTCTTATTAGTACTGTGCAGGGTTGTAGTGTTCCTCAATGAGGTATACAAGATAACCTGATTTTGCTTAGGGAATTGTTTTATAGAGGTCAGAAGCAGAGTATCTATGGTTTAGTACTGCCTGGATCAACGTAAGGCCTTTGATTCTATTTCACAGGACTATTTATTTTTAGTCTTGGGCGATATGGGATACCTGTTGAGTTTATTTCTTGGCTCCAGAAGCTTTATTATAATGCTACAGTAGTGCCAAAAGTAAATTGTTGGAAAGGGGATAGGATTGGTTTGGAAAGGGGTGTGAAACAAGTTTGTCCATTGAGTCCCTTGTTGTATGTTTTGGTATAGATCCCTTTACGACAGATTCTTAGTGATTCCAGGATAATAGGAATACCTCTGGTACATTCCCTTCCCCATTGAAAGTACCCACTTATGCTGTGATGTAGTCCTTCTGATACAAGAATGTACTAGTGAAGAAGTCATATCACAACAGCTTACTGATTTGTCCAATGCTTCTGGATCTAGTATTAATGTAGACAAATGCTTTGGATATCAGTTTGTGTCTGATGCTCCTAGGATAGTTACGTATGCAGGTATCTTAGTATCAATGGATCCAGTTACTATTTTAGGGCTTCAGTTTGGTGCTGTTAATCTGGCAGTCGTTAATTGGGAAAAAAGTTGTTGACAGCAGAAGGTTATTAGCACACTGGATTCAAGGGCCTTTGTCCAAAGCATAAAAGGATATTGTTATTGAACACTTTGATTGTACCTCTTTTTTTGTATGTCAGTTATATTTATCCCCGCCAAAGGTTCTGTATACTAGATTGTATAGTTTGTTTTTAGAGCCTTATGGGGTAATAGGTTAAACCCTATAAAGAGAAATATTACTTATCGGAGTATAAAAATGGGGGTTGGATATGCTCCATCCTATAGCGTTTTATTTTAGTATTTTTCTTTATTACAATGTTTTGGAAATCAATCAACCACATAGTAAGTGTTGGATTGGTTTATTGACTGAATGGATTAGGCCCAGTTTAAGAGCTTGGGAAAACAGAAATACTAGATTATTTTCTAGGATAGAAGTTGTCCCTCAAGTCATTAAGAAATGTTTCAGCAACATATTACTTGGAAAGTTGATTATAGTGTTATGACATGACTAAGTGGATAGAAGTTTATGATGCTATTTTACAGGCTCAATACTTGGAACCTCTTATATTGCCGTATTGCACTGAGCACAATAGTCAGGGACAGTTTTTACAATTGTTACATGCTAGGTTACCAGTGTTTGTTTGGGATTTGGTGTGGTTGACTTTGCATGATAAACTGAATGTTAAAATAATAATAAGCATAAGGCAGTTCAGGAAAGGTATTATTTGTCATTCTTTTACCCAAATTTTAGAAACTCAGGAACACTTATTTTGGAATGCATTTATGCACAGCAGTTTTGGGATTTCTTGGCTGATCAATGGAAGATACCACAGTTTAGCTCTCTTACTTATCAAAGTTAATTTATGTTCCAGGAACTTCAAGTTGGCTATCGTTTTCAACAGCAACGTTGCAGGTTTTATTTGCTGTTTTAAAATATTACCTCTGGCAATCTAGGTGTAAATGGGTACTGCAACAGCAATATGTTCCATATGATGCATTATTGCTATTAGTAACTGGAATAATTAAACAGGTATATGAGAAAAATTTGAGACGGTTTCCGATTCACCAGTTGAACTGTCTGACAAGCATGTGATGGTATCTTAAGGTATACTGTAATTACAATTCATAATTTTCTGACATCACTCAGGATAGGTTTTTTGTATGTTTTTTCTGTGTTGCCTGTGGATGCTCTGTAGTTACCTTTGTTATGACAGTACTGATTAAGCTATTTGGTACTTGCCTGTTTGTACAGTTCTAGTTGTTTTGAATTATACTTCCTTTCCCCACAAATTCCCCTACTCTCCAGTAGGGGGACCCTTGCCCATTGGAGGGTGGCTGAGTCAGTTGCTATGCTGACGAGCAAGGAGATGGAGGGGCAGCAGGTCATGGTCTCTGTCTCCTCCTCGGCTCCAGATTTGCTGGAACTGGAAGAATTCTTTGATGCATCTACAGTCTCGCAATCTGCTGGTGATATAGATCTCACATTACCTGCATCTGGTATTATTTGTGACCAGGCCATGGATTTACAAACACCGACTGAGGACGGGCCTAATGTACCGCTGAGTCCCACTGCACTTTGGAACAGCTTCTGCTCCATGAAGATGCTGAACATCTCCAGAGAATAAAGGAATTCAAGGGCAGCTTTCCTCACCCACTTCAGTGGCGCGGAGAGCCTAGTTCAGATACTGAACCTCTGCTCACCAGGGTTCCTATGACTACCATTCCCGAGGCTACTATTTCTGAGGCTACACAACAGAAACTGCAGATCATTTTTATGTTGGCGCACTTGAGCAGCCAACATCTTCTGTACTGCAGATTTGGAGGTGCGGTCACTGTTGGGCTGAATGCAAGGCATGAATCAGTAGGTGCGTACTCATTTCCCAATCAGCCTGCGCGCTGGTACATGCCACACCGCATACCTAATGTGGCAATGAGATTAAATGAAAGGTCCGCTGCAATGTGAGCTAAGCTCGTCATATGCAGTGGACTCGATATGCTTTCCTGGTGGTGAAAAAAGAGAAAAGTAACATGGCGGCATACTGCCAACCGGAAGTGCCCAATCCCTAGCCGGCATACCCTGGTTGAATGTATATGCAGACAGGGGCACCTCCCCACCACGACATGTCGTCCCCATTTGTTATGTGCGGGGGGTGCCCAATCCCCCCTTGGCTCTGCCCCCCCGCTTTCATTATGTGTGCTGAAGGGTGTCAATGCCCATCGTATAGCAGCCCCCCAGAAACATTTAGGTGGCACACTGGGAGCCCACCCCAGCATGCACAAAGCCTCTGCAAATAAAAAAATGTCCCTGATGTTTATTTTTTATTTGTTTGAACCTGTAAATAAGAAAATGTCCTCCGGTCTCCCTGCCCGCCTCCCACAACACCCGTCCACTCCACCCACTGTGCACCCTGCCTCCCACACCCCCTTACCCCATAGTTACCTCTGGAGTCCGCATGACAATCTTCGTGGACAGGGAACACATCTGCACTCTTCAAAGCCGACTGCAAACTGAGGAAATGCTGGTAAGCTGTCTAATGGCTTATATAGGGTTTTTCAACTTTGATGCATATCTCAGGCATGTTTTGGAATTTTGGCATCAAATTTTCAACATGGGGTTTTGGGACCCCTCCTCATGAATTCTGGCACTGTCATGGCATTAATTGGCCCCAAAAGGTGATTTCACGGTCACTGCATGGAATCACCTTGCAGGACTGATTAACAAAACGACAGTGCCACTGCTCATGAGGGGCTCTTAAAAGTCTATGTTGCAAATTGGTGGAAAAATCAAAAAATGGTTAGTCATCTGACGTGTGTTGCACTGTTTCCATACGCTCATAACTGCGTGAATTTGTAATATTTTCACTCCAGATTCTCAAAATTGGCATTTCCACACCTCTAATGAACAGTATAGCTGTCATTTTACATATCTTGCCAAAATGTGTTTTCGCATCGTCCGCGCAGAATAGTGCGGTCGCTGTGCAAAATCACTTTTCGGACAGTTTGAGGAAATGACGGTGACATGTTCATAAGCAGAGGTCCTAAAATGCCTATGTTGAAAATTGGTGCCGAAAGTCCATTAAATGACTGTGTTGCAAGCGCGCATTGAGCAGTTTCCAAGCATCCTTGTAACTTTGCAAATTTGCAATATTTCCATGCCAGATTTTCAACACTGGCATTTTTTTCACCTCCTTATGAATAGTACCACTGTCATTTTACACATCCAGCCCAAAATATGTTTCCACACCTGTGGCACAATGGCGTGGTCGCTGTGGGAAATCAACTTGTGGGACAGATTAACAAAATCGCAGCACCACTGTTCATAAGGGAGGTCCCAAAATGCCTATGTTACAAATGTAGCTACAAACTCACAAAATAATTGGGTTATGGATGTGTCTTGCGCAGTTTGTATGCTTGCTCATTGCTTCACCAATATTTCATATTGTCACTCCAGATTTTCAACGTTGCCATTTTTTACACCTCCTCATAAACAACACAGTTGTAATTCTCCACATCCTGCCCAAAATGTGTTTTCATCCCTCTGTCGCCAAATGGCACAGCAGCTGTGCAAAACCACCTTTCAGCTAACAAAGTGATTGTGCACTGGGAGGTGGTCTGACAAGCAGCCCATGTTGAAAATATGGAGTGAAACTACCACCACACACCTACGGTGTTAGGGTTTCCAACTGTAGCACCCCACCCGTACAGACTGACACCCCCACCCTGCAGCCACTGACAAGCATCATGATGTGCCTTGCACTGTTCAGCCACAAAGTTCACTCCACGCCCCATACTGCACCCATGTCAATGTATTTCCTTATGGAATGGGGTAAGTATAATGCCCAAAGATCCCAAACCACACCCCAACACTTGTCAGTGTCTACAGGGTAGGGTGAGGTACAATGGCATGAGCATTATAACTGATGACCCAAAGGCACATCCCAATGCCTGTCACTCTCTACAGGGTGGGTGGGGTTGTCGTCACTTCAATACTTCACTCCATTCCTATTATGCATCTCTAGCTCTGGCACTGCCAATGCCAGCACGACAACATTGGTCATTGACAAATGCTTGTTTCTGATGGCACAGTACAGGACTCTGCTACGGTCTTCTCTTTCAATGCTGCTACACCTTTGTCTGACTTTGTACTCAAGAAGGGAACTCCAAGTAAGCTTTGTTGGACTGATACTCAGTTACCGGAGGTTGGGCCGCAGTGTGTTGAAAGCTCCCTTGCAGCGGAGGGCTGGGTCCACTGTTCTGATGCTAGCGTTGGATTTCTGGGTTCTCTCCGATTAAAATCCCTGAGTTTCTTTGATTTCTCAGCACCCTCCTTCCATAGTGAGTACTCTTTCTACCTCTGCTTCTCCTGCTCACCCTTCTCCTGACTTTTGGTACCGCAGGATTCTTCTGCCCAGCATTGTGAATCTGTGGCCCAGCCTGTTCAATCCCCTTGCATCTCCCTGAAGAACTAGAGCTGACCCAGCACCCTGTTTTGCCCACTACACTTCCTGTTAAACCTAGGGATTTTTTTTAAGACACTCTTGAGGATGGCATGAGTGACATTTCTGAATTTTCAGATATTCCTAGGCATATTCCTGCTACAGTTAGAAACAGACCAGTTACAACTGACCCCATTCAACCCTCCAGGTCCCTACTCCAAACCAGAAGTCTTATGCCTCTTTTTCAACAAACTACTTACCCTGCTAAATGGCATAATGCCGTCTGACTTCTTTATAAGGGTGGTCTGGATACCTTTCCTGACCGTGTCTATGTGGGAGAAAATCTTTGAAAGACTGCCTCCAATTTAATGTATCCAAATTGTATGCTTTTAATCCATGTTTCGGTGAATCCACCTTTGATATTAGTTTTAAGTTGGGGAGTGAATTGAATAAATTTGGGCCAGATACCATCAGAAAAAAATATGCCTTTATGGGCCCCCTTTGAGGCTGTTCCTTAACTAGACCTGCACACAAAACCACCACTGTTCTATTCTGTAATGAGGGTGTTAGTGTTACCGATCTTATTTTTGGTTAAAGCTGAGATGCACTGTCACCGGGCATCCAGAGGCTATTTTCAATACCGAAGGTATCTGGATGGGAGGTTGGAGGATACGGGTTATTCTGAGATCTGACGATGATGGGTTTCAGCACCTCCCTAATTGTTTTTTGGAAGGATCGGGGAGTTCTCTTTACTCCAGTCAGCCTAAGACCCGTTATAGATGTGGGCAAATGGGACATATTAGTAATGCCTGTGGTCTTAGTAAATGTTCTTTCTGCCAAGAGACAGGATATACCAGTGCTCAATGTAGTAATTCAGTGAGATGTAACTTATGTGGGGCTTTGTGTCATTCCTACACATCCTGTCCTGAAGCAGTGCACAAGAAGCCTGTTTCTGCAGATTCGGAGGAGCAACGACTGTTGGTTACCACTGCCCAAAGAGAATTCAATACACAGAAGTTAGTTGAGGTCCCATCTCGGTACTCCCACAGCCAGCTGGGGTGGTGGGTGATTCTTTATCCACTGACAGAACCACTGCACAATCGACTACATTTGTTCCAATCCCCTGCCCCCAAATCCCCACTTCCGTGCCTTCAGAGTTTGTTGTAGCCATGCCTTCTGTGGTGTTGGAGCCCCTCCATTAGTACAGGATTGTGATCAGCAACCTGTTATGTTCTCTCCGATGAGTGTTGAGGAATCAGTTGGGGAGGATGGTTACTAGGAAATGGCAAGCTTGTTCCCAGCCTAAATCTAATGATCCTAAGCCGACCCTCCTACTTCTAATAGATTTCTAGCTTTATTAGACGATGTGGCCTCCGATGCTGAATCCTTGCCTCTTCTGTTGATTCTGATGCTCAAGATGTTGCCAGTGAGGTAGTCCCTTCTGATACTCTTGACACTGGACAGAAAACTACTCCCCAGAAGGGCCGATTAAGAAGAAGAAATGTAGCTAATGCTTCTTTTTCTCTCGCTCTATCTTTATTCCTCTTTATTCTTTTTGATGTATAACGTCAATAGTATCAAAATGATAGGAAATGGGGAGCTGTTTTTCACCTCCTCCATTCTCATCCCCAGGTATTTTTCTTTGCAAGACACCAGGATTCATTCGGTCCCTGAAGTCTCTAAAGTTACCTCAGAATGGACCTCGGTGTCTCTTTTCTGGTCCCTTGGTCCTGAGTGTTGCTCTGGGGTTAGCATTCTCTTTCACCACCTCTAACCTACTGTGACTAAACTCCTGGATTTAATTCCTGGTAGAGTGCTTTTATTAGATTTTCAGCTCCACAATATCCCTTTTCATGTCATCTCTATCTATGCCTCCCAAAGCGAAGGCTGGGCGTACATCGATGTTTCACCTTCTCAGTCTGTATTTACATGTCACCCATTATATTATCTGGGGTGGAGATTTTAATTGGGACTAGTAAACTTTACATTCACCTATAAGATTTTTGGAGATATGACTGCCCTTGGTTCCGTTACACATCTGGCTGACCTCAAGGAGGCATTTTAGACTTTTGGGGCAAAGAGAGAGGACTTTTATAAGTGAACCTTATCTACCAGAATAGATTTTATGTTTATTTCTAAGTCATTAAGCATTTGTCGACGTTGGTTCAGCCCATGGAATATTCTGATCATTGTATGCTGTCTCTTCTGTTAGGGACCCTGTGGCTCCTCTTGGTCCAGGTTACTGGAAATTGAATTTGACTGTTTTGGACCCGGCTGTGTTTCCCAACAGATTGTTCATTTCTTGATTTGTAGAAAATCACTCTTTGATCTTTAAGACTCCGATAGCTTGGTGGCTGGACACTAAAACTGAGCTCGGTCCCTACTCATAAATGCGGAAAGTGCATCCACTCTGCTGAATGTGTGGCCTATTTAAACAATCGTAAACAATTACAACACTTATATTCCTTTCTCAGTCAACTAACCATATTTTTCAGACCAAATTTCCTTGTAAAGCAATCTATGTTGCAATATCGTACTGTTCAGAATGCGGACTTCGTTTTAAGCAGCGGTACTGTACAGTTGGCTCGTTTTCTAATATTTACCCCCTGCTCACTGACCAAGACTACCTTGCACGGAAGGTCATTAAGTCTCTGCGGGACCTGGAGGGACTGTTCATTCTTTCAAGAATGAGCTCCTTCAGATAGTGTCGGAGCATGGTACTTCCTTATTTAGCAGTCGGACTTCTACCGGACTGACTTTGACTCTTTGTTTAGGCAATTCCTGATTCCTTCCTTGCCCCAAGATTCCCTTTCAGCTCTGATATCTCCTTTTCCATTTCTGAAGTACTGGCTACTATCAAATCTCTTGCTCTTCATAAAACTCCTGGCCCTGATGGTTTATCTCGTGAATTATTTGCCATTCTGGGACAAGAGATTTCTTTTGAACTCACTGCAGTGTTTAACTGCCTTTTGCAGTACCATTCTGTCCCGTTAGACCTTGCTACTGGTGTGCTCATCTTTCTTTATAAGAAAGGTGACAAATTTAATATTTCTAATTGGAGACAGATCAGTCTTTTAAACACTGATTTCAAACTACTTGCAAAACTTCTCAATAATGGACTTCTGGCTGTGGCACACCGCTTGATTTCCCAGCTCAATCCTGTGCGATCCCGGTGGCTGTACCATGACCCTCTCATTATCCTCCGAGAGGTATTTGATTGTCATAATACCTCTTTGGTAGATTGTTTAATTCTCTCTCTGGACCAAATGCAGGCCTCGATAATGTTGACTATTTTTTTATGGTTTACTTTGCAACGTTATGGAATCCCTGATACTTTGTTAATTAGCTGAAGATTTTGTATAGAACCGTGACAGTAAAACCTTGTGTTAATGAGCATTGGGTCCATATATCCCTATTCATAAAGGTGTACATCAGGGATGTCCTCTTAGCCCTTTAGTATATGTTTTTAGCATTGACCCTCTTTTACGTCTTTTAAATTCCACTGCTGATGTTTCCCTATTTGTTTGCCTGGCTAGGTTATTCCTTATATTGCCCTTGCGTATGCTGATGACCTGGTTATTCTGACTAAGGGCGTCATCTCAGCTGAAGGTGTTGTATGCGTCATTGTACAGAATTTGGGTCCTTTTCTGGGTCTTGCTTAAATGTTTTGAAAAGCCAAGGGATATTTTTGGGGCACCTGACACTTCTCTTCATACTGTGAAAGGGATTCCATTACTCGGTAGGTCCTTCGTATCTTGGGATTTTATGGGGGTGTTCAAATGGATGTTCTGAACTGGGATAAGAAACTGTTGTTGGGAACAATTTAATGAACACTTGGTCTAGACAGAAAATGTATTTTTGTAAAACTGTTTATTTGATAAAACTCATCTTGTCCCCTTTCTTTTGTTTGTCAGTTCCATCTTCCCAATGCCCAAATCTTGAGAAGCTCGGCTTTATAGTCTTTTTATTTCAATCTTTTGGGTAGTAGGTTGAACCCCTTATGTCAAAATATTCCTTATTTATCTTTACGGGAGGGGTCAAAACATGTTGAACCCTGTTCTTTTTTTTTCTGCCAGTTTCACAAGCAAATTTGACACCCTTGCTACTTTCCCTAATAAGTATTGGTGTACTAGTTTGTTGCATTCTTTAACTCCTTGGTATGTTGATTGGCAGTCTGGTCAACAGAGACAGCTCAGGAATTCCAATCTATCCCTAGCATATTTTCGTGAGATCTTTCTTAAACTTAAATTATGGGGTCTCACTCCTGCCTTAATATTGTCTAAATCAGAAAAACAAATATATTCTCTTGTTCTTATGAAGCATTTCCATGAATTGGATCCATTTCCCAAATGTCCTCCATACTTCCCATATAGCATTGCAACATTTCCTTACTGAACATAGAATACCTTTTAAGATGTGTGATGTTCACTGGTTGACATGCCATAAATGCATGAATGTGAAGGCTAACCAAAAACATAAAAAGGTGGAAGAGCGGACTTGTGCTCACCCATTATGTATTTTGATACCTGAAACTCTTGACCATTAATTTTTTCTTGTTTGTATATTTCTTTATTTTAAACTTTTTATTTGTGCAAACTGGCATGTCTATTTTTCAGCAGATTTCTTATCCCAGCTTGCTTTATGGGGATTATCCACTTACGTTTCACACTGGGATATAAGTACTTTAAATGTTGTGTTTGTTGTTATCAAATGGTATATCTGAATACCCATTGCCTTTTACTTTACAACAACTGAATATTTCCTATGCAGTACTTTTCAGAAAAATTTTATGCATTGCAACAGATTTATTTTCAGGAACTGAAAACTCTGGATCGCACTACACTACTGCAATTATGGAGGAACTTACCTTGGATCATTGATAGTGATGTACCTGTTACTTAAATGTTGCATGATTTGTTGCTTATTTCTGTCATTTTCTGGTTCTGTTTTTTTTTGTATGGTTTGTATGATTCCCTAATAAAACTTCCCCTACTCTTTGTGGCAGGGGCACTGTGGTCCTAGTTAGAGGAGCAGTCAGAGCTGTGGAAGCCATGGAGGAGAATGTGTCTGCTCAGCCCATTGCAGAAGGGTAGTTGCCCCTATGGAGAAAAATTCAGAGGATGAGGCAAAATGAATCTGTTCCATGTCAGAAGTATCAGGGAGTGAACTATCAGAGGAGGAGGAGGCCAGTGGTCTAGAGGCAGATATGGAGGTCGATGATGAGTCACAGGTGATATCAGTATGACAGCAGCAGCACAATTGGAAAGATCCTGGAGAAAAAGCGGCAGAGTGTCCAAAATATTGGAGGAAGACGGCGACGACATATGGAGGAAAGAAGAAAGGAGGCCCGAAAAGGCCTATGGTGGAACCAGGAAGCAGCGGTAGTGCACCCAATGGGGCAAGTGTCAAAGAGGCACCTGGAAGAAAGTTGGACCTGGTAGTTGTTGTACCGGAACTCAGTGTGTCACATAGTGGTGCAAGTGTTTGGACTGTCGGAGGAGAAATGCCCCACTGAAGAATGGTCTCCCAGTGTGGCTTTGGAAGGAGCAGGCTGGATCCAAGGTCCTGATGAAAATGGCAGCTGGAGCATGGATGGCTGGACCCATCTCAATGCCACTTGGTGAGTCAGGTAAAACTTGGAGTTTCTAACGATGCACAAGGGAAAAGTACTGAAAATATCAGTGAGGTTAACTTGGCAGGGGTGGGATTTCTCCTCCCAAAACTGGGAAGGTGGAGGCTCAAAGTGAGCTGCAGGAGGGAGAAACTGCTTCTGTGGAGAGACCTAAGGTTGGTGAGCAGTCTGGTTTGCCTATGACTCGAAACAGAACTAAGCATGTAATGGGGCAAATTGCCAGGCTTCAGTTAATCGTGAAGCAGCTAATGATAAGAGTGTACCTGCTCAGGAACATGGAAATAATCAGAGCAATGGTGCCAGACTGTGTTCTTCAGTGGTGTCAAGAGGGAAAAGAATTCAAGGCTGGGTCTCATCAGCAAGGGTCAGCTAGTTCCTCAGCCTCCCCACCCCTGAGGGAGTGTGAGGTCCTCTTATTACTCTAATTTCACTGAGCCTACTCCAAGATGGTTTGCTGAGCAGCCAAGTATAAAATAGGATTAGAGTTATTCCCAGATAGGTTGTATGGCTTCCATGTCATAAAAGCGATGCAAAAGATCGATCGCTATTATGGCGAGTGTATATTGCCAAAATGCATATCAGCAATATACACATAAAAGCAACCCAACATCCAGATTGTAAAAGAATGTTTTGTGGGGGGCTGTGATCCTCACACCTGAATTAAGATTATCAACTCCAAGGGTGCATGTCGGGAAGGTCAAAATCCAGATGTCGCAAAAACTTAAGTAGCTGCGGCAAAATGTAATCAGCTCACCTGTCTCAAACCCCATACCTGTTGTTCCCAGCTAGCCACCCACAGCACCACACCACATGGCTAACTTGGTGGCAGCAGGCACGCACTCTCCCCAACTCCTTCCCTGTCCCTCCCCTTCCCTCGCTATTCCTTGCTTCCGTCAGCTCTTCCTTACAGTCGAGTTCCCATCCAGGGACTATTGTGCACAGTAGTCCTATCATCAGCGCCCAAAACGAGTCACCTTTTTGTTGTTGCTCATTTTGGTTTTGCTGTCATTACATGATACCATTGTATGTGGGAAGGAAGCTCCTTAAAGGGTCAATGAGATTCATCGCTTCCAAGATTTATGCTTTAATCCATATATCCTGTAGGGCTGTCAGAACCCTCTGAAGTTCTGGGTTCTGGTTCTGGTCTAGAACTTTGCAAATAGTTCTATGGTTCTAATCTTCTTTAGAACTCAAACTCTTTTGTGAATAGGACTGAAAAGAAAGAAAAGATAAAAGATACATACAAGCATACAAAATGCCAGCAGTTTAGGACTTGAGGTCTATCGTGTCTGCTTGAGATGCAACTCACAGTTTGATAACTGCTGATGCCCCTCCCCTCCTTCCATCCCTCTCTGATTTCCATTAAGGGTAGCCTGGCCTCTACCCTACCTACCTGTACTTTGTTGAGATGCAACTCACAGTTTGATAACTGCTGTTGCCCCACCTCCCTTCCATCCCTCCCTGATTTCCAGTAAGGGTCGCCCTGGTCTCTACCCACCCTACCTGTACCCTGCCCATGTATCTATCTCATCCTTCTTAAAACCTCCCGCTGATTTCCTTGATACCAACTCCTCAGGTAGTGCATTCCAAGGTATCACCACCCCTAAGTATAGCAGTAATATTGTTTAGTTGCACATGCAGAACAGAGAAACACACTGTGCCTTTCAAATGCAAATATCAAGTGTCAATTCAATACATTTTGGCACATCTCCTGAGAGCAACACATTCTCATGTTGTCTGTCTAAAATGTTTTAGGATGTACTTCTCAATAACTAGTTTGTTTTTAGGCTGGCATCTCTGGTTTTGAAATGTCTGAACAAAAAGTGTTTTATTTAGTATTTAGAACCCTTAATACTTATAGCCCATGGATGTTCTAGTTCTAAATTTGAACTCAAACTCCTGGGTTCTAAAAGGGTTCTAATCTTTTAGAACTAGTTCTGACAACCCTAGTATCTGGTGAGGATGTGTTTGACATAAGCTTTAGATCGATGAAAGGGGTTGAAAGGTTTTGATTAAAGTATAACCTGCTGAAATTCTTTCCCTTCTGGACTCCTTTCATTGCAATTCCCTGACTAAGCCTACTATTAAAACAATTGCAGTGATATTTTGAAATGAGTGTGCACGTGAGTGACATTGTCCACTGGCTTAACCAAAGATGTATGATCCTAAGTGCCCCAGAGGAAATAATTGATTCTGAGTTTTATGGACTGGTGGTTGATGTTTTAATGTGAAGCTTCACCACTCTGAGGATGGGATTTCCCACATCCCTAACAGCTTCTTTCTAGGCAGAGACAAAGGGGTCTGCTTTTATTATAGCCAGCCTAAGGCATGCTATAGGTGTGGCTCCTGCATGCATTTATCAAATGTTTGTGAACACTATTGGACTGGGTTGTGTGGGGAATGTAGCCATAGTAATTTCAGTGTTGAAATCACGTGCAATGTAATTTATGCGAGGATGGGTATATCTATCAAAACTGCCCATAGGCAGCTGGGAACAATGCACAAAGTATGGATCTGGATGATTTAATTAAAAAGGCCCAACAGGCGAAGGCTGCCAGTGGGTCTTCCACTCCGTGAAGGTGGCCAAGCAGGTGGCTCCAGCTGGGTCCTCAGCATCTGTGGCACCAATGCAGGAACGGAGGTGGATCAAGATGAGGGGCAGGAGCAGGAAACAGTGTCTATAAGAAGTGGGCCCTTGGCTGGGAAAAATGGCTAAGGCAGAAGGAGTAGAAGGAGCTGCTCTGGAAAAAAGCTCTGATGGAGGTGGTTGAGGTTTCTGGTTTCATGGTTGAGGAAAGCAGGAAGATCAAATGCCTCCCCAGGGGTTTTGAAAAGTAACCCAGGTCTAGAGAGATGTGAAACTCTTTGCAGTAATAAAGGAACTACATCTGATCTGCCTCCTTTAACCCCTTCGATGTTTAAGCTCCCAGAAAGGAGAAGAGTCTTGATTAGGGATGGTGATTCTGATGCTTCTGTACATTCTTTGCAACAGAATTTAGAAAACAAAGGAGAGGTAAGACAGGGGTGGGAGGAAAAGAAAAAAGATTCTTGACATTATATTCAGGTTTATTATAGGTAGCATGTATAAGAAGTTGCCATTCATTTATTAAGTTTGAATTATGATATTATTTTCCTTAGCGTCTGCAAATATTTGCAGTATATTAAATGGGAAAAAAACAGATGCCGTGTGGTTGGATTTGAGGGAATTAGCTTGCGGTAATGTTTGTACAAGAGACATGTTTAAATTCAGTCCACTCAGTCTCAGGCTCAAAGGGGCTGGATGTGGGTCCATTGTATTGTCCTTCGGACCTAATAGAGCAGATGGGTGGTGATTTTGTTCTCCGTACTGGTTTGAAATTTCAGAAGCTGGCGAAATTCATCCAGGGAGAACTTTATTGGTGGACAGCCTTTGGCAGAACAGCCCAGCAGATTTGTGGTTGTTTATGGGTCACAGATTAAAGCAGAAAGGGTGCAGTTATGTGAGCTTATACAACCTTATTTATCCACAGCAAAAATGTTCATTTTGGGGGATTTAAATTGTACTTTAGAAATTCAAGAACATAGAACCATAGGGAAAAAGTTAATTGTGACTCTTTGCTTTACAAAATGTGTGGAAACTGCTGAGCTTGTATATTGTTTTTCAAAAGCTACACCCTAGTGAAGTTTACATGTGTAAAAGAAAACTATTTACAAAGATTGACTATGTTTTGTGTCCAAAGGGTGAATATTGTACAGACCTGTACTGTTCCACTGGAATTTTCAGACCACCTTGTAATTAAGGTGGTACTGAGTACTGAGGCTGGTATTGACCAATCAAGGGTTCGATGGAAAATGAATGCTTCTAGTTTAAAGGAGACAGAGGTTAAGTGGGCTGGCAACCTTTTTGTTGCCAAGGCCTCAGTTCTGGGATTATATGAAATTATTTTTCATTGGTGGGTGAACACAAAAAAAGTTATTAAATGGATGCAGGATTTTGGGAGACTCAGGCAAGAAGACTTTTCTTCAGTATTTAGGGCTCAGAGGGCACTTATATCATTTACTGGAGGCCTCATATATAGGGAGGAGGTTTATCCAACCAAACAGAAAATATAAAGACAAAAATGAGGTGGGTGCAGTATGATAGATCAGCTTCTCTGACTTCAGAATTAAGACTGGGCATGCAGAAAACTCCATATTCAGATCCATGTGAGGTGTGCAAAAGAAGAAGAATAGCTCTTGTTTCTCAAGTTTAAAGAATAAAGGGGGGTTATTGATATTACTGAGGGATAAGGGAAATAGTGGAAGGGCATTTATGGGAAGTCGTTCTGGGGATGAGTATGCAGAATAGTGAAATAGATGCTTTTGGGGGACCTACAAGTTTCTGGGCTGCAGTTTAATAAGGTAGCAGAACTGCAATATGTAGTTTCTGAGCAAGAGATAATAGGTGTCATTAAGGAAATAAAACAAGGAGTGGTTCTGGGGTGGATGGGACCCTCAATGAATTTACAAGTTATTGCCTGAAATTATGGCTGCATTTCTAGTGATTACATTTTTTATATAGTTCTATTTCATTCCTCCAGAATTCATGTTGAGGTTAGTAATTTTCTATTTAAAGCAGGCGATAAAGCAGAAATAGGGAATTGGAGGCCAGTAAGTGTGTTAAGTGCTGACTTTAACATTTTAACACAAGTACTGCAGAAACATTTGAAAAGGTAGCTTCTGGCCTGATTCATTCGGTACTGACAAGTACCATCCCTGATAGGAATATACAAGAGAACTGGCAATAATAAGGATATTTTAGAAGTTACTGGAAGAGAAACGAGGAAAGGGTGATTATTATCACTTGACCAGAACAAAGCCTTTGACTGGGTTAACCATAAATACCTATTTAAAATTCTATCTTATAATGGTATTCTGGGTGCCTTTATAAAGTGGATTAAGCTTTTATGTGAACAGGCGGTAATTATCCCAGAGGTGGGGAAGGGATCCCTATTCTGATTCAGGCAGGGGTGAGGCAGGGTTGCTCCCAGAATCAATCTTATATATGTTCTCTATTGACCCATTAATTAGATAAGTCAATGTGAAGGCATTCATGGGATCAGTGGAAATATGGAAGAGGATCAAAATAACTGCTCACATAGATGATTTGTGTATTTTTCTTTCAAATGTGGGGAAATTCCATCTCTTATGGAGGTAATGGAAAGGTTTTGCAAACTTCAGAGGCTGTGTTAAATGTGACAAAAGCAGAGGTTTATGGTTGGACAGCTTGCGAGGGTGTGAGTGAACTGTATGGAATTAAGATTTCAGACAAACCAATACAAATTTTGTGAGTTCATTTTGGGAAAGCGGAGATGAGTAAGGTTAACTGGGAAAATGCAGTAACAGAGGTGGAGGAAAGTGGCAAGGTGGAAAGGGTGGACAATGTCAAAACTCAAAAGGGTTTTTATTATTAAGCAGTTCCTTCTGCCATGTTCTTTATTTATAAGATCTATCATCCCATCACTGGCTAACATGGAAACAAGATTAATGGGTGTATTTTTCCAATTACTATGGGGAGTCGGTGGAATCCCATTAAAAGAGAGGTTACATATTTGATGTGTGTGAAAAAGGGGATTTAGTATGGTTCATCCTGCACTGTTTTTCCATACTTTGTTCTGGTATAAAATGTGAATATTCTGCTACAACCTCAATTATCTTTAGCAGGGAAGTGAGGGTGGAATATTTTAGGTAAATTTCTGGGAAACTGGGTTGAAGAAATGCTGAAAGGATTTACAAACCTTGGAGTTCCTGAGAATTATAAGGGGACCTTCCAGAAACCACAAAATGGAAAGTTACAAAATCTCAGTTAATGCAAAATAATAGAAAGGGAATGTATAGAAAGATTTTAGGGGAGGCAGGGCTGAGAAAGACTGAATTTAAAGGTTATACACTGAGTGAAAATAAATATATGTATAGAATGTTGGACAACAAATAATTCCTCAGAAAATGTGGGATACACATTGGAGTGCAGGACAACCATAACACAAGTCGGTGGAAGAGAGAAATTGTCTTTATCCAAATTGTGGGGCTTTAGTGGAGACACAAGAACATTTCCTGTTTCAATGGGAATATGCAAGAGGGTTGTGGAGCTTACTTGGCAGGTAAATGGAGTTTCCATGGAAAACAACTTTGAGTTATAAAAATTTGGTTTTAGGGATTTTAGCTGAGCTACTAAGTCATTTTACAGTAGTACACAGCACATATGTTTTGCTTTTTAAAGTATTACCTTTGGCAGAGTCGATGTCAACTATTATTGCAACAAGAGGAAATGTCATATGAAGGGTTTAGTGAACTGTGCGGGAGGGTAACACAGGAAAATGAATGCTTCTAGTTTAAAGGAGACAGAGGTTAAGTGGGGCTGACAACCTTTTTGTTGCCAAGTAACACAGGAAGTTTACAGGAAAGAATGTAAAGACATCCCAAACATAAAGTAACAATCTGGTGGAGAGTTTGCTTTCTTCTAAAAAATATGCATAACTGGAGGGTGGTATTGGGCACTGTAGGCTATAAGTAGTTGTGTGTTGAAAAGGGAAGTGGGTATTTACTATGGTGAAGGTGTACTGGGGTGAGGTTAGAGAGTGATGATGTATTTATTTTTGACTGGTTTTGTATGTTTGTTATGCTTTGCTTTATGTTTGTTGTGGTTATTGAATAAAAATCCCTACTCTTTTGAAAATGACATCGGATCTTTAACATCCACCTGAACAACCACCACAGCAGGCAGACAGAACCTCAGTTTAATGTCTCATCTGAAAGACAGCACATCAGAGTGCAGCATCTCCCTCATAATGCACTACAGTGTTAGGACTGGGATTTACCCCAAGTGCCAGGTGTGGGACAAGAACTCACAGCCTTTTAATCTTCTGGCTTACATGTAAAGCCTCCATCTTGCAGACCCTTGACCTTGTTGCCAGCCAGTCAGAGGTCAGGATCTTGGCAGGTGATCTCAGCGGATGTCAAAGAGTGACTGCATGGTATGCTTGAGCCTTTCCACTAACCAATAGAGCTGTGAGTGAGCATTCTGCGTACTAACTTAAGTGACTGACAACCTGTTGTGCCAATCAGATGTTGCCATTGCCCAGGAAAATGCTGTGGGCAGATCAAGAACAACCAGTCAACAGTGAGCTCTCACAGTGTGAGGAGGGCTTTGCTGCTGGCCAGAGGCAACAGGAAACCTGCCTGAGCTTTCACAGCCAATTGGTCAGGAGGTGACTTAAAGGTTTCTACAGTCTATAGAGTACAGACGGAACTGTGTGTTTACTGATTGTGTCAGAATGATACATTTTGGTTAAAAGAAACTCTTCCTATTAAACAGGTTGTTCTAACAACTGTAAGGACACCCTGCAAAATATTTTGTGGGGCCCTACCACCCCACCAATAAATGTAGAATATAATCATTAGTGCATATGAAATATTTATAGTGTGGGTTCTTTTTATGCAGTACTGCAGAGCATCTATTGTTTGTCTACACTGCCCCTTCCCCTTGCTGGCACCATGATCAAGGCACTGAATAATGTAATTTGTCCCAGCTCCTCCTGGGCACCAGCAGCAAGATCGGATGTTTTCAGTAATGGGCCCTGTTGCTGCCTTGTTCTGTACCACCCTGCTCTGTGAAATTGGAGTTGGAATCTGCTGCACTGATCCCACTGGTAACAGCCTCAAATTCAAATGGATAAGCAATGTACAAAAGAAAGTTTCAAGTTTGTCTGTGACAATAAAAGGTCTTCTTAATGCTGACCTCTGAGGCAGTGGGCTCCCTGACAGTATGGGCCCTCCTGCAACCACATCTCTTACCCCCCGGTCATGGCCCTGCTGTGAAGCGAGGAAAAATCATGGTGCTCCAGTAAAGTGTCACAGTTGCTAACCTGTGTGAGACCAGAGACTGAGCACCAACATGTTAAAGCCTGCTTCAGGACTGCAGGCAGTCAGGAAAAGGCCTATTAGTGCTACTGCTAGGCACTTGCTAATGTATACACAAGGGTTCAGAAGCTTAGACGTGTGTGTGTATATATATGTGTGTGTGTGTGTGTATATGGCCCCTGCTTCTCGACTGGTCTGTCCTGTGGAAGAGGAAAGGGAACAGCCAGGAGGTCCAGCTGTCTGCTGAAGCAAAAGTCTGATCCACATCTAGAGACAACTGAGACCTGCATCTCAGCGCCCCTCAACTGCAACTGATCAACTGCTTGAGAGAACCTGCACATGCAGGGAGGAGGAGTAGAAGGAGAATTTGTTGTCAGCGAAGATGGTAACACCAGAAACATTAGTACTTTCAGGGCTTGCCCTGCAACTGGATTTTGACAAAGTCTGACACCAAAGCTACAGCATTGGCCCGTCGGCCAGGCCAGGATCTACAAATACCTCAGTTGAGGTTTACCATTTTAGCAGTTTCATGGCCTTTAGGTTTGAAAGTGTTTTAGCCTGTTTTAAAGTGCACAACCACTGGCCAACCAGCTGTAACCACATTGTGCCTGCACCTTTCACTGGCTGGGTACACAGTGCAGCACATGGAGATCCTAAGGCTTGGACTGGTACCACTGGGAAGTGGGCAGTGCCCCAGTACAGATGGGTTGGTAATACTACAAGTTAAAGGTATTTACTTAGAATTGCCTGGTGGGGGTGAGCACTACTACTGTTCAGAGTATTAAACAGGCCTGGCCTAGTCAGGCACCTACCTTTCGCCTCAGTACCATAAGGTTCATGAGTACAGTGAAAAAGAGTGTTGCATTGCATTCCTCTATCGTTTGTGAATATTCTGCAATAAATACTTTACTGGCCTTTTACATTTGTCTCATGAGCATTGTATTAGTAACAAATCATTAACTACACTTTTGTTGATCAGAGTGTTGCATTACGATTTGTTCATGTGTAGGGAGACAATGTGGGGAGGTGGTTAGGTACTGCATCCCAGAAGGTTGTACTGCTCTGACTCAAGACCCATTAAACTTTATGGCTGCAGGCAGCACTTTGCAAAGCTTAAAATATCTGGATATGAACCCCAGTCAGGAAAATAAGAACCCAGGCCTCTGAACCTTGTTTGAGCCCACAAGGCAGGGATAGTAACCACAACATCCACAGCAACCTTTTACACACATCATTTTCTGACAGAGTTTATGTTTAAAAGTTCAGAACATACTATAAAATAGTTACCAGAGTTCTGCTAACAATTTAGAAGCATCAGATTGTTATTAGGCACAGATTATATATTAAAAAGAAAGTATAGAATATTACAAGGCTGAAATATTTTTTAGAGGATGAAATGTTTTCTGAAATGGGAGTCACAGCAGTCCAGATAAACATAACAGCATTGAAGAACAAGGCTGTATCATTATATACACTGTACCTGAAACTCAAAGTCAAAATGTTCTTACCTGCTCCTCTTCAAACTGATCACCCCAAATGCAGGTATATTGGCTTTGGTACCTCCACTCCCCACAGATATCAGTAGCTGGCTAAGTAAGATCAAAACACTTTACAAAAACAAAACAAGAATCATTAAAACACTATCTTTGACATGCACTCTACAACAATTAACATGCTATTGTGTGGTCTTAGCTTCACTGGAAAATAGTCATTGTCAGAAAACATAAGAAACAGTTCTCACGAGTCCCCTTTTCTCAGCAGAGGCCTGTCACTCTGGAATGCAAGCAGATCCAGTTATGTAGTGACGTAACACCCGTTACCCTTAGGCCCCAAACAGTAACTGTTTTAGCCTAATACAAACTTTAAAAGGGAACATTTTACATTTTCTGGGAAAGTGCTACCTCTTTGACAAAATTGCTACCCCTTGAAATACTTCTAGATCTGTGCCTACTCTGGAAGAGTTGCCGACCCTCAAGGCTGGAGATGAGAAACACTGGCAAAGCTTGCTAAGCCTCAACCACAAAACCCAACCTAACTCAAATATTTAGGCATTCTCTTTGATGAATCCCTGGATTTTGACCTCCATATCACCGCCACCTGCATATTTGTTAATGCCAAAATCGGAGGTGTCTACCGTACTAGCTATGCCCTCACGCCATCTGCCAGGCTTGCCGTAGCTCAAGGCTTGCTGCTCCCGGCCCTGGCCTATGGCTCAGTCACTTACCTAGGGGCATCAAAGACCTCTCTCCATAAATGGGACACCACCTGTAATAACATCTGCTGCTATGCCTCTGCATCACTCGCTTCAAACATCACTGTCAGCTTTATGCTGACCTACAATGGCCACTCTGCTGCTCACGCTACTGTCCTATGGCTCCCTAATTGATGGTATAACTAGATCAGGCCTCTCCAAATCCCTTGCCTCCTTGCTACACTCCCAAACTCCCTTCTATGGTCTCCGTTCTAATGGCCATGTCCTCTCTTCATCCCCAGATGCAAAACCACTATGGATACTGTGCTTTCTCTAATGCTGCCCCAAAGTACTGGAATTCCATTCCTCAAGCTATTTGCCTAGCTCCTACCCATGCTGGTTTCAATAAACTCCATCGTGAACATCTACTGGCTTCAAATCCTTGTACATGCTTTCATCCAGCTTAGCTCATTCATTCCTTCTATCCTCACCCCAATCTTTCCTGCACTCTCCCTTTACCGTTTCCCTACCCGTCTTCTTTCTTTACCTCCCTTTTTCCTGATCCCTACCACCGCCTCCTCCTCTTCTACTTTCTACGTTTTGAGTCCCGTGATGGCACTTACTGTATTTTGTACTTTTCCTGCTGTACCTAATACTGACTTGTTCACACTTGTTTATATTTTTGACTTTTCCAAACTGTACTGTGTATTATTTTTGACTTTGTCTAAGTCTGTATATCACCCAGTTGCCTAGTTGTTTGCATTTTGACCATCCCTCTGTCTACCTTTTCCTTGTGCTCGTCACATTGTACTGCTCATGTATTTTTCCCTTGTATTCCTCCGGGTGAGTGCCTGAAAATAGGCATCTTTATACCCTAGTGCACCCACCTGGTTACCAAAGCAAATAAATAAATAGTAAATAAATAACTGTTAATGGGCCTAGGAGAAATGGAGAACTTCAGTGGTCTCAGTGCCATCAGGTTTCATCAAGTGCTTTAAAAAGCACATGGTTAGAGCCCTTGTTTTTTCCACTAGCCTTGAGTTATTGTACTTTTGTTCAATTGCTGTTTTAGTTGCAAGTCCCCTTGTGGGTGGGCTTACTACCCTAGTTTAGATTAGGTTCTGCCCTTCTGGTAGGGCCCTTCTTCTTAGTCACTTAGGCAGTGATTCCCTCTTACTGCTACCATGGGGCAGGGTTAGCTACTATTTAAGCCCTGGGTTTCCCCCAAGCAGGAGAGAGTGGGAAGATGGTGGTATTGAGGAGGGCAAGGTGGCCGGGGGCATTACCTCCGACCCAAAAGAAGTCATCTGGCAGCATTGGTGTGATGCAGGAAGGTCTCTGAGGGAGGGCTGTTAGGAGCTTTGTGGCTGTGGGGCCGGGAGTATTTCCATCAGCTGCTGCAGGAGGAGGAAGGAAGGAAGCAAAAGGTTGGAACCCATGTGAAGGTGCAGTGGTCCCATGTAACCAGAAACATGAACGAGGTGTTCAGGCAGTGGGGCTGTTGTGCTGGTGGCAGGAACCAAACAGGATGTACTGGAGATGGCAGCTCTGGTGGCCTTTCCTGTGTGGCACACTGTTGACAAGGTAAGGCAAGGAAAGGAGTCGCATCCTGGGATTTGCCTTTGTGTCTGCTGTGTTTATATCTGGGGTAGGCCCATCAGACCCACAAAGGGATGTGGTTCTGGAAACCAGTATTTGTGTAACGAGGAGCCATCATTGCAGGCTCTGGTTCAGTCCTGAGTTGGCTCAGAAGGAAGGATTTTGGTACCATTTGGCTCAGTGGATGAGTGGGTAACTGGTTTGGAAGCAGGCGCAGGCATCAGGCTGCATCACCCGGGTTCCATCTTGGCCTGGCTGGCGGGGGGTAAAACACTCCCTGTTAGGAGGATCAAAGGTACATTTAAAGGAAAAGCAAGTTTGGAAGGTATTTGAAATCTCTGCTGAAGGGAAGTTTCAGCATGGAGCAATAGTGGTCTATGCTTTAGGCCTTTGAAAATCCTAGTAGTTATGGCGATTATCATGCCCTCTAAATGCCATTTGTGCCCATGCCTAGTCTCTCAGTCCCATGGAGCAGCGCTATGTAATTTATTCTTTGGATGCAATCATTTCATGTCCAAAATAAATAATTTTATGGTTTCTGTTATTCTGTTTGTGTTGTGTGGTCAATTAACTAATTCTCTCTGAGCTCTGAGCTGCAGATCTGGAGACCTGTGTTTGAATCCCACAGGCGCCTAGATGCATACTGTGTGATACAGAGCAAGTCACATAACTTCCTGTGCTCCCAGGTCACATCTAGAAACAAGCTTTGGCTTAGTGTGCCACTCCTGGTTAAACAATGTTCCTTTCTCTGCACAAATTTTATTCTTGCCTTTTGAGTAAAGTTCCAGACCCTTCTCCCCATTCAGGATCAGTGGGATGCTGCCATCTCTGAGATCTGCCTCAAGGGTAAGGAAAGGCCTTTCATTTGAAAACATCTACCAGGCAAGGCCTTCTTATTACCTTCAATAATATGGAAAATGCCAGGAAGGTTTCAAGTCTGTGCCCCCCACTCACTGTAACAACTCAAGCCCTAGACAAGCGATGAGAATGGGGAGAAGGGTGTTACAGAAGTGGAGCTTGCCTGGGATTTTGCATTTTGTGTTTGGATAATTTGTGGCATCACTGATTGTGGAGGAGATGGAGCTGGGAAGGGGTCCAACTGCGGCAGTGAGGCGTGCTTTGTCATGGCACAGTTTGGTTGGCTGTTATGGTGTGATGGCAAGCTCCTTGTGGGCATGTCACTCTCTGGCACATTCTGCATCTATAGATGGGTCAGGTGAGGCAGAATGGCTCCTGTGATTGGTCTGGTCTGAGAGGCAAGCTGGAAGAGGGTGGAGAGAAGCGCCATTTTGTTGTGTGTGGATAAAAGAGACTGATGCACTTGAAAGAGGTATTAAGAGGAAACTTGGAGAGATGGCAGAAGGATTTTCATCTGAGGAGGAGCCCCATGCTACTGTTCTGACCCCCTGCTGGCATGGCTTTGCAATTCTGCAGGGAGGGAAAGGCTGTGGAAAAATGTGTCCGGTCCAGCTATCATGGAGAGGGTAGTGAAGCAGCCGCTTTGCTCAATCTTTTCATGTGCCGCAATGTGGAACTGTTTGAAGGCATGCCATTTGATTACCCCTGGCCCTATCCCATCAGCACATTGGTGGGAATGGCCTCCTTAATCTCCCAGGGGAACCTTGATCTGGGAGCAGAGTGAAATTGGAAATACTTGCCATGGAGTGGGAGTCACCAGATATAAAGGTAAGTGGTAAATGAGTTCTTTGAGGGAGGCAAGGTGGAACATAGCCATCTGCAGAGCTCCACCAGCTGGCTGTCAACTATCCCCATGGCAGAAAAAGAAAGAGGCAGGAGACTGCAGGTGTCATCTGGGACCCCCAGGGCCCAGGGGGTGAGCCGTGGGTTTTCTGCCTGGGGGTTCTATCGGTATGTTAAGGCCGAGGTTCCTCCACCCTATACCCCACAGCCTGCTGTAAAGAAGAGACCAAAATGAACTAGCTTGGTGAGAGACTGCTCTGTTGCCCCTGGGAGGACAACTGCAAGACGCTGGTGGTGTCCCCAGGATGAAACATAATTTTGCAAAGAGTTTAGCACTTGCAGAATGTTGCAGAAGACTCCACTGAATAAAGCAATGCAAATTTTTGCAGGAAACTATGGCATTCACTTCATCCTGGCAGTGTCACATTTTCCTGAATGACAAAGGGACTAATTACCATTGAAATTACATTGCTTTATTCAGTAGGTCTGCTGCAGCATACTGCAGAGTGTGTTAGAAATGCATTTCATCCTGGGGATGCCACTGCACCAGTTTGTTGACCATGAGAGCCAAAGAACCATTCCACAGCCTTATCAGTGGCCTGCCATCATGCTGCCTGATACAAACATGTGCCTGGCAGTGCAGAGCAAGGTCTTAAGAGAGCGAGAATGAATGGCCTATTGAGGTATATATATCATTTACTGGACTCAGATGTAGTTGGAGCCGGGGCTGCTAGGTGCACTAGTGGGAGAGATTTGCCAGAGTGGTCACAGGCTGAGAGATGGGTGAGAAGACATATACATGTAGAGTATCCCACTGCAGAGTTTCCCTACATACCAGAAAGACTCTGGGACATAATAGAGGAGAAAAGGGTGGATTGGGTCTTTAGGGCTATGCTTCAGAAGCTACAACAGTGGCCGAGAGCCCCAAGAAAGCTGATCAGGCTCTTATTCAGAAGGCCTATCCTCTGTGCTTCTCTACACCCTGGGCTGTTTTGACCCTCTTTAAGCACTTTACTATGGTGCAGGATCTAGCTGGTTGCCACATGAAATATTATGTCATTTCTACGGATTCCTTTGGAGAATAAACAACAAAACCTTATCCTGATTATTTCCTATGCGTGGGCCTGCTATTTAAAGGGAAGAATGACTGTATGCTTCTAAGATGATTTGTCAGGACTGTCCAGTTCTTTTGGGAGGTTGAAAGAAAGACAGTTGAGAAACATAAGATTCTTAGGCCTAAAGCACGGTGCCTGGGGAGGAGCCAGCACTACCATTGAAGATCCAGGACTGTGGCTATTCCCCATTCACCCCAAGACTTTTAAGTTTCAAGTTTTAAAATGGAAAAGAGAGAAGGACATATATGTATTATACTGTGCCAGTATAGTTAGGGTTGCCCGGCCACTTCTATGTTAAACCCCAAACTTTGCACTTTAATAACTTTGCCACCATACTATGGATATGCAGAAATTTGCATGTGTTGTCTGGTACTATAGATCTCTGGATCTGCAAGTTGTGTTATGGTCAGATGAGTGGGTTGCAGAGCTGCAGAGTGCCACAAAAACCGCAAAACTGGGTTTTGCACTTTTTGCTGGTGACTACAGCCCGCACAATTTATGTGTTTAGTCTGAAATCTTTAGGAAGATACAGCCTGGGTCACTGATGTGCCTTTCAAGATTTGGTGAAAAATATTAAACCATTCAAAAGTTATTCAAAAAACAAATTTCCCATTGTAGCCAATGAGAAAAAAATATATGTGTCTCTCGAAAGCTGCCCCCACTACATTTTACTGCAGCAAATGTCCCTCTTACTGTTGTGCAGCTGCCATCTTGTTTTCAATTATGAGAGAGAAAATGCCTGGCATTTAAATTTGGAACCCCTAGGTAAACACTGACTGTTGTGTTTACCTAGTAGAAACTGAGGATCATAGCACCATAATTATTTTGGGAAAAAACAAGAAATGCCTCTTTGGTGATCGGAACCCTCATAGTGTCGCAAATTGAGACAGAACGTATGTGACACTTTCACAAATCATGAAATTGTCATGCCCATTCTGTCACAAAATTTTGTGAAACTATCGCAACTGTGACAGAACATCATCAAAAAGAGCAATTATTGCCACTCTACAGCATCAAACGGTAGGGGCTACTGGGCTGAAATTTGCAGGGTGGTAAGCCCTGGTCCCACAGATGTGCCTCTTGGTGGTTTGGTCCAAAAGCATTCAATGGACCCATAGTTACAGCATTCTGAAGTTGAGAAATTTCCCATAGGCTAACATTATGCGTTTAGCTAATTTCGACGCCTATATCTCAGAAACGGGTATGTAGATACGGATTTTTGTTCTTCACATCTTTCTAAGCCTGCATGGAAGTTTTGAAGTCATGAATACCACTGCAGTGGAATGTTTTCATAGTTGCTATGGTTACTGATATTTGCCAAATTAGTGTTACAAGGGTTCCTTTTCAGTACTGTGGGGCTGCTGTAGCTCCGTACTTATGTGTAAGTAGGGGCGCTCCCCATATGCATACCATTATGCAAAAATGGTCTGCGTGAGGGAGTGCAGGCCTGGTGGGCCCCACTCCCACTACCACATACCAGTTACTAGTTAGATTACACTTTCTCAAAAGAAGGAAATTCATTGCAAAAACTTTGTTAATGCATCAGTTAGGGTTGATAGCACAGTGACAAAAGTTTGGAAATGTATTGTTAGTGTTCACCCCACTCCCATCCTCTACCCTCACACTCCACACACCATACCTCTCAACTATCCCTGACTTTTAGGGATGTCCCTGATTTTACCTCAAAATTTTACTCTGTCCCTGCTAAAATTGTGTTTCCGTGACCAAACAGTAGAGGTTGTAAGCACAAAATAATGTCAAACATTAAAATTACAGATTTGTTCTTCCTTAGAAAATGCATTTTACACTAAGCCCTTATTCTACCAGGTTTCTGAGTAGATATCACGAATTTTGAAGATGTGTCCCTGATTTTGGTCCTTTGTCCCTGATTTTTTAAGCCTTGTCCCTGATTTATGAGGCAGGAGGTTGACAGGTATGCACACACCAATAGGCGTCGGGGTGTGCCATGGGATCATCAGGCTAACTCTCACCCCATTCTCCTATACTGTAGCATAGCAGCCTGTTTACAAATGGAATGGGGTGAGAGTTGGCATGATGACTCTAAGACACACCCCGACGCCTGTTGGTGTGGAGTGTGGGGACCCTAACATCACATTTCCAAACTTTTATCGCTGTGTTATCAACCCTAACTGATGCATTAACAAAGTTTTTTGCAATGAATATATATATTATACTGGCAGGGTAGTGCCAGTATAGTTCGGGTTGCATGACCACTTCCATGTTAAACCCACATTTTGCACTTTAATAACCTTGCCACCATATGACAGATTTGCCCGAAATTTTGCATGTGTGCTCTGGTACCATCGATCTCTGGATCTAGCAAGTTGTGTTATGGTTGGAAAAGCAGTTGCGGAACTGCAGAGTGGCCAAAATGTAAAAAATGGGGTTTGTGCGTTTCTTTGCTCGTGGCTACAGCCCGCACAATTTGTCCATTTGGTCTGAAATCTTCAGGGAAGATGCAGTCTGGATCACTGATGTACCTTTTGAAGATTTGGTGAAAAATATTAAACTGTTCAATAGTTATTCAAAAACGAGTTTCCCATTATAGTCAATGGGAAAAAATTTATGTGTCTCTTGACAGCTGCCACCACTACATTTTATTAGTCATAAATGGCCTTTTACTTTCATGTGTGCTCATCTTGTTTTCAGTTAGCGAGAGAGAAATGTCTGGCATTTAAATTTGGGACCACCTAGGTAAACAATGATTGTTGTGTTTACCTAGTCGGGTCATGAGAATCACAGCACTTTCTTTTTGGGGAACCCCCAAATGCCTTTTAAAAGTCAGAGCCCCATAGTGTCACAAATTGTGACAGAAATAGCCATGACACTTTCGCAAATCACAAAGTGTTGTGCCTATTTGTGGCGAAACTGTCTGATTACAACAGTACTTTGACCAAAAACAGCAATTTTACCATCCCTGCAGCAAAATGGTTCAGGCTTTTGGCCTGAAATTTGCAAGTGGCAAACCCTGGTCCCACAGATGTGCCTTTTGGTCTTTTGGACCCAAAACATTCAAGCGGCCCATAGTTACAGTGCTCCACAGTTGAGAAATTTCCATAGGCTAACACTCGGTGCCCGTGGTGACTTTTTGGCGTCTGTATCTCTGAAACGGTCTGCAGATATGGATTTTTCGTTCTCTGCAACTTAGTCCACCTATAGCATGCGTGGAGGTATTGAAGTCATGCATACCATTGCAATGGGATTTTCACTACTTGCTATGGTTACAGAGATATTATCAAAAACATGTTACAAGGTTCCTTTGGAGAATTGCGCTTCTGTATGACTCCATACTTATGTATAGTAGGAGCACAGGGCCAAGAGGGCCGTGCTCCCTCATTTCATACCACTTACTAGTTAGATTACACTTTCTCAAGAAGGAAATTCATTGCAATAACTCAGTTAGTGCATCAGTTAGGAGTTGATACACAGCGACAAAAGTTTGGAAATGTAATTGTAATGTAACTCCCCGTTACAGGGGTTACTAGAATCAGTAAGACCTAGTGGTAGGCAGGAAGGCAGCTTGTGAAACTCCAGTTAAATGGATTTCACACTGTCTCACTCTGTTCGTAGTCTCAGCTGAGACTGAGAGAGAGCTCACCATAGAACATAGGCTGCATGAGCCACATTGGAATCTGCAGAAGGGAGTTAGATTAGAATGTTGGGAGTTTTGAACAGTCAGTTGGTAGTCTGCAGTTGGAGATTGTTGTGAGAGGAGCACAGCAGTTTGTGCATAGGCTCTTGGAGCCTCAGCTCTGAAACAGAGTTACATTTAGGGTAAGGTGTGTGTCTCTGCCTAAAGGACACTGTAAGCTGTTCTTTGAAGTGGTGGAGACCGCTGATACGGGTCTCTGTGCCCCATCCTTGAGGGGATGGGGCAGGAAGGTTGCCTGCTATTCCAGGGGCAACCCCTGGCTACTGCTAGAGAAGAAGCTGCCTTATGTTTTCCCAAGTGTGTGGGGTACAAGAAGATTTCGAGAATCGCCTGTGGGGCACCTGCAACGAAGCGTGAGTTCTGCTCTTTCTAAAGGGCCCATGTTTCATCCTGAACTGTGTTAAAGTAGGGATTGGACTACTGAAGTAGTGGGAGGCCTAGAGTAATAGGCTTAGCCAAAAGTAAAAGTATGTTCAAGTCCAGCACAAAGGGAAAGTCAAGACATGTAGAGGAGATGTGATATTCATCACCCAGTAATCTACATTGCCAAGCTTTCAAAGAGTTGTTTAGTATCCAGAGAAATGGCCGGGTATGGATTGTGGGAGCTGGAGGTGGGAGACCCTCCATCTTTAGTAACCAGGTCCACCTCTCGGATTTGCTCTGTGGATTTCTACTTTGCCTCATGCACTTGGCCAGTGATGAGGGCATACCTGTCAACCTTTTTCCCCAAATGTGGAACATTGCCTGTCAAAATGTGGAACAAATGGGCAAAATGTGGAACACTTAATCAAATCTTTACCTAAGAAGCTCAAAACACTGTTAAACTGTTGCATTTATGTTCAGAAAGTCTGTTATTAATTGAATAATATATATTTTGCATCATATACTATGGATTTTTGCTACAAAATGTTGACTTTGAATGTGGAACAAGTCCTCACAATATGGAACAGGGAGCTTTTGTGAAGTAAAATGAGGACGTTCCTCGTAATGTGGTACAGTTGAGAGGTATGGATGAGGAAGTACCCAGACGTGGGATTAGAAATTAAATTTCCTTTAGGAGTCGAAGGCTCTAAGGTGGTTTGGGGAGCCACCAACAGGAAAACTAGTTCATTCCCATATGGACCGTGGATCAAGTGGCGGCGGGAGCCGGACAGAGGAAAAACCAAGTAGTGTACAAGTTGGGCTGTATACCCAAAGCTGTGTGCAAGTCAGGCTGTGTGCCTGGTGGGTTCAGAGCCTGAGGGCTGGAATAGTGAAGAAGTGTTTTGTTGCCTCTAATCTGCATTACCAGGAATGTAGCCCTATGGGGTCCATCTATGCTTTGTTTGTTCAGTTTGGATGTGAATAAAAGCCACACTTTAGAATCCCATTCCTGGTTTTGGACATTACAGTTATTGCTTCCTGTGTTCGGATTTACTTGGGTGCCCTGTGCAGAGTAGCCAAACCTAGGCCCCTGTGCCGGTAACCTAGTCCTCCCAAAACCAGTCCCCACCAGGTACTGCTGTCAGCTTTAACAGCATGCCACCTGTCATTTTGCAAAAGGCAGGGGTAGGGGCCTTACATAATGTTAGGGTTACCCCTACCACCCACCCTCCACTCACCAACAGACATCTGGGTGTGCCATGGGGTAGTCAGGCCTAATTCTCACCCCATTCTCCTATGTTGGCAGCATGTAGGCTTGTTTACTCATGGAATGGGGTGAGGATTAAGCTAACTAGCAATGGCACCTGATCTGTTGAGTGAGTGGAAAAATGGTAGGGGTAAACCTAACATCACATTTCCAAACTTTGTTGCTGTGCTATCAACCTAGCTGATGCATTAATGGAGTTTTGCAATGGATATATATATACATAGATATATTAGAGGCAAAAAATCCATTTAATGTTAGTTAAGGTTGTTCCTAACAACAAAGAGAAGTCGGTGTTAGGGTTGAAACCCCCTTGGACCCCCGCCACCCCCAACGGCATTGGGGTCGCATTGGGATCATCAGCCCTAACTCTCACCTCATGACATGTGTAAGCAGCAGAAGTGTAGGAGAATGGGGTGAGGTCAGGACCAGCAGATCCCAATGCGCACCCAACTCGCCGGTGAGGCGGGGGTCAGGAGGTTTTCAACCTAACACCAATTTCCTCACTTTGTCACTGTGGAACAACCTAACTAATGCATTAAACTGAGTTTTTGCCTCTAATTTCCCTTCTTTTTTTGAGAATGATATCGAGAACTAGTGAATGTAATGCAGGCGGGAGGCCTTGAGGCCCGACACGTGATGTCTTGTGACATAGTAACAGGAACAGCAATGCAAACAGAAGCGCTAACAGTGGTGCACATGGTAGCATCAAGTGCAAATGAGAACAGAAAGAGTACTTGCTTACGGTGGCATAGACAGGAGCGGTCTGCCACATGATTTATTGTCACATAGTAACATGGTGCCTGCAAATGGAAATGTCAATGTGCATGGTGACGCAAAGTGAAACAGAAGAGAAACAGTACTGTAGACACAAATGGCAAAAATAACAGAAACACAAGCATAAATGAAAGCATAAGGGATAACATACATGGTGGCTAGACATCAACTGTAAGTGAAAGCGGTACAGAACATAGCGTAAAGAATGATGTAACAGTAATGTAAGGGCACAGGCTGTTTTTCCCAAAAGCTGCATAGAGAAAGACAGTGAGTATAAAGAATGTATGCATAATAATGGTATCGGAGCAGAAAATGAGGACTTGGAATACTAAATAGGTTATATCCCAGGAACGTCTGACGTATAAAAAAATTTAAAAGTCATATGATTTCGACTGTTCTGGCTAGTTTTGTACTTAGCCCCATTATGGGGCTAAAGCATTTCGACGAAAAGTCCATATCTAGCACCCTTTCCGAGATACGGGCCCTGAAAGCGTGGCGAACACCATAATGTTATCCTATGGGAAAAAAGAAATTCGAGTGCCATAACTTTGCCTCCCTGTAATATGTTTTCACCAAACCACTGAAAGGCACATCTGTGGGCTGTTGGCTGTCTTCCCTCAAATGTCAGGAAAAAGACCTAACCGTTATTTTGCAGCAGGGTGCCAAAGGATTCCTGTAATCGTTGGCGACGTAATGTTATCCTATGGAAAAACTGTCAACTTTGGAGTGCTGTATCTTTGCCGCCATGTAATATTTTTCAATGCAACATTGAAAGGCACATCTATGAGATGTCACTGCGTTCCCTCAAATTTCAGTCAAAACTCCCAACCGTTCTTTTGCAGCGGTGCCAAAGAATTACTGTTATTTTGGGCATAATTATTAGCAAAGTAGTGTCGCAATTTCTGAAAGCTTTATAAAAATTGCGACACTTCGTTAGTGCGACACTACTTTGCTAAATACTTTTCCAGAAATCTGAAAACATATTTCTGGGGTGTTTCACCAAAATAAAGACATGGCTGGCATCCTCAGGGCCCGACTAGGTGAATACAAAAAGAATTAGGTTGCTAGAGGGTCTCAATTTTAAATGCCAAGCATTTTCTGATCACTAACTGAAAGCGAGATGGCAGATTTGCGACAGTAACAGGGCCATTTGCAACAGTAAAAAGTGCATTTGTGACACTGTCGAACTTTTTGTTAACTTTTCCCATTGACTTATATTGGGAAATTGTTATTTGAATAACTTTTGAACAGTTTAATATTTTTCACGAAATCTTTGAAGGCACATTGGGGACCCTGGTTGCATGTTCCCTGAAGATTTCGGGCAGGTCGTCTAAACCATGCGACCTGTAGGCGTGACAGCAGAATTCCAGAAAAAGTGTAAGCGCCGTGCAGATCACACTTAATAACTCCGCAGCCATATATCCGACCGGTACGAGATTTGGCAAATCAAAGGCCTATGGTTCTTGATCATGTATTCCAAATTTCAGATAAATTTGTCAAGCAGTTTGCAAAGTTATTAAGGTGCAAAATTTTGGGTTTAACATAGAAATGGCTCCTCAACCCTAACTACATGGTAGCACTACCGTGCTACCATAATATATATATTGTATAGTTGCATGGCCACTTCTGTGTTAAACCCCAAACATTGCACTAATAACTTTGCAACCATTTATCGATTGCCTGAAATTTTGCATTAGTAACCTCTGACCATACATCTCTGGATCTGAAAAGCTGCATTCCAGTCAGATATACGGTTGTGGAACCATAGAGCATCTAAAAGTGATAATTACCAACGTTTTAAATTTTTTGGTTGGGCATAATGGACAGAAGAATGTGTCTGAGTAGATTCAAATGTGCCTGTCCATATGTGGCCTGGGTTGGCCTGGTGCCTTTTGAAGATCTGGTGAAAAAATATAAATCCGTTCAAAAGTTATGCAAGTTTTCATGTCTCATTGTAGCCTATGGGAAAATTTATATGCATTGCAAAAACTATCGTGAAAACATTTCTTCGTATGCAACATTTTTTGTGCCGAAAACATTCCATTATGAGGCATAGGGATATCACAAAAACATTTTTGTTGTCACGAAAGCATTTTTCTTGTTACAAAACAATACTCCACAACATTGTCCCATGTGTTGTTTTCTTTGTCACTTCATTGTGCCAAGGTGGATTGTGCTTTTGGCTGAAATTTGCAGGGTGGCAAGCCCTGGTCCCAGAGATGTGCATTTGGTGGTTTGGTCCCAAACCATTCAATGTCCCATAGTTACAAGCGTTCAAAAGTTAAGCAATTTCCAATAGGCTAACATTGTGGCACCTGCGGTCCTTTCTGTGCCATATCTCGAAAACTATTAGAGATACAGATTTTTGCTACCCTCAGCTAGGTGGACTAAGCTTGTGAAGAAGTTTCAAAGTCATAGATTACACCTGCAGTGGAATTTTTCATAGCTGCTACAGTTACTGCGATATTGCCAAATAAGTGTTACAAGGGTTACTTTGCAGTACTATGGAGCTGCTGTTGGCTCCATATTTAAGTGTAAGTGGGGCGGGGCCCAGAGGGCCACACTCCCACATATGCATACCATTACGAAAAATGGGCAATGTGAAGGGAGCACAGAGCCTGGAGGCCCATGCTCCACAAACACATACCACAAACCACTTATATTACAGTTTCTCAAAAGAAGACATTCTAAACATAATTAAAGTGACATCAGAGAGCTTGAATATCTTAAGTGTGCTTTCAGCTGAACCAAACTTAAAGGTCAAAGGTTGTCCAGAGATAACAGCAGGCAGAGAGTTCAACCCACATATATTATACCATGTATCAGTCTAATGAATAACAAAACACTAGGATTCTCTACTCACCAAATTATATGTCAAGTGAAAAAAATACCCAAGGACACATGCTTCAAGGGTGAGGTAAGAGAACACCAGTAGAAGCCAACTTCAACTCTGCTCAGAACTCTGTTAGTTTGGGAATACAGCTAATGACAAGAAAATGACCTGAATAAAACAATTGCATGCCAAAATGAAAATATTAGCAAGTAAAAAATAAAAATAAGACCCAAAAATTACAACAACAGAAATTATCTTTACATGGCATATACATAATACATGATAATACATAATAGCTGGTCGAGAGTATGTTGGGACTATATCTCCAGCTAGCTGTACATTCATCAATGTGATACACTTACTCACTTTGGGCAAGCATCACGTTAATCCTTCTATATGCCATGTAAAGATAATTTCTGGTGTTGTAATTTTTGGGGCTTATTTTTATTTTTTACTTGCTATGGTAAAATGGTTTCTTTCTTTACAGGTAAAATAAAACAAATGTTTGGCCACGCTGGGGTGGGCTCCCAGTGTGCCCATGACTTTTGGGGTTATGTTGTGACACACAATGGGGGTGGGGTGGGGGAGGAACATGCAGATGCAGTCACCCTTCTGTGAGTGGAGGCACAGTGAGGTGGGCTCCCAGTGTGCCACACAATGTGGAGGGTGGCGGACATGCCGACTTCGGGATTGCACCTCCGATGTCGGCCTTCTTTGGGGATTGTGTGGTGGTGGTAGGAGTCACCGCCATGTTTATTGAATTGTTTCAACAGGGCGAGCACGTCACGGGAGGCGTGTCATCTGTGCCGCTGCATGACAAGCTTGTCTCTGATTGCAGCGGAACATTTCTTTCAAGTTGGTGGCACTTTACATAATACTGGTGTCAGTACTAGCATGCTGGCTAACTGGGAAATGAGGGTGCCATCTTTATTGAAATGTTTCACCAGGAAAGGCACATATGGGAGGCATGTCATCTGTGCGCTGCATGACGAACTTGTCTCCAAATGCAACGGCACATTTCTTTCAAGTTGGTGGCACTTTACATAATGCTGGTGTCAGTACTAGCATGCTGGCTAATTGGTAAATGAGGGGTGCCATCTTTATTGAGAATGTTTCACCAGGAAGAGGCACATATAGGAGGCGTGTCACCTGTGCCACTGCATGACAAACTTGTCTCAATTTGCAGGCATTTCTTTCAAGTCAGTGGCACTTTACACAATACTTGTGTCAGCGCTAGCATGCTGGTGAATGGGGAATGAGGGCGCATTTACTAAAAAGTGCCCTGCATTTGTCAACACTGACACACCTCTGCATTTCTCCTGCTACCACAAGATGTTGCTTGCGCATGTGCAAGACAACATAAAAGCAGACACTTTACATACAAGAGTAAAGAATTTAAGGAGGAAAATGTGTAGTTACCTCATGAGCTTGCTAGGAATTGGTCTTGTGCCTTCCTACTCTTCCCTCTGATATTATTTTATTATTTCTTCAGTTTTTGGTTTGAGTCCTATCTACTACCAGCTACCTGAGTCATTACGTGTCAAGATTAGGACTCGGTACAGAGACCCAGAGGAAGGGAAGATTGGGGAGTTGACCTTGTGGGAGGGAACAAGCTGTACCTGCTGTGTAGTTTTAAACACAAATCAGTTCCACTTCTTAAAGAAATAGTGTTTTGCTGCATTTTGTGAACTCCTATGTCTGGAGAGTTTTGTTAAATGTGCTGAAATAAAAATAACTGATTTGAAATGCCAGTAATGTTGTTTAATTTGACCTTTTCTGTGCTGTCCATTTTGAAATCAGCACTGAAACTGTAACAAGTAGTACTGTGTATGCACAAGTGGCTCCAGATAGGATGCGACAATGTTGGAAAGATGAACCAGAAAGCCTGAACTCTGACCCTGGCAGCACAAACAAAGTGGACAAGGAATGCCTCTTCAGTCTCAGTGGAAACAAAAACCTGAGGGCACTGCCTTAAGTTAGAGGGGTTCAAAAGGAGTCCAGGAGGATTTCTTCATGGATTGGGTGGTGGCAGGGTGGAATGGGTTCCCTGAGAAAGTAGTAGCACTTGGAAAAAGTGTTTTCAAAGGAACTGGATAACATAAAAGGTAGACTCAAGGCCCAAAGGGAATAGCCAAAAATGGTGAGGGTATCAGTTGGGGGGTCCTAGCTGCTACTGGGGACTCTGTGATACAAGCAGACTTGATAGACTGCAAGGCTTTATTTTGCTGGCACCTTTTATGTTCGTATGTTCTAATAATAGGCAGTGTGACCTAGTGGTAAGAAAACAAACAGTGAAACCCACTCAAATCCTACCACAGCCATGGGCGTTGTGTAGGAGCTTGAACAAGTTGCACCCCTTGAGTCTGACTCCTTCTAGCTGTAACACTAAGAAGAGCAGGCCCGGCTGAAAATGAGACACTGTATGTCAGTGTGACTTCTGGTTCAGGGAACAATAAAATAATGTTTAAAAAGCAATTTTCACTGGCTCAGTGGCATGAAGGGCTGAGGCACTATGTTTTACCTCCTTCCATACCAGCGATCCATGTTCATGGTGCAAGCAGGTTGCTGGAGGCTGGCCAGTTGGGGAGGGCTGGGTACAGACTGATTGGCTGCTGCAGCTCTCCTTTCCGGATAGGGAGGTTGGCTCTCCTGGCCTTTGACTGCCACCATGTGCAGGCATAGTGGTGGTGCAGGTGTCAGCGGGAGCCAGGTACTAAGCCAGGGGTGGGCGGAGGAGTCACTGGGCCAGGGTGTGCTTGTGTGCCTCCACAAACACATGTCTGACCTTGTCTGGGACTCTAGGGGTAATGGGAGAAAACAAGAAGGAAAATTGGGGTTGAGGCTTGATGAAGCCCCCCACTAGCACCAACGGTTCTCCCAAGGTTGGAGGAGGTATAACTCGGGATAGCCACAGAGCTGGAATGGGATGGCTGATACAGCAGCCCAGCCTGCCAGAAGGATAAAGGTATAGCAAAACACAAACAAAAAGCCAGTTTCACTTACATATGGGTAGTCAAGCCTCCCACTCCGGGTACTGCAGAAAACATCATCACAATGCTTCCGATAATTAAAACAACAGAGAGGTAAACAATAGTTCTGTGTAAGAGAGGAACACAAGGCAATTCAATAAAATGTTTTATTAATGAGCAGTCAAACCATCCTGCACAGATACTCTATAATAGGCATCAAACCAATCTTCTATGTAGGCAGTGTCCACGAAACATGATTCTCAGCCAACTGTTCCAGGAATCATCATGAAACTAAAATATTGTCTATGACTAGCCTGCAATTAGTGCACTTACAACCATAATAAACTATTATAAAGAGTCAGTGTGTCGTAATAGAGACTTTGAGCATGCTTATGTCACTGGAAACATTTATTAAAAGGGTTTATTAGGGAGCAATATCTGCTAATGATTTACGTCACAAAGTTCTGCAGAGCGCTGGCAGTATAATATAGAGGTTAAAGTAACTAGCTTTGAAGGAGCTTGTTATATTCAGCAGACATGAGTGAGTCACTTAACCTCCCAAGCCTTCCCAGGTCACTGCTGAAAACAAGCCTTTGGACTAGTGGACCTTACCTGGTTACCAAAGAATAAAAAGATCACTGCTAGGAGAAACTAGTAATTTTAGAATAATAGTTGGATGAAGGTGCAAATGTATGCTGCACCTGAGTCTGAGTCGGCCTGATCTATTTTTTTTGAAAACTGGTAACCGGGAAAGGCACACCGAGTCAAGTCTAATTTCTAGGTGCTACGAGGGAGAGAGTTACAGGAGTAAACAGTATAAAAGTACAGTGCTTTACATGATGCAGATAAAGTGCAGACAATTAAAATACATAACTGGTACTGTACAAGCGTGGAACAGGGTAAAGTGTAAAATATGTTGTATGAGCAATGAGTGCAATTGAAGTTGAATTGGCATCAAGCTATACAAAATCAGTCAAAACAGGTGCAGGTGGGTGGGTTAAGGAGTTTCAGCTGATGCCTGAGGGACCCTAAGGAGGTGAAGTGATGAATAGACTGAGGGAGCTGGTTTCAGAGCAATGGCAGATGATAGCAGAAGGCAGATAGTCCAGCAGAGGAATGGGGTGAGGGTGGAGAAGGTTCACTGGTTCCTTGAGCAGAGGAAGCATGGAGCTGGAGGGACTGGAGAGGAGTGAGGTGAGATAGGATTTCAGCAAGCCAAACCAGTACTTGGAGATGAAGAATGTGTTGTGTAACTGGTGACATGAAGGTAGGGGAAGGATGGAAAGGAGCAGTAGAGGTGCAATGGTGGAAAAGTGGAGGAGTTAGTCACAAAGTGACAAAGGCATTGCAGAGGTATCCAGTCTGGCTAGAGAGTGGTAGTGTCTGAGCATCCCTGCTCCTGTTTTACAAAGATCGTCCATTTGTGACACAAAATCTTGATTTGTGGGGAAAAATGTTATAGAAACATAGAAATTGTTGGCAGATAAGGACTGCCATGCTCCTTCCACTTCAGGGTTCCCAAATATCTTTCCCATGTATGTTTAAATCCCTCCATTGTGTTTGCTCCCACCACTTCCTGTGGCAGACAATTCCATGCATCCACCATGAAGGAAAACTTCTGCACATTTCCCTTAACCTGCCTCCTCAATTTTATATCATGCCCCTCATTCTTGTACTCCTCCTAGAGTGGAACATGTCACCCTGCACCTTGTTTATGCCTTTAAGGTACTTGATTGTTTCTATCATGTCCCCGGTCCCTCCTCTCCTCCAGTGAGTACATATTGAGGTCCCTCAGTCTCTCCTTATGTTTTCTGGTACAAGCCCTGTACCATCTTTGTCGCCTTCCTCTGGACTGTCTTCACCCGTCAATGGTCTTGTGAAGATGTGGCCTTCAGAACTGTACACAGTACTTTAGGTTCAGCCTCAACATGTTTTATACAATGGTATCACCACCTCCTTCCTGCTAGTGATACCTGGCCTATGCACCCTAGCATGCCACTGGCTCTCCTGCTGCCTTTGTACTTTACCTTGACACCTTTAGGTCATCTGAAATGATAGCCCAGATCTCTCTTCCTTGGTGATCTTCAACAACTGCTCTGCATCCTGTAGCTCTCTTCAGGGTTCTCTCATCCCAGGTGTATTATTTTACACTTCTTGAATTGAACTCCAGCTGCCATACCTTTGACCATTTTCAAGCTTTCCCAGGTCACGCCTCATTTTCTCCACTCCCTCTGGAATATCCACCTTGTTGCAGATCTTGGTGTCATCAGCACACAGGCAGACCTTACCCTCCAGCCCTTCTGTTATGTCACTAATGAAGACATTAAATAGTAGTGGCCCAAGGCCTGATCACTGAGGTACCCCAATGGTCACCCCGCTCTTCCCTGGATTGTATCCCATTCACCACCACCCTCTGCCTCGTGTCTGTTAAGCATTTCCTCACATAGTTTACTGCCTTATGGCCTGTGCCCCAGACTCCCCATCTTGTTAACCACCGTTTTATTTGGGGCCGGTGTCGAGAAGGCCTTGCTGAAATCAAGGCAGGCGACATTCACTGCTCCACCCTGATTTAACTCCTTGTCACACAGTCAAAAAATCAATCAGATTTATTTGACATGACCTCCTGCTGTGAATCCATGCTGCCTTGGATTTTGGAGCCCATTAGTTCAGGTGTCCAACTATTCTTTCTTTAAGTAGTGCCTCCATGATCTTCCCCACTACTGAGATGAGGTTGACTGGCCTACAGTATAGTTCTCCGCCTCCTCCCTGCTATCACTTTTGTGGAGCAAAACTACATGTGCCCTCCTCCAGTCCTCCGGAACTACTCCTGTGTTTAGAGACTCTGTGAACAGGACTGTCAGAGGTGCTGCTAGCTCCCTTCTCAATCCATTAAGATCCTTGGGTGTATGCCATCTGGCCCCATTGCTTTGCCCACCTTCAGTTTTGTGAGCACCCCAGGACTCTCTGTGGAAGGACTAATGTCCATCCCCACCGCTTTGTATCTGTTGCCCAACTGTGGCCCCAGACCCTCTCCCTCTTCAGTGAATACCGAACAGAAACACCTGTTCAGTATTTCTGCCTTCTCAGATCTCCCTCTTTACACTCCGCTTCATCCCCTCTGAGCCTTACAATCCCCCGACTTTCCTTCTTTCACTGATGTATCTGTAGAATGTCTTGTCCCTTTCTTTACTCTCTGCACCAATCTTTCCTCAGTCTGTGCCTTTGTGCTCCTTATAGCCTTTCCAGCCTCCCTTAGATGTTCTAGGTACTGTACACCTTCCTGTCTTCATCCCTTTGAGTCTCCTTATATTTCCTGAACCCTGCTCTTCTGGCTAACTTTCACTGCCACCTCTTTCAAGAACCTAGTGGTTTCCTCCTTCTCTTGCCTTTGTTTACCAACCTGACGTATTGGTTCATCATTTCTTCTATGGCTCCTTTCAGGTGTTCCTACTGCTCCTCAACTCCCTTACTACCCCTTTCTGGGTTCTTTCCCCCATCATGGCAAAGTCCTCCCTTCTGAAATCTAAGGCCTTTGCCTCTGTGTGATTTGACTGTGTCCTCGTCCCTATGTTAAACCACACTATAGGCTCGTTCACACAGCCCCTACTCAGAATGGCACCCCATATCATTCTTGCAGCAGCTTCTGAAAATGCTGCAGAGCGGTGTTCATACAGCAGCTGTCTTGCGCTGATGTAGGAGGTTTATAAGCATGTTCTGGCATTTTGAGAGTGTTCTGAGTGGGTGGAGTCACCAGCCTCACATCCTCTGCCGACCACGTAAAGGGCGGCCATTTGAAAAGGGGACTTTTTTTTAGCTTATAACAGCTTGATAAATGTGACCCAAAGTACCCTGCATGTTATGTGGGGTCACTACCATTTTTGTTCCAATTCAGGGTAAAGCTTATGTACTATTGTCTGTCAGTTAATGTTCTGTACCACAGCTAGCAATCATTGCTGATGTGGACATGTTCAGATAGTAGACAGGTGGAAATGACTGCATCAGAATGTGATCCCAGGGAAAGAAGGACCGCTGGTTGCAATGCAACATATCGGAAAAACTGCCGATATGGTTGCGTTCACATGTCCTCAGCATCAACGATCTGATCAATGTGCACTGACAACAATGGCACAGAATTATCAGTGTGAACCAACCTTATGTGGTGGTCACTGGCCCTCAGCTGACCCTCCACCTCGACCTCTGTGATTCTGTCCCCACTGATCAGTACTAAGTCTAGAATCGCCCTGGCTTTGTTGGGATCAAGCGCTAGCTGCCTGTAGCCTGCTCCCTATAGGGACTCTAGGATGTCCCAGCTCCTGGTTGAAGTAGTCGCTGGGCTGATAAAGTCTCGTCTGGCATATTGAAATCACCAAAGCAGAACTTCCCCTTTAGCTGCCATCTTATGTATTTCATCTACCAGTTCCTATCCGTCTCCACCCCTGTGCTGGAGGCCTGTAGATCACTCCTGTGTGTATTGCTGTGCCGTTGCCAGGTTCGAGGGTGACCCACAATGCCTCAGTTATTTACAGTATGTCATTTTTTGTTTTTGCAACAGTTGCATCTGTTTTGGACATGGAATTCAGACACAGACCATCTAATAGGTTCTGTAACAGTTTGGCCATTTTATGCTTTTACTGCAGGATTTATATTAATATCATGTAAGCTGTAATTTTGTCCTGTCATACCTACTGTATACCCCCTTCTCCCCAGGCATGGCTAAAAATGGGTCTTTGATCCAGACCACTTTCCTGGTATATCAAATAAATAAATAATAAAAGAAAAGTTATTTTCCCATTGCTTCACACAAATTACTGTCAAATTACAGAACCCCGTGTGAGTAGTTCCCTGGTATCATTGAAGGAACTGAGCCTACCACTGTTGGGAGTGTTTTAAGCCTGCTTAGGCCACCAATGGGGAAAAAAGCCCACAGTGAGTACTTTTATAAAAGAACAAGACACAGTTTGTTTGAATGGATAGGAGTGCTCTTAGGAGGGACAAGGAGGAAAAGTAAAAGTGGCTGTAGACTTAGTCAAAGCGTTGCTTTCAAACAAGCATGGTGCAGGCAGAACTGAGACTTGGTGAGTGTGAAACTGAAGCTAAACAGAACTTTCCTGTATTTGATATTTACAGAGTTTGCTACTAAAGCCCTGAAGGCAGTACTAACCACAGAAGAATGCCATGGATGAATGCCCCAAAAAGTGGAAGTAAAAATCCCCTGTCCCTTCTACAGTGGCTCACCCAGAGGAGGAAAGAAGTCCCTGAAGCAACAGAAGATACCCTTGTTTTAGGTGCTCCCACAAGGGAAGGATGTATTGCTCATCCCACTTTGTAGAATGTGCGAAGATGGAGGATTGGCAGCACTTTGGGGGTGTGCCAATGCCTCAGGCGTTTGTCAACAGCTGAATCAGAGGAGTCCGTGTTGAAAAACAAACAAAAAAAAGAGTCAGTGTGTTTGCCTGAGTTGGGCTAAGGAATTGTTTTCTGTGCAGTTAGCTAGGTGAAGCAGAAACTGAGAATGGGGGAGTGGCTTAAGCAGAAGGAAGCCAGGTGTTTGCATTTAAAATGGACCTATATAGCTTTTGCCAGAGAACAGCAAGAGGAAGGAGCTGCTGTTAGAACTTTACTGGGACTATATTGCCCTCTGTCCTCCCTCTACCTCTCCCCCACCCTTAGCCAGTTCTACTTTTCTAGGCACAGGATTTGATGACAACAGGAACTTCCTGTTTGGGAGAAGGAAGGAGTGATCAGAGACACAAAAGACTCACCATCCTAGAAGGAAAAGAGTAGCTCTCCACCCCCAGTCTGACTCTGAGCAAGTAAGAAGGAGACTACTGAGAATATAGGAACTTCCTGTCCCAGAACAGGAAGATCAGAACTTAAGAGCATGGAGGCAGATGGAAAGTAGGGAGGAAAAAAACATTTTCATTAAAAAAAAAAATAAGACAGAGGAAAAGAGTAAGTATACAAAACAAGAGTTAAGGGGTCACAAATAAGACATGATGGGAGTGGTGCAGTGCAGTGGCTGTGGAGCAGCAGTCTTCCGGGAGATGTTCTGGAGGATGCGGTATTGTTCCATCTGCTGGCACCTCTCTGGACAAAGGGAAGAGTTGCTTATCTCAAGGCTGAGTTGACCAGGATTCAGGGACCTCCTTTCCTCCCAGGGACCACCAGGGCCAACGCTGCAGCCGCAGAGGATGCCAAAAAGAGGAGTGGTTGGACCACAGTGGACTCAGGGAGGTGAGGGTGGTGAAAAAGAGGCACATCCACCAGTTGTACCTCTCCACAATTCATATGCCATTCTGACACAGTGTGGTTCCTCTAGGGGCACCTGCAGTGAAGACCAAGGAGGATGCTGGAAACCTGCACAAGGAGACCCGCGGGAGGTGGCATGGGACCCCAGGGAAGAAAACAATTCCTGGTGGGGGACTCCATTGTTAGGAGAGTAGAACTGGGGAGGAGAGGGAGGGGTAAGGTGCCTGCCTGGCACCATGGCTTGGAGGGACAGGAGGCGAATCCTTAGGATCATGGGAGCAGCTGCATGGGAGGGGAGCTGCCTGTCATTGTCTACCTGGGACAAATGACCTGGCTGGGAAAGGGATCGGAGCAGTGCAGAAGGAGTTTGTGGAGTTGGTATGGGGCCTTAGACAAGTAGCATGCTAACCTTCTAAAGAGCTGCCTGTCTATGGCATGGGTGAGGCTAGGGTGCTCTGATCCATGGGATTCAATCAGTGGTTGAAAACTGGAGCAGAGCTCAGGGTTTGACTTCACTGGAGACTGGGGGTCCACGGGAAAGGATGTAGCCTATACTGGTGCGATGATCTGCATCTGTCCAGGAGGGAACCAGGGTCCTAGGTGATAGAATTAAATGCTTCATTGACAAGCATTTAAACTAGTCGTGGGGGACTGAAAAGGAGAAGAAATCCTAGCCTACCCCCAAATCAAGGTTGTTAGTGAGGTAAATACTAAGATAGAAGTCAATAGGAAAAGGGCAGGGTAAATGGAGAAAAGACAAAGGCAGTATGGACAGAGATGGGGCAAAAGGGGTAAGGCCATCAAAAATGGAGGATAATGAGTACCATTGCCCATAGTGTAGGTAACAAGCTCCCTGAATTGGTGGCCTTGATGGAAGAGGGATGCCTGGATATTGTGGCAGTCACAGAAACATGGTACACAGCGAACCATGACTGGGATGTCAACATACCAGGGTACACAATCTACAGGAGGGACAGGGAAGGTATAAGAGGAGGAGGAGTAGCTCTCTGTGAGGAAGAGATCAAAGCAACAGAACTAAAGGGTAAACAGGGAGGAGAGGAGGCACTGTGGGTCACCCTGGAGACTGGAAATAGCACCACAATTCGCACAGGGTTGTATACAGACCCCCGTCTCCAGGAGGAAATGGACAAGAAATCAATCAATCAAGCAATCAAAATCTTTATTTATCCAGGTGAACATCGTTGAGTAAGCTCATTTACAAGATGGACCTGGATAGCTCCAAATCAAATAGTACAATGCATACAGAGATATTTACAAGAGAGTCAAATAACACAAGTAAAGAACAATTAATGCAATTAATTCAAGTAAGTACTCAATGTTACCTCAGTCATATCAGTTCAGATTACTTCTGTAATATTTAAGGAGGACATAAGATGAGGCTTAGTAGGAACTTCAGTAGGAAAAGTGATCAGCCACTCGTGTAGGGGAGTGGACTCAAGTATAAGAATATCAAAGTAGTGTAATCACACAGTATCCTAAATGTAACACTCTAAACAGAAGGATAGGGTCTTAACAGTCAAGGAGAAAGTAATTACAGTTCTTTTTGGCAAATTTCGGCATGGAAATCAGATTTATGCTTGGTTTAGAATGGACACAGAAGCTGACTGCAGGGACCAATCGAAGCCAATGCTGAGGAGTGCTCACATTCTGATTGGATGGCTGCTAATGCCATGCTTTGCTAATGGAGAGTCTGAGCTTAGGTTCACAGGTGGCGGTAGAGGCAGTGCTGACCACGAAAGCATCCTGGGATGGCAGAGAAAGGAGATATTGCTGATGGGGGACCCAAATATGTCAGATGTTAACTGGATCACCTGTGCTGCTGCCACATCCACGAGCAGGGACATTCTCGATGCCATGAAGGGGCATGCCTCAGACAGCTAGTGTTGGAACCCACTTGGAAGGGAGCAATCTTAGACCTGGTATTCTCAAATGGGGATGGAGGGAGGATCTCAGATCTAGAAGTGGGTAGCCATCTAGGAACAAGTGACCACCAAACAGTCAAGTTCATGATAAACTCAGCTGTGAGTCAAGCTATACAAAAAGTAAAGGTACTGGACTTCAGGAGGGCTGATTTTGGGAGACTGCCTCAGAAAAGCATTAGGAAACAGACAAGAAGGAGGGGTGGAGCAGCAATGGGAAACATCAAAACTGCCATCACAGAGGCAACAAACCTTTGTGTGAAGTAAATAAACAAATCAAAATGAAAGAAAAAACACTATGGTTCTCAAAAGAGGTGGCTGGGAAGATCAGGGAGAAAAGATAGCATTTAGGGAATATAAGGAAACACAGAAGAGTAGGACAGAGAACTATACCAGTTAAAGCAGAAGGAAGCGGTGAAGGAAGTCAGAATAGCAATGGCCCAAACCGAGGAAAAGATAGCCAACTCAGTTAAGAAGGGAGATAAAACCTTTTATAGGTACATTAGGGGTGAAGAAAGACAAACAGAGGGATACTAAGGCTAAATAAAGAGGAGGGTGGGTGGGCAGAGAAGGACAGTGAAAAAGCAGGGATACTGAGCGAATACTTCTGCTCAGTATTCACAAAAGAAGAGGAGTGGGAGGTACCTAATCAAGTCAATAGAAGCACTCTGGATGGGGGGTAATAGAGACATAGAAACATAGACTTTGACAGCAGGTAAGGACCGCTAGGCCCACCTAGTCTGCCCATTTCCTACCTAGAGGATAAGCTGCAGATCCTATTTAACCAACAGCCTATTTCTTCCTACTCCCCACAAAATTGCCATATGTCTGTCCCATGCATTCTTGAATTCTCTCCAAGTTTTGGACCCCACAACCTCCTCAGGAAGGCTGTTCCATGCATCCACCACCCTCTCTGTAAAAATACTTCTTCACATTGCCCCTGAGCCATCCCACCTCTATCTTCAAATTGTGTCCCTTTGTTCTTGCACATCTCTTTTTCTGAAAGATGCTACCCTCTGGGGTGTGGTTTGGCCACCAGGAAGATGGCAGCCTAAAAGAAGCTCTCACCCTGAAAGTGTCCATCCGTGCTTAATCTCCAAATCCGTGGAGCCTGACCTGAAAAACAGCTCTATGAGCGGGTGACAATTATACCTTCCGAGCGGTGTCTGTTTTAAGTGGAGTTGGGTAGAGTGGTGGCATTTTGAGCGCCATATGTTCGGTGAATTGGCAGAGTATTGAGAGGCTGAGTAGGCCCGGCTCGCAACCCTAGACTTAGTATACGCATAGCAGAGGAGTGGAGACGGTGGCTGAGCTTTATGGGAAGACAAGCTAGAGAATAGCTCAAACCAGGACTGCAGTTTTCTTTCATACGGTGGTGAAAAAAAAGAAAAAGTTTCAGTAATGACGAGCTCTGCAGCCACTATCGGGGAACAGAATGCAGCACTGGTAAGCCCGACAACCCCCTGCAGTAGAGGAGTCCCTGTGTCATATTACGCACCTGCTGGAGACCTTAATTACAAGGGTGGATGGACTAGCTTGTCGCTCTCAAATACTGTTACAGAGGTCAAACAATTACAGGACAAGGTTAATGTACTGGAGCAAAAGGCAGAACACTGCAAGGACCAACAGTGCGATTGTGGCAGAGGATGAGACAGCACGAGGGCGCCTCGAAACCTTATGAAGCAGGGCAGAGGATCATGAAAATAGAAACCGATGCAACAATCTACGTATCATCAGCCTGCCGAGGGAGCAGAAGGGCAGGATATGGAGACATTTTTAAACAACAACATCCCTATGATATTGGATGAAAGATGGCAGGGCCCCATTGGAGCTGAAAGGGCCCACAGAGTGACCGCTAAATCAAAAGCAAATGGACCATCCCTGACCTATAGTGGTGTACCTGTTCGCTATTCAACCAAGGAGAGGATACTAAGGCGGCGAGGAATTTAGGAGAGTTGTACTGGCAAGGGGTTCCAATTCAAATCTATAGGGACTTCAGAAGAACGGCAGCAAAGAGAAGAGCTTTTGGCCCTATCAAGAGGTTTTGTACCAGAATGATTTTCGTTTCAAATTAAGAACCTTACCAGACTCTGGGTCAGCAAAGGGGCAAGAGGTGGTGGTGGATTGTCAAGAGGAGTTGGGCGTTGGTTGGCCCGGTCACGGCCTGGTTCGCAATATCAAACTACATTACCCAAAAAGCTCTGGGAACCTCATGTGCCTACCTCTTTGGTTAGGAACCTCTTGGCTGGGTGAAGCATGTCTGGGAGCACAATAGTGATGGGACCGGTGCAACCAGTTGGGAACCCCTGGTGGAAGGAGAGCAGGCCATCACAAAACCAAATCCCCACAAAAGAGTCACACTAGCTCCTTGCCACAGAGGTTGGACATTTCCTTTACTAAATCCAGACACAGAGCACGAAGTGGACCGCAGCAGTCGCCAAGTAAAGACCCTCCTGCAAAAATTTTAGAGATGATTCATCTGGGCCAGCAGAACACAGGAACTTGGAAGCCTCTTACCATGTGGGTATGGAGACAGAAGTTTCAGGGGACTGGGCTGATCATCCAGACAGTACTTTAATGGAACCGTGAGGCCCGTCAAGTTTGAAACCTGGCCCTTGTCCTACACAGCGGCCGCCAAGGCTACTCCTGATACGGGACTCTCCCTTGGGGACCACCCGAGCGGGCCAAGGCTCGAATACTTGGACTTTCAAGGAGTGAAGGATTGTACATGGCTAAGATTATTCCTCTTATTTCCCACAATGTATATGTTTTTCTCTCTCCTTTATCTCCTTCCTTATTATGGAAGGGAAGAGAGAATACTCCCCACCTTCCTTTTTCAATCACTGCTTAAATCAAGGTTGAAAGGCTTTTTTCAATGGGAGTGTGAGGCACTAGGGAGTGGTGGTTGGCGGTTCCTAATTTTGTTCTCCTTAATGTAATGGTAGTGAACATGGTCTCAGGGATATGGCAGTAATCGGAAGGTAGATGTCCCAATTCCCCACTCTCCTTACTGGTCTTCCCTGTTTTTAGGGGATGATGTCACAGAGTGGGTGGGGGACACATAACCCCTCCCCTCCTTATCAGGATTTTATCTTTTTCTCTATTGCCTTTTTTTTTGGACCTGTTACCCCCTCCATCCCTCCCGCAGTCGGGCAACCAACCAGGGATGTACAATACAGGGTGGGGCTAACTTGTATTGAGTGACCACTCCCAGTACACGACCCCTTACTGAGCGTTGGAGCTAGCATAGCTGTGGGTGCCAGAATAACCCTTGTGTGCAGTGATCTCCACTCTCATAGATAGAACTCATTGCAGTGCCTTTTTGTCTTGGGGCATTATTGTGTGTCTTAAAAGTTTGTTGATTGCAATTTAGTTATAAGTCATAACTGCATTTATAGTCCTTTTTCTTCTTTTTTTTCTAGCACTGTAATATATTAAGAGACCAAGGTCAAGGCGTTATCTATTTGGCGATGCTTCCACCTCTGTCTGCTCTAATCTGTGGCTGGACAGTGCTGTTGTGGGCAGGGTACAGTATTAAGGTATTGAACCCAGCTATTGATTCCCCACCCAGGACTCACAGTAAGTAACTCTCTTACTTCCTTACCGAGGTAAATAAGATGTGAATGCAACCAAGGCTCTTAGATGGATATCATGGAATATAAAGGCTCAATCACCCTGTGAAAAGAACAAAAGTTCTGCAGCACTTAAGGTCTCTGAAGGTAGAAATAGCACTACTACAGGAAACACATCTGCTATCCAGGGCTAATAATTGGCTGAGGAAAGCATGGGTTGGGGAAATGGTGGCAGGCTCTGCACCTACCAAATCTAAGGGGGTAGCAATTTTGTTAGCGGTCTTCTGTCTGGAAGATAGACGGGAAAAAAGATAATCAAGGTAGGTGGATAGTGGTAAGACTGATCTCTCCAGAAGGAGTTATGATTTTGGGTAACATATATGCCCCTAACGAGGAACACACAGATTTCTTCCGGCAATAAGTCAGGCAATCTCAGAGCTACAAGCAACTGCACCCCTTCCCTTATCTTAGGAGGAGACTTCAATATGGTGGGGATATATATTTGGATAAGTCCATTCCCACAGCACAGACTAATTGTGAAGGTGAGGCACTCTCTCACTGAGCTACAAGAAGAATGGGCCTTAGTTGGCGTTGGCGGAGGGAGCACCCCACTGCAGAGACTGTACTTTCTTTTCCACACTGCACCAAACCCATAGCCATATAGACTTCTGGTTAGTGAATGACCTGGCTGGGGAGGGTATTTCTGGGACCGCATAGGCTCAATTTTAATTTCGGACCACTCGCCGGTATGGTTGACATATCTCGCCACTAAACAATCTTCTCAAAGTCCAATGGTGATGTAACCTGTTGCTGTTCAAAGACCCAGATTTTAAGAGTATGCTTTCTAGGCTACGAAGAGTATTCGCTAAACTCAGACTGTGGTGTGTCCCCAGCATGGTTTGGGATGCGTTTAAAGTGGTGCTCTGAGGCGTATTATCGCCTTCTTGGCAAACCGAGATAAAATGCGGAAAACCAAGCTGAGAACCATGCAAGCAGACCTAGCTAGGTTGGAACAATCCTTTAAAGGCGACCTCGGGGCGAGTATGGAATAGGAAGCTATACCGTAAAATCATTAAAGTATCAGATTAATGAAAGGTTACAACAAAAGGCTGAGTGGCTCCTCCTTCGATCTAAGCAGGGGTATTGGGCCAATGGGGAAAGAGGCGAAACTTCTGGCTTATCGTTTACGTAGCAGCAGGCGGCCAACGAGGATATACTACCCCTCGGGATCATTAACTTCTGCCCCCAAAGAGGTGAATCATACCATGCGGTCATTTTATGAATCTTTATATAAATCCCGCTCTGTGGTTAACTCCGTGGAGATGAACCAGAAGTTACTGAGTTTTGTCACCAAATGCATCTCCCATCCCTTTCAGCGGAGCAGGTGGGACAATTAGATGCCCGGTTGACTTGGAAGAATTACAACTCACGTTAGGAAAGATGGTGAGGGAAAGCCCCGAACGACGGTGATGTCGGTCGAGCTATATCAGGCGTTAGGTTCAGATATATTCCTCCCACTTCAACAAGCCCTTTTAGACTCTCATAATAAGACTTCCTCCCACCATCAATGAGGGATGCACTTATTACTTTGCTGCCCAAAAGTCATCTGATCCATTGGACTGCACTAATTTTAGGCCAATATCTTTATTGCCTATAGATACTAAGATTCTAGCTAAGGTGCTTGCCACCAGACTGAGCATTGTGCTTCCTCTATTATTCACCCAGCACAGGCGAGTTTTATGAGGAAAGACAGGTGCAGATAACACCGCCTATTACTCGGCCTTAAGTGGATAGCATCCAGGTTGTCCCACCCATGGCTGCCATGGCGATAGACTTTGCCAAGGCCTTGATTCTACTGAATGGGTATACCTGCATGAAACCTTAAAGGTGTTTGGCTTTGGGCCATACTTTTGACAATGGATTCACACCTTGTATGAATCACCCAGGGCATGCATCCTTACAAATGGGATATCTCTCCTCCTTCTCATTACAAAGAGGCACGAGGCAGGGTGCGCTCTCTCGCCTCTTGTTTTTGATTGCCTTAGACCCACTTATATGGGTTATTGGCTCAGACCCATTGATTCGGGGTATTGAATGTGGGGGCAGTTGTGCGTGGCGATGGCATATGCAGATGACTTATTGCTAACTATAACCAACCTTGACAAGCAATTCCAGAGGTACTTTTGCTTCTGGAAGAGTTTTCCACAATCTCTGGGCTTGGATCAATCAAAAGACTATCATTGCACCTTAAACCTCCTGTGCACAAGGGAGTGCATATCGGGCACTAGCCTGTCATGGGCAGACCATAGTTTCCAATATTTAGGAATTCAAATTCCTTTAAGTGGGCGGCCCTTTGAAATGGCTAATTTTCCCCTATATGCTCAGCTGACTGTGGAAGTGGAGAGATGGAGAAAATTAAGCTATCCCTCCTGGGAAGGGTAGCACAATCCAGATGCTGTTTTTACCAGGGTCTTATTTCTATTAAATAATTTACCCATACCCCTATCCAAAAACTTTTTCAAACATTAGATAAGTTAGCATTTAATTTTATGTGGGATGGTAAACCGCCTAGGTGGAATAGGCAAAAAATAAGGCGCATTGGACTAGGGGTGGCCTTAATGTACCTGGGTTCTATGGATAACATTTGGCCTGTATGGTCACCCAGCCCACCAGATGGTTTATGCCACAAAGTGGGCAACCCTCTCTGGGTGCAATTGGAGCGGATTTGGCAAGCCCCTCCTTGCTATACAATCTGTAGTGGCCCACTAAAGATGGACGTACAACTCCCTCTATAATCGCCCATACCGCTAAGGCTTGGAGATTATTAGGAGTCAAAACTCACACGCTAAAACAAGAGTGGTTTCCCCCATTGCAGTTGGCCCCAATATGGTATAATAAGTTAATCCAGATTGAAGGGTGAGTGTAAATTGGAAGCAATGGAAACAAAAGGTATACAAACAGTCCAAGACCTGAGTGATCAAGAGGGGCCATCTGCTTTCCTTTGAGCAAATACAGGAAAAATATAGTCTACCATAAAGATTTTGGCGCTATTTGCAGATTTGTAGTGCATTAACACCTTTGTTTTTAGAAGCCCAGTCAGTGCGAGTGGCAATGGCTCACCGACACTCGCTGGCAAGACTCTCAAAAAGGCCTCATGGGGAGGTTTTATAGCACCTGGAGGGACTCACAGCCTGATCCGATGAATACTGTAGATGTAGAATGCAATGGGGTCACTATTGTGGGTAGCCATATCTGAGGAACAATGGTGGTCCAATTGCAAAAATATTCATTATTCATATAAAGATCCTAATAGCCATTTCATACAATTAAAAATATTGTTGCTTTGGTATTGTACCCCAGCAATGCTACATAAGAGGTGCCTACTGGGACATAGCTGTTGCTGGCGCTGTTTGCAGCCAGATGCACATATTGCACATGTACTTTAGTCCTGGTCCCCTTGGCATCATTCTGGGATATGGTAGCTGAGGATTTGTCACAAGTATTAGGCACCAGGCTGGCCTTATCTGCCTCTTTGGTACTTTTAGGAGATACTAGGCATCTTGAATTCCTTTCTAAATCTCTGCAACATTGGGTGGTCTCCTCCATCTTAGAAATAAGCGCCTCTTGCTTAGGTCATGAAGACAGCCTTCCATACTAACATACTAAAATGCCAGCAGAATAGGTCTAACAGTCTTTCGTGTCTGCTCGTTTGGTCAGCCTCCACCCTGGGTGCTGACCTTGCCCCCTCGCTTCCTCTGACTTCTCCTTCCCAGTTCCGGATATTCTTGCTGCATTGGATTTTGCTTCCAGAACCCTTCCTGTACCTGTCCCACCCCTCTTGAACCTCTCCACTGTCTCCGCCTCCACCAGCCCCCTAGGCAGCGCATTCCATGGCTCCACCACCCTCTCAGTGAAGTAGCACCTCCTCCTTTCTGCCCTGAATCTTCCCCCTCCAGCTTCCACCCATGCCTCTAGTGGCCCTCTCCTCCTTCCTTCAAAGCACCCTGACTTTTCCTCCCCTATTTATCCTCTTCATGTACCTGAAGACCTCTATCATGTCCCCGGTCCTTCTCTCTTCCAATGTGTACATATTTAGCTCTTGAGCCTCTCCTCATAGGTCCTGTCACAAGCCCCAAATCATTTGGTTGACCTCCTCTGGACCCTCTCCAGGAGGATAATGTCCCTCTTTAAGTGTGGCCTCCAAAACTGCATGCAGTACTCAAGGTGCGGCCTCACCAAGCAGTTATACAGAGGAGTATTACCTCTCCTTCTGAGGTGATCCCCTAGCGATGCATCCCAGCATCCTGTTGGCCTTGGCTGCTGCCCTCCTACAAGTCTCCAAGTTGTTCATCTTGACATCACCACCACCCCCAGGTCCTTCTCAGCCATCGAGACTTGTAGCATTTCCCCAGGGTGTACACTTGGCCTGGGTTTCTGGCCCCAGGTGGGTACCTTGCTTTCCCTGCATTGAACCTCAGCTTCCACTTTCTAGACCATCTTTCCAGAGCCTCCAGGTCCCCTGTGGGCCACCCTCCCTCCTCCCCATCCACCACCGCCCCCAGTTTTGAGTCATCTGCAAAGAGACTCATCTCACTCCTGATTCCTGTCCTTATGTCAGAGGCGTAGGCGTTGAGAGGAGGGGCCCAGGACTGATACCTGTGGGACCCCACTACATGACCCTCCTTGGGGATGAGACTATCCCGCCAACTACGACCCTCTGTGTCCGGTCCTGGAGCCAATTGCCTATCCATCTGATTATCTGGTTCCCCACCCCATTTCTCACAGCTTATCCAACAGGCCACGTGAGAACAGAGTCAAATGCCTTGCTGAAGTCTAGAAGGGCGTCCACTGGTCTACTCAGGTCCAAGGCACTCATCACCCAGTCATAGAACTCCACAAGGTTTGTCTGACACAATTTCCTGGGACGAATCCATGCTGTCTATCGTCCAGGCACCCTGACTTTCCAGGTCCCCCAGACTCTCCTTGACAATGCCCTCCATCACCTTGCCCACCACTGATGTCAGGCTGACAGGCCTGTAGTTCCTGCCACCTCCCTTGATCCCCCTTGTGGATGGGCACTATATTCGCCTTCTTCCAGTCCAGGGGCACCCACCCTGTCCTCAGAGAGATGGTGAAAGCTCCGCCAGGGTTTCGCCAGGACATCTGCAAGTTCCTTCAGCACTCTGGGATGTAATTTATCCGCCCCAGTGCTTTCTCTGTCTTAAGGGAGCTGAGGCTCCCTCACTCTCTCTGCTGTGATTTCCACTTCTGGTACCTCTTCTCCCTGCTTAGCCCTCCCTCCTGCCAGTGATGCCTCCCCTCTCCCCAGACCGCCCGATCGGTAGGTCCCCCTCCTCAGTATCTCTGTCTCCTCCCATGTATGATGCAGCACCCCATCTTCCTTGGTGAGAAACTGAGGTGAAGTACTCATTTAGTACCTCAGCCTGCTCCCCTGGGTCTTGTGCCCATCTCTCCCCAATTAATCCTGCTAATCTGCCCTTCACCTTCGTTTTCCCCAATGTATCTGAAGAACCCTTGTTCCCTCTCCTAATTTCCTGGCCAGGTTCTGCTCCTTCCTTGCCTTAGCCGCCCTCACCACCCTAGTGGCCCTTCTAGCCATCAGCTCATACTCCCTCGATCCCTTTCCTCCTTGAGCACTTGAATTGCCTATAGGCTGCCTTCTTTCCCCCACCTCCTGGACCTCCCTGGTCCACCAGCAGGGTTTCGGCCCTACCGCATTTTCATCTTACTCTTGCACAGGTGCTGGTAGCATCCTGCACCCTCTCTGATGATTTCCCACCTACTATCAGTGTCCATGTCTGACCCAATCACATTCAAATGCTCCTTAAGAATCCTTCCCATTTCCTTAAAATCTGTCCCTGAAGTCCAGTTATCTCCGTCTTTGTGCAGCCTTCTAGTCCTCCTAGGTCCAGGCAGAACCAGACCATGGCATGGTCACTCCCCACCAATGGGTCCCTTACCTCCAGGCCCCCAATCTGGTCACTGTCTGCCAGGACCACATCCAGTACCCCGTGCCTCCTGGTCGGTTCCCCACCTGCTGAGTTAGGAAAGCGCCCTGAAAGACATCCAACAACCTCTGTTCTCTGATTCACAGAGGATGTCATAGTCTCCCAGTCTGTTCCTGGCATGTTTAAGTCCCCAACACCACCACCGTTCCTCTGCCCAGTCTGCAGTGTCTCCCAACATCTGCCACCAAACTCTCCTCCAGCTCCTCCGCCAGGGCAGGGGTCTATACACCACTCCTATTTTACTCTCTTGCCCCCTTGTTATCAAAGTGACCCAAATGGCCTCCATGGTTCCCTCCGCCTCCTCTACTCCCCTATGCCAATGCAGTTTTGACTATCATTGTACCCTCCTCCCTTCCTCCCCTGTCATTCCTGAACAATAGTGTAACCCTCCAGGTTCAGGTCCCAGTCATGTCCTGCAGTGGCCCAGGTCTCAGTGACTGCTGCCACATCCACCGCTCCTCAGTTAGCATCACCTGGAGCTCAGGCTTTTATTTCCCAAGCTCCTGGCATTTAGCAGGACTACCTTCCACCCTTTCCCTATACTTCCATTTCCCTGCTCGTGTTCCCGTGGACTTCTGTTTTCCCCTGGTCTGCACTTTTACCAGTCGGCCTTTCACGCAATCCTCCAGCTCTCCAGGGGTGGAGACAGAGTCCCTCCCTTATCGGCACCCCCGACAGCCTTTTCTCCCATCCCTCCCCTTCACAAGTTTAAACCCCACCTTCACCAATGAACCTCTATTTTCAACTTAAAGATCCCCTCCTCCAAATTGAGATGGAGTCTATCTCTAGCATACGCTCCTTATCCTCCCAGGTCTCCCCCAATCCCCCATCAACCCATACCCTCTGGCCTCACACCACTCCCTGAGCCACTGGTTTATCTCCCTAATCTTCCTTTTTGCTCCCCACTAGCCCTTGGCACTGGCAGGATTTCTGAGAAGAAACTGTGCATCCTATGTCATGACAGACCCTGGCAAGCTCCTGAATCTTGCCTGTATTTCTAGCTCACTATTTCCCTCAATGTCATTTGTACACAAGTGGACCAGTATGTCAGGAACCCCACAATCCTTTGCCAGCTGATATACCTCGTGCTTAGCCCTGTGCACCGTTAGTCCAGGGACACCAGAAAGATGTGGCATGAAGCCTTAACTAGGTTATCCTTGTTTGAAAAGCTCTTGGCTTTACCGGGACCAAATATTGCGCAATTTACAGCTAAATGGGGACCATACCTTCAGTCTGAATATCTGCATATTGCATAAGTAGGTAGAGTCCCCTTGAGTGCTCCCAATTAGGTGGCGGCCCAATAGGAGGGTGGTTATCCTTTTCTCTCCCCCCATCCTTCTGGGACTATTGTGGTCAGGTGGAGTGAAACTGAAGAGAGAGGTGGAAGCACAAATAGTGCGGGATGGTGGTAGCTATGGTGGATGATAGAAATTTAATTTAGGGATAGTCTCTACTACTATCATGTGGACTGAACTTAGGGAATAATTACAACATGCAGATGTGTGTAAGTATACATTTATAAGAATCATGTGTAATAGAAACTATAATATTGCTTCATACATGCCTGACCTTGGCTATATGGCTATATTAACTGTAACATTGTGCAGTGCATCATAATATTTAAAAAGAAAATACCCAATAAAACATTATACGATAAAAAAAAAGATGCTACCCTCTTGGACTTTTTGATTCCACTGAGGTACTTAAACATTTCAATCATGTCCCCTCTCCTCCTTTCCTCAAGGTTATACATATTAAGCTCCTTTAGTCTCTCCTTGTATGGCTTCTCTTGCAGACCCTCACCATCTTAGTTGCCCTCCTCTGACTGCCTCCATCCTGTCTATGTCCTTGCAGAGATGGGGTCTCCAGAACTGGACGCGGTACTCCAGATGGGGCCTCACCAACGTCTGTACAGGGGGATAACAACTTCCTGTTTTCTGCTGGTGATGCCTCTCCTATACATCCAATATCCCCAGCCCTCCCTACCAATTCTCACATTGCTTGCCAACCTTAAGGTGATCTGATATGATTACCCCAGGTCCCTTTCCATTTTTGTTGTTGTTACTACCTCCCCCATTGTGTAATCTTCCCTGAGTTTTTGTTTCCCAGGTGCATTATTTAGCACTTCTTTGCATTGAATCAAGCTGCCATACTTCTGACCATACCTCCAACCTTGCCAAGTCCTTCTCATCCTTTCCATGCCTCCTTGTGTATTAACCCTGTTGCAGATCTTTGTGTCATCTGCAAAGAGGTATACTTTCCTTCCAGTCCCTCTGCAATGTCACTTACAAAGACATTAAAAGGACTGGACCCAGTACTGAACCCTGTGGTACCCCACTTGTAACCCCTCTTTCTTCAGAGTGGACTTCATTTACAATTACTTTCTGTGTCCTGTTGTCCAGCCAGTGTTTTACCCAGGCTACTACCCTGGGACCCTCCCAGGCTGGTTAATTTGACTGTTAATCTTTTGCGTGGGACTGTGTCAAATGCCTTGCTAAAGTCTAGGTAGGCCATGTCCACAGCCCCTCCCTGGTCTACTACTTTGGTCACCAGTCAAAGAAATCAATTAGATTCATCTGACATGACCTTCCTGCTGTGAACCCATGCTGCCTTGGGTCCTGTGCTCCACTGGCCTCTAGGTACTCAACAATTATTTCCTTCAAGTGATTCCATCTCTTTCCCTACAACAGAGGTCAAACTGACAGGTCTGTAGTTTTCTGCCTCTATTTTGGCCCCACTTTTGTGAAGGGTAATCACATCTGCCTTCCTCCAGTCCTCAGGTACCACGCCATCCTCCCATGATTTGTTAAAAGGATAGTCAGTGGTGTCACTAGTTCTCTGCTTAATTCTTTTAGAATTCTTGGGTGAATTCAATCTGGCTCCATTGCTTTGTCCACCTTCAATTTTAGGAGTTCTTTCAGAACCCTTTCTTCTGTGAAGGACTGGGATTGACCCCTTATCCAGAGTGCTTCTGTTAATTGGATTAGGCACCTCCCCCACCTCCTCTTTTGTGAATACTGAACAGAAGCATTAATTCAGTATCCTGCTTTTTCACTGTTCCTCTCTGCCCACCACATCCATTCTATTCAGCCTCACTATCCTCCTTTGTCTTTCCGCTACCTGATATACCTATAAAGGTTTATCCCCTTCTTAACCGAGTTGACAATCTTTTCCTCAGTTTGTGCGTTTGCTATTCTGACTACCCTCCTGCTTACTTCTGCCTTAGCTGGTACAGTTCTCTGTCCTGCTCCTTCTGTGTTCCTTATACTTCCAAAATGCTATCTTTTCTCCCTAACCTTCACATACCTCTTTTGAGAACCATAGTGGCTTTTCTTTCATTTTGATTTGTTTATTTGCTTCACACAATGGCTTGTTGCCTCTGTGATGGCAGTTTTGATATTTCCCCATTGTTGCTCCACCCTCCTTCTAGCCTGTTTGCTAGTGCTTTCTAAGGCACTCTCCCATCTTGCCAAAGTCAGCCCTCCTGAAATCTAGAACCCTCACTTTTGTATGGCTTGACTCTGTAGCTGAGTTTATCGTGAACCACACTGTTTGGTGTCCACTTGTTCCCAAATGGCTACCCACTTCTAGATCTGAGATCCTCTCACTGTCTCCATTTGAAGTACGAGGTCTAAGATTGCTCCCTCATGAGTAGGTTCCAAAACTAGCTGTCTGAGACATGCCACCTGAAGGGCATCGAGAATGGCCCTGCTTTTGGATGTGGCTGCAGCAAGGTGCTCCAGTTAACATCTGGCATATTAAGGTCCCCCATCATAGTATCCCTTTCTCTGCCATCCTAAGTATGCCTTCTATCATATCCTTTTCCATTCCTCCCTGACATGAGGGTCTGTATACAACCCTGTGCAGATTGTGGTGCCATTTCCAGTCTCCAAGGTGACCCACAGTGCCTCCTCTCCTCCTGTTTAGGAATCTACTGACCTGTCAGTTTGACCTCAGTGGTAGGAAAATGACTTCTGAAGGAAAGAATTGTTGAGTACCTAGAGGCCAGTGGGGCACAGGACCCAAGGCAGCATGGGTTCACAGCAGAAAGGTCATGTCAGATGAATCTAATCAATTTCTTTGACTGGGTGACCAAAGTAGTAGACCAGGGAGGGGCTGTGGACATGGTCTACCTAGACTTTAGCAAGGCATTTGACACAGTCCCACACAAAGATTAATAAACAAATTAGCCAGCCTGGGAGTGGGTCCCAGGGTAGTAGCCTAGTTAAAACATTGGCTAGACAACAGAACACAGAGGGTAATAGTAAATGGAATCCACAGGGAAGAAATGGGGTTACTAGTGTGGTACATGAGGGTTCAGTACTAGGTCCAGTTCTTTTTAATGTCTTTATAAGTGACATTGCAGAGGGACTGGAAGGAAAAGTATGTTTCTTTGCAGACGACACAAAGATCTGCAACAGGGTTGATACACAATGTTGGGTGGAAAGGATGAGAAGGGACTTGGCAAGGTTGGAAGAACGGTCAAATGTATGGCAGCTTAGATTCAACACAAAGAAGTGCAATGTAATGCACCGGGAAACAAAATCCCAGGGAAGAGTACACAACCGGGGGTGAGATACTGACAACAACAAAATGGAAGGGACCTGGGGTAATCATACCAGATGACCTAAAGGTTAGCAAGCAATGTGAGATGGCAGTAAGAGGGCTGGCAGGATGCTGGGATGCATAGGGAGGGGCATCACCAGTAGAAAACAGGAAGTTGTTATCCCTCCATGCAGACAGTTGGTGAGACCCCATCTGGAGTACTGTGTGCAGTTCTGGAGACCTCATCTACACAAGAACATAGACAGGATGGAGGCTGTCCTGAGGAGGCAACAAAATGGTGTAGGGTCTGCACCAGAAGACATACAAAGAGAGACTAAAGGAACTTAATATGTAAACCCTCGAGGGAAAGGGAGGGAGAGGGGTCATGATAGAAACTTTCAAGTCCTCAAAGGAATCAACAAAGTCCAAAAAAGAGATGTCAAACAACAAGCACAATTTGAAGATCGAGGGAGGGCTAGCTCAGAGGTAATGGGAGGAAATGTTGTTCACGGAGAGGGTTGTGGATGCATGGAACAGCCTTCCTAAGGGATGTTGTGAGGTCAAAAAACAGTGAAGAAATTCAAGAATGCATGGGACAGATATAAGGCAATTCTGGTGGGGGGTAGAGAAAGTAGGCTGTTGGTTAACTAGGATCTGCAACTTATCCATTAGGTAGGAAATGAGCAGATTAGGTGGGCCAAGCTGTCCTTATCTGCCATCAAATTCTATGTTTCTATGGAAGCATGGAGCATCCTGTTAGAAATGTCCCAGTTGTCAAAGAGCAGGAGCAGTGTTCTCCAGCCAGAGAAGGGTGCGATGTGCAGGTGGAGGAAGTCTGGGATGAGTTTGGTCCTGAGAAAAGTGCCTGCTGGTGAAGATGATTTGGAGCCCATAATAAAGAGCCTGGGAAAAGCATGAGAGAAATTTGGGGGACAGCCTAGCTAAGGAGCAGTGCAGCCACCACTGCTAGTCTAAACAGCACTCTTGAGGTGTGCTCACCAGTCTGCACCACCACCACCCCCAAAACCCACGCAAGAAAGAAGCCCTTTCAGATGTTGCACGCCCACAAAGGATCTTCTAAAACCATCACTACATAGAAACCTCCCACTGACAAGCAACCAATTTGTGCTGCAGCTTTCAGAGTTAGGCCATCCTTTGAGGCCAGTCAAAAGGGGTCAGTGCAATAGGCTGAGTGTGTCACTTGCCCAGTGCTAGCAAACATCCTGGAAAACATGCTGAAAAGGACCCACCCACAGAATCTAAAGGCTATGGAAAACCAGTAATGCCTATCTTGGAGACAATCCCTGAGAACATGCAGACCTACCTTAAGGATGTGTGGTTGCCATGGGGAAGGCCCTAAGAGCCACAGTAAGGATCCTACTGGTCTAGAGTCAGGCTGAGAGAATTGTCAGATAAACCATCAAATTAGAGTACCTGATCAAAACTACCCCTGCATGAGTGAATGCCTAGGGATATTACAGAGCATAACAGGGGTGATCGGCTCTGTCAGGCCATTATTGACAAAGTCTGGAAAAAACACACAAGAGTGATAATGCCACAAAAGGAGACACAACGTGTAGCCTAGTTCATTATGGGAGGCATCTTTTAGAGCTTGACATTGTTCAAGAACCATGCACTTGTGCATTACCCCAGTGGTAATTATCGTCAAATACAAGGTGGATGCAAAGGACTGTGTGGGGCAGCCCTGTACAAAGCCTGACACCTAAATATTACTTCTAGTACCCTGGAAGTGGTCATCACTACATCTAGTGGAGAAGACCAACCGGTGGGTTCCTCCAGATGCTACCGTGACAGTTTGTTTCTAGCCTGTTGCTGCCAAATTAGAAGTTTTGTTTGCAACTATTTTCAGTGCCCATAAGGCTTGAAAATAAATGGGGTTCCTGAGGCCCTGAAAACTTTCAAACATTTTTCATAAGCCAAAGCCCTCCAGAGAAGAAGAAACCCACCAGTCCAGCTACACCAGCCTGCAAAACCACCCAGCAACCCAGTGGGAGATTTCATGATGGTAGACAATCAGCAGACTTGTGATGTACAATCTTTTCTCTTTACAGAGTTGGGACACAGAGTTTGGGGTTCCATTTTTAGGACCCACATACTTTAACCTGTAGAGTGTATTTAACCCCCAATACAGTGACACTGAACACTTCAATATTTGACTCTTGCCCTGCAAGTGCCATTTGCTCCTTGGTGGACTAGAGGAACGTCTTCTCTTTGTTCTCAGTGTTTAAAATGGATGTTTTATATACTATGGGAGAACCAATGCCTTTTCTGATATGTGTCACTCAGTCATAGCATCAGTAAAACATCTGAAACTGTCTATGCTTGTGTGGATTGCTTTGTTTATTTTCTCCCTTAGGGTTCTTGTGATCAGATGAAGCTCCAGGAGTAACATAGAAACATAGAAACATAGAAGTTGACAGATAAGGACATAAGGCCCATCCAGTCTACCCATTTCTTTTCTACCTTATAAATGTGCCATCGGCCTTTGCTCTGTCAGTGACCTATCTATTCATAGTCATTTGTATTGCTCCCTTATGCCTATCCATGCCTGTTTGAAGCCCTGCACTGTATTCATAGCCACCACTTCTTGTAGTAAGCCATTCCATGCATCTACCACCCTTTCTGTGAAAAGAATTTCCTCAATTCCCCTTAATCGGCCTCCCTCTAATCTCATGCTGTGTCCTCTTGTCCTGCTATTTTCTTATATTTAAACATGTTAGACTCTTTCACCTTGTTTATGCCCTTAAGGTGTTTAAATGTCTCGATCATATCACCTCTCTCCCTCCTTTGCTCAAGGGTATACATATTGAGCTCCGTTAATCTGTCCTCATATGTCTTCTGATGCAGTCCCTGCACCATGTTAGTTGCCCTTCTCTGGACTGCCTCAATTTGGTTAATGTCCTTGTGAAGGTGTGTCCTCCAATACTGCACGCAGTACTCCAGATGGGGCCTAACCAATGTCTTGTACAGAGGATTATTACCTCCCTTTTACGACTTGTGATACCCTACTAATACACCTAACACCCCCTAGCCTTACCTACTGCTTTAGAGGTCTGCTTGGATGATTTTAGGTCATCAGTGATGATGATACCCAAGTCTCTTTCTTCCTTTGTGAGTCTCAGGTAAAAGGTTTTGGGGAAAGAATTCAGTGGCAAGCATGGCGCCCACTGGAAACCAGATGCCACTTAGAGTCCTACAGTGTAGGTATGCTTTAGAAACAGCAAGAAACAGAGTATGATAGGTGTGAAATGTATGGAATCAGAATAGCATATGTATTAGTTTAGAGTAGTAGTAGTTAAGTAGCAGTTATATAAGATGTACAATGAAGTTATACATATGTAGGAGTTTCTGGCTATTTTATTTTTTTAAATGTTTTGTATTCTGAATTTTAAAATGTGTGTTATGAAGTTGTATTTATACTATTTTTTCAAAACGTTTTATGCTTGTTAATAATTTGTGTAGTAGTTATGTTGTAATGACCTATGTGTCCGAACAATAAGTTTGGACTAACTACAATAAAGTTTAATGCCAGTATGTACTATTAAGAAAATAGCCTGGTAATAGCTGGATGTGAGATTAAAGTAATCTGCACCATGGGAGATGTGCTATGCCTGTGGTAGGCTAGGGCCTTAAAGTGAAGTAGAGATATAGTATGTTTAAAAGTAAGGTTGCACATACTGTATAGAATTTACATTGTATGCATTCTGATAATGTTCACTGCATGTATTATTCTAGCTTTCAGTTATAGTATGTTAGTGTAACATTCCACTACATTAATTTTTGTAAATTTCACTGCATGGTGTTGGAAAATGTAACTGCATGTTATGGTGGGGTGTCATTACACTTTGGTGGGGTGCAGGCACTTGGGTTGTGTAAGTTGCCCTAGGGTGGGTTGTCAGGGTTTATTTGTATTACCCTGTGGTTTGCTATCTGATGTGCCACTCTGAGTCACATGGGCACAGTGCTCCAAGAGACTCAGGCAGTGGGGCTATCAGAAGAGTTCGAGGCTAAGGACCTTAAGGCTTAGGTAACTCCCATTTTCTTTTCTGTGATATGTCCAATGCACTACCAGCACAGTGACCAGCAATATTCCCTCTGGAGGTTGATTGATGGAGGTGGCCAACCCTCTCCTGAATGGATCTCTGGGTGGAAGGTTGTATACCGATGCCTTGGTGCTCGCTGAGGGCATCAAGCTTCAAAGTCAGGTGAATGTAGCCCTCTGCAGGAGTTACGGACCTTTAAAAGTGTCTTCTTACCTCTTGGTTTTGTCATTTTCTATGCCCTTGGGGACTGGGTTAGCTGGTCTGACTTGGCATTCCAAAGGAGAGGAGTCATTGATCTGAGCTGAACAGCACAGACCAATGAGTCAAAGTTCATGGGAGACTACCACCTAGCACACAGTCGAGCTACCATTGTTCTGAAATATTTCTGTAGAGCCTGGCATCAAGAAAAGTACATGTTCATAGCAGCTGCCATTGAACCAGATCCTTGAAAGGGGAGGGGGATTGGGATGCCAGTCTCCAGCAGGCTGAAAAGTAATAAAGCAAGAAGTATGAGGTCTGTCAGAGAAAGTTGGTCCAGAAAAGAATTGTGGGCAAAGCATCTGAGGTGATGTTCAGTCTTCTTGTCAAGTGAACTGAGCTGGTTTTGCATCCATTGGTGCCCTCCCTCCCCAACTAAAGACAGTGACAAATGGCTGGCTAATTTAGAAATTCCAGTCAGAAACTGGGAATTTACCTCAGAGTGTACTTTTTGATGGTTTTGCCCACCAAAGGTTCTGAAGATTGCTGGCTGGTATCAGACCCTCACCTCTGTGAGTGTGAGGTGACTGTTCAAAGTCCTAATTTTGTGACACTAGTGGAAAGTAAATAGGCCCTGTGGGGTTATAGTGCTCCCAGGTCGCCCCTGAAAACAGGCATTTGTGCATGGTGGGCCTCACCCGTTACCAAAGACTAAAATAAAAAATAAAATAATTCATTGTTTTATGAAAGAAGGCCTATAGTGCTGCTCATTTGTAAACACTGTGCCTGCCTTATCTGCTAGTGTTGAGTAAAGGAAAAAAGGCTGAGTTATGCCAGGAGTCCCCTCCTGTGCTGCCTAGGGAGGAGAACTCCAGGAGCATCAGTGTGCCTCCACAGGGCAAGAAAAATACCTCTAAAAACTACCCCAACAGGGTTGAAGCCACCACAAGAGAAAAAGACTGTTCACCTTGCTTAAAATGTGAAATGGGTAGACACTGTGCTGGCTGATAATTTTTTCCTACCAAGCTTTTGCTCCCCGTTGCTGCCTCCTGCCTTGCTTTGGCAATGGGGAGACATAGGTATTTATTTAGTTAGTTCCTTTCCTGACCTGAGACTCCATAACAGGGTCATACACACCTGTGGAGGTGAGTACGCACCCCATCGCTCGGGTACCAGCCCCTTCCACCTGCCCCTGCCTCAGGCTGAGTCTCCTATTGGGCTTGGCACTACCACCAATCTTCCACTTGGTGAAAGCCAAGAGCCTCCCAGGAGAGGAGAGGCAAGCTGCCTGTTGGAAGCTCAATCCAACTCTGCGCCCCTCTCCAGCTGACCCACAGCAACCTGAGCTCGCCCCGAACTCGGGTCGCCAGCATGGCGTGGTGTGGCATCCAACACCTCAACCCTCAGCGTCACTAGGCTGGCTTCTGTCTGATAAGTTTAAAGTGAAGTGAAAGGAGGTTTACAACTGGTGATTGTGAGCTCACATTCTAGGAAAATAAAGAATCCTGTTTTGTTTTATCCCAGTTTGGCCATTTAACATTGTTCTACTCAAGTTCTGATAACCCTTTATTTCCAGCTCTGTTTGCCTGCCATGTGCCAGTGGATGCCTGGAGGACAGCTTCAGGCTCGGGAGGTCAACTAAGTGATCTTGGTGTTTGTGTGGGTCCTCTCCTGAAAAGGACTTGTGCCATCTTTAACCCCAAACCAGAGAGGTGGTCTTACATCTAACAAAATATGCCTCCTTCAAAAATAATGCAATATGTACAATAAACAAAAGTTCTGTGAAGAAGGGTGGGAGGGTGGATAAAAAAATGTTTCTTACTTGAAATGTCCCATCCATGAATGTGCCATGATGACTCCGAGGATTGATGCGCGTAAGACAGACTATTAGAGGCATGGAAGATAGTTGTGAAAGACTCTCATTCAGGTGAAGGTAATAGGTAAAAATAGGGTTATTACAGCTAAAAAAGAACAAGAAAAACAATAAAATATGGATTACAGACATATACTGCAAATGTATGTAATTTGGCACTACAATTATAAAAGGCTCTGAGAAATAGAGTTTTCTGATTGGCTGTAAACATTCCATAATCCTTGTTAATCTATGACTAACATACTGTATATGTAGAGTCCAATCATATGCTGAAGACGGTTTAACACTACTTAAAAAGAAACATTTTTACCGTAATAGCAAATTAGCAACAGGGCGCTCCCAGAGGTTATGTTAATGGTCAGTTCAGTTAATTACCCTCTAGGAGCATGTGTCATTCGATTATGCCTCATTGTTTAATTGGGGCTTTCTCTGAATTGAAGCACAGTATATATACGACACTATGAAGGAAAGCTAAAGACCTGAGAATATATTTGTCTTGGGGAAAAAAAAAGGAGAATGAGCAGTGATTTCAGAGGCGTGTTCAAAGATGTGCTAGGTATCACAGAATTAAAGAAAACTATCCTGTTAAGCTAAAGTTCAGGGGCCCAATATTCAAATTTGTGCAGTAGCGCAGTACCAAGGATTGCACTTTGCTTGTTCTCTTGACCCTCAAATGCTATATTAAGTCAGACAGTACACTGGCACTATCTGACTGAACATAGGGCATGTTGTTGCAGTGGTAAGTCAAGTAGCACTGCAGAGACATGGATCTGGACTGTATGTAGCCATTAGGGAAGTTAACAGAAACTGTGCCCCAGACTAGATAGTGATAGGAACCCTGGCACGTTATTCAGCCTAAAATGTGCAAATGAGCCTATTGGCCTGTAAAGTGCTAAGGACCATTTGCATGCCCATTATGAGCTCATTTGCATGGGAAGCAGCAGCAAGTTTGTGCCCATCCTGTGGCAACCCATCACATCAAATGTGGAGAAAAGCACCCTCACCCCAAATGGCTGTCCCCAGTGCAAATGTCCTCACTGGTGTCCAGTGGCACCCCTCACCCTCCAATTGCCCATCTCATTAATATTCCCTGGTGTCTAGTGGCACTCACCCTTGATTACCCATCTCTGTCTGCTTAGAGTATGCTCTGGTGACTAGTGGCACCCCCACCCTCCAATCACCTGGCCCCATAAAGTATTGTTTCCCTGGTGTCTAGTGACACCCCCAACCCTTGAGCCCCATCCCCATAGAAGTGTTGTTTCCTTGGTGTCTAGTGGCACCCCTGCCCTTCGATATCCCTTGACATAAAGTGTTGTTTCCCAGGTGTCTAGTAGTACTCAACATCCCCTGCAATCCACATTCTCATAATAATGATGTTATCTCTGGTGTCTAGTGGCACCCTGCTTTTCAGTCCCTCGGCCCAACATGCTGGTGACTCCATAGTGTCTAGTGGTGCCTCACCCACTGAACACCCATCCTAGTGCAACTCTGACACCCTGGTGGCCAGAAGCCCCCCACCCCACCTGCACTGGGCACCCCACACAGTCACCCTCCTGTGCCCATGTAGATGGTGCTGCATGGTAGGTCCATTATAGTGACTGGCACAGCCCTCCTCTCATCTCCTCAACCGGCCCTGTGGAGGATGACGGGGAACATGCGTACAGTCTATACTGTATGTACATTCCCTGTCATCCCATACAGTCAGTCACCAAGGAGGTGAGAGGAAGGTGTTGCCAGTCACCATATTGAACCCTCCATGTAGCTCCACCTACAGAGGTACAGAGGGTTGGCTGGGTGGGTGCTCAGTGTGTGGTTTGGCAGGACTGCTAGTCACCAGGGTGTCAGGTGGCACTCAAGACGGTGCCTTGCAGTGGGGGGTTACACCACGAACAGAGAGCCACTCAGCATGTCGGGTTGGGGGGTCAGAGAGCAGGGTTGCCACTAGACACCAGGGAATCCAAATTACTTTGGGGAAAGATGACCAAGGTTGGGAGGCCGCTGGACACCAGGAATATTAGAATGAATATGGCAGCAGGGATCAGAGGGTGAGGATGTGACTGGACACATGGGATATCAGTGTGAATATGGCAGCAGATGACTAGAGGGAGTAGGGTGCCATTGGACACAGGGATATTGGTGTGACTATGGCAGCGGGCAATTTGAGGTTGGGTGTGCCACTGGACACCAGGGATATCAGTACAAATATGCAGTGGGTGATCGGAGGGTGGAGGGTGCTACTGGACACCAGGATATTAGTACAAATATGGTGGCAGGTGATCAGAGGGTGGGGGTACCACTAGACACCAGGGCATCCACTGATTCAATGGGCAGGTTTGGGGTGGGGTGGCGGGCAGCTGCAGTAATGCAGCTTGACACCAGGACCTTGCACCCTGTTAAGTTGGGGTTTGCAAAGGTGGTAATTTATGCATGTTTGGGTGGCAGTTACCACCTGTACAAACCTTTGAAGTGCCACTGCGCCAATATAGAGGGTGGACCCCTTCATTTGCATGGGTGCAGTTGTAGGTTAGCTCTCGGGCACTAACAGATTTTGCCAGCACTGTGGGGGTCCTGACTATAGACTCCACCTATGAATCAGGTGCAAAACCTGGGTAGCATGGGCAAGCACCCTTTAGCATCAGGGCTAACTTTAGAATATAGAGCCCTAGGGTCTAAAATAAAGGCACACTTTTAATGTTTTGGGGAAAACTTTTAAAAAGATGTGAGGCAAATATTTTCACTCAAAGGGTATTAGGGTTTAATCAAGCCACCAGAGGTTGTGCTGTGTATGGATCACATGCATTGCCTTAAATCAAGATTGAATAAATTCTTAGGAACCAGCAATATTTTGTGCTACTTACGTGGTTACTGGCACAATGGGGTGGGGTGGTGGAACCGTCAGTTAATCCCATCCCTGTACCCATTGACTGCTCACCATGAGGGCTGGGATTACCAATAGGTGCCTTACCACTTAAGAAACATAGTATGGCATTTCAGCTATGTTTAAGTTTAAAATACATATAGAAAAAACATCAACTCCCATTCATTCACCTCAACATCACACAACAGTAAGCGGCACACAAACCATGTAAATACCATCCGGTATTCACATGGGTCTCAACCAATCAGAAGGGTGGATTTCTGGATTCAGTTTTATAACACTGATGGGATAACAGGGTAACATATTCAGTAGACCAATGGTCTTTTTCAATCTCATTCCATACAAGCGTTCATCTAGAACATACAGAATTGCCAGCAGATAAAGCTCTATCAAGTCTGCTCGATTGTGCAGCTAGCAGCTCTTATATTCCAGATGCCTTTCCCTCCCTACTGCCCCCTCCATTGATCTTCCCCTTACCCTGTCCCATCTCCTTTTGAAGCAGCCCACTGTTCTACAGGATACCACTTCATCTGGCAATCGTTCCACCCTACACCACCTTCTCTGTAAATAAAGTGTCTTCTCATTTCCTTCCTGAACCTTCCCCTTCCAATCTCAGATTGTGCCCTCAAGTGTCCCTCCCTCTCCTTGATTTGAAAAGCCCTTCCATGCCTGTCTTATTTATTCCCTTCATGTACTTAAGATTTCAGTCATGTCCCCATCCCTCCTCTCTTCAGGGAATACATGTTTAACTTCCTCAACCTGCTTTTGTGAGGTAAGTCTCCTAGCCCCTGGATCATTTTGTTGCCCTGCACTGTTCCCCTCCAGTAACCTTATGTCCTTCTTCAGGTATGGTCACTAGAACTGCATGCAGTACTCCAGGTGTGGTCTAACCAGTGACCTGTATAGCAGAAGGATCACCTCGCCCCTCCTGGAGGATATCCGCTGGCAATACAACCCAGCATCCTGTTGGCATTGCAGCTGCCTTTGTACACTGTGCTGAGTTGTTCATTGCTCCCATTATGATCACCCACAGACCCTCTCCTCTTCTGTCTTGGCTGGTTAGATCCTCCCTAGCTGGTAGCGCCTCCTTGTTTTGTGTGCCAAAATGTGCACCTTGCATTTTGGCATTGAATCCAACTGCCAAGTGTCCGACCAGGCCTCCAATTTTGCCAGATCATCTTTTAACCCCTGCCACCCCTCTAAGTCATCCACTACTGCTCCCATATTGGTATCATCTACAAACAGACTGATCTTGCTCTTGATGCCTATTGAGATGTCTGCTATGAAGATCCCAAACACCGGCCCCAGTACAGAACCCCATGGCACCCTGCTTGTCACTGCCCTGGGAGATGAGACCCTCTTCCACCACCACCCACTGCTGTCTCCCTTGCATCCAGTTCACTACCATCTCACCATCTTCAGCCCCATCCCTGTGCCTTCCAGCTTCCCTTGTGGCACCGAATCGAATGCCTTAGTGAAGTCCAGGCACAGAACATCCACTGCATGGCCCCTGTCTAACTGCCTGGTTACCCAGTCATAGTATTACACCAGGTTGGTATGACATGACCTGCCTGAAACAAACCCATGCCGTCTGCTCTCCTGCAATCCATTAGCCTCTGGAGGAAACCAGCCTCTCCTTCAGGATTGTCTCTGTCAGCTTTCCCATGATGGATGTAAGGCTTAACGGTTTGTAGTTCCCTGGCTCATCCTTGGGGCTGCTGTTGTGGAGGGATACCACAAGTGCCATCCTCCAGTCCTGAGGTACACTTCCTGAGTCCAGGGAGGCATTGAACAGATCTGCCAAGGGTTCTGCCAGGACTTCTGCCAGCTCCTTCAGCACCCTGGGGTGTATGCCATCTGGCCCTGGCACTTGTTCACCCTCAGTGCCCTGAAGGCCTCCAGTACTCTGCCCACTGGGATTTCCCCATCTTTCACCTCCTCCCCCATGCCCACCCTCCCACCCCTTGGGTAGAGCTCCCCTTTATCTTTAGTAAATACTGAGCAGAAGTACTCATTTAAAGGGTACCTAAACAAGCAGTTTTTAAAACTGCAAACTCCAAAATCTGGCTTCATATGGAGGTAAAGTAAAGGCTGCTGTTTACATGAATCTAAAACTGCATTTATGTAAATCACATAAATGCAGTTTCATAGCTTTTGAAAATGTAAACATCAGCCTTTCACATTCAAAAAACAGCCTTGGCTTCTCCTAAGATGTCTGCCAAGTGTGTTAAGTGGTGAGTCATGATGACATAATTTGAGCCAGAGACAGAGATCAACATGTATTTCTATAGTGCTAACTAGTTCTTCTTTCCCTCTTTATTTTGAATTGTCGTACCAGAATGATCAACACCATGTATTACCTCATGGATTATTTTGATCAGTACACGTTAAGCTATGATTTTGTTCATTTTGTTTACTTTAACTTGCAGAAAGTGTCTTGCAATCCAGCTGATTTTTTCTTTGGCAGACTGCATTACAGTACAACACTTCAAATCCCTGATGATCTAGTGGTTGTATGATGCACTGAATTTGTTTTTGTTAACCAGGAGAGACACACTAAGCTGACAGCTTGTTTACAGGTGTAGCCTAGGAGCACAAGTAAGTTTAGTGACTTGCTCAGGGTCACACAGCAAGTACCAATCTTGTTCCATTCCAAAGCTCATGCTCTCTTGTTAATCCACAAATAAGGCTTTCTTTTCCATATGAACCCGCTGCACCTAGCCTGCCTTCTGTTGAACACCCCACCATCCATACCCTGTCCTTAGTACTGCCTGGGGACATATGAGCTTGTGGTCTCATGAGAGAATTATCACACCTCAGATTGTAATCTTGTACCTCAGAGGGTTGTGCACACCTATACTGATATGCATCATAAGCTGGCACTGTTAAAAATGCCTCCCAAATCATTCTCCAGTTCACATTCTCAATATCTGACTTCTCCCAAAGTAAATATTAAGTGGATCACCACCCTTCTGCACAGTGATGGTAATATGTACAGTTCCCTGTTGTGCTTTTTCTCACCTTCCCAGCAATTCTTCTCCAGTACTTTTCTGTGCTCTACTCCACAATGCTAGTTGGCTGGCTACCACCCTTCAAATCTTGAATGAGCTATACAATTCCCTCAATACTGTCCTAACAAATGTCAACATCCCTTCCCCCCATAATCTCCCTACACTGAATTCAAGTAACAGTTTAGGTGCAGCCTGCCACTCTGAGTATTTGTCATTGTTGGCTACTTTCATCCACAGTCAGGTAGTGAGCACAATGCTGGCAGACCCACATTTCAGATCTCACAGTGATCTGCTCAGTGTCCTCCTTCATGTCTTCAACTAACCTGAATATAGCTGTACCCTGCTGGAATGGCCTCTTCAGTTCCTCTCTGGCATTCATTCTTCTCACCTGCTCCCCACACAAAAACTGATGAGTTCACTACCCTTCCGCATCATGAATGTGGTTAGTACAGTCTCTCGTGTTATACTTGATTTACGGTTTACTGGATGGAGTAGGACAAAAGGGCACAGGCCCATCGAGATTGTTCCCCTCAACAGAGGGTCATTGGTAACTACAGTGGTGAGAGCTAATCCATAGGTCTAATTGAGCTTTGAATAAGTTGAAACTTTCTAAAGTAACCAAATCTTGTAGTAATGAATTCCAATATTTATAACTCTTATGGAAAAAAATTATCTCTTTTTTTGTTTACCCATTCAACGGATAATTGTAAATTATGTCATCTACCCACATTCTTTTGTCTGCAAATTTTAGTCCACATTGATTCATCAATGATGGAAATTTTGTAGTTGTAAACAAAGTTTTGTAGTTTATCACACCTCAGATTGTAATCTTGTACCTCAGAGGGTTGTGCACACCTATACTGATATGCAACTAAAATGGTACAGGGTCTGCACCAGAAGACATATGAAGAGAGACTAAAGGAGCTAAATATGTATAGCCTCGAGGAAAGGAGGAGAGGGGACATCATAGAAACTTTCAAGTACCTCAAGGAATCAACAAAGTCCAAGAGGGTAGCATCTTTCAAAAAGAGGTGTGCAAGAACAAGGGGCACAATTTGAAGACAGAAGGGGGAGGAGGCGGCTCAGAGGTAATGTAAGGAAGCATTTTTTCACAGAGAGGGTTGTGGATGCATAGAATGGCCTTCCGGAGGAAGGTTGTGGAGTCAAAAACAGTGGTTGAATTCAAGCATGCATGGGACAGCCATAAAGGCAATTCTAGGGGTGGGGGTAGAAAGAAGTAGGCTGCTGGTTAACTAGGATCTGCAGCTTATCCATTAGGTAGGGAAATGGGCAGACTGGGTGGGCCAAGCGGTCCTTATCTGCCATCAAATTCTATGTAGAGAATATCCCCTATACCTGCGCTTATCTAGGGAGAGAGTCCAGTTTCTTTAAGTCGATTTTCATAAGCTAAAGACTTTAGTCAAGGTATCATTTGGTAAACCGTCTCTGGATTTGTTCCAGGCAGTGATGTCACCTTTGAGATAGGGCTTCCAAAGGTAGATCTATAGTCAAGTTGTGGTCTAATGTAAGTCCTATACAAAGGTAATAAACTCTCAGACTTGCTAACAAATGTTCATCTGATTTGCTTCATTAAAATAATGGATGATCTTATAACTTATTGTAATGCTGTTTGAGAGATAGTTTATTACTTAATCACAATACCTAAATCTCTTTCTTCAGTGCAGGATTTTAACATGGTGTTATTAAGGAGTAATTGGTATTTGGATTTTGGTACCAAAATGAAGGACCGAGCACTTATCGGCATTAAATGTCATTGAGTTGCCTATTGCCCACGATTCAATATTTTGAAGATCATTTGTGAGAGATCTAATGGCAGAAATGGAATCAACCCTACCACCTAATTTTGTGTCATCAGCAAATTTTACTAAATGACATGTTGGAGAAACTGACATGTCACTTATAAAACATTGAACAACAAGGGGCCCAGCACAGAGCCCTGTGGAACCCACTCATGACCTTACCAGTTTGAGAATGGAAATCATTTATTTTTACTTTATACTTTTTACTTATAGTTACATATTAATAATAAACATGATCTTCTGGTAAGCCAGGCTGATAGCAGCATGGCACAAGTGGAAAATTAGGCTTTCCTACTCATATAAGATCTAAGCCACCTATGATTAGGCATTATTAAATGGCGTGCATAATTATGTACACACTGTCATTTAATAGTGCCGAATCAAAAGTAACCTAGATCTTTTAGGATAGAAAGCCCATCATTCCTTGTTCCCTGCTGATATGAGCCTGACTTACTGGAAAGATATTTTTATATTTCATATGTCAAAATAAAATAGGAACTGTACTGCTTGCATTTATTATGCAGAAGGCTGATGAGCTCACCAGTTTTCGGTGTGAGGAGGAATAGTGAAGAATGAATACCAGAGGGGACTGAGAAGGCCACTCTTGCAAGGTACTGCTGTATCTCAGGGAAGGAAGGCAGAAGAGAGAATATGAGCAGATTACTATGAGAAATAAGATGTGCTGCCTGCTTAAATCACTACCTGACCCCATTGTCCTGGCCAACATTCCTTTTCCTATAAAACCAGTGCATGCAATTGTCCAAGGCTGTGTGTGGATATTAATGTATGGAACAGCTGCCACTACACGTTCAGTCACTTCATTATCAGTCTAGTATTGCATGTAAAGCACTTTTGGGATACAGTGTGTATGAAAACCACTATATCAATGCTGATTCTTATTCTTATTATTATTTCCCATGGAAAAGAGGACAAGACAAGCATATATTTGAGTTTCAAGAAAGTATGAACTCTAACGTTGGACTGCACAAGAACTTTGCTACAAAAAGTGGTGGCTCTAGGGGATGGTGATGGGTGTGGCTGCAACCCCCCATAGTAACGTGCTTGCTTGCAGCTGCTGCTGCATTTCACTTTGTTGAAGAAGTCTGATTTATTGATTGTACAAATGTTTACATTCAAACTATGGATTACATTTGTAGGTGCTGTCAAAAATGTACTAGAAAAATAATAGCAGAAAATATAAAGGTTTAATAAAATGTTAAAAGTGCATATTAAGCATGCACACCACCCCAACACCACCATTGCAGCATCCTGGATCCACTATAACCACTAGACCACCAGGTTATTCAAGATTTGTACTGCACTGTGGTTTGCCACAGAGAAAGTCGGCTGGATTAAAACACATTTTCAGCATGTTAAAGTAAACAAAATGAACAGAATCATAGCCTAACATGTTCATTATACAAAATAATGCACATGGTTTTGACCATTTGGGTGGAACACTTCTATGCAAAGGAAAAAGAACGAGTTAGCAGTACAGAAGGCCATATATCTCTGACTTTGGCTCAGATGACATCACATTTGGCAGCCATTTTAGGAAGCAGGTAAGACAGTTTTTCTAAATTGGAAGGCTGATTTTACAAATTTCAAATGCTCTGGAACCACATTTAGGTAAATTACGTAAATGTAGTTTTAGCATTAATGAATACAACAGTCTTTCCTTTAGTCACCTACAGAGTCAGATTTTGAATAGTTTGTTGTCAAAATGTTGTTTAGGTATCCTTTAATGTTTCTGCCTGTTCTGCTCCTGTTTCCACCCACCCCATCCGTCTTTATCCTACTATTTGATCCTTATAAGTCATTTTATCACTGATGTACCTGTCCTTCTCCCCTCTTTGATGCCATGTGCTAGCCTGAGTTCCCTGGACACCTTAGTTGACCTGGCTGCCCTTGTCACCTCCATCAACTCCTTCAGGTGTTCCTCTCTGTCCTCCCCTCTCCTGTTTTTGTACCTCCTAAAGATGGCTCTTTCCATCCTTACTTTTCCATGACCACTCTGCTCACCCAGCTAGGTTTCTTGGCCTAGCCCTCTTATTCTGGAACCTTGTACATGTTACTGTTGCCTCCTCAATTCCCAGTTTAATGACCTCCCACTTCTGGTTATTGTCCATGTTTGGATAGATCCTGGCCAGATACCCCTGTACTATTTCCCTCATCCTCCTGAAGTTGGCCTCCTGAAGTCTAATTCCCTTGTGTCCATTCCTACTCCCCTTTCCCCATGTTTACATAGTGAACCACACAGTGGTGGTCGCTCCCCGCCAGTGGTTTCTCTACCCCAGCAGCCCCACAAACTCACCATTCACCAGCATGAGGTCTAGGTGTTCCCTAACCTGGTTGACTGATTGACCATCTGCAATAGGAAGCTGTCCTGGAAGGCATCCAGAAGCACCTGCTCCCTCCTATTCATGGTGGCTGGGGTACCCCAGTCCACTCCCGGCAGGTTGAAGTCCCCACAATCATCATGTTGCCCCTCCCACAGGTCCTTCTGATCTATTCCGCTAGTTCCCTATCTAACTCCTCAGTCTGAGAGAGGTGGCCTGTACACCACTCCCATCCTGAGGTCCCTATTTTGGAGTCCTGGAGCTGCACCCTTAATGACTCCATGCTGCCATTCCCCCTGCCTCCCTGTCACACCTCAGTCCTTCCCTTATGTACAGTGCCACCCCTTTTCCTTTTACCCTGTCCTTCAGAAATATCCTATACCCTGGTACTGCTAGGTCCCAGTCATGGTACTGGGTGGCCCATGTCTCGGTGATGGCTGCCATGTCCACAGCCCATCTGCCATGAGAGCTTGTAACTCTGCTGTTTTGTTCCCTAGACTCCTAGTATTCAAGGTTATCACCCTCCACCCACTTCCTCCCCTTCCTACTTGCTCTCCCTTTCTAATATACCCTCAGACCTCCCCAAGTCCCTTGCTGCTGGTATGGGGGGTAAGCTCATTCAGCTTCCCTACCTGTGGATCCTGCCTGACTCTTGCCAACTTGCCACCCCCTCTTCTAGTTTAAATTGTCATTGTTTGCTAAGCTCCCCAGTTTCTGTTTCAATACCCTCCTTCCCCCTTCACTTAAGTGTAGCCTGTTCTTAGCGTAGTGATCATTGCCCTCCCAGGTCCTTCCCCACCCCTACACCCACCATCTCATACCTTTGGACTGACATCATTCTCTTAGACATGTGTTAAAACCTCTATCTTCAGCTTCCTTGTCATGCTCGCCCTGGATGCTGGAAGCACCTCGAGAAAGTTACTGATCTTCCTGCCTCCTCACAATCAGCCCCAGCTCCTCAAACCTCCTTTGGACTACATCTACCATATTTCCCACCAGGTCATTTGTTCCCAAAAGCAGAACTATGTGAGGTTTCTCCCAACCCCTCCTAGCATAATTCAGAACAGATTGACCCTCTTTCCGCTACCATGCCTGGGATGGCATTCACCCATATGTGACTATACCTTTCTACCTTGCTTCCCATCTAATCCCTTTCAGAACTGAGTCTCCCAGCACTAGGATCCACCCCCAGTTTCATGTTCTACTCATCTTGTCCTTCCTTTATCCCATCCCCTTCCTCTTCCTCCTTCTCTCCTCCTCCTCCTCCTCTAGCGCAGTTGTTCCCCTTCCACTCCTGTTGAAATGTCCCTGTCTCTGCTCTGTCCTCCTTCTCCCTTTCTCCTCTGATTTTACCTCCCTTTCCACTGGGCTCCACCTGCCTCCTCTCCTGATATATCCCTACCCTTTTCTTCTCATACTTCCCTCCCTCCATTCCCCACAACCACCCTTACTCGACCTATCCTTCATACCATATCCCTTCAACCCTTGACCCCCCTACTGTTCCCCTCTTGCCTGGTCTGTCATCAGCTCCTCCTCCCAGCACTCCCCTAATGCATATCCCATTCCTGCCAGTACTGTGAACTGATTTTTCAATGTCCCTTCACTACTACCTATTTCCTCCTTCCTTCTGATCTCCACCCCACTGCTGCTGACTCGACTATTAGATTCCTCTTTCCCACCCATCCTCCATTCCTCCCCTTCCCACCCTTGTTTGACCTCTGAACCAGGAATCCCTGTCTCCTTCCCCATCTGCTACCTTTTTACTCTCTTCCCCTTTGATCTGTCCTCCCCTAAGTTACCTCCTTCCATCCCCAACCGCTTAGTTGTCCTCTATTGCAGCCCACATTCCCTCCTTAGCTCCATTTGTAAACAGCTGATCTGATTCCTAAGCTGCCTTGTTTGCCTGCACATCAAACACCCTCACACTGCATACGCAATTTTCAGAAAGATTACTGCTCCACAGTTGTTTGCAGCCTACTACCCTCCATCTCACTTTTCACCCACCAGTATTCCCCTCATTTTCACTAGAAGGATGCCCATACCACCCCCATGACCCCTACCATCCAACTTTTCCAGTTCTGCCCATGGTTCCCCAGTTCTCCAATATCTTACCCTCATATAAAAGTTAGTCAACCAATAAAGCTTGCCCCACCAATAAGTGAAGTCTGTCCCTAAGCATAACCAGAAGCATTCTGCCCTTTAAATCTTGGTTATACTTACTTCAATAGTATAGCAAATCCTAACCTAAAATCACTGTGCCAAACATATTAATACTGGAGTTTCAGACATGCCCTGCTAACACAAACAATATAGGATGTATTTATAAGCAATAATAACTGTGCCAAACATTTCAACATTTGTGCTAACCTCACCTAGTAAGATACGATGAAAGAACTGTACAGCATCTATTGCTGTTCTATAAACATTATCTTCTACCTGGTGTATCAGTCTTATCCTGTGTATTCCTTCTAGTTACCAGTCGTGCCATGACTCATATCCTGTGATGTAACTTAGGTGGCTATCTCAGCCATTTTAGGAATGTTTACCCCAAACTTTCAACACAGGGTTCTTGGGACCCCACCTCATGAACACTGTCACTGTCATTTCGTTATTCAGTCCTAAAGGTGATTTCACAATCGCTACACATTCATGGAGGTAGGGTCATGTGTGTGTAAAGAGTGGGGGTGCGGTTTCAATTATAGGGTTTGGTGGGGAGGAGTATAACAGCTGTAAACCTAACATTCAATTTCCTGACCTGTATCACTTTGGTTTAAGACCTATGTCTAGAACTCTATCTTTTAAACAATGTTTTGTTAATTAAGATATATATATATATATATATATATATATATATATATATGAATATAAATATAAAAGAACAACAGGGTACTTTCCTTTCCTTTTCAGTCGAAGTCTTGCTACTAGCTTCCTCCCTTCCCTCTAGCCCAAGTCCAAGTAATAATACATTAATTACACTAAATATAATAACTAGATAATACTAATAATAATAGATTGCTAATATAAATAAAATAATTATAATAAAAACTATAATGTTGATGTCATGGTTGCAACTCTGCTTCATCCACTTAGTAAAGTACAATTTCCCAATAGAAAATGTAAAGTTAGGATTTTCAGTTACAACTCTGGTCTGCAAGTGTACTGTAGTAAATAAAACACCTTAGCCCAGATATTTCAAAGGGTTCGCATGGTGCAACAGTGTTGCACCATACAGCAACCACTGATGCCCAGTGTGATATTTAAAAGGAAAAGTCACGCACAAATCCCGATGCGCCAGAGTGCATCAGTAATGTTGCAGGCACAGGTAGAGGCGTGCCATGCATAACCAGCACAGCCCGATATTCAGCCCAGGATGTGCAGAGTCATGCATGCAACCCTACCTGTGCCTGCAGAAAAGATACGCCAGGAAAAAAGGGACAAGTGATGGCCACCCACAGGTGAGCTGCCGCATTGCAGGCGCAACACAGCAGCTGCCACCTGTGGGTGGCCACTCAGACTTACCACAGCTGGCGCGCCCCATGCCCCATGGCGGTGTCATCTGTGTCATCAACTCCTCCCAAGTCCAATATCCCTGGTGGTCCAGTGGACGCACTGGAGCCAATCGCGGGCAGCTGTAATCAAACTCCCCAAGTTCAATATCCCTGGTGGTCCAGTGGACGATCGCTGCCCGATCACGGGCATCAGTACCTCATCAAATACTCCTACTACCCTGGTGGTCTGGTACCCCACCCACCCACCCACTGGGCCCCACCGTCCTGCTCCCCTTCAGCGGCGGGTGGCAGCGCCCACCAGCCTGCTGCCCCACCGCCCGCTGACTTACAGCTCGGTGAGGGCTGCATGCCCAGTGGTTTACAGCATGAGCCAATGGGCATGCAGACCATACGTACTACTCAGTCCAGATATGTGAATGAATTCATTCACATATCTGGAGCAATGATCTGGTATGGAGCTACACACCCATTGGCTCATGCTGTGAACCAATAGGCATGCAGCCCACCGAGCTGTCAGTCATGGGCAGCGGGGCTTGTGGCAGGGATGCTGTCACCGCTGGCTGAAGGGGGGACGGGATGGTGGGGCTCAGTGGTAGGGTGGGGTGGGAGTATACTAGACCACCAGGGTAGTAGATGTATTTGATGAGGTACTGATGCCTGCGTTCGGCAGTAAACGGTCCACTGGACCACCAGAGATATTGGACTGGGGGGGTTAGATTACAGTTGCCCGCGATCGGGCTCAGTGCGTCCACTGGACCACCAGGGATATTGGATTGGGGGGTTAGATTACAGATGTCCAGATCCGGCTGCGGGGGCATCGGTCCCGGCGGCTGCTGCCTGGCGGGCGCCAGGCACAAATCCTCGGGGATCGGCGCACCTGCATGCTAATGGCATACAAATGGGGCCATGATGAGATGCAAATGGCCCCCTGTGTGCCTTGCATAAATTATGGCCCCATTGCATGTCCCCTTTTGAATATCGCAGGTGCTGTGCATGGTGCAATGGCACTTGCGCTGCATCTCCATGCTCCACTCTGGCCACTTGTGCTGGCGCGGTGCCACTACGCCATGCACAGTGGGTGGCTAGGTGCGATATTCAAAGCTCTGTGCCTAGGCTTAGCTCTGTTGAATATCGCCCAGGCCACACCCCTGCACAACAAAGTTGAGCTGCGCCCAGGCTTGGCGCCACAGCCTGGCGTAGTTTGAATATCCAGGCCCATGCCAATGTGACATTTGTATTTACCTTTACTTGTATAGGGCTGTTGACACCTCAGAGAAAATTATAAAAATTGTAATATTTAGGTACAGTTCAGCTTATCATTCAGGTATTGTTTATAGACTTCTCTTCTCCATTACTTATTACTAATTTAGCAAAAACAGAATCTAAGTTCCTTACAGTTCATCTGTCACAATGCCCTTCTTGAAGTCATATTCCCCAGTTGTGACACCCACTCTGTTACCATGGGAATAACTATGCTGTCACAAGCAAAGTATTATGCTCTCCAGTGGGGTAATCAGCAACATTAGCAGATGAACTGTTACGGAACAGATATCCAGTTTTCATTCAAATTACCTCAGTTATAAGTAACAGAGAGGAGGAATACAGAAGTCATGTGATATATATATAAGCTGAATTGTGTCTAAATATTAGCTTTTTAAAGTTAAGCCTGAAGGCATCAGCAGCTCTTTAGAGGTAAGTCTAAGAAATTTTTATTCTGATTGGCAGTAAATGCCTCCAAGAATCTTGTGTTTAAAATGAGTTTCCATGTTTATCGTACTGTATGTGCCTTTACAGTCAGTTTCAACTGCCATGTCCACTAAGACCAGTAGCACTATAATTAACCCACTGCCTTTGCAATTATATTTATGCTCAGTGGTATTACATGCTAAGCTAAATCCAGTGAAATGGACACTGACACTGAATTTTACATTTTTACTAATGCAGCATGTGTGTTCATCTACTATACAATTAGCATTGATTTAACTGTACATACAGTGCTGTAACTAACAATTTCCTGCAGTGTGAGCTCTAGGCACACTCACACTTATATTTCTTTCAGGATCTACTCATCTGTACACTCCAGTGATGAAATTCGTAGCCTTACAAAAAGATTGCAGTGTAGTTACTGTACGTCACGTACCTTTCTTGCCATAGTTGAAAAACCTTTCCCAAAATTCATATGCCACAATAAAAATAACAGCGACTGGATAGTTGGTGTTACAGACAGTCTAAATTTGAACAAAGAAAATCAAAGAAAACAAACACACAATTTAGGACCTTAGTCAGTGACATCATACATAGAAATTCAAACAAACGTTAGGTAGTAGTGGTTGGTACATAATAAACTGCTCCAGATTTTAAATATTGCACAAAATACACCAGTATTTTACTAGTTCTCTTGTATCTGATCAAACATCACATACTGCTGTGTCAGAGGCTCAGTAGGTAGCATGCTCAGTGCTGGGGCTGAAGTATTGGAATGTTGTGGGTTCTAGCTCACATCAAGTACCTGGTGTGATACCCATAACTGACACTGTAGTGTAGTATAAGAGGGGATGCTGCACTGTTGAGGTGCCCTCCTTCAGATGAGAAGTTGAACCTAAGTCCGTTCTCCCATCCCTGGTTATTGTCTAGGTGAATGCTAAAGATCCTATGGCACTTATTGAAGAAGAGTGGGGTAGGTTTCTCTAGTTTCCTGGTCAACATTCCCCACCCCTGTCAATAAAGCAGGTCCATGTAACCAACCCCAGCATGTACCTAGAAACATCACATTGTAGTGTGCATTTCCTGGTCAAAATTACAAGTATGCCACACTGAGGGAAAACACAATGCTGAGTAAAGAGAGACACATGGGGTCTAGGTAGACCAAGGCCAATAAGAAAGCAAGGAAACTACACTGACAGAAGTAGAGAAACTGACTCATGAGGTGCCAGGCAGAGAAAAACTGCCAGAAAAACTTAAATCTTTCTATAGATTAAGACTGAGCATCATATTTATTGGTGGAGAGTGCCCAATTTTCTAGCTGTGTGTTTCTGTTTTGGTATTTAGAGCACCACTGTCTCAGTGCAACTTTCTTTTGTAAGCAAGAACAGTGATAACAGAAATACCACATTCCCAAATATTTGTATCACTTACAATTTATATACCCATGAGGCTCATAGTTTAGCGTGGGGGCAAATGACCTGGTTTCTTGATTTCCTGTTCTCATTGATGCCACAGGCTTGTTTTAACTACTGTACATCAATCTGATAATCTTGAGCAGTTCATAATTAGCTCAGCTCGGGCTTGGCTCATAGCCTGGTGACCTTACGCATTACTCTGTGGAGGTTGATTTTTACTCTGTGTTTATCCAAGTTACTCCATGGAGATGACCTTCAATGCGACCTGGAGCATTGGACGGAGAAGCCTGAAGCAACATGACTGCTGAGTTAGCGACACAGTGAGAGAGTGACTGGCTTCTGGCTGTGGTGAATGAACTTTCTGCTTGAGCTGCTGACGTGGTGAGAGAATGACCGGTTACAGACTGGTGAACTGCAGGATCCATTGAGGATTAGCCTTATCTCGTTTCCCAGACCCAGGTATGTGCCCTTTGGGCTCTGCGGTAATGGCTGGTGGCTCGGGTTGGCCTGGGTCTGCAGGGGAGGACTGTGACAGGGGTCTGATCCAGAGGGTGGGCACCCAGTGTGCTGTGTTAAGCAGTGGTGACTCTAGCTGTTGGAGGACAGTGGGTTCACCACTGCCTACTGTCTAGTTGGCCCACCTCGACCGCTGCTACTATTATCATCGCCCAGGGTGTGATTAGTGGGCAGTGTGTTCTAGGCTCTGGGCTGCTGTGCTAAACTGGGTTACTGTGGGTCTGATTTCAGGAGGGATTTCAGTGGGGCATGGACTGAAGAGTGGTGTGTGCCCCTGGGGATCTTGCACCATGGTGGGATCGAAGGATACTCTCCCAGGGACCTCAGATTACTGGTGGTAGGCTGGTTGTTTTCAGTACTTGGGAGGCACTATTAGAGGCCCAGGGCTGGGGAGTTTGGAGCCGTTGAAGATTGTGGTCTATCTTGGAAGATCTGCTCAAATGTTTTTAACTGGCTCTGATTGTTTCAAAATTTTTTATTTTCTCTGGTGTTGGAAGAACAAGACCTGGTTAAGTTTTTGGATGGTTAACCTGTGGTCGTCTATCAACAGTATCTCTAACCCACTGGAGGAGGTAGTAGAGTACCTCCATAGCTGGTTTTCAAACTGTTTAATTCTGCTTGTTACTGGCTGAAGAGGAGGCGACTTTGGCTCACAAGTGCATGGACTGGGTGAGGGAAAGAGCCTCACCGATCAAAAAACACTCATTGAAGCTCTGGTGTGCTTTGGATATATGACTTTCATTTCATCACTGACCCTTCTCCCTGGGCTCTTAAGCACTTAGCTTTTAGCTTTGTTTTGGGGTTGTTAATTTTGGGTTTGGGATTTTGGTTTATAACAGAGGGAGGAGTACTTTATTAGAGGGAACAGGAAGTTATTTTGTATCTCCTTGAAATTTAAAGTTAGGTGGGGTTAGGATTGTGAAGGTGTTTTATTGGGGATATGTGTGATTGGTGAGTATGGTTGTGTGTGTATGATGTTTGAATGAGTTTTGTGTGATTTTCATTATTTTGCAGTTTGGCTGAGGCTTGAGCTGTTGAAGGGTTGGGTGGGATAGCTCTGGTTGAAATGTGTTTAGGTACTGGCCCTCGAGACTCACCTATGCTGCTTCTCTGCAGCTTGACCTCCGTCCCATATCCAACTGCTCTGTTTCTTTGTCTGCAGCTAGACACTGAAGAGAGGCTGGAATAACTAGGTGGTGGTGGAGTCCTTGTGGGCGGAGAGCAGTGGAGGAGATGAGGGGCACTGAGGTTGTAAGGTCAGAAGATGCCCTGGGCTTAAACAGGGCAGAGGGAGATGCCTGACATGTTTGGTTCCTGTACCCAGGGGTCCCACCAGACCGAGTGGACAGGTAACTATAGGACTGGCCACCTCCCAATCCTCTTCGGGCAGTGCTTTGTAACACCAGGTCAATTAGGAACAAGACTGCTATTTTGCAGACTTGATTTCCTCTGTCGACCTGGCTTGCATTATGGAGACTTGGTTGGGTGACATGAGGGCTCAGTTCTTCAGCCGCCATCCCACCAGGTACTCCATGGTGCACTGCCTGAGGAAGGATCGCAGGAGCAGAGTGTGACCATCATTTTTAGAGCCAACCTAGGCTTCACAGTGCATTCCGTTGTTAACACCAGGTCTTTTGAGTGTGTCGCCATTCATAGGGGTCCAGGTGCAGGCTGCAGGATTCTCCTCATTTACCGCCCACCTGGGCTGGGAGAAATTCCTCAGGAGGTAACGGACTTCATCATCAACCAGGTGTTGGAGTCACTCAGGTGTTTAATCCTGGGGACTGCAACACTTAGGTCAATATGAATCCTCGCATTTTAGTTCGACCTCCGCCAGTTAATGTCATCACTGGGCCTGACACAAGGGTTGCTTCTCGGCCCACCAGCATGGTCACACATTCGATCTGGTGTTCCAGATGGGTCTTGGGGTTGATAACCTCAGGACTGATCCAGTTTCTTGGTCCAATCGCTGCACTGTGGAGTTCTCATCTGGGGTCTCCCTGATAGTCCTGTCCCTGTGGAGATGGTTAGCTATCGTCCTTAACGGGCTAGACCCTGAAGGACTTTTAGTGGTAGCTGACCTATCTAGGGTCAAGGCAGCTTGTGCAATTGGCTCCTGGGAGGCAGTGGCCACCTATAGTAAGGTGGTGTCTGAAGCCCTGGATGCCATTGCACCAGTTCTCTATATGACCCAGATCTTCTCACTTGAGATCCTCATGGTTTGATGGGGATCTCAAGGCAATGAATATCAAGGGTCGGAAGTTGGAGCATTGCTGGTGGAAGTACCAGCTAGATGCTGACAAACTGGTCCTGTGCACCCACTATTGTGAGTACCAGGAGGTAATCTCTCGTAAGAAGACAGAGTTCCTGTCCAGGGAGCTTGCGACAGGGAGGAACGGACCTGCTCAGCTTTTTGGACTGTGGACAGGCTCCTTCATCTGGCTTGTCTTCAGACGAAAAAATCCTTTTCATCCACCTTGTGTGAGGAGTTTGCTCTGTTCTTCTTTGACAGGGTGTTGGCTATTCATTCGGGGATTCTGTCAGGTGAGGCTTTTGCCTCACAGTTGCCAGTCTGTTGGGAGCAGAGGAACTCTGCCTGCCTGGGAAGAGTTTTGGCCAGTGGAGGTGTGTGAGGTGACTCAGATGATCTTAGAGCGGGAAGCATACATCATGTGAACTGGACCCAGCCCTGTGCATTTCTTGATGGGATGTGCTGAGGCTGTTGGCCCAGTGTTTGCTGGGATAACCAGGTGCTCGATGGCAGAGGGGTGTTCTAGCACCTTTGAAAGAGGCTGGTGAGACCCTCCTAAAAACCTTCCTCGACCCAGACATCCTGGTGAATTACCACCCTATCTCCAACTTGCCTTTTGAGCGAGGTTGTTGAGAAATTAGTAGCACAACAGCTCGAGGATCGGCTTGCGCCCCACGACATCTATGAGCCATTTCAGTTGGGTTTTCAGGCTAGACACAGCACAGAAACCGCACTAGTCAGGGTGCCTAATGACTTACTCAGAGCTAGAGATAGAGGAGACAGGTCAGTTCTTGTGCTTCTCGATCTCGTTTCAGCTTTGACACCATAGACCACATTGTGCTTCTCGATTGACTCTGTGAATTTTGTGGACTCATCAGTGTTGCCATCAGATGGTTAGAGTCCTATCTCTCAGACAGGGTGCTGTGGGTAGTGATGGGAATTTCTCCCTTATCTCCAATGCCTCTTCTCGTGGAGTTCCATGGGGTTGGCGTGTCGCTGATGCTGTTGCTGTATATATATACTGCCCCTGGGTGAGATTATTCAACAGTACAGCATGGAGTTTCACTGCTATGCAGATGACACCCAGCTGTATTTGTCATTTGCCTTCAGGACATCCAGTGCAGTTGATGTGCTTAACACCTGTCTGGCTAAAATCAATGACTGGTTAGCTTCCAGCTATCTGTGTCTCAACCGGACAAGTCAGAAGTACTGGAGGTTGAGCCGGGTTGCGGGCATGATGGGTTGCTACCTGGAGTGGACAGTGGTCTTTTCCTGGGGTCTGTCCAGTTGGTTGCTTCCCGAGTGCAAAATCTAGGAGTGATCCTGCACAGCAGACTGACCTTTCAAGGTCAGGTGTGAATCTGTCGTGAAGAGTGGGTTTTACCACTTACAGAACATCGCCAGGATCAAGTCCCTCATTCCGCCTGAAGATCTGCTGACCCTAATACATGCCTTTGTGACCTCCAGACTTGACTACTGTAATGCTCTTTACTTCAGGGTCATGGGAGGGACCCTTCGCAAGCTGCAGCTGGTGCAGAATGTGACAGCCTGGTTATTGGTGGGACTATCTCGGGCATGCCATGTATCCCTGGTCCTGCGTGTGTACTGCACTGACTGCTGGTCAGGTGGAGGTTCCTTTTCAAGGTGGGCTTGCTCAGCTATAAGGCCCTATACAGGCTGGGTCCTGGCTAGCTGTCTGAGCTCCTGTCACCTGCGACCTCTGCCCGCTCCCTCCATTCCACTTGAGGGGCCTCCTGGGCGTTTCCAGGGTCCAGCTCCAAACCTCCAGTGACCGAGCATTTAGTGTCCCTGTGGAGCATGTTTCCACCTCCAGTCTGGAGGCTCCCTCGATTGGTGTCCTTAAGCAGAGGCTTAAGGCCCATCTCTTCTGCCAGGCTTCTGGGTATTAAGCCATCTCCCCCGACCCTATCCTCAGCTATCGCATGTTTATATTTTATATTTATGCTTTTAAGAAAGTTGTTTTAAAGATTATGTTACTGTACAAATGTTATTTCTGTATTTTGTATCTTGTTTTATTGTGTATAGCTCCCAGAGCCTCCAGGATTGGGCACTTTAGAAATAAAGTTGCCTTGTCTTGTTTATGGGCTTTGATCTAAACCAAAGCTATGAACTATGCTTCAGCCTGATTTTAACTTCCTTTACTTTTCCAGTTCTACAGTGATCTACTAACCTCTTGTTACAGCAGCTCAACTGCGAGCCATAAGAAGGTTATAGTATACCAAGGTGTTTAACACTCATTACAGCCTTTAATTGGAGCCAGCTGTGAGTCAATTGGGTTGTTTATTACAGTACAGTACACATGACTTTGGTATAAAAGAGTTTGCTATTGTATGGTAAGGAAATACTGTATTTTAGCAGGAGCATAATATGAGAATAACTCTAAAGGGATATCTAGAGGATACACAATGCCCCACTCAGAAAATGCCATTTATCATCATGAGTGAGGAGCAGGACAATAACTCATGAGGGGTAGAGTTAATGTGAAGTGGCCCACTTGCATTTCGTAGTGTCCACTAAGAAGCCACTTCCAGCTATGCCTCAGCTTGTGAAGTTCAGTTCATGAATTCAACACTTTGTGATAAAAGCATGCTAAAATTGGTTAATTATGAAGCATTAAGAATGCGACTTGGGGTTTACAGTAGTTAATCCAACCCTCAAGTGCGAATGAGGCCCTGAGGAGTAGCCGAGGTAAACCATCCGTGAGTACCTCTAATGAGGACAGGAAATAATTTCTAATTGGTAGTTGTTCATAATGTCCTCATTTGCAGAAATGATATACATGAACCTAAAGGATGCACATGTAACTGTACCTGAATAAAAAGTGATGTGAAAACTGTACTTTGCATTGTTTTGTTTAATGGGCAGCATTCTTTTACAGTTCTCTTCACAGAATCGATGACCTGGAGTTTTAATATGTCATGGTTTGTGCACAGAACTCTAAGCATGGTTCTGACAGGACAATAGCTGATGTTTAGCATTCTATACACGAATCGTGGCATAGTAAAAACTCCAGATTACTGGTTCCATGAAGAGAATGTTATTCATAAAAGAAAACAACTGAAAACAGTTTTTCACATTAAGGGACAGTTAAATATGATTAATTTGGGCAATTCTTTTATTTCTCTTACTAGGAACATTACTAACTGCTGCCAAGTAGCACAGATTTCCTATCCCCATTAAAGCTATTATAAAATAAACAGTTATACGAACATTTTCCATATGTTTGTGCCATATTCATATGTTTTAAACAGATTTTCTTTTTACATACTATACTTTGCTAGTTTAGAAAATACATTTCCTTTGTTACCCATTCTCTCAGTTTGAAGTCAAACCCTTTGATTGGTTTACATTCATTCTAAAACACAGGACTGCCAAATAAGCACATTAGTAAAGAAAAAATTGTTTAGGTAACTAACTTTTTAGGTACTAATACCCAAATCAACTGCCTTGCTCCAACGTACAGTACTCATCACCCGGCGACCCAGAGGCAGAGCACTGCACAGTCATGCAGATGACTTGGGTTTAAGAGAGAGATCTCAGTTGGCCATTTTATGTTTGCTTGCCGCATGTGCAAGAAACATAGTGCCATCATCCGAGTTTTGGAGGTGTGGCAGCCCTCTTCCAATTCAGTCAGTGTGTTTGCAGGCGCGCGGTTCTCCAATGCCTGCTGGAGCTGTCTATGACAGCAGTCAAAATGCAGTGGCGTACAGTTGAAAGGGGGAGCTATGCTTCAGTGAGCAGCGATAAGATATCGCCTGCTCTGAGTGCTCCCCTACACACACATACTGCGTGCTGGCCCTCCCGCACTGTATAGCCGATGGGGTGCCCAATCCCCTGTCGGCTGTGCTGCCCCCCTCAAACAGAGTTGTACATGCCACGCTGGGTGCCCATCCCAGCATGGCCACACATGTATAGCCGACGAGGTGGCCAATCCCCGTCGGCTCCACTGTCCCCCCGAGAGTACAGGGTGCCACACTGGGAGCCACCCCAAGCGTGGCAACAGATGCTGTCACAGACGGGGTGCCCAATCCTATGTGGCTGTGCCCCCACAAACTGTCCATAGTGCCATGCTGCAAGGCCCACCCCAGCGTGGCAAAATCCTCGTCGTCTCCTCCTTTGTTAAAAAAAAAAACCTGCAACAGAAAAATGGTCCCTCGCAGACTCTGCCCCACCGCACCCACCCACTGTGCACCCTGCCTCCCCACCCCCACCCCATACTTACCTCCGGACTCGGCGACAATCTTGAGTGGACCAGGAACAAGTCTGCACTCTTCAAAGCCGACGCGAACTGCGGAAATGCGATAAGCTGTGTAATGTAATGAATAGGGTTTTTCAACTGCGGCATATCTCAGGCATTTTTGGAATTTTGGCACCAAATTTTCAACATGGGGTTTTGGGACCCCTCCTCATGAATTCTGTCACTGTCATGGCGTTAATCGGGCCGACGGTGATTTCACAGTAACTGCGTGAAATCACCTTTAGGACTGAATAACAAAATGACAGTGCCAGTGTTCATAAGGTGGCTCTCAAAAAGCCTTTGTTGAAAATTTGGTAAAAATTCCTAAAAATGACTGTTTTACGAAGGCGTTGCACTGTTTCTACGCATCCGTAGGTTCATGAATTTTCAATATTTCACCTGGATTTTCAACATTGCCATTTGACCACACTTCCTTATAGAGTATATGGCTGTCATTTTCACATCTCACCCAAAATGTGTTCCGCATGTAGCTTAGCAATGGCACAATCGTGTGTGAAATCAATGTTCGGGACACATTAAGAAAGTCACAGTGACACTGTTCATGAGCAGAGGTGTTAAAATGGCTATGTTAAAATTTGGTGAAAAAATTCCCAAAAATGACTATTTTACGAGCATCGTTCGCTGTTCCTCGCACACTCATAAGTTTGCGAATTTTCAATATTTTCTCCAGATTTTTAACATTGCCATTTTACCACACAATCTTATGAGAAGTACAGCTGTCATTTCTCACTTCTCACCCAAAATGTGTTTCCGGCATGTAGTGCACAATGGCGAGTTGGTGTGCGAACTCAATGTATGGGACACATTAAGAAAATCACAGTCACACTGTTCATGAGCAGAAGTGTTAAAATGGCTATGTTAAAATTTAGTAAAAATTCCCAAAATGACTGTTTCTGAGTGTTTGTTGTACTGATCCTCATATACGCCATAAGTTACGCAAATTTTCAATATTTTCACTCCAAATTTTCAACATTGCCATTTTACCATACCTCTTTGTAGAGCAATTACAGCTGTCATTTTCACATCTTACCCAAAACATGTTTCCATTCATGTAGCGTTATTAGCGCAGTTGGTGTCTTGAAATCAATGTATGGGACACATTAAGAAAATCACAGTGACACCGTTCATGAACAGAGGTCTTAAATGGCAATTTGAAAATTTGGTGAAAAATTCCCAAAATGACTGTGTTACAGTGAGCATTGCACAGTTTCGCACCCTCATAAGTTCATGAATTTGTAATATTTTCAGTCCACATTTTTACTAGTGGCATTTTTCCACACTTCCTTATGAACAGTACAGCTGTCATTTTTCACAACATGGCTGAAATGTGTTTTCACACTTTCAGCACAGAAATGCATGGTCGCTGGGGAAATCATTGTTCGGGACAGATAAAGAAAATCACAGTGACACTGTTCATGACCGAGGTCCCAAAATGCCTGTGTTGACAATCTGCTGTAAACAATTCCCAAACTAATTACATTATGGGTGCACGTTGCTACAGTTTCTATGCACGTCAGAATTTCACCAGTTTTTAATATTTTCACTGCAGATTTTCAACATTGCCATTTTTACCTCTCCATGAACAGTACAGCTGTCATTTTTCACATCCTGTTCAGAATGTGTTTTGCACCTGTGGTCACAGATGCCGTAGTCGCTGTGCAAAAGCAGCTTTCAGCTAACAAACTGATATTGCCACTGTCCATGAGGTGGGGTCACAAAAACCCATGTTGAAAATTTGGAGTGAAAATACCAACGAATGCATGAGGCATTAGGGTTTCCACCACATAACACCCCACCCTGTGGAGAAGGACAGGCATCATGGCTGTGACTTGGAATTGTCACCTGCAATGCTCATACCATTCCACCCCACCCACACCCTGCAGCCACTGAGAGGCATCGAGGTGTACCTTGGACTCTTGGCCCCAAAGTTCACCCCATTCTCCTATAACGCACCCATCTCACAATATTTCCTGATGGAATTAAGCGATAAGGGCCAAAGACCCTAAGGCACACCGTGACACTTGTCGGTGTCTGCATGGTAGGGTGGGTGAAATGGCGTGGCTTATGCCTGATGACCCAAAGGTCACCCCAATGCCTGCCACTATCTGCAGGGTGGTGATGGGGTTGGCTTCAGTTCAATACTTCACTGCCATTCCTATTATGCAGCTCTATAACTCCTACACTACCAATCCCAATGCCAGCAAGCAAACAATCTGCATTGACAAATGCTTGTTATTTAGGTTTTGTTGACTGGGAAAGGAGGACTAGATAATTCAGCCTATCTTCAACCTCATCCTGGGGAGAGGGATACAGATGGATGCCAGCTGACAGTGAACCAGATTAAGCTGTGTTTTCCTTTTCAGTACTGTACTAAGAAAGTAGTGGTAATAATGCGGTAATTGGGCTACTTAATCACAGGAGAGAACTAGACCATTTCTGGGGAGGAAGGCACATGGAGGTTAACTTTTGAGGGGGGGCTGACTCTCCCAAAATGCATTTACTTGTTTGACTGCTGTGCTAATGTGGAAGTCCTGTTTTTAAATAAAATACAAAGCTTGAAGGTAATTTTAACAATATGAAACTTGATTTAAGTAGAACAGTATGTGCCCACTGCTTCCTACAGCAGATAACTCATGTGAAATTTAAATGTCTGCCTGACAGCTTTCTTTAGAATGCTTGGAATTTTAGAGAGATCTTGTTTTCTCATTGTACAGTGTGGACCTGCTGTGCCTTCTTGTGATAAGGCTCCAACCTCAGGGTTTTCCACAAGTTAATCTGTCAGCCAATCAGATTGTGACTTTCTATTTGCCTTTTTACGGCTGCAGTAGGCAGAGCCTGCAGACATATAGCTTTGAGAAAAGGACTACCTGCATAGTTACATTCCAAACAACATGGCAGAGTGTTAAAACAGTGTCCTCCACCGAAGCCTCATTACTACACTGCCTGTGTGTGTATGGGATTTAGAGAGAACTAATTTTCCTCTGGCTCATGTTTCCTCCCTGCAAGGCATCAAAGGAGGTAGGATTTTTGTCTAGTGGCATGGCCAGGACACCTAGATGGACAGGTTGGGAGGAGGGCAAACAGGTGCCAGACACTAGGGGCAGGCAGGTGTTCCCAGGGTGGAAGGAACTTGCATCCAGGAATAGGGAGGAGATACAGTACCTTATCGTTTCTACCTTTCCTAGGTTGCGAGAACAGCCTCAGAGGAACACACACACAGCAGAACACAGCTGCAAAATAATTAGATTTGTCTACAAGCATTGTTTTCCACAAAGACACAAAGCAATTGAATCAAAGGTACACACACACACACACACACACACACACACACACACACACACACACACACACACACACACACACACTGGTGAAATGATTAGATTTGTCTACAAGCACTGTCTTCTACACAAGACACAAGCAATTGAATCAACACACACCTTGTATAGTTTTCCTTTAACTTAGCTATTCCCAGTACCGTCTTTTTGCAGTTGCATCAATAGCCTAAACAAACAAAAAATATGTAAGTATATTAATATTAAGGGGATACAGTAAAAATCCAGTGGAGATAGCAAAGCAATGTAATGAATATTTGTGTTCCTTATTCAAACCCAGTCACATCTTAGTCCCCTGCCCTGTACATTACCAGGAAAGCCAACAGAATTAATATAAATACAGACAACATACTGCAAAAATTTAGAATATGAAAATCAGAGTGCAAAGTTTCCACTAAAATGCTAAAATTCAGACACAAGCAATTGAATCAGCACACACACACACACACACACACATATGCATGGGATACACATAGAGGACCTTGGTAATGGCTGGAGCTGGGGGGGCGTTAGGTTGAGATCAATTATAGTCCATGGCATAACCACGGTCAGAATATTAAATAATTAAAAATAAACATAAATGCAAAGTAACCATTTCAAGAAGAAAATGGAACTGCAGATAAAATCAACAGCAAGCAATTGTGCAGTTACATCAGAGCCCAAAACAGCCAAATCATAGAAACATAGACTTTGATGGCAGATGAAGACCACTTGGCCCACCTAGTCTGCCCATTCCCTAACTACAGGATAAGCTGCAGATCCTAGTTAACCAACAGCCTATTTCTTCCTACTCCCCACAAGAATTGCCTTATGTCTGTCCCATGTATTCTTGAATTCTCCACAGTTTTAGACCCATAACTCCTCAGGAAGGCTGTTCCATGCATCCACAACCCTCTCTGTGAAAAAAATACTTCCTCACATTACCCTGAACCGTCCTCCCTCTATCTTCAAATTGTGTCCCTTGTTCTTGCACATCTCTTTTTCTGAAAGATGCTACCCTCTTGGACATTGTTGATTCCACTGAGGTACTTAAAAGTTTCTATCATGTCCCACCTCTCCCCTTTCCTCAATGGTACGATATTAAACTGCTTTAGTCTCTCTCCTCATATGGCTTCTCTTGCAGACCCTGTAGCATTTTAGTTGCCCTCCTCTGGACAACCTCCTCTGGACTACCTCCATCCTGTCTCTGTCCTTGCAGAGATGGGGTCCCAGAACTGGCATCGATACTCCACATGGGGTCTCATCAACTGTCTGTACAGAGGGATAACAGCTTCCTGTTTTCTGCTGGTGATGCCTCTCCCTATACATCCCAGTATCCCCCAGCCCTCCCTACTGCCTTCTCACACTGCTTGATAAGCTAAAGGTCATCTGATATGATTACTCCCATGTCCCTTTCCATTTTTGTTGTTGTAACTACCTCACGCCCCATTGTGTAATCTGTAATCTTCTCCTGGGTTTTGTTCCTCAGGTACATTATTTTGCACTCTTTGCATTGAATCCAAGCTACCATACTTCTGACCATTCCTCCAACCTTGCCAAGTTCCTTCTCATCCTTTCATTGCCTCCTTGTGTATCAACCCTGTTGCAGATCTTTATATCATCTGCAAAGAGGCATACTTTTCCTTCCAGTCCCTCTGCAATGCCACTTATAAAGACATTAAAAGGACTGGACCCAGTACTGACCTCATGCACTCCCACTAGTAACCCCTCTTTCTTCAGAGTGGACTCTTTATAATTACCTTCTGTGTCCTGTTGTCCAGCCAATGTTTTATTCAGGCTACCACCCTGGGACCCACTCCCAGGCTGGTTAATTTGATTATTAATCTTTGTGTTGGACTGTGTCAAATGCCTTGCTGAAGTCTAGGTAGACCATGTTCACAGCCCTCCCTGGTCTACTACTTTGGTCACCCAGTCAAAGAAATCAGACTCATCTGACATGACCTTCCTGCTGTGAGCCCATGCTGCCTTGAGTCCTGTGTCCCACTTTCCTCTAGGTACTCAACAATTCTTTTCCTTCAGAAGTGATTCCATCTCTTTCCCTACCACGGAGGAGAAACTGACAGGTCTGTAGTTTCCTGCCTCTGTCTTGCTCCCACTTGTGAAGGGGAATCACATCTGCCTTCCTCCAGTCCTCAGGTACCACACCATCCTCCCATGTTTTGTTAAAAGGGTAGTCAGTGGTGTCACTAGTTCCCCTAATTCTTTTAGATTTCTGGGGTGAATTCCATCAGGCCCCATTGCTTTGTCCACCTTCAGTTTTAAGAGTTCTTTCAGAACCCTTTCTTCTATGAAAGGACTGGAATCGACCCCCTATCCAGAGTGCTTCTGTTCATTGGATTCAGGACCTCCCCTCCTCCTCTTTTGTGAATACTGGCAGAAGTATTTATTCAGTATCCCTGCTTTTTCACAGTCCCTCTCTGCTCACCCACCGTCCTTTCTATTCAGCCTCACTATCCTCCTTTGTCTTTCTCGCTCCTGATGTACCTATAAAGGTTTTATCCCCTCTTAACTGGGTTGACTACCTTTTCCTCAGTTTGGGCCTTTGCTATTCTAACTTACCTCCCTGCTTCATTCTGCTTTAACTGGTACAGTTCTCTCTGTCCTGCTCCTTCTGTGTTCCTTATACTTCCTAAATGCTATCTTTTTCTCTCTAACCTTCCCCCAACCTCTTTTGAGAACCATAGTGGCTTTTTCTTTTGTTTTGATTTGTTTATTTGCTTCACACAAAGGCTTGTTGCCTGTGTGATGGCAGTTGATGTTTCCCCATTGTTGCTCCACCCTCCTTCTAGCCTGTTTGCTGAGTGCTTTTCAGGCACTCTCCCATCCTGCCAAAGTCAGCCCTCCTGAAGTCCAGTACCCTCACTTTTGTATGGCTTGACTCTTTCGCTGAATTTATCATGAACCGCACTGTTTGATGGTCACTTGTTCCCAGATGGCTATCCACTTCTAGATCTGAGATCCTCTCGCTGTCCTCATTTGAGAGTACAAGGTCTAAGATTGCTCCCTCATGAGTGGGTTCCAAAACTAGCTGTCTGAGGCATGCCACCTGTAGGGCATCGAGAATGGCCCTTCTCTTGGATGTAGCTGCAGCAAAGGTGCTCCAGTTAACATCTGGCATATTCAGGTCCCCATCAACAGTATCTTCCCTTTCTCTGCCATCCTAAGGATGCCTTCCATCATATCCTTTCCATTCCTCTCCCTGACATGGGGGTCTGTATATAACCCCTGTGCAGATTGTGGTGCCATTTCCAGTCTCTAAGGTGACCCACAGTGCCTTCTGTCCTCCCTGCTTACTTTTTGTTCTGTTGCTTTTATCCCTTTCCTCACATAGAGACTACTCCTTCCTCTCTTCTACCCTCCCTGTCTCTCATCACTATAAGTCTTCTGTATTATGCAGACTGTGACACTTAACAGTTGTAGGGTAGTTAGCACATCTGGACTTATTTGCTGCATATGCATCTCAATTGCTAAGGGGTCTGACCATGTTCACCCTTCCACAAGCCAAGCTAGCTACAGTATGTCTAGCAACAACATGGATGGAAAGATTATACCATATTTTCAACAAGAAGTTAACATTTTAAAAAGACAGCACTGTAGACTGAGAAGCAGCTTGTGTGGGTGAATTCATCATGTTAGCCAAGATATGTTCTGATTGCGTTCCATAAGGTTAACCAGTAGGAGCAGCATGGGAAAGGAATAGAAATCTAAAATAGAACCATTTAACCCATTTGTGATTTAACATTGCATGACAGAAATGTGGCTTCCAGAACTGGACACCATATTCCAAATGAGGCCCCACCAGTGATCTACACAGTGGCATCACTACCTCCTTCCTTCTGCTGGTAATACCTCCCCTATGCACAACAGCATTCCACAGGCTTTCCTCACAGCTTTGGTACATTGTTTAGCCACCTTTAGGTCATCTAATGTAATTACCCCAAAATTCCTTTCCATTTGATGACCATCAGCCCCCTCCCCGTAATCCTTCCCTGGATTCCTGCAACCTAGATGCATGATTTTGCACTTTTTGCATCAAATCTCAGCTGCAACATTTTGGACCATTCCTCTAGTTTTGCTAGGTTCCTCCTCATTTTTTCCACTCTTCCCAAAGTGCCCATCCTGTTGCAGATCTTAGTGTCATTCACAAACAATCACACTTTCCCTCCTTCCATTTGTGGAAATATAAACTAGGACTGGGCCCAGGACTGATCCTCTGTGGCACCCTGCTGGTCACCTCCTTTCTATTGACTGAACACCATTTATCATGACTCTCCATCTTCTATCATTCAACCAGTTCCTAACCCAGTTTACACCTTGTGACCCACTCCGAGGCTGCCCAACTTGTTTGCAAGTCACACGTGGAATGGTATTGTAGGCCTTACTAAATAAAATTCATGTTTATGTTTAAGCCATGAAACACCCTTTTCAAGTTAACGGCATTTGCAGCTGTAGTTTTGTTTCTCCTTGCCTCTTTAACAATTCCACAACTTCACTAACTTCATTATGCAGCTATGGTGGATCTGACCAGATTTTGTTTGCAATTACACTTTGCATATCTTTTACTATCTGAGTGTGAACTTCCCTATTCGGTGGGTGTGTGAAGTGCAAACTTCACAAGCATATTGCAATGTGAAATTCTTTCAGTTCTGAAGGAGATAGTCATGAGTGAGTTATGTAAGTCCTGCTCCCTTACAGGTGATGATAAATGTCAAATTCAGAGCCAGGCCACGATCGTTCAATCTATACAATGTATTTTAAATTGTAAAATTTTAAATTAGTTATTTTTATGAAGACTTAACTGTTTCTATTTGATTTCACTGCTCTGTTTTTGAGTGCAGCAGCAGAGACCACTGAGAAGTCATAAAGCATTGTTCAAGCTGCTCTCCCATTAGTTAAAGGTAGTGGAACCAAAATAGGCAGACAGGAAAAATAATACAAATTTTAAGAAGTGGAGAGTTATAACATTTTTATTTCTGAAGTATTTTTCTTTTCCTTTTGCTCATTATAGAGTTTCTATGAGATAATATTGGCTGGATGTGTGGAATAACTCTCAGCCTGGCAGCTGATCTATCTCTATCCCCTCACTATATCCTCATCATTGTAGTCTCACTGACGGTGATATCACAAGTAAATGAACTGCAGCTACTGAGTGGCTGTCCCTAAGCAGCAGTGATGTCACAGTCAGTGAGGTCACAATGCTGAAGATGTAGTGAGAGGGATAGAGATAGATATGTCAGCCACCAGGCAGAGTGCTGTCCCACATCATACCTACTAACATCAGGTAAACAATCTTCTAATTAAACAAAAGGAAAAGAAAATGTACCTCAGATATAAAATGGAATGGTGACTGCTTTAAAAACTAACGTTAGTTTTAGGCAGTACACTAGCTTTTAAGGGATCCATTATGACCTATTGAAATAGGAGATGATGAATAAAATGAAGATAAATAATTTATCTTCATTTAGAATGCTCCAGTGGCTAAAATCTTATTTTGTATTTTTATGTTTTATTTATTTGTACATTGGTAAACCTTTGAGCTAAGTGCTCATTTGCAAAGGTTGCATGCCAAGTATTTTAACATACAGAATTGGATACAGGCAGCTCAGGTGAGCATTTGTCAATACAACCAGAAACCAATATCCTGTGCATGTTATGATAGAATAAATCAGTTGACAAAATAAATGTCAGAACTCTTTACTAATCAAAGAGGAAGGGGAAGGATGGGGAAGGGAAGAAGACAAGGTCATAAGTGGGCATGGATGGGCCTGAGAGGGGGAGTGAGAGGGAAGGGTAGACAGGGTGGGCCTGAGCTTGAGTGTTACAGGGATTAGGGTGGCATCTGCACAGGATTCATGGGTGAGTTCCTTTTGAGGGCATTCTTGAACAGCAATACTTTTGGTAACTCTGAGATGGAGGTAGAAGGTTGTTTAGCCATTGTGCTGCCCGACAGGCAAAAGATTGTTGACCCTGGCTACTGGCTAGTTCTACCTTTGGGGACTAACAGCACATGTCTTGCCATGCTCCTGGTAGAATACTGGTTATGGACAGGGTGGAAGAGCAAGGCCACAGCAAGGGGGTGAGGTCTGCAAGTGCTTTTTGGCCAGTAAGATACACAGGTACTTTTAAATGTTCACAAAGGGAAGCCAGCCAGCGAGGGAATATAGAGTACAGCAATGTGTGAGTCTGTCAGAGCCCATGATGAATCAACAGGCCTTATTAAGCAGTACCTCACCCTATCCAGGACAGTATCAGAGGCAGTCCCATATACAGAGACCATAATCGATGGGTGGGAGGACAGAGCTGGCTATGGCTAGGTGCCTGGCCTTGTGAGTTAGGTTCAGATGCTGCCAAAAAGGGCCCCTAGTTTTCTGTTGTCCACATGATCTATGAAGGTAAGGGACTTATCCAGTATAACCCCAGGTATCTGAAGGTGGACTCCTGTTCAAGCTGGTCACCCTGTGAGTTCAGAATGGTAGGGGGAATGTTGCTCCGTAGGTGGGTACCAACAAAGAGCATGGTTTTAGTTTTTTATAATTAAGGACAAGCTTATTCTGCTCGAGCCAGTGTTCAAGGGACTCAAAGCTGCTTTGAAACCCACTAGTGATGACCCTGTGCTGAGGACTACTGTTGAAGATGACCACATCATCGGCATAAAGCAGCATCTGTGTTTGTGGGTATGCTCCAGAGAGGCTATTAATAAAGAGACGAAAATAAGAGGCCCGAATATTGATCCCTGCAGAACTCCAGCAGAGACACATTGCACTCTGAGAGCACCCCATCAATCTTAACCTCGTCCTAGCAGCAGGAACCAAGACACTGTCTCAGGAGAGAGACCAAGGCAGTGACGTTTAGCAGTAACAGAGGGGGATCAACAAGGTCAAAATGCCTTGGTAAGATCCAAATATGTGGCATGCAGTAGATGTCCTTTGTCAAAGGCTTCATTAGGTAGTTAGTGAATTCAATGAGTGCAGTAGTAGTAGTACTATGCAGTTTCTAAAGCCATGTTGTTGGCAACACAACAGGCTGTGTTTACCGAGGTAAGAGACAAGCTGTGATTGGTGACTATTCTTTCAAGTGCTTTAGAGAGGAGAGAATATGGAGATGGGCCTGTAGTTGGCTACATTATATGATTGTTACTCTTATGTACAGGCGTAACTATGGCAGCCTTCCAGATCTGTCGGAATTGGCAGAACTGCAGGGAGAGTTTAAAGATCTTTGTCAGAGGTAACGCTACCTCTTTAAGGACATGTGCCAGTATTAGCATGCCGATCTTGTCACTACCAGCTCTTGTTTTGCCAATAACTCTTCTTGGTATTTGATAGTTACGTTGGGGAGACCTGCCTGAAATAGAATTTGGGAAGGTTACTGGTTTGTTCCCCTGCACCTCTGCACAATCACCTATGGTTCCCATACTTGTGGGCAGAACTAAGGTTAGGTCAGTGAATGCAGAATTGAAGGCATTTGCTATGTCAGCTGGGGTTGATAGCACTTGGGTATTGGTGATGAGCATGGCTGGGGATGACCGGTCACCCTTGCCAATATGATCCTTTATACACTGCCAGAATTTCTTCCCATTGTCCCACAGCTCTTTATAAGTTATTGTGGTAGTCTGCTTTAACCTTCCTGATCAACCTGGTGCACTTGTACCATTGTAGGTCTCTTGATGACCCAGTAGCTTTGGCTAGGCACCAGAGATTATCCCTGCCCCATGTAAGGAGGTTGTGTTCCAGCTTGCAGAAGTGCCTTTACTTTATGCCTTTTGAGAAGGGCAATTTGTCACAGGCTTCTGTGAATGTGCTGCAGAAGTAGTCAAGAGCCATATCTACATCTTGGATGGCATCCAGAAAGCTCCAGTTAGTCTGGGCAAGATATATCTTAATGTATTCAACCCAATCTTTACAGAGAACCCTGCATGTTATGTTTTTTTTGGGGGACTTTTGAGATTGCACAGACCACTCACACAGTACAGGTGAGTGTTCACTAATAACATCAGGCAATACCTGGACTTTAGTTAGCCATTCTGGGTGAGTAGTAAAGACCCAATCTATTAGAGTTTTAGTACTGGTTCTATAGTTCACTTGAGTGTGCTCCCACCTACTTGCTTTAGGAATAGGCTAGAGATGAGACCTGTACACTGTTCTAGACATTACTGACCAGTTTATGGTAAAGTCACCTACTACAGTAGATTCACCAGCTGAACTGCCTGGGAGTAATAGCTGGCAGAGGATTCAGTGCCAGCTGAGTGCTATCCTTGAGGAACATAGACCATCATCACATTGAGGTGTCTCAACCCACTGCCCTGTTGGATTTAGATGGCAAGGCACTAACACTGGTTGGAGGTTGGATTCAGTTGCACTTTCTGTGCTTTCAGTCTAGTAGTAAGGTAAATAAAGCGTCTACTTCCTCTCTTTCCCAGTCTGTCCTGCGAAAGATATTATAGCCACCAAGGCACTCTCCAAATCGGACATTTTATTGTTCAACCATGTTTCCATGATGGCAAGTAGTCAGGTTGGATATGTTCAACCCATGCTCCTAAAAGAGGCAGCTTAGGAAGCAGACTACCAACACTGAGCAATGCTATCCTAAGCCTGCACTCATGGCTGGGGGTAATCCCTTGCCAACAGCGGGCCAGGGTTAGGGTCAACATTACCTGCGATGAGAAAGAGCATAATGAATCATGTTTCTGTAAGGTTTCATGCTCACCTACCTTGAATAAATACCGGATAGTCTAGAAGGCATCAAGCAATAAGCGTTTATTGACTCTGGAATATTGCCAAAAATGCTGCCCTAGCAACTACTGGCTGAGCCAAAGTGCAACCCCAAATTTGAGAGCAGCATTATTGGCAACATTTTAGAGTGACTAAAAGCTTATTGCTGGATGCAGTATTGAATGTCTATTTATACCATGGCCAGCATTTCAAATGGACTGCTGTCTGAATACTATTGTAATCAGGCCACAGTGAGTATACCACAAGCTGTCTTGGAAAGAGCATATTATTTTACCACAATGGAATAAAGAGGCAAAATTAAATATTTTCATTATGCAGTATTGTACATCACTTCCACGGTATAAATAGCTTTATAAAATGAGTAGGAAAATCCTGCTTCCTGATTGGTGAAGGTTCAAAAGCCATGATGTTCAGAAAAAGCAACTACTTTGTACATTTTTTATTTTTTACAATCGGCCCATTTATAAGCGCAGTAAATCACTTCAGGAGTGTGGGTTGCTATTCTTAAGCCACTCTTCTAGGTGGTCAAGGCACTCATCACAAGTTAAAGACAAAAACCTCAGCATGCAAGCACTGAGGAAATGGTTACATCAAAGGGCACGGGCTGGAAGCCAAGTTTCAAAAAATACAAAATCACACATACCCTTATAATGCAAAGCTTCATAGCTGTATACGCAAATCACCACAGTATATTACGCTGGTTTAACTTTAAGCAGAAATCGTGGTACCAAGGTCTCATCACAGTCTGCAAAGGGTGCTAACAGAAGACACATACACGTGTTTAGTCCTACCAGGACTCATCAGCGTGACTCGTCTGTTTGACACCCCAGTGGAATGAACCAGCTACCCTAAGATGGTCTATCTGGGTCATGTTGTGTGAACCCAATAAAAACAAAAAAAACAATCTAAAGACAAAGAACCTCAGCATGCAAGCACTGAGGCAATGGTTACCTCAAAGAGCATTGGCGGAAGCCAAGTTTCAAAGAAATACAAAATGACACATACCCATAATGCAAAGTACCAAGGGCTGTATATACAAATCACCACAGTATATTATGCTGGTTCAACTTTAAGCAGAAATGCATGGTACCAAAGGTCTCTCACTCATTCTGCAAAGGGTACTAACAGAAGACACATACATGTGTTTGTCGTCATACCAAAACTCATCAGTGTGACTCATCTGTTTGACACCTCAGTGGAATGAACCAGCGACCCTAAGATGGTCTATCTGGGTTATGTTGTGGTGAACCCAATAAAACAAAAAAAAGCTAAAGACAAAGAACCTCAGCGCGAAGCACTGAGGCAATGGTTATCTCAAAGGGCACTGGCCAGGAAGCCAAGTTTCAAAGAAATACAAAATCACACATACCCCATAATGCAAAGTACCATGGGCTGTATATGCAAATCACCACAGTATATTATGCTGGTTCAACTTTAAGCAGAAATGCATGGTACCAAAAGGTCTCTCACACAGTCTGCAAAGGGTGCTAACAGAAGACACATACCGTGTTTCGTCCCTACCAGGACTCATCAATGTGACTAAATCTGTTTGACACCTTCAGTGGAATGAACCAGCTACCCTAAGATGGTCTATCTGGGTTATGTCACAAGTGTTGACGCAAGTCATCACAAGTGCCTCTGTCTTACAATGCACCTTGGTAAGTGGTTCAGGAATAGCAACCCACACGTGGCTTTATTACTTTCATATGCTTTACATATTTTAATGATGTAATAACTCAACCTTTATTTCTTTGTAACCTCCTCCCCCAGGTCACACTCTAGAAGTGATCAGTTCACTCAGCATACCTACTCGGCCCAAACTGGTAAATTACATAAGTAAATATAAAAATACTTACTGGAATTTTCATCTTGGAAGCAGAGATGTCACTTTTGGGAGTATCACCTGTGGACAGAAAACAGAAATATCTGTAAGTAAAGTAGTAAGTCCATTTGTTGAAACATATTATATTGTAGATGCATGCCCATGCAGCATTTTCAGTCAATCAGCTGTTTTTCAGTGAGAGGCAATCTTATTTGTGAACTTTCTCTCTTGCTAACTGCATGGTTGTCTTAGTGACCACAGTACTCAACTGGTGAGCATCCCTACTTGTAAGAGGTAAAATTCTTTGGTCTGTAATGTGATAATACTTACCATGGAGACACCCTTACCATATAAGAATGCCATAATTTGCGTTCTTCATGAGTCAAGAACAGCTCAGGTTCACTTCGCTGTTTCACACTGGAAGAAGGCACATGGGGCTCTCTTATACTGGTTGAAGTTCCTCTGTTGAATGTATTATAAATCACTTACTGTACCTGCAATACAGGTTTTAGACCTAATGGTGCCCCAAGTAGAAATACTTGTGGTGCCCTCTTCACCACTTCCACTGCACCCTCTTCTCCCTTCTGCCCAACCCCACAACCAAAAAGTGGTAACAATTATATGAATACAAGGAGAACAACAATTATTGTTTGTTCTTATATTAACACTTTTTGCATTTTGAGCTGATCTCTGCTAATAATTTCTATTTTAGTGCACCCTTCTTTGCTGGCCCCCAAGCGGTGCGTGGTTTGCTAGTGCCTAACACTGTCTCTGCTTACCTGATTTCAGCCGATCAACTCTCAGAACCATTTACCTTTTCTCCTGCATACATTGGTCCCTCTTGCAAGAATGTTAAGAGTGGAATGTTCCACTTCAGAGCCAAGGGAGTATAGCTAGATTGAAATTTTAAATATATTAAAAAGGGTGACTTAAAGCGTATTATAAATCCCTCTAGCTAACACGTGTGGTTATAAGTTAATATTTCCTCCATGAGGTGTATCTTGGTATAAAAGAATTCTAGTGTGAGGTTTGGTCAGCCAGAACTGCTCAGCTTGCTTCACTGTCTTCTCACACAAAACCCACTCATACCAGAAGAGACACCTTGCAGAGGACTTATTAACAGATGTACACCACAATGTATCAGAGTAGGGTCCCGATATTCAAGGATGACACCAGTGCGAATGTAGTTTGCACTGGTACCAATCCAGGATTATGCTAGCACTCCAGGTATGGATATTCAGAGGCCACCGGAGTGCCCCTCAAACCTGGCAGTGCCAAGGCACTAAATATGCTGCTGCACCAATGCAAAGGAGGAGGTCCCCCATGTATACTGGCACAGTGGCATATTCGAAGGTTTGTATCAGTGATAGACAGCCCACAGATTGGCACTGTGTACCACCACTGAAAGCTACCTCTTAACCAGGTGCTAAGCCTGTGCCCCAACCCCAAAGTCAGGGTGGCTATACTGTGGCTACCGCCTATGCTAAACCTCTTCCCATCCCCCGTCACCTGATTTACAGTGACATATCGCCCTGTGGCATAGTGGTCCCCACCCCATTCACCCAGTTGCACAGTGACATATCAGCCCTAGTGGAATAGTGGGCCCCCACCTCCCATCATCCGATTGAAAGTGACATATCATGGGCCCCACCTCCCCATCATCCGATTGAAAAGTGACATATCTACCCTAGTGACATACTGGTCCCACAGCCCCACCAATTACCTGGTTACACAGTGACGTATCTACCTTGTTGGTATAGGGATCCAACCACCCCACCCGATTGCCCAGTTACACAATTAAATATTTTCCCTGGTGGTCCACTTCCTGATGAAGCTTTGGCGAAACTGGCAGAAGTCTTCTGGGGTCTTGCCTGTTGTTCCGTGGTCTGTGCATATGCACTTTTGAGGTTTGCAATTTATATTGCCTAAATAAACTGCTGTGATATACAGCATGTATCGGTTTGTGTTCTGCTTTGTGTTGGGCAGTGCTGGGATTATTTGTGCTGGCTGATACTTTTTCCATTAGCACACCCAGCTGGTGGGTGGCTTCCTTGAGCTGTGGATCCAGTGGGTTTCCCATCTGATCACCGGTTACACAAATAAATATTTTCCCTGATGGTGTAGTCATCCCCGACTGTATTCTGACCGCCACCTGCACACCACTAAAGACCCTCACAGGCCCCTCACCCTGAGTGCTGCTCCCACGAAACAGTGGATGGCATCCCTCCTGTCACCTTTTTGGCCAGCTGCTGTATGACACAGAGCATGGTCACGTATGCACTAAATCTAGAATGGCTGCCTGTCTAGTGGGTTCCTTAACCAGATGCACCAACAGGCAGTCCTGCAGTGTATCCTGGTGCATCTGGTCATTGAAATGTCCCAGTCAATATCTTGCAGGTGCAGATCTCCCACCATCACACAGGGTGGGGACCACTGTGCCTCCAGGGCAGATATGTCACTGTGCAACCAGGTGCACAGGGGTGGGGATCCAGTGGACCTCCAGGGAATGTTACAAAATAAGACAATGAGTGATTGGGGTGGGAGACCACTATGCTGCCAGGGCTTTTGTTTTGCAGTAAAAGGTGCTAAGGGGCTGTGCTCTGTATACAAATGTCTCATAATTGGCATGCAAATATCCACTTACAGTTTGCATGCCCAGTGGGCTCATTTGCATGCTAAGGCTGAATATGGTCCACAGGGGACCCAGTGCTACCTCTGTTTCAAGCAGAGGTATCTCCTGTGGGTCACATGCAGCCATGGTCCATGTTGGCACAGTGCAGATCCAAGTAACACTGCATCAACATGGATGATATTCAATCAGATAGTGCTGCTCTGTCAGCAAATGCTATCTGCCTGAATATCCCCAGAGCCACGTGAGTGCAAGCGCAGTGCAAATGGCTGTGCTGTGCTTGTGCCACTCTGAATATAAGGGCCTAGATTTGGTATTCTGTATTTATATACAGTACGCCTTTTTTAGTTACTGTTTTGCTTCTTGTGGTCAGGATTGACCACTATCAACCTGACTACCATCCAGACCCATTGCTGACTTAAACCAAAGTGGTAGGCCTTCATGTGGGCACCGCTCTCTCTCTCTCTCAGTCTTCATCAAATTCATTAACAGGGGCTATTCATGTGGGTGGCTGGGTGTCACAGCATCTGAAAATGTCATTGTCATGCTGCGAAGCCCAGGAGGGTGGCTCTGTGTTCTCCCTATTCTGAGATGCATCGTCTCGTGAATACACAGCACACACATCAAACATGCAAACTGCTAAGCCATTGTGACTACCTTCCCACAACTGACTCCAACTGGATCATTACTCCTTGTCGCTTCAGGTGGTGCTTATGCAGTGGGGAATGGTCATCTGCCCCCAAAGGAGGCAAATATATTGTGCAATGCTAAAACTGCCCCACACCCAACACCGACCCCCCATCATACAGGGCTCATTTCGAACTTAGGTCACGGTGTTGTGTTGTCTTGTTGTTCATAATTACCATACTGTTACCCATGATGCTTTGCATTGGGGATTCCTAGTATCAAATAATTATACTTGGTGTATCAATTATTTTATTTGTTTTTGTTTATCAGGTAAGTGTACTAGACATAAAGATGCCTATTTTCAAGCATGACATGGAAGAAGACCATACAATGAAACAGTGACAACATGATAATACAAAACAAGGGTAAATGGCAATACAAGACATTTAGTAAAATAAATTTTAAAATAAAGTCCACAAGGTATAGAACTCATGACTACTGCTGTTCTGCCACCCACATTATATTTCCTTGGGACATAAAATATGAACACCATTAGATTAACTCGTTGTCCAAGTAACAAACGCTCATCACTGCGTGAAGGAGGAGAGCAGTCAAGGCTTTAGAAGGTGTAAAAAGTAGCTTGCTGAAAGATTTTACAGAGAGATTCATTTTGTTTTCAGTTTAGTCATTTACTCACATACTTTACTTTTATGTATTGTTGATTTAAATAATCTGTACAGCTGAGTTTTTGTATCTTGAAATACTGTGATACTGTTACATAGAAACAGAAATAAAGAATCTGATGTCAGATAAGGGCAGCTTGGCCCCACCCAGTCTGCCCATTTCTCTACCTACATTCCACCACACACTACTTGATCCACAGCTCTTTGCTGTTTGATGTTGTATTCTCCAGGTTAGGCATTGTATTGTACTGCACCTACCTGATAAACAAAAATTAAATCAATCAATCCATCAATCAGTCCTCAATCACCTAATAAAGATTCAAAGTTTTCATACTGTCCTGATCATGTTTTTTCTTTGTTATATTAAATATTACAGTACTTATAAATCTTTAAAACTCCCTAGTTAATAAGTTTGCATACTGTGGGACAATCAGCAGTTCTCTCAACTGTCAGAAAAACAAGATTTCAGGTTGACTGCCTAGATAATGTTGATCCCTCAAGGGAGCCTGACCAGCTTTCAAATGATGGAGAACCCACCCTGAGGTTCATAACAACCCATGAAAGCCTGGACCTCCCCTGAGAGCCCTAAAGAGCACAGCAAGTTTGAAACAAAAGTTGTAGTCCTTTTTGGCAGTTGAGGAAAGACTGTTCAAGATGCAGTGGTTGACAGCAAGTGGCATGCACTCGGTCTATCTGGTCATATTTCTGCCGCCAGGATTCATGGACATTGTGAAGATTGTCCAAACATTGCACCCAACCAGTTGTAGTTTGGATCCGGCCCTCACCTTTTAGTGGGATGTGTAGATGTTATCTGCCCAATCCTTGCTGTAATTGTCTGAAGTCCTTGGAGAGGGGTCTTTCCTGACCCCCTGGCGAGGCAATTGTTCGACCACCCTTAAGAAATCCTCCTTGGAACCAAACTGTCTAGCCAACTAATGGCCTATCTCTAACCTGCCATTTGTTGGTAAGGTTATTGAAAAGGTGGTTGCATTGCAATTGGATGATCATCTTACAACTCACAATGTCTATGATACTCTCGAGTCTGGTTTAGGAAGAAGCATAGAATGGAGACTGCTCTTGTCCGGGTATTGAATGACCTCCTAATGGCTAGAGATTGAAAGGCACATACCATTCTGGTCCTTCTTGATCTCTCTGCTGCATTTGACACTGTAGACCATGGTGTGCTGCTGGAGTGCCTGCTGCTCTTTTGTGGACTGTCTGGTACAGTCCTTAAATGGTTCCATTCATTCTTCACGGCAGGTCTCAGAGAGTTGCCACTGGAATTTATTCCTCTGGTTCTACTCCCTGCTTTGTGGGGTGCTGCAGGGCTCCATTCTGGTCCCCATGTTGTTTGCAGTGTACATGCTGTCATTGGGAGATATCATCAGGCAATACAGTCTGAGTTTTCACTGCTATGCAGATGACACTCAGCTGTATATGTCCTTTCTGCCAGGACAGAATGATGCACTCTCCGTGCTAAATAATTGCCTTACTGAGATCAGAACCTGGATGAGCTGCAGAGGGCTGAGACTGAATCCAGACAAGACTGAAATGCGGTAGTGGACCCAGGTCATCTGGGGTTGGGTTTGGGGACTGGACAACCATCAGGCTTGTTGCTTGGTGGTATACCACTCACTACCTCAGACCAGGTGCATGACCTGGTGTTATCTTTGATGATGGTCTGACTCTAAAATCTCAGGTGTCAGCTGTCATCAAATCCTCTTTTACCATCTGAGGAATATCACCCGGTGAAACACCTGGTTCCTCTGGATGATCTTCCAACATTTGTCCATGCCTTTATCACTACCCATCTTGATTACTGCAATTCCCTGTACCTAGGGTTACCAGGGGTTGATATCTACCACTTGCAGCTGGTGCAAACGCGGTGACCAGGCTTTTGACTTGGACCTCTAGGACCAGTCATATTATGCCTGTGCTCCGTGAGCTGCACTGGCTGCCTGTTCAGTATGGATCACCTTTAAGGTTGACTTGCTAACCTTTAAAGCCCTACATGATCAGGAACCTGGCTACCTGCAAGATCTCCTGGTACCCTACTGCTCCCTCCATCCTCTCTGATCTGCCAATGAGGGATTGCTGGAGATTTCCAGGCACGATTGAAGACATCTGGTTCCGTGCTTTTTCATTTTCAGCTCCAACCCTGAGGAATTCTCTACATTGTCGGTTGAGAGAATGCCTGACCATCTATAGGTTTAAAACTGAATTAAAACTTATTTATTTAATTTAGCCTTCCCTAAATATGGATAATCTGTTTTTACTGTTCTTGTTTTAATATTATTTATATTTGCTGTATTTGGTTTATGTACAGTGCCTTGGATTTGAAAGGTGCTATAAAAATAAAGGTGATTTGATTGTTGTGATGCCATTCTTCAAGGAAAAAGAATCAGTGCAGGAAATGCCACCGGTGAACTCAGGCTGGGGAACTGAACCCTATTTGGTCATGCCCTATGAACAGTACAGGAGACTGCATACTTTCTCGTAGCCACCCCAGATGGAGAAAGTGGAAGTGTTCAGATGATGAGAAATGCAAAAGAACTGTGGAGAGCCTGAGAGATATAGCTTTGGACATCATCCATTCCCCATGTGCTAGCTAGCCAAACTGCACTGCAAGTGACTACCTTGCCATGCTTAAGAGTATATTTGGAGCAGCTGAGTGAAGGGAGGACCTAATTTTCCAACTGGGAGCCACCACGCAAAAGAGAGAGAAAAGTTGTCTCATTACATGACCCAAGTGGATACCTTGATTTGAAGAATTGTGGAAGCTGAAGGAGTTACCCCTGCAGTGACTGCAAAGGTGAGACTGGATTAGATTTTGTGAGGCGCTGTGTATTTCCACTGGATACTGATATCTCTCAGGTTGAAAGAATGCAGAACAGATCCCCCAACTTCCGACAGCTACTGGATGAAGAAGGAGAAGCACAAGAAACCATTGCCAATTCACTACAGATACCCACAGGGAAAGCCATACCCTGCAACCACAAGCTGACAGCCGCCAAGAGAAAAGTGATGCCCAGACATGGCTACTCAGCTGAAGAAACTCACAGAATGTGTGAAGGCCTTACAGATAGTGCAGGAACCTCATCAACAAACCAACTCTCTCTCACCTGGTCATGGACACCACTGAATCATTTGTCTGACCAAAGGGTCAGGCCTGAACACTCACACTGTTCAGACATGGACTGTTCTTTCTCTGTGGAGAAGATGGATATTTTCCATGAGCATAAGGCAGGCCCAAGAATCAGCAGCGACACCCTTCACATTGATGATACTGTACTTTACCAAGAGCATGAAAATGGTATGACACTGTTTTCCTACACCGGTAACAGTCTAAGTTCATCTGAAAAGAACTGTGTAGTCCATAAGTTGGAGTTCCTTACACTGAAGTGACTTAGTGCTTTAACCACTAAGCTTATCTTGTCTGCACAATTTGTGCAGTGACTGATCAATTCCATGAATATCTTTATGGAGTCAGGTTTGTTTTATTGTCACACAATAACCCTAGTAGTCCTCATTAGTATAGTGGTGAGTATCCCCGCCTGTCACTGCAGGAGACCTGGGCTTGATTCCCTGATGGGGAGTTGTGGTTTGGGGCTGGCAATATAGCCTAGAGGTTGGGGCAATGAGCTGTGAATGAGCTTAGTACATCCAGCAGACCTGGGTTTGATTCCTACAACCTCCATTTCCATACTGTGTCACTCAGAGTAAGTCACTTAACCTCCCCAGTGCTCCCATGTCACCCCTGAAAACAGGTCCTTGTGCCTAGCAGGCCATACTCGGTTACCAAAGAATTTAAAAGTAACCCTCTGATCTATGTTCTGATGACTGCCAAATTTGATGCCACTGGGTATAGATGGTTCTCTGCTCTATTGGCTTACAATTTCCACTTGCAGTGCCATCTAGTATAGAACAACAGTGATGCGGATGCCCCATCTAGATGATCACATCATACTCTGCCTTCAGGGGCCATGAGCCTATGTATCTGGAGATGGAGTGAAGCAATCTGCCACCTAATGGTGCCTGATGACTGGCCTGCTCCACCAACCCTGACAGGGCTGCAGAGGTGCTTGAAGTACATCCTGATGCTGTACCAGAGGTGTATGTCCACTTCACCGCACTGCATAATACTTCTTGTTCTCACCTTACACCTACATATATAAGATGTATACAGTGGACAGATGTCAGTCTGTGTGACATCATTCTAGCCAAAGAGAAGAGCTTGACTTCCACTCATGTAAAATCAGATCTTTCAGATGTGCACCTTCTCCTGAGAGAATGGGACAAACTTTCACTAAAGAGTAGACTGCTGTATCAAATCACAAAAACACAAACACCTTTCTTCCAAAAGCAACTGGTCTTCCCAGCAAGTATTGAAAAATGGTTTTATGATTGCTTCATAAGGACATGGGACACCTGGGGATGGATAAAACTTTGGGCCTCATCTAAGACTGATTATATTAGCCAAACATGGCTATTGAAGTACAGAAGTATTGTAAATGCTGCAACTGGTGCATCACCTGTAAGACTCTATCCAGGAGGGTGGCTCCACTTAAAAACATCACCAGTACTGGATTGATGAACCTTGTCTGCATGGACTCCTTTCCTTGAACCTGACAAGAAGGGGACCATTAACATTCTGGCAGTAACCAATTACAACACCCATTATGTACAGGCATTCCCAGAAAGACCAGAAGACTACTGTGGCTAAAGTTTTGTGCAAAAAGTACTTTGTGCATTATGGATTTCCAGCTGCTTCCCTCTGACCAAGTAGAAACTTTGAGAGTGGTCTCATCAAAGAACTTACCAGCATTATGGGCATCAGGAAGTCCTTCCACTCCCTTTTATTCACAGAGCTACCCTCAGCCAGAGAGGTTGAATAGAACACTGCTTAATATGCTGGGGACACTGGACCCAATAAAAGCTGTACTGGAGCCAGCAAGTACCTTTCTTAGCCCATTCCTACAACTGTACCAAAATGATTCAACAGAATTCTCACAGTACTTCCTAATGTTTAGACTGGAAGCCAGACTGCCAGAAGACTTATGTTTCAGGGTATCAGCTGATGGTGCCTGGCCAGAGACATACTTGGACAACACCAAGAGGTTATGTGCTCAGCTGCAAGAGGCCTAGAAGTAGCCCATGAAGCAGCTGGGAAGTCCAACTTATCCAACAAGACCAGATACTTAAAGAACTCTGAGAGCAAGCTCTTCAGCCAAGGAACCCAGTACTTATCTGGAACATGGGGATCCCAGACAAACATAAGATTGAGGACTGATAGAAACCGTATCCCCATGTATTGTGGAACAGCTTCTAAACCTGTCAGTTTATCATCTGAGAATGGAAAAGGAAATGTGGTCAAAACTTTGCATCAAAACCACCTTTTGCTAACTGGTCAATTGTTGCCAGAACCACTCAAGCCAGTACTTCTCTCACCACCAATGAGACCTGCCACCAGCATGAGACCCAGACAATGAAAAACCATGCATCTCAACCTGACTTGCCTTTTGCCGCTCTGGTGACTCAGTATGATATGGTCTACAGTAGCTCTGAGGATGAAGAACCTACAGTTGTCCAATACCAAGTGAATATTTGCCTGCACCATTCCCCATAGAACTTTACCCTTCAGCACTTGAAGGAAGTAGTGCAAGTAGTTCTGAACCACTGACTCTGACAGCAGCACCTTTTGTTCTGACTAAATCTGGGCCACAGGGATGGACTTTGCTCCTGTCACAGATGATGTTGTGATCCCTGGAATAGAACCAACTTAGGACATTGAAAGACTTGAGCATATTCTGGCAGAGGATGCAGAACCCATCAGTGATCCTAATTAAATCACTGCAGGGGAACTTGTGGCACCTCACCATTCTGGAAGAAAAGTCAAACACCCAGTTAAACTCTTATGATGCTCCTGGTGTCCCTCTGACCTCCCTGTAAATGTGGTATATAAAAGGTCTACCTGCTGCCAGGCCCACTATTGCTGCCCCTTTGCTGTCCTCAATGCATGTTTTGAGGTGTAAATTTTATCATGGTGGGAAAATACTAATACCAATGTTTACCCTGTGTTCTGTGAAGTACATTGTTAATATCATTTAGATAAGATGCAGATTTATTAGTTAGAAATGTTTAGATAGGAATCAAGTGTATTAGCTTGTGTTGCACTGCAGTGTTTTATGTTTTCAGGCCTTGATGAGGATGCCAAGTATTTCAGTGAGGGAAGGATGTAACCCCTCCTAAAAGGGGCTTGCCTTTGTCTCTCTCTGGAGCACTGCTGCTGCCCTTGCACTACTCCCCTTCACCCCAGTCCCAGTCAAGACTGCAGCTGTGGGACCCAGTTCTGAACTGGACACTGTCAGCTGTTCTCTGGCTTGTTCGGTGCCCTTCTCACTATGGCCAGTGTGCCGCTACTTCTCTTTACTCAACTAGCCCCTAGCTTGCCTTCAGGGTTGGGAGTCCACAGCAAGAAAACTGCTCAGTTTTAAGCAGTTCTAAAAGCTGCACAAAGTGCAAAACAACTAAATTAGTACATCCAGTCCCTGAAACTGACATCAATCTGGAGAAAAGTTCAGCACTGCAAATCAACTAAATTAGTACATCTTTTCCTTGTGAAACTGACATCAGTCTGGAGCTCAGCTCTGCAGAACAGCTCTGAAGTGCAAGCTGCCTCAGGAATTACATGCATGCTTTTCCCTGGAATTGACAGCATGGAGAGCCAGGGTTTAGCATAATGAAAAATGCATGAGATGCTAGTCACTGATATTTAATCCTTGATTTCTGTACAAGGGAGAGGCTTGTGCAAGTAGAGCAGATTTGTCTGAAGAAAGTCCTCTGAGGGAGGAGAGCACTGTAGAATAGCTTTCACTTGCTATTCCTATCTGACTAAAAAATTTAGCCAAAAGTCTTAAGCCCCTGGTAAAGGGATTTATGCAGCTAAAGTGCCAAGCCTGGACTTTAGCACTGAATTAGAGCATGGCTTGCCTTGAAAGCTACTCTGAATCTGGGAAGGTGATGAGCCACTGCCTTCTGCTGCTGTTAGGATTTTATCCTGACAGGGAATCAAATCAGCTAGGGTCATGATGGACTGCCTGCCTGTTGGAGGCCTTATGAAGAAGACCAAAGGTCAACAGAATATGCACACAGGAGACAGTCAAGTTTCAAACCTCACTCCACCTTTTTTCCATCAGCATCTGGCTCCCCAGCACCTCAGACTTATCAGATTCTAGTCCTGCAAAATTTTGACAAGTTACTGAAATCAAATGGCCCAAAAAGACATTATTTTTCAATACAAGAGGATTTTAAAGACTTGACTAATAACAACTTAATTGAAATAAAACAGGCTGACAAAGGTGGCTTGGTGGTGGTGATGGACAAATCAAATACCATCAAGAAATTATTAAACAACCAGGCATTTCAACTGACTACAAAAACTTAGGTCTGACCTTACATTGATATTCAAATGCAAATGTTCATGAATTTGTATGAAGCCTGTGAAAAGGGACAAATTACAGAACAAGAAAAAGTTCAAGGTAGTCGAATGCCCTAAAATTCCATCTATATATATTTTGCCTAAGGTCCACAAAAATTGTGATAAACCACCTGGATGACCTATAATTTTGGGTCAAGGCTCTCTGACTTTGTTTGGTGATTTTTATTTGCAGGTTTGGCATGGCCATGAGGTACCACCATGGTACCCTCCTATGCTAACCTAGTTTTGGGTTGGTGGGAGGGTGCCATGGTTTTACCCATGAAAGAAATTGCTCCCTTGAGCATATTATTTGTTGAAGTCATTATATTGGCATTTGTGATTTGGGATGGTTCTGATGAGATGATATCACAGTTCGTACATGAGCTCAACCAGAATAACTTGAATCTTTAGTTTATGGCTAATTCAGATGAGACCCGAAATTAAATTTCTTAGACACTGTTGTTAAAGTGGATAGTACAGGGTACATTCAAACTAATAACTACACTAACCCAACAAGTGGAAATACGCTTTTACTGGCCATCAATACTCATCCTGAGCACACAGTTAACACTATTCCCTATGGACAGTTTATCCATTTATGATGGAGCAGGCAAGTGAGATGTACAAGTTTATTGACTGAGGTTATGCTAGATCTTTATTGGACACTGCTCTGGCTAGAGTGCACACTATTAATAGATCTTCACTGCTACAACCAAAGACTGGAAAGGAGGGTAAGGCTACAATAACCTTTGTTACTGAATTCAACGACCTTGCACCACAGGTGTCCTAAATCATAACTAAACATTGGCAAGTGTTAAAAGTCGACAATATGTTATCTAAAGCAGTAGGTGACAAACCATGGGTCACTCACAATAGGAGTAGTACCATAGGAGATAGAGTTACTAGTTCTATGTTTAAATCAGTGAGACCATATGCCAACTGGTTGCCACCTTTACCCAAAGGCTTCCATAGATGTGGAAGATATAGTATTTGTATATATGGAATAACCGGAATTTAGTTTTCTATGGGGGCGGAGAGCAAAATTGAAAAACAGGAGTTTATAAATTGTGACTCTGATTTTGTAGTAATGTGTTTGCTTGTTCTTGTTAAGATACTACTGTGTATGTGGGATGTACAATAAGAAATTTAAAGACCAGAATACAGGAACATGTACGTTCTACAATATCCGGTATTCCTATTACTCCAGTTGGACAACACTTTGCCTGCTTCCACAATAACAATATAAGCAGCTTCGGTTTATGGGCATCCAAAGACAGCACTCTCAGCCCTGAGGAGGAGATTGGAAATAAATGCTGCTGCAAAAGGAAACTTGATGGATTTACACTCTGAAACCTCTGAAACCTAATGGACTCAAAGAAACTATAGACAATAACTCCTTTTTTTAAATTAGTATTTTATGGGTCTCCGGTTTTCTCCTGTCCCACTCTGTGCATCCCTGATGATGATATACATGTTTGGAGACATGCGACACACGCCTTGCAAGATGCTCACCCTACTGGTCACCTTGTACACCTGCTCATCACTGAACCTCCATTCAGTGATGGCAGGACTACAGGCGGGTGATCCCCTCACCAGCAGAGGCGAGCAATGCTCAACCCTACCCCACCCCAACCCCCTGTACCAGCACCCCGATGACCTGAGATTGTTCCTGAACCTGGGTCACTGGCACAGCATGAGGTAAAGCGCCCAGTGCCTCAGCACCCAGCACCACCAGGCCAGCCAGACATTATTCCTTTTTACATAAAAATATGGCTGAGCTGTATATTTTCTGTTTTCATGTCTTCATCTCTCCCTGTCCTTGCAGTTTCACCTTTCTTGTTATGGTCCTCCATGGTTTACTATAACGCTTGATTTTTAATTTTCTTTTAATTGTTAATGTTACTTTTTCTTTAGTTTCTCATTCCCTGATTTCACTATTATATTTTTACAACTTGGGAGTTTTTGTTCATGTCCATTTAATTACTCTTTATAGGGCTCATGCTTTGGTACTAAAATGAATTTGTCCACCAGATGGTGATGTAATTAAACTTTTTGATACATCTTTGTTCCTGCACCATAAGGATTGCATTTTGTGCTTAGATTACCTTGTCCACTCGGACTTTTGTCATAATGTTAAAATACTTTTCGATACATCTTTGATCCTACACCAGTCTGTATCCATTCACTAACCTATGGTGGATATTTTGAACTTGCTAATTGTGGTTTTCCTTCACTTGTGATTTGGTTTTCAAATGTAAGGGGTGGGGAGGCGTAGCCATCTACATTTGGGAGGAAATAAAAGCCAATAAAAGCCACAGAAGAAAGGGGGCAACCTGGGGACTTTGACTCACTGTGGCTAACAATAGACACAGGCAATTGGTGTCGTGTACAGGCCCCCAAATCAAGAAGATAAAGGAGACAAAGACCTAAAAGAGGAAATCCACAAAATGTCTAATAAAGGTGAAGTAATACTGGTGGAGGACTTCAACCTACCAGAAATAAACTGAGCACACTCAGCAGCAACAAGAAGAAGTATGGACTTTTATTGTCTCTACAAGGTGTGGGACTGTGCCAACTTGTTAAAACCCCAACAAGGGAGATGCCATTCTTGATATATAGTCTTCACAAACTTGGAACGGATCAAAGACATTGAAGTGGGATGCCATATAGGCAACAGCAACCACTGCATGGTAAGCTTTAAGGTAAACGTTAACACAGGACACCAGCCACTCAAAGATAAAGGTGCTAGACTTCAGATAGGCTGACTTCCAAAAATGAGGAACAACATAGGTAGCCAGTTAATGGAAATAGAGGCTGAGGAGGTGGAGGTCATGTGGGGAGTCTCAAGAGAGCAATAAAGACTGCCATGCCACAGATCAGTGTACCAGATGGGTCAGCAAAGTCAAAAGAAAATAAATCCTCTGTGGTTTTCCAAGGAATTATACCACAGTCAAAGAAAAAAGAAGGCATACAGCATATACCAGGAAACCAAAACTGAGAAAGACTGGGAGTTGTACAAGGAAAAATGAGAATCTAACAAACAAATTAGAAAGGCAAAGCTCAGACAGAGGAAAGGATAGCTGAAGGTGAAAAGAGAGGAGACAAATATTTTTAGATACATTAGGGAACATAGGAAGGCAAAAGGGGATAGTAAAGATTGCTACTGAAGAAGGAAAATGCACCAAACATGACCCAGAGAAAGCCAAAATCCTCAACAAATACTTCTGCTTGGTATGTACCAAAGAAGACCCAGGGATGGCCCAGCCCTGAATAAACACAACACCCCAGGACCAGGGGTAGACACTAGTCCCTTTACAGAAGCCAAGTATGGGAGATGCTAAATAAACTAAAAGCAGACAAAGCCGTGGGACCAGATGAGATGCACCTCAGAATTTTAAGGAACTAGGGGCAGAATTAGCAGCCCTTCTGGCACTTCTATTCAAAATCCTTGAAGAGCTGTGTGGTACCTGAAGACTGGAAAAGGCAATAGTGGTTCCACTTCACAAATCAGGCAGTTGTGAAGAGGCTAGTAATTACAGACCAGTTAGTCTCATGTTTATAGTAGGGAACTAATGGAGACACTACTTAAACAGAGGATCATAGCATTCCTCAAAACCTAGCGCCAACAAGACCATAAACAGTATGGTTTCATAGCACATAGGTCATGCCAGACAAATCTGCTTGAGTTTTTTGACTGCACTACAAAAATAGCGGATGATGGTGGGGCAGTAGATGTGGTCTACTTAGACTTTAGTAAGGCCCCCGACTTGGTTCCACACAGAAGGCTGGTAAAAAGCTTGACCCACAGGGGTTGGTCCAGAAGTAGTCAGGTGGGTACAAAACTGGTTACAAGGCAGAACACAGAGGGTACAGGTTAATGGAATACAATTGACAGAAGGCAGGGTGACTAGCAGCATGCCCCAGGGCTCAGTACTGGGGCCTCCACTCTTCAGTGTTTTTATAGCCGACATTGCTGATGGGCTGAAGGGAAGGTGAGTCTGTTCACAGATGATACCAATATATGTACAGGCTGAACACCTCAGAAGGGGTGAGCAAGATGGAAGCTGACCTCAAGAAACTAGAAGAATGGTCTGGAGTGTGCAGCTGAGATTTAACACCAAAAAGTGCAAGGTCATGCATGTAGACAAGAAAAATCCAGGAAAGGAGTGTTACCTAAGAAGTGAAAGACAGGTGGCCTCAAACCAGGAACGAGATCTGGGAATCATAATCTCAGACGACTTGAAGGTTAGTAAGCTGTGTGAGAAGACAACATTAAAAGCCAACAGAATGCTGGTCTGCACTGGGAGGGGAATCACGAGCAGGAGGAGAGGTATCCCATGACATGGGCATTGGTGATTGGGTGCCTACAGTAATGGTGATCAATTCAGCGCATGTCATCACAGCTAGGAAGTAGGAGTAGGGTGAGTCGGGATGGAAATTGGTCCAGCGAATATAGCGATGGGATAGCTATCACGTATGTGCTTGGGGAGGAGTGAGCATGCACAGCGAGGGGTGGGAGGGATTGTGAGGGTGGTGCCGTGGTGGGTTGCCGAGCTGGCCCTGTGGCATGGTGGGTGGGTAGGTGGCATTGGTGGTCAGGGTGCTAGGTTCAGGTACGGGCGCTGCGGTGTTTTTTGTTCTGGCTCACTTTTTGTTTTAATGGTTTTGCAACCCCCCGACATGCACCCCTGGAGTTGGAGAACCTTATGGGGGAGCAGGGATGAAGCCCCCTGCATAAACCATTAAAACCAAGTCCCCAGCGCCATTTTGCTGTGCACTAGGGTCTGAGTGCCGAAATTATTTTTCGCACACTGGCTTTGCAATAACAGTGATTGCCTTTAGGCTTTCACCATTATCACATAAACCTGAGGAGAGGTGGTACTACCACTGCATAGATTGCTGATCAGACCTCGCCTGGAATATGGAATCCAGTTCTGGAGGCCTCACCTCAGGAAGAACATTGACTGGGTGGAAACAGTACAGAGAAAGGTGACAAAATGATTCAAGGTCTGCAGTGCATGTCCTATAAGGAAAGACTTAGGGAACTGAATATGTGCTGCCTGGAGCAGAGAAGAGAGAGCGGGGACATGACTGAAGCATTCAAGTACATAAAAGGCATTAACAATGTACAGGCACAGGAACTTTTCACTTCAAGAAGGGCTCCAGAACCAGGGACATGACCTCAGGATGAAAGGAGGTTGTTCTCTACCAACACCAGGAAGTCTTTCTTCACAGAAAGAGTGGTGGATGCCTGAAACAGCCTGCCCCAAGAAGTTGTGCGGGTCAACACTGTAGGGGGATTCAGGAATGAATGGGATAGACACAAAGGAGCCCTGACTACAAAGGGCAAGTACAGTGTCAAAATAGGTCTAAAGCAAATGAACAGACTAGATGGACTTAATGGTCTCCTTCTGTCACGACTTCAATGTTTCTATGTAATCTTTTTGATTACCTGAATTTTTTTTCCAACAGCCTTCTCTCCTCCCATTGCTTACTCTGGGTTACAAGACCTATTGTTTTATTATTATGGCTGGACTGACTGATTTATACCTGCTGTTGTGCTACATATTATATTTTCCATGCTCCTTCATTGTATTTTACAGGATTTTATGTAGTTCACCTGTGGTTGTGCTGATGGTGTCTTGTTTGTGGTATCACTCATTATTTGATTTGTCATTGATTGCTGTATAAGGCTACACCCCATACAGAGAAACACCCTGTGATGAAGGGTCTCATGGAGGACCTGAAGTGTCGGGATATAGTGCTACTGTCTGTGGAGCTCTGCCACAATAAATGTTTTTACTTGCTTGCAACTTTGTAGACTACTACTTTGTTATTTTCATTATGGTTAGTAAATCCCTGGTAATCTAGTATCCCCAAGCCCCAATCTCCCAGTATAAAATTAAACTATCTCTGGTGGTCTAGTGTACCGCTCCAGCCCCAATTCCTCATTAAGTAACATGCTGAAATACCTGGTGGTCTAGTGGACCCCCCACCATGCTCCTACTACCCTGCTCCCATCCCATAATGAGCCCACGACTGGCACAGCCACCACTCATCACCATGGTCAGCCACTGACTGAGCTCTGAATGAGTAGCATTAAATACAGTACATGCTCAGTGATTGACAGCTGCCGTCAGTCACTGAGCATGTACTATACCTCAGTAGATGCACATTCAGAGCCTCAGTCAGTGGCTGTCTGTGGTGGTGAGTGGTGTGCTGTCAGTCACTGGCTTGGTTATGAGATGGGGAGCAGTGTGGTGGGCATCAGGCATGGGTGGTCCACTAGACCACCAGATATTTCAGCATGTCACTTTGGGGATCGGGCAGTGCAGTCCACTAGACCACCAGGGATTGTTTAATTTTTATAATGGGAGATCGGGGCTTGGGAGGCACTAGACTACCAGGGATTTACTAACCATAATGACAGGCAATCAGGTCTTTGGAGGCCACTAGACTACTAGGGATTTACTAACCATAATGATGGTCGATCAGGGCTTGGGGCGCACACTGGGCGCACTCTCTGAGAGGATTTTAACTCATTCAGGTTTAGAGACGCCTCAGTAGTGTGTGTCTGAAAGCATAGCCCTCAGGACAATAACGCCTGTAGACGTACTCAACTGACTTTCACTCAGGCCCAGAAACGCCTGAGGAAGTCAGCAGTTTTTACCTAACTATTAAAACAAACCGAATTGCTTAGAATTGAATGCATAGCACCGTTAGAAAGGCAATTTTGCTCTGAACAATTTTGCTGCAGATACTTTGTGTCTATCATGTATACTTTAGGAGTTATTTGCATTTGTTTAAGGTATGGTGTGCATGCTAACATTTGTCTTTCAAGCCTCACCTAAGCACCTTGAACAAATCTGAAAAAAAAACCAGTTGTTTGGTATTTCAGCTACTATAAAATAAAACTAAATGGATTACAATTGATGGCATAGCACCATTAGAAAAGATATTTTGTGCTGAATAATTTTGCCACTGATACTTTGTGTCTACCACATATACTTTTAGGAGTTATTTGCATTTGTTTAAGGTATGGTGTGTATGGCTAACATTTGTCTCTCAAGCCTCACCTAAGCATCTTGAATAAATCTGAAAAAAAAAATTGTTTGGTATTTCAGCTACTATAAAATAAAACTAAATGGATTACAATTGATTGCATAGCACCATTAGAAAAGATATTTTGTGCTGAATAATTTTGCCACTGATACTTTGTGTCTACCACATATACTTTAGGAGTTATTTGCATTTGTTTAAGGTATGGTGTGCATGGTTGACATTTGTCCCTCATGCATCACCTAAGCACCTTTGAAAAAATCAGAAAAAATCAGTTGTTTGGTATTTCAGCTAGTATACAATAAAAACTCAATTGATTACAACTGATTGCATAGCACCATTCGAAAGATAACATTGTGCTGAACAACTTTGCCACTCATACTTTGTGTGTAGCACTTACGGTTCAAGAGGTATTCACATTTGTTTGTGGCATGCTGATTATGGCTTGATTTTGCTTAGAAAGGCCCAGGATGCAGTGCTAAGAGTATACAGGGCACAAGTGGCAGAAGTCTCAAAGAGCTCTTGTGGTGTGAATGAGTTAAGTGCCATTAGACCAGCCCATGGCTGTTCTAGCAATACTTGAGCCTTTGCCCTCTGGGAGGTTTGGGACTAGCAACTTATGGGATATGGTAGCCTGCATATGATGCAAGCCCTAGTGCCGTGCTGCAGCCCATATTATGGCACAAGGCAGTTGCAGGCCCCTTTAGTGCAAGCAACCTATGTCTGATGCAGGTTGCTTTTGAGAATAGCTCAGGGTGCATTTTTTGATGAAAGGTGCACTTGCATCATTTATGTTTTACGAGGAACACTGGGTCATTCTAAGGCTTTGAGAATCGGGCTCATAGTCTCTAGGCTATTGCTCTTACAGTACAACACTGCATCATATGCATAATATATTTAACTAGTTTGGGCATAAACCAATAGTGACAAATTCAGAAATAAACTAAATAAAAGTGGCACCAGGATGAAACCCAGGAGCACCAAACTCATTAACCAACAAGCATTTGTCAATGCTGAATGTTCACTTGCAGGCATTTGCAGTGGTGTTTGGTACTGGTACTGGCTTCAGAGGAGGAGGAGGCAGAAGTGACAGCAGCGAGTGCCACATGGTGGAAGCTGCACCTTAAATTCAGAAAGGAGCTGCTAGTCAGAGAAGCTGCGCCCGCTGGACTTAGTGGATCAGGAGAGAGAGGTGCCAGGTGGCAGGAGCCACCAATAAGTAGATCTGCAATGCAGCTAATATAGAAGCCGGGTGGGGGAGTTCAGAGGAGTGAGGACCAGGAGAGATATTGTGCTGGGTTGCAGAAGCCACTAATAAGTAAACTGCACTGCAGCTGTTGAGAAGCCTGAGGGATTTCTAGCGGAGCAATGACGGGGGGAGAGAGAGAGTTCAGTGGGTGGCAGAAGCCACATCAAGTAGCCGCACATGGCTAATGTAGAAGCCTGGGGTGTCACAGGAGCGAGGACCAGGGAGAAAGAATGCAGTGAACAGTAGTAACCATCAGTAAATAAAGCTGCACCATGGCTATTGTAAAAGCCTGGGGGATTTAGAGAGCAAGGACCGGGAGATAGAGTGCGCAGATGGCAGAGATGCCAATAGTAGGTAAAGCAGCAACATGGATAATGTGGAAGCCTGTGGGGGGTTGGGTCAGAGGAGCGAGGAAGGGAGGAGAGAGAGAGAGAGTGCGTGGGTGGCAGGAGATGCCATTAAGTAAAGCTGCACCGCTGCTAATGTAGAAGCCGGGGGCAGAGGAGCAAGGACAAGGAGAGAGAGGTGGCAGGTGTTAAGTTGCCAAAAGCAGAGAGTTTAATTAGGACTTACACCAGTTGCTGCCAGTCCTGCCCATAAACTTCTTTTCTCTGAGTTCCAGATAAATGTCTTCCATCCGCCATCATTAACCTAACGTTATCTCATCATTTCTTCTGACTACTGTGAGTTTGTGCATTGATTCTATTTTAATCCACTTCCTGTACAAACTGAGTGCACTTAGGGGCTGACCTGTTTGTCCTTTTATTTCTTTTATCCCATCTCACTCTGAATGTTGCAACAAAATGTAGCAGAGAGACTGAGGTGAAGGAGGAGGAAGTGGAGCAGGGACTGGTGGCAGGCACGCCTCCTACGCACTGCCCGTGGTATGTACGTAGAATATATTTATTGCAAAAACTTTGTTAATATATCAGTCCTAACGCCTCATTTCCTCTTTTGCCGCTATAGTACTAACCCTAACTGATGCATTAATGAAGGTTTTTTGCAATGAATTTCTTACTTTTTGAGATAGTATAATAGTAATTGGACCTCGCTACAATCACTCTGTAAATGTGCATAATGTATGTAGGTGTGTAAGCATATAAACATAGTAATATAGAAATTGTCAGCAGATAAGGACTGGTAGGCACATACAGTCTGCCTATAAGCCCTGTACTTGATTACGGCTTTGACCTCCCTCTACTTTACCTCTATGGTTTCCCCATGCATGTCCCATGCATGTTTAAATCTACCCACAGTGCTCGCTCCCACTACCTCCTGTAGCAGAACACTCCATGCGTCCACTACCCTCTCCATGAAGAAAAACTTCTTCACATTCCTTTTAACCTGCCTCCTTCCAGTTTCATGTTATGCCCTCATTCTTGTACTCTTATATTCAAATATATATTCCCTTTGCACCTTGTTTATGCCTTGAAGTACTTGAAAGTTTCTATCATATCCCTCTTTCCCTGCTCTCCTCCAGTGAGTACATATTGAGGTGCCTTAATCTCATCTCGTAAGTTTTGTGGTGCAAGCCATGTACCATCTTAGTCACCCTTCTCTGGACCATGTGCAGGTGTTAATGTCCTTTCGACAGTGCAGCCTCCATAACTGTGTGCAGTACTCCGTGTGAGGCTTGACCAGGGTTTCTATACATGCATCACTACCTCCCTCCTTGTGCTGGATACCCTTGCCTATGCACCCCAGCATGTCACTGGCCCTCCCACTGCCTTTGCACTCTGCTTTGACATTTCAGGTCATGTGAAATAATAACCCTCAGGTCTCTTTTGGTCCTTAGTGACTGCCAGCAACTCCTCCCATCCTGTAGCCCTTGCCAGGGTTTCTATGTCACAGGTGCATTATTTTGCACTTCTTTGAATTAAACCTTAGTTACCACTCCTCTTACCATTTGTCAAGCCTCCCTAGGTCCTTTCTCATTTTTTCCACCTCTTCTGGAGTATCCACCTGTTACAGATCTTGGTGTCATCTGTAAACAGGTACACCTTTCATTCCAGCCCCTGTACAATGTCACTAATGAAGACATTGAACAGGACAGGCCAAGGACTGATCCCTGTGTGCCCGCTGGTCACCTCCTCTCCTCAGATTGTACCCATTTATCCCCACCTCTGTCTCCTGGCTGTTATCCAGTTCCTAACCCAGCTCACCACCTTGTCTCCCATGTCCAGACTACCCATCTTGTTAATATGCATCTTATGTGAGACAGTGTCGAGCCCTTGCTGAAATCCATGCCTGCCCCCATTTACTACCTTCAGTCACTCAGTCAAAGAAATCTATTAGATTCATCTGACACAACCTACCTGATATGAATCCATACTACCTTTTCTGGGCAATCATGGCTTCTAAATGTTCCACTATCCTTTCTTTAAGCAGTGCCTCCATGATCTTCACCCACTACTGATGTGAGGCTGAGTGGCCAATAGTTCCATGCCTCCTCGCTACTGCCGGATTGTGTAGAGGACCACATGTGCCCTTCTCCAATCCTGTGGCACCACTCCTGTGTTGAGTGACTCTGTGAACATGGCTGCCAGAGGTTCAACCATAGAAATTGTTGGCAGATAAGGACTACTAGGCTCATCCAGTCTCGCCTGTAAACTGTGTACTTGACTCACGGCTTCTGACCCTCCCTTAGCTATACCCCATGGTTTTCCATGCCAGTCCCATGCATGTTTAAATCCAACCACAGTGCTTGCTCCCACAACCTCCTGTGGCAGTCCATTCCATGCATTCACCACCCTCTATGTGAAGAAAAATGTCCTCACATTCCCTCTTAGCTTGCACTTTCCAATTTCATGTCATACTCCTCATTGTCATACTTCTCCTGTATTGGAAGATGTATCCTCCTGCACATTGTTTATACCCTTGATGAACTTGAATATCTCTATCATGTCTCCTCTTTACTTCCTGTCTTCTAACCAGTACATATTGAGGTTCCTTAATCTCTGCTCATAAGTTTTGTGATGCAAGTCCTGTACCATGTTAGTCGCCCTTTTCTGGACCATCTCCAGCCTGTGTATGTCATTTCGAGTGTGGCCTCCAGAACTGCACACAGTTCTGCATCTGAGACCTGACCAGGGTCTTATATAATGACATCACTATCTCCCTCCTTCTGCTGGTGATACCCATGCCTATGCACCCCAGCATGCCAGTGGCCCTCCCACTGCCTTTGTACTCTGCTTTGACATTTTCAGGTCATCTAAAATAATAACCAGCAGGTCTCTTTGTTCCTTGGTGACTGACAGCAACTTCCCCATCCTGTAGCTCTCCTCAGGGTTTCTATGCCCCACCTTCCACTTTCTGCTTGTGATACCTTTGTCTATGCACCCCAGTATGTCACCTCCCATACTGTGGCAGTCCCCTGGGTTCTCTTTTCTGGTTCCATGTCGTGCAGAGACAGAAATTTACTAACCATCAGTATAGTGACAGCACAATGTCAACAGTTGGCATTGTGCCATCACTGTATAAAGTATTTGGGGGCTTTGCCCACTGCACCCCACACTATAGATTATCAACCCAAGTTGGAGTTGGTTCAGGAGGGGCATACCCTCAGACACAGCAGCATTGGGGAACCAGCGGGTCTTCACAGTGAACTGCCATTTTGTCGCTGTGATGGTCTTCGCTGTTTTCCGCTTTGTTTGACGGATACCTCCTCTCTTCAAGTGCATTATTTTGCACTTCTTTGCACTGAACCTCAGTTGCCACTCCTCAGACCATTTTTCAAGCCTCCTGGTTCCTCCTCATTTCCCAACCCCTTCTGCAGTATCCAGTCTGTTACAGATCTTGGTGTCATCTGCAGGCAGATCTTTCCTTGCAGGCCTTCTGCAGTGTCACTAATGAAGACACTGAACAGGACTGGTCCCAGGACTGATCCCTGAGGTACCTTGCTGGTCATGCCCCTCTCCCTGGATTGGATCCCATTTACCACCAACATCTGCCTTGCTCCCATCCCTATTATGACACACTATTCTATGTGACCACCACCCTCTCTGTGAAGAAGACATTTCTCACATTTCCTGTTAATCTACCCTTGTCCAATTTCATATCATGCCCCTTCATTCTTGTACCCTTCTACATTGGAAGATGTCTGCCCCTGCACCTTGTTTATGCCTTGAGATACTTGAACATGTCTATCATGTCCCCCGCTCCCTCCTTTCCTCTAGTGAGTACATACCGAGGTCCTTTAATCTCTCCTGATATGTTCTGTGTTGCAAGCTATGTACCATCTTGGTTGCCATTTTGTGGACCGCCTCCATCCTGTCAAGGTCATTACACAGTTACAGCCCCCAGAATTGCACACAGTACTGTAGGTGAGGCATCACTAGTGCATTACACAATAGCATCACCACCTCACTCCTTCTGCTAGTGATACCTCTGCCTATGCACCCCAGCATGCTACTGGCCCTCCTTGCAACATTTGTGCTCTGTTTGACACCTTTAGATCATCAGAATGGATAACTCTTAGGTACCTTTCTTCCTTGGTGATTGTCAGCACCCTCCCACCATCCTGTAGCTCTCCCAGGGTTCCTTCTTCCCAGGTGCATTATTTTGTGTTTCTTTGCATTGAACCTCAGTTGCCTCTCCTCAGACCATTTTCAAGCCTCTCCATGTCCCTGCTGATTTTCTCCACCCCTTCTGGAGTATTCACTCTGTTATAGATGTTGGTATCATCTCCAAATAGGCAGACCTTTTCTTCAAGCCTTTCTGCAGTGTCTGTGATGAAGACATTCGACAGGACTGGTCTCAGGATTGATTCCTGAGGTACCCCGCTGGTCACCTCCCTCTCCCCCGGATTTGATCCCATTACCACCACACTCTGCCTCCTGTCCATCAGCCAGTTTCTAACCCAGTTTATCAGCTTGCACTCTGTGGCCAGACTACTCATCTTGTTAATCAGCCTTCTGTGTTGGATGGTGTTGAAGGTTTTGCTGAAATCAAGGTAGGTGACATCCACTGCCCCCTCGATTTACTTCCTTAATGAGGCATTAGGGTTTCCAACCTAATGCCCAACTAACCCCACCCTGCAGGGCCTGACAGGCATGGGGTTTGCCTTTAGGTTGTTAGTTAGTAACACTCACTCCATTTTCCCTCACCCCCACCCTGCAGACATTGACAGGCATCGTGGCAGCACTTTGGAAATCTTCAGCCCTAATGCTCACTCGATTCCATTAGGAAATGAGTTGAGATGGGTGCACTATAGGATGTGCACTATGGGAGAATGGGGTGAACGTTAAGGCCGAAGACCCCAAGGCACACTCGACATATGTCACTGTCTGCACAGTGGGGGTGGGGTGGAAATGGTATGAGCATTAATGCGGATGACCGCAAGGCACGCCTCAATACCTGCCAGTTTCTTCAGTGTGGGGTGGGTGTTATGGTTGGAAACCCTAACGTCCCAGGCATTTGTTGGTATTTTGCTCCAAATTTTCAATATAGTTTTTAGACTAACCCCCATGAACAGTTGCACTATAATTTCATTACTCAATCCTGAAAGCTGATTTTGCACAGCAAATGTGCCATTTCACAATGTGAGGTCTGAAAACACATTTTGGGAAGGATGAGAAAATGATAGCTGTACTGTTCATGAGGTGGTGGAAAATGGTTATGTTGAAAATTTGGAGTGAAAGTATTAAAATTGCCAAAGTTACACGTGTGTATAGGAAAATGTCAATGAACCTGTGTAACACAGTCATTTTAGGAATTTTGTAACCAAATTTTCAACATGGGCTTTTGGTACCCCACCTCATGAACACTGGCACTGTTGTTTCCGTGAATTGGTCCTGTAAGGTGATTTTGCACAATGACTGTGCAGTTCTGAGCCAGAGGTGTGAAAACATGTTTTTGGCAGGATGTGAAAATTACAGCTGTACTGTTCATGAGGGGTGATAAAATGTGTATGTTGAAAATTTGGAGGGAAAATATAAAATTGGAAAAGTTATGTGCCTGCATAGAAACAGCACAATCACGCTCATAATGCTGCCATTTTGGGAAATTTTACCAGATTTTCCACATGGGCTTTTTGGACCCACCTCATAAGAGTGGCACTGTTATTTTGTTAATCAGTCCCAAAAGGTGATTCAGCACAGTGACTGTGAAATCACCTTTTGGGACCAAGTAACAAAATGCTAGTGTCTGTTTTCATGAGGTGGGGTCCCAAGAACCCATGTTGAAAATTTGAGCAAAATTCCTATAAATGGCCAAGATATCAACATAAGTTCAAAACACCATTGACAGCCATTATATGGCACTTACCTTGATTCTTCAGTTTGTGGTTCAGCTTTGAAGAGTGCAGACGTGCCCCAGTCCACAGAAGATGACATTTGCTGACCTCTGGAGGTAAGTATGGGGTAAGGGGTGCACAGGGAAGTGGGGTGTATGGAGGGAGGGTCAGGATGGGGGAGATGGATGGGGAGACAACAAGGGACTGTTTTCTTTTTCAGGTAAAAAGATGTCGGGGGACCATTTTCTTTTATACAGGTACATTTTGAAATGATTTTGGGGACACTGAGAGTGGGCCCCAGTGTCCTGGACTATTGAGGGGATATAGATATGGGGATGCTGGGAGCAGGCTCCCCAGTGTCCTGGACTATTGTGGGGGTATAGATACAGCGACATTGGGAGTGGGATCCCCAGTGTCCCAGACTATTGGGGGTACAGATATGGGGACATGGGGAGTGGGTTCCCTAGTGTGCCAGAATATTGTGATAGGTACAGATATTGGGACACTGGGAGTGGGCTCCCAGTGTCCTGGATGGCAGGGGCAGGAGGAAAAATTGGGACACTGGGAGTGGCTTCAAGTATCCCTCATTGGCAGTGCAGGGGTTGTATTCCCAACATGGGGATTAGGCACCTGATGTCAGCTTTAAGAGAAAGGTGATAATGTTGAAGCCTGGGGGGCAGAGGAGCAAGGACCAGATAGAAAGCCGCAGCACAGCAAATGTTGAAGCCTTTGGGGAGGTCTGAGGAGTGAGGATGGAGAGAGAGTACAGCAGCTATAACTCTGGCCATACACATTAGTATGCACCCTAGTGCACATGGCAGAGTTACAGCTACAGAAAAGAAATGAAGCATGTTCTCACTGGAGTGGTTCATTTCTTTTAAGCAGAAGATGTGCCACGTCAGCAAAGCAGAACTACTGTCATGACCAGAGTGCCTGGTCATTGGTGTACACTACCAAGCTCACTGCAGTTTCAGCTGTAATTTGTTGTCTTCGCAGTACACACTACTCAAATGCCGTGATAGTCCCAAGACGCTTCTTGCACAAGTACAAGTGAACACAAAAAGAGAAAAACTCTTGTCTTTCTTCATTCTCTGTTGAAGATTTGTAAGATAATGTTTAAACCAACAACCGACTTAACAGAAAGGCCAAGCCTATTCATGAGTCTTTTTTTTAATTTATTTTGAATTGAACACATTTTAAACATAAAATGCACATTGTACTAAATGTTGTATCATTGTTTTAAAGATATTACACAATATCAAAAGACAATATAAGTCTATGTAGACACACATGGAAATACAAAGATTATCTATACACACATACATACTGTAATAAATTATTTAGTATGTCCTAAGCCTGTGTTTTTAAAGCAGTCAATAAAACAAATCTACTGATAATATTATCAAGGACAAGAAAAATATTATACATATCACTTAAAAAGTTCAAAAAGATAAGACATGGGAGATCCAATAACAAAGAAATGTGAATGCTAGAAAGAAATTGCACAATGTATATTTTCCACTGAACTCTTCAAAATCAATAATTTCATCAACGTGGCACTAAACACTGGTATGCATCTCTTTGTAGAAAATCACAGATATTGACAGAAAAAAGCTGTTGAGACTACCTTTTAAGTTTGAACATTTAAAAAATTAAATCATTCTCTGGTTGAGTTTGGATGCCAGTTGGATTAAAACTGCCCTACTGACAACATGAAACAAATATGTAAAAGAGTCTAATAAAAAAGCTAGAGAATATTGCCAGTATTCAGCATTCTAGTGCTTTATTAGTACCTCATATCATTTTCTATATCTTCCTTGAAAATAAATCATTCATAAGGATTTAGCAATCAGATCAAATGATATGTAATAATACAGTCCACGATTTAATTTATACCAGGTTCAAAAGGAAGTTTAGACACATTTTCAGACTGAAAGGCATTTGTGATGGGAATTGATGAAAAAGCTTTAGGTATCTCCTCTGTATTTTTCAGTCTGGGTGACATTCATAGAGATAGACCTTGGGAAGGAATCATTAGCATTACTGACATTACTCTCCAAAGAATGTGAGTCCACATCCAAGAGTTTAGACCCCCTTTGCTGCTCTGGCAGACTGTTGTTGCCTTATGAAAGCTTTTAACTGTTCTTCATCAAAAATAACTTAACTTGATTTTGAAGCGGTGATTTGAGCTTAGCAGGGATATAGCACAGACAGTTTTCCCTCAAACTCTTCAATTTTCTCTTTATACTGTAACAGCCTTATCCGCCTCTGCTGAGTAACTGGGGCAACATCAGAGTTCATGTAGACTTTTGTACTACAAACGTTACAAGGCCCTTTAGTGCAAGTAGCATTGATTATAGTTTCTTGGTGCAGTAGTGTGGACAATTGAATAATCACAGTTGACACTTTTTATTGAGCTGAGATACCACGATGATTAAGTGGGGTTCTAAAACTATTACAATGTTCTATGAACAATTTCTCAGTATAGCCAAGTTGTTTAATAAAAAAGACAACCCCCCGACATTTTAACCACATCCTGAGTATACAAGTGCCAGATTCTAATAGAAGAAGCCCACAAATCTAAAGTTTAACAACCTTTGTTTATTCTCTAAGATTTTAACTTTGTGAGCAGTTGATAGTGAATCTCGCAACAAACTTACTGACAATGCTATAGCTGACTTCACTTTATGTTTTAAATCGTTGTTCTCTTTCTGGAGGTTTTAAATAGCAACGACATTCTTGGTAGTTGTTTGCTTCAGCTTTACAGTAACACCTTCCACTTTAGAAAATTTGGTATCAGACTTTGAGTCCAGTTTTTGTGACTTGGTGATTACAGTGTGAAAGATTTGTTTACTTCATTGAAAGATTCAATCTTTTTAAGTGGAGTATCAGTATGGATTTCAGGGTATAAGGCATAGGAGTTTCAGGACTCATCTCCTTTGAAACCATAGATTTTGGTACCACTCCAATGGCCATACTGCATTTTTCTGGTTTGGTCTGATTCAGGCTTGCTTCTGATGGGTGTTTGCAGTCCACTCCCGCAGGTTGTAGAACTCCCAGCCATAAAACAATTATAGATGTGTCAATGCACTCACCTCTTTCTGGCTAGAAAGAACAGTTTGGAGGTCAGGCATGGACACTAGTCGAGGCAGTCAACTCATCTAACCCAGAATCACCTGAAGGGAAACAAACATGAATGTACCCAAAGGACTGACTTCCACCCTTTCTGAGGGTTGTTACTTCAGCATCAGCTGGGAAGAAGCTCTTTATGCTTCTTTTTCTCTCCTCTCATAGAGTCGTCTTCTGCTCTTTTTGAAAGGGCATCAACTAAGAGGTCTGCATCCATGAGGCAGGTAAGAATCTTTAGAAAATCTGAATTTTTCTGAATTAAAATCAGGAAAGGGTTTAAAGTCAAATCCTCTTAGAAGAGCAGTTTAGTAGCATGGTGCCACGCTGCGGCTGTACTGGATCCCCAGTCATGGAGTCTAATAACAATTCAGGATTCACCAGATCAAAGCAACAACTAGAAAATGAAGTTTCCAAAATCTGCAGCACTAACCCTGTGCAAAACAGCTCCACACATAAAATTGACACAGCTTGCCTTTCTAACATAGCACTGCACACAGAACTGTATGTAAAAGTGCAAAGTGCAATAATAAATCAGTGACAGGACTTAACTAAACAAAATTAAATTCATGCGGTACCATGGAGGTGCTAACCACAGCAGCAAGTTCAATCAGTGGCCAAAAGACAGCGTGTATGCATATGAGTTACAATGCACTAATCAGCTGACATTTCAGCAAATTGCCTTCCTCAGAGCCGATTGGCTCATGAAATCCCAATAATTAAATAGGCATAGCTAATGCATATTTAAATAAGGGTGTATCAAAGTACTCAGCTCAGTAGCTGCTGTCTAAAGGGATGTGACAAGGATAATGAAAACAGTTTAAAAACAAAAATAGCAGACACATAAGCAGCCAGAAAGTAAATGCCAAATCTATAAAAGTCTATAAAACCACTGTAGTGGCAAATCTTCATTCAATCCTTTTGGACTTATGGTTTGAAATTTAAAAATCCAAGAGCATTCTCTTTGGGACAGCTTTTTCTGAATACCCCTCCCCATAGGCCAACAGTCACTTTTTCAATACCAGTAAATTTTAAATAAGCAGGAGGACCATGATTCACTGATTTAACATTGCACTTTTCACTATAGTTCTATAAACACTGTTATTTTGTTGTATGTAATGAAGATGTCAGCAAGGTAAGCTGTGTCGATTTTATGTGGAGCTGTTTTGCTCCAGCAGATTTCAGAAACTTTATTTGCTTCTGTTGACATATTACTGCAGGCACCAGACGTCATCACATTTATTGAGTGGAGCCCTCCACCCTCTTCTCTATTATTGCTGCTAACAGTTTGCGGTTACTCAGAGGACCACTTTGGAAGGTTGCTACCTGGTCTGTATCTACTTGCAGTGGCACAATATGGCGATGGGGATAAAAACACCATATTTGATGTAAATACAGCATTTCTATCTTACAGTGACACAGAGGAGCTGATATAATGTTCAACCAGGCATCTTGTAAAGCACTTTTTGCCCTTTTAGTCAGCACTAGCTTGTATGTCCAAAACCTGACAGGACTGTATTAGAAAATCTGAGACAAAATTTAGGTTTCCACTTCATGCTTTTCCACTGCCCCAGTACTGATGGGATAAAAGAATTTCTTGAGGCTTTAACTTTCTGGCTGCTTAAATGTCTGCTACTTATTGTTTTACACTCCTTGCCATGTCCCTCTAAACAGCAGCTGCTGAGCTGAGTTCTACCATGCTCCCTTATTTAAATATGCATTAGCAATGCCTATTTCATTCTTGGGGTTCTGTCAGCCAATCAGCTCTGAGGAAAGTGATTTGCCAAAACCTCAGCTATTTGGAATGTTACACATCACATGCATGCATCGCTGTCTGTTGGCCACTGGTTGAATTTGCTGCAACAGTTAGTACCTCCATGATGCCGGTGTGATTTTAGCTTTTGTTTTGTTGAGTCCTGTTGCTGATTTACTATTGCACATTGCACTTTTGCTAAGTCCTTGGTAAAGTCCACAGCAATCTCTGTCATCATTTTGACAGCATCTAAAATAGCATGCACATCGTGGTGTGAACCTCACTAAAGCCGTTATAGTTCTGTGTTTAGTTTTAATGCCATGTTAAACTTCAGGTAGGAAGCCCCAAGAGTCAAACAAATTAACAGTCAGTCATGCATAACTGTTGTAAGTATCATGGACAATGGCATAATAAAGACATGGATCGATAGTTATGGACATTGAACTGGTCCCCAATTTAAAAATTGATGTGATGTTTGCCTGTTTCCATATCTGGGGAATGGTATTACTGCAAAGGGATAACCTGAAGAGTTAAGTCTACTGCAGTAGCACCCTTTTTCTGTCTAGCTGTCCTTTTGTTTCCATTCTATTTCAGTGGACTGGCCACCCACTCAAGTATCTTATTGTCTGCACTATTCCTCTTTGTTTTCTTTTCATCCTGCCCAGAGTGCTTGAACTATTGAGGCACCTGTTGTGCCTTTATAGTAATGTCAAACAAACGTACCAAACGAGCTGTATAATAAAAATAAAGGGAGACTGTGTACGTGTAGCTTATTGGAGCTTGTGCTTGTGCAAATGAGAGGTTGTTGCTTTTGCAGTGAGTCTAAACTGTGGCGGTGCCTAACTGGTGTCCAGGTCTAATAACTTGCTTCTGAGTAAAAGTGCTGCTCTGTTCCAGGGTGAGTGGAGAAAATGCCAAAGGTTAAGGCACTTTCGCTATTTCTCAATGTATTTCTCTTTGAGAGACTCTACTGCAGAGTCTTACTTAATGTTTTGGGTCCTGTCACCAAGTTCCTCCCTGGTCAGTTTAGGACAAGCAGGACGCATCTGCGACAGTACGAGAAGAATTGCAGTAAGCTGGGTTGGTTCCAGAAGGGCTTCATTAGAGCTTAAGTGGAGCTACCTTAGATCTTCCTTGTGAGTGAAAATATTATCACAAGCATATGGTTTAGAAACCTCTCCTCCTCCCTCCTTCCGAGGACACTATAGCAGTTCCTGTTACAGTAGGAACAGGGCAGATAAATTAAGTGCTGGTTATTTCTTCTAAAGGAATAAAATAGGGAGGAAAGCTAAAATAATATTTCACAGTTTGTAACTGTACGCACGCTGCTACACCTATCAGCCTGTTATGCCAGTCGACAGCCTGTAGCACTGCAGGATACCTGGAGTATACCTTAACTGCTCCTGTTTTACTGTTTACTGTTTTCACTTGGTTCATCAGCCAGAAATTCAAAGCAAGATAGACAAAGTACTATCATGCTGTAGAACTCTTCTTTCCATAGGCTTATCTTATCTGTTACAAGATAACAACAATATGTAAAGGAAAGAGAAGGTTACACAGGAGCATGAAAAGGTGTGTTGCTAGCTTCCTTCCACCTCTGTGTATTGAGTGTCTCTGTAAGAGGCAGTGGTCCCAAACAGAGGCTGTCTTATAGGGTGCCACCTGTCCATCACTGTAAAGTGAGTGGGGATATGAATAATTATGTTTGATTATGTGCTTAGAAGTATATTGTAGAGTTTATTTTGGACTCTGATTCCATCTTCTTTATGGACATACTAAATATTATGTTCCCCTGTCCACCTGGCTATGTATTAGAGTAGTTTTACTTGTTTTGTGTCAGATTGGAGGAGAATAGGTGGATCAGGTGACCTGATGTACCTATAAAATGCACTCTTGGAAGTCCAGGATAGTCAGTTCATCCTGAGTGGCTGTACCAGAAGGACCTTTAACAGAAGATTGTGGAGATACTATCTTTATTATCCACTGTGTAGCTGGTTATTTTCTTTTATTATTCTGTTCATATTTTCACTAAGTTCACAATAAATACCACACTACCACTGTGTTTTATACTTGCAACGTGGTGTCTGAGTCTCTAGTTCCCACACTCCAGGACAGTTGGTGGCAGTGGTGGGATTTGCTGGTTGTCCAAGGCTTGGTGGAGGAAACCAGCAACGTTACGAGCTCTGGTATCAGGAGACAGGCAGACGTGGAGGATGACAGCAAAGAACAGAAGAGCAGCATGGCCACTGGTATAGTGCCTCAATCACAGGTCCTGGAGAACTGGGAACCTTTGCTGCCCAGATTGGACCTCAGTGTCAGAAGGAGAACACTAAAGGAGAAGTCAGAGACCAGTCTTGATGAGGAGGACTGGGAACATAGGAGGAATGCTGAGTCACCAGAGAGGAATCTCCTGAGGAATCTTCAAGTTATTGAGGAGGTTAGCCATACGACAGATGGAGATGGATAGAGAGAGAAAGATTACAGAGAAGGTGGCAAGATATGAGGTGGGCTGAAACCATGCAGGTCTTACAGAATCTGGGGTTCGACACAGCAATAATGGTGATGTGTCTAGCCCAAAAGATAGAAAGCTCACAAAAATAACTGCTTCTGATGAAATTGAAGGTTACTTACTACTATTGGGAGGGTTGTTAGAGCCTGTGAGTGGCCTCAGTCCTAATGGGTGGTACGTCTTGCACCATACCTCACAGGAAGAGCTCAACTGGCTTATAGCAATATGGACTCATGTATGCAACATCCTATGAACTGGTTAAGAAGGAGATTCTCAAATGATATGACTCTAATTCTGAGACCTACAGACAAAGGTTTTGGAACCTCAGATATCAGACAAGTGCTACCCCTAGAAAGACTTTTACCCGGCTAAGAGAACTTTGCTTGAAATGGTTGCAACTTGAGGAAAATCAGTTTTGTTATCATTGAGACCCTGTTATTAGAACAGTTCATATAAATATTACCATCAGAAGTGCAATATGGGTTAGGGAACATAACCTGGAGTCAGCTTGAGATAGCCATTATCCTAGCTCAAGATTTTGTGCCTGCCCATCAAGCATACTGTAAAAGTAACCCCGTGGTACCAGGAAACAGAACACCTAAAGTAACACCAATAAAGGCCAACCAGAACATCTGTCAGTGAAAAGGTGAAGGAAGGCAGAAAATCAAACTGGTACAGGTGGAAGGCCTTCCACCAGATATTATCTGCAGAAATTGGCAAAGTAGAGGACACATTGCAAGATTTTGTTCTACTAAGAAAGCAGATCCAGTTCACCTTGCCCCTCCAACACTGGGTACTACACTACCAACATTCTGATGGATGGTAGGCCTACCATAGCCCTGATAGACTCTGAAAGTAAACAAATAATGCTACGATCTGAGTTATTGAACCCCCAGAAACAACAAAACAAATTACCTATAATGACTGTGGTGTGTATTTATGGGGAAACCCATCAATATCCTTCTATAGATGTTAACTTACTGGTTCAGGGACAGACAAGAACTGTGTCAGCAGGACTGGTACCTCACTTACCTGTACCTGTTGTTACTGGACATGATTTCCTGGAGTTTCCATCTCTAATAGCAGAAAATGGGACTATTTCAGCTGTGACCACCAGAGCTCAAAGCAAGAGAGAACAACTGCTTGGGGAGGTTTTTCCTTTGAAGGAGGTGATTGGGGAAGCATGCAAAACAAGAAAGCCTCACAATGCCAAAAGAAACTACAGAGACAATGGAATGAGGAGAAGAGGGTTTGACATCTGAAATGTGTCCTCCATGTTTGTCAAGGGTAATGTGGTTCAAGAACAACAAAATGATATTAGTCTAACCCCTTTTTCCAACAGATGGAGAAACCTCGAAACATGTTGAACCCAAGATGGTAATGAAATCAGTTATTGTATAGACATTGTACTAACCCTGTAACACAAGAAAAGGTTGAACAATCAATGGTTCCAACTTGTTTTTAGGCAAGACCTCCTATACTTAAGTCATGATCTACCTTGGGCAGGAGCACAGGACATGCTGGGAGGATAGGACATTGGGCAGACTCATGCAATGGGTCTTCTGGCCTGGTATCCAAAAAGACATTGCACGATACCTGCAAGGAATGTGAGGAGTGCCAGTTAGTGACCCAGAAAGGAAAAAGGACCAGTTCCCATAATGCCCTTGCCCCTTGTCTCAACTCCTTTTGAAAGAATCGGAATGGATGTGGTGGGACCCCTGATTAAGAGCTTAAAAGGAACAGATTTATTCTAGTTGTAAGTGAAAAAGCAAGTTAGGTCCTTGTTGGGTTTGATGGGGTACTAAAGGCGATTCATTCCCAATTTCACAACCATAGCTGCTCCATTGACAGACCTCACTAAAAGAAGTGTCCCAATAAAGTCAAGTGGACAACTGATTTTGAAGAAGCTTTCCAGAACAATGAAGCTGCTTTATATTCCTCCCAATGCTTACATGACTAAATACCCTGAGGCCATCCCTATGCATATAGTTAGCACACCAAGAATAGCGGAGGAGCTTGTAGAAGATCTTTAGCCATGCAGAATCTCCAGGAGATCCTTACCGATAGGGGAGTAATTTTAATGCAGCCTTGCTCAAGGAGCTCTATCAGCCTCCTAGGAATAGTGGCGGTCAGAACATCCCCATCACCCTCAAACTGATGGGCTGGCAGAATGCTTTAACAAACATTAACGCAAATGCTGAAGAAATTTTAATGAAGAGGGGAAGTATTAGGATGAATACCTGCCATTTGTACTGTTTGCCTATTTGGAGGTACCCTTAGCATCTACAGGCCACTCCCCGTTTGCACTGTTATATGGGGGTAACCTCGGGACCCCTAAATATAGTAAAGGAACATTGGGAGGAGAGACAGGACCTGAAATACCCTGGGATAGGGTCCTCGTGAAACAGCTAAGGCAGAGGTTAGTACAATACACTCAGATAGCCCATGAAGTTAATAGCCAGGCCCAAGAAAGGCAAAAGGAATGTATGGTCAAGGCACTGAGATGAAAACTTTGCAGTGGGTGACCATGTGTTTCTGCTTCTGCCTTCATCATCCATTAAATTGCTGATGAAGTGGCAGGGACCTAACAGATCTTAAGACAGACAGGCCCTGCTCACCTATGAGTAGAGACTCGATAAAAAAATGGAAAAAAAGGTATATCATGCTAATTTATTAAAAAGTGGTATGAGAAATCCCCATCAGGCATAGGTATGTTGGTATTACCTGATAGCAAGGATGCATACTTAGATGTGGTCCACAGATGATAGTGGCCACTAATGGGAGTAGATGAAGTGGCAATAAACCTTCATAGACCCTATCAAAGACAAGAATTGCAGGCCCTTATCCAGGGAGTATTCCAATACCTTTACCAGTCTCCCAGGTAGAGCGATGAGGTAGAACATATGATCCAAACTGATTTACCATCATTAGGAAGAAACCATAAAGACTCCTGAGAGGTTAGGAATGAGCTACAACAAGAAATTTAGAAGATGTTAAATCTCAAGATTACAGTGCCCTCCACAAGTGCCTGGAGTTCTCCAATCATGGTGGTACCCAAGAAGGAGGGAAGCATATGCTTATGTCTTGATTTTAGGGCTAAAATCAAGTTTCACAGTTTGATGCATGTCCCATCCACAGGATGGATGATGTATTATGATGTATTGGCAATGCCAGATACATATCCACCCTAGATCTCACAAAAGGGTACTGGCAAATCCCTTGGAAACATCCTCCAAGGAGAAAAATGCTTTTGTGCACCAGTGGGATTGTTCCAGTTTAGGGCTATGACCCTTGGACTACATGGAGCACCTGCAACTTCCAGAGATTTATGGACCAAGTGCTGGCACCTCATGTTAATTTTTGTGTCTTACTTGGATGGCGTAGTTGTTTATAGCCAGGCTGGAACACCCGGTGCAACATTTAAGAACCGTGGTTGAGGTTATCAAGACAGCAGGGATACCATTACTCCCACAAAATGTTACCTAGCCATGAATGAGACCAGATATTTAGAAGACAAAGAACCTCTGTATGCAAACACTGAGGCAAGGGTTACAAAAGGGCATTTGGCTGGAAGCCAAGTTTCAAGAAAATACAAAATCACACATGCTCTCCCAATGCAAAGCATCATGGGCTGCATATGCAAATCCCCACAGAATGTTATACTGGTCCAACTAAGCAAAATTGCATGGTGCCGAAAGGCCTCTCACACAGTTTGCAAGGGTGCTAACAGAAGACATAGACACGTTTCATCCTACCAGGACTCATCAGTATGCCTCGCCTGCTTGACACCCCAGTGGACTGGACCAGCTACCCTAAGACAGTGTGTCTTGGATATGTTGTAGTGAACCCATTAAAATAAAAACTATTTAAAGACAAAGAACCTCTGTGTGCAAACTTGTTTTAGGTAATGGGTAATAAACCAGGAATAAGTAAAATAGATGTTCCAGCAAACTGCCTCATACCTGAAACAAAGAAACAAGATAGGTCCTTGTTGAGTTTGGTGGGGTACTCAGGCGATTCATTCCCAATTCACAACCATAGCTGCCCATTGACAGACCTCACTAAAAAGTGTCCCAATAAAGTCAAGAGGACACCTAATTTTGAAGGAGCTTTCCAGAACATCAAAGCTGCTTTATATTCCTCCCGGTGCTTAAAAGTCCTGATTTAATCACCCTTTATAGTACATATGGATGCCTCTGGTACTGGAATAGGGGCTGTTTTAAGTCAAGACACAGGGAGTGGAACATCCCATAGTTTTTATTTATTGAAAACTACATGATAGAGAAAGAAAGTATTCCATGGTAGAACAAGAATGTTTGGCAGCTAAATGGGCCATTGAATCCTTGTCTTTACTTGAGGAGCCTCTTTCTCACTAGTAGCAGACCACAATCCCTTGTGTTTTATCCAACAAATGAAGGAGAAAAACAACCAGATTGTGAGGTGGTACCTGGATCTTCAACCCTATAAATCTGAAGTAAGACACAGGGCAGGGATATAGCATGCTAAGCAGATTTTTGTCCCGATATGGGGCTAATAGTACAGAGGAGACCAATAAAGACTAACCTGATGTACTCTAGAATGTTTGTCACATGATAGTAGACACCCCAGGGTCAAGTTAGTTAATATGTAATGTGTGACATCTCTCATCTTGTAGGGGCAGTTATGTCCAATAAGACTGCCTATTTTATGATGTGTGTAGAGTGGGACCCTGGGGTGGAGCTTCCAAGAGATGGGTGGTAGAAGCTCCATCCTACCCTTAGTAAGGATAGCTTGTCTTAAAAACCAGTTTCTGAACATACTGGTTTTTGCTTTTCCATGGGGGTATGTGAGAGTGTTGGTAGCCCCTCCTTTTCTCGTCAGAACTCAGGCACTTTGGGCATTTCTTTTGTGTCCCGTTGAGAGTCTACTGCAGTAGCACCCTTTTTCTGTCTAATTGTCCTTTTGTTTCCTTTCTATTTCAGTGGACTGGCCACCCACTGAAGTATCTTACCGTCTGCACTATCCCCTCTTTGTTTTCTTTTCATTCTGCCCTGAGTGACTGTAAACCATTTAGGCACCTGCTGTGCCTTGGTAATGTCAAAAATGTACTAAATGAGCTGTATAATAAAAATAAAAGGAGACTGTGTACATGTAGCTTAATGGAGCTTGTGCTTGTGCAAATGAGGTTTTTGCTTTTGCAGTGAGTCTAGATCACAGCCTGGTGCCCTAAGAGGCATCCTGGTCTAATAACTCACCCTCCGAGAAAAAGCGTTGCTCTGTTCAGTGGTGCAGTGGACAAAATGCCAAAGGTTACAGCACTTTCTCCTGCTTTCTTCCCAATGTATTTTCCCTTGAGAGACACTACTGCAGAGTCTGACTGACTGTTTGGGTCCTGCCACCATGTTTCTCCCGACCAGTTTAGGACAAGCATTACTCACCTGCGACAGTGCAAGTAGCATTGCAGTAAGCTGGATTGGTTCCAGAAGGGCTCCGTTACAGCTTAAGTGGAGCTACCTAGAGCTTCCTTGTGAATGAAAACATTATCACAAGCATGTGGTTTAGAAACCTCTCCCGCCTCCCTTCTTTCTGGGAACACTGTAGTAGTTCCTGTTACAGTAGAAGCAGGGCAGATAAAGGGTACCTAAACAAGTAGTTTTAAAACTGCAAACTCCAAAATATGGCTTCATCACAAGGTAAGTAAGTAAAGGCTGCTGTTTACATTTATGCTAAAACTGCATTTACGTAAATAACATAAAATGCAATTTCATAGCTTTTGAAAATGTAAACATCAGCCTTTCACTTTCAAAAACAGGCTTGCTTACTCCCTAAAATGTCTGCCAAGTGTGTTAAATGAAGAGTCATGATGACATCATTGGAGCCAGAGGCAGAGACCCATATGGCTCCTTATAGGGCTAACTAGTTCTTCTTTTCCCCTTTCTTGGAATTGTTTCACCAAAATGATCAACATCATGTGTTCACACATGGATTATTTTGATCAGTACACCTAGGCTATGATTTTGTTCATTTTGTTTATTTAACTTGCAGAAAAAGTTTTGTAATCCAGCTGACTTTCTCATTGTGCAAACCGCAGTACAGTACAACTCTTCAAATACCAGATGATCTAGTGGTTATATGATGCCCTGAAAGTTGTAGCTGAAGTATTGGTCTGGTCTGGTCTGAATTCCAAAGCTCATGCTTTCTTGGTAATCCACAAATAAGCTTCTCTTGTAATCTTTTTCCACGTGGACCCATTGCACCTAACCTGCCTTCTGTTGAACACCCCTCCATCCATACTCGGTCCTGGGGCTGTATATGAGCTTGTGGTCTCATGAAGAGAATTATCACACATCAGATTGTACTCTTGTACCTCAGAGAGCTATGCACACCTATACCGATATGGTTCATCAGCTGGCAATCTTAAAAATCCCCCCAAATCACTCTGCAGTCCACTTTCTCAATGTTTGACTTCTGCTCCCACAGTAAACAGAGTGATCACCACCCTTCTGCACAGTGAAGGCAATTTACAGTCCCCTGTTGTGTTTTCTCTCTGCCTCATTAACCAACAACTAGGTCTTCTTGGAGGCCAAGCAATAAGCATCAGGACCCACCAGAAAACTGCTGTTCGTGCCCTCATAAAGGCTGCACTTACTATGGATAACAATATTATTAGCAGGAGAGGCATACTGATGTCATGAGCGAATCCACCCGACTTCCAGTGTTGGTCTGCTCCTTTACCTGTGATCTGCAGAACCCTACAGGAGAGTTCCTGGAAATTCTTCTCCAGTTCTTTTCTGTGCCCTACTCCACAGTGTGTGAGTTGACTGGCTACTACCCTTCCGAATCTTGAATGAGCTATACACAGCTTCCTCGATATTGTCCTAACAAATGTCAACATAGCCTCCCCACCCGAGTATAATCCCCTACACTGAATTCAAGTAACAGTTTAGGTGCAACCCTGCCACTCTGGTATTTTTTAGTCACTGGCTGATCTCATCCACAGTTAGGTAGTAATCCATGGTGTTGGCAGCCCACATCTTAGATCTCACAAGATCTGCTCAACTTCCCATCCTGTCTTCCCTTACCCTGAATGTAGCTGTCCCTGCTGGAATGGCCTCTTCAGTCCCTCCCTTGTTTTCATTGTTCTCACCTGCTCCCCACTCCAAAACTGGTGAACTCACTACCCTTCCACATCATGAATGCGGTTAGTACAGTCTCCCATGTTATTTTACATATTAAGAATAAACATGATCTTCTGGTAAGCCAGGCTGCTACCAACAGGGCACAAAGGAAAAATAATCTCTCCTACTCATATAAGATCTAAGCTACCTATGATTAGGCACTATTAAATGGTGTGCATAATGATGCGAACACCTGTCATTTAATATTGTCTAGTCAAGGTAGCCTAGATCTCTAAGGATAGGAAGCCCATCTTCCCCTGTTCCCTGCTGCTATCAGCCCATGACTTACTGGAAAGATTTGTTCATTTTATGATATGTCAAAAGCCCAGGGACTATACTACCTACATTCATGATGCAGAAGAGTGATGATCTCACCAGTTGGTGTGAATAGAAGTAGTGAAGAATGAATGCCAGAAGGGACTGACAAGGCCACTTCTGCAAGGTACTGCTATATTCAGGGTAGGGAAGAGAGAAGGAGGAATATGAGCAGATCACTGTGAGATATAAGATGGGCTGCCAGCACCATGATCACCACCTGACCCCATTGTCCTGGCCAACATTCCTCTTCCCATAAAACCAGTTCATGCAAGTGTCAAAGGCTGTGTGTGGGTATTAATGTGTGAAATGGATGCCACTACAAGTTCAGTCAATTCGCCATCAGTCTAGCATTGATTGTAAAGCACTTTGGGATACACTGTGCATGAAAAGCACTATATAGATGCTGATTATTCTTATTATTATTATTTCCCATGGAAAAGAAGCTAAGACAAGCATATTTTGATTTCCAAGAAAGTATGAACTCTGTCATTACACTACACAAGAACTTTGCTATAAACAAGTGTTGGATCTAGGGGTGGTTAAGGGTGCGGCTGCACCCTCCCCATTATAATTTACTTGCTTGTTGCTGCAGTTCACATTGTTGAAAAAGTCTGATTTATTGGTTGTACAAATGTTTACATTCAAAACTGTGGATTTCATTTATAGGTACTGTCAAAAACATACCAAAAATGAACAATAGCAGACAATATAAAGGTTTAAAAAATGTTAAAATTTGCATATCAAGTATACACCATCCTAGCACCCCCATTGTAATATCCTGGATCTACCATAACCACTAGACCACCAGGTTATTTAAGATTTGTACTGCACTGTGGTTTGCCAAAGAAAGCCTGTTGGATTAAAACACAGTTTCAGCATGTTAAAGTTAACAAAATTTATTTATTTAGTTTTTGCTGGCCAGGTAAGTGCACTAGGCAAATCCTGCCTGATTTTCAGGCACGACCCGGGAGGGGATACAGATGAATACCAACCGACCTTGAACCAGATTGCTGTTGGTGGTACTTTTTAGTGAATGAGGGAAATTCTGGCCAGACACGGGGAAATTCCCTACTCTGCCTGCAGGGGTGCTGTCACTCATGTGGACAGGATGGAGGGGCTCAGTTTGCAGCCGGACACAGGAGGAGGAGGAAGTGCTGATGTGGCAGGGGAGCAGGATGTGCTGCAAGGAGGCCTGGTTTCAAGGCCTACAAACTGCAAATGGGAGAGGAAGGTCAGAAAGCTATTATTTTGGAGGCCAAGTTTCACAAATGAGAAAGACTTAAGTGCATCAATGGAGAGAATGATGTGCGGTATGTTTCTTTGAAGATAACATGGATTGGTCTCAGATCATGGAGGATGCTGAAGAAAAACCCAGGTACCGTACACCTTGCCTGATAATGTTAAGACTGTATCAGATAAAGAGAAATTAGTTTTAGAGCTGCTAAGAAAAGAAGAGCAGTTTAAATCTAGCGTGAAGTGCTGCAAAAAGGACTGTTACCTTTGGATGTTACAACTATGATTTCTGTTGTGCCGTTTGATGCACCTTGTAAATCTGCAGTGGCAGAATCTTCGAGTTCTTCAGCTTTACACTTATAGTCCAAGGATTTTAAAACATTTTCTGATGAAGCACACCCTTTGGAGACTGTTCCCCTGCTTGACAGGCCTGTCTGTCGACCTGACAGTAGTGATGAGCTTCTGGTGAGTCAGCGGCGGCTGACAGGAGCGAGGGTAGTGGCGCCAGTGTCAGACGATTGAAGGGTTTCTCCGCTGGAATGCGGAAATCGTCTATTGCTTCAGGGCAAGATGTTCCTTCATGGGTGAAGACTGGACAAAGAGTCAGCTCTGCAAAAGCTGGATGGGTACAAGGAGCTGATGGATGATAGCTCCCAGATAAGACTTGGGAAACTTTTTCAGGTACTTCTGTGAGTGGTTCTCCCCTTTGGAGGCAGTTTCTGTCAGTGTTTCTGCATCATCTGCTACTGCTGTAGCATCGGGGAGGGGTTACTTACTGACACAGAACTATTAATGGAGGCATCGGACCTTCTGGCCTGGCTTCTGAGACCACTTCACCTAGGATTCCTCCCTCCCAAATGAAGACAGGAGAGTGTGGGCCTTTCTTTTTCAGACCTGTTCAAAAATAACAAGGTTGAGCAAGCTCCTCGCCGTAATGCTGTCTGCTTGCAGTATAGAGGTGGTCTACAAGAGCATCCAGATAGGATTTATGTTGCCAGGACTTTATTACTTAATTCTATGAATTTTTGTGCTGAAGATATATTTTCCCTAATTAATATTAGAGGTGAAGATTATTTTGATGTCAGCTTTAAAACATTTATGAGGTTAGACACTTTTTGGAGAAATATGAATCTCTTAAAATGACTGCATTATGGACACCCTTTTGGGCAATACCATTAACAAAACCTCTTTAAAACTATTAATATCATGTTTAGGAATGAGGGTGTTAATGTGGGGATATTCTTTTTGGTTAGGAAAAAATGTGATGTGTTGGGCCCACCGGAGGCCATCATGGATTGGAGGAATTTGGACAGGGAACTGGAGATTTAAAGTTAAATTACAAATAGTAGAAAATGAGGCTGCCATATACCTAACAACTTTTTTTGGGTAAAAGATAGGGTGTCTGTTTTACCGTGGTCAGCCAAAAGCTTGTTATAAGTGTGGTAGTGGTAGGCACCTTAGCAGTACTTGTGATCGGGTACTCTGTGCTTTGTGTGGTGACTATGACCGTGATAGTGCTGTTTGTAGAAATGTCTTTCGCTGTAATTTATGTGAAGAACAGGGCCATGCGTACCATCAATGTCCCTGGGCAGGTCAGAATAGACCTGGAGGCCCAGATAAGGACTCCCTTATCAGTCAGGCCCAAGATAGATGTGAGCCGCCAAGGGCGCATCCTTCAGCTGAAGGAGAACCCCAAGCTAGACCAACTAGTCACACTGATGCTTCTCCCTCTAGCCCTCTCATACTGCACAGGCCCCCTTCCGAGATACTGGTGCTTCCTTTCTCATACCCTGAAGAACTTGTGCCCTCTCAGTCTTCTCCTGTAATTTCTAACTTACAGAAACCTATGCTCCCCCAGGAACTGATTTTCAGCTCCTAAAAGGGTGACTAGGTCTGTTAGTAAAAGTAAGGCCCAACCTGTACAGATCCCACTTCAGAATACCTATCAGGTACTTCTAGATGGAGATATGGGTTCTGAGTCTGATGTTTCTTCCAGGTCTGAGGTGGTCTTAGAGATGGAGTATGACAATGACACGGTTCTGTCTGGTAGGGAGTTAAAAGAAATTATAAAAAAGGAAAAAAGATAAGGATTAATTTTTCTTTCCCTATTTTGTTTTATGACCTCCTTATGTATAGCTTCTCTTAATGTTCGGAGTATACAGAACATTAAGAAAAGAGCTGCAGTTTTATCCTTCTGTAAGGATTTAAAAACTGATATCCTTTTTTACAAGAAACTAGGCTTCATTCCCTGCATGATATTTCTTCCACTAAGAGACTGTGGCACTGGGGATTCCTTTTGGACATTTGGGGGATGCTGCGGATGGCTTAGGATTTTGTTCTATACATCTCATGTCAAAGTCCAGCAAATTTTAGTTATTGTCCTGGACGGGCCCATTTGGTAGATTGCTATTGGTATGGGTTTCCTGTTCGCCTGATTAACACTTATGCTCCACAAAGTAAAGCAGCTAGAGTGGATTTATTTAATATTACTAAGCCTTTTCTTTTTACTGGAGGCATGTGCTCTGGGGAGGGATATGAACTGTGGGTTAGATTTAAAACTTAAAGATAACATTCAAAAGAAGGTTTATTGTGACTCTCATGCTCTTAGAGATACTTTATTGCTTACAGGCCTTAAAGATGCTTATAGATTTCTGTACCAAGATACAGGAGCCACATATTATAGAAGTGCATTGTCTACACGTATAGATTTCATTTTGTATCTCAGTTTTTATATCCTCAAAGATTTCAACTTTCTTTTCTGAATTTACTGATCATGTTCTGCTATTATGTGATATATCTTTCTGAAATATTCCTGCTAGATCCCTGCTATTACTTGGAGGTGGAAGCTGAATGTTTGTTTTTACAACACTCAGAGCTTAGATTAAAGTTGGCAAATCTATTTTTTATAGAAATCTGTGGCAGAATTTTACGAGGATTGGATGCATTGGTGGTTGGATACAAAGAGGAATTTAAAAATTGTTTATCGATTTTGGTAAATTTACTGGTAAGAAGGATTATTTACGATATTTTGCACTATAGGATCGGTTTTATAAACTAATGCCCTTACCTAATGTCTCAGACTATAGAATTAAAACTCAATTGGATGAGATTAAAAACAAATGTTTTCTTATCATGCTGCTAAAGCAACTGTCCAGAATACAGAATTTAGATACATACGACCACACAACCTTATTCTGATCCGTATGCCGGTGTAAGGATACTGTACTTCATAAAAGTAATGACGGTCTGTATGATAATAATGGCTGTTTGAAAACTTCAGATGTGGAAATGTTGGAAGTTGTACATTCTCATTTATTTCAATTTTTGGGTACAGAACCTGTTTCTTCATGTATTTGGGGCATAATGTTTCTTATTCTATTCCTCAGCTAGATTCTGTTTTAATTATTGAGCTAGAAACACCTATTACTGCCCAAGAAGTTAGCGGCAATTACTAGATTAAAACCGGGGTTTCTCCTGGGATAGATGGTTTATCATGAGTTCTATAAGCAGTATATAGATGAACTAAGTGTCATATTACCACATGTATTCCATTCTTTGGTTGAGACAGAAGACAGATTCATGGAACTTTGTCTCAGCATTGGTAGTTTATTTTAAATCTGGAGATAGATGTGATTTGTGTAATTGGAGGCCTATTGTCTCCTCAATACTGATTATAAAATATTTTCTTCTATTCTGTGTAGTAGATTACAGAAGGTGGCATCCGTGCTGATACATTCTGCACAAACCTGCTCTGTTCCTGGGAGGAACATTAAACAAAATTTACTACTATTAAGGGCACTAACAGAATTTGGTAAACAAAATAAATTGTCTGGGTTTCTTTTGGCCCTGGATCAGAGGAAGGCTTTTGATACTGTTTCTCATGCTTTTCTGTTTACTGTTTTAAAATATTATGGATTACCTGGTCAAATGCTGGCATAGATTACATCCTTGTATAAGGGTGCTTCCTTTTCCCCATAGTTAATGGTTTGGTAGGGACAATATTGATTTTAAATGGGGGTTCGTCAGGGATGCCCGCTAAGCCCTTTGCTTTTTACTTTTATATTAGATCCTTGATCAGAGGGATAATAAGTAATGATTTGATTTTGGGTGTTTCTCCAGGTATGGCTATTTCTCAAAAATCTCTGCTTATGCAGATGATATTTGTCTTATAGTGCAAGATTCAGTCTCAGGAATTAGGGCATTACATCAGTTTGAGGATTTTCCAGATTTTCGGAGTATATTTAAATTATGATAAATGTTTTGGTTTACAAATAGGTTTAGGGATGTGGTACAAATGATTGGTTCTGTTAATATAGTACATTCTTATATTAAGATTTTAGGAATTTATTTGGATCTTGTGATGTGGCTTCTTTGAATTGGGAAGAGAAATTAGTGTTGGGGAAACAAAGGTACAGATGTGGAAATCCTGGACTCTCTCAAAATTAAAACGGGTTTCTATTATTAAAAAGTTTCTTCTTCCCATTTTTGTATATTAGTTATGTTTTTCCCTTACCTTTAAAATTTGAAACTCGATTATTAAGTTGTTTTTTTCAAATGCTATGGGGTAACAGGTTAAATGCCATCAAAGAGATTTTACTTATCTGCCAATTCAGGCTGGGGGCTTGGCATGATAAATCCAGTGGTTTTTTCTGTTCTTTTTTTTAGTTCTATCTTGTATAATGATTCAAATACTACTGAGGATTTATGGATGGATTGGACGGATGAGCTGTGTAGCTCTTTTTTTTCAATATTGGGGATCAAGGAATTAAGAAGGTCAAAGGCTTGAACCTTCCTGATTTTGCAGTCCCTGGTTTCAGAAAAGTAAACGCATGGCAATTACAAAAAGCAGAGGCCTTTTTACTGAATAGAAAACAGATTTATCGTAGGATAATGGAAATGAATTTCTTGGTTCAGGTAGATTTTCAAAATGCTGTCCATCTAGACTGCAGTTTGCATTGAAACTTAGAGACCCTAGAGTTCTGTGCATATGTGGGATGTTTCTTGGCTTTGTTGTTATGGGAGATTAGGGGTCCGTGGCAATTGGAAACATAAGGCGGTGGAGGAAAGGGAGTGTTTAAGACCAGGTGTGATGGGTTATTAGAAACCCTAGAACATTTTATATTAATTGTCCACATATTGTACTTTTTGGCTTGATTTACAGAATAAATGGAAGTGGGTCCTATTAATTATGAATCCTTAATTTTAGGGGACTACTCAGGGTTTTTAAGGAGATATCACCCTAGTACTCTGAATGTGATCTTTGCCTGCATAAAATATCATCTTTGGCAAGCTCGGTGTCACTATTATTTGCAACATGCTATTTTATTAAACTCTGTTATTATTTCACAAATTGAAAAGCAATACAAAAAGTTAAACGTCTGATTTTTAAAGATGGATAGGAGGACATTTGCTATATTTTGGAAAAATGTAGATAATTTATTTTGATTAATTTTTCTTGTTTTTGATTGGTTTTGGATGTTCATTTCCTTTGTTATTTATATTGCTGATTTTCTTATTTTGAGTATTTTTGTGACTTCCTATGATGTTATTTCTCTGCAATAAAGAATTCCCTACTGCATGCTGGCGGTAGGGGACCTGTTGACTGATCCAGTGTTTTGGCACTTGGGTGCTGTTCACCATGATGATGGACGTCTTACCTGCTGAGGGCAGGAGAGCTGCTACTGCACAGACGGAGAAGAAAGGGAGCGGTATGGAGAGCGCTTTCACGGGAGAACCTGGGGAGCTTCCAGGAGTCAAGTGTGGTGTGTACCGTGCCATGAGAGAGTCGGGAGATGAGTATTTCATGAGGAGCAAGACCAAGGATCTTTCTTCAGTTCAGTCTGGGTAGCTGGTGGTCTGAGACTGTGTAGGCATGTGAGAGGTGCACAGAACAACCGCTCGTGGTCGTGGCAGGTTTGATTACCTCAGAGGCTACTACATTGCCTTATGCATTGGGGAGGAGCAAGCTGCAATGCAAAAGTTACCGCAACTGTAGGCACCTTTCCAGCCAGGGACTGGAGCAAAGAAACTGCCCTGCTGGATGCAGGATGGATGAGGCAGGATGGCAGGTAGATACCTGATTCCAAATGGGTTTCTTTTTGACAGAGGACACGCTGTTATGGAGTCTTCAGGAGGGTACAGCCCTTGGAGCCACAGGTGGTGGCAGGTGATGCACCAGTTGGTGACACTTTACAATCTTTTGCTGCAGGGTAGAATTGGGGCCTCTACTGGGACACTGAATGTTCCCCCTTCTTCTCTAGGAGAGAACGTTTTAACAGAGGTCTTTGCCTTTCAGACCTCTTTAGAAACAATCACCTGGAACAGGCTCCCAGATGGAACGCTGTCCATCTCAGGTACAGGGGTCTTCAGGAGCAGCCTGATCAATTCTTTGTGGCCCACAGGCTACTCAAAGGTTCTATGAACTTTCAGGCATCAGACATTTATGCCCTGATTAACATTTGGGGGAGAAACTTTTGATATTAGTTTCAAATTGTTTGTGGGCCTTGATAAATTTTGGCAGAAGTTTGATTCTTTAAAAGCTACTCCTCATGGACTCCATTCTGGGCTATCCCCATCACAAACCACTGTTTAAAACTGTGCATATTATGTTCCGGAATGAAGGGGTAAATGTGGGGGACATTCTGTATTGGTTGGAGAGTAAATGCACTGTATAGGGGCCTCCTGAACCAGTTATTGATGGGAGAGTATTTGGACAGGCAGTTGAAGTTCAAGGTAAAACTACGTATTGTGGGGTTGGTTCAGCATGTTCTAAATAGTTTTTCTTGAGGAGGGCTCGAGGTGTCTGCTTTTACCCAGGCCAACCCAAGGCATGTTATAAATGTGGGAGCCCACGCCATCTCAGTATGTGTGTGATAAAATCAAGTGTGCTTTGTGTGGAGAACCAGATCATGACAGTGGTACTTGCCGCAATGTTTTTGCTGCAATCTTTGTGATACCCAGGGCATGCTTACCACCAATGTCCATATGTGGGCCAAAACAATTGGGGCCTAGATATGAAACCTTGATCTCCGATGCTCAGGACCAATTTAGGCCATATACAGAGGAGACAGCCCCTGACCCTAATCCTCCTGGTTCAGATCCTCCAGCTTCAACTCCTCCTGAGGGAGTGGTATCTGGCTCCTCTAGTATGCCCTCTGATGTTGCACAACCACTAGAGGGTCTGGGGCTCAATGCTCTATCATGCCCATTCTAGCCCCCCAGCTCCTGAGTTTCAGGCACCTCACCCAAGACATGTGACTCAGTCTCATGCTAAAAGGTTGTAATACCACCTATCACCTCCACGCATAACACTTTTCAGGTTCTGCAAGATGCAGATGGGGACTCTGAATCTGATCTATCGGTTGCTTTGGGGTTTTGTCTGGGATGGAATGTGATAATGAAGGAGGTTCTGAATTGCTGGAATCCAAGAAGAAGTGGGAAGGAAGCGTAAAAGGACAAGTCTTAGTCCTGCTCTCTGGCTTCTTTAACGGTAGTTTCCTGAATTCTTGTAGTCTCAAGAATTCTAAAAACATCTCGGCTTTTACATTTTGTAAATCCTTATCTGCAGATATCATTTTACTGCAGGAGATGTGTCTCTCTTACAGACATAAATTGTACTAGGAAATTGTGGCATTCTGGACCCTCTTTTGGTCCTTTGGTCCTGATGCAGCAGACGGGGTGGGGATATTATTCAGCCATCCTTTTGTTCAGGTTACTGGATTGGTAGACATAGCTCCTGGGCAGGTGTTGCTCCTGGAGTGTGTCTGCAAGGTTTTCCTCCGTATTATTAACATTTTATGCACCCAGGTTAAATCAGCCAGGATTGCTTTATTTGCAGAAATACAGCAGTACCTGTCTACCCCTAGACACATTATTTGGGGGTGATTTCAACTGTGGTCTGGATGTCAGATTTAAGGATCAAATGCAGCATAAGGTATATTGTGATTCCCATGCTTTGTTCAAATTAATTCAGATGGCCTCCTTGACGGATGCTTATAGAGCACTTCATTCCGATTCAGGGTCCACTTATAAGCGTGGCAGTCTAGCGACACGGATTGATTTATTTTTACTTCCAGATATTTACTACCTTCCGCTTTTTCTTGACCCATTGTGAATTTTTGGACCATTTATTATTGACAGCAAGATTTTCACTGTCTATGATTCCACCGTCTTTTCCTGCCCTGCTGCTCGATGGAAAATGAATCCGGTTGTTCTCACTTCAGAGTGGTTCCAGTTATGTTTATCTCAGGCGTTGGACAGGAGGCGTTCGGTAGCTAGGATGTACAATTCCTGGGGTGATTGGTGGATGGATACTAAACTGGAGTTTTGAATGACCTCAAGGCTTATCATTTTAGTACCCAGTCAGCAGATTATCTTGCATATTTAAAACAAAGAGCACAGTGTTATAAATTAATGTCACTCCCTCGGTTTCCGATGTTCAAATACAGGAACAACTAGCTGTGCTAAGACAAAGCATGAGGAATTATCATTATGGGAAGGCTTGTAAAATTCATGATGAACTATCTTATGGGCTTAAATCTTACGCCAAGTTCGGACCCTTTTCGGCTTGCAAGCAAGCCTTGGAAAGCAAACTTATGGATGGCCTCTATGATCACAAGGGGTACTACGCACAGCAGATATTGACATGCTACACATAGTCCGGATTTTTTGCAAACTCAACATGGTAGGGCTTTCCAGACCACTACTAAATAGGAGGACTTGTTTTCTTTTCACCCACCTAATATTTCTTCCTCTGATTCCTTTTTTAGATAGGCCCATTTCCTTGGATGAGGTTAAATCAGAAGTAGCTCGCTTGAAGTCTAGGATCTCACCAGGCCCAGACGGTTTAATTAATGAATTATACAAAATCATGATAGATGATATCAGTGCCATCCTGACTTCTGTTTGTAATGAGATTCTAGAATCTTCACAGATGCCATGTGGATTCTCGGATGCCTTGACCATTTTCTTATTTAAAAAGGATTAAGCATCGAATTGAAAATTGGAGACCGATCTGTTTATTGAATACAGATTATAAGATTTTTTCAGCAATTTCGTGCCATCAGCTCCAACATGTTGCTTCTTCTTTAGTACATCCAGTTCAAACATGTTCAATTCCTGGTAGACACATCCATCAAAATTTGGCCTTACTAAGGAATGTGTGTGAGCTTGGATGGTTGGGGAAATTGTCCAGTTATTTACTTTCCTCGGACCAGGCCCAAGCCTTTGATAAGGTGGCACATTGGTTTTATTTGATGTCCTCTCTGTATGGGTTTTCCATAAAACTAAGAACCTGGGTGGCACTTTTATATAGTAATGTCGAAATTTTCCCTTGTTAATAGATTAGTGGGGGAGGGATTGATTTTTGTAGGGGTGCGCCAGGGCTGCCCACTTAGTCCTTTGTTATATACTCTTGTTTTGGACCCTTTGGTTCGGGAACCCTTCATCATCCTCATTCAGGGATTATCTCCATCTCTAGAGGTTACGCCACAGAGCTTGGCGGTCTATGCAGATGACATGTGTTTTCTGCTTCACAATACAGCTGAAGGCCTTGTTGCATTGCATGTCATGGCTCAGTTTGGTCTGCTTTCAGGAACATCAGTGAATTATTAAAAAGTGCTGGTGTTTTTTTAGGGAGGGGCTTTTGATTCCATGATCGGGCGGATAATCATCTCTACGGGGCCCATTAAGATCTTAGGTTGTTTCTTTGGAAGGAGATTTAAATGATCTTAATTGGCAACCTCACATTGTGATGGGTGAAAAGAAGGTACAATTATGGAAAACTTGGTATTTTCAAAACGGAAACATGTGTTAATAATCAAAAGTTTTACTCCCTCTGTTTCTTTACTTGAGTTTGGTTTTTCCTTTACCTAGCACCAGGAAACCCGTTTATATAGTATTTTTTTTCAGATGTTGTGGTAAAGCTGATTGAACCCAGTTAAGTGGGATTTCACATGTCTTCCAATTAAGGTGAGTGGTCTTGGCATGATTAATCTGGTTGTTTTTATTTTTCCTTTTTATTAAAGTTACATTTAAAGAGGTGTCGTCAAATCACTCTCATCCTTGGGATTCCTGGACTCTACTTTCGCTTCAAGATTTTTGCTGCGGTGGTCCAGTGAAGCACTATTGTGAAATCAATTACAAAGTGCCTTCCTTTCTGCTAGTAGTGGCGGCTAAACTGTATGTGGAGTGTGGCTAAAGATGAGGTTTATTGGCTTTTCCAGAAGGGTATATATCAGAGTATAATGTCTATGAATTTTTAGTTTGGGTTGATTTTTCCAGGTGTTTCCCCATTTAAAATACACTTAGCCCTAAAGGTGCTGGACGGACGGGAGGATTCCTGGTCGGATGTGGGATGTATCTTGTTTAAGTTGTCATGGGAGGTTAGGGGTTAAGGGAATTTAAAACATAAGGCTCTTGCAGAACGGAACTGTATTCGTTTTGAATGTGTGGGCATAGAAGAAACTCAGACTCATTTTTTTCATAATTGTTTGTATACTGTACAGTTTTGGTCCACTTTGTCTGTTAAGTGGGGTGGGGGATGGCATGCCAGGTTACCTATGAATGTTTGGTTTTGGGGACTATTCAGGGTATTTTTCCCATTTTCATCCTAGTACTCTTAATGTGATATTTGCTTGCATCAAGTTCTATCTCTGGCAGGTGAGATGTTCTTTTCCATACAGCATACTTATACTTTACCTATGGTGGTGGTGATAGGTCATATTGAATCGATCTTCTACGGAGACAAAAGGACTTTGAATGCCGTCATTTCGATTACTTTATTTCACGAATACTGGAAGCATGTCTACTGGATTTAATATGGTCTGTTTTTTTTTTACTTTTCTGCTATTTTGTTTGGTATTTCTACAGTGATGTTTAAGTTTTCATTTTATAATTATTTCTATTTACTATGAGTACCCTGCATTGATGTTTTTGGTTTCTGCAATAAACAATTCCCTACTCTTTTCGATAAGTGCCATGGGATCTTTAACATCCACCTGAACTACCACCAATCCAGGCAGATGGAACCTTGGTTTAACGTCTCATCGAAAGACGGCACCTCAAAGTGCAGCACCCTCTCATGCTGCACTACAGTGTCAGTACTGGATATTAACCTAAGTGCCAGATGTGGGAACTGAACCCACAGCCCTCTGATCTCCCGGCCTCAGAGGCGAGTGTGCTACCTACTGAGCCACTGACATAAATAAACAGAACCATAGCCTAACATGTGTACTGATCAAAATAATGCACATGATTTTGACCTCTTTGGTGAAACAATTCTTTACAAAGGAAAAATAACTACAGTGCCTTCAGAAAGTATTCACCCCCTTGGATTTTGTCACATTTTGTGATGTTGCAAACTCAAATTAAAATACATTTATATGGTTTTTTGTCAAGTATCTACACAAATTACTCTATAATGTCAAAGTGGAATGAAACTCTGGAATTTTTGTACATGTAATTTAAAATAAAAACCTGAAATGTCTTGATTTGATAAGTATTCACCCCTTTGCTATGACACTCCAAATTGAGCTCAGGTGCATCCAATTTCCTTGTACGATCACTCTAAAACTTGAATGGAGTCCACCTGTGGTCAGTTCAAATGGTTGACATAATTTCAGAGGAAATACACCTGTCTATAAAGGTCCCACTGTTGACAGTGCATGTCAGAGCAGAAACTCTATCATGAAGACCAAGAAGCTGTCCGTAGAACTTCGTGATAGAATTGTGAGGAGGCATAGATCTAGGGAGGGTATAAAAACATTTCTAGGGTGTTGAAAGTTCACAGGAGCACAGTCAAGTCCATCATTAGGAAATGGAAAGATTACGGAACCACCCAGACTCTTCCTAGAGCAGGCTGTCCTCCCAAACTGAGCAACTGGAAGAAGGACCTTGGTCAGGGAAGTGACCAAGAACCCAGTGACCACCCTAACAGAACTACAGAGTTCCATGGCTGAGATGGGAGAACCTGTTCAGAGGACAACAATCTCTGCAGCACTTCACAGATGTAGCCTCTATGGGAGAGTGGCTAGACGGAAGCCACTCCTGAGAAAAGACCACATACTAGCATGCCTGGCGTTTGCAAGAAGGTACGTGGCAGACTTTGTGACCATGTGGCAAAAGATTCTCTGGTCTGATGAAACAAAATTGAACTTTTGGCCTGAATGCAAAGCGCTATGCCTGGCGCAAACCGAACACAGCTCATCACCCGTGTAACACCATCCCTACCATGAAGCATGGTGGTGGCAGCATCATGTTATGGGGATGCTTTTCAGCGGCAGGGACTGGGGCACTTGTCAGGGTAGAGGAACAATGAATGGAGCCAAATACAGGCACATCCTTGAGGAGAACCTGCATCAGTCTGCAATAGACCTTGGACTGGGGTGAAGATTTACATTCCAACAGGACAATGACCCCAAGCATACAGCCAAAGCAACACTGGAGTGGCTTCAGAACAAGAAGGTGAATGTCCTTGAGTGGCCCAGCCAAAGCCCAGACTTGAATCCCATTGAGAATCTGTGGAAAGACTTAAAGATTGCGGTTCACTGATACTCCCCATCCAACTTGACAGAGCTTGAGCAAATCTGCAAGGAAGAATGGGAGAAAATCCCCAAATCCAGATGTGCAAAGCTGATACAGATATACCCAAGAAGACTCAAAGCTGTAATTGCTGCCAAAGGCACTTCTACAAAGTATTGACTCGGTGGGGGTGAATACTTAAGTAAACAAGATATTTCAGTTTTAATGTTTCATAAATTTTGGTTACACAATAATTATATTTTGTCCCTTTAAATTGTTGAGTATGCTGTGTGAATCAAGGTGGAAAAATCATTTCAATGCATTAAAAATTCTGGTAGTAACACAACAAAATGTGACAAAATCCAAGGGAGGGTGAATACTTTCTGAAGGCACTGTAGTTAGCACTATAGAAAGCCATATAGCTCTGACTCTGGCTCAATGATGTCATCACTTAACACATTTGGTGGCCATTTTAGGAAGCAGGTAAGGCATTTTTTTTGAAATTGGAAGGCTGATTTAACGTTTTTCAAATTTTAGGTAAATTACATAAATGTAGTCTTAGCATTAATAATTATGTCAGGCTTTCCACTAGTCCTCTAAGAAGTCAGATTTTGAATAGTTTGTTGTCAGAATGTTTAGCTCTCCTTTATATGCTGGGTATTTCTTCTACAGGAATAAAATAGGGAGGAAAGCTAAAATAATATTTCACAGTTTGTACAGCTACATGCATGCTGCTACATCTGTCAGCCTGTTATGCCAGCCGGTAACCTGTAGCACTGCAGTATACCTTAACTGTTGCTGTTTTTACTGTTTACTGTTTTACTTGGATCATGAGCCAGAAATTCAAAACAAGATAGACAAAGTACTATCATGCTGTAGAACTTTTCTTTTCCATACGCTTATCTTATCTGTTACAAGATAACAACGATATGCAAAGAAAGAGAAGGTAACTCAGGAGCATGAAAAGGTGTGTTGCTAGCTTACCTTCCACCTCTGTGTATTGGGTGTCTATATAGGAGGCAGTGGCACCAAACAGAGGCTGTCATATAGGGTGTCACCTGTCCATCACTGTAAAGTGGATGGGGATATGAATAATTATGCTTGATTATGAGCTTAGAAGTATATTGTAGAGTTTATTTTGGACTCTTTCTGTTTTTTTACAGACATACTAAATATTATGTTCCGCTGTCCACCTGGCTATGTGTTAGAGTAGTTTTATTTGTTTTGTGTTAGACTGAGGAGAACAGGTGGATCAGGTGACCTGATGTACCTATAAAACCACCCTTGAAGTCCTGGATAGTCTGTTCAGCCTGAGTGACTGTGTCAGAAGAACCTTTGCAGAAGATTGTGGAGATGCTGCCTTATTATCCACTCTGTAGCTGGTTATTTTCTTTTGTTTTTCTGTTCTTATTTTCACTAAGTTCACAATAAATAAGACTCTACCAATGTGTTTTATAATTATAACATGGGTCTGAGTCTCAGTTCTCACACTTCAGGACAGTTGGTGGCAGTAATGGGATTTGCTGGTTGTCCAAGACTTGGTGGATGAAACCAGAAACGGTACCAGCTCTGATATCAGGAGACAGGCAGACATGGAGGACGACAGTGAAGAACAGAAGAGCGGCATGGCCACTGGCATAAAGACTTAGCCACAGGTCCTGAGAAGTGAGGAACCTTTGTTGCCTGGACTGGACCCCAGTGTTAGAAGGTGAATACCAAAGAAGAAGTCAGAGACCAGCCTTGATGAGGAGGACTGGGAACATAAGAAAGAATGCCCAGTCACCAAAGAGGAACCTCCTGAGGGAATCTCCACGTTATTGAGGTGGTTTGCTATACAACAGATGAAGAAGGATCAAGAGAATGAATACAAGAGAAGGTGGCAAGATATGAAGTAGTCTGAAACCATATGGGTCTTACAGAATCTGGGGTTCGACACAGCAATAGTGGTGATGGGTCTAGCCCAAAAGATATCAAGCTCACAAAATAACTGCTTCTGATGAAATTGAAGGTTACATGCTTCTTTTGAGAGGGTTGCTAGAGCCTGAGTGACTTCAGTCCCAATGGGTGGTATGTCTCACCATACCTCACAGGAAGAGCTCAGCTTGCTCTTAGCAATATGGACTCATGTAATGCAACATTGTACGAACTGGTTAAGGAGGAGATTCTCAAATGATAAGACATTATTTCGAGACCTACAGACAAAGGTTTCGAACCTCAGATATGAGACAAGTGCTACCCCAGAGACACTTTTACCTTGCTAAGAGAACTTGAAATGGTTGCAGCCGAGGAAAAGCAGTTTCTGATATCATTGAGACCCTGCTATTAGAACAGTTCATACAAATATTACCTTCAGAAGTGCAAATATGGGTTAGGAACATAACCCGAGTCAACTGAGATAGCCTTTACCCTGCCAAAGATTTTATGTCTGCCCACCAAACACATAAACATGGTAACCCCATGTACCAGAAAACACAGCACCTAAAGTATCACCGAAAGTCCAACCAGAACCTCCATCAGGGAAAAGGTGAGGGGAAGGCAGAAATTGACCTGGCAGAGGTGGAAGGACCTTCCCACCAGATATCATCAGCAGAAATTGCCAAGGAGAGGTCATATTGCAAGATTTTGTTCTACTAAGAAAGCAGATCCAGTTCACCTTGCCCTCCTGAACCCTGGGTACTACACTATCGACATTCTGGTGGATGGTAGGCCTACCATAGCCCTAATAGACTCTGGAAATAAACAAATAATGGTCCAGTCTGAGTTATTGAATCTCCAGAAACAACAAAACAATGGACCTATAAAGACTGTGGTGTGCATTCATGGGGACACCCATCGGTATCCTTCTATAGATGTTAACTTACAGGTTCAAGGACAGACAAGAACTGTGTTAGTGGGACTGGTGCCTCTCTTACTTGTACCTGTACCTGTTGTTATTGGACATGATTTCCGGACATTTCATCCGTAATAGCAGAAAAGGGACTAAGGTGCCACCTGTCCTTCACTGTAAAGTGGGTGGGGATATGAATAATTATGTTTGATTATGTGCTTAAGTATCTTCTTTCTGCTGAGCTATTTTGGACTGTATAATAATTCAAGGTTGATGCCATACTACTTAGCATAAAAGGCCTGTAATTGTAATCCTTGCTCGTGTTATATCTAATTATATTCTCTGCTACTTTACAGCTTAAGTTAGGCTTACAGCCTTTTTGTGTAGACATTATAACCAGTTGCATCCCTCGCTATTGTAAGCCCTAGCTAACTAGCTATTTAATCACTCCTGCCTTACCCCATGTTGTTTTCTTCTCCTGCTGTGTACTTTCTCTACTTTCCAAACAAGTCTGCCATTTTCCCTCTGCCTAATCTCAAATCCCTGTTTCCGCGCTCCTTGGTCCACTTGTTCTCTGCCTTTTCCCTCCTTACTCTTGCACTAAGCTCCATTTTAGTAGCCTGCCCCTCCCCGCCCATCTAACTTCTGCCTCCTAAAGCTCTTCCTCCTGAATTGCTAAATTCTGTCATTTGTTCCTGTCTCGCATCCCCACCCCTCTTAAATTCCAGCCTGTCTCCTGCTTTCCTTTGTTCCCTACAACTACTTAATGATCAATTTCTCCTGCTTACTCCCAGGAGCTTCCACGCCCAAGTGGCACCCATGGAGCCCGGCGGGATCAGCGCGCCACCACTGAGCCAAACTTATGCTTCCTCCCGCTCTCCTGGTCCTGCCTCCTGGATCCACCACAAGGTAATCACCACTAAACACACTCAGCCACCTAGCCTGGCGTTCTCCGATTGAGTGCGCCTACCGCTGGCAGCCTAGTTGGACCAGAGATCAGCCTCTCCTTCCGATTGAAGCGCCTGTTCAGCTGAGCTAGCCAGCTGCTACCCGACCCTTGGAGCCCTCCAGCCGGATTACCGGAGCGGCTGCCAGACTGGGGCTATGCTTTTTTCTGCTGAGCTTATTTTGTCCCACCCCACCATCCCTCCCAGGCCACCATTAAATACGCTACTTACCCCGCCCCTTTCTACCTACTCCAATCCCTTTCCTACAAGTACTACCCTCCCTTCTTCCCCCACCTAGCTATCTGCCTAGCGCTTCTTGCAACTGCTCCTCCTCTCCATCTCTACATTACCCACATTAGTCTGTAACTCTCCTCACTCCCTACCTGTGCCTCCTGTACACTTGGAAAAATGGCACAAACAATAACTCACTTACTTCTGAACTTCTTCATCCTACTTTTCCTCCCCTATTAACTACCCCTTGTTGCTACCCTGCATCCCCCACTGTACTGACTCATCCTACAAATGCCCCCCATAAGTCCACAGCATCTCTCCCAGCTACCATCTGGTCCGTTCCTCTATGAGCCCCACCTCATCGGCCTATTCCTTTGGCTGCCTCCTGGTTTCCTCTACCAAACCAGAGCCCACTTTCTCCACACTGCCTGCCCTACTGCCTCCCCCAAGACATGCTTGGCTAGATCCCTGGTGCCTCCGGATAACACGCCACTCACCCAACCTTGCCCTACTACTAGTGGCTGCAAGGGATATACACCCCTAATCCTGGCCCATCACCAACTCCTGGTCCCAGCTACCCCATGCCTAACCCCACAGCCAAGGCCACCACTGACACCCGCTCTGGCTCCTTCCCGAGGATTACGCCTACTCCATCTAAACATTGTAGCTAGCCCCCAAGCTTGATCAGCTCCAGGTTCTAGCCGCCCACCATGCCCCTGACATAATCATCCTATCTGAGACCTCGCTAAACCCAAACCTCCCAGACCATACCATCGCTATTCCAGGGTTCACCATCACTCACCAAGACTGACCCACCAGAGGTGGAGGGGTGGCTATCACACCAGCTCAGCCCTACATTTTTCTATCTCAAAAGCTGAACCCAAAGCTTATGAGCTGCTTATGGTGAAATTGTCCCTCCGTCCTCATTACCCATCTTTGTGGCTGGTATTTATTGCTGCCCTGGCACTCCAACCACAACAGTCACTGACCTTCTGTGCCAACTCACATCTCTTGCCCAGTCGGGTGAACTATATGTTATGGGTGACTTTAACCACAACTGGCTAGCCCCCACTTTTAACAAAACCTGAACAGAGATATCTGCTCTCAACCTTACCCAAACCATTATAGAACCTACACGGTCAAACCATCAGACTGAAACCACTCCCTTCTTGACTGGGCACTTACCTCCCACTCACACCGCGTTGTCAGCTCTGGCCTCCTTCCTGACTCCATTAGCGACCACCACCTAACCTACTTGGTCCCAAAATCCATAGAGTTAAATCCCTACCAAATTTATATTTCAACGGTCATATAAATCCTAAACCTCTCCCCTCTCCTGGAAGAACTAGCTCATTCAAACTGGGACCCAATCTTAAGCTGCTCTAACATGGGCGTTGCCCACTTCGGAACACCTTTCTTACCACCTGGGACAAACACGCCCCCTGCGCCTTGCTAGGGTCCAGGGGTCTCACCTTCCTGGATATCACCCAGCTGATAGCTTGCCAACAAGCCCGTGACAAGGCCTGGCACATTTAAGTCTACACTCCTCCCAATCAACAATATCACCTACCACATGCTCATAACAGGTGCACAAAGGCCATCCGCTTAGCTAAGATCGAATATTTTAAGAACACCTAAATGCAAATCTTGGGAGGCCTTCTAAATTCTGGAAAGTCATCAACTCCTTTTCTCCGCCAAACAACAAATCCCCACCTCTCCTCCTCACTCAAGGGACTCTCTCTCGACCCACTGAAGGTAGCCTCTGAGTTTAATTTTACTTCACTACTTGTGCTACAGCCTCCTAGATTACCTTCCTCCTGTAACCACACCCACTCACCAGATAGCTACCCCCACCACCTGGCCAGAACCCCTTTTCCTTCAGACACATCTCCCCATCGAAACCCCTAGATGCCCTTCGCTTCCTGAACCCCACCAAAGGTAAACCCTTATGGTCTCGACAACAAACTCCTCTTCTATCTGCCCCTGCCATCGTTACTCCCCGCAGCCCTGCTAAATCTTTCATTCACCACTGAGTCACTCCCCACTGAGTGGAAGCAAGCCACTGTCCACCCTTCCAAAGGAGGTGATCCTACCTCCATAACTAACTACCATCCCATCTCCCTCCTCCAACTCTCACCAAACTCCAGGAACACCTAGTACTACCTCAGCTCTCCCACTTTCTCTCAGAAACTAACTTCTTCACTCCATTCCTGTCCGGTTTTAGAAAAAACACTCCACCACCACCACCACCTCCCTACTAAGACTCATGGACTCCACCTCTCTGGGATGGACAGAGGACAAATTACTGCCACTATTTTCATCAACCTAGCCAAAGCATTCGATCACGGTATCCACTCCTCCTACTATCCTGCCTATCAGGGGCTGGGATATCAGCGTCCTTCTAAATTGGTTCAGTGCCTACCTACAAAATAAACCCAATCCACAAAATAGCTGAATACACCTCCCCACACCCTATTACCACCGGCATTCCCCAGGGTTCAGTCCTTGTCTCCATCCTCTTCTCCATCCCGCTAAATGATCTTCCAAACTCTTGCTCCACTATCGCAATACACATGTACGCTGATGACACGGTCTTCTTTACTCCGCCGACTCCACGGAGAAGTCACCTCTAATCTTCAGACTGACTTCAACAAAGTACAACACTGGTTCAACTCCAACCAACTCTTCCTAAATGCCAAGAAAACTGTCTCTATGTCTTTCGGCAATCAGACAGAGACTATCCAGACTTACATCCCCGATCTTCCATACCTAAATAACACCATCCTTGAAGACGTCCCTCCTTTAGGTACCAGGGGGTTTGGCTGTAGCCACCTCTCCTTTCCATACATGTGGACGCCATCCTATCAAAACTATGCCCAAAGCTTGGTGCCTCTATAGAAACGTGCTAGTCTCCCACTTCCTGTGAGATGTGAAATAGTCCAGAAAATGATTCTACCCTCCTTTGACTACTGCGATGTTGTTTACAGCTCTGCCTCTAAGTCCACCTTAACCAGACTGGACCCCTCTTTAATGCTTTCTGACGCTTTGCCCTCGATTCCCCCAGCACCCATCACTGCAAGCTCTTCCATTCGCTGGCCCTTCCATCTCTGAGTAACTGGCACCTACTTCACAGTGCTAAATTTGTTTCTAACTTGCTGGTTCCCTTCTTCTTACCTCATATCCTCCTATCTTCCCCACCTACCCCGCCCTCACCCTCGGGTCTACTGGCTCCAGGCTATTAGTAATCCCTCACCGAAGGACCTCCAGAGCCAATCGGCTTCTCTTACCTCTTCCCTAAGCTCTGGAATGGTCTGCTGGCCCAAATCTGCCATTCTTCATCCAAACACTCTCTATCCTCTGCCCTCACTAACTTCCTTGCACCAAATTGTACCTGCCCTGACCTCCCACCCCTGATTGATTCTCTTCCCTCGATCCCTCCTCCTAACGTGCCTGACCAGTGGCTCGCCTTCACCCTAATGTCTGGCTTATACATTGCCCTAAACAACCAATGCACTTACTGTCTCATTCACTTCTGCTATCTCCTTCTCATTCCCCCTGTCTTCCCTAAATCAACCCCCTAAATACCCGGTGTTTACTAGACAGTCCTGCCACCTCTCCCTTGCCCTAATCCCCGACTTCCATTTCCTCTGCCAACTTGGTGCATCGTGCTTCAATTCAATCTCTGTTACTGGCTCTATGTAATCAATGTATAGTCCTAGATGTGTATTCAATTATGTATGCCACTTCCTTGAGGCTCATGTATGAACTGTTCTCTCATGTAACAAGTTTGTAATTCATCTCATTCAATTATGTAACAATTGTTAGTATTGCTCTTCTCCAAGTTCAACCTACTGACTGTTGTATGTATACCCTCCTCCCTTGTATCCCCCAGGTCGCACTGTGAGATGAGCAACCTTTGCCTTTCCTGGTGAAACATTTTCAATAAATAAATAAATAAATATTGTAAAGTTTATTTTGGACTCTATTTCTGTTTTCTTTATGGATATACTAAATATTATGTTCTGCTGTCCACCTGGCTATGTGTTAGAGTAGTTTTATTGTTTTGTGTTAGACTGGAGGGGAACAGGTGGATCAGGTGACCTGATGTACCTATAAAATGCACCCATGGTAGTCCTGGATAGTCAGTTCAGCCTGAGTGGCTGTGTCAGAAGGACCTTTTGCAGAAGATTGTGGAGATACTGCCTTTATTATCCACTCTGTAGCTGGTTATTTTCTTTTGTTTTCTGTTCTTATTTTCACTAAGTTCACAATAAATAAAACACTACCGTGAGTTTTATACTTATAACATGGGTCTGAGTCTCAATTCTCACACTCCAGGACAGTTGGTGACAGTAATGGATTTGATTTGCTGGTTGTCCAAGACTTGGTGGATGAAACCAGAAACCGTACCAGCTCTGGTATCAGGAGACAGGCAAACATGGAGGGACGACAGTGAAGAACATAAGAGCGGCATGGCCACTGGTATAAGGACTTAATCACAGGTCCTGAGAAGTGAGGAACCTTTGCTGCCTGGACTGGACCCCAGTGTCAGAAGACAAACACCAAAGAAGAATTCAGAGACCAGCCTTGATGAGGAGGACTGGGAACATAAGGAGGAATGTCGAGTCACCATAGAGGAACCTCCTGAGGGAATCTCCACATTATTGAGGTGGTTTGCCATACAACAAATGGAGAAGGATCAAGAGAAAGAATACTAGAGAAGGTGGCAAGATATGAAGTGGTCTGAAACCATACGGGTCTTACAGAATCTGGGGGTTCGACACAGCAATAGTGGTGATGGGTCTAGCCCAAAAGATGTAAAGCTCACAGAAATAACTGCTTCTGATGAAATTGAAGGTTACATACTTCTTTTGAGAGGGTTGTTAGAGCCCCTGCGGGTGACTTCAATCCCAATGGGTGGTATGTCTCACACCATACCTCACAGGAAGAGCTCAGCTGGCTCTTAGCAATATGGACTCATGTAATGCAACATTGTACGAACTGGTTAAGGAGGAATTCTCAAATGATAATACATTATTTGTGAGACCTACAGACAAAGGTTCGGAACCTCAGATATTAGACAAGTGCTACCCAGAGACACTTTTACTTTGCTAAGAGAACTTTGTTTGAAATGGTTGCAGCCGAGGAAAAGCAGTTTCTGATATCATTAAGACCCTGCTATTAGAACAGTTCATACAAATATTACCTTCAGAAGTGCAAATATGGGTTAGAGAACATAACTCGGAATCAACTGAGATAGCCTTTACCCTTGCCAAAGATTTTATGTTTGCCCACCAAACACATGAAAAGGTAACCCGTGTACTAGAAAACACAACACCTAAAGTAACACCATAAAGTCCAACCAGTCATCCATCAGGAAAAGGTGAAGGAAGGCAGAAAATCAACCTGGCAGAGGTGGAAGGACCTTCCCACCAGATATCATCAGCAGGAATTGCCAAGGAGAGATCATATTGCAAGATTTTGTTGTACTAACAAAGCAGATCCAGTTCACCTTGCCCTCCTGAACCCTGGGTACTACACTACCATCATTCTGGTGGATGGTAGGCCTACCATAGCCCTGATAGACTCTGGAAGTAAACAAATAATGGTCCAATCTGAGTTATTGAATCCCCAGAAACAACAAAACAATGGACCTCTAATGACTGTGGTGTGCATTCATGGGGACATCCATTGGTATCCTTCTACAGATGTTAACTTACAGGTTCAGGGACAGACAAGAACTGTGTGCAGGGACTGGTGCCTCTCTTACTTGTACCTGAACCTGTTGTTATTGGACATGATTTCCGGAGTTTTCATCCGTAATAGCAGAAAAGGGGACTATTTCAGCAGTGACCACCAAATCTCAAAGCAAAGCGAAACAACTGCTTGTGGAGGTTTTTCGCTTTGAAGGGAGGTGATTAGGGAACCACACAAAACAAAAAGCCTCTCAATGCCAAAACGAAACTACAGAGGCAATGGCATGAGCAGAAGAGGGTTTAACACCTGAAAATGTGTCCTTGGTGTTTGTTAAGGCTAATGTGATTCAAGAACAACAAAATGATATTAGTCTATCCTTTTTCCAAAGGTGGAGAAACCTCAGAAACATGATGAACCTGAGATGGTAATACAAAATCAGTTATTGTACTGACACTGTACTAACCCTAAAACACAAGAAAAGTTTGAATAATTATTGGTTCCAACTTGTTTTAGCAAGACCTCCTATACTTAGGTCATGACCTACCTTGGGCAGGACATGCTGGGAGGGATAGGACATTGGGCAGACTCATGCAATGGTTCTTCTGGCCTGGTATCCACAAAGACATTGTACGATACTGCAAGGAATGTAAGGAGTGCCAGCTAGTGACCCAGATAGGTAAAAGTCTCAGTGCCCCTAATGCCCTTCCCCTTGTCTCAACTCCCTTTGAAAGAGTCGAATGGGTGTGGTGGGACCCTGGATTAAGAGATCAAAATGGAACAGTTTGTTCTAGTCTTATATGACTACATGACTAAATATCCTGAGGTGATTCATATGCATACAGTTAGCACACCAAGAATAGCAGAGGACCTTATGAAGATCTTTAGCTGTGTAGGAATCCCGGGAGTACCTTACCGATGGGGAGTAATTTTAATGCAGCCTTGCTCAAGGAGCTCTATTGCCTCCTAGGGATAGTGGCAGTCAGAACTTAGCCCTATCACCCGTCAAACTGAGCTGGCAGAATGCTTTAACCAAACATTAAAGCATATGCTGAGGAAATTTGTTAATGTGGAGGGAAGTATTGGGACAAATACCTACCATTTGTAATGTTTGACTATCGGGAGGTACCCCAAGCCTCTAGCCACTTCCCATTTGCACTGTTATCTGGGAAGCACCTCGGGACCCCTAGATATAGTAAAGGAATGTTGGAAAGTGGGACAGGACCCGAAATACCCTGGGATAAGGGTCCACATGAAACAGCTAAGACAGAGGTTAGTACAATACACTCAGACAGCCCATGAAGGTCATAGCTAGGACCAAGAAAGGCAAAATGGAAGGTATAATCACCCACTCTGATGAAACTTTTGCAGTGGGTGACCGTGGTGTTTCTGCTTCTGCCTTCATCATTCATTAAATTGCTGATGAAATGGCAGGGACCCTAACAGATCTTAAGACAGACAGGCCTTGTCACTTATGAGGTTGAGTCTCAAGATAAAAAAAATAGAAAAAGGTGCATCATGCTAATGTATTAAAAAAGTGGTATGCAGTATACCTTAACTGCTGCTGTTTTACTGTTTACTGTTTCTACTTGGTTCATGAGCCAGAAATTCAAAGCAATATAAACAAAGTGCTATCATGCTGTAGAACTTTTCTTTTCCATACGCTTATCTTATCTGTTACAAGATAACAACAACGATTTGCAAAAGAAAGAGAAGGTAACTCAGGAGCATGAAAAGGTGTATTGCTAGCTTATCTTTCACCTCTGTGAATTGGGTGTCTATATAGGAGGCAGTGGCACCAAGGAGAGGCTGTCATATAGGGTACCACCTGTCCATCACTGTAAAGTGGGTGGGATATGAATAATTATGTTTGATTATGTGCTTAGAAGTATATTGTAGAGTTTATTTTGGACTCTGTTTCTGTTTTCTTTATGGACATACAAAATATTATATTCCCTGTCCACCTGGCTATGTGTTAGAGTAGTTTTATTTGTTTTGTGTTAGATTGGAGGAGAAAAGGTGGATCAGGTGACCTTATGTACCTATAAAATGCACCCATGGAAATCCTGGCTAGTCAGTTCAGCCTGAGTGGCTGTGCCAGAAGGACCCTTTGCAGAAGATTGTGAGATACTGCCTTTATTATCCACTCTGTAGCTTGTTATTTTCTTTTGTTTTTCTTGTTCTTATTTTGCTAAGTTCACAATAAATACCACTCTTATCAGTGTGTTTTATACTTACAACAATGGGTCTGAGTCTCAATTCCCACACTCCAGGACAGTTGGTGGCAGTAATGGATTTGCTGGTTGTCCAAGGCTTGGTGGGGAAGCAGAAACTGATACCAGCTATGGTATCAGGAGACAAAGCAGACATGGAGGATGACAGTGAAGAACAGAAGAGCGGCATGGCCACTGTATAAGGACTCAGTCACAGGTTCTGAGAAGTGGGGATCATTTTCTGCCTGGACTGGATCCCAGTGTCAGAAGGCGAACACCAAAGAAGAAGTCAGAGACCAGCCTTGATGAGGAGGACTGGGAACATAAGAAGGAATGTCGAGTCACCATTGAGGAACCTCCTGAGGGAATCTCCAAGTTATTGAGGTTGTTTGCCATACAACAGATGGAGAAGAATCAAGAGAAAGAATATGAGAGAAGGTGGCAAGATATGAAGTGGTCTGAAACCATACGTGTCTTACAGAATCTGGGGTTCGACACTGCTATATTGGTGATAGATCTAGCCCAAAGATATAAAGCACACAAAAATAACTGCTTCTGATGAAATTGAAGGTTATGTACTACTGAGTGGTTTGTAGACCCTCGAATGACTTCAGTCCCAATGGGTGGTATGTCTTAGCATCCTCACAGGAAGAGCTCATCTGGCTCTTAGCAATATGGACTCATGTCATGCAACATTGTATGAACTGGTTAGAACAAGATTCTCAAATGATAAGACATCAATTCTGAGACCTACAGACAAAGGTTTGAACCTCAGATATTAGACAAGTGCTACCCCAGAGGACTTTTACCTTGCTAAGAAAACTTTGTTTGAAATGGTTGTAGCCTGGTAGAAAATCAGTTTCTGATATCATTGAGACCCTGCAATTAGAACAGTTCATACAAATATTACCATCAGAAGTGCAAATATGGGTTAGGGAACATAACCCAGAATCAGCTGAGATAGCCTTTACCCTTGCTCAAGATTTTATGTCTGCTCACCAAACATATAAAAGGTAACCCTGTACCAGAAAACACAACACCTAAAGTAACACCAGTAAAGGCCAACCAGAACATCCATCAGAGAACAGGTGAAGGGAAGGCAGAAAATCAACCTGGCAGAGGTGGAAGGACCTTCCCACCAGATATCATCAGCAGGAATTACCAAGGGAGAGGTCATATTGCAAGATTTTGTTCTACTAAGAAAGCAGATCCAGTTCACCTTGCCCTCCTGAACCCTGGGTACTACACTACCAACATTCTGGTGGATGGTAGGCCTACCATAGCCCTGATAGACTCTGGAAATAAACAAATAATGGTCCGATCTGAGTTATTGAATTCCCAGAAACAACAAAACAATGGTCCTTGGTGTTTGTTAAGGCTAATGTGATTCAAGAACAACAAAATGATGTTAGTCTTTCTCCTTTTTCCAAAAGGTGGCAAAACCTCAGAAACATGGTAAACCTGAGATGGTAATACAAAATCAGTTATTGTACAGACAGTGTACTAACCCTGAAACACAAGAAAAGGTTGAACAATTATTTGTTCCATCTTGTCTTAGGCAAGATCTCCTATACACAAGTCATGACCTACCTTGGGCAGGACATGCTGGGAGGGATAGGACATTGAACAGACTCATGCAGTGGTTCTTCTGACCTGGTATCCACGAAGACATTGCACGATACTGCAAGGAATGTAAGGAGTGCCAGCTAGTGACCCAGATAGGAAAAAGGACTCAGTGCCCTTAATGCCCTTCCCCTTGTCTCAACTCCCTTTGAAAGAATTGAAATGGGTGTGGTGGGACCCGGATTAAGAGATCAAAGGAACAGGTTTATTCTAGTCGATATGACTACACAACTAAATATCCTAAGGTGATCACTATGTATACAGTTAGCACACCAGGAATAGCGGATGGCCTTGTGAAGATCTTTAGCTTTAGGAATGCCCAGGATCCTTACTGATAGGGGAGTAATATTAACGCAGCCTTGCTCAAGGAGCTGTATCGCCTCAGGTATAGTGGCAGTCAGAACATCCCCTATCACCCTCAAACTGACAGACTGGCAGAATGCTTTAACCAAACATTAAAGCATATGCTGAGAAAATTTGTTAATGTAGAGGGAAGTATTGGGACAAATACCTACCATTTGTAATGTTTGACTATCGGGAGGTACCCCAAGCCTCTCACAGGCCACTTCCCGTTGCACTGTTATCTGGGAAGCACCTCGGGACCCCTAGATATAGTACAGGAATGTTAGGAAGTGGGACAGGACCTGAAATACCCTGGGATAGGGGCTACATGAAACAGCTAAGGCAGAGGTTAGTACAGTACACTCAGACAGCCCAGGAAGTTCATAGCAGGCCCAAGAAAAGCAAAAAGGAAGGTATGATCAAGGCACTCTGATGAAAACTTTTGCAGTGGGTGACCATGTGTTTTACTTCTGCCTTCATCATCCATTAAATTGTTGATGAAGTGGCAGGGACCCTAACAGATCTTAAGACAGACAGGTCCTGTCACCTATGAGGTAGAGGCTCCGATAAAAAAAACAGAAAAAGGTGTATCATGCTAATTTATTAAAAAGTTGTATGAGAAATCCCATCAGGCATAAGTGTGTTGGTATTACCTGATAGAAAGGATGCAGACTTAGATGTAGCCTATAAATGCTTAGAGACCACCAATGGGTAGATGAAGTGGCAATAAACATTTCCTTAGACCCTACTCAAAGAGAGGATTGCAGGCCCTTCTCCAGGAGTATCCCAATACCTTACCAGTCTCCCAGGTAGAGTGATTGGGTAGAACACATGCTCTAAACTGATTCACCCCCATTAAGGAAGAAATCATATAGCCTCCAAGAGAGGGATAGGGTTGAGGTGCAACAAGAAATTCAGAAGATGTTAAACCTCAAGATTGTAGAGCCCTCCATAAGTGCATGGATTTCTCTGATCATGGTGGTGCCAAAGAAGGAGGGACTAAATCAAGTTTCACAGTTTGATGCATAACCCATGTCCACGGTGGATGATGTACTAGAGCATATTGGCAATGTCAGATAGATATACACCCTAAATCTCACAAAGGGTACTGGCAGATCCAATTGGAAACATCTTCCAAGGAGAAAACTGCTCTTTGACCACCATTGGGATTGTTCTAGTTTATGACTATTACCTTTGACTACATGGAGTGCCTGCAATGTTCCAGAGATTTATGGACCAAGTGCTGGCACTTCAGGTTAATCTTAGAGGCTTACTTGACGACGTAATGCTTATAGTCCAGACTTTATCACCCACATGCAACATTTAAGAGCTGTGATTGAGGCTATCAAGACAGCTGGAATGACCTTATTCCCACAAATGTACCCTTGCCATGAATGAGACTGGATATTTGGGCTTTGTTTTAGGTAATGGGGTAAAAAACTAGAAATAAGTAAAATAGATGCTGCAGCAAACTGTCCATACCCAAAACAAAGAGGCAAGTTAGGTCTTTGTTGGGTTTGGCAGGGTACTACAGGCAATTCATTCCCAATTTGCAACCATAGCTGCTCCATTGACAGACCTCACTAAAAGAAGTGTTCCAATAAAGTTAAGTGGACACCTGATTTTGAAGAAGCTTCAGAATATCAAAGCTGCTTTATGTTCCTTCCTAGTGCTTAAAAGTCTTGATTTAATCACCCCTTTATAATACATACAGACGCTTCCGGTACTGGAATAGGGCTGTTTAAGTCAAGACACAGGGGAGCGGAACTTCCCATGATTTTTATTTCTCAAAGACTTAAAGATAGAGGAAGAAAGTACTTCACGGTAGAACAAGAATGTTTGGCAGGTAACTCGCCATCGAAGCTCTTGCGCTTTGCTTTGTGAGGAGCCACTTTCACGCTTAGTAACAGACCACAATTCCTTGTGTTTTTCCAATAAATGGAATATAAAAACAACCAGATTATGAGGTGGTACCTGGCTCTTCAACCCTATAAATCTAAGTAAGACACAGGGCAGGGGTCTAGCATGCTAATGCAGATTTTTGTCCCGATATGGGACTAATAGTACAGAAGAGACCAATAAAGGCTAACCTGATGTACTCTAGAATGTTTTTTGCATGATAGTAGACACCCCAGGGCAAAGTTAGTTAATATTTAATGTGTGACATCTCTGCATCTTGTAGGGGCAGTTATGTCCAATAAGACTGCCTATTTTATGATGTCAAGAGAGGGACCCTGGGGTGGATCTTCCAAGAGAAGGGTGTGTGAAGCTCCATCCTACCCTACCCATAGTAATGACAGGCTGTCTTATAAAACATTTCTAAACATACTGGTTTTGCTTAGCCATGGGGGTATGTGAGGGTATTAGTAGCTCCCCACTTTCTCATCAGACCTCGGCACTTTTGGGCATTTCTTTTTTCTCTCCCGGCTAAAGTCTACTGCAGTAGCACCCTTTTTTGTCTAGCTGTCCTTTGCTTCCCATTCTATTTCAGTGGAGTGGCCACCCACTGAAGTATCTGACTGTCTGCACTATCCTCTCTTTGTTTTCTTTTCATCCCACCCTGAGTGCTGTAAACCATTGAGGCACCTGTTGTGCCTTATAGTAATGTCAAACAAATGTACCAAACAAGCTGTATAATAAAAATAAAATGGAGACTGTGTACATGTAGCTTATTGAGCTTGTGCTTGTGCAAATGAGAGGTTTTCACATTTGCAGTGAGTCTAGATCACAGCCTGTTGCCCTAAGTGGCATCCTGGTCTAATAATTCGCCCTCGAGTAAAATGCCGCTTCTGTCCAGCGGTGCAAGTGGAGAAAACGTCAAAGGTTACAGCACTTTCTCCTGCTTTTCTTCCCAATGTATTTTCCCTTGAGAGACACTACTGCAGAGTCTGACTGACTGTTTTGGGTCCTGCCACCATGTTTCTCCCGGTCAGTTTAGGATAGGCAGGACGCACCTTACCACAGGCGAGAAGAACTGCAATAAGCTGGGTTGGTTACAGAAGCTCTTGTTACAGCTTAAGCAGAGCTACCTTAGAGCTTCCTTGTGAATGAAAACATTACTGCAAGCATGTGGTTTAGAAACCTCCCCCCTTCCCCCTTCTGGGAACACTGTAGCTGTTCCTGTTACAGTAGAAACAGGGTAGATAAAAGGTACCTAAACAAGCTGTTTTTTAAACCGCAAACTCCAAAATCTGGCTTCATAGCAAGGTAAAGTAAAGGCTGCTGTTTACATTTATGCTAAAACTGCGTTTATGTAAATAATATAAATGCTGGTTTCTAGCCATTGAAAATGTAAACAACAGCCTTTCACTTTCAAAAACAGGCTTGCTTACTCCTAAAATGTCTGTGAAGTGTGTTAAGTGATAACTCATGGTAGCCAGAGGCAGAGACCATATGGCTCCCTATGGTGCTAACTAGTTCTTCTTTCCCCTTTGTTTGAATTGTTTCACCAGAATGATCACCACCATGTGTTCACACATGGATTATTTTGATTAGTACACGTTAGGCTATGGTTTTGTTCATTGTGTTTACTTTAACTTGCTGAAAATATTTTGTAATCCAGCTGACTTTCTCTTTGGCAAACCACAGTACAGTACAAGACTTCAAATACCAGATGATCTAGTGGTTATGTGATGCCCTGCAATTTGTAGTGAAGTATTGGTCTGGGCTGGTCCTGTTCCAAAGTTCATGCTCTCTTGGTAATCCACAACAAGCTTCTTGTAATCTTTTTCCACGTGGACCCCTTGCACCTAACCTGCCTTTCTGTTGAACACCCCTCCATCCATACTCTGTCCTGGGGCTGTATATGAGCTTGTGATCTCATGAAGAGAATTATCACACTTCAGATTGTAATCTTGTACCTCAGAGAGTTGTGCACACGTATACCGATATGCTTCATCAGCTGGCACTCTTAAAAATGCCCCCCAAATCACTCTCCAGTCCACTTTCTCAATGTTTGACTTCTGCTCCACAGTAAACATTGAGTGGATCACTACCGTTCTGCACAGTGAAGGCAGTGTGTATAGTTCCCTGTTGTGTTTTTCTCCACCTTATTAACCAACAACTAGGTCTTCCTCTAGGGCCAAGCAATAAGCATCAGGACACACAGAAAAACTGCTGTTCATGCCTTCATAAGGCTGCACTTACTATGGATGACAATATTATTAGGGAGAGGCATACTAATGCTATCGCGAATCCACCTAACTTCCAGTGTAGGATTACTCCTTTACCTGTGATCTGCAGAACCCCACAGGACAGCTCCTGGCAGTTCTTCTCCAGTACTTTTCTGTGCCCTACTCCACAGTGTGAGTTGGCTGACTACCACCTATCCAAATCTTGAATGAGCTATACACGGCTCCTTCGATACTGTCCTAACAAATGTCAACACACTCCCACCCAAGTGTTATCTCCCTACACTGAATTCAAGTAACAGTTAAGGTGCATCCCTGCCACTCTGAGTGTTTGTCATCGCTGGTTGTCTCATCCAGAGTCAGTCAGTGATCACGGGATGGCAGCCCATCTCAGATCTCACAATGATCTGCTCAACTTTCCTCATCCTTTCTTCCCTTACCCAGAATATAGCTGTACCCTTCTGGAATGTCCTCTTCAGGTCCCTCTCTGGCGTTCATTCTTCTCATCTGCTCCCCACAAAAACTGGTGAGCTCCTACCCCTTCCGCATCATGAATGCAGTTAGTATAGTCTCCCATTTTATTTTTATATGTTAAGAATAAACATGATCTTCTGGTAAGCCAGGCTGATAGCAGCAGGGCACAAGGGGAAAAATAAACTTTCCTACCCATATAAGATCTAAGCCACCTATGATTAGGCACTATTAAATGATGTGCATAATGATGCACACCCCGTCATTTAATAGTTCCTAATCAAAGGTAGCCTAGATCTTTAAGGATAGGAAGCCCATCTCTGCTTGTTCTCTGCTGCAATCAGCATGTGACTTACTGGAAAATTTGTTTATTTTGATATGTCAAAAACCAGGGACTATACTTCCTGCATTCATGATGCAGAAGAGCGATGAGCTCACCAGTTGTTGGTGTGGGTAGAAGGAGTGAAGAATGAATGCCAGAGGGAGATTGACAAGGTCACTTCTGCAAGGTACGTTATATTCAGGGAAGTGGGAAGACAGAAGGGGAGGAATATCAGCAGATCACTGTGAGATATAAGATGCGGGCTGCCAGCACCATGATTACCACCTGACCCCATTGTCCTGGCCAAAATTCCACTTCCCATAAAACCAGTTCATGCAACTGTTGAAGACTATGTATGGCATTAATGTGTGAAATGGCTGCTACTACACATTCAGTCACTTCTCTACCAGTCTAGCATTGATTGTAAAGCACTTTGGGATACAATGTGTATGAAAAGCACTATATAAATGCTGATTCTTCTTATTATTATTTCCCATGGAAAAGAAGTTAAGATAAGCATATTTTTGATTTCCAAGAAAGTATGAACTGAGGCATTGGACTACACAAGAACTTTGCTACAAGTGTTGGATCTAGGGGTGGTGAAGGGTGCTGCTGCACTTCACCCGTTACTAACTTTCTTGCTTGGTGTTGCAGTACATCACTTTGTTGAACAAGTCTTATTTATTGATTGTACAAATGTTTGCATTCAAAACTACGGATTATATTTGTAGGTTCTGTCAAAACATACTAAAAAGAATAGCAGACAATATAAAGGTTTAATAAAATGTTAAAAGTGCATAGCAAGTATGCACACCACCCTAGACACCCCATTGTAATATCCTGGCTCTGCCATAACCACTAGACCACCAGGTTATTTAAAATTTGTACTGCACTGTGGTTTGCCAAAGAGAGAGTCTGTTGGATTAAACAAAATTTCAGCATGTTAAAGTAAACAAAATGAACAGAACCGCAGCTAACATGTGTACTGATCAAAATAATGCACATGGTTTGACCATTTTGGTGAAACAATTCTATACAAAGGAAAAATAACTAGTTAGCACTATAGAGAGCCATATACGCTCTGACTCTGGCTCCAATGATGTAATCACTTAACACATTTGGTGAGCCATTTTGGGAAGCAGGTAAGGCAGTTGTTTTGAAATGGAAGGCTGATTTTACATTTTCAAATGCTTTGAACTGCATTTAGGTAAATTATATAAATGTAGTTTTAGCAATAATAATTACAGCAGCCTTTCCATTAGTCCCCAAAGTCAGATTTTGGAATAGTTTGCTGTCAGGAAGTTGTTTAGGTATCCTTTATGTGCTGGTTATTTTTCTACAGGAATAAAATAGGAGGAAAGCTAAAATAATATTTCACAGTTTGTACGACTGCATGCACACTGCTACACCTGTCAGCCTGTTATGCCAGCTGCCAGCCTGTAGCGCTGCAGTATACCATGAACTGCTCCTGTTTTTACTGTTTACTGTTTCTACTTGGTTCATGAGCCAGAAATTCAAAGCAAGATAGATAAAGTACTATCATGCTGTAGAACTTTTCTTTTCTGTACGCTTATCTTATCTGTTACAAGATAACAACAACAATATGTAAAAGAAAGGAAGGTAATTCAGGAGTATGAAAAGGTGTTTTGCTAGCTTACCTTCCACCGCTGTGTATTGGGTGTCTATATAGGAGGCAGTGGCCCCAAAAGAGAGCTGTCTTATAGGGTGCTACCTGTCCATCACTGTAAAGTGGGTGGGGATATGAATAATTATGTTTCATTATGTGCTTAGAAGTATATTGTAGAGTTTATTTTGGACTCTGTTTCTGTTTTCTTTATGGACATACCAAATATTATGTTCCCTGTCCACCTGGCTATGTGTTAGAGTAGTTTTATTTGTTCTTTGTTAGATTGAGGTGGAACAGGCAGATCAGGTGACCTGATGTACCTATAAAATGCACTCTTGGAAGTCCAGGATAGTCAGTTCAGCCTGAGTGGCTGTGCAGAAGGACCTTTAACAGAGAATATGGAGATACTGCCTTTATTATCCACTCTGTAGCTGGTTATTTTCTTTTATTTCCTTGTTCTTATTTTCACTAAGTTCACAATAAATACCACACTACCAGTGTGTTTTTATACCTACAACGTGGTGTCTGAAACTTAGTTCCCACTCCAGGACAGTTGGTGGCTGGGATGGGATTTGCTGGTTGTCCAAGGCTTGGTGGGGGAAACCAGCAACTGGTACCACCTCTGGTATCAGGAGACAGGCAGACATGGAGGGACGACAGCGAAGAACAGAAGAGCAGCATGGCCACTGGTATAGCGACTCAATCACAGGTCCTGAGAACTGGGAAATCTTTGCTGCCCAGACTGGACCTCAGTGTGGAAGCAAACGCCAAAGGAAAAGTCAGAGACCAGCCTTGATAAGGAGGACTGGGAACATAAGGAGGAATGCCGAGTCACCATAGAGTAACCTCCTGAGGGAATCTACAAGTTATTGAGGTTGTTAGCCACACGATAGATGTAGATGGATCAAGAGAAAGAATATGAGAGAAGGTGGCAAGATACGAGGTGGGCTGAAACCATACAGGTCATACAGAATCTGGGGTTTCAACACAGCAATAATGGTGATGGGTCTAGCCCTAGTTATATAAAGCTCACAAAAATAACTACTTCAGTGAAATTGAAGATCATTTACTACGTTTGAGAGGGTTGCTAGAGCCTGTGAGTGGCCTCAGTCCCAATGGATGGTGCGTCTTGCACCATACCTCACATGAAGAGCTCAACTGGCTTATAGCAATATGGACTCATGTATTGCAACATCCTATGAACTGGTTAAGAAGGAGATTCTCAAACAATATGACATTAATTCTGAGACCTACAGACAAAGGTTTCGAACCTCAGATATCAGACAAAGTGCTACCCCTAGAGAGACTTTTACCCTGCTAAGTGAATTTTGTTTGAAATGGTTGCAGCCGAGGGACAAGCAGTTTTTGATATAATTGAGACCCTGGTATTAGAACAGTTCATACAAATATTACCATCAGAAGTGCAACTATGGGTTAGGGAACATAACTCAGAGTCAGCTGAGATAGCCATTACCCTAGCCAAAGATTTTGTGTCCTCACCAAACATATGAAAAGGTAGCCCCATGTACCAGAAAACACAACACCTAAAGTAACACCAGTAAAGGCCAACAGAACATCCATCAGGAAAAGGTGAAGGAAAGGCAGAAAATCAAACTGGTAGAGGTGGAAGGACCTTCCCACCAGATATCATCTGCAAGAATTGCCACTGGGAGAAGATTTTGCCCTACTAAGAGGACAGATCCAGTTCACCTTGCCCTCCTAAACACTGGTACTACACTACCAGCATTCTGGTGATGGTAGGCCTACCATAGCCCTGATAGACTTGGAATAAACAAATAATGGTCCGATCTGAGTTATTGAATCCCCAGAAACAACAAAACAGAGGACCTATTATGACTGTAGTGTGCATTATGGGGACACCTAGCAATATCCTTCTACAGATGTTAACTTGCAGGTTTAGGGACAGACAAGAACTGTGTCACGGGACTGGTACTTCTCTTACCTGTTCCTTTGTTATTGGACATGATTTCAGAGTTTTCATCCTAATAGCAGAAAGGAGACTATTTCAGCTGTGACCACCAGCGCTCAAAGCAAGAGAGAACAACTGCTTGGGAGGTTTTACTTTTGAAGGAGAGGTGATTGAGAACCATACAAAACTAGAAAGCCTCTCAATGGCAGAAAGAAACTACAGAGACAATGGCATAAGAAGAAGAAGAGGGGGTTAACACCTGAAAATGTGTCATCTGTGTTTGTTAAGGCTAATGTAGTTCAAGAACAACAAAATGATGTTAGTTTAACCCTTTTTTCCAAAAGGTGGAGAATCCTCAGAAACATGTTGAACCCGAGATGGTAATAGAAATCAGTTATTGTATAGACATTGTACTAACCCTGTAGCACAAGAAAAGGTTGAACAATTAATGGTTCCACTTGTCTTAGGCAAGACCTCCTATACTTAAGTCATGACCTACCTTGGGCAGGAGTCACAGGACATGCTGGGAGGGAGGATGGGACATTGGGCAGACTCACGCAATGGGTCTTCTGGCCTGGTATCCAAAAGACATTGCACAATACTGCAAGGAATTTAGGAGTGCCAGCTAGTGACCAAGATAGGAGAAACAGGACTCAGTGCCCTTAATGCCCTTGCCCTTGCCTAAACTCCCATTGAAAGAATCGGAATGGATGTGATGGGACCCCTGATTAAGAGCTCAAAAGGGAACAGGTTTATTCTAGTCATATTACCTACACAACTAAATATCCCCATCCCTATGCATACAGTTAGCACACCAAGAATAGCAGAGCAGCTTGTGAAGATCTTTAACACATAGGAATCCCGGGAGATCCTTACCGATAGGAGAGTAATTTTAATGCAGCCTTGCTCAAGGAGGTTTATCGCCTCCTAGGGATAGTGGCGGTCAGAACATCCCCAATCACCCTCCAACTGATGGCTGGAACAATGTTTTAACCAAACATTAAAGCAGATGGTGAGGAATTTTTAAATGAAGAGGGAAGGACTGGGACAAATACCTGCCATTTGTACTGTTTGCCTGTCGGGAGGTACCCTAAGCCTCTACAGACCACTCCCTATTTTACTGTTGTATGAGAGGAACCCTCAAGGACCCCTAGGTATAATAAAGAAACGTTGGGAAGAGGGACAGAATCTGAAATACCCTGGGATAGGGGCCTACTGAAACAACTAATGCAGAGCTTAGTAGAATACACTCAGATAGCCCATTAAGTTAATAGCCAGGCCCAAGAAAATGAGTAAGTAAGCAAGTAAAATTTATTTCTTGAACCTCTTTCAAATTATCAAGGCGCTTACTATAAAATCCAATATAAACAGTAACAAAGGTTCAAATCATACAGTAAAAGCTTGATAAAACAAATAAGTCTTAAAATCAGATTTAAAACTCATGATGGTCGGGCATTCTCTTAACCGACGAGGTAGAGAATTCCACAGGTAGGTGCAACATAAGAAAAGTCACGTGCCCCAGATGCTTTCAAATGAACCTAGGGAATCTCCAGCAATCCCTCTTTGGTGGATCGGAGTGAACAGCGGGACAGTAGGGAATCAGGAGCTCTTGCAGATATCAGGGTCCCTGCTCGTGTAGGGTTTTGTAGGTCAGCAAGCTGACCTTAAAGGTCATCCGCCACTGTACCGGCAACCAGTGCAGTTCGACAGCACAGGCATAATATGACTAGTCCTAAACATACCAGTCAAAAGCCTGGCCACCGCATTCTGCACCAGCTGCAAGCGGCGACATCAACCCCAGGAAGCCCTAGGTAAAGGGCATTGCAGCAATCAAGGTGGGTGGTTACGGCGGTGGACCAATGTAGGGAGGTCAGCTGGAGGAACCAGGTGTTTCACCCAGGCAATATTCCTTAGATGGTAAAAGGAAGATTTAACGACAGTGGAGGCTTGAGATTTCGAAGTCAAACTGCTATCAAAAATAACACCCAGGTTATACACCCAATCTGAGGTCATGAGCTGGACACCATCAATCCATAGACAAGAAGGAAGCCCAGACCCAAGATCCGCTGATGGACGATATGGGTCCACAACCAACACCTCAGCCAGCTAGAGCTCATCCAATCTTTGATCATGGTTAGACAGTTGTTAAGCACAGAGACCGCATCATCCTTTCCAGGCATAAAGGACATATACAATTGGGTATCATCTGCATAGCAAGGAAAACCCAGACTGTACTTCTAATGATATCTCCCAATGGCAGCATGATCACTGAAAACAACATGGGTGCCAATATGGAGCCTCGGCACCCACAGGACATGGGAGGGCATCAGAGGAATAAATTCCAGTGACAACCCTCTGTAACCTGCCTGTGAGGAAAGATCGAAACCAACTTAAAACTGTGGCAAATAATCCACTGAAATGCACGAGGTGCTCCAAAAGCAAACCATGGTCTACAGTGTCAAATGCCACCGAGATATCAAGAAGGACTAAGATAGTATGAGCCTTCGATCTCTCGCAATCAGGAGATCATTTAACACTTGAGCAAGGGCCGTCTCAGAGCTATGTCTTTTCCTAAACCCAGACCGAGAGCATCCAGGACATTGTGAGTTGTAAGATGGTCATCCACCTGCAACGCAATCACCTTCTCAATAACCTTACCCACGAAGGTAGATTAGCAACAGGTCTGTAGTTTGCTAGACAGTCTGGATCCAAGGAAGGTTTTTTAAGGAGTGGCTGAATGATTGCCTCCTTGAGGGGATCAGGAAACCCCTTTCCAAGGAACACCAGAAAATTTCAGCAAGGATCAGGCAATAACATCTACGCAATGTATCAATAGTGATGTAGGGCCCGGATCCAAACTACAGCTGGTTGGTCACAAAGTTTGAACAGTCCTCATAATGTCCAAGAATTCTGGCTGGCTGAAGTCAGACCAGACAGACTGGGTGTATGCAACCTCTGCTGATCTCCACAATCCCTCACAGAGGAGATGGGCCAATCCTATCCTGATGCTGGCAACCTAATTTGCAAAAATTGAGCAAGCTCATCACACTTTATTTGTGAAAACCTCTTCTAGACTGAAGACAGACTGGATTGCACAGTCTGTCCACAGTCCGAAAAAACTGAGCTGGTTGAAAGAAAGCATAAAGGAATGTATGATCAAGGCATTGTGATGAAAACATTTGCAGTGTGTGACCTTGCGTTAGCTTCTGCCTTCATCATCAAATAAACTGCTGATGAAGTGGCAGGGACCCTTACAGATCTTAAGACAGACAGGCCCTGTCACCTATGAGGTAGAGACTCCCAATGAAAAACCGGAAAAATGTGTATCATACTAATTTATTAAAAAGTGGTATGAGAAATCGCATCAGACATAGGTATGTTGGTATTACCTGATAGCAAGGATGCAGGCTTAGATGTAGCCTACAAATGCTTAGAGGCCACCAATGGGGTAGTTAAAGTGGCAATAAACACTACCTTTGACCCTACTCAAAGAGCGGAATTGCAGGCCCTTATCCAGGAGTATCCCAATACTTTACCAGTCTTCCAGGAAGAGCGATAGGGGTAGAACATATGATCCAAACTGATTCACCCCTATTAAGGAAGAAACCATATAGGCTCCTGAGAGGTTTAGGGATGAGGTACAACAAGAAATTCAGAAGATGTTAAACCTCAAGATTGTAGAGCCCTCCATAAGTGCCTGGAGTTGTCCGATTGTGGTGGTGTCAAAGAAGGAGGCATATGCTTATGTCTTGATTTTAGGGGCCTAAATCAAGTTTCACAGTTTGATGAGTAGCCCATGCCCAGGGTGGATGATGGATTAGAGCATATTGGCAATGCCAGACACACATCTACCCTAGGTCTCACAAAAGGGTACTGGTAAATCCCCTTGAAAACATCCTCCAAGGAGAAAACTGCTTTTTGTACACCAGTGGATTGCTTCATTTAGGACTATGAACTTGGACTACATGGAGTGCCTGCAATGTTCCAGAGATTTATGGATCAAGTACTGGCACCTCATGTTAATTTTGTGAGAGCTTATTTGGCTGATGTAGTCATTTATAGTCCAGACTGGAACACCCAAATGCAATATTTCAGAGCTGTGGTTGAGGCTATTATGACAGTCGGGATAACCATTAATTCCACAAAATGTGCCCTAGCCATGAATGAGAACATATATTTGGGCTTTGTTTTTGGTAATGGGGTAATAAAACCAGAAATAAGCAAAATAGGCGCTGCAACAAACTGCTCCATACCCAAAACAAAAAGCAAGTTAAGTCCTTGTTGGGTTTGGTGGGTACTACAGGTGATTCATGCCAATTTCACAACCATAGCTGCTCCATTGACAGACCTCACTAAAAAGAAGCATCCCAATAAAGTCAAGAGGACACCTGATTTTGAAGGGCTTTCCAGAACATCAAAGCTGCTTTATGTTCCTCCCGGTGCTTAAAAGTTCTGATTTAATCACCCTTTATAGTACATATGGATGCCTCTAGTACTGGAATAGGGGCTGTTTTAAGTCAAGACATGGGGTGAGGAACATCCTGTGGTTTTATTTCTAAAAACTAAATGATAGAGAAAGAAAGTATTCCACGGTAGAACAAGAATGTTTGGCAGCTACATGGGCCATTGAAACCTTGTCTTTTACTTGTGGGAGCCTCTTTCACGCTAGTAGCAGACTACAATTCCTTGTGGTTTTCCAAGAAATGAAGGATAAAAACAACTGGATTATGAGGTGGTACTGGCTCTTCAACCCTATAAATCTGAAGTAAGACACAGGGCAGGGGTCTAGCATGCTAATGCAGATTTGTTGTCCGGTATGGGGCTAATAGTACAGAGGAGACCAATAAAGACTAACCTGATGTACTCTAGAATGTTTTTGCATGATAGTAGACACCCCAGGGTAAAGTTAGTTAATATTTAATGTGTGACATCTCTGCATCTTGTAGGGACAGTTATGTCCAATAAGACTGCCTATTTTATGAAGTTGTAGAGTGGGACCCTGGGGTGGAGCTTCAAGGGAAGGGTGGGCGGAAGCTCCATCCTGCCCATAGGAAGAACAGGTTGTCTTAAAACCATTTTCTGAACATACTGGTTCTCGCTTAGCCAAGGTGGTATGTGAGGATGTTGGTAGCTCCCCATCAGACCTCGGGCACGTCTGGGTATTTCTCTTTTTGTCACACTAAAAGTCTACTGCAGTAGCATCCCATTTTCTGTATAGCTGTCCTTTTGTTTCCTTTTCTTCTTTAGTGGATTGGCCACCCACTGAAGTATCTTACTGTCTGCACTATCCCTCTTTGTTTCTTTTCATCCCGCCCTGAGTGCCTGTAAACCATTGAGGCACCTGTTGTGCCTTATAGTAAAATCAAACAAATGTACTAAATGAGCTGTATAACAAAAATAAAAGGAGACTGTGTACATGTAGCTTATTGGAGCTTGTGCTTGTGCAAATGAGAGATTTTTGCTTTTGCAGCTTGTCTAGACCGTAACTTGGTGCCCTAAGTGGCGTCCTGGTCTAATAACTCGCCCTCGAGTTAAAGTGCTGCTCTGTTCAGCGATGTGAGTGGAGAAAATGCCAAAGGTTATAGCCAAGGCCCTAGAATTCTCGTTGACAGGAATTTTCCGCATGAACTTGCAATCTACTGCAGAACTTCTCGGTGCTAGAATTCACTCTTCTTGGTGATTTTTATTAATATTTCTGTTTATCCATAGAATCTGGTTCTCTTCCCTCTTTTATATCCAAACCCCACTATATGCTCAGAATGTGATGTTATCATTGCTATAACATCATACATTAGCTAACTAAATGGCTGCATTCTGCAACAGAAATGAACAGTCACTTATCTACCACAGCTCCACTGCCAGAGACGGTGGCACAGCACATCATGCATGGTGATATTTGCTCAACCTGTACTACAGCCTAATACAGTTTTCAGTCTTACATTATTGTGCTAGGGCCAACTTAAACAAAACCTTGTCAATAGCACAGACTTGTAAAGTCCATACCTCACTTTGTATAAACCTATTTGTGCCTTTAAGGTATAGAGATGCCATCTGAAATGAATAACTGGTAAAATGAATTGAACTGTCATTTTTAAGAAAAATAAAGTAATTATGCCAGAAAAGTGGAATATAATAATGTGTAGACCTGTTGAAAGACTAGACCTGTTAAATAAATAATTGCACTGAGCACATTTTTGCCAGGTTATTGATTACATATTGTCATTGGTTGATAGAATCACCTAAAAGTTATGGAGAAATGTTGTGTGCAGGGACAGCTGTTGGGCCAGAGGGCAGCATGCTGTGCTTCGTGCCGGCAACTCAGGTTCAGAGATTAGCTCTGGGAGCTGGCTGGGCAGCACAAAGATTGGTGGAACACATCACTGTTCAGAGCCTGGGAAGGTATGGTGCAGTGTTCTGTCACATGGTGGACACATTGTGATGGGCTGGACAGCCCTATCCATATTCGTTTCACATGCATGTCATGGCTGACAGTGTTATGCAGTTTGTCAGGGTAAGCAGGTTGACATGAAAAATTAGTTTTGCAGTAACTCCTCTATTCCATTTCCAATGGGACGTGTAAGAATGAGGATGCAAGTTCATGGAAATTAAACAAAATATATATATATATATATATATATATATATATATATATACACAAACACATATATATATATATACAGTATCTCTGTCTCTCACCACACACACACACACACACACACACACACACACACACATTTGTATGTATGTTACAGATTGCATATAAATATATAAGTGATACACAGTGGGAACCTCATGAGTGGTGAGAAAGCACATACAAATATATAAGTGATAGTGGAAACCTCATTAGTGGGATATATAATGTGCATATAGAAATACCTTATTTATCACACAAGATCCCTCTGCATATGTCATTTATGCAACAGGCTAGGACCTTAAGGGAGAGACATTTGTTTTGCTTTTTAGGCATAACATTATTTTTATAAGTCTGTTATTTTTTAACTAGTGTTACTGTGCTTTCCACCATCCTGTTTCCTATAACCACTGCCATGAAAGTGAAGTCAGGATGACAAGCTGACACTGTGATGTGGTAGTTTGTTAGTGCCGCAGAACTTCGCGAAATTACAAACCACGCTGCAGAGTTCTAAGGCAAATGGTGTCTTGCCGCAGAACTTGGTCCCACTGTGCCGCAGGAAAAGTAGGGCCCTGGTTATAGCACTTTTTCCCATTTGGCTTCCCAATGTATTTTCCCTTGAGAGAATCTACTGCCGAGTCTTACTCATTGTTTCGGTCCTGCCACCAAGTTTCTCCCCAATCAGTTTAGGAGAAGCAGGACACACCTCCAACAGTGCAAGAGAATTGCAGTAAACTGGGTTGGTTCCAGAAGGGCTCCATTACAGGTTAAGCAGAGCTACCTTGAAGCTTCCTTGTGAATGAAAAGATTACGCAAGCATGCGGTTTAGAAACCTCTCCTCCCTCCCTTCCGAGGACACTGTAGCGTTGCTGTTATAGTAGGAACAGGGCAGATAAATTAGTGCTGGTTATTTCTTCTACAGGAATAAAATAGGGAGGAAAGCTAAAATAATATTTCACAGTTTGCATGGCTGCAGGCATGCTGCTACACCTGTCAGCCTGTTATGCCAGCCGACAGCCTGTAGCACTGCAGGTATGTATACCTGCAGTATATCTTAACTGCTTCTGTTTTACTGTTTACCATTTTTACTTGGTTCATGAGCCAGAAATTCAAAGCAAGATAGACAAAGTACTATCATGTTGTAGAACTTTTCTTTCCGTATGCTTATCTTATCTGTTACAAGATAACAACAACAATATGTAAAAGAAAGAGAAGGTAACTCAGAGCATGAAAAGTTTTTTTCAAGCTTACCTTCCACCTCTGTGGATTGGTTGTCTCTATAGGAGGCAGCGATCCTGAACAGAGGCTGTCTTATAGGGTGCCACCTGTCTATCATTGTAAAGTGGGTTGGGATATGATTATTTATGTTTGATTATGTGCTTAGAAATATATTGTAGAGTTTATTTTGGACTCTGTTCCATTTTCTTTATGGACATGCTAAACATGTTTCCCTGTCCACCTCGCTATGTATTAAGAGTACTTGTATTTGTTTTGTATTAGATTGGGGTGGAACAGGTGGATCAGGTGACCTGATGTACCTATAAAATGCACCTGGAGGCCCAGGATAGTCAGTTCAGCCTGAGTGGCTGTGCCAGAAGGATCTTTGCAGAAGATTGTGGAGTTACTGCCTTTATTATCCACTCCGTAGCTGGTTATTTTCTTTCGTTTTCCTGCTCTTATTTTCACTAAGTTCACAGTAAATACCACAGTACCAGTGTGTTTTATTCTTACAATGTGGTGTCTGAGTCTCAGTTTCCACACTCCAGGACCTAGCTATAGATTCAGCAACCAGTTTTAGTAGGCAAACATTCATACCATCATTCCCCACTACTGGACTTAGTTTCATTTTAAATACTAGGAATAACTGTCTTAAAACAGTAGGCCATTTTGAAAAATTCATTTTAGGGCCTACTATAAGGCCTCCACTGAGAGGGCTGAATGAACACTAAGGGGAACAAAATTCCACAGAGCTGGTAGCAACCCCAAACATTCTGGCTCCCAACATTTTCAACTGTATTATGGAACTGCTTGAAGGCTCACATCAGTGAAGTGAAGAGGGTGGACAGGGTGTGAGGAAACAAGAGGTCTTTTAGGTAGTCAGGACCCAAATCGTGTAGGGTGTTGTTGATGCACCACCAAATTGGCAGCCAGTGTAGACTGCTCAGAATCTGCATGATGTGCTCATTCTGAGGTGTTCCAGCTGCCACCTGGCCTCTGCATTCTGGACCAACTGCAGGCAATGCATCAGTCACATAAGTCAAAGTAAAGAACATTACAGTACTTCAGTATCAAGGTGACAAAGCATATACTTTCATCACCAGGTCCCCGGGTGCAAAGTATGTTTTGATCCAGGTGATCTAATGCAGATGGCAAAAGCCACTGTAGACTACAGCTGACATCTGATATTCACATGCCAGTTGGGAGTCAGAGTAAAAGCCAGATTTATTATTGTATCCACAGTTCAAAGCAAATTGCCATTTAGAGATCGAATACAGCATCCACACTTCTCATAGCTGACCCATGGGGACCAGGTTCATTAGTCATCCCGCTGTCTTACCTGGGTTAAGATCAACCAGTCAGAGGCCATCCAGTTGTTCATTTGCTGAAGGCACTGCTCCAACACTGAGACCATATTATTCCCATCACTGGGTTCAGAAGACAGGTATAGCAGCATATCATCTGCATAGCAGTAGAACTCAATGCCATGCTGCCTAGTCCCACGAGTAGTGGCATGTACACAATGAACAACTTGGGAGCCAGGATCGAGCCTTGAGACACCCCACAATTAATCACAGAAGCTCTAGAGATGAAATTATGTCGCCCTATCTGCTGTGCCCTCTCAGTCTGGTAGGACTTGAACGAGCTGAGAACCTTGCTGGCAAGTCCCACATACTGCCACAGGCACTCTAACAGTACACCATGGTCCAAAGAGTCAAATGCCAATGAGAATTACAGGAGGACCAAGATGGACCAGTGCTCTTTGTTTCTAGCGGTAAGGAGATCATGGAGTACCTTGATAAGCGCAGTCTCAGTGCTGTGCTAGGGTGTTACATGATGTACTGCTTGTAAGCACCTCCCACAGAGGGTGACAGAGTGTGCTTAACATCACTGGTGACCACATTTTGTCAACCCTGCCTGCAGGTTCAGCACTAGTGTTGGTAGCACATTTCTCAGGATATTGGTGGAGCTGCCACAGGATGTCTCCATTGCTGCCCTGGTGGTTTGTTTAACATAGACTCTGAGTGATGTCATCCAAGAGGAAGGACATACTAAGGGTACAGTAGCATTACTATGCAAAATATATGCACTGACTAACGATACTCTTACAGCACTCTAATTAATTTATTGTTACAAAAATTTATAAGTGGAATAAGACAGACATTCCAGCATAGTGATTATGGTTTATATGAAGGTATGGTATCTAATTACGGTATGCACCAGAACATACCTTCTGGCACCAGCATGCTGTGGCAGAAAATAGATATTGAACTAGCAAGTATTTAAACTAGGGAGGAAATGCAGTTATTAATAGGCAAGTCTTGAAGCATACACACACACACACACACACACACTCTCTCTGACTCTTCAGTCACACATAAACACAATATCTGGCGCTCAAGCAAAGACAGTCATGGAAGGAAGTTACAAAGGAACATGAAAATAGAGGGAGGATGGAGAATAAGAGGATGCAAGAGGGCAGCAATCAAGGGAAGGACAAACTTGGTTTGTGGAAGGCAGTTTTAATTAACGCTAGGTGTCTCAGTAACAAAATGGAGAACCTCTAGGCAGCGGTGAAGAAAGCTGAACTGGAGTTGATAGCAGTCACAGAAACGTGTGCAATGCAGAACCAAGACTGAGACCTCACTATCCCAGGATATTCCCTATTCAGAATGGAGAGGGTAACATAGAAACATAGAAGTTGTCAGCAGATGGGGACCATACGATCCATCAAGTCTGCCCTTGGCTTCCTATCCACTTACTTAGCTGCCTGCTTGTGTATCCCACAGTGTCTGTCCCATGCCGCTTGAATTCCCCACTGTCTTGGTTGCCACCACCCTCCGGCAGGCTATTCCATGGTTCCACAGCATGCTTAGTGATGAATTTCCTCATATTGCTTCTGAACTTTCCTCCCTTAAGTCGAAGGTTGTGCCCTCTAGTCCTGCTGTAGTCCTTTACCTGAAAGAGGTTCTGCATGTGCACCCTGTTTTTGCCTTTAAGGTATTTGAATGTTTCTATCATGTCCCCACGATTCCTGCGTTGTTCTAGGGAGTATAATTTGATGTCATCCAGCCTTGCCTCATAAAGCTTCTGATGCAAACCCTGCACCATCTTTGTTGCTCTTCTCTGTACCATCTCCAGCCTATATATGTCCTTCCTGAGGTGTGGCCTCCAGAACTGGACACAGTACCCAGGTGAGGCCTGACCAGGGATTGATACAGGGCATGATTACTTCATGCCTTCTGTCAGGATGCTCCTCCCAATGCATCCCACGATACCACTAGCCTTTAGTGCTGCCTTTTCATGTTGTCTACTGATCTTGAGGTCATCTTATATGATCACCCAGGTCTCGATCTTGCTGGTAGCCACCAGCTGCTCCCTTCCCATTGAGTACAGTTTCCCGGTTATGCTTTTCCAGGTGCATGACTGGCATAGAATTTCAATTGCCAGGTCTTGGATCACTCCTCCAATTTTCAGAGATCAACTTCCATGCTTTGCTGTCCCTCTGTTGTGTCTATCCTGTTGCCGATTTTGGTGTCATCTGCAAACAGGCACACCTTTTCCCACCAGTTCATCTGCAGTATCGCTGATGAATATGTTGAAGAGGACTGGCCCCAGAACTGAGACCTGTGGGACCCCACTAGTCACCCTCCCTCCACAGATGGAGTGCCATTTGCTAATACTCTCTGAGTTCTTCCATGTAACCAGTTTCTGACCCAGTTTGTAACCTCGGACCAAGTTCCCATGTTCTCCAGTTTTTGACTAGTCTCCTGTGTAGAACGGAGTCAAAAGCTTTGCTGAAGTCCAGGTAAACCACATCCACTGCCCCACCCTGATCCACTGTTTTGGTGACCCAATTGAAAAAATCAACAAGATTTGTCTGGCAGGACCTCCCTGCCAAAATTGTGTTGATTTTTGTCGAGCTGACCAGTTTGCTCCAAAAAGCTATGATTCTTTCCTTCAGCAAGGACTCCGCAGTTTTCCCCATGACTGTCTTTAGACTAACTGGATGGTAGTTACCTGGCTGTTCCTTGCTTCCACTCTTCTGGAGTGGTATTCTGCTACTGTTGTACCAGTCCAATCCTCCGCACCTCCGATCCTTAATGATTTGTTGAAGAGCACTGCTAAGGGGGCTCCAGTTCCCTCCCTAGTTCTTTCAGTATTCTTGGGTGTATCCTATCTGGCCCCATAGCTTTATCTACCTTTAACTTGTTTATTTCCTTCAGGACCCTTTCTTCTGTGAAGGGACCCACACAGGCAGGTGGAGGGAGGCACTTTACATTAGGGACAGCATTAAGGAAATGGTAATTAGGACCTGGAAGGAGGGCTAGAAACAGTGTGGGTGCAGCTGATTGTTGAAAATGGGAAAAAGCTCAGACTGTGAGTGGCCTACAGGTCATCAAACCAGTCCATGGAGGGGACACCCAAATAAAAATGGAAGATCTTCCTAAATTCATCCTAGAGTCATCAGATGATTTCATCCTGAGACCATGTTATTTTACTTTATTTTGGCACTCCAGCAAGGCTAGAGGATGTCGTCATATCTGCCCCTGAGCTCCCCATCCCACACCCCTCCAGCACTTATCCTTGCTGCTCGGACTGCGCGGACTGTGACGCAAGGACAATAAAGGTGCTACAAAGTTTACTGTCAGAAATTGTCCTCTCAGGAATGAGATTTTCCTGCCAGCAAATTGTCCTGTCAGGAATGACAATTTTCTCCTCAGGAAATTGTCCTGTAAGGTTCCACCCAGCACGGTATAGCCATACTATAGCTGAAGAGCTGAGGTTCATCACTGTGCCAGCTTTGTAGTGTAAAGGAAAGGTCTACAGCCTCATAAGCAAGAGGTTGTGGGCTTGAATCCACCAATGTCCCTCTCATTTCTTTTCTCAGAATTTACTTGGTGGTAATCCATGGTGGCATGGAGTTAGTAATAGTAAATCTATATGAGAAAAAGGACTTAGATGCACAAACACTAAGTCCTAACAGCTTTTCTGAGAGGACAAATCCCTGACAGGAAGAATTCATGGCACTTTTACTAAGCTGCGGACTGTGACTTACTTCTCACAGATGGGCTCCCCTTTGGGAGAGACCAACATTACCCTTGGGTCCTGGTCGAGTCTTACGCTGGTGTCATTTCAGCTTGCAAATGATGGGGATCCTGGGTATCATGCTGCCTAGTAGGAGGGTTCTTCCTTTGGAGTTCCCTGAGGCACAGATGTGCAGTGGCATCAGAGGCATGACACCCATGCTTCCATGCATATGTGGGCCATTGCCCATTGAGCACCAATCCCACATGTGTGCAGGGCATCAGGTGCACTGACTCCTAGCCACCACTAGGAGTAAGACTATTGCCATCTGCTCTGACACTCCAACCCCAGAGAAAGAAAGTAGTCCTCTGTATGCTCATCATGCCCCCTGCCCCGGTCGACCTTCAGATGCTCCAGGCTTATTTTGGAACCTGGGCCATCGGCATCACAAGCGGTAACACTGTTGCTTGCACCAGCAGGCCAGCCATCCTGAGCCCACCTTGGTGTAATCTTATAATCATTGTCCATATATGGCTGAAGTCATCCTAGAGCATGCTTGGACATGGAAAGATTTAAATTAGGTGACACTAGTGATGACTTTAGAAGTACAGTTGCAGCAGCTGACATGGTCAAATAGAGCCTGAAATTTATGTGATACCTCTAGAGAAATTTCTTGCCTTCTTTTAGTACCACTATAGGGTCACCAGAGAGAAACTCTTTAGAAATAACACAAAATATCCAGAAATAGCTGAACATATTTATTGCTGCAGCAGTAATCCCAGCAACTATTCTAGGATGACATCAGGATGATTCCAGGATGACATCTAATTGATCCTCAGTGACACTGCACAAATTATGTGCCTAATCTGCAACACTGGACTATAGGTTTGCAACCCTCTTCATGTGGAATGGTGACCAACCTGCATTGCTGCCCAGGATAAAGGTGGGTATGGCTCAGCATACTCCGTGTCTAGGCATATAGGTGTTATGATCAACGGAGCCCTTGCATTCAGTGTATATGGATTCACTTATCCTCTTGTAGGAGATGCTGGGTGTGGACCTGTTTTATGGGTGAACAGAACACATGGATACACTGGATTCAAACATCTGACTCTCTTTACAGGAGAATCAGTCAAATTCATGGGTACAGTACACCTTTCTGGCGAAGGACCAGAGCCATTCAGCTTCTACACAGTTCATTACTGTACTTGAAAATTCTTGTCCAGAGCAACACTACCATGGCAGTAAATGTCCATCCCCACTCCCTGTGGCTTGTACTTCAATATAGTTCCTGGGTTCTCCCTGTCTTTTCACCTGCATGGAGCATCACACTGCCTGGAAACTCACTACCCCACCTTCACTAGCCATAGCTCTGGTATTTGCATGTTATTCAAACAATGCTCTTTTCTGTTGGATTTTGCTAAAGGGTTTACAAGTGATATGATGGAGCAGCGCTTGTTCTTCAGGTTGTACTTTACTTTTGAGGGTATATGGGGCTAGCTCTACTTTCATGCCCCATCACCTACCATTTGTAAACCCCCAACCATTTGACTGGGTCAACCTTAGATTATATATCTCCATGCAACAGATGCCCCATAACTCATATACCTGGGGTACCAATCAAGCAGACAGGCTACCAGCACTGCTTTTACTCTTTAGGAGATGCCCTCCCCAATTTCTTTCCTTCCCCATCTTCTCAGTGAAACAGAGAGAAAGAGAAGAAAGAGAGACTGTTTTAAAAAGTGTCAGCTCCACTCACCCAGTGGTACCTGCCAGTAATACACTATGCAATCACCATGTGGAAGACCTGGGTTTAAAACCTGAGCCCATCCACCCATCTTAGACTGGTGTTATATGGGATGCAATGCAGAGGCATTTCATGCCAATCCCGAGGACAAAGGTGGTGACTGTCCTGCTCTATTAGTGCCTCCTTTTGTCAGAAGCAGTGCAGGCTTTGATGCAGTGGGTGACCAAATTGCATCAGCCAGGACCAGGGTGGTGCTGCACAGTGCCATTGGCTGATGCCATGGGTGAAGAGCAGGCAGAGAAACAGGAAGGAACCCACAAAATGGAAAAATAATGATGAAAGTGGGCCTGACCTTCAAGATGCCACAGAATGAAATGAAGGCCTCCTACCCCACAGATGACTCAACACTGTCATTTGAAATGACATTATTTGAATACTAGATCCCTCTACACCCCAATCCATGACTGTGCAGGATGCAAAAATAAAAACCTGGCTTGCCCATGCAATGTACCATCCTTTCAGTCTCAGTCTGTCACTGATACAGCACAAGAATGTGTGGAAATAGGAGGGAGGAGGGAGGAGGGGTGAGTGGTATGCATTACTGATGATGCACACAGCTCTGCCCTCCTTCCAGGCTGTATGTACCACTGAGTTATGTTAGTGAGTGCTACAGATTGAAAGGGATGTGCAACACAATAAAACTGGGCACTCACCACCTGTAGTTCTGAAAGGCATCACTAGGGAAAGCAGATATTTCAAAGTGGAAATAATGCAAAATTTTTTCTTGTGCAAGCAGAAATCCAGACACCAACCATTGCCTTCAGAGAGGTGGTGTGCTACTGGTGGTGGTGGTGGGGGAAGGAGGACTTAGAAAGCTGGGATTTCTCATTACTGGCCCATCAAGTTATGGACTGGAAGTCAGGAGGGCTCATGATTAAAATAATAGCATTTGGGGATTTGGAGGATTGGGCTTGGGGTGGGAAGGCATTCAAATGACAATTGTTTTGTAACAGCCTTTTGACTCACCTAGGCTGCTCCAGGGCCCTTGGTTGACTTGGTACATAACTCCGAGGGGCCAGCCTGGGCTCCACAGTGGTCAGAAAATATGGCGTGGCTCCTCCACCCAGGAGAAATGGAAAGGGGTATCTGTGGACAAAGAACAGGTTACCACCCCCAGGAAAATAAGTAAGCTGCCCCCAGAACACTTTTCCACACAATAACAGTTTCCCACACAATAGCAGTTCCCAACCCCAGCGACTATATTGCAATGAATCTCAGTGAGTGGATAAAATGCAAACAATGAAAGTATTTATCTAAGGAGGCGGACACAAAAGGGAGAATGGCAAATACCACAACACTTTTGTTAAACAGTAACTTTTCCCCATAGCAACCTTTCCTCCCACCACTAGGTGCACCCAGAATGTCCCTGTATGATGGGAACATCATCAAGGTGTTGATGTAGGCCTGGGGTCTGTCATCAGGGCCCAAATAGCTGTTGAACACTTTCAACTTTTGACTTTGTCTTGACAGAACATTTGGGTTTCCGCATGAGTTCTTTAGAGTTTACCCGATACCTAACTAGCTAGCTATCTAATAAATTCTCCCAAGCCGCAACTTGGGGTACTCACAGTTCTGCAGTTCATACAGGGGTTTGCAGCTGGCTGAGTTGCATGGTACCATGGAAGATTTCCATTGGTGGCACCACAGGTTTCAGGTCTTGAAACTGAATGAAAATCAAGGCGTGAGGATCTTCACCTGCCTGGCCTTGCCAGCTTCATCCATGTGCCTTTATTGACAGACTTCACACAGGCAGGCTTGTCAATGTCCTTCCTCCTCGGGGTGGATTCGCCATCTTTAGCCAGGGACAACCAACAGCTGGGTCCCAGGGCCTCCCAGATTCACTCCTGGCACACACAGGGACTACTTGGCTTTTCACAATCTTTAAGCCGCAGCCCTCTCCCCTTGGGGTGCCTTCTCTCTCAGCAGTGCTGCCTCTCTCCTAGCACTACCTCAGCACTCACCATTTCTCCCCTTGCTGGAATTTTCACTTCCACAAATACTTCTTCCATGCAGGAGACACAGCACCTCAGTCTGTAACTACAAGTCAAACTATCTTTCAGGCTTGGAAATACTGCCCAACAGATTGGTTCAGCAGGGGACAAATTTCATATTTCAGCAGCACAGATCAGTCTTTGTTCCTCCAGCACACAACCTGTTGCCTTTTCTTTTAAATTAATGACAAAAATCAACAGGAGTGCAGGAATTGGAACTGAGAAGCCCACACAGCCTGTTCCTCACAAACACACTCAGCTCCTCTTGACAACTCTCTCATTGATGGCAAATCAGTTTTATTTATAACCTCACAGCAGCCCTCTTTTGATTGGCAGCTGCCTTCTGAGCTAATTCAGTGAGGGTTGTCTTTTAGCCAGCCGCCCATGTGATAGTCTTCTGTGGGGGCTGCCATTTTGTTGCTAGTAGGGCTCTAAACAGTCCAGCCCTTAATCGACACATCTTTAGCCCTTAATAGGGCTGCTAACATCCCCCACCAAGACCGGATGCTCACTGTTGTTACTCTTAGATTCCTGGCCCTTTATAGCCCTTGGAACCAGGAACACATATGTTACCATTGGCCACATAGTTGAAACTAGTAATAGAGATGCAGCACCTTTAAATCTACACTTGATAGCTGCACATGCTCAGTAAGAGCACTGCCACCATCTTTGTTTATTTCCTTGTGGTCCTGTTTTTGTGCCAAACTGGGACCGCTCCAGTGCCCTAAATGTGCCCAGAGATGCAGGAATAGGGATCAGACCTTGGCCCCAATCCTACATGGGTGAAGTTCCAAAATTCCTGATGGCCGCAGATGTGAAGCAGCTGGGGGCAACCAGGCAGTAGCCCCACCACAGCCACTGCAGGGATGCGGCAGGAGGTTGAGAGGCCATAGCCCCACGCAGGCAAGCTCGATTGGGAGGTTTACATTTTATAGAAATGTCTCCTCTCCTTCTCTCTGAGATTCAAGAAACAGAATGGAGGGTGTGATATCTGAAGTTGGGAGTGGATGGCCATGGGACTAGCTCTGGACACCTGAGGGTGTGTGACTTTCTTTTAATTCTTTTAAGGATCTTGAATATTTTCCCTGTATACCCATGGGTAAAATACTCAGCACTAGGATCTACTGTAAGTAAACCACTATTATTTGTGGGATTCAGAAATTAATATTCATTTCAATGCCCACACAGCCAGTATAGTGTGATGGTTGGGCAACTGTGTTACTTAGGTTTGGGCCGTTTTCAGTCTCCGTTCGAGGAATTACCACCCTGTAGGGGTACCAAAGGCAAGGAACCTCTAAGAAGGTTCCACCCTAGAAGTGCCAAGGGACGATTCCCTTGGCTAATGGTACCTTAGGAAGGATCCCAAGGAGAGGCGCTGCTACTGGAGGAGGAGGGAAGATGGCGGGGCAAAGAAAAATGCTTTAGAAGGAGGCTGAGAGGAACTGCTTATATGGCTCAGGAAGTGGGAGTGGCATGCTGCTCATCCATTGAACCAAAGGCCCAGCCTTCCAATTCAGTGGCCCACACAGCCAGTATAGTGTGATGCTTGTGCAGCTGTATTACTTAGGGTTTGGTCATTGTCACTCTCTATTCCAGAGGAATTACCACACTGTAGGAGGATTCCCTTGGCTAAAGGTACCTTAGGAAGGATCGTCCCAAAAACATAGTAGTATGAAGCATGTAAGCAATCAGTAGTTGTGAGACATAGTAATAGATAAAACATCAGGCAGCTTGATAACGTAATAAGATACACAGGTTAGCATTGGAATGAGTTTGATGGGTTGCGATAGAGAATAAGGGGACCCCTAAGGAGAGAGGGGAACAGCAGTAGGGACACCATCCCTTCATCCAACAGTGGATCCTACCTAGAAACTACTGTAAGGAACACTATGCTAACAGTTATGACCCGAGGCATGGAGAGAAAAAAACCTTTGAGGAGGAAGTCTCTGGTGATCAAGGCCTAGGTCACCTTCCCTCCTGGCTTTAGCATGTTTGTTTAGTGATAGCTCTGCTATTGTGATTTGGAAATCCAATTAAAGGGAGGTGGAAAATATTCTAATTTGGAGAAAGCTCTCCTCAATCCCTCTAGCAGGAATGCTGTGGAAGGTTGCAAGTGCCACTCTACAACAATGGACAACCAAAGCGGGAGGAGGAGAGCAATGACTGCTGAGGCACTCACCTGGCCTACTTATCTAAACACAAACCAGGTGAACCAGAGGCAGTCATGGGAGAATAACTCTGAAGGGTGCCTCCAAACCCACTGGCGGGCTAAAGGCCCCTGTGAGAGCCCCACCCCTTCACCGCTGAGTCTTAACTTCTACAACTTGAGGTGCGCGCGGTATGGTTGATGACTGAAGGTCCACCAGGAGTGAGGACATTCCCAGCTATGGGCCAGGTGAGAAGGACCCGCCCCAAGCTTTGCATGCTCAAGCTGCGGACTCTGGGTGCAGACCGAGATCGTCGGCTGCAGGGGAGCCCTGCACCAGAATGGTATGGCTGGCATGCCCCAGAAACTGAGGAGGAGCTGAATGGCGTTGAGTGCTGAGACCTTGCAGAGGTCAGATGGCAGGAGAGCATTAAGCAATGATTATTTAAGCAGAGTGGACTTGCACATAGTTCAGTAAGGCAGGGTAGCAATAGTTAGACCTGTACATAGGTCAGTAGGCAGTAGGAATAGTCAGATGTACCGTGGGTCTGAAAACATAGTAGCAATAGGGGACCTGAAGGTAGGTGGGAGAAGCAGCACTATGATACTGGGGCAAGCCAGCCATGCATTCAAAAAGTCAATGAAAGTGACAAATACTCTGAGGATTTTAGTGGCGAAGGCAGGATATTTAGAACATAAGTAATTAGTCACATGAGGCCACGACTTCCCAAACACTTCAAGTCCCTGCCATAGAAAAACAAGAAAGTGATGGAAGAGGTTGAGAACCACATGCAGATATGGAAGCTAATTTATAGCATCAGCAGTAGTTTAGATGACCTCAGAGTATAACAGCAGTGTACAAACATTGAACAGCTTGGAGGGGTAATAATCGGAATGAACAGGGAACAATGGAGTGAAGCAATATAGTAAATCAACAACAATGGCTTTTTGGTATTAGTGTAAGAAGCACAGTTTAGTTCAGGGCAATGCATAGAGAACAACAGTGCTTGCAGCAATACAGTCATGTAGGAGTTCAGGATGGAGTTCTATGGACTTGATTACAGAGGAGGCCGAAACAGGTGAAAACAATTAAGTAGAATACACGAGTACTGGTAGCAATAACATGAGCTCCTGGATAGCAATGCACAAGGAGCTTAGACAAAAGCCCCCAAAGAGAAGGCAAAACAAGACACAGAAATAGAGGAGAGCAGGAAACAAACACACATAGAAGCACACAGCTGGAGCAAAAATACAAACCAAGCAGAAGACAAGAAGTCCAGCAGAAAACAAGCAGAATCCAAACTGGGGTGGGGGTGGGAGTAGGCCCCAGCCAGCAACAAAGGACAGACCGACAGAGTCTCTGGCTGCAAAGAAAAAGTGCTTCAGGAGGAGGCTGAGAGGAACTGCTTAGCTCAGGCAGTGGGAGTGACTGGCTGCTCATCCATTGAACCAAAGGCCCAGTCTTCCAATTACTTGCACACTCCTAAAGTGGAATGTATTCTTTATTCAATCCTAAATAATGAATTCCCTTTATTGCTTGTGTTTTGGAATTAAAGATCATTACTGTACTGCCTTACTGGCTAGGTCACCTACAAACTAAAGAATTAAACCATCAGGTTTGATTCTGTTTCATGCCCTGAGTCCAGAATGACAGGAACAGAGACCAACAGAGAGAGTGCAGAGCATCCGAGGAGGAGCTCTCTTTCTAGAGGCGATGGGGCAGCACTGAACAGGGGTTGAAGTTAGGGTGCTTGGATGTAGTGGAATTTGATCCAATGGCAGTGAGTCAAAATTTTGCAAATTCTGATTCATTCTGATGATACTCCACCTCGAATAAGGTACAGGAATGGAATCAGAGACAGAACTGGAAATTCCAAATCGAACTCTGACTCTATACCTAAGTGCCCCCAAGCTGCCAGTAGAAGGCACAAGACTGTCTCTATTCTCCCTCCTCCCTCCCTCTCCCCAGCCAATATCTTGTCTGATGGACTGGCACTGCATTTCAGGTTCAGTCTCAGGCGACTTTGTGCTTCTTTACATTCCAGCCCAGGCAGTGGTATCCATAACACCAGTTAGTCTGCTCCTCTTGTCATTAAATCTACACCCCTAAGTCTTAGCAGCAATTGAAAGCCCAGTCTTAGCAGCAATTGAAAGTAGGCATTGGCAGCTGCGATAACCCGCCAACCCTAGTTCCATGACCCCACCTCCCTAGGCCACATCTGTAGCTGCCCCTTCATGATTAGTTTATTTGGGCTATTAGATTTAATTCTTCTGTTATGTCTGTAAATTTTGATTCCATTCGATTCCATTCCACCTCAATTGAGGTACAGGAATGGAATCAGAATGTAACTGAAAGATCTGAATCTGACTCTGACTCCACACCTAGGTGCACTAGGCTGCCAGTACAAGGCACAAGATTGTCTCTACTCTTCCTCCCTCTTCCCAGCCTATCGTTATCTGGTGGACTGGCACTGCAGGTCGGTTCTGGTATCAGGTGGCTTTAGGCTTCTTGACATTTTAGTCCAGGCACTGGTATCCATCACACCAGTTGGTCACTCCTCTTGCCATCAACCCCCATTTTAGCAGCAGCTCATAGTACGTACTGATAGCTGAGATCACTCCCCAACTATTAGCTCCCCAGCACCCATCTCCCTAGACAGCATCCTCGATGGACCCCCATGATCAGTTTATTTGAACTATTAAATATAATTCTCTTGTCATGTCTGAATTTAAAGAGCTTCTGTTTTAATTAAGTGAAGCTCCATGCCCAGTGCACGATCTTCCCAAGGCCACTACCATGCATTGTCCCATACCAGTTTACTTGTTTTCCCAAATTACCTGGGACATGGCCAACCTAAGCAAAGCCCTGAGGGTAGGCTCTGCTAGATGCACAATAATGGCATCTGGCAGTACCTGCTCCCAGGGCTTGCCGACCATGTCAGGTAACTCTGCTTCAGCAAGTGTGAACTATGGGACAATGGGGTAGTGGTAGTGGCCTAGAGGAGAGCATGCACGGTTATAAGCTTCAGTTAATTAATTTAAAACAAGCACTTTTCAGACATTCATTTATTTATTTTCTCTTTGATAACCAGGTAAGTGCACTGACCGAGTGCCTTTTCTAGTCATGACCGGGTGCAATTGTACAGACATTTGAGGACATACATACAAATATTTGGGTGCTTGTTGCAGAAAATGAAACATACAACTGAAAATTACATACTTGATTACATACTTGCAGCACATAGGAAGTGCAGCTGATTAGTGCAGGTACTACATACATCAGTGCAGATGCATGGGGTATGTACAAGGGTATTTATACAAAGCAGTCACAGACACTGAGTGATAGATAACATTCTTTCAGATTGCTTGAGAAAGCAGAGACAGTTGGTGATTCTCTAAAGGGGACTTGTATTCCATAGTGAGGCGGTGTGGTAGCTGAAGGAGCATTGTCCAGTGTTTGATTGAAAAAGGAACATTTAGGTTATTTTTTGAGATGAATTGAGAGGAGGGAAGTTGACAAACTCGAGTAGTTCAGCTAAATAGATGTTTTTTTTTAACCATAGTTCTTTTAATAAACCTGGCAAGTGTTAGGTTGCATTTGAGCTCTGGTGAGAGCCAGTTTAGAGTCTTCAGAGAAAGGCAGTGATGCGTCTTGGAATCGCTACCTGTTGCAAATCTGGCAGTCTCATTACAGTGAGTATCTTCTTCTGTAGCATAGTTTTGTTAACAGCATCTGTGTGTGACCAAGGAGCTATAGTCCAGTACAGGAGTAGATTTGCCTGTGCAATTCTATGTCTGGATTCGGGCGTTAGGTAATTATGGATTCTGTACAGAGAGCCAAGCCTTTAGTGAAGCAGGTTGGCAGTGTTTTGAATATGGGTATCGAAGTTAAGGGTAGAGTCTAAGTGTACTCCTGGATATTTAAAGCAGCTGACTTTTCCAGGTAGTTCCTATTTTTGTGTTGATGCAGCACTTGGGGCTGCTTTTTCAGATTGTAGTTAGAACCAAACAAGCATTTGTCAATGCCGAATGTTGGCTTGCTGGCATTGGTAGTGCAGGAGCTAGGCAGATGCATCATAGGAATGGCAGTGAAGTATTGAACTGATGCCAACCCAGCCCACCCTGCAGAGAGTGATAGGCATTAGGGTGTCCCTTTGGGTGTTTGGTAGTGCAGGCGGGAAAACATGTCGGGCAGGATGTGAAAAATGGCAGCTGTACAGTTCATAGGAGGTGTAAAAATGCCAGTGTTGAAAATGTGGCATGTAAATATACCAAATTTGCAAAGCTACTAGGGTGCGTGGGAAATATGCAATGCACACTTGCAACACTGCCATTTATGGGCGTTTGGCACAAATTTTCAACATAGGCATTTTAGCAGCTCTACTCATGTACAGTGTCACTGTTATTTCCTCAAAGTGTCCCAAGAAGTGATTTAGCTACTTGACCACAGTGTTCTGCGCGGAAGTGCGAAAACACATTTTGGGCAGGATATGTGAAATAGCGGCTGTACTGTTCATCAAGAGGTGTGGAAAAATGGTGAAAATCCAGACTGAAAATATCACAAATGCACGACGCGATGCGGCGTGCGTGCAATCTGCCAATGCGCGCTTGTAACACAGTCATTTTATGGAGTATCATCACCAAATTTTCAACATAGGCATTTTAGGTCTTCTGCTCATGAACTGTGTCACTGTCATTTTCATAATCTGGCCCAAACACTGATTTCCCACAGCGACTGCGTTATTGTGCGCCGGAAGTGCGGAAACACATTTTGGACAGGATGTGGAAAATGACAGCTGTACTGTTCACAAGGAGGTGTACAAAATGACAATGCTGAAAATCCGGTGTTAAAATATTGTGAATCACCGCCAAATTTCTGAGCCTGCGTAGCAACTGTATAACTAAGTAAAACAGGCATTTGTTTGGATTTTTTCCACCAAATTTGGAACTTAGGCTTTTAAGAGGCCACCTCATGAACACTGCCACTGTCATTTTACGTTAATGGGCCCGAAAGGTGATTTGGCGCAGTGACTGCGAAATCACCTTTTCGAGGCTGGTACTTTCAATGACAGTGATAGAATTCATGAGTGAGGGCCCAAAATCCCACGCTGAAAATTTGCAGCCACAATTCCAAGAAATGCCTGAGATATGCAGCAAAGTTGAAAAAACCCTATTCACTCCATGATACAGCTTACCGGCATTTCCTCAGTTCATGATCGACTTTGAAGAGTGCAGGCCGTGTTCCCAGTCCACTGAAGATCGTCGCTGGACTCGGAGGTAAGTATGGGGTGGGGGGTGAGGGAGACAGGGTGCGCAGTGGGTGGGTGGGGAGGGGGGCATCGAGACTACGAGGGACGGTTTTTAGTTTTACAGGGGAAAAAAACCCCATCACGGGACAGTTTTCTCTCTGCAGAGCATTTGGCATGCTGGGGTGGGCTCCCAGCGTGCCACCTAATTGTTTTATTTTGGGGTGTCAGTAGCCAACGGGGATTGGGCACCCTCGCCGGCTCACAACGGGAGGGGATAATGCCGACGGATTGTGCACCCCATCGGCAAACAAAGACAGTGGTGGGGGTGAGCCAGGGATTGGCACCCCGGGCATTCAACAATTTGGGTGGGAGAGGTGATGCCGATGGGGGAGGGCCCCCTGCCGTGTACAAAGACAGCGGAGGGCCACCAGCCGAGGGGATTGGACACCCTCGGCATTCCACATGGGGGTATGCCGGCGGGGATGGGCTCCCGTCGGCACAGTAAAACAGCGGGGGTTACTGACAGGGGATTGGGCCCCCGGCGTCGCAGGGCCGTGAAGCCGCTTGCCGACCATGCTGATAATGGCGGCAGCACGCAGAAGAAGGTCCGCTGCATATGACGGCTTTTCCTAATTGCAGACCTTTGCTTAGATGTGCTCGCTCTATTATGTATGCATGGTGTGGTGCCGGCATGCAGGCTGATTGGGGAATGAGGATGCACCTACTGATGTGTGCCCCACATTCGCCAACAGCGGCCGTGGTCCCAAATCTGCACTCTCCCAATATGTTACTGTCTTGTGTCAATGTAAACATCGATTGGGTTTTCCATAGGTTCAGGACCATTTTTTCTAGAACGAACCATTCCTGCAAGTTTGTGAAGCTGTTTCCAGTACATGGTTGATTTAATTGATGTCTTTGCTGTGTGTATAGAACTGCATTGTCTACATAGAGAAGAGTATGTACTGGTTTGCAGATTGTTGGCAAATTGTTGATGAAGATTGAAAACAGAAGAGGCCTCAGTATGGAACCTTGAGTGACCCCACTGGAATTACGTTTGTACTTGAGACCGCGTTACCAATTTTCACCCTCTGTTTTCTATGGTTCATATAATCACTGAACCAGGCAGAGCATGGGATCTGAAGCCATGCTCGAGTCATTTGCTAGTTAATATGTTGTGGTCAACCAAATCAAAAGCCTTGGTTAGTTACACAAACATAGCTCCGCCAACAATCCCTTATCTATTGTGCGATAGATTGCATCCTTGAATTCAACCAGGGCTGTGTCAGTGCCATAACACCTCCTGAACCCATGTTGTTCCTTGCAGATTAGAGTGTGTTGTTCAAGATATTCAGTCAGTTGTGTTTGCACTATTTTCTCTTGCAGTTTGGCTAGAGCTGACAAAATTGAAATGTAGCGGTAGTTTTCCAATAGTGTCTTCTTCCCTTTCTTGTGCAGGGAAACTATAGCTGTTTTCAGAGGTCAGGTATGGTGTGGGTCATGAAAGATAGGTTGAAGATTTTGGCTATGGGTGGGGCTATCTGAGGGCAACAAGTTTGAGGAACTTTGGGAGCAAACCGCGAGATCCAACTGATTTGTCTGTTTTTAGGAGGCAATTAATTTAACAGCTTCGAATATGTGACCCTTTGAGATGGAACTTGGACAATTCATGATCATGATCATCCACGATAATGATCACAATGATCATGTTGAGACATGATCATCATGGTGGTGGGGGGGTCTAGGGACTTGGGATGGGAGTCCGAAGTACGGAGGTGGGTGATGATATTTTCCAGTCAGACTAGGGTGCCAATGACGATATTAAGGACTGGGGATTGATGTCAAAAATTGTTTTGGACTAGTTGGCCAGGATGGAACAGGAGTATGGAAGCCACCAGTTGTTGGAACTGCTGCCCCACAATGGCCACATGAACCAGGCCTCCTCTACACAAATGGACCACAACAGCAGCAGGTAAGGACTAAGAAGAGGGTGAAATGGGACTTCAGTTATATTCGGATGCAGAATCGGAATTGTATTCCAATTTCTCATCCAAAATTTTTTTTCAGAATTCAGTTTTCTGGCCTTGAATACTGAAATTTAAATTCTGAAATACTCAGAATCTGAGGAATCAGATTCTGTATGGTGGATTCTGAGCAACCCTAGCTGAAATAAAGTTTTGAAGCCACAAGCTACAGAGTCCACTCACATTCCACTAGCCCAAATGGTATACTTATTGTAATGCTGCTTCCTCCAATTCAAGCCAGTAGAGCTAGTCAAAGAAATATTTTGCATGTCCAGTAGAACTCTAGTAGCATATGCTAGTGAACTGATGCCATTTTCAACCCTTTTCATCACCTAGGACAGCTGCTCTAGGCACAATGGTGGAGGACAATGTGCCACTATCCAACACTCTAGGATACAGGCACATGTATGCTGTCATGGGTGATAGGAGGGACCAGAAATGGGAAAACGGCAACTGATCTGGGCATACTGGATGATGGCCCCTGCTCCCATCACAATCCCCATCCTCCCAAGGTGCTGATCTTCCCTTACTGCAACAGGGCAATCTCCCACCATGACTGCTAACTCTAAAGCTGGAAGCCATCAGAGGAACCAGGTACCTGGGAGCCTGGAGATTGCAGGAGGGCATGTGAGTCCTGCAGTAGCATGACTTATTTTGGCCAAAGATTGGGATGCCTGGGATGGAGAGGTGCAGAAAACAAAAATCCCAAATGAAAGAGCCCAAACCTTCACCTTAAAATCACACCTGACCCCGCCTAATGCCATCTCTTCCTCACGGTCTCCTATGTACCTCGAGGAATCAAACCAAGCGGTCCAGTCCCTCACTGACTACCTCACATCTCTCCTCACAAAGTGGAGCAAGTCATCCTAGGTGAACTCAATGTTCCTCCACTGCTTCCCATATAAGGGACTCCTTGCTGCTCTGAATATGTCCCAGTTAGTCACCCAGCCCACCAGATTCAACCACTCTACTAGCACCAGCACTCTCCTAGATGTTGTTATATCTAACCGCACCCACAAAATCCGGGATGTCACTGTCCTCCCGACTCTCTTAGCGATCACTCCACAGTCCTCTGTCTCTGGTCATCCTCCACTCTGAAGCCAGTGTCCCAGGCCACTCTACGCTGCCGCTTACACCCCAGCTGCCTCAGAAAATTAAAACAATACCTAGTCCAACTAGACTGGTCCCTATCCAGCATGCCCTTGACATTGACTCAGCTCTTGACCACTTCACAAATGCCTTCTGTAAGGCTTGTGACCTTTCGCTCCGCTCACCAGGACCCGCTCAAAAATGCAATGCCCCATGGATCACCCCGCCCTCCTCCAGAGACTCAAAACAGACATAATCTCTGGCACATTGTTGTAGAATCTGGAAAGGCATCTGATAGACAGGCCTACAATGCAGAACGCAATAAGTGCACTTGGGCCATTAGGCGAGCCAAGGGAGAGCACTACCAGACCACCTTCACTTCCACTTGGGGTTCAGCCCAGACATTCTGGGATAATATGAAAGAGCTAAATGGGAAGTCCTGCTCCCCCCACCATCTCAGCTCTCCATCAATGGCACTCCCACCACAGATCCACTTCTTATAGCCGATTGCCTTAACACTGCCTTCTCTGACCTCAGCTCAGTCCTCCCAGCAGCTTCTTTGACCCAATCCTCACTTCTCTCCCTCTGGTCCTGCATCACCCACCATTCTACCTGCACACTCTATCCCACCAAGAAGCCAGGCTGCACCTGCCAAAGCCTTAGACAGCAATAACCCCAGCAGTAACCTCTTCGACTCCAGGATCCTCCTTACGGTCTTGGACAAGTCCTAGTCCCGTGACTGACCTTCTAAACCAGTCTGTATGCCTGGGTCAGTTCCAAGTTCTTGGAAAACTGCTGAAATCACACCCATACAAGAGTGGGACTGGTCCACCCCAACAATTACCGCCAATCTCCATCCTCCCCACTCTCTAAAGTCCTTGAAAAGTGGTGTTGATCCAGCTGCCTGAATACCTAACCAAGTATGACATTATGTGCTCAGAGCAGCCTGGCTTCCGCCCATGACACAGTACAACCACAGCTCTCCTGGAATTCTCCCAACACCTGCATGCCTCTCGACTCTGGCAGCCTTGCAGGAGCAGTGCTCATTGACCTCTCCAAGGCCTTTGACACTGTCTGTCATCCCCTTCTACTCGACTCTCTCCACCAACTTGGTTTCTCTGGTGGTCCCATTTCCTGGCTCTCTAGCTACCTCACTGCTATATCCCAGCATGTCAAGATCAGCGGCTCCCTCTCCAGCACTTTTCCCGCTCACTCGGGGTCCCTCAGGGCTCCATCCTGGGTCCAATACTTTTTAGTCTCTACCTCAACACCCTCCCAGCTCATGTACCAGTAAAATGCTCCTCTACACCAATGATGCAGCCCTCGTTGCCTCACATTCCAGTCCCACCTCCTCCAATTATCCCTCTAGCAAGCTTACAACCAAGCCGAAAGGTGGTTCGGTGACCGCTAGACTGGTCATTAACCTAAAGAAAATCAAATCAATGCTCTTCTCCCACCACCAAAATAAAGCTAAAATACCCCTCTTGATTATCCCCAGCACTCTGCACCTGCTAGAACAAGTGACCATATACAAGTACATAGGCATCACATTTGATACTGCCCTCTCCTTCCACACCCACATTAATGCCCTGTCAGCCACCATTAACTCTCAGATTGGCCTTCTACACCAGCACAGGGACTGCCTGCCTCAGGTTTCCCTCAGGCTGGCCATCACCTTCTCTGTCTTGTCCCTTGTGGACATGGACTTGCCATCTACACCGCAGCTGACAAGACTGCCTCTCCAAAATCCAACTCTCCATCAATAAGGCATGTAGGATCCTGATCAGTGCCCCAGCTGCACTCACACTTGCTTTCTCTATACTACCACAAATCTGCTCAACTTTGAGGGTGACTGCTCTACCAGACCTGCCTTCTCGCTAAGAAATCACTGCTAGGACTCTCCCCATGGGGTTGCCACCTCTCTACAGCAGTCATCATCGTTCATTGCCACTTGTAGCTCTGTTAAGGCCACTTTCAAGGTGCCCAGAACCAAGACCTCTTTGCCCAGAGATCCTTCCTCTACGAGCCCCACCTGGTTCAACTCCCTCCCTAGCTTCATCTCCAACTTGCCAAAATTGGCTCCTTCAAAACAGCCCTTTGGAGCCATATTTTTAATACCTGCTGTTGTAGGTGCAACTAACCCCTGTTGTAACCTGTGGTACCCAGCTGCATTGTCCCTGGCTTCACAACGTCCACTTGACAGCCTCTCCTCCCCAAGACCCACTCCTTCCCTACTAGGTCCAAACAGAGATGTAACCTGCTGTCTTCTCTGAGGACCTACTATATCCATGAGTGTAACTAACAATTTTGTAACTTTATGTAACCTAAGTAATGTACAAACGACTACATTATGTAATAATAATAATTAACTTTATTTATATTAGCTTTCAGAAACCAAGGCGCATTCCAAAAGATTAAATACAAACAAAACAAACAAACAGTAATATAAAACTGTTAAAACAAATACAAAACATTAATCAAGGACACCATATGCCTTATTCCATAAAAGGATTTAAGAGCCTGTTTAAAGCTCCCCACGGTCGAACACTCCCTTATCTGACGTGGTAGAAAATTCAAAGGGTTGGTGCCACAAACATAAAAGCCGGGCACCAGCTGATTTCAATGTAACCCTAGGAATCTCTAGCAACCCTCGTTGGCTGAGCGGAGCAACCTCACAGGGCAGTAAGAGTCAGGAGATCTTTCAGGTAGTCAGGGCCCAGATCATGTAGGGCTTTAAAGTCAGTAATCCAACTTTGAAGGTGATCCGCCACTGAACTGGTAGCCAGTGCAGATCCCGCAGCACCAGAGTAATATGAGATGTTCTAGAGTACCTGTAAGTACTCGAGCTGTGGAATTCTGCATCAGCTGAAGGTGGCAGGTATCAACCCCGGAAGCCAAGGTAAAGCGAGTTGCAATAGTCCAGGCGTGAGGTCACAAAGGCATGGATCAAAGTTGGCAGATTGCTGGATGGAATGAGGTGCTTGATTCTGGCTATGTTTCTCAGATGATACAATGAAGATTTTACCACTGCTGTCACTTGAGATTGTAAAGTCAGCCCAACATCTAAGATCACCCCAGATCTCGCACGTTCAGAGACCAGTAACTGACATCCCACAAAAACACCCCAGAGGGGAGCTGGCCACAGGTCCCCTATCAAGTAATCAGATCCAAAACCAACACCGCGGTCTTCCCAGAATTCAACTTCAACCAACTGGACCTCATCCAATCCTGGATTTCCTCCAGATAGCTATTAAATACCGAGACAGCTCCTTCCTGGTCAGGTGCAAAGGACAGGTACAGTTGGGTATCATCTGCATAACAGTGAAACCCAACCCTGCACCGTCTGACAATGTCTCCGAGGGAAGCATGTCACCACAAACAACATGGGGACAATATAGAGCCCTGAGGGACCCCACAAAAAGAGAGAATGAATCAGAGGAAAACCCTGACACCACCTCTGAGATCTTCCGTGAGGTATGATGTGAACCATCTGAGCACAACCCCAGAGACTCCACAAATACATCTCAGGTGCTCCAAAGAACCCCATGGTCAGACAGTGTCAAATGCTGAAGATAGATCCAGTAACACCAGAATAGACCGTTTTCTTGGTCTCTCGCCATCAGGAGATCATTGAGCACCAACCAGCGCAGTCTCGGTACTATGCCTCTACGGAAACCTGATTGAGAGGTTCGTAGATGCTATGGATGGTCAAGTGGTTCTCCAATTGAGCTACTACCACCTTCTCAATCACCTTCCCTGCAAAGGGAGGTTTGAGATAGGTTTGTAGTTAGACAGACATTCTGGGTCCAAAGCGGTTTCTTCAACAAGGGTGTCACCACTGCCTCTTTCAAGGACAGGGGATATTCAGCCTAGTCAAGAGAGGACCAGACAATCTGTGCTACAGCCAGTAGAATAGAATCTCCACACCCTAAGATTAAGGGTGTGGGACCTGAATCTAAACTACAGGAGGTAGTAACCTAAGTGTATCTATGTTAAATGTTCCTTTACTGCACCTGTAATGTTATCCTCTGTTTTAATCTGCACTGTAATAACTGTCTTGATGTCTGCCCCCACGACGAGGTGCCTTTGTAAATGAGTGTCTGACTCAAAGGTTGTTAACCCGATTTGTAATGAATAAATAAATGAATAAAAACAAACAAACACTGTGTTATGTGCCTGTCCAGAAAGGTGCACTAACAAATGATCAGATCATGACCAAACCTGCGACGAGATTTTCAGAGGGTGGGGAGATGCTTGGCAGCATATGGTTTCCTATGCTGCTTAGTGCACTACCACCATGCCACCACTACAAGCTGTCATCAGAGTAGTCTGCCATTAAACTGGAGAAGCCTCTTTTAAATTATCCTTTGTGCTCGGCTAGCCTCCGTGTCTTCTGTCCCAATCAGGGCAGTACCCTAGGTTGCTAGTGTGCCGGAGCAATCTCATATCGCTTGGGTCCATGAAGCTGGCATGGACTTCTGTTTTTGTTTTTTTGTAAATTTACTATTTTTGCCCCTACCTTGGTGTTGGATACCTGCCAGCTTTCTTGGGCCACTTTGCCACCACATTATATCATAGGGCTCAACCCACCAAACAGTATTCAAATCCAGAGGTAGGGCTCAGACATTAGGTTGTGGATCACCTGAGGGTGTAATTCTTCCTTGCAAGCATGGGAGGTAGGGTGTCAGTGACAAGGAGTGGGGTGGGGGCTAGTATAAAGCTAATGGCAGGGCCTTCATCCCAAGTAGATCCTTTCTTTACCCTATGACAAACCAACTCTGTGCCACTCTTGTACTGGCCTGTGGTGGAGGAACTGACTTTGTATGGTTACCCAGGTCCTCTCCAATCTAGAAGAGCACTGCAGAGTGATCAGCAATAACCCACATACTGCTGCATGCCCAGAGGCTGCCAGCCTGAAGCATGGGAGTCGGGATCAAGACTCAGTCCTAAGTCTCTTGGGCAGCACACCCTGCCAGCCCTGACTTTTATTATATTGCACATAATTACAAAAATAACTGCTCTGTAAAAGAGAAAAAAAAACAAACAGTCACAATATGATACTTCACCCTTCACCTAATTGTTACACTCACCTGTCAGTGTTAAACCTGAAGAAATAGAAATATTGAAATTAAGACAGTAGCCACACAGCAAATAAGATGTAAAGAATGATTTCCAAAACAATTAAAAAAATGCCTCTTCTTCTGGCATATAAATAGGAAACTTGAAATATTATAATTTAAATTGTGCCTTTATTCAGTATAAGAAAAGGCAGTTAGTATGAACTGGACAACAAAACAGCTAAGCCAGAAAACTGTAGTCAGGTAGTTTCCTCTTTGCTCTACACTTAAGGAGAGAGATATATTGTGATGCCACATGGTCACGCTTACTCAACAAAAATGGGTAAAGACAAACAATTTTTTCAACTGCATTTAAAATGCTGTTTGGTATATACTTGTCCTTGCCACATACTTTAATATTCTCATGAATTTTCCACTATTTTAAGTGACTCTGTCTCCTTACTAGCTTTACAGTACCTCTAACAGCCTGGATCATTCATGCTGCCTCTCTCTCCAGCCATCTCTGCTCCAACTGATTATTAGAAGATTTGTTTTGTCAGTAAAACAGGAAACAGAAAGTGGCTAGGTATATGAGTTTGTGACATCAGAAATCATCATTACAGATGATTTTAGTATGTGCTTCAAGAATTGCATTGGTATCCTGGGATCATCATGCAGTCATCAGGTTATTTTTAAACATTTTCTGATCACTTCTTGTCTTGATGATGCTTGATAAAACTGGAATGACTTCTAAAATGATCGAATGACATCAGATTACTCTGGGATAGCTTCTGAAGGATTCTGATTTGGCTTGGCAATGAGCTAGGGAAGCACTAAGCAGATCAGAAGATCTACCAATTTAGGAAATGTGGCACCACCGGGAGATTTTAATCTCCCAGATTTGAGGTGGGGATCATGAGCTAGTAGTACTAGGAGTTAGGCCCCAGTAGATTCATTACAAGAGCGCTCCTGTGTCCTACCAGGAAGGAAGCCATTCTTGACCTGGTTCTGTAAAACCACAATGTGTGGAAGAAGTCTGGGCAGGAGCCCTAGGGTTGAGTGATCATAACTCAGTTTGGTTCACCTTAGCCCTAGAAGATAGGAGGACTAAATCTAAATAAGACATTAGCCTTAAACTTGAGGTGGGCAGATTTTAGGAGAATGAAGAGAACCTCTAAGACAATGGTTCTTAGACTATGTCAGAGTGAGCCTCCCAAATCCATGGAAAGATTTTGAGCCTCCCCAAAAACTGAAATAATATTTGGCCTCCCCAAGGAAAAATAACATGCCGTACTGCATGATACGCCATGAATAAATTGAAACCCCTTTAGTACTTAACTCACATTCAGTTCTTTCATTTAGTTCTTTGTCTTATACTGATGTATTGAGCTCTTGTGCTCAAAGGCATTATCTGAATAACAAATAAATAAAATAAACAAATATTATTATTCAGTTTATTGTAACCCCAGCCAGCCTACTTGGTCCACTATTTTCATTCTTGAACCATTGTTACCCTTGTTGCAGTACCTTCATGGTCAGACTACTTTCTCTGTTTCCTCTCTATATGAAATAACCTTCCCACATACTTCGCCTCCCCTTTCCCTGCTCCTAAACAACTTCTCTGGGATTACTTTTGCTCCTTCCTGCTATTGCTCTTAGAACTTCTATGCACAGTCCTTGTATTTGGGCTGTTCTGCCATCAGTCTACAAATTGATCAGTTACCACCACTCATTATCAGTTTATTGTTCATATTTGTTTGCACTATTCACTGTGTATTTCTTGATTGTTTTGCAGTTACCTTTTGAAATGTATTCACTACCTACCTCCCCGGGTACACCTGAAATGACCCTTGGCTCATTCACCTTCCTTGTCACCTATTAGTAAACACATACATAAAATTCACCTACTATTATCCTCTTTCAAGTTTGCTTCATCTCTTCACACAAAATACATAAAACTCAAAATTTATATACTGTACTTTTCAGACTTGCTTGAGCCTCCCCTGGAACAGGTTGGGGCCTCACGGAGGCTGGCCTCACCATTGAGAACCCCTGCTCTAAGACAAACTGAGGGAGGAAGGGATAGAGGTGACAGAGAAAATGTGGGAACTAATTAAGGATTGTCTTCTGAGGACACTAAAACCTGCCTGAAGCAGATAAGTAAATGCAAAACACAAGAAGCATTTCTGGTTTTGCATGGGAATGGGAGAAACAGTCAGGGCAAAGGGCTGTACTGGAGAAGTTCAAGGTGAATCAATCTGAGGATAACAGAGAGCATGCTTAGTAAAAATAAAGGAGTAAGCAAAGTCATAAGGAGGGCAAAGGCAGAGATGTAACTGAGGATAACCACTGGTGTAAATGAAAATAAAAAGACCTTCTTTAGATATACCATAGAAAGAGAAAACTAAGGTGTGAATTGTGTGTGAGCAAAAATTGAAAAATGTTTGATACAGAGTAAGATAGGAAAGCTGACATACTTGATGAGCACTTTCGCTGTACTCACACGGTTGTGGCAGTGGGCCCACTTCCTGACTGTGGAAGGCAAGCTGGGGGTGGTGGGACATAGGGTACTGAAACTGGGACCAGTCCTGGAAGATAGGGTACTTAAGGGGCTATAGGCACTCAGGGTTGATAAGTCTCTGGGACCAGATGGGTTGCACCCTGGAGTGCTGAAGGAATATTGGCAGCAGCTAGCAGGGTCTCGATGGTCTTATTCAACTATTTTCTGGAGACTTGGGTAGTCCCAGAGGATTAGAGGAGTGTGGACATGGTCCCCTGCTTAAGAATGGGAGCAGAAAGGTTTTGGGAAACTATAGGCCAGTTAGCTTGACCTCTGGTAGGTAAGATTCTGAAGCTGTCATCAAGGAGCAACTTGTGGAATTTCTTGAAACAAATGGGCTTCAAGACAGGAGTCAGAATGGCTTCGTAAGAGAAGGTTATGCCAGACCAACCTGAAGAGATTTTAACTATGTAACAAGGACAGTAGACAAGGGTCAGACAATTGATGTGCCATCTCTAGTTTTCAGTAAGGCCTTTAACTCAGTATCCAAAAGAAAGGTTATCAAAAAACTGGAGGATCTGGGGTTGTGGCAAGCTAACAAGGTGGGTACAAAATAGGCTAGGAGGTACTTGGTAGTTAATGAGGAACATTCAGAGGTCAGGAGGTCACAACTGGGGATCCATGGGGGTCAGGTACCAGGACTTGTGCAGTTTAATGTGTCCATCTACAATAAAGGTAAAGGAATCAAGGGAAAATGTTGCCTTTATGAAGATGATAGTAGATTCAGTGGGAGGATAGACTCTGAAGAGGTGGTCAGGGACATAAAGAAGGACCTAGAAAATGTGAGGGTTGGTTCAAGGTGTGGCAGCTGAAGTTTTTGTTTTTCAGGCTCCTTGCAGTCCTCGGCACTTGGCACCACTCAGTCCCCACTGCGCCCTCCCATCCCCTCACCTTCTTCCAGGGTTAATTTTATTCCTATGTTGCCCCCATGGTCCCCGCTGTGGTGCAGCATTTGGGATGAGGCCAGATCCCTTTGGTACACAATATCCATTCATCGGGATAGTGCCCATGTCAGTGAGTGCAGGGCCTGTGGATGCAGTGAGGCCACCATGGTTTAAGGCTCTGGGCTGTAAATTTGGAGACCTGGGTTTGAATCCCACAGCCCCCCACTTGCATGCTGTGTGACCCTGAGCAAGTCACTTAACTTTCCTGTGCTCCCAGGTCGCACCTGTTAACAAGCTTTCAGCTTAGTGTGCTATTCCTGGCTAAACAATTGGAAAAAAACAAAACCAAAAAAAAAAACATGCTGCTGGGGGGTCCACTTTTCACCTATTGCATCCCTCAAGATGCAGGTGGCTCTGGTATGCATGCATGCAAACGAGCATAGCATGGAACCAACCTGTGTCTCCCCTACCTGAGTCACTCCGTGCACTGCCACCAGTGATCACTCAGATGGCAGTATAGCATTGTGCTTCTTCCCTCCCTCCCAGAGGAGGAGAGCATCCTCTGGGATACTTGATTCTCTTCCCAAATGTGGGTCACTGGCATTGTGAGAGGTAATGATACCGCCGTGCCAAAGGGACAGCTGAGACAACTGAAGTTTAATGCCAAGAAGCGCAAAGTTATACACATAAGTAAGGGAAACCTGAAGCTGAGTTTTGTTGTGGACAAATTTATGACTGACCACAGAATAAAGGAACTTGGGATCCATCTTAAAGTGATAGTCCAAGTCAACTTCATAGTGCACCAAGGCAGAGGGAAGGCAAACAGGATTCTGGGATGCGTGGGGAGGGGTTCTCCAGAAGAAGAAAGAGGAGCTGTTGTCTCTCTATGAGTAACTGGTGAGGCCACACCTGGAGTATTGTGCTTAGTGCTACAGCCCACACTTGTAAAGGATATGGACCATTCAGACTCTGTCCAAAGGTGTACTACAAAATGATACAAGGTCAGCTGAGTCAATCCCATGAGGATCGTCTGATCAGGCTAAATATATACTAGCTGGAGTCCAGAAGAAAGAGAAAGGACATAATAGAAACCTCTTAAAATTTGAGGGAGATAAACAAGGTAGAGTATCACAACCTGTTTAAGCACAGTGAGGATTAGCAACTAAGGTAAATAGTATAAACTGATGGTGGTGGTGGGGATGGTTTGATGCAGGAAGGACGTGAGGAAGCATTTCATTACAGAAAGAGTGGTAGATAGATGGAATAGTTTGCCAATGGAAGTGATAAACTCCAAGATGGTGATAGGTTTCAAGAGGGCATGAACAGCTATAATGGACTGGTGAAAAGTAAGGCAAGGATGAGGATGGAGTGTGGGGTAGTGAGCTTGATCTGCCAATGGGCATATGACCTAGGCAATACTAAGGGCAGGTAGGTACAACTCAAGTAGGAAACTGGCCAGACATGAGGGATAATAAGTCTTTTCTGCTGGCACCTTTCTATGTTTTTATGCAAAACACACAGCTTCAAACTACTAGCAGGTTCCAGAACAGACTGGATGATTTGTGTCGTTATCTGCTCATACCTTTCTATGCTTCTACTGTAGCTTGAGGCAGCAACACACCAGTCAGTATGTTACTATAGCAACAATAGTATAATGGTAGAGTTTATAAGGTAATAATATATGGGACTACATAAACTCTGGGCCACTGGCTGATAGGTTTATGATGTCCTTATTGTGGTTGTTAGATTGTTAAGACCCCAGCACAGGGTCTATTATGGTTATTCTGATTGCACAATACATTTTAATTAGAAAAACATGCATTATAATTATTTTTAGATAAGTTAAAATGAGATTCGTGCTGTTATTCTTTACTGTACATGTTACTGACAGAATGTTGACTGCAAAGAGAAGTTTGTGGATGTTAGTCACAATGCAAGGAGTAGCATGCAGTTCCATTATTGAGTCTACTGTCCTGTTGTGGAAAAATAATGGGACAGTAGCTCTGCATTCTTATTGGGTGTTGAGGGAACTTTTCAGTATAATATACCTTACTGTACCGATAGATCCTGGTGTCACAGACCACTCCCCTGTGGGGCAGGGATTCCCAGGGCTACAGTGAATCCTTATGATCAGGGTCAGGGTTACCCCTCCTCTGTCCTTTTAGCATGCTTGCTGTTTCACAACTAAACGTATGGCAGAGAATCCCAAGGCTCCGTCCCTCTCTCCATGTTGGGGGTACAAATACAAGTCTCGAGTCTGTGTTTCTGGATAGAACCCTCTTGGCCACTGAGCAACAAGCCAGAAAGCCACAGGTGTGTATAGGCCCTCAGGAAAAGCCCTATATACCCTATTACTGTATGTGTCTTTCCCCAGAAATGCAGAGACCAGTTCAAACCCTCACAGACTCCTCCTTGAGACCTTTCATGTTTCCTCCCTCCTTTCGTCTACAGAGTCCCTTGTGGTACTTTACTTTGGTAGTGTTTAGCCCTTAAGCAATCACACAGGTGTAGTATAGTTTGAACAAACCCTCCCAAACCAACACACACAAAGACACTGGCAGAATTATCTTAAAGTAAGCCATATGCTTTACTAATTAATTATTAAATACAATAAATAACTTAAAGGCAGATCATTTTAGACATTGGTTGCAGAATATGAAAAGAAAATGGAACTATATAATAAAACCTACACCTTAAAAATGTGAGATTTTTAAAGTTCTTCCTCAAGTCCTTGGTTGCTGAATTTGAACTGCAAAGTGTCCTTAGAAAAGTAATTGAATCTGGGCTGTTGTGGTCCAGGAGAATTTCTTGGAAAAAATGTCTCTCTCTCTCTTTCAGCAGGACATGGTCCCAGTGCAAACAGTTAAACATAGACTTTGATGGCAGATAAGGACCACTTGGCCCACCAGTCTGCCCATTTCCCTACCTATTGGATAAGCTGCAGTTTCTAGTTAACCAACAGCCTATTTCCTGCAACCCCCACTATAATTGCCTTATGTCTGTCCCATGCATGTTTGAATTCCTCCACTGTTTTAGACCCCACAACCTCTCAGGAAGGCGGTTCCATGCATCCACCACTCTCTCGTGAAAAAGAATGTCCTCACATTACCCCTGAGCCGTCCCCACTCTAACTTTAAATTGTGCCCCTTGTTCTTACACATCTCTTTTCTGAAGATGCTACCCTCCTGGACTTTGTTGATTCCCTTGAGGTACTAAAAGTTTCAATCATGTCCCCCATCCCTTCTTTCATCAAGAGTATACTTAAGCTCTCTCAGTCTCTCTTCATATGGTTTCTGATGTAGACCCTGCACCATTTTAGTTGCCCTCCTCTGGACTGCTTCCATCCTGTCTATGTCTTTGCATAGATGAGGTCTCCAAAACTGCACGAGTACTCCAGATGGGGTCTCACCAACTGTCTGTATAGAGGGATAACCACTTCCCTTTCTCTACTTGTGATGCCCCTCCTATGCATCCCAGTATCCCTCTGGCTTTCCCTACTGACTTCTCACATTGCTTACCCGTTTAGGTCATCTGATATGACTACACCCAGATCCCTTTCCATTATTGTTGTCTTTAGTACCTCCCTGCTATTGTGTTTTCTTCTCCTGGATTTTTATTTCCCAGGTGCATTACTTTGCACTTCTTTGCATTGAATCTAAGTTGCCATATGTCTGAATATTCCTCCAACCTGGCCAAGTCCTTCTCATCCTTTCTCCCCCCTTGTGTATCAACTCTGTTACAGATCTTTGTGTCATCCGCAAAGAGGCATACCTTTCCTTCAGACCCTCTGCAATGTCACCTATAAAGATGTTAAGAGGACTGGACCCAGTACTGAGCCCTGAGTACTCCACTAGTAACCCCCTTTCTTCAGAATGTGTTCCATTCACTATTACCTTCTATGTCCTGTTGTGCAGCCAGTTTGCTACCAGGCTACCACCCTGGGACCCACTCCCAGGCTGGCTAACTTGATTATTAATCTTTTGTGCGGGACTGCGTCAGATGCCTTGCTAAAGTCTAGGTAGACCATATCCACAGCTCCTCCCTGGCCTATTACTTTGGTCACCCAGTCAAAGAAATTGATTAGATTTTTCTGACATGACCTTCCTTCTGTGAAACCATGCTGCTTTGGGTCCCTGTGCCCCGGCTGGCCTCTAGGTACTCAACAATTCTTTCTTTCAGAAGTGATTCCATCATTTTTCCCACCACTGAGGTCAAACTAACAGGTCTGTAGTTTTCTGCTTCTGCCTTGCTCCCACTTTTGTGAAGAGGAATCACATCTGCCCTCCTCCAGTCCTCAGGTACCACCCCATCTTCCCATGATTTGTTAAAAGTGTGGTTAGTGGTGTCACTAGGTCCTCCTTAGCTCTTTTAGGATTCAAGGTGAATCCGTCAGGTCCCATTGCTTTGTCCACCTTGAGTTTTAGGAATTCTTTCAGTACTCTTTCTTCTGTAAATGGACTGGTATCAACCCCACTATCCAGAGTGCTTCTACTGTTTGGTTTAGGTAACTCCTCCTCTTCTTCTTTTGTGAATACTGAGCAAAAGTATTTATTCAATATCTCTGCCTTTTCACAGTCTCCTCTGCCCACCTCCCTCTCCTTTATTAATCTTCACTATTCCTCCCTAATGTACCTATAAAGGTTTTATCCCCCTTCTTAACTGAGTTGGCTATCTTTCCTCGGTTTGGGCCTTTGCTTTTCTGACTGCCTTCCCACTTCTTTCTGCTTTAATTGATACAGTTCCTGTCGTGCTCTGTCTGTGATTCCTTATACTTTTGAATGCAGCCTTTTCTCCTTAACCTTCCCTGACACCTCTTTGAGAGCCATAGTGTTTTTATTCCGCTTTGTTTTCTTTATTTATTTCACACAAAGGCTTGTTGCCTCCATGATGACAGTTTAGATTTTCTCCATTGTTCTTCCACCTCTCCTTTCTGGCCATTTGCTAATGCATTCCTCAGGTATTCACCCATTGTGCCAAAGTCAGCCCTTCTAAAGTCCAGTATCCTTGTCTTTGTATGGCTTGTCTCCATGGTTGTGTTTATTGTGAAGCACACTGTGCAGTGGTCGCTTGTTCCCAGATGTCTACTGACTTCTAAGTTTGTGATCCTCTCCATTTGAGAGTACCAGGTCTAATATTGCTCCCTCCTGGTGGGTTCCACCACTAGCTGTCTAAGGCATGCTCCTGTAGGGCATCAAGAATGATCCTGCTCTTGGATGTGGCTGCAGTCCATGTCACCCAGTTAACATCTGGCATATTCAGGTCCCCATCAACAGTATCTCCCCTTTTCAGCCATTTTGAGAATGCCCTCTATCATTTTCTTGTCCATTTCTCCCTTGAGATGGGGTCTGTATACAACCCTTGTGCGGTTGTGATGCCATTCCCTGTCTCCAAGGTGACCCAGAGTTCCTCTTGTCCTCCCCATTACTTTTTAGTTCTGTAGCTTTGATCCCTTCCCTTATGTGAGAGCTACTCCACCTCCTCTTTTACCCTCCCTGTCCCTTCTGTAGATTGTGTACCCTGGTATGTTGACATCCCAGTCATGGTTCTCCGTGTACCATGTTTCTGTGACTGCCACAATATCCAAGTGTTCCTCTTCCATCAGGGCTACTAGCTCTGGAAGCTTGTTCCAAGACTACGGGCATTGGTACTCATTGTCCTCCATTTAATGTTGGCTTTATCCTTTTTACCCCATCCCTGCTTTTATTGCCCTTGTCCATTTTCCATTTACCCTGTCCTACCCTCTGTCAAGCTCTGTACCTCAGTGTTTACCTACTACCTGCCATGTTTTGGGGGGAGGCTTGAACTTTCCTGTTTCCTATCAGCACCTCCCCCTTGGCTAGTTTAAAAGCTTGCCAAGGAAGCCTTTAAACCTGTCACCTAGGAGCATGTTTCCTTCCTGGACAGATGCAGACCATCATGCCAGTATAGACCTTCATCTCTCCAGGTGGATCCCCAGTCCCCAATGAAGCCAAAGCCCTGTGTTCTTCACCAGTTTGCAACCATTCATTAAACTGCATGGTGTGCAGTACCTAGCCTCACTCCTGCCATGGACTGGTAGCACCTCTGAGAAGGTTACCGTGCTTGCTACCTGTCTGAGGCCCTCCCCAACTCCACAAATTCATCCTGCACTGCACTGATCTCATGCCTAGCTAGGTCATTTGTCCCAAGGTGGACAATGATATCTAGTTTCCTCTCCTGTGATGCTGCTTCTTCAATCCTGAGGATTCGCTTCATGTCCCTCAAGCCATGGCACCAGGCAGGCTCCTTACTTCCCTCTCTCCCTTCCCCAGGTCTACACCCATAACAATTGAGTCCCCTATCAGAGCTGTTTCTTTCCCTGTGTTGTCCCTTGTCACTCTTTTGTGGGTCTCCCTTGTGGATGTCCCCAGCATTCTTCTTGGTCTCCAATGAGGGTGTCATCATAGAGGAACCTTGATTTGTCAGACTGACATATGATTTGTGTAGAGGTGCAGCTCGGGGCTACACCTGTTCCACCACCCTCACCCTCCCAGAACCTACTGTGGTCCATCTGCTCTTCACACGCCGACCTCTGAGGCAGTGGTTGTGAAACTGGTGCTCTTTGGGTGGGGGGCCTCCTTAGTCCTTGCCAGTTCAGTCTGGAGGTGGGCAACCTCCTCCTCAGAGCTGACAGTTGCCTGCAAATAGGGCAACAACACAGGTTCCAGAATGTCTCCTGAAAATTGCTTCCCACAGTCAGTGCATTGCACCACTCCCCATGTCCCTCTTCCTTATAATATACAATGAGTAATATATAATTATTTTTTTGTGTGTGTGTACTTACACTTTATGCACTGTGCTGGGTAATTAAGAATATGACAGTTCTGCTCCAAGAACTGTTGAGGAATGATGTCAGAACCTTGGCTATAAGAAATGCCACACCTGGGGTGGGCGGGTGAGGGAAGGGTGGGTGGGTAGGCCACAACCATTGGTGACTGTTAGAAACAATCAAATATACCACTGCTCCACCACCCTGGTGAGTACCCCTTTATAGTAAGTCAACCAACACCACAATGTACTAGACCACTGCTCCTACAAAACCACTCTACTGAGTCCAGGGATAAAAACGAACTCACTGTTCAGCCAGCAGGACACTTCTAAAATATTGCACAAATATCCTTCTAAATCCTATGTGTCTAGCACAGAAATCAAGCAACTTCAGTTGCATTACAACCCTCTGGTTATAAAATTACTGCACTTTAATGGAATCCTGCAATTCTTAATGCCAATAAGAAAATAATGAAACTTTCTGTAGAATGTGTAGCTTACCTTCCTAGTCCCCTACAATATATGTTTTACCAAGTTACCAGTTCCTCAAATGCGTTCTAGTTTGTTCTCTGTAGTATAGCAAGTTTCTCAGCTTCCAACAGGAGCAGGCAAGTATTTTCCTTCACATGTAACTTGAATTGGCAACAGAAAAGAAGGCCAAAAGGCAGCTGACAGAAGCAGAAGGCAAAAGGCTAAAAGGCACTGATAAAGTCGTGCACCCCTGTTTAATGAGGTTTCTCAACAGGCATGTCCAGTAATACTGACCTGCTCTGCAGTTGGCTAGCATTCCATCTCCATGGCTACACAACCAATCAGGTTTAATATTTTTTACAAAATACAAATGTTCGTTTCTGAGCAGGGAACAAAAGACTTAGAGGCAAGTCAATTTCAGCCTGAATTTTAGGAGTAGATACAGCTCCTCCCTAAATGGCTGTAATCAAGCTAAACTGAGTATAGCAATTTACCTAAATGCTAGTCCATTCAGCTGTAATTAGATTAACTCAGGGCAGATCTCTCAGGACAAATGGTCCACAGATATCATGGCTCCTCTAGAGGCCTGGGTCTTTCACAAGCAAATTGAGATACCTGTTCTCTCAGTTATGCTTAATTAGCCCTTGGTTTTCTTTTAAATGGTTTAATCAAACTCCAGTCCCTGGTTAAGCAGCTAACAGTTTCTGCTCATCAACAAGAAATGTCATCATTCCAAGGCCCATATTTTCCTTGTACCCATGATCCCTTGTAAGTTAGACTGTGCCACCATGGGCCTCCCTGATTCATTATATACTTTATATATAACATGAAATATGATTAAAACAATAAGGTACAGCTTTATCCCACCACACCTGGTGTAACAAGGCTTTATTAAATGCAAAAGTGCAAATACATTGGATGCAAAGTATCAGTTGTCCCACCCACAAAACTGCAGGTTGCAGGTTAGCTAATGTTTGTACCAATAATTACAGTATGTCTGCTTTCTTAGAGCTAGTCAGCTTTCGGGTGACTGACTTGATTGCAAGCTAAATGGCCATTTTATATTCTGTTATTGATAAGGAAACAGAGTTTATATGCTGAAGTTCTTTTGTTTCTATCGTTTAATGTTTACGTTTATTACAGTATTTTTATTGTGAAGTACTTTAGACTCAACAGACACTATATAAACAAAATGCTGTCCGTCTGTCTGTCTATCTCTCTATCTATCTATCTATCTATCTATCTATCTATCTATCTATCTATCTGTCTACCAGTCTATCAATCTATCTATGTTAACTATTTTACTTGTTGGGTAGAGGTGCTCTGTGGTGTCTGTGGAGGCAGTCTTCCTGTACTCATATGCCATAATCATCATCACTTTCATGTCTTATTCCTAAAGTACTGTAACATAACCCTGGTGGCACTGGTGGGTCTTGTTTGTAGCATGATGAACCTTTCAAGAGCTCAATTATTGCCTTTTAAACAATAAAATTACATTTTATGCATTTCTTTGGTCTAGAAAATACTCTCACTACTTGTCTTAATATCTGTTCTCTGTGGATATTAAGAAATGAAACAAACTACCAACCAGATGTAACTCCTCCCAACAGTGAGGGGCTTACCTTTGATTACTTTGGCCTGAATTGGACAGCTTTCACTTTAGTTGTGCTCATTACAGCCTCGATGACTGGTCCTGTGCTGTGGTGGACTGGTATAAAGTTGCAGGACATTCGTTTTCCTTCTTGCCTCCTGTGCCTTCATACAGCATAAGCTTATACTTCACATCAAAGGGCATTGCCGCCAATGAGGAGGAGAGAGCAGCAATCCCAGCTAGACCGGGAGTTTCCAATTAATTTCCTGCCACAACCAGACACCTCAGTGCAACGCACTGCTCAAACATGGGGCAGGAACTGCTGAATAAAGGTAGGAGCCAAGTGGAAATAAAAATCCTTTGGTGGCCAGTGCCTTGTAAAGCATGGCCACCATCACTTTGAGCCCCTTGACCCTGACTTCCAGCCAATCAGAGGTTTGGACTAGACACCTAAACTGCAGAGGCTTCTTGACAACTGGAGAACCAATTCATTCTGGGGCTTTTGCTGGTCAATGGATGATCATAGTTGAAACACAGAATCTGTCAGCAGAAAAAGGCTTGTTGACCCATCATGCCTGCCCATTCTTACTTAACTAATTTTAAATGAGAGAGCCCTAGAGGCTCATTGCTCTCTCATTCCCTCCTTCCCTTTCTGGTGTGGTCTTTACCAAGCCCATATATCTGACTCACCCTCCTTTGAATTCCCCACTGATTTCACACAGACCACCTCCCCTGGAGCCTTTTCTACTCATCCCCACCATCTCTATCAAGCATACTTCCTGGTTTCTCTCTTAAACTTGCCCCCTGCCAGCTTGATGGATTTATGGATTTGCTCCTGGTGTTTGTGTTCCTACTCAACTAGACAAAATCCCTGTTATCCACTTTATTTACCCTACGGAGGTATTTTCTTGTTGGTCATGCCCCCCCCTTCTCATGTGTGTATACTCAGATCTGCTGCCCTTTTCTTGTACATCCTGTTCTGTCGTCCCTGGAACATCTTTGTTACACTCCTCTGCTTTGCCTCTACTTTGTCCCTGTTCTTCTTCAGATGCAGACTCTAAACCTGCACACAGTACTCCAGGTGAGGACAAATCAATGATCTATACAATGGTAGTAACACCTGTTTCTCCTGCTGGTGGTTCCCTCCTATGCACCCCATATCCTATTTGCCCTACCCACCACCATATTGCATTGTGCTGATGCCTTCAGACAGTCTATTACTCCAAAGTCATTGTACTCTGTAGTGCTTCCACTACTACTTCCACATTTTATATTCATCATTAGGATTTTTTGTTCCTATGTGCATCACCTTGCACTTCTTGACATTACATTGTATCTGCCACACTTTTGACCACCCTTCTAGTCTATCCAGGTCCTCTTTCATAATTATTACATCCTTTCACTATTCAAACAGCCACTGAACTTAGCATCATCTGCAAAATAACACACCTTGCCCTGAATCCCTATCCCTATGACACAGATAAAGATGTTAAAGAGGACTGGTCCCAGGGCTGATCTCCATTGCACCCCTCTATTGACCACCCTGACCACCAAAAACTCCCCATTTATTACTACCTTCTGGGCCCTATTAATTAACTCATTTCTCATTCACCTAGTAATATTGTTCCCTACTCTGAGGTCTAGCATTTTTAACCAACTGTTGATGTGGGTAGAACTGGAGACTTTACTGAACTCAGATTACAGTATGCCTACTGTCTCCCCATTGTCCATCTGCCTTTGTCACCTAATCAAAGAAGTTGATGAGGTTTGTCTGTCAGAGGAAATGTGAGGATGTCTTACTTCACTGAGACAGTGGTGGAACCATGGAACAAACTGCTGGAAGAAGGGGTGGGAACAGCTACCATAAAAGTTTAAACATAGCTGGGATAGGTCAAAGGACTCAGGGTCCCCAAGGTGAGGCTACATGATTAGAGGAGAATAGGTGATGGGGCAGCCAACTAGCACAGTAGGTCGATGGGCGTGAGGTAATATAGTAAGGGCAGACTAGATGGACTTTCTGTCTCCTTCTGGCATCAAATTCTATGTTTCTGTGACATGACCTTCTTTGTGAACCCCTGTTGTCTTTTGTCCAGCAGTCCATCTGCCTTCAGGAAACTTACTGTCCTTTCTCTTATTATGGTCTGTAGCAGTTTACCACACTACACATTAGGCTGAGAACTCTATCATTCCCTGGATCATCCCTGCTCCCACCCTTGTCCGGGAGATACATTTGCTGTCCTTGGTTCCTATCTGCAATGCATTATTGAATGGCTCAACAAGTAGTTCAGCAAGAGCCTTGCCCTATCTCTTTAGGGATGTAACTTGTCTGTACCCATGGACTTAACCACTTTGTATCTTTAAACCCTCCAGTACCCTCATAATTTCAAGTTTTTTAAATTAAGTATATTTTATTAAGTTTTAACAATAAGTACACAAACAGACTTAATAAACACAAAGACTGAATCCTGCAAAAAGCACATTAAGTATAAAACATCCAGCATGACAATTGATGGCATTGATTATGACAGATATTATTGGCTTCCCACCCCATTCCTTTTGTTAATGAATTGATGCTGGCAATATTATAAGATAAGTAAGAAGTAATGGATTATAGGCACAATATCTTTCATGTGTGAATACCCTCCTCAGCTGCTTTGTAACTTTAATATTAAGTCATAAGAACAACACATTTCCCATTTATTCTCTAACCTTTCATTCTGTTGTTCATACTTGCTAAATATTTTTTCACCTTTAAGGCAAACAAGAGTTCAACATACCGGTTTTGGTATATAGGTAGGTATGTCCTGGTCTAACCAGTGTCAGAGCAACTTTCTTTCCACATGCTGTTATGAGGGCCGTATGGTAATGCTGGGTTCCAATCAGGTGGCCCTTGTGAATCACTAAGGCCCTGTACACACTTGTGAAAGCAGGTTAAAACCATTTTATAAACTGTTTTAAGTCTTACTGTGTTAGAGCATCCACATTGTGATGAAACTGTGTTTAAACATGGTTCGTCAAACCCATTTCTGTCCATACTGGGTACTTTTTGGGGTTGTGAACCTTACTATACTAGAAATGAGCTATGCCACAGATGGCTGTGTATCTTAGCAGTCCAAGCAATTCCAATATTGTGCATATCACAGCTAGAAGCCCAGCACCAAGCAGTGCATTCACACTAGTAAGTCAAACTATGTTTAACTTAAACCGTTTTTAAAACCAGACTAGAGATTAGGTACCTAGCAGGGTTTTAGCATGTTTTTAAAGCGGTTTAAATCATGCTGTAATGTAGCCACAAACCAGTTAGTGCTTCTTAAATCATTTTAACTTGCTTGCAATGGTTTAAAAGTCTAGTGTACACGGCCTTACTGTATAATACAGACTGAGGTTGTGAAAGCTGCTGCAGACCCTAGTAATGGGTCAAGTTTATTTTACTTGTTTGCCATAAAGATTGGGCTTTAGAGCAGTGCCACAGGATGTGTAGCAGAGTTCCTGGGGTGTTGCATCTGGAACATGTGTCTGATGGCAGCCTCTGCATTTTATGCAGCTTCACTGGCATAAAATACATATTATGCAGGATTTTAAGCTGCAAAAGCTGGTAAGTGTTGGCATGCTTACATACTGTAGGTCTTTCTATATTAGGCCCCAGTCATATTCTTTCTGTACCTTACAGTAGGTAGTGCAAACTGCCAATAAGGGGCTGAGCCATCTACCATATTTGTAGTAGGTTGTACATGCAGAGGTATAGGTGGGATATTGCATGAGGTAGGCAAGACCAACTGGGGCATGGCATTACTGTAGCTTGTGTCTCTCTGTTGGCCTCTGAAATATTTACCAAGTATGTGGAAACCTGAAAGAATGGGATGATCTACCAATTCGTGACTTGTGCTGTTAATGAAAGGTATTGAAACTGATTAGCTTATTATCCAGGTACAACTGGTCTATTCTGGTGTCAAGGTTTGACCAGGGAGGTGTGGATAGGTTTCCCATTTGTAAGAAAGTTGGAGTTATGGATCAAATGTTGCATCCAGTCTGTTAGGGCATATAACTTCAAGAGTCTCATGAGCTGGCTGTGGGTCTGTGTGGAAGCTGCAATGAGTATGTCCCTCATACCTAGAGGGAGATTTGATGGTCTAGTATATATCAGTGCCTTGGTGATGCTATTTGCTTTTTACGTGGTGCTTCCTCTGTTTGAAGCCATAGAGGTATATATTTCTTCTCTTGCTGGGGAGGGTCTGTAAGCCACTGTATGTATTTACTGGCAGAAATTGCCAAGTGGTACAAGTATTGATTCAGTAATTTTAAGCCTCCCGCAATTTTAAGTGCTGCTAGCTTGTGATAGGCCCAGCAGACTGCTTTCCCTGCCCAGAGACAGTTAAAAATGTGGCTGTGCAGTCTGTCAAACCACTTTTTAGAAATGGCCACAGTCAATATACTTAGTGGGTACAGCACTCTGGGCAGGGGTTAATAGGCACCTAACTTTGATAGGATCCACACTGAGCCCTTTCTCCCCCCGCCCTGATGGCACATGGCATAGGCCCGTTGTCCTACACTGGGAACACTGAACAGAAATAACTGTTTAGGATAGCTTCCTTACCTTTCTCTTCCCACTCCACTCCTTGCTTCAGCCTTACTAATCCATCCCTCATTTTCTTCTTCTCCTTTATGTAAGAAAAAGGTCTCATCTCCCTCTTCATACCTTCCATAATTCTCTCGTCCATTTCAGCCTTATATAGTCCTCCTTGCTATCCTGTTGGCCTCATTCATCCTGTTGTGAAACTTGGCCCTGTTCCTTTCCCCTCAGCTTGACTGGTTCTGTATTTTTAAATGCCATTTCTTAGCCCTCTCAGTCTCATGCACTTCCCTCTTTAACCATAATGTTTTTTACCCTCTTTATCTTGATGATTATCCTTACAAGAGATCTGTGACCTCTGTCATCCCATTTTTTATCGATTCCTATTTAGCTTTCACCCTCTGATACACTTACCCTATATCTTCTCCAAAAGCAGCCCCTCTTTCTTCCAGAATGAACTCTCCTAAAGTCCAGGATGCCTCAAGTCTGAAACTAAAGCAAACTGTTCGATGGTCGTTGATTCCCAGTGGGCCCAGCACCATTACCTCCCCACAATGTCTCAACTGGTAAGCACTAAGTCTAGGATGGCTGCCTCCCTGGTAGGCTCCTCTTCTCTGAACTAGAAATGCATTCTGAAAGACTTCTACCAGCTTTTGGCTTCTTGTACTTGCTGCTACTGAGACCTTCAGGATTGTCTGGACTTGGTTTAGCAGCTGTAAGAGCCAGTGAGAGCAGATGATTCTTGTGGGAAAAGCAGGTGTCCTGCTTCCACTTTGCCACTTGGAATATCTTTTTCTTTCTTTTTTCTGAATCTAGGATTACAAGTACCTTTGAGCCAAGGCTCTTTTACAAACATTCCACATTGGATGAGGTACAATTCAAACAAGACATTGAATAACAGTATAACAGTGGGTTACAGGCGAGTTACAAGTTTATACATTCAATACAGTGGCAAAAATGCAGAAGGAGGTCTGGTAACAGGATTAACATGGTATGGATGTGGGCGTGGCCATAGGCACTTGTCAAATATCAATTAAAGTGCTACAAGGGGGTAGGAAAGGTGGAGGGATGGGAGGTATATGGGAGAGGGAGCTGAGGGGAGAGGGTTAAGTGCTAGGTGGAAAGAGCAAAGGGAGAGGGGAGAACAATTAGGAAGGACAGTCACAGGAGCTAGAACAGACAGGATGTGACAGAGACTGGACTTGAATGGACCAAGTTTGGCATTGAGGGATGTCAATGTTGAGACCATTGAACCAGCGAGGAGCTCTGCTCCACAGGATCTTTACCCTTGTGGTGCAGAAATGCAGGATATGCAATAGTTGGGATTCAGAGCCCTGGTGATGCAAGTAGTCCACGCTGGGCAGAGGAGAGCTTGGACACCTGGGGAGTAAAGCCTAGTGTTATTTTCTTTGCTGTAAGGCAGGTTTGGTACTTGATCCGGTCTGAAAGTTGAAGCCACCCAGTCTGTGTGTAGAGATCACACATGTGGCTGAAGTGATGGGTGCCGGTTATGAGACAGCAAGCTTTGTTTAGTGCAATGAATATGCACTGAGGGCAATGGCAAAGGCAGAGCTGAGATGATCAGGCCATAGTCGATTATTGAGATTACTGAGCTCTGTACTGCAATCCTTAAGGCATCTGAGGTAAGACATTGTCTGTGCCTGAAGAGTAGGCCAGTGTGAGTGTTGGCAGCCTTGGCAATGTTGTCAATGTGCATAGCATATGATAAGTTACAATCAATGGTAACTCCTAGATATTTAAAGGATTGAACCTGTCTGAGGGTTGCACCAAGGCAGTTTTGATTGTGATTGGACTGAGTCTGTGTTTGTTGTGCAGGCTGCAGAAGAGCATGGACTTTGTTTTTTATAGTTGAGAACCAATTTATGTATACTAAACCAAGTTTCAACCGAGGTGAAGGCAAGCTGTATATTCTTTTGAAGGTGGCCCAGATCCTTGTGAGTAGAGAGGATGATGGCATCGTCAGCATAAGGAGGATTTGTGCTGGACACGATTGTGGAAGATCATTCAGAAAGAAGCTAAAAGAAGTGGCCCAAGAATGGAGCCTTGAGGAACTTCTGCATGAATAGGATGTGCATCTGAGAGAACATCAGCTATTTTCACTCTTTGGGAGTGATTCTCCAAGTAGCTCTTGAACCAGGTAGTGGACTCAGGTGACAGCCCAGCAGAACATAGCTGTGTGATTAATAGTTTATGATGTACAATGTCAAAAGCCTTGGTCAAGTCTATGAAGACCGACCCAATTAGGAGACTGTTGTCCAACAGGCTGTGGATAGCACGGTGAATTCAAGGAGGGCTGATGTAGTACTGTGACCTATATGGAAGCCACATTGTTGGGGAAGAGGATGTTGTGTTTATCCAGGTATTCTGTTAGCGGTCAGATACCATATGTTCAATGGCTTTGGGAGTATGGAGATGGGCCAGTAGTTACCATGCAGGTCCTTGTCCCCACTTTTGTAGATCGGGTTACTGTGGCTGATTTCCATCTGTCAGGGAACTGGCTGAGGGTGAGGGAGAGGTTGAACATTTTTGTTAGTAGAAGTAGCACTTCATCAAGGTGAGGGACACCAGCTTGAGGTTGAGTGAGTCCTCACTAGTTCTGTATCTGGTGATTGCATTAGAGACATATTTATGGATCTCATTCCTTAAAGTAGAACGATGGGCAGTTGGAGGGAGGGGTTGTGGACTGGGGTATGAGAAGGATGGTGGTCATCTTTCACAGATTTTTGCCAGTGTAGTACAGTATGGTGTGCAAGCCCATTTGTCCACACTGTGGACCAATTGGCTTACAGATCATACTATGGCTGTCGTCGGCAGGTGGCGGGCAGTATGTGGGTGGAGTGCAGCCACCCACCGATGACAGGGGGCAGAGCTGGGTGGCAGAGGTCCTCTGTGGGTGGAGGGAGAGGGGTTACCACTGGACCACCAGGGATATTACTTAGGTACAGCAGATGCTATCAGAGGGTGCAGGATCGGGAGCAGGTCCACCAGGCAGCTAGGGCATGGTTTGTTTTACCATTGCCTGTGATCGGGCTACTAGGAGGACATGAGTGCCACTAGACCACCAGGGATATTACTTGTGCATTTTCCCATGATTGGGCAAATGGGAGGGAGGGTGCCACTAGACCACCAGGGATATTACTTGTGCATTTGCCCATGATCAGGCCAACAGGGGTACCACTAGACTACCAGGGCTTGTGTTCTATTCTTTATGCTGCACTCACTGTTACAGGGTGGGGATGCCCAGGACCCCCTCAGTCCACACATCATTCAGTGCAGGGCTCCAGGCGCAATTCACGGTCTGCCCAGCGCAGCGCATGCAAATGGTGCCATAATGACATGCTAATGGCCCCATTTGCACCATGCATATATTATGGCCTCATTTGCATGCCCTCTTCAGAATATCACAGGTGCTGTGCCCAGTGCAGCTGCATTTGCACTGGTGCATCCTCTGCTCACTATCTGTAACTTGCGCCAGCACGGTGCCACTGCACCATCAGCAGTCCATGCCATATTCAGCGTTGCTGCACCATGGTGCATCGCCATTGAATATCACCTAGTCCTGGCGGTGCATCCCAGCTGCGCTATGCCCATGCTTGCACTATATTGCCAGTACAGTCTGAATATCCGGCCTTAGTATTTAAATGTGCAAATCTCCAGTTCATAGGTAATCGATATTTAACAAATATTTAACAAGCTGTTTCAGTTTCCTTATGGCATCCAATAAGCAGCTTAGAGTTATGTCCCCAACATTCTTAACAGAAAGAAGGAATATTTTATTTTAGTTGGCATGGAAGGATATATTGAAATGTCCAAAACATGTGTTCCATGAAACTCCATTTTCAAGCTACAGATAGCAATATGGCTGTAGGCTCACCCACAGCCATAAAAGGAGACAAACACAAGTAGTTTAACAGTGTCACAGATCCATCAGACATCTAATCAGGCAGCCTCTGAATAGATAGAAGAGTATGGAATTGCTCCCATCTGTGAAGACTACATTTTCTAACATTAGTGTACACAGGCATTGGGATGTAATCATACATCAGATGGGATAATTTGTCGATATGGCTGTTTTAGGCTACATTCTCTCTTTTGTGCAGCATAACGGCTAGGGTTGAATGCTGGAAGGATCACCACTTCTGTTAGGGGCCATAACTTACATAGATACATAGATACATAGACAGTGTCAGCAGATAAGGGCCTATGGCCCACCCAGTCTGCCCATTTGAGCTTGTAAGTTCAGTTTGTTTTCCTAGAAGTCTGTTGCCCTTACCCTGACCTCCAGAATTCCTTTATGTCTATCCCATGCATTCTTAAATCCTGTGATTGTTTCAGCCCCACCACTTCCTCTGGCAGGGTGTTCCACTTGTCCACCACACGTTCTGTGAAGAAATTCTTTCTCATGTTTCCTCTGAATCGTCCTCCTCCAACTTCATCCCATGCCCTCTAGTCCTGGAACATCTTTTTCGGCTTAAAAATAGTGTTTTCCTGCACTCTGTTCCTCCCTGTAAGATACTTGTATGTCTCTATCATATTCCCTCTCTCCTCCTCTCCTCCAGGGAGTACATGTTCTGTTCCTTCAACCTGTCTTCATAGGACTTGTGATGCAATCCATGCACCATCTTTGTTGCCCTCCTCTGAAATTTCTACCCCATGTCCTTACGAGGCTATGGTCTCCAGAACGGTACACTGTACTCCAGGTGGGGCCCTCACTAGTGTCTTGTATAGCTGAATTATGACCCTCCCTTTTCCTGCTGGTGATGCCCCTGCCTATACATCCTAGCATCCTATTTGCTTTACCTGATGCCTTGTCACACTGTTTCCCTACCTTGAGGTCATCAGAGATGATAACCCCAAGATCCTTTCCTGCTTGGTGCATGCTATATCCTCACCCCCAACTGATATATTGTGACAGGGTTTTTGTGCCATATGCATTATCTTGCACTTCTTTGCATTGAATTTCAACTGCCAAACCCTGACCATTCTTCAAGTTTCTGCAGGTCGCTTCTCATTCTGTCTACACCCTCTGGTGTGTCTACTCTATTACAGAGCTTTGTGTCATCAGCGAACAGTGAAATTCTGCCTTCTAGATCCTCGCCATGTCACTGATGAAGATGTTGAATGGGACCTGTCCCAGCACTGATCCCTGTGGTCCCCCACTGGTCAGTCTTCCCTCTCGTGGATTGACAGCCATTTACTACCAGTGGCAAATGGTAGGACTCAGGGGAATACATTATTGCATAGAGACTCCTTACCTCTGATATCATTGGTTTATTTATTTAGTTATTTTTAGAATTGGATTTTTACGAAGGTTCCACGTCAGTATACAAAGAATAGAAGTACAATTTGTGTGAGATTAGCAGGCAAGCAGTTGGAATACAAATTTCAGTACAGGGTATACATGGTCTAAAAGCTACACGTAATATAAATAACAGTTAGAACAACACAACAAGCATACATTGAAGAATCATGGGTCACAACAAACAATATTTACATGAATTAAATCTGCCAGTAGGGCACTGTCAAAGAGAAAGGTGGAGGAAAAACTGAGTTGCTGTCAGTTGTGCCAGGTAGTAGGGAAAGTGGAAACGAGAGTGGGTGTAGAGGGAACTGGAGGGAGGCAGAAGGAGAGGTGGGTGGGAGGCAAGTATGGGGAACTCATGCAACAGTGGGTGGGGTGAACAGATTAGAAAAGGGAGAGGGAAGGAAGTTGAAGGATGGTAAGAGAGGAAGGTGGTGGACCAGGGCTAGGGAGAGAGGCAGGGGTATAGATGGGGAGGGTGAGGGTGATGTCAGGCAGAGGTGGGGATAGTAGAGAGGTGCAAAGAACAGGAGGCGACTACCAGGGAGGTTAGGTGAAGCAGTCACAGGTGGCTCTGGACACAAGCGTTTGACATAGCTTATGTTTGAATGAGCTAAGGGTGCCTAAGTTGGTGAGTTCACTGCCCAGGAGTTAAACATCTTAGGGGCTCTACCTGCAAAGACCACTGGCCTTGGGTGGTGCGACAGTGGGGAACAGATAGAGAATAGTTGTCAGAGCTTCTTGTGTAATGGGAGCAGTTGGCTGGGCAAGGGACTGAACCCCAGGGGCATGAGTCCCATCAATGACTTTTTACTAGCAGGCAGGTTTGAAAAGTAATCCTTCCTTATGTTACAGCCAGTTTAAGTGTTACTAGAGGTCACAGGTATGCGTGTGGTGGGCAGCACCAGTAAAGGTCTGCAGGCCCTGTTCAGCACTGTAATGATTCACTGTAGTGCTGTAACTGTGGCTGCTCTGTAGATAACAAGCCCATAATCAATGATGGAGACAATAGAGCTGTGTATTATTAGCTTATGGGCATCAGGTGTCAGGCAGTGTCTATGTTTATAAAGAAGGCCTATATGGATATTCTGGATTTCACAACTTAATCGTCATGGCTGGAGAAGGACAGAGTAGGGTCCAGGGTTACACCAAGGTATCTGAAACGTCTGTGTCTGGTCTAGGATCACACCCAAGCTGTTTTGATAGCCAGCTGTTGGTGTTTATGTTTGTTATGTGTGCCGTAGAACAGCACAGTCTTTGTTTTTATAATTTAGCAGTAGTTTCTGTGAGACAAACCAGGCCTCAACTTGCATGAAACTTTTCTGCAGTTGTTTCTGCAAGAGGGAGGGGTCAGAATTCTTAGAGAGAATCACTGCGTCATAAGCATACAGAATAAAATTTTTATCACAGGCAGAAGGAGATTGTTCAGGAAGATGCTGAAAAGAAGGGGTCCCAATATTGACCCTTGGGGAACACCAACCTGGACAGGTAGTTTGGAGAAGAAGGAGTCACCAATCTGAACTTGTTGAGACCTGTTGGAGAGATAACTGTTGAACCATTGTAGAGTATCATAGAAGAGCCCTCATTTGCCAGGTTGTTGCAGTAGTAATGGAAGGTTGACTGTATGAAGGCCTTCAAGAGGTCTATAAAGGTGGCACTGGCAAGTTGTCCTTGGTCTAGTGCTAGCCAGATGTGGCCTGTAAATTCAAGGAGGGCAGTGGTGGTGCTATGTCCTTTGTGAAAGCAGTGTTGTTGTGGGCATTGCAAGTTGTATTTCTCCAAGTACTCCACCAGTTGGTCTGCGATGATTTTTCAAGAGCTTTGGATAAAGGGGTAGGATGGAGATGGGCTTGTAGTTACAGTGTAAGCCTATCCCCAGACTTGTGTATTGCAGTCACCAGGGTGGACTTTCACTTGGCGGGAACTGGGACAGCATGAGGTACTGGTTAATAATCTTGGTAAGATGGTGCTGGACATTGTCAAGGGTGAGGCGATAAGCTTCAAGTCAAGTGTGTCCCACTTGATCTGGATTTTCGAGCACCTTGAGGAGGTATTTTGGCATCCTTTCAGTAACTGCCTTGAAATAGAAATGTGAGTCCAAGAAGTTAGAGGGAAGCACATGGCTGAGGTCAATGAATGCTAGATTGAAAGTATTGACAATTGAGGTGGGGGTGAGGTGTTGCTGCTGTCAACTTTTAGCATATTATGAGTTGCTTGGACTTTTCTCTATAGTTTAGTTAGTTAATTAAGTTTATTGATCGACATAATAGCCATTACAATTAATAAAAAGAATAAGAACACACAATAAAATATTAAAACTTACACAGTTAAAAACCTTATACAGTTATACATAATGCCTATTTACAGAGAATAAAATGCTCACAACAATTATATAGTATAACAATAATACAATTTTGCAGTAAAATATTCCTTATATTCAGGTCGCTGCATAATTTTCTGCTTAGCATGTGGTTATGTAATGCATGTTTTCATATAAATAAGTCAATAACCATTACTACGTGATATGTTACACTATCAATCGAGTATATAGATCATAAAAGGCTATTATTTTATCATATGAACACAAGATAATATCTGGGTTCATAATTATATCTTAACTAGAACAAATTTGGTGTCTAATTAATCGGGAAATTCCTCTTTATATCAATATCTATCTTACTATATGTAGTCTTCTTTGCTCAATTATTTTCAATAGGAAACCACGGAACTCAATATAGTAGGGTCAACATTCTTAAATAAATATGACAATAACTGGGCAGATTGATAGTTTTGACAGCTTAATATAATCCCCAGCAGTGAAGTCCTGTGTTTTCATATAATGGGCATAAGAGAACTAGATGTTGCAAATTGGCTTCCCCAGACCACATTTGCACATAAAAATCTTATTTTTCCCCTGAGAATAATCCAATTTTCTTGTTACTCTCAAAAACCTTGACGGAATCTAGTAAATAAGATTCTCTCCCCGGGTTAGGAAGGATAGAAAGATATCTCTCGTATCTATGTGCCCTTTTGTTTTAGCTAGCCAATTGCAGGATTTAGATAACTTACAAGCCTCAAGGTCACATTGGGTAAAGTTGTCCTTTATTTTATTTTTAATATGAGTTTGATATAATCCATGGGGAGCCTTAAACAATCCAGTAACTACATGTAATAGCCCATATGGTTTAATGAGTCTCTCAAGAACCTTCATGCATGGAAAGATAGTATTAGAGTAGGACTAAGCAATTGCTTCCTCCAATCATAATCATGGAGACTGTCTGAATTCATCATATAGACTCCAACCCAGTAGGTGATTTGTCTCTGGACACAGGCACATTCTATTGGAAATTCTCCTATCTTAGCCCTGACCATAACTGAGGGGCACTGTTTGGAAGTCCAGGAACTTTTTATGATATTTATTTAAGCCATGTTGTAGAGATCTCTAAAATCACCACACCATACTTCAGCTCCATAAAGGATTTGGGTTTTGACTTTTGCTCTGATAACTTGTAAGTTTCCTTCTGCAGATCTCCCTCCAAATTTATGTGAGAATGCCTGGATATCTGGGAGAAAAGCATTCAGCATATGTTTAATATTTTCCAGATGATTTGTCCAAGTTCTGGATTGATTCAGCATTATTCTAGATAACAGATTATTTGACCTCCTCAAGTCTAAAGTTGTCCCTGTAGAAGTTAAGGCCCTCTTATTGCCTCCTATAACCATTACCTTAATTTTGTCGAAGTTGATCCTTAGGTCAGCGTTTTTGCATTCAGTATAAAATGTTTCAATGCTTCTACCCATTCCCAGATGGCTGAGGAGAATAGAACTATGTCATCAGCATAAGCTAAAAACAGAATCATTCTTTGCCCTATTTTTGGGAGATGGAACTGAGGGTTATACATGTTTTTCAGAATGGTGCAAAAATAAAGGTTAAATAACAGATGGGCTAGAGTACAGCCTTGTTTGACTCCAGTGTTAATTTTAAACCATGAAGTTATTTCACCAGAGTCACCATATTTGATACTAGTAAAATTTTCTTGGTACATGAGTCTGATCATTTCTAATAAAGCGAGGTCAACTCCTAGTTCCCTGGTCGTTTCCATAATAGAATCCTATTTACCCGATCAAAGGCTGCTCTGAGGGCAATAAAAGTATAGTATATTTTTGTTTTTTAACTTTTCTGTATTTGTGAATCAAATGGTATAAGACAAAAATCTGATCAGTAGTGGAGTGATTTTTCAGAATCCTGCCTGAGCTTTATCAATTATGCCATTAGACTCAGCCCATATCATCAGCCTGTTGTTCAATATTCTGGTGAAGACTTTTCCCACTGTATCCAAAAGACTAATTGGTCTATAACACTGGATCTTTCTTATCTCCTTTCTTATAAATTGGGACTATGATATTTGGTCTCCATCTTTTGGAATATTCCTGGCTTCCTTATATAATTGAAAAGATTAAGCAAAAAGGAGTCCAAACAATTTCTGGTTCCAATTATGACATCTAATTGGACCCCATCAGGTCCTGGAGCTTTTTACTAAATGAATCTAAAGCCTCTTCTATCTCACATAATGTAAACTCCACGTCAGGGCTATATTGTCTTCCAAAGTATTTATAACTTGTTATTCCAGATAGGTACTCTGGATCTTCCCTACAAAATAAATGTTTAAAATGCTTTACCCAAGTGTCCAATTCTATATGAGTATTAATTTTAGTATGATAACCCATTCCATTACTAACAATTCTCCAAAACAGTATATTATCTTTAGTAAGAATCGCATTGTGCAGTTTTAACCAAAGTTGTTTAATATAGTTGCTCTTATTCTTAACCAGTATCTCTATATACTCTTTTCTAGCTTTATTCATTATTTTATTGTTATCTTTATTTGGAAAATTAGTTAAATTTCTAAGCTTTTATTTAGTGTTTTTCTTGCATCACGACAGTCCTTATTATACCATGGCTGTCCCTTAGGTTCCTTATTTTCAATCTCTTTTGTTATTTCATAGGCAATCATATTTATAATCGAGTTGCATTCATAGATTATATGAATACACATGGGAGATTGCCACAGTGACTAATTTAGATAATATCCTCTACTTTCCAATAGATTTTCCAGCTTTTCACTATTAATTATGCTCAATTCAATGCCCCTTTCTTAGATATCAGCTTTGAAACCTTGGTATCTTTATCAGGTATAAAGTCATCAAATCCTATCACTAACTCTAGAGCCTTGTGTTGACTTTCAGCTCTAAACACTAGTTTCAGTGAGCAGATCTTATTGAGTAGGTTTGGGTTTATCAAAATATAGTCAATTGTAGAGGTACCATTGCCTCTATATAAGAGTATTCACCTTCTGGGTCCAAAAATGACCGACCGCTCAAAAGAAACATATTATTCCTGCACATTATTTATGTAATTCAACTCCCTTTATTAATGCAATGATCTTTATAGGTCCTTTTTATATTCAGGGTGTTATACTGAGAGGCGAAAGTATTTCAAATAAATCTTCTGAACTTCCTTGTAGTGTCCCTAATTTAGTATTAAAATCTCCTAATATTACTATATTGGCAGTGGGATAATCAAATATCATATTTTTAATTAGGTCTTCTAATGAATTTAGGTAATTAGGATCCCCATGATAACTTCCTGTTGGATGTGCATATATATTTATCAGGATCCATATTTGGTTAGTAAATTTATCTATTAACTTTACTGCTAGAATACTATTGCTTGATGTTAGAATTTCTTCAGTTGTTATATTATTGTTCAACTTTGTTAATGTAGCTAGCCCTCCTGTACCTCTTCCATACTTGTTATTTTTAATTGCTTTCATGCTATATACTGCATATCCACTCAAATGAAGATCACTCACTGCCCAGGTTTCCTGGATGCAAATTATATAAACAATTCAAATAGTTGCAAATTTCTGGTCACCAATTTTAATACCAAACGCTGAGGAGTTCCATGATAAAATTTTAAATGCAACATTATCCAAGGTTGTATCAATGAAGCCTTTTTCTGATGATCTTCCCTTGAACGTGGTCTCCCAAAGAACTATCTGTTTGCTTTGTCATTGTTCTAGATTGGTTAAGATCTCATACTTGTTCAAGGTCTCAATCAGCTATTTCCATTTCTTCGACTTTATTGTGGTTGTAACATAATCAGTCTGAGCAAAACATCCTCGTTTTCAACAAATAAGTGGATACCGAGTTGGTCCAACATGCACTGTTTGAATATTAAATCCTTTATTAAGGAGATTGGTTTACAAAGAATGAAATATGGCCGTCCCTCTCCACCCTTACAGCTTTCCCAATATTATGGTTACTTATGTTCATATTTAAGCAAATATTCAAAAATCAATAAGTTTGCTTCTTAGGTTATGCTTAGATTCATTTAAAAATAGTTTCAATCCATAAACAGAGACCGTGCCCCCCCCCTTATTAAAGTCATGACACTTTTGCTTCAAATAAAATTCTGGGAAAAGATCCATTAAGGAAGTGACCTCTCCACTATAATACCCATGACTTTCAATTTTCTGCCCCAAGAGCTATGGCTTTTAGGGTATGGAATTGTTCAGTCACCACCAGGACCAACTCCTTTAATGGTCTGATAATACTGATTGAATCTTTTAAGACTTAACAACCATTTAATATAGAAGACAATGATGCTGATATAGAATCCATCAGGCTTTCTTGTTTCTTTGGCATAAAGTGTGACTCCAAGAAGGGCAATACAAAGTCTGAACCTAATGTTTTCTAAAAGGGGTCAAAGTTGTCATTCTAATTGAATAATTTTCTCCATTTTTAGAGACTCATTATTTACTAAGACTGTATCTTCGAGGGCTTAGTATTAGTGGATTCTCTTCCACCTTCAGAATCCATATCAGTATTCTTTCTCTGGGTTTTAACATTAGTCTCTTTCGAAGTTGTCTCAAGTTTTGTTTTCAAATTTGTTTGAAGACAAAAGTTCATCATTCTTCATCTCCTTTGTCCCTAATATATTCTCATTTTTATATTTAGCCTTTTTGGTTTTATTTTTGGATAAGTAATACAGATTAGCTCATTCTTTTCTACTGAGACTTCATTAATTAATTTTGCCTCCTGATCTTTGATCTTTCCCTTTATTTTATAAGAGAAATGGAGTATCCAGGTTCACTTCATTTTGTTGAATTTTAGATTTTTGTTTAATAAGCTAGTCTTCTTTAAGCTTTCACCATTACTGGCGAGTGATTCCTGTAGTATTCCGTTTTTCCACAGGGATGCACGATTTCATGCTAATTCCTTGCAGACCCTGGTATCTCTTAGTTCGACAGCAGGAAGCATAATGCATTCTGACTCAAGATTTAAAGAGCTATGATCACTCATTAGAGAGTCCATAGAGGCTACAGTCTTGAGACTCCCTGTTTGTGATAAGAAGTTCACTGAGTCATCCACAGTGGGAAGGAGAGTTGCATGGCACCTTAACAGCTTGACACAGCTTGTTTTGGGGGACTGGGGATCTGATTCATTATACTGTGAATTAGATTTAACCATCATGACTTCTCTTCTAGTATCTATTGCCTCCAATTTTATCCCATTTTCTAAACACACCCTTTAGTGAATAATATGTCATGTTTAAGCTCAGTTAATTGTTTGAACATCAAGATATTGGCTTTAACTGGATCACAAAATACTGTAAATAGCTCTTTGAAATACCTTCTAAATCCTTTCAAGCAGAGTATTCCTGTTTCTCTGGGCTCATTGTCCAAGAGTAAGTACTGTTGTTCCTGGACACATTTCCCGATGGTCATTGAGAATTCTCACACTTTCACATCCCTGTTGTCTGGGATACTATTTGCCCCAATGTGTGATCACGCTTTAGTTTGAAGTGAATTTAGCTGGATGCTTTTATCATGGCAGGGGGTTTCCTTATGATGCTCACATTTTTCTTGAGCAGTCTGACTTGTTTTTGTATCTGATCTAATACCCTCATCAATGATCTTCTCCTATGTATGGATTCTCTCATGTTCCAGACTTCCATGTCCAAGACTGAAAGATTGTGAAATATTTTAGTAAAATCTATCTTAGGGTTTCTACTAACCCCTTCATTAAGTCTTCTATATTTGAGTTGGTCCAGAGAATCGTCTTTACACAACTGGGTATCAGACTGGACAGGACGAAGTGGTACATTCATTATGACTTCCAGATTTTCTTTTAATTTACAATTCTCCTTTTCAATACTACTAAATCCTGGAGCTGAAACACCAAAAATTTTCAGATATCTCCTTTTTCAAAAACTAGCTAGAGTAGAAACCAATTGGACAATATTATTATCATTAAGGGTTTTCTCTACTCGTTTTGCTGTTCTTGAACTTACCCTTCCTTTTGTTATATCTTTGTAAGTTCAAGCCAAGCTGTCTCATAGTCACAGGTTTTAGAGATAGTGGTCTCTTGGGCTGAACACCCCTCCCCATTCTGTTCTGGATAACTGAAACTCTTACTAATAGAGATTTGAAGATCCCTGGGCTTTACTTCTCATTGTGGCAGGCATACTTATTTAGTATTAGTAATCTAATCTGTTTATACATGACAGATATTATTAGTCTATAAGAAAAAATCATCAGTGACCTCGAATCAAGTGGCTAATATAGGTTACTACAGATGCTAATATCTGATATCCGATAACAGCCTATAGTCAGCCTGAAACATAGAAAGTCCAAAAGAGGTCAGAGCGTAACAACTATCAGAAATCATACCCTGCCCAGGTATAGCTTACTGTGGCCTACTTCAATTGGTTTATAAAACTATTTATAGAAAATACAGAGAGGGAAGGACCAATATGTTTGTCAATAGCTGCTATAGTTTATCTGGGCTATGTATCTGTTACATATACTATCACATATACTGTTTAAGTATTTCAGAGCTTCAGTTTTGGTTAAACAATGACAAATACAAAACACCAAAGTGCTTCACTACGTCTCCGATATATAAGATTCAGTCAGATATACTTGCACTCAGGTTTTAGGTTCCAGTTTTTTCTATATAATCTGGATCAAGTCAACAGTCTCTTCCTGATATGCAATTGCCTATACTGGAATATTAACCTTGAAACCTTGAAACTTCTCCAAGACTCCCCACAAACAAATGGAGTATAAGTATAGTATAATGTATAGGTATAGCGCAGTTACGCATGGAGTATAAGTGAGTTTTTACCACGGCAATTAGTGCCGCCCACAGAAGTTAACTGCATGATAAAGCAGTAAAGTCAATATAACAATAAGTTGTTATAAAGAACAGAATTACCTAATAAAAATGATGAACCAGGCCAAGCTCAGATATTAAAAACAACAAAACATGACACTCTCCCACACCCGTCTATCGATCTTCTACCAGTGCTATGATCTTTCAGCTCATCAATGCATAGTATTTGAGCCCTTGGCATAACACGTGATGGGGTCGACTGGCTAACCACATGAAAAGTGCAAAGAAGCAAGAATTATTAAATAATTGGTAAAATAAATGGTAAATGATAAAATAAACCAATCTATCCTACAGTGATTGCTGTCCAATCTGGCATCATCTACTCCTCAAACCCCCACCTCTAACTCTACTTTTGTAGTACTATGGTTATGTATGGTAGGGAATAAATGTTCAGTATGTAACATATGCAAAAGAAATACACTGATGGGACTGATGGAACACCGATATAAACAATGAAATAAACTGAACACCAATCTGATCTTAAAAAAGTAATCAATAGGACAATCAGTCAGTAGTCAATGCTCCAATAACTTTACAGAGTTTGTTTTCTGTAGTGGGGTAGCTACGTAGCTGCGTAATATAGACATGGGATTAATCCTGGGTAAATTGTGTCAAACAGGTAGAAACTTCTATACTTCCATACACATCGACTAGTGTGACCAGGCAGGAAAAATAGAGGATAGTTCCAAAGTTTCAGAAATTCTATAATTGCCAGCAAACCAGAGTTCCTTCGGGGCTAGTTTCCTCAGCTTTATCTCCAACCCTCCACAGGGTGTCCTGTTCTCCAAAGCCACTGGGGCTCCTGCCCACCACTGAGACTACACTCTAATGTTACTTCTGGAAACAAACAAAGAAAGGGAAACACAAGAACCAGATGGCACAAGAAAGACTGGAAAGTACAGAGAGTTTAAAACCTAATAAGGCAATGGTGGCATACCTTTTAAAATTATATTAAGCTTCTCTCTGCTCCTGCTTATCGACTCCTTCTCAATTACTTAGCATGCAGTCATCTTGGATTCCTATAAATTTAGAGAGGCTTTACTAGAATTTCCTTCCATCCTACCATGAGTTTGATAGGGTGCTTCTGTAGTAGCTGGCTTTTTCAGTGCAGATAGCTCTGATACAGACATTCTGGCAGCCCTGTATGCCTGAAAATCTGCCTGGTTGCCAGAGGCTATAGCATGAGTCCATAGAAGATCCTGAGCTTTTAGTTGGCCTAGGAGTTTGCCTGAGATCCAAGGGTTGTCAAGGCCTTTAGTTCTGCATTTCTTAAAGGGGTATGGATATCACATGCTGCATTGAACTTTGAGATAAAGTATTGAAGTGCAGCATCAACATCTGGAGCAGTGTCAGTCGGGGACCAGTCTTGTTGTCTGAGGAATGCCTTAAGTGGTGCAAGGTGTCCCCTAATTAGCATCTGACTGTTGATAATTTTAACAGGGGTTTATTGAATTTATTTAACCATATGCACTGGACTGGGGAATGGTCAGTAATGGCATCAGGGAGAACTGTAGTGTGGCTAATATGGTCATGGTGATTTGAGAGTACCCAGTCCAGTAAGGTACTGGTCCCTGTTCTATAGTTGATCCTATTGGGTGAGGTAACTAGCTTTGTAAAATTTGCAGCTGCCAAGGTATCTTTGTAGTTGCTTGCACTGAGAGCAAGCCAGTTAACATTAAGTCCCCTAGCAATATAACTTCGAGTTAAGCTTTAGACTACTGATGCAGGTAAGGAATGGGTTCAGGCTTGTTGTTGTCAGTTTGGGTGGAATATATACAGAGGCTATCATCAGAGCTTTGTAATGGGCCCAAAGAATGACTTTAATAGCAAGGACCTAAAGCTTATCTCCATTAATGGTAGGGTCAGGGCATGCCCTGTCAGAGAATCTTTAAGATAAAGGGCACAGCCGCCTTTTGGATAGTCGATCCTGCCCTGTTCTACGTTGCTCCCTAGGGGTAGCTAGGGATGCTCAGAGTTGGGGTGACCATTGCCCAATATTAGCAGGAATAGCAGTATTAGTCTGTTGGGGTTCCTTAAGATATCTGCAGTGACTGCTACATGCACTTTTTCCCTTCTACTGTACTTATTCTTAGTTGTCGTCTGTAGTGACCTGACTCCTGATAGAATGAACAGGCAGAAATAGTTTGATGGTAGGGCCGACCGTGGGCATAGTAGCATGTTGTGTATCCTAGTATTTGGGAGAAGAGATGAGTGCTGTTGCAGCTGAGACTACTGGTAGACATTCCACTTCTGTGCAAGGGCTATCAACCAGGTGATCAGAGGTTGGTTGCAGTGGGCATTTAAATATATTGGTAGTGTGGGATGCCAGTAGGGTCAGAAGGAGCAGGTGCAGCAGGAACAGGTTAGGTTGCATTCTTGATGTAGTAATATTAGACCATGCAGATAGTTATGTTCAGGGTTATGTAATATAATAATCTTGTCCAAGGTACCAGGAGTCAGATGATGAAAATAATCAAATCCACAGGAAATGGTGAACTACTGGGGACCAGTAAACTGATGTTACTGTAAATCAAACACCCAGAATGTGTTAAATTCCTGAAGGTGATGAACATTGACCTGGGGCATACACAGAATGTAAAGATCCTTAGTTAGTGTCTTCCCTTTGTTCTCCAAAATAGTTGTGAATAGATCTCAAAGACAAGCACAGATCCTTTAGGAACAGGTCAGACGGAAATGTGGATTCAGTGCAGGACTCCACAACACAAAGCTTGTAAAACTTATTTGCTGGACTTCCTTGTGCTTGTGATGGCTTCCAAAAAGTTGATTTATGATAAGAATGCCAACACCTGGTGGTGATGTTTTCAGTTTCTTAGTCCAGGAAACTTTCATAGATGTCATGTCCAAAACGGTCCAGTTCCTCCAAACAGAAACACATGAAAATCCACAAAACTAAACTACTGACAGAGACAAACACAAACAGCCAGCCACACAGGCCAAGGAGGGTAATAATATTTCCCTCTTTGCATGGAGACAGGAAACAAGGTAAGTATGGTATTTTGGGGTTCAGAGCACGATTTGTATTAACAACCGTACCAACATTCCTCCATGAATAAACGAGGTCCTTGTAAATCACTGCAAGGATGCACCTGGAAACAAGCTATCACAACTTAGTGTGCATGTCCTGGTCAAAATGACAAACAGCACAAATAAATAAATAAATACATAACTTATATTCCTGCACCCTTTGTACAGTAAGTAGGTAGTCATGTGAACTCACCTCCACCATGGCTTACCTGTTATGTGGACATAGCTAGCACCCAGTACTTCCACTTTCTCCTGGCTCATACACCTACTCAACCCCCATGTGTCTGTTCCTGATCACTGTCTCTCACCCCTGCAGCATACTAGGCAGACAAACCCTTAGACTGAGGCAGTTAAATGGCTTCAATAGGCACCAGCTCAGTGTCAAACAGTAACCTTAGAACTACTCATTTTATTTTTTATTTTTAATTTTAGTCTTTGGTAACTGGGTAGGCCCACTAGGCACAAGTGCCTGTTTTCAGGGGTGACCTGGGAGCACTAGGCAGTTAAGTGACTTGCTCAGAGCCACACAGTATGCAAGTGGAGGTTGTGAGAATCAAACTCAGGTCTGGTCTGCTTGACGTATTAAGTTCATTCACACCTCAGTCCTCTAACCTTTAGGCTATACTGCCAGCCACATTTTAGACTCCTGTGCTAGGGTAGAGCATAGTACCTTGATCTCTGCCAGGTCCCAAAACTGTGTGGAGCATCTGACCTTCAGTGTCATAGAATCAGGATCAGGATGATGGCATAGCTGTATTGATGAACCTCTTGGGGGACAGCCACTGTGATGAACCTCTTGGTGGGGTCAACCACTCAGGCCATTCACATCACATCTGGTGTTCTCTGTCTCTGTCTCTTCCAGGCCAGCATACTGGGGATCAGACCCAATAGGAGACCAGTTCCACACCCAGACTCTGGACCCATAATTCCACCCCTGAGTCTGGCAAGTCCCCTGGCTAGTTAGAACCAGCACTGTGGGCTGGACTAAACCTCTGGGGGTGTAGACATTCACCTCCGCCTAAGGTGATTCTGACATAAGCAAGATGGTTTTGTTGTTACTGTCAAGAGCATTTTAACACCAGTGTCAAAGTCAATCCCTGCCACAGGGAGAAACAAAGGTTATGAGCAGTCCCACATATGGGATGAGTGTTACACTAAAATCTAGTTAGTCAGGAAAATGCATCATGTTTTAAAATGTCTTTTGTAAACGAGGATAACTGCTCGTTCAGGCTTTGCAAGCCATGGAACATAAATCCAGACTAAAATAGTAAAGTCAGTCAGGCAGCAATCAGATGCTTTTGTGTATAATAGTAATGTATGAATATGATCCCCGAGCCCTGACTAAGAAACTGCCCTTTTAAACATATAAAGAACAGATGTTGCACACCTCATATGAGAATGTGTAAGGTGAGAGCCCTATCTGGGGTGGATGTCCATGTGTTGGGTGTCTGGGCCCCTCCCTCATTCCTTTCCTCTTTGTTTCTGTGGGCGGCTGCTCACACTGGGAATGAAAATGAAATACATTTTTGTATGCAGATCTATTTTAGGTGTTACATTTAATGATTTAATGGAAATAAAAAAAAAGATATGATGAGTTCCAAGAGTTGGCAGGAGAAGGGAGAAAAGGAGTGCCCCACGTTCTTCTGTTCCCTTTACAAACCCAGTGGAACCCTTATGGATTTACTATCTGATTAAAACCATCTTTGAGATGAAACAAAATGGAAACATAAAACCCTTAACATAGAACCCCTTAACCAAGAAAAGTGGAGCTGAGTCTAGGCTAGAAAAGATAACATACGTGAACATGTATGTCTTTACTGTTTGATGGGAACCTAGAAAATAAGAGGTTTATACTGGTTTTAGCAAAAGGGTGGATCGCCCTGACAGTGAAGTCATCCATGAAAGGTATAAAACCATATACCATTGCTACAGCGAAGGTAAGACAGTGAAGACCAGTACAGCGATAGAATCGGCTGTCGTTGTACTGGTTCAGCTGTCTTGCCAACACTGCTGTCTCCGGGAGTTTGACCCTCCCCAAAACAAGTCCAGCTCAGAGTTGGTAATCTTAGTGCAGGGTGCTGGGGCAGAGCCCCCACAGAAAAAATTTGTGTTCCTGGATGGCACAATGTCAACTGTCAGTATTGTGCTGTTGCTATAATGGCATTCGACAGGATTCATGTCAGTGCAGCATGGTGGAACCATTTATCCCTCTGGTGTCTGGGTAGGTTCTATCCTTCCTGAGGCTCTCCTCCTCCCATGGGGGAAAAGGAGGAGAGGGAGAAACAATACCAGGCATCAGGGTCTGGGAAGCAGACAGTTTGCCAAAGAGGGTCAGGTGGCATGGGGAGGCTCTCACTCAAGGTTTCTAGAGCCAGTATTTTCAACTGTTCTCCTCAACCATCCCACATCACTGTCTGCATCATGCAAAATGTTGATGCCCTTGGTTTGGACCACTTAGCAAGTAGCTACCTACACCAGCAATGGCCCCACACAGCCATCAGGTGCCAATCTCGAGTAGTGCACACCTCCACTCCCAGGAGACCATCCTCACAGATGCATTTCCTTTTTTCTATATACATTTTTGCTCCTCCGGTGGAACTGGCAGGTAGCTCCCCTCCCTTGAGAGGACTTGTCCTCTGGTCCCTGACTCTCCTGCACCCAACACTTCCTAGTAAATCCCAGATGGGTTACCCTCCCATGACAGGGCCAAGGGGCGAAGGTGTGACATCCCCTTCCCGTAGACCAACATTCAGACCTCCAGGGGACCAGTGGGGGCACTGCAGGGCTATCATGGAGCCTGCAACTTTTTCTCCCCCTCCCTTGCTCACAGTTGCTCTGGTGCGTGGGAGACACGCCACACAGCGATCCGCTGTACCCTCCCAATCTAGCCACACTCATCTGCACTACTCTCAAGCCTCCACTAGGGGTAGCCATGCAGTGAGCACAACTGATCTCTACCCAGGAGAGGAGAGCTGCCCCACAGCTGCTCAATCCATCTCTCAGCCTCCCCCACGCTGACGCACCAACAACTCAAGCTTATTCCTGAACCCGGGTCTCCAGCTTGGTGCTGTGTGAAGTGACTCAAGTCTCAGTGCCACCAGGCTGCCACAGATGCACTTTCAATCTCTCATGACATCCTTGACCCAGGGCATGAATCTGGGTCACCTGCATGCACCGGTCCCTCACAGCTCAGCATCACAGAGCCAATGTAATTTACATTTTGCAAGTATATACTGTGAATGATACACTCAAGTAACTTTAAAATGAGAGAAAACAATGCCGCTAAGCTTGAAAAGTATGCAGACCTTAAAAGGAGTCTGTGCATGTCAATTTTTAATCTCTTGCTTAAGGAGGTCCATTTATAAGCTGACAAAAATTGCAGATTATATCAGTGCTTAAAGTCGAATTCCATGAGGCACTGTGAATAATATGATAATATTGCAGAAGCTATATCCATCAGTTTTGCCCAGCCTCATATCTGACCTGCCATGGAGGGGAATGGAAAAAACTGATAAAAGTAAGTAATAAGGTTGAATTCATTTGTATAAGCAGTAGGAGGATTGGAAGGAATTGCAGGACAATGATGCTAATACAGGTAAGGTGATTTTTCTGCCTGTAGAACAGGTCAAATGTGTGTGATCAGTAGACAAGAACTGCAGTTAGAGGAGGTGCTATCATGCATGCTGTAATGGGGATACATGTTCTGAGGACAAAAGGAGGTCATTGTTTTGAATTAAAGATGTTCCTAATGGGAAAGATGTCCAGAATGGTCCTCTCCAAGGCCTCAAGGTCCTTGGGTTGCAAGTAACAGTGACAGAAATCAGATAAGCTAAATTCAAGATTCTACTGAAACAGGAAGAGCTTCTTTTTCTGGCAAGTTAAAGGGCATTCTGGGGCAAGGAAACCTTGCATACTCAGGGAGTGCTGCTGTTGTGCCAAGAGGAAGAGGATACTAATCAAGTCAAAGTACAGGGCAGTCTGAGGGATTTAAACAAAGGGTAGACGTTTGAGTGGCAGCTAGTGTGAGGGTCACCCTCTGCAGGAGTTAGATGCAGGATTCACCAAGAAAAGGACAGCTGAGATGGGTAGCACAAAATAGTAGCTCCCCAGTTGCAGCAAAGAAACAGAGGGACAACAGTTTCAACCTGAATGTAGATCATGTAAGAATCAGACCTAGCAAATGTGACTAGCCTGAGAGTCTGGTGTACTTGCAAGTCTAGGACCTAGAGACATTCAATGAGACATAGAGGCAGTAGAAGGAGGAGGAATTCTAGCTATTTACTGAAAGAAAAAGAAAGTTTACTCACTGAATCTACATAAATTCAGTGTTACAGCTGTTATCTCACAACTGTTCATGGCAGCAGCTCAGAAAAGAGAGGAGAGTGGCAATACATTCTTTTACAAACAGAGCCTGGAACAGCGCTACTTGAATTGCATTAACTGAAGAAAAAAACAAAGCTCAGCTATGGCTAACGTTTCAGGATTAGTTGTTGAGGGCACTGGGGTAAACAAGTTGGGAGTACAATCTTCATCAGATCCTCAGCCTAAAGAATACTCACTCATACCCTTGGCAAACCCGTTGATCAAGAGTATTGCCTATATTGGAGAGCCAGGACAGTAAATGTGAAGCTCTCAGTGCTAACTTAGACTTTCTGCAAAAGATGCAAAACTACAAGAGAAGAAAGTGAAAGCAACTTTATTCAGATCAGGTAAATAAAATATAGAGCAACTGTCTTCACTGGATAATAGACTACAAGCAGTAGAAGCTAATAATACATCAGTGACTAAGGAGAACTACAATCTCCACAGACAAACAGAGAATCTGGAGAAAGAAATTCATTACAAAAACCTCGAAGTGTTGGTCTTCCCAATAATCTTGATACAACATTTGAATCTGTGAGAGATTAGTTGTGGACATTTTCACTGAAGTTTTTAACAACTCTCTGAGAATCTGCCTTTCATTGTCAAGGAATGTAGACTGCATAGAAATATTATGCAGAAAAGAAAGATTTGGATTCATTGGGAACTTGGGCTCCACCTGGAGGGACAGAGGCCTGTACAGGGGTGATGGTCTACATCCCTCCAGGAGGGATCTGAGATCCTTAATAAACAGTTTAAGTGCTACATTAGTAAGCATTTAAACTAGCCAAGGGGAGGTGGAATAAGGCAGAAAGACATGGTCTGTCCCCACATGATTACAGAGTCAGCAATTGGAATCCTGAGTGTGGGAAGTTCCTCAGGGAACAAACACAAATAGGAAACAAAAAGGAAGGGGAAGGGAAGGGAAGAGGAAAGATAATAGTGGAGGAAAGGGGAGGGCAAAGGGCAAGAAGAGGAGATGGCAGTATAAAATGGAGAGCCATGTGTGCAAATGCTGAAAGACTGGGCAACAAGATGGTGGACCTAGAGACCACCATGGCAGCAGAGACCTGGACATAGTAGCAATTACAGAGACCTGGTGCAGTGATCTATAGACATCTAGCACAGGTAGAGGAAGGAGATAAGGATATGATAGCTGAACTACAAGGGATGGCTAACAAGGAAAAGGTACTGTTAGTGGGGGGGTCAACAGTCTACCAGATGTAGATTGGAGCCCACTTACTGCAGCATCAGTTAGAAGTAGAAATCCTAGATTCCTGCAGGGGATTCCTCAGGCAACTAGTTAAAGAACCCACTTATGAGGGGAGTTACTGGACCTGGTACTGTCAAACAGAGACAGTGTCGCTGATGTCACAGTGGGAAGTCACCTGGGACCAGTGATCATCGTGATGATGTGGTTCAGCATAAGGACAGAGCCAGAACCAAACCACACTAAAATGAGGTTCCTGGACTTCAGAAGGGCTGATTTCAACACAATGGGAGAGTGCCTCAGGGAAACCCTAGCAGGAATAGGGAATAAGGGAGGGGTAGAGGAAAAGCAGATAACAGTAAAGCAGGCCATTGAGAAGACAACAGATCTCTGTATCAAGCAGGTTACTAAGAGCAAGAGAAGGAAGAGACTGCTATGGTTCTCCAAGGAAGTAGCAGAGAAGGTAAAGGAAAATAGGAAGACATTCAAAAGGTACAAGATGACATAGAAGGAAAAGGATACGGAGAGTTATCAGGAGAAACAAAAGGAGGCAGGGAAGGCAGTTAGGACAGCTAAAGCACAAACAGAGGAAAACATTGCCAAATCAGCAAAAATGGGATCCAACTTTTCCAGGTACAGTGAAAAGAAGAAAAGCAAGGTGGGGTACTAAGACTAAAATGGGAGAAAGGCACCGAAAGAGGACCAGAAGAAAGCTGACATATTGAATAAGTACTTTTGTTCAGTATTCACAAAGGAAAGGGTAAGTGAGAGGCCACAGATAGTGGAGAAGAGCTTTAAGGGAAGGGAGGTGGACACTAGTCCTTCTCGGAGGAGCGAGTCCTCAGGGAACTAACAAAACTAAAAGTAGACAAGGACACTAACTTGTTTTTTTTTCTCTTTAGATATTTCCTGAAGAAGACCTAAGGTCAAAACATAGATATTTAACTCTATTTTCTATTTTCAGCATGCATTTAATATAACCATTTTGTTTTGCTTTTAGACCACATGCTGATGCAGTGGCTTGTTTTTGTTTTTCTAAAAGTAGACAAGGCTATGGGGCCAGATGGGGTTCACCTAGACTACTGAAGGAACTAAAGAAGGAACTGTCTGCACCTATGACAGCCCTGTTCAATCTATCACTGAATACAAGGGAAGTTCCAGGGGACTGGAGGAGGTGGATGTGGTCCCACTACACAAAGTGGGAATAGGAGGAGGCAGAAAACTACCAACCTCTAAGCCTGACTTTGGTGGTGGGCAAGTTATAGAAACTCTACTTAAAGGAAGGATTAAGGAATATCTTAACACCAGTGGATTGCAGGATCCAAGGCAGCATGGGTTCAAAGGGGTAGATCTTGCAAAACAAACCTGATAGAATTTTTTGACTGGGTTACCAGGGAGGTGGATTAGGGAGGAGTGGTGAATGGCCTACCTGGATTTTAATAAGGCCTTCAATACTGTTGCTCACAGAAGAATGGTAAACAAGCTAGGCAGCATGGTAGTGGGTTCAAAGATCTAAATGGGTACCAAGTTTGATTTGGTGGATCGCCCATTGCTGCTGGGAAGGCTGGGGGTCATAGGACTAACAGACTCTCCATTATATTGGGTCACAAGTTATCTTGTTCAGCTTCCCTTGAGAGTTTGTAATGGAGGCCGGATGTCTGATGTTGCTTTTAATGCATCTGGGCATCCCCAGGTGTCTATCCTGGGGCCGCTCCTGTTTTTCTTATTTATAGACCTTTACCAACTATCCTCCAAAACACACATATTAATGTATGCTGATGATGTGATATTATATCATAGTTCAGAATCTGTTGATGCATTGAGTGAATCTTTAGGTTCTGACGTTCTTCTTTTGGAAAATTGGTTTGGGGAACATTGGTTACTGTTGAACAGTAAAGAGACTAAATCGATATTTGGGTAATGCCCAAAAATATCAATATGTTGTCCTTTAAAAATTTCTAATGGGAGAGGTGATTTGATCGAGCAGGTAACATATTTTAGATACTTGGGTATGTTGCTGGATCCTCAGTTATCTCACTCAGCGTTTAAAAAATAGTATGTCGTCAAGTAAACTGTAAAATTGGAGTGTTGTTTAAACTAAAAAAGAATTGTCTCTAGCCTGCCAGAACTGTTATTGAAATAGCATACTTTTACCAGCTTTGTGTTATAATTCTTTTTTGTTTACCCAGATTTATTATTACTCAACACTACTTTTAACGACTATATCAGTTTGTACTACAATTACCCCTCAGGACACACTGCTGCACTTTTGTATAGTAGGTTGGGTGGGTTACCACCTAAATTTAACTGTGAATATAATTTTATGTTACTAGTTGATAAGACCCACGTCAAGGTGCTATGTCACGTTACTTTTCTGCTTGATTATAAAACTGAGGCTAGACACTGGAGATATTCAAAAATTTCTCTTTAGTTATCCCTAGAGTTAAAACTAGTATGAAGGGTCATGCTTTTAGTGTATGTGCTGCTAGATGCCGGAATGCTGTCCCAAATGCATTACTTGAGGGCTATACATGCTTCCTTCAAAACAGGTCTCCACACAATTTAACTGTGATCAATTGTGTTGTACTTGCTTTGTTTGATTTATTATGTATGAAATTTATTTACTCTTATGTGATGTATGTATTTATGTCAATGTACTTAAAGTTTGATCTTTGTTATTTCTGTAGCACCAGTGGCTCTTCGCCCTGGGTTGTGTATGAAAAGGGCTTCGCTCATACACTTACCTGGAAAACAAAGTTTAAATTAAAAAATGAAATAAATAAATTAAAAAAAGTACTCAGAGGGTGGTGGTAAATAGAGTTCACTCGGAGGAAGGTAAGGTAACCAGCAGGGTGCCGAGGGGTCAGTACTGGGACCAGTCTTCTTCAATGTCTTTATTAGCAACATCGCAGAGGGCTGGAAGAAAGGTATGCCTGTTTGCTGATGACACAAAATCTGCAACACAGTGGACACACGGGGGTGGAGAAAATGAAGGAAGATCTAAAAAAACTGGAAGACTGGCCAAGATATTGGCAACGGGTAGCAACACCCAAATTATGCACATGAGACACAGAAACCCAAGGGCAATGTATCATTTGGGGGGGGTTGTTAACAACAACAAACAGGAAAGGGATCTGGGGTTATCATACCTGATGACCTGAAGGTAGCAAAGCAGTGTGATAAGGCAGTAAGAAAGGCTAATAGGATGCTAGGTGCATCGGGAGGGTATCACCAGCAGAAAAGGGAGGTAATGTTACCCCTATGTAGATCAATGGTGAGGCCACACCTGGAGCACTGTGTCCAGTTCTGGAGGCCCCATCTTAGGAAGGACATAGACCGGGTGGAGGCAGTACAGAGAAGGGCAACAAAACAGTGCATGACCTGTATCAGAAGCCCTATGAGGAAATACTCAGGGAATTACATATGTGCTCACTGGAAGAAAGGAGAGAAAATGGAGACATGATGGAAACATTCAAATACCTCAAGGGTATCATTAAGGTACAGGATGGTGGCATATTGCATAGAAAGAGATGCTCAAGGATGAGGGGCATGATATGAAGCTGGAAGGGGAAACTTTGAGGGATGTGAGGAATATTTCTTTATGGAAAGGGTGGTGGACACCTGGAACAGCCTCCCAGCAGAGGTGGTAGGTACCAAAACAATAACAGGTTTCAAACATGCATGGGATAGATACAGGGACCTTAGCAACAGGGTTGGGTGGGAGGGTAAAGCCAGAGATCAATTAGGGTCTACAGTAGCACAGTAGGTAGGGAGGTAGGGACTTTAGGGAAGACTAGGTAGGCCAAAGGTCCTTTTCTGCCAATGGCTTCTATGTTTCTATGTTTCTGTATTTGTACCCTCAGAAAAAGCCTTGACATGATTTATGGAAAACAAAAATGTGCCTTCAGAATAGAGCCAGAGATGGACACAAAATCAACTACATATTTTTTTTGTAAATTATTTTATTCAGTATTAACAAAGCAATTACAAGTAATAGCTTGCAGGACATATGCACTTAGTTGATCTCAACGTGTTATGGTAGGTGTGCAAAAGCATACCCTACATTTGTTACAACATTGAGGGGTTAAACACAGTACATTACATCTTGGTTATAATATTTAACATAGGCTAAATGCCATCAGATGCATTGGACAGAATTCACAACTTTTAACAAGGTGATGTGTAACCATTTACTTTGCTTAACTTAAAATACCCAAATAACTTCGTATCTCTCCTGTATCAATGCTGAACACAAAGCCACTGCATGAACCTAAACTGGTCAGGAGTACCTGCAGTAATTTATATTGAAATCATTTAACGTGCCAAATACTCAAACTGTGTTAACTCGATGGTAAGCCCAGACGGAGGGGGTCTTGTGCTTTGCTATCAGGTTACTGATCAGGGTTGTGGAACAATAGTGCCCTTTGAAAAGTCACATTTCTCAACTGTACCACATGAACACCCCTTTGACAGATATCTTAATTGGTCTTGTAAACCCCTATACTTCCCACCAGAGCGCCGTATCTTAAGCACTTGAAATACACCATAGTTGCAAAACCAACTGCTATCCTGCACCACATTTCGATAAATTAATCCTCGCTTTGCTCACTCCTGTACCTCACGTGACCCAGAACCCTTTAAGAGAATATTTAAGTATTTAAGTAAACAAATGGTTTACCTCCATTTTAGCCCTCTCAATCTAGAGACAGTTGGGTAAGAAACAAAAACACACTGGGAGTTATGACACAGATTAAGCAATGTGCTACCTTTCAGTAGCACAATCTGTTCATTTTAAGAGTTCTCTGTACTGGACTTTCTACCTTTCCTCTTCACCCTTGATGTTCTCAGCTTGTCTGAAGTCCCTGGTTTGTTTCATCCACTCCAGTGCAGCTCCAGTTCTGTCACCCTGATGTGAGCTGGAGGCTTTTGCTGCATAAGAGTTAGTGCCACGTGGTTGAAAGAAACTCTGGGCTCTTTGATTCTGAGCTGCTGTTTCCATGGGTTCTCCATGGCTGAAACTCACAGCTCTGGTCTCTATTTGAACCTGACAGTGTCAGCTTCCAGAATATTTTGTTTGATTTTCAATTTCTGCAATTTCAAAGGCTCCAGCTTAGGAACTGCTAAAGAGCCATGCAGGACCTCTTCAAATTGTTGCCACTCAGTGCGATGGCTAGCCACGCCCAAAAATCAAGTATATTAATCAGCTTCACTTTTAATTCAGACCGTGACTGTCTGGTTAAGCTTTCTCATCAGAACATAAGAATTTGCCAGCAGAAGGGACCTCTTGATCCATTTAGTCTGCCCAGAATACCTACCCCCTCCTCTTATACTATTTACTTTTTGTGTGTAGTGTTTATCCCACACAAGTTTGAATTCCTTACATGTTTTGAGTCTACTTACTCTTGCGGTAGGCTATTCCAAGGGTAGACCACCCTCCTCAGAAAAAGTACTTCATGATGTTTCCCATAAATTCACTGCCTGCCAATCATAGACTGTGGCCTCCTGTACAACTCTCTGATTTCATCTGAAACAGGTTTTCCTTCACGTATTAATTCCTTCACATACTTAAGCGTTTGATCATATCCCCGTCTCTTCTCTGTTGAAGTGAGTACAGCTGTAAGTCAGCCAGTCTGGTTTCATATGGCTCTTGGTACAAACCCTGCACCATCTTTGTAGCCCTTTTCTGCACCGTCTCAGTTTCTTGATATTCTTCTTCAGAAGTGGCCTCCAAAACTGACGCAATATTCCATGTGCAGCCTGACCTGTACAGTGGTATTATAACCTCTTTTTGCTAGTTACACTCTTCCAATGCATCCAAGGATGCCATTTGCTTTCTGTGCTGCCTTTTACATTGCTTGCTCGTCCTAAGGTCATCTGTAATGATTATGCCAAGATCCCTCTCCACCTGTGTTACTTCAAGCTGGTGTCCTAGCAGCATGTATTCCTTCCTGGGTTTCTTTTACCCAGACGCATGACCTATATTTTTGGCATTGAACTTCAATTGCCAATTTTGGACCATTCTTCAAGCCTATTCAGATCCTTTTCCATCTTCAAGACTCCTCTTGGGTGTCCATCCAGTTGCAGAGTTTTGTATCATCTACATACAGGCATACTTTCCCCTCCAGCTCATCAGTGATGTGACTGATGAAAATGTTGGAGGATGGGGCTAATACTGACCCTGTGGCACTCCACTGGTCACCTTGCCCTCCCTGACTGAGCTCCATTAACTAAGACCCGCTGTGTCCTATTCTTGAGCTAGTTTACAATCCAGTTGACTGTCTTCTGACTAAATAAAGGGATATACAGTATAAAAGGGACACTGATTTATAAAACACATCACTTCTATATTTATCCTGACTTTTCATTCCAAACTCAGTAACATAGAAGGACATTGTAGACATACTGTCAAGAGATTTTGGAGCTCAGGGTACCTTTCTGCTCTTGGCCCTGGCTAAGGTGAGAGTTTTCTTAAGGAAAAATTTTAATTTTTTAAGTGAACCAACTGGTCTGACTTATTAGGGTTTGGCTCTATGATGCCAGTTCAACAACCATTTTGTCGACGGCATCTCGCTGACTGGAATCATGTCGACCGCAAGTTGGGATTTATATGACTCCAGTGTGTCTCCTTGTCCGCTTTTGTCTATCAGGGCTTTGCCTCTGAACCCCTATGTGGGGCTTCCGCCTCTGCCCCTGTCTATAGGATTCTCAACTCCAGTCGGAGTTGATTCGGAACAGGGTGCATGACCAGGAGACAGTGTACCTCTGTCTTGGGCACATCAACACAGCGACCTGTTTGCAAAGTGTGAATTTTGCCAGCAGGGATGTAGTTCGCTGTGTTGGTGTCGGAGAACATGAAGCATATGTCAAGGCTTCAGTATGAACAGGAGAGGAGGAATCTCCCTTTAATTCATAAAAATTGTCTTCCACCCAGGATATTGAAAACGGAATGTTCTAACCTAATATTAGAACTGTATATTAGTTCACTTACTGTACGGTGAAATGTATGGTCTGGTTTGTACTTTAATGATATTGATATATAGGTATATTTAAATTAATATTTACACTTAGTTAATTTTAGTAAAACATAAATGAAACATTTTAAACAGCTTAGGATTGTTATCCATTCTTAGCATAAAGTTGCAGATATTATTTTTACAGCCCCAGGATCCACATTTTGAGTTTAAACATTTGCCTTTTATGTTTTCATTCAGGCCTGCTTACAATGATTTAAGTGCCTGCTGCAGTGATATACACTTCAGTTTAATCCTTTATGCTAAATGCACTCTTGTTTCCTCCCAAACTGACATAACTGGAAACTATCCAGTATACATGCATTAATGTTTTGAAAATGATAATAAAGAAAAGGATTTCTGGCTATTGCGATGGAATAGGCCTAAAAGGAAGAGGAGTAAAGCAGGTGACTCTCCTTTTTATGGCTGCATAGAAAAGATATGTTGGGAACTCTGGAGATAAGGTGTTTTTGGTTGCCACCTACCCTATAGAACTCCTTACCACAGTTTTAAGGAGGCCCCTCGATAGAGCCTTTAAAAAGGTCTAAAAGGCATCTGTTCCAACAGGCGTTTTAGATTTTGAGATTTGATTATGGAATGACAATTGATGATTTTATATTATAATTATGTAATGAATATATGTCTATCTGTATGTTTTATTGTTGGATATGTGGATTCTTGTTTTTGTATAATGCTCAGAGTCCCAGGAATTGGGCGTTTTATAAGTAAAATATATTATCTATCTATCTATCTATCTATCTATCTATCTATCTATCTATATATCTATCTCTCCATCTATCGCTATGACGTAGTAAAGAGAGGACTGTGGAAGCATGTGACTGGATACCTCGACTGTGTCCTTCCACAGTGGAATTGAAGCACGTGCAATCCTCTCCATTGACTACAGTGCTGTTCCTCCTTCTCCCTGCACACTATTTTCCTGCTCCACACTCACTAAACTATATATTATAGTGGCACAGTAGCACCACTATAGCAGGGTTTTAAATAATTTATTGGCAGTTTTTCTTGGGACAATGCTATCTGTGCAGAAAGCATTTACATAGGTTTTCTAGAAGTGTTATGTTTGCTAAACACAGTGAGGAAAGTGCTATGCATTTTCACAATGTTTTAGAACTTTTATGAGCAAAACGCTAATCAATTTTTAGAGTTAAATAAACCCTGCTATAGTTAGAGTTGAGCAGGGTTTCTTTGTTGTGAGAGGCGATCCTTTTTGTGAGAAAAAATCCTTTTCATGAGACACTATCTTTGCACTTTAATATCTTCACTACTGTTCAATGGATTTGCATGAAATATTGCACACATGGGGTGGGATATTCAGAAGGGTTGCACATGGCACAACACAGTTACCATGGGCAACCCACCGATGTCTTAGTGCGATATTCAAAGGGGAAAGTGCCTGGCACAGATCCCAATGCGCCAGCGCATCAGTAAGTATGCGGGCGCAGTGGGGCGCGTCTACGCATGCTCTGCACATCCGATATTCAGCCCAGGATATACTGAGCCTATGCAGGTGCAACCCTACTTGCGCTGCACACAGTTGAGCTAGAAAGAAAATGAGCAACAGCTGGCCACCCACAGGTGAGCTGCCGTATTACAGGGTGCAACACAGCAGCTGCCAGCTGTGGGTAGCCACCTCGAGCTCTGGTGGCACCATCCTTCATGGTAGTACCCCCATGCCTGATCATGGGCATGGGTATTAAAATAACAGTCCTATATCCCTGGTGGTCCAGTGGATCGTGTCCAGCCCGATCGCAGGCGTAGGTTTTAAAATATTTATACCAATCCATCCCTGGTGGTCCAGTGGTACCCCTCCACCGCCCACTGGAGCCCACCATCCCACTCCCCCAGTCAGTGGTGGGTGGCAGCTCCCCACCCACAAGCTACCCACGCTCGCCGGCTGACTGTGTACAGTAGGGCTGTACACCCATTGGTCCCACAGTGTGGGCCAATGGACATACGAGACCATACTGTACTACAGTCCAGATATGTGAATGGATCCATTCACATTTCTGGACTTGTAGTAGTATATGTACAATCTGCATGCCCATTGGCCCATGCTGAGGACCAATGGGCGTACAGCCCTACTGTATGCAGTCAGTCTGCGGGCAGCTTGTGGGTGGGGAGCGGGTGGTGTAGCTCAATGGGCAGGTGGAGAGGGGTACCATCAGACCACCAGGGATGGATCGGCATAAAATATTTTAAACCTACACCGCGATCAGGCTGGATGTGATCCACTGGACCACCAGGGATATGGGACCTTTTATAATACATATGCACGCAATCATGCTGGGAGCAGTCCACTGGACCACCAGGGATAAGGGACCATTTACTTTAATACATATGCCCATGATTTGGCAGTGGGGCACTTTGCCACTTGTGCAGGGGGCATCGGTCCCCGACGGCTGCAGTCTGGCAGGGCACCAGGTGCAGGATTGCTGGGATCGGCAAACCTACATGCAAATGAGGCCATAATGACATGCAAATGGCCCCATTTGTGCCTTGCTACATTATGGCCCCGTTTGCATGTGCACTTTTGAATATCACGGTTGATTGCGCTAAGCGAATGGCACTAACGCTAGTGCATCCCCCTGCCCTCTTTGGCCACTTGTGCTGGTGCAGTGCCACTGTGCCATGCACAATGCCAGGTGGCTGAAGCGATATTCAATGGTGGTGAACCATGGCGCAGCACCGTTGAATATCACCCTGTCAGTGCCCTGGCACATCCCAGTTGTGCTGCACCAGGCTTGCGCCACAGCCTGGTGCAGTCTGAATATCCCACTCATGGTCTCAGAGGAAGATATTTTGACTTGCCAAGTTTCCTTCTGGCTGCATGTGTGCTTCTGAGACCAGATAGTGAAAAAGGTTAAACAATCACCATTTTGGCTGTGTTTTGTCATCATCTAGCACCCTGATGGTTTGGAATTTGGTTTGAAATTTTCAGGGTAGTAAGGACGTGGCCCACAGATGTGCCTTTGCTGAGATGGTGAAGAAATATTAATCCATTGCCAGATTATAAGGATTTGAAATTTCATCTCTGAGCATGCTCAGTAGGGTCTTTGGATAGACATTTGATGCCCTACTGAGCATGCTCAGAGAAAAATTTCAAATGCTTATAACCTGGGAAGATTCATATTTTTTCACCAAATCAATGACAAGCTTCATTCTGCTGCATGCCCTTTATCCTCTGAAAATTTTCAGAACAAAACTCCAAACTGTCTGGGCTGTAGGTGATGACAAAGAGCAAAAACAAACAATTGTTCCTAAAAACATACTTCTGGATCTTGTAGAATAATTGGTATTTTTCTTTTAAACTTAGATTGGTATTTGGTAATTGGTATTTTTCTTTTAAACTTAGATTGTAGGCTTGTAGTGACACTATACTTTCTTTCTGTGTTGTCTTTACTTATAATTGTTTTGGGCTGTTGAAAATTTAAAACATAGTGGTGGTGTAATTCTGTGCTGTCTTTAATTGCTGCAAATTTTATCTTGGCTTGTCTGACTGTCCTGTAGCAGGGTGAAGGGTGTTAATTGTCTGGCCTCTGACCTCAGCTACGTGATAACTGGAGGTGGGCTTAGTCACAGTTAAAGCAGCAAACAGAGGTTCATCTTCTCAGAAGAAGCCAGAAGGTGAAGGAAGGAAACATATTCAATTCAGTGCTTCAGAGTAACTGGTAATTGGTATTTTCTTTTAAACTTAGATTGTAAGCTTGTAGTGACACTATACTTTCTTTCTGTGTTGTCTTTACTTATAATTGTTTTGGGTTGTTGAAAATTTAAAACATAGTGGTGGTGTAATTCTGTGCTGTCTTTAATTATATGCCCTGATAAATCTGATTGACAGGAGCTAAACACAGGGTATAGTAAGAGGTGTGAAGTAGGAGGCATAAGGGGAAGAAGAGACCACCCTCAGCACGACAAGTGTTTTGACTCATTTATTTATTTATTGGTTTCTTTTCCTTAAAAAAAAAAATATATCTGAGGATCAGTTACAGGATTTTAGTACTGTAAATAAATAAAAAAGAGAACTAAGAGAGCTTCAGTAGCAGAGAAGTAGTGGAATTGCAGTATAATGTGAGGAGTGGTGCAATGCAGTGGCTGTGGGCAGCCATATTCAGGCAGACCTTCTGGACACTGAGGTGCTGCCCTATCTGCATGCATCTCTCGGGACTGCGGGATGAGGTAGCCAGACTCAGAGCAGAAGTAAACTGGGTCAGGATACCATCACCCTATCCAGGGACCACCAGTCAATGCAGCTGCCTCAAAGGATGCCAAGAGACGAGGAGCACTTGGATGACAGTGGGCTCAGGGAGGTTAGAGCAGTCAGGCAGAGGCACATCCCAGATCCTATTCCTCTCAAGAACTCATATGCCACACTGGCAAATGAGGACAACCAAATAGAGTACCCAGGGAAGTGGAAGGAAAGGATGTGGAGGTTAGGCAAGGAGGTGACCTCAGTGGGAAAGCAGTGGACCCCAGAGGAGGAGGAGGCGATCCTGGTGGGGACTCCATTGTAAGAGGGATCCAGCTAGGAACACAGGAGGGGAGGACAGGGAGGTGAGGTGCCTACCAGGTGCCACGGCATGGAGGGATGGAAGGAAGATACTGGGGATCACTGGGAAGGCAAGGCGGGAGGGTGAGCTGGATGTCATTATCCACCTAGGTACTAATGACTTGGCAAATGGGAGCCAAAGGAAGTTCAGGAAGAGTTTAGGAAACTGGGAGGGGTCTCAAGCAAGTAGCTACTTCTGTCACTTTCTCGAAGTACTACCTGTGAGAGGCAGGGAGACATAGGAGTGCATGCACCAGAACTTTAACTCATGGTTGAAGAACTGGTGCTGTGAGGAAGGGTTTGGATTCATTGGTGACTGGGGACCCACCTGGAGGATGGAGGTTTGTTCAAGCCTGACGGCCTGCATCCATCCTGGAGGAATCCAAGCACTCAATGATAAGTTTAAATGCTACATTGACAAGCATTTAAACTAGCAAAAGGGTGGCAGGCCAGCAAGGACGGTACCTACTTGCTCACCCCAACAGCTAGTAGTGGAACCAGTGAACCAGAGGAGTGGCTATCTCTGCAAAGCAGTGTGCAAAAGATGGAGATTAGTGTCCAAAGGTGGATAAGCGAAAGGGGCAAAATTCAGCAGAAGAGCAGACAGCAAGGAGAACCAGGGATAAATGACAACCAAGGAAGGGGCTGGAGTAGAACAGTGAAGCAGTCTAGGGAGGTCAAATCATGGAAAGCCATGTGTGCAAATGCCAGGAGCCTTAGCAACAAGATGGAAGATCTGGAGGCTGTCATGGTACAGTCAGACCTGGACATTGTGGCCATCACTGAAACCTGGTGTAATGATAACCATGACTGGGAGATGGCCATACCTGGCTACAACATATTCAGAAGAGACAGAGCAGGCAGGAAGGGAGGAGGGTGGCACTGTATGTGAAAAATGACATAAGGGCACACACAGATCCAGGAGAACAAATGGGGAGAGATACTGTGGGTTAAGCTGGAAAGGAAAATGGGGCCAGCCATCCGCACAGGTGTGGTCTATAGACCACCAGCCTAGGAGGAAGAAACAGATGAGGGCTGGTGCTAGCCATCCAAGGATGGCAGACAAGGTGAGGTAGTACTGGTTGGAGACTTCAATATACCAGGCGTGGACTGGAGCATCCAGCAGCAGCATCAACTAGGAGCAGATTTATCCTGGACTCCTTCAGGGTGCCTTCCTCAAGCAACTGGTCATGGAACCAACTCGGCAGAAGGCAATACTGGACCTTGTGCTCACAAACAGGGACAGTGTGATGGGGATAACAGTGGGGGAGCACCTGGGTAACAGTGACCACCAGTCATTGTGGTTTGAAATCACAGAAAGAGCAGAACCAAACCACACAAAAACACGTATCCTGGATTTTAGGGAAAGACTTTGGGAAAATGGGAGATACTTGAAAGAGGCATTAAGGGGAATGGGACAGGAATCAGGGTTGAGGAACAGTGGGCAGTATTTAAAATGGGGATTATAAGAACAACAGAATTATGCATTAAGCAGGTTAGCAAGAGGAAAGGAAGAGGAGACCATTATGGTTTTCCAAAGAGGTAGCAAAGAATGAAAGCCAAAAGATTGCATTCAGGCAATACAAAAGACACAGGCAGAAGGGGATAGGGAGAAGTACCAGGAGAAACAAGGGAGGCAGGGAAGTCAGTAAGGGAAGCCAAAGCTCAGACAGAAGAACACATTGCAAAATCAGTGGGTAAAGGGGGACAAAACCTTTTACAGGTACATAAGTGAAAAAGAAAGACAAAGGGAGGGATAGTGAGACTGAAGGGGAGGATGGGAGCGCGTGGAGGATGACAACAGTAAAGCTGACATATTGAACAGTATTTCTGCTCAGTCTTTACTAAGGAAGAGGGGGTAATGGGTCTGAAGGGAGTACAAGGGTGAGAATGGTGCAGAAATGGACACAAGTCCCTTTACATGAGAAAGGGTCCTGAAGGAACTGGAAGTAATAAGAGCTGATAAAGCAATGGGGCCAGATGGGTCACCCAGGGTCCTAAAGAACTAAGAGAGGTGGTGGCTGAACCTCTGGCTATCCTGTTCAGCCAATCACTGAAACAGGAGGTACCCAAAGACTGGAGGACAGCAGATGTAGTCCCCTTATACAAAAGTGGGAACAAAGAGGAAGCAGGAACTACAGACCAGTCAGCCTCACCTCGGTAGTGGGAAAAATCATGGAAGCACTACTGAAGGAGAAATTGGTGGAACATCTGGTTGTCAATGGACTACAGGACCCAAGGCAGCATGGTTTCACCAGGGGAGGTCATGTCAGACCAACCTCATTGAATTTTTTGACTGGGTGACTAGGGAGGTGGATCAGGGGAGGGCAGTGGACATGGCCTATCTGGACTTCAGCAAGGCCTTTGACACTGTGCCACATAGAAGACTATTACACAAACTGGGGAATATGGGTGTGAGCAGGACAGTAGTGTGGTGGGTAGGTAACTGGCTGGGTGGCAGGACACAGAGGGTGGTGGTAAATGGCTGTCACTCCACAGAGGAAGAGTGACCAGTGGGGTACCACAGGGATCAGTGCTGGGACGGTCCTATTCAACATCTTCATCAGTGACATTGCACAGGATCTAGAAGGCAGAATGTCACTGTTCGCTGATGACACAAAGCTCTGTAACAGAGTAGACACACCAGAGGGTGTAGACAGAATGAGAAGGACCTGCAGAAACTTGAAGAATGGTCAAGGGTTTGGCAGTTGAAATTCAATGCAAAGAAGTGCAAGATAATGCATATGGGGCACAAAAACCCTGGCACAATATATCAGTTGGGGGTGAGGATATAGCATGCACCAAGCAGGAAAGGGATCTTGGGGTTGTCATCTCTGATGACCTCAAGGTGAGGAAACAGTGTGACAAGGCATCAGGTAAAGCAAATAGGATGCTGGGATGTATAGGCAGGGCATCACCAGCAGGAAAAGGGAGGTCATAATTCCGCTTACAAGACACTAGTGAGGCCCCACCTGGAGTACAGTGTGCAGTTCTGGAGACCATACCTACATAAGGACATAGACAGGGTAGAGAAGGTTCAGAGGAGGGCAACAAAGGTGGTGCATGGGTTGCATCACAAGTCCTATGAAGACAGGTTGAAGGAACTGAACATGTACTCCCTGGAGGAGAGGAGGGAGAGGGATGATAGAGACATACAAGTATCTTAAGGGAGGAACAGGGTGCAGGAAAACACTATTTTTAAGCGAAAAGATGTTTCAGGACTAGAGGGCAAGGGATGAAGTTGGAGGGAGGACGATTCAGAGGAAACATGAGAAAGAATTTCTTCACAGAGCAGGTGGTGGACAAGTGGAACACCCTGCCAGAGGAAGTGGTGGGGGCTGAAACAACCACAGGATTTAAAACATGGGATAGACATAAAGGAATTCTAGAGGTCAGGGTAAGGAAATAGACTTCTAGGAAAACAAACTGAGCTTACAAGCTCAAATGGCAGACTAGGTGGGCCATAGGCCCTTATCTGCTGACACTGTCTATGTATCTATGTATCTATGTTTGTAATCCTCACATCCGACTGGAAGGAAATTTGGCAATTCAAGACACCTTGCTCCCCAGACTGTGCATGCAAAATTTATTGCAATTCTGTTCAAGGGGGCAAAGCTAATAATATATTTATATCAATTTATATCTGCAGTATACATAGTATTATAGTGGTGCAGTAATGCCACTATAGTTAGGGTTGAGCAGGGGTTTCAATGTTAAACCTCAAACTTTGCACTTTAATAACTTTGCAGCCATTTAACTGATTTGCATGAAACTTTGCATGCATAGACTTGTTTGGTAGATCTCTTGTTGTGTCAAGTTTCATTCCAGTCAGAGTTGAGAATTCCAAGCTGTGTATACAGTCACAGCCAAAGACATGGCCAGATAATTCCTGAAATTTCTGTGATATTTCTAGACAAATCTCCTGCTTTCTCCATTTACACAGTAGGGGCAGCAGAAAGAAACTCCAGAAATTTTATGAAATATCTGGCCATGTCTGTAGCTACTACTGTACTGCTAAAACATTAAAAATCACTATTTCTGTGCTTTTTGTCATCTTGCTGAGCTCAGATGGTTTGGAATTTTGATCTGACATTTTCAGGGTATAAAGGGCTTGCCTCACAGAAGTGTCATTTGCTGATTTGGTAAAAATATTAATCTGTTCCAAAGTTTTTAATTGTATAGTTTGAGTTCTGAGCATGCCTAGTTCAGTTGTTTGGAAAGCTTACTGGAATGGCAAAAATTTGGTCTCACAAAAAGATTTTTTATTGTGAGGGGCCAATCCTTTTTGTGAGATGTCATCTTTACACTTTAATAGCTTGTGCAATCCATTGACTCTATAGTTCAATGGATTTGCACAAAATATTGTGTCTTGGTCTCAGAGGGTAGATCTCTTGACTTATCAAGTTTCCTTCTGGCCGCATGTGAGGATTCTGAGATCTGGATAGTGAAAAAGTTAAAAGTCACAATTGTTTTTGTTTTTGGTCATCATCTAGCGTCCAGATGGTTTGGAATTCTGTCTGAAATTTTCAGGGTAGAAAGGGCTTGGTCCACAGATGTGCCATTTGCTGGTTTGGTAAAGAAATATTAATCTGTTGCCAAGATATAAGGATTTGAAATTTCGGTTCTGAGCATGCCCAGTAGGGTCTTTTGCTAGGCGTTTGATACCCTACTGAGCATGCTCAGAACTAACATTCAGATGCTTATAACTTGTAAATGGATTCATATTTTTTACCAAAACAATAAAACACCATTCTGCTCATACCCTTTCTACCCTGAAAACATCAGACTAAAATCAAATCGCCTGGGCTGTAGGTGATGAAAAAAATAACACCCCAATTTTTCATAAAATGCACTATCTATATCTTGGAATTCTCATCTGACTGGAACAAAACTTGACAAATCAAGACACCTTTCCTGTCCGGCCGGTGGCGCTGAGGTTTGAGGCAATGGTACACACCTTGCGCCCACGCTGGCAGGTTCAGGAATGAGCCCGGCCAATGGGTCGGCAGGAGAGAGGAGGATTGAGCATCCAACAGACAGTTCTCCTCTCCCAGGGAGGGGTTGGGGATTGTCTGCATACCAGCAGCCCCTAGTGGAGATCAGGGGCGCTGCAGCACACAGACAGCACAAGTCGGGTGTGGCTGGACGCCGGCAGGGTTGCTGTGTGCCTGATGTCAGGGGTGCCCACGCAAGGCAAGGGGGAGGGGAGAAGCAACAGGAGAACACGGAAAAAATGGCTCTGCAGGGTAGGAGACGGCACCTGACCCCATGCCCACTGCTGGATCCAGCTCCTCCAGCCTTTCAGTTCCTCCACCCAGGTCCCACTACTGCAGCCAGGGCCTGACTTGAAGTGCACACAAGAGGAGGGGCAACCCCATCGGAGGGTTAAGCTGGGGTACTGGCTGTAGATGGGGAGAGAGGAGAGCTTCAGAAGCGAGATGACCTCAGACAGGCAGGGTGCCTGAGAGAGGCTCCATGAGCCGTGACGGAGGGAAAAAAAGGCGTGGGAGGACACCTTTCCCGCAGACTTTGCATACAAAATTTAGTGCAATTCCCTTGAGCAGGAGTGAAGCTATTAATTTTATAGTGGTGCAATAATGCCACAATAGTTAGGATTGAGCAGTGGTTTCTATGCTAAATCTCAAATTTTGAACTTTAATATCTTTGCAACTGTTCAATGGATTTGCACAACATTTTACATATACAATATTGTATAGCACATCTCTTGATGTGCCATGATTCTATTTCTGTTGGATGTGCAGATTCTAAGATGTGGGTAGGAAAATAATGTAAAAATATAAAAATCACTGTTTTTTCTGTGCGTGTCGCCCAGATGGTTAGAATTTTGGTCATAAATGCTCAGGGTAGAAAGGGTTTGGCCTACCGATGGGCCTTTCACTAGTTTGGTGAAAAATATTAATGCATTCTAAAGTTACTAAATTTTAAAAGTTTGGGTTCTGAGCATGCTCAGTCAGCACTTCAAAATAGCAGTCTGATAGTTTTGTATAGGAACTTTTTGTATGTTTTTCATTTGTTTTTGTATATCTGCCCTCTTGTTTTCTGTTTTCCCTAAAAATTCTAATTTGGAAAACCACAAAAATGACATTCTGCAGAGCAACCAACACATACTGTATAGCTTGCTTATCTGGAGCCTTAGCTGGATTCTGCACTTAACTGTAGGAGAAATGCCCTTGTCGTGTTGTTTTAAGGTTCTAAATCTTTTTCATGACTCTGATTCAAAAAAGGATCCTTTTTCATATCTTGAGATTCTGAAAGAAGATCCTTTTTATGAAAACATTGTTTTGGTTTTGCTGGCATCTATTCCTGGTGTCTAGTAGCACCCCACACTCTGATTGGCATCCCTGTAATACCCTATATTTCCCTGGTGTCAATGGCACCCCACCCTCTGATTGCCCTCCCATATTTTTCTTTATTATTCCATGTATCTAGTGCCCTCTCACCCGCTGATCAATGCCCCATAATTATTGATTTATTTTCCTGGTGTCTAGTGGTACTTACGCCATCCTCACCCCGTAATATGTTTCCTTATGGTACCTGGTGTCCAGTGGCACACCCCATGCTCTATCATCATCCCCATAATATTTGCTTTTCTTATTAGTATCCAGTGGTACCCCTCATCCCTCTGATCCCTCTCTTGTTAGACCTGTAATAATAATAATAATATCTTTATTTATATAGCACTCTTCACGATGTATCAGAGCACTGTACACAAATACATAAAACATTAAAATCTTACTCCATAATTGCATAAACCCCATTACTCCTAAAACAGTCAGTTACAAGATAGCACCAAATGCCAGTTGAAATAAGTGGGTCTTAAGGGTAGTCTTAGCTCTCCACTGTCAGGCACTCACGTATCTGATGAGGCAGAGAATTCCACAAGTTGAAGCACAAATGAAAATGCCCTTGAACCAGATGTTTTAGTTGTACCCTGGGAATCTCCAGCAATCCCTTGCTGGTCGAGCGGAGCAGCCGGAGGGGCGGTAAGGATGCAGGAGATCTTGCAGGTAGCTTGGTCCCTGTCCATGTAGAGATTTATAGGTCAGCAAGCTGACTTTGAAAGTGATCCACCACTGAACTGGCAGCCAATGCAGTTCACACAGCAGGAGAAATATGACTGAATTGAGATGATCTAGACAAAAGCCTTGCTGCAGCATTCTGCAACAGCTGCAGGCAGTAGATATCAACCCCGAAGCCCTAGGTAAGGGAGTTACAGTAGTCAAGGCGTGAAGTCACAAAGGCGTGAATCAGAGTTGGTAAGTCACCTGATGGAACTAAGTGCTTAATCCAGGCGATATACCTCAGATGGAAAAAAGAGGACTTAATAATGGCAGACACCTGAGAACTAAGTGTTAAACCATCATCAAGAATTACCTCCAGATTTTGCACCCATTGAGGTCAGTAACTGGGAGCCTCAAGCCAAAGTCCTGAGGCGCTCCATCCCCAACCTCTCTATCTGGTGACCAGTGTCCACCACCAGCACCTCAGTCTTATCAGAATTGAGCTTTAACCAGATGGAATTCATCCAGTCCTGGATTTCTACCAGGCAGTTATTAAAGACTGAGAGGGCACTATCCTGGTCAGATGCAAGAATAGTTAGAGCTGTGTATCATCTGCATAACAGTGAAACCTCAGCCCATACCATCGCACAATGTCTCCTAATGGCAGCATGTACACATAAACAACATGGGGGCAGCATGAAGCCCTGCAGAACCCCCACAAGACAGGGGAAAGCCTCAGAGAAATAAGCCCCTGAGACCACCCTCTGTGATCCACCTGTGAGGAATTAATAAAACCATCTGAGGACTGTACCAGACAGGGTGCAGATGGCACACAGGTGTCCAACAGCACCCCATGGTCCACAGTGTCAAAAGCTGAAGAGAGACAAAGAAATAACAAGATGGTATGGCATCTCTGATTTCTCACAATCGGAGATTATTGAGCACCAAAACAGAGCAGTCCCTGTAGTAGGGAGCAATCTTTGACCTGATACTCTCAAACAGGGATGGCGATAGAATCTCAGATTTAGAAGTGGGTAGCCATATGGGAACTAATGACCACCAAACAATGTGATTAATGATGAACACAGCCATAGAGTCAAGCCACACAAAGTGAGGGTACTGGACTTTAGGAGGGTTGACTTTGGCAAAAGGAGAAGTGCCTCAGAAAAGCACTAGCAAATGGGCAAGAAAGTGTGGTGGAGGAACAATGGGGAAACATCAGAACTGCCATCACAAAGGCAACAAGCCTTTGTGTGAAGCAAATTAACAAATCAAAACGAAGGAAAAACACTATGGTTCTCAAAAGAGGTGGCGGGAAAGGTTAGGAGGAAAAGATAGCATTCAGAAAGTATAAGGAAACACAGAAGGAGCAGGACAGAGAACTGTATCAGTTAAAGCAGAAGGAAGCGGAGAAGGCAGTCAGAATAGCAAAGAGCCCAAACTGAGGAAAAGATAGCCAACTCGGTTAACAAGGGGGATAAAACCTTTTATAGGTACATCAGAGAGAGAAGAAAAACCAAGGGAGGATAGTAGGCTTAATAAAGGGTAGAATTGGGTGGACAGAGGGTAACAGTAAAAAGCAGGGATACTGAATGACTACATCTGCTCGATAGTCATAAAAAGAGGAGGTACCTAATCCAATCAATGAAGCACTCTGGATGTGGGGGTCAATACCAGTCTATTCACAGAAGAAAGGATTCTGAAAGAACTCTTAAAACTGAAGGTGGACAAAGCAATGGGGCCTGACAGGATTCACCCAAAAATTCTAAAAGAACTAAGGGAGAACTAGTGACACCACTGACTACTCTTTTAGCAAATCATGGGAGAATGGTGTGGTACCTGAGGACTGGAGGAGGGTGGATGTCATTCCTCTTTACAAAAGTGGGAGCAAAGCAGAGGCAGGAAACTACAGACCTGTTAGTTTGACCTCAGTGGTAAGGAAAATGATGGAATCACTTCTGAAAGAAAGAATTGTTGCGTACCTAGAGCTAGCAAGGCACAGGACCCAAGGCAGCATGGATTCACAGTGGAAGGTCATGTCAGATAAATCTAATAGATTTCTTTGACAGGGTGACCAAAGTAGTAGACCAGGAGGGAATGTGGTCATGGCCTACCTAGCCTTTAGCAAGGCATTTGACAGTCCCACACAAAGATTAATAAACAAATTAGACAGCCTGGGGTGGGCCCCTGGGTGGTAGCCTGGGTAAAAATTGGCTGGACAACAGGATACAGAGGGTAATAGTAAATGGAGTCCACTTTGAAGAAAGGAGTTACTAGTGGAGTACAGCAGGGTTCAGTACTGGGACTGGTCCTTTTTAATATCTTTATAAGTGACATTGCACAGGGACTGGAGGAAAAGTATGCCTCTTTGCAGATGACACAAAGATCTGCAACAGGATTTATACACAAGGGGGTGGAAAGGATGAGAAGGGACATGGCAAGGTTGGAGGAATGGTAAAAGTATGGCAGCTTAGACTCAATGCAAAGAAGTGCAAAGTAATGCTCCTTGAAAACAAAACCCAGGGAAGAGTACACAATGGGGGGCAGTAAGGAAGGCTGGGGATAATGGGATGTATAGGGAGAGGCATCACCAACAGAAAACGGGAAGTTGTTATCCCTCTGTACAGACAGTTGGTGAGACTGCATCTGAGTATGGTGTGCAGTTCTGGAGACCCCATCTCCGCAAGAACATAGACAGGATGAAGGCAGTTCAGAGAAGGGAACTAAATTGGTGCAGGATCTGCTCCAGAAGCCATATGAAGAGAGACTAAAGGATCTTAATATGTATACCTTGAGGAAAGTAGGGAGAGAGGGACATGATAGAAATTTCAAGTACCTCAAGGGGATCAACAAAGTCCAAGAGGTAGCATCTTTCAGAACAAGAGATGTCAAGAACAAGGGCATAATTTGAAGATGGGGGACGACTCAGGAGCAATGTGAGGAAGTATTTTTTCATGGAGGGTTGTGGATGCATGGAGCGGCCTTCCTGAGGAGGTCGTGGGGTCAAAACAGTGGAGAATTCAAGAATGCATGGGACAGACATAAGGAAATTCTGGTGGGGGTAACATAGAAACATAAGACTGCGACAGATAAGGACCGCTTGGCCCACCTAGTCTCTGCCCATTTCCCTACCTCTTGGATAAGCTGCAGATTCTAGTTAACCAACAGCCTACTTCCTCCTACCCCACCAAATTGCCTTATGTCTGTCCCATGCATTCTTGAATTCCCCCACTGTTTTAACCCCACAACCTCCTCAGGAAGGAAGAAGTAGGCTGTTGGTTAACTAGAATTTGCAGTTTATCCTATAGGTAGGAAATGGGCCGACTGGGTTGGCCAAGTGGTCCTTATCTGGCGTCAAAGTCTATGTTTCTATATTTCTATGTTTCTAGTAAAGAAAACAGTCCGCTGTGTCTTTTTTTTTTAACCTGTAGAAAATAAAATGGTCCCTCGCCGATTGAGCCCCCAACCCTGACCTCCCACCCGAGCAACTACCACTCCACCCCTCTCACACCCTTGCACACCATCACTCACCTGAACAACTTTCTGACTGAAGATCCACTCTGCCTTGGTTATGGTGTTCCGCTATGTGATGATAGGAAACCTGTGCTGTAATTAGAAGGGATTAAAACCCTGGTTTCCTCTTAGGTGGGGAGAAATATGTCACAGTGGGCTGTTTCTACCTTGAGAACCTGACCTTTTATTTTTAAGTCTGTTGCACAACAGCACCTCTGAGATCTTCTGTTCTTTGCTTTTCCTTATGGCTTGCAGGTTGGCCACCTGTAGACATGTCTTTTTAAAAAATCTCTCTTCCTTCCCAGGCTTGCTCAAGTAGTTACAGTTCTACTGCCCCAAAATGTAAAGCAGTGAAGGTAATGAAGTGCCTCTGGATATGTGATTATTTTCTTGTTAATAGACCTCCTACTCCTATGATGCCTGAATTGGGTATATATAAACAAAGCAGAGAATAAGGAGGAAACAAGGCAATGCCTGTAATTAGGTTTAGTAATCCCTTATGCCTATAGGGGTGTATGCATGCCTTTAGATATGTATAAATGAAAAATATGAATATACAAGTAACACCTATTCAAGGAAAGACAAGCAGGGTACTTGTTTAATATTGACAGATATGTTTTCCTGAGGCTACGAGGCCAGCATATCCTGCAGTTGCCACAGTGAGAACTGCTATACTTAAAGCCAGTAAAGCGCACAGCAGAGGAGCCCCTCTAAGCCCCAGAGTCCCTTGCAAATAGTTACAGTGCTTATCAGGCCAGTGGACATGTAAGCATTAATCCACAATGAAAGTGGCATCTAATGGGAGTTAATGCATGGTTGGGGCCGTTGTGGCACAAGGACGCAGGCGAGTGTATAGCGACCAACCATGCATGCTCCATTAGATGCCACCTTGGAGTGGATTAATGCACTTGTAACTATGGCTTCTACCACACTGTGTGTAGTGTTTCTCTTATTTTGATACTGTCAATAAGAGAACACAGACACATTGCACGTTAACTTTTCTATGTTGCACTTTGTGAACACTGAAGACACATGTATTTCTATACTGATGTTGTGAAAACTTCAGCAAACATAAGTATCAGAAACTATCTGTCAACATATCTTTCACCATATTTCTCACATCTAAGTGGCTTTTATTTTCATTCAATGCTAGGAGGTCTATTATATCTTGATTTCTCTGTCTAGCTATGTCCCCGCCAGTCTGCTTAGCATACCATCTAACCTGCTGTGTTTGTCTCTCCTGTGGCTCTGATCTCACAACATTCATGCTTTTCTGTCTGCCGCTTTCTGCCTTTTCAATGCTTTCCTCACTGCCTGCACATCTTTACACTGCCCTACATCGTTTCCACACCACCCATTTCAGTTCCGTCTCGCCTGCACTATCACGATGGAACATCTACAGTTCTCTGTCTTTCCTTCATGTGCCTCTCACGGTGCGTTGCGCTCCAGATATTCCTCCCTGTTGCTCCTCTCCTCATTCCCGTCAGTGCTGCCTCCGCTCTACCTTCCCACATATTAGACTCCCTCTTCTGGACTCTCTGTATTTTAGCACACTGCTGCTGTCTCCTCGTGGTTGTAGCAGGTAGCTTCAATAACAACACAGCATTATCATGCCATAATGCGTGTTGCTTCTGTAGATCTGACACCGTTAGTCCTATCCACTTTCTGGATTCCACTACTACTATTTTTGCCATGTTACAAGCTCAAGTAAGTGGTTAGCTCTCCGCTGGTGGTTTCGAGGCTTTGGGTCGACTTTTTGGAGTGTGTGACGGTGGCCCGGCTTGGTCATCCGTGCCTCTTTTTTTTTTTTTTTTACCCGTACCTCCCGAAACTAAGACTGAAGACTCCAGGTCTATTGTGGTGTATTTGAGCAGGGACCTATTTTTTCCTTTTATTTTCTTCAAGTAAATAAGGGACTTCAGCAGGGGTTGAATGGGAGCGAATGATAAGAAATTGTTACACCCTCACGTAGCACTTTTAGGCGCTAAAGCATCAAGCACAACTTATATTCCAAAACACTATATACAGTGGAATTGTGATCTTATGTGAATGAAACTGTAGTTGTTTTCCTTTACTATTTCTTACCCAAAGCCTTTTGCACTGGGTTGAACATTGGGTCTTGTTCCTGAGGGCAGGTCCTGCTCGCATGTCCTACAGTGTAATTATAAGAGCCAGCTGGCCCTGTCAAAACTCCTCTTATACACTGACTGACACTGTGGGTGGAGTCTGTGCCAGAAATTTAGTTCATTTTTTAAATAACGAGTGATTTAATGTTATTTAAGACTTATGCTATTACTTTAGATGTTATGAAACAAAAGGAATTGTGACTATTAAAAGAAAATGTTTTCTAGTGAAATATAATGTTTTAAAGATAAATGGGAGAGTCTGGCATGGTCCCCTGTTGCACTCAGGTATACTGTATAAGGAGTTCGACCTGAGACTCAGTCAGATATGATGGGAGGTCAGTGTTGAGTTGACATAGGTTTGCATACTTTTTCCAAAACCTAAAGGATCAGGTGGGCTAGCTATTTTCCCAACCTGTGTAACTCTAGCAGATATTCTAGAGTGTTATTTTTTTGTCTTTGATTTCAACGTAGCAGTGATTGTAATTGTTAAAGTTTTATTTTCTTTTGCCTTTGGTTTTATTTTGTAAAACCAGTCTGCTTTTCTTTTGTGTTGTTTATTTAAATAAAATCACCTGGCATTGCCATTTTTGCATCCTGATCATCGTGTGTGTCCTTCATTCCCACAACCTCACATGCTCGAATATCAGCACCAGTTAAGACACTGTTGCTGCCCCGTCTCCCCGTAAGTCCCTCAACCCATCCCTCATCAGAATTACACCTCCAGATTTGGCATTCCTCAGCTTTACCTTACCCTCATACCTGTCCCAGCCCTCTTGAATTCCTCCACTGTATCAACAGCCACCAATTCTGCAGGCAGTGCATTCCATGGATCCGCCACCCTCTCAGTAAGTAGCACCTCTAGTCTCCTCTGAGCCTCCCGCCAACCAGCCTCATGCCCCCTGTGGCCCTTCCTCCCTCAGCTGAAACACCCTATTTGGGTTGACACTGCTCATTCCCTTTAGATATTAGAAGACCTCAAGTCATATCCCCTTGTCTCTCCTCTCCTACTGGGAATACACGTTCAGCTCATCAAGCCTTTCCTCATAGGATCTTTCTCCAGGCCCTGTTTCATCCTGATTGCCCTCCTCTGGACCTTCTTCAGTAGTGCAATGTCCTTCTTCAAGTTCGGGCACCAAACTGCACACAATACTTGAGGTGGGTGTAACCAGGCAGTTATACAGAGGAGAAGTATTCCCATCTCCTCAAGGTTATACCCTGGCAATGCACCCATTTATTTTATTTGCTTTAGCTGCAGCCCCACTACACTGTTCAGAGTTATTCATTTTGGCATCCAAGACCACCCCAAGATCCCCATCCAAAACCTGCAGTTTTTCCCACCCAAAAAGTACTCATGGCCAGGGTCTCTATGCCCCAAGTGGAGAACATTGCACTTCTTGGCATTTAACTTCAGTTTCCAAGTGTGTCACCACCTCTCCAGAGTCTCAGGTCCCACCTGTGGTCTTACCTACCCTCCTCTCTATCCACCACCACCCCAGCTTTGAGTTGTCAGAAAGAGGCTCATTTCACTCCTGATACTGTTCCTGATGTCCAAGATCGTGCTTTAACAGGAGTAGGCCCAACATCGACCCTTGTGGGACCCCGATAATGAACCTCCTAGAGATGATACCTCCACCAACCACCACCCACTGAAACCACCCAGATAACCAGTTCCCTATCCACCTCACCACCCTTTCCTCACCCCATTCCCCAGCTTGTCCAGCAATCCTGAGTGTAGCACTGAGTTAAGCGCCTTGCTGAAGTCCAGAAAGAGGACATCCACTGGCCTTCCCTTCTCCAGTGCCTTTGTCACCCTATCATAGAACTCCACAAGGTTAGTCTGACATGATCTGCCTGAGCGAAGCCATCCTGGTGGTCATCCAGATGGCCTTGTGTCTCCAGAAACACCTCCAGTCTCTGTCTTTCAAGATGGCATCCATCATCTTGCCCACCACTGATGTTAGGCTGACAGACCTGTAGTTACCTCTTCCGTGAGCCACTTTTGTGGATGGGCATCCTCAAATATATAAAGTCACCTCTTCTAATCTCCTTGTACTAGTCCGCTGCAAATGAAGAGATAAAATGAAATTGTTCAGTGTCCTCCATGTGGTATATTAGGCCAGTTCAGCACCAAAATGGGTCCATAGCTAGGATATACCAGTGGTGAGCAGACCAAACAAAGGAACAAACAGATAGTAAAAATAATTGTTCCCCAGGTCTCTGTGCAGAATATGGAGTCATCCTCCATAAGGCAGTCTGAGGGGCAGGTCTGGGGTGGTAAATGGGCATGCATGGAATGGACTGCCCCCAAGGAAAGAGTCTGCAAGGCAAGGGTGGTAGATCAAGGGTCTTCAGTCAATGGGTGAGTTAGCGGGTGGCTCCTCTTGCTTTGTTGAGGATGTCACGAATATCCACCATTATGTGCCCTCAGTCCTGTGGCCCTGATTTGTGCTTGATGAGCGGTCATCAATTTACTACATTGTGGCTTGGACCGTGACTGTACCAGGCTGCTGGTGTTGACAGCTGATCAGCTGTTTGCTGACCCACCAGCTTCATACAAATCAAAGACCAAGCCCTTTGACTGGAGCGGCTTGGCCATTTTAAGTACAGGAAGTTTCCACCCAGCATGCAGCAAGCGTTGTCACCACAACACTGCCTAGTCATTGGTCTAGACTGCCAAGCCCCTGTTTGTTAAACTGGGCTTGCAGTGACACCAAATCCCATTTCACTCTAGCAAGCGGTTGGTGCACAAGTGCATCAAATGTAAAAATGGCTCCTGATGATCTGCCATGAATCCAAGGTCAACATTTCATCAAGGGCTATGCCCAAACTGAAAGTTCTGCTAGCATCAGCTTGAACCTTGTCAAAGACTGGGAGCGTGAGGTTACACTTTAGTGCAGATAAGTACAGAGAAAGCTGGACACTCAATAGCTAAGCCATACAAATGCTTTAATGATAAAATAAGTCCAAACCAGTGAAAAATGCATAACTCGCTAATGCAGTGTTGTACTACCAATCTCTGATTACAGACACTCACCTACATATTGACATGGAGGAAGATGTGTTCAGCATTAATACATAGGTGAGTGTCTGGAATCTGCAGTCAATAGTACAGCACTGCTAATAAGTTACACAATTTTGCACCGATTGTTATCATCAAATCATTTTTATATCTAGTTGTTTGAGTGACTAGCTGTTTTGTGCTCAGGTTATTGCTTTGGCTAATTGCACCTTAGAATGTGAGTACTGAGGCTTTTTCTAGTTTGTTACTGACTTTAGTGCAGACACCTGGCAGTCTGAGTCCACGATAACAGTTCTGTTTTGTTAGGGTTCAATGCCAGCCCGTTGGAGGAAATCTAGTTCATGTTTTCCAGTAGGCATCATTCCAAAATCAGCACAGAGTCACACTAGCCAAAGCAGATACAGTTGGATATGAATGGATCTATCGTGCCATATTTTAAAGCAGTCGGGTGTGACATGAATGGATGTATTGTAGCTGATTGCTCCTTCTGTTCCAGAAAACCAGAAGCAGTTTAAAATGGTATCAGAAATTCCTATGTACTCTTGTAGTCTGTCAACACCCTGTGGTCCACTGTATCAAATGCTGACTAATGATCAGGAGGACCAGTGTCAAAACATCCCTAATTCCTTACCAGGAAGAGATCATTCATACCTTATCATGGTGGTTTCTGTGGTATGGCATCTCCAGAAACCTGACAGGAAGAGCTCAGAGATGTTAATAGTGTATAGTTGAGCTCTTGTAGTGGATGGAAATCCATCCCTTTCAAAATGTTGTACAACAGTTCAAAGGTCATGGAACGTGATTGTACCAACAACATTTTGAAAACCTCTAGAACTTGCACAAGTCACATTGGCTCTCAAACACTTGGGATCAATCAGATGGAGAGTAATGGTTGGTGGGCAGCGATCACTCTAACTATCACTCAACAGACATAGTATCATCAGATTAAAAAAAAAAAGCAGGATCAACCAGATAATTTTACTTTTAGACAAAAATACAATGCAGGATCTACAGATATGTAAAATTACTCACAAAATCAAACAAGATTCCTTGCAGTAACACTCCTTTCCCTTATCGAGAAATATGGCTGCCATGTTATTTTTTTTTAAAAGCCCTCCCAAACACAACTAACAACCAACAGAAGCCCACAGTTCAGACATACAGATATCTGCTCCCTAACAAGCACACCAGAGACCCTAGAAACAAGCCTTTAATCCCGGACTAAAATGCAGCAGCAACAATTACTTTTTCAAAAAAAAAAAAAAACAATTTCAAATTATTTTTATGGGCACTATACACTATGAAATAGTGGTGTGCAACCTCATGTAACCAGCCTATTGTGCCACCTCGGAGTTCTGATGACATCAGACCTCTTGAGCTTCACTCTGGAGGTCTGATGTCACCAGAATCCATCTGTGGCACAACATAGAAGATAATGTATGGGCAGCCATGCCACAATCATGTGTCTACGACAGAAACCTCGAGTGAAGCTCTGGAAGTTCTCTGATTGTCAGAGAAAACTCGAGATTAAGACACAGGCTTGTCTGTGTATGGATGCCATACATTACCTTATATAGTGTATGAGCACATGCCCATTTCAGACACTCCGCTTCCCTTCCGTGAACTAGTGGCGGGGGGTGAGGCACTCAGGGTTGGTAGCGAGGCCAAATTACTGATTCAGTGTGTTGCAGCTGTTTCTGTACTTTCAAGTTTACAGAAACAAAACAGATTCTAGCTCAATTGGATAGAGGAAACCAGATGTGTGTCACCATTCTAAGTTGTTGTGCTGCAGTACAATGCAGGACATCACTACTGCAACACAACAACATAATGATGTCACTACTGCAGCACAATAAGCATATTCCAGGCATGGAATTTCATGTACAGCAAGGTTCCACCATACACTATAGGCTGGTTTTGCATGATTGCCCATCCACTATTCTCTATTTTGTCTCCAGATATGCACTAAAATGCTCTACAAAAACACCCGGCTTACTTGTAGCTGGTAGCAGTTTAGTGATAGCTATACTAATACAGTCTTACCACCATTTTAAACATTTGTGATGTTAAGCAGGGTGAAATGCATCTAACTACAATGCGGTTAGGCACAGCTCCACTCAGCGTGATATCCCAAGATTCTAAAAGCGGTGGCAAAAGCAATAAGTATCAGTATACTGTAGGGCAGACCTAGGTAAGCAATAATACCCAACAGGGTGGGCGGTATTGTGCTATACTTGCTATAATACTGCCACACATCTGCTTTCCTCTATCCAATTGAGCTGGAATCAGTTTTGTTTCTTCGTAAGGGTCAGATATACCTATGGAGAGGAAAGGGCAGACTACATGGGCCAATGGGATCCTTTTCTGCCAACAGATTTACAGGTTTCTATACTGGACCACCAAAGGGGTGTAATGAGGCCTGATGTCACAGCAGAAGGCCTTATAGCCCCTGAAAGTCCACTATAGCACAATACCACCCACCCCATCGGGTATTATTGCGCTTAGAAAATGGGCACTGTAAAAAAAGTTTAATAAAAATGTTAATGAAAAATTAGTTTAAAGTACATTTTATGATAAAATAGTTCCTCCACCTGCATTAGAATGATGTGTTTTTGTTTTGTTTTTAGTTAGAGACTTTTGTCCTACTGGAGACTTGGTACTTTATAAAAATGGTTGCTAATGGGGCTTGCTGCACTATAGAGCTGTGGAGGAGGGACCAATTTCAGATTTAAAAGTAAGACTTTGAGACTGCAGGTATAGCTATTATTCTGAATGCAGGAATCTCCCTCACCCCTCCATCCCTATGTTTTAAGTAAATTGCTATGGTGACTAGAAGTCTATTTTGTTTGTATGCAGGAGCAGCCTTGGGAACATTACTTTATTTCTTTAATTAAACATCATGTTGAAGCTTGTGTTTCATTGTTTTATGCCTCCTTCACATCAGGGAGATTCTCCCTCCTGTATCCCACCTGCCAGCAGGTGAAAATGTGCACCCACTCGCAAGTTTAGTGCATGGAGTGGAGTTCAAGAGTAGGAGAGTACTGGAGAAGAAAAAGGTTAAGGTACTGGGTTAGACAGTGGTTGTGCAGTCTAGAATTAAATGGCAGATGTTACTGTTTTCTTCTTCGTTGCCAAGGTCATGGGTCGAGGGGTTGAAGGCAAGTGAGCCAGGGATACTGTTACTGGTAGCGCTGAGCATGCAACCCCCAAAAAAGAAAACTTTTGTTTATAACTTGTTGAAGTCTGTAATAACACTGGCAATGTATGCCACGTTAAAATGGAGGGTGTTGTTGTGTTTCGTGTGTGTGCTGGGGGCTCTTACAGGGTTAGTTTTACCTGGGATCTGTTCTCTGACAGATCCCCACCTTCCAAGGTGCTCAGTCAATCAGAGCTCAGGCAAACATAAGTCCATATGCTAACCATTGATAACTCTGGACTGCTGCCAGCTACAGATAAGTCAAATACCTAATTTAAACAGAGCTTTTAAAGGTCTTTCAAACTCTGATGGGGACTGTTCATTAATGTTCCCTTTAATGTAAAGGGTTAGCAGAGCTTTTGAAATGTTAACACAATCAGATAGCGTTTTGCTTTGCAAGCTCTTGAATTCAATGCAAAGAAGTGCAAAATAATGCACCTGGGAAACAAAAACCCAGGGAAGATTGCACAATGTGGGGGACATAGTAACAACAACACAAGTGGAAAGGGACCTGGGGGTAATCACATCGGATGACCTTAAGGTTGGCAAGCAATGTGAGAAGGCAGTAGGGAGGGCTGGGGGATACTGGGATGTATGGGAGATGCATCACCAGCAGAAAACAAGAGTTGTTATCCCTCTGTACAGATAGTTGTTGAGACCCCATCTGGAGTACTGTGTCCAGTTCTGGAGACCCCATCTCCACAAGGACACAGACAGGATGGAGGCAGTCCAGAGGAGGGCAACTAAAATGGTGCAGGGTCTGCAAGAGAAGCCATATGAGGAGAGACTAAGGAGATTAATATGTATACACTTGAGGAAAGGAGGAGAGGGGAACATGATAGAAACTTTTAAGTACCTCAGTGGAATCAACAAAGTCCAAGAGGGTAGCATCGTTCAGAAAAGAGATGTGCAAGAACAAGGGACACAATTTGAAGATAGAGGGGATGGCTCAGGGCAATGTGTGAAGTATTTTTCACAGAAAAGGTGGTGGAGCATGGAAAAGCCTTCCTGAGGAGGTTATGGGGTCTAAAACTGTGGGAGAATTCAAGAATGCATGGGACAGACATAAGACAATTCTTCGGGGTTAGGAAGAAATAGGCTGTTGGTTAACTAGGATCTGCAGCTTATCCTGTAGTTAGGAAATGGGCAGACCAGGTGAGCCAAGCGGTCCTTATCTGCCGTCAAATTCTATGTTTCTAAAGGAAGCATGATATGCCATGAATAATGCTTACCATTTTCATTTTCTTTGACACAGCTGAATTGTTTACATCTTCTTCTTTAGAAAACTCCATAATAAGCATTTCTATCTTCTACTTCAATCCCATGAATCCTTAGCTTAAGACTGCAAAGTTGCTGTACTTTTCTAGATTTGAATCCAATATTTCACCGGCAACAGCCTCGATTCCTCTTGGATTTGGCTAGGCTTAACTTTACTATCAGTAACAAGTAGACTGATAACGAATTACTTGTCTTTTACCTTTGTCCTGAGATAAGATCAATGCCCGATAGCATAGTATTCAGTTATGCTCATTTATGCAATATGAGCTGAAAACACCTACTGTGCAGTGTGCAGAATACAGGACACATTGACTCTCACACCTGATGGGCAAGAGTATATTCACATGCCAGTGCACTGACCCTCTTCACGATGAGTCTAACTATATAAGTACTGAATTGCCTCTATACCCAATGGACATGAAAGTGCAGTAGTACACTGTCCTTCCTACTGTGTAACCCCTCCTACCAATCTGGGAGCTTACCTGCAGCCAAAAGCTCCCGTTTTGCTCTCCCCTGCTAGGCGCTTCCTGTTTGCCTGCATAATTTTTTTCTGCCTCCGAGGTCCTTCTGTGCCCTTTGTGCTAATGGACTGTGGGGCATTTGGGCAAATATTCACGTTATTCTGGCTGCACCAGACCTTTATTTGAGACTGTACCTAATCTGCTTAAGGGACTGTGGGTTAGGCAGCCATTACAGAGCAGCACAGCCAATCAAAAAGTCAGGATATTAAAGCCAGTACTTGTGGGACATTATCAAAGTTCATGGGAAAATACCTAGTGCTCATGGGAATCTGCAGGGACCTAGTTTCAGGTGCTGAAACAGCAAACCAACTGTGCATTGAGTAATGTTCATGCATAATTCATTTTCTCAATTGACAGGCCCTCGAGCCAATTGGAGGCCATGCACCCAAGCGATTCAGCCAATCAGGAGCCACAGGAGAGCCTTACAAGAGACTGTGTTTTCCAGCATTCTGCCAGATTCGGAGGAACCCCACAGGGTGGGGCTCTGGCCCCAGCCATGCGTCAAGCCTGGACATCCAGCTAATCCTCTCCATCCAGGGGTGGAGTTTGCCTTCTTAGTAGTAAAAGTTACAGTTATTTAGTTTTATGTAGTACCTACTAGCCTGGGGTCTCCCAGGTGCTAGCCCTCCCTAAAGTTGGGGAAAGACATGGACCTGTAACCTGATGAGATCAAGCCAGCTGTGAGAGATCTGATAGAACCTCAGTTGTGAAAGGACTGAAGAATTCAGGAAACTTCATAGCGGAGCGCTACTGTGAGGAGCCTGGTGAGTACGCTTGAACCCCTGGTGCAAGAAAGAAAGAAAGAAATCTTGCTGAACTGGGGAAGCCTTGGCCAAGTGGCTGTTCTGTGTAAGATCGTTCTAGGGTCTGCACCCTGCAACTGCTACGCATAACCTTAGCCCAGTGGGGTGGACCCGTATGTTGGAACTTTGCTGACTGTGACTGTTCTGGGGGTACTCATAGTGAGCCCAGAACAGAGTAGAAATGTGCTGATATGCGATGTCTGCTGGTGCCTACAGGACTGGAAGTGGAGCACTCAGTAAGGGGCTCATCCCGACTTTGCCTGGGAGGTCCAGTATTGTGCTACCTATCTGGTCAAGACATCCTGTGGCACTGCAAGCCACAGCCATAAAGCATGTAATGAACTGAGATCAAGTTTAAATCAGATTTTTGTAACCTGAAATGACTGTTTTCCTCTAAGTAATCTGACCAGGGCAGTCCTCTTGGCCCCCTTGTGGACGGCACTGCCCCTTCTATGAGTGTCCTGTGTGTTTCCAATCATATAAATGTGCTGAATGTTTAAAATCATATAAATGTGCTAAACAGACAGCAAGAGAAAGCTTAACTCTCAAACCCGGTGTGACCAAGTGGTTACATCCATCCAAATGTTTTAACTGCAGCGTGCAGAGCAACCCACGTCCCTAAAGGGACTGAAATTATTTATTGTTTAATTGCTTTCAAGTTGACACTATTTCTCTTTTAAATCAAGCCAGCCAACGTACAGCTGCACCACCACCACCAGGCCTGCAACCAGCTAGGGACTTTGGTGACTGGGTACCCAGGGTAAAGTGTATGAGATTGCGGGTTTCATACTGAGTCTGGGAACTGGTACCAGAGGTGGGAAAATAATGAAATGTGTTCCATCTGACTAATATGCAGTTTAGGTAGCCAGGGCTCTGGGTATCAATGTTGGTACAAAGTGATTGCTTCTTCTAGTTTAACTGTTATCTACCCAGCTGGAGGTTTTCACCAGCACTAAACCCAAACAATCCAACCAATCAAATCTACATTTTGTAAATATTAATCATCACTGCATAACCTTTACTTCATTGTTTCCCCATTCTAATCCCTTATACTTCAAATAAATATTGCTGCTGTTGTTTGCAAATCGTGGTTGTGAGCATATTATTAGAATCTTTAATTACAGCAATGTCTGAAGTGTGGGAGATGCTATTGGGTCAGGAGCTGGGGTGGTTAATGGTAATAGTGGGTGGTATAACATCCCAGGGGTTGTACCAGGTAACAGCTAGCCCACTTATAAGCTATTCTCTGGGTGGCGGCACTGTGAAAATCTAACAGCATGGAAAAATCAAGTTTGATGTAAATTTTGGGAACCAAGGCCCCTCAACCTTGTTTAGGCCAGCCAAGGCAGGGGTAGAAGACCTTGGAGTAGCACCGCCTAGAGATTACGCATGTATATTAGTGTTCTAGTGTACTGTCTCCATTTGTTGAGAGTGACTACAGTAGTGTACAGTACTAGTGTATACTGTATACACTTCATGCCTGATGTGTTTGAGTGCATTAACGATCCATTCTCCTACATGGACAATCCACAGCTGATGTTTGTGAATTCATTAATGTGTTAGTACATGTGTTGTTTCCCAGGATTTGAGGGTGTGAGTAATTTTGTGCTTGGGCACTGAGACATCATACCTGATCAAAGTAAGTCCATTACTGTGGTAGGAACTAGCACATGCACCCTCAGATATGATTTGTGGCAGTACATTAGCATCTGATGAGAATCAGTGCATTGGCATGCTAGCACATGTACCCAACGGAATATACTGGCAGTAATGTGCTAGAACATGTACCCTCCAAAGCTGACTGGTTTGTGTGCATTGGCATGCTGTAGTAGCCTGGTTGCTCTCTACCCCCTCATTATGAAGCAGAACTACGTCCGATACTCTCAGTCTTTTGGAACTACCTCACTCTGAATTGAGCTTCTGAATAGCCCTACCAGGGGTTAAGTTCTGTTGACAATTTCTTGAGCACCCTCAGATGTATCCCATCTGGCCCTGGGGCCTTATTTATTTTACAATTTTTATTTTACATTTTTTTGGCCAGGAATGAGACAGTAAGCTGACGCATGTTTCCAGGTGCATTCTGGGAGAATAGGAAGTTAATTCACTTGCTTATGGTCACACAGTATGCAAGTGATGAATGTGGGATTCAGACCTAGTTCTCCAGGTTTACAGCTCACTGCTTTTAACCATTATGCTATACTGCCTCCTGCTTCCTGTCTAGTCCTTTCCAAACCCTTTCACTGGTAAATATCACTGGTAAATACTTGTTGCCTCATCTCTGAGATCCCCTTACAGCCACCGTAATGCCACTCTCTGGCTGAGGCTCTCTGTCTTCCCTTGTGAATACAGAGCAAAAGCAGTCATTAAGAAAGGTTGCTTTCTGCCAGTCTCTTCAGTTACCCTACCTCCCTTACTTAGCCTAACAATTCCTCTTTCCTTTTTCTTCTTTTCCATAATATATCTAAAGAACTGCTTTTCCTCTCCCTTGACCTTGTCCGCAATAAGCAGCCATGTGTCTGCCTTTGCTTCTCTGACTGCCCTCTTGGTTTCTCTTAGGGCTGGGAACCAAGTGTCTGAGTTGTGCCCAATATATGGGCCATTCAGATTTGATGGTGATCAAGAAATTCTGAATTGGGTTTCACTGTCAAACCCTGAAATGCTTGCCCAGATTTATAAAGAAAAGATGCATACTGCAGGAACAGCACTACACACAGTATTGCTGGTGCTGATGTAACCCCTAGGTGGTGCTACTCTGGGGTTACTACCCTGCCTGCACAGTAGCCTGCAGGTTGAGGGGCCTGGGCTCATGAAGCAGGTGCCTCCACCCAGAGGACAGGGTTGTTGGCAATGTGACTGCCCTGGGAACAGCCCTCCGAGATAACTGATACCCTCCTTTTTACCCTTGTGGCCTGGCTAAGTTTGCTGCTACCCACACAACACACTTTTGCAACACACAGTGAATCCCTCCTTGTAACCACTTACCACCAGTGCTAGATCAGCTGGAATGCCCTGGAGACCCCCTAGAAAACAAGACCTGTAACAATGAAACAATGTTGATGCAGTACTTTTTATACAGAGGTACACCACACCCAGTTTAAATGCAGATATGATATATTGGAGAATGTGAACAAGGGAGGGCAGTAATCTGGTGACTGATTTTAGTTCTGATTGATTCAGGCTATAAGGCAGTACTCAAGGTCCCTGGAACACAATCACACACTCTGGATACCCAGTTGGAACTACAGGCTAGCCTGAAGCTTTGCCCAGGGTAGGCTGGTGTTGCAGCTGGTTGGGACCCTGTGATGGAAAGAAACATGCATGCACTGTAACCCACAATTTGTAATCCAGAGCCAGATGGCTCAGTCCACAAAAGTTTAACAACAGTTAAATCAGATGACACACTGTGATTGTTAGCTGGGTTGTGAGGGAGCTACCCTGGTTTTACTCATGCTACCCAAAGTTGGATGCAGTATGGATGGAATGGAACCTCAAGATGAAGATCTGGATGGCCAGGAGAAGCAGGGCCCACACTATGTGACATGGCGCTTGATCCTGTTCGGTGTTGTTGTTCAGGAAGCCGAATCTCGGGCACGTCTCTTGTTGGATCTTTCTCTGCAGTGCGGCGGGTGTCTGGCCTAGGATGGTAGGGCCCAGACTGAGAGAACAGTTCAGATGCAGTCCGGTAGGGTTGCTGGACGCAGCTTCCAGCAAGCGTGACATTCAGCAAAGTGGGGAACCAGATCGCAACCCACTGTCCACATTCAGCACACTTATAGTAAAGGCAGACAAATACCGCAGTTCGGATGACAGTCGGTTGCAATTCACAGTGTCCCTGTGCAAACCGTATGCTCTGCGGTTGTGGTGAAAGTCCTGATAGGCCGATCGCTGAAAGCGTCTTCAGTCCTCTTCAGGTAAATCGGTCATGTCGGGACAAAGGTCACAAATTCAGATAAAGTCCGATGGTTGGATTAAGTCTCTTCACTTTAGGAAGACAGTAGCAAGCAGGCCAGACACAGCCTTCCGCCAATTTTCCTGAGCGCTCGCAGGAAGCAGCTGCCAATTGCTCAAGCTCCTCACTCTCGAACTCTTACACCACTAAAGACCTCTGCTGTAGGCAGCACCGGGCTTCTTAGTGATCCAAAAGATTTGGTTTGGCAATCCATCTGTCTGTCACAGAGCTCCCCTCAGGTCCATTTAGGCTTAAAGGGTGAAAACTATAATTCCTACCAAAATTTGCTCCCCAAGACCCTGAGGGTCAAGCTCCTTTTAGAGCCCCAAAGATACTGATTGGTGCAGATTGACAGTCCAGAACCAAGATGGTGGTACATAACAGAAATGTCCATGCTGCAAAGGAAGGCAGGTTAAACAAACTACATTATCATTATTATTAAAATAGATAATCAGCAAACAATCAGAGTCTAGTAGGGCTCCCTCTGCACAGTTGGTGATGGCAGAATGAAGCAGCTGTACTGCAGCCTGGTTGGGACTTGAGCCAGAAACACTCGGCCCCACCCAGATTAATTATAAACTCAGAGATAGGCAGCTCTTAAAGAGACAGGCACGAGGCTAACTGGCACTCACATGCAAACACATTTAAACCTGCTAGGACACAGGACACCAACCTGGCAGTGGGCATTTAGAGCACACCAAGGAAGCCTTTAGGAACCCCATTTGTAGGTAGATTACACTGAGAGCACACTGAATGACACCATTTCACTCTCACTGCCATGCACAGCAATGGGGGGCGATTGCACAGAACATACTTGAAAGACTGGTCCATCAGTCCTCTTCCACTGCAAGTTCACTTTGTGCATACTGGGTGCTAAAGCAGCTGAGTTCCTGGAAGCGGAGCTCTGAGCTATGGGCTGCCTGCTTGCTCTTGTGACCTTGCTGCAGACATGCCTCAAGGAAGTGACACTCAGCGTGTCAAAGAAGACAGTCAGGAAATCATGTGACTGTTTTATGGTAGATCATAGAAACATAGCAACATAGAAGTTGACGACAGATAAGGACTGCAAGGCCCATCCAATCTGCCCATTTTTTCTACCTTATAGAATGTGCCATAGGCCTTTACTCTATCAATGGCCTATCTGTTCATACTCATCTGTATTGCTCATATGCCTATCCCATGCCTGTTTGAAGCCCTGCACTGTATTCATATCCACCACTTCCTGGGGTAGGCCATTCTAGCCATCCACCACCTTTTCTGTGAAAAGAACTTCTTCACATTCCCCTTAATCGGCCTCCCTCTGATCTCATGCTGTGTCCTCTTGACCTGCTATTTTTATTATATTGAAACATGTTAGACTCTTTCACCTTGTAAATGCCCTTAAGGTGTTTGAATGTTTCGATCATATTACCTCTCTCTCTCTCTCTCTCTCCTTTGCTCTATCGTATACATATTGAGCTCTGTTAATCTGTCCCCATATGTTTTCTGATGCAGTCCCTGCACCATTTGGTTGCCCTTCTCTGGACTGCCTCCATTTTGTTAATGTCCTTGTGAAGGTGTAGCCTCCAGTACTGCCACGCAGTACTCCAGATGGGAACCTAACCAGTGTCTTGTAAAGAGGGATTATTGCCTCCTCTTGCTACTTGTGATACCCCTACTAATACACCCCAACATCCCTAACCTTACCTACTGCTTTAGTGGTCTGCTTGGATGATTTCAGGTCATCTGTGATGAAGATGCTCAAGTCTCTTCCTTGTGATTGCCAGCAACTCTCTCTAACCTATAGATGGCTTCAGGGTTTCTCTTCCCTATGTGCATGATCTTGTACTTCTTTGCATTAAGCCCCAGTTGACACTCTTTCGACCATTTTGCCAGTTTATTCAGATCTCTTCTCATTCTGCCCACCCCATCTGGATAATCTACTCTGTTGCAGATCTTGGTGTCATCTGCAAACAGACAAACCTTTCCTCAGTCCATCTGCAATGTCACTGATAAAGATATTGAAGAAGACTGGTGTAGGAACTAATTCCTAGGTACCCACTTGTGACTTGCATCTCTTCTGACTGTATACGGTTTACCACCACTCTCTGTTTTCTGCCCACCAGCAAGTTTGCTACCAGTTGACCAACTTCTGACCCACCCGAGCCTATCCATCTTAATAATCAATCTTTATGTGGAACAGTATCAAAAGCTTTGCTGAAGTCAAGGTGGCGACATCAACTGCTCCCCTTGGTCCACCACTCTGGTTACCCAGTCAAAGAAATCTATGAGATTGGTTTGACAGGACCTTGCTATTGTAAACCCATGTTGTCTTGGATCCTGTGCTCCTATGGATTCCAGATGTTGCACTATCCTTTCCTTAAGGTGCCTCCATAATCTTGCCTGCTACTGAGGTAAGACTGACTGACTTGCTTGTAGTTCCCTGCCTCCTCCCTGCTACCACTCTTGTGGAGTGGGATCCTAAGTGCCCTTCTCTAGTCTTCTGGGATCTCTCCTGTGCTCAGAGACTCACTAAACAGTACTGATAATGGTTCTGCTAGTTCTACCCTTAGCTTCTTTTAGTACCCTGGGATGTACGCCATCCGGTCCCATTGCCTTGTCCACCCTGAGCTTAGCGAGCTCTTGTAGGACCTTTTCTTTTGTGAAGGGACTTGTGCACACTCCCTCCCCTGTGTCCATGGTGCTGGAGCTGTGGGACCTGCCTACCTTCTCCTCAGTAAATACTGAGCAGAAGTATCTATTTAGGACAGGTTCTTTTCCTTGATCCTCCTCCACACTCTCCCTTATCCCATTTGATCTTAGCAATACCCCCTCTGGACTTTCTCCTTTCACTAATGTATCTATAGAAGTCTTGTCCCTTCTTTTACTGTTAGTGCTAGTGTTTCCTCGGTTTGGGACTTTCCTGCCTTGCTGCCTTCCCTGCTTCCCTTAGGGAAGTTTGGTATGCCTGCATATCTTCGTCAAGCTCGTTCCTTATATTTCCTGAAGGCCAGTCTTTTGGCTCTGACCTTTTCTGGTACTGTTTTTGAGAACCAAAGTGGTTTCCTCCTTCTTTTGCTCTAGCTTTTCTCCCTAATGCAATGGGATGTTGCTTCAAGTATTGCATCCTTAATGCTTGCCCACTTTACCTGTTCCCCTCACCTGTATTTCTTCTTGCCAGTGCTAGCTTAACTCTGTTGGCCATCTTATCAAAGTCAGCTCCTCTGAAGTCCCACATTTTGCATTGGAAAGGGATGATTTAGTTCTAGTGGCCAAATTGAACTATACCATGTAATGGTCACTGGCTCAGGTGACCTTCTACCTGGAGATCTGTGATCCTTTCCCCATTAGTCATTACTAGATCTAGTATAGTCCTGTCTCTTGTGGGTTGTTGTACCAGTTGTTTCAGGCCTCCCCAGCAGGGAATCCACTATGTTTCTAGTTCTGGTTGATGTTCCTGCTGGTATTGACCAATCTGTATCTGGGATGTTGAAGTCTCCCATTATCAGAACCTCCTCTTTAGCTGTCATGTTTTGTATATCTTCTAACAGTAATGTGTCTATGTCATCTCCCTGGTCTGGAGCCTGTAAACAACCTCAGTTCATTATGGCTGTCCCATTTCCTGTTTCCAGGGTGACACACAGTTCTTCTGGCTCCTTATGTGTATTCTGAATTTCTGTAGCGTTGATATTTTCATTGACATAAAGGGCTACTCCCTCCCCTTTTTGCACCGTGGTCTCTTCTGAACAGTACATAGTCGGGTACTAAGTCTCCCAAGTGTGGTTACTGGTGAACCATGTCTCACTAATGGCTACTATGTCCAGTTTCACCTCTGTGATTGTGCCTGCAGGTCTGGGATCTTGTTTCCCCAGACTGCGGGAATTGTCTATGATTTTCTGTTGGCCAGATTTCGGTGCGTTAGTTGTTGGGCAAGGTCCGGCGTTTCCCTGCACATTGTAGGGAGCTGGACCTTTTCCTTACCGGTGATGCAAATGAACTACAAACATGCTGAACTCCTGTTTGATCACTAGCTGAGGGGAGGGTGTTCTACCTGTTTGATGTATCAGGTGCTTACCCCTCTCCTCATTGGCTAGTTTAAATATTCTGCAAAGGTGTCAAACTTCTACCACAGTGCTGACTTCCTCCTTAGTCAGATGTAGTCCATCAAATTTAAAGAACTTTTGCTCCCAAAATTGTGCCAGTTACCTACAAATCTATGTCCTTTTCCTGGCACCAGCCCTTGAGCCACATGTTTAGCTCCCTGTCTCCCCTTCTCTGACCTTCCGTCCATCTGCACCCCTCTCCCAGACTGGGAGGATCTCAGAGAAGGAGATGCCAGACAAAATGGATGATAGTTTGTCTCCCAGCCTGGTTAGGTGTTCCTTGGTCTCCACAACTGACTGGCTGGAGATCGTTAGTCCCTACGTGTACCAGGACATCAATGTTTTCTCCTTCTTCCTGCACAGTTTAGCAATGTGGTCAGTGTCTAACCATGCTGATGTACCTGGGAGACATCTGACCATTACCACCAGCTGGAGGTAGGCATCAACTCCCTAAATCATGGAGTCTCCTATGATCAGAAGTGTTTTTGTGTTGCTTTTTTTTTTAGTTTGGGTCCCGTTTTGGGTGAGTTTTGTTGTGCTAGTTCCTGTGCTGCAGTGTCCTCTACCCCTTTGTTTGATTTTGGAGATCGAGGCAGATACCTGTTTTTATATGGTTTGTGGGGTGATCGTTGGAGAGCATTGGTGATGGGGCACCTGATTTGTCCATCAACCACCTGCCAACCTGCCAGACTAACTACCCTCTGCGGTTGAGGTGCTTCAGTTGGATGTTAGAAATGGTAGGCAGTTCTTATAATACATTTCCTCCTGAGTATGCAATTTGAGGTGCGTAGTCTCTGCCCACGCTGTCTGGAGCTGAGCTCTTAGATCTCTAGTGGTCCAGCATGTAGGACAACATCCTAAATCCTGTATAACTGCCCTTTTGAAAAGTGTCCCGCTGTGTCTGAAGTTAATAATGTCATTCCACTTGAATTGCCAAGTTTTAACTTGGTCTGAATAATTAGAAGGAGGAAAATGTAAGCAAAGTTTGATTTTTTTGTATAACTTGTTATAACAAGCTAAATTACTTGTGCCCCTAAGTGAGGTCACTGTGTAGATACCCTCTAATCCTCCCTTCTTGCTTTGCTACAGGAAATGTCAGGACTGTGCTACTCTATAAAGGAGTGTAGCATGGGGTGGTTGGGGATGGGGGTGAGTGGTGAGCCCTTCCCCTGCCAAAGAAGAACCATGGAGGACAAAAACTAAGGAGGTAAGAGCAAAACAATCAACCAACAACAAATGCAGTAGCCTGAAAGCTAGCCTAATGATAGATAAAACTGTAAACCCTGTAAGCAGCACCTGTAACAGTCTAGTTGCTCTGACCCTGCTGCTGGTAGCTCTACTCTGATTGGAGCAGGCAGTATGATGATGGTGAGTTTATAAACCCCTCATGTCGGCTCAGCAGGGTCAGAGGCGAGCAACATGGCAGGCAGCAGGAACTGTAGTATGTCTGTCTGAGCAGTGGACAGATTTTTGTGTAGCATGCTATAACTGCAGCATTTAGTTACAAAGGAAGAAAAGTCAGATTCTTCAGATAGGCAGGAATGAGTTAAAAATAAACAGCAGACTATGAGATATTGTTTAATAACTCTAGATGACTCTATGTCAGAGCAACTAAAAGTGGAAAAAGGGACAGTAGCAGTTGGCTGAGGTTCTAGGGAAAGGAGGAATGCCCTTGATCCGCGGAGGCAAAAATAAAACATAAAAAGAAAAAAAAAACTTTTTTGCTGGCTGTGTCCAAAGTTTTACAGCAAGACTTAGTGAATGGCAGTAGGGCTGGAAGGACAACATCAGACAGTCCCAGGCTCTATGATGTTGTAGATTAGAGACCTACCATTCTTTCTCATCATTTACATTTAAATACCATTTTTTCAAACCTATATTTCTGAATATACCTGAACAGAACTTAATGCAGTTTACTAGCTGTGACTACCCCATACATGTGGCAGTATTTGATAACCTGGATTGAATACTGTTTACTGTGTCTAAACCCTACTGTTCCAGCAAGTGACAGCACCTGTTACTGTTGTTGCAGTACCCTACCTCTCTTATTGTGATGGTTTTGCTTACAGCTATTGTTCATTGCTTTTCATGCACTTTAACAGAATATTTTAATAATACATGAGAAAGCATTTGAAATCAAATTGTTTTGACCATGAGAACTCTTCATTTAATTTTGGAACAGATCCGGCTAGTTCAGTTTTGCTTGGTCTGGCTCAAAATTGGTCTGTCGAGCCAAATTTGCTGACTTGGCAGGCCCTAGTTTCCTCTGTTCTTATTTAGTACTCTGTTCATTTGTTCATTCATTCATTCATTCAATCATTTTATTTTGATAACTCGGATAGGGCACTGGAGGAAGTCCATTTCAGGCCTGGCCCACAAAAATAAATATCACATAGAACACTAGTACAAAACAATAACAATATAGCAATTTACAAATAACACTCACACTTATCTGCAGCCATTAAATATTGCTTTAAATTAGCTTTAAATTTGTACAATGAGGAAGAAGCCCAAAGACTGTCTGGCAAGCTGTTCCACAACAAAGGGACAGAAACTGAAAAAGACTGTGACCCTGACTTAGATTTATGATGAATAGATTGTAGAACTATAGTTTGAGAAGATATCAAAGAAGTCGAAGTGTTCTGAATAGTTATCAGGTCAGCTAGAGGAAACTTTGGGGACAAAGAGATGGATTTAAATATTTGGCAGCCAAAGTAATAAGCAGTTTTGATTTGGGGATAACCAAGACAAATTCCAGTACAACAGACATTGATGAGTATGGTAGGGGAACCTAACACAAAGCTACAAATACTATTATATCCAACCATAAGCATCTTGGTTTCCTTAGCACCTATACTATAATATAAACTTGCACAATAATCAAAATGGGGCATGAGAGACCCTGGGTAATAAATTTCGAGCATCAAGAGAAAACACACTTAGCCTAATAAAGTACCTCCAGTTTCTTATTTATAGTATGACAAGCGGAAACAACTTGAAAGTTAAATGACAAACATGGGTCAAGTAAAATATACCAAATACCTAAACTCATAAACCTGTTCCAAAAAGCACCAGTGATATCTGAAATGGAGAAAGATGGGTTAGTTTAAAGCATCTTTGGAGTTCCAAACAACATAGATTTTGTTTTTATATATTAAGTGTTAAGCCATTTTGACAAATTAGCTGCAGACCTCCACAAACTCTGACTCAACAATACCTGAGAGTTCAGTTAATGAATTGGATTGATAGTACAATACTAAATCATTGGCATAAAGGAGGCCACTTCAGAGCTTGAAGATAGATGGCAACTGGTTAATAAATAAACTAAACATTAGCAGGTGAAAAATCGAGCCCTGGGGTATACCAAAATCCACATCAGAAGTAGATGAAAACACAGATCCAATGGACACATACTGAGTGACCAGTTAGATAATCTGTACACCAATCAACTACAGAATCTGAGAAACCAAGATGCAACAATTTCTCTATCAACAATCTATATTCAATGAGGTTGAATGCCTTGGTCAGGATCATAAACACCATCTCAGTCATTAAGCCTTTTCGAAGCCCAGAAAGGTGGCATCAGTGTACCTGAACAAGGCAGTCTCAGTTCCATGCAATTTACTAAACCCATGCTGTTCCTTAACCAAAACATCATACTTTCCAAATAATCCATAATTTGCATATCTACTATTTTCTCAAAACATTTATTAACAGGATTTAGACTCAAAATAAGTAAGAAATCATCAGGTAACATGGCATTGTTTTTTTTTGGAACAGGAACCACCTTAGCACTCTTCCAGATAGTAAAGAAATGCTCAGATATTAAACACAGATTAAAAATCAGTACATAGAGGGCCAAAAACCAAAGGGCTACTAATCGTAGGAACCTGCCATCAAGCCCATCTCCACAATCACTGTGTTTATCTGGAAGATGCATTAGTAACCTCTCAATCTCCCTACATGTAACCCTTGAAAATAAAAGGTGCCTATTGATGGAGATGGGCTCAGGACACACAATATTCCATGAAGAATTACAACCAGGCTTCTTGTAACAGGAAAAGTCAGAAAACTTAATGTTTAATGAGTTGGCTATTTCTCCAAGTTTAGGAAATTCACCTCTGTAGTAACAAGCTTTTAAATGAAACCATATGATTTCCAGAAAGCAGGCCATTTACTGATTGCCAACATTTACAAGGGTCAGCCCATCTCTTCTTCAAATAGTCATTCAAAAGCAAAAACTTAGTAGATTTTACCAGCCTGCTAACCTTATTATGCAGGGACTTGTAAATATTCAAAGTTGAAGCAGAGGAAGATGTTTATAATTCGACCAGGCTTGATCTAGTCGCCTTATCCAGTCCCTCAATTCACTCATAAACCATCTATTATGCTGACTTCTTACTCTAAAGAGGGCAATGGAAAGAACTTATTCTATATCTGAAGTAACTGCTGACAAAAAAAATCAATTACCTCATTAGGATACGGTATTACATTAATGAAAGACCAATCGATTGAAAGTAAGTCAGATTATAAAGCATGATAATCAACATTCTTGAAATTGCAAAACTGGATAAGCGAGGAGGAACCCTAGCCTTCCTAAAATCAAGCACCACAAAATAGCCTGATGATCTGACATGGATTCTGAAAGTACACCAACTTGCAAAATGACTTCCAATCTGTTAACTATTGCCTAGTCCAAAAGGTATGATTCCCTGTTTGGACATTCAGTCTAGTTAGATCTTGTATAAGCTGATGTGAATCAAATGACTGAAATAAGGACTCACAATTCTGCCCATCTCCTCTTTTGTTTTCTTTGTACCTGGTGAAGGCATTTTGTGCCTCTCATTGCTTCCTAGCCTTTCAAAGAACCATATTGCTATCTTGTACCTGTTTCTTTTGATTGCCATTCTCTTGTAAAACTTTGTTGCTTCAAGAATGGCCTTCTTGATTCCCCATTTTGCCTCCACATCCCAGATGCTGTCCATGCCAGCTAACTTGTCCTAGACTAGCTCTCTCATCTGCTAGAAGTCTGCCCTTCTGAAAACTAGGACTTTAGCCTTTGATGATAAGTTGTTCAAAAATAGACCAGCGCTCAATGAACAACCAATGAATTGAAAGAATATTCATCAACTTAACTCCAACAGAGTAAGAGGATTTATTCAAAATTAAATATGAAGAACAGCTATCGCCACACTGCCCCAGCACTTCGCACCTTACCTTCCTCAGCAAGAGCCTTTGATGATGGCTTACTCATCCCAAGGGCTAGATCAAACCATAGAGTTAAGCTCACTGGACCCTAGTAACTCCCCGACCCTCATTCCTTGTACCACATCTGAGCTGGAGAACACCACAGTGAGAATGGCAGCCAGCCTAGTGGGTTCCTTAAACATCTGCACCAACAGGCAGTCCTGTAATGTATCCAGTAGCATCTGACTTCTGGAGCCTGGCGCTGGAACATCCCAATCAGTATCTAGCAGAAACATAGAATTTGACAGCAGATAAGGACCACTTGGCCCACCTAGTCTGCCCATTTTCCCTACCTGTTTCATATACCACAAATCCTAAGTGATCTGCAGCTTACCCTCTCTTTCTTATTGCTAGAGTTCCCTTATGTCTGTTTCATGTGTTTTGAATTCCCTAATGTTTTTGCCTCTACAACTTCTGCCGGAGGCTGTTCCATGGATTCACCACCCTGTCTGTGAAAAACACTTTCTCATGTTACCCCTAAGTCTACCCCTTTAATTTCATATCATGGCCCTTGTTCTTGAGCATCTTTTTTCCTGAAAGATGCTTTCCTCTTGTACCTTGTTTACACCCTTGAGGTATTTGAACATCTCTATCATATCCCTCCTCTCCTCTCCTTCAGGGAACACATATTGAGATCCTCCAGTCTGTGCTCATATGACTTTTGGTGCAGTCCCACACCAGTTCATATCACCCTTCTCTGAACCCATTCTATTCTGTCTATGTCCTTGCAGAGATGTGGCCTCCAGACCTGAATACAGTACTCTAGACGAGGTCTTACCAGTGTTTTACACAGTGGCATCACTACCTCCTTCCTTCTGCTGGAGATACCTCTCCCTATCCACCCCAGCACTCCACTGGCTCTCCTCACAGCCTTCTCACATTGTTTGGTAACCTTTAGATCATCAGATATGATTACTCCCAGGTCCCTTTTCTGTTTGGTGGCTGTCAGTACCTCCCCTATAATGTACTCCTCCCCACATTTCTGTGCCCCAAGTGCATGATCTTGCACTTCTTTGTTAAATCTTAACCTGCCACACCCTTGACCACTCCTCAAGCTTGCTTGGGTCCCTTCTCATTTTCTCTACCCTCCTGGAGTGTCAACCCTGTTTCAGATCTTCGTGTCATCTGCAAAGAGACACACCTTCCCTTCTAGCCCTTCTGCAATGTAAACTTACGAAGACATTAAAGAGGACTGCTCAACGCACTGATCCCTGCAGAGATCCCACTGGTCACCCCTCTTTAGATTGAACTCCATTCACCGCCACCCTCTGTATCCTATCACTCAGCCAATTTTTACCCAGTTTACCACCCGGGACTCACTTCCAGGCTGCCCAGCTTGTTTCTAGCCTGTGTAGAATAGTGTCAAGGCCCTCACTAAAATCAGGTAGGCCACATCCATCGCATCTCCCTGATCCACCTCCCTAGTCAGCCAGTCAAAGAAATCAGTCATATTTGTTTGATAAGATCTTCCTGCTGTGAATCCATGCTGCATCAGATCCTGTGCTCTGCTGGATTCGAGATATATCACAAACATTTCTTTCAGTAGTGATTCCATTAGTTTCCCCACCACCAAGGTCAGGCTGACTGGCCTGTAATTGCCAACCTCGTCCCTGCTCCCACTTTTTGGAGAGGGACTACATTCACCCTCATCCAGTCCTTAGGTACCACACCTAGTTCCAGCAAACTGTTGAACAGGTCTGTTGGCAGGTTTAGTTCTCCCACTATTATCACACCCCTCCTTTGCCACTCCCATTTAGTTTTACCAGAGCTCCTTATCTCTCTTCCCTGTCTTGGGGATCCATAGATCTCCACCATTTGTAGTTTCTTGCCTGATGCTGCTGCGAGCTGAATCCACAGCAATTTTGTTTCCCCATTACTTCCTCTGATGTTTCAATCCTCCACTACCTCTATGCCTTCCCTGACATAGAGCGGTTATGCCTCCTTGTTTACATTTTCCTCAATCCCATCTAAACATGGTGTAGCCTGGGACTATCAGGTCCCAATCATTATTCTCTGTGGCCCAAGTTTCTGTGATCTCTACCAGGTCCATTTCAGTGTCTGTCACCATTGCCTGGTGCTCACTAATTTTATTTCTTTGACTCCTGGCATTAAGGCAATCCTCTTTCAATCTTTTGTCTGATCCCTTCTTGCTTTTTCCTGTACCTTTTTCCTTATACTTCCAGGTCTCCTTCATTTTATATTTTCATGCTGAATGTAGGCATTGCCAGCCCTCCTTCTTTGGTCTCTTCTCTAACATAATTCAAACTTTAACCTTACTGTTACCCACCTTGCTGCTACTAATCCACTGTTCGGTGGAGCCCTATCTACTGTAGTTCCCCACCACTTTCCCTTCTCAGTCGTTCCCTAGCCTCCATCTCCCTGCAATCAGTTTAACTGTTAAATGTTGATTTCAAACGTCTGTCCCAGAGCACTGGCTCCTCTCTCATCAGGTGAAAGCCTTCACCCTGAAGAACCTCCTGTCACAGAAGCCCCCAGTCCCCAACAAAGTGGTACCCTCCTCCCAACACCATCCCTTAAACTACCCATTAAACTCCTCAGCCTCTTCATGTCTTGCTTGGTCATTCCTATTCCCTATTCCACGAGGAAAGATCTCAGAGAAGGCCAGGAAGAAGAGCACACAATTAATCTGCAGATATAACCCCATTTATACTGTAATTACCCTCTTTTTAGCTGAATAGATCTTGGATACTAGAGAACCTATTTAGGTCCACTCACCCATCTTTGTGCAAATGTTCCGTAGCAACTTTGTGCATTTTTTGACTTAGTCACATTTCTATAAAGTTATATTGAAATGATTATTTATCTAATCTAATTACAGTACTTATAAATTGCCCATCATTCCATTTTGGAGTCTGGCAGAATATAGTACTTCAATGCAGGTTCTCATAATGTGGCTAGCACTGTCGTTGTTTTACACTGCATTTAAATATCCGTATGGGTTTTGTGTGTTATTTTTTATTTATTTATTTTTTCTAGTTTTGTGCAGAAAGGCACACTAAGCCAAGGCTTGTTTCCAGGTGATTCCTGGCACAGGAAAGTTAAGTGACTTGCTCATGGTCAGACAGTATGCAAGCTGTGACTGTGGGATTAAAATCCAGTTCTCCAAGTTTGCAAATAAGTGCTCTTAACCACTACACTATACTGCCTCACTGAATAGAAACAGAAACATGGAATTTGTGGCGAAAAGGACTGATAGGCCCATCCAATCTGCCCTATTTTTTCCCTGCTATTACGATACCTAGGACCTTATTTAGTCACCAGCGTCCCTCCCATTAATCTTTCCTCTACTAATTATACTCATGTGCCTATCCCACACATGCTTGATGCTACCCAGTATTTTCGCCCACCACCTCTTCCGGCAGGCTTTTCCAGGTGTCCACCACCCTTTGACCCTGGAAACCTTTTAATCCTGCTGAATATTAACTCTGATATGGTTTTAATGAGGCTTTATTATATGTTTTAATTTACCGCTGTATGTTGTTATTTATGTACTGCACCCAGAGCCTCCTAGGTTTTGGTGCCTTATAAATAAAATTGCCTTGTCTTACTATGACCTTTTTCTCCCATCCTTTTTAAACTCCCTGCCAACTTCATTGTATGCCCCTGTGTTCTTGTGTGCTTCCTTCTCTGAAAGAGACTCCCCACCTGCACCTTGTTCACCCCTATGAGGTACTTGTAGGTCTCAATCATGTCCCATCTTGCGTTTCTCTCCTCCAAGGAGTACATCTTCTCGTTGACTTCTCAAATGCGACACCTGTACTATTCTGGTAGCTCTCCTCTAGGCTGTTTCCACTCTGTCAATGTAATTGCAGAGATACGCCTTCAGAACTGGATACAGTAGTGTAGTTGGGGTCTCACTTGTGAGCAATACATAGCAGCACCACCTGTGTTCTCCTGCTAGAAACCACCCCCTATGCACACCAGCATTGTCTACTGCTCTGCCACCTTTAGTCATCAGATATGATTAACCTGAGGTCCCACTCTTGCTTGGTGACTGTCAGTACCTCACCCCATCTTATATACAGCTTCCAGGTTTACCACCCCAGGTGCATGACTTTCTACTCTTTGGCATTGAAACCCAGCTGCCACACCCTAGATCACTCCTCTAGTGACAGTAGTGGCTTTTAAAGATTGCAAACCATGATGCAATGTCCAGCAGGCATGTATTATAACAGCGGTTTACGAGGGGGGCACATGTAAAGAATAATATCTTGCCTACTCAGTGCTAAATATTATAATGTCTAGAAACAAAAAAGAAGGATTCCTTGCTACTTGTGATAACTGAAATTTGAAGCTGAGGAATGATCCAGCTTCTTATTATTAATGCCTTCTTGTATTCTCCCAGATTGTACCTGTAAATAGGCATTTAGTTGCCTAGTGTACCTACTTGATAAACAAAAACTAAATACTGGTTAATAAATTAGTAAGTATGGATTGTGGGCCCATCAACATATAGGAAACACAGGAAAGAGTCAAGACATGAGCGTTTGCCACCCAGCGGAGACTCCAATCAAATCAGCAATCATTCTGTGGTGTGGTAAAGGGGTTGATTTAGGATCAGATGGTAAAGGTGGTCCATCAATTAAGTCTGCAGAACTACCCCCGTGGGATTAGTGCTGCATGTAGGTGGCAATGACCTTGTTGTCAGCCACATGGTTCCATAGTTGATTCACAAGACTAAAACTGGTCTGTTGCCTTTGGGACAGCTCCTCCTGGACATGGTCGCGATATGGTGCAGCATCACCCTGCATGCAACATGCCAGTCCTAGGATCTTCGTAAGGAATTGCAAACCCATTAGTAAAATCTTCTTGTAAGCAGTATGCCATTATTCTGTTGGGGTATTGAATGAGCCAAGGGTGTAAGCTAGCAACCATTACTGCTGTTTTGCTAGACTTTTGACTTCCTTGTTTGGTGTGTTTTCCTGAATTCTGCTGGTCCCACTGCCAGACTGCTTTGACCCTGACCCCTGGCTGTGCTTTCTCCCTCACCTTCCAGACTTATGTTTATATCTGCAGTACCTCCAAAAACACTGTCCTCTGTTAAAATTGCAGCAAGGACCTTTGTGATTCTTCTGATTGCCTCTGAGCTCTGCCTTGCTACATGACCACTATCTCTGTAAGTGACAATGTTAGGTTCCCCATATCATGCATCAGGCCCACAAATCTTGTACATCTTCTCCCATAGTAGGCTGCTCTGCCTGACCATTTTCAGTCTAAACTCATCATATTTTAGCTATGGGTTACCCATGAAGGACAGCTGGACACATTTTATAGTGTAGAACAAAAAATTAGGAACAGTACCAACCACCAATTGTAATACATAAGAAAAAGCTTTATTACTCACAGAATTATGCAGTCATTTCTCAGTGCCACACAGGGATAAAAGGAATTAGTTCATAAAGAGGCCCTTTACAATGTCCCAGTATTTCAGCAAATGGACCCCTTCTCTTGGTACTTCATGCAGTACATCAACATGAAAATGTTGAAAGTTTCTGCCAAGTTTTCATAAATGAATGGGACCCCAGCCTGCATGGACTGTTGTATCTTTCCTTTTTGTTCTTCTGTCTTCAGCAGTTTCCAATGAAGGAGTGAGAACATGTCAACAATCTTCCCCCTCCAGATTTTCCCCAAGTGTATCTGCTTGGAGCTTGCCCAGCAGGTCACTGACATGAGACATACTTCCATTTTCTTGTCCTTTTCTGCTTTCCTGATATGGTCGTATTTGCCCCCAGGCTAGCACTACATGGTCTCCCTGGCCCAATGGTTGTGTTAGTGGTGGGTGATGGTGTGTTGTAGACATGTCAACTTTCTTTCCTACAAGTGGTGCGGCTTGTCAGGCATGTGCTGGTGCCAGAGCTGTGCCAGTTCACACATGAGTAACCAACTCTAAAGCATTTTGCCCTTGTGCTGATCTCAGTCCACCTGTGGTACTTTAGCCATCCCATCCATCTGGGCTGCTGGCACTAGTGCTGAACTTTGGTGCATGATTCCTGGTACAAACACCCCTGCTGTAAACCTGCACTCAAGTTCTGGGCATGCGGTCACATGTCCTGATGGAGTGCCACATGGACACACAGGGCATACAAAACCACTGTGGACAGGAAGGTCCTCTTGGACCTGGCATTTGCTACTTGACCCTGTTAATAGGCACTGGCAGCAAAGTGATCTGGCTGCCTTTCAGGTGGTGATCTGCGCTCCTGGGGGTGTTGGCAACTGCCACTCCCTGCAGATTGTCAGTTGGCCATCCTTTGTGATTTGCAAAGAGGAAATGGTTCCTAATGTGACATGGTATGCACCTGTTGCCCCACCCTCTAAACCTCATACTCCATGTGCTCACCACCTGACACTTCTAGCAGCTTGTCAAGGGTATGAATATTCTCTAACCCTGAGTCCTGTGCTCCACTGTCTGTTGTGGATCACCATTCACTGAACCTTGCCAGTCTCCAGCAAATTCTCTGCTATGATGTTTTGGCTGTCATCTTCACCTTCTATTTCACTAACTTGCTTGGCATCCTGGGCTAGATTTTCAAAGCCCTCATAACTGCCAACTGTGGGAAAAAACTGGCGGAAGTGGGTCTCCACCTTGTACAGTCGCATAATTTTCCCACAGCCGCAGTATTTTCAAAAGTGGATCTGGTTTGCAACTGGCTTCACAATTTATGGCAGCTTATGGGGAAAGTTAGACCTGTTGGGACCAGGCATAACATCTCCACAGCTGCACCAGCTGAAAATACCAAATTCCATAGGTGTGGAGATTTCGTCCTGTGGCTGGGGCTGCAGCATGGGACTTAGTTCCATGTTGTTTTAAAATCTAGCCCCTTGTTTCTGTTCCCTGCATCCTGGACTACCAACTTAAGAAGCTTCTTAGGAGACATCCTCTGCCTGGTAGTGCACGTGTCCCAGTCTGGCACCTCCACTGCATCAGGCCTGCGGACCCTGCACTGCCACCAACAGTGATTGTCTTCAGGCTGGATTGGATTCTAGGCTCACCAGGACCAGCATCCAGTTGGGGACACCCAACTACTTCAGATGCTGGGAGGCCTCCATGAATACCTGGCTTTGACCTCTTGGGCACAGCAGAAGCTTGGTGAGCCTAGTCCTTTGCATATCCTTACCGAGGCAGCCTCCATTTCTTACTGAATTTTATTTTTTAACAATAAAGCACAACAAACCAGTTGACAGAGCCAACCTACTGGGGAAAAACAGTATAAAGCATGTGCTGGCGCAGAAAGTGTTAGACATACATGGTCAGGAAGAGAACGTCATAGTTATCCTAGACCCTCCCACCAATACCGCCCCTTCCCAGCATGGTATTTCCAACAGTCCTAGGACAAACGGAAGGCATGTCCTGAATTGCTCAGCAGGTCTTGTGTAGGCTAAACCATTTGATGGTGGACTCTCCTTGTGGTCCTCTGTCAGATTTTATCAAAGCCATGTGTCTGGGAAAGGTGTAAAGACCATGTTTGTCACCTTCCCCACATACTAGCATATTGCTTCCTCTGCCAACAAATCTGTTTTCCTAACTCTGTAAGTTTTGTTCCTTTATTTTGCAGCTGCCCTTAGGACAGACCTGCTAAGTGTCTCACTACCAAGATTGGGGCAGATGCATCCCACAAGCAAAACTCCTTTGTGTAGAGGTATTAGCGCAGGCAGTGTAGCGAGCAGGTTAAGGCTCTGAGCTGCAAATCTGGAAACCTGGGTTTGAATCCCACAGCCACCTAAAGTGCATACTGTGTGATCCTAAGCAAGCAACTTAACTTCCTTGTGCTCCCAGGTTGCATCTGGAAAAAGCTCGCTTAGTGCGCTACTCATGGTTAAGCAATGTTCCCCTTTCCCTTTCCCATTAGGTGGTATGGCTGCAGGGCTGGGTGGACCCAAAAGGTCCTGACCCTTATTATCAGGATCAGGATCAGGATCCAGGCCATGGTCCTGATAAGTTCTTTTTAGTTCTGATTCGAATCAGAACCTTTTGTAAATATGATGAAAACTGCAAATCTGCTACATAATTGCATAAAATGATACTGACATTTGTGACACACACATAGAATTGTAGTCAGCATTTCAGGATATGAAAACTGTGAGTTTATTTATTTATTTATTCAGTTTTGTTTACAGGTAAGTGCCATTAGCCAAAACATGACTATTTTCAGGCACAACCGGGAGATTAACAATAAGCAGGGTGAACAGTGGAATACAATTTGATTTGGGGTAGACACATAATACATACAGAGCTAAACAAGGTTTTACAATCACGTAATTAGGTAAAAAATAAAAGTTCAAAACAAGGTTTTACAATCACATAATTAGTTAAAAATAAAAGTTCAAAACAAGGTTTACAATCACATAATTAGGTAAAAATAAAAGTTCAATAGTTTACATTAATTGAAAGAGTCAGTGAGAAAAAGTTGCATACAGCTGACAGCTGATTGGGTAAGAGTAGCTACAGTACAAACAGGATGAGTCAATAGTGCCTAGGGTAGTAAACTAGAAGGTCAGGATAGGCGGAGATCGGTTTATAGTGGCTTGGGAAGTGAGTGAAGGTAGGAGGCAAAATTCAGGGTGGTTTGAAGCAGGCACAGGATATCTGACTGAAGAGGAAAGAACGATACCTGTGTTTGAACTGGGCATGACTGGGGGCTAAGTGGACATCAAGAGGCAGGGAGTTCCAGAGTTTAGGCGCCAAATGAGAGAAAGCAAGAATTCCTTTGTTAGAGTTACATCTGGGTATTTGCAGCAATGACATCAGCTGATCGTGTGGGCCATGAGAGAGGTCAGTGGGTAAGTAGGGATGCCAGCGATATTGGGAGCCTGCACTAATGATATTATCAGCCAGGAGCCAAGGGCAGGGTTCTACCGAGTTGGGGGGAGCCAGTTCAGATCGGCATAGAGTTTGCAATGGTGTTTGACCAGGAGAGGCCGATGCGTGCCGGCATATGCTATTATAGGTAGTGTCCCATTCTCTAAGGAGAGTTTTGGGTGCATTGAGATAGGTAGCTACCCCATGGGATGATGAGCAGGATCACATGATACGGCTAGTCTTGCTGACTGTGTAAAGACAGGGCTGGTTTTATATGCTACTCTAGTTTGTCATTTACCGATTTACAGGTGGATGTTATATGCTGACCAATATTGAGATTCTGCCAAGGAGGACACCTAGATACTTACATAGAAACATAGAAACATAAGTTGATGGCAGATAAGGACTGCAAGGCCCATCCAGTCTGCCCATTTCTTTTTACCTTATAAATGTGCCATCGGCCTTTGCTCTGTCAGTGGCCTATCTATTCATACTCATCTGTATTGCTCCTTTATGCCTATCCATGCTTGTTTGAAACCCTGCACTGTATTCATAGCCACCACTTCCTGAGGTAGGCCGTTCCATGCATCCACCACCCTTTCTGTGAAAAGAACTTCCTCACATTCCTCCTTAATCGCCTCCCTCTGATCTCATGCTGTGTCCTCTTGTCCTGCTATTTTTCTTATATTTAAACATGTTAGACTCTTTCACCTTGTTAATGTCCTTAAGGTGTTTGAATGTCTCAATCATATCACCTCTCTCCCTCCTTTGCTCAAGGGTATACATATTGAGCTCCGTTAATCTGTCCTCATATGTCTTCTGATGCAGTCCCTGCACCATTTTGGTTGCTCTTCTCTGGACTGCCTCAATTTAGTTAATGTCCTTGTAAAGGTGTAGCCTCCAGTACTGAGCTAATACTCCAGATGGGGCCAAACCAGTGTCTTGTAAAGAGGGATTATTACCTCCCTCTTATGACTTGTGATACCCTACTAATACACTAACATCCCCTAGCCTTACCTACTGCTTTAGAGGTCTGCTTGGATGATTTCAGGTCATCGGTGATGATGATGCCCAAGTCTCTTTCTTCCTTTGTGACTGCTAGCAACTCCTCCCAGCCTATAGATGGCTTGGGTTTCTCTTCCCTATGTGCATGATCTTGCACTTCTTTGCATTAAATTCCAGTTGCCACTCTTCTGACCATTTTTCTAGTTTATTTAGATCTCTTCTCATTCTGCCCACCCATCTGGATCATCTACTCTTTTAAGATCTTGGTGTCATCTGCAAACAGACAAGCCTTACCCTCTGGTCCTCCTGCAATGTCACTAATGAAGATATTGAAGAGGACTGGCCCCAGGACTGATCCCTGAGGTACCCACTTGTGACTTGCATCTCTTCTGACTTTATACCATTTACCACCACTCTCTGTTTTCTGCCTATCAACCAGTTTGCCACCTAGTTGATCAACTTCTGACCCACCCCAAGCCTACTCAGCTTATTTATCAATCTACTATGTGGAACAGTATCAAGCTTTGCTGAAGTCAAGTGGCGACATCAACTGCTTCCCTTGGTCCACCACTCTGGTTACCCAGTCAAAGAAATCTATGAGATTAGTTTGACAGGACCTTCCTTTAGTAAACCCATGCTGTCTCGGATCCTGTGCCCTATGGATTCCAGGTGTTGCACTATCCTTTCCTTAAGGGTGTCTCCATAATCTTTCCCACTACTGAGGTAGACTGACTGGTCTGTAGTTCCTGCCTCCTCCTGCTACCACTTTTGTGGAGCGGGATCATATAAACCCTTCTCCAGTCTTCTGGGACCTCTTCTGTGCTCAGAGACTCACTAAAAGTTCTGCTAATGGCTCTGCTAGATTCCACCCTTAGCTCCTTAAGTACCCTGGGATGTGTGCCATCAGGTCCCATTGCCTTGTCCACCCTGGCTTATTGAGCTCTTGTAGGACCCTTTCTTTTGTGAAGGGAGTAGTGCTCACCTCCCCATGTCCATGGTGCTGAGCTGGGCGGCTCAGAGGTAATTAGGAAGTATTTTTCACAGAGAGGGTTGTGGATGCATGGAGCGACCTTCCGGAGGAGGTTGTGAGTCAAAATCAGTGGTGGAATTCAAGCATGCATGGGACAGTCATAAGGCAATTCTGGGGTGGGGGGTAGAAGAAGTAGGCTGCTAGTTAACTAGGATCTGCAACTTATCCAGTAGGTGAGGAAATGGGCCAGACTGGGTGGGCCAAGCGGTCCTTATCTGCCGTCAAATTCTATGTTTCTATGACCCACAGTTCTTCTGGCTCCTTATGTATTCTGAATTTCTGTAGCTTTGATGTTTTCATTGACATACAGGGCCACTCCACCCCACCCTTTTGCACCTCGGTCTCTTCTGAACAGTACATAGCCAGGTACTGAAGTCTCCCAAGAGTGGTTACTGGTAAACCCAATCTCACTAATGCTACTATGTCCAGTTTAGCCTCTGACATTATTGCCTGCAGGTCTGGGATCTTATTTCCCAGGCTGTGAGCATTTGTGTACATGATTTTCCATTGGCCATATTTGTGTGTTAGTTGTTGGGTGAGGTTTGGCATTTCCTGTCGTCATATGGGGAGACAGACCTTTTTCTTACCTGTTGATGCAAATGAACTGCAAACATGCTGAATCCCTGTTTGACCACTAGCTGAGGGGAAGGGTATTCTTCCCATTTGACGTAAGGGTGCTGCACCCTCTCCCCATTGCTAGTTTAAATATTCTGCAAAGACGTTAAACTTCTGCCCCAATGCTGACTCCCCTTAGTCAGATGCAGTCCATCAGATTTAAAGAACTTTTGCTCCCAGAACTGTTGCCAGTTCCTACAAATCTGTGTCCTTTTCCTGGCACCAGCCCTTTAGCCACCAGTTTAGCTCCCCTATCTCCCTTCTCTGACCTTCTGTCCATCTGCCCCCTCTCCCAGACTGGTAGGATCTCAGAGAAGGAGATGCCAGATGAGATGGATGATAGTTTGTCACCCAGCCTGGTCAGGTGTTCCTTGGTCTCCACAACTGACCGGCTGGCGAGATCGATAGTCCCTATGTGTACCAGGGCGTCAATGTTTTCTCCTGCTTTGTGAGCAATTTAGCAATGTGGTCAGTGTCTCTCCATGCTGATGTACCTGGGAGACATCTGACCATTACCTAGGCTGGAGATGGGTATCAACTCCCCAAATCATGACGTCTGCTATGATCAGAAGTTTTTAGATTTCCTTATTGCTTTTTGTTTTGATTCCTGATTTGGGCGAGTTTTGTTGTGCTAGCTCCTGTGCTACAGTGTCCTGCTCTGCAGTGTCCTTTGCCCCTTTGTTTGATTTCAGAGATAGAGGCAGATACCTGTTTGTAGTGTTTATATATGTTTTGGAGGTAATATGTTGGAGAGCACAGAGTGATGGGGCACCGATTTGCCCTTCCTAACCATCTGCCAACCTCCTGGACCAACTACCCTCTGCGGTCGAGGTTCTTCTGTTGGATGTTGGGGAAATGGCAGGTGGTTCTTATAATGTATTTCCTCTCGAATATGAAATATAGGCGAGCAATCTCTGCCCCGCTGCCCAGAGCTGAGCCCTAAGATCGCCAATGGCCCAGCATGTAGGGCAGTGTCCTAAATCCTGTAAGACTGTCCTTCTGAAAAGTGTTCCACAGTAACTGCAGTTAATGATATCCATTCCAGATAAGTTGCTGGGTTTAAAACCTGGTCAGAGTAATTAGAAGGAAGAAAATGCAAGTAATGGTTTGATTTTGTGTTTTGTTTCGTATAACTTGTTATAACAAGTTAAATTACTAGTGCCCCTGTAAATGAGCTCACCTTGTGGATGCCCCACTGATCCGCCTTCCTGCTTTACCACAGGAAATGTCACAACTGTGGTACACTATAAAGGAGTGTAGTGTGGGGTGGTTGGGGATAGGGTGGGTGGCTGGGCCCTTCCTGCCAAAAAGAACAACCACGGATGAAAAACAAGGAGGTAAGAGCAGAAACAATCAGTCAACAACAAATGCAGTAACCCTGAAAGCTTATCCTACAGAAGGAGCAAACTGGTTCGAGGACCTTACCATCCTGACCAGAGACTGCAAATTTGTCACTGTTTTTACTTAGTTTGACTGCAGACCCAAGCAGCATAGTATCGTTTTATCAGCATTCAAGATTAGCTTGTGGTGGAGGAGCCAGGATTGGTGGACTTAAGCGCAGTGGTAAGGGTTTGCTTTATATGTTGGATATTCTTATCACTACAGTACAAGACCAGGTCATCTGCATAGAGGATAGCTGAGCAGCTGGGGATATTTAGAGAGAGATTGTTAATGAAAATAGAGAAGAGAAGCAGTCCTAATATTGATCCCTGGGGAACACCTAGATTGATAGCCCTAGGGCTAGATAATGCAGATGTAATCCCCAGGTGGCGCTATCCCAAGGGCTACTACCCATGCCTGCTGGACTACCAACAGGTTGAGGGCCTAGGTTCTATGTGGGTGCCTCCACCCAGAGGTCAGAGTTTGTAATGGTTGGTCTAGTTTGGTCACAGCCCTCTGGGACACTGAGACCCCTTCTAATCCCTCTAATGGCCCACAATGCATGAAGGTTACAGTACCAATGCCCACATGTACACACAGTTCAATCACAAGGTACCACTTACTCTCGAGACTGATTCTGAGGTTCCTCTCGAGGACCCCTGTAAAATAAGGTTAATCACCATACACAAACCAATACAATGCCTGCTATATAGGTACTGACACTTCAGTCAGTTTAAAGTCAACGACATCAAATCTGGTTTATTTAGGGGAATGAAACACGGAGGGAGAGATCAAGTTGATTGGCAGAATTAATTCACAGTACTGTGCACTCATACAGGGTCTTAAAGTCACCTCTGGGTACCCAGGTTGGGGGCTAGCCAGGTCCGTTGCCCAGGGGTTGGCGGCAGGTGCAGATGGATAAGGCCCTGTAGAAAAAGATATGCACAACACCCAATTGTAATCCGGAGCCGGATGGCTCAGTCCTTGAAGAGATGAAATAAAGAAAATTAGATGACACACTGGTGATTGCTAACAGGTTGCAGGGGAATGCCTGATTTGTACTCACACTACCCCAAGCTGGGAACCTGATGAAGATGGTTGTTCTGGATTGCCAGACAAGCAAAGCATGGAGATGAGATTCTACTGGCCAGGCCCAACTGCTTTGACTAGTAGATGGATTTAGTCCAGTAAATTTAGTTCAGCTTTAGGCTTACAACACACGGTGAAAAGAGAATTAGAATAGCTATCCCTCACAAGCATTTAACACATTTATATGTAAAGGAAATTACTATACCAGGCAGCTGCTCCTAGGTCCGATCACAATTACTGCAAATACCAGGAGTTCACGCACCAGTTTCAGTTCCTGACAGACCAAGCTCAATTCAGCAATTTCTCCAGTCTTCTACAGAGTGAGCCTGGTTTCCACTTTCCAGCCTTCCTTACTTTAAGTCACCTCCAGTTCAGTCTGATTTAAACTGCGGCAATAGACCCACTTCAGGGCCTCTCACGCGCATCCTCGTGCAAAACTATAAACTGCAGAAGCACAGAGCACCTTCTCTCCTTACAGTCACAACTGCTCTGATCTCCCAGTCACAGGGCAGAGCATTCCTTCGAGCGCCACCTGGTCCAGTTGGTTGGCTCAGCTGTCAATCACTCCAAAGCCCTCTCAGTTGGTGCAAACAGGTGCAAGGTCCAAAACTACACTTCCCAGAATTACTAGCTATACATCCCTCTTGTAAGTCGGCCCAAGGAGAGTCCAAATTTGGTTGGTCCAAACAGTCTCCATTTTATAGCACCCCTAATCCCATTGGCCCAGCACAGCAGTTTAGGCCCAAAATGGAGGGCAACACACAAAGTCCCATCTGAAATAAAGGCAGGTTAGACAAACTACAATATTACTAATGCTTTAACAGATTTCAGGCTAACAGTTATATCTTTCAAATGGGCTCCTTTGCGCCTTCAGCGACTGCAGAAACTGTTACGATTACTTTGCAGTTCAGAGGGATTCGAGCAGGAAAACACCAGACCCCTGAAAAGCATTAATTATGTCTGAAAGCAGACAGCTCTTAAAGAGACAGTATGTGGAGGTTCTACTAGCACTCACAATGCCATTCTAACGTCTTAAACGCTGCATGCCAGCAGGCAAGAGGAACACTTAAGCAAGCTCCTAGGAGGCTTTTAGGATCCCCCATTTGTAGGGGGCTACACAGAGTTGAACCTAACAAGCTGAGTCCTAGTTGACAGATAGCTTTTAAACCAGGCAGTTGCATTGTGAGAGAAATCAAGGGCTAAGCACTGATGTGCTGGTCAGTTGAATATGGCAGTCATGCAGTTGACCTCTGTCTGTTCCCTGTCTCAGAGTCAGCAGTACTAGTGCTGCAACTGTAAACTTACCTGTCTGGCCTCAGAGGAGAATCCCACTCCCATTTAGTAGCACACACTATACAACAGACATATCACAGAAACACAGAAACATAGAATTTGATGGCAGATAAAGACTGCTTGGCCCACCTAATCTGCCCATTTCCCTTCCTATTGGATAAGCTACAGGTTTTAGCTAACCAGCAGTCTACTACCTCCTAACAGATATCAGTTTGGTATTGTTGCACCAGTTCTTTCCTGTGCCACTGAGAGTCATGCAATTATTTTCTATGGCATGGGGTCCCTCCACCCACCCACCCAAATTGATGACACATTTAGGGGACCCTACCAAAAAATAACTGCATGTCCTTAGAAATCCAGATACCTAGCTACGGTATTGGAAGGGAGTGTGGCTGTGAGGTCGGGCCTGTAATTAGTGGGCAGAAACCTGCATTCAGGTAATCCAAAATGCAAAAATTAGACAAGTTCATTAGTACATACTGAAAAACATGTGCCATCATGTTCAGGCAATCCAGAAATTAGGACATACTGAAAACATTCTGCCATCAGTCTCAACTACAGGCAGTCCAGAAATTACACAAGTCCATGAGAACATGCTGCGAAAAGTGTGCTATCAGGTTCAGGCAGTCAAAAATTACACAGGTCCATTAGGACATGCTCGAGTGTGCCATCAGATTCAGGCAGTCCAAAATTACACAAGTCCATTAGGACATGCTGCAAAAGTGTGCCATCAGGTTCAGGCAGTCCAAAAATACACAAGTCCATTAAGACATGCTGCGAGGTGTGCCATCAGGTTCAGGCAGTTCAAAATTACACAAGTCCATTAGGACATGCTGCGAGGTGTGCCATCAGGTTCAGGCAGTTCAAAATTACACACGCCGATTAGGACATGCTAATTTTGCCATCAGGTTCAGGCAGTCCAAAATTACACATGTCCATTAGGACATGCAAACAGTGTGCCATCAGGTTCAGGCAGTCAAAAATTAGCAAAGCATGTGAGGAAGACATGCTGAAACATTGTGCCATAAGTTCCAACTTCAGGTGGTCAAACATTAAAGAAGTCTATTAGGACAAAATGCAAAATGTGTGCCATCAGGTTCAGGCAATCCAAAATTGGCAAAGTCTTTTATGACATGTTGAAAACATTGTGCAGGCCACATATGGGCTTACTTGAGTATTAATTTATTTTTCTGAAGAAACAGTGATCTTTCTATTCTTCCAAGTAGTCTTCTTTGAGGTCACTAAATGTATTTGCTGTCTCGGGTCATAGCTGTAACCAGTCAATGGAAGGTTTACTTTTAAGAATATTAACTTCTCAATATTTTCTGGTAGTAGCCTAGATCGTGTATCTGTTACCACATTTTCTGCACAGCTAAAAGTCGCTCTGAAAATACACTGGTTGGGGACAGACCACGTGCTTCAATGCAACCTGCACAATTGCAGGCCATACAGGCTCCTTGCTTTGCCAATACTTAATGGGATCTTCATTCCATTCAATATCTTTTCTGCTAAGTAACAATCAACCATGGTCTGGGCAGAAGCAGTGACATGGAGAAGGAAGGCTGATTTTTCCAGGACGACAGCATCCAAGTGACCCCAAAGATGACGGCTGGGTGTGAGAACGAATGGCAGCAGCTAACTGTTTTGTAGCCTGACTGAAGAGAGGCTGTGAAGGTGCAGGAGGAATGGATGAGGGGCTGCATCTGTTGTAATGTTTTTTTCAAAAGCAAATCTACTTCTTAAATGATTTTCTCTCTGCAGTTTCTGAACACATTTGGGTCATGCTATGAGAGGTGTTTCATCTTGTACCATGGGTCTAGTACTGTTGCAATAATGTAATGTTCTGCTACGAGCATTTCACCAAGTTTTCATCATCTCTAGCTTTTTAATCATTCTATGCATTATGTCTTATTTTATTCTGGGTGGCAAGTCCCTTTCAGTTGCACTAGACTCTCCCATCTGAAACTGGCTTCTTGTACCTTCCAACTCATCCTTGACTGCATTCAGCTGAAATCTAAGAATCTTGATCAATGGGATTGTTTGGCTGAATGTAGCACTGTTGGAACTCACTATTAGTAATTTCCTCAAAGGGTTGCAGGATCTTGATGAAAAGTCCCAAAACAGCCCACTGCTGAAGATTAATGTACACATCAGCATCCCTATGCTGTTCTCTAGTGATTTATTATATTTATTTATTTATTTATTTATTTCAGTCTAGGATTACAAATACCTTTGAGCCAGGGCTCTTTTACAGAGGTTCCACATCATATGGTACAACAATACAAGGATGACATTATGACAAATAATCACTTATCTATACATATATAAAGCTAGAACTAGGGTTGACAAAGGTAGAGAGGAAGGGCAGGAGATGAGAGAGTGAGGAGAGGGGTGAGGGCAGGGCACAGAGGTGTAGTTAGGGGACAGAGCTGTAGTTAGAGGAGGGCTGAGGTGGGGGGTGCGCCGGAAGGCACTGTCAAAGAAACAGAGATTAGCAGAGGTGCCCAGACATTAGCAAGAGTTAGGACAGTGACCATCACCCAGCCGGTGAGGGGTTTGCATACGGTCAGGCTGGCATAGGTGATGGATGATTCAGTTATGATCAATGGCAGTCACAGGCACTTGAGGCAGTGAGAGTCTTGTGGAGCTGGATTTGAAGGAGCCAAGTGTGGTGGCAGTGGTAATATCACTAGGAGTCCATCCATCGAGTTCAGAGCTCTAAAGGCAAAGGATCTTTGACCTTGTGTAGTACGGCAGCGGGAATTTGGAGTAGCTGTGGCTTAGTTCCCTGGTGTTGTGGCTGCAGTTTCTGGGTTGTAGGAGGAACAGACTCCAGGAGGTGCAAGGCCCATCAAAATTTTCTTTGCCATCATGCAGGTTTCATATTTATTTTATTTTCTAAGTGCAGCCAGTTGGTTTGGGTATAAAGGTCACAGGTGTGAGTAAGGTGTTGAGCACCTGTGATGAGCCGACAAGCCTTGTTGAAAGAGGTAGTTACACGTTTGAGTGCAGTAGCAGTGGCAGAGCCATAGATATAAGGCGTAGTCAGTGGTGGTAATGATGGAGCTCTGGATGGCAGCACCCAGTGCTTCAGGGATAAGGTGTAGTCTATGTCAGAAAAGCATGCCTAGTCTGGAGTTTGCAGCTTTGGCAACATTATTTATGTTATCAACATAGGAGAGGTGTAAGTCAGATGGACAACCCCAGCAACTGCATCTTGCATTTTCAGTTTAGCACTTGCTAAACCATACATCTCTGGTATTGCAACAGTCGAGAAATATTTCCTGGATGGAATACTGTATCGTGGTGACAGGTGATTCAAAAGCCTTTTGAATCCTACAGTACATGCTCCACACCTCTGTAAGTGCCGTAAGTCCAGTGCTATCATCTCTCGAAATTAGTTTGTTATAGCAATTGTCTCAGGATGAGTACGCTGATACTTAGATTTATGTTCAATTGTTTCTGAAATCATGAGCTGTCTTCTAGCAGTTGAAGTTTTCAGACAGCCAACATTAGAAGTGCTGGATAATGATAAGGGCAAAGGGGACTGTTTGTAGTACTTATTCTAGAAGACTGAGAAAGAGTTGACAGTACAACTGAAGCAGCAGGCTGCTGCTGCTATCACTTGATATAACAGGTGCACGGTGTAGTCTGACTTAACTCTGCTTGCATGTTGTCTTCTTTCTCTGACCAAAAATGACACCTGAGACGTAATGGGTGACATCTCTCTAAATGTCTTTTAATGCTGAGGTACCCAAAGCACCTTTTTGCTCCTTCTGCTGATGCTCTTTTACATATAGAGCAAACTGCTCGTAACTCATTATTGGTAGCCAGAGAAAAGTAAGACCACACTTAGATGTTACCTTTTGTTTTATTACCAGGCATACTACACTGTCCTCCTTTGTCACTTCCACTGTGTTGTTGTTTCTCAACACTGGGATACTGCTCATCGTGGAATTTTTCTGTCTCACCGTCATCATCATCATCCAACAGCTCCTCCAGGCCACTCACAGAACCTAAATCCGAATGCACTGCCCCCATCCTGTTTCTCTTGCACCTGCACCACTCTGCTCGTGCCCACATTGCCCAAGTCATCCAAGTACATGTCATCACATTCATCCTGCGTCTGTGCTACTGCCACCTCTACCTCATTCTGGCTTTCCATTTGTTCCTGCTTTTCTCCCTCCTTGTCTACAGCCTCCATTTCATAATCATTACCATCATCAGAGATAGATTTCTCCTCCTCCTCCTCTGTTTCATTTAAATCTGTACTGGTACTACGGTACACATAGGTACCATATCTGGGCTTGCCACTCCTTGTGGTGCCGACTACTCCTTTAGTTTTAATTAAGGTAGTTTTGGCCTTTCCTGTCGGTTTGGACATCATTGTGGAAGAACCACTACTGCTACTGGATGAAGTCCCAGGGACTGGTCTTTACCAGTGAGACTGTGCAGTGTTGTTTGTGCCATACATTTCATACCTTCCCCATTTTGGCCTCCTCCTCACCCTGCCTGGTGCACTTTATCAGCTTTTTTTTATTACACACAAAATGCTTTTTCCCATATGTGATTTCTTTTTTTTAATCTTCTCAGTTGTTTCCAAATTCCTCCTGACCACTAGTACAAACTCGGCCTCACAGCCACACTCACCCTTCCACCACTGTATCTAGTTTTTTTTTTTTTACACACAATGTTTTCTTTTTCTTTAGTCCTCTCACTTGTTTTCAGGTACCTCGTTCTCTCCAGAAGGACTCAACCTCATAGACAGACACCTCCCTTCCACCACTTTTTTTTGAATGAGACAAAATGCTTTTTAGTCTGTAGAATTTTCTTTTTTTTTTCACTCCTCTCATTTGTTCTCAAGCTTCTCTGTCCTATCAGGACAAACCCTGCCTCGAGTCACCCTCCCCTTCTATCAGTGTAGCTAGGTTTATTTGGTTTGAATAAGACAAAAAATACTTTTTCCTTTATGTAGGTTCTTTTTATTTAGCAGGAGCATGCTGCAATGATATAAACAGTAAACCATGTAGTATTTTTACAACAGCAGCTGGTAAACAAACACACAGTCAGTCACACACAGGCAAACTGGCAAGTGTGAGATGCAACTACAGTACAGAAAGTCAGGAATGTTTTTTTTTTTTAATTAATGTCTTCCAGGCAAGACAAAGCACAGCATTCGAGTAAAGCAAAGTAGAATCTTGCAGAAGTTTCTTCCCTACTTCAAAGCTCAGAGGTTCACGTCATAAGTTGAGACATGCGGGGGTGATAAAACTAACTCACTGATGTTTTCTATTTTTATATAAAATTAAGGCACCTGCTGCAGTTTCAGTTTTTTTTTAAATCGGATAACAAAAAGTTCAGCTAACTTGAAAATAAAAAGCAGGAAAGGTAAACTCAGGCACTGAGTGAGCTGGTGCACTCAAGGCTTCCAAGTTCCAACCTGCCAGGCTGATGGTGATCTGCTTTTTTCGCTCTCTCTCTAGTCCCCTTTTGTTCTTTTATAGTTATATAACACTAGCCTGCTTTGTTTCTTAGTACAGTTCTTGCACTTAGTTTGTTTGCACTGTAGTAGGTGCTTTACATTTACAACAACTACAGAAAAGGAATAGCAGATGAAATTTGATAAACATGAGGTCGGAGATAGAGTCAGGCCACTGTGAGTGATGAGCACTCAAAGCTTCGCCCCTAGGCAGGTTGATCTTTTTTTTAATTCCTTTATTTCCCATTTTCTCTTAGTTGTTTATTTCACTATTTTAAATTTCTTGTTAAGTAAAGTCAATCACTCACTGGATGCTTTTGGTGAAGGTATTTAAACTGCGACTGATATACACACATGATAAAGACAGTTCAAACTAGCTGTCTCGTCTGTATGTCTCTTAGCCACACACTGAGCAATTCTCACCACATGCAGCCTTATATACCTTAGTGCCGCCTGACTAACATACAGCTAGTCAGGTGGCAGAGGTATATCACCATCATGTGTTCGTGTGTGGTGCAAGCACACTAGGAGGATCAACTGTGAATGTGAACCTGGTATGTGTGTAAAAACAAAAAGCTCCAGTCGACTTACACTGGATGAGTGAGACAGGGAATAAAACAGGACCTTTGGCTGCACAGATATGCTCCCAGATGGGTCTTCAGCAAAACTCATGTCTGCTGCAATTTTACAGTATCTCCAGCTTTTTTTATCTGCTCACAGATGCTAAACCGTCATCCCATGTTCTGTGCAGTGGTGGAGAAAACAAAATGGGTGTAAACTAAGTACAGTACTCTAATTAAACACATTTAAACCCCCTCCTAGAGCATGCCTGTCTGGTGCAAATGCAAATGATTAAATACACTGCTACAAAGGCGAGATTACAGCTGCTCCCTGGACCTCTTGGAACTGGTCGCTGCCTTGTGTAAATATGCAGCTATTTTTGAAAGGATAAAGTACCTGTAACAAAATTAGTGGCTTCCAAATTTGAGTGAATAGGAGGTAGGAAACCATGTGATAGGGCATACTGGTAGTTGGTAGGTGGGTTATCTGACTGGGAGAGGGTTTTAGAATACATGTATATACAAACGCTAATAATAAATGCGCATGCATGATGTAAAGGTACAGCATCCATTGGTCATTGGGGAAAAATATGTGCAATCAATAACTAGAAACTTTTAACAGGGCACAATGAAAAAATTCCATTATGGTCTAACACCAGGCTGCAACTGCTTTCAATCACTTAATGATTTAATGTTATGATGATGTGTATACAGCGTGAGGTTTAATAATCAATGTATAGTAGCCATGCCCTTGGAAACTGATGGCTTGTTGATTGACACCTGTTGGTAAGCAACCTGATGAGTCAGCATGGGCTTCATGCACACAAAATAAATTCAATCCTCGTCCTCATGCCAGTTGGTTTTTCACATCCCCTGCTGTGCTGTGTAACTATTTGTAAGTCTACTCTCTTGATGAGATTAACTGCTCTACTCTTTTATGATAATAATGCCATTTCACTTATATGAGGATAGCTACCCACAAGGTTTCATTCTGTGCTTATTTTTCATTAAATAGTCACTTGGGGCTGATGGACTGGACCTGGTACAAATAAGAAGTTGGCCCTTATTGATCTGAGTTCGTCAGACTGCATCAGATCCAGGAGGGATTCTGATTGTCAGTGGGTCGGTTCACCCATCCTAATGGCTGCAAGAGTCCTGCAAAACCCTGAAAGCATTCTCAGCCTCTCCATTTGCTTCAGCTGTAGGAATAGTCATGATGACACAATAAAAGACAGTCCTCTTACCAGATAATTAGTTCAGATGTGCGGTCACTTTACTTAGGGATAGGATTTTAAGGGTAGTTCAGTTTATGCATCTTGTAATTCATTACTGAGTACATTTTAAGGTTGCCACCACACATCACAGTTCACTATACTTAGGTCCAGCTTCATTTAAATACTGTAAGCACACTGGCATGTACACTAGGCTTTTACACAAGATTCTCCCATCTCTTACAATTACTTTGGTGCTCCTGTCCTGTGTACTGCTTTTACTGCTATGGGAGTTTCTGTTAACCCATACAGAACAGTTGATCAGATACTGCACCTGGCTCTGGTTCTGATATCTCTTGGTGGAGAGATTCACACCTGAACAAACCTCCTCTCATTCTGTAATGTAACAAAAGTGTTCTCTTTACCTTAGTCAAGTTGTTTTCACAGAGCTCTAGCTATTACGTCTTCAAAATGCCATTACTTCTGTCCTGCACTCAGGTTGTTTAGTCATGAGCTCAAGTTATGTTACTGCCATTGCATCTTTTTTTTTTTTGGGGGATCAGAAGGAATGAGGAAACATTTCTATAGGGAGAGGGTGGTGTCCACCTCGAATGAGCTGCCAGATGAGGTGGTATCAGCAAGGATGGTAAGAGCATTCAAGAGAACCTGGGACAAGCACAAAGGGAACCCTTGGGACCAAGGAAGGGAGAAGGAGGAGGGAGGGAGGGACTGTTGCAGGCCAGGATCATTGGCATAAATTATAAGGCTAGATCCTGCATCACTTACTGAACAGATGCAATTGACCGGGTGGTCTTCTTCTGGCTCTTTTGCATGCTCACATGTTTGTATCAACAATTTCTCCCGCTCTGTTGCAACCCAGCTGAGGACCCAGACTTCTGATCCACATAGGTAGAGGCCTGTCTGCCTTCCACAAATGGACTGAACTCATCCAATGTATCAGGGCTTAACTGTACCATTGGGGCTCTGTGACCCATAACCCACTGCCTAAGAACCCTGTGGCTTCTACTCACCTATGCTGGGGACTCCCCTACCTTATGGGCCCCTTAGTGACACATGACCCAGCCATCCCTCCAAGAAGAGAGAAAGAGATTCACACACAGAACTACCAAAAATATATGCTTTACAGTATAAATAGTACATTACCTGAGCAGGCATTGTACAATTCAGATTGGCATCACAACATTTGGCACCCACAGAGCCATTTTGGCTAATAGTTCTAGAACACAGATGCAACATAACTGAGCATGCATTAACTTTGGCTCCCAGACTTTGCAGCCCAAACTAGGGCAATATAAAATACGATGTCCTTGGTCACTGCGGTAGGTCATGGCAGCCAACAATTCATGCTACCTCAATTCTCTTCATGTCCTGTAAGAAACATATAAAACATGCAATAACAGTACAATATGTAATTATGTACATATTAAGTCCTAATGTCCTGCTTCTACACCCACAAACAATTTCACCTATGGGTATATCACTGATGTGATGACTTTGGCCTATGTTCAGCAGACTTGGCATTAAAAGCAGTCTTTAACACTAATGCCACTTACAGCCAAGCATTGTCCAGGATTTTGTAGTGGTTTGGTGGGGCTTTACCTGTAATCACCTGTTATGTTCATCCCAGTACACAACTAGACTCTGCATGTCATGCCTTGGGAAACATATAGATGATGTGATGTGCAGATATTCTGTCTGATTGACCAGCCTAGAGGACATCTTATACATTTTGCTCACAAAAGTCACAGCTGGCAGGTGCTGTACCTGATGCTCTGCCTCCTCTCTCAGACATCCTTTGCCTCTGCTGTCCTCCACAACCACACCAAGTAATATGGAAACTTTACCTCTATCTGCCAGACACTCAGTATGCTATTTGCTGTCCCCAGCACAGTTTCATCAAGGTGGGCCTGCCCTGGCCTGTTCTAGTCAATCTCATTGTCAGCCTTACAGGAAGGTCCCTCAGATACAAGGTTAGATTCTCCAACAGCCTCCACTAGTATGCTGGTGGCATGAGGGTACCCTGGGTAGAGGTATCTTAATGACAGAGAAAGAGTATTTGAATCGCATGCAGGAATGGGCACAAGGCTGGGGCAGCCCCATAATTGAGAATCTCATATTTCTCCTCAGATGGAGAGCTGAGCTCCTTGGACACCATTAGTGGCAATGGTGATGGCGCCCAGCACAGAATGGCAAGGCCGAGATGTGCTATGAGGGGGTATCTGAATCTCCTTGCAGTCTGTTGGCCCCATATCCATTTTTCAATGGAGCTACAGTATGCATCTCTCAGTTTTACCACCTCTGCAGTAGACAAATGTTGGTATGACTAAGAACAGTTCAGATCCCTTTTGGGGTCTCCAGGCTCATCTGCTTACACAGGGATGTTTCTCTAGTTTCTTCTGTTTTGCTATCTCCGGTTCTTTTTATTTATTTTTTAATTCACCAAGATTTTATTAGATAATAAGAACTTACAGACGTTAGTACATGGTATGTGTACAGGTTAAACAAAACAAAAAACACACAACACCTCCCAGCCCCACCTCCCCCATCCCGAATGCCCAGCCCCTATCTCCAGTTCTTTGTAATTGACTGATGTGAAGGGCTGGTGAGGTGACTGCACCATGGGCTTGGTGTCATCATTCATCAAAGAGTGAACAATTTCTCAGCCTGTCTCTTTCTGCTACTTGTTCAATTCTTGGCATTTTCACCACCAGTCCAACCAGGGTGCTTGTCTACATGATTGGCAATGGTGCGGACCAGACACCAATGAAAAATAACCTTCCTGCATGCATTGTAGGTGCAGATGATGTCAGTGTCTCCACTTCTCTTTGGCAAATGTAAAAGAGATAAAAGGGCAAAAGCTGAGTTTTATAGTAATGAGCAAAATTGTGTTTTCAAGACAAAAGAGATTCTGGGATAGCATAAACAATTTACTTGCACCAAAAAAAATGAATACTGTAACTAGTTTATTAAAAGAAAAACTGAAATAACAGACAGCAAGGAGATGGCAGATCACTTAAATGAAAATTTTACAGATTTATCCAAGTACTTAAGTGAATGTATAGATGATAAACAACTGAAAATAATATGGAAAAAATTAATGCACTACCAAAATTTTATTTTAGGTGTATTACAACATTAAGGCCCAGACATTCAAAGGTTTGCCCTGGGCTGAAATTAGCACTGCCAACCAAACAACCTGGAGCACAAAGCAACTATATTCAAAAGGAATAGCCCAGGGCAAACAGCTTCTGAATATAGCATGGGAATGAGCCGTGCAAACTGGGCTGGAGTGCAGGGCAAACGTAGCCCTGGAATAAGACAGCTCTGAATACAGCAATCAGGAAGTGCAAACCACAACAACAACACAGTGCACAGAGGGCGAGGGTAGGTGAGAGGAACTATGTAGCCAATGTGTGTTCTGGCAAATCTGAGGACCCAGTACAGCTGCAGGCAGCAGCACACATGAAAAACAGTGATCAAAACTGTATATCCCCGAACCGTTAGCGCTGTGCTAACACGCGAAGCGCTGCTGTAGCGCCGAGCTGTTGTCGTTCGGTGCAAACACATTAGCCCTGACTTAAACTTTGCCATATTCAAAAGTGACATACAAATGAGCCTACTTAGATAGTCTGTGGGCAAACAGCCACATTAGCATCTCATCATGCCCTGATTTGCATGCAGTTTGCACAGCGTTACTGCAGGGTCCCACAGCTCCACCTGTAGGTCAGTCTGGAGTACAGGGCTGGCCAGGTCTGACCGCAGCTCCACCTGTAGGTCAGTCAGGCAGTGCATGATGATAGCTGCAGGCTTCATGTAAACAGTACAGCATAGCATAGCATATCACACCCCAGGGGACAACACAGCATAGGCACAGGTGGTGGTAGTGCATGCATCACACCACTGTAGGTCATGCTACAGTGCACAGAAGACAATACAGTAGCAAGAGGGCTGGTGTGAGGGACATGACACTGCCTATGGTATGTAGGGCAGTGATGACCACTGCACTGTACACAATGCCAGGCACAGCTTGCAGGTAATTACTGACAGTGGACAGTACTATCACGCTGTTGTGTGATCCACAGATGCTGCACCTGTGACATGGGGTGTACACAGTATCATGTACATGGCTGGCAGTGTGTGCTGTGACATCTGTACAGTTGTGTGGTAGGTGGCTTAGGGGCATGTGGGATCTGACAGGCACACAGGTGGTGGTGTAATCCCACTACTGGCCCATGTGCACTGAGTGATGTGTCCCAGCCTTGTGGCCACACGATGGCTGTGGTGAGGTCTGGCCACCCATACACCCTCCCTCACTGGCCATCATGCCCACAGTGCTGCATGTGTGCTGGCATCTGTTATACACCACAGATGTATGGTCTGCAGGTGTGTGCTATATGGCCATGCTACTATGCTGTCCCTGTGGGTCAGATCACCCATCACTGTCTGTGCTTGGCTTGGACTGGTGGCACCTGATGGCATCATGGTGGTGCCATTGAGGAGCAGCATGTCGTCCATGTCTGGCAGTTTCTAAATGTCATACTGATATGTACAGCCGTGCAAGCCAGCGTAATGATGGGATAGCATCACGCAAAGCGCATGTGCTGTTTGCCCAGGGTTAAGACCAGCTTTTACTGGGTGGTATTTGTACCGCGCTAAGTCGCTAAACAACTGGCGTGGCGCTAGTTGCTGAATATCTCATTGCACATGTATTCATGTTCACTTTGCCCAGCATATAATTATTGTTTGGCTTGCGCTAATGCAGTTTGCTTGCACTATTCAGCCTTTTGAATATAGCAGACCCACGTTAATCCAGCTAAACCAGCACAAATGTTTTGCCCAGCGCAAAGCTTTGAATATCTGGCCGTAGAAGTGTTAAAGTGTCTCAAAGACTAGATGAACAAAAGGGTCCAGGTCCAGATCAAGTAGAGGCTAGAGTACTGAAATATGCTGCTAAAAACTTGCCTACAATCTGCAAATAATATACAACAAATCTTTAAAGGACATCTAAACACAGCAAATGCTAGGAGCCACAATCAGTTAGCTCACACGGCTCATTTACTGTAGAAGTACTCAGTGTTATTAGCTGGCCAAACTTACTTTTCCATGTTCTTTTGATAGTTTTATAGTTGGCACCATCCACCACGCTTTCTTTCTGGTTCCACTGTTTCCCATATGCGCCACTGCTGATGATGTCATTCTAGTAAGATGTCTCAGTAGAAGGACCCTGAGTGCACTACAGTAGCATGTGCTTGACTCCTCACTTGCCGTTATTATGGCTAGTGATAGTACTTTCCTCTGGTAATGGAGACTGAGAATTCAAAGACATAGAAGATTTGGATTTAAATTTTGAGAGATGTTGTCCTTCCTTGCCAGTTAGAGCCTCTCACAGCTTGTGATGGTTTAGAAGTGGCCACTGCAGATGTGGATGAAGACAGTGAAGAAAGCGATGCTGAATCAAGCAACAGTGACAGTGGCAGGACACAGCCACTATATTGGTGCGAATACTACACATTGCTAACTAAGTATAATATATTATTAGTGGAACAATATAATAATGACTTATGTGCAACAGAAGCTGCACATACAAGAACACACAGTTTTACTGTGTGGTGCGATCTCACGTAGGGACTTCAGAAGTACCCTCAGGTCTTTATAAACCATTTTTTTGCTTCACTCTCCATACATGAATTGTGCTGCATGTCTTTGTATCTATCTATGTTGTGTCCATTTTAGTTACTGTGCTAATCATCATAGGGCATCTCAAATGCCCTTGTCCTATAATGTCATGATTGAGAAGGTGCATCTCAGTGTGCGGATATGGTGTTCAATCCTGTCCTGATGTCAGGTATTCTGTATACAAGCTGAATATTACTAATAATTAGCAGTGAAAGTCACAGTTCATTACCCTGTTCTAATGATTTGTCATACAGAGCACTGTATGTCCATCACTGTGATTTAGTGTCATTCACCTGTGACAGACCCACACCTATATGTGGATGTGGTGCTGACTCCGTTGCTGAGGTTAGGTGCTGCAGTCCAGCATTGGCAGGGCGCATGCTGTTAGTAGCACCATTAGATTTGAATGCAGCTACAAAACCAGCCTTCCATTTAGGTTTTTGTGCAGAACAAGCTAGTGACATCATTTGAGAAGTGCTGTAACAATGCCTGTTCACAGTATTGCATGAGGTTGTATGTGTCCATGTGTCTAAATTATGCCATGTAATGTGCAGTACTTTGCATATGCCAACTGTGGCACCAGCATCCTTGATATACCTAATTGCCCAAATCTCCAGCTTTTAGTTCTTACATGCACCAACCACACAGCCATGTGTTGGTACAGGACCTGCGCTGCATGTCCCTTGTCTAATTGCATGGTTACCATTCATAGCAGTCCACGTAGTACTCCACTCAATTGGTATTACAGGATGTGCCTGAGATTCACATGCTGCCTGCTGTTCTGCATCCCATTAGCCTCTAGGAGAAACAAGCCTCTCCTTCAGGGTCATCTTCATCACCTTTCCCGATGGATGTGAGGCTTTCAAGACTTTAATTCTGTGGCTCATCTTTGGGTTCACTGTGGTGATGGGTCATCATGTCTGCTATCATGCAGTCATGCCAAAAGTGGCCTAGTCCACTGTGTCATTGAATATTTTTGACAGTGTTTCTGCCAGTAGTTCTGCTAGCTCCCTTAGCACTCTGTGGTGTATTGCATCCATCCCTTGATGCCTTGTCCACCTGCAGTGTCCTGAAGCCGTGCCACCCCTGCACACTGTGATTTCCCTGTCTGTCTCCTCCCATCCCATGTCCACCACCCCAACCCCTTTTGGTATTGCTCACCCTTTCTGTGTTATAATTACTGCCTTTTTCTGTCCCTTTATCCACCCACCCTCAACCCATGTTATCATCACAAATTGGTTCTCTGCAGCACCTTTTGTCCATTTCAGTGTTGTTTTCATACTCCGAACACAGTTGTATGTGTTGGTTACATTTGTCCCCAATTCACCATCAAATGCTCTTTGTGAATCTATGTACTTCTTCACCACCAAAACATTATTCAGTGATGCATAGATTCACACACTATTCTGACACTATTTATGGCGCTCCATGCCATTACGGTCTTACACTTCGACCCCTGTACTGATTCCCACATCCCCTCCCCTTGATTACCCTTTTTGATTTTGCCAGCTTCTTATTGAACCCTGCTAGTGATGGGTCATCATCACTATCAACTCTCCATTGCAGGGCTCAACAAGTCTCTCAGTAATGTAATGCTTCTGAAAACTTCCTCTAAACCTTTGCATTCCAGTGTCATTCCATGTAAAATAGTTATTGTATCTACCCTCTGTGAAAGTAAGGTGTGCACCACTGTATTGTTCCGCTTCAAATACTTGAATGTTTTGTTCATGGCTCGTGTCTCCTTCTTCTCTCCTTGGTCTACAAATCATTGTTCTTCAACCTCTCCTAATGTGTATTGCCAGGTTCCCCACCTCCGCACCGTTTTATTTCTGTTCGCTGCTATATTTCCATCCCATGCCTGTCTGTCTGCTGATGTTGCCTCCTGAACTGTACTCCATACTGGTGGTGTTGCATAACCATTGAAATGTGTCATGCATTGTTTGGAATTGTCCACTGCTTGGTGTGCAAATGCTGTTATATTATGTATCTGGATAGTAAGATGTTAATCTAAGTACTCAGGTAAATTTGTACTGCACGGGAGCACTTCAATATATACGTCCACTGGACATGTTTAAAGGTATTGTGTGAAGTGCACTGTAATATTGAGCAGTTACACTGGCATCAGCACCTCCATCCTTCATCTGATTTTCCATGTAGCTATGTACATGAGCATACTAGTGACATTAGTCCACTGATTTGTTGAACTGTGTACCCACACTAATGTCATCAGTTATTCTAACTCATGTGTCCTTTTCCTGCCTGTTTGCATGCAGTATCTTCCCAGCATCCAGTGGTCCAATTTGGCACCAGACATCTATCCAAACACTGGTAGATTTAGTCATGGGCAATTCACATAGTGCTGTAAATTACCCTACTGGCTTGTACTGGTGATGCAACATGTCATTATGTACACCAACTGGGGCAATGCAAGAGTCTGTTAAATCAGTGGATTTTCAAAGTTAACATCCCTGCTGTCTAATGACAGCCAAATTTAATTGCTACCTGTTGCAACCCCAGTTCATAAGTGGTATTTTGATTCCTCCACCTTGTGCATTAATGTGCATTTTCTGTAACTGAATGTCATCTGCCATGTTACAGAGTAATCCTCCAGTAAGACCCCAGCCTACCATCTCCCAGGTGTCCACCCTGTTACTGTTTGTTTTTGAACAATTGAATGTGTCAGATCAAGGTAGTTATCAGCATTTATTTCTTATATCCACAGGTGTTCCTGCAACCACTATCAACTGATGCCAACACATCAAGATGTCTGTGTTGCAGAGACGTTAATATGGTGTCCTGTGAAATCCCATCTGATGGCGTCTCCTGCATTACTGAAGTTGATATCTTTAGAGACAACTGCTTGAACAGAAATATTGTCATGGTGTCTTTCAATGAGTTTCTGTTGCATGATGGGCCCTTTCTTGATGACATTCCACGACACGGTAAGCTTGATTTTAATGTTACCTGATGTTACAAGCAATTGGTGGTGATGTACTGTAGTGGTATACAGTTGTAGCACATGGTTCAGGCCATAACTAGCCATGACCTCGTTGTGTCAAGTAGTTATCACCTCTACCGTGTGTGCTTCAACTGTTTTTAAACTTTCTAACTAAATAAGGATTGTTATTTCAATCAATAAATCAATCAAAATCTTTATTTATCCAGGTGAACACCATTGAGCAAAAGCTCATTTTCAGGATGGACCTGGGTGAACAAGATCAGAGTACAATACATTTACATAAATGAAACAAGAGTTTACAATAATTACAGGATTCAAGGTAACTAGCAGAAACAATGGCACAGTTAAACATACAAACAGTTCAGAGCTTTCATATGATGTAGGCAGTATATACACAACAATACCTGAGTAGAATTATCATAAGTACAAGGTTAACTAATTTCAGTGCATAGCAGACAATATATACACACACGATCGGGCTAGGGCAAATCAGCAAGCCACCGGAGATTCAGGACATGGAGGGGGATACCAGAGGAACTACAGAGAAGGTAGAGGAGAATGAATGGTTTGGGGGTAAGGATGAAGGACAACAAGAAGAGTAAGGGAATAAAAGGGCATTGGGACAAGGGAGACAAGTCTCAACCAACAGAGAAGATTATAAACCTTTGATTTGCTGAGCTTCTTATTTCTTTTTATATTGTGGTCCTTCTTTTCTGAACCTTTTATTGCCTGTGCATTGAACAGAGTTTGTGCATAGTGATCTACCATTCTGATTGGCAGATATAGCTTTTCCCATTTATAAACAACTTTGGTACTCAGTCCCCCACCCTTACGTGTACATGTATATAAATTCTGCCCTTTAATTTGAAATTTCATCCCCACCCAATCCCCCTCAACCTGACAAACTATTATAATAATCAGAAGGCTATCCTGCATCTGACATTTGATCACAATTTTCATCTGAACACCCCTTCCACTCAACACACACACACACACACACACACACACACACACACACACACACACACACACACATATACACACACTATTTGTCAACCATTGACACTCTTCATGCCTCAATGCAAAAAGAAATTGAGTGAACAAATACTTATTGTGGTCCCATGCTTCCACCTGTACTGTCAGACAGTTGCAAAACATCTATTGTCAATTTGGGTAGTGTGACAATTCAACATTCGTGCACTGTACAGTACTGTGGTGAAATGTAGTGAATAGTGGATATGCTACTGTTTTAATATATGATTTTGGCACACCACAGGTCTGTGATGACCCATGAACATAGGGATGTAAGCTGGAAAGGTTTATGCACTAATCACACACCGACTGTGGGACAAAGTATGCCATCAATACACATTTATCACACGAGGTGTTGGTGATGCAAGTTTACTCACCTGGTATGATTTTCTCATGTGGCACAGGCGGAGTGATAAAACACAGCAGAAGTGTTTAAATCCTGTCATCACCCACACACTCAAGTGGGATATTGTGATTATACAATGTCTATCTTTGTTTTTGTGTTTAAAAGGAAAATATTTTTTAGGCTGGCATGTCTTCATGTGGGGTCATACTGTGATTTAAATGTTATAAATTGTACAGTCAGCCAGTCAGAGCCAGTATTTTTAGAGTCATTGTATAATTTATGTTTTATAATTGTTGGTACATGGACTTTGTCTCAAGCATTGTTTATGCTTCAGTTCCTTGTAGCTAGTCTCTGTGTTCAGGCCCCCCCCACCCACACACATACACATCTACACTGTCTGCTATGTGACACACAGACACACACATATACACTCACTCACTCCTCACAGTAACCCACACTCATTGTAAGTCTCTCTTGTCGCACACACAAACACATACACATTCATACACTCACTGTCAGTCTTTCTTGACTCAGACACATACACAGAACACTTAGGCCCAGATATTCAAAGGGTTGCACATGGCGCAACAGGGTTTGCACCATACACAACCCCAATGCCTACAGTGTGATATCCAAGGGGCAGGTTGCATGGCACACCCTCCCAATGCGCTGGGGCGCAATGGTAATGTGTCGTTGCAGATGCAGAGGGCATGCCCATGCATATGCACATCCCATATTTAGCTCGAGATGTGCAGCGCATATGCTGGCACAACCCATGCGTCGCACACTGGTGCTCAAAGCTGAGCTGAAAATAAAAGGCTCAAATGCTGGCCATCCACAGGAGGGTGGCTGTATTACAAGGCACAACACAACACAACAGCTACCAGCCATTAGGTGGCCTCCCCCAACAGGAACACCGTCTACAAGTACCTAGACTGTCTCTGGTGAGTCACTGGCCCCCTTCCCTCCCCCCATATGCCCAATCATGGGCTGTTGTAATATTAAAATTAACCTGGTGGTCTAGTGGTTTCCCTCCCCATATGCCCGACTGCTGGCTGTTGTAATAATATATAAACCTGGTGGCCCAGTGGTACCGCCTTCCCCATCCACCCACAGAGGACCACCGACCACCCAGCACCCCCATCATCAGTGGGCAGCAGCAGCACCTGCCGCCAAATGACAGTGTGCAGTAAGATCTGCACACAGTGGGTGGCATTATAAAAGGTTAGGAAAACACAGCCCTGATTGCCAGTAAGCAACTTAACAGCCGTGTGTAATCTTGGACTAACATACATGTACAGCCTAATTATATGCTGAAAAATGTGTAACAGTTAAAAAATATATTTATTGTAATAGCTATAAGTCACTGCCAAGGATTGAATGCATTCATTCACATATCTGGTCCTGTGTAGTACAGTATGGTCTGCAAGTCCATTGGTCCACACAGTGGACCAATGGGCATACAAGACTATACTGTACACTGTCATTCAGCAGGCGGCCAGGCAGTATGCAGGTGGGGTGCTGCCGCCCGTCGATGACGGAGGTGCTGCATGGCGGGTCCTCTGTGAGTGGGTGGGGACGGGGATACCACTTGACCACCAGGTTAATATATTTTATTACAACAGCCCATGATCAGGCATATGGGAGGAACCACTAGACCACCAGGGTATTATTTCATATTACAGAAGCCCGATTGGACATACAGGAGGGGAGGGTTACATAGCCCTGCAGGCACCCTACTCCCAATGACAGCAGCTTGACAAGATGCCAGGTGCATTTCACCAGGGCGCCCTGTGCAAGCACTTGCAAATGGGGCCATAATGACATGCAAATTGCTCCATTTGTGCCTGCATATATTATGACCTCATTTGCATGCCCCGGCTGAATATCATGGGTGATGCCTAGCACAACTGCACTAGCGCTGGCGCATCCCCATGCTCCCTGTCTGTGTGCGTAGCTCAGTGCCACTGCACCATGTACAGTATGTCGCTGACCTTGGTGGCAGGGCTCATCACCGTTGAATATCGCCTGGTTTCGCCTGGTGCAGCCCAGTTGAGTGCGCCCAGGCTTGCGCCACTGCCCAGCACAGTCTGAATATCTGGGCCTTAGTGTCACTTCCTATGTGTAGTCATGCACACACTGTCACTTTCAGTCTCTCTTGATGCATAAATAGACACATAGACCACACTGTCCCTCTTTGTCTGCCAGAGCTGCGTCCTTGATCTCCTCTGTATACATCTGATGCAGAGTGGGATCAGCAGAGATTCCAAAGTCATAAAAAATCAACATTGAACAAAAATAAATAACAGTAAAATAACGATTGTAGGGTTCTGTTGAAAGAGTAGAAACTATATACATCCACATACGTTTACTCCATCATCCATTATTGTATATTCTGATAATATACATCTGATTAACTCCACAGCTGTCAATATGTCAATGTCAGTTCCTAAGACATACTGTGACATGTTTACTTTATGTACCACAAGAGGAAACACATTCTGCAATGTGCTTCTGCTCATATTTTATTCTATGTATTATTTTCCACGTTAAAACAGTTAAATCGGTTTGCTAAGAGTCCAATTAAGCAGTAAGGCATGTCCAGGGGTTATGTTAATGTTATGTTAATCACCCTCTACCACATGGTTCAGGCCATAACTAGCCATGACCTCGTTGTTTCAAGTAGTTATCACCTCTACTGTGTGCTTCAATTGTTTTAAAACTGTCTAACTAAATCAAATGTAAATGTAGCATGAGGCATAGCTGAGTGCCACATGCCTATAGGGTGATTAAATGACCATTAACATAATCCTTGGCAGTGACTTACAGCTATTACAATAAATATATTTTTTAACTGTTACACATTTTCAGCATATGATTAGGCTCCACATGTATGTTAGTCCAAGATTAACATACGGCTGTTAGGTTGCTTACAGGCAATCAGAGCTATGTTTCTCATAACCTTTTATAATGCCACCCACTGTGTGTCGAAATTCACTGTACTTTACTTGATGACATACATATATCATATAGTCATAATACCTTCCAACCAACACTTCTTGCCTGTTTCATTTCTGCAGAAGTTTCAGGCATGTCACCTACCATCGTTTCATATGGTCGATATGGAAATGCCTGGGAAATGGAATTGGAAGGTTCTTTTGCATGCATCATATCTGCAATATGGGCAGCTTTTCCTTTGGATGAATATACTGGATTTCTACCTCCAAATCCTCCAGAATGAGTATGCTTGAAGAACTGATACTGTCATGATGTTTATATCTGAACAGTTTCATTGAATTTGTGACACTGCAATACTTTGTTTTGGACATTGTTATCCATTTACAACGAGCGTTTCAAAGCCATTTGAATAATGACAATGTAATTTCATACTGAAATATGAAATTAGTAAAAACATTAATAGACACGGTTTTGTAATTTACAATTTTCTAAACATGTTAGATATTTCTTGAAGTTTTCTGCAGCTGGAATAGTTACTGTTCAACATGGGAGAGCAAAGGTGAACACTGATCACAGATTGTGTCACCCAGCTATTTTACTAACTCCCTTAATGTAGGCATGTCATCACACCATCATAGCTTGTCACAGCCATATGCAAACAGGCACTAATGCAAGGTGAAATTTCATGAGCACCAACATGCAGAAACAGAACACCACCATCTACAACCTCACAGACATAGGTTAACCACCTTTTAACCCACCACCCGGCCAACACCTCAAAAGGAGAGCTTATACGACTGCAAAGGACTGCAGCAGAATGCATACTTCACATGCTGTGCTCTGTGTACTTTTGTGTTACAGTTTCCATCACTTATGTTCTGCATTTTGCTGCTGGACATGGTGGTGTGTGATGGGAAGTGCCAGTTGGTGAAGATATCTTTTGTGTTTGTGTGTTGGTGGTGGTGGGAGAAGATGGCCATTTACCATATGTCTGTTACAGAGTGGAGGTGATGTGTAAATAACCCATGACAGGATGTTCGGTTATTATGGATTAATCAACACCCCAGGTGTGTTGCGAGCCCGTGGTAGGAGGCCAAGTGTCCTCCAGCACGGTGTTGATTAATCTACAATAACTACACACCTGCCATTGGTTACTAAGCTTATAACATGGGGTCACTACATAGATACATAGATACATAGACAGTGTCGGCAGATAGGGCCTATGGCCCACCCAGTCTGCCCATTTGAGCTTGTAAGTTCAGTTTGTTTTCCTAGAAGTCTATTCCCCTTACCCCTGACCTCCAGAATTCCTTCATGTCTATCCCATACATTCTTACTACAGACTTATATGAAGCAATTTGAACAAAAATGTTGAAAAAGGTGATGTTTTAGTAGTATACTTCCCCTGGAAAAGTGGTCACACTGTTTAAATGCTCAACATCGCATTCCTGCACCACTAGACAGATGTAGCTGTGCTGTGAGATTACTACCCAAGCAAGCTCTGGGTGGGGGGCCACTGAGTCGGGAATGTGATTGTCCACATGTGTACCTACATAGTCACACACACATAGAGAGGGGAGAAAGACACACACTGGAGATTGCAGCAACTGTGGTTACACATTGACTCTGTGTCTCTCCTGCTCTCTCTGGACCACACTGCTGCCACAGTCATTACTCCCACTAGCTGCAAGATTCTGCATCCCTTCCCACCTACCTCATGTTCCCAGTGTCTGTCACTGACACATTGGTTGTCCCTGGAAAACATAACCGAGAGAGAGAGAGAGAGAGGAGGAGAGAGAGAGAGAGAGAGGGAGAGGAGGGAGAGAGAGAGAGAGAGAGAGAGAGAGAGAGATACAGAAAGTGTGCTCAGCACTGTGTCTCTCCCATTCCTTGTCTTGTGCCACACAGCTGTGCTTTCACTCTGTGGGTGTCCAGCAAGGAAATGCTGCAGACCGCACTGTGTCTCAGCTCACTGTTCTGTGACACACCACCAACAATTCTCTGTCTCTTCGCCTGGTCCCACTGTGTTACTATGTTGCATGATAGGTCTCATAATGTGAGACAGAGATAGAAAACAGTGCCATAAGTTTGCAGAACAAAGCACCCAGCATTACTGATGAGGACTCTCCAGGGAACACACAACAGTGCATGTTAGCGGAGAGTGGACATCATCTCTATGTGCCTTAGTTGATGGACTGCACACAGAGAGTCACTCACTACAGCAGATATGCTGATTTACAATGGGACTGGACAGCCACAGGACTGGGACCGCAAGTGGTGGTGGTGGGGGCCCAAGCAGCACTTGGAACCTGGGAGAGAAATAGAAAGAACAGTGCAGCAAGGCATACACATGGAGGGACAGTGCAGCGATGTATAGTGGTGGTATGGGGAAGATTAAGCGATCTGCGGGGTGTATGGGTGGGTAATCATGTAGTGGTGCTGGGGAGTCGAGTGCTGCACTTCCACTGTGGGATGGGATGTGTATCATACATTCATGCTCCCCCGCTGTGTCTGCCTTGCTATTTTGCTCACTGCTGCTGAGTCACCTCCCTCCTAAGTGTACAGCATAGCACAGGGACGAGCAGAAACACTCGGTCTGCATCCATGCTAAGGAACTCCCATTCACTGCATTAGAGAGAAAACAGAGACACAGACCATTACCAGACATCATCAGTTTGTCACTCTCTCTCTCACCCCTGTATTACAACAGTGACAGTGGGTCAGAACTAGCTCCCATATGCACTGCAACTGCTTGCATACCTACAATCTGCTGTCAGTACTTCTAGCTATCTCCAGTTCTGTAGTAAACTCCCCCGTGAAAGGTCACAATAATGGGTCGGTGGCGTATGGGCCTGGATCATAGGTACCATTCCTTATGCTGTCACTGTTTTTAAAACATATAACCTGGTGTGCAAATATGTATTGCAACAATATATATATATATGCTATAACACATTGTGAACAAGCATTTCAGTATGTCCAACTTCAACATCAAAGTTAGGCATGTAATTATTGTTCTAGCACTCAAAATTTAAGTTGCACAATATATAAGTACTGGAGCTGTGGTGAAGCGGTACCATACCCCATGGGTCCAGTAAGGAAATATTGTCTCCCAACCATTATATACATATAACCTATTATATATAATGAACATTTCATTGTTGCTGTCTGTACAGTGCCTGCTATGGTTTACTGCAGATAGTTACTGTTCAAAGATTTACACATAATAAAGTATTAATTTAGCAAATGTAAGTGATATATTTTATTGTTTATTGAAGTCTAAGATTATTGAAGTCTAGGATTACAACCTTTGAGCTTCAAGCTCATTTACAAGGTTCCACATCAGCCATAAGGAAAGAATAAATTCACAGTACATTACTAGAACGGGGAGAAAAAACACAGAAAGAACAATGGGAAGCAAATCACAGTGAGTAGAACAATTGTTATAGTTACACTACTATATTTATTCCTGCATGGAAAATACCAACAAAACTTTTAACGTTAACCATTGCAACTTGTATCATTAGTTATGTGCTAAGCGGACCATTCTTTGTACCCTTGCTGAAGATAACCACTTTCAGATATGTTGTTCAGTACTTGTCAATTGCAAAGACTAAGTAAAGTACATCAGCAATGAAAATGATGGTTCAGTGCAGTAATTTCTAGTATTGCTTCATCAAGTTACCATGACATACGTGTCTGTTGGTGGCATTACTCACCCTTACAGACCAAAGAAAGTCATTAGTCAGTACTGGTCATTGGGTAGTCATAATTATTGTGTACATTTGTAATGTCATCTTTGTACCATACAAAGCGTTGATGATGCTTGGCAATGACTTCCATTTGTCTGGTGTTTATGGTGAGACCAAACTGGTGCAGGTACCACTCTATCAACATGTAGAACTCTGGCACTCTTATGTGATGGGTACTGTTTCCTCAACAACACAATCTCCCTCAGAATTTTGCCAATGTAGTCTGTTGAAATAAAACATATTACAGTAACAGTTATAAAACAGATATAATGTATGGGTGGCCCTTATTACTAACTGAAATCAAGCAGATAACAACCTTGTTATGCCGTCATTCGACATCACCCTGTTGTTAATCCTTCTTGAGTAGGTCATATCAATGGTATAACAAAATGTAAAGCTCATACCATTCAATGTTCCACTTTGAGAAAAGGTTGAAAATATTGTTATTAAATTCATTGATTTAGCGTCAGGATGTACTGATACAAACATCACTCAGTAAATATGGTTGTGGATTATTCCTGCATGATTTACTGTTACTTAAAGTATGAATTACTCAGAAAAGTAATTCAACCAAGGATTACACAATCTTGGTTGGTTATTCACTATAAAATGTAATGTATGGTCTTTGGTGAGTATCCATGCTAAAAAACCCCTAAAGGTTGCCATGACATCTGAAAACCTCATGAGCTACACTCTCAAAGATTACAATGATGTCATGGCAACATCTCAAAGTGTTTACAGTGTGGTTATTAACCAAATACCATGCATTATCCTATATATTATACAACGGTCAAAGATTTAAAGAAATCAGATTTGTTGCTAGCTGTTTGTTACACTTGTGTACTGCACGCCAAAATCTATAAACCTCATGTAGAATATAAAAACACATTTTATAAGTAAACTATAACCCGACAGACCATGGATGTATTGGGCATTAATGCATGCCCCAGGTGCATTGTGAGGCATGAGGCTTACCTGGGTGACTTCAACCAGCCAGGAAGTCCATTAATGCCCTGATCACCCATGGCCTGTCGGTGGTGTTATAGCATACTTATAAACAGGCTAGTTGATTGTAAAAATAAAAAATCAAAAGCTTTTACAATTGGCATGCCAACTGTTGGCCTACTGGGCATTAATGAATGGTCAGGTGACATTTTCTGCCCAATGGCAAGTCATCATTTGACCTTTCATTAATGTCAGTTTATAAGCGCAATAAGCAACTTCATGGATGTGTGTTAGACAGTGATAATGCTGAACTAGGATAATGTACACACCCTGCCTGGAGCTTCAGGCATCACTAGCCCCAGCCATGCATTACAACTGTGTAACGCAAACCCGTCTTGTTTAATTGCTTAATTATACAATGGATAAATGATTTCAATCATGAATGATTGTTTTTTAGCTGTGCGTCACGACTGAAACACACACGTATAAAAATCTAAAATTATTTAGAATACAAAGTCTCAATTCATGATCGCAGTAAGACACTACCGACATCTGTGCTACATGGTATCAACACATGTCATCTATGACAGTGGATGCAATCACCATGCAGCATCATGCATCACTAGGTCCAGTAGCCATGCAGTATAACTGTGTAACTCACATGTTGGACTGTGTTAGTGTTTTAAACCTACATATCTGTACTATAGTGCAGCATTGTTCTGTATAGAACACAACACTTTGCTCTGATGTAATATATTACAAATAAATGATGCACAAATGTATGTGTATCCACTGTGCCATGCTACCTCTGGGTTCTGATTCACGCATACTTCTTGATATTCCCTGTAGAGGTCCACTGAATCAAGAATGCTGTATGGTACCATGCTTCATAATGGCTTCAGTCAGTATGAAATCTTCAGTGTACGTATGACTTGCAATACAAATGCATTAACAATATTCCATCAACAACAACTGTAAACAGAGGCATATGTATTAAAAGTGATGCACAGCACAAGATTCTGATCATCTATATATCACGATCTCAGTTTGGTCCATGAGGTTGCTTTAGCATCCCTATGTAAGTGGCCATGAAGCATAACATGGCTAAGTGTAGCTCTTGTGATTGGCATGGGATGGTGCAGGCATTGTAAGGGGTATATTATGGGCACATGCAATTTGGCAAATGGGTGTAACTTTCAAGATGGTATAGTCTGCTTAATGAGGTAGGGCAATTGTTGGTGTTTGTCACCAACTTCATGGCTATAGGGTCATCAGTTTTAGATGGTGTGTTCTTTACTGTCCTCATGGCATGTTATTGGAGGTGTTAGGGATCTGTCCACAGCTGTGTAATTGGCATCTTCCCCACCCACCCCCAATGTGCATCACTAGGCACCACAGTGCATTCTGCATAGTGCTTCCAATGGCAACAGTGGAATGTAATGTTGTAAACATATCGCCACTGCATTAAAATTTAACAGAGATGGTTGACAAATCATGAATGAACAGCTATGGAGGCACTGCCAGACATTTTTGACATTACTGGTGAAAGTTCAATACTTGTCAAGATAACTTGTATGACTGTAAACAAATGACACATACTGTATGTTGTTTCCATTTTGACGGGTTTGGCAACAGTCTCTCCTCCTTTCTTTGCCTTTGGAAATGACATCTTAAACTATTGTCTTCCATCTGTGGTCACAGCCTGCTCCCCTTCACATTTTATTAAAATTTATTGCTGCAAGGATGTGTTTAAAGATAATTAAAAGATAGGAAATGAGTTTCAAATGTTGTGTATATGCAGTTTTGCTGAGATGTACAGTTTCACTTACAATCACGGCACAGGCATAGCAATACACATCATATCTTGCATACATAGAGCCATAGAAAAATTTGAAAACATTGGAGCAAAGTGGCACATTAACTGAAAACACTTCCAAGGCGTATGTTTGATATGTTGGTGATATTTGATGGCTATCTCTGACTAGATAAGTGCTCAATACCACCTCGTCACTAGTTTGAACTGACCATATCCAATGATATTGTTGTTACTGCGGTCTGAGCTCACATGACTAGCAGCAGACAAATAAAGAGCCATATACACTGTCTACCTTGTCTCATCCACTCTCTCCTCAACCAGTGGTGCATGAAGACATGCTGGGAATTTGTCACCATGGCCCTCATGCACGCCATAAATGTGGTTTTGGAGACTGAGCCACTTTTGCACAGTTGCATCAGTATCCCCATCACTAGAGCATGCAACCCAGAAAAGATGGTTTGTTATGGACTTTATTCAAAGACGGATTGATTCATAGTCCTTTTTGGAAACTGCTTCTAGTTTCTTTCCAACACCTACCATGTTAAAGAATAACAAATGAATGTGATCAGTATGTTCAAACTAACATATTTGTCGTGATGAGAAACACATAACAGTCCTGAACACAATCACATCCATAACAAATTAACCCAACCCTATTTGCATATGTGTACAGTTGTGCACAAGATCAGTCATGAAGTTGTGGTTCTTGTGGGTGAGGGGAGTAGGGATTTAACTTTGCTAATTGGTTTAACATGAGCAATATCAACAGACACAGTAAAGGATATAACGAATTCATACCAACAGCTTTTACACAAACCTTTAGACAGATATCAAATAAATGTTTAATTTCAGGATGTTCTTTTTCATAAATGAACTAACTTAAATATGATGGTCCATAACTAATTCATCAACTTAGACACTAGGGGTGTGCAAAAATAAAATTCCGCTGGTGGAATTTTGCAGAATCAATTTTCACTTCCGGGAAGTTTGGAAAACATTTTCCCAACTTTCCGGAATTTCCCGACACACGATTTTTTTTTTTTTTTACTTGATGCGGCTTAAGTCCAGTGTGTTGATTTTTTTTTTGTGGTGGAATAATCACTCTTTCTGCACAATTTTCACCAGTAGTCCACAGGTGTGAGCACTTCCTCCGCATGTCTCGTATTCCATTTTATACGGACCCACAAAAAGAGTCCGCATCTATAAATAGCAGTCAATGTAAGTTGCTGAATTTCTTTAGTGTATTTAAAAATCCATGTTTTGGCTTGCGGAAATCAGAATATAATGCGTTATAGGCTTAGAAAAGACTAGAGATAGATATTGTAGGGGACAAGTTAGAGAAAGTGATTTCACTTTGTGAACAGTATGTATAATAAGATGGCAGCAAGTCGCAGCAGTGTGAAGGATTTACTTTTGGGCAGCACCAGCCAGGCCAGGAGGAATCATACCAGAGCAGCAGGAGCAGCAAGAAGTACAGAGTGAGGACCAGAGGGCAGCCAGTACAGCCACAGAAGGGCCAGGGCAATACAGAGCAGGTCACCAAAGAGATATCACACCTCCATTTAGTTACAAGGAGGTTGCAGTTCTAGTGAAAGAGGTCACTAGCAATGCTGACACCTGTTTGGCCCAAACAGAGTTTAATCTGAAAGAGCCAAGAGAGGAACAAAGTTTTCTCATCCATTAAATCCACCCTGGACACAGATGGAGGGACCTGTGCCACCTCCATCCATCAAATTAAGCGCAAGTGGGATTACCTACAATGCAGGGACTGTGAGTTGCTGTAGACACTTGGTGTTGTGGTGACCATCACCACAAAGCAGAGTAGCAACAAAATGAAAGCTGAGAAGACCGGCACGATACCAATAAATCCCTGCAGGGAAGAAAGGAGGATGCATGGAGGAGAACAGTGGCACTAGTGAACATACATTTTGTCTTTATTTGCTCTTTCTCAGCTCCACTTTCTATGCTGCAGCAGCTACTCTTCAGTGATCCCTCCCTAGGCTCTTTGGCTCTTGGCTAATCTTGCACCAGTAACCCCTAGGCAGAGGTTCTGGACCTTCCCATCCTGCCTCTACCTACCACCCCTGCACTGGAGCCCAGGTTGTACCACTCCCAGCACATTAGAGTGTTTGACTTTGACATTGTCAAGTCCAGTAGTCCTCCCTGTCATGGTCTTGTTTGTGACATCTGTCGTGCTGTTTCCCATCTTCCAGCCACTACAATGCAAATGTGATTTTCTGACATCCCTGAGAACACCACCATGCTAGGATACTGTGAACCAAGGAGTCAGTGCACATCTAGACATGCCTCTGCTCCTGCCCCTGACAGATGTCCTCCTTTCCCTATTGCTCTGTTGCCCTGCTGAATTACTACCTGTGGTCACCTGGCTGAGGTGGCTGAAAGTGGTGTGACCTGCAGCCAACCTTCTCCGGTGGATAAGAGCACCCACTTAAAGGTGTTCAACCCTCCTCCCTGGCCCACCTTCAGCAAACAGAGTTTGTTCATGACTCTGTTGTTGTATTCCTCTGGTTAAAAGTTCTTGTTCTTTCATACTGTTAACTGTCTTTATTGGATTGCTGTTAGTTTTGTTTTACATTTTTTGTGACAATATAATTGTTTAACTGTTTTGACATAACACTTCCTTGTCAGGAGTCAATTATATGGGTTGCAAGGTTCAGTTACTTCTTTTTGGGTATGTGGTTTGTGGGCTGTGTTGGCACAGGCCCATGATAACTATCCAGCTATGTGCAACTGGTAAATGCATAACAATTGAGGACTAGACCAATGTCCACCTAATTTTTTTGTTTTTCTTATTTTATGTTGTTGGGAGGGCAGAACAGTGTCAAGCGGAAACTGACAAACAGTTAACATCTGAGGACAAGAACAAAGTCCACCTTAATTTTGTTGGTTTCTTTTATTTTATGTGGTGTGGAGCAGAACAGTGGAATCTTGGACAATTGAAAGTAATGCTTTTGTACAAGTATAATACTGCTAGCTGCTTATTTCACTATGAATTATCAGCTTCAATCTGGATGTAGAAATTCTCCGCCTCATCATCAGCAAATTTTGGGTAACACAGCAGAGTCTGACTCAGGCATTGGTGACTGAATCCGGCTGCATGACTCTCTACTTTTCTGTTAAGGTATGTAATTGAGGCGCAAGGTATTTATACCTTGCAACACTGATCCATGATACTACCAACAGGGAGTTATAAAGCAATTTAGAGGAGTCAGTAAAAGATAAAAAAAGGTAATTGTTATGCCGTGCCAAAGGCAGTAAATATTTCTTGCCTAAGGCTGACTAAGAAAAACAATGTAGTTCATATGGTGGATCGACCTCTGGTGTTGCCATTTGATTCCTGCTCTGTTCCTTATACAATCACAGGGTTGGTAGGGTAGATTCCAGGCAGCAGAGGCATCATCATCAGCTTCCATGCAGAAAGCTTATAGAGGCACACCTAGTAAGAAGAGAACAAATCTGGAGATAGTAACACGGAAGAATCATGGTATTTGCTGAAACAGTGGAGAACATAGTCTTTGTGCTGTATGGCTCCACCAAAGAGTCTGAACATCATATCAATTCACTACCCAGCAGCACCTATTCGTCCACCTGTCACTACCTAATGTGCAACAAAGTAGTTATTTCTACCACTTTCTTGCTCGCTGTCCCTCTTTGCCCACCACCCCAATACCTGGTCTTATTTCGTGACTATAAACAAATGTATCCAACTCCGATATATTGTGTCCTGTTTGGGGGTAAAGAAGGTCAAAGTAAAGCAAGAACCAAGATACTTACCTGTGCACTTCTGAGTGACAACAAACCATGGTGCGACTCTGGATGTGGCAGTCTTGGCTGTTGGTAAATTCAGGTTCAGGTCATATATAGCTGCACCTGCATCCACAAAGCATCACAGTGTGAAACCTAAAAAAACAATCACACCCTGAGCTACAGAGACACAAGGGAATGGATTACAATCAGTTTATGTAAAAATACCTTCTTTACTAGAAAACCACTCTGCACATAGTCTCACTTTGCATGACCCATAGCATCAGAACTTTAGCCAGTAAACCTCCACCATTACTACTGCCACTGTCCACACCCCCACTGTCCTCCCACCAGCACTCTGTCTCAAATATCACTGCGCCTACACCCATCTCATTATCATACATATATTTGTTATTTAAAAAATATAAGGACTTACCTAGGCAGTTGGGTGATAAACACATCAGGAAGCCACAGGCCTGGCGGAGTAAGGAGTATCACGGCAGCAGTAGAAGCAGTGGCAGCAGTCAGAAAACCGTAGTGAGGCAAACCTGAAAGTGAAGCACTGTACAGTCACAGAAACACAAGACACGCATGGATTGACAATACTTAGCTTATAAACAACACCTTCCCTGTTAGTCAGGAAAAACAAACAAACAAGAAACTACTTTATCTTTACCTAATAAACCTTCAGCTTCAGCACAAATGGTCTAGTGCGCCTAGTGCAGTGGATACAGTACCACCACTACCACTGTACCGTCCATTCCCACCACAGTGGAAACTGAACTCAAAATGCCTGTCTTAAAGATGGTCACAATCAACCCTAAATATAACAAATAAATCAATTGCATACTGTCAGTAAATATTAAAATATTACATACCTACCTGGATAGTTGGCATGGCCACCCTAAAGCTACAGCTCAGGATCAGCAGCAGCAGTCAGAAAGCCTTAGGGAATTTCGAGGCAGGCCTGAAAGGAAACCACACAGCAGTTGCAGAAACACATCAGAAAACCATGACTGTGAGTTTTTGTTGAGACACAACAACAGCACTTATGCCAGACTACCTGCTCAAAAGATACTGTCAATTAGCCTAATGTAAATTAAAGACAAGTTGTCTGAGTCTGCAGAAGGTAATCCACCACTGTCCCCCCGACACCTACCCACCTGCTTTAGTTTAAACTCAATCATAATCTTTCTTTAACTATTACACTACCATGGAATAAACATTCTGTACATGCCAAGAATAATGCCTGGTTCTCTGTGATCAATGTCTGTGTGAAGGCTTGAAGCACTTACCTGTGCACTTGTCATTGCCAATCAATACAGCCACTGGCATGGCTGTACCCTGGCATGGGAACATTCGGGACAGCAGGAGAGGAAGTATCACTAGCAACCATTACAGACGCAGACCTGAAAAGTGAAAAAATCATATAGTTGAGGAATCACAAGGGAAACAACACATTAGTAACAAGTAACAACAGTGTGGGCATGATGCACATGTGCTGCTGGACCAACAGTTGTGTACATCCTTTCATTATGTTGTATGCCAGCACTCACTACCTAATGTGCAACCAACCTGTTCACAACTTTGGTAACAACCAGCCTGTTCACCCACATGCCTCATCTAATGTTCAATATGACAAAACATCTCTCCCACCCTCACATGAACATTAGCAGTAACATATCAGGGTTCACTTCTGAGCAAGTTGTGTGTTTTAAAACAGTATGTTACTCAAAATGCAAAATAACAACACTAGGAACTTCACTTAATCAATAGCATGACCAGTGGTTATGTTAATGGTCTATTAATCACCCTCTAGGGTGCAATGTGGCACGAGGCATAGCCGAGTGCTACATGCTCTAGAGGGTGATTAACTGACCATTACTATAACCCCTGGGAGTGTCTTATTGGACGGGAGGGAGCTGGATGTCACTGTCCACCTAGGGACAAATTACGTGACTGGGAGAGGGGTCTAGAGCAGTGCAGGAAGAGTTTGTGGAGTTGGAGAGGGCCTTAGAAAAGTAGCACACCGGTAACCTTCTCAGAGGTGCTACCTGTCTATGGCATGGGTTACTAGGTGCTCCACACCATGGTATTCAATCAGCGGTTGGAAAATTGGTGCAGAGCTCAGGGTTTTGGCTTCATGGGGACTGGAGGGTCCACCTGGAGTGATGCAGGCCTATATTGGCACGATGGTCTGCATCTGTCCAAGATGTGAACCAGGATCCCAGGTGATAGGTTTAAATGCTTCATTGGCAAGCATTTAAACTAGTCAATGGGGAAGGAACTGGAAAGGAGCAGAGAAATCCTAGCCCCTCCCCAAAAAAATCAGGGTAGTTAGTGAGAGTAAACACCAAGATAGAGCGTTGGTCGGGAGAGCAGCAGGGGGTAAATGGAGAAAGCGACATAGGCAGTAAGGAAAGACATGGGGCAAAAGGGGTGAGGCCATCAAGAAATAGAGGGTAATGAGTACCAATGCCCATAGTCTGGGCAACAAGCTCCCTGAACTGGTGGCTTTGATAGAAGAGGGATGCCTGGATATTGTGGCAGTCACAGAAACATGGTATGCAGAGAACCATGACTGGGATGTTAACATACCAGGGTATACAACCTACAGGAGAGACAGGGAGGGTAGAAGAGGGAAGGAGTAGTTCTCATGTAAGTGAAGGGATAAAAGCAACGGAACAAAAGAGTAATCAGGAAGGAGAGGAGGCACTGTGGTTCACCTTAGAGACTGGAAATGGCACCACAATCTGCACAGGGGTTGTATACAGACCCCCATCTCAGGGGAGGAGGGAATGGACAAGGATATGATAGAAGGCATCCTTAGGATGGCAGAGAAAGGGAGATATTGTTGATGGGGACCTGAATATGCCAGATGTTAACTGGAGCACCATTGCTGCAGCAACATCCAAGAGCTGGACCATTCTCGATGCCCTACAGGGGCATGCCTCAGACAGCTAGTGTTGAAACCACTCAGGAGGGAGCAATCTTAGACCTCATACTCTCAAATGGGGACAGGGAGAGGATCTCAGATTTAGAAGTGGGTAGTCATCTGGGAACAAGTGACCACCAAACTGTGTGGTTCATGATAAACTCAGCTGCAGAGTCAAGCCATACAAAAGTGAAGGTACTGGACTTCAGGAGGGCTGACTTTGTCAAAATGGGAGAGTGCCTTAGAAAAGCACTTGCAAGCAGGCAAGAAGGAGGGTAGAGCAACAATGGGGAAACATTAAAACTGGCATCACAGAGGCAACAAGCCTTTGTGTGAAGCAAATAACAAATCAAAATGAAAGAAAAAGCCACTATATTTCTCAAAGAGGTGGTGGGGAAGGTTAGGAGAAAAAGATAGCATTTAGAAGTATAAGGAAACACAGAAGGAGCAGGACAGAGAACTGTACCAGTTAATGCAGAAGGAAGCAGGAAGGTAGTCAGAATAGCAAAGGCCCAAACTGAGGAAAAGATAGCCAACTCTGTTAAGAAGGGGATAAAACCTTTTATAGGTACATTAGGGAGCATAGAAAGACAAAGGGAAGGATAGTGAGACTGAATAGAATGGACAGTGGGTGTGCAGAGAGGGACAGTGAAAAAGCAGGGATACTGAACAACCACTCTGCTCAGTATTCACAAAAGAGAGAAGAAGGAGGTACCTAATCCAATTAACAGAAGCACTCGGATGGGGGGCATTTTCATTTTTTTTCCATTTTATTTTTATACTTGTAAGCAGGATGAGCAAACTGCCCTGCTTTTCACCAGCGACAAGTTAAAAAACATACTTAGACATACACAATTTTAAACACAATCAATAATGAACATAATACAAAAACAAACAACAATTATTTAGCATAAACAAATATAATTTTCCATCAACCAAGATTTCAATCTGGTTTTACTCTGTACAATATCAACAGGTAATGAATTAAAAAACAGAGGAGCTCTGTATAGAGTAGATCTCTGACCAAAAGCAGAATGAAACAACTGAATTTCATAAATAAATTTGGTCTGGGATCTAGTACCACTAGAACTAAAATCCTAGGGAATAATGTAGAAACAAAAAGATATATAAGGCCATTTTGACCTTCAACATCATCATGCCCATTTTATACAAAATCCTAATTTTAAAGGATAAGCTATAAGTATGCTTCAGTAAAGACAATGGTGTGTTCGAAAGGGCATCAAGCATGAAACATAAAATAGAATTATAGGTTACCATAAGTCTGTTAAGCAATCGACCAGAAAAGGAGGAATAGATGACAATACCATAATCCAGGACACTCATTAAAAATCTATGTGCAAGTAAAACCTAGATTCCTGGTTAGAAACTGCTTAACTCTATAGAGTGAGCCTAATCTCTGATGAAGATTTTCCTCAAATTATTTAAGTGAGATTCAAAAGTTAATTTAGAATCAGGGTTATCCCTAAATATTTAAAGCTATCCACCAGCTCAATCATGTTTCCATCCAGTGCAACAATATAGAAACATAGAAACATAGAATTTGATGGCAGATAAGGACCGCTTGGCCCACCTAGTCTGCCCATTTTCCTACCTAACAGATAAGCTGCAGATCCTAGTTAACCAACAGCCTACTTCCTCCCACCCCCACTAGGGACTGCCTTATGCCTGTCCCATGCATTCTTAAGTCCCCACTGTTCTTGACTCCATGACCTCCTCAGGGAGGCTGTTCCATGCATCCGCAACCCTCTCAGTGAAAAATACTTCCTCACATTACCTCTGAGCCGTCCCCCTCTGTCTTCAGATTGTGCCATTTTCTTGCACATCTCTTTTCTGGAAGATACTACCCTCTTGGACTTTGTTAATTCCCTTGAGGTACTTGAAAGTTTCTATCATGTCCCCTCTCCCTCTTTCCTCAAGGGTATACATATTAAGCTCCTTTAGTCTTTCTTAGTATGTCTTCTGGTGCAGACCTTGCACCATTTTGTGCTGTCCTCCTCTGGACAGCCTTCACTCTGTCTATGTCTTTATGGAGATGGGGTCCCAGAACTGCACACAGTACTCCAGATGGGGTCTCACCAACTGTCTGTACAGAGGATAACAACTTCCTGTTTTCTACTATTGATGCCTCTTCCTATGCATCCCAGTATCCCCCAGCCTTCCTTACTGCCTTCTCACATTGCTTGCCCACCTGTAGGTCATCTGATATAATTACCCCAGGTCCTTTTCTATTTTACTGTTGTCAGTATCTCACCCCCATTGTGTATGCTTCCCTGGCTTTTTGTTACCCATGTGCATTACCTTGCACTTCTTTGCATTGAATCTGAGCTGCCATACATTTGACCATTCCTTCAACCTTGCCAAGTCCCTTCTCATCCTTTCCACTCCATCTTGTGTATCAACCCTGTTGCAGATCTTTGTGTCATCTGCAAAGAGACATACTTTCCTTCCAGTTCCTCTGCAATGTCACTTATAAAGACATTAAAAAGGACCAGTCCCAGTACTGAACTCCTCAAGTGTACCCCGCTAGTAACCCTCCTTTCTTCACTGTGTACTCCATTTACTACTACCCCTTGTGTCCTGTTGTCTAGCCAATTTTTATCCAGGCTACCACCTTGGGACCCACTCCAAGGCTGGCTATCGTGTGTATTAATATTTTGTGTGGGACTGTATCAAATGCCTTGCTAAAATCCAGGTAGGCCATGCCCACAGCTCCCTGGTCTACTACTTTGGTCACCCAGTCAAAGAAATCTATTAGATTCGTCTGACCACGACCTTCCCATTGTGAATCCATGCTGCCTTGGGTCCTGTGCCCACTGGCCTCTAGGTACTCAACAATTCTTTCCTTCAGAAGTGATTCCATCATTTTCCTACCACTGAGGTCAAACTAACTGGTCTGTAGTTTCCTGCCTCTGTCCTGCTCCCACTTTGTGTAGAGGAATCACATATGCCCTCCTCCAGTCCTCGGGTACTACCCCATCCTCCCATGATTTGTTAAAGAGAGTAGTCAGCGGTGTCACTAGTTCTCCCTTAGTTCTTTTAGAATTCTAGGGTGAATCCATTAGGCCCCATTGCTTTGTCCACCTTCAATTTTATTAGTTCTTTCAGAACCCTTTCTTCTGTAAATGGACTGGTATCGACCCCGTCTTCAGAGTGTTTCTCTTGTTTGGTTTAGGTAACTCCCTTCCTCTTCCTTTGTGAATACTGAGCAGAAATATTAGTTCAGTATCCTGCTTTTCACTGTCACCCTCTACCCACATTCCCTCCCTTTATTAAGATTCAGTATCCCTCCTTTGGTCTTTCTTCGCTCCCTAATGTACCTATAAAGGTCTTATCCCCTTCTTAACAGAATTGGCTATCCTTTCCTCGGTTTGGGCCTTTGCTATTCTGACTGCCTTCCCAGCCTCTTTCTGCTTTAACTGATAAAGTTCTCCATCCTGCTTCTTCTGTGTTTCCTTATATTTCCTGAATGCTGTCCTTTTCTCCTTAACCTTCCCTACCACCTCTTTTGAGAACCATAGCGTTTTTTCCTTCGTTGTGTTTTATTGATTTGCTTTACACAAAGGCTTGTTGCCTCTGTGATGGCTGTTTGATCACTCCCACTGTTTGTCCACCCTCCTTCTTGCCTGTTTGCTAGTGCTTTTCTGAGGCACTCTCTCATTTTCCCAAAGTCAGCCCTCCTAAAGTCCAGTACTCTTGCTTTTGTATGGCTTGATTGTATGGCTGTGTTTATCGTGAACCACACTGTTTGGCGGTCGCTTGTTCCCAGATGGCTACCCACTTCTAAATCTGAGATTCTTTCTCCATCCCCATTTGAGAGTACCAGGTCTAAGATTGCTCCCTCCTGAGTGGGTTCCAATACTAGCTGTCGGAGGCATGCCCCTGTAGGGCATCAAGAATGACCCTGCTCTTTGGATGTGCCTGCAGCAAAGGTGCTCCAGTTAACATCTGGGATGTTCAGGTCCCCATCAACAATATCTCCCTTTTTCTGCCATTCTAAGAAAGCCTTCTATCATTTCCTTGTCCATTCCCTCCCCTGAGATGGGGTCTGTATACAACCCCATGCGATTGTGGTACCATTTCCTGTCTCCAGGTGACCCAAAGTGTCTCATCTGCTCCTGTTTACTCTTTAGTTCTATTGCTTTGATCCCTTACTTTACATAGAGAGCTACTCCTCCTCCTCCCTCTCTTTTACCCTCCTGTCCCTCCTGTAGATTGTGTATCCTGGTATGTTGACATCCCAGTCATGGTTCTCTGTGTACCATGTTTCTTTGACTGCCACAATATCCAGGCAACCCTTCCATCAAGGCCACTAGTTCAGGGAGCTTGTTACACAGACTACAGGCATTGGTAGTCATCACCCTCCACTTTTGATAGCCTTACCCCTTTTAGCCCCATTTCTGTCCTTACTGCCTTTGCCTTTTTTTATTTAAATCTGTTCTGCTCCTAATAACTTCTGTACCTTGGTGTTTACCTCACTAATTTGCATGTTTTGTGGGGATGCTCCAGATTTCCCTGCTCCTTTTCAGTGCCTCCCCTTGGTTTAAATGCTTTGCCAATGAAGCATTTAAACCTCTCACCTAGGATCCTGGTTCCCCGGACAGATGCAGGCCATCGCACCAGTATAGGTATGCATCCCTCCAGGTGGCTCCCAGTCCCCAATGAAGCCAAAACCTTGAGCTCCACACCAGTTTTTCAACCACTCATTGAATTCCCTGGTGAGAAGTGCCCTAGCATCTCCCTTGCCACAGACAGGCAGCACCTCTGAGAAGGTTACAGTATGCACTACTTGTCTAAGGCCCCTTCCCAACTCTACAAACTCCTCTTGCACTGATCTGATCCCATTCCTAGCCAGGTCATTTGTCCCTAGGTGGACAATGACATCCAGTTCCCTCCGTCGTGCAGCTCCTCCATGATCCTGAGTTAAGCTTCCTGTCCCTCCAAGCCGTGGCACCAGGAATGCACCTTACCTTCCTCTCCCTTCCTCCCCATTTCTACCCCTAATGATTTAGTCCCCCACCAGGAGTTGTTTCCTTCCCCTGTGGGGTACCATGCCACCCTCCTGTGGGTCTCCTTTGTGAAGGTTCCCAGCATCCTCCTTGGCCTCCACTGCAGGTGCCTCCATAGAGGAACCACTATCCACCAGAAGAGTGAATGAATTGTGGAGAGGTACAGCTGGAGGGATGCAACTCTGTTCCACTACCCTCTCCCTCCTTGAGCCACCCTGGTCCAGCCTCTCCTTTTCTTGGCAACCTCTGAGGTAGTGGCATCGCCCTGGTGGTCCCTGGTGGGGAGGAGGTTTCTGAATCCAAGCCAGGTCAGCCTGGAGATGGGCAACCTCCTCTCTCAGACCAGAGGTGCCTGCAAATAGGGCAGCATCGCAGCCTCCAGAATGTCTCTCGGAACACTGCCGCCCACAGCCATTGCACTGCACCACTCCTATCATGTCTTATTTTGTGTCCTCTCTACTGTTTCTCTGGATGCTTATTCTCTCTCTCCTTACAACTCTCACCCTTCCTGTTCTGGGACAGCAACTTCCTATCTTCTTCAGTAGCCTCTTCCTTCCTTGCTCAATATCAGACCACCAGCAGCTGGGGGAGAGTGAGCTACTTTTCCTTTAGGGTTGACAAAACCAATGTTTCTCTATGATCCTTTCCTTCCTACTGCAAACAGAAAGTTGCTGTTGACAGTCAAATCCAGTGGCTATAAAAGTAGAATTGGCTTTGGGTGGGTGGGATGGAGGGCAATTAGTAAGAAAAAGGCTAGCAACAGGAAGTTGTAATTTGATTCACCTGCTTTTATAGTGTCTAAACCACACCCCAGGCAAGCTCTCTTTCCTCCTACTGGTTTAGCAAAGTCAGCTGATACAGTACCCTTCCATACATACATATATGACATACAGTAAGCCCTGAGGCTCAATAGTCTTGTTTAAAAACAGCATGACTTTAGTTTTACCTGAATTAAGTACCATAGAATTTGAAAGCAACCATTTCTGAAAGGGATCAAAGTCAGATTGAACCTCAGTTAGAGCATCCTTAGGAATGGGACTTTACTATAAATTATGGCATAAGTCAGCATACAATATCATTGTGAATGAGAGCAGACCAATGGGGCAGAGTTCATATAGAGTGAAAAATCAAGGGACCAAAGACTGACCCTTGGGATACCCATCTAATAGAACTAAGAGATGAAGTACTATCACCTATAGGAGAACAATGAGTTCTATTAGAAAGATAGTCCTGATACCAAGAAATAACATTATCAGAAAACGTAATTTGGAAAGAATACCATTTAACAGACTGTGTTCAACCAAATCGAAGGCCTTGGTGAGGACCACAAAAAGTGCCGCAGACAGTCTGTCCTTTATCAAGAGCACCCTGAATCGCACTAGTGAACCCCACCAAAGCCGCCTCAGTATTATGGTACGTCTTGAGCCATGTTGGCAAACAAAAGCAGGTTATGTTTTTGCAAATAATCGAATGTTTGATCCAGAATAATACATTCCAAAATTTTAGATAAGGAGATAACAGAAAGATTGGACAGTAATGTGGACAGCAGGTAGAATCACCAGACTTCAAAACAGGAGTGACTATAGCTGTCTTCCAGAGTCTAGGAAAACCCGGTAGACATAGAAAATGAAATAAAACTGAGAGTGGATAAGAAAAGGAGTTTATTCCCAATTTAATAATATGAAAAGCCAGTCCATCGCAAAAATATAAGGCGGGATCCACTTTCAAGACATATTCTTTAATTAAATCAGGTGAAACCTGATTAAAACAAAATTCAAAAGATACGGTTCATTTACCAGATTGGGTTGATCCCAGTCCTTTCACAGAAGAAAGGGTTCAGAAAGAACTCCTAAAACTGAAGGTGGACAAAGCAATGGGGTCTGGACAGTTCACCCCAGAATTCTAAAAGAATTAAGGGAGTACTAGTGACACGGACTTCCAGTGACGTTACCGACTGGGATGCGAGGGTAAAATCTAGCTCCACCGATCCTGGGCTAAAGGCAGACTCTCCCACAACCAAAATAATCAAAGGAAATCATCAGGGAGAGTTAAAGCACTGAATGGGAGGCAAAAATGGACTGCATATACCCCCAGAGCCAAGGATTCTACAGGATTCACTCACTCTCCAGCAAGCCCTGCAGTGATTTTACCAGACATGGCAGCTTCAAATGGGGCCTCGGTTCAGCAACCCGCAATGCTACTATCTTAACAGAGCTGCAGGAGTTTAGGACTGAAGTCCATACCTTCCAAACAGAATTAACCACAGAAATAAGTAAACTTACAGCCTGGTTCACAGAAATTGAATTGCAGCATACAGAAATCAATGATCGGACTGATAGGCCTGAACGCATGGTCATACATCTGCTAGATGAACAACATACCTAAGAGAGAAATGTGAGGATCTGAAAACAGATCGCTGGAATAACCTGAGGATACATGGTGTCCCTGATGATGAAGAGAGGAGAGATCTTCTAAAATTTGTGGAGAAGCTCCTCCGAGACTCACTTCAGTTAGATCCAGCTTTCAAATTTGATATAGAGCAGTACATAGGGCCCTCTCACTAAAACCAGCCCAGCCAGACAGACGGCCGCTCCATCATAATGAAATTTTTAAACTTTGCTACAAGGCAAACAATCCTCACCACAGCTTGGAGAATCCGGGACACCAAATACAAAGATAAGCGCATTTATTTTGATAATGACTACTCTCCCTCTGTCTCAGCTAAATGCAGGCCTATGCCCCAATACTTCACCTCTTAAAGCAGCAGCAACTCAGATATTCTACCCCATATCCAGCACAATTAACCATCATGTTTTCAGATGGCCCCAAACCTTCGAGTCACCAGAAGAAGCTACAAAAGCATTCCAATTCAAGGGACTTGCCCAATCTATTCAGGAGGTCTTCTCAACCAGGAAAACCCAAGCAAGGCCTTCACGATGCTGTTTGGGACACTGCCCAAGATTCTAACTCCAGAAAGAGACAGAGCCAAGCGACTTTAGAAGATGTAAAACTTGCAAGGTTCCAATGACCTGCACCAGAGTGATCGTGAGAGAACCCTGCAGAGACTTTAAATATGGTTGTTTGATGTGGAGGTGACTCTGCATACTGGGGATATGCAAAGTTATTCAGGGAGCCTGTCTGAGGTGGGGGTAAGTGGAAATAAAGATTCTTTTAATATTCCCAGGCTCATGGATGGGAAGAAGGTCTGAGACCCGGAGAAATATTCCTAAAGTTTCCCACATATCATCTCCACCACCCACGAAACTTGTAGATAGTCCCCAACTATCACGGCTTAATAAAATGTAGCCCAGGAAAGAAGGCATGAATCAATGCAATCTTTAAAGTGGTACATGCCCACTTCAACACTGCTAGGTCAGAGCTCCATTCCTATGTGGTTGACATTCTCACATGGCCCTACTAGAGATGAAGTATTCAGGGACCATTTCCTGGGGGTCTCTGCTCCTCATTTTATTTCCAGTGTGGCCTACTGTGCCACTAGGTTCCAGGGGTAACAGTGGTGCTGGGGACCCTTGGTGTTGCCTTGAGACTCCCCTCAGGGCGAATTCATCTGCCCCTCTATAGGAGAAGTATATTCCTTTCCTACCTTGAGAGCTGTTTAAATGTTTTAAAATGCTTAGAGATAAGTTGTACCAGATACATTTAACTGGTATAAATCAGTTGATGCTCTGTTGGCATCTGGTTATTTTAGTAGGCCTAGAAGTTCTAGGAGACATGAGTAAACCTAATTTACAGAAGACCTGCAAATGGTTGATTGTTCTTGGCCCAGTGCCAAGTCTATTAGATCCCTGTGTAGTTATAGACAATCGGACTAGTTTATGTTTTTATATAGCAAAACAGGCAGCCATTATAAACTGTTTAAGTTAGTGTTTGCACACAAGGCAGTTACTTTTATACTTATATTGAATGCAGGGGTGATATGGCATGAACATGGTGAGAGGGGATGCACCTCCATCTATAAACAGGAATTTCTATTCAAAGTTTGTCCAGCAGCAAAATGGCTAGGTCATCTCTGATTTTATCCTTAAATGTAAATGGGATTGGTAACCCAATTAAGCGCTCCCACCTATTTCAACTTTTCAGAAAAGAAAGAATAGGGATTATTTTATTACAGAAACACACATGTCCTCGGACGAACATAAAAAATTTCAGTGGTATGGGTACTCTATAGCAGCTGAATCAGTCTACAGAGGTGGGAAAAGGTGAGGGTTGATGGTATTGCTCTCCCAGGAAGTGCCTTTTGAAAACAAAATGAGATTAGTGACCCGGAGGCGCTATGCCATAAGTGATGGTTATGCTGTACTCAAGACCATTACCCTGGCATCGGTTTATTCCCCCTTGGGTCAAGAAAGATGCTGGTAGCAAAACTGTTTGTAGATTTATTGTCCTAATGGAGGGACAGCTGTCACTGGGGTGACTTGAATATTACTTTAAATCCTCTTTGGATGCTGCTACTCCTCTGGCCCACAGAACTAATGCACTCCAAAAATTTACAAACAAACCATCACTTCTCTGGGTCTAGTGAACACCTGGAGACATTTTTCCTAGGAAAGAGAGTATACCCACCAGGCCCCACACAGGAGTGGGGCTCAATTGATTATTTTATTACAACGGTAGAGCATTTAGACTCCGTCTGTGATGTGTGCATGGTGCCACCTTCCCTCTAGACCATGCACCCCATACTAAAATAGAGTTGGGGCACAATATAAGCAAACCAATTGGCACCTGAACCTTGCACACCTTAGGGATCCAGAGTTCCTTGAACTGATTCAGGAGGCTGTACCCAGAATTAAACAAGAGAACACAGAACAGGATGTTGCCCCCACAATCTTGTAGGATACTTTAAAAGTAGTTTTAAAGGGAAGATTATCGACCCCAAAAAAAGACAGAGGAAAAACATATAAGGACTTACAGGAGGAGCTAGTATGCTTATAGCATTGGCCAGATCAGTGTGACTGTATAATACGACAATATTTGAGAATTATAAAACAAAACTGCAAAAATAATAGATCAGTCCATCTAACAAAAATTGTTTTATTTAAAGTTGAGATATCATGAAGGGGCCTAAGGCTTCAAGTAATTTAGCAAGAAAACTGAGAGAATAGAGATCCAGAGTGAACATAACGAGCATAATAGACCCTAAAACAGGAGATTAGCATAAAGACCCAGGAAATTAGACATTTTACAGCAGTTCTATCATGAGTTGTATATCAAAAAAAGGACCCCAGACACCATCAAATCTTATTTAGAGGTTTACCTATACCCCTGTACCAGCTCACAACAGGCTGAGGTCTTGCTGGCACCAATTGGGAGAGAGAATTACTTCAAGTACTTAAAAGGCACCAGGCCCAGATGGATTTCCCTCCATATTTTATAATAAATTCAAGAACCTTCTCCTCCCCATACTAATCCCAGTCACATGCTGTCCAGAAGGAGAGTCCCCCCACATGGCAATATGCAACCATATCAGCCATACCCAAACCCCAGAAGGACCTTAAATACCCCATCTCATACCGTCCCATCTCAATGCTAAACTATAACTACAAGATGTTTATGTCAGCTATGGCCTCTAGAATAGAACATTTGCTCCCAGTTATTATTGGCCCAGACCAGGTGGGCTTTGATAAGGCAGACAGGCTCATGATACTATATGCGTGCACATCTCTTAGTAGATTATGCCATAGAAAGACAAATTCTTTTAGTGGTACTGGGACTAGACACTGAAAAGGTGTTCGACTGGGTCAGCTGGTTATTTTTATGGCAGACATTGGGGCACTTTGGATTCCGGAACAATTCATAAAACAATTACAAAATAAATATGCCTCTCCCAAAGCAAATGATAAGATGGATGGGGCCCTTTCAGATGTATTCCAGCTCTCAGGGGAACCTGCCAGGGATGTCCAATTTCCCCAATGTTATTTGCTTAATACCTCCAACCCCTGACCATAGCCATCAGATCCTCACAGGGAATAGAGGGCATTCCATCTGGGGGGTCGCAGAAGATTTCACTCTTTGCAGACAACATTCTATTAGCACTCATAGAACCTGAACAATCTATCCCAGAGGTCTGGAAACAGCTAAAAAATGTGGTAATTTAGCTGGGTACAAAATAAATAAAACAAAACCGAGGAATTAACATACAATTATTCTCCACCCCATCTTAAAAAGACTTCCCTTTAAGTGGCATAGACAAAAGATGAGATACCTGGGAATAAAGCTAGCGAGAAACCACATCCATGCAGAACTATTAAATTAGAACCCCTATCTCTAAAATTAGCGAAGACTGCTGTTCATGTCTCCCTTTAAGTTTTTGAGTAAGATAGACACAATCAAGCAGAATGTGTGTTCCCGCGATATTGTTTTTACTCCAGACACTACCTTTTACCCCAACTAAAACATTTTTCCAGGCGTGGGACAGAATGATATCTCGCTTTGTTTGGAGCAGAAAGACTCCCAGAATTAGATACTCTGTTCTGCAGCTGGCTAGAGAAAGAGTGGGCTTAACCTCCCAAGTGTCAAAGGGTAGCAAATTTTCCAAAATTCACCAGGGAACCCTAAAACATGGCTTAAGGTTAGTAATGATTATTTAACATTTCCGGAAAAATGCTCTTGGAACATTGAAGTATAATGCAGACCTTAAGGCAGGTCCTTTGAACCTATATTTAGTCCAATGGCAGAGATGGAATTTCCTTCATTTTTCAGTTAGTGGGCAGGACAGGACTTCTTCCTTTCATTTCTATACAGAGGAATACCACTTGCCCCATAAATACTTTATTTCTTATTTACATCTTAAATAACACCTTCAGCCATATGAAGACACTTGTGGTGTTGATTGAGAACCCCAAATATTACAGCTCCAGCAAGCACATAACAGAGGAACCTCCTCAGATCACTTAATTAGTAAAATATATAAGGTCTTAAATGAAATACAGGGAGATTTGACTAACACGATCAGGCTTAGATGGGCAAGAGAACTGCAGGTACTAATAAGTGAGTCGGCATGGAGCGACTCTGCATTACCAGCCTTTCAAATTTTTTCTTCTCCATACTGGCGAGACTACGTGAGAAACTCCAGACCCATTTTTTCAGACTCAGCCACATTGGCTAGCATGGGAGAACTGGGGAGGGAAAGTGTTGAGGGTTATGGGATGATAAAGCAAATCAGAGTCATGTTCTTTGGTCATGTCCAAAGATATCCAAGTTTTGGACAGATATCCTCGAGGAGCTGAGGGCAATATTGACATTGCTGATTTATTCACCCCCCACTTATGTCCTGACCTTTATTAAACCAGAAGGTCTGTAGAATTGACAAGAAATTATTAAAAATCTCAAAATGTGTAATAATAGTAGCCCTAACAAAATTATCACCAGACTGTGGTCCACAAATGAAATAACCACCAAAGAAGCCTGGCTAACCCTCTCTAGGAGATTTATGCCCTTGACTGATTCTCCGCCAAACTGACAGATAAAGTACAGAAATTTGATGTTCAATGTCAAAATGGATATCCTACCAACTAGATCATTATGCTGACTTTGACCCTTAAGCTGTTTACTGATCCTGTAATCTTTCTTCTTTCACCCAGAAGTGTCACGTGGCCCTAACCAGAGGAGCTCTTGATCCCAAAATGATTAAAACATCGGGGAGGGGGGCCCACCATGCTATGCCAAGTTTTATTTGAATAGTCCAGAGACAGAGTTTTAAACTAAGTAACAATGATATCCTGGAAACTGATGCAATAAGCTGTTAATTTATTTTCTTTCACTCTACTACTACAGACTCTATGTAATGCTTTGAGATGTAATTAACTGATATTAATTTGTGATGTAATGCTGCCTGTAGAGTTGTTGAAGTTGTATATCGAATAAAAGACTGAATTAAAAAAAGAACTAGTGTCACCACTGACTACCTTTTAACAAATCATGGGAAGATGGTGTGGTACCTGAGGTGGAGGAGGGTGGATGTGATTTCCCTTCACAAAAGTGGGAGCAAGACAGAGGCAAGAAACTACAGACCTGTCAGTTTGACCTATGTGGTAGGGAAAATGATGGAATCACTTCTAAAGGAATGAACTGTTGAGTACCTAGAGGCCAGTGGGGCACAAAACCCAAGGCAGTATGGGATTCACAGCAGGAAGGTCATGTCAGACAAATCTAATTGATTTCTTTGACTGGGTAACCAAAGTAAGAGACCAGGGAGGGGCTGTGGACATGGCCTACCTAGACTTTAGCAAGGCATTTGACACAGTCCCACACAAGATTAATAAACAAATTAGCCAGCCTGGGAGTGGGTCCCAGGGTGGCAGCCTCGATAAAACATTGGCTGTACAACAGGACACAGAAGGTAATAGTAATAGTAAACGGAGTCCACTCTGAAGAAGGGGGGTTACTAGTGGGATACCGAGGGTTCAGTACTGGGTCCATCCTTTAAATGTCTTTATAAGTGACATTGCAGAGGACTGAAGAAAAGTATGCATCTTTGCAGATGACACAAAGATCTGCAACAGGGTTGACACACAAGGGGCGTGGAAAGGATGAGAAGGGATTTGGCAAGGTTGGAGGAATGGTCAGAAGTGTGGCAGCTTGGATTCAATGCAAAGAAGTGCAAAATAATGCGACTGGAAAACAAAACCCAGGGAAGAGTACACAATGGGGGAGGTAGTAACAACAACAAAAATGGAAAGGGACACTGGGGGTAATCATATAAGATGGCCTTAAGGTTGTCAAGCAATGTGAGAAGGCAGTAGGGAGGGCCGGGGAGGGATACTGGGATGTATGGGAGAGGCATGACTAGCAGAAAACAGGAAGTTGTTATCCTCTGTACAGACAGTTGGTTAGGCCCCCATCTGGAGTACTGTGTGCAGTTCTAGAGACCCCATCTCCGCAAGGACATAGACAGGATGGAGGCAGTCCAGAGGAGGGCAACTAAAATGGTGCAGGGTCTGCAATAGAAGCCATATGAGGAGAGACTAAAGGAGCTTAATATGTACACCCTTGAGGAAAGGAGGGAGAGGGACATGATAGAAACTTTTAAGTACCTCAGTGGAATCAACAAAGTCAAGAGGTAGCATCTTTCAGAAAAAGAGATATGCAAGAACAGGGACTCAATTTGAAGATTGAGGGGGATGGCTCAGGGCATTGTGAGGAAGCATTTTTCACAGAGAGGTGGTAGACGCATGGAGCTGCCTTCCTGAGGAGGTTGTGGGGTCTAAAACTGTGGGAGAATTCAAGAATGCATGGGACAGACATAAAAGCAATTCTTGTGGGGGTAGGAAGAAATAGGCTTTTGGTTAACTAGGATCTGCAGCTTATCCAGTAGGTAGGAAATGGGCAGACTAGGCGAACCAGCGGTCCTTATTTACTATCAAAGTTTATGTTTCTATGTTTCTACAATAAAAAAAATTTTAAATACTGTTAAACCCTGTTCAGCAAGTGATTAGGCTGTACATGTATGTTACTCAAACATTAACATAGGGCTTATAGAATGTTTACAACCAATCAGAAAGCTCTATTTCTCAGATCCTTTTTATAGTAAAGCAAAATGTCCTGACCTCCACACATTATTTGTGGAAAATAAAGTTCACATAATTTCTTGTAGTCGTGGTTAATTTCGTAATACTGCGATATATGTAACTGAAAATAATTTCCACATATCAATATTAAAATAAGCGCACTTAAGGTGACCTTTTCACATGTCACGCTTACCGTGAAGACAAAGTTCAGGCTTAGACATTGTTCCACCATAAGTGCGAGACTACCCTTAAAAATGAATAAAAAGGTCGTGAGTTATAAGGCGGAACTGGAAATCGAACATTTCACCATTTCCTGTGTGGCAAATCCACGATTGCGAGTAACCGAGGAAAAGTCACAGAGTCAGAGAGATAGGACAGCTAGCTACTAGCTGTGATTGAGAAACATGTCTGCAACTGCAGAATCTGGATTTGGGGCAGCAGGCATCTGGAGGAGGAGGAAGGTGACCAGTAGCAGCAGCAGCAGTGTGCAGGAAGGGAAGTAGAAGTTGCTGAACACAGCAACAGTGGTCAGCAGCAGAAGCAAGGCCACAAAGATCAGCCTCAGCCCTCAACCAGTGCTGATGATGGCACTGCTAAAAAACTTGCACCAGCCTTCACCCATAAGAAGGTGGCAATGTTAGTAAAGCGGCTGACAGCACATGCAAAAAATGTATGGGCCTGAGAGGCTCCCCCATAAAACAGAGGGGGACAAGTGGAGGCCATACAGGCAAACCATTGCTAAGAGGGAGATGGTGTTGTACCCTGCTCTGTGGAAGCAAATTAAACACAAGTGGGACGACATCCAGAGGCATGACGGCAGTTACTGGAGGCACAAGGAAAGCTGTGACCCTGAAAGGGAATGGTGGTAGTAAGAGGGTGCAGGGAAGAAGCCAGAGGCCAGCACCAGAGCCACAGTGGAGGATGACAGCACTAGTTAATATATTACTTTTATTATTCTAACTTTTACTGCCATCAGTTGCCAGTTGCTATGAGATAATATTGGAGGGTGGTAGATCCAGAAGGGATATGAGAGGCGTTTCTTTACGGAGAGGTGGTGGAAAAGTGGAATGCACTACCAGCTGGCGTGGTGGCAAGTAAGACAGTGGAATGCTTCAAGAAAGGGTGGGACAGGGCAAAGGGGAGGCAAAGGGAGGTACAGGGAGGTGGTTGGTTGGTTGGAGCAGCTGGATACAGAATAGTGAGATAACTGCAGGCTTGAGCAGCCTAGACAGATCATGATGGCCTCTTGCTGATGCCAATTTTCATATAACAGTATGACAACAATAGTAACAATCAGCCCGTGATGCCTACAAATATTACCACAACTGCGTTTCATTACAGCATTCTTCTTTTATTGTTAACAGGTGCTGCCTGGAGCAGCTCTACTGTTGGTTCCAGCACGCAGAGTCCAGCATCACCACAGTTCCAGCAGATGGAGCGGAGGAAGGATCAAGCAGCAGTGCTGTGGAGACCCCCAGCCCTTCTGGTGGTAAGATCCTAATGTTTTTTATGCAAATAAGGATTAAGTAGGGTCTTAAAGTAGATTATGCACAAATTGTTATTCATATATAATTACTGTCAGGCACTTTTTCCATAAGGAAACTTTAAACAAGGTTGATATGTGCCGTAATAACCGACTGCTTATTACATCAAACACGTGAGGGTTCCATGACTCCATGCATGTGCTAGCTACCCTCTCTTTACTCATGATGGACACCTGCCAGTGCCACAACCACCGCTCTGTGGTACCTAATACCAACGATTGCTTTGTTTTATGTCATGTAACTGCTGTGGCAAAAAGCACCACCAGCAATTATATTAAAGAAAAGATGGTGCGGTCTGTAAAACTAGATTTTACATGCACCTCTGTGTGGGATGTTTCTCATAAACCTCTCGGGCTTGCACTTGGGGTTTATGAAGCATGCCACACCTCCAGTGTGTATAAAGTTCATAACACACACCGCCCATCCTTTATTACAGACATAAGAAAATGCCAGCAGAAGCAGACCTCATGGTCTATCAAGTCTGCTCGAGTGTGCTGCTAGAGCCCTATATCACCACTGCCCTCCCTCACCTTCCACCCCATTGCCCCTTCCCTCACCCTGTCACCCCTCTCTTGAAACTATTTTCTTGCACACCACCACCTTTCCCAGTTTGGTGTTCCACTTGTCCACCACTCTGTGAAGAAATGTCTCCTCATCTGTCTCCTAAAGCTACTCCCTCCAGTCAAAGTTGGTGACCTCTAGTATCTCTTCCCATTCTCAGCTTTAAAATCCCATCAGTTTTAGTCTTAGTTATACCTTTCAGCTACTTAAAAGTCTCAGTCATGTCATCCCTGTCCCGTCTCTCCTCCAGAGTACATATTCAGCTCCTAACCTGTCCTCCAGGACCTATGACATAGATCTTACCCACCAGTTCCTGAATCATCTTTGTAGCTGTCCGCTGTACCCTTCCAACAATCTGATGTCCTTCTTCAGGAATGGGTGCCAGCCCAGTACTACACGCAGTATTCCAGGTGGTGCCTGACCAGTGACCTAGACAGGGAAGGATGACTCCTGCTTCTGTAGGAGATCCCTCTAGCTATGCACCCCAGCATTCTTTGGGCTTTTGCTGTCACCCTACTGCACTGAGCAGAGTTGATCATGCTCCTGCTATGATCATCCCTATGTCCTTCTCTTCTGTGGAACATCCCAACTGTATCAATCTTATAGTCCCTCCCTGGTTCCAGGCTCTGAACTTAGTGCGGAGCCTTGCACTTCTTGGCGTTGAAACCGGCTGCCATTTGGCACACACTCCTGCAGTTTATTCAGGTCCTCCTGCAATCCCAACATCACCCTCTATGTCATCTACCTCAGCTCCCTATCTTGGTATCATCAGCGAACAGACTGATTTTGCTCTGGATCACATTGAGATATCTGCAATGAAAATCTCAAACGGTAGTGCTCCCAGCACTGATCCCTGTGGTACCTCACTTGTCACCGCTCTTGATGATGACAGCCCCCTTACCAACACCATCTGTTGTCTTACCATCAGCCAGTTTTTAATCCAGGTCACCATTTTGGTACTGCCCTACATTTTGCAGCTTCCTGTATCTCCCATGCGCCACTGAATCAAATGCCTTACTGAAGTTCAAGTCCAGAACATCCACAGCATGGCCCTTATCCAGTCCCCACATCACCCGGACTGTCATAGAACTCTACCAGGTTTGTCTGGCATGATTTTCCAGCGACAAACCCATGTTGCCATTCGTCCTGAATACCATTTGCCTCCAATAAGCTCATAAGCCTCTCATTTAGGATGGTCTCCATGAGTTTGCCCATGACTGAGGTGACTAGGTGAGGCTCACTTGCATGTAGGTCCCTGTATCATCCCTCGGCCTACTCCATATGGATGGGCACCTCATGGGACATTCAAAGTCATGAAGTACATCCTGCGTGCAGAGAGGTATTGAACAGGTTGGGCAGTGGCTTTGCCAGTACCTCTACCAGCTCCCTCAGTCCCCTAGGGTGGACGCCATCCTGTTTAGGCACTTTGTCCAGTCTTGTAGCCTTTAGCCCTTCCAGCACCCTGCCCTCTGTAATCCCTACATCTGTTGTTGTCTCCCCACTTACCCTCCCACTTGTCTGAGGTATTTGCCTCCCTTCTCTTGTGTAAACACAGAGCAGAAACACTCCTTCAGTGCATCAGCTTGCTCCAGCCCCTTTCCTCCCAGCACCCCATCCTTCCTACTCCCCACTAGTTGTTCCCTGCTTTTACTTTTCTGTCTTATGAAGTGGAAGAAGTATTTTTCTCCTTTTATCCCCTGAGCTAGCCTCAACTCCTCGACCCTTTGCCCCCAACCAGTCTGGATACTCCCTATATGTCCCCCTGTATGTATATATACTGTATCTTCTGAAAAGCCACCCTCTGGGTCTACATCCCTTCACTGACCTCTGCTGTAACCCTCTTATTCTCTATATAATATATGTTGAGCCTTCATTCATTATCAAGAGGCTGAGCTTGCCCCTTAGGTAGACTGGTACTAGCGAACCTTCAAAAGTGTAGCGAAATTCTGCAATTTCTCACACACACTGTGATGATGGTGATTGTATGACTCGTTAGTTGCATCTAATAGCATAAAAGGCATTTTACTGTTGTGGTAATGAATTTTGCTGAAATTGCTTCTGTGGGTTGTTATGATAACTCAAAACATTTCATGCTTCATTGTCAAGGTAACCACTGGAACTGATCACAACATGAGTATGAGCGATTACTGTCATACATTATGTAAGCAATAACACATGATGGCTGTGTGTTGGTAGTACTAAGATACCTGCACACCCAAGGCATGGCTATGCATGAGATAGCAGGCCGCGTGCCCTCCTTTCACTCTCTGAGTGTGCGGGTATCTCAGCACTAACAACACCCAGCCTTGTCTTACTGCTTAATGCTTATATAAAACAAGCATTTGTCAATGCCGAATGTTTGCTTGCTGGCATTGGCATTGTAGTGTAGGAGTTAAGAGCTGCATAATAGGAATGGCAGTGAAGTATTGAACTGAAGTCAACCCCCACCATCCTGCTGAGACTGAAAGGCATTGGGGTGTGCCTTTCGGTCATCAGGCATAATGGCAATGATATTTCACCACAGCCTACCCTGCAGAAACCGACAAGTGTTACGGTGTGCCTTGGGGTCTTGGTCTTATGCTCACCCCATTCCATCAGGAAATATGGTGAGATGGGTGCAGTATAGGAGAATGGGGTGAACTTTGGGGCCAAGAGTCCCTAGGCATATCTCAATGCCTCTCACTGGCTGCAGGGTGTGGGTGGAGGTGGAATGGTATGAGCATTACAGGTGACAATCCCAAGTCACATCCCTGATGCCTGTCAGTCTCTACAGGGTGGGGCATTATGGTCGAAACCCTAACGCCTCAGGCGTCGTTGGTATTTTCACTCCAAATTTTCAACATGGGTTTTTGTGACCCCCACTTTATGAACAGTGACAATATCAGTTTGTTAGCCAAAAGCTGATTTTGCACAGTGACTATGCCATTTGGCACCACAGGTGCAAAAACACATTTCTAGCAGGATGTGAAAAATGACACCTGTACTGTTCATGGGGAGGTATGAAAAATGGCAATGTTGAAAATCTGCCATGAAAATATTAAAAACTGGTGAAGTCACGAGTGTTGACGTATAAACTGCGAGGGTACCCACCGTAATATAGTAATTAGTTTGAGATTTTTACAGCAGATTGCCAACACAGGCATTATGGGACCTGCGCTCATGAACAGTGTCACTGTGATTTTCTTAATCTGTCCCGAACAGTGATTCCCCACAGCGACCATGCATTTCTGTGCTGGAAGTGCGAAACACATTTCGCCATGGTGTGAAAATGACATCTGTACTGTTCATAAGGAAGTGTGGAAAAATGCCAGTGGTGAAATTCTGGATGGAAAATATTACAAATTCATGAACTTATGAGGGTGCATGGAAACCGCGCAATGCCCACTCGTAACACAGTCATTTGATGGATTTTGTCACCAAATTTTAACAGCCATTTAAGACCTCTGCTCGTGAACAGTGTCACTGTGATTTTCTTAATCTGTCCCAACATTGATTTCACACCACCGCGCCACTGTGTGCTACATGCATGGAAACACATTTTGGGAGAGATGTGAAAATGACAGCTATACTGCTCATAAGGAGGTATAGGTAAAATGGCAATGTTGAAAATCTGGAGTGAAAATATAAAAATTTGTGAACTTACAAGAGTGCGTAGGAACTGCTCAACGACGCTAGTAAAACAGTATTTTAGAATGTCACCAATTTTCAACATGGGTTTTTGGGGCTCACCATGAATAGACACTGTCATTTCACAAATCGGTCCCAAAGGTGGTTCCACATAGTGACCACAAAGTCACCTTTTGGGACAGAATAACAAAATGACAGTGCCAGAATTAAGAGATGGGGTCCCAAGAACCCCATGTTGAAAATTTGATGAAAAATTCCCAAAATGCCTGAGATATGCATCAAAGTTGAAAAACCTATTTAATCCATTATACAGCTTACTGGCATTTCTTCAGTTCGCGGTCAGCTTTGAAGAGTGCAGATGTGTTCCCGGTCCACCAAGATCATCGCACCAGACTCTGCAGGTAAGATGGGGTGAGGTGGGGTGTGGGAGAAGAGGCATGAAAAAGGGTGAGGGCAGGGGGTCAAGACAGTCAGCGAGGGACCGCTTTTTCTTACAAGACATTTTTAAAGATGACATGAGACTTTTGCCACGCTGGGGTGGGCTCCAAGCGTGGCAGCTAGAAAAACTGTTTGGGGGCAGTGGAGCCGATGGGGGATTGGGCACCCCGCCGCCATATGGACTGTTGCCATGTTGTGGTGGGCTCCCAGCTTGTCACCTGGAAGTCTGTTGGGGGATACAGTGGAGTTGACAGGGATTGGGCACCCCATCGTCCTTATGTACTGTTGACACTCTGGGAAGGGCTCCCAGTGTAGCATCTGGAACTCTATTAGGGGGCGCGGGCGGAGCCGATGGCTGACCGTCAGCCAGCCTGATGTGTGTGTGTGTGGGGGAGTGCATGAGCACACTGGGTGGACTCCCAGCATGCTACTTATTGTGGGGGATGGAGCTGTCTATGACAGCAGTTTCAGTGCAGTGCCGGCGACTTTGCATACTGCCGGACGCAGTATGCAAAGTGCCTGCAAGTTACCACCACTGATTGCAGCAGGTTTTGCTTTCAACTGTACACCAATGCATCTGAACAGCTGTCATAGACAGCTCCTACATTCATTGGTGCAGTGCGGCCGTGCCTGCAAAGGCAGCAGTGCATTGGAAGTGGGGAGGCACACCTACAGATTCTTGTATGGTGGCACTATGTTTCTTGCACATGCGTGCAAGCAAACATAATGATCCCAAAGCCAATTTTGCAAAAAAAAGCCATTAGAAAATATTGTAAGTCCACCTGAAATACTGAAACCTTGCTAAATAATGTATAATCCTTGACTCATCCTCAGATGTTTCTCACTTGTCAGTCTGTCATATATCTTTCTTCAAGTGCACACTCAGTACATTGTGTGATTGTTTAACAATGGAGTAGAACAATTCAAAGCTCTACATTATTCTACTAGTAGAAGGTCCCCCCCCATGCACGGAATGATAGCATGGAATACATAGATTCTACCTGTCACTTGTAAAGACATTAAAAAGGACCAGACCAGTATTGAACCCTGTGTAGCAAAGTAATGCACCTGGAAACAAAACCCAGAGGAAGAGTACACAGTGGGGGTGAGATACTGTTAACAACAAAAAGGAAGGGATCAGGGCAGTTATATCAGATGACCTAAAGGTGGGCAAACAATGTGAGAAGGCAGTAAAGAGGGCTGGGGTGGTGGGATACTCTGATACATAGGAGAGGCATCAACAGTAAAAACAAAAGTTGTTATCCCTCTGTACAGACAGTTGGTGAGACCCCATCTGGAGTACTGTGTGCAGTTCTGGAGACCCATCTCTAAAAGACATAGATAGGGTGGAGGCTGTCCAGAGGAGGACAACCAAAATGGTGCAGGATCAGCACCAGAAGACATACAAAGAGAGTCTAAAGGAGCTTAATATGTATACCCTTGAGGAAAGGAGGGAGGCGGGACATGGTAGAAACTTTCAAGTACCTCAAGGGAATCAACAAAGTCCAAGAGGATAGCATCTTTCAGAAAAAGAGATGTGCAAGAACAAGGGCACAATCTGATGATACAGAGGGACAGCTCAGAGGTAATGTGAGAAAGTATTTTTCATGGAGAGGGTTGTGGATGCATGGAACAGCCTTCCTGAGGAGGTCGTGGAGTCCAAAACAGTGGGGAATTCAAGAATGCATGTGACAGACATAAAGCAATTCTAGTAGGGGTAGGAGGAAGTAGGCTGCTGGTTAACTAGGATCTGCAGCTTATCCGTTAGGGCAGGGAAATGGGCAGACTAGGTGGGCCAAGGGGTCTATATCTACCATCAAATTCTATGTTTCTATGTTTAACTGATTTGCAAACAAAGACACACACACACACACACACACACACACACACACACACACGCACACCTGAAGTGTAGCCAGAAATGCAATGAGTGTCTGTCCTGACCCTCACTGGCCTATCTTTCTGTACTGCAGCTCTGGTGACCACCTCAACAGTGACTGAAGCACAGGGGCAGCTAAGGAAGACAGTACCAGGACGACAAACTGGATCCTGAAGATCCAGCGTGAGCTGGCCAGGCTGGCATCACAGGGAACTGAACAGCAGCCCTCAAACACATGAGAGCAGGTGCAGCTGCTGAAGACCAGCAAGCCCCTCAGGACATAGCACATGCTGAAACAAGCACCAATCAGAGGAGGGGCTGGGAGTGCAAAATTTTAAAAAGAATAAAAGTACTTGAGGTAAACCAGGTAAAAATCCTGGAGAACCAGGAGAAAATGTCTCTACTCAGGAAGCTGATTGGTAGACATACTCCTAAGATTAAACACTGCCAGTCAGCACTCCATCGTAAGATTCACAGCGTTGACTTTTCCATTTCATTCCGTGATGGCCACAAAATAACTATCAGTTACTCATACATAGTTTCAAACATGTTTTGTTGTGGCTGTTCTTTTTAACTAACCCTGTTTGATTATAAATAGTTCCTGTTTTATTCTCTTGTTGTTCATCACTTTTGATTTTTCTGTTGTGTTTTGAAATATACAAATGATCTGTTCACAGCTGTGTGCTCTTCCTTGTCTTGGGATGGGATGGGATGGGATGGGATGAGATTATTGACTTACTGTATGTCAAGGTTCAGTGGCGCTTACCTCAGTTGGTGGACAAGCTGGGTGAGACACCACAAAGGCAGTTTACTGTTACAATCAGTTGTTAAACATCACATCAGTGGTAGTCCATAAGTGCAGTACATGCACAGAGAATGACAAACCATGGAAGTTGTGATGCTTTTTGTCAGCAGTGGTCATGTGCTGCTGACTACAGTGACACTGTGCTGACAGTTACTTAGGCACAAACATCCACACATGAAGGAGAAGGATAATGACGATCCAACCTGGTGGCACACAACAGGGAAAAATGCAACAATACTGGCAAGTGCACATGCCAAGGGCAGGTCAAGGTCACAAGCACAGCATAGTGAGACAGTCATTTGATGAACACATGTTCCACATTGAATGCCCCCCACTAGTTGAAGTAACTCTGTACCTATGAACAATTCTACAACACATATGACACTACCTAAGAAGAACCGTGATTGTTAGCGTCCAAGAAACGTTTCTTAGTTCGTGACTATCATAGCCACTGACTGCCATTCCTGCCAACTATGACTGCCTACCACACTGACTATCATAGTACAACCTCAATCTTCTGTATTCCACCCTCCTTCACTATCTGTCATAACACAGTCCTGTGCTATGACAGTATCATAGAAAATTATAATGCAGTACCTACCCGATTACCTGTTTTCATTTTTGAACTGGAACCACCTGCCTGCTGAGTGTTAACTCCAGCAAGTGGTGCACCACAGAACACAGAAATCAGCATTAACAGGAGGGACAAGCAAACATTTGTCCTCAAAATTGTTTAGTTATTTATGTTTTTTAGGGTTGGAGGGAAGGGCCAGGAACATCTGCCAACTTGGACAGTAACCAGCCGCAGCAGGCGGAAACTGGACTGAATAAACTTCAGTGACATAGGCATCCGCTCATAATACAGTTGCAGTCAGCACATCCCTGCAGGTTGCAGACACATTAACTATGTCTCTCTCCTACTCAGGAGAACTCAAAGCCTTCAGCTGTATCTTCGTTGGAGGGCACTGAAAACTATCTTCATCCTCTGATCACTCCTGCTGCTCACCGCCTTCTTCACCAGGATCATGGAATCTTGGGGTTGTTGACAACATGTACTGCTTTGGGAAGAAATGGGAGTTCATTTTAACAAATGTTAGGTACTCCACATTACGTTCTGACAGGCAGCTTCGACGGTAAGTCATAATTGAACCAGCAGCACTAAAAACTGTTTCTGTGCTTATGCTGACACAGGGACATTTGAGGTACTCATGGAAATAGCAGCAAGTGCATGCCAGATTTTGAGCTTGCAGAGCCAATACTCAAGGGATTCAGCCTCAATACTTAGCACCTGCAGGTCATCAAGATAAGACTGCACCATATGGCATGCAGACAGCTGAGATCTGTACTTCCCTCAGGTGGCTGCCGTGAGGAAACACCAATGTCCTTCAGCATGGACCAGAGAGGTTTGTGCCACCACTACTAACTTATGATAATGAAGGTGAAGGAGCAGACACTGTATTGGTGGAAGAGAAGGATACAGGGTAAGAGATGGTTGAAGCCTGATGTTTGTCCCCTGCTATTTGTTTTCTTCCACCCTTACCTCTGAATAACTCATTCAGTTTTCAACCTTGCTGTGCAGGATGACTACATAATGATTCAGATCATCCTTCCCACCAGGAAGAAGTGCAGTCATGCCCTGTTTGTACCTGGGATCCAGCAAGGTTGCCAGGATATATGCCGCAGTGTTGTTAATATGAATGACACAGGATCATTATCACAAAGATGCATGATGAGGTGAGCAAGCTCAACTTCAACTGTGTCTGCAGCCACTTCAAATTGCCCTTTACATTGCACAGTGCATGGTGTACAATGCGCAGCAATGGTATCACCTGGCTCAAGCATGTGTTGCCTGTGCTCACCACCTGTGTCACCTGTTCACATTAGTCGTGGTACCTGGATAGCACTACCCATCAAATACCACTAGGATGGAGTCAAGCGACATGGCTGACTGTGCTCCCCGATCCTGCATGTGCATGACATACTTTTGGAGTGGTTTGTACTGTTCATACAGCCACTCAAGCATATAAGAGTGAAATTCCAGTGAGTTGGCACATTGAACTTCAAGTGGTGCTGTGGTAAATTGTTTGCTTTCTGTAGAGCACGAAGGTCTGCTCTAGCCAGTGCCGAATGACTGAAATGAATGCAGATTTTATGGCTGACAGTCAACATGGCACTAACTGCTTGCACTTCAGACAGGACCTCACAATTAGACTAGGCACATGTGCAAAACAGGGGACATGATAAAAGCAGCCATCAGTGATGGCTTTGATGGCATTACGGACAATTGTCACTGGCAAAATATGCTACATTGAATCCATGGGGCTTTAGCCAGTGTGTAATAGCCTCATTGATGTGGGTGAGAATTCTGTCTGACATATGGGACCCATTCATATGCTCCATGCTTAATGTGGCATGCTGTCGACAACCAGTAGTACTGATGCAAGTACTCAAGGAACACGTAGATGAGGATAGGGTGCAGAGCATAAACATGAGGAAAAAGCCCAGTGTGCAGTAATGCACATATAACTAACACCGATGATGGGCCACTGGTCCAGATGTCCGTGGTGAGGTGAATGCTGGTTACTGCTGAGTGTGACAGAACTTGTGACACCATGCATGCAAGGTCATTGCACATAGCTGGAATAGCCTTAATGCTAAAATACGTTCAACTAGGAACTTTAAATTTAGCACAGCCTTCTTTGTCAGTTCTCTAAATCCTTCATTCTCAACAAATGAAAATGGCAAAGGTCTTTTGCCAGCATCTTAGCCACAGCCGTTCTGAGCTCTTTTGTCACCAGTTGTTTACAATGATATTTTGTGTGCTTGCTTCATGCTGATTTGATATCTGGCTGCTTAAGCCTCTGAATATACAGGACTGTGGGTTGTGGTTTGGCTTTGCCAAGTATGGTCATGTGGCTTTGGCTGACTTGCGGTATCAGGGACATGCTAGCACTGCAGAAACCTCAGTATGGGTACAGATGGATCAACCTGACTAATACCTCCATGAGTATCTGCGTGTGGGGTAGAATCCAGTACGGGTCAAATGTTACATCATCTACTGGCTGTGAACCTTCACTTTCAGTAGTAGAAAGTGCGCACAGATGCCAACCTCTTATGTTGGATCCACTTAATGGGTGCTTACTTTGCATGTGACTATCATACCAGTCATGCCATAGTGTGAACCCAGTTTGCCATGACTAATCTTGGAATGACAGATGTTGCACACACAACACTGTCATCAGAATCATCAATCACAAAAAATCCCACCAATGAATATCCCTCCACACACAGAGTTTTTGGGTGGTGGGTAGATAGGGATGGTGACACAGACATGGGGTGGGCAAAATAGTGTTCATGCTGTTGCTTTCCACCGATCTCATTTTGGATACTTGCTGACCCCTGACCATGACAGGGTGCTGCTTTGGGACTGATGGAAGAGAGATTACCTTCCCTTTGCCAATAACAGTTTGGCTGCTGCTTGTGGACATGGTGGCTGCCAACTAGGGTCAACTACTGGATCATCACCCTCAGAACCATAATCAATACTACCCTCCATGCTTTCTGTAATTTCCATTGGAGAAAGTAAAGGCTGACTATATACAAGGTCTGCTTTCTCAGTGACATTCTCTTCAACATGAACACTGCCACTAACAGTGTGTTCATTATGAGAATGTTTATGTTCCTCAGACACATTTGAAAGCCGTATCTGCTGCTGTTCATTATCTCCTCCCTCCAGTAACTGGTCCTGCAACGCCTCTTACTGTCATTATCTGTCACACTGCCTGCCACTGTACCAAACCCTCCATGCTCTTATTCACTACCAGCTCCTGAGTTAAACCATGGATCTCCTGGGACTGAGACAGTTCACTATTTTCAGGCTCATCCTGAGACCCCTGGGACTCACATAGTAGTGTGGCAACATCAAATGCAGTCTTTTTAAGCTGCTGTTTAGAGCGATGAACTACACCAGCACTGGGAGTAGCAGTACTTGCGCTGAGTGCCAAAGAAGCTTTAGGGTCTGATTCCTGTGAAGCCAACAGTGGCTGTGGCACAGCATGTGGTATGGATGGCATTGCAGTACCAGTAGAACTTGCAGTGCAGCTACTAGTAACACCTTCCACAGCACCCTCTCATGCCCTTGTGACACCCTTTGACTGATGCTCTACCTATGATACTTTCACTTTTTTTCCACGTCCTACTCACTTCCCACTGCCTTTGCCTGACATGTTCTACTGCCTGTACTTTGCTGGACCCTAAAATATCAAAAGTATTACAGAAATAAAGAGACACTAGTAGACAGACAGACTACAGAAGACAGAGTAACACAAGATATTGTGTTACCAAAAAAGTATGAACTATCTGTGACACAGCAGTCAAAGTGCAGATAACAGCAACATATTTCTTCTACTGAAGAAAACTGGTGGATTTAATCACTCCAAGAGACTGTCCTGTGCTGCAGAACAAACAGTTCTCCCTCTTCAGAAATCAACTTGAGTGAGTAGCTACACAATAAGAAATGTGTGCTGCCTCCCCTCCCCCTGAACCTCATGTGGTTGCGGAGCTGAAAAACATTTGATCAGAGCTAGTTGCAGTGTAATTTGACTTTTCCATGGGATTTCAGTGCTTAACCATGAATTTGCACTAAACTGCAGAATTTTAACTAACCAGGCAGCACACCATGTGACTGCAGAAATGAAAAAATGTGATCAACTGTAGCTATGGAAAACAATGGCCATATCTGCAAGATTTCTGACCATAACTGCAGAATTCCAGGCTGCACACCATGTGACTGCAGAACTGAAAATCATGTGATCAGAGATACATGCGGAAAAAATCAACATTTCTGCGAGATTTAGGTGCTAACTGTGGATGTTTTCAATACCGCTGAATTCTAAGAAGCGCAATATACAACATGGTGAAAAAACATAAAAAACACACAAATAATTACTTTAAGACAACACAGTTAAGGTGTTCAACAGACAAGGTGATTACATTCAGTATGTGACCAGTGCAATTAAGATGCCACTTTCAGAAAATGAAATATAGACTCACATTGATGGCAGGAATAAAATAACGCATAATCACATTTAAATCACAGGAAAATACATGATTTTGAGAAATTATTAACTAGAAACATTATTTCTGCAGTTTTCAACAAAAGTCCACATTTACAACTGACTTTTATGCAGAACTAGAGCGAAATCGCAGTAAATAGGTGAAAGTTCGAAATTCCGCCACAGGTGGAAGAGCTGGAAAATTCCTAAATATTTTCGAAAGTTTGCAGAACTTCAAGAATGGTGGAAATTCACACTTTCTACCACCCATGTTAGACACCTTTGTCCAAAAGGTGGCTCAGTCCTGTGGTTTACCCTCCAATTCCATGCCTGTTGAGTTTCGTACTTCAGAACACTGTAGAAAGATAATGAATTGGCTAAGACAGGACAAAAATAAACTCTCTCAATACTACTGTTGCTCTGGCTGTATTTGACAGTGTCACATGGATTATTGTAAGGATGTTGAAATTGTACTGGCTAATCGTATTATATGTAACTGGTAACACATGATGGGGTGTGCATTGCAGGGTTGCAATGCATGGGTATCAGTGCATAGTGATGTACAAGACAGCGGATGAGTGCCTTCACACCCATGGTAGTGTGTTGCAACCGTGGTAATCTAATCATCCCCTGGCTTCTTGCATTTTACAGATTGGTCTGGGTATTCAAAATGTGGTTTCTAATTGTAGTCATGCAAATACATCTTTTTAACACAGGGATGATAACCAATCCAATTACTGAAATCCATTTCCAATTTTATGATATATGCTGAAAACTGAAAAAGGATTTAATTCAATATGATTGGTTGTTGCCAGTGAGTTATAAATTTCTAATGCACCATTACATCTAGAAACAACATGTGGAATACACAAACCCTTTTAATAACCACTATAAGCCATCAGGGGCTGTGCATTACACAGCTGAAATGCATATGTAACCCCTTTGTTGCCAGGTTACTAGAATCCCAGTAAGATCTAGTGGTAGGCAGGAAGGCAGCTTGTGAAACTCCAGTTAAATGGGTTTCACACTGTCTCCTCTGTCCTCAGTCACAGCTGAGACTTGAGAGATGACATCATTATAGAACTGCCAGCTGCATGAGCCACATTTGGAATCTTCAGCTCAGTGAGTGAAGTTTAGAACTTTGGGAAAGTCAAAGTGAGTCTTCCGTTTGTCCTTAAACAAGAAAGAAGCATTAGTGTGCAGTGTGATTTCTCACTCAGAAAAAGGAACTGTTCCTGTATTTTACCTTTTTAAGTGGTGAGACCGCCCACCGGTCTCAGTGCCCCCTCCTCTGGGGAGGAAATTCTCTGTGGGTTCCAGGGGCAATCCCTTCTCCCACTCTGGGAAGGAAGCTGCCTGATTTAATTTCAGTCTGTTCATGTATAACAGCAAAGGTTACAGTACTTCGCCTGTGGGGCACCTGCAACGAATGGGTGAGTGTTTGGCTGCATTGGAAGGGGCAAACAACTTTTTTTCTTCAGTTGGGAAATAAATGTGGACTGCTATTTGGGAGGACTATGTCAACTAGGACAAATAAATAGAGCAGTCAACTGTTTAAAGTTTAAACAAATTTAAAGTTTGCTGTACAGGGGTGCTTCAGGTCATCCACCGTTCAATCTACATTTAAAGTCTAAAGTTTTCTGTGTGTCAGAGAAATGGCCAGGTATGGGCTGTAGGAGCTGGTGGGAAACCCCCATCTTTAGTAACCAGGTCCACCTCTACAGATTTCTTCTGTGTTTTTGCTACCTCCCTCATGTGCTTGGCCAGTGATGGGGTGGGTACCCAGATGTGGGTCGCCAACTTGAAAATCTCTCTAGGAGTCAGCAGACTCTAAGTGGTGTGGGAGCCACAGGATGGAAAAAATTACTCCTTGTTGGATGGGAGTCTCCTTGTTTGATGGGAGTTTCGATTGGAAGCACGAAAACAAATCTCTAGAGTCACAGACTTCAAGTGGTGTGGGAAGCCACAGTTTGGGAGTCTCCTTGTTTGATGGGATGTCTTTCCAAGTAAAGTTTGGGTTCATTCACCAAGTGGACCGTTAGTCGAGTGGCTGGCAGGGAGCAGGGCCAGTCGGGCTATGTATCCAATGCACATGCAAAGTCCGGGTGAGTGTCTCTTGGGTCCAAAGCCAGACATCTGTAGTAATGTGTTCATTCCTCAAATGGACCGCTGTGTTTAACCTCTAATCTGCATTACAGTAGCGTAGCCCTTTGGGGGACCATGCAGTGCTTTGTTTATGTTCAGTGAATTAATAAATAAAGCCACACTGAAAATCAATTCTGGTTCTGGACATTACAGTTATTGCTTCCTGTAGTTGGATTTACTTGGGTGCCCCTGTGCAGAGTAGCCAAACCTAGGTCTCTTGTGCCAGGTAACCTCATCCTTCCCCGAACCCGTAGATACATATGTATATCCATGTTACACATGTCTACTGGCAGGACACACTAGGGCCATGGCTGCATAGTAAAATGCCACCCCTAACAGTGCCTTACAATTGTGTAGCTCACACCATGTTGTGTCTTATTGCTGACATATATTTGAAGCACAAAGGACAAGAAACATTGATCATAAACAGTGTGTTCTGATGCCTCGTGGTTATGGCTCCAATTTGCCTGTTGAACTGCACAATCACAGACACAAGGATTAAGAATACCTCTGTGACAGAACCCACTGGTTGTGCATAGTTGCCCTGCAAGTATCCTTGAAGTAACATTTCTGAGACAGTAATTATTATGTCACATAATGATACAGTAAGTTGAGTAGCACAAGTAACTTTTGGTACAAGATGAATATAGTTTATAGTAGAGCATTATTCTATATTAAATCCATTCTTTTCAAAATGCTGTTGTACCACAGCTCAAAGGTCACAGAATGTGACTGTACCCTTCTTTGGTAGATCAGCATTCTAGAACCTTTAGAGACTACACAAGTCAGTTTTATTGTAAAAGAGCAGAAAACACAAATGCACCCATTTCACATAATACTATACACTATAAAAATACTGGATAAGGAACTTTATGCATAACAGTGTGTTCTGCCACAGAGGTTCTGATCCCCATGGACCTCTCAGCTTCGCCCCAAGGTGAGAGGAATCAGAACCCCTCTGTGGCAGAATACACTGGCCATGGATAGCGTCCATCCAGTATTCTCTATATCCTTATCTCACATCATGTTATACCACTGTCAGTTACTTGAACTGTACATTACCAACACATGTCTCTGAGTCCATCTCAAGGGCAGATGTTACACATATAGAAACTATGTACTGTACCTGAACTAGATCCATGGACGCTACCTTCTTGATGTCCAGGTCCATTATGGTGTAAAGACCAGTGACCCAATGAGTCGCATCTGCCATCTCCACCCAGAATCACCCTGTTCTGTTTCAGCTCCTCAATGAACACCTGTGGATGGCGTTGCCACTCATTGTTCATGGCAGGTAAGATGTAGGACCACTGAACACTGTGATAGTCACCATAGATGGCACCGGTAGATTCATCAGTTTGAGGAACCTAAGAACTTTAGCAGGGTAATTCCACTGCAGAAGACAGCACTGCATGTTAGGACGTTACCCTTGTGGCATGGTCTGATCCATTTGTTGACTATCCCAGACCAGACTATACCCATGGTGGCATGTGCATTGAACTTGTACCATTGTGCCAGAATGCGTACCATGTTGCAGTTGTGGTACAGACACATTCGGGACAGCATGCAAAAAGCAGTGCTAGAATTTTCTGGGAAACCATGTAGTACTTTTCAGCATCAGGGTCAACATCAGCAGTATCAAGAGTCAACACATTACAGACTTGAGTATTATTGCAACTTTTTGGCTGCCTGTTCTGACATCGGGTCATAATCTGGGTCAGAGTCGGGATCATCGACTTCATTATCAGGACGAGGAATTGAATATGATATTCTCTTCCTCTATGCTTCCTAGTGGGGATTTGATGAGGCGTGAACTCCAATTGCTGTTTCTGATTCTGTGTCACACTGTATGCCTATTGATATAATGGGTTTAATAATGGATACTTTATCTTGAATACTTTCATCATTACTAGATATTTGAAGCATGTGACATTTTGAACAGTTGGCACCATAAGTGAGGTTGATGTCCTCCACTGGTGATTCACCTAATATAAACAAAATTTAATTTCTGGTAGTTGAACAGCTGCTACCTAATGTCGAATCGAAATTTAAATCCATAGTGAAATCTAGAAGTATGAATGTTTCTGAAAACTGATCAGAAAAACTGCTGTCACAGATCACATCTTCTAGATGAACAGTTTCTACAGTGCTGGTCTCTGTGTTCATGACATCCAGTCCAGAATCTGCATGCACAGTTGTGTTGCTGTCTGTGGTAGGTGATTCAGCTTCAGAAGTTCTAGGTCATGGTTGTGCTTCATGAGCTGGAGTACTTGAGATGTACACTGGATTAAATATGTTATCTAGCAACTGAAATATCAAATCAAAAAAAAAGTTAGGACCGCATACAAAAACTGTAACAACAAAAAAAAAAAACAGACTCACATTTAACACATCCATGTGTAGGTCACTATCTTGAATGGGTACAATGTCAGTTGAACACAATGAGACAAAATGGAACAGATTTGCAAATGCACAGCTTTAGTCACATCACCATGGCAAATTAGCGTGTTGTGACAGGAGATGCGGGCAAGGTGCATTACTGGCTGTGTTGTGCACAGATATTGTCACACAGGAGGACCTGGAGACTCTGGATAGGTGGTCACACACTTGAAATTGAAGTTCAATGACAAGACATTTAGGGTTCTCCTTGGGGCTTACAAAGCAGGATCATGAGTATTTCCTGGGTGGGGAGAAACTGCAGGTTTCAATGTGGGGTGGGCAAAGGATCTTGGGTGAGAGTGGATACAAAATGAATAACTGAGTATTGTAGGTGGTCGGTGGCTAAAGTGAATAAAATGATGAGTGCATTGACAGTGGGATAACCTAGAGGAAAAGAGAGGTACTTCTCCCTCTATGTAACTGCCTGGTTGAACCCAGCACCTAGAGTATTGCGTACAGTTTGGTGTTTCCTATACAGCACATCATAGGTACTGAAAGGTACAAAACAATGTGCCTACCCTCTGTCCAGATACACAGTGTGTATAGCAGTGGGAGCTAGAGTCAGGAATCGACAGAGGACAGAAGGATGGAAGGAGGTGCTTGATGACAGTGTACATGTGATCTATATGCCCTCAGGCATAATTGTAATTCCTTCTCATGATCTCACATTCACATAAGGGCAAAGTCAAGCATTTAGGCCAAAAGCACATGGGGTGCATTACCCGATTTGAGATGGGGTGTTAGGGTTAGCATATGAAGTCATGTTCACCCGGGAACAATGGGATGCAGATCCTGTTATGATTGGGGCAGGAGGGGCACCACTAGACTACCAGGGAAGTTCGATTTGTGATTCCAGCATGGATGGGGTCAGGAAAAGGGAGGGAAGCCACTGGACTGGTACCACTAAACAACCAGAGATATTACAGGAGAATGTCAGTCATGTTCAGTACAACGGGCAGGAAGGGGGTTCCAGTATATCTGGAGGGAACGGATTACCAGGGAACAGTGGGACATATATCCCGTTACGATTGGGGCTGGGAAGGGGCACTGCTAGACTACCAGGAAGTCCATTGTGTGATTCTTGTATGGGCAGGGTTGGGGAAGGAGGAAAGCCACTGGACTGGTACCACTAAACAACCAGAGATATTACAGGAGAAAGTCAGTCATGTTCAGTGCAATAGACAGGAGGGGATCCATTATACAGGGGCACTGGACTACCAGGGAACAGTGGGATGTTTATCCCTGTTATGACTGGGGCTGGAAGGAGGGCACTGCTAGACAGTGGGATGCTTTGTGAGCTGCAGAGAGGTCACAGACAGAAACACTTGAGCTATAACATCACAAACCACATACAACAGACTGTCAGATGACAGCCCAACATACAGGAAAACAAATAAAACACAGTGCACACTGACAGATTAGGTTATATTCAAAACATTTCTGTCACAAACCTCAGTACAATGGTGCTTCAGATAAGCCATCCTCGTCATCTGCATTGCATTGTCCCCATGGTCATGTTCAGTGCCAAATATTATTGGGATGGCATCTGGTATCAGTTTAGGCTTTACATTCATTCAAGCCAAGTTCTGCCAGTTTTACTGGGTCACGGTCATGGTTGGACTGACTAAAGTGTGCAGAACAGATGTGACTGTATTGCATGAGTCCAAGCACGAAGATAACTGCCATCACGAGGAAAGCCAAAGAAATGTAAGCCACATCCACTGCTGCTTTTATTGGAATAGCCAAAGACAGCACAGTATGGCATTATAAATCGATGAAGATTGTGTCACAAAAATAATAATTAACTGACCAGTACAACTACAAAACAAACAAAAACAAAATAGTAGAATTTACTCCCTATGTCTAACACAGAAATATAAGTATGCAATCAAAACCAGAGCTATCAGTACCATCTGAGGTATGCCTCACAAATGATTTTCCTCAAAAATAATGGAATGGGCAAAGAATGTCAATTGCATGTACATGAATAAATATGATATAAAGAAAAAAACATCCAGAAATACTGCCAAAGCTCCCTTGTCATAATAATCACACAAACAGAAAAAGAAGGACACATTATGCATTTGTTTTCTGTTGGATACTTTATTTGTTTATTTACTTGTTATTCAGCTGGTATCGATGGCGGATATGCCACGAGCTGTCTGAGGCACCAGTACTGAACAGCACTGACAGATGGCATTGCTGGGTAAATACAAAAGCAGTGGTGCCAGTTTGAGACACTGCTTCAGTCGGGGACACTTTCTGTCATGCTTTGTGAAATACAATAAAACTAATTACTTTTATTGTGTTTCACATCTCAACAACCCCAGCCATGCAGAGAAAAGGCACTCTTCTGGAACAGCACTTCATTCTTTTACAGTGCTGCCCCACCTTGCTAGAATTATGCCATTGCTGAGTGGGGTTACAAGGAAGTTTAATAAGTGCACACCATGGAGAAATGCAGAGAAAACACGACTCATTCGAAATTATGAGGGGAAATAAAATACTTTTGCATTGGATTGTGTACATGGAATCTGGCACAGAAACATATTGGGGTGGACTACAGAAAATGTAAGTACAACAGAGAATGAACAGCTAAAAAAGTATTTAGGTTGTCTTTAACAACTCAGATTGTACCGAACATGTGGAAAGGGGCATATGTGACACCGATCATTAAGGGATGGCAAGCAAATAATACAAGTAACTATATGCCCATTTCATTATTGTCTCAGGTTGGAAAGATTCAGGAAGCCTTTTGCATTGTCAAATAACAGATTACTTGGAAGTATAATATACTTATAACTTAGCAGCATGGTAGGCATGGATGTGGGACGACAATGGCCTTGGTCAGGTTCACAAGTGATCTCCAGAAAAACATGAATGAAGGCTTTATATGCAGGAGCAGTGTCTGTGGGCCTGAACAAGGCCTTCAATCTGTAGACCACCCACTATTGGAAACAAAATTGTCTGAAATAGGTTTCCGGGACCCAGTAGTAAACTGGTTACATAGTTATTTGACTGGAAGGAAACTATAAGTACAGGTAAATGGGGTGTTATCAGACTTAATAGATGTTTGCTATGGGGTACCACAAGACTCAATATTGGGGCCCATGTTATTTTTGCTTTGTATTAATGAGTTGCCTACTATATGTACAGATTGGTACCCAGTTATAATAGTGCTACATGATTAGTGCCAGTCTACAGAGCATTAGTTTGTGTAGTGCTATCACAGACAGTGAGAGGATATACAGCACTTTCAGTAAGCACTCCCTAGTTGCTGTCCATGGTGCTAATGGCACACAAGGGCACCAGGATCCAGGAGGCTTACTGAGCTGCTTCCATGGCATGGAGGCCTGGGGCATCAAACAGCTTGACCACTGGCATTAGAGACCAGAGTTCTAATCCTGGTCTCCTTCCATTTGGCACAAAGGGACTTGTATTTTTATATGGGGCAGTGGGAACAGTATTCCACAGTCCCACAGATTTTAACTTTCACCATGATCCGCTCCCCTCATGGTGAGAATCCTAAAGTAAGTGGCGGGGTGCAGCCCCTGCAAAAACAAATGACACTATTACTGCTGCACAGCTCTTGCCCAAGCTATTATTGTCGGTGCTGTTCTGACCCAGTATGGTACAGATTCACACATGGTGTTATATGCAGACCCTTCTGTGGGTCTCCTTTGTGGAAGTTCCCAGCATCCTCCTTGGTTTCCAGTGCAGGTGCCTCTATAGAGGAACCACACTCTGCCAAACAGCGTATGAATTGTGGAGAGGTACAGCTGGAGGGATGTGCCTCCATCCACCACCCTCACCCTCCCTGAGCCCACTGTGGTCCAACTGCTCCACTTTCTTGGCAACCTCTGAGGCATCGGTGGTGGCCCTAGGTCCCTGGGTGGGAGAGGAGGTCCCCATCCTGGCCAACTCAGCCTGAGATGATCAGCCTCCTCCCACAACCCAGAGAGGTGCATGCAGATGGGACAACACCACATCCATGTCTCCTGGAAGACTGCCGCTCCACAGTCACTGCACTGCACTACTCCCAACATGTCTTTTTGTGGCCCCTCAACTTTTGTTATGTATGCTTACTTTTCCTCCCTCTGTTTATATTTTATTTTTAATTTTTTCTCCCTATTTTCCTACAGCCTTCATGCCCTTAAAGCTCCTGCTTTTCCTGTTCTGGGACAGGATGTTCCTATATTCCTCAATAGTCTCCTTCTTACTTGCTCAGAGTCAGACCTCCAGCAGCTAGGGGTCATGGAGAGCTACTTTTTCCTTCAGGATGGTGAGCCTTTTGTGCCTCTGTGATCACTGCCTTCCTGCTCCCAGACAGGAAGTTCCTGTTATCAGCCAAATCCTGTGCCTATAAAAGTGTAACTAGCTAAGTGTGGTGGGGTGGTGGTGAGGAGGACTATATAGACCCAGTAGAGTAGTAAAGTTCTAACAGCACCTCCTTCTTCTTGCTAGTCACTGCCAAAAGCTATCTAGGACAGTTTTAAATCTCAACACCTATCTTCTTGCTGCCTAAGCCACTCTCCTAATTCACAGTTCCTTCTTCACCTAGCTAACTGCATAGAAGAGTTCCATAACCCACCTCAGACAAACACACTAACTTTTTGTATGTTGTTTGTTTATTTTACCCTAAATTGAAGGTCAAAGTAGTGGGTTCTAGTTCTTAAGTCCCAATAGAGTAGTAAAGTTCTAACAGCACCTACTTCATCTTGCTGTTCTCTGCCAAAGCTATCTCTGACAGCTTTACATCTCAAACACCTGGCGTCCTGCTACCTAAGCCACTCCGCCTAATTCACAATTCCTTCTACACCTAGCTAACTGAACAGATAACAGTTCCCTTCACCCAACTCAGACAAACACACTAACTCTTGTTTTTTTTGTTTTTTTTTACCCTAAATTGAAACACCTGGCTTCCAGAAGGTCCCAGTAATAGAGTTCTAGGTCTTAAGTCCTAGTACAGTAGTAAAGTTCAACAGCACCTCCTTCCTCTTGCTGTCCTCTGCCAAAAGTTATCTAGGGCAGTTTTAAATTCAAGCACCTGGCTTCCCTGCTGTCAAAGCCACCCCCCAATTCATGGTTCCTTCTTCACCTAGCTAACTGCACAGATAACAGTTCCCTTCACTCAACTCAGACAAATACACTAACTTTTTTCACCCTAAATTGAAGGTCCCAGTAGTAGTGTTCTAGTTATTAAGTCTCAGTAGAGTAGTAAAGTTCTAACAGCACCTCTTGCCTCTTGCTGGTCTCTGCCAAAAGCTATCTAGGGCAGTTTTAAATCCAAACACCTGATTTCCTGCTGACATAGCCACTCCCCTAATTCACAGTTCCTTCTTCACCTAGCTAACTGCACAGATAATGGTTCCCTTCACCCAACTCAGGCAAACACACTATCTCTTGGTTTTTTGTTTTTACACTAAATTGAAGGTCCCAGTAGTAGCGTTTTAATTCTTAAGTCCCAGTAGAGTAGTAAAGTTCTAACAGCACCTTCTTCCTCTTGCTGTTCTTAAATAAATACATATATCTAGCACCTTGTGGCTCAGCTGCACTGTCCCCAAACCCTGCACCAGTTCACCTTTCTCAATAGGGCCAGAGCTATCTCAGTTACTGCCACCAGCAGTCCTCTGCCTCTGCCCACCATTAGAATTAACCTGAATTCTTGCTTTCCATTGGCCATTTTCTGTTTGTCAATATTTCTTGGTAATGACAGCCCGTGCTTAAGTGTAAAGCTGACTGATGCATCCTAACTGCTTTCCTTTTATCATGCCAACAAGGAAATGAACCTGCCTCTCTACACCTCCTCTACACATTTGACAATGAACAGCATTAACTCAGCTCCCCACCTGACAGGGTTCAGTAACAACACCATGGACTGTGTGAGCAAAGCCTCAAGTTGCAGGCCTATATAGCATGAGTTCTTGCCTACGCCTGCATATGCTTTGGTGCCACTTCAAGAACCATTCAGATCCTTTTTTTATTTTAAGCTATATCATAGATACATAGATACATAGACAGTGTCGGCAGATAAGGGCCTATGGCCCACCCAGTCTGCCCATTTGAGCTTGTAAGTTCAGTTTGTTTTCCTAGAAGTCTGTTGCCCTTACCCTGACCTCCAGAATTCCTTTATGTCTATCCCATGCATTCTTAAATCCGTGATTGTTTTAGCCCCCACCACTTCCTCTGGCAGGGTGTTCCACTTGTCCACCACCCGTTCTGTGAAGAAATTCTTTCTCATGTTTCCTCTGAATCGTCCTCCTCCAACTTCATCCATGCCCTCTAGTCCTGGAACATCTTTTTCACTTAAAAATAGTGTTTTCCTGCACCCTGTTCCTCCTGTGAGATACTTGTATGCCTCTATCATATCCCTCTCCTCCTCTCCTCCAGGAGTACATGTTCCGTTCCTTCAACCTGTCTTCATAGGACTTGTGATGCAATCCATGCACCATCTTTGTTGCCGTCCTCTGAAACTTCTCTACCCTGTCTATGTCCTTATGTAGGTATGGTCTCCAGAACTGTACACTGTACTCAGGTGGGGCCTCACTAGTGTCTTGTATGGCGGATTATGACCTCCCTTTTTCCTGCTGGTGATGCCCTGCCTATACATCCCAGCATCCTATTTGCTTTACCTGCTGCCTTGTCACACTGTTTCCCCTTGAGGTCATCAGAGATGACAACCCCAAGATCCCTTTCCTGCTTGGTGCATGCTTATCCTCACCCCCAACTGATATATTGTGCCAGGGTTTTTGTGCCCTATATGCATTATCTTGCACTTCTTTGCATTGAATTTCAACTGCCAAACCCCTGACCATTCTTCAAGTTTCTGCAGGTCGCTTCTCATTCTGTCTACACCCTCTGGTGTGTCTAATCTGTTACAGAGCTTTGTGTCATCAGTGAACAGTGAAATTCTGCCTTCTAGGTCCTGCACAATGTCACTGATGAAGATGTTGAATGGGACCCGGTCCCAGCACTGATCCTGTGGTTCCCACTGGTCACTCTTCCCTCTGTGGAGTGACAGCCATTTACCACCACCCTCTGTGTCCTGCCACCCAGCTAGTTACCTACCCACCACACTACTGTCCTGCCCACACCCATATTTCACAGTTTGTGTAATAGTCTTCTATGTGGCACAGTGTCAAAGGCCTTGCTGAAGTCCAGATAGGCCATGTCCACTGCCCTCCTGATCCACCTCGCTAGTCACCCAGTCAAAAAATTCAATGAGGTTGGTCTGACATGACCTCCCCTGGTGAAACCATGCTGCCTTGAGTCCTGTAGTCCATTGACAACCAGATGTTCCACCAATCTCTCCTTCAGTAGTGCTTCCATGATCTTCCCCACTACCGAGGTGAGGCTGACTGGTCTGTAGTTCCTGCTTCCTCTTTGTTCCCACTTTTGTATAAGGGGACTACATCTGCTGTCCTCAGTCTTTGGGTACCTCCCTGTTTCCAGTGATCGGCTAAACAGGATAGCCAGAGGTTCAGCCACCACCTCTCTTAGTTCTTTAAGGACCCTGGGGTGCACCCATCTGGCCCCATTGCTTTATCAACTCTGTACTTCCAGTTCCTTCAGGACCCTTTCTCGTGTAAAGGGACTTGTGTCCATTTCTGCACCATTCTCACCTTGTACTCCTTCAGACCCATTACCCTCCTCTTCCTCAGTAAAGACTGAGCAGAAATACCTGTTCAACATATCAGCTTTACTGTTGTCATCCTCCATGCGGCCCCCATCCTCCCCTTCAGTCTCACTATCCCTCCCTTTGTCTTTCTTTTTTCACTTATGTCTCTATTAGTACTATGCAAATTTTCATGCTACAAAATTTAATGCCTCTAGGCAGTCTTACACCTTCATCCTACCACTTGGCATCCAAATTTCAACTGTGCCATCAACTTCTAGGCCCATAATCTCCTCTGCTCAGTTATACTACACATGATCTTCCCATCAAACTCACAGTATGCTTAACATGCATATTCTAGTTTACTATTTCTGTCCTACTGGTACAAAGTCACTTTTCTCTGGCACATACTGTATTACTTGAAGATGTCCATTACTCCATTCCTATATAATCAATTTATTCTATTACAACTTAATCCAACTCACTCCAAATCTTGATGACCCCCACCCTTTGCAACCCCCTTCAGCTTATTCTGCTGAGTGTCTCCCTGACAAGATGGGGTGGGCATTGTTCACAACAACTGTAGGGTCTTAGAATATTTGTGTCCATTGCAAACCATTGGTAGCTTTCAGGCATCTTCTGTTATGGCTGCAGGGTACAGCTCTGCAGATGTCTTGCTATCACAGTAGAAAACTAGAGCTCATCAGGTTTGAATGAAAGTCATAAAATTGGAGTTGCATTACAATCACTCTGCTAGAGGCAGTCTGGTGTGTCCTTACATCGCACTTTTTCCTTCTGTCTGAAAAAAAAAGCATTTCTTTCTTTCACTCTGACAGTGTTTTAAAGTTTTGATGGGAAATAATGATCACTAGTAATACATGCATTTCAATTGGAAGTTGTGCATAACAGGACCTGTGTGATAAGGCAGTTACTAGTTTCAATCTGAGCAGTATTCTCTTTCAAGAAAGAGCCACCTTTGTGAGTAGTGTGGAGGGCAGTCCTGGATGCAAGTGCACCTTGCACCATATCAGTTTAAGCAGGCACCTTGTGTCAGATGCAGGGCTTTGAGAATTGGGCCCTATGTTGCAATAATCAAAAACAGGGAGTACAATTTTCTGAACAAGATCTTGCCTAACGGTAGTGGTAAGGAACTGTGGTTCCTGTAAATGGTCAGAAACTTGGGGTGCAGTTTTTCAGAATGGCATCAATATGTACAGAAAGATTAAGGTGTTGGTCAAGCCAGACACCCAGGTATTTTAAAGAGGTGGTGTCCTCTAGTTTTGTCCCATCAAGGGTGTGGAAGGGAGAAGGAGGTCAGAGAGAGATTATCTGCCTAGTGTCAGTGGTCATGAAGACTGTCTTCTTGGTGTTGAGGAAGAGTTGATGTGAGCTTAGTCAGCACTGAACATTATTAAAGTCAAGCTGTAGTCTGGAAGTCACATCGGAGGAGACTGTCCAGAGGTGAACAAGACCGAGTCATCAGCATACATATGGATAGAGGATGAGAAGCATACTGACAGAAGGTCATTTAGAAAAATTGAGAATAAGAGTGGGCCAAGTACAGAGCCTTGAGGCACACCAGTAGAGATGGGTAGTGGAGGGACATAGAGTCAGCTGTTTTAACATACTGAGTTCTACCTACAGGTAGGCTCTGAGCCAGTTGCAGGCAGACAGAGACAAGCCAGCTGATGACAGAGTTTTGAGGAGGAGGGAGTGGGAAACTGTGTCGAAAGCCTTGGCAAGGTCGACAAAGATAGCAGATGTAATGGCCTCTATCAATGGCAGAATGAATAGAGTCAATGAGTCTAAGTAGGGAAGTGGTTGTGAGTGATTCTTCTGAAAACCAGATTAGAAAGATGTGAAGGAGGAGGAGTCATTAAGAAAGGAGGAGAGTTGGGAAAGAACAAGGTGTTCTGAAGTATAGCCAGGGTGGGTAGAAGCAGATGGGGTGGTAATTCCCAGGATGAGAGATCACCTCCCTTTGGTAGGGGAGAACTGTAGCATGATTTCAGGCTTCAGGGATAGTCACAGTGTGGAAAGACAGGTTGAGGAGATCAGCAGAGGGAGGGAAATAGCAGGAGCAGAGAGGTAGCAGCTTAGGATCAAGGCCATCAGGAGAGCTGCACTTAGTTGAGTTGATAGAGAGCAGTGCTTTTAAGGTGTCATTCAGAGAGACAGGCAAAAGGCAAAACTCTCCGCTAATTGGTGGTGTTGGGAGAAATCGAGAGGAGGAGGTAGTAGGGTGGGGTGGGTAGGAGGCTAACAGGTGAAGGCACAGGAAGTAAAGTAAGAATTGAATTCTGCCCACTGCTGTAGGATGGTTGTTTATTTTGAGCAGTGGGGATGGGGGTTTAGTTTGGGAGAGAAAAGTGGTGAACTTCTTTCCAAAATTTTGATGGGTTGTTTATGTTAGTATTAAAGGTGGACCAGAAATATTCTACTTTGGTCAGGTGGATGGCTTTGGTACAGGCATTTCAGAGTGCCCAGATGATAGTGTAGTCATGAGGGAGTTTGGAGGATTTGTGAGTTTTCCATGCTTTATCATGCACTTGTTGACAGGCCAGGAGCTCAGGAGTTACTAGGGAGGTGACTACTCGCACTCTAACTTCTTCAGCAGAGCATGCTTGTTCCAGATGTTGATGAAATTATCTTTGAAACAAGCCAGGGCATGATTGATGGTTTTGGCTGAGGAAATAGGGGCCCAGTCAATGTGAGTTTAGTCATGATGTAGAGAGGCAAGGTCTAATGTTTTCTTTAGTAGTTTGTGAGGTGCTTGAGGTCTGTGTACTTTCCTAACTATGTAGATCATATGATGATTGCTAAGAGCATCTGGCAGTAGGCCCGACTGCATTATCCTGTGAGGATGGGAGGTGAGCCCAGTCTATGAGGTGTGGTTATGGGATTTGTGGTTTAGGCGAGTAGGTTATGTGATTAATTGGGACAGGTTAAGGGCAGTTGTTTCAATATGAGTCTTATCTTGGGTGGGTAACAACCAGCTCAGGTTTAGATCCCTAACAGGTAGCGCTCACCTGAGGAGGTAAGGGACCCAATAGTGGTGATTAGATAGGTGGCTAAAGTGGTGTAGACCAGGATTGCAATAGGCTTCTGTGATAAATACAGGTATGGAAAAGGGTACAGATAGTCTAGTGATGAGGGCTTCATAGGCATTGGGGTCAGTGGTAGATAGAACAGCAGTGGTTTGGAGAGGAGGAGGAGGAGGAGTAGATAGGTATGCCCCACCCTACCAGTGCAGTCCTGGTGAGTAGAGCATAACCAAGAATTGTGATAGAAGCATCAGGGATTTTGTTTGATAACCAGGTCTCTGATACAATAAGGATGTCTGGATTGAGGGATCCTGAGTGGAAGTAGAAGGTCAAGTTTAGGGAGGAGACTGCGAATGTTAAGGTGGAGGATTTTAGGCTATGGGAAGTGAAACTGGGGTGAGAGCAGAGGCTGAGGAGGGAGTAGTGGATGGGGAAGGGGCTTTACTGAGTGTTGGACCTGGTTTGGGATTTATGTCTCCTGCTGAGAGAAGTAAGAGATTATGATGAAATGCAGCTGGTACTCCTGAACTAAGGCTTGTTAGATGGTTTAGGGAGTTAAGTACATAGCTGAAGGTGGAGAGCTAAATTTAAGGATGCACAGTAAAGTGAAGAAGTAAGGAAAAGACATGAGTAGGATTGGGCCGTGTAGATAAATGGGTCCAGGTATGATCACAAGGCTTTGGAGCTGCCACTTGGTTGAAGCAGGGGTAGCATGAAAGTAAGGCCTGCAGGGGAATTGTGGTGGAGAGTGAAAGTATTTAGCAATTGAAGGGACAGAAGAGAGACCAGGATGAAAAATATGAGGAAGAGGCTGGGAGAGATACAGAAAAGATCATGTTTCCTGCTTTGAAAATGGCTTAAACAGGGGCTGGGTCACAGAGGTGCAGAGCTGAGGAAAAACAAGGAGGGCAATAGATGGGCTTAATGGGGACTGGGTCACAGGCATGCAGAGAAGGAAGAAAGCTGGGAGTGGAGTGGGTCAGCACCAACCTCCAAGGAGGTAAATAATCTGTATTAGTAGCAGGCTACAACAGGATAGTGAGGCTTATGTTTCCTAGTGGCCCAATGCTATAACGAGCAAATGGGAAAATCAATACTAGGCTATCCTGTAGATATGCTTAAAAATAATTAAACCAGGTAAATGAGATATAAAACAGGCTGAGGAGGTTGACAGAATCAGAGGAGGAACAGATGTAAAAGTCAGTAAGTTCAGATTGGGTTGAAGAAAAGAGGGCTACTCTGGTCTAGCGCCAGACAGTGAGGTCTGGGTTCGTGTACCTTCTGTTCTTGAGAGGAGACATATGGCAGGAGCTCCAGGTGGCATGGGTGGGGTTTAAAATCCGAAAGTAGAAAAAGGACCCGGAGTTAAAATTGTAGGAGGGGCGGGATTTGTAGAAGATGATCACAAAATACAGAAATTAGATAATAGGCTAGGAGAAACTGAGAGACACACACACATACAGACAGACAGACAGACACACACACACACACACACACACGGGTTAGGTTTCAGATGAATAAACTTTAAACTCTTAGCTGCAATGCAGTCTAATAATTAATACAAAACAGTAAAATTGATTTTGTAGCCAATATTAATCTGCCAATAGAGATGATAAAGCAGGCTATCCTGTAGATATTCTTAAAAATAATTAAACCAGGTAAATCAGATATAAAACAGGCTGAGGAGGTTGACAGAATCAGAGGAGGAACACAGGTAAAAAGTCAATAAGTTCAGAATGAACTGAAGAAAAAGAGGGCTGTAGGATCTAGTGCAGTCTGTGAGGTCCGGTTCAGCGTACCTTCTTTTGTGAGTGGAGACTTTGGCAGGTGCTCTAGGCAGAATGGGGTGGAGTTCCAAAGCTGGAAGAAGCAAAGGGAGCTGGCAGTTAAAATAATAGGAGGAGGGTTGTTAGAACATGGTCACAAAACACAGAAATCAGATAACAGGCTAGGAGAAACTGAAAGCACACACAGGGAGTAAGCCAGGCCGAGTTCATAGGTCCAGGTCTTCATCTGGATTCAAACATTTTGAACAAATGTGCCTTAACGCAACTGACCATGGATACTAATGTGCCCCAAACAACATGCATCTATGTGTGTGCTTCAGTTTTCAAATCCTGGCTACTCCTCTGACACACACACACACACACACACACACACACACACACACACAGGGATTAGCTTCAGATGAACTAACTTTAAACCCTTAAGCTGCAATGCTGTCCCATAATTAATACAAAAACAGTAAAATGAATTTTTTAGCCAGTTATGCTCTCTAAACAGATGATAAAGCAGGCTGTCCTGTAGACATGCTTAAAAGAATACTTAAACCAGGTAAATCAGATATAAAACAGACTGGGGTGGGTCACAGAATCAGAGAGGAACACGAGTAAAAGTTACTAAGTTCAGAATGGGCTGTAGAAAAGAGGGCTGTAGGGTTTAACACAGTCTTTGAGATCGGGTTCACCATACCTTCTTTTGTGAGTGGAAGATGGCAGGATCTCCAGGCGGCACAGCGTGGGTTCCAAAGCTGGAAGTAGAAAAGAGAGCTGGGAGATAAAATACGGGCGGTTGGTAGAAGATGGTCACAAAATACAGAAATTAGAGATAAAAGGCTAAGAGAAAGTGAGAGAGGCGCACACACACACATACACACACTAGGGTTGTCAGAACCCTCTGAAGTTCTGGGTTCTAGTTCTAGTCTAGAACTTTGAAAAGTTCTAGGGTTCTAATCTTTTTAGAACTTTTAGAATTGAACCCTATTTTTTTATTGTGCTGCCAGTAATGAAGATAGTAATAAAATACATGTAAAGGAAAAACTGTTCAATATAAGGTGGAGAGAAATTATCATGTGTGACATTGATAGTAATACAACTAGGTTTATCTATGGTTTCTTCTGTTTGCTAAAGCCAGCAGCTTAATACGTAACAAGCCAACCCACCCACCCATATGTTAAAAGTTTTCCTGCTGCAGCTGCATCATAGTTCCTTAGTGAAAGAAAGAGGCACATTAGCCATTTATGTACTCAGTTATATATACTCATCGTCTTGAATTATGAGAAAAATAACTGATATTACCTAATCTCAGCTATTTGCTGCTTTCTGTTTTAAATGAGTAAATCAAAAGTTGCTATGTTTAAAAGAAAGCTTTTATAACAAAGTCAAGTCAAGGTACTACAGCAGCAGCATGTGGAACTGTTGCAAAACATATTATGTCATAACGTAGTCAGTTAAGACATTTGAATAAAAAAATATACCAGTCATTGTTGCTGACAAAAATGCATGCAATTTTCTAAGATAATGCATACATATACCAACATTTTGTTGGCAAATTGAAGTAATACATACAACTTTCTAAGATGATGCATTTTGCAGCTGATACTTCAATAAAATCTGTATTTCAGTCACATAAATGGAAAAAGTGGTTTCCTCACCACATGCTAACAAGGAACATTTAATGTAGCTGCAGCAGTTGGCATGTGATGTTTAAGGGACAGCATCTGTCAACCCCATTATGTATCAAATTATCACTACTTGTAAAGCAAAACACTTTATGATAGGTCACATTCTGTGAAAACTGCTGATGCAGATTTTCTTTATTTCTGATTCCTTTATTCTTTTTTAAAGGGACAGGACAATTGTGTTAGGTGGCAGCAGTTTGCAATGTATTTAATAATAAAAAAAATATATATATATATATATATATATATATATATATATAATATGTACAGTAGGTTCGGTCTGTCATCACCATCCCCAGCCGATCACGAATCTGTAAATGAAAGGACTAAAACAACACCCATCTTTCACCCCATCACCCATTCCACTTTTCTTCCACCACCTTCATCTGTGCAGTAGCACCCATACCACCCTTACACCCTTGTTAAAACCAACCCACAACCCTCACCCATGTACTAGCATCCATTTTTGGTTTATGGCTAACATTTCTGTAACTGAAAAAATAATAAACAGCTACCAATTAGAACTCATTGTTTTGTCCTTTTTAAAATTGTAAAATAGACCACCTGGTCTCAGCCCATACTGATGCACCACAAAGTCACAGAAGGTAAATCCAAAATATATGTTTGCACTTTAACTATAAATAATATGATACAGAAAGCATTGACGTGACAGTGTCCCTTTTATGCCAAATTTGGGCCTGTTCCCACTGATGTTAAAATTGCCCTGTATATAAAACTTGTTGACTTTAGTTTAGACCCTAGCTACAAAGCAGTTTGCCATGAAATGGTGAAAGTTTTGAGGTATATAGTCCAAGGTAGTAGATCGAGAAAGGAGAGAACAACCAAAGTCATCACAGTCTGTAAAAGTTTCCTTTTGGTGCAGAGACTCTGTCCACACAGTATTTACCAGCCACCACCATCTGAGTTGTCATCACCATCAACATCCACAACATCAATCACTTCAGGATCAGTTTGTATACTCTTGTAGGGATACGAAAATCTTGACTTATTAACTTTAATAAAAGTTAACGTGTGTACATTTTCTGGCAGCAACCTATTTCTGATGTCTGTCACAATATTGCCAGCTGTACTAAACATGGTTCTGAAGAGACACTTGTTGCAGAACAACCAAGATATTTACAGGCTTCATCATACAGCTCTGTCCAAATTGAATTTTTGATCTCCAGTATTCAAAAGGTCATGCATCAATAGGAATAGGCAGTTCTTGCAGGTAACTATCTACCATGATGGACAGAGACCACTCAGAAGAGGAATCAGCAGAAGCTGGTATGGCAGCAATTTGGGAAAGGTTTGCCACAGATTTAGCTTGCTACTAAGGGTTGAAGAAGTGGCAGTTGTGGAACAACTACTGTTAATGTTTGGTGACTTTTCCAGTTCTGTATACCTTTGTGAAGATGAACCTGCATGTTGTGGTGATGACAACCTGAGGGTACTGTGCATGTCTGTGTTTGACTCCTGTGAGTGCTGCAGCTCATCTAGCAACATACATTTGTACTGCTCTATATCATCTGTTTTTGGAAGATGTATAGCCTTGAACCTGGGATCTAAGAGAGTTGCAAGGATGTAGTGTTTTGATTTCGTTATTGCAACTAATTTGTCATTGGTTTTGAAGCGCTTGCTCATTCTCTTCTGAGATTCTCATGATACAGGTGACATGTTGTCTGCACTTCAGATCTGTCTTTTCTATTTGTAGATTTAGAACACTAAGATGATGTGAAATAAGCATTATGAGTGGGATAACCTGACTCACAGATCGCCTTCAGAAGACATGTCCCTTGTAGCTGTCTCAAAAGGAGCTAGGATGCAGCACACTATCTCCATTAACTTACACTGCAGCACAGACAGCATAATGCCATCTCCAATAATGTAACTGGAGCAATACTCATGTACAGCTTGCTTTTGCTCCAAGAGGCACTGCAGCATATAAAGCGTTGAGTTCCAATGAGTGTAAACATTTTGAATCAGCTTTTGCTGGGGCAGCTTGTGTTTTTTGCAGTTCGGACAATGTCCGTGATAGGCTTGGTTGAATGTGAAAAGTGAGTCACAATTTTTGCAAACAGCAATCATACCATCCACTTGTGTTTCATTGCTGAGAAATCCCGTGACAATTAAATGTAAGCAATGTGCAAAGCAAGAAGCATGCAGAAATCCTCCATCCTGTACTGCTTTTCAAGATGTTGGCTCCATTGTCACTTACTATGAAGCCACATTTTAGACGTGAGAATAAACCCATTCATCAAGGAGGTCATTTAGTTCCTGCAAGATGTTTGCAGCAGTATGACTTGTCCAAACTTCTTTATATGCAGCACCTATTTTGGGTGTCTTTTTTTTGAAGAAGCACAAGAAAACGTGACCCAATGAGCAGTAAGGGACATGTAATCTATGTTATGAGTGCTGGTCCACATATCTGTTGTGACATGAATAACCCCACCCTCCACAGTTTTAAGTGCAAGCATCACTGTCATTTTTAAAGCCTGATAAATGTTTGGTATTTCAACATAGGAAAAGTACCTTCGATGAGGAACATTGTAACGAGGCTCTGCTAATGTCATGAGCTCCCTAAAATCCTCATGATCTACCAAAGAGTATGGGAGAAGGGCTCCGGCTAACAGTTCACCGATTCTGTGATTAAGATGAAGGGTCTTTGGATGATTTCTAGTAAAGGTATTCTTCCTTTCAAATGCCTGAGACAGTGTTAGCTGTTTACAACATGTCCCTGCTGGTTTATTATACACTGTGCTTGATGGGCAGATGGACGGAGATGGTGGACTAGGACTTATACATTCAGTGCCATCACTGGATGTGCAACTGGTACTAATGGTGCTGGCATTGGTGGTAACAGTGATCCTAGGGCTGGCAGTGGTTCTGCCCGCATCAAGTTCAGACAATTCAGTATCCATTTCAGATTCCTGACCCTTCTCACGTGCAGGTCTGGAAGAGGGAGGACATGGGTTTTGGATGATCAAGCAAACTGAATGCTTTTCAGATGGTGTTTAAGAGCTGTAGTGCCAAGGCATGACACAACTTTACCATGGCTTACACTCTGTTTACACAGGAACAAATTGCTCTGCATGGATCAGTTTTACTGACAGAGAAATAATTCCACACCTCAGATGTGACAGATTTTGTTTGAGTGCTAGGAAGATAGCTAAAGACTGTTTGTGTCTTTTCATCTGTCCTAACAGAACCCGGGACATGCTCCTTGGTGCTAGAAGAGTGGGCAGAAGACTCTGATGGATTTTCATTGCTGGCCAACACAGAAGTGGTGGATTCAAAGGATATGTCCTTTTCATTGCCAGCAGTGCTGGATGTATTTGCAAGTGCACTACCTGATTCATTGTCACAGACTTGCTCATTTCACTTTGTTGAGGAAGTAATGATTAGTCATGACACACAACAGTGTCGGACTGAGACAAGAGCTACTGTCTGAGTCAGAGAGGACTCACTGTCACTTGCATTATTGCTGCTAGTCACAGGGATCTTAACAGCATGAATGGCATACCTTATGGTGCCTCTCCATGTGACCCCAGCAGCTGTACAGGTTTTCTTAAAGGTCCCCTTTACCACACTTCACTGTTGCTCTTTTGCTGTTTCTTGAATTTTTATCACATGAAACATTTTGGTTATTTCTGCTAGCACCAGGATTACCACTACCACCAACACCTACTCCAACACCATCACCAGATGCTTCATCTATGTTGGTGTCAAATATAACAGTACCAGTATACTGCGGTGAACACACCCACACCCACACAATTCCTGTGTAAGAAAGCAATGTGATCTGTGATCGCTGGCACAACTCCAAAATTTTATTTTGGTTGTGTGACACTGTGATGCAGTAGACTGAAAGTAATTAAAGAATATGATGGTTTGCAACTAAAGGATCCCAGGTTCAAGGCTTACAGAATGATTGAGCTGCTGGGCATAGGCATACACATAGCAGTCAAGGCGCACAAGCAGCAGGGTGATGGGCTGACCACAGGAGATGGAGTCTCATCGCAACTCAGGAATGAGAATTATATTTCTACACTTCTGTCATGTAAGGTTAATGCCACCACACAACTGGCCACTGGGCTTCTCTCTGTAACACACACTGGTAGGGTACAGTGCAGTCAAGGGGCACACAGCAGCAGGGTGATGGCTGACCACAGGAGATGGACACATACACAACCCAGGGAATGAGAATTATATTTCTATGCTTCTGTCATGTAAGGTTAATGCCACCACACAACTGGCCACTGGGCTTCTCTCTGTAACACACACTGGGTAGGGTACAGTGCAGTCAAGGGCACACAGCAGCAGGGTGATGGGCTGACCACAGGAGATGGAGTCACATACAGAACACACAACTCAGGGAATGAGAATTATATTTCTACACTTCTGTCATGTAAGATTAATGCCATCACACAACTGGCCACTGGGCTTCTCTCTGTGACACACACTGGGTAGGGTACAGATTTATTTGCCTTTTTGCCCCCCTTGTTATATGCTTGTTGCTGGCAGCTGCTGAGTGTGCACCACTGTGCAGTGCTGCAGTTTCAATCATAATCACATTTCAGAAAGTTCTTCTTTTATTTTTATTCTCTCTCCTGAGTCCTGATATTGATCTTGGTCTCGATCCTTATTCCTTCCCAATTCTTGATTAGTCCCTCCACCTGAACCTTCCCTAGTCCCACACCCGACCTGTTAATTTATTGAGCCTTTTTTCAGCCTTTCTCTCATTCTCGGTTTCTCAGGCCTGCTTAGCCCTTTTTCACAGAAAAATGGATGATGGAATTTTTAAATAATTCAAGTGCTGCAGTCCGATTGTGGCTACACTGATCTGGGCCCTGGCCTGTAAGTAGTATTGGGCAAGAATGCTGGCTGCGGTGAGTAGCGGTACACTACAGTTAAGTAGGCTGCTGCTGCCTCCTGAAATCCTCAGCAAATGGCGCTCTGTCTCGACTTGCATCACTAAAATAAATACCCCCACAGATCCCATGGCCGTGCAGTATACTCGGACCCCACCTGACCACACAGTATTGGTCAGGGTGGTGAGGATGACTTCACTTGAGCGCACGTAAGCATGTTACAAATGTTTGAACTGTGAGACAACTCGCGGGTGATCTGGCAAGACTGGCAGCCCAACACTGCTGCTGCTGCTGCACCCTCCACCACATCGGGCTGCCACTTGCCTGCTGCTGCTGGGACATGCCTCCTCCAGTCCCCACACATACCCCACCCCCCACATCGGGGCTGCCTGCTGGGACGTGTCTCTGCCCTCCTCCCCACACACACAAGTCATCAGCTGGGACTCAGATTCAAACCATTTTCGAACCTTTTAGTGTTCGAGTTCTAAGTTAGAACTCGAACACCAGGGTTTGAGGAGGGTTCAAATCTTTGACTTAACTAGTTCTGATAACCCTAACACACACACACACTCAAAAGCGGGTTAGGTTTCAAATAAATTAACTTTAAACTCTTAAGCTGCAATACTGTCCTGTAATTAATACAAAACAGTCAAAATGAATTTTTTAGCCAAAATTAATCTGACTAAACAGGGGATAAGATAGGCTGTCCTGTAGATATGCTTAACAAATAATTAGACTAGGTAAATCAGATATAAAACAAGCTGAAGTGGTTCACAGAATCAGAAGAGGAACAAAAGCAGAAAGTCGCAAAGTTCAGAATGAGCTGAGGAAAAGAGGGCTGTAGGGTCTAGCACAGTCTGTGAGGTCTGGGTTTAGCGTACCTTCTTTTGTGAGTGGAGACCATGGCAGGAGCTCCAAGCAGCAGAGGCGGGGTTCCAAAGCTGGAAGTAAAAAGGAAGCTGGGAGTTAAAATACTGGGAGGACGGGTTGGTAGAAGATGGTGACAAAATACAGAAACCAGATAACAGGTAGGATAAGGTGAGCTAGACACTCACACACACACACACACACAGGGGTTTAGTATCAGATTAATAAATTTTAAACTCTTAAGCTGCAATGCTGTCCCATTATTAATACAAAACAGTAAAAATAAATTTTTAGGCAAAATTAATCTCTAAACAGATGATAAAGCAGGCTCTCCTGTTGATATGCTTAAAGAATAATTCAACCAGGTAAATCAGATATAAAACATCCTGAGGAGGGTTGCAGAATCAGAGGAGGAACACAAGTTAAAAGTCTGCAAGTTCAGAATGGACAGAAGAACTGCCAGCCCACTGGCACAATGGTTGGATTTCCGCTTGCAGCGCCGGTGACCCGGTTGGGAATGGACTGGGTCGCTGGAGGACCACGGGAAGAATGGTGAAGCGTCCCAAGGTCTGCTCTCCTTCTCCGGGAGGGTAGGGACACCATCCAGTGCTTGACAGATCCCTGGTGGAGGCTGGGGTACTGCAGCAACCGCGCTCAGCAGCACTGGAGGTGGGGCAGAAGCAGGTCGTCATTGCACATCCCCACCTCCTGAGAAACTAAGCAAGGAGAGAGAGAAACACTCCTGCACCCGCTGGCACAATGAAGCCTGCTCTGGCTGCATTAGGCACTCAGGCCAACTCCTGCCACTCCAAAGTTCATGGCATCCTTGACAAGGTGCCTTGACCCTGCCCTGGGGGAAAGCCAGGGGTTCAAGAGAGGACGGCTTGAATGTGAGCTGCTGCAGCCAGAGTCCATGACCAGGCTGATGGTCCTGCAAAGGAATGCAGGGAGTAAAAAGTGTAATTGGAAAAAAAAAGAATGGGCTGAAGAAAATAGGGTTGTAGGGTCTAGTGCTGTCTGTGAGGTCCAGGTTGAGCGACTTCTTTTGTGAGTGGTGAACATGGGAGGAGCCCATAGCGGCATGTGGTGGGGATTATAAGGCTGGAAGAAGAAAAGGGAGCAGGGAGTTAAAATACTAGGAGGAGGGTTGGTAAAAGTTGGTCACAAATTACAGAAATCAGAAAACAGGCTTTGAGAAACTGAAAGAGAGAGAGACACACACACACACACACACAGAGGAGTTAAGTTTCAGATGAACTAACTTTAAACTGTTATGCTGCAATGCTGTCCAATAATTAATAGAAAAACAGTAAACATGATTTTTTAGCCAAAATTATTCTCTCTAAACAGATGATAAAGCAAGTGGTCCTGTAGATATGCTTAAAGAAAAACTTAAGGTTAATCAGATATAAAAGCAGGCTGAGGAGGTTCACAGAATTAGAGAAGGAACACAAATAAAAGTCACTAAGTTCAGAATGGGCTAAAAAAGATGGCTGCAGGGTCCAGTGCAGTCTGTAAAGTCTGGGTTCAAGTACCTTTGATTGTGAGTGGAAAAGATGGCAGGAGGTTGAAGCGATGCAGGTGGGGTTCCAAACATGAAGTATAAAAAGTTAGCTGGGAGTTAAGGGAGTATACATTGCAGGAGTCACTCAAATTGTGAAAGCACAAAGACAAGACAATTCAAACGAGGTGCTAGTCTTATTGTATAAAGTCAGGAGTCCTGAGATATGAATATCAAATTATCTGTTAATGAAAACAAAGCAGCAGCCATTTCATGTAATCTTAAAGCAGGAAGTGATGTCACTGGGGGCCAGCTCTATGTTGTTAATTACAACTTACACCTCAGTGACATCACTTTTGTTTCAGGATCCCATGAAATAGCTGCTGCCTTGTTTTGATTTACAGAGTATTTAGATATTCATATCTCAGGATTCTTGACACCTACAAGGAAGTTCCATACCTCATTAGAAATATATTTTATAGGCTTTCACAATTTGAGAGACCCTGCAGTGTTTACTTCCCTTTAAAATACTTGGAGGAGGAGGTTGATTGAAGATGGTCACAAAATACAGAAATCAGATAACAGGCTAGGAGACAGTGAGAGAGAGAGAGAGAGAGGGTGAGACAATTTTACACACACACACACACACACACACACACACTCACACACGGGGTTAGGTTTCAGAAGGATTAACTTTAAACTCTTAAGCTGCAATGCTGTCCAATAATTAATACAAAAACAGTAAAAATTATTTTTGAGTCAAATGAATCTCTGTAAACAGATGATAAAGCTAGCTGTCCTGTAGATATGCTTAAGAAATAATTAAACCAGGTAAATCAGATATAAAACAGGCTGAGGAGATTCATAGAATTAGAGGAGGAACACAAGTAAAATTCACTAAGTTCAGAATGGACTGAAGAAAAGTGGGCTGTAGGGTCTAGCACAGTCTATGAGGTCCAGTTCAGTGTACTTTCTTTTGTTTGTGGAGAAAATGGCAAGAGCTCCAGGTGGCATGGACTGGGGATTCAATGCTGGAAGAAGAAAAGGGAGCTCGGAGTTAAAATACTAGGAGGAGGGGTTGGTAGAAGATGGTCACAAAATCCAGAAATCAGATAATAGGCAGGAGAAACTGAGAGAGAGAGAGAGAGAGAGAGAGACACACACACACACACACACACACACACACACACACACACACACACACACACACACACACACACACACACACACACACACACACACACACACAAACATGAGTTAGTTTCTGATGAATTAACTTTAAACTCTTGAAGGAGTAGTCCACCCATACTTGCAAAAACATATGTTGTGCAGAGTGTTTTGATTTGTAAGTTAAGTTGTTGTGTGTCCTTCCTCTGTCTGCTATTAGAGTTTTTCCTAAATTAGCCTGCTAGCTTTAGGTAGTTTACAACCCTGGAGATCTGAGATAGCTTAATTGTATTTCTTTGTCCTGGAATGCACCTTCCCTCATGTGACAGTGATGTTGCAGAGACCATAAATCCAGCAGAAAGCACTGCTTTTCAATCAGTTCACAACAGTAGAGATGGCTATATTTTAAAATCTATAGAATTCAGCTTAGTGAGTACCCTCATCATAAAGATCTTACTGTCCAGAAGAACTTTGCTGCTGGTAATTTTTGTGCAGCTTGTAAAGCTTCCAAGATATTTAGTTTGTTTGGCATGTGTGTGCTGAATGTTGGGTCTCTGCTACATCACTGTCACATAAGAGAAGATGTACTGTGGGAAAAGGAAAACAATTAATCTGTCTAAGATGAAGGTCCTCAGGGGTCATGAAACTAGCATAAAGCTAGCAGACTAATTTAGGAAAAACTCCTAATAGCAGTCAGAGGAAGGAAACACTAGAACTTCACATACAAATTAAAACACTCTGCACAACATACATTTTTGCAAGTTTTGGGTGGACTCCTCTTTACGCTGCAAAGCTATCCCATAATTAATACAAAAACAGTAATAATGATTTTATAGCTGAAATTATTCTCTCTAAATAGTTTATAAAGCAGGTGGTCCTGTAGATATACTTAAAAACTTAAATAAGGTAAATCAGATATAAAACAGGCTGAGGAGGTTCACAGAATGAGAGGAGAACACAATTATAAAAGTCAATAAGTTCAGAATGGGCCAAAGAAAAGAAGGCTGTAGGGTCTAGCATGATCTATGAGGTCAGGGTTCAGTGTATCTTTTTTGTGATTGGAGAAGATGGCAGGAGGTCCAGGCAGCAAGAGGTGGGGTTCCAAAACTGGAAGGTGAAAAGTAAGCTTTGAGTTAAAACACTGGGAGGAGGGGGTTGGTAAAAGATAGTCACAAAATCCAGAAATCAAATAAGATGCTAGGACAAATAGAGAGAGAGACAGAGACACACACACACACACAACACACACACACACACACACACACACACACACACACAGAAAAGGGGTTTAGGTTTCAAATGAATTAACTTTGAACTCTTAAGTTGCAATGCTGCCCCATAATTTATACGAAAAGACTAAAATGCTGAAAAGAATCTCTAAAGAGATGATAAAGCAGGCTGTCCTGTAGATATGCTTGAAAATTAATTAAACCAGGTAAATCAGATATAAAACAGGCTGAGGAAGATCACAGAATCAGAGGAGGAACACAAGTAAAATGCCACTAAGTTCAGAATGGGCTGAAGAAAACAGGGCTGTAGTGTCTAGCGCAGTCTGTGAGACCCGGTTCAGCGTACCTTCTTTTGTGGGTGGTGAACATGGGAGGAGCTCTAGGCGGCATGGGGTGGGGTTTACAAGGCTGGAAGAAGAAAAGGAAGCTCAGAGTTAAAATACTAGGAGAGGGGTTGGTAAAAGATGGTCACAAACTACAGAAATCAGAAAACAGGCTTTGAGAAACTGAAAAAGAGAGACACACACACAGGGTTAGGGGTTCAGATGAACTAACCTTAAACTGTTAAGCTACAATGCTGTCCAATAATTAACAGAAAAACAGTAAACATGATTTTTTAGCAAAATTATTCTCTCTAAACAGATGATAAAGCAGGTGGTCCTGCAGATATGCTTAAAGAAAACTTAAGGTTAATCAGATATAAAGCAGGCTGAGGAGGTTCACAGAATCAGAGGAGAAACACAAGTAAAAAGTCACTAAGTTCAGAATGGGCTGAAAAAGATGGCTGCAGGGTTCAGTGCAGTCTGCAAAGTCTGGGTTCAAGTACCTTTGATTGTGAGTGGAAAAGATGGCAGGAGGTTGAGGCGGATGGGGTGGGGTTCCAAACATGAAGTATAAAAGTTGGCTGGGAGTTAAAGGGAAGTATACATTGCAGGAGTCACTCAAATTGTGAAAGCACAAAGACAAGACAATTCAAACGAGGTGCTAGTCTTAGCTGTATGTGTCAGGAGTCCTGAGATATGAATATCAAATTATCTGTTAATGAAAACAAAGCAGCAGCCATTTCATGTAATCTTAAAGCAGGAAGTGATGTCACTGAGGACCAGCTCTATGTTATTAATTACACCTTGCCCCTCAGTGACATCACTTTTTGTTTCAGGATCCCATGAAATGGCTGCTGCCTTGTTTTGATTTACAGAGTATTTAGATATTCATATCTCAGATTCTTCCTACAAAGAAGTTCCATACCTCATTAGAAATATATTTTATAGGCTTTCAAAATTTGAGGACCCTGCAATGTTTACTTCCCTTTAAAATACTTGGAGGAGGGGTTCATGAAGATGGTCTAAAAATACAGAAATCAGATAACAGGTTAGGAGACAGGAAGAGACAGGAGAGAGGTTGAGACAATTTTACACACACACACACACACATATGGGTTAGGTTTCAGACAGATTAACTTTAAACTCTTAAGCTGCAATGCTGTCCAATAATTAATACAAAACAGTAAAATGAATTTTTGAGCCAAAATGAATTTCTGTAAACAGATGATAAAGCCAGCTGACCTGTAGATATGCTTAAAAATAATTAAACCAGGTAAATCAGATATAAAACAGACTGAGGAGATTCACAGAATTAGGGGAGGAACACAAGTAAAAATTCATTAAGTTCAGAATGGACTGAAGAATAGAGGGCTGTAGGGTCTAGCACAGTCTGTGAGGTCCGGGTTCAGCGTTCTTCTTTGTTTGTGGAGAAAATGGCAAGAGCTCCAGGTGGCATGGACTGGGGATTCAATGCTGGAAGAAGAAAAGGGAGCTGGGAGTTAAAATCCTAGGAGGATGGGGTTGGTAGAAGGTGGTCACAAAATACAGAAATCAGATGACAGGCAGGAGAAACTGAGGAGAGAGAGTAAGACACATACACACACGGGTTAGGTTTCTGATGAATTAACTTTAAACTCTTGAAGGAGTAGTCCACCCATACTTGCAAAAACATATGTTGTGCAGAGTGTTTTGATTTGTAAGTTAAGTTGTTGTGTGTCCTTCCCTCTGTCTGCTATTAAGAGTTTTTCCTAAATTAGCCTGCTAGCTTTAGGGTAGTTTTATAACCCCTGGAGATCTGAGATAGCTTAATTGTATTTCTTTGTCCTGGAATGCACCTTCCCTCATGCGACAGTGATGTTGCAGAGACCATAACCAGCAGAAAGCACTGCTTTTCAATCAGTTCACAACAGTAGAGATGGCTATATTTTAAAATCTATAGAATTCAGCTTAGTGACTACCCTCATCATAAAGATCTTACTGTCCAGAAGAACTTTGCTGCTGGTAATTTTTGTGCAGCTTGTAAAGCTTCCAAGATATTTAGTTTGTTTGGCATTGTGTGCTGAATGTTGGGTCTCTGCTACATCACTGTCACATAAGAGAAGATGTACTGTGGGAAAAAGGAAAACAATTAATCTGTCTAAGATGAAGGTCCTCAGGGGTCAAGAAACTAGCATAAAGCTAGCAGACTAATTTAGGAAAAACTCTAATAGCAGTCAGAGGAAGGAAACACTAGAACTTCACATACAAATTAAAACACTCTGCACAACATACATTTTTGCAAGTTTTGGGTGGACTCCTCTTTACGCTGCAAAGCTATCCCATAATTAATACAAAACAGTAATAGTGATTTTATAGCTGAAATTATTCTCTAAATAGTTTATAAAGCAGGTGGTTCTGTAGATATACTTAAAAAACTTAAATAAGGTAAATCAGATATAAAACAGGCTGAGGAGGTTCACAGAATGAGAGGAGGAACACAATTATAAAAGTCAATAAGTTCAGAATGGGCCAAAGAAAAGAAGGCTGTAGGGTCTAACGCAGTCTGTGAGGTCAGGGTTCAGTGTATCCTTTTTGTGATTGGAGAAGATGGCAGGAGGTCCAGGCAGCAAGAGGTGGGGTTCCAAAACTGGAAGGTGAAAAGTAAGCTTTGAGTTAAAACACTGGGAGGAGGGGGTTGGTAAAGATAGTCACAAAATCCAGAAATCGAATAAGATGCTAGGAGAAATAGAGAGAGAGAGACAGAGACACACACACACACACAACACACACACACACACACACACACACACACACACACAGAAAAGGGTTTAGGTTTCAAATGAATTAACTTTGAACTCTTAAGTTGCAATGCTGCCCCATAATTTATCTGAAAAGACTAAAATGCTGAAAAGAATCTCTCTAAAGAGATGATAAAGCAGGCTGTCCTGTAGATATGCTTGAAAATTAATTAAACCAGGTAAATCAGATATAAAACAGGCTGAGGAAGATCACAGAATCAGAGGAGGAACACAAGTAAAATGCCACTAAGTTCAGAATGGGCTGAAGAAAACAGGGCTGTAGTGTCTAGCGAGTCTGTGAGACCCGGTTCAGCGTACCTTCTTTGTGGGTGGTGAACATGGGAGGAGCTCTAGGCGCACGGGTGGAGTTTACAAGGCTAGAAGAAGAAAAGGAAGCTCGGAGTTAAAATACTAGGAGAGGGGTTGGTAAAAGATGGTCACAAACTACAGAAATCAGAAAACAGGCTTTGAGAAACTGAAAAAGAGAGACACACACACAGGGGTTGGGGTTCAGATGAACTAACCTTAAACTGTTAAGCTACAATGCTGTCCAATAATTAACAGAAAACAGTAAACATGATTTTTTAGCCAAAATTATTCTCTCTAAACAGATGATAAAGCAGGTGGTCCTGCAGATATGCTTAAAGAAAAACTTAAGGTTAATCAGATATAAAGCAGGCTGAGGAGGTTCACAGAATCAGAGGAGAAACACAAGTAAAAAGTCACTAAGTTCAGAATGGGCTGAAAAAGATGGCTGCAGGGTTCAGTGCAGTCTGCAAAGTCTGGGTTCAAGTACCTTTGATTGTGAGTGGAAAAGATGGCAGGAGGTTGGTGATGCAGGTGGGGTTCCAAACATGAAGTATAAAAGTTAGCTGGGAGTTAAAGGAAGTATACATTGCAGGAGTCACTCAAATTGTGAAAGCACAAAGACAAGACAATTCAAACGAGGTGCTAGTCTTAGCTGTATGTGTCAGGAGTCCTGAGATATGAATATCAAATTATCTGTTAATGAAAACAAAGCAGCAGCCATTTCATGTAATCTTAAAGCAGGAAGTGATGTCACTGAGGACCAGCTCTATGTTATTAATTACACCTTGCCCTCAGTGACATCATTTTTGTTTCAGGATCCCATGAAATGGCTGCTGCCTTGTTTGATTTACAGAGTATTTAGATATTCATATCTCAGATATATTTACCTACAAAGAAGTTCCATACCTCATTAGAAATATATTTTTATAGGCTTTCAAATTTGAGAGCCCCTGCAATGTTTACTTCCCTTTAAAATACTTGGAGGAGGGGGTTCGATTGAAGATGGTCTAAAAATACAGAAATCAGATAACAGGTTAGGAGACAGGGCGAGAGAGGGAGAGAGGTTGAGACAATTTTACACACACACACACACACACACACACACACACACACGCATATGGGTTGGGTTTCAGACGGATTAACTTAAACTCTTAAGCTGCAATGCTGTCCAATAATTAATACAAAACAGTAAAATGAATTTTTGAGCAAAATGAATTTCTGTAAACAGATGATAAAGCCAGCTGACCTGTAGATATGCTTAAAAATAATTAAACCAGGTAAATCAGATATAAAACAGACTGAGGAGATTCACAGAATTAGGGAGGAACACAAGTAAAAATTCATTAAGTTCAGAATGGACTGAAGAATAGAGGGCTGTAGGGTCTAACACAGTCTGTGAGGTCCGGGTTCAGCGTTCCTTCTTTTGTTTGTGGAGAAAATGGCAAGAGCTCCAGGTGGCATGGACTGGGGATTCAATGCTGGAAGAAGAAAAGGGAGCTGGGAGTTAAAATCCTAGGAGGATGGGGTTGGTAGAAGATGGTCACAAAATACAGAAATCAGATGACAGGCAGGAGAAACTGAGAGAGAGAGAGTAAGACACATACACACACGGGTTAGGTTTCTGATGAATTAACTTTAAACTCTTGAAGGAGTAGTCCACCCATACTTCCAAAAACATATGTTGTGCAGAGTGTTTTGATTTATAAGTTAAGTTGTTGTGTGTCCTTCCCTCTGTCTGCTATTAAGAGTTTTTCCTAAATTAGCCTGCTAGCTTTAGGGTAGTTTTATAACCCCTGGAGATCTGAGATAGCTTAATTGTATTTCTTTTTCCTGGAATGCACCTTCCCTCATGCGACAGTGATGTTGCAGAGACCATAAATCCAGCAGAAAGCACTGCTTTTCAATCAGTTCACAACAGTAGAGATGGCTATATTTTAAAATCTATAAAATTCAGCTTAGTGACTACCCTCATCATAAAGATCTTACTGTCCAGAAGAACTTTGCTGCTGGTAATTTTTGTGCAGCTTGTAAAGCTTCCAAGATATTTAGTTTGTTTGGCATGTGTGTGCTGAATGTTGGGTCTCTGCTACATCACTGTCACATAAGAGAAGATGTACTGTGGGAAAAAGGAAAACAATTAATCTGTCTAAGATGAAGGTCCTCAGGGTCAAGAAACTAGCATAAAGCTAGCAGACTAATTTAGGAAAAACCTCTAATAGCAGTCAGAGGGAAGGAAACACTAGAACTTCACATACAAATTAAAACACTCTGCACAACATACATTTTTGCAAGTTTTGGGTGGACTCTCTTTACGCTGCAAAGCTATCCCATAATTAATACAAAAACAGTAATAGTGATTTTTATAGCTGAAATTATTCTCTCTAAATAGTTTATAAAGCAGGTGGTTCTGTAGATATACTTAAAAAACTTAAATAAGGTAAATCAGATATAAAACAGGCTGAGGAGGTTCACAGAATGAGAGGAGGAACACAATTATAAAAGTCAATAAGTTCAGAATGGGCCAAAGAAAAGAAGGCTGTAGGGTCTAACGCAGTCTGTGAGGTCAAGGTTCAGTGTATCCTTTTTGTGATTGGAGAAGATGGCAGGAGGTCCAGGCAGCAAGAGGTGGGGTTCCAAAACTGGAAGGTGAAAAGTAAGCTTTGAGTTAAAACACTGGGAGGAGGGGGTTGGTAAAAGATAGTCACAAAATCCAGAAATCGAATAAGATGCTAGGAGAAATAGAGAGAGAGAGAGACAGACACACACACACACACAAACACACACACACACACACACACACACACACACACACAGAAAAGGGTTTAGGTTTCAAATGAATTAACTTTGAACTCTTAAGTTGCAATGCTGCCCATAATTTATACGAAAAGACTAAAATGCTGAAAAGAATCTCTCTAAAGAGATGATAAAGCAGGCTGTCCTGTAGATATGCTTGAAAATTAATTAAACCAGGTAAATCAGATATAAAACAGGCTGAGGAAGATCACAGAATCAGAGGAGGAACACAAGTAAAATGTCACTAAGTTCAGAATGGGCTGAAGAAAAGAGGGCTGTAGTGTCTAGCACAGTCTGTTAGACCTGGGTTCAGTGTACCTTCTTTTGTGGGTGGTGAACATGGGAGGAGCTCTAGGCGGCAGTGGTGGAGTTTACAAGGCTAGAAGAAGAAAAGGAAGCTGGAGTTAAAATACTAGGAGAGGGTTGGTAAAAGATGGTCACAAACTACAGAAATCAGAAAACAGGCTTTGAGAAACTGAAAAGAGAGAGACACACACAGGGTTGGGGTTCAGATGAACTAACCTTAAACTGTTAAGCTACAATGCTGTCCAATAATTAACAGAAAAACAGTAAACATGATTTTTTAGCCAAAATTATTCTCTCTAAACAGATGATAAAGCAGGTGGTCCTGCAGATATGTTAAAGAAAACTTAAGGTTAATCAGATATAAAGCAGGCTGAGGAGGTTCACAGAATCAGAGGAGAAACACAAGTAAAAAGTCACTAAGTTCAGAATGGGCTGAAAAAAGATGGCTGCAGGGTTCAGTGCAGTCTGCAAAGTCTGGGTTCAGAGTACCTTTGATTGTGAGTGGAAAAGATGGCAGGAGGTTGAGGCGTGAAGGGTGGGGTTCCAAACATGAAGTATAAAAGTTAGCTGGGAGTTAAAGGGAAGTATACATTGTAGGAGTCACTCAAATTGTGAAAGCACAAAGACAAGACAATTCAAGCGAGGTGCTAGTCTTAGCTGTATGTGTCAGGAGTCCTGAGATATGAATATCAAATTATCTGTTAATGAAAACAAAGCAGCAGCCATTTCATGTAATCTTAAAGCAGGAAGTGATGTCACTGAGGACCAGCTCTATGTTATTAATTACACCTTGCCCCTCAGTGACATCACTTTTTGTTTCAGGATCCCATGAAATGGCTGCTGCCTTGTTTTGATTACAGAGTATTTAGATATTCATATCTCAGGATTCTTGACCCTACAAGGAAGTTCCATACCTCATTAGAAATATATTTTTATAGGCTTTAAAATTTGAGAGACCCTGCAATGTTTACTTCCCTTTAAAATACTTGGAGGAAGGGTTGATTGAAGATGGTCTAAAAATACAGAAATCAGATAACAGGTTGGAGACAGGGCAAGAGAGAGAGAGAGGTTGAGAGAATTTTACACACACACACACACACACATATGGGTTAGGTTTCAGATGGATTAACTTTAAACTCTTAAGCTGCAATGCTGTCCAATAATTAATACAAAACAGTAAAATGAATTTTTGAGCCAAAATGAATTTCTGTAAACAGACGATAAAGCCAGCTGACCTGTAGATATGCTTAAAAAAATAATTAAACCAGGTAAATCAGATATAAAACAGACTGAGGAGATTCACAGAATTAGGGGAGGAACACAAGTAAAAATTCATTAAGTTCAGAATGGACTGAAGAATAGAGAGGCTGTAAGGTCTAACACAGTCTGTGAGGTCCGGGTTCAGCGTTCCTTCTTTTGTTTGTGAGAAAATGGCAAGAGCTCCAGGTGGCATGGACTGGGGATTCAATGCTGGAAGAAGAAAAGGAGCTGGAGTTAAAATCCTAGGAGGATGGGGTTGGTAGAAGATGGTCACAAAATACAGAAATCAGATGACAGGCAGGAGAAACTAGAGAGAGAGTAAGACACATACACACACGGGTTAGGTTTCTGATGAATTAACTTTAAACTCTTAAAGGAGTAGTCCACCCATACTTGCAAAAAACATACGTTGTGCAGAGTGTTTTGATTTGTAAGTTAAGTTGCTGTGTGTCCTTCCTCTGTCTGCTATTAACAGTTTTTCCGAAATTAGCCTGCTAGCTTTAGGGTAGTTTTCGACCCCTGGAGATCTGAGATAGCTTAATTGTATTTCTTTGTCCTGGAATGCACCTTGCCACATGTGACAATGATGTTGCAGAGACCATAAATCCAGCAGAAAGCACTGCTTTACAATCAGTTCACAACAGTAGAGATGGCTATATTTTAAAGTCTATTGAATTCAGCTAGTGACTACCTCGTCATAAAGATCTTACTGTCCGGAAGAACTTTGCTGCTGGTAATTTTGTGCAGCTTGTAAAGCTTCCAAGATATTTAGTTTGTTTGGCATGTGTGTGCTGAATGTTGGGTCTCTGCTATATCACTGTCACATGGGACAAGATGTACTGTGGGAAAATGGAATACAATTAATCTGTCTGAGATGAAGATCCCCAGGGTAGTGAAACTAGTATAAAGCTAGCAGACTAATTTAGGAAAAACACCTAATAGCAGTCAGAGGAAGGAAACACTGGAAGATCACATACAAATTAAAACACTCTGTACAATGTATATTTTTTGCAAGTTTTGGGTGGACTGCTCTTTAGCTGCAGTGCTGTCCCATAATTAATACAAAAGAGTAATAATGATTTTTTAGCTGAAATTATTCTCTTTAAACAGTTTATAAAGCAGGTGGTCCTGTAGATATGCTTAAAAAACTTAAATAAGGTTTATCAGATAAAAAGAGGCTGAGGAGGTTCACAGGAATGACAGGAGGAACACAAGTATAAAAGTCAATAAGTTCAGAATGGGCCAAGAAAAGAAGGCTGTAGGGTCTAGCGCAGTCTGTAGGCCAGAGTTCAGTGTATCTTCTTTTGAGTGGAGAAGATGGCAAGAGGTCCAGGCAGCATGGGGTGGGGTTCCAAAGCTGGAAGTTGAAAAGTGAGCTTTGAGTTAAAACACTGAGAGGAAGGGGTTGGTAAAAGATAGTCACAAAATGCAGAAATCAAATAAGATGCTAGGAGAAAGAGACAGAGGCAGAGACACACACACACACACACACACAAACACCGCAAACACACACACACACACACACACAGTAAAGGGTTTAGGTTTCAAATGAATCAACTTTGGACTCTTAAGTTGCAATGCTGCTTCTAATTTATCTGAAAAAACTAAAAAGCTGGAAAGAATCTCTCTAAAGAGATAATAAAACAGGCTGTCCTGTAGATATGCTTAAAATTAATTAAACCAGGTAAATCAGATATAAAACAGGCTGAGGAAGATCACAGAATCAGAGGAGGAACACAAGTAAATGTCACTAAGTTCAGAATGGGCTGAAGAAAAGAGGGCTGTAGTGTCTAGCACAGTCTGTTTGGCCTGGGTTCAGTGTACCTTCTTTTGTGGGTGGTGAACATGGGAGGAGCTCTAGGCAGGATGTGGTGGGGTTTACAAGGCTGGAAGAAGAAAGGGAAGTGGGAGTTAAAATACTAGGAGAGGGGTTGGTAAAAGATGGTCACAAACTACAGAAATCAGAAAACAGGCTTTGAGAAACAAAGAGAGAGAGACACACACACACACACACACACACACACACACACACACACACAGGGTTAGGTTTCAGATGAACTGACATTAAACTGTTAAGCTACAATTCCATTGCTGTCCAATAATTAATAGAAAAACAGTAAACATGAATTTTTACCCAAAACTATTCTCTCTAAACAGATGATAAAGCAGGTGGTCCTGTAGATATGCTTAAAGAAAAACTTAAGGTTAATCAGATATAAAGCAGGCTGAGGAGGTTCACAGAATCAGAGGAGAAACACAAGTAAAAAGACACTAAGTTCAGAATGGGCTGAAAAGGATGGCTGCAGGGTCCAGTGCAGTCTGTAAAGTCTGGTTCAGAGTACCTTTGATTGTGAGTGGAGAAGATGGCAGGAGGTTGAGGCAGTATGCGGTTGGGTTCCAAACCTGAAGTTGAAAAGTGAGCTTTGATTTAAAGGGAAGTAAACATTGCAGGAGTCACTCAAATTGTGAAAGCACAAAGACAAGACCATTCAAGCGAGGTGCTAGTCTTAGCTGTAGGTGTCAGGAGTCCTGAGATATGAATATCAAATTATCTGTTAATGAAAACAAAGCAGCAAGCCATTTCATGTAATCTTAAAACAGGAAGTGATGTCACTGAGGGGCCAGCTCTCAGTTGTTAATTACACCTTGCCCTCAGTGACATCATTTTTTGTCTCAGGATTCCATGAAATGGCTGATGCCTTGTTTTGATTTACAGAGCATTTAGATATTCATATCTCAGGACTCTTGACACCTACAAGGAAGTTCCATACCTCATTAGAAATATCTTTTACAGGCTTTCACAATTTGAGAGACCCCTGCAAAGTTTACTTCCCTTTAAAATACTTGGAGGAGGGGGTTGATTGAAGATGGTCACAAAATACAGTAGAAACATAGAAACATAGAATTTGATGGCAGGTAAGAACCGCTTGGCCCACCCAGTCTGCCCATTTTCCTACCTAACAGATAAGCTGCAGATCCTAATTAACCAACAGCTTACTTCCTCTTACCCCCACTAGGACTGCCTTATGTCTGTCCCTGCATTCTTGAATTCCCCACTGTTCTTGACTCCACGACCTCCTCAGGAGGCTGTTCCATGCATCCACAACCCTCTCAGTGAAAAAATACTTCCTCACATTACCTCTGAGCCGTCCTCCCTCTATCTTCAAATTCTGCCTCCTTGTTCTTGCACATCACTTTTTCTGAAAGATGCCACCCTCTTGGACTTTGTTGATTCCCTTGAGGTACTTGAAAGTTTCTATCATGTCCCTCTCCCCTCCATTCCTCAAGGGTATACATATTAAGCTCCTTTAGTTTTCTTTGTATGTCTTCTGGTGCAGACCCTGCACCATTTTGTTACCCTCCTCTGGACAGCCTCCACTCTGTCTATGTCTTTGTGGAGATGGGGTCTCCAGAACTGCACACAGTACTCCAGATGGGGTCTCACCAACTGTCTGTACAGAGGGATAACATCTTCCTTTTTCTTCTATTGATGCCTCTCACTGTGCATCCAAGTATCCCCCAGCCTTCCTCACTGCCTTCTCACATTGCTTGCCCACTGTTCAGTCATCTGATATAATTACCCCAGGTCCCTTTCCATTTTTACTGTTGTCAGTATCTCACCCCATTGTGTACTCTTGCCCTGGGTTTTGTTTCCCAGGTGCATTACCTTGCACTTCTTTGCATTGAATCTGAGCTGCCATACATTTGACCATTCCTCCAACCTTGCAAAGTCCCTTCTCATCCTTTCCACTCCATCTAGTGTATCAACCCTGTTGCAGATCTTTGTGTCATCTGCAAAGAGACATACTTTTCCTTCCAGTTCCTCTGCAATGTCACTTATAAAGACATTAAAAGGACTGGTCCCAGTACTGAACCCTGTGGTACCCCACTAGTAACCCTCCTTTCTTCACTGTGGACTTCATTTACTACTACCCTTTGTGTCCTGTTGTCTGCCAATTTTTATCCAGGCTACCACCTGGGACTCACTCCAAGGCTGGCTAACTTGTGTATTAATCTTTGTGTGGGACTGTATCAAATGCCTTGCTAAAATCTAGGTAAGCCATGTCCACAGCCCCTCCTTGGTCTACTACTTTGGTCACCCAGTCAAAGAAATCTATTAGATCGTCTGACACAACCTTCCCATCATGAATCCATGCTGCCTTGGGTCCTGTGCCCCACTAGCCTCTAGGTACTCAACAATTCTTTCCTTCAGAAGTGATTCCATCATTTTACCTACCACTGAAGTCAAACTAACAGGTCTGTAGTTACCTGCCTCTGTCCTGCTCCCACTTTTGTGAAGAGGAATCACATCAGCCCTCCTCCAGTCCTCAGGTATGACCCCATTCTCCCATGATTTGTTAAAGATAGTAGTCAGTGGTGTCATTAGTTCTACCCTTAGTTCTTTTAGAATTCTTGGGTGAATCCCATCAGGCCCCATTGCTTTGTCCTTCTGATCCAAGTAATCATATAACAGGCTAGGAGAGAGGAGAGAGAGAGAGAGAGAGAGAGAGAGAGAGAGGGTGAGACAATTTTACACCCCCACACACACACAGGTTAGGTTTCAAATAGATTAACTTTAAACTCTTAAGCTGCAATGCTGTCCAATAATTAATACAAAAACAGTAAAATGAATTTTTGAGCTAAAATGAATCTCTGTAAACAGATGATGAAGCAAGCTGTCCTGTAGATATGCTTAAAAATAATTAAACTAGGTAAATCAGATATAAAACAGGCTGAGGAGATTCACAGAATTAGAGCAGGCACACAAGTAAAAATTCACTAAGTTCAGAAGGGACTGAAGAAAATAGGGCTGTAGAGTCTACAGAGTCTGTGAGGTCCGGGACCAGCATACCTTCTTTTGTTTGTGGAGAAAATGGCAAGAGCTCCAGGTGGCATGGACTGGGGATTCAATGCTGGAAGAAGAAAAGGGAGCTGGGAGTTAAAATACTAGGAGGAGGGGGTTGGTAGAAGATGGTCACAAAATACAGAAATCAGATAACAGGCAGGAGAAACTGAGAGAGAGGAGAGAAAGACACACACACACACAAGGTTAGGTTTCTGATGAAATAACTTTAAACTTTTAAAGGAGTAGTCCACCCATACTTGCAAAAACATATGTTGTGCAGAGTGTTTTGATTTGTAAGTTAAGTTGTTGTGTGTCCTTCCCTCTGTCTGCTATTAAGAATTTTTCGAAATTAGCCTGCTAGCTTTAGGGTAGTTTATGACCCCTGGAGATCTGAGATAGCTTAATTGTATTTCTTTGTCCTGGAATGCACCTTGGCTCATGTGACAGTGATGTTGCAGAGACCATAAATCCAGCAGAAAGCATTGATTTACAATCAGTTCACAACAGTAGAGATGGCTGTATTTTAAAAGTCTATTGAATTCAGCTTAGTGACTACCCTCATCACAAAGATCTGACAGTCTGGAAGAATTTTGCTGCTGGTAATTTTGTGCAGCTTGTAAAGCTTCCAAGATATTTAGTTTTTTGGCATGTGTGTGCTGAATGTTGGGTCTCTGCTATATCACTGTCACATGGAACAAGATGTACTGTGGGAAAAAGAATACAATTAATCTGTCTAAGATGAAGATCCCCAGGAGTAGTGAAACTAGTATAAAGCTAGCAGACTAATTTAGGAAAATTCTAATAGCAGTCAGAGGGAAGGAAACACTAGAACTTCACATACAAATTAAAACACTCTGCACAATGTATATTTTTGCAAGTTTTGGGTGGACTGCTCTTTAAGCTGCAATGCTGTCCCATAATTAATACAAAAACAGTAATAGTGATTTTTTAGCTGAAATTATTTTCTCTAAACAGTTCATAAAGCAGGTGGTCCTGTAGATATGCTTAAAAAACTTAAATAAGGTAAATCAGGTATAAAACAGGCTGAGGAGGTTCACAGAATGGGAGGAGGAACACAAGTATTAAGTCAATAAGTTCAGAATGGGCCAAAGAAAAGAAGGCTGTAGGGTCTAGCACAGCCTGTGAGGTCAGGGTTCAGTGTATCTTCTTTGTGAGTGGAGAAAATGGTAGGAGGTCCAGGCAGCAAGAGATGGGGTTCCAAAGCTGGAAGTTGAAAAGTGAGCTTTGAGTTAAAATACTGGGAGGAAGGAGGGCTGGTAAAGATAGTCACAGGCAGATGTAACCCTTTGTTACCAGGGGTTACTAGAATCCCAGTAAGACCTAGTAGTAGGCAGGAAGGCAGCTTGTGAAACTCCAGTTAAATGGGTTTCACACTGTCTCACTCTGTCCTCAGTCACAGCTGAGACTTGAGAGATGACATCATAATAGAACTATCGCAGCTGCATGAGCACATTTGGAATCTTCAGCTCAGAGAATGAAGTTTAGAACTTTGGGAAATTCAAAGTGAGTCTTCAGTTTGTCCTTAAGCAAACAAGAAGGAAATCAGTAGTTGTCTGTTACCCCCTCCCTCTGGGGGAGAAAAAAAAGTCTCTGTGGGCTCCAGGGCAATCCCTTTGCCCACTATGGAAGGAAGCTGCCTAGTTTTGTTTTAAGTCTGTTCTTGTATAACAGCAAAGAAAGTGTTACTTTGCCTGTGGGGCACCTGCAACAAATGGGTGAGTGTTTGGCTCCATTTGAAGGGGCAAACAACTTCTTTTCTTCAGTTGGAAGTAATGTGGACTGCTATTTGGGAGGACTATGTCTACTAGGGACGAACAAATGGAGCAGTCTGTCAGTTTAAAGTCTAAATGGATTTAAAGTTCGCTGAGGGGGTGAATCAGATCATCCACCGTTCAATCTACGTTCTACAGTTTTGAAGTTTCTTGTGTGTCCAGAAAAATGGCTGGGTATGGGCTGTGGGAGCTGGAGGTGGAAAACCCCATCTTTAGTAACCAGGTCCACCTCTCACGATTTCTTCTGTGTTTTTTGCTACTTGCCTCATGCACTTGGCCAGTGATGGGGTGGGTACCCAGGCGTGGGTCGCAACTTGAAAATCTCTGCGAGTCACAGACTCTAAGTGGTGTGGGGAGCCACAGGATGGGAAAATTACTCCTTGTTGGATGGGAGTACTCCTTGTTTGATGGGAGTTTCGATTGGAAGTACGAAAACAAATCTCTCTAGGAGTCGCTGACTTCAAGTGGTGTGGGAGCCACAGTTTGGGAGCCTCCTTGTTTGATGGGATGTCTTTCCAAGTAAAGTTTGGGTTCATTGCCAAGTGGACCGTCAGTCGTGTGGCCGGCAGGGAGCCAGGCCAGTCAGGCTATGTATCCAATGTGCATGCAAAGTCCGGGCTGAGTGCCTGGTGGGTCCAAAGCCAGACATCTGTAGTAATGTGTTCATTCCTCAAATGGACCACTGTGTTTAACCTCTAATCTGCATTACAGTAACATAGCCCTTTGGGGACCATGCAGTGCTTTGTTTATGTTCAGTGAGTTAATAAATAAAGCCACACTGAAAAATCCCAATTCTGGTTCTGGACATTACAGTTATTGCTTCCTGTGGTGGATTTACTTGGGTGCCCTGTGCAGAGTAGTCAAACCTAGGTCTCTTGTGCCAGGTAACCTCATCCTTCCCGAACCCGTAGATACCCACATATGTATAAATATATATATATATATATATATATATATATAGAGTATATTACAAAAATGGAGGCACGCTTTGGATTTGTTTGGGAAGGAAGGTGCTTGGGCAATGAGCTAGACGTTTGGCTACCTGGCAGTCGGTAGCCAAAAAGTTGAAGCAATTTCCCTAGTGTGTGCTGTGTGCTGTGAATCTTGTGCTGCTGTTTAAAAATGCCAACTGTTTACCAAGGAGCTGTAAAGCCAAAGTATGTGTCCTTGTCCTGCATCAACACAGTTTACAGCGTTTGTCAGTTTTGAAATAAAGTTCTGTGAAGGAAAGTGTGGAAAACCAGGGGTAGCAACAGAGAAATTATGCCCTGGACGTTGAAATGCTTTCTGTGCAATACTAGAGACTGCAGAGTTAATGGCAATGTTACATGGTTGAAATGGGCTCCATCGGTGGAGTCAGTTGAAAAAAAAAAGTGCATCTTTTCAGTTTAAATTTGCCTGCTCGGCGATCGCCCGTGAGGAGAGGAGCCCTCATGAGGAAGAAGAGGCTCATTTGCATGGTGTCATGTGGTTGGTCAGTTTGCCATTAGTCCGCCCCTCAGCCAGCTCTTCAGAGTCTGCTTCAGCATTCGAGGAGGAGACAGAGAGTAGTCGTGTACTGGCAGTGGAGGAGCATTCGCGAAGTGTTCAAAGCGCTGTAAACAGTAAAAAGTGACTTTCCAGTTAAAATCGGGCTCAACCCACTTATCGATCGTGGGATCAGTGAATTGTGTGGTTAATACTACGATGCGGAGACTGCCCGCCGTTTGCAATCTGAGGCCTTCAAAATCTGGCTGCAGGCCGTTTACCCCATCACAGCAATCTGCTACAATAACAGTGAGTAAACGAATTAAAACTGCTCAAATCAGTGATTTTCAGAGAATGCCATATAAAATGTGTGTGCAGCTGTGTAGTCGCTTTGCAAGTAGCGATTATGTGATGTCCTGCTAGTAGCGCAAGTCTGTAAAGCCATTAAAGTGTGCATAGCAATGAAAAGTAGCCTCAGTTTAAAGTTTGCAGCCAGAGAGAGACTGTGGGTTGTAAAATAAGTGCAACACTAGTAAAAGCAGGCAATCCTGTGCTGAAACCTGAAGTTTTAAAAGGGACTGTAATTAAATGAATGTTGCCAGCATGTGAAAAGTCCAAGGAAAATCCTGTAAATGTGTGAACAGCCAGGACAGAGCAAGTTGTGCAGTTTGAAATAAAAGTTATTAGTAGCTGATGTACAGTCGGGTGCAGATGGCTTGACCCAGAGTCTGAATGTTGATGCACAGGAGTGCTGCCGCCGCCATTACAGGGTGGGTGGTAAAGTAAAACAGCAGCAGAGGAGCCATTTTAAAGCTAAAGAGTGTGTTCATTAAAGTGGGACTTTCAGTTACAGTGAACTTTTGTTTGTTTTTCTGCAGTTATGGCCTCAGGACCAGCTCGTTACCCGGATCATGCCGGGTTGCAGTAACAGCAGCAGTAAATAGATTGAGATATTGAAAATTGGTGCTATAGAGGCAACTCCCTCCTGATGTGGCAATTCCTAATTATCCAGTGCGTGTATGCCAGATGTGCTTTAGTGCTGGAAGGTGTCTTCATGATTCCTCACTGTGCTGGTTGTCTACAAAATATGGCTTGTATAAAGCGCCTCAAATTCGCTTGGCTCCCACATGGACACAACTTCAAGAATCTGCAGTTGGCAGCACACAGCATCAGGCGGAGCCTGTGGAGGAAGGTCCCTCGGGGAGTGTGGCACAAAGTTAGAGAGTGCAGAATAGAGACTGAATCTGAAATTGAAGCATTGGATGCTGGATCTCAGAAGGCAAGTTCAGATAAAGCATCAATAGCCCCCTGGGTGGGGGCCTAGCCCAAGTCTCGAAGGTGAAGATGAGATGCGGGAGGCCTTTGAATGGGAGGTGTCGACCTCCGCTCCCAGTGATGAATGGATAGTCTCAGGGGTGAGAACTACTGCTCACTCCTGGGCTCCAGATCCTCAGTGAAGGAAGATAAGGGGAACCTATGTGGCCTTGTGAGAAAGGAGGCAGGTACACAGCCTCAAGATCTTGCCTCGGAGGAATGTGTTCAAGATGGTGATGATGCCACTGCCCTGGCTTCACCAGAAGAAGAAGAAGTCAGGATCCATTTTTAATTTCATTGAGGATCTGAGCTGGCAGAACCAAGACTGGCCACCCCAAGCCAGGCCAGCGGTCTCAGATTGACCAAAGCAAGTTAAGAGGAGAGACTGGTTCGTAGAAAGGCCAATGAAATCTTTGGTATGACCTTTCCTACCTTTCCTAGGAGAGTCTGGGAGGAGATTGAGAACTGCAGGAAATCCTGGATCTGGGATGAAGCAATGAAACATGTGCATCCTGGGGCTAACCAGCATGTAAAGAATAGACTGTTCCACGAAAAGTATACACAGTGGAAGAGAGGCAGGACACTGTTTATGGACAGAGTGAGAATAGTGGAAGGAGAGGATGGAAGTCTCCCACTGTGTGAATTAAAAGTGGCCAGACAGAGTAATAATTCAAGCCCCTGACCCCTCTACTATTGGCCTCCAATGCAAGGACCTCCCAGAAATTAAGCCCGTGCCTACAAAATGGAGAGCCGAACAGTGGTAGTCAATACTGCCACATTAAGCCTGTGAAGTGCCCTTATTGAACTGCCAATATGAATAAACAAGGACTCAGGTGCTCCACATTCATCAGTCTACAGTGTACTACCCTATTCAGCAACCATCTACTGGTACCACCAGATGACTTCAGATCCAGAGAGGACACCAGCCCAGCTGTTTCCTGTTCATCGCCTGGTAATCAGATGACGCCGGACCAGCTGTTTCTCTTTTTGTTCCTGTTCTAGGTTCCTTTTCCAGAGATGACATCAGCCCAGCTGTTTCCAGATGTGCACTCCTGTGGGTTCCCGGAAGATGTCCGCCCAGCTGTATCAGAAGAAATGCTGCCAGGAGAGTCTTTGGCAGGGACCAGGTTTGTGATGTTCGAATACTTCAAGAGGCTGGTAAGTCCTCAAAACCCTTTTTATTCTATCTTTATGACATTGCAATACACACCCCTACACTACAGACTTCAAACAGTGTGTGAACTGTCATGAAGACTCTCCCCTTGGGATTATGGCCTTAAAGGACTATGTTCACGTGGCTCTACTTCCCAGGAGAGACTCTTTAATGGACTGGCCTTGGGCCTTGTAGTCACTAGTTGGGACATTTAGGGCATTCCATGCCCCAAAAGTGTATTGCTACCAATGTCATTGTACTTTAATGTAAATACTGTGTTTTCTACCTTTTTCTGAAAAAAAAAAAAATCTTTTTCTTTTTTGGGATTGTTCAGTGCTTTTTCTGTATGGTAAGGGTTGTTGTTGTTGTTGTCATTATTGTTGTTTAGATAGACTGTACATGCAGATTAGGATGTGTTTTTTTTTTTTTGTCTTTTCTTACAGGTGTTGCTGGAAGACAGAAGAAGACAAGAAGAGGAGGAGGGGCTCATCAGAGTCCCTCGTCAGTGCTTATGGTGAATTTAAATGTACTGTGTTATTATTGCTAAGGTTGTAGTTGCAGGCTGCCCAAGGTTGGGGAGGTCCCGGTTTTGTTTTTGTTTGGGATGTTATGTTAGAGGCAGATAGGTTTTCCCTAGAGGGTTGGGGGATGGACAGGCTGTGGCCCTGACCTGCAGTAGGGGCCTCAGTGCTGATCTATCAGGGCTATGCTCTGGATGGTTCTACCAGAGCCACTAGGTGTCCATAGTAAGTGGATAGAGTAGAGGCTGATATGTCAGCTATGGGCCTCTAGGCCTTGGTGTTGCCTACCTGTGCTGGCACATGGTAGGAGGGCCTGATCACCCCCCTCCAGGAGTAGCACATAGGGTGGGATGGCCTAAGGCTGGGTGCATAATGACTGGGAACAGTCATTTTCCTGGTCAGGGCAGTGTAACCCTTTGTTACCGGGGTTACTAGAATCCCAGTAAAACCTAGTGGTAGGCAGGGAGGCAGCTTGTGAAACTCCAGTTAAATGGGTTTCACACTGTCTCACTCTGTCCTCAGTCACAGCTGAGACTTGAGAGATGACATCATAATAGAACTGTCACAGCTGCATGAGCCACATTTGGAATCTTCAGCTCAGAGAGTGAAGTTTAGAACTTTGGGAAATTCAAAGTGAGTCTTCAGTTTGTCCTTAAGCAAACAAGAAGGAAATCAGTAGTTGTCTGTTTACCCCCCTCCCTCTGGGGAGGAAAAGTTCTCTGTGGGCTCCAGGGCAATCCCTTTGCCCACTATGGAAGGAAGCTGCCTAGTTTTGTTTTAAGTCTGTTCTTGTATAACAGCAAAGAAAGTGTTACTTAGCCTGTGGGGCACCTGCAACAAAGGGTGAGTGTTTGGCTCCATTTGAAGGGCAAACAACTTCTTTTCTTCAGTTGGAAGTAATGTGGACTGCTATTGGGAGGACTATGTCTACTAGGATGAACAAATGGAGCAGTCTGTCAGTTTAAAGTTTAAATGGATTTAAAGTTAAGCTGTAGAGGGTGCATCAGATCATCCACCATTCAATCTACATTTACAGTTTTGAAGTTTTCTGTGTGTCCAGAGAAATGGCCGGTATGGGCTGGGAGCTGGAGGTGGGAAAACCCCCATCTTTAATAACCAGGTCCACCTCTACAGATTTCTTCTGTGTGTTTGCTACTTGCCTCATGCACTTGGCCAGTGATGGGGTGGGTACCCAGACGTGGGCATAACTTGAAAATCTCTCTAGGAGTCACAGACTCTAAGTGGTGTGGGAGCCACAGGATGGGAAAATTACTCCTTGTTGGATGGGAGTACTCCTTGTTTGATGGGAGTTTTGATTGGAAATCGAAAACAAATCTCTCTAGGAGTTGCAGACTTCAAGTAGTGTGGGAGCCACAGTTTGGGAGCCTCCTTGTTTGATGGGAATGTCTTTCCAAGTAAAGTTTGGGTTCATTCACCAAGTGGACCATCAGTCGAGTGGCCGGCAGGGATCCGGGCCAGTCGGGCTATGTATCCAATGTGCATGCAAAGTCCGGGCTGAGTGCCTGGTGGGTCCAAAGCCAGACATCTGTAGTAATGTGTTCATTCCTCAAATGGACCGCTGTGTTTAACCTCTAATCTGCATTACAGTAACATAGCCCTTTGGGGACCATGCAGTGCTTTGTTTATGTTCAGTGAGTTAATAAATAAAGCCACACTGAAAAATCCCAATTCTGGTTCTGGACATTACAGTTATTGCTTCCTGTGGTTGGATTTACTTAGGTGCCCCTGTGCAGAGTAGTCAAACCTAGGTCTCTTGTGCCAGGTAACCTCATCCTTCCCGAACCATAGATACCACATATGTATATATATATATATATATATAGAATATGTTACACAGAAATCAAATAAGATGCTAGGAGAAAGAGAGAGAGAGAGAGACAGAGACACACACACACACACACACACACACACACACACACAGAAAAGGGGTTAGGTTTCAAATGAATTAACTTTGAATTCTTAAGCTGTAATGCTGCCCATAATTTATGTGTAACCCTAGGTGATGCTATCCCAAGGGCTACTACCCCTGCCTGATTTGCCACTAACAGGTTGAGGGCCTGGATCCAATGGTGGGTGCCTCCACCCAGAAGTCGGGTTAAGACAGTCTAATATGACTTGGTCACAGCCCTCTGGGTCACTGCAACCCCCTTTCTTCCACTAGTGGCCCACACAAATCAATCACAGTACCCTTGCAATATACACATACCCCAGGACTGGTTCGGTCAGCTGGACTCTGGAAAATCCCTGTAAAACAAAATGATACAGTGCAAAAACCACAGTACAATACTGTAACATAAGCGAATACCTCAGGCAGTGTAACTGCTGAAACAAACAGATCTGATTTATTTAGGGGAATAACAAGGAGGGAAATCAGGTTAATTAGCTTACCACTCTAATATATATACATATATCTATACTAGGGCATTGTGCACAGGCCTAACCTATAAGTCACTGTCTCGGGTAGCCAGGCAATAGAAGGCTAGCCTATTTGGTGCAACTGGTTGGGGCCCTGTGATGAAAAACACTTGCACAATACCCAATTGTAATCCAGAGCCAGATGGCTCAGTTCATGAAGAAATAAAACACAACAATTAGGTAACACACTTGCAATTCGATAAACAGATGGCAGGAGCTACCCTGCTTTGTGCTCTCAAACTCAGTGCTGGGAACTGGATGGCAGGCAGATTGTCCTGGACTGCCAGGAGAGCAGACCATGTAGGCAAGGTCCTTGTGACTGGACCCCACTGCAGTTTGGAGCAAATGGATATAGTCTGGATTAAGCTGGGGTTTACTTCCAGCTTCATGCACTCAATTTACTGTACAGAGGATTTGAAACCTGATTCCCCACAAGCACTACACACATTTATATGTAAAAGGAAAGTACTATACCAGGCAGGCTGCTTCTCTATCCCAATTGCAATTACTGCACAATACCCGGAGAACACACAGCAGGTTCAGTTCCTGACAGACCGAGCGCGATTCAGCAATTTCTCCAGTCTTCTACAGGGTGAGCCTGGTTTCTACTCTTCATATCTCCTTTATTCTCTTAACAGGTTGGATTCAGTCTGAACAAGTGCTTGCACAAGCTGCAGACCGAAACTTGGGGCCTTACATCGTTTCCAGGCTGAACTGCACATCAAGAAGCACAGGGCTCCTTGACTCTTCAGTGCCAAAGCTAAACTGAAACTCCAGCAGACAAAACCAGGCACTTCCTTTGAGTTCCTCCCAGTTCTTGGCTGGTTTAGCTGTCACTCACAATAAACTCCCCTGTTGGTAGAAAAAGGTGCTGAAGTCAAAACTACATTTTCCAGAGTCCCTGCCCTTACAATCCCCTTACAGCAAGCTCCAGAGGAGAGTCCAAGTTCTGATTCTCCCAGAGCAGGCTCCATTTTAAAGGATCCCCACCATGATTGGTCCAATTCAGCAGTTCAGAACCGACATGAGGGAGCTTGCTCTGCACAGCTCTTGCTACAAGAAAGCAGGTTAAATCAAACTGCGTTTTCATTATTACTCTAACAGGTTACAAGTAAACAATTACATCTTTGAAAGTGCTCCTTCTGCCCACTTAGCGATGGCAGAAACAGAGCGATTGGCAGTAGCCTGAGCGGGACTCAAGCAGGAAATCACACAGTCCCCCATACAAACTAATTATGTCTGCAAGCAGACAGCTCTTAAAGAGACAGTACCAGAGGCTCTAAAAGCACTCACAGATAAATGGCTTAAACACCAAACACCATTCAAGCTTGGAGCACTAAGCAAGCTCCTGGAAGATTTTGGGAACCCCATTTGCAAGGGGTTACATATATGAAAAGAGTAAAAAGCTGAAAAGAATCTCTCTAATGAGATGATAAAAGCAGACTGTCCTGTAGATATGCTTAAAAATTAATTAAACCAGGTAAATCAGATATAAAACAGGCTGAGGAGGATCACAGAATCAGAGGAGGAGACAAGTAAAATGTCACTAAGTTCAGAATGGGCTGAAGAAAAGAGGGCTGTAGTGTCTAGCGTAGTCTGTGAGGCCCGGTTCAGCTTACTTCTTTCGGTGGTGAACATGGGAGGAGCTCTAGGTGGCGGGTAGTAGGTTTACAAGGCTGGAAGAAGAAAAGGAGCTGGGAGTTAAAATACTAGGAGAGGGGTTGGTAAAAGATGGTCACAAACTACAGAAATCAGAAAACAGGCTTTGAGAAACTGAAAGAGAGACACACACACACACACACACACACATACAGACACTCACACAGGGTTAGGTTTCAGATGAACTAACTTTAAACTGTTAAGCTGCAATGCTGTCCGATAATTAATAGAAAAACAGTAAGCATGAATTTTTAAGCCAAAATTATTCTCTCTAAACAGATGATAAAACAGGTGGTCCTGTAGATAAGCTTAAAGAAAAACTTAAGGTTAATCAGATATAAAGCAGGCTGAGGAGGTTCACAGAATCAGAGGAGAAACACAAGTAAAAGTCACTAAGTTCAGAATGGGCTGAAAAAAGATGGCTGCAGGGTCCAGTGCAGTCTGTAAAGACTGGGTTCAGAGTACCTTTGATTGTAGTGGAGAAGATGGCAGGAGGTTGAGGCAGTAGGGGATGGGGTTCCAAACTTGAAGTAGGAAAAGTGAGCTGGGAGTTAAAGAGGAAGTAAACATTGCAGGAGTCCTCAAATTGTGAAAGCACAAAGACCATTCAAAGAGGTGCTAGTCTTAGCTGTAGGTGTCAGGAGTCCCTTGATATGAATTTCAAATTATCTGTTAATGAAAACAAAGCAGCAGCCATTTCATGTAATCTTAAAACAGGAAGTGATGTCACTGAGGCCAGCTCTCGCTGTTAATTACAACTTGCCCCTCAGTGACATCACCCTTTTGTCTCAGGATCCCATGAAATGGCTGCTGCATTGCTTTGATTTACAGAGTATTTAGGTATTCATATCTCAGGACTCTTGACACCTACAAGGAAGTTCCATACATCATTAGAAATATCTTTTATAGGCTTTCACAATTTGAGAGACCCCTGCAATGTTTACTTCCCTTTAAAATACTTGGAGGAGGGGCTTGATTGAAGATGGTCATAAAATACAGAAATCAGATAACCGGCTAGGAGACAGTGAGAGAGAGAGAGAGAGAGAGAAAGAGAGAGAGAGAGAGGGGAGGGGGAGACAATTTTACACACACACACACAGACGGGGTTAGGTTTCAGATGGATTAACTTTAAACTCTTAAGCTGCAATGCTGTCCAATAATTAATACAAAAACAGTAAAATGGCAAGAGCTCCAGGTGGCATGGACTGGGATCCAATGGGTTCCGTGGGGAACATTCTCTAATCACGGTGTCCAGGACCATAGACCCCCATCTGTCCAGCTTCTGCTCTCCCCTCCCACTTATCCCTCCTTCCTCTCTACCCCTGTCACTTCTGACTGGTATCCGCCGACTCAGTCTAGGGCGGTGCATTCTGGTAGCACACATTCTGTGACATGCCCCCCTGCTCAGCCTGGCTCGTCAGTCCTCAGCCTGGGTCCACCTGTGCCAGTCTCCTTCTGCCCCCACCCTCCTGGGGTGCAGCCAAGGGGTTAAAGATAGCCCACCTGAACATTTGCAGCCTCCTCCGTAATCACGCGGAGCTATCTGCTTGGGCTGCCCATTACAAACCCAGACGTTCTGTGCCTTACTGAAACTTGGCTTAAACCTCGCACCCCGACTCAGCTTGTGCACTCCTGGGGTATGGCCTGGCCAGACTTGACAGATTAGGGACCAAAAGAGGTGGGGGAGTACTTGTATTCCACGGACCCACCTTTCCATTTCCATAGTATCACACCAAATCCAGAGTCCCTTACCCTGTGAGTTTCTCCACCTACTTCTTCTACTCAGCAACACCAAGAAGGTGCACATAGTATGTGCATACAACCCCTAAGGGGAGTGCAGGACTCTTGTCACTCCTGGAGCTACTCCGGGAGAAGGTAGGCTCAATGAACTCCTCATACTTGGCGACCTTAACATAAACTGGCTCGGATCCAATGCCAAGCTGTTGAACCCATTCTCTCCAGCCTCTCCCTCAGTCAAATCATCGTGGAACCCACCAGGCTCTCCTCTCATGGTGGCAGGGGCAGCTCATTGACTGGGTCCTTAGCAATCGGCTCGACAAAATTGTCAAATCAGGACTCCTCCTGACTCCATCTCGGACCACTCTCCAGTCTACTGCATATGGGGCTCTAACCCACCCAAGGCCCCCAGCAGAGTGGTAACCATGAGGACTACTCAAACCTTATACCCCTAACGTCCTCATGGACCTGCAGGGTGTTTCTTAGGACCATGTCCTGGCTACTCATGACCCCATTGCAGCTCTTGACCTCTTCCTTGTGGCCTATACCCGCTTCAGAACAGGCATGCTCCCTATCCAAGAGGCGTGTCCGAGCCCCTGTTTGAAATGGCTTCACAGTGAGCTCCCTCTCTTATGAAGAGGCGTGACAAGTCCTGGACTAAATACAGGGCATCACATAACCTAAACGACCTCCAGGAATACCGTCCACCTTAGAAACTCCTGTAAGCGGGCGTCGTGCTTCAAAAGTCAATACTGCAGTTCCTCTTTGATCGCCTCTGCTCGTGACCCAAAATGGTTCTGGATGAACATAAAAATCTGTCGGTGGCTCGGTCAAAGCTCAAGTCACTGATGTGACAGTTGGAGGGGCTAACTGTAACAACCCGCTAACCATTGCCTCCTCCTTTAACCGCCTCTTCACTGACCTACCGTCCGCCTCTCCTCCCAGTCCGCCCCGCCACGCGCCTGTGGCCCCCCACCCTCCGGCCACCCTTCTACCTCAAGAAGATCTCCGAGCGAGACCCAGGAGCTCCTTGCCGGGTCTCTCTCCCATGGGGGCTTGTCATGATGGCCTTGAACCCCGGTTCCTCAGCCTGGGCGCCCTTGCCTTGCCAGGCCACTTGCCCATATTTAACACCTCGCTTATCGCAGGGGTCATCCCGACATATGGAAAGTTGCTAGGGTAGTCCCGTCCTGAAAACGGTGACCCCAAGGACATCAGCAATTATCGTCCGATCATCATACTGTCAGCTGCCAGTAAACTTCTGGAAAAAGCTATAGTGTCGCAACTGGTCCACTACCTTCATGAATACAATGTTCTTTCCCCCTGTCAGCATGGCTTTCGAAAAAGCCACAGTACCTCAATGGCACTTGCTGAAGTCACAACCAGGATCAGGGCGGCAACTGATCAGGGCAGTGTGAGGGGCCATATTTGTGAACCTATCCAAGCCTTCGACCACGTAGATCATCCCTCCTCCTCTCACTCTCCAGTCCCTTGGCTTCTCCGTCCTCCCTTGACTGGTTCACCAACTACCTCAGGGACAGGAAGCAACTCACCTGCTTCAACCGAACCCTCTCGCCCCTCCTACCCGTTTCCAGTGGAGTGCCTCTAGGATCTGTCCTTGGACCTATCCTGTTCTCCCTGCTTGTCAGCGGCTTACCCTCTGTCGCCACAGAAGGGCATCTCTCTATGTATGCTGATGACCTAGTCCTATTAGCCGCACCTCCGATGTTCCCAGCATCAATGCCCAACTCAATTGGACTTCTCTCCGTCCAGTGCATGGCTTGAAGGGCACAAACTCATAGTGAATCTCAAGAAACGCAAGCCATGCTCTTTGGCGCTGCGAAAAAATCTCCTCCTGCTGCGCCTCTCAAAATTCATGGTACCTGTGACTCCTCCTGCCTACAGTTGACTCCGCTAAGTACCTCGAGTCACCCTCGACCCTCAACTCGACCTCTCTGTGCACATCAGAAGCATATGCAATGCCACTAATGGCAAACTTGGCCTTGCATACAGGGCCAAAGACTACCTTACCGGCCGCCCGGCTGGCACTAGCCAGGGTATACTGCTGCCACCCTCTCCTATGGTCTCATTGCCTTTGCCTCTGTCCTTCCTCCTACCTAGCCAAATGGGACACCACGTACAACAATATATGCCACTTTGCACTTGCAGCCCCCGTCTCACTCACGATGCCCGCTCTACTCTCGCCTGGAATGGCTCCCCGAAAAACTCCGGATCTACAACATGGGAAACTTTATTGACAACATAATTCGAACAGCCACACCAGCCTCACTCGCCCTCCCCTGAAACACCCTCCCTGCTTACCAGCTTAGGTCTTCCACATCCCAGACCCACCTGGTCCCCAAAACCCGCACCCTCGCTGAGGATAGAGGCATTACCACCCACGCACCTAAGTTATGGAACTCCCTTCCCTCCACGTCCAGGCTTCCCCTCTCATTCCACCTTCAAAACCTCCCTCTGGAGCTTCCTGAAATCTGCTCTGTCCTGTCTGTGTGCTGCCTAATCTCCAGCCCTTGGCCCACTATCCCACCCCTGCTAGGCTCTTCCTCCCTCGCCGCCTTGGTGATGTCTCCCTACCTCTGGGTATATGTTCATTGTTACTCTCTCAACCAAGGGGAGGTCTTCTGTGCCCCGGTTTGTATGTTTGAAAATCTGTGATTGCAGATAATGCTCATCCGCCTGCTGTGTCCTACTGCCTTAGAATTCTCTCTAGTGTCTTGTCCCTCCGTTTGGACTTTGCTGCTCCTGTTAGCAATGATGACTATATATTTCTCTCATGTAAATTCCACTGTTGGAGTATGCCACTCCAGATTGTTATACTTACTATGTATTCCTTCTATGTAACTACCTGTAATTGTCCCGGGTGGCACCTGGAAATAGGCACTTGCTGTCTAGTGTGCTTACCGTTACCAAAAACAAATAAATAAATAAATAAATGCTGGAAGAAGAAAAGGGAGCTGGGAGTTAAAATACTGGGGGTTGGTAAAGATGGTCACAAAATACAGAAATCAGATAACAGGCAGGAGAAACTGAGAGAGAGACAGAGAAAGACACACACACATCACACATACACACCAGGTTAGGTTTCTGATTAATTAACTTTAAACTCTTAAAGGAGTAGTCCACCCATACTTGCAAAAACATATGTTGTGCAGAGTGTTTTGATTTATAAGTTAAGTTGTTGTGTGTCCTTCCTCTGTCTGCTATTAAGAGTTTTTCCCAAATTAGCCTGCTAGCTTTATGGTAGTTTTACGACCCTGGAGATCTGAGATAACAATTGTATTTCTTTGTCATGGAATGCACCTTGCCTCATGTGACAGTGATGTTACAGAGACATAAATCCAGCAGAAAGCACTGCTTTACAATCAGTTCACAACAATAGAGATGGCTATATTTTGAAGTCTATAGAATTCAGCTTAGTGACTACCCTCATCATAAAGATCTTACTGTCCTGAAGAACTTTGCTGCTGGTAATTTTGTGCAGCTTGTAAAGCTTCAAGATATTTAGTTTGTTTGGCATGTGTGTGCTGAATGTTGGGTCTCTGCTACATCACTGTCACATGAGACAAAATGTACTGTGGGAAAAAGGAATACAATTAATCTGTCTAAGATGAAGATCCCCAGGGTTCGTGAAACTAGCATAAAGCTAGCAGGCTAATTTAGGAAAAACTCCTAATAGCAGTCAGAGGGAGGGAAATGCTAGAACTTCACATACAAATTAAACACTCTGCTACAACGTATATTTTTTGCAAGTTTTGGGTGGACTGCTCCTTTAAGCTGCAATGCTGTCCCATAATTAATACAAAACAGTAATAATGATTTTTTAGCAGAAATTATTCTCTAAACAGTTTATAAAGCAGGTGGTCCTGTAGATGTGCTTAAAAAACTTAAATAAGGTAAATCAGATATAAAACAGGCTGAGGAGGTTCACAGAATGAGAGGAGGAACACAAGTATGAAAGTCAATAAGTTCAGAATGGGCCAAAGAAAAGAGGGCTGTAGGGTCTAGTGCAGTCTGTGAGGTCAGGGTTCAGTGTATCTTCTTTGGTGAGTGGAGAGACGGCAGGAGGGCCAGGCAGGGGTGGGGTTCTAAAGCTGGAAGTTGAAAAGTGAGCTTTGAGTTAAAACACTGGGGAGGGGTTGGTAAAAGATAGTCACAAAATACAGAAATCAAATAAGATGCTAGGAAAGAAAGAGATAGAGACACACACACACACACACACACACACACACACACACACACACACACACACACAGGAAAGGGGTTAGGTTTCAAATCAAATTAACTTTGAACTCTTAAGTTGCAATGCTGCCCCATAATTTATATGAAAAGAGTAAAAGCTAAAAAATTCTCTCTAAAGAGATGATAAAGCAGGCTGCTTACAGATATGCTTAAAATTAATGAAACCAGGTAAATCAGATATAAAACAGGCTGAGAAGATCACAGAATTAGAAAGGAACACAAGTAAAATGTCACTAAGTTCAGAATGGGCTGAAGAAAAGAGGGCTGTAGTGTCAGGCGCAGTCTGTGAGGCCCGGTTCAGCGTACATTCTTTTGTGGGTGGTTGAAGATGGTCTGCACTCCAGGCGTCATTGGGTGGCATTCCAAAACTGGAAGTAGAAAAGGGAGCTGGGAGTTAAAATACTGGGAGGAGGGGTTGGTAGAAGATGATCACAAAATACAGAAATCAGATGACAGGCTATAAGAAAGACAGAGATATATACACACACACACACTCCACACTCATGCACACACACACATACTCATGGGAATTAGGTTTCAGAAGAATTAACATTAAAATCTTAAGCTGCAATGCTGTCCCATAATTAATACAAAAACAGTAAAAGTGAATATTTTTAGCTGAAAAGAATCTCTCTAAAGAGATAATAAAGCAGACTGTCCTGTAGACATGCTTAAAAATAATTAAACCAGGTAAATTTTTTCAGGTGGACCGCCACGAGGTCGAGAGGGCCCCTGCTCCTGCCCTCCCGCCCCTGAAACACGTACCTTCAGAACAGGTGGACTGCCACAGTCGAGAGGGCCCCTGCTCCTGCCCTCCCCGCCCCTAAAACACCGTACCTTGAACAGGTGGACCACCCATGAGTCGAGAGGGCCCCTGCTCCTGCCCTCCCGCCCCGAAACACCGTACCTTTGGAACAGGTAACAGTCCAGGAGTGCAAACTAAGCAAGCAACTGCTACTGCGAGGCACTTTCAGGAGCTTACCCATTACAGGAACTCAGCTGCTCCAATCTGTCACTTTTCTGCTCCTCACCATATGAGCCCTCCTGGCTGCTCAGAGGCTGTATCTGGTGGCCAGGCACCATTTTAAATTAGGCGCAGACATGGAGACTGTTTTTATTTCTAGAAACTTGGAATCCTGCCTTTGAACATGAACTCTGTTAGGGTGCCTTAACAGTATTCTCTGACTTAAAAGGCTATGTGCTCTCTAAATGTATTCTGTAATCCTGGTTTTCCCCAACATTGAATTGCTTTGAACTCGAGATTCATAGGGTGCCTTAAATGTAAAATGTATCCTTGCTTTAAAAGGCTAAGTGTGCTCTGTAAAAGTAATCTTAAAAAAAGTAATCTCATGAATATGTGATAACTAGATTTCAGCTCAGAGACTGCACTCGTAAGTAGTGCTAAGTGTGAGCCTCTCCCATCCTACACAGCTAAATTGTAAAAGTTTCAGGATCTATGTCTTTTATATGTTTTTAAATTGGTTGTTGGTACCTTGTACTCTTTGCGTCCCTTGCCAATGACTGTATAAAATGTTCCTTTTCAGTAGGCTGTAGCTCACCCTCCCCATCTTTCCTTACTGTTTAAAATCCAGTGCTCATGACATTTTCTCTCCATTTCAGGTGGACCGCCCATGAGTCGAGAGCCTCTGCTCCTGCCCTCCTCCGCCCCTGAAACACCATACCTTTGGAACAGGTAACAGCTCAGGAGTGCAAACTAAGCAAGCAACTGCTAGTGCCAGGCACTTTCAGGGAGCTTACCATTACAGGGACCCAGCTGCTCCAATCTGTCACTTTTCTGCTCCTCGCCATATGAGTCCTCCTGGCTGCTGAGGCTGTATCTGGAGACAGCTCTGCCCTGCCAGCTTCACGGCTGCTCCAGTACCCCACTCCACCCTTGGTCAGCGTTCTCTTATATAGCTGCTGGGATGGTCATGTGAGCTGAAAATACCTATCAGCTCACTTTACCATTTGCAGCCTATATAATCCCTCCACTGGGGCCCCTTTGTCGTCACTGGGATAACTAGCCACTCCCATTGTAAACTCTCAGCACTGTACTATCATCTTATTCATCTTACTTCACTTCTCAGTCTCCCCACTAGAGGCCCTCCTGCTACCTGTGTTTCCCTCAATAACTAAAGAATCCTCTCCACTCAAAACTCTCACTGTAACTGCCAATTTGTTTCCTAATCCCTGGCAACATCTCCTCTAATGCGTTATTGACATTTAACTTTTAAAGAGTAACTTGCCCCACCTTTTATTTTTCCCAGTAGCTGATAATTACTTAACCTACTAACTCTGCAAAACCTCTGGCATAGCCATCGAGTTCCCAACCCTGTACCGAGCTTCCTTGCAGACATTAGATTATACTAGTGCCTTCTTACTAAGGACTCTTCTCTTCCCGCTTTGTATCAAAGTGACCCTTTTAATTTGCCTTCTTAAGCCAACCCTGTTTGGACATGGTGGTGTCGAGGTATCTCTCCCCATGGGGTGTGATGGATGACTGACTCTTCCCTTCCTCACCTACCTCCTGACAATCTGGGCAGGACCTTCCCTAGCCCTTGGGGTGACATAGAATCTAATCCTGGTCCTATCTCCCCAAATCTTACTCTAAACAATCCCTCATGCCCAGGTGGGCTGATACCAAAGGCTCAAACTCGCTCATATGAACATTTGCAGCCTAAGGCACAAATTCCATGAAATCGAGGCTTGGGTGGCTCTATAGAAGCCTGATATACTAGCCTTGACAGAAACTTGGCTCAAACCTCAGATCCTCCCCATGAAGTGGACATAGTGGGTACCTTATTTTCGAAAGACAGGATTGGGAAAAGGGAGGTGGGGTCATTATTTATGTCAGCACTGACCTTCAAGCTACAGAGCTGGACTGCCCTCTCTTAGTGACCCTCTGGCTGAAATGTTGCTCGTCAAAGTACTCTTGGTAACACCAAACCCTTACCATAGGAGGTGTCTACATCTCTCCACAATCTGCTGCCTCCTCTTGGAATCCATAACTAGCCACCTTGAGGACTACCTGGGGAAACCATACTACTTCAGGATTTCAATCTCCATTGGCGTCCCTACTCTCCTCCTCTATTAAAACCCATTACTTGGCTCACCTCTTACCCAGGTCATCGACCTCCCCACAAGACACAACCCTAAGACTGGAAACCACTTCTCATTGATTGGATCCTCGTCTCCTGCCGGGCGTATCCTGTCAGCAGGGATTATGGCTGACCTTGAGCGATCACTCACCCACTTTCTGCATATGGTCCAACAAGCCCCAAAAATTGCTGCAAGATCATTGAAGTGAGAAACTACAGTAGATTTGTACCTGCAGACTACTGCTTCCAGCTGTGGAACTCCGACCGGGCCCCTATCACCTCTCTCCTCACACTGACGAGGCTCTTGAGTATTTCACCCAGATCGCTTTGTCTGCATCTAACACTCACGCCCCAATAAAAAGCTCAGGGTACAGGAAAATGTCATAAATGGCTGAGCCCTTGCCTCAAGCACTCAATGCTCCTCCGGGACAGAGCTTGGGGTACCTTCAAATCCTCTGGCAGCCCAACAGACTGTGAAAAGTACAGAGAGCTGAGAAATCAGTGCAAAGAATCTTCAAAAAGCCAAGTCTCAATACTTAAATGACCTACAAACTAGGCACCTCACGGGACCCAAAAAATTCTGGGGCCACCTAAATCTACTTATCAAGGGCTCCTCAACCAGTCAAATGGACTCCATCATGGTGGGGACTCCTGACAAATGACCCAGCCATACTGGCTGAGGTCTTCTGTGCCTCCTACTCTATCCCGAGTGGGTCTCCCCTCGGGTTCCCCATGTGGCCTAACCTATACTCTGGGGATGCTTGGGCTCACCTCGGCCCCATTTCACCTAAAGCTGGTCAAATAGGCAGAGGTACTACCCTCCTATGCAAAATTAACCCTTCTTCCTTGCTAGGGCATGACCAGCTTGAACTCGCTTTCTGAGGGCTGCCGCCCCAGCTATCACCCATCCTGTCACCCTACTTATAAATAGGTCACTTCAGGAAGGAAAGGTTCCAAAATGTGGAAGGTAGCGACCATTGTTCCTGTCCACAAAAGTGGACCCTGAGACAAATTGGGAAATTATAGACCAATTTCCTTCTCAGTCCCTCTGGGAAAATTCAGGAAAGGCTAGTCTCAGACCAACCACAAGACTACCTTGAGCTGCACTCTCATGGCTGATGTTCAGCATGGTTTTAGAAAGGGCCATGGCACTGACACTGCTCTTATTCGACTCACTACGGACACCCTCTCCTATATGGACCAAGGTTCCCAACGGGCACCTCTTCATTGACCTATCTAGGGCCTTTGACTTGGTTAACCATAATCTCCTCCTCTCCAAACTCCAGACCTTAGGACTGGATCACCACTCACACTCCTGGTTCGAAAGCTACCTGAGGAACCATTCCCAAAAGGTCGCTGGAAAGGTGCACAGTCTGCACCTAGAACAGTCTCTGCTGGGGTACCTCAGGGCTCAAACCTAGGCCCTCTGCTCTTCTCACTCTTCCTCAATAATATCGAGGGAAACAGCCCCTGCAGCAATCTCATTCTGTATGCTGATGACACTGTCATATACTACAGTGACCCCCAACCTAGTGTCATCTCAACTAAACTGCAGGACAGTCTCTCCACCCTTGAGGCCTGGTTTTCCAAAACTCCTTAAGCTCAATGATGAAAAAACTAAAGCCATACTGTTTGGCCTGAGATTCCTGGGCTCTGACAGAAGCCAGTTCCTCCAGATCTGTACCAGCCAAGGAAAAGAGTTGAGGTCATGTCTAGTTTCAAATATCTTGGGGTCCATCTAGACCAAGAAATGACCTACCAATTCCATATCGACTCAATAACCAGGTCCACCCATCAAAAGCTTGGCCTCCTTTTCTGCCTGGGAACTCCTTATCCTCTATTGCACGCTGTGCAATCGCCTGCTGCAATCTCCTTCCATCCATCCTATATGGGGCTCCACTTCTGCAGTTCCTCCATGAGACGGAATATAACAAACTCTCCATACTTATAACTGAGGGTCTGCTTCACTACCTACACCTCTCCTAGGAGACATCATTATGAGGCCCTAAAGTAGCTAAACTGGCCCACTCTCCGATAAGCTAGCCTATACTGTTGCCTGCCTAGCTTTCAAGTTTACTTACCTAAGTCCCTCCCCATCTCAGAGGACTTCTTTCCTCAGAACACATATCAGAACCCCGCGATCAACTGCAAGTCACCCTCTCATATCCCTAGAATGCGCTCAAACCATGGCAACGCCATTCAAATTTTCTGCCCCTTACCTATGTAACTCCTACCACCTGGCTTGACTAACTCACCCACCCTCACCCAGTTCAAAATGGACTAAACTACATCTTCTCAATCTCAGTCTATGTGGCTGTAACCGCTAGCTCCCCTGACCAGTCCCCTGGCCATTGCACTGCTCTGAACTCTCCCTTTGACTTGACATGAAATGCTAATGTGGACTCTGATTACTGGCGTGAACTTATGTACATACTGTATATAATATGTGAGGTCTAAACATACTGTTTATAAATTGAGTCTATATGTGAACCCTTCTGCTACTCTTGTATAAATGTTATCATTGTACTATGGTGTTACAAATGTAACTAATGTAATTATTGTTTTAGTGTCCTTTCTGTAACTAACTCCTGGTCGCCCCTGAAAAAGGGACCATTGGTCTCAGTGGGCTTACCCGTAAACAAAATCTAAATAATAATAAAATAATAATAAATCAGATATAAAACAGGATGAGGAGGATCACAGAATCAGAGGAGGAACACAAGTAAAATGTCACTAAGTTCAGAATGGGCTGAAGAAAGAGGGCTGTAGTGTCTAGCGAGTCTGTGAGGCTCAGGTTCAGCGTGACATTCTTTTTGGGCGGAGAAGATGACCTGAGCTCCAGGAGTCATGGGGTGAGGTTCCAAAACTGGAAGTAGAAAAGGGAGCTGGGAGATAAAATACAGGGGGTGTAGAAGATGGTCACAAAATACAGAAATCAGATAACAGGCTACAAGAAACAGAGAGAGAGACACACACACACAACACACACACACACACACACACACACACACACTCACACTCTCTCACAGACACATGTGAGTTAGGTTTCAGATGAATTAACATTAAACTCTTAAGCTGCAATGCTGTCCCATAATTAATATAAAAACAGTAAAATGAATATTTTTAGTTGAAAAGAATCTCTAAAGAGATGATATGGCAGGCTGTCCTGTAGATATGCTTAAACAATAATTAAACCTGGTAAATCAGATATAAAACAGGCTGAGGAGGATCACATAATCAGAGGAGTAACACAAGTAAAACATCACTAAGTTCAGAATGGACTGAAGAAAACAGGGCTGTTTGGTTTAGCGAGTCTGTGAGGTCAGGGTTCAGTGTACCTTTTTTGTAAGTGGAGAGGATGGCAGGATCTCCAGGCAGCACGGGTGGGGTTCCACAGCTGGAAGTTGAAAAGTGAGCTTTGAGTTAAAACACTGTGAAGAGGGGTTGACACACACACACACACACACGGGTTAGGTTTCAGAAGAATTAACTTTAAACTGTTAAGCTGCATTGCAGTCCCATAATTAATACAAAACATTAAAAATGATTTTTAGCCAAAATTAATCTTTCTAAACAGATAATAAAACAGGCAGTCCTGTAGATATGGTTAAAGAAAACTTAAGGTAAATCAGATATAAAGCAGGCTGAGGAGGTTCACAGAATCAGAAGAGGAACACAAGTAAAAAGTCGCTCGGTAGGGAGAAGGCCAGGGGTAAATGGAAAAAAATGACAGAGGCAGTAAGGAAAGGGATGGGGCAAAATGGGTAAGGCCATCAAGAAATGGAGGGTAATGAGTACCAATGCCCATAGTCTGGGCAACAAGCTCCTGAACTGGCAGCCTTGATGGAAGAGGGATGCCTGGATATCGTGGCAGTCACAGAAACATGGTACCCAGAGAACCATGACTGGGATGTTAACATACCAGGGTACACAAACTACAGGAGAGACAGGGAGGGTAGAAGAGGGAGAGGAAGTAGTCTCTATGTAAGGGAAGGGATAAAAGCAACGGAACAAAAGAGTAAACAGGAGGAGAGGAGGCACTGTGGTTCACCTTAGAGACTGGAAATGGCACCACAATCTGCACAGGGTTGTATACAGACCCCATCTCAGGGGAGGGATGGACAAGAATATGATAGAAGGCATCCTTAGGATGGCAGAGAAAGGGGAGATATTGGATGGGGAACTTGAATATGCCAGATGTTAACTGGAGCACCTTTGCTGCAGCCACATCCAAGACGAGGCCATTCTTGATGCCCTACAGGGCCTGCCTCAGACAGCTAATGCTGGAACCCACTCAGGAGGGAGCAATCTTAGACCTCGTACTCTCAAATGGAGACAGTGAGAGGATCTCAGATTTAGAATTGGGTAGCCATCTGGGAACCAGTGACCACTAAACAGTGTAATTCATGATAAACTCAGCTGCAGAGTCAAGCCACACAAAAGTGACGGTACTGGACTTCAGGAGGGCTGACTTTGTCAAATGGGAGAGTGCCTTAGAAAAGCACTAGCAAATAGGCAAGAAGGTGAGGTAGAGCAACAATGGGTAAACATCAAAACTGCCATCACAGAGGCAACAAGCCTTTGTGTGAAGCAAATAAACAAATCAAATGAAAGAAAAGCCACTATATTTCTCAAAAGAGGTGGCGGGAAGAAGAAGTAAATAGATAGCATTTAGGAAGTAAAGGAAACACAGGAGGAGAGGACAGAGAACTGTACCAGTTAAGGCAGAGGGAAGCAGAGAAGGAAGTCAGAATAGCAAAGGCCCAAACTAAGGAAAAGATAGCCAACTCAGTTAAGAAGGGGGATAAAACCTTTTACAGTTACATTAGGGAGCGTTGAAAGACAAAGGGATGGATAGTGAGGCTGAATAGAATGGACAGTGGGTGGGCAGAGTAGGGATACTGAACGAATATTTCTGCTCAGTATTCACAAAAGAGGAGGAAGGAGAGGTACCTAATCCAGTTAACAGAAACACTCTGAATGGGGGGTTTGATCCCAGTCCTTTCACAGAAGAAAGGGTTCAGAAAGAACTCCTAAAACTGAAGGTGGACAAGCAATGGACTTGACGGGATTCACCCCAGAATTCTAAAATAATTAAGGGAGAACTAGTGACACTGGACTTCGTGACGTCACCGACCGGGATGCGAGGTAAAATCTAGCTCCACAGATCCTGGGCTAAAGGCAGACTCTCCCACAACCAAAATATTAAAATAATGAAAGGAAATCATCAGGAGAGTCACAGCACTGAATGGGAAGCAACAAATGGACTGCATATACCCCCAGAGCAAAGGATTCTATAGGATTCTCTAGCTCTCCAGCAAGCCCTGCAGTGATTCTACCAGACATGGCAGCTTCCAAATGGGGCCTCGGCTCAGCAACCCAGCAATGTTACTATCTTAATGGAGCTCAGGAGTTTAGGACTGAGGTCTATACCTTCCGAATGGAATTAACCACAGAAATAAGTAAACTTACTGCCTGGATCACAGAAAATGAAGTGCAGCATACAGAAATCAATGATCCAATTGATAGACTTGAACACATGGTCGTGCATCTGCTAGATGAACAACATACCTTAAGAAAGAAATGTGAGGATCTGGAAAACAGATCGCCCGAATAACCTGAGAATACATGGAGTCCCTGAGGATGAAGAGGGAAGAGATCTTCTAAAATTTGTGGAGGAACTCCTCTGTGACTCACTCAGTTAGATCCAGCATTCAAATTTGATATAGAGCAAGTACATAGGGCCCTCTCGCAAAACCAGCCCAGCCAGACAGATGGCCTTGCTCCATCATAATGAAATTTTTAAGCTTTGCTACAAAGCAAACAATCCTCACCAGAGCTTGGAGAATGCGGGACACCAAATACAAAGATAAGCACATTTATTTTGATAATGAATACTCTCCTCTGTCTCAGCTAAATGCAGGGCCTTCACGCCCAATACTTAGCCTCCTAAAGCAGCAGCAACTCAGATTTACTACTCCCATATCCAAACACGATTAACCATCATGTTTCTCAGGTGGCCCCAAACCTTCGAGTCACCAGAAGAAGCTACAGAAGCACTCCAAATCAAGGGACTTGCCCAATCTACTCAGGAGGGCTCAACCAGGAAAACCCAACAAGGCCTTTGTGATGCTGTTTGAGACACTGCCTGAGATTCTAACTCCAGAAAGAGACAGCCACGCAACTTTCGAAGATGTAAAAAACTTTTGCAAAGATTCCAATGACCTGCACCGCAGTGATCGTGAGAGGAACCTGCTGAGACTTTAAATATGGTTGTTTGATGAGCAGGTAACTCTGCATACTGGGGTATGCAAAGTTATTCAGGAGCCTTCTGAGGTGGGGGTAAGTGGGAAATAAAGATTCTTTTAACATTCCCAGGCTCATGGATGGGAAGAAGGTCTGAGACCCGGAGAGATATTCCTAAAGTTTCCTACGATCATCTCCTCCCCACCTGAAACTTGTCGACAGTCCTCCAACTATCACCAACTTAATAAATGTAGCCCAGGAAAGGAGGCATGAATCAATGCAATCTTTTAAAGCACTACATGCCCACTTGACCACTGCTAGGCCAGAGCTTCGCTTCTATGGGTTGACATTCTCACATAGCCCTATTAGAGATGAGGTATTCAGGGACAATTTCCTGGGGTCTTTGCTCCTCATTTTATTTCCATTGTGGCTACTGTGCCACTAGGTTTCAGGGAAACAGTGGTGCTGGGGCCCTTGGGGTTGCCTTGAGACTCCCCCAAGGGTGAATTTATTTGCCCTCTATAGGAGAGGTATGTTTCCTTTCCCTACCTTGGAAGCTGTTTAAATGTTTTAAAATGCTTAGTGATAAGTTGTACCGGTACATTTAACTGGTATAAATCAGTTGATGCTCTGTTGGCATCTGGTTATTTTAGCAGGCCTAGAAGTTCTAGGAGACATGAGTAGAGTTAATTCACAAAAGACCTGCAAATGGTTGATTGTTCTTGGCTTAGTGCCGAGTCTATTAGATCCCTGTGTAGTTCTAGACACTCAGACTGGTTTATGGTTTTTATACAGCAAAACTGGCAGCCATTATAAACTGTTTAAGTTAGTGTTTGCACACAAGGCAGTTACTTTTATAATTATATTGAATGCAGGGGTGATATGGCATGAACATGGTGGGGAGGGATGCACCGCACCATCTATAAACAGGGAATTTCTATTCAAGGTTTGTCCAGCAGCAAAATGGCTAGGTCATCTCTGATTTTATCCTTAAATGTAAATGGGATTGGTAACCCAATTAAGCGCCCTGCCTATTTCAACTTTTCAGAAAAGAAAGAATAGGGATTATTTTATTACAGGAAACACACATGTTCTCGGACGAACATAAAAATTTCAGTGGTATGGGTACTCTATAGCAGCTGAATCAGCCTACAGAGGTGGGAAAGGCAAGGGTGATGGTATTGCTCTCCCAGGAAGTGCCTTTGGAAAAACAAAATGAGATTAGTGACTTGGAGGGGTGCTATGCCATAGTGACAGGCATGCTGTTCTCAAGATCCATTACCCTGGCATCGGTTTATTCCCTGGTCAAAGAAAGCTGGCAGCAAAATTCTTTTGGATTTATTGTCCGTAATGGAGGAACAGTTGTTACTGGGGTGACTTGAATATTACTTTAAATCCCGCTTTGGACGCTGCTACTCCTCTGGCCCACAGAACTAATGCACTCCAAAAATATAAAACAAACCATCACTTCTCTGGGTCTAGTGGACACCAGGAGACATTTTTCTAAGACAAGAGAGAATACCCAGCAGGCCCCACACACAGGGAGTGGGGCTTGATTGGATTATTTGATTACAATGGTAGAGCATTTAGCATTTCTGTGATGTATGGCATGGTGCCACCTTCCTCTCGGACCATGCACCCCAATACCTTAAAATAGATTTGGGGCACAATACAGCAAAACCAATTGGCCTGGAACCTTGCACACCTAGGGATCCAGAGTTCCTTGAACTGATTCAGGAGGCTGTACCCAGAATTAAACAAGACAACACACAACAAGATGTTGCCCCACAATCTTGTAGGATACTTTAAAAGTAGTTTTAAGGGGAGATTATATGATTCTCAGCCAAAAAAAAAAAAAGACAGAGGGAAAAACATATAAGGACTTACAGGAGGAGCTAGTACGCTTATAGCATTGGCCAGACCAGTGTGACTGTATAATATGACAATATTTGAGAATTATAAAACAAAACTGCAAAAAATAATAGAACAGTCCATCGAACAAAAATGGTTTTATTTAAAGTTCAGATATCAAGAAGGGGGCCTAAGGCTTCAAGAAATTTAACAAGAAAACTGTGAGAGAGATCCAGAGCGAATATAACGAGCATGATAGACTCTAAAACAGGGAGATTAGCATAGAGACCCCAGGAAATTAGACTTATTTTATAGCAGTTCTATCATAAGTTGTATACCAAAGAAAAGGAACCCCGGGCACCATGAAATCTTATTTAGAGAGTTTACCTATACCACGTGTCAGCCCACAACAGGCTGAGGCCTTCTGGCACCAATTGGGAGGGAGAATTACTTCAAGTACTTAAAAGCACAGACTGTCAAGGCACCAGGCCCGGATGGATATCCCTCTGAATTTTATAATAAATTCAAGAAGCTCCTCCTCCCATACTAATCCTGGCCTTATATGCTGTTCAGAAGGAGAGCCCCCACCCACATGGCAATATGCAACCATATCAGCCATACCCAAACCCCAGAAGGACCATAAATACCCTCCTCATACCGTCCCGCTCTCAGTGCTAAATTATGACTACAAGATGTTCATGTCGGCCATGGCTCTAGGATAGATCATTTGCTCCCAGCTAATATTGACCCAGACCAGGTGGGCTTCATCAAGGGTAGACAGGCCCATGATGCTATAAGACGCATACACTTTCCTGGTAGATTATGCTATAGAAAGACAAATTCCTTTAGTGGTACTGGGACTAGATGCTGAAAAGGTGTTCAACTGGGTCAGCTGGTCATTTTATGGCAGACCTTGGGGCACTTTGGATTCCCGGAACAATTCATAAAACAATTACAAAATATATATGCCTCTCCCAAAGCAAATGTTAAGGTGGATGGGGCCCTTTCAGATGTATTCCAGCTCCATGGAACCTGCCAGGGATGCCCAATGTCCCCAATGTTATTTGCTTTATACCTCGAACCCTGGCCATAGCCATAAAATCCTCACAGGGAACAGAGGGCATTCTTCTGGGGGTCATCAGCAGAAGATTTCACTCTTTGCAGATGACATTCTATTAGCACTGCAGAACCTGAACAATTTATCCCAGAGGTCTGGAAACAACTACAAAAATTTGGTAATTGAGCTGGGTACAAATAAATAAAACAAAACCAAGGTGTTAACATACAATTATGCTCCACCCCCCATCTTAAAAAGACTGCCCCTGTAAGTGGCATAGACAAAAGATGAGATACCTGGGAATAAAGCTAACAAAAACCCCATCCACGTAGAACTATTACATTTGGAGCCCTAACTCATAAAATTAGCGGAAGACTTTCCCACTGGTCACATCTCCTTATAAGTTTTTGAGTAAGAGACACAATCAAGCAGAATGTGTTCCCACATACTGTTTTTCTCCACACTACCTTTACCCCGACTAAAACTTATTTCCAGGCGTGGAACAGAATGATATCTCACTTTGTTTGGAGTGGAAAGCCTCCCAGAATTAGATACTCTGTTCTCAGCTGGCTGGAGAAAGAGGTGGGCTTAACCTCCTGACCTCAGAAAATATACGATGTTCTTGGTCATGTCCAAAGATATCCACAGTTAAAGGTGGTTCTAAGCTGGATAAACAAAACAATATGATGCCCACTGGAAACAATTGGAATTAACATGGGGAGATTTATTTAACAGACAGGAGCTCCTCTTTGGGGCTCCCCAAGTCAAGGGTGACAAATTTTCTGCAATTCACCAGGGAACGCCTAAAAACATGGCTTAAGGTTAGTAATGATTATTTATCTTTTCCAGAAAAAATGCTCTTGGGAACATTGCAGTATAATGCAGACCTTAGGCAGGTCCCTTTGGGTCCATATTTAACCCAATGGAGAGAGATGGAATTTCTTCATTTTTCAGTTAGTGGGCAGGACAGGACTTCTTCTTTTCACTTCCCTACAGAGGGAATACCACTTGCCCATAAATACTTTGTTTCTAATTTACATCTTAAATCATACCTTCAGCCATATGAAGAGACACTTGTGTGTTGACTGAGAACCCACCCCAAATATTACAGCTCCAGCAAGCACATATCAGAGGAACCTCCTCAGATCACTTAATTAGTAAAGTATATAAGGCCTTAAATGAAAGACAGGAGATTTGACTAACACGATCAGGCTTAGATGGGCAAGAGAACTGCAGATACTAATAACTGAGTCAGCATGGAGCTACTGTGCATTACCAGCCTTTAAAATTGTTTCTTCTTCATACTGGCGGGAGTACAGGTGGAAACTCCAGACCCTTTTCTTTCATACTCCGCCACATTGGCTAGCATGGGAGAACTGAGGAGGGAAAGTATTGAGGTGTTGTGGGATCATAAAGCAAACCAGAGTCAAGTTCTTAGGTCATGTCCAAAGATATCCAAGTTTTGAGGGAGATCCTTGGGAAGCTGAGGGCAATACAGGACATTGCTGATTTATTCACCCCTACTTATGCCCCTTCAATTGAACAGGCTAGTTTTGAGTAAAATTAAACAAAACGAATGTTATTTTGTACAAATCATGAACAAAAGTTATAAAAGAACCTTTTGAAATTCGCATTACAGAAGGTATTAAAATAGAAATGGTAACAGAATTCGATATTTAGGAATAATGTTGGATGGTGAACTAAATTTCTAAACACATATGGAATATGTAACAAAGAACTGCATCAAAAAGTTGGGGCATTATATGTAGTTAGGAATTTTCCTAACAATTGAAACAAGGCATACTATAGCTAAAACTTGTCTTGTACCGATATTGGAATATGAGAATTTGGTGCAGGGTGGGTATCTGAGAAAGTTAAAAACAAAGAGTTTTGAGCTGGCCACACCTCGCGCCATGCTGGTGACCTGGGTTCGGGAACAAGCCTGGGTCGTCGGGAGTCGGCAGGGGTGGAAAGGATAGGCGTCCGTTGGACTGCTCCTTCTCCGGGGAGGATTGCCATCGGTGCTCTGGTGGCCTCTGGCGAGGTTGGGGAGATACAGAGCATTGGCAGACATGGAGGGAATATGCTGGGGCAGATGCTTGGCTCGAGTGTGTGCGGATGTGCATGCGCTTGAGGCCTTAGGCGTCATTGCACCTCAAGCCGTAAGGGAGAAAAGTGGAAAAATAGGGGCACTAGTCGCGGCGGCATGATGGCCATCTCCAGAGCAGGCTTGTTCAGCGCTGAGGTGCATGACAGTACTGGATCCTGACCAGGTGGGTTGAGCTCCAGGGAGTGCTCCCATCACACCACGCAGGGGCAAGCCATGGGAGTAGCTGCGGACCCGAATATGTAGCTGGAAGAAGTCAAAGGAGATGGCAGCCTGAGTACCCAGGAGGTTGCCTGACGTGGTAGAGGTAAGGCAGACTGGTGGGCCCCAGAGGGAAAAGTATAGAGAAAAAATCAAAAACAAAGGGTTTGTGTATATAACACAATCTTTGGATTTGTTCTTCGAGTAAAGCAAAGAGAATATAATTGTAGTATGTATAAAAACTTGATTGGTTGACTATCGAACAACGAGGTGTGATTCAGATGTCATTTTTCATATTTAATACCTTGCATTGTGCATTGGATAGTTTAATGAAAACTTTCTTTGAGCAGAAGGTAATAGCTAGAGCTTTAAGATCCCAAGGTAATATAACACTAATAATTCCACAATGTAAGACTGTAAAGAAACGGAGAGCGCTTAAGCAATTAGTGATAAAAACATGGAATGCCTATCAGATAATATGAAGAATTTAAACAATAGATATAGTTTTACGATATCTTTGAAAAGCTTGTTAAAAGCAATGCACAGTGCAAATGTAATTTTAAATAAATATGCTATATATACAAGTTTTCAAAAAGTGATGTGCCCTTTCTAACTGGTTTGTCTCCAGATCTCACTTACAACCTAACATTGTATTGTTAATATATGTATGTTCATTAGCCACTATACTGTTTTGTGTACACATATGTGTGTGTGTATATATATATATGTTTCCAGCATGCTTCCATGATTGTGAATATATGAGTAATTGAATAGTTATGTATGTTAATTGCATAATGATTTTATAATATGTATTCTAGATCCAGGCTGAGCTCTGTAAAGGCCATGCAGCCCAGTGCTCTTTACCTGGTTAACAAAATAGAAACATAGACTTGACAGCAGATAAGGGCCACTTATTCAACCTAGTCTGCCCATTTCCCTACCTGTTGATAAGCTGCAGATTCTAGTTAACCAACAGCCTACTTCTTCCTACCCCCACCAGAATTGCTTTATGTCTGTCTTATGCATTCTTGAATTCTCCCACTGTTCTCAACCCTACCGACCTCCCCCAGAAAGGCTGTTACATGCGCCCACCACTTGCCTGTGAAAAATACTTCCTCACATTGCTCCTGAGCTGTCCCTCTCATCTTCAAATCATGTCCCTTGTTTTGCACATCTCTTTTCTGAAAGAGGATACACTATTGTATTTTGTTGATTCCTTTGAGGTACTTGAAAGTTTCTGTCATGTCCCCCCTCCTCTTTTCTTCAAGGGTATACATACAACATCCTGTTTTCTACTGGTGATGCCTTTTCCTATATGTCCCAGTATCCCTCCAGCCTTCATTACTGCCTTCTCACATTGCTTTCTTACCTTTAGGTCATCTGATATGACTACCCCAGGTCCCTTTCCATTTGTGTTCTTGTTAATGTCCCTCCCACATTGTGTACTCTTCCCCTGGGTTTTGTTTCCCAGGTGCATTACTTGCACTTCTCTGCAATGAAACTTAGCTGCCATACTTTTGGCCTTTCCTCCAACCTTGCCAAGTATCTTCTCATCCTTTCCACACACCTTGTGTATCAACCCTGTTGCAGATCATTCTGTCATCTGCAAAGAGGACACTTTTTCTTCCAGTCCCTCTGCAATGTCATTTATAAAGACATTAAAAGGACTGGACCCAGTAGCGAACCCTGCGGTACTCCGCTAGTAACCCCTTTCTTGAGTGGACTCTGTTTACTATTACCCTCTGTGTCCTGTTGTCCAGCCAATTTTTACCCAGGTTACCACCCTGGAACCCACTCCCAGGCTGGTTAATTTGTTTATTGATCTTTTGTGTGGGACTGTGTCAAATGCCTTGTTAAAGTCTAGGTAGACCATGTCCACAGCCTCTCCCTGGTCTACTACTTTGGTCACACAGTCATAGAAATCAATTATATTCATCTGACATGACCTTCTCACTGTGAATCTATGCTGCCTTGGGTTCTGTGCTCCGCTGGCATCTAGATACTCAACAATTCTTTCTTTCAGAAGTGATTCCATTATTTTCCCTACTACTGAGGTCAAGTTAACAGGTGAGTAGTTTCCTGCCTCTGCTTTGTTCTCATTTTTGTGAAGGGAATCACATTCACCCTCCTCCAGTCCTTAGGTACCACACATCCTCCTATAATTTGTTAAAAGGGTAATCAGTGGTGTCACTAGTTCTTCCTTGGTTCTTTTAGAATTCTGGGTTGAGATCCCATCAGGCCCCATTGCTTTGTCCACCTTCAGCTTTAGGAGTTCTTTCAGAACCCCTTATTCTGTGAAGGACTGGTATCAACCCCTATCCAAGTGCTTCTATTGACTGGATTAGGTGCCTCCCCCCTCCTCTTCTTTTGTGAATACCGATCAGAAGTATTCATTCATTATGCACGGCTTACACTGTCTCTCTCTGCCTACCCACCTCCCTGCCCTTTATTGAGCTTCAGTATCCCTCCTTGGTCTTTCTTCACCTCTAATGTACCTATAAAAGGTTTTATCACCCTTCTTAACCTAGTTGGCTATCTTTTCCTCGGTTTGGGCCTTTGCTATTCTGACAGCCTTCTCCGCTTCCTTCTGCTTTAACTGGTACAGTTCTCTGTCCTGCTCCTTCTGTGTTTCCTTGTACTTCCTGAATGCTGTCTTTTTCTCACTAACCTTGCCTGCCACCTCTTTTGAGAACCATAGTGTTTTTACTTTCATTTTAATTTGTTTATTTGCATCACACAAAGACTTGTTGCCTCTGTGATGGCAGTTTTGATGTTTCCCATTGTTCCTCCACCCCTCCTTTTGCCTGTTTGCTAGTGCTTTTCTGTACGCTCTTCCATTTTGACAAACTCAGGCCTCCTAAAGTCCAGTATCCCATTTTTGTATGGCTTGACTCTGTGGCTGTGTTTATCGTGAACCACACTGTTTGGTGGTCACTTGTTCCCAGATGGCTACCCACTTCTAGATCTGAGATCCTCTCTCCATCCCTGTTTGAGAGTATTTGTCTGATATTGCTCCCTCCTGAGTGGGTTCCAACATTAGCTGTCTGAGGTATGCCCACTGTAGGACATAGAGGATTACCCAGCTCTTGCATGTGGCTGCAGCAAAGGTGCTCCAGTTAACATCTGGCATATTCAGGTCCCCCATCAAGAATATCTCTCCTTTTTCTGCCATCCTAAGGATGCCTTCTATCATTTCCTTGTCCATTTCCCCCGTGATGGGGCTCTGTATACAACCCCTGTGTGGATTGTGGTGCCCTTTCCAGTCTCAGGTTGACCCATAGTACCTCCTCTCCTCTCTGTTTACCCTTTAGTTCCGTTGCTTTGATCCCTACCCTTATGAAGTGAACAACTCCTCCTCCTCTTCTTCTACCCTTCCTGTCCCTCCTGTACATTGTGTACTCTGGTATGTTGACATCCCAGTCATGGTTCTCTGTGTACCATCTTTCTGTGACTCCACGATATCCCACAGCATCCTCTTCCATCAAGGCCACCAGTTCAGGGAACTTGTTACCAAGACTACAGGGATTGGTACTCATTACTCTCCATATTTTGATGGCCTTACCCTTTCTGCCCCATCTCTGTCCTTACTGCCTTTGCCTTTTCTCCATTTACCTCTGCCCATCTCCCTATCAAGTTCTCTATCCTGGTGTTTACCTCACTAACTACCCTGATTTTTCATTGGGGGCTAGGATTTCCTGTTCCTTTCAGTGCCTCCCCTTGGCTGGTTTAAATGCTTGGCAATGAAGAATTTAAACCTATCGCTTAGGATCCTTGTTCCTCCTGACAAATGCAGACCATCACGCTAGTATAGACCTGTATCCCTCCAGGTGGAACCCCAGTCCCTGTGAAGCCAAAACCCTGAGCTCTGCACCAGTTTTCAACCACTGATTGCATCCCATGGTGTGGAGCACTAGCTTCACCCATGCCATAGACAGACTGCACCTCCGAGGAGGTTACCGTGTGTGCTACTTGTCTAGGCCCCTCCCAAATCCAGAAACTCCTCCTGCACTGCTCTGATACCTTTCCCAGCCAGGTCATTTGTCCCTAGGTGGACAATGACATCCAGCTCCCTCCCCATGCAGCTGCTCCTGTGATCCTGAGGATTCATTTCCTGTCCCTCCAAGCCATGGCACCAGGCAGGAACTCACCTCACTCTCCCCCACCCAGTTATACCCTCCTAACAATGGAGTTCCCCATCAGAGTTGTTTCCTTCCCTGTGGGGTCCTGTGAGTTCGTTTTTATCCCTGGACTCAGTGGAGTGGTTTGTGTAGGAGCAGTAGTCTAGTAAATTGTGGTGTTGGTTGACTTACTATAAAGGGCAATGCTCACCAGGATGGTGGAGCAGTGGTGTATTTGATTGTTTCTAACAGTCACCAGTGCTTGTGGCCTACCCACCCACCCTTCCCTCACCCTGCCCACCCGAGGCATGGCATTTCTTTAATAGCCAAGGTTCTGACATCACTTCCTCAACAGGTCTTGGGGCAGAACTGTCATATTCTTAATTACCAGCACAGTGCATAAAGGGTAAGTACACACACACACACAAAAAATTTTTAGACATTACTCATTGTATATTATAAGGAAAGAGGGACATGTGGGAGTGGTGCAATGCACTGGCTGTGGGGCAGCAATTTTCCTGGAGACATTCTGGAACCTGCATTGCTGCCTATTTGCAGGCAACTTTCAGCTCTGATGGAAGAGGTAGCCCACCTCCAGGCTGAACTGGCAAGGACTAAGGAGACCTCCCCACCCAAAGAGCACCAGTTCCACAACCACTGCCTCAGAGGTTGCCATGTGTGAAGAGCAGATAGACCACTGTAGATTCTGGGAGGGTGAGGGTGGTGAAACAGAGGTGCAGCCCCAAGTTATACCTCTATGCAAATCATATGTCAGTCTGGCAAATCAAGGTTCCTCTATGATGACACCCTCATTGGAGACCAAGAAGAATGTTGGGGACATCCACAAAGGAAACCCACAAAAGAGTGGCAAGGGATACCACAGGGAAAGAAACAGCTTCTGATAGGGGACTCAGTTGTTAGGGGTGTAGACCTGGGGAAGGAGAGAGAGGAAGTAAGGTGCCTGCCTGCCTGGTGCCATGGCTTGAGGGACAGGAAGCAAATTCTCAGGTTTGCAGAAGCAGCATCACAGGAGAAGAAACTAGATATCATTGTCCACCTCAGGACAAATGACCTAGCTAGGCATGAGATCAGTGCAGTGCAGGATGAATTTGTGGAGTTGGGGAGGGCCTCAGACAGGTAGCAAGCACGTAACCTTCTCAGAGGTGCTGTCAGTTTATGGCAGGGTGAGGTTAGGGTACTGCACACCATGCAGTTTAATGAATGGTTGCAAAACTGGTGCAGAGCACAGGGCTTTGGCTTCATTGGGGACTGGGGGTCCACCTGGAGAGATGAAGGTCTATACTGGCATGATGGTCTACATCTGTCCAGGAAGGGAAACACACCTAGGTGACAGGTTTAAAGGCTTCCTTGGCAAGCTTTTAAACTAGCCAATAGGAGAGGTGCTGATAGGAAACAGGAAAGATCAAGCCTCCCCACAAAACATGGCAGGTAGTAGGGTAAACACTGAAGTACAGAGCTTGACAGAGGGCAGGACAGGGGTAAATGGAAAATGGACAAGGGCAATAAGAGCAGGGATGGGGTAAAAAGGATAAAGCCAACATTAAATGGAGGACAATGAGTACCAATGCCTGTAGTCTGGGAAACAAGCTTCCAGAGCTAGTAGCCCTGATGGAAGAGGAACACTTGGATATTGTGGCAGTCACAGAAACATGGTACATGGAGAACCATGACTGGGATGTCAACATACCAGGGTACACAATCTGCAAAGGGACAGGGAGGGTAAAAGAGGAGGTGGAGTAGCTCTCTACATAAGGGAAGGATCAAAGCTACAGAACTAAAAAGTAAAGGGGAGGACAAGAGGAACTCTGGGTCACCTTGGAGACAGGGAATGGCATCACAATCTGCACAGGGGTTGTATACAGACCCCCATCTCAAGGGAGGAAATGGACAAGAAAATGATAGAGGGCATTCTCAAAATGGCTGAAAAGGGAGATACTGTTGATGGGGACCTGAATATGCCAGATGTTAACTGGGCTACATGGACTGCAGCCACATCCAAGAGCAGGGTCATTCTCGATGCCTTACAGGAGCATGCCTTAGACAGCTAGTGGTGGAACCCACTCGGGAGGGAGCAATATTAGACCTGGTACTTCAAATGGAGAGGATTACAAATTTAGAAGTCAGTAGACATCTGGGAACAAGCGACCACTGCACAAAGTGCTTCACAATAAACATAACCATGGAGACAAGCCATACAAAGAACAAGGATACTGGACTTTAGAAGGGCTGACTTTGGCATAATGGGTGAATACCTGAGAATGCATTAGCAAATGGCCAGAAAGGAGGGTGGAAGAACATTGGAGAAAAATCAAAACTGCCATCATGGAGGCAACAAACCTTGTGTGAAACAAATAAAGAAAACAAAGCGGAATAAACAAACACTATGGTTCTCAAAAGAGGTGTGGGGAAGGTTAAGGAGAAAAAGGCTGCATTGAAAAAGTATAAGGAATCACAGACTGAGCAACGACAGGGAACTGTATCAATTAAAGCAGAAAGAAGTGGGGAAGGCAGTCAGAAAAGCAAGGCCAAAACTGAGGAAAAGATAGCCAACTCAGTAAAGAAGGGGGATAAAACCTTTTGTAGGTAAATTAGGGAGCATAGAAAGGTTAAGGGAGGGAAAGTGAAGATTAATAAAGGAGAGAGGAGGGCAGATGGAGACAGTGAAAAGGCAGAGATACTGAATGAACACTTTTGCTCAGTATTCACAAAAGAAGAAGAGGAGCAGTTACCTAAACCAAACAGTAGAAGCACTCTGGGTAGGAGGGTTGACGCAGTCCATTTACGGAAGAAAGAGTCCTGAAAGAACTCCCTAAAACTCAAGGTGGACAAAGCAATGGGGCCTGACGAGATTCACCCTAGAATCCTAAAAGAGCTAAGGGAGGACCTAGTGCACCACTAACCACACTTTTTACAAATCATGGGAAGATGGGGTGGTACCTGAGGACTGGAGGAGGGCAGATGTGATTCCCTTCACAAAAAGTGGGAGCAAGGCAGAAGCAGGAAATGACAGACCTGTTAGTTTGACCTCAGTGGTGGGGAAAATGATGGAATCACTTCTGAAAGAAAGAATTGTTCAGTACCTAGAGGCCAGAGGGCACAGAACCCAAAGCAGCATGGATTCACAGCAGGAAGGTCATGTCAGACAAATCTAATTGATGTCTTTGACTGGGTGACCAAGGTAATAGACCAGGGGGGGCTGTGGATATGGCCTACCTAGACTTTAGCAAGGCATTTGACACAGTCCCCACAAAGATTAATAATCAAATTAGCCAGCCTAGGAGTGGGTTCCAGGGTGGTAGCCTGGTAGCAAACTGGCTGCACAACAGGACACAGAAGGTAATAGTGAATGGAACACATTCTGAAGAAAGGGGGTTACTAGTGGAGTACCTCAGGGCTCAATACTGGGTCCAGTCCTCTTTAACGCTTCTTTATAGGTGACATTGCAGAGGGTCTGGAAGGAAAGGTATGCCTCTTGCAGATGACACAAAGATCTGTAACAGAGCTGATACACAAGGGGGTAGAAAGGATGAGAAGGGACTTGGCAAGGCTGGAGGAATGGTCAGGCATATGGCAACTTAGATTCAATGCAAAGAAGTGCAAAGTAATGCACCTGGGAAATAAAAATCCAGAAGAGTACACAATAGCAGGGGAGGTACTAACGACAACAATAATGGAAAGGGATCTGGGTGTAGTCATATCAGATGACCTAAAGGTGGGTAAGCAATGTGAAAAGTCAGTAAGGAGAGCCAGGGGATACTTGGATGCATAGGGAGGGCATCACCAGTAGAAAAGAGAAGTGGTTATCCTCTGTACAGACAGTTGGTGAGACCCCATCTGAGTACTGGTGCAGTTTTGGAGACCCCATCTACGCAAGGACATAGACAGGATGGAAGCAGTCCAGAGGAGGGCAACTAAAATGGTGTGGGTCTACATCAGAAACCATATGAAGAGAGACTGAGAGAGATTAATATGTATACCCTTGATGAAAGGAGGGTCAGGGGGACATGATAGAAACTTTTAAGTACCTCAAGGAAATCAACAAAGTCTAGGAGGGTAGCATCTTTCAGAAAAGAGATGTGTAAGAACAAGGGGACACAATTTAAAGTTAGAGGGACAGCTCAGGGGTAATGTGAGGAAATTATTTTCACAGAGAGAGTGGTGGACTCATGGAACCACCTTCCTGGAGAGGTTGTGGGGTCTAAAACAGTGGGGAATTCAAACATGCATGGGACAGACATAAGGCAATTATAGTGGGGGTTGCAGGAAGTAGGCTGTTGGTTAACTAGAATCTGCAGCTTATCCAATAGGTAGGAAATGGGCAGACTGGGTGGACCAAGTGATTCTTATCTGCCATCAAACTCTATGTTTCTATGTTTCTTTAGGTTTCCTTTGTGGAGGTTTCCAGAATCCTCCTTGGTCTCCACTGCAGGTGCCTCCATAGAGGAACCACACACTGCCAGAACAGCGTATGAATTGTGGAGAGGTACAGCTGGAGGATGTGCCTCCGCTCCACCACCCTCACCTCCCTGAGCCCACTGTGGTGCAACTGCTCCTTTTCTTGGCAACCTCTGAGGCAGCGGCGGTGGCTCTGGTGGTCCCTGGGTGGAGAGGAAGTCCCCTGCATCCTGACCAACTCAGCGTGAGATGAGCAACCTCCTCCATCAGCCCAGAGAGGTACCTGCAGATGGGACAACACTGCATCCATGTCTCCTGAAGACTGCTGCTCCACAGTCACTGCACTGCACCACTCCCAACATGTCTTATTTGTGGCCCCTCAACTGTTGTTATGTATGCTTACTTTTCCTCCTCTGTTTATTTTTATTTTTCTCCCTACTTTCCTACAGCCTTCATGCCCTTAAAGCTCCTGCTCTTCCTGTTCTGGGATAGGAAGTTCCTGTATTCCTCAATAGTCTCCTTCTTACTTACTCAGAGTCAGAATTCCAGCAGCTAGGAGCATGGAGAGCTACTCTTTCTTTCCAGGATGGTGAGCCTTTTGTGCCTCTGTGATCACTCCCTTCCTGCTCCCAAACAGGAAGTTCTTGTTGTCTGCAAATCCTGTGCCTATAAAAGTGGAACTAGCTCAGGGTGGTGGGGGGGTGGTGGTGAGGGAGGGAGGCTATAAGTCCCAGTAGAGTAGTGAAACAGCACCTCCTTCTTCTTGCTATTCTCTGCCAACAGCTATCTAGGACAGTTTTAAATCTCAACACCTATCTTCTTGCTGCCTAAGCCACTCTCCTAATTCACAGCTCCTTCTTCATCTAGCTAATCATGAGATAACAGTTCCTCTTCACCCAACCTCAGACAAACACACTAACTCTTGCATTTTTTACCCTAAATTAAGGGTCTTAGTAGTAGAGTTCTAGTTCTTAAGTCCCAGTAGAGTAGTAAAGTTTTAACAAGACCTCCTCCCTCTTGCAGTTCTCTGCCAATCTCAGATAAATACACTAACTTTTTTACCCTAAATTGAAGGTCCCAGTAGTAGTGTTCTAGTTATTAAGTCCCAGTAGAGTAGTAAAGTTCTAACAGCATCTCCTCCTCTTGCTGTTCCCTGCCAAAAGATTTCTAGGGCAGTTTTAAATCCAAGCACCTGGCTTCCTGCTGCCTAAGCCACTCCCCCAATTCAAAGTTCCTTCTTCACTTAGCTAACTGCACAGATAACAGTTCCTTCATCCAACTCAGACAAAAACATTAACTCTTGTTTTTTTGTTTGTTTGTTATTACCCTAAATTGAAGGTCTCAGCAGTAGAGTTCTAGTTCTTATGTCCCAGTAGAGTACTAAAGTTCTAACAGCACCTCCTTCCTCTTGCTGTTCTCTGCCAAAAGCTATCTAGGGCAGTTTTAAATCCAAACACCTGGCTTCCTACTGCCTAATCTACTCCCCAATTCACAGACTCTGAACCAGTAAGAAGGAAACTACTGAGAAATACAGGAATTTCCTGTCCCAGAACAGAAAGAGCAAGAGCATTTAGGGCATGGAGGCTGCAGGAAAGTACGGAGAAAAAAAATAATAATAGATAGTCCATTGACAGAGTAAAGCCTATGGCACATTCATAAGGTAGAAAAAAATGTCAGACTGGATGAGCTTTGTGGTCCTTATCTGTCGCAACTTCTATGTTTCTATTATCCCTTCTTCACCTAGCTAACTGTACAGATAACAGTTCATTTCACCCAACTCAGACAAACATACTAACTCTTGTTTTTTTTAACCATAAATTGAAGGTCCCAGTAGTAGAGTTCTAGTTCTTAAGTCCCAGTAGAGTAGTAAAGTTTTAACAGCACCTCCTTCCTTTTGCTGTTCTCTGCCAAAAGCTATCTAAGGCAGTTTTAAATCCAAACACCTGGCTTCCTGCTGCATAAGTCACTCCCCTAATTCACAGTTCCTTCTTTACCTAGCTAACTGCACAGATAACCAGCATAAGCCACAGTTTCTGGCCCCATGCTATTGAATCCCCAAGGGTGACCTCCCAAGATCCAAAAAAAAATAGATCATGTGGTATTTTCCTCCTGTAACTCTGGCACAGAAGGTCTCTTTGGGGATCTCTCTTTATCAGTTCACACCTATGGTTCTTAGCCATCAGGTGTCTGGATCCCATAGAAGCTTTATCTGCAGCAGTCTATTAGGGCCACCCATGCCAACATCAGGCTCCAATGTCACACACCTATATAAGCTCGGGTGGCCCTCCTCCTTCCTCTATTCTTTCTCACCGTTGACCATTCATGCACGGACTCCATAGATGCTTACCACTCAGTTCGATGACCAAATTTACCTACCTTATTTCTTTTACTTACCTCAGAATCACTTTGGCTTAAAGTGATTCACTCATCTTTGTATGTTCAGAAGTAACCCTTCACTGGCTTTTTTTCTGTCGCTGCCACTGTGGAAAGAAGATTTCTTCCACTGATGAACACGAGCTCTGCATCTACTGTCTGGGGCCTAGACACAATGTCCTTGCCTGTGAGTCCTGCCAGAAGTTCAACCTCACCTTGGAGGCAACATAGCGTATTGGTTAAAGGCACTGAGCTGCAAACCTGGAGACCTGGGTTTGAATCCCATCAGCCCCATTTGCATACTGTTGTGGCCCTGCACAAGTAACTTAACTTCCTTGTGCTCCCAGGTCACACCTGGAAACAAGCTCTGACTTAATGTGCCTTCTCTGGTTAATCAAGTTCCCCTTCCCCTTTCACCACCTGGGATAATGCAAGAAAGCCCTGCAGAGGTTCCTTATGGAGCAACAGGCAGCCAGCAGAGTATGGTTCCTCTTTATACCCCAAGTCCACTTGCTGGCATCTTCTTTGGGCTCTCAGGCCTCCAAGGCCTGGGATAAATCCTGGGAAATATTCTCAACAGACAAGGATCAGCACAAGGACCATTCCCCATCAGTGATCTTGGTCCCTGAGGGATTGTTCTTCTTCTCCAGGGATTTCCACATTGACTGCTTCAGCGTTTGGCGTGTCACCCCATGCAGGCCTCTGCTCATACCAGGCCCCCTATAGTGGACACTCTCCCAGCTGTCAAAGCTGCAGAGGAGCCAATGGCCTCTGCTTTGTTGGTCCTTGCCCCACCATGGAGTCCTCTTGATCCTCAAGGTCCTTCAGTGCTGGGCCTAACTCGCCTCTCGCCTCTGCTAGCAGTTCATTATCATCAGATCTAGGCTACATGCCACTTCTGTCAATGTCTGTGTCGATGATGATTCCCTATCCTGCTGTTGACCTCAATGCTATCCTTTCCTCTATCACTACATCTCTTATTCAACAGTTTGTTCTATGGCCCATGCCATTGTCGCCCAAGCTGTCAGTTGCTGTGTCAGTGTCAATGCCAGTCCAACCCGCCCACACTGTGCCTTCCAGGGATACATCAGTGCTCTGTACATCAGTCCCTGCCTCAAGGCAGGCTGACATTGAAGAGGAATATCATCCTGTGCACATTCTCCCAGAGGAGGAGGATGAAGAGAAAGAAATTGAAGTGGAATCCTCTGACAGGTCCACTATCTCCTCCAGGAGTGAGGATTCTGTCAAACACACCCCAGATCCCCTTGGAGGACCCCTCATTTTCAATGTTATAAAGCAGGTCTCCTTCACCATGGGGTTTCAAACAGAGGAAGAGGATGAAACCAGAAGGAATCTTGCAGACTTTTAGGAGATTTATTTATTTTATTTGGAAAATGTTTCACCAGGAAAGACAACATGAGCTTTAAACAGCTCTGTTTCCAAAAGTGTCCTGGGTTGAGGGGGTACAAGAATTGGGAGAACAGGCAAACACATAGCAGTAACAGAGCAATACAAGTACAATTATTAAAACAAAACAGTCTAGTACAATTACAGAGCAGAAATAACCCAGACCAACCAGCCAGGGTAAACAAAACCATGTTTGGATATAACGTACATTGCAACAACCCAAGAGTAGGCGATCCAGTAGGGTAATAGTTAGAGGGTGGATAACACATTTGAAGAACTAGAAGTAGTAGGCTGAGCACATGATTCAAGTGTTATTGTATACCAAGGGAGGGCAGTTATAAGACAAGTGGAGAAGTGGACAGGCGAGGGGTAGAAGGTGGGGGATGGAAGATGGAGAGAGAGACAGCCAAGATCTAACCCCTTTGAAAGGGAGGGGAGAAAAGGGAGTGGGGAGGTAGAGAAGAGAGGGGCAGAAAACAGGAGGGGAGGAGAGGGATAGAGAAGTAGGGAGGTGGAGGGGCGATGAATTTGAAAGTGGGGAAGAAAGAGGGGAAAGAGTGCTAATCTGTACCCTTTAGGATGCAGAGAAACCTGCCATGGGGTGAGGATTAGAAAGTGGGAGGAAAGGAAGAGGGTAGAAGAGATGGAGCCAGGATCTATACCCCTTCAGGATGACAGAGAACCCTGCAAGGGGACAGGAACAGGCAGAAAAGGAGGAGAGAGAGAGAGAAGTGGGAGGGAGTATGAAAGGGAGCTCCTGCCACTCTTGAGGACCGACCTTTTCTGAAATCTGTTGAAACAGTTCTTCTATTTCTAAGCCTAATCTATCCTTTACTATTTCTAGTCCATGTTGGCCACCTGGCACCTCCTTCTCCCTCCCTTGACTATGCTACAGTGTCCTCTTTAATTTAAATTTTTCCCTCTTAGGTCCCTCACAGTGAGAGGTTATTGTGGTGACTTCATGTACGTAAAACAGGTTGTGTTAAAAGTTGTTGGATTTAATATGTAGTAGCACTACTATGTCATAAAATACTTTGAAATATATATATACACCTTGGCCCAATATTCAAACTGCACCAGGCTGTGGTGCAAGCTTGGGTGCAGTTCAACTTGCTGTGCAGGGATGTGGACTGGGTGATATTCAAACGGAGCTGTACCATGGCCTAGCAGTATTGAAGATTACGCCTGGCGCTACCTGTGTGTGCATGGCGAGTGGCACTGCGCCAGCTAAGTGGCCAGAGTGGAGCATGGGGATGTGCTAGCGTAGTTCCATTGTGCCATGCACAGCAACCTTGATATTCAAAACTTGACATGCAAATGGGGCCATAATGTATACAAGTGCAAATGGGTCCATTTGCATGTCATTATGGCCCCATTTGCATGCAGGTGCACTGATCCGATGACTTGCGCCTGGTGCCCTGCCAGGCAGCAGCCATCAGGGACCGGACGCCCCCTGCCGGCAATGTCTCCACAGCCCGATCAGGCAGGTGTATTAAAAATAGAAACCTCGTCCAATATCCCTGGTGGTCCAGTGGACTGCTGACTGCCCGATCGCAGACATTTGTATTAAAAGAAAGTATTTCCATCTCCCGGTGGTCCAGTGGACCGCTGACTGCCCATCGTGGGCATTTGTATTAAAAGAAAGTATTCCCAATCTCCCTGGTGATCCAGTGGACCGCTGACTGCCCAATTGCTGGCATTTGTATTAAAGAAAGTATTCCCAATCTCTCTGGTGGTCCAGTGGATTCGGACTGCCCGATCACGGGCATTTGTATTAAAAGAAAGTACTCCCAATCTCCCTGGTGGTCTAGGTACCCCCTCCCACCCACCACTGATCTCACAGCCCACCCCAGTCATCTGGCAGTGGCAGCACCCCACCACCTGCCATCCCGCTGCCTGCTGACTGACACCGTTATTATGTTACTACGCCCATTGGTCCACAGCGTGAGCCAATGGGCGGCAGTCTGCATTGTACTACACATTCCAGATATGTGAATGAATCATGGTCTGGATGTCAGGAGGGTACTTTTGTTTTTATGTCAAAGTATTGAAGTCATGGGGGTACAAATAGATGTTTGTCACCTGTGCAGAGTTCCCCGTGACTAATCTGCTGCTAAGCAGACCTTCTTGAAATGCTTTGTGTTCTGTATCAGAAACTGTTACACCTTGGCATCATGTCCTCCTCATGACTGTCGAAGGACTAATTGCAACAGGGACACAGCTGCTTCAATGATCAGGAGTATCCCATTGAGTGATATCTGCTTCTTGGTCTTCTTCTTACTTGTTCACACCACATTACAGGCTTGAACTGCATATAGTAAGTATGCTGCATTTGGTTCCTTGGTGCTAAAGTCTCTTTTCCCATGACTTAATCACTCCAGCCTGGGTACTACTTGCAATGTCAATTCCAGACAGCCAGAAAAGTATGCTACTTATAACAGTAGTTCAACCATTCATATTCCTCCTGCTACATGCCCAGTGCTTCCCTAGCTACAGCCCTATAAATGCTGAACAGGGGCTCTTCTTTCTGCTGTGATTCTTGAATGGGCTGAGCACGGAGGAGGGGGTCTTGAGAGAGGGGCTCCAGCCAATAACTTTCTGAGGATGTGCCAACTCCAAATTGAGACTGCAGTAAAGCCAAAGTGGAAAGAAAAGAGAGTAGAACTACAGTTACGAATAACTGTGTGTTTATACAATGAAAGAATTTTTCTTGCCAGCATAGTTTGTAATCATGTGCAGTATCTTATTTCTAACACCAAGAGAAGAATACAGCCCCTCCCTGAAGCCCTACACTATGATTCCCTTCTATGTTTACCCATCAGCTGTGAGGACAATTTCACTTTTCATCTTTACTTTAGAAGAGATCAAACTCATTGAAGTAGACATCTTGTACAAGAGCTCTGGGAGGGCCCTGCAATATATAAAACTTCATACAGAGAATACAGTCCCACAAACTGCAGCAGTGCTGTCATAATAAATAAAAGCAACCAGTTACCCCTTTTAGAAAAACAAACAACATTAGGCTGAACTTAGCAGGAGTCAGTTTAAAGATTTTGTTTATTTATTGATATTTCCTCACCAAGATAAGTCAATGGAAATAAAGATTCTCATTATAGTGTGGGTCCGGAAGGGTGGGCAGCAGTATCCAGACATGCAGATATAAATTCATGTTATACATTTAAATGGGAAAAGTTCAAATACTGAAAATGTTAAAATTAGTTTATAAAATAATTCACTTTGAAGAGCAAGTATGTTAGAATGTTGCTTCAGCAATATTATATTTCAGCTGAATGAAGCAGAGAATGCATTGTTGAATTTTGCATTCTTCTTTCCAGTCTTTATAGACACTGTGGCCTGCCCAAAATATTTAAAAAGGGGTATTTGAGTGACCCCAAATGACCTCATAGTGGTCTTGTTTATGACATCACAGTGCTTTTCATTGCAAAAGACTGTGATGCAAACAGCAGTTGTGAGGTCAGTTGGGCACAATCTGTTACTTTTGAAAGATACAGTAGAATAAGTCCTGCATAACCTGGAAGTTATTTTCATGACCACTAACAGGAGAAAATAAAAAATAACTTTAAATCATAGTTACCTGCTCTTCAGATGAATTATACATACACACAATATTTTGCTGGGTAAGGTTTATAGCTCTCTGTTGATTAGCACTTAACCTGTTCTTAAAGAGGTGGCAGTAGCCCATTCCATGTCTGTACAAGGGTTCATTTTGGGTGGGGATTGGAACAATTGGCACTCAGTTTTAATACTGACTCACCTTTTCCTCTACCTTGGGGACAACCTTGGCACCCAGTTTTTAATTTTGACCCACCTTTCTTCTACCTTGGAGACAACCTGCTTACTGTTATAAAGGTCTTAAACTGGTGTTTATGAATCTGGGCTCGCTAATTAATATGGTCCATTGTTTTTCATTTGACCCTTACTTTTATACCCAGTGGGTCAGTGTCCCACGCAGATAAATATCTGAAATGGACCTTGCTGTACTGCTAGATAGGCAAATGATTCTTGGCTGGTTGTTAGGCCCTTGGCTCTATGAAAGGTAACAAATAGTTTAGCAAAAACTTCAGGTCAAAGGAGGAACATTTACACAATTCTTTACAATCGTATTTATTTATTTATGACTTTGTAACTGGTAGGTGCAGTGATCCCAGGGACCGTTTTCAGGCATGACCCAGGCCACTACTGTGGCACAGAGTATATAATCTAACAGCAGGCATGTAGCAGAAGAGCAGTGTTACACGTAAATAGAAGGTTACAAAAATATATTGTAAATCACAAATGGCAAACATAAAATCACAAATTACAGGAAACAATACAATAAAATCACAAAGTATACAGGGATTAGAAATGTGTAGTCTTACTAGGCTAAAACAGTACTAGGGAGAATAGAAAGCAGTCAAAGATCCATTAGATTACATTGTCAAAGTCAAGGTTCACCAGTAAGTAACTAGGACACAAGGGGTAGGTGAGACAGGTGAGGGAGAGGGGAAAGGAGGAGGTGAAGGAAGAGGGAAGGCAAAATGAGCAAGGGAGGAGTGTAGAGACACCAGTCATGTGGAAAGGGCAAGCAGGTGATGGGGGACTATCAAGGAAAGCAGTGGCAGGTGGATGCCAACAGGAGCCAGTCCTGAGGCAGGATTTGAACTGGTGGTGGTGTCGATAGAGCACAATTCAGCAGACAGTTTATTCCATAGGGTAGGGTCTGCCACTGATAGGGCCTCTACTGCCCATATTTGTGGATACCCTGGGATGTTCAGAGGGGGATACTGTTGGAGCGGAGGTTACGATGTGAGGTAAGGACTGTGAGGAGGGGTGTAAGAGGAGATTCCGGCCAATATGGATGGCAGTATCAACCATACAGAACAGGGTGAGATCAAGTGGGCTTGCAGCATGAGCCACCCTTACAGTTGTAAAGGGCACAGTGGTGGTAGTAGTGAGAGCCAACAAGGTGAACTGACAGGCACTGTTGTAGGCTTTGGAGAGTTTGACCATGATAGTTGCAGATGTCCTGGAGTATGTAGGGGAGCAGTAGTCCAGGATAGGGAGAAGATTACCCTGGATGATGGCAAGTCGGGCTCCAGGGTGAGGTATTACAGAATATGAAGGCAGCACCTAGTTTTGGTGGAACCTAAGGACTAGATAGTTTATGTGGTCATAGAAAGAGAGGAGGGGTTGAGCAAGACTCCAAGGTATTTAAAATGCATGACTTCTTCAAGGACATGGCCATCAGGGGATATGATGTTTAGATGGGAGTCTGACTTGCATTTAACTAAGAAGGGCTTGGATCTGAACAACATTGATTTTGTTTTTTGGCATTGACCAAGAGGATGTTATCAGCAAACCAGTTATGGGCCACAGTATAGTTGAGTGAGAGAGCAGAGGAAATGTGGGTGGGGATTTATCACTGCAGAAGAGCATGAGGTCATCTGCATAGAGGAGTGAGTGACAACTGAGACTGTCTAAGGAAGGGAGTTTATAAATAAAGAGAATAGGAGGGGCTCAGGATGGAGCTCTTGGGACACTTGTAGAGACCTGCAGGGTGGGGGAGCAAGCAGTGCCAATACAAATGAATTGAGAGTGATCAGTGAGGTAGGTTTTGAACCAGGCTCTGACCTCCTGGAAACATCCAAGGCAACTAAGTTTGGAGAGGAGGAGGGCATGATTTACCATATCAAAAGCTTTGGAGACATTGACAAAACCAAGCTGGTGGCATTTCCAATTGTCCATGTTTGTAAGGATGTGATCAGTTAGAAGTGCAAGGGCAATGGCTGTGGAATGGTTCTTGTGAAAGCCATGCTGTTGACTACACAGGAGACTGTATTTGCCTACGTAGTCTGCAAGCTGATGGTGGATGGCTTCTCTGAGCAGTTTTGTTAGGTGGGAAGGATGGAGATTGGACAATAGTTGTCCATGGATTGAGGATCTCCAGCTTTGAAGATGGGAATTACCTTTGCAGTTTTCCAGGGATTGGGCATGGAGGAGGAGGAGGACAGGGAAAGGATGAAGATGAAGGTGAGTGGAGCAGTGGTGACAGGGAGATAAGCCTAAGGAAGACAGGGGATAGTCCATCAGCTCCAGGGGAGCAATGGTTTTGTGAGGTTTTTAGGAGTTTGGCTGTATCAGTGCATGAGAGTGCTTTGAAGAAGAAAGGGGAGTTTGGGCTGGGTGATAGGCCCAGTGGGTGTTGGCAGAGAGTAGGGTGGGGTACTGGGTTATTTTGCAGGCCATTTGAAGTTTGCTGAGGTACATGGTAAGGTGAGAAAATTTGTCATAAAGGCTCTGGCCACTTCCAGAGGGTTCATAATAAGGCTGTCACTGAAGTTTAGCTGCAGGGCTGACTTACTGGAGGTGGGATTTAGGAGGGAGCCAATGGATGCCCCGAATTTTCTAGGGTCTCCAAGATTTGCTTGTTGGAAATTACAGAAATGAATCTGTTTAAATGATTTTGCCAGGTGATTACATAAGTTTCTCCAATGCCTGTAGTCATTCCAGAGGGCTGAGGATGGGGATGCTTTGTAGGTGGACCAAGCATGATCCCTATTCTTCATTAGGATAAGGAGGTCTTTGTAACCCAACATGAGCATCCACCCCTGACCCTTCTAGTGGTGACTGGAAAGTGACGGTCCTGTAAAGTCAAGAGGGTCAGTGTGAAAGGTTTCTACCGGGTCACATTTGAAAGTGAGAAGAGAGCAGACCAGTCCAAAGCTCGTGTCCCAGCAAGGAGGTTAGAGGAGTTTGGGTTCTGAAATTATGGAATGACAGGTATTTGGAGGGGCCGTTTAACTCATTGAGGCCCCAAGATGCCTATAGGTGGCAGTAAACATATACTCCTGGGGTCTTTAACACCTCAAGACTCCTGCACTTTGTGGCACCGAGGACCTTTGATGCCTGAGGACGCTCACTGCTTAAAACTTAAATATTTCACAAACTGAAGTGAGTAGAATTGACTGCATAGCAGCATTGGAAAGGTCATGTTATGCTGAAAAACTTTGCTGCTGATACTTTGTGTCTGTTATGTATACTTTAGAAGATATTCACATTTTGTATGGTACGATGTGTATGGCCAGGGCCCTAGGAATTCTGCGGTCGCAGAATTTTTGTAGAACTTGCACTCTACCGCAGAGAACTTCTGTGTGCCACAGAATTCACACATCTTGATGATCACTGTGATTTTTTATTAATATTTCTGTTTATCCATACAATCTGGCTCTCTTCCCATCTTTTTATATCCAAAACCCCCATATGCTCAAAATGTGATGTTATCATTACTATAACATCATACATTAGTTAATGAAATGGCTGCATTCTGCAACCAAAGTGAACAGTCACTTATCTACCACAGCTCTCACTGTCAGAGATGGTGGCACAGCACATTAGGCATGGTGATATTTGCTCAGCCTGCACTATAGTTTAATGCAATTTTCAGTTTTACATTATTGCACTATGGCCAACTTAAACAAAACCTTGAAAATAGCTCAGACCTGTTAAGTCCATTACCTTACTTTGCACAAACTTATTTGTGCCTTTAAGGTATAGAGATGCCATCTGAAATGAATAACTGGTAAAATGAATTTAACTGCCATTTTAAGAAAAATAAAGTAATTATGCCCAGAAAAGTGGAATATAATATTGTGTAGACCTGTTGAAAGAATAGACCTGTTAAATAAATAACTGTGCTGTACACATTTTGCCAGGGTTATTGATTACATATTGTCATTGGTTGATAGAATCACCGAAACGTTATGGAGGAATATTGTGTGTAGGAACAGCTGTTGGGCCAGAGGATAGCATGCTGTATTTCTGTGCCGCAACTGTATTCAGGATTAGCTCTGGAGTTGGCTTGGCAGCACAAGGATTGTTGGACACATCATTGCTCGAGCCTGGGAACGTATGGTGCAGTGTTCTGTCATAGTGGATACATTGTGATGGGCTGAGAGCTCTATCTCACAGTCGGTACATATGCATGTCATGGTCTGATGGTGTTACTACGTATCAAGGGGAAGCAAGCTGACATGAAAAATGAGTTTTGCAATAACTCCTCTCTTCCGTTTATTCCATTTCCAATGGGACCTGTATGAATGAGGATGCAATTTCATGGAAATTAAAAATATATATCTGTATACTCACACATACAGTATCTGTCTCTCACTACACACACACACACACACACACACACACAAATATTTGTATGTGTGTTACAGATTGCATATAAATATATAAGTCATACACAGTGGGAACCTCATAAGTGGTGTAGAAAGCACATACAAATATATAAGTGATAGACAGTGGAGACCTCATTAGTAGGACAGATAGCATGCTTATAGAAATACCTTATTTATCACATAAGGTCCCTCTGCATATGTCATTTATGCAATATGGTAGGACCTTAAGGGAGAGACATTTGTTTTGCTTTTTATGCATAAAATTATTTCTGTAAGTCTGTTATTTTTGAACTAGTGTTACTGTGCTTCCCCATCCTTATTTCTATAACCACTGCCATGAAAGTGAAGTCAGGATGACAAGCTGACACTGTGATGTGGTTTTCTATTAGTGCCGCATAGAACTTCTGAAATCACAAACCACCGCATGAAGTTCTGTGGCAATGGTGATCTTACATGAGAACTTGGTCCCACTGTGCTGCAGAAAAGTAGGGGCCTTGTGTATGGCTGACATTTGTCTCTCAAGCTTCACCTAGCCACCTTAATAAAACAGAAAATAAATACATGTATCATATTAGAAAAATTGTTTTTACTATAAAATTTGTTTTGTACCTCCATCTAATGTATGGATGCTTAATTTGGTGTTGATATGTTAAACATTTTTCCACAAAAATGGTTTCTGTTGTCTTTTTTTATAAAAAAACACTTTTCGCTATTTCAACCAATATGAAAAAATAGGAACTACTTATATTTAATTGCATAGTATCATTGGAAGGTAATTTTGTGCTGAACAACTCTGCCACTTGTACTTGTGTGTAGCACTTATGGTTCATGAGGTATTTGCATTTGTTTGTGGCATGCTGTTATAACTTGATTTTGCTCGAAAGCTCCAGGTTGCATTGTCATAAGAATACAGGCTACAAGTGGTGGAACTCTCAAAGAGCTCCTGAGGACTCAGTGAGTTAAGCTTGGATGACCAGAGAAGATACTTGGGGAGTCGTCACTGATGGGGTTGGCCATAGTGCCAGCATGCAGTGCATGATCGTCCCTGTTTGTGATGATCCAATCCAGAAGTGTTGTAGTGGCTGTGTGAGGGTTTTGTCTGGTGGAAGCGTAATGGTTTGGACCAGGTTTTGTTGTTTTAGGTGGAAGACATAGTCAGGCTGGTGGGTACTCAGCCAGTTTAAATTAAAGTCCCCAAGAAGAATAGAGTCTCTATGTGGGGATAAGGAGCTCAGGCCAGAGAAGAAGCTATTTAGACCCCGGTGCCAGTGGTGGGAGGGTTGTAGCAGCACCCTATGTAGAGTTTTTACAGGTTCCTAAAGTAATTTCTGAGAGGAGCCATTTGCTAGGCGAGGTTGGATGGAGCAGAGTACAATATGTGCTGACGGGGGTTCCCTGATGAACAGTACAACACCACCGCCTTTTTGTTGCATGTATATCAAGACAGAGGAGGAGTACCCAGGTAGTCAATAGGTGTTGTCATTATGATGCAGTTTTAGCCAGGTTTCAGAGAGTCTCAGGATGTGGGGCTTGTAGAGCTCAATCCAAGCCTCCAGGTCTGGCAACTTGGAGGAAGACTGCATATACTGATATGGGCAATTTTCAGCCCAGTGACATTTGCCCAGATGCTGCCAGAGGGGTGATGTGGGAGTTAGGTGGACTGGGGTTATACTCTACATCTCCAGCAAGGAGAAGGAGGATAGTAGGGGATATAGGGGCAGGAGGGAATGGCTAGGGAGCAGGATAGGGAGACCAGTTAGTGGCCAAGTAGCTGATGTTCTGAGTTGGAGAGAAAGGAAAGGGTGATAGGACCTAGGGAGGTTGTCTCATGAGGAGAGGAGGGTGGGATGTGTCGGAGGGTATGGGTGACTGAGGGGTAGGCAAGGTATTCTTGTTCCCAAGCCAGTACAGTGGTGCAAGAGTCAGTCAGCACCAGGAAGGAAGTCAGTGAGACTGCAGAGCAGTGTGAGCTGGAGCAGGTTCATAGTGGCAGTAGAGAGGAATCTTAGGGAGAAAGGTTGCTACCCAGTGGTAAAAATACGTTGGCAACAGTGGCATGAGAGGGACAAGTAGGTGAGAGGGAGAAAGAGACAAGAGTAGGTGAGAGAGGGGCCTGGTTCAAAGGAGGGACTGTAACTTTAAGATCTAAAGCTCATTGGCAGAAGCCAGTGAGGACAGGATTAGGTATGAAAGGGAGGGGCTTGAGTGAATTTAAAGAATGGAGGGGCAGGAAAGGGTGGAGGGTCGAAAAATTCAGCAGAGATCCATGCAGCCTTGGAGAGCTGGGGTCATATCCAGGCCATACCTGATGCTTTGACTCGGGGTGAGTGGCGGCAGGCTCCTTACACCATGGAGGTGCTCTAAATGTCTGGTCCAGACTGCAGATGGCAGTGCTAGCCCAGAGGGCTAAGAGGACACCTGAGGAGAGAGGGACAAGACAGGGGTTAGATAGTACACAGAAGCGATGGGAGGGTTCAGGATTTACAAAAGCGCAAAGGAGCTGTAACACTAACTGGTGCTAAATAGGGGCGGGTCACAGACAGCAAGCTAGGCGCCAGCTGGGTCTGCAAGGGAGAAGGGAAACAAAAGGAGAATAGTTGGGGCGGGAAAAGAAACTTAACTCGAGAAGCAGCACTCAAATAAAAAACACAGATACAATCATATATATATATATCTATATATATAATATATATTTTTATATATGACTAACTTAAAAAGACGTGGTCTGAGTTCATTTAAGAGTACAAATTGCATAATCACGAGACAATGTTAATTCAGCCTTTGCAAAGATCTGCCATCCTCTGCTGCCAGAGATCAACTTACCCTACAGTCTTATCATATTTACCACTACAATCAGACAAAGGAAAGTCCATTGATAGACTGCAGTTTATTATTCACTGTGTGTATCTATAATGGCATCCAAGACTACTAAAACAAGACTTCCAACAGGAAGTGATTTTGTTACATCACATAATCAATGATTAGGGTGCTGCAGAAGGCAGAGTCCCTGATGCCCAAATAAAAAGAATATTAAAATTAAAATAAGAGTACCCCAACCGCATCATTAATTACATAGTACAGTATGTCAGCATGATCTCACACATAGTGCATACATACTGTAATTAGGAGAAAAAGACCAGAAGTCCATCAAGATATTTGGGGTATCTCAGTCATCAGGTCACACCATAGGAACCTCACCATCGGAGAAGCAGGATCCAAACGCAAGATTTTCTAGCAGTACTACTGGGATCCCCACGCTGATGTCACCTGATGATGTTACCAACCTATACAGATGTGAGCAGCCCAGTTCCTCCTCAGTTCTTTTCCTACTGTCGACTCCATTCACATGGGTCTCATGAGAAGCTCCAAAGCAGTTTTGCACCATTTTTGCCTACGATTTTTCTTCTATCCTAGCTTTCAGAAACTCTTTTAAAAAGAGATTCCTTTACCTAATTTATGTCGAGCTACTTCCTCCTTCTCCTTCCATTGCTGAGGAAAGAAGATTGCCTCTTCAGATGACCGACCACAACCTGTGTGTCTGCTGCCTTGGGCCTGACCACAGCATCTTTGACTGTGACTCTACCAGAAATTCAAACAACACTTGGGTGATGCAGAAAGGCTTTGAAGAAATTCCTCATGGAACAACAGGTAGCCAGTTCTGGGCAAGGGTCCTCCAGAGTCCCTCCTTCACAGTCACCAGTGGGTCAGTCGAGCTCCCAGACCTCAAAGGTCCAAGACAAGTCCTCAGGAAAAAGTCACAAAAAAAAGATCACGAATGGGACCGCTACCCCTGGCAGTGCTCAGCTTCTTCTTCATCCTCTGGGTTGCTCCATTGGCTGCAGTTCACCAATGTCCTGTGCTGTCCAGGCCTCTGCCTCTTCCTGCCCCTCAGCAGGATGGAGTGCCTCATTGCCCAGGCTCAGGTGGTTTCCAGAGCCATTATGTTCCTGTGAGGATGTGCCTGAGGTGATTAGGACTTATGGTATGGCCATTGCCATGGTCCCCATGGCCAGACTGCACATATGAGTGCTCCAGTGACACCTGGTGCAATGGGACCAATGCATGGATGACCTAGAGTGGCTTGTGCTGGTCTCCTCCTTGGTCTGCAAGGTTCTCCAGTGGTGGATGGACCTCCAGAACCTTTACAAGGGGTCCCATTCCAGATCACTTTCTCCAGCAGATCCTCACCACAAATGCTCTGGTTCAGGCTGGAGTGCACACCTGGGTCCTTACAGACTCAGGAGACATGGTCCCAGATTGAGTTGTCTCTGCATATCAACTTCCTGGAGATGCGGTGGTCCCTGGCATGTAGAGCCTTTCAGAACCATCACCTTCCAGGTGAACTGTTGATCCAGTCATACATACTCAGTGTTGTCTACTACATTAACAAGCAAGGGGAATGCATTCGTACCACCTGTTCAGGGAAGCCATGAGAGTCTGGTACTGGGCATGGGCCGCAGTCTGGTTCTCTTGGCAGTCCCTGTCCTAGGCATATTAAACACCCTGGTGAAGGACCTCAGCAGGACTCAGTCCAGCATGCATGAAGGAACTTCTCTCATCCATCGCAAAAGATCTGTTCACCAGATGAGGTTGTACAGAGTTGGACCTTTGCATCCCACTAACGTAAAACAGCCCAGTTTCTGCTCTCTAAATCCAGAGCCTGGAGCTTTCTGGCCGAGACTCTTTGTCCGCTCCTGCAATGGGAGGTTCCTTTATGCCTTCCCTCCATTTCCTCTAATTCAGAGGGTCCTAATCAAGCTACAGATGGAGGGACCAACATGATACTGGTCACACCCTTCTGGCCACAGCAGATATTGTTTTCATTACTACAGCAGTTAGCGGAGGAGCCTCCTGTCCCCATGTCCCTTGCAGGGATCTGCTGATATAGGCTCATGGGACCCTGGTCAATCCAAATATCAGATCTCTTTGTCTGCAAACCTGGCTCCTGAGGCATAGGCATTGCCTGATTCAGAGTATCTCAGCGGGTGGTGGATGTTCTCATGGCTGCTCAAAGCTCCACTACAGCCACATATGCCTTGAAGTGGAAGAGGTTGGCCATCTGGGCTGCCGAACATCATCTGGACCCTTTACCTGTCCAGTGAGCCAGATTCTGGATTACCTTATCTCCCTGTCGGACTCAGGCCTCTAGCACTCCTCCCTCAGTGTGCACCTTTCAGCTATTTCTGCCTTTCACAAGCCTATTGGCATCCGTACCATTACTCAGTTAGAGGTCTCCCATACTTTTCTCAGGGGCATCCTGCATCTGAAACCTCCCATCTGTTTCCTGTCCCAGCTTGGGATTTAAATTTTGTTTTGGAGAAATTGACCCTGTCTCCTTTTGAACCTGCTGTGACTTGCAACCTATGCTTTCTTTCTTAGAAAAGCGTTATTTTTGGTTGCTATTACTTCTGCTTTCGAGAAGGATTTTGGCACCTTAGGCTCTCTGGTACAAAGAGCCTTGTTTGATTTTTCTAGGAAGTCTGCACACAAATCCTAAGTTTCTCCCCAAGGTGGTGTCTGAGTTTACTCTTAGCCAGTCTAGCCACCTACCTGTTTATTTTCCGAGTGTGCCAATCCAGGAAGCACTTCTCATACTTTAAATGTACACAGAATTTTGAAGTACTACCTGCTCCTAACTAGGACTGCAGAAAACAAAGCAGATTTTTTTCCTTTGCCCCAGGAAGAGAGGGCACTAAAGTTTCCAAACAATGTTTGTTCAAATGGTTGGTCGATTGTATTGTGTTCTGCCACAACAAGCATGGCAAAGATCCCCAAAACTGATTTAATTCAACCGTGACTTCTTAGATCCTAACAGCAGGACCTATCAGGCCATCTTATCAGATGTTAACCTGAGCAACTTATCAATCAACCCACCAGACTTAACATGAAAACAAGCTACTACAGCCTTTTGACTGGATGTTGACAGTAAGAAACAAACATCAAGGTTGTGGGAGTTTTTCTTGATACCCTTAGAGACTACCTCCCACCTATTGTGTTTGGAGGAACAATTTCCAACCTCCATCTAAAACCATAAAAGCTCAGGACCTGACAAACTTCAATCCTGCCGCTTTCATACTTAGTCTACAGTCTATCAGTTGGTCACCTATTACATCCTCCCTGACATTAATAAGGCATTAGAATACCTCGTCCACATCTTCACTTCTATCTTGGACATGCATGCCCTTTCAAATTAAGGCACATCAAAGGCAATCACTCCCCTGGCTATACTGGGACCATAGGTAATTAATGCACTCTTGTGATAAAGCATAGAAAACCTTTAAAGAATCCAGACTACAAGCTGACTGGCACTCCTACAGGCAATTATGGAATACCTGTAAAACTAAAACTAAAAAAGCCAAGTGGGACTACTTCCATTCCTGCAGACAACACATCTTGCTAGCCCAGGAGCTTCTGGTCTCATATTAACTCCTTACTCAAGGGCAAAGAACCAGTTTGCCCAAACTATGATCTTTACGGATGAAACATTATCCGCCCTTCTGATATAGCTACAGGCATGAACAACTTCTTCACCAACCTGAACAAATACAAATCTGACTTGCCTTCCACACCCCATCATCCACAGTCCCAAAACCCTAATGTCCATGATCCCCTTTCCATCTAAAACTCACAGCACGTTCTGAGGTTCTTAAGTTATTAAATGGCCTCAATTCAGACTGCTATCCAGGATTTGATTCACTCCAACCTAAATTCCTCAAAATAGCAGCTCCTGCAATAGTCTCTCTGTATCACTATTATTCAATAGATCCTTCCTCACACAAACCATACCAGACAAATGGAAGACTGCAGCAGTTGTCCCCATACACAAAAGCAGACCCACTGACCTAGTAGAGAATTACCAACTGATTTCTATCTTATTCCCCTAGCTAAGATACAGAAAGGATACTCTACAAACAATGTTATTCCTCGTTGAGCAGATTAATTCCTCAACCATACACCAGCATGTTTTCCGGAGACTGCATGGCACTGAATATGCTGTCCTGCATGTCACAATGGATATTCTTCAGGCCATGGATCAGGGCTAGGACAGGGGTCACTTCATGGACAAAATGAAAGCCTTTGGATTGTCGATCACCAACTTCTACTAACTAAGCTCAGCAATATTGGTCTCCAACACCTCACTATCTCTTGGCTCGCCAACTTTCTAACTGGCAAGTTACAATGTGTTAGATAGTCCAGCTCTATGTCTTCCTATCACCTATCAGGATAGGGTTCCCCAGGGCTCTGTAATGGGCCCACTACTCTTCTCTGTCTTTATCAATGAGCTACCATCAAACTGTGGAGCGGCATTAATACAGCTCTACACTGACAATGCTATACTTTACAGATCCTCTAATGATATCTCTTCCCTCAATATCAATCTAGAGAGTGACTTCCAGCAGTTGGAGGCTTGGTTTAAGACCAATCTATTGGTGCTCAACATCAAAAAAACAAGTCCATCACCGCTTTTGATAGGTCCACCCATCCTACTTTGGTAATCAAGACCTCTTCCAGTGAGACTCTAGAAGGGGTAAACTCATTCAAATACCCCAGTTTAACACTTGATAACACTTATCATTTGAGACACATATTAACAAGGTCACAAAATCACACATCAGAAGCTAGGCCTCCTATACTGGACTGCTCCCTACCTTGAGCTCAGACTAAGAGAATCATAGCCTCTGCTACCCTGCTTCTGGACCTTCTCTTTGGTGCTTCACTATTGCACTCAGCTAAGACTACTAACCTAAACAGACTAAGACAAGCTTATCATAGAATAGCTTGTTTTGTTGCATCAACCCTGGGTGAACCCACCACTGCGATGTAGCTTCTATGCCAGGCTGGCCATCATTTGAAGCCCATCTTGAATTCCCTTTGCTTGCACCAATTTTAAGCTCATCTACCTACCTTTCCCACCGAGTCTTTCCAAACTACTCACTCTGAAACCCTTGCCAGATCCCTACAATCCTCTCAATATCCAATCTCAAAGCTACTCAAGACTCAACTAGCTATTTGCAAAAGATCCTCCTCTGTTGATGCACCTCAAAATGGAAGAATCTCCCACCGACCTACTCGCATGTACATTTCTTATTCAATTTAAAGATTATACAAAGCAATATTCTTTCCACCTCCATTCTGTAACTGTAAATAATCTCTACTTTGTTCTACATGCCCTCTCCCAACCACCTCCCCTTCCTGTACCCTATATATCTTACTGAGCACGCAATTTCAACTCCTCACCTATGTTTTTCTCTCTCTCTAATTCTCCTAGATACATGTATAGAATGCTCAATAGACAATATTTATGTGTATGTACCACACTGCCTTTACTAGACCTCATAGTACTCTAACCCTGTATAATTATGTTAAGCTCATCTATTTTTGATTCCTTGTTCTAGCTGTTTATTGTATGATTGATTGAGTATAATCACAAGTCACAATGTATCTCTGTACATTGTATGTTTTAATTTCATGTACTTATAAGTGTAATTTATTTCCCCACTGTATAGCAATGTTTATCTTATGTATGGAATGCTTATATTCCCGGGTCGCCCCTGAAAAGAGACAGCTTTGTCTCAGTGGGCCTACCTGATCAACAGAATTCAAATAAATAAATAAGTAAATAAAGAGTTGCTAGGGTCAGTGAGAAGTCCACTCCACAAGGAGTATGGCTACCTCTGGGATCTGTTTCAAGGGGCCTCAGCCACTGACATTTATGTGGTTACCTCTTGGAGTACAAGCCTCACTTTCACCAAGCACTACAATCTGACATTGCTTCTAGAGACTAAGCAGACTTCAGCTGGGCTGTTCAGCAGGGCCTTCTGTCTTAGGCTTTGGTTGGATTTCCTCCCAGACTTTTCTGCTGCACCTGTACCTGTTTGGGACTTATTCCTACTTGACCTGATGGCTGAGATACACAAAAGAAGATAGAATAGTTATGTAAGAACTTACTGGAACAGTAAATCTTGAGGGATCTCAGTCATCAGGTCTGCTTCCTCCCACCATCCTTCTCCTTCTGTGGGTCTTTCTTCTCAGAACTGGCTAACTGGTGTATCCAGCCTTTTATTCTGGCCTGGGCACCTCTCTCTCTCTCTCTCTTCTCGGTCCCCATGGCATGGGTTTGCTCTCTTGGTCTCTGGGGAAAAGACCTGAGAAGGGAGCTGTACCTCTTGCCTTTATAAGCGTTGATGATGTTGGCAGGTGACGTCGACGTGAGCAGTCCCAGTGGTACTGCTGGAAAATCTTCCATATGATCCTGCTTCACCTTCGTGAAGTTCCTATGGTGACCTGATGAGATCCTCTTGAAGATCTACTGTTATGATAAGTTCTTACATAACTGTTCTTTTCTCCATCCCTCCCACTAGCTCAGTGGTAGTAGCCTGTCACTCTTTTCTTCAAAGTACTTGTCTAATTTGGCGTGAAGCGTATTACAGTATCGTCTGATACTACATGCTCTGAAATCTATTTCAGGTGTTCATCACTCATTCTGTGAAGTAGTTCTTCAATATTTCCTTGAATCTTCCTCCCATCAATGGCATTAAGTACCCTTGTGATCTGGGATCCTTGTGCAACTTCAAAAGCTACACTTGTTCTGATGGTGTTATCCCTTTAAATATTCGTATTGTAATGGAATTTACTCACCTGGTGGAAATGATTGTGGGAGCATATCTCACAGCACTCCCAAATCCTTACATCAAGGGTTATGTCCACCTATTGTGAATGAAGTTTATCATACAGAGCAATTACTAGCACATAGCATGGATGGGTTACTCATTTGAGTTACATTGGAGGCCTTGGGTATTTTTGATATCACAGGAGGATGATACATTTGTCCCATGATTTATATGCGTACTGGAACTAGAGTTATAGTTGGGTAGGGCAAGGGTTGGGGATTGGAGTGCTAGTAAGCTTTGGGTCTGACCAATTATCTGCTTATGGGGTTTCAACTGCTGTATCTGGAAGATCATGTTTTGTAGGGATTGCCTTTACCCACCTCCCATTTATTCTACTTATTTTGTTAATCATATAGCTTTTTGACGTGCTAACTGATTTTATTTGATGTATAATTTCAATTTTAAGACAACACATATTTATTGTATGCCCAGTTTATATATGATTATGTAAGTTTTGATCCTATGCCTCTCTGCACTCTTAAATAAAAAGTAAAAAAAAAAGTGTTATATCCACCTGATAGGCTGCTGATGCACATGTGACTTCAGATCACAATTCAGTATTACCTAGCCTCTATTCCTCCCAGGTACCTCAGTTGTGATGTCTTCCACAGCTGTATTGTGTTATTATCTGAGGAATTAGGGCTTGCTGGACAACAACAGCACAAATCACTTCGTGGATAATCATTGAACCAGATAAATGAAGCCAATAAGTGTTTCAGTCTTTTATTCAAAGAATAACAAGTAATACTGTACAGTAGTAGCAATTGAATTAGTCAAAGGATTTTTAAGGATTTTTCATAATCCCTTTGAGAATTGTGAAACCTTTAGTTATGGGATTTTGTTTTGTTTGTTAGTGTGTTCACTGCTACCCAGAGAGGGTTGTCTCATCTGATAGTGTAGTTGAAAATCTACCAGATGGCACTGAAGTACTGTAATAGGAACTGGCCTCTTTCTGTAGGTAAAGAAAAATAATTTTAGTGGATTTTTTTCCTAAATTTTGTGAAGGATAAATAGGGACTCTCACAAAATTGTTTGACAAATTCAGCGCTACTCCTGTATATGAGCTCTATGTTCTCATTGTTTGCAGTGTACTGTTTGGAAGGCTGAGATGAGTAAATGCCAGAAAAGGCTCCTGTCATGACTGGTCTCTCTTCAGGGTGGGCCTGGAGTGCTGTAGAGATATGCATTGCTTACTTGTACCAAAATATATTACCGATATAATTCATGTAAACAGTTAATGTGGGAAAGACCATTAGTGAGAATTCAAACTTATAGCAAATCTTTGTGCATTACTTGGATATGATCTAAGGTGTGTTTTGGAGTGTGAGTCTATATGTGTACTATGAATTTATAAAATAATGTAGATACTTTCTTATTCGTCCTCCTGGATTCCATCAGTGATTATTCCCTGTACTTTTCAAGTGGACAAATAAAACCCTAAGTTACCTGCAAAAACAGTCACAAATAGAATTCTAAAAAGGGAAACTAGGTGCACTCAAAACTCATCTCAGTCAACAAAACTGGGGCTTTTAGATACATCAACAGACGTGGATGCAGCTCTTGAAAGTTTCATCCACAGTTTCAATGAAGTCTGCAGCATCTATGCCCTTACACATCATGCAAAATCTGAGGTGCAGCCAAATCCTGGATCTCTCCTCAGCTCCTTGAACAAATGAAACAAAGAGACAACCTGTGGTTCAAGGCAAAGCCATAGGCTCTTGAGCTGACTTGTTGAACTATAAAGCAACTCGTAATGCACCTGGGCAATTCAAAAGGCCAGAAGTGAACATTTCAATAATGAACTTACAAGGTCATGGGGAAAGCCGGAGATTCTGGGATAATATTAAGTCTCTGTCTGGCTAAATGAATAAGACACCCCCACTATGCTAAACATAGAGGAAGTCATTGCCAACACTTTCAATAAGGTCTTCACCAACTTCAGGTACCACCTCCAGACTTTCTCCAACCCTCGGCGATAGCAAATCACCCACAACTCTGATACTAAACTGAGTTCACCCCCTTTCTACCTCAAATAGTTACTCAGGCAGAGGCAAAAGGTATTTGACTCAAGTCCTTACTAAATCTAGATTTAGTAGCAATACACTAGACCTTAAGTTCATTATGCTCACCCTTGACATAATCCTCCCCTACCTCCACAAAACTTTTTAATCTATCACTTACTGCAGGCAAATTCCCCAGCTCTGAAATCTGCAGTCGTAACTCTGTATTCAAAAGCAGAGACAGAACAAATCACTCAAACTATCGGTTGATATCTATTTTACCCCACATCAAAAGTTCTTGAACACATAGTCTCAAATTTCAATTGCAGTGCCTCCAACAACACGGATTCCATAAGCAGCATAGTAACACTACAGCACTAGTGGAATTAACTGGATATATCCATACTGCCCTGGACAGGGGCACTTAGTGGGGCTACTTACATCGACCTCACCAAGGCCTTTGACATAGTAAACCACAAGCTACTTCTTCAACAACCAGCTATCATGGGACTCTCCTCTGAATTAGTGTCATGGTTTAGAGTTACCTTACTGGGAAAGTTCAAAGGTAAAGATTATGGATGTCCTTTCTGAAAATCGGAATATAACTATGGGGATACCACAAGGCTCCATACTAGGACCACTACTCTTCAGTTTATTTCTCAATCTTTACCTCTAGCAATACAAGACAAGATCCTTCTGTACATGGACAATGCAGTACTATACTCAAGCCACTCAGATCCATTGGCACTAGAAAATTGGATGTAAGCTAACTTTACTGCTATCAAAAATGGTTCCTACAATCAAAATTATTGATGAACCACAAAAGACAAAACCATGATCTTTGCCTCTACTCACAATAGACACAAGTCTTACCCCTAAATGTACTCAATAACAAAAATGCACCAGTAGAGATGGTTCAGATTGTTAAATATCTAGAAGTAACGCTAGATAGCTCCCTTTCATATGAGCAGCTTATAGACCACATGGTTAAACAGTTAATGCCAGACTAGGTTAGCTATATAGAAACAAACAGTGGCTCACGAATGATGCATAAAATTTACAGTAACCAGCTCTGAGCTGTCCATAATTTCTTATGGCCTTGTGGTCTACGATGCCAAAACAGACTCAGCCCTAAAAGAGTAAAATGACACTTAACAAGGCCTGTAGGTTGCTACTCGGAGCACAGCCACGAACACACACATGTGAGCTTTATGCTCAGTTGGGATGGCTCAACCTGGATTGCCAAATACAATTCCATAACTGCCTCTTTGCAAAGAAATCCACACTAGGCCTAACTCCTCCTGGGGTGTAAAATCTCCTCAGTTCAACCAACACCATGAGGTGCACCAGGAGGTCCAATAGCCAATTTCTAAAAATCCCATTCTGTCAAACCACACAAGGCCAACAGTCCTATGAGTACTGAGCACTCTCGGCTTACAGTAACTCGCATAATGATGACCTACTAATGAATTAAAACTTGACTCCTTCAAATCAAAACTCTGGGCTTATCTAACTTCTAACAGTAAGTGTGACTGTGGGCGCTTAATCTCAGCTTCACACTATTAACCATCCTTGGCTACTAGGTAGTATCTCTTCTACCTCATTACCTCTTTTCTCCTCTATTTCTACTATGGGGTAACACTCACCCACCCTCCCTCTCTATTATCTCCCTGTCCTCTCCTACTTCTGCAATTTGCCCTCCTTATGTCTACTGTTACTACTATTACTGCACCCTGTTCCTCTTCTCCTCCTCCTTCTCCCCCTAAATCCCCCCTCTTGTACCGCTTGGTGGCACTGAGGTTAAGGCACTGGATGACACTCGCACCATGCTGGCGACCCGGTTTGGACATGAGCCGGGACGCCAGGGGTTGGCAGGGAGGGATGGGTTTGAGCATCCAGAGGACTGCTGTCTCATCCCGGGAGGGATCCAGGGAATCACCACTTGTAGCGGCCCCTGGTGATGACCGGGGCACTACTAAAGTGGTGTGACAAAGGGTGGAGTGGACAGATGTCAGTGCTTCATGGCGTCGTGCCTCGCACTCCAGGGGATCACATAGGAGGAGGAAAGTAGCAACACAAACCCATGGCAGCTTCCAGTAGTCTGGCTTCACCAGCGGCCGAATGCCTGGATAGAGGTGTGTGCGGTAATGGATACTGGCTGGCACGGGAACATTGAGGGGTCCTCTCAATGGTACAGCTGTGTATGCCAGCTGGGCACGCACAACTCTGGGGTCGGCAGTGAGGAGGAGTGGTGGCTGGAGGGGAGGGACTGTGGTTGCAGGAGGAAAATAGAGATGAGATAAAAAAATAACCCCTTACCAAAAAGGTTTTACTACTCTTCCTCTCTACAAACAGCATCTATTTTAAATCTCCCACTGTTTATGCTATTTTTAATGCCCCCTCTCTATTCTTCCACCTTGCTGTCACCCTCTGCTGCATTTCTTCCTCCTATACACCCTTAACTCTGTATCGCCACTGTTATCTGCCATTGTACTTCTGTAATAAACTGTGTTTTTTATCTGTTGATGCACTTATGACAAGAACTGTTTATATTTCTTGAATGTTTACTTAATTTTCTTCCAGTTGATTTTATTATTGTATCATCTCCCACTCTATGTTTTGCTTCAGTTTTGTATTTTTGTACTCTACACAATTGTTATTGTATTCTCTTCTGACGTGGAACCTCTGTAAATGAGCTCCTGGTTCACAGGTACTGTAATCCGAGAATGAAATAAATAAATAAATAAATAAATAAATACCTGTCCATTATGATGTTAGTATATTAAAGGGCACTGACACTATTTATCTGATTTTACTTTCTTTGCAAATAGCTGTATCAAGCACTAGTTTCCCCATATAAACTACCAGCTGAACTCAGCATTTGCTTTACTTTATTTTTATAATTTTCGACCACGACTGAAACTCAGTGGACAGCTAATTAGGTGAGTGCATGTTGAACATGGCACCAAGTGTTGGTAAAGACTTGCTTCACGAGTTTTAATTTTGCAAGTAGTTTATTTTAAAGGTGTTCTGTGATAGGTTAGTATCCTCGAGTACCACAAGTAGCTCATTTATAAAAATGAGGCTAACGGTACATTTTAGGTGCAAATTTAAGCCGTGACCCCAGGCAAGTACATAGGCGCCTATGCTAATGTGCATGTCTGGAGTCATGACTTTACATTTTGTAACTAAAAATGACTTATGTTATAGTGCTTATTTTATAAATGAGCTACTCTGTGGCACCAGGACACTGGCCCTGTCACAGAATGCCTTAAAATATGTTGTTAAAGTCAAGCACTGCAAAGTGTAACTTTACTGGCGCTCAGGGCCATGTTCAACATGCACGTGCCTAACAAGTGGTCTGCTGGGGTTTTAATCGGGTTGGGAAAAATATAAAATAAAGTAAAAAAAAGGCTAAATCGTACTGTTGAGTTCAGCTGGCAACTTATATGGCGAAACTAGTGCTAGATACTTGCAAAGAAAGTAAGAAATCATCTAAAAGCTGACAGTGTCCTTTTAATGTATGTATGATTTTGTGATTTTATGCTTGATGTCTTTTTACAATTGTATGTAAACTTCAACCTGCACCTTTCTGTATAGTTGCAATATTGTTAATCAATCAATCAATGCTCCACACTCACCTTTACCATCTGAGTAAACTTCCTAGAACATTCTCTGGAATAACCTTCCGGTAGAGGTGGTGACAGCAGAAACAGTGGTGAGGTTCCAGAATGCATGGGATAAGCACAATCTATATGACACTCCCAAATTCTTACATCATGGGTACTTAAAAGCAATATGGGTGTATTGGGTGGAGGTGGTGCTCATGAGTGTAGAAACATAAAAGTTGATGGCAGATAAGGGCTGTTTGGCCATCCAGTCTGCCCATTTTTCCCTACCTACACTGTTACCACAGACCATACCTGATTGACAGCTCTTCTACCCCTTCCTCTCCACTATGATTCCCTGTGCTATCCCATGCATTCTGAACTCTGCCACTGTTTTCAGCCAACCACCTCCACTGGAAGGCTATTCCAGGAATTCGCCACTCTTCTTTGAAGAAGTACTTCCTCACATCTCCGCTGAATCTACCCCCAGCTTTATAGCATGTCTCCTTGTTCTTAAGCAGATTTCTTCTGAAAAATACTTCCCTCCTGTACCTTATTTCCCTTGGTGAGGTATTTAAAAGTTTCTATCATATCCCCTCCTTTCTCTGTTCCAGGGTGCTCATATTAAGACTATTCAGTGTCTCCTTGTAGGACATTTGATGCAGACCTTGCACAATTTTAGTCACTCTCCTCTGGACCGCCTCCACCTTGTCTATGTCCTTTCAGAGATGTGGTCTCCAGAACTGGACACAGTACTGGAGTGGGGTCTTACCAGTGATCTATAAAGAAGCAACACCCGTCCCTCTCTCTGCTGATGATACCCATTAACCCCTCCTATGCACCCCAGCATTCCATTAGCCCTCCTACTGCCTTGTCACACTGTTCGCCACCTTTAGGTCAACCAATATGATTACCTTTAGGTCTCTTTCCTGCTTGGTGGTCATCAATACCACTCCACCCATTTTATACTCCATGCTTGGGTTTTGTGCTCCAAGTGAAGCAGCTTAAATTCAACACAAAGAAATGCAAAGTCATGCACTTGGGGTACAAGAATCCTGGAGAGAATACACAATGGGAGGGAGGGAGATACTACGACAACAAAACTGGAAAGGGACCTGGGGTACTCATAACAGATGACCTAAAAGTAGCCATGCAATGTGAAAAAGGTGGGTAGAGGGCCAGAGGGATGCTGGGGTGTATAGGAGAGGCATCACCAGTAGAAACAGGAGGTGGTGATGCCACTATAGAGACAATTGGTGAGTCCACATCTGAATACTGTGTTCAGTTCTGGAGATCACATCTCCAAAAAGACATAGACTGAATGGAGGTGGTCCAGAGAAAAGCAACAAAATGGTGATGGAATGCACCATAAATCATGTGAGGAAAGACTGAAGAACCTAAATACATATACTCTGGAGGAAAGGTGGGAGAGAGGGGATATGATAGAGTCATTCAAATACCTCAAGAGAATAAGCATGGTATGGGGGGCAGCATCTTCCAGAAGAGGAGATGTGCAAGAACAAGAGGTCACAATGTGAGGCTGGGGAGAGGAGACTAGAGATAATGTGCAGAAGTATTTTTTTACAGAAAGGGTGGTGGATGCATGGAACAGCCTCCTTGCCGAGGTTGTGGGGGCAAAAATGTGGCTGAATTCAAGAATGCATGATATAGACAGAAGGCAAACCCAGTGGTAGGAAAAAGGTAAGCTGCAGATGAATTATGATCTGCAGTTTGATATAGGTAGGGAAATGGGCAGACTAAGCGGGACAGGAGGTCCTTATCTGCTGTCACATTCTATGTTCCTATGTTAAGTGCATTATTTTGCACATTTTCGCAATGAACCCCAGCTGCCACACCCACATAGATACACACACACACACACACACACACACATACACACACATATCAAGTGGCCACCCTATTGCAGATTTAGGTGTCATCTGCAAAGAAAGCAGACCTTCCTTTCAGCTTCTCTGCAGTGTCACTTACTGTATATTCCATGAAAATTTAGAGCTGGTTCTGTTATAAGCAGGAAAGCATGGTACCAAGGGCATGTCACACAATATGCAAAGGGAAAGAACTGAAGACGCAGACACATGCTTCATTCTACACATTACTCATCAGTTGCCTCATCTGTGTCTCACACCAGGGAAAACAAGCCAACCCTAATGTGGTCTTCTGGGTTTTGGTCATGGTGGGCCAAAATAAGGAAGCAAACTAAAAGACAAAGGACCTCAGCACAAAAGCACTGAGGCAAGAGTTACTCAAAAAGTATTGGCAACAAAGCTAGGTTTACAAGAAATGCAAAATCACACATACTCTCATAATGCAAAGTATCATAGGAAATCTTTATATGCAAATCACCATGAAAATTTAGACTGGTTCTGTTTGAAAAAGGTGCATGGTGCCAAGGCTATTCCAATCTGCAAGGGTGAGAACAGAGAGGCACAGCAAGTGCTTTGTTCTACACAGTACACATCAGTGTGCCTTGTCTGTGTGGTCGACATTCTTTGCACTGGATAGCTGACTCACCAAAGCTGGCTCTCAGTGATGTCAGTGTCCAGTCTGTAATGTTTTGTGAAGATATGTGTGGTCAGCCATGTAGCGGCTGAATGTATCTCTTCTGCAGATGCTTGATTTCTTTCTGACAATGATGTAGCCACTGTCCTGGTTGAGTGGGCTCTACAGTCTTGAAGTGGGGTTGTATAAGATGATTTGAAGGTCTCTGAAATTGTTGTTTGAGACATGGTGCAATTGTGGATTGGGTGCTACCAGACCCTTCTTCCACCTTCGCTGACAATGAATAGCTTGTCTTGTTTCCTGACATTTTCTGTTATTGATAAGTAGATCTTTAGTATTCTTGGCATGTATAGCATAGGAAGATCTTGTTCCTGTGTCAGTAAGGAAACTGGGGATGATAGCATGATGTTAACTTACTTGATGATGTGACTTTGGGAATAAATGATGGGACAGCTTTGAGCATGACCCTATCATGGAAGAATATCAAGAAGGGCTGTTTATGTGAAAAGGCTAAAGTTCACTCATCCTTCCAGCGTAGCAGATAGCCACTAGGAAGACTGTCTTGATACCATCCACCATGTCCACAGCATCCATGGGTTCAAATGATGTTTTGGTCAAGGCAGGGATTGCGAGGCTCAAAGGGAGAAGGGAGAGTGTAAAGAGGGGATCTGGACAAGGCAGAAATACTGAACAAATATTTCTGCTCAATATTCACTAAGGAGGGAGGGTCAAGGACCACAGTTGGGTTGCAGAGGCAATGGGGAGGAGTTGACACCAGTCCATTCACAGTGGAGAGAAGTATGGAAGAACTCACAAAACTGAAGGTGGATAAGGCCATGGGGCCAGATGACATCCACCCAAGGATATTAAAGGAGCTGTGAAGGGAACTAGCAGGCGCCTCTGGTGCCCTGTTCACAGAGTTACTCAATACAAGTGTCATTCCAGAAGATTGGAGGACACATGTAGTTCCACTGCACAAAAGTGGCAGTAGGGAGGGAAGAGACTACAGACCAGTCAACCTCACCTCAGTGGTGGGAAAGATTATGGAGACACTGTTGAACAAAAGGATAGTGGCACATATGGAATCCAGAGGTTCTCAGGATCTGAGGCAACATGGATTCACAGTAGGAAGGTCATGTGAAATGAATCTAATAGATTTTTGATTGGATGACTAGGAAGTAAGTCAGGAGGCGGTGATCATCGCCTACCAAGATTCTAGCAAGGCATTTGACACCATCCCACATAGAAGGCTGATTAACAAGATGGATAGTCTGAGCGTGGGAGACAAGGTGGAGAACTGGGTTAGGAACTGGTTAACAGAAAGGAGACAGAGGGTGGTGGTAAATGGGGTACAATCTGGAGAGAAGGGGGTGACCAGTGGGGTACCACAAGAATCAGTACTAGGACCAGTCCTGTTCAATGTCTTCATTAGTGGCATTGCAGAGGGGCTGGAAGGAAAGGTCTGCCTGTTTGCAGATGACACCAGGATCTGCAACAGGTGGATACTCAGAAGGGTGCAGTAAATGAAGAGGGACCTGGAGAAGCTTGAAAGATGGTTGGAGATGTGGCAACTGAGGTTCAATGCAAAGAAGTGCAAAATTACCTGGGTAGAGGAATCCTGGGAGAGCTACAGGTTTGGGGGAGGAACTGACTGTCACCAAGAGGAAAGGGACCTAGAGGTTATCACCTCTGATGACCTTAAGGTATCAAAGCAGTGCAGAAAGCGGCAGGAGGGCCAGTGGCATGCTGGGCTGCATAGACAGGGTATCACTAGCAGGAGGTGGGAGGTGGTGATGCCATTGTATAAAATATTGGTAAGGCCTGACCTGGAGTACTGCAAGCAGTTCTGGAGGCCACACCTGTGCAAGGACATAGATAAGGTAGAGACTATCCAGAGAAGGTAAACAAAGATGGTGCAGGGCTTGCACCACAAAACAAATGAGGAGAGAGACTAAGGGACCTCAATATGTACTCACTGGAGGAGAGGAGACAGCAGGGGACATGACTGAAACTTTCAAGTACCTCAAGGGCATAAACAAGGTGCAGGTGGGGACCTTTTCCAATGTAGAAAAGTACTAGAACAAGGCACAATACAAAACTGGAAGGGGTAGATTAAGAGATAATGTGAGAAAGTCTTTCTACACAGAAAGGGTAATTGACTCTTGGAATAGTCTGCCACAGGAGGTAGTGGGGAAAGTACAGTGGAGGGGTTTAAGCATGCCTAGGACAAGCACAAGGGAAGCTTGAGAGGGGAGGGTGTGATGAAAAGCCATCGATCACATAGGGTCAGTGGCCACATACAATGTATAGGGCATATGGGCAGACTGGATGGGCCTAGCAGTCCTTATCTGCTGACAATTTCTATGTTTCTATGTTCAGACCCTTGTCCAAGCCATGCTGTTAGAACAATATGATCTGAGGTATTGTGGCCCTTCTGGTTCATGATTTTTCCAAGCACCATCTGGAGAACACATTCAAATGCCTTCTGCATGTTCCATTCGTGGAGGATCTTCTAGACTGGAGGACCGTATCAATGACTGCTGTGTGGTAGCCTAGCTTCAGCAGTCTCTACCTTTTAGGATCCAGATCATTAGTTTGAGGTTCTTTAGATTTGGATGGCGCATTGGGCCCTGTGTTAGTTAATTGTTACTGAGAGGTAGTATCCATGATCTAGAGCCATTAAGGCTATTGTCACAAACCATTCTTGCCTGGGCCAGTAGGGAGTTCTCATGATTACCTTAGGCCATGGCTTCACATACCCTACAAGTACCAGAGGTATCAGGGGAAAGGGATGGAAGACGACACTTTGTAGAATGTCCTGCCCAATGGTAAAGCATCTGTCCTTTGGATTTATATTCCTTGAACCTGGAATAGAATTGTTTCATCTGTGTGTTCTTTGATGTGACCATGACATCTAACTGAATGGGACCCCATCTCTTGTCTAATGCACTGAAAGATTTAGGGGTGAAAGTACTATTCCTCTGGATATATTTGTCGGCAGCTTAATCAATCTGCTGTGATGTTGATTTTGCCCACCAGGTGGAGTGCCATTATGTTACTAAGATTTGTCTAGGTCCAGTCGATAGTGTTTGCTGCCTCTCTTTGCATTGCTTTGCTTCTCATGCCACCTTGTTTTTGTTATATATGAGACTGTGGCCCTGTTGTCGGACCTTATCAGCAACACATTTCTTTCACAACATCTTGGAAGTACACCAAGGCTTATATCACCTCATCTCAAGGATGTAGATTCCGATCTTGTCCAGCATCCCTGGGCCATCCTATGACTTACTGCTGCCCCCAACCGTGTGAGGCTGTTCTATTGGGACTTCTTGGCCAAGTTATCATTCACTGCCCACCACTGCAGGGAAGGCATTACAGACTGAGAGAGTAGTATCTGCTTATTGAGCTTGTTGTTTGACTTTGCGGTCTCTCATATTGCCAAGGTCTGCAGAGGTTCATCCTCCATGAACCCATAGGACTAGGTCAGTGCAGGATGCCATTGTCCTTAGAAGGTGTAGGACCTTGGCCAGCAATGTCTTCCTGTATCGGGATATGGAGCAAGCCTGTGTGATGACATCGTCTACCCTTTTAGCAGTTGTCTGACCAGTCCCAGAGCTACGTCAGTCTCCACCCTGAGGTGTTTTTCCTCCTCATTTACTATTCATCCTGTCTCGTTGGGGTGTCTGGCACTTGTTTCTTGTCTTTCTTCACCCATTTCCTGGACCTTGTCTGTATCAGCTAGTCATCCTGGTATGGTATTACATGGATGCTCTGTTCTAGTAAGTGAGATGCTAGCACCATCAAAACTTTGATGAAGACTTGGTACATACACTAGGCCAAATGAAAGGGTCTGATATTGGTAGTTGTGTCCAATGATATAGAACCTGAGGAATTGGTGGTGTGACAGTCATACTGAAATACGATGGTATCCATCTTTCCTAGCTATGGACTGCTCTGATTGTCAACTTGTTGGTCTCTATTGTTATCTTTTGGTTGGATGAAATGATTTAAGAATTTTAAGTTGAGCACTGACTGTAAGTCTCCCTTCTATTTGGCGACCATAAAGAAGGTTGAACAGACCTCTCTTCATGTCTGATCTTCTGGTACCTCTACGATGGCTCTTCTAGAAAGTAGTGCTCTTAGAATGGCTTGGACCTATTATGGATTTGCCTTCGTCCTTGAAATGGGTGATTGAATGAACCTGTTTAGGTTGGGTTGCTCAGCAAATTCTGTAGCATTTCCCTGGGAGACAACCTCCAGTACCTATTTGTCTGATGTGATCAGTTTCCACTGACTGCTGAACTGTTGTAGACAGACACCTATCAGTAGGTGAGCAGACTTGTTCTAATTCACCTGAATGTAGTCACAGTGCTGATTGTTTATTGAACTTGAAGGAATTTAAGTTAAACCCTCCTCAACTGGCTCTGTTCCAGTTGTGTAATCTATTGCTGTTATTGGTGTGGGGTGGTCTTTAGATGCTGTCCTTGTTGAATCAACCATAATTCTGCTCTTGTTCTTGACAATTCCTGTTGCGATGAAAGTTTCTGTTATGTGAAGATGGGAGATAGGAGGAATGTGGGGATCTGTGTTTGGCCATATTCTTATATGTTCCTTCTTATCTTTCAAGAACTGTTTGAGGCCATCCATGAATGGCTTTTCCTCCTTTGAATGGTAGCTCATGGAGTCGGAGATTTGACTCATTGTCTGTCTCCAATAATATCAGCCAGAGATCTTCACACTCTGCTAGCTAGTGCAGCTGTTCTAGAGTAATTATAAGTGAGTCATTTGCCATATCTGTCAAGTATTTGATTGTGTGAAGGGTCTGCTGAGTTAGTTCTACATGAGAAGATTTGGTTCCATGGCTTTGTTGAGGTCTACCGCCATGTAATCTGTGTCCTGGTAAGCGTATCTTCCAGGAGTAGCCACTCTGGTGGCCAGCCCGCTACTCAGATATCTTTTTTTTTTGTAATTAAGATTTTATTGTTATTATATGCCACTCCAGAAGAGAATATGAGAAACAACAGGTTCGCATTTTAACATGAGTTGTACAATCATCTATAGTGCCCTGACGTGTTAGCTCTAGGGCATATTACTACAAAAGAAAACAGGCGGAAAAACAATAATAACAATGTAGGTAAAAGCAATAGGGATGTAACATAAGAATAAAACAACATAAAAACAAAAAAAAACCAGTACCCACACCTCCCACCCAAGGTTACTGTACCTGAGAAGGTTGGTAAAGATAATAGAGAAAAGAAGCCAGACACTATATAAACCAGGTAATCCATATTAGGCCTCAGTTCCAGCATCGCAGGAGGTGGTCTAAGCGACCCCATTTAAGTGAAAATACTTTTTCTGGCCTCGATTATAAGTTACATATCTCTCCAATTGAAGAGCTAACGTACATTCCCGATGCCACTCCAAAAGAGTCAGGGAGCAATCAGGCGACCAATGCCTTAAAATTATTAACTTCATGGTGGCAGTAATAATTGCCACTTGGGCTCTCAATATTTAGGAGTGGGATCAGGAAAACATTTAACAAACAAATTTCTGGAGTGTTTATAGGATAGGAGCCAAGGATAGGCGCACCAGCTTATTAAGAGAGTCCCAAAGGGGTTGGATCTTTGGACATGCCCAGAGAATGTGGTATAGGAGCCTTCATTTAACTTGCATCTCCAACAGAGAGAGAACTACGTGCTTTCCATCTGAAAAGGTGCCTGGGGTTAGATATAAATGGTGTAACAACTTGAACTGGATCAACCTGAGTCTGTCTTGTTTAAGATACTCATAGGTAGTATTCCACAGCTTAGTCAAAAACCGGAGTATCCACGAGGTTTAACTCATTAACCAATAATAGCAAACTCCAGATGGAAGCTTAGCATCCCAGTCCAATAGCAATTTGTAAACTTTAGAAATTGCATGTGGCTAGTCGCCGCCCTTAAAAGAGAATCAATATTCAACGGCTCAGAAACTGAGGTTATCAACTCATGGAGGGATGGCGACAATGCCTTCCTCAGCTGTATCCATCTAAAAAATAATTATCGTCGGAACCATAACAATTTTTAAGATCCACAAAGATCTCAACATACGATCCAAAAGATCAGCAGCTGAAAGGTGGCGATCTGTGACCAAAAAACAGGGGATAGTCGTCCTCCAATTTTGAAGTGGACATTTTGAAAAGCGGGTTGGGCGGTGGAAGTCCACCACTTGATTTTAAAGCGTTGCTGAAGCTGAAGAAGGGCCTTCAAGGACCAACCCATAGGAGTTATTCTTAAATGACCCAGGAATATCGGATGGGAGGAAAACAAAGGGCTCATAGCGATGAGTTCACACCCTTAGCTAACCCATATTGATATCTAACCAGAAGGCCTATAGTTTAATGACTCTCTCCTTATTCCACCAACCTAGCTTAGAGACATGTTGTGCTATATAATATAGGTAGATAGAAGAGGCGGTTAAGCCCCCTTACTTTAGGTGCTGTTAGATTGATAGATCTCACGAGCTCGTTTGCTTATACCATAAAAATTAGTCAAAGATTTTTCGTAATTTGAGAAACCATTTTTGGGAGATAAGTCCCGATCATGCCTAAGGGGTATAGAAGTCTAGGTAAAACATTCATCTTTAAAATATTTACCCTACCCCACAATGTTAAGGAGAGACTTCCATCTAGTTAGATCCTCTGACATGGTTTGAACCAAGGCATCTAAATTTTTGGGATCATTAGTGAGATACTTGTGGAGATATTGATACCGAGGTATGATAGGGACTTATCTTCCCAGCCCAAACCAAGGGCCCCAGAATCTGACCTTAATACCCTACTATTTAACGGAAAAATTTTGGATTTTGCACAATTTAATTTATACCCTGACACTTTTAACGGCCTATTTCCTCAAGTATAGCGGAATAGAAGACATTTAGGTTTTCGACATGCAACAATACATCATCTGCATAGGCGGAGCAGATATATGAATCTCTGCCCACCCTAATACCCTCTATAAGCGGATTCCTAACAGTCTGCATAGAAACGGTTCCAAATATAAATTGAATAAGAGTGGGACAAAGGACAACCTTGCCTAGTGCCCGTTCTAGTTTAATACGCTGAGACAAAACTCCATTACATTTAACCCTGGCAGATGGAGAGGAGTATAAGATTTGAACCCATTTTATAAAGTGGGCTGGGATACCAAAGGCAGACATCGTTTGGAATAAGAAGCCCCACGAAACTTTATCAAAGCTTTTTGGCATCAAGTGAAAGGAGCACAGCCGGGTATCTGAATTTTTGACCTCCATCATAAGATGCAACAGCTTCCTTAGATGGTCCTGCGGTAGCCTTCCCTCATGAAGCCAACCTGCTCTCTGCAGATCAGTCTATCCATTACATTAGCTAATCTCCCTGAGAATCTTCACTAAAATTTTGACATCTGTATTCAATAACAAGATAGGGTGATAGCTATCTAAGTTCAGAGGGTCTTTACCTGGTTTCAGAATTAAGGTGATTGTAGCCTCAAGGAAAAATGGATCTGAGACCCCATGCTCAAACCAGTGATAAAACACTTCTAAAAGTTGGGGTTAGCTCAGAGGAAAAGACCTTAAAAAATTACTAGGATAGCCGTCAGGGCCGGAGATTTATCAAGAGGCAATTGCTGTATAGCTTGACAGATCTCAAAAGTAGTTATTGAGGAGACCAGGTCTGCGGCCTCTTCCGGGAAATTTTGGCAGTGCTACCAATTGAAGAAATTTCTTAATATCTGAATCGAGACATCTGACTGAGAATCTTTGGAGTATACCATTTGAAAGAAGTCTTTAAAGGCGTTTGCCATAAGATGAGGATCCGTACAGACCTGGTTTTCCTGTGCAGGGCGGATTCCTGCAATGTACTCGCTGAATCCATCTGCTTTATCCGCAGTGCAAGTAATCTTCCCCTTCTCACCTGTAGCTAGATATTGAAGTTTTGCGTGTAACAAAGGCAAGCTCGCCTGGTGCAGGGCAAGCCCGAGTATTGGGCCTGTAGCCTATGCAACTTAAGTCTGTCTGCATCAGACGAGCGTTGGGATAATCTACATTCAATTTGGCTAATTTGGGTTAGCAGGAAGTCATCTCCTTTTTGGGCAAGTTTTTTCCTGGAAGTAATGCTCAGATATCTTTTGAGCATATTGTTCATCTTTCTGTTTGTGGGGTCCTTCAGTGGGGCTGAACCCTCTGCTTGCAGTACCATTTGCTTACTCAGTGATGCAACCTGGCAGTTAACTGTAGGTAACTGGTAGCAATTTTGGGGCCAAAGTTCTTTAAATGTGATGGACTGCATCTGACTAAGGAGGAGTCAGTGCATTGGGGCAGAAAATTGACATCTTTGCAGAATATTTAAACTAGCAAATGGGAGAGGGTGCAGCACCTGATATGTCAAATGGGAAGAACATCCCTCCCCCTCAGCTAGTGATCAAATAGAGTTCAGCATGTTTGTAGTTCATCTGCATCACCAGGTGAGGAAAGGTCTGGCTCCCCATACACGCACAGGGAAATGCGGACCTTGTCCAACAACTAACACACCAAAACTGGCCAATGGAAAATCATGTACACAGATGCTCACAGTGGGGAAACAAGATCCCAGACCTGCAGGCAACAATGGCAGAGGCTAAACTGGACATAGTAGCCATTAACGAGACATGGTTCACCAGTAACCACACCTGGGAGACTTCAGTACCAGGCTATGTACTGTTCAGAAGAGAACGAGGTGCAAAAGGGGTGGAGTGGCCCTTATGTCAATGAAGATATCAAAGCTACAGAAATTCAGAATACACATTAGGAGCCAGAAGAACTGTGGGTCATCCTAGAAACAGGAAACGGGACAGCCATATGAACTGGGGTTGTCTACAGGCCTCCAGACCAGGGGAGGACATAGACACATTACAGTTAGAAGATATACAAAACATGACAGCTAAAGGGAGGTTCTGATAATGGGAGACTTCAACATGCTAGATAAAGACTGGTCATTACCAGCAGGAACATCCACCAGAACTAGACACATAGTGGATTCCCTGCAGGGAAGGGCCTCAAACAACTGGTACAACAGCCCACAAGAGACAGGGCTATCCTAGATCTAGTACTGACTAATGGGAAAGAATCACAGATCTCAGGCAGAAGGTCACCTGGGGCTAGTGACCATCACATGGTATGGTTCAATTTGGCCACTAGAACTAAATCATCCCATCCCAATGCAAAAATATGGGACTTCAGAGGAGCTGACTTTGATAAGATAGCCAACAGAGTTAGGCTAGTCCTGGCAAGAAGAAATATAGGTGAGGGGTACAGGCAAAGTGGTCAGGCATTAGGATGCACTACTTGAAGCAAAATCCCACTGTGTTACAGAGAAAAGCAAGAGCAAAAGAAGAAGAAACCACTTTGGTTCTCAAAAACAGTAGCAAAAGGTCAGAGCCAAAGGCTGGCCTTCAGGAAATATAATGGAATGCAGCAGGCGAAGATAGGGAGGCATACCAAACTTCCCTTAGGAAAGCAGGAAGGCAGTAAGGTGGGCAAAACCAAAGATAGAAAACACTAGCACAAACAGTAAAAGAAGGGACAAGACTTTCTATAGATACATTAGTGAAAGGAGAAAGTACAGAGGGGATATTGCTAAGATCAAAGGGATAAGGGGAGAGTGTGGAGGAGGACCAAGGAAAAGCATCTATCCGAAATAAATACCTCTGCTCAGTATTTACTTAGGAGAAGGTAGGACAGGGCCCACAGCTCAGCACCATGGACACAGGGAGGAGGGAGGAGATGTGCACTAGTTCCTTCACAAAGGAACAGGGCCTACAAGAGCCTATAAGCTCAGGGTGGACAAGGCAATGGGACCTAATGGCATACATCCCAGGGTACTAAAGGAGCTAGGGTGGAACTAGCAGAGTCATTAGCGGAACTGTTTAGTGAGTCTCTGAGCACAGGAGAGGTCCCAGAAGACTGGAGAAGGGTTTGTGATCCCGCTCCACAAGAATGGTAGCAGGGAGAAGGCAGGGATTACAGACCAGTCAGTCTTACCTCAGTAGTGGGCAAGATTATGGGCACTCCTTAAGGATAGGATAGTGCAACACCTGGAATCTATAAACACAGGATCCAAGACAGCATGGGTTTACAACAGGAAGGTCCTGTCAAACTAATCTCATAGATTTCCTTGACTGGGTAACCAGAGTGGTGGACCAAGGGGTGCAGTTGATGTGCCTACCTTGACTTCAGCAAAGCTTTAGCTACAATTCCACATAGAAGATTGATTAATAAGCTGGGTAGGTTCTGTGTGGGTCAGACATTGGTCAACTGGGTGGCAAACTGGTTGGCGGGCAGAAAACAGAGTGGTGGTAAATGGTATACAGTCAGAAGAGATGCAAGTCACAAGTGGGGTACCTCAGGGATCAGTTCTGGAGCCAGTACTCTTCAATATCTTCATCAGCGACATTGCAGATGGACTAAAGGGAAGGTTTGTCTGTTTGCAGATGACACCAAGATCTGCAACAGAGTAGATGATCCAGATGGGGTGGGCAGAATGAGAAGAGATCTGGATAAACTGGCAAAATGGTCGGAAGAGTGGCAACTGGGGTTTAATGCAAAGAAGTGCAAGATCATACACATAGGAAGAGAATCCCTGAAGCTGCCTATAGGTTGGGAGGGCAGTTGTTGGCAATCACAAGGGAAGAAAGAGACTTGAGCATCATCATCACAGATGACCTGAAATCAAACAGACCACTAAAGCAGTAGGTAAGGCTAGAGGGATGTTGGGGTGTATTAGCAGGGTATCACAAGTCATAAGAGGAAGGTAATAATCCTTCTTTACAAGACACTGGTTAGGCCCCATCTGGAGTACTGTGTGCAGTACTGGAGGCGCACCTGCACAAGGACATTAACAAAATGAGGCAGTTCAGAAAGGCAACCAATATGGTGCAGGGACTGCATCAGAAAACATATGAGGACATATTAATATTAATGGAGCTCAATATGTATACCCTAGAGCAAAGGAGGAGAGGTGATATGCTCAAAACATTCAAAGATCTTAAGGGCATTAACAAGGTAAAAATAGTCTAACATGTTTCAATATAAGAAAAATAATACGGACAAGAGGACACAGTATGAGATTAGGGGAAGTCAATTAAGGGTAATGTGAAGGAAGTTCTTTTCACAGAAAGGATGGTGGATACATGGAACAGCCTACCTCAGGAAGTGGTGGATATGAATATTGTGCAGGGCTTCAAATAGGTATGGGATAGGCATAAGGGAGCAATACAGATGAGTATGAATAGATAGGCCATTGACAGAGCAAAGGCCGATGGCACATTTATAAGGTAGAAAAGAAATGGGCAGACTGGATGGGCCTTACGGTCCTTATCTGTTGTCAACTTCTACGTTTCTATGTTTCTATGTAACTGTGGGAGCATTGCACCATAATTTGAGTTTGTCTTCTTGTGCAGGATATATCTTGTCCCAATTAGTATTTTCAAGGATTCTTGCTGGATCCACCACTTCCTATTCTTTTGTGATAACTTTCTCAATCATTTCACAGGCCAGGAAGAAGTCATTTGGTTTGGGTCTGGGCTATAGAATTCCTAAGCATTTATTCTCTGGGGAGATAGTGGAAGTTTGAACCCCTCTTTTGTCTTGTTAGTCTCTAGAGGCTGGTACAGTAACATGTGAGCAGAGTTTGGCTATCAGAGACTGAGGTTCTACCTCAGTATCGTCCTCCTGATCCAGTTAGTTGGCCAAGCAGAGTTTGACTACCAGAGATTGAGTTCTACCTCCATATCATCCTCCGATCAATTAGTTGCCCTTGTCACCTGAGTCCAGGTTATCATTCAGGTCCAGTTCTTGAGGATTTCGTGAGTGGATTGGATTGGTGTTGTTGTTAGCTGTGGCCAGGGAAGTATTTGGGTTGGACATGGCTCTTGCATTGCTTCCATGCATTCCACCATTTGGAGCATAAAGCTTGCTGTGAGTACATGCTTTGAGCAATTAATGCAGCCATGTTACGTCTGAAATTGGTCATTGATATCTTCACCCTTATGATTCTCTTTGTCATGGTTTGCACCCTGACTGGATGGGTAGGAGCTGTTTGGGTTGCATACTGGGCATAGCAGTCCCAGCTGGTTGGGGAGCAGAGGGACACTGCAGGTACAGCACTTTTTGACTTTGCCATTTTGTCTGTTGTACAGGGAGGAAGGCAGCATAAAGAAATGGTTGCCTTTAGTATTGATAGCTCAGACTGCATTCATACAGTTCAACATACTCTATAGCAGTCATCTAACACAGAGTGAGATATTACCTGCTTTTGAGTCACTGTGGTCAGTAACCTTTGTAGTGGCTAAATCTTAGGTTGTAGGTATGTTGAAGATGGGCACCTTCCACAGCTTTGCCTACAATGATGGCCAGAAATGATATACAGAGTCACTTCCGTATCTTGGCTTGAGAACACTCCTCAGCCATTACCAGTATAGCAGCCAAGTTAATCTCTTACTTGGCTTCATACAGCACTGGACACACTTGTATCAGTGCTCATTGTTACTGAGGCACAAGTCAGGAAGCACAGGAAAACTAGGAGCAGTTTTAAAGTTTGCAAATAGCGTTTATTTTTCTCAATAATAGCAAAATAAAAATAAAAATATTCAGTATAACTATTTACAAGGCAGTACAAACACAGAAAATGAAGTCCTTCTTCTGAGGGTGTCTCTTAATTCCAAGTTTCAGTCTTTCATGCTCCTTGTCTCTCTAGCAAAAGCATTGCAGCTCTTTTATAAGTCTTTGTGTGGGAACTTGTTAAGAGAGCCTGCTTCTTACAGAATGTTCTTGTAGTTGGCTGGCCCACTAGCACAGTAGTTGGATTCCACTTCTGATGCCAATGACCTGGGTTTGGGAATGAACCTGGGAGTCAGAGGTCTGGCGGGAGAGAAGGACTGAGCATCCTGGGGATTGCTCTCCTTCTCTGGGGGAGGAGGAAAGAGTGTCTGGCACTACGGAACCCTGGTGGAAGGCGGGGATAACATTGCGACCAGTGCTGTCACGTTAGGGGCGGGGTGGATGCTAGATGTCATTGTACATCCCTGCCCCAGAGATCAATGTTGGAAAAACGCCCACCAGCATGATGACCGCTTTGCCACCGCCATCTCACTGCCTTCCCGTCCTCCAGGAGGGTCCCGCTCCCATGGCTCCGACCCAGGGTAAGCTGGGGCTTGCCCACAGTGTCCATTGGGAGGGAACCCTCCCAGTGGCCCCACCTGGGAGGCAAGCCTGGGCATGGGGATGGCAGGTGAGGTGGGACTGAGGATTGGGGAACCAGAACAAAGAAAAAGAATGTTCTTGTAAGTTTACAGAATGTTCTTGTCAGTTTCATTCTTTGCAGGTGCAGCAAAACAGCAGATAGTATCCCAGAACTGACCTCTTGTTGACAACTCTGCAAAGGGCTTAAAACTGCATCTCAGGTTAACCCCTTGAGTTCCAAATAGCTTTTGCAATCATTTCAACAGACTAACTATATACAGTTTTAAACAAAGGGATCCCAATTTCATACAGTTTCACACATAGATTCAAATATATATTTTTAACTGCAGATATGCAAGGGGAAGAAAAGACAGAACAGCAAGTGAAGGCAGAGAGAGATAGCAGAGGCGGAGAATTGCAAACCGTCGGAGGATCGATTCCTAGATCTCACAAGAAAATTTGGTTGCACAACCAGAGAAGAGACAGAAAAGGAGAGGATAGAACAGACCCTTGTGTTTAAACTCTTTCTGCATAACAAATGGGGCAGGGACTTATTCAACCCTGTCACATACCCCCTCTTTAAGAAACCTGTTTTATAAAAACAAGTTTCCAAAATGTTCTATTAAATTCTCGTCTAACATTAGCTTATAACCTTTATAGTTCAGTGCTTATGTAGCATAGCAAACAGAGAAGTTTCAACTTACATTTTTCAACCTTGAATTCTCAATTCCTGATCCATAGCTTGACTGAAAATTGGCATTGACGTTCTCTTTCCCAGATTTGTGCATCATTTAAATTTAAATGAATGAAGTGCAGATACCGCCATGTAATTCTAGAATGTGTATCCTTTATTTGGTTAAGGAAGGCAACAGAGAGGACTGTGATCTGTTACAAGTACAAAGTCAACTCCTAGTAAGTAAAACTTGAGGGACTCCATAGCCCACTTTGCTGCAAGGCACTCCTTTTCAATAGTGGAGTACCTGTTCTCTCTGTTGTGTAATTTCCTACTATGTATGGAATAGGATGTTCTTTCCCATCTATATACTGACTCAAGACTGCACCTAGGCCTACCTCTGATGCATCAATCTGTAACAGACATTTTTTCAAAGTCTGGGCTTCTTAAAACAAGGGGTGAACATAATGCAGCCTTAATGGCCCAAAATGCCTCATCACACTCTAGGGTCCATTTCATATTATTTGGAACCGTTTCTTTGTGAGTTCAGTGAGGGAGTAGCTAACTTCGGCAAAGCCCTAAAATGATCTGATATGTTTCTTGATTTTACGGACAGGGTTGTTAGTTACAGCTTCTGTCTTGAAAACCCTGGCTTGGCTTCTCCATTTCCCAAAACATAGCCCAAATATTTGGTTTCCTGCATGTCCAATGCACACTTGGAAGGATTAATTGTCAGACTTGCCTTTTGATCGGTTGGATAACTGCTAGTAGGTGTTCCAGGTGGCTTTTCAGTCTGGACTGTAAACCACGACATCATCCAGGTACACAGTACAATAACCAGTGTGAGGATAAAATTACATCCATGTACCACTGGAATGTAGTGGGTGCACTATGTAAAACAAATGGCATGGTGGTAAATTGATAGAATACTATAGGAGTGGCAAATGCAGTTTTGTTTCTGGATTCTTTAGCTAGGGATTTGCCAGTAACCCTTGGTGAGATCAGGGTACTGATATACAGTGGTGTCCCCAGAATGAAACCCAATTCTGCAGCATTTTGCAGCACTCTGCAGAATGCTGCAACAGCTACTGAATAAGCAACATAATTTCAATGGCAATTGGTCCCTATTGTCATTCAGGAAAATATGACACTGCCAGTATGGGTAGAATGCCACAGTTTCCTGCATGGCAAAGGACTAATTGCTATTAAATACATTGCTTTATTCAGTAAGTCTGCTGCAGCATACTACAGAGTGCTAAAGTGGTGTCATCCTGGGGACACCACTGCACTAACACTCCCCAGTCTGCCCACCAAATCATCTATTTTGGACCTAAGATAACTCAAATTCTGACACTTGATTAAGTTTCCTAAAATCAAGGCAGATTCTTACACCCTTCTTTTTGTTTACAATCACCATTGGTGATGACCAAGCACTTCTCAACTCTTCTATGATACCCAATTCTTTCATTTTTGTATTTCCTTAACCACATCAGCTCTTAACCACTCTGGTAATCTGTATGCTTTTCATCTAATAGGGCAAGCATTCCTTGTCACTATTAGGTGCTCGACTCATTTTGCTAGGCCTGGTACTGTGGTAACGTACTGTTAAATATCTTTAGCAAGTTACACATTTCTGCGGTTTGTTCAGAAGTTAAGAAACATTCACCTTTACAGCATCAGCAGTTACAGTTTGTTCCAGTCTATCATAGCTTCATCAATATCTTCTTTGTCAGTTTCTAGTAAAACTAGCAAAGCAACTTTTGATGTTTTTCAACCCATTTCTTGAGGAGGTTAGCATGGTATATCTTAGTAAGATTTTTCCTGTCAGAGTCTCAATCTCATAGTTACCTCGCCAGTAATTCTAAGCACTTTATAAGGCTCTTGCCACTTCAGTAACAGTTTATTTTCTGTAGTGGGTAACAGTAGCAAAGCTTTTCACCTTGCTCAAAAACTTTTCGTTTACCACATGGTTATAATTCACCTTCTGCTGGTTTTGGGCCTTTTCCTGATTACTATGGGTGATTTCAACATATTTTACCAGCTTCTTTCTCAGGGCACAGAAATGAGATGTACAGTAATAGATTGTTTCTGATGGAGATTATCTTCCATGTTTCTTTATTACATCTAGAGGCTCTCTAGGTTATCTACCATACAGCATTTCAAATGGTAAAAACCTGTTGATGCCTGTGGCACTTCTCTATAAGCAAAAGCAGATAAGGTAGGTATTGGTCCCAGTCTTACCTTTTGCCTTTTACAAACCTTTTAACATGTTTAGGGTTTGATTGAAACATTCCACATGACCGTCTGTCTGAGGGTGATAAGGGAGGTTCTTATAGCAGTGATACCTAGCAGTCGATATAGCTCCTTCAGTAATGCAGCACCAAAATTACTACCCTGATCAGTAATAATCTCTTTAGGATACCGACCCTACTGAAAATTTTGACAAGCTCTGCTGCAACTTTTGATGCTATGACAGTATGCTTTGAACTGCCTCTGGGTATCAAGTGGCATAGTTACATACTACCAAATGAATCGATTACCCTTTTTATTTTGTCTAAGGGACCCACCACATCCATTGCAATTGTCTTAAAAGGCACATCTATCAAGGGTAGGGGCACCAGGGGCACCTGGTCTTTTTAATCAATGGGGCTACTTTCTGACACTCAGCACAAGAATTGAAAAGGTAGCAACATCTTCATGAATTCTAGGCCAGTAAAATCTGTACAGCAATCTGGCACGGGTGAAATCCCTCCCTGAGTGAGCAGCCATAGGACTATCATGTGCTATCTGTAAGAACTCAGATCTATACCTTTGTGGTATAACCAATTGTTCTGTCTGGTCCTGTGTCTGAGGTTTAACCCAAACTCTGTACAGTAGCCCATTACATTTTTAAACATAGGTTCACCCTTGTTTTGGTTTCAGCCCCAGTTGCTTAAAATAACCCTGGAAGAAACATCATTAGCTTGCTCTGAAGAAAAACACAATCAATGATCCTTAGGCAGGATGGAGGTCTATCCAGTATTAGGATAAATCTATGATGTGAACTGTTCTCATTGACTGGCATTCCTTTTGGTTAGTGTGTACTCAAAACTTGGTAAGAATATCACTGAGCATACAGTACAGATTTAAATTAAAAACAATAGCTGTCATCTTGAGTATCCTATACTTTACTACTGTAACCTGTAATAACAGCATTCTCTCTTTCTTTGCTTCATTTCTTCATCAAATATATCACATTGCCACTTTTAACTGTTGTCACTGTTCCTTGGGTGTCTCACAACTTTTGTTTGTGTTTCCCACATTTCTAAAATAATTTATAATCCTGTATCCTCCCTTACTGTCCATGGTCTACTCCTGGCCTACCTCCCATTTTCACCATGGTCATTCACACAGTTAATAGATACACACAGCAACCATCTCAACACTAACTTGAGCCTCAAACACAACATAAACAGTTACAGTACACTAGGTTCATACTAAAGGGCAATGAGAGCTAGAGGGCCTGATGACCCATACTTGCTCACATACTACCCTAATAATGTGTCAAAGATTTAACAGTAGTTAAGAGATGTTTATCCAATCTGGATTTAAATTGTGCATTGTCCTTACTAATGATTACATATGAGGTAAACTATTCCATGGCTTAATCACCCTTAAGGTGAAAAGTATTTTCTCTAATATAATTAAATGACTGTCCTGTCAGTTGAAGTAGATGCCCTCTGATATTATGTATAGAATCTTAAAACACAGCCCTAAGTCAACCATTAATTCTGGATCCTTAATAACATCATACAGAAATAGTAAGTCTCCACGTAACCTATGAGTTTCAAGTGAAAACAAGTTACACTCCAGAAGTCTGTCATCATAAGAAAGATGGTACATACCCTTAAATGTTTGGTAAATTTACGCTGAACCCTTTCTAACTGATTTAAATTAGTTTTCTTATAGGGACACCATAACTGAGACACGTATTCAAGGTGAGGCCTAACATATGCTCTAAATAGTGGCATCAACACTTCAGGGTCTCTATTAGAGATATTTCATTTAATTGACCACACCACTCTGTTAGCTTTATTTACATATTTATTTATATGGTTAGAAAAGTCCATATTATTTGAAATTATTATACCCAAATCTCTTTCATCGCTGGTTTCATTCGCTGATGTGGTCTTAACCTATATATTTTATGTTGATTGGTATTTCCTAGATGCATAATCTTGCATTTGGAATAATTTAAAGTCCTGCCCACAAGCGACCCATTCATAGATAATATCTAAATCCCTCTGGATTATGTCTGAGTTATCTGAACTACCACATGGACCACCAATCTTTATGTCATCTGTGTACTTAATAGATTTAGATAAACAATTGGAAGTTAAATCTGAAATAAAGCATGAAATAAACCAGGACCAAGTACCGAGCCTTGAGGCACTCCACTGGTTACATTGCCAATATCAGATAAACATCCATTAATACATACTCTCTACAGTATGCACGATTAGATAAACAATTTGTAATCCAAATAATAATGTACATATTAATATTTAGATTTTGCAATTTATTTGTAAAGCAAAGTGTGGCATGGCATCAAATGCCTTACTAAAATCTAAGAATATAATATCGCATAGTATCCGATTGTCTACAAATGAGCTGATATAGTCATAAAAACTCATCAGATTTGACTAGCAACCTCTGCCTTTTTTAAACCATGCTGTTCCTTGTCTGAGTTGTGTAAGATGGTATTTAATAAATCTCTAATTAGGCTTTCAAGAATTTTACAGATCTGGGATGTAAGGCTAATCAGATGATAATTCAAACAGTCTGATTTTAAACCCTTTTATGAATGGGAACAACAATAGCAGTTTTCCATTGTTCTGGGACAAAACCCTATAACAAGCATGGCTCAAATAATAGTTTCAGGGAATAACCAGGTAATCCTTCAATAGAAATAACAATTGCCCAGAAATACAGTCAGGTCCCATACATGTTTTGCCTTTTTGTAACTTTAGTTTATTTGCAATATCTGTTGTTGAAAAGGTAATAAAGTCTGAACTAGTAAATTGATGTTGTAATACAGGATTGTCAGAGGTTATGTAGCTTTTACAGAAAACATTATTAAATATATCTGTCATTTCCTTGGAGTCTTGATTAATATGATCTTCCACTGAATTGGGCCTACCTTACATTTAGGTTTTTTAGAATTGATGTAAAAAATTATTTACTATTAGTTGTTTTTTTTTTTGCATTTCTAGCCAATTCTAGTTCCCAATTTCTCTTAGTCCTCCTAATAGCAGTTTTACAATGTTTCTGTGCCTTAATATAATTAGACCAATTATTGACAGTTTTAGATTTAAGATAACCAACATATTTATTATTTTCTGTTGTATCAATTCTTAACTGATTTAGTCAGCCATTTAGGCTGAAATTTACCTTTATATTTTTAATTTTGCAAGGTATGAACTTTTCTTTAAGAAAAATTAGGTTATTGTACAAAAATTCCAATAATCCTGAAGCGGTCCATCGGCATATTCTTTCTGCCAATCAATAGATGATAGAAGTTGTTCCATTTCAGAAATATTAGCCTTGTCATATGCATAAATGAAAACTGGTTCTGAATCAATTTCCAAACATTTCAATTTAAAGGAGTATGTTATGATCACTATTACTAAGAGGAGCTTCAACAGAAATATTACTAACATTGAGGTTATCTCCTACAACACAATATCTAATATATTATTTATTACCTCTAGTAGGATGGGTGACACCTTGTTTTAATTGAAGTTGAGCACACATTGTTAGAAGTCTTTTGCTATTTGGTGTATAAGCTAAATTATTCTGCCAATCAATGTCAGCCAAATTAAAGTCCCCATTAACAATCGCTACCAATTTCACTTGCTGTTTCAATTTCATTTAGTAAGGTCTCAAAATAAGCCTGGAGCAATGTGGTGGTTTATAGCAGGTTCCCAGCACAATTAATGGCATATATTTAATTGTTAATTTAACCCAGACGATTCTGTCATGATATCATGTTTTGATTCTATCTGATATATCAAGACAATCTAATTTTTATCAGTCAGAAGGGCTACACCTCCTTTTTTTCCAACCCGATTGACAGAAAAATATCAAACCTTGAAGGTTGGGTCCCAATCAGATCTATTATCCACCAGTTTCTGTAATAGAAACTACAGTATATTTGTATCAATTAATGCCATTCTGGATGTAAGTTCATTAATTTTATTGTTCCAGCTTCTGGAGTTTAAACTCATCACATTTAGATGGGTAAGGGTTTTATATAATCTTTTACAGCTTTACGGTGGCAGGCAAAATATGAGACAAACCCACCCCCATAAACTAGTTCAAACTTTGATTGATATCTGATATTTATTTGCCCATGATGGCATTCCCTCCTTTACTCAAATGTAACCCATCAGGGCAAAACAACTCATACCTGCCTATATATTCCTCCCAGTAAGTGAAACATTTGATATTCTGGTGCAAGCACCATTTCCTAAATCAATTGTTCAAACACCTAATTTTGTCATTTACATAATCTGGGGCAGCAGGGTGTGGTAAGATTTCAGAAATAATGATGTCACAGTCAAGGAACATCAATTTGTTAGTTAAGGCTACATACTCCTCTTGTATGGAATGTACTGAGCTTCTAAGGAGATTATTAGTTCCAGCATGTATTATTACCATTGAATTTACACCCAAGTTACTTAGAATGTTGTCAGTCATTTTAGTGATGTCAGATATCATAGTCCCTCTAAATGAGGAGCAAGTTTGATTTTGTTTATCAACATTACATATTACCCTGACCAAGTGTTTGATCATAGAGTCACCCAGAATGAAAACTGTCGTGTTTCTACAGGGTATACTATTTATATCAGAAGTTTCAATTAGGGGTGTTACAATTAGTGCAACATGGGAGTCATGATTTGCCAAGGTAGGTACTGATGGAGATCATACCAGGGAATGATTGTTAACAGGGGCATTGGTAATAATACTCCTAGTCTGATTTAGATGGTCAAAATGTGGTTCTATATCAGTCCCTACAATGGGTTCTACTTCTACCAAGGAATCACTTAGAAGATCATAACTATTCCTTAATTGTAGTGAAAAAAACATGCCTTTCTACCCTTTTAGGAGCTCTAGAATTATTAGCTATATACCAATTATCTAGGGGCCTTCTCCTCTGAATCACATCTTGGTCTTTTATTATTGTATCCAGTATTGTTTATAGGGACATACTGATTGAAGGTTTTGTGATTACATTGTTTTTGGTGCAGCCATAATTCCTGAAGGAGTTGTTACAACAGGAGAGGGTAGAACTGAGAGAGGATCAAGTGTATGATTAGGTACATTTACACAAGTGCTTGTGCAACAATGAAACCTTTCTAACATGCAGAGTTGACTCTCTTCTAACTGTGACATTCTCATGCTAAAGGTAGAAATTTCAGTTCTTAGCTCCACCACTTCTAAACATTTAGAACATGTAAAAGGGCAGATGGAAATGGGGAGTCATGATGATATACATAGCACAGTTCATGCATTTAATACCAACATCCCCTCCATTGTCATAATGGAGTCAGCCATAATTACATGCCACAAAACTAGTGTACAATGCTTGAACAACCAAACCAGAAATTTAACTCACCTATGGAGCCACTGCCTCACTTGTTAGTACCTTGTGGGAGATGTTGATATATTCTAGCTACTTCAACCTAGCAGCTAACTCACCAGTATTTCAGCATATTTGTAATCACAGTTCCTGATCTCAAACTCCTCGTGACCCGCTGGACATGCTAGACATGCCGTGTGTCTCTGCATGCATCTCCATTATCACGATGCACATGCGCTAACCCGCTCATGCTTGCCCACTCACAGCAAAGCGCACTTTAAATCTCCCATAACCCGGAAGTCGCTGACTCGGTCAAGCTTTTGCCCACACTCAACCCTGCCCTTTAGGGGCTTAAAAATGTTTCAAAAGCACCAAAGTAGTGCAAATACTACCCAGTCCAACTGTATATTTAACAGCTCACTATATGCGGTACTGAGTGGTAGCTGTAGTTTTTCCCATAGGCATAAAACTACAGCCCACTAAACTGCTTCAGGACAAGGTAATCACTTAAGTCAGCATAACAGCAAATAGGCAGAAATAAAATCAATCAAATAACGTAGCTCCTATACAGCAATGTCAGAGACATCAATTACTGTCTGAAGTTGTTGAGAGCAGCATATCTGTGATAATGAAGACATCAAACTGCAGGACCATTAGCAAGAATGGATTTAGGCATCTCTGATCAATCCCTTACACTGACTACATCAATGTTAGTTAAAGCATGCATCTCGCTCACATTAACATGAGGAGTGGCAAGAATAACTGCGTTAATGGCAAAAAGCATCAAGACACACAAAATTCCTGGACAACCACCACGAATGCAAATCATAGGCTCAAATGGCATCAATTCAAAAGCAATTTATATAGGCAAGAAACTTCCTGAGCAAGCCTTAGAAGCGAAACCAGTTGAGTTACTGGGGTTCTGCCTGACTGTTCAAAAGAGTTGAGGAATTTCTCAATATCTGGCCAAATTTCCCTTTTCGTTAAAAGTACCACCAACAGCATAATCATGTTCAATTTCAGTTGGTTTGTATCTGTATCTTCCCAGACTTATTGCTTGCCTATTTGACACACAAACCAACTGCTACAAACACACCAATATAATCTCCATGAAACTGTGTATGATGGCGCTACCTATATGATTTTGGCCAGTTTGATACCTCATAAAGAACAGCAGTGCTACCTATGATATCTGTTTAACTCCACATGGAGTATCTCACCTGTGAGACGTACTCAGCCTCTACTGACTCAGGGCTTGGGATCCCAAGTTTTGTCTCTTAGGTGGTTGCTCAGAGTAGTTACTTCAATACTAGACAGTATATGATTTTTATGTTCACTCTTGCACTTGCACAAGGCCAAACATATTGCTGTGATAATGGATTTTAGAGGTGTGTCACTGTTGGGTCCAGTGCAACTTGAGCTGCAGTGGTGTGGGCTTAGCTGTGACAGTCCATTGATCAGCAAGGCTGATCATGATGCTGATGTGCGGTTGATGGATGGAAACTTTGTGTCATAGAAAAGAGCTAGCTGTAGGCCAGCTCCATGGCGCTGAGTGTTGAGGTGCTGTATGCCACACCTGTGTCATGCTGGTGACCCAAGTTCGGGAATGAGCATGGGTCACCGGAGTTGTCTGGGGAGAGGGCTAATAAGCTGATTTTAGTGGCCGATGGACTGCTCTCAGCTCCCAGATCAGGAAGATCAGTCTCGCTCTCAGCTGATGCCCAGTGGAGAGCGGCTGTCAGAGCAGAGCTGAGGGCTGATGTAGGGAAGATGAAGGAAGCATTTGCTTCCGAGTGCGACATGCCTCCACCCATGCGCTTGCTGAGTGCTGGTGCTTTGGGAGAGGAAGAAAACCCACAAAATGTATGTCTCCCTGTGGTCATTAGTGACTGCTCCCCTGAGGGGCCCGAAGAAAGGAGTAGGTGGCCACGGGGAATAAACAAGCTATATGGGAAAAAAGAGCTAGCTGCACCTGTCAGACAAAGGCTGCCTTCCTTCATCTGCATGATGCTGCCCACCAACCAGCTGAGTGGCAAGATCGAATGAACAGCTAACTCAGTCAATTGACAGAGCATCAGGAAACCTTCATCGCATCTCATAAAATAGTTGTTTCATGTGCATTTCTTTATTAGAGATATAGTATATGGAGGAAGCTTGTTCTGCACAGATTTTCAGTCTAAGCAGAACACTGTTTTCCACATTGTAAAAGTCATAGAATATGGTTTGTACTCTTCTGCGGTGCAACAGCATTCTACACAAGGTGAAACAATGTCTGCACGACCAGCTCTAATGAAAGCAGAGCTAAAATAACACTGTGCTCCTAACGGATACTGCAAAATGGATCACAATGTGGACCTTTTACAGCCTGCTCTGTTTTCAACAAAATGTTATCAAATTAAACGTTTGTATTGTCGTTAACCTACTTAATCTTATTAAAAAACATCATCCGCTTTCCTGTATTGGCTGTCACTTGCAGTTGACAGCAAGAGAACAACCGAGAATGAGAATTTATTATTTATTTATTTAGTCAGTCATAGGAATTACAACCCTTTGAGTCATAGACTCATTTACAAAGGCTCTGCATCAGCATAGTCATCATTCAGAGATAGTACATTAGTGGGACATCACATTTCAAGTAATTACATATAATAGCCAAGGTGGCTGAAAGTCTATACATATAATAGCTAGGGTATTGATATTATTATGGTGGAACAATTATAATACAAGTGCAGCCTCTGGGGCATTGTCGTATAGTAGTAAGTGATCTATACAATAGTGAGACAACACAGTTTTAAGGAAGTATTTACATATAGTAGCCTGGGTGACTGTTCACCTATACATTTAGTAGCTAGGGTATTGGTATTAGTACAGGAGGTATAGATACAGTGTAGGTGCAGCCTCTAGGGCATTGTCATATAATAGAGACAGAGATCAGTAGCAGAGATGTCCTATACAGATAGTCCTATACAATTGGTGGCAATGTCACTGGGGAGTGGCCATAGTGTGGCTCTCTGCCGGTCAGTTAGGAGGATTAGTAGCTGCACTGGCATTGGTGCAAGGAGAGAATGTGTTTTTAGGATGGTCTTGAAGTGTCCTAGGTTGGGAATGGAGGTTATGGATGGGGGGCTATTGTACCAGGCGGAGCTCTATAGGTGAATGATCTCTGAGCAAGGAGGCTCTGACCCTGAGCACGGTCCACAGATGCTTGTTGGCAGAAAGAGTGGCCGCAATGCAGGATCATGAGAGCAGTGAGGCTGAGACCCCCAATGGAGTTAACCCTAGGTGGATTTTGTTTTGTAGAGACAGAATTGATATTGTAGTCTTTCTCAAGGGTGAAGATGTTTGTAAGAGCATACAGGGTGCAAGTATGGGAGGCGTTTGTCTCGCCTAGGAGGAGTCGGCACACTTTATTAATGGCTATGTGAATTTTGTTTAGGTGGTGTTGTCTGCAGCAGAGTAGATAGGAAGCTCATAGTCAATGAGAGAGAGGACAGAAGAGGTGACAGCCAGGTTGAGAGCCTCTGGTGTCAGGCAGTTTTATGCTGGTATAGGAGGCTGATACGGGTATTAATGGCTGAGGTCAGGATGTTAATGTGGGCATGGAAGGATAGGGAGGTATCAAAGGTAAGGCCGAGGTATTTATAAGTAAGTAGTTGTTCCAGAAGGAGGTGGCGTGTGAAAGGATTTTTAGTTCAGTGTCCTTGGCCTTGCTCTGCGGTGGGCAAATAGCATAGCTTTTGTTTTTCATGTTGACTGCAAGTCTCGACTGGTGAACCAACTTTCGATCTGGTTGAACGAGTGTTGGAGGGAGGACTGTAGGTTGTCAGGGCAGGGGTGTGCGGTGTAGAGAACTGTATCATCAGCATATAGCAGTAGGTTTCCAGAACAGGAATTGGGTAGTGCATTTAAGTAGATACTGAAAAGTAGGGGCCCAATATGGATCCTGGGGACCCCAAGAGGACAGGCAGTTGGAAGATAGGGTGTCATTTATCTTAATGCATTTGGATCTGGAGGTAAGGTAGCTATTAAACCAAGAGAGTAGTCCGTGATAGACCAGTGTGGTGGGTGTCCAGGAGGAGGGGTGGGAGACCATATCAAAGACCTTAGAGAGGTCCACGAAGATGGCTCAGGCCAGATGTTTACGGTCAAGGGCAGGAGGAGAAATTGGAGAATTCAATGAGGGCAGTGGTTGTGCTATAGGTTCATAGGTTCATAGAAGTGTCCGAACAACGAAGGCATATGTAAGGATGCCCATTAGATGCTCGCCACCCATATGTCCTATGGGTGGAAATCAAATTTTTGTTTCCTATATGTTTATCCAATCTTTGCTTAAAGGTATTTAAATTATCACTATTAACAACACTTACAGGTAAGTTATTCCACAAACCCACAACTCTCTGTGTGAAAAATAGACTCCTTCTAGTGGATATACATTTTCTCCAATGAGTTTATAACCATGACTCCTAGTTGATTTGACGTTGGAGGCAGTAGTAAGTCAATTGTGGTTCTTAAATAATCATTTTTAAGGTTTGATATACCAATATTAAGTCACCCTTATTTGTCTGTATTTTACAGAAAACAGGTTAAGTTTTTTAATCTATCTTCGTAACTATTACTATGTAAAGATGATACTTTTTAGTGAATTTACGCTGAACACCTCAGCGAGTTTTAAACCCTTATAGAAGTTAGTGCACAAAATTGAGAGCAGTATTCCAAGTGGGATGTGCCAGACTGGTGTAGAGTGGCATAATAACCTTGGAGTCTCTACTTTTGATATTTCTTAAAATAAAGCCAATTATTTTATTACATTTTTAACTTTAATTAATATAATTTTTTGGAAGTTAAATTATCTGAGATTATGACACCCAAATCCTTTTCTTCCAAAATACTTTTTAGATAAACATTGTTTAAGGAATAATTGAAGGGATGTTATTTTTGCCCAAATGTAAGACTTTACATTTGTCAACATTAAAAACATACCATAAGCCTTTGCCCAGTTTGATAGGTAGTTTAAATGATTTTGTATGGAGCATTTATCATGAAAGGTGCTTACCAAACTAACATAGAAGCATAGAAACATAGAAGTTGACAGATAAGGACATAAGGCCCATCCAGTCTGCCCATTTCTTTTCTACCTTATGAAATGTGCCATCGGCCTTTGCTCTGTCAGTGGCCTATCTATTCATACTCATTTGTATTGCTCCCTTATGCCTATCCCATGCCTGTTTGAAGCCCTGCACTGTATTCATAGCCACCACTTCTTGAGGTAAGTCATTCCATGCATCCACCACCCTTTCTGTGAAAAGAATTTCCTCACATTCCCCTTAATCGGGCCCCTCTAATCTCATGCTGTGTCCTCTTGTCCTGCTATTTTTCTTCCTACCCATTTTACAGTCATCAGCATATTTTAGACCCATATCTTATCAGTAGTAGGCAGTGTAGAGACCATAATACTAAACAGTATCGGACCCAGGATGGAGCCTGGGGAACACCACTAGTCACCACACCCATCGCAGACAGGTGACCCTTGACTGATACCTGTTGAGTTCTGTTTTCCAACCATGATTGTATCCAGTTTATAATATTAGGTTGCAACTTAATTTTGACCAATTCTTGTAGTAAGACTTTATGTGATACTTTATCAAAAGCTTTGGAAAAATCCAAAAATATTACATCTACGGAATACCCAAGTCCAAGGTAGCGCTTACTGGTTCAAAAAATGTAGTAGGTTGGTCAAAACTGATCTTTCAGTCACAAAACTGTGTTGAAAGATATCTACTATTTTATTTCTTTCTAAATGATCTATAATATGGGCTTTAAGCAATCTTTCCATAATTTTGCCTATGATGGAAGTCAGGCTTATGGGCCGATAATTGTTAGGGTCATGTCTGGATCCACCCTTATATATGGGTGTAACTATAGCCTCCTTCAAGCCTGAACAACTTTACCTTCTCTGAATGATGAATTAAATAACACGGCTAGAGGACCAGAAATTGAATGACTAATTTTTGTAAAAATCTGGGTGGAATACCATCAGGACCAGGAGAGCTGTTTGATTTTAAAGATTTAATTTGTTTTGCAACCTCCATTTTTAAAAATAGGAAAACTAGAATTATTTACTAGAAGAGGCGTATTTGCAGCTTCCTTAGTTTCGAAAACTTTTAGAAATGTCTCATTTAGAATTGTAGCAGTAGTTGTTTCATCTAAAATAGGTATATCATTGATGTTAAAGGGTCCAATTATATGATTTCTTTCTTTCATGGAACCAATATAATTATAAAATTGTTTTTGTTGTCTTTAACTTTAGTAACTAAGTTGAATTCAATTTTAGATTTAGATGATTTAATCATGTGTTTTAATTTTTGGCTGCAATTTTGTATTTTTCAGGAGACTGTTGGAATTAACTTTTTATATTTTCTATATAGTTTTCTTTTTTTTTGTAATTGTTTCTTAATTTCTGAGGACCACCAAAGAGGGACACGTTTATTGTTGCAGTACTTCATTCTATAAGGAACCCAATTTGAGAGACAAATATTGATTTTGTTATTAATTAAATCCCAAATTTGTAATAAATTTAGGTTATTTAGTTCCGTCTCCAATTCCATTTAGATAAAAATAATTTATTTTTTATAGTTTGCTTTAATAAAGTTTTTGATTTTAGTATGCAATTTGTGCTTGGAAAGTCTGCTATGTATTCATAATTGACCATGCAATGATCACTATCACCCAGAGCAGGAGGAAGTATTTGATATTATCAATTTTCTCATTGACATTGGTGAGTACAATGTCAAGGATATTGTTACCATGGGTAGGTTTATTAACTATTTGTTCTAGGTTAGATTCAAGAAAAGTATCCATAAACATCTTTTCAGTATTTGAAGCTGATGTATAATTGTCCCAGTTGACAGTTGGAAGATTGAAATCACCAATCAGTATATAGGGAGTATCAATGTGTACCCCAGATATTTCTTCTATTAAACTTTGATTTTCATCATTAGTTAAACTAGGAGATCTATATATTAGCCAATTACTAGTGGACTATGGGGAGAAAAATTTTGACCCATAAGCTCTCATTATTACTTGTTTTAGTTTTAATTGTGTTTGCTTTCAAGTGTTCATCAATGTATAATACAACACCTCCTCCTTTTTATTTTAATTTGGTTTTTGTAAAACTTATTATATCCCTTTATGTCAGTGTTCCAGTCTTCATCCTTATACCAAGTTTCAGTAACTCCACAAATTGATATTTTTGTGCTTGAAGGATGTAAGTGAGTTCTTCTTTTTGTTCGTAGACTTCTGGCATTAGTTAATATAATGTTTATATTTGGTTTAGAAATGACACCAGTAGTGCGTTTGGGGAATTCTACGGTTGATTATGGATGCAGGGTTTGAAGAATAGTTGAAAATTGAGGTTAAAGTGTTGTATCTAGAACATACAACTCCCCTTGCTGGACATTTAAACAACTATTGATAGAATGCACTATGCTTTAGCCCAATAACCTACTACCCCTCCTGCTGAGATGGAGTCCGTCCCAACAATAGAGGTTTGATTTACCATAAAAGTCCTCCCAGTGAGTTATACATTGTATATCTTGTTTAAGACACCAACATCTCAACCAATTATTTATTTCTCTCATTTTACATTGTTGGGAAAGATTTGCTCTTGGAATAGGCAAGATTTCAGATAGGACTACCTCACATCCTAAATCCAATAATTTGTTTGTTAATGCAACATAATCTTCTTTTAGTTTTTGAGAAGAATCCTTTAGAACATTGTTGGCTCCTATGTGAACTATTACCAAAGGTTTAAAACCTGAGTTTTGTAAGATGTTGCTGGACATCTCTGTGATGTCAGTAATGCCAGCACCCTGAAGCTTGAAAGTGTTCTATTTGTGTTGTCAGGGTTGCAAATGATTCTATAGTCTCTAGCACTATAACCTATCTTTTTTTGCAAACATCATCTTGATTTAGGTCCAAGTTGTCACAATTTTCTAGTGAAATCAAGGGATTTACATCAACTTGGTTTGTTTTGGCTCTCTGGTGTCAGTAACATTTTGTAGATTGCTGGGAAAAAGAGGTGAAGAATTAAACCCTGCATTTGAAAGATTCATATTTGTTATAGTAAATATTGGGTTTCTATATTTTCAAAATTTTTCAGAAATGGGGACACTTATTGTTTCTGGATCATGGTCTGTATCCGAGATATATGTTAAGGATCAAAGGAATTGAAAGTAGAAACCGTAAATTGGTCTGCTCTTCTGCCCTTTTTGGATTTTTTGAATTTGTAAAGTGTACCAATCTTCATCTGCATTATCAGATGGATCTTCTTCCTTGTTCTCTTTACACTAACTTTTTTCTTTTCTTTTTGTGCAGGGGTATTTCAATAGGTTCTTGACAAGTGGTGATAATTTCATTTGCCTTCTGGCATTTTGATAATGGTCTAAGTTTTTCCTGACGTTTGGGCTTTTGTCTACCACATGTACTTTGGTGGGTTGGGAAATATCACTAATTTGATTTTAAATCTACTAGACATTTCCTGTTGGCTGGTCTCTAAAAAGCTTAACCTATTGTTAAACAATTCCAATTCGGCAGTTAAATCATGGTTAACTTTACATTTAACACAGGTAAAGGGCAAGGTGAAGTTGTTTATCTCAGATATTAAGTACATATTACAGGATTTACATTTGCAACCAAAGCACTCTTTGTTTATAATATCTTCCATATTTTTATGTAGTAAGTTTAACTCCAAGATGGTATATTACAGTTTATGGCCTGATCTAAAGCCATGTTGTTCACTGCATAACAAATTGTGGGCTCCATATACTCGGTGAGTTGGTCGGAAATGATTTTTCAAGGGCTTTTGAGAGAAGGAAGGATGGATATGGGCGGTAGTTGTTGGGGTTGGTATTGTCTCCACTTTTTAGTATTGGGGTAATTGTTGCAGTTTTCCAGGCTGTAGGAACTGTCCCAAGCATATGGAGCGGTTAAGAAGGTCGGTCAGGGGAAAGAACAGTGTCAAGAACCTGGTAGAGGATTTTTCATGTCAAAAGTCTTTGCAATAGTTGGAGCCACCAAGAGCTTTGGAGAGGTAGGATTTTGCTTCCTGCTTGTAATGACCCTAAGGTAGAAAGGGGCGCTGGAGGTTTGGTTCAGAGGAAGATGGGTTAGGTTCGAAAAAGTCACTCAGGAGGATTGTACTAAGATCGGAAAAGGTTGAGTTAAGGCAGTTAGCGATAGCCTGTGGGTCACTTGAGGTGGCATTGTTGATGCAGAGCTGGGAGGGTGGGGGAGGTGGGATTTGCCATTTAGCTCTTTAATGCTGTCCCAAAATTTTCATGCACTCCCAGGAGGAAGCCAGGGTGTCTTTATAGTACTCAGCCTTAGTCTTGCGTATGGCACAAGTCACCTATTGCATGCTACTCTGTATGCTAGTCTGTCTGCTTGGGAGCCAGATTCAACAGCTCTGTGCCAAAGGTCATCCCTTTGTTTTAGTTCCTGCTGTAATGTGGGCATGGTCCAAGGGACATTATGTTTTACAGTTTTCAATTTAGTCAGGGGCAAAAATGTCACATTCTTTGTTGAAGGAGCATGTGAAGTAATCAAGGGCTAGGTCAATGTTAGGGACCTGGGTTATAGGGGCCCAGTCCCACTGGGCCAGGTAGTGTTTGATTTTTGAAGGCCACCTGGTCATAGCGTCTCACCAACTGTCTGTACAGGGGAGACACTAGGTTTGGGTTTGGGCAGACGACATGACCAGGAGTCTGTACAGGGGATAACAACTTCCTGTTTTCTGCTGGTGATGCCTCTTCCTATACATCCCAGTATCCCCCAGCCTCCCTACTGCCTTCTCACATTGCTTGCCAACCTTAAGGCCATCTGATATGATTACCCCAGTCCCTTTCCGTTTTTGTTGTTGTTAGTACCTCCCCCATTGTGTAATCTTCCCTGGGTTTTGTTTCCCAGGTGCATTACTTTGCACTTCTTTGCATTGAATCAAGCTGCCATACTTCTGACCATTCCTCCAACCTTGCCAAGTCCTTCTCGTCCTTTCCACACCTCCTTGTGTATCAACCCTGTTGCAGATCTTTGTGTCATCTGCAAAGAGGCATACTTTTCCTTCCAGTGCCTCTGCAATGTCACTTATAAAGACATTAAAAGGACTGGACCCAGTACTGAACCCTGTGGTACCCGTTAGTAACCCCTCTTTCTTCAGAGTGGACTCCATTTACAATTACCTTCTGTGTCCTGTTCTTCAGCCAATGTTTTACCAGACTACCACCCTGGGACCCACTCCAAGGCTGGTTAATTTGACTACTAATCTTTGTGTAGGACTGTGTCAAATGCCTTGCTAAAGTCTAGGTAGGCCATGTCCACAGCCCCTCCCTGGTCTACTACTTTGGTCACCCAGTCAAAGAAATCAATTAGATTCATCTGACATGACCTTCCCACTGTGAACCCATGCTGCCTTGGGTCCTGTGCCCTACTGGCCTCTAGGTACTCAACAGTTCTTTCCTTCAGAAGTGATTCCATCACTTTCCCTACCACAGAGGTCAAACTGACAGGTCTGCAGTTTCCTGCCTCTGTCTTGCTCCCAATTTTGTGAAGGGAATCACATCAGCCTTCTTCCAGTCCTTGGGTACCACTCCATCCTCCATGATTTGTTAAAAGGGTAGTCAGTGGTGTCACTAGTTCTCTGCTTAATTCTTTTAGAATTCTGGGGTGAATTCCATCTGGCCCCATTGCTTTTCCACCTTCAGTTTTAGGAGTTCTTTCAGAACCCTTTCTTCTGTGAAAGGACTGGGATTGCCCCTCTCCAGAGTGCTTCTGTTAATTGGATTAGGCATCTCCCCATTCCTCTTTTGTGAATACTGAACAAAAGTATTCATTCAGTATCCCTGCTTTTTCACTGTCACTCTCTGCCCACCCACCATCCATTCTATTCAGCCTCACTCATCCCTCCTTTTGTCTTTCTCGCTCCTGATATACCTATAAAATGTTTTAACCCCTTCTTAACCGAGTTGGTTATCTTTTCCTCAGTTTGTGCCTTTGCTATTCTATCCACCCTCCTGCTTCCTTCTGCCTTAACTGGTACAGTTCTCTGTCATGCTTCTTCTGTGTTTCCTGTTTCTTATACTTCCTAAATGCTACCTTTTCTCCCTAACCTTCACCGCCACTTCTTTTGAGAACCATAGTGGCTTTTTCTTTCATTTTGATTTGTTTATTTGCTTCACACAAAGGCTTGTTGCCTCTGTGATGGCAGTTTGATATTTCCCATTGTTGCTCCACCCCTCCTTCTAGTCTGTTTGCTAGTACTTTTCTAAGGCACTCTCCCATCTTGCCAAGTCAGCCCTCCTGAAGTCCAGAACCCTCACTTTTGTATGGCTTGACTCTGTAGCTGAGTTTATCATGAACCACACTGTTTGGTGGTCACTTGTTCCCAAATGGCTACCCACTTCTAGAGCTGAGATCCTCTCACTGTCCCCATTTGAGAGTACGAGGTCTAAGACTGCTCCCTCATGAGTAGGTTCCAAAACTAGGTGTCTGAGGCATGCCACCTGAAGGGCATCAGAATGGCCCTGCTTTTGGATGTGGCTGCAGCAAAGGTACTCCAGTTAACATCTGGCATATTAATGTCCCCATCAACAGTATCTCCCCTTTTCTGCCATCCTAAGTATGCCTTCTATCATATCCTTGTCCATTCCCTCCCTGACATGGGGTCTGTATACAAACCCTGTGTGGATTGTCGTGCCATTTCCAGTCTCTAAGGTGACTCACAGTCCCTCTCCTCCCTGTTTACTCTTTTTTCCATTGCTTTTATCCTTCCCTTACATAGAGAGCTACCCCCCTCTTATGCCCTCCTGTCTCTCCTGTAGGTTGTGTGCCCTGGTATGTTAACATCCCAGTCATGGTTCTCTGTGTACCATGTTTCCTGACTGCTATGATATCCAGGCATCCCTCTTCCATCAAGGCTACCAGTTCAGGAGCTTGTTGCCCAGACTACAGGCATTGGTACTCATTACCCTCCATTTCTTGATGGCCAGCCTTATCCCTTTTGCCCCATCCCTGTCCTTATTGCATTTGTCACTTTCTTCATTTACTCCTGCACTTCTCCCTATTGACATCTCTATGTTGGTGTCTACCTCACTTAGAACCCTGATTTTTTGGGGGTTAGGATTTCCCTGCTCCTTTCAGTGCCTCCCCTTTGGCTAGTTTAAATGCTTGCCAATGAAGTGTCTTTAAACCTATCACCTAGGATCCTGGTTCCCTCCTGGTCAGATGCAGAGCATCACACCAGTATAGGCCTGCATCCTCCAGGTGGACCCCAGTCCCCAGTGAAGCCAAATCCTGAGCTCTGCACCAGTTTTCAACCACTGATTGAATCCATGGTGTGGAGCACCTAGCCTCATCCATGCCATAGACAGGCAGAACCTCCGAGAAGGTTACCATGTGCTATTTGTCAAGGCCCTCCCCATCTCCACAAACATTTCTTACTGCTCAAATATAAAAACAAAAACTTATGAACTAAAGGGAAAAAGAGGCAGCCTTGCTCTGTCATCCTCGGTCCTCTCTGTGCTGGACTATGGAATTGTGATCTATGGCTCAGCTGATAACATTGCTCTCTGTTGCATCAAGACAGCACTAAATAAGGCCTGTCACCTGGTGACAGGCTGCGATAACTACCCATGTGTGACCTCTACATTCGCTCAAACTGGCTAAATTTCTAGTGTCACCTTAAGTACCACACACACTCCTTGCGAAGAAAAACAGTGGAATCTCACCCCACCTAGCCTACAGGCCTCTTCAACCCTCCTTCCCACAAAGATTCACCAGAAGTACCTCCAAGGTCCCTTATTGGTTCCTCGCTGCAGGACATCTATGGGTCAGAGAGCCTTTTGTTATGGAGCTCAAGCTGGCTAAATGACCTACCCATTTCTCTGACTGCTGGTACAAAATGGGCACTTTAAAACCTCACTCAAGGTGTTCTCACTAACAACTCTACTTCGACTGCTCCTAGTAGTACTATACTAACCCGGCCCCTGCCGCCTCCCTCACTCTATCTTTACAATCTGCATCCTGCTTTCTGGAATTTCTGCCACTGTTGTTGCACACGACTCTGGGCTGTCTCTGCCCCCTACTAAGGAATGTTACTCAGTTTCTTTACTGTACCTACTATCGTAATATATGGACTGTTTGATGTCCGGCACCTGTTCTTGGGATGTTGTACTAGCTGCTGTTTTGCACACAACTCTGGGCTATCTTTGCCCTCTGCTATTTTATGTTACTCCGTTCTTTACCTTACCTGCTAATGTACTATGTGGACTAATTGATGTCTTGTGCCTGTACTTGAGATGTTGTACTATGTTTACCAACAAGGAGCCTTTGCAAAAGTCTTTTGACTCAAAGGGTGTATTTCTAATTTCTCAATAAATAAATAAATAAATAAAATAAATAAAGACGTGAGCACTGTGGGTATCAACGTTTAAATCCACCCTGAAATGGGTTGGGTGTTTGAAATCGTAACATATTCTGCAGACAATCATTTTGAAGTGTATTTGAACATTGACACCCATAGCATTTATCAGTGTGGGACTAAAAATACCTTGACACAAAAATAGCTGAAAATATTAAAAGACAAAAGTTATGGACTAAAGAAAAACTCCATTGAAATGAATTGGAAGTTTGAGCCCATTCATTTCAATGTTTTTTCTATTAGTTCATAACTTTTTTTTTTTTGTTTTTAAAATATGTTTACCTACTTTTTTCTGTTCAGGCTTTTTCCTGATCTACTCTGATGACCCTATGGGTGTCAACATTGAAATCCACACCGAAATGGGTGTTTGCAGAGTATGCTGGCACATTCTGAAACCATTTCAGGGTGGATTTGAACATTGACACCTATAATGTTCATCACAGTGGGCCTAAAATAAACCTCAACAGGCAAAAGTAGGTAAAAATATTAAAATAAAGGTTATCAACTAAAGAAAAATTGAAATAAATGGGAAGTGTGAGCCCATTCATATCAATGTTTTTTGTAGTTGATATTTTTAAATATTTTTACCTATATTTTTCTGTTGAGGCCCTTTTTAAGTCACTCTCTGATGGACACTATGGGTGTCAATGCTCAAATCCACCCTAGTATTGGGTGTCTGTGGAATGGCTGTCGTACTCACAAACACCCATTTTGGAGTGGATTTGAATGTTGACAACCAGTACTTGTTTACTCATACTCATATGAGTTATGAGCTGACAGCCTGTAAAAGCACTGAAACCGGGTTTGTCATAAAAAAAAAAAAACCTCAAAAAGCTGTGATTTAAATTAAATGCGCTTGCAACAGTGATACATCTCCAGGTATCACGCTAATCAGAATACATAATATAGAGAATACTGATTGGGCAACCATGCACAACCAGTCTATGCAGCCACTGAGAGGTTCAGATTACAGCAGACTGTGACAGCGAAGCTTGAGAGGGCCATTGTATCTGAACCTTGGAGTAGCAGCACAGGTTGGTTGGGAATGGTTTGCCCAACCAGTAATTTTATAGCATCATGGAGATCAAAAATAAAGTTGTTGTTTTTTTTTTTTTGCTAAGTGTTAAACTGTTGTGTCCCACTATATTATTATTTTTTATTATTATTTTTTTCTTTTCTGTACCCTGGCCTGTCTCATCTTAAAGGCACACACCACTATGATGGTGTCAGTCTGCTCCCCTTGAACGGAACTGGTATAGTAGCTCCCATTGCCCAGCCTACAATTCCCCAACAGACTATCCTATCTTCTACCTATTATACTTATATACTCCTTACCGGGTTAGATAGCCATCCCCACCCACACACCACCTCACCCTTACCTTCCCTACCTTTTACTACCATCCACCCACCCTGTCGCGCCTGACAAGCGTCCACCCCCGCTTAACCTGCCACCTACACACTGCATTCCTCAATCCCCTACAAACTCATCTGCTTTACCTTTTCTGCCTCCTCAACTTACCCATTCCCTGTGCTACTCTCTCTAAACATGTGCCTCACCTACACTCAACCACCAAATGGCTGTCCCTCGCTCTCCTCAGGGTCTTAGCCTTGCTACTTCTCATATCCAGGAAATATTACCCCAACCAGGCCCCGCCACTAACAGTCAACAGAAACTACACCAAGGGCTGTGCATAGCTGCCATGAATATCAAGCAGCCTTCCCAAAAAACAAGCATCTCTCCAAAGCTGGATAGCGCAACATCAGCCAGATGTCCTTGCACTCACTAAATATGGCTTTCAAAAAAAACCCAAATTCATTCGTCAGCCTCCCAGGCTTCTCTCTACAGAGAGTCAACAGAGTGGGAAAATGGGGCGGTGGTTGTGCCTTCTATTTCGAGACTCCCTACTGAATCAAGCTCTCGATCCCTCACTAGACCATACAGTAGCCCAAGCTTTATCCATAAAACTACCTTGGACCCCACTAGACGCCCCTAACCATCACAGTGGCATATGTTCCCCACACAACCAAGCTATAGCCATACAATCCCTCACAAATTGTATTTCCAACCTCCCCAAAAAGGGAGCATATTCTGGTCGGTAATCTAAATGTTAACTGGCTCGCCAAGTCAGCAGCTGCCATCAAGGGCGACTGCTGCGGTGCTAGATCATACCCAGCTGGTCCACCAACCCACCAGGGTAAACACCACAAACAGCTCCCAGACCCTACTGGACATACTACTAACTAACTGACCACATAGAATCTCTGACCTGCTGGTCCTCCCAGACTCTCTGAGTGACCACTCCCCTATCCTTTGCTCCTGGTCATGTCACCTGCCCAAACCCCAACCTAGTGTCTCCACCCACAGACAGTTGGTGAGACCCCATCTGGAGTACTGTGTACAGTTCTGGAGACCCCATCTCTGCAAGGACATAGACAGGATGGAGGCAGTTCAGAGGAGGCAACTAAAATGGTGCAGGAGAGGCTAAAGGAGCTTAATATGTATGCCCTTAAGGAAAGGAGGGAGAGGGGGACATGATAGAAACGTTTAAGTACCTCTGTGGAATCAACAAAGTCCAAGAGGGTAGCATCTTTCAGAAAAGAGATGTGCAAGAACAAGGGGACACAATTTGAAGATAGAAGGGGCGGCTCAGGGACAATGTGAGGAAGAATTTTTTCACAGAGAAGGTGGTGGACGCATGGAACAGCCTTCCTGAGGAGGTTTGGGGCCTAAAACTGTGGGAGAATTCAAGAATGCATGGGACAGACATAAGGCAATTTTGTGGGGACAGGAAGAAATAGGCTGTTGGTTAAATAGGATCTGCAGCTTATCCTTTAGGTAGGAAAATGAGCAGACTAGGTGGGCCAAGTGGTCCTTACCTGCCATCAAAGTCTATGTTTTCTATGTTACCTACTTTTTTACATGGGTCTTTTTCAGTCCACACTGACGAACACTATTGGTGTCAATGTTCAAATCCGCACTGAAATGGGTGTCTACAGAGTATGCCAGTGTACTCCACAAACACCCATTCGAGGAGGTTTGAAATGTTGACACCATAGTGTTCATTAGAGAGGGACTGAAAAAGATCTTTGACAGAAAGTAGGTAAAGTAAAAACAAAAGCTATGAACTAAAGGGGAAACAAGCATTAAAATGAATGGACTTCCACTTTACCTTCACTTCAATGTTTAATTTTCTTTAGTTAATAACTTTTTGTTTTTAATATTTTGCACCTACTTTTTTTCCATTGAAGTCTTTTTAGTTCCACTCTGATGAGCACTGTAGGTGTCAACGTTCAAATCCACCCTGAATGGATTGGGTATTTGCACAGTATGCCAGTGTACTCGGCAGACAACCATTACCCATAGTGTTCATCAGAGGGACTAAAAAGACCTTGAGAGAAAAAAATCAGGTCCCCATTGCAAATGACTTATTACATCTCATCTAGTTTGTCTTGGATTACTATATAGTAAAATGTGTACATGCAGGACTGGATACAACAATGCAAGCGCAAACATTTGGCATGGACAGATGCTGTTTTATGTGGATGTATTTGAACAGAACACCTAGATTCACACTGATACTGGGCTACACATACTGTAATAAAAGTAATGAACAATCTTATTTTTTCAGGTTGAGGCAACATCACACGAGAGGAATCTTCAGTATTTAAACTTGGCTGTCCAGGCATGTTTATGTAAGCAAAAAGTGACTGTGAAAAAGGGCCTCGGCCAGATGTGACTACAGATGAACATAGTTTTCTTTCATCACCTAAGAACATGAAACCTAATGAAGATAAAAATCCAAGAGGTACTAAATCACTGGATTATAGCCCTAATGTTAAAAAGACAAACTAAGAAAGTTTCCCAGTATTCCCTTTGGGAATAATTTGACTCAGTTCTTCCAAGATCTCAAAGAACCACCTTGGAAGGGGATGAAGCAATGGTGCATGAGTCTAAGGACAGTTCTCATCTCAGTGAAAATATAGCTGAGTGTTGTGGAAGCGATTCCCATGGAGAGCAGTCAACTTCTAATAAATCTAATGGAACATCCTCTGATAAATCAGGATTGAGTACAAGCACTTTACAGATGGGAATATCCACAAATGACTTGCTGGAATGCTTGGTACACCAACCGTTATCAGTTTAGTGACTCAGCTACTGTTGAAGATACAAAGTTCCTAATCTGTAAGGTTTATGACCTCGGCAAATAAAAACACTTATTTGTTGCTTTCATTATTTTTCTTCTCAACCATTTCTTTTTCTCCATTAAATGAAAAATCATTTTGAACTAGAACTGCACAATAGTGTGTGAGCTGAGCTATTTAACAGTACATGCTTGACAAACCAATCTTGTTCTGTTTGGGCTGATGATGTGGTTAGCAATTAAGAAGGAAGCAAGATGATCACTTATAGCATCAGTGGAGAGCGAGTGTTGTCCAGTGGCTAGAGGATAGGTATTGGAACCAGGAGACCTAGATTCAAATCCCACTACAGGCATTTGGCTTGCTGTGTGTCCCTGAGCAAGTCACTTAATCTGTCAGTACTTCAGTCCATACAGCTATAAAATTGGTAAAAGCAGGACTCCACAGAAAATATGATAGTGTATATTGCAGTTTTATGCAGATTTGACTTCCTTATTAATACAGGTGATCAAATTTTGTGAGCTCTGATTCTCCGTCTGTGATGATTTTGATCACTTGAATCAAAATTTTAGTATGTGTGATTGGTTTTCCTGGACAGATTTGGTCGTGAATTCTAAAAAAGGCGAAAATCATGAAATGGTGCCTTTTTGGTGCAGTTTCAATTATCAGTTTGTGTCAAATGTCAGACACAGTTTAATACAGTTGTAGAAGTTTTTCAGTGCAGTTTTAGTAGGTAGAGGTGACATTTGATTTATAGAATAATTCTCATGTAATTTCATGCAACAGCAGCATTAATTATCACATTTTCAGTTTGTTAAAACTTTTTACATAGCACTGTGCAACTGTATCATTTTATCTCATTGTTTTTGCTTCAGTCACTATTTGCTTCAGTGTTCTGGCACATTGTTTCTGTAGCTGTGATTCTGATGCAGTCTGTCCAGTTTTGGCACAGTTTAGTCTGTGCTAGTTTTCAGACACACTGTGATGCATTCCCAGTTTGCACCAATGTTTGGTTGCAATTTCAAATTGAACATAATCTCTCCTATCAGATAAAAGGTTTTTAGTTTATGACTCTGGTAGCAGCAAACTTTATTGGGGTGGGCACAGTTATAGTTGCTTCTCTCTTGCTGTAATTTCATCAGTACTTGATCAGTATTACTAACATGGGAATATAGTTTTTTTTTAGTTATTTAACCAGGACTAACACTAAGCTGAAAGCTTTTTACGAAGCGACCTGGGGAGCACAGAAGTCAAGTTAATGATTGACTTGCTTAGGGTCACCACAGTATGTAGTGGGAAGCTGTGGGATTCAAACCCAGGTCTGATCTACTAGATGTTACCAGATTTGCAGCTCAGAGCCTTAAACCACCAATGCTATACTGCCTACCTAGTTATTTTTCTGCAGGCAGTATAGCACAGTGGGTTAAGGATTTGAGCTGCAGAGCTGGAGATCTGGTTTGAATCCCACAGCCACCTAGGTGCATACTGTGTGATCCCGAGCAAGTCACTTAACTCCTTGTGCCCAGGTTGCATCTGAAACAAGCTTCAGCTTAGTGTGGTACTTTGGTTAAACAATGTTCCTTTCCCACCCTCTCTTGACACCAGGGCCTTTTGCAGACCTATTTTCATGTAACAAAATAAAAAGTGCAAAGTATGTAGTCAGAACAAAATTAACTATAGCTTTGTATGTTGCCATTCCAGTACCCCTCCTCTGGGCTACCAGAGGCACAGCAGTTTTAGGTTTGGCACTAGCAGAAATGAGTCAGCCCTTATTAACATATCCAAATGAGGTGCCCCACAAAGAACAGCTACCAAATATGAATCGGAGGAATCAGTCACCTGAGTCAGCTTTGATGGCCCCTAATTCAGGAGGGACATACAACATGACATATGCCGTGAACCTTACCAGAGTATCATTTATTTGACTTGGGCAAAACAATGATCTTCCAGATTTTCCAGATTTATCTGGACTAGAGCACCTCCTCAGTTGGATAATCTGGAAGGTGGTCAAGGCATTGATAATCCTACCAAACTAAAGCATTGTTATGAGATGGATTGAGAAATAGGCTGAAAATCTGTAACCTTGATTGGTTGAAACTGGTGATGTGGGCATTGATTAATGCCTAGTACACCCATACCTTCATAGCTGACCTACATATGCTGTCACATGCAGCCTAATATGTTAAAAGTGAAATCACTCCATGCTACATTGAGCCCACTTAATATGACATATTTAAAAAGTCAGCTTAGTGAGAGAAATTGAAATCCCAAATGAGTGACAGATCAAAGTTAAAATGTGATGCACTGTAGGTCTGGATCAGAACCCAATTTGCATATTCCATTGTCAGCCCATCACACTCTCCCCAGGTCTGCTCCCAGATAGCTGTATGTTCTACAACTTTACAGCCTGATGGCTATAACTTAGACAACGTGGTGGGGCCATCCTAACAGTAGGGATGAAATTAGTGACTGTGCTTTCCAGGAGAGCCAATAAGCTCTTACTTAGCAACCACACAGAGATGCATCTCTGTGCATTTCCACTAATTGCCCTCTTATAGCAAATACACAGGAGCCGGTGCGTCAGACAGCAGGCATCACTGAAACTGACTATCGGTAAGGAACATTTTCTCTGAGGGTTAAATTATGATCCCAATGTGATCCAAGTCAGCAGCATGCAGAGTAGTTAAGAAAAAGTCTCTTGCTTTGCAGGTTAACCTTTTGTTCTGATTGCGCCACTTTGCACTTTGCAGTTCAAAGTAAACATCCCCAAAATGTGTTTAGAATACCTTTATCTGTAACGGACCTGGCAGATCAGTTTATTTTCCATTAATTCTGTATTAATTTATTTTTATAAAACTTATCAAATTGTCATATTTTGCTGTGAACTACTTTTCTATGCAGCAGAATACATGCATTTCTCCTGTTTAAACAAAAAAACTTTCTCTTTTTTAAAACAAATAACCCATTTTATAAGTGCAGTAACCCACTCCAAGCCATGGGTGTATGAGGGCATTAATGGACTTCCTGGGTGGTTGGAGGCCACTCAGTCTTGACCTCATGCCTCACAATGCACTTAGGCATGCATTAATGCCCACATACACCCATGGCCTGTCATAGATTATAGCTTACATATTGTCAGCAGAAGGCACATTACAAGGGTAAATACAGTATACAAGGCCATGCAGGCCTGTTGGCAACCTAGGTATGAGATTGGACTCTGGATGTGCAGGTGAGCAGTGAGGCTGAGCGGGCATTACTGCCAACAGCAATGCTTCCCAGTCAGGGAGGGGATGACACTACAGCAACATCCTCTGGAGGACATGGAGCTTGCCCCAAGGGACTTTGTTGAGACATCAGAAATCAATAGTGACTGTGGCTGTGCCATCATGTGGATAGAGAGCAGGGGAAAAAGTGGGAAAACCCATGGTGCACCTAAATGATGGTTGTAGGCACTCTTGAGCTGTGCTTTATGTAGACCTTTATTGGAGGATGGTGAGGGTGGGATGAATGACAGTGCTGGGAGGTAGCCACAGTAACCCTGACCTAAAGCCCAGGTAGACCAATACTGGAGGATTTAAAAGCTGGTTGGAAAAAAATAACAGCCAACTAATATTTGTGCAGCATTACTGTACAATTTCATTATTTACTGTCCAAATGTAACTTAAGTTTTTATTAACTAAGTTTTCTTAAGAGCTGCTTTATTAATCACTACCCATTTGATGGAATATTTTAGAACAAATTTCAAGCATACCAGTGACTTTCTTTTAATGCAACTGCTTTAATAAATTTGGCTACATAAATGGTATTAGATTCAATTAAAGGCAAAAGGAACAAAGAGGCCACAACCTAGTTTGGATGATGCTTCTATTAACCACAACTCTTTCTGGAAACAAAACATGCACTTTATCCTACAAAGTGTGAAATAGGTGAACTGCATTGGATGTTTAGTGTTACCTTGTACTACTTCAGCACTCTGAAAAGTATGCTGGCACTTTACAAGTTTCATGAAGCAAAAGCCATGCTTCTACCATCATTGATACAGTTCACTATCCACACTCTGGCAGTCTGTTGGAACAGCTGAGTCACTGGAATGTCTTCAGGCTAAGTTCCTCTCACCACCCATGGTGACATCCTCTGACTCCGTCCCATCAGTGTCAGATCTTCTTGTCTACTGAAAGAAAGGTCTCCTCCTTCATAGCTCTGCATGCATTAGAGGTCTCTAATTTTCAACCACTAAATTTTTAACATTCAACTTTTATAGAGTTCAACTCATTGAGCACATCTTGTTTTTGGTTACATAGAAACATAGAATTTGTCAGTAGAAACGGACCTCTTGGCCCTCAATCTGCTCAGATGGTCCCTGCCTAGTTTGTCTCCACAGACCCTAACTGGTCTTTGGTAACCATCCCTCCTCCCTGCCCTACCCAGTTAGAACAGCGCCACAATAATAGTGCCACACAGAACAGTGTGGTCTATGCAAGCGCTTCTACAGACCCCGATAGGGTAATATCAACGCTATGTAGTAAGCACTCCTCAGGTCACTGTCAAGGTGCTAGTAGAGACCACAAGGGAGAGGAAATCAGAAGGCTGTCTGAGCTGCTTCTGTGGTGTGGAGTGCTACAGTGTGAACTGCTTCGCTGGAATGGTGGTGGAGACCAGGGTTCTAATCCTGGTCTCTTGAATTTATTTTTCCTCTGTAATCCAACTCTGACTCGGGGTTGATTATTTTAATTATGGAGAGTGGGGCATAGCCCCAAAAAAAATATGGTTTAGGAGTGGTAGAGATCACAACCAAACTTGTGATCCCTACTAGTGGCTCTCTTTGCTAGCAGCATTTGCTTCTGCTGCTTTTCTGGTCAGCACTGTTTGGATGGCATTGTAATTGATGGCACTGTCCATGCAGTCACTGTTAGGACCTAGTGCCCTCTCTGCCTATTTACTAATATTCCCCTATGTCTATCCTATGAATGCTTGAAGCTCCTACAGTTTTCTCCACTACTTCTGCTGGCAGTCTGTTCCAGGCGTCCGCCACTTTTCAATGAACTAGTGCTTCCTCACATCCCTCTTTACTATCTCCCCAGCTTTATCGTGCCCTCTGATCATGGTGCTCGTTCTCATTTGAAGAAACTCTCCTCTTGCAGAGGTAGTTGTAGTCTCTATAATGTCCCTTCTTGCTCACCTCTATTCTAGAGTGTACATGTTGAGATCCTCTGTCTCTGTTCGTAGGAGCTTATGATGCAATCCCTGCACCATTTAGTTGCCCCCCTCCTCTGGACTGCCTCCACCCTGTCTATGTTCTTGTGGAGATGGGGCCTCCAGAACTGGACACAATGCTCACGTGGGGGTCTCACAAGCGACTGATACAGTAGCAACGCACCTCTCTCCTCATGCTAGAGATACATCTACCTATACATCTTGGCATCCCAGTTGCCCTACCCACTATTTTGTCACACTGCCCTGTTACTTTGAGGTCAGCAGATATGATTACCCCAAGGTCCCTTTCCTGTTTAATGACTATTAGTACCTCCCCATCCTATACACAGTTCTTGGGTTTCCATGTCCTAGGTGCATGATTTTACACTTTTGACATTGAACCAGAACTGCTATACTCTTGACCCCTTCTTGGGTTTCCAAGGTCCCACGCATTCTCTCCACCCACTCCTGAATGGCCATCCTATTCCAGATTTTAGTGTAATCTGCAAAAGCCATTCCTTACTTTCAGTTTTTCTGCAATGTCACTTATGGAGATATTGAAGCAGATCGGTTCCAGTATGAGCCCTGTGGCATCCTGCTGGCCACTCTCCGCTCATTAGAGTGAGTGCCATTAATCACCACCCTCTGTCACCTATCCGTTAACCAGTTCCTTACTCAGTTCACCATTTTGGTTCCACCCCTAGGCAGCTCAGTTTCTTTATCAGTTTCCTGTGTACCTATGGCCTTGTAAAGTCCAAATAGGCCATGTTCACTGGCCTTCCTGATCTATTTTCCACGTCACCAAGTTAAAGAAGTCAATTAGATTTGTCTGCATAGCCCCCCGCAGTGAAGCCATAAGGGTTTCCATCACTTTCCCACCACTGATGTGCGATTGACCAGCCTGTAGTTGTTAGCCTCCTCCCTGCTGCTGCTGTTAGAGCGGGACCACATCTGCTCTCTTCCAGTCCTACAGAACCATGCCTGTTTCCATTAAACTGTTGAATAAGGCCATCAGTGGGGCAACTAGCCTCTTTTGAGTTCCTTTAGTACCTCTGAGTGTATCCCGTCCAGTTCCATGACCTTGTCCACTTTCAGAGCTGCAAGTCCTTCAGGACTCTTTCTTCCTGAAAATGGACATGTCCACCCCACCCCCACCCCTTATCCCGCTGCTTCTGGTGGTCCATCTCCCTCCCTCCACTCTGAAGACTGAGCAAAGTACCTGTTCAGGATGTATGTTTTTATCCTCTTTGCACAGTCTCTCCTCCCACCTTCCTTATCCTCACTATCCCTCCACTTGCTTTCCTCACCTCACTTATGTACCTAAAGAAAGTTGTATCCTCTTGGCTACCCTTTTGGCTATCTTTTCCTCTCTCTCTGTGCCTTTGCTCCCCTCAGTGCATTTCCTGCTTCTCCTGTTTTGCTTGGTATAGCTCCTTGTCTTCCTCCCTCTGCATTTCCTTATACCTCTGAATACCACCCTTTTTCCCTCGCCACCTTGGCCACTTCCCTAGAGAACCATAATAGTCTAATTTTTCCATCTCGTTTCTCACCTCCTTCATGCAAAGTTAGTTGCCTTAATTATGCCCTCCTTATTTTTCCCCACTGTGTCTCTAACCTTCCTGGCAATCCACCCTCTCACAAGGCAGTCTCCCATTTCTTTAAAATTCACCTTCCTAAAGTCCAGAATCCTCATCACTGGTTCACACTATGTCCATGGTACTCAGGATGGAAAAACAAAAACAATTTTAACGCTTTGGTCAGCCGATGTTGGCTATGGATCCACACAACACATGCCTCTATTGCCTGGAAGAACATCACTACTTAAAACAATGCCCTTTGTGTCAGGCCATGCATCCAACATTGTTGAAGGGACAAAGGCCTCGCAGCTGCAGGGTCAGTCACCCAATTTACGGCCTTTGAAGAGAGACAGCAGCAGCTGGGGTGGGCTCATCCTCAGTCTTGGTGGTGTTCTTGGCTGGGCACACCACTGGTGGGCCATTCACAGACAGGTTCTGGGAGATATATTTGGCTCTCAGACTTTTAGGAGAGTCCACCATATGAGAGCAGGCACAAGAAGTGCTGTTGATGTCAATCACAGGATCGGGAATAATCTATGTCCCTGCACCTCGATTCTTCCCACTGGTTGACCTTGATTGAGCCTGCACAGGTCAAGGGGCAGGTTGAGGCTTCTGCGGTGGCCCTTTCAGAGACTGTGACCTTGACTCCAGTACAGTAGCCAGTCAGGATTTTTGATGAACCAGTCTAATAGTTGTCAGAGGAGACAGACAAGGATTCATTGATCTCACAGACACGGTTCTTCTCGTACTCACTTAGAGGGCCAACTCAGTCAGTGGCCCTTGGCTCACCGATTTAGGGCTGTGTCTACTTGGGATCAACCCTGGGTCCATTTTGAGGCTAATTGTGGTCTCCTGCCAAAGAAAGTAGACTACTCGGTGACTCCACCAGTGGACACCTTCAGTCAATACAGGGTAAATTATGAGGTTGAGGCACCACTCTCAGTTCCACACTTTATTCAGCCAGTCAACGTCGGTACCATTGCCAGTTGGACTTGTTGTCCTCGGATCAGGATCTATGTCTACATCGTGACATTATGAGGACCTTCTCTGGCAACAGTGGTCAAAGTGTTGTTTACAGCAGAGCTGTGCTTCCAGGTCCCACAGTGCCGTGGGCCTGCGGAGTGGCTACCTCAGCTGGTGGGTCTGCAGACTGCTGCATATGCCTGTTCTTCACTAGTGGTGGAGCCCCTTCACTGCAGCTATAAATTGAGTCCTACCTGTAAGTTCCATCAAGTTCACCCAGGGCTCTTGGTTGGTCAGCACCCCTGAAAACAGACTAAGGTGTTTTAAGGACCAGTCAGACTCAGAAGGCCAGTCTTCATGGCATTGACTCAAACTCTCCAGCTGTCTGTGACTTCTATGAAGGTTGATCTTCTCAGTCAGGCTTGACCTGGTACTTGCTGCTCCTGTGACAGCCCTTTTCAACAGATTACTGGAAACAAGAGTGGTTCCAGAGAACTGGAGGAAGGCAGATGTAGTTCCACTTCATAAGAGCAGTAGCAGGGTGGAGGCTGGCAATTATAGGCTGGTCAGCCTACCACCAGTGTTAAGGGAAGTTAATGGAGACACTTTTAAAAGAAAGGCCGGTGGAGTATCTTGAATCAAGCGGGTCACAAGACCCAATGCAGCACAGATTCATGGTGGGGACAGGGAGGAGGTCATGTCAGAAGAACCTGAATTATTTCTTTGACTGGGTGACCAGGGCAATAGGTCAGGGTGGGGCAGTGGACATGACCTACTTGGACTTCTGCAAGGCCAGAACACCATAACTCATAGGAGGCTAATAAGGAAACTGGGCAGTTTGAGGGTGGGATTCAAGGTGGTAAACTGGTCACGAAACTGGTTAATGTATAGGTGACAGAGGGTAGTGGCAACAGCACCCACTGTAATGAGGGAAGTGGACAAGCAGGGTACCTCAGGGCTCAGTGCTGGGATCAGTCCTCTGCAAATGTCTTTATAATAGACATTGCAGAAGAGCAGGAAGAGAAGGCATGTCCCTTTGCAGATAACATCAAAATCCTCAGTACTCTAGATATATGGAGGGGTGGAGAAAATGAGTAGAGACCCAAGGAACTAGAGGAGTGGTCGAGGGTATGGCAGCTGTGTTTCAATACTAGGAAGTGCAGAATCATGCACCGAAGGGCACAGAAACCCAGGCGTGGTGTATAAAATGAGAAGGAAGAGGTAAAGGTCACTAAACAAGAAAGGGACCTAGGGATTATCATAGCTAGGCCATGATATGAAGACAGAGGGGGTAGACTCAGGGTAATGTGAAAGTATTTTTCACAGAAAGGGTGGTGGATTCATGGAACAGCCTCCTGGCAGAGGTTATGGGGCAAAAATAGTGCAGGAATTCAAAAAGCATGGGATAGACATAAAGGAATCCTAGCGATAGGAAAGAGAGGGTAAGCTGCAGATCATTTAGGATCTATGGTATATGAAACAGGTAAGGAAAATGGGCAGGCTAGGTGGGCCAAGCTGTCCTTACCTGCCATCAAATTCTATGTTTCTATAGCTGATGACCTCAAGGTGGTGTCGATGCGATAAGGCAGCGGACAGGGCCATCAAGATGCTGCTGTGCATAGGAGGGAATCAGCAGAAGAGAGAGGTGGTGTTACCACTGTATTGATCATTAGTGAGATCCAATCTGGAGTACTGTGTCCAGCTCTAGAAACTGCATCTCAGGAAAGACATAGACAGGGTGGAGACTGTCCAGATGAGGGCAACCAAAATGGTGCAGGGCAGCATCATGTGCCCTAAAAGGAGAGACTGAGGGATCTCAATGTGTACACCCTAGAGGAGAGGATGGAGAGGGGAATATGATAGAGACCTACAGTATAAGTACTCACAGGGGTGAGTAATATACAGGAGGAATATTTTTCAGAAGAGAAGGGCACAAGAACGGGAGGCATGCTATGAAGTTGGAAGGGAGGAAATTTAGGAGGGATGTGAGGAAGTACTTTCTCTACTGAAAAGTGGTGGACACCTGGAACTGTCTTTCAGCAGAAGTGGTGGGAGCAAAAACTGTGGTGGGCTTCAAACACATGGGGTAGGTACAAAGGAATCTTGGTAGAAAGCGAGGGGAGTAGCCGGAGATAGGGTGGGGTCTGTGATGACAATATAGGCAGGGACAAATTGGGCAGACTGGTGAGCCAAGCAGTCCTTATCTGGTGACAAATTCTATGTTTCTAAGGGACATACAGTAGAGTCCCTTTATCCAAACCACCTGGAAGACATGAAAAATGTTCAGATAATTGGGAGTCCGGATATTCAGGATTTTCATGTCATCACCAGAAAACCATACACTGCTGCCAGCACTGGTCTCCATTTTTAGAGTCCCACATTCTGGTGTATAAATAAAACATATATATTTAAATCTGTAATAGCTAGTACATGTCTACTGCAGTAATACAAGAAAAGAATGTCTACTTCTTACCACGTGTTGTGCAGTTGTAGCCATACATTACCAGAGCCAGAGGACGTGCTGGGTCTCACCAACTGCCACCTCGGATCCATAGCTGCTCCCAAACTTAGATACTGGACTGATTGACTGGAGGAGAGAGCAAACACACAATTGCTGGCAGGCAAAAGATGGAGAGAGGGTCGATGGATCACTCACCAACTGCAGACTCGATACAGCTACAATCCATGAGTACAACTAGAAAGCCAGTGTTGTAGGGTCACGTGATGAGCTGATTCGGAAGAGATGTCTCCTGTGCTTCTCTGAGGCCCCGCAGTACAAAATACAATATAAGTCACTCGAGACTGGCTCTAAATACCTTAAAATAGCCAACAAGAGCCTAACCGGCGTGGGTGTGTTTCCTAGAATCGTTATAGTGCTCGAGGATACGAAGGGCAGCGATCAAAAGGAAACAGCGAGGTGCATTGGCAAGCTCAGGCGGCGCTATCGCTGGAGATGGAAGCCGACTCTGCTGAACCCCTGGCGGGGCGAGCCCCAGCTACTAAGAGACCCAAATCAGTTGCCTACCTTACCGAGCAGGATGAGGAACCAGGTAAGGAGGGCTCTGGCTCCAACGCAGAGGACATTCAGGAAATTAAGGCAATGCTGCAAGGGCTGGTGATTGATTTCGCCGAGGTAAACCGGCATTACACTCCTTGGCAAGAGAATGGGCGATGCTGAGGCCCGGATCTCATCGCAGGAGAGGAAGATTTCAGTGATTGATCAGGAGGTGGTGATGCTTAGAAAAAGGTCAAGAAATTAGAGGAGAGGATGGAAAATCAGGAATCAAGAAACCGGAGAAACAACTTGATTTTGGAGGGGCTACCAGAGGCGGGCTGAAGGTTCAGATTGTGTCTCATTCCTGCAGGAGCTCCTGTTGAAGCTGCTGGGCCCTACACCATTTGGGGATGGGTACAACCTGAAAAGAGCTCACCGGGCATTAAGGGAGATGCCACCGCCCGGCGAGGCCCAGTGATAATTATGCATTTTCTTAACTAGAAAAAGTCCCATGTGCTGCTTACTGCTAGACAAAAGAAGTCTCTGCAATGGAATGGTGCCACTCTATGGTTCTTTCAAGACCAAGCATCAGCGATTAGGGAAAAGCAAAGGAATATGCAGAAATAAAGAAAGCTTTATCTTGCAGGAATAAAATTCGACTACAGTTCCCTGCAACTCTGGTGGTACATCTTCAGTCTGGAGAGAAGAGGTTCCTCACAGCAAAAGACGCGTTGGAGGGACTACGGGCTGAACTCCCAGACTTATTCAAATCCCCAACATGACTGCTTTCTGTGAAGAAGAAGGCTTGTCTTCTTGATGGGCTGTGATAGAAGAAAGCAAAGGACTTTAAAGTTGCTATTGCCTGTCTGTTCTATTGTTATCTGTTAAACTTGGGGTTTTAGGGATCGGCTCTGGTCTGGGCATATAGGATTATAGAGGGGCCACGAGGTGATGAATAACAAGATATCAGCATGTTAAGTAGTAGTTAGGGGCTTGGAGATCACGAAACCTACTATTTGTGTTATTAGATCCAAGAATATCCTCGTGAGCTTGGAACATTGGAGGAGAGTGTAAGTGGGGGGGCAGTGAGGAATCTTAATGCAATAGGGGCTAAACACCCAATATTATAGCCTTTAGATGGCACTGTTACACATATAACTGGCCTTATGTCAGTTCTGGGGAAGGATGGAAAGGGGAATGGCCAAAGGGACTAAGATTTCAGTAGTACTAGTAACTGGAGGGATACCACCCGGGATACAAGGAGCCTAAAGAAGAGCAGTGTGGGCTTGATATTTATTTTATAATCGAGAGCTTGAGAGGATTGTCTCCTTTTTTTCTGTTTGCTTATAATTTTTTTAATTTTAATTTTTTGGGAAATTACAGGGGTGTTGGACTGAAGGGAATATGGGGCTTCCATGTCTAGGGCTTTATGGAGCCGTGGGCCAGATCCCGGGTCTAGTGTCAGGAGCTGGGGCTGCGGGGGGCACGAGGCAGGTTCATCCATGACTCAATATCAGGTAGGTGGTCGATCTAAGGATTGGGGATAAAAGGGGAGGAGCGAGGGGAGGAAGAGAGAGAGTCCAAGTATGGGAACAGCATTGATGCAGACCCTGAAGGGCACAATATCTGGGCTTATTGGAAATAATTTTGATGTTTACTGATGTCATGTTTTAAAATATCCTCTTGGAATGTTAAAGGACTCAGGGGTAGACGTAAAAGAATGGTCATTTGCGATACATTGAACAACGAGGGTACACATTGCAGCGCTACAAAGAGACATATCTTTTGACAGAAGAGCTGGGTGATCTCAGGAAGCGATGGGTGGGACAAGTATATGGAGTGGGAAAGGACAGGGCCTCTGGGGGTGTGGCGATTCTAATAAAATCTTGCCCATATGAAGTGGCGCAAGTGCTAACAAGGCAAGATAGTGGGGATTTATCTGTCGGGCTCTCTGCTCGGTAAAGTAGTCTCGGTTGCATCCATATATGGGCCAGCTCCCTCCGATCCTAAATTTTTGCCTCAATAGAAAGGGATATAGCTAATCTTCCTTCACACTCTCTTATTCTTGCGGGTGACTGGAACACCTATCTTGACAACCAGGAAGACAGGATACCGCCCTCTAGTGGGCTGATGACCAAGGCCCAGCTAGCCCTGGCTAGGTTTTAGAGGTAGCAACTGGTTGACCCAATCAAGACCCGTCCAAATAAGGCGTGACGACATGACATTCTACTCGGCAGCCCACAAGAGTCACTCTCGAATCAACTTTTTCTTGGTTAATAGAGAGGCTCTTACAGAGATCAAGGAAGTTCTGACAGAGGTGGGGACCCTCTCGGATCACTCTCTTATAAAGATGCAGTGGGAACCAAGACCCACACCGCCTCGACCTTACCAATGGCGGCTGCATGATTCTTTCCTGGCTGAAGCCACAAGAAGGGAGGAATTGGAGGGGCCCTACAGGAGATCATTCGATTCCAACTGCCCATGTTGCAAGATAAAAACTTAGCTTGGCCTACCTGTAAGTTCTTTCTGAGAAGTGGCGGGGTCTGGCTGCAAAGGATAAAAACTAAGAAGGGCTAAAGAGGAATTTTTGATTGGCGATCAATTCTTTGTCACAGCTGGAGGGATCCTCAGGGGAAATAGATTTGGAGCATAAAAGCTTGAGAAGGAATTCTCGGATATTCTTCATGGGAAAACAGATTTTTGGTTAAATAAGATCAATGCCAAATTCCTACTGCAGGGTGACGCCCAGGTGTCTCTTGGCGACTAAAATTAAAGAGTGGGAGGCAAGTAGGACAATCATGTCTGTTCAGTATGAAGGGAAGCTTGTTACAGACCCACAAGAGATGGCTGAGGCTTCTGACATACTTTACAGAAATTTACCAAGCCAAAGACTTGGTGGGAGAGGAGGACTCAAGCGTTTCTTAGAAGGAATCCGTTACCAATCCTGGATCCTGCCCAAGCCAAGGAATTAGAAGCTCCAATAAGGGCATCTGAAATTATTGAAGTGGTGCAGTCTCTTCCTATTGGTAAATCACGGGCCTGATGGCCTTACTGCCAAATTTTACCAGACCCATATTCAGACTATACTTCCTATACTCCAAGAGTTTTTCTCACTATAATGCTGGAGGATTCACCATCCTCCATTGTATCAGGCTTATATTACGTTAATTCCTAAGCCAGACAAGCCCAGGGACGCACTAGGTAGCTATAGGCCTATTGCATTAATAAACCAAGATATTAAGATTCTCACTAGAATTTTGGCAAATAGGATTTTGAGCATTGCCCCAGTTTAATCAGTCAGGAACAAGTAGGATTTATGCCGAGGGGCGAAGGATGCTCTCAGAAAATCATCATATCCTAAATTTTGCCCGATTCTCAAGTACCTTTAGCCTGATTTTCCTAGATGCTGAAAAAGCGTTTGATCAGGTTTCACATTCCTTTCTCTTTGCTACAATGGAGAAATTGGATTCCCAGGGGTCTCCTTAGAGGCATTAGAATTTATATGCTGCCCCTACGCTAGAATATTATGTAATGGTTATATCTTGGGAATTCCAACTAAACAATGGGACTCATCAAGGTGTCCTTTCTCCCAATTCTGTTCAACATCTATCTAGAACCCCTTCTGAGATCTATCAATAGGGATGTTAAGGTTCAGGGATTAGGATTGGGGAATGGAGTTAAAACTTTCAGTTTTCAGATGATATACTCCTTCATCTACAAGACCCAGTATCCAGCTTTGAGAGAGTAAGAGAATTAATAAGCCGTTTCTCTAAAGTCTCCAATTACAAGCTGAATCTTACAAAGACACAGATCCTACCTTTGACACCATATGTCTTTAGGGCAGATTTTTCATCCCTGGGAGTGCAATGGAATACTGATAAATTGAGGTATCTAGGCATATGGATTACAGCAAATCTAGAGTTGAGGCGGATGCTAATCTGGGGGATCGTAACTGCGGTCAAGGGAGATATATTAAGATGGAACAAGCTACCTCTGAACTTTACGCACGATTGGGCCTTATTAAGATGAATGTATTACAAGATTGCTATACCGGTATATCTAGTCCCATATAGTATCCCTACAAAATGGTTTATTATAATCAGGAGGCTAATTTCAGGATTCCTATGGAATAACAAACCATCTAGGATAAAGCATAATGTCTACGCCTTCCATACGGGGAGGGTGGCATTAGGTTGCCTGACCTCCATGTTTACTATCTGGCAGGCCAGTTAGGCCTTACGGCACAATTGGCAGAAAGCGATGAGGGAAAAGTACATACCAGCCTGGGTGCGAATAGAAGCAATTGTTAACTAGCTTTGGCCTCACTCCCGACTACGTTGCTATATGCTAAACTAAGAAAAGGTTCTTTCAGGATGGGGTTTGGGAACCCAATTATAAAAACATGGAGGCCTGGTGGTCCTTTCTCACTCTGGCACAAAGCGGTATCAAATGAAGTCCAGAGACCAGCCCATATTGGGTAATCCTAACTTGGTAATAGAGGTCGGTTAATTGACACCAGTAGTCTAACCATTTATGGGGTCTAAGATTGAGGGCGTGATGCAGGGAGACAAAATAGTCCTGCCACCACAATGTGATGGACTGTCTTTCTTTCAAAGGATACAACTTAAACAAATGCTAGCAGGGTTTCGGAAGGGTATGGGGACTCCATAGATTACTCCTTCTGGTAGGGGGAGTTTAAGGAAATCATCCGGAGGCCAATCCACTTTCACAAATTTATAAAATTCTTTTGGACTTTCTGGGCCGAATACCTATCTGAATCCCATACTGGGACAAGGTGATGACCCCAGTAATCTTAGGTGGGAGAGTATTTGGAAAAGTACTAAATATAATGTGATACCCAAGTACAGAAATATGCAAATTTTGTGGTTTCCAACATATACTATACCCCTGTGAAGCTATATGGTAAAGGGTTGAGACAAGCGGACCTGTGTTTCAGATGCGAGAAGGACGTGGGTGACTTGTTTCATGTAATGTGGGATGCAGCAAAATCTCTCCCTTATGGAGGGAGATTAAACAGGGCATGGATCCAATGCTGGACTATACAGATTTTATAACGCCAGAGATATGTGTCCTGGGTGACTTTTCCCAAATTGTTGGGACCGCACCTAAATACCACCATTCTCTAATGGTGTCAGTAGTTAAAGGCGTTCTTAGTAAAGCATTGGAAGGATGATCAGGCCTACACCTATGAACAATGGGTGAGAGAACTGCTAGGGGTATTGGCCAAGATAAAGAGACATTTATTCTCTGAGGGAGAAAAGAGCTATATGTAAAAGATGGGCAATATTAGATGCGATCTACTCCCAGCAAAGTTACGAATACTGGATTACAGGTCTGTCTGTCAGATGGTGATTAGCAAAGGAAAGCATGCCGGAGTGTTTAATACTAATTTTCCTTTGTGCCTATCTTCATTGTTTTCCCTTTATTATCCCTATTATTCTTGGTATTACTTGGACTTAATAATTTTTAGATGGTAAAATTGGAGCTGTGCTGGGCCCACTACCAGGACAAAGGGACTAGTAATGGTCTGCAGGGGCTTAAGGGGTTGGGGACTCTCTCTCTTTCAGGGGACACACTAGGAAACCGTCCGCAAAGTCAGGCTCCTCGGGGCCGCCAGAGTAAAATATGCTCCAAGTGGGTAAATAAAGGTGGATGTTGGTCGATGAAGGGAAGGGTGTAATTTAATGCCGATCAGCACTTTATCAGAACATTATTGACCTTGGAGCATGATCAAAATGTGGGGCGGTTTTCTAGTGTGCTTGTACATAGGGGATGTACATAGTTTACGCAGCCAGTTTGGTTGTGCTCCTGGCTTTGCCAGGTATGTGTGTGTCTGTCTGTTTACTGAAAATGAATAAAAGTGGTTTTAAAAAAAATAATAGAAGGCCAGTGTGGTACCCTGATGGTGGTAAAATGGATGTTAATGTGCTGGATCTCCACAGAAATATAAAATGGTAAATAAAGCAACTGTGTTGTGATTACACCAGTAACTTGCACACAAATTACTAACACAGGTCCCAAGGAGGTGGATGTTGGCACCTGACAAAGAGTGTCGGAGTCAAAAGAGATTCCAAATACTAGACAGGATTTTATTCAGCAAACAGGAAAGGGAACACAGTCACAGGGAACTCTTATCCCTAGTGCACCTCTACCTAGGGCTTATTACCTGGAGTACTCCATTCTAAGGAAACTCTATAGCATGTCACTTACAATATTCTACATATGTCATAAAGGCAGTTAGGTGCATGGTTGGCGTTCTCTTCGCCGAGAAGAAACTGGGTTGCAGGATATAGAAACACAGGGGAGCAACTTGGCTGACTGGCTGAAATGATTTAAGAACTAAGGGAATGCAGAGAGGATTTTGAACAGGCCATGAGTTCTTGGCCACCACCTCTCCAGGGTTGCCAAATTTCAGAACAACACAAAGATTTCCTCTGCTCAAAACCCATTGAGGGCTGCGAGATTGAGACACAACAAATCCGGCCACAGTCTGCTTCTGGACTGCTGGAAGAAGAAGAAGATGCTGAACAACCGCCACAGCCCTCTTCTAGACTGTCGGAAGATGAAGAAGACACAGAACACCCAGCCACAGACCACTTCTGGACTGCTGAGAAACAAAGAAGATGCAGAACCTCCAGCCACAGCCCACTTCTGGACTGCCGGAAGCAGCGTAGATGCTGAACACCCAGCCACAGCCTGCTTCTGGACTGCTGGGAAACAGAGAAGATGCAGAACACCCTGCCACAGCCCACTTCTGGACTGCTGGAAAAGAAAAGATACTGGGAAGAGGCAGTCTGGAATGTGAGAGAACAACGGAGTTCTGGGCACCAAGGCTGGATGAGCCAGGACTAACGTAAAATAGGAAACAGGACAACGATGCAGGTACTGAAACAGAAGATCTGGGCTGACACCGGTACGGACAACAAAACAAGAAAACGGACAGCAAACTTTGTACTGGGCCAGGCCGTACACTGGGAACTGGAGAGAGGAAAACAATAAACAGGACATTGCAACTGAGATGATCAAGTGCACGATTCTTCAGGAAGTTGCTGTTGGCTGCTTCAGAAATATACTGAGAGATGATTTCTGAAGAACTGAGGAAGATTGATCTGGATACCGTTGGTGGAGTGACTCTGGAAACTTGCTGAAGACTGATTCAAATACTTTATGACACTGAAATACTGGCAGCAAAAGCAATACTTTCTGGCACTGAAATGCTGGTACAAAAGCAATACAAGGACAGTCTACTTTTACTGTTCATAGGAATAATAGCAATACAATGAAAGTCTCAGTTCTTATTGCAGTGGTCAAATATAAAGTCTCAATGTCCAGACCACAGTAGATAAACGGGCACTTTACTATACTGGTGAACCCTAGCTTCAGTGGACCTAAGTACCATGGGGTCCCTCTAGCTAGATCAGGTTCTCCTGTTACTGTGGCTCTGTGTGGCTAGCTAGACTCCTTCAACATCTGGGGTCACAATGCTGCTGTGCCCCTGTAACACCTTTGGGTCTAAGCAGCTAGCAGAGGGCTTAACTCACCCCTTTAAGTAGCAGTGGGCCTAATTTGCCTGTTAGGTAGCAGTGAGCCCAACTTGCCCTTTAAGTAGCAGTGGGCCTAACTCACCCTTTAAGACCTGGGGTCTGTTACCCCTGTAAATTCTGGTCCTTTACTAGGCCTGGGAATTCTGTGGGTCTAGGTGCCTCCCAAACAATCACTGGGCCTCTTTGGCTGGGCCCCTTTAAATCACTGGCCCTCTTGGCTGGGCCCCTTTAAATTCGAGAACTTGGGCCATGTTGTCTTTTAATAACCTCTTTGGGCCTTTGTTGCCCTTTTAAATAGCAATCGGGCCTAACTTGCCCCTTTTAAAATCACCTGAGCTGCTCGCCCTTTAAGTAAATATCTGGCCTATGCAGGGCCTGTCTACTCCTCTGTGCTTGCCCTGCCTCCTCTCGACCCCTATTCTAAATATTCCACAACCCCTCTTCTAGGCTTGCAGGCCGGGACTCTCCCTCAGGTGTTGCCACACCCCGTATGCAAATTCTGGTCCTCCTGCTCTTGGCCTACAGCCATTCCACTTTGCTCTAGCGCTAGATAAAAACAAATAAACAAATACTTTGTTCTGTTATACAGGGTCAGCACTTGGCTGATGTGCTGCCACCTACTCACTGCACCAGACTGGGAGGTAGAGGAGCTGGATCGGGAGGTGGGAGGTTTCTAGCGGAGGGAGGTTTTCAGGCAGTGGGGCAGTTGACTGGGGACCTTCGTGGCGGAACAGGCTCACCACGATGCAGCTCTGCTACCGCTGCCTCTGGGGACGAAAACTTTAACTTTAAAAATAAAATAATAAAATGGGGCACCAAGCTCTTTTCACGGAACTGGATGCTTTTTCTCTTTTCTGATGCCTCACAATGGCACGTGGACCATGCAACAGTTTCAGGCAGTCTTCAGTAGCTGGAAGCAGAGGAGACATGCAGGCAAGCTCTCAGGGACAGCTTCAACCCATCAGCTAAGCTCTTTCTCATCCCTCCACACTTGCTGTCCTCTCTCCTCCACAGCTACTACGATTCTCTCTTAACTGATAAATATTTTTCAAACAACATGAAGTCTTGCTGTATTCTGACTATTGCAGTGATATCCAACCTTTGAACTGCCCGGAGAGGAAAGAGTTAACTTTCCATGCAAGGCATGGAACACTGAGCTCGAGCTCGGTTGAGACTCTGTCTGTTGCTGTTTGAACCCAAACCGCCAGAATTCTTTACTCCGCCTCACTGAACAGTCGTTCGGAGATTTCTCCTTTGCTCGGTTCAATTTAGTCAAGTATCGTTTTTCTGGTTCAACCGAATCTATTCCATCTAACCTGTTGGTTCAGTCTCTGTCTGTAGTACCGTAAGTACTAGATAGGTTTATTATTGTTTGCTCCTGTGTGGAACTTTAAGCGTCGAATCGGTTCAGTTTGAACCAATCAGGTTTATTAAAAAAGTTTTTTCTACTTTCAGAGTGTAGTTACCGGTCCTTATCGGTTCTAAAATAAACAGATTTCATTCGTTTTTCCACGACCTGTAACACGGTCAGGAACTGATAAGGTGTCTTGCCTGGCGGATTGCCGAAAAAAGGAGTAAGTTGGTTAGGACTGGCCATGTCTGAGAACCCAAGAAAAAACCCGGGCCCACTGGGTTTCAACACTGTAGTGTGTGTGGGAAGCCTTTGCTAGGCTGACCCCACACCACCTGTGTTATTTTGTCTGGGGTTTGACCACCTCGATTCAGACTGCCAGATTTGCAAACATTTCCCTCAGCTACCCTGGAAAGAGAGTAGGTAGGCTCAGGAAAGGAGGCCAAAAGTCTGCTGACCGGATAGCCCAGCGGTTCGGTTCAACCGAACCAGAAGGATGTGCCCTCTGACCACAATGAAACTTCTTGAGCAAAGGAGAACCGACTCTGAGGAGTCGGTTCCTATAAAAAAGAAAGTGATGAGTCAGCTGGTTTGGATCCACAAGTTCTTTCTCTGACAGCTGATGAAATAGCCAGCGATAAGGATTGTTCAGTCGCTAACCGGTTCCGACCGAACCGGCACCATCGGTTAGGGGCTCGGTTTGGTGAGTTCCCCTGTTCGGATTATAATTTAGAGGATTTTATGAACGGAGGAGGAGGAAGGAGAGTATCAGGATAGTGATGCTGATTATGAAAGTCTGGATGTGCCCATTGACCGGACATCTCCCCAGACAGACCTTCAGGGGTTTCTTCTCCTAGGCTTTCTGAGTCCCCTTCCCATTTTTGTTTTACAAAAAGTGGCTGAAACTCTTCAGCATCCTATGGAAGAAGCTGTAGAGGATCAGGAGGAGCCTGATTATGTTGAGATGATGGATATCCCAGAGTCAGGAGGCTGTCTATTCCCTTCATAAGTCTTTTGGGAAATAGACAACAAAATTTAAAGACTCTAATTCTATACCTCCTGTGGACAAGAGAATGGACAAGAGGTATACTCTTTCAGGCTCAGATATGGAGTTCCTTTCCCAGCAATGCAACCATGATGGGGTAGTGCAGGCTGCTGCCTGTGATAAGGCAAATATTCCCTTGGCTTCACACCCTAGATAAGGACTCCAGGAGGATTGATGCCATGGCAAAGAAACAATACATGGCAGCATCTTTGGGGCTCAGGCAGGCTAATTATATGGCCTATACAGCTAGATACCAGAAGTCTAGATGGGACACTGTCATGGCTCTTGCTAAACAGGTCCCTGGCCAGCTTGCAAGGAGCTGGAGCAGGTGGCTGCAGATGGTATTGAGGCATCCTAGGTGCAATTTCATGCTGCAGTGGACTCCAATGATGTTTCATCTAGAGTCAGGGCTACATCTGTGGCCCTTCACAGGATAGGCTTGGCTCAGATGTACTAGCCTGTCTCAGGATACCCAGACTAAGTCCATGGATTTTCCTGTTGTTGGTAATTCTCTGTTCAGAGAACTACACAAGAAAATGGATGAATACAGGACCGCCTATAGGAGTGCTCAGGCCAAGGAAAGGCAAGCCACTCCCCAGATGCAGCATTCAGGGGCAGGGGCAGACCTTTTCATAGGCCTTTCTACCAAGCCCAGGCCTCCTCCTCTTCCGCCTTTGCCCAGGGGGTTCTTCAGAGGGAGAGGGCAGGCGGGGTACAAGCAGGCCTGCTACCACCCCTCAGTCTAAAGCCCCTGCCAAACAGGCACCCTGATGAGTTTGCCCAGGCTGATTCTCCACCACCAGTAGAGGCAGGCTGGCTTACTTTGTCCAGGACTGGATGTCTTTAACATCAGACAAATGGGTCCTGGAAGTAGTAAGCCAGGGACTGGTTCTCAGCTTCAAAAATTTCCCAAGATGAGAACCAGATACTTTCCACCTGCAAATCCTTCAGAGGCCCTTGCCCTAGAGGCAGAGGTCTCCTCCTCTTGGCTCTGAGAGACATAGAAAGGGTTCCACCCTACAAAGGGAAAAGGATTGTACTCAGGTACTCCTAACTCCCAAAAGACAGGAGAATGGCGGCCCATCCTGGATCTCAGATATTTAAACAAGCACCTTTTAAAGCCAAAGTTCAAAATGGTGACTCTGGGAATAATTCTACCTCTCTAAGGCCAGGAGACTGGCTAGTTTCCCTGGACCTCAAGGATGCCTATTTCCACATTCTCATCAGAAGCTCCCACAGAAAGTACCTCAGGTTAGAGCTGCCCTCAGGCCATTATCAATTCAGAGCAATGCCCTTTGGCTAACTTCAGCTCAAGGGGTGTTCACAAAATGCCTGGCAGTAGTGGTTGCTTTCCTAAGGAGAAAAAGATCTCCATCTTCCCATACCTGGACGACTGGCTCATAGTAGGTCAGTCTCCAGACCAGAATCAAGTCACACCTACAGATAACTCAGCAACTGCTCTTTTCTCTAGGATGCCTTCTGAATCTTTCAAAGTCAGTTTTGCAGCCAGTGCAGCTCCTCACCTTCATAGGGGCAGAGCTGGATACAATAAAGGCAAGAGCCTTCCTTCCCTAGACAGGGCAAGGACCCTTGTTACACTGGCCTCTTCATTCACCCTCCAGGTGTCTCGACCAGCAAGGCATTTTTTGCAGCTCCTGGGCCCATGGCTGCCTCTACAGCAGTGGTCCAGGGAGCAGATCTCAGATTAGGGACATTCAGTTCCACTTAAGAGCCTTCTGGTCCCAGAGAAAGGATTCTTTGACCAAGCTAATCCCTGTGACTCGAACCCTGATCCAGGCCTTGCAGTGGTGGCAGGATCAGGACAACCTAAGACAAGGAGTTCCCTTCATCACTCAATCTCATTCTTTGATCCTTACCACAGATGCCTCCCTCTTGGGCTGGGGAGCCCACTTGGGGATCTGACCACCCAAGGGTTGTGGTCACCTCAAGAATATCTGCTTCACATCAATCTCTTGGAACTCAGAGCAGTGTTTCTAGCACTTCAAGTTTTTCCAAGTCTGTTCAGAACAAAGTAGTTCAGGTCAGGACAGACAATACCACCACAATGTGGTACACCAACAAACAGGGGGGCACTGGTCTACGGCCCTGTGCACAGAGGCAATGAAGTTGTGATCTCTGGCCTATTCCTGAATACCTCTCTGATAGCAGTGCACCTCCCAGGGAAGGACAATGTCCTGGCAGATGCTCTCAGCAGGTTTCCAGGGCCATCCAGATGGTCCCTAGATCCCCTGATTTTGAAAGTGATCTTCTCCAGATGGGGCACCCCACAGATAGATCTTTTGCAGCCCCAGACAATCACCAACTTCCTCTTTTTGCTGCAGGCCCCAGTGTTGGGCTCAGTCCCCCTGTATGCCCTAGTTCTCAATTGGGAAGGAAGTTCCTGTATGCTTCCCCCTTCCCTCTCCTGTTCAAGGTACTAGTCAAAATCAGGTCTCAATCCTGCAAAGTGATTCTGATTGCTCCAGACTGGGCCAGACAGCCCTTGGTACCCTCTCTTGTTGTCCTTAGCAGTCCACCTTCCCTGTCTCTTCCCAGGAATTACAACCTGTTAACATGTTCTCAGGGAGGGTTTGGTATCCGAATCTCAAATCTCTCAACCTCAAGGCCTGGCTCTTGAAGAGTTAGAGTTTGCTGATTTGCATCTCTCTCAAGGTGTTCTGGATATTTTAAAAGCTTCTAAAAGCCTTCCACCAGAAAGACCTACAACCCAAGTGGAAAAGATTTACTATATGGTGCTCTGGGAAGCATATCTCTCCAGAGTCTGCTGGCTTGCCTACAGTCCTTGACTATATGGTTCATCTCAATAGCTTGGGACTCAGACCAGCTACACTAAGGTGCATCTGGCAGCTGTCTCTGCCTTCTTGTCAACAGGCAAGCACTCTTCCCTTTCAGCTCATCCTGTATTCTGTAAATTTTTCAAGGGACTGCTGCATACCAATTCTCCCTTCAGGGACCCTGCTCTGCTTGGGACCTTAATGTTTGCATTGCTCAGCTTATGCACCCCCTTTTGAGCCTTTGTCCTCAGCAGAGCTTAAGTACTTGACTTGTAAAACTGTGTTCTTGGTAGCCATCACTTCTGCCAGACACATAAGTGAGTTACAGGCCCTGTCAGTGGGCCTGATTTTACCTCTTTCCACAGAGATAAGGTGGTCCTCAGGACTAATAGGAAGTTTTGCCTAAGGTGGTTTCAGATTTCCACCTTAACCAGTCTATGTCTCTTCCTGTTTTCTTCACTGACCATTCCTCCTCTGGGGAGAGGAGGTTGCACAGCTTGGATGTGAAAAGGGCCCTTAGTTACTACATAGAGCACACCAAGGGTCACAGGTTTGACTCCCTCTAACTGTTCCTCACTTATGGTGAGGTTGGTAAGGAAAACCTGCCCCTAAGAGATCTTTTGCCAGGTGGATTGTCTCTTGTATACAATTCTGCTATGAAAAATTAGGCAGGATCCCACCCTCAGGCCTGAGGGCTCACTCTACCAGAGATACAGCTGCTTCCCTGGCTGCTGCCAGGGATATTCCTATCTTAGAGATTTGTCAAGCAGCCACCAGGAAAACAGTACATACTTTCACCAAGCATTACTCTCTGGATATCCAGGCTAGGAGTGATGCTGGGTTCCGCACAACAGTGCTCCAGAGCCTATTCCCAAAGTAGGTTCTGTCCCTCCTCCATGGAGGTACTGCTTGGTAGTCTGCAATAGTCAGAATACAGCAAGACTTCATGTTGTTTGAAGAAAAAATTACTCACCTTAGTAATGTTGTTTCTTCTAATGGAGTCTTGCTGTATTCTGACTCTCCCTACCTCCCTCTCAGAACCTGGGTTTTGGGATGTGGGTGGGCAGGAACAGTATTGGCACCCTAGAGGTGCCTCCTTTCTCACTCTCTTATTTTGGGTGTGTGTTGTGTTTTTGTTTTGGGTTTCCTGACTTGAGTCTTTGCCTTGGAACCAAAAACCTTTTATTAAATTTACTTGCCAGTTGGCTAGTGTGAGTTTACAGTTTCCACACAGGATGCCCAGTGAGTATAGCTCGTAAAGATCTGGCGGTTTGGGTACAAACAGCAACAGACAGAGTCTCAACCGAGCTCGAGCTCAGCGTTCCATGCCTTGCATGGAAAGTTAACTCTTTCCTCTCTGGGGCAGTTCAAGGTTGGATATCACTGCAACAGTCAGAATACAGCAAGACTCCATTAGAAGAAACAACATTACTAAGGTGAGTATTTTTTCTTTTTAAATACAACACTCTGGGTTCTGGTTCTGGAAGGCAGGGCAGGTGCCACACAGTGGGCATTCCACCTGCTCAGCCTGGCATTCTATGTGTAGCATGACATGCCATCTGCTCAGCATGGCATTCAGGGCTAATTGTTTACAATTCTGTAGCTATTTACATTTATTTAAACAGATTTGTGATGACTGGGTCAGAACTGGGCACCTGGGCATTTTCTGGGGCACCTTTCAGAGCTGGGTACCTTTCTATTTTTCTTTCTGTTGTGCCCCAACTCTGGGGCACTATACCAGGATACGAGAAAGAGTGAGAGGGACAGAGAGAGAGTACACACACACTGTTTAGTCTCTCAATGTTGCTGGGATATCATGCATGGCACTAGGGGATAAAAGGGTGTTGTTGGACCAAGATTGTATGCAAGCACTTGGAAACAAGCTAGGATCCATAGCTGCTCCCAGATGGAGTGAGAGGAAGCGAGAGAGTGCGACCAGGGAGAGAGTGTCACAGCGACAATGAGTATACTGCTTAACAATTTAATTTTCTGGAAGACAGGAGAAGGAGAAAGACAGAAAGAGTAGGGGTGGAGTGTGCTAATAGTCTGCTAATCACCTGATTCAGTCACCATTCATTTGTCATTTACCTGGTGTAAGTACAGTACTTAGTGCCTGCTGTTCTACAGCACAAATCATACCTCATTAAACTGGAAGAATAGCTCAGGGATATGCCAGTGGTCTGTTAGATAGGGATTTCCAGATAAACAAGGTTCAAATAATTAAGATTCCACTGAACCTCTTTTGGGGCTTTGCTACATTTAATGTCTTAGTTCATGGAGGTCCCTTTGGAGCCAGTTCAGAAGTGAGCTAAATATCCTTTCAGCAACATCCTGGACAGGGATGATTCCCTGGGTGGCCTCTTCATGACTGAAGCCATTATGGGCTGGTAGTATAGCCTAGAGGTTAGAGTAATGAACTGTGAATGAGCTTGGTACATCCAGCAGACCTGGATTTCATTCCCACAGCCTCCACTTGCATATTGTGTGACTCTGAGTAAGTCCTTAACCACCCCAGTGCTCCCGTTCGCTCCTGAAAACAGGCACTTGTGCCTAGTGGGCATTACCAGTTACAAAGAATAAAATAAAAATAAAATGATGGGCTTGCTCTGGACCTATGGCAGCAGTCTGTATCCTGACATGCACCTCCTACCATATGGTCCATAAGTATGAGATCCATATTAGGAGCTTCTCAAGGTTCTTTGACCATCCCTTAGTGGAAGTCCTGTTGTCCAGTTCAGTCTTTCAGAAGTTGAAGTGCTAGGCGATGTGGACAAGTCCCCACCAGAGTCCAAAATTGAATAATGCAGGCAAGAAATTCCCTGCTCCTCTCTTGGTCTCAGCCGGGCCAGCTACAGTATATTATGATAACCTGCTTTGATCACTCCTTGTTTAGCCTCTTTTGGGAACTCCTCCCTTACTCCTGGCGAAAAGTAGGATTTTGCTAAGGTGCTTTACTACTAGGATTGCATGCTGGCTAAACACCAGCTCCAGATGGATTAAGAGCTTTGTGACTTCTCTGCACACTCAGAGGCTGTGGCTGTGTCCATGCACTGTATGGCTTGGCTGAGGTTGCCCACTTTCATAGCAGACACCCAGCATAAGTTGGACGATGTGTCCTTCTTGGGCACTGACCTCTTTGGCCTGGGGGTGGAGGGACACCTTACTCGTATTGAGGAAGTCCAATGCCACCCTTGATTCTTTGGCTTTGTCCCAGAAGACCAACAAACAGTCATTTCGGCCACAAGGATTGCAATCACTGCAGGTTCTGCAGCAGTCCCAACTCTAGCAGGACCAATTTCAGCACTGGAGACCGTGGCAACGAAACAGATGTTCAGCAGCCAGGGCAAGAAGGGGTGGGCGGTCTGGTTCCAGGCAGACAGAGCCCCTCAAGCCTGCTAAGTGCTGGGTTGTGGAGTGCCATTCCCTATCCCATCCAGTCCCTGTGCCATCTCCTGATCATGGGTCAGCTCTTTCACTTCTTGCCACAGTGGTCTGCTATTACCACAGACAAGTGGATTCTAGAGTGGTGGGCAAATGGTTGCCTCAGGACTTGAGGCTCTCCAGCCATATGACGCAGGGCTCCTCAGGTGTCCAGGGTGACCGAGGGCACACTGCCCACACTCATGGTGAGGTTTGCTCACCTCCTGGCATGTGAGGGCATACAGTGTGTTCTGGATACTCTGGCTATGCAAGGATATGTCTCCTAGTACTCACTGATGCCAAAGTAAATGAGGGTCTGGTGCTCCATACTGGATTTGCATGACCTGGACAAATGTTTGTAAAACAGAAGTTCCATATTGTCACTGTGACACAGATCATACTGTCCTTCAAGCAAGGAGAACTGTCCTGCTCCCTAGATCTCCAGGACTCATTCTTCTGTATTGCATTCCACCCATACCACTGCCATCACCTCTGGTTCCATTTGGAAGGAGCACTATACCAGTTCAGGGTCATGCCTTTCAGCCTGATGTCTGTGCCGCTGGTCTTCACCAAGTGCTTGGCAGTTGAAGCAGCCATCATGTGGCACAAGGGAGTAAGGCAGAGGAAGAACCAGGGATTTGGCCCTCAGACCTTGCATAACTTGGGCCTGCTTGTAAACCTGGTCATTTCAAAACTGGTGATCAAGTTAATCAGGGTGGAACTTCAGGTTAGGGCCTGCCATCCTGTGGACAGGCTATAATATCTTACCTCTTTTGCCCGGTAATTTCAGGTTAGGAATTTGCACCAGCCTGGGAATTCTTCCAGCTGTTGGAGAGTATAGCAACACGACCAGCATAGTCTGTTGGGTATGCTGATGATATGTGCCCCCTCAGTAGGAGCTGGACGCTAGTGGTCTTAGCTCCTCAGTCACCTAGACCAGCCTGTCTGTATCTCTGCTGATTAGGGACACCATTGAATGGTGACTGTGTCCCCAAACTCTGGAGGAAGAATTCCTTTGTCTGCTCAGAGCTGTTTGTCACCCTGATTACAGACATGCCTCGGGTGGGGACCTCACCTGGAAGACCTCAGGAACCACAGATTCTCACACCCAGGAATTCCAATGCCACATCAACTTATTGGAGCTCAATGTAATGTGTCTAGCTGTGACAAAACTAACTTCGTTGACTCTGGGGCAGGTCATTCAGTCCAGGCATATAACATGACCACTAGGTTCTACCTGAACAGGCAGGGCAGGGCAAGACACATTCCTTTCCCTTGTGTCAGGAGACACTCCCACTTGGTCACTGGTGCATGGCCTGCAGGTCAATCTCCTGCTGGTCCATGTTGTGGGAGAAAACAGTCAGCTGGCAGACCCTCTCAGTTGGGTTAGAGAGTTGTCACATGAATGGTCTTTCGCCAGAATGTAGTAGATCAACTGTTCTTCTGGTGATGCACCAAACTTGTGGACCTGTTTTCCTTCTTGAAAGAACAGAAACAGTGTCTGTTTTGTGTCTGCTTCCCTCAGACTGGATGCTCCAAGGAGATCCTTCTTTTGGCCCTGACCCAGGGCCTTCTGTAGCTTTCCTCCCTTCCCTGTGATTCACAAGTTGGCGATGAAGGGCCAGAAGGACAAGGCACAGATGGTCCTGATTGCTTCAGACTGTCCCAGACAGTTCTGGTATCAGAATCTCCTCATTCTCAGCATCAGGTCCTCATAGAGGTTACCTCTTCCCTGACCTGCTAACAAGACAAAAGGAGACAGTCCTATACCTGGACATTAAGTCCCTGCACCTCTCTGCCTGGTTCATGAGCAGTTAGAGTTTCATGCCTTGGACCTCTTAGAAGCCATTCTGTATGTGGTGATGGTGTCATAAAATGAGACAACTTGCAGAACATACAAGTTCAAGTGGAAGAGGTTCCTGCATTGATGTCAAGGGATCTTCTTCTCTCTCCTGCCCAGTGGCAATGATCTTCGACTACCTATAGCCCCTGACACAGTTGGGAATGTGAGCCACAACCCTTATGCATGATCTGCATTAGAAACAAGATCTCATAAACTACGTGATGGATTGAGATGCACTTGTCAGGCAATCTTCCTTTTGTCTATCACACCAGTCTATGAACATTTCAGCACAATCTGCCAAGCTATCTAATGTCTCTAGCTGTGAACAACAAGCATTTGTCAATGCCGAATGTTCACTTGCAGGTATTGCAGTGGTGTTTGATACTTGGACATGGCTTAAAAAATCAGTGACAAAGAAGTAAAATAGGGGACACAGTTTAACAATTGGTTCTATCCTAAAGCAGGCAGCATAAGAGTATTGGTGTAAAATACTTTGTCTGCAGAAGAGCAAGTCTGTAATTCTGTTTGAAAATATTGTGAACATACAGTATATCCACTGGTCAGTCACAGAAACACAAATTTTAGGAGGGACAGGAACATTTTGAGACAAAATCAGGGATATCCCTGAAAATCAGGGAAAGCTGAGAGGTATGGTCCCTCTTTCCCGTCTATCTTCCCCTCTCTCTCTCTCTCTCACCCCTTCCTATTCTCGCTCTTTCTCTCCCATGCCTCTCTCTCTCTCTCTCATCTTTCTCCCCCTCTGTCTCTCTCTTCTCCCCTCTTCTCCCCTTCTGTCTCTCATAGCAAACAAGAATTTGTCAATGACAAATGTTGGCTTGCTAGATTAGCATTAGTAGTGCAGGAGTTAGAGATGCACAATAGGATATGTAGTGAAGTAATGAACTGATGCCAACCCCTGCCCACCCTGCAGAGGTGACAGGGCATTGGGGTGTGCCTTTGGGTCATCGGCCATGGCACGCTCACTCCATTCTCACCATCTCCTACACCGCAGACACTGACAAGTGCTGCGGTGTGCTAAGTCTTTAGCCTTACGCTCACCCCATTCCATAAGGAAATACATTGAGATGGGTGCAGTATAGGAGAATGGGGTGAACTTTGGGGATGAAGAGTCCAAGGCACACCTTGATACCTCTCACTGGCTGCAGAATGGGGTGGAATAAGGCTTGAGCATTACAGCCGACAGTGTCAAATCACACCCCTGATGCCTGTCAGTCTCTACAGGGTAGGGCGTTACAGTTGGAAACACTAATGCCATGGGCATTTGTTTAGTATTTTCCTCCAAATTTTCAGCGTGGGCCTTTTGTGACCCCACCTCATGAACAGTGGCATTATGAGTTCATTAGCGAAGGTGATTTTGCAAAACAATTGTGCCATTTGGTGCCAGAGGTGCAAAAACATATTTCGGGCAGGATGTGAAAAATGACAGCTGCACTGTTCATGCGGAGTGTAAATAAATGGCATTGTTGAAAATCTGGAGTGAAAATACAAAATAATTGGTGAAGTCGAGTGTGCATAGAAACTGTACAACAGACAACCTAACACAATTATTTTTTGGGATTTTTTACCAAATTTTCAACATAGGCATTCTGGGAACTCCAGTCATGAACAGTGTCACTGTGATTTTGCTAATGTCCTTCCCTCTGGAATACTATTCAAAATCACTCAAACTTGCATTTCCTGTGAAACTACCTGCTTTAAAGCCCTACTCTATAAGCTATCAAAGAGGCGTGCAAATGCCTTCATTGAGAACCCTGCTACTAAATAGCATCCCTAGAAGCAACTTCTCTCTCTCCTCCTCTCTACTCATTCCCTCTGATCATTAATGATTTGTGCCACTATTACCATGAACCATTTGCCATCCATATATCCTTTGGTCTAATCTCTAAGCCATCGGTGGCTCTCTGCAAGTCTGTCATGTGAATGTATGTGTGTAGGTATAGGTATGTATGTATATATGTATATGTATATATGAGCATGTGTTTGTACTGTTCTTCTATGTATATATATATATATGCATATTATCAACCATTGGTAACTTCGCTACTAATCACACATGACTGTAACTATAAAGTATGCTAAATCTCCTACACGGGTGACTAATTGAATCCTACTTGTAATTACTCTTATATGTAAATATGTAAATGCTAATGTGTATTATGCATTCTACTACTTATTATTATACTGCCTTTGTGATTATTTTGACCTTTCTAGGTCCACCTTGCAAATGAGTTTTCTCAAAGGTGCTTCGCCTAGTATAATAAATATTTGATTGATTGATTGATAATGTGTCCTGAATGTTGATTTCCACAGCACCATGCCATTGTGCACAGGATGTGAAAATGACAGCTGTACTGTTCATAAGGAAGTGTGAAAAAATGGCAAAGTTGAAATCTGGGTGAAAACATTAAAATTGTCAAAGTTACAAGTATGCATTGAAACTGCACAATGCACACTCATAACACAGATCATTTTTTGAATTTTTCCACCAAATTTGCAACATTAGCTTTTGGGACTACACCTCATGAACAGTGGCACTGTCATTTCTTTAATCAGTCCAAAAAGGTGATTCCACACAGTGACCAAGAAATGACCTTTTTGGACCGAGTAACTAAGATGACAGTGCATGTGTTCATGAGATGGGGTCCCAAGCACCCCATATTGAACATTTGGAGGCAAAATTCAAAAAATGACTGAGATATCCACCTAAGTTGAACCCCTCCCATTTATGGCATTATGCAGCTTACTGCCATTTCTTCAGTTCACGATAGGCTTTAAAAGAGTGCAGGCGTGTTCCCGGCTCCACGAAGATTGCGATGCTGACCTCCTGAAATGTAAATATGGGGTGAGGGGGTGTGGAGAGGTAGGGTGCACAGAGGGTGGGTGCAGGTTGGGGGAGGAACCCAACAGTGAGGACCGTTTTCTTTGTTTCAGGTAATAAAAACAAAACAAACACCATGGACGGTTTTCTTTCTTTACAGGTGTAAGAAAAATGTTGGGCACATAGAGGTTGGGTTGCCTCTGAGTAACCGTAGAATATTAAATACCATTTCACATGGGACAGTCACTGCTGTGGGGTGAGGGGAGCTGGGAAAGGGAAACTCTGGGTGGCCACTGTCATGCTTGCTTTCCTCTGCTGTCCTGTACTACAGCCTGTTGAAGGGCTCCGTACTGATCGTCCACTCCCACTGTTTCTGTGGACAAGAGATACAGACAGACAGACAGACAGATGGACAGAGACCCAGCACATTGGCGTAACTTTGGTACCTTTTGTTTCCTGCTGTGTGTGTGTCTCTCTCTCTCTCTCTTTCTGTCTTACATGCTGGACCGCATGGTCACTGTTACTCTCAACTTCCTCCTTACCTACTCGGACTGTTGCTTCTCTGTGAACTGGACAGGGTTAGTGGCAGGTGGAACACACCCAGATGCTCTGTCCTGGAGCTCACAGGTTAGACAGCTGCCATGTGCATCTTGTTGTCTCACACTGTGCAGTGTTTCTGTGTCCCTAGCCACAACTTATCACAAAGATGCAGATACAAGATTGCCGTACCATTGCCTGACATTGTCTCTACTCTGGTCCTGGTCACTCTCTGTCAGCATTGGACTGCACAGTGTAGTCACTTCACTAGTCAGCTTGTCCCCATTGCACTTCACCAACTTGGGACATAATCTGTTTATGCGCTGGCATGCAGTCTGAAATGAAGTCTGACTGCACACAGCATAGACCAGGATCGTGGAAGATACAAATTGTCCAGGATGGGACTTATATAACCATGGGCTCAGTGCCCAGGGGTCCGTGGGTTGTTGGGTGGGTACACAGAGGCTGTTCACTGTGTGCTGGTTGTACTGTGAGCTGCAGGAGTATTTGGAGCCCTGCTGGAGTATTCTGCATTACCAAAATACATGCACAATATGAGTCAGCTGTCCACTCTGGCTCTTGGAGCATATCGGGTTGTAACTCTTACAGCACAACTTGTTCCATGGATCACTAGACAGCTTTGCAGTGCATAGTTTAGCTAAAGCTTCTCTGGTTTCTCCTGTAATTTGTGGGGCTGATAGCAGCACAGGGTAGCTGAGGCAAGTTAGCATGTTCTGGAGCCTGGCTGGAAGAAATGCAAAACATGAGGAGACAGTAGGGTCCAAGGGACAACAAGGAGAAATGAGGCATACCACCCTGCTTTATCTAAGATGAGGTGTGTGTGTGTGTGTGTGTGGTGTGTGTGTGTGCATGTGTGTGCGCGTGTGTGTGTGTGTGTGTATATATATACGTGGGGAAGGGGTCAGTGGAGCAGCCTGCAAAGTAAACTTTTGAGTACTTATACAAATACAGCCATGATGAAACTGTGGAAAACCGCATTGGGGCGTGTCATGATTACTACTGCATGATGAGCTTGTCTCCAATTGAGGCGGCACTTTTCTTAGATTGTGTAAACTTTACATAATGTTGGTGTCCGTGCTAGCATGCTGGCTTACTGGAGAATGAGTGGCACACCTACTATAGCGTGCCCTGCATTCACCACAACACAAGACACACCTCTGAAATGTGCTACTAGTACAAGACGCTTCATGCAAAGTTAATGCAAAATTGAATAGAACTGCTAAATCATTAAGTAATCCAAGGATCGCAAGAAATGCCACACAAAAGTTAAAGTTAAATGTTTTAGAAACTAATCAGAACTTATTCTCCATCCCCTTTAGAAAAACTTTCTACATCGTCCAACACCGCCATACAAATTTCCAGAATTTACACTTTCACACTTTTCTCCATATACCACAGCCAAAAATAAAACATCAAAATACCAGTAAAAATACCAATCTCCATTCAATAGTATTGAAACTGCTGTGCACATGTGGTATGTTAACTGAGCCCAATTCCTGCTGAGGCACTCACCTGGCCTACTCGCTCTAAACACAAATCAGGTGAACCAGAGGGCAGTTGTAGGAGAATGCGGTGAAGGTAACTTGCTAGGGAAATCCTGAAACCAATGGATAACCATTACAGTGGAACCACTAGAGCCAAAGGAGATTGGAGTAACCACCCTTCAAGGCTAGTCTTAAATGCTACACCAGGAGCTGCTGTCGCATCAGTGAACAGCTAAAGCCAAGCCAGAGCGAGGACATTCCCAGCTATGGACCAGGTGAGAAGGACCCCCCCAAGTTACGCACGCTCAAGATGAGTGCTTAGAATGCAGAGTGAGACCATCAGCTGAAGGGAACCCTGCGCCACAATGGTATGTCTGGCATGCCCAAGAAACTGATAAGGAGCTGAAAAACTGGTGAGCAGCTGAATGAGCACTGGTGTGTTGAGATCTTATGAGTGTTAAGTGCTGAGACCTTGCAAAGGTCGGATGCAGTAGTGAGTGCAGCAAACATGTAGAAGCTGAAGCGAGGGCAAGGCGGTAGGTATGAAGCAATGATTGAGTAAGCAAGAGTGGACTGCGTGAGGTCAGTAAATAGTAATATTAGGACCTGCACGTAGGTCTGCAAAATGTAGTAGCAAAGGAGCAGCACTGTGAATAGAGGGCAAGCCAGCCAGGCATTCAAAAGTCAATAAAGGTGAGGAACACACAGAGGATTTTTGGTGGTGGAGACAGAATTTAGAACAGAAATAATTAGCCACACGGGCCATGACTCTCCAAATACCTCCAAGTCCCGCCGTGGGAAAAACAAGAAAGTGATGGAAGGGCCGAGACCCACATGCAGGTATTGAAACTAATTTACAGCATCAGCAGTAGCTTTAGCTGACCTCAGCATATAACAGGGTGTCCTGTGGTTCCCCCAGTGTGACCCCCAAATGCCATTTCAGATTCTGTAAGTATGCCCTGGTGATTTAGGTGATATTCCCTGAGCGCCTATTTCATATTCTATACATATGGTCTAGTGGTCCAGTGTGACCCTCCCATTTGCCCATTTCCACTATACGACTAATAACTGGTGGTCAGTGACCCCCCACCCTGACCCGCCTGCTCACATCCCACCTTCCCATCCCCCCTTACCCAGTTGGCTAGTGCTTCTCCAAACTCAATACAATGACTGGCACAGCCCTCATCTCACTTCCTCAGCCAGTTGCCATTATGAGCTATCAGTGAGCACATATAGTATTATACTGTGTGCTCAGTCACTGACCACTCATATGGTGGCCAGCTGCAGAAGTGATAGGAGTGCTGTGTTGGTCACTGTATTGCACATGGAGGAGCACTGGTACCCGGGTAAGGGAGGGGCACCGGTAGGTAGAAATGTGAGGTGCAGGTCAGGTGGGGGACACTGACCATCAAGTGTTTGGTTGTAATAGTGGAAACAGCTGAGTGGGTTGTCTGGATGTCACACTAGACCACCAGAGCATACATATAGAATATGAAATGGCCGCTTCAAGGGGTCACACTAGACCACCAGGACATACATACAAAATCTGAAATGGGCGCCTGTAGGGGTGTCATACTAGACTACCAGGACATACAGTACTACAGAATATGAAACGAGTGTTGAGGGGTATTGCACTAGACTAGCAGGGCATACTTATAAAACATGACATGGGTGATCAGGGGAGGGGTGAGGGAACCACTGGCTCACCGTGTATATACCTTTGTTTAAACCTCGATCAAGGGGGTAGTGGGCACTACTGGACACCAGGGACTTACAATGGATGCTCAGAGGAATGATCAGGCAGGTGGGAGGGCACTGGACACCAGGGTTGATTCATACATTTACAAGGGTAATTGGAGGTGGAGAATACCACTGGACCACCAGAGTAATGCAAAACCACCACCAAGGAGCATTTGGAGGTGGGGACACTAGACCACCATGGCTTACATTTTATGTGGCAGTGGTGCTAGGGCTGCTGCACCCCATGCTAATGAGCATATAATGAGCATGCAAATGTCCCTTAGCACCTTGCATGCCCAGTGGGCTCACTTGCATGTTGTCATTGAACATAGCCCATAGGGTTTTGAGCTATCCTGTTTGGGCAGCACTATTCCCTGTGGCTAAATACAACCCAAGTCAATATCAGGGCAGCGTGGTTGCACTTAGCACTGCACCAGCATGGCTGATATTCATTTAGATAGCATTGCTTGCTATGGAGGCAGTATAGTGTAGTGGTTAAGGGCACTGAACTGCAAACCTGAGAACATGGGTTTGAATCCCATCAGCCCCCACATGCATACAGTGTGACCCTAGAGCAAGTCACTTAACCTCCCTTGTGTTCCCAGGTCACATCTGGAAACAAGATTCAACTTAGTGCACTTTTTCTGGTTAAACAATTTCCCTCTCCCCACCCACCTGACTAAATATAGAAGCAACAAAGGGTGAGTGCAAGCACTGTGCAAACATCTGCACTGCACGTATTTGAATATCTGCCCCATTATTCTTTTAATCCTTTCACACCTGAAATAAATAGAAACCAATGCAAAATTAGATAAGAAATTGCTTCACATTCGGGCCATTTGCTCTGACTTTTGTAGGCCAGTGCTACAATTTTAATGCTGAGAGGTTGAGAGGTATGCATAGTGATACTTCAAGAAGGTTAGAAGCATCAGCAGTCTCAGAGTGTGAAGTCATACCAGAAGAAATTCTTCAGACTAATCCACAGTAGTCAAGTCTACTCTAGAATGCATCCACTGTGTTTGCCACAGCAAGAGTAGTGCCAGCGCTGATAGGCATTTGTTCAGAGTGAACAAACCACAACAGAGACTAGGGGCTCATTTTTCAAAGGGGAAACTATGACCAAGCTGCCTCGCACCAAACGGGGATGACGCTAGTGGCACCTTTCATCATAATTTGTGCAATCTCAATTTTCAAATGCCAGCTGAGGTGAAATTGGGATGCTGCACAGCAAAGCCCCACCACACCACCTTGCTGCAAAGTGCCTATCCATGAGGTCCAAGTAGGCTTGCACCACAGTGGAGCTACACCATCCCCTTTATTTTGAATTCTGTAAGCCCCGCTGTGGCTGCAACAGGGCACATGTTAGACCAGCCCAGGGTGATCTAAGGGCCCTCCGACACTGCTTGGCAGGGCAGCAAGTGAGCGGCGAGTCTGGGACGGGGGAATGGGGGCTGTTGGGGCATTGAGGTGCCATAGGACAGGAGAGGGACACAGTGGCAAGTTGAGGGAATAGGGAGGCACCTGGCAGAGGTGCCATAGGGCATGTCAATGACTCATAGACCAGGTAGGGAGCTTGGCATTGCATTACTAGTATGACATGGCTCCAGTTGGAAACAGCCCCAGCTACAACAATATTCACTGAATACACAGGTACTGTTAAAAGCCTTTGGGTAAAATGAGTGCGTGGGAAGCAGGGGTGAAACATCTAGTTCTATATAAATATGGGACCTTACAGGAGGTAATACTAATAGAAATTAGAGAATAATGCCTGTGCAGGTGTGTGTTATGAGGATTTTCACACATCCAAGATGTGTGATAATCTATAAACCCAGTGAAGATCAAGGGGTTTATGAGATTATCACACACCAATGGTGTGTAAAAATCCTCCTAACACACACTTTGCACAAACCATTATTTTATATTTACTGGTGCAAGGGAGTGAATGGCAAATATACTGGAGCAGTTTGGTCAATTCTATCAGACACACACACACACACACCACATGCATTGTTTTCTTTTTACTTTATTTTTTTTTATTACACTTTCAATCACAGTATGAAGTCAGCCATGGTTCATTCCCGATGAGCCACTGTCACCCGAAGCTGCTACCGAAGGGTAGGACCGCAGGACCAACCATATAGATTTTGAAAGTTGTACAGGCAAGATCAACCAGATAAATATTGTAAAACATTTAAAAATTTACCTGAGAAGAGTGCGAAGGCAAAGGATCAAAGCTGTTCATCGGTAATGGAAACACAGAACTGACACACAGAGTGGCAGCCAATGAGGTGGAGCACAACACTGCTACTGAAGGAGTTTGGGCAAATGCCATAATAACTGGTTTCAGATTATTACAGCATTTGACACAGGCTTATAAACCATGTTGATAAAGAGGGTCAGCAGTAATTATAAGTATTTAATGATTTCAATGTGTTATTATTACATAGAATAATAAATCAAATTTATAGAAAGCAGTGTGCTGCAATAATCTATTGACATAACTGCCACCCAGAAGCAGGGCTTCTTCCATCTGGGGCCATGTCATACTAGTAACACAATGTCAATCCCCCCACCTAGTCCCTTATGGCAGTCTGATATGCCCTATGTCACCTCTGCCAGGTGCCTCCCCACTCCTTTAACACCAGCATGCCCCCTCCTGCCCTATGGCACCCTCAGTGCCCCAGCAGCCCCTAATCTCCACCTTCCTTCCAGAGTTCTTGTCCCCACCTCAGTGGGTCATGTGAAACTTGCATGGGGAGAGAGTTGGCAGATCCCTCTATCAAACTCCTCAGTTGCATTCAATGTTTGGCACAGCCTCAGCTGCAACAACTCTTGGTCTTCAGTCATGGGGACCCCAATTTTTAAAAGTTGGGTTTGGGGTCCCTGACGACTCAGAGTTGTCCGCAGCTCTAGATCACCACAAATTGCTTGGATCTAGGGGCTCTTTGAAAATTGAGCCCCAGGGCTCTAGTCCAGGAAAGACATCTGCAGTTAAAGTTTGGCTACATCTAAGAAGCAGATCAATCATCTATGCACCAACTATTACCATTCAGGGCAGTCTACCCTGGCTGGTTATTGTGTTTGTTAGCAATAGTTTTAATACAAAAGGAGTTTTCAGGTTAAAGGTTAGTGTACTGCTTGGAATTAATGGTAATTTTCAGATGCAGTCAGCTATCACTTCAATATCTGAAGTATTTTTTATTTTCTGTTTACTAATTAGAAGATTTTCTACCTGGCAGTACTGGGGTGATATGTGAAGCAGCACTCATTTTGGAGGTTAAAGAAGTCAGTTCTGTTCCTCCCACTACATCATCAGAAATTAGACCAAACACCTTGAGGCACCACAACCCCTGCAGCCTGAGCAGTGACTTTCACAAGCTATCAATGAAAATGCAGGAAATTGTGGCATTACTAGTAACCTGGAAGAGCCAGTCACTGCTGCTTCATGTGAAAGTGAAACCTGGTGGTGAGAAATGGTTCTCATTGGTTACTAGTGATGTCGTAGTCAGTGTGGTCTCAGTGATGATGTACAGTAGTGGAGGAACAGAATGGACATTTTTGCCTCCTGACAGAGAACTGCTCCACACATAACCCCAGTACTGCCAGGTGGAAAATCTTCTAATTAGCAAGCAGAAGAGGAAAAATACTTGAGATATCAGAAGTGATAGCTGACTACATCTGAAAGTTACAATTAACTGCAGGCAGTTTCCAGGCAGTACACTAGCACTTTAAAGGGGAGGAGTTTCAGGTATTAAGCCCTGCTGCTGAATAGTCTTTAGCCCTGTTTACACTGCTGACTTTGCGACATCAACCCATGTGCATGGGTTGATGGTCTGAAATCAGCAGATTGCCAGGAGCACCTTAAGTGCTCTCAGATCAGTTTTTTGATCCGTCTCAGATGTGGGATCAGTAGCGAGCGAGCACATTAAATGGCAGTGTGACGCTCTGCTGCACTCCTCCGCTACAAAGGCTGTTTTATTTTCAGCCCGTGGTGCACTCTCAGCCCCTCCTCGGGTGACCTGCAATGCTGAGAGAGGCGGGTTTAGTAAACCTGACAGCAGCAGGCGAATCGGGAAGGGAGCGGTGCACATTCCACAGCGCTGCCATCGTAAACACAGCTTATTACTGAACTGTATCTAAAGCTGTAGGTAAGCATTTTGGGCCATTAGGGAGAGCAAGAGAGAGAGGGAGAGTGTGACTCCCTGATTTGATGTGTGCTGGCTGCCACATTACTCTAGCAACAGGATGTTTTGGATTATCCTCCTTGCTGTTAATAAATGATTATAAACAGCAATCTGTTGTCATCCATCTAAGATATTATACTAACCCTTCTGCTCCATCATCCTATACCCTGAAAGTCTTTCTCCATGATCATACAACCCACGTTTCGACAATTTAAAAAAATTACATTTTGCACTCTCATAGTCCAGTGTTGGTTACCTTGCACAGTACATTTTATTCATATTTATATGTGATCCTGCTCTTCCGCTTTATATTAGTGTGTGTATCCCATTGCAGTCAGTGAAATACAAAATTGTACATTCCTCAGTAATGCAAAGTATCCTGGGAGGCACTTGCAAATCACCATGAAATAATTTTTATATATTTATTTATTAATAAGTTTGGTGAGTACCTCTAAACACAAGTGCTTGTTTACAAAGGTTCCACATCAGTGTCAGAGTTACAGGAGAACGGTACATAAACTTAAAGAAAATTCCAGTGCAGTGCAGTCAGAACAAATACATAACTTACTGGCTAGTTCAACACATACATTTAACCATAACAAGTAACAGTATGAAACAAGCAAAAAGTCAGTACATAGCATCATACATAGCCAGATATCAGACTCAGAATCAATGTGATTCAACAGGAGAGGCACTGTGCCAGAAGATTAGTGGTGGCATTTGTACTGGACTGTTCGGGTTGATCAGAGAGATCTCAAACTGGTCAGTCTTAGGCAGATTAAGCAGGGTTTCAGGCAGCTCATTTAACCACCCAGCAGCCCTGACAACAAATGATTGCTTGCCCAGTTGAGTTTGTTTGATGCACAGTTCAAAAGGCATTCCTAGCCATACTTCTAGTGTTGTATAGATTGGCAACAGGGCAGGGGTTAGGCCCAGATGTGCATTTCTGGCTAGCAGACATGTCAGGAAGTGGAAATCTATTCTGCTAGAGATGGGTAGCCAATTTGTTTGGGTGTAGAGGCTGCTGTTATGGGTGCACTTATCTGCCCCAATCACAAAGTGACAGGCCTTGTGCAGATCAGTTTTACTCTGATTAGAATCGAGTCATAGACAGCTGCACAGGCAGGGGGTGCAATCAGGGAAGGGGACACGACACCTACTGCAGACTGAAGGCTTGGAAACCAGTATTCTTGTACAAGCCAATTTACCTTAGTGCTTATTCTACTTTACTAGTGCAGAATCATGCAGCTCACACAGTTTTACTTCAAGACAGTAGCATTTGGTAAACTTCAGGACAAAAAAAACATTCATGGCATACAACCAGAATCCCCAAACACATACTATGGTAGATGTTGCCACATCTGATGCATTTCATGAAACAGTGCTTTGTCAAAGCTGACAAACATGAAACATAATGCCCTTTTTGAATGCAAGGTCTTAAAGATGTACACCACCCAGTGATCAAGGTGCATCACATGTGTCAGTGCTCAATAGATACGGATATACATAAACTTTAAAAGCATATAAATTACAGTACAGAATCATAGTATAAACTTGGATACCATATAAAAATACCAGGATCATTGCTGAAGAATATCATACTCAGATTAAAAAGTGAAAAACTGGAGCTTAACTAGCAAAACTGGTTAAATAATATGTATAGTAACACAATGTTAAAACCTTCAAGTAACTGTCCATCTATATTTCACCATCAATATTTATATGGACACTATAAAAATCAATGGTTTTATACAGTTTGACACAGTAAACTCAAACGGTCAAGGATTCCAAATAAACCGTGTCACAGAATACCATTCTATCTTTCGGTGATCATGATCCACATTATTACCCATCCCAAGGCTAATCCATGCAGTGATTTCCACTGGCTCCCAGACTCAGCTGAGACAGCCATGAAATGCTGCATCTAGAAGGAAAGTAAACATTATTAGAATAATGAAGCAGCAGTGCTTAATGCATTCAATACATAGTCCAAGCTAAGACCATATGTATATTTTATCCTGCACCTTTTGGGTTACTGGGACCTACATGACTCTAGGGTATGGGCGTACACATCACAGTAGGTGCTCCATGACAGTTCAGTTGGGGCTGACCATGGAGGTGTGAGGTGGGCTGTGCTGGTTCCAGCTCTGTCAGAGGATGGGGAGCAGGGTGGTGGGCACTACCTGCTGGGTTGGAGGGGTGGGGGCACTAGACCACCAGGCATGTGTGTGTGTGTGTTTTATTATGTAAAACAAGGAGCTGCATTGGGGAGGGAATGGAGGGTATTAATACCCATTCAGACGGGTGGCATCATGAGCGGAGAGGGGTAAGTGAAGGGGATAGCTCATGGCGGCATCTGGCATGGGAGAGGGATGGGGCATTGCTTAGCCATATGTCTTAGGAGCAGCATGGGTGTATTCTGCTGGCTGCTGGGAGAGAGAACAAGTGAGTGGCGGTGACAGATGCCACACCTATCTGACCCAGAAGAAGGGTCTGACTGATGGCGCATGCCCGTGTTTGTGGAGCAAACATGGGTAGCAAGCCACACAGCTTGTTTTATGTTATAAAAGGTATGCTACCAGTTGCCTGAGAAGTGTGGCCTTACCAGACCAGCCTATGTGTCAGAAATTCCCTCATTTCAGTTGTTTTCTTTCTCTGTCCCTTTCCACTCTGTTTTAGGAGGAGATGCCTTGATTCAGGCAGCAGGTGATTCAGAGGAGGAGAGGCCAGTCGGACGGTCTGGGATTGAGAGTTGAGATAAATCCAGTGAGGGGACTGCTGGACTGACAGGCAACTGAAACAGAAAATCCACAGATGCATAAGAAATATTGAGCCTTTAGCGGCTGCTATTTTTGATTGTTATCAGAACTGTTATAACTGCTATAACTGCTGCTGGGTTCTAGAAGTGAGAGAAACTTTTAGACATGGACCTGGTGCCAGATCACGGACTACAAGTGCTGAATATAGAAGAGACTGGATTAGCTACGGACAAGGACAGTATTTTTAACATTGTATTTAACTACTCTTCTCATATCTGTGGTGTTTTCACAGATCTACACACTCTGAAGGTCTTTTAGTTTTAGGTTTTAATCCTGTTTTGCTTGCCTTTTATGTTAATGTTCGTTGATGTAGATGCAGTGTTATGTCCCTTTCTACATAATTTTATATGATACTAGTTGTGCAAACACATTAGCCTTAGCCTTAGTTTCTTAGTTTCATAACTTTATATATTTATTCTACATACTTATTTATGAGCTTTGTTTTCACACCAGACAGCTTGTTTGATCACGTGGGTGCTGATTTGTATATAGTGCGCAGACTTGGGAGAGTGTAGATTAATTAATTCATTCAGATGCTAGCTTGCACTAGCTGCACTCCAGGGAATGAGTGAGAACTGGCTGCTAGCCTTCTCCTCAATTTGAATTTTGACTATGACTGCAAACTGTGCTTAAGTTCTATCCACCCAGCTGCCTTTCGGCTGTTTTGATTGGTGGAAGTGAGTGGGAGCAATTTGTAAGATCTTATAATTCTACTCACATTTACAATCTCCGCTGTAGTCGTGTAACACTTTGTCTGATTTGGCTCAACTTGTTTGTGGTGAAGCTGCTGTTGCCTAACAGGAGCATATTTTCATTTCTCCATTTACTGAGGAAGTCTTTACCTAGCTTTCTCATTTTACAAGTAAGTTGGTAAGTCTCAAACCAGTGGGGACCTAAGGGCTGCGTAGTGCCTTTGTTGTGTGCAATAGTTTTGTAGCCTCAGTAGTAAGCTAGTTGTTAGTTGCTACAAAATTGTCTTACTTTTCGACTATTAGGTTATATGTTATATTTACCAACTTACTTTATTTATATTTATAAGTTTAGCCTCATGAGTTAAAGTGTGTAATACATGTGAAATAAGTTGGACAACTGAACTGACCAAATTGATTGAGCTGATTAAAGTGAAGTATGTCTTTATTTGTCTTTTGCCCTCTTTCCAGTGGCTGTCCTGCCTTGTTTGGCTTGGATTGTCTGTAGAAGATCTGGGAGGACAGTTGCATCTATTAAAATATCTGCCTCAGTTGGCCTGGTGGCGCAGAGGGCTGAGGCTCTGGGCATGCCTCCAAACCACACTGGAGACCCAGGTTGGGAACTGACTCAGGTCGCTGGGGTTGGCGGGGCAGGAGAGGATTGAGCATCCAAAGGACTGCTCTTCTCTCCAGGGAATTGGGTTAACGTGTCGCGACTCACTCTGTAGTGGCCCCGGTGGCGACTGGGAGCACTACAGGAAGTGCCGCAACATCAGGGAACCAGAAAATCAGGAAAATGTCATAGATTTGCCAGGATGAAGGCAGATGATCTGCCGACACCACTGAGGAACTCTTGAGAAGCCTGACCACCCAAGCAGTGCCCTGGGGCTGAGAGAAAAGAGTGTTGCTGACTCCCCACTGGTGCCTTCCTCCTCAGAGGAGGGACCAGTCAGTGAAGGTTATGCTGAGCTACCCCAGGGTTGGCTGCGATTTGAGGTAGGGGTTCCAAGGGAGGTTAGTAGGTGGATGTGGGGATCATGGCTGCCTGAGGAAATGGCAGATCTGGGGCACATAGGCACGTAGGAGGGATAAAGAAATAATTCAAAAGAAAAAAATACCTGCCTCTTCACTATCAGTGGATGGACAGAGTAGCCAGAGAGGAAAATTATCAGGTCAAAGCCATACTTACTGTGCTGGACATCCATTCATGTTTTTTCCATGTGATATTATAAGGTACTTTTTCTCTCTCTGGGGCTATTTGGGTACATCTACATTCAGTGCTAGAGGTCCTTTGCTATATCTAGGACTTTTGATTATGGAATAAGAACTGAATCAAATAGAAAAAATAAATCAAACTGAATGAAGTTTGCATCTGTTTGTACCTGTGGAGAAGAGCCAGCTGTTTGGTGGGAGTCTAAATGGACATTGTTTGATCTGATTATATACTGTATACTTATACTGCATATAGTATCTTGTTGTTTTTTAGGTTATTTTCTCTTATTCTGAGTTTGGTGGATGTAGTTTTGTTTAGTGCATTTCTCTATTAAATACTGCAGTGGTAAGGATTGCAGCGGTTAAGCTTGCACTTTTGTGCTGCTGCAATTGTCCTACTGTTGAAAACTGTGTTTTTGCAACAAAGAAGTGTTTATCAGTTCCTATTGATATAAAATGAGAACAAGAAACAAAGGTGACTTGGGGATTTGAAAAATAAGGGAATAGAGATGAGTCTGATAAACCTCTACAAATCAAAAGGAAAAAAAGGGCAAGAAGTCAGATAAAGAGAAACTGGTCAGAAAAGGAAAGAAATTAGATTAAAAATCAGACAAATCACATAGAGCGAAAAGGATGGGGAAGTTAAAGGAGGTACAAAAGGACAATCTCTTCTAACAAAACACTTCCAAGGAAGTGTTTCCAGAAAATAGCTCAACTCCCATATAGATTTGACAAAAAACAAGAAATTACGAGTAAGTTATATGAACAATCTCCAAATTTAGTAATTGTGTTAAGCATAGATAGTAGTATAGGGGCAAATAAATCTAAGTAACTCAAAATCACTGATGTCACTTACACCTGAAATACAGAATTTCTCAAATAAACACAATATACATAGGGCTGGATATTCCAACTGTGCCATTCAGGCGCAAGCCCTTGCGCTCATGAAATAGTTGCGTGGGGGTGTCGAGGCGATATTCAAGGAGTTGCACTATTGAGCAGCTCTTTGAATATCACCCAAACCACAACCACTGTGCATAGGCGCAGTGGAACTTGCGCCACCGCAAGTTGACAGAGTGGAGCATTTTGGGTTGAAGAAAAGAGGCTGTCTGGTCTAGCGCCAGACAGTGAGGTCTGGGTTCAGCGTACCTTCTGTTCGAGAGAGAACATGGCAGGAGCTCCAGGTGGCATGGGTGGGGTTTAAAATCCGAAAGTAGAAAAAGGACCCGGGAGTTAAAATTGTAGGAGGGCGGGATTTGTAGAAGATGATCACAAAATACAGAAATTAGATAATAGGCTAGGAGAAACTGAGAGACACACACACATACAGACAGACAGACAGACACACACACACACACACACACACACGGGTTAGGTTTCAGATGAATAAACTTTAAACTCTTAAGCTGCAATGCAGTCTAATAATTAATACAAAAACAGTAAAAATTGATTTTTGTAGCCAATATTAATCTGCCAATAGAGATGATAAAGCAGGCTATCCTGTAGATATTCTTAAAAAATAATTAAACCAGGTAAATCAGATATAAAACAGGCTGAGGAGGTTGACAGAATCAGAGGAGGAACACAGGTAAAAGTCAATAAGTTCAAGAATGAACTGAAGAAAAAGAGGACTGTAGGATCTAGTGCAGTCTGTGAGGTCCAGTTCAGCGTACCTTCTTTGTGGAGTGGAGACTTTGGCAGGTGCTCTAGGCAGAATGGGGTGGAGTTCCAAAGCTGGAAGAAGCAAAGGGAGCTGGCAGTTAAAATAATAGGAGGAGGGGTTGTTAGAACATGGTCACAAAACACAGAAATCAGATAACAGGCTAGGAGAAAGTGAAAGACACACACAGGGGAGTAAGCCAGGCCGAGTTCATAGGTCCAGGTCTTCATCTGGATTCAAACATTTTGAACAAATGTGCCTTAACGCAACTGACCATGGATACTAATGTGCCCCAAACAACATGCATCTATGTGTGTGCCTTCAGTTTTCAAATCCTGGCTACTCCTCTGACACACACACACAGGGGTTAGCTTTCAGATGAACTAACTTTAAACCCTTAGCTGCAATGCTGTCCCATAATTAATACAAAAACAGTAAAATAATTTTTTAGCCAGTTATGCTCTCTAAACAGATGATAAAGCAGGCTGTCCTGTAGACATGCTAAAAGAATACTTAAACCAGGTAAATCAGATATAAAACAGACTGGGGTGGGTCACAGAATCAGAGGAGGAACACGAGTAAAAAGTTACTAAGTTCAGAATGGGCTGTAGAAAAGAGGGCTGTAGGGTTTAACACAGTCTTTGAGATCCGGGTTCACCATACCTTCTTTTGTGAGTGGAGAAGATGGCAGGATCTCCAGGCGGCACAGCGTGGGGTTCCAAAGCTGGAAGTAGAAAAGAGAGCTGGGAGATAAAATACGGGGGGGCGGTTGGTAGAAGATGGTCACAAAATACAGAAATTAGAGATAAAAGGCTAAGAGAAAGTGAGAGAGGCGCACACACACACATACACACACTAGGGTTGTCAGAACCCTCTGAAGTTCTGGGTTCTATGTTCTAGTCTAGAACTTTTGAAAAGTTCTAGGGTTCTAATCTTTTTAGAACTTTTAGAATTGAACCCTATTTTTTATTGTGCTGCCAGTAATGAAGATAGTAATAAAATACATGTAAAGGAAAAACTGTTCAATATAAGGTGGAGAGAAATTATCATGTGTGACATTGATAGTAATACAACTAGGTTTATCTATGGTTTCTTCTGTTTGCTAAAGCCAGCAGCTTAATAATGTAACAAGCCCACCCACCCACCCATATGTTAAAGTTTTCTGCTGCAGCTGCATCATAGTTCCTTAGTGAAAGAAAGAGGCACATTAGCCATTTATGTACTCAGTTATATATACTCATCGTCTTGAATTATGAGAAAAATAACTGATATTACCTAATCTCAGCTATTTGCTGCTTTCTGTTTTAAATGAGTAAATCAAAGTTGCTATGTTTAAAAGAAAGCTTTTATAACAAAGTCAAGTCAAGGTACTACAGCAGCAGCATGTGGAACTGTTGCAAAACATATTATGTCATAACGTAGTCAGTTAAGACATTTGAATAAAAAAAATATGCCAGTCATTGTTGCTGACAAAAAATGCATGCAATTTTCTAAGATAATGCATACATATACCAACATTTTTGTTGGCAAATTGAAGTAATACATACAACTTTCTAAGATGATGCATTTTTGCAGCTGATACTTCAATAAAATCTGTATTTCAGTCACATAAATGGAAAAAGTGGTTTCCTCACCACATGCTAACTAAGGAACATTTAATGTAGCTGCAGCAGTTGGCATGTGATGTTTAAGGGACAGCATCTGTCAACCCCATTATGTATCAAATTATCACTACTTGTAAAGCAAAACACTTTATGATAGGTCACATTCTGTGAAAACTGCTGATGCAGATTTTCTTTTATTTCTGATTCCTTTATTCTTTTTTTAAAGGGGACAGGACAATTGTGTTAGGTGGCAGCAGTTTGCAATGTATTTAATAATAAAAAAAAAAATATATATATATATATATATATAATATGTACAGTAGGTTCGGTCTGTCATCAATTTTTTCCTCACCATCCCCAGCCGATCACGAATCTGTAAATGAAAGGACTAAAACAACACCCATCTTTCACCCCATCACCCATTCCACTTTTCTTCCACCACCTTCATCTGTGCAGTAGCACCCATACCACCCTTACACCCTTGTTAAAACCAACCCACAACCCTCACCCATGTACTAGCATCCATTTTTGGTTTATGGCTAACATTTCTGTAACTGAAAAAATAATAAACAGCTACCAATTAGAACTCATTGTTTTGTCCTTTTAAAATTGTAAAATAGACCACCCCTGGTCTCAGCCCATACTGATGCACCACAAAGTCACAGAAGGTAAATCCAAAAATATATGTTTGCACTTTAACTATAAATAATATGATACAGAAAGCATTGACGTGACAGTGTCCCTTTTATGCCAAATTTGGGCCTGTTCCCACTGATGTTAAAATTGCCCTGTATATAAAACTTGTTGACTTTAGTTTAGACCCTAGCTACAAAGCAGTTTGCCATGAAATGGTGAAAGTTTTGGGGGTATATAGTCCAAGGTAGTAGATCGAGAAAGGAGAGACAACCAAAGTCATCACAGTCTGTAAAAGTTTCCTTTTTGGTGCAGAGAGACTCTGTCCCACACAGTATTTACCAGCCACCACCATCTAAGTTGTCATCACCATCAACATCCGCAACATCAATCACTTCAGGATCAGTTTGTATACTCTTGTAGGGATACGAAAATCTTGACCTATTAACTTTAATAAAAGTTAGCATGTGTACATTTTCTGGCAGCAACCTATTTCTGATGTCTGTCACAATATTGCCAGCTGTACTAAACATGCGTTCTGAAGAGACACTTGTTGCAGAACAACCAAGATATTTACAGGCTTCATCATACAGCTCTGTCCAAATTGAATTTTTTGATCTCCAGTATTCAAAAGGTCATGCATCAATAGGACTAGGCAGTTCTTGCAGGTAACTATCTACCATGATGGACAGAGACCACTCAGAAGAGGAATCAGCAGAAGCTGGTATGGCAGCAATTTGGGAAAGGTTTTGCCACAGATTTAGCTTGCTACTAAGGGTTGAAGAAGTGGCAGTTGTGGAACAACTACTGTTAATGTTTGGTGACTTTTCCAGTTCTGTATACCTTTGTGAAGATGAACCTGCATGTTGTGGTGATGACAACCTGAGGGTACTGTGCATGTCTGTGTTTGACTCCTGTGAGTGCTGTAGCTCATCTAGCAACAGACATTTGTACTGCTCTATATCATCTGTTTTTTGGAAGATGTATAGCCTTGAACCTGGGATCTAAGAGAGTTGCAAGGATGTAGTGTTTTGATTTCGTTATTGCAACTAATTTGTCATTGGTTTTGAAGCGCTTGCTCATTCTCTTTACGGGATTCTCATGATACAGGTGACATGTTGTCTGCACTTCAGATCTGTCTTTTTCTATTTGTAGATTTAGAACACTAAGATGATGTGAAATGAGCATTATGAGTGGGATAACCTGACTCACAGATGCGCCTTCAGAAGACATGTCCCTTGTAGCTGTCTCAAAAGGAGCTAGGATGCAGCACACTATCTCCATTAACTTACACTGCAGCACAGACAGCATAATGCCATCTCCAATAATGTAACTGGAGCAATACTCATGTACAGCTTGCTTTTGCTCCAAGAGGCACTGCAGCATATAAAGCGTTGAGTTCCAATGAGTGTAAACATTTTGAATCAGCTTTTGCTGGGGCAGCTTGTGTTTTGCAGTTCGGACGATGTCCGTATAGGCTTGGTTGAATGAAAAGTGAGTCACAATTTTTGCAAACAGCAATCATACCATCCACTTGTGTTTCATTGCTGAGAAATCCCGTGACAATTAAATGTAAGCAATGTGCAAAGCAAGAAGCATGCAGAAATCCTCCATCCTGTACTGCTTTCAAGATGTTGGCTCCATTGTCACTTACTATGAAGCCACATTTTAGACGTGAGAATAAACCCATTCATCAAGGAGGTCATTTAGTTCCTGCAAGATGTTTGCAGCAGTATGACTTTGTCCAAACTTCTTTATATGCAGCAGCCCTTATTTTGGGTGTCTTTTTTTTGAAGAAGCACAAGAAAACGTAGACCCAATGAGCAGTAAGGGACATGTAATCTATGTTATGAGTGCTGGTCCACATATCTGTTGTGACATGAATAACCCCACCCTCCACAGTTTTAAGTGCAAGCATCACTGTCATTTTAAAGCCTGATAAATGTTTGTATTTCAACATAGGAAAAGTACCTTCGATGAGGAACATTGTAACGAGGCTCTGCTAATGTCATGAGCTCCCTAAAATCCTCATGATCTACCAAAGAGTATGGGAGAAGGGCTCTGGCTAACAGTTCACCGATTCTGTGATTAAGATGAAGGGTCTTTGGATGATTTCTAGTAAAGGTATTCTTCCTTTCAAATGCCTGAGACAGTGTTAGCTGTTTACAACATGTCCCTGCTGGTTTATTATACACTGTGCTTCGATGGGCAGATGGACGCGGAGATGGTGGACTAGGACTTATACATTCAGTGCCATCACTGGATGTGCAACTGGTACTAATGGTGCTGGCATTGGTGGTAACAGTGATCCTAGGGCTGGCAGTGGTTCTGCCCGCATCAAGTTCAGACAATTCAGTATCCATTTCAGATTCCTGACCCTTCTCACGTGCGGTCTGGAAGAGGGAGGACATGGGTTTTGGATGATCAAGCAAAACTGAATGCTTTTTCAGATGGTGTTTAAGAGCTGTAGTGCCAAGGCATGACACAACTTTACCATGACTTACACTCTGTTTACACAGGGAACAAATTGCTCTGCATGGATCAGTTTTACTGACAGAGAAATAATTCCACACCTCAGATGTGACAGATTTTGTTTGAGTGCTAGGAAGATAGCTAAAGACTGTTTGTGTCTTTTCATCTGTCCTAACAGAACCCGGGACATGCTCCTTGGTGCTAGAAGAGTGGGCAGAAGACTCTGATGGATTTTCATTGCTGGCCAACACAGAAGTGGTGGATTCAAAGGATATGTCCTTTTCATTGCCAGCAGTGCTGGATGTATTTGCAAGTGCACTACCTGATTCATTGTCAGCAGACTTGCTCATTTCACTTTGTTGAGGAAGTAATGATTCGTCGCGACACACAACAGTGTCGGACTGAGACAAGAGCTACTGTCTGAGTCAGAGAGGGACTCACTGTCACTTGCATTATGCTGCTAGTCACAGGGATCTTAACAGCATGAATGGCATACCTTATGGTGCCTCTCCATGTGACCCCAGCAGCTGTACAGGTTTTCTTAAAGGTCCCTTTACCACACTTCACTGTTGCTCTTGCTGTTTCTTGAATTTTTATCACATGAAACATTTTGGTTATTTCTGCTAGCACCAGGATTACCACTACCACCAACACTTACTCCAACACCATCACCAGATGCTTCATCTATGTTGGTGTCAGCTATAACAGTACCAGTATACTGCGGTGAACACACCCACACCCACACAATTCCTGTGTAAGAAAGCAATGTGATCAGATCGCTGGCCAACTCAAAATTTTATTTTGGTTGTGTGACACTGTGATGCAGTAGACTGAAAGTAATTAAAGAATATGATGGTTTGCAACTAAAGGATCCCAGGTTCAAGGCTTACAGAATGATTGAGCTGCTGGGCATAGGCATACACATAGCAGTCAAGGCGCACAGCAGCAGGGTGATGGGCTGACCACAGGAGATGGAGTCTCATCGCAACTCAGGAATGAGAATTATATTTCTACACTTCTGTCATGTAAGTTAATGCCACCACACAACTGGCCACTGGGCTTCTCTGTAACACACACTGGGTAAGGTACAGTGCAGTCAGGGGCACACAGCAGCAGATGAGGCTGGACTCACAGGAGACCGGACTCACATACACAACCTGGGAATGGGAATGATATTTCTATGCTTCAGTCATAAGGTTAAATGCCACCACACAACTGGCCACTGGGCTTCTCTCTTAACACACACTGGGTAGGGTACGAGTGCAGTCAAGGGGCACACACAGCAGGGGTGATGGGCTGGCCACAGGAGATGGAGTCACATACAGAACACACAACTCAGGAATGAGAATTATATTTCTACACTTCTGTCAGTATAGATTAATGCCATCACACAACTGGCCACTGGCTCTCTTGACACACACTGGGTAGGGTACAGATTTATTTGCCTTTTTGCCCCTTGTTATATACTTGTTGCTGGCAGCTGCTGAGTGTGCACCACTGTGCAGTGCTGCAGTTTCAATCATAATCACATTTCAGAAAGGTTCTTCTTTTAATTTTTTTATTCTCTCTCCTGAGTCCTGATATTGATCTTGGTCTCGATCCTTATTCCCTTCCCAATTCTTGATTAGTCCCTCCACCTGAACCTTCCCCTAGTCCCACACCCGACCGTTAATTTATTGAGCCTTTTTTTCAGCCTTTCTCTCATTCTCGGTTTCTCAGGCCTGCTTAGCCCTTTTTCACAGAAAAATGGATGATGGAATTTTTTAAATAATTCAAGTGCTGCAGTCCGATTGTGGCTACACTGATCTGGGCCCTGGCCTAGTAAGTAGTATTGGGCAAGAATGCTGGCTGCGGTAGTAGCGGTACACTACAGTTAAGTAGGCTGCTGCTGCCTCCTGAAATCCTCAGCAAATGGCGCTCTGTCTCGGCTTGCATCTGCCTAAATAAATACCCCCACAGATCCCACGCTCGTGCAGCTTACTCGACCCCCACCTGACCACATAGTATTGGTCAGGTGGTGAGGATGACTTCACTTGAGCGCACGTAAGTATGTTACACGCTTGAACTGTGAGACAACTCGCGTGTGATCTGGCAAGACTGGCAGCCCAACACTGCTGCTGCTGCTGCACCCTCCACCATCAGGGCTGCCACTTGCCTGCTGCTGCTGGGACATGCCTCCTCCAGTCCCACACATACCCCACACCCCCATCAGGGCTGCCTGCTGGGACGTGTCTCTGCCTCCTCCCACACACACAAGTCATCAGCTGGGACTCAGATTCGAACCCTTTTGCGAACCTTTTAGTGTTCGAGTTCTAAGTTAGAACTCGAACACCAGGGTTTGAGGAGGGTTCAAATCTTTGATGAACTAGTTCTGACAACCCTAACACACACACACACTCAAAAGTGGGTTAGGTTTCAAATAAATTAACTTTAAACTCTTAAGCTGCAATACTGTCCTGTAATTAATACAAAAACAGTCAAAATGAATTTTTTTAGCCAAAATTAATCGACTAAACAGGGGATAAGATAGGCTGTCCTGTAGATATGCTTAACAAATAATTAGACTAGGTAAATCAGATATAAAACAAGCTGAAGTGGTTCACAGAATCAGAAGAGGAACAAAAGCAGAAAGTCGCAAAGTTCAGAATGAGCTGAGGAAAAGAGGGCTGTAGGGTCTAGCACAGTCTGTGAGGTCTGGGTTTAGCGTACCTTCTTTTGTGAGTGGAGACCATGGCAGGAGCTCCAAGCAGCATGGGGCGGGGTTCCAAAGCTGGAAGTAAAAAAGGAAGCTGGGAGTTAAAATACTGGGAGGACGGGGTTGGTAGAAGATGGTGACAAAATACAGAAACCAGATAACAGGCTAGGATAAGGTGAGCTAGACACTCACACACACACACACGGGGGTTTAGTATCAGATTAATAAATTTTAAACTCTTAAGCTGCAATGCTGTCCCATTATTAATACAAAAACAGTAAAAATAAATTTTTTAGGCAAAATTAATCTCTCTAAACAGATGATAAAGCAGGCTCTCCTGTTGATATGCTTAAAGAATAATTCAACCAGGTAAATCAGATATAAAACATCCTGAGGAGGGTTGCAGAATCAGAGGAGGAACACAAGTTAAAAGTCTGCAAGTTCAGAATGGACAGAAGAACTGCCAGCCCACTGGCACAATGGTTGATTCCGCTTGCAGCGCCGGTGACCGGGTTGGAATGGACTCGGTCGCTGGAGGACCACCGAAGAATGGTGAAGCTCCCAAGGTCTGCTCTCCTTCTCCGGGAGGGTAGGGACACCATCCAGTGCTTGACAGATCCCTGGTGGAGGCTGGGGGTACTGCAGCAACCGGCGCTCAGCAGCACTTCGGAGGTGGGGCAGAAGCAGGTCGTCATTGCACATCCCCACCTCCTGAGAAACTAAGCAAGGAGAGAGAAAACACTCCTGCACCCGCTGGCACAATGAAGCCTGCTCTGGCTGCATTAGGCACTCAGGCCAACTCCTGCCACTCCAAAGTTCATGACATCCTTGGACAAGGTGCCTTGACCCTGCCCTGGGGGAAAGCCAGGGGTTCAAGAAGGACGGCTTGAATGTGGCTGCTGCAGCCAGAGTCCATGACCAGGCTGATGGTCCTGCAAAGGAATGCAGGGGAGTAAAAAGTGTAATTGGAAAAAAAGAATGGGCTGAAGAAAATAGGGGTTGTAGGGTCTAGTGCTGTCTGTGAGGTCCAGGTTGAGCGACTTCTTTTGTGAGTGGTGAACATGGGAGGAGCCTATAGCGGCATGTGGTGGGGATTATAAGGCTGGAAGAAGAAAAGGGAGCAGGGAGTTAAAATACTAGGAGGAGGGGTTGGTAAAAGTTGGTCACAAATTACAGAAATCAGAAAACAGGCTTTGAGAAACTGAAGAGAGAGAGACACACACACACACACACACAGAGGTTAGGTTTCAGATGAACTAACTTTAAACTGTTATGCTGCAATGCTGTCCAATAATTAATAGAAAAACAGTAAACATGATTTTTTTAGCCAAAATTATTCTCTCTAAACAGATGATAAAGCAAGTGGTCCTGTAGATATGCTTAAAGAAAAACTTAAGGTTAATCAGATATAAAGCAGGCTGAGGAGGTTCACAGAATTAGAGAAGGAACACAAATAAAAAGTCACTAAGTTCAGAATGGGCTAAAAAAAGATGGCTGCAGGGTCCAGTGCAGTCTGTAAAGTCTGGGTTCAGAGTACCTTTGATTGTGAGTGGAGAAGATGGCAGGAGGTTGAGGCGGTACGGGGTGGGGTTCCAAGCCTGAAGTAGAAAAGTTAGCTGGGAGTTAAAGGGGAAGTAAACATTGCAGGAGTCACTCAAATTGTGAAAGCACAAAGACAAGACAATTCAAACGAGGTGCTAGTCTTAGCTGTATGTGTCAGGAGTCCTGAGACATGAATACCAAATTATCTGTTAATGAAAACAAAGCAGCAGCCATTTCATGTAATCTTAAAGCAGGATGTGATGTCACTGAGGGGCCAGCTCTATGTTGTTAATTACAACTTACACCTCAGTGACATCACTTTTTGTCTCAGGATCCAATGAAATAGCTGCTGCCTTGTTTTGATTTACAGAGTATTTAGATATTCATATCTCAGGACTCCTGACACCTACAAGGAAGTTCCATACCTCATTAGAAATATCTTTTTATAGGCTTTCACAATTTGAGAGACCCCTGCAGTGTTTACTTCCCTTTTAAAATACTTGGAGGAGGAGGTTGATTGAAGATGGTCACAAAATACAGAAATCAGATAACAGGCTAGGAGACAGTGAGAGAGAGAGAGAGGGAGAGAGGGTGAGACAATTTTACACACGCACACACACACACACACACTCACACACGGGGGTTAGGTTTCAGAAGGATTAACTTTAAACTCTTAAGCTGCAATGCTGTCCAATAATTAATACAAAAACAGTAAAAATTATTTTTTTGAGTCAAAATGAATCTCTGTAAACAGATGATAAAGCTAGCTGTCCTGTAGATATGCTTAAGAAATAATTAAACCAGGTAAATCAGATATAAAACAGGCTGAGAGATTCATAGAATTAGGAGGAACACAAGTAAAAATTCACTAAGTTCAGAATGGACTGAAGAAAAGTGGGCTGTAGGGTCTAGCACAGTCTATGAGGTCAGATTCAGTGTACTTTCTTTTGTTTGTGGAGAAAATGGCAAGAGCTCCAGGTGGCATGGACTGAGGTTCAATGCTGGAAGAAGAAAAGGGAGCTCGGAGTTAAAATACTAGGAGGAGGGGTTGGTAGAAGATGGTCACAAAATCAAGAAATCAGATAATAGGCAGGAGAAACTGAGAGAGAGAGAGAGAAATACACACACACACACACACACACACACACACACACACACACACACACACATATACACACTCACACACACACACACACACACACACACACACACACACACACACACACATGAGTTAGGTTTCTGATGAATTAACTTTAAACTCTTATAGGAGTAGTCCAACGATACTGTAAAAACATATGTTGTGCAGAGTGTTTTGATTTGTGTTAGTTGTTGTGTGTCCTTCCTCTGTCTGCTATTAAGAGTTTTTCCTAAATTAGCCTGCTAGCTTTAGGGTAGTTTTACAACCCTGGAGATCTGAGATAGCTTAATTGTATTTCTTTGTCCTGGAATGCACATTCCCTCATGTGACAGTGATGTTGCAGAGACCATAAATCCAGCAGAAAGCACTGCTTTTCAATCAGTTCACAACAGTAGAGATGGCTATATTTTAAAATCTATAGAATTCAGCTTAGTGAGTACCCTCATCATAAAGATCTTACTGTCCAGAAGAACTTTGCTGCTGGTAATTTTTGTGCAGCTTGTAAAGCTTCCAAGATATTTAGTTTGTTTGGCATGTGTGTGCTGAATGTTGGGTCTCTGCTACATCACTGTCACATAAGAGAAGATGTACTGTGGGAAAAAGGAAAACAATTAATCTGTCTAAGATGAAGGTCCTCAGGGGTCATGAAACTAGCATAAAGCTAGCAGACTAATTTAGGAAAAACTCCTAATAGCAGTCAGAGGGAAGGAAACACTAGAACTTCACATACAAATTAAAACACTCTGCACAACATACATTTTTTGCAAGTTTTGGGTGGACTCCTCTTTTACGCTGCAAAGCTATCCCATAATTAATACAAAAACAGTAATAATGATTTTATAGCTGAAATTATTCTCTCTAAATAGTTTATAAAGCAGGTGGTCCTGTAGATATACTTAAAAAAACTTAAATAAGGTAAATCAGATATAAAACAGGCTGAGGAGGTTCACAGAATGAGAGGAGGAACACAATTATAAAAGTCAATAAGTTCAGAATGGGCCAAAGAAAAGAAGGCTGTAGGGTCTAACGCAGTCTATGAGGTCAGGGTTCAGTGTATCTTTTTTTGTGATTGGAGAAGATGGCAGGAGGTCCAGGCAGCAAGAGGTGGGGTTCCAAAACTGGAAGGTGAAAAGTAAGCTTTGAGTTAAAACACTGGGAGGAGGGGGGGTTGGTAAAAGATAGTCACAAAATCCAGAAATCAAATAAGATGCTAGGACAAATAGAGAGAGAGAGAGACACACACACACACACACACACACAAACACACACACACACACACCCCAACACACACACACACACACACACACACACACACAGAAAAGGGGTTTAGGTTTCAAATGAATTAACTTTGAACTCTTAGTTGCAATGCTGCCCCATAATTTATACTGAAAAGACTAAAATGTTGAAAAGAATCTCTAAAGAGATGATAAAGCAGGCTGTCCTGTAGATATGCTTGAAAATTAATTAAACCAGGTAAATCAGATATAAAACAGGCTGAGGAAGATCACAGAATCAGGAGGAACACAAGTAAAATGCCACTAAGTTCAGAATGGGCTGAAGAAAACAGGGCTGTAGTGTCTAGCGCAGTCTGTGAGACCCGGGTTCAGCGTACCTTCTTTTGTGGGTGGTGAACATGGGAGGAGCTCTAGGCGGCATGGGGTGGGGTTTACAAGGCTAGAAGAAGAAAAGAAGCTCAGAGTTAAAATACTAGGAGAGGGGTTGGTAAAAGATGGTCACAAACTACAGAAATCAGAAAACAGGCTTTGAGAAACTGAAAAGAGAGACACACACACAGGGTTAGGGTTCAGATGAACTAACCTTAAACTGTTACTTCTAATGCTGTCCAATAATTAACAGAAAAACAGTAAACATGATTTTTAGCCAAAATTATTCTCTCTAAACAGATGATAAAGCAGGTGGTCCTGCAGAATGTTAAAGAAAACTTAAGGTTAATCAGATATAAAGCAGGCTGAGGAGGTTCACAGAATCAGAGGAGAAACACAAGTAAAAAGTCACTAAGTTCAGAATGGCTGAAAAAGATGGCTGCAGGGTTCAGTGCAGTCTGCAAAGTCTGGGTTCAAGTACCTTTGATTGTGAGTGGGAAAAGATGGCAGGAGGTTGAGGCGATGCAGGTGGGGTTCCAAACATGAAGTATAAAAGTTAGCTGGGAGTTAAAGGGGAAGTACATTGCAGGAGTCACTCAAATTGTGAAAGCACAAAGACAAGACAATTCAAACGAGGTGCTAGTCTTAGCTGTATGTGTCAGAGTCCTGAGATATGAATATCAAATTATCTGTTAATGAAAACAAAGCAGCAGCCATTTCATGTAATCTTAAAGCAGGAAGTGATGTCACTGAGGGACCAGCTCTATGTTATTAATTACACCTTGCCCCTCAGTGACATCACTTTTTGTTTCAGGATCCCATGAAATGGCTGCTGCCTTGTTTTGATTTACAGAGTATTTAGATATTCATATCTCAGGATTCTTGACACCTACAAGGAAGTTCCATACCTCATTAGAAATATATTTTTATAGGCTTTCAAAATTTGAGAGACCCCTGCAATGTTTACTTCCCCTTTAAAATACTTGGAGGAGGGGGTTCATTGAAGATGGTCTAAAAATACAGAAATCAGATAACAGGTTAGGAGACAGGGCGAGAGAGGAGAGGTTGAGACAATTTACACACACACACACACACACACACACACACACACACACGCATATGGGTTAGGTTTCAGACGGATTAACTTTAAACTCTTAAGCTGCAATGCTGTCCAATAATTAATACAAAAACAGTAAAAATGAATTTTTTGAGCCAAAATGAATTTCTGTAAACAGATGATAAAGCCAGCTGACCTGTAGATATGCTTAAAAAATAATTAAACCAGGTAAATCAGATATAAAACAGACTGAGGAGATTCACAGAATTAGGGGAGGAACACAAGTAAAAATTCATTAAGTTCAGAATGGACTGAAGAATAGAGGGCTGTAGGGTCTAGCACAGTCTGTGAGGTCCGGGTTCAGCGTTCCTTCTTTTGTTTGTGGAGAAAATGGCAAGAGCTCCAGGTGGCATGGACTGGGGATTCAATGCTGGAAGAAGAAAAGGGAGCTGGGAGTTAAAATCCTAGGAGGATGGGGTTGGTAGAAGGTGGTCACAAAATACAGAAATCAGATGACAGGCAGGAGAAACTGAGAGAGAGTAAGACACATACACACACGGTTAGGTTTCTGATGAATTAACTTTAAACTCTTGAAGGATAGTCCACCCATACTTGCAAAAACATATGTTGTGCAGAGTGTTTTGATTTTAAGTTAAGTTGTTGTGTGTCCTTCCCTCTGTCTGCTATTAAGAGTTTTTTCCTAAATTAGCCTGCTAGCTTTAGGGTAGTTTTATAACCCCTGGAGATCTGAGATAGCTTAATTGTATTTCTTTGTCCTGGAATGCACCTTCCCTCATGCGACAGTGATGTTGCAGAGACCATAAATCCAGCAGAAAGCACTGCTTTTCAATCAGTTCACAACAGTAGAGATGGCTATATTTTAAAATCTATAGAATTCAGCTTAGTGACTACCCTCATCATAAAGATCTTACTGTCCAGAAGAACTTTGCTGCTGGTAATTTTTGTGCAGCTTGTAAAGCTTCCAAGATATTTAGTTTGTTTGGCATGTGTGCTGAATGTTGGGTCTCTCTACATCACTGTCACATAAGAGAAGATGTACTGTGGGAGAAAGGAAAACAATTAATCTGTCTAAGATGAAGGTCCTCAGGGGTCAAGAAACTAGCATAAAGCTAGCAGACTAATTTAGGAAAAACTCCTAATAGCAGTCAGAGGGAAGAAACACTAGAACTTCACATACAAATTAAAACACTCTGCACAACATACATTTTGCAAGTTTGGGTGGACTCTCTTTACGCTGCAAAGCTATCCCATAATTAATACAAAAACAGTAATAGTGATTTTTATAGCTGAAATTATTCTCTAAATAGTTTATAAAGCAGGTGGTTCTGTAGATATACTTAAAAACTTAAATAAGGTAAATCAGATATAAAACAGGCTGAGGAGGTTCACAGAATGAGAGGAGGAACACAATTATAAAAGTCAATAAGTTCAGAATGGGCCAAAGAAAAGAAGGCTGTAGGGTCTAACGCAGTCTGTGAGGTCAAGGTTCAGTGTATCCTTTTTTGTGATTGGAGAAGATGGCAGGAGGTCCAGGCAGCAAGAGGTGGGGTTCCAAAACTGGAAGGTGAAAAGTAAGCTTTGAGTTAAAACACTGGGAGGAGGGGGGGTTGGTAAAAGATAGTCACAAAATCCAGAAATCGAATAAGATGCTAGGAGAAATAGAGAGAGAGAGAGACAGAGACACACACACACACACAAACACACACACACACACACACACACACACACACACACAGAAAAGGGGTTTAGGTTTCAAATGAATTAACTTTGAACTCTTAAGTTGCAATGCTGCCCCATAATTTATACGAAAAGACTAAAATGCTGAAAAGAATCTCTAAAGAGATGATAAAGCAGGCTGTCCTGTAGATATGCTGAAAATTAATTAAACCAGGTAAATCAGATATAAAACAGGCTGAGGAAGATCACAGAATCAGAGGAGGAACACAAGTAAAATGCCACTAAGTTCAGAATGGGCTGAAGAAAACAGGGCTGTAGTGTCTAGCGCAGTCTGTGAGACCCGGTTCAAGCGTACCTTCTTTTGTGGGTGGTGAACATGGGAGGAGCTCAAGCGACGGGGTGGAGTTTACAAGGCTAGAAGAAGAAAAGGAAGCTCGGAGTTAAAATACTAGGAGAGGGTTGGTAAAAGATGGTCACAAACTACAGAAATCAGAAACAGGCTTTGAGAAACTGAAAAGAGAGAGAGACACACACAGGGGTTAGGTTCAGATGAACTAACCTTAAACTGTTAAGCTACAATGCTGTCCAATAATTAACAGAAAACAGTAAACATGATTTTTGCCAAAATTATTCTCTCTAAACAGATGATAAAGCAGGTGGTCCTGCAATATGCTTAAAGAAAACTTAAGGTTAATCAGATATAAAGCAGGCTGAGGAGGTTCACAGAATCAGAGGAGAAACACAAGTAAAAGTCACTAAGTTCAGAATGGGCTGAAAAAGATGGCTGCAGGGTTCAGTGCAGTCTGCAAAGTCTGGGTTCAAGTACCTTTGATTGTGAGTGGAAAAGATGGCAGGAGGTTGAGGCGATAAGGTGGGGTTCCAAACATGAAGTATAAAAGTTAGCTGGGAGTTAAAGGGAAGTATACATTGCAGGAGTCACTCAAATTGTGAAAGCACAAAGACAAGACAATTCAAACGAGGTGCTAGTCTTAGCTGTATGTGTCAGAGTCCTGAGATATGAATATCAAATTATCTGTTAATGAAAACAAAGCAGCAGCCATTTCATGTAATCTTAAAGCAGGAAGTGATGTCACTGAGGACCAGCTCTATGTTATTAATTACACTTGCCCTCAGTGACATCACTTTTGTTTCAGGATCTGAAATGGCTGCTGCCTTTTGATTTACAGAGTATTTAGATATTCATATCTCAGGATTCTTGACACCTACAAGGAAGTTCCACTCATTAGAAATATATTTTATAGGCTTTCAAATTTGAGAGACCCTGCAATGTTTACTTCCCTTTAAAATACTTGGAGGAAGGGGTTGATTGAAGATGGTCTAAAAATACAGAAATCAGATAACAGGTTAGGAGACAGGGCAAGAGAGAGGGAGAGAGGTTGAGACAATTTTACACACACACACACACACGCATATGGGTTAGGTTTCAGATAGATTAACTTTAAACTCTTAAGCTGCAATGCTGTCCAATAATTAATACAAAAACAGTAAAAATGAATTTTTTGAGCCAAAATGAATTTCTGTAAACAGACGATAAAGCCAGCTGACCTGTAGATATGCTTAAAAAATAATTAAACCAGGTAAATCAGATATAAAACAGACTGAGGAGATTCACAGAATTAGGGGAGGAACACAAGTAAAAATTCATTAAGTTCAGAATGGACTGAAGAATAGAGAGGCTGTAAGGTCTAACACAGTCTGTGAGGTCCGGGTTCAGCGTTCCTTCTTTTGTTTGTGGAGAAAATGGCAAGAGCTCCAGGTGGCATGGACTGGGGATTCAATGCTGGAAGAAGAAAAGGAGCTGGGAGTTAAAATCCTAGGAGGATGGGGTTGGTAGAAGATGGTCACAAAATACAGAAATCAGATGACAGGCAGGAGAAACTGAGAGAGAGAGTAAGACACATACACACACGGGTTGGGTTTCTGATGAATTAACTTTAAACTCTTGAAGGAGTAGTCCACCCATACTTGCAAAAACATATGTTGTGCAGAGTGTTTTGATTTGTGATTAAGTTGTTGTGTGTCCTTCCCTCTGTCTGCTATTAAGAATTTTTCCTAAATTAGCCTGCTAGCTTTAGGTAGTTTTAACCCCTGGAGATCTGAGATAGCTTAATTGTATTTCTTTGTCCTGGAATGCACCTTGCCACATGTGACAATGATGTTGCAGAGACCATAAATCCAGCAGAAAGCACTGCTTTACAATCAGTTCACAACAGTAGAGATGGCTATATTTTAAAGTCTATTGAATTCAGCTTAGTGACTACCCTCGTCATAAAGATCTTACTGTCCGGAAGAACTTTGCTGCTGGTAATTTTTGTGCAGCTTGTAAAGCTTCCAAGATATTTAGTTTGTTTGGCATGTGTGTGCTGAATGTTGGGTCTCTGCTATATCACTGTCACATGGAGAAGATGTACTGTGGGAAAATGGAATACAATTAATCTGTCTGAGATGAAGATCCCAAGAGTAGTGAAACTAGCATAAAGCTAGCAGACTAATTTAGGAAAAACACCTAATAGCAGTCAGAGGGAAGGAAACACTGGAAGATCACATACAAATTAAAACACTCTGTACAATGTATATTTTTTGCAAGTTTTGGGTGGACTGCTCCTTTAAGCTGCAGTGCTGTCCCATAATTAATACAAAAGAGTAATAATGATTTTTTTAGCTGAAATTATTCTCTTTAAACAGTTTATAAAGCAGGTGGTCCTGTAGATATGCTTAAAAAAACTTAAATAAGGTTTATCAGATAAAAAGAGGCTGAGGAGGTTCACAGAATGACAGGAGGAACACAATTATAAAAGTCAATAAGTTCAGAATGGGCCAAAGAAAAGAAGGCTGTAGGGTCTAACGGGTCTGTAGGTCCAGAGTTCAGTGTATCTTTTTGTGATTGGAGAAGATGGCAAGAGGTCCAGGCAGCAAGAGGTGGGGTTCCAAAGCTGGAAGGTTGAAAAGTAGCTTTGAGTTAAAACACTGAGAGGAAGGGGTTGGTAAAGATAGTCACAAAATGCAGAAATCAAATAAGATGCTAGGAGAAAGAGAGAGAGAGAGAGAGACAGAGACACACACACACACACAACACACACACACACACACACACACACACACACAGAAAAGGGTTTAGGTTTCAAATGAATTAACTTTGAACTCTTAAGTTGCAATGCTGCCCTAATTTATCAGAAAAGACTAAAAAGCTGGAAAGAATCTCTCTAAAGAGATAATAAAGCAGGCTGTCCTGTAGATATGCTTAAAAATTAATTAAACCAGGTAAATCAGATATAAAACAGGCTGAGGAAGATCACAGAATCAGAGGAGGAACACAAGTAAATGTCACTAAGTTCAGAATGGGCTGAAGAAAGGGCTGTAGTGTCTAGCACAGTCTGTTTGGCCTGGGTTCAGTGTACCTTCTTTTGTGGGTGGTGAACATGGGAGGAGCTCTAGGCAGGATGTGGTGGGGTTTACAAGGCTGGAAGAAGAAAAGGGAGGTGGGAGTTAAAATACTAGAGAGGGGTTGGTAAAAGATGGTCACAAACTACAGAAATCAGAAACAGGCTTTGAGAAACTGAAAGAGAGAGACACACACACACACAGGTTAGGGTTCAGATGAACTAACCTTAAACTGTTAAGCTTCACAATGCTGTCCAATAATTAATAGAAAACAGTAAACATGAATTTTTACCCAAAACTATTCTCTCTAAACAGATGATAAAGCAGGTGGTCCTGTAGATATGCTTAAAGAAAACTTAAGGTTAATCAGATATAAAGCAGGCTGAGGAGGTTCACAGAATCAGAGGAGAAACACAAGTAAAAAGACACTAAGTTCAGAATGGGCTGAAAAAGGATGGCTGCAGGGTCCAGTGCAGTCTGTAAAGTCTGGGTTCAGAGTACCTTTGATTGTGAGTGGAGAAGATGGCAGGAGGTTGAGGCAGTATGCGGTTGGGTTCCAAACCTGAAGTTGAAAAGTGAGCTTTGATTTAAAGGGGAAGTAAACATTGCAGGAGTCACTCAAATTGTGAAAGCACAAAGACAAGACCATTCAAACGAGGTGCTAGTCTTAGCTGTAGGTGTCAGGAGTCCTGAGATATGAATATCAAATTATCTGTTAATGAAAACAAAGCAGCAGCCATTTCATGTAATCTTAAAACAGGAAGTGATGTCACTGAGGGGCCAGCTCTACGTTGTTAATTACAACTTGCCCCTCAGTGACATCACTTTTTGTCTCAGGATTCCATGAAATGGCTGATGCCTTGTTTTGATTACAGCATTTAGATATTCATATCTCAGGACTCTTTGACCCTGCAAGAAGTTCCATACCTCATTAGAAATATCTTTTACAGGCTTTCACAATTTGAGAGACCCCTGCAAAGTTTACTTCCCTTTAAAATACTTGGAGGAGGGGTTGATTGAAGATGGTCACAAAATACAGTAGAAACATAGAAACATAGAATTTGATGGCAGGTAAGAACCGCTTGGCCACCCAGTCTGCCCATTTTCCTACCTAACAGATAAGCTGCAGATCCTAATTAACCAACAGCTTACTTCCTCTTACCCCCCCACTAGGACTGCCTTATGTCTGTCCCATGCATTCTTGAATTCCCCCACTGTTCTTGACTCCACGACCTCCTCAGGGAGGCTGTTCCATGCATCCACAACCCTCTCAGTGAAAAAATACTTCCTCACATTACCTCTGAGCCGTCCTCCCTCTATCTTCAAATTCTGCCTCCTTGTTCTTGCACATCACTTTTTCTGAAAGATGCCACCCTCTTGGACTTTGTTGATTCCCTTGAGGTACTTGAAAGTTTCTATCATGTCCCCTCTCTCCCTCCATTCCTCAAGGGTATACATATTAAGCTCCTTTAGTTTTTCTTTGTATGTCTTCTGGTGCAGACCCTGCACCATTTTGGTTGCCCTCCTCTGGACAGCCTCCACTCTGTCTATGTCTTTGCGAGATGGGGTCTCCAGAACTGCACACAGTACTCCAGATGGGTCTCACCAACTGTCTGTACAGAGGGATAACATCTTCCTTTTCTTCTATTGATGCCTCTCACTGTGCATCCAAGTATCCCCCCCAGCCTTCCTCACTGCCTTCTCACATTGCTTGCCCACTGTTCAGTCATCTGATATAATTACCCCCAGGTCCCTTTCCATTTTTACTGTTGTCAGTATCTCACCCCCATTGTGTACTCTTGCCCTGGGTTTTTGTTTCCCAGGTGCATTACCTTGCACTTCTTTGCATTGAATCTGAGCTGCCATACATTTGACCATTCCTCCAACCTTGCCAAGTCCCTTCTCATCCTTTCCACTCCATCTAGTGTATCAACCCTGTTGCAGATCTTTGTGTCATCTGCAAAGAGACATACTTTTCCTTCCAGTTCCTCTGCAATGTCACTTATAAAGACATTAAAAAGGACTGGTCCCAGTACTGAACCCTGTGGTACCCCACTAGTAACCCTCCTTTCTTCACTGTGGACTTCATTTACTACTACCCTTTGTGTCCTGTTGTCTAGCCAATTTTTTATCCAGGCTACCACCTTGGGACTCACTCCAAGGCTGGCTAACTTGTGTATTAATCTTTTGTGTGGGACTGTATCAAATGCCTTGCTAAAATCTAGGTAAGCCATGTCCACAGCCCCTCCTTGGTCTACTACTTTGGTCACCCAGTCAAAGAAATCTATTAGATACGTCTGCACTAACCTTCCATCATGAATCCATGCTGCCTTGGGTCCTGTGCCCCACTAGCCTCTAGGTACTCAACAATTCTTTCCTTCAGAAGTGATTCCATCATTTTACCTACCACTGAAGTCAAACTAACAGGTCTGTAGTTACCTGCCTCTGTCCTGCTCCCACTTTTGTGAAGAGGAATCACATCAGCCCTCCTCCAGTCCTCAGGTATGACCCCATTCTCCCATGATTAGTTAAAGATAGTAGTCAGTGGTGTCATTAGTTCTACCCTTAGTTCTTTTAGAATTCTTGGGTGAATCCCATCAGGCCCCATTGCTTTGTCCTTCTGATCCAAGTAATCATATAACAGGCTAGGAGAGAGGGAGAGAGAGAGAGAGAGAGAGAGAGAGAGAGGGTGAGACAATTTTACACCCCCCACACACACACACAGGTTAGGTTTCAAATAGATTAACTTTAAACTCTTAAGCTGCAATGCTGTCCAATAATTAATACAAAAACAGTAAAAATGAATTTTTTGAGCCAAAATGAATCTCTGTAAACAGATGATGAAGCAAGCTGTCCTGTAGATATGCTTAAAAAATAATTAAACTAGGTAAATCAGATATAAAACAGGCTGAGGAGATTCACAGAATTAGAGCAGGCACACAAGTAAAAATTCACTAAGTTCAGAAGGGACTGAAGAAAATAGGGCTGTAGAGTCTACAGAGTCTGTGAGGTCCGGGACCAGCATACCTTCTTTTGTTTGTGGAGAAAATGGCAAGAGCTCCAGGTGGCATGGACTGGGGATTCAATGCTGGAAGAAGAAAAGGGAGCTGGGAGTTAAAATACTAGGAGGAGGGGGTTGGTAGAAGATGGTCACAAAATACAGAAATCAGATAACAGGCAGGAGAAACTGAGAGAGAGGGAGAGAAAGACACACACACACACACACAGGTTAGGTTTCTGATGAAATAACTTTAAACTTTTAAAGGAGTAGTCCACCCATACTTGCAAAAAACATATGTTGTGCAGAGTGTTTTGATTTGTAAGTTAAGTTGTTGTGTGTCCTTCCCTCTGTCTGCTATTAAGAGTTTTTCCGAAATTAGCCTGCTAGCTTTAGGGTAGTTTTATGACCCCTGGAGATCTGAGATAGCTTAATTGTATTTCTTTGTCCTGGAATGCACCTTGGCTCATGTGACAGTGATGTTGCAGAGACCATAAATCCAGCAGAAAGCACTGATTTACAATCAGTTCACAACAGTAGAGATGGCTGTATTTTAAAGTCTATTGAATTCAGCTTAGTGACTACCCTCATCACAAAGATCTGACAGTCTGGAAGAATTTTGCTGCTGGTAATTTTTGTGCAGCTTGTAAAGCTTCCAAGATATTTAGTTTTTTGGCATGTGTGTGCTGAATGTTGGGTCTCTGCTATATCACTGTCACATGGAACAAGATGTACTGTGGGAAAAAGAATACAATTAATCTGTCTAAGATGAAGATCCCAGGAGTAGTGAAACTAGTATAAAGTCTAGCAGACTAATTTAGGAAAATTCCTAATAGCAGTCAGAGGGAAGGAAACACTAGAACTTCACATACAAATTAAAACACTGCACAATATATATTTTTGCAAGTTTTGGGTGGACTCTCTTTAAGCTGCAATGCTGTCCCATAATTAATACAAAAACAGTAATAGTGATTTTTTAGCTGAAATTATTTCTCTAAACAGTTCATAAAGCAGGTGGTCCTGTAGATATGCTTAAAAAACTTAAATAAGGTAAATCAGGTATAAAACAGGCTGAGGAGGTTCACAGAATGGGAGGAGGAACACAAGTATTAAGTCAATAAGTTCAGAATGGGCCAAAGAAAAAGAAGGCTGTAGGGTCTAGCACAGCCTGTGAGGTCAGGGTTCAGTGTATCTTCTTTTGTGAGTGGAGAAAATGGTAGGAGGTCCAGGCAGCAAGAGATGGAGTTCCAAAGCTGGAAGTTGAAAAGTGAGCTTTGAGTTAAAATACTGGGAGGAAGGAGGGCTGGTAAAAGATAGTCACAAGGGCAGATGTAACCCCTTTGTTACCAGGGGTTACTAGAATCCCAGTAAGACCTAGTAGTAGGCAGGGAAGGCAGCTTGTGAAACTCCAGTTAAATGGGTTTCACACTGTCTCACTCTGTCCTCAGTCACAGCTGAGACTTGAGAGATGACATCATAATAGAACTGTCGCAGCTGCATGAGCCACATTTGGAATCTTCAGCTCAGAGAATGAAGTTTAGAACTTTGGGAAATTCAAAGTGAGTCTTCAGTTTGTCCTTAAGCAAACAAGAAGGAAATCAGTAGTTGTCTGTTTCCCCCCCTCCCTCTGGGGGGGAGAAAAAGTTCTCTGTAGGCTCCAGGGCAATCCCTTTGCCCACTATGGAAGAAGCTGCCTAGTTTTGTTTTAAGTCTGTTCTTGTATAACAGCAAAGAAAGTGTTACTTTGCCTGTGGGGCACCTGCAACAAATGGGTGAGTGTTTGGCTCCATTTGAAGGGGCAAACAACTTCTTTTCTTCAGTTGGGAAGTAATGTGAACTGCTATTTGGGAGGACTATGTCTACTAGGACGAACAAATGGAGCAGTCTGTCAGTTTAAAGTCTAAATGGATTTAAAGTTCGCTGTAGAGGGGGTGAATCAGATCATCCACTGTTCAATCTACGTTCTACAGTTTTGAAGTTTTCTGTGTGTCCAGAAAAATGGCTGGGTATGGGCTGTGGGAGCTGGAGGTGGAAAACCCCCATCTTTAGTAACCAGGTCCACCTCTACGGATTTCTTCTGTGTTTTTGCTACTTGCCTCATGCACTTGGCCAGTGATGGGGTGGGTACCCAGACGTGGGTCGCAACTTGAAAATCTCTCTAGGAGTCACAGACTCTAAGTGGTGTGGGGAGCCACAGGATGGGAAAATTACTCCTTGTTGGATGGGAGTACTCCTTGTTTGATGGGAGTTTCGATTGGAAGTACGAAAACAAATCTCTCTAGGAGTCGCTGACTTCAAGTGGTGTGGGGAGCCACAGTTTGGGAGCCTCCTTGTTTGATGGGATGTCTTTCCAAGTAAAGTTTGGGTTCATTCGCCAAGTGGACCGTCAGTCGTGTGGTCAGAGGGAGCCAGGCCAGTCAGGCTATGTATCCAATGTGCATGCAAAGTCCGGCTGAGTGCCTGGTGGGTCCAAAGCCAGACATCTGTAGTAATGTGTTCATTCCTCAAATGGACCACTGTGTTTAACCTCTAATCTGCATTACAGTAACATAGCCCTTTGGGGACCATGCAGTGCTTTGTTTATGTTCAGTGAGTTAATAAATAAAAGCCACACTGAAAAATCCCAATTCTGGTTCTGGACATTACAGTTATTGCTTCCTGTGGTGGATTTACTTGGGTGCCCTGTGCAGAGTAGTCAAACCTAGGTCTCTTGTGCCAGGTAACCTCATCCTTCCCGAACCCGTAGATACCCACATATGTAATATATATATATATATATATATATATATATATATATATAGAGTATATTACAAAAATGGAGGCACCGCTTTAGTTTGTTTGGAAGGAAGGTGCTTGGGCAAGTGAGACAGCGTTTTGGCTACCTGGCAGTCGGTAGCCCAAAAAGTTGAAGCAATTTCCCTAGTGTGTGCTGTGTGCTGCAATCTTGTGCTGCTGTTTAAAAATGCCAACTGTTTACCAAGGAGCTGTAAAGCCAAAGTATGTGTCCTTGTCCTGCATCAACACAGTTTACAGCGTTTGTCAGTTTTGAAATAAAGTTCTGTGAAGGAAAGTGTGGAAAACCAGGGTAGCAACAGAGAAGGGGGATTCTACACTACTGCCCGCGATTGGCTTTTCGTCCACTGACCACCAGGGATGATTTGAGAGGGAGGGTTTACACAACCACTGCCCGCGATCGGGCTTTTCGGTCCACTGGACCATCAGGGATACGTTCAGGGGGAGCCACATTGCTGCCTGCACGATCAGGCTGGTGGCGGGGATTAAACTATGCCCGCGATCGGGCCAGTGGGGGTGGTGGGGGGATTTACAGTCAGCTGCCCGCGATCAGGCTTCGGGGGCACAGGGACTGGGTTAGCCAGCCACAGGTGGCAGCTGCTGTGTTGCACCCTGCAATGCAGCAGCTCACCTGTGGGTGGCCTCAACTTTAAGTTTTTTTTTTTGGCTCAAAGTTGTAAGCAGGTTGGGGTTGCGCTTGCATAACTCTGCACAGCCCTGCTGAATATCGGGCTGTGCAGTTTATGCATGGTTCCTCCCCCTCCAGTTCAGCATGCATTCATTTGCATTGCGCTGTTGCTCAGCATGTTTTCTGTGGCACAACTGCCTCCTGCTGAATATGGCAGAATGGTGCAAGTTCGGACTTGCGCAGGTGCAACCCTATTGCGCATGGCGCAACCCTTTTGAATATCCGGCCCATAATATACAGAATGTAAGCTGCCCATTGCAGATTGAGCGAAGTGAGAGTTATCAGCAATTACCTGGTGATCACTCCCAACAAGGACAGACAGGAGCATGGGACAAAGAACTAAAACAAATAAGGGATGAGTTGCATAATACAATAGTTGGTCTTAAAGATCTTATTGAGACTGCAGCGAAAGAACAGCCGCAGTATGATAGTGATAATAAACCACTTGTCTACAATCACTTTCTGGATAATGACTTGGCTGAGGTCTTAAGACATCCTCATATTGCCAACATCACTATGATGGAGCAGTTAATACTAATTAGGAGCGAACTTACTGCAATAAAAACTGAAGTGACTCTCAATATGAAACGTTTAAACAGATTATTACAGGATGAGAGATTGGAAGTGAGTAAGGGACAGAGTGATGGGGAGGTGCAAAACACACCCTTAATTAAACTAGAAGAGTCCCTGAAGGATTAGGTACTGAATATTGAACAAGGAATAGGAATTAAGCAGAAAATTGTAGGAAATATTAAAGGCTGTGACAATAAAAAAAAGATAAGGCCTACTAAAGTATAAAATAGGAAAGGGAAAAAGAAGGCAAATAAAAAAACAATAAGAGACAATGGGCAGGAATCATGAAAGGGATGCCCGGAGCATCCGAGATGCACCGGGGCATCCCCAATATGTGCCCAAGGGCGATTCAGGCAGGGCGACAATGCACTGGCGCAACCCCAATGCACTTGCACAACCCAGATGTGCCACAAACCACATGTAATGATATGCAACTCATCCGTAGGCTGTGGGGGTGTGCCATGCATGCAGTGCTAACCCCATTCATTAGCCCAAATCTGTGGCGCAACCCCGGGGCAAGTCTGGGGTTGCACCACAGAAAGATAAGTCTTGGAATATCGGTCTAAATCAGGGGCCACCTACGGCTGGCCACCGCACTGCGGGCAGCAGCACAGGCGTCCGACCACCCTGGCAGCCCAGTGAGCCCTCCCAAACCCCATGCCCCCGTACACTGCTGCCCCTGACAGTGGTACTCGTCATGCCCCCCAATCTCCCATACAGAGCCACTCACGGCAGCAGTAGTAGCTGAGAGGACCCCCCAATCTCCCGTACTGAGCCACTCATGGCAGCAGTAGCTGAGATGACCCCAGGTGCCCATATGTTGCCGCTACGGTGACGCTGGACTGCAGGCTGATCCCTCTGCCCCAAGCTCCCTATACTACCATCTCCCACAGCAGATGTGCAGCCAGCCCCATGTACACCCAACCCACCCTTCTCCCCAGCAGGACCCGCCATCGTGGCCAACTCCACCGCATACGCCATCAGCCACCAACTGAGCTGTCTGTGAATGACAGCTATTGCACAGCTGAAGCACTGCAGGCTGTGTGATAGCTGTCATTGCGAACAGCTCAGTAAATGACCATGTGCCTCAATTGGGCTAACCGCCCACCCGGGCAACAGGTCCCTTGCTGGGATGAGGAAGGGTGGGTGGTATACAGCAGGGCTGATGCGTCTTACATGGAAAAACAACTGTACTGGGGCTTGGGGTTGGGAGATATCGGCCTGCAGTCCGCTGCCGCCTAGCGACATCGTCAGGCTCGGGGGGTCATCTCAGCCACTACTGCCACTGTGGCCGTATGTATGGGAGATGGAGGTCTTCTCCTTACTACTGCCACCATGATCAGCTGCTATGGGGCTTGTGAATGGGTTCCTTCCCATACAATGCCGCCTGGTGCGCATGGCTTTCTGGGCTGGGGCTGTAGGGGTGGGGTGCAGGGTTATTATGCATTCTGCTGGGGATTCCTAGCCGGCAATATGAAATGGAGCCATAATGACATGTTAATGGCCCCATTGCATCATGCATGCCTAATGGGCTCATTTGCATGCCCCTGGCTGTGAATAGTGTTTTTGGCGCAGGGCATCCCGAGATACCCTGCCCCAATGGCCTCACTGCCTGTCATGGGGATGCTTCGGAGAAGCCTGGGATGCTCTGGGGCATCCTGGGCTGGGTGCACAGGTGCTATTCACAGAGGGGGTGCACTGGGGGCATCTCCTTGTGCCTCCTCTGTGAATAGCCCATTCTGCACCCAGTGCTTCTCCCCTGTGCTGGGGCAGTCGAGTTGCACTAGGCACATCTTCTTTGTGAATCCTGCCCAATGTGTAGATAAGGAACAAGAAATAAATTTATTGGATAGGGAGATATCTGACAATATTCAAAGAATATCCAATAATATAGAACTGAGGGGAATAGATGTAAATGGAGATAGAAATGAGGATGGTAAAGTCAGAAAACATCAAAAAAATATACAACAGGAAGTTGATGAGGAAATTCCCTGCGATGATTCCATACCTTAGGACCATTTTAATACTAGTGCAGAAGCCACAATTGTACTAAGAGGGGTTCAGAAGGAAATAGAGGAAAAAATTCAGATTAGGATAGAATTAGGGAAACTGTTATGTAGAGAATTCCTTGACCTGGAGATACAGAATGATGAGATTGTTGATGCAATAAGAGCAGATGACTTGACTTCAAGGGATATTATATTTCTTTTTTTAAAACATAGCAGGGTTGCACAATATATATGGAGAAATTCTGAAGCTCTATGTAGGGTTGATCTATCAATGGATTACCCTACAGAAATAGGAAATTTAAAAAATAATAAGATAATGACAAAATTGCACCTAGTAGTGCAATTAAGAAGCTTCACATCTCTAAACGACCTCTGGGTATTGAAGAACAACACTCGGACTGAAATGACACTTTCAGTTTTTGGAATAGACCGCACTGGGATAGAAACACATTCAAAACTGAAAATAATGATGGTCTGCCTAATTGCCAATCTCCTGGGCACTGAATTTTATGAAGATGATATAATTAAGGACAGAATCAATCTTATTGATAAGAAAGAGCTCTGAGTTTGTGTGCTCGAGTTCACGTGCTGTTTAGTTTTTATTTCTTTTCCTGAAGCTTGCTCCGGGTTTTTCTTTTATTTATTCTTTTTAGCTTTGGCTCACTGTGTGATACGTGACGGTTCATTATTTTAACTTTTTGCAGTGGATTAATGAATTGGCGAGCCTGAAGGAAGATTTGATTGGCTCCTACTGGTATTTTGAGTTAGTCTACTCAGGATGCCTAGGAGTGCTGTGTTTTGGGAGGCACAGAAGAACATTTTGGACCTAATATACCTCTGGGTGGCCAAGTTTTGATGGATTGACTTGAGCGCTGTGGAACTTGAGAGGACTGCTGGTGACCTTGCACCATCAGCGTCGTGAGTAAAAAAAAATATTGAAGAATGTGGAACATTGAGCTAGGCCAGAGCAGCAGTGTGTCTGAGTGCTGTGCGGGGGGGGGCTTCCTCAATGTATCTGGGGCTGGTGGCAACCTTACTTTCTGCAGCTGAGTGGGAGCTGCCCTTTGAGCTTCGGGGAGCTGGAATCTTATTTGGGTCTCTCAAAAATCCCTTATGGAGCATTCTCTATGGTTTGTTCCCTAGGGGACTGTAGCTGCAGGCTGCATGGAGTGGGATAGGATAGCCTGTGAGGTCCTAAGTTATTCGGGGGGTCCCCCATGGAGACTTAGTTACATGTCCCAGACTGCTGTGAAATAGACAATGCCTTGGACTGTTTTGGATTATATTGAAGAATTCTATAAAAAGGTTCCACGATTAAATGCTGTGGATTGGGTTACTGAAAATTATTGAGGAGTGCTTGGGCATTGAAAGTGATTAGCCTGGACTTGTCTCCTAATACTGGATCGAATCTGACTTTTTCCTGGACTTTATTGAGGATTTTATAATTGGTTGCTGTATTTTATTTTATTAGCTCCCCCCCACAATGTGAAAAAGATTTAATTTAGATTCTAAAACTGGAGTGGTGAGAGGACTCCAGTTTTATAAATTGCATTTTCCCTACAGGAGAGACAGGGAGGGCAGAAGGGGGGGGGTAGCTCTCTAAGTAAGTGAAGAGATGAAAGCAACTGAACAAAAGAGTAAACAGGAAAGAGAGGAGGCACTGTGGGTCACCTTAGAGACTGGAAATGGCACCACCATCCACACAGGGGTTGTATGCAGACCCCTGTGTCAGGGGGAGGTATTGGACAAGGATATAATAGAAGGCATACTTAGGATGGCAGAGAAAGGGGAGATACTGTTGATGGGGGGCCTTAATATGCCAGATATTAACTGGAGCACCTTTGCTGCAGCCACATCCAAAAGCAGGGCCATTCTTGATGCCCTTTAGGTGGCATGCCTCAGACAGCTAGTTTTGGAACCTACTAGTGAGGGTGCAAACTTAGACCTCATACTCTCAAATGGGGACAGTGAGAGGATCTCAGATCTAGAAGTGGGTAGCCATTTGGGAACAAGTGACCACCAAACAGTGTGGTTCATGATAAATTCAGCTACAGAGTCAAGCCATACAAAAGTGAGAGTTCTGGACTTCAGGAGGGCTGGCTTTGGCAAGATGGGAGAGTGCATTAGAAAAGCACTAGCAAACAGGCTAGAAGGAGGGGTGGAGCAACAATGGGGAAATATCAAAACTGCCATCACAGAGGCAACAAGTCTTTGTGTGAAGCAAATAAACAAATCAAAATGAAAGAAAAAGCCACCATGGTTCTCAAAAGAAGTGGCGGTGAAAGTTATGGAGAAAAATATAGCATTTAGGAAGTATAAGGAAACACAGAAGGAGCAGGACAGAGAACTGTACCAGTTAAAGCAGAAGGAAGCAGGGAGGTTAGTAAGAATAGCAAAGGCCCAAACATAGGAAAAGATAGCCAACTCAGTTAAGAAGGGGGATAAAACCTTTTATAGGTATATCAGGGAGCATAGAAAGACAAAGGGAGAGATAGTGAGACTGAATAGAATGGATGGTGGGTGGACAGACAGTGACAGTGAAAAATCAGGGATACTGAATGAATTCTTCTGTTCAGTATTCACAAAAGAGGAAGTGGGGGAGGTGCCTAATCCAATTAACAGAAGCACTCTGGAGAGGGGAGTCAATCCCAGTCCTTTCACAGAAGAAAGGGTTCTGAAATAACTCCTAAAATTGAAGGTGGCCAAATCAATGGGGCCAGATGGAATTCACCCCAGAATTCTAAAAGAATTAAGCAGAGAACTAGTGACACCACTGACTACTTTTTTTAACAAACAATGGGAGGATGGTGTGGTACCTGAGGACTGGAAGAAGGTTGATGTGATTCTCCTTCACAAAAGTGGGACCAATACAGAGGCAAGAAACTACAGACCTGTCAGTTTGACCTCTGTGGTAGCAAAAGTGATGGAATCACTTCTGAAGGAAAGAATTGTTGAGTACCTAGAGGCCAGTGGGGCACTGGACACAAGGTAGCATGGGTTCACAGCGGGAAGATCATGTCAGACGAATCTAATTGATTTCTTTGACTGGGTGACCAAAGTAGTAGACCAATGAGGGGCTGTGGACATGGCCTACCTAGACTTTAGCATAGCATTTGACACAGTCCCACACAAAAGATTAGTAGTGAAATTAACCAGCCTGGGAGTGGGTCCCAGGCTGGTAGCCTGGGTAAAACATTGGCTGAACAACAGGACACGGAAGGTAATTGTAAATGGAGTCCACTCTGAAGAAAGAAAGTTACTAGTGGGGTACCGCAGAGTTCAGCACTGGGTCCAGTCCTTTTTAATGTCTTTATCAGTGACATTGCAAAGGGACTAGAAGGAAAAGTATGCCTCTTTGCAGATGACACAAAGATCTGCAACAGGGCTGATACACAAGAAGGCATGGAAAGGATGAAAAGGGACTTGGCTAGGTTAGAGGAATGGTCAGAAGTATGGCAGCTTGGATTCAATGCAAAGCAGTGCAAAGTAATGCACCTGGGAAACAAAAACCCAGGGGAAGATTACACAATGAGGGGGAGGTAGAAACAACAACAAAAATGGAAAGGGACCTGGGGGTAATCATATCAGATGACCTTAAGGTTGGCAAGCAATGTGAGAAGACAGTAGGGAGGGCTGGGGAGATACTGGGATGTATAGAGAGAGGCATCACCAGCAGAAAACAGGAAGTTGTTATCCCCCTGTACAGACAGTTGGTGAGACCCTATCTGGAGTACTGCTTCCAGTTCTGGAAACCCCATCTCCGCAAGGACATAGACAGGATGGAGGCAGTCCAGAGGAGGGCAACTAAAATGGTGCAGCATCTGCAAGAGAAGCCATACAAGAAGAGACCAAAAGAGCTTAATATGTATACCCTTGAGGAAAGGAGGGAGAGGGGGGACATGATAGAAATGTTTAAGTACCTCAGTGGAATCAACAAAGTCCAAGAGGGTAGCATCTTTCAGAAAAAGAGATGTGCAAGAACAAGGGGACACAATTTGAAGATAGAGGGGGGACGGCTCAGGGCAATGTGAGGAAGTTATTTTTTCACAGAGAGGGTCATGGACGCATAAAACAGCCTTCCTGAGGAGGTTGTGGGGTCTAAAACTGTGGAAAAATTCAAGAATGCATGGAACAGACATAAGGCAATTGTTCTGGGGGTAGGAAAAAATAGGCCATTGGTTAAATAGGATCTGCAGCTTATCCTCTAGGTGGGGAAATGGGCAGACTAGGTGGTCCAAGTGGTCCTTACCTGCCATCTAACCTATGTTTCTATGTAAGAGGTAGTGGGGATGACTAACTCTGGACAATAAAAGACTGGAGTAGTGAGAGGACTTCAGTATTTTATATCTCATATTTACATTATTTCTTGTATTTCTTTTGGATTGTATATTTTATTTTAAGGGTTGTCTATTTGTGTTTAGGATTGTTTTAGACTACACATTTGGGGAGTGAAGGTAGCTTTATGGAGAGTGGAAGCACGGGTTTGCATTGTTGGAGGATGTGTTGGGCTGTGGCTCTCCCAGTCAGGCACTACTCCTCTTCTGAACTCCGGGGCCTCCGGCCCTTTTTTCCTCCTCCTCCCCTGCCTGCAGTGGTCTATAACCACTGTAGGCTGTTGGGTATTGTTAGTAGGAGGAGGAGAGGGGCCGGGGGGCCGGGACCTCGGGGGGGGAGCGGGGCTGCTGTATCGGGGTTGTGTGGTCCAGGAGATGCCCTGGGGTAAAATAGTCATGGGAACATGGTCCTCCATGTCTAGTTACCATACCCAAGGGCTCCAGTGTTTCTGGGCAGACAACTCAGTCAGCCCGGAACCCCGTCCGACTCGAGTGGTGTTATGCAATGCCAGGTCTATTAAGAACAAGACAACAATTATCGCTGATCTTGTTGGGACAGCAGACCTGGCTTGCATCACCGAGACCTGGCTTAATGGCAATGTAGGCCCCAATTTGGAGGCAGTTGTCCCGGTCAGTTTTTCCGTGATATACTGCTCGAGATTGGACCACAGGGGTGGGGAGTGGCTATCTGTTTTAGATTGGAATTGGGCCTTACTGATGTACCAGTTGAGGGGGCAAGATCATTTGAGTTTACCGCAGTAACAGGTGAGGGCTGCAGGATCATTCTCATCTACCGTCCACCTGGGGGTGAGAAAATGTTCTTGCAGGAAGTAGCAGACTTCATCGACATGACATTGGATGCCTGGGTTGATGATGAATTCTCACAGTTTGGTCAAGACTTCCTCCAACTTATGCATTCATTGGGGTTCACACAGGTAGTTACCTCTGCTACTCATAAGCAAGGTCACTCTCTTGATCTGGTCTTTCTTCTGGGGATTGAGTCCTTCGACTTGGTGGTGGAACCAGTCGTATGGTCCAATCACTATACAGTGAGTTTCAATTTCCAGCCCCCCCCATATGCCTACCGCTGTGGAGATAGTCAAATACCGCCCATTGAGGAGAGTAACTCCTGAAGGCCTTCAGGTGGTATTAGACCTATTGGGAGTTCTGTGGGCAGGCTAGGACTCAGAGAGTCTACTTTTGGCCTATAATAAGGCTATCACTGAGGCAATGGATTCTATTGCCCCAGTCCATGTTTGTCCACTCTCTCTCCGCCTTGGTTCCTTTGGTTTGATGGAACTTTTAGGGAGTTGAGATGAGTCGGATGAAGGTTAGAATGTTGCTGGCAGAAATCAGCCCTTGAGGTCAACCACCTTAGATTGATAGATCATTATCAATGCTATCAATCAGCAATCACGCGTAAGAAGGCAGAGTTGCTGTCTGGCGAGATTGCTTCTGCTCAAAACCGACCAGCTCAGCTTTTTCAAACCTTAGACAGGTTGTGCAACCCATCCTGTCTGCAGGTTCAAAGAGCATTTTCACAAGTTAAGTGTGAGGCGTTTGCTCAATTTTTTGCGGATAAAGTGGCCGACATCAGGGCCGAAATCTGCTCATCATCTTCTATGGGAGTTGATGGTAGTCGGTATTTGGTCACTTCCTCTCAGTCATCCTGGAGTTCTTCTGATCAGCTGGAGATGGGGGATATCAGGTGGATTGTCCAGAATTTGTGGCCAACATGCTGTAGTTTGGATCCAGGCCCTACACTCCTATTATTGGGGTGTATTGAGTTTATCGGCCCGATCCTTGCACAGATTGTTTGGTGCTCTTTAGACTTGGGAGAATTCCCTAGCTCCCTGAAGGAGGTGGTGGTGACATCACTTCTTAAGAAACCTTCTTTGGACCTGAACAACTGTGCTAACTACAGACCTATTTCTAACCTTTTCTTTGTTGGGAAGGTGATTGAGAAAGTGGTTGCACTGCAACTGGAGAACCATCTTACCATCTGTGATATCTTCTATCCTCTCCAGTCGGGCTTCCGGAAGAGACATAGTACTGAGACAGCTTTGGTTCGGGTGTTCCATGATCTCCTGATGGTGAGGGACCAGAAATGCCGTTCCATCTTGGTACTTCTGGATCTCTCCTCCGCATTTGACACTGTGGACCATGGGGTGCTGCTTGAGCGCCTGGGGGTTATCTGTGGCCTGGTTGGTCCAGTTCTCAGATGGTTTCACTCTTTCCTCACCGGCAGGTCTCAGAGGGTGGTATCTAGGATTTTTTTCTCTGAACCATTCTCTCTGCCATGTGAGGTCCCTCAGAGCTTGGTGCTGTCCCCCATGTTGTTTGCAGTATATTTGCTGCCCCTCAGAGACATTGTAAGATGATATGGGCTGAGGTTTCACTGCTATGCTGATGACACCCAGCTCTATCTGTCTTTTGCACCCGACCAGGATAGTGTGGTCTCATTGTTTAACAACTGTCTGGCAGAGATCCATGACTGAATTAAGGCTAGCTGGTTGAAATTAAATTCTGGGAAGACTGAAGTGTTGGTAGTGGATCTGGGGCACTGGATAAAGAGGCAGGTGGTGGGTTTACCATCTGGGCTTTGGCTTGATGGTGTACAACTGCCTGCCTCTGAATGGGTGCATGATCTGGGGGTGGTTCTTGTTGATGGGCTAATGCTGCATGCGCAGGTTTTGGCAGTCATCAAGTCCTCCTTTTACCATCTTAGGAACATCACCAGAATTAAGCACCCTGCTCCATACGATGATTTGCCCACGTTGATCCATGCCTTTGTGTCCTCATGCCTTGATTACTGTAACTTCCTTTACCTGGGGCTTCCAGGGGTTGATATCCACTGCTTGCAGCTGGTGCAGAATGCAGTGGCTTGGTTGTTGACTGTGTCATTGTGTTCTAGTTATATTACTCCTGTGCTGCATGTTCTGCACTGGTTGCCTATACAGTGGCGGATCACCTTTAAGATCAGTTTGCTGACTTATAAAGCCCTGCATGGACAGGGACCGAGTCATCTGCAAGAGCTCCTGGTTCCATACAGCCCTAGCTGTTCTCTCCGCTCATCTGATGAGGGGTTGTTAGAGGTTCCCAGGGTGCTTTTAAAAACATCTGGGGCCCAGGCATTTATGTTGTGGCACCATCCCTGTGGAACTCTCTACCTCATCAGATTAGAGAGTACAGGACCATGGAGAGCTTTAAAACCAGCCTGAAAACACATCTTTTCCAACAGGCTTTTAATGATTGATATTTATGATTGGGGAAGTTTTAAATTGAAGCTGAATTTGTGTAAGACTTTTAAATTATTTGTGAAGTGTATTTATACGCAGCTCTTTGATACTGGAAATGCGCTATATAAATAAAAATTATTATTATTATTATTATAAAGTAAAACAGATAGCTAGAGATTGGAAGGGAGGGAACCAAATTGATTTAACACTACAAAGTAAAGCACTGATTGAGAAAATATTGCATGCTAGTATTAAATTGGATAATATGAATATATTAATTATAAGTTTAAATAAGGTAACTAAGGAACAACAGATAAAGTGTCATCAGAAGGAAGTTACACAGGAAATAATCTATAATATAGAAACATCAAATAGGTTTGAACTCTTAGCAAAAGAAAGTAACAGTTGACAGACAAGAATTAAAAGATCTGCTCAGGAGACTGTGCAATTGCAAGAAAATGATATACTGAATGACAGTGGATTCTACTATTTAAGTGCAAATGCTGGTAGAATAGGTTTTATGGCTTGGAATGTTGCTGGTTTAGTATCCAGATTTGTTGATGGGGAATTCTGCGAATTTATGAGGAAGATAGATGTGTTAGGATTGCAAGAGACTTGGCATGGGGAAGATCAAGAAGAACTTATAAGCTTAAATGGATATACCTTGATACATGCACCTGCAAAGAAATGTAAGAAATTAGGAAGGCATATGGGAGGTTTAGCTCTGTATGTGAAAATAACCAATTACCTTAAAGTGATTGACTACATAGTTAAATCTAACTATATAATTCTCATGTTAACAGTATGGGAAGTGAAATTAATGGTCATTAATGTATATAACCCACCAATTAGTTCAAGGGCGTATAATAAATCTTTAATGGTAAAGATGGTGGAGGACATTAGGATATTAGATGATGGGAAATATACAGAGTTTCTCCTCCTTGGGGACTTCAGTGTTAGACTTGGGGGAAAGAACAGATTTGGAATATGAAGAGATATTTGACTGGGTGACTAGGGAGGTGGATCAGGGGAGGACAGTGGACATGGCCTATCTGGACTTCAGCAAGGCCTTTGACACTGTGCCACATAGAAGACTATTACACAAACTGGGGAATATGAGTGTGGGCAGGACAGTAGTGTGGTGGGTAGGTAACTGGCTGGGTGGCAGGACACAGAGGGTGGTGGTAAATGGCTGTCACTCCACAGAGGGAAGAGTGACCAGTGGGGTACCACAGAGATCAGTGCTGGGACCGGTCCTATTCAACATCTTTAGTAAACTCAAGAGGAGATATGCAAGATGACGGCCATGCTGGGCAGCCATCTGTGAGCTCTTCGTTTGCTCCTTGTTTCTTTGGCTCTAAATTGCCTAAAATTGTCTAAAATTGTTTAAATTGTTCTTTTTTTCTTTTTGGTCCATTTGCCCATTTACCGTTTATGCTATATCGTTTTCCGTTTATACTATATCGTACTTCATTTTGTTATAGTGCATCACCGTGTTACTGTATTGTTTAGTACCAACTGAGCTTAGCTATCTGGAACTCGAAGTAACAGAAAGTGATTAAGAAACTGAGAGGACTTGCCTGTGTGGAGTTGTGGTCAGCCGGCGAGAGGTCATATTGTTGGATATTGATTGCTGGCCGGTTCATTGGGAACAGTGTGTGGGGTCTGATTTTCAACTGTTGTTGCCATTTTGGAAGTCCTGGTTGCCGACAGTCCATTGATAACTGTCTGTGTGCTGGAGGATTGGAACGCTTAACGGTGGAGTGCCGGTTTCGATCCGGGAGGAAATTCTGTCAGACTGCAGGAAGAGGAAGGTGATCGGTTCCACATAGTGATTGGACTTTTTGTGGAAGGAAGCGTCTGTGGAGCATTTGGACATTGGAAACAGTCGATTACCTGGAACTGTGTGTCCAGATTCCCTGGCCCAGACAGGGCAGTGGGTTTCTCTGCCTCTGGAGGGCGGCAGGGTTAGCTTTGCTTCCTAGCTGAGACAGGGGAACCACCGGAGGGTGATTCAGCTTGCCTCATCGTAGCGAGGGCTAGGTTGAGTCTGGACTGTTAGCTGGAGCCGGAGCTTTTTGCTGGATGCCTATAGGATTTTGTCACTAAAACTGGATCTACGAGGATCGTGGTGTTGACTTGGTGATGTATACTTGAACCTTTAGTTAGTTTATGATACTTTGGGACAACAACTTGGAAAGACTAAAACTTGAGTTTATTAGTTCAGTCTTGTGAGAGGAGACTAACTAAAACTTTGGGCCATACTAGTGGTGAGAGCACAAGAAGTGTGGACATCCAAAAAAAAAAAAAAATCTTGAACTCCTGTTTTTGTTTTTCCTTTGGGTAAATGAGAGCACTGAATTTATGATTATGGGAGATTTAAACTTTGAGTCAACATTTTATAATAAGGGGTTTTGTATAGGTGGAAAGCTCCTTCCTTTGCAGTGGTGAGAGCACAGTGGGTGGGGGCAGATGGATAAGTGCTTCTGATAAAATTAATGTGTAAGCTCTGACACATTGTTAGGAAAATGGTTTTGTTTTGTTTTTAATTATTGTATTTATATTTTATATTTTGAATATAATGTGGTTAATTTATTTGTATTGTTAGGGTATAATTTTGTTCTGTAGTATTTATATTTTATTATTTGGGTGTGGTGTTTAGAATTTCTGTTATTTATATAAACTGGTGGGGTTTATTGTAATTAGTGTGCTATTCATTATGTGTTGGAGTGAAAATAGGACAGTCGGCTATTATTCCCCCTCCAGGATCAGGGAGCGTCGTCCTTTCTCCTGTCCTCCCCTGTCACTAGAAGCCTATAGAAGGTGTAGGGCTCTGGGGATTGTAAGGGGGAGGAGGAGAGTTGGAGCTGGGCCTGTGGGGGGAATGGAAAGGAGCAGGCGGATAGGGATAGTGAGGTCAAGGAGATGCCCTGGGGCAAAATGGGAACAGGAGAGGGGTTCTTCCTGTCTTGTGCCCATACCCAAGGGTTCTGGTTATCAGCAGGTAAGGCGGTCATCATCGGAGGTTCATCCTGCTCGGGTGGTGTTGTGCAATGCTAGGTCTATTAAAACAAGACGGCCATTATAGCCGATCTTGTTGGAGTCAACTGACCCTAGCATGCATCACCGAGACCTGCTGGATGGAAATGCTGGGCCAATTTTAGCACGAGTAGTTCCGCCGGGTACTGGTGACACACCGCCCGAGGCAGGATCATAGGGGAAGGGGTGTTGCCATTTGTTTTAAATCAGAATTGGGCCTAGTGGAGGTACCGGTGGGAGTCACCAGATCCTTTGAGTGTGTTCTAGGTGAGGGTGTGGGGTGCAGGATACTTCTCGTATACCGTCCACCAGGTGACGAGAATGCTTTCCTGCAGGAAGTCACAGATTTCATTGTCGACCTGACGTTGGGGTCCCTCAGATGGTTGGTTCTGGGGGACTTCAATGCTTGGGTCGACGATGAACTCTCATGCTTTGGTCAAGACTTCCTCCAGTTGATGTTATCATTGGGCTTCACACAGGTAGTTTCCTCCTCGACCCATGATTGGTGGGCACTCATTGGATCTGGTGTTCCTTCTGGGGATGGGGATCTCTGACTTGGTGGTGGAACCGGTCGGATGGTCTGACCATCACTCCATCAGGTTCAATTTTGAGGCCACCCCTATTAGGTCAGCCCCTTTGGAGATGTTCCGGTATCGCCCATTAAGGGGTGTGTCCCCGGATGACCTGATGGCGGTGCTGGACCTATCGGACCTTCCGATAGATTGCTTGGATCCTGGTGACCTAGTACAGGCCTATAATAGGGCGGTTATGGGGGCCTTGGATTCTATTGCACCTGTTCATGTTCGTCCTCTCACTCTTCGCCCCAGGTCTCCATGGTTTGATGAGACCATGAGGGAGTTGAGGAGGGTTGGACGAAGGCTGGAGAGGTGTTGGCGGAAGTCCGGTCTGGATGATGACAGACTTAGTTTGATGGACCATTATATGGTTTATCAATCCGCAATCTCTCGTGAAGAAGGCAGAGTTCCTGTCCAGGGAGATAGCAGCTGCACAGAATAGACCAGCTCAGCTCTTTCAGACTGTGGACAGACTGTGCAATCCAGTCTGTCTTCAGCCGGAAGGGCCTTTTCCACAGAACGGTGTGAGGAGTTTGCTCTCTTCTTGCAGATAAGGTGGCCAAAATCAGATCAGACGTCTGCTTCTTCCTTCCAATGGGAGTGAGATGGTCGGCTGGAGATATTGAACACCCAGTTGGTATGGTCTGACTTCAGCCTCCCCAAAATCGATGATATTGTGATGGTCATCCGAGCATTGCGACCAACCAGCTGTGATTTGGACCCTGGCCCCACACGCCTTTTAGTGGAATGTGTGGATAAAATCAGCCTAGTCCTGGCTTTGATAGTCTGGAAGTCTTTGGAGAGGAGGATCTTTCCAGATCCCCTTAAAGAGGCTATAGTTAAGCCTCTTTTAAAGAAATCCTCCTTAGACCCAGATTGTCTATCAAATTACAGACCAGTCTCTAACCTACCCTTTGTGGATAAGGTTATTGAGAAGGTGGTCGCAAGGCAATTGGAGGATCATCTGACCAACAACAATATCTACGATTCTCTCCAATCTGGATTTAGGAAGAGGCATAGTACCGAGACAGTACTTGTTCGGGTATTAAATGACCTCCTAATAGTGAGAGATCGTAGGACCTGTTCTATCTTGATACTTCTTGATCTCTCAGCAGCATTTGACACTGTTGATCATGGTGTGCTGTTAGAGCATCTGCGTTCCATCTGTGGATTATCTGGTATGGTCCTTGGGTGGTTTAGATCTTACCTCGAAGGTAGGACTCAGAGGGTGGTGTCGGGAATTTTTTCCTCGGCATCAGTCTCCCTATCTTGTGGGGTACTGCAGGGATCTATTCTAGCACCCCTGTTATTTGTGGTGTATATGCTGCTGTTGGGAGCGATTATAAGATGATACGGTCTGGGTTTTCATTGCTATGCCGATGATACCCAGCTGTATATGTCTTTTTGTGCCTGGCCAGGATGCTGCCTTGTTGGTATTTAATAACTGCCTTGCAGAAATCCAAGATTGGATGAATGGGAGTTGGTTGAGGTTAAACCCGGAGAAAACTGAGGTGTTGGTTGTGGACAAAGGTCGCTGTGAGGCGGGTTTGCTGGCTGAGGTCCGCTGATGACCTCAGATCAGGTGCGGAATCTTGGCGTAATAATTGACGACCACTTGACACTTAAAGCTCAGGTGTCAGTGGTGGTCAAAACTTCCTTTTTCCATCTGAGGAATGTCGCCAGGGTGAAGCACCTGGTTCCTCCAGAAGATCTTCCAACATTGATCCACGCCTTCATTACCTCCTGCCTTGACTATTGCAACTCCCTGTACCTAGGGCTATCGGGGGGTTGAGCTTCACCATCTGCAGCTAGTGCAGAATGCGGTGGCCAGGTTATTGACTGGTTCTTCTAGATCCAGCCATATAATGCCTGTGCTCTGCGGACTGCACTGGCTGCCAGTATTTTGGCGAATCACCTTCAAGGTCGGTTTGCTGACCTATAAAGCCCTACATGACCAGGGACCTACTTACCTGAAAGAGCTCCTTTGCCCCTACTGTCCCTCCCGCCCCCTCCAATCCACTGACGAGGGATTGCTGGAGATTCCCAGGGTTCGTTTGAAGACTTCAGGGGCTAGATTATTTAGTTTTATGGCCCCGACCCTGTGGAATTCTCTACCTCGTCAGGTGCAAAATAGTCCTACTGTCCTGAGTTTTAAAGGAGCCTTGAAGACCCACCTTTTTAACATAGCTTTTATTGATTTATAATAGTTTTAGATTTTGTTATTTATTGTTCTATGAAATTGTACAGGCGCTTTGGTTTTAAGAAAACCGCCTTTTTAAAAATAAAGTTTGATTTGATTTGATCTTCATCAGTGACATTGCGCAGGACCTAGAAGGCAGAATTTCACTGTTCGCTGATGACACAAAGCTTTGTAACAGAGTAGACACACCAGAGGGTGTAGACAGAATGAGAAGGGACCTGCAGAAACTTGAAGAATGGTCAGGGTTTGGCAGTTCAAATTCAATGCAAAGAAGTGCAAGATAATGCATATGGGGTGAATAAAACCCCTACACAATATATCAGCTGGGGGGGTGAGGATATAGCATGCACCACAGGAAAGGGATCTTGGGTTATCATCTCTGATGACCTCAAGGTAGGGAAACAGTGTGACAAGGCAGCAGGTAAAGCAAATAGGATGCTGGGATGTATAGGCAGGGGCATCACCAGCAGGAAAAGGAGGTCATAATTCCGCTATACAAGACACTAATGAGGGCCCCACCTGGAGTACAGTGTACAGTTCTGGAGACCATACCTATGTAAGGACATAGCCAGGGTAGAGAAGGTTCAGAGGACGGCAACAAAGATGGTGCATGGATTGCATCACAAGTCCTATGAAGACAGGTTGAAGGAACTGAACATGTACTCCCTGGAGGAAAGGAGGGAGAGAGGGGATATGATAGAGACATACAAGTATCTTACAGGGAGGAACAGGGTGCAGGAATACACTATTTTTAAGTGAAAAAGATGTTCCAGGACTAGAGGGCATGGGATGAAGTTGGAGGGAGGACGATTCAGAGGAAACATGAGGAAGAATTTCTTCACAGAATGGGTGGTGGACAAGTGGAACACCCTGCCAGAGGAAGTGGTGGGGGCTTAAACAATCACGGGATTTAAGAATGCATGGGATAGACATAAAGGAATTCTGGAGGTCAGGGGTAAGAGGCAACAGACTTCTAGGAAAACATAAACTGAACTTACAAGCTCAAATGGGCAGACTGGGTGGGCCATAGGCCCTTATCTGCCGACACTATCTATGTATCTATGTATCTATATATTGTTTGCATTGAATATACCTAAAAGAGGTGCACTGGATAAGAAAAACACAGATGTACATAGGCAAATGAAATATTTACTTGAGATGTTCCAGTTATTAATCCTAAATGGTTGTTTTGAATCGATAACAGAGGAGAACTAACCTGTGTTACCAGTAGGGGTTCAACAACAGCGGATTAATATGATGGCTCCAATTTATGATTATGACAAGTACGAAGATCTTAAAGTTATAAACAGACCAGAAAGTGATCACTTTCCACTGGTGCTGTTTAGAAAGATAAATAAATCTGTAATAAAGGAACAGCAAAAAATAATTTGTATGAATAATAAAATAAAATAAACTGGGACACATCTCTTGGGGATAAGGTTGTTAAGTTAAGCAATAGGTATGTACAGGAAGTAACAACAAAAATTGATTGTGGGATGGATCCCATAAATATATATGACATAATAATTGAGCAGCATAATCACCTTTTAGTGCAGTGCTCACAAAAAGAATGGAATAATTCACAATGGCACAGTTATGATAACTGGCTTTATAAGAATTGTAGAAAGGAAAAGAGAGAGGTGGCCAAACTAGCAAGGAAAGCTAAAAAATATCCTACAAAAGTTAATAGGGCTGAGCTAAATAAAGCTAGGAGACAGTATAAAGAACATGTTAAAATACAAAGATATAGACTCAGAAAGAACTTTGGGACACAATGCAAAGAGCAATAATGGATAAAGATTATAAAACATTCTGGAATTTGGTTGCCAAAGGGACCAATTCCTTTATGAAATACTATGATGTTTACATTGAGCTAGACACATGGACAGGTTATTTTAAAAATATATACAAATTAGAACAGACTATAAATAAGTTTGAAGAAAATGAAATAGATGGCAACTTTGTCTGGTTCACAGATACAGAAGTTAAAGTAGCTATAGAAAGTTTCAGGAATCATAAATCTCTGGGACCGGATAACAGCAATAGATTTCATAAAAACAAATATAGATTGTTAGGCTAAAGTTCTTTCTGACTTCTATAATAAATCAGTAATGTATGCCTATACACCTGACAGTTGGTTGGGAAGTTATATTACCCCTATTCATAAAAAAGGTTTGTTTAAAGATTCTACAAATTACAGGCCTATTAGTCTACTGGACACTATAGCTAAAACTTATGCTAGGATGTTATTAAGCAGGTTAACTATATGGCTAGAGAAATATAATGTTATCTCTGATTAACAAGCAGGGTTTTGGAAAAATACTGGTACCACAAATCAAATATTTCTCTTAGACCACATATTGGAAAAGTATTGCAAAATTAAAAAAAACAACCAATATTTCTGCCATTTGTGGATTACTCCTCTGCCTTTGATACGATAATAAGATAACTTTTATGGGAAAAGATGAAGAAACTGGACATCGAACTAAATCTAATAGTACTTATAAAAAGGATATATCAGAATACTTGGACAAGGATAAAACATTTACCAGCTGGTGCATTAACAGGGAAAGTAATAACTGAAATCGGAGTTAGACAGGGATGTGTACTAGCTCCTACAATTTTTAACATCTATATAAATGACATTATTATGGCACTTGATGTCCCAGTTTTTCATAATCCAAAAGTAGGGAAAAGGAGACTCCCAGTTCTGGCTTATGCTGATGATCTGGCAATTTTATCCACAAGTAGACTGGGACTGCAGAGGGCATTAAAAAAGGTGTAGGAGATGAGTAAAAAACATAACCTTAAACCAAACATAAGAAAAACAAAGGTGATGGTATTTGGCAGTAATAAGAAATTTAGAAACTTGACTTTGCTAAGTAACCATCTTGAGTTTATGAAGGACTTCTCCTATTTGGGAGTGACATTCTCCAAAAACTTAAGATGGAATAAACACATACAGGAATTTATTAAGAAAATGCAGAATTCGGAAAAAACACCGAAAAGATTTAATCATCTGTATGGGGGACACATGGTTGAACCAATGATTAAAGCACTAAATGCAAAAACTATTCAACAGGCAAGTTATGCTGCCAAGATTTGGGATATTGATAGAATAACCAAGATAGAAAGTATATTAAATAAGACCTATAAACAATTATTAAGATTACTGAACAGTACACCAAGCTCACTTGTCAGAGCAGAACTGGGCCAAATAAGTTTTCAATACTTAGTACACCGTAAATTAATTAACTATTGGGTAAAATTAACATCTGAAAATAAGAACTCATAAATGGCTATATGCTTAAAAGAAAAATTAGTTATTGGCAAACAAGAATGCTGGATGGCTAAGCACTGTACATAAAGTAATGAGAGAATGATTTACAATACCTATGGAATTGGGTTATGCAGAAGATTAACATAAGCCTAACATATACAACACATATTGCCAAAATGATGAAGGAAAAATCAAAAGCAGCAGACTTTAAGAATATAGAAATATTGAAAGTTGCCCCCTGGCTAACTAATAACATTAAAGAACATGTTTTAACACCATATTTGAATCTTGTACGATATGGAAAACAGAAGTGTTTTATCCAAATTCAGGTTTGAGACGTTCCCTAATAATATAGTAGATTTAAGATATGATAGAGACCGTGAACGGGAGAAAACAAGAAACTGTTATTGTAATTTACAAGAATCAGAGGACTTAAAACATGTGGTACTTATATGCCCATGGTATAACCATATCTGGGTGAAAAGATTGGGGTCATATATTGGAACCCTATATATATGTCAACAAGACATGTCCTTGATTTATTATTCAACGCAGAAAATCCAGAGGTCTTAAATAATCTAGCTATATATTTAAGAGAGTGTATGAAACTAAGAAGAAAAAGAATGCAGGAATTTATAGAATAAGAACTAGGTCTATTATAGTTGAGGCTGTGTGATGCATTTTCTTAGAAAGTCTTAATGTTTACAGTACTAACTCTCCCCTTCATAAGATGTAAATGAACTGTATTGTTTTACATGGACTGTTTAAAATAATAATGTAAAGAACTTGAAAATGAATCTATAGGGATATTCTAAAACACTGTAAGTTGTTCTGTGAGTATCGCATGTCTGTATTAAATTAAGATTTTGTAATAGTTCTATTTTTTTTTGTACAAATAGTTAACTTTTTTTGTAATAGCATTATTTTGCTGAACAAATAAATTACATTGAATACGGGTGGCATGGGGGATGAGAGGGGGCCTCTGGAACACCAGGGATGTGGGAATTATTGTATATATACATGATATGCAGCATCAGGCAGGAAGGTCAATTAAGTCAAAGTCAAAGTCAAATTTATTTAAAAAGATGCCCAATCGCAAAGCTCTGGGCGCTGCACAAAACTATACAGCATTTCATACCGTATGCATTATAAATTAAAACGTAACATACATATAAAATTACTCCGCAAAGGCTTGCAAAAATAGGAAGGTCTTTAGGAGACCCTTAAAGGCCATTATAGTGGGAGCCTCCCTAATTACAGATGGCAGAGTTCCAAAAAGCGGGAGCAGTGACACTAAAAGCTCGGTCCCCCGCAGACTTTAATCTCGCTCTTGGAACTGTTAGGAGGCCACCACTAGAGGAGCGGAGATCACGGACAGAGGTGGAAAGTACCAGGAGATCAGACAGGTAACCAGGGCCCTGCCCGTGTAGGGCCTTATAGGTGAGAAAACCCACCTAGAAGAGTACTCTCCATCTGACAGGCAGCCAGTGCAATTTGTGCAGTATAGGAGTAATAAGACAAAATTTGCTTTGCCCGGACAAAAGCCAGGTGGCAGCATTTTGCACTAGCTGTAGTCTATGAAGAGAACCTCCAGAGACCCCGAGATAGAGGGCATTACAGTAGTCAAGCCTAGAAGTGACTAAGGCATGTATCAAGGTAGGGAGGTCCAGAGCCGGAATAAGGGGCTTAATCCTGGCAATGTTTCTAAGATGGAAAAAACAGGAATGAACCACAGAGGATATTTGAGCCTCCATGGACAGGTTCCTGTCAAAAATCACACCAAGATTTCACACCCATGGGGAGGCCATCAGTGACACAGCTCCTAGCACAAGGCCAGTCGCAGAATCAGAGGTCATCCCATCATGAACTCTGCTCGACTCCACTACCAATACCTCAGTCTTGTCAGGGTTCAGTCGCAGCCAGCTGGAGGCCATCCAGTCGTTAATCTCAGCCAAACAGATATTTAGCACATCCACTGCGTTTGATGTTCCTGGCGCAAAGGATAAGTATAGCTGAGTATCATCGGCATAGCAATGAAAACTCAGACCATACTTCCTAATGATCCCCCCCAAGGGCCGCATGTATACTGCGAACAACATTGGGGCCAATACCGAACCCTGAGGGACTCCACATGAAAGGAGGCAGGGTGCAGATGAGAAATTACCCATTACTTATGGGATCTGGCATCAGGGAGGGTGGGACCACAGTACATTGCTAAATACAGGCAGTTCTCCCAAAGGAGAATATTCTAAGTACCCTTAGTCCAGCCCTGGGTGGTTTAAGGGTACTTAGAATTTCTCCCTCTGGGAGATGTCTGTGAATCACATTTTCAGGGATGTGGCAGCTTGCATCTGCAACATGCCCCCTAGTGTCATGTCACCACCCATTTTTGGGGGCACAGGGGTGGCGCAAGCCCGGTTTGGGGCAAGCAACCTGTGATTCATGCAGGCTGCCTTTGTGAATAGTTCAAGGAGCAATGTTTGACGCAAGGTGCCACATATGCCATATATGTTTGGTGCAGGCACCTTGCGTCAACCTCAGGGTTCTGAGACTTGAGCCCTCGTCTTTGTGGAACACCAAATAAGGCTGCTCACATGAGTGCCAGTAGCTCTGAAATTCTTTCAGAAGAAGTAATAGCAACTAAAAATAATGCTTTACATGACAGAAAGTGTAGCTTCCAGTTTGCAGCCAGCTCAAAAGGAGCCAAAGTGAGTTTTTCCTGCACAAAATTCAAGTCCCAAGGCTGGACTGGATTGTGGATAGGAGGCTTCAGGTGAAGAATGCCTCTCAGAAATGAATGGGACACCTCCAGTTGTACTACTGTACAGCCATCAATAGGCACATGGAAGGTAGAGATGGCAGACATGTGCACCTTAAGAGAGGATAGATCCAGAAGCAAATGATTTGATACCTTTTAATGGACCAACATAGATGTAACAACAAGAACAAAGTGCTCTAGCTTTCGGACCAACCAGTCCTTTTTCAGAAGCTCAACTAGAAGCCTTAAGAGAGGAGTACTTCAGACTGGAGTCTGAAAAGGAAAAACAAGTACTCCAGAATCTGATTTACTGGGCAAAAGAAGGGATCCAGCTGACGCAAAGCAGCCCATAGTGCAAAACACTTCCTCTTTGTAGAATAAGTGGCCTGGTTGAAGGCTTCCTAGCTGCCTCCAGTATATCAGCCACCTTGGAAGACACCCAAAACTGGGTCATGGCTATGTCCTCAGGAACCAGGTGTGAAGATGTACAGATTTGAGGTCTGGATGGACCAGAGTGCCCTAGTTCTGGGAGAGCAAGCCAGTGCACAGAGGAAGAGGTACAGGAGGCTCCACTATCGGCTGTTACGGTAAGGGGAACCAGATCTAATGAGACCAGAAGTGGCTATGAGGATCATCATAGCCCCTTCCATCTGGAGCTTGCAGACCCCTCTGAAGCAGGGGAAAGGGAGGAAATGCACACAAAAACTTCCCTTTCCAAGAGAGGGACAACGCATGTCACCAGAAATCTCCTGGCCCTGGATTGAGCAAGCAAAAATGAAGCAGTTTTGCATTGAGTGGGGGCGCAAAAAGGTCTAACTCTCGATGATCCCACCTGTTGAACAGGTCTTCTACCACTGTGGTCAGCAGCTCCCACTTGTGTGCCTTTGACTGTGACTGACCTAGGGTGTCTTCCAGGACATTCTGAACACCTGAAACATAGAATAGTTCAATACGGCCATTCAGAGCCAAATACCAGACTTCCACTGCTACCTGGCAGAGGGGGGTATGAGTAAGTACCCCCGTTTGTTGATGTAGTGAACTACATTGATGTTGTCCACCTACACTAGTAGAAGACCCAGGGATATCTGAGCCTGGAAGGCCTGTAAGGCATAACAAATGTCTGACTTCCCTAGTACACTGATGTGGAGAGAGCATTCCAGATGGGACCAGGTCCCTTGTGTTTGGTGGGGCCCTAGATGCGCCCCCGCCAAACCCCGAAACATCGGTTATGAGGATTTGCTGAGGGGAAGGAATGAGGAAAGGAACTGCTCTTAACGGGTTGCTGGGTTCCAGCCACCAAAGTAGAGCCATCTTCATTGGAGATGAGACCAGGACTGGTTGTTCCAGGTTGTCAGTACGCTGGTCCCACTGGACCCTCAGTGTCCATTGAGGAATCCTCATGTGCAGTCTGGCTAGGGGCACTGTGACTATAGCCACAGCCATCAGGTCCAAAAGCTGGAGGAGGATTCTGGCTGAGACAGAGCATCGGCTGTAGAGCAGACAGGCTTGAGCTATAAGGTGATCTGCCCGATCCTGGGACAGGAAGGGTACGTGAGATCACTGCTGTGACCTGTAACTGCATTTAGCTTCCTTTGCAGGTCTACCTTCTCTCCACCCCTCTCTTATTTGTCCTTGTAGATTCCTTTGTATACTGGAATGCATCTTCCCTCCCTCCCTCCCTTCCGGATAGCACCATTCCTGCACCCTCCCACTGCTTCTGTCTTACCCGTTCTCTCCCAGCACTAGTAACAAAGAAAACCCTCCTGCTCCTGCCCACTGCTGCTGTCCTCCCCGCTCTCTCTGTTCCCCATCCCTGCACCAACATCAGGGTGCCTAATCCCCATGTTGGCATTATGTCCCCCCCCAACTCAAGTGGCACACTGGGAGCCCACCCCAGTGTGCCCAAATTTATGTTTTTATGTTCCCCACACCATCAGGGTGTCCAATCCCCAAGTCGGCATCATGTACCACCCCAACTCATGTGACACACTGGGAGCACACCCAAGTGTGCCCAGATTTATGCTTTTTTCCCTGTAAACAAAGAAAACCATCCCTTGACGTCTTTTTTTTATCTGTAAGAAAGAAAATGTTCCCTCATCATCACCCCAGTCCCCCCTCCTCCATCCCCATCCTTCCACTGAGCACCCATCTCCCCACACCCCCCCCTTACCCCATATCTACCTCCAGAGGTCGGCGCTGTCATCTTCTCTGGACAGGTCATGTCTGCACTCTTTGAAGCTGAACCGCAAACTGAAGAATCAAAGGTAAGCATGGTATAACGGCAGTCAATGGGGTTTTCAACTTATGTTGCTATATCAGCCATTTTTAGGAATTTTGGCTCCACATTTTCAACATGGAGTTCTTGGGACCCCACCTAGTGAACACTGTCACTGTCATATGAAATAGCCAGCAGATACAGGCCATATGGTCTATCTAGTCTGCTCGAGTGTGCATCACGTCAGCCCATTTTGTTACTTGGTCCTGGAAAGGTGATTTTGTGGTCACTGCACAGAATCACCTTTTGGGACCAATTAACAAAATGACAGAGCTACTGTTCATGAGGTGGGGTCCCAAAATGACTATGTTGCTAATCTGGTGAAAAAATTCCCCAAAATGACTGTGTCATGAGTGGGCATTGCGCAGTTTCTACACACGCTCCTAAGTTCGCCAATTTTTTATATTTTCACTCCAGATTTTCAACATTGCCATTTTTGCACACCTTCTTATGAACAGTACAACTGTCATTTATCACATCCTGCCCAAAACATGTTTTCGCACCAGCGGCACTGAATAGCACAGTCGCTCTGCGAAGTCACCTTTCGGGACAAGGGAACGAAATGACAGTGGCACTCTTCATGAGGTGGGGTCCCAAAAAGGCCATGTTGAAATTTATTTATTTATTTTTTACCAGGAAAGACACACTAAGCTGAAGCCTTTTTACAGGTGTGACCTGGGAGCACAAGGAAGTTAAGTGACTTGCTCTGGGTCACACAGTATGCAAATGGGGGCTGTGGGATTCAAACCCAGGTCTCCAGCTTTGCAGCTGAGAGTCTTAAACCACTGTGCTATAATGTCTCCTGTTTGGTGAATTTGGTGAAACAACTCCAAAAAATGGCTGAGTTACACCCGAGCGTTCAAAAGTTTCTACACACATGTGTAACTTTGGTCATTTGGCAGCTCGCCACAGCTGTATCGGCTTTGGCTAGAGTTTGTTCTTAAAGGAGTGAGTTTCCTTCCAGAGCACTGGAATGTGGTCTGGAGAGTAAGATGATAGAACTGGGAGTTTCTCTGGAGGCCACTCCAGAAGTTTCAGGGTGTGACCACTTTCTATGATCTGTAGTAACCAAGCATCTTTGGTGATTTCCCTCCACTTGTCCAAGTGTAGGGAGAAGCAATCCCCTACAACCACCACCTCCTGCCCTACTGAAAGAGGGAATCAGGCAAGGAGTCAGGCTGAACTGGCAGGTGTGGCCAGGGCCACACCTCCTCCTCTGGGGGTTCCTGTTGAGGAGGAGGGGGTGAGCATGGCAGGAGGAAGGCTTCAGTGACAAATGGAGACAAAGCAGCCATGAAGCTGCTACTAAAAATATACATACAGATAATACTAGCAGAAAATGCTGTTATACAAAAAAAAGCAGAGGAGGAACTGAGCAAAAGAGAGGAGGCACTCAGAACATTTTAAAATGCCCCATGGTATAGAGAACAAAAATACATTTTTACAAATAATTTGACAAAATATAACAATAAAATTAAAGCTATTGAAAAACAAAACAAAATTCGAAAGGTATGCAGCAAGCAGACATTCAGAATGGAAATGTGTCTAGTTGAGGCACAGTGACTAACAAGAATGAACAGAGTGGGCATACACCTAAATCTATCCTTAGAAGAAATTCTAGTACACCTGACTACAGAATGGAGAACAGTGAAGCAGACAGCTCAGCATCAGACCTGGATTCTTTTTTAAGGGAGGAGGACAATTGAGAAATTCCACCACTCCCACCCCATTTGTGTCCAGGAAGAGCAACAGGAACAAGTTTTGAGGACACATAAACACACAAGGAAGGAGAGCAGGAAGAGGGGGTGGGAAAGGAAACACCCAGAGAGGTCGAGGATGGGCACAGAGGAGAACATCCAGAGGCAGATGCCAAAGATTAATATTATAAATCTGTCCAAATATGAACTGAACCAGACAGAAACTGCAGTTCTTAACCATGGACTTTCTCTCACACCCACCAGTAGGTTTGACCCATTTGAGACAATAATAGGTGTAAATAAATATGTACGACATTTGAGCTTAAAATCGTTTTTTAATAGAGAAAGAGATATAGAAGATTCTTGGAATGAGCCACTGATAAATCAAACAAATGCACATGAAACAGTGAATGAAATAAGCACGTTTAGGCTTAAATCCCACTTTTATTCACCAGTTGCCCCAGTTCTACAAGTCTTATTGAAATGCTGTGAGGAGGACATTGTCCATTTGGACAAACACTGACAACCATTTTTTTTTTCACAACTTGTGTAATGATGAGAGGCTGGCTTTAAACAATTTGGGAAGTAATACAAAAGTTACTATCAAGGTAGCAGACAAAAGGAGTTCCATAGTAATACTAGATAGTGACATGTATGATAAAGCACATATCTAAATAACACAAAGTATCATGACAAATTGCAGAAGAGCCCCACAAATCAGTTGGGCAGTTTATTGATGAATACTTGAAAACCGTAAAAAATAATGGTTGGTTGTCCACTCAAGTAGTAAATTTCCTCACAGTAAAATGTGTCAGTCAGGGCATCTTTTTGTTGCCTTCCCAAGATACACAAGTATATGGTTAACCCATCTGCGTGACCCATTGTATTGGGAAATGACATAACAGAACTTCTGGCCAAATTTGTGGATGCCTATTGTAGATCCCCCTGGCTAAAGAGTTACAGTCCTACATTAAGGATACAGGGGACATTCTGAAGGGCTCCATGTCAATTTGGTGATGAAATTATAGTGAAGACAATATTGGCGATTATAGTACGGTGAGTACAGTTACGGTACCCAGTACATATGGGCAAACGCTGTTATAGTGACAGTTTGTAAAATGCTTGTTTCGTGGGACTTCACCCCACACCCCACTATTGGGGCTTTACTCCCACAACCACTTACTAAATAACCAACCCCAAGGTCACCTTGGGGAAAAGGGAATACCCTTGTTGCTGTAGCAGTGCTAGCCCATCTTTACAGGCGTCGTAATTGCAGTCGCTGACATTGCCATCACCAATATCATCCTCGCTATTATTCCATCACTAAATTGACATGCTACCTTCTGAAGATACTTAATGAACTATCCACTGATGAGAACAGTTTGTTGGTTACCCCGATGTGGAAGCCTTTTATTATAACATTCCACACAATGAGGGTTTAGAGGTGATGGCAATGTACCTGAACTTTGGATTGGGGCTGGCATTATAGCCTAGAGGTTAGAGTAATGGGCTGTGAATACGCTTTGTACATCCAGTAGACAGACCTGGGTTTGATTCTCACAACCTCTACTACATACTGTGTGACTCTGAGCAAGTCACTTAACCTTCCCAGTGCTCCATGGTCACCCCTGAAAACAGGCACTTGTGCCTAGTAGGCCTTACCCAGTTACCAAAGACCTAAATAAAATAAATAAAAATTGGTTCAGAAGCCCCCAGAGAAGTTTTGGTTTCACTAGCCAAATTTGTACTGGAGTACAGCACTGTCTTCTACAAAGAAGTCTTATGCCTACAAAAATAAAGAACTGCAATGGGGGCCAGTTTTACCCCAATTATGCTAACCTCTTGCTAGGTAGATCAGAAAGTGAGTTAGTCTGTAATGGTGTTGTCAATCCTTTTCTTCTAAAAATAGATTTTTTGGAAACATTTTATTGATGACATCGTCATTGTGTGGCACGGAACAGAAAATTAGCATTTTGACTTTGTAAAATTCCTTGAAACAAGTAACATCAGTGTAAGATTTAGCATTTTGTTAAGTCGTACACAGATTAGCTTCTTGGATTTGATTGTTACGAAGGACCTCTTTAGGAAGGTCAGGGATAGGAACACTCACCTGGCAGCTAGTAGGTGCCATCTGTGCTATACAGTTTCAGCAATACAAAGGGTAATTTCATATGTACCAAACGTAACTGTGGAGATGCTGAAAGATACCAGGCTAGAGCATACAAACTGACACAAAGACTGCAAGAAAGGGGGTTATTCCCACAACATTATCCAACAGGCAAAGGAGGAAGGTGACAGAATTCCTAGATCTTATTTACTGAGAAAAGACGAACATAGAGGATAATGTATGGTCATCAAACGTTAACCAGTCTGTTAACCATCGAGAGGTTGCCAGGTGAGCATGTAAACCTCAAGAGTGACGCTTGAGAGGTTTACATTGCCTTGGCAATGATGAGATAGTTTAAAAAAACAGTTGACGATCGATGTACAATACATTATATTTTATAGTATATGGTACCGTTCATGTTTAAAAAAACAAGAAAGCAGGTTCTTACTATAGTTTTTTTACGTCACCGCCACTCTGCTCTGAGTCATGCTCCCACCACCGCAGCCATTTCAAGGCCGCCCAATCAAGTTGCGCACATGAGCAGACTGTTCCCGGTTGTTAACCCATCAATGTGATGTATCATCTATGGGTTAACAACATTGTGACGTCGAATCAATGGTAAAACCTTGTTATAAAAAGTTAGATTTCTACCTATAACAATGTTATACCATACATTATAGAACAATTATCAAGATACACAGATGACCTTTGTCACTACACATAGTCCAGAAACAGGAGAGATGGGGTCATTGTTAGGAGACATTGGCACCTGGCTGCTCTAGATCCAGGCCTCAAAGATTTCTTCAAAACAAACCCTAGCCTAGTACATAAAAGGGGTACCAATATCAGAGACATTGAAGTGCATTCTGTTCAACCACTGCCTAAAAGACCCAGAATGTGTCTTCCTGACAGAAAAGACAGTTTACAACAGGCATGGCAACAATAAATATTGTCTAGTGGTAACCACACCTAGATCATTTATCAATCCCAAAACCAAAGTGCATGCTAAGGTGAGAGGGTACACTGATGGTGTGATTTATTTGGCAAGGTGCAACTGTGGATCCTTCTGTAATGGTAAAACTAAAACAGCTTTTAAATTGAGAATTGGAGACCATATGAAGGCAACTGAAAATGGGGACCCTAACAATGCTCCGTCATCCCACATGAACAAGGTAGTGAATAGAGATGTGCATAAATTCACATTCACTGGTGTTGAGAAATTTTTTAAAACCTTAATGTGAAGGAACAATGACAGAATTCTATCAGTACTGCATATTTGCTGCAGAAGCCACTGAAAAACCAGGCTTAAATGATAGACTGTATGTATCCCCCTTTTTCTACAGTATATGGCTAACAGTGTTTTCTGAATTCTGCCAATAATGTTGCTGTTTATAATGCTGACAGCTTTGTATTAGTCCTGCTCAGCACCCAGTGATATTAATTATTAGGTAATAAGTTATACATCCATGGCTATGTGTTCCAAACTACCCTAGAGTCATTTTTTGTGTCTCTAGTGATGTTTGATTTAGGTCCTGGTAACTCAAAAGCTGCAGGATAAAATGTACTGGTCTTAGGTTGGACTATGTATTGAATGCATTAAGCACTGCTGCTTCATTGTTCTAATAATGTTTGCTTTCCTTCTAGATAAAACTTTTCATGGCTGTCCCAGCTGAGTCTGGGAGCCAGTGGAATTCACTCCATGGATTAGCCTAAGGATGTTTAATAATGTGAATCATGATTACTGAAAGACTGAACGGTATTCTGTGACACAGTTTATTTGGAATCCTTAGCAATTCAGGTTTTCTGTGTCAAACCATTTATTTCTATAGTACCATATCACGTTTTTTTCCCAGTTGTTTAACCAGGAGTAGCACACTAAGCTGAAAGCTTGTTTACAGGTGCGACCTGGGAGCACAGGGAAGTTAAGTGACTGGCTTAGGGTCACACAGTATGCAAGTCTATGCTGTGGGATTCAAACCCAGGTCTCCAGATTTGCAGCTCAGAGCCTCAGACCACTGCACTATACTGCCTCCCTAAATTGATGGGGACACATACAGGGACAATTTCCTGATGGTTTTAAAACTGTGGTACTCATACATAATTAAAACTGTGCTGCTATAAATATTATTTAACCTGTTTTGCTAGTTGTGCTTCAGGTTTTTTACTGTTTTTATGTTTGCTTGCATGCATGTGCAAGAAACATAGTGCGATGATCCAAAATGCAGTGCTGTACAGTTGAAAGGGAGAGCACCACTTGAGTGAGCAGCACTCCCCCTCCCCACACACACAGGTGCACATGCACATTGCGTGCTCATGCACTCCTACCTCCCTCCCCCAAGCACACACACTGTATGGCTGATGGGGTGCCCAATCCCCCATCAGCTCTACTGTCCCCCCCCACAGTCTGTATGGCCAACGGGGGTGCCCAATCTCCTGTCGGCTCTACTGTCCCCCCCAGACTATCGGGTGCCACGCTGGGAGCCCATCCCAGCGTGTGGCACAAATCTATGGCCGACGGGGTGCCCAATCCCCATCAGCTCCACTGTCCCCCAACAGCCTTCCAGCTGCCACACTGGGAGCCCACCCCAGTGTGGCAAACATCCAACGTGGTCCAAATAAAAAATTGAAAGAAAAAAAACACTTCCCTTGCTGCTGTCTTCACCCCCTCTCCACCGCGCCACCCACTGCCACCCTGCCTCCCCACACCTCCACCTCACCCCATACTTACCTCCGGAGCTCGGCGCCCAATGATCGCCCGGTGGACCAGGGAACACGTCTGCAATCTTCCAAGCGACTGCGAACTGAGGAAATGCCAGTAAGCTGTATAATGTAATGAATAGGGTTTTTTCACTTTGCTGCGTATCTCAGGCATTTTTTGGAATTTTGGCACCAAATTTTCAACATGGGGTTTTTGGGACCCCTCCTCATGAATTCTGTCACTGTCATGGCGTTAATTGGGCCTGAAGGGTGATTTTGCGGTCACTGCACGAAATCACCTTTTGGGACCGATTAACAAAATAAACAGTGCCAGTCTTCATAAGGTGGAGCTCTCAAAAAGCCTATGTTATTGGTGGTAAATCCCACAAAATGACTGTTTCTGGCGTGCGTTGTGCTGTTCCATACGCTCGTCAGGTTCAATTTTCAATATTTCACTCCAGATTTTCAACATTGCCATTTGACCACACTTCCTCATGAGTAGTACAGCTGTCATTTTTCACATCTCACCCAAAATGTGTTTCTGTGCATGTGGCGCACAATGGCGCAGTCGGTGTGCAAACTCAATGTACGGGACACATTAAGAAAATCACAGTGACACTGTTCATGAGCAGAGGTCTTAAAATGGCTATGTTAAATATTTGGTGAAAAAATTCCCAAAAATGACTATTTCACGAGCATGCGTTCTGCGATGTTCTCATTGCGGCTCGTAAGTTCGTGAATTTTCAATATTTTCACTCCAGATTTTCCACATTGCCATTTTACCACACCTCCTTATGAGCAGTACAGCTGTCATTTCTCACTTCTCACCCAAAATGTGTTTCCGTGAGTGTAGCGCACAATGACGCAGTCAGTGTGCGAACTCAATGTATGGGACACATTAAGAAAATCACAGTCACACTGTTCATGAGCAGAGGTCTTAAAATGGCTATGTTAAAAATTCCCCAAAATGACTATTTTACGAGCATGCGTTGCGCTGTTCCTAAGCACGCTCATAAGTTCCTGAATTTTCAATATTTTCACTCCAGATTTTCCACATTGCCATTTTACCACACCTCCTTATGAGCAGTACAGCTGTCATTTCTCACTTCTCACCCAAAATGTGTTTCCGTGCATGTTGCGCACAATGGTGCAGTCGGTGTGCAAACTCAATGTATGGGACACATTAAGAAAATCACAGTCACACTGTTCATGAGCAGAAATGTTAAAATGGCTATGTTAAAAATTCCCAAAAATGACTGTTTTACGAGCGTTTGTTGCGCTGATCCTACACACGCTCATAAGTTTGCAAATTTTCAATATTTTCACTCCAGATTTTCAACACTGCCATTTTACCACACCTCCTTATGAGCAGTACAGCTGTCATTTTTCACATCTTGCCCAAAACATGTTTCCACCCATGTAGCGCACAATGGCACAGTCGGTGTGCAAAATCAATGTATGGGACACATTAAGAAAATCACAGTGACACTGTTCATGAGCAGAGGTCTTAAAATGGCTATTTTGAAAATTTGGTGAAAAAATTCCTAAAAATGACTGTGTTATGAGTGAGCATTGCGCAGTTTCCATGCACCCTCGTAAGTTCATGAATTTGTAACATTTTCAGTCCAGATTTTCACCAGTGGCATTTTTCCACACTTCCTTATGAACAGTACAGCTGTCATTTTTCACATTACTGAAATGTGTTTTCACACTTTCAGCACAGAAATGCGTGGTCGCTGTGGGAAATCATTGTTCAGGACAGATAAAGAAAATCACAGTGACACTGTTCATGACCGGAGGTCCCAAAATGCCTGTGTTGACAATCTGCTGTAAACAATTCCCAAATTGATTACATTACGGGTGCACATTGCACAGTTTCTATGCAAGCTCGTGACTTCATCAGTTTTTTTAATATTTTCACTGCAGATTTTCAACATTACCATTTTTTACACCTCCCCATGAACAGTTCAGCTGTAATTTTTCACATCCTGTTCAGAATGTGTTTTTGCACCTGTGGTGACAAATGCCGTAGTCGCTGTGCAAAAGCAGCTTTCAGCTAACAAACTGATATTGCCACTGTTCATGAGGTGGGGTCACAAAACCCATGTTGAAAATTTGGAGTGAAAATACCAACGAATGCCTAAGGCGTTAGGGTTTCCAACCATAACACCCCACCCTGTGAAGAATGACGAGCATCAGGGCTGTGACTTGGGATTGTCACCTGCAATGCTCATACCATTCCACCCCACCCACCCTGCAGCCACTGAAAACATCGAGGTGTGCCTTGGACTCTTGGCCCCAAAGTTCACTCCATTCTCCTAACTGCACCTATCTCACAATATTTCCTGATGGAATAAAAGGGAGTAAGGCCAAAGACCCCAAGGCACACCGTAACACTTGTCAGTCTCTGCACGTAGGGTGTGGTGAAATGGCGTGGGTCAAGTATACCTGATGACCCAAAGGCACACCCCAATGCCTGTCACTATCTGCAGGGTGGTGATGGGGTTGGCTTCAGTTCAATACTTCACTGCCATTCCTATTATGCAGCTCTGTAACTCCTACACTACCAATGCCAGCAAGCAAACATTCGGCATTGACAAATGCTTGTTTAATTGTTTGTATGTGATATTTTTCAGGAATGATCCTGGTATTTATGTGGTTTCCAAGTGTGTACTATGACTCTGTACTGTGATGTACATGCTTTTGTTATGCATGTCAATGTCTATTGAGCACTGACACACTTGATGCACCTTGGCCACTAGGGGGTGTACATTTTTAAGACCTTGCAATTAAAAGGGACATTATGTCTCACTTTCACCAACCTATGGCAAAGCGTTGTTGTATGAAATGCCTCAGGTGTGTGAGGTTTAGGAACTGTGAAGAGGAATTCCATGAGTGGTGTTTTTTTGTCCTGGAGTTAATCAAATGCCACTGTCTTTGGAATTAAATTCATTTGAGCTGCACAATTTTGCACTAGTAAAGAAGAACAAGCACTAAGGTAAACCAGTTCAGTTTCATTATTTGTGTGACAATATTTGTTTTCAAACTTTCAGTCTGTAGTAGATGCCGGTCTTCTTTCCTGCTTGCACATCTGTTTTTTCTGACCACAGCACTACCACTTCCTGGTTGTGGTTTCCCTCATGACCTTTACCATGGAAAGGGATGCCATAGTCAACTAGTGACAGGCCTGAGCATGCCACTGTGAGGTGTCTAGCAATTGCAATGAGGTTGTTCCATTTATGGTACAGGGCTCCCTACTTTTTGTTTACTTTGGACACTAGGTGGTCAACATGAGCAACAAATATTAAAGTATCATCCAGGATCACCCCAAGGTATTTAAAAGTTTCAGACTGTTCAAGTTTCTGTCCCAAGTTATTATGCACGATGGGGGGAAAATCCTTCTCTTCATTTCTGGGCTAGTGCGGAGAATGTGTGGATAATGGTCTTGTTTTTGTTTTTTTTAATTTAGGCTAGATTGTTATGGGAGAACCAACTTTCAGGTGCCCCAAAGTTACTCTGGGGGGTGGAGGTGAGGCTGCCAAGGTCATGTTCTTGGAAGAGATAACAGCATTTTTAGCCCATGAAAGTACATTAACTGACTGACAGGCATCGGGCAGATGGTTTATGTATAGGCCAAAAAGGAGGGAGCCTAAAATGGAACCCTGGGGGATGCCAAAGTATCTTTCCTGACATCTGACAAGGAGCTGGCAATCTTCACGTATTGAGAGCGATTAGTGAGAACCAGTAACATATCCAGTGTCTGGCAAGGCCAAGGAGTTTGCTGAGTAGGAGCTTATAGTTGATCAAGTTAAAGGCTTTTGATAGATAGCACCAATCTTATCTCCATTGTCAAGGGCCTCGTACAGAGTTGTTGTACTCAGTCAGTGCTGTATTGGTGCTACATTGTTTCTGAAAGCCATGGGGACACTGTTATTGGGGACACTGGATTTTGTGTTTTTGAGATATGAGACAAGTTGATCAGACACAATTCTTTCAAGAGCCTTAGATAGGGGAGAGAATAGAAACTGGTCTGTAACTGGCAAGGTTAGATTAGTCACTGTTTTTGAATACTGTGATGACCAACACAGATTTCTATTTCTCTGGGAATTGGTAATAGTGCAGGGAAATGTTTAACGTTTTGGAAATGGGATAGGAGAGAACAGCAGCAGCCAGAGCAAATAGCGTTATATCTAGTGAGTCACCTCTGATTCTAGTTTTTTTCCAAATTACAATTTATCCTGGTTCAGAGTTGAGTAGTTGGATGGCTATAGGACCAGATCCTCTGCAGGAGGGCTGGGCTGACTCAGTGGGGATGATGAAGCTGAGGTCAGTGAAGGCTATGCTGAATTTGTTAACAGTTTCAGTGGGGTCATGTACCTCACACCCACCAACCATAAGCATTTTCAGTGAAGTGTTGTCATCCTTTCCAAGGAGTTCTGAGACATTCTCCCAATTTAGACTGGTTCTGCATTGAGCAGGAATTTATGGTGCCAGATGGCCTCTCACACAATCTTCAAGGGCTGAAAACAGAAGACACAGACATGCATTTCATCCTTCTCAGGACTTTCAGTGTGCCTTACCTGTATCTCAACCCAAGGGAAGGAGGAACCAGCCCTATGATGGTCTTATGGGTTTGGGTCATGGTGAGTCCAAAATAAGGAAAAATAAAACAAAAAGAACCTCAGCACAAAAGCATTGAGGCAAGGGTCACCTGGGAAGGGCATTGGTGATATTTTCCTTTGTTGTCATATTTCTTTTCACTCAGTTGGTACTACTATTAAACTGATTATATGAACTTTACTACTGCTGTCATTATGCCTTTGTTGCCTTCCTACATATTGTGCAAAGAGGTTTTTAGTCTTTTAAATTGTTTTTTGTTTTAATTGGGTTCACCACAACATAACTCATATAGACCGTCTTAGGGTAGTTGGTTCATTCCACTGGGGTGTCAAACAGACAAGGCATACTGATGAGTCCTGGTAGGACAAAACACGTGTCTGTGTCTTCTGTTGGCAACCCTTGCAAACTGTGAGAGGCCTTTCGGCACCATGCATTACGGCTTAAAGTTGAACCAGCATAATATTCTGTGGTGATTTGCATATGCAGCCCATGATGCTTTGCATTGTGGGGGCATGTGTGATTTTGTATTTCTTACATATTGGCTGCATTATTATATTACAATGTTCCCCCTTCCCCAGGACCCATCTGAAAATGAGTTGTTCCCAGCTCAGTATACCTTTCCAGTTATAACATCTTAATTACACAAATAACTAACTAAAACCCTACTCTTTTGCTTATGCCATTACCTACTAATATTCTGCCTTCTAAAGCTCTGTTCATGGGCTGATTCTTTTTAGTTTGCTATCCCTCTTTCTTCTGTAGTGGAAGATGTATGCAGATGAGACCAAATTCTACTACACTGCAGTGACAATGTCTGAGGTTAATTCAGTACTCCAAGCTGATTTCAGCACAATCTCCTCTTGGTTTATCAACAACCAGCGGATCCTTAATGCAACTAAAATGAAGTCTATGGTGTTTGAATCCCAGAATTTGCTAAATCGTTCAGCAGATCCACTTGCAATCATAAAAACATCAGATGGCAATACTATTGAGCAAGTCAACACATTCAACTATCTAGGAATCTGGCTTGATGTATCACATACAGTAGACATGTTGATCATATCTTAACTAATTTAGGGCCCATGCTCAACTTTCTCAACAGGTCTAAATGTTGCCTCAGTGTTAACGTGAGAGAGCAGGTAATCTCTCCCATTTCCTGCTACCTTTCACTGACTTTAGTGACATCATATACTGCGGTGCAAAGAGAACCACTCTGCTGACCATGGATCCTTTGTACAAGATGTGCAGGTTCATCCTCTCCTGTGGATGGTCTGCCTATCATTGTCTGCTGCATGACCAGCTTAACTGGACAAGTCCCTCAAGCAGGCGTGCCTGCCACTGTCTTTCTTTGTTTTACAACTGTGCAAAAGGAAAAGCCCCTGGTTATCTCCTGGCCCACCTTACATAGTACCTAATCACTGTTCAACAGCAGCTCTTACCTTCTCAATTCCTAAGATGAAGCATGAATTTGGCAGAAAGGCCTTTACATTTGCAGCATCAGACACCTGAAACTAACTCCCTCTCAAACTGAGGAATGCTTTTAGCATGCATGCATTCATGGCTAGTCTTTCCAGCCACCTTAGAACTCTTAGTATTGGTTTTTGTCCGGAAATCCCTCTCCTTGACCATGATCATTTTGCATATCAGTGCTCATGCTTTTTGATTGCTGTGACCCAACTTGTTTATCTTTGGTTTGGTTGCTATTTGGATGTACTTACCTTTACAGTTTTTCTTTCCTATGTATAGTTCAACCTGAAAGTTACTACAGTATTTCTGTTGGACTATGTTAACCTGATGACTGCTGCTATCCTCCCTGGAATCCCCATGAAAATGAGATGCTGCATCTTAGGAGGGTATCCCAGTTGGAGTAATTTTACATAAATAAATAAATAACTTGATAAATAAATAATAAATCAATCAATATTGTTAATACTTGCTATGTCCATATTTTTCCTGATGACAATGTTCTTTTCTTTATATATACTGTAAGTATGCACTTATTCTTACTGCAAATCTGAAGCAGGAGTTTGACAAAATTGTTAATTGGTTTTCTGAAAATCTTTGATTATTAATGGAGAAAACACAATGTGTGTTATTTGGTTCACAATCTTCCTTAAATAATATAACTTTTCCTTTTTGCAATACTTTGAATTATCAGTACCAGGTCAACATAGTGATGGAAAAATGTTGCAAGCAAAACCACGAGTGATAAACAGTGTACAGCAAAACAGCTACAGGGCAAAAAATTAAGGAGCTTAATATGAACTTAAGGAGCTTAATATGTATAGCCTCGAGGAAAGGAGGGAGAGGGGACACATGATAGAAACTTTCAAGTACCTCAAGGGAATCAACAAAGTCCAAGAGGGTAGCATCTTTCAAAAAAAGAGGTGTGCAAGAACAAGGGGACACAATTTGAAGATAGAAGGGGGGCGGCTCAGAGGTAATTTAAGGAGTATTTTTCAGAGAGGTTGTGGATGTATGGAACAGCCTTCCAGAGGAGGTTGGGGAGTCAAAAACAGTGGTGGAATTCAAGCATGCATGGGACAGTCATAAGACAATTCTAGGGGGTTGGGGTAGGAAGAAGTAGGCTGCTGGTTAACTAGGATCTGCAGCTTATCCATCAGGTAGGGAAATGGGCAGACTGGGTGTGCCAAGCGGTCCTTATCTGCTGTCAAATTCTATGTTTCTATGTTTCTAGGGAAAATGTAGTGAAGGTAGCAATAGCACTACCCCTGTAGCTGTTGGCCAGGATGCAAGAATGCAGAGGATAAAAGCTGTGCTGAGTGGCAATCTTCAGAAAGCTGCCATAGCTCAGAGGGTAGACCCACAGGCAATGAAAGGCAATGAAGCATCTGTGGACCTGGGTTCGATTCCTGGTCCTGGATAGATTGTTTAATTTTTTTACTTTGAGTTTTGTTACATTTTGACAATTCTTCCCACACACAGGTTTCTCCTCATTCCCAAGCTGCCCCCCGGAAATAGTTAGATTAATGTGGTGGTGCAGGGGTGTAGAGCCCCCACAACAGTATTTTTTTCTGTGTGATTTCGTGTAGCTGTTTTAGCACTCAGTGTGTTTACCAAGCGTTATGTTTGTTTTAGTTGTATTGACTTTGTGGTATTTGCACTGTTTTTGTCATTGCTACGTTGACCCTGTGCCAAATAATTAACCTTTGGAATCTGCAAGTCAGTTTAAATATTTAAGTTTGACTTCTGATTCCTTTTTAATCTTCAAATTGCACATTGACAATATGGCTCTGAAAATGTATTCTTGTTTGGGCTACCTTTAGCATGCTCACCATTGTCTATAAGAAATAGACAGGAAACATGTTATTGTTAGGGCTATTCTCCCAGTTCTCTATTTTGGAAATGTTATTTATCGCTATGCAAGTGAGTCTTCTCTTTCTATTTCAAATTCTGTTTATTATCATCGTTTGTGGTTTACTTTCAACACTAAGGGATATTTGCATCATTGCAGTCTTACTTTAAAATTAAATTGGCTTTCTCCCTCTCTAAGGAGAGATTTAAAGTGGTCATCTCTGATTTACAAATCAGTAAATCACCTTACTGCTCCCTACCTGAACATCTGATTATCCACTCTCCTTCCGGCTATCTGTGCACCGGCAGCAGTACCCCCATCATTAGGGCAACACATTGTGGAATTTGCCACCCCCTCATCGAGGTCCGCCCCTGGAGTTACAATATTTAGAAAGGGGTGTGTTGGGGTGCAGCTCCCCACATAGGGGGCATGGGGGCACAGCCCCACCACAAAAAGAGGGGATGGCAACATCGAGCTGTGGTGCCCTAATGACTGGGTACACTGCTGCCGATGCCCTGTGTAGATGGAACCTATTCACTCCCATCAGTGCATTCTAGATGACATTCAGCATAATTTTCTACAGTTACCAAAATATGCCCCTCATTCTGGGAGATCAACTCTTTCTTGGAGTTCATTTTACTGGAATAATTTGGAACCTCAGTTTAAAACTGTTCTTTACCTATTTATAAGAATACTGCTAGGTTGCAGGTGTTGAAATCATAATCGATCTGTAACTGATGGACTAAAATTGATCCATTCCCTCCTATTTTAGTTGCTGCAGCCTTGTCTTGAGTTCCTGCTCCAAGTCTCTCTCCAGCTTCCTGTGACATTACTGCTGGATCAATACCTCATTCACAGCTTCCCACTGTTCCACTACTTGCTCTGCTCTCCTCCAAGTAACAATCTGTTATCCCTTACATTTACCCTGCTCTTCTTTGAGGAACCCTACTCATTCTATAATATCTCAAGCTGCCTCTGAAAATACATTATTGGAGGTTAAGATGTTAATTTGGCGTCTTATGTATTTATTCCATGACACCATAGTAAATATCTTGTAGAGACATTTCAGTAGTCCTCAAGATAAAGGAACCCAGGCTCTTAAAAAAAACTCACAATTTCAAATTTATCTCTACATTTAGCTTCTATCGAGATAGTGTCAGTGATGGGGAACTAGAAGTGGAAAGGATCAGATCTGTTCCAGTACAGTAGCTGCTTCTTGTTGTTTTTACAGGGTTTCTTGTGGATTTTATGTGGTAGAAGGTTATTTCTTTGCTTTCTTACTGCTTCTAAGGCGCTAGCAGGGTATTGTTTTTGGGGCTGTTGGAAGTTTGAAAACTGGTTTTGTGGCTGTAAGTGGGCTCATTTGTTGGATGTTTCACTGGGTAGAAGGCTGCACTGGTGGAGGCTTATTTCTTCTGATTTAAAACCTATTTGGTGGGATTTAATTGGGGCTGTATATTTGGTTGCAGGGCTTGGAGGGGCAGACACAGGGCTGATACACTCTCTCGAGTCGGGTGTGAGCCCTAATCACCCTCCCACCCTTCCCTCCCAGAGCTCTGCTTATTTATAGAGGAACACCTGCCCTGCAATTGGAGGAAAAGGCTTCGGGTGCAGCTCATATAGTTCTAGCCACTGGGGGTTTTATTTAAAGGCTGGGAAAGAGGAGCTTAGGGAGTTGTTCACTTCTCTTATAAGTTTACTGTGCTGTACTGCACCTAGTAACAGGGTTACCGGTTTACTGTGGGACTGTATCTAGGATTAGTGGGTGACCTGATTAGTCAGTAGGGGTGTATCTTGGACTAGTGGGGAACCTAGTGGCTCACCCCAGGAAACCTACTTGGAGGGGGATGAGACCACATGTCATTAGGGCCAGCATCTTTGGGAGGGTGGTGGGGTGCATAGGTTGTGGGGCAGCCAAGATACTGGACTGAGCTTGGAAGTTCGGTGGTTGCCCAGTGTGCTACCAGCTGACACAGATTAGGGAGGAGGTTGCGGGGATTAGGAGACAGCTGAGGGAAGGGGGGAGGTATGGTTGGGGAAGAGAGCAGGGGCTCTCCCATGGGGTTGCACCAAGCACTAAGGGCAGGGGCATAGGGAAAGGAATGCAGAAGAGTACTCTGGGGTCACATAGGGACCCTGGTAGAGGGGGCCCAAAAGGAGGACACTACCAAAGAAGCAGGCAGGTAACTGGGGACCCTCACAGAGGGGGGCCAGAGGGACAGCATTCTCAGGGAAGTAGGCAGATGGCTGGGGCTAGACAGAAGGAAGCAAGGTGGGGAGGTGGATTGGACCTTATGCTCAGTAATCACTTCAGTTCTCTTCTTCTGCTTGAGGATGAGGGGGTGATATAGCCAAGACAGGGGTGATTAGAGATGGAAAGGGAGTGGGGGGCAGGAGGCAGGGGCTGGATAGCAAGAGGAACAGGGGAACCTGGAATGTGGGAAAATGGAGGGAGCAGTGGATCAGAGCAGGTGGGGCAGGGGGAAGATGGAGGAAAGTGCAAGGAGAAGGACCAGTTGGGAGAAAAGGGCAAGGAGAAGAACCAGAAGTACAAGGAGGATACAATAAAGGGAGCTGGGGGTTTAGGCCGGGGGAGCACGACAAGCAAGGAGGGCTGAATGGAGATGGGAAGGAAGGGAGGACAAGCCAGGCAATTTAGCAGATGGGGAGAAGGATCAGTTGCGAGCAGTGAGGAGGGCTAGTGATGTACAAAAGGATACTCGGGAAGAGGAGAGTCACAGGATTGTAGGGGAGGGGATGGCCAGGGTAAATAAGGAGAGGACAGTAGGTGGCACCCAGGTGGGGGAGGAGCAAGGAGCCGGCTTGGTGGAGGGGCTGGTAGAAAGGATGAGGGACATGGAAGAAGGAGCTGGCTTGGTTGAGGGGCCAGTTGAAAGGATGAGGGACATGTAAGGGGGAAAATGGAGGAAAAGGAGTGGTCAGAGTGCTTCTGTTGGGGGATTCTATGATCAGGGGTATCAAATGGAATAGGGAGGGGGAAGTCTGGCCAGTTAGAACAAAATGCTTCCCTGGACTAATGGTGCACAGGGCCAAGCACAAGGTATATCAGCTGTCAAAGGATTGTGGGGGTTCTCTGGACATACTGGTTCACCTGGGTACAAATGACATTGAGGGAAATAGTGAGCTAGAGATAAAGGCAAGATTCAGGGAACTTTCCAGTGTCTGTCATGACATAGAATGCATGATTTCCTGGGGAAAATGAAATCCCCATGGGAACACGAGCAGGGGAAATGGAAGTATAGGGAAAGGGAGGAAGGTAGTCCTGCTAAATGCCCGGAGCTTGGGCAATAAAATGCTTGAGCTCCAGGCAATGCTAACTGAGGGAGAGGTGGATGTGGCTTCGGTCACTGAGACCTGGACCACTGCAGGACATGACTGGGACCTGAACCTGGAGGGTTACACTATGTTCAGGAAGGACAGAGGAGGAAAGGGGAGGAGGGGTAGCAATAATAGTCAAAAACTGCATTGGCATAGGGGGAGTAGAGGAGGCAGAGGGAACCGTGGAAGTGATTTGGGTCACCTTGATAACAAGGGGGGACAAGAGAGAAAAAATAGGAGTGGTGTATAGACCCCCTTCGCTGGCAGAGGAGCTGGAGGAGAATCTGGTGGCAGATGTTGGGAGACACTGCAGATTGGGCAGGGGAAGGGTGGTGGTGTTGGGGGACTTAAACATGCCAGGAACAGACTGGGAGACTATGACATCCTCGGCGGCCAGGGAACAGAGGTTGTTGGTTGCCTTTCAAGATGCGTTCCTAACTCAGCAGGTGGGGGAACTGACCAGGGAGGCCTGGGTACTGGATGTGGTCCTGGCAGACAGTGACCAGATTGGGGTCCTGGAGGTAAGGGACCTGTTGGCGTGGAGCGACCATGCCATGGTCTGGTTCTGCCTGGACCTAGGAGGGATTGAAGGCTGCACAAAGACGGCGGTAACTGACTTCAGGGGGGTGGATTTTTTTTTGTAATTAATCATCTTTATTGTTTTCAACAACAGCACCACAATACATACATGACCTGGTAAACAGAGTTGAGAGCGCGAAATGGAGCAACATAAAACAACCAATAGTTAACTCGCCCTTTCAATTGAGAAATTAAACTTCCTCCCTCCCCCCAACCCTCCCAAGGCTACACACATAAACAAACCCTAATTTATCAGCTCTGAGGTATTCTGAGCGCCAGGCTTCCACACCATAAGGAGCGTTTCTAAAGAACTCCAAAGCGACGTATATGTTTTCAGTCTACCTTGCATATGAGCAATATGCTTTTCTAGTTGTAACGCCAAGATACACTCTCAGTACCACTCCATCAAGGAGGGGGATTTATCACTAGACCAATGCCTTAAAATTGTCAGTTTCGCCACAGCTGAAACAAGCGACATTTTGGGCCTTTTTAATCTTAGAAGTGCCAACTGGAAAAAGGCTCATCAGACATACCTCAGGGGTGAACATATTTGTTAAGCCAAGGATAGGCTCTAAGAGATTATTGATAGCCCGCCAGAAGGCCTGCATTGAAGGGCATGACCATACCATGTGGTACAAAGTACCATCGTCCATTCTGCACTTCCCACAAAGGGGCGTATCCTTTGCCCCATACTTGCGTAATCGGGATGGGGTTAGGTATAAATGATGCATTATATTAAAATGTACCATCCTCAGTCTATCTTGTTTTATGTATTTATACATTGTGAGCCACAGCTTCTTCCAGAGACCGGGTACATCAGGTATTCCTAACTCCCTCGTCCAGTAAAAACATACCCCTGAGGGAAGCCTAAAGTCCCATTCCTGAAGTGTTTTGTATATCTTAGAAACTGGACTCGTTGAGAGGCTATAGCAAAAAGTGTGTCAATATCTCTGTCCCCATGGTCAACTGGAGTCATCTGAGAAAAATAGAAGTTAGGCCTTACTGACTTGTAGCCACTTAAACAGGTCCTGACCACAACTCGAAAGACCTCACCAACTGATCAAGGGCAGAGGTCTCCCATTCACCCAAAAGTCCGAGACTCTAAGGTGACTTATCTGGGGCCAAAATGCAGTGGACAAAAGTCGACCCCAACCCTAATGTGAGGATTTTCAAAATAGGTTGGTTGGCAGATAGGTACCATTTAACTGCAAGGTAATTTTGCAACTGCTGAAAGGCCTTTAATGACCATCCCATAGGGTTGTTTTCAAGAGTTTAGGAATAGCCGACAGAGAAACATATAGCAGGGCCCGCAGAGAGCAGTTCACCCTCTTCGCCAACCCTCGCTCTATGTCAACCCATAAAGGTAAGTAAGTCGATTGCCTACTCCTTTCACAATAACCCAACTTGCTTACGTGCTGCTCGGTATAATATAGAAAAAGAGAGGGAGCAGCTAATCCTCCCTTTAACTTCGGGGCTGTCAATTTAATATAGGACCTGCGAACTCTTTTCCCGTTCCATATAAAGAGGTTAAACGCCCTCTGTAAGTTGGAAAACCACGCCTTCGGGAGGTGTACGCCCAACATACCCAGGGGGTATAATAATCTAGGCAGAATATTCATTTTTATGATATTCAACCTACCCCAAAGTGACATAGAGAGCAATCGCCACCTATACATATCCCCCATGATGGTTTTAACTAGACTACTCAGATTATTTTTGATCATGTGATTCAGTCCTGTGCTAATATTTATTCCTAGGTACGTAAGCGACTTTGCCTCCCAACAGAGGCCAAACGACAACAAGTCTGCCTTCGTAACTTTGTTATTTAAGGGGAGAATCTTCGTCTTCATGCGATTTAACTTGTAGTAAGATACTTTGGAAAAGGAATCAATTTCTGCCAAGATAGCTGGAACCGAGGTCTCTGGGTCTTCAATATGTAATAGTACATCATCTGCATATACCGAGTATATATAGCTGGCTTCCCCCACCTGTATACCCTTAATAAAAAAGTTTCCTGCCAATCTATGCAATAATGGCTCTAAGTATAGGTTGAATAGTAGCGGGGACAAGAGACATCCTTGCCTCGTGCCTCGCTCTAGCTTTACTACAGGTGACAGTATCCCCTTGCACTTTACTCTGGCAGAAGGAAAGGAATATAAAATTTGAACCCATCTCAGGAACACGTCAGGCAAACCAAAGGCGGACAGGGTGGCAAATAGGTAATCCCAGGATACCCTATCGAATGCCTTTTCAGCATCTAATGAAATAAGTATTGCTGGGGTCTTGGCGTCCTTAGCAGTAGTAATAAGGTGTAATACTTTCCTCATATGATCTTGGGGTGATCTCCCCATCATAAAGCCCACTTGTTCCCTACTAACCAGCTTGTCCATAACTTTGGACAACCTGTTAGCTAAAATTTTTGCTAGGATTTTAATGTCTGTATTTAGAAGAGATAGGACGATAACTATCCATACTGAGAGGGTCCTTCCCCTGTTTCAGGATTAAAGAAATAATCGCCTCTAGGAAGCTAGGATCTGATAACCCGTTATCAAACCAATACTGAAAAACCTCCTTTAAAATTGGGGATATTAACGGATGGCATGCCTTGTAAAATTACTGGGGAACCTGTCTGGGCCAGGGACCTGTCTAAAGGCATTTGTTGAATGGCCTGCTGGATTTCTAGAACTGAGATTGGGGCACTCAGAGAGGCCGCTTCTCCCTCAGTTACCTTTGGCAGCACCACTGACCTAAGAAATAGATTAATGTCTTCCACAGAAGGTTTTGACTCCGGGTCTACCACATATAACGCCTGGAAATATGACCCAAAGGCATTCGGCATTTCCCCTGGGTCCGTACAAACCTGCTCCCCATGCCCCTTGCGAATTCCAGCTATAAAATGGGTTGAGTCTAAGTGGCGGATGTGCATGGGAGTAATTTCCCCGCTCTCTTCCCTATGTCTAGGTATTGAAGCCTAGTCCTCAAAAGGGCCAGCTCCACTTTCTGTGATATTAGACCAGAATATTGGGCCTGCAACTGATAAAGTCTTGCCCAATTTGCCTCAGTTGAGGCACGGGATAGATTACTTTCTACAATCCTAATCGAAGCTAGCAGGGAATCTAATTGCGCCTTCTGCATACATTTCTTATTAGAGGCCATTTTAATCAATTCTCCCCTCAAGGAGCACTTTAAGGCAGCCCAGATTAGGTCCTTTTGAACCACTGAGCCTTGATTACTTTCCAGGAAGCCCTTGATGAATTCTACAATGTGCCTCAGCGAAGATTCCTCCTTCAGCATCTGACAATTTAATCTCCATTGCGGAGACCACCTACACCCCACGGCTAGCCGATATTCCAGACTGACCGGCGCATGATCAGATATTACTCTGGCAGATATATCGGCCCGTGTTACCCCGGGCATTGCAAGTGAACTAAGATATAATCTATTCGTGAATATGTCTTGTGTACGGCGGAGAAAAAGGTGTATTGTCGTGTCATAGGGTTAATTACACGCCAAACATCAACCAGGGCGGCCTTACTAATGAGATCCTTCAGCGTCCTTTGTGCTGGTGATAGACCTCGCCTCTCTTTACATGATCTATCCAGATCATTTTGAAGAACTAAATTCCAGTCCCCCCCCCAATACCATAAGCTTCTCAGGGTTGGATACTACCATGTTTAGTAATCTCATGAAAAAGGCTGGGAAATCGCAATTGGGGCCATATATTGAGCCCAATAATATCGGGTGTGACTCTAGCAGGCCATGTGTAATGATGTATTGACCTTCTGGGTCCCAAAACTCTTCCACCAATTTAAAAGGAGTACTCCTTGCTATGAGGATAGCAACCCCTTCCCTATTCGTGGATGTCCCTGCCCCGAAAGCTTGCCCTACCCATGCCCTTCTGAAGTAATGAATGTCACTTCTCTTTAGATGCGTCTCTTGAAGAAAGACAATTTGTGCTCCCAATTGATGTAGGTGCCTTAATATAATTTGTCTCTTAACCCTATCCTTGGCTCCTTTGACATTCCAGCTAATAAACTTATATGAGTTGCTCATTATGCCCAACCATCAAACTCAGACATAAATGCAGAAAAAATATTTCAGTAAATTGTGCTACAGCACTCTTTAGGTATATACAAACCCCCTGACTTAAGGAATCCTTAACAAATCCTGACGATGTGTAACCTTGGAACCCCACCCTCACTCCCTGGAGTCCAACCGACTCTTTCTGACCCACAGCCCTTCCACCCCCAAATACCAATATCACCCAACTAAAACCCCTGCCCCAATACCACACACATACCCCAGTTCCAAAAAACTGCCCTCCTAAGTATTCAACACCACGTGATTCACTTCTAAGCGGCCCAAACTACTCAACCCCACCCCCTGGAGCCCCCTCTCCAATGATCCCTGCAAAAGACTACCCTATAACAACAGACAAACCTTATTGAAAGATCTTATTCCTAACTATGTAGATGCTCACCCCAATAGGCTTGAGCTGACCATTACCAAAAAAGCAATTTGAGTCATCAGCTATCCTCAACTAGGCAGTATTAATAAGCCAGTGCTAAAATTAATAACCCCCCGAATAACCACTGGTTCCTATATGTAAAAGAGAGGAAAAAAAAAAAGGGGGGAAGAGGAAGGAAATCCTTCGTATTTAGGTCTTGTAAACAAGTCTGAAGCACATTGGATAACTCAATACTCAGGCTCTACTAGGAGAGACCAACATAGAGCCCCACAATTCTCCATTCAGTCACCACGGTGTCAGTTAATCAGAATCATAGGGCCATCGCTCTTTCGACTGCCGATACCAGAACATCCGAGATGCGCCCTCCCCCAAGGGGCAAAGGAACTGCTACACGTTGCATCATCATAAATAAGTCCATCCTCAGAAAGCAGGCAGGCTCATATCCTGAAGCGATATGAATCCAATTCACCTCCTCGACATAAATCCGAGTGACCCAAGACAAGGGGGCTTGTATACATCGGAGTGCCAGAAACCGTGCAGACCAGTGTCCATGTAAAGATAAACAACTTGGATCAACTCCATCCACTTCTAGAATTTCAATTGTAGACATCCCTGTTCTATTCTGCATAATCTAAGACTGCCAGCAGGGGTCGATTGTCACAGGACTACTAATCACCTCCAAGTTTCTAAGTCAATATTCCTCTGTTACTTCTCACAGATAGGTCTGCCCACGTATCAAAAATTGCCTTCTGGACCCTCGATTTAAACAATTATATCACCACTTGCAGTCCCCTAGTCGAGGGATCCTCCTAACACTAGTCATTTGTAGAGATCTGGGAAAATGACCTTCAGCTCTTGTGTAGCTTGCGCAGGGGATTCGAATGTCAACCATTTATCCTCGTGCTTTATCATCAATATGGCGGGGTACTTGACCCTGAATGGTTTAGAAGCCGCCACTAATTTAGATACAATCGGGTGCAGCTCCTGTCTTCGTACTCTCACCGAGTAGGGCAAGTCCTGAGCAATGCGTATCTTCTTGCCTTCCCATGTCAGCTCTTTTCTTCCCTCGCTTTAGAAAAGACATGTTGCTTGTCCAGATAATTCAAGAATTTCAATATTATTGGCCTGGGCGGCTGGCCCTGGGTGGGCGGCGGGTGCAGTGCTCGGTGGGCTCTCTCAATAACATACTCCCCCCCCCCAGGAGGAGCGCCAGCTATTTTACAACAAAATTTCTGCAAGAAAGTAATTATGACACTCCTTCTTCCTTTTCTGGCAACCCGATAATTATCAGATTATTCCTTCTACTGTGGCCTTCCAAATCCTCCAGCTTATCTTCTAATTTCTTCATTCTACGCTTTATGTTGATTAACTCGGTCTCGCTCCTTTCTTGTTTCTTCTCCATTGATGTGATCTTAGCCTCCGAATCCCCAACCCTTCTAGATAGTGCATCCACTGCACCTTTAATATCCTGTAGATCCTCAGAGATTGACGTGATAGCCGTCTGGAGAGGTTGCATGATCTCCAGAAACCTGGCTTCCGACAAGGCAGCTTCTGGTGTGGCCATCTTGAGAATGCTAGCTGCCTGCTGCTTGGCCCGCTTTGCAGCTTTCTCTTTCTCCGGTGTTCAAGGAGGGAGTGCCTCGGGCGCTTTCTTCATCCATCAAATCGTCAGACGCTAGTGCCGGAGGAAAGTAGGGGGGTGGATTTTAAGGAAATGGGAAGGATCCTTAAGGAGCATTTGGATGTGATTGGGCCAGACATGGACACTGACAGTAGGTGGGAAATCATCAGGAGAGGGGTGCAGGATGCTACCTGCACCTGTGCAAGAGGAAGACGAAAATGTGGTAGGGCCCAAAAACCCTGCTGGTGGACCAGGGAGGTCCAGGAGGTGGTGAGGGGAAAGAAGGCAGCCTATAGGCAATTCAAGTGCTCCTCAAGGAGTGAAAGCGATTGAGGGGAGTACGAGCTGATGGCTAGAAGGGCCACTAGGGTGGTGAGGGTGGCTAAGGCAAGGAAGGATCAGAACCTGGCCAGGAAAATTAGGAGAGGGAACAAGGGGTTCTTTAGATACATTGGGGAAAAACAAAGGGTGAAGGGGCAGATTAGCAGGATTAAAACAGGGGAGAGATGGGCGCAAGACCCGTGGGAGCAGGCTGAGGTACTAGGCAATGGGAGGCGAGGGAGCTACGCTGAGATGAGTAGGAGGGCCGTTGCAGTGGCACTGAAGCCCAGGGCGAGGGCCTGGGTGGAGCCACTGCAGGTACAGATCTTGGTGGTGGTAGCAAATATTCAAACGACAGCTTTGAAGGCTGAAGTGGAGAAGGGTTTTTATTTATTTATTTTATTTTTGTTTAGCTTTTATTAACCGGGTAAGTGCACTAGCCATAAAATTACTATTTTCAGGCACGACCCGGGACAGTACAGACATGCAGAAACTTAACAGGATAACAAATTATAAGTGCTTTTCATACAATGAGTTAATGAGGATACAATATAGCAGAACATACAAAGTAAGAGTTCCATGTGAACAGCAGTTGAACATGGGTCAGTCGGTCCTAAGAGATAGGTGAGTGCTGTTCCGAAGGGATGGGCGATGGCCTCCGTTGCCCTCAGCCAATCGAAAAGGAGTCAGGTTCAGATCCCTGAATCAAGAGTAATGAGTACTTCACCTCAGTTTTCACCAAGGAAAATGGGGGGGCTCCATCATACATGGGAGGAGACAGTGATACTGAGGAGGGGGGACCCTTACCGATTGGCGGATCTGGGGTGAGGGAAAGGCATCATTGGCAGGAGGGGGAAGGCTAAGTAGGGGGATGAGGTAGCGGAGGTGAAAATCACAGCAAAGAGAGTGAGGGAAGCCCTCAGGTCCCTTGAGATGGAGAAAGCACTGGGGCCAGATAAATTACATCCCAGAGTGCTGAAGGAACTGGCGGATGTGCTGGCAAAACCCCTGGTGGAGCTTTTCATCATCTGTCTAAGGACAGGGTGGGTGCCCCAGGACTGGAAGGTGGTGCATATAGTGCCTATCAACAAGGGGGGATCAAGGAAGGTGGCAGGGAACTACAGGCCTGTCAGCCTGACATCGGTGGTGGGCAAGGTGATGGAGAGCATTGTCAAGGAGAGGCTGGGGGGGACCTGGAAAAGTCAGGGTGCCTGGATGATAGACAGCATGGATTCATCCCGGGGAAATCATGTCATACAAACCTTGTGGAGTTCTATGACTGGGTGACGAGTGCCTTGGACCTGGGTAGACCAGTGGACATCCTCTTTCTAGACTTCAGCAAGGCATTTGACTCTGTTCCTCATGGAGACCTGTTGGATAAGCTGGGACAAATGGGGGTGGGAACCAGATATTCAGATGGATAGGCAACCGACTCCAGGACTGGACCCAGAGGGTCATAGATGGTGGGATAGTCTCATTCCCAAGGAGGGGCATTAGTGAGATCCCACAGGGATCAGTCCTTGGGCCCCTCCTGTTCAATGCCTACATCTCTGACATAAGGACAGGTATCAGGAGTGAGATGAGTCTCTTTGCAGATGACTCAAAACTGGGGGCAGTGGTGGATGGAGAGGAGGGGATGGTGGCCCTACAGGGGGACCTGGAGGCTCTGGAAAGATGGTCTAGAAAGTGGAAGCTGAGGTTCAATGCAGGGAAATGCAAGGTACTGCACCAGGGGGCCAGAAACCCGGGTCAAGTGTACACCCATGGGGGGGAATGCTATAAGTTTCGATGGCTAAGAGGGACCTGGGGGTGGTGGTGGTGGATGTCAAGATGAACAACTCGGAGACTTGTAGGAGGGCAGCAGCCAAGGCCAACAGGATGCTGGGATGCATCGCTAGGGGATCACCTCAGAAGGAGGGAAGTGATACTCCTCTGTATAACTGCTTGGTGAGGCCCACTTGAGGTACTGCGTGCAGTTTTGGAGCCACACTTAAAGAGGGACATTAAACTCCTGGAGAGGGTCCAGAGGAGGGCAAACAAAATGATTTGTGGCTAGGGGGACAGGACCTATGGGGAGAGACTCGAAGAGCTAAATATGTGCACATTGGAAGAGAGAAGGGACCGGGGGGACATGATAGAGTTCTTCAGGTACATGAAGGGGGTAAATAGGGGAGGAGCAGTCAGGGTGCTTCGAAGGAAGGAGGAAAGGGCAACTAGAGGGCATGGGTTGAAGTTGGAGGGGGGAAGATTCAGGGAAGAAAGGAGGAGGTGCTACTTCACTGGGAGGGTGGTGGAGCCATGGAATGCACTGCCCAGGGGGCTGGTGGAGGCAGAGACGGTGGAGGGGTTCAAGAGGGGGTAGGACAGGTACAGGGAAAGGGTTCTGGAAGCAAAATTCAGTGCGGTGAGAATATCCAGAAATGGGAAGGGAGAAGCCAGAGAGGGCGAGGGGGGCAGCAAGGTCAGCTCCCAGGGTGGGGGCTTACCAAACGAGCAGACATGAAAGACCATTAGGCCTATTCTGCTGGCATTTTAGTATATTAGTATGTTTCCTTCTTGCAGAGAACAGCTTGATGTTGATTTGCACCTCATTGTGGATGTGTTCATTAGCTATGGGGACACATATTTTTAAGATCATCGTAAATCATTTTTTGCAAAAGCCATGGCCATGCTATCCAGATTTAATGAAAAAATTAATTTGACCACTATAGACAACAGACTATTTTGTAGACATTTTGCCAGTCAAAGGGCATTGTCCTGCTCACTGTTTGTTTCCTTTTCCCATCTAGCTGCACCGTGCATCCTTACTCCTCAGGAATCTGCTTCAGCTTCTACTTCCTCCAGTCTCAAGCCTTCATCATCATATTTCCCTTCTGCTCAGCAATCCTTCTGTACACCCTAAAATTTAATAAGTTGCAAAGGTTGGCAGATCATGTTTTCCACTGGACCCCTCATCTGCAACAATTGTAATGAATCCTGTGCATTTCCAAAATGGAACTTGTTCCATGCCAACAGCTGTAGTGGTGAAGCACATGCCAAGATCATCTGTGATTGAATGTCTCATCCTCTGTTACCCTCAGTCTGTAAATAACATGTTCTATACCCATCTACTCCCATAGGCATTATTCATTACACCATCTCCTTGTCAATATTCAGCTTCATTTCTCCTGACTGGCTTCATTCACTAATTCTTTACTGGCATTCACATATTACCTCCTTCATCTTTAACCATTGCTATGCTGATACAAACAACCGAGCCTGATTTCAAACACCAGGAATCACTCAGTATGCTTAACTAATGCAGTTAGCCTTCAGTGTTGAACTGCCACAGAGAGAATGGAATGTATGTAAATGATGGAACTCTCATTGACTCATGCCAGTTTCAACCAGCTGCTGCTAGTAACAGCTGTACTCTGAAGTGCTCAGATTTATTTCTCTGTCTGCCAGTTCGGATGCCTCGGACAGCTCTCCTCAATTTCTTTGAAAAAAACAATTACTTATTGAACTAGTCCATTTTTTATTATTCATTTATGATTGCTGCCCCATTCAGATATTTTTAGTGAGTTTTAGTGGGCTTTGTTAGTTGGTCAGTTCCTCTGTATTACTATTACTGTTGGGGAACCAGCTATTTTTTGGTTATATTTTGACACTTGATTAGGTTTGGAAACCTGAGTCTTCTAACACAAAAAGACCTGTGGAACCGGGTTCAGAACCGGTTCCTGCAAAAAAAAAAAAAACAAAGACAAGCATACTGCAGCACCTCCTGCTGAAAAAGCAAAGGAGCTGTCAGTGGGTGGGCTGTCAATGCCCTCTGCGGAGAAAAATGCCAAGGCTCTGCAGGTATTGCAGGCCCTCCAGGCTGTCAGCCCCCTGGCTTCTCTCTTGGTTCCCTCAGTTCCCACCCAAGTTCCCCCTTGACAGGAACTGGCATATTTGTATGAGGAGCCAGAGAAGGAAGACAAGGAGGAGGAGGAGGAGGGGGAACCCACTGAACCAGAAGTCTCCCCGGAGCAGGACTTTGTTCCTCCCCTCCCAAAGTGGTCCAGAGGACAATTCATCTCACAATTCTTTTGTTAGACAAATGGTAGATACCCTCAACCTCTCTATGTGGAGTCAGTTGAGGGTAAAGAAGCTGATTTCCTGGACATGATGGGTCTTACACCCACAAAAAGGCTGCTACTGCCCGTCCATAAATCCCTTAAAAAGGCAGTACTGAAAATTCTGCAAACCCCTACTTCAGTTCTGGGGTGGACAGGAAAGTAAATAAAAAGTACCAGCTGGACAGATCTAACGCTGACTTTTTATTTACTGACCCTGACCATGAGGGAGTTGTACAGGCTGCCCCATGTGATAGGGCCAGGATACCTTTGGCATCCCACCCCTCTGACAAGGATTCTAGAAAAATAGATGCCACGGGTAAGAAAGGATACATGGCAGCTTCACTCATTGTCAAGCAAGCCAAGTATACGGCTTATGCAGCTCTGTACCAAAAAGCCCTTTGGACAACAGTACTGGCTATGTCAGACAAAGTGCATGGGGAAATGGAAGTGGATCTGGCTGAGACCACCAGGAAAGCTTTAGATGCCATAAAATATCAGTTCCAAGTGGCAGCAAATGCCATAGACAATGTTTTCAGACTCATGATCCTCATGGTCTCTATGAGGAGGTTTGCCTGGCTTAGAGCCACAAACCTATCCCTGGATACCCAAGCTAAAGTAATGGATTTCCCCTGTGAGAATAATTCTCTTTTTGGGGACAAAACAGAGGTCTGTATGAAAAAGGTGAAGGAGTACAAGGTAACCTACAGGAGTAATGTGGCCAAAGATAGACCCTCCAGTCCAGACTATGGGAGGCAGGTGTAGAGGATCCCACTCCAGGCCTTTCTTCTGGGCCCAAACCCTGCCAGACTGCCAGCAGACCAGAGGGTACTTCAGGGGTAGGGGCAGAAGGGCAGTGAGACATGCAGAGCCAGCCCCCCAGGCCAAGGCTCCACTGAAGCAGAATCCCAGACGTGTTTGTACAGGTCACCTCCCCCCTACCAGTAGGTGGCAGGCAGGCTCACTTCCCCCAAGTTTGGCTGTCCATTACCACAGATAAGTGGGTCTTGGAGGTAGTGAGCAAGGGTCTTTCCCTAAGCTTCAAAATACTCCCCAAGCTAAGAAGCAAAAATCTTTCTCCAGCCACACTATCAGAAAAGATGCTTCTGGAAGCAGAAGTTGCCAACCTTTTGCTCATCAGAGCAGTGGAACTTGTCCCTCTATCTTAGAGGGGCTAGGGGTTCTACTCCAGGTATTTCCTAACACAAAAGAAAAATGGAGACTGGTGGCCCATACAGGATCTCAGACTTGAGAATACAAGGGGTCACAGTATTTCCCTACCTAGATAACTGGCTAGTCATAGGACAGTCTCCTCAGCACACCAGAGAGACTCCCTCGCTCTAGGTCAGAGCACTCTGGAATCCCTGGGATTTCTGATAAATTCCCAGAAGTCCCAAGTGGAACCCTTTCAGGTACCAGGCTTCAAAGGGACAGAGTTGGACACCCTGCAAGGAAGGGCATTCCTTCCCCAGAACAGTGTAAACAGTATCAAGGATCTGGTAGGGTCGTTCAAAGTGAACAGACCCAGGCCTGCAAGACACTTCTTGCAAATGCTAGGGCACATGGCAGCAGCCACGACTGTAGTACCAGGCTCAAGATTCCAGATGAGGGACACTCAGTTCCACCTAAGGGCCTACTGGTCTCAGAGGAGGGATCCTCTGGTCAAGCTGGTGCCTGTTTCAAAAACTCTTATACAGGCACTGCAGTGGTGGATGGATAGGGAGATCTCAGAGAGGGAATTCCTTTCCAAAAGGAGAACCCCTCACTAGTGTTAACTAAGATGCTTCCCTCTTGTGGTGGGAGCACACATGCTTGACCTCAAGGCCAATGGTACATGGCCCTCCTAGGAATCACTTCTGTACATCAATCTGTTAGAGATAAGAGCAGTGCACCTGGATCTTCAGTCATCTGCACCTCAGCTAGAGGGCAAGGTGGTGCAGGTCAGAACAGACAACACAGCCACAATGTATTACATCAACAAGCAGGGAGGCACCAGGTCAACCTTGCTGTGCAAAAAGGCCATGAAGGTCTGGAACCTGGTCTACTCCCTGCAAGTGTCCATGTCTGCCATCCATCTACCAGGCAAGGACAACATTCGGACAGATTCCCTCAGCAGGATCAGCCAGAACCATCACGAATGGCCCATAAACACACAGGTGGGGCAGAATACTGTACCCCTGTCTCAAGTCCATTTGCCTCAGGGCTTGGTTCTTGAATACTTAGAGTTTGCCAGTCTGCACCTCTCTGAAGAGGTCCTGGGTGTCCTTAGGGGTTTTTGCAAACCCTCAACCAGAAAACGTATGCTTCCAAGTGGAAGAGGTTTCTATATGGTGTGGCTACACAGGAATCCAACTTGCTACTGTTGGGTTGTCTGTCCTTTTGGACTATCTGACCCACTTGAACTCACTAGGCCTTAGGCCCTCTACCTTGAAGGTACACTTGGCTGCAGTCTCTGCTTATATTTCAGCCAGTAAATACAGGTCTCTGTCTTCAGAAAGTTCTTTAAAGGTCTCCTTCACCTTCACCCTCCCTTGAGGGAGCTGGTGCATTCCTGGGATCTGAACATTTGCATTGCCAGGCTAATGGAACCTCCCCTTTGAGCCAATGGCAATGGCAGATTTAAAGTACCATACCTGGAAAGCTGTTTTCCTAACAGCAATTTCTTTGGCCAGGTGAGTAAGTGAGCTACAGGCCCTGTGCACAAATTTAAACTATATTTCCTTCCACAGAGATAAGGTGGTAGTCAGAACTAATAGGAAATTCCTACCTAAAGTCATCTCAGATTTCCTCCTGAACCAGTTTATTACTTTGACAGTCTTTTTCACTGCCAACTCCAGCTCAGGAGAGTGGAGATTGCATAGCCTGGATGTCAAGAGGGCACTTAGTCACTATCGTGATGGGACCAAGGCATACAGGCCAGAGGTTACCCAGTTGTTTCTCACATATAGGGAAGTGGGTAAAGATAAACCAGCATCTAGAAGAACCATTTCATGCTGGATAGTGGCCTGCATTCAGTTTTATTACAGCAAAATGGGGAAGCAGTCCCCCTGGGCCTCAGGGCACATTCTACCAGGGGCACAGCTGCATCAGTAGCTGCAGCAAGGGCATTCTCCAACTGGAAGTTTGCAAAGCAGCGACAAGGAAAACTGTTTACACATTCACCAAGCAATACTGCTTAGACATGCAGTCTAGAAGTGACGCCAGGTTTGGCACAGCAATTCTGCAGAGTTTTTTCCCTAAATAGGTCCTGTACCCTACCCTCTAAGGTTCTTCTTGGTAGTCTGCATTAGTTAAGCATACTGAGTGATTCCTATGGTTTGAAGAAGAAAATTACTCACCATAGTAATTATGTTTCTTTCAGGGGATCACTCAGTATGCTTACGCTCCAACCCTGCCTCCCCTATCAAAACAAGGAAAAAGGGATCCCTTATCTTGCATTCCTGCTGGTCACTGTATGTCCTATTATTATGTTGGCGTACTTGCGCAGCCAACATCTTGGGATAGTGCAGCTTTGGAGGCGCGGTAGCTGTTGGGCGAATACAGGGCAGGCACCAGTAGGTGCATCCTGCATTCTCCAATCAGCCAGCAGCAGGGGCCGACAACCTGCCTGGCTAATAAGGTGAAGAGATCAATGAAAAGGTCCGCTTCAATGAGAGCAAAGCTCTCATGCAGCGTGACCACAGCACGCTTCTCCCTAAGTGGAGGCAACATGGCGGCAGTGACTGCCGCTGTTGTGTGCAAACCCCCCTTCCTTTATTGTGTGCCAACAGGGGTGCCTAATCCCCATCAGCACCATGTAACACCCCCCTTTTTTGATTGCAGAGGGGGTGCCCAATCCCCCTCGGCATCATGCACCCCCCCACCAACAGTTTCTCTTTACCGGTTGGGGTGCCCAATCCCCGTCAGCATGTATCCCTCCCTCCCTCCTTCTCCTTGAATGTTGCTGATGGAGGACCCCAATCCCTGTCAGCATAATGTCATCCCCCTTCCGTTTGTATAGCCGAGGGGGTGTCCAATCCTCCTCGGCTCCTGCAGCTCCCCCCCCTCCTTTCCTTTTTTACTGACGGGGGTGTCCAATCCCCCATCGGCTAATGCACCCACCCACCCACACAGGTGGCATGCTGGGAGCCCACCCCAGCATGCCAAAGCACCTGTTAAACAGGATAACAGTCCCCTGATGCCTTTTATTTTTTTTTACCCTGTAAAGAAGGAAACAGTCCCTCTGAGCTCTACCAGGCCTCCCTCCCTCCCACCACCCGCACTCACCCACTGTACCCTTCCTCCCCACACCCCCACCCCATACTTACCTCTGGCATCTGGTGTGATGATCTTGTGGACCGGGAACACGTCTGCACTCTTCAAAGCCGACCGTGAACTTAGAAAATGCCGGTAAACTGTATAATGGAATGAATAGGGTTTTTTAAACTTTGCTGCATATCTCAGGCATTTTTGGAATTTTGGCACCACATTTTCAACATGGGGTTTTTGGAGCCCCTCTTCATTAATTCTGTCACTGTCATGGTGTTAATCGGCCTCGAAAGGTGATTTCGCAGTCACTGCACGGAATCACCTTTCAGGATCAATAAATGAAATGACAGTGCCAGTGTTCATGAGGTGGCCTCTTAAAAAGCCTATGTTGCAAATTTGGTGGAAAAAATCCAGAAAATGACTGTTTTACAAGCATGTGTTGCGCAGTTGCTACGCAGCTTGTAACTTCGCGAATTCACAATATTTTCATGCCAGATTTTCAACATTGTCATTTTTGTACACCTCCTTGTGAACAGTACAGCTGTCATTCTCCACATCCTGCCCAAAATGTGTTTCCACACTTCTGGCGCAAAATAGCGCAGTCACTGTAGGAAATCAATGTTTGGGCCAAATTATGAAAATGACAGTGACACAGTTCATGAGCAGAGGTCCTAAAATGCCTATGCTGAAAATTTGGTGATGATACTCCATAAAATTACTGTGTTACGAATGTGCGTTGGCAGATTGCACACACGCTCATAACGTCATGCATTTGTAATATTTTCACTCTGGATTTTCACCATTGAAATTTTTCCATACCTCTTGATGAACAGTGCAGCTGTCATTTCACATATCCAGCCCAAAATGTGTTTTCACACTTCTGGTGCAGCACAGCACAGTTGCTGTGCAAAATCACTTTTTTGGCACAGTTTGAGGAAATAACAGTGACACTGTACATGATCAGAGGTGCTAAAATGCCTATGTTGAAAATTTGGTGCCGAACGCCCATAAAATGACTGTGTTCCAAGCATGCATTGTACATTTTCCTTGCACCCTTGTAACTTTGCAAATTTGCTATATTTACATGCCACACACAACACTGGCATTTTTGTACACCTCCTTATGAACTGTACGGCTGTCATTTTTCACATCCTGCCCAAAATGTTTTCCCATACTGCACTACCAATGCCAGCGCAACAACATTTGGCATTGACAAATGCTTGTTTTATTAGGATTAATGTTTGGACGTTTTTTAAACCAATTGTGCTTAATTGTTGTCTGTTTCTTACAGGGACCATTCCTTAAGGTACTCATATAAGAGAACAGGGTTAAATTGTTTAGCTAGTTAGGGTGTCTTCACTTTGTTATTCTTCGTAATGAATCTGAGCACTTCAGAGTGCAGCAGTTACTAGGGGCATCAGTTAAAAATTGTCATGAGCCAATGAGAGTTCCATCATTTACATACATCTCATTCTCTCCATGGCAGTTCAACACTGAAGGCTGACTGCATTAGTTAAGCATACTGAGTGATCTCCTGGCAGAAACATAATTACTATGGTAAGCAATTTTTTCTTGCACTAAACTGGCCTGCTGAACTCCTTCCAGTTCCCCAGTTTGATGCCATCTCATCTAAGTTTGAGATTTATTCCATAGTTGCTGCAGCTTTGACCAAAGGTCACCTGTGGCTGACTCAAATTGTTACCTTTTATACAGACAGTCAAGCAACAGTTTTCATAGTTAATGAAGGCTGATTTTTTTCCCTTTACATTTTTAATTTCCTCTTAAAACTGACCTCCACAGCACACTACTGGCTATATCTGTCAGTATCAGTGACTTAGTAAATAGTGTGCACTGGGTTCAGAAGACCAGAAAGTCATGGGTTCTAATTCAGCAATAAACCACTTGGGGTGTGGGTTATCAGGGAATATACCACAGCTGGAGTTGTTTGCCCATGAGGCGCAGCCAAGTGGGCAAATCCTTGCCAGCAGTGGTAAATCCCCTGATAACCCACACCCCCGAGTGGTTTATTGCAAATATGCCATGGATTGAGTTTTTCTTTTACTTAAAAATTGTTTATTTCTGTGCTTAATTAAAAAAGAAAACAATTTTATTAGAAATATTCTTTCACACAGTAAAATAGTCCCTGATGTTTATATTAAATATTTCATTTCTGAGGTACATATGTAGAATTAATTGTACAGTGAGACCGTTAAGGTTTTTTTTTCAGTTTTACTTGGACATTTTTATTCAATTTTTGAATGTTTTATGAACTGAACAAACATTTTTAACATTATATTGTTACCACTGTGGTATTTAGTTCAGTTTTTTTTTCAGTGTTTGTTTTTTTTTTTACTCTGTTTCTAGGTAATAGGTGCTGTTCCTTTAAATATTTTCCTGTGGGCTGTGCTGCGACCTTGAAGACTGTCCTCTGACCTGTTGGAGAAAAAAAACATTATTTACTGGGGTTTTTAATTTCTTGATCCGCAACATGTTTTTTTTTTTTTTGGTGTTTTCTTTGGGAGGGGGCTTACCGTCTCATTTGCAAACAAAGTTTACAGTCCCATAGTTGGCAAGGTTCCCGATGGAAGGCATTTTATGCTGCATTTGCAAAGTTGGTTGGTTCTTCTTGTCATTTGGATGTTGCATTGCGATGTCCGTTGGTTCAGAGGTTGTTTCCATTTGCACCACTGCTTCGGGAGCCGTTTTCACCATTCCTCTCAGACTGTGGATGCAGATTTCAGCTCGAAGAGATGCTGGATTTAGTAATGCTTGTGGATCAGGGTCAGCATGTGCTGAGGATAGTACAGAGCTGTTTATTGCTGCAGGAAGGTGACTTTTTGTGTCAGTATTGCTTGTGAATTTGCTCTGTGCACTGTTTACATTAAGTGTTGTTTGTGGTGCAGATTCAATCGAACTGTTGGATGTTTCTCCACTTATGATCTGGCCCCACTTTTCAAATTCCTCTATGTTGGGCCACCAATCGCAGAGAAGCTTCACTTTTATGCCCAGTTATGGCCATGATTTGCCTTGCTTCATAGAGTCACAGCTGTTGCACAGAGTGAATGATTTGTGAATACAGTTTCAAAGCTAGCCTTCTTGCATATACGGGGCAACGTGCTACCTAGGAAATTGACCCACATTAGTTCTGCTGTATACCAGACTGTCACATCATTTAAGATTGACTGATGTAACTTTTTGGGATGTAGAAATAAGGCAGGAGGGTTTGGGGGTAATTTAGCAAGATATTTTTTTGTAACTGTGGATTGCGAAGAAAGGGTCATTTAATTGTGCAAACATAAAGCCCCTTGTCAATTGCTTTGTAGGGTCATTCACTTCTTTATTTTTTTTTGTTTGCTCATTAAAAGTTTTTGCCAGGTATTCATGCCCATCTTCGCTTTTTTTTTATTTCAAATGACTCAGTTGTCAACTGTCTTACTCCCTCATTTCCACGATGGGCAAAATGTAGCTGTATATCCATCCATACTTTCCTAACCAGCCCGATGGCTGTGTCTGGTGTCAGAGCAGGTGAATTCCTTATCCTAGTGAGCTGATTGATGGGTAGTGGGGCATGGTGCTCTGTTCTGTCTTTACCATCTTTCCTATAATGCTTTATCACTGCTTTGAAAATGTTATTGGCAGTGTTAAATTCTGTATCTGACATCAGATTGTTGCTGTGACTTGGGGGAGGGCCATTTAAATGCCTATTTAGTCCTGCTCTTAGACTGCTGTAGCTTGTAAGCACATACTCTTTGCCATTGTTGTTGTGTACTGTGCTGTAGCACTCTCTGAGGATTTTATTTAGATTTGGGTAGCTAATCATGGCAAAGTTTATTTAAATATTTCTTTGTTTTGCCCAGTCAAAGAAAACGCTTAGTGCCCACTGGGTTTGTCTTTGGGTTGCTAGTTCGTGGCGTTCAAGATCTAGCTGCTGCAGCTCTTGATTTGTGATTTGTTCATGATGTTGCCTTTTTTTACCCATAGGATTGGGCGGCCTAGATGACTGGATGATGCCCACGGAGTTTGAGTTAAGTAATGCGGGGGGAGCTGATAAGACTGTCGGCTGGAGATGTGAATGGATCAGTGTGGTTTCAGCAGTTACAGACACGGGGCAGGAACTGGATGCTGATTCTTAATTGGTAAGTTGCCTGTACTATTACTAGTCAGTTCACTGTTTTAAGACTGTGGAAAATTTCATCAAGGTCAACATTGTCTATTAAATCGAACAAGGTATCCATTTCGTTTATTTTTTTTTTGCAGTTTCTGTATGTAGCATCACTGCTTAGCGGTACTTAAATATGGCGGCTTTTTGAATGTTGATAGGGCAGCAGAGTGTTTGCTTTTAGACTGGCACGAGACTATGGCAGGCTGGCACCTTTTGCAGTGATTACTATACGATTTACAATGGGGGGTGAGGTGCCAGCCTACGTTTCTGATTGGCTAGATTTTACAGTGCATGGTATAATACCCAATACCAACATCAGGGGATTCTAAAAGAGTTGAAGTGCCTCTTTTAGATGAGATGTTAAACCAGGGTTATTTCTGCACATCTTTGTTGGCACCCATTCTGGAGGAATTTAAAGATTACATGGCACTTATCATAGGAGTAAGGAAGAGTCCACAGTGCCCCGATCAATATCTTCGTTCTCAATAAGACAGGTTTATGTAAGCCACCCTGTAGGATGTTCATGGAAACAAGCAGTGTACTTTTCCTGCTTCTAAATAATGGCATCTCAGTATTTTTGACAGTACAGTACCAGCTCTGTACACTTTGGGTAACAAGCAGTGTATAATATATCCAATCTATATATGTTTAATAGCACATTCATACATTTGGTCAGCAAAATCAGTTGCTGGTGTAGCAAATTGTTTAATCATGCCCTAATTGTTTAACCATGCCCTAATCTCAGTCACAAAACAGTGTTATGTTACAAAAGGCCTAGTTTCAGGTTTGTCAGTGTAATTATTGACTCAATATGGTTTCAAAAGGTTAGTCTTGAATCAAGCCAAAATACAAGATATCAGAACTCAGATACCTGCTTCAACATGTATCCAGCTGATAAAGCATTTTTTAATGGTACATTTGTACTTGCTGCATAGTGAAAAGGCATAGTTTTTTGTTTAAGTTCCATTTAGGAATAACTTATTTAAAATAGTCCTGTACTCTGGTGAAATCTGTTTGTATTGCTTGTTGTAAGTTCTTAGTTTTGTCCCACTTGCACAGTATCAAGTTGCTTCTGCCTACATGCGTGAGCAAGTGTTCTTAAGAAATGAAGGCATATCATTTATAAACAATGAATGAGGGGCCTAGCAGGAATCCTGGAGAGACTATCTTTGTCACTTCCCCGTCTCTTGATTTCATCTAATTTATATTAGCAGGCTTCTTCTGTCTTACAAGTAGTATTTAATTGGATTAGTGAAGCCAAAATCTAAACCAGTGTTATGCACAGAAATATAGAAGTTGACAGCAGAAAAGGACCACAAGGCCCATTCAGTCTGCCCATTTTACCAATTTGCTCCTGCTGCCTCTACTAAGCCAGTGGCCTCAGCTATGGACCCTTGTATGTATGATTCCCTTGTGCCGATCCCATACCCTCTTTAGTCCCTCCACTGTAGATGCTCCCACCGCCTCCTAAGGCAGGGCGTTCCACGCATTCACCACCCTCTCTGAGGCAATGGTATACAGTATTGCAAACTGTGGTCCACTTGAGCTAAAGCTATAATTAAATCTAAAAAGATAACCTCAATCATTAGACCTTAGTCCAGCCCTGTTACAGTATCACTTACTATTTTAACAACCAAGAGAAAGGACCTGCACCCAAGAGTCAAAATTGCGGTACTGCAGAACTTATTCACTACATAATATAAGGAAAAGTGTGTCAGTGCAGAAACTACCCTCTACGCCAAACCACTCTCCCATGCACATTTGGAGCCACATGTTCCTTCTTCTCAGGATAAAGCCCCCAAGAAAGATTAAATTTAGGGCATTCCAGTCAGTTGCAGCAGTATAGACTAAAAAATTCAAAAAAGAGCACATTTATATTGAGCCCTGCATGTTCTCCAGGAGGGAAAAATGCTATATTAATATCATACTTTATGATAGTGTGAAAAAGCTGTGCCCTTCATAGAACACGTTTACAATATTAAAGTAAAAAGCAAGTGCAAAAGTGTTAACAACTATGCCCTAATTAGAATACAGCTAAGAACAACATATTCTGCAAAGAGGCAGAAAGGTAGAAGCACTCTTGCATTAGAAGTAGGGCATATTGCTAAATCACAATTGCCTATAAATATACATAGAGGTCTCACAGTGAAAAATAAAAAAAAAACAGTAAAAGGAAAAGGGGAAAGGCAGATACAAAATAGGGGTGAAAAGCAAAAGAAAAAAAGAAAAGTGTGAAGGCAGTGGATGGTTTGCGATGGAGGGTGTAGCCAGAGAAAGACAGATTAGAAAAGAGTAGAGCCCAACGATGACACTGAAAGCAGGAAAGGTGAAGCCCAAACATCAGAATTACAAAACAGTTAAATTGCAGGCACTATTGCAAGGCAGGAATACCAAGCTACAAGTTCATAAAAAATGTATATCAGAAAGACAACACAGTCTTACTAAATCAAAGGGCATAGTCTATTCTCAGAAGAAACCTAAGGATTCGGGGTATACAGTCCCAATATTGGAAAATTCTTGATCACTATGAAGATGCAAAAAACCTTTCATAAAGTCTAGGTCACCTATTATGAAGAAAAAATCATCATAATTACCAGATGTAATATTTATTTTATTTATTTGCAAACGTTTAATAAGGAACAGCATCATCAGCTACAATAGCTCATTTCCAGATGTGTCCTGGGGAAGGGGAAAGGGAAGACACAATAGTGAAACAGAAATAGATTCTACAGCATATATTTAGTACTAACTGTACAAAAGGCCACTATAGAAATTTTTGAGGCAGTTAGGTAGTAGTTCCAAATTATGTATTACTATATACTGTACTGTACATACATTCATTCATACCTAGAAAACATAAGTGATAATCTTCATTACAATAGCACAGGCAGGCAATATTGCCTAGTTACAAAAATGAACTAGTTATGAACTTACAAAAGAAACAAAAGAAGGGGTGAATGGGGCAAATAAAGGGTAGGGAATGAGGTAGAAGCTGCGACTGGAATAGGGTACAGTAAAGGGTACGAGATTCTGGGAAAAAGAAGAAGAAAAAGAAGATAGTGGAGGAAGGTGGGGTAATTCGAGAGAGAGGAGAAGTAGAAGGGGTGGAGGGAGATGGGCAAAGGTGGACTGAAAGAGGAAGGAAAACAGGACTGAGGAAAGGTCAGGTACGCTTGCATGGAAGGAGATGAAATGCCAAAGACAATGTGATAGTGAACTGGTGGACGAGGCAGAGCAGATATCTGCAGGGAAAGAGTTCCAAATGGTAGTGAGGCACTATGGGCAAGGTGTCTATCCCCAAGAGAGGGGAAAAAGAGGGCGGTATACAGGTCACAGTACTGAGTATGTGGTGGACAGGCAAGGACAAATTGACAGAAGGAGCAGAATAGAGTGTCCAGTCTGGTAAGAGTTGATTTGAAGGGAATGCTATAGATGATGTCACCAAAATCAAAGATGGGGAGGATCATCTTCTAGACAATATTTTGGTGGGCCAGTGGGGGGGAGGCAGCTGTGGTGTCTATACAGTGCTCCCAATTTGGGTAGTAACTTTTTGTGGATAGTGTCCACATGGCCAGCAAAGCTGAGATTCCTGTTGAGCTATAGCCCAAGGTACTTGAAGGAGAAGACATCCTCTAATAATGAACCATCTAGGGTACGGAATGTAGGAGTGGCAGGAAGTCTTGCAAGTTGTTGCCTTGTGCCAAAGGTCATAGAGACTGTCTTTTTGGTATTTAGAGACAGTTGGTTTGCACAAAACCAGCACTGGACATTGTCAAAGTAAATTTGGAGGTTGGACGCCAAATCCAAAGTGGACGTTCTAGAGGCACACAATACCATATCATCCACGCACATATGGATGCTTGCAGTTGAATAGGCAGTAAGAAGGTAATTTTGAAATACCGGGAAATAGTATTGGTCCAAGAACCAAGCCTTGTGGGACACCTGTGATGATGGGGAGAGAAGGTGATAGGGAGTTCACCAATCCTAACTGCTTGGGACCTACCCATGAGATATTAACGGAACCAGCAAGTGGCAGACTCTAAGAGACCAGCAGCTGTCAGCTTATTGAGGAGAAGGGAGTGGGAAACAATGTTGAAGGCTTTGGCCAGGTCAACAAAGATGGCGAGGTGATTTGGCCCTGATCCATGCTAGAGTGAATGGAGTCAGTGAGACGGAGAAGGGAGGTTGTGGTTGAGCAGGTCTTATGGAAGCCAGACTGGAAGGGGGTGAAGAGAAGGAGGAGGAATCAAGGAAGGTAGACAGCTGTGCCACAGCCATATGCTCCTGGAGCTTAGAGAGGATTTGGAGCAGCGATATTGAAATACAATATAATCATGGTAAATCAACAAATCATTCTGGAAACAATAAGTAGTTGTAAATTTAAGGCCTTTTTATGAGAAGGGCTTCAAATCTAAAATGTCATTAAGTCCATGGGGGGACTACTAAGCTGAAATGTCCACTGTGACTCCTTCTGAAGCAATTGTTGGAGTCTGTCTCCATCCCTGATCTGTTTAGGTGCAAACTCAAGTGACACAAATTTTAAGGCATGCAAGGCCCCTATTATGTTGAACACTAAAGTGTGCTCCAAGAGCACATCTGTCCATGCCATTATGAATGGTTCCACTATGCTCCAGCATTCTCACTTTCAGCTGCCTGGTGGTCCTGCCCACATAAATTTTGTTGTAGGAACACCAGGCAGAATAGATCACCTATTCTGAATAACGATGGCAAATTGGAAAATTTCTATTGGTTTGTCAAAATTGACAACACAAACCCATCTTGCATCCACAGCATATTTACACGTTGCACATCCTTCACATGCATGTAAACTCTGGGCCCTATTTTGAAGCTGTAGTTCTTTTCTGGAATCTAGATAATGAATTCTGCTGAGATTATCATCCAGATTGGACCCCCTAGAAAAGGTAAATCTGCTTTGGACCACTCTCCTGGCCACATTCGAATCAGATAGCAAAACAGGCCAGTGTTTAAGCACTACCTCTTTGATTTTGCTTGCCAGAGGGTTATACCTGGTAATGAAGGTAACTGATGGTTTATTTATTGCCCTTGTCCCTTGGAACTAAAATGGATTCCCTTGGTGTCTCTTTTGCCCTTTTATAGACCCTATTTATTACACTACTGGAGTAACCTCTGGCCTTGAACCAGTTTCTCAGTGCTATCATCATCATCATCATTTTATTTAATAAAGCACTCTTTTTTCATTTTGACTCAAGGTGCCGTACAAGTTAGCAGAATTATATAACAGTTAAAATACACAGCATACAATAACAGGCAATTCTAATTGGGTTAATGCTTAGATCAGCTAAATCAGTTAGGAGGAAAAGCCTGTCTAAATAAAAATGTCTTTAGCTCCCTTTTAAAAGCATCCAGTAAAGAGATTTCTCCCAGAGAACAAGGGAAGGAGTTCCACAGGGTTAGTGCCATTAAAGAAAAGGCACTGGCACCTGATGATTTTAAACACACCCTGGGAATTACCAGAAGTCCCTTGTCTGCTGAACAGAGGGGATGGGATGGGTGGTAGGGCCATAAGAGGTCTTGCAGGTAGCTGGGACCCAGTCCCTGCAGGGCCTTATAGGTCAGCAAACTGACCATGAACGTAATCCGACACCTAGCAGACATCCAATGCAGAGAGCGCAGCACAGGTGTAATGTTACATGACTCGACAGACCAGTACACAACCTGACTGCTGCATTCTGCACCAGCTGCAGACAGTGCAGATCAACCGGCAATAGCACCAGGTAAAGGGCATTGCAGTAATTGAACCATGACATCAGAAAGGCATGGCCCGTGATGGCAGATCCCGTGGGGTTATCAGGTGTTTAATCCTGGTGATGTTTCTGAGATGATAAAATGCACTCTGGACCATGGTCAGCACCTAAGATTTAAGTGTTAGGCCACAGTCCAGTACAGCACCAAGATTTCTCACCCTGACAGAAATGAACTGGAAGTCCCCAAGCCTAAGTCCAAAGACTCGACCAGGTTGTATTCTCACCCCCAGATGACCAGGTTCCACTACCAGTACTTCATTCTTATCTGGATTCAGCCTCAACCAATTGGTCCTCATCCAGTCTTGGATCTCAGCAAGGCACTGACTGAACACCGTGATTGCATCCTGCTGTTCGGGTGCAAAAGACAGGTATAGCTGAGCATCATCTGCATAGCAGTGAAAAAAACAGCCCATACCATCTTATAATGTCCCCTAGAAGTGGCATATACACCATGAACAACATAGGGGACAAAATGGAGCCCTGCAGGATCCCACATACAGTAGCAGGGATAGTTGTGCAGAGGAAAAAATCCCTGACACTACCCACAGCATCCAGCATACTATACACTGCTGTTCAAATCTCTACTCTGTGGAGCAGTTGTAATAAGGCTTATAAATGTGGCCAGGATAGAAGGTCCTAAACTGAGATTTACTTTGTCCAGTGGGCCAATCTGGGTGATATTCTAAACAGAAGTCATTATATATGTAACCCCCTTCTAAAAGCAGGCTTGCCTTTGGCTCTCTCCAGAGCACTGCTGCTGCCTTCTCCTACACCACTCCTTCACCCGGTCCTGGTCCAGACTGCAGCCGCAGGACCCTGAGCTGGACTGGACACTGTCATTTGCTCTGCAGGTTTGTTCAGTGCCCTTCACACTGTGGCCAGCACACTGCCACCTCTTTTCACTCAGCCGGCCCCTAGACAGCCTTCAGGGTCAGGGAGCCACAGTAAGGAGGTTGTTCAGTTTCAAGCAGCTCTCAAAGCTGCACAAAGTGCAAATCTGCTCTCCCCCCCTCAGAGCACAAATTTTGGATGGATAGATAGATAGATAGATAGATAGATAGATAGATAGACAGACAGACAGATAGATAGATCATTTATTTATAAAGCACCCTCTTCCGAAGACTCAGGGTGCTGTACAATGAAACAGTACAACTATTTAAAATCAAGTAGCACAATAAAATTAATTGGGAGTCACGCAGTATTAATTTATCTATCATTAATTAAAACAATAACACAGAATCATTATTCAACAAAAGCCTGTTTGAACAGATAAGTCTTTAAGCCCTTTTTAAAGGCTTCTGCCGAGGGAGCCTCCTTCAAATAACCTGATAATGAGTTCCACAGGGTAGGTGCGACCGCCAAAAATGCCTGATCTCCTGACTGCCGCAACCTAGCCCTGGGAACTCCAAGGAGGCAATCCTTGGCAGAAGGGAGTACCCGGGGTGACCTGTAGGGGACAAGGAGATCTTGCAGATATGCTGGCCCCCTTTTGTGCAGGGTCTTGTAGGTCAACAGCCCTACCTTGAAGACAATCCTCCACCTGACTGGCTGCCAGTGTAGGTTGCAGAGGACTGGGGTGATATAAGCACACCTTTTCGCACCTGTTAACAATCTTGCCACCATGTTCTGCACCAACTGCAGCCTGTGGAGGTTGCCTCCAGATAGCCCTAGGTACAGGGCATTACAGTAGTCCAACCTAGACATGATGAAAGCAGGACCACCATACAGATGAAAGTGAGAATGCTAGAGCATATTTGAGCCATTCATTATGGCTTAGACAGAAGTGCTCTTAGAGCACACTTCAGTGTTCAACATAATAGAGACCCTGCATGCCTTAAATTTGAGGCATTTGAGTTTGTGCCTAAACTGAGCAGGGGTGGAAACAGACTCTAACAATTGCTTCAGAGAGAGTAATGGTGGACATTTTGACTTAATAGTATGATTCCCCATGGACTAAATGACATTTTAGATTTGAAGCCCTTCTTGTAACAGGGTCCTAACCTTTGTAATGTTAAAATGACCTTACATTGACAAATATATATTTTTTGATTTCAGGATGATTTGTTGATTTACTATGATTATGATAGGTGGCCTAGACATTATTACATATTTTTGTGGAGTGTCCCATAGGTGCAGCACTAGCATTACTGCTCATGATGCCAGCAACCTGAGTCTGGGAACAGGCTTGGGTTGTCAGGGGCCAGACAGGGGTGGAGGGAGAGGAGGAGCAAGCATTTTTATGGACACTGCCCATCCCCGGAGCAGGAGGGTTCCCTTCTTCACTGCTGTACTAATATCTGGGTGACCACAGGTGGCAGTGGAGCTGAAGGTGCCATGGAGTGAAGATATAAGCCAGAGGTCATCACACCATGCACGCCTCACATGCGCATGTTCCTTGAGCCCCTTAGCATGCAGACATCTCAGCCAGGAAGAAAAACTAAGTAAAATATGCTAGTCAGGCAAGACAACTCCCATCCACAATTCGCAGGCCTCACACCATCGATTGTGGCACCACTCTAGCTATGCTGGCTTGAGTTGCCTTGAGGGGACCAAAGCCTCCCTAAGGACCCTGATGAAAGAGCTGTGCCATGGGGGGTAAGCCACAGGGGCAGACAGTGGAGATGGATGAATCCCAGAGATGGTGGGTGATGGGGCTGGGGCCGGTGGAGGGACAAAGGTCACAGGCTAGAGGAAGGGGGCTTGATAGAGAAATATTAAAAAAAAGTTTTTTGCATCTTTACAGTGATCAAGGAATTTTCCAATATTGGGACTGTATACCATGAATCATTAGGCTTTTTCTGAGAACAGACTTTGCCTTTTGAATAAGACTATGTCCTGTTTCCTGAATATATATTTTTTAATGAATGTTTAGCTTAGTATTCCTGCCTTATAGTAGTGCCTTCAATTGTATTTTTGGCGATTTTAATATTTAGGCTTTATCTTTCCTGTTTTCAGTGCCATTGTTGTGCTTTTCTCTTTTCGACTCTGTCCTTTCCAGACTCTGTCTTCCTTCCAACCCCATCATACTTTTTAAATTTGTTTTCCATTTTGTCGGTCTCTTTCTCTTTTTTCTTTTACTTAGCTTACCCAGTGAGACCTCCATGCATATTTATAGGTAACTGTGATTTAACAATATATCCTGCTTCTAATTCAAGAGTGTGTCTGCTTGTCTGCCTCTTTGCAGAATATGTTGTTTTTATTTGTATTTTAATTAGGGTACTGTTGTTCACACTTCTGCATTTACACTTTGTTCAAATATTTTAAACATGTTTTATGAAGGGCACAGCTTGTTTACACTAGAATAAAGGATATTATTAATATAACTGTTCCCTTCCAGAGAACATGCAGGGCTCTTAGTATGAAAATGACCCTTTTTGAAATTTTAGTCTATGCTGCTGCAACTGGTTGGGATGCCCTTTAGGCTGCACCCCTGAAGAAGAAGAAGCATGTGTGTCTCCGAATGCACATGTGGTAGTGGTTTGGCAAGAAGCGTAGTTTTTGCACTTACGCAGTTTGCCTGATATTATGCATTGAATAACTTTTGTAGTATTACATTATGACACTTGAGTGCAGGTCCTTTCTCTTGGTTGTTGTCATGATTTTATGGGACCTGCACCATAGATTGCATGCTGTGCTGGGGAACTTTTGAGTTTTCTGTTGTCACTGTTTTAGCCAATGCAATGTCTGACTGTGAAGACAGCTTTGTAAGCAATCACATAACAGGGTGCGCAGCAATGCTAATTTACTGCATTCCTATACACCCAGTGCTTTCAACTACCTGGGAAGTATGGTAATTTACAGGATTACTGTGCACCATAAGATGTGCTATTGGGATTATTGTTAGAAGTAAAATAACTAAGAAAAAAGAAAGTAAAATATGAACTGTTCAGTAGTGTGAAATTAATGCATGGTCAAGTGATCAGTTTTAACCAGTCAGAAAGGTTGTTTGGTCCAAGCCATTTTACAAATTGGAAGATAGAATCCTAATTTCAGCTTCTTGTTCCGGTGGCTACTCATGTATATTTTGTTCTTGCAGTTATGATAAACAACCCAAGACTGGGACATCAGGAAGTTTTTCCAAAGTTTCTCCAATGATGCCAAAATGCAGCTTTCGTGGGCTCCCCTAAACGTAATCTTTCAGATAGTAGAAATTCTTGAAGGTGTAGCTTTATTTTTCCAAATGCCTTTCACTACTTCTAATGAAGAAAGTGCCACTAGAACTGAGTTTGCTTTATAACTATGTAGTCACATTTCGGTAGAATATCCTCCTCCTTCTTGAGATCTGCCAGAGTCACGTATGTGTAGAAGTATGCCATGACGGAGAAGGTGACAGAAACAGTAAACAAGAGGGCTGAAAAGAGGATGAATTCAGTCCACTGCAAGAGAGGAAATGGGAAATGGTAAGCTTTGTAAGCAGTTATTTCTGCTCTTACATTCATTGCACTCTTTAAAGCAGCAGTGCTAGTTAATAAAAATGTACCTTTTTCAATAGTTATGTCAAACAAGCACCACAAATGACAAAACTTAAATCCTCTGTTTTTCATTTTTTTTATTATTTATATCCTTTTCTGACAGTTCAGCACAGACCCTTGCCAGGAGCACCATACTGGATTCAGAGGGAAATGGGATGTTGCCATTCTCTCACTGGTTATTTTGTCTGATGTAACTGGAATGCACCACCCCTTCCATTGCCTGCTGAGTGTTTATAGGACAAACAATGTAAGCAAAGGGTGAAACCAGGAAATGGAATGGGGCTGCCATATTTCCTGTGGATCCACACAGCATTATAAATATATTAACAATCAAGGGAACCAATTATCAGAAAACCATAGTAAACAGCGAAAGCTAAGTTTGAAATTGTAAACTACTAGGCAATGCAAAAATCTGAGAAGTGATGAGCACTTTCTGGCTAACTAGTATTGCTGCTTTAATTTTCTTGCTTATTCTGCATTTATGCTTAGTCATGCAAGTTGATATCTTTGCTCAATGCTTACTGCATTTTTTTTTTGGTGGAATAAGATTTGGTCACCCTAGCATGTTTTTCAACCCCCCAACCCCGTGTTACAAAGCCTCACAGCCGCAGTCACTTATATAATGGAAGAATCATACTGAAAATTAGAAACAGGAACCAAACCAAAGCTTCAGTGGCAGAAAAATTCACTGCTTAATGAGAGATTTGAAGGGAACATATCACATTGGCTCCGCACACTGTGCACTGGCTGCCAATTGAGTGGCACATCAGCTTCAAGATGTACTTGTTGACATTCTACATGGTTTTGATTCTGGTTACCTTAAAATATCCCATCTAAGGTCACACTGGCACCCAAATTTGGGAGCAAAGCAGGGTCACCATGTTGGGGGACAGACCTGGTGAGGTAGCTGTTACTTGGCAGTGCGTCTCAGCTGGGGAGTTGTGATGTCAGATCCTGGTGCCACAGCAATACTATGTCTGGACCAGGGAGCTTGTCTTTTGTTATAGGGATGCTGTGACATGAAGGTCAGTGGAGCACAGCCCATGGAGTGGACTTGGGAGTAAACTGTGGATGAAAAACACTCCTGGCTGTCTTCATGAAGACTCACAGAGCTGGAACAGGGTCCATGCCTGATTACGTGGTATATCCCTGAAGGATGATTGGAAAGAGAAAAAAAACAATAGTTTGGAACAAAAAGTGATCCTCTGTCTCCTTACACCCATATCTGACCTCTCAGCTACTGGTACAGGCTTGCTAGTGGTCCCTTGATCTCATCTCAAAATTTTGGGATACAGGGCATTTAGGGTGGCTGCACCATTCCTGTGTAATTCCTTGCCCCTCAGCCTCCATTCTGATGGCACAATGGAAGCTTTTAAGGGCTCTTTAAAATTTTATCTATTTAATGAGGTCTACTCTTTAGTTTAATTGTAATATTTTATTATATTTATTGTTTATTGATATATAATGATGTGTTTTCTTTTCATCTTCCCTTGTAAGGCACCCTGAGTCTGTTGGATAGGACACACTAAAAATAAACTTTGCCTTGCCTTTAGTTTGAGAATGACCTTAGGTCTCTCATGCACCAGGCCAGTGGAAGGGAGACATGCATTCTCCGGGGCTGGATGGTAAGAGTGCTTCAGTCATGAGCACTTCCCCCCTTCCCACAGCTAAATTATGATTAAGGTTTTACAGGGTTCAGGAGAAACCCCCCATCTCTACTACTCATGACTAAGGCTGGCTGCTGAAGTATTTTTTTTTTTGAGGACTGGTATGGAGAGGTGGGAAAATGGTCATCTAGACCCAGAAAAGAAACTTCCTGAAATGTTGTAATGCTTGCAAAAGGAACACATGTGTATTTCCTTTATTACAAATTAAGTCAACATCAATGCAGCTGCATGAAGATAGATAAAACTGCATGTGTGATGATGTAAATAACCTGAATCTGATGTCACCTTTCATGTAAAGTAACCATGATATACTGTAACCGATACCAGCAGCTGAAATCTTTTGTACCTATAATAATCCTTTAACAAAATGCAACGAAAGGATGATTTTCTTAGAAGAAGGTATTCGCCTACCAGCAATTTTTATACTGAAAGTGTAGGAAGCAGCCAGGAAGTGTAGCAAAATACAACATTCCAAATAACATGGAGTGAGGTATTACTGCTATTGAGATATCTTGTAGCACATCCTCCCCCCCCCCAACATACACACACACACACTCTTAAAATACCATTTTATTTGATCACTGGAATTTATCAACCATCTAGGGAAGTTATGAGTACCTCCTGGATCTGTGCTTGCATAGGTACAGTTCTTCCTCCTAATGGAGGAAATTTGTTGTGCTGGGTGCCATTTACTCCCAGGCAAAAGCCATTGAGTATGCCATGTCCTAGTGGTTGATGTTGCCTCTATTGTTTCTCACAGTGTATGTGCTACTACTGTGCCAGGAGCTGTGATCTAAAGGCACAGTGTGGGTTTTTGCTGTTGTGCAGATAAACCAAACTTTATTTTTCCACTTGTTGTTGACTGAGGGTCACCTGTGACTGTGCTGGATAAATGCTTGTCCAAAATCAGGGGGTGTATGGATATCAACTGGCTTAAGTTTAACACAAATAAAAATGGAGTTATTAATGGTGGTCTCTTCTCACCTGGTTACATCAGTTAATGACAGCCTGAAACTCCCAGTCTTAGGAGACTTCCAATTATGTCACCAAACTGATGACAGCCTAAGCACTGGAGCTCCGTTCTGGCAAAATACAATCCGGCATCATCAGCAGCACAAAATCACCAACCTAATGCATAATCCCCAAATTACTGAGTATATAATGTCCTCACAGCAGCAAAATAAAGATTCTTCATCAGGGACCACTGCAAAAACACAAAAAAATAAAGCAGAGAACCAGCTGCAAGCCACATCCCAAGCCATGACTTCTACTCCGGCATTGTCCCCACTGACCAGTGACTGGGAAGAGGTAGACTGCACCATTACATCAAAAAAACTCTGAAAAGCCCTGAAACAGAGAAATGACACCCTACAACGCCTGGAAGCAAAGGTCTCAGAAGACCGAAGAGACTTCCCCTTCTGGAAAAATGGACTGAAACAATGGAACACATGCTTACTGACCATACCGCCACTACAGATCTCCACAACATGGTCTTGCTAGACCTGCACCAAAGGGAACAATACCTTACACAGCAGCTCGAGGACCTAGAGAACAGAAACCGAAGGAATAACCTTCTTCTGCATGGGTTGCCCGAGGGAACAGAAACTGGAAAAATGTTGACCTTTATGGAGAGCTTTATTAAAGAATTGTTGAACTTACCAGCAGATAAGGAACTTGGGATAATCCAAGCTCATCACTCCTTGATCCCTCGCCCACAAAATCTGAAGGCAAGACCTAGAGCCATTGTGATGACTTTCTTAGACTTTTGGGTTAAGAAAGAGATCCTATGAGCAGCTTGGAGCAAAAAGGAAATCCACTTTGGTGATGTCAGGGTCTTCTTTGACCAAGATTATGCCCCTCAAACTTTAGTCTGCTGGCAAAAGGTCTTCCAGGTAGTCAAGGCCCTTAAATAGGCAGGACACCAAGTGTATGTGGAATACCCAGCTAAGTAAAAAGTTCAAACATAATCTGGTCTTAAATGCTTTCTAGACCTGCAAGCAGCTCTCCATTTTCTAAAAGAACTGGGCATTAAAATTCTAGAAGACCACATGGACACTAGTGGCAGAGTTCTGCAGACTGGGTCTTGGTAGAATGTAGGAATCAAAAGTGCTCAGAAGCAAGCAACAACTGGGACTTCCTCCCTGTGGGACGAGATTACATCCAATCCCCCCAAAACTCAAACATAGAAACAGTCCCAGCCAATTCAGAGGAAGGGAATGTGCATTCAGCATTCGCTGCTCCTTCAGCAGGCACTTGATTTAGACTCTGGACTGAAGTAGGAATTTAACCTATGCTTTTGATTCCATTTGGATGCTGGTTTAAAGAGAGTAAATTATTCTGCTATGGGCAGCTGAGTCCTTAAGTAAGAGCCTGGGAAAGGCAGTGTTTGGAGGGTAAAGCTGAAAAATAGGTAATTTTGATCCCGTACTTCCCTCTAATCCCAGATCAGCCATGTCACTTCTTTTGTTACTTCTACGTGGGTAAGCTCACATATATTTGCAAAAAAGTTTTAAGCAGTTATTTCCCAGATACACATGTGGCTCAGCTGGGGGGGGATCCACATGAGGGGTGGATGGTATGCTGGGGGACTCACCTGTGAGCCCCAGAAAGACAGGGAATGCACTAGATGATGGGCTGGAGGGGTGCTCTGGGGGGGCACTCTGGGGGGAGGTGTGGGCAGGGGCAGGGGTCTTTCTGTGCATTGCACTATGGCATGGCCAACAGTTGTCAGAGACAAAGTATAAACATAATTTAAGGCTTTAGAGAATATTTATACCAGGCAGAGGCCTCCCTATGCACACGCAGTGACACATTATGTTCTAGAAGGGGAGTTTGACCAACTTGGAGAGGTGCCTGAGGTTTGTGGCACTGTCACATGTGTAACAATGTTCACCCACGGTGATTAGGGTCCTGTTTAATCATTGGAGATATAGGTCTAGGTGGCTGGTTGGGGGGAGTTGGAAGGGCTCCCCTCTGTGGATGGCCGTTAAGGTCACTTTTGCAGCGTGCATGACCGAATCAATGAGCTCTGCTCACCTTAGGTCTTTTCCACAGATCTGATTTCTGACTGTGGGGCCTAAGCATTGTTGCATAGCAGGTGAAGACAGCTGGAGGACGTCCTATACTTGGCAGTGTTTTCCACTTTGTGCAACAGCAAATAATCATTCTAACCGAGACTTGGCCATGGTCAATGTTCATACTAAGGTTACTAAGGTTAGGTGCAAGAGCAAGAAGGCAGAAGCCCATGAAGCTCTTATACTAATCCAGTACATAATAGGAGAGGTCATACCCATTACATATAAGACTGTCCAATCTATTTTTAAAAATACTTTTAGTTTCACTGATAACAACATTTAGTGGTAGCCTGTTCCAAGGGCCAACAACCCTGTTAGTAAAAAAGTATTTACAGCTAGACTTAACAAAAGGTTTTCTTACCAATTGTAAGGGATGGCCCCTGATGTTATGACCACAGTTTTTAAATTCTAGACCCAGTTCACACAATAAATAAGGGTATTGAATAATATCATACAATAACATAAGATCACCACGAAGTCGAAGTGTAGATAAGGGCATAAGTTTTAAAATGTCTTATCTGTTCTCATAAGGAACTGCGAATAACCCAGAAACTTTTTTTGTATATTTTCTTTGAACTCTTTCCAGTAACAGGCATTCAGATTTTTTATAAGGATTCCAAAGCTGTGAGGCATATTCTAAATGTGGTCTAACGTATGCACAAAACAAGGGCAACAATACTTCCTGTTTTCTAGATCTAATATCACGTAATATAGACCATATCACTTTATTAGATTTGTTAATAATATTGTGTGCATGATTATTGTAATTAAAGTTATCTGAAATATTGACACCCAAATCCCTTTCATCAGATGTGGTCTCAAGTAGTATGCCATCCAAATAGTAGGGACTTTGTAAATTACTATAATCAAATGCATTACTTTGCATTTGGAGATATTCAAATTCATACCCCATTTCTTAACCCATGTTGTGATATGGTCTAGGTCCTTTTGAATGGCAACAACCTGATGATCAGAGGCACAAGGGCCACCTATTTTTGCGTCGTCGGCATATTTAATAGTAAATGAGGAACAGCCAGAAGTTAGGTCAGCAATAAATGCCTGGAACAGACAAGGGCCCAAGACTGAACCCTGTGGCACCCCACTAGTCACACTACCCCTAGCTGAAATACTCCCATTAATGGTCACTTGCTGAAAGCAATTATAAAGCCAGCTAATTATCCAATTGACTAGAAACTTGTTTATATTGAGCTTGTGAAGTTTAGTACTTAAGGCCCAATGTGGCATGATGTCAAAAGCCTTATTGAAATCAATATAAATAATACCGCATGTAACATTTCTGTCTAATAATAAGCTGATATCTTCATAGAAACATATTAAATTTGTCAGACAACTTCTACCTTTTTAGAAGCCATGTTGTTCTGCATCGTGACAATCCAGGACTGGGGAAATTAAATCTTTAATTAAACTCTCTAATAATTTACAAATAGAAGAAGTTAGACTTATAGGCCTATAATTATCCCACTTATTTTTTTTGGCCCCTTTTTGCAAAATAGGGATGACATGGGCTTCTTTCCAGTCATGGCGAACAAAACTGGTGGCCAAAAAATATTCAAACATCAATTTTAAAGGAACTGTAATGACATAAACTAATAAAAATAATAAATGACCTGCTATATTATCTGGACCAGGACTATATTTTCCTTTCAATTTCAATATTTTATTTCTAATGGTGTCCAAAGAAAATTTAACTGGTGAAACATTGGTGGTGTCTAGTAAGGTATAAACATAAGTTTGATTAGAGGATCTGGAAAATGTTTTACAGAACTTTGCATTAAACAAATCAGCCATTTTTTTTAGGCTCATATATTAAAGTATCACAGTCCAATAATGGACCTACTTGACATGTAGGTTTCCTTAGAGAATTGATATATGAATAAAATTGTTTGCTATTAGATTTGTGGGTGCTGAATGCTAAGTTTTGTTCCCAGTTAGATTTAGCCTTCCTAATCAATCTTTTGCATGTTCTTTGTATATGTTTATAGGAAATCCAGTCAGAGGACATTTTAGTCTTTTGAAATGTAATATATTTTTTCTGCTTTTGTCTAATACATTTCTTGATAGATTGATTCATCCATTTAGGAGCTTAAATATTAGTCTCATTTTTAAGTTTGGATGGAATATATAGTTCTTTAAGTTGAAATATAATATTCTTAAAATATTCCCAGTAATCTTCCAGGGTAAAGTCTGACAATATGAGTTCCCAACTGATGTTTCCCATAATATGTTTCATGGTATCTAAGCCAGCTTTGTCGTACAAATAGATTTTAGTACAGTTGGGATTATATACAAAAGTTTGTACAATATTAAATGTGATAGTATTATGATCACTATTCCCTATAGGATCACTAACTAACATATTTTCTAGTTCAAGGTCATCATCACAAAGGATCAAATCTAGTATAATTTTTCCTCTGGTTGGGCAAAATACATTTTGCCAAAGACCCTACTGAGTACCCTTACAATTGGTAAAAAAACCTTTTGTCAAGTCTAGCCGTAAATATTTTTTTTACTGTCAGAGTTGTTGGCCCTTGGAACAGGCTACCACTAAATGTTATCAGTGAAACTGAAAGTATTTTTAAAAACAGATTGGATAGTCTTATATGTAATGGGTATGACCCCTCTTATTATGTACTGGATTAGTATAAGAGCTTCATGGGCTTCTGCCTTCTTACTCTTTCACTTAACCTTAATACAAACCTTAGTACAAGTATATAATAACTTCTTCCCATTGCAGGTATTTGCACGTAAATTATGCCAGTCAATCGAGCCAATGTTAAAGTCCCCAGTGATGACAATTTTACCTAATGATTTTGCCTGTTCAAATTTGGATAAAAGTGCATCTAATATACCAATTGATGAATTCAGAGGATAGTAACAAGAACCCAATATGAGGGCCTCAGAAGTAGATAAGTTTATCTTAATCCAGATAGACTCTGTTTGTATGTTATGAATTTTAATATACTTTGTTATATCTATAGAGTTAATTTGATTCCTAATAAATAACACCACTTCTCCACCTTTTCCGTTAAGTCTATTGAAAGAATAGGTTGTGAAACCAGGTATGTTAGTTCCCCATGATGTTTTTGCATCCCCCAAGTTTCGCTGATGGAAATAATGTCGACATCCCCATTATTAATTCTACATTTTAATTCGTCCAATTTTTGAGTTAAACATCTAGCATTAAAATATAGAAAATGTAATTTATGGCATTTTACAGAGCTACTGACTGGATTTTTTAGAGATGGCAGCCTGTCCACCATCTCACCCCCAATTTTTAGTTTAAAAGATGGTGAATGGATGTCAAAAATTGGTTACCCAAAGTGGCATTACCCCGTCTGCTTAAGTGTAACCCATCATAGCTGAATAATTCTGGATGGAGATCAAATTCCTCCCAATGTGTTAAGCATGTCAAATTTTGGTTTAAACACCATTTTCTTAACCATTCATTCACAGCTTTGATTTTATGATTTAGAAAAGATGAGAAACGAGGGATAGGTAAAATTTCTGATATACAAATCGTGCAGCCCATATCAACAAGTTAATTTGTTAAAGCCACAAAATCCTCTTTAATTGATTGGACAGAGTCTTTATAAATGTTATTGGTGCCAACATGTATCAGTGCAATGGGATTGCTGCCACAGTCCTTCATAATCTCAGGTAACATAAGTGTGAGGTCAGATATTTTGCATCCACTAAAACTAGAGCAGGTTCTGTTAGCTTTGTCTGGGTTGCAGATAGTCCTATCCAGATGTTTAGTCAATGAATCACCCAATACATAAATTTGTTGGTGCAAGGGAATGTTAGGCATGGAGTATGAGTCATTAATAGGTGGTAATGTAGGTTCAGAGGACAAATCAATGAGCGGGATATCATTGGTATGCCGATTATTAACTAGTGGTAAATTAGAAATGCCACAGTCATTTGACTCATTAAAATTATCTGGAGTCACATTATTGACCTTTGAAACAGGAGAAGATGAGGGGTCAAATCTGTTAAATTGCTTAATGCAAAAATGTTGGGCCTTTCTACCTTTTTTAGTAACTCTCGAATTTTGTGTAACAAACCAGCTGTCATCAGTGTCCTGATTGTGATCAATTAAACCTTCATCTTCCCTAGCTCTTTTTCTAATACCTTCCTTATATCACTGGGGATTATTAATAACTGCTGACATGGGAATTACAGAAGGGTGGAAGGTGCTTGGTGTAACATCTGTGATGCCAAATTTGCTGGTACTGATTTCTGGATTCAATGATAAAATATTTGTTTTGAAACAGTTTTGCATATCAGTTTGACTATTTTCAAGTGTAATTAATCTTACATTGAATTGCTCAATCATTTGGTATAAATCTGCAATTTCAAAACATTTGCTACATGTATAGGGTTGATTTATTTGCTCACCCACCACTAAAGTATACATATAACAAGCTGAGCATTTAATGCCTATGAATCCGGTAGTGGTTGTGATTGTAAAATCACTACAATCTGCCATGACTTTACTCTAATTTCTAAATCTGAAGTAAAGAGTTAAAACAACAGTGTATCACACTTGTTGATAAACATAAATGACCAGACCATAAATTGTGAGGAATAACTCCCTTAAAATTAAAATCTAACTAATCGGACTATTGTACCATCCAGCAGACTGAAATGACCAATCCCTTAAAAACAGCTAAGGTTAGTTAAATAAAAGAGGAAATTTCTCTTCTAACAATCAAAGTCCAGAAACATATAAACTACAGATCAGTTAAATACCCCGAGTTACAAAAGGGTACAGAAGTGAAGTACAAGTTCGTTGGCACTACCATTGAACACCACAAGTTAAACTAGATAGATCAAAATAAAGCTTAGAGATCAGAGGACTCACAATTTCTGCAGCCCTTCCACACTTCCACACCAAACATAGGAAACATCTTGATGGCCAGCGTGTCTTCTAGCTATTCTTAAAGCTTGCCCTTCTTGCTGCAGGGCTGACTTAAATAACTAGTGTAACCTGCAAGTATGAGCTCACAGGTCCAATTAATCCCCTAGATAACCAGTCCTGCATCTGCCCACAACACACACACACACACACAAATATGTTTTAAAATTAAAAGGTGCAGAGCACCATAAAACGAATAAAGTGCTGGAATTAGGTTCTTGGACTGATCATCCCTCTGCCTGTAGAGCTTGTAGAGCAGAAAGCAGCTAACTAAAAGAAGCTACATTTTCTTAATAATTTAAAACTTATATCTCAGCAGGAGTCAGTGTCCGTTAAGATTAAGTAGACAGATAACTTTATTAGAAGTAGAAGGGGTCTTATTTAGGGGTTAAAAATGAAAGAAAAGAAAGAAAGTCAGTGTGTGTTCTGTGCTGGGAACGGTACTGTATCAGCTGACTTTGCTAAACCAGTAGGAGGAAAGAGAGCTTAATTGGGGTGTGATTTAGACCCTGTAAAGCAGGTGAGTCAAATTACAACTTCCTGTTGCTAGGCTTGCTTGTAGAGCAGAAAGCAGCTAACTAAAAGAAGCTACATTTTCTTATTAATTTAAAACTTATATCTTAGCAGGAGTCAGTGTCTGTTAAGATTAAGTAGACAGATAACTTTATTAGAAGTAGAAGGGGTCTTATTTATGGTTAAAAAAGAAAGAAAAGAAAGAAAGTTAGTGTGTGTTCTGTGCTGGGAATGGTACTGTATCAGCTGACTTTGCTAAACCAGTAGGAGGAAAGAGAGTTTAATTGGGGCATGGTTTAGACCCTATAAAAGCAGGTGAGTAAAATTACAACTTCCTGTTGCTAGCCTTGCTTGTAGAGCAGAAAGCAGCTAACTAAAAGAAGCTGCATTTTCTTATTAATTTAAAACTTGTATCTCAGCAGGAGTCAGTGTCTGTTAAAATTAAGTAGACAGATAACTTTATTAGAAGTAGAAGGGGTCTTATTTAGGGGTAAAGAAAAAGAAAGGAAAAAAGAAAGTCAGTGTGTGTTCTGTACTGGGAAGGGTACTGTATCAGCTGACTTTGCTAAACCAATAGGAGGAAAAAGAGCTTAATTGGGGGTGTGGTTTTGACCCTGTAAAAGCAGGTGAGTCAAATTACAACTTCCTGTTGCTAGCCTTGCTTGTAGAGCAGAAAGCAGCTAACTAAAATAAGCTACATTTTCTTATTAATTTAAAACTTATATCTCAGCAGGAGTCAGTGTCTGTTAAAATAAAGTAGACAGATAACTTTGTTAGAAGTAGAAGGGGTCTTATTTAGGGTTAAAAAAAGAAAGAAAAGAAAGAAAGTCAGTGTGTGTTCTGTGCTGGGAAGGGTACTGTATCAGCTGACTTTGCTAAACTCGTAGGAGGAAAGAGAGCTTAACTGAGGGTGTGGTTTAGACCCAATAAAAGCAGGTGAGTAAAATTACAACTTCCTGTTGCTAGCCTTGCTTGTAGAGCAGAAAGCAGCTAACTAAAAGAGGCTACATTTTCTTAATTTAAAACTTATATCTCAGCAGGAGTCAGTGTCTGTTAAGATTAAGTAGACAAATAACTTTATTAGAAGTAGAAGGGGTCTTATTTAGGGTTAAAAAAAGAAAGAAAGGAAAGAAAGTCAGTGTGTGTTCTGTGCTGTATCAGCTGACTTTGCTAAACCAGTAGGAGGAAAGAGAGCTTAATTGGGGGTGTGGTTTTGACCCTGTAAAAGCAGGTGAGTCAAATTACAACTTCCTGTTGCTAGCCTTTTTTCTTACTAATTGCCCTCCATCCCACCCAAAGCCAGTTCTACTTTTATAGCCACTGGATTTGACTGTCAACAGGAACATCCTGTTTGGCAGTAGGAAGGGAAGGATCATAGAGAAACATTGGTTTTGTCAACCCTAAAGGAAAAAAGTAGCTCACTCTCCCCCCCAACTGCTGGTGGTCTGATATTGAACATATTGAAGTTGTATACTTTACCTGAAAAACTGTTTAAGCCTAAAAACAGAGGTCCCTACATTTTGATTTGAACTTTGTGGGACTAAAAGGCAACATGGAGCCAGAAACATAGAAACATAGAATTTGATGGCAGATAAGGACTGCTAGACCCACCTAGTCTGCCCATTTCCCTACCTAACAGATAAGCTGCAGGTCCTAGTTAACCAAAAGCCTACTTCCTCCTACACCCCACTAGAATTGCCTTATGTCTGTCCCATGCATTCTTGAATTCCCCCACTGTCTTTAACTCTACGACCTCCTCAGGAAGGCTGTTCCATGTATCCACAACCCTCTCTGTAAAGAAATACTTCCTCACATTACATCTGAGCTGTCCTCCCTCTATCTTCAAATTGTGTCCCCTTGTTTTTGCACATCTCTTTTTCTGAAAGATGCTACCCTCTTGGACTTTGTTGATTCCCTTAAGGTATTTGAAAGTTTCTATCATGCCCCCCACTTTCCTTGAGGCTATGCATCTTTAGTTCTTTTAGTCTTTCTTCATAAGTCTTCTGATGCAGACCCTGCATCATTTTGGTTGCCCTCCTCTGGACAGCCTCCACTCTGTCTATGTCTTTGTGGAGATGGGGTCTCCAGAACTGTACACAGTACTTCAGATGTGGTCTTATCAACTGTCTGTACAGAGGGCCAACAACTTCCTGTTTTCTACTATTGATGCCTCTCCCTATGCATCCCAGTATCCCCCCAGCCCTCCCTTCTGCCTTCTCACATTGTTGGCCCACCTTTAGGTCATTTGATATGACTACCCCGAGGTCCCTTTCCATTTTTGTTGTTGTCAGTATCCCCCTCCCCCCATTGTGTACTCTTCCCCTTGGTTTTTATTTTCCAGGCACATTACTTTAGATATTAAGGTGATCAACAACTAAGGATTTAAATCTGAAATAAATAGCATAAAGGATCAGATCCCTAGCATTTCATTTCATTTTTCCTTTTAGCAGGCAGGAATTGTCTTAACTGTTTTTAGTTTTAAAGGTGGATATTGAATTGTACCTATGCTAATGTTGGCTAGACTCTGTGAATTATGCATGATAGGTATTTTAGGTTATTGTTATTGTTGTTTTAAATTAGTTTTTTTCTATTTTTAAAGATGTTTTATATGTTATGTACATTGTATTGTACAGCACCCAGAGTCTCCGGAGATGGGTGCTATATAAATAAAATCTCTATCTATCTATCTATCTATCTATCTATCTATCTATCTATCTATCTATCTATCTATCTATCTATGTTTATAGCTGTTTTACTGTGAAAAATGGGAACCATACTATCTATCAATAAAAATATTTTGAAGCTAAAAAAAACTCCCAGTCTTAGATAAGGCTCAGCTGAAGGCTGGGTAAATAGTTCACTGTGTGGGAGGTGTGTCTGACAGTAGTCTGTCCCTTGAGATTCAGGTGTCAGCAATTGTCTGATGTAGATTTTATCATCTGAAAAGTATTTCCAGGTTGTGTGTTTTGTTGTAACCAAGGGAGTTATACACACTAATGCAGGCATTTGTGATCTCATGGATTGACTATTAGGACGCTTGCTTCGAGGTCCTGTATCTTTCGATACCCATTAGTCTGTCTGTCTGTCTATGTATCTATCTCTCTTTTTCATTCCTCCTCTTGCTATTTGCTCCAGATACTCATCAGTCATCACTCCCCTCTTTTGTAGCTTGCTGCAGTATCTCTTGTCCATCCTGGATTTACCAAACCTAGTTTCTTGTAAGGCTGATGAGACAACAGTCTCTTCTGTGCTATGAACATACTCAGGAACTACTGTTCTCTGATGCCTCCCTTCAGTCATACTGAACTTCCTCCTTCCTGCCACTGCTATAATTACAGCTGCATAGCAAGAGCTATGCATGACACAGTGCTATTACATTGAAAAAGGGGGCTCTAGAATGCCTGGAATGTTGTGAACACACCATAGCCTATCTCCTTCCACCAAGTGGAGTTGAAGCACATTTGTCCACATCCTCTCCATTCAGTACAGTACATTTGCTTCCTCCCTCCCCCTCCCTGCCACACTGCTTTCTTGCTCTGGACCCCATTGGCTATATCTCTGTAATGGTCCCTGGTAGCGATAGCGATACCAGTTGTAGCTTCCATTCATTACATCTGAAATGACAGTTACACACATCACTATTAAATTCTTTTGTTATGTTCCATTGCCAAAAATCAGATTGTGTTAAGGAACAAGTAGGATGGCATCAACATTGCACACAGAGGGGCAGAACTTTTAAAAGAGCATTCATTTTCAACATGAAAGCACCCCAGTGTGTCTTCCTGCTCATGGACAGTCTGAATATTGACTAGTGATGTAGCACTGTCAGATCTGGGTCCAGATACAAAATCTGAGTTCTTTGAACTCTATCCCAGATGACATTAGCCACAATGATCATTAGATAAAAAAAAGAACAATAAAGAACAAAAATGGATCAGAAAATAATTTGAACTATTAATCACTGCAGCTATTCCGCAGCTCTGAAATGGCAGTTAGGAACAACTGATCTAGAAAAAAGTATCTGATGTAGTTTAATGGCATCACTGCTGAGTTCTTTCATTTCATTCACTGTTAAAATCAAACAGGATGCCAGTAACAATGAACAGCTGATTGAAGACATCATTTTAGCTTATTGTAATGCAATTGGTTTTACTTTTCGGCTGTTTAATGCCAAACTGCAAATGAATGCCTCAGCAAGTTTTGCAGGTTCGATCCCCATCTCCGAAATACCCCTCCCCTAACATGCAATAAAGAGACACTAATGCAATCAGAAATTAAAGGACATGACAGGCTTACATAATGGAATACAAAATTTAAATAATTGTGATACATATAGAGGCAACAGTCTGCTCTTACACTCATCCCAACCCTCTGCCTGCAACTTCATACTTGAACTTACTATACCTCTACTACATGACCTATAAGACTGATGTGCATACTCATAGTGAGCTGACATCTTCTAAAGAGGTTACAGTATCTGATAAACATTCTTCAATGGGAAGTGAGAAAATGTTATTTCTGGAGTTTTGCAGTGAAAACACATCATATACTGCTTCACTAGATCAATATATTAAATATTAGAATGAAAAAGGCAATAATTATAAAAAGATCAATAGCCTTACCAATGTTTTTTTACTGCAGAACTCCTGAAAGAACATTTACTCACTTTCGATTGTATGCGTTGCTATACTATTAGTATGCTCACAAGAAAAACTCTCATAAGATACTGTAAAGCTCTTTTAGAAGACATCCACTCACTATGAGTATGTACATCGTTCTGATATAGAATGTAGCAGAGGCACAATGAGTTATGGTCAGTTTGATTGTGTAAGGTTGAGGGAATGGAGTGGTGGGATAAGTGTAAGAGCAGTCTGCTTTCTTTATGTGCATCACAATTAATTACAGTTTTTTATTCCATTATGCAAGCCTTTCATGTCATATAATGTCTGATTGCATTAGTATCTCTATTGCAGGTTGGGTGAGGGGTACTGGGGAGGTGGGGATCGAACCTGCAAAACATGCTCAGGCTACAATTTCAGGTTTGGCATTAAACAACCTAAAAGTCAAACCAGTTGAATTACAGTAAGCGGAAATGATGTCTTCAATCAGCTGTTTGAGTTTAACAGTGAAAAAAATGAAAGAACTCCACAGAGATGCCATTAAAGTACATCAGATAGCTTTTTCTAGATTAACTGCCCCAACTCCCATTTCAGAGCTACAGAATGGCTACAGCAATTTGTAGTTTAATTATCTTCTGATCCATTTTTGTTGTTTATTTCCTCTAATAGCTATCATGGCAAGTAACATTTGGGAGAATGTTCAAAAAACTCATGTTCTGCAACCAGACTTGTGCCTGACAGTGCTACATTGCTAGCCCATCTTCAGACTGTCACTGACTGGGAAAAACACACTGAGGTACTTTCAAGTAGTAAATAAATGCTGTTTTAAAAGTTCTGCCACTCTAAGTGCTATGTTATACTGTAATTAAAGAATTTAATAGTGATGTGTATGACTGTTTTATTTAGTTTCATATCTTCATTCTTACTACAATGCAAAAATGCCCTGAGTGGCAACCCTTATTCATTTATTGATTCCATTTTGGATCATGCCATTCAAACACAAGCATTAAGTTAGTGAGGATCATCCCCTGTTGCATGACATGTTTAAAACGTAGTAAGACTTAAAATATGGAACTAAATAAAACATACTTTTTTATACCTAGTGGGTCTGTATTAAGCAGAAAGGTGCAGTGTATTTTTTTTTAATTGAAAATAAAACTGGAACCCTGAAGGACAATCTACTCAAGACAGTTTTCTTAGACATCCACTACCTAGCTTAATTTATACAGCCAGTGTCCTTTGTGTCTGTGGCTTAGCCGAGTTTCATTACTGACAGTGTTGCTTCTTAACTCATTCTTCCATCATTCATCTAATCATCATTCTGCACCCATATTGGTTCTGACCAGAGTTTGTTTATTGCTTAGAGATGACACCATGCCCTACTGGCAGAAAGGGCTACATCAGAATTGCTCTGGTCATGCACAGCCCCTACCAGGAGACATCACACTTCCTCCCTTGAGGCTGAGCATGTCTACATGGACTGCATTCCCTTCTCCCACCACCTGATTGGGATCCTAGGCTGAGGAAATTGAATCTGGGTCCACCTAATGGTGAGATGGATGCTTAACATTATGTCATCAGGTGTCTCAAAGACAAAAAGTAAGGGTACTTTAAAAAAACACGCAATCCTAACCACCCAACAAGACAAAAGCCATGATCTTGACAAGCCAGCAAGATACCTATTACTGCACTATCATGATGCGATCTTGTTAAGCCAATCTGATCACTACATTTATACAGGCCATTTTATTTTTGTTTTAAATTCAAAGATTTTATTGATTTTATAAAAGGAAAGGACATGTTCACTTGTACATGAAAGATTGTACACTTGATATACATCAGTAGTGAACAAACGCTAATCTTACAAAGAAAGCCAACTAAATAACACCTCCCTTCCCCACCCAATTTCCCCAGTCCTCCCCTCCCCGCCCCTTAGGAGTGTGCCTTAATTTATTAATAGAAAGAGGAGAAAGAGACCCTTCATCTCTTAGTCAAAATAACTGAAACAATGCACCAAAATAGCACTGGATATAGCTAGCTTACAACACACCTACTTTAAATATAATGCATACAGTTTGCCCCATTTTTTGTCAAAACATGTTATTACAAAAACCTGCAATTAATCATTCTGTTCTAAAAAAAAAAGATATGTCATTTAACCATTCACTATAGGAGATGGTTAACTGGCCCATCCAATGCTTAAGAACAAGCTTTTTAACAATAATAGATATCAGAGCCATGTGGAATCTGCGTTCTTTGACTTGGATACCAGAATACCTACCTAAAAGACAAATATCAATTGTGAAAAGGTCTTCCAGCCCCAACCAGGGGTCCAATTTAGATCAGATTTCTTTCCAAACAGGGGATACCTTTTCACAATACCAGAATATGTGTACCATGTTCCCTTCTGCCGTGCCACATCGAGTACAAGTAGAATCCAGTAACCTACCCAATTCGGCTAATCTAATAGGCATATAATACATATTAGTCAGTATATGATATTGGGTAAGTCTGTATCTGTCTTGAGACTGGTATATATAAAGGTCCTACCAGATCTGGGCCCAATCAAGGTTCAAGTCTGGAAGTAAGGCACTCCAGATTGGAAAGCCAGGGAGAGAGCTGGAGCAGGCAGTGGTCAAAAGGAGGGCATACTGTATATTGTGGAAACACAATGTGGTTTCAAAGCATAGTCAGATACCTGAGCCAGCAGAGGTCTAGCCAGTGATATCTGAAGTCTGAAACCAAAAAATGCACCTATAAAGTGTCTTACTTGGAACACCTTAAATATCTGGTTCCTTGGGATGTCAAATTTAGAGAGAATTTCAGGGGAAGAGAGAAGGTTGCCCTGAGAAAATAGGTCCTCCACAAGCGCCTCATGTAGCTGGGGGAGTCATTGACTGGGAAGCGAGGAGCCATCCCAATATTTTGATATTGGGATTTAATAGAATCGGCTGAGCCATATCATATTTAAGGGGTATCTTGAAGTATGCACAACACTGTGAGAGAACTTTAAGGGAAGTACTAATTACTGAATCCTGCAATGCCACTGACAGTGAAGTTATTGACAAATAGAATATGGTGGTAAGGTTTATGGCATTAGACCTTAAGAGACTATTCTCTATCTGGAGCCAAATGGGAGTGTAGTCCATGTCCCTTTGAGAAAGCCATCTCCCCAACTTGGTTAAGTGACTTGCCCAATAATAAAAAATAAAATTGGGAAGACGAAGACCCCCCAGAGCCTTGGGCATACTAAGTTTGCAGAAAGCATGACAGGGATGTTTGCCCAACCAAATAAATCTTGAGATCATGGAGTGTAATTGTTTGAAGAAGGATATCGGAAGCCATAAATTCAACAAGTTTAAGGGATAAAAGAAATGGGGTAAAACATTCATCTTGATAACGCTTATCCGAGCCCATAAGGATAAGAGTAGGTTCTGCCATCTCTGGAGATCTTGTTGGATGGTCACAACTAGATCATCCAGATTAAGTTTCTTGGTATAAGTGGGGTCCCTAGTTAAGTATATGCCGAGATACTTGATTGCCTGAGAGGACCATTTAATGCCCAGGTGAACAAACTCTGATTTCACAGTATAACTATTCTGTGGAAAAATTTCAGTTTTGGAAATATTTAGTTTATAATTAGATAGCCATATTGACCAATGACTTCTAGAGCATGCTCCAAAGAAGATGCCGGCTGCTCCAGATGAAGGAGAATATCATCTGCATATACTGAGAATGTTAAGGTTTGATTGTGAACTGAGATACCTTTAACTTGAAGGGACTGTTTAATATGATGGAGGAGGGGTTCTAAATAAAGATTAAAAAGGAAGAGTGAAAGGGGGCAACCTTGCCTGGTGCCTGTAAATAAGGGGAATCTAGCAGAGAAAACACCATTATAATAAATCTTGGTCGAGGGAGAGGAATAAATTGATTGTATCATTGCAATAAAAAGGGGATGGAAGCCCAATTTCTTCAAAGTTATCCACAAAAACTCCCAGTACACTCTATCAAAAGCTTTCTCAGCATCCAGGGAAATTAGAGTCATTGGAGATGGAGAAGATTGGGCCACTTGAAAAACATGTGTAAGGGTCCTCAGGTGGTCAACCGAAGAGCGTCCAGACACGAATCCAACTTGTTCCGGACTTAGGAGCTGGGTCCAAAGGGCCTTTATCTGAAGTGAAAGTACCGTGGCCAAGACTTTAATGTCACAATTTAAAAAGGAAATCTTCCAATAACTAGCTGGGTCTAAATGGGGCTTATCTGGTTTGAGTAAGAGGATGATTGTTGCTTCCAGAAGGGTTGGGTCTAGTTTGTCGGCCTTGAACATGTAACTATATAAGTTAAGCAAAAGGGGGGATAGCTCCTTGGAAAATGTTTTATAAAAATTAGAGGGAAAACCATCAGGGCCTGGTGCTTTGTCTGGAGCAAGGCTATTGATGGCCATCTCATTTTCAGTAATAGTTATTGGAGAAACTAAAGAAGACTGGCATATGTCATCTAGCACAGGAAGGTCCAGAGAATCCAAATAGGCCTCTATATCCTGGGGTAATATTGGGGAAGGGCATTTTCCATAGAGTGTCTTATAAAATGCTTCGAAAACCTGGGCAACCTCTCAGGGTTCAGTTTTAATAGAACCATCCGAAGACCGAATGGAGGGGATTAGACGAGAACTCTCTAATTGGCGCAGACGTAAAGCAAGTAACCTTCCGGCTTTTTCGCTTTGATCGACATATTTGGCCTGGGTCTTTAAAAGAGCATATTCCACTTTTTCTTTTATCAGGTCTGCATATTCATTACGCAGCACTAGCAACTCTTCTAGGGTGGCTGGAGATGTAGTGGAGGCTAAAGCGTTTTCCCTCTCTTTAATCTGAGTTAATAGAGATAGAGCTTTAGTTTCTCTAAGCCTTTTCCTTCTAGAAGCTATCTTAATAAACTCTCCCCAGAGATAATATTTCAGGGTACACCACAGAAGGTCACCTCTTGGTATGAAATCTCCATTATGCTCCATAAAGGTAGAGATAAGAGTTTTAATGAGGGAAACAGTGGAATTGTCTTTCAGCAACTGCGTATTCAGTCTCCAGATTGTATCTCTCTGGATGTGAGAATCCAGAGAGAGAACTAACCAGATAACTGAATGATCAGATATAACTATGGGCTCAATACCAGATTGGCAAAGGCCGGGCATAAGGGAACAGCTAATTAAAATATAGTCTAATCTTGACCAGGATTGATGAATGTTTGAATAGAATGTATATAGCTGCTGTGAAGGATTTAAGGCACGCCATGGGTCACACAGCCCCAACAGAGCTATTAGATCCTATTAGATCCTTCAGTGCATTCTGTGATGGAGAAGGCAGTTTCAATGGCCTATATGTCCTATCCAGGTCCTGGGTGGGTGGGATATTCCAACCCCCCCTAAAATCAAGGGGGAAGGTAGGCATGTTGATATTTTGTTAAACAGATCCATTAAAAATCCGGGTTCCCTCCCACCGGGCCACATATCGATCCCCGAACCACTGTACTACTATTCAAAGTACCCTTAACTAAAACATATCTCCCTCTGGGGTCAGTAATGGTCATCTCTATTTAGAAGGAGATATTCCTTTTAATTATCATGGCCACCCCGCGAGACGAGGATGAATCCCTGACTACAAAAACTTGAGAGATTCCTTGTCTACATAACCAGAGTGACTCTGCACTTACCAAGTGCATTTCTTGAAGCAGGATAATACCTGCATTCAGCAGGGCACAATGCTTGAGGATCTGGTATCTTTTTGAAGCATCTCTTGCTCCTCTAACATTCCATGTGACAATTTTAACAGGACTATAAACCATATTTATCAACAACAGTCATCAACCATAAAGTTCCCAACCTCACACAATCCAAATCCATTAGGCACACTCCATCCCCAGCCCCCCAACCAACCCCCCATAACAGCGTAGTTACACAGTGTCAAAACCAATATAAAAATATAAAATATAATATCCAAGACATTATTTAAATTTAAGTACTGTATTCGAGTAGTAGCTAAGGTGTATAGTCGGAGTACCGACAGTCTAGAATACACTAAAGCCCCTTCCTCCCCCCCTTTAATAAATCCCCGTAACTATTTACATTAGGCCTCTCACCCCAAAAGTGTACATGTCTGTACCTGTGTGACATCTTAGCGACTGGCCAAACCCAGATGGCGATTCTTATACCCATAATGCAAAAAAGGAAAAAAGATTGGCCTGCTAGCACTTGCAGCTCACGCAACATAGTGGTTATCCTCTGAACTAATGAACCTCTGATTCAGAAAAAGGTAAGGAAAAGAAATTCCAAAACGCCATCACCCCCCCAAACTGGTATGCTATGCAGCTTTTCCTGAGCTTGCTCCCATCTGGAGCCCCTGCATCCCCCCCAACTCACTGTCTCTAACCACTGCTATAATAAGGGACCTCACATAAATTAAGAGAGACCTAACAATCCCGAGCCACTCAGCAAATATCTCTTGACTGAACTTAAAAGGGGTACCCTAAAGGAGACAAAAGGTACAAATTGATTCAGCCTCCTGTTAAATCCGGCCTAGCTTTACGAGGATGCCAACTATCCCCCAAATAAGCACTTTATAATTAAAAAAAAAACAAAACCTTAGGATTGCTAGCCACCTCAGGATCAGCGTAACTAATTAGGGCCCATGTTCGGCTACAAATAAAAACTGCATCTAGCCCTGGTAATGCCATCTATAATGCTAACCAGTACAGGAGCAGTGGCATCTCAAACTACAAATCACAAGTTGCACCCAAGGGTAAATGACCTGAGCCCTGCAACTTCCATTACTCGAGAAACTAGCTGGGGGAAAGGAAATAAGAGCATCCCAGTTGGTCCTTGCGTGCTTCCCTCATTAGGAAACCACCCCCATCAGAAACAGGTTCCTACTATGAAGCAGAAGGCCACCCAAGCCCCCTTAACCCAAAGCCAGAAGTCTCCCACACAAACCCAACCAGGCAAAACCGTCTTCAGCATTCAAACAGGTATTGTAAACAGAATTTCATTATTAAAAGTTCAGCACTCTTTGAAGAGATTAGGCAATCGTGTGGTTAGGTCCAAAGCTGCTTGCTCAGGTGTGTCATACATGAGCCAGGTTCCCTGCACTGATACGCGCAGTTTAGCTGGCTACAGCATCCTGAAGGGGATTCCAGCAGCGATTAATTTGCTGACGGTGGAATGAAATGCAGCCCGTTTCTGCCGTGTTTCCCAAGGTAAATCTTGAGTTATTCTGAGGGTTGCACTCTCCCATGAGATTTTCTGAATATCCTTGACTTTGGTGAGAACATGCTGCTTTTCCACATAACTTAGAAACTTCACTATGACTGGCCTGGGGGAGCTCCTAGAGGGGGTCGAGGCCTGAGGGAGTGATGTGCTGTCTCAATTTGGTAGTTGGAGCTGAGAGGGAAAGGGCCTACCACTTTTTGCAGAAACCTCTGCACAAAAGGAATGATGTTGGCCCCCTCCTCAGATTCCGGTAAGCCGAGGACCAGGATATTATTCCGTCGGCTCCTGCCCTCCAAATCCTCCGTTTTCAGCTGTAATTTGTGAATCTGCTGGCGTAGATATGCTATTTCAGGCTCCGTTTTTTCTCTCCACTTCTCCAAGGAGACCAAATGGGCCTCTGTGTCTCCCATCCTTCTCATAAGGCCATTCACATCACTGCGAAGGGATTTCAACTCCGCTGAGATGTCGGAGAGAGTTTCTTTGAAGGGGAGCATTTCTTGTAGAAAACGATCCTCAGTTAACGGAGTTGCAGCAGAGGATGAAGGGTTCAATTTGTTAGAACCAGCCCCTTGAGCCCATTGCTTCTTGGGCATTTTTTCCAGTGTAGCCGGTGGTGTATGCCTTGGCAAGGCCTGCTTCATGTCGGCCTGCATTGAGTCGATTGTAGCCAGCCGCGAAGCCGGTTTCCTATGCAGGACAGGCACTATAGCTCGGGGGTCTACCTGGTGCACTATTAAACAGTGTTTCCTTCAGTTATAGCCTCAAAATTAAGCTGAAGAGAAGTGAGGTACCGGAGTTCCATTTCAGTGCTGCTACCAGGAACCCTGCATCATGTGATCTCCCCCAAGCCATTTTATGAGTGTAACTGTAAGCATGCAGTCCTTATTATCTACCATTATAAAAATAGTCTCAGAAATGGTGCTATCTGATTAGCTGTTGGCATTCCAAGGCCTTTAGATTAATCTGCTACACTGTCATGTACAGCCTCATCACCATGACACATAAATTATTTCTATTAGCAGTCTGTCCCCTAGCATTGCTAAAGGACTGCAATTATGCATTCTGATTCTGAGCAAGCATTCTTAAACAGTTGGTGAATTAATTGTTTTATTAATAATCTCCCTCTCAATGAGGAAAACATTCAAAAGGCACACTTCTAACACTTTTCTTTTGGAGTAATATTTTTTAGCATAGCAGTGAGGCACTCCCAGGAATTAGATGTGCAGTCAGTTAATCATATCTATATCTCTATTTATAAAATGGGTAGGAAATTGCTTGGAACCTATTGGAGGATGACCATCACATGACCATGTGTATATCAGAGCGTAACTGCACACCTGCACTTTTACCCCCCTTAAAAACAATTTTACCATTTTATAAGATAGATAACCCACTCTCGGATGTGCGGTCATGCTCTGATTTATGCAGGCCTTGGGTGGTTGAGTCACTCGGCCTGGGACCTTGTGCGTACTTTGCACACCAAGGCGGCATATATCAGAGCATGACCACACACCTAAGAAGTGGGCTATTTATACATATATATATATATATATATAAAAATGTATATATATATATATATATATATATATATATATATACACACACATATACATATACAAATATATGTGTATATATATATATATATATATATATTTTTAAATATTTTGTTTTAAACTTAGTCACCTGGAAAGGGACACTGAGCCTAGGCTAATTTCCAGGTGCGACCCGTGGATGGGGTAAAAAATACAGACACAGTGAAACAGAACATGACAAGAAATACAAATAAGTAACAGAAACTTGGGTGGATTACAGACACATTGCATGGTACAAAATACTGTAATGGCAGTTACAAAATGTATGCATTAATAGTACAGTTGTGGTAGTTAGTAGTGTGTGGGCCAAACTGGCCTTACCCTGGCTACTGTACTGCTGAAGAGTCAGGCAGGGAGGAGGATATGTAGGGACATAAGCAAGGAGGGGTGTAAGAGCTGCTTGAGGGAGGGGTAGAAAGGAAGGTCCCAAAGCAGGGGAGATTGGCAGTTCCATAGAGTTGGGAGCCTGTAGGAGAAAGTAGCTTTGCAAGCAGACAATAAGGGTGGGGTTGAAATAAGGTGTGGGTGTCCCTGTTGTGTAGGTCATAGGGGGAGTTGGTTGTAGGGAACAGTGTATCTGATAGTGGCACTCAACTATGCCTCATGCCACATTACACCCCTTGGGGAGATTAGCAGACTGTTAATCTAACCACTGCTTATGCCTTATTTACTAAAACAACATACCTGTGTCAGTGTAATCTGAGCCACAACAAGCACTATAAGGTTCCCAAAAGCAATAGTCAGCATCCATCCTGCCTGAAGAACTGATTTCATGCTAGCAGGAGCCTGTGGGAAAAATTCATAAATTGTATCTGCAGTGTAGAAAGTTGCATGTGTTTGCTTTTTAAGACATTTGTTAAAATTCTTCAGAGAACTACAAATGCCTTCAGGAACAAATTTTGTATAAAGTTCACATTTTCTATAGTTTCAGTATTCATCTTTTCTGTGTTCCTTATGATGTATTGAGTCTGATGATTGCGTAGGCTCACTGGAGCCACATCCCACTTACAGAAGTTACCCAGGCTCAAGGTGTGAAAGAATACAGAAATAACAAGCACCAAAAGCAGCAGTGAGTACATCAATTCAAGAGGTAAAAAAGTGAACTGTGTGTGCAATTGATACACCAAGGCGAACTATACAATTAGTCAAGGAAACAAACACTGTGTATGTTGGATTCACCAAGAAACACTACGGTACCAAGGGTAGTTATATTAAAACAGAATATAAAAGGACCAGGGGCTAACGTAGGACAGTAGTGTGCAGCTGTTCTAAACAGGGCCAACAGAATGCCAGTGTGCATCTAAAGGAATGTGACCTGACGAGCAGGGGAAGTAATCTTACCACTTTACAAGGCACTGGTCAGGCCCCAACTGAAGTACTGTGTGCAGTTCTGGTCTCATCAGTTCAAAATGGACAGTGAGGCAGCTGAGAGGGTACAATCCAGGGCCCCCAAAAACGATCAACAGTATGTGGTTATGGGGTGCAAAGAGAATGGGACAATTGTTTAACCAGGAAAGGCACACTAAGCTAGAGTTTGTTTCCAGGTGCAATCTTGGGGCACAAGGAAGTTAAGTGACTTGCTGATGGTCACACAGTATGTAAGTGGGAACTGATGAGATTCAAACCCAGGTTTCCTGGTTTGCAGCTCAGTATCCTTTACCACTACACTGTACTGCATCTTATAAACTTCACTTTGTAGCCTATAAACAAAAACAAAGAGGAGAGGCTGAGGACCCATAACACGTTCACCTAGGAGAAAAGGAGGCTGATAGGGGATGTGATCTCAGTCTATTGGACACCCAGAGGCATCAACATGACATATAGAATAATTCACCCCTCTTTGTTAAGAATAAACATACTCTGTTCAAAACACTGAGTTAGATTGGTGACATCAGGGGCAAGAAAGCAAAGCTTAAGTGCCTTCTGAAGTCGCCAGTCTAACAAGGTGCTGAAAACCTGCATGTTTTTGACAAGGAGGAGTTTTGTTTAAGCAATAATGACTGAGAAGCTGATAATTTCTGAGGGATTAATGACCTGTTGGGGGGATGGGTGGCTCGTGATGCAGCTGAGGGCCACCTCCCTCCAGCTGGTTGTTTATCCAAGGAAATGACCAGCATCAAGGATGTTATTGTGATTATAAGTCTAATCGCAATAAGAACTTTCCTTTTTGCTGGTTTTATTTAGGTTTTAACTGTGTGGTGCAAGCCATGCGTGCCACACAGCATCAGTTTGCAGCTGGATCGGTCATTTCCAACATGTTAATGATTGATCCAATAGCCAATCAGGAGCCTTGCTAGGCTCATGAATAATTCGTTAGACATATGTGTGATGTAATGCAGTCTAAGCATGGTTTACAACACTACATCATCTGTCCTTGTGTGTTAAAAAGTGGTTCTCAGTGTCAAAATAATAACACTAATGTTTCTGTCACTAACACTATATGAGTGAACAGCTTCACTGCTGATTTTGAATCGGCGCATGATGCTTTCCTCAGTCAGGGAAAGCTCAGCTCATGCTTCTGTGACACTTCATAGCGGGAGTGCAATTTTGACTAGTAGGGCTGTGAAAAAGTGTTCTTCATGTTCTGAAGTGTTAGGAACAATGGGTTCTACTTGTCTTAACATTCCAAAGCATGAAAAACAAGTTTTGAAAATCACAGGTAAAACATGCTTAGAGTACATTATCAAACAGTTGGAGATGTTTGATTTGGCATCCTGTAGCAGGGTGTGGGCAGAAATCCTTTGGCTCAGGAATGATAAACTCAGGGGTAACATTAGGAAGCACTTTTGCTCCCAGAGGGTGATGAACCTGTGGAACAGTCAACCAGCGGAGACAGTGGACATGATGACAGTGCAGGCCATTAAGATAAGCCAGCGCATATTTCTGCTTACCAATCCTTTTAAAGCCAGGATATTTAATGAAAAAGTTGAATGGCTTTTGTGAAGCCAGTTTTCTGTAGGCATTCACTGTGATGGCATTGACTGTGCTACTAGCACATGTGTCAGAGCATGAGCTTCATATGGGTACTTTGTGTGTGGACTGTGCTCCTTGTACAAATATAAAATATAAACACTTCTGTCTTCCCCTTCACTGTCATGCAAAAGGTGGCTAAGAGGGAGAGAAAGTAGCAGTAGTAGCATGTGTCTCCAGACTGCATGGCACATGGCATGAGACAATGCTGACTAATGTATGCGCACCTGAGAGCTGTACAGAGTTAGATAAATAAATAAAATGAGAAAAGAATGACTGCTACAAATGTTTAATACAATATTAAGCAATAAATCAGCACACAAATGACATTTGTTTTTTCTGCCAGGAGCACTGTATTTAAGCAATAAGGTATAGCATGGAGTTATATTAATGTTCTATTTAATCACCCCTGCTGGTATAATGTGGCACAAGATGCAGCCAAGTGCCTTGTGTCCCGAGGGGCTGATTAATAAAAACATTAACATATCACCAGGGAGTACCTTATTGTAACCCCCAAGTCACTTATTACAAGTTAGCACCCCCCCCATTAAAATCTGGCACTGGTACCCATATATTGGCATACCATTTACTTTTCAAAGGTTGGTACCACCCTTGGTGTTAGGATTTATATCAGGTTCATTCATCTAAGGGAAGAGGGGTGAAGGTTCAAGAACAAAACGCATGAATCTTGTTTAAAAATTACAACCCAGGTCCAGGGTGGAGGCTGCTAGGCATATGATAGATCTAAACTGCTGAGGGGGCCCCAATAAATCCAACAACCAGAAGCAAGAATCAGAATGTCCAGAACAGGAACTGGGATTGTGCAGTATGGCTTCATTTAACAGATGGAAAACTGAAGCAGTAGTGGATCCCTATGGGTCTGTCAAGGCAGGACAGGTACATTTCATGAACTCTTCTTGCATGCAGTACAGTTTGAGAACACACAAAAAGAACATGTCTTTCCATTTCCCAATGGTGCATATAGCAGACACCCAACCATGCATCCGAACATTTTGCTCCCATGGGTGCACATATTGTGAAACTAAACCACACACTCAGAACTCTTCGAAAATAGGTGCAATTATGTGAAACTCAGCCACACACCTAAACCTGCAGCACTGGCCTTTGCTCAGGTAAAAAGTGGTGCTCTTTATGAACCAGTAAGCCCTGCCTTGCAAGCATCCAGATGGCATTCCTCCCACCCTTTGCCCCAGCAGACAGTCTCTGCCATTCAACACCCATTCCCCACTGAAATACTAGAGGTCCCATACTTTCCATTTCTGTCACTCACTGTGGTGACGACAGTACAAACTGCACTCTCCTGGGTGAACAGTTTATAAAAAATTCACTCTCCTGGGTGAACTATGGGCACTGACAGGTGCATTCTAGCCTTACCTATGGGCACTCACACTCCAGAAAGGATTCCCCTAAATATGTGGAGAACTTGTCTCCCAAAACAGTACTCACAAACTAGTTGTCCCATCCACTGGGCATGGAACAACAAAAACTCACCTCTCCTGGGTAACAGGTCAAAACAGTCTCTCACAAGTTCTTTTGCAAGGCAGCTGAAACACACAAAGGATCTTCAGGGGCTTGCCCCTTGATCCCACTGAGGAAAAACAGTTCCTTCCACTTCACTGGAAGTAGAAATCAGGAAATCCTTCTGTAGAACGGTCTGCACCACTTCACTGGAAGCTGGAAATTGTACTCCACATTAGGATGAGACGTTCTGGGCCCTCAACCCAGAGCCCAACTGGCAGACCTTCTGCCACTCTCACCTCCACTCTCAAACTCCAACTACAAACTCTAACTAACATCAACTGAACATTCTAAGCTCCCCAGAGCAGCTGTACACAGAAAAGGGTTATGCTGCTGCAAGAGTTCCGAATAACATAATCATCCTTCTCTCAGGCTAGCTGAGTAAACAATGGTGTCATTGTGTAAGAATCCACTAATGAGTTCCCTACCAGCTGCCTGCTACCTTTCTAACACTAATACTGATAGGATTCTAGTAACCCCAGGGGACTGGGTGGTTACACTCACCACGACCAGATCACTGGCTGGCCACAGTCAGTACATGGCCTAGTACCAGGCCATCCAACCTCCGTGCTCCTGATGAGGAGGTTGCACAAGTCCTCCCCTACCATGTGCCAGGCACAGGCAGGTAACACTAAATGATAGAGGTCCACTGAAGAAACAGTTTCTATCCTACTACTGTGCTATCTATGGATTCTCAGTGGCTTCAAGAAACTGCTTGAAGCATGTCCTAACAGGCAGCATTGGTGACCCATATGTAGAATCAGGACCACCAACCTGCCTTCCCCCCTAACCCTCTAGGGGAAATCTATCTGACCTATGTACCTACCAGGTCTCCAAACCCCAAAACTATTTTACACCAACACTCCTGTAAAATGAAAAAGGTTAGACATTGTACTACACATTTTCATAAAGCCTAACAATTCTATGCAAAAGAGGACTCCAAGGAGTCCCAAAAAATCCTCTTCAGGTCTTCTTGTCTTCTTCCAGGAACATCTGTAAAAGAAAACACTGCAAAAACACATTTCTGCACACAACTACAACCTGTAAAACCAAAAACAGTGACCAAACACCCTCCCACTGGATACTGCACAAACCCAAAAAGTATTTTTTAAAAGATTTTCTACAAACGTACAAAAATAGAAAACATAAAAGCATTTGCAAAAACATTCTGGAGGGGAGGGGGGTCTCTGCAAAGTCTAAATCTAGGGAAGAGTCCAGAGTGCCAAGGCATTACAAATAGAGTCTCTCCTAGTCCAGAGTCTGCTGAAGCACAGTTCTGGAACATGCACAAGGCCTGCTAGCACTGCAGTCCAGATCAGGGAAGTCAGTTGGTGAATAAAGTTCCAAGGTCATCCTCAATTGCAGGAAAACAGTCAAATTAAAATGAAAAAGAGTACCTTACCAGTTTCTAGGTGGCAAAAGGATGTCAATATCACCTATCTGGACCTGCGACCTGATGATCTTTGGCTGCTGGGTAGACAAAATCTTCAGATCAGATGCTTCTACGACCTCCTACTGGATCCGGACTGGAAATCTTCTCCGACTGCTGGGATGATGATCCTGGTTGTTGCCATAGATGAACCTGGATGCTGCTGGAGCCCAACCAGGATGCTGCTGGAGCTGAACCTGGATCACCAGAAGAAAAGCACTTCCATCCTGGGTTGCTGCCTCTTCAGTGGCAGATTGCTGGACTGGCATGGCTGCATTCACTTTTGGCAAGCAGGCACAATTTCAGATGAATGGCACCAATTCAGGGGTAGTACCACTCAGGATGTGGGGCATGAACTGTTACCCCATATGAACGCACCATGGGAACATTGTAGAATGTCTCTTGGCCAGCTTTGTCCTCTGCTCTCACAGAGCCAATTAACAAGGTCCTGCCATGCTTCCAGAATTGCAGTCTCTCATTGTTCACTCTAGGGTGAAGGTTGGCACAAGCTTTCTCCCACAACCAGGCATGCCTGTTTTTCTCAATGTCTTTCCAGATATGGCGAGAGAAGAAAGGGTATGAAGGTCCACACTCAGCCACAGCTCATCTACGAACAATTCTCTCCTCTTTGCTGCATATGCTAGATCTAAATTGTTGAGGGGGCCCCAGTAAATCCATGGTACCATGGTAATGGTACCCTTTCATGTCAGGCAGGTAAAGTATGTAATATCCTATCCCCCTTCAATAAGATCCTTAGATGACCACGTTACTTTCAAAATAGAAATTTTGAAATTTTATAAAATAAAATGTAGTTACACATGACTCTGTTTAATTAGGGAGTTTTTATTGTGAATTTTTGCATTTCTCTTTTGTATTTGTGTTTGAATGTATTGTAGGATATTGTATATTGTGCTTAGTGTAAATTTTGTAATTATTTAAGAAGTGTTACATGTTTAGATGTAACTTAGTGAAACACAAACAGGACTATCTTGAGAACAGGATTGCATAATCCTAATGATTAGAATTTCCTGTATAAAAATAAAGTTTTGTCTATCTTTTATCTATCTATCAACAACCAGAAGCAAGAATCAGAATGTCCAGAACAGGAACTGGGGTTGTGCAGTACGGCTTTATTTAACAGATGGAAAACTAAAGCAGCAGTGGACCCTCCCATGGGTCGGGCAAGGCAGGACAGGTACATTTCATGAACTCTTCTTGCATGCAGTATAGTTTGAGAACACACAAAATAATATCTTCTTCCCATTTCCTAATGGTGCATATAGTGGACACCTGGCCACGCACCCGAACATTTGCTGCCGTAAGTGCACATATTGTGAAACTAAGCCACACTTAGAACTCTTCAAAAATAGGTACAATTATGTGAAACTCAGCCACACACCTAAAGTTGCAGCACTGGCCTTTGCTCAGGTAAAAACTGGTGATCTTTATGAACCAGTAAGCCCTGCCTTGTAAGCATCCAGATGGCGTTCCTCCCACCCTTTGCCCCATCCAACAGTCTCTGCCATTCCTTCAGGGTTACACCACTGAAACCCCCATTCCCCACTGAAATGCTAGAGGTCCCATACTTTCCATTTCCGTCACTCAATGTGGTGACAACAGTACAAACTGCACTCTCCTGGGTGAACAGTTTATAGAAATTCACTCTCCTGAGTGAACTATGGTCACTGACAGGTGCATTCTAGCCTTATCTATGGGCACTCACACCCCAGAAAGGATTCCACTAAATATGTGGAGAACTTGTCTCCTAAAACAGTACTCATAAACTAGTTGTCCCATCCACTAGGCATGGAACAACAAAAACGTGCCTCTTCTGGGTAGCAGGTCAAAACAGACTCTCACAAATTCTTTTCCAAGGCAGCTGAAATACACAAAGGATCTTCAGGGGACTGCCCCTTGATCCCACTGAGGTAAAGCAGTTCCTTCCACTTCACTGGGAGTAGAAATCAAGAAATCCTGCTGTACAATGGTCTCCACCACATTACTGGAAGCTGAAAATTGTACTCCACACTAGGGTGAAAAGTTCTGGGCCCTCAACCCAGAGCCCAACTGGCAGACCTTCTGCCACTCTCACCTCCGCTCTCAGACTCCAACTACAAACTCTAACACCAACTGAACATTCTAAGCTCCCTAGAGCAGCTGTACACAGAAAATGGTTATGTTGCTGCAAGAGTTCTGAATGACATAATCATTCTTCTCTCAGGCTAGCTGAATAAACAATGATGTCATTGTGTAAGAAGCCTGTAATGAGTTTCCGAACAGCTGCCTGCTACCTACCCAACACTAATACTGATAGGACTCTAGTAACCCCAGGGGACTGGGTGGTTACACTATTATATAAATCAGCACTTGAGCCAGCCCATTGGTGCAGCAGTTGGATTTCCACTTGTAACACCAGTGACCCAGGTTCGGGAATGGGCCCAGGTCATCGGAGGGCCGACTGGGGGATAAGGATCGAGCATCCTATGGACTGCTCTCCTTCTCTGGGGGAGGGTGGGAGTGTGTCGGTGTTTTATAGACCCCTGGCAGAGGTCAGAGGTACTACAGCAACTGGCAGGGTGGATGCTGGTCGTCATTGCACATCCCTGCCTCTGCATATAGGGGAACAAAAGCCAGCTGCCTGCTGCCTGGATGATGCCTGACCCTCTGCTCTGATGAGCTCCCAGGCTGGCTCCCTGACCTGTCCCATTGCTTGCAGCATTTAGGGCCAGTGCCACAACCCCACCCTGGGGGGTAAGCCAAGGGTTATCAGGGAGTCACGGCTAATGTGGGAGTGAGAACAGTGAGGGCCATGACTGAGGCAGAAGGAATGGTGGCACAGCAGCAGAAAAAAAAAAATCAGCACATTAAAAAAAATATGCACATCAAGGTGTATTTGTTTTTTTTCTGTTTTACCTTACTTTGTGATCAAGTAATTTCTCCACATCTGATCATAAGCTTGTATTCTTTTATAGCACCGAGTGTATAGGGAAGGCACATTCTCACTGCCAATACTATGGAGATGACTTAAGATTTGCATGGTAACTGTTATTGGAAACCATTAACATGCTTAGGAGAGGAGCCAGGCAGTTCACCAGTAAATGTTGCTTACTAATAAAAAAACAACTGCTTGCTGATGTTCCAGTATCCTCTTCAATTGTCTCTGACTCTCCATTGAGACAACTGACAAATCGGCAGTAGGTTTGTGTGTTGGGGCAGGTGGGGTTAGGGTTTATGCTCCTTCCAAGTAGGATGGGTTTCTGTATATTGTGGCAGGGATTGTCGGGGGTGGGGTGTGGGCACCTTCAAAATTGGACAGGTTTCTATGTTTAGGGGCAGGCAGAGGTGGGCTTCTTCTACATCTGACCAGTTTCTGTGTTTTAGCATTGGCAGGGATGGGGTGTGGACTCATTACAAATCAGATGAGTTCTCATGTTGGGGTTGGTGGGGGCTGTGAGCTCCCTCTAAATTTGACATGTTTCTCTGTGTTGAGGCAGACGGGGTGGAGTGCGAACTCATAATGGCAGATATTCTGCATGATCTAGCCTGAAGCCGGTTAATAGCATTAGTGCTGACATAAAGTCATAGTGACAGTTTTTACTACTGACTGAGCTGTTTACAGTGCAAAAATTCTTGTTGTTGGCTGAACAGGTGGGGGCAAGTGATGGCTGCCAGCCATCAGTTCAAAATACCATAGAATGTTATTGCTTTAACATTCTTGTATTCTTTAATTGGTTCCATGTGAAAATTGTGCCCAAAAAACCATGTCAGTCAATAACAGTGATGACAAAAGAGGAAAAGTGAAAACCGTGAGTGGAAAAACAATGCCGAGCAAGGACAGCAAAACCCTCAATAGGATTCACTGTCCCAGGGTGGGGGATGGAACTCGGGGTGACAAACTGGGGGCAGATTTACTATTCCTAACTTTGGGGGAAGGGGCACAACTCAGGAAAAGGGTAAAAGCCATTTGTTGCCAAAATGACAAGCACCATAAATACCAGGTTGCTCAAATCTAACGGTATTTTATATCCCATACAGCAGCTTTCGCAAGTTAGACCAGCTGTTTTGTTCTTGCTGTTTTTGCTTTGCTCTTTTGATGGGACACCTCTTTGATTCATGCACAGGGGAGGCAAGTGTTGAGGCTTAAGAGGTATGTTTTTATAACATTAACACAATCCTATTGTAATCTGCTTAGCCAATCAGATTTGTTCATTCTTTGTAGCCTTTTTATAATTTTGTATGTACTATATAAAAGCGAAAAAAATGCTGGTGGTGGTTGTTTCCCCTAGAAAGAAAGAAAAAAGTTTAAATTAGGTAAAAATTGGAATCCTTTATTCCTGTCCCAGGAAAGTAAAATAAACCAACTTGTACCTGTTGCTGGAAGTGCAGTCTCTTAGGGACGGACCATACTCGCCTATGGTAACTGTACACAAAGGTGAGCAGGAGGTGGATCTAGAGATGGGAACATGTGTGGAGAGATCACCTTATTAATTTGGAGTATGCCTTTTCTACCTGTTATAAAAAGACAATATTAGAAATCAAATTGTGTTTCATGGATTGCTCTAATAACTAATGTATAAACATGGAGAAAAAAGTATATGCTCACAGGTTCTGTAACAATATTCTTACTTGAATTTTCTTCTCTGGCCACCTGATCAGGAAGTGGCAGGAGTTCCAAGTGGTATAAAAGGCTTTGGTTACAGCCAGTGCTTCAGTTGTTATCCAGCCATGCTGGAGGTACATATGTAGCAGCTCCCTAACTTCCAAGTGATGCTGCATGGTAGACAGTCCTGTGTTTGTTCACTCTTAGTCATTGGAGTGGAAGAGGCCCTTCACTGAGCTATAAAAGAGCTGGTGCACCCTATAAGCTTTTTTAAAAGAGCTTGAAACAAAGATTAGAACTAGGAGCATGTACAGGGTCCCTCAGCAGACGTCCAGAGCAGTAAAAATTAGAAATTTCTTTTGAGCACAGTTGTAAACAAAAATTATTATTAACATGGTCTTGTACCTTATCCACTTGCTTGCCTGACCTTCTTGATGCATGCTGAGTGACGACTGGTGTTAGCGTTGGGATACCAGGCAGTTGTGTTCAACAGAAGGTGTCATTTTAGGTAATTGAGGCTGTTAGGTATACTGTGTGCCCACAAAGAGATCAGATGACAGTGGAAAGATTTTGGGCAACCAGCGGTGACCACTCACCAAATAGCTATGAAAAGAAAGACAGAAAATGCTATCTAGGAACCAGCTGTATAACTTAAGGTTATGGGTCTAACCAAAGAAGATTGAGATTCAGATGCCAAGGAAGAGATACCACCTGTACCTGTGCCTGTGTTAGGGGACCTGACTGAATTTCTGAAATGGTTGATGATACATCAGCAGACCACTGAGGCCAGAAGAGAAAGCAATGGCTTGAGAGGCTGCAAGCCATGAAAGAAGGTACCCCAGGACCAAGTGGTTCTGCTCTAGTGGTTGTGAAAGACACTAAATTAACAAACTGTACAGAAAGTGATAACATTGAAGCCAGTCTGCCTAGTAATGTGTGAAGTCAGGGAACTTTACTTTGTGAAGTACTTCACAAACTGTCCCCAAATTAGCTTTACCTGTGGCTGTATTTTATGCAGTTGTCACCTGGCAAAAGTGCCCACTGTCACCCAGACTACACATAGTGGCACTTTGCTGGCAAAAGTGTTGGTCAAGTGTCGCTACCCATAATTTTTGCTAGGCAAAGCAACACATCACTGGCAAAAGTATGTATTGTGTTTAATTGTTTCAAAAGCAAAAAGCCCTGGGCTGGATTTTCAAAAAGGGTGGATTGACGCAAGCCCTGGGTGTGCCACAGACATAGCACACCAAGCTTGCGGCAATCTGATATGATTTTGTATCCTGTACGGCAACTGCCACAAGATAGACCAACTTTTTGTGGTCTAGCTCGTGTCAGACCTGGGGACCCTTTTTGCAGTAGTTGCACTAGAAATTTGGTGCAAGCTGCCATAAATCTGGTAAACTGTAGCAACTACATCTGCCCTCATAAAATTGGACACAGTTGCAGTAAAAGTGTTTGGTGCACCACAAGATTCAGAGTGAATCATATTCACCCTTTGAAAGTCCGCCCTCATTTTCATTGTGTAACCCCCCACTGTGACAAACTGTTCCCATCCCCACTATGCTGACCATTAGAAAAAGTAACCCCATCCTGCCACCCTGTAGCACCTCTCTCCCTCCTGTCCTACCACAGTTCCAACAAAGTTTAATATAATAAAAGATATCCTTTCAATGATTCCATTCCTCACCCATGCTAGGCTGACAAGCAGCCAATCAAGTGTTACTATAGGTGAGAATGTCATCATTAATTCATTCTTTTGCAGGACACTGCGTGAAGAGGGTGTCTTGCTCCAGCACTGGATGGCTTTCATTTTAGAGGTCAGATGATAGCCTCGTAAATTTGGAGCCTAAGGGGTAGGAGAGAGGTTGACTAGTAGAGGATGGTTGCATGATTTTTTTTATAATGTGATGTACTTGGAGGTGGCAGGCACAGGGTGGGGGGAGGCGAGTGGTGTGTTTTACATGGCTTGGTATGGGTATGGGAATGATCTCTTTTATTATATTACACTTTGCTAATACTGCCATGGAAGAGGAGGAAGGTGGATACTAGAAACTTGCGGGTTAGTGTACTTTGTTTTTAAAGGCGTGGGTGTTGTAAGGGGGATGGAGGGTGGGAACTGTTTGTCACAGTGGGTGGAAAGTTTCCACACAATGTCTAGGGTAAAGTTCCAGTTTTCACAACAACTTTGTCAGCACAGTTAAACTTTGTAACATCTGTATATCTAATGGCATTCGAGAGAGTGGCCCAGGCTTGTCACTGGCTGCAACACCAATTAGTAATAAGGCTAGTTCCCAGTTTTATGCTCAAATGACCTGATAGCCATTTTGATACTGCTCAAACCTGTATTTGTGACTGTCACGCAGGAGATATTAAAAAGGCATGATACTGTATCTTCTGTGAGACATATTGCCAAAGATTTCAGGCTTTGAAACCCAAGGCATCTGACTCACCCAGAGAGACATACACCAGCCTGAAGGAGATATGTACAACATGGATATAACTGGATGGGAAGACAGCTATCCATGTGGTGGAAGTGCCTGTCACTGAGCAGTTCATCCAGATATTGTCTAGTTATGTCCTGCCGTGGGTCCAGGAGCAAAGATCAGAGGATGGCGAACAAGCAGTATCATTGTCCAGAGACTACCAAGGGTCATGGTAGATAACACCAACTCATGGTACTTCAAAGAGTTTGGTAAGACATTCCACTTTCTATGGGTCCAAGTCAAAAGTTAAATGTAAAAGTGAGGGAGGCCAGGACATATTCAGACTTTGTTACACAGATGTAACAAGTATTTCTTTTTACTTTTCTTTTCTTTCAGAATACTTTATAGTATAGTTTTTTCTCAGAGTATGTACAGTGTATGTATAATACTATCCTTCATCAGTGCATATCACTGTATCCCTGAGATTCTGTAAATCTTTATTAGAATAAGTGCCAGTTATATTCTTTAATATATTAAAGAATATAACTGGCACTTATTCTAATAAAGATTTACAGAATCTCAGGGAAACTGTACTTACTCTGAGAAAAAAACTATACTATAAAATATTCTGAAAGAAAATAAAAATTAAAATAAATACTTGTATACTGTTAGGTGAGTGGGCTCTGTTCCTACCAGTTACATTTCCTGATTGTTCTTCAGCCCAAATTGGTGGAGAGCTACTTCCTTAATGAGTTTTTGTTAGTTTTATCTGAGGTGGGCTGAGCTGGACGCTGTTTTCTTTCACAGATGCAACAAGCCAAGACACATCACTAGAAAATGAAGATCCAAAAAAGGTGGTGCCCATCTGGCCTTTGTCAATTACAGGTAGTATTTGGTCCCTGTTATTGATGGGTTTAAGATTCTGTCGAGGCTAACTGATTCAGGGAGTCATCACACCCTAACAAAGGCTGCCTGGTGAGGAATGGGTCAAAATGAGGTCCTGGTATGGGAGTAATTTGTGTATATTGGGACACTAAGCACTACCATACAACAGAAGTAACCATGGCCATTAGTGGGGAAATGTTTTCTGTGAAGTCAGGAGTTATCCCATCCCTGTCTGTACCAATCATAATTGCATATGACTTCACTAACTGTGCAGAACTGCTACAAAAAGAGGTCATCCCAATGGCAACAGCCATAACAACCAAAGCCCAGGCAAAGAAGATACAAAAGAAAAATGTAAAAGGTATCAGAGGTCACCGCTTTATAAGGAGAACAACCCAACTGCCATGCACATTCCTTCTGTGAAGCGGCTTCCAGGTGGGGAGGCAGATGATCCATGGAGGAACTAGGGGAGGGGGGCAGATGAGGCATGGAGAAACCAATGCAAACACCAACACAGCAATATTTGCAAACAGCTTCTAGCAAACCACATGTTCAGATGACCGGCGTGGACATGCTAACATTTTGGTGACCACATTGACTTGGAGCAGTGACCTTTAGTTGCCCTGCTACTGTCTTAAATATCTTTTGGGCTGGCAAAAAACACTGAACAGACAACTTAAAAGGTCAAGTACCTAATAACATTGCTTATTGAAACATACTGTACTGTTATTTCATTATAAAAATACAAAACAGACAGATACAGTCTAGACATATGTCAGAATAATTCATATACCAACCAACAGCTATGTTAGAAATATGCAGAAAACAGCAAATATGTAAAATATTTGTGCAAACAACAGCATTAATGAGCAAGCACCAATAAACAGAATAAATACTCCTAAATAAATAAATCATTATGAACATATATATGAGTGTTCAGGGATGCTCACCAATGACTTATTTGGCAAGTTGACTCTCACAGGCAATTTAGGGCGGTGTCCAGACAAAAAACCTGAAAGGACTGAATCTCTGTCTAATAAAGCAAGCTATCCCCATACTAACCACACGGAGGACCGGGCTTGCTAAAGAACATGTTTACAAAACAAACTGAAGTTATTACTATCACGGGCCTACAGACAAAGTCAGAACCCAGAATGGATTAAGATACCCAACCCAAAACCACCTATGCTACAAATCTTAATTGAAACCATACAAGGTAATCTAAAGAGCCATATTATTGGTCAACTATATCGGGGTACTGCGAGACGTGTTAGGGGCAAGACATTGAAAATCCTAAACAAATGAAATGTGGATCTAGATTTAACAGTGTCAGTGGATGACTGGCAGAGGTATGCCTTCCAGCTATTAAAATAACAAAACTCATCAGTAAGGAGAGAATATACATGGAAATGCCACTACAGATATTTCAGGTCTCCGGCAGTGTTAATGAAATATAGGCAGGGCCCCCTAGTGCTCTGCAGCAGAATTTTCTGATTTCTGCGGCAGGGCTCCTTGGTTACTGCGGCAGCATTTTTTGATTTCTGTGGCATGATTTATTCATTTCTGTGGCAGAACGTAGTCCTGCCATTGGTTAAATATGATGTGATGTCATCAATGACATCATATGGCGAGCATAGAGGAGGGGCTTCAGGATAAACAAGATGGGAAAGAAAGCCTAACACTATGGAAATACAGTATATTTGAATAAACATTCACCAAAAACAGTGAATTCTGCGGCACTATATACATTCTGCGGCAAGATACAAATTCTGTGGAAAATTCCACAACCGCAGAATCACAGAATTCCAGGGGCCTTGAATATAGGCCTGCTGAATTTGATTACTGTTGGAGGGGTTGCAAATGGAAAGAAGCTTACCTGGAGCATGTTTTCTGGCTATGTCCTCTGCTGACATCATTCTGGTGTACAATGCAAACTGAGTTGTGGGACTGCTTGGGAGAACCTATAGAACTGACAGCAGAGATGGTATTGCCATCAATCATGCCAAAATAGGGAGAAATGCTCCTTCCAGTATATTTAATTGCAGCTAAAAAAGCAATCACCTGTAAGTGGATGAACCTACATATTCCATCGGTGATTGACTGGAGAATGATTGTATTGAGTATCTATCAACTGGAAAAATTAACAGCTGCTATTCATGATCGAACCAAATCCTTTATCTGCCTTGGACTTGTCTCTTCTTCTTGGGGGTTTGAGGGGAATCCCACTGCCACCGCGAGTTCCCTCCCCTTCCCGGATCTGTTACCAAGGATTTTCTCCTCGGGGTCGAGGTGCTGGCAACTGGCTAGGCGGACCTCTCCCCCGAAGCTTGATCACCGGAATTTCAAAAAAGGGACTAAAATTGGGACTAAATTTAAATTTGGAGCCTTTGTCTGTGCTTGGTGGAAAGCGCCAAATTTGAAAGAGGCGTCTGCACTTCATTGGCCCTACTGCCAGTGATGCTCGGATGGCATGGACTTAAAGCCATTCCGAGCCCCATCAGCCACAGCATCTGCCTTGGACTTGTCTCCTCTTCTCGGGGGTTTGAGGGGAATCCCACTGCTGCTGCGGGTTCCCTCCCCTTTTCCGGACCTGTTACCAAAGAGTTTCCCCTCGGGGTCGAGGCACTGGCAACTGGCCAGGTGGACCTCTCCTGAAGCTTGATAGCTGGAATTTAAAAAAAAAGGACTACACCAGTCTTTCCTTTAGTATCGTTTCCATGAGTTTGCACACTATGGATGTGAGACTTACCGGACGATAATTGCCTGGTTCATCCCTTGGCCCGCTCTTGTGAAATGGCACTACATGTGCCATCCTCCAGTCCAGTGGCCCATATCCCAACTCCAGTGAGGTGCTTTACAGATCCACCAGCGGCTCCGCCAGCACCTCCGCCATCTCCCTCAGCACTCTGTGGTGGATACCATCTGGCCCTGGTGCCTTGTCTACCTTCAGTGCCCTCAGTCCCTGTAGGACTCTACTTGGCTCATTTCTTCCATCTGTCGCCTCCTCTCCTCCTGTCCCCACCCTCCCAGCCCATGCTGGTAGTGGTTCCCCCTTTTCTTTCGTGAACACAGAACAAAAGTATTCATTCAGTGATTCTGCCTGCTCCTCCCCCTTTTCCATCCACTCCCCACCCCTATGAACATAGGCAGCCTAAGGCAAAAAATCCATGCCCTTGAAGCCTGGACTGCACTCTACAAATCTGATATACTCGCAGTGACTGAGACCTGGCTCAAACCCCACATCTTTCCTCATGAAATTGACCTAGTCGGCTATAATGCATTGAGGAAGGATCGAGTAGGGTAGAAAGGTGGGGGAGTTCTCATTTACACCTGGAGTAGTCTTAATGTAATGCGGATTGACCACTCTCCCCTCTGTGACTCTGTGAATGAGATAATTTTTGCGAAAGTGCTCCTTGGAGACACTAAACCTTTGTACATAGGGTGTATCTACCTCCCACCCCAAACGGCTACATCTTCCCTCGAATCTCTAACTCATGCCTTGGTAGAACACTCCCTGGGGGAGATGATTCTCCTGGAGGATTTTAACCTAAATTGGCTCTCACTAGAGGCCTCTGTCAGTAAGAACCCTGTACTTTATATCAATCGAACCCAAGTTATCAACATGCCCACAAGACACAATGCTAGGACTGGTAACCACTCATTACTTGACTGGGTCCTAGTATCAAGCCTGGACCACATACAGGCTGCTGGGGTCATGGCAGACTCACTGAGTATCATTCACCAATCTTCTGTATCTGGTCCAATAGGCTTCCCAAACTGCCTGCCAGGGTAATTGAAGCCAGAAACTACAGCAGATTCTCGTCGGAAGCTTTTTGCTCTGACCTACGTGCTGCCAACTGGGATTCCCTAATCTCCCTTCCTACCCTGGATGAGGCGCTTGACTTTTTTACTAGCATTTTTACATCTGTGGCCAATATACACCCCTTCCATAAGAAACTAAGGGTACTGGGTAAATGCCATAAATGGCTTAACCCTAACCTCAAACGCAGCATGCTGCTCCGTGACCAGGCCTGGGGACATTTCAAATCTTCCCGCCAAAAAAATGACTGGGAGAGGTATTGAGAGCTGAGGAATCAATACAAGAGAGCTTCCAAGTTGGCTAAATCTAAATACCTGCAAGATCTCCAGTCTAGACACCTATGGGATCCAAAGAGATTCTGAGGCTAAATAAATCGGCTGTTAAAGGGTGCCCCTAGTACCCAAGAGGGAGCGCTGTTGGTCGCTGAAACCCTAACTAATGATTCCCTCCTTAGCTGCTGAGGCATTTAGTGCCACTTTCTGCAATCCCAGTGGAACCAAACTCTCATGCCCTCTGGTGCACCCAGCAACAGAGGTACTGCCTAGGAGCACTCTAGACCCCAGTTTCACCTGAAGCTGGTCAAACCCTTCAAGGCACTTCCCCTTCTGCAGCTTATCAACCAGGGCTCCTCTCCAGGACATGACCTGCTTGAACCTAGACTTCTGTGGGCCACTGCCCCAGCAATCTCCTGCCCTGTCACCATGCTCATCAACAGGTCCCTCCTTGAGGGAACGGTCACAAGCAAAGGGGAGGTTGCAACCATTGTACCTATTCACAAAATGGGCCCCAGGACAATGTGAGGAACTACAGGCCAATCTCTATTCTCTGCCCTCTCGTGAAGGTGCAGGAGAGATTGGACTACAATCAAATACAGGACTACCTCAAAAGGCACCTACTCCTAGCTGAAATTCAACACGGCTTTAGGAAAGGTCACGGCACCGATACAGCCCTAATCTGATTCACATTGGACATCCTTGATGCAATGGACCAGGGCTCCCCAATGGGGGTGCTATTCATTGACCTGTCCATGGCATTTGACTTGGTCAGCCATGAACTTCTCCTCTCCATACTTCACTTAATAGGACTGGATGGGCTCTCTGTTTCATAGTTTGAGAGCTACATGCTCAACTGAACCCAAAAAGTCTTATGGAGGGAACCCAGTCTAGTGCCAAACCTGTAATCTCCGGGGTACCCCAGGGCTCAATCCTGGATCCCCTGTTATTTACCATCTTTGTCAGTGACATAGAGGGGGTTTGCAGGCAGTGCAACCTCATCCTCTATTCTGATGACACTGTCATCTACTGCAGTGATCTGCTTCCTAGCGTAATCAATGCCAACCTCCAGACCAGTCTAGTTGCACTGGAACCCTGGCTCTCCTCCAACTCACTTGTGTTGAATGAAGAAAAAATTAAGGCAGTCATGTTTGGGTCTAGACACCTTGGAAGGAACCGGCACGGCATGTTTCAACTTCACACAGCCCAAGGGAAGAGAGTGGAGGTCACGGACAAGATCAAGTACCTCGGGATCCTGCTTGATCAGGAGATGACCTACCAACCTCACATTGACGCTGTTGTAAAGTCCACTCACCAGAAGGTAGGACTTCTCTATAGGCTGAGAGACTCTCTTTCTCTCGAGGCTCATTATGCCATAGCCAGCAGCACCCTACTCCCCTCCCTTCTCTATGGGGCTCCCCTGCTGCAGTTCCTAAGGGAGGGCAAACTAAGGAATCTAACCTTGCTCTATCATAGGGTAGCTAATTTTGCTACTAACTCCCCTCCTAGAAGGCACCACTGTGAGGTCCTTGCTGATCTCCACTGGCCTACTATACGATATAAACTGGCCTACTCCTCCTTGGGTTTGACCTTTAAATTTACCACTGTTGTCCCTCCTCCTCACTTGCGTGGTCTGCTCAATCCCAAAGTCTGGGGCCAAGACTTGAGATCCTCTATAGGCTGTTCCCTTGACATCCCTCATGTCCGAACAAATTACAGCAAGTGCTCCTTTCGGTATGCTGCCCCACATTTATGGAACCTTCTCCCTGTGGACCTGGCAAACTGTCCCTCTATTTAAGGATTTAAGTCTGGCTTGAAAGCATACTTGCTGGAGCTTAGTGTCTGTGGCTGTAACCGTTAGCTCCCACTTTAAGATCCACGGTGCGACTATATTATCCTGCTTACTGCTGGTACCACCTCTCCCTCTAAGCATTTTGTGTTAAAGTTGTCATATGTCTGATGTAATGGCTATAATAAATCTGTGTATGTACCTGACATGCTCTGTAATGTACTCTCTGCCTTATCCAATGAATGTTTAATCTACATTAATATTTGGATCTTCAATTTAATAGGTCTGTAAAGCATACAAAAAAAAATCTGGTAATACCCTCAAAGGTTCAGTGATAATAGTATTGTCAATCTCTGTTAATAGTACTGTCAATCACTGTTAATAGTATAGTTTTGTGGTGATAACAGTATCATTGCAAGCTCCCGAAAAGATACCTTCTGCCCCCACATCCTAAGCGTGCCTCCTCATTGGCCACTTTTCCTGTGTGGCCGGACAGAACAGTTTAAAAAACGTGGTGGCCCTTCTCTCGCTTACCAAGAGCTAACTCGGTCATCGTGCTTCTCTATTTTTATTTTCTTTTTTCCCCTTACCAAATGAAAATATCTGGTTGATCCTGCCGTTCCAGTCATGAAGAGCAGGTAGGATCTGAATTATTGAAAAAAATGGGCATGGGGTGGGAACCGTCACGAGTGAGCAGGCAGCTCAATGCACAGCATAGGACAGTGCGTTGGTCAACCTGTACAAAGTCAGTTCTCCACTGAAACGGTTGACCACCCATTATGAACAAATGTCACAGCCATATATTAAAAAAAAATAACCAATAGGTCTGTGTGTCGATTACCAGGGAGTACTGGCATCTCGAGGTTCTGGACACATTGGAACCTCTCGAGCTTCACTATCGAGGTTCATGTGTCCAGAACCTCTCGATGCTATTACTTCCTGGTAATAGACACAAACCTATTGGTTATTCTCTATGTATACTCCTGCCAATGTATGTAATCTATGTCTGTAACTAATCCGGGTCGCTCCTGATAAAGGGACCTCCGGTTTCAATGAGCTTACCCGATGATCAAAATCTAAATAAATAAAAAAATAAAATGGCAAAAATGGATATGGTATATGTCAGAAATCGATCCAGATTTCCTCCCTTGAAGGCTGTCCTGCTGCTCTAAGGGGGGTGCTGCTCTCACCAAGAAGCGGGGCCGGGGGTAGTAGATGAAATGCAATGTACTATATTACCTACGTTTTTATTTTTACCATTCTTGTAGATATGATAATGTGAAAATGACTTACATATGTAATATGCAATCAGTTTAAGATTTCTTCTGCTGGATGTCAGCTATATGTTATTCTACCTGATTGCCTAACTCAAAACATGTAAGTGTGTTTACATCATATACAAAATGATTATGTACTGCAAATGGTTGTGTGTCTTTATGTTCTTTTCCAATAAAAATTATATTTGAAAAAAAAGTTATTACTATCATTCAAACCTTAGGAAATATGGGTCCCAATTCCAGAAGCTGGTACAGTGGACGCAAGGTGCTTGCGACAAAGAGCAATGTCGCCAGCCCCACCTTCCGTCCCCTGTTGCGGCATTCCTCATCCCAGAACATAGCCTGCACCAAACAGGGAATCTGCTGCACCGAACGGGCACTGCACCATCCTTGTGACATGTGACCAGGGACGCAAGGTCACAAGGGGGCTTGCACCATGGTGGGGTTCACAATTTTGATTCCAAGAGCCCCACCGTGGATGTTGCAAGGGGCTCCACTTAGACCTGCCAGGAGATGGTCCAAGCCCCTTGCGACCGACTAACACACCTTACAGTAAGGGCTACAGGTGGGGTCCATGGGCAGTAGGATCATAGAGGGGCATAGGGAGGGTTTGTGTGGCTGCTGGGATGTGCAGGATCACTGTGGCACCCAAGGGGTACAAATTCCCCTGATTCTATTTATTATGGGTAGTTGCACCATGCCGAGTGCCACAGCAATACCCAACCACCCTGCTGACATACTGACCTCTCTATGACCCCCACCCACCCCCACACGACCACTGAACAAATGTGTCCCCCCACATCATCACCATCAGTGCTGGATGCACCTCACTGCTCCAGCGTAAGGGGTTCCTCAGCCTTGCGGCATCTGCTGCCGATGTGTCATTGGTCGGAAGCAGTCCCACACTTGCGGCATTCATGGGGCATTTGGCACAGGAACCCTGCTTTCTTTCAGAATATGGCACAGGGTTCCTGGCTCACCCCACATTGCCATAGCCCTTGGAGCAGTGCAACTTACGTTGCTTCAAGGGCTCCTTCTGGAATCAGGCCCACTATGTCCAGTTTATGAATTTAGTCACATTCTCTTTGCAACAATTGTTTGGGAAAATCACATCCTCTTTCTGTCCAACTTTACAAGGTATAGTATTTAAGACAGTAGCAGGATCACTATTGTTCATTGCTCTGAAGAAGGTGTGATCGCTGAAATGTTAACAAGCCCACATCAGACATCTGGACATGTGGTACCCTAGAATCTGTAAGCTGTTTGTTCACTATATGAATGAATGAATGAATAAAATGTATTTTTATACAGGTTAATTAAATTGTTAGTGTAAACCTCTCTTTACAACAATTTCCTGTACAAAACATATTAAACTTAAAACATATACAGACATTATACATAAAAACTTCAGTTTCATACAAATCAATAACACATTTAAACATTATTCATTAAAACAAGTGCAGGTATGGTGCATGTACTTCTTCAGTGCTTTTCAAAATCTATAGGAGGGAGTTATACATTTTAATTCATTAGGCAACACATTCCAAGATCTAGCCATAGAAGTCTCTAGCATGGCATCTCCATATCTATTATGTGATCTACTTATTGGGATATTCAGATTATTAAATCTCAAATTATGCCCCTTGTTCTCCACATATATATGCTTTTGAAAGAAAACTAAAAAAAACACTTTTTGCAAATATTGCTGTGTTAGTGTTTGCACCAGTTCCACCATGGATCATTTGGTCATCACCCCCTCTCCTGGATGATACAAAAGACTTCACACTTTAGGTAATTTATTTCCCTTTTCTGGATGGTATCAGTTTAAAGGCCCTGGAAAGTCTAGAAAAATTAGAAAAAAAAGAAACCCTGAGAAAGAGAAGTGGCAGAAGACACAGAAAGTCCTCTAAGAAACTAACTATACAGATGTAACTGATGTTAAATTTGAATGTTTAAAGGGCTATATAGTTACAAAACATGGTAGTGATGTGAGTGTACAGCCCTCATTTTAACTCATTATTACCTGTGTGACCATTTTGTGTCAGGTAAATAATGGATAGTTTGGACATCATACGAATCTATTGGAAGTAATGGCCAATTGGCAGGAAAATAGTCTGATAAAAGTATTGTCAGATATAAGGTGTTTAGGGACATTCTCTATTGACAATATGTTAATCCCCAAAGTAAGGAATGAATAACTCTATTTATGGTACCCATTCGGTTCAGGAAGAACCTTATGCATTTGGCTTATGATAAACCACTAGCCATTCATAAGTAGGCTACTGCAATGGTTCTTTTGGCTCAGCACCTATGAGCAAGTGACTACTGTTGAGCTTGTTCAGTATTCAGTATGTGGCCCTCACTACCAAGCAGGAAGCCATACTCATGGTTCCCCTGTCAATTTTAGGTACACCTTTCGTTGAAGTGGAAATGGATGTGGTCAGTACCTTAGAAAAAAGCAAAATTGGGAACTAATTCATCCTACTCATTTGTGATTATGCAACCCAGTACCCCAAAGGTATAGCCCTCAGGACAGTGACAGCACTTAGGATAGCACATGAAGAAGCACGGGTGTTCAGTAGGATGGGAATCGTGAAATAACTTTTAACAGACCAGGGTAGTAATTTTAATGTCACCCTACTGAAAGGGCTATATAGGTTGCTGGGTATTGCTGCCACAAGTATGTCACCCTACCACTAGTAAACAGATAGCCTTGTAGAAAGGTTTAACATCAGATGAAGTGCCAGCGAAGCACACAGCACTGGTGAACTCTGGATAGCTGCTGAAGCCTGTACTGCCTTGCTAGATTAAAGTTATTTTGTATGCAGTTTGATGCCTGATGCTCCAAATATTTGTTTTTGGGTTGCCGTCGGTTACTACCTCTGCCTTGTGGGATCATACAAGGTTGAGGGGCCTGGGTTGACAAACTCCAGATGGAGGGGAAGGTTCATCCAGGATTTAAGTAAAATAGCATGGTGTCTCCACCCAGAGAAAGGTTTACGTGTGTATGGTGTATGTAAAGTACCACCCCCCTGGGATGCAGCACCTTTCCAACTCCCCACAGGATTAGCCCACCCGTGAACCAGCTCAATGTAGTGATGGCCCCCACAAAGCATGCAACTTATACTTTATATAATAATATGCACACAGACAGTGATTAAAAACTAAAGGATGTTTATTAGGGTTGCATCAAGGCCTTAATAGGGAAAACATTGGTGGGGGGGGGGTTGGGTCATTTTAGGTAGACAATATAGACTGAGATGGTTCTTCTCTGCCCTTTTAGACCCAGTCTATATTACAGCAGGTGCTCTTCCCTTGCCCTTTCAGGTGCAGGTGCAGCCATATAACATATAACCTGGGGCTGTTCTTCTGATGCCTTTCCAAGCTCAGCCAATTATCAGTGCCCACATTGCTCACTGCACAGTACAGTTGCATTCGCTTCACTCTTGCCACAAGCAGCAGTGTGTAAGTCCTTTAATAGTTGTAAGGAAGCTCCCTGTGCTTTACTAGTTACCCAGCCATAGAACTGAACAGGCCCAATGACACCACACATGGTTCGTCAGTAGGGCTGGGAGAACTCAGTGAAGTTCTGACTCTTATTAAATAAGAACTGGAACATGGGAAGTTCTGATTTATTCTGATTAGTTCTGATTTACTGAAAAATATTTGAAAAAATGCAAAAAAGTCCATAAAAGTGGCCAAAGTTGGTCATATTTATCACAGAGACCCAAAGGAAATAATTCAATGCATGATTTGTAAACAAAAAAATACAGTAAAACTGCTTAATAAAAGTAATAACTGCTAGCTACTTCATGTCTGGGCTGTACTGGTGGTATATCCAGCTCAGGCCCATGACACTGAGTGTGCCGGGAGAGAGAGAGAAAGAGAGAAATGGAGACAGACAAACAGATGCAAGCACTATTTTGCCTGCCTGGCTGTACAGTGTACACACACTGCACAGCCACACTGATGCCAAGTTTAATTTCTTTATTTGTGATTTCTGTGACTGTAAAAATTCTCTTACTCTGGCCCCCAGTAGTCTAGTCTCTCTCTCTCTCTCTCTCTCTCTCTCTCTCTGTCTCCTCTTCTGGATGGCACAAGTCAACATTTATTTTGCCAGCATGCCCATTGCCCTGGGCCTGTACACAGACAGCCCCAGTGAAACCAAGGATACACTTTATTTGTGATTTCTGTGACTAGAAAATGAAAATGAAAAATGAACATTGTTTAACCAGGAGCAGCACACTAAGCTAAAGTTTGTTTCCAGATGCGACCTGGGAGCACAAGGAAGTTAAGTGACTTGCTCAGGATCACACAGTATGCACCTAGGTGGCTGTGGGATTCAAACCCAGGTCTCTAGATCTGCAGCTCAGTGCCTTAGCATTACTATTTGCCCCCCAGAAGTCTAGTCTCTCTCTCTTTCTCCTCTGGATGGCACAAGCCAACATGTACTTTGCCAGCATACCCATGCCCAGATCTATGACAGTTGGTCGACAATTTAGTTGTCGACACACGTTACAGTGACTACTTATGTCGACCGCATTTGTGGTTGGCATAAAGGGAGTTACATCCTACTGTGTTTTCTTCAGGGGGCTTTGCCCCTGAATGACCCCATGCAGGGGGCTCTGCTCCTGCACACCCCGCTATTTAATTAATCAACTCTGAGTTGCTTCAGGAAGGGGGTGCAATACTCCCAGAAAGCAATGCTGGGGTGCTGCACTAACACTACAGTGAACTGGCACTGTTGTCGCTGTAGTGTCAGGCACAGTAAAATTGTCGCAGTAGCGACAGTGCACTCCCATGACCATGGCCTGTACACAGACAGCCACAATAAAACCAAGAATAAACTTTATTTGTGATTTCTGTGATTATAATATTTATATTTGTCCCCCAGTAGTCTAGTCTCACTCTCTCTCTCTCTCTCTCTCTCTCTCTCTCTCTCTCTGTCTCCTCTTCTGGATGGCACAAGTCAACATTTATTTTGCCAGCATGCCCATTGCCCTGGGCCTATACACAGACAGCCCCAGTGAAACCAAGAATACACTTTAACCAAGAATACACTTCAAAGTACATAAAAGAATCCCAGTACTTTACCACACAGTTGCCTTTTTCTTTGTGGCTCAATTGCCTAGTTCCACATTCTCAGAATAACAGACTGACACAGCCGACTGAAGAGTCACCAACCGACCACAGCAGCTGCAGCTCATGCTCGTATCTCCGCAACATGTGATTGTGGTCCTCCGGCTCCTGGGTTCGACTCTACCCTCCTCTCCTCACTCTTTGTTCCACCTGGCACCCCCAGCTACAACTGCATGCAACTTAGGCATACAGTAAAAACGTCCTGCTTTCCATGGACCCAGAACCGGACTTCTGCAGTGAAGTCTGTATTTATCCAGGTCCGTGGATTCAGGGTTTGATCTGGGGGTCCAGATTTCAGATGGAACAGTCCTTCCAGCTCTATTGGCCAGGGGTGGTACATGTAACAGATTAAATTGAAGCTTTGCAACTTAAAATCCCAAAACCCAAAGGCTCTTAAACCCACAAGGGGTATTTGTAAATCCTGGCCGGATGGCCTAATTCATTAAATTCTTTGCCAAGCTTATGAAACAAAATATGCAGATGCAGGGCAAGCCCTGAATTTACTCACAGTTCTCCAGGTCAGGGGAGCTCTCTTGATACACAGGGATGATGATGCAGTTTGCAGCATCCTATATGGCTGGTTTCTCTCTCTCTCTCTCTTTCTCCCTCTGTAGAGACCTAAGTGTAAGCTGATACACTGGTTGTTTCTCTGGTCCAAGTCAGGCCTTTCCTGACCTCAACATTCAGCACTCAGTTCTCTGTTGCCTGCACAGGGCAGCACAGCTTGTGAAAAACCTGATCCAACAATAACTTCCACCACACCACAACCTGGCATCCAGGCCCTAGTGTGTGGAGATAACCAGAACCAGGCTGTGGTACTGGCTGGACAGCTTCCCAGACTAGCTATGGTCATAGTTTGCAGTCTCTGGCTACAGCTCAGCAAAAGTCTAATTTAATTACTGTGACCTTCATCTCTTTAATTTACATTGTGCTTAGCACCCCCTTAACTCCTTTCAGGCAGGAGTTCTGCTTCTTACTCTTACTCTGTTCCAGGTAGACATGCAGTCTATCTCTGCAGCACAGCAGCAACAAGCTGTCTCTCTCAACAGCACACAGGCACCTCTCACTTTCACATACAGTAGAAGAACTGAACTGGGTTTGAAACAGCTACTGCTGTTCTTTAGGGAATTGCAGCTCTTGATTGGATGTTTAGAGCTTTTAGTTAAAGTTAGCCGGCCTTTAGGTCTTTCACTGAAAAGGTGATCTGTTACTGAAAAGGTGCCTGAATTAGTGAGTTCCATAGCAACTCCTCAGGCAATTCTACCATGATCGGTCACTTGTCACCCTCTTACCCCATCACCATACCATCCCAGTGACAAAGATGGCTTCTGATTTTAGGCCACAGGCACTCTTTCCACAGAGTCTTTATTTACACAAAGTTCTGCAGTTTAAGCAATATTTCATACCCCAAGCCAGTCCTGAACATAGGTACTTGGAGATCTGGTTCTGTTGGGGGGGTGGGGGCAATCAGGGGATATCTAGTCCAGTCAGGAGTGCTGATGCATTGGCTCCATTGGGGGCAGCTGGCACTATTAATGAGTGAGTGCAAGTGAGCCTTGAAGGTAAATGCCCCACGGGTGTTATACATAGAAACACAGAAGCTGACTGCAGAAAATGGTCTGTGTTCTATGCAATCTGCCAATCACACTTCAGGGTTGAATGTAATGAACCTAGAGGCCATTCACTTCTTCATCCCTCTCCAAGCCTCTTCCTACTGCCTTCACCAGTTCCATATGTCTGTCCCACCTGTGTCTGAATACCTTCACTGATTTAACACAGACAATGTCCCTTGGCTGTTCATCCCAGATATCTGCCACCCTTTCCCTGAAAAAAGATTTCTGACGTCCTTCTTATACCTCACGTCTGCCAGCTTTGTTGAATTCCCCTTGGTGCTGAGGTCACCACTCAGAGAGAACAACTCTCTGCTGTCTGCCTTGTTTATTCTGCACAGGTACTTGTATATTTATTATGTATTTTATTTAAAAATTGGTAACCAGGAGATGCATGGTGAGCTGAAGCTCATTTCCAGGTGTGACCCGGTGATGGGGAACAGGGGAGAACAGTACAATACATGAAGCAAGACAATAGAGCACATTTGAGAAATACATTTGTACAAAGATGATTAGGTACAAAAATAAGTTATACAGGCAAATAAAGTGTGGACACAGCTCAGTACGAGATGCCAGTTCAAGTGTAATGGGGCAACAATAACCACAGCATGTAGTACTGACTACAGTTGAAAGACCTGGGGAAGGGTTCATGTCTAACCCCATGGTAGATGGAAGAGCATCAGAGGTGAGCAATTGCATTCATTAGGCAGGTAGAGTAGACCCAGCCAGAAGCTCAACCAGGGCAGTTAGAGGCAAGGCCAGAATGTGTGTTAGGAAGAGGGGTGAGGTTGGAGTTTCAGCTGGTGCCTGAGGGAGCTAAGGGGTGAGGAGGAGGAGTGGTGAGGAGAGGAAGGGAGTTTGTTTTAAAGTAGCAGAAATTGATAAGAGAAGGCAGACTGCCCAGCAGATGAATGTGAGAGTGGAGTGGAGAAAGTGTGATGATCCCTGGAACAGAGGGAACAAGAGGGATGGGGGAGTTGGGAGAGGAGATAGGAGAGGTAAGAGGGAAGGGAACCAAACCAGTATTTGGATATGAAGGAGATACAGTGAGCCTGGTGATGGGAAGACAGAGAGAGGATGGAGAGAAAAAAACAGAGAGAGCAGTGGTGAGTACAAAGGTGGGAGTTCGTAGTAAAATGGCAAAAAGAGTTGCCGAGTGTGTCCAGTCTGACAAGGGAAATGGAGGGGATGGTGTTATGGACTGCATCTGCATAGCCAAAAACAGGGAGCACCATTTTGATAAGCTCCTTGCAGACCTACAGAGGTAAGCATTCTTTGCTGTGGTACAGGACACCAAGCTTGAGATGGAGTTTAGCATGGATGGCATCAGTGTGGACTGAGAAATCACTTACTATCATGTCACACACCAAGGTACTTGAAAGACTGCACAGCTTCAGTGGTGAAGACCAAGGGGACTGTGAGTTTGGCTAGTTTCTAACTGGTTCCAAAGGTCATAGATACTGTTTTTTTTAGTGTTGACATGGAGTTGGATCGATTGGAATGTTGTTGGAGTCCTGCTGGAGCAAGTCTTCAGCAGCTGTGGTAGAGAGACTGGAGGTGAAGAAGACTGTGTCATCAGCATACAAGTGAATATGTGAACTGACACAGGAAGAGGGAGGTCATTCAGAAAGATGGAGAAGAAGGTGAGATCCAAGATAGGGCCCTGAGGGACCCCAGCCTGCATGGGTAGTGGAGGTGACAGGACAACTCTTACCTGTACTAATTGTTGATGGCCCATGAGGTAGGAATGAAACCAAACAACAGTGGAATTAATGGGCAGACTACGTGGGCCAGGCAGTCCTTATCTACCATTACATTCTATGTTTCTGTGAATCTGAGAGGCTAGCAGAGCTCAGGTGGTCCAGGAGGAGTGGATGGGATACCGAATCAAAAGCTTTGGCCAGATCAATGAAGATGGTGGCTGTAATGTGCCCCTGATCCATCCCAGAGAAAATGAAATCAGTGACACATAGCAAGGAGGAAACAGTAGAATTGTGCTTTTGGAAGCCAGACTGGAAGGAGGAGAGAAAGCTGGAGGATGAGAGGTGGTCACGAAGTCTGGAGTGGACCAGTGACTCTTGTAGTTTTGAAAGGGAGGGGAAGGGGTAGAGGGGACTGAGGTTGCCAGGGGAGTAGAGGTCACTCCTCTTATGGAGTGGAATAACTTTGGCCAACTTCCAGGACTGAGAAACAGCACATAGTGAGAAGGATAGGCTGAGCAGGTGAGTAAGGGAAGCATTGATGACAGAAGCGAAGAGCTTGGGGTTCAGACTGTCAGGGGTGGACTTTGATGTGCTGAGGGAGAAGAGGGTAAGCAGGGTTTTCTGGATGGTGATGGGCAAGGCCACTGTTTTTTGGTTTTCACCAGAAAATCCGGTAAAAATCCGGAATTTGGGCTGCCTGAAGACCGATTAAAATGAAGATTTCATGGAATCTGGCATTTTGTATCAGATCAGTAAATCTATAAAAAAGTGTGTTTTTCTTTTAATTCCTTCCTGTTCTATTTTCAGTTTGCTTTATTTAATGCTCTGTATATTAAGCCTTCTTTAGTTCTGATTATTTATGCACATACTAAAAGAATGATAGCAGAATCCTGGTAACATCCAGAAATTAGAGTAACAATCACTGGTGAATTTCCGGAATCTTAAGTCTTGAAAATGGAATTTAATTGTTTTAATCACCGTGAATCAGTGGCCTTGGTGATGGGGTGAAACAGAAACCTAGGGAAGGGAGGAAGTGGAAACAGGAGGGAAAGGAGAGGAGAGGAGAAGAAACAGGAGGGGGAGAAAAAGGAAGAGCACAGATTGTGAAGAACTCGTTAAAGTGAGCAGCAACAGAGGAAGGGTCAGACACAGGTGAACCATTTTACCATGAGGACTGGGGGAGCAGACTGGGAAGAGGGGATTAAAAAGGGAGTGGATCACCTTCCAGAATTTAGCTGGGGTGTTAAGGTTATTCTGGAACATCATCTTGAAATAAATTTTGTAGTTCATTCAGCCTTCGTACAGTTGTTCCTCAGAACCCTGTAGGAGATAAGGTCAGGAGGGGACTGTGGCAATTTATGGTGGGCCCAGGCAAGATCACAGAACTTGTACTAGTTGATGATTTCTGAGGTAATCCAGAGGTGGTGGGAAGTACTGACTCTGGATTTCCTGGGGGGTGGGGTGTCATACTAATAACAGACAGGAGAATTTGGACTAAAATAAGGTGAGGACCATGTCAATATCAAAGGCAGAGAGAAAGGCTGACCAGTGTATTGCAGCTAGATCACTCAGTTAAGCATTAATGTTTTGTGACTGGTGAGGCCTAGACCAAGCGTATTTTGGTAAGGAAGGGAGACACCAGACTTTTCTGACACAGAGCATCATACAGCAGTCACTAAATGAATCCAGCTGTATACCTTCTGCAACAATAAGGTGAGGGTGAGAGGTCAGAATCCAGTCCAACTGGGTATGGGTGGAGGATTGGGGAATGAGCCCAGTGGGTTCTGAAATTAGGGAAAGATTAAGGGACCCAGTCTTATGGAGGGTAGAGCTGGAAAACAGGGAGAGCCAATTTATGTTGAAATCCCTAAGTCGGATGAGTTCACCTGCGAAGGAAGGAAAGAAGATGGTGGAAAGACAGTAAACCAGGGAGGAGTGTGAGATTTTAAGAGAGGTGTAAGAAACCCCATTGAAAATGGGTACAGAGGAGGGGAAAGAGTGCCTGACTAGATGAAATTTGTGGGACCTCCTCCCTCGAATTTCATCTACTCACACTCCTCCCTGGTTGACTGCTTCTCCACCATCTTCTTTCATTCCTCCGCAGGTGAACTCATCCTACTTAGGGATTTCAACATAAATTGACTCCATGTTCTCCAGCTCTACCTGCCATTGGACTGAGTCCCTTAATCTTTCCCTAATTTCAGAACCCACTGGGCTCTGACCTCTCACCCTCACCATATTGTTGCAGCAGGTATATTGCCAGAGGGTATGTCCTCCCTGATGGCCAATGGTGCATAAGAGGCCCTGGTGGGTATAGATAGCAATGCCTCCTCCATGTTTTCTGCTATCCTGCCTGAAAAGATGGTAGATGGGATGGGACACATGAAATCAAAGGAGAGAGCCAGAATTCCAAAATACAGAGGACATCAGGAGAGTGTAGTTGAAGCCAGAGAGAGAGAGGATGTTCGAGTTCAGGGAGAAGGCTCCTAGAATTCAGATGGAAGATGCTAAGATCCTTGGGAATGTGATGGGGGAGAGGAAGGGAAGGAGGGAGAGAAAGGGCCAGGATTGATCTCAAAGTCACCAGACAGGAGGAGAAGCAGAAAAATGAGGAGAAGAATGGAGTGGGTCTTCTTACCCTGGGATCCGGTAGGAGAGCAGCAAGGGGGAGTATTGGGGAGAAGAGGGCATGGTGGAGGAACTCCAGGTTAAGGGAGATAGAGGGAAGCAGACCAGAGGATAGGGAGGGGGCAGGGAGGAAGGGAGGAAGGGAAAAGGAGGGTAGGAGAGTTGAATGGGGGAGTGATGTGGAGGTGGTAAGAGGAGAAGGGGGAAATGGAGAAGACAGAGGAGTACCAAGAACATAGCAGTTAAGAGGTGGGAAGCAACAAACATGAAACGGATGCACAGTATAGTATGTACTGTAGCTGGACAGCACAGACTTAGCTAAGCAAGTGATCATCTGCTGGAGACTAATTGGTGAATAGGAAAAAAAGGTGACACATATAGGGAGTAACTGAAATATGGATGAATGGTTACATTATACAGTGTAGGCTAGGAAGTGCAAAAATATAGCTACTCTAGGAAAATATATAGCAGTGGGTGGCAATGCAAGAAAAACCTTGTATGTCTCTATCATACCCACTTCTTGCCTCCAAGATGCACATGTTGAGATCTTCCAGACACTCCAAGTAGGATTTCCCTTGTCTATGGATCATTTTGGTAATCCTCCTGTGCACTGTCTTCACCCTTTCCATCTTTCCTTAAGTGTGGGCTCCACAACCACATGTAGTACTCCAAGTGTGGCTGAACCAGAGATCTATTCAGGGGCAGGATCGCCTCACTCTTATTGCTGATCCTACTCCTATGCATCCTCACTTTCTATTTGTCCTCCACACTGCCCTGTTGCATTGGGCCAATGTTTTCAATTTTTCCATAATTATCATCATCAGTTCTCTTTCCTACGTTGTTCTCTCAACCCCTATACTTCTTCCCATTCTGAATTCTGTTCATAGGTTCTTGGCACCTTTGTGCATTACCTTACACTTCTTTGTATTAAATATTACCTGCTGTAGCCTAGACCATTTCTTTAGTCTCTCTGGGTCCTCACTTGTGGCTCTAACACCCTCTCACTGTCATCTCTTCATCAGATCTTGGTGTCATTTGTAAAGATTCAGATCTTCTCCTGAATACCTACCCCAGTGCCACAGATGAAGATGTTAAAGTGGACCGGTTTCAAGACCACTCCCTGTGGCACTGCACTGGTGATCACCCTGACCTATGAGTACTGTATGTTGAGGACAGCCTTCTGGATTCTCCCACTCAGCCAATTCCTTAGCTATCCTGTAATCCTGTTCCCTACCCTAAGGCATACAGTTTTGTGACCAGTCATCCATGTGGGACAGCACTGAAGGCTTTACTGAAGTCCAAGTACAGTATATCAACTTCCCAACCATTGCCTACTGCCTTCGTCATCCATTCAAATAATCAACCATGTTTTGTCTGAAATTACTTCCTTCTAATGAACCCATGCTGACTAGTGTCATGAAGATCATTTGCCTCCAGGAACCCCACCAACTTCTCTTTTATAAGGCCATTAATAACTTCCCCGCATAAACATCAGACTGAATGGTCCATAGTTTCCTGGTTTATCCCTGCCTTTGCTCTTGTGCAGGGGAACAAAGTCTACTGTTGTCCAGTCCTTTAGTACCACCCCTGTTTCCAAGGAGAAATTAAAGAGATCTGAAAGTGGTGTAGCCATAAATTGTGCCATTTCTTTCAGTTCTCATGGATGTAACTTGTCCAGGTCCATTTCTTTATCTCTCCAAAATGTAGCACTCAAAAACTACAGGAAAACGACAATTCCAATACAACCAACTGTTGTGCTTTTATTCCACCAAATGTGAGAACCCCTGGTGCCTTGGCAAAGTGCCTTCAAGGAGGTATAATATCACAATAGAAACTTGAGCATTTTAAATACCATTATCATAAGTGACATCACACTATATAAACCAATCCACCAAGGACTGGTACAGTGGCACAACTACTTCCCTTTTCCTACTGGTTATGCCCCTCTTGATGCATTCCATCATACTACTTGCTTTAATTGTTGCTTTTTCACATTGTTTGGCTACCTTTAAGTCATCTGTTATTATAAGTTCTAGGTCCTGTTCCCGACTGGTGACCATCAGCTTCTCCCCAACCATAATGTACTGCACCATAGGGATATTTTTTTCCTAGGAGCTTGATTTTACACTTCTTAGAATTAAACCTCATTTACCAGGTCTTGGACCATTTTTCCAGCTTCTTTAGGTTTAATTTCATTTTAACTACCTCGTCAGGGGTGTTGACCCTGTTATAGATCATTGTGTCATCTGAGAACAGGCACACCTTACTACCATGCCATCTTCAATGTCACTTATGAATGGATTGAAGAGGGTTGGGCCCAACACTGTCCCCTGCAGTACCCCACTGATCACCTCCCCCTCTCCAGAAAGACTCTCATTTACCATCACCCATTACTTCATGGAAAGGGTGGTGATGCTTTGGAATACACTACCTGAGGAGTTGGTATCAAGGGAATCAGTGGGAGGTTTTAAGAAGGGATGGGGTAGATAAATAGGCAGGGTGCAGGTAGGGCAGGTAGAAACCAGGGGGACTCTGAATGGAAATCAGGGGAGTGATGGTGGTGGTGGGGGGGCAGCAGCAGTTATCAAACTGTGAGCTGCATCTCGAACAGATGTGATAGACCTCAAGGCCTAATCTGTTGGCATTTTCGTAATTTCGTATGTGTCTTCCTGTTCAGTCAGTTTCCCACCTGTTTAACCACTTTGCATCCTACTCCAGTACTATTGAGTTTGTTTAAAAGTCTTTTGTGTGGGACAGAGTCAAAAGCCTTACTGAAGTCAAGGTAGGCCATGTCTACCATCCCACCCTGGTCTATTTTCTTCATCATCCAGTTGAAGAAGTTAATCAGATTTGTCTGGCATGATCTTCCTGATGTGAAGCCATGCTGCTTTGGATCCAGTAATCCACTGGATTCCAGAAATTAGTGTAGTCTTTCCTTCAGCAGGGCTTCCATCAACTTTCCCACTATCAAAGTGAGGCTAACCAGTCTGTAGTTCCCTGCTTGTTCTTTGCTCCCACACTTGCACAGGGGTACAACATTGGCTTTTCTCCAGTCCTCCAGTACCACCCCTTGTTCCAGTGACTCACTGAATAGTCTTGCTAGAAGGTGCTGCCAGAATGTCCATTAGCTCTTTTAGTATCCTGGGGTGTAGTCCATCTGGTCCCATTGCTTTGTCTGTCTTCAGTTTTGTCCATGTTTTTGAGAACACTTTCAGACGTGAAGGGACTGGTATCCATGTTTGTTTTTGGGGTCATGTGAACGATTTTATGAGGCAGACACATAATCAATTTACTGAATGTGCAAACTTACTGGTTCTGGAGGGAAAAAACTGATGCCCAGAAATTATAAAAAAAAAACCATGGGGTGGTGTACATTACAAGAATTTAATACACACCCTCAGTGTGTGATGCTTTTATAACCCCCCTCGCGCTTTGCTCTTGGGGTTTATGTAGCATCCCACACCTTGGGTGTGTATTAAATTCTTATAATTACTGGTGATCATTTTTAATATCTGGATAATCAGATCTTAAAATTGTGTTACAACCACCTGGTTGTTATTTTGCATTACAACTGGGCAGTTGTAATCAGCTGTCAATCACTCTCATGCTCACATAGACACGAGTGCTACCAAAACAACTGCAGCTTTCACTTGTCAAATGTGCAAATCCACACTGATTAAAAATGATCACCAATAATTATAAAAACTAAAAGATGAATGAGTGTGTGTAGAACCAGAATTTTACAAACCCCATGCATTATTTTCTATTTACTTATTGGTTTCAAACCTGGAACAAAATGCTCCTTCTGAACTGCAAACTGTGTTATGAAGCATGATTCCATGGGGTGTGGAGCATTTTCAAGTGCTAGCATAAGAGTCGGTGTTCCTTAAAAACATGTTCTGAAGTGTATTTTTTGGAAAGGGGAGGGGTAAAATGGGCCATTGCCTTCTCTGGAGCACTGACTGTAGGTAACTTGTCTCAAAAGAAACAGGTTCCCTCTTAAGTGGGGATATTTGTAATAGCGGTGGGGGTCCCTGTAACATGTGGGGCTATTTATTTGGTATATGACTAAGATTACAAGAGCCATGGCAACCATATTTTTATAATCATTGCTTTTCTTTGTAAATTCCCCTTCACTTATTTGGATCCTGTTCTGTCCTTTTCTGTATTTTCCCTTTAAAATACTGTAGAGTACAAGAGGTGGTCTCTCTATTTTCCTAATTGTTTCCCCTTCAGCTCTATATGAGTTTGCTCTGTTTCTTTATTTTTTCTTTTTTTTTTTGTAAAATCTCTTTATTATTTCGTAAAGTCAATTTACAAAAACATTCCACAGCAATTACACTTCCTAATATACAAAATGCTTATATGTAATTTGTGTTTTCTTTAAAATTTGGCTGTATGGACAATATCTTCCAGGATAACCCTTTCCCCAGTGCATTTGCTCTGAGGTTCTTTTGTTGTTCTTTTCTCTGACTCTACTTAGGGCTGCCCATGACCCAAACCAATAAGATCCCCTATAGGGTGGCTGGCTATCTCTTCCTGGGCTGAGATACAGATATGGCACACTGATAAGTCCAAATGAGGACGAAACATGTGTCTGTGTCTGCTGTTCTCAGCCTTTGCTGATTATATTGTGAGGCCTTCTGGCACCATGCAATTCTGCTTAAAGTTATGCCAGTCCAAATTAATTCATGGGCATTTGCATATGCTTCCCATGATGCTTTGCATTACTGGGTATGTGTAATTTGTGTATGCTTATCATAGGATAGATTAATGCAATGCTCAGGTTACCTGCACATTTGGAGGAGAAAATCAACATTTTGACCACTTAGATAAGTAGACAAATAAAAATTAGTCATCAGAGATAGCATACACATGCCAACAAATGCCACCCCTGTGACAGACCGAAATAGGAAAGATTTTATACAACAGTTGTAGAAAAGGCTCAATTACTTTTTAAAAGCACTGTGGTCCCATAAGCTAAATGGTTGAAACAACATAGTGTATTTTGTATTAACCCCTCTCCCTCCAAACTGAGAAGATCCAATAGGATTTAAAAAAAAAAACCCTACCACACCCTAAACCAGAAACAAATGGTAAAGCAGGCTCAACTAATGGGAGGGCTTTAAGCCCAAGGTTCAATGGGTGGAGCAACTAAGTCACTCCCCCATCAGGCTTATAAGGTCCCTCATCCTGGGGTTCTCCAGGATTCGTTTTCTTGTTGTGGTTCGGAAGCACTGCTCCTCCTTGCTTTGCTGTTGCCATCTTTTGGGGCGTCTCCGGCCACTGGCTCTGTCTCCACCAACCACCCTGATGCAGCAGGCAGCCTTGCTTCCTGATGGCTGCTATTTCAATTTTGTTGTTGGCTCGCCTTTTCTTTTGGCCGTCGGGATCGCTTCTCATTCTGCTGCTCCATCGTATTCGCTGAACCTGCGGCTTCCTCTGGAGTCTGCATCTACCGGGATGATCGTCACTGCTCTCTCACTTGTTGGGAGCCTGCTTGGCAACCGGCACAGGCCTACCTCTCTGCCGTCCTTCCTGCTGTTTGCCTTTGGATGTTCACTGCCCAGCCTTCATTTTTATCCCCCTTCCATACCTCGCTTACTTCCTTTGCTGGGCCTTTTGGTCCAGAATGACCCTCCTTTCTGGTGTCCTTCTCAAACGGCACCGAAACACAACCCTACCATGTTCCGGTGCTCTGTCACTCCCGGCTTCCACGCTGGCACTTGCAGGGCATGCTTTGGTAGCTCCCTGTATGGCTTCCTGTTGTTGCCCTGCAGCTGTATCTCCCTGGGCGTTTGCGCCCACACCGTCCTGTTTCCTGGTTCTTGCTTTCTCCCCCCCCCTTTCTATTCTCTGTTGCAGTGAACCGGGACCTATCTAGGGATCATTACCATCTGCTTCTCAGATCTTCACTTCACAAGGTAAAAGTAAGCTTACCAGCATCAAAGGTGCAATTTTGCTTTTCTTTAACAGCCAAGTACGGTGCTGCCCTCACTTAAGTGCCTCAATTATGAAGTCAGTTAGGAATAGCCAGATGGTTTTACAACAGGCATTATTAGACTAAGCATTTATTCATAAGAAATATTTGAAGACCTATACTGGGAAAACTTACCTGTCTAAAATGCATTTAAGTTCTCAGTAAAAGACAAAGAACCTCTGTGCGTAAACACTGAGGCAAGGGTTACCCCAAAGGGCATTTGGCTGGGAAGCCAAGTTTCAAGAAAATACAAAATCACACATGCCCCCACAATGCAAAGCATCATGGGCTGCATATGCAAATCACCACAGAATATTATGCTGGTCCAACTTTAAGCAGAATTGCATGGTGCCGAAGGCCTCTCACACAGTTTGCAAAGGGTGCTAACAGAAGACATAGACACGTGTTTAGGTCTACCAGGACTCATCAGTATGCCTCGTCTGTTTGACACCCCAGTGGAATGGACCAGCTACCCTTAAGGCAGTGTGCCTTGATATATTGTGGTGAGCCCATTAAAATAAAAAACTATTTAAAGACAAAGAACCTCTGTGTGCAAACACTGAGGCAAGGAGTTACCCAAAGGGCATTTGGCTGGGAAGCCAAGTTTCAGAAAATACAAAATCACACATGCCCCACAATGCAAAGCATCATGGGCTGCATATGCAAATCACCACAGAATGTTATGCTGGTCCAACTTTAAGCAGAATTGCATGGTGCCGAAAGGCCTCTCACACAGTTTGCAAAGGGTGCTAACAGAAGACATAGAACCGTGTTTGATCCTACCAGGACTCATCAGTATGCCCTCGTCTGTTTGACACCCCAGTGGAATGGACCAGCTACCCTTAAGGCAGTGTGCCTTGGATATATTGTGGTGAGCCCATTAAAATAAAAACTATTTAAAGACAAAAGAACCTCTGTGCAAACACTGAGGCAAAGGGTTACCCAAAGGGCATTTGGCTGGGAAGCCAAGTTTCAAGAAAATACAAAATCACATGCCCCCACAATGCAAAGCATCATGGGCTGCATATGCAAATCACCACAGAATGTTATGCTGGTCCAACTTTAAGCAGAATTGCATGGTGCCGAAGGCCTCTCACACAGTTTGCAAAGGGTCCTACCAGGACTCATCAGTATGCCTCGTCTGTTTGACACCCCAGTGGAATGGACCAGCTACCCTTAAGGCAGTGTGCCTTGGATATATTGTGGTGAGCCCATTAAAATAAAAAACTATTTAAAAGACAAAGAACCTCTGTGCGCAAACACTGAGGCAAGGGTTACCCCAAAGGGCATTTGGCTGGGAAGCCAAGTTTCAAGAAAATACAAAATCACACATGCCCACAATGCAAAGCATCATGGGCTGCATATGCAAATCACGATCACCGATTTGCATATGCAGCCCATGATGCTTAATAGTGGGGGCATGTGTGATTTTGTAAGTTCTCAGTAGTTGCTATACTCATTTTACAGTATTATTCCTCAGTTCTGAGTTTATTTACACTGGCTGTGTGTGCTTTCTGCAGTATTACTAATTTCTTCCAGTCTCCATCCTGTAACAGTTTGTGTTTATGCACTGGGTGCATTGTTATTGCTGCATACCACTTCAGAGAGCCAGGATACACCCCCACCTATTCATATACCTCCCTTACCCCTCCCTCAGATTCCAAATATTCTGCAGAGTAGCATGGGTGGTCGGCTTTGGACCTGATGGGAATATTTTAGGGTTTTAGCTGCTACCCAAGGAATTCCCAATGCTCCCTATGCACTGCATTTCAAAATCATGTGGGTGCAACACTTCTGTCAAGAGGACTCTAACATGATGGTCTATGGCCATCATTCATTCCTCCACTTTGCCCTCTGACTCTCTCACCATGCCTGCCTATTGCCAACCTATCCGGGTTGAAACTCATACCTCTGGCTGGACAAGGAGCACTCAACACCTGCGCAAACTTCCCGCACCTGCTGCCCTTGCTGAGGGCCAGCTGGATTCTATCCATCGTTCCCATTCATTTTCTGACTCTGCTGCTGTGCTCTGTGCATTCTCATAGCAGGCTGCCTCCATCTAGCTGGCAATCTATACTTCTTTTGGGCATCGATAAACCAAGCCGCATGTCTCCAGTTCTTAAGGCATGCCTATCATGACTCATATGCCACCTGATCTGGCTCACCCTACTGCACTTCTCATCCCATACCAGCCATCAAGGATTCACTCCACTCCTGGCCTGCATTCAGTATTTCTTTTGGGCATACCTATCATGGCCCCTATGCCACCTCATCGAACTGCAGCCATCCATCATTGACCTGTGGCCATCCTGCCGCATGTATCACGTTCATGACACCAGTCATCATTCACTCATCCTTACCTCATGGTTTATCTATTTACATTGCTGCCTCGAGCATTCCTATAATTGAATCCTATGCTAGCTCATTGACTCCATCCATTGGGTCTCATTGTTCACATTGCATAATCAAGTTTCTTACCTCTCATTTGGTCTCATGCTACCTAATCGACCTGCTGCGCTCCTGCAGCGATCATCATCGTCCATCTTCATCTTCCTCAGTCACCTCAATTTAACTCTATCTCCACTCATGGCCATGCCTTCCTGTCCATCACCTTTTGCTATGGGCTGGCTGGCAGCTCTCTGCCATTGTTCAAGTTCAATTTCAAGTTAATTTCCTGTCTCTTCTTCCCTGGTCTTCACATCTTGAACTGCTGCACTCCTGCAGCAATCATCATCATCAATGTGCATCATCATCAGTCTTCTCATGAGTGCATCTGGATAGTCATTGCTCTTCTGACTTCTACTTGGATCTACTCCATCCCATCAACTACTCAAGCATACCCCTATCAGGTCCTTGCTGCCTCATGTTCCTTCTTCGATCTGTGCTTTTTTTGGAGTTTTTCCCTATCCCGTCATCATCTTCCCTACTCATATTCTTCTCTTTAATGACATACATCCTTAAATCAAACCTCGTCAGCCCAGAGGGATGGTAACCTAGGCCTTGGATCCCCAGAGGTTTCCTCCTAAAAAAAGGGTTTTGTTCCTCTCCTCTGTGCCAATGGTCGTAATATTAGTTAGAGCTGGTGCTTTCTTAGGTTAGTTAGTTAGGTTCTGCTGTTGGATGGAGGTGCATGGTGGCCCCGATTTTCCCCTCTCTCCTTAGAAAGTCCGCCCTTCTTCATCATCTCAGAATTCATTCATTCATCATCCTCGGCCATCGATGCTCGACACCTGATTGGGTATTCTTTTTGGGCTTCTTCCTAAGCTACCTTTAGCTGATGTAATCATTCCCATGGCACCTGTAGGGGGTGAACCCTCCTCTAGGGTTCCTTGTGTCATACCCCTACAGGGTGGTGTAGCCCATGGATAGAGAGGTGGAAAGCCACAAAGTAAATCAAGTCACACAAGCATCATCTCATCTCATCTAGTTGCGTAAGCACAATTGAATGGGAGGGCTTTAAGCCTGAGGTTCAATGAGTGAAGCAACTAAATCACTCCCCCATCAGGCTTATAAGGTCACTCATCTGGGGGTTCTCCATGATTCATTTTCTCATTGCCCACTATCCACCCCTCCTCCTCCAGAGGCTCATCTCTCTTACCCGTGGGCTTCTTCCTAAGCTACCTTTACCTGATGCAATCATTCCTGAAGCACCTGTTGGGGGGGGAACCTTCCTCTAGGGTTCCTTGTATCGTACCCCTACAGGATGGTATATCCCATGAATAGAGAGACAAAAAGCCACAAAGTAAATCAAGTCACACAAGCATCATCTCATCTCATCTAGTTGCGTAAGCACAACTGAAGCTATAATTAAATTTTGTACTATCCCCTAGCTTAGCTCCTGACTCATGACTTGGAAAACTCACTTCTTTACATGCAGTTTGCATCATACTATAGGAAAATACTATAGAGCACAGGAATGTATATTTCAAATATCGATTTAGTAAAGTATTGGTGTACTTCAAAGAGTCTTGGGATTGGAGCAGTACTATAACATCTTGCACATTTAAAACATCATTGGATAACAAACAAAATATCAGGCAGTTCCAATCCATGAGGATAAGGGAGCAAAGTTAAGTCAAGAGTCGCACGGGTGTGCCATGGGGAGAACTATCCAAAATGAAATGCCTTGATAGAGGTACATCTCAGGAGCAAAGATCTCACAAGGTGCCACTAGACCATGCAGTCGCAGTCATTTTGATGAGTTTACTAAAGGCAACCATATGTTGACTGATACAATGATTTTTTTTTATAAGCACACAGCATGAAAACAATATACTGTGAGCAGCCTAGCATCTCAAAATCCCTCTCCTGCACAGCCTTTACCCACTACCCATTCATACTGATTCAAACAGTTCAATTCTCTATATCTTCTTTCTCCAATTCCCTTTGGGAGCCAAAGTCAACACTGATTTTTTTTAATTAAATTACCAGCATTGTGTGGCTCTGAAAATATATACTGCTTGCCTTGAATATATGACCCTCAATAAAGCAGGATATAGGAGGGCATGAGATACCCCTAGAGATCTTAGCTGAGTGTTAATAGAGTCAAAGAATGTTCTGCATTCCCTGGTGGCATAGTTTACATCTGGAAAAATAGATAATTTCTCTGTGTGTGGAGTTTCCAGCAGACCAATCTGCCATGCTGCTGTCATAGCTCTGTCCCATTTGTGTGGACCTGTTAGTTGGATTAGTACAGTTCTTGAAGTGTTGGGTTCAGTTATCTTTCTTGGTGTTATCCTGTATGCCCATAAGACAGTCAGGGATGGTTCCAATTTTAAATTTGTACTTAACCACAGGCTAATATAAGAGGCTATGTTGTCCCCTTCCAATCCTTGGGTATTCTCAATAATCTTAGATTGGAGACTCTTGTCTGATTTTCAAGAGCGTCAACGTGAAATCTCATAGACTTATTTTCCTTAATAAGTGCAGCAGTGCCAATAGCAGCTTTTATTTATTTATTTTATTTATTCAGTTTTGGTAACCGGGTAGGACCACTGAGCCCCGAAGGTCCCTTTTTCAGGGGCGAACCTGGAATTAGTTACAGAAGGATACAAGTACAATAATGGAACAGGACACAGTACATCAGCACACTAGGAAGAATTCAAGTACAAGAATAAATAGTGCAGAGATTGTGGCAAAGTTAGTTACAGGCAAAGACAGTTACTTAAAAAGTAAAAGGTAGCAGTACTACACTCAGGAGAAGACTATTACGTAAGAGTCAATGGTAGCAGTACAAGGGGAAAGGTAATGCTTATTATACAATGGCAAGAAAGAATCCTGGACTCTGATTGGTCAGTGTGTGCCCGACACAGTGATGTTATTGCACAGTAACATCACTGTCATTGATTAGCTTTAGCTTTTGTTGCCTTTCTCTTCAGAAACAAAAATATACTGCCTCACTAAAAATCTACTAAAAACATTTTTCAATTTTTTTTATTTTCTATAACAAAAAGCCATTGTATAATTGCAATAAGGCACTCCAAGGTGTGTGTTATTGTGTAATAACATTACTCCTGGGGAGATGGAAGCACTCAGCTTCACCTCGTGCTTCAACCCACCCCAGGAGTGATGTTATTACACATTATACAATGGCAAGAAAAAATCTCTTCTCTGATTGGTCAGTGTGTACCTCGGACAGTGATGATATTAAGCTATAACATCACTGTATTAAGTTCAGGCACACAACTGACCAGACAACAGTGAAAAATCCTTCCCTGCCCACGCAAGCCATCGGCAAGCCAACAGTCCTTCAAGCCGTCACAGCTTAGACCAGCTCGCCCCCCCAAACAACAAACACACGTTTTCTGCATCACTGCCTCACTCCTTCATTCAATTAAACCAAAGCAACAACATTAAAAAAAAAACCGCAGCTCTCCATCTTTGACTGCACTCTAGCTGCCTGTGAATATGAAACCGTGTTGCCTGCGCGCTTGGCCGTTTAAAAAAAAAACACCAACAGTGGCAATGGCATTTTAAACCCTCACCAGCTTCTCATCAAACCCAAAAACTTTTCCCTTTTCAGAAAAAGCACTTTTAACAAAATAAAAATGACCTGTAACTTACAGGTCCTGCTGATATCCAGTTACACAGCGGGAAACCGGAAGTATCCACTCGGCTTCGATGTTTTTTTTCACTGTCCATACCTTTCTCTCACAGCTAACAAAGTAAAAAAAATACAACTTCAACTGCTTCCAAAACAAGCAGCAGGAGCACACTAATTAAATACAAAAGATACCACATGACAAGTGTGTTTGGGGGGGGGTTCCATGCACAAGAAAGGCATATATTAGCAGCAGCACCACCTACTGGACTACTTTTTCTCTTATTTCTGAAATATACCTCTCATACAAAAAAAAATACAAATATTACAAAAAAAGTGTTTTTTTTTAACTTTTTAATATTATTTTAAAATGAGCCATTGTATAATAGCAATAAGGCACTCCATGGAGTGTGTTATTGTGTATTATAAAATGGGCTTAGAAAATGCAGCTATCTGATTGGCTACTACATCATCTGAGCCGTGTCCTTATCAGATGATATAGTAGACAACCGGGACTACTGCCCACCACTATGCCGCACCACAGCAACAAATCAGTGACCTCTGGCAAGCTTAAACAGAAATGCTTGCTGCCAGAGTTCACTGAAGCGCCACTGCTAACCTCTCTCGATCCTTCAGGGCTCTCCCGCTACTTTCTCTCAACCTCCAGCTACTTCTCATAAATCCCCCCCAAGAAATCTTTTCTTTTAATTTCACATATAAAGTCTAACCTGTCTTCTCGTCTCCTCCTTAGGGTAACCGACCGCATTCTCTCTTAGTACCCAATGTATCGAACCACAGTCAAACAACCGAAACATATCCGTGGCACACTCATGAACAGCGAGCGTCGCAGCAACATAAAATGAAAATAGAAAGCAAGCAGCGTAGGTATGGCGGCCTGTGAGGGACATGCTCGCTCCCACTACAGAGAACCGTTCACTAAAAACTGTTTTGCAGTTCTTGCAAGTTTGATAGAACTGTGACAGTAGAGCAACAGATGTTTTATTTTTTTAAATTATTATTTTATGTTGCTGCAGCTTACTGATCCTGAGTCCATGATACAGACATTGCAATTCTGCGAATCTCTTCACTTGCTTCATTGTGAACAGCTATAGTTAGCTATGTGTCTCTCTCTTTAACCCAGTACTCTCACCATTTAACAGGAAAACACATTAAAAAAAATGTCACAGGAGGATTTAAATCAATCTAAATCAGCAAACACAGTAACAACACTGTACTGCCAACTTAAATGTCACTTCATGGGGGACTACTTTTTACTACTTGAGTTATTAAACCATGTTTTTTTATATTTTGTAATTTTTGTATAATTTTTGTTTTTTCCCAATAAATAATTACTGCAGGGCCCATTTTATAAGTGGAATAAGACACTCCGAGGTGTGGTTTATGGCTTGATAGAGCACTTCCCAGTGCTAAAGTCACTCGGCGCCAGCGCCTGGGTCCATTACGCACCTCAGGCAGGCTCTTTATCAAGCCATAAACCACACCTCGTCATGTCTTATTCCTTACATAACATAACTCCTGGGGTGGTGGAAGCACTTGGCTTCACCTCATGCTTCAACCCACCCCAGGAGTGACGTTATTACACAATAACACACACCTGTTGTGCCTTATTGCTTAAATAACACACACCTTGTTGTGCCTTATTGCTTAAATACAGTAGTCATAACTTAGTCTAGCAAGGACCTAGCGTTTGAGGTTGGGTGTACCCCTTTATTCACAGGAACAGATGCTAACTTCTAGTAAGTGAGCACGGAGTCCCTTGCAGAAAGTTCCAAGGCAAGAGGCTTCCTGAAGGAGGGGGAAAGCTTATTCCATAGGGCAGGGGCAGGCATGGCAAAGGACTTGCTGCCACCAGAAGTTTGAACCTTAGGTTTCTCTAGGAGGTTACGCCCAGAGGTTCTAAGGGTACACACTGAGTGCTTGGGGACCAGGAGACTGGACAGACTATCTGGGGATTTGTAGTGTAGGAGCTTGTAGGTGTGGCAAAGCAGGGGGTACTAAAGGCAACCGTCGAGGGAGAGCCATTGTAGAGAAGCAAGGGCATTGCAGTGGTGCCATCATTTGTGAGACTGAGATGCGAACCGAGCTACTTTGTTGTAGAGAACTTGCAGCCTGCTCATTTCCTGCTTAGCCAACCCCTGAAGTATAGGGTCAGCAAAGGTCAGTGTAGGAAGGAGGAGACTGTTGGCTATGGTGATTCTTGACTCAGAGATGAGCTGGTCATTCAGGCAGTACAGGACGCCAGTTTGCAGTGCACCATTTTAGTTACTTGGTCTAAGTGAGACTTGAGGGTGAACCCCTGATCCAGGGTTAGCCCCAAGTATTTGAGGGAACTCACTACCTCAGTGCGGCTGCCTGAGGTTGAGTTCAGAGGGAGTAAGGCATTCCTGTCTGTGCCAAGGTTTCTCTGTCCAAATAGAGTTGCCTTGGTTTTAGTGGTGTTTAAGACCAGCTTATTTTCTGTAAGCCAGGACTCTAACTTGTCAAGGTCAGCTTACAGATGGGGTCCCAGATCATATGGATTGCATGGGGACTGGTAGATTACAGCATCTTCTGCGTATTGAATGACTGAGCTGCTGCCGCACTGGGAATTAAGGTCGATAACGAATAGCAAGAAGAGGAGGGGGCCTAGAATGGAACCCTGAGGCACTCTCTCATTTAGAGGGAGTGGATCTGAGGTCACTCTCCTCCACCTGACCTGCTGGGAGTGGCCAGATAGATAGGAGGTGAACCAGGAAAGGGAATGCTGATCCAGGCCAATGGAAGCCAATTTAGATAGCAGGAGCGTCTGGTCTACTAGGTCAACGGCCTTAGAAAGATCAATGAAGACAGTTCCTGTGGAGAGCCCTTTGTCCATGGCTACTAGTACATCAACTGCAAATTTTATGAGGGCTGTGTCAGAGCCATGGTTTTGCCTAAAGCCATGTTGGGTGGGGGCTAGTAATCGTTTAGCCTCCAGGAAGTCTCGGAGCTGACAGTACACTTGCCTTTCCTGAATCTTGGCCAGAGCACGAAGCAGCAAGATCGGCCTGTAGTTATCGATGGATTCCCTGGGACCTCGTTTGGGGATAGGAGCAACAACAGTCCATTTCCAGGTATTGGGTACAGTGCCTTCAAGCAGGGATCTGTTAATTAGCCATGTAATAGGTAGAGCAATGGCTGGTGCTGCCGCCTTTAGTAATTTAGGGCAGATGCCATCGGGTTCTCCAGGGTCTTTGACTTTGATGGTCATTAAGAGTGGAAGTACCTCTTTGACCTTAACTAATCGCAGGTGGAAGAGAGGCCATGCAGGACAAGGTGCCTCAGAGCAGGAGGGCATGGAAGAGGTAGGATTAAGGTTGGACATGTAATCCTCTAGATTTGTGAAGTAACTGTTGAAGGTGGTGGCAATTTCATGGCAGTCATCAGTCCTAAGGCCATTGAACTCAATAGGGTCAAGGGAGGGGGACTTTTATTTTTATTTTTTATTTTATTTAAATCTCGGATTACAAATACCTTTGAGCTTGAGGCAGCTCATTTACAAAGGTTCCATGTCAAAGGAAAGGGTTACAATAAGGTAGGGAGGTATAGACAACATTCATGGTATCAACAGAGGTACAGACAACATTCATGGTGTCAACAGAGGTACAGACAACATTCGTGGTATCATCGGAGCCCAGCAAGTCAATTGGTAAATAAGTGGGAACAGTGCTACACACTCAAGATTACAAGCAAGCATAGAAAACCATAAGGTACATTTGAAGCAACATTGCTAATCAGAGGTGGTGGGGAAGGGGAAGAGTAAGGAAGGGTAGGGGAGATGAGATGGCAGAGTCCAGATAGAGAAGGAAAAGAAAATATGGCAGCCAGAGGCCTTGTCGTAGGGTGAGAGGGATGGGAGGCTAAGGTGGGAGAAGGGGTAAAAGAGGGGAAAAGGAGGGCGGATGAAGGGAAAGAAGAAAAGGGAGAGTGGAGACCAGAGGGCCTGGACAGGTCCAGGAAGAGGGGGGTCAGTGGGATAAGAGCAAGGAGGGGGTGAGGTAAGGGAGGAGGTGCTGTGGAAAAAGGGAAATTGTTCTGTCAGGCAAGGTGAAACGAAATAGGAAGCCAAGTAAGAGCCTCATAGAGTGAAAAAAGTGGTATAAGGATGTCTGCAGAAGTGGGAAACTAGGTGTAACAATCACAAGTGCTCTCGGTTAGGAGATGCTGATGAAGCATAAGTTTAAATTGGAACAGACTAGAAAGACTGCTCAGTTGGTTGCTTAGATTATTAAACCACAGGGAGGCTCTGTATTGAAAGGATCACTGGTATTGAGCAGTCCGACAGTGGGGTACAAGAAGGAGGTCAGAAACTGAGGTACGTGTGTGTTGGGTCTTAGGGGATTTGTTTAGCAGGCAACCAATGCTTGGGGTTAGTAATCCAAGTACAGCTTTTTTGGACAGAAGGCAAGTTTGATATTTGATCCTGTTACTTAGTTGGAGCCAGCCAGATTGAGCATATAACTCACAGGTATGAGTGAGGGGCGCAGCACCCATAACTAACCTACAGGCTTAGTTCAGGGCCACCGTAAGTTTGTTTAAGAGATGTGGAGGTTGCAGCACAGTATATGATTAGACCATAATCAATGATCAGGAGGACCAAGCTGTGAACTGCAACCTTCAGGGCTTCTTGGGTAAGACTTCGTCTGTGTCTGAAGAGGAGCCCAATTCTGGTATTAACATCTCTGGCAACATTTTCAATGTGAGGCACAAAGGTAAGGTGACTATCCAGGGTAAGACCTAGATATTTGAAAAGCTGAGTTTGTTCAAGAGCGTCTCCATGGTTGTTGGTAATAGTGAGTTGATGGGCCTTAAACTTATTCCGAGAAGAAAAACAGCTGGACTTTAGTTTTTTTGTAGTTTAACACTAGTTTGTGATTATTAAACCATCTCTCTGCTTCTGTGAAGCCTTGTTGAAGACTGTTTTCAAGAGCGTTGGGATCCAGGTGGCTAGTAAAGATGACCGCATCATCTGCGTAGAGGAGAGTACGCTGGTTGCAGACAGCTGGAAGGTCATTCAAGAAAATACTGAACAATAAGGGACCCGGGATTGAGCCTTGAGGTACCCCTGATCGGACAGCCCTCTGCTCCGAAACTACATTTGATATCCTCACCCTCTGCAGTCTATCACTGAGGTAGTTTCCGAACCATTTCAGGGTGTTTGGGGCAACACCAGTTTTAGAGAGTTTGCCAAGCAGCAATGCGTGATTCACTGTGTCAAAGGCTTTTGTTAGCTCAACAAAGGCTGCACCTACAGTCTTGCCTTGATCAACGGCCTGTTGAATGAAGCTTGTGAATTCTAATAATGCTGTATAGTACTGTGCCCCTTTCTAAAGCCATGTTACTGTGGGCACTGGATGGAGTATGTATCCAGATAAGCACCAAGCTGGTTGGTAACAATTTGCTCGAGCACCTTGGAGGGTGGAGGGAGAATGGATATAGGCCTATAGCTACCCTGTAAGGAAAGATCACCAGTTTTATGCACTGGCGTTACGATGGCTATTTTCCAGGCATCAGGAAATTGTCCCAGTGTAAGAGAAAGGTTTAGAATCTTAGTTATAGGTAGGAGAACTTCATCTAGGGTTAGGTGATAAGCCTAAGGTCTAGTCCATCACTACTGTGTCTTGCATTTCTTAGTACCTTAGCTAGTAGTTTTCTAACCAGGTTGCATGACTTGTTTCCCTTTAGCAGGTTATTGATGTGGGACCAGAATGACCAAGGGTCAGCAAGAGTGGTTTGCTGGAGACGCTTGACAAACTCTGTCTTTGCCATCATAGAGGAATGCTGGCACTAATTCCTTAGTTGTTTATAGGTCAGAAGGTCAGCAGGCAGGGCTTTGCTCCTGCTGCTTCCTTGGCTTCGGATTGCACCGCTGCTTATAGTGCTTCACAAGCTAAAATTCTGCAGTTAAAGTCCTATATTTTTTGATAGAGGCCACCCATCCTTTTATCAAGGGCTTAGACCACCTTAAAGATATCAGACATAGTTGGTTCAGATTCAGAAGTCCCCCGACTTGATGTCAGTGCTGCCACTGGCCCTTTGCTGGATCCAGCTGCATTCCCCTTCTTATTGCCACCTTCTGCAGTCTTCCTCAGGTTCCCCATTTTTCATATGAGGCCAAATGTTCACCAGTGCATAAACCTCAGCAGTAGTTTTCTGTTTTGATAACAGGAAAGCAAAATATCTTCTAAGATGAAGTTAAATGAAAGTAGATACAATCTCCTCACTTGGAGCTAAAGAGAAACATGATCATTCATGATGGCTGCTGGCCATACCCCCCTTTCTTTTTCTTATTGTATACTGAATTCTGGTTGTCTGGAGAGGCAGTAAAGAGTCTCCTAGGGATTTTGTAACAAAAATGAATGACAATAATTTGCATTTGAGTTTCAATGCCAAATTTCATAGACCCGCTATGGAATTTCTGGACCTGGAACTCCACATTGGACCTTACAGGCATGTTGATGTGAAATGTTATCACAAGGCTGCTGCAAGCAAAATGGTACCCCAAGCCACCAGTGTCCACCCTCCTCACTTATTGCATCTATCCTGTATGGTCAATTCCTGTATCTATGCAGGAGTTGTTCCAAGCAGACTGAATCTGAAAAAATTCCTCAAAGCTGTACCAGCGTTTTCTGAGAAAGGCATGCCAGGTCGACACCTTAGATCAGGCTCTTAATAGGGCACTGTAGGCAGATCGGAATTACAGTCATTGTTAAGATGTAAAACAAGGTGTACTGAAGATCCTAACCCTCTAACAATTGTATTGGAATTTAATACTGTTGGAACCAAAGTACGTGACATTCTTTTGAAAAACTGGAACACCTTAAGACATTGCAAGGTTGGAGACGTCTTTACAAACAATCCTAGAATAAGTTTCAGCAAAGGCCCAAATTTAAAAGATCTTGTAACAATCAACAATTTCAGACCAGACTCAGTTTCTTCTGCCACATGGTTACCAAAAAAACCTAACTGATTGTTTCTTTGTGGCAACTGTATTGTTTGCCAATTTGGTTAAAAAATAAAACTGATTTGAGTAGGCCGGTCGCACAGAGGGCTGAGACGCTGGTGAGCACCTTATCTTCCATCATGCTGATGACCAAAGTTCGGGAACAAGCTCAGGTTATCAGGTGTCAGCAGGGATGGGAAGGCCGGGAGTGGATGAAGTAGCCATCAGGCAGCTCTTGTCTCCCAGATACATGTGGCTTGACACCAGGTGGAGGCCTTGGGGAAAGTACCGATGCACAAGTGGTAGACAAGGCCATTAAGGATGGGGGGAGCTGAGGTTCTGGGGCACATATGTGCCTCCAAATGCATGTGCAACCTGCATTGCCAGAGCTCGCAGTGGGAAAAGTGGAAAAAGGGACCTGAAGGATAGTTTACGAACTGTGCACCTCTCTGGACCAGCACACTACCTGGATTTCTCAGTGCCATGTGGATGTGGACTCAGGAGGGGGGATAGCCCTTCTCTGGCTCCACTACAGGAGGAAATCTGTGGGAAACTCACATGGAGATAGGTCCAGAGGAGGTGGCAGCCTCTCTGGGGGAGGTCGGGACAGAGCAGCCAGCTTCCTGAGGGGTAAAAAGCTATATAGATAAAACAAATCTCATTTTGTCCATGCAATGACCAAAACAACATTAGAAATCCATCAGTTTTGTTCCTGTTATATCTCATTTGTTATCTATACCATCGTCTATCCCTGCAATAACATTTATATCAACAGGACAATAAGACCTATACGTAAATGAATTGGGGAGCATTTATTGGACATTTGGATGGGCAACATGGCCTCCTCAGTTGGTGCACATATTAAACAGCAACATTTCAGCAATCCAGCTGGTTCATACATCTGTGTCCTTGATCATGTACCTGTGAGACCCCAGGGAGAGGATAGAGTGCAAATCCTGCTTCAAAAAGAAACACACTGGATTTTCACTCTGGGAGCTATGCACTCCAAGGGGATTAATGCGGAGATCGACTATTCTGTGTTTTTGTGAGTCTTTACACCTCTCTAACATGTCATCTCTTGTTCTTTATTTTCAGATTTGGGCTGGCATGTCTGCTGTTCTGGATCAGGATTTCTCCAGTGATGGCAGATTTTAGCTGGACCCTTAAATCCAGACTGTAGCTACTTCTACTGTTATCTTTTCACCAAATAATCCTTTTTGAAAGTAATCTTACTATAACTGATTGAGTCTTTGGGAAATTATGTATGTGTTTAATGGATATGTATTCCTGTTATGTAATTATTAGCCATAGGACTAATGTATTCAATTATGTTAGTAACACTGTGCCTCTGTGGTCTTTGGGTTCCACTTTTTCTCCCATTTAGTTCTTTTCCCAACCCCCCTTCGAATTCATGACCATCACTTTTTCCTTTACCTATACCCGCCACCTCCTCCCCCTACCGTAGAACAAATCCTCCCTTTCCCTTTCATTTTCCCCAGACTCTTCAGGGTTCCTTTCTTCATTTATTTTCTTCCTTTACTATTATTACTTCCATCCTATTTCTTTTTCTAATTTCTAGTTCACCTCTTAGACTTACAGCTCATTTGGTTACCCTTTCTACATGATTTGAAACATTTGCAGCTGTCATTTTCACTCAGTCTATGTTCTGCCCCTCAGTTCACCGTAAGTACTTAAATTGCTTTAAATCTAGTAATGTAGTAACTTCATTTTGAAATCAAATAGAAGACTTGGACACTATAGGATTTTGTTTGAATTTTGACAGCTAGCACCTATCTGATTGCACTTTATTAAAATAAGGGGTATTGACTGTGGTTGTACTAATTTTACAGTGGTTTGCAGTATGTGTCATTGTACACAGCCTTTTGAATGTCAATAGGGCGTATACACTACACTGTCTCAGACCCACCTAGCGGTTTGCTAGAATTTGCCTGCATTGACTGCACGTAATACAACCTATATTGCCTCTTTGTGCAGTGCACTTTATCATTTATACATGGCTTTAAATGTGTCATGTGATATGTTAGCTCTATTTAAATGTGTACCTGTGTATCATTAGCCATGCCTCCCTCACAAAGTGGCAGTGTGCCATGGAGCACAGAGTCACAAACTGCTGCTACCTGGGAGCACTATAGTTTTGTATTTAATAAATGTGTTAATTTCATACTGAGGTAATATAAGCTGTTGTTATGGTTGCATAGCGAGAGCTATGCTGATGTAGAGTGAGAGTTACCGAATGCATCACATTATGTTCCCTCTGCACTCCGCCCCCTAGTGGAATTGAAGCATATATAGTACGCATGAATCAGTGTGCTTTCTCTCTCTCTCTCTTCCTCCCTTGCACTTCCATGTTTCAGTGAAAAGAAAATCCTCCTCCTCCCTCCCTCTGCATACTCTTCACCCCCCCTCCATTCCCAGCCACAGCACTGACTCCACATAAAAAAGATCCCACCCACTGTAAAACATCATGCCCCTCTCTCTATCACTGCCCCATCCCAGCTCCACATACAAAAGATCCCAATTCTCACCCACTGTGAAACATCCCACCCTGTGGTGAAACATCCTGTCCTGCATAGACTACCACCCACCCCAACAGTTGGGGGCACCGAGGTGCCAACACCCGGTGCCACCAAATATCAATCCAACACTGGGGTGCCCATTCCATTGTGTCAGTAGGTACCTGCACTAAAGAAAACCATCCCTAAACATCTTTTTCTTTTTTTTTAAACCTGAAATAAAGGAAACTGTTCCATGTTGTCTTGCGCTGCTGTCTCGACCCTCACCCCTTACACAGCATTCTCCACCCCCCCCCCGGCGTATACTTCCCTACCAGGGGTCCAACATCATAATCCACTCTGGAATAAAAACAACTCTTTTTCACTCTTCAAACCTGGACAGAGAACTGAAGAAATCTGTTGTGTGTGGTTTAACGTATTTCATTGTGTTTTGAACTTCTACTTATAACTTGTTATTTTTTTAATACTATTACCTCAAATTGTCAAGATGGCCTTTTTAGGACCCCACCTCATGAACAAGGCAGGAAAAATCTATTTATCCCATCTCAAAAGGTAATTTTGCAGTTGCTCCATGAAATCACCTTTTGGCCAGGATGTGAACAGTTTCACCTACTGGGTTAATGAGGTGAGGTCATAAGAAGACTATGTCGAAAATCTGGGATGCCACTACAGAATCGTAGGTGAACGCTTCGGCATTTTTGGCTTGGGGGGTGAGGGTGGGCAGAATAAGATAAATGGACTCCCCAAAACTGTATTCTATTGTGAGAGAGTATGTAAGGTCTCAGTGACTAACAAAAGCCACCTTCTCTAACCTCCTCAGTAAGTACTCGGTGACTGACATTATCTGATACTGTTATTTGGAATGCGACTGGCCAAGGGAGGAAGGGGGCGAGCTGGTCACTTTACAGGTGTAATTTTTTTGCAAGTGGGACCCCTAATTTAGTTAGATGGTGTCTAGCATCTAACTTAACAGTTATAGAAGACTGCAGATGTAAGCATGCGAAGGCTTGACACGAGCCTACTCCCGATACAAAAAAAGACATTGTCAGACTGGTAGGCAGTTCTACAGATGAAAGGAGCATAAAAGTATGCTTCTGAACATTTTTTTAAATAAAAAAAGACACACAAAGGCTATTTAGTGATATTAATAATTTAACAGGTTAAATTAACACAAAATCATTTCCTATCTCCTTTAATTTATGTACCTCATTCGCTGTGTACTGTTGAAAGATCACATGAGGGACTTCACTGGGCTGGGCAGGCAGAATCTTCCAACTATGCATCATAATGCCATAAGAATACTCACTAAGGTACACTCAAGGGCCTCCAGTGAATAACTGTTCTGGGGGTCCCCAAAAACATAAGCTGGCTCTGTAATTAAAAAAAGAAAAGAAAGGCTGCTACAAATGTTTAATATAATATAAAGCACTAAATTAGCATACAGACTGCATTTGTTTTCCTGCAGGATGTGCTGTACTGTATATATAAAAGCACATAACAATGGTGGTGGTTGTTTCGAGGAAGGAAAGAAGGAAGGAAGGAAGGTTGGTCGGTTTAAATTACATAAGTAAAGGAGCCCTGTATCTTGTCCCAGAAAAGTAAAAAAAAATATCTGTACCTGTTGCTGAGAATGCAGTATCTTGGGGCAGATTTGCCTTACCTTTGGTTACTATATACAGTATATACCGTAGAAAGGTGAGCAGGAGGTGTTTCTAGAGGCAGAGACATGGGTGATTACCTTATTAATTCAGATTATGCCTTTTCTTCCTGTTACAAAAAGAACAAAATAGAAACCAAATGGTGTTTCATGGATTATTGTAAATAACTAATGTGTAAACATGGAGACAAAGTAAATACTCACTGGTTCTGTAACAATATTCTTAATTGATAGAAGGTCCTGCATTTGTTCACTCCCAGTCATAAGAATGGATGAGGTCCTTGACTGAGCTATAAAGAGCTGGTGCACACTATCACTAGTTCATAAGAGCTTAAATCAAGGGTCCAAACCAAGAGCATATTCTGGGTCCATTCATAGATATCCACAGCAGTAAAAATATATGTTGTGCACAGTTGTAGACTAAAACAATACTTAACACAGTCTTGCACCTTGTCCACTTGGCTGCCTGACCTTCTTGACCTACTCCCAGCCACAGTGTCATAACTGAAAATGGGCTTCTGGTATAGTGCACTCACACAGTTATCAAATAAAACAAAGTTCTGTGGCAGGACTTCCAAATAACCGAGGTAGATTTGATTCACCTACAGTAGGTGAGAGAATTGGTTTGCATTTGCAGCACATTTCCAGGCATTTGCTATGCCCTAAGATGTCATCAATTTCATCACACACTGGTCAAGAGGAGGGCCATCAAAAAAGGAAAAGAAGGTAAGAGCCAGGAATGATAGAATCATATTATTGCTTAAATAAAAAGAAAAAAAAACACAGATCGGGGATACTGCAGTAAGACGCAAGTTCCGGGGCAAGATGCAAGCTCTGCATCTAGTTCTGGGGGCTGTAGAAACACAGAATTCCAGAATCAGTACTAGTGTATGTACTGTGAACCTTGCAGTTACACAACTAGCCATCCCTATGTATGAGATTGGATGCTTTAAATATGATTGCTATGTACTATCTTCCGTACCCTTCCCCCTAGGGTGCATCAAGAAAAGAGGTGTTATCAGCTCAGTATGTCTTTCCTGGTAAATCGTTTGAAATAAATAAATAAATGTTTCTTGGTAGCCCATCACATTAGTACCTGAGAGTAGGAGAACTCGAGTCCAGTTATTGAGAACATAACTTCACCAACTGCCATCAGCACATACTGTGGGATCTGCCAAGCAATATGAACACTGTTGGCGGGAATATCTTCCATTCTCTCAATTGTTGCATACTTTTCAGCAATCTAGTGGGGAAATTATTTGAAAAACAAAACACAGACATTCATATCAGATATCTTAGTAATTTTGAGTTTCAGTCTTTTACACCAGCTACCTAAATGCCAAGTGTATGCTGGCATACATATGGCATTTAGGTGTCTGCAGTAAAAATAATGATTGGCATTAAATATAGAAACATTGAATTTGATGGCAGATAAGTACTGCTTGGCCCACCTAGTCTGCCCATTTTCCTACCTAACAGATAAGCTGCGGATCCTAGTTAACCAACAGCTTACTTCCTCCTACCCCCCACTAGGACTGCATTATGTCTGTCCCATGCATTCTTGAATTTCCCCACTGTTCTTGACTCCACAACCTCCTCATGGAGGCTGTTCCATACATCCACAACCCTCTCAATGAAAAAAATACTTCCTCACATTACCTCTGAGTGGTCCCCTCTATCTTCAAATTGTGCCCCCTTGTTCTTGCACATCTCTATTTTTGAAAGATGCTACCCTCTTGGACTTTGTTGATTCCCTTGAGGTACTTGAAAGTTTCTGTCACGTCCCATCTCTCCCTTCTTTCCTCAAGGGTATACATATTAAGCTCCTTTAGTCTTTATTCATATGTCTTCTGGTGCAGACCCTGCACCATTTTGGTTGCCCTCCTCTGGACAGCCTCCACTCTGTCTATGTCTTTACGGAGATGGGGTCTCCAGAACTGCACACAGTACTCCAGATGGGGTCTCACCAACTGTCTGTACAGAGGGATAACAACTTCCTGTTTTCTACTATTGATGCCTCACCCTATGCATCCCAGTATCCCCCCAGCCTTCCTTACTGCCTTCTCACATTGCTTGCCCACCTTTAGGTCATCTGATATAATTACCCTCAGGTCCCTTTCCATTTTTACTATTGTCAGTATCTCACCCCCCATTGTGTACTCTTCCCCTGGGTTTTTGTTTCCCAGGTGCATTACCTTGCACTTCCTTGCATTGAATCTGAGCTGCCATACATTTGACCATTCCTCCAACCTTGCCAAGTCCCTTCTCATCCTTTCCACTCCATCTTGTGTATCAAGCCTGTTGAAGATCTTTGTGTCTTCTGCAAAGATACATACTTTTCCATTCAGTTCCTCTGCAATGTCACTTATAAAGACATTAAAAAGGACTGGTCCCAGTACTGAAACCTGCGGTACCCCACTAGTAACCCTCCTTTCTTCAATGTGGACTCTGTTTAATACTACCCTTTGCGTCCTGTTGTCTAGCCAATTTTTTATCCAGGCTACCACCTTCGGACCCACTCCAAGGCTGGCTAACTTGTGTATTAATCTTTTTTGTGGGACTGTATCAAATGCCTTGCTAAAATCTAGGTAGGCCATGTCCACAGCCCCTTCCTGGTCTAGTACTTTGGTCACCCAGTCAAAGAAATCTATTAGATTCATCTGACACGACCTTCCCATTGTGAATCCATGCTGCCTTGGGTCCTGTACCCACTGGCCTCTAGGTACTCAATAATTCTTTCCTTGAGAAGTGATTCCATAATTTTCCCTACCACTGCGGTCAAACTAACTGGTCTGTAGTTTCCTGCCTGTGTACTGCTCCCACTTTTGTGAAGAGGAATCACATCCTCCCACCTCCAGTCCTCAGGTACAACCCAATCCTCCCATGATTTGTTAAAGAGAGTAGTCAGCGGTATCACTAGTTCTACCCTTAGTTCTTTTAGAATTCTTGGGTGAATCCCATCAGGCCCCATTGATTTGTCCACCTTCAATTTTATTATTTCTTTCAGAACCCTTTCTTCTGTAAATAGACTGATATTGATCCCTCGTCTTCAGAGTGTTTCTCTTGTTTGGTTTAGGTACCTCCCCCTCCTCTTCCTTTGTGAATACTGAGCAGAAATATTCATTCAGTATCCCTGCTTTGTCACTGTCACCCTCTGCCCACATTCCCTCCGCTTTATTAAGCCTCAGTATCCCTCCTTTGGTCTTTCTTCACTCCCTAATGTACCTATAAAAGGTCTTATCCCCCTTCTTAACAGAGTTGGCTATCCTTTCGTCAGTTTGGGCCTTTGCTATTCTGACTGCCTTCCCTGCCTCTTTCTGCTTTAACTGATAAAAAGTTCTCTGTCCTGCTCCTTCTGTGTTTCCTTATATTTCCTGAATGCTATCCTTTTCTCCTTAACCTTCCCTGCCACCTCTTTTGAGAAATATAGTATATTTTTCTTTCAATTTGATTTGTTTTGAGAACCATAGTGTTTTTTTCCTTTGTTGTGTTTTGTTGATTTGCTGTACACAAAGGCGTGTTGCCTCTGTGATGGCTGTTTTGATTAGTCCCCATTGTTCCTCCACCCCTCCTTCTTGCCTGTTTGCTAGTGCTTTTCTGAGGCACTCTCTCATTTTCCCAAAGTCAGCCCTCCTAAAGTCCAATACTCTTACTTTTGTATGGCTTGACTGTATGGCTGTGTTTATTGTAAACCACACTGTTTGGTGGACACTTGTTCCAGATGGCTACCTACGTCTAAATCTGAGATTCTTTCTCCATCCCCATTTGAGAGAACCAGGTCTAAGATTGCTCCCTCCCAAGTGGTAGGGTATCAAGAATGACCCTGATCTTGGATGTGCCTGCAGCAAAGGTGCTCCAGTTAACATCTGGCATATTCAGGTCCCCCATCAACAATATATCCCCTTTTTCTGCCATTCTAAGGATGCCTTCTATCATTTTCTTGTCCATTCCCTCCCCCTGAGATGGGGGTCTGTATACAACCCCCATGTGGATTGTGGTGCCATTTTCTGTCTCCAGGGTGACCAGAGTGCCTCATCTGCTCCCTGTTTACTCTTTAGTTCTGTTGCTTTGATCACTTCCTTTACATGGAGAGCTACTCCTTCTCCTCTTTTACCCTCCCTGTCTCTCCTGTAGATTGTGTATCCTGGTATGTTGACATCCCAGTCATGGTTCTCTGTGTACCATGTTTCTGTGACTGCCGCAATATCCAGGCAACCCTCTTCCATCAAGGCCATTAGTTCAGGGAGTTTGTTACACAGACTATGGGCACTGGTACTCATCAACATCCACTTTTTGATGGCCTTACCCCTTTTAGCTCTATCCCTGTCCTTACTGCCTTTGCCTTTTTTTACATTTACCTCTATCCAGCTCCCTAATGACTTCTCTACCTTGGTGTTTACCTCACTAATTACTGTGTTTTGTGGGGGGAGGCTGAGGTTTCCCTGCTTCTTTTCAGCATCAACGTGGCTCAGTTGGTAGCACATCCGCCTCTGGACCAGAGGGTTGTGGGTTCTCATCCCACACCGGGATTTGACTTGCACCTAAAAATTGATGGAATCTGAGTGCAGTATTGGGGGGTGCTGTACTGCTGGGGTGTGCTGTCCTTCAGATGAGATGTTAAACCGAGGTCCCTTCTGCCCATCCTGGTGGGTGTCCAGGTGGAAGTAAAAGAACCCAGGGCACTCTTCGCAAAAGAGTAGGGAACATTCCCAGTGTCCTGGCCAACATTCCCTTTCCCATAAACCGGTTCATGCAATTATCCAGGCTGTGTGTGGGTGATGATGTATGATATGGCTGCCACCACACATTCAGTCACTTCAGTACCAGTCTAGCATTGCTTGTAAAGTGGTTTGGGATACTGTGTATGAAAAGTGCTATATAAATGCTGATTCTTCTTCTTCTACTTCAGTGCCCCCCCCCTTGGCTAGTTTAAATGCTTGCCAATTAATCATTTAAACCTCTCACCTAGGATCCTGGCTCCCCCCCGGACAGATGCAGACCATCGCGCCAGTGTAAGCCTGCATTTCTCCAGGTGGCTCCCCAGTCCCCAGTGAAGCCAAAACCCTGAGCTCCACACCAGTTTTTCAACCATTCATTGAATTCTCTGGTGAGGAGTACCCTAGCATCACCCTTGCCATAGACAGGCAGCACCTCCAAGAAGGTTACCGTATGCACTACTTGTTTAAGGCCCCTCCCCAACTCTACAAACTCCTCTTGCACTGCTCTGATCATATTCCGAGGCAGGTCATTTGTCCCTAGGTGGACAATGACATCCAGCTCTCTCCCTCATGCAGCTACTCCCACGATTCTGAGGATTCACTTCCTGTCCCTCCAAGCCATGGTGTCAGGCAGGCACCTTATCTCCATCTCCCCTTCCTCCCCTACTTCTATCCCCCCAATCATTGAGTCCCCCACCAGAAGTTGTTTCCTTCCCTTTTTGGGTCCCATGCCACCCTCCTGTGGGTCTCCTTTGTGGAGGTTCCCAGCATCCTCCTTGGTCTCCACTGCAGGTGCCTCCATAGAGGAACCACTATCCACCAGAACAGCGTATGAATTGTGGAGAGGTACAGCTGGAGGAATGCAAATCTGTTCCACCACCCTCTCTCTCCCTGAGCCCACCCTAGTCCAGCCTCTCCTCTTTCTTGGCAACCTCTGAGATAGTGGCATTGGCCCTGGTGGTCCCTGGGTGGGGGAGGAGGTTTCACGAATCCTAGCCAGGTCAGCCTGGAGACAGGCAACCTTCTCCCTCAGACCAGAGAGGTACCTGCAAATAGGGCAGCATTGCAGCCTCCAGAATGTCTCCCGGAACACTGCTGCCCCACAGCCACTGCACTGCACCACTGCTATCATGTCTTATTTTGTGTCCCCTCTCCTGTTTCTCTGTATGCTTACTCACTCCTCTCCTTACAACTCTCACCCTTCCTGTTCTGGGACAGCAACTTCCTATATTCTTCAGTAGCCTCCTTCTTTCTTGCTCAATGTCAGACCACCAGCAGCTGGGGGGAGAGCTACTTTTTCCTTTAGGGTTGACAAAACTAATGTTTCTCTATGGTTCTTTCCTTCCTACTGCCAAACAGGAAGTTCCTGTTGTCAGTCAAATCCAGTGGCTATAAAAGTAGAACTGACTTAGGGTGGGCAGGTGGAGGGGTGGGATGGAGGGCAATTAGTGAGAAAAAAGGCTAGCAACAGGAAGTTGGAATTGGAGTCACCTGCTTTTATATTGTCTAAGCCACACTCCCAATTAAGCTCTTTCTCCACCTACTGAGTTAGCAAAGTGTCAGCATGGCTCAGGTAGTAGCATATCCATCTCTGGACCAGAAGGTTGTGGGTTCTCATCCCACACTGGGATTGGACTTGGACCTAAAAATTGCTGGCATCCAAGTGTAGTATTGGGGAGTGCTGTACTGCTGGGGGGTACCATCCTTTGGATGAGATGTTAAACCAAGGTCCCTTCTGCCCATCCTGGTGTTGTCCTGGTAGGTGTCCAGGTGGAAGTAAAAGAACCTAGGGGACTCTTCACAAAGAGCAGGGAGCATTCCTGGTGTGCTGGCCAACATTTCCCTTCCCATAAACTGGTTCATGTAATTATCCAGGCTGTGTGTGGGTGATGATGTGTGATACTGCTGCCACCACACATTCAGTCACTTCACTACCAGTCTAGCATTGCTTGTAAAGTGCTTTGGGATACTGTGTATGAAAAGCACTATATAAATGCTGATTCTGCTTTTTCTTCTTCAAAGTAAGTTGATACAGTACTCTTCCCAGCACAGAACACACACTGACTTTCTTTCTTTTCTTTTTTAACCCTAAATAAGACCCCTTCTACGTCTAATAAAATATCTATCTGCTTAATCTCTACAGACACTGACTCCTGATGAGATAGAAGTGTTAAATTAATAAGAACATGGTAGCTTCTTTTAGTTAGCTGCTTTCTGCTCTACAAGCAAGATTTCTGTCTTCCAAAGGCTACCAACAGGAAGTTGTAATTGTAGTCACCTGCTTTTATATTGTCTAAGCCACACCCCCAAATTAAGCTCTCTCCTCCTACTGATTTAGCAAAGTAAGTTGATACAGTACCCTTTCTATTTACTATTAATAATACTTCTGTACATAGGGCTACCAATAAGGCTGAGGCAATGACACGTCATCATCTCACATTAATACTAGCAAGAACAGGTGTGGATGTCGGTGTCGTGCTTGAAAATGTTGGCTGCACTGGCGGTTTCCCGAATTTTATGAGGTGGCAGGTAATTTATCAATACATTTTACAGGGTGAATGCAGGGGGGATTTGAACAGTGAATCCCCATCTGTGAAGCAGTCGGGGCTTCACTTTTACCAAGTAGAACTTTAATATTCATGAGCTAATTAGTACAACACATATTATCACTATGGGGATGAATAAGGACACAAACTGTAGTGTGTGCTGGTAGCCTAGTATTAAGACCACTTTAACCTTAAAGCCCTTTTCCATTGTACCTGTGTTTGTAGCTCTTTAAAGAATAAATTCCCCACTTGCTTCCCTTCCTGTTTTTCCAACCCCATACCAAGCCTTATTTCAACTTAGGCAATTTGTTTTAAAGCAGCCAGGCATTCCCCTATCTCCTTTATAGCACTGACTACACTTAGCGACTCCACTCCATCACACTTATGTGCATTAGCTGTGTATAAATAGGATAACACAATGGCAATTGTAAACATTGAGGCAGACTAGTGACAGGTGTTTAACATATCATATGACTGAATTTCAAGTGATATCACAAATAGAAGTAGACAAGAAAAATCCAGGCCAGAACACTACATAGAAAAATATATATATATATATATATATATATACACACACACACACATATACATATTAGAGACAAAAAACTCTGTTTAATGCATCAGTTAGGGTTGTTCCACAGCGACAAAAGTGATGAAATTCGGTGTTAGGGTTAAAGCCCCCTTTTACTCCCCAACCCACCCCCAACCAGCATCAGGGCACGTTGGGGTCATCAATAACTCTCACCCGTCACATGTAAAGAAGCTGAAGTATAGAAGAATGGGGTGATAGGACTGATGACCCCAATGCATACCCCAATGCCGGTTGGAGGGTGAACTGGGGGGATCCAAGGGGGGGCCTTCAACCTTAACACCAAATTTCCTTGCTTTTGTCACTGTGGAACAATCCTAACTGATGCATTAAATGGAGTTTTTTACCTCTAATTTCCCTTCTTTTTGAGAATGATGATGTCAAATAGTGAAAGTAATGCAGTGGCGGGGGGCCCCGCACTCCCACCACATGATATCTTGTGACATAGTAACAGGAACAGCAATGCAAATAGAAGCACCAACAGTGGCGCACATGGTAATGCAAAATGCCACCATGTTAGTCTATGGAAAAAAATGCAAACTTCAGAGTACTGTAACTTTGCAGCCATGCAATATTTTTTCACCAAACCACCAAAAGGCACATCTGTGAGATGTTGGCTGCATTCCCTCCAAATTTCAGGACAAAAGACCTAACTGTTCTTTTGCAGCAAGGTGGAAAAGAACGCCTGTCATTTTGGCCATAGTGTTGCAAAGTACTTTCGTGATTTGTGAAAGCTTTCTCACAGATTTGCGAAAGTCTCATGAGAACGACAGTACTTTGTGAAAGTACTTTTTCCAGAACTTTGAAAAACATATTTCTGGGGTGTTTAACCCCAGAATGAAGACATGACTAGCATCCTCAGGCTCCGACTAGGTGTACACAAAAAGAATTGTGTCCCTAGATCATCCCAATTTTAAATGCCAAGCATTTTTCTGATCACCAACTGAAAACAAAATGGTGGATTTGCGAAAGTACTAGGGCCATTTGCGACAGTAAAAACTGCATTTGCGAAAGTGTCAAACTTTTTAACTTTTCCCATTGACTTATAATGGGAAATTGTTTTTTGAATAACTTTTGAACCATTCAATATTTTTTCGCAAAATCTTCAAAAGACACATCGGGCACCCTGGCCGCTTTTGGACCACTGAAGCTTTTGGACCACTCGCGCAAACCATGCGAACTGTAGGCACGAGCAGAGAATTCACCATTTAGCATAAACTTGTGTGCAGATCATGCTTAATAACTCTGTAGCTGTATATCCAACCATTATGAAACTTGGCAGATCCCAAGGTGTATGGTTCTTCATTGTGCATTCCACATTTCAGGCAAATCCATTGAACAGTCGCAAAGTTATTAAGGTGTAAAGTTTGACCCTTTAACCTTAAAAGGGCTCCTCAACTCTAACTATGGTAGCACTACCGTGCTACCATTACATATCTATACAGGTATATATATATATATATGGTAACTAATGAATGGGCAGCATATTAGACATAATGGTCTGGTTCACAATATAGCACTGTTTATCAGAACAAAGGCTGCGCAACAAGGCTGGGGTACTCATGATAAACTGTACAATGCAAAGACAAAAAAAAACAGGCACTCACCCCTCCATCCTGTAACAAATGATGATGACTCAGGAGACATGCCATGCAAAAGTGCTGTTTTATTCAGTGCCATAAACAAAAAATTGCACTAAACGCCTGATGCATTTCAGAAATTAACTCTCCTTTCTCAAAGGCATGAATGTACAAGCAGGTAATTATTTTTAAAAGTAAAATTATATCATCCAACAGGGATGATGAAAACATGCTGGTATGTGGCAATCCAAGCAATTAATCTAAACAATGTACAATAAATGGTACCAAGCAAGTGTAGAACAAATTACATACATATAAATATATATAATAACTGGTCAGCAATTTTTTCCACTGTTTGACCCAGTTATAATTTGTCATTATAACCCATGGGTTATAATGACAAATACATGCCATGTCAGTCAAACAAGAGCCACATCCTGATTGGCTCTTTACTCTCATGGGTAGGCTTACTAGTTATGAAAACATGGTGACTCCTCCGTCCCGCTTAGTGAAGAGCCACCACACCAAGATCATGTGTGTTTTTTTTTACTTTGAATTCATCCCATAATTGTATCTGGCTAATCCTGCCATTTAAAACCTACTCTGTGCACTTCAACCCTTCATCAGAGAAAAACTGCTACCGGGAATGTCTCAGACGCACTTCACAGGTAAGTTCCAATGGGAGGGAACAAACCACAATCAAAATAAATTAAAAAAGTGTATGTAACTACTAAAATCTGTGTGACAAAAAATTACTGAACAGCAATTATAAAAAATAACAGATGGGGTGGTGTGTAAAACTCGATTTTACACACACACTCTCGTTGTGGGATGCTTTTCATAAATCCCTCAGGCTTCGCCCTCGGGGTTTATGTAGCATCCCACACCTCACCTCAGGTGTGTATAAAATCTCGTTATACTCACCACCCCATCTATTATTCTATAAATAATAACTAGCCAGCAATTTTGTCCATAGGCTGAGCCAGTTATAATTTGCCATTATAGCCTGTGGGTTATAATGGCAAACACGCGCCACATCAGTCACACAAGAGCCACACCTGATTGGCTCTACATCTTCTCCTGGGTGGGCTAAACAATTTAAAAAACATGTCAGCTTATCCTGTGGAGCGAGGATCTGCCAGACCGGGAGATCATATCCTTTTTTCATTTTTAAAAATGTTACTGGAAACTGTAACATACAGTTTAAATAAAAGAAAGAAAGAAAGAAACCTATCTAGTTGATCCTGCCATGCTGAAGTCACACCAGACAACTAGAAACAGGAACGGCTCCAACCTCACTCACTCAGGTAAGCGCAATGACAACCGCGATCTAAATCAAGAACTAAAAACAAAAGAACTATAAATAAAATAAAACAGAAAAGCAGATGTACATAAAAAAGGAACCAAGAAACTGTGTGTGTGTGTGTGTGTATCCCCCAGTAAAGCCGGTGTGGCAAAACATTGTTGACCAGTAAATATAACAAATAAAAGATGGGGAGATGTGATTAAATTTGAAATTAATGGTTGCCTTCAGTGTGGGATGTTTTAATAAACCCCGAGGGTGACATCTCAGACAACCACTAATTTGTCACTGAGCACACTTCCCCATCCATTATTGTATATATAATTATAAAAGAGACTTGAATTTACAGAACTGGTTAAAACAAGCTATATATATAATACAAAAATCTCTGCCATTAAATAAACCTATCCTGTTATATCCATAATTTGGTAGTAATGAAAACTGGTAATTAAGGCAGTGGAGTCAGAGGGTCTGGAGACCCCTCACTCTTGTAGCTAAAGGGTCAGACAATGAATTTTGACTCCCATATTTCAATTAGCAGAGCAGCATTAAAATGATACAAAATCACACATGCCCCCACAATGCAAATCACCACAGAATGTTATGCTGGTCCAACTTTAAGCAAAATTGCATGGTGCCAAAAGGCCTCTCACACAGTTTGCAAAGGGTGCTAACAGAAGACATAGACACGTGTTTCGTCCTACCAGGACTCATCAGTATGCCTCATCTGTTTGACACCCCAGTGGAATGGACCAGCTACCCCTAAGGCAGTGTGCCTTGGATATATTGTGGTGAACCCATTAAAATAAAAAACTATTTAAAAGACAAAGAACCTCTGTGCTTAAACACTGAGGCAAGGGTTACCCAAAGGGCATTTGGCTGGGAAGCCAAGTTTCAAGAAAATACAAAATCACACATGCCCCCACAATGCAAAGCATCATGGGCTGCATATGCAAATCACCACACAGCATAACATTCTGTGGTGATTTGCATATACAACCATAATACGTAAAACAACTTAATACAATTCTTGCCTGAAAGAACCTTTAATCCAGTCCATTAAAATGATGCTGCATAGTTATTTTTGGCTCCTTTTTCTCCTCTCAAACTTCTTCAAAAGCTACAGTCCCCGACCCTGTTCTGAATATCATGAATAACCTATGTATGTCTGCTAATAAATCATGGATTATTCATCCAAATATGTGGATTATTCATGATTTTAAAAAGCTAAGTAAGTTTACTAAAGTATATTTAAGAAGGCAACTATTCTCCCAGTGCCTGGGGCTAAGGTGTTCTATGCAGTTCTGAGCCTTCCATGTTTTGATACACTCCTCCACCACTGCAGGGCAATTCAAATACTGAACTCAAGAATTAAGCTATTTATACAGATGACATATATAAAATATTGATGCCTTTAATAAAAGTGCAGGTGCATGTTTAAACCAACTGTAGCTTGGCCACCCATGTCAGGAAGTAAATCCGTGTCTTGGTGCAAACCATAGCTAACATTGAAGCAGAATACAACATATGTTAGTATCACAAGAAAAAAGCACATTAAGCACAGTACAGCACATAATCCCACCTGGCATAGCAAGGCACATCTGTACAAAATTCAGGGCTAAACTGAGAACAAAAACTCTTTGAGATAATGCAGACCATCAGGTTAAGCTTGAGGTAAACTCTCTACAGGAGAAGACAGAATTACTGGTTTTTAAGAAAGGGGGCAAGGTCAAAATTATCATTAACTCCTGCATATTTGCAAGTTCCAAGGTTAAAGACCCAAAACGCTGTGTGTTTCAATACCAGATTATTGAAGTAACTTCCTCTTGGATTGAAGTTGACTTTGTATATGGCTCTGTAAGTGAGTCTATGCTCCTTTGTAGTATCAACAGAACTGATGTGATTACAAGTAGCACATAAAAGAGCTGTCATGGTTGAATAAGGACAACATGACCCCATTTACAATCGAAGCAATAGGACATTGAGATCTTTGAGGCAATGGTCTAAAGTTCTTTAACTTTTTGTAACTTTGCTTCAGATTTTTTATTTTCTTCCTCTGTATTTTTTTCTTGTTTTGGTAGTGACCTGTTGGTGCTACCAGCCTTTAAACAGCACCACTACATTTTCCAGGATGCTTTTTTTTCTGTTTCAGAAACAATTTTAAGAAGTGTTAAGGGGTGTAAGGAGCTTAGTCTCTTGTAACTTGAGTTCACAAATAGTGTTGTGGTTCCGTGAAGGGGGTACATTTTATGTTTTGAGTTAAGGAGTGATATAATACTATTGTTCACTGAGAATCACTTAAAGCAGTATTTGTCTCTTCTGATTATTCATAGGCAAAAAAAGCAGTATGAGATACTTGACCAAACTATGTATGTATTGAGGAAACAATACTGCAAGTTCTGTGTTTTCATTGTGGTAGTAAGATGTTTGGTGGTAACTCCTAAATTGCAGGCATTATTGGATCGTTAAATTTTTTGTATGTTTTGTAAATAGCTGTTCAAGTGGACTCCTAAAGAAGTCCACATATTTATGGTGAAACTTTGGGGTACATGCTGAAGGAGCTGCGTAATAAATCTGGAGTTTAATAGACCTCTGGTCTGAAGTGATTTTTTTTGCCCCTCCCCCCACACCTTTTTCCAGAGTGTATGACTACAGCATCTGGGGGAGGCAGTACCGAAGACATTATTTCCAGAAGGAATGTACTTCATTTTCTATGGCACCAACCTGTTTGGAGTCACTGGACAGATATCAGTTTTCCTGGAAATGTCCACCTGTGAGGTCATTATCACTATTATAAGCCTAATTATTTTTCTGTGTTTTTGCTTAGCATTTTTTTGTGTTGTTGAAGCAGAGAAACAGCTGTCAGAGTCTGAATAAGGAGCAATGGCAAGTGACACAATAAGCATGCACTAAATATGAAAATGAAAATCGTGGTATCTTTTTTTTTTTTTTTTTATTTAGTGCCAACAGTCATTTGTTTAATTGAATTGTTATATTGCAACTTATAACTTTGTATGTTAAAGGTATTTTTTTGTTGTTATATAAGTATTATACCATGTTTCAATCATGGATTCTGGTTTGCTCTTGTAAAAGGAATTGATCTTCTGTTGTGCTCACCCAGTTACAAAATTAAAAAAAATGAAAAGAAAATGAAGAGAATTTACCAGTTTGAGTGAAACACTTGTGAATGTTGTTGCAGCTGTTTAATCTCTGCTGTGTGCAGTCATGCACTATGGTTCAGTGAGCTACACAGGACATTTCTAAGAGATTAACACCCTATCCATCAGACACTCAGCAAGCTGACTGGGCAACACTTTAAATTTCCTTAACTATACAACTGTAGTTAGAGTGTAACTACACTGCAACTGCACTGTGTAACTGCACTGTAATTACCTAAGTTGCATGTACAGTAATTAAAGATGACCTTTTCTGCAGTTACATTGAAACTAACACTTAAAATAAAGTGTAACCACCTGCTGTCCTCATCAATAAGTCATTAGGCTTATAATGATTGAATGATGGTACTTTTATAGTCATTTGTGCTTTGATTAAAAGGTGATACTGCATTTTACACAAATTGTATCACTCAGTTATAGTTCAGATGTACCCTTTGGGCTGTGTGCATGCTTAATGCACTCTCTTGCTTTTCGCAAGTCTTTTTGCAAAACATAAAGCATGCATGCATATGAGCAAAACATGCTCTATCAGCAATCTGTATTGGATTTATTTTATAATACAAATCCATTTAACTTGTGATCCCACTCAAGCAGGTCAGCTAGAAATGTTATTTGTAAACACTGGTAACATGGCTGGATATAAAACAACAACCAAAAGAATATCTTCCACTCTGGTCAAATTCAATGGTTGTTTTTAATAAAACCCCACTTAAAATCTCTGGAAGATAAAAAAATTACAATTCTCAAAACTATAGTTGACCCTCTCATGAGGCTATTGCTTTCTTTTTTTGTCCTTTTTGGTTCAGATGCTGGGTGGTTCAATCTTGACTAAAATCATGACTGATGAGTGTAATCATAACCTCCTAAAGCACTATTCTATATGAAATCTATCCTGAGTGAAGTGTGTCTGCGAGGTAGTATTTTAAGGGCTTGAATTTTTACATTTTTACAATAAATTACAAATTTTCTCAAAAGTGTGCCAGCTGCCATCTATTTTGTGAAATGCTTTCTTAGTTTTACTTAAATCAATCATTAATACTAGCTATTCCAGAAAGTTTGAGGAGAAATGCCATTTCTAGGAAGAAACATATTCCTCTTAGCTACCAGTAGTGCTAGATTGATCAATATTGATGGACATTTTTTTTTTACTTTGTCATCATCTAATACTCAAAATATCACAATCCCCAGATCGAACAGGAAGTTTTTCCTCACAATAATAATAATATTTTTTTTAGAAAGAGCAATATCAATAAATATCAAAGCGCTGTACAATTTTCTAAAAACAAACAATTCACAAACAAATAGGACAATTAAAAAACAAGAATGTGCAATTAAGCATACTAAAATTCAGGAAAAGCACATGAAAACAGGTATGTTTTTTAAAGAAGTTTTAAAGTTCTTCACTGTCTGGCACTCTCATACCCGACAAGGTAGAGAATTCCACAGGGAGGGAGCAGCAAAGGCAAAAGCCCGAGCTCCTGAGGTCTTCTGTCGCACCCTGGGAATCTATAGCAATCCCTCGTCAGTTGAGCGCAGCGGTCTAAGGGGACAGTAGGGACATAGAAGCGCTTGTAGGTAACTCGGACCCAAACCGTGTAGGGCTCTAAAAGTCAGCAAGCCAACTTTAAAGGTGATCCACCACTGAACAGGCAGCCAGTGCAGAGCATGCAGCACAAGTGATATATGACTGGTTCAAGTTGACCCAGATAGTAACCTTGCCACAGCACCCTGCACTAGCTTCAAGCAGCAGATATCAACCACCAAAAGCTGTAGGTATAGGGATTTACAGTAGTCAAGGCGTGAGGTCACAAAAGCATGGACCAAAGTTGAAAGGTCACCAGATGGAACAAGGTGCTTAATCTGGGCGATGTTCCTCAGATGATAAAAAAAAAAGACTTGACCACAGCTGACACCTGTGAATGAAGTGTCAGCCCATCATCAAATATCACCCCAAATTCTGCACCCATTCAGAGGTCAGGAGCTGGGAGCCCCCGAGCCTAAGCCTGGATGGCTGCCCAGCAACCAACCCTCCTATCCAGTGACCCAGATCCATTACTAACACCTCCGTCTTGTCAGGGTTCCATCTCAGGCAAATGGAATTCATCCAGTCTTGGATTTCAGTGAGACAGTTAGAAAAGACTGAGAGTGCACTATCCTGGTTGGGCATAAAACACAGGTACAGCTGAATATCATCTGCATAACTGTGAAAACTCAGTCTGTACCATCTTACAAGGTCTTCTAGTGGAAGCATATACACCGAAAACAACATGGGGGACAACACTGAACCCTGCGGGACCCCACAAGGCAGGGAGTAGGTGTCAGAGGAAAAAATCCCTGAAACTACCCTCTGCAACCTGCCCATGAGGAAAGAAATGAACCATCTTAGGACTGTACCAGACAGGCCACAAATGAACTGCAGGTGATCTAGAAGTACCTCATGGTCCACAGTGTCAAAAGCAGAAGAGAGATCCGGAAGGACCAAGATGGAACAGCGCTTCTGGTTTCCAGCCATCAGGCAATCATTGAGTATCCGTACCAGAGTGGTCTCAGTACTATGTCTCTTATGGAAACCAGACTGGAGAGGATCATAGATAGCATGGATGGTGAGATGGTCCTCCAACTGTTGGGCAACAACTTTCTCAATAACCTTCCCTATAAAGGGAAGGTTAGAGATAGGTCTGTAATTTGCAGGAGAATCTGGGTCAAGAGATGGTTTCTTGAGAATGGGGGTGACCACAGCCTCCCTCAGAGAGCTGGGAAACTCCTCTGACTCCAGTGGGCACCAGATTAATACCGCTAGAACTGGGCCGATCACATCAATGCACCCCATTAAAAGGCAAGTAGAGCCCAGATCTAAAATACAGCAAGTTGGGCGCATACTCCGGAGAAGCCGCATGATATCATTGATTGCCAGTCGGTCAAAATCAGCCCCACAGAACAGAGGAGTTGTGGCCTCGCTCTGACCACCAATAACCCCCATAGGGTATGAAAAGTGAATCTCCAACCTGATGTCTGCAACCTTATCAGCAAAGAAGTGAGCAAAGTCATCGCATTTCACTTGTGACAAGGCTTTCCGAACTCGAAGATAGGCTGAATTGCACAGTCAGTCTATGGTTCAGAATAGCTGAGCTGGTCAGTTCTGTGTGGAAGCAATCTCCCTGGACAGGAATTCTGTTTTCTTATGGGAGACTGATGACTGACAGAAACTATAATGTTTAATCAATCTAAGCTTGTCAGCAGCTAAGCTGGATCTACACCAAGCAAGCTCTAGTCTTTGCCCTACCCACTTCATTCCCCTCAAAGTCCAATTAAACCATGGGGACTGAGGGCAGAGAGTGAGTGGGCAAACTCAGAAAGGAGTGAGGATATCCAGAGCTCCCTTCACTGCTCAGTTAAAAGCTTGAAGTAGATTCTCCAGTCCCTCGCTTACATCCGGAATTTCTAATAGGTCCAACACCACCAAAAGGCCATCAGGGGTCAAACCCCATAAAGGGTGGTATCAGACCATTTCCACAGGGGCAGGCCCACAAGGGGGAGCCAAGTAATTGAACCTTATGATGTGGTGGTCGGACCATCCAATAGGTTCCACCGCCAAATCGGAGGCCTCCAACCCCAGGAGGAAGACCAGGTCCAATGAGTGACCATGATTATGAGTCGCAGAGGAAACAACCTGTGTGAAGTCCAAAGAACTCATAAGTCAGAGGAAGTCTTGTCCAAACTGTGAGAGTTCATCATCGATCCAGGCATTAAAATCCCCAGTACCATCAGCCTGGGGGATTCCAACACCATGTTGACATTGAAGTCCACGACTTACTGCAAAAACTGATTCTCACCATCTGGTGGACGGTAAACGAGAACAATTTTGCACCCCACACTTGTGGCTATGGTACACTCAAAGGATCTGGCAGCCACAACTGGCACATCTGCAAGGTCTAACTCTGATTTAAAACAAATTGCTACACCCCCGGCCCGTGACCTGACCTTACACGGTGTATCACTGAGAAACCAGCTGGAATCGCTGACTCCAAAATGGGACCGGCATTTTCATTCAGCCAGGTCTTGGTGATGCATGCCAGATCAGACGATCCAACAAGTTGAGCTATAATAGCTGACTTGTTTCTGATAGATCTGGCATTGCACAATACTGTGTGGTTCAGGTGAGAAACCATAGCAGTTCGAGGTACTGACCCATTAGACAAGGAGCCCTTGGGTATGGGCACTAAACAAGGCAGCCCTCATTCAGTGCACTATTTTGCCCCAAGACGTCTTCTATTCCCCACTACCCCAATCAGGCCGCTCAGCTCAGTCCCCCTTCCTGGTTCCCCTGCCCCTTCTCCTCTCCCCCACTATTCCAACAGCTCGGCAGTGGCCATAAACCACTGTGGACGAGGGGGGTAGGTAAAGGGGCAGAGGTCCTGAAGCTCGGAGGGGAAGTAGCGCCTGACAGGGAGAGCTCTCATCAAACACATCCTGACTAATTAATGCAGAACTAATTGGGTGAAACCAGACAGCTCCAAAACAAAATGAAAATAAAACCAAGAAAACTCCTACTGTACAACTCACAATAATAAAACAAAATAAAACAACAAAATCAGTTAAGAAGACAGACTGGGACTCTCACTCCCAATCAATAATAAAGATAAGGCCAAAGTTTGCAGTTCGGCCTAGTCCAAGCAAAACAAAAGTCAATGTTAGGGAGGGTCTCTCACAACCTCCCCCCTCAAATAAACAAAAAGTTGAGAAAACTGGGACTCTCACTCCCAGATAATCATAGAACATCTGTCCAAGCAGATCCAAAGGCAGAATACAGCCAAAATAAAAATCAATATCTAGGAGGTTCTCTCACAACCTCCCTCCACAGGTACAACCAGAGTTAGGTCGATGGAGGGTTCTCACATAACCCCCCACAGCAGACAAAATCAAATAATAAGAGACAGAAAAGGGGCTCAAGCAGCAAGCTGTATCAACGTTCAAGCTTCCCAAGGATTTCCAACATATTCCAGGCAAAACAAATCCTCTTAAAACATTCAGGCATGAAGCAGGAGGTGAGAAAGTCATCCGATACAGCCAATTTTGACAGATTTGATGAAAAAGTCTGAGGATCTGGGAGCCAGGGGAAGGGGTGGTAAGCCACACAGTCCCCGGAGCACCCCAGACAACACAGACGGCCACACCATCCACCGATCACCAGGCAGTCTATGCCCCTCATCTCCCGACCCCAGTCTTCTGACAGTGGCCCAGGAACAGAGTCCAGGAAACCCCTAGGACCGTAGAGCAGGCCCCCCAACCAACCCCCGAGACAACCCCAGTAGAGTTTGATCACAATTACGCACAGCCTTGATGTTCTCTGGGCTGTAATCATTGGCAAATCGAGGGTTAAAGAAAACTGCAGACTTCTTCTCACCTTGATCTCACAACTGCTTAGAACATCCTGAGAATCAAGAGTCCAACAATCCAAGCAGCTCCAAAAAAAAATGAGCTGGATCCGGTGATAAAGTCCACAGCAATTTGTTCAATGAGGATTGCTAAATAACAATGTCAAAGTCAGCGTCCAAAGGTTAATATTCCAAGCACCGGATACAGCACGATAGTGTAAGCTTCAAGGGTAACTACCACAGAGGGGTGTAGAGGCTGCCGCTACACACCCGACATGGTAGAAAACAAACGGGCCAGGAAAATAAAATTCAGAAAACACAGCTCGGAGCAAAAGCCACAAAATAACTAACTATCTCACTTCTTCAACCCTATTTGGCTAAAAAACACAAAACTAAGAATAATGCCAAAGCAAAAAAAAAAAATAGAATTCAAGCAAGCAAACAAACGAAGATAAAACTAAATGGAGCTAAAATGCTGGCAGACTCATAGCAGTTGCCATGTTACTCCTTACTCCTGTAATTCAGTAATACCTCATGCCCTCAGTTTCAGAAAGAAATTGAAAAATACCAGACCAATAAAGATTCAACCTAACACAGGTTGCTACCATATGGCAAACTGGTGCCTTTGTGATCCCGACATTGCTGGCAGTTATCAAAGTAGTTATTGTCAAATTTGTGAAGTCTTAAGGGGGTGAGGTAAGTTCAGGGGTAGACAACTTAAAACTGAAAGGAGGAGAGCATGGTTTTCACAGAGAGTGATGGGAATATGAAATGGCTTGCCTACAGAAGTGGAGGAATGTAAAACAGTCAATAGTTTTAAGTCAGAACTGGACAAATATCTAATAAAAAGGGGCATCAGTGGTTACACTTGATATATGGCAGACAAACTAGAAGGTGTTTTTTGCCTCCTCTAATCTCATCCTTCTATGTTCTATATATGATATCGAAATGTATTTGTTTTAGTCTGTTGTTCTTTAAGGAAAATTCTTTATGCTTCACAGCTTTAGACCATTTTTGCCTTTGTACTTCTCTCCCTAAGTCCTTTCCTCCGGCAGTTTTTTATATTACTGTATATTACCTTCTTTTGTATTCCTTAATACTACTACTACTAAGTTTTATACTTAAGCAATATACCACGAGAGGGTGTTGGTGATGCCAGGATTTACCCACGCCTGGGATGTTGTTTGGCCACGAGGTGCAGCCGAGTGGCCAAAACACAATGTATGCAAGGTAAATCCCATCACCAACATTCTCGAGTGGCATATTACATTATAGAATGTCCTTTTTGTTAGAGAGAGAAAATAATGAATAAAAAGTTGTTTTTTCCTCATTTTTGATTTATTTTTATTATTTTTTAACTGTTTTTATTAGTCTTCAAGAAAAAAGTAGTCCTTGGTTTCTTGGGCTGTGTTGATACTAGGCATGAGTAGTGCTGCTTCCTACTTCCCAGCCCAGTGCGTTCTTGGAGGCCAGTAAATGTTAAATGTGCCCAGGCGATGCTCCTTTAGGCAAAAATTGAATTAATTCTTCCTGTTTTTTTTCTGTTTTTTTTTCTGGTAGGGAGTCTGGGGAGAAACAGACAAGCTAGCAGAAAATAGAGTGGCATCTGAAGATTGAGCTGCAGGGGTGAGAAAGGGAGCACCCTAGACAAAGATCGGGAAACAGGGGAGGAGCCGGAATAGGGGGAAAAAAGTGGTGAAAAGAATACTGGGAAAAAAGAGCTGAACTGTCGCAGGCTTGATTAAAATAAAAAACGTTAACTGATGAGAGGTGATTTATTTAGACCCCCAGTGATGGCACCTGAACAGCGTGTGAACACAGTGCAAACGGATGACTCCTGCGTGAAGTACTGGGCACGTGCTATTTCTTAAGCATAGGGGTTTAACAGGGAGATGTGATAGACGAAAGATTGTGGTTTTTTTTTTGTAAAGTTTTGTTGTTTGGATGGGGGTTTGAATAGGGGAGCAGAAGCGAAGGAGCTGTTTTGGGAGACGACAGTTTACTGAGGATTCTGCTCTTTGCCAGTTCTGGGTTTGTGTTGCTCGGAATGATTTCAGGGGAGTTACTGATGCGGTTGACTGCCGTCTGGCACCTCTTCCCATGGGGTGATTGTAGCTTTTACAATGGGAGAGGAGTGCCAGGTAGCCAATGAGATTATAGGATTTGTGCTTAATTTCTATGCACATTGTATAATAAGTAATAAGAAACTAAAGGGGTCCATGATTGACCCATACAAATTGTTCCTTTCCACTTTACCCATAGTATGTCAGATTGAGGCCTTCTAAGATATAGGCATCTATGTTCATTTTAAACTGTGCCTTATTTGTGGCATATACAATCTCCTCTGGTATCCTGTTCCGTGGAGCCACCACTCTCTGGGTATAAAAGGGCATACGTTTACTTGTGTTACACTTTATGTCTTAGCTGAAGGTGGTGCCCTCTGGTATCTCAGTTATCATTTTTAAACTGTAGATTTAGTTCATTTAACATATGATCATCCCTCATTATATTGTAATATAATATCAAGTCCCCTCTAACTCTTCTAGTCTCCAGTGACATCAGCCTTAAATCTGCTAATCTCTGTTGACAGGGTCTATCTTGCATTCCATGCACCATTTTTGTAGCCCTCCTCTGCATCCTTTCCAACCCCACCACCTCTCCCTTATTTATGGGCCCCCACACTGGGGCACCATAGTCCAAAATTGGTTGAACATAGGCTCTGTACAAAGGCATAATCACTGCCTCCTTCCTACTTTTGAAATTCTTATTTATATTCCATAAGACCCTATGTGCCTTTGTTATTTGTTTGTCACACTGAGCCTGGTATTTCAGATTCTGGTCCACCAATATGCCCAGGTCCCGTTCCACTTCTGACTTTCTTAGGGTGTGCCCATTAATCTTATAATTACGTTCCAGATTTCTATTTCCCATATGGATCACACAGCATTTGTCTATATTAAAACTCATTCCCTTTTTGGCTGCCCATTTGTGGATTATATTCAAGTCTTTCTAAATTGTCTTTGCCCTCTCTGTCTGTGTTACTAGACTGGCCAGCTTAGTGTCATCTGCATAATTGCTTACCCAGTTGTATTCCCCCCTTCCCATTGTTGCTATGACTATTCTGAACAGCACTGGTCCCAGCACTGACCCATGAGGGACCCCCCAGTCACAGGGATTTCCTCCAACAGATACCCATTTATACATACCCTCTGAGTCCTATCTGCCAGCCAGGCCTGGATCCATCGGCATACTTTATAGTCCATATCAATCTCCAACAATCAGTTTAATATTTCTAAATGTGGTACTTTATCAAAGGCCTTGGCAAAATCCAAATATATACAATCCACCATCTCCCCCCCATCCAATGCTGCCGAAATTTTCTCATAAAAACATAATATGTTTGTCATATATGACCTCCCAGACACAAATCCATGCTGCTCCCTATCTTACTGATCAGTCTCAGTAAGGTACAGATTTATTACATCCTTTAATATTGATTCCATTAATTTGCCTGACACTGAAGTCAAACTTATGGGCCTATAGTTTGTGCAGCCCACCCTATCTCCCTTCTTATGAAGGGTATCACTCTCGCAGTCAGACAGTCTCTTGGCACCACCCCCTCTCACAGTGACCGCTGGAAGATAATGTTTAAAGGGATAGCGATATTTGGAGAGAGTAGTTTGAGAATGTTATTTGAGATATTAACAGGCCCTGCTGCGTTTGTATTCTTTAGTGCCATAATTTTATCTAAAATAACCTTGACAGAGATTTTTATGTCTAAAACTTTATTAGGGTTAACATTTACCGCTCCTACCGATTTAGTAGCAAAAACTGTACTGAAGTACTTGTTAAAAATATTTGCTATTGTAGTGGGATCTGATATTTGGGCCCCTCCTTTTATGGTACACAGGTTATTATTTGTCTTCTTCAATGAGTTCACATAGCTATAGAAACTTTGCAAGTTGTCTTTATGAGCTGAGGAAGCCAGCCTCACTTCCATCCTTTGTTTATTTCTTTTTATCAGTTTCTCACACTTGATCTGTGCCTGCTTTCTATTTTGCCCAGGTGACTGTATTACTATCTTGTTTATATTGTTTATATACTGTAACTGTGTTTTTTTATTTATTAATTTAGTTACTGTCTTTGTGAGCCATCTAGTTTTTTTCCTTTCCTATTATACACCTTCACGTTTTTTATATGTTCATTACAAATTGTAAATATTTCCTTTTTAAACATAACCCACATTTCCTCAACTGTTTTATCCTGCAGTACGCTGTCCCAGTTTATAGTATCCATTTTCTTCTGTATTTGTTCCTTATCTGCTGTTTTTATACTAAAAACCTCCCTACATCCTTTTTTCTAAGGGTAGGTAATGCTGACATGAGAAGCGAACCCCCTCATGGTTACTACCCCCCAGCGGTGCAGTCATTTGGCATCCCGTAGTATTAATATCCTTCACTGCCATAACTACATCTAGGGTATTAAGTCCTCTAGTTGGGGCAGTTACATATTATGTTATGTCCAACTCCTGACATAGCTCTATGAATAGTTTGCTACTAAGATTAGAAGTCTGTTGGCCCACCCAATTGATTTCCTTATAGTTTAAGTCCCCCACCAATATTACCTTACTTAATTCACATGCCTTACTGAGTTCTATATTAATTTGATCTGACAATTCTTTTGATGCCCCTGGTGGTCTATAACATACCCCAATTATTACTGGTTTCTGAGTATAAGTGATTATCTGAATCCAGATAGTTTCTGGCTCTATAACTCCTGATCTAACCTTATCAGTTATATCTGTAGCCTTTATTTTATTTGATATATATGCTGCTACTCCCCCTCTTCTCCTTCCCTCTCTATCCTTATGGAAGAGAGTGAATCCTGAAATCTCTCTACCCTAGTCCTCTTCCCCAGTCCACCACGTCTCTGTAATAAATGCCATATCTACCTCATTTCCCCCAAGTATGAGTGCCTCAGGTTCCTCTTTTTTATTATTCAAACTCTCTGCATTTAGGAGCAGACACTGATTAACAGAATGATTTGACTCTAACTTAGGTTTGGGATATCTAACTTGCCATACCTCGTCCAGTGGGTATTGTCTTCCCCCCCATACCTAGTTTAAATATATGCACAGCATTCCTCTAATTTCAGTTGCCAGTGTTTTTGTGCCCAGGGGGTTTAAATGTAACCCGTCCCTTCTGTAAAGATTCTTTTTCTTAATGAATTTCTCCCAAGTATCTATGAAAGCAATATTCCTAGCACCACGCCTGTTTGATATCCTACTGTTAATTCTTTGAATGGTGCTATTTTTTTCCGGGTTGCAACCGAAGTTTGGTAGTAATGCTGAGATGATTGGTATGTCGCCCCATCGTTATTACTTCAGTACACTCCATGAGCTCCTCCTCAATATCGTTTTCATGCTCCCTACCCACGTTATTGATTTCCACATGGAGCGCAACCACTTTTTGTTTTGGTGATTTTGATAACAATTTGAGCAGACACAGTTTGATGTCCCCGAATCTTGCCACAGGTAAACAATTTATTGTCATATTTTTTTAGCAGCCAGCCATAAGTACTGTATCAGTATTTCTTATAATGGAGTCTCCTATCAAAAATATTTCTGTCTCTGGAAATACCGCTAAAGTTTCTGCTCCCTGAGCCACATCCAGTTTTACAGCTTCAGTACCAGTTTCTGAAGCAGTGCTAAGCTGGGAGTATTTATTTTGTGCTACAACTCCATCCCTCCATGGCCCTCCTCCTTTTCTTGTAGGGGGCTTTTGAAACTGTTGCCCAACTCTCTTCCTCCATACCTTCACTTGCAGTTGCCCAGTTACTAACATTTGTGTCTTCACTGGAGCTCTCAATTTTATTTATAGGGGGCTCTGCTCTAATTGTTCCAGGCCTTTCAATTGCTTCGTGCTTCTCTGCCTGGGAATGTGTGTGTTGGGGGTGTATCTGCTGCCAATCCCTCAGTTCAAGTTTTAGTGCAGTGTTTTCCTTATATTTTGCACACCTAAACTGAGGTGTATAGGAACTAGCTGGGTTTCTTATATACATTGCGCAATGATCACATTTTACAAGTTTTCCCTTGTCACACAGAGCCCTCAGCACCTGCTCTAAGTTAGTTTGTGTCTCCAAAGTTCAATATTTTGTTTTAATTAGGTTCTGTGATACTAATGCCTTAGGTAAAGGTGGGTCCCTGTAATCACTTACCCTTGTGTCTATTTTCACTGGCTTTATCACAACCCTCAGCTTCTCAGTTCCTGCAGGACACACATCGCGTGTGTCTCTGCGCCCATCTCCATGTGCTGCTACACACGCTCACCGAGCTCATGCCACTCGCTTGGAGCATCTTTTAGTACCCCCGTGGACCGGAAGTTGCATCACTCCCGCCCACTACACCAAATACAATTAAACAGATATTTTGGGTCTAAAGCCCTAAATTCCCAAAATGGTGCAATATATTTTACATGTTGTGCCCATAAAATGCACCCCACCACATCTGTTATGACCCTATGTGGCCTTTATGCAGCTCGCCTATGCAACAGCTGGACTGCAGTTCAGGCCCTCTCCCAGGTTCCTGTTTCCTGCTACTACGTACACCAAATTCAATATGTCACAGCTCACAAAAGGTATATTATTTTATTTAAGAGTAAAACTGTACTGCTTGTAGGGAATTTGTTCCACCAACAGGATTTCACTCCTTTTGTGGCTTCACACTTGCCTGTCAGCCCTCACACAGTCTTGGCCCTGTACAGTAAAGCCCCGTCACTCGATTGGAGCGTCCTTTAGTACTCCAGTGGACTGGAAGTTGCGTCACTCCCGCCCGCTACACCAAGTACAATTAAACAGATATTTTGGGTCTAAAGCCCTAAATTCCCAAAAGGGGTGCAATAAATTTTATACATTGTGCCCACAAAATGCATCCCCACCATGTCTGTTATGACCCTAGGTGGCCTTTATGCAGCTCGCCTATGCAACAGCTGGACTGCAGTTCAGGCCCTCTCCCAAGTTCCTGCTTCCAGCTACTACATACACCAAATTCAATATGTCACAGCTCAAAAAAGGTTTATTATTTTATTTAAGGGTAAAACTGTGCTGCTCATAGGGAATTTGCTCCACCAACAGGATTTCACTCCTTTTGTGGCTTCACACTTGCCCGTCAGAACTCACACAGTCTTGGCTTTGTACAGTAAGAACAGTGTTTTCCTATACTTTATACAGCTTCATGTATACTTACAATTAATTTTATTTTATTTATTTTTATTTTAGTCTTTGGTAACCGGGTAAGGCCCACTAGGCACAAGTGACTGTTTTCAGGGGCGACCTGGGAGCACTGGGTGGTTAAGTGACTTGCTCAGAGTCACACAGTATGCAAGTGGAGGTTGTGAGAATCAAACTAAAGTCTGGTCTGCAGGATGTATCAAGCTCGTTCACACCTCATTCCTCTAACCTCTAGGCTATACTGCCAGCCCATTAATGGAGCCTTCTGCCAGTTCTTGGTCAAAACTATTCTGTAGACATCTTTTGAGAGCTGGGGTTACTCAAGCAACATGAGTATTTTATGTAATGTGATTAGACCACTTTGGAAATATTTTATCATGTCTAGATTTATGCCATTACTATTTATTGTTCACGTATATGAACCAAACATCAGAGAATGTTAATAAAGTATTTTTTTTAATTTAACCATCTGATAGATGTTCATGTCAATTTATAGAAACTAGAAACATAGAACTTGCCAACAGAAAAGGACCACTTGGCCCACCCAGTCCACTCAGAAGATCCCTGCCTAGTCTGTCTCTGCAGACCCTAATTGGTCTCTAGTGACCCTCCCTTTCGTCCCTGCTATTTACTAATATTCCCCTATGTCTATCCCATGCATGCTTGAAGCCCCCCACTGTCTTTGCCTCCACTACTTCCACTGGCAGACTGTTCTAGGCATCTACCAACCTTTCAATGATGTAGTACTTCCTCACATCCTTCTTTTTTTTTAATTTGATCTGTTTATCTCCCTGCCACCTGCACTCCAACTCTTTCTGGAGTCAACAAGGCATCCCGTCTGCTGTTATCCCTCCTTACCTGCAATCTGGTGCTTCAGCCTTCTCCTATGGAGCTGTGGTTTACCCCCCAGGTGGGGATGAGGGGCCCCCTTGAACTTCCAGACTTTCATCAGGAAGCTATCACCATGGGACATGCAGGAGAGATCTAGAACATTGTTAGGGGCTCCATCATCATGGCTTACATGGGACATTTTATTGAGTTTTTCTCCCAGCCATGGATATCGGCATGGAGAGAGACCCAAGGGGTCATGCACACATAGAGGAGTGGCATCACTCCTGGATCCAGCCGACATCCATCCCTCCCCTGCTGTCCCCCAATTTGCATTGCCACTTGTTGTCACCTAAGTGGCAGTATAGCAGCGGGGACAGCAACCCTTCTTCACTGGAGGAGGAGTATGTCCAGCTGAATGTTCACTCCTCCTCCCCCCGGCTGGTCCCCAATGACCCAGAGCTGACTCCTGAACCCAGGTGGCCAGCATTGCAAGCAGTAGTGGTACCACTGCGCTGATGGGTTGGCCCCCTCACATCCTTCTTAAACTTGCCCCCCTCAAGCATAATTGCATGCCTTCTGGTCCTAGTGCTGTTTCTCATTTGAAAGAGACTCCACTGCTACATTCTGTTCTTCCCTGGGAGGTACTTGAAGATCTCCATCATGTCCCTTCTCGCTTTTCTCTCATCCAGGGTGTACCTGTTGAGTTCCTTCAGTCTGTCTTCATATGACTTTTGGTGCAACCCTAGCACCATTTTAGCTGCCCTCATCTGGGCTGCCTCCACCCTGTCTATGTCCTTTTTGAGGCATATCTCCAGAAATAGACACAATACTCCAGGTGGGATCTCACCAGTGAGTGATATAGTGGCAACACTACCTCTCTTCTCCTGCTGAAGATAACTTCTTCCTATGCATCCTAGCATCCCACTTTGCCTACCCACTGCTTTGTCATACTGCCCTGCCACTTTGCCATCATCCCATATGATAACCCCCATCTCTTTCCTGTTTGGCGACTGTCAGTACTTCCCCTATCTTATACTCAGCTTCTGGGTTCCTATGCCCTAGGTGGATGATTTTGCACTTTTTTTCACTGAGCCACAATTAACATGGTTTTGACCACTCCTCTAGTTTTCCAAGATCCTTATGCATTCTTTTCACCCTCTCCTGAGTGCCCACTGTATTGCAGATTTTGGTGTTATCTGCAAAATGTTCTTTTGCCATATCACTTGTGAAGACATTGAAGAGGACTAATCCTAGTACGGAGCCCTTTGGCATCCCACTGGTCACTTTCCCATCATTTCAATGAGTGTTGTTAACCACCAGGCTCTGTCTCCCATCAGTTAACCAGTTTCTAACCCAATTCACCACTCTGGATCCCACCTCTAGGCTGCTCAGTTTCTTTTTTCAATCTCCTGTGTGGCACAGTGTCAAAGGTCTTGCTAAAGTTCCGATAGGCCATGTCCACTGCTCTCTCCTGATCTATTTCCCAAGTCACAAAGTCAAAGAAGTCAATCAGTTTTGTCTGGCATGACCATCCCTCTTTTGGTCTTGCAGCCGCTTAGATTCAAGATACTCTACCAACCTTTCCTTTAGCAGGGTTTCCATGAATTTCCCCACCACTGAGGTGAGACTGATTGACCTATAGTTGCTAGCCTCCTCCCTGAGAACCATGACCATTTCCATTGACTTGTTGAACAAGGCCATCAGTGTGGCAGCCAACATCTCCTTAAGTTCCTTTAGTACCCTTGGGTGCATCCCGTCCAGGCCCACAGCCTTTGTACATTTCTAGAACTGCAAGTCCAACTTGTTTCTCTTAAAATGGGCTTGTGTCCACCTCCTCCCCCCTTTGATCCTACTGCTCCCTGCTGGTCTGCCCCCCCCCACACTCCCTGCCCTGTGAAGACTGAGCAGAGGTACCTATTCAGGATTTTTGCTTTTTCTTAGTCCTTTTTCTGCACTGTCTCCCCCTTGCCACTCTCATCCTCACTAGCCTTCCCCTTGCTTTCCTCTTCTCGCTTATGTACCTGAAGAAAGTATTTTCCCTATTAGCTATCCCCCGGCTATCCTTTCCTCTGTCTATGCCTTTGCATCCCTCACTGCTTCCTGCTTATCTTTGCTTACTTAGTACACCCCCCTGTCTTTCCCCCTTTGTGTTTCCTTATACTGTGCCTCCTGAAGTCACCCTTTTTTTCTTTCACCACCATGGCATCTTCCTTAGAAAATCATAATGGTCTCCTTTTCCTTCGGCTTTTACTCACTTCCTTTATGCAGCTGTTATTTGATATAATTATTCCCGCTCTTATTTTCCCCCTTGTGCCTTTACACCTCCCTGGCAACCCCCCCATTAGGCAGTTTCTGATGTAATCTCTCATTTCTTTAAAATCCACCCTCCTAAAGTCCAGATTGCATTTAACTGGTTTGTCATACATACATCAATTTATTGTTTTTACATCAGTGGTAATATACAGGCCATTATCTCTGCAACTGTGGAAGCTAATGCTATGTACCATTAAAAAAGTGAGAGTCAGGCCATTCCAACAGTATATCGCATGAAACTGTAGCATGTAGGAAATTAAAGAGCTTGGCTTGTAAATTTGTATTTTTATTAGTGACAAAAAGAAAATACACTGATGTACAAATCAGTGTAGCTGTGCATAGATGCTGTATCAACATGCCACAGCCATGTCAAAATATCACCAAGCTTTTATATTAAAAAAAATGAATTCCTATCCCTAATAAGTCCAGACTTAGCCTATTCTAAGGATAATGTAATTACAATGGACAGATTTTGACTGCTTCAGGAAAGAAACTTAATTTATAAGTTAAAAGGTACTGTATAAGAGACTCTGAGAATGAGGTTCAGACAAGCGGACCATAGAGCAAAGCTTCGCAGTTTTGACTGCCGAATCCTCATGAGAAGAATCTTTCCTACACCTCACTTAACTTATAAATTACTCCCATTAGCTACAGTGATTTATAATACCTTTTAAATATTTTTTTGCTCCTCCCTACTCACCGACCGGCCACTCCTTTGGGTCGCCATGGACCCCACCGGCACTCATCCCCACTGCCAGCCACCACCTCAGATCACAAGTTAAATGAAGTTGGCCTTCTTTGGTTGTAAAACAAAACATTCCACTCCTAACATTCTTACATGAAAGACCACTGTACGCATGATAAGAAGTACTGTACAGTGACTCTAGGTGCTGATTGGCTAAAATCATGTAAATAATTAATCATTTTAAAATGAAACCGAGGACTAATATTGACCTGATCGTGTGATGTTGATACTGTTTTCATCAAAACAGGTGTCAAACTGTTAAAAGGAAGTGGACAACTCTTTATACAGTATTGGCTACTGCACTGTAAGATACTATTGTTATTCCATCAAGGAGAACCACATTCATTTATTTTGGTTTTTTTTTACACTTTCTGTTGTTTTATTCCTCTCCTAAAGAGCAGTGCTTAATTACAAGTGTAGTAAAATCCCATCAGGAGTGCTGAAAAAAAAATTGCAGAATTATTTAATGAATGAAGGGCTGTGTGAAAAAAGAAAACACTTATGTATGTCTGGAAAACTGCTAGAGAGATATTGCACTGGGAACAAGGTGCCTCTAAGACAAACAAAGTCACAGCAAACAGAAATTGTGGAACGCACCACCGAGTAATAATCCACAGGCTGAGGAAATGGTGCTCAAATCCTTTTATTCAAGTGTCTCGGGTACTAAAACTTAAAAAAAAAATACCACTGGAACAACTGCCTGATGCATTTCACATGATTATTGTGCTTTATTTTCTATCTATCTATCTATCTATCTATCTATCTATCTATCTATCTATCTATCTATCTATCTATTATAGGGGTGTGGTTGTGCCCCTATAGTTAGGGTTGAGTAGGCACTTTAATGCTAAACCTTAAATTTTGTGGTTTAATAATGTTGCAATTGTTCAATGGATTTGCATGACAATTTGCATGCGTATTCTCTAAGGGTAGATCTCTGGATGCACCGAGTTTTGTTCCAGTCAGATATGTGGTTTCATAGTTCCAGACAGTGTCAAAAGTGATTTTTTGTTCATTGACTTTGCTGGTTTTTTTCTTTTAACTTGCCTACAGCTCAGACGGTTTGGAATCTTGGTCTGGAATGTTTAGGTTAGAAATTTTGCAAATCCTGCTCGAAAGGTGATTTCATGGTTGCCTGACAAAATCATCTTTTGGGCATGATTTTAAAAGTTTTACTGCCTTTATTCATGAGGTGGGGTCATAAGAAGGCTATGTTGAAAATGTGGGGTCAAAATACGTAAAAATGGCAAAGTTATGTGTTTAAATTTAACTACGCTCAATTGTAACTTCGGTAGTTTTAAATATTTTCATCCTAAATGTTCAACATAGCCATTTTTTGCATCATCTCATCAACATCTCATCAACATGACAGCTGCCACTTTTCAAATCCTGGCCTAAATGAGTTTTCTCACTTGTGATGTGGAATGACACTGCGGTGCCGTGGAATGACGTTTTGAAAATTCTCAGCCCCTCGTTCATGAGCTGGGTTACTAACAAGGCTATACTGACAATTTGGTTGCTGTTTTGGCTGAAATGTTTCCATGGCAACATACATGTATGCATCTATGGAGGGATGGAGGCAAAAGAGGATACGATTATACTATCTCAAAAAGTAAGAAAATTCTTTGCAAAAAACTCCATTAATGCATCAGCTAGGGTTAAAGTGACAAAAGTAGGGAAATGTGGTATTAGGGTTCCCAGCTCTTAACACCCCACCCCCACCCTGATGACAGTAAACCTAGTGTGGGATGTGTCTTGGGGTTCTCAAGGATAACACTCACCCCCTTCCATCAGTAAAGAAGCCGAAATGTATACAGTGTATGAGAATGAGAACCCTAACACCACATTTACTTACTTTTGTTGCTTTAACTCTAACAGGTGCATTAACAGAGTTTTTTGCAAAGAATTTCCTTACTTTTTGAGATAGTATAAATGCTGCCTGCTTGGTGGGGATGGGGTGTTAGGGCTGGGAACCCTGACACCAAATTACCCTACTTTTGTTGCTTTAACCCTAACTGATGGATTAACAGAGGTTTTTTTTTTTTGCAAAGAATTATCTATCTATCTATCTATCTATCCATCTACCCACAGTGTGAAACAGTACTCCTGTGTGGAACAGTACTCCACCTGGAGACAAGCAGATCTGGTTCTACTCACAGTTATACCTCATCAGCAATGTGGCCTCACTGATTGTAAAATCACAACTGACCAGAAAGAGCCACTCACCTTCTGCCAGATTGGTCACTTGTGAAGTCACAATGCTGATGAGTTATGTAAGCAATAATATCCTTCAGGGAGGGCAGTATTGGGCTATACCAGACCACACAGGGTGTAATGAGGCCTGACGCCACAGGTGGAAGGCCTTATAGCCCCTGAAGGTCCAGTATAGTGCAATACCACTCACCCTGAAGGGTATTATTGCACTTAAAAAATGGCACCTGTAGAGTATTTTTTAGAATAAAATTAAAATGTTTTAAAAGATAACAAAATTATTGAAAAGGATTGACATCAACAAGATTTTATTGTAAATCAATCTCTCTACTGGTAGAATTACCAGTAGAGGGCTATAATCCTTTTGAGAATCAGGTTGTTTGCTGTCTGTTGTCCCTCCACCCCACAGTAACAGTGGTTGCCTGTGCATTGTGGAAATCTTTTTTTTTTTTTTTAAGTGCAATTGGAATGAACAGTTGAGCAGAGCTGATGGAGGGGAGTGCTGTTAGGAATGTAGCATGACGGTTGCGGCACCATTAACTTAAGGTAAGCACAGGCAGTAGCAGTGTTGTGGTTTTACTCAGAAAAGATACAGAAACAACAATTAAACAAGCATTTGTCAATGCTGAATGTTGTCTTGCTGACATTGGCATTGGTAGTGCAGGAGTTAGAGAGATGCATAATAGGAATGGCAGTGAAGTATGGAAGTGACGCCAGCCTCACACCACCCTGCAGAGGCTGACAGACATTGAGGTGTGCCTTTGGGTTGTTGGCCATAATGCTCATGCCATTTCACCTCACCCTACCCTGCAGGCTCAGACAAGTATCGCATTGTGTCTTGGGATCCTCAGGCCTTATGCTCACCCCATTCCATAAGGAAATACATTGAGATGGGTGTACTATAGGAGAATGGGGTGAACTCTGAGGCTGAAGAGTCCAAGGCACACCTTGATGACTGTCAGTGGCTGCAGGGTGGGGGTTGGGGTGGAATGGCATAAGCATTACAGCCAACAATCCAAAGTCACACCCCTGATGCTGGTCAGTCTCTACATGGTGGGGCGTTTGTTGGTATTTGCACTCCAGATTTTCAACATGGGCTTTTCGTGACCCCACCTCATGAATACATTTGGGTCCTCTGCTCATGAACAGCTGCACTCTGATTTTGTTAATCTGTCCCATCTAATCTGGAGTGAAAATATTAAAAATTCTTGAAGTTACGAGCGAGCATGGAAACTGCGCAGCGCATGCTCGTAACACAGTCACTGTGTGGAATTTTGTCACCAAATTTTCAGCATAGGCATTTTGGGATCTCCAATCATGAACAGTGTCACTGTGATTTTCTTAATCTGTCCCGAACATTGATTTCCCAGAGCGACCATGCAATTGTGCATCCAGGTGCAAAAACACATTTCGGACAGGATGTGAAAAACGAAAGCTGTACTGTTCATAAGTAGGTGTGGAAAAATAGCAATGTTGAAAATCTGGAAGGAAAATATTAAAATATTCTCGGAGTTACAAGCGTGTGTGGAAACTGCGCAATGCCCTTTCGCAACACAGTCATTTTGTGAAATTTTCTCACCAAATTTTCAACATAGGCATTTTGGGACCTCCGCTCATGAACAGTGTCACTGTGATTTTCTTAATCTGTCCCAAACATTGATTTCCCACAGCAACTGCGCCATTGTGCACCACATGTGTAAAAACACATTTTTTGCAGGGTGTGAAAAATGACGGCTGCACTGTTCATAAGGAGGTGTGAAAAAATGGCAATGCTGAAAATCTGGAGTGAAAATATAAAAAATTCTCAAAGTTACGAGTGTGCATAGAAACTGCGCAATGCATGCTTGTTACATAGTCATTTATTGGAATTGTTTCACCAAATTTGCAGCATAGGTTTTTTGGGAGCCCATCTCATGAACACTGACACTGTCGTTTTGTTAATCAGTCCCAAAAGGTGATTCTGCGCAGTGACCATGAAATCATCTTTTGGGACCAAATAATGAAATGACAGTGATTGAGTTCATGAGGAGGGGTTCCATGAACCCTATGTTGAAAATTTAGAGCCAAAAGTCACAAAAATGGCTGAGATATCCACCTAAGTCAACCCCCCCCCATTTATGTCATTATACAGCTTACCAGCATTTCTTCAGTTTGCAGTCTGCTTTGAAGAGTGCAGACGTGTTCCCGCTGCACCAAAGATCATTGTGCTGAGCTCTGGAGGTAAGTTTTGGGTGAGGAGGTGGGGAGGTGGGAAGTAGAGGGTGGGTATGGGGTTAGGGGAGGGCACCCAATGACAGGGACCAATTTCTTTTTAATAGGTTGGGCACACTGGTGGGCCCCAGTGTGTCCCATTTGTTTGTTAATATGTGAGCCACACTGGGGTGGGGCGGGGTTCCCAGTGTGGCACATACAATCAGGCAGGGGCAGGTAAATGCCGAAGTGATAGGGGGTTAAACATGCTGACAGGGGGACTGGGCCCCCTGTTGGCAAGCATGTCTGTGTTTGGGGGGATGATGCCAAGGGGGACTGGGCACCCCCTTGGCAGACAAAAACAGTAAAGGGAGCACATATGCCAAGAGGATGATTGGGCATCTCTGGAGTTGGCTTCCTGGGGACTGTGACAAGTGGACAGCAACAGCAGCCACCTGCCATGTTTATTGAAATGTTACACCAGGCAAGGCACGCCCTGCAACGACGGGTCGCTCACTCATTGCAGCAGCGAAATTGTTTCAAGTTGGTGGCATGCTTTTGCACTGCTGTCATAGACAATGTGATATTTCATTCATGCCCCGGAGTCCAGCCCGAAAAAGCAGTGGCACCATTGGCCACAACAGGACCGCACCTCCAAAACCTGATATTCCAAGCTACCACAACATGTTGCTTGCGCGTACACAAGACAGCATAAAAAGTGAGAACATATTGTGCCTGCCTACGAGTGGCACAACAGTCACTGAAGTTGTCACTGGAGATTGCATGAAAGACAGCTTTAGTCAGCATGGTAGGACCCAATGGTACTATGGAGCTCTTCTTCATTTTTGTTTTGCCTGTGGTGTGGTAAGGTGCTAGTGGACAGCAGAGCATTTTGGGTGGGTGTTGCTAAAAGACTGAAGAAATAAGAAAGGAGTGTTTTTGGTGGGAAGGGCACATGACTTGCTATCTTGCTTACTAAGCAAGTAAAAAACAATGGCTGCCATCTAAGAGCTAAACATTCTGCTTGTTTCAGTGACTGAGGTACTGTACAAAGGCAGACAAACACAGGGACTAGACTAGTTATTTACTGGTCTCTGTTGCCTGATACCTGCCTTGGTCCAGGGTGCTCTCAACTAATTAGTATCCAGGGTTTCTGTAACCAATTTTCTAAGATATAAATAGCACTAGATATGTTAGCTTCCAGGTGGAGTACTGCTGCAGATGTCATGCCTTACACAATTGGGTATACAATATTTTAATTGGCAAAAGGAAAAGGATAAACAAATGGAAAGCTTCAGGTATAAATAATAACAGCTGGCTACTTTTAAATATTATTAACAATTTCTGCCTGCTCTTTCATGCATTATTTGCTCTTTGAACATTGAGGAAATATATATGTGTCACTACCATGGAATATGGACTTTATTAAATAGAGAATAATGTATTAGCAAGAACATGTAATGAGTTGATCTTTTATGTGTCAATCTTCACCATTCATCACTGGTGGGTTCTGTCTGGAGGAACAGGACTCCGAGGGAGCATTTATTTTCTGGGGAAAAGGCCGGCATCGGGTCGGTACCACCCTCGGGGTCGACATACGACGTGGCACTGGAATGTTATTGACTCCTCCCTCACCTCAGTTCTGCTTCTTCTACCATCAAGTGAGCATGACCTCATGAGAGAGCAATTTTGATGATGACATCGCGGCCTAGTCTGTTTGGTAGCCTTGTTCTGTGGGAGCCATTAGCATTTCTTGGTGCCATTTATCTTCAGAAAATTAGTAAGACCTGTCCTTTTCTTTTGGCACTGAGACCTTTTGCTGTGTTTTGTTTTATTTTCCATCTGATCATGCCTCGTCCTGGGGATAAGAAGAAGCCTTCAAAGGCAGGCCAGCCCCCTATGCCACAGTGTCCCTGCATCCGGCAGTATTCTGTCTCGGACCGACATGATCATTGCCTGACCTGCCTGGGTCCCAACCATGACATGGACCATTGCGAAGTCTGTTTTCCCATGGATCACAGAGTGTTGGAAAGCCATGCATTGAAAGTTGGCCGTACGTCGCCGACATTTGGAGGGCAGTCGCTCAATAGGGATGCCAGTTGCAGGTCCATTGACCCTTCCTCCAGGTCCCCTCCTGGTTCTATATGGACCGCATAGGAGGGGGACTCCACTTCTTCTAGCCTTGCTATGGTGGAGGCTTCTTCTACAGTGCCAGAGGCCCATTCTGACTCTTCCAAGGGCCAGGCTGGAGGCACTGTCCTGGCAATCACCTCCTAGGAGGTAAAGGCTCCCCCATTGTTGCAGCCTGTGCCTGCCAGGCCCAGCCTGGTGGTTTCCTTGGCATCGACCCAGATCCTGGAGTTGTTTGTGGCTCTGGTGATCGGGGCGGCACCATGGACGGTGCTGGGATGGCTCATGCTGCCACTTGCAGCGTCGGGAATAGGAGAGCCCTGGGGGTGGCCTCTCTGGAGGTCCTCTGGATCCACTCCTCTTCAGAGCAGGATAATCTGGGGGCGGATCCATACTGGCTGCCCAAATCTTTGAAGTATCAGGGCTCTCCTTTGCCCAGCACCTCTGCACCCACCGAACCTTCCCTTCATTTGGCATCGGTGGTTCTGGCCAGCACTGGCCTCAAAGCCAGTTGTGGTGCCGGGGAGCCTTCCGGTGCCAAGGGTGGTGCCGGAGGGCTTTCCAGAGCTGGTGAGGTCACCAAGCTAGGAGGAGGCAAGTTCCCTTGTCTGGAAGTCCAGGCTGGACCAACATCTGGGGGTGACGAGATGTCTGGAGCTGGGGTAGGGGCTCCCTCACTGGCTACCCTTCAGGGACTGGTAGGTAAGGTGGAGCCCCCATGGTTGGTTCTGAGAAAGAGGTCCATCTCAGAGTCTGAAGGGTTGAGGGGACAAGGACAGATGTGGCTCCCTTCCTTGGCAACCTGCCAAGGCTTGGAAAGGAGCCGCAGCACCGGGCCTATCTTCTCCCCAAGATGTCTCGGGGGGGGGGATCTCATTGCATGAGGCTAGGGGCCACCCTTCTGGACCCACGTGGCCCCAGTCATCTCACGGGGGAGGGGGGATACAGTTTCAGCATGGTCGAACGTGCAGTGACTGTTCCGACCAATGGATCTTATTTATTTTATTTTATTTTTTATTTTATTTAAACAGCAGTTTGGAAAACCTGTGAGCCATAGGTTCATTTACAAAGGTACCTTGTCACAGTAAGACAAACCAAAATACACAGTATAGCAGTACAACACATAAGTATAACAGTAAATTAGGACATAGATACAAACAAGCTGGTACAGGTAGGATGGATGCAAACAATACCAGAGTTATGTCATCCTTAGCAGCAGTAATAAAGCTTGTCATAAGTATTGAGTACGGCTTTGACTAGTGGCAGTTACAGCATCGGTGTTAATAAGGTGGTTATGTAGAAGTTTTGAAGCACGATATAGTTGGAGCTTGAGAGATGGAGGGGCAGTGTGTTGAACCAGGAGGGGCCCTAAAGCTGAAGGCTCTTTGGCCGTAGAGGTCCTAGCTCTAGGGATAACAAGAGAGGTTTTCCCAGAGGTCAGTATGAACTAGTGGGACAGAGCGGCATGGTGGTGGTCAATCCTGGTGGGAAAGCCCAAGGAGGGTCTTTTTTGTAAGGGTACAGGTAAGATATTTGAGGCAATTTGCCGAAATCAAGTACCAGCGCTTTTAGCATACAGTAGACAGGTGTGTGTCATCCTAGGTGCTCCAGTAATTAACCTGCAGGCCTTATTCAGAGAAGTAATTTTATGGAGTGTGGTCTGATCAGCAGCACCATACACCGGCAGTCCATAGTCCACTAGGGACAGGATAGAGGAGGTGACTATGAAGTCGAAGAGCCTCCGGGGAGGCAGTGTTTATACCGATGTAAGATGCCCAATCGGATATTAGTGGCAGTGGCTAGGGCAGCGATGTGTCCATGGAAGGAGAGGAGGGTCAAAATGGATCCCTAGGTATTTATAGGAGCAAACTTGCTCAGTGGGAATGAGGACCCAGAGTGAATGAGGAGTTTGAAGTTGCAGGACTTGTTTTGGGGATGAGTGAAGAACATGGTTTTGTTTTTAAGATTTATCACCAATCTATAGTTCCTTGAACCAGCCCTCGGCTTCAGTGAAGGACTTCTGCAGCGAGTCCTGGAGGGCAGTAGGGTTACGATTTGAGGCAAAGATGACTGCATCATCAGCGTACAATAGAATGTTCCCCGAGCAAGAGAGTGGAAGGGTGTTAAGGTAAAGGGAGAATAGTAAGGGGCCCAGAATGGAGCCCTGGGGAACCCCAGAAAAGATGGGGGTGCTGGATCATCTGCATAGTCTGCATAGTCCCTTAACCCTGGCAGAGGGCATTCTCTTTCCCAGAGGTGTTCAGCCCCTTTACCTCTGCCTTCCCTACCTCTTCTTCCAGGCTACTTTGGTCCTATGGGGCCTCTGACCTGGGAGCAGTTCAGAGCCATGGCTGCTGATTTACCAATATGTGTTAGAGCCATGGATGAACAGGTTTTTAACCATTCACCCCTGCAGCTGCAGGACTCTGACTCCTCAGACTCATCGGTCTCCCCGTCTTCCTCACCTGAGGAAGAGGATCCCTCCGTCCACCTGTCCTCGGACAATCAGCATTTCCTGTTGAGGCTGGTTGACAAGCTCCATATTTCAAGATTAGCAAGACGCAATCCTGAGCAAGCAACTCGCGCTTTTCTCAGTGAGTACAGTGTGGATCACCTTGTGGTGCCCATCTGGTCCTCCCCCTATTTGGGAGGTGTTGTACTGCACCTGGCAGCATCCATCAGTCCTCTCCCCAGCCCTGATGGACTGCCAGCACAGGTATTTCGCAACCCAGGGGTCTTCAGGAGCCCTGCCTCACCCCTCTTTGGGTGTGATGCTCCTGGATACTCCCTCCAGTCATAGAGGCCCGAGGCATGACCATCCCCCAGATGCGGACTCTGCAGAGTTTGACTGCTGAGGGAGGAGTCTTCTCCTTGGCACGCCTCTCTGTTTCTATTGCAGCACATCAGGCCCATCATGCTGCCTACAACAGGTGCTTATTGTCCATGCTAGGACAATTCCTAGCATCTATGCCTGATACAGAGGCAACCAGGCAAGCCATTGCCCTCTTTGCACATGACCTGCAGCTTGCGAGGCACCAAGCAAGGGCATCGTGTGACACCAGTGAGGTGGCATCTAGGTTAGCAGGGACAGCAATCTGCATTAGCAGGATGGCATGGCTTCACCTTTCCCAGTTATCACCTGTGGCTCAGCGCAGGGTGATCGCCTCCTCTTTCCGGGGGCCCACCTTTTTCCCACAGAGTGAGGTGGGAACTTCAGAGGCAACTTCCATCTCCTAAGCAGAGGGAGACTCTGCCTCACCCTGACCAGTCCCAGGCCTAACTAGGCCTGTGAGGCTCTTCCCCTCCTGTGTCTCCTCCACAGGAGGCTGAGGGACATGTCTCCCTCAGGGAGGTACCAGGTCCCCTTCAAGGGGCTTGGTAATCACCCACCAATGATGAATGGTGAAGACTGACACAGATAAGCTATGAAAATCATGTACCTACCATAATTCTTTATCTTTCTGTGTATCTTCACTATTCATCACTGCTTCCCTCCCACCTTCCCCTCTTGGGCTTCAGACTCTGGGCTGTGCCTCCTCTCCTGCCTTCGTCTCTTCAGGGTGTGGTGTCTGTCCATCTGGTACCTCAGATGGTCCTAATCCTCAAGGAAGGATCCCACCCTATGTGGGGGGGGCAGGCAGAGCTGCCTTTTATGAGGGGGCTTCCTGGAACTCTCTTCTTGGGGCCCAGGTGTGGGTCTCCCCTTGGTTGAGGGTTGAGGAGGTCTCTGCCTGGGCTATGGGGTTTTGGAGGGCGCTGGTCCCCCTCCTCTTCTTTCCTTACCACTCCCATCAGTGGTAGTGGAGTTTCAGTGACTTCCCTCTTCCTTTTCCTTCCTCCTTCCCAGTGTAAGGGATGGGGAGAGTCTTTCTGGGATCTCCCCCAAGGAGGAATAGGTTGAACTCTTCCTAGGGCAGTACTGTTCTGCCTTTACATTTTGAAAACAGGAGTGGGAGACCCCTCAACTCCTCGGTCTTGAGTGTAGGAGGAAAGGCCTGGGCAGGTAACCTTATCTGTTTGTCTAAACTCTGCCTCCCTTCCTGGAGGTAGAGTACTCCTTTTCTGGAGGTGTTTCAATTGCCTAGAGAGGGTATCTCCTTGAAGGTAGCCCTCTGACTGCTCCTTCTCCCCTTGGCCTCTTTTTCCTCCTGTAAGGAGTCGGGAGGGGGTCTCTTTCTTCCTTCCCTTTCTTTTCCTTCTTCTTCTCTTTCTGTCCTTTCCATCCTTTCTTGTCTGTACTCGCATGCCCAGAGGACAGAGCCCTATGTTCCAGACCCCTAGGGTTGTTCTGTCCTCTACCTTCGGCTTTAATCTCTTTCAGTTTATATCCTTTCCTTTTTGGCTATCTCTTGGGCTCTCTTGCCTGCCCTCTTCTTTCCTATCCCTTTTTCTATCCTCTCTGGCTTCACAGAACTGAGGTAAGGGGAGTTAGCGCCATTACAGCCATCCCTCGAGTGCCACATTGTCGTGTGGCCTTGAGGTGCTGCCACCTGATGCCAGCTCCTGCCCCAGAAGAAAAAAATGTTCCCATGGGGTCCTGTTCCTCTGGCCAGAACCCTCCAATGATGAATGGTGAAGATGCACAGAAAGATCAAGAATTATGGTAGGTACCTAATTTTCATTTTTTACTCACCCAAGGTGTCTGATATCACATAAACCATGAGAGCAAAGGTTGCGTGGTTTGTAATGAATAAGTTTAGGTAGAGATTTTGAGTTGTAATTGACCCTGACAGCAATTAAGTAACTATTATACTAAACCAATCCATATTCTATCATACTGCCCAAAGTGGAGGGCTGTATTGCTGTTTTAAACTGATTAACATGATGGTTTTATTTTTATTTGTAGCATTAAGGTTTCAGGATGATTTTGATATCATAAAATACAAAATGCTTTTTTAGCAAATAAGACTGAGAATTTTCAGGTGATAGGTAAGGTTTATAATTTATTTTTTACATTGATATTTACCCAGGATAGCCCAGCTGAGATTTAGCATCTCTTTTCCAGTGGGATCATGTTTCTGCCCATTTTTGCAGCTGGGTAGACTGGAACTTGAAAAGGGAGGTCATAATTCCACTATACAAGACACTAGTGAGGCCCCACCTGGAGTACAGTGTACGGTTCTGGAGGCCTTACCTACATAAGGACATAGAAAGGGTAGAGAAGGTTCAGAGGAGGGCAACAAAGATGGTACATGGATTGCATCACAAGTCCTATGAGGACAGGCTGAAGGAATTGAATATGTACTCCCTGGAGGAGAGGAGGGAGAGAGGGGACATAATATAGAAATATAAGTATCTTACAGGGAGGAACAAGGTGCAGGTATACACTATTTTTAAGCGAAAAAGATGTTCCAGAACTAGAGAGCATGGGATGAAGTTGGAGGGAGGACAATTCAGAGGAAATGTGAGGAAGAATTCCTTCACAAAACAGGTGGTGGATAAGTGGAACACCCTGCCAGAGGAAGTGGTGGGGGCTGAAACAATCACGGGATTTAAGAATGCATGGGATAGGCATAAAGAAATTCTGGAGGTCAGGGGTAAGGGGCAACGGACTTCTAGGAAAACAAGCTGAACTTACAAGTTCAAATGAGCTGACTGGGTGGGCCACAGGCCCTTATCTGCCAACACTGTCTATGTATCTATGTAACAATAAGAGGTTTAGTGACTTTGCCCAAGGTCAAATCATGAATATTTGGCTCTAGTGGGGTTTCAATCTGAGATCTTTGGGTTCCCAAACCAGTGCTCTAACCACTAGACCACACTGTCTGCCCTAATTAATCTTAAAGTTACGATTGCCATGCAAGTGCAATAGCACTGGAAAAAAATATTGTCACTTTAAAGAGTGAGACGCCTGTTAGAAAACGTTGGGAATTTCACAATATTTTAGTCTCTGATATTGCCTGTTTTTAAAGTCTGAAGACAAGGATCCTATTTTCAGTTAGCTGTCCTTGATAATAAAGAAGGGAAGAAAAATATAGAAATTATATGAAATATAAGAAGAATTATATGTAAATGTTGTGTTTTAAAATGTTCCCAGTTTATGAATCAAGCTCTTTAGGTTTTTTTCCCATATGTGCAAATGAATTGCAGTTAACTTGAGTATCTTAGCACTCAACTGCAATGTACGATCTCCACAAGGTCCAACATGTTCAGGTTGACAGGGGGAAAGAACTGGAAGGCGGTCACGGGGACTGCCCACTATATAGTCTCACACTGATATTGGTCACATGACGTCGGGTTGGTGTTCCCCCATCAGACACTGCTAGCTCAAGTTTCTGTGTGTTCCTGATACCAGGGGACACAGCTCTCAAGGTGATTACCTACTGCAAAAGCCCTTTCGAAGTAAGATCTTCGGATACGTTTCCAGATTCTGGCATCTAATTCATCAGTGGAAATCATGTCTATATATGCGGTTACTGTCAGTAATAAAATAGACATGTACAGTAATTAGCATTAGACATCTGAAACTTGAGGCATAGTTCAAATCACAGCTGCGTTTGAGTGTATAGCATTAAACTCTGCCAGCATTGTATTGTGGTTAGCATTGTAAAGCTTTCTATACTATTAAGAGAGTCCAAGCTATAAACCAAAGAAACAGCTTTAGATGCAGTTTGCATCAAGACTCTCAGCAACAACTGCAATTAGCATCAGAAACTAAATCTAGCACATGGGCAGAATCATACGTGGCCTCTGTAGAGCAGAAGAATTGACATTTTATGACCGCTAGCATGCCTGTTTTCTGCAGAAAAATGTTTTCACTGTATGAAGATCAAGTACTAAAACAGTCCCAACTCATTTCAATAAGTATATTTATAGCTATGTATAGTGTACTTAAGAATTGGATCAAAGGGCTGTACTCGGCTCCTCAAACCAGATCAAGGTAAATGGCACCAAGGCAGGCCAAATAGAAATTAAGCAAGGCATCAGACAGGGCTGCCTCTCTTGAGGCTAGAATCCCAGGCAGAATAGATTAGAGCTGTCCCAGACATAGAATGTATCAGAGCAGGGGGAAGGGGGAGGAAGTTTGGTTCTCCTTTTATGCGGATGACACTTTGTTATTCATGAACTTAAATGATGGCTAACTTGCTTAGGTTTTACACATTATTCAGGATTTTGACAGGGCCTTGGGGTTTAAAATTAAAGAAAAGTCCAAAGGCCTGGCTGCTGCTGGGGGCACCCATCAATGAGAGGGTCTGATGGTGCTGTTAATTGAAATGGGCACCAAAGGGTTTTAGGAATCTAGGAGTATGGGTTATTCCAGACTTCCTAAAACTGTTCTCTTCAAATTTTCCAAGACTTATTCTGAAGCATTGTTGTATATGGCAGGAGCTGCTTCTTTTAGTAGGGGCTGATTGGAGACAATCAGGGTGAATATGCTCCCTTGGTTCAATTTCTTATTTTCAGCCCTTCTCAGAAAAGTTTCTGTTTCCATTTAGAAGCAACTCCTGAAAATGCTAGTGTAATTTGAGTGGGATAGTATAAAAAACAAGATAAATGTTCTACAATGCTGACTCCAAATGGTGAAGGTGGTTTGGGGGTTACAGACCTTAATTAATACTGTCAGGTGTCACAGTTATAGTGTCTGGTTCAGTATATATAAAACCAAGAGTCCCTCAGCTGGGAAGCACTGGAGCATCAAAGCTGTGTTGCACTTAGACTGGAGGATATCCTCTGTATCACATAGAATGAGACACTAGTTTCTCAAATAGCTAATCCCCTAGGCAAAACTGACTGCACAGGTCTGGAGACAAGCAAACAGAAGGTGTAACTTGCAAGTTACCAGAGGCAAACTCACACCCTTACTGTGCATGCACTGACTTTCAGCCAGCTACTGATGCAGAATTCCCTAGGTGGGACAGATTAGGGCTGAAGAGGTTTGGCTTGTTTATGGAGGGCACTCATGTTAAATCTTTTAAGCAACTAAGGATGGAATTTAAGCTTCCTAGACAGAATATGTTTAGGTACTTGCATGTCAGGCATTTTGTAACCATGGACCCCCTGCAGATCACATCTTGCAAACCCAGAAAGCCTGTTGGTTTGCCATATTCAATCTTTGGCAGAAATGGATTCTAGGAAGAAATTGATATCTTCAATATACTTAGGCCTGAGAGCCTTGGAAGGCGAGCAGGTTAATGACATCAGGGAAAAGTGGCAGGCAGAGGAAGGTTGCAATATATGGGATGGGGAGGAGAATGAAATATGGTTCCAAGCTAGTAAGACAACTGCCTCCCCATCCTGCAGGGAGTTTAGATGACAAATGACTGCACAATATTTTAAGACCCCCAACTATATCCAAACATTGTGGGACCCCCAACTTCTATTGTAGATTGTGCAAGAAGGTAGAGACCCACAAGCACATATTTTGGGGTTTTCTAGGCTAGTGAAGTTGTAGAAACAAATTGAGGAAGCCATTGGTCAAATAATGGGAGTATCCCCCCTTACTCATTTATGAACCTGGTGATTGGCATTATACCTAGAAGTATTGCTAAAAGAAAGAGAAATATCTATACAATATTCTGATTACTGCTGCATGAAAAAGACTTACTAAGAAGTGATTTACAAATGTCAAACCCACTATGGAGAGGTGGCTCAAGATTTGTAAAGATATCCAACGAATGGAGCACATCATGGCCACTCACAGACACAAAAATGACAAATACAGTGCTGGATAGTTGCCCTTTATGAGCTACTGGTGTATGTAAAAAAAAAATAAGGGTGGTAGGCACCCTAGAAGTGCTGGCCATCGATGGGTAGATCCACCCATACATCATGGTCACATAACAGGGGTATACCCTGGGTCCTGTAAGATGCCAAACATTAAGTGAGGTTGAACTTCATCTAATATACTTTACTCTCAGAATTAGATCCAAGAGTGGCTTTTATCTTACGTTTACAATGAAGTACTCCTGTTCCACAGTGTAAGCCATAATGAATTATCAATACCCAATTTCCTTTATCCTTACCTTACTGTTTTTTTTTTGTGTGTGTGTTAGTAAGAATTACTGTTATTTATTTGATACTGTTCCTGTAAACAATATAGGTACTTGTTTGTACTTGTTGTGTTGCTGCAGCAAAATAATAAAAACTATTCTTACAAAACAAAAGATCTCCAAAGACGGCAGCCAGTCGTGGAGGCAGGCATGTTGTGCTGGTGTGCCATCGTGGGAGTTTTTTTATGCTCCACAAACTATGACATTTTGGGTGCTCTGGGGAGGAGGGCGAGATTGGGATTGTAGCGGGGTGGGGGGATGAGTGTTGTGTAGTTAATGACTGGACTGGGGAAGAGGTGGGGGGCTGTTTTTTTTTTTTATGGTATCTCCAGAATTGGAATAATCATGAATAAATCCACTATTCGTTATTCAGAGTCAAATAATGAATAGTGCATTATTTGTGATATTTGGGAAATACTATTCATTGCACACACACACCTGCAAGGGTCTTTAGACCATCCAAGGCCAAATAAGGCATAATCCAGGGGATGTTTCTAAGGCAGTAAAAGCCACTGTGGACTACAGCTGATATCTGAAACTGAAGTGTCTACCTGCAATCCACAACGGATGAAGTTGCCTAGTTCCCACTCAATTTGTGATGCAGGTTGGGTGGGGGTGTATTCAGATCAATGTCTGAATGAATTCTACCCCTTACAAGCAGGAGAGGTACTCTATTATGGATTCTTAATCCAGACTCCTGGCTTTCTATTCCATGAATGAAAGCAGGGGCCTCTGAGATGCATAAATGATAAAAGTGTGCTTCGAAGTGAATAGTCTGAAGGAAAATACAAGATTGCTAAGCAATTTCCATGAGGTTTTTTTGTCACAAAAAATCTGCCCGCTGATGCAGGGGTCCTTTCTGCTACAGGCTATGTGGGTCTCTGTCTGCAAGAACAGCACAGCCTATAAATAGATACATGGAAAGTTCCTCAACCTCAGCACAATGTCATAATTAGAATCAATTCAGCAAGCAGTAAATTAGTGTTTGAGACACCTGTAACACTGGTGATCAGGCCCTAGACACGAATCAACTGTTAACCATGCAACAATTATGACTGCACAAAAGTGCTGAGTCTCTTTTGAGAACTATAGGCCTAAAGTACATGTAATCATCAATATATGAACTGTAATGTTGCTGAAAATGCAGAAAATCTGTACATTTCTGCTAGTCTAATAATGGTTTGCAAATGGGAAAATGTTATCTATTGTAAACTGTTTCATCCCTTTATATGTATACTTTCACCCCCTGTGTCCAACCAGGACACTCCTGAAATTCAGGTAAGTAAAAACTTATACAAAAAGTCATTCTGATTCTCTGAGAAAGTGGAGACACAATCTGGGTGAAAAGGCTGCTTTCAAAAAGAATACGAGGAAACAATCTGAGTGTAACAGAGAGGCATACTGAGTGAAAATGAAGTAGGCAAGCAGAGTTGTAAGGAGGGCAAAGGAGGGATGGAACTGAGGATAGCTGTGGTAGTAAAGGAAAATGAAAGACCTTCTTCAGATATATATGAGAGAGCGAGAGAGAGAGAGAGAGAGAGAGAGCGCGCAGAGGAATATCAAGGAGAGTTTTGTGAGGCTAAAATTAGAAATGTATGTATAGAGGAGGATGGAAGAAGGCTGACATCTTCAATGAGTAGTTTTGCTCTGTGTTCATGGTAGAGGAAGGGGGTCCGCTCCTTCACTTTGGCAGGCAGGTTACATGGGGGGCATAGGGAACTGAACTTGGGACTGGTGTTAGGGGACTGGGTACTTCAGGAACTAAGGGTACTTAGGGTGGATAAGTATCCAGGACAACTGCAGACTGCTGAGGGGGATTGAGCAGGAACTTGAATGGCACTTGACAGTCTTGTTCAACCATTCCCTGGAGACTGTGGTAGTCCCCATGGAGTGCAGGAGGGTGGATACTCAAGAGTGGGATCAGGATGACCTGAGAAACTACAGACTGGTTAATTTGTCACATATAGTAGGAAAAACTCATGGAGACTGTAATCTAGGAGAATCTGGTAGAATTTCACGAAGAAAATGGGCTCCAAGACAGGTGGTAACACAGCACTATGAAGGGGAGATTGTGCCAGACAAACCAGACTGAGTTCTTCAACTCTGTAGCAAGATTGGTGGTCAAGGGCCAGGCAATCTATTGGTGTATTTAGATTTCAGTAAGCCCTTTGACTCGGTACCCAATGGATGGTTTATCAAGATGTTTGGGGATGTAGTGGTTCTGACAAAACCTAACAATCTGGGTACCAAATTAGCTAGGTAGAAGGACCCAGAGGGTGACTGTAAATGGAGAACATTCAGAGGTTAGGGAGGTCCCAAGTGGGGTACCACAAGTGTCAGTGCTGGGACCAATACTATTAAATATGTTCATTTGTGACACTGGGGAAAGGCTCAAGGAAATAATGTGCCTCTTTGGAGGGTGTAAGAAACAGGCCTTTGTTACAAAACAAGGCCATAAAGGGTCGGGAGGTGGACACTAGCTCTTTCACAGTGGAAAGAGTCCTTAGGGAGTGGTTCAAGTTAAATGTAGACAAGACAATCAGTCCAGTCATGGTGTAGCCCAGGTTGCTATGGGGTCTCAGGGAGGAGCTGGCTGCACCTCTGATAACCCTCTTCAACCTGTCACTAGAAACAGGGGATGTACCAGGGGACTGGAGGAGGGCAGATGTAGTCTCACTACATGAAAGAGAAAATAGGGAGGAGGCAGGAAATTACAGGCCAGTCTGCCTCAGTTTGGTAGTGGGCAAAGTAATGGAATCACTGCTGAAGGAAAGGATTGCAGAACACCTTGTTACCAGAGGTGTACAGGATCGAGGCAATATGGATTCACTGGGGGGAGGTCCTGCCCAACAAACCTGATTGAGTTCTTTGACTGGGTAACAAAGGAAATGGATCAGGGAGGGACGGTTGCCGTGGCCTATCTAGATTTCAGCAAGACCTTCGACGCCATTCCACATAGAAGGCTGGTAGACAAACTGAGTAGCCTAGGAATTGATCCTAAAATAGTAAAATGGGTGGAGCGTTGGCTTAGTAGTAGGACCAAACAGTGGTGGTAAATGGAGTACACTCTGGGGAAGGCAAGGTGACTAGTGGGGTGTCCCGGGGATCAGTATTAGGCCTGGTCCTCTTCAATGTCTTCATTAGGGACATTGCAAAAGGGAAGGTATGCCTATTCATGGGTGACACAAAAATCTGCAATACAGTAGACACACTGGGGGGGTTGAAAGAATGAGGGAGGATCTGAAGAAGTTAGGAGAATGGTCAAGAGTTTGACAGCTAAGATTCAATGCAAAAAAAGTACAAATCTCGCACTAAGAGCACGAAACCCACAGGCAACGTACAAACTGGTGGGATGGTAAGTATTAGTCACAGAACAGGAAAGAGACCTGGGGGTTATCATTTCTGATGAAACAGTGTGATGAGGCAGTGGGAAAGGCTAGTGGAATGCTCAGATGCATAGGGAGGGATATCACCAGCAGAAGGAGGGATGTAATAATATCCCTGTATAGATCACTGGTGAAACCCCACCTCAAGTACTGTGTACAGTTCTGGAGGCCCCATCTCCAAAAGAACATAGATAGCGTGGAGGTGGTGCAAAGGAGGGCAACCAAAATGGTGCAGGTCCTGCATCAGAAGTTCTTTGAAGAAAGGCTTAAGGATTTAAATATGTACTCCCTAGAAGACAGGAGGGAACAGAGGGATATGATGGAAACATTCAAATACCTCACAGGAATAAACAAGGCACAGGAAGGGAGCATTTTCCAAAGAAAAAGATGCTCAAGGACAAGGGGTCACAATATGAAGCTGGGTGAGGGGGGGAGGCTCAGACGAAACATGAGGAAGTACTTCTTCATGGAGAAAGTGGTGGACACTTGGAACAGCCTCCCAGTGGAAGTGGTGGGGGCTAGAATGGTCACAGGATTTAAGAATGCATGAGATAGACACAAGGAAATCTTAGAAGCAAGAGGGGGGTGTAAGCCAGGGTTCCTGGTGGCACTATAGGTAGGGAATTTAGGACAGACTAGGTGGGCCAAGTGGTCCTTTTCTGCCGACAACTTCTAGGTTTCTAGGTTTCTGTGTTCTTTGCATATGGCTCTAGAGTTTGTGGCAAAGGAGACTCCAAAGACGGGGGCAGGAAAATGAAGAGGGACCTCATAAAGTTGGAGGGGTGATCCAATGTCTAGCAACTAAAGTTTAATTTGAAAAAGTATAAAGTTATGCACATAAGCAAGGGAATTCCAAACATTAGTGATTGGCAGTGTGTGTGTGTGTGTGTGTGGGGGGGGGGGGATCAGTTTGACCACTGAGGAAAGTGATTTGGAGATCATCGTTCGTGATAGCCTCATATCATTGACTCAATGCACCAGAGTACTTAGGAGGGCAAACAAGATACTGAGATATATAGAGAGTGTGTTCTTCAGCAGGAAAAAAGAGGTACAGTTGCCCATCTATGGATCACTGGTGAGGCCATACCAGAAGTACTGTGTCCAGTTCTGGAGCTGACACCTAAGAAAAGGTAAAGACTACAAAGAATCTGTCCAGAGGCAGGCTGCAAAGATGATACATGGTCAGCAAGGAAACTCATCAGGAGTATTTAGCCAGCCTGAACATGTATTTGTTGTAGACCGAGGGATAGATGACTTGATAAAAAACTTTCAGCATCTAAAAAGGATTAACAGGGTAGAGTGTCATGACCTACAGTATTTTGGAATTGCATGGGATCAGCAACTAGGGGACATGAGTATAAATTGATTGAGGGGGTGGGTAGATTCAGAAAGCACGTAAGAAAGTACTTCACAGAAAGAGTGGTGAATAGATGGAATGGTTTGCCAAGGGAGGTGGTAACCCTCATGACTGTGACAGGTTTCAAGGTAGCATGGGACAGCTACTGTATCATGGTTTGGTGAAAACTAAGACAGTGAAAGTGGTTGAGAGTGGTGGAGAAGGAGGTACATTCCTAGTGGGTGTTTAGCCTAGACACGACCACGGGTAGGTTGGTATGGCTCAGGTAGGCAAATGGGAAGACAAAATTGACTCTATGTTTTGCTTAGATGTACTTCATCTTAGTGTGCCCTTCCTGGAAAAATATTCTGAACAAAAACACAGTGCATTCATTAAAAACTTCAAGAATGATCTGTCCATTGTTTACTGATAACAGCTCTTCACAAGAGAGAACCAAGAACCCTAGCTAACAACTATAGACCGATTTCAATATTATCTCATCTTGCTAAATGACAAGAAAGACTAATTTATGATCAACTAATGGAATACATTACAATCCATAACATTCTTGCTCCATCACAGCATGGTTTCAGGCATGCCCACAGTATATTGACAGCCATGGTCAGGTTCCTAGATGACATATGCACTGGGTCGCTGTAGATGACAGTACAGTACCCCTGACTTACAGACTCAAAAAAGGTTGAGGGACATGGTTCAACAACTCCTGCTGGGATTAATTACCCAAAGATGATATATTAGGCAAGGCAAGACAAATCTTATTTTTCTGTCGCCCAGTTCCAGAGACTCTGGGCGCCGTACAGTCATGTACATACAATTAAGAACATCATAAAATGACATTTAATAAATACTTAAAAATACAATAATTGAGGGTTCATAATCAACATTTAAACAGAAAACCTCCAATAAATCTAAAAAAGGCTGATACTTCCATACTACCGTACTGTGTCCGGGAATGCCCAGCTAAACAGATAGGTTTTGAAGTGGGCTTTAAATGCCTCAACTGAAGGGGCCTCCTTTACAGGTGGAGGAAGCAAATTCCACAAGACTGGGTCAGTGACACTAAAAGCTCTGTCGCTGGCAGTTTTCAACCTCGTCCTGGGAATCGCAAGGAGGCCCCTCAAAGAGGATCGAAGATAGGGGACCAGAGCAGCGGCTGTAGGAAGGTCCATCAGGTAGCCAGGGCCCAGTCCATGTGTAGGGCCTTAAAGGTGAGCAAGCCCACCTTGAAGAGCACTCTCCATTGAACAGGCAGCCAGCGCAGTTCACGCAGCACCAGGGTGACATGACAGTATTTAGGCTGTCCCATCATCCACCTGGCAGCCATATTCTGCACCAGCTGCAGTCAATGGAGGATACCTTCAGAGACCCCAAGGTAGAGTGCATTACAGTAGTCAAGCCTAGATATCATGAAAGCATGTATCAGGGTGGGGAGGTCCAGGGGCAGAACCAGGTGTTTGATCCTAGCAATGTTCCTAAGATGGAAGAAACTGGCCCTAACAACGGATGACACCTGATATTCCATTGTCAGTCCACTGTCCAGAACAATGCCAAGATCACACACCCTGGAGGAGGCCATCAATGGGACAGAACCCATCACTAATCCAGTATATGCCCCAGAGGCCAGCCTATCACGTCTCCTGTTCGACTCCACCACCAGTACCTCCATCTTATCGGGGTTCAGTCGCAATCATCTAGAGGCCATCCAGTCATTAATCTTGGCCAGACAGTTGTTCAATACTTCCGCCACATTGGATGTCCCAGGGGCAAAGGATAAGTACAACTGAGTATCATTGACATAACAATGAAACTCTTAAGCTGTAATTCCTAAAGATCCCACAACCTTGGGGCAGCATGTACATGGCAAACAACATTGGTGACAAGACCGAACCCTGAGGTGCTCCACAAGACAGAAGGCTAGGGGAGGAGGAGAAATTCCTCATCACCAACCTTTGCCTCCTGTTTGTTAGATAGGACTCGAACCAGCTGATGATGACAGTGCTGGTGAGTCCACAAAATTCCCTCAGGCAGTCAAGCATCACACAATGGTCCACCGTGTCAAAAGCTGAGGACAGATCGAGGAGAACAAGAATTGTCCCTTCTCCTCGGTCCCTCACCCTGAGGAGATCATTATGCTCCTGAACTAATGCGATTTCTGTACAGTGTCCGGCATGAAATCCAGACTGGAGTGGCTCATAGATATCAAATGCCACTAGGTGTTCTCCCAGCTGTTGTGTCACAATCTTCTCAACAACCTTTCCCAAAAATGGCAGGTTGGAGACAGGTCAGTAATTCACCTTGATGTCAGGGTCCAATGATGGTTTCTTCAGAAGGGGTCTCACCAGTGCCTCCTTCAAGGCATCTGGGAAGCCCCCCTCTGACAAGGAAGACTGGACAAGCAAGGTGAACACCGGGCCAACAGTGTCAACACATCCCATTAAGAAATGAGTCGGCACCGGATCAAGTTCACAATATGTGTGCTTCAGCCTCAAGGCCACCTCAGTGACATCGGCCACCTTCACTGGTTTAAACTCCTCCCAACCAGGTGAAGTGCCATGCTGACAATCCAGGTGACCACTGTCAGCCATATTATGGCTCACTGGTGGAATTCCCTGTCTGATGGAGGACATCCTGACCGAGAAGAACTGAGCAAGCTCATTGCACAAAGCCTCAGAAACTGCCTTTTTCAGCTGTAGGCAAGCAGGATATAACAGCCTGTCCACCATCCAAAAAAGCATAGCTGGTCTGTTCTTCCCGGCAGCAGTCTCCCTGGACAGGATCACTGATTGCCCACTGGTACACACCATAGTGTGTACGCAGGACCAGTCTGTCCGCCTCCAGCTTAGTCCACTGCCAGCAGCGCTCCAACCTCTGACCCTTGATATTCAACGCCTTGAGCTCCCCATCAAACCACGGGGACCTCAAGTGAGAAGATCTGGGTTGTACAAGGACCGGTACAAGGGAGTCGAGCACCCCAGTCATCAACATATTATAGGTGGTGACTGCTTCACCCACAACCCCCCCTACATGAACTGTCCACACTAGATAGGTCCACTACCACCAGAAAACCATCCTGGGTCAAACCACTCAAATGGTGGTAGCTTACCATCACTGCAGGGGGAGGGATCTGAGAGGGGCCCTGAGCAAGAACTCCACTGTGCAATGATCAGACCAAATGACCTAGTCAGTCCTGCAGCTATCAATCTCAAGCCCCAGTGAGAAGACCAGGTCTAACGTGTGACCACCCTGGTGGGTCGCGGTAGTAACCACTTGCGACAGGCCTAGAGATGTCATGATCAGCAGAAAGTGGTAACCCAACCTAGATGATTTGTTGTCAGCCCAAACATTGAAGTCTCCCAGGACCAAACACCTGGGAGACTCCAATGTTTCACTGACGACTAAATTGGCTACTACCTGCAGGAACTCTTTTGCCGTCCCAGGTGGGCGGCAAATCAGGAGAATCCTGCAACCTGCACCTGGAACCCCATGGATGGCCACACATTCAAAAGAACCTGGTGTTCTCCTGGGTGCAGGGTGAAGCCTAGCTCAGCTCTAAAACAGATGGCCACACCCTCACCCCTGCGTTCCACTCTGGGGCAGTGCTCAACAGAGTACTGGGGGAGGGGAACGGCGGCCTCTAAAACTGGGCCAGCATCGTCCCCCAACCAGGTCTCCATAATGCAAACCAGATCAACTGAAGAAACCAGATCCGCAATAATTGCAGCCTTATTCCTGATCGACCTGGCATTGCAAAGCACCACCCTCAGGGGACTGGTGGACAGTGCAGCCCTTTTGGCAGGCTGCCCACTTGGTCTCGTGGGAACCCTGGGGATGGGAACCAGGCATGCCTGGCATCCTTCCAGGACCCATCGAATCCCAGGGCACCTACTACACCCAACCACCTCTATCCTGCCCCCCTCAGACATGCACTGGGTGCCCCACCAGCTCTGACCCGAGCGGGTCCTCCCAATTCTGACTTCCCAGCAGTGACGTGCTGTAGTGTTAGATATCAGGAGGATGGTGAAGGGCTGCAAGTCAAAGAGCTGGGACACCCCATAGGTTTAGTTATAAATTGCTCAGTGCCTCACCCTAGGAGAAACATTAAATGGGACAGGTAATAAGCTGGTGTTACCCCCTGAGAAGCAATAATCCCACTATATCTACTAGCACAGCCCACCTGACTTTCACACAATGGAATCAACTGTTTAGCAAAAATAAACCTTTTGTAAATTATAAATAATAATGTAGCCCAGGTGCAGTGTGCCAGTGGGCTACTACCCCTGCCAGTTGGCCCTCTAACTGGTTGAGGGGCCTGGGTCCTGTTACAGTGGTGTCCATGGGTTCTGTCCCAAAGATTGTAAAAATAGTGGGGTGCCTCCACCCAGAGACAATTAGAAGTGGGTCAGGTGACTGGCTGGCACTGCTACCTGGGATGCTGCACCTACCCACCTCTCTACCAACCACCCCACAAACTGGATACCCAACAGTTCAGTAACACCAATAACCATGAACAGTAATGATCTGACAAACTCAGAGAATTCCTGCACATACAATTTCACGTGGCAAACCACAGCTTTACTGGGAGTAAGGACTAGGGAAGGAATACCGGGACAAAGGATGGCTGTGGAGAGAAAGATGGTGACTAAGAACAAATAATAACCATTTGGGCTCATAGGCCAAGTCCACCCCTGGAGGCCCACCCCCACTGGTACCAGTGTCTATCCTGATTGTCCTTAGGGGTACCCACGTGGTACAGTCCTGTTCATTGCAGTGGGCTGGCTGGCTGTTGGGGCCTTGATAAAGGAGAAAATGATTTGAGGAAGGAATTGAATCTCTTTATGCTTGGTTTCTGGGAACCAGGTCCCGGGTACTCATGGTTTTGCAGAACTCAAACACTCCAGGGAGGAACATCTCCAGCTATCCTGGATCACAGAGCTCCATGTAGCAATGAGGATTTTTCAGCTTGTCCCCTTGATTGGAGGTCTGGCAGCTTGTCACCTTCAGCCACTTCTGGCCCATTGCAGAGCTCTAGGCAGGACCACACCAGCCCTAGAAAGCCCAGACCCAGAAGTGGCTCCACAGTCTGGCTCCCACAAAAGATTACAGGTGCCCTAACACCCTAGGAAGTGCTGGTGACCTCCTGAAATGATGAGCCCCACTTGGAAGGGGTTAGCTGATTCCCTCCCTGGCTCTTGGTGAGAACTCCCAAATAGAGGGGATCTTCCTGCAGTCCCTGCACTGAGTTTGAAAACCACGGAAATTTCAGGCAGAAGCTCAAGCAAAGTCTAGTGCCAATTAGCAGTGGGTGCTAGCCCTAGATCAGATGAAGCACAGATGCAAGCCACAGGGGGATCCAAATACAACAGACCCCTGCACACCAGTCCGCACTTTCCAGTTAGAAACTGTGCACTATCCTTTCTTCAGCTGTAGCTGGGACACATCTCTCAGCCACGTCAACCAGTTCACTCAGGAAAAGTATAACACTCGGCTACCACCCTAAAGTCCAGAGATGCTTTGCGTCTTCAAAATCACAATCGCAATCCCTCATAGGTAACACGAATCCTCAGCAGCAACTGTGGCACTCAAATAATCAGCACAGTCCTCTCAGCCCAATTCAGTCCACCAGTGCAGAGTTTCTGCAGCACTTAGCTTCTCCAATATAATCAAACAGCTCACAGTACCTGGGAAATCAAGGTATCAGTTCAGTCTCTCATTCTCTTTCCCCAGTTGATCCTTTCCTGAACACAGTGATCTTCATTAGAGACCTGGGAAAGGCCTCCCTAGTCCAGATCCACTCTCACAGGAGAGCTCTGACTTGTACAGAGCCCAGGAATAGACTGAAGAACAACCAGAAAGTTAAGGAGTTTCCCCCCCGAGAATCCAAGGTTCTGACTGACTGATTGAGCATATCAATTGTCCATAACCATAGTGATCAATATTTTCTGAAGGCTTATTGGGGCATGATTTAGGCACCTGAATTAGTCCCTGCCTTTTCCCAGGAGTCCCTCTTTCACAGTTGTACGCACCTAATTAGATGATTGGCTGCTGTTTGGGGTCATAGTGTCATCAACATATCTGTCCTCAATCAGGTCTATGTAGTTCAACACAGTCCCTCACATTCTGAGGTCTGGTGCAGCCAAAACAACTCCTTTTACTTCATAATAGCCTCCCTTTACTGTGTCCCCAACTGCCTCCTGTTAAACAAGCCCACTCTTGGTTCCAGGCTCACTGTGCCCCCAGTATCACTGCTGCTGAAATATATGCCCTCCAGGTGGCAGGCAGCTCCTCATTAATATGCATGAAACATAGAAACATGGAAACATAGACTTTGATGGCAGATAAGGACCGCTTGGCCTACCTAGTCTGCCTATTTCCATACCTACTGGATAAGCTGCAGATCCTAGTTAACCAACAGCCTATTTCTTCCTACCCCCCACAAGAATTGCCTTATGTCTGTCCCATGCATTCTTGAATTCTCCCACAGTTTTAGACCCCACAACCTCCTCAGGAAGGTGGTTCCATGCATCCACCACCCTATCTGTGAAAAATACTTCCTCACATTGCCCCTGAACCATCCCTTCTCTATCTTCAAATTGTGTCCCTTTGTTCTTGCACATCTTTTTTTCTGAAAGATGCTACCCTCTTGGACTTCGTTGATTCCACTGAGGTATTCTCTTGAAAGTTTCTATCATGTCTCCCTCTCCCTCCTTTCCTCAAGGGTATACATATTAAGCTCTTTAGTTTCTCCTCATATGGCTTCTGTTGCAGACCCTGCATCATTTAAGTTGCCCTCCTCTGGACTGCCTCCATCCTGTCTATGTCCTTGCAGAGATGGGGTCTCCAGAACTGGACGCAGTACTCCAGATGGGGTCTCACCAACTGTCTGTACAGAGGGATAACAACGTCCTGTTTTCTGCTGGTGATGCCTTTCCTTATACATTTCAGTATCCCCCCAGTCCTCCCTACTGCCTTCTCACATTGCTTGCCAACCTTAAGGTCATCTGATATGATTACCCCCAGGTCCCTTTCCATTTTTGTTGTTTTTACTACCCCCCCATTGTGTACTCTTCCCCTGGGTTTTTGTTTCCCAGGTGCATTATTTTGCACTTCTTTGCATTGAATCCAAGCTGCCATACTTCTGACCATTCCTCCAACCTTGTCTAGTCCCTTCTCATCCTTTCCACGCCTCCTTGTGTATCAACCCTTTTGCAGATCTTTGTGTCATCTGCAAAGAGGCATACCTTTCCTTCCAGTCCCTCTGCAATGTCACTTATAAAGACATTAAAAAGGACTGGACCCAGTACTGAACCCTGCAGTACCCCACTAGTAACCCCCCTTTCTTCATAGTGGACTCCATTTCCTATTACCTTCTATGTCCTGTTGTCCAGCTAATGTTTTACCCAGGCTACCACCCTGGGACCCATTCCCAGGCTAGCTGCTTTGTTTATTAATCTTCTGTATGTGACTGAGTCAAATGCCTTGCTAAAGTCTAGGTAGGCCATGTCCACATCCCCTTCCTGGTCCACTACTTTGGTCATCCAGTCAAAGAAATTGATTAGTTTTGTCTGACATGACATTCCCGCTGTGAACCCATGCTACCTTGGGTCCTGTGCCCCACTGGCCTCTAAGTAATCAACAATTCTTTCCTTCAGAAGTGATTCCATCACTTTCCCTACCACAGAGGTCAAACTGACAGGTCTGTAGTTTCCTGCCTCTGTCTTGCTCCCACTTTTGTGAAGGGGAATCACATCTGCCCTCCTCCAGTCCTCAGGTACCACACCATACTCCCATGATTTGTCAAAAAGGGTAGTCAGTGGTGTCACTAACCCTCCCCTTAATTCTTTTAGAGTTCTGGGGTGAATCCCATCAGTATATGAGAATGGGGTGAGAGTTAGGTCTGATGACTATGTGGCACGCCCCAATGCCTGTTGCTGCCTGTAGGGTGGGGTGGTAGGGGTAGTAACTCTAACACTAAATTTCCAAACTTTTGTCGCTGTGACATCAACCCTAACTGATGCATTCACAGAGTTGGTTGCAATGAATTTCCCTTCTTTTTGAGAAAGTGTAATGTAAGTGGTTAGTGGTAAGTGTTTGTGGGAGTGCGGGCTATCAGGACCCTGCACTCCCTTCATGTTGCCCATTTTTTGAATAATAGTATGCATATGTGGGAGCGTTGTCCCTCTGGGCCCTGAGTTCCAGCTTACACATAAATACGGAGCCATACAGCTGCCCCATAGTACTGAAAAGGAACTCTTGTAACGCTTATTTGGCAATATCTCAGTAACCATAGAAACTGTAGAAAAAATTCCACTGCAGTTGCAATCATGACTTCAAAATCTCCACACGTGCTTAGAATCTGTATCTCGAATCGTTTTCAAGATATGGACACCGAAAGGCATTGTGGGCGCCGCAATGTTATCCTATGGGAAATTTCTCAACTTTGGAAAGCTGTAACTATTGGCCCATTGAATGTTTTGGGACCAAACCACCGAAAGGCACATCTGTGGGATAAGGGATTGCTACCCGGCAAATTTCAGCCCAAAAGCACAATCCACCTTGGCACAATGAAGTGACAAAGAAAATAACACATTGGACAATGTTTTCGAGCATTGTTTTCGTGAAAACAAAAATGTTTTCGTGACACCCCATACCTTACAATAAAATGCTTTCATGCACAAAAAAATGTTGCCGAGCTACTTTTTTTTTAATCGCGGTTATTGCCATGAAAATAAAATATATTGTCACGGCAACAAAATGGCAAGATGATGAAAACATTTTGAAAAACATATTTCCAGGCCACCTGCACAAAAAATGATGTCAGAGTCATGTTCCTCAGGACCTGATTTGGTAAACACAAGTGTGGGTGTTTACCAAGGGTCAGTATTTTTCTATGTACAATGTTTTTTGTCTCTCACTAACCGAAAACAAGATGGCGGCAGCACGAAAACAAAAATCCAGAGCACGAAAACAAAAATGTCGCGAAAGTTTTTGCAGTGCACATATAAATTTTCCCATAGGCAAAAATGGGACATGAAAAACATATATAACTTTTGAACAGATTTATATTTTTTTTCACCAGATCTTCAAAAGGCAACAGTTTAACCCAGGCCACACATAAACATGAAAATTTGAATCCAATCAGATGCATTCTTCAGTCCTTTAAGCCTGACCGAAAAATGTGCAAAAGTTGAGGATTTTTCACTTTTTTTTCACTCTACCGTTCCGCAGCTGTACAACCGACTGGAACAAAGCTTTCCAGATCCAGAGAGCTATGTTAGGATGCTGCACATGCAAAATTTCAGGCAAAATAGTTGCAAAGTTGTTAAGTGCAAACTTTGGGGTTTAACATTAAAGTGGCCCACTAACCCTAACTATACTGCCCCTACAGGGCCAGTATTGTGTTTGTGTGTGTGTGTGTGTATGTATATATATATATATATATGTGTGTGTGTGTGTAACCCCTAGGTGGTGCTGTCCCAAGGAATACTACCCTGCCTCCGTGACTAGGTGCAGGTTGAGTGGCCTGAGTTCTGTGAACGGGTGCCTCCACCCGGAGGACAGGGTTAATGGTAGTGTAGCTGCTCTGGGTACAGCCCTCTGGGACACTGACACCCCCCTCTATCTCCTCTAGTGGCCTATACTGGTCAGCTAATACACAGCACAATTAACACCAGAATGCAATGTTATACCCACACTTGGCACAATTACCACCAGGGCTGGATCAGCTGCACTAGCCCTGGAGACCCCCTGCAAAACAAGACCTGCAATGGAGAAAAGCAATAGCACCACAATATCCCCACCACAAAAGTACACAATAGCCAGTTGTGGTGGAATTAGGCTACACCCTTAGCTGTGACTGATGGACCACTTTTCTATCTCCTTATTGCCTAGCTACCAAAACGTCTGTGCATAACAGTTAACGCTTTTCTCTTTGCTTTTCTTCTTCCCCCCCACCCTAGGTTGGCCACCTATCGTAGCTCTTTACTATCCCTACTAAACTTCATACTAGTTCTCTCTTTTCATTCTTTTTCCATTTCCATCCATCCAGTCCCTAAAATAATGCCAAACACCAGGAGAGGTGTTGTGTAAAGTGCATAATTGCATTTTGTGTACAAAAAGCATGAAGGCTATTTTAAATAGGAATGAATACAGTTAGCAAAGCCTTTTTAAATAAAAAGGATTCAGAGGGTATATAAAACAATACTAATTTAATGAGTTGTACAGTTATAAGAAATCTTTAAGGTATTTTCATAAATTCACACTATAGACCTGTTACTGGATAAGGTTCTATGTATGAGAATGTTGTATACTTTATAAAAGTGCTTAGTCACTGTGAATCAGAGATATAGAGAGTCAATATCTGTGGAGATATACAGTGTACCTTTAACTGATCCAGGAATTCCCCTTAAACAGCCCTCCACCCTTGGTTTTGAAACAACATGTCCAGACATGTAAGGGCTTAGTCAGGTGACCCCCACCAAAAAGATATAATACCTCTTTAGTGAGTTGATGAAGTCAGTTCAGCCCAGTGGGGCTCAGCCCTGAGAGAGAGAGAGAGGAGAGAGGTTCTACTGCTACTGTAGACAAGCTGTTGAATGCAGATGAGAAGGGTCTTAGGAGCTCTAAGATCCAGGACTGTATAATGGGAGAAACTACTGATGTTAAGTAGTGATTTACTTTGCAATTTTTTTGTTTTCATTTATTATTTTTTGAACTTCTGAAAAATAAGTATCACACCAAGGTGTGTTCTAAACCTATAAATTTGCCTCATAAGAAGTTTATTCCCACACGCTGTGACAAACTTGGTGTTAGCAGTGGGATAGTACTGGTTGTCCCGAGAAACAAGGGGGAGACCAGTACCCAGATACCAGCCCTGGTATCCAGACATAGGGAGCAAAGTACAGGATGGTGTACCTCCAGAATTTCGTGGATGCTAAGGATCTGTTGAAGAGGAGGGGCTTACCTGTGCATATCAGAGCCCAGGTGAGGAGAACTGGAGAGGAGCTATTGCCTGGATTGAAGTTTGATGGAACGCAGAGGCGGACCAGCACTGGAGAGAAGCAGAGCAACGCTGCCAGGTGCTGATGGAGGGTTCTCAACCGGAGGATTTTGTGGTGGAGGCAGAGGATCAGGATCCATGGGTTCTAGAGGAGGAGGAGGAGGACCCCCTGATGGAACCTTTGTTGCCAGTCACTTTTGAAATCCCATCATTGCCCAGTTTTCTGGGCTGCTGCTACTTGGAGGATGACGAGATGAAGGCCCCAGGTAAGACTGTTTTGGGACATTTGCATTCTATGGTGAAGACTACAAGCAACAGGGAAGACACCATGGTGGTTGAATGGACTTTCCCATGTTTTGAACCCCCTGTGATATGGTATGAAATGTAGGAAACATGTAATGTTTAAAATGAATAGAGCATTAAGGCCGGTGCTGAGTACAGTCAGTTGAGGTACCAGAACAGTATAAGGGTTGAAAGAAAACCCTTAGAATGTTACAAATATGGGTTGAAAGGAAACCCTGAAGGTTTTAGGAGTTAGAAACTGGCTGGTTGATATTCAGCATGAGAAGGTTCCTTGTCTACCAGAAAATACATGAAAGGGACCTGGATAAATGAAATGTATGAAATGATTACAAGAAATGTATAACATAAAAGAAATGTCTATACTGTAGGATATAAAATGAGAAACCTAGGGTCATAGAGGATCTAGGTATGGGGTGGAACCAATGATTGGGCCCCTGAGTGGGAACAATGCCATGTGATGGGTATGGAGGTAGCACAAAGCTGGCATAAAACTGCTGTGTATTACTTCCTCTTTTTTAATGCAATGATGAAAGTATGATAGTGGGTGCACAGGGCTGAAACGATGCCAAGTGATGGGTATGGAGGAAGCTCAAAGCCAGCATAAAACTGCTGTGTATTGCTTCCTCTTTTTTAATGTACTGAAGAAGATATGATAGTGGGTGCACAAGGTTCTGAAACAATGCCTATTTATGGGTGCCTGATATTACACATGAAGTGTCTGAGTTGTAGTAATCAGAGTGAAATAGTTAGGGGGAGACAGTCATTACAGACAAACTGTTTACTGACTGCATAGACGAATACTGTGCTGAACTGTGTGACAGCCCCAGAGTAATGTTGTGAAAGTATTGTCGTATTGCAGTAACTTGGTATGGTGGACAAAGCTAAAAATAGCTGAATTAAGGGACCCTAGGGTGAACCTTTCATAGTGGACGAGAGAAAGTTTCCACCAACCCCCATTCTACTGTTTTGGTAGAATATTTATGACTGAAAGAGGGTTCTTGAAAAAAAACAGTATTGTTTTGAGAACTGTTTTTTTCTTAAGGTGGGGGGGTGTGACGGAGTTAGGCTACACCCTCAACTGTGACTGATAGACCACTTTTCTATCTCCTTATTTCCTAGCTACCAAAATGTCTGTGCACAACAGTTAATGCTTTTCTCTTTGCTTTTCTTCCCCCCTCCACCTTACGTTGGACACCTATTGCAGCTCTTTACTATCCCTACTAAACTTCCTACTAGTTCTCTCTTTTCATTCTTTTTCCATTTCCATCCATCCAGTCCCTGGAATGATGCCAAACTCCGGGAGAGGTGTTGTGTAAAGTACATAAGTGCATTTTGTGTATAAAAAGCATGAAGGCTATTTTAAATAGGAATGAATACAGTAAGCAAAGCCTTTTTAAATAAAAAGGATTCAGAAGGCATATAAAACAATACTAATTTAATGAGTAGTACAGTTATAAGTACTCTTTAAGGTATTTTCATAAATTCACACTATAGACCTGTTACTGTATAAGGTTCTATGTATGAGAATGTAGTATACTTTATAAAAGTGCTAAGTCACTATGGATCAGAGACATACAGAGTCAATATCTGTGGAGATATAAGGTGTACCTTTAACAGATCCAGGAATTTCCCTTAAACAATCCTCCCCCCTTGGTTTTGAAACAACATGTCCAGACATGTAAGGGCTTAGTCAGGTGACCCCCACCAATAAGATATAAATACCTTTTCAATAAGTTCACTTCAGTTCAGCCCAGTGGGGTTCAGCCCTGAGAGAAAGAGGAGAGAAGTTCTACTACTGCTACTGTAGACAAGCTGTTGAATGCAGATGAGAAGGGTCTTAGGAGCTCTAAGATCCAGGACTGTATTATGGAAGAAATTACTGATGTTAAGTAGTGATTTTCTTTGCAATTTTTTTGTTTTCATTTATTATTTTTCAAACTTCTGAAAAATAAATATCATACCAAGGTGTGTTCTAAACCTGTAAATTTGCCTTGTCTGAAGTTTATTCCCGCACGCTGTGACACTAGTGTAAATGCAAAAAGATTTAGATCTGATTTATTGGGAGAGGTGAACAAGGGAAGGGCAGTAATCTGATGCTTGATTCTGGATCAGATTTGATCAGACTAAGCATGCATGCCTCTAAGAGTCCCTCTAACACAGTTACACACACTCTGGGTACCCAGTTGATCTGCAGGCTAGCCAGAAGCATTGCCCAGGATAGGCCGGCAGTTTATTCTGTTGTTGGGGCCCTTAGGAAGGAACAACATGACATGCACTTTAACCCACAATTTATATTCCAGAGCTGGATTGCTCAGTTCGTAATGATTAACCAACACAATTAAATCAGATGATACACTTTGATTTGAGCTCTGTTGCAGGGAGCTACCCTGATGTTTACTTACGCTACCCAGACCAGGAGGCAGGATGGATGACATGAAGACCTCAGGATGATTGACTGCTGTGCCAGGAGAAGCAGGGCCCATACGATGCACCGTGGTGGTCAATCCTGTTCAATGGTGTTGAGCAGGGAGCTGAATCCCCAGGTGGGTCTTTCGTCGGATATATGCATGACCAGCAATCTAGGCCGAGATGATGAGGCTCAAACCAGGTGAACAGCTTGGATACAGTCTGGTAAAATGCTGGATACACTTTCCAGTGAGCGTGACACATTCAAGCAATAAGGGGAACCAAATCATGACCCACACTGCACATTCAGCAGAATTATAGTAATGGACAAGCAAATACCACAGTTCGGATGACAGTTCAGTTGCAATCAACAGTGTCTCTGTGCAAACCGTATGCTCTGTGGTTGTCTCAAGTCCTGACAGGCTGATCGCATGAAGCAAATCTTCGGTCCACCCCAGGCGAATTTTACTTTGTCACAATTTAGAATTCCAGTCATAATCACAGCAAATTCGGATAAAGTCTGAGATATTAATGCAGAGTTCTTCACTTGAGAAGATGGTAGCAGGCAGGCCAGACACAGCCTTCCCGCCAATTCTTCCATGTTACTATGCATGAGCAGCTACTCGAATCACTCGATTTGTTCACTCTCTCACCTCCAACTACACACTGACTCATTGCTGCAGGCAGCTCTGGGACTTCCCAGTGATCCAAAAGGTTTGGTTGGTGGATCCATCTGTCTGTCACAGCATGGGCTCCCCCTCCAGGTCCATTTAGGCGTCAAACAGTAAAAACAACAATTACTACAGAAATTTACTCCCACAAGACCCCTGGGGACAGTCTCCATTTTAGGGTCCCCAAAGGTACTGATTGGTCCAAACTGGTAGTCCAGAACCAAGATGGTGGTGCAAAACAGAAAGTCCATGCTGCAAAGGACAGCAGGTTAGACAAACTACTATATTATTACTATTAAAGCAGATAATCAGCAAACAATCACAGATTCTAGAAGGGCTTCCTCTGCGTAATTAGCGATGGTAGAATGAAGCAGCTGTATTGCAGCCCAGGCGGGACTCGAGCTTAAAACCACTCAGCCCCTACCCAGAATAATTATAACCCATGAAAATGATGCCTCTTAAAGAGACAGGCATGGAGGCTAACAGGACACTGACATGCAAGCACTTTTAAAACTGTTAGAACACAGAGCACCAGCCTGGCAGTGGACATTTAGGTAAGCCCAGGAAGACAATTTAGGAATCCCCATTTATAGGGGGGGTTATAATATATATATATATATATATATATATATATGTGTGTGTGTGTGTGTGTGTGTGTATATATATATATATATATATATATGTGTGTATTAGTGGAGAAATCCAGCTTCAGATACCATACAATATTTACAAAGTTGTTCTTTGAGGTTAGTTCACATAAAGGTGAACCAAGCTGGCTGTAGCGAAAATTGTGTACATCACTTTGTTTTCAACATATGGGTGGCAAAGGGCATGATGGGAGCTGCAATGTTAGTCTATGGCAAATTGCTCAATTTTGGAACAGTGTAACTTTGTAAACCTTAAGTATTTTAGCACAATAGCAGGAAAAAGCACATCTATGGGACCAGGTCTTGACAGTCTGCAAATTTCAGCCCAAAGGACCCAACCATTTGCTTGCAGGATGATGGCGAAGATGTGCAGTCATTAGGTGCACACTTTCACAAAATACTTTCACAAACACCTAAAGTGTCATAGCATCGACACTTGCAGAGACGGCGAAAGTGATTTTGAAAGTATTTCAGAATGTGCAAAATCCTATTTTGGATCTTGCGAACCCCAAAATATCATATGTGTAGTCTGTGTTATGTGTTGGTGGCAGGGTGTGGCCCAAGATGTCCAGTTGTCTGTAGTGATATGTGTTTAACGGTGCATGGAATGTCTGGGATGAGAGTAAACAGTTATGACCTTATGCCACAGCCCGATGGGAGCATGGGTGTGTGGTTTTGTGGTTTACATAGTTGTGTTATTCCTGTTATCTGCTGCTGGTTGTGTGTGATTGGCTGTGTTGCATTGGTCCTTCCCCTACTTGCATGTATGTGTGTGTGTGGTGGTGGGGGTGGGAGTGGGGGGAATGCACAGTTAGGGTTTTCAACCCTAACACCGAATTTCCTCACTTTTGTTGCTGTGAAACATCCCTAACGGATGCATTAAATGGAGTTTTTTGCCATGAATATTTGTATATATACAGTGTACATATATATATATATATATATATATATACACACACACACACATATATGATGTATACCCATCGAGAGGGCTAATTAGGCCTTGATGGGTGTACTTCCGAGTGTTCCACCCTTACCCATTGTTGTGAATATAGTACATTAGCATGGTTATTGTTATAGAGATTGCTGTTGTGATCATGTTACAGCACCTGAAGGTCTCTTGCAGCAAGAAGGGAATGGAGTTTAGTGAGTGCACATAGGAGTTTGAGGGATTTCTGTGTTTGGAAGGGTTTTGTGTATCTTTTTCCCAGGTTCTTTTGCAGCTTGTTTATTGGTTTGGCTAACTCCCTAATAATGTGCTAATTGTATTATCAGTATTGTCCCAGTAATTGTTTGATTAGTGCAGGTATATAGCTTTAGTTAGTGTAGGTATATGGCTGTAAATGTTTAGTGCAGGTATACAGCTGTAATTGTTTGATTAGTGCAGGTATATACTTTTAATTGATGGATAGGTCACAGGTATACAAGGAAATAAATGATGGCCTTTTCTATGGGCAAAAGTTCCCATCCATGTAATATATATATATATATATATATATATATATATATATATATATATATATATATATATTCATGGCAAAAACTCAGTTTAATGCATCAGTTAAGGTTGTTCACAGCAACAAAAGTTAGGAAATTCGATGTTAGGGTTTCCACCCCTTGCACCCTCCGCCCCCACCAACAGGCATCAGGTGTGCGTTGAGGTCGTCGGTCCTAACTCTCACCCCATCCCACGTGCAAACAAGCTGAGGTGGTGCAGTATAGGAGAATGGTGTGAGAGTTAGACCGACGACCCCAAACACACACCTGGCTGCCTGTTGGGTGAGGGTATTGCATGGGGAATCCCAACATCGAATTTCCTTACTTTTGTCACTGTGGAACAACCCTAAATGATGCATTAAACAGAGTTTTTTTGCCATGAATTTCCCTTCTTTTTGAGAATGTGCACTAAAAATAGTGAAGTAACCGTAACGCAAACACAAGTGCAAACGCTAATGCGCATGGTGACGTAAACGTAAACGATAATGCAAATGGTAATAGAAACACAAGCGCAAAAGTTAATGAAAAGAGAAACGTCAATGCAAGCACGTATGGAAACGCAAACCATAACACGCATGGTCATGGTAATGCAATTGGAAATGCAGACACAGTAACAGCAATGATGATGCCAAAGGAAACACAAAGAGAAACAGAAATGCAAATAAAAGTGGGTTCACAAACGCAAATGGAAACGCACACAGTGACACAAAAGGAAACGCAAACAAAAACAGTAATGGAAATGCAAACATTAACAGTAACGCAAACGCAAGTGCAAACAAAAACACAAAGGGTAACGCACATGGTAGAGTAGACAGAAACGCTAACGCAAACGGTAACGGAAACGCAAGTGGAAATGCTAACTGTAACAGTAATGAAAACGCACAGCCTTTTTTTCCCCAAAAGCTGCATAGAGAAACACAGTGACTACAAAGAATGTATGCATAATAATGGCCCTCAGAGCAGAAAATGAACACTTGGAATACTAAATTGCTTATATTGACATCACTTATGGGCAAATTGACATCACTTATGGGCAAAGTACTAGGAAGCATATTGAAGGATAAGATATTGGCTTCATTAGAGTAAAATAATATGACAGATTCATTGCAGCATGGGTTCACCAAGTCTAGGTCTTGTCAGACCAATCTATTGACCTTCTATGAGAATGTTAATCGAGAACTAGACTTGGGTAATTTGGTTGATGTTGTTTTTATGGACTTCGCAAAAGTCTTTGATAAATTGCTGCACAATGAGTTGATTGCTGTCCTGAGCGAATTTAAATTAGAGACTAATGTAGTATGTTGGATCACAGACTGGTTGAGGGATAGGAGTCAGAGGGTGGTAGTTAAGAGGGTTTATTCAGATTGGGCCCCTGTGACAAGTGGTGTCCCCCAGGGTTCGGTCTTGGAACTTTGCTTGTTTAATATTTACAAATCTACTTTGAAAATAAATACCCCTAATGTTTGGTTATCTAAATTTGCAGATGACTGCAGATTAGAAGCTATTGTTAACAACCTGACTGATGTAGCATCCTTACAACTAGCTAGTGGTAACATAGAGACATGGACAGAGTTAGATAAATTGGAATTGAACTCTGCAAAATGTAAGATTATGCATTTGGGAAATAAAAACATTAGAGCGGTTTACAAAATTGGGAGCGATTTGCTATCTGTCACTATACAAGAAAGGGATTTGGGCATTATGATCACCCCTGATTTTAAATTTAGTCATCATTGCTCAACTCAGATAAGAAAGGCAAATCAAAATTTAAATAGCATTCTTAGACATACAGTATATCCAGTAGGGATGCCAGAGTTCTGATCCCGTTGTATAGTTCCTTGGTTAGACCACATCTGGAGTATTGTGTTCAGGTGTGGTCACAATACAAAAGGGAAGATATTTTTAGACTAGAGGGTATTCAGAGAAGAATGACTAAAGCTATAACAGGACTCAGGACTAGATCTTATAGGGAAAGGATGGAACTCCTGGGCCTGTATTCACTACACTACCGAAGGTTCAGAGGGGACATGTGTATGCTTTATAAAGCTATTGGGGATTCTTCATTGCATGTGGAGATGGAAATTATATTCAAGACTGATCGGACAAGCTCTAGGAAACATTCTAAACAAGTTTTTCTGTCTAGGTGGAATTTAAAAATTAGTAAATATTGGTACAGCCAAAGGGTGGTCTCATCCTGGAATGATCTCCCTGCGGTAATTATAGAGAGTCCTAATATGGATACTTTTAAGTCTAGATTGGACGTGGAGTTCATGGATAGGGTTTATGAATTTTAAGCAATCAAGTAATCTGGCATAGGGCAAGCTATTAGGATGTAAGTCCATAACTGCTTGAATTCTTTCCTATGATTCCTATGATATCTCAGGAACTGTACAGCGCAGAAAAAAAATTAAAATTTCATATGATTTATGACTTTCCTGGCTAGTTTTGTACTCAGTCTCCTGTTAGGGGGCTCAGCATTTTTCTGACTAAAAGTCTGTATCTCAAAGTTGCCAGATAATGGCTCAAAGAAAGGAAAGTGAATGCCTGTGAATGTTAGTCTATATGGAAAATAGTCAATCAGAGTGCCGAAGTTTGCAGCCCTGTAATATTTTGTCACCAAACCACCAAAAGGCATATCTGTGGGATGTTGGCTTTCTTCCCTCCAAATTTCAGCCCAAAAGACCAAATTGTTCTTTTGCAGCAGGGTGGCAAAGAATTCCTGTTATTTTGGGCATAGTGTTACAAAGTAGTGTGGCAAATCACGACATTTTCACAAAAAAAATCACAAAACTGTCTAATGTGCGACTCTACTTTGTGACACTACTGTTTCAAAAAATTTCAAAAACATATTTCTGGGGTGTTTAACCCCCCCCCCCCCAAAATAGACATGGCTAGCATCCTCAGGGCTCGACTAGGTGAAGACAAAAATAATTGTGTCCCTAGAGGGTCCCAAATTTAAATGCCAAGCATTTCTTTGACAAGTAACTGAAAACAAATGGTGGATTTGCAACACTACAGGGGTCATTTGCGACACTAAAAACTGCATTTGTGACACTGTCAAACTTTTTCTTAACTTTTCCCATTGACTATAATGGGAAGCTTGTTTTTTGAATAACTTTTGAACCGTTTAATATTTTTTCATGAAATCTTCTAAAGACACATCAGGGACACTGGCCACATGGTTCCTGAAGTTTTCAGACCAGTCGCGTAAACTGTGTGACCTGTAGGCGCGAGCAAAGAATGAGCAAAAAAGCATAAATATGACTTTCTATTGCACTTTATAGCTCTGCAACCTTTTATCTGATCGTTACAACACTTGGCAGATCCAGAGATCTATGGTACTGCTCCATACCTGCCAAATTGCAGGCATATCCATCATACAGTGGCAAAGTTATTAAGCTGCAAAATTTCACACTTTAACCTTAAAAGGGGTACTCAACCCTAACTATAGTGGCACTACCGTGCCACTATAATACATATACATAGATAGATATTCTTTGTAAAAAACTTTGTTGATGCCCCAGTAAGTGCAATTAAATGCTGCAAAAGTAGGGAGATGTGGCATTAGGGTTTCCAACCCTAAATCCCCACCATCACTCCCCCAAGCAGCAAAAGAAAAGCTGTCCTGAGTCTTGGCAAATCAGGGGTGGGGTCTTCCTTGGGGTTTTCAATGCTAACACTCACCCCATTCTGATATAGTTTTTATACATACAAACTGTGTCTTCCCTCACATTGCCAGTGACCTGTGGACCCTGCCTGAAGAAAACAGATCACGTCTGACCTTATTTGCTCATGGAATGCTGTTGAATCAAAATGTTATCACAAGAGCTCAACTGAGCATGCTCAGAACAGAAAAACACAAAATTTTAAATCCTTATAAATCTGGAACCATTTAATATTTTTTCAAGAAATCTTTCAAATGCACTGCCTAAGGACATCATGCCTGCACCCTGAAAGTCTGGGGAAAAATTCCATTCCATGTAGGCTGTATGTGAGAGTAAAAAAAATCCCATGTCAAGTATAGAATAAAATTAGACATCTACAGAAAAATGACATATGCAGATCTCAAACTGCACAAGTTGGCGTCACAAAACTTTCCACAGATTTACATCTTGCCTCCTAGACAACACTTGCAGAACTTTAGCTGATTTTGTCAAATGCTACCAAAGCTATTAAGGTGCAAAGTTAGGGGTTTAATATTGAATACCCTACTCAACCCTAACTATATGGGTGCTACTGTGCCCTTATAATACACACACACACACACACACACACACACACACACACACACACACACACACACTATATTGTATATATTAAATAGTGTCAGCCGCAGGACTGATCCTGGAAGGGACACCACTTGTAACACCAGTCCAGGCAAACTAGATGCCATTCACCCTGGCCCTCTACCTCTAATTTTCTAATCCAATTTGCTACCTACTTCACAATGTTTAGATCTAGGACCATTTCTTCCAACTTAATGATCATTTCCCTATGGGGTACTGTCTCAAAGACTTTTCAACGATTCAGATAAATTATGTATTCTGGTTTGCCTTCCTTCATGGCCTGAATGATCAGATCAAAAGCTATGTTTACATGTTCACACCACTCCTTCCTGATCTCTGCTGTGATGTGGCCTGAAACATTACATGCAATGTAAGAGGGCAGCAGCAAAGGCAAATAAAATGTTGGGCTGTGTCACTAAGGGGATCAGCAGAAGGCAGGAGAGGTCATATTTCTACTGCATAGGCCATTGTTGAGACATTACCTGGAGTACAGCGTACAGTACTGTGTCTATGTCTTGAAAAGGATATAAATCTATTGAGTCAGTCCAAAGGAGGGCAACAGAGATGTATATGGGCCAGCAGGGTAGGACATATGAGGAGAGACTAGAAGCACTGAATATGTACTCCCCAGAGGAGAGGATGGGGGGAGGACATGACTGAGACCTTCAAGTATTTGAGAGAAATAAACAAGGTGGACAATGCCAGTCTTTTCAAGATCAATGGAAACAGGACCACAAGGGGGCACAGTTTCAAGTTGGTGTGTGTGTGTGGGGGGGGAGAGTTAGGAGCAAGACCAGGTGTCACTTCTTTACAGAGTTGGTGGTGGCAGGTTGGAATGGGCTTCCTGAGGAAGTGATATATTTGGAAACAGTAGAGGATGAGATAGAGTTAAAGGGAAAATAAGGGACACTGGGGGGCAGACAGAGAGGTGGGGCTGGTTGGGGAGGAGACAGGGTCATTAGCTGGAAACTGAGGACCCTGCAACATGAGTAGAGTCAGTTGACCACAAGGCCTTCTTCTGCTGGTGTATCATATGTTCATGTGTACATACTTCTTGTTTTTAGGTAGTTTAAATGGAGGCGATATACTAATCTTGGCTTACAACATACTGAAAAAGCCAAAGTTATCAAAATACATCAATCATGTATAAGTTCTATAAATCTACTTACCCCAATTATAATCACAGTATAAGATGCTCCAAAATCCATCAAACCCATATTCAGATCATACATTTCAGTGCCAATTTTGCATTCTCCTGTTTTGTGCCTGAGGGAAACAGGAAGATTAAGCTTGGTTGGGTATTGCTTTTCCTTAAAATCTGCACATGTAATTCCACAGAATTATATCATCAGTAGTGAGACAGGTATTTTTTTTTCAGTTTATCTTTTTATTAAAATTTGAGCATATGAGAAAGCACACATCTAATACAATAGAAGACTATCCTCCATGTAAGGTATAAAATATCACTTAACAAAACACAGTATTTAGGGTAAACATATTGGAGATGCCTTATATACAAGTATTGATAATAAAACACAAACCTAGACAGGATGTAAGTGGAGAGCAGAAGGGTTACAATCAATAGGGTATTATATGATCAGAAATAGCAACCATGTATGAAATACATGCGAGGGCAGGCTATGGCAAGGCATTCAGTAAATTGTAAAAAGTGATAAATGTGGTAATATGAACAATGTTCAGTAATGGAGAGGTGAATATAAGAGAAAAGTGTGCAAGGAAAGAAAGAAGAGAGAAAAAGGCAAGGAAGAAGGGAAGGAGAGAGGGAGAAAACAGGGAAGAAGGGGAAAAAAGAGGAGAAATCTGTGTACAAAAGTTTTGAGAAAACCTAATCTGAGAGCAAAATAAGAAGGAGGGCTAAATATCCCTAAGAATTAGGGTCTAGAAGAACTAGGTTCGATGTACTTGAAGTAATCCTGCCAACATCTGTCATATACAGTGAGTCAGTTATGAGTAACATGAGATAATCGGTCTAGGGAGGCATACTGAGAGAGGCTTTGAAGAACATCTGAAAGAGTAGGCACCAGAGTTGATTTCCATTTCATAAGAATCAGATGTTTGACCAGAAGAGAAAGTATGTTTAGCCATCTAAAATGTGCAGGTGAGAGGAGAGAGCTATTGGGGATAAGGATGCCTAGAAGGAACTACAGACCAGTGAGCCTCACATCCATCATGGGAATACTGATGGAGACAATCCTGAAGAAAAGGCTGGTGACCCTTCTGGAGGTGAATGGGCTGCAGGACAGTAAGCAGCATGGCTTTGTCACTGGCAGATTATGCTAGACAAACCTGGTAGAGTACTATGATTGAGTAACTAGGCAACTGGACAGGGGCCATGCAGTGGATGTCCTGTATCTAGACTTTGGTAAGGTATTCAACTTGGTGCCACATGAGACACTGGGAAGTAAGCTACAAGGTACAGGGGTGGGAGCAAAGTTGGTGGGCTGGGTGGTGAAGTGGCTGCAGGGGAGACAGCAGAGAGTGGTGGTGGTGGGGGGGAGCTATCGTCCCCAAGGGTGGTGACGAGTAGGGCTCAGTGTTGGGACCAGTGCTGTTTGGGATATTCATTGCAGACATTTCGGTGGGTATCAAGAGCAAAATCAGTTTGTTTGCTGATGACAACAAGATGGTGGTGGTGGTCAATGATCTAGAGGGTTGGTAAGGGCTGCAGGAGGATCTGGCTAAACTGAAGTCCTGGTCGGATACCTGGCAGCTGGGATTCACGCCAAAAAATGCAAGGTGCTGCACTTTGCAAATTTTGATTGTAGTACTCCTTTAATGTCTGCTTCAAGTATATCCCCACACAGACCCTGCACAACCAGTATCTAATTCTATTTGAGATGTCATGAGTATGAAATGCACTATAGAAAGTCAAATGCTGTTCTGTCCTATCCTGTCCTATACTATCCTTTGGCACTAGCTTTCCTCACATGTTGATCAATCTAATATATTAGTGCTGAGCGATGTCCTTTCTCCACAGTAAATGTTTCTCATGACCATTAAAATAAAAAGGGAATCATTTTCATTGAAAATAATCCCTTGCATCTTCATCATACAGGTATCAATATTTGCCTACATGTGGGGGGCTTTTATAACTGTAAGAGTACCCGAAACATGGACTTTGAATAAGTGGAGTGTTCTTTTCGACTGCAGAAGGAGATTTTTTTAATAAAAAAAAAACACAAACTCAAAGACAAAAAAAAACTTGTTTTCAATGAGTACTCTATGAATTATACTACGCACAGTAAAATTGTCTCTTATGGTTGTTAACCAGAGCAAGTTACTGAACACTCTTTCAAACAAATGAAGCATTTTCAAGTTACCTGTATAATAAATACAATATATAGAGATGTAAGGAGACATTTAAAAACAGAACATATTTGGTTAACTTACTTTCCTCTTTGTAACGTCCTGTACTCAGAGACACCATAGTTTTTGTAAATGGTCCCAAAATCTTTATTGTCTACAGTAATATTCACATCTTCACTCAAAGCATTTAAAAATCTATTGAAAGAGAGACATGAGTTACGATGCTTTGCACAATTATTAGGACTAAAGTGAAATTCATTCATCTTCACCAAGTTTATCTATATCTATCTTTATAGATAGATATATACAGATATATCTTTGTGGCATTTATTTATTTATTGTAATGTTTCACCAGGAAGGGCACACTGAACAACAAGTTGCTCATCTCATGGCGAGTCCCAGGGGAAAGGGTACAGGGGAAAACATATAGTCAAAACAATAATTCAGTTATACAATAAAAGCATGTACAGTCTACACATAGCTGAAAATTACATAAGAATAAAACTGATGTACATATTAAGTGGAACATGGCAACGATTATACAGTAATAACACTCATGGACAGGTAAGTGCAACTGTCCGGCTTTATCCAAGTGGGATTTGCATAAAACCAGCTTGCATGTGGACAGAGCAAGAGTAAGGGTAGCAACCGGGGGGGGGGTAGAAAGGGGTAGGGGTAATGTGTAGGTCTAGAAGGGGAGGAAGGGAAGCAGTGGGGACGGTTGAGCACAGTACTGGGGTAGGATGGTTGTAAAGTATTGGTTAGAAGACAGTAAGGGAAGGAGAAGCTTGTGATTAGGCACAGTTATGACAGGGATGGTTCCACTATGCTGCAGCAACAAGAAATTTGTTGACCACTGGCACAGCGACAGCACAACACCGCCAATTGGTGTTGTGCTGTCACTGGGGGAAAAAGAGTTTTCTGTGGGAACATTGGCCCCACACCCCCATGGAGGGGGCTGTGCCCCCTCACCCCCCACACTAAAGATTACTAACTCAGTCGGAGCTACTTCGGGAAGGGGGCCAAACACTCCAGCGCCGGCAGTGTCTGAATACCTGGGGACCATCACAGCAAACTGCCGAAAATGTTGCTGTGATGGTCTTCACGGTATTTGCATCACTGCGCCATCAGTATACCAATTGTGATTAGTCACAAGTACAATTTACAGAGAGGAAGTTATGTAGGGTTGTAGAGATGGAGTAGAGGAGGATGAGTGATGAATCTGGAGGGGAAGAGTGTTCCATATTTTAGGGAAGTGGTGCGAGAAAGCCATCTGGCCTGCAGTGGTCGATCAGTGAGGGACTACCATTAAGCGGGTGTCAAAAAATCTAAGGGCATGAGAAGGAGGGTGAGAAGTGATGAAGCAAGATAGGAGGGGAGAGTGGCAAACCAAAATTTAGACACAACTTTTGCACAATGGAGGTGGCATCGATTTCCTAATGAGGGAAAGGCCAGGGAGTGGTAGAGGTTACAGTGATGGGTGAGAGGTGGGGCGTCCAAAGTGAAGCAGCAGAAGGAGTCCTAAATGGTGTCCAATATGGATAAGGAAGACTTGGGAGCAGCACTATAGACCACATTGCAGTAGTCAAAAATAGGTAGGATCATCTTCTGGACAAGCTCACATCTACCCAGTAACGGAAGGCTACAGTGGTTCCTGTATAATGCGCTGAGCTTGAGGCACAGATTTTTCAGGATTATGTCAATGTGACCAGAGAAGGTGAGATGTTGGTCAAGCCACACCCTGAGGTACCTAAAAGATGAGGTGTCCTCAAGGACTGTCCCATCAAGGGTATGAAAGAATGGGAGGTAGGGGAGCCTGGAGAGACTCTACCTTGTGCCAAAGGTCATTGAGACTGTCTTGGTGCTGAGTGAGAGTTGATGGGAGCTAAACCAGAGCTTAACTTTATCCAAGTCATGTTGTTAAACCCTGATATGCTATTATTTCACAAGTATGCTGGACTTTGTCACCTTTTATTAAATCTAATGCACTGGGTTGGACACTTTTTGCTGAATGTCACTGAGGCACAGATCAGGAAGCATAAGCAGACCAGGGGAAGTTATAAAATTTACAAGTAGCATTTTATTATCAGTAACAATAAAATAAAAAAAAATAAAATTGTGAGGATAGGTCTTATACAGGCAGTTCAAACGAAACAAAGTCCTTCCTCTGAGGGTATCTCTTCCTGGCAATTAACTTCTGCATCCTGGCTTGTTAAGATACATCTCCTGTTTTTCAAAAAATGCATCAGAACTTTGTCAATTTCTTTCCTGCACATGCAACAAAACAGAACATTGTATTCCAGAACTGATCTCCTGTTGACAACTCTGCAAATGAGCTTGTGGGTGTCCAACTGCATCTTAAGGTTATCCCCCTGAGTTCCAACTAACATTTTTCAATCATTTCAACAATGAAACTATATACTGTACATTCATAAATCAAGGGATCCCATTTTCACATACAGATTCACATAGTATATATTTTTTAACTACAGAGAAGGAAGGGAGAGAACAAAATAATAGAAACAGCAAGTGAAGGAAGGGAGCTAATGGGGGAATTGTGGGAACATTGGAGTGGCCAGTTCTGAGGTTCCACAAGGAAGATTTGATTGCACAGTCAGACAGGCAAGAGTCAGACAAGTGACAGATGAGGAGAGGACAGAGTAGATAATTACTTTTAACTCTCTCTGCATAACAGATAGGAAAAGGGCCAGGGACTTATACAGCCCTGTCACACTGAGTCCCATGTTTTACCATACCATACTCTGTGTGTGTGTGTGTGGGGGGGGGGGGCGATGACAGTGGCTGTCACATATGTTACCAAGTGGCTTGTTATATGTGTTATGGAGCTTGTTATACTTGTTACTTGTGTTATGAAAGAGGTTGCTACATGTGTTATTGTAGTGGTTTGTAGTGTGGTCAGTAGCAGTGTGTTATTAAGGTGTCAATAACACATTAATAGTGTGATAGTATATATAAATACAGTGCTCCTTTACTATAGAGAACCCCTCTATAAGGAATTTCTGTTATACTGAACACCTGCGATGGCTCCCATTGTTACCTACAGTAATTAGGCATATTAACACCTCACTATAGTGAACAATAGCTATACTAAACAAATTGGCTGGCTACAGAGGTGTTCCTTATAAAGAGGGGCCACTGTATGTAATATATAGATAATATAGATACTGTATATATAGTACTTGTTAGGTATTAATATGTTATTAAGGTGTTCATAACACATACATACAGTGTAATTATTCAATATATATGATGGCTTTTTCTATGGGGATAAGGGCCCAACCATGCATTATATATATATTTATATAAGAAGAAGAAGAATAATCAGCATTTATACAGCGCTTTTCATACACAGTATCTCAAAGCGCTTTACAAGCAATGCTAGACTGGTAGTGAAGTGACTGAATGTGTGGTGGCGGCCATATCACACATCATCACCCACACACAGCCTGGATAATTGCATGAACTGGTTTATGGGAAGGGGAATGTTGGCCAGGACAATTATCTGCCCACTTTTGTACAAGAAAGATTGGGTGACTAATTGAAGGTGGCAGATGATCAAGAGTGGTGGATAATAAGGGTAGTGGACTAGCAAAAATGTTATACAAACAAAATTTGGTGGATAATTACTATATATATATATATATATATATATATATATATATATATATATATATTATACAGGCACAGTAGTGCCACTATAGTTAGGATTGAGTACCCCATTTAAAGTTAAATCTGAAATCTGGCAGCTTGATAACTTTGCCACTGTATGACAGATTTGGCATGCATGGTCTGGTACCATAGATCTCTGAACTTGCCAACTTTCGTTATGGTCGAATGTACGGTTGCAGAGCTACAGAGCACCGAAAAACGCACAAATTATGTATTTTTGTGCATTCTTTGCTTGCATCTACAGCCCGCACAGTTTGCTTGATTGGTCCAAAACCTTCAGGGAACATGCAGCCTGGTCCCTGATGTGCCTTTGGAAGATTTCGTGAAAAAATATTGAACAGTTCAAAAGTTATTCAAAAAACAAGTTTCCCATTATAGTCAATGGGAAAAGTTAAAATATGCATAAGTGTTGCAAATGCACTTTTTACTTTTGAAAATGACCCTTGTAGTGTCGCAAATCGGCCATCTTGTTTTCAGTTGGTGATAACAAATGCTTGGCATTTAAATTTGGGACCCTCTAGGGACACAATGCTTGTTGTGTTCACCTAGTCGAGCTCTGAGGATGCTAGCCATGTCTTTTTTTTTGGGGGGGGGGGGATAAAACAACCCAGAAACATGTTTTTGAATTTTTGTGTAGTGCCACAAAGTACTTTCAAGATATGTGACACTTTCATGATTTCGCTTTGCTAAAGTGTCGGATTGGCAAAAGTACTTTGCAACACTATGGCCAAAATAACAGGTAATCTTTGCAACCCTGCTGCAAAAGAATTGTTTGGTCTTTTGGGCTGAAATTTGGAGAGAAGAAAGCCAAGATCCCACAGATATGCCTTTAGGTTGTTTGGAAACAAAATATTGGAGGGTTGCAAAGTTACCACACTCCGAAGTTGACAGTCTTTCCCGTAGGATAACATTACGGCATCTGCCGCACCTTTCAGGGCCCGTGTTTTTAAAACGGTTCGAGATACAGACTTTTCATCAGAAGAATGCTTAGTCCCCCACTAGGGTGCTAGGGTGTTAAGGACAAAACTAGCCAGGAAAGTCATAAATAATATGAGATTTTACATTTTTTCTATGTTGTACAGTTCCTGAGATACAAGGAATTTAGTATTCCAAGTGCTGATTTTCTGCTCCGAGGGCCATTATTATGCATAAATTCTTTGTATTCTCTGTGCTTCTGAATGCACCTTTTTGGGAAAAAAAAGGTGTGCATTTGCATTACTGTTAGCGTTTCCGCTTGCATTTACGTTACCATTTGCATTGGCGTTTACGTTTACTTCACCATGTGCGATACCCTTTGCATTTGTTGTTGCACTTGCATTTGTGTTACTGTTACCATTTGCATTTCTGTTACCATTTTTGTTTGCATTTACTTTTGCATCACCATGTGCGTTACCATTTGTATTTGCTTACGAGCTTGCATTTGCATTTCTGCTTGTGTTACTGTTTCCTTTGGTATCATCGTTGGTGTTACTGTAACCGTTTGCGTTTCTAATTGCATTACCATTACTGTTTGCATGTTCATTACTGTTTGCGTTTCCGTTGGCCTTAGCGTTTGCATTATCAGTAGCGTTTCTGTTGTCAAGTGCATAACTGTTTCCTTCTGCATCGCTGCTGCCATTAATATTTGTGTTTCTGTTAGCATTTCTGGTACCATTTGCATTTTCATTACCATTTTCATTACGTTTGCATTTCTGCTGCCTTTAGCATTTGCGTAACTGTTTGCATTATCATTTCTTTTTTCATTTATGTTGCCACTTGCATTTCTCTTACCATTTGCGTTATCGTTTCTGTTTGTGTTACCATGTGCGTTACCGTTTACGCTTGCATTTGCATTACCATTAGCGTTACTATTTTCTTTTACCTCACTGTTTGCGTTAACATTACCGTTTGTGTTTTTGCGTTTGTGCAGTGCAGTGCAAAACATTATGTTTTTGCTATTTTTCTGCACTGTTTTCTGCAACGCATAGCGCAGCCAGTGTGTGGTTGATTGATCTAACACTTGCCAGGTAGAAAGACCTGTATTCAAGGAACATGCCAGTTTTTGTTTGGAAAAAAAATGTTGTTCTGTTCCAGAGTTACTGCCATTTGATGTTGGCCCCCCCTCACAATTACAGATTTTTTTGGCCACCAGGTCCGCTATCTATCGCATTTTTGGCTGCGATTTCTGCCATTTTGTGGTGGAAGACTTCTTAAAGGTGCAGAAATGTAAATATTGAATATCTCTGGAATGGTTTGGTCTTTTCACATGAAATTTGGAAGGTGTTGAGTAGATGTCCTGGGGATGTGAATAATGTTGTTTACATGTTGGAAAAATAATTCACTGTGGAGATACTGCATGATACTAACATACTAAAATGCCAGCAGAATAGGCCTAATGGTCTTTTGCGTCTGCTTGATTGATCAGCCCCCACCCTGGGTGCTGACCTTGCTGCCCCCCTCGCCTTCTCTGGCTTCTCCCTTCCCAGTTCCGGATATTCTTGCTGCATTGGATTTTGCTTCCAGAACCCTTCCCCTGTACCTGTCCCAGCCCCTCTTGAACCACTCCACCGTCTTAGCCTCCACCAGCCCCCTAGGCAGTGCATTCCATGGCTCCACCACCCTCTCAGTGAAGTAGCACCTCCTCCTTTCTCCCTGAATTCCCCCCCCTCCAGCTTCCACCCATGCTCTCTAGTGGCCCCCTCCTCCTTCCTTCAAAGCACCCTGACTGTTCCTCCCCTATTTACCCTCTTCATGTACTTGAAGACCTCTATCATGTGCCCCCGGGCCCTTCTCTCTTCCAATGTGTACATATTTAGCTCTTCGAGCCTCTCTTCATAGGTCCTGTCCCCCAAGCCCCAAATCATTTTAGTTGCCCTCCTCTGGACCCTATGCAGTTAACGTTTCATGCATAGCGTTCTGCATGATGCTACTGGCTTGAAATTTATAGCGTAGGTAACCCTAGTGGTACGGAGGTACCTTGCAGTGGTTTGGTGTGTAAAACATTAACAGGTGCGGAATTATGCCACGCCGATGAATTAAAATTTAGTTCATTACTCTTCAATAACTTCTGAACCATGTGTTCGATTTGCCTGGCATTTGGAATGTACAAAGATTTATAATAATTTTGGGATCACTGGCACTTACGATTGCTGAATTGTGCATGTTACATTGTTTGCTCATGGCGCTGTGCGACCATTGAATGGATGTACACACAATTCTGGACACACGTTGTGCCTCGGTACATGTCTTCATTTACCAATTTTCATTTCAGTCAGTCATACAGTTTTTTTGCAGTGAAGTGACAAAAAATCACTTGGTGGGAGTGTGGAGCTCCCACCACCACATTCCATTCGCTATTTATAGTGCACATTCTCAAAAAGAAAGGAAATTCATTGGAAAAAAATCAGCTTAATGCATCAGTTAGGGTTGTTCCACAGCAACAAAAGGAAGGAAATTCGGTGTTAGGATTACCACCCCTTGCACCCCCATGCCCACCCCATCCCCACCAACAGGCATCAGGGTGTGCTTTGGGGTCGCCGGTCCTAACTCTCACCCCTTCTCCTATACCGCACCACCTCAGCTTATTTACATGTGGAATGGGTGAGAGTTAGGGCTGACAACCCCAACGCACACCCCGATGCCTGTTGGTGGGGAAGAGGTGAGTGTGGGGTGTAAGGGGTGGCAACCCTAATACCAAATTTCCTCACTTTTGTCGCTGTGGAACAACCCTAACTGATACATTAAATCGAGTTTTTTGCCATGAATATATATGGAGAGAGAGAATAGTTAATAGCAAAGTGTCATATATAAAGAAATGCAAGGGGCCTAACGAGCCCATAAAGCCACAAGCAGAAAGGACAAGGGGCCTTTATGAGTTTGGTAGGCCGTGAGATGGTAATATTTCATGACTGTACAGAACTTTGCTTCTGATATTTTATATATTATATAAGGATGGACACAAAATAGATTGTTTAGAAATGTTATTATAGTTGTAGTATAGTAAGATGGTTGTTAGATATGTTACTTGTGTTAAATGCAGTGGTTGTTACACGTTAACAGTGTTGTAATAAAGTGTATAGTGCATGTCTATACTGCTAATAGTTTCTGTATAAGTTGTTTATTACATAGTAATAAGCTAGGAAAAATTCATTAGTAGTGTGTATATTAGTTAATTTATATCTATCTACCTACCTACTGTACCTACCTACAGTGGAACCAGCCTGGATGCAGCTCAGTACCTTGCAGTAAATGACATGTCACAAAATATTGCATGAAAAAAATGACTCCTTTGCTATTAAAATGAAATGTTTCCTGCAACATAGTGTGTTGCATCCCGACTGACTCCACTCTGTCTGTCTGTCTGTCTGTCTGTCTGTCTGTCTATCTATCTATCTATCTATCTATCTATCTATCTATCTATCTATCCATCCATCTCTATCTGTCTGTCTGCCTATCTTTTTTTCTTTCTATTATGTTTTTATCCTCCTGTGGAGCCTGGTAGGTGGCTCTGGTCCCTTTCTTGGAGGGTATTTGATCTCCAGCCACACCGTTCCCCCGACACCTCCTAAATCCCCCACAGGATCCCCCCTGTGGCAGGACCAAGTCAAAGGAGCACCAGTTTTCCCCCACTCCTGGAGTGAAATCCAGACATCAGGGGGCCAGAACGGGGCACTGGTGTGGCCGTCATGGAGCCTGCCAGCTTCCTTTTCCTCCAGTTTTACTCCTGCCCCCTTCCCACTAATGACGTACATCAGTGACATGCCTCCCAACTTGCATCTCCCCCCGGCTGATGCCAGGGGGTGACTGATGAGGTGGACATCAAACCCTCCCTCCCTGAGAGAGAAGAGCAGTCCTCCAAATGCTTGATCCTCTCTTTCCCCTGCTGACCCCTGGAGGCCTGGGCTCATTCCTGAACCCAGGCTGCCAGCATGACACTAGGTGTAGCAACCAGTGCCTCAACCTCCAGCACCACCAGACTGGCCTGTCTATCTTGTGGGAAAGGTAGAATCATAACTCATGAGTGTCGGAGCAATGATAAATGATGATAAATTGTGCATTTTTTTGTCAGACCATTGCATATTTAAGAAATTATGCATGACAGGGTGTGGTATATCATGGGATATCATCACACCTTGGGTGGTTGGGCATGAGACCACAGGCCGAGTGTTCAGCACCTGAGAAGTGATGATATTCCATGATATACCACACCCTGGAGTGCATTATTGCTATTATGAACTGGCTTAAACATTTTAGCAGTAAAAAAATGAAAGAAACTTTAAAAACCTTTTCACAATTCCTTTAAAATGCCTGTTTTGGGATGTTGGAAGAATATCTTTTGAGAAAATAGTTCCTGGAGGGCACTGGGCAGCAGGTGGAAATGTATTGTGTCATCCCTGTGTTTGATCTGGTCATGCTTCCGACTCTGGGACTGGGAGAACATTTGTGTAGGATTTATTTTTTCAAAATACATTCTGTGAAAAGCATGATCTCTAGAGGAAAAGGAATCAAGGTTGAAACTTTCACTTTTGTGGTGGCAATCAGTAAGTATACTGGAAGGCCAGTTGATAGAACTGTTTTAAGAAAAAAATTACACATATTGTGTATAGTTTTGTGGTTGTTACATTTTTTTTTTAAGAGTCACTCGAGCCTCCACTTGCGCCATCCCGCCGGATATGCTGAAATGTTGTTGGTGGGTTTGATCAGCATGCACTACTGTTGTGTGAAGAGCGGGTGCATGCTTTTGTGTGTGCCACAGTCGGTAACAACTTTTTTCCTTTTTTAAAAGAAGAAATTAAGTCAGCTGGAATGACCAATGTTTCCCACTAGCTGGCAGGAGCACTGCTGCTATCCATGAAAGGAGCGGGTGAGTAAGTATGCCACATAAGCTGCAGAGAATGTTTGTTTTTGTCTGTTCTTGGTGGCTGGTAATGTTTTATTAAATGGGACTGAGGAGCTGCTGCTACTGACCATGACTTCAGCGTGGCTGTCTGGCTGCCCCTTGCCATCAGATTGATTTGTTGTGTGTCAGAAGATTGGTGGCCGGAGGTTTTTTGCAGCTGTGAGTATGTAGTGAGATATAATCACAGCTTCAAATGCCGTTAGCTAGGTGAAGAAGGGAACTGTGAATTAGGGGTAGTGACTTAGGCAACAGGATGCCAGGTGTTTGGATTTAAAACTGCCCTAGATAGCTTTTGGCAGAGAACAACAAGAGGAAGGAGGTGCTGTTAGAACTTTACCACTCCACTGGGGCTATATAGCCCACCCTTCCTCCCCCCCATCCTTAGCTAGTTCCACTTTTATAGACACAGGATTTGACTGACAACAGGAACTTCCTGTTTGGGAGCAGGAAGGGAGTGATCTCTCAGAGGCATAAAAGGCTCACCATCCTAGAAGAAAACAGTAGGTCTCCACCACCCCACCACCCCACCCCAGCTGCCGGAGGTCTGACTCTGAGCAAGTAAGAAGGAGACTACTCAGGAATACAGGAACTTCTTGTCCCAGAACAGGAAGAGCAGGAGCTGTAAGAGCATGGAGGCAGTAGGAAAGTAGGGAGAAAAAAATTAAAAAATAATTAAAAATAAACAGAGAGAGGAAAGAGTAAGCATACAAAATAACAGCTGAGGGGCCACAAATAAGACATGATGGGAGTGGTGCAGTGTGCAGTGGCAGTGGAGCGGCAGTCTTCTGGGAGACATTCTGGAAGATGCAGTGTTTCCTCATCTGTAAGCACCTCTCTGGGCTGAGGGAGGAGGTTGCTCATCTCCAGGCTGAGTTGGCCAGGATTCGGGGGACCTCCTCTCCCACCAAGGGACCACCAGGTCCACCACCACTGCCTCAGAGGATGCCAAGAAAGAGGAGCGGTTGGACCACAGTGGGCTCAGGGAGAGTGAGGGTGTTGTAACAGAGCCACATCCCTCCAGTTGTACCTCTCCACAATTTGTATGCCATTCTGGCAGAGTGTGGTTCCTCTATGGAGGCACCCACAGTGGTTACCAAGGAGGATGCTGGGAACCTCCACAAAGGAGACCCACAGGAGGGTGGCACAGGACCCCACAGGGGAAGGAAACAACTCCTGGTGGGGACTTCATTGTTAGGAGGGTAGAACTGGGGGAGGGGGGGAGAGGGAGGTAAGGTGCCTGTCTGGTGCCATGGCTTGGAGGGACAGGGAGTGAATCCTCAGAACTGGGGGAACAGCTGCACAGGTGAGGGAGCTGGATGTCATTGTCGACCTAGATAAAAATGACCTGGTAGGAAAGGGATCAGAGCAGTGCAAGACGAGTTTGTGGAGTTGGAGAGGGGCCTTAGACAAGTAGCACACACTGTAACCTTCTCGGAGGTGCTGCCTGTCTAAAGAATAGGTAAGGCTAAGGTGCTCAAAGGTTGAAAAACTGGTGCAGAGCTCAGAGTTTTGGTGTCATTGGGGACTGGGGAGCCACCTGGCGGGATACAGGCCTATACTGGCATGATGGTCTGCATCTGTCCAGGAGGGGAACCAGGATCCTAGGTGATAGGTTTAAATGCTTCATTGGCAAGCATTTAAACTGTCTGGGGGGGTACTGAAAAGGAGAAGGGACATCCCAGCCCCCCCAAAAAAATCAGGGTAGTTAGTGAGGTAAACACCAAGATAGAGAAGTTGATAGGGAGAAGGGTAGGAGTAAATGGAGAAAAAGACAAAGGCAGTAAGGACAGGGATGGGGCAAAAAGGGGTAAGGACATCAAAAAATGGAGAGTAATGAGTACCAATGCCCATAGTCTAGGTAACAAGCTCCCTGAACTGGTGGCCTTGATGGAAGAGGGACGCCTGTATATTGTGGCAGTTACAGAAACATGGTACACAAAGAACCATGACTGGGATGTCAACATACGAGGGTACACAATCTACAGGAGGGACAGGGAGGATATATGAGAAGGAAGAGGAGTAGCTCTCTACATGAGGGAAGGGATCAAAGCAACAGAACTAAAGGGTAAACAAGGAGGAGAGGAGGCACTGTGGGTCACTCTGGAGACCGTAAATGGAACCACATTCTGCACGGGGGGGGGGGTTATACAGACCCCTGTCTCAGGGGGAGGAAATGGACAAGAAAATGATAGAAGGCATCCTTAAGATGGCAGAAAAAGGGGAGATATTGTTGATGGGGGACCTTAACATGCCAGATGTTAGCTGGAGCACCATTGCTGCAGCCATATCCAAGAGCAAGGTAATTCTCGATGCCCTACTGTGGGTATGACTCAGACAGCTAGTGTTGGAACCCATTCGGGAGGGAGCAATCTTAGACCTGGTACTCTCAAATGGGGGGAGAGAGGATTTCAGATCTAGAAGAGGGTAGCCATCTGGGAACAAGTGACCACCAAACAGCATGGTTCACGATAAATACAGCTGCAGAGTCAAACCATATAAAAGTGAGGGTACTGGACTTTAAGAGGGCTGACTTTGTCAAAATGGGAGAGTGCCTCAGAAAAGCACTAGCAAACAGGCAATAAGGAGGGGTGGAGGAACAATGGGGAAACATCAAAACTGCCATCACAGAGGCAACAAGCCTTTGTGTGAAACAAATAAACAAATCAAAATGAAAGAAAAAACCACTGTGGTTCTCAAAAGAGGTGGTTGGAAGGTTAGGGAGAAAGAGATGCATTCAGGAAGTATAAGGAATCACAGAAGGAGCAGAACAAAGAACTGTACCAGTTAAAGCAGAAGGAAGCAGGGAAGGCAGTCAGAATAGCAAAGACCCAAATCAAGGTAAAGATAGCCAACTCCATTAGGAAGGGGGAGAAAACCTTTTATAGGTACATTAGGGAGTGAGGAAAGACCAAGGGAGGGATAGTGAGACTTAATAAAGGGGAGGGTGAGTGGGTGGGCAGAGAGGGACAGTGAAAAAGCAGGGATACTGAATGGATACTTCAGCTCAGTATTCACAAAAGAAGAGGAGGCGAGGTACCTAATCCAATCAATAGAAGCACTCTGGATATGGGGGTCGATACCAGTCCTTTCACAGAAGAAAGGGTTCTGAAAGAACTCCTAAAACTGAAGGTGGACAAAGCAATGGAGCCTGATGAGATTCAGCCCAGAATTCTAAAAGAACTAAGGGGACAACTAGTGACACCACTGACTACCCTTTTTATTTATTTATTTAGTTTTTGTTGACTGGGTAAGTGCACTAGACAAATCCTGCCTATTTTCAGGCACAACCCGGGGGGAGGGGGATACAGATTAATGCCAACTGACTTTGAACCAAATTAAGCTGTTGGTGGTATTTTCAGTGAATGAGGGAAATTTAGCCAGGACACCAGGGAAATTCCCCTACTCTTTTTTGGTAAGTGCCATGGGATCTTTAACATCCACCTGAACTACCACCAATCCAGGCAGATGGGACCTCGGTTTTAACATCTCATCCGAAAGACGGCCCCTCAGAAGTGCAGCACCCCTCTCATGCTGCACTACAGTATCAGTACTGGGAAAGTAACCCAAGTGCCAGATGTGGGAACTGAACCCACAGCCCTCTGATCACCGTGCCTCAGAGATGAGTGTGTTACCTACTGAGCCACTGACACTGCAACAAATCATGGGAGGATGGTGTGGTACCAAAGGACTGGAGGAGGGCAGATGTGATTCCCCTTCACAAAAGTGGGAGCAAAGCAGAGGCAGGAAACTACAGATCTGTTAGCTTGACCAAAGTGGTAGGGAAAATGATGGAATCACTCCTGAAAGAAAGAACTGTTGAGTACCTATAGGCCAGCAGGGCACAGGGCCCAAGGCAGCATGGATTCACAGCGGGAAGGTCATGTCAGACAAATCTAATAGATTTCTTTGACTGGGTGACCAAGGTAGCAGACTAGGGAGGGGCTATGGACATGGCCTACCTAGACATTAGCAAGGCATTTGACACAGTTCCACACAAATGATTAATAAACAAATTAGCCAGCCTGGGAGTGGGTCCCAGGGTGGTAGCCTGAGTAAAAAATTGGCTGGACAACAGGACCCAGAGGATAATAGTAAATGGAGTCCACGCTGAAGAAAGGGGTTACTAATGGGGTACTGCAGGGTTCAGTACTGGGTCTGGTCCTTTTTAATGTTTTTATAAGTAACATTGCAGAGGAACTGGAAGGAAAAGTATGCCTCTTTGTAGAAGAAACAAAGATCTGCGACATGGCTGATACACAAGGGGGTATGTGGAAAGGATGAGAAGGGACTTGGCAAGGTTTGAGGAAAGGTCAAAAGTATGGCAGCTTAGATTCAATGCAAAGAAGTGCAAAGTAATGCACCTGGAAAACAAAAACCCAGGGGAAGAGTACACAATGGGGTTGGGGGTTATTAACAATAACAACAAAAATGGAAAAGGACCTGGGGTAGTGATATCAGATGGCTTAAAAGCAATGTGAGAAGGCAGTAAGGATGACTGGAGGGATACTGGGATGTATAGGGAGAGGCATCACCAGTAGAAAACAAGAAGTTGTTATCCCTCTGTAAAGACAGTTGGTGAGACCTCATCTGGAGTAATGCGTCCAGTTCTGGAGACCCCATCTCCACAAGGACGTAGACAGGATGGAGGAAGTCCAGAGGAGGGCAACTAAAATGGTGCAGGGTCTGCAACAGAAGCCATAGGAAGAGAGACTAAAGGAGCTTAATATGTATAACCTTGAGGAAAGGAGGGAGAGGGGTACATGATAGAAACTTTCAAGTACCTCAAGGGAATCAAGCAAAGTCCAAGAGGGTAGCATTTTTCAGAAAAAGAGATGTGCAAGAATAAGGGGACGCAATTTGAAGATAGAGGGGGAACGGCTCATGGGCAATGTGAAGAAGTATCTTTTCTCAGAGAAGGTGGTGGACGCATGGAACGGCCTTCCTGAGGAGGTCGTGGGTTCATAAATGGTGGGGGAATTCAAGAATGCATGGCACTAACATAAGGCAATTCTAGTGGGGAGTAGGAAAAAGTAGGCTGTTGGTTAACTAGGATCTGTAGCTTATCCAATAGGTAGGGAAATAGGCAGACTAGGTGAGCCAAGCGGTCCTTATCTGCCATCAAAGTCTATGTTTCTATGTTTCAAATGCCTATAAGCCAATCAGATTCCTCTGTTTTTTGGATCCAGTTCTTAATTGATTATACAACATCAGTATGATAAATTAACTGTAAATTTACTATTTATTTGAAAATTTAACTGTTTTGATTTCAACTGCTGGTTTCAGTGCTTCACTAGGCAATTGTGATCCAGCAGCATTGTGAAAGTTGCTCTCTGATTGCATCTGAATTCCACTGTTATAATACTAAAGTAAAAGATATCCACTGTGAAAACAGTAACAGCAACATGTATTTGATATCTTGTTATTTTGTGTAACTGTTGTCATAAGCCGAGATACCAATAATCTTGTCATTTTTACCCCCACTCCTGACATCCATCCATCTATCCGTCTGTCTGTCTGTATGTCTGCCTATCTATCTGTCTGTTTGTCTGTCTGCCTGTCCCTGAAGATTGTACAGGGGAAGGGTGCTATTGAATGCTCATTTTAACTTAATAAGGATTATGCCCCAAACTCTTAGTCGTAATACGGTATACTGTAGAACTTAGAATCTTTACAGTAAATTTATTTTCTCTATACTCAATGGTTGCTTATGCCCCCCAACATAATTTAACAGTGAATATTTAAATACTGGTTTAAGCATGAATTTTGATTACAGAAATCATGATTTCACTTATTTCTCATATGGAGATGGCAAACACAGTACACAGCATCACTGTTCTTTTATTTAATGTTTTTATTCATAACGCATAAATCTTATCAGATGCTAAGTCAGACACCAACCCACCTGGTCTCAGAGTGACCTCTAAATGATGTTGTTGACAGGCTGCTACACATTTCCTTAACTCCTATGGAGTGTTCTGTACATTTTATTTTCAGATTTTTTAATTATCCATTTCTTCACCAATGTCACCGGGAGTCCATGGCCCTCACAATGCCCTGGATGCTGGATGCCAATCCACATGGTCCCTAATGGTAGTAAATCATGGGACCATGGTTTGACATTGCTACCTGCACTCTATGGGCCTGATTCTCAAAGGGGGCAGCATTCAGCACAAGCTGCGTCAAACAGCAGCTTGCACTGAAGCCCTGTGTGCTAGGGCTCTGCACCCAATTCAGATACAGGAGGGGTCCCAGCACCTACATTGCCACACTTGCAGCAACCCCTCCCATTGTGGCAAACACATGGAGCATGAAGGGGGTTGCTGCAAGCCCCTTGCAGCAATGGCAAGCTGTTCCCCCACCCAGATCCCCAATGTTCCCCTCTATTTTTTTGAAATTCAAAGCTTTATTAGTTTTACATAAAAAACAACAAGTACTTAGTGCAGATGCTATAACCGTACAAGATCAAGTTCCATCTGTCAACAGAAATTGATACAAACGAGTAACAGAAGCCCCCAACCCACCCCAGGAAGGTGCCACTTCCAACTCCAGATAAACCTGGAGAACTATTAAATGGTGCCATGGAATATTACCCAGTGAAGAGAAATTGATCACAAAAAGACTTCTCCTACTGAATCCGTCAGGGGATCCCAAATAGAGGATTCAATGGAGATATAACGAGTACAACTTGCCCCATTTTTTCTGAAAAGTAGGCATGGCATGTCTGGAGCTGGCTATTAATCTTTCCATCTTAAAACACAGGGAAATTTCCTCCAACCATTCATTATAGGAAATAACTACTTGATCTAGCCAGTGTCTAAGCACTAGCCTTTTAACTGCCATTGAAATTATGGCCATATGAAATTACCATTCTTTGCACTTGATATTTGAATACAGACCAAATACACAAATCTCAGCTGTAAATAGATCCTCCAGACCCAGGATCGGGTCCAGGCCATTACGAATTGCATGCCATGATGGGGCAACTTTAACGCATGACCAGAATATGTGTAATAAATTCCTCACTTCTATGCCACATCTGGTGCATCTATCAGATTTTGATCTGCCAAATTTGACCAGCTTCAATGGTGCGTAGTACATATTATTTAAAATATAGAATTGGATAAGTCTATTCCTATCTAAAGTAAGGAATCTGTACACATCACGCCAAACTTGAGTCCAGGAGAGGGAAGGATCAGAAATGAGGGAGGCCCATATTTTGGAACCAGCTAGGGGATCAGGGAATTTTGTAGATAGCAGATAGTTATATAACCTAGCTATACAATGGGAATTAGTAACACAGGTTCTAAGTTGCTCCAGGAAAGGCCTAACTTGAGAGGGTGATTTCGCCAACCCAAAGTTTTTACCTACTAGGTGTCTTAATTGGTATATCTTGAAGATATTCTGGGGAGGTAAATTCAATTTTGCAAGTATATCACTAGAGGAACCAAGAGATCCCTGAAAATAGAGATCCTCCACCAAACAGTCTCGAATTCGTGGGAGCCAGGTCGACGGCAATATATGTCCGCCTATTCTAATATTCGGGTTAAGGACTATTGGTTGGGCTAGATCCTTGGTAAATGGAATTTTGGAAAAGTTCCAATATTGAGTTAAGATTTTAACGGACACCCCTATCACTGAATTATGAAGGACCTCCGGAAGGGAGGAGGAACTATAATAAAAAATATGATGGGGGGAAATGTTATGCTCCTCCATTAATTTAAGTTCCAGCTCTAACCATGTGGTGATAACACTCATTCGGAGGCTGATCCACCTACCCAGTTTAGCTAAGGACTGGCCCAATAATATAGCTCAAAATTAGGCAGGCGCTGGCCCTTGTCCTTAGGCAGACAGAGTTTGATGAAAGATCTTCTAGGTTGTTTGGCACCCCAAATAAATTTGGTCATTAATGAGTGTATTTTCTGAAAGTAGGATTTAGGAAGCCAGATATTGAGAAGGTTCAAGGGGTAAAAGATTCATGGCAATATATTCATTTTGATTATATTGATACGCCCTCCTATAGCAAGGGGAAGGTTGTCCCACATGTTAAGGTCTTTTTGGATTCTATCCAACAAGTCATCCAGGTTGAGCTTCTTAATCATCTCCTCATCCCGGGCCAAATAAATACCTAAGTATTTGAAATGGTTCGGAGCCCATTTCATGCCAAATTGGGAAACATTAGCCTGGAGTTGGAGTGAGTTAAGTGGGAATATCACCGATTTGGACAAGTTCAACCTGTAGTTGGCTGCCTTACCAAAAAGACCAACTATTTGCAGTACCTCCACTAAGGAAGTTTCAGGATTGGAAAGATGTAAGAGAATATCATCTGCGAAAACTGATAGGGTCAAGGCCCGTTGAGCGATTACACAACCCGAAATCTTAGGTGAATTTTTGATTTGAAGCAGTAGGGGCTCCAGGTATAAGTTGAATAGGTAAGGGGACAAAGGACACCCCTGACGGGTACCAGAATACAGGAAAAAGCGAGATGAGAACACACCGTTGCAATAGACCCTCGCAGAGGGCGAGCTATATACCGCCTTTATCCAGCCGATAAACTTCTCTGGAAAGCCCATTTTATTTAGAGTAGACCACAGGAACTCCCAACTAACCCGATCGAAGGCCTTCTCTGCGTCCAAGGCAACTAAAGCCATGGGTAGTTGGGACTCCTGAGCCGCACGGAAAATGTGGGCAAGTGTACGTATATGGTCCATAGCTGACCTCCCTTGGACAAAGCCTACCTGTTCATGGCTCAACAAAACCTGCCAAACCTGCTTGATTCTTAGGGAAAGAATTTTGGTTAAGATTTTAATATCGTAATTAAGTAATGAAATTGGCCTATAGCTGGCTGGATCCAAACTAGGTTTATCTGTTTTAGGGATTAAAATTATGGTAGCCTCCAGCAAAGAGGGATCCAATGTTTCCGAGGAAAGAATATAGTTAAATAACCTAAGGAGGACAGGAGCAATCTCCTTATGAAATGCTTTGTAGAAGTTTGGGGAAAGGCTGTCAGGTCCAGGGGATTTGTCCATGGGTAAATTTTGTATGACTTCCTCAATCTCCTTCAGAGTGATAGGGGAGGAGAGTAGATCACATTGAAGCGGATGCAATTTTGGAAGAGGTAACCCTTCCAGAAAGGCCTCTACATCTGATATTGATGGTGAGGAAGTCTTGTTACTATATAATTCTTTGTAAAAGTCTTCAAAGACTCTTGCTATCTCCCTAGGTGCAGTTCTAATTGAACCATCAATTACTTTTAAGGCAGGGATTAACCTTGAACTTTCTACCTCTCTTAACCTGAGAGCTAATAACTTCCCAGGTTTCTCCCCTTGGTCGAGGTATCATGTTTTAGACTTTAAAATAGCGTATTCCGTTTTTTCTTTAATCAGGTCTTCATACTCGTTCCTAAGCCTGCATAAATTCTCTAAATCTATCTGAGAGTTGGAGGAGGAGAGGACACTTTCAGCCATTTTAATCCTGTTAGCCAAGAGGTTAATTCTCTCTTCCCTCAGCCTTTTCCTTTTGGTAGCTATTTTTATGAACTCTCCTCTGAGGAAACATTTTAGCGCGCACCAAACTAAGTCATCCCTGGAAACCAAACCTTGATTGGTTTCAAGAAAGAACGAGATCATAGATTGGAGATGAGCGATATTACGTTCATCCTTCAGAAGCTGTGTATTGAGTTTCCAAGAGGTGTCCCTCTGACCAGGGGGGTTGGGAGATAATTTTATCCATGCCATGGCATGGTCCGAGATGACAATCGGCTCTATACCTGTAAGGGAGATGTTAGCCAGAAGCACAGTGCTCACCAAAAGGTAATCCAGTTTAGACCAGGACTTGTGAATTGGAGAATAATATGTGTAACTGCGGTTGGAAGGATTCAAGATTCTCCAAGGGTCGCTCAAACCCAGCTGGTTGCAAAAGTCATGAAGGGCCAATTGAGCAGGTGTGGAAGGTCTTATGGGCCTGTAGGTTCTATCTCAATAGTTTTTAGTCTTTGTCACACTGAGCCTCCCCAAATCCATGGAAAATATTTTGGGCCTCCCCCAAAAACTGAAATAATCTTGGACCTCCCAAAAGAAACATAACATATTGTACTTTGCGCAGTACACCTTGAATAAATTGAAACCCCTTTGAGTATTTGGCTCACATTCAGTTCTTTCATTCGGTACTTTGTCTTATACTGATGTGTAACCCTTGAAAAAGAGCTCCTGTGCTCAAAGGTGTTATCTGAATAACAAAATAACAAAAAAATAAAATAAACGAATATTATTATTCAGCTTATTGTAACCCCCCTCACCCTCGGCCAGTCTACTTGCTCTGCTATTTTCATTCTTGAACCATTGTTACCCCTTGTTGCAGTACCTTTATGGGTCAGACTACTTCTCTGTTTCTCTCTATGAAATAACCTTCCACATACTTTGCTGCTCCTCCTTCCCTGCTCCTAAGCAACTCTCTGGGATTACTTTTGCTCCTTCCTGCTATTGCGCTTAGCAATTCTATGCTCAACCCTTGTATTTGGGCTGTTCTGTCATCAGTCTACAAATTGATCAATTACCAGCACTCATTATTAGTTTATTGTTCATATTTGTTTGCACTATTGTTCATTGTGCATTTCTTGATTGTTTTGCAATTACATTTTGAAATGCATTCATTACCTACCCTTCCCTGGGTATACCTGAAATGAGCCTTGGCTCATTCACCTTCCCTTGTCACCTATTAGTAAATAAACACATAAAATTCACCTACTATTATCCTCTTTCAGTTTGCTTCATCTCTTCACACAAAATACATAAAACTCTAAATTCAAATACAGTACTTTTTCAGACTTGCTTGAGCCTCCCCTTGAACAGGTTGGGGCCTCCCCAAGGAGGCTGGCCTCACCATTTGAGAACCCCTGTTCTATCTAGAACCTGTGAAGGAGCAGTGTTCCAGTCCCCCCCTAAAATAAAAACAGTTGGCAAGAGTTCACATAGTTTAGTTGCTAACTGCATAAGGAAATTAGGGTCTCCACCAACCGGACAGTATATAGCCCCCAGAACCACTTCCTGGTTATTGAGCAATCCTTTAACTAATACAAATCTGCCCTCCAGGTCCTTAATGCATTTCTCTGGAACAAATGATACACTACGTCTTATCATGACAGCCACTCCCCTACTGCTTGTAGACCCTTCAGCAACAAAAACCTGGGAAAATCCTTGGCATCTTAACAGTTTGACTTCAGAGACTAAAATGTGAGTTTCCTGTAGAAATAGGATGTCCACTTCTATAAGAGAGCAATTTAATAAGATCTGCCTTTTTTTTGTTACCTCTCTAATTCCCCTGACATTCCAGGAAGCAAACTTAATTTGACCTAAAGTCATTTAACAACAATACAAGGAAGTAGTACGAGCAGTTGTCGGCCATGGCATCATAATTCGATCCCCTGTATGGTGGCACCTAATGTTCCCCTCTATAAAAAACATATCAGAAGACCCCCACCCAGATCACCGACGTCCCCACTGTTAGATATATATCTGATCCCCCATCCTCGATGTTCTCCACTGTTAATTATCTGAATCTCCCCCATCCCTGATGTTCCCCACTGTTAAATATTTATCTGAACCCTCCCCGCCCAGATTCCCGATGTCCCCATCATTATGACACATACAAAGCCCCTCTCATTGGTGGTCCAGTGCCCCCTCACCCTCACCCCACCCCATCAGGTAGTACTTACCCCATTCCCAGACAGAGCCAGGGACCAACACAGCCCTCCTCAAACCTCTACGGCGGTCCCTAAATTGAAGCATGACAATGAGCATGTACTGTAATGTACAAGGCAGTACATTACAGTACATGCTCATTGACAGTTCAGTCAGGAACCAGCCACGGAAGTGTGAGGAGGGCTGTGCCGGTCCCTGACTTTGTCAGGGAATGGGGGGGCACTACCTGTTGGGGTGGGGGCACTGAACCACCAATGTGAGGGGCTTTGTATATCCCATAATAATGACAGAGACATCAGGTTCCAGGCGGGGGGCTTCAGAGACATAATTAACAGTGGGGAACATCAGGGATCGGGGGGATTTAGATATATATTTAACAGTGGGGAACATCAGGGTTCTGGGGGATATGAAATATTGCTAAAAGTGGGGAACATCAGGGATTGGTCGGGGATTCGGATATGTCTATAATGTAATTGTGGGGCACATTAGGGATTGGGGAGGAGGGACCGGCAGCACTCTTGCTAACAGCATCTTTCCCAGGGGAGATGTGTCTAAGTCCCCTTAGACCAGCCCTGGCTGGTCTAAGGGTACTTAGAAATTCACCCTCTGGGAGATTTCTGTGAATTGCAGGTCTGGGGCTGTAGCAGCTTGCATCTGCCTCATGCTCTCTAGCACCTTATCACAGCCCATTTCTTGGTGCGGGGATTGGGGCAAGCAGCCTGCAATTGATGCAGGCTGCTTTTGAGAATCACTCCCAGCAGCATTCTTTGGTGCAAGGGGTACCTTGCACCATTCATTTTGGTGCAAGCCCATAGCACCATGATGGGAGCTTTCCTAATCGGGCCCCATGACTTTTTTTACCATTTTGTATTTTTTGGAAACAGTCTATAGTATGTATATAAAATATTATAAACAAGCTTACTTAGTTGTTAAAGTCTTTACTAAAGTTTCATCAGCAGAAACAATCTTTTTAAATAATCTTTCTTTTGTTTTTATTAGTAGATTATCTCATCTACCTGACTGACTTACGCCACTCGTGAGGTTTCCCTGAGGACAAACAGCACTCATAGATAAATCATTTATCTGTTAGTCCCCCATCACACACATTATTTATGCAATAGGTGTGAACCAGAAATCCATGACATCAAAACATTTATTTGAGCTATTGTGACGTCTGACAGCCCCCATCTCATATCCCTTATATATATACATGCGCATACATATGTCCCTCTTTACAGTAAACACTTTTGAAGTCAGTGGATTCATTCACTATTTATTTATTTATTTATTTTATTTTATTTTAAAATTGTTGATCGGGAAAGGTACACTTAGTCAAGGCTTGTTTCCAGGTATGACCCTGGGGAGGAGAATACAGGGTAAAAAATACATAGCTCTGACACAATTCACAGTTACAATAAAGTGCAAATCCGAGAACACAATGCCTGGAGAAAGCGCACAATGGACAAACAAGGCAAGAGCAACAAGCTGAGCATTTCAGCAAATGTATAGGGGACTGTTAAGGGAGGGAGGAAAAACAGGAGCAAGAGGGAGAGAGAAGGAGTCTCAGCTGATATCTGGGGGAGCCAGGGGAGACAAGGTACAGGGATAAGATCTAACAAAGGTGCAAGGATCCCTGGAGTGGAGAGAACCGGAGGCAGAGGAGACAAGGGAGAGGAGTGATGAGAGGTGGAAGGGAAAGGACTCAGACCAGTATTTTTATATAAATGATGCACAGTGTGTCTGGTGACATGAGGGTAGAGGCAGAATGAATAATGATGAGTAAAGTAAGCAATGATGAGTTTGAGAGGGGGAATGGGTAGCAAAGAGACAAAAAGAGTTACAGAGGGTATCCAATCTGGCCAGGGAGATGGAGGGGGCAGAGTCATATACCACATCTGCATAGTCAAAGATTGGGAGCACCACTTTGGTGACAAGCTCTTGGTGAACCTGCAGAGACAGACAAACTTTATTGTAGTACAAGGCACCTAGTTTAGGTCAGAGCTTCGCATGGATGGTGTTAATGTGGGCAGTGATGTCAAGCTTCTGTCAAGCCACACATCGAGGTACTTGAGGGAAGGAACCACTTCTACTGGGGAACCATCCAAGTAGGAGAAGATGGGTACAGATGGGAGCATGGCTAGTTTTTGACTGCTGCCAAAGGTCATAGAGACTGATTTTTGTGTTGACTCAGAGTTGGTTTGACTGGAACCACCATATGACACTGTGGAAGCCTTGGTGGAGCAGACCTTCCATGGCTGAAGTGGAGGGACCGGAAGTGTAGATGACTACTGCGTCATCTGTGTACATATTTATATGTGAGTTGGCACAGGCCAAGGGGAGGTCATTGAGAAAGATGGAGAAGAGTTTGGGACCCGGGATAGAACCTTGTGGGATCCACACCAGGATGGGAAGAGGAGGTAAAAGGCTGCTACCAACCTCTACTGACTGTTGATAGCCCATGAGGTAAGTACAGAACCAGTTCACAACAGGAGCTGTGAAGCCAGCAGAACTCAACTTATCCAGGAATAGATGGTGGGACTGAGTCCAAGGCCTTTGTCAGATCAGTGAAGATGGTGGCTGTGATATGACTCTGATCCATCCCTAAGAGGATAGAATCAGTTACATGCAGCAGGGATGAGAGGGTGGAGTGATCCTTCCTGAATACAGACTGGAACGGGGAAAGGAAATTAGAGAGAAAACTGGGGAGGCTAGTGTAGACAAGCTGGTCTTGCAGTTTGGCAAGAGAGGGGAGGAGGGAGAGTGGCCGATAGTTACCGGAAGAGGATGGGTCCCCCTCTTTGCAGGGTGATATAACTTTAGACAGCTTCTTTGACTGTGGGACCACACTGAGGGAGAAGGAGAGGTTGAATAGGTGAGTCAGTGGAGATACAATGGCAGGAGTGGAGAATGAAGGAGTTCAGGATCCAGTCCATCAGGACTCAGGACTAGATTTGCACAGATTTAAGGAGTAAAGGGCAGTCAGGTTCTCCTGCCAGTTAACAGAGGAGGAGAAGAGAAAACCCTTGGGGGGGAGGGATTGTGATGTGAAGAAATGGTGGCTGGAGGGGGAGAGGAGGGGAGAGCACAAGTGGAGAAGAACTCATTAAAGTGGTAAGCAACAGAGGATGGGTCAGACACAGGTGAACAATTTATCAGAAGGACAGAGGTGCTGGACTGAATGGGAGGGTCAAAAAGGAAATGAATTACCTTCCAGAACATCAAGTGGGCATTAAGGTTGTTCTGAAGGTTGGCCTTGAAATACAGCTAGGTGTTCACTATAACAAGGTGTTAATATGCCTGTTTAGGATATTTATATATCTAAGTTGCAAAAAACTTAATTAATGCTCCAGTTAGGGTCAAAGCTACAAAAGCTGGGAAATGTGACATTAGGGTTTACAACCCTAGTGCCCCACTCCACCCCCCTAAAGTAGGCAGGAGAGAAGGTGTGGGGTGTGCCTTGGGTCCTCAAGCCTGATATTCACCCTATTCCATTTGTAAATAAAGCCAGATGTGTAGACTTTACGAGAATGGGGTGAGCATTAGGCTTGAGAAGCCCAAGGCACACCCCACACCTGCTCTCCTGCCTGCTTTGGGGCTGGGGGTGTTAGGGTTGTAACCCTAACAGCACATTTTCCAACTTTTGTCACTTTGACCCTAACTGGAGCATTAACAAAGTTTTTTGCAACTTTTTTTTGGTACACTTTATTTATTTGCCTACCCGCCTGGGCATCCTTCCGAGGTGTCCACTCGACCACCAGCCTCTACTTCCAAGCCTGAACCCTCCATGTTGGAAGAACTCCTCCAAACACCCAGACCGATCTAACCCCCTGGATCACCCTCCAGGGGCAGGCCTGTCCACCCGTGATGGCCTATCTGAAATTAGGGAGATCGGATCTGGAGTGAATCAGGTCGGCCCAGGAGCTCTCCAACCAATGGGCTGGCTGGTGGGATGTGGGCTGTGTCACTGGCACCCCCCTTCATTTCCTCAGGCGAGAAGGGGTATTTCTATTCTGGTCCCCACGGGAGTGCGGCATGCAATGACGTCCACTCATGGTCCCCCTGCTGATGTCTGCTGCACTGCCACCCCTTCTTCTGGATGGCATGCCTGTATTACCCTCGGTCTCCACTGGGGGTTATTAGGATGCCGAGCAGCCCTGAATCCCTCCCCTGTGAGAGGAGAGCAGTCCTCCAGATGCTCAATCCTCTCTCTCCCCTGCCAACTCCCGATGGCCCAAGCGTGTTCCCTAACCCGGGTTGCCGGCATGGCGCGAGGTGTGGCGTCCAGCACCTCAACCCTCAGTGCCACCGGGCCAGCTAGTTTATTGCAACTTATTTCCTTACTTTTTGAAATAGTATAATCATATCCTTATTTTACTGTGGGAGCACAGAGTCCAAAGGCATAAATAATTTTGTCAGCGTCTAGTGGCACCTACCACCCTCTGATCCCCATATTTATAATAATGTACTACCCCACTGGCAGTTAGTGGCACCTGCACCCTCCCATGTCCTCATATTTATAATAATTTATTACCCCATTGGTGGTTAGTGGCACTCCCCCACCCTCCGATCCCCATATTTATAATACTGTAGTACCCCATTGGTGGTTAGTGGCACCCCACACCTTCCCATATCCCCATATATTATAACCTTGGTGTCTAGTGCCACCCCCCACCCTCCAATGCCCATATTTATAATAATGTTATACTTCATTGGTAGTTAGTGGCACCCCCAACCATCCCATTTAATTTTTGTATAGCTCTGGTGTCTAGTGGTACCCCCCCACACTCTGATCCCCATATTTATAATGGTTTAATACCCTCCCATGTCCCCTTAGAGTTATTTAGCTAAAGCATTGGTGGCTAGTGGCACCTCCCACCCTCCCATATCCTCATATATTATAACCCTGGTGTCTAGTGGCATCCCTCACCCTCCAATGTCCATATTTATAATAATTCTACACTTCATTGGTGGTTAGTGGTGCCCCCCATCCTCCCATGTACCCATATAGTATAACTCTGGTGTCTAGTGGCATCCCCCACCCTCTGATGCCCATATTTATAATAATTTTATACTTCACTGGTGGTTAGTTGTACCCCCACCCTCTGATATACTAGTCAAGCTGCAAATACGAAAACCATGCTTCAATGCCTTTTTTAAACTAAAAAAAAAAAGTCCAGTGTCGATCACACTAGATTCACCCACCCAATCTCCCACTGTGCATCCACCTCCGTGCACCCCCTTGACCTTGCCACATCCTCACTCACCTGAACTGCCAACAAAGTGAAGATTCACTCTCTGATCAAAGACGCATCTTGCTGCTGGAACCGGTGACTGCTGTGTAACAAGTATGGTAACTGCAGTTGAAAATACATTGAAGTGCCATTACCTTACTTGTTAGATAGCATCCACCATGTTACCATCTCCTGGACTGTACAACATTAAAATAAAGTAAATTCCACCATGTAGAACAAAGGCTTTTCCTTGTGAAAAGCTTAATTGGGGGTGGGATGGTGGGGATAAAGCTTTGGGGGTGGGAAGCTGCAGATTTAGGCAGATTTTCTTTAAAGGCCTTCCGTCACAGTAACAGAGGACAAACAGCTGCACCTAGAAATTAGCAGTCTGTTTACCCTGAGAGTGTCCATCTAGGTTACGTTTTCCAGAGGCATAATTTGCAAACACTGTTTACTCTTCAGTTTGTCTGCATAAAAAGGGGTCAGAGAGGAAGAAGGACTGACTTTAATTTGTATTTCAAACTGGGATTTTTAAATATATACAAAACAATTACACATTATTTCATAACACCAAGTACTCAATTAGATTTAATAGAGTGAATATGGAATAATAAGAATACAAGGAACTTTAATCCCTGGGACGATCACTACCGTTAATAAGAGAACATCCACCACTGCAGGAGATTATGGAACTAGAAAAATCTAATGATGGGATAATCCCAGAGAACAGCACTATCAACAACCTGCAATTTAAGAAAAATAACTTTAACCAGCAAAGTAATAAAGTTTCAAAACAGAACAATATAAACACAGTGGCATCCTCTGAAACATCCCAGGGGTGGGCAAATTAGATTTAGATCCCGAGGCTCTACCATACTGTCCAATTAAACCCCCACAACGAGCTTCAGCTGGGGATGGTATGAGATCTTTCCTGGTGGATTATAAAACTTTTATTTCCCCCCTACGTGGAACAATTAAGCTGGGTTCCTCTATCCCAGCAACCACCTGAAATCTCACATATATGAGATCAAGAATAAACTTAGGTAAATCTAAACTTAATTACTCACTCTGGAGAAAAAAGAAGATGGAACAGGAGAATGTCTATAAAGCTAAACATGTAAATAATTGTAATATAGAAATATACTTGTTACAAGTTAGTTTGCACTAAATTAAGATGCAGCGTTGTAAGAATAATGATTACCATAGCCAGTTAGTTACCTTGGTAATACTGTTGTTGGAAACTAAGGGCCAAATATTCAAAACTTTGCCTCGGGGCTAAATTAGCACTGCCCGGTGGGCAAATTTAGCCTGGAGCACAAAGTAAGCTATGTTGAAAAGGAAATAGCCCGGTGCAAAACCAGTTGAATATAGCAAGTAAAGGAAGCCAAGGAAACAGGGCCAGGAGTGCAGGGCAAAAATTGCCCGGGAGTAAGACAGCACTGAATATAGCAACAGGGAAGAGCACACTGCAGCTGCAGCTCATTAGACTCAGTAGCAAGCTAGTGCTGCAGGTGGAGAACATTGTGTGTTATTGCACAGAGATATCTGACATCTACTGCAAACAACAATGTAAGCCGCACACTGCAGAACTGTGCTACATACTTCTCAACTGTACCACATTACGAGGAACATTCCCCATTTTACTTCACAAAAGCTCCCTGTTTCACACTGTGAGGACTTGTTCCACATTCAATAGTAACATTTTAAAGTAAAAATCTATAGTAAATGATGCAAAAAATATATTATTCAATTAATAACAGACTTTCTGAACATAAATGTAAACCTTTTAACAGTGTTCTGAGCCTCCTAGGTAAAGAGTTGATTAAGTGTTCCACATTTAGCTCATTTGTTCCACATTTTGAGAGGCAATGTTCCACATATGGGGGACAAAAGGTTGAGAGGTATGCTGTGCTATGCTGAAGTGAGGTTTGCCCGGGGCTAACCTGATTACACAGTGCTAACACATTAGCCCAGTGCAAACTGGTTAGCCTGGAGGAAACAGGAGCTATATTCAAAGCTCCCATGCAAAAGAGCCTACTTAGGTAATCCATGGGCAAACAGGTATATTTGCATCTCATTAGGTGCTGCTTAGCATACATTACCATGCAGTTTGCCCGGTGCTACTGCATGGAGCACAAAGCTCCCCCTTTTGGTTGGAATGGAAGTACAGGCTGGACGCTGCAGGCCAAGGCATGCCCATAGCATCCCCTGTTGTTTGGAATGGAAGCACAGGCTGGACGCAGCTGGAACTGTGTGCTGGCAGGCACAGTTAGTGCATACATACCTCCCAACCCCTTGCCTCCTGAATCAGGGACAAGGCTTATAAACATAGGGGACAAAGACCCAAAATCAGGGACACATCCTAAAATGTGGTACTATTCACTCAGAATGCTGATAGGGGGATCTGTGATAAGATGCATCCTCAGAAGAGGAACAAGTCTGTAACTTTAATGTCCAACATTATTGTGTGAGTGTATTCCCCACTGTTTTGTCACAAAACCACAACTTCTATGAGGGACAGAGGAAAATATGGAAGCAACATCAGGGACAGTTGAGAGGTATGGGTGCATACAATACACCCATGCATATGTGTGCCTGTTACACACCAGTTTCCCTGGTAGTTCAGTGGTCCCCCAACCCCCAAGCATGATCCCTGACCCCCTTAGGTGCAATAAGCAATTAATTTCCCTGGCATTCTAGTGGTCGCCCTACCCCCATGCATGAACCTCAAGCCCCCATAGCTGCAATAAGCAATTATGGCCCTGGTGTTCTTGTGGTCCCCACCCCCCAAGCACGAACCCTGATCCCTTAGCCATGATAATCAATTAATATCCCTGGTGTTCTAGTGGTCCCCCACCCCCAAGCACAATCCCCACCCCGTAGCCATGGTAATCAAATAATTGCCTGGTGTTGTAGTGGTCTCCTACCCCAAAGCATGATCCCCAACCCCGCAGACGTGGTAATCAAATAATTGCCCTGGTGTTCTAGTGGTTCTCCCACCCCCAAGCATGAACCCTGACCCCCTTATCCGTGATAAGCAATTAATATCCCTGGTATTCTAGTGGTCCCCCCACCCCCAAGCATGATCCCCGACCCCTGTAGCCATGGTAATCAAATAATTGCCCTGGTGTTCTAGTGGTCCCCCTACCCCCTAAGCATGATCCCTGACCCTCGTAGCCACACTAATCAAATAATTGCCCTGGTGTTCTAGTGGTCCCCCCCCCCAAGCACGATCCATGACTCCCATAGCCACGGTAATCAAATAAGTGCTCTTGTGTTCTAGTTGTTCCCCTACCCCAAGCATGATCCCCGATCCCCACAGTCATGGTACTCAAATAATTGCCCTGGTGTTCTAGTGGTTCCCTCCACCCTCCAAACACGTTCCACGACCCCTGTAGCTGCGGTAATCAAATTATTGCCCTGGTATTCTAGTGGTTCCCCCACCCCCAAGCATGATCCCTGACCCCCAGTTGCCCCGATAAGACAGCAATACCTGGTGGTCTAGTGGTCCCCCCAACCTGGAAGTGCACCGCCCATCCTTCTATACACTGACTAGGTTTGATGCCGGCGACCTAGGTCAGAAATCGAGCTTGGGGGTGGGGGGACTAGAACACCAGAGCAATTATATATTTTTTTAACTACAGAGAAGGAAGGGAGAGAACAAAAGAACACTGAGAGTAAGTGAAGGAAGGGAGCTAATGGGGGAGTTGTGGGAACATCAGAGTGGCCAGTTCTGAGGTTCGACAAGGAAAATTTGATTGCACAATCAGACAGGCAAGAGACAGACAAGTGACAGATGAGAAGATGACAGAATAAATCTTTACTTTTAACTGTCTGTGCATAACAGATAGGGACAGGGACTTATGCAACCCTGTCACACTGAGTTCCATGTTTTATAGTGTATAGAAGGACGGGCCGTGCACTTCCTATGTGTGTGTGTGAGGGGGCAGTGGCTGTCACATATGTTATCATGGGGCTTGTTATATGTGTGTTATAGGGCTTGTTACACTTATTACTTGTGTCATAAAAGGGTTTGTTGCATGTGTTATTGTGGTGGCTTGTATGTACTGTGTTCAGTAGCAGTGTGTTATTAAGTTGTTAATAACACATTAATATTGTGATAGAATATACAGATACAGTGCTCCCTCATTATAGAGAACCCCGCTAGAAGGAATTTCTGTTAAAGTGAACACCTGTGATGGCTTGCATTGTTACCTAATTAGGCATATTAACACCTCACTATAGTGAATAGCTATACTAAAAGTGGCTGGCTACAGAGGTGTTACATATAAAGAGGGACAACTATATATAATATATAGGTAGTATAGACATGTATACTGCTTGTTAGGTATTAATATGTTATTAAGATATTCATAACACATAAATACAGTGTAATTAGCCAATCAGTGTAATATATGATGTTTTTTTCAATGGGGATAAGGGCCCAACCATGAATTATATATATTTATATCCCTCAATTATCTGCCCACTTTTGTACAAAATTGGGTGACTAATTGAGGGTGGCAGATTATTGAGGGTGGTGGATAATAAGAGTAGTTGACTAGGAAAAAATGTATACAAACAAAATCTGGTGGATACGTACTATATATATGTAGAGAGAGAGAGAGAATATCTAATAACAAAGTGTCATATACAAAGAAATTCAAGGGGCCTAACAAGCTCATAAAGCCACAAGCACAAAGGACGAGTGACCTTTATGAGTTTGTAAGGCCCTGAGATGGTAATATTTCTTGACTGTACGGGACTTTGCTATCAGATACTTTATAAATTACATAAGGATGGTCACAAAATAGATTGTTTAGAAACGTTACTATAGTTGTATTATAGTAAGATGGTTGTTAGATATGCTAATTGTGTCAAAATACATTGTTTGTTACACATGTTAATAGTATTGTGTTAAGGTGTATAGCGCATGTCTAGACTGCTAATAGTTTATGAATAAGTTGTTTATTACATTGTTACAATCTAGGAAAATTCATCAGTAGTGTGTATATTAGTTAATTTCTGTCAGATATGGGGCATATCAATTGTTTTTTCCTATAGGAAAATGTCTCACCCATGTTATCTATCTATCTATCTATCTATCTATCTATCTATCTATCTATCTATCTATCTATCTACCTACCTGCCTGCCAACCTGTCTACAGTGGAACCAGCCTGGATGCAGCTCAGTACCTTGTAGTAAATGACATCACAAAATACTGCAGGATAAAATGGCTTATTTGCTATTAAAATAAACTGTTCCCTGCAGCATCATGTGTTGCATCCTGACTGACTTCAGTCTATCTATCTATCTATCTATCTATCTATCTATCTATCTATCTATCTCTCTCTCTCTCTCTCTATCTATCTATCTTGTGGGAGAGGTAGGATCATAACTCACAAGTGTCAGAGCAATGCTAAATGATGATAAATTGTGTATTTTTTGTCACACCATTGCATATTTAAGTAATAATGCATGACAGGGTGTGGTATATCATGTCATCATGCCTCGGGTGGTTGGGCATGAGGTCACAGGCTGTGTGTCCAAAACATGAGAAGTGATGATATCCCATGGTATACCACACCCTGGTGTACATTATTGCTATTGTGAACTGGCTTAAAACTTTTAGCAGTAAAAGATATATACAAAAAAAATTAAAACCTTTTCACAATTCCTTTAAAATGCCTGTTTTTCGGTGTTGGAGGAGTATCTTTTAAGAAAATCATTCCTGGAGGTCTCTGGGCAGCAGGTGGTGCTGTTGTGGAAGTGTATTGTGTTGTCCCTACATTTGACCTGGTCACACTTCCTACTCTGGGACTGGGTGAACATTTGTGTGGGATTTATTTTTCAAGGCACAGTCAGTGAAAAGCGCGATCTCTAGGGGAAAAAGAATCAAGGTTGAAACTTTCACTTTTGTGGTGGCAATCAGTAAGTGTAATGGAGTACCGGTTGTAACTGTTTTAAGAAAAAAAATACAGATATTGTGGCTGGTTTTGGGGTTCTTACTTTTTTTTTTAAGACTCACTTGAGACTCCACTTGCGCCATCCCACCGAATATTCTGAGCTGTCGTTGGTGGCTTTTGATCGACGTGGCACTACAGTTGTGTGAAGTGCGGGCACATGCTTTTGTGTGTGCTGCAGTCAGTAACAGCTTTTTTTTTTAAAAAAAGAAGAGATAAAGTCAGCTGGAATGACTGGTGTTTCCCACTAGCTGGCAGGAGCACTGCTGTGATCCCTGAAAGGAGGGGCAGGTCAGTATGCCACAGAAGCTGAGGAGAATGTTTTCATCTGTTCTTAGTGGCTGGTAATTTTTTATTGAATGGGACCAAGGAGCTGCTACTACTGACCACAATTTCAGCTCTGCTGTCTGGCTGCCCCTTGCCATCGGATTGATTTGTTGTGGGTCAAGAGACTGCTGGCTGGAGGGTTTTTGAAGTCTTGAGTTTATATTGGGTTAGAGTAGAATCACAGCTTCAAATGTCTGTCAGCTAATGAGCGTCATCTATTTTTTGGATCCAGTTCATAACTGATTATGCAAAATCAGTGTGATAAATTAACTGTAAATTTACTATTTATTTGAAGATTTAACTGTTTTGATTTCAACTGCTGGTTTCAGTGCTTCACCAGGCAACTGTGATTCAGCAGCATTGTGAAAGTCGCTCTCTGATTGTGTCTGAATTCCACTGTTACAATAGTAATGTAAAAGATAGCCACTGTGAAAACAGTAACAGCAACATATATTTGATATCTTGTGTAACTTGTCATAAGCCGAGATACCACATTTTATCTTGTAATTTTTACCCTCACTCCTGACATCCATTCACCTATCTGTCTGTCTATCTATCTATCTATCTATCTATCTATCTATCTATCTATCTATCTATCTATCAGTCTATCTATCTATCCATCCATCCCTGAAGACTGCATGGGGGGGGTTGTTACTGAATGCTCATTTTATTTATTTGGTTTTTGTTTACTGGGTAAGTACACTAGACAACAATGTTGCCTATATTCAGGCACGACCCGGGAGAGTACAGACAGGGGAGACCAGAGTCAACATTAAAGAGTATTTCATGATGCAGCATGAGGTGAGAACAAACATTTGAACAGTATACAGCCAGGTACAGTCATTATCAGTGATGACAAAGAGAAACAGATAACATTACATTAATTATTTTCATCTGATGATACATCAGTGACTAAATTGAAACGACAAACAGCAAACAAAACTTAAATGAAGTAGCATTATAACAATAGGATTTCTGCTGGATGTGGGAAACTTTCAGATTTTGGAGACCAGCAGGAAATCAGTAAGTGCCATAGGGAGGAGAAAATGCTAGGAGAGAGGCTCAAGTTACAGCACAAGAGCAGCAGTTGGATTCTAATAGGTGTGCCCGAAGACTCAGTTTAAAGGCTTTGTGGGATTTGGAGAGTTTGATGTGGGAGGGAATGGAGTTCCAGGAGCGGGGGCAGATATCATGAAGGATCGTTCTCCTTTTTGTGTGAGATATCTGGGAATTTCAAGTTGGGTTTGAGCAGATGCCCTGAGGAGGTATGCTTGGGAGGGCTGAGTTAATAGTTCGACAAGGTATTTAGGGGACCCCGTTCTGATCATATTATCAATTGTACAGCCTGCAGAATAGTGTCTGAGCGAGTCTGGGGAGAGCCAATTTAGTTTCGAGTAGAGCAGGCAATGATGGGTAAGTCTGTGAGTGGAGAGAGCAAATCTGCATATACTGTTATAGCAGGTGCTCCATTTTTGGAGCGCTCCTTTGCTAGCTTTAAGGTAAACCTGAGAGCAAAATGTTAGAGCAGGGAGGAGAAATCCTTGTGCAATAGCAAGCCGGGCAGCATCATTGAGGGAGGACCTAATTTTAAAGGCAAGACCAAGTTTTGAGTAAACTGTCTTACATGTAGCCGAAATGTGGAGGTTAAAGTCCTATTTTCTCACTACCCACCCTGTTCCGTTATTTGACAAAGACATGTTTGGGAAACCTTTTCTCCTGCTATTGTCTGCTCCCCACACCTTTCACTTACCCTCTCTGTTCTGGACTTTTTCCCTATTTGTTTCTCCTAATCTGGCATGACCTCTTTCTTGTAATAATAACGTGATTATTGATATCTCATGTCCTTTTGCACAAATGATTTGATATGTATTTGTATATGTTTTCTCGCTCTTGACACAGCACAAATTGTTATGTTATCTATGTAACCTTTTTTGTACTGTACCTAATTGACGTGGAACCTTTGTAAAAGAGCCTCTGATTCAAAGGTAGTAATTCCTAGAACAATAAACTAAAAACTAAACTAAAGTCATGAGATGGGTCGAGAGTGACTTCTAGATACCTGAAGGAGGTAACGAATTCAAGAGGGGAGTCATCTAGAGAATGTATCAATAAGTCTGGAGTAAGAGATCTGATTCTTGACGGGGGGCCAAAAAGCATAGTTACAGTTTTCTTAGAATTCATTAGGAGCCTGTTCTGTAGTAACCACTCCTGCAAGCAGTTGAAGTCTGCTTGAAGATGTGTTCTTACTGATAAGGGATCTTTACCACTGGAGAGAAGCACCATGTCATCAGCATAAAGGATTAATGAGGAGGAGCAGGGAAGGGAGGGCAAGTTGTTAATGAAAAGGGGGAAAAGTAGTGGGCCAAGAATAGATCCTTGGAGGACTCCAACAGAGGTAGGGGAAAGATTTGAGATGGCGGATTCAATTTGGACAAATTGCAACCTCCCTGAGAGGTAGCTATCGAACCAGGAGATGGTCAACAGGTCAAAGCCAAGGCGAGACAGTTTGGAAAGTAGCAGAGAGTGATTCACAAGGTCAAATGCCTTTGTAAGATCGATAAATATGGCCCCAGTGAGCAGGCTCTTATCCATCACTGTAAGGACTGCATTTGTCAGCTGAAGTAGAGCAGTTGTGGTGCTGTGTCCTGTTCGGAATCCGTGCTGGGTAGGGGATATAAGGTTGTTAAGGTGCAGGTAATTTGTGACCTGAGTAGCGATGGCCTTCTTGAGAAGTTTATTTAGGGTAGAGAGAATGGCAATCGGTCTATAGTTTGACATATTTTTGGGTATCCCCTTTTTTGTGAACAGGGACAACGCGAGCGGTTTTTCACAATGTTGGTACCGTTTGGGTTATTATTGAAAGATTAAAGATTAAAGATTAAAGATTCTTGCAATAGGAACAGCAAGGGCAGGGGCTGCCTGCTTCAAGAAGCTTGGCAGTAGCCCATTCGGGCCAGCAGATCCATAGGTGGATACTGATTTGAGGAGATACAGCACTTCAGTGGAGGAGACTAATGTGAGACGAAAAGGGGTTTCATGCGAAAGTTGCACCCTCAGGAGGAGGTGAAAGAGGTTGGTTGAATTTCTCAGTGTATTCGGAGAGATCCAAGAATTGTGCATTAAGAGCATTAGCAATAGTAGGTAACTTATTACAGTTTGCGTCATTCAGTGTCATGTCGGTAATGGCCGTCTTGGGCCTTTGCCCAATGAAATTTTTGATGTGGTTCCAAAAACCCCTGGTATCACCCGTTGAAGATTGAAGAAGCTTAAGGCAGTAGCTCCTTTTAGCCTTCCAAATATATTTTTTGCAGGCATTTCTCAGTTGTTTATAGTTAACTCAGTCTTCTGATTGTTGGCACTTCTTTGCCAAGGTCCAGGCCTTGTCTCTTTATCATGGCTCGAAGGAGGTCTTTTTTTAGCCATTTATTAGGGGAACCCTGAGACGCCTGTTTTTCAGAGGGATGTGCAGATCCTGAAGGGCCAGAAGCTGAGACATCAGGTATTCAAGTGCTGTGTTTACATCATCAGTGTGATAGATGGGAGACCAGTCTATATTATTAATATCCTCGAGAAGTGCAGTTCAGTTTAGTTTGGCAAAATCCCGAAATTGAATGATTCTTGGGGTTTAAGGCAGTGGCCATTCCAGATACAGAACGTAGGCAGGTCATCACTAATAGAATCTGAAAAGGCCCCTGCAGCAATTATTTTATTTGCTCTATTTGTAGCCATCCAGTCCAGGAGAGACTGGCGCTCCAAGTTGGAAGAGATGCGTGTAGGGCTAGAGATAAGTTGAGCGAGGTTAAGTCAGGCGAGAGCTTCAGTATATGTACTGGTGTGACTCCCTGATAGGTCTAGGTTGAAGTCTCCTATTTGTATGACTTCAGATCTACCCTTTAAAGTGGCCAGATAATCCAAGAGCCCATTTAAGCCAGGGAGAGCCCCCTTTGGAGGATTGTAGGCACAGATCAGATTTAGCTTTTTATCACCACCTAGTTGTAGAACTGTATGCAGAGCTTCACAGTGATTTGTTATCCAAGACTGGAGTACAGAGACATTGAGATGCTCTTTATAATAAAGGGCAACCCTCCACCCTTTGTTTGGTGGGGCGATCGGATCTGGACAAGCTATAGCCAGGTATTTAGTACATGGAATCAGGCATCTCTGGCCTGAGCCATGTTTCAGTTAGTCCAAGTATGTCCGGACAGTACAGGGCTATCCAGGCTTCAAGTTCAGGAAAGTTTGCTGGTAAACTTCTGATATTCATGTGGGCAATTTTCATGCCCTTAGTGGAAAACCATGAGGAGTCATCCGTGGACCTGGCATTCCAATGGGGGCCAGGGTTAGATTCCATGTCTCCTGACAAGCATAAGCGCAGAAGCATCACCCAAACTTCTTTGTAGAATCCGTAATTGCACTTGAGGTATTTGGGCATGCTAGGGGGGGGTGGTAGAGAAGGAAATGTCCTAATTTGGAAGGATGGGTTATATGGAGGGACAGGTTAGAAGAAGGGAGCAAGGTTCTAGTTGGTATAAGGTTGTAGAATACAAAGGAGAATTCTTCATGGCAGTGGGACCCAGGGTATCCAGCTGGTATGTTACATGAGAGATAGGAGAGGACGATTACGGTGGGTAGTAATCCTGATACCACCAGAAGTGACCTTGGGCATGCAAGAGAGAACATTACGTATGCCTTGTATGAAACCTCTGTAAATCAGAGGTGGATTGTCCCTTATAAGAGTAGAATATAAGTAACAGAAATGGTGACTTAAGGGCAGGGTGACACCTATAGTGAAGGCAGTTTGAGTGAGACCCTTAGTGGCCAGAGGTTGGCAGTCAATTATACAAGTTATTCACAAGAGGCAGGTATTCCAATAGAGTGCAGTTTATGAGGAGTGGACAGGAGCAGGGGGAATTTGAAAAGGTGAGGGGACAAGATAAAACTGGGATACCCTCAGTCTGAGTTACCTTTCCAGACAAAATAAGTGTAGAACAGAGGCAAACATAGAGAATAGGCAAGAGTGAGTGGAGGAAAAAAAAAAGAAAGAAAAGGACTGCCTCGCTGGTTTGAATTAGGACTGATGCATGTGGGAGGGGTAGGACTGCCCTCCAAGTGAGTTTATAGATTGGAACAAAAGTGGGCGGGATTACTAGCATATTTAATTAATGGTGGAGGAGAGGGTGGAGGGGTGGGCAAAAATTTCAAGCCTGCAAGCAGCTGCTGTGTTAGAGGATATGCTAAAATTAATTAAAACAGCAGCTGCAGTGTACCAGAATCAGCAAAAGTTAATTAAGTCAAGGTAGGCAGGCTAGAGTGTATAGTAGGCACAGTCTTAGGCACAGTCTTGTGAGTCGAAATACATTAATTTCCTTGGGTTTAAAGTGGCTGCAGCAGCGAGTACTACAGCGCCAGGGAGCTGAGCAGAAAAAAGGCACCAAGGTTTAAAACCGAGCACAGTCTTGAGATCATGTTCCTTCCTGCTGCCAGACTTGTAGCTTTGGGGAACCAAGGGGAGCTGGGGAGGGCTTTTCAACAACTGTAGCCTTCTCGACCCTTCCTGCTGCCAGCCTTGTAGCTTCGGGGAACCGAGGGGAGCTGGGGAGGGCTTTTCAACAACCATAGCCCTCTCGACCCTTCCTGCTGCCAGCCTTGTAGTTTCGGGGAACCGAGGGGAGCTGGGGAGGGCTTTTCAACAACCGTAGCCCTCTCGACCCTTCCTGCTGCCAGCCTTGTAGCTTCCGGTAACCGAGGGGAGCTGGGGAGGGCTTTCCAACAACCGTAGCCCTCTTGACCCTTCCTGCTGCCAGCCTTGTAGCTTCGGAGAACCGAGGGGAGCTGTGGAGGGCTTTTCAACAACTGTAGCCCTCTTGACCCTTCCTGCTGCCAGCCTTGTAGCTTCAGGGAGCTGAGGGGAGCTGGGGAGGGCTTTTCACCAACCGTAGCCCTCTCGACCCTTCCTGCTGCCAGCCTTGTAGCTTTGGGGAACCGAGGGGAGCTGGGGAGGGCTTTTCAACCGTAGCCCTCTCGACCCTTCCTGCTGCCAACCTTGTAGCTTCGGGGAACAGAGGGAGCTGGGGAGGGCTTTTCAACAACCGTAGCCCTCTCGACCCTTCCTGCTGCCAGCCTTGTAGCTTCGGGGAACAGAGGGGAGCTGGGGATGGCTTTTCAACAACCGTAGCCTTCTCGACCCTTCCTGCTGCCAGCCTTGTAGCTTCGGGGAACCAAGGGGAACTTTTTAACTTAATAAGCATTATGCACCAAACTCATAAACATAATACGGTATACTGTAGAACTTGGAATCTTTACTGTACATTTATTTCTCTATAGTCAAGGATTGCTGCCAGCCCAGTGGCGCTGAGGGTTGTGGCGTTGGACGCCACACCTCGCGCTACGCCGGCGGCTCGGGTTCGGGAACGGACTCGGGCAGCCGGGGGTCGGTAGGGGGAGGGAGGGAGGATCGAGCGTCCCAGAAGATACTCTCCTCCCTCAGGGGGGTAACCAAGAATTCTCTGCGTTCTGCATTCCTTCCATAGCCGGTGGAAGCACCGACCAAAGGAAGGCATGGAGGCGGCTTCTACCAGCGGAGTCGGGAGGGGGACATCGCGGCGCATGAGGGCTGACGTGCATCAGCACATCGCCACTCGGGACATACGTCCTAGCGCACGGCATCTCAGGGGGATGGGGACCTAAGGGAGGAAATGCGGAAACACCCCTCCGGTAGCCTAGATGAAGTCCGCTCCAGTACCACCCAGGAGGCCACCTACAGGACAGATCCCACTGTGCGACAAGGAGAGGAGGAGTAGGCACTCTAGGGGCAGATCCCCAGGTAGGTGACCTCGGGGGACATGAGCAAGGGACGGAAGGAGGGGCTCCGGAGGGACGGCAGGAGGATAAAAAAGGAAAATAAAAAAAAAAAAAAAGGATTGCTTACTCCCCCAAAATAAATTAACAGTGAATATTTAAATACCGGGTTAGGCATGAATTTTGCTCACAGAAATCATGATTTCACCCATTTCTCATATGGAGCTGGCAAACACAGTACACAGCATCCCTGCTCTGAACAAAACTATTATTTTATTTAATGTTTCTACTCATAATGCATTGATCCTTCCAGATGCTGAGTCAGACACCAACCCACCTGGTCTCACAGTGACCCTCAAATTATGTTGCTGACAGGCTGCTACACATTTCCTTAACTCCTATTGACTGTTCTGTACATTTTATTTTCAGATTTTTAAATTGTCTGTTTCTTCACCAGTGTCACCAGGAGTTCACGGCCCCACAATGCCCTGGGTGCTGGATGCCAATCTATCTAGTCCCTAATGGTAGTAAGTCAGGAGACCATGGTTTGGCATTGCTACCTGCACTCTATGACTTTTTTTTCTACAATTTTGTATTTTTTGGAAATAGTCTATGTGTTTAAAAGATTATAAACAAGATTACCCTACTTAGTTGTTAAAGACTAAAGTTTCACCAGCAGAAATAATCTTTAAAAAAAAATTTTTTTTTATTAGTAGAGTATCTCATCTACCTGAATGGTTTACACCACTCATGAGGTTTCCTGAGGACAAACAGCATTCATATAGATAAATTATTTATCTGTCAGTCCTCCATCACATGTCCCTTATTTATGTAATAGGTGTGACCCAGAAATCCATGCCATAAAACATTTATTTGAGCTACTGTGACAGTCTGACAATCCCCCATCTCGTATCCTAGATGTATATATATATATAGATATATATATTATAGTGGCGCTGTCACGCCACTGTAGTTAGGGTTCAGCGGTCACTTTACATACTAAAGTCAAAAGTTTGCACGTTAATAACTTTGGACCCATTTCACAGATTTGCCTGAAATTTGGAATGTGCAGTGGGTCATTGTAGATCTCTCAATCTGCCAAATTTAATTTCGGTCGGACTTACGGTCTTTGTGTACAAAAACGCTGAAAAATGCAAAATTATCCATTTTTGGAGGCAGCTTTTGGGATTTTGGATGTGGCCCTGCGCGGCCGTCATGTGGTGTGCCACTCTGTGAAATGGCTCGTTTGAAAGAACTTTGGTGGCTGAACATGCCAATTTTCATTTGGTGATACAGTATTAAGGCATTCAAAAGTTATGCCACTTTTAAGTTCCCATTATAAGTCAATGGGAAAATTTATATGTATGTTTTGCGAACAAAGAATGGAGTTCTGGCCATCTCATCCCACCTGGCGATCAAAGAATTTGCAGCCTCGCGGTTCAAGAATCTTTGTCCCCGAGAATTTTCAAAATTCTTTGATCGCGAGGTCTGCCATCTTGTTTTTTAATTTCCGATCGGAAAAACACAAATATATCAGCTCAGGGGTCACTTCTGAAGTAAAACTTGGATGGGTTTAACTCAGGGGGATCCAATCTATCGAGCCATGCCTTTGGTTTCATCCAAATCAGTCAAAAAATAGAGTTATAAGCTTTCAAAATCTTAATTCGTGGCTTGCTAATGATCTTTGATCGCGAGTCAGCAAATTCTTTGATCGTGAGATTCTTTGATCATGATCTTGCATTATGATCTAAAAACACTAATATCTCGGCTCAGGGGTGGGCTAGGAACACAAATGAGAATGGGTTTTGCTCAGGAGGGTCTGTTCTATTGAGGCATGTCGTTGGTTCGGTTCAAATCAGTGAAAAATTCATGTTTTATCATTTTTAATTCTTTGTTCGTGAGCCTGCAAATTCTTTGAGCATGAGATTCTTTGATCGTGATCGTGCGAGATTCTTTGATCGTGATCATGCATCGTGAGCGAGGGATGAGATGGCCCAATTTAAAAATCAATTATCTCAGCCCAGGGGTGTCCTAGGAAGTCAAATGATGGTGGGTTTTACTCAGGAGGCTTCGTTCTGTTGAACCATGGTGGTGGTATACCGCAATTCCATAACTTTTTTGATTTATAAGATTTTTAATTCTTTGTTCATGAGTCTGTAAATTCTTTGATCGTGAGCCTGCAAATTCTTTGATCGTGAGATTTTTTGATCACCATCTTTGCTCATGAGGAAAGGACAAGATGGCCAGATTTTTTATAATGGAATAGATAGGGAAAGTTTACCAATCTTTAACATTGAATATCTCGGAAACAGTTTGGTCTTTTTACTTGAAATTTGGAGGGTGTTTACGGCATGTCCCGTAGATGTGAATTATTGTGTTTACATGTTGGAGAAAATTGTTTTTGCAGAGATATTACATGACACACTTTATGTGTTGTGGACAGTGTTTTGCTTGGGGTGGTGGCTTGAAATTGATAGGATACCTAGCCTTAGTGCCATGGATGTAGTTTTCAGTCGTTGTGTGTGTTAAATGTCAACAGTTGCGGAACTGTGCCACTCTGAAGAATGAAAATCTCATACGTTAAAATGTTATATCTTGGACACGGTTTGGTCTTTTCACTTGAAATTTGGAGGGTGTTGACGGCATGTCCTGTGGATGTAAATTATAGTGTTTCTGTGTCAGAAAATTTTTTGGGTGGAGATATGGCGTGGCACAGTTTACGTTCTGTGGACAGCGTTTTGCTTGTAGTGGTGGCTTGAAAATGATAGGATACCTACTCTTAGTGTCATGGATGTACTTTTCAGTCATTGAGTGTGTTAAATGTCAACAGGTGCGGGACTGTGCCACTCTGACGAATGAAAATGTCAAATTTTGACATGTCATAATTTGTACACGGTTTGGTCTTTTTACTTGAAATTTGAAGGGTGTTGATGGCATATCCTGTAGATGTTAATAGAGGTATTAACGTATTGGACAATATATATTTCCTGAGATATTGTGTGGTGCAGTTTACATTTTGTGGACAGCATTTTCTATTGTTCTACTAGATTAACATTTGTTTGGTGGCTGCCCTTGCTGTTGTGAATGTACTTTTTAGTCATTGGGTTTGTAATGTGGCTTGGCACTTACAAGTTGGTAGGCCCCACGCTCCCACCAACTTGCGCAACTTTCTACTTTTCTATTCTTTCTTAAAAAGTAAGGAAATTCTATGCAAAAAACTTTGTTAATGCATCAGTTAGAATTCTTCTATAGTGAAAAAAGTGAGGAAATTTGATTTTAGGGTTCCTACCCCTTGCACCCCACTCCCACCCTGCCCCCACCAACAGGTATCAGGGTGTGCATTGGGGTCATCGGCCCTAAATCTCACCCCATTCTCCTACACTGCACCACCTTAGCTTGTTTACACATGGAATGGGCTGAGAGTTAGGGTGACTCTAACGCACACACCCTGATGCCTGTTGGTGGCGGCAGGGTGGGGGTGGGGTGCAAGGGGTGGGAACCCTAAAATCATTCAGTGAACACAATGCCTGGAGAAAGTGCACATTGAGCAAACAAGGCAAGATCAACAAGCTGAACATTTCAGTAAATGTGTGGGAGACTGGTAAGGGAGGGAAAACAGGAGCAAGAGGGAGTGAGAAGGAGTCTCAGCTGATATCTGAGGGAACCAGGGGAGGCAGTGAAGCGGAGGGAAGAGGGGAGCTGGTTCCAAAGTGAGGAAAAATGATAGGCAAAGGCTGATTGGCTAGCAAAGGTACAGGGATAAGGTCGAGCAAAGGTGCAAGGATCCCTGGAGTGGAGAGGACAGGAGGCAGAGGTGACAAGGGAGAGGAGTGATGAGAGGTGGAAGGGATGGGAAGGGACTCAGACCAGTATTTAGATATAAATGATGCACAGTGCATCTGGCAACACGAGGGTAGAGGCAGAATGAATAATGATGAGTAAAGTGAGCAATGATGAGTTCAAGAGGGGGGATGGGTAGCAAAGAGACAAAAAGAGTTACAGATGGTATCCAGTCTGGCCAGGGAGGTGGAGGGGCAAAGCCATGTACCACATCTGCCTAGTCAAAGACCAGGAGCACCATTTTGGTGACAAGCCCCTGGTGAACCTGCAGAGACAGACAAACTTTATTGTAGTATAAGGCACCTAGTTTAGGTTGGAGCTTGGCATGGATGGTGTCAATGTGGGCAGTGATGTCAAGGTTCTTTTTCAGATTGACTGTGCTTTATTGTTAGGAAAATTTTTCATATCATTCGTTACAGACACTGAGCAGAGAAGATTACATGTTTCATTACAACATACAAGTAATGTAAATTGGAGAAATTCTACAATACAAAATATTCATATAGAAGTCTGATGAGTGATAAATATTATTATAATTCTCTTTACAAATCACTCCAAAGCATCACTCCAAAGCATTAAGAAACATGCATTTATTTGTCCTCCTATTCCCCCCATCCTCCCCCTTAAACCCATTCCGCCCCCCCATCACCCCTCAGGTATGCAGTGAGATTGACCTATGGATGTCAAGTTTCTGTAAAGCTGCACATTGAGGTACTTGAAAGAAGGAACCACTTCTACTGGGGAGCCATCCAAGTAGGAGAAGATGGGTACAGATGGGAGTCTGGGCAGTTTTTGACTGCTGCCAAAGGTCATGGAAGCAGTTTTTTGTGTTGACTCAGAGCTGGTTTGACTGGAACCATCATAGGACACTGTGGAAGTTTTGCTGGAGCAGACCTTACATGGCTGTAGTGGAGGAACTAGAAGTGTAGATGACTACTGTGTGAATATGTGAGCTGGCACAGGCCAAGGGGAGGTCATTGAGAAAAAATGCAAAAGAACATGGGACCAAGGATAGAGTCCTGTGGGACCCCTATATGGATGGAAAGAGGAGGTGAAAGGGCACTACCAGTCTCTACTGACTGTAGCTAGCCCATGAGGTAAGAATAGGACCAGTTCACAGCAGGAGCTGTGAAGCCAGCAGAACTCAATTTATCCAGGAGGAGAGGTTGGGACTGAGTCAAAGGCCTTTAGCAGATCAGTGAAGATGGGTGCTCTGATGTGACTCTGATCCATCTCTGAGAGGACAGAATCAGTTATACGCAGCAGGGAGGAGTAGGTGTAGTGATCCTTCCTGAATACAGACTAGAATGGGGAAAGGAAATTAGAGGAGAGGAAATTAGGGAGACTAGTGTAGACAAACTGCTCCTGCAGCTTGGCAAGAGAGGGGAGGAGGGAGAATGGCTGATAGTTACCGGAGGAGTACTGGTCCCCTTTTTTGCAGAGTGATATAATTTTGGACAGCTTCCTGGACAGTTAACTCTGCTCTACTAGAGCTATCAGTGTCTAAAATCACTGGTTCGGCACATTGGTGCTGACTTGCTTCCACCTCTCTGCTGTACTGTTTACTGGGATGAGGCTTCACTTTACGACCGGGCCTCATTGATTATCCTTGTACCTGTACCTTGTTTTTATTGCTATGTATTGTATTACTACATCCATTTGTGCTATATGTTCTATTGTGCTACTGTATTATTGATTCTGTACCTACCAGGGCCTCCTTGAAAATGAGCTTGCTCAATGGAGTTTCATCTGGCTAAATAAAAATTGATTGATTGCTTGACTGTGGGACCACATTGAGGGGGAAGAAGAGGTTGAATAGGTGAGTCAGAGGAGATGCAATGGCAGGAGTGGAGAATGGAGGAGTTTAGGATCCAGTCCATCAGACTAGAGTTGCACAGATTTAGGGAGTAAAGGGCAGTCAGGGTCTCCTGCCTGTTAACAGGGGAGAAGGGGAAACCCTGGGAAGGGACAGGGATTGTAGTGTGAAGAAATGGTGGCTGGAGGGGGAGAGGAAGGGAGAGCACAAGTGGAGAAAAACTGCAACAGAGGATGGGTCAGACACAGGTGAATCATTTATCAGAAGGACAGAGGGGCTGGACTGAGTGGGAGGGTCAAAAAGGGAATGAATTACCTTCCAGAACATCAAGAGGGCATTAAGGATGTTCTGCAGATTGGCCTTGAAATATGACTAGGTTTTCACTATAGCAAGGTGCTAATATGCCTATTTAGGAATGGATATATATCTAACTTGCAAAAAACATCATTAATGCTCCAGCTAGGGTCAAAGTGACAAAAGTTGGGAAATGTGGCATTAGAGTCTACAACCCTAACACCTCACTCCACCCCCTTCCCCAAAGCTGGCAGGAGAGCAGGTGTTGGCTGTGCCTTGGGCTCCTCAGTCCTAACATGTACTCCATTCCATTGTAAATAAAGTCAGATGCGTAAACTTTATGAGACTGGGCTGAGCATTAGTCTTGAGAAGCCCAAGGTACACCCCACACCTGCTTTCCTGCCTGCTTTGGGGTGGAGGTGTTAGGGTTGTAATCCTAACCCCGCATTTCCCAACTTTTGTCAATTTGACCCTAACTGGAGCATTAACAAAGTTTTTTGCAACTTGTTTCCTTACTTTTAGAGATAGTATAATCATATCCTTATTTTACTGTGGGAGTGCAGGATTCTTTGGACCCTGTACTCCCAGGCATACATAATTTTGTCAGTGTCTAGTAGCACCCACCACCCTCCTATCCCCTTATTTATAATAATGTAGTACCCCACTTGTGGTTAGTGGCACCCCCACACCCTCCCATATTTCTATATTTATAATAATTTAAGAGAAAGGGGGAAGGTAACATTGTTTAACCAGGAGTTGCACACTAAGCCAAAGCTTGTTTCCAGATGTGACCTGGGAGCACAAGGAAGTTAAGTGACTTGCTCAGGATCACACAGTATGCACCTAGGCAGCAGTGGGATTCAAAACCAGGTCTCCAGATCTGCAGCTCAGAGCCTCAACCCACTGTGCTACACTACCTCCATCATTAGTGGTTAGTGACACACCCCACCCTCTGATTCCCATAATTATAATACTGTAGTACCCCATTGGTGGTTAGTGGCACCCCCCCACCCTACCATATCCACATATATTATAACTTTGGTGTCTAGTGCCACCACCCCACCCTCCAATGCCTCTATTTATAATAATGTTGTACTTCATTGGTGGTTAGTGGCACTCGCAATCCTCCCATTTAATTTTTGTATAGCCCTGGTATCTAGTGGTACCCCCCCACCCTCTGATCCCCATATTTATAGTAGTTTAGTACTCTCCCATATCCCCTTATATAGAATTATTCAGCTAAAGCATTGGTGGCTAGTAGCACCCCTCACCCTCCCATATCCTCATATATTATAGCCCTGGTGTCTAGTGGCATCCTCCACCCTCCAATGCCCATATTTATAATAAATTTACACTTCATTGGTGGCTAGTGGTACCGCCTACCCTCCCATGTACCTATATAGTATAACCCTGGTGTCTAGTGGCACCACCCCACCTCTGATGACCATCTGTATAATAATTTTACACTTCATTGGTGGTTAGCTGTACCCCCCCATCCTCACATGTACTACTCAAGCTGCAAATAAGAAAACCATGCCTCAATGTCTTTTTTAAACCTAAAAAGAAGTCCAGCGATGATCACACCCACACCACCCACTCAACCTGCCACCTTGCACCCACCTTCCTGCACCCCTTGACTCCCCCACACACCCTCACTCACCTGAACTGCCAACACTGTGAAGATTCACTCTCCGATTGAAGATGTATCTTGCTGCTGGAACCGGCAACTGCTGTGTAATAAGAAAGGTAACTGTGGTCAAAAATACAATGAACTGCAGTTACCTTACTTGTTAGACAGCATCCACCATGTTACTGACTCCCGGACTTTACAACATTAAAATAAAGTAAGCTCCACCACGTTAAACAAAGGCTTTTCCTTGTGAAAAGCTTAATCGGAAGGTAAGGCCTTTGGGGTGGGGAGCTGCAGATTTAGGCAGATGTCCTTTAAAGACCTTCCATCACAGTAACAGAGGATAAACACCTGCACCTAGAAATTAGTGATCTGTTTACCCTGACAACAGCCTTAAATAAAGGGTGTGAGACAGAGGTTGTTAAATAGAGTGTCCATCTAGGATACATTTTCCAGAAGCATAATTTGCAAACACTGTTTATGCATAGATAGATACTTTATTTATGAAAAGTGCCCATTTCCTAAGACACTGGGCGCTATACAGTTTTATTTATTTATTAAGCTTTGGATTTAATACCTTTGAGCCATGGGCTCATTTACAAAGGTTCCAAGTCAGATAACGACATACAGAGACAAACAATTAAATCGATGAACAATGGGGTGAAAATAGACACAATATACGTAAGGTAGTTAACAGGCAATGGCTAAACAAACAAAATGACAGGTTACTAAGTGCAATCAGAAAGTTCAGGGGAAAGCAATAACAACACTGCAATAGTGAGAGATCACAACCTAAAGGAACTAGGGGACAGGGATAGATCCAGGACAAGGGAGATTATTGTGTGTGTGTGTGGGGGGGGTGCAGATTGCAGCCAGGAGTCATTGTCCAATGGAGGGTGGGTGGGTGGGTGATGGTGGGGATGGGAGAGGTGGGGCTCATAAAATTTGTAAAATACAATCATAAACAACAGACCAACAAATCTCAATTCATATACACCACCAGACCTTTTAAAACACTGAGAGTGTTAAAATCACTATCTCAATAAATTTAAAAAATATATCAACAATTAATTCATAAATGCTTGCTGGAACAAAAATGTTTTTAGGCCATTTCTAAGGCTTCCACCGCAGGAGCTTCCCGTAAACAATCCGGCAAGGAGTTCTACAAGGTAGGCGCGGCTACCAAGAATGCCCTGTCCCCAGAATGACACAGCCTAGCCCCAGGAACCACCAGGAGGCCTCCCCAGCAGAATGGAGAGACAGGGGTGGATGATAGGGGACTTTCAACTTTCAACTTTTAACTTTTCAACTTTCAACTTTATTGGATATCACATTGAGATAAAAAATCTCTTTTCCAATTGAATCCATCACATAACATACAAACCACAGGTTTACAAACATATACAATTATTTCATATAAAACATGACACATAATTAGTCAAGACAGTCAACATAGTGTAGATAAGGTGCAAATTTCATTCAAAACAATTACAATGTATATCATAACAAGTGTTCAAAATTGACTTAAAACGATCAAAAGATTTTAACACAATAACATTCCTTTGTTTTGACAACCTTTCCCATGTTTTTGGTACCAAACTTGACAAAGTTTTATTTGCAAAACTAGTTCTACATTGCGGTACATAAAAACATATTCGATCCTGAGATCTCAAGCCATACATTTGTTTTTGTCTAATTGCAACTGTCTTCAAAAGAAAATCTGGTAAAGACTGGGTCACAAATCTATAAACCAGTAAATTTCAATGCATATCTCACCTATCTGATAATGAACACATACCTGATTTCTGGTACAAAACACAAAGGTGAGTTTTATATGGCAAATTTGTTATGAATCTTAAAGCACTATTTAGCAACACATCCAAAGAACCTAATATTGTTTTGTTAGCAGTTTTATAGACCACGTCTCCATAATCTAATATTGTCAAAAACATAGATGTGACCAATAACTTCCTAACTTTTAAATGAAAAAGGGATTTGTTCCTGTAAAAAAAAACTCAATAATCCCTTTAATTTATTTGACATTGATGTTATATGTGTCTCAGATGTTAAGTTGTTATCCAGTACCACTCCCAAATATTTATAAGACTTCACTTGCTCAAGAATAACCCCAGTTAATGACCTAATTTCTTTTATATTTAACTTTTATGTTTTTTTCCTAAAAATCATCCATTGTGTTTTGTGTTCATTTAAGAGAAGTCTCAGTTTTATTAATTATTTCTGTACATTTGAAAAATCTTGTTGCAAGACAGATAGTGCTGTATCAATGTTTTTGTTTTTTGTATATACTGTAATATTGTGTCATCAGCATAGAGTTGGACACGTGTCAAGGGAACAAACATTTGGTAAATCATTTATATATAATAAAAAAAACAGAGGGTCCAGCACTGATCCCTGAGGTACCCCATTATGCATAGTAACAAGTGCTGAACAAGCTCCTCCTACCCTGACATGCTGTAATCTTTCTAATAAGTAAGCTTGACTCCAACTCAGTGCTGTTACACCCAAGACTACCTTCTTCAGTTTATTCAGTAACACAGTATGATTAACAGTGTTGAATGCCTTCGACAGATCCAGGAAATATGGCTGGCATTTCCTGGTTTCTGTCAAAGGCATTCAGCCCATCATCAACCACGTTCAGAATTATATGTGTTATATTATATCCCTTTCTAAAATCTGATTGACAATGAGTCAACACATCATATTTAATAAAATACTGTATCCATTGTTGATGAATAAGCTTCTCAAAGATTTTAGCATATACTGAAAGAGTTGAAAGTGGTTTATATGAACTCAGGTTTGCGGAATCCCCCCCTCCCCCGTATATAGGAATAACAAAGCTATTTTTAAATCAAGTGGCAATTCTGAGCTTTCTAATGAAAAATTAAAAATATATGTTAAATGTGATGCCAAAATCTTAGAGGCCAACTTCTGAACAAATGGGGAGATTTCATCACATCCAGGTTCCTTTTTTATGTCTAACCTTTGCAACTGTTTTTCAACATCATCAATTACTATAGAAAAAAATGAAGACAATGGCCTTTCCAACTTGCAATCAAAATCAGTATCCAAAATAGGAGGAAACATCACAGAATGTAAATCCTCATATGTATTTCCAACAGAAGCAAAAAAGGAATTAAACATTTCAACTTTATCACTATATGATGTTAAAACCTTCCCTTCAGCATTTAAATACATAGGTAAAGAGTGCAAACCCTGCTTCCCCTTTAATATATCAATTTCCTTCCATAATATTCTAAGATTACCCTCAGCTGCCACAAAATATTTTTCATAATAATTCTTTGCTTTTCTAATTTCAGCAGTACATTTGTTCTGAATAACCCTAAAGCCCAATATATCTGCCTCAGATTTTGATTTCCTAGCTATATGCCATTGTCTTGATTTTTTTCCTAATTACATTTTTTAACTCTTTTGTTATTCAAGGTATCTTTCCTTTTCTTACAGTTTTTAACTTTAAAGGAGTGTGTTTATCAATAACACTTAAAAGAAAAGTCTTAAAAAAATCCATGAAGGAGATCTTGCAGATAGCTCAGCCCCCTTCTGTGTAAGATCTTATAGGTAAGGAGCTCTACCTTCAAGACAATCCTCCACCTGACCGGCAGCCATTGTAGCTCATGGAGGACTGGGGTTCAGCTTGTCTGCATAAAAAGGAGTCAGAGAGGAAGAAGGACTGACTTCAATTTGTATTTCAAGTTGGGACTTTTAAATATATACACTCTTTACTTATCAGAGTGTTATGTATAAGGACTCTTACAGGACTGAAGTCAGAATTTATTGCCTGTGGTAAGTTGGGATTTAAAGTTGTGGTGACTGCTAAATATGGAAAGGAAAAAGAAAACTCCCTCTAGTGGGAAAAGACAAAATTAAAGACAAGAAGCAAAAGGGATTATTTACAGTGGATAGTAACAAAAAATGTACACATTATTTCCTAACGCTAAGTACTCAGATTTATTAGGGTGAAGATAGAATAATAAGAATACAAGGAACTTTAATTCCTGGGATGATCACTACCATTAATAAGAGAATATCCACCACTGCAGGAGATTAGGCAACTAGGAAAATCTATTGATGGGATAACCCCAGAGAACAGAACTATTAGCGACCTGCAATTTAAGAAAAATTACTTTAACCAGCAAAGTAATAAAGTTTCAGAGCAGAACAATATAAACACTGTGGCATCCTCTGAAATACTTCATCAACCTATAAAATCAGAGTTTGGCAATCCCAAAAAATTCTGGGACTCCATCAATTCTATTCTCACCCCTCACACTGGCAGTACCAACTTCCAACTAACCTCTCCCACCAGCATCCTGATGGACCCTGCTGAGGTTGCCAGGGTGCTCAACAGCAAATTCTCTGACCTGCCTGCACTCCTTAGTAAGCTCCCCCCCAGCAGCCCCCCCAAGCCAGGGACCTCCTGATTCCCCCCACCCCTCCTCCCACACACACCACCTGCACTCCACCCAGTCGGTTCCCCAACCAGGGGCCCTGCTCACCCCGTGTCTTCCTCCTCCTCTTTCTCCTCCCCCTTTACAGGCAACCCCCTCCAGCTGCCCTTCTACTTCAAGACCATCTCCCCCAAGGATACCTACAAGCTCCTTAGGGGCCTACCTAATCATGGTAGTCTGGGATCCAATGGTCTCTCCCCTGTCTTTCTTAAACTAATCTCTTCTGTCACCACCAAACCTCTTTCCTTTATCTTCAAACTTGCCCTAACTACTTCTCACCTGCCCCTTCCCTTGAAATCTGCCAAGGTGGTCCCTATCTTCAAATCTGGTGACCCACTCCTATCTGACAACTACCACCCTATAACAATTCTCCCCCACCTTACTAAGCTCCTCGAATGGGTTGTTCACCAGCAACTATCTGAGTACCACGTTAACCACAACATCTTGTGTCACTAGCAGCACAGCTTCAATAGGCTTCATAGTATCACTACTGCCCTAGCCCTACTCACCAATCATAACCTATCAAACATGGACCAAGAGCGCACAACTGGTGCAGTTTTCATGGACCTATCCAAGGCCTTTGATCTTGTAAACCACCCTCTCCTCCTCTCCAAGTTACTGTACACTCTATTGGCTGCTCCACAGGAACTACCAACTGGTTCCAGAGCTACCTGTCTGACCGATCCCAGTCAGTGTGCATCAACTCTGCCACTTCTCCCCCTCTGCCTTTCTCCTTCGGGGTTCCCCAAGGCTCCATCCTGGGCCCCCTGATCTTTATATATTTTTTTTCCATTGCTGTTTTTGCCTGTCAGCACCCCTAGCCCCATGAATGGGCTCGTCCTGGGCACCATGACAGATACCCTCACCTGGGGATGCCTCCCGAGTGGGCCCACTGAGGTGGAACTGAAGGTGGCTGGAGGGTCAGGCCACCAGAGCCCCTGCTCATACACGGGGGCCAGCAGATTTTTGTAGGATTGCCCCTGGAGCTGGGTATGTGCAATGACACTAACACCGAAGTAAGTGCCCATCCCAGTTCCACTCATGATGTGGCACAATGCTGTGCCTCCCAGCCTCTGCCAGGGGGTGAGCAGTGCTGGACCCAACTCCCCTACCCTCCCTGGAGAAGGAGAGCAGTCCTTTGGACACTCAATCCTTCCCATCCCCTGCCAACCCCTAGCAGCTCTTGCCCATTCCTGAACACAGGTTGCCGGTGTGGTGCGAGGTGTGGCATCCAGTGCCTCAACCCTCAGCACCACTGAGTCGACTTTTATGATATTTGTTAATAACCTCGCCTCTGACAACCTATCATGTGAGTATCTCCTCTATGTGGATGACCTAGTCATCTTCCACAGTGCCAAATCCCTCCCATACATTTCCTCTTTCCTCACGTAGAACTAATGTGCCACCCAGAACTGGTTCTCTTCCAATCTGATGCTGGTTAATGCCAAAAAAATGAAGGCTATGCTGTTCGGGTCTAATCCTTACCTAGCCAACATCCAGAAAGCAAGCTTCTCTCTTCACATCCTCCTACCCAACGGTCCCCCCCCGGAAGTGGTCCCTTCCTTCAAGTACCTGGGAGTCACACTTGATTCCACCCTCTCCTTCACTGAACACATTAATGTTGTAGTCCAGAGGATAAATTAGAAACTCAGTGCTGCCCATTGTGTTAAACCCTATCTGACTACTGAGGCTTGCCTGGCCATAGCTCTAGGCAACTTACTCCCCATCTTGGACTACTGCTCTCCTATCTACTCCTGTGTGTCCTCTGAGCTGTGGGCTAGACTCTCGACCATCAACAACAGTATATGCTGCTTTGCCCTGTCTGCCCCCTATTCCATGCACCATTGCATCCTACATAGCTCCCTAGGCTGGCTCTCCCTATAAGGCCAATTTGATTTTACCCTTGGTTGCCTCACTGACACTATCCTTTGTAGTGACCCCACTTCCTCCCTTTTTCCCTTTTGTGAGCACCACACCACAGTGAAGTATCTTCAGCCCTCTGCTGTCCTACCACTTGTGATTCTGAGAACCTCCACTAAATCGGATGCCAGTGCCCTTTCTGTTGTGACCACTTCACTAGGGAATACATTTCCCACACCCCTTCAGTTGATCAATATGCATCATACTTTTAAGCTGAACCTTAAATTTTGGCTCCTTGCCTGAGACACCTGCACTTGCTTCCACCAATAGCCCCCCCTTTTTGTGCTTGCCTTTTACCTCTCCCCTTTCCCTCAATCACCTCCTCATCCTCTTCTCCACCTTCTTCACTTCATCTCTGGGCATGTCAGGGATCATCTCCAGAAGGTGGATTATGGGCCTGGGGTTTGTGATACACTAGCTTTCCTCATGATGTTCGACTTACTCCTGCCTACAGTTTGTTATTTGCATACCCTACCTGTATCCATTTTTATGGTTTTACCTACTTCCTTTCTTTTGCTTACCATACCTGCTTTGTCCTCATTATATTCCAATGCTGTATGTAACTGCTGTGTTATTTTGCACTGTGCTATTGCCTGTACCTGCACTGTGTATATTAACTTGATAGTGCTGTTTTATTGTTGTGTATTTTTACCTGTACCTACACTGATTTTTGTATGTAATTGTGCCTTCTGGCCTGGGTCGTGCCTGTAAACGGTCCTTCAGACCAGCGCACCTACCTGGTAAACAAAGTCATAAATAAATAAAATAAACAAACATCTCAGGGGTGGGCAAATTAGACTTAGATCCCAAGGATCAACAATTCTGTTCAATTAAAACCCCTTCAAAGAGCTTCACCTGGGGATGGTATGAGATCTTTCTTGGTGGATTATGAAACTTTTATTTCCCCCTTTGTGGAACAATTAAGCCGGGTTCCTCTATCCCAACAACAACCTGATATCTCACATATATGACATCAAGAACAAGCAGAGGTAAATCTAAACTTAATTACTCACTCTGGAGAAAAAAAAGGAGATGGAAAAGAAGAATGTCCATACAGCTAAACATGTGAGTAATTGTGATATAGAATGACACTTGTTAAAGGTTGGTTTGCACTAAATTAAGATGGAGCTTTGTAGGAATAATGATTACCTTAGCCAGTTAGTTACCTTGGTAATGCTGCTGTTGGAAACTAAGTCTGATAAGGAAGATATATAGAAGGGTAAAAAACAACCAGACTTGCATAGAAAATGAGAAAAAGAAAAGACAGCAGTCTGTTAAAACAATGACAATAAGGATTGCAGAGAAGAAAGAGGCAGAATGACATTAAAACAAACGGGAAAAAAGAAACAAAATAGGATTTCAAAGGAAAAAATGTAAAGCAAAATGGGCAGAATGGTAGCATTAGAAAGGGCATGAAAGAGGTGAGATGGATGGAAGTGAAACACAACATGAGTAGAGGGGAAAAAGCAAATAGAAGAAGAGGAGTCAAACCTGGCTAGTACCCAGCAGTTAGATGTCAGAAGACGAGTTATATGCAACCCTGATAGTGAAGAAGAGAGAAGAAAGGATCAGATGGGGGGGGGGGGGGGACTGTATCCTGACTGTATTTATTAAAGGTATTCATAAAATGAAAAAGAAAATCCTAATATGCTAAAGCTTCTTGTCTATAATTCATGTAAAGGAATTTTGGGTAATGATTTTAATTGGGAAGATATCTTGACAGTGTACAGAAATTAAACTGGTGATATAAGTGGAATTATCTGTTTGACACTTTGTTCTACACGAACTAGGAAAATGTTGCTGGAGGTAAAGGATAGATTTAGGAAGTTACGGGTGAATTTGGATTCCACCTTAAATTGTAGGTAAATTAAAATGCCCATATCCTCGATGAACAAAAGGAAAGAACTACTCTGGCAGAAAGAGAGTAAATATGTTGCAAATAAAAAGGGCAAGTTAACAGGTACAACAGAAAAACAACAAAAAAGAATTACAGAGTATGTAAAACCTGTGGAATTTGTACCCTCAGCAATAGAAGATTCTGTCTATTCAGCTTGGAAGAATGTGACATTTATTAGAGGTACGAGGCAAAGAGGTCAAAGAATAAATAGTAAAATAGTTCTCAAAGAATGTACCGTTCAAGAGTCATTGTTTAATTCCAGTATAGATTCTGACAGTATAAATACACTGTACCCCTCTGAGACTGAAACAATTATGCTAGACTCAGAGTGATACCAAGAATCAGAGTACAACTCTATAAGAAGTGCTAGTTGGAATGTTACAGATTTGGAAAGTAAAATCCAGGATTGGTGGTGGATAGAAGAAATGAATGACTATGACATAATTCACATTCAAGGAACATGTTCAAAGGAAAGGAGCCTGGCTGTTGAAGGGTTCACATGTTGGGAATGTGAAAAATCAAAAGAATATAGATGTGAGAGGGCAAAAGGATTATTGCAACTTTCATTTCAACTACTACCTTTCATAGAAGTGAATGTCTCTCAGCTGGTTCCCAATACTATCTATGTATAGGGGTATACTCGAACACATTGAAATTTTTTACAACATCTACATCCCCTCCACACACACACACTTCTATCAGCTGTATTACAGAAGATATTTTCAGAGAATTAGGGCAGATGATGGCAGATATTCTGCTTTCCTACTTGTGGAGTACCTATTATTATAATGGGAGATTTCAACACTAGACTAGAAATAGACAAGAGATCTATAATAATTTTTGGCAGCTTGATGACACTTCTAAAATCCCTATATTGAATTCTAAGGATTTAAAAGTAAATAGGAAGAGCATTCTACTTCTGGAATTTGCAGCAGATAACTTTCTAAGAGCTGTGAATGGTCATGTCAGTACGGATTCCTTGGGGGAAATTACATCCCCTACAATTCATGATGGTAGCTTGTTAAATGTATGCCTGGTGGATGTATACTCTTTCCATAAAATTGTAAAATTCAAGGTAGCTCCGATTTGGGAGAATGACCATTATCCTATTTTCCTATTGTTCTATGATTGAAAATGGACAAGGATGCTGTTGACCATAGGGATACAGTGCAGAGGAAAATGGCTGATAATCATATGGTTATCCAAAATAAAAAAAAGTATAAAGTGGATCCCTTATTCTGCAGAAAAGGTTATGGAATTTTAGAAGATTTTATTTCCATGGGTTCTCTAATGAAACAAGGACCTGATATTGCATCTTGCATGGTACCTGTCAATATGTATATAAGGTTTATGATCAGATTATCTGCCTCCCTAAAAAACATCTAACTACAGAAGTTCCCATGGCCAAACAGCACACATATTATAAGCAAGCAAAAATTGTTTAATATAGAATGTATGGAAGTGAAAAAACTGATCCATAAAACAGGGAGCCCAGATAGCTAACACTCAGAATATTGAAATAAGAATGGCTCTGAAGTTTTTAAAAGGAGAATATAATAAGCTAATTCAGTATACGAAAAAGCAATATCATAATGCTTTGTGGTATAAGCTTCAGGAGGCCATTAACACTAGAGATACAGTATGTGGCATTTTTGGGATCTTGTTGCTATGAAACAAGTAATATACAACATAATATCAATTGCAACATCAGTCCTGATATATGACATTTTTTTTTAAAATGAAGTATCAGTTAAAATCTAAAAATACGTTTGGTTTTGATAATTCAGCCATCTGCACAATTGTATTTACTGAGCACAGAGATCTTGAAATCATAAAAGCACACAAGAGGAACAAGGATGACGGACCAGATAACTAAGCTGCAGAATTGTTTCTGGCTTATCCAGAATGGTGGGCCAAAATCTTTAACAGTCTGTTCAAATGATTAAATACAACTATGCAACTACCAAAAGACTGAAACACAGGGACTATCAGACCTGAATAATTTTTGGCCGATTTCATTACTTTGCATTGGGCTCAAAATTTATATTAGGGTGCTGTTGACATGGATAGAAGAATGGGTGGAGAGTGGGCAACTCATGTCTTATGGCCAGGTTGACTTTAGGAGGGGATATGGGACTATCAATAACTTATTTGTCCTTAACTATTTGATAGAAAAATATGGACAAGGAAAAAGACAATCCCTATATGTAGCCTGCTTAGGTTTAAAGTCCGCCTTTGACAAGGTGGATAGGGCACTTTTATGAAAGACTCTTGACAACCGGGGCATGGATATGTTACATGAGGTCCCTGCACCCTTATTAGTACCCTCAGAGGTACACCGCAGACAGCTAGTACTTAAGCATATGTTATACTAACATAAGGGCATCTACCGTACAAGAGTAGATGTCAGGATATGTACGCATATTGTTGTAATACACTTTGCTTGCTAATACATATATATTCTTCTATGTATTTTCTGTGTATTTCTTACTTGTAAGATGCCAGGACACCTGTGTCCTTGGAATAATAATGATATGTAAGTCGACATTGGCACCTTTTGGTGACTTGTACTACTACACTGAGTTATGTAAGACTCTGTATAAGAACTCTTTTGTTTCACAAACTGATGACTACTACAAAATTGTATAATGTTATCTTGGACGGTGGAGCCTCCTCTAATTTAACCAATAGGGCTCACCTCTGTAACTAGAAATGCTTCTGTCTTACAGTAACCATAGTAATTATCATAGGTATATAATGTGATACACTAGTCTTGTACCTCGGAGATCCCAAGAGACACAAAGAAACCTCGAGGTATAGGGAACGCTTAGCACTGGCTCCCAGTTCATATTGGTAAGAACTGCTTAGGGCAACTGTGATTTTATCCTTTTTGGTAGTAATAAACAAGTGTCTGTGATTACTTGCATTCCCAATATTGCCAAGAACCTGAAAGTGAGGTTTAGACCGCCTGACAATTGGCAACTGCGTGCAGGCGATATTTGGTGTTTGTAAGTTTTCTCTAGTTGCTATAACTTTTCTCTTTCCCACGGGGACAGTAGGTGTACATTCCCGTATCACCTCTCCCATTTTAAAACCAATTTGTAGTCCCTTACAAAGTCTGTCTGTCTTCTTTTCGGGTGTGGTCGATGCTGACTTGACTCACTCCATTACAGCTTTGAATTATAAGCCTACAAATCATACAGTAGCCCGACTGTGTATAAAGTACTCCTGCTGTGGATCGATGCATAGCACGGAGCCTTTTTCACGGTTTGATTTTTCGTTCCCTCCCACACAACGGCCACCGTATCAAATATCTGTGCGAAATTCAGACTCGATGTCTCGAACTTCCTTTTCTCCCATGGAGGATGGGCTGACTTCGCGCGGGACGCAAGTCAATCTGAAAACCCTATACTGGGGATTACAAACCCAGTACACAGAGATGAGACAATCAACTAATAAGCATCAAGCTAAAGGGCTGATGGTTGCAACTCTCTACGCTGCTCTGGAAGCCTCCGAAGTGAGGTTTCGAACCCTTTATCTGCAAATTTCATCTCTTAAGCAACAGATGGATTTGTAGGAATTGGAATGTGTTAGACTGCAGCAGAACTTGGAGTCTGAACTCCAAACTCTGTGGAATGAAAAGGATTCACTTTTGCATCATTCAGCTCAAGCTGGAGAACAGGAACTTTGTATGTTGAGGCAGGAGTGTGAAAGTTTGAGACAGGATAAGGGACAGGCATTGCATATGAATGACTTGTCAAGTACAGCAAATGCACAGTGGAGTGAGGAGATGGGAGAGCTACAGGACGAGATGAACCAGGTACATAATGACTTAGAAGTGGCTACTAGGGATAATTGCGAACTTAGCGCCACATATAGAGAGTTGCAGAAGCAAATGCATGATGAGGTTGATATGGATGTTGCAACTGTGAGTCATGCTGAATGTAAAACTAAGATGGCGAAACTGCACTATCAGCGGGAGGTTCTGGCTAGACATGTTAAGGTGATGGGAGGCGTAGCCCCTGCCTCACACACATCATCTGAAGGGGAGATATCAGATGATGACATCTCTCAGTACAACACCCAGTCACACCCCTACTATGGCCCAGAATCCCCACCCAGCCATCCACAACATGGCGGGTCTCCACTACACCCACACCATGTCATACGTCGTCGACGTCGTGACGCCCATCATGGAAGATGCCAACATGGTGGCCCCCATGATAGGAGGGGAGCAGGCCCAGGCCTGGTCCTGATGGCACCACCGATAGCCATTATTAATGTGGAAGACAGGCAAGAGATAGAAACGATGATTGAAACTGTGATAGGTAATGTACCTCTTCCTGAGAGAAGTAAATGGGCTATTAAAACCCAAATTAGGCAGCTTCTACAAGAGGCTGGCACTCAGGATGGTATTGTTCATACTGCAGCTGAGGCTGCAGCTCAGACTACCCTAGACGGTGCCCAAGACAATCTACCTCTGCCTGATTGACCCAATAATCCCCTACAAATGGCCTACTCTGTTCAGCAAATTGCTGACAGTATTGGTCGGATGAACCCATCTGACAATCTCAGCTGTCACTTAGAAAAGGTGCATTCTAAATGCAAGATGCTTAGCCTCGCTGCAGAATTCCAGGTCCAGATACTACGCCAAACCATCGATCTTAGTTTGTGGGCAAAACTCCCCGATGCCATCTGCCAGGATGGGAATGCCACCTTTGATGAGGTTGCAGCTGAGCTCATTTCTGCCCACAGCCCAGGTGTAGTAGGAGTGATGCTTGCATACCCTGTAAAACAGAATGCAAAGGAAAGTCCAGCGACTTACCACCAAAGACTTTGGATAGCCTACCGAGCAGGAAAGCACCTGGCACAAGAAGCTGCAGATGTAGATCTTATTGAGTATAAGACCCTGTTCCTTAGGAACATGATTCCTGCAGTAAGAGAAAAGGTAGAGCTAACCACTTACCCCAACATGGACAGGTTTGCCGATATCCTTCAGAAGACCGAAAGAGTTTACCAACTCTATATCTGTGATCTGGGCTCTGGTTCCAAGAAAGTAGCTGCCGTGGAGCCTATTTCAGAGACCACAACACACTACACTGTGGAAGGGCAGGCCCAACACCAACAGGCCAGTCCAGCTGATAACCAACACCCCCAACAGGCCCAACACCAACAACAACAACCACAACAGCAACAGCAATGGGGTGGGAACCAGAATTGGCATAAGAATAAAAAGCACAAGGGTAAGGGTAAACCACAACAACAAAGAACAGGCCCTTCATATAGGGAGATAGCTGAAGAAAATCGGAAATTCTGAGAGCTCCTGGGGCAAGTGCACTCTGTGGCAGATGCTGTTTCTGCTCAAGCCCTTGCGGCTGTACAACTGGCAACCCAGACCCCAACGGGCCATGGTGACACCAGAAGTACAGGCCTTCAGGCCCATACAGGCCTGAACCTGGAAGCTCCTTCCTATGTAGCATCGGTGCAGCATGGTGAAATGATTCAAAGAAGCCAGACCCAACCTCTCCATGCTTCCAGCAGTACAGAGTGACAATTACAGGCCCCTGTCCAGATTGTAAACAAGTTGGTCTTGGATACAAATGGAAGGCCCTGCACCGAGGCTGAGGTCGGGGGCCGTCTACTTGTAGTCTTACTAGATACAGGTGCGGCTGTGTGTGTATTACATGATGAACACCCAGACACATCTCCTTGGTCCACCAGACAGAGGACCAACATGTCAGGGGTAGATGGTACTAGGTTACCTGCATACCGGTCTCTACCCTTGCCAGTAGATCTAGGCCATTTAAAGGCCTCACATACCTTCCAACTGATGGTAATGCATGATCGTCCTAGTATCATAGGAATCGATTTTCTTGCACCACACGGCTGTGTGGTAGATCTAGCCAACATGCTACTAATACAGATTCAGGGTCAATACCATACCATTTTGATCCCTGATTCACATGCTGTGGCAACAATATCTGCTAACAACAAACAGTATGACGTCATAGATTTGTTCAAAGATCATGAGCTTTTCCCAAAGCTTCTCCCCATTTTGTAGCAACATCTGGAAGAGTTTGCAATCAACAAACATGACTGTGGCAGAATGCACACTGTCATCGAAGTGCCAGGCCCAGCACATGAGAGGCAAAGGCAGTACCCTTTTCCAGCTGAGGCCCTGTCTTCTCTTAGAGAAACAATCAAATCACTTCTCAAGCAAGGAGTAATCAGAACATGTGTTTCTACCACAAACTCCCCAGACTTGCCCGTGAAAAAACCCACAGGCACATGGAGACTTACTATTGACTACAGGAAACTGAATCAGGTCACCCCCAGTTGTTCCCCAACTGTTGCATCAGCACCCAATGTGCTATGACTTTTGACCCCTGACCTGAAATGGTTCAGTGCCCTGGACATCTCCAATGGTTTTTGGTCATTACCATTGGCCCCAAAGAGTCAATATAAGTTTGCCTTCACCTTTGAAGGAAGACAGTACACGTGGACTTGCTTACCACAGGGATTCTATAACAGCCCGTCCCTGTTCCATCTGCATATGATGGATGCTCTTGAGGGTTTCTCTACTCCCCAATGTCTCTTGCAGTATGTGGATGACCTGTTGCTGACAACTGCTACACAGGAACAACAACTGGATCTCTTGGATGAACTACTGACTCTCATTCAAAGAGCAGGCCTGAAATGCAATCCAGCAAAAGCACAACTATGTCAGAAAGAAGTACTCTTTCTGGGTCTAAAAATAACTGACCAAGGTCGAAGCCCTACCTGAAAGAAGAGACAAGGATTGCAAGACTTGCCACTGCCCACCAGCGTGGCAACTCTTTGAAGGTTTCTAGGTATGGTAAATTACTCAAGAGATTTTATTTGTGATTTTACTCAGAAAGCTGCTCTTCTGTATGAGCTACTGAAAAAGGACATCCTGTGGACTTGGAGCCCCATACATACCCAGGCTGTGATGTCACTGAAGCAGGCCTTGGCCTCCGCCCCAGCTCTGGTCAACCCCAATCCAGCACTACCATTCCATCTGGAATGTGCCACCTCTGACATTGCCATGTCAGCAGTACTGGCCCAGAAGGTTCATGGCACCCTGAGACCTACTGCATCTGCAGCACAGCTCTTGACCCCAGTGGAACAGAAGTACAGCCTTTGTGAAAGGAACCTTCTGGCCACCTACTGGGCTGTCAAGCACTTTCTGTATATCATTGGGTACTCTCCACTGATCATCAACACCAACCACACCCCAACTACCTTTCTGCTCTCAGACAGAATGAAGAATGTGTCAGTCTCTAATACCAGGCTGACACACTGGTCACTTCTTCTCCAGGATAGAGACATACAGGTACACCCAACAAAAATTCCATCTATGCTGGCTCATGGACTCCTTTTCCAAGGAGAGCCCCATGACTGTACACTGCAATCACCTGATCTTCCAGATCCAGGTCCTTTCCTCCCTGCCATGCCACAAATACTTGACAACACCTCTTTGTGTCATGTCTTTACTGATGGTTCAGCATCTTACTATCAGGGAAAACAAATTGCAGGGATGGGTATTTTAGTGATTTACCCTTATGGGAACACCGTTAAAATATCTAAGCATTGCAGTGTAGCATCATCACAGTATGCAGAGATGGCAGCGGTGGCCTCTGCCCTCGAGTTCATCCAGCATGGGACCGAGTATACCATCAATTTTACAGACTCTAATTGGGTTTGTTGTTCTCTTACAGATTTCTTCCTTTCTGGCAGAAGAACTCCTTCCTCTCCTCTGATGGCAGCCCAGTGAAGTACAAGGAATTGGTAATATACATACATTCACTGGCACAAAAATTTGCACACAAACTCTATGTACATAAAGTCAAAGCTCATTCCCTTCATGATCCCTATCATGCCTTCAATGACACAGCAGACACCCTTGCTAAGGAAGGGGCCCAAGGGGGGGGGATACCTGGATGATGGACCATCCAGAGGCCAATGCGGTCGTACATATTGCAGCACTCAGGAAAAGACCTGAACCCTTTTTCCCCTTGGACATCTCAGCAGCCCAACATGTTGATACTGAACTCAAAGAAGTGTTCAGATTCCTTGACAAGAGTACCAAAGAGAAACTTCCCACACACAACCCCCTATCGGAGGCATGAAGGTAAGTTACACTTGTCACCAGATGACAAGCTCATCTGGTACCAGCCAGATGATTCCACCACTAAGTTGTGGGTGGTCCCCCGACATCTCAGGTCTGAATTTTTGCACCAAGTGCATGATACACCCACTGGTAGACACCAGGGAGTGGAAAACACCCTCCAAAGGCTTAAGACCACCGCTGGTGGCCTGGTGTCACCAAAGATGTTAAACAGTACATAGACAATTGCCTCATTTGTGCACAAAATAACCCCATTCCAACCAAGCAAAATGCCAAACTCTTACCACAACGACACTCTGGCCCTTGGCATGCCATACAGATTGATTTTATTGGCCCCCTGACCAATACCAGCAGAAATAACAAGTATGCTCTTGTGGTAACTGACCTTTTCTCTAAGTGGGTTGAAGCTTTCCCCACTAAGACATGCACTGCTAAAACCACTTCCAAAATCCTGGTGGAACAGATTTTCTCCAGGTGGGACCTACCTCTTAAGGTAGACTCTGACAAAGGAACCAGTTTTACAGGTGAGTTAATGAAAGATTCTCTTGAACTCCTTGGAGTTCAACAAAAGTTTCACATACCCTACCACCCCCAATCTTCAGCTCAAGTAGAGAGATCCAACAGACGGATTAAGCAAATGCTTTCCAAATTCATTGAGCACAATCCCAAAACCTGGGATTCCCTACTGCCGTTACTCCTTATGGCAATTAGGGGCACACCCTCAGCCACCACCCAACTCACACCCTTTGAAGTGATGACTGGAAGACAGATGAGACTACCTGAACACCTGTTGTTTGATCTGCACACCCCCACTGCAGACCGTGTGTCTGTAGATCGATATGTGGAAAAACTCAGAAAAGACCTCATACACACATTTCTATGGTGCCAACTGCATGGGCAAGGCCCAGCAACAATCCAAAATACAGTTTGACAAACACGCACAAGAAGTGGATTGGCAGGTTGGAGATCAGGTAATGGTACTCCGATTTGCACATCCCACCCATTCCTTCTCCAATAAATGGGAAGGCCCATACCCCATTGTCAACAAGCTCAGTTCGGCAGTCTATCAAGTTAGACTCCTGCATAACAATAAACTGACTGACAAATGGTTACATGCAAACCAACTGAAACTGTATAAAGGAGCTTAATTACTTTTCCTCACCCCATTGGGCGGAATAGTACTGACTTATTAATGTTTGATTTTGCTTTTCAGATACACTGACAAGATGGCTATCTTGTTCCATTATCTCCTCATCTCAGGAGTTATCCCCTGCATCCAAGGCACGGTACCAAACCTCCTACCACACCTTGATCATCCAGCATCTCCTTCGAAGGGAGTATCCATCAATATACCCGATAGTCTGATTACTGTCCCGGAAGGTTCCGATGCTTACCCCACTGCTTCGGTTGTTGCTTCTAATAAATCTACCCTACAAATTGAGTGGCAAACCACATCGCGAGGACAAATTCTCCCTGTGGCCAAACTCTCCAAGGGAACTTTCCAGGGTTGGCCCAATGCTAAATTATCCCCAAATGGTTCTCTGTCCTTGTTGCAGACTGCTCTTAGACATTCTGGTTTGTACAACATTACTGCCTTAATTGATCCTTTGTATCGTAATTCTTTGTCTAAGGATTCTGCTAGAAAATTTTGTGCTGTGTACCACATGGCTTCTGCTGCCATGTATCTCTCTGTGTTACCACCCACTGACAAACAGCTTTTGGAATGTTCAAAGCATACCCCTTGTCCCCGTAGTGGTCTAACAGCCACTGCCCTCCTAGGTTCATTGATTAATAACTTACAGTTTATGCATATACATGTTTTGTTTAATCTTACTTACTGGAATATGAAAGAATTTGGTATGTGTCACAATACTAATACATCAGCATTTTATAGTATGTTATTGCTTGATAGTTTAGCTGCATTCAGATTCGTACTCAAGACCCTATTGCCAGGGTCCATACTACTTAACATAGAGGCAACTTCAGGAGCAAACCCAATCCTGATGATCAAAGTCATAAACGTGATACACGTGAAGTTGACAGTTCTGATGTCACAGGTGCAATAGGTACTGTCACAGGCCTCTTCGGTACGGCTATGTCTATTTGGAATAAAGCAGACATTGCTGCTATCAAAGCTCATTCTGCCAAGTTTTCCACTGGTTTGGTTAATAACATACTACCCCCGTTATTGCATGGTGTGGATGGCCTTAGTCAGGAAGAAAGATACACTGTATACAACATGCATGACATTGCTAAGGTATTTACAGACTCTAAAGATAAGATTAACGCACTCATTGCACAGAACAACAAAGAAGCAGATAAACAATACATTGCTAGAGAAATTCTCTGCTCTGCCTACAGCTCATACATTATCATTACCATCAACAATCTGTTCCGTGATCTAGAATCTGGAAGAATCCCTGATATCATACATGATAGACGCATTTCCAAATGGTATTGTCCACGATGTAAAACCCCTAGCTGTATTGCTATGTGTATGCAACAGTCTCTAACAATTCCTCTTTCTACAGCTAGGAACCTGGGGTTCGTGACCAGACACCCTAACACTGGTCTGTGTTTTGCTGCTAAGAAATGTTCCATAAGAGATACAATGTTTGTTTCTTTTACTGTCTCTTTACCACGTTTTGATCCCACTACAACCTTGTTCGACAAGCTTGCACTGATACATTCCATTGGTCACTTGGACAAAGTCATCTACAGAGAACGCCTGGCTCTACCACCTCTACTGGTTTTCCATCCTTTCCTGGATGCCTGGGTGGCTGCACACATGGACTGCTGTGCGAAGAAGCAATACATTTACTTGTGCCGATGTGATGTATTTGATATTATTCAAACTGTTTGTGGTTATTCTCCAGATAGCATTGATTGGACTTTTACCATGGATGATGACATCACCACTAATGGCACGGAATTCTCGGATTCTACTTCAGCTCCAGATAAGATCTATCAGTCATATCGTGAGGAGGTTCATCCCCTGTCAACATGGATTTCGAAGGCAGCCTACACCTGCCCAGTACAGTTGCAAAAGTAGAGACGTCCCACTGTTTGCTCTCAGTACAATTCTGACAGGGAGTACTGTGTGGTAACTAACTTTAAAAGCTATACTTATGGGTCTGTGAAATGTGTTATTGATAACCCCAATTTTTGTTTTGTCCCCCACCAGAAGACTGTTATTGGACATACTGTTATAACCCCCATCCCCTTATGGATGCAGACATCATTGATGATAACCCCGATTATCTGCTCACACTTTCTGAATACTTACCATATTTTAATGTACACATAGACCAACTCACTCGTACATTAAAATCACTTTAGACAGGAAAGACACACACCTCATCCACATCAGCAATAATATAACCAAGGCCAATGAAGCTATCCTTTCATTGATTATTGATGGTGACATGAATGATGCATTGACTAACGCCTGGTTAGAGATTACTTTTAAAGGTTTTGTTATTATACAAGCATTTTTGATATTTGTCTTGATTATAATGCTATGCTGCCTACGGCGCACACTGTGCCAACACCATGAGCAGCTCGAGTTCCTTTACAAGGCTCGTGTGTCGGGATTGTAAATGACCACTGCTCCCTGACCTTTCCCTAGATTGCCTGTGTTGCCCTTGGAGGCAACAACGGGGGGGGAATGTTACACAAGGTTCCTGCACCCTTATTGGTACCCTCAGAGGTACACCATAGACAGCTAGTGCTTAAGCATATGTTATACTAACATATAGGGCTAAGGGCATCTACCGTACAAGAGTAAATGTCAGGATATGTACGCATTTAGAAACATAGAAACATAGACTTTGATGGCAGATAAGGACCACTTGGCCCACCCAATCTGCTCATTTCCCTACCTATTGGATAAGCTTCAGATTCTAGTTAACCAACAGCCTACTTCCTGCAACCCCCCACTATAATTTCCTTATGTCTGTCCCATGCATGTTTGAATTCCCCCACTGTTTTAGACCCCACAACCTCTCCAGGAAGGCGGTTCCATGCATCCACCACTCTCTCCATGAAAAAGAATTTCCTCACATTATCCCTGAGCCGTCGCCCCTCTAACTTTAAATTGTGCCCCCTTGTTCTTACACATCTCTTTTTCTGAAAGATGCTACCCTCCTGGACTTTGTTGATTTCCTTGAAGTACTTAAAAGTTTCTACCATGTCCCCCCCGTCCCTCTTTTCATCAAGGGTATACATATTAAGCTCTCTCAGTCTCTCTTCATATGGTTTCTGATGTAGACCCTGCACCATTTTAGTTGCCCTCCTCTGGACTGCTTCCATCCTGTCTATGTCCTTGCATAGATGAGGTCTCCAAAACTGTACGCAGTACTCCAGATGGGGTCTCACCAACTGTCTGTATAGAGAGATAACCACTTCCCTTTTTCTACTTGTGATGCCCCTCCCTATGCATCCCAGTATCCCCCTGGCTCTCCTTACTGACTTCTCACATTGCTTACCCACCTTTAGATAATCTGATATGACTACATCCAGATCCCTTTCCATTATTGTTGTCGTTAGTACCTCCCCTGCTATTGTGTACTCATATTGTTGTAATACACTTTGCTTGCTAATACATATATATTCTTCTATGTATTTTGTGTGTATTTCTTACTTGTAAGATGCCAGGACACCTGTGTCCTTGGAATAATAATGATAAGTAAGTCAGCATTGCCACCTTTTGGTGATTTGTACTACTACACTGAGTTATGTAAGACTCTGTATAAGAACTCTTTTGTTTCACAAACTGATGACTACTACAAAATTGTATAATGTTATCTTGGACCGTGGAGCCTCCTCTAATTTAGCCAATAGGGCTCATCTCTATTACTAGAAATGTTTCTATCTTACAGTAACCATAGTAATTATCATAGGTATATAATGTGATACATTAGTCTTGTACCTCGGAGATCACAAGAGACACAAAGAAACCTTGAGGTATAGGGAACGCTTAGCACTGTCTCCCAGTTCGTATTGGTAAGAACTGCTTAGGGCAACTGTGATTTAATCCTTTTTGGTAGTAATAAACAAGTTTATTACTCTAATGCAACGTGTCTGTGATTACTTGCATTCCCAATATTGCCAAGAACCTGAAAGTGAGGTTTAGACCTTCTGACAGATAGGAACCCATTTTCCTTAGTTACACTTGTACATTCCAGCAATATAGCAAATGTCAGGGTTTCTAGGGAAGGTGATTTGTCAGAAGATGTTAAAGTTGAAAGTGGAGTCAAACAGGGATGCCTGCTGACTCCAATCCTGTTTAATTTATATATGGATACTCTTGTGCAAAAACTGAAAATTAATTTGTACATTTCCCTCAAGGGTGTTAGATCTTTTTAGGTACTGTTGTATGCTAATGATAATATGTTGTGTTCACTCACTCCACTGGGGCTAAAAATAGCAATTAGTACTACAATAGAATACATTTGTCAGTTGGATCTTGAACTGAATATAGAAATGTCCAATATTTGATATTTGGCAAACAGGGTAACTAATCCACATTAAATTTTGGACGTCAGGTATTGACAGTGGTGTACAATTATTCTGGGCCTACTGATAGATACAAAATAAAACTGAAAATACCATTTTCAAACAGTAAACAAAAAACAACAAAAGAACAAGGAAATCAGGCAGCTAAAGTAATCTTGACATTTAATAATAAGTTTGCTGGTAACTCATATGTTGCCTTAAAGAGAGCATTTTAAGCAAAGGTTCTCAGTATTTTATTGTATGGAGCCGAGATTTGGGCTTTCTGTAAAACAAAGATTTGGAATCAGTTCAAAATATGTTTTATAAGCAAATATTCAGATTACATTTTGATATGACTAAAGGTTTTTTGAGATGTGAATTTGATCTAAGTTCTGTATGTTTACTGGCAATAATTACAGCTGTCAAATTTTAGAGGAATATAGTAAACTCTGACCCATATACCATAGATTTATAAGTGTTGGCAGGAGAGTAACACAACTCCAGCAAGCGTTAGGTGGTTTAAAAACCTGAATGAAGCTTCAACAGCTATAGGGCTGCCAGGTATTTGGGACTCAACTATTCTGGGCAATGAGAATTTATATGACAACCATGCAATACAGCGATTAATAGAAAACTTACATCAAGTGAAGCATGGGAAATTGGAAGACTACTCATTTTTAACAATTTAGGAATGGCTAACATTAGATACTATAAAGGACAGATATTTATATTATTGTGAAAGGGAGGAACACAGTGCTGCCCTATGTCAATTCCATACTGAAGTTTTGAGGGGAATGTGGTGTCTTCAAAATACTGTAGGTCTGTTAACGTTTATCATGAAGTTGCATGTAATTGTAACAGAAAAAAAAATCAGTACACAGCATGTTGTTTTTGAATGTCCCCAGATACAAGATGTGAGAGTGCAATGGTTAGAGGATATATGGGGAAATGTGACCAAAATCACATCAGACCAGGCAAGATTAAACATTATTGAATGTATGTTTTTTTGTGACATGGGTAGTTATATTTTTTGCAGCTGCTTCTTTTGCATATAGAACCCTGTGTTTATTGAACAAACTTTGTACACGATGCATTTATTATACTTGACTCCCCACTCTTGTGAACTAGATTTACTGTATTTTACTATAACTGAGGAATTGAATATTTATTGCACAGTGTTTTAACTTGGTAATTATGCATGTGTGATTATTTTGCAATATTCTGTTTTTGTATGTAACAGTCTGTTGATTTTATACATACAAAATAAAATAAAAATCGATCATTGTCTCCCCACAACCCACTCTCTCCCCCACCCTCACTGCTCCTCTAGTACTCTGCCAACCTCCCAAGTTACCCACGTGCCTGTACAGGGTACCACCATCGTAATCCTCTAAGTGACCAATGATGCATACACTATCGTGTCCAAAACTCAACTGAACAGAACACACTTTGTGTGTCAGTTTTTTTCACATTTTTTCAACTTTTATTCAGTACATTTTTGTTTTTTTTTTACATTTTGACCCTAATTTTTCAACATGGCCTTTTCCCTCATCTCATGACGTGGATAACTATCATTTTTCAAATCTCAGCCAAAACACTGTTTTTTGGTTGTGCTACAAAAATACATTCTTTAACTCTATTGTTCGCATTATTGTAGCTTTTTTTTTACAATGAATTTCCCTTTTTTATGATAGTGGATTTATATCCTCATTCACACAGATTCTAAAGGTGTATTTATTTATTTATTTTATTTAGTTTTTGTTTACCAGGTAAGGTGCACTAGCCATACAGATAACTATTTTCAGACATGACCCGGGAGGTTACAATAGAGAGCATACAATACAGAGGGAGAGAAAATATTACAAAAGAGGTAGGTAAATACAATATATCACTTGAATAAAATACAATATCACTTGATGACAGAGACAAAAATATGATATACTGTCATAGACTTAGCTACACAAACCAGTACCTATAGAAGAAAATAAAAATGCAGTCATGCAAAGCATTTGAAAGTAACTATTAGGGGTCTGATATAAGGTAGTAACAAATAGTTGCAGGTGACAAAATGGTGGGGTGTAGAGAGTAGACAGTTGGGTAAAATACATAGGTAAGTGCAAGTGTAATAATGGACAAAAAGGAAAGGGGGAGTAGATTAACAGTGGAAGGGGAAAGCAATCAAGGGAGAGACACACAGTGGAGCAGAAAAAGGTAAGTGCAATCAAATAGAAAATGAGCAGAGAGGTAAAAGGGGATGGGGGCCACTACTGGCAAGGTCAAATCAACTGAGAAACAAGCAAGGAGAGTAGTTCAGAAAGGCAAGAGTTTGTTTGGGGAGGATATGCAGGGGTAGGGTAGTAGAAATGGGATAAGATAGGGGAGGACTAGGTAGGATCAAAGCATGTACAAGCGGCAGATTTAGTTAGGAAATTTTTCAGCTCCTTTTTAAATGCAGCATGAGTTGCTGAGTGATGGATGGCAAGGGGAAAGGAATTCCAGTGCATAGGGGCAATATGAGAGCGAGCACAGGCACCCTTGGAGGTTTTACATCTTGGGACATGTAGGAGAGATAGGTCAGCCGAGCATGGGCCATAGGAAGAGGACTGAAAGAGCAGTAAGGAGGCAAGAGATGAGGGTGTTTGCGATCTGATGACAGCATCTGTCAGAGAGCCATGGGAGAGGAGCCTGAGGGCAGAAGGGGAAAGCCAGTTAAGGTCAGCATAGAGCTGACAGTGGTGCCTACGCCGATGGAATGAGGAGGCAAACCAGCAAATGTTATTGTAGGTGATATCCCATTTGCGAAGAGTAGCCTTAGCCACAGCAGTATAGGTGGCAACCCCATAAGTAAAGGATGGGAACAGGATGCCCCTGGCAATGGCCACTCCGGCGGTTGGGGTTAACGCATAACTAGATTTGTACGCAATCCCTAGTTTGGTGTTAACAGATTTACAGATGGACTGGATGTGGAGGTCAAAGTCAAGGACTCGTCAAATAGGACACCCAGCTATTTGAAGGAATTTACTGTTTCTATAAGACAGCCATCAGAGCCAGACACCTTGAGTGGGAATTGGCAGGACCTGAGTTTAGAGGTGGTGCCAGAGAGCATGGCTTGTGTTTTTCCCACATTTAGGACAAATCAATGTGCAAGGAGCCATGTTTGAATTTGTGAGAAAGCTGAGGAGAGACTGATATTTATGTCTGGGGCATTCTTTGAGCTAGTATAAAGTACAAGATCATCTGCGTAGAGGAGGGATGAGCAGCAGGCAGTATTAATGGTGATGTTGTTGATAAAAATGGAGACAAGGAAGGGGCCTATTATAGAGCCCTATGGAAATCCAATGTTGACTGTGGTAGGACTGGAGAGTGCAGAGTTGAATTTCACTACTTGTGTACGATTGGATAGATAGCTATCTACTAAACCAGGTGATAACAGGTGTTGAAAAGCAATTGGATAAAAGAATGGAGAGAAGCAAGAGATTATCAGCGAGATTGAACGCTATAGTCAAATTGATGAAGACCGTGCCAGTCAGGAGACCAGAATCCATAGCACAGAGAGTGTCATTAGTAAATTTAAGTAAGGCTGTGGAGGTGCTATGACCCTTGTGGAACCCATGCTATTGATCAGAGAGGTATAGAATAGTAGAGGAATTTCAAGCCCTATTTTTCATGACAACCCACTTACTTCTCCCAAGATAGTATGTGGCCCCATCAGCTCTTGACATACACATCAACCCCCTTTTTTTTCAGTTTTTGTCTTGCCACTCAGGCTATGGACAGAGATGCACTACCTTTTATCAGTGCCTGGACCCAGCACCCCTGCATCCTTCCCAGGCTGTCCAGTCTGGGAGGCCTGCAGCTTACCTCCTGCGGTAGGGTTCACCAAGGGGAGAGACCGAGATCCACCTGTGGCCCCAGCCAAGGCTTATGACTTGGGTGTCATTCAGGTGGAGATCCAGAGGCTTCATTGAGTTGCTCATCCAAAGTTTTTTTTAACTTTAAGTTCCCCCAGGAGACATGGAGGTGCAGCGTAGTCAGTGCAGGTCGTGTGTGCTCCTGCACCTGACCCACAGATGTTTGCTGTTGTCTCCACCCACTACCTTTTTGGTCATTGCCCATGTGCACCCAGTCTCTACTGGGTGTTGCTAGCATGCTGGGATGCCACAACTCTCCCCCTAGAGGTGGAGGAGAGCTGTCCATGGAATACTCATCCTACCTCCTTCAGGCCAACCCTCTTACGCTCTATACTTGTTCCCAAAAGTGGATTATTGGGTGCCACAGGTGGTAGCACTACCACTGCATTGACAGGCTGGCTAACACATCAACCCCTTGTAATGGAAGGCTCCCCAGCCTGCTGTAAGGTGTTGCCCATGTGACAGAACACTGCACAATCCCTTCCCAGGCAAGGAGTGGTACCATGCAACAACACTAGTTCCCATCCTCATGTTACCTGGCTGGCACCCTGTGCTTGTTCCTGAACTTGAGTTGCCAGCATGGGAACACAACACACTCCTCACTGGACTGGTCCTGTGCACAATGTTTCTTTATAACTTTTTTTTACATTTTGACCCAACATTTTTAACTTAGTCTTTTTTATACCCCACTTTATGGACATGACAGGTGTCATTATAAAATACTGGTAGAAAGATAATTTTGTGCCACAAGTGCAAAAAAACATTTTGGGCATGAATTGAAATATGACACATGATGTTCATGGGGTGGTGTTAAAAAAATAGCTGTGTTCAAAATTTGGGGTAAAACTATTGAAAATTACCAAACTTCTAATTGAATGTTGAAAAATCTCAATGCAGCTTTATAACTTCGTTGTTTTTTAACATTTTGACCCTAAACTTGCAACATAGTCTTTTTATGACACCCTCCTCATGAATCAGGTAGGTGACACTTTTTCAAATCCAGCCTGAAATCACCTTTCAGACTAGATTTGAAAAATATTATTTACCCTGTTCACGGGGGTGGGGCACAAAAAAGGCTGTGTTGAAAATTTGGTGCCACAATATTAAACAAACATTTGTCAATGCTGAATGTTTGCTTGCTGGCATTGGCATTGGTAGTGTAGGAGTTACAGAGCTGCATAATAGGAATGGCAGTGAAGTACTGAACTGAAGCCACCCCCATCACTTCCCTGCAGATAGTGACAGGCATTGGGGTGTGCCTTTGGGTTGTCTGGCATAATGGCCATGCCATTTCACCACATCCTACCCTGCAGACACTGACAAGTGTCACGGTGTGCCTTGGGGTCTTTGGCCCTTATGTTCACCCCATTCCATCAGGAAATATGGTGAGATGAGTGCGGTATATGAGAATGGGGTGAACTTTGGGGCCGAAGAGTCGAAGGCACACCTCAATGCCTCTCAGTGGCTGCAGGGTGTGGATGGGGGTGGAATGGTATGAGCACTGCAGGCGATGATCCCAAGTCACAGCCCTGATGCCTGTCATTCTCTACAGGGTGGGGCGTTTGGTCAGAAACCCTAACGCCTCAGGCATTCGTTGGTATTTTCACTTCAAATTTTCAACATGTTTTTTTTTGTGACCCCCACCTCATGAACAGTGGCAATATCAGTTTCTTAGCTGAAAGCTGCTTTTGCACAGCGACTATGACATTTGTCACCACAGGTGCAAAAACACTTTCTGAACAGGATGTGAAAAATGACAGCTGTACTGTTCATGGGGAGGTGTAAAAAATGGCAATGTTGAAAATCTGCAGTGAAAATATTAAAAAAACTGGTGAAGTCACAAGCGTGCATAGAAACTGTGCAACACGCACCCGTAATGTAATTAGTTTGGGGATTTTTTACAGCAGATTGTCAACACAGGTATTTTGGGATCTCTGGTCATGAACAGTGTCACTGTGATTTTCTTTATCTGTCCCGAACAATGATTTCCCACAGCGACCATGCATTTCTGTGCTGAAAATATGAAAACACATTTTGGCCATGTTGTGAAAAATGGCAGCTGTACTGTTCATAAGGAAGTGTGGAAAAATGCCACTGGTGAAAATCTGGACTGAAAATACTACAAATTCCTGAACTTACGAGGGTGCGTGGAAACTGCGCAATGCTCATTCATAACACAGTCATTTTATGGACTTTTCTCACCAAATTTTCAACATAGCCATTTTAAGACCTCTGCTCATGACCAGTGTCACTGTGATTTTCTTAATCTGTCCCAAACATTGCTTGCGCACACCGACTGCACCATTGTGCGCTACATGTGCAGAAACACATTTTGGGTGAGATGTGAAAAATGGCAGCTGTACTGCTCATAAGGAAGTGTGGTAAAGTGGCAATGTAGAAAATCTGGCGTGCAAATATTAAAAATTTGCAAACTTGCGAGCGTGCATAGGAACTGCGCAACATGCACTCCTAAAACAGTCATTTTTAGGAATTTTTTCACCAAATTTTCAACATAGCCATTTTAAGACCTCTGCTCATGAATAGTGTCACTGTAATTTTCTTAATGTGTCCCAAACATTGATTTTGTACACCGACTGCACCATAGCGCTACATGCGCGGACACGCATTTTGGGCAAGATGTGAAAATGACAGCTGTACTGCTCATAAGGAGGTGTGGTAAAATGGCAATGTTGAAAATCCTGAGTGTAAATATTATAATTGGTGGACTACAAGCGGCAAGCAGAGAACTGCCCAACGCAGTTGTAAAACAGTTCATTTTTTAGGGAATTGTTTCACCAAATTTGCAACATAGTCTTTTTGAGAGCCCACCTTATGAACACTGGCACTGTCATTTTCTTAATCAGTCCCAAAAGGTGATTTCACTCAGTGACTGTGAAATCACCCTTTGGGCCTGATTAACGCCATGACAGTTCAAGAATTCATGAGGAGGGGTCCCAAAAACCCCATGTTGAAAATGTGGTGCTAAAATTCAAAAAAATGCCTGAGATATGCATCAAAGTTGAAAAAACCCTATTTCTACCATTATACAGCTTACCAGCATTTACTCAGTTCAGGGTCGGCTTTGAAGAGTGCAGACGTGTTCCCGGTCCACTGAAGATCGTCGTGCAGGACTCCAGAGGTAAGTATGGGGGGGGTGGGAAGGCAGGGTGCACAGTGGGTGGGTGCAGGTGGGGCAGGGAGACTACGAGGGACCTTTTTTTGTTTACAGGTTTTTTTGGGAAGACGACGCGGGACGTTTGCCATGCTGGGGTGGCAGTTGGAAGGCTGTTTGGGGGGGCCTGGAGCCAACGGGGGATTGGGCACCCCTGTCAGCAATAACAATTTTTGCCATGCTGGGGTGGGCTCCTAGCCTGGCAACTGGAAAGCTTGCTTTATGGGGGGGACCGTGAAGCCGATGGGGGATTGGGCACCCCCATTGGCCATACAGTGCGTGTGGGGGGGAGGAGCACATGAGCACGCAATATGCATGCGCACGCGTGTATGTGTGTGTGTAGGGAGGGGGAGCACTGCTCACTCAAGAGGTGCTCTCTCTTTCAACTGTACGGCACTGCATTTTGGATTGTTGCAGTATGTTTCTTGCACATGCGTCCAAGCAAACATAAAAATGATGAAAGTATGACTAATAGTTCACAGTGAATTAAAAATATATTGACTGCATTTACTTTGTTTCATCAGTTCCTGGTTGACTTTGAAGAAGGACATGTTTCTTTCACAGAGAGGTGATGAACCATTTGTAGGTGAGTGTGTGAGGTAGGGGGAGCAGGGTGGTGGGTTGGGGTGGTGGAAGGCAGCAAAAGACATTGATGGACAGTTGTTTTGTTTTGGGAGAAAAGGAAAAAGAAAGAAAGAAAGAAAGAAAGAAAGAAAGAAAGAAAGAAAGAAAGAAAGAAAGAAAGAAAGAAAGAAAGAAAACGGACATTTTTCTTTATAACAGCTGTATCTTTGTTACAGGTATACTGAAGTGGGCAGTTCAATGACATCAAGAGTGGGCAACCGATGTCACTGCATACTGGGGGAATGGACACATTGAGAATATTAAGTGAGGGGAGGGGGGTGTTCAAGTACTGGAGCACTGGGGCTGGGCCACTTAATATTGCAGGGATTCATATATTTCAAAACCAATACAAGTTAAAACTTGCCACTTGTGAATGTGTGTACCTTGTGCTGGTCTCTTTTGAACCTGTAAATTTCAAGTTTCAAAACAAAACTGATTTTTAGTTACTGGTTAGAAAAAAAACATTTTAAAAGGGTGAATTTTTCTGTATGCACACCTCTGTAAGTTTGCCTTCCTGAACAAATTGTCACACAATTTTCAGGATCCAGAGACCCTGGTACTGACACGACTCCTACCAAATTTTAGGAAAATCAGCTGTACAGGGACAGAATTATTAGGTGCAAGAGTCAGGGTTTAACCATCCAAATCCTACTGCAGCAGCACAGCTCAGCATGACACAGACACAGGCTGCTTCAGGATTCAGGAGGAAGATAGAACTGCAGCAACTTGGGGGAATGTAAAAAATGCCACAAGAAAAAATTGACTTTATTTTAAGTTTTTTATGGGATGCCACCAAGGTAGCAACTACCAGTGTCTAGGCAGTGACATGCTGCCAGCTGGCAGTCACTTTCTGTCCACTGCCCAGACCACAGTGCAACAGCATAGATCAGAACAACACACACACACACACACACATATTGCTTCAGAACTCAGAAGAAGGAAGGAAATTCAGACAGAAACTTGGGGGAATGTGAAGATTGCTGCAAGAAAAACAAGCATTTGTCAATGCCGAATGTTGTCTCCTGGCATTGGCATTGGTAGTGCAGGAGTTAGAGACACATAATAGGGATGGCAGTGAAGTATTGAACTGAAGCCAATGCCACCCTCACCCTGCAGAGACTGACAGGTGTTGGGGTGTGCCTTTGAGTCGTCAGCTATAATGCTTATGCCATTTTACCTCACCCTACCCTGCAGACACTGACAAGTGTCGTGCTGTGCTTTGGGGCCATTGGGCCCTATACTTACACCATTCCATAAGGAAATATGCTGAGGTGGGTGCAGTATAGGAGAATGGAGTGAACTTTTGGGCTGAACACTCCAAGGCAGACCTCGATGCCTGTCACTGGCTGCAGGGTGGGGGTGGCGGGTGGGGGAGGATTGGTGTGAGCATTACAGCCAATGATCCCAAGTCACACCCCTGACGCCTGTCAGTCTCTATAGGGTGGGGAGTTACAGTTGGAAACCCTAACACCATAGGTGTTTGTTGTTATTTTCACTCCAAATTTTCAACATAGGCTTTTTGTGACCCCACCTCATGAAGAGCGGCACTATCAGTTTGTTAGCTGAAAGGTAGTTTTGCACAGTGGCTATGCTATTTGGCGACACAGGGATGAAAACACATTTTGGGCATGATGTGAAAAATGACAACTGTATTGTTCATGAGGAGGTGTAAAAAAATTGCAACATTAAAAATCTGGAGTGAAAATATGAATATTGGTGAAGTCATGAGCATGCATAGAAACTGTGCAACACACGTCCATAACCCAGTTATTTTTGGGATGTTTTTTAACCTCATTTTCAAAACAGGCATTTTGGGACCTCCCCTCATGAACAGTGGCACTGTGATTTTGTTAATTTGTCCCAAAAGTTGATTTCCCACAGTGACCATGCCATTGTGTACCATAGGTGTGAAAACACATTTTGGGCAGGATGTGAAAAATGACAGCTGTACTGTTCATAAGGAGGTGTGAAAAAATGCCAGTGTTGAAAATCTGGCATGAAAATATTGCAAATTTGTGAAGTTAGAAGGGTGTGTAGAAACTGCGCAATGCACGCTTGTAACACAGTCATTTTTATGGACGTTCGTCACCAAATTTGTCAACATAGGCATTTTAGGACCTCTGCTCATGAACAGTGCCACCATCATTTCCTCAAACTGTCCCGAAAACTGATTTCGCACAGCGACCACGTTATTGTGCGCCGGACATGCAAAAACACATTTCAGCCAGGGTATGTAAAATGACAGCTGTACTGTTCATATGTATGTGTGGGAAAATGGCAATTTTGAAAATCTAGAGTGGAAATATTACAAATTCATAAGTTACGAGCGTGTGTGGAAACTGCACAACGCACACTTGTAAAACAGCCAGTTTTGGATTTTTTCTGCCAAATGTGCAAAATAGGCTTTTGGAGAGCCCCCTCATGAACAGTGGCACTGTCATTTCGTTAATCGGTCCCAAAAGGTGATTCCATGCAGTAACCGCAAAATCACCTTTTAGGATGGAATAACGCCATGACAGTAACTGAATTCATAAGGAGGGGTCCCAATAACCCCATGTTGAAAATGTGGTGCCAAAATTCCCAACAATGGCTGAGATATGCACCAAAGTTGAAAAAACCCTGTTTATGCCATTATATAGCTTACCGGCATTTCTTCAGTTCACGTTCGGCTTTGAAGAGTGCAGACGTGTTCTCAATCCACCAAAGATCGTCACGCTGGACTCGGAGGTGAGTGTGGGTGAGGGGTTGTGAGGAGGCAGGGCACCCAGATGGTGGGGGCGGGTCGGGGGGCAGGGAGACCGCAAGGGACCATTTTCTCCTTTCACAGGTTAAAAAAATCACGGATGGTTTTTCTTTTTCAGGGATTTAGCATGCTAGGGTGGGCTCCCAGCATGCCTAGGTTTTTTGGGGGATGCTAGCCGACAGGATTGGGCACCCTGTTGGCACATACCAACGGGGGTGGCAAGAGCCGAGGGGATTGGGCACCCCTCAGCACACAACAAAAGCGGGGGACATTATGCTGACAGGGAGGGCTCCTCTGTCGGCAAAATAAATGGGGAAGGGGGATTAAAGCTGACAGTGACTGAGCCCTCTCTTCGGCAAAGAAAGACTGTTGGGGGGGCGCATGATGCCGAGGGGGATTGGGCACTCCCTCAGCATACATTTTAAATGGGAGGGGGGTCATTATGCTGAAGGGCTGTGGGCTCCCCTGTCAGCAAAAGAAGTGGGTTGGGGCACTCTGCAGGCGCTGTCACCAGGAAGGCATGTTATTGTGCCACTGCATGATTGCAGCGGACCTTTTCTTAAATCTAGTGGCCACTTGACGTATGCCTAGTGTCAACGCCTGCAGCTGCCTCATTGGGGAATGAGGGATGCACCTACTGATGTGTGCCCTGCATTCGCCCACTCCTCCAAATCTGCTACTAGTGCAATATGTTGGCTGCACAAGCGTAAGCCAAGATACAAACGCATTTGTTTTTTTCATGGGATGCAACCAAGGTGCCAACTACCAGTGGCCAGACACTGGTCTGGCACGCTGCCAGCAGGCACACATTTCACATACTTTCAGTACATTGCCAAGATCATACAGCAACAGCACAGCTTAGGATGGGAAGGAACTGCAGCAACTTCAGCAACATGGGAAAATGTGAAGACTGCCCTAAGAAAAATTGTTTTATGGGATGCCACCAAGGTGCCAAGCAACAATGGTCAGGCATTGGTCCAGCACATTGTCATCTGGCATACACTTTCGGCCCACTTCCAAGATCACACTGCAAAAGCACAACTCAGGAAAACACACACATACACACACACACACACACTGCTTCAGGACAAAACTGCTGCAACTTGTGCAAATGTAAAAACTTCGAAGACTGCCACAAGAAGAAAAAATAAATTAATTGTTTTATGGAATGCCACCAAAGTGCTAATTACCAGTGGCCAGGCATGATCATGCTGCCAGCTGCCACATACACTTTCTTCCCAGTAAAAGTAACTAAAAGAAAGCTCTGAACAGTGTCGTTGAGGCACAGGTCAGGAAGCATAGGAAAACCTGGACCGATATAAAATTCGCAAGAAGCATTTTATTTTTTCCAATAGTAATAGTAATTCCAACAGTAAAATAAAAATAAAATTGTTCAGTGTAGCTATTTACAAAGGCAGTACAAACACAGAGAAGAAAGTCCTTACTCTGAGAGTATCTCTAACTAAAAGTTTCAGTCTCTCAGTCTCTCTCTCTCTCTCTCTTTTCAGCAAAAACATTGATGCTCTATTTATAAGTCTTTGCCTGGGAACTTGTTAAGTGAACATCCTGCAAAGAGTTTGCAAACTGCATCTCAGGTAAACCCCCTAAATTCCAAATAGCTTTTTGCAATCATTTCAACACTATAACTATACATTTCAAACCAAAGGATCCCACTTTTACATAAAGATTCACATACATTTTTATAACTGCAGATATGCAAGGGGGGAAAGAAGAAAAGACAGAAACAACAAGTGACGGCAGAGAGAGATAACGAGAAGCAGAGAATTGTGAGACTATCTGAATGATCAGTTCCTAGGTCTCATGAGATCATTTGGTTGCGAAACCGGACAGACAAGAGTCAGACAAGGAGATGATAGAACAGATCTTTGTATTTAACTCTTTCTTCATAACAAATGGGACAGGGCCTTATTCAACCCTGTTATATACCCCCCAAGAGGGAACCTGTTTAAAAAAAACAGGTTTCCAAAATGTTCTTTCCATTCTCTTCTGACATTAGCATATAACCATTCGGTTCAATGCATATGCAGTATAGCAAACAGAGAAGTTTAAACTCACACATTTTTTGTTTCAACCTTCAGAATTCTCTATTCCTGATCCATATCTCAACAGAAAATAATCATTGACATTCTCTTTTCCGGATTTGTGTAAATTTGTGTATCACCTTGAATTTAAATGGCTGTAGTGCCAGGCACCACCTTGTGATTCTGGAATTTTTATCCTTCATTTGGTTAAGCCAACAGAGACGATTTTGATGTGTTATGAGTACAAAGTCAGTTCCTAGCAAATAAATCTTAAGGGACTCCATGGCCCACTTTGCCACCAGGTATTCCTTTTCAATGGTGGAGTACCTTTTTTCTCTGTCATTCAACTTCCTATTGATATATAGAATGGGATGTTCTGTCCCATCTATATTTTGACTTAAGACTGCACCTACTGTAGGCATACCTCTGATGCATCAGTCTGTAACAGAAATTGTTTCTCAAAGTCTGGGCTTCTTAAAAAAGGGGCTGAACATAATGCAGCCTTAATGACTTGAAAAGCCTCATCACACTCTGGGGTCCATTTCACATTATTTGGGTACTGTTTTTTTGTGAGTTCAGTGAGGGCAGCACAGTAGCTAGTGGGACAAAGTTGGGAACAAATCTCTAATAATAACCAGCCAGCCCTAAAAATGACTTGACATGTTTCTTTGTTTTAGGGATAGAACTGTTAGCAACAGCTTCTATCTTAGAAACCTCTGGCTTTTATTTATTTATTACTGAAATGTTTCACCAGGAAGGCACACTGAGTGACAAGTTGCTCATCTCCCGGTGTGACCTGAGGGGAAGGGGTACAAAAGGAATGAGACACTAACATTCAACATACAAGATCAACATTAACATACAGTTGTAAGGCAGGTGTTACAACAGTGTTGCACATAACAGGTAGTAAGAGTGGACAATAATAAGTGCCAGGTTAATAAGTAAACAAGTGCTTATGTGAAAGAAAAGGAGGGAAAGGAGAGGGAGGGGTGAGGTGGGGGGAAGGGAAGAGTCGTGTTCCTTGGAGACCCCTTAAGGATGTGAGGAACCCTGCAAGGAGACTGGGGGGACCAAAGAGAAGGGGATAAGGTAGTGTCCCAGAGAGACCCCTTCAGGATGTGGAGAACCCTGCAAGGGGGCTGTGGGGCTAGACAGAAAGGGGAATAAGGCTGTAGATTTAAACAGGGAGGAGAGTGAAGGAGGAGGTGTGACTTACATGCTAGTTGGAGGAATAGGACCTAACCCAAGAGAGGACCCTTCAGGATGCAGGATACCCTGCAAGGGGTTGGAGAAGGTCAGTAGATAGGGATTAAGAGAGTGATAGGAGAGGGAGGGAGGGAGTGAGTGAGAATTGAACCCTTGGGGGAAGAGAATTCACACCTTTTGAGGGGATGGGGCCTAATCAATAGTCCATCAGGATGATTTGGACCCCGCTAATAGTCATGGAAAGCCAAAACAGTGGCTAGATAGAATGGGGGAGATATGCTAAGGGTCAGTTGGATCCCTTCCAGATGCTGAGAACCCTGCAAGGGGACTGTGATGGCCAGGGAGAAAGGTAGATGGGGAGAGGAAGGAGTGGATACAAGACTAGGCATAGTAGGACCCCCTCAGGATGTTGAGAACCCTGCAAGGAGGATTGCTAAGACTAGGGAGAAAGGTAGATGGGGGGAAAGAAAAGAGAGGAGACAAGCCTAGGCCCAGTAGAATCCTTTCAGGGTGCTGAGAACCCTGCAAGGGGACTGTGAAGGCTTGGGAGAAAAGGTAGAATGTGGAGGGGAGGAGAGGAGACATGCCTAGGTGCAATAGGGCCCCTTCAGGATGCTGCGTACCCTGTAAGGGGACTGCAAAGGCTAGGGGGACAGGTAGATGGGGAGGGGGAAGGAGAGGAGACAAGCCTAGATGCAGTAGGACCCCTTCAGGATGCTAAGGACCCTGCAAGAGGACTGTAAGTCTAAGGAGATAGGAGGGATGCTGGGGGAAGGGAGTAGATGAGTGATACAAGCCCCTTGGGGAGGTAGAAGAGGGACCCATGGAGAGCTTTACTTCTCCATTTCCCAAAACATATCCCAAATATCTGGTTTCCTGCATGCCCAGTGCGCATTTGGTAGGATTAATGGTCAGACCTGCATTTTTGATAGCTTGGATAACTGCTCGTAGGTGTTCCAGGTGGCTTTTCCAGTCTGGACTGCACACCATGACATCATCCAGGTATGCAGCACAGTAATCAGTGTGAGGGGATAAAATTACATCTATGTACCTCTGGAATGTAGCGGGTACGCTGTGTAAACCAAACAACATGGTGGTGAACTGATAGAATACAACAGGAGTGGTAAATGCTGTTTTGTCTCTGGATTCTTTAGTTAAGGGGATTTACCAGTAACCCTTGGTGAGATCGAGGGTACTGATGTACTTGGCACTTCCCAGTCTGTCCATCAAATTATCTATCCTGTGCATTGCATAGCTGTCAAATTCTGACACTTGATTAAGTTTCCTAAAATCAAGGCAGATTCTTATACCCCCTTCTTTTTTATTTACAGTCATCATTGGTGAAGACCAAGCACTTCTTGAGTCTTCTATGATACCCAATTCTTTCATTTTTTTGTATATCCTTAACCACGTCAGCTCTTAACCACTCTGGTAATCTATATGCCTTTTGTCTAAACAGGGTGAGCTTTCCTTGTCACTATTACGTATTCAACCCCTTTTACTCAGCCTGGCACTGTGGTAAAAGTACTGTTAAATGTTTTTAGTAAGTTATGAATTTCTGCAGTTTGTTCAGAGGTTAAGAAAACATTCACCTTTATAGCATCAGAAGTTACAGTTTATTCCCGTCTGTCATAAACTGTATCAATATCTTCTTTATCATTTTCTGGTAAAATAGCACAGCAGCCTTTGGTGTTTTCTCAACCCATTTTTATGTTTGCTTGCGTGCATGCACAAGACACATTATGTGGCAGCTTAGGAGAGAAGTGGGTTGTGGAGGCGCAACAGTGTGGCAGCCAACAGAGGCATTGCATTTGAGGGCTTGGCAGTGGTGGACCAATGGAGGCACAGTCTGCTGATGACACTGGCTTCCAAAAGTGCCACCAAATTGTAATGTTTTCACCGCAGCAATGAGGGGCTGCCTCGTCACTGCAGCATCAGCCATTCCGCTGCAATGAGGGAGTGACCCGTCATTGCAGGGCGGAATGTTACCTAGTGTAATATTGTTTGTGAACATGGTGGCAGCTTGCCACTGTGTTCACAAACAATATTGTTCAGCCCCCGACTGCTGAGGGGGTGCCCAGTCCCCTCAACAGCATGTGCCTCCCAATAATAGTTTGTTTGCTGATGGGCCCAACTCGCCAGCTTCAGTCCCATCCCAGTTTGCGTGCTGACGGGGAGCCCACTACCCGTGAGGCATAACGTGCCACATCCCAGTTTATTTTGCTGATGGGGAGCCCACTCTGTCGGTATAATGTCCCCTTCCCAGAAAAGTAGGTTTGTGCCGTGGGGGGGTGCCCAATCCCCATCGACTCTTGCACCCCCCAGTATGTGTCAATGGGATGCCCAATTCCCCATCGGCTACAGCTGCCCCCCAAAAGCAAAATACTTGTTTGGCATGCTGGGAGCCCACCCCCCATGTGCCAAATCTTCAGGTTAAAAAAAAAGTCCTGTGATGTTTTTTTTTGTTGTTCCTGTAAAACAGAAAACTGTCCCTCGCGGTCTGTTCTGCTGCCTCCCCCACCCGCGCCCACCCTCTGCGCACCCTGCCTCCCACCCCATACTTACCTCCGGACCCAGTGCGATGTTCTTCAGTGGACCGGGAACACATCTGCACTCTTCAAAGCCGACCGCGAACTGAAGAAATGGGGGTAAGGTGTATAATGGCATAAATTGGGGGTTTTAAACTTTGGTGCATGTCTCAAGCATTTTGGGGAATTTTGGCACCAAAGTTTCAACATGGGGTTATTGGGACCTCTCCTCATGAATTCAGCCACTGTCAGGTGTTATTCAGTCCCGAAAGGTGATTTTGTGGTCACTGCACGGAATCACCTTTCGGGACTGATTAATGAAATGACAGTGCCAGTGTTCATGAGGTGGCCTCTCAAAAAGTCTATGTTGCAAATTTAGTGGAAAAATTTAAGAAATTACTGTTTTATGAGTGTGTGTTGCGCAGTTGCTATGCATGCTCGTAACTTCGTGAATTTGCAATATTTCCACTCCAGATTTTCAACATTGCCATTTTCCCGCACCTCTTTATGAACAGTACAGCTGTCATTTTTCACATCCTGGCCAAAATGTGCTTTTGCACTTCCGGCACAGAATAGCGTGGTCACTGTGTGAAATCAGTGTTCGGGACGCATTAAGAAAATCACAGTGACACTATTCATTAGCAGAGGTCCTAAAATGCCTATGTTGAAAATTTGGTGATGAAAGTCCATAAAATGACTGTGTTACACGCATGCATTGCGCAGTTTCCACGTATGCTCTTCAGTGAGAGCATTTTTAATATTCCCACTATGGATTTTCAACATTGCCATCTCTTCACACCTCCCTATGGATGGTACAGCTGTCATTCTTCACATCCTGCCTGATTTGTGTTTTTGTACATGTGGCACAGAATAGCACTGTCGCTGTTGGAACTCAATGTTCAGGACACATTGACAAAATCAAACTGCCACTCTTCATGAGAAGAGGTCCCAAATGCTTTCATGAGGTGGGGTCACAAAAAGGCCATGTTGAAAATTTATAGTGCAAATACCAACAAACTCCCGAGGCATTAGGGTTTCTAACCATAATGTCCTACCCTGTACAGACTGACAGGCATTGGGGTGTGCCTTTGGATTGCCGACTGTACTGCTCATGCCATCCTACCACCACCCTCCAGCCACTGACAGGCATCAAAATGTACCTTGGACTTTTTGGCCCCATACTTCACCCCATTCTCCTATGCTGCACCCATTTCAGCATATGTCCTTATGGAATGGGGTGACTGTAAAGCCAAACACCCTAAGGCACACCTCAACATGTGTCGGTGTCTGCAGAATAGGATGAGGTGACATGGCAGGACCGTCATGGGCTAAGACCAAAACACTTACCCCAATGCCTGTCCATCTCTACAGGATGGAGGTGGGGTTGGTGTGAACTTCAATACTTCACTGCCATTCCTATTCTGCACCTGTCTAACTCCTGCATTTCCAATGCTAATACCAGCAAACATTTGGCATTGACAAATGCTTGTTTTCAGTAGGTTTGCATGGTATATCTTGATAGGATTTTTTCTGTCAGGGGTCTCAGTTTCATAGTTAACTGTGCCAGTAAGTCTAAGCACTTTATAAGGCCCTTGCCACTTCATTAACAGTTTATTTTCTGTAGTAGGTAACAGTAGCAAGACCTTTTTGCCTAGCTCAAAAGCTTTTTCTTTTATCCCATAGTCGTAATACACCTTCTGCTGGTTATGGGCCTCTTCCTGATTACTATGGGCAATTTCAACATATTTTGCCAGCTTCATTCTCAGGGCACACATGTAAGATGTAATAGATTGTTTCTGAGTGGGGTTATCTTCCCATGTTTCTTTTATTACATCTAGAGGCCCTCTAGGTTGTCCATCACACAGCATTTCAAATACTGTAAAACCTGCTGAGACTTGTGGCACTTCTCTGTAAGCAAAAAGCAGGTAAGGTAAGCATTGGTCCCAATCTTTCCATTCCCCTTTTACAAACCTTTTTAACATGCATTTTAGGGTTTGGTTAAAATGCTCAACAAGACCGTCTGTCTGAGGGTGATAAGGGGAGGTTCTCATGGCAGCGATACCAAGTAGTCAGTACAGCCCCTTCAGTAATGCAGCACAATAAATCTAGTTTCTCTTCACCAGGAAATGACTGTCAGCCTCAAAATAGTGCAAAAATCCAGCTTTAATAGATCCAGTCTCACAGTGAAAAGATATAAACAGGATAAAAGCCCCCTTAGAGAGTACCAGCAGCTACTGGTTAGTCAGCTGACAGTCATTTTCTGGTGAAGAGAACCTGGATTTATTGAGACTTGCATGGTTTATTTGGAAGCCCATCATTTTACAGGACTCTAGGCCTTGGTGGGTGCTGGCTATGCAGGTACTTTTCTAATTGCATTCATTGTTTGCCAGACACCACCTATTCCATGGCGTGGTCATATCTGATTTTCTTCTAATGCAGCACAAAACTTACTGCCCTGATCAGTAATAATTTCTTTAGGTATGACCACCATTTGAAAAGGGCTGTCAGGCTTTCAGGTTCTGTCACTTTCTGTTCTTTTCTTTCCATCGTTGGTGCTGGCTGTACAGTCTCAGCATGGACTTCTGTCTCTGTTAGTTTGGCTGCCACATTCTGGTAGTGGTTTCTGGGCTTGCTGCTGCAGAATCCATATTTTTCTGCTATGCTTCCCTGGTACCAGATCTTGTACAAATGCACACAACTCCTGGCTTAGAGTATGCATGGTGTAAATCCCACTTCTAAAACCATCTGTCATTGAGGCACAGCTGAGGAAGTGTAGGAAAACCAGGAGCAGATATAAAATTCGCAAGTAGCGTTATACTTTTTCCAATGACAGTAAAATAAAAACAAAGTTGTTCAGTATAACTATTTACAAATGCAGTACAAATGCAGAAAACAAAGTCCTTCCTCTGAGGATATCTCTAATTCCAAGTTTCAATCTCTCAGTCTATCTCTCTCTGTCTCTTTACCAACAACATTGCTGGTCTTTTTATAAGTCTTTGCCTGGGAACTTGTTAAGAGAACATCCTGCTTCTCACACAATGTTCTTATCAATTTCTTTACAGGTGCAACAAACAGAACTTGGCAACCCAAAACTGACCTCTTGTTGACAGCTCTGCAAAGAGTTTGCAAACTGCATCTCAGGTTAACCCCCTAAATTCCAAATAGCTATTTGCAATCATTTTAACAGTATAACTATATATAAATTTCAAACCAAAGGATCCCACTTTCACATAAAAATTCACATGTATTTTTATAACTGCAACTATGCAAGGGGGAGAGAAGAAAAGACTGAAACAGTAAGTGAAGGTAGAAAGACAGCGAGAGGTGTAGAATCATGAGACCATTAGAGTGATCAGTTCCTAGGTCTCACGAGAACATTTGGTTGCGCAACCAGACAGACAAGAGACAGAAAATGAGACAATAGAACAGATCATTGCATTTAACTCTTTCTGCATAACAAATGGGACAGGGCCTTATTTAACCCCGTCGCAGCCAGAGCCAATAGGGCTGCAGCCGAAGAATTTGATATAGAAATATTGAAAATTACCAGTGACAAGTCTGCATTTGCAAAATGTAATGTTGTTTCATAAATTTATTGTTTTATAATATTTTTACACCCAATTTTCAAAATAGCCTTGTTATGACTCTGCCTCATGAAGAAGGGCAGAGAAAATGTTCAACTTCTGGCCTAAAGGGGATTTTGCACAAGGACTGTGAAAGCAACTTTCGGGACACAAAAACACATTTTGGGCAGGAGTTGCAAAGTGACAGCCATCACATTCATGAGGTGCTGTAAAGAAATGACTATGCTGAAAATTTGGGGTAAAAATATTGAACGTACGACCTTGCATTTGCAAAAGTTAACAATATATGAGAACAGATTAACAAGGCTCAATATGTATACCCTAGAGCAAAGGAGGGAGAGAGGTGATATGATTGAAACATTCAAACACCTTAAGGGCATTAACAAGGTGAAAGAGTCTAACATGCTTAAATATAAGAAAAATAGCAGGACAAGATGACACAGCATGAGATTAGAGGGAGGCCGATTAAGGGGTAATGTGAGGAAGTTCTTTTTCACAGAAAGGGTGGTGGATGCATGGAATGGCCTACCTCAGGAAGTGGTGGATATGAATACAGTGCAGGGCTTCAAACAGGCATGGGATAGGCATAAGGGAGCAATGCAGATGAGAATGAATAGATAGGCCATTGACAGAACAAAAGCCGATGGCACATTTATAAGGTAGAAAAAGAAATGGGCAGACTGGATGGGCCTTGCGGTCCTTATCTGTCATCAATTTTTATAGCCTCATAACTGTTTTTTTAAACTATTTTTACCCCACATTTTGAACATAACTTTTTTATGATGCCGTCTCATGAACAAGAACAGAGAAAATATTCAGCTCCTTTCTGAAAGATGATTTCGTGCAGGGACCATGAAATTACCTTTCAGAATGTAAAAAAACATTTTGGCCAGGATTTTAAAAATGACAGCTGTCATGTTCATGAGGTGCTGTAAAGATATGGCTATGTTGTACATTTGGGATAAAATATTGAAAATTACCAAAGTCACTAGCCTGTGTTCTCAAAATTCAATGTAGGCTTATAACTTTGTTGCTTTTCAATATTTTTACACCAAATTTTCAAGATGGCCTTCTAATGACCCCTCCTCATGAACAAGGGCAGAGAAAATGTTCAACTCCTGATGAAAAGGTGATTTTGCACAGGGATCACAAAATCATCTTTTGGGACAGATTTGCTTAATGTCAGTGCAATTGTCTATGAGGCGGGGTCTGAAAAAAGGCCTGTTGAAAATTTGGGCCAAAAATATGCAGAAATGGGCAATTTATGCCACTAAGTTCAAAACACCATTGAAATACATTGAACTGCATACCTGTTTCTTCTGTTTGCGGTCCGGCTTTGAAGAGGGAAGACATGTCTGTGGTCCAGAGAGGATTACGGCCTTGGACCCCTGATGGGTAAGTAAGGGCTTGGGGGGTGTGGGGAGATGGGTGCTGAGTTGGTGGGTCACATGGGGGGACAGGAATGGCTGCACAAGACATTGATGGACCGATTTCTTTTTACAGGGTAAAAAAAAAAGAGGATTCCTGATCTTGACACTGGGAGATTGGGCACCCCCCAGTGTCACTCTTATGTTTTGAGGGGGAGGTGCTGAGAGGAAGGGTTGGGTGGGGTAAATATTAAAACAACAACAACAACAAAAATATGCAGAGGAGTCCTGAATGTGACGCTGGGGGATTGGGCACTCCCAGTGTCACTGTTATGTTTTCGTTGGGGTAGGGGGTGAGTCCTGAGAGCGAGGGTTGGGTAGAGGTGGATATGTATAATTAAAAGAAAAAGGAAATTGCCTATCACGGTGGAACACAGCATAGTCTTCCATATCCAAGATGGCCACCACATGTACTGCACATGCACTAGTAGTTGCGCATGCACAATACAGTTCGGTGGCCATCTTGGACACAGCAGAGTGTACTGTGTTTCTGACCACTGAAAAAAATAGTACAGAGCAACTGCTAATGGACAGAGTGGAGTGCTTCATGGATTCGGAGGTGACTCTGAGGCAACTCCACACTGTTGTGTGGTCAGAAAAGTCTCTCTTTTCCAATAGCAGGAGGTCTGCAGGGCTCTGCCCACTGTAGCCCTAAAAATTGCATCTCAGGCTTCAGATAGGGGCTTTAGTCTGTCTGCCTGTATGCCCTGCTAAAATGAAAAAAACAAGCAAACACATGTGCTGCACTGCTGATGAGATTATTCAGAGAAGGCAGACTGTCACATCATGCCCCATTTGCCCACTGCCCAACCGCACTCCTCCCCACTCCAATCCCTTCCCTCTCTATTCCCTCAATGGAAAGCTCCTTGCCCCAGAGGCCTGCTGCTTTGCAAACATTGCTCAAACTGACTCTTTTTACTTTCATTTTTTTTCTCTTAAATATCTCCATTCAGTAGCTTTGCTGTTTATAGGAGTATAGGTTGAACTTTTAAAGACTTTTGTTTTGCCTTTTTTGAAGAATGTCCTAGCTCTCTAATGAGAAGTGAAACACTGCCCTGCCTGAGCTACCCAACAGCCTGATAAGCACGTGAGTGAGCTTTAATACTGGCTCAGGTCATGGAGCTAAGTCTAGCACCAAAGCAAGGCTGTGACTCACACTCTGTCTAATTAACTGTTTTAGGTGTGAACTGTGATTTGCAGGTTGAATAGTTTGCTTGGCCCACACCATTCAGACTAGGGTGAACCAGTTAAATCAAAAGTCTACCTATTTGCTCCAAAAGTTCTCCACAGTGGAAGGGAATCAAACACATGAAGTTCAAAATGTTTGATTGTTTTGTAGAACTCAGCTTGCACACAGTTGCTTCTACAATTGAAAGCTAATAAAAATACTTTATGTTAAGAAGAACTGAGCTTGCAGCCCTATTCAAAACACAATTGGGTATCTTCAGAGGGGTTAGTAGAAAAAAAAGAGGGTGGTTGGAATAAGGCAGGACTCTGAGGTTAATACAGTGCAGCTCCTTATAATGGACAGCCTTACAGAGGACTCCCGCTTATGTCTGACGTTCCTACTTTGTCAAAAGCCATCTGCATTAATAGCAATGTTAATTCTTAGCATTATTCCATACCAGGCAGCCCTTGTATATCAATAGATTTCACTGCGGTTCTCTTGCTTCCTAGTCAGCGTTTCATCACATGTCCTGGTCATAGATCTGTACCAGACTATACTTCCACATGGCAAACAGCTGATCGCACAGCTGACTCTCGCCCTGCATGGTGATGGTACAAAAAGGCAGTGCTTGATCTGTTTTATCATTCCTCCTTCGGTGAATGAAACCATTTCACAAAATTGTAGTGGAATGACTTTGTCCCACAAGATCGAAATCTTAACGGAATGGCAGACTGCCTAAAACTGAGTCTGCAGGATCTGTCCATTTATTTGGGTATCCACAAGCCAACGTTACCAGAACTACAGTGGGACAAAGATAAACTTATGGGCAGGGACACTTGTTTAACGTGATTGAAAAATGGCAAAATCTGTTTTACAGCATGGAAAAACCAGTATTGTCACCAGTGTCTCTAAAGCCAAAATCTGTTTTTACTGGTGTTATGTTTTGTGAACTTTGTTTAGCAATTTTTTTCTCCACTAATGTGCATTTTAGCTATTTTGCCCTCTACTACTGCACAGTATCCCTATACCTACAGTATTAAACATTATTTATAACATGACCGACTATGATGAGCTCAGCATGTATCACTATATGTGTTATATGTATACAGTCCTACTGCCTCGTGATCAGTTTTCACATTCCAGCCAAGGACTCACTCCAAAAGGTAATTCATTTTTTGAGGTTTTTTTTTTTATTATTATTTTAACCTGGGTCAATGGGGGAGGGCCATACCAGGGTGGGCCACCTTGCAATAACCCCCCACCCATTCATTACCATCTATTTGAAAAATTAAAATTCCCTTAAACTGCCAATGCCCCCAAACCTGACCCAGAAACTCAGAACCAGCCAGATGCCACCTACCTACTGGATAATCAGAGCACTGAAACAAACATGAGGTGCAGTTAGCAGGTCTGGGATTCAGGCAACAGTAAGCAGCTCAGTGTTCTCTGGTGATTAAACAGCAATACAGATCTGAAGCAATGTATTTTATTTAAAGCAGAGTTCATGCAGATTTGAACTTCCAGCTTCTGGAGAGAAGGCAGAAGTGGTCAACAACCACCATTCTCCAAGTATGCAGCAGTAGTAGTAGTAGCTGATGGCCACCATGCTCCAGGTGAATTGGCAGCAAATCCCATTGACACATACAAGCACATACAGGCAAGACGGCAGCGACAGCACTACAGCCCCCAGCCCTTATAGTGATGGCAGCAGCACTACTGCCCCTATCCTTGGGGCATGGTTGCAGTGGCATTATTACCTCCATCCTTCAGGTGCGATGGCAGCAGCACTTTTGGCCCCATCCCTCAAGTGTAACAGCAAACGCACTACAGCCCCATCCCTCAGGTGCAATAGCAGCAGCACTTCTGCCCCCGGCTCCCAGCCCTCAGGACTGATGGCAGCAGCACTTCTGCCCCCTGCCCCCATTCCTCAGGAGTGATGGCAGCAGCACTGCTGCCCCACCCCTCGGGAGTGATGGCAGCACTACAGCCCCCATCCTTCAATGCCCATGCCCTATGTGCCCAAGATATCGATTTCTTGGCCTCAGTTTATCATAGCTCAGACATGAATTTAGCCAAACTACCAGATGTCAAGGTGGACTCCCACGGTTCAGTCCTATGTAGCATTTAACTGACTAATTTGCTATTGGAGGGCCACACATCTCCTAAACATTAAATAAATCCAGACCTCAGTTTGGCTACTTTAGGCTCCATGAAAATGGAGTCTCTTCGTTTTCATGTCAGAACTCCAACATAAATTAAGCCACACTCTGTCTACTGACATCATACAGTGCCTGAGGCCTTGCTTCTGTGCACCACGTATTTTGTTTCTCCTTGTATCCCCATCCTGCCCCATCAGCTGCACCAGCCCCCCAGTGTGGACCAAGTGTCCTATATGGGTTGGGTGCTGTTGCATCACACCCACCACCTGTGGCATCATAGAGTGGCAGACAGGTAGTGGCACCAACTCTACCAACCCCCCCTAAATGAACACAGGCAGCTCCCATCCAACAAAGTCAGCTTCTCACCCACGCACCTCCTCACCCCACACACATCATAGAGAGGCCCTGCACCAACATAGCCAGCTCTCACCATACATACACACCTAAGCGGTGGCGGCTAAGTGGGGGGAGTCAAAGTGGATCTGTTTGGGTCTGACTGGAGAGTGGCAGGCTTTGTGTCGGTGGAGTAACCAACCTTAAAAAAGTGTATGCACCAAAAATCTAGACTACAGGTCAGGGAGGTGGGCCCCGAAAATTTTTGTTTTTTGGTGCATTCTGGTACTTTTTGGGGGTAATCTGAAACAGAATTAGCCACCCTGTTACCCCCTCCCCATGCCTAATAAGTTGCACTATAGTCCTGTCTGCAGTCCCCACAGTTCAGTGAGTTGCCCAAACCACCCTCCTCATAGCACAGCCACTTGTTCCGCTGCATGGCCCTAGCCCACCCCAAGCCCAGCAAGTTTCATCTGGCTCCCCTTCCTAGAATACTTAACCCTTCCCCAACACAGCATGTTGCATCCTACTGTCCTATTTATTTATTAAAATGGTGAGAATCTATCTGAAGTCTCTATCTCTCCACGCAGCCCACATGTTGCCCCTTTCTCCCAGTCTGGCAAGCTGCTCCCTAGTCCAACTCCTATATTCCCTGACCCTCCCCCAGCCCACCATGTTGCCTCCCCCCCTGCCATCGAGCAAGTTGTATCCAAATTCCAAACCGAACCCAGCCCAACAGGCTGCATCATAGTCCCCTCAACCAGACACCACATAAAGTGCAGTGAACTAAACAGGTACTACCTCCACAATAGAAACCTAAACACATTTTTTATGCAACAAAGTCACTCTAGTCCATCGCCCCTTTCTGTCAATTTACAAGTACTCCTCTGTTGTCTACACCAAGTACCTGGAAAGGGATAAGTATGAAAGAGTGATGGGAAACCACTGACCACTTAGGGTCAGAGGCCACAAACAAGTATAGGGCTTAAGGGCAGACTAGATGGGCCTAACACGATCCTTACCTTCTGACAATTTCTATGTTTCCATGTTTCTATCAAGGACGATTTGCAAAAGGACAATGAAGGAGCTATTACACTTGTACTGTACAAGCACATACCATCTGCAAATAAAAATAACATTCCATACACAGCAGCAGCGATGTACAACCCCCCCACCCAAATATATGAAAACAATATAAAAGATAACTATGCAAGCAATAATTGCCTATATTGCTGGTTTCCCATAAAAGACAACCACACCACATCTTTTCTAGATACTTTTTGCATTGCTGAGATGAGATTTATAAATTGTTTCACAGAGACACAGCCATGTGGCAAACTGACTTTCTGCATACAAAATCCTGAGATTTGATCTTTCTCATGGCTGCCATAGTAGTAGTAGTACAGTATACAGACCGTGTATAAAATGTTGGGCCCCCCCCCAATTGTCTGAGGTTCTGTCAATGGCATGACTTGACAAACTATCCTGCACCCCACCCACCACCACAACCACACACAAACACACACACACACACGCACACACACTCAATTTGGCAGCATTAACGGAGGGCTGATCAGCAGCAGCAGTACTACTCAGTTAGTTGCACTGTACATAAGGGTAGATAAGGGTAGTTGTCGCACGGCAAGCACATAGCGACTAGTGCTGCAGTGCTAACTCAAGGACTGGAACTACTGAATGGCAGCTTCCTACCAAATACTACCGGCCACCAACGCCAGCCAGACAACTCTCCGCAGTAAAGAAGGGCCCTCCTCTGACCCGAGATGTTTCATCCTGCTGTAATTAATCCTAGCCTCATTGGCCAGAAATAAAGCTCAGCTCCAGAGAGAGAAGACTGCAACGTGCCTGTCAACTCCTTTCCTCCTGAGTCCCTCCCATCCCAACTATAACAACAGGTAACACCGACACACAGACACCATCAATAATCACTCTCGGACTCGATTCATTTGGGGTGATTTACTGGCTGCAGAGAGTAGCAAGGAGCTCAGGAGTAGGTTACAGACTATTATCCATCATGATAAAATATATCAACCCCTGAAGTCCAACCGCACGAGCTGCTGGGGTAGTCTCGTTGCTGCTTCCTGGTTTTCTGCCGCAACTCACCACCGGCGTAGCCCCACGCTGATGAAGTGGCTGATGCAAAGACTGATGCACTAAATAAGCACCAAGTTTAGGTTGCCACAGCAACCGTATACTAACACCTGACCTGACCAAGGCTAAGGTCCAGCCGGACCCCAAAAACTCAGGATTTTTAAAGAGCCAGCTTGAATTTTTTGTTTGGTGTCAAGCTGAAAACCATACACCCGTGCATATGATAAGTATGCATGGTTACACCACTGGGACCAGCCAAGTAAGTGATTATTTTTATTTATTTATTTATTTTTATTTATTTATTTATTGCTAGTATTACAAATACCTTTGCACCAAGGGTTATTTTACAGAGGTTCCGCATCAGCAATGGGTGCAAGCAAAACAGTGGTAAGATCTCTGAGCAAGCATTCTTAATCTCCTGCTAGTCTGCCTTATATTCTGTACATTGAGTGCTGCTGTTAACTGTGTTCACTTGAACTGTTGACTGTTGCTGCATTTTTCTAACTGCATTATGCTCTCTAACAATGAAAGCTGCTGTGAACTGAACTATTGCCAATAGCAACTGTCCACATACTGATTACTACTGCATGTCTATAAATTGCACACCTGATTTTGTGATTCAAGTCTCTACAGGCTGCAGTCAAGATGGTGGCAGCATTGTGAGGAGGAGTCAACTGTGCTTAAAAGCACACCAGTACTTGATGCGGCAGCATCTAAGCAGTGGTGGTTAAGTAGGGAAGACAAAGTGGATCTGTTTGAGTCTGACCAGAGAGTGGCAGGCTTCAAGTTGGACCAGCCAGTAAGTGATCCTCTGGGCAAGTATTCTTAACCTCCTGCTAGTCTGCCTTACATTCTGTACATCAAGTGCTGCTGTTAACTGTGTTCCCCTTGAATTGAACTGTTGAGTGTTGCTGCATTTTTCTAACTGCGTTATGCTCTTTAACAGTGAAAGCTGCTGTGAGCTGTGAACTGAACTGTTGCCAATAACAATCATACACATACTAATTATTACTGCATGTCTGTAAATTGCACACCTGACTCTGTGATTCAAGTCTCTGCAGGCTCTAGTCACAATGGTGGCAGCATTGTGGAGAGGAAGCATCAACTGTGCTTAAAAGCTCACCTGTACTTGATGCGGCAGCATCTAAGCGGTGGTGGTTAAGTGGCGGAGACAAAGTGATCTGTTTGAGTCTGACCGGAGAGTAGCAGGCTTCCAGTTGGACCAGCCAGTAAGTGATCCTCTAGGCAAACATTCTTAACCTCCTGCTAGTCTGCCTTACATTCTGTACATCAAGTGCTGCTGTTAACTGTGTTCCCTTGAATTGAACTGTTGAGTGTTGCTGCATTTTTCTAACTGCGTTATGCTCTCTAACAATAAAAGCTGTTGTGAGCTGTGAACTGAACTAAGCAGTGGCAGCTAAGTGGGGGAGACAAAGTGAATATGTTTGAGTCTGACTGGAATCAGACTGCAACTGACTGGGGCATGGAATACTGCTTGGCTGGGATACCAAGAACATTATCATCAAGGTTTTTAATGTATTAGTTTTAAGTAAATATTGAAAGCTGTGTACTTTGTAATGGCTGTAATGGGCTTGTCTGTGGGCTTGCTCTGCATTTTATGTGTACTGTGTACAGATGTAGTGGTTACAATACTCTGCTCATCTGAATATAGTCATTTAAATAATATTTCTGATGTTTCATTGGGTGGTGTATATTATTACACAATAAATCAATGTCAAGTAATGGGGCAACTAAAATATAAAGTTAGGCTATAACTTTGGGTATGCTTTAAGAAAGGAATATGGGATGTTAACAATGCAGTGGCTACTGGTACCTGCAAATCTTAAGTTTGCTCTGCTACTGGTCGGTGACATGGAAATAAATCCTGGTCCTTCAAATAATGATTTGGCTGACATCAATTACTTTAAATTGACTTCTTTTGGACTACGGATTATGCACTGTAATACACAAAGTTTGTTATCCAAATTCCACAAAGTAGAGGTCTGGATTGCTACTTAGAATCTTCAATGAAATGGCCTCAAGTGAAACTTGACTGCACTCACTAGTATCAGCTGATGAAATAAGAATACTGGAATATAACATTTATAGTAAAGCTAGGGAGAAAGGGAAGGGAAGTAGTGTCATGTTCTTTGTAAAGAATACATTTTCTGTTGATGAGAAATGTACAGAACCCACCACTTACAGTGCCCACACTTACCACGGGCAGCCGTTTTTAATGTGTGGAAACCAAAATCCATTTGCCATTTCAAGCAACCACGATTAAAAAGACAAAGGCATAGTAAGGACTTTGTCCACCTGCTATTTTGTCCAGGGTCTGTTCCCCTGTCCATTTCCCCCATTTTCTCCAAACTTCATGTTTTTTTAATATGTGTATTTGTGAGGCACGGTATTAAAAAGATGTTAAGAAAAAAAGCCGCATTTCGTCAGTGTGTTATGCTGCCAGGTTGTTGTGTTGCAAGCAGCTTCGATCGGGAAGTGAGTGTCTGTGGCTATGTACTTGGAAGGAGTCTGGAGTTTGACAGCTGGTTACTGGCTTGGTGTGGGCTGGGGTGTCGGTCCAGGAGAGAGGTAGGAGGAGAAATGCTGATTTGTGAGGAAACCGAGCAATGAAACCAGGTACAGATCAGCCACAGAATTAATCTAGGGAGTGCAGTCAGTGTGTGAGGATATTTAGACCGCAAAGCATCTGTTTTTATTAAGTTGACTGCTTTGTATATAGGGCAGAATGCCATATCATGAACGTGCCCATTATAAGCGACTTCAACTGTGTTATGAATGCAACTACAGAATACCGTGACTCAATGGCTATTCAGATTAAATTGGGCTCAGTTAAAAAGTTATCAATCTGCTGTATTTATATTCTACCTAAAGCTGTAAAAGAAGAATTGCAGGAGTTCTCTGAACTGTTGGCCTATAGCACTGTGGGTGAACTCATAGTGCTTGGAGATTTCAACTCCAACTGGTCAGGAGTTGAAACTCCTAAGTTAACTAGTGTTGTGGTACAAACAAACCTGCAATAATTGAATACATTGCCAACTAGGTTAAATTTGAAAAACAAAAGACACACAGTCTTAGACTGGCTATTAACTAACAGGCCTAATCATGTACTAAAATGTGGACTCAGCTGATTCATTAAGTGACCACCACCCAATATTTTGTTTGTGGAAACATACTAATAATAAAAATCTAAGGGCTCTCCAAGGGTCCATCCTGGGACCATCGATGTTCATTCTATTTCTCAATACCCTCCCTGAAGCTTGCACATCCAAAATTATCCTCTACGTGGACAATGCCGTAATCATTAATCACAGTCCACAGCTAGGCACTCTCTCCCGGGACCTGCAAAACAGTTTCTACCAGTTAGACTGGTTCACCAGGCACAAATTGCTGCTCAACTATAAAAAAACTAAAATAATGCTGTTCACTGGCCCACACTCTAAAAAGAAAAACCTCAGTCTCAACATAGTCAATAAAAAAAAACGAAGCCCTTGAACAAGTAAGGACATTCAAGTACCTTGGAGTATATTTTGATGACTCCCTCTCCTTCTCCTCACATATTGACAGTGTAAACAGGGATGTCAATGTCAAACCTGGAGTCCTGTATAAGCACAGGAGCCACCTAACCCCTCTGCCCTGTCCCTCACTGTCACCTGCTTAGTCTTGTGAGTTATTGACTATGAGCTGATTGTACATAGTGCTGCCACTGACATGGCCCTAAAGCATGTCAAAATAGTGCTCAACAAAGCCTTCTGACTTGTTCTGGGTGCTGACAGACTCACCCACACATGCAAGCTGTATGCTGAAACACAATGGCTAAACCTACCTAAAGTACCAAGCATGCCTCTTGGGAAGGAAAGTGCTTCTTGGTCTTGCCCTGCCTGCCATCCGCAACCTACTGCAATTCTCACAAACACAGCACTGCACCAGGGGTGCTGCACGATGCTCATTATCTGCACCATTCAGGAGAACCTCTCTCGCTCAGCACTCTTGCTTATTGAGCCCCACATTGGATTAATGAACTCCCTGCTGGACCAGTGAACTCCAACAACATCAGCTTTTTTAAAAAAGAACTGAAGCATTACCTAACTACCTCCAGCAGCTGTGACTGCTAAACAACCTAGAACTCTTCACCCTCAAGACTGCTTTTTCCCCTCTGCTTTAGCTAAGTTGACTTCGCCCATCCTTATCCCAGGAACCTCTAATTGACCCTTTTATATCCTGCTCATCTCCCTGCCACCAGCCTGCTCTTTCTACTTCCTCTTCCCCACTGCCTACCCAACCTCAACTGCACACCTTTAATCCTGTAACCTCCCCATGGAACCTCCTCCCCCCTTCCTCCCTTAACCACTCTTATCTCTCACTTTCTGGCCTCCCATCCTCACTTTACTGATACAGTTGTGGCAATCTCACATCTCTGGGTGCCGGTCTATGGATCTCCATACCTTCCCTTATTTTGTTATAGTTCATCTATGTGTCATATTTCTATCTTATTGTATAGTGTTACTTGTACTTGGTTTGACTACTGATGTTATGTGCTCTGTAAATTCATACTTGCTACTGTATACCCAATATGCTTGTCTGCCATTGTATTGTTCTTCTTGATGTGGAACCTTTGTAAACAAGCTCTGAGCTCAAAGGCTGTATCTGAAAATTAAAATTAAATTAAAATGAAATCCTAAACCTAAGGTACATGTATTCAGGAATGTTGCTGGTTTTAACATATTGGGCTTTCGTGAGAGCCTTCAAAATGTGGACTGGTCATATTTGAAATTGATGCCTGACATTAATTATACTTTAGACTATTTTATGTTTGAATTTACAACTGTTTTGGATCTATATGCCCTTTATATTAGGAGACATAGAAGTAGAAAAGAATCCCAAGTGGCTAACCCCTTCCTTGTTTAAATTAATGGAGGAACACAATAAGGCTTGGGAATGTTATAAACAAGATGAGACAATAGTGAAGTTTCAATACTATCAATGTCTAAGGAATAAGAGTAAACTAAAAGTAAAACTGGCTAAAATGGATTATTTAAAAAAAGTAGCAACTTGAGGGCTTAACTGATACTATAAAATTTTGCAAGACCATAAATGGTCTCATAAATCCTACCCAAAATGGTCCCATAAATCCTATCCGAAAAGTAAACAGGACTGTGAAGAGGGGAGATGAAACAATTCCGTGCCCCCCGGTCATAGCAAATTAATCCTAATCTCTAATCTAGCCTGGCCCTTTCAAAAAAAAAACCAACTATTTCTCGATGCACCTTTTTCTATGAATATCTCCCCTGTATTGTATATGTGCTACCCTACTATGCACTTACTGAGTTGATTTACAAATGTTTGTGCAAATTGTATTTTATTGTTTCTGTGCATTTGTCCTCCCAGGACCATCTTACAAATGAGCTTGCTTAATAATGTACTGCCTGGTTAGATAAAAATGTGATTGATTGATTGATAGAAAATTTAACAAAATGTTTACCAATTTGGACTCTTACCATAAGGATAGTAAAGACTGTTCCTCAGATACACATATTGGTAGAACAGTGGACAGACCACATTTTTACCTAAAAGCTACTACAAGGAAGGAAGGAAAGAAGTGTTTAAATTACTGAATTAAATAAAACCAGATAAATCCAGGTGGTAGAACAACTTGGCTCCAAATTTACTAAGGAAGGCATCTGCTAAGTTAGCTTATCCTATTAGCATCATATTTAATTTGTCTTTCTCTGTGGGTTAAGTGCCTACTTTACTGAAACATTCTTTAGTACTGCCTATACATAAATCAGGATTTTTCCACGATTTTGAGAATAATAGTCCGATATCCATATTATCGTCTCTCTTGAAGGTTCAGGAAAAACTTGTTTATGGACAGCCTATTGAATATAATGAAAAATATGGTTTGTTATCACAAAATTAGCATGGATTCAGGAAGGGACATGGGACCGAGACTACCTTGGTCAAGTTTAAAATGACTCTGGTGGTCCTCCAAGCAATTTTTCATTGACATTACAGGGTCTGGAGTGCTATACTTTATGCATCCATTGTGCTTATTTAGGGCTGGCTTCCCTTTTTGTGTTTGAGTACCTACTCTGTACCTCCATTGAGGCTTTGTTTGGAATTGCACTATCGGAGATCCTACAACAGCCTTTCAGTAGTAATGGCATTGCGAGCGGTTTACAAAATAATACTTTTTTTATACCTCTGATGACATTTCTGAGGTAACAAGTGCCTGAAACTACAACAGGAGACAAAAATCAGCTAACTGACACCGCATGTGCATGACCAGATACACGCATGCATGAGATCAGGGTTACCATGTACGTGAGCATGCCTCCCTAAAGAAAATACAGTTACAGTACTGTTACAGTGATTGCAGATTGTTTTCAAAGAGCTAACTGGAGAAGTGGGTATGTAAACAAAAAAGCAGGTCAACATCTGACTTTTGCCAAGAGTTTTATTTATGTTAGATAAGCACTGAAACACCAGCCACCAGTTACAGATTCTTTATTTTAAGAACAAAAATGCTACATGGTGACAATACACTGTGTCTTAATATTACACTGACAGTGTCCCTTTAAATATGAAATAAACATTTTTTTTTGTTCAGTAACTGCAGTCTCATGAAGTTTGTTAAATGATTGATGCTTGTCTCAGCATCTTTTTTTAAATAGAGAAGTAAGTAGTTGCTTTATAAACTTAGTCACTGTTGAACTCATGCGCTTCATCGGTACACATGTCCCAGCACATACATCACCAGCAACCCAGTTCCCCCACTGATCCACACATGGCCAGCACTCTCAACATGGCCAGTTCCCCAATTCAACAAGCTTTGACTTCCTAGCTATGCACAGTTCTCAACACACAGCCATCCCCTCACATGACACAGTCAGCTCTCCTCCACATGATGCAGTCAGCCGCCCCATATGACACAGCCATCACCCCCAACACAACACAGCCAACCACCCCCACACAACACAGCCAGCTGCCCCATGACACAGACAACCACACTCCCACACAACACAGTCAGCCACTCCAGATGACACAACCAGCTGTCCCTGCTCACATGACACAACCAGCTGCCCCCTGTCCACACAACAAAAACAGCTGCCCCAGCCCACACAACCAGCTGCCCCCTGCCAAGTCATAGTTAACTACCTTTTTCAACAAGCTTAGACATGCCGCTATGCACAGCTCCCAACACACAGCCAGCACCCCACACACACACACACACACACACCATAGCCAGTTCCCCCACTATACACCCAGCCTCCTCACCAACCCCCGATACAGCCATATCCGCCCTTCCCAACACAGCCAACTCCCCTCTCCCCAATACAGCCAGCTCCCCATTCTCTGACACAGCCAGCTCCCCCTTCCCCAACACATCCAGCTCCCCCTTCCCCAACACAGCCAGCTCCCCCTTCCATAACATAGCCAGTTCCTCCTTCCTCAACATAGCCAGTTCTCCCCTCCCTAGCTCCACGCCATGTCTCCATCCCAGAGCAAGCCCCCCACCAACACATGACCAGCTTACCACCAATACGGGTAATCACTACTTTTTTAGCCCCTCAGAGCAGTGTTTGTACCAAAAGATAAAACTAGCACAGATTAAAGAAATCAGTAAATCTAAATGGAGCCAAAGGTAGATGGTGCTGTGCCTCCCCCATCACAAGGTCCATGCTAGCACTCACCTAGATGAAAAAAACTTTGCAGGAATAGGGATAGTTGTATTTCTTTTTTTTCCTCTGCTTTTCTTTTCTCTAATCAAAATGGTGTCACCCCTTTTACCATGGAATGTTGGGTCAGCTGCAGTCATACTCAGGGCAAGAAACACAAATCACTCCTAGTGGGGCAGGCTGTGATGAGTGAAACCGAAACATTTATCTTTTGGGTGGCTGTAACTGCAGTGACTTTATCTGAGTGCAGCCAGCTTCCCTGTTCCAATAAACCTGGTGTGATGTGTTGTACTTCTTTCTTCAGAACACCAAGTGTGGTCCATGAACTAGAGTTGGCTACTGTATGCTGGAAATCAGCTCAGCTGCACTCAATCAATCAGTCAGTCAATCAATCAATCAATTTTTATTTATAAAAAGTACAATTCCAGTAGATCAAAGCACTTGTACAAAAATTGATCAAATATTAAAAAAAACATAATATAAAACATACAGACACCATTAAAATTTAGTAGATTCTTAAAAGGAACATAGGCTATTTAAATAAAATCTAGCCCAACAAGATAAATTTTAAGAGCTGCTTTAAAGCTGTTGATGGTCAGGCACTTCTAACCTGATGAGGTAGAGAATTCCACAGGATAGGGGCCATGAAATCAAAAGAACGGGCCCCAGGGGTCTTAAGTCAAGCCCTGGGAACCTCTAGCAATCCCTCATTGGAGGAGTGGAGTGGGTGGAGGGGATGGTAGGGGTGAAGGAGATCTTGCAAGTACTGTGGTCCCTGTCCACATAGGGCATCACAGGTCAGTAAACTGACCTTGAAGGTGATACACCACTGTATTGGCAGCCAGTGCAGATTGAGGAGCACAGGTGTGACATAGCAAGATTTTGGTAAGCCAGTCAACAGCCTGGCCACCGCATTCTGCACCAGCTGCAAAAGGTGAATATCAACCCCCAATAGCCCTAGGTAGAGGGCATTGCAGTAGTCAAGGTGGAAGGTCAGAAAGGCATGGACCAGGGTTGGGAAGTCATTGGGCAGGACCAGGTGCTTGATCCAAATGATATCCCTTAGGTGGTAAAAGGGGGTCTTGACCGCAGCCAACACCTGAGATTTAAATGTCAGACCATTGTCAAAGACTACACCTAAATTCCACACCCTGTCAGAGGTCAACAATTGGCTATCTCTGAGCCAAAGCCTGGAAGGTTGGTCAGTCAATGACCCTCTAGCCTGATGACCTGGGTCCACCACCAGCACCTCAGTTTTATCTGGGTTCACTCGTACCTGAGTCAAATGCACAAATCACTCCAAGTGGGTCAGGATGCATTGAGCTGTCTGGAGTGAATGCATTTTATCCATATATTGCTAAAAGTAATGATTTTATTTGATTATCCTCTGTTGCCTACTTTAGGGGCCACAACTGCACTTTGCAGAAGCAAAGTATTTTTACAGCACTGCTATAAACTGTTATATGTCTCCCTCTAAATATTTATTTCTAGATAAGAATTATTGCTTTAACATTCTGATCTTGACAGCTCCAGTTAATTCCTAACTAGCTGAAACAACAGACAGCAGGGAGACTAAGGTAAACTTTAGCCCAGCGGACCAGAAGTTACCTGACCCGGGTACACGTGCAGCTTCCCTCTGCAGTATTTTCCCTTACAGTATTTATGAAAAATAGCCAAAAATACTTACTGTCTATCAAGTCAGCAGAGTTGCAGTATTTCTCAGGGTCTCTATAAGTAAAGAAAAGGCAGGCAGCAATTTCAGGGGCATTGTGGTATACAAATAAGCAGAGCCTTGCAGCAGTAATAGAAAGTTTGATCAAGAGATGTGTAGCATGGCAGCATGCATTTTAAGGCACTTTGATCATGGAGATTCTGTGAACAAACGCAAGTTCAGTTTCACATTATTAGGAGTTTTGAAAATCCACACAGCCAGTGTGATTCTTTTTTTTTTTGGCAAATAACTTTATTTTATAACAAACAACATGTACAATACACAAAACAAACCCAAAAACAATAACCCCTTTACAAATATTCTTACTGTAGATTGTCATGAGTCGCAACATATCAAGAAGGGGTACACCTCCCAAACCCTCCCATCCCCAACCACAACCCCATCCCCCCAACCCCCAGGCAGCTATTCCTTATAGAAGAAAGAGAAGGGAAACAGAATAATGTAGGCCGAAGTGTATTAGCAACCTGACCAATAAATAACTAAGGCTGTCCTAGATTAGTATTGTCTGAGGAAGATCATTCAACCTAATTGCCTCTTGAGGGGGAGAAGGAAAGAGAAAGCCTATTTGTCCAAATTCATTCCGCTTATGGTTAAGAGAGAGAGAGGGAAATTTGTTACAAATGTCGGGGTAAAGTATGAACCCTGAAGAGGACCTACCCCCCTAATAACCATATTTGACCTTCAAGCACCGTAAGAAATTACCCCAGTATTTGTTAAATTTCTTAGTTGAATTAGAAAAGTTAGCTACAGTCCTCTCCGCATTTAAAGCACCTAGAAACTCATCCCACCATTCTTTAAAGGAGGAGATTTATTACTACGCCAATAACGGAGGAGAAGCCATTACCAGAGCCACCAGGGCCATTTGGTGCTTTTAGGTTACCGCAGGGATGTTGTAAACATGCCAAGAATGCATACATCGGCATTAAAATAAACCGAAATGTTAGAATAGGGGCCCATCCACAGCTTCACTGAATCCCAGAGTTTAACTGCCTTGGGACATTCCCATAATTTATGATAAATAGTACCAACAGGGCAGCCACAAATCTTACACTCTGGAGAGCTGAGACTATATATCTGGGAGAGTTTAGCCGGGGAGAGATAGAGATTATGCAAAAGATTAAATTGAAGACTCCTTAATCTATCTTGCTTGACATATACATATAAATCCGACCAGACCTTACACCAGTCCTCTTCAGACCAACCCAAGGATAAGTTCACCTCCCAGTAATAAGGTATTAGGGAGATACTGGTATCCCGCTTAGCTATAATTAATTTGTATAATTTAGAAACTGAGTTGCCAGATAATGTCAAGTCTCTCATCTTCCTTAGAAGCTCCCGAGCTTCATCCAACCCTTTACTACCCCTTAGGAGGGAACTAATACATCTATGGATCTGGTACAGCCGCAACCGATCATTGGGTTCCACCTAAGTTTCTCCATCAGAGCGGAGGGCAAAATAACTGAGCCTTCTAAAACAAAGTCAACTCTCTTAGGGTTAGAGGAGATTGCCTACGATCTCCTTATCGGCTGATTACCAACCAGAAGGTTAGGATTCTTTAAAGAGGCTGCATTAAATCCTTTGGATAGAGGATACTCAAAATGAGTAGAGTTGGTGAAGAGCCTTTATGTCCCACCCCATCGGGGAAAATCTCACTTTGGCAGGAACCTTTGACCATGGAATATATAGACAGGCTTCTAGGTCTAGGTTAACACTATGAGCCAGCGACCGATCTAGCATAAGCCCCTCCGAAGCCATTTCCACATCTGACACCCATAGGGCCGCCCTGGCAGCATGGCTAGCCAGATAGTAAATATAAAAATCCGGGAGCTGTAAGCCCCCTACCTTCCTTGGGCGGGTGAGCTTCCTATAGGCCCTACGAGGGGGTTTCCCCTTCCATAAGAAATCCGTGCAATATTTGTAGATCGGGTTAAAGAAGGACCTGGGAAGGTATACATTAAGGTTGTAAAGGGGGTAGAAAATTTTTGGTAGAATCATCATTTTAATTGTATTAGTTCTCCCCCAAAAGGATAGCGGAAGCTTAGACCACCTTTCCAGGTTCTCCTTAATAGAGTTAAATAAGGGTTTAAAGTTTAAATCTACCAAGTCAGCCAAGTCCTTTGAGATTTGGATACCTAATTAAAGCAAAGATTTAGGCTGCCATTGTAGGCCTAAAGATGCACACCAACTTTGTTGAAGATAAGGGGATAGCGGATGAACCATAGTTTTACTCTTGATCAAATTATAGCCCGAAATTTTGCTAAAATCTGAAATAATTTGAAACAAATGGGGAAGCGATTCTCGACTATTGCGAACATGCAAAAGTATATCATCAGCAAAGGCTGATAGCTTATACTCAGACTTCCCTATGCAGATCCCTTGAACTTGCTTGTCATTGTTAATGCCCTGATTAGTGGTTCTAAATATAAATTGAATAGATAGGGGGAGAGGGGACATCCCTGACGTGTGCCTCGAAGCAAGGGAAAAACAGCTGAAATCAAATTGTTGCATTGAATCCTCGCTGAAAGGCATGTATAAAGGACCCGAATATAGTTCAAAAATTTTTCCGGGAAACCAAAATTGGACAATACCTGAAACATGAAATTCCACTCCACCCTATCAAAAGCTTTCTCTGCGTCTAAGGACACCAGAGACACTTCCATATCTGGGCACGAGGACGCTGAGATTAAATAAAATAATTTTCTAAAATGGTCCCCTGACGAACGACCCGACACGAATCCAGCCTGCTCCGGACTCATTAGGTCTAGCCACGAAGTTTTGATTCGGGTGGCCAGGATCTTGGCATAGATTTTAATATCAATATTCAGTAATGAGATTGGTCTATAGTTACCAACCAAATCTAATGGTTTCTCAGGTTTGGGTAGAAAAATAATCCTTGCCTCAAAAAGAGATGGGTCCTTTATCCCATGGTCATGCCAAAAAGCGAAGAGTTGTTGCAACAGCGGTACCAAAAGATCTTTGAACGACTTGAAAAAAAAGGGCTGTAAAACCATCTGTTCCCGGGGCCTTATCTAACTTTAGAGCATCAATAGCTTCAGTAATCTCCTTTTGGGAGAAAGGAGCCTCTAGCCTCTGGCTACTCTCCTCCGGGAGTGTAGGGAAGGGAATGTTTGCAAAAACTCCATTATCTTAATATTCCCATCAGGAGAAAGCGTACACTAGAATATAAATTTTATGGAAGTCAAAAAGATACCTAGTATACCCTCTGGATCAGAAACTATATTATTGGTCCCGGTGTCTCAGCCCTGCCACACTCTTAGCGTTGCTCGTTGTTTCAACTGCCATGCTAAGATTTTGCCAGCTTTGCTGCCCTGCCCTGTGTATAAGGCCTTCAATCTAGAAGCCCGATTCTCAACCCCCTTCCTTAAAGTACCTGTGTACCAAGCCCTAAGCGTGGCTAGTTCTTGATCTTGATCCAGAGATCTCGAATCTTCTCCCATAACCTCCAAGGCTTTAATCCTCTCCAAGCAATTAGATAGAAGGCGCGTCATTTTCTTACGAACTGATGCAAGTCTAATTAGCTCACCTCTCCATGTGGCCTTCAAGCCCGACCATGTCTGGTCCACCGCACTGATAGAACCCCAATTGGATGTAATTGCATGAGACATAAAGGATCGAAAGTGACCTAACAGTTGGGGATCCTTCAGCAGAGAATCATTCAAAGACCATGAATAAGATCTAGGAGGAGCAGACAATGGACGGCATCGAAAACCAATGGGTGAGTGGTCCGAAATTACTCGACTCGATATAGTAACTTCTTGAATAAAGAAAGAACTTGGTGACTAACCAAGAAAAAATCGATTCGAGAATAGCTTCATGAACAGGGAATAGAAGGTAAACTCTTTAGTAGTAGGGTTGATCATTCTCCATGGGTCGGTAAGGCCCAAGGAAGAGATAACTCAGCTAACGCCCTCTGGGACGGAGGACAGACGAGCGGCTCTGCACCATGAACGATCGATCACGGTTAGACTGTACCTGATTCCAATCCTCCTAAGATTACGGGACTATCTGCAAGGGGCTATAAGCATGGCCAGCTGGGTGAAGAAAAGGGTGACTCTTGGTTTGGGCCATAAACAGACCCCAATACTAAACTAACTCCCCCCAGCTTCCCTGAAACTATTACATATCTGCCATTAGGGTCAGAAAGAACCTCTGAAGGAATGAAAGGGATTCCTTCGGCCACTAAGATGGCTACCCCCCCTTTTGCTTGGGGAAATCCCTGCCCCAAAAACCTGACCTACCCACCTTTTCTTAAAGTGATGGAGCTGTTCCAGGAGCATATGAGTTTCTTGAAGAAAAACTATTGACGGGTCGAAATGTGCCAAATGGTTTAAAATAACATATTTTTTCTTGTTATCCTTTCCCCCTTTTATATTCCAGGAAATAATATTCAGGTTGCTAACCATGAAGAAACTCAACAAAGAGATATGGAACCAATTGGAAAGCTGCCTACACCCGCCCAGATACCCCCCGAGTACCCAGCCCCTAGAAAAAAGAAACCTTTAAAAATTTCCTAACCTTATCCCAAACATCCCTATGCACCAACCACCTGGCCCTCGGCCGACTCCAGAACCACCGGACCATGACATGCACTGAAGTAGGAGCCTCCCCGTAACAAAATAATATTGGAAGCCACATTCCCGAAAACTCACAAATTTTTTGCAGGACCCTTGAAGAAGGGATTGCCCCTTAATTATACAGTAAACGGTAGCCTTGAAAAAATATGACCACCCCTTAATTCAATCTCCACATATAAATAATAAATAATAAAATAAAATAAATTGAGGGGCAAGCATAAAGGGCAACCAAATCAAGTTATGCCCGAAAGGCGTCCTAAGAGAGTGAAAGAATAATAAAAGGAACCCATAAACTTCATGCAGAAGTTCCTAAAAGGAAGAAACACTGCGAGTCCCCTCTAATTGCCCAGTTAGGGGGTTTGCGAATCTTGAGCCAGAACAAACAGTGTCCATGCGACAAGTCCCCAGACAAAAACAGATCTCATGCTAGAACTTTCAGTTAGTTTGAATGCCCACCGATGATCCTAAATGTTAAGCAAAAAAAGCCCGAGTAAGAGAAAAAAAACTTAACAGGCCCATATTAACAGGTGGGCTTCGGGAGTACAGACAGACCAACAAAATCTCTTATAGCCCAAAATTGAGTTGAAGCCTGGGAGTGTTCCGGGGGCCAAAAAAAACAGAGAATAAAAATAAGAGCCGAAAGGGGGGAAGAGAAAACTAACAAAACAAGCTGGCGCTCAGCCGGTCGTGCAGCAGATCGCTCGCACTTACCTAGAGTACAGGCTCCATCTAGCGGTTACTGAGCAAATTAATAAAGGCTTCCCCTCTTCCCAATGAGGTCATTCCCTCATAAATGTTAGCTGTACCATCTGAGAGTTGGAACCCCTGAAGCGGGTCTCAAAAAAAAGAAAGAATAAAAGAAAGAAAATTTTTTAAGTTACGTGAACATTAGAGTAACTCCCGAATACACCAACATCATATGTAGCACTAGCAAGCATGAGTTAAAGGTTGTCCATCTAAAGTCATTCAAAAGCAGAGAAATAGAGGAATAGTGTCCCGACTGTAGATCTCTTCAACCTTTGGGGAATAAGTCAGGCATCAAATTGTGTGAGATTTAATAGCCTCCTCCGTGTATCGAGGCGCTTAGAGCCATCCTTAAATGAGACCTCCAGCCTGGCTGGGTATAGCATACGATGTTTCACTCCTGCGCCCAAAGCTTCATGTGATGGAACGGAAATTGGATCTTGCTATCCGATTTTTAAGGTTAAGTCAGGAACCACTGGAGCTTTTGCCTCCCATAAGATCGCTGGTAATTTTCTCGCCTTTTTCAAAATATACTCCCGATCAAGGAAATTGAGGAGCTTGAAAATTAGAGGCCTGGGAGGGTCCAATGGAGGTGGTTTTGCCCTTAAGGCCCAATGGCCCCTTTCGATGATGTATTCACGCCCATTAGGCGAGGGTCCGACTGTTTTCTTCAGGAACTTTTGCAAAAAAAGGATTGTATTCGGGCCCTCTTCTCCCTCTGGAAGCCCTATCAGGACAAGGTTGTTGTGGCGATTTCTTCCTTCAAGATCGTCGAGACGATCCTCCAGTTTAGCCACCGCTCTCTTACATTCGACCATGGCTGGGCCGAGCTTGTCAGAATTCCGCTCCAAGATCTAGATTCGAAGCCGTGTCGGTGACTCGCCAAGCTAGCTGAGTCAGTGCAGGTTTGAAATCGCTACCTCTTCTATCAATTTAAATAGGGCTTCTTTTATTGTTGACAATTAGGTGTACACGGGTGAGAGTTGGATTCGTCCCTGAGGGTCTGTTTGGACTGAACTCGTGGGGCCGCTTCGCCTCAAGCTCCTGGGATATTTCTTCCATCTCTTGGCCGACAGCCGAAACAAGTTTACTTAGAGTAGACCACTAGTTTAGATTAAGCTGAGTTGAATAAATTAAGCTGGAATGTGGAGAAAAAACGGCGTTATAACAGCAGAGAGGGGAGAGTCCCAAAGCAGCTGCTATTCCTCCAGGCGCATCACGTGACCCCCAGCCAGTGTGATTCTGTGATTCTGTCTGTACATCCACTAATATGGAAAACCAGTGTCCCTACTTATGGCTGACTGGCATCACAACCAGAATCCAGAGAGGAAATGCAAGTGGGAGGGCAAAGACACCAGCATCAAAGATGCACTGTTGGATGGTTCTCAAATGCGTGTGGAAGAGATGCAATGATAAGCGGACGACTCCTTATGGAAAAAGCCACCCAGTTTGCTGCAGCCATTTGGAAGGATGACTCCACCCCCTCATTTGGATGGCTGCACTGATGAAAAGTCTGCCACAACATTGGCTTTGAAAAAGCCCATGCTGAAAAGCAGAACACTGCTTCAGCCAGTGCTGATCAATAGCTACGTGACGTTTTTCCTGGTCTGCATGCAGGTTACATCACACAGAACATATTCAACTATGATGAGACTGTTTTTTTTCTGTTGTGTAAGTTCATGCACATTAATGTTCTTGTCTGAGACACCCAGTGGTGTAAAGAAAGCAAAAGAAAGATTAAGTGTGCTGTGTGGCTGCAGCATGACTGAGACAGAGAAGTCTGAGCTGCTGGTCATTGGCAATTCAACACAGCCATGTTGGTTTTTTTTGGGGGGGGGGTAGAAATGTGCCTGTGACTTACCAGTTGAATACATCTGTCCAGATGACAGGCAAAATCTTTACAGAATGTGTAAGTGCATGGGTCCGAAAACTGAGATGCCATAAGATTGCTTTAATTCTGGACAACTTTTCTGGCTATCTTCAAGTCCCAGGTTTACGTAATAGTAAACTTGTCTTTCTGCCCCCCAAAACCACATGCTTGATACAGCTGCTGGATCAAGGCATAATCAATGCCTTCAAGCACCATTACTTGCATGCTATGAGAGCCAGAATTGTGGAGTTGTTAGACAGCATCCACAAACTAACATCGACTGATTGCATAAAACAAATCAACCCTGCTGGATGCTGCCAGACTAATGAAGACAGCGTGGGACAGTGTTTCCATGGAGATAATTTTTTGTTGTGAACTGGCTGATGAGCAAGAGCTGGAGCTGGAACTTCCCCCACCCACTTGATTGACAGATGAGGAGTTCAAGGAGTTATGTCACATAGGAGACAATGAGGAGATAAAGGAAGAAAATGACACTGCGGCAGCTATGGCAAGTCTCAGCACCACAGAAAAATATTTGGGTTCCGATTCAGATGGAGAGAAAAAGGAAGAAAAGGTGAAGCTGGTGACCCCATATGACATCCATGATGCCTTGCTGACACTGAGATGGGCCATGGAGCAGGGTGAAGAGCCCCTGAACTGGTTGGCAATTGAGGTGGCTGAGCGAACATGGCAGTATGCTCGCCCTAAAATCCAGCAAAGTACAACTGAACAGTAGTTTATGACTAAACAGTGACATGACAGTACAAAAACACTCCATCCCCAACACCCCCAATGGCCAAAATGCCATCTGCACATGTGCAGAAGCATGAAAAAAAGTACAAACCAAGCACAGAAAAAGCACAAATTACTGTAAACTAAGCACTCATAAAAAACTCATAAAAACTAAGACACGCATAAAAATCATAAACATATAACTCAGCCCCATTACTGTACTGTACTGAATAAACTAGCCATTCATAACTAATTAATTCAGCTCTTTACAGTACAGCTCTGTCCAGTATGATTGTGCTGCTAAATACAGTGAAGCCTGCTCATATACAGTAATGACCGTGATCCTGACTGCAGCTCATGATGCCTATAACACTATAGCAGACAAGTGTATACCAACTAAAATCAGTATACATGGAGGTGTCCGCTGCACTGTACAATCATAGGGCATCAAGGCAGACTAGCTGTACACATAGGGCCATATTCACAAAGGGCAATTCAGTGCTTGTATCAAGCCCTGCATCAAACCCAGCAGTCAGCTCAGCTGTGCCAAAAACTTTGCTGCACATTGCACCCGATTCAAGATCGGGCACATTTACAACAATTTTCCTGATTTACGACAGCTTGTGCCAAATACTGGATGCAAACCCTGTAAAAAGGGTACTTGAGACTGTTGCAAGCTAGACCAGAAAAAGCTGGTCTAACTTGTGGCACTTGGCACATGGGATCCCAATCACCGGCCGAGGAATGCTGAAAGACTTGAGTGCCATGTTTTTGGTGCACCCTGGATTTGCAGCATTTTTGGCCCTTTGGAGAATCAGGTCCATAGTCTTTTTCTATCCTTATTTTTCTGTTTTCTAAGAAGGTCATTTCTCCAAATTTACATATATAAAACTGTGCCATGTAATCTCCTCCTGGTTCGCAAATGACGACTACCTAATCCTAATGCAGCTAAAACTAAGCTTATGGTATTTTTAGATCCCAGAAATTGCTAATTTGTTCAACTGATACACTTGCAATTATAACATCAGAAGGCAACACTATTGAGCAAGTCAACATATTAAAATACCTAGGTATCTGGCTTGATATATCACTTCCATACAGTAGACATATTGATTACATTTTAACAACTGTAGGGCCCAAGATCATCTTTATTTGCAGGCCTAAATACTGCCTCATAGAGCAATAGGGAATGAAAAAATTATCAATATGTGGAATTTCAATGCAAGTTTCATGAAATTCCTTGAAATGTCAAGGAAATTTGTTGGAAATTTGTGGAATTTTAAACATTTATTAATTTGATCATACCTGAGCTGTTGATTGAGCTAGATCTCTGACATTGGGCATGCTTACTTTATGGGAGGAGTTCTAATGGCATGCCAAATATCACAAGATTAGGATGGATTGTCTCAACATTATAGGTGCTCAAAATCTGTCAGTTTACTTTTTGTGAGAAATTTCATGGAAATTATCTGTACATAACTCAGGCACATTTGGAGCTAGACACCTCAGCTGTTTATTGGGCTAGAGATCATGAATTTGGCATGATTACTTGTTGGTAAGTGTTCTAACAATGTGCCAAATTTTATGACATTAGGACACCTTATCTCAAAATTGCACGTGCTTAAATTCTGTCATTTTATTTTTTATGGGAAATGTCATGATAAATTATTTCTGCATACAACTCAGACACCTTTAGAGATAGACGTGTAAATTAGCACAAATACTCTTTTTGTAATGGCTCTAGAATCCTCTAAATATGAAAATAATTGGATTAGAGATGTTTAAGTTACAGGGATTCAAAATTTTACTACGTAAATATTTGCAAATGTTTGCCAAAATATCAAGTGAGTTCAAGAATGCATGGGATAGACATGATGGTAGCATATGGAAAGGCAAAGGAGGAGGTTGTGAAAAAATGTGGATGTTTGTAACTTCTCTGCTCTTGCAGGCATAGACTTAACAGCTGACGTGCATATCTGAAGTCAGTGTATTCTAGTGTCTAACACAACTGGATAAATTGGTTTAGCGGTTTTAAATTTACAGTGGAAAAAAATATTGGTAACATTTTCTGAAATAATTATCGTAGCATATAGATGAAGCATCCAGAATTCTTTTTGTGGAATTTAACATTCACAATGAACATATCACTTCTACATCTGATAAGTTGGGCTGAGCTTTTACAGTCCTGCTGTTCCTCTGGGGGTGACTATTTTACACCCCCTCCCTTACCATAGCCAGATTGACTGACTCAGTGGAACTATTGATCCCACTGATATCCTCTTTGTTCTTTACAGTGACATAATTCCTTAAAACAAGAGTCATCTACTCCTTTTCCTATCAACCTATCCTGTTGGAATAGACAGAATTCTTCCTTCCTGGTGCCCCAGACAGTGTCACCTCCCACTACATCTTTTTGAATACCTCTAAGTCCCAGACTTGCTCATACTGTACATCAGGCTACCTGGATCATCAGTTTACGGGGTGTGATCATTATATATCATGCAATCAGGTTGGAATTTTTGACACTTTGTTCATCCTTGCTTCAAATGGGGAGGGAGATCTACCTCTGGTGTGCTACCCAGCTCAGCTGTCCATTTCTTGGTGAAAGTATGCATTTAACTCCTGAACCTAGTGAGCCCCTGCACAACCTGCCTCTCATATTCATATCCTTTACTTTGAATCCCCCAGATAAAGTTGAGTGAAATTAGCAAATTCCAATTTTATGAATGTTTCATGAAATTCCACACTTTTCACAATGACTCGTGGAATCTGACTTTAAACACATATGTTATTTTCCAGTTCTGGGCAGCAAGCAAGTAATAAAATTGATACACACATTCTCCTTGTAAGGTGTATAAACCTGCCAGATTTAATGGCATTGCATTTTCTAGTTTTAAAGTTTCAGGGGTTTATACATTTGCAGTTTACATTTTTGCAAAATGTAATTTTAAAATGCTGTGAAAGTTTGACTACTTTTAATTCAGTCCCATTTAAAGCTGTTAAATATGAACCTTATCAGAAAATACATGTGATGTAGTAGTTTAAATGTTTAAAATCTGGTTAAATTTGGATATGTTGTTTTAAAATGAGAGGGAAGTAACTGAAATATAAATTTTGGCAACATGTTTGGCAGGCTATAACTCAGTCCCATTTGAAGCTACAAATCTGAAACTATGTACATATATAAATGTAGTGATAAGCTGTATACCTGTCAAATGTAATGATATTTCAATGAATATTATCAAAATTATACTAAAATAACAGAAATCTAAATTTTGGCAAAATGTTTGGCTACCTATAACAGCCCCCTTTGAAGCTTGGGACTTATTTAACATGGTGCACATACTCATGTTGTATGTTTCTCTAAATACTGAAACCATGCAGAAATTGTATAAAAAGTTTAAAAATTAGATTGAAATAATTGAAAATTAAATTTTTGACTAAATGTATGGCCAACTATAACTCCACCCCCTTTCAACCTACGACTCTGTACTTTGGTGTACTTCTGTAAGCCCTCATAAACTGTTCACATACCAAATGTGGCATCACTTGGATGTATACTTTTAAAAGCAGAGCAAAATAACTGAAATTTAAAATTTGGTGAAATTTGGCAGAATTGTCATGCAAATTCCATGAAACTCCATGGAATCAGAGTGACAATTTTGCAGGCATTCCGTGGGTGGAATTTTATATTCTGCACAGCTCTACTGCCTCAGTGCTGATGTGAGTAAACAGGTACTGCAGCCTCCCACTTACTGCTCAATTCCATTGGCTATGGAGACATCATAAATTGCTGTGTAAATAAAACAGCTGTGTTGCCCTGGATCATTTGTATAACAAGTTGTGCAGCTTCATCCTCAGGTATGGATGTTCTACCCTTCATTGTCTGCTGTATGACCAGATTAACTGGACAAGTCCCTCCAGCAGCCATGACTACCACTGACTTTCTTTGTTGTACAGCTGTGCACAATGAAAAGCCTCTTATTATTTTCTAGCCCACCTCACAAATAAAACAGTGCCTACTCACTGAGTTTAACAACAGAACCTACCTCATCAGTTCCAAAAATGAAGCATGGATTTGGTAGAATACCTTTGCACTTACAGCACCGGACACCTGGAACAAACTCCCTCTCCTTCTGAGGAAAGCTCCTAGCTTGCAAGTGTTCAAGTCCAGTTTTTCCAGCCACCTTAGAATGCCATGTATTTGTTTTGGTCCAGAATTACCATCTCATGTTGCATAATGATGCTCATGCTCTTTGTTTGCTGTGACCCCACTTTGTTAGCTTGCTTTAATTACTGTTTAGATGTACTTACATTTAAAGTTTTTCTTTCTTGTGCATAATTTAGTCTGTTTGTAACTATTTCTGCTGTACTATGTTGTCCTCTTGCTGCTGTTATCCTTTCTGGGATCCGAATGAAAACAGGATGCTGGATCTCATGGGGGTTCAAAAGCATAAATAAATACATAGCTATAGTAGGACATCTGCTACACTGAAGGTCACCCTGTGTTTAAATGGGTTTATGCATTTTAGTCACTCTGAACAAATGACGTAACCAAGGGTGTGCCGAAACAAGGTCGACACCACCACAGTGAACACCAGCACAGTGACAGAAATTGCCTGTCTGCAGCGAGTCACTGTGCTGGTGCACAGAAGACACTGGTGGTGCATTTCCCAGTGTAGCCCCCACCCCCAGTCCAACTCCAACTCCGAGTTAGAAACCTAGAGACCGGGGGTGTGGGGGGGCGGAGCACCCCACATGGGGAGTTCAGGGGGCGCAGACTCCCGATAGAAAGCACCAACATCCCGAAGCTACAATGCTGACAGTCGGCATGGTAGCTGTTGCTGTGGGGGATGTTGGTGCTAGCGCTGTTGAAGCGCTATAGTAAAACCGTAACCAAGCTAGTGATACTAAATCCTATTGAACTAAAAGAAAATTATTCACATAAGCTTTAAAGGCCACATAGACATCTTCATCAAATGTGAAGTCTCTCCAGTAAGTAGCAGGAAACTCAAGGGAATGGCTAGTCAAGAGACCTAAAAGGATAAGAGACAAAAAGGCTCAAGTCAAAGTAAAAAGAGAGGTACTGCAGGGTGTCATCTGCCAATGCCCATTATCAACACTATGGCAAGGTGCACTAACTGGTACAAATGAGGGTAACGTAACACTCTTAATTATTAGAACAGCTCGTCCAAGCATTAATTTCAGTGAAGAGTAAAGAAGATATAAAAATTTCTTCCTACCTTACAGCAGCCAATCCTTCTTCTGGCTTTCTGCTCATATCTTCAAGCTAAAAAGAGAAACTTTATTGAATATGTGTTGGGGGGAGAAGAAAAACAAGTATGTCCTCTCCTTGTTTTGGTAAGGACATCTATCCCACTAGAACATCAGTCATCGACTATATGTTCCTGAAGAAAAAGTTACTCACTGTAAGAACTGTAGTTTTTCCAAGGGGGACCAACGTTATTGTCACAATGTCAAGCATCTCGTGCAGTGTAGTTGCCCTGGTGATGGATGGAATTTAAACTGTTTCAAGGCACTCTGTGTGTTGATCGCATGTTCCCTGCTGCTTAATCACCAGATCAATAGAGGAAGCAACAACAGAGGCAGTGATCATCCTAATACAGAATACTTCAATTCAAAACTCTTAAGAAACAGTATAAATGAATAATCTTTTAAAATCTCAAGCACACCCACACAACAACGGGCAAGCACCAGGGCACAGCTGAACTTTGAATTTACTGGCAGCACAGGTTTCCCTCACGGGAGTAAAGTAAAGAAAACTGTACTCTTGTCTGGTGGAATCGAGTATAGCCTCACTCTTTTCCTTATTTATGCATTACCAGACAAGCATGTAGGGATGAGCCTCTTTGCTTCACCCCTTTTGGTTTTTTTCCTCCCAGTTTTGCATTTTGCATTTTCTGGTTCTCAGTGGGATCATGGCCATGGCTGAGGGAAGCAGTGGGGAGGGGCTGAATGGTAGCACAGTGGCTGGTGGCTTTGCCAACTTAGTCTGCAACACCCATGATGTGGTTAGCTCTATTTTAGCCATGAGTTAATGCTGAGAGAAGGAAGGTGAGGGAAGGACTTGCACCAGGAGGAAGTCAGTGGTCACATGATCCGGCAGGGCCAATAGGGTGGCCAGAGTCACTATATAGTTCCCAGGGGGACAAGAGACCCCTCGCATGAGCGACCCCAACATGGGAGTGGATGGAAACAGGAGTGTGGCATCCAACTAGGTGGCATCTGCTGGGCATCAGCGGGGAGAACATCAGGCCACGCTGGGGAGGGGAGAGTAGGAGATAGGGGAGAGGAGTCTGTAAAGAGAGGGCTGACCAGTTACAGCACAGAAAAGTATAATACATGGCAGGGAGTCCAAGGAGGATGGGGTCCTAGGCAGTGGGACAGTAAGCAGGCATGGGGAGGGAGGGAGGTGTTTGTGGGTAGTCAAGCAGGATGGGAAAAGGGACAGGTGGTAGATGTAATGGATGTAGGGCAGCCATATTCTTGGGGATTGCATGGAAGGCAGGGGTGTATGGTGTGTAGGCAGGTGAGACAACCTAGGGAGGAGCTTGGATGGTTGAGAAGGGAGCTGGATAGATGGGGGGACAAGATTGGGGGGAACACCAAGTGAAAGTGGACCTGAAAAGGCCTTTCCCAGAGGTTGCAGTGGGTAAATGAAAGTGAAAACAAGGTGGGGGAACAAGAGGGGTGGACAACCAGGAGCAGCTGGGGGCAGGGACAAATGACTGAAGGATGGTCAAGCACCGGGGGAAGACAAGAACAGGGGAAGGGCAGGAACCAAGTCACAGGGAAGGGTGGCTGAAGTAGCTCAGAAATGGGAGAATGACAATAGGAACAGGTTCTTTGTGTTTTCTAGCCTGGAAGAGCAGGAAGGGAAGGGGAAGGAAACTACTGAGAAGGGAAGGGAAGGGAGGAGGACACTATGAAGGGTAAGATATGCAACAGTGAGGCACAAGGCACAACCAGTAGCCCAGGAGGAAGCAGAAGCAATGGAGGACAGAGGGAGGGTAGCAGAGCAACAGGTACTGGAGGGTGGAGAGAAGGGCAGGTAGAGTATGGACAGGAGGGCACAGCAGGCAGCCCTGGAAAGAATAGCACAGGGGGAAGGGGGACACAAGGAAGGGTAAGAGCACAGTTCAGTGGAGACATAGGAAGCCAGTGGCAAGGGGGAAGAGACAAAGAGCAAGGAGGAAGCTTGGGAACAGGAGAGAGACAAACACAGGAAGGAGGGAAAGTATAAACAGCACTCTATGAGCAAGAGGCTGAAAAGGGAGGAGCAATTTGTAATAATAGGGGGCCTCCATCCTGAAGGGAATAAGATGGGGTAATGGTAATGCTGGCAGTGGCAACAAGAGGGTGGAATGCATGCCAGGCGTAACAGCAGGGAGAGTGGGAGCAATATTAGCTTGTTTGTATCTATGTCTTAAGTTACTGTTATACTGTGTTATACTGTTATACTGTGTATTTTCGTTTGTCTTACTGTGACAAGGTACCTTTGTAAATGAGCCTATGGCTCAAAGGTTTTACAAACTGCTGTCTAAATAAATAAAATAAATAAATAAATATTACCAAACTGTGTGGGGCGGGCTGGCCACACATTGTAGTTCATTTGGGCACCAATGATCTGACAGGCTGCGAGGAGATGGTAGCTCAGCAAAGGTTCATAGAGCTTGGTAGGATCTGTAGGGGGTTGGGCAAATTAGTGACCTTTTCAGAAGTGTTGCCAGTCCCAAAAGCAAGCACAGCTAGAAAGGTGAGGATTGGGAAGTTCAACACGTGGCTGAGGGGGTGGTGTGAAAAAAAAGATTTTGGCCTGCTGGGAGTGTGGGGTAGGACACGGATAACAAAGAACTTTATGCAACAGACAGACTGCACCTAAGCAAAGAGGGCACTAGGGTTCTGAAGGGTAAATTGGAAAGCTACTTAAGTGACAGGATACATTTAAACTGAATGGGGGGTATCAGGGGGCAAGGAACTCAGAACCAGGCATAGGGGGCCCAAGGGCCTCCCCCAGAAAGAATGACTAAAGACAGGAGAGTACAAGGGGAGGGGATAGTGGGGGGAGGGAGGGAGGTACAGTATAAGCAGAGACAAAGGGGGCCATGGGACATACTGGAATGCAGTGTCCCTGAATGTAATGAGCCTGGGAAGTAAGGTAGCAGACCTACAGGCACCATTGGTAGAAGAATATGTGGATACTGCTGCCATTACAGAAACATGGACAATTCAGTACCACGACTGGGACCTAGAGATCCCAGGTTACCATCTGCTCAGGAAGAACTGGGCTAAAGGAAGTGGATGGTGGTGTGGCTTTGTATATATGGGAAGGGATAGAGTGCAGCAGACAGGAAGGGGAGGAGGGTATGAAAAAAGCTCTATGGGCAATACTACAGAATACCAATGGCAGAAGAATTTGAGTGGGGGTGGTGTACAGACCACCTTCACGGGTAACTGATCTAGATAGGGAGCTGGGAGAACAGATCAAAAGAACAGGGGCAGAGGAAACATTATAATTCTAGGTGACTTTAATCTGCCTGGAGTAGAATGGCACCACAGCTACCACCTGCAGCAGGGAACAGGTCTTCCTGGATGCTATCCAGGATTGTTTTCTGACTCAAGGAGCCAACAGGGGAGGATGCCATATTAGATCTAGTGCTGTCAAATAGTGAACAGGTCCAGGACGTGGAGATGAGGGGATCTCTCACAGGTAGTGATCACCGAACAGTGTGGTTTTCAATTTGCATGGGGAAGGAAGTGGCCAGGACTAAAACAAAGGTGGTGGACTTTAGGAAAGCAGACTTCAACAAGATGGGGAGCACAGTGATGGAACACCTGGCAAAGATCCAGCCAGGGATGAATAAGGACCAAATATGGACCATCATCAAGATGGGGTTGATTGAGGCCACCAACACTTGTACAAAGGCTCAAAAATAGAGTGCCAGAACCAAAAGGCCAGCTGGTTTAATAGCAAGGTGGTGGAAAAGGTAAGGAATAAGAGGGCAACCTTCCTGATGTACAAGCATACGATAAGGGAAGTAGCCAGGGAGATTTACATGGTGAAATCTAGAGAGGCAGGCAGGGAGGTCCGGGTAGCCAAGGCTAAGAAAGAGCTAAGATTGGCTTGAGGATTAAGGAAGGGGAGAAGGATTTCTTCTGCTTCATTAGGGAGAAAAGAAGTAGAAAGGATGGAATAATTAGGATCAAGAGGGAGGGAGAGAGGATAGGTGGAGAAGGGTGTGGAACAAGCGGAGGCACTTAATGAGTACTTCTGCTCTGTCTTCACCAGGGAGGCTAGTGGGCCCATGCCAAAGGGGAAGATTGAGATGCCCCTTGGGGGGGGGGGAGAAGTATGAGGGGGAGATTGAGATAGATTGAGGGTCATCAGAGGTCTTAAGGAACTGTGGTTGGACAAAGCTCTTGGCCCAGAAGGGGTACACCCAAGAGTTCTGAGGGAACTGGCGGTGATATTGGCAGCATCACTGTCAGACCTATTTAACACCTCACTCGAGGAGGGGTGTATCCCTCAGGACTGGAGGACAGCTCATGTGGTGCCTATCCACAAGAGTGGCCCTAGAGATGAGCCAGGTAACTACAAGCCAGTCAGCTTAACCTCCATAGTGGGCAAGTTAATGGAGGCCACTCTGAAAGAAAGACTTGTGTCCTTCCTTGAAGAAAATGATCTTCAGGATGATAGGCAGCATGGGTTTGTTAGGGGGAGGTTGTGTTAAACCAACCTGTTGGACTTCTGTGACTGGATTACAAGGACCTTGGGCAAAGGGCAGGTGGTGGATGCACTGTATCTGGACTTCAGCAAGGTGTTTGACTTAGTGCCCCATGGAAGGTTGGTCAGCAAACTGAGGGACTTGGGGGTTGGGAACAAACTGCTGGGGTGGGTACAGAGCTGGCTGATGGGCAGGAACCAGAGAGTAGTGGTAGGGGGTGAACTGTCTGAACCCAGGCCTGTGACCAGTGGTGTCCCTCAAGGCTCTGTACTGGGACCTGTGTTGTTCAACGTATTTATTGGCGACATAGCAGAGAGGGTCAAGAGCCAAATCTGTCTGTTTGCAGATGATACTAAGCTTTGTAGGAGGGTGGATACAGAGGAGGGGAGACAGGATCCAAAGGAGGACCTGGCAAAGCTGGAGAAATGATCCTGCATCTGGCAGTTGGATTTTAATGCTAAGAAATGTAAGGTGATGCACAAGGGAGCCAAAAATCCAAAGGCCATTTACTGGATAGGGGGAGTTCAGGTGACAGTATCAGAAGAGGAAAAGAACCTGGGTGTTATGGTAAAGGGTGATATAAAACACTTAGCACAGTGCAGTAAGGTAGCAGCTAAAGCAAACGGAATGCTGCGTTGCATAGCCAGGGGAATCATCTCTAGGAGAGAGGAGGTTATTCTGTCACTGTGAGACCACACCTGGAGTATTGTGTCCAGTTCTGGTGCACCTACCTTAAGAAAGATATCAAACTACTGGAGGCGGTACAATGGAGAGCAAACAGATTGATCCAGGGTGAGACTGAGGGTGCTGAATATGTACTATCTGGAGTACAAGAGAGAGAGATGGGAGCTATGATTGAGACCTTCTGGTACCTAAAAGACATAAGACCAGAACACAGGGTATCTTTATTCTAAGGAAGGAGTGTACAACAAGGGGTCATGGTCTGAAATTGGTGGAAGGCAGATTCAGGAGGGAAATGAGAAGGCATTTCTTCACAGAAAGGATGGTGAAAAGGAGGAACAAGTTGCCAGAGGAAATTGTGGCAGTAAGGACAGTGACCAGGTTTAAGAGGAGTTGGGACAGGGTAAAGAAGAAGAAGATAAGGTCAATGGGGAACATGAGGGGGATGGGGCAAAGAGAGGGGGAGGGGGAAGGGGTAGGAGAACAACTCCAGGAGGAGTGGGGGGGGCAGTTAATTGGTATACCTAGCTGCACACTCAAGCAGACTTGATAGACCATTATGGCCTGTATCTGCTGGCAATTTCATATGTTCATATGAATTGCACCACTAATAAGATGCCTGCAGAGCAGGAGGCAAAGACTATATTTAGAGCACTTGAGAAACACGTTTTACTGGGACTGAGGATGTATTGGCATATGGTCACATTTGAAGCATATTAAGAAGTAAAGTGTATACCATGAGGATATTTAAAAAAAAAAAGCTTTTATGGGACTGAGGATGAGGGATTCATGCAGAAAGGGCATGAACTTATGGAACAGGCAGCATCAAAATCTATTAAACTGATTTTGGAGAATGCTGGACCTGTGGGAGAGCAGATTTCCAGGGACATTGCTGAAACTGAATCTAAATTTAGGCAGAAATCTACCTCGGAGGAATTTGATAAATTTAACAAAATGCTTCAAGATAAAGTGTAGCTAAAGAGGCCTAAACAAAAACAAGTATTAAATTTAATTGGGTGTTTAACTAGCAAATGAAAAATAACGCACAGGAGGTTACACCTTAGTCAGTTTGTAGAACTAATCAGAGCAGTACAGATGCACAAAATGCTAAAACTGTTTTTGATAACGTGACCAATTCTTCAGATATTGAAAGCTCTGAGAATTAGATTTTTTAGAAGAGGAACAGGAACTGCAATCTCAGCAACCCCTACCAATCACTTCCAGCAGCCCTACCAGCAAGGTGGAAGAGGACAGGGAGGGGGGGAGGGTGTGTGTGTGTGTGTGGAAAAAGCAAAAAGAGAAAATACTATCAAGTCCATCTGTAAAAATGGCTGAGACTATCCATTCTTCACAGGATGTGGAATCATCTGTAATTAACTTCTCTGATCGTGTATTGACTCCCGCTGAGGAAAGTGTTCTAGCCAAAGGATTATCCTTTGTACCTACAGTGGACATAAACTTGTTTCAACTACATTTGATTTACATCACTTTGCAAGGAATTTGACATTCAAATGTACCTAATCTTATACTGAAACACATGATGTAAATGAGAAACTAGATCCTGATATGAGTTTAGATAAGATTAGACCAAAATCTACATACTATCCAGTATACAGTGCAGTTGCGTCAACCTTTGTTAAGAAATACGAGTATGATCTACAAGCATAAAGGAATTCTCCTGTACTGAGTGTGGTGTTGAAACTGTACAGATATAGAGAGTTACCGGTATGAAGAGTGACAATTCAAGATCTGACCAAGGGAAAATCTATTACCATTAAACCTGCAGACAAAGGGTGAGCGGTCATTGTCATAAGCACAACAGATTATATATCAGAAATTTAGAGACAATTGTCCGATGTTAGGTTTTATGAGAGACTCTCTAGTAATCAAGTGTTCATTTTTAGAAACAGATTGATACATGTCTTAATAAAGGGTTTATTAGGGGCAGTATTTCAGATGCTACCGGCAGGGCACTAACAGTTTCACATTCAAAGATTCCAACCATTTATACATTACCAAAAATACATAAGAATTTGAGATACCTCCCTCATAGACCATTATTTCTGGAAATGGATGGGTCCCTGAACTTTTGTCTGATTTTTGGGATACACAGTTACAATCTTTTGTTAAATGTTTACCATCTTACAACAGGGATTCTATGAAAATTATTAATATACTAGAACATTTAGACATACAGGAAACCTGTTTTTCTGCAACGTTAGATGTGCAATATTTGTATGCTGTTATTCCACATGATGATGGCATAGCAGTAATGTAGTATTATCTAAATAGAAGAGGTGAAAACGTGATGGTTAATTTACCAACCTGGTATTTATTGGAGATGGCATGACTTGTTTTGGAAAATAATAGGTTTGTGTTAGACAATTGAGGGGTGCAGCAATGGAGGCCACTATGGCCCCCCAGTTAAACCAATTTATTTGTTGATAGCTAGGAAGCAGAGATACTGTATAGCAATGCCACAAAGCCATTCTTGTCTTGTCTGGATTTGTGGCGCCATTATATAGACGATATGCTTGTTGTATGGAAAGGTACTCAGGAACAATTTCATGCTTTTGTTATGTAGTTGGGATGTACTAGTGGGATGTACTAGTGGATGCCTTAAGTTTAAGTCTTATATAGATTCAAATAGTGTCACATTTTTAGACTTGAAGATATATAGGTAGGATACTGATAATCTTTGCACTACTCTGGTTCAGAAACCAATTGACCATAACAGCCTCTTGCAATCTGATAGTTGCCCTCCTCCCCATGTGGCCCGCATATACTGAAAGCTCAATTGATTAGAACACTACAAAATTGTATGGAGAGGGAGGAGTATGAAACTAAAAAAGCAGAACAGATTATTTGATTTAAACAGTGTGGGTATAGTAATCAGTGTATTGCTAGGGCTGTTAAATAGGTACACAGTATGGAAAGGGCATTTACCCTGACATCGAGACCTCCTGAGGGATGAGACACCTCACCTATTTTCCCCTTTGTAACCATTTACTCCATACATTCCAATAAGGCTAAGGAAATAATACATCAGAACTGGCAAACTCAGCCAGCCAAGTGACGTGGAAGGCTGAGGTGCCTAGCACCTTACCTCCTGCCACGCCAGCAATGCAGGTTTGAGAACAGACTTGGGTTGTTCTGAGGTTGGCTAGGTGAAGGAGAATTAAGCATCTCCAGGACTGCACTCCTCCCTCAGGGAAGGGGGGTTACTTGGCCTACTGCTTGACTGCCACCTCGAGGTGCCCGTGTGGTAGTACAGTCTGGGTATGCAAGAAGACATCTACCCGTGGACATTTGATGATGTCTTCGTGAAGGTGAGCTTGTCTGTTACACCACTGCATGTTGGTGGTTTGGGACAGAAAACCACAGAAGAAAACAAAAACTCTGGCCACAGGATGCTGTCCGGGCCCTCCCAGGTCCTGCAGCGGCGACCAGGCACCCCACCACAAGTCCTGTAAGCCAGGGACACAAGCGAGAAGGTAATTCCTGGGGAAGCCAGGAGACGGGGAAGGGGGAAGGTTGGAGGTGATTGGGGGATAAACAATGGATGGCAAAAAAGAACTGGTAAATTCTTGGGATTGAACCAAAGCTGAGAGATCTGGCTCATAGGGGTCCTATGGTGGTTTTTCATGGACCAGATAACCATTAGAGACTGGGTTGTTCCTAGTCTTTTATGGGTGCAGAATCATAGAGAAATCTCCTGGTTGCCACCCTCCCACTGGGACCCTCAAGTGTGGAAGGTGTATGTACTATTCATATATCAAACAAGGGAAAAGTGTTTGCAATCCCAGTACTGGTAAAACCATTTTACTTTGGGATTTTGTAAATTGTGGCATTCTTAGGGCAGTTTATTTCCTGACATGTAGTTGTGGGCATTCTGTGTGGGATGCACTATGTGCCAGTTTAAAATATGTATGGGCCAACATGTGAGAGCCTTACAAAAGGAGATGACAGCTATGCAATAGCTAAACAAGTTAAGAACAACCCTGGGGTGAATCGTGAAATATAGTTTGTAGGGATTGAAAAGGTTGTTACGGGTCCTGGGGAGGAAATTTAGAAAAATGTATTGGATGTAAGGAGAGTTATTGGATATTTAATTTGGGGGCATGTGAGGGGGGCAGGCTTGAAAGATAATATCAATCTGCATGCATTTTTTGTAATAAGATTGGAATCTGCTTTTATGAGCATGTGCTTATTTATTGCCCTTGTTACACATAGTTAAATGTGTATTATATTTGTACTGTAATGTAGCTCTCTATTTTTATATTGTTTAGTTATCTCAGACTGCATACTTCGTGATTGTTCTTTATTATTCTGCTTTATATTTGGGCTGCATGTGGGTTGACACAAGGCACTGTAATGGAAGGGCAATTGGACTTCATCATATTGTCGTATTACTGCTCTCATTCAGCACGATCTCAGGGGTGAGGAATAGCACAGCATGAAATAACAGTGAGAACCCAGACCATACTGCTTCATGATTTCCCACAATGGCAGCATTTACACAACAAAAAGCAAAGGTGCCAGGATTGATCCCTGAGGCACTCTAGAGCAGAGCATAGCAGTATCCGAACTGCCACCTCCCAACTCCACCCGCTGCGCTCTACTGGACAAGTATGATTCAGACCACTATAACACCATACCAAATGCCATTTGCTGTGTAACCCGCCACAGAGCTTTGTGTCCTCTGAAAAGAAACGCATGCTGCCCTGTGTACCTTTTCCTATGTTACTTATAAACATATTGAAATGGACAGGTCGTAGGACCAACCATTATAGCACCCCACTTGTGACCTCTCTCTCCCCCTCCCCCCAATTTGACCCTAGTAACCTCTACACTCTGCTGTCTCCCCTCCAATCAGTTTTCTACCCACGTTACTAGCTGCTCCCCTACTCCCAGGTTCTCTAGCTTCTTCAACTGTCTCATCTGTGGCCTCGTTGTCCCCTGATATGCAGGAACAATCGTTTCTCCCTCCCTTGATTCCTTTCACAATCCAGAACTCTGTGTCTCCCCTTAATACATTGGTATTCCCACTACTCCTTGTCCCCTTGGTGCTTTTTGTAATTAGTGAAGACTCTTTTCTTTGCCCTCACCATGACTCTTACCGCCTTAGAGAACCAGATCAGCTTCTTGTGTTTGTTCTAGTTGGTGATGGTTCCCAAGCAAGTTTAGTTGACTTATGTTACATTTTAACTAAGCAGAATTTAAAGAGCCAGTCATCTGGGTCCAATCATAATGATACCCATAACAATAATAATAATATCAAAGTATCAAAGGTACCAAAAGGTACCAAACTTAATTTTGTTAGGTATTAGTTGATAGCATGAATAGGGGAGTTGCATTTCAATGATCCAGATTGCTGGCCAGTCACTCAGCACTGCCCTTCCCCCCCAGTATACTACCTTAACCTTCCCAACTCTATTACAGCACTGTACACAATCCTGCCACAGCACTATCCCTCACCCCATCGCAGCACTCCCCGTCCCCAGAGTCAAATGAGGGTAATGCAGTTCTGTGAAAGATGATTCTTATATACCTGGGTAAAGGAAATAAATTGAGTTTTGCTGTCCCACATACCACTTCACTCTACCCCACTCATTTCCCAGCTATTAGGTCTCATTGCTAATACAAAGGAGCTCCTTTCTTTTACACCAGCTCAAATGTTCAGTTGCACAACTAGGAACTGAGTGGAGTGAAGTGGTTTATTTGGGCAGCTAAACTCCGTTTTATCCTATACCCAGGTGTAAGGGAATCAGCTTTTGCTGATATTCTTTTTTAACCCCATCTGCCCCTGGTGGAGAGTAAGTGCTATGGTGAGGTGAGGGACAGTGCTGTGGTCAGGTGGGGACAGTGCTGTGGTGAGGACAGTATACTGGGGGTGGGTAGGACAGTGCTGTAAAGTTCACCAGCTATCAGGAGTGGGGAAATGCAACCTCTCCCCATTTATGCCATCAACTCATACATTACAAAAGTCAGTTCTGTGCCTTTCAGAATCTTTGGTTCTTTGATTTTCCATTTCTGGTAGTGGCAGTTTACCAGTTGAAAAATTCCTGGTGTTTTTCTTCATGAGCACAAAACTGCATTAGAACTTCGTAATGCTCCAGCCCCATGACACCCTATTATCCTCCACCTTCTCTTCTTAGTATGACCCTCCTGGTCCACCTCACTCACCCTCCCCATTACATCCCAGGCATCCCCATTACATCCCAGGCTCCCTCAAAGACATCACTGCAACCCTATTTAGCTCCTTCTCCCTCATGACAGCTACGGTTGGTTCACACTCTCACCCACCCTCCATAACAACACCCCTGGCTCCCTCTCTTACCCTCTCTCCATGACACCTCTGCCTTCCTTTCTTTTTTATCTCTCTCCTTTCCCTTTATGATACCTCTGGCTCCTTCTCTCACCCTCTCTCCATGATACCTCTGCCTTCCTTTCTCTCTTGCTCTCTCTCTATTTCCTCCCCAACAGCCCTAATTCTCTCACCCTTCCTCCATGATACCTCTGGAAAAACACACCAGCGCTTACATAGATATTCACACACAGATTTGCTACATACTGTACACAGGTACACATGCAGGTGCACAGACTACACAAAGGCACCACATACAGAGATGTGCACAAAGGAATGCATACACATACTACACACATAGGTGCACACAAACACAGCACATATGCATGGATATGTACAGCTGTAGATAAACAGATGTGCACACATCCCTAACAACACAGATGCATAAACACTATATACACACGTCGCACAGACACACACATACTGTAGTACTGCACACAGAGACTATAGATAGATGTGCACACAGACTACACTGCACAAATGCACACACAGCACCACACACACAAGCATAGATATGGAGAGATGCACATACAGCACTATGTACAGATACGCACACATGCTGCACACAGAGAGATGCACAGAGGCACATCCGCACAACACTACATATACAGACTATACACACAGCAGTGCGTCTACAGATGCACATACACAAGTTTGTTTTTTTTTACCTTAACAGGATGCCTAATAAGTTACAATTTTCACACAGCTAAAGGTGTTATAGAATCTTATTTGTAAATGATAAAATTAAATTATAAAGTATAATGATATAAAAAAGTTCAGAATAACCAAGCCTATATAGGCAGGCATTGCATATTTCAACAGAAGATCCAATTTAAGGGCTGGTTAAATATAAATTGTTATAAGTCTAAATAGTTATTCATGAAGCCAGTATGCATTCTCATGGGCTGCTGTACTGGGTGTTAATCCCTTAAAAATGCTTGGTACAGTGCAGAGCTGCACACACATGTGTAAAGTGTTTCTGGTTTTTTTGTTTGTTTAAATGCCATTTTCTAAAAAAGAAAACAGGATTAGAATTATAGTTGCAATAATGCCTTACAACTGGGCCAGCCAGGCAGTTCTAGAGGGGATTAATGTCCTTGCTAAAGTTAATGACCCTCAACTGAAACTTGAGCCGTACCCCCCTTCCCCCACACACACATAGTCAGTATTAATCTCCGTGAAATACTGGTTGTTCAGGTATTATTATTTAAATATTGCTCTTTGCTTCAAGTTGCAAAAAAGTAGGGACAATAAAACAGTTGCAGTTTTGTGACTACCTGCAGTAGCAGGGCACAGCAGGTTAGAAAAATTCTCAATAAAATCTGGGGTATATTACTCACAGATGATAAACTGAGAGGCAAGATCCCTGACTGTGCCCGTATAGAATTCAGATGTCCCACCACCATCAAAGACTTGGTCGTGCCTAGTTATCAACAGTTGCATGTCCCACCACCCACTTCCCGGTTACCGCCCCCAAGTATGGGCACACACAGGTGTGAGACATATAAATGCTGTGGATACATTAAAAAGACAGATAATTTTGTGAGCCTAAGAAGGGGGGGGGGGGGTGGTTTATATAAAAGATTTTATTATGTGTAGTACCTGTGGAGTGATCTATATGTTGATGTGTACATGTGACACCTATTACATAGGAGCAACCTTGACTGGAGCCCCATTAGGCTCCTTTCAACACTGGGTGAAGCTCTGGACTACTTCCAGAACTCCTTCACATCAGCAGCTAACCTCTTCGCCCCCCAGAAAATGCTACAAGCTAAAGGCAGCTGCTACAAAGGGATTGTCCCAGAACTAAAATCTCTGATGGTGAGCCAAGACAAGGCCTGGAAGAAGCACAAGCTTTCAGCTCTGCCAGCTGATCTCATGTCCTACAGGACCCTCAGGAACCAAATGTAAGTGAGCCACCAAGCTTGCTAAAAGGGAGTATGTTAAACATCTCCAATAAACCAACCTAGGCAACCCCAGGTTGTTCTGGACCCTTATCAACAAGCTTCTCAAAGGTGATGGTATGTCTCCACCAGGCCCCATTGAGGTCAATGGCCAAATGCTAAGTGATGGTCACCAAATTGCCTCCTCCCTTAACCAACACTTTACTAACCTCGACACCTATAAGTCTGGTCTACCCCCACTAAACCCTGAGTCCAGGATGCCTGAGACTATTTACCCCTTGCCACCTCCTTTCCATCAGAGGCTGGTCAAAGCAAAGGATGTGTTCCTCCTCAAGTCCATTAAAATCAAGGGCTCTGGAGGTCCCAATGGCATCAATCCAAGGCTGCTAAGGGCTGTGGCTCTGGCCATCTCACAATTCCTTTTCTGGCTCCTCAATAGATCCTTACTTGAAGGTGCTGTGCCTGACATATGGAAGCAGGCCTTTGTGGTTCCCATCCACAAGGGGGGCCCTAAGGAACCTATTGGCAACTACAGGCCAATTTCCCTGCTCTGCACCATAGCTAAAATCCAGGAAAGGTTAGTCTATGGCCAACTCCGAGACTACCTGGAGACTCATCAGCTGCTAGCCCCCTCCCAACATGGCATCAGGCAAAACCATGGAACTGACACGGCCCTTATAAAATTCTCGGCTGATGTTCTTGGAGCAATGGACAAAGGAACCCCTACAGGGGCTGTCTTCATAGACTTGTCCAAGGCCTCTGACCTTGTCAACCACCAACTCCTCCTGTCTAAATTGGGCATGACTGGCCTTGACCCACATTCTATCACTTGGTTTGAGAGCTACCTCTCTGGCTGTACTCAGAGAGTTATGTGGAAAGGAGTAACATCTGACCCACTTCCCCTGAAGGAGGAGGAACCACAAGGTTCCATACTGGGCCCCCTTCTCTTTTCCCTGTTCGTCAATAACCTAAGCAATCATTGAGGGGGTAGCTCAGTTGTCCAGTACACAGACAATGCTGTCATATGCAGATCCTTGGACAACCTAGCCGACCTTGGTTCTCAGCTTCAGGCTGACTTTGCTATGCTGGAGTCCTGGCTAGCAGAGAACAGGCTGGTCCTCAAGACAAGTAAGACCAAGGCTGTACTATTCGGACCCAGATCCCTGGGCCAAGATAGAACCCCATCCCTCCAACTTACCTCCTCATATGGCAACAGCATTGAGGTGGTGGGTTCTCTTAGATATCTGGGTCTAACACCAGATCAGGGCTTTACCCTAAAGAACCACGTCGTCCAAGGAACAAAAACTGTCCACTGCAAACTCGGAATGCTCTAATGCCTAAATGACCAACTGATCCCTGAGGCCAGGACAACCATTGCTACTAGTGTCCTCCTCCCCACCCTGACCTATGCTGCTCCAGTTAAGCACGGCATGGCTAAACAAGAGAATAACAGACTCCATGTGCTGTACAACAAGGTGGCATGCTTTGCCTCTCAGTCCCATCCTAGATGCCACCACTGTGAAGCCTTGGCTTCCCTTAATTGGCCAGTCCGTGACTGTCACCTTCGGTACCCCCTGTTCTTTGCATCTGCCCCGGCCAGCCTTGCAGGGATCCTGGTCCCCAAGCACTCCAGCCGGAATCTCCATACAACAGGACGAATCCTCCTGGTAGAACCCAGAGTGCAGACTATGGTGGGCGGTAAATTCTTTGTCTCCTCTGCCCCCCCTGCTATGGAACAAACTTCCTCCCCTTGTACAGGAAGCCCTCTTCCTCAAAACGTTCCGCACAAGGCTCAGAGCCCATTTGCTCAATGACAGTACCTGCTCCTGCTAGTGCACTTGATTCCAACCACTGCACAACCTACTGTCAACTTATGGTGTACTTATGCTTTGAACACTGATCAAACTATACTGAATCCCTGTTTATAAGTATTGCTTAACATGCCTTGCTTACCACTTTGTATGCCTAATATTCTGTACTCCTGTCATTAAGTATTGCCTAACCTCCTGTATACCCTACTAATGCCTAATTTCTGTAACTATTAATGCCTCATTTCTGTAACTAACCCCAGGTCGCCCCTGAAAAAGGGACCTTCGGGGCTCAGTGGGCTTACCCAGTCATCAAAATTGGATAAATAAAATAAATAAATAAAATAAACAATATGGGAATTCCAAACCCATGTAGGTGAACATGTAATGGCCATCCAAAAGAGAGACACCAGTTATGCGACAGTACAACATCTCTTACAGAATACAGTGTGTCTGGGGTGGGGGGACAAGATTTCCTTTTTGGGTATCAAAAAGGTTGTACTGGGCCCAAGGGGGGGCAACTGTGAATTTATGATAGGCAGACATGAGAGTTATTAGACATTCACCCTTGGGGCATGGAATGGGAAGGGAAGGGTTTAAATGACAGCATTGGTTTGGCCACATTTTTTTAGCTAATCTGAATGCATTAGCATTTACACTGTTAAAATAAGAAGAATATGATGAAATAATGTGTCTCTTTTTTCTGTTACAGAGCAGATTTAAATATGTAAGAAGGGATCCTTGAAATATACCACTTCCCGCTGTCCAGTTCCAGAATGTAGTGAAGACATGACATTCATACAAATGCTTAATGGAATTATTTATATTGTATATTACCACTGACAGCCTAAATGTTTTTAACATTGGTGTATACAGTCTCTGTTAAAGTATGATTGGTGATGTACCTGGTAACATAATTTTAGATGGATCATGATTCTTTTTTTGCACTGTTTTGCACAACACTTTGGTAAACTTGTGGATGTAGATAAGTTATCTCTGATGAAGTCTGGCAGAGTGGCCAAGCAAAACATTAGGCTGTTCTATGTCACGTTGATGTGCCTCGCTTGTTTATGAAAGCCTGTGAGTAGAACTTGCTTGTCTGTACTTTGCCTGCTGCACCTTGGATCACATTCTATCTCAAAAAAAGGTGCTCAAGAACAAAGGGACATGATGTGAAGCTGAAAGGGGGTAGATTCAGAAAAGATGCGAGGAAGTGCTTCTTCACAGAAAGAGTGGTGGATTCTTGGAACAGCCTTCCAGCAGAGGTGGTGGGGGTGAAAACAGAGGAAAGGTTCAAGAATGCATGGGACTGGTACAAGGGAATGTTAGTGGAAAGGGAGGGGGGTGAGAAAAAGAGCTGTAGATCAAGTAGGGTCTGCGGTGAGAATATAGGTAGGGCCAAGTGGCCCTTATCTGCTGTCAGATACTATGTTTCTGTGTTAAACAGAGACTCTAAGCTCTTTTTTCCATGTGTTGCTGGTGCATTTCATTTTCTCTGTGTACTTGCGCCTGCCTTGTTTTTGCACAGCACACTTCCTGGGTGTAATTTTATTATCTTCTGTGCTTGGATATTGTAAAAACTGCATTAAATTATAAAGACTCAGTCTAATTAGTAATAGGCAGATGTTAGACATCTGCATTTGAAAAATAGGAAATGAACAAATAAAAGTAAAACCTTTCCAGCCTGAAATTAGAAGGAATTGGCATAATTGTATTGGAGAGAGCTCCCCCTACAAACTAGAGAGGATAAGTTGGAGCTGTTAACATAAGGGTGTAGCAACACCAGTATAATTCACTAAAAATACAACCAACAGCTTAATCTGATTCAAGGTCAGTTGTCATTCATCTGTATCCCCCTCCCCCAGGTCATGCCTAAAAATAGGCAGGATTTGTCTAGTGCACTTACCTGGTCAACAAAAACTAAATAAATAAATAAATAATGCAGATGTAAGAGGTTGTGGAAATTGTAAAGATGAACGTTTCTGCTAATACTCAAACTGCCAAATAGTTCACTGATCATAGAAAGACACCCCAGCTCCCCAAACTCCAATTACCCGTGGACTGGCTCATCAAAGAATGTAGCAATTATCAAAAGTGTGATCTGTGGCATGGTTTGCAGTTGGCCGTAATTAAAAGGAGCTATCAGGTCACTTTTTTGATGCTAGAAAGACTGACAGCAATGATTTCTAACACATCAGCTTACGTGAAGGGAGACTGATTAAATCAACAATTTGACTGCTAATATCACTCCCCTAAAGCTGAGTACTGAACCTCCCCAACTGGACAATCTGATGCAAGTCAATACAGCTTGCCTACTACACTGAATAAACTAAGGAAAAATAGTTTGAATCATGACAATCGTCTCCAAATTTCACTTGATATCTAAAACAGGACCAGAATCAAGTCAAGCCAACAAATACATGATTTAGGGCTTCTGAGTCATACAAACATATGAGTAATATGAATCAAAGTGCATTTTTCCTCCACCTGTGCCTGTGGCACATGACTATGCTGTATAAATGCTAGAATTGCTAGTTCCTGTACCTAGAAGCGTGACTGATTGTGTTGTTATTTTGCCTTACTTGCTGTCCCAATATCCTGTATTTACTGATGTAACGTACTTAATTGCTCAATTCCTGTATTATTGTCCTGATTGTATATTGCTTACCTATTTTATCTCCACTGTCCCCCTCCCCCAGGTCACACCTGGAATCGAGCAGTACCCTGCTCAGTGTGCCTTCCTGGTAAAACTCTTAAACAAATAAATAAATAAATACATAAATAAATAAAATAAGCCAGCAGATAAAAGCCTTATGGCCTATCAAGTCTTCTCATGTGTGCAAGTTCCTCATTGTTTACTGAGGGACCCACCCCTTCCTCCACTTAGCCCTCCTCACTAACACTTCCCCCACATGTAACTTTCCCCTGTACTCTGTCTCATCCTCTCTTGAAGCTGGCCACTGTCTTCAGGTAGATCATACCTCCTCCAGCAACTCATTCCACTTGACCACCACCCTCTCAGTGAAAAAGTGGCTCCTTAACTCTCTCTCTCTCTCTCTCTCTCTCTCGAACCCTGCCAGCTTTAGGCTGTACCCCTTAGTGGGCAGAAGAGAATCTCAGTGCTCATCCTGTTGATACAGTACCTTTAAGGTACTTGAAGTTCTTGAGCATGTCTCCTCTCTCCCTTCTGTCCTCCAGGGAGATCATATTGAGCTCTTTTAGTCTCTCCTGATAAGCTTCGTCTTGCTGGCTCTGAATCATTTTGATTGCCCTTCTCTGGGCAAATTGAGCCAGCAAAACCCTGCTAGCCTTCTGTACCAGGTTTGACCCACATCACAGTCCTCCCTACTAAGTCTCTACAGTGACTGATGCAAAGCAGTATCATGTCTGCTAATTGTGAGACTAAGTTTATGAGCACAGCCTCCATGCAAGAGCAAATTGTTAAATACTTTCTCTAAAGCAAACAACAGCATCTTGCTATGCTTGTCCTTTTTCTAAATAGCCATTTAAAGTGCTGTATACAGTTTAACAGTTTTACTTACTAATGTGCATTTCAGATCTGTGCTCTCTTTGTAAAGTGCTATGGTGTACACCCGTTTTTCATGGAGAATTTGAACACACGCTGAAGTGATTCCTTTGTACTCCAGGTTAAATTGGAATGTTTGATTGCTTGCATCCAAGTTTAGCTTAGTATACTTGTCTGGATCCTACAAAAGATAAACAGCAGAATTTTAAATGTCTTCTGACTTCCAAGACATATGATACACACATAGAGATTTACATCTCCCCACCAAAACACACAATATATCTACAGGATGTGAATATAGACTGCCATTTAATATTATTTTTATGATACCATACTTGTGCCCGGAGTTGCACTTTATAACATCAATGCTGCATTTTTCAACACCAAAAATTCTTTATTTTGTATCAGACGATGTTGTATACTGCAACTTCTTATGTACACAAGTACAAATGAACAATGGTGGTGCCAGTCAATGACATCATCTGTTGTCACCTATTGTTGATGTCATCCGATGCTACCAGTCCATGCCATCATCTGCAGCATTTCAAGTACTAAATACCTGAGTTGCAAGTAAAAATGAAAAAAAATTGAAGCTTGACTGTAAACCCAATAGTACTGAATGTTGGCATATTATTTTAAACATTAATATCTAATTGAAACAATTAAAAATTAATATAATATCCAGGCACTGCTGGCTTATTTTCAGGACATCAGTAGCGGGAGCTACAGTACGTAATTACTCTGGCTCTGTTACCCATAAGGCTTTGCTGCCACTCCATTTGGCATGGATTTACTTCCTTTTTCAGGGAACTTCTGCGGTTGTAGATTTAAAAAAAACTGACAGTAGCGAAACCTATATGAATACTGAATTTTGAGTGCTATACCATGTGTCTAAGGCACATGAGGGTGGCAGCCTGATTCCTGAAATTATTGCTTAGTGGTCTCCTTTAACTGAGGCTTTTCCTCTTTATTTCTGGTGGTTGATAGATGAACCTTGCTTTGGTCTGTCCTGATGATTTTGAGAAGATAGTTGGGTATTATGGCTCTACACAAGTGATGCCTGTAGGTACCAAAAATTCAGCTGATGTGTTCCAGTTATTCAAGTAACTTTTGATGGGACTTGATTGAAGTATCTCAACTAGCCAGAAGTCTTCATCTCCTGGGGCCAGATTCAAAAAACTTTGCTCCAGCACAAACTGGGTTTTGCACCAAGATGATATTCAGAAAAGCCCAACTTGCACTGGCAAACTGGGTTTGCACCTGGGCAAAGTCTGCAGTGGGCCACAATGCAAATTAGGGGGAAGGGACCTGCATATTGGCGCCGTCCCATTCACAAAGCATTTTCGCCTCACAAGGGCTGTTTGCAGGGTTCCCTTGCATGAAGAAAATATAGCCAAGGAAAACCTCCTCTTAACTTCACACAACCCTAGTGGTTGGCAGAGGTACTGTGCCCCCCCTTGCCAATCACCATACCGAGTAATAAAAATAACTTACCCTGGTGGGTAGTAGTCCCTCCTCCTCCCCTGTTCTCTGATCACCGTCCCCATATAATAAAATTAATTATTTTGAAGTCAAGTGGTCCCTCCCCGTTCTCTGGTTGCTGCCCTTATATAATAATAATATGTCCCTGGTAGTCCAGTTGTACCTCCCTCCTTTCCTGTTCTCCAATTGCCATCCCCTATATAATATACTCAGTTCACTTGTTGTCCAGTGGACCCTCCCCCATTCTCTGATCGCTGTCCTGTTACAAAGGAAAGAATAACACCGGTGGTCTAGTAATCCCCCTGCCCTACCCTATCCCTGATCTCTCCCTGTCATACCTTCAGTAATTACCCTGGTGGTCTAGTGGTCCCCCTCCACCCATCTCCAATCTGCCCCTATACCAAAAAGTATATATTCCCTGGTGTCTAGTGAACCTTCTGCCTTGCACCCTGGCAGGTAGTGTCCCACCACCCCGCTCCCTCATCCTGAAACCAAGCTAGTGACTGGCACAGCCCTCCTCTCACATCAACCAGCCACCTACTAAGCTGTCATGGAGCATGCACTATATACAGTACATGTCCATTGATTGGCAGCTTACACTGAGTTGTCAGTCAATAGGCGCATACTGTATAAGTACATGCTCCATGAAAGCTCAGTCAGTGGCTGGCAGTGGTGGTGAGAGGAGGGCTGTGTCAGTCACTGGCTTGGTTTTGAGATGGAGGGAGTTGGAGGGTGGGCCACTACATGCTGGGGTGGGGGGCATGGGTCCACTAGACACAAGGGAAAATACACTTTTTCATATAGTGCCAGATCAGGGATGTATGATAGGGACTCGCTAGACCATCAGGGTAATTATTGAAGGTATGGCAGTTAGGAATCAGGGATAAGGTGGGGGGAACACTAGACCACCTGGGTTATTCTTGTCATCATAATGGGATGGCAATCACCGAATGGGGGATCGATCACTAGACTACCAGAGCATACTTTTTATTATAAAGGGATGGTGATTGGAGAATGGGGAGGGGGAGGGACCACTAGACTACCAGGGCTTATTTTTATTATAAAGGAATGGTCAACAGTGATTGGGGACAGGTAGGGACCACTTGATCACCAGGGTATATATTTATTTATATGGGGCCGGTGCTTGGCGAGGGAGGGAACACCAGATCACCAGGGACTGTGGCTGAGTCAGGCAGGGGCTGAGAGGGCTGCATTAAGCCACCTGGAGTCTATGTAAATGGGCCCATAATGGGCATGCAAAGAGCCACATAGCACCTTGCATGCCCAATGGGATCATTTACATGGCTGCATTGGCTATTTATTGTAGGGCCATTCTCCTGGCTGGATGTTGGGACAGCACTACTAGGGTCAGTGGTGGCTTTCGTGGGTTAGCGCTGGCCCATTCTGGCCCAATTCACAGTTGGATAGCATGATGGGCTATCCGACTATGAATAGCAATACTTCATACCTGTGCAACTGCAAATTGTAGCACAAACATTTGCGCTGTGCTTTGCGAGTTTTTGTGAATCTAGCACCTGATGTACCCATATTTTTCTTTCAAACTTATCTGTCAACACTTAGAGGTTATCATATATTTGAACAACTAGTAGCACTAAAAATAGCAGTAAGAACATTTTATTAGTTTTTAAAAGTAGCCAGCTGCTATTTTTTGTATTTCTGAAGCACTTTTCTTTTTCAATTTGCTAATAAGAATGTTCTCTACATGAGAGCATAAGGTGTGATGTGAGGAGCTGTACTCTACCTGAAGGCTGACCTATCTAGTTCTGCTCCTCTTCATATCTCATCAGCATTCTTACATGATCACAAAGGACCAGTCTGGCAACAAATGATTGCCTCTTCTTGGTCAGTTATGATGTCATTGTCTGTAAGATTAGAGGGCTGTTGAGGAATAAAGAGGAATAGAGCTAGATATGCCAGCTTCCAGGTAAAGTGCTGTTCCACACATCTCACGGCTACATGTCAATTCACTATGGACAATTTACTCCCTGACAATTCATTCCAGACAAGCCACTCTCACGACAGTTGGGTCACTTATAAATTTGTTCCCTGACAAGTTTCTCCCATGATATATATTATTATATTACCTCTGATGACCCAATGTGCTTGAAGCCTTTACAACTAGTGCTTCTGCTGTCATTCTTGTTTGAGTTGATTTCAATATATTGTGGGAGCAAACTGTCTGGAGCAAACTGATATGTCCCCACATCACACATAGTACTGTCTGGTAGAAAATCTTCTAATTAGCAAAAGGGAAAAGAAAAAAATACTTCAGGTATAAGAAATAATAGCTGACTACTTTAAAATGTTAATACCAGTTTCAGGCAATATAGTAGCTCTAAGCTCTATAATGTAAATATTAGATAAAGCAACATTTGTTATGTACAAGTGACTCAATGTTTGTAGTTTATTGAAAAATGTGGTCCCATTTTTTTACAATGCCCTCCCAGTGATATGAATAATTAATTGACTGACTAAGATATTAATTCTGCAAACACATTTTTTTTTACTGCCTTCGCAATACGTGACAGTTGTTTAACTATACCTTATATCCAACTTTGATTGTTGCAGGGAAAAAATGCCCAGATACTTTGTTCTGAAGAACTGATAATACTGCATATTAAATTGCTAGAAATTCATTTCACATACAACCCAATAGTTGCACAAGTACATTAAGAATGTTTTAGCCTCTTCACTGAGAATATCGTGCATATTCAGGCTCAGTTATCCCTTCCTCCAACACTATACTCTGCACAGCATGTTATACAGAGGGACAGCATGTTTCTCTGTCTGGTGGTGAATGCTGGATGAGTTTTGCTTTGGTCACTCCTGATGATGATAATAGTGTGATTATGGTTCTGCATTCATCTACGTCACCTCTGCATCCTTTGCTAGCTTGACTTATAGAAGCTTGCCTTTTGGCCTCGAGTCCCACACTATCTGGGATTGTAAATGTTTATTTTCAAAGTGATACATTTCCTCTCTCCTACAGTATCTTATCTCCAGATTTGATGATTGCAGTTTATTGTTCTATGACATCTTAATTGAAACATTTGACATTTCATTCAGTTTAAAATACAGCTGCAATAAGGGTCACTGACACATGCTCATTGTTTCGTTTTATCCTGTTCTGTTTTTATTACAGTGGCTCTCTGCCAGTGTTTTCAATTCTGAAATTCATCTGCTCTACTTGACCTAGGCCCTTCCTATCTGGCACAGCTCCTGATGGCAGACTGTTTATTTCAACTTTCCCTCCTTGCTCTGTCAGTTCCATATTCCTGGTTTCCCTTGGGTCAGATTGCATGCAGACTGCCGGTGCATGAGGTCTTGAGTGTTCTGTTGCTTGGCACTGGAACATTCTGTTTGTGTTGCTTAAGGTGTCTGAGTGTTTAACAGCACTGCAAAGAAGGTTGAAATTTTTGTTTTCCAAGTCCTTTCGTTGATTTTTAATTGTATTTATCGATCTTCTTTGAGGACATCTCCTCCGTAGGGCCTCACCTGTGGAACTGTAAGCCATCATCATCAGGACCCCTTCAAAAATGTTGCTTACTGGGCTGCCCATACTGATATACATCAATGTTGCCTATGTGACAAGGGAGACCCCTTCATCTATCAGTTTTTTCTCCTGTTGTCAACCTCTTGGATGCTGAAGAAATGCCTACAACGATTTCTGTTAATCTCTTATTTTCTTATTCGTGCGTTTATGTTTAATATCACTGTTGCATGCTATCATCATGTCCAGCAATGTAGCAAAGGCCGCTTTTTCACCTGTCAGTGTGGGGTGAAGATCTTTAGAGGTGATGCTCACTTCTGCTGTTTAAACTGCCTGGGCCTCTTGCATGACATGAAAAACAGTGTTATTTGCAAGGGTTTTAACCAAGACATGAGGAGATGTCATAGAAAAGCTTTGGAGTACTTTCTTTAAAAATGAAAAACACTTAGAATGCAGTGATTAAGACTACCCCAGTGTCATTGATCCACTCTGTGAGTTCAGTTTAAGGGGGACCCTGTCAGTCTCCCCATAGGGGTACCACATTGTTACCTTCCTATGACCCACCTGTGGATAAGCCAAAAAATCTCTGCCTCAGAACATCAAAGCAATAAGCACTCCAGACACAAGTCTCCCTTCAGATCCAGACTGCCATTGCAGTCCGGTTTGGAAGGTAAGACACAAGTTGGGTCAGCGTCCTCCATCAAACACAAAGACCCCTGACTATTGTTTTGACAAAAATGTCAGGATCTGGCTTGATTCTCCTCCGCATACGGGGTTGCTGTTGTCAATGATTAGCACTATCCATCATTGCTTGTGTTATCGATTCTGCCTTTGGGTGCCACTAAAATACAATCTATGGTGCTAGCCATGGTGTCTGAACTGTTTTTAGTGTCTTCTACTGTACCATCATTGTCATTGACAATAGCAGTGTTGCTGGTATTGCTTCTCCATGTATTGCCATGGTTGACGCTGGGCCTTGGCTCTTTGGGATCCCTCCCCCCATCATTAATACCATGACTCCTCCATTGAGGCCTCATCAAATACAAGTCCTTAAATTCCCTTTCCCAAGTGCTTCAGATAACTTTAGCACTCAGAGAGTAATGTACTCTGCATTTTTGACATTAAGTGATTAAAATGTATTTTTGATGAGTAAACGTGCTTAAATTTGGGGAAAGACTGTTCATTTTGAAGCACATATGGAGCATGTCAAAAGGCTGGAATGAACATCTGTACTCATCCAAAAACATTTTTAACAGTATGTCTAAAAAAATTAGGGAGCAAAATAGGCCAGTCCTCACCTTATCTGGAACACTGCCTGTCCCTCAGAAAGTAGAGGAGGAAGAGGAGGAGTATTAGTCTGATTTCTAGGAACTGGAAGAGGAGGATTATGAGTGTAATCATGGAGCAGTCCATGGGGTTTGACTCCAGTTCTAACATTTTCTCCTGCAGTGAGGATACTACTGTGTTTACACCACGGTCTCCCCCTGATGTTGCCTCTTTTCAGGCCCTGATCTTTCTCATGCAGGAGACATTGGGCTTCACTGCAGAAGAGAACTCTACCAAGAGAAACCTATATGAACTCCTAGAAGTCCTCACCATTCCTACCATAGTCGTCCCTCCTCCTGTATTTATCCTGCATTGGAAGATGCTTCTATGGCTGCTTGGTAGAGTTCAAACACTTTGCCTGCTGTCCTTTGCAAGGCAAGTAAACAATGTCTGGCCCCTACTACAAGGTTGTTTTTCCTACCACTCATCCTGAAACTGATTCTGTGGTTATTATAGCTGCTCATGACTATTCTAGTGTACTAAAGCACATGAGCTCTTTGCTACCTGACCTAGAATCCAGAAAGCTAGATGTTTATGGGCAAACAGGCTTATGCCTCTGCTATGGTTGACCTCCACATTGCCAGTCACCAGGCTTATATGATAAAATATCAAAACAGCCTTTAGAAGTCTATTTTTGCCATACTCAGCAAGTTGCCTGAGGGTTTCATTAAAAATGAAATCCAGAAGATTGGTGGACATAGCTTAGATGCTGGGATGCATTTACTATGTTCAGCCTATGATGCCTCTGATATTTTTGTACAGACTGCTCTCCATGCTATCTGACTTCAGAGGTACTTCTGGTTAAAGGTGACTGGTTTTATAACCAACAATGTCTAGCAGTGGGTTCTCAACTGACCCTTACGTGTCCAGAAACTGTTTGGCTATATTGTGGAGATATATCTTCAGGACCCTCAGTCCTCCAAAATAACTCTTTGACCTTTGAAATCCATTATGTTTAAGACCATGGGGGCGGGGGAGTATGCAAGATAGCCAACGCCAAGCAGCTGTATGTTTGAGCTGCTCTCCATTTGCTCATTGCAAACTGTGTTTCTTAGGGGTACTAAGTATATTCAAAGTCTGAATTTTGCTGATGGAGCTGTTGGAGACTGAGCTGAGCAAGCTCAGTAAAAAAAGAAAAGAAAAAAGCTACTAGAAAGGGAATGAAAAAAGAGAAAAGTAAACAACCAAGTACTTCTCCATCTTTGTCAGACAGAGATACATCTAATAAATGGGAACTGGTGGGTCTGCTGGACAAGTTCCTATAGAAACATAGACTTTGATGGCAGATAAGGACTGCTTGGCCCATCTAGTCTGCCCATTTCCCTACCTACTGGATAAGCTGCAATTCTAGTTAATCAACAGCTTACTTCCTCCTACCCACCACTAGCATTGCCTTATGTCTGTCCCATGCATTCTTGAATTCTCCCACAGTTTTAGACCCCACAATCTCCTCAGGAAGAAAGTTCCATGTGTCCACCACCCTATCTGTGAAAAAATGCTTCCTCAAACTGCCTCTGAGCCGTCCCCCCTCTATCTAAAAATTGTGTCCCCTTGTTATTGCACATCTCTTTTTCTGAAATATACTACCCTCTTGGACTTTGTTAATTCCACTGAGGTACTTAAATGTTTCTGTCATGTCCCCCTTCTATATCCTTTCCTTAAGGGTATACATATTAAGCTCCTTTAGTCTGTCCTCGTATGGCTTCTGTTGAAAACCCTGCACCATTTTAGTTGCCCTCCTCTGTACTGCCTCAATCCTGTCTATGTCCTTGAGGAGATGGGGTCTCCAGAATTGGATGCAGTACTCCAGATGACATCTCACCAACTGTCTTTACAGAGGGATAACAACTTCCTGTTTTCTACTGGTGATGCCCCTCCCTATACATCCCAGTATCTGCCCAGCCCCCCTACTGCCTTCTCACATTGCTTGCTAACTTTAAGGTCATCTGATATGATTACCCCAGGTTTCTTTCCATTTTGTCATTGTTACTACCCCCCATTGTGTACTCTTCCCTGGGTTTTGTTTCCCAGGTGCATTATTTGCACTTCTTTGCATTAAATCAAGCTGCCATACTTCTGACCATTCCTCCAATCTTGCCAAGTCCCTTCTCATCCTTTCCACCCCCGTGTGAATCAACCCTGTTGCAGATCTTTGTGTAATCTGCAAAGAGGCATACTTTTCCTTCCAGTCCCTCTGCAATGTCACTAATAAAGACATTAAAGGAGATAGGAAATTATTTTTACAGAGTTAACTGCCCTTCCATCTCCCTTTCCATGCCAGTTACATATTCTGATGTGCCTTGATTTTTTTTTTGATAGATAAATAATCCAGCTTTGCAGTGCCCTCAGAGCTACACAGAGTTCCACTCTCCTCACCAGCTACTGCTCTTGATTTTCATATTTCTAAGACATTCTATGACATCAATAACTCCCATTCCATGCTGTTCATCTGAATGGCCTGGAATGGGAGTTTGTGATGTCATAGAATGTTCAGGCAGTATGAAAAGAGAGAGCAGCAACTGCTGAGGAGAGAGTGGTTACAAAGGCAACAACATTAGATTTTTAATTTAACAAAAAAGGTCAAAGACATATCAGAATACTGGGTAGCCAATAAAAGAACAACTGGAGGGCATCTAGAGGTGTAAAAACTGTTTCCTATCACCTTTAAAAAGGACCAGACCCAGTACTGAACCCTGTGGTACCCCAGTAGTAATCCCCTTTCTTCAAAGTGGACTCCGTTTACTATTACCTTCTGTGTCCTGTTGTCCAGCCAATGTTTTACCCAGACTACCACCCTGGGACCCACTCCCAGGCTAGCTAATTTGTTTATTAATCTTTTGTGTGGGACTGTGTCAAATGCCTTGCTAAAGTCTAGATAGGCCACAGCCTCTCTCTGGTCTACTACTTTGCTCACCCAGTAAAAAGAAATCTATTAGATTCATCTGACATGACCTTCCCGCTGTGAATCCATGCCGCCTTGGGTCCTGTGCCCCACTGGCCTTTAGGTACTCAACAATTCTTTCCTTCAGAAGTGATTCCATCACTTTCCCTACCACAGAGGTCAAACTAACAGGCCTTTAGTTTCCTGCTTCTGTCTTGCTTCCACTTTTGTGAAGTGGAATCACATCTGCCCTTCTCCAGTCCTCAGGTACCACACCATCCTCCCATGATTTGTTAAAAAGGGTAGTCAATGGTGTCACTAGTTCTCCTCTTGCAGTCTTGGGTAGTCCTGGGGCAAGCAGCTCTTTGATTGTGGCAGAAGCTGCAAGTCCTGGTCCCAAAAATCTGTTTAACTCTCCAGTTACTGAGCCAGTGCTACGATGATTCAAACCCCTTGAAAAGACTTCCTGTCAGAGTTAAGCTCCTTCACCAAGGTGAACCGATCTTGTCAAGCTTTGCTCCAAATAATCCAGAAATTTGACGAGAAGCTTGATTAACTTGTGGTGCGGTGTGATGGGGTGGAATGCTGAATGGTGGCCACAGAGGTGAAAACTGAAGCTATTTAAAAACAGTTGCTTGCCATCTTAAAGAAAACTAAATCCTCAGCTTCCCTTGTGTCTTCAGTGCTAAGAGACAATGTATCTCAGGCAAGGAAAATCGAGAACCTTGAGAGTGCGGTTTGTAAAAACAACTTACTCCAGGTTAACTTGACTTTGTTAGAGCTTATGTCTAATTAACTATTGATGAGCTAAACTAGCTCACTGATTGGCTGCCATGCTGCTCTGAAATCTCTTAGAAATGCCCAGCATGACAATGACACTCAGCTCATCATGTGCTCTACGCTGACAGCATCGGCGAACAAAACAAGAGCTGTTTCTTTTTATATATATAATTTTTGGTATTTTTCCCCATTTTGTCCCCAACCCAGGACCCCGGCAATCATGACAGTGCATGCATATGGAGGCACACATGCAGTCCAGGCACAGGCTCAGACCCTTCAACCCCACCCCTGGTAATTGCCGCCGCCCCCTCCTGCCTATGCCACCCATCGGATCTCCAACCGATGAGAGCAGAACAAAGGGGGAGGACAACCTCTCCTGTAGGGGAGAGCTGCCTTTCAACTGCTCAATCCTGCTCCCTCCCTCCCCCCATTCTGGCTCCCTGATGACCAGAGGTCATTCCCGAAACTTGAATCAGCTGTAGAAGCTAAACTGGCAGCCAGTGAGAGGGGTGTGGACCGGGAGCTTATGCTCTTTGCAGTGGAGGAGGGGCAGTCAGCATAAAAGGGTGCTTTCAGCTACCACGTGAGTGTGGTAACATGAGCATTAGTGGCACGAGCGTCACTCGGCATCAAAAAATTTGTTTGTAAGTTTAGTGAAGGGCTGAGTTCTTTAGCTTGAAGTTTGGATTTATAGACTGAGAACTATTTGTAGTAATTAAATATTCAAACTCTCACTCAGATTTAAAAGTCCGAGCTTGGTGAGTGTTATACTGAATTTCGATTGTTTTAATTATTAACCATGCAGAAATATGTAATGTATTGTGTCCTAATTGTGATATTTATTAATCAATGGAAGAAGCTTGACTGTTGGGATCAGGGGGTCACTCCATCACCTACAAGGCAGTAAGAAAAAAATATGTTATGGCATTTATTTATGTTGTTGGGTTCAGAATTTATTCATAGAACCAGAAGAAATGAATTCTCTAGGCAGTGGAGATTATTTAATCAGGTTAGAATCCAATGTTTTTCACCTAGAAAATCCCAGTTAAAATGAACTACACCATTTGTTTGTAGCATAGTAATACTGCTTGCAGGTGATGTGGAGGTAAATCCCAGCCCCAAAGGAGTCAATAAACAAAATTTAAAAATTTCACTTGAAAATGCAAGAAGTGTTAAAAACAAGATGCATGATTTTCAAATATGGACTAAAAGTTATGAATCAGACGTGATAGGATTAACTGAAACATGGTTATCTCAAAGCATACAGGATAAGGAAATATTAATGGATGGTTATAATCTTTTTAGATTAGATAGGGGAAGGAGGGGTGGTGGGGTTCTTTTATATGTCACAGAGAAACTGGGTTTGGGAGAAGTTGTTTTTCAGGGTAATTTAGAGGGAATTGAATGTCTTTGTGTTAAATTTGAAAGATTGCAGCTCTTAATTAGTATAATCAATCAATCAGTTTTTATTGTTCAGCAAAGCTATTACAATTTATAAGTTATAGTCCAGAAAAGTACCAACATACATTTATTCCGAAAACCCCTTTTGAGTACTGTAAACCATTAAAAGTTCTAAAAGTTATACACTTTCCTTTAATAACTTATGTATTTAGAGGAATTTTGATAATAAAAACGTTGCAACATTCTGTAAAATAATTTTCTCAGTACAAGTAAAAAGATATTCAATAATCTCATCTGGAGGAAAGCCGAGACCACTGAGTATAGAGCCCAACCATTTTCTTCTATTCTGTTCAAAAAGAGGACACAATAATATAACATGCTTCAGATCAGCTTTGCATAGTTTACCACATTTACAAAAAGGGACTTAATATTGCTTCTTTTCTGTCTATATAGAATAAACTGTGCATTGTAACTTTCTGTTCTAAATCTTGAAAATACTCTCCTGAATTTTGGGCTCATTAGGCGTGTTAAATATTGCTCAAGACCCCAAAAACTTTAAAATCATTTATAATCACTATGTAGTTTAGTTTGAGTCAACTTAGAGAATGTGGCATTGGAATCTGAGTCTCATATTCTATATTTAATTATTGAAACAATCTCTTCCCAAGGTTTTGTATGTATATCATAAAGAATATGCCCCAAACCCAATGGGAATATGATTTTCCTAATTAGTTTTATAGAAGGAAGTACAAAACCCAATTTTTCCATTTTAATCTCCTCCTCTAAACACTTTCTGGGCAAACGGTGATACTGGAGTAAGAGATTTTTAAGCAAAAACAAAATTTGTCTCTCTTTTATTAGGGAGCTCAGAGAATGTTGACCGAGTTCCAATCTTAGGATACAGTTAGGAGTTCCTGGGGGTAACATGAGACTATAATGATAAAGTTTATTAAGTATAGTTTCCAATATTTTATTATTAGCAAATCCCCATACTTCTCCTCCATATATTATACTAGTTTTAATTTTTGTATTTAGTACCCTTAGAACTCCTTTAATCGAGGTCTTTCCCATTTTAGCATGAAATATCTTGAACGCATTTGTAGTAGACAGTATCCTATTCTTAGTATATTCAATATGTTTAGTCCAGCTTAAATTATAGGAAAATTGTACTCCCAAGTAATCATACATTTTGACTATCTCTAATTTTTCCCCCTTAATTGTAAATCTTGGTTCATATCTGGGAGAATTTCCAAATATCAGGATTTTAGTTTTATTTAGGTTTACATTGAGCTTTCTGTCTTATTTTCCTTCTAAGTCCCACCGCAGAGGTGGATAATAAAACCAGATCATCTGCATATGCTAAACTATCAATTCTACTTTCATTAATTTTAGGTGCATGAAATTCCGTGTTTTTAATTTCAAGTAGAATAATATTTAAATAAATATTAAAAAGAGTAGGTGCTAGTATGCAACCTTGTCTAACCCCAATATTAGTCCAAAATGCCTCAGTGGTATGACCATATTGATTATATTGAATCTTTGTCCAAGTATGTTCATGTAGTCTCATAATAATATCCAAGAGTGCCTTTTCCAATCCTAATTTCTCCTAAGTGGTCCAAAGTATTTTCCTACTAATACTATCAAAAGCTGCTGAAAAATCTACAAAACAACAATATAGTTTGGATTTACGTATTTTTGTGTATTTCCAAGCTAAATGATGCAAAATATAACAATGTTGGATTGTAGATCTATTACTTCTAAATCCATTTTGGGCCTCATCCAAAACTGAATTTTCTTCTAACCAGGTTAACAGCCTACCAAGTATGATTTTAGAAAACATTTTTTGAGACACATCTATGAGACTGATAGGTCTGTACATTCTTGGATCTTTTACACTACCCTTTTTAAAAATTGGGAATATAATACTTCCAGCCCAACTCTTGGGATATCTTGAATTCTGGACAAATCCATTAAACATTAGATAAAGAAGTGGAGTCCACCATTCTTTAAAGGACTTATAAACATCTCCAATAATTTTATCAGGTCCTGGTGCTTTATTAGATTTTAGAGAATTTAATGAATTAAATATTTCTGATTCTGTAATCAAGATTGGCTTTGGAAAATTTACCTCATATCTTATATTTATTTCTACTTCATCTTCATCTTTAGAGAAAAATAATTCTTGGAAACAAATAGTCCAAGACTGTGGTGTAATATGGCATTCTATTTTCTCCTGATATTTATTAAATCCTTGTGCTACTATTTTCCAAAATTGTTTACTATTTCTTTCTATAACTGCTATTCTCAATTTTTCCCACAATAAAGCAGATTTTTTTTCCTCGTCTAAGACTTTCTTATAAATTTCTCTTTCTTTTCCCAGAACCTGATAGTCCATTTTATTTTTATTAATAATCCTCCTATGTTGTCTTAATTTTTTTGAAAAATTTGCTTTGGCTTTTTTACATCTATGATTGAACCACGATTTGGCGTGATTTGCACATTCTTTTTTAATTGCTTCATTTTTCTTACAGAAAGCACTCAATTTTGTTTGAATATTCTCCCAGATTCCGTAAAAATCATGAGCAACTCTTTCTTGAGAAGAGAATTCTACCAAGTTTGAATTATTGGCATCTAAATTAGCATTAGTGTTAGATGGTAAATATTTAATCCTAATTGGTGATTTCAATGCTGCTTGGGGCAAGCCAAGGGGATTAAAATTGGAACAAAGTTTTGAGATACTAAATGTCAATCAAATAATAAATCAAAGTACTAGGAAACGTAGGGTTAAAAGTCAGGGGAGTATTTTGGACTTGATTTTTCTCTCTAGGAGCTTTCATGTCGAAAAATGTTTGATTTTACCTCCAAATTTGGGGGATCATAATCCAGTATATTGTGCTGTAAAAGATTTAAATCAAATAATTGAGGAAGAAAAGATTACCCTAAAAATAAACTTTAAAAACTATCACACAAATAATTTTGTTTATGATTTAAATTGTATAGAGTGGGAAAGATTACATTTAATTCCAGACATAAATTTGGTGGTTGAAGAATTTTCAAAAACTTATTTAGAGGCTTGTAATAGGCATGTACCATTTAAAAAAAACTAAAACAAAGAAAAAGCATCTTCCATGGATAAATGAATATTTGAAAAAGAAAATTTGTATCAGAGATAAAATCTGGAAAAGAGCAAATAAAACAAAAAGGGAGAAAGACTGGGTTAATTTCAAAATTAAGCAAAATGAATATAAAAGATTAATTAGATCTGCAAGAAAAACATCTTACAACATTAACATTGAGACAACTCATGATCCTAAACAATACTAGAATATGATAAAAGAATTGGAAAACTCTTTGAGAGCTAAGTCTTGTATAAAAATGTCTAATGATAAGGGTGAGCTCCTTGACTCAAAGAAAACAGCCCAGTTGTTGAATAAATATTTCTTAACATTGCATGATATTACCATCCCAGCTGGTTCACAAGTACAAACAGATTTAGTAAATAAAGAAACTAATAATGAAAACTGTCCTCTTTTTTATTTAAAAAAAAAAAAATCTCAGAAGTTAGGTGGGAGATCTTAAAATTAAATAAAAATAAATCATATGGTATGGACAATATTGAAGGGAAATTTATTAAAGATGCAGTTGAAGTCTTATCACCAATACTGACTGATTTATTTAATCAAAGTTTGATGGAAAATGTTTTTCCCTCTATCTGGAAAATAGCCAAAATAGTACCTATATTTAAGGGGATTCAAATGACCCCTCAAACTATAGACCAATAGCAATCTTCTCCATCCTCTCTAAGTTACTGGAATGAATGGTGTTTGGCCAGTTGTATAGTTACTTAGAAAAATATTCAAAATTGACTAAATACCAACATGGCTTTAGGGCAGGTTATTCAACTTGCACTGTGCTCGTGGACTTTGTTGATAAAGTGGCAGTGGCCTTGGATAAGGGAGAGCCCACGGGTGCAGTGTTTGTTGACCTGTCCAAAGCCTTTGATTTGGTTGACCACCATTTATTGTATGAGAGGATGGAGAGGATTGGTATTGCCCCTAGGTCATCATTATTATGGTTTAAATCATATTTGAGTCAAAGAAAACAGCAAGTAGTAATAAATGGTAAATTTTCTGAAGTAGGTAGTATACTAAGTGGTGTCTCTCAAAGTTCAATTTTGGGGCCATTATTGTTTTTGTTATATATTAATGAATTACCTACCAAAATAAATAATACACAAATCAGGTTGTATGCAAATGATAAGTACTTTTAGCCTCAGCCAAATCTCAAAATGAAATGATGGTTAAATTACAGATGGATTTTGATGTTCTACAGGATTGGTTTTCCAGCTCTAAATTAGTGATAAGTGATAAAAAAAAACAGAGGCTAATAAAAAGCAAATCAGAAATAGGGAAATATTAATGAGGAATGGGAAAAAATTGATAATCACAGATCAATATAAATATTTAAGTGTAGAGACTGATTATACTTTATCTTTCTCAGCTCATATTAATAATGCAATAAAGAAAATTAGTAATAAGATAGGGGCATTACGTAGGTCTTCAAGGATATTAAATCTACAAACCCGGAGGTTAATCACAAATCAATTAATAATGCCTGTATTAGAATATGGAAATATGGTGTATAATTTTGCTGGTCAAACACATTTAAATAAATTAGTCATATCATATAATCGATTGGCAAGATTTGTCCTGAACTGTAGCTATAATACTCATCATTGCATTTTGTATAAATACCTAAACTGGGACGGTTTATCAGTACGATTTAAAAAACAATATTCAGTATTTATCTATAAAATAATAAATGGGATGACTGATGGAAACATGGAATTGCCTTCTGTTAGTAAATATTATCCATATCTTTTAAGGGATGTAAAGCATAGAGGTTATGCTTTTCCAAAAACTAATACAAGATATGGTGCTATGACACTTGAGGCTCAGACTGCAAATATTTGGAATAATATGCCCCCTGAATTAAGGAAAGCAACTAAACTATCCCAGTTTAAATTAGGATTGAGCACTGTATTTTATGATGAATGTACTTGTTTTTAAAATGTGGATAAATGTGTTAGTTGTTGGTCTGATTGAAGATTTTTGTCTTGTATAATGTCAAAAATTATTTATTAGTTGTTTTATGTAGCATGAATTTTTGTATGTTATATTGAATGTAATTTGTTCTTGACACAGGACAACTTTGAAAATAGGTCTATGACCTAAAGTTTGCTACCCTGTATAAAAATAAACATTTTTACTACTACTACTACTACTAATGACTGGTTGGGCAGGGTTGGCCCTCATCTGCACCCTGGGCCACCCTTCCTACCTAGCTGGTCATTATTCACCAGGAAATGACTGTCTCTTCAGTTATTATTGCTTAAATACTGAATCAGTTACCTGGGACGTGAAGTAGTTCTTCAGTGAATGCCTCAGATATACCCCTGAGACAATGCTGCCATTAATATAAGCTTTTCATTTGCCTAACAGGAAGAATTTTCCCTCTGATCCTAAAAATGTAAATGCCAGTAGATCAACTACCTCCACTACTTCTCTTACTAAGCCCCCAAATGTCCTTGTGCAGTTCGCATTTGAAAATGACTGGGAGGGTGTAATCAAGTAAGCAAGATTCAGAGAGGCAATGACTTTCCACAGGGAAAAAAATCTATATTTCCCCAGACATTAGTCCCCAGACTCAGGCCATAGGAGGAAGTTTATTCAATACCAGGCAGACATGCAGCAGATAAATGGACAATTTACCTTATTTTATCTATGTAAAGCCTGTGTTACCCTGGGCACTGCAAGATTGCTTTTGTATGATCTGGATCAGCTGGTTACTTTTTTAAAGAATTGTCAGGTAGATAAAGGAGAAGATGACAAAAGGGGCAGCAGAATTCTAGAAAAACATAAAGGGAACTTACAAGCTCAATTGGGCAGACTGGGTGAGCCATAGCCCTTAACTGCCGACATTGTCTATGTATCTATGTACTGTATCTATGTATCTATGACAGCAGCATGGACCCTGAGGAAATGGATCTAAAATCTCTGAACACTGCCATTGTAGGTGTTGCTTCCCTGACATTGCCCCCACAATAAGAAGAATAAAATTGTATGGACTATTGTATGTACTACTTATCATTATGCATGCTTGCTAAAAATCAGGGAGATGAATACGGTAGTCCGGAAGCTGGACTGAGAAACCACTTGAAAACTGTTCCCATGAATTCAACTTTTCTGTTCAATAATGAGTGTACACTATTATATAAATGTAAACTTTTTTTTCTTTTCCTTTATGTTCATGGCCCATTTCAAATGTTTTCACTGTGTAAGTTAGATATACTTCTATTTGATAGCTATTGGAAAAACACATTTTTATCTGGGCTATTCAGTGTATTCACGGGGAAAGGGTAATCTATCCATGTGACATTTATGAGAAAACAAATTGCTTAAAGGATCCCTTGACTCTTATGGCTTGTTTAAATAGTTGACAAAAAATACAAAATATAGGATACAGTGAAACAAATTGTGCCCTTTTCCTAATTTCAGTTTAAAGAATATGATGGCAGTTTTCACAGAATCCACTTACAGTACAGTCACTGGGCCAGTTCAAAACTGTCACCTTTCTGTTTCTCCTGCCTAATTGGCTGTTGCAGCAGTGGTATAAGGTCCTTACAGTGGCAGAGTTGGACAAGGTCTGCTGATTTCAAGCTGGTCTCCTGCTGGACAAAAACGCTGGCTGAGGGAGGGCTTGCTGGAAAGGATCAGCCCTCACGACCCTTGGAGACCTTCACGTTCCTGAAAGGAATACACAAGGTGAACTGAAAGGAATTATTCAAGATCTAGATCATGAGGACATGAGTGGAAGCTGGCAGAGGTTAGGTTCAGGAGGCATGTGATAAAGTTTTATTTTACAGAGAGAGTGGCTGAGCCATGGAACAGTCTACCAGCGGAGGTGGTAGGCACCAAAACCATTAATGGTTTCAAGCATGGTTGAGACAGAGTTAATGTTTTAGTAGCTACTCAGGGGGGATTAGTAGTAAGACAAGGAGCAAGGGGGTGGATAGTGTAGACAAAAACTCTGTATTGACAAAAGGTCTTAGGGTGTGATAGGGTGTAATGAATGGACTAGTTGGACCATTGGTCTTTTTCTGCCATCATTCTCTATGTTTCTGTGAGTGTTCTCTCTCCAAATCAATATTCTAGAGATGAGGGCTGTTCTTTCTGACCATCAGGCTTTCCCCCCCTCCTCATATTCAGGGTCATCCACTTCTGGTTCTGATGAACACATGTGTCATGCATTACCTCAGCAAACAAGGAGGTACCTACTCCTACTCTCTCTGCAGAGAAGCCATGCGAGTTTGAGAGTGGGCTCTGGCACACGATATGTTCATAATGGCAGTTTTCTGTTCCCACTCTCTGAATGCGCTGGTGGACTCTTAGCCAATTGTTAGCTCAGTCTGATCAGTGGGAGCTCAAGAATGCCATGGCCACAGACTCATAGACCTCTTTGGCTGCTGGAGTCCTCCTGAGCTGGACCTTTTTGCATACTTTGTGTTAAAACATTTGTTTTTTTTATGTCAAATTTGATTGTAACATCTCGGCTGTTGTATTAGCCCTGGGTCATGTATGAAAAAGGGCCTTGGCCCATACACTTACCTGGTAAACAAAAGTTTAAATAAAAATTAAAAATAAATGAGCACTCAATACAAAACTGACATATTTCTGCTCACTTTCTCCAGGGCCAGGAGTTTTCTGGCATGACATTTTGTTCCTCTCCTGAAAGGGGAGGTTTCTGTATGCTTTTCCTCAAATCCCTCTAATAATGTGGGTATTGGTCAATTTTCAGGCAAAGTGTGCAGCACCAGTAGTGATGGCCCCCTCTGGCTTACACAGATTTGGTTCCTGCAGATATGGAATTAATCAATGTAACCCTGATTCCAACCCCTCTAAGTGTTGAACTCTTGTCATGGAAGCAGGGTTCTCTTCTTCATCTGGTCCTTCAATCCCTGCATCATGATGCTTGGCACCTGAGGATGTAGAATCTGCTTGGTCTGGAGTTTCCCATGCAGTCTTGGATGTGCTACTGTTGTCTCATAAGGTGCCTATGAGCTACCCGTTCTCTCTGAAATAGAAACATTTCAGTATATGTTGTGCTTTACATTCACTGGACCTTTTCACATGTCCTGTGCAATAGGTGTTAGATAAATATGCACACCACAGCCATGTAATTGAAAATGTAGTAATTATTTGTGCAGCACCAGGTTGTGCATTAGAGAAAGAGTAATGTGCACTCCAGGACAGCTCAGGTTCCAGTTGCCTTGGTGGTGCAGCTTGTTAGCGTGACCAGAATCGTATTCCAGGTGGCCTGGGTTCAAGTCCCAGCTGAGGCACTTTCTTCTTTCTCTCCTCTGTTTGTAGGTGTTAGATAACCTCCTGTTCCTATTGGACTCTAGCCCTGTGTACTCTTCTGTAAAGGTCCACATTTTGGCTATTTCAGTCATTCATGTCCTCATATAGGGCAAGATAGTGACTCAATTGGAGGTGTCCTGCAGGTTTCTAAAGAGCATCCCACATATGCATCCCATGACCCATAAACCAGTTCCAGTCATGGACATTAACTTGGTTATTAAATCCCTTACAAAGACATTCTTTGAACCGGCTGACACTTGCAAGGTATTTTGCCTGTTCTGAAAGGTGCTGTTCCTGGTGGCCATTACTTCTGCTTGTCGAGAGTCCAACCTTCTTGTGCTAGTAGCAGATCTTCTGTCCCTTGCTTTTCACCCACATTGCATGTCTTTATGCACTAATCTGTGGTTTCTCCCAAAGGTGGTTTCTGACTTCACTCTGAATCAGTCTATTCATCTTCTTGCGTTTCTTTCATCCCCTCGGAATAATTTAAAGAAAGAAAAACAGAAAGCCCCAATGCACTGTACATGTATGATGCAGACATCCAAGTTTCAAATTCCAGTTACAAAGAAGTCTATACTCAAGAGCTAGTCCAAAATATATTTATTGTGCAAAACAAATAAGTTCAAACAGTGCAAACTCTCCTATGTCTGACTACCCTGCTGTGTGCCCTAGGAGCTGCTAGCTTCTCCTTCTAATCACAGCTTATCCACCCACCTTCTCTTTTTTTCATTACAGGTGGCATATGGTTGCAGACCTTCTAGAGGTAGCACATTGAATTATTTCCGGTTGTGTACCCTGCATGGGCATCCTAAATGTTCCAGTTCCATCACAGCTCCTGTATGCTTGGTCCTGGTCTCCTTGTTCTTATTAGTGTGATTTGCCTCTGAGATGACTATGGCAGGAAACTGCAGGATAAAGGAGCCACCCACATTACAGAGGAAGCATCAGTGTGCATCAGCATAGGTAGCCCCAACAAGCAAAGATTTTCAAGTGGTCCTCATGCTGACAGCTTATGGTTCCAAAAGAGTTGCTACATAGAAGTGGTTCCCTTGAAGATCTACTGTTACTGGCAAGTATCACAGCTTTTATCATACAACACTTTAAGATGTCAATTAAGTAAGTTATAAACATAAAGTGTTCATATTTAGAAACAGAAAAGAGACAGACAGAAAAAAAATCTTAACAGTCCATCCGGTATGTTCCTCGAGTCCCTACTCTGAGTCTTTCTAGCATCCATTATTCCCCTCCAGACTTCCCTTTCCCCTTATACATTATTTATTTATTTATTTGAAAATTAATGAAGACAATATCTTGTCTAACTCCTTACAATGCAACCCAATTTCCTTTGCAACTGGCTAGTCACTGTCTGTCCACAGCTGTACTGAGACATTTGCTCCTCCCATCTGCTAACTATTCTGTGACGTAGTACTTCCCAATGTCTGTTTTAAATCCCCTACCTTCTAGTTCATATGCATGATCATTAGTGGTCATACTGTTTCACAGATTGAATGAACTGAATAAACTTTCTGTGTCCACTTTCTTGAACCCTTTCATGAACTTAAAAGTCTCTCTACTGTCTCCCCTTCCTTCTGTCCTTCTGTCCTGACTAGTCTTTCCTCATACATTTTGCCTTGTTGTCCATGGATCATCTTTGTTGCATTCTCTGCAGTTTCTTATCTATCCTAATCCCTCATTAGGTATGGCCTACAGAACTGAATACATTACTCGAGGTGCGGCCTTACCAGTGAGTTGTACAGTGGCACTACCTCCTGCCTCTTCTACTAGTAATCTCTCTGACCATGCACCTCAACACCAGAGTAACAAAAGGATTCTTTAGAGGCACAGGCTGGGGAATGTGTTCCCTTACTGCCACCACCACCTTCCTGGAACCTGCCACAGTCCAGCCTTGTCTCTTTCCAGGTACCCTTTGAGGCAATGGCAGCGGACTTGGTGTCCCCTGGGTGGGGGGAGAGCCTGCCAAATTCTAGCCAATTCAGCCCGGAGTCTAGAGACTCCCCCCAACTCAGCCCAGAGAGGTACATGAAAATGAGGCAACACCTCAGTCTCCAGAAGTTCTCCCTCACTACCACTACACAGCCACTGCATTGCACCAATCCCATAATTTCCAAACCTACTCCCCCATTACCTTAAAAAGCATTTATACTGTTAACCTAGATAGGGTGTTTCTTAATGTCCCTTTTTTGTCCTGGTTGCCCCCTGCTGCTATACCCTAAATAAGTACCAGTCTGCTTCCCCTTGAGCTTTTAAGTAGACATCTGCTTGCTTACTCCCTTTGTACCCTGACCCTAGAAAGGGAGTTATTTGATTTTCTCCATTCCACTTAATCCCTTTGTATTACATCCCTAGTTAGAGTGTTGCAAAAATTCCCAGTTTTGTCCTACACTGACCCTTTGCCTTCCCAGCAGTGAATGTCAGAACAGTGGTAAACAGGTACCTCATCTTAGTCAGCCAGCAGAGTCCCCTACTTCTCTACTTTCTGCTGCGGATGCCTGATGATGCGTAAGACAACAGTCTTACGCTTGTTCCACTGCTGTGCTTTTCCACTCACATGCTGGAACATGATCATGTGTGGGGACAGGTTAGGAGTGTTCACTTTTATACACCAGGTGGACCGCTCTCAGGCAGGACTTCCTGAGTCAGCTAGTGCCTCCAATTAGTGGGCTAGTTTTCTATCTTAGTTTCTCCCATACTACCTGTTACAATTTTAAAGATAAGTTTCAAAGTGCTCCAAACATTGCCTACAAATCTCTTTTTTTCTCTCCCCACTTGCCTTGCTACTTTTAAACAGCAGTACTAGTTAGCAAACCAAAAATGTAATCCTGCTTAGCAGTAACATATTTCTGATCATCTTAGAGTCTTCATTTGGATATTTTAACTTCAGTGAACTATTTTAAAGACCATGGGCCCAATTCTATAAGGGTGGCACAAGTTGCCACCAAACACAACTTGCGCCACCCTCAACTGTGACATTGACCCTGTGCCCTGTTCTAGAAGGGGCAGGGTCACCGCAGCTAAGTCCTGCGACTTGCAACATGCGTCCAGGTACGACAAACAGAGGGCACACCCGCAAGTGCCCTGCATGCCTAGCTAGCCACAATAGGTGCCCTGCAGGGCTGCCCACATCAACTACCCCCCTAGGTGTATAAATAGAGCCCCAAAGGGCTGCCCAACCCCTGCCTCCGAACCCAACATTAACTGCCCCACAGGGCTGCACACACCCCCAGCCCCCTGAAGTGTTCTAACAGAGCCCCACAGGGCTTCCCATACCCCTGGCCCCCTGAAGTGTTCAAACAGAGCTGCACAGGGTTTTCTATACTCCCAGCCCCCCCAAATCCCCCATTGGAACATGCCCCACAGGGTGGTGCTGTCATCCCCCCACCCGTGCCCCGTCCCAGAGTCGCAGCTGAAAATGTAGAAAATACCCTGCCCTGGTAGCCTAGTGGTCCCCCACCAAGCTGTGCCAGCCCACCCAACACCCCCCAATCATCCTCAGCCAGCAACTGGCACAGCCCACCTCTCACCACTATGGGCAGCCACCAACTCAGTTCAGTATGAGCGCGTACTGAAAAGACGTACTCAGAAATTAATTTCTGAGCAGGTCTTTACAGTAAGCACTCATACTGAACTCAGTCAGCAGCTGGCAGTGGTGGTGAGAGGTGGGCTATGTCAGTCTCTGGGTGGGCTGGCAAGGCTGGGTAGGGGGCCACTAGACTACCAGGGCAGGGTATTTTCTGCATTTGTGGCTGTGACTCGGGGTCAGGGCACGGGGTCTTATGTATTCTTATCATACACTCATATGTCAGTTTTACATTACACTCACTACTTTACTGTCAATTCTGTTATTGTACTGCTGATTGTAATCTGACATAAGCATTCACACAAAGTCACATTTCTGGCTATGACTCATGGTCAGGCATGGGTGGGGGGATGACAGTGCCGCCCTGTGGGGCATGTTCCAATGGAAGATTTGGGGGGGCCAATGGTGTGGCCAGCCCTGTGGGGCAGTTACTGTGGATACGGGGGTGGGGGTGTGGGCAGCCTGCAGGCTCTTACAGTTAACATCAGGGGCACTTGGTGTGGGCAGCCCTGCTGGGCACATAATGGAGACATCAGGGGCCGGGGCACCCACTGGGGTATGCTGGGCATGGGGGGTGGGCAACTGTGGTATGCCCACTGGACTGCAGGTGGGTCTATAGGACTCCAGGGGTGTCCGTAACTTACACTAACTAAATGCTGGTGTAACTTACATTGCCAGTTCTCCTCCAGGGGTTCTTGTAGAATTCCAACCTTGGGGACTTTGATGCTGCCCTTCTGGAATGGGGCACAACTGCTGCCATAAACCCCCTAGTGCCATGTTGCAGGGTTTGTCACAACTGCTCAGCATAACAGCTATTCGGCGCAAGCGACCTGCGCCATGTTGCAGGCCACATTGTAGAATTGCGCATGTCGCAACTGCTGGTGTAAGTTGCTACATGCTCCATTCTACTTGGCACAACTGCTGTTACACCAGGCATAAGTGTACTAGATTTGGGTCCCATGTTTAATTACAACTTTTGTAATTTGCATGGATCTACAATGAAGATGGCAGCCCAAGCAATGTTCAAAAATCTTCTCCACAGAAATCACACACTAACTGCTCACAATGTGTTTATAATTCAGATATGTCAGGCTGTTGCCAGCAAACGTTTCTGATGGCCAACAGCACAACATGACCTGATCTGATTTACATCCTTTTTTACAAGGCATTTGATTTAGTAGATCATCAGTTGTTAGTTTCTAGATTAGAGTTCTTGGGAGCTGGTGAGTCTTTCTTGGATTGGATGAGGGATTACCTAACCAATAGGTTTCAAAGGGTTAAGTATGGAGGTGTTGTATCCGATTCTGTATTGGTAATGTGTGGGGTCCCACAAGGCTCCATATTAGGACCGCTTTTGTTTTCTTTGTTTTTTGACCAACAAGTGAATGTAATTAATAATGCTTTTCTAACTCATTATGCAGTTGATGCAGTAATACACATCCAGGGTTCTTCTGTTGGGGATATAGGTGTTTCCTTAACAGAGGAAATGTGTAATTTTCAATCATCACTTATGGCTTGTAAAATGGTTTTAAATAAATCAAAAACAAAGGTGATGGTATTTGGAACCTCGGCTAGATTAAGATCTGAGGGACATTGTTTGGAAGTTAAATCTCTTGATGGATTAATGTTTGATCAAGTGGATACATTTCAGTATCTTAGGGTATTATTAGACTCAAATTTAAGTTACGAACCTCATTTTATGAGGGTAACCTCAAGAATTCACTGTAGAATGGCTCTTTTGTATAGAATTTGTCCATTTCTTATTCCAGAGTTTAGGTTAGCTATCCCTAAACATTGTGTAGTTCCCATTGTGAACTATGCTGCCATTATAACTGATACTGCTTCTGTGACAGTAATCTCAAGGAAATCCACTTTACTTCAGCTGATTGCTAAATTTGCTTTAAACTACCCTAAATTACTTCATCATTGTGAGATTTTGAAAGAAATGGGTTGGTTACTGGTTTCATTAAACTTTCACTATTATGTACTGTAGCTAAATTTACACATAGAATTGTTAACTCTGGGGTTCCGCATAATCTATGTAATTTGCTGAGACCTTATAATGATGGCTACTTTTCTAGGCATTGGTCAGATGGCATGTTTTTTAAGATTCCATTTATGAAAACTAAAAGTGGGCAGAGATCTTTTGCTTATATTGCTCCATTTATTTGGAATGAAATTCCTTATGATATTAAACAGTTATGTTCGCCAAAAATGTTTGCTGATGAACCGAGGATGTTTTTTGAATCTCAATTTGACTGTAAATATTTCATATGACTAATTTTTGTAACAAAGACATTTTATGTCTGCTATGTTTGTATTGTATATGTATTTTTATGTATGTTTTGTAGTGAATGCATGTAATTTTGTGTGGGTCGCACCTGTAAAAGGAACTAGTTTTCCAGTGTGCTTACCCGTTAAGCAAATAAACAAACAAACAAACAAACATCCATGATGGTGGGCCTGGCAAAGGTCCAATAAAACTTAAAAATCCTCCATCTTGTCACAGGAATGAAATAAAGCAAAAAAAAAAAAAAAAATCAGATATATTGATGTTTTGGTTTGTTGTAACCACCAACCAAATGATTTAAGTTTTTATTAACCAGTACTGCTGCTTTCACTGTGAGGAGAACTATAAATATACCTTTAAGGTAAAGCTAGATGGTTACACTCCTCTCTGTCTGCAACTCTGTATGCTTTGTGTACCACAGCAGTGACTGTACATTGGTGAGAAGCTTGCATGTACCACAGTGTCAAAGGCCTTGTTGAAACTGAAATAGACTATGTACAGTCCTACTGTTGTCCACCTCCCTGGTCATCCCTTCAAATACTGTGATAAGGTTCACTTGGCATGATCAGACCCTCATAAAGCCATAGTTAAAGGGGGTGAGAACCTCAGCCTCAGCCAGGTGCGCCATTATGCTCTCCTTGACAATGGCTTCCAGGACCTTGCCCAACAGTGATAACAGCTTGACCAGCTTGTAGTTGCCAGGAATGGTGCTGAGTTAGAATGACACAGCTTGATATCCTTCACTTTATGTATGAAACATACATAATTCAAAATTATATCCTATTGGCAACTTACAAGACTGTTCAATACATTATATTAAAGGGCCTCTGATGTCTCTTGGAAAATACAGGAACTTTAATGCAGTTCTAATTGCAGTTCCTAAATGTTCTGTTTTTATCATCCTTTTACTCTCTGTCATTAGGCAATATGTACTGGAAACAAGATCCTTGTCCTTCGGGCATGATGCCATAATCCACGGCATGTGACACCGTAATCTTTCCCATATCGATGAATGTGACTCATAAACAGAGGGTTATGCCATCGTGTGTAGACAGGCAGCAGGAGAAGATGGAATCTGAGGGACAGAGATCACATTTCAAGCAGCTGTCCTTAGTAATAAAGAGGGAAAGACAAAAACAGAACGTATGTGAAATATAAGCAGACTTGGGTAAATATGGTTTTCAAAGTTTTTCTAGTGCTATAAGTTAGCAATAAGACATGACAGGGTGTTGGTTGTTCTGTGATAACCGCACTTCTAGGTGCATGGTAAGGCACAAAGCCGCAGGCCGCGTGTCCTTCTGCATCTAGGCTTGCAGTTATCACAGAACAACCAACACCCTGGAGTGTCTTATTGCGCTTATAAAATAGGCTGTAACTATTGAAAGATGGCACAGATGAGTGATTTTAATTTTAATACTATTGTAACATTTATTTGAATAAATAATAGAGAATTTCTTTAAAAAGGGAGAAAAAAATAGTTCATTACTAAACAGTTTGGGATGGCCAAAATAATAGAATGTTTAGAGCCACATACTACCCTAATTTAACCTGTTTATTTGTTTCTTAGCGTGTTTCTGTTAAAGTTCTAGTACTATCTTTTTTTTAATTGGTATGATGCAGAGCCATAGGAATGCTCAAGCTGACAAGCTTACAGAAAGCCCCGATCGTACCACCACCTTGAAGGAACTAACACTGACAGTTTGTACAGTCAAGTAACTCCTTTAAGCTTGATTTACTGTACTAGCTTTCAGCTACTGACTTCCTGTGACTGTCTTCAGCTTGTGTGGGGAGAGGCATAATGGGGGAAGGTAATGGGTAAACAATGTAATTTCTGGGTTTAATAGCCCCCCATTCTGTTCTGGTGCATGCCATCTTCCATTATGGTGCAAATAATTTCAGGGCTTTTTGGACCATCCTACTAGGACTACTTGTGGACCGCTGTCACAACATTTTTTTAGAAACATCTGGTGAGGTCTCCCCCACCCCAATAATCACTCACATCGAGTTCCCGGACTGTTTTTGTAGCATGTTCATGGGGCACAAATGTGGAGCACTCCTGTACCCTATACAGCTACTGTTAAGAGCAGTGCCAGTTCCAGTACACAATGGAGGTACTCTTTCTGCTGCCAGAGCAGCACACATTATAACATTGAAGTGTTGCATGACTTTTTTTAAAAAAAGAAACAAAGCTCTAAGGTTGGTGAGGGTCATGACCTGGATGAAGTCGAGTCTCACTACATTCCTGTTCTACACTAGTATGCTATAGTATGTTTTTCCCCTTTACAGGGTGGGTGAACACTTACTGGACTGTGGTATCAGACTGCTCAAGACTGGGGATTTGTGGCCTCAGATTTCAGCATACTTTGATGGCAATTAAAAGCAGGTTAGTGCCAACAAGAAAGGAGCACTCATATGTTGCCATTGTATGTATTTTTTATTTTAGTTTTTGTTGACCAGGTAAGTGCACTAGACAGATTCTGCCTGTTTTCAGGCATGACCTGATGGAGGGGGATACAGATGAATGCCAACTGACTTTGAACCAGATTAAGCTGTTGGTGGTATTTTTAGTGAATGAGGAGAAATTTGGCCAGGGCACTGGGGAAATTCCCCTACTCTGTTGGCAGGTGGCACTGTTCTGCAGAGAGATCCTCAGTAGTATGGAAGAAGACAGTGCAGGAGGACATGCTGCTGGACACCAGCATATTCAATAAAGTGAGGGGAATGGTTCAGCTGGGAGGCACCAGAGTGGTGGCCAGCTTTCGTACCTCGTCCCTCGCCATTCAGGGCAATGACTGATGGTGGTGTGGACACTGATATGGGTGGAGCTAGTAAAAGCTCCACCACGCCCAAGATGAACCTGGTACTGATACTGGCAGATATTCCTGTTGCAGACACAGATGAGGAGATGGAGATTTGACTCCATGATACAGAACAACGCTTTCTGAAAGTGGAACAATAGTACCAAGTGGCTAAACTCCGTGCCAACGATGAGAAAAAAAAGAAGAGGTCTGTACCGTGCTCACTGGAGACTACTCCTGATCTGCCTCCTAAAGTTTTCATTTTTTACACTGGAGCTGATGCCAGAACTGGACCCGCTGTATCAGAGCCTGAGCAATGCCAGCACACACACAATGAGTCAAAATGGTCCCCAGAGCGAGCCTTAGAACAGGCTGGATGACTCCATCTCAAATCAGGTCAGTGGGTAGTGGACCCTAAAATCCCACTTCCTGGTTCTTCAGGTCCCAAGGCAGTTTCATGTACAAATCCTGCTGAGCCCTCAGTACGAGAAGCCCAGCAACAAGGGGTTACTGCTGCAAATGTGGGAGATAACATTTCCCTATCTCTAGAGACTCCAACCGCCTTGTCTCCCACGGGCAGTCTCCCACAGCTATACCAACAATACAAATGGAGCAAGCTGAGCCTGGGCAAACAGGTTCTATCTCCTTTTCTCCCATAGAGACACTTTCACAGGAGGAGTTTTTTGATGCTCCTAATGACACAGGCAATCCCCATGCTTCAAGGGTAGAGATTGGCATTGTTTCTGTTCTCCCTACAGAGGAAGAGACTACTTCCACAAAAAAGGCAGTGCCCACCTATGCAAGTCTCTTTCAGAAGCCTGTCTCCTTGGCTAAATGCCATAATGCAGTCAGGTTATGTTTTTTGGGTCCCACTAACACCATGTCAGATTGCTTTTATGTGGGGAAAATCCTCTTGAAACAAATGCTGAGATTTTCTCCAGCCAAAGTGTATGCTTTGACACACACCCCAGGGGAGAACACCTATGACATAAGTTTTAGGTCCCCTGACATTTTAAATAGATTCTAGATGAAGTATGCACTTCTGAAAACAAACCCAGTGTGGGCCCATTTCCAGGCCATACCACTTACTTTTTCTCAATAATATAGTAAATGTGGTTGACATCACTTACTGGCTTGAGAAACAATGCAAGTTTCAGAATAATCCTGAGCCAAACTTAGATTCAGAAGGCTCCTGGAATGGGGGATAGTAGTATAAGGTAAATCTGACCCAAACTGAGGAGGGTCTCCAACATGTCCCCAGTTGTTTTTATTTGGACTGGGATAAAGGTATCATTTTTTATCCTGGACAACCCCACCACTGTTACAAATGTGGCTTTAGTAGGCACTTAAATAGAACTTATGATACCCTGAAATGTGCACAATGTGGAGAACTAGGGCATGTTACGTCTGATTTTCATCACTCAACTAAATGTAGTTTATATGACAAAAAAAAATTACTTTTCAGACTGCCCATGGGCGGCACATAACACCACAAATAGATACTTTGGTATACAAGATTTCTGTATTAATACTGCTGTGAAAGCTGCACAGAGACTACGAGAACCCCCCCCCCCCTTGGGAGAGAGCACTCAGGGGTTCTTCCAAGTCACACTGTCGGGCCTCCTGCTGAACCACAACACACATCCTTGCCTGCAAAAGATTCACTTTCTACCCCTTCCCTCCCTTAGTTGGAGAACGCTGTTACCCCTGTTCCAGCCACTGACACAACAACTATGCCACGACTCTCCCACCGGAAGATGCTTTTGTTATTGTTAACAATAGGAGACGTAGTCTAAGGAAGAAGAGCACAACCCCTTTGACCCCGGGTTCCTATCAAATTCCCATGCAAAATGCTTACACAGCATTACAAGAAGAAGACACTGATGCTGGGACAGAATCAGACTCTACTTCAGTACAATCTTCCCAAGTAGAAGGGGTTCTAATACAGAACAAATGATGAAGGATTTGAACAAACTCCCCCAAAAAACTAGAATGGGATCCCGTAAATGTGTTAAAAAAAAACAGTGTTATTTGCATGTAGAGATGGGCGAAGTGGCTCAAATTCGCTCCATGAAGTGATTCGCTGAGTGAAGGTGAATTCACTAAGTGCTCCACAATGCGAAGCGGAGTACCTCGCGTTATAATGGGTAATGCAAAGTCAATTGAAAACAATGACTTTGCATTACTCCGCCTTCCCAAACCACTACTCCACCAATTTTTAAAGCAAAGTATATTGAAAACAATGTACTTCGCCTCACTTCACCTTGTTTTTAAGCTCAAAAGGTGAGTTTTGCAGTGATTCATACTAACATACTACCATACTATTTGCCAGCAGATTAGGCCTTACGGTCTATCGAGTCTGCTTGAACCTTAGATCCTTAGTTGGGTGCCGAGGCCCTCCCATCCCTTGTGCTCCAGAAGCCCCTATCATCCATCCCCACCCCCCTGGGACAGGCCATCATCTGATACATCCACTTTCTGTGTCTGTCCCACCCTCTCTTGAAGCCCTCCACTGTGGATCTCTGAACCAGCTCGCCAGGCAGTGCATTCCAAGGGTCCACCACCCTCTCAGTGAAAAACCTCCTCCTCTTTTCCCCCCTCACCCTTCCACCTTCCAACTTCAAACCATGCCCTCTGGTGATACCTTCCTGCTTTAGTCTAAAGATCCCCTCCATATTTACCCTATTTATTCCCTTGAGGTACTTGAAGACCTCAGTCATGTCCCTCCTGTCTCTCCTCTCCTCCAATGAAAACAGGCAGAGCTCCTCAAGTCTGTCCTCATACATCAAATCCCCTAGCCCTCGTATCATCTTAGTTGCCCTCCTCTGTACCCTCTCCAGCAGCTGTATGTCCCTCTTCAAGTGTGGTCTCCAGTACTGTACACTGTACTCAAGGTATGGTCTAACCAGTCCATTGTACAGCGGCAGAATCACTTCCTTGCTCCTAGAGGTGATCCCCTTATGATGCATCCCAACATCCTGCTTGCCTTGCTAGCCGCTCTCCTGCACTGCTCAGAGTTATTCATACATGCATCCACCATGACCTCTAGGTCTTTTTCCCCTATTGAGGCCTCCAGTGCCTCCCCTCTCAGGGTGTACCTGTGTTTAGGGTTTCCCCGACCAAGATGCAACACCTTGCACTTGGTGATATTGAAATTTAATTTCCATGTGTGAGCCCAGCTTTCCGGGTCACATGGGCTCTAGATTGTTCTGCACAGCCTCAGTTTGGAGTAGTGTGTCTAGGAAGCTGTAGGAGACAATCTAATCTGAGAGCTCTCTGCTATTCAAACCTTCTAAAAGCTGTTAAAAAAGCCTTTTTGAGTCTTTTTTTGCTGAAACTTTAGTTAATCGATTATAGAAAAACCTTCCTGTGCTCTTACCATCAAGCGTTTATAGTTTGTGTGTGGATTTTGAATGTTAATGTACAACATTCAGTCTGTGTACTGAGAGACAGTGGAAGTGTGCTTTAGGTGAGGAGCGTATCTGTGGTGTAGGTAGATTAACTTGGAGAAAAAGAAAGTGCTTTCTGTTTTTGTGATATTTTTCTTGTATAACTGCGTTAATGTACACGCAATAATGTTTTCAATAATTCTTGCCATTTTTTTGCTGATTGTTGTGGTGCAGCAGAGCATAATTTTAGTTTGTTTAAAATATGTGGTTATATTACTGAAGTTTTCAATTTTCTACGCATTAGTGTGTGTGTGAGTATGTGTGTGATGCGTGTCATCAAATCAGACACCTTTTATTTGTGCCACATAATTTCGGCAATGTGAACCTGCTATCCACTGCAGCTGTGTAATTGTTGTACTTCTTTGTGGTATCTTTACCGGTACTAGTACCAGTGACTGTTACTGCAGCAGTGCAGTACACTGCCCCCCCCCCCAGGCCCGCCCAAACCGGCAAAGGTATTCTTTTCTAGATTTGAATTTCTGATGGTGAGCATTGGTTAGGTGTTGTGCCTTTGCATCTGCATCTCTTCCGTGCAAAGTGCAATCTTAATCTGTCTGTGCATTTGCATCTCTTTAGGGCCCAATCTCCATCTCTAACTTAAGTCACAGTTGTTTCTTTGGCTTCCCTTCAGAGTACTGGACAGGTGTGGTGCATAATTCTGCATGAACATTGTACTCATTAATATGCGTTTTTAAGTCAGGACCATCATCACGAGTAACTCATGATACAAATCACGTTCTTCATCATCACAGTTACAAATGCAGTCACAAATCACGATTTACAATCACGTCACAAATCACAGCATTAATGTTTTTTAACAGTTACTTGGATGTATTGTAAGCCTGTTTTGTAGTATCTCTTCATGCTTTACCACCCCACCATTGTACTCATTAATGAGTGTTTTTAAGTTGGGGAGTTTTGTGCCACACCTCATCAAGGCCTGGGGAATTACAGTCATAGGCATTCGCGTTTCTTTATCATCACAGTCACAAATGCAGTCACAAATCACAATTTACGATCACGTCACGAATCACGACATTCATTTTTTTACTAGTTACGTGAATGTATTATAAGCCTGTTTTGTAGTATCTCTCCATGCTTCACCACCCCACCACTGTACTCATTAATGAGTGTTTTTAAGTCGGGGAGTTCTGTGCCACACCTCATCGGGGCCCAGGGAAGTACAGCCATAGGCATTTGCATTTCTTCATCATCACGGTCACAAATGCAGTCACAAATCATGATTTATGATTACGTCATGAATCAAAACATTAATTTTTTTACTAGTTACTTTGATGTATTGTAAGCCTGTTTTGTAGTATCTCTCCAGGCTTCACCACCCCACCATTGTTCTCATTAATAAGTGTTTTTAAGTCAGGGAGTTGGACAGTGTCTGCAGTACATACACAGACTGGAAAGAAGACTGACTGCATATATGCAATTTAGCACAGTATACTTGCGCTGCTCAGAATACAAAGTGTCACGCACATGGAAGACAACAAAAAAAGGGCATAATTACATACAAGGGTCAGGGACGATGGAGAAATACATTTTATAACAGAGCAAGGAAGGTGTGGGGGGCACATGGTGTGAGGAAAAAAAAATAATGTGGGATCCCATGGTGATCCAGCAGTAGTTCCAGCATAGGCATAATTTGCAACTGGTGTCCATCTATGTGATCCAGCTACTGCTGCACAGCACTGACCCTCTTGTTGTTCTCCTTGATAGCACTCCAGAGAACTGCCAAGTCAGCCTGTGTCACACACAGTTCTCTGGGGTCCACATATTCTACAGGCTGACCTGCTGGTGGTGGTGGGGGGGTACTGGTGGAGCAGCAGGTGCTGCTGTGGCCCTCCTCTTCTTAGGGATGCCACCATGCACAGCTGCACCCTCTGCCACAGAACAGCCATCAGGTGCAGGCATAGTCTGTTCTGGGGCAGCCTGCCACTCCAACTGGTGGTGATTGAGCATATGGGTGTGCTGGTCCACAGTCCCCAGGTGGGTCCCCCAGAGGCCATGGAGCACCTCTACCTCACATAGGTGGCTCTTGACCACACTTCTGTCCCCCCGACACAGTCAAAAAACTGCCAAACAACTGAGGTACGAGGAGGACTGGGCACAGGCAGGTGAGAGCCAGATGAACTGGCAGCCGGCTGGTCATGGTGCTGAACAGGGATGGGATCCACACCTGGCCCAGGGGACCAGGCACATCCTGCTGCAGAGGACCTGGTGCTGGACTTGGTGGTGGTGGTTCAACTGCCTCAGAGTCAGGACAGGAGGCGGCGCTGGTCCTGCTTCGGGGGGGGGCACTCACAAGTTTCGAGAGGCTCAAAAGGAATGGGCGCCCATGCCCCCACACATGCGCACAGTATGATGCTTACCACTACTACACTCTCCCAGAGCTGCCCCTGCCTCAGACATTCCCTCACCCTGGTCCATCTCTCCTACTGAGCTCCATCAGTCCGAGCAATCACTACTCACACTGTCACACAACACACAATCACAGTCACACAGACAAACATCTACTTATAAAGGTAAGAAAAATAAAAATTTACAGAAAGAACAAATTAAGTAAATTAGAGTACAGAAAAGACAAAAAGATTGAACTTTTAAAAAAGCTGTTGGGTCTAAATCAAAGTTTAAATCTCCTCCTCGCTCTGATCTCAAAGTATCAGCAGTCACAAAATACACTCCTCTCTCTCTGTCTGCATAGGAGAAAGTAAAAGTGTCTGCTTGTATGACTCATTTCCTTCCTGCCTAGCTAAAGAGCATGTGACTTACAGTACTGTAAGCCATGTGATGTGTGGGGCTGCCAAATCTGAAACACCTAGTGGATCATTTAGAATCATAAAAGGAAAGCAAAGATCCATTAAAAACAATGACTTCACCCTTACTTAGCATTGCCATTCCATATGTGAAATTAAGTATGTAATTAAGGTAAGGCACTTTGCATTGCCCTCTCCGCGTAGCAGAGTGGCAGCATGAAGTGCCCACTTCACGTTCACTTCGCCGGCTGAATTTTAATTCACTGCATCTCTATTTGCATGGTTTGGGTCTGATGATTTTTTCACCCATAGATAACTTCCAGCCTTCAAAACATCTCTAATGAGTGGGTTATATGATATTAAAGTTGCGTCTCTGAATACAAATAGTATCCAGTCAGAGAGGAAACAGCTTTCGATATATGCTTTGTTTGAGTCTGCTTCACAGGATGTGGTTTTCCTCCAAGATACCAGGCTACATACCCATCAAGAAATGGAACAAGCCACTCAAGGTTGGATATGTGGGGCGACATATTGGTCTACAGGGGAAAATGTATGGAGTGGAGTGGAGTGGGTATCTGCATTAATAAATCTACTGCTAAGTTAATACAGCTTTTGGATATCTTTCCAGGTCAGGTTCTTATGGTAGATGTTATCCTTCATAATTTGCCATGTAGGTTTTTCAATGTTTATGCCCCACAATTGAAAACTGCCAGGATAGAACTTTTTCACGCTATACAACCTCATCTCTTTACAGCCAGATATATGTTTTTGGGTGGGGACTTTAATTGCAGCCATTACCTTAAGGATAGGGGTTTGAAAATGCACAAAAGGTATTGTGATGCAAATTGTCTGAACAGCCTCATACCATAAACTGGGTTAATAGATGCTTTTGTACATTCTGGAAAACCTGAGAAAACATTTTTTGGGGAACTTTAGCAACTAGAATAGACTTTTGGTTTATCTCCTCTTCCTTGGAGATTAAAACTACCAAAACACAACCAATAGTTTCTTCAGATCATACTATACTAGAATTAATGGTTTCCAGTTACGATAGTATGCATCATGGCCTGGGATACTGGAGATGGAATTTAGAACTGCTTTCCCTACCATTAGTAAAACACGGTTTTATATCCCTACTTGAAGCTCAGAAATCAGTCAAACTCCTATATGACACCTCCCAGGAAAGGTGGGAAGATACCAAACATGATATAAAAAGTTATTTCCAACATATTGGGTGGCTTAATGGGAAATATAAAGCAGACAGGTACCAAGCCTCCAGAAATAAGTTTCAGGATCTTTTGTCCCAGACATCTCATGTTAATGATCAGGTTATTACAGAACTGACAGAGATTAAACAGAAATTGAATGATGTCCAATATAATAGACTTAAATCCATGGAACAGGAACACAGATTTGGGACTCAAGGGAAACAAGATTTTATGAATCCCGACCATTTCTGTGCCCAACAGAACCAGCAGAAATATATGACACTATTGCAGGATATACATGGTACTATTTTCACTACAAAAACAGATATCTTAAATACTGTAGACAACCATGTTAAATCTCTTTCTGGTACAGATGTAACACCAAACACTTCATGCCATGCATGGCTCGCTGGGTGCACGCTGCTGCAAGCTTCATCACTGGATACTGTGGCTCTCACTTCCCAGATCACACAACAAGAATTGTCTACTACCCTATCACAGGTTAAAGATGGCTCAGCTCCCGGGAAGGATGGGATCCCTTATGAGCTTTATAAATTTATTTTTTCAGTACTAAAATAGGAATTTTTAGAATTATCACAGGACATTCTGGCATTGGGGAATTTACCAGACAGTACGGGAGAGTCTCATGATCTTTATGTTCAAAGCAGGAGATAGGACTAATTTACATAATTGGTGCCCTATTATACTTGTCAATATTGATTTTAAACTCCTTACTAAACTGTTAAATAACAGACTTATGATTTGTGCTACTTCCCTCAATCACCCATCTCAAACTTGTACTATTCCTGAATGGAAAATAACAGACAACCTCCTTTTATTAAGGGAAATAATGCATAGAGGGCACAAGGGTGAATTAACAGGTTTCATCTAAGCCTCGACCAGGCCACGGCTTTCGATAAAATAAATCATGCCTACATTTGGGACTGCCTAAAAAGGTATGGGATTTCACTCACATTCATCCAGTGGATACAAACCTGTTATGTTTCTGCAACAGCCCAAGCATATTGTAATGGGTGGTTAGGCCAAAAATATGCCATAAAGAGGGGAGTTCAATAAGATTGTCCACTTAGCCCACTTCTTTATATTTTTAATTTATACCCTTTGATAAGACAAGTTAATGACAATACTGATATCCATGTGGTGTCCTTCTTCAGCATGGATAAAGAAATAAAAAGCATAGCATATGCAGATGATATATGTTTTATCATTGGGGCTGAGATTCTGTTAGGCAGGTAGGATAGGTCTTGCATGATTTTACTAGTCTGACAGGAGCGCAAGTGAACTTTGAAAAAAGTATATGTCCCCCTATTGGTATAGTGGAAATCTCAGAAACTAAAATTATAGATAGTCCCATAGTCCAAGAGTCCTGCACTATTTTAGGGCTGCATTTGGCATAGGAGACCTAGCTCTTCAAAACTGGACTTGTAAATTCCAGTCGGCACAGGAAAAAGTAGCAGTATGGAATAAATAGAGACTGTAAACTGAAATGGGTTTTTATGGTGAAAACCTTTTTATTACCTATGTTTCTTTATCTTAGTGCAGTTTTTAGCTTGCCCCACAATTAGAAACGAAAGCACATAGTTGTTTTTTCTCTTGTATATGGGGCAGTAGGCTGAATCCTATTAAGAGGAGCTTATTATTCTGGGAGAAAAAACAGGGTGGACTCAAAATGGTGAACCTCATTGTATTTTTCTTTTCCATGTTTGTCAATATTAATATCAAACCTGTTTTGCTTTGCCAAACTAAATAGCAGATGCCATGGGTAGAGGATTCTCTAGCAGAAATCCTTCCAATTTGGCCTCTCCATACTAATATTCCAAGACAAAGATCGATACAACTTACAGATACACTTAAGGTATGTTTTGGGGAAATTAAACTGTGGGGTTCAGCTAAAGAATACATAATTAGAAACAGTAGGAAAGATCTCTAAATGTATATTTTACAGAATTTTTTTCCAGGATACTGCACATTTTGATTCTAAGACAATACTGGAAAGAAACTTAATAGGCAAAATTATGGCATCTTCCCATATACCACCATATATGTGGGATGTCATGTGGCTTTCCCTACATGAGAAATTGAATGTTAAGGAAAATTTGAAACATAAGAGTATTGATGACAGGTATTGCCCTAGAACTACATGCCATGGGACAATAGAAACTATGGAACATTTGTTCTTGGATTGTCCCTTTGTACAGAATTTTTGGTACATTTTATGGAACAAATTGCCCACTTTTCCTTTTTATAATTTAACCTTAGAAGTGTTGTGCCTTGGAATTTTTCCCTTTCTTTGGACTAAACATCATAGGACAATGTTTTGGCTGTTTTTGGTTTGTTTTAAGTTTCACATATGGCATGTGTGCTGCAGGCTCACAATCAAATAATTGTGTTTTACAGCAGAACAACTATTTTAATGACTGAGAATGTTGTTAAGAAACAAAGATCTCAAGAGCATACTCTGGTTCTCCCTAGGATGTTTCACGACTGGTGGAGTAACAGAGATTGGTTGTCATGACCTTATGAGAGTTACTGGGAGTGAGGTATGTTTTTTTTTTTATTTTACACTACTGGTTGTGCCTTGTGTAGTGTGACATGCTTGCTTCTAGGATATAGGAAAATATTTGCTCTCTCTGGGTTGGTTTTATTTTTGATTATGATTTTTCCAAAATATAAGACAGGAAGTTTATTTTCCTTTTTGTTGTGTATATTGAAATTGCATATTAGTCTAGGATTCTCCCCTTTTGGGCATGAAATCATGTTAGGACTGTAACCTAGACCTCATATGACTACTATACCTATTTGACTTCTGTTTTCTTTCTTTACCTTATGCTTGGAGAAGTAATTTGTGTGAATTAACACGGTTCATAATTAATTGTTATTTAAGGTTGCATTACAAATCCCCCCCACTCTTCTACATGGGGGGTGCATTTTTAGTCTTCTGATTTATTTTTGGGTTCTAAATAATTATTTGAAAGTTGACTAAGAAATATATGAATATACTTATTTTGAGTTCTCTTATGATTTGATTATTTATTTTTTTAGTGAGGGGAGAGGGGAGTTTCATTTTAGTTTTCTGATTTAAAGTTTGGGTTCTAAAGATTTGTTGAAAGTAAATGAGATGATGTATGAATGCAATACTTCTTTGCCTTTTTTGTTTTGTAAAGGTTGTGATGTATGATGTTAATACTTACTTATGGTCTTTTCTTAATCTTATGATTTTGTGTGAAGAAACACTTTCTGGTTTGTATTTTGTTTTCATGTTATAATAAAAATTCCCCTACTCTTTTTTGAGAAGTGCCACGGGACCTTTAACATCCACCTGAACTACCACCAGAACAGGCAGATGGTACCTCGGTTTATGTCTCATCCAAAAGACGGCACCTCTGGAGTGCAGTACCCCACTCATGCTGCACTACAGTGTCAGTAATAGGATTTAATCTAAGTGCCTGGTGTGAGAATAGAACTCATAGCCTTCTGATCTCCTGGTTTCAGAGGTGTGTGTGCTGCCTGCTGAGCCACTGATACTTTAATTCAATGATGTACTGTTTCATATGAAAACTACTATGTTTTCAGGGATTTTGTAACTTGGTGCACTTGTGGGGCCATCTATGTGTGTCCTACAGTAAAATGTCTGCCTGACATTCTTCTGTAGAACACAAATAAGCATTCACATCTGGTTGACCTTCTTACAGCTGGCCAAAGCTTCCTAATCCAGTGGTTTTCATCCCTTATACCACTGGGTTCTGAATCCTTTCAGCCAATCAGAATTCATGAAATTAAAAGCTTATTTTATTTTTGTCTCTTTAATACTGCATGGAAAACAAGAACAGTATTTCATACTCAGTACCATTAATTCTGCTCACAACAGTGACATACTGTACAATTACTTGCATGCATGTATTCAGCATTTCTCCATATTTATTTAGTGATTTATTAAGCAGTTTAAAATATAACATCCTCTTTCAGAAGTAAGAGCAGACTAATCATGGTTATATTTTCCATATAGTTCAATACCAGCTTCCATTTGATAGGGGTGGTTTTCCCTGGGGAAAGCAACCTTTGAAGAATGAGAAAAGAGTAGTCTAGCATACAAGGTGCTGCAACACCAAGCAGAGTGAGATTACACTCTTCCAGGTGGGATGTGACTGTCCTTCAGAGCCACAATAAATTCACTTTGCCTCTGCTTACTTGTTATTTTACATTTTTTGTTTCCTTTTTGTACAGTCTATTCTGCTTGGCTTTTCTACTGTTTATGTTTGGGGTATTGTTGCAAACCCAGCTTCATTGCACCCATTTTTTTATGTTGGATTACCCAAGAAGCTGGACTGCCCATTAAAAATAAATGAAGGAGGTCTGCAGTGCACACTTCCTGTGTCAACAGATTTCTTTGCTCATTATTGTAAACCAGGTACTCATATTCCCATTAAAACATGGTTTGGAGATAATATTCCTGCTTGAGATGTCACATGCCTTTTTTTTAGTAATTAATTCCTGTTGTAGGTGACAGCTCCATGGGTGATCAAGCACTCCCACTGTTCAATTGAGCACCCTTAGTTTTTGCACCTAGAAAAATTATATTACAAAACTGGCCAGGGCAAGTAAAATACTTTTTATCAGCAGTAAGCACGGTAATGTTTTAAGTGTGCACCCTACTCTGATACCTGTTGTTTCAATATGGAAGTAGCATCTTTACCTCAAAGGCAGGAATGGGGTAGCTGAAGATATTCTTGCCTTCTAAAGTGACATTTACTTCATCATCTGCCAGGTTTAGGATCTGAATGAAACTTTCTTTTACCTGAGGCTCATGCATCGTGGTTTCCTGAAACAGAGATAAAGAATTAGCATTTGAGTAACTGTAGGTTTGGCATTTTAATTTAAAATATAAAAATACTTTGTGTGTTTATATTAGCAATGTGATGCTTCCGATAAATATGCTTTCTATGTCAAAAATATTTTTAGCTTACAGTTTTTCTCTGTCAGGTATGCAGAAGGTATTGACATTAAAGCAGAAGTGCACGTTACTGAGAACATTTGTAATCTTTTTTCTCTTTTAAATTGCCCTCCCCCATCTTGTAAGATGCAATTTTCCCTGTTTTGAGTCTGCTTTTGTGTTTTTTTTAAATCTGTTGGTCCCCTTGTCACCGGTGCTTCCTTCTCGATTTGGTTACCTCCCAGCCCTGTTTGCAGCTTTTCTGTCACTTACCCAGCCTGCAGAAGTCCATGGGGAGCTTTGCTCATCATGGTGGACTCTGCTGGGGATGGAGGCAGATTCTCCATAGGTTCCTCAAATACTGTATTGAAGAACAATGGGCAGCCTAGTTTTGTGGGCCTGTGAATACCAGTTTAATTCTGCCTTTTCCCATGATTTGTTCCCCTTTCTATCATAATATGGGCAGCGAGGACTAAGAGGAGAACATGCACATGCAGTGGATGACTGCATGCTCCAGAGTCAGCCTGTATCCTCCTTCTGAGTGTACCTCAATCTTCGACACTACCTGTGGTATTACAGGGGTGGAGACTGCAACCCTCCTTCTCCTGAGAGGGAGAGCACTCTCTGGGATGCTTGATCCTCCTCCATCTAGCTGGACCCCACTGATCTGGGCTCATTTCTGAACCCTGGTAGCTGGTCTTGTGAATGGTAGCCTTTTTTTTTATTCTGAAATAAAATTAAAAGTAGTGCTGCTCTTAACATGGCTATCTTCAGGTTTTCTTCAATGTTATCAGCTGCCTCTGAATAACCATTGATTAACATCACATTTCTAGTGGCTAACATGAACTAGCATGCGACAGATACCATACTCTGACCTAATGGCACAGTGGGTGTTCAAAAGCAACTGAGAATATTGACAGAAATCTGGGGATAAATCTGGGGATAGCCATATTACAAAGACTGCTCTTTTAGTCATTTGAATTTGGAACAAAATGCTAATGTAGACTTACAGCTGAGGGAAATGGCATCTCACAAAACTGGAGAAAATGGGCAGTCTAAAACAGACTAAAAAGGCATAAGTAAGCAATAAGCCATGTGTGTGTGTGTGTGTGTGTGTGTGTGTGTGTGTGTGTGTGTGCACTAAAGGATTAACGATGCACATCCCAGGAGTGTAGTAAAGCATGAGGCTAAAGGCTGAGTGTCATTACGCCTCCCACGAGTGCATCATTAATTCTTTAATGCACACCCCAAAGTGGCTTATTGCATCAAGAAAAATGGCTAATTGTAATTTTGCATAAAGCAAGAAAATAAAATAGGCATAGTTTTATTTATTTAGGAAAAATGTATTTTAAATGGTGTATGGTTAACATGGTAAAAAGCAATTAAAAGTTCCTGGTTTTTGTTCCTGTTTTTATATTGAATCAGGCTTGTAAAGGAACGTAGCCAGAGCCAGCAGGTGGTACTGTGTGTCAGGTTTTAGGTATGTTTGTGTATGTGGTCTTCCCCCACCAAGGTGCCATTTTTCCATTTTTTTTTGATTTTGCAAAGTGAATTTCAAGTTGCTGTAGAGTATTGCCCCCTTGCAATTCCCCCCTCCTGCCCACCCAGTGTCTGCTTTACAGCCTGCTCACTTACTTTCAGTCTTGTTTCCTCACATTGGCCAGCTATCCCACTTGTTTAGTCACTAAGGGAGCCTGCTCACTCACTTTCTTGTTTCTTCAATTTTGGCTTGCTCACTCACTCACTTACTATGAGTATTTTGCTGAAGGTCTGCTTTGAGTTTTGGGGATCACGGTCCAAACAGGTTTGACTCGAGTGGTCAAAATCATGTGAAGCAGTTAATTTTTTTAAGATTCCAAGCAGCTGTGTGATTTAACTTAATGATGCTGCCTATGTTGAGGCTTTACTGGAGACACCACTGACACTGTTACTGATGGCCCTGATCTTGGTGTTTAATGGCTTGGTAGGCAGTAATGAAAGTGAGCCGACATTGGAGGCTGGTAGAACAGTCTGTTCAGCAGTTGTGAAAGCGGCTGCCGATGTGTAATAGAATCAAGAAGTGTGATTCTGGAGGCTTACTATTCAAAATTATTTGTGGGGATCCATGAAAATTATAATGACAGCCTGTGAGTCACTTTTTGTTTTACTTAGAGATGTTACTTATTTAGAGTGAGGTACTTTATATTTCACAGTAGTAAAGTAAAAGAACATAAAGATGTGTCTACTGACTTTTTCATTTGGTGCGTATTCATATGGCTATTGTTAGTGTTGGTAATTAGTTTTTTTAAACAGAAATTAAATTAGGCATCTGATTGTGCATGAATAGGTAGCTAATGTACAATCAGGTGATATCTCTCATACAAAAAGGGTTTCAGGATTTTTCTTGCCATTTTATAAGTACAAATGCTTCACACAATATAAGCACTGCTGCTTTAAACTGTCACTGTCACCTTTGGTTTTCCTCACATTTGGAAAACCTGGACATCTCCATAAATAAGGCAATTTATTAAGCAATGATATTTAATCTTCCAATCAGTAATTATATCATTTTCACTAAAAAGAAAAGCATTAGTACAGTCAGAAAGATTGTGAGAAACAGAACCACAGGATCTTAAAGATACTGTGGAGTATTGATAAAATAGATAGAGGAAATACTGCATCCTGACTTGGGCCTTCACTATGCATGGGCAAAAAAAAGCTGGCAGTCAAGACATAGCACACTAAAAATAGCAATAACTTTTTCAAAAATTTCCAATAGACATTACACACACATGACTAGCATCTGTACTCACTACAAAAATTATCTAGACCCTAAAATAAAACTTACTCAGAATAAAAATAACAGTGCCTGTATGTTATTCCTTTACATTGTCCTCCTTACACACATACACAAATTTTAAAAAATGAAGTACTGTTCACAGTTTTATATTTTTAGAGCATTTTTCCTGGCCATGGACCTCTCACCTTCTATCCTTACCTGTCTACCAAACATTTGCTGCTCACCGTGTCACAGACATAACTGAATCCCTGGCTTTACTGAGGCCTTCTGTTGTGCATGTTTATGTGGAGAAAAGTAAATATTTACCCAGAAGAATTCTGCTGAGGTTTGAATTCCTATATTCCATGATAAACAAACATTATTGCTATTGAATGTGTGCATAGACAGATGATTGGCCGCCTGGGAGGCATTACTTTTTCTAGTTAAGGAAAAGAAAACACCTGTATTTAATTAAAAAAATGGCATTTCTTTTGTTTCTTTAATGTTTTTAGTTTACCCATTTTAGAGTATTGGCATACTATGGTACTTCGCTGGTGTACAGTATGCTGATCTAACTGTATTTCCAGGGGTTGAAGGCATTCTGCCTGCAGTGTTGTACCTCATCACACTCCTTGGTGCGCAGTTAAATCAGCATAATGCATGCCCATTGTATTGCTTACATACCTACAGTAGTGGCAGGTATTCAAAAGTTAAACTCACGTTCTGGTGGTTTGCTATCAACAATATGATATATCCCTTTATTGGGCACAACTGAATTCTGCTGTACTTATAGAAGTCCAAAGGGGTTTTTGTTTAGTCTAGACATGTGACAGATTCAGCATGTTTCCAATATTTGGAGAAAGAACTGTTTTCTGTCATGTTGCATGACAAATAAAGTGTTAAGAAGGTGTTTGTCTGAGAAACATTTGGACATCAAATACATTACAAAATTGGAAATAAGGATGCAGTCTGTCAGAGAACTACTGAAGAGTGAAGCAAACAATGAGCCAGGACCACTTCAAGAAAAATGATTATGAAGAAAAAGAGAATGTCTGTGTTTGGCAGTCACAGTTTTCCACTTAGAGGAAGCCTAGGAAAGTTTCAAAGTACTGTATATTATTGGCAGAATTTACAAAATACATAGGTGATTGTGCACATGGAAACCAAAGATATAAGCTGGGAAGGTTTCCTATAAGAAGTGGTATAGACAAAATAGTAATTTTAGTATCTATGTTTTCTCCTGTTGGGTCTAATGGTCATTAAGTGAGACATGGTTCCCCTTAAGCCTGCAGCACAAGAACAACTGAATCCACAGTCTAGTTCAAATGTCTTTACTGTATCTGCAATGTTAATATTTTCAGCATTTTAGTGACTACACACATACAATGGCAGATTGAATATTTTGAAGTTAACAAATCTTTCAGACCTAGTAGGTATCCATTCTTGCATTTGCTCTGAGGATACACACACATCAATTTTGACAGCATAAAAAGACCCAGTGGCCTATGTAGACTACCTGTATGCTACCTGTAGCTATTCCTACCATATACCACACCAGAGTTATTAGTTAATAGCTCTAGTGGTTTTTTGACAACCCCTTCTCTAGAACACTTCTTTCTCATTTTTCCCTAGCTTGCACTATTCTCCTGTGTCTGTCCCATCTGTGTCAGACTTTACATGGATCACCTCACTGGGCAAGCTATTCCACTCATCAACCACCCTCTCCATATGTTTAACCGCACCGGTCCTAGGACAAATCCTTGGGGCACCCCAGTTGTAACATCTCTAACCCCTGAGCACTACCCATTTATGACCATTCCCTGAGTCCTTCCCCCCACCAAGCCAGTGTCCTATCCCCCTGGTCAATTTGTTTACCACCCTGAATTCACCCGGCATTGTCATGAGCTTTCTGTGCGGTACATAATTAAAAGTTTTGCTGAAGTGTAGATGTGATAAATATCTGTAACATAAGGGGTTTATTGTAATGTTACATTAAAAGCTTCAAGGAAGGCCTATTAAACAGGACTCATTTTAATGGTCTGTAGCATAGGGAGGAGACCAGAGCTAAATATAGTTCTGTGTTGAGAGACAAGGTGACTTGAAAATAAATCAGCCTCTACTTTGCAGCATGTGTGAAAGCTGTCTTTTATTACATGGAGTTAGAAGTGAACAACCATGCCTGAACATGGGATAAATCAAACCTGAAGAACCTCTGAGGTTTGTAGGAAATCAGGGAGAAAGGGGCACCAGCGCTTTCAATTTTCACTGCAAGTGGTAGTGTAGGATAATCTGAGACAATCAAGGCTGCCTCCCTACTCCATACAGCTGGAGAGGATGCTATAGATATTTGCAACACTTTTCAGTGGGAAGAGGAGGAAGACAAAATAAAAATGGACAGACTGTTTTGAAGTTCCAAGCCTTATGAAACCTCTACAAGAGTGTAACTTGGGGAAAATGTGTCTTTGTTTTTATAGGAAAGCAACAGATGGGTGATTCCATTTATTATTATGTGACTGTTCCAAGAAGTAAATCAGAATCCTATCAATGGGGCACTGTCTTATTAGAAGATTAAAATTATTTATAGCATTATCAGTGAGCTAGATTACTAAGTGAAACTGAATTAATATTGCTGAAACGTATTGATATATACAGAGCAAGTGAAGTAAGTGACATATCAAATCACTGTCACACTATGGGAGATTCAGAACTGATGTTTTGTATTTATGATTTTTATACAAGGTAGGCTATATTAGGCATACAGTACTTAGGCATATTTTCAGGCATTACCAGGGAGGATAACAGGTGTACATCATTAACCCAACAGTAATGACATAAAAGGAACCAAGTACTGCACAAAAAGATAGCAGCAGGAACAAACATTAGTAAATACAAAGCACAGCGCAAGTGATAAAAACATAATGATGGATCACAGGATCCGAAGCAGCATGGGTTTACACCGGGAAGGTCTTTTCAAACTAATCTGATAGACTTCTTTGACTAGGTGACCAGGGAAGTTGATCAAGGAGGGGCAAAAGACATGGCCTACCTGGATTTCAGCAAGACCTTTGACACCATCCCACATAGGAGGATTGTAAACAAGCATGGCAAACCTGGGGGTGAGAACCAGGACAATAAAATGGGTCAGAAACTGACTCAGTGATAGGACACAGAGGGTGACAGTGACCTGAGTTCAATCAGAAGAGAGGAGGGTGACCAGTGGGGTCCCACAGGGATCAGTACTGAGACCAGTCCTCTTTAATATTTTCAGAAGTGACATTGCAGAAGGACTGGAAGGGAAACTATGCCTCTTTGCCAATGACATGAAGATCTGCAATAGGGTGGACCCTCAGGGAAGGGTGGAGACAATATGAAGGGACCTCAGCAGACTTGAGAAGTTGTCAAGGGTGCGGCAGCTAATATTCAATGCAAAAAAAAGTGCAAGATCTTGCACCTGGGGGATAGAAATGCAGGAAGGAGTACATGATGGAGGGGAGAGGTATTGACAGCCATCAAACAAGAAAGGGACTTGGGAGTAATCATATTTGATGATGTAAAGGTTACCACACAATGTGAGAAGGCTGTAGGGAGAGCCAGTGGAATGCTGGGGTGCATAGGGAGAGGTATCTCCAGCAGTAGGAGGGAGGTGGTGATGCCACTGTACAGGACATTGGTGAGATCTCATCTGGAGTACTGTGTCCAATCCTGGAGGCCACAACTCTGGTAGAACATAGATGGAGTAGAAGTGGTCCAGAGAAAGGCAAAAAAAAAATGGTACAGGGGCTGCACCAAAGGTCATATGAGGAGAGACTAGAGGACCTCAATATGTATTCCCTGGAAGAAAGGAGAGAGAGGGGAGATATGACAGAAACTTTGAAATATCTCCAAGGTATAAACAAGGTGCAAGAAGGTAACATCTTGCAGAAAAAAAAGATGTTCAAGAACAAGGGGCCATATATGAGAATGGGAGGGGGGTACTCAGGGGTAATGTGAGGAAGTATTTTTTTCACAGAAAGGGTGGTGGATGCATGGAACAGCCTACCTGCAAAGGTTGTGGCAGTAAAGATGGTAGGGGAATTAAAAAATGCATGGGATAGACATAAGGGAACCCTAGCGACAGGAAAAAGAGGGTAAGCCACAGATCAATTAGGATCTGTATCTGATACAGCCAGGGGAAAATGGGCAGACTAGGTGGGCCAAATGGTCCTTATCTGCCATCAAATTCTAAGTTTCTATGACAGCGACTGTCATGATAATAGGTAACAAAAGAGTAAGTATTCACTTATTAATACCTGTTAAGGGAGATGCTGCAAATAAAAATTAGCAGTACTCATCAAAAAATTATTGAGAAATGTACATAGTGCTACAGTCAAGATCAGCTGTATTAGCTAGCCATATGAGGGCAAGAACATGGGTCTGCTAGGAACAATGAATCCTTTAGCACCTTGCAGAAGATCAAGTGGCTGGTAGAGCAATGTAAGTTTGGGGGAAGGAAATTCCAAAAAGTTAGGACATAGACTGCAAAGTCCAGTTTACCAAGACTTGTAGAACATCTGTGCTCACCTAAAAAAAACAAACAAAAAAACTCTTTATCCCCCCCTGGCTGCTGGAGGTCTGAATCCAAGCACAAAGGAAGGAGACTACTGAAGACTACAGGAAGTTCCTGTCCCAGAACAGGAAGGGTAAGAGTTGTAAGGGCACATAGGCAGTAGGAAAGTAAGTGTAAACATACATAGAGGGAGGAGACAATAATCATGCAAAGCAACAGGAGAGGGGACACAAAATAAGTCAAGATGGGAGTGGTGCAGTGCAATGCCTGTGGAGCAGCAGTGTTCTGGGAGACATTCTGGAGGCTGCAATGCTGCTCTGTTTGCAGACACCTCTCTGGTCTGAGGGAGGAGGTTGCCCATCTCCAGGCTGACCTGGCTAGGATTTGTGAAACCTATTCCCCCATGCAGGGACCATCAGGGCCACCACCGTTACCTCAGAGGTTGCCAAGAAAGAGGAGTGGAAAGGTGGGCTCAGGGAGGGAGAGGGTGGTGGAACAGAGGTGCATCCCTCCAGCTGTAGCTCTGCACAATTCATATGATGTTCTGGCAAAGAGTGGTTCCTCTATGGAGGCACCTGCAGTGGAGACCAAGGAGGATGCTGGGAACCTCCACAAAGGAGACCCGCAGGAGGGTGGCATGAGACCCCACACGGGAAGGAAACAACTTCTGGTGGGGGACCCAATCATTAGGGGGGTAGACGTGAGGGAAGAAGGGGATAGGGAGGTAAGGTGCCTGCCTGGTACCATGGCTTGGAGGAACAGGAAGCAAATCCTCAGGATCGTGGGAGCAGCTGCATGAGGGAGGGAGCTGGATGTCATTGTCCACCTAGGGACAAATGACCTGGCTGTAAATGGCATCAGAGTGGTGCAAGATGAGTTTGTGGAGTTGGGGTGGGGCCTTAGACAAGTAACATGTATGGTAACCTTCTCAGAGGTGCTGCCTGTCTATGGCAAGGATGATGCTAGGGTATTCTGCACCATGGGATTCAATGAATGGTTGAAAAACTGGTGTGGAGCTCAGGGTTTTGGCTTCACTGGGGACTGGGGATCCACCTGGAAGGATGCAGGCTTATACTGGCACAATGGCCTGCATCTGTCCATGGGGGGATCCAGGACCCTAGGTGACAGGTTTAAATGCTTCATTGGCAAGCATTTAAACTAGCCAAGGGGGGAGGCACTGAAAAGGAGCAGGGAAATACCAGCCTCCCCCAACAAAGTGCAGTAGTTAGAGAGGTAAACATCAAGGCAGAGAAGCCAGTAGGAAGCAGGACAGGGATAAATGCAGAAAAAGGTGTTAAGGATAGGGATGGGGCTAAATGGGGTAAGGCCATAAAAATAAATGGAAGGTGATGAGTACCAATGTCCATAGTCTGTGCAACAAGCTCCCTGAACTAGTGGCCTTAATGGAAGAGGGATGCCTGGATATTGTGGCAGTCACTGAAACATGGTACACAGAGAACCATGAGTGGGAAGTCAACATACCAGGATACACAGTCATAGGAGGGACAGGATGGGTAAAAGAGGAGGAGGAGTAGCTCTCTATATAAGGAAAGGGATTAAAGCAACAGAACTAAAGAGTAAACAGGAAGTTGATGAGTCACTATGGGTCACCCTGGAGACAGGAAATGGCACTACAATCCGCATGGGGGTTGTGTGCAGACTCCCATCTCAGGGGGAGGAAATGGACAAGGAATGATAGAAGGCATCCTTAAAATGGCAGAAAAAGGGGAAATATTGTTGATGGGAGAGCCAAATATGCCAGATGTTAACTGAAGTACCTTTGCTGCAGGCACATCCAACAGCAGGGTCATTCTTGATGCCCTACAGTGGGCATGCCTCAGACAGCTAGTGTTGGAATCCACTCAGAAGGAAGCAATCTTAGACCTGGTACTCTCAAATGGGGAAGGAGAAAGGATCTCAGATTTAGAAGTGGGTAGCCATCTGGAACAAGTGACCACCAAACAGTGATTCACAATAAACACAGCCATAGAGTCAAGCCATACAAAAATAAGAATATTGGACTTTAGAAAGGTGGACTTTGGAAAAATGAGAGCGTGCCTTAGAAAAGGACTAGCAAATGGGCAAGAAGGAGGGGTGGAGAAACAATGGGGAATAATCAAAACAGCCATCGCAGAGGCAACAAGCCTTTGTGTGAAGCAAATCAATAAAACAAAACAAAGGAAAAAAACACTATGGTTCTCAAAAGAGGTGAGAGGGATGGTTAAGGAGAAAAGGATAGCATTCAGGAAATATAAGGAAACACAGAAGGAGCAGGACAGAGAACTTTATCAGTTAAAGCAAAAGGAGGCATAGAAGGCAGTCAGAATAGCAAAGGCACAAACTGAGAAAAAGATAGCCAACTCTGTTAAGAAGGGGGATAAAACCTTTTATAGGTACATTAGGGAGCAAAGAAAGACCAATGGAGGGATACAGAGACTTAATAAAGGGGAGGGAATGTGGACAGAGGGTGACAGTGAAAAAGTAGGGATATTGAACAAATATTTCTGCTCACTATTCAAAACAGATGAGGAGGGGGAGGTGCCTAAACCAAATAAGGAAGAAACTCTGAATAGGGGGTCAATACCAGTCCATTCACAGAAGAAAGGGTTTTGGAAGAACTCTTGAAACTGAGGGTGGATAAAGCAATGGGACCTGATGAGATTCACCCAAGAATGCTAAAAGAACTAAGGGTAGAACTAGTAACACTACTGACTACTCTCTTTAACAAATCATGGGAAGATGGAATGGTACCTGAGGACTGGATGAGGGCAAATGTGATTCCACTTCACAAAAGTTGGAGCAGGGCAGAGGCAGAGAAGTATAAACCAGTTAGTTTGACTTCAGTGGTAGGGAAGATGATGGAATCACTTCTGAAGGAAAGAATTTTTGAGTACCTAGAGGCCAGTGGAGCATAGGACCCAAGGCAGCATGGTTTCACAGCAGGAAGGTCATGTCAGATGAACCTAATAGATTTCTTTGACTGGGTGACCAAAGTAGTAGACCAGGGAAGGGCTGTGGATATGGCTTACTTAGATTTTAGCAAGGCATTCGACACAGTCTCACACAAAAGATTAATATACAAGTTAGCCAGCCTTGGAGTGGGTCCCAAGGTGGTAGCCTGGATAAAAAACTGGCTGGACAACAGGACGCAAAAGGTAATAGTAAATGGAGTCCACAATGAAGAAAGGAGGGTAACTAGCGGGGTACTGCAGGGATCGGACTGGGACCGGTCCTCTTTAATATCTTTATAAGTGACATTGGAGAGCACCTGAAAGGAAAGGTATGTCTCTTTGCAGATGACACAAAAATCTGCAACAGGATTGATACACAAGGTGGGGTGGAAAGAATGAAAAGGGACTTGGCAAGGTTGGAGGAATGGTCAAATACGTGGCAGCTCAGATTCTATGCAAAGCAGTGCAAGGTAATGCATCTGGAAAACAAAACCCAGGGGAAGAGTACACAGTGGGGGGTGAGTTAATAACAACAACAAAAATCAAAAGAGACCTAGGAATAATTATATCAGATGACCTAAAGGTGGGCAAGCAATGTGAGAAGGCAGTAAGGAGGGCTTGGGAGATACTAGGATGCATAGGGAGAGGCATCAACAATAGAAAACAGGAATTGTTATCCCTCTCTACAGACAGTTAGTGAGACCCCATCTGGAGTACTGCATGCAATTCTGTAGACCCCATCTCTGCAAAGACATAGACAGAGTGGAGGCTGTTCAGAGGAGGGCAACCAAAATGGTGCAAGGTCTGCACCAGAAAACATAAGAGGAGAGACTAAAGCAGCTTAACATGTATACCCTTGAGGAAAGGAGGGAGAGGGAGGACATGATAGAAACTTTCAAGTATCTCAAGGGAATTAACAAGGTACAAGAGGTTAATATCTTTCAGAAGAAGAGATGTGCAAGAACAAGGGGGCACAATTTGAAGATAGAGGGGGGACAGCTCAGAGGTAATGTTAGAAAGTATTTTTTCACAGAGAGAGTTGTGGATGCATGGAACAGCCTTCCTGAGGAGGTTGTGGAGTCAGGAACAGTGGGAGAATTCAAGAATGCATGGGACATGCATAAGCCAATTCTAGTTGGGGGGGCAAGAGAAAGTAAGTCTTTGATTAACTAGAATTTGCATCTTATCCATCAGGTAGGGAAATGGACAGACTGGGTGGGCCAAGCAGTCCTTATCTGCTGTCAAATTCTATGTTTCTGTGTTTCTAAGGAGAGGTTGAGAGACCACTGATTTCAATGAGTGGATAGGGGGATTGGTGCTACAGGTATGTGGCTAGAGAAGATGGGAGACTGACCACAGGAGTTCATCAACAAAACAACACAAAGTAAAGGAATGTTAGCCAGTAGGGGATGCCCAGCCCAGGCTGGTGTAAAGGAGACAGTAATGCTTTGGGGAGGCCAAGGCAAAATGACATACATTGTTGTACTGTGTGTTATATCCCATTTAGAGTGAACAGTTTAACTAGCATTCAGGAATGCTAGAAGACGATAGATGAGACCTGGTAGGAGTACCCTCTGAACTGGGACAGCTAGGCAGCAGGGGAATAAGCAGTGTTTGATCCTAAAGGTCACACCACATTTAGTATTTACTGATTTGCAGATCAAGGAGACATAAGTACATGCATTACTGAAGCAGGTTAAGCAAAACCGGGCACCTGCAACAACTAGAAGTAAAATGTCTAAGTGGAAAACAAGCTGCAATAAATGTGAAAATGGGCATACAGCAATTTAAAAGGTCCCTGCACAATAAGTAATCTGTCAAGTTTATGGAAAAATAAACCATTTTGTAAATTCTGCCATTTGAAGTTGAAACTGCAAACATTGAACGTGAAAGCTATCCATGACCACATGGCAAAGAGACAGTTACTGTAGCATACACATCTGAGCCAGAGATTGAGTTAGTTATAGTAACTTAAAATGCAAGAAAATAAAGAAATGAAAAACATGAATGGAGGGTGACACTAAATACTGTATAAACTAGCAAGATTTTGTCTTTAAGGTAGACACAGGTGCAGAATGTAATGTAATGTGTAATGATAGAAATGGTTGTACACACTAGTATTAAGTGGACAAGGGATGGAAATGCCCCTAAAACAATGACATGCAATAACCTTTAATGGGCAAAACATAAGGTGTCCATGTAACTTTCCAAGAGACAATCATAAATAGTACTTCTTTATGAGAAATGTTTTGAAGTGATTACAATATGAGCAGAACACTGTCTGCAATTTTTTAGCATCCAGGGTCACATAGCAGTTGGAATTTCTCCTCAGTTGTCTTAATATGTTTGTAAATTAGAACTGAAGAAACCTCTCTAGTACGTGTAACCATATAATTAGGTAGGAAGAAGTAAGTATAATCATAGTGGGCCTTACAAGTAGGAGCCCCAAAAGGCTTGTACCTCTTAGGGGGTTGTCAAAAGTGGTTATGGAAGCTCTGATCCAAGGCGGAAAAAATAAACAGGGGACTTGTGCAGGGGAAGACCACATTTGCCAGTTACTGAGTATATTGCAGTTATTTCAGTCATCTGTGACAGTCAAGAAGGCTTCCAAAGTTATTAAACATCCACATATATGCTTCAGCTGCCGATCACAAACTAAGGGCAATTTATTTTCAATCTCAGTGTTTCAATCATTTCTGTCAGCCACTTGGATTGTGTGTTAGCTCTTTTGCCAAGCCACAACGTGAGGATTTGTTTCTCATTGACTGCTGCTAGTAGAAAAATAGCATGTCTTACACTGATGACTGCTGTACCTGCTGCTGGACCACATTACCAGCGATGCAGATGTCTGGAGAGAAGAGATTATCAAGGCAAAGTAAGGTATTAAGAGAATCCTTTTTTTGCATTCCAAAACTGGACTGTTAGCAGGTAGTGCCACATGAAATGCAAGAGAGAACCATCAAGATGACTATATTTATAGGATTGTGCTGTTGGGGTCACTCCCGCCCTGTGCAACTTCACCAGGGTGTAGTATAGGTTGTAAAGGATCTTTAACTATTGAATTTTATACTCCACTAAGGAGGAGGCACTTCTGGAAAATGTCCAGAGATCCTCCCATCTCCACTGCTCCGTCTCCATTTTGAGGCCTCAGCCCACTATGCTGAGATCTCTACTGCTTTATCATGTGTCTGTTTTATGATGGTCCTATACCATCCCTAGACCCCATAACAATTTTCAGAAAGTGAATCACATCAGTCTCTCAGTTCAACTGGGTGCTTAAAGTTGCCCCTGGAGCAGACAGCATGTTGGCTCTATAAATACTTATAATGGTTAAAGGCCAGTAGGTTACAAGCAGCCTGGAGGATACCAAATGTTTTGTACTCCTACAGAGTGAGGTCTTGTCCTCTTATAGTGCTATGTTCTCTCCAGGACTGGCAGGTGATCCTCTCTTCACTTATATGGATGTTAGCATCACCTCATAGAGGTCAGTCACTGCTCCTCCTTAAGGATGCCTTTGTATGTTGAGTAGCTTTGACAATTGGATGTGGGTATTGGTCAAGGGAGATCCCTTGAATGACAGTGGAAGGAAGTTGAAGTGGGTCGAAGCCTGCTCTATGCCCTAGGATAAGTAGAGATGATGCTCCCATCTCACACACTCTGGTATAGATGAATGAAGGCACGTCTTTTCTGGCCACACATTCCACTTGGTGGTAGTCTCTATTTGTTGCCCATGGTGTATTATATTATGTCAGGCAACCTTCAACCCTCCCAAATATGGCAGCCTAGTCAGTATCCCCATGTGGACTTATTAATGTAAGCTTGTACATTGTTGAGCCATCCCTGTACAATTAGTGTCTGAAGCATGGATACGATGAACAAAATCCTCAGCCAAATGTTCAGTGCTGTTGCTGCAATTCTATGGCCCATAAAAATTGGTAGAATGTTCTACTTTGCCATATCTGATTGGATGTTGAGACCATAGCTTTCCAGATGACTGAGGTAGCATGAGGCATCACCCTTAGATATTTGAAATGTTTATTTTCCCATTTCATGCCCAACCTGTATGTACTTTTGGCAAACCCCATTATGTGCCATCTTGATGGCCTGGGTCATACCAGTGCACCCACCCAGTTAACAAATAAATAAATAAAATAAACTAGTCTGAGAATAAAACCATAGCAGAGTATTAGCCAGTCTGAACAAATTCTCCATAACAAGTAACTTTGGGTTTCTTTTAGGAGAAGCTCCAAGCACCTGTATTGTATACAGTTTGTTTGGCTGAATTTCAGAGTACGCTGCTAATTTTGTTTCTTCTATATAACTAGACCTATTTCAAAAGCCTCTCTGCAATTGGATGTACTAAATAACAAATGACAGTTTAACTCCGATGTTCGACGAAAGAGGAAAGCAGAGGTGTGTTCTCTTACTCCACTCAACAGGTGAGACAGACATGGATGCTAATATGATTTTTGAAGGTTCAAAGGGCCATGGAAGTCATTTAAGGGTGAGGACATTATGCCTTTCAATAAATAAATAAAGTATATAGGTTATAAAACCAGTTTTAACTACAGTACAGTCAGCATCAAACTTTAAAGCAACTTTATTGCTGCTGAGTTGTTAATCCACTATCTAAACTCAAAAGCAGTACGTTTAAAGCATAGCATTCAGCGATTTTCCAAACCAGTTTGTAATGAATTGTCAGCTGTTTTTGTATCTGAATATTTTCCTACAATGTTTTAAAGATATCAGTCTGTATACATTCCATTTATATACAAACTGACTGCTTAAAAACACATAATTAGGCAAACAATATAACTAAAAAACAACTAATTTAACAATGAGCCAACAGCTCACTGGAGTTAGAGTTTAATGCTGACTGTGTTGTAAAGCAACTATTTCAAAATGCTGAAGAGATGATATGAAAGACTTAGGCTACATGACATATTTCAAAGTCACCCCCTCTTCAAAATGCAACATAAAGTAACATGTCTAAATGATGTAGTAGCAGTGTCAGTGGCTCAGTAGGTAGCACACTCGCCTCTGAGGCCGGGAGATCAGAGGGCTGTGGGTTCAGTTCCCACATCTGGCACTTTGGGTTAATATCCCAGTACTGACACTGTAGTGCAGCATGAGAGGGGTGCTGCACTTCTGAGGTGCCGTCTTTCGGATGAGACTTTAAACCGAGGTCCCATCTGCCTGGATTGGTGGTAGTTCAGGTGGATGTTAAAGATCCCATGGCACTTATCGAAAAGAGTAGGGGAATTTCCCCGGTGTCCTGGCCAAATTTCCCTCATTCACTAAAAATACCACCAACAGCTTAATCTGGTTCTAGGTCAGCTGGCATTCATCTGTATCCCCCTCCCCCGGGTCGTGCCTGAAAATAGGCAGGATTTGTCTAGTGCACTTACCCGGTCAACAAAAGCGAAATAAATAAATGTACTGTATAGGTTTCTACCTGGAAACCTAGTGTCATTCTCAGCCATCAGAACTATTCAAAGGCACTCTAACAAGCAGACTGGTTTGGACAATGCTAGTGAACACTGTAGGGAGATGATATATTTTTTGGGTCATTATCATGTTCGTGCCCATGGAACCATATGTTTTGAGAACAGGACCCTTAAAGACCTTTAACATCCTCAAGCTGTAAATTTAATATGTTATTATTTTTATTTAGAATGTGCAGTTATTCAGTTTTCCAAAGTACTTTTGATGTTTTCTTTTGCCAGATTTTTAAAGTATTGCTTATGACCCCTTTCTCTTAGGCTACTCTCCCCCACCCATGGCCACCTCCTAACTTGACACCCTGACCTGCCAAGAGGAGCCATGCCCCCATAACCTACCCCTCATAGTGCAGCCCTTGTGACATGCCCAAAGAGCTCAGGAGATATGAATCTAGTGCTTTATCTGTGGGGAGTTGATGGTGAAGGGTCCAAGAGTACTGCCAGCTTCATTAGCTGATCCATATGTTTTTCTATAGCCTTCCCACTTCAGAATGTCAGCAGCTGTGGCTCCAATGCAAGTGCATATGGGTATTCAGTATAGTTGATGTCTGCCCTCCCCAGTCACTCTTGCCTGCACTGCCACCTGTGGCTACCCAAGTTGCAGTGGTGTGGTGGAGTGCAGCACCCACCCCTCCAGAAGGAGGAGAGCTTCCTTTGGTACACTCACTCCTCCTGCCCACAGGCTCTCCGATGATCAAGGCTTATTGATGAACCTGGGTTGCCAGCACTATGAGCAGCAGTGCTGTGTCTGCACTGATGCGCCAGCAGATAGAAGAGTTTCTAATTTCCTGTTCAGAGGATGAGGTGTAGAACAACACTTTACCTACAGGCTAACACACAGTATCTAGTTCTCTTCCCTCTCACACCATACCAGTACCGTGACTGCACTGACTGCAACCAGCCAACTCTACTGGCTTTGCTTGGGCAATTGTGTTGTCAAAATTAGTATGGTCACAATGCTGATGAGGTACAAAGGGAAAAGGGCTAAAAATAACAATGTTCAAGCACTAAATTGCTGTTCTACACATCATGCCTCATACTGAGAGGCAGAAAGCAGGTGCTGATTCATAGTCTAGTATACAAGTATCAATAAGTACTGTATGATGAGGTCCACTAATTGGCCAAATTTAATGCAATACAAATGTAACCCCCTACCAACAGTGGGTGTTCACTGACTGTTTTGCCCCACTGATTCCCTTGTTAAGACTAATGGGTGGGGATTGGTTGGGCACCAGATCACCCCAGTGCGGTGTAGGACAATATCTCTTTAAGAACTCTGCATGTTGGTTATTGTCATGTAAAGATTCAAGGTTAGATTCACAAAGCAAAATGGGACTAAGTCCCACTCCGCAACTCCAGTTGTGGATCAAAATCTCCGAAGTTACAGAAACTGGTACTCACATCTGCTGCAACTGTGGAAGGATGTTATGGCTGGTCCCACCGGCTGTAACATATTTCCGAAGCTATGGGGATTTATGTGGAAACACTACCCACAAGTTGCTGTCAGTCATGGAGCCAGTCGTAAACTGGCTCCACTTTTGTGAATACTACAGCTGCAGGAAAAATTGCAGCTCTGCAAGTGGTAACCCATTTCTGCTGGGTTTCTTGTGCAGCTGCAGGAGTTTTGGGGTCTTTGTGAATTTGGTCCTCAGTACTGGAGTTTGCCTGGAATGTTTCAGGGACAGTTCCATGAGTCTGCACAAATCAGTAGCTCCAGGTTTGCGCTACATCATGCATGCAGTCTTTCTCAAGCTCAGGAACAGGTAATCACGGAAAAAATGATGATCAATGGGGCTTGGAATTCTCTGCACTATAAAAAAGACTAACTCATGTTGTTCATTGCTTTGTGGCAGTTGATGTGTATCCATCATGGCTTGGAGCATTAAAGAGTTGTCACTCATGACCAGGGGAATCATTTAGGGGTAGACAGGTGTTGCAATTGAGACCCCTATGATTTCTTTGCAACCCCTATAATATCTACTGCAACCCCTAGGAACCCCCTTAAAATAAGTTTTTCCCTATCATGTATATCTGTAAAATGTGGTGAATGGGGACCTTTGCAACCCCTTATGACTCTGCAGAAATGGGAGTTTGCAACCCCTATGATTCTGCTGAAATGACACTACTGCTCATGACTCTTGGGCTTTAGGTCCACTTCTCTGGAGTTGAAGTGGAGCTGAAAAACTCTTCATTCTATGAGAGACAACTTCTACTGCAATCACCTTTGCTCTGTAGGCTAGGTAGGTTGCTGATGCAACAAAATGCTGAACTGTAAATACATTACTGACATGGAAAGGAAAATAGGAAGGTGTTTAAAAGAGGTTAGAGCAGCTATGAATGAGCTTGGTACATCCAGCAGATATATGTTTGATTCTCACAGCCTCCATGTGCATACTGTGTGACGCAGAGCAAGACACTTAACCTCCTTGTGGTCCAGGTCACCCAAAATAAATGGGCCTTATATCCAATTGGCCTCACCTGGTTACCAAAGAATAAAATAAACGATAACAGTATTAGAATGATTTCCTATTGCTTTTAGTCTTTTCTGACATTGCAAATAGTTCTGGAAGAAGAGCAATATACTCATCAGTCTAAAAAAAGGGGTGGAGCCAGAGGATGGATTTTGGGGTGTGGTTTAGTATCTATTTTTTACCTCATCCAAAGGTAGCAACCCTCCTACTGCTACAGTTCTTTGCTGTAACAGAGACTTGGAACATCTCAAAAAACAGCCTTTGCCCTACATTCCTTGAGAGGATCACTCAGAAACTGTCAGTCCTATTTACAGGAGGTCATTGTCTATGCCAGTGACTCTGCCAGGTACATACCTGGGTGAGCATTTTGTGGCATTGTACACAGCTGACCAAATCCTACTGCCTTTTTGTAGGGGCACTGACTGACCAGCAGATAAGCCTTGGCATGCCACTAGGTTGGAGGGTTTTTTGATACTAGCACCGTTTCATCAGAAGGAGATTGAGAACCATCATTTCTTCTGAGGGAATCAAGACTCAAGAGTAGTTACAACCCAAGCTTAGACTGTAGTTCCATCTACTGTCCCAACTTCTACTATGATCTCCTTGGTGCTGCAGGCTAGGTGGATCGCTGATGCATCAAAAAGCTGAACTCTTAGGCTGGCCATCAGTACAGCAATAGTGCTACCACTTGAGATGCCAGTGAGCCAGGTTCAAGAACCAGCATGGGTTGTCAGAGGCCAGCCTTTTGGAGGGGAGGATCAAGTGCCCCAGTAGATGCTGTCCTCCTCCAGGGAGGGAAGGTTGCTTGCCTCAAAGTGCTGCTGCCAGCTGTAGTTGAACAGGTGGTGGAACCCCTGTTGAGACATGGGGGGTATGCTGAAATGCATTTTGGCTGTGCACATGTCAGCACAGTCCTGCCAGGACCTTGGTCCCCATGCTAGCATCCCAACAGGGCTGGGAACCAGCTGCAGTTCAGGGAGAAAATAAAGGGGCTAGACCCCTTCTGCTTGAGCTCCATGATGGCTGGTATATCTGACCCAGTGGTGGTATATCTGCCATGTCAATCAGAGGAGTCCACAACACCAGTTTAAAAAATTAAAAAGAAGATTAGCTTGAAATCTAGCTATGATTACTACTGCTACAGCTACAGTTGCTTACTGAGGCTGAGACTTGGAGGCATCTGGGAACAGCCTTTTGCTCCACGTTCCTTGAGGGGAGCGCTCCAGAACTGTCAGACCTATCTACAGGAGGTCATGAGCTATGCCAGCAACTCATCCGGGTACATCTCTGGGTGAGCATTCTCAGATGCTCACAGCTGCTTCCACAGCAGATCAAACCCTCCTGCCTCCTTGCAGGGGCAGTGACTGACCAAAAGGGAAGCCTTGGTGTGCCACCAGGTCATTGGGTTTTGGGGTGCTAGTGCAGTCTTGTCAGAAGGAGGATAGACAGAGAGAGAGAGAGAGACAGACTGAGAACCAGTTCATCTGAGGGAATAAAAGGAACAGTGAAGACCCTGACAGAGATCGTAGTTCCATCCATTGTCTCAAATTATTTATTTATTTAAACTTTGGTGACTAGGAAAGGCACACTGAGCCAAGGCTCATTTCCAGGTGTGACTCGGTGGCACTTGAGTGACAGTAATCATGCATACAGGAACAAAAATGCATTTGTATACAGGATCTGGGTAATAATTTATGTTAGGCTACTACACAGAACAAATTAAAAATTGTCCAACTAAAAAGAAATTATTTACAAACATTATACATTAGGTAGACAGTTAGGTAACCCCAACTGCATAGAGGAGTGAAAAGAGTTTTTTTTACTAAGTAGCGAGAGAGGGAGAGGAAGTGAGTGTGGGTGTGTCGAGGGGGGGGGATAGCAGTATGAGTGGCTGTAGTGGTGAGGGAGTGGATGTGAAAACAGGTGCATGGGGTGGGAAGATAGCTTTAATATGGCATTTGAAGGCCAGGTGGGATTGGAAATCATGGAGGGGAGTGGGCACTTGATTCCAGAGGTGTGGGTGGAGGTAAGAGAAAGTGGAGACACTGACAGATGAATGCTGGTGAGTAATAGAGAAGGACTGGTGCTGCCAGGATCTTAGGGGGTAAAGGGGAATGGGAACAGAGGAGAGGAGTGAAGAGAGGTATGGGGGGGGGAGAAGGTTGAGTCAGAATTTTGCCATGAATGTAAGTGATTGTATGTGTTACCTGTGGGAGATGGGTGAGAAGTTTAGCAAGAAAAGAAGTGTACAGTGTTGGGTACATGAGGGTGATGGGGTTTGTGGTGAATCTACAGAAACAGTTGAGCAGAGTGTCAAGTTTGGAGAGTGAGGAGGCAGGGGATGAAGCATAGATAGTATCTATATTGTTGAAGATGGGGAGGATAGCCTTGAAAAGTAGGTTACGGCAAATGTATAGGGGGGTAGTGTGTTTGTTACAAAAGAGTATACCTAGCTTTGGATGTAGTTTTGAGCAAAGGGAGTCAATATGGACGGAGAAGTTGAGGTGTTGGTCAAGCCAGAGGCCAAGGTATTTGTACAAGGTGATGGCATCAAGGATGGAGGTTTCTGAGATGGTGAACGTGGGTGAGGAGGGGAGTCTGGCAAGTTTTCTTGGGGAGCCAAATGTCATGGAGACTGTTTTTTTAGCATTCAGTTTTAGGGAGCTGTCTTTGAACCATCTTAGCATGCTGTTCAGGTCAGATTGGAGGAGAAGATGGATTGCGTCGGTGGTGGGGCCAGATACATAGAGGATGGTGTCATCCACGTAGAAGTGCACTTTGGATTGGGAGCAGACTGTGGGGACGTCATTAATATATATTGAAAAGAGGATGGGGCTGAGGATGGAACCCTGGGGGACACCAGATAGAATGGGGAGGAAATTACACTGCAACTATGTTCATCCCTGCTATGCAAATGAGACATCCATCTACCACTGATTCACTTCAGTCAATAGAGCATGAGTAACTTGGAGTTTAGACTTCAAAGGGTTTCTTATTTGTTAGGAGAGGAGTGTTAGGAAACCTTTTCTGTCATCTTTGTTTAACTGCATTTGCAGCAAAAAGTGTGTCCAACAATGGGCTGCAACACATCACTTGCCAGTGTTCCTCACAGCAAGGTATATGCCACACTGAGAGGAAAGCTTCTCCATTTATTGCCTTCAGGGAATAAAGTCAAGTGCACCCACTGAGGAGGAATTAAGGACTAGTGCTGGAGGGCCCTGGGAGATGTCGTTAAGTAGATATCTATAGAATGGTAAGTACCCCTTTCCATATTTCTCATTTTCTACCCTTTCTTTTCTGCCCCTCCCCAGTTAAATAAATGTGTTCACTGTTCTATTGTTTTGTTGTGTTAATTATTATAGAATAAGACTTCTGAGGTGAAAACTCTGCAGGAAGTGACAATTCAGGCTTATTGTTTCCTGGAGAATGCACAGTAGATCTGTGTACATCCCAGGTTCCCCCATCACTATACTAGGCAGAGGCACCACATAAAATGTAAATCTAAACTGAACCTTAGGCTGCTTACTGCCTAAATCTAGACTGGCCACCTTGGATGGCAACAGGGAAGAAGAAGAGGAGCAGCCTCCAAGGGATCAGATTTACTGTGAAAGACTGAAACTCCAAATACCAAGTGTCAGGATCCCGAGACTGATCTCCCAAAACTCAGAATCCCAACACTCGGTAATTGCCCATGACAGAGGTGTTTTCCATATTTTGGGAGGCTTCACCTACCCCCCACTTAATATAACAAACTCTGCCACAGCATTTACCAGGTGTCGGAATTCAGAGTTTCGGGTAATCAGTCTTGGGATTTGGCGTTTCATTCTTTCATAGTGATAACAAGGGATCTGGGGTGCAATAGAGCCTGCCGTAACTGGATGCTCCACCACACAAACACAATGCCATAGGCATACTGTAATAGATTTGGAGTAGTCTTAGTCTGTTGCTATCATCCTGAAAGACAGTATCATTTTAGAACTGGATCACACAGTGGTTGTTAAAGCAGCAGTACTAGTGAATAAAAATGTTCTTTTTACAATAGTTCTGTCAAACATGCCCCACAACTGACAAAACTTGAATCATTTGCCTTTATATGTTTTCTTTATATTCTTTATTTTTTCTGACAGTTCAGCACAGACTCTTGCCAGGAGCACCATACTGGATTCAGAGGGAAATGGGGTGCTGCCATTCTCTCATTGGTTATTTTGTCTGAGGTAACTGGAATGCACCACCCCTTCCTCTGCCCACTGAATGTTTATAGGCCAAGTAATGTAAACAAAGAGTGATAAACAGGAAATGGTATGGGGGCTGCCATATTTTCTGTGGATCCACACATTATAAATTTACTGAAAATTAAGAGAACCAATGATCAGAGAGCAGTAGAAAACAGCAAAAGTTAAATCTGAAATTTTAAACAAGCAGGCAGTGCAAAATCTGGGAAGTGATGAGCACTTCCTGGTTAACTAGTACTGCTTTTTTAACCTTTTATTTGTTGGTACAAATATACATAGCTCATTAGGGCTCAAACTACAGTACAGTGTCAAATAAATTTTGGAAATCGGAGACTAGCATTCTTGGGGTTTTGATTATTCTTTAAAAATCAAAACCCACAAACACCTTTTTTGCTATAAGTAGCCAATTATCTTAATGTTTTAGCATTTTCTGCTAACTGCATGAAGTTTTGAGTTGTGGTGCAGCTATTGAGGACAAAAGGTAAGAGTTGATTCTGGACCATTTAATCAGTATTGGTTGCACTTGACCCAATGAAGTATAATGTGTTCTGCAGGGCAAGATTGAAGAACTGGGCATAAATCTGATGTAAATTATAGTATACTATACAGATACCCTATGTCTAATGAGATAAAAGTAACAGAAAATACACCTACACTCTACCTGCCAATGTCATAGAATGTCAACAATATACTGTAAATCTATTGAACTGTGTTATGTCTTGAAGAGTTTTAGCAGAGATAGAGATCTTCTAGTTGAGTTGTTTATTAAAATACATCTTTCTGGCTAAACAGTATAGAACTTTGTTGTGGATTTTGGTTCCTATCCTTTGTCTATCTGAGCTAAGAAACAAGAGTCTGATATTATCAAAGGTGGCATTAAAGGTGCCATTCCCCATACTGTATATTGATCTGTTGACTTATGAAAATAACTAACAAATTTTATTTGTGAGAATAGACAGCAGCTCTTCTTCATACAAACCAAACTTATGTTACATAGAGAATAATGCCTGATGTACAGGTGATAACCATGGTGTAATTAACTCAGGTGGTTGCTAGGACATCAGTAAACCTCGAGAGTGCAGCTTGAGAGGTTTACCGTTGCCCTAGCAACCACGAGAGATGATTACACCATGTTTATCACCTGTACATCAGGCATTGTCAATTATAACGTATGGGACTTGACATGAGAAGTTGCCCCCCCAAAAAACACACATAATTTAGCCTTACCTTATTAATGAATCTGCACTACAGTCACTTGATTATGTAGAACAACTATTTATAAGGAAACATAGAAACATAGAAGTTGACGGCAGATAAGGACTGCAAGGCCCATCCAGTCTGCCCATTTCTTTTTCTACCTTATAAATGTGCCAACGGCCTTTGCTCGGTCAGTGGCCTATCTATTCATACTCATCTGTATTGCTCCCTTATGCCTATCCCATGCCTGTTTGAAGCCCTGCACTGTATTCATAGCCACCACTTCCTGAGGTAGGCCGTTTCATGTATCCACCACCCTTTCTGTGAAAAAGAATTTCCTCACATTCCCCCTTAATTGGCCTCCCTCTAGTTTCATGCTGTGTCCTCTTGTCCTGCTATTTTTCTTATATTGAAACATGTTAGACTCTTTCACCTTGTTAATGCCCTTAAGGTGTTTGAATGTTTCGATCATATCACCTCTCTCCTTCCTTTGCTCAAGGGTATACATATTGAGCTCTGTTAATCTGTCCTCATATGTCTTCTGATGCAGTCCCTGCACCATTTTGGTTGCCCTTCTCAGGACTGCCTCAATTTGGTTAATATCTTTGTGAAGGTGTGGCCTCCAGTACTGCACGCAGTACTCCAGATGGGGCCTAACCAGTGTCTTGTAAAGAGGGATTATTACCTCTCTCTTACAACTTGTGATACCCCTACTAATACACCTTAACATCCCCCCTAGCCTTACCTACTGTTTTAGAGGTCTGCTTGGATGATTTCAGGTCATCAGTGGTGAGGATGTTCAAGTCTCTTTCTTCCTCTGGGACTGCCATCAACTCCCCCTCCCAGCCTATAGGTGGCTTCAGGGGTTCTCTTCCCTATGTGCATGATCTTGCACTTCTTTGCATTAAATCCCAGTTGCCACTCTTCCGACCATTTTGCTAGTTTATCTGGATCTCTTCTCATTCTGCCCACCCCATCTGGATCATCTATTCTGTTGCAGATCTTGGTGTCATCTGCAAACAGACAAGCCTTACCCTCTAGTCCATCTGCAATGTCACTAATGAAGATATTGAAGAGGACTGGCCCCAGGACTGATCCCTGAGGTACCCCACTTGTGACTTGCATCTCTTCTGACTGCATACCATTTACCACCACTCTCTGTTTTCTGCCCATCAACCAGTTTGCCACCCATTTGACCAACTTCTGACCCACCCCAAGCCTACCCAGCTTGTTTATCAATCTTCTATGTGGAACAGTGTTGAAAGCTTAGCTGAAGTCAAGGAAGGCGATATCAGCTGCTACCCCTTGGTCCACCACTCTGGTTACCCAGTCAAAGAAATCTATGAGCTTAGTTTGACAGTACCTTCCTTTTGTAAACCCGTGCTGTCTTGGATCCTGTGCCCCTATGGATTCCAGGTGTTGCACTATCCTTTCCTTAGGGAGTGCCTTCAAAATCTTGCCCACTACTGAGGTAAGACTGACTGGTCTGTAGTTCCCTGCCTCCTCCCTGCTACCACTCTTGTGGAGCGGGATCACATGAGCCATTCTCCAGTCTTCTGGGACCTCTCCTGTACTCAGAGACTCACTAAACAGTTCTGCTAATGGCTCTGCTAATTCCACCTTTAGCTGCTTAAGTACCCTGGGATGTATGCCATCAGGTCCCATTGCCTTGTCCACCCTGAGCTTAGCGAGCTCTTGTAGGACCCTTTCTTTTGTGAAGGGAGTAGTGTTCACCTCCCTCCCCCCCCGTGTCCATGGTGCTGAGCTGTGGGCCCTGCCCTACCTTCTCTTCAGTAAATTCTGAGCAAAAGTATCTATTTAGGATAGATGCTTTTACAGGGTCCTCCTCACATGCCCCCGGTTTTTTTTTGAGCTTAGTAGTACCCCCTCTGGACTTTTTCCTTTCACTAATGTATCTATAGAAAGTCTTGTCACCTTATTTTACTGTTTGTGCTAGTGTTTCCACAGTTTGTCTTCCTTACTGCCTTCCCTGCTTCCCTTAGGAAAGTTTGGTATGCCTCCCTGTCTTTATCCCGCTGTGTTCCCTTATATTTCCTGAAGGCCAGCCTTTTGACTCTGACCTTTTCTGCTACTGTATTTGAGAACCAAAGTGGTTTCCTTCTTCATTTGCACTTCCTTTTCTGTCTAACACAATGGGATGTTGCTTCAAGTATTGCATCCTTAATGCTTGCCCACTTTGCCTGTACCCCCTCACCTGTGTTTCTTTTTGCCAGGGCTAGCTTAACTCTGGTGGCCATCTTATCAAAGTCAGCTCCTCTGAAGTCCCATATTTTTGCCTAGGAATGGAATGATTTAGATGTAGTGGCCAAATTGAACCATACCATGTGATGGTCACTGGCCCCCAGGTGACCTTCTACCTGGAGATCTGTGATCCCTTTCCTGTTAGTCAGTACTAGATCTAGGATAGTCCAGTCTCTTGTGGGTTGTTGTACCAGTTGTTTGAGGCCCTCCCCCTGCTGGGAATCCACCATGTGTCTAGTTCTGGCAGATGTTCCTGCTGGTATTGACCAATCTGTATCCAGCATGTTGAAGTCTCCCATTATCAGAACCTCCCCTTCAGCTGTCATGTTTTGTATATCTTCTAACAGTAATGTGTCTATGTCCTTCCCCTGGTCTGGGGGACTATAGACAACCCCAGTTCTTATGGCTGTCACATTTCCTGTTTCTAGGGTGACCCACAGTTCTTCTGGCTCCTTATGTGTATTCTGAATTTCTGTAGTATTGATATTTTCATTGACATACAGGGCCACTACACCGTCCCCCCTTTTTGTACCACGGTCTCTACTGAACAGTACATAGCCAAGTTCTGAAGTCTCCCAAGTGTGGTTATTGGTAAACCATGTCTCACTAATTGCTACTTTGCCAGTTTAGCCTCTGACATTATTGCTTGCAGGTCTGGGATCTTATTTTTCAGGCTGTGAGCATTTGTGTACATGATTTTCCATTGGCCAGATTTCAATGTGTTAGTTGGGTGAGGTTTGGCATTTCTCCTGTGTGTTGTGTGGGGAGACGGACCTTTTTTCTTACCTGGTGATGCAAATGAACTGCAAACATGCTGAATCCTTGTTTGACCACTAGCTGAGGGGGGGAGGGGTGTTCTTCCCATTCGACGTATGGGGTGCTGCACCCCCTTCCCATTTGTTAGTTTAAATATTCTGCAAAGACATCAAACTTCTGCCCCAATGCACTGACTCCCTCTTTAGTCAGATACAGTCCATCAAATTTAAAGAACTTTCGCTCCCAGAACTGTTGCCAGTTCCCTACAAAGCTGTGTCCTTTTTCCTGGCACCAGCCCTTGAGCCACATGTTTAGCTCCCCTATCTACCCTTCTCTGACCTTCTGTCCATCTGCCCCCCTCTCCCAGACTGGCAAGATCTCAGAGAAGGAGATGTCAGAAGAAATGGATGATAGTTTGTCACCCAGCCTGGTCAGGTGTTCCTTGATGTCCACAACTGACTGGCTGGCAAGATCATTAGTCCCTATGCGTACCAGGACATCAATGTTTTCTCCTGCTTCCTGAACAATTTTAGCAATGTGGTCAGTATCTCTCCACGCTGATGTACCTGGGAGACGTCTGACCATTACCCCTGGCTGGAGATGGATACCAACTCCCCGAATCATGGAGTCTTCTGTGATCAGAAGTTTTTTGTATTTCCTTTTTGCTTTTTTGTTTTGGTTCCTGATTTGGGCAAGTTTTGTTGTGCTAGCTCCTGTGCTGCAGCGTCCTGCTCTGCAGTGTCCTCTGCCCCTTTGTTTGATTTCGGAGAAAGTGGCAGATACCTGTTTGTAGTGTTCATATGGTTTTTGGAGGTAATATGTTGGACAGCACAGAGTGATGGGGCACCCAATTTGCCCTTCCTAACCACCTGCCAACCTCCTGGACCAACTACCCTCTGTAGTTGAGGTTCTTCTGTTGGATGTTTGGGAAATGACGGGTGATTCTTATAATGTATTTCCTCTTGAATATGAAATTTAAGGTGAGCAATCTCTGCCCATGCTGCCTGGAGCTGAGCCCTAAGATCTCCAATGGCCCAGCATGTAGGACAGTGTCCTAAATCCTGTAAGACTGTCCTACTGAAAAGTGTTCCACAATACTTGCAGTTAATGATATCCATTCCAGATAAGTTGCTGGGTTTATAACCTGGTCAGAGTAATTAGAAGGAAAACAATGCTAGTAATGGTTTGATTTTGTGTTTTACTTTCGTATAACTTGTTATAACAAGTTAAATTACTAGTGCCCCTGTACATGAGCTCACCTTGTGGATGCCCCACTCATCCGCCCCTCTCTGCTTTGCCTCAGGAAATGTCACAACTGTGGTACCCTATAAAAGGAGTGTAGTGTGGGGTGGTTGGCTGGGCCCCTTCCCCTGCCAGAAAAGAAGAACCACAGATGAAAGAACAAGGAGGTAAGAGCAGAAACAATCAATAAACAACAAATGCAGTAACCTTGAAAGCTTATCCTAATGTTGAATAAAACTGTAAAACCTATAAAGCACCACCTGTAATACTTCCAGAGAAGATATACCTTGTAAGAAACACTTTGCTACAGAGAAAAATTAAGCAGTAACAGAAGATATACCTTGCAAAAGACAATTTGAATCAGAAGATCACAGCAGTAATCTGTTAGCACACACCTGTAGGCACACCTTGTAATAATGCAGAAGAAGGTATACCAGCAATAACAATTTGAATCAGAGAAAAATAAAGCAAACAGTAGCAATCCCTGTGAGTACAAAATAAAAATAACAACATACAGTAAATCTGCTTAGCCAAAATAAGTCTTAATCCTTTTCCCTTGCTCTGGTAAGATTCTCTGCTCTGTCCTTCAAGCAGTCTTAGAAGGAAAGATCTTAGGTGAAGCTAGGTTCCTTGGATACACAGACTGAACAACAGTGGGCTGAAATAGCACCAGAATTAAAATTGCTGTCAGATATAGTGATTGCTAGATTCAGTAACAGTAAACTGAGACAATTCAAATGTTACTTGAATATTGTACTGGGACTAACAATCACATTCTGGGTGTGTAGAATACTGAATAACACTGGAATTCCATTTTGTAAACCCACTGTTATGACATAGGTGAGTTTTATAAGGTTCTGACATCACAACAGTGGGATTACAAGGTTGTAATGTGCTTGATTTCAGTGGGTAATAAGAGCTACCCATACATTATATTTTTGTTCAAAATCCTCTATACTGATAATTATCCTAATGGCTCAGGAACACAAAGGTAAACAAGGGGGCATTTTTACTGAAACTGTTAGTTGGCCTTTAAGAAATCTACACAGCAATCGACATTACTTACGGTTTCTCTGTAACTATGATCCAACATTATCTGTTGAGTTAACTTGCCATGTATGATCTGTTGGTATGGGAGCTGTAATTTTCCACACCAAGCTTTATGGTTGCAAGAAATTAATACATTTTGCTTCATATACGCTGATAAACGCTAAGGAAGAAATATTCTAAAACCGAGAAACAGGCAACTAAAATGATGTTTAGAGTAATAAAGTTTCACAGGTATCTGTACAGTAGAAAATAAACACTGATAATATACCATAAACCACTGATGAAAAACCTACAGTAGGTCCTAAGTCTGATGTACCTTCATGAAAAGTTGCTCTGTTCCAAAGGTTACAAATATGGGCAAACTGTCTTTTCACTAGTGTGAGATACAGTTTTAAGCATGCACTGAGAGTGGAAATGCGGATGCAGGAAACAGTTTATTTTCTGTTTCTTCTGTGTAAAAACAGAACCTGACTGTATCAGATTGGCCAAACAGTCTAAAGGGCTGTGTTCAGGTTGCAGTCTCACCTGGAGGTGTGGGTTGGAATCTCATTTTTGTCAATTGTTTCTATTTCTTCTTGCAAGTGATACTCAAGAGAGAATACAATGAAGTCCTTGGAGGGGTGATTTAAAAAGGAGGCGAGGAAGCATTTCTTCACAGAAAGGGGGCGAGTAGATGGAACAAGTTGGGGTGGGGCAGAGACAGTTATGGCATTCAAGCATGCTTGGGACAGGCATATGCATACCACTAAAAGGAAGAATCACCTGGAAGGGGTAGGGGAAGCATGGTGCTGCATAAGGCCCCTTGTTACTATGTAGAGCAGGTAGGGTTAAGGCAGAATGGATGAGCCTTGCTGTCCTTTTCTTCTGACAAAATCTATGTTTCTGTGTTTCTAAAACAGTCTTGTTCATGAAAAGCAACTTGCAAGTTGCTGTTTAGCAAGCTGCAGTTCTTAGGAATGAAAGTGAATAATCTGCTCAAAGAACACTCTCCATATAGGAGTAAATAGTCACAGTTTTACATGCTACTTTGAAACCATCCCAGAGAAGTCTGTGGGAAGTAAAATGTATAAAATCTTCCAAAATTCATGAATATAAAGCAAATACATGAAATTTCTGACTTGTTGAAATAGTGCCCAAGTAAATAAGAACTCGTCATTTCAAAAACCATCTCAGTAAGTTGTTTCTCTCTGTCCTCCACCTAATCATTTCTTAGTAACATTATCTAACTGCAATGATTCCTCCTACGATAAGGATGTTGTAAATCACCTGAAGAAGAAGCCCAAGTGAGTTTTAAAGACTGGGTAAGAACTGTCAGTCGAATCAAAATAATGTAGAGAATAATATATGGGGTAGTGTATGTAACGGGATTTTACACCCAGTTGTAGGATGCTACATAAACCCTCAGCCTGTGCGAAGCCTCGAGGGGTTTATGAAATGCATTCCACAATGAGGGAGTGTGTAACATAGAGTTTTACACACACCACCCAATATTTTATTTTTTGAATAATTGCTGGTGTGTGCTTTTTCACCTCAGGAATTATAAAAAATAAAATCAAATAGATCTGTGTTCAGGCAGCCACAGAGTAGTTGGGATTCTGCGTCCATGGTCTTCTAAGTTGCAATGCTTCAGTTAGTTGCTTAAATCTCCCATAAAAACTGCATTTTTAAAATATAGCTAAACTTACCGCTGAATGGCAGTTCCGGAGCTGCAGTGTCCTTCCGGCGTGGAGAGGTGGGGAGATTCACTGGGTCATGTGTGCCAACAGAGAAACTGGTGCATGTTAGAATAGTTTCCCTTTCTAAAGGGTCAGTGAAAAAAGAGAATCGTTAAAAAAAAAATTAAACTTACCGCTGAATGAAAGAGTGGTGAAGTCTGTGGACATATGCTGGTGAAGGAAGGCAGCGAGTGGTACATGTGTGGTAAGAGGGGAAACCCGAGTACGTGTTTGCTGTTGTAACCAGCTGGTTATAATGGAAAATTACAACTGGGTTTCCCTATGAGAAAAAGCACACATCAGTAATTATATAGAGGATAATGCCTGAGTAATAGTGGTTAACCACAATGTAATCACCTCAAGCAGTTGCCAGGACAACCAAGGAAACCTCGAGAGCACAGCTCGAGAGGTTCACAGTTGTCATGGCAACTGCGAGACGTGATTACATCTGTGGTTGGTCACTGTTACTCAGGCATTGTATTTTATAGTGTATGGAAAGACTAGCCACAGTGGGAAAAAAAATAAAAAATTTTTCAATGTGCATGTATTCTCCTGCTCGGCTATGAATGCCTCCTGGTTCGAATGCTGAGCATCTGAAGTGCTGAAATTTGCCAAAGCGATCTGTAGTGCAGCGGGTGTTTAACTGTCTGAATGGAATGTGTTTGTTTTGAATAAATGTCCAAGCAGCAGATCACCTTTCCTTTCCAAGAATTTTGACAGGTGGTGACATTCTATCCTGTAATCCCATCATTATGATATAGTTAAGCAAGGTTTACAGCACACTGATGGCATAATGATGGGATTATCAGGTTATAAACTGATTGAAAACAAAGGTTAATAGACAATGTCCATACATTATATCACCATAATCATTGGTGTTGTAACTGTTAACTATTAAATGTGCTTTTCTCCCACCCTTTGTAGAGTAACTTCTCTTTATTTTCCCAGTCTTGCTTCCTTGTTTGACTCACCATAGCATTACTAAGCAGGGACATTTCAAAAATAAAGGGACTTGCCCAAGGTCACAGAGTAAGCAAATGGCTGTGCTAGATTTGTCCTCCTGGCACTTTCTTTTGCTTTAGTTCTTACTTACGTTTATTTTAACTTCTACAATGGCTGCTGCTGAAAATGCCAATGAAGCACAGATCATGCCGGCTGCCATTCTTCTGAGTGGGCTATAGAGGGGAATAATAGAAAGCAGCTGGTGAACGTCATGGTAATTTCAGAACTGACTTAAGCATTTCATATAATTTCATTCCCAATATCTTTCAGGCTGCGAACAGACATATACACTGAAACATTTTAGAAGTGTTATTAAAATATCTTGCACTATATTGCTGTGTCAAAATGTTAACTGCATGCACTGTGTATTGCTGCAGTGAACTGAAATTCTGAAATATTCTGGTATTGCAAATTGTGATTCTAAGTGTTGTGAAACATATAATAAACTGATATTTTATGTCTGAGGTTTGGAGAGGTGGAAAATAACCATCTATGCCATGCTAATTATTGCCCCCCCCAAACCTAGTCTAGTAGTAGGTGCGCCTCCCTTCTTGACTGCCCATCCTGTAGTTAAGAATAAATTCCTTGGCATCTAGTGCCCCTTCCCGATCACACAGCTGGTATTTATGAATCTATTTCCTGACATCTAGTAGTCCCCCACCCCATCCCTGATTGCCCATCCTGCATTTATTAAAGTATTCTCAGTTGCCTAGTAGTCCTACATTCTGATTGTCCATCTTGTATTTATTAAGGTAATCCCTAGCAGATAGAGGTCTTTCTTTCCCCAGGCACAAATCCTGTTATTTATTAATGTAGTCCCTGGTTCATTGTGGCCTCTCACCCAAAATGGGTGTTCAAAGGTCACTGAACACCCACTTTGGGTGGGTGTTATCTGTCACCACTGATGTGACCATAAGGTGGGGGGGTTCTGATGTCTCTCACCATGATTTGGGACAAATTAGCCCATGAGTGGCAGTGTTATGGGCAGAAGTTGCCCACATCTCACTTTTGCCTAAGTTCAATCCATATTGTGACTTTAGGCTAAGCCTGTCCAGCAGCGATAATAATGCTACAAGACATCTGGTGGGGTATTTCTAGTCAGGAATACTACTGCTGCTCACTGGGGGATGGTGGAGAGTCTACATGGATGCTTACCCATCGGTGGCAGAAGCCAATGTATGCTCACATTATGAATCCGAGGTAAATACTTGGCATGGAGGATGGCGACTACTGGATGCCAGGTACAGAATGACCCTGCTTCATTCACACCTGCAAACTGCTTCTTTCTACCCTTTCCCTTTCCCACCACCCTTCAATCCTCAAGGCCAGTGGGCATCTGTGGGATGTGGGCTATGGGTAATGGTTCTGGATTCCAGCACTGCTGTCTTTGCAGCAGGAATATTTCTCCCCATGTTGCCTGCAGCTGTGCATGGAGTTCTTAAACTTCCTGCATATGGAACAGTGGCCAACTTCCAGAGTGTAGCCAAGGGAATGGCACCCCACAGTTCTTGCAACTGGCTAATACCCCCATTATACCTACCCTCCATTCTTACATACTGTTCTAAGCACAGTTCTTGACTAGTATAATATCCATCAATATACTCCCTACTCCTCTGACTCAAATCTCCTTTGCTTTTTGCATGTCACCTTACCCTAGAAAGGACTTTCCTCCTTTAGCTGGAAATCACCTGTTCTGCTTTGCTTATCTCACCCCTCCTAACTTGTGTGTCAATCCAGACTTCCAGTACTAATGTACCCCCTTCCACAAGTTCTCCTGTGACCCTTAGGATGATAAGGCATGACAGGGTGTGTGTTATTGTGGAAGCCACAAAAAGTTCATTAAAAATCAAAAAAAGTGCAAGTATTCCACAATCACATACACCCTGGAGTGACTTATTATTATTCCAAAAATGATTCCACTAATTTTTATTTTAAAAATAAGTATGAGATTCAGGACAATAAGTATTTCTGACATGTACTGTTGTGCTGAAATAATACATGATCATGTGATCACATATATACTTTACAGTATAAGAAGGGGAGGCATGTGGAGGGAGAGACACCTATGATCAATTAGGGTCATTGGTGACAGAACAGGCAGGGACAAGGGACAGATTGGATGGGCCTAAAGGTCCTTTTCTGTCAACAAAATCTATGTTTCTATGTTTCTATTTGACCAGTTACAAGTCTTGGTTTCTCTTGCCTGTTTTATAATGCACTGTATCTCTTTAAATGTTTCAAATGAATACCCTGTTATGGAAATACATGTATTTATTGTTACTCAATTCATTCCTTAATCTACTATTATGATTACCTGCTGTAATTGATGCAGATGTACAGGAGACCTGTGCTCAACTTGCTTGCCAGTAAATAAACTGCTGAAATTAAATGTAACTCACTGGCTACGTAGTGCAAGTTACAAGAAGGGTACATGGTGTTTTAAAATTGGACAGAGGTTGTGAACCAGCGAAATATCTGTTTCCCAACATCAGAAATAAGGCAGGTCAGGCTGCTAGTAGCTTTAGGCTACCCTGCATTTGGAATAGCCTCTCACCTGGTACAGTACTCAGGCCACAACAATATCAAAAATAGTAACCTGAAACTGTGTTGTACTTTCCTTTGGGCTTCTGACAATTTGCATGCCTGTACCTATGAAACCAGCCTCTCTTTTCACTTACATTGAGGCCAGTTACTAGACGGCTCTCAAAGGTTTAAGTTTGACCTGAGAGATGTACTTAAGAGGGGGCCCTTCCGTGCTTGGAGACAGGATGAGAGAATGTTTGTGCACAGGATGTGCAAGCTCAGATATATAGGATAGTGTATGAGCTGTGATGCACAACTGGGCTATTCTCCAACCAAGCAGGTGCTATGCCGATTCTTGACCTTGAGAGCGCAGCTTGAGAGGTCACACAGTCAGCATAGCAACCGCGAGTTTGGAGAGTAGCCCTGTTGTGCATAGCAGCTCAAACACTGTTCTATATTGTGTATGTTGTAATATTATTCAGGTTTAAAAAAATATATGACACAAGTTAGGAAAAGGGGGTAAGGAGAGAAAATTAGAATACTGTTTAAAACACTTATTTTACAAGACAAATCCAACTGGTTGCTGCATCAGTTAATGCTACTGGCAGTCGCTCCCTACCCCAACCCCAGGCACCACACTACAACGATGGGCAGAGAAATGAAGAGCGAATGTTTGCACTTATCTTGTCTGTGACTCTTAACACTGACTCCGGGAACGCCCACCCCCAAACATCACTGTCTTTAGATTTTTGTGCTCTAGAATGAATAGTTGGTGGTCTCAGAGGGGCACTGACATCTGTGCGAAGGTATGTGTACAAGTGGGAACAAATGGAGTCCAGCACAAGGTCAGAATGCAAAGAATTCAAAATAAAATTTATTCTTAAAGCAGGTAAAATTAACAGACTGAATGAGGAAAATGAAAGAGCAATAAGCAAAACAAAAAGGCTATAATATTTCAACAGTTAACTTCACTGAAGAAAGGGTTCCTAGAATCAAGCTAGGCATCTGGCAGGCTCACCTCCCTACCACACTCTGACACAATTCATTTTCTTCTCTCCATATATACAGAGGTCAGGTCACATGGTACACACAGTTCCTCCCTAACCAGACAAGAATACTAGCTTGCAGCAATAAACTAAATGTAATCTGCTTTTTATTTTAAACATACTTTGAACATTTACATTACTGTCAGTGTTTAAAAAGTCAATAAACACTAGTATTTCTTTCTTTTCTCATTTTACTGAGCAAACCAGGCTCCTCCCATCAGCGTCTTCCATAATTGGGGGGGAGCAAGGGCTGGCCAGCTCTATAGGCAGAAAGCAGGCTGAGAGGAGGATATGGAGAGCTATTACACAGCTGAACAGTTTCAGGTCAGTTTTCTTGAAGTTCTATTTTAGTTTTATTATTTTCAATTAAGGTGCATAAATAGCAGGACTCTATAAAAGCAGCAGCTACATAAGGTAGCTCAAGAATATAGCTCCTTTGCACACAAGCAGCATAAAAGCTGCACTATTATGTTTGCATCTGCACTGTACACAGTCAGCTGGTTGCAAAATGCTGCACTCGCTCCACCAACTCTTCTTATCCTGTTTCAATTTCTTACAACCTGGGGATATATGCCCCGAATCATCCATATTTCATTACACTTTGCAGTGTCTGTAAAACACTAGATAGCAGGTGAATTTTCACCAACAATGAACAGAAAATAGTGAACTGAGTGCAATGGCTCAAATGAGAGTGTTCGCACACTCACAGAGGCTCCTTGCACGATTGCACAGCGCGAATGTGCGCACAGTCGCGGGGAGCAGCAGCTTGGAAAATGGTATCTGGGCAGAAAATGAGATAGAAAGCTTAGAAAGAGATTAGGGGAAGAAAGACTACTCACAGGTGGCCACACTACGAGTAAGGAAGTGTATGAAAAACAAATGGAGGATAGCAGGGACAAAAAAGATAAACAGCAGAGAAGACAGAGACAAGAAAGTACTGTCGCAACAGGTTTGTTATATTTCAGCCTAAAGTTTCAGACCTCAGTTGCTTGCAAATTCCACTTACTGGGAATTAGTTATTGTTATATAAGGGTTAAGTAAGATTCCTATAATCAGGGTGTACACAAAGGTAGGGCACAAACAACAGCCCCTACCACAGCATGCTTTAAAAATGTACACTACTGATAGTATGCTGCTTGTTTACTAGGAGAGTCAGATTAACATAATGTCCATTAGGCTTTACTGACAGGCTGTGGATTGACTAATGCATTACTGTATACCTCACACTCAATACTGTGTGATGTGCACAGTGCAGCAGAATGACTTTCATTCTGCTGCACTGCGAATATCACTAGTGCAGCAGAACAACATTTAGAATCAGATAGAAATCTGTCAAGAATGACATTCCAACATACACTATAGAAGCAGGAGACCACAGTCATGAATATTCATGGTCTTACTCTTCCCCCTTCACAGTATAGGAGGTGGAAGCAAGCAACAAGGGTGGGGGAGAAGAAGAGGGGATCTCGGAGAAGGAGTCTAGCCCCAGTTGCAACTGAGGCAGGGGGCCTGCAGCCCCAGGGATTGTGGCAGGGTCCCAGGGTCCAGGTGGCACAAGTCTTCTCTTGAGGTCTCCAGAGTTCCATCAGCAGCTGCCAGTAGGATGGTCTCCTAGGAGGGCCTCTAAGACCCCAGCAGAGCAAGAACCAGATGCCACAACAAGGAATAGCAGATTGTTGTTACTCAAGGGTGGTCACCAGGGATCCTTGTGGAGGGGAGGGAGGGAGGAAGAGAGAAGGAGGGGAAGTGCCTGAGAGGTGCTTTGTTTTGGAGGGATGGAGAGTGGATACAGAGGCCTCCTTGCTAGGACAGCAGGAGATGGGAGGGAGCTACATATCTTTGTCCACCTAGAGATAAATTACCTGTCATGGGAGTAGTACAGGGAATTTCAAGGAGCTTAGGAGGGGCCTCAAGTAGGTGGCCCACAAGGTGGCTTTTGCTAAGGTGCTACCTGTGCATGGCAAGGGAGAAGAAAGGGTACTCCACACCAGGGCTTTTAACAATTGGTTGAAGGCATGATGCATGGAGAGGAATTTCAACTACATTGGGAACTAGGGGCCAACCTGGGAGGATGTGGGCCTCTGTAAGGGATATGGCCTGCATCCATCCAGGTAGCAGACCACAGTCCTTGGTGGAAGATTTAAAAGCTCTTTGGATAAGCATTTAAACTGGCTGGGGGGCAGTAAACCAAGGGAGGCAACAATTGAGCCCTCAAGATGATGAAGCAGCAAGGAGGGAGGGCCTGTGGGAAGTAAATTCCCCAATGTTAGGGACCCAGGAAGACAGAGATGAGGACAAAGCAGAGGACAAGGGGAGTATAAATCAGGAAAAGAAGAAGAAAGAAGTAAAGGAGACAGGTAACAAAAAGGGTAAAAAGGGAAGAGGTGGGTCAGCAGGAGCTTCAGGGAATGGCACTGACAGGAGACGAGAGCAGGGAAGCAGGCAAAGAGAAAGTAAGGTATGGAGAGTTATGTGTGCCAATACAAGGAACCTGGGAATTAAAATTCTGGACCTGGAGGCCATCATGGCAGAGCCTACCCAGGATTTGGTAGCCATCACGGAGTTGTGGTGCACTGATAGTCATGTCTAGGATATGCCTATACCAGGCAACTCTTTTGTTCAGGACAGACAAGGAAGGGAGGAGGGGTTGTACTATATTTGAGGGAGGGAATCAGGGCCATGGAAGTACAGAGGCACCTGGAAGAAAAGGAAGGGTTGGAGGTACTGTGAGTCTCCTGCAGACAGGCACAGGGACTTCTATCGATACAGGGGTGGTTTACAGACATCCAGCACAGGGAGAGAAGGATAATGCACTTGGGGAAGCAATGATCAGGATGGCAAGTAAAGGGAAGGTGAAGCTAACTGGTGACTTCATTCTGGCAGATGTGGATTTGAACCTTCCAACTGCAGCTTCAACAAAGAGCCGGGCCATCTTTGACTCCCTACAAGGGCCTATCTCAAGCAGCTACTCAGTGAACACAGTGAACAAAAACCAGACAATGTAATTTTAATGTTCGTTCACTCTGGGGTATACCTGGCAATAGTAATGTGGGAATAATTCAGGGGAGTTAGTTTCTATAATGGTGGGGTGGAAACAGGAGCCACTCTATTAAGTGTGAAGATGATGCACAGTGCAATTCAATAAAATATGGTGCTAGTTGTCAGTGGCTCAGCAGGTTGCATACTCACCTCTGAGGCCAGAAAATCATAAGGCTGTGGGTTCTTATCCCCATACTAGGGACTTGGGTTAAATTCCAATTCTGACACTTTGGTGCAGCATGAGGGGGGTGCTGCACTCCAGAGATGCCATACTTTCGATGAAACATTAAACAGAGGTCCCATATGCCTGTTCTGGTGGTAGTTCAGGTGGATGTTAAAGATCCCATGGCACTTCTTGAAAAGAGCAAGGTAATTTTCCCCAGTGTCCTGGCCAAATTTCCCACATTCACTAAAAAAATACCACCAACAGCTGATTCAATGTCAGTTGGCACCCATCTGTATCCCCCTTCCCTGGGATGAGGCTGAAAATAGGCAGAATTGTCTCATCCTCCTTTCCCAGTCTATAAAAACAAAATAAATAAAAAAAATAAATAGATGTTGTAAGAAATTGAACAGTAACTGCAAGGGAATGCTTTTAAGCAGTGTACCATTTTAATAGCAAGTAAATGCACCCAGTTTGATCCCAGCTCCATTGCCTGTCTCAGTTTGTGTGTGGTCTCATGTTTGTTGGTGCACCAGTGTTTGTTAATGGTGCCCCTTATTCCAGCATCCCAGGACTGTGGTGGCACAAGTATCTGGTGTAGGTGCAGGTTCTATGATGTAAGGAGGAAGCTCCTCTGATGAGACTGCTACCATGTATCTTTATACATGTTGGGGGGGGGGGTGCTTGACCATTACATAATGTGCTTTTAATTTGGGTGACAAACATATATTATAGTGCCATGGTAGTGCCACTATAGTTAGAGTTGAGTGGGCTGTTAAATGTTAAACACCTAACTTTGCATCTTTACAACTTTGCAACTGATCAATGGAATTGCACAAAAGTTTGCATGCATAGTCTGGGGAGGAAGGTCTCTCGATTTGCCAAGTTTCATTATATTTGGATCTGAGGATTCAGAGATCTGGATAGTGCATTTTTAGGAAAAATCAGGGTTTTTTACTCTTTTTTTTTTTTTGTCATCACCTACAGGCCAAAAGGCTTGAAATTTTGGTCTGAAAATTTTAGTGTAGATAGGGCTTGCCCCGGAATGGTGCCTTTCCTTGGTTTGGTGAAACAATATTAATCCATTTCCAAGTTATAAGGATTTGAATGTTCAGTTCCGAGTATGCTTAGTAGGGTATTTTGGCTAGACCTTTGATACCTTACTGTGCATGCTCAGAACCAGAATTTCAAATCCTTATAACTTGGGAATGGATTAATAATTTTGTACCAAACCAATAAAATGAACCATTCAGTCACAAGCCCTTACTATCCTGAAAATTTCATACCAAAATTCCAAAGCATCTGTGCTGTAGGTGATGACAGAAAAAAATGACAAAAAAAATCCTGATTTTTGCCTAAAATTGTGATATTGCGATCTTGGAATCAGCAGATCCAACTGAAACCAAACTTGGCAAATCAAGACACCTCCCCCCCGCCAGTCTGTACATACAAAATGTTGTGCAATTCCATTGAATGGGGTGAAGCTTTTAATATTATTTATTTATTGAATTTTGTTGACCGGGTAGGCCCACTGGGCCCCGGAGGTCCCTTTTCCAGGGGCGACCCGGGGGTTAAAAAATAACATACAGGTAACAGAACAGTACAAATTGATAAATGACATATTGTTTGACAGTGAAAGATTCCATAGGGTTACAGTCAGATAGGTGGTACGGGAACATACAGTCAGTGGGACCTCTAGAGTTGGATATATAAAAAACATAATACATGCACAAAACATGAAGAACATGGGAGTGCACGAGATAAGGGCTAAGTTGCCAAGAGTCTAGTCACCTTCCTAAGAGGGAGGGGCAGTGACGTGAGGTCATGTCCTAAGGCATTGGCAAGTACTCCTGACGAGCAGGTGTGCTTTGAGTTTGGACCGGAAGCAGGGGCCAGGCCCTGCCTCCCGTACCTCAAGTGGGAGGTTGTTTCAGTTGGAAAGGGCTGTGAATGCAAAGGACCTGGACCCAGCTTTGGTCCTAGTTTTAGGAACCACGAGAAGAGTTTGTCCTGAGGTGCGGAGGCTCCTCAGATTGGATTTAACCCTGACAAGCCCTTTGAGGCTAGGGGGAGGAGAGGGGCCCAGTAGCTTAAATGTAAGGCAAAGAGTCGGGTAGATGAGGTGGGCTTCCAGTTACGGCCACCTGAGCTTGGCTTGGGCCTCGCAGTGGTGTGTTCTAGGGTGGGACATTGTGGCAAACCGCACAATCTTGTTGTATAAGGTCTGGAGCCTGCTAAGTTCCATAGAGGCCACACCTTGGAGAACGAGGGCTGCGTAGGTGAGCTTAGGGAGTAGGATGCTGGTTGCGATGGCTACCCTGGCTTCAGGGATAATCTGGTCCTTTATTCTATAGAGGATACCAAGTTTCACATGGATGGCTTTGGTGAGTTGGTCAACATGATTTTTTAGAGTGAAGCTTTGGTCAAGGGTTAGACCGAGGTACTTCATATAGGTAACCACCCCGAGTTTGTCTCCCCTCTGGACTGCAGTTGAAGGACATCGACTGGTCAGATCCAAGGGATCTAGGCCCAAACAGCGTCCCCTTGGTTTTGCTGGTGTTTAATACCATTTTGTTCAAGGTGAGCCAATCCTCCATCTGAAGGATGTCCTCTTGTAGGGCATTCTCCAGTTCTATTATATTTGGGGAGGCTCGGTAAATGACGGCATCGTCCGCATATTGGATGCCGCTGCTGCTCCCACAGTGTAGGTGCAGGTCATTTATGAACAGAGTGAAAAGAAGGGGGCCAAGTATTGACCCCTGTGGTACCCCTTCTTTGAGCGGTGCAGTCTGTGAGACATTGTCCTTCCACCTGACCCTCTGGGTACGGCCAGTGAGGTAACTCGCAAACCAACCTAGTGCACGGGTGTCCAGGCCAATATAGCTCATTTTATGCAACAGGAGGCTGTGGTTTACCAAGTCAAAAGCTTTAGAGAGGTCAATAAAGACCACGCCTGTGCTGACCCCTAAATCATTGTTGCACAGGACTTCTGCCGAGAATATAGTTTGGGCGGTATCTGTCCCATGCTTGGCTCTGAAGCCGTGCTGAGACGATGAGATTACCTGGTGTGTTTCCAGGTATTCCCGAAGTTGGGAGTAGACTAGCTTCTCTTGTATTTTCACTATTGCACACAGCAAGGAGATAGGCCTATAGTTCCCTATAGGCTCGGTAGGCCCTCCCTTGTGAATGGGAATCACTATGGCCTATTTCCATGGCTCAAAGACTGACCCCTCCAATAAGGACCGGTTTATCAGCCAGGTTAGTGGCTTCACTAGTGCTAGGGCACCCTTCTTAAGGATTCTTGGCTGGATCCCGTCAGGGCCTCCAGTCCTCTCGACTGTAGGGATTTAAGGATGAGCAGAACTTCCTTTACCTTAACCAGCCGCAGATGAAACTGTGGGCGGTCAAGTTCACAGGGCAGATGCTCATAAGGTTTATTCCCGTTATCTTTGTACCCCACCTTGTATGCGTCCAGGTTCATAAAGTAGCCATTTAGGACCTCTGTGATGTGAGGTCCCTCATCAAGTACTTGCCCATTCACCAGGATAGGGCCGGTAGTTGATTTTTTGTGACCTTTTAGGAGTTCATTAATATGTGTCCAGAAGAACCTAGGGTTTCCCAGGTTAGTTTTTTGGAGATTAGAGATATAATCTTTCTTAGCTTTCTTTATGTTCTGTTTGCATTGGTTTCTGAGGGCCCTGTAGCTGGCTAAGTCCACCAGTAGATTAGTATTCCTGTACTTTTTCCATGCTTTGTCCTGGGTAGACATCTGGGCTTTTAGGTGGGGTGAGATCCACTTATAGCAGTTCCCCTTGACCCTGTGGGTTTTCATAGGGGCTACAAGGTCGGAGATACCAGTTATGGTGGTTTGGAAAAATTTTACAGCTTCCTCCAAGTTAGGTAGATGTCTTATGGGGTTCCAGTCAATGCCATTTAGGTAGCCTATGAACTGGTCAGGATGGAAGTTGGAGTAGGCCCTAGAAGTGATCATTTGAGGCGGGACTTTGATTCCATTGTTCTTCCATATGGCAAATACCGGCGAGTGGTCACTTAAGGCATCTGCCAGAGTCCCAGCCAACTTTACATTACTTGGGGATGAGGACAGGACCCAGTCTATTGTTGAGTGTCTCCCTGATTTGTAGTTCATTCTGGTCGGTAGGGAGATAATTTGAGCAAGGTGGGAGTCTTGTAAGACTCCGATAATTGTAGACTTAGCCTCTTGTGCCCAGTTTAAGTTGAAGTCACCCAATAGGATAATCTCTGATGCTGAGTTCACCACAGGGCTCTTAAGGAGCATATCCAAAGAGCCGAGGGCATTGGTTGGGGGGCTGTATATGCAGCCAATTGTGAGGTGTTTAGCCCCTCCTATTGTGACCTTTAAGAAGACTGCTTCTGAGTCCAGGGTCGAGTCCAGGGGCAGCCTGACTATGGAGTCTGTTTAAGTGTCTATATTTATATACAGTACATATATCTACATACTGTATTGTATTACAGTGGTGTGGTAGCACCACTATAGTTAAGGTTGCATAGGCTGTTTAATGTTAAACTCGTAACTTCGTATCTTAATAGCTTTGCCACCATTCAAAGAAATTGAATCAAATTTTGCATGCACAGTCTTGGGGGCAATGTCTCTTGATTTGCCAAGTTTTGTTTCAGTCAGATGTGCAGATTTTGAGATCTGAATAGTACATTTTTAGGAATTTTTTTTTTCTTTTGCTGTTTTCGGTTTGGAATTTTGGGCAGGATTTTTCAGGATAGAAAGGGCTTGCCCCAGAATGGTGTCTTTCATTGGTTTGGTAATATATTAATCTGTTCTCAAGTTGCAAGGATTTTAAATTTTGGGTTCTGAGCATGCTCAGTAGAGTCTTTTGGAAAGACTCTTGATAATCTACTAAGCATGCTCAGAACCAACATTTCAAATCCATATAACTTGGAAATGGATTAATATTTTTTCACCAAATCAATGAAATGTGCCATTCTGGAGAAAGCCGTTAATACCCTGAAGATTTTAGATCAGATTCCTAAACTGTATGGGCTGCAGGTGATGACAAAGAAAACAGCAAATCCCCCAATTTTTCCTAAAAACATGCTATCTGGATCTTGGAATCTGCACATCTGACTGGAACGAAACTTAGAAAATCCAGACACCTTGCCCCCCCCCAAGACAGCACATGCAAAATGTTGTGCATTTCCACTGAATGGGGGTGAAGCTATTAATATATAGTATATATCATAGCTATTACTTGATTCATAGGTATTACTTGTATCTAATTTCACATGGTATATGAAGTATCTGTATATTTAGGTATAATCTTGTACATTCCTGTTACTTTTTATATGTAACTAATTCTAGGTCACCCCTGAAAAAGGGAAATCTCATCTTAGAGAGGTCACCAAAATTCCAATAAATAAATAAATATATCTACATAGAGTACTATAGCAGTGTGGTAGCGCCACTATAGTTGGGATTGAGTAGGCTGCTTAATGAGAAACCTCTAACTTTGCACATTAATAGCTTTGCCCCCGTTCAACAGAATTGCACAACATTTTGCATGTGCAGTATGGGGGAAAGGTCTGTTGATTTGAAAAGTTTTGTTATAGTTATATGTGCAGGTTCCAATATCCAGGTAGTGTGTCTTTAGGAAAAAATTGTTTTTGTTTTAACATATTTTTTTTGTCATCACCTACAGCCCAGACAGTTTGGAATTCTTATCTGAAATGTTTAGGGTAGAAATAGCTTGCCACAGAGTGGTATATATCATTTGCTTGATGAAAAAATACAAATCTGTTCCCAAGTTATAAGGATTTGAAATTTCAGTTATGAGTCTGCTCAGTAGGATCTTTTGGATAGATGTTTGATGCCCTGCTGAGCAGGCTCAGAACCAAAATTACAAATCCTTATACCTTGGGAATGGATTAATATTTTTTCACCAAATGAATGGAATGCGTCATTCTGGGGCAAGACCTTTTTACCCTGAACATTTCAGACTAAAATTCCAAACCATCTGGGCTGCAAGTGATTAAAAAAACACAGGGACAAAAACAATTTTCCCTTAAAATGCATTATCTGGATCTTGGAATCTGCACATCTGACTGGAATGAAACTTGGCATATCAAGATACCTGGCTCCCCAGAGTGCATAAGCAAAATGTCATGCACTTTCATTGAATGGGGCAAAGTTCTTAATAAATTTATATACGGTATATATCTACATACAGTATTATAGTGGCACAGTAGCGCCACTGTAGTTAGGGTTGAGTAGGCTGTTTATAGTTAGACCCATAACTTTGTACCGTAATAGCTTTGCCCCTGTTCAATGGACTTGCACAACATTTTGCATGCACAGTTTGGGGGGGAGCAAGGTCTCTTGATTTGTCAAGTTTCACTTCAGTCAGATGTGTAGATTCCAAAATATGGATAGTGCATTTTTGGGGAAAAAAAATATTATGTAATCATTGTCTACAGTTCAAACAGTTTGGGATTTTGGTTTGAAGATTTCAGTGTAGAAAGGGCATGCCACAGAATGGTGCCTTTAATTGTACTGGTGAAAAAAATATTAATCTGTTCCTAAGTTATAAGGCTATGAAATGTCAGTTCTGAGCATGCTCCATAGGGTCTTTCGGAAAGGCGTTTGATACCCTATGGAGCATGCTGAGAACCAACATTTCACATTTTTGTAATGTGGGAATAGATTAATTTTCTTTTCACCTAGCTAATGAAAGGCACCACTCTGGGGAAAGCCCTTTTTACCCTGAAAATTTCAGACCAAAATTCCAAACCATATGGGCTGTAGGGGATGGCAAAAAAGCAACACCCTTGATTTTTCCTGGATCTCAGAATCCACACATACAACTGAAACTAAACTTAGCAAATCAAGACACCTTGGCTCCCAGACAGCACATGCAAACATCTGTGCAAATCCATGAAATGGGAGGAAGCTATTAATATATCAACATATAGTAGATGTATACTATATAGGTGCAGTAGTGCACCTATAGTTAGGGTTGTACTGGCATTTCTATGTTAAACTCCAATATTTGCACCTTAATAACTATGGTATTCTTTGATAAAATAGCTCTAAATTTGGCATGCACAGTCATTCTGCCAGTGTCTCAAAATGTGGAAAGTTTCAGAATTACTTCTTGTATGATTTTTGAGATATGGAGTGTTAAAAAAGTGAAATGTTTCCATTTTTTCATATACCTAACAAGGGATTTTTTGCTGTCATCTACAGCCCAGAGGAAATTCAAAATTTTCCTGAAGTTCTGAGGGATGATGGTGTCTGTACCAAGGGTGTGCCTTTGGATAGTTTGGTGAAAGGACATTTCACCAATTTTACATTTTAACTGTTTTTCTGATATCAGCTAGACAGGCAGGTAATTTGAAAACCGTTTGAACTATTGAGGATTAAACAATCAGAAAATAATCATTCACAGTTCTTTACACTTTGAACTTTACTGTTCAAACAGTAAAGACTGCAAACAGTAAAGGTCATTGACAGTTCCAACTGTCATAGCTCCCTGGTGTCTAGTTGCAGCCACTACACACTGATTTCCATCCTCTGAATAAAATAATATATATTCCCTGGTAGTCTAGTGGTCCCTCCCCCTCCCCATTCTCCCATCACCACCCCTGATGTTCTTCCTTATATTCCCTGGTAGTCTAGTTGTCCCTCTCCCTTCAGCTATTCTTCTATTGTTATCCCTGTTGTTTTACATTATATTCCCTGGTGTCTAGTGGTCCTTCCCCTTCCCTGCTCTCCGATCTCTGTCCCTGTTATTTTGTATTATATTCCCAGGTGTCTAGTGGTTCCTCTCCCTTTCCCATTCTCTGATTGCTGACCCCACTGTTTTATATTATATTCCTTGGTAGTCCAGTGATCCCTCCCCTCCCTCATTCTTCAATCACCAGCCTCCTTTAAAACAAATGAATTGGCATTCCAGTGGCCTCTCCACCCTCCTCCAATCACTGTCTCTGTATAAAAAAATAGTATTGGTAGTCTAATGGTCCCTCCACCCTCCCAAGTTCTCCGATCACCATCCCAATGCTGCCTTATGTCCCTGGTGTCTAGTGACCCCATGCCCCATTCTCCAACTGCACCCCCATATAAAAAAATGAATTGGTAGTCCAGTGGCCCCCTGCCCTCCCCCTGATTGCTGTCCCTATATGAAACAATTCTAGTGGTAGTCCAATGGCCCCTCCACCCTTCCCCAATCACGTACCCATATTAAAAATTGTGGTAGTCCAGTGGTCCCTCAGCCCTCCCAAGTTGTCTGATCACTATCCCCATTGTGCTTTATGTCCCTGGTGTCTAGTGGCACCCTCCTCCATCCATGTCTATCCCTTAAATAAAGAAGACCATCCACTGATGTTTTTTTTCCTGCAAAAAAAAAACCAAAATGGTATCTGGCCAATCAGCCCCCCACCTCCACCTCCGACTCAGCATTCACCAGCACACCCCCCACACACCTTTACTCACCTGAACAAGTCCAAGGTTCAAGATCCACTCTCCAATCGAAGACACATCTTACTGCTGGAACCTAAGACTACAATATGAGAATCTAAGGTAAATATGGTTCAATGTATTTCAATGGGGTTTTCAACATTGATGCATAACTCAGCCACTTATTAACATTTTGGCACCTAATTTTCAAAATAGCCTTTTGGGGACACCATCTCATGAACAATATGACTGTTATTGAGCCATATATTTAAAATCTTAGGAAAATTTTGCACCAAAAATTGGGTTCTCTATATCTGATCAAGCCTTTTTTGACCCTTGAATCTAGAAAACTCTTGGTTCATGGTTTTCTGTTTTCAGCACTGGATTATGGTATATTGATATATACATCTTCTTCTAGTGGTGTTTTAAATTGTTTTCAGGTTACATATCATTCTGCCTTGAGATTCTGGTTAAATTTGCCATATCGATCCCACTGCACTGATTTATATGAACAATCCGACTTGTTATCTTTTGATAACTGAGTCCATTTTAAAATGGGTATTTTTCTTTATAAAGTAAAAACAGGATGTCTTCCCCCTTCTGTTTCTATGGTGTTTCCTAGGGCTTTAAATGCTCTTGCTACTGGGTCTCAGTATAAATTTATCTTTAAAGTACCCTTATTTAAAAAGACTATTGGGCAGAGATCTTTGTTATTTAGAGCACCAATCTTTTTTTAATAAAATACCTTCTCAAATTGTTGATAGTAATTCTACACAGGGTTTCAAAAAAAGTTTAAAACAGTGGCTATCCTCCTAATTGTATGTATGTATGTTTTTTGCTGTGTATTATACTAGCACTTTATGTGGATGGAGTTGTACATTGAAATATTGTGTTAATTATATGTATTGTACTGTTTTTTAGATATGACTTGTCACCTGTGAAAATGGGCAGTTTTGGTCATCTGGTTTACAAGTATAACAAATAAAAATGAAAATGAAATTGTTATGCAACTCCCACCCAAAAGGGGATTTCATGGTCGGGTGGTGAATTCACCTTTCAGGTGGGATTTGAAACTTTTTCCTGACCTTGTTCATGAGGTGGGGTCATAAGAAGTCCATGTTGAAAATTTGGTGTCAAAATATATAAAAATGGCAAAGTTATGTCCATCATTGCAATTTTGCTACAAATGATTGTAACATTGGAAATGTTTACTATTTTGACACCAAATTTTCCATGTAGACATCTTATTACCCCACCTCATGTATGTCACAGCTGTCATTTTTCAAATCCTGGCCAAAATGTGTTTTCACATCTGTGATGTGCAATGGCGTTGGAGTTGCCTGGAATTACATTTTGGCGAGGATTCAAAAATTTTCTGTACAAGGTACATGAAGTGAGGTAATAAGATGGCTATGCTGACAATTTGTTCACTGTGTCCTATAAATGGAAGATCAGGGCCCTTCCACAGCAACATACATATAGGCATCTATGGGGGGATGGGAGCGCAGGGCCCATCAGGCCCCGCAGTCTCACAGGAAAATACGGCTCCAATTACACTCTCTCAAAAAGAAAGGAAATTCTTTGCAAAAAACAATGTTAATGTATCAGTTAGGGTTGATGATAAAGTGAAAAAGTAGGGAAATATTATGTTAGGGTTTCTAACCCTAAGACCCCTGTCTTACCCCTGAATAAATTGAGGAGTGGAGTCTTCCTTGGAGTTGTCAACCCTAACGCTCACCCCATTGCTGTAACAGAATAGCTAAGATGTGATGTAGACAGGTGTGTATGTTTCATGAGTGCATACAATGGGGTAAGTGTTATGTCTGAAAACCCCAAGAAAGACTCTACCCTCATTGGCTTCAGGGGTCAGGCAGGGATTTTAGGGTTGGAAACCCTAGCATAATATTTCCCTATTTTTTTGCTTCATCATCAACCCTAACTGATGCATTAAAGTCGTATGATTTGCAAAGAATTTCCTTGCTTTTTGAGAGAGTGTAATTGGAGCCATATTTGCCTGTGAGAGTGCTGTCCTGCTGTCAAATAATGGTTTGTTCTTTTGGGCTGAAATTTGGAAGGATGAAAGCCAACATCCCACTGATGTGCCTTTTAGTGGTTTGGTGAAAAAATATTACAAGACAGCACAGTGACACCACTCCGAAATTAAAGCTTTTTCCCATTGGATAACATTACAGCACCCGTCGTGGCTTTTGGGGCCTGTATCTTGGAAACGGTGCGAGATACGGACTTTTTGTCGCAAAAATGCTTAACCCCCTAAAGGCTAAGAACAAAACTAGACAGGAAAGTCATAAGTCATATGACATGTACTTTGTTTTTCTATGTTGTACGGTTCCTGAGATATAAGCAATTTAATATTCCAAGTCCTCATTTTCTGCGCCGAGGCCCATTGTTATGTGTACATTCTTTGTTTTCACTGTGTTTTCCAATGCATTTTTTGGGAAAAGAAGGGTGTGCCCTTTTGTTACTGTGCCAGTTAGCGTTTCCAGTTGCGTTTCCGTTACTGTTTGTGGCACCATTACCATCTATGCCACCATGTGTGTTACGGTTTGCATTTTTGCTTGCATTTGCGTTTCTGTGTTATTTGCCGTTATTGTTGCTGCTACCATTACCAATTTCATTTGCAATTGTGGTACTATCCATGTGCATTATGGATTCCGTTTTCATACGTGCTTGCATTTCTGTTTCATTTCTGCTTTTTGGTGTTATTTTTGCTGTTACTCTTACCATTTGCATTTATAATTGCAGTAAAATGACTGTGCGTGTAATGGTTTGTGTTTCTCTACTCACTTGCATTTGCATTTCTCTTTCCTTTGACATTATTGTTGCTGTTACCGTTACCATTTGCGTTAACAATTGCGGTTCCGTGACCATGCACGTTGCGGTTTGCGTTTTTGTATGCGCCTCTGTTCCCATTTCCATTTCTGTTTCCTTTGGCATTATTCTTCATGTCAACTTTACCATTTGCATTTACTATTGTGGTACTGTGTCTGTGCACATTACGGTTTGTGTTTACGTGTGTGCTCGCATTCGTGTTTCCGTTTCTGTTCCCTTTCGTGTTCTTTTTGCTGTGACACTTAACATTTCCATTTAAAATACCACTGCCATTACTGTTCACATTACCAGTTGTGTTTTCATATGCGCTTCATTGTCTGTTTGCGTCACTGTTCACTTTGGCATCACTTTGTGCTTGCATTTCTATTAACGTTTTCTTTACCATTTACGTTTCCATTACCATGTGCGCCACTATTGGCACTTCTGTTTGAGTTGCTGTTCCTGTTACTTTGTCACCCCCTCGCTCCTGCCGCTGCATTACTTTCACTATTTGTCATCATCATTCTCAAAAAGAAGGGAAATTAGAGGTAAAAAACTCTGTTTGATGCATCATTTAGGGTTGTTCTATGAGCGACAAAAGTGAGGAAATCAGTGTTAGGTTGAAAACCCCTTGGATCCCCAGCCCACCCCCCAACTGGCATCAGGGTGTGCATTGGGGTCGTTGGTCTAACTCTCACCCATTCTCCCATACCTCTGCTTCTTTACACATGTGATGGGGTGAGAGTTAGGTTGATGACCCCAACGCGCACCCTGATGCCGGTTGGAGGAGTGGGCTGGGGGGGTACAAGGGGGGCTTTTCAACCCTAACACTGAATTTCCTCACTTTTGTTGCTGTGGAACAGCCCTAACTGATGCATTAAATGGAGTTTTTTGCCTCATATATATATATATGTATATATATATATACACAGTGTATATATTTATGCAGTGGGGGTGACAATAAAAATCAGCAAACAACAGCAGTATTTTTAGGTGGTCAGACCTACAGTGAGAATGTCACTTTTATTCTCACTGTAGGTCATTTATCCTCACAGTAGATCAAAACAGGCAAGCATTGCACATCACCCAATCTGCCAAATGCTTCCCCATTGGTAGCATAGAAGTAGCACAAGCCCTGTCTCCACCAACCACCGTCAAAACACACCTGTCTTCAATATGCCCATCAACAGTAGAACACTAGAACAAGTTCTCCCCTCATGAACAAACAGCAACATTAAACAAGCTATCAAGCAAGCATCAACTGTCAACAAGACCACAACTAGCAGTCCCAAAAAGTGTTAGTCAAAGCCGTAGTCAAGAAAAAAATGTATATATATAAAAAAAATGAGAGAAGCAAATGTGAGTTTTGAAGTCAAGTGCGACAAACTTGTGGAAGCCTTCACACAAGACGACCCTCTGCTGGAAGAACAGACCATAGAAATTGCAGCACAGGAGAGAGAGAGAGACATTAACCCACAGCACAACATTTAATATGAATGACCTCACAACAATAGACATAGACGCTTATATAAATGCAAGTAAAAACCAAAATACCACAAAAAAAATTATAGCAGATGTATCACTAATACAGTGCTATCTAGTGGACCAATACTGTCAGCAATGCAGCCTTGTCAGCATCCCACCCAAAAAAAGCTAAACACAATTCTATCAAGATATTTCATGGAAGCTACAAAAAAAGACAACATCCCATACGAGTTATTAACACTCCGTTCCCACTTCCAAAGTATCAAAAGGCACCTAAGAACAAAATATTACCCAGCTTCACTATCTACCAACCTAATATTTGAAAAAACAAGGCAAATACTATCAGCCAAGCAAAAGAACCTAAAAGCGCAAGGTAAAGGATGTAGAGAACACTCAGCTGATGAGTTAACCTATGAAATAATAGACACCCACCCTTTATGAAAAGCAACGACTAGGTCCATATAATCCACAAGCACTACTGAACACTATGTGGTTGATCTGCACAACATTTTTTGGCCTGAGGGGAAGTACAGAAGTAAGGGATTTAAAATGGGGAGATGTGATACTAAAAAAGACACAGACAACATACAGTACCTGGAATACAGCCGAGAATGCTGCACAAAGACAAAAACTAGACAAAACTCAAAAGACAATTGGAGAATTAAACCATGAGCATACAGCAACCCACACAACGGAAAAAAGTGTCCATTCGCAAACTACAGACTATACAAAACCCAACGACCAGCAACCTGTCTACAGGAAAAACCCCATTCCTTTTATCTATAAATACTAACCAACAGGCAATACAAGACATCTGCAACTTGATTTAAAAATCAGCCCTGGGAATCAACAAAATTGGGACTATCATAAAAAAGATGTCAGCTGACAGCAACATAGCTACTGAAAAGCATCTTACAAACCATTCAGCACGAAAGCACCTAGTCCAAACACTCAATGATGCAGGAGTCCTCCCAACAGAAATAATGCAAGTGACAGGCCACAAAAGCATTATAAGCATCAACTGCAAACTGAATGATGACCAACAAAAGAAAATATCCTCAAGGTACCTCTTGCCAATGAATTACATCTTACCCATCGACCACCAGTAATATATGTGCCTCTAGCAACTTCACCAGTAGGCCCTGAAACTGCCTAGAAACCTACTTCACTAATCCAATCTTTAATGCTAAGAATATCACCATACAAATAAACCAAGGTAAGTGCAAGCTACTCCCCAGCCCTTAAACTAAACAATGTAGTACAATGCTTTCCATGCAACTCACCAAACTTGCATCCATCCACAGACAAGCCAAAGGTTGCCAAAAAAATAATTTATGTGATTGAAAATTCCAGCAGTGAAAGTGATTAAACTGCAAAGGTAAACCAAACCCAAACCCCAACTATTAAAAAAAAAAACATAGAACTGTACCATCAGTAGCCACTGTCCCAACCCAAAACTCCTCACCTCTCCTCCCCCAAACCATCACCCTCTCCCACACCTACAAAAATGTAAAAAAGGATTAATAATCATGTTTTTCTTCTTCCACGGGTAATACAGGCATGACACATTGCTATAAAAAATTAAAAACACCATCAACTGGAAAGCCTAAGCAAGAACATGGAAACTACCCATAAAATAATGTGGACTTATATTTCAGTGATGTAAATTAAAAAGGACAAAACCTAAAAAGGAAAATGTGAACTACCTATGAGACAATGTGGACTTAAAATGCAAGCATCTAAAACAATAAAGGACATTTACTGGGACCTTTTCTCTTAAATATACCATGGACAAATCCTAGTTTAAGGTACCAAAAAGCATTTACAGAACCATTTAAAGTACCATAGTAGCCTATAACAGCATATTTCCTCTACAAAAGAATGTTGGTTGCTTCAATTAAAACAAAATGCAATACGTTTTAACAATGACTCTGAAATGTTAACTACTAACCGAAGTTAAAAAAGCCTCCCCCTAACTAACATCCCTACCAACCCACAATCAATTTCAAAGTGCTCTTACCTTTAAAAGCAGTGGTCCTGTTCTGCAAATGTTTGTGATGAGTGTTAAAAAAATAAACCTTTCTGTTGCAAAATCCATACTAGTCCTTAATTCTTCAAAATCCAAACTATGCCCCAAAAAAACAAATTAGCAAGCACTAAAATGAAAAAAAAAAAAAGCCAACAAAGATAATCCACAGAGAAACAACCAGATAAAAAAAAATAGAAAATTAATCCAATGGTCATCATGATCAAGCCCAGTAATCCAACCAGATGAACGATATTTCAGAAAAAATGTAATCCAATGGTCATGAATCAGCAAACAAATTAGCTCCATGAATGCAGCCCAGACTCTGCCGACAGATATCCAACATTCACCATTACTTGAGAATGCCAATCCTCCAGATCCACACTGAACACCACGCACTCCAAATGGGAAAAATTCATGATGCATCGCTGCTTCACCAACATCCACTAAGGCCCAAACATCATTGGCATCATCCTGAAATGGAACAAGCAAGTGCAGCCACGCTTCACAAGGCCCTATGGCTGGCAACTGCAGAAACTGAGCACTCTTCAAATAAATACCCCACCCAATCAACCAACTGCCCAATCACACAAAGCCACAGACTAACAGACATACACCCTCAACCAATCACAGAACAAATAGGTCTCACCAATCACAGCACACATCCCATGTGGCTCCCATCACCACCATCCAATCAAAATAATATTCCCATGCTCTACTAGTCAATCAAAAACACCCAATACAATCCAATACTCAAAATGAAAAAAAAAATATTCAAGCCCAACATTTTACACAATAACATTTAAAACAATAATCATTAACACATTAAAAACACCTCACAACGACTCAAAAACCCCACAACAACAACAATAAAAAAAAAAAACACTGCATAAACTGAATATGCCATGGGTCCGGTGGAAATATCTCTCTAATACTTTTTCTCATGCCCTGTGAATGATGGCACCACTTGTGGCTTCACTACTCATGATGTTATAATTCACAGGGCACCAAAAAAATATCAGACATATTTTAGCCAGACCCATGGCATATCATATATATATATATATATATATATATATATATATATATATATATATGTAGATAGATATATATATATATATATGTATATATAAAGTAAAAAGGTTAATCAGAAACTAAGTGTACGCTTTAGATCTTTAAACTGTTTGACGTTGGAGGCTTGCACAGCTATTGCTAGAAGTGTATTGTTGCCAACCGTGTATTATAATTCATTTTTCTTTAATATCACGAAAGCAGATCTATCATTACTAACTACTACTTTTCATAGTATATGTAGGTTTGTATCATATTAGACTCATCATTGCTTATTATATCAGTTACTTGATTGGCTTCCCCCAAAATGTAATATTGAGTATAATTTAAATTGTCTCACAGATAATGTTATGAGACAAAAGTTTAAATCTCCTTTATATCTGCTTTATCATTTTAAGGAGATAGATCCTTGAGATCAACCACAGCTATTAAGTTAGTTATTCCAAAAAGGAAAACCAAAATGGGAGAGAGTTATTTTTCATTTATTGCAGCATAATATTGGAATGGCCTCCCACCAACCTTTTTTGAAAACATTAGTCATGTGGTTTATAAGTCTAGGTTAAAACAATACTATATCAGTAAAGCGCAATATGAATGTTTTAATTTATAATGTACATTGTTTTTTTTTTGTGATGTATTGATGATTTATAATGTAGTGTTATGAGTTGTTTGTATTATTGTATTTGTACTAGTTGAAATTTTGTTTCTGTATTTATTATTGCAATGTAATACCTGGACATCTTGTCCCAGGTCGTGTCTGAAAAAGAGCCTTGACTCATGAGACTTAGCAGGTAAACAAAAGTTGAAATAAAATATATATATATATATATACATACACTCACACACAATAGGGGTAGGGAAAAAACTGTTAAATAAATCTGTTTATTTCCACTGGTGTTAAATAAATTGTGGAATCACCATTTATTTAACACCCTAATGTCAATCAAACACGATTCATTTAACAGTCTGCTGTCAGTCATCCCCCACCTCCTGCCAGTAGTAGATCATGAAGAATAGTTTCATTTTAACAGACTTCTATTTCTTTCACCATAAACAGTGACTCTGAATGTCCCCCCCCACCACCACCACCACCACCAATTCAGGTCTCACTAAGATGCTAGCTACAGCAGTTCATTTACAAACTACAATACAAATGCCCCTCAGGATACAGTTACAAACTTTACTAATTAAAACTGAGTGTCTCTCCACAACTGCTGACACTGCTGTCTGTACTTCCGGACAGGCTACTCATCTTTTCTTCTTTGCTGTCAGTCAGGTTCACCCCACCACTGCCGTTCACACCTGCTACTCCAACCACATCAATACCATGTCAAAATATTTTTTTTCCATTTTCAACACATTTAAAACAACAAAACACTACATGCCTCCACTGAACCTGCCAGTCCCACTGACACCGCTCACTTACCATAGCCACCATTGTTTCCTTCTCTTCAAAAGCTGAACACTGCACAAATCAGCAGTGATGCTACCTCGTAGATATGGCATCTGCAACACTGTGTCTTTAGCAACCCTTTTCAGATACACAGTGCAACAATACAGTATCACCAAAGATACCGTCCTACATAAATAAATGTAAACAAAAGTAAACATGAATTCAAAAAAATAGCTTAACGCACAAGACCCCAGCCTATTGTATAAATGTAATATGCAATGGGGAACCTGTTATATACAAGATTTATCTTCATTTGAGAAGTTTAACTTCAGGTAACTTCATGAGTGGCACGAGCGAGAATATCCAGGGGTTACGATGCAGGAGTGAAAATATTTTCCATAGCATGCAACTACATATCATGTGTCTGATTTATACAATAGGGGTTTCCAGATCTTTTTTAATTTTTGTTCACTTTATCTTGTGGAATAAATAAAGAAGACACAGGATAAAAAAATAAACTTCTGCTAAAACAAGCTAAAAACACTAATTTGCCATTTGAGATGAAGAAGGCTGTATTCATTGATAGTTGAGGTATTCATGGATGAGAAAAGCTTTGCTGTTTTTTGGCTTCTTGTCATTATGAAACTGTCTGCTGCTAGCTTGCTTTACTTCTCTGCAGGAACACAATGTGCTTTTCTAAGGCTAGCAGGTGAGTTGCAGGTGGAACTGTTGTACTTATTAGTTTCCTAGGCTACTGAGGCTTTGGTGGAGTTCCTTCCTGATTGCTGTGTTAGGGAAACCTGCCTAGAATGATGATATCTACTTCAGCAGAGTCCATCTGAGTTTTCTGATTGGTCAGGATGTAATTAAGAGATCAGGATAGTGATTGTTTTAGGCAGGATTTCAGCCTGACATCAGCACAGTGATAATATCAGCCTGTGAGGTAAGCACAGTATGTATAAATGTAAAATATTATCACACTGTGATAATATTTCTGGTAAAAAATTAGTGTGATTTTCTACTAGGATTCACATCACTGTATGTAAGATACATAGATATATCCACTACTCATTTGTCTCACTCCTATTGTATAAATATGTATATGTACTGTATATTCTTTGTAATACACTGCATTAATGCAACATTTAGAGTTCAGGCTAATGCGACAAAAGTAGTGAAATGTGGCTTTAGGGTTTCCAACCCTAAAACCCTGCCCACGTGACTGCAACAAATCAGGAGTGCAATTTCTCTTGTGTTCTTAACCCTAAAACTCACCCCATCAAGTGCCTGTATTTCTGGAGTGTATAGAACTGGGTGAGATTTAGGGTTGACAATACCAAGGAAAACTGCACCTCTAATTTGTTGTAGTCATGGGGGTGGGGTTTTAGGGTTGGAAACCCTAAAGCCACATTTCACTACTTTTTCACTTTAGCCTGAACTCTAAATGTTGCATTAGCGCAGTTTTATGCAAAGTATATATATATATATATATATATATGTGTGTGTGTGTGTGTGTGTGTATATATATATATATATATATAGTTAATGCATCAGTTAGGGTTCTTCTACAGTGAAAAAGGTGCTCTGAAATTATTTCTGAGCACCTGTTTGAATAAGCACTCATAATATACACTGTTGGGGGCTGGCCATGGAGATGAGAGGTGGGCTGTGCCAGTCACTGGCTGGGGAAGGGTGGAGGGGTACTGGGTGGGCTGGCATGGCTGGATAGGGGGGGGGGCCACTAGACTACCAGGACATTGAAGATGCTTATTTATTTTATTGTGATGGAGTAGGGGGAATGCTAGACTACCAGGGATATTAATAATAATCAAATACAGATGGGGGGCACTAGACTACCAGGGATATGTGCAAGAAATATTAATACACATACGTAGAGGGGGACCTCCAGACTACCATGGATAAAAAACAACATACTCATTAAATACTCATTGGGGGGCCACTAGACTACCAGGGATAGAGGGATCACTATGGACAGTATTATGATGGGGAGAGGGCCGTTAGACTACCAGAGATGATGAAAATGAAAGTTTTCTTATTCAGATGGGGAAGAATGAAGCCCTCTGAGTGAAACCCACCCATATATACCTTTGTAGGGCACCCCGGGCTACAAAAATACATTTTAAAATCTGTCCATCTCGTCCCTCACTTGCGATGCACGATCACGATAAAAGAATCTCACGATCAAAGAATTTGCAGGCTCGCGATCAAAGATTGTTAGCGAGCTATGAACAAAGATTTAAAAAGCTGAAAACTCTATTTTTAGACCAATTTGGATGGAACCAAAGCCATGGCTCAATAGATCAGGGTCCCCTGAGTAAAACCCATCCAAGTTTTACCTCAGAAGTGACCCCTGAGCCGAGATATTTGTGTTTTTCCAATTGGAAAACTGAAAACAAGATGGCGGACCTCACAATCAAAGAATTTGAAAAAATCCTCAGGGACAAAGATTCTTGAACCACGAGGCTGCGAATTCTTTGATCGCCAGGCTGGACGAGATGGCCAGAACCCCATTCTTTGTTCACAAAACATACATATGAATTTTCCCATTGACTTATAATGGGAATTTAAAAGTGCCATAACTTTTGAATGCCTTAATATTTTTTTCACCAAACAAAAAGCGGCATGTTTGGCCACCAAAGCTCTTTCAAATGAGCCATCTTGCAAAGTGGCATGCCACACGATGGCTGTGCAGGACCACATTCAGAATCCCAAAAGGTGACTCCAAAAATACATAATTTTGCATCATTCAGTGCTTTCATACACAAAGACTGTAAGTCCGACTAAAACGTAATTTTCTGAATCAAGAGATATATCATGCCCCACCATGCGTACCAAATTTCAGGTAAATCCGTTGAACGGGTCCAAAGTTATTAATGCACAAACGTTTGACTTTAGTATAAGTGGCCCGCTGAACCCTACAGTGGCGTGAGCGCACCACTGTAATATATATGTATAATTCTTTGCCAAAAAACTACATTATATGTACTGTATATTGATGTGGAAGAGAGACATCCATCCTCCCATCCCTCCATAGATGCGTACGTGTATGCTGGCATGGAAACATTTCAGTCAAAACAGCAACCAAAATGTCTACACAGCCTTGTTATTACCACGCTTCATGAACACTGTGCTGAGAATGTTCAAATCCCCAATGAAACGTCATTCTATGCCACAGGTGAGGAAACACATTTTGGCCAGGATTTAAAAAATGGCAGCTATCATGTTTATGAGGTGATGTAAAAAAAATAGCTATATTGAAAATTTGGGGTTAAAATACTTAAAATTACTGAAGTTACAAGCGAGCATAGTTAAATTTAAACGCATGTGAATAACTTTGCCATTTTTACATATTTTGACACCAAATTCAGAACATCACCTTCTTATGACCCCACCTCTTGAACAAAGGCAGTAGAAATGTTGAAATCCTGCCCAAAGGTGCTTTTGCCAAGCAACTGTGAAATTGCCTTTCAGGGCAGATTTACGAAACTCCACTGACATTGTTCATGAGGTAGGATCCCCAAAAGGCCTTGTTGAAAATTTAGTGTCAAAATATGTAAAAATGGCCAAGTTATGTATCAAAGTTGAAAACCCCATTAAAATACATTAAACCATGTTTACCTTAGTTTCTCATATTGTAGTTGCTAGTTCCAGTAGCAAGACGTGTCTTCTATCAGAGAGTAGATCTCAAACCTAAAACCTATTCAGATGAGTGAGGATGTGTGGGGGTGTACTGGGGAGTGTGGGGTGGTGGGTACTGAGTGGGAGGTGAGAGGTGGGAGTGGGGGGTCAGATCAGTGAGAGACCATTTTATGTTTTTCATTAAAAAAACACTGAAGGCAGTTTTCTTTATTTCAGGTATGGGGACAGAGACTGGCAGTGGGGGTTACCACTAGACACCAGGGCACTATAATTAAACAAGGGGGGCAATGATTGGTGGGTGGGGGTGCCACTAGACATCAGGAAAATAGAATGCAACAATGAAAACAGTGATCAGTAGGTGGGGGGAGTACCTCTAGGCATCAGAGCAATACAATGCAACAAGGGGGACAGTGATTGGTGGGTAGGGGTGCCATTAGACACCAGGGAAATATGCATTTTATAATGGAGATGATGATGTTGATCGGCAGGTGGGGAGTGCCACTAGATATCAGGAAAACAAAAAGCATACAGGGGATGGAAATTAGAGGGTGGGGGGTGCCTCTAGACACCAGGGAAATACATAACAGTACTAGGGGTGGCAATCAGAATCATGGACAATGATTCTCCCTTCATGAAAAAGGATCCTTTTTCATGACTTGTGATACAAAATAGGACTTTTTTTTCGTATTAAGTGGTCAATGAAAAAGAACTCACAATATAAAAAAAATGTCATGGGCATATCTGCAACTGAGAAGTGCAGATTACACCTAATGGGGTCCCAATCACCCAGACAGATGTGTTGTTAACTTTCATGGATGTCAGTTTTGTAGCTTTTGAATTTTTTTTTTAGAAAAAATGGAAACAAGATGGCAGCAAATGAAAAAGGAATATTCCAATATGAAATAAAGATTCCATTTACGTGTCATACAGCTATCCTGAAATGCTTACCGAGCATACTCAGAAAATTATTTTTCAAAATTTAAAAATTAAATAACTTTGGAAGAGATTGTAATTTTTGTCACCAGACTAGCAAAAGGCACATCTGTGGGCTAGTCCCTTTCTGCCCTAAAAATTTCAGATCAAGATTACAAACTGTTTGGGCTATAGGCAAGTTCAAAGAAGAAAAACAGCAAAGTCAATGAGTGAAAAGTCACTTTTTCACTGCTCCAGAACTTGGAAACCACACATCTGACCAGAAAGTAACTCACCACATCCAGAGATCTACACTAGACCATGTCGCAAGCAATTGTCATGCAAATCTGTTTAACAGTTGCGAAGTTATTAAATAACACTGAAGTGCCTGCTCAGCCTTAACTATGGGGCACAACCATGCCCCACTTATATATATTATGGTAGCACGGTAGTGCTACCAAAGTTAGGGTTGAGGAGCCATTTACATGTTAAACCCAAAATTTTGCACCTTAATAACTTTGCGACCATTTGACAGATTTGCCTGAAATTTGGAATACACGATTAAGATCCATACACCTTGGGATCTGCCAAGTTTTGTACTGGTTGGATATACAGCTGCGGAGTTATTAAGCATGATCTGCGCGTGCGTGTACGCTTTTTCTGGAATTCTACGGTCGCACCTACAGTTCGCACGGTTTGTGCGACAGGCCAAAAAATCTTCAGGGAACATGCGACCTGGGTCCCCGATGTGCCTTTTGAAGATTTCATGAAAAAATATTAAACGGTTCAAAAGTTTTTCAGAAAACAATTTCCCATTATAAGTCAATGGGAAAAGTTAAAAAGTTTGACATTGTCGCAAATGCATTTTTGCTTTCGCAAATCGCCCTCTTACTTTTGCAGATCCACCATTTTGTTTTCAGTTAGTGATCAGAAAAATGATTGCCATTTAAAATTGAGACTCTCTAGCAACCTAATTCTTTTTGTATTCACCTAGTTGGAGCCTGAGGATGCTAGCCATGTCTTTATTTTGTGGTAAAACACCCCAGAAATATGTTTTTCAAATTTCTGGAAAAATGCTTTCGAAAAGTACTTTCGTGCTCACAAAAGTGTCACAAATTTTAGCAAAAGCTTTCGCAAATTGCAACGGTACTTTTCTAGGCTGTGGGGAAAAGACAACAATTCTTTGGTACCCCACTGCAAAAGAACGGTTTGGAGTTTTGGGCTGGAATTTGGAAGGAACACAGCCGACAGCTCACAGATGTGCCTTTCATTGTTGTGTTGAAAAAATATTACACAGTGGCAAAGTTACGGCACTCCAAAGTTGACGCTTTTTCCCATAGGATAACATTACGGCAGCTGACTCATTGCAGCAATCGTTTGGTGCCCTGCTGCAAAATAACGGTTTGGTCTTTTGGGATGAAATTTACAGGGGATACAGCCAACATCCCGCAGATGTGCCTTTTAGTGGTTTGGTGAAAAAATATTACAGGGAGGCAAAGTTATGGCACTCCGAACTTCTGTTTTTACCCCATAGGATAACATTACGGTGTTCGCCACGCCTTTGAGGGCCCGTATCTCAAAAGCAGTGTGAGATACAGAGTTTTTGTCAAAAAATCCTTATCCCCCCACTGGGGGCTAAGAATAAAACTAGCCAGGAAAGTGATAATACATAGGACTTTTAAATTGTTTTTCTATGTCATAAGGTTACTGAGATATAAGCAATTTACTATTCCAACTCCTGATTTTTGTGTTCCGAGAGTCATTATTTTGCATACATTCTTTCTGCTCACTGTCTTTCTCTGTACAGATTTTGGGGAAAACCAGCCTGTGCACTTACATTACTGTTACCATTACCACTTCTGCTTGCGGTTCCGTATCCGTTTCACTTACAATTCACGTTTACGCCACCATGTGCATTACCCTTGGCATTTTCATTTGCAGTTGTGTTTCCGTTGTTTTTAACATTTCTGTCTACAGTACTGTTTCTCTTTCTGTTTTGCATTGCGTCACCATGGCAATTACGATTTGTGTTTGTGGGCACAATGTTACTATGTGACAAGACATCACGTGCCACTGCATTATGGGCCCCGTGCTCCCACCGCCGCAGTACATTCACTATTTCTCATTATCATTCTCAAAAAGAAGGATAATTAGAGGCCAAAAACTCCATTTAATGCATCAGTTAGGGTTGTTCCATAGCAACAAAAAGTGAGGAAATTTGATGTTAGGGTTGAAACCCCCTTTGCACCCCTCCAGCCCACCCCCAACTGGAATCGGGGTGCGCATTGGGGTCATCGGTCCTAACTGTCACCCCATTCTCCTATTCCTCAGCTTCTTTCCACATGTGATGGGGGACAGATAGGGCTGATGATCCCAATGTGCACCTCAATTCAAGTTGAGGGGTGGGCTGGAGGGGTGCAAAGGGGTTTCAACCCTAACATCAATTTCCTCGCTTTTGTCACTGTAGAACAACCCTAACTGATGCATTAAATGGAGTTCTCTTGCCTCTTTATATATATATGTGTATATATATATATATATATATATATACTGTATATATATATGGTAGCACGTAGTGCTACCATAGTTAGGGTTGAGGAGCCATTTACACGTTAAACCCAAAATTTTGCACCTTAATAACTTTGCAACTGTTCAACAGATTTGCCTGAAATTTGGAATACCGAATCAGGACCCATACACCTTGGGATCTGCCAAGTTTTGTACCGGTCGGATATACATCTGCGGAGTTATTAAGCGTGATCTGCGCATGCGTTTACACTTTTTTTGGAATTCTACGGTCGCACCTACAGGTCACACGGTTTGCGTGACTGGTCCAAAATCTTCAGGGAATGTGCAGCCAGGGTCTCCAATGTGCCTTTTGAAGATTTCATTAAAAAATATTAAACGGTTCAAAAGTTATTCAAAAAACAATCTCCCATGTTAAGTCAATGGGAAAAGTTAACAAAAAGTTCAACACTTTCGCAAATGCATTTTTACTGTCGCAAATGGCCCTTTTAGTGTTGCAAATCCACCATTTTGTTTTCAGTTAGTGATCAGAAAAATGCTTGGCATTTAAAATTGAGACCCTCTAGCAACCTAATTCTTTTTTTTTATTCACCTAGTTGGGCCCTGAGGATGCTAGCCATGTCTTTATTTTGTGGTAAAACACCCCAGAAATATGTTTTTCATATTTCTGGAAAAAGTACTTTCATAAAGTAGTGTTGCACTCATGAAAGCGTCCCAAATTTTTGCAAAAGCTTTCGCAAATCACGACACTACTTTGCGACACTATGCCCAAAATAACAGTAATTCGTTGGCATCCTGCTGCAAAAGAACGGTTTGGAGTTTTGGGCTGAAATTTGGAGAGAATGTAGCCGACATCTCAAAGATGTGCCTTTCAGTGTTTTGTTGAAAAAATATTACATGGCAGCAAAGTTACGGTACTCCAAAGTTGATGCTTTTTCCCATAGGATAACATTACGGCATACGACGCATTGCAGCAATCGTTTGGCACCCTGCTGCAAAATAATGGTTTGGTCTTTTGGGCTAAAATTTGCAAAGAAACACAGACAACATCCCAAAGATGTGCCTTTCAGTAGTTTGGTGAAAAAATATTACAGGGAGGCAAAGTTATGGCACTCCGAACTTCTGTTTTTTTCTCATAGGATAAAATTACGGCATTCGCCACGCGTTTCAGGGCCCGTGTCTCGAGAACGGTGTGAGATACAGACTTTTCCTCAAAAAATTTCTTAGCCCCCACACAAAACTAGCCAGGAAAGTGATAATTCATATGACTTTTACATTTTTTTCTATGTCGTACAGTTACTGAGATATAAGCAATTTACTATTCCAAGTCCTCATTTTTGTGTTCCGAGACTCATTATTTTGCATACATTCTTTGTACTCACTGTCTTTCTCTATACAGATTTTGGCGAAAACCAGCCTGTGCGCTTACATTACTGTTACCATTACCATTTCTGCTTGCAGTTTCGTACCCGTTTCACTTACCGTTCATGTTTACACCACCATGTGCGTTATCCTTTGCATTTTCATTTGCGGTTGCGTTTGCATTGTTTTGCACATTTCTGTCTACAGTACTGTTTCTCTTTCTGTTTTGCTTTGTGTCACAATATGCATTACGATTTGCGTTTGTGGGCACAATGTTACTATGTGACAAGACATCACGTGGCAGGAGCGTGGGGCCCGCAGGGCCTTGCACTCCCACCGCTGCATTACATTCACTATTTCTCATCATCATTCTCAAAAAGAAGGGAAATTAGAGGCAAAAAACTCTGCGAGGAAAGGGTTGAAACCCCCTTTTCACCCCTTCAGCCCATCCCCCCAACTGGAATCTGGGTGCGCATTGGTGTCATCGGTCCTGTCACCTCATTCTCCTATTCCTCAGCTTCTTTCCACATGTGATGGGGTGACAGGGCCGATGACCCCATGCGCACCCACCCAGTTGGGGGTGGGCTGAGGGCAAGGGGTTTCAACTCAACATTAATTTCTCACTTTGTCACTGTGGAACAACCCTAACTGATGCATTAAATGAAGTTTTTGCCTCTAATATATATATATATATATATATATACACACACACACACACACACACATACACATGTACTGTGTGTGTCTATATATATATATATATATATAGGCAAAAACTCGTTTAATGCAATAGTTAGTTGTTCCATGACAAAAGTGAGGAAATCTCAGTGTTAGAGTTGAAAAGCACCCTTGGACCCCCCATACACCCCAACTGGCATCAGGGTTCGCATTAAAGTTGTCGGCCATAATTCTCACCCCATCACATGTGTAAAGAAGCAGAGGTGTAGGAGAATGGGGTGAGAGTTAGGACTGGCAACCCTAATGTGTACCCCAATGCCAGTTGGAGGTGTGGGCAGGGGGGGTCCAAGGGGCACTTTCAACCCTAACACCAAATTTCCTCACTTTTGTCGGTGTGGAATAACCCTAACTAATGCATTAAATGGAGTTTTTTGCCTCTAATTTCCCTTCTTTTTGAGAATGATAACAAGAAACAGTGAATGTAATGTGCGGCAGGAGGCCCCATGCTCCCACCACTTGATGTCTTGTCACACAGTAACATTGTGCCTGCAGACACAAATAGTAATGTGCATGGTGACACAAAGCAAAACAGAAAGAGAAACAGTAGTGTAGACAGAAATGTTAAAAACAGCGCAAAAGCAAACGCAAATGAAAACACAAAGGGTAACGCACATGGTGGCGTAGACGTGAACGATAAGTGAAAACTGTAGCAGTAACAGTAATGTAAGTGCACAGACTGGTTTTTCCCAAAAGCTGCATAAAGAAAAACAGTGAGTACAAAGAATGTATGCATAATAATGGTTCTCTGAGCAGAAAATGAGGAGTTGGAATACTAAATTGCTTATATCTCAGTAACTGTACGACTTAGAAAAAAATTTTAAAGTCATATGATTTATGACTCTCCTGGCTAGTGACAAAAAGTCTGTATCTCGCACCATTTCTGAGATACGGGCCCTGAAAGGCACGGAGAATGCCGTAATGTTATCCCATGGGAAAAAAAGAGAAGTTTGGAGTGCCATAACTTTGGCTGTCTGTAATATTTTTTCACCAAACTACAAAAAGACACATCTGTGAAATGCTGGCTGTGTTCCCTCCAAATTTCAGCCCAAAATACCAAACCATTATTTTGCAGCAGGGTGCCAAAGAATTCCTGTAATGCGTCGGATGCCGTAATGTTATCCTGTAGGAAAAAGTGTCAAATTTGGAATGCCGTAACTTTGCCGCCATGTAATATTTTGTCAACAAAACACTGAAAGGCACATATATGAGATGTCAGCTGCATTCCCTCCAAATTTCAGGCAAAAACACCAAACTGTTCTTTTGCAGCAGGGTGCCATACAATTGCTGTCATATTCCCACAGCTTAGAAAAGTACTGTTGGAGTTTGTGAAAGCTTTCACAAATTCATTCGACAGTGTCGCAAGTGTGACAGTACTTTGCAAAAGTACTTTTTGCAGAAATTTTAAAAACATATTTCTGGGGTGTTTTACCCCAAAATGAAGACATGGCTAGCATCCCCAGGGTCCGACTAGGTGAATACAAAAAGAATTAGGTTGCTAGAGGTCCCAATTTTAAATGTCAATAATTTTTCTGATCACTAACTGAAAACAAAATGGCGGATTTGCGACAGTAAAAGGGCCATTTGCGAAAGTAAAAACTGCATTTGCGACACTGTCAAACTTTTTGTTAACTTTTCCCATTGACTTATAATGGGAACTTGTTTTTTGAATAACTTTTGAACAGTTTAATATTTTTTCACGAAATCTTCAAAAGGCACATCAGGGACTGCGGCCACACATTCCCTGAATATTTTGGACCAGTCGCACAAACCATGGGACCTGTAGAGACGACAGTAAAATTCCAGAAAAGTATAAAGACACACGCAGATCATGCTCAATAACTCTGCAGCCGTATAAGCGACTGGTACGAAACTTGGCAGATCCCAAGGTGTATGGGTCTTGATCATCTTTCTAAATGTCAGGCAAATCTGTCAAACAGTTGCAAAGTTATTTAGGTGCAAAATTGTGGGTTTAACATGTAAATGGCTCCTCAATCCTAACTATAGTGGCAGTATCATGCCACTATAATATATACATACTGTATATATATATATATATATATATATAGAGAGAGAGAGAGAGAGAGAGAGAGAGATGTAATTAGTAATAAGCATTTTTAATGCTCAGATAATGGTTACAACCACCTGGTTGTAATTAGCAGGAGGTTGTGATTGGTTCCTGTCAATCATGCTCACACTATGAGTGGCGTAAGTACTACTCACACAACTGCTGCCAGCCTGTAACCACTAGAATGCTGACAGAACCCTTTTCCCAGGTTTACAGTGTTCTTTTCCATGGTGAACTGTAACTGAATGAGTAAAACAATCAGGCAGGTGCTACTTAAAGCACTTAAAAGATAATCCATAACAAATCATGATCTGATTATTTTTTGGTGACCAACTGAGTCTAACTACAGTTTGTTACAAGATTCAAACCTTGCAACCAAATTCAGAATGTATGTTTGGGGAGCAACAGGCAAGATTTTAGTGCTTGCTTACCAATACTTTCTTAATGTACATTTATTACTCCTTAGCATTGCTAACAATCTCGTTATAAAGTACTGAGCTCAAATTTCAAAGATGGTAAACCATATGCTTATCAATTTATTATAAATGCTCACTAGTAATTATACAAAACAAGACAAGTGTGGATGCATGTACACTAGGTAGGGAAAATGGACAGACTGCGTAGGCCTAAGCTGTCCTTATCTGCCATCAAATTCTATGTTTCAGAATTTCAAACACTCGCTTAATGTGTGATGGTTTTATAAAGCCCTCGAGTTTTGCACTCAGAATTTATGTAGCATCCTACACCTTGGGTGTGTATAAAATTCTGGTTACACACACACACACTCATGTATTATTCTCTATTTATACAACAGGTATGGGTCTGGAACAGTGAAGATATCCTGATATCTCATGGGCCACTAGTGAGATATCAGGATATCTGCATGCTCTTATGTCACAATGGTTCAGAACTCATTTAGAGTGCTGAGCCTTAGTATCAGTACTAATCATATTCAATGCAAATAACTTTAAAATGAAAAGTTATAGCATGGTACTAAGAGTACGAATGTTGTTCAGCACACAAGTATCTACAAAATGAGTGGTATTTCATTTATAGCTATCTTTTATTTACTTTTTATACTTAGCAAAAAAAGCTGGAAATTCTATTTGTTTTTCACTTTTTTGACAAATAAATTTGAATAACTTTAAAACAAAAAATGATAGCATGGTACTGTAAGCAAAAGATTTCTTCAGCACAAAAAGATCTACAAAATGAGTGGTGTTTCATTTACATGCCTTTTAGTTTTTTATTAGCAAAAAACTGCAGAAAAGTTCATTTTTTCACTTTTTGCAACAAACAAATGCAAATAACTTTCAAACAGAAAAAAGAGAGACCCACCCTTGTTGTACAAATCAAATATGACATGGGTGGGAGTGAGATAGCAGAAACATCTCCACTTGCTGTCACTGAACTCTTGTATCCCACTCGTGGCTTCACCACTCATAGGATATCAAGAGGTCAGTGACAGCTCGTGAAGATATTTTTTGCTGTCTCACTCCCAACCATGTCATATCCCATATATAACATAACATCCATAGATCTACACTAGGCTATGTCACATGCACATTTTCATACAAATCTGTTGAACAGTTGCAAAGTTATTAAAGTGCAACATTTTGGATTTAACATTGAAGTGCCTGCTCAGCCCTAACTATACAGTGGGGGCACAACCATCCCCTATAACATGCATATAATATATGTATATATATATATATATATATATATATATATATATATATATATATTATATATATAATATACATATATATATATATAGAGAGAGAGAAAGAGAAATGTAATTAATAGTGAGCATTTTTAATGCTCAGATAATGGGTTTTGTAAAAAATACATTACAACCACCTGGTTGTAATTAGCAGAAGGTTGTAATTGGTCCCTGTCAATCATGCTTGCACTGTGAGTGGCGTGAGTACTACTCACACAACTGCTACTAGCCTGCACTCACCAGGATGCTGACAGAACCCTTTTTCCAGGTTTATAGTGTTCTTTTCCATGGCAAACAATAGCCGAATAAGTAAAACAATCATGCAAGTGCTACTTAAAGCACCTAAAAGAAAATCCATAACAAATCAGTATTTGATTATTTTTTGGTGACCAACTGAGTCTAACTACAGTGTATTATGAGGATCAAACCTTGCAACCATATTCAGAATGCATGACTGGGGAGCAACTTTAGCAACATGCAAGATTTTAGTGCTTGTTTACCAATACTTTCTTCATGTACATTTATTACTCCTTAGCATTGCTAACAATCTCATTATGAAGTACTGGGCTCAAATTTCAAAGATGGTAAACCATAGGCTTATCAATTTATTATAAATGCTCACTAGTAATTATACAAAACAAGACAAGTATGGATGCGTGTATGCTAGGTAGGGGAAAATGGACAGACTGGGTAGGCCTAAGTTGTCCTTATCTGCCATCAAATTCTATGTTTCAGAATTTTACACACTCCCTTGTTGTGGGATGCTTCTATAAAGCCCTCAAGTTTTGCGATCAGGATTTATGTAGCATCCCACACCTCGGGTGTGTATAAAATTCTGGTTACACACACACCTACTGTATGTATTATTCTCTATTTATACGACAGGTGTTGGTCTGGAACAGTGAATATATCACTGGTATCTCATGGGCCACTAGTGAGATATCAGGATATCTTCATGTTCTTAAGTCACAATGGTTCAGAACTCATTTAGAATGTTCAGCCTTGGTAGCAGTACTAATCATATTCAAATGCAAATAACTTTAAAACAAAAAATGATAGCACGGTACTGTGAGCACAAAAGTTGTTCAACACCAAAATATCTACAAAATGAGTGGTGTTTCATTTATAGCTACTGTGACAGAAATGGGAAGGAAGGAGTTAATGGTTTGGATTTTCCAGCTGGGATTTTTTTTAGTAGTCAGAAAAAAAACACACACACAGGCTGGGATTCCACTGTTCACCAGTATCTAGATAAGAGCTGAGCCATAAATCTCAGACAGAGTGAGCAAGAAGAGGAGTGGACACATTCACACAGACTCACAGTTTAAAGGGATTGGATCACTCAAATCTAAACTTAAGGTTAAAAATGAATATAATTGGTCACTGATAGATGTTCAGTCTGATTGGGACAATTAAATACATACATACATGGTAGATGGTTGGTGCATTCAGAGGGGGAATAGGAACTACCTATTCTCAAGACAGAATATTGGACACTGAAAGGTAGTGAGATTGAGAGAGTTGCTCTTGGAATTGAAGGAACCTACATCTAAAATGCTAAGCTTGGGCCTACCCTTCTAGCTATGTCTGTGGGAGCTGGCAAATAGCGTAGGGTCCAATGTCTCTTGAAGGCTAGAGATGGGTAAGAATAATACTAGCATATCTCAGTAATAACTTCTTTCTTTTGTCATCCGTTATTTAAAAACATCTGTTTACTTTCCCTGTAACAGTGTTATTCTCTTGTGTTAAATGCAGATATCCTGTAATGCTACTTTCGATCTTCTGTTAAGTAAAAAGCTATTTATTTACTCAACAGTTCTGGCTGTGATTTCAATTGTTTTCTAAGGTAATTCATGGTTTTTATTTATTTATTTATTTCAGTGATCAGAAATACCTTTGAGTCAAAGACTCCTTTACAAAGGTTCCACGTCACATATAATATACACAGATATACAATAAAGTTAGGACAGATACACAATACAGTACTTGTTACAGAGTAGAGCTATGTTTATAACAGAAACAGTTAGGCTAACAATCAAGAACTAGTATGGTTTGAGGCAGTTGAAAGAAAAAAACAAACTGGAACTTAACATCCCTGAGAGGGGGGAGTTAAAAGCTGTTTGCAGAGGCAGGTCAGAGGCCACTGTCAGTAGTAGAGGGAACAGGTGGCACCGATTCACGTACAGACACAGTCACTGGTGGACCGAAGGTGAGCCCTAAGGTGTGTTTTAAAATGACCAATTCTTTGATCAAAACGCAAGGAAGAGGGTAGGTTATTCATCCACAAGGGTGCCCTGTAACAAAACGATCTTTGGAATTGAGTTGTGCGACAGGAAGGGATGGAGAAATGATGGTTGTCAGAGCTACGGGTGTGCTTAACTTTTGAGTCCTTAGTGATTAAAGGGGTGAGTGCAGAGGGGGAGAGGCCAAGAATAATTTTCTTTGCCAAGACACAAGTGTGGAATTTGATTCTGTTGTCAAGGTTAAGCCAGTTGGTGTCCTTATATAGAGCACAGGCACGGGTGAGTCTGTCACATCCTAGTGTAAGATGACAGGCCTTGTTTAGGACGAGTCTAAGACTATCAAGGGCTGAGGAGCTTGCCCCTCCAAAAGTCAGGAGACCATAGTCTAGCAGGGAGAGTACCGAGAAGAGATAGCAAGCTTAAGGGCCTCTGGGGTAAGGCAATGTTTATAGCAGTGCAAGAGCCCTAGCCTAATATTTAGGGCCTTAGATAATTGATGTATATGCTCATAATAGGAAAGACCAGTGTCCAATGTGATGCCCAGGTATTTAAACGAATGCACAAATTCAAGGGGAGTCTGGGACACTGATAGTATTTGTGGGAAAAGCCCAATCCTGGAATTCTGCGGATGTGCGAATAGCATACCTTTGTTTTTTTAATAGTTAATAATAAGGCATTGTGAGGAGAACCAACTTTCAACAGCATTGAAGGAGGACTGGAGGGAGTGGTGGAGTAGGGAGGGGTCAGGGCTGGAGGAGAATATGATAGCACCGTCTGCATATAGTAATAGGTTAGAGGTGCAGGATGTAGGGAGGGAGTTTAGGAAGAGGCTGAATAGGAAGGGACCCAAAATGGACCCTTGGACCCCTGAGAGGACAGAAGATTTAGGTGATAGGGTATTGCCAATTTTAACTTGAAGGGTCTGGTTGGCAAGATAGTCAGCGAACCATCCCACTGCTTCCTGTGAGAGGCCCAGGTTGAGCAAAGAGGTTTGGAGTAGTGAATGGTGGATGGTATCAAAGGCCTTAGTGAGGTCAATGAAGATTGCACCTGTGATGTGGCCTTTATCCAGTGTAGTGTGGATGTGTGATGTTAGATTAAGCAGGGCAGTAGTCGTGCTATGACCTTTATGGAAACCATGTTGTTGTTTGCAGAGTAGGTCATATTTATTGAGGTGGTCAGTGAGCTGATCTGAAACTATCCTCTCTAAGGCCTTGGAGAGGGGGGGAAGTATGAAGTTAGAGCGGTAATTGTTAACAGAGGAGCGGTCCTCACCTGTAAATATGGGCATGATATAGGTGGATTTCCAAGTGGCAGGGAATTTGCCTAGTGAGAGGGAGAGGTTTAAAATGTGGATGAGAGGGGCAAGGACTTCCTTAAGGGTGAGCCGAAGAATTCTGAGATCAAGGGAGTCGGCGTTGGAGGAGGCGTGACTAAGGGCAGCAGTAAGATATGGTTCAGCTGACTTGGGAGAGATGTAGTGAAGGTAAAAGGAGGGGGCACCAAGGTGCGGGGCGGGTGTGCTAGGAGCTGGTAGGTCATAGAAATTCAGGGGGAGAACATGACTAAGATTGGAGAAGGCTTCACTGAAAACTGCAGCAATGTTAGTGGGATCAGAGGTCAAGGACCCATTTGACATGACTTGGGAGGGGACCAGGTTGGAGACCTTACTGCTTATTTCCTTAATGTTGTTCCAAAACTTGCAGCTGGAGCCCCAGGACGAGGTTAAGGTAGATTTATAATATTCTGCTTTTGCCCTACAAATGGCCCAAGTGCACTTGTTCCTAGCCATTCTATAATTCTGTCTATCTTGGGGGAGGCTGGACTCGATGGAGAGGTACCATAGTGAGTTTCTGGTTCACATTAAAGTCTTGAGCCCGTTCAGTGAACCAAGGTACATGATTGCCTTTAACCATTCTTTTCGTGAATGGTGCATAGAGATCACAGATATTATTGAAGGACCGGGTAAATAAGTCCAAGGCACTGTCAAGGTTTACAGTATTAAAAATGAAGGACCAATCCACGACCCTGAGGTGCGCTTTTAATTGTGCCAATTTACCAGGACCAAGTTTACGTTGCACAATTACTTTGGGAGGGGATCTTGGGATTTTACAGGACCAGGAGCAGAGAACTGGAGAGTGGTCACTGAGGGCATCTGGAAGGACAGAAACATTCAGAATCTTGCCCAGGTGATTGGAAAAGATGAGGTCCAGTAGGGAGGAGGATCCAGTACGTGGATCCAAACGGGTGGGGGAAGTGACCAATTGAGTTAGGTCTTGGGCTGTGGTGAGATCAATGTGTGGGATGGCATCCTTACTCAGCCAATTGATATTAAAATCACCAAGCACAAGTAGTTCTGACTGTGATAGTAGTGTGTCCAGATATGACAATACTGCTTGGAAAGCTAATTTTTGGTCCTTTGGGGGAATGTATACTGTTGTAATGTACAATGGGTTTTGGGCTCTTCCCAGAGCCAGCTTGACAGTGAGGGCCTGTGTGCCAGCCCCCAGATGAGGGGAGTGGAGTAGGTGACCTTGTAAAGTATCCTTAGTGTAGAGGGCACAGCCACCCCCTCGCATACCATGATGATCTGCACGGTAAAGGGTGAACCCAGGCAATGATACAGAGGAATCCGGGGTCTGAGGGGTGAACCAGGTTTCACACACTGCAATGACATCCAGTTGGTGTTGAAGTACCCAGCCCTGAAAGGAGTCCCACTTTTTCAGGATGCTACAAATATTTGAGAGAGGCAATGTGCAACTGACCCGGGGTACATTGGGGTGGCATCATGCCAATAGGTGGTCCAGGATTAGGATGGATATTCCCAGACAAGACGGGGGGGAGAAGAAGGAGGAATCTTGAGGAGGGGTACCTGGAACACTTCCTCTTTTTGTAGTGGGATATCAGGGAATGTGGTGGAGACGGGTGGAATGGGTATTGCATGTGCCTTAAGGTAAGCCTGAAGGAGGTAATGAAAGTCTAGGGTGGATGACGGTGTTGCATGTTGAGGTTTCTGGGTAAGAACAGCCCCAGGGGGTGCAGCCAGGGTTGCCTGACAAGGCAGGCATTCATAGTGATTAAGAGGAGTGTGAGCTAACTGCCAAGCCCTATAACAGATGCATAGGGGGCTGGTGGTTACCCAAAATAAGACTAGCTTCCAAGCGTTCAGACTGCGGCCAAATGGGGGGGGGACTGGGGTACATCAGGGTACGATGGGGGGGACTGAGCAGGGGGAAGCAAATGGCAAAGCAGTAGAATTATAGTAATCAGCCTGACACTAAGAGTTGAAGGCACAAGGACAGCCAGAGAAACAGGAGATCAGGCAGTACAGCAGCCTGTAGTGGTTAAACAATATAAGCTGCTAATGGGAAAATTGGCTGATTGGTTACAGCTCCCTATAAAAGGGAGTGCTCACCAAGGGGGGTGGTGGGGAGCCGATGTCCTGCGTCGGCGGGGCCATATTCCAGCAGCAGAGCAGAGTCCTTGAAAGGAAGTAGCAAGCTCGGTGGTTCACTGCCAGATTATCCCATACCTTGTCCGCTTGGAATCGGGGGGTTGGGGAGGGTGCCGTAGCCACTAGCCCTCTCGACCGCACTGATCATCTGTGGAGAAAGCAAAGGATAGGTAAGGTTTTTATGTGGTCTTTGTAGGGGAACAAAGGGGGAAGGGATACAGCGAGAGAGCGTTCATAGGACTTAAACTTTAAACATAAGCTGTAAGGTCTAATCCAGAATGCCTCAGTAAAATAACAAAGTTAAACTAAAATATACCTTGTAACTACAGCCTAGGGCACTCGCTCTTACTCATAACTGTAAATCACAGAACAGAATTAACTAAGTGAGCCAGTTACTGCTGCTAGGGCACACGCTGCAGCTCCGATTAGAGATTTAATGCTAGAAAAGCCCTAAATTAATCCTGGCACAAGTCTTAACTCATTCACACCACAAGAACTCTTTGAGACTTCCACCACTTGTGCCCTGCATACTCTTAGCACTGCATCCTGGGCTTTTCTAAGCAAAATCAAGCCATAAGCAGCATGCCACAAATAAATGTGACTACTTCTTGAACCGTAAGTGCTACACACAAAGTATGAGTGGCAAAGTTGTTCAGCACAACGTTACCTTTCCATTGGTGCTATGCAATCAGTTGTAATCAATTTAGTTTTTATTTTATACTAGCTGAAATACCAAACAACTGATTTTTTTCAAGGTGCTTAGGTGATGCATGAGAGACAAATGTCAACCATGCACACCATACCTTAAACAAATGCAAATAACTCCTAAAGTATATGTGGTAGACACAAAGTATCAGTGGCAAAATTGTTCAGCACAAAATAGCCTTTCTAATGGTGCTATGCAATCAATTGTAATCCATTTAGTTTTTATTTTATAGTAGCTGAAATATCAAACAACTGTTTTTTTTTTCAGATTTATTCAAGGTGCTTAGGTGAGGCTTGAGAGACAAATGTTAGCCATGCATACCATACCTTAAACAAATATGAATAACTCCTAAAGTATGCATGATAGACACAAAGTATCTGCAGCAAAATTGTTCAGAGCAAAATTACCTTTCTAACGGTGCTATGCGTTCAATTCTAAGCAATTCGGTTTGTTTAATAGTTAAGTAAAAACTGCTGACTTTCTCAGACGTTTCTAGGCCTGAGTGAAAGTCAGTTGAGTATGTCTACAGGTGTTATTGTCCTGAGTGGCATGCTTTCAGACACCGCCTACAGACATCTCTAGGCCTGAATGAGTTAAGGCATTGATAGCATTTGCAGTCATAATAATCGAATTTTAAAGAGTTACTGCTGCTAGGGTGCTCACTATATCTCTGACTGGGATTTAGAACCAGAAAAGCCATAAATTAACCCCAGAGCAAGCCTTAAGGCACTAGTCGATTTCAGTAAAAAAGGTGCCAAGGATTCTAAAACCGCAGGTCTTAAGGCACCAGTCAGTAATGTAGAAATATCAGGGAATGCTGTAAATGAGCCCCTGCAGGAGACTATCTCCACATATGCGCCGACTGAAAAATGGTGCTCAAGATTCAAATTCCAGCAGCAGAGCAGAGTCCTTGAAAAGAAGCATCAAGCTTGGTGATTCACTGCCAGATTATCCCGTACCTTAGTCCGCTTGGAATCGGGGGGGGTGGGGGGAGGACGCCCAGTAGCCACTAGCCCTCTCGACCGCACTGATCGTCTTGTCCGCTTGGAATCAGGGGAGGGGTGGGGTGGGGAGGTGCCATAGCCACTAGCCCTCTCGACTGCACTGATAATCTTGTCCACTTGGAATCAGGGGTGGGGTGGGGAGGGCACCGAGCTACTAGCCCTCTTGACTGCACTGATCGTCTTGTCCACTTGGAATCGGGGCTGAGTTAAGCTCTGTTTAGCATCCGCCATTTGAGAGAGACACACTACCAGGCTTTAATCTGTGCAGCTGCATATCTGACCTCCCAGTTTTGTAAAATTGGAGTTCAGTGCTGGGCGAACCCAGCTGGTGGCAGCGAATACCCAAGGACAGACACCTCTCTAAAAGCTGTTACAGCCCAGGCAGAGAGAGAGAGAGAGGTGGGTTGCCACAGTTACTGTACCTTTTATTTTTATTTTTTTATAATTAGCAAAAAAGAGCAGGAAATTCTCTTTGTTTTTCACTTTTTCGACAAATACATTTGAATAACTTTAAAATGAAAAATGATAGCATTGTACTGTGAGCATGAAATTTGTTCAGCACTAAAAGATCTACAAAATGAGTGGTGTTTCATTTACAGATGCCTCTTAGTTTTTTATATTATTAGCAAAAAACTGCAGAAAAGTTTTTTTTTTTTCACTTTTTGCAACAAATTAATGCAAATAGCTTTGAAACAGAAAAATGAATGTCCCACCCTGCTGTACAAATCAAGTATAACATGGGTGGGAGTGAGACAGCAGAAATAGCTCTACTCACTGTCGCTGAACTCTTGTATCTCACGAGTGGCTTCACCACTCATGGGACATCAAGAGTTCAGTGACAGCTTATGAACATACTTCTGCTATCTCACTCCTACCCATGTCATATCCCATATATAGCATAATATAGTATAACATCTTGTAATATATTATGCCAGCTCAATGCCTGTACTTGATTTCATGATTTGTATGACTTTATGTACTGTGTTATTGTACGTTGTTACTTCCTTTTTTACTGTATTTACCCTTTGTCCCACCTCCCACGGGTCACACCTGGAATTGAGCTTTGGCTCAGTGTGCCTTTTCTGGTTACCAAATTTCAAATAACTAAATTAATAAATAAATATAGCCCTAGTTTCGAAACATTCTCTCCCACTCTGTGCCAGTGGCAAAGTCTTTCTGAATCGAAGACCCACTGTACAGTATATGTATTCAGACAAACAGGATTTGAAATGTACCATGGAAATATTTAAGCACTGTAATTTATAACAAGATTTGCTTGAAATACAGCATGTAAGAATAATTTTTGGAATACTATATGGAAAAGCAATATTAGATCAGTTATAACAACTCATTTTGCAAGTTACCCATAACAATGACTGATGCTGATAAAATGGAGAACACACAACTACAGTGTATGTTGGTTTGTAGATATAAAACTGAATGCTTTGGCTTTGGTTATTATGTTCCCATCAGCTCAGAGCAGCATTTGTGTTGACATTATGACTGGCAGCATAGAGGAGTTATAAATCTTAACACAGGATGGATCTCATGTTGGCTCAGACCAAACACCTCTCAGGGACTATACATCTTAGATAGCAGACAATGCTTGAAATTTATAACTATATATTCATGGACTGATTGAAAGCATACATTAAAGTTTACATCCCCACTTGTTTGATTTTTCTTAGTGGAATCCTGAAAAAAAACCTCTATGACTACACAAGTCAAACCATGGGTAAGTATCAATTTTAGGACTCTTTATTTTAGGTATTTTAGCCAGGAACAATACATAAGGAATCTATTTTACAGATGTGTCCTGGGTGGGATTAAGAGATACAAAAAGATCAACATAAACCAATAACAGCAAGTAAGAATAAAACCTATTAACAGCATACAGTTTGGAACAGATATGTGTCTGTCTGTCTGTTTGTCTATCTATCCATCTATCTATCTTGCAAAAAACGTTGTTATTACACCAGTTAACTTAATACCACAAAAGTAGGGAAATGTAGGGTTAGAGTTTGAAACTCTAACTCCCCCCCCCCACCTCCCAACCAGCAAAAGGAAAATACATTAGGGTTTGGGGTCCCCAGAGTCTTGTAAAATCAGTGGCGGGGTCTTCCTTGGGGTCATCAGCCCTAATGCTCACCTTCTAGCCCATAGCCTCCAGTCCAAAGCACAAGGTACAGCTCCAAGCCAGTGCCTCATAGTGATACACTCTTCCAAGCTAGAGAAGTATGTCTTACCACATGCTGCCAACATAAAATGTTGTAACTTTCTTCATGCAGGGCCCAAAGAAAAGAGATAATGTGAGACATTGTTTGCTCACAAAATGGGGTGAGCATTAGGGTTGGCAACCCCAAGAAAGACCCCACCACTGATTTACCAAGGTTCCAGAGACAAAAACCCTAACATTTTTTCCCTTTTCTGTTTGGGGGATGGGGTAGGGGTGAGGATTGGAAACCCTAATGCCACATTTCCTTACTTTTGTGGCATTAAGTCACCCTGACTGGTGCATTAACAATGTTTCTTAGCAAAGAATTTATTTCCTTTATGAGATAGTGGAATCATATCCTTATTTACACAGGTCCCTTTGGGACCTGCGTAAGCAGGTGCAGATATGCAGAGCCCTTTGGGCCCTGCACCATGGGAAGACTCCTTCCACCTACAGAAGTGCAGGGCCTGGCATATTCAGTCTTTACACATTCACTCTTCACACATTCACTCTTTATGCACTCAGTCTTCACACATTCATTCTTCACATATTCTCCCTTTACACATTTACTCATCACACATTCACTCTTTTTTATTTAATTTTTACCTTAAGTTTTCAAGATAGTCATTTTATGACTGCCCTTATAAACATGACATGTAACATTTATAGCATATTGGCTGAAATCTCCAGGTGGGCAACCTGGAGGGGAAGGGAAGAAAGAAGTGGTACCGAGGGTTGGCACCATGTTCCACATAAAGAGAACTGCTTTGATTTTAGGGGACCTATGTGCTTGTTGGTAAGAAGAACAGTATCTGTGGCTACTACTAACAGTACCACAAGTTTTAACTCCCTTTTTTTTTAGTTTAAAACTATGGACAAAGTGCACTGGCAACGTTCATTTCAGTTTCGCACCACATGGGTAATGATGCACATCTTGACCCACTGTGAAATACAGGAATTAAGAAGTACAGTAAGCTATTAATCCTGACCCATTCACAATTTTTAAAAGCATGAAACACAATTTTGGTTTTATTTATAAGAATGTTTGAGGTATTCATACAAGGACAACCTCTTATTCTGAGTTGCGAGCTGCACAGAAAGCACTGTAATGCTCAGAACTGGAATTACACAAATCTGGCTCAAGAGGCAATTTCATGCATAGTTGTCAGAATCCCCTTTCAGTCAGGATTTGAACATTTGCACTGCCCTTGTTCATGAGATGTGGTCATAAGAAGTGTATGTTGAACATTCAGGGTTAAAATATGTTAAAATGGCAAAATTATGTGCATCATTGTCATTTACCTATGCTCCCTCATAACTTTCATAATTGCAAATATTTTTGCCCAAATTTTCAACACAGCCATTTCTTTATGCCACCACTAGAATGTGACATCTGTCATTTTTCAAATCTTCACCAAAATGTCTCCATGCCTCTGTTGTGGAATGACATTGCGGTGGCATGGAAGGATGTTTTGGTGGGGATATTACAATTCTTATTACCAGATTCATGAGATAGGGAAATAAGAAGGCTATGATGACAATTTGGTTGCTCTTGTCCTACAAATGGAAGCACAGGGCCCAGAGGGCACACAAGCAAATGAGGATATGATTATACTGTCTCAAAAAGTAAGGAAATTCTTTGCAGAAAACTCTGTTAATGCATCCATTGGGGTTAAAGTGACGAAAGTAGGCAAATGTGGTGTTAGGGTTCCCAACTCTAACACCCCATCACCATGATGCAGGCAGCAAACCAGGCATGTGGTGTGTTTTGGGGTTCTGCCTAATGCTCACCACCTTCAATCAGTTTAGAAGCTGAGATGTGTACAGTGTATGAGAATGGGGTGAGCGTTAGGCTGTAGAACCCCAAAACACACAACTCACCTGGTTTGCTGCCTGCAGGTGGGGCTGGAGTGTTGGGATTAGGAACCCTAATACCACATTTGCCTAGTTTTGTCGCTTTAGCCGTAACTGATGAATTAACAGAATTTGACCCTGTAGTTAAGGTTCAATGGTCACTCAAAACTCAAAATTTTGCATTTTAATATCTTCACAACCATTCAACTGCTACACATGACATTTTGCATGCACCATCAGGGACCAAAGATTTCGTGATGTGACAAGTTTCATTCTGGTCAGATGTGTGGTTACAAAAATATGGCATGCCAAAAAATGTGAAAGTTACCATGTTTTGTCAAATTCTTTGTCATGTTACTGCACTCAAATGTTGTGGAACAGTGGTCTAACATTTTCAGGGTAAACAGGCCTTAGGTCACAGATGTGCCTTTTGAAGATTTGGCAAAAAAAAATATTAATCTTTTCAAAAGTTACTAAACGTTAAAGTTTCCCATTATTTTCAATTGGAGCAATTAGATGCCCCATGCAAAAAAAGGATCCTTTATCACAAATGGTAATCCTATGCTGCAAATGGGTAATCCTTCATCGCAAATGGGAAATCCTTTTTCATGCAGCCACCATTTTGTCTAACAGTTTTCCAGGGAAAGAAGTAAGCATTAATCAGTAACAAAGGAGGGCACTACTAGGAAATTAATGCCCGGTTTGGGTTAGGTGGGTGGGGGGTGAGGCACGACACCTAAAGCCAAGTGCCTCCAACTACCAGCCAGGCATTAATTGCCTAGGAAAGCCTGACTTTGTGGTGAATTAATGCACTTCTAACATGACAGGTGCTTACAAAAATTACTGGTAAACCTTTCAATTTAGTAAGAATTATACATACACTGGTGCCCACAGTTTTAAAATGTTTAATATATTTTTGAACAGAGCCACATTTATTAATATTGCAGTTGCCAGTTTTATTCACATGACTACCAATACTGCCATTTGGTCAGTTACACTTCAGCAATAACATTAGGGATTATTAAATTTTTGTAGCAACAGCAATTAAGGATTTACACCACTCGTAACGAGTAGTAAAATGGGGTTAGGGCATCGTGGGATGCCTCATTTGCATATTGCAGTCTGAGGCAAACAGACAGGAAAGACAGCATGTTTTTGGAGCAATAAAACTTCTCACAAAGCAGCAGTGACTTGGGGGAAGGTACTGCTCAAAACAACTCCTTTTATTCACTGCAGACATTTACATTTTTGTAAAGTTCTTACTGTAACTGTGCTGCTTCTCCAAAAGTTCTGGTGATTCTTATGAGTACCGTGGGGTGGGTGAGTTGAATGCAACATACATGTGCCAAGGTTCTGTTTTGTGCCGATTATGATGTGGACAGTAGTAGTACTATAAAATGAAGTGGGCAATACTGGGAATTAATGCTCGCTTCATTTTGTATCACGGGTTGTCTTTCTACCAATCTGGTTGTGGCATTGAGCTAGCACATTAAATGCCATGTTACAAAATGCAATAACCATCAATACACTCAGTATGACAAAGCATACAGGATAAAAATCAATGCGGCAACAAACTGGGCTGCTGGGCAGTTTAAATTTGTTACTGACACTCACTGTTGTGTTGTTTCAGGATTTGAATTTTATGATCTAAGAGTTAGCTGTAATACAGCGCAGTGCAGGCACTTCAGGCAGTGAAGTATGCATGCCAATGATTTTGACTGAGTCCAGGGGAGGCAACATGCTATGCATCTGATCCAGGCCTTGGCACAAAAGTGCATGCCACCCCCTTTGATGAGCCAGGTGCACACCATCCTGTTTGCTCAATTGAAAACTGATTGGAAACTGAAGCTGGTATGTGTCTTCTTCCTTGTCTTTGACTTACATGGAGGAAGAAGAATACCAGTTGTATACTATAATGCTAGCAAGGGGTCAGCACCGGTGACTGTCAGACTTGGCTCTGAGCTGACAGAGCTAGAGATTTACAAGTGGTTTAATTACCGATTGTCCAGCACTCCACTAATGTCTATTTCACATGCGCAAAGTGTGGACACTGAAGCTGGACCAATCAGTACAGATTATTCTGATCTGGGGAATTTTTTTTTTAATTCCCACCAGCATGCTAGTAGTCCTGAGGTGTACAAGAATGCCTCATGGACTGCTTTGGTCCATAACACTGGTGTCTTGTTAGCCTGCCTGTTCATTCCCCTTCCCCCACTCTGCTCCAGTCCAAATACTGCTGCTGCTGGCCCATTTCCCTGACTGCCTGCTGCCATTTCCATTGCAGCTGCTATCCCAGAATGCTGGAGTGCTCTAGGTAAGATACCATATCACTATATTTAGACTCACTCACTCATTAACTGCATCAGTCTGAGTTTAGGCTTAAAAAAGTCCCACAGCCCACTGGCTGCTCCACGTGGCTTCAATAATGACACAGCAAAATTATAAAAACCTCCTACTATGCTGCTGGGTTTGGATAGCCATGTCAGGATAGGAACATAGGAATTGTGTTGGCAGGTGGGGCCTGAAAGATCCATCTAGTCTGCCCTTGTTTCTGCCCCCTTCCTATTTAGATTGCACCCTGATGTGTCCACAGTGTCTGTCCCATGCGAGTTTGAACTCATGTACTGTCTTGGATTCCACCACCTCCTGAGGTAGGCTGTTCCATGAGTTTATGACCCTTTCTGGAAAGAAGTACTTCCTGAGGTTGCTTTTGAACTTGCCTCCAACCAGAAGTAAGTTGTGCCCCTTGTACGCGCATCCCTGTTTTGCAGGAAGAGGTTTCCGGCTTGTGTTGTATTGATTCCCTTAACGTACTTAAAAGTTTCGATCATGTGCCCTCTGTTTCTTCTCTGCTCAAGGGTGTACAGATTTAATTCCCTGAGCCTTGTGTCATATGGCTCATGATACAGTCCATGTACCATTTTTGTAGCCCTTCTCTGTACTGTCTTCAGGCTGTCCATGTCCTTTTTGGGGTGGGGTCTCCAAAACTGATCACAGTACTCTAAATGTGGTCTCACCAAGGACCTGTAGAGAGGAATGATAACCTCGCTCTTTCTACTTGTAATTCCGCTACCAATGTATCCAAGGATGCCACTCACCCTCTGTGCTGCCTTTTCACACTGTTTTTCAAACTTTAAGTCATCCATGATGACTACTCTAAGGTCTCTTTCTGTCTTTGTCTCCTTTAACTGAAGCTCTCCCAATGTGTACTTTATCCCTGTTTCTTTTTCCTGTATAACCTTGCACTTCTTGGCATTAAATTTCAACTGCCAATCCCTGGACCATTCCTTGAGTTTTTTCAGGTGTGCTTCCATATCTTCTTGCATGTCTACTCTGTTGCACAGTTTTGTGTCATCTGCAAACAGGCAAACCTTCCCCTTCAAGTTATTTGCAATATCCCCGATAAGTACTGTATGTTAAAGAGGATTGGTCCCAGCACAGACCCCGGTGGAACACCACTGGTTACTTTGCCTTCCCTTGATAGTGATCCATTGACAAGCCTCTCTGCATCCTATCTTGTAGCCAGTTGTTGATCCAGTTTACTATCTTATGACTGACTCCTGTATGCTCTAATTTGTGTGCTACCCTTTTGTGGGGGATAGTGTCAAAGGCTTTTCTGAAGTCCAGGTATGCAACGTCCACTGCTCCTCCTTGGTCAAACCGCTCTGGTGACCCAGTCGAAAAAGTCAATCATATTGGTTTGACAGGAGCATCCTGCTGTGAAGCCATGTTGCCTGGGGTCAATCTTTCTGCTATCCTCCAGGTACTTCACTATCCTCTCCTTTAGCAATGACTCCATAATTTTTCCTACCACCAAGGTCAGACTGACCATTCAATAGTTTCTTGCCTCTTCCCTGCTTCCAGTCTTGTGTAATGGTACTATTGTTGCCTTTTTCAGTCCTGAGGTATTATTCCACTTTCCAGTGACTTGCTGAAGAGCTCAGCCAGTGGTGTGGCAAGTTCTTTCTGAAGCTCCTTCAGTGCCCTAGCGTGGATGTCATCGGGTCCCATTGCTTTATCTACCTTGAGCCTATTCAGTTCTTCTAGGACCCTTTCCCTTAAAAATGATCCAGTGTCTGCTAACCTGTGGTGTGGTGTACTGACCTACTTAGTGTAGGACCCTTCCTGCTGTCTTCTGTGGTGAAGACCGTGCAAAAGAATCATTTAGTAACTCTGCTTTGTCTTCATCTGTCTCTGCCATCTTGCCTTCCTTTGTTGCTAACCTGATTATTCCTTCCTTACTCTTTCTTTTTTCTCATATATATCTGAAGAAGGTTTTGTCTCCCTTCTTGACCCTCTGTGCTATTTTCTCCTCTGTCTGTGCTTTTGATCTCCTTACTGCCTTTCCTGCCTCACTCAGCTTGTTTTTGTATTCTTCTCCATCTAATTCACTTTTAGTTTATTTATATTTTGCTAAAGCCCTCCTTTTTTCCTTGATATTGGTTGCAACTTCCTTGGTGAACCAGAGTGGATTTTTCTTTCTTTTGGATTTGGTGATCTGCCTAGTGCATGTAGCTGTAGCTGTACTTAAAGCAGTTTTAAGGCCTCCAAGCAGTCTTCTACATCTTCTGAATTTCTGCCATCTAGCATGGGTGTGACTATATGCTTCATTTCAGGAAATCTAGCTCTTCTGAAATCTAGAACCTTGGTTTTAGTGTGATTAGTATCTTCTACCTTGTTCACAGTTAGCTGGATTGTCCTGTGGTCATGGGTCCCCAGATTGACCCCTACTTGCACATCTGAGACTTTTGTGCTGTGTGCGAGCACCAAGTCTATTATTGCTTTGTCTCTGATGGGGAAATTCACCAGCTGTTGTAAACCTGCTCCTTCCATTGCAAACAGGAAATCTTTGCTTCATTTGGAGGATGCTGTGTATGAGGACCAGTCCACATCTGGCAGATTGAAATCCCCTACCAGCAGCAACTCACCCCTGTCTGCCATCTTCAAGATGGTCTCCATGAGCTCTTTATCTATATCAGCTTCTTGGGATGGGGGTCTGTAGATAACTTTGATCCAGATTGGAGCCTTCTCTCTAAGTGTAATCCAAAGTGCCTCTGCTTTGCTTTGCTTCCTTTGGATTTCTGTTGCATTGATGTCCTCTTTAACATACAGTTCTACCCCTTCCCTTTTTATCTTCTTGATCCTTTCAGAATAGCATATAACCTGGGATGGTGACATTCCATATGTGGTTCCCGGTGACCCATGCTTCCGTAATGGTGACCGAGTCTAACTGCACTTCTGAAATCATGGCCTTGAGATCAGGAATTTTGTTCATTAGGCTACAAGCATTGATGCACATTGCCTTCCAACACAGTTTATTCTGGTTAGTTGAAGGCTTACCTTGGCTCTGTTGCATATGTGTTTTGTGTTGCTTGTTGTGTGTATGATAGGAGCATATGTGTGATGAACTAGTTGATGATGGGGGAAGGGCACACGGTGACCTTTGTGATAGAAGGGGTGTCTGTGCCACCCCTCATCCACTGGTTTAACTGACCAATATGGGCATCAACCTTTTGACCAAGTGCTCATGTATCTTCTTTAGAGAGGTGCAGGCTGTCGAATTTAAAAAACTCCAGTTCCCAGAAGTCCTTCCAATTACCGATATACCAGTGACCTTTTTCCTGGCACCAGTTCCTCAGCCAGGTGTTAAATTCAGTGACGTCCTTTTCCCTGATCTTCTGCCTGCTGTCTCCCTTATTCCAGACAGGCAGAATCTCTGAGAAGTTGAGACCAGTTGCAAGAGAAGAAAGTTTGTCACTTAGCCTGGAGATATTTTGCTTAGTTTTCTCCACTGACCTACTGGCTAGGTAATTTGTACCTATGTGGAGAATGACATGAATGTTGTGGTCCACTGAGTTTCTGATCCCCTCCATGTGGCTTGTGTTTCTCCATGCTGATGTCCCCAGAGACACCTGACCACTGCTGAAGCATGATCCTGCTGGAGGTGAGGTTCTATAGCCCTAATCACTAAGTCGCCTATTATTAGAACAGGTTTCTTCTTTTCTGATTTAGCATATTTGGTGGTGGGGTGCAACTCCTTGTGCTGGTTTGGATATGTAGAGCGTTTGATGCCCAATTTACACAAGTTGGAGAAACATCTACGCTGCCTATGCAAGTTGCCCTGGGAGATAATGGTACATATCTGTTCGATGTCGAAATAGGATTGGAACTCCCCTTAGCAGAGGATTCTTTGGTTGCTCTATGGTTCCTGACCATCTGCCAACCCCCTGGATTGTTTGTCTTTTGAGGTAGGGATGCTTGTGCAGAGTTTCTAGGACCTGAAGGTTCTCTGATGTTGCCCAGCGGTAGCTGATGCACGATACTGCAGAGGTATTGTATCTTAGGCCAGGCTGCATGCAACTGAGATTTAAGGTCCTTTGTTTCTGCTACCTGTAAAAAACAATCAGTGATGTTCTGCTTTTTAGATGTACCAAGCCCTTGTTACATCAACTGCTCATAAAACCAAAATACAGACAGAACTGATAGGATGGAGAGGAAACTTGTTTTATGTTAACAGGGAGTGGAGTAAGTGTTCCTACAGCTCCTTATGCTGAGAGAGCAGTTGCTGGCTGAGTCTGAGCAGAGCAAGTGAGGGGAGAACTGCCTCAGTGGAGAAAGGAGCCCAGACTGTGCACTCCAAGGAAGATTCAGGTAGAACTGCTGTCAAGGAATCCATGCTTCTGCACCTGTCAGAGTATGCCTTCTCTCCATGAGCGGTCTCTCTCCCAGTTGGTGAAGATCAGTGAATCTCAGCAGACAGTAAGGCTAGGGGCTGGACCACATTTGAAGTATGCCCCCCTAGGGTTTCCCCATTGTGTATGAGCTGTTGCTTCTGGTAGTTTCTGGCTGAGAGGTATATATTAGCCGACCACTATTTCAGTAGTGGGTACAGCAGTCAGTGAAGATCTGTAGACAGTAAGGCTAGGGGCTGGATCGCTCTTGGCATAAGCCTCCTAGAGGTGCCATTTGTGTCTGAGCTGTTGCTGCCGGCTGAGAGCTTTCTATTAGCTGACCACTATTTCAGTAGTGGTCCAGCATTACAAATCCTGATTTACATACAGGAGCCAGGAATTCTGGATAAGTGTTCCAACAGCTCCTTATACTGAGAGATCAGCTACTGGCTGGGTCTGAGCAGAGCAAGTCAGAAGAGAACTACGTTAGTGGAGAAAGGAGCCCGGACTGTGTACTCCAAGGAGGATTCAGATAGAACTGCTCTCAAGAAATCCCTGGTTTTTCACCTGTCAGAATCTGCCTTCCCTCCATGAGTGGTCTCTTTCCCAGTTGGTGAAGATCAGTGACTCTCAGCAGACAGTAAGGCAAGGGGCTGGATTACAATTGACATATGCCTCCTAGGATTGCCTTTTGTGCCTGACTTACATCTTGCTGACCTTGGAGCTGTAGGCTCTCTTAACTCAAGCCATTTTTAGGATCAATCAGCAGTCAATAGTTGATGAAAAAGCAACCAAAATTGTAGGGGGTCTAATTATTTTATTTGGAGGCTGGCCGTGGGCTTTGTTAACTCTTTGAAGTATGCGGAATACCTTAACCCATCTGTTGAAATTTGTAGCCTGAGCCTTATCTACTTAAACATCACTACAGTGGTTGGTTTTCCAGTACATTGCTGTATTTGTGGTCCCAGTCTTTCACAAGAATCAGTGATTTCAGAATGAAAGTGTATAAATCGGTCATTTCAAAATGAGAGCATCTGAATCCATTCATGGGGTAGATTTTTTTATTGGATGCTCTTTACTGGTGCATTGCACTCAGTTGATTTTCTTGACTGATTTGTTTTGTTAATCAAGCTTTAAAACCTGAACTGTATGTGCTGTTAACTTGGTAACAGAATTTAGTTAAGCAACCCTGCAGGCTGTGGTGCTCGTTTCATTCACCAGCACTACAATAATTGTTTTTTATAAGTGATTAGCCATATTTGTGGGCTCCGTTCTTTTAAAAGGAATTGACATCTAAAAAAAGAAAACATTTGAATTCTTCTGTGAGAATGAACTGTTTCATTTGATTTTGTGACTGGTGCCACTGTGGGGATACACTCAGTTGCTATAATGGCTTGCTTGCTAGATGAACTTTTTCTAAGAAAGGCTTTTATAAAACCTGGAACTGTAACTGCCATGGTGTTAACATGGTAATTTTATCAGCGAAGTAGACTTGCTTTCTGTGGTGCCTTAATCATAAATCTGATAGACTGCTAATTGAGCAGTGTGGGAGTCCATGATTCTTTATAGATAAGCTTGCAGTCCCTTTACTATATATCAAAATGTTTTTGGCATTGTGACTGATCCACCAGGATGACAGAAGAACAAAGTTGTGGTTTGTTGTTCTCCTTCAGTAATGGGTTTGCATTAATTTCTCCATAAAACAAAAAAAGTATTTATATTGTAGAAGTGAAAAATGTAATTATGTCACTCTGATGGTCAGGCACAAGATTTGGGTGATAACCTTTCTGGTATTTTACATGAGGGGGTAATCGGATAGGATAACTCAGTTCTCAAAACACCAAAATGTCTAAAGCTTGGGTCAGTCATTACAATCAGTGTCTCTTCAGACCCAGTTTATGTGGTCAGGTGCGGAAATTCTTAGATGCAAAGCTATTTAAAATTACTTTTGTCCTGTTCCATGGCAGGGGCTGCAGAAAGTATGTCTGCTCACTCCAGATGCTGGCTCCACCACTCTACACTTCCCATTATTAAATATTAAAAAACATTCATTGATACTATTTTTGAAAAGTGAAAAAATCAGTATCAATATACATGTTTTACTAACTTACTGTTTAGCCAAGAATAAACATGCACTGACACAGGAAAACCAAATTGATATGATCTATTCATGTTGATCTAACTTCAATTTTTTAAAAACAAATTAAAAAAAAGTTTCTAGCACAAAGGGTTCAAATCTTAAACCTTTCAAAACACAAATGACTTTAAATGGACTAGCCTTGGACCCATCAGAGCTAAGAACTTTTTTTAAAGAAAGTTTGAGGTTAGCAAAGTTGAAAAACTGGTATATAATATTGCTATAACTTCCATATATTGATATTTAAGAAAAATGCAAAATGGTTAAAAAAATTAAATCCTTTTGTTTTACCAGTATATTTTAGCAACAAGAAAACAAAGTTTAGAAAATATTAAAAATATGTTCTGATATATAAAATTATAAATATATAATAATAAAAGCCTGAATATACCTGCAGTTCTAATAATAGAACAAACATGCCATTTTCTAAAGTATTTCTGTTCAAGAAACATTTATAATGTGTGAAAATAGCAAAGTTAAAAAAAAAATCAGCCATACAAAGATGAGATATCTAAAAAGGACAAGTGACAAGTTAAATGAATTAAGCAATAATACACGACAGGGTGTGGGTTGTTATGGGATAACCTCATGCCTGGGTGGTTGGGCACAAGGCCGCAGGCCGAGTTCATCCACTGTCACAGAAATGAGGTTATCCCAGCACAACCCACACCCTGGAGTGCATTATTGCTATTATATAATGGCTCATTATACAAAATAAAAAAGTTTTAAAAATGTTTTTAGTAGATTTTTAGTGAGGCAGTGTATCTTTGTTTATTAAAAGAAGAGGAAAAAAGCTCATGGTCATCTACGACAAGAGCACAAAAAAGCTCATGCTCATCTATGATAGTTAGGTTGTGCTGGGATAACCTCACTGTGTCAGGAACACACTGACTAATCAGAGTCCGGTACATTTTTTTTCCATTGTATAATGGACATTAACTGAAATGTGTGATATCACAACAGGAACATACAACAGAAAGTGTTTGCAGTAGGAGTATTGCACAACACATCAAGGTATGCCCCCATCTGCCTGTACAAAGCATGTGTCCTTTTTTTCTAGCATAAGCATGATAAAATACAAATTAAACATTTAATTGGCTACATCAGATACAACACAACTGGTGATTACTTGGCCCCCCCAAAGTATATATTTCAGAATGGATTGGGAGCTGAGTAATTGTAAATTGTTTATTGTTTAACAAAACTGTGGCCTTTCAACTCTAAATAAGATGACAAGGCATCCAAAATTGGAAAAGGAGCAAAAACAGAGCATAAAGACTTGCCCTGTGCTTTCCCATGACCCTGAGGTTGCTATGTTCTGTTGGCTAGCACACCGGTGTTATTCAACTGAATAAAATAGTAGGGCATGTTGGTGCAGCACTAAGTCAAGTAGCGCTGCCACTGCAAGGATGGAAAGGAAGATGAGGGACATGCATGGTTGTTCTAGCAGAATAGCCAGATGTCTCCCTCAGAATTAGTATAGCCCTTTGAGGCAACCATTACTGTTTGCAGCTACTGGGTGATGGAAAGGTAACTAGGAAATTTTTGTTTTGCGGTGGTAATCAACACTGGTTCCTCCAAGCTGGTTCAACAGGAATTTTTCCAACATCCCCTACAGCAACACAACTACAATGACAGCTCCTATAACAGCACTGCAAAATAATGGTACACTAACATAGCGTCAAACACTGAAATGCATCTATAAATGTGGGGGGCTGTGCCCCTATACCCCCCCTAGTATTTAATATAAACAACTCCATGTCACACAGACAGTGAAGATAAGGGCAGTTCCTCCAGCTGCACAAACACAAAACCACCGACTCAGCTACCTCTGGCACACATAGCCATCTACAGTGAGCAGCTTCTTCCCCCTTACACTCAGGACATACTCAGGCAGCATCCTTCCACACGTATAAACGTCCATCCCACACACAGGCTCTAATAATCTGACTGATCCGTACCACCTGTCGACACTTACACCTATTGACATGAAATCCCTATTGCTCTCAGTGCCTTTGCTATACAGCTGTCACTGTAATTGATTCACTCTGTTTCCATCGCTGTCATAACGGTATACCATCAACACTTTACTCCTGAAACGGCCTAAAATGCACCATTTCACACATCACATTTTCAAAATTTTCTGGGGTGGGGGGCATGCTCCTGGACCTCCTTAGAGAGGTTTGGTTTTCCAAGCCAAGTGCACACACCTTCTGTAAATTCCTGGATCTGCCACTGCAGTGGGTGTGGAATGGTAAGCTGAGCCCTGCAGGAATAGAGTACTCAAATCAAGGAGGCAATACACTGGGCTGCTGGGCAGTTTAAATTTGTTACTAATATTCACTGCTGTGTTGTTTCGGGATTGGAATTTTATGGTCTGGGAGTCAGCTGTAGTACAGCGCAGTGCAGTGCAGGCAGTGAAGTATGCACGCCAGTGATTTTGACTGAGTCCGGGGGGGGCAAAATGCTGTGCATCAGGCTGGAGCTCATTCTCCAACTGGGCAAGAGCTTCTGCTATCACTGGTATTGTCTTCTCCAGTGGGTGTAGAACTGGAAGTTGAGCCCTGCAGGAATAGAGTACTCAAATCAAGGAGGCAACACACTGGGCTGCTGGGCAGTTTAAATTTGTTACTGACACTCACTGTTGTGTTGTTTTGGGATCAGAATTTTATGATCTGGGACTCAGCTGTAGTACAGCACAGTGCAGGCAGTCCAGGCAGTGAAGTATGCATGCCAGTGATTTTGACTGAGACCTGGGGGGGCACACTATTCATCAGGTTGGAGCACATTCTCTAATTGGGCAAGGGCTTCTGCTGTTACTGGTACTGTCTGCTCCAGTGGTTGTGGAACAGGAAGTTGAGCCCTGCAGGAGCAGAGTACTCTACTTGTCAAATAGGTAAGGAGTGATTATCATGCCTCTCTGCTGATTGGCTGCTTTGTGTGTAGCAAGCCAGTGAGTGGGAGGTTCAAATTACTGACCCTTCCCTTTCCTAATGTATCACTTCTTTAGTTCAGTGGCTGGATTCCAGGAGTGAAGGACTGTTGAAAGCTAGATTAGAAGACTGTGTGGTGCAGTGGAGATCAGAGTGACTGGAGGAGTCAAATTGGAATGGGAGGGAAGCCAGTAAATTTCTGAGCTGACAGATAAAGAACAACAAACCTAAACAAGGAGTGCCCTGTACAGACTAAGCAGTGCACCACACCAGAGCACTGAGGATGGAGCAAGAAGAAGGCACAGCATGGTGTAGAAGAGGACTGTGTTAGAGGAGGCTGAGGCCCCCAGAGTGTGAGCGGAGGAAAGATCCAGACCAGGCAAATCCAGACCATCTGACTGAATAAGTTGCTGATCCAGCAGCAGGCAGCAATGGCAGCAACCAGGAGGTAGGCCTCCGACTCCCTCAATCCCACCTCCAAATAATCTATTGGATGCCTGCATTTAGCTACTGCTAGCCTCCTTTTTATTCCCTGTGTCCCTTTGAAATACAGCCAGTGTATCTCTGCATATTTGGAAAAGGGGGGATAAGGCAAAAGCAAATGGTGCCTGCCCTGTGCAATGTAATGTGAAGGCATTAAACTGATTTGGCTTCTCTGTTCCTCTCCCAGACTGAGGAGCTGAGCTCATGTATTTTCTATTATGATGTAAATTGTGCCACTTAACATATCATAGCCTGAGGAGAAGTTAACACCACTGCGCACTAGGACACTCCTTTCAGGAGGAATCACAGAATGGAGGAGGCAGGTACAAAATTTGCGTCACAATTAACGGAACTCTATCCGACACACTACCCGTCCGGTCCGGGGTGCCCCAGGGCTCTATCCTGGGACCACTTCTTTTCTCCCTCTACCTAAACTCCTTACCAAAGGCCTGTTCCACAAAATTCTTACTCTATGCAGATGATGCAGTGCTCTTCACCTCGCATCATAAACCCACACCCCTGCAGGACTCCCTCCAACTTGCCTTCTCCCAGGCCGAAACCTGGTTTAAGGACCATAGACTGGTCCTCAACTTAAAAAAGATGAAGTCAATGATCTTCTATCACCGCCAAAACAGAGGTAAGAACGCACCGCTCAGCATTCTCCCCAGCATCCAGCACCCCCTTGAGCAGGTATCCAGCTACAAATATCTTGGACTTACCCTCGACTCAGCCCTTACCTTCTATGACCACATAAACACCCTTGTTGCTGCAACAAACACCTGGATTGGACTCCTTTACCAACACAGGGACTGCCTCCCCCCCCCGCCCTTAGGCTTTCCATCACCTCATCGATACTGTCCCTAGTGGACTATGGGCTCCCTGTATAAGGTGCAGCAAATAACGCCACACTCCAGATAATCCAGGCCACACTAAAAGCCTGCAGGCTCCTTACAGGTGCACCCAGGCTCACTCATACCTGCTCGCTTTATACCTCTGCCAATATTCTCAACCTTGATGAAAGGCTCCACTACCAGACCTGCTTACTCTCCAAGAAAATACTGCTCGGACTCTTCCCCCTGGGGTCACCGCCTCTCTTCAGCCTGCAACCCCCACTATCTTTACCCACAATTCAGAGAAAGCTCCTCTGCTTGTGCCCAGGGTAAAAACCTCCCATGCCCAGAGATCTTTCCACCATAGGGCACCCACATGGTTTAATGCACTCCCAAGCACCAGCACTAGTGCACCCAAGATCGCCCATTTCAAAACCACTCTTCGCAGCCACCTCTTCAATATCCACTCCTGCAACTGCTTCTAATTCTTTCACCCACTCTGATCCAATATTCTCTGACAAAATCCATTATGGATTGCAACCTCCATCTTTAACACCAAACCCATGATTAGGTCTGACTACTATGTTTAGATGCCTTCTCAAGCTTATAATGCCTCACTGCTGTTATGTTGTAAATTATTGTCATCCAAAGGTTATAAATAATGTCAGAAAATACCTACTTCCAAATCTTGTAAATACTGTCTGTGACAAATGTATGTAACACATGCTTAATGTAACCACTGTTGTACCATGTATCTCATGTTTAATGTAATTGTTGTCATACCTACTCTATGTTTCCACCTGTCTTACATGTGATGAGGTACCTTTGCACATGAGCCTCTGGCTCAAAGGTTGTAAACCGATATATCAAATAAAAATAAAAAAAACTAACCCTGGAGAACACATGCAGGAGGAGACACTGGTTTAAAACTGGTATTGCAGTAATAGGCCTCTTTTCCTTTAAAAGCGGTGTACACCACTGCTTCTTGTATATGGCCAGGTGTGGTGTGGTAGTGGAGCACAGCACAACAACACAGATTACACACCACTTGCAGAGTGGAAACACAGCTTTGAGTAGGTGTTAATAGCCCCTCCCCTTCCTCATCCACTCTGAGAAGATAATGTCTAGATAACAGTGATGATTCTCACATCTGTGAGGACTCCAAGGGGCTTTAAATTGCTCCCTGCTGCTGGATCAGTTTTGTGCATCAGTTCTCTCTACAAATGGCAGTGCTTTGCTGTTGGGGAACAACTGATTCTTGTAAATGGAGCCTGGGGATTGCTTTTGGAATTGCTGTTCCAAATACTTTTATAGGCTAACACAGAGGCCAGGTCCTTACCCAAGTCACCACATCATCAAGACGAAAAAATTACTCACCTTAGTAATGTTGTTTCTTCTAATGGAGTCTTGCTATATTATGACAATTGCAGTATGACCGCAGGTTAGAACTGCTCCGGAGGTGAAATAGTTAACTTTCCATGCAGGCAGGGAACTTAGAGCACGAGCTCGGTTGAAAACTCTGTCTGTTGTGCTTCAAACGCAAACTGTCAGATCTTTATGAGCTAAAACTCACTAAGGTTCTGTGTGGAAGCTGTAAACCTACACTAGCCAACTGGCTACTAACATAAACACTCATTTTTGGCCTAAAACAAAGACTCAAGTCAGGAGACACAAAAATGCAAAAACACAACACCAATTCACCCAAAAAGGTAGGTGAAAAACAACGAGGTGGACATCAGAAAAAGTGCCAACCCTGTACTGCCGACCCACATCCCCAAAACAGAGGTTCTGAGAGGGGCAGGCAGGGAGGAGGTCATAATATAGCAAGACTCCATTAAAAGAAACAACATTACTAAGGTGAGTAATTTTTTCTTCAAACAACATGAAGTCTTGCTATATTATGACAATTGCAGACTACACAGCAGTACCCCCATGGAGGAGGGACAGAACCTACCTAGGAGAAAGGCTCTGAAGCACGGCTGTGCCAAACCGAGCATCACTCCTAGCCTGGATGTCTAGAGAGTAATGCTTGGTAAAAGTGTGAACTGTTTTCCAGGTAGCTGCTTGACATATTTCTAGAATAGGAATGTGTCTGGCAGCAGCCAGAGAAGCAGCTGTACCTCTGGTAGAGTGAGCCATCAGGCCTGAGGGGGGAACTTTACCCAACTTCTCATAGCAGAATTGGATACAAGAGACAATCCACCTGGCAATAGATCTTTTAGTGGCTGGCTTCCCTTTACCTACTTCGCCATAGGTGAGGAACAGTTGGAGGGAGTCAAACCTATGACCCTCGGTACGCTCTATGTAGTAACTAAGGGCTCTCTTCACATCTAGGCTGTGCAGCATCCTCTCCCCAGAGGAGGAGTGGTCAGTGAAGTACACTGGAAGTGAAATAGATTGGTTAAGGTGGAAATCTGAAACCACCTTAGACAAGAACATTCTGTTAGTCCGAAGGATCACCTTATCTCTGTGAAAAGAGATAAACTCCTGCTCCACTGACAACGCTTGTAATTCACTTATGCATCTGGCAGAGGTGATGGCTACCAAAAACACAGTTTTCCAAGTCAAGTACTTGAGCTCAGCTGAAGACAAGGGCTCAAAGAGGGGTTGCATAAGCTGAGCAATGCAAACATTAAGATCCCAGGCAGGGGCAGGATACCTGAATGGAGGGTTGGTGTGAAACAACCCCTTACAAAACTTGGAAAATACAGGATGAGCTGAAGAGGAAGAGGATTTACCTACTGAAATAAAAGCAGACATAGCTGCCAAGTGCACCTTCAGGGTAGCTGGTCTCAGCCCCAAAGAATTCAGGAGGACCATATAATCCAGGACTGTGGGTAGATCAGCAGAGACTGGGGAAATATGCTTTTCCGAGCACCATATGGAAAACCTTTTCCATTTGGAATTGTAAGTAGCCCTGGTGGAAGGCTTCCTTGCGGCCTTCAATATATCCATTACACCTTGGGAAAGTGTAAATCAGCAAACTCTAACTCTTCAAGAACCAAGCCTTGAGATTGAGAGATTTGAGATCTGGTACCAGACCCTTCCCTGGGCACAGGTTAACACGCTGGATTCCTGGGAAGGGACAGGGAGAATGGACTGCTAAGGACAGCAGGAGGGATACCAGGGCTGTCTGGCCCAATCCTGGAGCTATCAGAATGACTTTGCATGATTGGGATCTGATTTTGACTAGCACTTTGAACAGGAGAGGAAAGGAGGAAGGCATAGAGAAACTTCCTCCCAACTGAGGACTAAGGCATCCAGGGGAGTGAGCCCAACACTGGGGTCTGCAGCAAAAAAGAGGAAGTTGGTGATTGTCTGGGGCTGCAAAAAGATCTATCTGTGGGGTGCTCCATCTGGCAAATACTACCCCCAAGACCAGGGGATCCAGTGACCATTCGTGGTGGCCATGGGAAATCCTGCTGAGAGCATCTGCCAGGACATTGTCCTTGCCTGGGAGGTGAACTACCATAAGGGAGGTGTTCAGGAAGTAAGCCAGAGACCACAACCGCATCGCTTCGGTGCACAAGGCCGTAAACCGAGTGCCCCCTTGCTTGTTGATGTACCACATTGTAGTGGTGTTGTCTGTTCTGACCTGAATACTCTTGTTCTGAACAGATTTGGAAAAAGCTTGAAGGGCTAGAAAAACTGCTCTGAGCTCCAGCAGGTTGATGTGGAGCAGAGATTCCTGGGGAGACCACAGACCCTGGGTGGTGAGGTCGCCCATGTGAGCTCCCCAGCCCAAGAGGGACGCATCTGTAGTAAGGATTAGAGAATGAGACTGAGTGACAAAAGGAACCCCTTGTCTCAGGTTGCTCAGATCCTGCCACCACTGTAGGGCTTGGATCAGGGTTCGAGTTACTGGGATCAGCTTGGTAAGAGGATCCTTTCTTTGAGACCAAAAAGCTCTCAAATGGAACTGGATGTCCCTCATCTGAAATCTTGCTCCTTGCACAACTGCTGTGGAAGCAGCCATGTGTCCTAGGAGCTGCAGAAAATGCCTTGCTGGCCGGAAGACCTGCAGGGTAAATGAGGAGGCCAGGGAGACTTGGGTCTTTGCCCTGTCCAGGGGGAGGAAGACCCTGGCTTCCTGTGTGTTCAGTTCTGCGCCTATGAAGGTAAGAAGCTGGACTGGCTCTAGAACTGACTTTGAGAGATTCAGAAGGAAACCTAGAGAGGTAAGCAGCTGCTGCATTATCTGAAGGTGCAAATTGACCTGGTCTGGGGACTGGCCTACTAAGAGCCAATCGTCCAGGTAAGGAAAGATGGCAATCTTTTGCCTTCTTAGGTAGGCAACTGCTACAGCCAGGCATTTGGTGAATACCCTTGGGGCAAAGTGAGGCCGAAGGGCATTGCTCTGAGCTGGTAGTGGCCTGAGGGCAGCTCGAACCTGAGGTACTTTCGATGGGAGCTTCTGATGGGAATATGGAAGTAGGCATCCTTGAGGTCCAGGGAAGCTAGCCAGTCCCCTGGCCTTAGAGAGGGTAGGATAATTCCCAGAGTCACCATTTTGAACTTTGGCTTTAAAATATCTGAGATTCAGGATGGGCCGCCATTCTCCTGTCTTTTTTGGGGTAAGGAAGTACCTGGAGTACAAACCTTTGCCCTGGTGTAGAGGAGGAGGAACCCTTTCCACAGCTCTGAGAGCCAGGAGGGTAGAGACCTCTGCCTCTAGGGCGAGTGCCTCTGATGGAGTTGCAGGTGGAAAAGATCTGGTTCTCAGCTTTGGACATTTTTTGAAGCTGAGAACCAGTCCCTGGCTTACTACTTCCAGGACCCACTTGTCTGATGTTAAAGACTTCCAGTCCTGGACAAAGTAAGCCAGCCTGCCCCCTACAGGTAGAGGAGAATCGGCCCTGGCAATCCCATCAGGGTGCCTGCTTGGCAGGGGCTTTGGGCTGAGCGGTGGAAGCAGACCTGCTTGTACCCCGTCTGCCTCTCCCTCTAAAGAACCCCCTCTGAGCATAGGCAGAGGAGGAAGTTTGGGCTTGGTAAAAAGGCCTATGAAAAGGCCTTCCCCTGTACCTAGGAAGCTGCTTTTGAGGAGTGGCCTGCCTTTCCTTGGCCTGCGCACTCCTATAGGTGGTCCTATATTCATCCATTTTCTTCATGTAATTCTCTGTTTGCTCCCAAATAGAGAATTTCCCACAACAGGAAAATCCATGGCCTTAGACTGGGTATCCTGAGACAGGGTAGTACATCTGAGCCAAGCCATCCTGCTAAGTGCCACAGATGTAGCCATGACTCTTGATGAAACATCATTAGAGTCCACTGCAGCATGAAATTGCACCTTGGATGCCTCATACCATCCATAGCCACCTGTTCCAGCTCCCTGGCAAGCTGGTCAGGGACTTGTTTCGCTAGGGCCAGCACAGTATCCCATCTGGATTTCTGGTACCTAGCAGCATAAGCCATATAATTTGCTTGTCTGAGTCCCAAAGATGCTGCCATGTACTGTTTCTTTGCCATAGCATCAATCTTCCTGGAGTCCTTCTCAGGGGGGTGAAGCTAGGGGAATATTAGCCTTGTCACAGGCTGCAGCCTGCACTACCCCCACATGGCTGCATTGTTGAGTGAGGAAATCAGTGTCGGAGCTCGATAAGGTATACCTCTTGTCCATTCTTTTATCCACAGGAGGTATAGTGTGAGGAGTTTTTAAACTTTTGCTGTCTGTTTCCGAAAAGATTTATGCAAAGGAATAGACAGTATCCTAGACTCTGGAATATCCATCATTTCTACATAGTCTGGCTCCTCTTGGTCATCAACAGCTTCCTCAACAGGGAGCTGGAGAGTTTCAGCAACTTTTTTATAAAACATGAAATGAGAAGGGGACTCAGAAAGCCTTGGAGGAGAAACCCCTAGGGGTCTATCTAGAGAGATGTCCGGATCAGTGGGCACATCCAGATCTTCAAAACCATGTTCACTCTCCTCATATTCCTCTTCCCCCTCCCCCGGTTCATAAAAATCCTCAAAATCAAAATCTTGAACCGGTGGAACCGGTGGAACCGGTGGAACCGGCCGAACTGAACGCTTACCTGAAGGTGTCGGTTCGGTCGGAACCAGAGAGAGAGACTGGACAATTTGAATTGCTTTAGCTATTTCCTCAGCAGTTGGGGAGAGAACTTTTGGCTCTACACTAGCTGACTTTCTAGTCCTTTTTGCTGGAACCGGCTCCTCAGAACCGGCTCTTCGCTTTCGTTCGAGGAAGTGTCGCCTGCTCAGAGAGCACGCCCGTTCGATGGCACCGAACCGGCTGGCCACCCAGGTCAGCGGACTTTTTGCCTCCCTTTCCTGAGCCTACCAACTCTCTTATCTATGGTGGCAGCAGGAAATTGTGACAAATCTGGCAGTCTGAATTGAGGTGGTCAAACCCCAGACAATAGACATAGTGGTGTGTGGGTCAGCCTTAGCAAAGCTTCCCCACAAACACTACAGTGTTGAAACCCAGTGGGTCCGGTTTTCTTTTGGGTTTCAGACATAATGCCAGCCTAACCAACTTGCCCGCTTATGGCAATCCACCAAGCAAGACACCCTTATCGGTTCCCAACCATGTCATGGGTCGTGGAAAACCGTAATGAAATCCATTTTTTAGAACCGATAAGAACCGGAACCGCACTCTAAAAAGGACTAGTAGATTTTAACATAACCTGATCGGTTCAAATCGAACCGATAAAGAATTACAAGTTCCACACAGAAAAATAGATGTAAAACCTGTCTATTACTTACATTACCACAGACAGAGCTTGAACCGACCGGTTAGGTTTAATTTCGGCTAAAAACCGAAAAATAATACTTTTAAACCGACAAAATGAACCAAGCAGAAGGAGAAATCTCCGGAGCGACTGTTCAGTGAGTTTTCAACCAAGCTCGTGCTCTAAGTTCCATGCCTGCATGGCAAGTTAACTATTTCACCTCCGGAGCAGTTCTAACCTGCGGTCATATTGCAATTGTCATAATATAGCAAGACTTCATGTTGTTTGAACAATGGGCACTATGAACAAAGTGGGTGGGGATACACAGCAAAGTTGCGTACCCCACCCATGGCTCTGCACACCCCGCAGACAGATGTTCCCCTACCAGCAATCACTAATGCCAGCCACCTGTCCATGGCTCCTCCCCCCCGGCATGCAGGACTCTGCAGAGTGGCCAGGAATGGAGTTGCAGAGTCATAGACCTGAGCAGGCATCTAGTGGGATGCCTGTCTCGGGTCCAACAGTGGATCCCTCGCACAGCAAGGTGCAAGTCCAGGGTAGTTCATGCCAACTGCAGGCACCTGGAGCTGTGCAACATGGCCCCTATGACCAGTCAGTTTAACGGCCCAGCCCTCAGCAAATGGCACCCTCCTTGTGCACTGCAGGACCCTGGCATCGAGACCCACCTCCAGCCCACACACCTGCAATGGCAGCCATGCCCTGACCACAGTGTGGCCATACCCCCTTACTCCAGAGCCCCTGTAAGTGGGCATGTGATACAGTCTGTCCCCCCTCAGCAACATCCTAGTGCTGCTGCTACTCTGATAATTTAGGCACTTACCTGTCCCACTGCCCCTATCCTCTCCGGCTGCCTAGTGGGCAAGGGCAGCATAGAGAGCACTATCCTGGTACCCCGGCATCCAGCGGATGGAGACCAAGGGGGTGCACAGAGAGTAATGGCAGAGTCTACCCTGGCATACCTTGCACCACCTTTTGCATCCATGTGGCCAGCACTATGTGGTTTAGTGAATACCACGTAGTGCTGGTATGCCCCTGGAATGCCCCCAGTGTGGCGTGGTCCACAGATGTGGGGGATCGGCTGCATTGGGTCTGTTTTCCCCCCATTTGTGCATCCTGCGTGGAGGCATACTGGGTGTGGGGTGGCTATGTGCCCAAGTTACGCAGCAGGTAGCCACTCTGCACCTTCGTACATAGCGCCCATAATTTGTATCAGAATCAGGTGCAAATAAAAAAAAAACTGCCATCACTTTAGACATTTCCTGCATGGGACATTTTTCCTGCATGTGGCCTTATCTAAGACTACCAGTCAAATAAAAAAAGTTGCATTTCCAGCACTTTGACGTAAAATGAGAAAATGCCTCATGCCCCTTCTAAAATCAGAACACAGATCTTCACATATCTAGTGCTGTGTTTCTGATTGTATATGTAATGCTGTGTCTGTGCATCTATATGTGCAATATATCTGCCTCTATATAGGACTGCATGTTAGTGTGTCTCGTGCATGTACACATCTATATGTAGTGACGTGTGTGCAGTGGTGGTAATTTGTGATTTTGTAGTTTTGTGTTCCTCCGAAAAATAAGAATACAATTATACTATCTCAAAAAGTAAGGCAAATATTGGCAACAAAACTTTATTAATGTATCAGTTAGTGTGCCAGCAACAAAAAGTTTAGAAATGTGCTGTTAGGGTTTCCAACCATAACAACCCCAGCCCACTGACAGGCAGCAACAGGCGCGAGGTGTGTGCCTTGGGGTTCTCCTCCCTAATGCTCACCCCATTCTCCTATACTGTAACCATCTCAGCTTACTTACATATGGAATTGTGTGAGTGTTAGGGTTGAGAACCCCAAGGCACGCCCCCTACACATGTTGCTGCCTACACGGTGGGAGTGGGGTGTTACAATTGATAACCATAACAGCACATTTCCAAACTTTTGTGGCTGGAACACTAACTGATGCTTTTACAAAGTTTTTTGCCAGAAATATATAGATATATACACATATACTTATTTATGGAAAAAAACTACTGTAATGCTCATTAGGGTTGCTACCACACATATCTCAAACCCCACAAAGTTTAGAAATAAACTATTAGGATTGTAAACCTAATGCCCACAAAGTTTGGAAGTGTGCTATTAGGGTTATCATGCCAAAGTCCCACTCATCCTACCTCATCCCCTACCCTCATGACCCAAGGCAGTCTGCAGATACAGATCCATGCACCAATGGTATTGTACCTCATACAGGGTCAGCATGTTAAAAATAGGTAAACAGCAACCCTAATCCCCACCTTCCCCTTCCCCTACTCTCACGGCAGACGGTCAGGGTACGTGTGTAGAGTCTCATATTTCATACATATATTACGTTGTCCCTGAGCCAACCAGGGACAAATCGGTTCGAGACCTGGTATGGACCAATGGGGACAGAGTCAAAGAAATCCAGATGGAAGGGCAGCTGGGATCCAACTACCACTGCATGATATGGTTTGGCATGGAAACAGGGATTCAAACCACATAAGGGCAAAAGTATTTGATTTCAGTAGGGCGGATTTCAGTGAAATTGGTAGATGTTTAACAGCAGCCCTGGAGAAGGTAGCGGTAATGAAGGGGGTGGAGGAACAGTGGGGGAGACTAAAAGAAGCCATTATGGAGGTAACTAACCAATGCATTAGGATAGTGGCCAAAGAGATAGAGAAGAAAGAAACCACTACGGTTCTCTAAATATGTGGGAGACAAAGTAAGGGCTAAAAGAGAAAGTTTCAGGAAGTATATAGTGGAAGTGTTGACAGGCACTCTGACAGACCTCTTCAACACATCCTTGGAGACGAGGAAGGTACCCAGGGACTGGAGGATGACTCACGTGGTGCTCCTTCACAAGAGTGGACCCAAGGACCAACCGGGCAACTATAGACTGGTAAGCTTGACTTCCATTGTAGGGAAGTTGATGGAGACCATTCTAAAGGAGAGGTTGATAACCTTTCTTGATAGCAATGGTCTACAAGATGACAGACAGCATGGGTTTGTCTTGGGATGATTGTGCCAGACTAACCTGATCAACTTCTTCGACTGGGTCACTAGGGCAGTTGATGAAGGCCATGCTGTGGATGTCCCGTACCTGGACTTCAGCAAGGCTTTCGACTTAGTGCCCCACAGGAGGTTAATGAGCAAGCTGAGGGACATGGGGGTGGAAACTGGTGGGGTGGGTTGAGAGATGGTTGCAGGGCAGACAACAGAGGGTAGTTGTAAGGGGGGAGACATCCAAGCCAAAGCCAGTAACAAGTGGGGTACTGCAGGGTTCAGTGCTGGGCCCGGTTTTGTTTAATGTCTTCACTGGAGGCATTGCAGAGGAGGTCAAGAGTAAGATCAGCCTGTTCACAGATTACACTAAGATTTGTGCAAAAATGGACAATGAGGAAGGGGGGCAGGCAACTCAGAGAGGATCTAGCTAAACTCAAACACTGGTTTAAGGAGTGGCAGTTGGGGTTTAATGTTAAGAAGTGCAAGGTCATGCACCTTGGAGCAAGAAATCCCAGGACCAGCAACTGACTGGGGGGAGAGCAGGTAACAGCTTCAGAGGAGGGAAGAGACCTTGGAGTCATAGTCGCAGGGGACATGAAGGTATCAGTACAATGCAGGAGGGTGGCAGCAAGGGCAAATAGGATGCCGGGGTGCATTGCCAGAGGGATCACCTCTAGAAAGGAGGAGGTCATCCTGCCCTTGTATAGATCACTGGTGAGGCCACACTTGGAATACTGTGCACAGTACTGCTGCTCATAACTCCAAAAGGATATGAGATTACTGGAGGGGGTGCAGCGCAGGGCTACAGAAATGATCATGGGACTGGGGGAGTTGCTGTATGAGGAAAGACTGAGGGAGCACAACATACATTTGGTGGAAGAAAGAAGGGAAAGAGAGGATGTGCTAGAGACCTTTAAGTACTTGAAAGGCATAAACAAAGTCAGAGAGGGAGGATTGTTCCACTTAAAGGAGGAAAGGATCACTAGGGGGCACAGTCTGAAGTTGGAAGGGGGAAGGTTCAGTAGGGAGATGAGGAGGCATTGCTTTACAGAGAGAGTGGTGGCAAAATGGAATGCACTGCCAGCAGACTTAATTGAACTCAGGACAATCGATAGTTTTAAGTGGGGTTGGGATAGAGTTAAGGGCAGGATTAGTACAAGAACACAAAGGGGGGAAAGACCAGGAAAGGGGAGGAAGGGAGGGGTTTGGGTGGGGCTGGGGCAACTGTAATTATTTGAAACTAATAGCTGCACAAACGAGCAGACTTGATAGACCTCTGGGCCTTTTTCTGCTAGCAATTTTGTATGTTCGTATGTATAAGGGGACCCAAAGGAAGGAGGTCAGGGAGGTGTACCTTGAATGTCCAAGAGAAGCAGGGTAGGCTGTTAGGAAAGCCAAGCCACAGACAGAAGCAGGTTTAGCATGGACTGTGAAAAAAAGGGGAAAAGACATTCTATAGGTACATCAGCAATAGAAGAAAAAAATGTGGGGGATTGTGAGGCTCAAAGGGGAAGAGGGAGAGTGTAAGGAGGGGAATCTAGACAAGGCAGAAATATTGAACAAATACTTCTGTTCAGTATTCACTGAGGAGGGAGAGGGTCAAGGACCATGGATGGGGAGCAGAAGCAATCGGGGGGGGGGGTGGACACTAGTCCATTCACAGTGGAGAGAGTTTTTCTGGAGGAACTCACAAAGATGAAGGTGGCTAAAGCCATGGGACCAGATGACATAAACCAGAGGCATAAAGAAGCTGCAGAGGGAACTAGCAATGCCTCTGGCCACCCTGTTCACAGAGTCACTCAGCACAGGCATAGTACCAGAGGACCTGGAGAGGGCACATGTAGTCCCACTGCACAAAAGTGGATGTAGGGTGGAAGTGGGGAACTATAGGACAATCAGCCTCACCTCAGTGGTGGGGAAGATCATGGAAACACTGCTGAGAGAAAAGATAGTGGTGCACCTGGAACCCATTGGTGCCCAGGATCCGAGGCAGGACAGATTCACATCAGGAAGATCTTGTCAAATGAATCTGATAGATTTTTTTGATTGGGTGACTAGGGGAAGTGAATCAGGGAGGGGCCATAGACATCAACTACCTAGATTTCAGCAAAGCCTTCAATACCATCCCATACAGAAGGCTGGTTAACAAGATGAGTAGTCTGGGCATGGGGCATAAGGTGATACACTGGGTTAGAAACTGGCTGTTGTACATAAGGCAGAGAGTGGTGGTAACTGGGATTCAATCTGGGAAGAGAGATAGGTGATCAGTGGAGTGCCACAAGGATCAGTACTGGGCCTAGTTCTGTTCAGTGTCTTTATTAGTGACATTGCAGAGGAGCTGTAAGGAGGATCTGCCTATTTGCAGATGACACCAAGATCTGCAACAGGGTGGATACTCCAGAAGGGGTGCAGAAAATGAAAGCGGGACCTGGAGAAGCTTGAAAGATGGTCAGAGGTGTGGCGACTGAGATTCAATGCAAAAAAGTGCAAGATAATGCACCTGAGTAGGGGAACGCTGGGGAAAGCTACAGGACTAGGGGGGTGCTGACTGTCACCAAAGAGGAAAGGGACCTGGGGTTATCACATCTGATGACCTTAAGGTATCAAAGCAGTGTGCAAAGGCTGCAGGGAGGGCCAGTGGCATGCTGGGGTGCACAGGCAGAGGTATTACTAGTAGGAGGTGAAAGGTGGCGGTGCCATTGTATAAAACACTGGTAAGGCCTCACCTTAAGTATTGCATGCAGTACTGGAGACCACACATGCATAAGGACACAAACAAGGTGGAGGCTGTCCAGAGAAGGGCGACAAAGATGGTGTATGGTTTGCACCACAAGACATATGAGGAGAAAACTAAGAGACCTCAATATGTACTCACTAGAGGAGAGGAGAGGAGAATTGATACAATTGCAGTAGGTCACCCCTATTTCTCCTGTCCTCCAGGATTACCAAACCAGTGTTGTGTAATCTTTCAGGATAATTTAGGTGTGTTAATTTTGGTAAAGTTTTGGTGGGTCTATGTTAAACCGTTTCCAATAATTCTATGTCTTGTTTTAAGTATGGGCTCCAAAAAGTGGACCCTGTATCTAGGTGAGGATGGATGCACGTCCTATATAGGGGTAAGGTACAGTACATGGCTTGCTTTTATTTATAAATGTGCACTTAACACAGTTTAGTATTCTATTAGCAGTCAAGGAGATTTTTTTGCAGTGGTCTGCAGTCAATCTATTATCGACAGTGATTCCTAGATCACATTTTTTTCAACCATCTTCAGGATTGTATTATTTGGTGTATGAGTATAACAGATTATTTTTCCAAAATGCAACACAGTACATTTGTCTTGATTGAAATTCATATTGTTAGACTTTGCCCAGGATTCCATATGTTTCAAGTCCTACACCATTATCAGGTATTTATTGTGGGTGTGAACTTCTCCCCCCAGTTTAGTGTCATCAGCAAACCTGGAGAGAGAGTTACTAGTATTGCTGTTGATATCTGATATAAAAAGATTGAATAAGTTCGGTCCAAGGACCGATCCCTGTGGAACTCTGCTGCTGACTGGGCAACATCTGGATAGTTCCCTGTGTTCGATCCTTCAACCAGTTGTTTATCCATCTAACCAGGTGGAGGCTGAATCTACACATGTTCATAGGTGCCAGAACCGGGGCAAAGGGTGGTAACCAGTCCACTTTTTATTTCTGCATGGCAAAACTAGTATAGAAAAGGGCCCTTTGTACACTCATAAGTGCCCTTTTCATTCTCAGCCCCCTCAGCTTTTATCATCTGGCACCCTTGTGCATGTTAGTTTTGCTGTGAGTTCATGTTGGGGGATGGTATCAAAAGCTTTGGCAAAGTCTAGCAGTATGTAAATCTGTAGTGTCAAAAAAAAAAATTCAAGAACACCTGCAGAGATTGTTTACTAATAATATCTGCCAAGAACTACCTGTTTCTGACCTCTCTAAAGGATTATTTCACATTTGGGAAAATGATCAAAATGTTACTGCATTTGCAAAATAAAACAGAATGTATCTCAAGAAAATGGGAAAAAGAGAGCAGAATAAGACTGAGTTCATTATGTAATAATTACCAGGACTAGAATTAAAAAACAAAACCAAAAAAACTGATGTATTTTATGGAATGCTAAGTTTCCATCAAAAATCTGGTATATCAACCCATTTTTTGCACACCTCTTTTTTTATTATTTACTGTAACAGGTAAATACATATTAATTTGTTTTACGGTATTTCTGAATAAAGAAACAAACACAATTATACTGTCTCAGTATCTTTTCTTTCACATTTGAAAGGTTTGGCAGTACACAGCATTTCAGAGATGCCTGTGCATCTCATGTATATCTTACCTTGCAGGGCTTTCTGTTTGACCATCTTTAATGAGATTAATAATAACTCCCGAGTTCCAACTGACCAGACATAGCTCTTTCTTCTCCTTTGACAGACACTTGCACTGCCTCTGATGAGTTCTAACCCAACCTAGTCTGAACAAACTCGACCAACACCTTGGACCTTGGACTTCAGCAAGGCATTTGACTCTGTCCCCCACAATGGTCTGGTGGAGAAACTGATGGGGTTAGGATTAGGCCCTTTGATGGTCAGATGGATTGAAAACTGGCTAGCTGGACGCACCCAGAGAGTAGTGGTCTGTGGGAAGCTCTCGAACCCTAGAGAGGTTGGTAGTGGGGTACCGCAGGGCTCGGTCCTGGGTTCGATCCTGTTTAATGCATACATATCGGACATCAGGGAGGGTATAGTGTGAAATGAGTCTCTTCATGGATGACTCCATGATGGGAGCAGTAGTTGAGGGAGAAGAGGGAGGTTGGCCCTGCAAGGGACCTGGACATGCTGGAGCTGGGCTCACACATGGAAATTAAATTTCAATATCACCAAGTGCAAGGTGTTACATCTTGGTCGGGGAAACCCTAAACACAGGTACACCCTGGGAGGGGAGGCCTGGAGGCCTCAATAGGGGAAAAAGACCTAGGGGTCATGGTGGATGCATGTATGAATAACTCTGAGCAGTGCAGGAGAGTGGCTAGCAAGGCAAACAGGATGTTGGGATGCGTTGTAAGGGGGATCACCTCTAGGAGCAAGGAAGTGATTCTGCCGCTGTACAATGGACTGGTTAGACCACACCTTGAGTACTGTGTACAGTACTGGAGACCACACTTGAAGAGGGACACACAGCTCCTGGAGAGGGTACAGAGGAGGGCAACAAAGATGATACGAGGGCTAGGGGATTTGACGTATGAGGACAGACTTGAGGAGCTCTGCCTGTTTTCATTGGAGGAGAGGAGAGATGGGGGGACATGACTGAGGTCTTCAAGTACCTCAAGGGAATAAATATGGAGGGACCTTAGACTAAAGCAGGGAGGTATCACCAGAGGGCATGGTTTGAAGTTGGAAGGTGGAAGGGTGAGGGGAAAGAGGAGGAGGCTTTTCACTGAGAGGGTGGTGGACCCTTGGAATGCACTGCCTGGTGAGCTGGTTCAGAGATCCACAGTGGAGGGCTTCAAGAGAGGGTGGGACAGACACAGAAAGTGGATGTATCAGATGATGGCCTGTCCCAGGGGGGTAGGGATGGATGATAGGGGTTTCTGGAGCACAAGGGATGGGAGGGTCTCGGCACCCAACTAAGGATCTAAGGTTCGAGCAGACTCGATAGACCGTAAGGCCTAATCTGCTGGCAAATAGTATGTTAGTAAATATTAACAAACAGTATGTTAGTAAATATTAACACACTCATGACGAGTGTGAGATGAATGGCACCCAAAATTTGAATAGCCATCATTCTACGCAGCTATGCATTGACTTAGTGCTGGCCTGGGCCTTACCTACTATAACCTGTGGCTGTGTTGTTACTTGCTAGCTCTACCTCCTAGCTAACATTGCTGTGATTTAACACCGCCTATCACAGAAACAACCAAGACACACACAGTTAGATAGCTCAGCTGTGGTTTTACCATACTGCAGTGACGGCGGCTATGGAGACATCCTCGACAGCGACAACCACATTGCTGATTGTCAGAAATGCAGTGTCAGGGATGCCTCCATATTTTCATAGGGGGCTGCACCTCCGAACACCCCATGTGGGGGGCTCTGCCCTCCCACACACCCTGTCTGTAGGATTCTAACTCCAAGTCAGAGATGGACCAAGGGGGCGGACACCCAGCGAGGCTGTCCCAATTGCTGCATGGACCACCACAGAGACGGATGGATTTTGCCCAATTTCTGGCACTGTGGTGGTCTTCATGGTCAGGGATTCACTGCAGTGACAGTATACACTCAGGGGTGGTCCAGCAGAGTGTGGAAGCTTATGACTCAGGAGAAAAAAACTGCCTAATGTGACCCTTGAATTTACAAAGAACATCAATAGGAAAGGGACAGGGGGAATTGTTTAACCAGAAAAGGCACACTAAGCTAGCTAAGCGACTTGCTCAGGGTCACACAGTATACAAGTGGGGGTTAATGGGATTCAAACCCAGGTCTTCAAGTTTGCAGCTCAGTGCCCTAAACTACTATGCTATACTGCCTTCTCAACAATAATAGACAAGGTACCTTAGTATATAGTGACTTGCTCCCAAACAGGTATGGTAATGATCAAGCAAAATAAAAAATTTTCCCCAAAAAATCTTTCATATGCAAATAGGAGACAAACACTTCCCTTTTGTTTATTTCAGTGTCTCCTGCCACACAAAGATACAAACACACACACACACACACACACACATACACTGCATAGTTCATTGACATGGTGGGAAGCAGGGAGCACAGCTCCTTTAGTTCCCTAAACTGTTCCTTTCATTTAGATCCACTTGCTTTACATCTTTATTTCTTTACAGTTAAGGTACGTACAGATAATTGTTACAGAAATCTTTGCTGCCTTGCATTGGCTAAAAATACATTCTACTGTACGTGGTGCTACTACAGACAGCTCTCCCACTCATCTCCAATTCCACATGTTCTCTGTTGGCTCTTCTGTTTCTGGCCTCTCTTGAAGGGGCCCAAGGAGATCACCTCCAGCTGTGGCTCTGTCATTTCTACCCCCTTCCTTGAGGGGGCATGGAAAGAGCGACACCAACCATGACTCAACCATTTCAGCCCCTCACTTGAGGGGGTCCAAGGAGTTCACAGATAGCGGACCATTGGGTGGCTGAGGAGCAGCTGCAGATAGTGGCTTGTTACTCATACCTCTGATATGGGGAAACTGCCACTAAGTGGCTATATCTTTTGTGGGGGTTGGGGAGGATGGAAGGAGATGCCTCTTATTGTGACTTTTGTGGATCTCAGGTGGATTTGAAGCAGCAGCTGGTAACTTTCTTTTGTGGGTTGTGGGGGAAGGAGAGAGAGATAGAGGAGAGAGACAGGAGGAGATAATGCTCATTGCGATGGCACTTACTGCTCCCACACATCTGAGGGCTAGGAGGAGATGCCACTGACTGCTGCTGCTATGGAGATGCTGTGCAAGCGTGGATTCATTTACGCTGAAACAGGGCTGTGTTTACAATGTCTCCTTCTCCTGAGGGGGACATTGAAGAAGCCAGTGACTGTGACTTAGCTTTTGTGAACTCAGTATGGTAATGAAGATGAGATTTTTATGTGCTACCTGCATGTTACTACGACCGTTACTGTGATGAGGAATGAAAGTAGTCCTCACACAGTACCTGTAGTAGTACATGGGTAGAATGCCTCTTCCAGATTCCAAAAGACTTGCTAATAGTAACCTCAGGAAGTCTGTCCTGACTACATCAGGCAGTATTAAAATTATGTTTGAACTAACAGATAGGTGTTGTAATTTTTAGTCAAACTCTGTTAAAAATTGTTTGTTGCCACATTGGACCTTGTACAACAAGATGTACAAAATAGGTGATTTGATACCTTTTACTGGACCAACAGAGATTTACAGAATATCCTTAATTTTGAACTTACATAGTTTCTCTTCAGAAGAAAAAAAGCGAACATTCTATGTTCCTTTCTTAGTCAAACTATGTCTGAGATTCTAAGTATAAGAAGTTATTGGCCTGGATATTCAAACTGCGCCAGGCTGTGGCACAAGCTTGGGCGCAGTTCAACTTGGCTGCACAGGGGTGTGGACTGGGTGATATTCAACGGAGCTGCGCCATGGCTCAGAAGCTTTGAATATCACACCCTGGCCACCCCCAGTGTGCATGGTGCACTGGCACTGTGCCAGCGCGCAAGTGGCCAGAGTGGAGCATGGAGATGCACTAGCGCAAGTTCCATTGCACCATGCACAGCAACCGCGATATTCGAAAGTTGACGTGCAAATGGGGCCATAATGTATGCAAGATCACATGGGGCCATTTGTATGTCATTATGGCCCCATTTTCATGCAGGCGCGCCGATCCCCGTTGACTTGCGCCTGGCGCCCTGCCAGGCAGCAGCTGTTGGGGACCGACGCCTCCTGCAACCCGATCACTGGCATTTGAAGTAAAACAAAAATCTGTTCCGTCCAATATCCCTGGTGGTCCAGTGGACCGCTATCCACCCGATCGCAGGCATGTGTAAAAATGAAGCTATTCCGTCCAATATCCTTGGGTGGTCCAGTGGACCGCTGTGTGCCCGATCGCGGGCATCTGTAAAAATAAATAATAATTTGGTCCAATACCCCTGGTGGTCCAGTGGACCGCTGTCTGCCAGATCATGGGCATCTGTAAAAATAAGGAATAATTCGGTCCAATATCCCTGGTGGTCCAATGGACATCCGTCTGCCCGATCGCGGGCATCTGTATAAAATAAAGAATAACTTGGTCCAATATCCCTGGTGGTCCAGTGGACCTCTGTCTGCCCGATCACGGGCATTGGTAAAAAGAAAAGAATTCCAATATCCCTGGTGGTCTAGTGGTACCCCCCCATCCGCCCACTGAGCCCCACCGCCCTGCTCCCCCCAGTTAGCCAGTGGTCGGCAGCACCTCACTCCACCTGCCACCCCGCCACCACCAACTGACACTGTCAGTAGGGCTGCATGCCCATTGGTTCACAGCATGAGCCAATCGAGTGCAGCCCACCACACACACATTCCAGATATGTGAATGACTATTCTCGCTCTCTGTTGACACACATTCCAGATATGTGAATGAATCATTCTCATATCTGGAATGTAGTACGTAGGGCTGCACGCATTGGCTCATGGTGTAGTCTTTGGCGCGGGCGGCAGGAAATTGGGGTGCTGCCACCCATCGGCTGACTGGGGAGCGGGCGGTGGGGCTCAGTGGGTGTGTACCACTAGACCACCAGGGATATTGGAATTATTTTCTTTTTATCAATGCCCGCGATCGGGCAGACACTGGTCCACTGGACCACTAGGGATATCGGACCAAATTATTCTTTATTTTATACAGATGCCTGTGATCGGGCAGATAGCGGTCCACTGGACCACCAGGGATATTGGAACGAATTATTATTTATTTATACAAATGTCTGTGATCAGGCAGAAAGTGGTCCACTGGACCAGCAGGGATATTGCAAGGACATTTCTTTTATTTACAAATGCCTATGAGCGAGCAGATAGCGGTCCACTGGACCACCAGGGATATAGGATGGAATTATTTTATTTTATTACAAATGCCCGCGATCGGGCATGGGGGGTGCCGCCAGGCACAGCCCGAACTCGGGTGGCCACCCACAGGTGGCAGCTGCCATATAGGCCCGTACTATAGCTCACCTGTGGGTGGCCATCAGTTATTCCTTTTGGAGGGCGAACTTTGTGCTGGCACAGGTAGGGGTTGCGCATGCATGGCTCTGCATATCCAGGGCTGAATATTGGGCTGTGCAGTTATGCATGGGCACGTCCCCCACTAGCTCCTGCATACATTACTGATACACACTGGTGCATTGGGATTTGTGCCACGCACTTTTCCCTTTTGAATATTGCACCAGGGTGCATCAGTGGGTTGCTCATGGTGCAACACTGTTGCACCATGCGCAACACTTTTGAATATCCGGGTCTTTGTGTAACCCTCCCCAACCCTGTCCTTTTACCAAAACAACGACAGGTGGCATGCTGTTGGCATTTGGCAGCAATACCTGGTGGGGAGCTGTATATCTATGGGTTCGGGGAAGGATGAGACTACTTGGCACAAGAGGCCTAGGTTTGACTACTCTGCACAGGGGCACCCAAGTAAATCCAACTACAGGAAGCAATAACTATAATGTCCAGAACCAGAATTGGGATTTTTCAGTGTGGCTTTATTTATTAATTCACTGAACATAAACAAAGCTCTGTATGGTCCCCCACAGGGCTACGCAACTGTAATGCAGATTAGAGGTTAAACACAGCGGTCCATTTGAGGAATGAACACTTAAACAGTTGTCTGGCTTTGGACCCACCAGGCACTCAGCCCGGACTTTGCATGCGCATTGGATACACAGCCCAACTGGCCCAGCTCCCCTGACGGCCACTCTACTGACGGTCCACTTGGTGAATGAACCCAAACTCTACTTGGAAAGACATCCCATCACACAAGGAGGCTCCCAACTGTGGCTCTCCACACCACTTGAAGTCATCGACTCCTATAGAGATTTTCAAGTTGCGACCCACGTCTGGGTACCCACCCCATCACTGGCCAAGCGCATGAGGCAAGTAGTAAAAACAGAAGAAATCTGTAGAGGTGGGCCTGGTTACTAAAGATGGGGATCTATCCACCTCCAGCTCCCACAGCCCATACCCGGCCATTTCTCTGAACACACAGAAACTTTAGGACTGTAACATGTAGATTGCATGGTGGATGAACTGACGCACCCCCTCTACTGTGAACTCTAAATCCATTTAAACTTTAAACTGACTGCTCCATTTGTTCGTCCTAGTGTATATAGTGCTCCCAAACAGCAGTCCCCAATAAAACCATTTGAAACTTGAAACTGAATTGACTGCTCCATTTGTTCATCCTAGTGTGTATAGTCCTCCCAAACAGTAGTCCCTAATAACATTTCCTGACTGAAAAAAACAGTTGTTTGCCCCTTACACTGGAGCCAAACACTCACCCAATCGTTGCAGGTCCCCACAGGCGAAGTCCTTTAACCTTTGTTGTATTGTAGAACAGCCAACACAAAATCAGGCAGCTTCTTTCCTTGGTGGGAGAAGGGGATTGCCCCTGGAACCCACAGAGACCTTTTCCCCCCCCCGGAGGGAGGAGGCACTGAGACTGAGGGGACGGTCTCCACCACTTTATAAAGGGTGAAACACAGAAAAACTTCCTTCTGTGTGGAGGCAAAACTCAAACTACAGTCTGATGCTTCCTTCTTGCTCAAGGACAAATGGAAGACTGCTTTTCAAATTCCCAGGGTTCTAAGAACTCTCTGAGCTGAAGATTCCAACTGTGGCTCATGCAGCTGTAACAATTCTATAGTGATGTCATCTCTCCAGTCTCAGCTGTGACTGAGGACAGAGTGAGACAGTGTGAAACCCATTTAACTGGAGTTTCACAAGCTGCCTTCCCTGCCTACCACTAGGTCTTACTGGGATTCTAGTAACCCCAGGTAACAAAGGGGTTACACGTGCCCTTGACCAGGAAAATGACTGTCCCCAGTCATTATGCACCCAGCCTTAGGCCATCCCATCCTATGTGCTACCTGCGGAGGGGGGTGATCAGGCCCCCTCCTACCTTGTGCGAGCACAGGTAGGCAACACTAAGGGCCTAGAGGCCTATAGCTGACATTTCAGCCTCTACTCCATCCACTTGCTATGGACACCTAGTGGCTCTGGTAGAACCATCCAGAGCATAGCCCTGATAGATCAGCACTGCAATCCCTACGGCCGTTCAGGACCACAGCCTGTCTATTCCCCCTAACCCTCTAGGGAAAACCTATCTGCCTCTACATAACATCCCAAATAAAAACAAAACCCAGGGACCTCCCAGACCTTTGGCAGCCTGCAACTACAACATTAGAAACACAAACAGTACTTTAATTTCTAAACATAAGCACTGAAATGAGGAACTCCGATGAGCCCCTCCTCCTCTTCTTGTCTTCTCTTCTTTCTTCCAGGAACACCTGTAAAAAAGACAAAAAACAACAAAAACAAAACATCTTAATCTGCATTTACGATCTACCTAAATAACAATAACTACAACAACAACCACAAACCTTACCATACAAGATAAACAAAAACACTAAACAATCCCAAAAAGAAAAAAATATTTTTTTTTTAGAAAAGTAGAAAAGACAGTATATACATTAAGTACAGAAATGACATTGATAACAATACACTTTTTGGGGGGGATGGAATGCCCTAAATGTCCCACTAGTGACTACAAGGCCCGAAGGCCAGTTCATTAAAGAGTCTCTCCTGGGCCGGAGCCCTGTGAACATAGTCTTTTAAGGCCATAATCCTGAAGGGGAGAGTCTTTGCGGACAGTTCACACACTGTTTGAAGTCTGTAGTGTAAGGTGTGTATTGCAATGTCATAAAGACAGAATAAAAAGAGATTTTGACTCACCAGCCTCTTGAAGTATTCGGACGTCACCAACCTGGTCCCTGCCGAAGACTCTCCCTGGCAGCACTTCTTCTGATACAGCTGGGCGGACATCTTCCAGGAAGCCACAGGAGTGCACATCTGGAAACAGCTAGGCTGATGTCATAACTGGAGAAGGAACCTTAGAACAGGAACAAAAAGAAAGAAACAGCTGGTCCGGCGTCATCCGATTACCAGGCGATGAACAGGAAAACAGCTGGGCTGGTGTCCTCTCTGGATCTGAAGTCATCTGGTGGTACTAGTAGGCGGTTGGTGATTGCAGACAGTTTACTGTAGACTGAAGAATGTGGGGCCCCGAATTTTTGTTTATTCATTTTGGCAGTTCAATAAAGGTACTTCACAGTTCAGATGTGGCAGTATTGACTACCACTGCCCGGCTCTCCATTTTGTAGGCACAGGCTTAATTACTGGGAGGTCCTTGCACTGAGGCCAATAGTAGAGGGGGGTCAGGGGCTTGAATTATTACTCCATCTGGACGCACATAATTCACACAGTGGGAGACTTCGCACCCCTCTCTGTCCACTATTCTCACTCTGTCCATAAACAGTGTCCTGCCTCTCTTCCACTGTGTATACTTTTTGTGAACAGTCTATTCTTAACATGCTGGTTAGCCCCAGGATGCACATGTTTCATTGCTTCATCCCAGATCCAGGATTTCCTGCAGTTCTCAATCTCCTCCCAGACTCTCCAAGGAAAGGTAGGAAAGGTCATACCAAAGATTTCATTGGCCTTTCTACAAACCAGTCTCTCCTTTACTTGCTTTGGTCAATCTGGGACGCTGGCCTGGCTTGGGGTGGCCAGTCCTGGTTCTGCCAGCTCGCGATCCTCAATGAAATTAAAACGGATCCCTGACTTCTTTTTCTTCTGGTGAAGCCAGGGCAGTGGCATCACCACCTTCTTGAACACATTCCTCCGAGGTAAGATCTTGAGGCTGTGTACCCGTTCCTATCTCACAAGGCCACTTAGGTTCCTCCTCGTCTTCTTCTTCACTGAGGATCTGAGCCCAAGAGTGAGCAGCAGTTCTCACCCCCGAGACTATCCATTCATCACTAGAAGTGGAGGTTGACATCTCCCATTCAACGGCCTCCCGCATCTCATCTTCACCTTCGAGACTTGGGCTAGGCCCCCCCACCCAGGGGTCTATTGATGCTTCATCTGAACTTGCTTTCTGAGATCCAGCATCTAAAACTTCAACTTCAGATTTAGTCTCTAATTCTGCACCCTCTAACTTTATGCCACACTCCCCCGGGGGACCTTCCTCCACAGGCTCCGCCTGATGCTGTGTGCTGCCAACTGCAGATTCTTGCAGTTGTGTCCATGTGGGAGCCAAACAAATTTGAGGCGCTTTATACAAGCCATATTTTTGTAGACAACCAGCACAGTGAGGAATCATGAAGACATCCCTTCCAGCACTCAAGCACATCTGGCATACACGCACTGGATAACTAGGAATTGCCACATCAGGAGGAAGTTGCCCTCTATAGCACCAATTTTCAATGTTTCTCAATCTATTTACTGCTGCTGTTACTGCAACCCGGGCATGATCCGGGTAACGAGCTGGTCCTGAGGCCATAACTGCAGAAAAACAAACAAAAGTTCACTGTAACTGAAAGTCCCACTTTAATGAACACACTCTGTAGTTTTAAAATGGCTCCTCTGCTGCTGTGTTTACTTTACTACCCCACCCTGTAGTGGCGGCGGCAGCACTCCTGTGCATCAACATTCAGACTCTGGGTCAAGCCACTGCGCACCCGATTTACATCAGCTACTATTAACTTTTATTTCAAACTGCACAACTTGCTCTTTTCTGGCTGTTCTCACATTTACAGGATTTTCCTTGGACATTTCACATGCTGGCAACATTTATTTAATTACAGTCCCTTTTAAAACTTCAGGTTTCAGAACAGGATTGCCTGCTTTTACTAGTGTTGCACTTATTTTACAACCCACAGTCTCTCTCTGGCTGCAAACTTTAAACTGAGGCTACTTTCATTGCTATGCACACATTTAATGGCTTTACAGACTTGTACTTGCCAGCAGGATATCACACAATCGCTACTTGCAAAGCGACTATACAGCTGCACTCACATTTTATATGGCATTCTCTGAAAATCACTGATTTGAGCAGTTTTAAATCGTTTACACACTGTTATGGTAGCAGATTGCTGCGATGGAGGAAAACGGCCTGCAGCCAGATTTTGAAGGCCTCGGATTTCAAACGAGCAGGCAGTCTCCACGATCGTAGTATTAATCACACAATTCACTGATCCCATGACCGATAAGCGGGTTGAGCCCGATTTTGAACTGGAAAAGTCACTTTTCACTGTTTACAGCGCTTTGAACACTTCGCGAATGCTCCTCCACTGCCAGTACACGCACTACTCTCTGTCTCCCTCTCGAATGCTGAAGCAGACACATAAGAGCTGGCTGAGGGGCGGGACTAATGGCAAACTGACCAACCACACGACGTCATGCAAATGAGCCTCTTCTTCCTCACGAGGGCTCCTCTCCTCACGGCGATCGTCGAGCAGGCAAATTTAAACTGAAAGGATGCACTTTTTGGTTTTTCAACTGACTCCACGGCGGGAACCCATTTCAACCATGTAACATTGCCATTAACTCTGCAGTCTCTAGTATTGCACAGAAAGCATTTCCAACGTCCAGGGCACATTTTCTCTGTTGCTACCCCTAGTTTTCTACACTTTTCCTCACAGAACTTTATTTTAAAAGCATTTTAAACGTCCAGGGCACAATTTCTCTGTTGCTACCCCTAGTTTTCCACACTTTTCTTCACAGAACTTTATTTTAATACTGACAAACACTGTAAACTATGTTGATGCAGGACAAGGACCTTTGGCTTTACAGCTCCTTGGTAAACAGTTGGCATTTTTTAAACAGCAGCACAAGATTCACAGCACACAGCACACACTAGGGAAATTGCTTCAACTTTTTTGGGCTACCAACTGCCAGATAGCCAAAACGCTAGCCTACTTGCCCAAGCACCTTCCTTCCCAAACAAATCCAAAGCGGTGCCTCCATTTTTGTAACCCTCCCCAACCCTGTCCTTTTACCAAAACAACGACAGGTGGCATGCTGTTGGCATTTGGCAGCAATACCTGGTGGGGAGCTGTATATCTACGGGTTCGGGGAAGGGTGAGACTACTTGGCACAAGAGGCCTAGGTTTGACTACTCTGCACAGGGGCACCCAAGTAAATCCAACTACAGGAAGCAATAACGGTAATGTCCAGAACCAGAATTGGGATTTTTCAGTGTGGCTTTATTTATTAACTCACTGAACATAAACAAAGCTCTGTATGGTCCCCCACAGGGCTACGCAACTGTAATGCAGACTAGAGGTTAAACACAGCGGTCCATTTGAGGAATGAACACTTAAACAGTTGTCTGGCTTTGGACCCACCAGGCACTCAGCCCGGACTTTGCATGCGCATTGGATACACAGCCCAACTGGCCCGGCTCCCCTGACGGCCACTCTACTGACGGTCCACTTGGTGAATGAACCCAAACTCTACTTGGAAAGACATCCCATCACACAAGGAGGCTCCCAACTGTGGCTCCCCACACCACTTGAAGTCATCGACTCCTAGAGAGATTTTCAAGTTGCGACCCACATCTGGGTACCCAACCCATCACTGGCCAAGCGCATGAGGCGAGTAGCAAAAACAGAAGAAATCCGTAGAGGTGGACCTGGTTACTAAAGATGGGGATCTATCCACCTCCAGCTCCCACAGCCCATACCCGGCCATTTCTCTGAACACACAGAAACTTTAGGACTGTAACACGTAGATTGCATGGTGGATGAACTGACGCAACCCCTCTACTGTGAACTCTAAATCCATTTAAACTTTAAACTAACTGCTCCATTTGTTCGTCCTAGTGTATATAGTGCTCCCAAACAGCAGTCCCCAATAAAACCATTTGAAACTTGAAACTGAATTGACTGCTCCATTTGTTCGTCCTAGTGTGTATAGTCCTCCCAAACAGCAGTCCCTAATAACATTTCCTGACTGAAAAAACAGTTGTTTGCCCCTTACACTGGAGCCAAACACTCAACCAATCATTGCAGGGCCCCACAGGCGAAGTCCTTTAACCTTTGCTGTATTGTAGAACAGCCAACACAAAATCAGGCAGCTTCTTTCCTTGGTGGGAGAAGGGGATTGCCCCTGGAACCCACAGAGACCTTTTCCTACTCCCCCCCTCCCCGGAGGGAAGAGGCACTGAGACTGAGGGGACGGTCTCCACCACTTTATAAAGGGCGAAACACAGAAAAACTTCCTTCTGTGTGGAGGCAAAACTCAAACTACAGTCTGATGCTTCCTTCTTGCTCAAGGACAAACGGAAGACTGCTTTTCAAATTCCCAAGTTTCTAAGAACTCTCTGAGCTGAAGATTCCACCTGTGGCTCATGCAGCTGTAACAATTCTATAGAGATGTCATCTCTCCAGTCTCAGCTGTGACTGAGGACAGAGTGAGACAATGTGAAACCCATTTAACTGAAGTTTCACAAGCTGCCTTCCCTGCCTACCACTAGGTCTTACTGGGATTCTAGTAACCCCGGGTAACAAAGGGGTTACATTTGTATACAAGATCATATTTTTTTAATTACTGATTTTATTGATGTTTACAATATGACCATAACTGTACCTGCTTTGTTTATCTGTTCAGTTTTTAGACCGAGACGAGAGTAAGCTGATTTTGTAGTGATGTACATGTTTGTGCATGGGTGCCACTGCTGTCCTTGTGCTGAGCTGTCTGAGCTGAGCTGTCAAATGAGTCAGAGTCAAATAAGGGCCACAAGAGCAGTGTCGTGTTCTTCCTGTTTCATTTACTAATCTGCAACAAGTTCTTGCAATGATTACTGTTCAAATTTCCCAAGGTAAGCACTCTATGTAGAAAAGGGAATATGTTTAATGCTGTTTATATGTGGTCTATCTTTTTTTGTTCTTGTTTAGTTTTGGTCAGTTCCTATCTATATTCAAAAGCTCTCTTTCAACTTTATAAGGCTGCATCATTTTCCATGTTAGTGTGGTTAATAAAGATTACAAAAATAATATGTTTTATTTTTAAATGATGTTGCCAGCAGAAAATATATGCAGGTGGTCTGAATAATGGTCTTTTTACATTTTATTTGGTTAAACCGGGCTACTGTTCAATCATATATGTGCATGCTGCCTTTCACTATCTTTCTGCATTGCATTTTTAATTCACTGTTTCCTGCATCCATATTGCCAGCCTTATCTATGTAGCTTTTAAAAATCTTTATAAATTACATGTTTTTGTTTCTGACACCACCAGGCATCCCATAATTGCCATACTGAGTTCACAAAGGTTAAGCCACACTCCCACACACACAAATAGTGCAAAAGATGCTGAATGGATTGCTGACATTCTTTCAAATAGACTATTTGATCACAAGTCCAATGTTCCTTTCAAATTGATGCATTCATATTCAATGTGTGTCTGTTTCTACTGTTTATCTTCATAACACTGTTCTTCACTGATAATATATCCATATTGCCCATCCTATGCTCTTCAATAGTAGTGTGCTCTGATTTGGAGTTTCTTTTAATACAATAATGCTTTGTATCTATTTTATTATTTTATTCAGTATATATACCACACTCAAAAGAACTGCTAAGATTAAACAAAAAACATGTATTGAATTATTGTGTTATAATTCTCACCAGCCACTCTGCTCTCCTGCCAACACAAGGGGACCACTACCCAGTAAGTCTGTTGGGGGCTGCATTATAAGGTGACTGTACTTGGGAGGCCAATTAAGTGTCAAAGTGCTAAGGGGATTAACATAGAAACATAGACTTTGATGGCAGATAAGGACCACTTGGCTCACCTAGTCTGCCCATTTCCCTACCTACTGGATAAGCTGTAGATCCTAGATAACCAACAGCCTATTTCTTCCTCCCTCCCCACAATAATTACCTTATGTCTGTCTCATGGATTGTTGAATTCTCCCACAATTTTAGACACCACAACCTCCTCAGGAAGTCAGTTCCATATGTCCACCACCCTCTCTGTGAAAAAATACTTCCTCACATTGCCCCTGAGCCATCCTCCCCCCCATTATCTTCAAATTGTGTCCCCTTGTTCTTGCACATCTCATTTTCTGAAAGATGCTACCCTCTTGGACTTTGCTGATTCCGCTGAGGTACTTAAATGTTTCTTTCACACACACCCCTTTCCTCAAGGGTACACATATTAAGCTCCTTTAGTCTCTCCTCATATGGCTTCTCTTGCAGACTCTGCACTATTTTAGTTGCCCTCCTCTGGACTGCCTCCATGCTGTCTATGTCCTTGCAGAGAAGGGGTCTTCAGAACTGGATGCAGTACTCCAGATGGGGTCTCACTAACTGTCTGTACAGAGGGATAACAACTTCCTGTTTTCTGCTGGTGATGCCTCTCCCTATACATACCAGTATCCCCCCAGCCCTCTCTACTGTCTTCTCACATTGCTTGCCAACCTTAAGGTCATCTGATATGATCACCCCCAGGTCCTTTCCATTTTTGTTGCTGTTGCTACCTCCTCCCTCAGTGTGTGTACTCTTCCCTTGGGTTTTTGTTTCCCAGGTGCATTATTTTGAACTTCTTTGCATTGAATCCAAGCTGCCATACTTCTGACCATTCCTCCAACCTTGCCAAGTCCATTCTCATCCTTTCCACGGCCCCTTATGTATCAACCCTGTTGCAGATCTTTGTGCCATCTGCAAAGAGGCATACTTTTCCTTCCAGTCCCTCTGCAATGTAACTTATAAAGACATTAAAAAGGACTGGACCCAGTACTGAATCCTACAGTACCCCACTAGTAACCCCCTTTCTTCAGAGTGGACTCTGTCTACTATTACCTTCTGTGTCCTGTTGTCCAGCCAATGTTTTATCCAGGCTACCGTGCTGGGACCCACTCCCAGGCTAGCTAATTTGTTTATTAATCTTTTGTGTGGGACTGTGTCAAATGCCTTGCTAAAGTCTGGTAGACCATGTCCACAGCCCCTCCTTGGCCTACTACTTTGGTCACCCAGTCAAAGAATCAATTAGATTTGTCTGACATGACCTTACCACTGTGACTCCATGCTGTCTTGGGTCCTGTGCCCCACTGGCCTCTAGGTACTCAACAATTCTTTCCTTCAGAAGTGATTCCATCATTTTCCCTACCGCAGAAGTCAAACTGATAGGCCTATAGTTTCCTGCCTCTGTCTTGCTCCCATTTTTGTGAAGAGGAATCACATCCACCCTCCTCCAGTCCTCAGGTACCACACCACCCTCCTATGATTTGTTAAAAAGGGTAGTCAGTGGTGTCACTAGTTCTCCCCTTAATTCTTTTAGTAGTCTGGGGTGAATCTCGTCAGGCCTCATTGCTTTGCCCATCTTCAGTTTTAGGAGTTCTTTCAGAATCCTTTCTTCTGTGAAAGGACTGGGATCGACCCCCCTATCCATAGTGCTTCTGTTAATTGGATTAGGTACCTCCCCTTCCTCCTCTTTTGTGAATACTGAGCAAAAGTATCCATTCAGTATCCCTGCTTTTTCACTGTCCCTCTCTGCCCACCCACTGTCCATTCTATTCAGCCTCACTATCCCTCCCTTTGTCTTTCTATGCTCCCTAATGTACCTATAAAAGGTTTTATCCCCATTCTTAACCGAGTTGGCTATCTTTTCCTCAGTTTTGGCCTTTGCTATTCTGACTGCCTTTCCTGCTTCCTTCTACCTTAACTGGTACAGTTCTCTGTCCTGCTCCTTCTGTGTTTCTTCATACTTTCTAAATGCTGTCTTGTTCTCCCTAACTTTCCCTGCCACCTCTTTTGAGAACCATAGTGGCTTTTTTTTCATTTTGATTTGGTTATTTGCTTCACACAAAGGCTTGTTGCCTCTGTGATGGCAGTTTTGATGTTTCCCCATTGTTGCTCCACCCCTCCTTCTTGCATGTTTGCTAGTGCTTTTCTAAGGCACACTCTCATTTTGCCAAAGTCAGCCCTCCTGAAGTCCAGTACCCTCACTTTTGTATGGCTTGACTCTGCAGCCAATTTAATCATGAACCACACTGTTTGGTGGTCACTTGTTCCCAGATGACTACCCACTTCTATATCTGAGATTCTCTCACTGTCCCCATTTGAGAGTATGAGGTCTAAGATTGCTCCCTCCCGAGTGAGTTCCAACATTAGCTGTCTGAGGCATGCCCTCTGTAGGGCATCAAGAATAGTCCTGTTCTTTGATGTGGCTGCAGCAAAGGTGCTCCAGTCAACATCTGGCATATTTGGGCCCCCCATCAATAGTATCTTCCCTTCCTCTGCCATCCTAAGGATGCCTTCAATCATATGCTTGTCCATTCCCTCCTCCTGAGATGGAGGTCTGTATACAACCCCTGTGCAGATTGTGGTGCCAGTTCCAGTCACTAAGGTGACCCACAGTGCCTCCTTTCCTCCCTGATTACTCTTTTGTTCCATTGCTTTTATCCCTTCCCTTACATAGAGAGCTACTCCTCCCCCTCTTCTACTCTCCCTGTCCCTCCTGTAGGTTGTGTGCCCTGGTACAGTATGTTAACATTCCAGTCATGGTTCTCTGTGTACCATGTTTCTGTAACTGCCACGATATCCAGGCATCCCTCTTCCATCAAGGCCACCAGTTCAGGGAGCTTGTTGCCCAGACTATGGACATTGGTACTCATTACCCTCCATTTCTTGATGGCCTTACCCCTTTTTGCCCCATCCCTGTCCTTATTGTCTTTGTCATTTTCTCCATTTACCCCTACCCTTCTCCTTATCGATGTCTCTATCTTGGTGTTTACCTCACTAACTACCTTGATTTTTTTGGGTGGGGATAGGCTTTCCCTGCTCTTTTCTATTGCCCCCCCCCTTTGGCTAGTTTAAATGCTTGCCAATGAAGCATTTAAACCTAGGACCCTGGTTCCCCTCCTTTACAGATGTAGACCATCATGCCAGTATAGGCCAGCATCACTCCGGGTGGACCCCAGTCCCCATTGAAGCCAAACCTCTGAGCTCTGCACCAGTTTTTCAATCACTGATTGAATCCCATGGTGTGGAGCACCCTGTCCTCACCCATGCCATAGACAGACAGCACCTCTGAGAAGGTTACCATGCGTGTTACTTGTGTAAGACCCATCCCCAACTCGACAAACTCTTCCTACACTGCTCTGATCCCTTTCCCAGCCAGGTCATTTGTCCCAGGGTGGACAGTGACATCCAGCTCCCTCCCCCGTGCAGCTGCTCCCATGATCCTAAGGATTTTCTCCCTGTCCCTCCAAGCCATGGTACCAGGCAAGCACCTTACCTCCCTCTTCCCTTCCTCTCCCAGTTCTACCCTCCTAACAATAGAGTCCCCCACCAGGAGTTGTTTCCTTCCCCTGTGGGGTCACATTTCACCCTTTTGTTGGTCTCCTTTGTGGAGGTTCCCAGCATCCTCCTTGGTCTCCACTGCGGGTGCCTCCATAGAGGAACCACACTCTGCCAGAATGGCATTTGAATTGTGGAGAGGTACAATTGGAGGGATGCACCTCTGTTCCACCACCCTCACCCTCCCTGAGCTAACTGTGGTCCAACCACTCCTCTTTCTTGGCAACCTGTGAGGCAGTGCTGTGGCCCTGGTGGTCCCTGGGTGGGAGAAGAGGTTCCCCCAAATCCTGGCCAACTCAGTCTGGAGATGAGCAACCTCATCCCTCAGCCCAGAGAGGTGTCTGCAGATGGGACAACACCGAATCTTGTTGTTTTTCGTTGTCTTTAGTATGGTGTTGTTTGTTCTTAACTGATACAAGGTTTTAGTGTATTTCTCAGTAGTAGGGATTGTAGGTAAACTTTTGCTAGGTACTAGGATAATTCAGAGATCAGGGCCCTACTGCTAAATAGTTGATAAATACAGTAGGGTGTAGGGACTTGCCATAAAAAGCCTGCTAGGTATTACTGAGCTTCAGGGTTTAAGGGTGTATGGTTACTAGGTGGTAGTAGGATTGTCCAACTAGGTCTGGGACAAAATAAAAGTGAAGAGCTAGATGAATAGGGAAAAAGGAAATGTGAAGAGTGGTGCAATGCAGTGGTTGTGGGGTGGCAATCTACTGGGAGACTTTCTGGAGGCTGCAGTGCTGTCCAATCTGTGTGTGCCTCTCTGGGTGGAGGGACAGGTCTTAAGGATCCAAGCAGCACTGGCAGAGAGTCAGGAGAATGTCACGAGACTCAAAGTCATCGGCACAGAGTCAAGGGACCATCTTTCCTGCCCAGGAACCACCTAGCCAGACAGTGCTACCTTAAAGGTTGCCAGAATGAAGCAGCAGTTGTCTAAGGTGGGCTCAAGGAAGGCTGGGGTGGTAGGATCGAGAAGGCTGGGAAGAGTGAGTAATAGGCACACTCCTCATCCAGTGCCACTAAAAAACTTTTATGCCATTCTGGCAGAGTGGGACTGCCATGAGGGGGCACCCAAGGTGGTGGACGGAGAGGATTTGGGGGAATGCCCATATGGAGTCTCCAGAAGGGGCAGAAAGGAGACCCCCCACAAAAGGAGGAAGCAACTTCTAGTGGGGGACTCTATAGTCAGGGGGATAGAGTTGGGGAAAGGAAAGGGGGTAGAGAGGGAGGGAGGTTAAGTGCCTTCCTGGTGCATTAATTCGGAAGGATGGAATGTGTGTCTAGTGGACCGCAAGGGCGATAGAAAGGAAGGGGGATTTGGATGTCATTGTTCACCTAGAGATGAATTATGTAGCTCTGCAAGGGACAGGGGCAGTACATGAGCAGATTATGGAGCCTGGGAAGGGTCTTAGGCAGGTAGCACACAGTAGCCTTTACTGAAGTGCCGCCTGTCTACAACAGGGGGAAGGAGAGGGAGCTCTGCACTGAGGCCTTAAACTCATGGCTACAGGAATGGTGCAGATAGGAGGGGTATGACTACAGTACATTGGGGACTGGATTTCCACTTGGAAAGATCAGAACTTGTACCGGGGGATGGGCTGCATCCATCCAGGAAGGAAGTAGCAGTCTCAGTAGATGGTTTAACTGTTAATTTGACCGGCATTAAAACTAGCCAAGGGGGTGGCAGAAGACAAAGGGGTAGCAGAAACTGTCCCCATCAGGCTATGATGGAGGGTAGAGAATTTTTGGGGGAAAGGATTCCTGCCAAAATGCTGGACAATCAGGGGTGCAAAGGATCAGTATGGGAGGAAAGGGGGAAGAGAAGCAGCAAAGGAGAAGAAGGGGGAACAACTAGGCAACATGAGAAGAGCAAAGAGTACAACTAGCAAAATCTAGACAGCCATGTGTGCCAATGCTAGAAGTCTGGGAATTAAGATACCAAACCTGGAGGCCGCCATGGCTGAGGCAGACCTGGATAATGTGGCCATCACCGAAATACGGTGCACAAACAACCATGACTGGGAAATGGTCATACCTAGCTATACAAAGTTTAGAAGGGACAGGGTAGTAAGAAACAACTGGGGAGGGCACTGTGGAGCCTGAGCAAGATGATGGCTCAGAACTAAAGCACTGCAGTTTAGATTAAAACTAAGCTTATTAAAGTCAGTTTTTTGGGCATTTTGAGCAGAACAAAGGTACTGTATTCACTGGACACTGGAAAGCATGCAGAAGCAAAATGGATAACCCAAAGAAAGATAAAATGCAGCAGGATGGAGTGAAAAACAGAAACACTCCTGGTTCTCTGGCCACGAGGTCTGCACAGGGCAGAAAAGAATTGATGGCTGAGGAGGCAAGTGTTGAAACCCTACAATGCATCAGAGTCAAAATAAATCGACTCATTTCTACAGTAGCTGACTTCTCAGAAAAATCTGACACTTTCACCGACAAAGTCACCAACTTGGAGACAGACACGTCTCTCCTTAAAACAGAATCTGTGGAGATCCAGAAATATGTGATGGCAGCCATGGGAGCCATGAATAACTTGTTTAAAGAGAACACACATTTAAGGTCCCGACTTGAGACCTTAGAAAATCAGAGAAGAGCGACAAACTTGTGAATGGTAGGGATGCCAGACAGGAGCAAAGGGGATCATCTCATGCATTTCATTAAAGGATGGCTAAAACAACAGTTAGGTCAGCCCCTACAAGAGCATAACAATAACATCCAGAAAGCATATAGGGTGTCCTACAGAGGAAGACAGGATAATCCTGATACCCATAGGGCTATTGTTGTGGTCCTTGATGGATTGGGAGCTAGAGACTTCATTTTGGCACTGGTGAGACAGACTCAGACACTGTTATAGGATGGGAAGCAGGTCTGTTTATACCCTGACTTAAGCTACACAACATGCCAGAGGAGGAAAAGGTGTGATGAGGTCTGGGCGATCCTGAGGGAAGTGGCAGTTGCGAATGGAATGGTGTTCCCTGCCAGACTGAGATTAGTTCATCAGGATCAGGTGTTCCTGTTTTTCCACCCCAATGAAACCCTGAAATGGGCCCAACACCATGCTCCAGTACCTGCTGGAGAGACAAATTGTCTCACTTGGAGTCAAAGGATGAAGAAGTTGCGGTTACATGAATCAACTAATAGAGTGACCAGGTTTGCTTAAAGTTCTTTTCACTCTAGGTAGCATACCTACTCCCTTTTCCTAAGACTTTTAATATGCCTGATTGAGTTTATTATTTCAATATACTATGTTCAAAATTTGAACTTTTGTTATAACCCCTGACGGAAAAAAAAGGGGGTGGAGGAGTAACATACCTCACTATTCACTGGTATACATATCCTATTGTACTGGGAATCATTTTGCTGATGCCAGCTTTGTTTAAAGTTTAAATATACTGTACATGATTAGTACATTTCTTGCTCAAATGCCTCTATTGCTGAATATAATGTAGAGTGGAAGTTCATACTGGAGAAGTACCGTAAATGGTATTATACATGTGAATAAGCATGGTTGTACTTATTTTCCTATTTTAGGAAACAGAGAATCAACAGTATGTTCATATTATAATTTTCTCTTTATAGTTCCATGCAGATTCTGGGCTCAACATTGCAGAATTTTTACTGATGTTTAGATCTGTGACTATAAAATACTTTTTTGGGGGTACCCTCCATGATGTATCTTTAGGATGGAGTACACTATGTTTACTTGCATGTATTAAGAGGGTGGTCCCCTCATTGTTTATAGAAAGCCTTCCTCATATGTGCTGTATCATGGTGATAACTGTATGTTATTTGATAAATCAATAAACATAGAGTTAAAAAACATAAATTATGGGGGAGTGGTGCTTTATGTAAAGGAAAACATCCAAACAACGGAGGAACAGGGAGGATGGGGTGAATCAAGGTGTTGCGGGTTAACCTCTAGGCTGGAAGTGGAGCCATCATTCTCATGAGAGTGGTATACAGGCCTCTGACACAGCAAAAGGACATAGACAAAGAGATGTTGGAAGTCATGGCAAAAATGGCTAAAAAGGGGGAATGGTGGTGCTGGTGGTGGACTTTAATCTGCCAGATGTAGAGTGGAGCCTACCTGCTGCAGTATCAGCTAGGAACAGGGATATCTTGGACTCCCTGCAGGGGGCATTCCTCAGGCAGCTGGTCAGGGAGCCCAGATGGGGTGGAGTAATACTGGATCTGGTACTTATGAATGGTGACAGTGTGGTGGACATCAGAGTGGGGAGTCATCTGGGAACCAGTGACCATCACACAATGTGGTTTAATTTAAGAACAATAGTGGAATCTAGCCACACAAGGGTGAGGGTCCTGGATTTCAGAAGGGTTGATTTTACAAAGATGAGGGAATGCATCTAAGACCTGACAAAGAGAGATGTCAAGGGGGAGGGTGGAGGGAAAATGTGTAAGAATAAAAGGGAGCATAGTAAAGGCTACAAACTTGTACATCAGACAAATAAGCAAAAACAGAAGAAGGAGGAGGAGGAGGAGATCATTATGGTTCTCTAGGAAAGTAGCAGTAAGGGTAAGGGCCAAAACAATGGCATTTAGAAGGTATAAGGAGACCCAGATAGAGGAGAACAGAGAAGTGTATCAGGGGAAATGGAGGGAGAGAGACAGGCAGGATGAGATTATTTTTTGTCCCTGGCCTTTTCAGATATTTGTTTGTTATTCTAGTCATTCTGATTTATGTATTTAATTATGCTGATTTAATGTGTAATATTTATTATGTGGTTGTATTGTGGGTTTTGTTTTTTGTTATTGTTTTGTTTATTGTACGGCGCCCAGAGCCTCCGGGATGGGTGTATTTTAAATAACATTTGCCTTGCCTTGCCTTGCAAGGCAGTAAGGATTGCAAAAGCACAAGCTGAGGAAAGGACAGCTCAGACGGTGTCAAAGGGGGACAAGACATTTTTTGGGAATATCAGTGAGAAAAGGAAGACCAGGGGAGAGATTGTACGGTTAATAAAGGAGGCAGGGGGCTATACTGAAGAAGACCAAGAAAAGGCAAATATCTTAAATATTTCTGCTCAGTATTCACAGTTGAGGGAGAAGGGGAGGGACCACAAATAAGCACCAAGAGGTTTGGGGGAATGGACACCAGTCCCTTTTCTGAGGAGAGGGTCAAGAAAGCACTCGCTAATCTGAGGGTGTACAAAGCCATGGGGTCAGATTGGGTGCATCCAAGAGTGTTAAAGGAACTTTGGGATGTGCTAGCATCACCCCTGATAGATTTGTTTAACAGTTTACTGAAGACTGGCATGATGGAGGGTGGGCATAGTATCACTTAACAAAAATGGTAGCAAGGAGGAAACAAGAAATTACAGGCCTGTCAGCCTGACATCTGTAATAGGGAAACTGGTGAAAACACTATTAAAGGAAAGAATCGTGGATCACCTGGAATACAATGGACTGCAGGACCCGAGGCAGCATGGCTTTACAGAGGGGATGTCATGCCAAACAAATCTGATAGATTTTTTTGACTGGGCAGCCAGGGTGCTGGATGGGGGTTGGGGGCAGTGGACATGGACCACCTGGACTTCAACAAGGCCTTTAACACCATTCCACATAGCAGGCTGGTAAACAAGTTAGGTAGCATGAAGGTGGGCAATAGGGTGGTAACCTGGGTAGGAAACTGGTTAGGGGATAGGAGGCAGAGGCTGGTGCTAAATGGAGTTTGCTCTGAGAAGGGGAGAGTGACCAGCGGGGTACCACAGGGGTCAGTACTGGGGCCACTCCTCTCTAATGTCTTCATTAGTGATGTAGCAGAGGTATTAAAAGGGAAGGTCTGCCTCTTTGCAGATAACACCAAGATCTGCAACAGGGTAGATACTCCGAGTGGATGCAGAGCATGGAAAGAGACTGGTCGAAACAACTGGAGGAGCAGTCAAAACTTTGGCAGCTAAGGTTTAATGCAAAAAAGTGCAAAATAATGCACATGAGTCACAGAAACCCAGGGGTACAGTACAAAATGGGGGGAGAAATACTAGCAGTGACCAATCAGGAAAGAGACCTGAGGGTAATCATATCAGATGACCTGAAGATGGCCAGAAAATGCAACAAAGTAATTGCCAGAGCTAGTGGGATACTGAGATGTATAGGTTGGAGTATTACCAGCAGGAGGAGGTAAGTGGTGTTGCCACTATGTAGGTCTTTGGTTAGACCCCCCCCCCCCGGAGTACTATGTCCAGTTTGGAGGCCTAATCTCAGAAAGGACAAAGATGGGATGGAGGCCACCCAAAGGAGGGCTACCAAGATGCTACATGGTCTGCCTTAAAAGCCCTACAAGGAAAGGTTAAAGAAATTAAGCATGTGCACACTGGAGGAGAGGAGAGGAGGGGGTATATAACTGAGATCTTTAAATGCCTCACGGAGGGTGAATAAGGTACAAGTGGAAGGTATTTTTCAGAGGAAAGGGTGCTCCAGAATAAGGGGCCATGATATGATGTTGGAGGTGGCTAGGTTTAGGAGAGATGTGAGGAAATACTTCTTCACAGACAAGGTGGTGGATGCCTGGAATGGTCTTCCAGAGGAGGTTGTAGGGACGAAAACAGTGGTGGGATTCAAAAAAGTCTGGGATAAGCACAAGGGAATCATAAGGGATAGGTAAGGGTTGGAAGAATAAGTACCATAGTCCTGGAAGGGTCTATAGTGTGAGCTATGCAACAAAAAAGGGCAGACTGGATGGACCATGCAGCCCTCATCTGTCGTGAGCATCTATGTTTCTATGTTACTTCTGTATTTTGTACAGTTGTCACTGTGTATCTCAGTGCACCGTTACTTGTGACTGCTAATATGTTTGCTTGCATGATGGTGGTGTGAGTGGAGATTGAATACAGGGTGGGTCCTTCATAGAATATAACATTTTAGAAGAACACAAATCTTGTTCATACATGAAAAGTATAGAATCCATGTTAATAAAAATATGGTTTCTCAGTGCAGCGTACAGTACTCAGTTAAAAAATGCTTGTTGATGTTTACTCTGTACATGCACTGAATTCGACTTTGGTGGTGCTTATGATGTTGGTGGTGAAGGTTGTGGGTGGGGGTGATTGTAAACAGTACTGGCACATGTTTTCTTATTGTTCAGATAAAGTATCATGCATTTTAAATAAAACTGTGAACGACTGTAGTAACTGAGAAGACAACTGTTTACTTGAATCACAATTCTGTTTGATCATGATCACGTAAAGCAATGCTACAGCGATTGCTACTTATTTGTGTTTCTATAAATGTCAAGACATCTATTATGAAATACATGTTGAGTTCAGAACCATTTTTATGATTGTGGGTGGAGCCTACAACCATTTCACGATTGTAGCCTTAAAACGGCCAATCATGGTGCCTTCCACTGGGCTTCTGGAAGTATCCTTCCTAAAGTCCAATGGAGTTTGTAACACTCTGCCACAACTGGCCACTATGGAATAGCAGCCGCACTATTTTGGCTGTTACTTCAATATTCTGGGGCAAGAACTGCACATGCGTGCCTCACATGCATGCTCAGTTCTGCTGGTGCCGCCATCCTATGAATGGCAGAATGCCACTCACCCCAACTATGCATGTGTGAATGCCATGCATGCACAGTTGCATTGCCACTGCCATCTTGCAGAAGGCACTCCTCCCTTAGCCTCCCACTGCTTCTATCCTCCCCACTCCCTCCATTCCCTCCCAGCACTGGCAGCAATATAAAATCCTCCCACTCCCTCCCACTGTTGCTGTCCTCCCTGCTCCCTCCATTCCCTCATCTCTGCGCTGACATCAGGGTGCCTAATCCCCGTGTCAGCATCATGTACCCCCCAACTCATGTGGTACACTGGGAGCTCAACTCTGTGCCCAGTGTTATGTTTTTTTCCTTTTTTCTCCTCACACCAATATTGGAGTGCCCAGTCCCCGCATCAGCATCATGTAACCCTCCCCAACTCATGTGGCACACTGGGAGCCCACCCCAGTGTGCCCAAATTTACGCTTTTTAACATTTTTTCTCTGTAACTAAAGAAAACCGTCCCCTGACATCTTTATTTTTTACCTGTAAAAAGAAAATGGTCCTACATACACCCCAATTCCCCTCACTCACTCACCCTCCCACCACCACCACCCCGCACCCCCTCACCCCATATTTACCACCAGAGGACGTGTGCTGTCACTTCTCCAGACCATGACATGTCTGCACTCTCCAAAGCTGAACCACAAACTGAAGAAGGTGAGCATGGTATAATGGCAGTCAATGGGGTTTTCAACTTATGTTGATATATCAACCAATTTTAGGACTTTTGGCCACAAATTTTCAACATGGGTTTCTTGGGACTCCACATCATGAACACTGTCAGTGTCATTTCATTTCTCAGTCCCAAAAGGTGATTTCACAGTCGCTGTGCACAATCACCTTTTGGGACTGATTAATGAAACAACAGTGCCATTGTTCATGAGGCGGGGTCCCAAAAAGCCCATGTTGAAAATTTGGTGAAAAAATTCCAAAAACTGACTGTTACGAGTGTGTGTTGTGGAGTTTCTATGCATGCTTCTAACTTCACCAGTTTTTAATATTTTCACTCCAGATTTCAAAATTGCCATTTTTGCACACCTCCTTATTAACAGTGCAGCTGCCATTTTTCACACCTTGCCCAAAACATGTTTTCACACCAGTGGCACAGAATGGCACAGTTACTCTGTGAAATCACCTTTAAGGACAACTGAACAAAATGACAGTGTCACCCTTCATGAGGTGGGGTCCCAAAAAGACCATGTTGAAAATTTGGAGAAACAACTCTAAAAAATGATCAAGTTACACCCAGTTCAAAATTTTCTATGCACACGTGTAACTTTGGTCATTTGGCAGCTCAAAACAGCCGTATTGGCTCTGGCTAGAACTTGTTTATTTAAGACAGGGTGCATGCGATGAAAATGTCTCAAAGTAGCAGCCTGAGGTGATCTCATTAGTAAGCAAGCTCCTTGTACCTTTCCCATCATATTATATTCATGCAATACATAGTCATTCATAGTTTTCCTTAAATAAATACCTCCATGGCTACAAGTAAAAATACATTTGAAGTCAGGTAAGTGCTTATTTTAACCACTGTATCAGTCAATGAGATGATGTTACCCTCATTCATAATCTTTCATGTGCTGTAAAATGCATCTGTAATTATTTATTCATCATGCCACAGATAATTAGGAGAATCTATGTTTTTGTACAACTTTATTACCATAGGTAAAATGGTTACTCTATAAATTAATTTGTTAATCATCAAGGGTCATCATGAGTGACTGATATGAAAGTTCAACAATGTTGACATGTTTTCAGTGAGCATAGTTTCTTAGGTATTGAACAATGATAACCGTATTTGAATAATTGAGTTTTACTAGCTTGTATTCAAATATAATTACTGGGTCTTGTTTTTTCCCATGGGGAAGCTGGGTTGTAATTTCACCATTATAACCAGCTGGTTATAACAATGAACACACACCCAGTTTCCCCTTGTACTGGGCATATGCCAGCTCCCGCTCTTCCCTTCCTCCCTGTGGCTGCCACTCTTCACGATGGACCCTTGACCATCCGCGACTTGGCATCGGCCGTAAGTTCATTAAAAAAATAAATAACTGAAGTGGCCCCCAAAAATATTTCTTCACTTTTATACTGGGCTGCTTCCAAAAAGGAAAAAACAAACGTTACTTGATGTAGACACTGGTGCATGATGTTGCAGTGGGTGACCCCAACTTGCAAAGTGTCCATGTGGACCTAGTGCAGATGTGGGTGTAGTTCCAAAGATGTGGCCTAATGAAAGAGATATCCTCAAAGAAGATTTCTGGGTTCAGTTCATAATGCACCGAGTGTGACACTAGAGTCAGCTGACTTTGTGTTTAATCCTGTGAAGTTAAATGACACTTGAACACATGGCACTTTGTTGTCATCCAAGACTGTGCAGTGGCAGGCAACCAAATCATATTTCAAAAGATTTGACAATGGTTTAAAAAAAATTATATTAAAACAATGCAGTAAAAAACACAAACGTAATAAGTCAAGATTGCCATGATTGAATTTTTTTAACAGGCTTCATTAACTCACAAGTTTTTGATTGAGAAGAACTGATTTTTTTAAATCCATTCCTAAACATTCATACTCCATGCTATATTACAATCCAAACTCTGCTCTCAGATACATCAAACAATGACAAACAGAAACTTCAAACAGTTTAAATGAACAAAACTAGGTCATATTGTCAAATATATACAAACACTATTGCTGAGAGGAAACTCAAAACTGTGAATGATATTGGGTGATGTAAATGTGTGTGTGAGGGGGAAGGAAAATGAACTACAGAACGTTAAAACTAGATAAATAAAAATAAAAAAACTAACATTATTTCATAGCGACATGAATCACAGGAAGGTTACTGATTTGCAATGATTAAAATAATGTAGTTACATTTTCAAGGGCAGCTGTAATCACCACTGAATCAGTCTAAGGCTGATTGGCATAAAAAGGCTTACCTTAAAGAGCAGAACACATTTTGTCAACCTTTCTCAGAATAACTGGTATATTGTTTGGCTGCTATTCTGTTAATTGCTGGTGTTATTGTCAATAACTGGTATTTTGTTAATTGTTTGGTGATTGTTAGTCTAATTTCTGGATTTTGCTGGGATTCTACTGTCATTCTTTTAGCATGTGTATAAATGATCAGAATAACAGAAGGCTTAATATACAGACCATTAAATTATGCAAATTAAAAATAGTATAGGAAGTAACTATAAAAAAAAAGATCAGACTTAAGTATATTTACGGATCTGGTATAAAATGGCTAATCCTGTGAAATTCTTTGTTTTTACCAGTGTGCTGGCAGTCCAAATTCTACAATTTTACTAGGTTTTCTGGTGAAAAGTAAAAAAAAACAGTAACCTTGGAAATGCTTTAATATACATATGTTTGAACTGATACACATTGTTAGTATCATACTTTCATGCTGGGTTTTAATCAAAGTAAATCACATTATTTATTGGTATCTAATGATGATAGCGACCAGAAATGAGTGACTACATAAATAGGGACTCACTTTCAGCACTATCATTCTGGGGTACCCTGCAAAGGTAGCGACCGTATGGGAAAGTGACTATGGGGAAGGATGACCAGAAAGGGGGAATAGCGAGGGAAGGGGAGGGACAGGGAAGGGGGGGTTTAGAGGACTGGTGTGCCTGCTGCCGCTGAGCTAGCCTGGTTGTGTGGTGGTGTGGGTGGCTTGCTCTGGCACAGCAGGTACTGGGTTTGGGACTGGGAGCTGCGGGACTTAATTTTTTTGCAAAATCCTGATTTTGCCCCCTCCCCGACATGCACCCCTGGAGTTGAGAATCTAAATTCAGGGGGTGCTGGGGCAAAGCCCCCATGAAGGAGGGGTGCAGCCCCCCCCGGCAAAAACACTTTTTAATGTTCCAGATGTTGGGTCACCTAGACATGTATATCGCCAATTTGTTTTTTGGTGATATACACTCGCCATAATAGCGATCGCAGTTTTGCGATTGCTATTATGACATGGAACCTTATTTATTACAGGTGGTTCTATGTCATTAGAGTGACTGAGAAACAACGACTTTTGAAACAGCTAGTGCACATTGCCAAAACTTCATTAAGGTGATGTGCACTACAACACAATTTAAAACAGCAACCCCTACAAATAATCATCACAGGGAACAATCTTAATGTACTTTTTATGCAGGGGGCTATGCCCCCCACACCTCCCAGCTTAATACAATTAACTCCGGGGGTGGTGCATGTCGAGGAGTGAGAGAACATTGAGGGAGGCAACCTGTGGGCAGGGCATAGCAATGTTGTGGGAACGGAACCCCAACAAGAAAAAAAAATTAAGCAACCCTCCAAACAAAAAAAACCTAGAACACCCATGGCCAGTCCATCTACCAGTTTCAGTGGCAGTGTCTCTAGCCACTACACCAACCAAGCCACTGGGAACTGCCCTCCCCAATAACACCTCACACCGTTATCTTCCAGACTCTGTCTTATTATTTCACCAGTTGCTATTTACTATTTCTCACTATCCAGTAACCCTAATTATTGTGCTACACTCACTACTCTGACACATGCTCAAATTGGGTCGTTCAGTTTGAATCACCCACATAACAGGTTACTTTACAGGCAACATATTTAAAACAATAAAACATGCATCAGTCAAGGAAAAAAACATTTGAAATACAATATTATCTAAAATGAGCTGTTGACAATAGGGAACAAAAAACAACCCTCACAAAGATTTTACAAATCAATGTGAAGTGCTGTTCTAGAGCAGTAACACTGTATAGAATTGTATAAAATACTTCACATAGATTTTTTTTTTAATTCATGAAGGGCTCCTTTGTGACCATTATTATTTTTAATTATAACTAATTGGTAATTATTTATTTTACAAAATGTATCATGTTTCTCGACCACCCATCCCTCACAAACACTTAACTATTATCCTTTAGCTTAAACTATTTAGAAAGTTACATTAGGTTAAAATTTTTGTTTGTGTAGAATTTTAAAATGGAAAAGAAGTGTCTGTGTAGTTTTTACTTTCTTCCTCTAATTTTTTTGAACACGCATGCACAATCAATTGATAGCAATTAACTTGCAAACTAATTACTCTTTTTTAACAAAACCCCAAAATAACCTATTCCCATTTGTTACCTGCAAAATCTGTAAAGTTCACATCTCAATGGTCTCAGGTCAATATAGCGATTCAAGAACAGTGCTGCAAGAACTGCACTATGTAAAACGCGAAAGCATTTAGAGTGACAGGGGTATAATAGCAGTAGGGAATAACCGCTACTCTTGTTGCTCTGCGCTGCTACTTGGAAGGGATCAAGTTGGCATGTGTGTGGTGTCTACTCAAGATGCTCCTGTGGTGGAGTGGCTAAGGCAGCAGCACACGACAGGGTTGGAGACCTGGGACTATGGTTCGGTTCCCCCAGGTCTCCTGGTGTTGCAACTTTTTTGTTTGTTTTTATTAGAAAACTGAATTTTTCCCCCTCCAGAGTTTCTCTCCATCCCTGAAGTTCACACCCACTTAGAGTTCATTTTAAGTCTGGAGGGTTGGGGTGAAGCACCCCATGTCTAGGGGTGCTGTGGGTGAAGCCCCCGCAAAAAACAGAAAGTCCCATTATTTTTTATGGTTTGCACTTTTTGTGTTGTGGTTGGTGCCATTTTGCTTGCAGCATAGATTGGCATGCTGTTTTTGTTTGTGGTAATATGACCCCATGCCCATCTCAACTCGTTCTCATTTTTTTTTGCTTGAGTACAAAAATGTTGCTAACAAATCAGGCATAAATACATCATTTCAATCTTTAATATCTCCAAAGGTACAACTGATCCACATGTAGTTTGGAGGGCTAAGAGACCCTAGGACTAAGAAGGTGAATGCTACATTTCAAAATGGCCAAGCTATTACCCACTGAAAATGACCATTTTTAAAGAAACACCAATGCAATCTTAATATAAGGCACTGCCGCATATGTGCAATATATATTTGATTTAAATTTGTCACTATTTCTGGTTCTGCAGTCTGTTTGCTGGGTAACATTCCAGTCCATCTGCAGCTTCTCTGGCACTTACCCCTTGGCTGATGGCTTGCCCTCCATGTCATAGTCCTCAGGCCAGTGACTCCATCAGATCCTTTGTCAAAAGTATCAGAACCCTATTACCTCCTCTTAGTAAAAGTCTAACATGCTCTAAGGCCATAAACTGAAATCTAGCTGGATTGCTTTTATATTTATCTCTGGAATGAACTCCAATTGCAGTCTCCATTTTAACATTAATTATACAAAGGCATTAAACTTTCTAAGGCTCTGATTGGTCAGTGTGCCCCTGCACCAGTAAAGTTATGTGATAATAACATCACTGTATCAAGTACAGACACACACATGACCCACTCACATTTAAAATGCATGTTTAAAATCATTACTTATGCTTTTGGTCCCAGACATCCTTTACTTTCCCTTTTTTCCTCATTCTTCTGCCCACACACACAGCCACTATAATCCTCCTGCCCCCACTTGATTCCACAAAGCACAAAAAGATTTAATTAAAACAAAACTGTCACTCAAAATGATATTTCAGTCCTCCCATTGAGCAGTATGACCATAGTAGTGTGAGTGCTTTCAAAATTGCCGCACTCACTTGACACACCGCTCAGCTCCTGCAGCAAAAGTCTGTGCTGCTTACGGCCAGGCAGAGAAACTCAAAAACAAAATAAAATAAACAAAGCCAGACTGAGACACAAACAGACAGAAATAATATTTTTCTCAGGTGTACTTATGATCGCTTCCTTCTGAACTACCTGAAGTAGTGATCCCTGCTCTTGAAGTTGTCTCTAGTCACCGCTCAGAATTCAAACCACAAAAAAGTTAAATAGCTTTACCCAGTCCCAGAGCAAGCAGCAGGACTGGGTGAGTGAAACACTTGCTGCAGAATCACAAAAGTGGCACACAGAGCTGGGGATGGAGGAAAAGGAAGATAGCAGTACAAACAATAAAACAGCACCACCTACTGGACAAAAACATTACATAAGCACTGTTTTTTTCTTTTTAAGTACACATACCCATTAAAAATTAAGTAAAAAATTTATTTTTAAAAGAATTTTTCTTTTCTTTTCTTTTTTTATTACTACAAATTAGCCATTACTTAATAACAATAACGCACTCCACGGATGTGTGCTGTAGTGTAATAACACCACTTCTCAGGTGATGAACGCACTCAGCCTGCGGCCTTGTTCTTCAACCTACCCAAGGTATGACATTATTACACAACAGTACATACCCTGTTATGCTTTATTGCTTAATTACAGCCCTGATTGTAAAAGTCTGATGGAATGCCCATTGATGTAGAGGATCATTGCTGCAGTGGATCATAGGGCACCTACACATCATCCTGTGTGCACCAAAGCCCTTTTTTGCTAATTTCCAGGGATAACAACACTCACAAAGCTCTATGCATTCACTTGCAAGCATGCTAATACACTGGCCAGCTGGTGTCTGCTCTCCTGCGATACCTGGGCTGCACTGCCACATTGTCAGGTGGTAGTGTTGCAGCAAAAACAGCTACCCTCCTTCATCAGATGTAGAACATGTCCTCTGGGATGCTCAGTCCTCCTCCACCTGCCAGCCCTGCGACACCCTAGGCTCAAGGTGTGAACCTGGGTTACCACATCATGAGTAATAATGCTGCTACTGAATGGTGAGACGGCCTTAAAAAAGGCCTTTTAATGTCAAAGTTAATTTATAATACTAGGTATACTCAGAAAATCTTCTAAGGGAATACAGTGCTAGAAACATTACCATGTGGGGAAAGCTGATCAAATACACATATTGGGGAAATATTGATAGGCACTGGTGGAGGATGTAGGGAAGATTATAGGAAAAGAAGTACAACAATTTTCAAAGGCTTCTTTGCTGGAAGACTTTCAACAAGATAAACTGTCTAAAGTACAAAAATATCTTCTTTTTTCTATTCTTGCCTTTGTAGTAAAGAAATATTTCACTAGAAAGAGGTTAACAAATCCATCAGACCAGGGAAAAATGTTGGGGCAGCATGAAAGAGACACATCAGATGATAAGCTGACACAGTTTGTCAAACTACAGAAGGACGCCTTTGGCAATGGCTTGAAACTATTATCGGCCCTTCCCAGCCCTGTCACCCTGGCATCCACCATTTACTCACCTCCCAACTCAGAGGTGTCTAGCTGACTGGAGGCAGGGCCCCAATACCCAGTATTAGGCTTTTGGTGTCTTAGAAACATTCTTCTTACTAGAGGTATTGAATGGCTACAGGCTGCTCATATTCAGCCTGTCAATGTGCAACATCTAATCCGTTCTGACCAACTGCCCTGTACTTATAATCAGTGTTGGACTGACTACGCTCAGTCTCCGAATCACCCTCCACCCCTAAAGTATATCCCCTATGTGTGGTGCTAACTAGGTAGATAGATAGATAGATAGATAGATAGATAGATAGATAGATAGATAGATAGATAGATAGATAGATAGATAGATAGATAGATGAGATTAGGTAGGTAGACAGACAGACAGATACTGAAACATCAAACCAGTGTAGGAAATCCTCCCCTATCAACCTACACAATGATACAAAATGTCACTATTTAAACCTTTACAGTTTTTTCTCTAGACGAGAGTAAAAATTCAATAAAAAAACTTTTGAAATAAATGGAAAAACTGTATTTTTCTCACACTTAAATGTTTCAAACAATTCTGAACCAATTTACATGAAACTTTCAGGGCGTGTAGAGTCTGTCATAGACAACAAATTCAGAGAGTTTCATGCAAATCTGTAGAACCATCTTTCTGCAAGCAGCAAACAAAACAAAATTAACATAGAACACCCCAGCCACCCTAATTATAGTGGTGCTGCCATGCCACGGTAATACTAGTACAGTTCTTGGATTGCATGTGGCCTTTGCAGATAGACAGGGGTCTTGAAATCAAAGCAACAAAGACAGACACACCCAAACAAAGATGTTGTGGAGGGAGGAATATCTGATGACAAATTATGTCAAGACATCATCACAACACCCCCACCCCCACCCCCAAAAATGACTGCAGCACCTTTGCCAGCAAAGTACAAATGTTGGAGCACCTTTAGCCAGGAGTGAAACAAATGGTGTTTGAGCACAGAAAAAACTGATCTCCCTGAATTGTTTTAGAATGGATACAGGACAGCTAGGAAAGCAGAAACACTGGGGCAATAATGAATAGTAGTGCTCTCAAATTATGTAGGCATATTAATGGTGTTTCAGGGCATCAGGATAAATTATTATGGGAAATAACTTTTTGAACAAAATCTTTTATAGTGGTATTATTGTATTAGAATGAAACTTGTTTCAGCCATTAAAAATCAATATTTGTATGTGGTGATATTTAAATGCTGAGAAGTATGAGTTGGATTACTTACATCCTTTGAACTTTCTGGTAATCTTCCTCAAATGTCACACTCTAGTGCCACATATTTTGATCTTTCCTTTCTGTAACAAGTGAAACCATAATGTGCCTAACAATCTACAATTTTATCTGAAAGTATAAGTGAAAAGGATTAGTAGCCATCAAAATGGAGCCATCAGCCTGCATTAGTTCAAACAAAACAACTTTTTAATGAGCTATAAAATAGTCTGCCACCCAGGTAGTGCAGTAAAGATGGTGAAGTGGACTCTGCAAAATCAGGAAGCAGAAATACTATACTGTATGCAATGAATTGAGCAAGTGGAAATTCGGAACCTCTCATTTGGACATAGTCACTCTGGGCGATATGTTATTACACAAATACTATGCTGCAGAGGAAGCTGTGGGATTCCCTGGCAAGTCCGAGCAAATGGGACCCTCTGAGAGACAGTGGGCACTTCAGACATTTCATTCTCAGTACTCGTGGGCTCAGATGAGATCCAGCTGAGCTTTGTGTAGTCCCTCCTTCACACCAGAATTGGAATGGATGAGGATTTATGCATCTTTTTTTTTAACCTTCTGTTTCTTCTCCTCCCGACCGAACCTCTCTTGGGCTACCTCACTCGCCATTGTCCCTCTAGTGCCCGCTGCGTACTCCACCATCTTCAGAGACATTATGACTCCCCAGGGACTCGGGGGGGGGGGCTACTGCTCCAGGGAGATTGAAGGGGCAGCAGCAGAGAACCAGCGTTGGGCGTGTGGCAGCGGTGGCACTGGGGGAGCCGTCGCCTATCTGGCAGGAGGGGCTTTTTCCCCTTAGTGTGTGGGTGGTCCTCCTCCCTCCCTCCCTCCCCTGTGTGGTGCACATCCCGGTTGGTGCATGGCAACCCTGCTGATTTCGAGCCACGCCAAGTTATGTTCAGTCCAGCGCTCAGCAGCGCCCCAGGTCTCCTCCAGGGCCTGCTGGTGCACCAGTCACCCCAGAGCCCTCTCCCTGGGATAGAAGAGCAGCCCTGGTGGGTGCTCAATCTGATTCCACCCCTGCTGACCACCGGCACCCGAGCTTGCTCCCAAACCCAGGTCGCCGGTGTGGCACGAGGTGTGGCATCCAGCACCTCAACCCTCAGCACCACCGGGCCGGCTATTTATGCATCTTTAATATGAACTCCTTGCTCTTTTGGACCTGGGTTTCTTTGCCTTTGATCTTTTTTTGTATGATCCCAGAAGTCACTTCATCCTGGCAGTAAGTAGTTACGATTATTAAAGGGCACCCAGTTATTGCACCACAGTCCAGGTTTTGTTGCCCAAAAGCTTTTCACATAAAAGCGCATCCTTCTTATGTGTTCTTTTCATGGAAATCCACATAGGCAAGGACACATTTTTAGGCAGCAGTGGGCGGAGTCCTGCAGTCCTTTCATGATCACTAAGGAGAATGGGCTCTGCATTCCTTCCGAATAAACAACATTTGGGATTGCATCACAGATGCCTCTGCATCTGTGAAGCAGTCCACCTATGTTGTCCCTACTGACTGTAGCATTACACTATTTCACAGTGCCAGCGGTCATGGCAGAACACATTATACTCTTTCATGTCCAAGATGGCCACCGCACTGTACTGCACATGCACTAGCAGAGGCGCATGTGCAGTACCACGCAGTGGCCATGTTGGTCATGGTGGAGTAGTCTGTCTTCTGCCATGACCACCATCACTTATTTCTTTATATATATATTTTTTTTTAAATATAGAAATTCCCCCAGCCCCAGCCTCTCTCTCAGCACCTCCCCCCAAAAACATAGAAATGACACTGGGGGTGCCCAATCCCCAAGTGTCACGTTCACGGACCGTGTGTCTTTTTTTCAGACACTGGGGGTGCCCAATCCCCCAGTGTCACTATTGGGGATCTTTGGTCTTGTTTTTGTTGTTTTTTTTCACCTGTAAAAAAAGGTCCTTCAATGTCTTTCCACATAATCAGACAGTGGGGATGCCCCATCCCCAGTGTCGCGATCGGGATCATCAGTCCCTTTTTTTTTAACCCGTAAAAAAAAAGTCCTTCAATGTCTTTGTGGCCATTTCTTACCCCCCACCCAACCCTCCCATTGAGCATCCACCACCCTGCACCCCCAAGCCCTTACTTACCCATCTGGAGTCCAACACTGTAATCCTCTCTGGACTGCAGACACATCTTCACTTAGCCGGACTGCAAACTGAAGACACAGGTATGCAGTTCAATGGAAAAGTGCTTCTCTAGTCAAATACACATAGCCTAATGCTTTTTGCTAGCTGGGAACACTCTGTACATTTGGAGTAATTACATGAATTGTGCTGTCTTCTGCAGTTATCTGTAATTCCCGATTCTCAATGCAGTAATTCCAAAATATACAGTAAATAACAACTATATTTAAATATTCCATTTAGTATTATGTGCAAGAGGTGATGAAACTCATAACATTATTAATCTACTTTTAGTGATAAAAATTCCATAGAGATCTTTCAGAGGATACAATGCTTACCATGCACAAAGCTGCTTTTGTGCAGTTTTTAGATGAAAAAAAAAATTAATTATGGCTAAGAATGATAAAAACAGCAAACTAGACACAGCTACTGCAGAGACATGGCTCTTTGAGAGAGTCACACACAACACACACACACACACACACACACATACACCCACACACACACACACACACACACACACACACACACGTATCCATGCTTACCACAGTGACACTTGGTAATGCCCAATAAAGATACAGAAGGGCCCTGAAAGGAATTTGCAGGTAAAGTATTATTACTGCAAGTGAACAAACAGAACCACAGAACTGTTACTGGACAGCATATTTAGAAATGTGAGCCATGAAAGGCTGTTGGAGGAACCTTCATGCTCTCTAAAACTGAAAAAAAAAGTGAAACACCACCTATTTTGCAGCAAACAAATCCAAAAAGAAAGTTTGCTTTACATCTGATCCAGCCTGACACCCCATAAAGAAAACCATAGAGCCATTTTACTTATTGTTGCTAACATTTCTGTTCAGCAACTTTTCCATGGGAAGGAATGACATGGACAAAAGCCCTGTCTCAATTTCCATCTTACTGTCACTCTCGGTTTCCCCTCTGTTATGAGCAGTAAGTTAGGGGAGTCCCCAGTCTCCATGGGCCACTGATCTCTATCTCTCAGGCTATAAGGTGATCCAACCATGAACTCACATTAGGAGGAGAAACAGCAAGAGTGAGAGAAAGAGGGAAACATGGCTACAGTTTGGTTTCTTTGCTTATTTTTCCTGTCTCCTTTCTCCAGTGCTCAGTCATTTGTGTTAGCCTTCAGAAATGGTGTATTTGACTGTCAGCCTATCACTGATTAGTTTCCACCTAAAGCCACTTGGCAGGGAGAAGTGACAGCACAGGAAGGGATCTAAGTAGGTTTCTCAATGCTTCTTTATGCCTCGTGATCTCCTTGACACAAACGGAAAGGGTATCATAGACCTAAGCGAGCCCAAAAGCATGAAAGCTCCTCGTGGGATGCACGATATGGATGTGACTAAATTTAAAAATATTTAGACATGCTATTCATTTTGGTTTTATCATGGATCCCTCATTGGGATGCCCCCCACCGAATGCTGTGATACCATCAATATGGGCATGTCACAATAGTGACTTACACCTACTGATTTACTGGGTATCCTAAACAGTCTTAAACCTAAACAATATTTCAATGGCTGGTGGCACGGTAGAATCTTTTCAATATAAATTCCTATTGGTGATCTCAAAAAGTCTGATAGCAGCAATGCATTGCCAGCGGTAGCGATCCTTACTTGATGTCACTGAGATGCGTTGCTGAAGCCACATGGTCTGGGCCAGAGAAAAAAGGTGCAATCAGGAGCAGTCAGCATTTTTGCAATTAAATACTGAAAATGAGGATTAAAATGAGGATTACCATTGTGATTCAGCTGCTATGGTGAACAGGATCACACAAGAAAGGAGAACAGGTAATGATTACATATCAGCAGCTCTTTAAGTGGGGTTAGGAACTTTGTGCCATAACTTGTTTGTAAGATGATGTGCTGGGTCTGCCATTTGTCCCGTACCTGGATGTAGATGTAGTATGTTGGACCAGCATAACATTCTGTGGTGATTTACATATGCAGCCCATGATGCTTTGCATTGTGTGGGCATGTGTGATTTTGTATTTTCTTGTAACTTGGCTTCCCAGCCAAATGCCCTTTGGGGTAACCCTTGCCTCAGTGTTCGCGCACAGAGGTTCTTTGTCTTTTAAATAGTTTAATATGTTATTTGACAACTTTTGCTTGTGTATTTATATTTTTGTACATGTGTTGTAATATATGTTTGGGTTGGAACTGAAAATGGACTTGTCCCAGTGTCCTTACCTGATTAACAAAATAAAAACAAACAAACAATACATATTTGTTCAATAAAGGAGCATCTTTTTAATTAATTGAACAGTTCTTTTTGGCTTGTTAATTCCCCCACGTGCTCAGAGCAGTGCAGTAAGAGGTTTGCAGTATGCCCATACCTGTGAGCAGCAATGAGAATGCACTATGAGAAGATTAAAAAAAAGCATCTACTACTTGACTGAAAGTTGTGTGTGGACAATGAATGTGTTGCAGCACTGTTGAAAAGCTAAAGGTGCCCCTACCACCCCTGTAGCTCAGGATCCCACAGAGGAAGTATAGTAAGAACTTTGTCTGACCTTCTATGGTTAAGGGCCCCACAGTACCTAACATCCAGGAGTTGGCTAGGTGTGTCAATAACAGGGATCTGGATACAGAGGTTCTTCAACGAGGGGATGAAAACACACAATAAAATGGAGTCTTGATTCTTGTAGGGGTGTCAGTGATGGTGTGCTTGTCACGCAGTGACATTTCCTCTTGGTTGCAAGACTACCCTGCATATGTGCCCCGTTGACACTGTTGCATGCTTGGATTCTGGTTGGCTTTGGGAGTCAGAAAATAGGTGGGGCTGAGCCTGAGATTAAAGAGCCAGAGCTGGGTCTGGAGTAAAAGCAGCAGAGTGCTGCATGTGAGGAAGTCAGTGCAAATGGTGACTCTCAGAGAGTAATGAAGTACCTTTGTGAGCAGAGGGACACATTTATTTGTGTTACAGATCAGGAACCCCCCAATTACAGTAAAAAGTCTTGTGATTTTATCCAAGCTTAGGTCACCCCCTTGAACTCTGTGTTAAAAATCCCAACAGAACAAAACACAACTCCTCCTAAGGAGGAACACAATATCCCCCCAAAAAAAAAAAAAGGACAACTAAGGGCACAACACAGACATCCCACTGAACAGAATCCAAGGCAGAAAAAGAACTCCATCTAAAAGGAACTAAGTGTAGAATGCAGGGCAGAACAAAGGACAGACCCCAGATCCCCACCCTGTGAGTAGACTCAGGGCAGATAACTGATCCCACCAAAAAGAACCTAGAGCAGAACACAGGGAAAAACCCAGGATAGGGCCTAGCCCCACCCTGTGTTCAGATCCCATTCAAAACAATAAAGTTATGAGCCTATGTTGAATTTTGCGAATGCAATGTCGTACTTTTGGTAATTTTCTGTACTTTTAACCCAAATTTACAGCATAGCCATATCTTTACAGCACCTCATGGATGTGATAGCTGACATTTTTCAAATGCTGGCCAAAATTTTTTTACTTCCTAAAAGGTGATCTTTCAAGTTCCTGCGTGAAATCACCTCTTGGACAGAAGTTGAAAATTTTTTCTGGCATTATTCATGAGACGGGGTCATAAGAAGACTATTTTAAATTTGGTGTAAACATCTTTAAAAAAATTATGAGGCTATGATGAATTTAGCAAACACTGGCTCATTACTTTGGTAATATTCAATATTTTTACCCCAACTTTTCAACATAGCCAGTTCTTTACAGCACCTCATGAATGTGACAGCTGTCATTTTTCAACTCCTGCCTAAAATGTTTTTCTACATCCTGAAAGTTGATTTCACAGTCCCTGCCCCAAATTACCTGTAGCCCAGGAGTTGCACATTTTCTCTGCCCTTCTTCATGAGTAGAGATGTGCGAAATTGTAAAATTTCGCCTAGCGAAATATTTTGTGTAATTTCTGCATTACGCAAGATTATTCACCTAGGTGAAAGGCAATTTTGCCTCTGATTTCACTTTCACATGTGACATTTTTCCCAATTTCACCGATTCCGCATAAGGTGAAATTTCACCAAATTATGCTGAATTTCGCCAATGTTTTTCAATTTTCCAGCAAAATTGCAATGCATTTTAGGTAAATAGCTGAAATATCATGTGCAGGCTGTTTCTTGCACAATATATTGTCTGTTGAGTTGGAGAGCAGTTCAGTGTGATGCATCATGGCCAATAAACCATTCAGAAACCTCTTTATTTATGATTTTTGAGAGTCAATTGCTCTCAAAATTTCAATTTAGTTCCTAGTGCTGCTAGTGAACCTTTTTTTGTTTTGTTATCTTTGGATAATACTTAGTTAAATGTAGGTATTGATTTCAGTTTTCTGTGTCTGTGTCTGTGAGGGAGTTGAGTGGAGGTCGATTATGTGGTGTGTGTGTGTGTGTGCGTGTGTGTGTGTGTGTGTGTGTGTGTGTGCACACATGCACACGCGCAGGTGCACATGAGTGTGTGTGAAAGTAGAGCAGGATAGTTCCTAATATTTGACAGCTTTCTCACAAGTTGTGAGATTCTGTAATTTCTTTTAAGTTATAATATTTTTGTTGGTGTGCTGCTTATTAGCTATATTTTTCTTACATAATGACCCTTTTTGTGGGTAATTTTATCTGAACAGTTACTCATTCTGAGTAGTTCTGTTCCTGTTTCCTTTTGCTTAATCACTTTTGTGCTCTTTTTTTATTGGAATATTTGTGTACATTGATCACTTGACTTGTTCATAACCCGGTGCACTGCATTGTTGAATTGCTCACAGAAATTAAAATTGTGATCTAGCCTCTGCATTGCAGTGTTCCTGTTTTTCTATTTAATTTGCTTACCATATTAAGCCTTTTCTCTCTGTTATACCACTGGTGTTTACTACCTGACTGTACTACATATGGGGGCATGTTAGGCGGTGGCACCACCACAGTTAGGCCTGAAAACCATTTGAAATGGTGCAGAAAACAGCAGATTTGGGTCTTGATGGTGGATGTGAACCAAGTAATTGCATGTCTGACATGTGATTTCTGTCTGAATGTACTGTAACATTTTTTTGGGAAACATTTCTGGACGTTTGGGCCATATTAGGCAGTGGCAACACCATGATTAGGCCTTAAACCATTGGTAAACAGTGGGTCAAACAACATGTTTTGGTCCAGGTGGAAGGCATGCAACATATAACAGCACGTCTGACACCTGATTTAGGTCTGAATTTACTGTAACATTTTTTGGGAAACATTTCTGGACTTCTGGGCCATGCTAGGCAGTGGCAACACCACAATTAGATCTTAAACCATTGGTAAACAGTGGGTCAAACATTTTGTTTTGGTCTGTGTGGAAGGCATGCAACATATTACAGCATGACAGTGACCTGATTTCAGTCTGAATTTACTGTAACATTTTTTGGGAAACATTTCAGGACTTGTGGGGCATGTTAGGCAGTGGCACCACCAAGGTTAGGAGTAAAATCATTTGAAACTGTGCAGAAAACAGCATATTTGGATCCTGGTGGTGGATGTGAACCATGTAACTGCATGTCTGACACCTGATTTATGTCTGAATTTACTGTAACATTTTCTGGGAAACATTTTGGGAATTCTGGCCTTCTGGGGCATATTGTCAGTGCTGGCACCAGATGTGTTACATCTTGTTAATGTTACACACAACAATATGTGATGCAACATCACATAGCATTGTGAAACAGTTTTTTAACAGGCACAATACTTGACATTTGTGGATAGGAAAAGGAAACATGTTAAAGAGCAGGTGACTCCTTCAACATAACTTTAACAAAATATAACACTGACCAACAATTCAGTTGCATTCCCTATATATGGAGTTTGCAAAGGAAAGGCTGGCACCAGTCGAAAGCTGTGGGCCATTAGGAACCTGTGCACAGACTCTGTATTTTTTTAATTCAAAAACCTTGTGTGAGTTGCTTCAACTCAAAGTAAGATGCGATCACCACAAGCACATATCCATAAAGTGCTCTTTCTTTATTACAGTGTGGCATGCAAACAATGTAAAAAATGCTCACATGTAACTAAGATAAAAAAGTCTTCTCCCGCAAGGCACCATACTTCATGATACATATACGGAATGATGGTACCTTGGGGGAGTGGGCATTTTTAACTTGGTTATATAGAAGCACTTTTTCCATTGTTTACTTGCAACACTAGAGAATCGAACAGAGAACAAGCACCTTATGGACATGTGCTGTGGTGAGTGAGTGGAAGCAACTCACACAAGGTATTTGAATTCCAAAAAAATACACACCAGTCTTTGCACAAGGCACAGATGACCAACAGCCTTCGGCAGGAGCCGTCATTTCATTTGCACACTCAATATATAGGGAAGGTAACTGCATTACACATCTTTATGTTGTTAAAAGGAATCTTGTAGATGTAACCAGCTCTAAGAAGTAACACACACCACAAATAATAATGAAATAAGGTGTTTATTAGGGGAGAGGTACACGGACACAGTACAGAATAAGCATAACAAATGACAAGCTGGATCAGGAGGACAAGGATAACACAACAATGAGCAGGGAAAACTAATACAGAGAGAACAAGAAAAGGGACTGAATTCTATGGGGAGAATAAGACAGTAACAAACACAAAAGCAATGGTCAATAACATTATTTTACATGCAAAATAAAGAAACAAGGGGACTTAAGGAATGGATGTAGATTAAAGAGGATAGAATAGCTTTTTTTGTTTTTATGTTTTTTATGGGGGGAACATATAAACAATAGAATGGAAGATAGAAAAATGAAAATAAAAAAGACAAATTAATTTTTGCTGCCACATTAATGCCAGTGGGGCCACCATGGAGTTCAGACAGGATGCACATGATTTTGTCCATATCACACTGCAGTTGAGAAATGTCACCCCTGGCATCACTAAATTCCTTTCTGAAATTGCTTAACTCCTGTTGGAGATGCTGGATTTCAGACAGGACAGCTGATAAGTCCACATGTGTCACTGGCACTGCTGACAGGGTGGGGGCTGCCTGTTCTGCTGACTTTGGACAGGGAGGGCTCTGGAGGGGTCTTGATGTTACTGATTGCTGCTGTTTTCTGGTACGGTGAGCACAGCGAGGACGTCTAACTGGTCCAGCCATGCCAGCCTCCTGCTCACCCCCTTCAGTGTTTACATCTGCATTGCTCCCCACAGCTGCATTTGATGATGCCGCTACCTCCTACAATTTGAGATCCCATTGCAGTGGGTGGTGGTGGATCATGTGGCTACACTGGCCAGTTGTCCCAAATTGGGATCCACACTTTCCTTGATGCACTTCCTGCCCACATAGATTGCAGGTGACCACTGGGTCACCAACCAATATTAAGCAGAAAAAAATTCCAGACAGAAGAACTGCAGGAATGACAGGACCATGGGGGGGTGCCACAGATATTTCCCCAGGCACTGACTCCTCTTGCTGCTTGGGAGGGGGCACTGTCTCCTGCTGCCTGGGTGGAGGAACAGTATCCTCCTGGTGTTGGGGAGGGGGCACTGTCTCCAACTGCTGCTGGAGCAAAAAGCCTCCTGCTGTGGCATTTCATTTGTGATGGTTAACTGAATTGCATGCACAGGTGCCCCACTGTCTTCAACCTTCTCCATTGTATCCACAATCCACAAACACCACCAATTCAAGCAAACAAAAAAAAGAAACAGAGATAGAGACTCAGAGAGAGCCGGTGGGGGGTGAAATCACACACACACACAATCACACACAAACACAGTTACCAGGTACTAAAATATGAACTATGACAAAGACAAACAAGAAAAAGTTCAAAACAGTTAGCACAAATTAAGCAATTTAGGTGTCAAAGTGCACTCTGCAGTCACAGGGAGTATAAATGCTGCCTGCTTTCTCAATATATATACTGTAGTACAGGAAATAAACTACTCACTTCCTACCTGTTTAGACTCAACCATATGACCACCAGCAGAGTGAAAAGCCCACTTTCACTTAATTTCACCTCAGATGTACAGGCAAAATTGGTGGTGAAATTTCGCCAAAAGGCCATAATTTTGTGAAATGTTTTGCTAGGCGAAATTGGTAATTTCACCAGCTGAAATTGGTGATTTCGCCATAATTTCACTAGTGAAATAAAATTTCACTGCATTTCTATTCATGAGACAGGGTCATAACAAGGCCATGTTGAAAAGTTGGTGTAAAAATATTAAAAAGCAAATTTTCAATATTTTTATCCCAAATTCTTCACCTGCAGCCATATCGGCTCTGGCCAGTGTTTATTTTTTTTATGAAAATGACTAGCCAAGCACTAAAAATTAGTAACCTAACGAATGTATTCTGGGCTTGCTCATAATTGAAAATAAATGTCGATTAATTGTATCAAGTATGGTAAGATTTCCAACATCTATGTTTCCCAACTTATTCTAACTTTATTTACAACACCAGTTGCTGTGTGAAACGCATCCTATTATTTCTTACAAAAATGTATACTGACAGAGTGAATGCTGCTTAATTTGAAATTCTGATGGACTTGACTTATCCTGCAGAACTTATTCCTTGTAAAGCTCACAGCCAGAGAAAACCCCCAAAAGATGATGCTGCAGCTATAGAAAGTAGATTTTGGCGCCCCTCAACATAAACTCAATGATTTACCAGTCTTATTTATTTTGTTTACAATAAAAACAAATGTTATGTGCAACGCAGTGCTCAACACAGCTCTATGGCATAAGCAATAACATATCACCATATCAAAATAATTTTTATAGGTGGGAACTACCAATATGAGAACAACCACTGCATTCTAACACATCATGCTCTGCTTCATAGGGATTTCACTTCAACTTTGTTATTTTAATAACCTTTGTTGATTTGCAGATCATTTTACAGAATAAGGTATAGGGGAGCTAATTGCATAGCATTAAGAAACAGTGCAAGCTGTTTAAATATTTAGTAGCACCAAAATTTTATTTATTTATTTATTTATTTATTTAGCTTTTGTTGACCGGGTAAGTGCACTAGACAAATCCAGCCTATTTTCAGGCATGACCCGGGGGGAAGGGGATACAGATGAATTCCAACTGACCTTGAACCAGATTAAGCTGTTGGTGGTATATTTTTAGTGAATGGCAGACAATAGTAGGTTTCAAACGTACTATAGGTGTCACTTTTTTATTTATGAGGCGTTTTTATTTTCCTCTCACTTAAAAACATTTTCTACTTTCCTGATCCACGTTCAATGTCATTGAAATTGTTCTGTGCATGCGGTATGTTATCTCCAGCCAGTGCTCTGCGGGCAGACACTGTAACACTAAAACCCCAATTTTTCAAATGTAGATATCTTAAAAACCACAAAACTCCCAAACATCAAACCAGTGTAGGATATTTGTCACCATCAACCTACATAATCACACAAAATTTCATGATTTAAACCTTTACATCTTTTTCTCTAGACGAGACCAAATAGTCCGATAAAAACACTATTGAAATCAATGGAAAAACTGTTTTTTTTTTCCAACTTTAATTTCTCTAAAAATTCTGAACCAATTGACAGAAACTTGCAGGGGTTGTAGAGCCTGTCATATGCAACAAATCCAGAAAGTGTCATGTACATCTCTAAAACCATCTTTCTGCAAGCAGCAGACAAAAACCCAAATTTAACGTAGAACTCTCCAGCCACCCTAACAATAGTGGCACTACTGCACCACTATAATCTGGAGTCAAAAACGAGTAGGAAGAGGAGCAAAAAGAGAACAGTTGCACAGCCCAACCACAGACTGAATGAACCTCCACAATCAAAAATGATTTATGTGTAACTCCAGTTTCTTAATCAGTAACACATAAATTGCACAGATCTTTAGAAAACATGGTCCCAATAATAAATCATATTAAATAGAACCCCTCTTCTTTGATCCTTCAGGATTTTTAAGTAGGGGCAGAGTGAGATGAACAGAGTGAGATATTGCATAAGGAGCAACTGTACAGAAGCAAAAAGGCAAGGGAAGGTAAAACAAAGACAGAATTATGGCCAGCAGAAAGGGTTAATAGAAATGACAACTACATCTTTAGATACATTGGTGAAAAAAGGAAGACAAAAGACAGCACAGAAAGGATAAGGAAAGAAAGGGTTATTACAGTTGATGATAAAGAGAAGGCAAGAATACCAAATGTATATTTTTGTTCAGTGTTCACAGTCAAGATGTTTACATTTACGCAACACCCCCTTTCACTCCTTGCCTTGTTGAGTAAATAACTACACAGACACAGTGGCTGTTCTTGGATCTCGCTTTATGAAGGCTCCAAGGGCACATGGTACACCAGTTAATTATTTTTGGTCTATAAGATCCCATCTCTAAATGTTCACAATTGATTACACAACTGTGATATGAGTATTTGATGCACTGGATTACCCAAGCAGCAGCTGAACTTGTAACTGATTTTCCTGGGCTCTCATGGCCCCTACATTATCTGTGTTGTTATGTACAGTCAAGTTAGTACATTTCATAGGCACCACCTTATCTATTCTACTGCACTACAAAACTCCAAATGGAAAGTACAGGCAAATGCTAATAATATGCTCAGGAGAACTGGCACACCAGACATGGCCCAAAGTTAGTGTGAGTACCTAGGTCTATGCCAACCACTGGCTGCCCAATACTTGCAGCAGCTCCCAGTGTCTCTGTACCCTTGCCATCTATGACATCAGCTGAAGCTCCGCTCCTTCATTGCAACACATTGGAAGCAAAGTTTAATGGGGGGGGGTCCTGCTTTGGTGCCAGATATACTGCACCACCCCTGCAGTGACACATGGGTGCAGATCAAATGCCACCCTTGCAAACTGTAATCAACCCTCTGGTCTTAGGTGGGAGCCCATATGGGGACAGCCATACATGGCTGTGATGGAACAGGTCCCAGTATCGTTTTAACAGAATGCCTCCAATTTTGGCCTGACTGCCACACTTTGTGACTGAGGATTTGGCCCATGATGCTGCACCTCAGCTGGTCTATCTTGAGTAAATATATGATATCAAAAAAAACAAAACATAACACATACATGTACATGACCTACTATACTTTGTTTTATCATTCTTTGACTCAGAGACACTCATCCAATGAATGTTTCTCTTTTACATTATGAGCACCATCTTTGTAGTATTACTTAAATCCATAGTCTGGTTTAAAGTTCAACATTCAACTTACATGTTATTCAAATATGCTATAGTATGACTAGAAAGCAAAAAGTTTTACACAGTGCGTATAGATCTTAGAGCTGCTTTTAATTCATTAACTAAACATTCTATGGCTGTAACTGGGAAAACAAGGATTATGTGTTTTTTTTTGTTGACTGGAAAAAGAGAGCTAGGCAAGACTGCTTATTTTCAGTGTCATCCTGGGGTTAGGGATGTGGAGATTCAGATGCAAACTGACACAATGATTCAACTTAATCTGTTGGTGGCATTTGTGGTGAATATGGCCACTCAGGAGTGTCGCATCCCCATCGTGCTTTAACTACAGTATCAGTATGGGACTTTTCCCCAAGTTCCTGGTATGGGGCTAGAACCAATAACCTTCTGATCTTCAAGACTCAGAGGTAAGGACTAGACAGACAGAAGTTAGATATTCTAGTTACCCTTCATGATGAAACCTAGTCTCAAGTGAGTCATGGGAAAAAATGGAGAACCAATGGAGAAACACCACACAAATATGGGTGTTAAACAAGGATGATCATTCATCATGGGGGAGGGGTTAGAAGGGATTTAAATTTTTTTTGTACTTTCTTATTCTCTTCTGTACAGCTATGTAATAAAAAAATCAACTGTAACTGAAAATTAGTTTTTCTGGATGAACATTTTTTGCTGCATTGCAGGTTTAAGGGTGTAATGTTATCATGGAAAAGCAGATGCTCCCCTAGGTGGACAGATATCTCACAATAACCTCACATGTTGACATAGAAAAGATAAAAAATATATTACTGTACTTATAAGCAATTAAAGAAATACGCTAAGGGTTCAGTTCTGAAATATGTATGCAGCAAAAAGTATAGAAATTATTTATTTTTGGTTTATTACTCCACTGTCCAGTTTCATTATATTTAATTAATTTAATTTATATTGTACCTTGTTACTTGTGCTTTTTTACTTGGTGTCCTTCCTATCCAGGGTTTCACCTGGAAACAGTATTTGGCTCAGTGTGCCTATTCCCATGTACTAATTTCTAAACAAATAAATATTTTTTTTTCAATATACTTTTTAGCCCGCATAAACTGAGAAACATTTATTACAAAATCAAACCAAATCCACACGCTGGCCTTCCTGTGTAAACGTTTTCATATAATGTATTACGCTATTTCCAAAAATGCAAAAAGTCACAGAGCTTCAAGTCATCAATAACAGTGCCAGCTTGAAGGCAGAAATATGAAGAAAACCAGACCCACTAAACACAGTAGATCCTTGGAATGGAGAATCCTCAATAGTACTTGTTTCTGTAAGACACACCACCAGGGTTTATTTAGAAATCCCAATTTTAACCCAGTGATCATGAAGCCATAAGCATATTGCAGAATGGCATATCATTTATATCTTTTAAAACACCTTTTATGGTTTTACCACTGGAAATGTCTTGGTCATTCCTATGCTACAATGGTTCAATAGCTGCACATTTTGATCACATAGCTGTGATCAAGATGCTCAGGTAGTGAAACACTGCCTGATTGTTATCATACTTTATTATAAACGTATATGTATCTTATTGTATGAGTGTCTCATCTTGTGCAGTTTGGGTGAAAGAACCATAATGAGAAGCTCAGCAGTTCTGTCTGCTCAAACTGTGGAAGACAATGTTTTTATATCAAAGAAGAGATATCTCAAACAGCACATGCAGTATAAACCAAATGATTAATCACTAGAGCTGTCTATAGTGATAAAAATGTTTTCATTCTTTTTTTTTTATTTAAAAACATTGCATGTAGCTCTAGTGCTCCACCCTTTCCTCTGAAGTGGATTGTTTCACTTTAACAGGCCTTGTAGGAGACAACTACAGGCAGCATAAAAGAGCCTACAGTTGGCTGAAATCAGGTAAATGATTTATAATAAAGTTTATTAGTCTACTGAAAAGTCAAGATGGTGAAATATTACATTGTGATGTGTAACCAACAACCAACATATGCCAATATGTTTTTGCATGAATAGGTAAAAATGTAATTTACACTTTACAGTAAGTAAGAGATAACTAATTAACAGCCCATGCCAATTTGTTTTTGCATGAGTAGTTCAAACATTAAAAAGAAATAATGTTTTGTAAATAATTGCCCAGAAGAAATGTTTCAAAGCTATAATCTACACGGAACTGGTGTTGAGTTTCTGGGTTCTTTGGGATTATACACTACAAAACACATTTATAAGTGCTACTTATCCTGCTGGCATAGGCTGTCAGTCAACTAAAATGATCACAAATAAACAGGATAAAGAAGTCTCGAAGTTTTACTTACGTAAAGTTAACTTTGCATTTTTTAACTACTGGATAGATGACAAAGTCAAAAGTAGGAATGAAGACAAGCATGAGTATGGATCCAAGTATCTGCAAGACAGAAACAAATCCAGAACTTAGTTAAAACATACCATTACTAATTATGTAGAATATTAGACCAATATCAAAATGTTATAGGAATTTGTAACAGTTAATCATCATGTAGGACCCTTATCTCAGAAGAGTTTCTTTAATTTTATGCCCATTCTAAAAACATGGTTAATTATGCAATTTACAATACAATCATATTTTATAGCAGGTCCCTGGCATGTGTATAAAAGCACTTTTGGGCCACTATTTTCAAAATGTTTTCTCTTGTTTTGTGACCATGGAAAACATCTTTTTAGAAATGAACTCTGTACTAAGTCTTACAACTGTTGTACCCAATGGAAGTGTTCCATGTACATTTCATACATTACAGACAGCACTTGCAGTGAAATTATGCATAGGTCTGCTTCTTTAAAAAAAGCTCTTCATTATATGCAATAAAAATATATTGCAGTTTATACCTCTTATTGGACAAACAACATTTTACAACTAGCTTTCAGAAATTATACTCTCATCACATCATATCAGGGGACAATATCTGATTAGCGTTGAATTGCATGACAGATATAAAAGCTGGATGTGGATTCAAATGAGGCACAGAGTAACTTGTTTAAAAATCAAACTGCTTTAGCGTCAGTTCAAACTAAACCAGCTAGAAGGGTTACAGAATGTCCCATTCCATTGTCCTTATGGAAAAAATCAAGGTGCGTCTGGTAAAGTGAGTTAGGACTAAAATAATAGTTTTAATGATGGGGGTGAGGTGGTCTGAAGCTTCATACAAATGTTTGTAAAAGTTATAGGGTAAAATAAGGCATTACACCTATTGAGATCACCCCTGCCTTTAATAGGTAGTAATTAATCAGATTTCCTTCCTACATATATTTATCCAGACTTTCCTTAAAGATATTCTAGCTGGGGCTATTTATGAAGTCACTGGGGAAACTGTCCAGAATTTTACAGTGCGCTGCATGAAAAAAAATTTCCTTACATTTGTTTTAAAGGGTTTACCTACTAACTGCTTGTTATGGTCCTTTAAAATGCATTCATTGTTTTTGATAGCAGAGCCTTAAGTTATCACTGACAATGTTGTATAGGGTTAAGAAGTCTCCCCATATATAAATGATTTTTTCATGCTGAACAGTTTCAGGTTAGAAATGTTGTGAAGTTTCACTCTGCTTTCAAAGTTTTGGTGAAGTTGCCAAGTTTGCCTCTGCGGAGCATTTCCCGAAGTTGCCACCTGTGGTGGAAACTTCACCAAAATTGGCTTTGCATTGCTTTGTTTTTTTTTTAAATGCAAATTGCACTTAAAAAAAAGCAAAGCAAGGAGAAGTTGCATACCCCCTACAGCTGGCAGCCTGACTTCCCTCCCTGGTATCTAGTGGCCCCCCCACAGATGCTGTGTGGCCCCAAGTGGTCCCACCCCCCAGATGATCACCAGCATATGAAAAAAATAAACATAGATCCCCCCTCAATCCCATAAATTCAGTCCTTTCTGCTCTGGTGTCTAGTAGTTCCACCCCCGGCTGATCACTGGTCCCATTCCAAAAGGAAGAACCCCTCATCACAGGGTGCCCACTGCATTGAGTCTGAACACCTTTAAAAAATAAATCCCAACATTTCCCTGGTGTGTAGTGGACCCCCACTCCATCAGGTAGTGCCCCCTACCCTGCTACCCCCACCACAACCCTGAGCAGGCCACTGGCACAGCCCTTCACTCACCTCCATGGTTGGCAGCCCAAGTGAGCTAGATTTTGATGAATGACCATGTGCTTGTACAAGCACATGCTCATTCATTGACAGCTCTCGGTCATTTTAGACAGGGGGTAGAGAAGGGGAGGTGGCTGCTCTGGTCACTGCCATCAGGGTTGGATGGGGGGGAATGATGTTGTGGACTCCAGAGGGGACCATCACACCATTTGCCCCATCCATCCCGGGGTCCACTAGACACTAGAGACATTTTTAGGTAATTTTTTAACAGTGGTCGGACTCAGCACAGTGGGTGCCCTATGATGGAGGGGTCCTTTTGTAACAGAACCAGTGATCAGTGTGAGGGGGGCACTAGACACTGGGGAGAGGTGATCTGGGGGGGCACTACAGTAGCCAATCTCTGCAAAGTGTGAAGTTTGAATTCTGCCAGCAGAGTTACCAAACTTGCATTTTGCAGACTTTTTTTTTTGTGGGGGATGAAGCTGGGCTGCACACTGATCCACTCCACGAAGTGGGGAAGATTCATGAAATGTTTCTCCAGCAAATTTTCCCCTCTTTGCACATCTCTATTTCAGATCACCTAACCTTTCTTTGTATGACATATTTCTGTTTCTACAAACCAGTCTGGTAGCCCTCAGCTGGATCCATTACAGTCTGTCAATATATTTCCTCTGGTGAGCACACCAAAATGTGGCGTAATAGTCAAGGTGTGGTCTTACATACTGTATGCATTGTAGATTGGCTTGATTACAGATTCTGCTCTGTTCATGGTGGATCTTTTTAACAGCGTACAATTTTATTTGTTCTTTTTTACAGTGTTTTCACAATGTTTGCGTTATAATATATGGTTGTCCTTGTTGTGGATAGATTTCTATACACAGTAAAAATGTGTTGTAGGACAGTATAAAGGTCAAAAAAGTTGTTGTAGTATAGTAGCTGCATCACTAGTATACTAGAACAATTTTTACATTCTATGTGACATCTGAATGTTGTCTCCCTCATGTCCTAGCCAACCGATCAGCTCTCAATACAGACAGTGGCAAGCTCTGTAAAACAGCCATTTCCGTCAGTGATGTTTTTTTTAATTCAAAGCTTGCTACATGCCACAAAAATGAAGATTTGCTCAGAAAGTACACAAAAGGTAAGCTCCCAGGTGTGCAGACAGGTGGGAGCAGAAGTGATAGTGGTGGCTGGTGGGGACAGTTACAAAAAAAAAAAAAAAAACAGAATTCTTATTATTAACTATTATATATTATTATAATTATTTCTTCTTATTAACAATATTATTATGGTTATTTTTAATGGTAAAATCATATACTATATAAAATAACAGATAGGGAACAGTCCACAGACAAGGCTGTGTTTCCCTCTCGGGAGTTGATGGCATCATTGGGACCTCTCGACTTTCACTGTCGAGGTCTATAATGTCATCAACCCCCGAGATGGAAGCACAGCCTTGTTGTGCACAACTCCCTATTTATTATTCTATATGTTTTAGGTCACTGCTTATTTTTGCAGTTAGCGCTCTCTCACTTTCCAGTTCCTTAAGTTGAATGCAATTTAAATAATAAAGTGTTTTTTTAATCACCTAAATGCATGATCCAACATCTATGAGAAAAAAAAAAAATTCTATTTTTTCTTCATTTTTGTGGTTCGATTTAGATTTACCCCTGGTAGTGTGCCAGGATCCCAACATATTTACTAAGTTCTCTTTTTTAGATTCTAACAGTTCGATAATTTTTAGTTCAAATATCCATCATTCCTGAATGGTTTTAAAGGTTACCTTTTAATATACTAACAGTTAGTTTGCTGATGGAGTGGTCTGGTCCTGAGAAATGTTCCTCTGCCATTGTGTTTTCCTCTTTGTGGGTGATTGCGAAACTGTGGAGGTTCTTTCTTGTTTTGAACTTCTGTTTGACTTCATCACTGTAGCAACCATCCTTACATTTTTGTACACTTATCATATACAGTATACCACATTGCTAATATAGTATACCACCTTGCTAAAAGAACAAGGGTACACATTTTGTATTTTGGATGTATTTCCTATGTGAGTAACTAGTAGCTTAGGAGATGTGTGTGTGCTTAGTTTGCAGTGAGGTGTTTCACATAGTTTTCTACCTTTCTCACCTTATTGGAGCTGTGTATGGAGTTTGCTTTGCATTATTTTCTGCTTTAGGTGTGGTGGCTGATGAAAGGCAAGTACTAGTGGTGTGAGAAATATAGTGCTTTATAAAATGGCTTGAATGAAACAAACAATCTGATTGGCTGAAACTGGTCAAATAACTGCATTAATTTCAATTACCACACAGCTCAAATTATACTTTTTAATTTTTTCCTGCTTTTTTAACTCTTAGAACCATTTTATAAGCACAATAACACACTCCAAGATGTGTGGCAATGCCATAAATTACCACACTTCCCAGGTGGTTGAAGGCACTTGACTGCACCTTGTACATCACAACCCACATGGGGCATGCAGTAATTTAGCATTGCCACACACATGTGTTATTGCTTACTCATCTTCCATAGAGACATAGAAACATAGACTTTGATGGCAGATACGGATCACTTGGTCTACTTAGTCTGCCCATTTCCCTACCTAAAGGATAAGCTGCAGATCCGAGTTAACCAACAGCCTATTTCTTCCTACCCCTCACAAAAATTGCCTTATATCTGTCCCATGCATTCTTGAATTTTCCCACAGTTTTAGACCTCATAGCCTCCTCAGGAAGGCTGTTCCATGCATCCACCACCCTCTCTGTGAAAAAACACTTCCTCACATTGCCCCTGAACTGCCCCCCCATCTTCAAATTGTGTCCACTTGTTCTTGTACATCTCTTTTTCTGAAAGATTCTACCCTCTTGGATATTGTTGATTCCACTGAGGTACTTAAGAGTTTCTATCACGTCCCCCCCTCTCCCGCCTTTCCTCAGGGGTATGCATATTAAGCTCCTTTAGTCTCTTCTTGTATGGCTTCTCTTGCAGACCTTGCTCCATTTTAGTTTCCCTCCTCTGGACTGCCTCTATCCTGTCTATGTCCTTGCAGAGATTGGGTTTCCAGAACTGGACACAGTACTCCATACTGCGTCTCACCAACTGTCTCTACAGAGGGATAACAACTTCCTGTTTTCTGCTGGTGATGCCTCTCCCTATACATCCCAGTACCTCCCCCCAGCCCTCCCTACTGCCTTCTCACATTGCTTGCTAATCTTATGGTCATGTGATATGATTACCTCAGGTCCCTTTCCATTTTTGTTGTTGTTACTACCCCCCCCCCCGTTGTGTAATCTTCCCTGGGTTTTGTTTCCCAGGTGCATTATTTTGCACTTCTTTGCATTGAATCCAAGCTGCCATACTTCTGACCATTCCTCCAACCTTGCCAAGTCCCATTTCATCTTTTCCACACCTCCTTGTGTATCAACCCTGCTGCAAGTCTTTCTGTCATCTGCAAAGAGGCATACTTTTCCTTCCACTCCCTTTGCAATGTCACTTATAAAGACATTAAAAAGGACTGGATCCAGTATTGAACCCTGCGGTACCCCACTAGTAAGCCCTCTTTCTTCAGAGTGGACTCCATTTACAATTACCTTCTGTGTCCTGTTGTCCAGCCAATGTTTTACCCAGGCTACCACCCGGGGACCCAGTCCCAGGCTGCTTAATTTGACTATTAATCTTTTGTGTGGGACTGTATCAAATGCCTTGCTAAAGTCTAGCTAGGCCATGTCCACAGCCCCTTCCTGGTCTACTACTTTTGTCACCCAGTCAAAGAAATCAATTAGATTCATCTCACATGACCTTCCCACTGTGAACCCATGCTGCCTTGGGTCCTGTGCCTCACTAGCCTCTAGGTACTCAAAAATTATTTCCTTCAGAAGTGGTTCCACCACTTTTCCTACTACAGAGGTCAAACTGAGAGGTCTGTAGTTTCCTGCCTCTGTCCTGCTCCCACATTTGTGAAGGGGAATCACATCCACCTTCCTCCAATCCTCAAGTACCACACCATCCTCCCATGATTTGTTAAAAAGGGTAGTGAGTGGTTTCACTAGTTCTCCTCTTAATTCTTTTAGAATTCTGGAGTTAATTCCATCAGGTCCCATTGCTTTGTCCACCTTCAGTTTTAGGAGCTCTTTCAGAACCTTTTCTTCTATGAAAGGACTGGGATCAACACCCCCTATCCAGAGTGCTTCTGTTAATTGGATTAGGCACCTCCCCCTCCTCCTCTTTTGTGAATACTGAGCAGAAATATTAATTCAATATCCCTGCTTTTTCACTGTCCCTCTCTACCCACCCACCATCAGCCTCACTATCCCTCCCTTTGTCTTTCTACGGTCCCTAGTAGCAGGGGCTGTAAATCTTCTGTTATTTTCATAGTTTTTCCAGTTCTGGATTATATGTTACTACCAGAGGTGTATGTTCAGATGTTCTTTTGGGCTTGTACTCTATTAGTTCAACCCTTTGTATGCTGAGTGTAGACTGAATTTTGCAGTGGATAGTGCTGGATTTTCAGCTCTTTAATTTGAAAGATTCTTTTAGCACATCCAGGTGCCTAGTGTGGTCTTCCTGATTTGAACATAAGTCACAGTAATGTATGATTTGTGTATTATGGATGTTTTGGTGTGTAGAGGATGTAAGCCTGAGTGGTGAAGGTAACTGCATCTATCTGTAGGTTTATCCTGTTAGGTTGTTTGCAGTTTTCCATTTTTTGTTGTGACCATGGTATCTAGGAAGTGCACATACTCTGCAGAAGTTTTTTTTTTTATTTTACATGTGACAGGGCTGAGTTAAGATCCTGTCCCATTTGTTATGCAAACACAGCTACAAGCAAGAATTTTTTTTTTTTATTTATTTTATTTATTTAGTACTAGGATTACAAATATCTTTGAACCAGAGGTTCATTTACAAAGGTTTCATGTCATATAACAATAAAGGTGTAATACATCAGTATTAAGCAAGAATAAACAGTGGGTAATAATAATTATCAGTTCAAACTGAGTCGTTCATAGTAGCAACAATTAGGTGGTATCAAACAATATGGATAACAAGAGGGTTTGAGACAGAAAAGGGACGGGGTATGGAAACTATGCAGAAATATTGGCAGGTATGGTGTGGGAAGGGAAGGGTGATGAGGGCTGTTGCAGTCTTCAATGAGACTGTCATAAAGTGCTGTGTCAGTAGAGGAAATACAAAAGGGTCTGGGGCAGGAAGGCATGAGTGGCAAGGAAGATAGTGTTGGCAGGGGGTCACAAGCAAGAGAAGGAAGGTTTAGAAGTGTAGGGAAGGGGTAAGGGTGGGGTGGCAGGAGAGGCAAGGAAAATGGGGTGGGAAAAGTGGTGGTGGGGGTGAGAAGCATGAAAGGAAGGTAATGAGTGGAGGATGGTGGTGGATGGGTAGGTTTGGGGTGGCCGAAGAGGCAGGGAAGAATAGGGAGGGGAATTTTTCTCCTATCCTATTCTGCCACTTGTCTAGCTCTTGCCTGTCTGTGTAGTCAAATATTTCTTGTTGCACCTATGAACTGGCCACTCCGAAGGTTCAACAATTTCCCTGTTATCTCCCTTCCTTCACTTTTTGTTTCTATTCTTTCTTTCTCCCCTTGCTTCTCTGTGGATAAAAAATATATGGGCATCTGTATGTGAAACTGGGCTTAGTTTGCAAATGTATATAATGATATTATTGAAACGTTTGCAGAAAACTATTTGAGTTTATCTGGAGCACAGAGGGTTAACTTCGAGGTGCATTTTTGACATCCACAAGATTGTTTGCAGAATTATCAGCAGGAAATAAGCCCTGGGGCAGGATGTCTTAATTGGCTGCACCTGTTAGAAAGACTAATGTAGGCTGACCCACCGGCACATCAGTAGCACCACTGCTTGTGATGCCGATGACCCAGATTTGGGAATGTGCTTGGGGAGTCAGAGGGCCGGCCAGGGGGAGAAGGCTAGAGCATCCATGGAATGCTCATCTTCTCCAGGGAGGGAGGGAGTGTGAGGCTCAGCATTTGTCTGGCCTCTGGTGGTGGCCAGAGGCACATCAACACACCAAGTCATGGTGTGGGAGGGGGCGTGACAGATGGCAAAACATCTTGCAATCATGCACACATCTCACCCCACCAGAACATGGAAAATGGGCTCCAGCCCCACTTGATGATGGCTGCTCCTCCACCACATGATGTCCCCAGAGCGCATCTCCTCGTCTCCATGACTTCTAGGGGCAATGAGAGGAACTCTCTCCTCCTGCCCCAGGAGAGGAGCCCTTTAATTAGGGTTAGAGCCAGACCCCTTGCAGTGGGGATGTATGGAGCCATGACCGATGGAGTGAGGCAGCAGAGGTAAGACCTGCGGGCATCAGGAGATATGTGAGCTCAAAGGAGTGGTGGGGTTGGGGCCAGTAGGAGCAAAAACAAAAATACTAATGTACTCTTCAGGCTAGTCACAGGAAAGAAACTGACAAAGTCTTAATACATTTTGTGGAACACAGGTAGTGTACTTTACAAGAACAAGATGCAGAATGTATTTGCCAGGGAAAAACATCTTATAAAAAGAGAGCAATGTTTTGTTTAGAGATAGAGATGGAGATTTTAAAGAGACTCTCAGATGAATTACTTCTCTCTGTTTGAAATACCAGGGCTTAATTTTCAAAGCCCCATGAATGCCACAAGCCCCTGATATGCCAACTATTTGGTGCATGGGGCTTGCTGCATTCTCCTGGTTGGCAAGTGAGATTTTTGATCCTGAGAGCCAAAGGCCACAAGTTAAACCAGGTTTTCCCAGGTTTAGCATGCACCATTTGGGGGACCTGTTTTACAGAGCGTGTGCCAAATATTTGGCACAAGCTGCCATAAATCAAGGAAAGTGTCACAAATGTACCCGATGTACTAAAATTGGGTGCAGTTCCATCAAAGGAGTTTGGCACAGCTGTGCCAAAGAATGGTGTTGATGCAGGACTAGATGCAAGCCCTGCATCAAGTTTTGAAAATTGAGCCCCCTGTATCAAGAGCTGTCTTGCACAATTTCACATTTTATTGTTATTGATAATAATAAAATGCTAGTTGTATATTTTATAACTTCTCCTGGTTTGCCTGTGCTTCCTGATTAATGCTTCAACAACATTACTGAAGGATGGGATTTATTGATGTTATCAGAAAAATAGCTTGAGTTTTCTTCTCCTGCTATCTATATTGTAAAGAAATTATCATTGTATCTGTAATGATGTGTGATGGTATGCACGTCTGTAATACAGAGAAATAATGTGCAAAGATAGCAAAGTGCAAAAGTCAGAATTCAGAGACCCCTGCTCTGACCTGAGGTGGGACCACTATACATTTAATATGGATCCTCCTATGAATGATACCTTATTGCCACTCTGCCCAGCCTTTTCCTTCCTCCCTCCCTCCCTCCACAATGGCAGCTCAAATGTATGGCTGGTCAAAATGTATGGACAGTGTTTCAACGAAAGTATTACAAAATTCCACAATTTTCACAAAAGCTCATGAAATTCAACTTTAAATACTGATGTTATTTGGCAATCTTTGGTTGCTTACAACTTGGTCAGCCTCTGAGCAAGAGATTAGAGAGTTGGCACAGACTGACTCATTTTTACGGTCAGTGAACCTAACAAAATTGGTGATGTTGTGTTCTCTAGTTTTAAAGTTACAGAGGCTTAAAATTCTGCAGTTTTCATACTTGCAAAATGGCATTTTAAAATTTCTGAAAGTTTGTAGGCTTATAACTTAGTCTCCTGTAAAGCTAGAGATTTGAAACTAGACACAGTTCTCCGTGAGATTTAGTAAATTCATCATACCAAATCTGGTGCAAAGACAAAGACTTTTACATTAGATGGAAATAACAAATTAAAATGTTGGCATAATTTCATGAACTTTTCATGGACATTTATGGGAACTTTCACAAAAGCAAAATCGTAATTGCCAGTATAAAGTTTTATTTTATTTAGTCCATTTAGGAAGGGAAGGATCATAAACCTTGTTGAACCAATGGCTACCTGATTCTTTCCACTTCCCTGTTTAGCGGCCTCACCCTCGCACTTAGACGTTTTATGACATCTGACCATAGAGAGTGTGGGGACACACCCCATGGTAGTCTATGGGGGACATTTTCAAATCTTTTTTTTATATGTTAAAGCAATGATATATATAAATGAAAGCCACCGCTCAGCTGATAGAACCCCTATTAGTTGAGAGGTGGCTTTCCTTTATATAAAACATTGCTTTAACATGTATAAAAAATATATGAAAATGCCCCTCACAGATTACAATGGAGCACGTCCCCCATGCTCTCACTTGTTAGACATCATAAAACATCTGAGAGTGAAGGAGGAGCTGGCAAACAGGGAAGTGGAAGAGACTGGATAGCTGCCAGTTTAGCAAAGTTTAAGATCCCTTTTCTCCCTTAAATTGACTAAGAAAAAAATTTAACTTTACACTGTAAATGACTACAGCAGCCATAGGGTAAGGAGCCATATAGCCCATAAGCAGATCTTAGAAATTTACTTGGCTCATTCTCTTTTATTTTTATATTTTCATATGTATGTTCATAAATAGAATGACGTATTACCATGTATTATCAAGACTAGTTCCATCAAAATGATCTGATGACATCATAAAACCTTAAAAATGAATGACATGATGTTGTTTGATTGCTCATCTATTATTCCTATTATAATACATAGTATATATGCTGTATAATATAGTACTAGCTGCACCTCTGACAGTTCTGTTCAACCACTCACTGGAGATGGGAGTGGTTCCGGAGGACTGAAAAAAGGTAGATGTAGTCTTACTTCACAAAAGTGGTAGCAGGGAGGAGGCTGGCAACTACAGGGCAGTCAGTCTGACTTCAGTGGTAGGGAAATTAATGGAATCACTATTGAAGGAATGGACTGTAGGAATACCTTGAATTCAGTACCTTACAAGATCCAAGGCAGCATGGATTTACAAGTGAGAGGTCATGTCAAAATTAATCTGATAGATTTCTTTGATTGCATGACCAGGGTATTAGATCAGGGTGGAGTGGTAGATGTGGCCTACCTAGATTTCAGAAAGACCTGCAACACCATTCTACATAGGAGACTCATAAGCAAGCTGAGCAGCCTAGGAGTGGGTCCAAAGGTGGTAAACTGGGTAAGAAACTGGTTGGGGGATAGGTGACAGAGGGTGGTAGTAAACAGAGTTCACTACAAGGAAGGGAGAGTGGCCAGTGGGGTGCCACAGGGATTAGTACTTGGACCAGTCCTCTTTAATGTCCTTATTAGCGACATTGCAGAAAGGTTGCATGGGAAGGTCTGCCTTTTTGTAGATGACACTAATATCTGCAATAGACACTTCTAGAGGGGTGCAGAAAATGAGTAGTGATCTGAGAAAGTTAGAGGAGTGGTCAAGGGTATGGCAGCAAGGTTTCAATGTGAAAATGTGCAAAATCATGCAGTTAGGGCACAGAAACCCTGGGGCATTTATTTGTCTCTGTGACTGAGCCAACAAGTGCTTTAATAGCAGCATCATGTGACTCTAGCTTAGATAAAGTCTTTTCAGTCTTAGTATCCATGGCTTTCATTGAGTCAAGCTTTGTCTGCCATGGAGGATCGGTAGTTGTACCCATTCAGCTGGTTTACCACCAAACCTGTGAGGTCTCCAGCTTCATGTGTTTGCTGCATAATCAATTTTGGGGCTTTAGGCTGAGTGTTCTTTGTGCACCCCTTAGTAGTTTGTAGGTGTGTTCGATAGATGAATGGCACAGGATTCCAAAAGTGCTGAGAAAACAAAGCTGCTCTTGTATTTTAAAACTTGAATTTTTAATTTTATTGCACTGTGATGTGGAGCAAGTAGAAGAACCATCCTATCCAGAAGCAAGCTGTCTGGCATAATGGAGAACACCCAACTCTGGGGGCACCTGGAAGCCCTACAAAATTAAGTCTGGGCCGGTAACCCGCTTCTGGTGGGAGTCTCAGAAGGTGTGTAAGGTACTTACCTGTTGGGCTTCTTGACAGACTGGACAACTACCACACTTGTGGTACCTGAGGATTTTGACTGATCCCATCTCCAGTGGGCTTAGTGGGTTAACCCTCAGGTCAGGCCAGACTCCCCCTAAATCACCTGTGCACCATTCTACTACAGACACCTGGAGCTGAAGTCCTTGATGTATAGTACTTCTGTCAGTGGCCAGTCTGCATATCCATTGCTTCTCAACCACCAGTTTGTGACATTTTTACCGAACCTCTCATTCCAAACAAGAGTCGGGAGAAAACACTTTGATGCACTGTGCCAACATCTTACAGCCTTGGGAATGGTGCATCCTTTCCTTCTGCCTGCAAGTGTCTGGATTACTTATGGGGGGAGGTCTTGGCAATTTTATGACTCCAAAAACACAGGCCAATGGCTTGAATGTATGGAGTCTAAGTTTGGAATGAAAACGGCCTCAGAGCCTACATCTGAAGCATCAGAATTTGATGAAGGCTGAAAGGACATTCTTGTCTGGGCAAGTGAACTGATTTTGTTTGATGCCTTCCTGGGAGAGTTAACATTTGGACTATACCTGGTTTTGATTCTCTTCTTAACAGTCAGCACCATGGGGTGTGTGGGTGTGGGTGACTGGGCATGTGGTTATTCTGGTCTGCTGCTGTAGGTCTTTTGATCTGTCTCCCTTAGTGCTATGCAACGCTTTTTTCTCAGACTTCTCTGCCCTGTTACCTACCCTTTCTCTCCATGGGTATTACATTCTAGTGGGAGCACAATATTACAGTGGACTTTATTTTGACATTGTTCTCTTGTAACCTGTTTAAAGTTTTTACACATTAATCTTGCTCTATATTGTTATTATGTTTGCGATATGGGGGTACTGAGGAAGCATAGTTTCTCTTTTCATTAACATGCGTATTCTGGTTAATAGAACTTTTGGTAATTGTGTATGGTTTCCCAGTGTACTCTACCTTTTGAACTTAACCATACCCATTGAAGTGGCTGGCATTGTTTGGGACTATTTTATATTGATACTCTTCTAGTTTCTCCCCACTCCTATTGTGCAAGATTGCAAGATGTTTAAATGTGCATCAATTTATCACCTGTTGTGGCATATATTGTTGTATTCCATATTGGTCTCTTGCATGAGAATATGTTTTGTATTATTTCTCATTTGAAAATAATAAACAGTTAAAAGAGAAAGAAACCCAGGGGTGGAGTACAAAATTAGGGGAGTGTTTATTGACAATCACCAAACAGAAAAGAGACTTGAGGGTAATCATATCTGATGACCTAAAGGTGACAAGGCAGTTGGGAGAGCTAGTGGGATGCTAGGGTGCATAGGGAGGGGGTATCACCAGCAGAAAGAGGGAGGTGGTGGTGTTACCTCTGTATAGATCACTGGTGAGACCTCACCTAGAGTACTATAGTATATCCAGTTATGGAGACCTCATCTCTGGAAGGACATAGACAGAGTGGAGCAGGCCCAGAGGAGGGCAACTAAAATGGTGCAGGGTTTGCATAAAAAAGCCCTGTGAGGAGAGACTGAAGGACCTCAATACATGCACCCTGGAGGAAAGGAGGAAACAGAGGGATATGAGGGGGACTTTCAAATACATCATGGGAATAAATAAGGTACAAAAGAGAAGCATTTTTCAGAAAAAAAGGGGAAATTGTTTAACCTGGAATGGCACACTAAGCCGGGGCTTGTTTCCAGGTGAGATCTGGGAGCACAATGATGTAAAGTGACTTAGTCAGGGTCACATGGTATGCAAGTGGGGGCTGATGGGATTCAATCCCAGGTCTGCAGCTCAGTGCCCTTAACCACTATGCTATACTGCCTCCTAGAAAAAGGGGTCATGCTATGAAGCTGGAGGGGGTTAGACTCAGGGGAGATGTGAGGAAGTACTTCTTCAAAGAAAGAGTTGTGGATGCCTGGAACAGCCTCCCAGTAGAGGTGGTGGGGGCAAAAACTGTGGTGGTATTCAAGAAAGCATGGGATAGGCAAAAAGGAACCTTAGCAGTAAGGCAAGGGGGGGTGTAGAGTCAGAGATCAAGTAGGGTCTGCGTTAATAGGGTAGGTAGGGGAAAATGGGCAGACTAAGTGGGCCAAGTGGTCCTTATCTGCTAACAAATTCTGTTTTTATGTTTCTGTATATTAAGCCAATAATGTTCTGTAATCCGAACTGCACAAGCAGATGTCATTATTTCTAGAAGAAGAGCCTATAGCATCATTAGATGTACTGATGTAAAAACAGAGCAGGAGGAGGGTCACCCAGTGGCTAAGGGGTAGAGCACTGCGCTACCATGAAGTCAAACAGGGGATGGGAGCACCTTGGGATTCTGCACCCTGGCAGCCAGGATCAAGAGAAATGCTGCTACTGAAAGTGTGACTCAGCCCCAGGAGGGCGGTCTCAATATCTAATGCCACAGTGATTTCTTGTGGAGGCCAAGGGAGCTTTCCTCCTCAAGGGGTAGGCCTTGGCACCATCATGGCATGCATACAAGGCCTGATGCCACTGTGTGCAGTGCCAGCGGGAGGAGGGAGAGTTAAAACAACAGAAACCCCCCACCATCTTCATGACAATCGCCGATAATCAGGTCCTGCACCACAAGAAATCTTCTGTGCAGCATTTTTTTTAGTGCTGTCCAGCATGGTGAAAACCTGAGGTTGGGAGGATTTTATTTATGCATTTATTTATTTATTTGGATATTGGTAACTGGGTAAGCCCACTGAGACAATACAGTCCCTTTTTTAGGAATGACATGTGTCTAGGGTACAAGCATAAGAACATGTACCAACATTTATACATTATAGTACAAGGTAGGTGTGAATAATATACACAGCAAATTTACATTAGTGGATCATGAATACAATGAACAGTGCAAATGAATATTCCACACAGAATTGATCAAAGCAGAGTCACAGTTTTACAATAGTATGGCAGTAGTAGACAAAAAAACCTACATCTAGAAAGCAAATAAAGCAGGAGGGTGTGTGGTTCAACCATTTAGAAGTTCAGCCCTAGCCTTTGCTGGTTTTCCACATCCTCCACAGAGACCCGCTGTAGTCCCACAGCCAGGTGAATGAGTCCCCTTTTTGCAGTACCATTTTTTTCACTTTTTCTTAAATAATTATATACACCATGTTGAGGCACATTACATATAAATGGCACTATATAACACCATTATCATTCTTTCTTTCTTTCATTCATTGAATAAATATAAAATTAAATATAAAATTGATTCTAATAAAGGAGTGGGCAAATTGGGCTTGATTGACCACCATTTTATAACAGAAGATTTCCCCGGAGAGCATGGCACTAACCTCCAGTGACTGATTGGCTGTTTTATGTAAAAATTAATCCATAAAGAGCACCAATCATACCTTCATAAAATGCACCCCCTCCCAACCCACCAATGACCCTTACCTCTGGATAAGTCATGTGCTGGAAATATGTGAGTTTTCTAATCCTCTGATTTCAGGAATAAAAGAATAATATTTAGAAACCATGGTACTGAGAGCACGATCTCTTTCACTTCCTGATGTAAGCGCCACTGCACGTGCACATTTTGTGATATAACAAGCTGGAGATCACAGGGATGGCCCTATAGACCTTAATGGGGATGATTTTTCAAATGCTTTATTTTATTTTGTAGGTATGATCTGAACAAATCAAAGCCACCACTCAACTAACAAGGCCCTTATTATCATATAATTTACAATAGGGAATGCCATTTAGCAGAAAACTGCAATGGAGAAAACAGTTGACAAGATAAGAAAATTGCCTGACCTGCATTTGATCAGGTTTCACGATGAATATTCCCTGAAAGAAAAGGAGAAACATAAAAACAAATTTATTTAGGAGCTTTGGACTGTAGGCATGAACAAAGATCTACTAATAAGTTATTACAGATGTGGTGAATTAAATATTTGTATACGTGGTTTCATTTTGCATGTATTCTTTGCATATTGTGAATCTGGAAATGGATCTATATCATATGTATGCTTTGTGTATTTTGATTCATTAATATAGCTAGTTGTCTGAGTGTGTGTGTGCGTGTGTGTGTGCATGTGTGTGTGTGTGTGTGTCTGCTCATGTGCGTACATGTTTCTGAGGGGCATTAATAGAGTGAACTCTGAAGACCCATTCAGCATGAACAGTAGTGTAATTAAAAGATGGCAGGAATGGAGGCTAGTCAGTGGAAACTTCAGGTGGGGTGTGAGGACATTGTACATCACTGAGAGGGTGGTGGAGCCATGCAACAGATTACTGGCAGAAGTGGTGGGATCATTGTCTGTAAATGGCTTCAGACAAGGCTGGGACAGGTTTAAAGGGCTGATAATTCCATGAGGAGGTGTCAGGGGGTTGGGGGGTGATGGTGGTGTGGAGGGGTTATGTGGAGAGACTGAGGGTTTTGGTAAGAAAATCCCATCAAGACATTAGGTCAGGTTGGACTTCATCTGCTGGCAACGTCTATGTTTCTATGTTTTTTTTTCCCCAAGATCTGGAACAAAATAAGCTTTGATTGGACAAAATGTTACAGTGGGTAATGCAGTAAACTAAGTGTTAAAACACACCCTGCTAGATTAATTGCCACTGTTCGCATGTCTCAAGAAGGGATATCCTTAAAGCAGTGTTTCAGATCCTCTGACGCAGGCAGATCATTCTGTGATGGTATACTAAAATAAGTAGGTAAGGAAGGATAAACTCAAAAATTAATCAGAGGTGGACAAAAGGAAACTGAAGGGGTTGATGATGTCATACCTCACAATCTTTGGTTACCAAAATGTGGGACATTGTGGGAAGAAGACAAAAATGTGGGAGCAGTTATCCTATTATGGAGATAGAAGCTCAAAATACTATGGAAATAATTGCTTCCTGTTTGTATGGTTTGATTGTGGACTTAATGTGAATTTCTGCTTTACAGTTTACACTGTAGGACAGCACCTTCCCTATATGAGGCATCAGGCTTCTGAGAGATGAAATGATGGATGGTGCTCCTAATGTGGAACAGTTGAGAGAGCTATGGCTGATGTGGTGACATAACACGCTATTTTGATATTGTGGTGGACCATCTATTAATTGTTCAAGAAACCTTAGGTGGAATCTTAGTGTTGCAGAATTGTTCTTTACATCTTTACAAATTTAAGGATATGGATGTACCAAACTGTGCAGCTACCCTTGCAAAGTGGTAGCCATCCTGAAGTGGAGCTAGGAATAAGGGGCCGGACAAGAGAGTGGGGAAGGGGATCTCAGTCATGTTACCTTGGCCCCCTCTTGATATCATACAGTAGCCTTCTTCATGATTGACACATATATTGAATACACAAATATCAGTCTTTGATCTCTCATCTTAGAATTATACTATCTGAATGTTTCGAGAGTTGAAACCATGTGCGGTAAACAAGCACTGTCCTGCTTGAAACCCTAATCCTACAGCTGCTCTACCAAACTTTGTCAAATATTCTCTTGCTAAGGTGAAAGAGATTCTGTAGGATTTTCTAAAGGGGGGTATGTAATTGCTTCTCATTTATTATGGTGCTACTCCTGTTTATGCGACTGCATTTTTGTGCTTATTGGTATTGTGGTTGTTTTGCATCCCAGAAACTCTTGTAAAAGAGGTGCTTACCTCAGTAGGCTTTTTCACAGTAACATAAATAAATAAATGAATTATCTACAGCAACAAAGCTGGATACACTCTGGAAGTGTTAGCATCCTAATGCTACAAGTGGACATTGTTATGGGCACTGTCACAGTGACTGCCGGGTTGGGAAAACTGACAAACAAAATGTGACAGAACTTGCCATTTTATTTAATGTCGGTTAAAATATGGGACTGAACTGCTGACCCCATGGTGTGGGGAGCTGAGGCTGGGAGTCTTGCCTCCTGCAATGCCAGAGACCCAGGTTCAGGAGTGAATTGGGGCTGTTCACAGGTTGGCCGGGGAAGGAGGATCAAATGTCTCTTGATGGCTCTTCTCCTTTGGGAAGGTGGGGAAAGCATGTACTGCTGCTTGACCACCACCTAGTGGAGGATAGGTGGCATAACAGAAGTTGTCTACCTGGTTGGCCTGGTGCAGGTCATGCAGGCTTATTGTATCTTCATGCAGTATGTACATGCAATGGCATGCATGTTGGCCCAATGAGAAAGCTGTGGGAAAAACAGCTTGGGCAGCAGGATGATGGCAGTGTATCCCATAGGTTATGCACCACCCACCAAGGCACCCACCCACCCATGGCAGTTCAAGAGGTAGGATGTAAGTCCTGAGTTGAATAGGTGACGGGGCTGGGTATGATTGCTGGATAGGGGCCACCTGAGTGTGAGATGGAAAAACAAAGGATGGAAATAAAATGGGACTAAAATAATCAGATGTCATAGAAAGTGGACTAGATGGACTACTTAGTCATTCCGCCTCTTGAATCCTGTGCATTTGTGAAGTCCCCATTACAGGCCAACCCTTGTTTACACTTAGACTGGATAACCATGTTTGTCTGATATGCTCTGTCAAAGTGTAGTGGCAGAAAAAGACCTTTCACTACTTCCTGGGTCTTTATGAAAAGAAAGTGATGGAGCAAGTCAGAATCAGCAGCTTTATCTCATTATATATAATTATATAATAGATGATTAGCCTATTTTGTTGGTGGTCTTTGAAGGCCATTCTTCACACAGAGCAATGCAAAATGACTTCTTCAGAACTTAGATCCAGGTAGATGGACTTGGAATGTGAAGAATGGGTTTCCGTGGAGGGAAGAAAAACACTTTGTGAACAATCACCTTTTTCCCTCATTGACTTGAGAACTTTAATAACTGCCCTGCTGGATACTACTTGACAACAGTAGACCCCGCCTCCCACAAAGTATTCAGGATCTCCAGAGTGTTTCGTCCTTAAATAAATTGTTTCTGTTAGCAAAATAGGCAAATCATGTATTATAATAAAGAAAAAACTCATTGTGAAAAACAGTGTTGTTTGGACACCTTAAGGTTTTGAATGACGTAATAGTATCACTTGAGTGTCACTCTTGTAGTACTGCGATGTCACAAGAACCCCTCAGTATCCTTACAACTCTGTTCTTTACAGTCAGAGGTTAATTATTCTGTTTCACACTCATCAATACTTACAAAGTCTGTGTACATTTTCGTAGCCTGTAGTGTCCACCGAGATCCCTAAAAGACATGTTTTAGTAAGACAATTTTTTTTTGGGGGGGGGGGATTTTGTTTTTGTACTATACAGTATACATAAATACATAACTAAAGTAACTAATACATTCATTTATTTTTAGAAGCTGTTAAAACCATATAACACATTTATTTTTAAATATTTCAGTATATCATTTTCCGCTAAGAGTAGCACTCATATTAGCACATTTAACACTGTGAAGTTCAAAGTTCTGTTTTGGATTGCATTATACCCACCAAAATTGGGTGTTGTTTTTTTGTACAATAAACATTTTAATTTTTAACCAGATCCTCATTTTAAAAAGACTGTACCATGAGTTGTAATATTTTAAATTATAAATGATATACTATAAATGCACTGACTACCACATGTCTGTTTTGCTATGTGTGTTTTCTCACAGGTTAGAGAGGTTCATTTCCTGGCAGTAGAAGAGGACAATAATCACTGCTGGTGCATTTAGACCTGTAGGCAGCATTGTACAGTACATGCTTGTTCGTCAGCTGCTGCTTCACCATTTACAAGTACTCGCAGATGTGACAAGGAATGTGTTCTAAGGGTTAAAGACAATACTGCTGTCAAGCTGCAATGTTGGGTGACTGCATGTTGCATTTTGCCTCGGGCTCTCTGTTGCGGAGTGCCACAAGGACTAATTTGTTCCTACATCTTTGTTGGTGCATATTTGTTGCACAGAATGTAAAAATGCAAAGGCCATGTGAGTAACTGGTATATAATCATCAGTTGCCACTGACTAGTATGCATAAATAGCCATATGGCCATTTAGGTTTTGGGAGCCTACATTGTATAACTACTGTAGATGAAACAGCCACCATTAGAAGAGCTTTGGCTACTAAACAGTGTTAGTCTGGGGGTAACACAGCCACCAAACCAGACTTTTTACACCTTGCTGTTGCCTCTTGGCGATATCAGTAAAAAGTGTGAGTTGATGTATCATTTCTGTGCAGATGGCACTCAACTGTATCCTTCCTTCCTACCTAGTTTGGGCCTGCTTCTCTTTTGCCTGTCTAGTTGCCTGCATGAGCTCAATGATTGGGTGACTGTGAATCAGCTGAAACTAAACCAGGATAAGACTGAGGTGACTAATAGGAATTAGGAAATGGTTGTGTGGCAGAAAGTCTTTCTACAGCCTTACTACAGTAGTTGGTGGGGTTTTGCTAGAAAGACCTTCATCAGATCAGTCTAGAGTTCATGCTGGATCCATACCTGTCTTTTGAACAGCATATCAGTGGTAGTTGCTTTAGTTATGAGCCAAGATCATGGACTCATAGACCCCCCCCCCAACTGCAGGTATGGACTCAGCAGGTGGTGACTGAAGGTCGGAGGACCCATGTAGATTGTTTTTTCCAGCAGTGACCAAGCTGATTTGCACAGAGTTATGCTGTCTATCCTGGATGGTACCTTGGGAATGTATCTATTCACCTGGGCTATTTTGCACTGTTTGGGACATTACTGTAAGGATCTGTAAGCATTTTAATCTGTTTCTGCTTCACTGGGCTGGGAGCAATTAATTCTGTTTTGCAAGCTCTGGAAGGGCTGTTACTGTTCAGTGAGAATGTACAGTGTGGTTATAAGAGTTGTAGACTATTAACTGAGATGTACTGTGAATTACCTGGTCACCAATCCTGTTTGTGCTGTGCTGCCATTTCCATCTGCTGTTTCTTAACTCCCCCTTCACCCCCCCCGTGTTTCCTGCCTTGACCTTCAGCCACCGTATTATTTCCTCAGTGACCACCTAATCCCCTGCTCCGTCTTTAATCCTTTCTTTTTTCCCCTTAGAAAGTTGCTTCAGTTAGGAGTCAAGATCAGCAGGCTCCTCTTACAGCAGATAAGCTGGCTCACTGACCCCTCCCCCATCCCCACCACAGGTAGTTGTTTCAGTTAGGAGCCAAAATCTGCAGGCTCCTCTTCCAGCTGACAAGCCAACTCATGGACCCACCCCCACCACAGGCATGGACTCAACAGGTGGTGCTTGAAGGTCAGAGGACCCGTGTAGATTGTTTTTTCCAGCAGTGACCAAGTTTATTTGCATGGAGTAACACTGTCTATCCCGGATGGTACCTTAAGAATGTATCTATTCGCCTGGGCTATTTTGCACTGTTTGAAACATTACTGTAAGGGGCTATAAGCATTTAAATCTGTTTCTACTTTGCAGGGCTGTAAGCAATAATTCTGTTTTGCAAGCTCTGTAAGGGCTGTTACTGTACAGTGAGAATGTACTGAGTGGTTGTAGGGGTTGTAGACCATTAACTGCAATGTACTGTGATTTACTTGGTCACCAGTTCTGTTTGTGCTGTGCTGCCATTTCCAGCTGCTGTATCTTCACTCCTGCTTCACCTCTCCCCCCCATTTCCAATCTTGACCTCCAGCCACCCTAATGTTTTCTCAGTGACCCCCCTAATCCCCTGCTCCATCTTTAATCTTTTCTTTGTTCCCCCTAGGAAGTCACTTCAGTTAGGAGCTGACAAGCCAGCTCATGGAATCTCCCTTCCCACTGCAGGTACAGACTCAGCAGGTGGTGCTTGAGGGTTGGAGGACTCATGTAACCCACCGCTGCTACCGTGGTGACTGCCCCATACACCCCCATCCATTCCATGCTAAGCAGGCATTTCTTTTATAAGGTGTCTTGGTCAGGTAACTGTGTCACGTGACTGGCCTGATTCCTGTCTCCCCAATCCCACTTAGGAGCTTATACTGCCACACCACTAGGGGATGCTGTGCTCTCCCTCGCATTCTCCACTCTACTCTAAATAGAAATTGTGGCACCCTATCCTTCAGCATACAGAGTCTCTATCTCCCCCTTCCCCTTAGCAACTAGCCCTCATAGTATCCTCCCTCTCAGTTTTTCTCCCCTTCATGGAACTCAAAACTCTGCTTGTGTTGTCTAGCCCACTCAGAAGCCCATACCTCTGTCCATTAGGTCACCCAGCCTGTTAGTATCTCTACTCAGTGTTCTCTGCTTGTACTTTAGCCTCCCCCTCCACACCTTTCCCCATATTTCACTATTTTCCTAGATCCTCACCTGCATCTTATACTGTTCAGTCACTAAAGGCCACTGGTGCTTCATTTTTTACCTACTTACATCATATATTGTCTGGCCATTAGAGGCCACCTTTACTTCACTTCTTCTCTCCCCAGTACTTCCATGGCCTCCCCCTGTATACTCCTTCAACCCCTCTTAGCCCTCCTTTTCTTTCTTCCTGTCAGCCCCATCCATCCTAACCCCATCCTTTCCACATCATGCCCCCTGTGTGGTCAACCTACCTACTCCTTCATTGCTCTCCCCCCCTTGTTCCAACTACTATATGCTGAAAATTCATCCAGGGCTACTCAACACCTCCCTAATTAGCTTGAAGCCATCAGACATCTCCTGTGTTCAGCCCCTCCACACATCTCCCACTCCAAGAATACTGGCTAATGCTAAAAAGACATTCCTCCCACTGTCACCTTCTAGCCTTTCTCCTACTCCTAGCTGGGAATGTTGTGCTGAACCCTGGCGCATTACGCCCCACCTTGCCACAGAACATCCCTAAGGACCTGAGGTTCTTCCATACAAAAATGTCCATAGCCTCCTTCCTAAACTAGATGATGTAAAAGTCTGGGTCACTTAGCACTCCCCTAACATTCTATGCATCATGGAAACGTGGCTGTCCATGCGTATCACTGACAATCAGCTTGCCCTCCCTGACTATAACCTCCACAGGCAAGACCATGGTAAAAGAGGAGGAGGGGGTGTAATTTACTCCTGTAACTCCATTTCTTGCACTGTCACCCACAGTGAAGCTATCCCACAATCTCAAGAACTTCTCCTGGCAAAACCCACTTTTCTGTCCTCAATGCCACTTTTTGTTGGCATTTTGTATGCCTCCGCCAAACTCCCTTCCTCCACCCTTGTCTCCTGTGTCACCTCCACCATCCCCCTTGCATCTACATGTGAATTTATCCATCTTGGTGACTTCAGTCTAGACTGGCTCTCCCCCTCATCACAAAATGCATGCTTCAGGATTGAAGCACTAAACCTAACCCAGTTGATCAATGTGCCAACTTGCCTCATCCATCACTCCCAGCCCCATACCCTGCTTGACTGGGTCCTATCATCCCACCCTCACTGCATCAGCCCTGCAGGTGTACTACCTGATGTGCTCAGTGACCACTACCTCGCTTTTTGCACCAGAAAGATACAACCTCCTCCTACCCCTCCAAGCATGTCCAAAATTGACCCCTTAAAATGCTTAACTGAAACAAACTACTCTTTGACCTGGCCATGGCTAACTTGTCACCAGTCCTCTCCATGTGCTCTGTTGATGCTGCTCTCACCCATTTCACAACACTCTTCCTAAAAGTCTGGGATGTCCATGCCCCACTGAAATCAGTCAAGGTAAAATGTCATCACAATCCCTGGATCGCTCTGGAAATCCTATCCACCTGCAAAATCTGCGACCTTGATTGGCAACACTTCAGAGCCACATGTGACCCAACTGACCTGCAGAACTACTGAACCCTCCGAAATAGCTGTACCAAGTGTATTCGACAGGAAAAATCCGATTATTTCAAATCCAGACTGCAAACCTCCAACAACTCTCCATTCTCCTTCTGGAATGATCTCACTTGCTCCTGCACCCTCCTCTGAACCCCCCACCCACCCAATGCATGCAGATTCCCTAGTTTCAGACCTCCTCTGTCACAGATGCCCTAAATAACTTCTTTATGAACTGTGCTGCCCACCTGCAAGACCGCCCCTTCTCCTGCCCCCTCCCTTCCTCCATATCATGCCCACTGGTTTTCAACTGCCCTGCATCCCCAGCAGTCCCAAAGCTCTAGGCTTCCTGATTTCTACTAAATCCAGCCCTGATGGCTTACACCCTACACTCCTCAAAATCTCTGCACCCTCTATTCTGACCCTGCTAACTTACCTCTTCAATCTATCTCTCTCCTGTTCCGCTATCCCTTCAGCCTGAAAGTCAGCCACAGTCATATCCCTTCACAAAGGGGGTGATGCCACTGTCCCTGGCAACTACCGCCCTATATCACATCTCCCCTCACTTGCCAAGGTCCAAGAATCACTTGTCCTCTCAAGGCTAAATGACTTCCTCTCTGCTTCCAACACTTTCTCCCCAGTCCAATCAGGCTTTTGGAAACTTCATTCAACCATCTCCTCCCTTCTTCACTTTACGGACCCCATCCACTTTGCAGTGGATCTGTGGCAGATCACCTGTGCTATTTTCATCGACCTTGCTAAGGCCTTCGACTCCATCTCACACCCTCTTCTTCTAAATAAGCTAAGCACCATATGCCTTTCCCCAGCATCTGTCTCCTGGTTTAGCTCCTACTTAACTGGCCAGCCCCAGTCAGTAAAAATTAACAATGACCTGTCTCCCTCCCTCCCCATCCTTGCTGGCATTCCCCAGGGCTCAATCCTTGGACCTGTTCTCTTTTCCCTGTTCATTAACCACCTCCCTTCTGTATGCACCCACGCCAAGACCGTCCTTTTCCTGTCTGGTTTCTCTGCCCCGGCCATCCAAACTCCACTCCAACATGACTTTTCTGCAGTATCCAACTGGTTCAACAATAACTGCCTAAAAATTAGCACCAAAAAGACTGTAGCCATGACTTTCAGCTCCAAACAGAAACTTGCCAGGCTCCCTGCCCCCCCATCTTCTCTACCTCAGCCAACATTCCTCTTAATGATGTCCCTGCCTACAAATATCTAGGTGTGTGGCTTGATCCCTCACTCAACTTCTCCTCCCACTTCGAGGTCCTTCATCCCAAACAATGTCCCAGACCGGGTCTACTCTACCGCCATAAGGGTAGTTTTCCATCCCGGTCAGACATGACCTACTAGTCAAATGGATACTCCCAGCTTTCGATTACACCAATATTGTCTTCAGCACAACTCCAGCCACTTCTCTCACCAAACTAGACATCTTTTTCAATGCTTTCTGTTATTTCTCCTCCAAGTAGCTTGGCAGAAGACACCAGGCGAAAGGACTGCTGTGTGACTGGACTTCTCTGCTGGGACTAAAGAAGTAGAACTCTTGTACTTGGAACTTTAATTTAGGGTAAAAAAAACTAACAAACAAAACAAAAAAAAGTGTGTGTTTGTATGAGTTAACTGAACTGAATGGTTATCTGAACAGTTATCTAGGTGTAAATCTCAGGTGATTGAAAGGACTTGAAAGCTGTGAGGTTTAAATTACTTGTAGAAAGATCTAGTAAGTGGAGTGGCTTAGCTAGAAGGAAGCTACATTTAAAGACTGCCTTAGAAAGATTTTGCTAGCAGCTTGGCAGAAGACACCAGGAGAAAGGACTGCTGTGTGACTGGACTTCGCTGCTGGGACTAAAGAAGTAGAACTCTTGTACTTGGAACTTTAATTTAGGGTAAAAAAAAACTAACAAACAAAACAAAAAAAAAGTGTGTGTTTGTCTGAGTTAACTGAAATGAATGGTTATCTGAACAGTTATCTAGGTGTAAATCTCAGGTGATTGAAAGGACTTGAAAGATGTGAGGTTTAAATTACTTGTAGAAAGATCTAGTAAGTAGGGGGAGTGGCTTAGCTAGAAGGAAGCTACATTTAAAGACTGCCTTAGAAAGATTTTGCTAGTAGCTTGGTAGAAGACACCAGGAGAAAGGACTGCTGTGTGACTGGACTTCTCTGCTAGGACTATATTGCCCTCCTTCCCTCCCACCGAAACCTAGTTCTACTTTTATAGGCACAGAATTTGACTGACAACAGGAACTTCCTGTTTGGGAGCAGGAAGTGAGTGATCACAGAGCCACCAAAGACCCACCATCCTAGAAGGGCAAGGGTAACTCTCCAGCCCCCTCTAGCTGCTGGAGGTCTGCCTCTGAGCAAGTAAGGGTCTACTGAGAAATATAGGATATTCTTGTCTCAGAACAGGACAATCAGGAGCTTAAAGGCACACAGGCAGAAAGTAAGGAGAGGGAGAAAAAAAAACAGAGGAAAGAGTAAGGATTGCAAACAGTTAAGAAGCCAGAAATAAGGCATGATAGGAGTAGTGCAGTGCAGTGGCTGTGGAGCAGCAGACTTCCGGGAGACGTTCTGGAGGAGGCGGTGTTGTCTCATCTGCAGGCACCTCTCTGGGCTGAGGGAGGAGTTTGCTCATCTCCAGGCTGAGTTGGCCAGGATTTGTGGGACCTCCTCTTCCATCCAGGGACCACCAGTGCCACTGCCATTGCCTCAGAGGTTGCCAAGAAAGAGGAGTGGTTGGACCACAGTGGGCTCAGGGAGGGTGAGGGTGGTGGAACAGAGGTACATCCTCCAGCTGTACTCTCCACAATTCCATACCATTCTGGCAAAGTGTGGTTCCTCTATGGAGGCACCTACAGTGGAGACCAAGGAGGATGCTGGGAACCTCCACAAAGGAGACCCACAGGAGGGTGGCAGGGGACCCCGCAGGGGAAGGAAACAACTCCTGGTGGGGGACTCCATTGTTAGGAAGGTAGAACTGGGGGAGGAAGGGGAGAGGGAGGTAAGGTGCCTGCCTGGCGCCATGGCTTGGAGGGACAGGGAGCGAATTCTCAGGATTGCCAGAGCAGCTGCACAGAGGAGGGAGCTGGATGTCATTGTCCACCTAGGGACAAATGACCTGGCTAAGAAAGGGATTAGAGAAGTGCAGGAAGAGTTTGTGGAATTGGGGAGGGGCCTTAGACAAGTAGCATGCACGGTAACCTTCTCGGAGGTGCTGCCCATCTTTGGCGAGGAGAGGTTAGGTGTTCCACACCATGGGATTCAATCAGTGGTTGAAAACTGGTGTGGAGCTCATGGATTTGGCTTCACTGGGGACTGGGGTCCACCTGGAGTGATGCAAGCCTATACTGGCATGATGGGTTGCATCTGTCCAGGAGGGAACCAGGATCCTAGGTGATAGGTTTAAATGCTTCATTGGCAAGCATTTAAACTCTCAAGGAGAGCACTGGAAAGGAGCATGGAAATCCTAGCCCCCAAAATCATGGTAGTAGAGCAGTAACACCAACATAGAGGTGTCGATAGGGAGAAAGCAAGGGTAAATGGAGAAAGTGACAAAGGCAAGAAGGACAGGGATGAGGCAAAAGGAGTAAGGCCATCAGGAAATGGATGGTAATGAGTACCAATGCCCATAGTCTGGGCAACAAGCTCCTGAGCTGGTGGCCTTGATGGAAGAGGGATGCCTAGATATCAGCAGTCACAGAAACATGGTACACAGAGAACAATGACTGGGATGTTAACATACCAGGGTACATAACCTACAGGAGAGACAGGCAGGGGAGAAGAGGGGGAGGAGTAGCTCTCTATGTAAAGGAAGGGATAAAAGCAACTGAACAAAAGAGTAAACAGGGAGGAGAGGAGGCACTGTGGGTCATCTTGGAGACTGGAAAGGGCACCACAATCCACACAGGGGTTGTGAACAGACCCCCATGTCAGGGGGAGAGAATGGACAAGGATATGATAGAAGGCATTCTTAGAATGGCAGAGAAAGGGGAGATACTGTTGATGGGAGACCTGAATATGCCAGATGTTAACTGGAGCACATTTGCTGCAGCCACATCCAAGAGCAGGACCATTCTTGATGCCCTACAGGTGGTAGGCCTCAGACAGCTAGTTTCAGAACCCACTCATGAGGAGCAATCTTAGACCTCATACTCTCAAATGGGGGCAGAGAGAGGATCTCAGATCTAGAAGTGGGTTGCCATCTGGGAACAAGTGACCATCAAACAGTGTGGTTCACATTAAACTCAGCTACAGAGTCAAGCCATACAAAAGTGAGGGTACTGGACTTCAGGAGGGCTGACTTTGGCAAGATGGGAGAGTGCCTCAGAAAAGCACTAGCAAACAGGCTAGAAGGAGGGGTGGAGCAACAATGGGAATCATCAAAACTGCCATCACAGAGGCAACAAGCCTTTGTGTGAAGCAAATAAACAAATCAAAATGAAAGAAAAAGCCACTATGGTTTTCAAAGAGGTGGCTGTGAAGTCAGAAAGAAAAAGATAGCATTCCGGAGTAGGAAACACAGAAAGAGCAGGACAGAGAGCTGTACCCGTTAAGGCAGAAGGAAGCAGGGAGGGAAGTCAGAATAGCAAAGGCCCAAACTGAGGAAAAGATAGCCAAATCAGTTAAGAAGGGGGATAAAACCTTTTATAGGTACATCAGTGAGTGTAGAAAGACAAAGGGAGGGATAGTGAGGCTGAATAGAATGAACGGTGGGTGGGCAGAGGTGGACAGTGAAAAAGCAGGGATACTGAATTAATATTTCTGCTCAGCATTCACAAGAGGAGGGAGAAGTGCCTAATCCAATTAATGAAGCACTCTTAATAGGAGATTCGATCCCAGTCCTTTCACAGAAGAAAGGGTTCTGCAAGAACTCCTAAAACTGAAGATGGACAAAGCAATGGGGCCTGATGGAATTCACCCCAGAATTCTAAAAAGAATAAAGCGGGAACTAGTGAAACCACTGGCAACTCTTTTTAATAAATCATGGGAGGATGGTGTGGTACCCGAGGACTGGAGGAAGGCGGATGTGATTCCCCTTCACAAAAGTGGGACCAAGACAGAGGCAGAAAACTACAGACCTGTCAGTCTGACCTCTGTGGTAGGGAAAGTGATGGAGTCACTTCTGAAGGAAAGAATAGTTGAGTACCTAGAGGCCAGTGGGGCACAGGATCCAAGGCAGCATGGGTTCACAGTGGGAAGGTCATGTCAGACGAATCTAATAGATTTCTTTGACTGGGTGACCAAAGTATTAGACCAGGGAGGGGCTGTGGACATGGCCTACCTAGACTTTAGCAAGGCATTTGACACAGTCCCACACAAAAGATTAATAGTCAAATTAACCAGTCTGGGAGTGGGTCCCAGGGTGGTAGCCTGGAAAACATTGGCTGGACAACAGGACACAGAAGGTAATTGTAAATGAGTCCACTCTGAAGAAGAGGGTTACTAGTGGGGTACCGCTGAGGTTCAGTATTGGTCCAGTCCTTTTAATGTCTTCATAAGTGACATTGCAGAGGGACTGGAAGGAAAGTATGCCTCTTTGCAGATGACACAAAGATCTGCAACAGGGTTGATACACAAGGAGGCTTGGAGAGGATGAGAGGGACTTGGCAAGGTTGGAGGAATGGTCAGAAGTATGACAGCTAGGATTCAATGCAAAGAAGTGCAAATAATGCACCTGGGAAACAAGAACCCAGGGAAGAATACACAGTGGGGAGGTAGTAACAACAACAAAAGGAAAGGGACCTGGGGGTAATCATATCAGATTACCCAAGGTTAGCAAGCAATGTGAGAAGGCAGTAGGGAGGGCTGGGGGTATACTGGGATGCATAGGGAGAGGCATCAGAAGCAGAAAACAGGAAGTTGTTATCCCTCTGCACAGACAGTTGGTGAGACCCCATCTGGAGTACTGTGTCCAGTTCTGGAGACCCCATCTCTGCAAGGACATAGACAGGATAGAGGCAGTCCAGAGGAGGGCAACTAAAATGGTGCAGGGTCTGCAAGAGAAGCTGTATGAGGAGAGACTAAAGGAGCTTAATATGTATACCCTTGAGGAAAGAAGGGAGAGGGGGGACATGATAGAAACTTTTAAGTACCTCAGTGGAATCAACAAAGTCCAAGAGGGTAGCATCTTTCAGAAAAAAGAGTCATGCAAGAACAAGGGACATAATTTAAAGATGGGGGCGGTTCAGGGCAATGTGAGGAAGTTATTTCACAGAGAGGGTAGTGGATGCATGGAACAGCCTTCCTGAGGAAGTTGTGGGGTCTAAAACTGTGGGAGAATTCAAGAATGCATGGGACAGACATAAGGCAATTCTTGTGGGGGTAGGAAGAAATAGGCTGTTGGTTAACTAGGATCTGCGGCCTATCCTGTAGGTAGGAAAATGGGCAGACTAGATAGGCCAAGCGGTTCTTATCTGCCATCAAAGTCTGTGTTTCTGTGTTCCTCAAATTCCCCCCTCTGACTCACCAGTGCGACCTCTACTTCTCCTTATCCCTCCAATCCCTATTGCAGAGGTTCAATTCCCACTGCTCCACTTTCATCTCCAAATACTGGTTTGGATTCCTTCCTTCCTACCTCTCCTCTCTCCTAAATACTGCTTCTCCCTTCCCATACAATTCACATATGAATTGCCTCCACTCCTTTGCCCTCACATGAGCACACACCTTGGCTGGGAAACTAGCATTCTCCTATAGACGGCCTTCCCTCTGGAATTACCTCTTCCCCCAAACCTGCCTCACCCTCTAATTTCCTGCATTTAAGCACCTCCTCAGACCATCCCCAGTTGCATCTTGTAGCTGTCCATTGCCCTAATCTATAACCATTCTATTGTCCTCCTCCCTCTCTTCCATTTCCTGTGTTAATTTAGTGATCACATGTGCTTATGTTGTCTCACCCTGCTTATTTAATCTGCTGTACAATACTCTGTAAATGAATCTCCTTACAATACTCTGTAAATGAAATATTAATATGAAAATGTATTCTGCTCATTGTATCACACTGTAATGAAGAATTTATTCTGTATTATACTGTATAGTCTATGTTTATTCTGTATTGTACTGTATCTTATTTTGTGTCCCTTTGTTGTATTTGTACCCCCTGTCCCTGGGTCATACCTGGAAATGAGCTTCTGCTCAGTGTGCCTTTCCCAGTCACCAAATTTTAAATAACATTTTAAATAAATAAATAAATAAATAAATATTGTGGAAGTGGTGCAGAGTGGCTAGTACCATCCTATTTATTTATTTTTATTTATAGATATCCTACATTCATGCCTCTCACAGTTTGGCTGATCGGACAAAATGTTTTTTAGCCTCCCAGATAATTCTCGGAGAACAAGCACCAGGTGGTACAGTGTGGTAGAGGGGAGAGAGAGAGAGAGAGAGAGAGAGAGAGAGTGAAAAATGACATAAGGCCACACAGATCCAGGAGGAACAAAATGGGGGAGAGATACTGTGGGTTAAGCTGGAAAGGAAAATGAGGCCAGCCATCCGCACAGGTGTGGTCTATAGACCACCAGCCCAGGAGGAAGAAACAGATAGAAAGCTGATGCTAGCCATCCAAAGGATGGCAGACAAGGAGAGGTAGTACTGGTTGGAGACTTCAATATACCAGGCGTGGACTGTAGCATCCCAGCAGCAGCATCAACTAGAGCAGATTTATCCTGGACTCCCTTCAGGGTGCCTTCCTCAAGCAACTGGTCATGGAACCAACTCGGCAGAAGGCAATACTGGACCTTGTGCTCACAAACAGGGACAGTGTGATGGGGGGTACAGTGGGGAGCACCTGGGTAACAGTGACCACCAGTCATTGTGGTTTGAAATCACAGAAAAAGCAGAACCAAACCACACAAAAAACATCCTGGATTTTAGGGGGCAGACTTTGGGAAAATGGGAAGATACTTGAAAGAGGCATTAAGGGAATGGGACAGGAATCAGGGGTTGAGGAACAGTGGGCAGTATTTAAAATTGGGATTATAAGAACAACAAATTATGCATTAAGCAGGTTAGCAAGAGGAAAAGGAAGAGGAGACCATTATGGTTTTCCAAAGAGGTAGCAAAGAAAGTGAAAGCCAAAAATTGCATTCAGGCAATACAAAAAGACACAGGCAGAAGGGGATAGGAGAAGTACCAGGAGAAAACAAAGGAAGCAGGGAAGTCAGTAAGGAAGCCAAAGCTCAGACAGAAGAACACATTGCAAAATCAGTGGGTAAAAGGGACAAAACCTTTTACAGGTACATAAGTGAAAAAAGAAAGACAAAGGGAGGGATAGTGAGACTGAAGGGGAGGATGGGAGCCACGTGGAGGATGACAACAATAAAGCTGACATATTGAACAGGTATTTCTGCTCAGTCTTTACTAAGGAAGAGGGGGGTAATGGGTCTGAAGGGAGTACAAGGGGTGAGAATGGTGCAGAAATGGACACAAGTCCCTTTACACGAAAAGGGTCCTGAAGGAACTGGAAGTAATAAGAGCTGATAAAGCAATGGGGCCAGATGGGTGCACCCAGGGTCCTTAAAGAACTAAGAGAGGTGGTGGCTGAACCTCTGGCTATCCTGTTCAGCCAATCACTGGAAACAGGGGAGTACCCAAAGACTGGAGGACAGCAGATGTAGTCCCCTTATACAAAAGTGGGAACAAAGAGGAAGCAGGGAACTACAGACCAGTCAGCCTCACCTCGGTAGTGGGAAAGATCATGGAAGCACTACTGAAGGAGAGATTGGTGGAACATCTGGTTGTCAATAGACTACAGGACCCAAGGCAGCATGGTTTCACCAGGGGAGGTCATGTCAGACCAACCTCATTGAATTTTGACTGGGTGACTAGAGGAGGTAGGTGGAGGGCAGTGGACATGGCCTATCTGGACTTCAGCAAGGCCTTTGACACTGTGCCACATAGAAGACTATTACACAAACTGGGGAATATGGGTGTGGGCAGGACAGTAGTGTGGTGGGTAGGTAACTGGCTGGGTGGCAGGACACAGAGGGTGGTGGTAAATGGCTGTCACTCCACAGAGGAAGAGTAACCAGTGGGGTACCACAGGGATCAGTGCTGGGACCGGTCCTATTCAACATCTTCATCAGTGACATTGCACAGGATCTAGAAGGCAGAATTTCACTGTTCGCTGATGACACAAAGCTCTGTAACAGAGTAGACACACCAGAGGTGTAGACAGAATGAGAAGGGACCTGCAGAAACTTGAAGAATGGTCAAGGGTTTGGCAGTTGAAATTCAATACAAAGAAGTGCAAGATAATGCATATGGGGCACAAAACCCTGGCACAATATATCAGTTGGGGGTGAGGATATAGCATGCACCAAGCAGGAAAGGGATCTTGGGGTTGTCATCTCTGATGACCTCAAGGTAGGGAAACAGTGTGACAAGGCATCAGGTAAAGCAAATAGGATGCTGGGATGTATAGGCAGGGCATCACCAGCAGGAAAAGGAGGTCATAATTCCGCTATACAAGACACTAGTGAGGCCCCACCTGGAGTACAGTGTACAGTTCTGGAGACCATACCTACGTAAGGACATAGACAGCGTAGAGAAGGTTCAGAGGAGGGCAACAAAGATGGTGCATGGGTTGCATCATAAGTCCTATGAAGACAGGTTGAAGGAACTGAACATTACTCCTGGAGGAGAGGAGGAGAGAGGGATATGATAGAGACATACAAGTATCTTACAGGGAGGAACAGGGTGCAGGAAAACACTATTTTAAGCGAAAAAGATGTTTCAGGACTAGAGGGCATGGGATGAAGTTGGAGGGAGGACGATTCAGAGGAAACATGAGAAAGAATTTCTTCACAGAACGGGTGGTGGACAAGTGGAACACCCTGCCAGAGGAAGTGGTGGGGGCCGGAACAATCACGGGATTTAAGAATGCATGGGATAGACATAAAGGAATTCTAGAGGGCAGGGGTAAGTGGAAACAGACTTCTAGGAAAACAAACTGAACTTACAAGCTCAAATGGGCAGACTAGGTGGGCCATAGGCCCTTATCTGCCGACACTGTCTATGTATCTATGTATCTATGTATCTATGAGAGAAAGAGAGAGTGTATGGAGTCGAGAGTTGGCTTAAGTAAACATAAAAAACACTTATTAATTTGGAAAATGGGTTTGGCTCAAACAGCGTGGCTGTGGTTGTCTGGTCTGGAGCAGACACTTGGACATGGCTCACAAAAACAGTGGTGGGGTTCAAGAATGCATGGGATAGGCACAAGGGAATCATAGTGGAAAGGAAGGGGGGAAAGGAGAAAATGATCAAGTAGGATCTGCAGTGAAAATGTTGTAAGGGAAAAAGGGCATACTGGGTGGGCCAAGCAACCCTCATCTGCCATCAGATTCTATGTTTCTATGTTTCTAAGAGGATCTGCAGAGTGGCTAACAGTACTCTTGGTCACAAAACAAAGCAGCTGAGCTGCTGCTACACTGAACTGAATCAGGGAGGATTCTTTGGACTGGGGGAAGGGCAAAGGGTATCTTCAGGACAGGATAAGGAATGAATAAAGGAGACCGGCTGCCTGAGTCAGGACTGCTGCCTGGAAGCCTTCCACTACAGCTGCATGACAGCACATGAACCACCAGGCCTCCTCCAGGAGTCGGACCCCAGCAACCACAGGTAAGAAGAGGAACTTTTACAACACTCGGAGGTGGAATCAGAATCAGATTCTGATTCTGCATTTGAAATGGTTTTTCAGAACTCGCATTTTTGGCCTTGAAAGTCAAAGTTCTGAATTCAAAACAAATAGCTTGAATCCAAGGTATCTGATTCTGTCATATGGATTTTGAGTAACCCTACTGGGGGATGACTGTAGCCACTTAGGATAGGCTACGATGTTATTGAAATAAATGAATGACTGATTGAATGTTGAGGGAACCTAATTTATCTTACTGGCATAAATTAGTGAAACATCAGTAAATCATTACCTGTGCTCCAAGTGTCACAAGTCTAGTGTGATTTGTGACAATGCATAAGGCTCCGGCCTGGGTATTACCACCTGGTTCCCATATTGATTTATTATAGTGATGTGGTAGCACCACTATAGTTAGGGTTGAGTAGGTTATTTAATGTTAAACCCTAACTTTGCACCTTAGTAGTTTTGCCCCATTCAACAGAATTACACTAAATTTAGCATGCACAGTCTCGAGGGGGCAAGGTCTCCTGAGTTGCCAAGTTTTGTTACAGTTGGATGTGCAGATTCCAAGATCCGGATAGTGCATTTTTAGGAAAAATTGGGTGGTTTTGCTATTTTTTTGTTATTGCTTACAACCCATGCAGCTCGGAATTTTGGTCTGAAATGTTTAGGGTTTAAAGGGCTTGCCATAATGGTGCCTTTCATTGCTTTGGTGATAAAATATTAATATGTTCCCATGTTACAAGGATTTAAAATCTTGGTTCTGAGCATGCTCAGTAGGCTCTTTTGGATAGATATTTGATACCGTACTGAGCTGCTCAGAATCTAATTTTAAAATCCACATAACTTTGGAACAGATTAATATTATTTCACCAAACCACTCAAAGGCACCATTCTGGAGCAAGTCCTTTCTATCCTGATATTGCAGACCAAAATACCAAACTGTCTGAACTGTATATATATTATAGTAGTGCAGTAGTGCCACTATAGTTAGGGTTAATTAGGCTGTTTAATGTTAAACCCCTAACTTTGCACTTTAATAGCTTCACCCCTGTTCAATAAATTTGCACAAATATTTGCAAGCATAGTCTGAGGGGCAAAATCTCTTGATGTACCAAGTTTTGTTCTGGTTGGATGTGCAGATTCTGAAATCTGTATAGTGTTTTTTCAGGAAAACAAAGTTTTTTTTTTAATTTTTTTTTTTTCCTTTTGTCATCGCCTAGTGCCCAGATAGTTTGGAATTTAGGCCTGAAATGTTCAAGATAGAAAGGGTTTGCCCTAGAATAATGCCTTTTGTTTGTTTGGTGAAAAAACTATTAATCCATTCCCAAGGTATAAGGATTTGAAATGTTTGTTCTGAACATGCGCAGTAGGCTCTTTAGATGTTTGATACCCTACTGAACATGCTCAGAACTGAAATTTCAAATCCTTATAACTTGGGAATTGATTAATGTCTTTTCACCAAACCAAATGTAGGCACCATTCTGGGGTAAGCCCTTTCTACACTGAATATTTCAGACAAAAATTCCAAACCTTCTGGGTTGTTTAGTTCATGAGGTGGGGTAATAAGAATGCTATGCTGAAAAATTGGAGTCAAAATATGTAACAATGAGAAAGTTATGAGTGTATGTTGAAATTTTTCTACATACTTGTAACTTCAGTAATTTTAAATATTTTGACCCCAGACTTTCAACATAGTACTTTTTTTACACCACCTCATGAACATGATAGCTGTCATTTTTCAAATCATAGCCAAAATATGTTTTCGCACCAGTGGCATGGAATGACGTTGCGGTGGTGCCCAGTGACGTTTTGACAGGGACTTGAAAATCTTCACCTACCTGATTCATGAGGTGGGGTAATGAGAAGGCTATGCTGAACATTTGGTATGCAAATATGATAACATGCCCAAGTTATGACAGAACATTGCAGAATGTCAACATTCACTCATAACTTCACTAATGTTCAATATTTTGACTCCAAACTTTCAACATAGGCATTTTTCCACACCACCTCATAAACATGACAGATGTCATTTTTTAAATCCTTGATGAGATGTCTTTTTGCACTTCTGGCGCAAAATGACATTTTGACCAATATATTATAAGTACTACATGCCATGTTTATAAGGGCAGTCATAAAATGACTATCTTGAAAAGATGGGGACAAAATTAAATAAACAAAGAGTGAATGTGTAAAAAGTGAGTGTGCCAGGCCCTGCATTTCTGCTGGTGGACAGAATCTTCCAATGGCACACGGTCCAAAAGGCCCTTGAGTTCACAATCTCAAAAAGAAAGGAAATTATTTGCAAAAAACTTGGTTAATGCACCAGTTAGGGTAACCTAACACCACAAAAGTAGGAAAATGTGGTGTTAGGGTTTCCAACCCTAACTCCCCACTCCCAACCCACAAGCAGCAAAAGGGCAAAAAAAATAGGGTGTTGGGTCTCTGGAGTCTTGGTGAATCAGTAGTAGGATCTTGCTTGGGGTTGTCAATCTTAGTGTCCACCCTGCCCCTTGAGCAAACAACATCACACATGATCTCACCTTTCTTGGGCCTTGCATGAAGAAAGCTACAAATTGTGCTTGCAATATGTAGCAAGACATACTTCTCTACCTTTGAAGAACATATCACTATGAGCCACTGGCTTCAAGCTGGACCTTGTGCTTCAGACTTGAGCTTATGGGCTGTGGGGAGGGGTGAGCATTGGGGTTGACATCCCCAAAAAAAGACCCCCACCGCTGATTTGTCAAGACTCTGGAGACCCAGAACCCTGATTTTTTTTTCCTTTTGTTGCTTTGGGGTGAAAGGGTGGTGGTGGGGAGTTAGGGTTGGAAACTCTAACATCACATTTCCCTACTTTTGTGGTGTTGTTACCCTAACTGGCACATTAACAAAGTTTTTTTGCGAAGAATAGTAAATATAATTTTGTCTGTGACAGGCCCTCTGGCTTACTGTTTATGTTTGTCCCCAGCTATATAGTTAGTCTTGATTATCCATTACGGAGCATATTATTTATTTATTTATAAAACATTGTAACATTTTATAAAAGTGAGTTTGAGTATAGAATATTTATTATTACATTTTATATTGTAGTGTTATTTTATTCATTTTATACTGTTGGTGTTATTGTATCTGATTCTAATTGTTCAGTGCCCAAAGCCTCTGGGATGGGCCTCTTTTTACATAAAAGTTACCTTGCCTTGCCTCTCATGAGCCTGATCTGTCTACTCAGGCCATACATTGTGGGAGGGGTGCAGAACCACATAACAATAGCTAAGTTCATTGAAACAGCATGGTGTAGTACATGTAAAGTACAGTTTCATACTTACCATAATGGCAGATCTTCCAGAGGATCTCTTGCAGCAGGTCATACACTTGGGAAATGTCTGCCAGAGGGCACTCTTTCACAGTAGCTTTCACCAGCAGTGTTGACTGGGGTCACCCATGATGATGTCAGTCGATGCATATGTATAAATACATGGGCAACCCTGAGCAGCCTCAGTTCCTGGGTGGCAACCAGATTGTGAAGCAGCACACCAAGGGGAACTGAGGAGGCCTGAGGCATTGCCCAGTAGGACAATGAAAATAGAAGCAGAAGATGGCCGTACCGAGAAGGAGGGGGAAGGCAGGTGGGAACGTGACCTGCTGCAAGAGATCCTCTAGAAGATTTATCATTACAGTAAGTATGAAATTGTACTATCTTCTTCGAGGATATCTCTTGGGGCAGGTCATACACTTGGGGTGATTCCCAAGCAGTCGAGTAGGCAGGATCGTTAGGACAGAAGGCCTTGGAGAATGGTGCAGCCAAATGCGGTCCACCACCTGGAGGCCATGTCAAGACCTAAGTGTCTAGTAAACATTTAGACCATAGACCAAGTGGTGGCATCACATATAACAGTGATAGAAGCACCCCAGAATCATGCTGCAGAAGTAGAGACAGCTCTGGTGGAGTGTGCGTGCACAACACCCAGGAGAGACTTGTGGTATTTGGGTGTAGCAATAGGTGATACAGTGTACTAATCAGTTGGACAAGGTTTGTTTCATGATGGGGTTGCCCTCCTTTCCAGGAGCAAAAGGAACGAAGACTTGCTTGGATTTGTGGGAGGGCTTAGTGCAAGCTATGTAGTAAAACAGCATGCAGTGCACATCCAGAGTGTGGAGAAGGGTCTCTCCTGTGTACCTATGATCAGGATAGAGGACAGGTAAGTGTATGGACTGGTTTAGAGCAAATTCTGAAACCACTTTTGGAAGTAACTTGGGATTTGTGTGGAGGGATACTCTGTCTTTATGAAAGTCGAGGTAAGGCTCATGGCACATGAGGGCCTGAAGTTCTGAGATGCGTCTGGCCGAGGTGACAGCCACCAGGAAAAGGGTCTTGCAAGCAAGGTAGTGCATCTCACAGGTAGAAGCTGGCTCAAATGGAGATAGGGTTAGTTTTTCCATAATACAATTGAGGTCTCAGGGTGCAACTGGATTCCAGACAGGGGGCTTGAGATGCAAACGAACCATGGGAAACATCCTGGCAAGGTCTATTTGTGTGACCTTCTGGTCACTGATGGGTTCGTGGAAAGCCAGGATAGCAGCCAAATGCACTTTGATAGAGGAGTAGCTTATACACTGACTGGACAGGGTGAAAAGATAGCCCAAAATATTAGTTAAAGGACAGGAGTAAGGTACTGGGTCAATATGACACACCCAGAACAGCGCAGCAATAACTGTGCAAGGTATACCGCATGTGCATGTAGAGCGACAGGGGTATAATAGCGAATGGGAAATACCTCTACCCCTGTCGCTCTGCATGTCTATGAGGAGAAGTAAAGTAGCTGTGTGATGAGGGCCTGGTCAATCCACTTCTGTGGTGGAGTGGCTAGGGAACCAGCACACAGCATAATCAGGAGACCTGGGACCATAGTTCCCCCCCCCAGTCTCCCCTGCTACTACTTTTTTTCTCAGGATTTAAAAAAAACCAAAAGTCCCCCCTCCCAAGTTTCTCCCCATCCCCAAAGTCCCCCCCACCAGAGTTAGTTATTTAAATTCCAGGGGGTGTGGGGAAAGCGAGGGGTGAAGCCCCCTGCAAAAAAAATTAAGTCCCATTGGAGTCATGTGATGCAGAGCACCGGATAGCAGCTTCCTTCGAGAGCTTCAGCCACTTGACCATCTAACTTTGATTAAAATTGCGCTTTGCTTTTGATCTGTGGACCTGCATTGACATAACTTAGTTACAAAGCTTGCCTTAATCCTCTGATGAGGTCTATGGAGGTGGAAATGAAAAAAACTATGCCGAAACATACCCCACCGTCTACTCCAGAGAAGGCCCGGAAAAAACTAAGGTCTCCTCAGCTATACATGCACAAGGCACAGTCGCTCCCAGCTTGGATCAAGAACCTCTTACACTGGTGAGATTTCTGGAGAAGTTTAAACCCTTTAAGGAAGAAATAAAACAGATCGCCAGGGAACTTAAGTCATTTTCTCAAGCCCTGGAAGATTTCACCAAGCGAACCTCAGATAATGATGCTTGCATCTATTCCATAGAGTGCAAACAAGAGAAGCTGTACCTGACCTACACACTACATAATACTGTGCCACAACAATGGGCCCTCTTGGTCCTGCCTCGATAGTGTCAGTCTCTGGCGTTAGTCTTACCTGAGCCTCAGACTAGCTGGCAATCACTGGACTGCGCTGCTTGCACAATCCAGTCTTAAAATACCTATCTACAACAATTGCTGTACTGTATGATTACCCCTGTAAATACTGTATAATGTATTGTGCCTATATACTGAATTGTCCATGACTATTGTAATCATCCTGTACCACATCTACCTGGTGTACTATACTCTGTATCAATCGCAAGGTGTGATATCTCCCACACTGCTATTTATAACTGTAATGTCTGACACTGTATGCCCTGTACTGTTTTCTATGATGTGGAGCCTTTGTAAAGGAGTCTTTGAGTCAAGGTATTAATTCCAATTGTTTCAATAAATAAATAAATAAAAAGCTTGAGCCCAAACTGGTGCTTACTCACCAGCATGTATCTAAATTGGAAAGCAAGGTTGAAGACCTGGAGGGCTGCAGCCGCTGCAATAACGTGGTGTTGATAGCCTTACCAGAAAAAGGACTGGACCCACTTGTAGTCACGCAGAAATTTGCCGAGAAAATCGCCGGACCATTTCCTTTTGGGCCCAAATATATAATTGAAATAGCCCATCGGTGGCTCCGTCTGATGCCAGCACAAGGTGCGGCGCTACACACCTTCATATTTAGATTCTTGAATTATCAAGAATGGCTCCACTTTTTAACGAAAGTGCAGGATATTCAAGAACTGAAATGGGAAGGGGCAAAAATCAGGGTAGCCCAAGACCTCCCACTATCTGTGCGACAAAGATGGGCCTCCTTTCTTCTGCTCATTACCAAGCTAGTTGCAGCTGGGCTCAAGTTTAAGATGGGGTATCTAGCTCGGCTATAAGTCTTTCTCTCCAGCTCCTGGGTTGCCTACAATGACATGGATTCAGCGACTGCTTGCCTCAAAGCAGCACTCCCGGATCTTTTCCAAGACCCCTGAATACTCTGTCACCTACATCAGGGTTCCAGCTATACACCAAGGATAAAACTGTATTTTGAATGCCATAGATTCTTACCTTAGCCGGCTCGTCGGGCGCAGCGGTTGGATTTCGCCAGGACGGCCAAGGACCGGTTCGAACGGACTCGGTCGCTGGAGAGCTGAAGGGTGGAGCAGGCTTGAGTGTCCTACGACTGCTCGCCTACTCCGGGGAGGGAGGGCGTGACTCACTGTCTGCTGCCTCCATGCGGGCTCAGGAGAGCAGCAGCAAGCGAGCCCCCATTGCATGGCATGGAGACGGGTTTCGACGCGCCTTGACGTTCGTGGCACTCCACGCCCCCAGGGAGAAAAGTGGAAAGCCTGGCCTTCTGACCTACCGGATGATGGCTGCCAAGCTCTTGCTGACCCAAGATGCCCTGACACCCCTGAACCCACCTCAGCAGCACCCAGGGGACCGATTGCCTAGTGCGCTGGCCGCACCCCTCCTGGCGCCTTCCCCCTCAGAGGAGGGGGACCCACCCGGTGAAGGGATATGCCGGGCCACCCCCTGGTTCAGCTGCGATCTGAGGTGAGGGAAGGGGTCGGGGTGAGGGGTCGAGGAAGCCATGAGTAGCCAGAAGGAGAGGCAGGTCAGGGGGAAGTAAGGAGCAAAAAAAAAAAGATTCTTACCTTGGTAAGGGTAAGAGTTGTGCACATTTTGGCTTCTGGGTCTGGATCCTGCTGTATCTGGGTCACTCCAATGGGATTAGCTCTACTGAAAGGACCGATCATGGTGGTAATTGCTTTGGATACTCTACTTTGGTGAAGTGCCATGCCTTTGGATGTTTTGCAGATTTTAGAGACTCTCTCCAATCCGCTTAGCACCATCAGCCAATCTACCACTCACAAGTTCGCGATGCAGCTGTAGTTATCTTGAGCTTCATGCATAATGCGTATTGCTACTACAGGGAGCCAGAGACAACTCTTTACTCATTGCTCCACATTAAAACTCTCATTTCTTTTACTGTTGCCCAGAGATAATCACCTCCAGGGATATCGTAACTCATTTCTATGTTTTTAGGTTACTTTTCGTTTCACTGGAGCAGGTGCAAACTTTCTCTGGACAGTGTCTAGCAGCCTATGCAAGAGCCTTACCCTGGACTTTCATATGTTGCAGGAGTACTAGCAACATTTGTTTCCCCTGGAGATGGAATTTCTTTTTTGTGTTTTCTGTTATTCTATATTACATCTCCAGACATTTTATATTGGCCTCTGAAAGCTGATATTAGCTAATAATATTTTTCAGGAGTGCCTTCAGGCTTACTTTATTAATAGTAGATTGATTGTATCTGACAGGTAGTTATATAAGTGTTGAGTTCCATTGAAGTTTACAGATAAAACCTTAAATGTTGAATTTGGATTAGCCTGTCCATAGATAAGTGGGCTATGCTACAAGAGCTCAATAGGTATTAGCAGGGGTGGGGCGGCTGGGGTGGAGGGGTGCAAACTTGGTGGACTGTTTATCATGGGCCATAATAAGAGGGGGGTGGAGAGTTGGGGACTATTGGGGTTTTTTGAGCTTAGTTTTTGTAGTGATAGGTTTTGGGGACAGGTTGAAAGGTTTGGGGCTGGCTGGGGGGGTGGGATGCTCAGAGCTCACATGGATAGAGGTACGTAAGACAAGCAAGTTCTATAAAGAACTAAAGGGTATCTCTCTAGTTGTAATAATGATTAATGGCTAGGGGCCTAAGGATGGTTACCTGGAAAGTTAAAGGGGTCAGGCAAAAGAACAAGCAGTATAACATTTTGAAACACCTAAATCTTATGAAAAGCTGAAATTATGTTGCTTAACTCAGAGGCGGTTAAAATGAGGAGACAGCAAGTAGGGCAGGTTTTTTCCACAGAAGGGAACACTAAGAGTCTTGGGGTGATGATCTTAATAAATAGATCTGTCCCGTTCATGCCACTCCAAACCATTGGTGACCCGTTGGGCAGATTTCTTTTAGTTAAAGGTAAATTAAATACAGTAGACATCTTATTGGGTGGTGTGTGTGGTCCAAATGTTGATATTCCTGGATTCTTTGTACAGTTAGTTAATGCTCTAGTTCCCCTTCTGAATATTCCAATAGTTATTGGAGGAGACCTGAACATTACTTATGACCCTGCTATAGACCGGCCTAGGACCTCCCACAAAGGCCTTTCTCCTGCTCAATGAGCATTCAGAAAACTGATTGATCTATGTGACATTTGGAGAGTCCTTCATCCCACCAAGAGGGAGTATACATTCACCTCACAAGTACACGGGACTTCCTCCTATATTGATTACTTGCACATCTCTCAGTCCCTCATCCCTGGTGTGCTGGACTCCACCATTTGCCCAGGACCACCCTCAGATCACTCATTGGTTACCTGACAGATTTTTTTTTCAATTCTTCCTAAACAAGGAGGCAGATGAAAAATCAACAATCAACTCTTAAAAGACCCAGGAGTGGTTAAATATATCTCGGACCAAATTACACAGTTTATCTCAACTAACTATAACTCCATAGGTAAACTTGATGTAGACTGGTGTGCACTTAAATCACACCTGAGAGGGGTTCTGATTGGTTTGGCCTCCCGTAGGAGGAAAAAGTGAGAGAAACAATTATTGTCTCTCCTTTCTCAAATTTGGGACAGAGAACCCAAGCTTACTTCTCACTCCTCTGAGCAGTATGGGCAGGAATTAGCGAAATTGAAGGACTCCTATTTAGACCTTCTAAGAGAGCAGGCAGAGTTCGCAATTCTGAAAGCCAAGGCAGCCTACACTGATCAGGGGGAAAAAGCGGGACACATGCTTGCCCTAAGAGTCAAACAACAGAAGTCATCCAGACTAATGGCCGCTGTCTGCTCCAGAGTGGCAACTCCTTAAAAACCTCCCTGGCTGACATTGTAGCAGAATTCAGTTGCTACTATAAGCAGCTGTATGGTACCATGGCAAATCCCCCATCTGAGCAAGTTCTGGACAAATACTTATCAGAGTCCCATTTGCCTTCCCTTTCAGAATCATAGCAACTTTCCCTAATAACTGCTATTTCTCAGGCTGAGTTAGCTAGAGTAATTAAAGACCTTCCCTCAGATAAGACCCCCGGATCAGATGGCTTGTCCTCTAATTTTTATAAAGTATTTGCCAAACAATTGCTCTCTGCCCTCTTACCACTTTATCAACATATCCTTTCTGGTGCTGAGTCCAACAAATCTCTGTTTGAAGCACTGATTGTTCTTCTTCCCAAATCCGAAAAGCATCCAGAGTTAGTGACAAGCTATAGGCCAATATCACTTCTCAACCAAGATATTAAAATTCTGACAAAACTCTTGGCGGATCGTGTGAACAAGGTTCTCCCAGATCTCATAGGACCAGAACAAGTGGATTTTATGAAAGGAAGGTCCTCAGTAGATCATCTGCGTACCCTCACTCACGTCTTCTCAGTCTTCAGGGACACCAAGTTGCCAGCAGCTCTGGTCTCCCTGGATGCCGAAAAGGCATTTGTCAGGGTTAACTGGAACTACTTATTGAGTACCCTGAAGGCATTTGGCTTCCCCTCAGAAATGGATCAGTTCCCTTTATAAGTCTCCGACTGCCCAGATATCTAGAAATGGGGTAATTTCTGACTTATTTCCATTATACTCAGGTACGAGGCAAGGTTGCCTCTTGCTCCCACTTTTCTTCAATATTTGTGTAGAGTCCCTCATACACAGATTAACAGATTGCCAGGAGATCCAAGGCATACCCTTCCATGGTCAAGTAGTTAAAGTCTCTGCTTATGCAGATGATCTTCTCCTCCAACTGTCTCAACCAGTAGTATCTATTCCACCAATGTTGAAAACCATTGAGGGGTTTAGTAAAGTCTCTAATTACAAATTAAACATTGAAAAAACAGTGGTTTTATCTCTTAATCATAGGATACAGAAGCATGAAATCTCTTCCCTGGGGCTTTCCTGGAAATCTGACTCTATGAGATATCTTGGAATTGAATTTACGAGGAATTTAACTCACCTTCAACAGCTCAGATTAGATTCATTTGTTCACATGATTAGCCAAGACCTGAAAAGGTGGTCCTTTCTTCCCATGTCTCTTTGGGGAAGGATTAATCTGATTAAAATGAATGTTTTCCCTTACTTATTTACCCACTTAATCTCTTGAACATGTGGCTTCCCTTGAATTGGTTTAAAAAAATTCATAGCATTCTCACAGACTTTATCTGGGCAGGTAAAAAACCTAGGATGGCATTTCATAAGTTGGCTGAGCCCAAAGCTAAGGAAGCATTGCAGCTGCCACACATCGAGCTCCATTATTGGGTCAGTCATGCCAATAAGTATCTTAGATGGATGACTTATGGAGGATCCCCAGTCTCATTTCCCCTTTTTTCTGGTTTGGCTTAAGGTAGAATTAGCTCTAATAAAAGTCCAGGGTCTCTCCCTGTCAGCAATGTTATGCATAAAATTGCACTCCCTTCCTTTACAATTATGGGCTTCTCCTATAGAAAGCATTAGGGTTCATTCCCAGCTTTGTTCTTTCCTAAAATATAATCACATGACGGACCTGTCTCAAACATTAAGGGTCAAGCCTAACCTTCAGATAGACGGTAAAACTGTCCCGCTGGGCTGGCTCCTACAACTAGGAGACTGCCAACTCAAATATTTTGTTAAAGAAGATGGGATGTGGCTCTGCTCTCTGGAAATTATGAACAAATTTAATAATCCGAATACCAGCATTTTAGGGTTTTCCAATTGTGCCACCTTCTGATAAAAGTCACAGGGGTTATACCACCGCAACCTGCAAATTTATCTTTCCAGTCAGAACTAGGCCCCCCTCACAGGCTTCCCACAAGCAGTTTCCAAAATATATGGTATTCTCTAAAACTGGATCTGTCCTAACAGTTTTGCCCCTACAGCTTTTTGGTCCTCTCATTTCCCGTACAAAACCTTAAATTGGTCTCTCCTATGGCAAAATTGTCACAAATTCCTCAGTCAAGATAGACTCTGGCTTATGAAATTTAAAATATTGCATAATCTTTACTATTCCCCACAAAAGTTAGGCTAGGTATAGCACCCTTCCCCATTTGGTGTAAGCAGGAGGAAGGAAATTTGCTTCACATTTTCTGGAGTCGTTCAAAAGTAGCCCCCCATGGGCCATTATTAAACAGAGGGCAGATCCCCTTTTAGGTTTGTCTGACCTATTTACTGCAGAAATATGCCTATTGTGGGACTTTTCATCTATTTCAGTCCTTAGCAGAAAATATCTTATGGCGCTAATATTGTTGTCCGTTAAAAAGGTGATCTTGAGGCACTGGAAAGATAGCATGGAAATTACTTATACAGAGTGGTTACAAGAACTTTTGGCAAACCTCAGAACTGAGTGGACCATTGCTAATCTTCAGAATAGGTCCAAAAGGTTTAATAGAATTTGGGGTCCCCTGCAATCCTTGTATTCTCTACAACCTATTGGTAATGATGCCTCTACCTCTAACTGATGTGGTATTAGAATGTAGCTCTGTTTTGGGTATATACGGGGAAGGCAAGGGGGGAGGGGGAAAAGGGGGAGAGAATAGATCCTTTATGTGTCTGAATAACTGTTGATTAAGCCATGTATGCTGTAGATCTATTCTCTGTATTGTAAAATCTTAATAAACTTTGAATGGAAAAAAAAACTTAAGTCCCGTTGTTGTCAATGAGCACGCTGCTCATGAAAGGTCAGTGTTTTGCCTAACTCTCTTTGTGGTTGGTGCTGTTTTGGCTGCAGCACTTGTAGCCGTGCTGTTTTTGTATATGGCATAATGACCCTGTGCTGCAGAAGTAAGGATCCATGCTCCTGGCAGCAGCCCATATGGCAAAGTGCCTCCATTTGGCAATAAATGTCTTTCTGGTAAAAGGTTTCCTGGAGGCCAGAAGAATCATGGCCAAAAAGGAAGAAACATCATGAGAAGCTTTAAATACATCCTCAGGAGCCAAGCATGCAGATGTAGGGATATGAGATTGGGATGCAGAAAGGTCCCATGGTTCTGCATGAGCAGATCTGGGTGGATGGGAAGAGGGAAGGGATCCATTACTGACAGTTGCTAGAGGAGGGGGAACAAGATTTGCCATAGCCAAAATGGGGTAATCAGAATCAGGGAGGCCCTCTCCAGCTGGAGCTTGAGTAACACTCGTTGAATGAGTGGAACTGGCAGGAAGGCATATAAGTAGTACCTGTGCCAGGAGAGAGACAGGGTGTCCAAGGAGATACTGACTGAGTCTGAGACGATTGCTCAATATTGAGGTAGCCTGTAATTGTCCGAAGAGGTGAACAGATCAATGTCTGGAGTCCCCCACAGTTAGAATATGTCTTGGAGAACCTCCATTACCAATGTCCTCTTGTGGCCCTGTGCGTGATGGCACAGGTGATCCACAACTATGTTTTGGGCTCCAGGAACATGGACTGCTACAAGATGAAGGTGAAAAGAAAGGGCCTGATGCCAAACCTTCAAGGCCTCATGGCACAAAGCTTGTGACTTTGTGCCCCCTTGCTTGCTGATGTAGAACCAACCCAGGGTGGAGGCATCCATTGTTAGTGTTTGGGTAGGAGGGGCCGACTGAAAGGGTATGCCAATCCAGAGGTGTGCAGGATCCAGCTACCAGAAGAGGGCCCACCACAGGGCCAGGTTCACAAGAATGGAGTCTTCAAAGACCCCTATCTTTTGGTGCAATTGGCGGCAAAGGGGCCACTGAACCGGGGGCATGTGTAAATGGACATACGGCATGGTGAAAATGGCAGCTGCCATGAGGCCTAGGAGCCACATGAACTGGTGCGGTAATTTGGGGAGCTGCACGGCACCACTGTGCAGGGGAAAGGAGCTTCTGAATCCTGTCCTTCGGGAGGAAGGCCCTGCCCTGTGTGGTATCTAAGACTGCTCCAATGTATTGGAGGCATTGAGACAGCTCCATGTGGTACTTGGCTACATTTACTGTCATGCCAAGTTCCCAGAAGAACTCCGGGGTGCATGTGCGAGAGTGGAGAAATCCATCCCAAGATGAGGCTTTTATGAGCCAGTCATCTAAGTATGGGAATATGCAGTGTCCTCTGCGACGAAAGGCCATGGCTACTACCGCTAGGCACTTTGTAAAAACCCTGGGGGTGGAGGAAAGACTGAAGGGCAAAGCGCAGAATTGGCAATGGTATCCCAGTAGTTGGAATCAGAGGTACTGCTGATGGGCCGCGTGTATTTTGATATGAAGGTATGCGTCTTTCATGTCTAGGGTGCATAGCCAGTCTCTATCATTTAAAAGAGGTAAGATTGTTTGCAGAGTGACCATATAGAATGTCTTGTACTGGATGAACCAGTTGAGATCCTGAAGATCCAGGACAGGGCAGAGGTCGTCTGTGCACTTAGGGACCAGAAAGAAATGTGAATAAAAGTCCTTGCCTAGCTTAGTTAGAGGTACAGGTTGAACCACCTGCTTTTGAATCAAAGAGTGGAGTTCGTTCATCAGAAAAGGAACATGGTCTGGGGAGGGGGTATGATGGCTGCCAAGGCAGGTGTGGAAGGGGAGTGGCTGTGAGCTCCAAAGTATGGCCCATAAGAATAAGTTGCAGTACCCATTTGTCTGTTGTAATTTGTCTCCAAGCCTCCAAGTGGAGAAAGAAATGTCCGACCACTACTTCTGAGGCCTGCAGAGGATGGCAGGGGAGGCTGGTAGAGAAGTCAAAAGGTAGTGGTAGTGGCCGCGGTAGGGGTGGCTCTGCTGTCCTTGGTAGTTGAGGCAGAGACACTGCCAAGAGGCTGGACCGGTCATTTTTTGGTTGGTTGGTGGGCTGGGACTTTCTGGCGAGAGGCACGATGAAACTGAAAGGATTGAAATGGCTGTCTTTGAGAGGAAGATGGCTGAACATAGTACATCATGTGGACCATATGGAGAGTATGGCATGTGGCCTGCAATTCATTAAATATGCCTTCTGTTTCTGTGCCTAGGAGCTTGTGTCCACTAAAGGGAGCATTTTAGATGGACTGTTGTACATCAGGGGTAAAACCTGAGACACGGAGCCATGCATGGCACCAGAGGGAAATACCAGTTGCCAAGGCACACACAGAGGCATCTACCGCATCATAGTTGGCACGGAGAAGATAACGAGTGATACTGGCACCCATCTTAAAGGTAGCTAGCAACTGGTCAGTGTCTGTGGATTGGGGAAACTTTGCTGCTACTTCAGAGGTGGCATCTCAAAGTGTTTTCTGGTACATGAGCATATGTCCCATATAGTTCAGGACACACATGACCAGGGTGGATGAGGCATATACTCTTTTTCCCATCAAGCCCAATTTTCTGGACTTGCTGTCAGGAGGCAGAGTACTCAAGTGTTTGGGACACCTGGTCCTATCATGTGCAGCATTTATGACCACAGAATTCACCTGGAGAGCCATTGAAAAAAGGGGCGGTCTGCTGGGGCCTGGTAAAGGTGGCCTGCCTTCTTAGAAATGGGAGGGACTGTGTAAGGATGGTGCAAACTGCAGAGATGACTTTCTGATAGGCCTAGTTAAGTGGAGGAACCACAGTGGCAGGGCCCTCTGGTATGTCCAAATATTCAGCCAAGTTTCAGCATTGCTTGTCTTGTTCAGTGGTTGCAAACCCCATGACCTGCTGGGTCATAATGTCTAAGAAACTGGGGTCACCTGGAGGAGAGCAGGGAGTATAAAGCTTGGGATCCTCCCCTACTGAGGACAGAGTAGAGGCACTGGAGGGGGTATGCACCCCCATCATCCTCAGTTGGGTCCTCTGACGACTTCCATATAGTCCAAATCCTCCTCCTCCATTCCCGGGAATGAGGGAGGAATGGGAGGCTCATGGTGAACCCTCTTTTGGGGGAGGCGATGGAGTTGAGGGGATGGAGGTGGAGGCTGTTGCATGGCCTGCATGACCTCCAACACCATTTTGACCATAGAGGCAACTTTGACAGTGGGAGTCATTGACAAAGCTGAAGAGGAAGGAGGAAGAACCCCTGTGAACCCCATGCGAGAGACGGACATTACTGAGGGGGATCGGCCAGAGCTGTGGACAGAGCTGAGAGCCTGAAGTCAAAGGAGCAACACCCAATGCCTGGACCAATGGGCCGTGATGAGAGATGGGCCATGACGGTGGTGGCAAGGATGTTAAGTCCGTCGAGGCCAAACCCTGACCCATGCTAGAGTGCCAAGAAGGGGCAGAAAATGGAGACGTTGATGAATGCTGGAAAACAGAGGCCAGCAACAAAGGACCCAGTCCAATGCTGGAGAGACTGGTCATCAACGAGGATTGAGGACTCATCAATGGAGCGGCCTGGTAAGTATCCAGGACTAGTAAAGCCTCAGACAGGTGTGGCGATGAGAGAACTGGCAAGATGCTCATCAACAGAGGAAGCTCTTGGGCTCTTCAGGAGGCCTGAATGTTCTGGGATAAGGCCGTCAAGACCATCTAGGTTTTTTGCACTGGAGTGGAAGAGGCCCTAGCCATCAGCGAGTGACCAGAGGTGAAAGCCGTCGACGGCTGAGGGCTCTTACCTTTATCACTCAAGGCCTTGTCTTTGTCTCGGTGCTTGTGCTTAGATGAGGAATGGTGTTTTGACTGGGATGCCTGGGAGCTCGTCTACAGGGACCGAGATGAAGAGGAGCCGGACTGCAATTCCTTTTCTATGAAAGCCACCTTCTGCTCCATGATGTATGATTCCAGTCCCTGAAGTCATCGATGGTGTGTGGCCTGGCTGAATTCCTGGCAGTGAGGACAGGGTTGAACATTGTGGGCAAGTCCCAGACACTGAACACAGCGAGAGTGGTTGTCAAATCTGTAGATTTTTCTTCCAGAATGGCACTTGTGGAAAAGGGAATCCAAACTGGACATGAGGGAAAACAAACAAAAAAGTGAACGTTCCTCGTTGAAGGTAGCATTGACTCACTTGCGGTGAAAGCAGCACATGAAGCGAGCTGGAAGACGGTGGGAAAAGAACTGAGGCCACTTGGGGTGGCCCACATATTTATACATATGCATGGACTGACGTCATTGTGGACGGCCCCCAGTCAACACTGCTAGTGAAAGCCACCGTGAAAGAGCCCCTCTGGCAGTCATTTCCAAAATGTATGACCTGCCACAAGAGATACGCTTGAAGATCTTTTATTTTACAATCTTTTTTCACCCAGACTAACTTAACTGAGGTAGAGTATCTTGTTTTTAGTGGGACCCAGCATCTATCTAATTTCTACAGCTGGGAGGATTGAAGTGCAGTGAGGTGAAATGACTTGTTCAGGGTTATACAGTGAGACAGAGTGTGGTGAGGGACTGTGTAAGGGTTGGGTTCATGCACAGGCAAAATTGGCAGCAGCTGTGGTCCACTTAATCTAAATAAAGGTACAGTAAATGTGCAGTATATGCTATCTTTCAAAGATCCGAAGCACCTCACACAAAACAAACAACACAAACAGAAAATAACGCAACCAGCCTCTCTCCTCAGCCAGCTCCAGGCAGGTTACCAGAGAGCACTCAAAGGGTTAAGCCAGACCCTGAGAGCTGTTCTGTGGGAGAAACTGCCCAGAGACATGATGTCTGGATTTTCATGCTGTGAATGGTCTGAATTACCTAAGAGTGAGAAACTAGGCATGAATATGCATAGTTCTGCCCTTTCCCCAATACCTTATATAAGGGGAAGGCATCGGGGCAGTTTGGGCCTGGCTACCTTGGGACTACAGATAGAGAGAGAGAGAAAGCGAGAGAGGGGGGCAGTCCAGCCTCTCTGACTGCAACTTGGCCGTGGGGGCACGTGGTCCCAGGGATGGTGGCAGGGTTCCTGGGATCAGGTGGAACTGATTCCCTTGTGCCTGGTCTCCAGAGAAGAAGACTGTTGGGAGCAGCAGGAGGGATGGAGGACCCAGGGACTCTCCTCGAACGGAGCAGAGAAATCAGACCTGAAAGCATACTTGGGAGAGTGGTGGGCCACTCCGCAAGAGAAGTCACTAGAGCTCTTGTGAAGTTACTCCCAACAGAGTGAAAAGGAATTGGGAGAAGTCAGTTTGTGTTTGGAGCACAAATGCAAGCTAACCTCGATAGAGTATTGCTTATTGCATAAAGTTGTAAGCACTTCATATTGAAATCCCTGGCAGGTAGCTGAATGGATTGACATCAAGCAGGAGGAGGCCTGGCAAGGGCTGGGGTTGGTAAGTCCCATGTGAGGGGCCAGACATGGGAGTCTGCTTTTTGGGCCACTAGGGCTATCAGTGAAGTGTCGAAGGAAGATACACACAGCCAGACAAACCAATATCATATGCTATTAGACTTTTATATTTCTTGTCCTACTAGGCACATTAAGACACATACTGGAACAGCTCCCCCCCCAGGTACAAGCTTGCTCTGTCCGGGGAGAGTGCCACTGCACAGTCTTGGGAGCACCAGGGCTCCAGGGACCCTTCAAGGAAGGTTAAGGATATGTAGGGTTGAAAGAGACCCAGTACCTCATTGCAATATGTAATTATACCCCTTTAGTTAAAGGGGTAACCCTGGAAATAATACAGCCGAGGGTGGGCAATAGGCCCCATAAGCAGCTGGGTACCATCAGGTCAGTGTATAACAGCAGCTGTAATATTGTGTACACATTAGATGTGGGGGAGGCATGTCAAAGCCCCAGGAATATATGATGTGATGTACTGTATGTGTAGGGCATGGCTCAAGTAGGACGTTGTACTACAATGTGGGCAACTACCATTATAATGAGATACATGGCCAAAGAAATGCCTGGAGAGTTGTGTCTCACCTGGGCAACTAAATAGTAAGACCACCATACTTGATCCCAAGTCCTGTATGTACATTCTAGTTTGTGTGTGATCTCATGTTAATGCTGCCCAGAATATGATTTTAAGGTGTCCCTGATCCACACTGCTGCTGTCCTGTGATGGCAAAGTGACTGGTGTTGGCACAGTACTAGTATTTCATGGTGTAAGGTGGGCACTGTCCTGGATGAGATGCCATTATATATCTCTAGACAGAAGAGTGTTACCCAACTCTTACAACAACTTGCGGCAATTTATTAAATATATAAAAACTATGCATGCATTATTACAGAAATGCTTGGTCAAATATAATTGTTTGTATCCCTTTTTGAAAGCTTTCCAGCATGGGGGTTGAATGCAAATGATGTAAAAGTTTATTAGGTGCTGCTGCTGAGAAAGCTTAGTCTCTTACTACTGTTGTTTTAATTTAGGTTTTGGTACTGACAGTAGCACTCTTTCAGAAGAATGTCAGAATCATGGGGGGACATAGAGTCCCTGTCTTGAACTTTTTTCTATCTGTGGCACATCTGTTTACTATGTCAAATTAATGGAGAACGTGGGTGAACAGAGCAGATCTGTCATAATCTGAAAGTCTATGAAAAATTCTTTGAAATAAGGTATTGGGCTTACCTTACCTGTAAGTATCTGCAGTTCTGAAACAGTCATGTCTATGCCAGCCCTATATTAAATCAACACTGTAGCCATTTCATGGAGTCTTGAGACAGACAGTGATGTCACAGCTGCAGAGAATCCGCATAATAATATCCAGTCTTTCCAACTGTGGCATCATGTTGTGTCTGAAGGTTCTGTGAAATGGCTGCTGTCTTATTTAAGATAGGACAGATTTAGATAGGGATATCGTCTTTGACAATGGACGCTGGCTGCACAAGACCCCTCCTGAATACCAATCAATCAATCACTGCACTGCTGACTCCTATAGTTAAGTCTAATACCTAAAACACTTCACTATCTTTCAGACTTTGAGGGATCCAAAACGCCCATGTTCCCCTTTAAATGCAGGCTATGTATCTGAGAGTCAGAAGAAGTGAGGCTTGAGTGTGATTTGTTCCCATAGTGCAGTTCTCAGAGCAGTGCTGCCCCCGGGGCAGCACCCTTTAGCTTCTCCTCCTCCAGCTTGCTCCTATTGGTGGATTTCACCCACTGGCAGCGCTGCCCCTGGGGCAGCACCCTCACGATTCACCTCCCACTTATCCTTTTGGTGGATTTCCTTCCCTGCCTCCAGGGCAGCAACCTGTGGTTGTTACTTCCCACAAATCAGATTGTTGCAAGTCTGAGGAATTGAGGGTTTAAAGTACAGATGAGAATGTTATGGAAATGCTCCCCCCCAGCAATGTGCACTGCTTTTCTTTGAATTTTGGTGGCTCAAGGTGTATGTCTGTCTGCATCCAAAAGAGCCAGACCTTAAGGATTCAAATCTCAACCAGAGAAATTTTTTTGTGCTTTGTGCCAAACTCAGTAGTGAGCATTTAATCATATAAGTGTCATAAATCATTACCTTTTTTTAATATTGCTAAATTAAGACAGACATAAGCAAGAGAATATATTTTATTTATAAATTGTAGTAAATGGGACAGTGCCATGATGTTTGGTTACTGGCTCTGTCCTGGGTCAGTGCCATGATGGTTGGTTTCTGTTGGCTACCCCTGGGGTAGTGCTGTTGCTGCCCCGGGGCAGCGCCTGTGTAATTGGTTCCCATGGGCTGCCCCTGGGGCACTGTTTTTTCTGCCCCTGGGGAAGCACCTGTGTAATTAGTTCCCATGAGCTGCCCCTGTGGCAGTGTCCTTACTGCCCCTGGGGCAGTACCTGTGTAATTGGTTCCCATGGGCTGCCCCTGGGGCACTGTCTTTGCTGTCCCTGAGGCAGCACCTGTGTAATTGGTTCCCATGAGCTGCCCCTGGGGCAGTACCTGTGTAATTTGTTACCGTGGGCTGCCCCTGGGGCAGCATTGTGTAGTTGGCTCCTACTGGCTGCCCCTGGGCTAATGTTTGGGTATTTGTTCCTGTGCACTGCCCCAGGGGCAGGTAGCAGGCATCAGCTACACAGGCACTGCCCCAGGGATACCCCGTGGGAACCAATTACACATGCACTGCCACAGGGACAGTGAGGAAAATTCCCCAAGGGCAACCCATGGGAACCAATTACACAGGCACTGCCCCATGGGTAGCAAGGACACTGCCTCAGGGGCAGCATACAGGAACCAATTACACATGCACTTCCCCAGGGGCAGTGAGGACACTGTCCCGGGGCAGCCTGTGGGAACCAATTACACAGGCACTGCCCCAGTGGCAGCCCACAGGAACCAGTTACACAGGCACTGCCCCAGGGGCAGTAAGGACACTGCCCCCAGGGCAGCCCATGGGAACCAATTACACAGGCACTGCCCCAAGGGCAGCCCATGGGAACCAATTATATAGACACTGCCCCGGGGCAGCCCACAGGAATCAATTACACAGGCAATGCCCCAGGGGCAGCAAGGACACTGCCCCAGGGGCAGCCCATGGGAACCAATTACACAGGTGCTGCCTCAGGGGCAGCAAGAGCACTGCCTGGGACAGCCAACAGAAACCAACCATCATGACACTGACCCAGGGCAGCACCAGTAACCAATCATAATGGCACTGCCCCATTTATTACAATTTATAAATAAAATATATTCTCTCGCTTATGTCTGTCTTAATTTAGCAATATTAAAAAAAGGTAATGATTTGTGACACTTATATGATTAAATGCTCACAACTGAGTTTGGTACAAAGCACAAAAAAATGTCCATGGTTAAGATTTGAACCCTTGAAGTCTGGCTCTTCTGGATGCAGACAGACATTGCACCTTGAGCCACCAAAATTCAAAGACAAGCAGTGCACATTGCTGGGGAGAGTATTTCCATAACATTCTCATCTACACTTAAAACCCTCAATTCCTCAGACTTGCAGCAATCAGATTTGTGGGAAGTAACAGCCAAAGGTTGCTACCCTGGGGGCAGGGGACGAAATCCACCAATAGGAGTAAGCTGGAGGAGGAGGAGCTAAAGAGTGCTGCCCCAGGGGCAGCATTGCCCCGAGAACCGCACTATGGGAACAAATCACACTAGCGCTTCACTTGCCAGGTCTCACAATATTCTTTGCTACTGCTGGATTTGGGCTTTGAGTGGAGTCAGGGGAGGGGAGCCTGGCCTACTCAAGTCTTAGGCCCCTAATTACCTTGATCTGGTTCTGCTGCAAAGAACACTTTTCTCAGGATATTCTTTATGTTTTATTACCCTTTGCTTAAGATTAAGCAGAAGCCCTAGAATTTGCATTTACAAATAAGTAACATTTGGGGAAAACTTAAGCTAGTGGATGCAGGAGAGAGGGGGTTATGAGTAAGTGCTGACCCAATAAACACCTCCTGACCCACCATTTGTATCAAGAAATGAGTAGCAATTGTCTCCTTCTGTTTGTTATACTTGTTTTTTAATCTTCTTACCTGTTGATCAAAAAGTGCCCAGAACATTGGCAATGGAATGTACAGGACCAGAACTCGTAGCACCATCTTGATCTCCTTAATAAGTTGCTCCTGTATTTTTAATTATTAAAACAAAAAGTTTAAATATTGGCTTTATCCATGTGATGCTCTGTTCTTTTTAATAGAAATGACACCACCTAAAATGTTATTATTTATTATTTCAAAAGTTTTGCCAGGGAAGGCATACTGAACTGATAACATATTGTTTCCAGATGTGTCCTGGGGATATGGGTAAAGAAGATAGTACAAGAGGAGAAAAAAAACAAAACAAATAGTATTTATTTATTTATTATCTAGGAGAAACACCTTTGAGCTAGAAGTTCATTTACAAAGGTTTCACGTTATAGCAAGTACAAGTTACAGGCATACAGCACATAGTAAAATACAATCAAAGATACAAGATTTGTGCAAATCAATTGAAGATGACATATAAATAGACAAATACATATTTGGCACATAAATTCGGCAGCAGCCAAGTGACTGACTTTGTTTGGCAGGAGAAAGAGCAGGAAGATAGAGTCAGAGGCAGTCAGGAACTGATAAAGAGGGGGTGGGGGAGGGGTTACGGGTGAGTGAGATGGGTTGTGATCGGTAGGGCGGAAAGAGGTAGGGGCAGATAAGATAAGTAGAGTGAGAGAGAGAGTATAGGGGGTATTAGAGAGCAGGTGATTTAGACTGAGGGGTTAGGAAGGGTAGAAACAGCATTACAAAAATGATAGTCTTATAGGGGCAATACTGTACAGTCAGATGGAACATAACTCTTTAAACATTGTAAGGTAAATTAGTGCAGCGCCAACTAGGTACAAGTGATACATAAAAAAATTGAGTTGGATAGATAAGGGAAAATTACCCCAACAGGCATGGGGGAGGAGAGCAATATGGCCAGGGGAAATAAGTAGGGGGGAAGGAGATCAAATAAGGTAAAGGGTCATGAACAAATTCAGGTGAGAGTAGAAAAGTCATGAAATAGAGACTTAAGAGAGAAGGGAGAAGAGGCATTTTTTATTTTATTGTAAAAGTAAGACTTTCTTATTGTTATTATTACTTTTGCTAATTTAGTACACAGTACAAATCTCTATATAAGTTCTAAGACAGAAATCAACTTGGCATTAAAAAACACTACCTAGTCACACCCTAGTAGAAAGAGGGCTTGAAGAGAAGAGTGGGAAAATGCGCAGAGTCCTGTTAGATGCTGCCACTGTGCTCCTTGCCCAGTTGTGGGCTCAAACTGCTGGGTACCATCTTTCCTTTGCTCCTGTTTGGTACTGGCTTCCATCCATGCCCAGTTAGACAGCCATATCTGGAGGGGAAAGTCTGGGGCGGGCAAAGAGCAGTTTGTATCTGGGGCTAGTGTTGCCCGCTCCAGAAAGGCATGTAGGTAAGCTTGCAGAATGGGCTGAAGCGGTGGTTGACTCTGCCACAAAATGTAGAAGGAATGTAAGTAAAACAACAAAACAACAAATAACTCCTTTTAAGCAATAACAGTAGTAAGGAGGGGCTGTGGACATGGCCTACCTAGACTTTAGCAAGGCATTTGACACAGTCCCACACAAAAGATTAATAAACGAGTTAGCCAGCCTGGGAGTGGGTCCCAAGGTGGTAGCCTGGGTAAAACACTGACTGGACAACAGGGCACAGAGGGTAACAGTAAACGGTGTCCACACTGAAGAAAAGGGGGTAGGTACCGCAGGGTTCAGTAGTGGGACCGGTCCTTTTTAATGTCTTTATAAGTGACATTGCAGAGGGACTGGAAGGAAAAGTATGCCTCTTTGCAGATGACACAAAGATTTGCAACAGGGTTGACACACAAGGGGGGTGAAAAGGATGAGAAAAGACTTGGCAAGGTTGGAGGGATGGTTAAAAGTATGGCAGCTTAAATTCAGTGCAAAGAAGTGCAAAGTAATGCACCTGGGAAACAAAAACCCAGGGGAAGAGTACACAATTTGGGGGAGGGGGTTCTAATAACAACAAAAATGGAAAGGGACCTGGGGGTAGTCATATCAGATGACCTAAAAGTAAGCAAGCAATGTGAGAAGGCAGTAAGGAGGGCTGGGGGAATACTGGGATGTATAGGGAGAGGCATCACCAGTAGAAAACAAGAAGTTGTTATCCCTCTGTACAGACAGTTGGTGAGACCCCATCTGAAGTACTGCATGCAGTTCTGGAGATCCCATCTCCACAAAGACATAGACAGGATGGAAGCAGTCCAGAGGAGGGCAACTAAAATGGAGCAGGATCTGCACCAGAAGCTGTATGAAGAGAGACTAAAGGAGTTTCAAATGTATACCCTCGAGGAAAGGAGGGAAGAGGAGGGACATGATAGAAGCTTTCAAGTACCTCAAGGGAATCAACAAAGTCCAAGAGCATAGCATCTTTCAGAAAAAGATGTGCAAGAACAAGGGCGCACAATTTGAAGATAGAGGGGGGACAACTCAGGGGAAACATGAAGAAGGATTTTTCACAGAGAGGGTGGTGGATGCATGGAACGGCCTTCCTGAGGAGGTTGTGGGGACAAAAACAGTGGAGGAATTCAAGAATGCATGGGACAGACATAAGGCAATTCTGGTGAGGGTTTGAAAGAAGTAGGCTGTTGGTTAACTAGGATCTGCAGCTTATCCAATAGGTAGGGAAATGGGCAGACTGGGTGGGCCAAGCGGTCCTTAACTGCCATCAAAGTCTATGTTTCTGTGTTTCTAAGTGAGCCAGCAACAAATCAATGCTATATTTTCTTGAAGAAATTAATTCCTGAGGTACTGTATTTGTTTGTGAACGACTGCTCTCATTTCTCATAGCATTTCTAAAGTATTTGCATACAAATTTATAAGCGTGTACCTTTCCCTATTCATCCTGTCTGAAAAAATGTCCCATTACCTCCTGCCAAAGTACTGGGTACAATGCATGAAGTGCTTGTTGCAATGCTGCCTGAGCCTGCACCAGTGCATTGGGCATCTGTGTAAATGTGCAGTGGCAAAGCAGCAGCAAAATGGTGAAGACTGCAGCATTACATTCCAGGTAGTGTAAACACACCTTTCGTTTAGGTATTTTTTTAAATTCATTTAGTTATGTTTAAAGTAGTTTTATAACATGGTAATTTAAGGACAGATGGGACTCTGGGTCCTTCAAGTCCACCCCCTCCCGCTTCATAAGTAGGGGTGAGATAAGTATAGTATGCTGTGCAAACAAAGGATTTCCTACCCATTGTACTATCCATGGTACTTAGTGATTTCCTTGGTAATCAGAAATATGTCTAGGCTTACCTTAAATAGAGAAGTCATGCCAAGATAATATCAGAGGGAGGCATACAATTAAAAATAATTCAAGGAAAGGCACTATATTACATATTTATAGTCGTCTCGTGAAAAAAAAATGAATTAGATGGGAATTGGGGGGGGGGGGCATGTGCCCCCAGAATGTACAGGCATGCTGGCCCTGCCTTAAAGTACTATGTTCATGTCCACTGTCTCCACTGGTAGACTGTTTCAGGGGCTCACCATCTTTGGTGATAAAAGTGCCTCATATCATTACTCCTGAATGTACCACCCTTGAGCTTCAGGACAAGAGCTCATGTCCTGCTGCAAGACACCAGGTCAGACATCTCCAATTGTTCGATCTTGTGAATACTCTTGAGTATGGCATAGCGTGAAATCATGACCCCTCTCATCCTCCTTTTCTTCATGGTAGTCTTGATAAGGGCCTTCAGCCTGTCCTCATAGCTCGTGTTCCCCATACCACTGATAATTTTGGTGACTGAGTTGCACCCTCCATACAATGTCAATGTTCCATTTGGATTGAGTGGACTAGAACAGCATGCAGTACTACAGGTGGAGCCTGACTAGGGCCTTGTAAAGTGGCAGGATTACTTTCACTGCTCTACTGGTCACCCCTCGTCCACTTTTGATGCACCTCAGCATTCTGTGGACCATCTTGACTGCAATCATGTACTCTATGTCTTGCTTTAGCCCACATCTTTTTTGACCTCCAGGTCATTTTCCTCCTCAATTAAAGAAGGAGAGGCCCCAGACACTGTGTAGACCCTGCTTCTGTCCCCCCTTAGTGTAGCACCTTGCATTTGGCTACATTGCATCTACATTTTCAGGAGTAAACCAACTGCCAAGTTCGTTAAGGTCCTCGTGAAGTTTTCCCATCTTCAAGGGAGTTCATCTCCCTAGCCATAACTAAATGAATTTAAAAAAATACCTAAATGAAAGGTGTGTTTACACTACCTGGAATGTAATGCTGCAGTCTTCACCATTTTGCTGCTGCTTTGCCGCTGCACGTTTATTTATTTATTTATTTATTTATTCCCACTTATTATTCCACATAAACTCATATACCACTTATCCTACTCTCTACATAAATCCTTGGTGAGCAAAATTCCTCTGCCAACTCCTTTCACCCATCATAAACTGTGGCACTTCCTCCTCCTAGCATTACTATTAGCTGGGGACATCGAGCTAAACCCGGGACCCGTAACAACAAACCAGCCACCAAATAATGCAACATGGCTAGACTCCAAGGGACTATGAATTGCACACATGAATATTAGGAGCCTCCTTCACAATCTAACTGAACTTGAGGCATGGGTTGCACAGAACCACCCTGACATCCTCTGCCTGTCAGAGACCTGGTTAAAACCCTCTACTGCTGACCCCCTATGCGCTATACCTAACTACAATCTCATCAGGCAAGACAGGACCGCCTCTAAACGCGTGGGTGAAGTTGCAATCTACTACAAACAACACCTGCTGCTAGTCCAAAACGCGCTACCTACCCTATCTCTCTGTGAAGTGCTCCATGCAACGCTTCTACTAGGCTCAAAGAAGTTACACATAATTTGTGCCTATAACCCTCCTGCGGGAGGGATAAAAGGCCTAGAAGATCTCCTCTTACTAGTAGACAGCACCATTGGCCATAACGAAGTCCTCGTACTGGGTGACTTAAACCTAAACTGGGCTAGCAAATCGAATCAGGCCTCCCGCACCTTAGTACAAGGTCACAACTTTCATCAGTTGATCTCTGACCCTACAAGGGTTATGGCCTCTCGGACTAGTACCGCTTATTGATTGGATCCTTACAAACCACCCTGACAGCATCAGTTGCGCCAGTACCCTTCCAGATGTAATCAGTGATCACTCCCCGATCTATTGCATCTGGCACTCAAATAATAAACCATCTCCCCCCCAAAACTCATCACATTCTACAATCTCTCCAACTTCAATCCTATTCATTTTACACACGACCTATCAACGATTGACTGGACCTCCCTACACACTGCATCTAATGTCCAGTCTGCCCTTGATAGTTTCCTTGTAAAATTTGGTCAGCTCCAAGACACCTATGCCCCACGGATCACCAGGTGCTTTCGTGGTACCCAGACTAAGTGGCTAACAAAAGATCTACTAACCCAGATAAGGGCCAGAGACAAGGCCTGGCGTTGTTTTAAGTCCACAGGGATGCAATCTGACTACTGCCACTACCGCTCACTGAGAAACGCTTGCAAAAGAAACATCCGTCTATCCAAAAGCTCTTTCTGCAGGGACCTTCTAACAAAAGCCTCTGGGGACTCCAAGAAATTCTGGACCACCATAAAAACCCTCCTGGGTTCTAATCACAAGGCCCATACAAATGACATGCTGTTAAATGGCATACATTGTAACAACCCATTAACCATAGCTAACACCTTCAATCACCATTTCTCAGATTTAACAAGCTACCTGACCTCCTTCCCAACTGGTCTCACTGCTCCACCCCAATGCGACACCAAACCTCCACTTCCGAACCCCCCCTTTAGGTTCTGGAGCATTCAAAAAAGAGAAGTACAACAATTGCTACTCTCCATTCCTGACAATACCAGCCCAGGATCGGATGGTCTTGAACCTAGGCTCCTGAAGGTTGGGCCCCTTTCATAGCTTCCCCACTAACCAAAATCTTCAATATGTCCCTATGCTGTGGTACAGTTCCAAATATATGGAAAATTGCTAAAGTCACCCCTATTCCTAAGAAAGGAGACCCAAAGGAAATCAAGAACTATCATCCCATCGCTATACTCTCTGTACTAAGCAAAATCCTTGAAAAACTAGTTGCCACCCAAACAATAGAATACCTCCAAAAATACAACCTCCTTTCTAGCTCTCAACACGGATTCTGTAAAGGTCACAGCACCACCACCGCCCTGCTAAAACTGACAAGTGACATCTTTTCCTCCATGGACTTAGGCCTCTTGACAGGCGCAGTTTTCATCGACCTAACTAAAGCATTTGACCTGGTCAACCACACACTTCTTCTTGCAAAACTACAGTCATTTGGGTTCTCCTCAGATACTATTACCTGGTTCAAAAGCTACCTGACTGACAGACAACAGGCTGGTGTCTTCAATTCAGCCATCTCAGATCCTGCACCGATCCACGTTGGAGTACCCCAGGGCTCCATACTTGGTCCTCTGCTTTTCACTATATTCATTGATGACATCCCTTAACTGCACCAACTGCTCATCTCTGCTCTATGCAGACGATTTGGTTATCTACCAAGTGCAAAACTGCGATTGCCTAAACCATCCCTTGCTGTGGACTTCGCGAGTATCCAAACCTGGCTCACTGATAATAAACTAGTCCACAACTCCATCAAATCCTGCTCAATGCTGTTTGGCTCGCCGGCCAGACTCAAATCAAATCTAATCCCCTTATTATCTCATGCGCGGACAGCTCTCCTCTACCCTCTGCCAAATCCTTTAAATATCTTGGTGTCACCCTGGACGAATCTCTTGACCTCGACCTCCATATCCCCACTATCTGTAAGTTCGTAAACGCCAAGATAGGAAGTGCCTATCGCACCAGCTACGCTCTCACCCCTCAAGCCAGACTAGCTGTGGCTCAAGGCTTCCTTCTACCGGCTCTAGCATATGGCTCTGCAATCTACCTATCTGCATCTAAATCCTCCCTCCATAAATGGGATACCACTTACAATAGCATCTGCCGCTATGCCTCTGCATCACCACGTTTCAAGCACCACTGCCAGCTCTATATGGACCTAAAATGTCTTAGCCCCGCCACCTATCGTCTCCAGTCCTTTGGATCATTAATTGACTCTGTCACCAGAACAGGCCTCCTCCTATCCCTTTCCTCTGCTCTGGAATTACAACCTCTCACCTATGAACTACGATCAACTGAAAAAGCCCTTCTGCACATTCCAAGATGCAGAACAAACATAGTCACACGCGCCTTCTCTCATACAGCTCCTAAATACTGGAACTCTATACCCTTCTCTATCCGTCAAGCGACCACCCATGCTACCTTTAAGAAACTACACCGTGATCACTTGCACACCATAAACCCCTGCACTTGCTTTAACCCACCTTGAACCTTCACCCCTCCCTGCTCTCTTCTACATCTCCAGATAATCCACCTCCTTGATACCTCTTCCCCCTCCTCTCTTAGTCCTAGCCTGCCCACTCTTACCCCTCCTCTCTCCCTACTTTCTCTCCTCCTCCTCTCCACAGTCTTGGCACTTTTTGTACTGTACCTCACTACCTATTCTCCTTTGAACTATTTTCCTGTGTTACCCATTCCAATCTGTAACTTGATTTCACAGTACTTTTACTTTCATTATTCATTTTGTCAATGCGCTTGTATCTACTATCAAAACATTGTTTTCTTACTCTGATTTGTACTGCTTTCATGTGCTGTGTCACATGTATATTGTTTGTCTGTAAACTGTCTTCTCCTGGGTCGTGCCTGAAAATAGGCATTGTTTGCCTAGTGCTCTTACCCGGTTACCAAAAGCAAAATAAAAATAAAAATAAATTAAATAAATAAATAGCCAGCTTAGTTTCATCTGAGAATGTAAGAAGCCTGCTGCAGACCTGAGCTTCCAGGTCATTGATGAAGATGTTAAAGAGCAGTGGCCCCAGTACTGATCCCTGAGGGACACTGATGATTACTTCTCACCACCCATAGCGCCCATCTACTACCACCCTCTGCTTCCTGCCACCATGCTACTCAGCAATCTATCTTGTATATTTCTCGTGTGTACCACACTTGAGTTACTTTACCCTTGAACTTGTCATGCACCACAGAATCAATGGCCTTGCTAAAATCCAGATAGAGTTTATCTTCCACAACTCTACCCATGTCCGTCTTCCTGATCACCCCCTCAAAGAAGATATCAGGTTAGTTTGGTATGATCTGCCCCACATAAAGCCATGCTGAGGGGAGTAGGTAGAAACCTTGGCCTCAACCAAATATTCCATTATTTTGTCCTTGATAATGGCCTACAAGGCCTTGCCAAGCACTGATTACAGGCTGAAAAGCTTGTAGTTACCTGTGTGCAAGCGTGTCCATGTCTTAAAGATGGGAAACACAGTAACTATTTTCTGGTTCTTTGAAACTACACCTACTGTGTCTGGATAGACTCCTGCAAAATTACTGCAAGTGGCACTGTCACTTGTTCCTTTAGCTCCACTATGATCCTGGAGCAATGGCAGATCTAGAGAGATATTAGGGGGGGGTTAGAACCCCCCTTTTCATCCCCAGTTCTACAAATTTATTGGTATTATTATTATTCTTTGGTAACTGGGTAAGGCTAACTTGGCACAAGTGCCTGTTTTCTGGGGTGACCAGGGAGTACTGGGGAGGTTAAGTGACTTCCTCAGAATCACACAGTATGTAAGTGGAGGTTGTGTGAATACAACTCAGGTCTGCTGGAGGTACCAAGTACCAAGCTCATTCACAGCACATTACTCTAACCTCCATGCCATACTGCCAGCCCATTTAATGGGTTCTTCTCTCTTGATCTCAGTAAAAATGTGTCGACCCCCCCCCCCCTTTACTACATCTCTAGATCCGTCCCTGTGGGCTGTATCCTATCTGTCCCTGTACCTGGCTTAATATTTGCTAGCAAGTCAGTTAGCAGGGCACACATAATGATCACTGGCTGCTTTGTTGTGGCTACCCTTGATGTTGTGAACCCTCACAGTGGGCTCCCTTCCCACATCAGGGGCTCTTTGGTAAACACTCATGTAAAGTACTGGTTAAGCATCTCAGTCATCTCCTCTGGCTAGGTCCCTCCCCTGATCCTTGTTTTGAAGGGCCCAATCCCCCTACTTTACCTTCATCCTTCCATCCATATACAGGAAGAAGGCACTGGTGTTCTCCGTGGCTCCCTCTATCCTGGCTTCTACCCCTTTCTTGGCTTTCATAAGTTTAGTTTTGCAGCCCCTTTGTTCTCCTCGCTGGCCAAGAATCAAACTGTCTCTTTCCAGCAGTCATATACAGTACATTCTTTTGTTAAGAATTGGTTGTCTTATGTCCTCACTGAGTCAGGAAGGTCTCCTCTGGTGGTCTTTTTTCCCCCTCACTGCTTACAGGAATGGTGACTGCTGCAGCTTCTTCAAGCACTTTCTTCAACAAGCACCACATGTGCTTTGCATTACCAGACTCATGTATTCGCTCCAGACACTTGGACACCAGGTCCTTCATTCCTTCAGCTTGGCAAGGTCAGCCTTTTTGAAGTTTCTGGTGCTTGTGGCTGAAGTCTGGATAGTTTTTCCTGTCACCAGGGTGAAGGTTACCCAGCTGTGGTCACTGTCTCCCACCAGTTCTTTGACTTTTAAACTGGAGGTGGCTACATCCCCACTGTTGAGAACAAGGTCAAGAGTATCTTCAAATCTCAAACCCATTGGACAAGCTGTTCTGGAAAACAGTCTGGAAGGTAGGGAGAAATTCAGTGTCAGCCCTGCTGTTAGCCCTCATTAGATACCATTCTATGCCTGGGAGATTGATGCCCGCCCCTGGATCACCACTGCATCCAATTTAACTGTTCTCTTAATTTCCCTGACCAGCTGGACATCGTGCTCCACAGTGCGGTTTTGGGGGCCTGTAACACACCCTGAGGATAACATTTTTGGCCCCTTTTACCCTAGCTCAACTCCGATGGACTCTGTGACATTGTTTGCACCCCGCTGTTCTCCTTGTCCTGCTTAGGGAGTCCTTCCTTTACAAAGAGGTCACACACTCCCCTTCCTGTAAGGCCCATTCCTTTGGAATAGTCGGTATCCTTTCATCCTGGTATCCTAGTCATTCCCCCTATGTTTCCATGAGGGATACTAAGTTCTGGCCTTTGAAGTGCATCAGGCCCCTGAGCCCCCTTATTTTGTTGTGTGCACCTCTCATAGTGACCTGTATACAAGTAAGGACAGTAACCCCTCCATGCTTCCTTGACCCCTTGGGGGGTCTCATTTCCTTGTGCTTTACTTCTATGCTGCCTTTCCCTTGATGATCCCCTGTATCTTCCATCTGCCCATGCTGATTGCCAGCCTCTGCACCTGCCCCTTCCCGTCTTCTCTAATTTAATTCCCCCTAACTACTGTACCCTCTCCATTTTCCTGGCCAGTAACCTCACTCTATCTGGGTGCAGTTGCAGCCCATCCACGGCATAAAGGTGTCTCTTACACCTTAAGGACCTCCAGTTGTCCTGACAAACAAAATCCACCCTCTTGCTCCAGACTCCTAGCCAAGCATAAGGTTATCTAATGGTTCACTGCTGCACCTCATTAACCCAAAGACTGGAAGGGCCTTTGGAAAAAACACCCTGGCTAGTTTTTCCTTCAGGAACATCTCTAGTTCCATGAATGACCCCCTAATGTCCTCAGAACTTGTGCTTCCTAAGTCATTCATATCAATATGGATGATGAAGGTTGTAATGCATATTGAATCAGCAACCAGATGCAAAATGCCATCTCGTGGGGAAAGTAAGATTGCAGCATACAAGAACAGGAGCCAGTCTAACACCTTGGATAAAAGAAAAGTGTCCTTTTATCTAAAGGAGTAGAGCTGCTTCCTCTGAGACCAGAAGTGCAAGAGTTGATCCCTGGGTCCAGCACTAAAACATGCAAATATGTAATTCAGTTTACAGAGGATGTCCCAGCACGAAGCTGGGGATAGACATTACAGTACCCTGCTTCTCTCCTAGCTGCAGTGCTTGGCCCTGGCTTGTACCTGCTCAACTTGTGCTGTAGGCAGGCAAGCCAACTCAGCTGAGCTGCCATCCTGGTCCAGCAAAAAAACCTCCATCTCAGCCACTGCCCTAAGAATAGAGTCCCCGGTGACTACTACCTTCCTGCCCCTCTTTCCAATCTTTTATTTCCCTCTCCTTGGCAGGCTGGGTGACCTGGTACCAGATCTGCCCCCCATCAGACTCAATCATCTATTGACCCCTGTCAAGTTGGCCATTCAGAAACTGATACCTGTTGCTGGTGTTCATTTGCAATGGTGGTCCTTTATGACCACACTTTCTATCTCCCTTCACCTCTCTGATCCATCCACCATCACTACCACTTGAGATCCCAGTCCCTGCCATGCTCTTCCCTTCCCTGCCTCTGTTAACAGCTCCTTCAGGCCTAATGCCCATATTATTTCATTATGTCATTATTAGCATTAGTTCTGTAATAATTTTCACTACAATAGCAATGCAGCCCCAGCAGTTTTTTAACAGTCTTCTCCCAAGAGTTGACTCTTCAACTATGCATGTGTAACCCCTAGGTGGTGCTATCCTATGGGCTACTACCCCTGCCTATGTGACTAAGTATAGGTTGAGAGAAATGAGCTCATTGAATGGATGCCTCCTCCTGGAGGAATAGTTTTAGGGTAGCATAACTGCTGTGGGCACAGCCCTCCGGGATACTATAACCCCAACCAACCCTTCTATTAGTCTGCCCACAGGCACTTGTTTTGTACATATCAGGACTCATCAGTGTGCCTCAACTATATATGAACCTAAGGGGAAATGAACAAGCCCTTATGATGGTATTACATGTATAAAGTAAAATTAGCTTGCCTTGCAGTTTTGTACCCCTTAATACTAACATACGAAATTGCTAGCAGAAAAAGGCCTTAGTGGTATATCAAGTCTGCTCGATTGTGCAGCTCAGTCTGTTTTACTGGAGCTGCCCTACCCTCCTCTTGCCTCCAAGTGTGATTCTCCCTCCTTCCCCAGTCCCCTCCTCTTGCCACTCTTATTTTTAACCTCTCCCACACCCCCTTAAACTTCCCACTATTTCCAAAGATACCACCTCCTCAGGCAGTTCATTCCACATTGACACCACCCTTTCTGTAAAAAAAAGTGCCTCCTCATTTCTTATTTAAATCTACCCCCCACAAGTTTCAGACTGTGGCCCCTAGTGGTCCCCTCCCTTTTTAAATTTAAAACGTCCTCCTCTCCAGCCCTGTTTATGCCCTTTAGATACTTGGAGTTTTCTATCATATCCCCCTTTCCCTTCAATAAATATTAGGCTCCCTTAACCTCTCATCACATGGTTTGTCTCCCATTCCCTGGATCATCTTAGTCATCCTACACTGGACCCCCTTAAGTAGCTTTATGTCCTTCTTCAAATAAGGGAACCAGAACTGTACACAGTACTCCAAATGTGGTCTAACCAATGACCTGTACAAGGGCAGAATGACTTCTTCTCCCTGGAGATGCTTTTTATTTGCTTTGGCTGCCACTTTACAACACTGCGTAGAGTGTTTCATGTCACCCTGACTATCACCCTAGATCCTTTTTCCTACTTTGAGCTGGACACCTGTACCCCCCACCCCCAGCCAGTAGCTGGCCCCTGGGTTCTTAGCTCCAAGGTGCATGACCTTGCACTTCTTGGCATTAAACCCCAACTGCCAGATTCCAGACCATTTCTCAAGTCTGGTCAGATCCTCCCTGAGTTCCTGTCCCCCTCCTTTATGTACACCCTCCCACATACAGTATTTTAGTATCATCTGCGAAAAGACAGACCTCACTTTTGACCCCTACTGCTATGTCACCAATAAAGATGTTGAATAATGCTGGACCAAGCACTGATCCCTGTAGTATCCTGCTGGTTACAGGTCTAGGCTTGGATAGCTCACTCCCTACCATCACTTACTGTTTCTTTTTCCACAGCCAGCCCTGACCCGCACCAGCAGCCTAACCCTGACTCCCAGGCTACTTAGTTTGCTAAGCAACCTACCATGCGGTACTTGATTCCGAGGCCTTACTGAAGTCCAGGTATAGTGCATCCACTGCCTGGACTTTGTCTATTGACCTTGTGACCCAGTCAAAAAATTATATCATGTTTGGCAGAATCTCCCCTTGACAAACCCATGCTGCCTATTATACTGGGAACTGTTAACCTCCAGAAAGTTTACCAACCTTTCTTTTAGAATCGTCTCCATTAAATTACCAATAATGACTGTATTCAAACCTAGTTGGGGTGACGAATGGCCCCCAGGACACATCTGGAAGCAAGTTGTCTATAATTCAATGTGCTTTCCCTGGCCAAGACTTTTAAACAAACAAACAAACCAACAAACAAACCAACCAACCAACCAACCAACCAACCAATAAAATATGTCAGCATCCAGGTAGAGTATTGCCCCACACATTACAGCCAGTACTGTTGGTTAGAAAATGTTCTAACTGGAAGAGGGAAAACACATGCTTTAAATATAAAAAAATAGTTGCTGAATAATTTTAAAAAGTGTAGTGTTAATATTGTCAGAATGTGTACTAACTGTTTAAGCAAAAGTGCAAATGCTGGAAAAAAATTATTTACACATACTAGGAAAGTAAATGTCAGCTACTGGCATGCTTTCCAAATACAATGATTTTCCAAAAAAGTGACATTGGATCTTTTAACGGAGATGATACATGTAATTTTGTGTTATATGAGGTGAACAATTAACTAAAGTGGATAGGGAAAACAATATGGCAAAATAAAAACAAACACCTGTTAAAGTCTTAGTAGTGACTGATGTTATTTTGTAATTCATTGACTAAGTCATGGTCATGTTAGTAAACCTTAATTGTCTCTAATGACTAAAACCTTGGAAGCGCAAAGCAGGAAAAGATGCTTTAAGAATGAATCAGAGGACAGGTGCAAGATATCAAGCAATCCAACAGAGGACGCATAAAGTGTTTCTTACAGTACAGTGTGCATGTATGGATGGATAGATCAAGATTAATCTCTTCGTTTATCTCCCAAATCAGGAGACATTTCCAGATAGACAGAACTTATCGGAGCAATTCCAATCTCAATGATGGATTATCACACAGCATGCATAGTTTAGAATGGACTCCAGTTTATCAATATCACCATTTGGATTAGGACATTATTACAGCCAGTAGTAGGCCCTGTACTGTACATGATAAATGAAGTCTATGAGGAGGCATTATTCAAGCAGTCTATACAGGATCCCAACAGATAACCCTGCTTTTCTGCAAGGTAATTTAACAAAGAGCAGGATGCAGTCTACAGTATGAAAACACAAAGAACATTTGCAATAAGTTTTATAACCCCTTGATTTTAAACGCTCAGTACACAAGAAATATGAGAGATTACAGGGAGGAAAAATGAATGTAATGGAAACAGACATGAAAACAAGATTAAGAAGGTGAAAACCCCTTTATGTTTTTGAAGAAAATCAGATCGCCAGTGAAAAAAACAAAATTGACATCAAAAGAACTCAGTTCCCAATGAAAATTTAATTTTAAGCCTTTCCATTTTTTATCACTAAGGGTATTTACATGAAAGCAGTGACTTTCTCCCTTGCAGTTCATTTACAGCTGAGGCTTATTCAGGAGCAAGTCATAATCTCCTGTTTGTGACATCACAGTCTACTGCTCCTGAAATTATTTTAAAGCTACAAGTAGGGAAATACAGTATGTATACCCCTTCTTAGGATTTTAGTAACTTTTTTTCAATTGAACTACTGTATTTTAAAAATATAATTTTTAAAACCTAAGGTCCTCGGCAAATCTTGCTTTAGCAGTGACTCTCTAAATCTGAAGCTGCTACACATGGCTTTGGATGCTGCCCTAGCCCCCCTCACTAAAATTCTGAAAAAGTCTCTGTGTCTCGGTCAATTACCCACACGATGGAAAGCTGCCGTAGTGACCCCTATCCATAAGAATGGATATAGAGCCCTTCACTGCAACTACCGACTCATCTCAATCCTACCCTCCCCCCCCTTTCTAAAGTCCTGAAATGGATAGTTGCGGACCAACTCACGGAACATCTAACCAAGCACAACATCCAATGCCCTGAACAACCCAGCTTCAGGAAAAGTCACAGCACCACCTCTGCTCAGCTGGAATACACCAACTTCATACACAAAGCTCTTGACTGTGGGCACTTAGTGGGTCAGTGTACATTGACCTCACTAAGGCTTTTGACACGGTAAATCCCTCCCTTCTTATCGACTCTCTTAGCACCATTCGGGTCTCCAACGAGATAATGGGTTGGTTCAAAAACTATCTGGAGGATGTGTCACAACAAATACGAATTTGCCATGCACTATCCTCTGGTCTACCTGTTTGCTCTGGAGTCCCCCAAGGCTCAATTTTAGGCCCTTTATTATTCAGCCACTTTCTGAATTCCCTCCCACAAGCCTGCCCTGGTGACCTTCTCCTTTATGCAAACGATGCAGTACTTTTCATTAGTCATCCAGACCCATGCACCCTAACCTCTGCATTGCATGACAACTTCACAGCAGACTGCTTTGCAACCCACAAACTTATCATTAATTATCAAAAGACCAAGTCCATGCTGTTCACTAGCCCCACAACAGACTAAAATCTGCCCCACTTATTATTCTAAACAACCTCAATGTCCCAATCGATCAAGTTCAATCCTTTAAATATCTCAGAATTTCGCTCGATAGCACCTATAGTGAGCACATCCACATAGTCTCAAAAGCAGTCAATTGTAGGTTAGGCATCCTCTCCAGGCACGGAAGCTGCATGACACAAGAAGTGTTCATGACGGTAGTAACCAGCTCCATTCTGTCAATAGTTGACTATGGTCTAGTCATTTGTGGTGCTGCCACTGAATCGTCTCTCAAAAGAATTAGCACTGCCTTCAACAAGTCCTGTTGCCTGGTTTCGGGTGCTCATCACCAGATACATACCTGCGACCTGTACTCCAGGACACATTGGTTGAACCTTATGGACAGAATCCATTATCACACCTGCTTACACACAAAGAAAATTAGCTTGGGCCTAACTCCTCCAAACTCCCAGCACATTCTCGCACAGGCCACACACACATATATACACACACACACACACTCACACACACACAACTAGGAGTACTTCCAGACAGTCATTCCAAGTCCCTTTCTGCCACACCAGCTAAGCCCAATGTTCCTTCAACTATCGGGCCCCTAGCTGGCTTAATGATCTCCCTGTTGACACGGTAGGGGTACCCAAGCTTGGTCCTTTCAAGCATTTCCTCAAACAGCACCTGGTCTTGTACAGCAGCTGCGACTGCACCACTTAGCAAGCACTGTCCGTGTAATAATAACAATAATAAATTTTATTTATATACCACCTTATCCAAGGCCAAGGCACCTAACAATTTAAAACCAAATCAAACAATAATACATTATCAATCAGACTATAATAAAATATCCATCAGAAAGGAAGATCAGTCAATTAAATGCCTGGTGCCACAGAAAAGTTTTTAAAACTTGTTTAACCTTGTTTAAGCTTGTGTAACCTGTTCTTGCCCCCCCCCCACTTCCCCTTCTTCTCCCTCACCTACCCTATCCACCCACCCTTGGACTCAGGCTGCTACCCACTCACTTTACGCCTGCTGGCCCCTCCTTGACTAAGCCAAACTTATGGCTGCTTCTACCACCAGAAAAAGCCTACTTCTGGCCGCCCTCACTACCGGCAGTCTCGCTCTTGACTGTAACAGTGACCCCAATTTTGTATCTCTTTCTTTTTTTTATGTAGCTACCAAACATACTATCAACTTTCCTACTGCTACATGTATGTTGATGATTTGGTTACTTAATGAATCTCTTGTTGCCCTGTTTATTATGTGTTGTTGTAATTGATGTTGCACATATGTATCAGAGTCTCTGACTCCTAGTTTTTTTTCCTCTGCATGTACTTATTGTTGAAATGAAGTGGAACCTGTGTAAAAGAGTCTCTGACTCATAGGTGTTACAATCTGAGAACTTAATAAATAAATAACTAAACAAATAAATAAAATCTCACCCTACAGCAAATTAGTTATTGTGTGAATGTTAGCTCTTGAGAAAGGTGCCAGATTGCAACCACTGGAGACCCATGTACTCTGTTAATCCACATGGCAGGGAAAGGACAGCAGCCACAATACAGCTTCCATACCATGTTCTACCTAAGTGTTACAGTAACCCTTTCATGGAGGGTTCCACCCATTCAGAGCGCCAGTGTTAGTGCAACCGGTCATCAGGGCACCAAGTCGGGATTTCACCAACCCTGTTTTTGTGGGGGGCTATGCCCCCCATGCCCCCATACCCCACCTTTATTATTATTATTCTAACTCCAAGGGGGGACAGATTTTGGGGAAGAGGGGCAAATCCCAAAATCGGTGCCCTGATGTGCTGGTGCACTAATGGCCAGCAAGGTTCATGGCGGTACGGTTCATCCTCTAGTGTGTGAGAAGATAGTGCAGGCCCCATGCTGATTGTCTTTGGGTCCCTCATGTAAGACCTCCAAGAAGAGTCTTAGGTCGGGATATTGGAAGCATGTTAGGGCTTGCTAAATGGGTTAGCGCCTTGCTAACACTGCTTAAGGCCTCAAAAGCAATGGATTAGCAAAATGTTCCATGTTGGAATTCATAGTTAGTGAGCCCTAACCCACTTGTGAGAGGCCCTAAAATATGCCAGAGCATAGCAGCTGACTGCACCTATATATAGGCACTGTAGCATATTGGGAGTTTTGGAGAAGCAGTAAATAGCAGTTGGTGCCTCATTGATTGCTGCCTTCCCAAACCAAGTCTTACAGGTGTGTGTCTCCCCTAACCCCTCAATCTCCCACTCAGTATTAACATAGAAAGACCCTGGTGGTCTAGTGACATTCTACAACCCACCTGATATTAAAATAGACCCAGGTGGTCTAGTGTCTCCCCGCACCCTGATATTAAAATAGATCACGGTGGTCTAGCACCTTCTCCCCCGATCACTTGCCCCATATGTAACATGACAAGTCCCTGGTGGCTACTGGCCACCACCCCAAGATCATACTAAAGACCCTATGTCCCACCCATTTATGTCCCTCCACAATCCCCCTGGCCCCCCACTCTCCCTAGTAGCCATGATTCCTGCTCCAGAGATGAGACTGGCAGAGCCCCTCCACTCACCACCTCAGCTGGATGCCTTCTGAATGTCAGGGAGCAAGCACAAGGGTATTGTAGAAACAACTATTTCTACAGTAGTCACATGCTCACACCCTCTCATACAAATGACAGCTGGCCAAGATGAGAGTGGAGGGGCTGTGCTGGTAGCCATCTCCGGAGGGGGACTATGGTCAATGAGGTAAGTAGGGGGCCAAGAGGAGAAGGTGGTAGAGAGACATGATTGGGTAGGACAGCAGGGTCTTGATATGATCAGGTGGGGGGGCCACTAGCCACCTGGAACTTGTCATGTTACATACTGGGTGAGTGACTGGGGTTGTGAGGGGACAGTAGACCACTAGTGTGCTTCTAGTTTAATATCAGGTGGGCAACTGGAATGGAAAGGGGATCACTTGACTGCAGCGGATAGTGTGCAGGCAGCCCCTGAGGGGCTCGGGGGGGGGGCACAAGCACCGTTTGTCCAGGTGTGTACTATTTCTCAAATGGTATGCAAATGACCCTGTAGTGCCTTGTTAGTGCTATGGGGTCATTTGCATAGTGAGGTGCGAATATGGCAGATTGCTCCACAGAAACAATTACCATTAGCAAGCCCTAAATGCCAGCTTCCTCCTTCAAGCGCCAAACCTCCTTATTGGCAAGATACCTCATGTGACCCTTAGTGGGCTGTGGTTTGCTGGAGCAATCAGGACACTGCCTGGCACAGTTGGTTGGTATATTGGAACATGTCATAAACACCATTCTGTGCTTCAGGCATGTACCAATGCACTGGTAGTTTGCTCCAGGCACTAATTAACAGCTGGAGCAAATGTTTTGCAGGCACAGACAGGGATCTTTTAATATCTAGTCCTTAATGTTTCTGGCCTGAAACATTCCTAAACTTTTTTTATTATAGATAATCTTTTCCTGTTTTATTGTCATCCCAGTTCTGTTCTCTCCATTCTGATCTCCACTGTCTTTGTATAAATACCCAAAAGTGTCTTAATGTATGTTTGGTCTGCTGCTTCAGAGTGAAACTGGTCCCTTTCACAAATTGTTTTTTTTTTTAGTTTTCACTAATGCACTTTATGCAAGAAGCACTTACAAAAAATGTTTTACATGGAAATATTACACATATATCAGTATCATATTTTCACATACATAGGATGTATTCAGACACTTCTCGTTCATTACCCCTTGGGGAAAAGTATCACAAATGATGGCCCAACATTAATATACATTTTATTACAAGCATAGGAACTCTAATAAACTATTCAAAGGATTAATAGTTTACCACATGCCCATTTAACGTATTGACCCAAAAATTGTCACTTTAGCTCCCATGGGTAAGTCAGTAAGAATGAGAAATAACTGAATGAGCCTTAAGAGAAATCTAAATATGACCTTCTGATAACGAACTGGCCCATTTTATAACATCTCCAAATCGATTACTCCCATCACTATAGCCATATCATACAGTAGCATTTACAAGAACATCAGAAAGCACAGCATTCAAGCAACAAACAAAAAGTAAAGAAGGAAAAGCAAATGGAGAAACACCCCTTCTTAGACATACAGCTTAATTTTGTGATTTAAAGTAAATTAGTGATCTTACTGTATGTATACCCAAAGTTCAGCTACAGCACAGGAGAAAGTACAAAATATGTACTGGCAAGCACAGAGACTGGAAAATAGAGGAACATGTGCCATCTGCCCCAGCCTGCATGAAACACAGTCTCTCTGGGACAATGGTAGTTTGAGGTGGGAAGCCACGCTATTAATTGTGTGGCACAACAAAGACTGAGACACCAGAGAGAGCAATTAGTTAACAATCCATTACTCATGACATAGTTAAATGGTAAAAAAAAGGATTACAGTGAGACTGACTTCCATAGAATACAAACATACCCTCCCCGTCAGCCCTGAATACCAACAACTTCTGCCATTGAGTTAATTTGCTGATTCTAAGTCTGATACATCAGAGTCTATAGCTTCTTTGGATCCATGTTTTGGCTTCAGTTTTCTACATTAGCTTGGCCACATTCTGTGGCTCATTGAACCGGTAGACTTTTCCATTTCATGTGAGATGTGACCCTAAACCTAGTAGGCAGTAGGAATTGCTGCTGCATCTCAGGGCTTTACAACAACATCCTTACCCCATCACATGCCCTTCTGGCCTGCCATGTACTGTAGGATAGGTCTGGATAGAGGCCTACCTCTCAGTCCTTGTACATCAGTCTCTGAAGCTGTCTTGCTGCTTTCAGAGCTGTGTCCCTCTCACCAACTCTGGAACAAACTATGAGAAACATTTGGGGTGACAATGGAGTGGCAACTGCCCTCTGTAGTACTACTTGATATGACATAGAAACAGAAACAGAATGTCATGGCAGATAGGACCTCTTGGCCCTTCCACTCTGCCCATTTCTCTCTACCTACACTAATATATCAGACCATGCCTGATATACAGCTCTTTCTCCCTCATCCTGGCTTTCCTATTCTGAAGGCAGGATCATTTTTTTTTATTCTTTGGTAACCAGGTAAGGCCCACTAGGCACAAGTGCCTGTTTTCAGGGGGTGACCCGGGGCGCTGGGGAGGTTAAGTGACTTGGTCAGAGTCACACAGAGGTTTTGGAAATCAAACCGTGCTGGATGTAACAAGCCCATTCATCACTCTAACCCCTAGGCTATACTGTCAGCCCAGTTTCAGAGAAGCCTAACACCTGTGGGAGCCAGTGCTGGGCAAACAAGAGGGCTACTTCACCATCCAATCTTTCCAAGAAGCCAGCCACCCTTAGAGTATATTGGAGGCCTTCACTTGGTTTTCTGAGTCCAATAGTTTTCTGCCACGACCAGCGATGCAGGGTCGGTGATCACCATTCGAAGGGTGGTTAGCCCCAACTTACCAAAAAGAACCACAACTGTTTGTGGTGGCACATGGGACCAAAACACACAGTGTGTAGTTTGACAAACAGTAGAATCTATTAAACATGAAATAAACAAAATAAAGCAAAGCCAAACTAAAGGTCCACAACAAACATTACTCCAGCATACCCCATGTCAGTTGGTTTTCCAGGGTTTTTGGTGTCTGCTGCAGCTTTGCAGTAGATTGTACCACACAAAGGAATGGTCCCCTGCCACTGCCAAGTTCATTCAGTTACATCCATCCTCATCTAAAGGGAGCTTACCTGAGAAGCCATGATATCAGATTTTTTGTCTATCTTTTGAACTGTAAGGACCAGCTGTGATAAAGTAACACGCACAGTTTGCTATGGCTACTTCCCTGGTGGGGAAGAGTTCAGGCCTGGTGAGGCCATATGCTGTGGTTACTGGTTCTCATCCCTGAATATTTTAGCTTGAAAAATCCACTGAAGCAGCTGCTGTCTTCTTACTGCCCATATTTCAGCACAAGGGTGCCTAAGCACTAATGCAGGCCCAGTATGTGTGTCAGACACATAGCCAGCCCATGCACATCTGTATCCATGGACAGGCATGCAGGGCACACCATTCCTTAACACTGGCCATAACAGGCCACCTGTCCCTGGTCCCACCCCTCTGGCACATTGGTGCAGGGGAGTGGACCAGCAGACACAGCCAGGCATCTATTTGGATGCCCACCGTGGTGGCGTAGTGGAGCCTATGCTCTGCTTAGAGGATAGATAGATAGATAGATAGATAGATAGATAGATAGATAGATAGACAGACAGACAGACAGACAGACAGACAGACGGACAGACGGATGGACGGACAGACAGACAGATAGAGAGATAGAGAGATGGATGGATAGAAAGATAGGTAGATAGACAGACAGACAGATGGACGGATGGATGGATGGACAGACAGATAGATAGATGGATGGACAGACAGACAGATAGAGAGATAGAGAGATGGATGGATAGATAGATAGGTAGGTAGATAGACAGACAGACAGATGGATGGATGGACGGATGGATGGATAAGCAGACAGACAGACAGATAGGTAGATACAACTTTTATTTTTATACGGGGTCATTTCATTAGGGAACAAGCCCTATTTTCAATAAAAACCCTATGTATCTGAGAATACATAAAAACGTAGCAATGATGGTACAGTTAATCATAAAACATGTTTTAGGCAAACAATGAAACTTAACATTACTTCATAGCAATGATGGTAGTGCTATGAATTACATGTGGCATGACTTACAGACAAAAAAAATTAAACATAACTCAATATACATTATTTACATATGAGTGTAGAGAAATACACATTCATCTAATGACTTCACTGAAAACATTCGCACAGTGACATCAATATTTTCTTGAAAGCAACCTGAAACTCATTCAATGTATTCTTTACTCTCACATCATCTGGTAATTTATTCCATGATCTTGCTACACACATCTGCAAGGTCATATTGCCATATTTATTGTGTAGATGAACATAAGGCAGGCAGCTGTCTTTGCTTCTTAACGAATCTCTTTCTCTTTTGGGGGTTTCAGAAATTATATACTTTTTCAGAGGATGTTCAGTTTTAGATATTAATAGTTTATAATTCCATGTTAGCCACCTGCAATCCCCTTTACTGCCAGGTTGCAACCAGTTTAAAGTTTTATATAATTCGCAATGATAAGTATCTGTTTTACTCTTCACAGCAAATCTAGGAAGCTTATTATATGTATGATCTATTGTTTTTGTAAGGCATATTTAATTGAATTTCTAGGTAGCAAGTTGCCACACTCCAAGACTGAAAGCAATACATGTTTTATCATTTTTGGCTCTTTAATCATTAGTCAAACAAGGGGACACTCTATGAAAACCCCCCAGTTTCTGGTTAGTTTTTTGACCAATACGGTATTGCGCTCAGCATAGGATAATTTGTTATCTATCATGACACCCAAATGTTTATTACTATTTGTTTTTATTACCTTTTGTCCATTTTCAAACACAAAGTCTAAATCCAAATTCTCCCTGGATAAAGCTAATGCACTGAGTTTTTTTTACCATTTAACAGAAGACCCAAAACAGCAAACCACCTCTTCATTGCATTAAGGTCCAACTATAGTTTGTGTTTCAGTTCGATCTGACTGCATACAGAGGCTACCAATACTGTATCATCTGCATACAAACAGAATGCACTGATCACAAGCAGGCCCGGGAGATATAGATATTAAAAGGCAGTGGGCCCAAATGGAGCCCTGTGGAACTCATTATTAATTTCTATGGGCACTAAAGTTGCGTTACCTTGGGCTACACACTGCCTTTGGTTAGACAAGTATGACTGGAACCATTTCAAAGACTCATCATGTACAGTATAGTCATTTTTTGCATCCTTTTCAGGAGGACCTGATGGTACACCAAATCAAGCACCTTTGGTCCATGAACAGAGTCCCAATATGCATTCCTGCTTCCAAGGACTTCGATACCAGGTTGTTAAAATAAATGAGGGCTGTGTCTGTGGACCTCCCTGCCTAAAAACCATATTGATTTTCTGACAATAGGCTGTATTTGTTTAAGTGCTGTTAGAGCTGCCAGTGTGCCAGCCACTCCAACATCTTAGATAGTTATGGGCAGCAACAAACAGGCTAGTAATCTGATGGTTTAAAAGCATCTCCCTCTTCATATATTGGGATAATTTTACCCATTTTCCAAAAATCTGGGAAAACAGAATAATTTAAACTCCAATTGAAAAACTAAGTTAATGTTGGGGCTATATTATCTGCACCTAATTTCAAAATATTTGTTTCAGTTTCATCCAATCCTTTTGCTTTATTCACATTCAACTTATTTAACACTTTAGAAACGTCTTTGTTTGTAGTTTTTTTTATGTTCGCCATGCATGTGTGCATGCCGTGAATGTCTTGCTAGTGCCTTTTGAGGAGTGAAACACTGTCTGCTCTAATGCAAGGTGGTGTTTTAGGAGTGCATCAGTGCCCCACCAATCATCAACCAGGCTGATCATGATAGAGTTTTGGCTTGCTGGGCAGAAACGTCATGGACTTGAAAAGGAAAAGCCAACCCAATTATGGATTAGATCTTCCCTTTGATCTATGCTGCCTCAGCAAGCAGAGCTAATCCATCATGGAAAGCCTGGAATGCCTGGAATGTCAAACATGTAGGGGCTCACACCAGCAGTAACAGAAAACTGTCCATTGATGTCTTTTACTGGTGTCCTCATAACTGTCCCCCTCACCCAAATCTCCCTCTCAGCACCCTCCCCCACAAACATAACACTGACACTGAGGGTGCCCAGTCCCCCAGTGTCACCACCTTGTCAGTGAAACCCCACCATCTACTACCGTGCTCCTCCCAATGTGTGGTCACATCTCTAAATGGTGCTGAAGCACCAGAAGGCTTGTTCACAGCCATCCATCGATGTCTGTTGTTGCCGCCTCTGTAACTGTTGCCACCTCTGTTGTCCCACCCATGGACCCACCCTCTCAGAACCCACCACCCCAACCACAAACATAACACTAGCACTGAGGATGCCCAATCCACCAGTGTCCCAACCTGTAATAAAGAAAACCTTCCCTCATAGCTTTTTTTTAATAAACCCTGTAAAAAGAAAACAGTCTATTGATGTCTGTTGTGGGTGTTACTGTCCCTCCACCCAACTCTCCCACTCAGCATCCACCACCCCACATCCCTCCAAGCCCTTACTTACCCACCAGGGTCCAACACCATAATATTCTGTGGACCGCAGACATGGCTTCACTCTTTAAAGCTGGACCGTGAACTAAGGAAACAGGTATGCGGTTCAACTCATGTCAATGGGGTTCTGAACTTAGTGGCATAACTTGCCAATATTTGCATATTTTGCCCAAATTTTCAACATGACTTTTTTGGGACCCCACCTCATGAACAACTGCAGTGAAATTTGGCAAATATGACCCGAAAGGTGATTTTGCAGTCCCTCCACAAAATCACCTTTGGGCTGAAACTGAAAATTTCTCTTCCTTGTTCATGAGACAGGGTCATAAAGAAGGCTATGTTGAACATTTGGTGTAAAAAATAAAAAACAAAGTTATGAGCCTACACTGAAATTGTTTGAATGCAGGCTCATAACTTCGGTAGTTTTCAATATTTTTACCCCAGATTTACAACATAATGAATTCTTTACAGCACCTCATGAATGTGACAGCTGTCATTTTTCAAATCCTGGCCAAAATGTGCTTTTGGCTCCCGAAAGGTGATTTTGTGGTCCCTGCATGAAATCACCTTTTGGGCAAGAGTACAAACTTTTCTGTGCCTTTGTTCATGATATGGGATCATAAGAAAGTTATGCTGAAAATTTAGTATAAGAAAATTTACAAAAATAAAGTTATGAGCCTACAGTACGTTGAATTTTGTGTACGCAGGCTTGTAACTTTGGTAATTTTCAGTATTTTACCCCAAATTTTCAACACAGCCATTTCTTTACAGCACCTCATGAATGTGATAGCTGTCATTTTTCAAATCCTGACCAAACTGCAATTTTGCATCCCGAAAGGTGACTTTGCAGTCCCTGTGTGAAATCGCCTTTCAGACAGGAGTTGAAAATTTTCTATGCACTTGTTCATGAGGTGGGGTCATAAGAAGGCTATGTTGACAACTTGGGGCAAAAATATTAGAACATAAAGTTAGTAGCCTGTGCTGAAATTTACAAATGCAGGCTCCTAACTCTGGTCATACATAACCCACACAGTGCACCATAACGCATCTAGTACCCCAGGGTTTCTATACCAGTGGTGAACATCTAGCATTGACAAAGGCTTGTTTAAATCTAAAACTGGGATTTGTGAGATCATTATCACGGTCCCTTGGATTGCTGTCCAATCTGTAAACAGTGCCCAGAGCAGCTCCCACACCACCAAATCACATTTTAAAATGTCAGCCTCCACCTGCCCAAGTCCAAATCTGGCAATTCAACAAAGTATCTGTTCAACATCTCTGTACCTTAAATGGGATTGTGGACACCAAATGCCCTGAAATTACAGTTACTATAAATCAGGCAATTGCCCAAATGGCTGCCCCAAGTTGCCTTAACATGAATGAAGGGCTGGGGCAGCATGGTGGGAGAGGGTCAACTGTCCTGTGGTGGCCAATGGGTGCAGAATGTGAGGGGTGCACTGTTGCTATGGAAGGGTCTCTGCCTGTGTAGCCTACATCCCCCAGTCCCTGTACTCTATGCCTTGGTGAATAGTATAGAGTGTGAGAATGCTTCCTGGCCACTCTCCCAGTCCATCTGTGCATGTAACTGCACAGACAGACAGGGTACTAGGAGTGGAATGGGTGTGCCCCCTTCCATGAATGTCATGGGGGCCTATGGGACCCCCAAAGTGTGGTTGAGGAATACAAGGTAGCCTAACTGCCACAGATACATGCCACATAGATTTAGTGCATAGAACCCAAGGTGAATAAGGGACTCAAACTACCGCTTGCAATGCTGGTGATCCGGGTTCATGAATGAGCCTGGGTTGTCAGAGGGCAAGCCAGGGGGAGGTTGGATGAGCATCTCAAGGACAGCTCTCCACCTCAGCGGGGGGGGGGGGGTTGGTGGTGCCCAGTGCTTGGTTTGCACCGGATGAAGACTGGGAGTACAGCAAGCTGAGACCACACAGCAGAGGGAAGGCAGTAGCAGACATCTGCATGGCATGTGTGGGAGCATGCAAGCCCATGCGCTGATGTCATTGCATGTCTATACCTTGGGGAATCAGTGCAACAAGGAGTAACCCAGTGCAGCTGTGCACCATGAAGTCCTCTGACCCTGCTCCGATTGATTCTGCAGCCAGCCCCAGGACTGAAATTGGTTGATCTCAGTCTCCCCTCCGTGGGCCCCACTGCAAGGGGCAAGTCACAGGCTGTAGTTCCAGGTGGCTGCCTGGGGATGCTGGTGTTGGGTGTGGAGGCACTGAGTCAGGGATATCCCCACCAGAAGCACAGTGAGAAAGAGAATTGAAAAAAAAAAGTATTAAAAAAGTAAAATGATTTCTCTTGGTATCTCTTGTACTTCACATCTCATCTTGTTAGTTGCTAAACCATGTCCCTCCACAAATTTTTAAAGGAGCATATGGGCAAAAATAAACATACATATCTTTTGAATCATGTCCTTTATTTCTGGGAGAGCACTATTGTGTCTTTGAGGGCTTAATTGGTTGTAAATTGGAGTCAACTAGTTTCTACAGATGGTGCAAAAATTTGCATTAATGGAATCACAGTTCTATTCTACTTTCTTGCCACTTTCACCATTAAAGAGCAGCCAACGCCTTCAACAGAACTTTCACAAAACGTAATGCTTAGACACAGTTCAGCTTGTAGAGCACATTAGTTCTGTATGTCTACTCCCCATTATTTTTTATTGAAGACATCTGAATGAAAACAGGAGCTTTGCTCCTAACAATTTCATCTATTCCAGTTGCTTTCTCCTTATCTGAGGTCATAATGCACTGCTTGTGACATCACAGTTGTTCCCATGGCAACATATTGTGATGTAACATCAGAGGATTGTGACTTGAAATAGGGAGTTAGCTAAACAGGCAGAGGAGCTCTAAGAGATAAAGATCATGTATTCATGCAATTTTCCTCAGTGATAAATACATGGGAGGAGACATCTGTAGAATATATATGGAATGCAAGCTGAATTGTACCTAATTATTATGTTTTTCAAAGTTATCTTGGAGGTGTCAGTAACTCTTTAAGGTTATGGATTTAATACATTTTCAACCTAGAAATTGCTAGAACTAAGGCTCAGCTCCCCAACTTCAATATTGACTTTATCCACTGCCCTGAGTTTATTAGCACTAATAGTAGTAATGGTATGGCTCAAACACTGCTCGAAATAAAATGAGAACTTTTTGACCACGTAATAAATGTGATAGTACACAGAACATTTGAATTAGGTCTCCTTAGCCTGGGAGTACAACTAAATGGGCTGAATTTGCCTGCTCATGCAAAGGATGGTGGAGGTGCTTCTTCCTTCATAGTAACATAAACAATACACAATGATGGTAGGAAAAGACCATCGGACCATTCAGTCTGCCCATACGACCCTTCACTTGGGCAAATATTTCTCAGAGTGACCCACCACATATCTGAATTGGATGAGTAGTAAAACTGTGTGCTTGGCAGGCCAATTTTTGAATATCAAGTTTACTCCATAACCTGCTTGTCAGGAAAATGCATTCATCTAGCAGGTTAGTGAACTAATAGATTCTAGCGTGTCAATCAGGTCTGGGTGAAATTTCATTTTTACAAGGTAAAATCAAACAAAAAGGGTCTGGACAGATTTTACACACCTGCATCTGGTAAACAGATGCAAATCTTTGAAATTCACCACCCCACCCACTTTTCTCCATCTTCTGGTAGCCAGTGCCAGTTCCATGGCCACCCCCATTCCAATCAGGCATCTCTTGCCCCCACCTTGGTCCTTCTGTGTAGTTAAACCCTTTGGTATCCTGCAGTCCTGCCCCTACCTGATAGTGTCTTTCATAATCCTCTCTCCTCCTTAAACTGATACCCTAGGGGTCAAAAGAATAGCATATTGTTTTAGTGTACTCATAGACCCCGATCCATGAAGGGGGGGGCTGATATAGGTAAACCTGTCCTCTCAGATGGGTTCCACCCCCCCAACACAGCAACATCATTTAATATATATCCTCTTCCTAACCTAAACATTATGGGCAAATCAGTGTTGTGCCAATTGGTGCCCCAACCCCTGAGTCATGAAAGTGGTAGGGGGATAACAAAAGCCCAACTGATTAATTGACTCCCCCTCCACCAGGCAGCCCCTCTGGCAGATGTCTTAAAGAATCAGCTGACAGAAGAGCACACAGGTGAGGGGAGAACTGACTGCCTAGAATCACTGAGTTATACTTGACAGATTGCGATAAGGTATAGCAATTAAGCTCATTGTTGCATATATTTCTCTACTTCTCAACTTGCTTGTTTATACTTTTGTTTATGCTGTAACACATCCATTCTTTTTTATCAGATTGTAACCTCCCAGGTCATGCCTAAAATAGAAGTTTCACACCTAATGCATTTACCTGTCACTAATAAATAAATAAATAAACATTCGCTCGCCATCAAGAATCTGAGGTTGGAAGGGCCTATAGAGGGCCTGTGGGATTGGATTACGTAGGTTGGTGGTTTATCAAAGATACTATCACTAGAAGAAGGGTATTACTGCACTGGAGCACCAGTGAGGGGGTTGGGTGGGAGTATGGTTTTGGGGGGCATGGAAGTAGTTCTGGCCATCTTGGGGTGGTAGGAACAGTTTTCTTAAAGCTGCTTTTTATTTTACCCCACTTTTAGCTCAAATAATGAATAATTATTGTTCCAAAAGCAAGTACGTTGTTGAAGGTTTGCAGAGAAATACTTACATAGTTCTAGCTAAAAGCTGATGTCACCAAAATAAGACAGAGTGCTAATAGAAGAAGTAGCAACAATACAGCAGCAACGTCATGTGACATGAAAGCAGAGAGTATTTCACACAAACTCTATTACTTCCTGAAATACTATTATGCATGACTGGCATATAATAATATGGTTACCCTTTATTGTGAACGTCATACTTGTACGCAGCAGCTTTTCGGACCCCAGACTCCTTGTGCATACAGTACAGTTCACATTAAACATACTGTGCAGCTACTTTGCAGTCCATTCTTTTTATCTGACTGCAATGAGTTGCCAACTACTTGGTTTGTTAATTTTCCCTTCAGCTGCAGAATGTGGCTTTGAACTGAGAGTATATTCAGGCAACTAATTCAGAGCTCAGCAGACACCAGCTAACAACCATATATTAGTGATGAAGAGACTGCCAATGATCAGCCTTAACAGCACAAATGCTGACAGCTGGCTGTTAACTGGTTGCACGATACGTTTAATGTGAATGGTACTGTACTTTGTAATTGACATGCTTTACTTTTATTTTCTTGTTGTGGTCCCCTCACCTGTCACACAAACAGATATCAGAACTTCTTAATATCTTGTTAAACCCACCCCACACCCAGCTGCCTAATACCCACCCAGTGTTAAAATAGTAAATTTGTATTGTTTTAGTATTGCATAGATGACAGTACTTTGTAAAAATGTCCCACACTGTCTGCCAATCCTCACTCAATAAGTATTACAGCTTCAATGGCCACAATGAAAGTGTGTAGCGTATGACGACTGTTGCTGGGTTTGAAGCACTTTTCCAAAGTACTATCATTTACACAATATTAAACTAAAACAAACTAGCTATTTCTAACTCTGGGTGGTTGAGTATTAAGCAGGTAGGTGCAAGGTATTATTTTTTTTTTACCATCAACATCTTCCTGGAGGGAGTTTTTGGGGGGTGCACAACAAATTCTGTTAAAATCCATTTGAAACCATATACTATAACAAATAAATTATGAGCCACCATAAATAACTTGGTGTATGTTTCCATCTTGAGGCTGAGATGATATCATGGACCTTTCAAGCTTAACTCTTGAGAATCATATAATGTAATCTCAACCACTGAATGGAAACACAACTTCATTGTATATAGTTGACCATACATTATTCTAGATGTAAAGAATTCATAGCAGTAATAAATCACAAACCATATTCATGTTTTACTTTTTTTTTAAGTGGACTTATTCACGTGTGTTTAAAAACACCATTAAATGCCTACAGTAGTTGCAATCCAGTTATTTAGAAGAACTATATAATTACCTACAGTATTAATCATGGTCAATACAGAATTATGTTTTCAGATGATTACAATGAATATTTTGAAAACAATTTCTTGTCTAAAGTAGTGTGTGTGTGTGTGTGTGTGTGTATACACAGTGGTGGTAGTGAACACGTCCACTTTTACTTCATGTTAAGATTCCAGGCATTCACTCTATTACCGGATATTTCTCCACTGCCCAGTCAAGCCAATGACCTTTCTTCATTTGAGCAGTATGATGACGATGTTTCCAATGGTTCTTTAATGCAAACTAGAGAAAACAGTAAAAGAAAACCAAATATTGAAAAGTCTTCCAGGTGGTAAACTTTGTTAACCTTTGCAAGCTGTTTAAACAGTGAGTACTATAAAGTAAGCATTTTATATACAGGGAAAACACTTTTTAAATTTAGCTAACTTTAAAACTTATGACAAGTAAGGCGTTTACAGGATATACTGAATCATCATATTCTGCAGTCACATACAAGGTCCTCTGTGGAAGATCTGGGGACAGATATTCAAAACTTAGCCCCAGGGCAAAATTAGCACTGCACAGTGTGCTAAACTAGCCCAGAACCATTTTCAAGCTATATTCAAAGGAATAGTCCAGGGGCTAAAGCAGCTGAATATAGTGTGCAGATGAAGCCGTGCAAACAGGGCTTTGAGTGCAGTGCAAAAATAGCTCGGCAAATAAGACAGTTCTGAATATAGCATCCAGGAAGTGCAAACCACAACAGCAGCCCGGTGCACATAGACATGGAGGAAGGTAAAGTTGAACTACGTGGACAATGTGTGTGCTATCAAAGAAGTAAATTCACTAAACCAGCAAACAACAGTGCAGGCCAAATTCTGCAGAACTGTACAATGGTTCAGACCGGTTTGCGTGGTGCAAACACATTTGCACAGTGCTTGTGCAGTGCTAACATGTTTGCCTGGCACTAAGATGTTTGCCGGAGGCAAATATTTGCTATATTCAAAAGTGCTATGCAAATAAGCCTACTTAGGCAGTCCATGGGAAAACATCCATATTAGCAACTCATTATGACCTGCTTTGCATGCACTCCCATGTACTTTGCCCGGCACAATTGCATGGAGCACAGAGCTCCATCTATAGGTCAGAATGGAAGTACAGGCTGGATGCTACAAGCCAGGATGTGCACACAGCTCCACCTGTATGCCTGACCTGAGAACAGCCAGGTAGCTGCAGGAAATGGGTGTTGGCAGACTCATTCAGTGCATAGCTCCCAACCATACAAAACAGGAATGAGGGAAATGGATGCTCGAACAGAGGGACACTGATCCCCAGGGGCAGGGACGTAAAACTGTATGCATCCATATCTATCACTCTTGTGCCCCCTCTCCCACTAGATATATATATATATATATATATATATATACACACACACATACATAGACATACATAGCACCGTTCACTCTGGTAGTGTAGTGCCCCCTCCATCAGGCTCCCTGAGACCATACATACCTCTCAAGTGTCCCTCATGATGGAGTACATCCCCCAATCAACCCCTTAAAATTGCTCTGTCCCACAGCCATTCACCATGGCGAAGGTGCTGCACACACAGAGATTGTGTTGTAAAGTCAGACATTCAAGCAGATGGTAGTAATATACTAAGAGGCCACATAGCATATAAACGATGTACATGTAAGGCCAATGATTACCTCAGTGTTCTGAGCTTGTATCTCCATGTCTGGGGCTGTGTGCTTCATTATGTGGGTCTGTGTCCCTCACTCTCCCTCATTTTGGAGGTCTGTGCCCCTCATTCCCTGGTAGTCTAGTGGCCCCTCCACCCCCATCATGCTCCCTGACACCGATGTTTAACACTTTAACAAATTTCCTTGGTGGTCTAGTGCCCCCCCACCACCATTATGCTCCCCGACACCCATGTTTAACAGTTTAACAAATATCCCTGGTAGTCTAGTGGCCTGCCCCTAGTCATGATCCCTGACACCCAGTTTCATTTAATCCAGTATCCTCCCTGGTAGGTTAGTGGCCCCCCAACAAGCAGTGCTGACCACCCCACTCCCCCCATCCCAGTACGGAGCCGGCAACAGGCTCAGCCCACTGCTCACCTCCGCGGCCAGACGCCGACTGAGTTATGAATGAGACCGTATACATTCCATAAATGGTTTTAATCATGGCTGGGATAGAGTGAAGGGTTTAGTGGTTGCTCAGGTTGGTAACAGTAGGGAGGGGAGCAGAGGAGTGGATTGGGTTAAGAGAACTTTGGACAGACTATATCTGTGGTCATTTTCTGGAGTCATTGTCCATATTTCTCTGTAACTGTAACTGGGTCCCTATCTTTTACTATGGAACCAAGTCATAGAAATATAGCAACATCGACTTTGCTGGCAGATAAAGACCAAGGGTCCATCCAGTCTGCCCATAAAGAGTTTCCTACCTCTCCCCCAGTTTAATGTCTCAGAGGGGTTCTTTATCCCAAATCCTCCCTTTTCCCCCTTGCCTCCTACCTCCCAAGCTTCTCTTCCTGGAATTATCAGCCCTTTAAACCTGTCCCAGCCATGTTTGAACCCATTTATATTCCCTGTCCCTCCACTTTTGTCAGTAAACTGTTCCATGGTTCCACCACACTCTTGGTGAAGTAGAATTTCCTCATGTCCCTCTGAAGTTTCCACTGGCTAGCCTCCATTCCTGTCCTTTTGTGACTGCACTACTGTTCCTGTTGAATCGGTTTTCACAGTTCACTCTATTAATCTCCTTCAGGAACCTGTACATATCTGTCATATCACCTTTCTCCCTTCTGGCCTCCAGTAGGGCCTCAAGATGTTCCTAATAGGTTCTGCTCTGTTGGCCCTGGCTCATTATGGTGACTCTACACTGCACATACTCTAGTTCATCCCTACCCTTTGTCAGGTGTGGACTCCAGCAGTGGGCACAGTCATACCTCTCAACCTTTTATCACCCAAATGTGTGACAAGATGTGTGACATAGAAACATAGAAACATAGAATTTGACGGCAGATAAGGACCGCTTGGCCCACCCAGTCTGCCCATTTTCCTACCTACTGGATAAGCTGCAGATCCTAGTTAACCAGCAGCCTACTTCTTCCTACCCCCACCCCCTAGAATGGCCTTATGACTGTCCCATGCATGCTTGAATTCCACCACTGTTTTTGACTCCACAACCTCCTGTGGAAGGCCGTTCCATGCATCCACAACACTCTCTGTGAAAAATACTTCCTTAAATTACCTCTGAGCCGCCCCATCTTCAAATTGTGCCCTCTTGTTCTTGCACACCTCTTTTTTTGAAAGATGCTACCCTCTTGGACTTTGTTGATTCCCTTGAGGTACTTGAACGTTTCTATCATGTCCCCCCTCTCCCTCCTTTCCTCGAGGCTATACATATTAAGCTCCTTTCGTCTCTCTTCATATGTCTTCCGGTGCAGACCCTGCACCATTTTAGTTGCCCTCCTCTGGACAGCTTCCATCCTGTCTATGTCTTTGCAGAGATTGGGTCTCCAGAATTGCATGCAGTACTCCAGATGGGGTCTCACCAGCTGTCTGTACAGAGGGATAATAACTTCCTGTTTTCTACTGGTGATGCCTCTCCCTATGCATCCCAGTATCCCCTCAACCCTCCTTGCTGCCCTCTCACATTGCTTGCCCACCTTTAGGTCATCTGATATGACTACCCCCAGGTCCCTTTCCATTTTTGTTGTTGTTAGTATCTCACCCCCCATTGTGTACTCTGCCCCTGGGTTTTTGTTTCTCAGGTGCATTACCTTGCACTTCTTAGCATTAAATCTAAGCTGCCATACATTTGACCATTCCTCTAACCTTGCCAAGTCCCTTCTCATCCTTTCCACCCCACCCTGTGCATCAACTCTGTTGCAGATGTTTGTGTGATCTGCAAAGAGACATACTTTTCCTTCCAGTCCCTCTGCAATGTTGCTTATAAAGACATTGAAGAGGACCAGTCGTAATACTGAACCCTGCGGTACCCTACTAGTAACCCCCCTTTCTTCTGAGTGGACTCCATTTACTATTACTCTCTGTGTCCTGTTCTCCAGCCAATTCTTTACTCAGGCTGTCATCTTGGGACCCACTCCCAGGCTGGCTAACTTGTATATTAATCTTTTGTGTGGGACTGTGTCAAAATGCCTTGCTAAAGTCTAGGTAGGCCATGTCCACAGCCCCTCCCTGATCTACTACTTTGGTCACCCAGTCAAAGAAATCTATCAGATTCGTTTGGCATGACCTTCCCATGAATCCATGATGCCTTGCATCCTGTGCCCCTCTGGCCTCTAGATACTCGACAATTCTTTCCTTCAGAAGTGATTCCATCATTTTCCCTATCACTGAGGTTAAACTAACAGGTCTGTAATTTCCTGCTTCTGCCTTGCTTCCCACTTTTGTGAAGGGAATCACATCTGCCTCCTCCAGTCCCTCGGTACCACCCCATCCTCCCATGATTTGTTAAAAGGGTACGCGTGTCACTAGTTCCCACCCTTAGTTCTTTAGAATTCTGGGATGAATCCCATCGGCCCCATTGCTTTGTCCACCTTCAGTTTTAAGAGTTCTTTCAGAACCCTTTCTTCTGTAAATGGGCTGGTATCAACTTCTGTATCCAGAGTGTTTCTACTGTTTGTTTTAGGTACCTCCCTCTTCATTTGTAAATACTGAGCAAAATATTTGTTTAGTATCTCTGCCTTTTCACAATCACCTTCTGCCCACCCTCCCTCCCTTTATTAAGCCTCACTATCCTCCCTTGGTCTTCCTTCACCCCTGATGTACCTATAAAAGGTTTTATCCCCTTCTTAACTGAGTTGGCTATCTTTTCTCGGTTTGGGCCTTTGCTGTTCTGACTGCCTTGCCAGCCTCCTTTGCTTTAACTGATACAGTTCTCTGTCCTGCTCCTTCTGCATTCCTTGTACTTCCTGAATGCTTTCTTCTTCTCTTGAACCTTCACTGCCACTTCCTCTGAGAACCATAGTGGTTTCTTACATCGTTTTGTTTTGTTTATTTGCTTCACACAAAGGCTCATTACCTCTGTGATGGCAGTTTTATTATTCCTCATTGTTCTTCCACCCTCCTTCCTGCCCATTTGCTAGTGCATTCCTTAGGCACTCACCCATTTTGTAAAGTCAGCCCTCCTAAAGTCCAGTACTTTTGCCTTTGTATGCTTGACTCTATTGCTGTGTTTATTGTGAAGCATACTGTTCGATGGTCGCTAGTTCCCAGATGGCTACCCACTTCTACATCTGTGATCCTCTCCATCTCCATTTGAGAGAACCAGGTCTAAGATTGTTCCCTCTTGAGTGGGCTCCAATACTAGTTGTCTAAGGCATGCCCCCTGTCGGGCATCTAGAATAACCCCACTCTTCGAAGTGGCTGCTGCAACTGCACTCCAATTAACATCTGGCATATTCAGATCACCCATCAACAATATCTCCCCTTTTTCTGCCATTCTAAGTATACTTTCTATAATTTCCTTGTCCATTTCCTCCCCCTGAGAAAAGGGTCTGTATACAACCCCTGTGCAGATTGTGGTGCCATTGCCTGTCTCCAAATTTACCCACAGTGCTTCTCTCTCCCTGTTTACCCTTTTGTTCTGTTGCTTTATTCCTTCCCTTATGTAAAGAGCTACTCCTCCTCCTCTTTACCCTCTCTGTCCCTCCCTGTAGATAGTGTATCCTGGTATGTTTACATCCCAGTCATGGTTTTGTGTGTACCATGTTTCTGTGACTGCCACGATATCCAGATGTTCCTCCTCCATCAAGGCCACTAATTCAGGAAGCTTGTTACCCAGACTACGGGCATTGGTACTCATTGCTCTCCATTTTTTGATGGCTTTACCTTCTGTTGCAGCATCCCCCACTGACCTTTCGACCTCGGTCTTTTTCTCATTTAGTACCCTGTTTTGTAGGGAGAGGCTGGGATTTTCCTGCTGCTTATCAGTGCCTCCCCCTTTGACTAGTTAAAAAGCTTGCCAATGAAGCATTTAAACCGATTGCTCAAAAGACTTGTTCCCTTCCTGGACAGATGCAGACCATCCTGCCAGTATAGGCTGGTGTCTCTCCAGGTGGAACCCCTGTCCCCAGTGAAGCCAAACCCCTGTGCTCCACACCATTTTTTCAACCATTCATTAAACTGCATGGTGCTAATTACCCTCGCCTCCCCCATGCCATTGACAGGCAGCACCTTTGAGAAGGATACTGTGTGTGCTACTTGTCTTAGGCCCCTCCCCAACTCTACAATGTCCTCCTGCACTGCTCTGATCTCATGATGAGCCAAGTCATTTGTCCCTAGGTGGACAATGACGTCCAGCTCAGACTCCCTTGCAGCTATTCTCGTGATCCTGAGGATGCGCTTCCTGTCCCTCCAAGCCATGGCACCAGGCAGGCACCTTACTTCAGTTTTCCCTGCTCCCCCAGTTCTATCCCCTAATAATTGAGTCCCCACCAGGAGCTGCTTCCCTTTCCCTGTGGTGTCCTCTGCCTCCCTTCCTGTGGGCCTCACTTGTGACAGTTGTCATCAGTCTTCTCTTGAGTGCATCATGGGAGCTATGCTCCCCCAGAATGGTGTATGGATTGTGGAGTGGAACAATTGACTGGGTGTGCCTCTGATCCACCATCCTCATGCTCCCTGAGCCCACTGTGGTCCAACTGCTGTGCTTTCTTCGCAACCTCTGAGGTAGTGGTGGTGGCTCTGGTGCTCCCTGGATGGGGGAGGTTCCCTTCCCACTGTCCAGTGTGGCCTGGGAGAAGGTTCCCTTACTACTGGACAACTGGACAAAATGTGTCACACATCATCAAACATGACATTGCAAGCTCAGAATACTGTGGACATAAGTGCACTAATGTTTATACTGTTTGCTGATAATCTAGCATCTTATCTTATTACGCATTTCTGCTTAACAGTCTCAGTGGTCAGTGTGGAATTTTACCTTTTCAGTGTGGGACAGAGGATTTCTGAGGGATAAAATGAGTGACGTACTTCCTAATGTGTAACAGCTGAGAGGTATGGGCACAGTACTCCAGGTGAGGCCTCACCAGTGACCTATACATAGTGGCAACATCACCTCTTTTCCCCAACTGTCAAATCTCCTCCCAAGGCATCCTTGTCACCTTGCCATATACTTTATTGCACTGGAAGAATTGTTTGAAGAAGTCACTAATGATGACTCCCAGGTCCCTTTCTTCAGATGTTGTGGTCAACCTTACCCACCCCCCCATCCAATACTCAGCATGGGTTCTTCTTCCATATGTGCATCACTTTTCACTTTTTGTCATTGAATTTCAACTACAATATTTTGGACGGCCTCTTCATCCTCTCTAGATCCCTCTTTATCTACCTCATTTCCTCCTTGCAGACTACTCTACGACATAGTTTTATGTCATCCTCAAAGTGACACATCTTGTCCTGGATGCTCTCCCCATGTAACTAATGAATAGGGATGTTGCAAATGTAAACTTTGCCCATAAAGTTGCCATGAAGAGGCTGAAATTCACCTTTGTTAAGTTTCCACAGAAATTAGGAACTTCGACTTCACCAAAATTGTGACTTTTTTTACTTTAAAGTAGCCATTTGTTTAGTGAAGTCTCCACTGTGTGAATGAATTTTGACCAATTCACTCTAAAACAGCAACTTCCCTGGTAAAAATATTACAAATTCATCGAATTCGCAGAATTTGCAAATTAATTTGCAAAGCGAATTTCGGCCACTTTGCTCATCTTTGCTAATGAACATATTAAACCAGACTGGTGCTAGAACTGACCCATATGGCACCCCACTTGTACATCCTCTGTCATCTGACTTGACCCTGATAACTACCACCCTTTGTTTTCTCCCTCCAAACAGTTTCCTACCCATCTGATTAATTCCTTCCCCTCTCCCACATCTTCCAACTTCCTCAGCAGCTTCCTGTATGGCAGTGAGTTAAAGGCTTTGCTAAAATTAAGTACAGAAAATTTACTACCTGCCCTCTATCAACCACTCTTATGACTTCTTCTAAAAAATATCGCTAGGTAAGTCTGACACAAACTCCCCACCACAAATCCATGCTGCTTGCTGTCCAGTAATCCATTTGCTTCTAGGTGGTTTTCTTTGACTCAGGTTTTCATCAGCTTACCTGCAATGGAAGTAAGATTGACTGGTTTGTAGTTTCCTGTGCCTTCTCCCCCCTCTCTCCCTTAATAGAGCTTAAACACGTCCACAGACTTCCAATCCTACAGCACCACAACACATTCCAACAAGTATCTGAACAGCTCTGTGAGGGGGACAGCCAGGTCTGAACCCAGTCCCCTTAGCCCCCTTGGGTGTAAGCCATCTGGTCCTCCCAGTGCCTTATCTACTTTGAAGAATGCAATAATTTACCTCACCCTGTCCATCTTTACCCCTATCTGCCATATTTCCTGCCCCCATCCCTTTGTGTAGGCCTTAACACCCCCATCTGGTAGAGCCCCTTCATCCTCCACCTGAATACTGAGCAGAAGTAATTGCTTAGAACATTATCCTTCTGCTTGTTATTCTCTACTACCATCCCCCAATTGACTGACAACCCCGTCCACCATCATCTTTATTTTCTTCCTGATGTACCTAAAGAATTCTGTTCCCTCCTATGACACCCTTGGCGGTGCACAGCTCTGTGTCTGCCTTTGCCCTCCTGACCACCCCCTTTGCTTCCTTTAGCATGCCCTAATATTCCACCAATTCCTCCTCCCTCTGGCTTTTCCTTGTATCTTTTGATGGCCCTCCTTTTGGCCTCTACCACATCCCTCACTTAATTTGAGAATAAAATCAGCCTTTTATACTCGTTCCCTTTAGTGACTTTCCTCTTACAAGGGTCAGACACCTCCAAAATGGCCCCCTTGATTATCATTTTTTTCTCTATCCCTTCCCTTGCATTCACTCCTATTTTTTCCCTGACCCGTTCTCTCACTTAACTGAAATGTGACCTCCTGAGGTCTAGGACCACAGCCTTTGAAGATGGTCTGCAGTTACCCAGGGCCAGTTTTTTTTTTTCCTTGGTACTTTTTTCCCCCTGGTCACCAGCCTGCCTACCTCACACTTTCAGGCATCCTCCTGAGGTTTCTGGCCGCCATCCCAAGGACCACCTAGCTCCATGTTTGGGCTCGTGGCATACCCCTTATGGCTTTCCCCCCACGGTGGGGAGGTGGAAAGCTCCCCTCGCACTCTCACACCAAGACTAGATCCAGTGAACTGCACACCCTCAGCGCTGAGCAAGTCCTCCTCAGAGACAGCCATCAAGCCGCCACAACTGGTGGCCATATTTTCCGTTTTTCTCCCTGTGGATGTCTGTGGCATGCAATGACGCCAAGAGACAGGAGCGTGCATGCTACCGCATGCGCCTCTTCACGGCGTCTGCCACAGCACGTCCCCCCACTCTGCCCATGGTCTACAGTTGCCCCCAGACATCGCTAGAGGCCACTAGGCCACCGGAGCATTCCACCCCCCTTCCCAGAGAAGGAGAGCAGCCCGATGGTCATTCAATCCTTCTCCTCCCTTGCCGACCCCTGATGACCTAGGCTTATTCCTGAACCCAGGCCGCCAGCATGGTGCGAGGTGTGGCGTCCAGTGCCTCAACCCTCAGCGCCACCAGGGCGGCCACTCAGGGCCAGTTCAAACCAAATGGTATTGTGGTCAGTGGACCCTAGTAGTTCACTCACCATTACCCTTTCCACCGTCTCTGAACTGGTAAGCAGAGTAAACTCTAACAACTACGTCCCTTTATTTTGCTAAGGACCCACGGCAATCTCCAGAACTTGGTCCCTAACTTTTACTATGGAAGTAATACAAGGTAGTCTCCCAGAGCTGGGCCCCTGTCATTTACTAAGGAACCAGTATGAGGTAATCTCCCAGAGCTGGGTCCCTAACTTTTACTGAGGAACCAAGTCAAGGCAAACTCCCAGGTCTGGGTTCCTACTGTTTACTAACTCACAAAACTACCACCATTTTATTGTTAAGTAACCTTGGCCCAAGAGCACTGACTGTCTGAGGTTGTTTACATATACATCAGTAGTGGTCTAGTTAGCTTTGTAAGTATGATGATCCAGTCTTGGAGGTTTACCTTGATGTGGTCACTGGGCTTGTACTACAGTCAATTACCGCTGTTAGACTGAAGTAGTTAGGTATAAATTTGGGACCCACCCCAAGAGTTTACATACAAACATAGAAACATACATATTAGTCCATCAAGCTCCTCCCTCCCATCAGCTCAGAAGGTAATACCCTGCCACCCCATTTTCTGCAAAGTACTTGTCAGCTCTGAGTTTGAAGGTCATTACATTAGAAATCTATTCCTAGTTGTCACCACTCAGTATGCAAAGCACTGTAATTCTCCTTGCACTCGTCTCACCCACCCCATCAATCTGCAATGTTTTACTCATTGGTGTCCTGGGAGCAGGGCCCCTCCAATGTACAGTCAGTAATGCAAGCAATGGTCCCATGATACCTTTTGGTGCTGCTCTGAGTGGTACATGTCTCCTACCTCCCTAGGGGGAAAGTGTTCTTATGGATGTTCTTTTAACCTCCCTGCTGGCATCCACTCCTGACATCCTGGGCGCAAGGCATAAACTCCGGTATCAGCACACCAGAGTGACCTCTCATCCCTAAGCACCATGGAGCTGGCTGTATAATTTTGTTTCTAAGGATGGTCTTCAGTATCATCCCCAGTATGGATGTCAAACTCACTGTCTTGAATTTCCTTGGGTCTACCCTGGGGCCTTTTTTGAATATTTACACCACACAGGCAACACTCCAGTCATCAAGCACAACTGGAGTTCTGACAGACTCATTGACTATAATTTCCAGTGGTAGGGTTATTTCCTTAAGTAGCTCCTTCAGGATTTTTGCCATTTACCTTAATGTGGTTGCTGGGCTTGCCTCACAGATCCAGTCTTGAGTCTTTGAGAATGAAAGCCTCACAAAAGTGGATTGACTATCCCCATTGGAAGGCAGTGTTAAAGCAACTGTTCATGCTATGTGGAAATGTTGTAAAATATCTTATTATTCCATTTGCAGGTTATACTGTATCCCCACTACATGTCACTCTTATCCTTATATTCCTTACCACACACCTAAGCCTATATTTATTTCTTTGCTTTCTGTTTCTCTCCTGTGCTGAATCATCTACCCCTGACTGTTCCCTGGTCTTTGCTGCCTTGCTAGTTTTGGGTGCTTATCCAGTTCTGGATTAATACCTTCCTGGTTACTGGGGTTAGGTTCCTTAACTATCACAATACCTTGACCACCTCCCTCTGGGTCTCTTTTCTTTAATTCTGGTTCATACCCTATTCCCCAGATCCAGCCAGCCGTCTACCCTAGCTGTCTCTTATATCTCCCCCTAAATATTTCAATTACCCCAATAAGGTCTTGGCTCCATCCCCTTCTTAGGTATGATGGATCGATTGGCAAAGTGTTTCCTACCCTTTTTACTGATCTTATCCTCTACTCTATTCATCCTAGACTTACTATTCCTACTTGTTGGGACTTCCGTCACTCCCTTACACCAGATGGATGCCCCGTTTGTGGATTTCAGCTACTCCAACATGCTGGTGAAGAAGTTCTCCACTCTAAATAACCTGGAATACCTTAACCACAAAATCACTGTGTCATTCCTTAGGTACAGTACATTCTACGCAGGAAATTTACCTCCCCTGTGATCCTCTCTTGGGCTGTTGCACTTGCTACATTATGAGTTATAAGAATATCCATTACACTAGTCAGAGACATAGAACTAAACCCTGGCCCCATGGTCCACTTAAATCAATCTAATTCCTGCTCCTCCCATCTCCAACCCAATCCCATGGCTTAACCTTTGCCCATCTTAACATCCGAAGTCTCACTGCCAAGCTCCCTGAACTGGAGGTATGGGTTCAAGTCAACAATCCAGATATCCTTGCCCTATCTGAGACCTAGTTGAAGCCTTCAATACCTGATCTAAGTTGCACTCTGCCAGGTTATAATCTTCTCAGGGTTGACCGTCCTACCCTCAGAAGAGGGGGAAGGTTGGAACTTTACTATAAGTCCCACCTTGACGTATCTCTCATCCCTAGCCACCCTCTAATCAACTGTGAGGTACTTCACTCACTTCTACTCCTTGGTGGTGCCAAGAAAATTCACATCTTCTCTGTATACTTACCCCCTAGAAACAGCAAACTTGGTCTTGAAGAACTCATTGAGTTAATTCCTTCAGCATCTAAGAAAATGAAGTGATCTGCCTAGGTGATTTTAATCTCAATTGGCTTGGTCCCAACTCCTTGCTCTTTGCCTCCATTATCAGCAAGGCTAACCTTTTTCAACTCATCCAGTCACCAACCAGGATCCTTCATATTGGCCCTCACCGCTCTCTCATTAACTGGATCACCACCAATAGGAAGGACTGCTTCTCCTGTACAAGGGTCCTTTCTGACTCAATTAGTGATCACTGCCCAGTCTATTGTGTGAGGGATGTTTCCCATCCATCTGATCCCCTCAGAATGCTATCCTTTCCTAACTTCGCTAACCTTAACTCAGCTGCATTCCTTCATGACCTAAGAACAGTAGATTGGTCTCCTCTTTTCACAACCAGTGACATCAATTGAGTGACGGAGTACTTTAATGCGACATTGCTCTTCTTGCAGAATAGGCACATTCCACTCTCAATGTGTAAAGTCAGAGGGAAGGTTACCAAGTGGCTTAAATGGCCTCTCCTGCAATTGCTAAAGCATAGGGACAAGTTATAGGTAAAATGGAAATCTTCTTCCCTTCAAACTGATTTCAATGAGTACCGTGTCTTGTGCAACACCTGTAAGAAGGAGATTGGGGCTGCCAAAAGCAATTACTACCGCAAACTCCTTAGTTCCTCTGCCACTGATCCAAAGAGATACTAGATGCAAATTAATGAGATCCTGGGAAATATTAAGCCACAAACTCCCAACAACATGATTATTAATGACATCCACTGCAATAACCCTCACACCCTTGCCAATGCCTTTAACTCCCTCTTCACTAAGGTTCCTAGCATTTCCCCTCCCTCTTCTCATGGATCCCAGGCTCCTCCTCTAGTTCCTCTTGATGCACCTTGCAACTTGGTGCTCTCTCCCATCTCTTGTCTGGAAGTTTTAAAGTTACTAAAAACAGTCTCTACTCCTGGAAGTGCAGGGCTGGATGAAATTGAACCAATGATCTTAAGACTTGCAGTGTCTCTTCTAGCTACCCCATCACTCATCCCTTTAATCTGTCCATCAGCACTGCTACTGTACCTAATGCCTGGAAATCTGCCAGGACTATCCCTGTGTTCAAGAAGGGTGATGCTAGGATTCTTTCTAACTACCAATCCATCGTGTTGTTGCCAGTGCTTAGTAAATTACTGGAAAAGCTAATCTACCACCAAATCTCCACTCATTTGCTCAAATTCAAACTTCAGTCCCCTGTCCAACATGGTTTTAGGACAGGACATAGCACAACTACTGCTCTTACCCTATTCTCATGTGAGGTTAAGCCCAATATGAACATAGGATTGCTTACTGGTGCTGTGTTAATAGACCTCACCAAAGCTTTTGATTTGATTAATCACCTCTTACTACTGAGTAAACTGCAGCCCTTTGGTGCATCTGTATCCTCCTTATCATGGCTCATCAGCTACCTTAACAGTCACTCGCAATCTGTCTCCTTCTTCAAAGTTCTCTCATCCCCTGCCCCTATCTCTTGTAGTGTACCACAAGGCTCCATTCTTGGCCCTCTGCTCTTTTCTATATTTGTTAATGATATTCCTACCTCTTTACCTCACTGTTGTACCATTATGTATGCAGACGACTTGGTACTATACATTACCTCTAGGTTCATTGCTGACATTAATAATCATCTATAGTCTGCATTCCAAAAACTTTAATCCTGGTTCACCTCAAACTGTCTAATCCTAAATTTACCTAAGACTCAGGCCATGATCTCTGGATCCTCAAGAAAAGTCCATGCTGCGCCCCTTATGCTTCAGGTGTTATGTGCTGATGTGTCTGCAGTATCGATCACTAACTCTTTCAAATACCTGAGTATGATGCTTGGTTCAGTACTAGACTTCTCCTCTCATGTTAATGAGGTATGTAGATCAGTTAACTTAAATATTGGTGCAGCATACAAAGTACGTCACTCCCTTACCCCTGCTGCTCGGATCTCTGTAGCTAGGGGTGTCCTGCTTTCTAAACTCCTATATGCACTCTCTGTCCTTTTCCACATCAACACTGATGTACTTCAGAAATGGGACACTACTTATAACAACATCTGTAGATTTGGCCTAGCTGCCCCTCGCCTTACTCACCACTGTCTCCTATACTCTACCCTGGACTGGCTCTTACCCAATGCCATTCTTTCCTACTCACTAAGATGTTTCATTGACTCTATGACCAGAGACCTCCTCCCTGACTCTCTGGGAGATATGCTTGCCCCTGTGCTCCTGCCTCTGAGGTTTTCTACTGCCTCTCTGCTCCAAGTCCCACACTGCTCTATTAAAATGGGTGAGCAAGCATTCTCACATTTCACTCCCAAGTTTTGGAATTCCCTTCCTTCCTACCCCAAAAGTTCCATATCTCACCTCTCCTTCAAGAAAGCACTGTTGTCTCACCTTTTTGCACTTGATGCTTGTGACTGTTCCTAATTTGTACTTGGCTTTCAGCCCCTATCTTCACCTTGCCATGATTATTTTTAACTCTGAGTTTATTGAGCACCCCTACTTTGCCTTCTCATTGCCACCCCAGTCCTGTATGGTTGGTTGTTTGTTGCATGTAAAATCCCTGATTATATAATGGACAGGGCTCTGAAATGTACAATATAAAAGCATATCCTGAGTGTTGATGAACCCAATTCATAAGACATCATTCTTATGTTGGCTTGCTGCAGGCGCAAGCCAACATATTGGGAGAGTGCAGATTTGGGGGCACGGCCGCTGTTGGGTGAATGCAGGGCACACATCAGTAGGTGCGTCCCTCATTCCCCAATCAGCCTGCATGCCTGCGCCACACCATGCATACATAATGGGGCGAGCACATCTAAGCAGAGGTCCGCTGCAATCCGACCGGCTGTCATGCAACAGACCCTTTGCTTCGTCTTCAGCCATTATCAGCATGGTCGGTGAGCTGCTTATAGTTGTCGGCTACCGGGGTGCCAACTTCCCCGTCTGTAACCCCCGCTGTTTTACTGTGCTGATGGGGAGCTCGACTTCGGCGGCATACCCCCCAATGTGGAATGCCGAGGGGTGCCCAATCCCCCAGCTCGCGCCCCCACCACTGTCTTTGTTTAGTTGATGGGGTGCCTCAATCCCGTCGGCATTATTCCCCCTGTTGTGAGCGGCGAGGGTGCCCAACTACCGGCCGGCTATTGACACCCCCAAAAAAAAATAGTTAGGTGGCATGCTGGGAGCCCACCCCAGCGTGCCAAATGCCCTGCAACAGAAAAACTGTCCCACGATGGTTTTCTTTTTTTTCCCCAGTAAAACTAAAACCGTCCCTCGTAGTCTCGATGCCCCCCTTCCCCCACCTGCATCCACCCACTGCGCACCCTGCATCCTCTCACCCCCCCACCCCATACTTACCTCCAGAGTCCAGCGCGACGATCTTCAGTGGACCGGGAACACGTCTGCACTCTTCGAAGCCGACCGTGAACTGAGGAAATGCCGGTAAGCTGTATAATGGAGTGAATAGGGTTTTTTCAGCTTTGCTGCATATCTCAGGCATTTCTTGGAATTTTGGCACCAAATTTTCAACATGGGGTTTTTGGGGCCCCTCCTCATGATTTCTATTATTGTCATGAAGAAGCTGTTTTAAAGGTGATTTCGCAGTCACGCGCGAAATCACCTTTCGGGCCCATTAACGAAATGACAGTGGAGTGTTCATAAGGTGGCCTCTTAAAAGCCTAAGTTCCAAATTTGGTGGAAAAATCCAACAAATGCCTGTTTTAATGAGCATGCATTATGCAAGACATACGCAGGCTCATAACTTCTGCGCATTCACACATTTTAATGCTGGATTTTCAGCATTGTCATTTTTGTACACCTCCTTGTGAACAGTACAGCTGTCATTTTCCACATCCTGCCCGAAATGTGTTTCCGCACTTCCGGCGCACAATAGCGCAGTCGCTGTGGGAAATCAGTGTTTGGGCCAGATTATGAAAATAACAGTGACACAGTTCATGAGCAGAGGACCTAAAATGCCTATGTTGAAAATTTGGTGATGATATTCCATAAAATGACTGTGTTACAAGCGTGTGTTGGCAGATTGCACGCACGCTCGTACCGTTGTGCATTTGTGATATTTTCAGTCTGGATTTTCACCATTGCCATTTTTCCACACCTCTTGATGAACAGTACAGCCATCATTTCACATATCCTGCCCAAAATGTGTTTTCACACTTCCGGCGCAGAATAGCGTGGTCACTGTGTGAAACGACTTCTTGGGATACTTTGAGGAAATAACAGTGACACTGTACATGAGCAGAGGTGCTAAAATGCTTATGTTGAAAATTTGGTGCCGAACACCCATAAAATGGCAGTGTTGCAAGAGTGCATTGCAAATTTCCCACGCACCCTAGTAGCTTTGCAAATTTGGTATATTTACATGCCACATTTTCAACACTGGCATTTTTTTACACTTCCTTATGAATTGTACAGCTGTCATTTTTCACATCCTGCCTGACATGTTTTCCCACACTGCACTACCAAACACCCAAAGAGACACCCTAATGCCTGTCACTCTCTGCAGGGTGGGGGTGGGTTGGCATCAGTTCAATACTTCACTGCCATTCCTATGATGCATCTGTCTAACTCCTGCACTACCAATGCCAAAGCCAGCAAGCCAACATTTGGCATTGACAAATGCTTGTTATCTTATGAAATGGGTTCATCACATTCCATATTTCCATGATTGAGTACATCACAGTAGCACGGCAACAGCATAATGAGCCAGATCTTTTTATAACTGTGTAGTGCTAGCAGCAGTGAAACTAATTTGAACACAGCGAAGTCTGTAAATGGCAAATCATTGTAAGAAAAGCAAAAAATCTGTAATGACTGCCTGTTTTCTTACATAGTGCCATTGCTAAATCTGCCCAACATTAGAAGTGACATCACAAACTGCGGCAGCATCAGATTCACCCGTAGATTCACAGCCCACTGGTAAATCTCAGTCTCCAGACAATACAAATGAAAAAAAAAGCACAATAGAGCAATAAATAAACAAAACAGTTAAACAATAAAAACCTGAGAACAGAGCACCTGTTCTGAGCAGAAGAGATGCCACCCCATCCTCCCTAAATACAAGCAGTCATGCAAATGAAGATGTGTTGGGTTCGGCTGTCGTATTCTGTAACCCTCCTGCACTTTTAGCTATGTAAGCAGTTTTAACTCTAAACAAAATTGAAAGGACTGCTTTACAGCCACCACATAAAGGCAGTAAATGTATAACCAGTGGCAGTGTAATAGAGAAGCTTGGCCACACAGTCACAGCATGGCACAGCATACAAACAGTTAAAAAAAACACAAAGTGAAGTGCCACATGGGCAGTTTCAATAATGGGCATCATTTAAAGTGTTCAGTTTCAATTATATAAATCAGATAGCAAACAATTAAAAGAATAGCTGTAGAAAATAGTAAAAAAATAAGAAACGGTGGTGAAAATGGATGTTAGTTTTGAAATGGAGCCAATGAACACACGTGCATTGTATGAGACAGACGTAGAGCCATTACTAGATGGCACAGCTCAAATAGTAAGTACAACTGCTGAAATCCCAGAACAGGCATCAGCTGATGTAGTAAATGATTTTTTGGAAAATCAAGTCACAGTGCTATCTAACAGTGAAGTAACACCCACTGAAACAGTAATACACACTGCAGCGAATGTCGGTGGGATCAGTGAGCACGACAACAGAACACCAGGCAATCAGCCTTGATAGAAGATAGCCTGATGTCTTTTATATAGGCAAATGAGAATAAAAATACTGTCAGAAAAACACAATATGACCTTTCTCTAGAGTACAGTTACCTTGCCGAGTCACACAATGAGACCAGAGTAGTTGAAAAGATTGAGCCGGTAAGACTAAATACTCTCTTGGCCAATTTTTTTATGAAGGAATGAAAAAAAGATGGCACCCCTAAAGAGTCAGTAAGCATGAAATCTGTGTTGCAAAGTGTGGACAGACACCTATGCTCCAGTAATTATGAAGCATCTCTGACAAAAGACAAATGCTTTGAGTTTGTAAGAAAAATCTTAGTAGCTAAACAGAAGCAGCTAAAATCCATGGGTTTGGATTGCAAAGCACATGCTTTAGATGAACTGTCAGAAGACATGATAAACACACTGCATGAGAAGGAGCAACTAGGCCCACAATCAGCAATGTCTGTCATTATACTACTATGGTTCATACTACTACGGAATATTAAACAGCGGGGGACATTTGCCCATATATGCTCTTATTCTAATCCAAACAATAATAAGACAAGTCAAAGCCTGAGGTAAGCAACTTATCAACTCGATACTTAGTTTTGCTAATTACAACGTACAGTGGCAGCCTATTCAAAGGACCAATGATCCTTATGGTGAAAAAATATTTAAGATTAGAGGATAAAAATGATTTTCCCATCAGTTGTAAAGGGTGTCTGCGAATATCGTGTGAATGATCTTTAAATTGCAACCCATATTCACATAATAGGTAAGGACCTTGTACAATATCGTAGAGCAACAATCAATCACCTCTTAGTCGACGAGTTGCTAACGGCATAAGATTTAGGGATTGCAATCTAGAGTCATAAGAGATAATCTGAAGACCCAATAAGCATTTAGTAAACTTCCTCTGTACCATTTCTAATGAATTGCAAGCATATTTGCGGTATGGACACCATAATTGGGAAGCATACTCCAGATGGGGCCTAACATAGGCTCTGAATTAAGGCATCAACACCTCCGGAGTCCTGGAGCTAATATTTCTGAAGATGGACCATATAACTTTATTTGCTTTACATTTAGCTTTGTAGATGTTTGTTATATGACATGTTATCTGAAATGAAGATACCTAGATCTTTCTCATTAGTGGTTATGCCCAAAATTGTGCCAGCCAATATGTATGTATTATGCAGATTGTTAGCACCCAAGTGCATAACCTTGCACTTGGATGGATTAAGCTGCATACCCCAGATATTAACCCAGTTAGAAATGACATCAAGATCATGTTGGATGTCAGTAACTGATGAGGAATTAATGCACGAGCCCCCCAGTTTAATGTCATCTGCATATTTGACAGTAATAGAAAAACAATCTGTAGTAAGATCCAAAATGAAAGCCTGGAACAGGCAGGGACCCAAGACAGAACCCTATGGCATGCCGCTGCTCACTATCCCCTTACCAGACTTAAGACCACTAATAAGAACCTGCTGAGTTCTTCCATATAGTCAATTATTAATCCAACCTATAATAGAAGTGTTTATTTTAAGCTTATATAATTTTTGAATTAGTGCCCAGTGGGGCATGATGTCAAACACTTTGCTGAAATCAATAAACACATCGCATGGTATACGTCTATCCAACAGACCACTAATTTGTTCATAAAAACAAAGCAAATTAGTAAGGCAACTTCTGCCAGCTTTAAAACTGTGCTGTTCTGTGTCAAGATTATCCAAGACAGGGGTAATAATGTCCTTAACAAGACTTTCAAATAGTTTACATGTAGATGACGTGAGACTAATGGGCCTGTAATTCTCCCAGTTGTTCTTTATACCCTTATAATAACTGGTCAGCAATTTTTCCCATTGCCTGACCATGTTATAATTTGCCGTTATAACCCGTGGGTTATAACGCCAAACATGCGCCAGTTCAATCAAATAAGATCCACATCCCGATTGGCTCTGCACTCCTTGTAGGTGGGCAAAACAGTACAACAAACATGGCGGCTTGTTATCCCACAAAGCGAAAAGGCGCCTCACCGGGACACCTACTCAGTTTGTTGTTTTTTTCCCCTACAAAACAAAACTGGATTTGTGCGATTTTAACAAATATCCAGTTGATCCTACCATTCTGAAACTGCACAGCACAACTCCCAGGAAGAACGGCCAAAAAATCTTGAACGAAGGTAGGAATCAATTCCGATAGCCACCGTGACCTAAATACAGAAAAAACAATGCTCCACAAAAAGGAAATGTACAATTTTTTGACAAAAAAAAAAAAAAAGAAAAGACCAACTGTAAAAAGACTAGGCTCTCTCACAGATACCTTGTGTGTGTGTGTGTGTGTGTGTTTGTGTCTGTGTCTGTGACAGACACTGTGTACGTGTGTGTGACAGTACCAAAGTCAGTGTTAGGGAAAAATTGCTGACCAGCAATTGTAAGTAATAAAAGATAGGGAAGTATGCTTAAATTCGAAATTAATGTTTGCCCTCGGTGTGGGATGCTTTAATAAACCCCTCGGGCTTCGCCCTCAGGATTTATGTAGCATCCCACACCTTGGGCAACCATTAATTTCTCATTAAGCATACTTTCCCATCCATTATTGTATATTTTATGAATGGGTATAACATAGGCCTCTTTCCAGTCCATTGGGACATAACCCTCAGAAATAAATAGATCAAACATGATCTTTAAGGGTAAACCAAGAAATCGGCTAGGAGAAATAGTAAGTGACCTGCAATATTGTCTGTGCCTGGGCTATATTTTCCCTTTAGGGATGTTAATTTAGATTTAATGTTGTCAGTATGAAAACTAATGGGGGGATCTGTATATGATGGCAAGTTGAAATTAGTATTTTGAACATTAACAGAAAAAGTATTACAAAATTCAGTATTAAATGCCTCAGACATAGGAGCAGCATCCACAGTAAGTTTATCTTTGTATAATAAAGGGCCAACCTGACAACAAGGTTTTTTTAATGAATTAATGTATGAAAAGAAATGCTTACTATTTGATTTCTTAGCTGTTAAAGCCAAATTAAACTTCCATCTATTCTTAGCCTTTTTAATCATGGATTTATACTTTTTTTGAATATTGCAGTAGGCAATCCAATTTGTGTTAGATTCATTTTTTTAAAAAAGATTATATTTTTTCCTTTTAATTCTAATTAATTTTTAATGGAATTATTCATCCATTTCGGAGCTCGTTTAAAATTCAATATTTTAGGCTTAGAATGAATGAATGAATCTCTAACATCAAAAAGTGTGTATTTAAATATATTCCAATGCTGTTTAGGGGTTTTATTAAGAAATAATGTATCCCAATCAAGTGCTTGCATATAGTTATTTATTGACTCAAGGTCAGCTGTATCATATAAATAGATTGTAGTTAAATTAGGATGGTATACACTTTCTTTGTGTACTTGAAACGATATAGTATTGTGATCACTGGTGCCAATGGGGTCTCCAACCACCACATTATCAATTGCAAGTGTGTCATTAGTAATTACTAAGTCATTAACAGTCTTTGGTTAGTGTGCACATGTACTTTGGCCTACACGGTTGTACAGAAGTTAGAAATCTAAAATGGGGAGATATCAAAGTTAAAACAGATGAGAACAATACACAGTATCTGAAGTACTCCACCGAGTGACAGACTAAAACAAGAACTGGTAAGAATGTGAAGGACAGTAGAAAAATCCATCCAAAGGCCTATGAAAATAAAGCAGACAGGAACAGATGACCCATCTATATATTCCAGATGTATGAAAGTGAGAGATCATGTCACACAAAGACCCCTGATAGTCCATTTTTTCTAGTTATCAACACCAATAAGCCCATGTACAAAAAAAAAATGCAATGGTATAAGAATCAGCCAATTGGAATAAACAGGCTTTCTGCCATATTAAAAACCATGTTAAAAAATGCTGGACTAGAGACTGACAAGAAAATAACAAACCACAGCACCTGTAAACATGTGGTACAGAAGCTTAATGACTGTGGTGTTGCTCTGACAGAGATCGTGCTGATAACTGGTCATAAAAACCCAAAAAGCATTAATGATTACTCCAGGTTGAATGACAAACAGCAGCAAAGAATTTCAAACATGATCACTGGTATTGTTGTTGATCATAAACCTCTGAAACCAGTCCCTATGAACATATTTATTTATTTATTTACGAGATTTACCAGGAAGGCATACTGAGCAACATGCTCGATTCCAGTTGCGACCTGGGGGCCAAGGCCCGGTGCATTACATTGAAAATAGTGCATTACAATAGCAATTATGATACAGTAAAAGAGTACTCCTGGAGCCTTAGGTCCGGGAGTTTACATACAGGAGATAGCTGTGTGGTACAATACAAAAATCATGAATGAAACTTTATAACTATAATACAGAATGAGAGATTGATTACATTAGCTTAGACAGGAGCAGCTGGAGGAGAAATGTGCCTTGAGTAGTCGGGATCGCTGATAGGGATTTTGTGCGTGTCTTATGGGGATAGGTAGGGCGTTCCAGATCTGTGGTATTCTAGAAGCTAAAAGCTGCCTGCCCTTGGTAGTGTGCATATATGGGATGTGGAGTAGTCTTGGGTCCGTGGCTCTTAGGGAGTATGCAGGTGGGGGTTGTTGGGAGATGGTAGACGCCAGGTAGGGAGGGAGGAGGGAGAGAGACCAGTATTTGGCAGCGAACCTGGCACAGTTTATTAAACACCGATCATGAAGGGATAGCAGGTTTAGGGAGCTGTATAGAGTGCAGTGGTGGGTGGATTGCAGGCAGTCAAGGATGAAACGACAGAAGGAGTGGAAAAGGGTGTCTAGGCTTGCCAGGGCAGACGCAGGAGTGATAGTGTATACTATATCTTCATAATCCAGTACGGGAAGTATCATTTTTTGGACTATAGCGTGCCTCGCTTGTATGGGGAGGCAGTTTTTGTTACAATATAATGCTCCCAGTTTAGGGAGCAGCCTCTTGTGTAGGGAGTCAATGTGAGAGGCAAAATCAAGGTGCTGGTCAAGCCAGATGCCTAGATATCTGTAACTAGTGCATTGCTCCAGTGTAGTCCCATCCAGGGTTGTGAACGGAGGGCAGAGGGATTGGCGGGAGAGTCGTTGTTGGGAGCCAAACATGACCGACACTGTTTTTTTCGGGTTTAGAAATAACTGGTTTGAACCTAAACCAGTGCTGGATGGCAGAGAAATCCTCCTGGAGGAGAGATGCCACACTGCTAGTTGAGGGGCCGGAAGCATACAGGACGGTATCATCCGCATACATTTGGATGGAAGAATGGGAGCATGCAGAGGGGAGGTCATTTAGAAAAATGGAGAAAAGTAATGGTCCTAGGATCGATCCTTGGGGGACGCCCGATGTGACTGGAAGGGGGTTTGAGGTGTGAGGTGCAATTTTGACAGCTTGCTTCCTGCCCACGCAGTAGTCTTGGAACCATTCGATTGCTGGGGGAGCTAGCCCTGCAACAGTAAGCTTGGAGAGGAGCAGGGGGTGAGAGACGGTATCGAAAGTCTTTGCTAGGTCAATAAAAATAGCCGAGGTGACATGACCTTTATTGATACCAGTGAGAATGTCCCCAAAGACTCGTAGTAGGGAGGTGATAGTAGAGTGGGTTTTGCGGAAGCCGGATTGGAAAGGCGTAAAAAAGGAGGCGGTGTCTAAGTAAGGAGTCAGTTGGGACAGTACAATTCGCTCCTGGAGTTTGGCTAGAATAGGGAGTAGGGAAATCTGTCGATAGTTTCCTGGGGAGGAGGGGTCACCGCCTTTTGGGAGAGGAATAACAGTGGCCAGTTTCCATGCCGTTGGTAACTTGCCCAGTGAGAAGGAGAGGTTTAGAAGGGCAGCTGCGGGGGCAGCTATGGCAGGGGCTGACAGGAATAGCATCTTGGCATCCAGGGACGTCGGGCATTTGCCTTTATTGGGCTTCAGTGCTCGTAGATGGCGGAGGACTTCCATTTGGGAAATTGGTTGAAATGAGAATGGCTGAACTGGGGGGATGTGAGAGGCTTGTGTGGATGGTGGGGGGTAACTGGGGAGTGCTGGGAGGATAGAAGTTTGTCTACAACTGACTTCCAATGGGAGTTAAAATGTTGGCTACGCTGATGGGGTCGGTGGGAGATGAGGGTGCCTGTTTGATAGGGTTGGGGGTGGGGGTTGGGTTGGGGGGACAGCAGGATTTGAGAGATTTCCAGAAATCGGTCAGTTGGTTAAGGTTTTTGCTAAAGGCTGTTAGGAAATAGCTTTTTTTGGCTTGGCAGATGATGTTTGTGCAAGCATTTCGCAGGGATCTGTAGGTGACAAGGGAGGCCTGGGTGACCAATTTCTTATGAGCCTTCCATGCATGGTCTCTGGAGTGGCATTTTCTAATTATATCAGCTGTGATCCATGGGAGATGAGCCTCTCTTACCCTTTTTGTACGCAGAGGTGCATGCTTGTCCCATACTTCTAAGAATCTGGTTTGGAACGTGTCATACGCATTGTCAATGGAGGAAGTCTCGGTGATGCCGAACCAGTTTGCACATCTCAGGTCTGCCAGGAAAGAGTCAAGGTTTAGGGAGTTATAGGACCTGGTCTGTAGTGTCTTGGGGGGCTGGGGCTATGTACCTCCTAATCAGGTAGATCATATGATGATCACTTACTGAGTCTGGCAGCAGACCTGCGCTCAGAATTCTGTGTGGTGCGAGGTGAGCCCAGTCCAGTAGAGAGTGTTTTTTGACTTAAGGTTGAGTCTGGTGGGTTCTTGTATGAGTTGGGTGAGGTTCAGGCCTTTATTTTGGTTTCTCATGAGGGTTTTATCAGCACCCAACCAATTGGCTGAAATTACCTGTATGGAAACTCCGCCACTGCAGCTAAGGACTGTAAGGTGGTTAGATGAGAGAGGATGACGCCAGTGGTGTGCAGGGGGCAATATGAGCCTGCCACGTAAACAGGGGTGGTATATGGGAGTGACGGTTTAATGAGTACCGAGTCGATGTTGGCTGGGAGAGAGGGGATGTCCACGGTAGTGAACTGGCGGCTGTTGGAGATGTACATTGCCGTTCCATCACCTCTCTTTTTGCCTCGTCTGTCATGTCTGATGATTGAATAACCTGGTAAGGAGACTTCAGCATCAGTACAGTGTGGTTTTAGCCAAGTTTCAGAGATGATCAGGATATCGAGGTGCAACGTTAAAATGATGGGTTGTAATAGCGAGATTTTGGATAGCAGACAGCAGGTATTTAGATGCAGTATACTTAGGCCTTTGGGGAGAGTGAAGGGGGTGCAGGTATGTGGCATGTTGGGACCTGGGTTAGCCTCTATGTCCTCTGACAGCAGCAGGAGGAGGGCAAAAAGATACTTTGATTTTGCACTGGTATGGTTTGAGTGTGCGGTAGGGTTATGACGAGGGGAGGTACCAGGTAGGTGGCGGAGGGCTGGGGTATGTAAGACCGAGAGCCCTAGATGAAATGATGGAGGCAGGATATTTGCACCAATAAGCCCATAGTGGGCATGAGCCAAATCATGTGCTGGTGTGTTACAGGGGGCAACATGGACTGGATGAGGTGCTAGCCGAGGGGGCAGGGCGGGTGGAGGCTCTGTAATTGAGAGATAGGCTGGTGGCAAGGTGGTATGTAATGCCATGGAGAGGAAAACGATGGTAGACAGAAGCAACATCCTGGAACAGGTATGTTTATAGTAGGGAAAAAATATCTTGGTGCCCTCTGGTGGTAGCAGCTGATAAGCTGCAAATGGAAAAATGGGCTGATAGGGTTTACTCAGTCATGTGACTTCAGCCTATAAAAGGAGGAGTTCACCAAGGCGTGTGAGCCAAGGCAGCTGCTGCAGGCCAGAAGCACACAAGCAGTGAAAACGAACTGGTTGTACTGAGTTTTTGTTAAAATGCAGCAGTTGGCAGTTTGAAAAAAACGCGTTGAGCCTTTCTTGAATCCTGTACCTGGGTGCTTCGGGGGGGTGGGGTTCCGAGACGAAAGATGTGCAGAGGAGGGCTAGCGTCTATCCTGGGGGCCCTCACAACCAGTGTAACATATAGCCATCATCTAGTATGTCAAGTACCTGGGAGGGATTCTTTTATCAGCCTTCATTCAAGGCTGAAAATATCTCATTTCATTTCCACACAGGTTAGTATCAGAAATTCAAACTGCAATACTTAATAATTCAATGCAGAACAGCAGCTAACATAGTGCCCCATAGAGATTTGTGTTAAACAGCCTCCCCCAGACCCCACCCCACCCCAACCAGTAAAATTTCTTATAATGTTTCCATCTTTTTTATTTAAATGTAAACCCAGCTTTAATTGAAAAGCTGACACTGTACTGTAAGTAGTGTACAAATAAATGCAGTCAATTTTGTTTCACTTCATAGAGCATAAACAAGAAATGAGAAAAAGAAAAAGAATTAATGTCATCACTAGTGACAGTAAAAGTAAATAAAATTAATCTGGGTATGTAGTAACCATGCACCCACAGTGCTGTAACAAGAGGGAAAAATATAAAATGTACTGCTGCTGGAACTTTAGATTAAGTCAATATTATGTCAGAGTGCGTGTGTGTGTGTGTGGTGTGTTTGTGTATCTGTGGTGAGTGGTTGGGCATTTGAGTAGTGAGCTCTTGCTTCTGCAAATACACGGAAATGTGTAGCCCACAAAAAAAGTAGTGGGAGTAAAGTCAGTCAACCATACATTCCCTCATATCATAAATTCTGACCTGTGTGCTTAAATAAAAAATAAGTATTTATTGCAAAATAGTGTGTGTGTATGTGGGTGTGGGTGTGGTTGGAGTGAGGGGTGGGGGTGTAGAAAGTAAATCAGCAACTGTGATAAAAATACTCACATTTTTATATTTTGTCTCTTAAATTAACTCAACAGATAAAACAAAGAGCTGCACCAATGTAGTGTAAAAGTGGAGCCTGAAGCAAGGTGTCGGTTTATAGAAACAACAGTGCAATGTTTCAAGAATGTATTAGAAGTGAATGCATTAGATATTTTAATGATTACCTTGTATTACTTGTCATTGAAATTCAAAAGTGCTATTATCTGTTGTTCTTAACTTACATAAAGCCAATGCAAGTATGTAAGTGCAAAAAATCTCATCCACATAAATCGTTGACTAGATTTTAAAATGTATAGAGAATAAAAAGAATGTAAATAGTGAAAACAAGATGTTCAATATAAGACAGCATCATACGGTTCTTCAATAATCCATACGTAGTAGCAGTCCAGAATTTCTGATGTCTTATGCATGTGTGTGTATGTTCTGTGCCATAAAACAAAAGTAACCAGAATAAATTAAACAGCCATAGTTTTGTTTTCTGAATCATATCAAAGTAAGTGAAAGTATGTAAATGCCAGCCAAATGTACACTAAAACCTTCACAACTTTAAACATCTGCCTACTAGTATTACTGTACTTTAAAATGTGTTGTAAGTGTAGAATCAGTACAAGGCCCAATATTAAATGTTGTCTACTAGCTGAGGGCTGATCGAGTATTAGTAATATATACAGACATACATTCACACAAAGAAATATTTATTTTAAAGCTGCATAGTAAAGCACACTACAGGTAGTAGCCAAGACTGTCATATGTTTTGCTGTGGGGGGATGGTGGTACATGAAACAGCACTGCAACAAACAGCATTAATGACAAAAATCTAGTGGCAGGCATGACCATCCTTGATAATTGGTTAAAAGCAATGGCATGAGCAGCAATCGTAATCAATTATGAAAGCAAGTGAAATTGTTTACCTACTCCAGTTAGCAGCATTCTCAGTACAGATAATGTATTGAAATACAAATAAATTTGTATGCTAACAAATAAAAGTATTAGGAATACAAAATTTCACTACTCCAACATGTAAGACCAGACACAGAGAGTATGCAAAATAAGGCATGTCATAAGTGAATCTGACAAATGGGAATAATTTCCCCACGCTACTAGGACCAATGGGAATTCACAGAGCAGCCCTCAGTCCTTATGATAACCAAGTTCCTAGGTAACAAAGACACATGTTCCAACCTTAATTCAAGCTGTCAACTCACCCAGCAACAAGGTTGCTAGGCATCCAGTAGCTATGACAATGAAGACTGAATAGACTGCAGAATGCAATGGTGCAGCAGTCCTACAGCGGAGCAGCACCAGTAAAACAAGTAGGTCCCCAATCCTACATGAAAAAACTATGTGAACCTAGCGATTGCAATTGAAACTATTTTTTGTTTCTCAGAGGCACACTTATTGTATAAACTGCACACGTTATGAGTAGCCGTGACATATGGATTTTATCCACACTCAATGTCAGTGCCTGCTTTCACCAGCACTCATGGCTACACCACTCGTGAAGGTGAAGTGGTCACAGACATCTCATGAAGATAAAATCCATATGACGCAGTCACTAATAACACATCCCCTATTTATCCCTGCGTGGATAACTGTTGTATGCTGATCATGATTGTATGCATATTACATGGTACTGTCTGAACTAATGTATTTTGTACTCTCCCGGGTCATGCTTGAAAATAGGCAGGGCTCTTTGCCTAGTGCACTTACCCGGTTACCAAAAGCTAATAAATAAATAAATATTCCATGTTAGTGTAACCCCTTACACTGAGGACTGGTGCAGTCTGGTAGATGTTACGTTATGGCTGGCTGGTACCTTTACACCTTAGGGCAAACAGTCCTGGAATCATAATAGGTCCTTGGGGTATTAACTGGTCAAAGCCAACAGTGTGATGCCTCTACACAATGGGGTACCTTGGTGCTGCTCGTCAGGAAAATAACAACAGTACAACTCACCCCCACCCTATAAACACAAATATGCAAAGGGACACAAATGAATGTACAGAAAGGAAATAGGTTTATTGGGGCAAAACAGGAACATGGATCACAAAGGGCAATGGGGGTAAGGTAGGTAATGAAAAAATATTCATGTGACAGATTTGAATCCCACTACCCTCCAAGTAAATGATTCCCAGCCACAACTGCCAATGCATTCCCGGACAACACACTCTCTCTGGTGTACCAATGCCTATTTGAGAACTCTCACAGTCTATGTGTGCACAATGAGTACCAGCAGGATTTCAGGCCTGATGACTGACAACGGTGAGGTACTGATGGAGAAAATTACATGGTGTATATGAGTCACAAATAGTCCCGAATTCAGGCAATTAAACATTTGACCAAAAGTTTCAATGAGATGCTGTATAATAGTCCCTGGGCACTTCTATGATCATGAAGGTCTTGCACAAGCTATCTCTCTAACTGGTCCCTAACTATCTATAGATGTTGTAGGGCTAGGCACCGATCAGTATACTCATAGACTCCAAGAATAAAGCTGCACGTAAATCTCTGGGGGACATGTTCTGTACTGATGATGTAAGAGAAATAAACACACACACACACATACACTACTACAACTACTGAACTGCTTCCTTTATTCAGTATTCTCCTGTTTTACATTGTGTTGCACTGACCTCTGGTGGGTATTTCCAGTTATTGCATTATATAACTTATAAGCATACTAACATATGAAATTTGCCAGCAGAAAAGGCTATTTGGTCTATTGAGTCTGCTCGATTTTGCAGCTTGCAGCCCTATTCTGCAGCTGCCCCTCCCTCCTCACCCTCTTTATCCTCCCTCTTGCCCTGTCCCAGCCACTTTTGAAGCAGCCCACTCTTTTACAGGCTACCACCACTGCTGTGTAACGCATTCCACCCTGCCACCACACTCTCTGTAAAAAAGTGTCTCCTCATTTCCCTCCTGAATCTTCCCCCCTCCAATCTCATGTCATGGCCTTGAGTGTCCCTCCCCACCCTTATCCTGAATAGCCCCTCCATATCAGTCTTGTTTATCCCTCTCATGTACTTGAATGTCTCAATCACATCCCCTCTGTCCCTCCTCTCCTCCAGCGAGTACATGTTCAACTCCTTTAGCCTACTCTCATATGGTAAGTCCCCCAGTCCCTGGATCATCTTAGTTGCTCTGAGCTGCACCCCTTCCAGTAATTTAATGTCCCTTTTCAGGTACAGGCACCAGTACTGCACACAGTATTCGAGATAAATAGTCCCACACAAAAGATTAATAATCAAATTAACAAGCCTGGGAGTAGGTCCCAGGGTGGTAGTCTGGGTAAAACATTGGCTGGACAACAGGACACAGAAGGTAATTGTAAATGGAGTCCACTCTGAAGAAAGAGGGGTTACTAGTGGGGTACCGCAGGGTTCAGTATTGGGTCCAGTCCTTTTTAATGTCTTTATAAGTGACATTGCAGAGGGACTGGAAGGAAAAGTATGCCTCTTTGCAGATGACACAAAGATCTGCAACAGGGTTGATATTAGAAGGTGGCTCAGCTGATTTAAATTGTGAGATGCACTCACTCATTGCACCTCAACTAATCTCTACAAAATGGGACCGACTTTAATAGGAAGACAGGTCCCTGGTACAGTACTGCTGACTTCACTTTGCCACTCCATCTCCCCACTCTGCAGCTGCTGACATACCTAGATGTTGGGACTCGGGAGCCCTGCAGCTGCCCATAGCATCTGTTACCTGATCTGCAGCCCTACCAGACTATTAAATCCCAGTACACTCGCAGTGAATGCTCTCCTTCACCAGTTGACCCAGTCAGCATCCAGCAGCAGGGCAGATCAGGACGTGTTAGTCGTGCTCTATCACACTTGTGAGTCGCAATGCCGTGGGCTCAAAGTGTTGCTGCATCCCTTCCTCTCAGACAAATTCATTTGGGGAATAAAAGATAGCACAGGTCAGTGCTTCAGCCACCCCCCACCAAATAACCTTCCTTGAGTTTCTTTTAGTGCTTACCTTGCCAGCCAAAACTAATTCTCTCCAAGGTTTCTAAACTTTCTGGAGGAATGCAATACCTTACAGCATGTATTTGCTTATATAAATGTAAAAGCCTGCTGACTCACCAGGCAGTCCTGACTTCTGTCCTGACTCGCTGTAAAAATAATAATGCTTTGCAGTCTACAGTGTCAGGACAGGAGTCAGGACAACATGATGAGTCAGCAGGCCTATACATTTATATAATATAAAGCAAATACATGCTGTAGTGATGGTTAATTTGTCCAGAAACCTTAGACAGAATCAGCTCTCGCTGGCATGGGAGACAGACATTAAGGGAAGGCTGTGTGGTTGGGGGGGCTGAAGCACTGATCTGTGCTTTTATTTCCCATGAAATGAATGCATCCTCTCAGTAGCTACACTACAGATGACTATGTATGGAGTTCTCTGCATGTGCTGTCATGTCACACTGAATGATAATATTTTAACTTCAGGCTCTGTATGTTAGACATTGAGTCAGAACCTGGGCTGTCCAACCTATCTTGTCATACCCATCAGCTGTAGCTACTAGCTAGCCGAAACTTACAAATTTACCATTTCCATTCGTGCTGCTTCCTTCTCACAGCTCAAGTTGGGGAGGTGACACACTGATGCAGAGGGAGAGACAACGCACTTTGACTACACACACACACAACATAAACCTCAATCACCTGACCGGCAGCTACTGTACTAATGATGGTCAGGTGGTACTGAGGTATACAAGGTTGTGTGTGATGGGAATTGGTCAGTGCATGGCTGAGAGTGATTTGAGTACGGACTGAGTTTGGTGCATTCAACTGCCTGGCATCGCATATCTTTTCTCGTCGCAGTTTTCAAACTTCTGGTCTGCCTTGTGCCTTAAACCCTGCAGCAATGATTTTTATTTAAAAAAAAGAAATAAAAAACAACAAAGAACTAATAAAAAGAACAAAGGGGAATAAAAGTAAAAAAAACAAACAGATCTGGCAGGGAGGGGCGAGAGAAGGTCAGGAGAGGAACCTTAATGTTCTCACTCGCTAAGCTGCCTGACTCCTGTATCTCATTAAGTTTTTCGAACCTCTGCTCTGTCTGCTGTTGTTTATTAAGCCGTGTTTATATGGCAGCATTTGCACTGCAGCAACCCAAGCGTTCGGGTTGCTGCGGTGCAAATGCCACTGTGTGGACGCTTACTGAATTGCGGTAAGTCACTATCTTGCTCCGCTCCGCGTTCCCAGAAAGTCTAGGGATGCATTCGGGAGTGAGCAGATTAAGCGGCCATGTGGATGGGTTGCACCACTCGCTCCCACATTAAACACCTTGTGGGCACTTCCATCAGCCAACTACCCCAACTTCCAGCCCCTCTCCAGTGCATCCTAGATCGGTGCTAAGGGGAGACTGTGTAGATGCTTGAGACAGCCTCTGACGCTCCGCTGAAGAAGCGAGGTCAGCCGTGTAAACATGGCTTATATCTAAAGCCTGCAAGTGCACAAGCAACTAAAAAAGAAGAAAAGGGGAACAAAAGGAAAAAAAACACAGTTCAACCTGTCAGGGGGAAAGGAAGAAGGCCAAGGGTAGGGTGAGTGAGTGGCTGACTCTGTCTTGGGCTTAGTTCTGCTTTCATAATTCACATTCACAATGCACAGGAACACTGAAGAATCAAAAGTCTTACTTAAAGACCCTACTCTGCCGTGACTGGACTGCTGTGCTTTTTCTTGACTGACAGGCATTAATTTAAAAAAATAAAACAATATAAATAAATAAAAAATGAAAAAAGAATTATCTAGTTGTATCTCTCGCTTGCCAGTTTGCCTGTGTGTTTCTGCTGTTGTGAATATATTATATTTCATGGCTTACAGCTCCTACCATTGCTGTGAGCTCCCTACCAAATAAAAAAATCCCACTTGACCTTTCCTCCCCTCCTGACAGTGGTATTCTGAAACTTCCTGTCTTCCCGGGAAAGGGAGTGTATCCCTCTTTTAGCATCAAAGGGAGGAAATTGCTGCGAGATCCTACTCTGACAGGTCGGTTTACAGTTACACTGCTATGGAGGCAGGGAATGGGGATTGAGGAACAGAGGTCAACTGCGTGACTGCCATGTATTCAATTGACCAGCACATCAGTACCATATGCTCACAGTTTTCATTTCCTGAAATGCTATTTTCAATTCCATGTGTGTGTCATAAATCTCAGTGCCATTTTATGGCAGATTTTCAGTTTTCCTCATGTTTTACAAAAGGTTCTTATTTAAATCAGAATTAATCAGGACTTTGGCTTGGGTCTTGAGCCTGATAATAAGGGTCAGGACGTTTTTGGGTCCGCCCATCCCTAATCTACATACATGTATCTATGCAAGTTGACACAGGTGGAGGGGAGATCATTTAGAAAAAGCGAGAACAGGATGAGGCCTAAGATTTAGCCCTGCAGGACCCCAGCCTGGATGGGAAGAGGAGGAGATACCATGGCTCCAACCTATACTGACTGTAGGCAGCCCGTTAGATAGGAATGGAACCAGACAACAGCAGAAGCTGAGAGACTGGCCAAACTCAGCTTATCCAGGAGGAGCGGGTTGGACACCGAGTCAAAAGCTTTGGCCAGATCAATGAAAATGGCCACCATATGTCCCTGGTCTATTCCAGAAAGAATGGCGTTAGTGACTCACAACAGAGAGGAAACAGTGGAGTGGTGCTTCTGGAAGCTAGACTGAAAGGGAGAAAGGAAACTGGGAGATGTGAGGCAGTCAAGAAGTCCAGTGTAGACTAGCTCACTTGCAGCTTAGCAAGGGAGGGAGGACAAAGATAGGCCAGTAGTTGACAGGGGAGGAGGGGTCATCACTTTTGTAAAGTGGAAGAACTTTGGCAATATTCCAAGACTGAGGAATGGTGCAAAGGGAGTAAGTAAGTAAAGGTTTATTTTATTAAGCTCCCAATCCCAGAGGCTCTGCATGCTGTACAAGTGGATAGAAACATATACAACAAAAGTTGCACAAAACATAAAATAAGCAGGATAAAACAATATAAATAAAATATTGCAGTAATATACTAATTATAGGTCTAAAAACGCTTTCTTAAAGAGATGTGCCTTTAGGCCCACTTGAACACCTCCACTGTTGGGGCCTCCTGCAATGAATTTGGTAAAGAGTTCCACAACATCGGGCCTGCCACCTCAAATGAGCGGTCTCAGAATGACTTTAGGTGGGCCCTGGGAACTGCTAGAAGGTCCTCAGTAGAGGAACAGAGTGAGCGCTCAGGATGGGCAGGAGTCAGGAGGTCATTCGGGTACCCAGGGCCTGATCCATGTAGGGTCTTGTAGGTGAGCAAGCCCACCATGAAGATAATTCTCCACTTAACTGGCAGCCAGTGCAGTTCATGCAGAACCAGGGTCACATTACAGGACCTCAGGAGGCCCATCAGTAACCTGGATGCCATGTTCTGCACCAGCTGCAGTCACCAGCGAACACCTCCAGTAACGCCAAGATATAGAGCATTGCAGTAGTCAAGCCATGATGTCACAAATACATGCACCAGTGATGGCAGGTCATCAGTTGGAATCAAGGCTTTGATCCAGGTGACATTCTTCAAGTGGTAAAAACTATTCCTGATGACGGATGACACCTGAACTTCGAGTTTCAAACCACCATCAAGGATGACACCCAGATATTTCACCTTGGTGGATGCTGCCATGGGACAGGGCCTAAGAAATAATCCTGTTCCTGACTTAGCAGGGTCCACATCCCACCGACGACCAGGCTGAATCACTAGCACTTCCGTCTTCTCAGGATTGAGTCTCAGCCAGCTAGAGGATATCCTCCACAAAGGAGACCCACCGGAGGGTGGCAAGGGACCCTGCAGGGGAAGGAAACAACTCCTGGTGGGGGACTCCATTGTTAGGAAAGTAGAACTGGGGGAGGAAGGGGAGAGGGAAGCAAGGTGCCTGCCTGGCGCCATGGCGGGGAGGGACAGGGAGCGAATCCTCAGGATTGCTGAAGCAGCTGCACAGGGGAGGGAGCTGGATATCATTGTCCACCTAGGGACAAATGACCTGACTAAGAAAGGGATTAGAGAAGTGCAGGAAGAGTTTGTGGAATTGGGGAGGGGCCTTAGACAAGTAGCACGCATGGTAACCTTCTCGGAGGTGCTGCCCATCTATGGCGTAGGAGAGGCTAGGGTGTTCCGCACGATGGGATTCAATCAGTGGTTGAAAAACTGGTGTGGAGCTCAGGGATTTGGCTTCATTGGGGACTGGGGGGCCACCTGGAGTGACGCAAGCCTATACTGGCATGATGGGCTGCATCTGTCCAGGAGGGGAACCAGGATCCTAGGTGATAGGTTTTAATGCTTCATCGGCAAGCATTTAAACTAGCCGGGGGAGGGGGGAGGCAGTGGAAAGGAGCAGGGAAATCCTAGCCCCCCAAATAAATCACTGTGGTAAGTGAGGTAAACACCAACATATAGGTGTCGTTAGGGAGAAGGGCAGGGGTAAATGGAGAAAGTGACAAAGGCAAGAAGGACAGGGATGGGGCAAAAAGGAGGAGTAAGGCCATCAGGAAATGGAGGGTAATGAGTACCAATGCCCATAGTCTGGGCAACAAGCTCCCTGAGCTGGTGGCCTTGATGGAAGAGGGATGCCTGGATATCGTAACAGTCACAGAAACATGGTACACAGAGAACCATGACTGGGATGTTAACATACCAGGATACATAACCTATAGGAGAGACAGGCAGGGGAGAAGAGGTGGAGGAGTAGCTCTCTAACATAGAAACATAGAATTTGACGGCAGATAAGGACCGCTTGGCCCACCCAGTCTGCCCATTTCCCTACCTGATGGATAAGCTGCAGATCCTAGTTAACCAGCAGCCTACTTCTTCCTACCCCCACCCCCAAGAATTGCCTTATGACTGTCCCATGCATGCTTGAATTCCACCACTGTTTTTGACTCCACAACCTACTTTGGAAGGCTGTTCCATGCATCCACAACCCTCTCTGTGAAAAAATACTTCCTTAAATTACCTCTGAGCCACCCCCTTCTATCTTCAAATTGTGCCCCCTTGTTCTTGCACACCTCTTTTTTTGAAAGATGCTACCCTCTTGGACTTTGTTGATTCCCTTGAGCTACTTGAAAGTTTCTATCATGTACCCCCTCTCCCTCCTTTCCTCGAGGCTATACATATTAAGCTCCTTAAGTCTCACTTCATATGTCTTCCGGTGCAGACCCTGCACCATTTTAGTTGCCCTCCTCTGGACAGCTTCCATCCTGTCTATGTCTTTGCGGAGATTGGGTCTCCAGAACTGCACGCAGTACTCCAGATGTGGTCTCACCAGCTGTCTGTACAGAGGGATAATAACTTCTTGTTTTCTGCTGGTGATGCCTCTACCTATGCATCCCAGTATCCCCCAGCCCTCCTTGCTGCCCTCTCACATTGCTTGCCCACCTTTAGGTCATCTGATATGACTACCCCAGGTCCCTTTCCATTTTTGTTGTTGTTAGTATATCACCCCCATTGTGTACTCTTCCCCTGGGTTTTTGTTTCCCAGGTGCATTACCTTGCACTTCTTAGCATTGAATCTAAGCTGCCATACATTTGACCATTCCTCTAACCTTGCCAAGTCCCTTCTCATCCTTTCCACCCCTACCTTGTGCATCAACTCTGTTGCAGATCTTTGTGTCATCTGCAAAGAGACATACTTTTCCTTCCTGTCCCTCTGCAATGTCGCTTATAAAGACATTGAAGAGGACCGGTCCTAATACTGAACCCTGTGGTACCCCACTGCTAACCCCCCTTTTTTCAGTGTGGACTCCATTTACTATTACTCTCTGTGTCCTGTTCTCCAGCCAATTCTTTACCCAGGCTGTCATCTTGGAACACACTCCCAGGCTGGCTAACTTGTATATTAATCTTTTGTGTGGGACTGTGTCAAATGCCTTGCTAAAGTCTAGGTAGGCCATGTCCATAGCCCCTCCCTGATCTACGCTTTGGCCACCCAGTCAAAGAAATCTATCAGATTTGTCTGGCATGACCTTCCCACTGTGAATCCATGCTGCCTTGGGTCCTGTGCCCCTCTGGCCTCTAGATACGCAACAATTCTTTCCTTCAGAAGTGATTCCATCATTTTCCCTACCACTGAGGTTAAACTAACAGGTCTGTAGTTTCCTGCTTCTGCCTTGCTCCCACTTTTGTGAAGGGGAATCACATCTGCCCTCCTCCAGTCCTCAGGTACCACCCCATCCTCCAATGATTTGTTAAAGAGGGCTGTCAGTGGTGTCACTAGTTCTATCCTTAGTTCTTTTAGAATTCTGGGATGAATCCCATCAGGCCCCATTGCTTTGTCCACCTTCAGTTTTAAGAGCTCTTTCAGAACTCTTTCTTCTATAAATGGGCTGGTATCAACTTCTGTATCCAGAGTGTTTCTACTGTTTGTTTTAGGTACCTCCCTCTTCCTTTGTAAATACTGAGCAAAAATATTTGTTTAGTATCTCTGCCTTTCACAGTCACCTTCTGCCCACCCTCCTCCCTTTATTAAGCCTCACGATCCCTCCCTTGGTCTTCCTTTGCTCCCTGATGTACCTATAAAGGTTTTATCCCCTTCTTAACTGAGTTGGCTATCTTTTCCTCGGTTTGGGTCTTTGCTGTTCTGACTGCCTTTCCAGCTTCCTTTTGCTTTAACTGATACAGTTCTCTGTCCTGTTCCTTCTGTGATTCCTTGTACTTCCTGAATGCTTTCTTTTCTTTGAATCTTCACCACTTCCTTTGAGAACCATAGTGGTTTCTTACCTCGTTTTGTTTTGTTTATTTGCTTTACACAAGGCTTGTTACCTCTGTGTTGGCAATTTTATTATTCCCATTGTTCTTCCACCCCTCCTTCCTGCCCATTTGCTAGTGCATTCCTTAGGCACTCACCCATTTTGGCAAAGTCAGCCCTCCTAAAATCCAGTACCTTTGTCTTTGTGTGCTTGACTCTATTGCTGTGTTTATTGTGAACCATACTGTTCGATGGTCGCTAGTTCCCAGATGGCTACCCACTTCTACATCTGTGATCCTCTTCATCTCTGTTTGAGAGAACCAGGTCTAAGATTGCTCCCTCTCGAGTGGGCTCCAATACTAGTTGTCTAAGGCATGCCCCCTGTAGGGCATTCAGAATAACCCCACTCTTAGAAATGGCTGCTGCAACTGCACTCCAGTTAACATCTGGCATATTCAGATCACCCATCAGCAATATCTCCCCTTTATCTGCCATTCTAAGTATACTTTCTATCATTTCCTTGTCCATTTCCTCCCCCTGAGAGGGGGGTCTGTATACAACCCCTGTGCGGATTGTGGTGCCATTGCCTGCCTCCAAATTGACCCACAGTGCTTCTTCTCCTCCCTGTTTACCCTTTTGTTCTGTTGCTTTGATTTCTTCTCTTATGTAGAGAGCTACTCCTCCTCCTCTTTTACCCTCCCTATCCCTCCTGTAGATAGTTTATTCTGGTATGTTTACGTCCCAGTCATGGTTCTGTGCGTACCATGTTTCTGTGACTGCCACAATATCCAGATCTTCCTCCTCCATCAAGGCCACTAATTCAGGAAGCTTGTTACCCAGACTATGGACATTGGTACTCATTGCTCTCCATTTTTTGATGGCTTTACCTTCTGTAGCGGCAACCCCCACTGACCTTTCTACCTTGGTCTTTTTCTCATTTAGTACCCTGTTTTGTAGGGGGAGGCTGGGATTTTCCTTCTGCTTATCAGTGCCTCCCCCCTTGACTAGTTTAAAGGCTTGCCAATGAAGCTTTTAAACCGATTGCCCAGGAAGGGATAAAAGCAACTGAACAAAAGAGTAAACAGGGAGGAGAGGAGGTACTGTGGGTCACCTTGGAGACTGGAAAGGGCACCACAATCTGCACAGGGGTTGTGAACAGACCCCCATGTCAAGGGGAGGGAATGGACAAGGATATGATAGAAGGTATTCTTAGAATGGCAGAGAAAGGGGAGATACTGTTAATGGGAGACCTGAATATGCCAGATGTTAACTGGAGCACATTTGCTGCAGCCACATCCAAGAGCAGGGCCATTCTTGATGCCCTACAGGTGGCAGGCCTCAGACAGCTAGTTTCGGAACCCACTCGTGAGGGAGCAATCTTAGACCTCGTACTCTCAAATGGGGACAGTGAGAGGATCTCAGATGTAGAAGTGGGTTGCCATCTGGGAACAAGTGACTATCAAACAGTGTGGTTCACGTTAAACTCAGCTACAGAGTCAAGCCATACAAAGTGAGGGTACTGGACTTCAGGAGGGCTGACTTTGGCAAAATGGGAGAGTGCCTCAGAAAAGCACTAGCAAACAGGCTAGAAGGAGGTGTGGAGCAACAATGGGGAATCATCAAAACTGCCATCACAGAGGCAACAAGCTTTTGTGTGACGCAAATAAACCAATCAAAATGAAAGAAAAAGCCACTATGGTTCTCAAAAGAGGTGGCTGTGAAAGTCAGGAAGAAAAAGATAGCATTCCGGAAGTATAAGGAAACACAGAAGGAGCAGGGCAGAGAGCTGTACCAGTTAAGGCAGAAGGAAGCAGGGAGGGAAGTCAGAATAGCAAAGGCCCAAACTGAGGAAAACATAGCCAACTCAGTTAAGAAGGGGGATAAAACCTTTTATAGGTACATCAGCGAGCGTAGAAAGACAAAGGGAGGGATAGTGAGGCTGAATAGAATGAACGGTGGGTGGGCAGAGGGGGACAGTGAAAAAGCAGGGATACTGAATGAATATTTCTGCTCAGTATTCACAAAAGAGGAGGGGGAAGTGTCTAATCCAATTAACAGAAGCACTCTGGATAGGGGGGTCGATCCCAGTCCTTTCACAGAAGAAAGGCTTCTGAAAGAACTCCTAAAACTGAAGGTGGACAAAGCAATGGGGCCTGATGGAATTCACCCCAGAATTCTAAAAGAATTAAGGGGGGAACTAGTGAAACCACTGGCTAATCTTTTTAATAAATCATGGGAGGATGGTGTGGAACCCGAGGACTGGAGGAAGGCAGATGTGATTCCCCCTTCACAAAAGTGGGACCAAGACTGAGGAAGGAAACTACAGACCTGTCTGTTTGACCTCTGTGGTAGGGAAAGTGATGGAGTCACTTCTGAAGGAAAGAATAGTTGAGTACCTAGAGGCCAGTGGGGCATAGGACTCAAGGCAGCAAGGGTTCACAGCAGGAAGGTCACGTCAGATGAATCTAATAGATTTCTTTGACTGGGTGAACAAAGTAGTAGACCAGGGAGGGGCTGTGGACATGGCCTACCTAGACTTTAGCAAGGCATTTGACACAGTCCCACACAAAAGATTAATAGTCAAATTAACCAGCCTGGGAGTGGGTCCCAGGGTGGCAGCCTGGGTAAAACATTGGCTGGACAACAGGACACAGAAGGTAACTGTAAACGAGTCCACTCTGAAGAAAGAGGGTTACTAGTGGGTACCGCAAGGTTCAGTATTGGGTCCAGTCCTTTTAATGTCTTCATAAGTGACATTGCAGAGGGACTGAAGGAAAAGTATGCTCTTTGCAGATGACACAAAGATCTGCAACAGGGTTGATACACAAGGAGGCGGAAAGGATGAGAAGGACTTGGCAAGGTTGGAGGAATGGTCAGAAGTATAGCAGCTAGATTCATCGCAAATAAGTGCAAAATAATGCACTTGGGAAACAAGAACCAGGGAAGAATACACAATGGGAGGGAGGTAGTAACAACAACAAAAAGGAAAGGGACCTGGGGGTAATCATATCAGATGACCTTAAGGTTAGCAAGCAATGTGAGAAGGCAGTAGGGAGGGCTGGAGGTATACTGGGATGCATAGGAGAGGCATCAGCAGCAGAAAACAGGAAGTTGTTATCCCTCTGTACAGACAGTTGGTGAGACCCCATCTGGAGTACTAGCCCAGTTCTGGAGACCGGATTCCGCAAGGACATAGACAGGATAGAGGCAGGCCAGAGGAGGGCAACTAAAATGGTGCAGGGTCTGCAAGAGAAGCTGTATGAGGAGAGACTAAAGGAGCTTAATAAGTATACCCTTGAGGAAAGAAGGGAGAGGGGGGACATGTTAGAAACTTTTAAGTACCTCAGTGGAATCAACAAAATCTAAGAGGGTAGCATCTTTCAGAAAAAGAGACATGCAAGAACAAGGGGACACAATATAAAGATAGAGGGGGGGTTCAGGGGCAATGTGAGGAAGTATTATTTCACAGAAAGGGTAGTGGATGCATGGAACAGCCTTCCTGAGGAGGTTGTGGGGTCTAAAACTATGGGAGAATTCAAAAAAGCATGGGACAGACATACGGCAATTCTTGTGGGGGGGTAGGAAGAAATAGGCTGTTGGTTAACTAGGATCTGAGGCCTATCCTGTAGGTAAGGAAATGGGCAGACTAGATGGGCCAAGCGGTCCTCATCTGCCGTCAAAGTCTATGTTTCTATGTTTCTATCCAGTTCTGGATCTCAGCCAGACATTTGTTTAACACTTCCATGGCACCGTCAGTCCTGGGTACAAATTACATGTACAGCTGGGTATCATCTGCATAGCAGTGAAATCCCAGACTGTACCATCTAATGATCTTACCCAGGGGGAAGCATGTACACTGCAAACAATGCAGGTGACAGGATCAAGCCCTGGGAAACTCCATAAGGCAGGGGTTTTGGGCAGGATAAGAAATTTCCCATCACCACCCTCTGCATCCTGCCTGTCAAAAAGGACTCAAGCCAGTTGATGATGGCACCAGTGAGTCCACAGAGCTCCCTTAGGTGATCCAGTAGCACCACGTAGTCCATAGTGTCAAATGCTGAGGAGAGATTGAAGAGAATGGGAATTGACTGCACTCCTCTATCCCTCACCCTGAGGAGATCATTTAGCACCTGGACTAATGCCATTTCAGTGCTATGTCTTGACCTAAACCCCGACTGGAAGGGCTCATAGATATCATGGGCTGCAAAGTGTGCCTCAAGGTGCAGAGCCACCACTTTCTCAACAACCTTACCCAAGAATAGGAGGTTAGAGATGGGTCTAAAATTCATTAAGATGTCAGTGAGAATGGGAGGTTGAGCAGATGACTGATTGTAAGTGCAACCATAGATGAGAGGTGGAGGAGTTTAGGATCAAGCCCATCAGGACTGGATATAGACTGGCTGAGGAAGTAGAGGGCAAGCAGGGTTTCATGAGTGGTGCTGGGTGAAAAGTGGATCTGTGGTCTGGAATGGGGGAACGGGAGCTGGAGGGGAAGGGGGAGCCCGTAGCAGGGGAGGGGATGGCGATGAAGAACTCACTGAAGTGAGCAGCAACAGAAGAAGGTTCAGATACAGGTGAACCATTAATCAAGAGGGAAGGGGGACTACACTGGATGGGGGTTAAACAGGGCATGGGTGGCCTTCCAAGATTTGACAGCGTAGTTAAGGTTATTCCTGCAAATTGGCATTGAAATGATGGGATTTCACATTCTGGACAGCATTAGTGCACTTGTTTCTCAGGAACCTGTAGTGGAGAAGATCAGGAAGGGAGTGGGATAATTTATAGCGGGCCCAAGCAAGATCACAGAACTTGCACTGAATGTTGATTTCAGTGGAGATCATGGGGAGGTGGAATGATTTCACCTTAGATTTCCTAAGAGGGGGGCATGCAGGTTCCAGACTGCGGAGAACTGAGAGTGAAGAAGGGAGAGGACCACATCAATACCAGAGGCCTGAGGGGTGGATGACCAGTCTATTGTGGCCAGGTCATTCAGGACAGCATTAATGTTCAGTGAATGGAGGAATCTGGACCAGATGTATTTAGGGCGGGGGAATTGTTGATTTTCCTGATGCAGAATGTCATACTTGTGGTAAGATACCTGCTGCAACAATGAGGTGGGAGTGGGAGGACAGAACCAAGACCAACAGGATGTGGTTAGAGGAATAGGGATCGAGTCGAATGGGCTTAGTGATAATCTGGGACAAATTTAGGGATGCAGACCTTTGTGTGGTCAATCTAGATGTAGGGGAGAGACAATTTATATTGAAGTCCCCAAGGAAACTGAGTTTGCCAGTGGAGGAAAGTGAAGTGATATTGGAGATAAAGTCAAACACAGAAGCAGGCGAGATCTTAGGGGAGGCATAGAAGACCGCAATGAGAATGGGTATAGCTGAAGCAAATGTGGCCCTGACAAGAACAAATTTGTGGGCGGAGGGAACAGCCTCCCAGAAATGCAGAGTACAGTTTAGGCTTTGATGAACATAGATAGCAATGCCTCCACCACATTTTTCCCTGTCGTGCATAAAAAGATGGAAGTCAGGAAGGGACAGGCTTGAGTCTGAGATACTGGAGCACAGCCTTCACTCAGAAATGCAGCGAATGTCTGGAGGGTGCTGTTGGATCCAAACAGAGAGAAGGTTGAGCTTAGGGAGAAGGCTTCTAGCACTGAGGTAAAAATGCTAAGGCCTTTGGCAACACCAGAGGGGAGGTGTGGGGGGGAATGCTGCGTTGGGCTCGACATTGCCAGACAGGAGGAGCAGCAAGAGTATGAGAAGACAGATGGAATGCGACTTCCTTCCCTTGGAGTAAGAAGCGGAGGAGAGTAGAGGAGAGGAGAGGAGAGAATGGTGCAGGAACTCCAAACTGATGGAGGAGGCTGTGAGGAGCCCTGAATGGATAGTGGGGAAGTGCTGGATGGGAGTATGGAGGGGAACGGATAATAGGAGAGGGGGAAGGAGATGGGGGAGGGTAGCTGGGGTGATGGGGAAGGGGAAGGGGTGGAGTGGAAGGGACCAGGAGGGGAAAATGGAGAAAGCAGAGGAAGGTGAGGAACATGGTAGTGAGGTAGTGGTAAACAAGAAACAGCCAGTAACACAAAGTACAACAATGCAAAAGCCTGTATTAAGGCTGGATTATTGCAATAAAACACTGTGATAGCAATAGTCACAGAGCTGTGGGGAGGACCTGGAGCATAAGTTAATGTGTTGGACAAGCAACCATATTAATACCAATGAAATGAGTTGCACAGCAGAACCTAGGCAATAACTGCAAAGTACAACGCAATTATGAGCAAACTAGATTAATTTTGAAGATAAACAGAACTTCCTGATGGGGTGTTACTAGCAGTCACTCAGACACAGCAAACTTCAAATAACAGGGTTATGAGCAGTAATACTGCAGTTATGAGCAAACCAGATTAGTTTTGCAAATAAACAGAATTCCCTGATAGCATGTTACCAGCAGTCACACAAACAGAGCAAATTCAAATAACAGGAAGGGTGAGGTAAGAGTGAAGAGCATACTGTACAGCACCTGATAACAAAACAGTACAGTAACATAAAGATGTCAGAACAGTTTAATCTCAGAACAAGGCAAAAACTGGTGTAGTACAGTTTATGAGAATAACAAACAAACACCTGAGGAACAGGACTAGAACATTGATGAGTAAGCAATAAGACATGATGGGGCGTGCATTGAACAGATATTACCACACGTCCAGGAGTGCAGTGAGGCGTGAGGCAACAGGCCGAATGCCTCCAGCCCCTGGAAATGTGGTTACAGCTGTTAAATGCACACCCCCGGAGTGTTATATTATGCTTATAAAGTGGACTACTTTTTAAAGGATTTGCTGTTTGAAAAAATAATTTATACAAAAGAAAATGCTATTATCAAAAAAATCTGATAAAATAGTTCTTCCACCAGGTATAAGGTGACAACATTTTAGTTTTGTACTGTTATCCATAGAGATTGTGGCCAGACAGGAGTCCCCCCTCCACTCATGATCGGCAGGAGACAACAACATTTTCTGTCAGCCTGGGATGGGAGATAGAGCAGCTATTGAGGATGATGAAATGTGAAACTGTTAACTGTTTGTTTGTTTTCCTTGTAAGCAACATAGGAATGCTGCTAGGACACCTACAGGACTGAGTGGTCCCTTCCATTCACATAGGGATTGTGCTGTGGATGCTGAATCCTATGACTGTGTGGCTAAAAAAATTGACAAAAAGGAGATACAGGGGGGACATGGCCAGTAGCCAACAAGAACAGACGCATCTGTACAGAGCGCAGTCTTTCAGCTATTAAATATACTGAAAAACTAAAGTAGAATCGATAGCCTTTCTACCTTTCCACCAGTCTGAGAGACATTATTCTTACCTTTCGGAAGATTTCTGTCTTTTTAAAGTTATGGGAAAGCCGAGGAATGCAGTGACTATGGAGCCGGGAAGTAGAAGCAAAGCCCAGACGCCTGGAGAACCTGCAAACAGTGTAGCAGTAGAAACCGTGGCAAGGGGCCCTTTTGAACCTTCAAATAGTGCTTTATTACAGGCTATTAGAGAACTCGATAAAAGAGTAGATACTTTGGGAACACGATTCACTGGCCTGGAAACAAGAATGGACCTGGTATCCTCAGAGGCCAAAACAGCGACTGATACAGCAAATAAATCTGCAGTGGTTGTAGCAGGAGTTATCACTGAAATTAAGCTTCTCTGTCTCCATTTAGAAAATTTGGAGAACGGAGTGAGTGTGGCTAACATTCGTTTGCTGGGAGTTCCAGAACACACAGAAGGGACTGATCTTATGGGGTATGTTATTGCCCTGTCCCAGAAGTGCTTAGATTTAGATATGCAACTGAATGTACTTAAAACATATAGGATTACCCCTTGGAAAACCCTTCCAGAGAATCTTCCCAGGATATTAATGATTGTGACTAGCAGTCCACACATCCAAGATCAAATTTTGCAGGCAGCTAAATCAAGGGCTCCACTGAAGCTAGCTGGGGGTATCCAGATCCACTTTTCCTCCCGACCTGAGCTTCTTCACCAGACAATGCAGAAAGGCCTTTGATGGTGTTCGAACAGGCCTGAAAGCACTGGGGATAATGCACATGTTGCAGCAAACAGCCCGATTGTGAATCTACTACGCCGGTAAGACTTTTCTTTTTTCCAACCTAGTGGAAACAGGGAAGAAATTGGAATTAATTAAAGAGGACTTTCATTGCTCCCGCTCTGCGAGCCCTTCTGATGAGGAGGATTGAATTCTGATAGTATAATCTCTCATACTTAAATAGTCAGGGCTATCTGCAAGTAAAAGAAGAAAGTGAGACTGCCACAATTTAACTGTAACTCACTGCACAAGTGTTTCTCAATTTCTTGTATTTTGTTTAAAGGAAATAATTAATTGTGGAATATGAATCAGTTCCTGGTTGCATAAGCCAAGACGTATTTCTCTGGGGGTATATTGTGGCATATGTCCTTAGCTTTTATTTAGATCTGTCTAGCCTCAGGTAGTTTCTAATAACGTTTACAATTTTATTTACCCTGAAGCTTATAAAAGCTTTGCTGATAGAAAGTATTAAGCTGATATATTTTAGGCAAAATATTAGTGTACAGGGTATTTGACAGCCTAGAAGATTAAACTTGCAACCACTGTGTACCTATATTACTACTGGGGTAATCCCCTATAGACAGAGCTCTATATTGCTGTATCCCATTATATTTAAGCAGTTATTATTGTCTATGTAGATTTATGGGCAATAAAGTGCCAGTTATTGGCATTATAGGGTGAGTTGCTTCACCTGGTAATGATTCCGTTACTAATTTTAGAATCTGTCCATAAGTATGCTGCAAAAGCCACATTCAGGACATCTTACTACTTTATCTGAAGACTTCATTTAATTGGTGGCTTCAGTTTAAGGTATCCCCTATATGTAGTAACAGTGGATGACAAATACTGTAGCCTAACATTATATTGCTGATTCTGATAAACATTTGCTATATTTGTACCAAGGAAATGTATTTTACAATGTAAATTGCATTGCAAACTAATAAAAAATAAAGTACAAAAAAAGAAGATACGTAGAGATGAATTCTCTCACCCGGTGGGTTATTGGTGAGAGGAAACTGGGTTACTCACAGTCTCTGAAACATAGTTATGCCAGGATTTATGGACATGCAGTCTAAACAAATAAAAAAAAAAAATCCCCTGTGGAAATCATTTCAGGTATGTCAGAATACTACCGAGTCAGTAATGAAAGCAATCCATAACAGCCTTTGTGAGATGAGTGCTACTGCTCCCCCCTCCTATTTGCAAGTGTAAAGTAATAGCAAACAGATCATTATATACAGTATGGATCAATGAAGTAGTACTCCTAATCCAAAACAGACAAACCAAATGTATTAAGAAAAATGTTTCAACACCACAACCAAGCTACCAAGAAAACAAAATAATCAGTCACAGAGGTCCAAAATCAGCTCTGAAGCCTATTGAAGTAAGGATATGTCCATGTACAATCAGGGCGCGCTGGAGGAGGAGACCATCTTATGATTCGGATCTTATCTGTAATGGCCATCAGAAAACAAATTAGGGAGTAAAACTGGCAACTCTTGCTTTACCTGTTCGGCAGACTTGAACATTTTCTGGCCATCTGGTAGAGTGACAGAAGAAACAGAGTTGACTTTGAGAACTGCTGGAGCGAGAGTGCAGTCGCTAGTGGAGACAGTAGTGAAAGCAGGAATGCTGCTGCAACAGCACGATTGCCGGGTGAGAGAATGGGGATAGTTATGCCACCTGAGAGAATGGTATCAGAGATATTTTTTTTGTAAGTGTGACCTGTGTAGGGCTGCTATTTACCATAACAAATGCTTTACATGGGCTTTTTTTGATGAGTGACATTTCGTTTGCACCCTGGGAACGGCAGCACAGTGTCATCGCTATTGCTTGAAAAAACAATGGCGGCATCTCAAAAAATGAAGATTCTAATGGCACACTGATTTTCTTTTTTTGGTTTGTACTGCGGTCCTGGTTTTCAGTACTTGTTTTTAGCTGTGCATCAAATGGTTTTGATGCACAGGTAACAGCCAATCAAAGTGCAGGATTTTGTTTCCCCATTTTATAAGGTAGCACAATAGGAGCAGAACTTACTATTATCTTATACTCAGAGTTAAGCAGCAAATAAAATCAGTGGCAGTCTGAAGAAGCAACATCTGAATGGCTGACTCATGGCTGACTCCAGGAAGACTCCTCAATGTCCTTTGTGCTTGTCATTTGCACAAGGGCTGCAGCGCAGAAGAGCTGCTTGGGAGGTGCAGTGAAGAACAAAGGGAAGGTCCAAGCCTCACCCATGAACCCATCTAATTGATGGCTGAATTCCAGCAGGGACTGCTATGTAGGAAATAATGGAAACCTTCGGCCACAACTCTGCCACATAAAAAAGCCCAACGCTAGGGCACATTTAAAACAATATTTATTGAATACAAAAAGCACCCCCCCCCGCCAACGTATGTTTCACATCCAAAGATGCTTTATCAAGACAACTGCTGTGTAGGAGGCAGGGAGATGGCATCAGGGGGGTGGAGGAGAGTCTAAGCCGGAAAAAGACTTCACTTGTGTCCTCCAGTGTTCAGCAGCTGGAGATCAGTGGCATCTGTGAGGGCTGAGAAGTGCACAAATCCAACCACTGTCCAACGTTTGCGCTACTAGGTCCAAGCTCTGCTCACAAACCCATCTGATTGGCAGCTGATTTCAAAACCTAATACCCTCCCCAAAATCATGTGAGGAATACGAAGCCAACATTGAAATACGATTATTTGGGGATGGGATAATTAAGCAATAATGCACAACAGGGTGTGTGTTGTGCTGGGAAAACATCATGCCTGGGGTGGTTGGGCACGAGGCCACAGGCCGAGTATGTCTAACACCCCAGAAGTGACATTATCCAAGCACAACACACACCCTGGAGTGCATTATTGCTATTATACAATGGCTCACTTTTATTTAAAAAAGAAAGATAAAAAAAGCATTTTTAAATAGATTTTAATTTTATTTATCAATGTGGAGGTATACTAAGGAAAAAAGTAGTTCCATTTTGCCAGTAGGTGGTGCTGTTAGTAAACAAATGGGTGTGTCTGTGCAAATGGCGCTCTCCCCCCCCACCTATGCACAAACGTCTCCCTTTTTGTTTGAAGGACATGTCTTCTTGTCTCTGTCATATATTCATCCAGTTTAAGGGCGGCAGTTGCGAAGGAGACCGGGAGCTAGAGAAACATGGTTTGTGGTTTAGGTCAAGAATACTACTGGGTGAGTCATCTCAGCTGCCCTGCTGTTTTTCATTATAGATTGCAGTCTGTATAATTTGACAGATGCCAGTTTCTTCAGTCCCACTGCCTACACTGGGACTGGTAAAATGTTTGACTTTTTTGGGAGGTGGGGAGTCACAAAAGAGAGGAATGTCTGTTCAACAGAAGCTGACCGTGTACAGGTGTTGAGCACGTGGCTGGGTATGAGAGAGCAGCTATGTTGGCAGACATTCGCAGCAGCAGTGAACAGTTAAAAATATATACGTTATTTGGTTTGCCATTTGCAATTTGAAGTGTTTTGTGGAGCCACTTTTTGTGGTTGTTGTTGGTGAATGAAAATTTTTTTGACATGAACTGAGTGTCCTCAGTGAACCGCGTGACTGGCAGTCATGGACTCCGCAGTTCACTGAAGCAGCTGAGTTTGGAAGAGAAAATGTAGTTAAGAATAAATTTATCATGTTGACTTTGTGTGTTTGGGGAGAGCACACTGTGACTTGGTGGGAGAGAAGTTTTTATTTAACAGTATAGGAGCTGGGGACATTATGCAGATGGCTTGGGAACGGGAATCTGTGAAGCAGGTTGCCATCCAGAGATCACTAAAATCCAGGCTGCATCGAGTGATTTTATGAGAACTTGATTTGGTCTTCTGTGTGCTGGGACTAAACTTGTGATGTTGTACTGGGATGATATCACAGGTCCTGTCCCAGACTGACCAATCAGAGTCCAGGATTCTTTCATGCCATTGTATGATAAAGAATTTACTGCAGTTGCTGCATTTAATATGCCAAAATGTGATATTCCTTGATTAATTTTAATGAATAGTTTATGTATCATAATCTACTCCTATAATTCAGACATTTTTATAAAATCTTTGCATACTAGCAGTAATGTGTCCCGAGGTTTAGCAACTCAGCTTGCTAACTGTTTCTACTCCCGCCCTTGGGCCAGATACACTAACTGATTCAGCTTTATATCTCACCCAGGTCTTCAAGGGCAGACAGGGTGAAAAAGGGTCAATTTCCAGCAAAGGGGTAACAGCAGTGTGCAAACTCTGGTGTCCAAAGTTTCATAGATAACACTACTAATTTACCATATTACATTTTTCTTGCAAACAGAGTTTAGCATAAATTAAATCATTTGCATTTGGGGAAATTACAATATAACAAAGGAAAAAAGAAAACTAATCGAAGTGAAACTCTGTACTTCAACTTGAAAAAAAAGGTTCCATTTAAGACAGTTCATAGTGTTGCAACATACGACAACAGTTTTATGTAACACAAAATATCATAATTATAAAATAATTACTTTAGAGTACATTTATTACAATTTTTATGACTATAAGTGAATCAGTTTTAACAAAATTCTGTTTAAAAGGCAACTGTAGTTTGTTTAGCTAGTAATGTTATTGTACAGTATATAACTTCGGACAGAGGGGTTTTGCACCTTTTTATTGGAGAAAGACTCACAATGCAGTACTCTTTCTGCATGGGAAGCTAAAGGGACAACCAATGGTGGCTGTTCACAAGGACACACCAGGGAACCTACCCTAATAAAAACATGCTGTGCCTAATTTGGTGCCCCATACAGTGCAGAGCTACCCTGAAGGATTAATACAGTATGGGCAGTTTATTGGTGCACTAGCTGTTAGCTGTTGTGCCTCTCCCTCCCTGTGAACTGGTAACAAACAGAGGCTAGAGCCACTACTGAGAACAACGCAGCACTCTATACTCAGCTGGTAGCAGTGAGAGATGAGATATCTCTGCTGTAATGCCACCTAGGTAGGAGCCAGCATACAGCACACCCACTCATCCAGAGGCCCACAGGTCCAGGGGGGAGGTAGAGTGTGGTAAGGTGACGGAGGGGGAAGTGAGCCACAGCTAGCCACAAGGAAGCTGCTCAGCCCCATACTATCCAGACGGCAAATCATTTTGCACCCTTGGAGGAGCCTCAGGTACCTGACTCCATGGGTGGGGGGATTCTGAGTCAGTTGGAAGATAGAGACAGGACATGTCACCAGGAAGATATCAATTTGGGGAGTTTTGGTGGTCAGGTATTCAGGGATTGGGGTAGACAGGGTGGTGAAAGGACAGTTGGAGGGGAGGAAGATAGTCAGGTGCATTCCTGGGGCAACAGCCATCTGTGATATAGATGGAATAGGGAGGATTGTGAAGGAGGAGGGGGAGACAGGGGTGCTGGTACACTTGGATACCCTTGGGTATCAATAATCTGGCTAATTATACTGTGGAGATGGTAAAACAGAACTTTCGTAGTCAGGTAGAGAGATCCAAGGCACACTCAAAATCTCTGGTCTTTTCTAAGGTTCTTTCTGTGTGCGGCAGAAGGAAAGGTGGTGGAAGAGTTATGAGGGAGAAGATAGAGGAATTTAATGGATGGCTAAAGGGCTGGTATCAGGAGAAGGGGTACCACTTGGTGGGGACAGGGAGACTTCTGGGATAGGAGGCTTTTTAAGGGTGACAGGCTTCACCTGACAAAAGAGGGGCTAGTGCACTGGGGTAGAAATTTTGATGTGTTTATTGGACAGTTAAACTGACTGCAGGGGAGACTGAGTCTAGGGGAACCAAAGTGGTAGGAGAGAGGAAGGAAAACCTAGCTAGTACTCCTCCTAATCTTGGGACTTGTAGAGGCACAGGGGGAAAAAACAGAGTTCAGGTCCAAATTGGGCTAGGGCAAGGGACCACGGAGGGGGAATTACAAAGCCTGCAATCAACTAGAAGGGAAGGAGACTAGGAAGGAACTAAGAAAAGGACAAGTAAACAGCCAAAGGGATCAAGGATTAGATGGAAGGGGATCAGCCTCAACACTAGGAGTCTAGCTAATAAAATCAGTGAGCTCCAGATGATGATGGTAGGCACTGAGGTGGACCTCGTAACCATCACTATCACAAAGACTTGGGCCTTAGAAAATAACATCTGGGACCTGACAGTCCGAGGCTACACTGTGTTCAGGAGATATTGAGAAAAAGATAAATGGGAAGTGTTGCTCTCCATGTCAGGGATGCTGTCAAGACTGTGGAGGATAGACACATCAGGAAGAGTAATGGGGAGACAGATGCACTGTGGGTGCAGCTCACAGCAGGCTTGAGCAAGAAAATAAGGGTGGGGGTGACCTATAGACCATCAGGACTGGTGGAGGAGAGTAACAAGGATCTTGGGGAAGAACTAGTCAGGGGAGTGGCAAAGGGAAGGTAGTGGTGGGTGACCTTAGCCTGCCAGACATTGACTGAGAGGTTTGCTGCAAGCAGCACCAGAAGTCACACCATGCTGGATATAGTCCAGGACTGTCTGCAGGTACTACTAGTTAGCAAATGCACCAGGCAGGCTGCCATCCTTGATGTGGTGCTCGCCAACTCTGAGATGGTAGGACCAGTGCGGGTTGGGGAACCAGTGCGGATAGCTGGAACCACAAGGAAACAGTGAGCAGAACTCTGTCTGGTTAGAGCTGGCCCTGGGGACTGGAATACACTAGTAGAAAGCTGAGGTAATTGATTTTAGAAATGCAGACTTCAACAGAATGAGGGAGTTGGTTCAGGAAGAAGCTAGTCTGGGTAGACAGCAAAGCAGAGGAGGAGGAGAGATGGGTGGCAACAAAGGGTGCAATTCTCAAGGCAACAAAGATACAGTATGCCCGAGGACAGTAACCAAGAGAAACAGGTACAAGACCCAACGTGGTAAATATGCCCGAGGACAGTAACAAAGAGAAACAGGTACAAGCACCAAATGAAGTATATATGCCCGAGGACAGTAACCAAGAGAAACAGGTAAAAGCACCAATGTAGTAGATATGCCTGAGAACAGTAAAAAAGAGAAACAGGTAAAAGCACCCAATGTAGAAGATATGTCTGAGGACAGAAACCAAGAGAAACAGGTACAAGACCCAATGTAGTAGACATGCCTGAGGACAGTAACCAAGAGAAACAGGTACAAGCACCCAATGTAGTAGATATGCCCGAGGAGAGTTACCAAGAGGAAAAAGGTACAAGACCCAGTGAAGTAGAAATGCCTGAGGACAGTAACCAAGAGAAACAGGTACAAGCACCAATGTAGGAGATATGCCTGAGAACAGTAACCAAGAGAAATAGGTACAAGCACCCAATGTAGTAGATATGCCCGAGGACAGTAACCAAGAGAAACAGGTACAAGACCCAATGTAGTAGATATGCCTGAGGACACTAACCAACAGAAACAGGGACAAGCACCCAATGTAGTAGATATGCCTGAGGAGAGTTACCAAGAGGAAAAAGGTACAAGACCCAGTGTAGTAGAAATGCCTGAGGACAGTAACCAAGAGAAACAGGAACTAGCAACCAATGTAGCAGATATGCCCAAGGACAGTAACCAAGAGAAACAGGTGCTAGACCCAATCTAGTAGATATGCCTGAGGACAGTAACCAAGAGAAACAGGTACAAGACCCAATGTAGTAGATATGCCCAAGGACAGTAACCAAGAGAAACAGGTACAAGACCCAATGTTGTAGATATGCCCAAGGACAGTAACCAAGAGAAACAGGTACAAGCACCAATGTAGTAGATATGCCTGAGGACAGTAATCAAGAGCAATAGGTACAAGCACCCAACGCAGTTGATATGCCCAAGGACAGTAACCAAGAGAAACAGGTACAAGCACCCAATGTAGCAGATATGCCCGAGGACAGTAACCAAGAGAAACAGGTAAAAGTGCCCAGTGTAGTAGATATACCTGAGGACACTAACCAACAGAAACTGGTTGCAGCACCCAATGTAGTAGATATGCCCGAGGAGAGTAACCAAGAGGAAAAAGGTACAAGACCCAATGTAGTAGATATGCCTGAGGACAGTAACCAAGACAAACAGGAACAAGCAACCAATGTAGCAGATATGCCCGAGGACAGCAACCAAGAGAAACAGGTACAAGACCCAATCTAGTAGATATGCCTGAGGACAGTAACCAAGAGAAACAGGTACAAGACCCAATGCAGTAGATATGCCCGAGGACAGTAACTAAAAGAAACTGGTACAAGAACCAATGTAGAAGAAATACCTGAGGAATAGTAACCAAGAGAAACAGGTACAAGACCCAATGTAATAGATATGTGTGTGGAGAGTAACCAAGAGAAACAGGTAAAAGCAATCAATGTAGTAAATATGCCCGAGGACAGTAACCAAGAGAAACAGGTACAAGCACCCTATGTAGTAGATAAGCCCGAGGACAGTAACCAAGAGAAACAGGTACCAGACCCAATGTAGTAGATATGCCCTAGGACAGTAACCAAGATAAACAGGTACAAGACCCAATGTAATAGATATGCCCGAGGACAGTAACCAAGAGAAACAGGTACAAGCACTCAACGGAGTAAAAATTCCCGAGGACAGTAACCAAGAGAAACAGATAGGAGACCTAATGAAGTAGATATGCCTGATGACAGTAACCAAGAGAAACAGGTACAAGCAACCAATGTAGTAGATATGCTCATGGACAGTAACTAAGACAAACAGGTACAAGACCCAGTGTATTAGATATGCTAGAAAAGAGTAATCAAGAGAAAAAGGTACATGCACCTAATGTAGTAGAAATGCCTGAGGACAGTAACCAATAGAAACTGATACAAGACCCAATGTAGTAGATATTCCTGATGACAGTAACCAAGGGAAATAGGTACAAGCACCCAATGTAGAAGATATGACCGAGGATAGTAACCAAGAAAAGCAGGCACAAGCACCCAATGCAGTAGATATGCCTGAGGAGAGTAACCAAGAGAAACAGGTAAAGACCCAATGTAGTAGATATGCCTGAGGCAGTAACCAAGAGAAACAGGTACAAGCACGCAATGTACTAGATATGTCCGAGGACAGTAACCAAGAAAAGCAGGTAATAGCACCCAATGTAGAAGATATGCCCGAGAGCAGAAACCAAGAGAAACAGGTACAAGACCCAATGTAGCAGATATGTCCGAGGACAGTAACCAAGAGAAACAGGTACAAGCACCCATTGTAGTCGATATGCCCTAGGACAGTAACCAAGAGAAACAGGTACTAGCACCCAATGTAGTAGATATGCCTGAGTACAGAAACCAAGAGAAACAGGTACAAGCACCCAATGAAGTAGATATACCCAAGAACAGTAACCAAGAGAAACAGGTTCAAGCACCCAATGTAGTAGATATTCTTGAGGACAGTAACTAAGAGAAACAGGTACAAGACCCAGTGTATTAGATATGCCCGAGGACAATAATCAAGGGAAAGAGGTACAAGCACCCAATGTAGTAGAAATGCCTGAGGGCAGTAACCAAGAGAAACAGATACAAGACCCAATGTAGTAGATATTCATGATGACAGTAACCAAGGGAAATATGTAAAAGCAGCCAATGAAGTAGATATGCTTGAGGACAGTAAACAAGAGAAACAGGTAGAAGCACCCAATGCAGTAGATATGCCTGAGGACAGTAACCAAGAGAAACAGGAAAAGAGCCACTGTAGTAGATATGCCTGAGGCAGTAACCAAGAGAAACAGGTACAAGCACCCAATGTAGTAGATATGTCCGATGACAATAACCAAGGAAAGCAGGTAATTGCACCCAATGTAGTAGATATACCAGAGAGCAGTAACCAAGAGAAACAGGTACACGACCCAATGTAGCAGATATGCCCGAGGACAGTAACCAAGAGAAACAGGTACAAGACCCAATGTAGTAGATATGCCTGAGGAGACTAACCAACAGAAACAGGGACAAGCACCCAATGTAGTAGATATGCCCGAGGAGAGTTACCAAGAGGAAAAAGGTGAAAGACCCAGTGTAGTAGAAATGCCTGAGGACAGTAACCAAGAGAAACAGGAACAAGCAACCAATGTAGCAGATATGCCCAAGGACAGTAACCAAGAGAAACAGGTACTAGACTCAATCTAGTAGATATGCCTGAGGACAGTAACCAAGAGAAACAGGTACAAGACCCAATGTAGTAGATATGCCCAAGGACAGTAACCAAGAGAAACAGATACAAGCACCAATGTAGTAGATATGCCTGAGGACAGTAATGAAGAGCAATAGGTACAAGCACCCAATGTAGTTGATATGTCCGAGGACAATAACCAAGAGAAACAGGTACAAGACCCAAAGTAGTAGATATGCCCGAGGACAGTAACTAAGAGAAACAGGTACAAGCACCCAATGTAGCAGATATGCTCAAGGACAGTAACCAAGAGAAAGAGGTAAAAGACCCAATGTAGTAGATATGCCTGAGGACAGTAACCAAGAGAAACAGGTACAAGCACCCAATGTAGTAGATATGCCCGAAGGACAGTAACCAAGAGGAAAAAGGTACAAGACCCAATGTAGTAGATATGCCTGAGGACAGTAACCAAGACAAACAGGAACAAGCAACCAATGTAGCAGATATGCCTGAGGACAGCAACCAAGAGAAACAGGTACAGGACCCAATCTAGTAGAAATGCCTGAGGACAGTAACCAAGAGAAACAGGTACAAGACCCAATGCAGTAGATATGCCCGAGGACAGTAACTAAAAGAAACTGGTACAAGAATCAATGTAGTAGAAATACCCGAGGCATAGTAACCAAGAGAAACAGGTACAAGACAAAATGTAATAGATATGTGTGTGGAGAGTAACCAAGAGAAACAGGTAAAAGCAATCAATGTAGTAGATATGCCCGAGGACAGTAACCAAGTGAAACAGGTACAAGCACCCTATGTAGTAGATAAGCCCGAGGACAGTAACCAAGAGAAACAGGTACAAGACCCAATGTAGTAGATAAGCCCTAGGACAGTAACCAAGATAAACAGGTACAAGACCCAATGGAGTAGATATGCCCGAGGACAGTAACCAAGAGAAACAGGTACAAGCACCCAACGGAGCAAAAATTCCCGAGGACAGTAACCAAGAGAAACAGATAGAAGACCCAATGAAGTAGATATGCCTGATGACAGTAACCAAGAGAAACAGGTACAACCACCGAATGTAGTAGATATGCTCATGGACAGTAACTAAGACAAACAGGTACAAGACCCAGAGTATTAGATATGCTAGTAAAGAGTAATCAAGAGAAAAAGGTACATGCACCCAATGTAGTAGAAATGCCTGAGGACAGTAACCAAGAGAAACTGATACAAGACCCAATGTAGTAGATATTCCTGATGACAGTAACCAAGGGAAATAGGTACAAGCACCCTATGTAGAAGATATGACCGAGGATAGTAACCAAGAAAAACAGGCACAACCACCCAAAGCAGTAGATATGCCTGAGGAGAGTAACCAAGAGAAACAGGTAAAGACCCAATGTAGTAGATATGCCTGAGGCAGTAACCAAGAGAAACAAGTACAAGCAAGCAATGTACTAGATATGTCCGAGGACAGTAACCAAGAAAAGCAGGTAATAGCACCCAATGTAGAAGATATGCCCGAGAGCAGAAACCAAGAGAAACAGGTACAAGACCCAATGTAGCAGATATGTCCGAGGACAGTAACCAAGAGAAACAGGTACAAGCACCCATTGTAGTCGATATGCCCTAGGACAGTAACCAAGAGAAACAGGTACTAGCACCCAATGTAGTAGATATGCCTGAGTATAGAAACCAAGAGAAACAGGTACAAGCACCCAATGAAGTAGATATACCCAAGAACAGTAACCAAGAGAAACAGGTTCAAGCACCCAATGTAGTAGATATTATTGAAGACAGTAACTAAGAGAAACAGGTACAAGACCCAGTTTATTAGATATGCCCGAGGACAATAATCAAGGGAAAGAGGTACAAGCACCCAATGTAGTAGAAATGCCTGAGGGCAGTAACCAAGAGAAACAGATACAAGACCCAATGTAGTAGATATTTATGATGACAGTAACCAAGGGAAATATGTAAAAGCAGCCAATGAAGTAGATATGCCCGGGGAAAGTAACCAAGAGAAACAGGTACAAGCACCCAATGTAGTAGATATGCCTGAGGACAGTAACCAAGAGAAACAGGAAAAGACCCACTGTAGTAGATATGCCTGAGGCAGTAACCAAGAGAAACAGGTACAAGCACCCAATGTAGTAGATATGTCCGATGACAATAACCAAGGAAAGCAGGTAATTGCACCCAATGTAGTAGATATACCAGAGAGCAGTAACCAAGAGAAACAGGTACACGACCCAATGTAGCAGATATGCCCGAGGACAGTAACCAAGAGAAACAGGTACAAGACCCAATGTAGTAGATATGCCTGAGGAGACTAACCAACAGAAACAGGGACAAGCACCCAATGTAGTAGATATGCCCGAGGAGAGTTACCAAGAGGAAAAAGGTACAAGACCCAGTGTAGTAGAAATGCCTGAGGACAGTAACCAAGAGAAACAGGAACAAGCAACCAATGTAGCAGATATGCCCAAGGACAGTAACCAAGAGAAACAGGTACTAGACTCAATCTAGTAGATATGCCTGAGGACAGTAACCAAGAGAAACAGGTACAAGACCCAATGTAGTAGATATGCCCGAGGACAGTAACCAAGAGAAACAGATACAAGCACCAATGTAGTAGATATGCCTGAGGACAGTAATCAAGAGCAATAGGTACAAGCACCCAATGTAGTTGATATGTCTGAGGACAATAACCAAGAGAAACAGGTACAAGCACCCAAAGTAGTAGATATGCCCGAGGACAGTAACTAAGAGAAACAGGTACAAGCACCCAATGTAGTAGATATGCCTGAGGACAGTAACCAAGAGAAACAGGTACAAGACCCAATGTAGTAGATATGCTTGAGGAGAGTAACCAAGAGAAACAGGAAGAAGCACTCAAAGTAGTAGATATGCCCAAGGACAGTAACCAAGAGAAGCAGGTACAAGCACCCAATGCAGCAGATATTTCCTAGGACAGTAATCAAGAGAAACAGGCCCACACACCCAATGTAGCAGATATGCCCGAGGACAGTAACCAAGAGAAACAGGATCAAGCACCCAATGTAGTAGATATGCTTGAGGGCAGTAACCAAGAGAAACAGGTACAAGCACCCAATGTAGTAGATATGCTTGACTGCAGTAACCAAGAGAAACAGGTACAAGCACCCAATGTAGCAGATATGCCCGAAGCCGCTAACCAACAGAAACAGGTACAAGCACCCAGTGTAGTAGATATGCCCTAGTACAGTAAGCAAGATAAACGGGTACAAGACCCAATGTAGCAGACATGCCCGAGGACAGTAACCAAGAGAAACAGATACAAGACCCAATGTAGTAGATATGCCGGAGGACAGAAACCAAGAGAAACAGGTAGAAGCACCCAATGTAGTAGATATGCCTGAGGACAGTAAACAAGAGAAACAGGTACAAGCACCCAATGTAGCTGATATGCCCAAGGACAGCAACCAAGAGAAACAGTTTTAAGCACCCAATGTAGTAGATATGCTTGAGAACAGTAACCAAGAGAAACAGATACAGGAAACAATGTAGTAGATATGCCTGACGACTGTAACTAAGAGAAACAGGTACAAGCACCCAATGTAGTAGATATGCCTGAGGACAGAAACTAAGAGAAACGGGTACAAGACGCAGTGTAGTAAATATGCCTGAGGACAGTGACCAAGAGAAACAGGTACAAGCACCCAAAGTAGTAGACATGCCAAGGACAGTAACTAAGAGAAACAGATACAAGACCCAGTGTAGTAGACATGCCCGAGGACAGTAACCAAGAGAAATAGGTGCAAGCACACAATGTCGAATATATTCCTGAGGAGAGTAACCAAGTGAAACAGGTATAAGCGCCCAAATAGTAGATATGCCCAAGGACAGTAAACTAAGAGAAACAGGTACAAGCACCCAGGGTAGTAGATATGTCCTAGTACAGTAAGCAAGATAAACAGGTACAAGACCCAATGCAGCAGACATGCCCGAGGACAGTAACCAAGAGAAACAGATACAAGACCCAATGTAGTAGATATGCTTGAGGACAGTAAACAAGAGAAACAGGTAGAAGCACCCAATGTATTAGATATGCCTGAGGACAGTAAACAAGAGAAACAGGTACAAGCACCCAATGTAGTTGATGTGCACGAGGACAGTAACCAAGAGAAACAGGTACTAGCACCCAACGTAGCAGATATGCCTGAGGACAGTAACCAAGAGAAACAGGTACAAGACCCAATGTATTAGATATGCCCAAGGACAGTAACCAAGAGAAACACGTACAAGCACCCAGTATAGAAGATATGCCTGAGTACAGTAACCAAGAGAAACAGGAACAAGCACCTAATGTAGTAGATATGCTAGAGGACAGTAACCAAGAGAAACAGATACTAGACCCAAAGTAGTAGATATGCTTGAGGAGAGTAACCAAGAGAAACAGGAAGAAGCACTCAAAGTAGTAGATATGCCTGAGGACAGTAACCAAGAGAAACAGGTACAAGCACCCAATGCAGCAGATATTTCCTAGGACAGTAATCAAGAGAAACAGGCCCACGCACTCAATGTAGCAGATATGCTCGAGGACAGTAACCAACAGAAACAGGTTCAAGCACCCAATGTAGTAGATATGCTTGAGGGCAGTAACTAAGAGAAACAGGTACAAGCACCCAATGTAGTAGATATGCTTGAGGACAGTAACCAAGAGAAACAAGTACAAAACCCAGTGTAGCAGATATGCCCAAGGACAGTAACCAAGAGAAATGGGTCAAGCACCCAATGTAGTAGATATGCCTGAGGACAGTAACAAAGAGAAACAGATACAAGCACCCAATGTAGTAGACATGCCAAGGACAGTAACTAAGAGAAACATATACAAGACCCAGTGTAGTAGACATGCCCGAGGACAGTAACCAAGAGAAATAGGTGCAAACACACAATGTCGATATTCCTGAGGAGAGTAACTAAGAGAAACAGGTATAAGCACCCAAGTAGTAGATATGCCCAAGGACAGTAACCAAGAGAAACAGGTACAAGCACCCAGTGTAGTAGATGTCTCAGTACAGTAAGCAAGATAAACAGGTACAAGACCAATGTAGCAGATCATGCCCAAGGACAGTAACCAAGAGAAACAGATACAAGACCCAATGTAGTAGATATGCTTGAGGACAGTAACTAAGAGAAACAGGTACAAGACCCAATGTAGTAGATATGCCTGAGGACAGTAACAAGAGAAACAGGTACAAGCACCCAATGTAGTAGATATGTCCATGACAATAACTAAGAGAAAGCAGGTAATGCACCCAATGTAGTAGATATACCAGAGACAGTAACTAAGAGAAACAGGTACAATCACCCAATGTAGCAGATATGCCCGAGGACAGTAACCAAGAGAAACAGGTACAAGACCCAATGTAGTAGATATGCCTGAGGAGACTAACCAACAGAAACAGGGACAAGCACCCAATGTAGTAGATATGCCTGAGGAGAGTTACTAAGAGAAAAAGGTACAAGACCCAGTGTAGTAGAAATGCCTGAGGACAGTAACCAAGAGAAACAGGAACAAGCAACCAATGTAGTAGATATGCCCAAGGACAGTAACTAAGAGAAACAGGTACTAGACTCAATCTAGTAGATATGCTCGGGACAGTAACAAGAGAAACAGGTACAAGACCCAATGTAGTAGATATGCCCGAGGACAGTAACCAAGAAAAACAGATACAAGCACCAATGTAGTAGATATGCCTGAGGACAGTAATCAAGAGCAATAGGTACAAGCACCCAATGTAGTTGATATGTCCGAGGACAATAACCAAGAGAAACAGGTACAAGACCCAAAGTAGTAGATATGGCCGAGGACAGTAACTAAGAGAAACAGGTACAAGCACCCAATGTAGCAGATCTGCCCGAGGACAGTAACCAAGAGAAACAGGTACAAGACCCAATGTAGTAGATATGCCCAAGGACAGTAACCAAGAGAAACAGGTAAAAGTGCCCAGTGTAGTAGGTATACCTGAGGACACTAACCAACAGAAACAGGTACAAGCACCCAATGTAGTAGATATGCCCGAGGCTAGTAACCAAGAGGAAAAAGGTACAAGACCCAATGTAGTAGATATGCCTGAGGACAGTAACCAAGACAAACAGAAACAAGCAACCAATGTAGCAGATATGCCTGAGGACAGCAACCAAGAGAAACAGGTACAGGACCCAATCTAGTAGAAATGCCTGAGGACAGTAACCAAGAGAAACAGGTACAAGACCCAATGTAGTAGATATGCCCGAGGACAACTAAAAGAAACAGGTACAAGAATCAATGTAGTAGATATGCCCGAGGCATAGTAACCAAGAGAAACAGGTACAAGACCCAATGTAATAGATATGTGTGAGGAGAGTAACCAAGAGAAACAGGTAAAAGCAATCAATGTAGTAGATATGCCCAAGGACAGTAACCAAGAGAAACAGGTACAAGCACCCAGTGTAGTAGATATGTCCTAGTACAGTAAGCAAGATAAACAGGTACAAGACCCAATGTAGCAGACATGCCCAAGGACAGTAACCAAGAGAAACAGATACAAGACCCAATGTAGTAGATATGCTTGAGGACAGTAAACAAGAGAAACAGGTAGAAGCACCCAATGCAGTAGATATGCCTGAGGACAGTAACCAAGAGAAACAGGAAAAGAGCCACTGTAGTAGATATGCCTGAGGCAGTAACCAAGAGAAACAGGTACAAGCACCCAATGTAGTAGATATGTCCGAGGACAATAACCAAGGAAAGCAGGTACAAGACCCAATGTAGTAGATATGCCCAGAGAGCAGTAACTAAGAGAAACAGGTACACTACCCAATGTAGCAGATATGCCCGAGGACAGTAACAAGAGAAACAGGTACAAGACCCAATGTAGTAGATATGCCTGAGGAGACTAACTAACAGAAACAGGGACAAGCACCCAATGTAGTAGATATGCCCGAGGAGAGTTACCAAGAGAAAAAGGTACAAGACCCAGTGTAGTAGAAATGCCTGAGGACAGTAAACCAAGAGAAACAGGAACAAGCAACCAATGTAGCAGATATGCCCAAGGACAGTAACTAAGAGAAACAGGTACTAGACCTAATCTAGTAGATATGCCGAGGACAGTAACCAAGAGAAACAGGTACAAGACCCAATGTAGTAGATATGCCCGAGGACAGTAACTCAAGAAAACAGATACAAGCACCAATGTAGTAGATATGCCTGAGGACAGTAACCAAGAGAAACAGGTACAAGCACCCAATGTAGTAGATATGTCTGAGGACAGTAACCAAGAGAAACAGGTACAAGACCCAATGTAGTAGATAGGTCGAGGACAGTAACTAAGAGAAACAGGTACAAGCACCCAATGTAGCAGATCTGCCCGAGGACAGTAACCAAGAGAAACAGGTACAAGACCCAATGAGTAGATATGCCCAAGGACAGTAACTAAGAGAAACAGGTAAAAGTGCCCAGTGTAGTAGGTATACCTGAGGACACTAACCAACAGAAACAGGTACAAGCACCCAATGTAGTAGATATGCCCAGGAAGTAAACTAAGAGGAAAAGGTACAAGACCCAATGTAGTAGATATGCCTGAGGACAGTAACCAAGACAAACAGAAACAAGCAACCAATGTAGCAGATATGCCTGAGGACAGTAACCAAGAGAAACAGGTACAGGACCCAATCTAGTAGAAATGCCTGAGGACAGTAACCAAGAGAAACAGGTACAAGACCCAATGCAGTAGATATGCCCGAGGACAGTAACTAAAAGAAACTGGTACAAGAATCAATGTAGTAGAAATACCCGAGGCATAGTAACCAAGAGAAACAGGTACAAGACCCAATGTAATAGATATGTGTGTGGAGAGTAACCAAGAGAAACAGGTAAAAGCAATCAATGTAGTAGATATGCCCAAGGACAGTAACCAAGAGAAACAGGTACAAGCACCCTATGTAGTAGATAAGCCCGAGGACAGTAACCAAGAGAAACAGGTACAAGACCCAATGTAGTAGATAAGCCCTAGGACAGTAACCAAGATAAACAGGTACAAGACCCAATGGAGTAGATATGCCTGAGGACAGTAACCAAGAGAAACAGGTAGAAGCACCCAACGAACCAAAAATTCCCGAGGACAGTAACCAAGAGAAATAGATAGAAGACCCAATGAAGTAGATATGCCTGATGACAGTAACCAAGAGAAACAGGTACAACCACCCAATGTAGTAGATATGCTCATGGACAGTAACTAAGACAAACAGGTACAAGACCCAGTGTATTAGATATGCTAGAAAAGAGTAATCAAGAGAAAAAGGTACATGCACCCAATGTAGTAGAAATGCCTGAGGACAGTAAGCAAGAGAAACTGATGCAAGACCCAATGTAGTAGATATTCCTGATGACAGTAACCAAGAGAAATAGGTACAAGCACCCAATGTAGAAGATATGACCGAGGATAGTAACCAAGAAAACAGGTACAAGCACCCAATGTAGACAGATATACCAAGAGAACAGTAAACCAAGAGAAACAGGCAGTAACCAACAATGTAGCAGATATGCCCGAGGACAGTAACCAAGAGAAACAGGTACAAGCACCCAATGTAGTAGATATGCCCGAGGACAGTAACTAAGAGAAACAGGTACAAGCACCCAATGTAGTAGATATGCCTGAGTACAGAAACTAAGAGAAACAGGTACAAGCACCCAATGAAGTAGATATACCCAAGAACAGTAACCAAGAGAAACAGGTTCAAGCACCCAATGTAGTAGATATTCTTGAGGACAGTAACTAAGAGAAACAGGTACAAGACCCAGTGTATTAGATATGCCTCGAGGACAATAATCAAGGGAAAGAGGTACAAGCACCCAATGTAGTAGAAATGCCTGAGGGCAGTAAACAAGAGAAACAGATACTAGACCCAATGTAGTAGATATTCTGATGACAGTAACCAAGGGAATATGTAAAAGCAGCCAATGAAGTAGATATGCCCGGGAAAGTAACAAGAGAAACAGGTACAAGCACCCAATGCAGTAGATATGCCTGAGGACAGTAACCAAGAGAAACAGGAAAAGACCCACTGTAGTAGATATGCCTGAGGCAGTAACCAAGAGAAACAGGTACAAGCACCCAATGTAGTAGATATGTCCGATGACAATAACCAAGGAAAGCAGGTAATTGCACCCAATGTAGTAGATATACCAGAGAGCAGTAACCAAGAGAAACAGGTACACGACCCAATGTAGCAGATATGCCCGAGGACAGTAACCAAGAGAAACAGGTACAAGACCCAATGTAGTAGATATGCCTGAGGAGACTAACCAACAGAAACAGGGGCAAGCACCCAATGTAGTAGATATGCCCGAGGAGAGTTACCAAGAGGAAAGAGGAACAAGACCCAGTGTAGTAGAAATGCCTGAGGACAGTAAACTAAGAGAAACAGGAACAAGCAACCAATGTAGCAGATATGCCCAAGGACAGTAACTAAGAGAAACAGGTACTAGACTCAATCTAGTAGATATGCCTGAGGACAGTAACCAAGAGAAACAGGTACAAGACCCAATGTAGTAGATATGCCCGAGGACAGTAACCAAGAGAAACAGATACAAGCACCAATGTAGTAGATATGCCTGAGGACAGTAATCAAGAGCAATAGGTAGAAGCACCCAATGTAGTTGATATGTCCGAGGACAATAACCAAGAGAAACAGGTACAGGACCCAAAGTAGTAGATATGCCCGAGGACAGTAACTAAGAGAAACAGGTACAAGCACCCAATGTAGCAGATATGCCCGAGGACAGTAACCAAGAGAAACAGGTACAAGACCCAATGTAGTAGATATGCCCAAGGACAGTAACCAAGAGAAACAGGTAAAAGTGCCCAGTGTAGTAGGTATAGCTGAGGACACTAACCAACAGAAACTGGTTGTAGCACCCAATGTAGTAGATATGCCCGAGGATAGTAACCAAGAGGAAAAAGGTACAAGACCCAATGTAGTAGATATGCCTGAGGACAGTAACCAAGACAAACAGGAACAAGCAACCAATGTAGCAGATATGCCTGAGGACAGCAACCAAGAGAAACAGGTACGGGACCCAATCTAGTAGAAATGCCTGAGGACAGTAACCAAGAGAAACAGGTACAAGACCCAATGTAGTAGATATGCCTGAGGACAGTAACTAAAAGAAACTGGTACAAGAATCAATGTAGTAGAAATACCCGAGGCATAGTAACCAAGAGAATCAGGTACAAGACCCAATATAATAGGTATGTGTGTGGAGAGTAACCAAGAGAAACAGGTAAAAGCAATCAATGTAGTACATATGCCCGAGGACAGTAACCAAGAGAAACAGGTACAAGCACCCTATGTAGTAGATAAGCCCGAGGACAGAAACCAAGAGAAACAGGTACAAGACCCAATGGAGCAAAAATTCCCGAGGACAGTAACCAAGAGAAACAGGTACAACCACCCAATGTAGTAGATATGCTCATGGACAGTAACTAAGACAAACAGGTACAAGACCCAGTGTATTAGATATGCTAGAAAAGAGTAATCAAGAGAAAAAGGTACATGCACCCAATGTAGTAGAAATGCCTGAGGACAGTAACCAAGAGAAACTGATACAAGACCCAATGTAGTAGATATTCCTGATGACAGTAACCAAGGGAAATAGGTACAAGCAACCAATGTAGAAGATATGACCGAGGATAGTAACCAAGAAAAACAGGCACAAGCACCCAATGCAGTAGATATGCCTGAGGAGAGTAGCCAAGAGAAACAGGTAAAGACCCAATGTAGTAGATATGCCTGAGGCAGTAATCAAGAGAAACAGGTACAAGCACGTAATGTACTAGATATGTCCGAGGACAGTAAGCAAGAAAAGCAGGTAATAGCACCCAATGTAGAAGATATGCCCAAGAGCAGAAACCAAGAGAAACAGGTACAAGACCCAATGTAGCAGATATGTCCGAGGACAGTAACCAAGAGAAACAGGTACAAGCACCCATTGTAGTCGATATGCCCTAGGACAGTAACCAAGAGAAACAGGTACAAGCACCCAATGTAGTAGATATGACTGAGTACAGAAACCAAGAGAAACATGTACAACCACCCAATGAAGTAGATATACCCAAGAACAGTAACCATGAGAAACAGGTACAAGCACCCAGTGTAGTAGATATACCCTAGTACAGTAAGCAAGATAAACAGGTGCAAGACCCAATGTAGCAGACATGCCTGAGGACAGTAACCAAGAGAAACAGATACAAGACCCAATGTAGTAGATATGCCTCAGGACAGTAACCAAGAGAAACAGGTAGAAGCACCCAATGTAGTAGATATGCCTGAGGACAGTAAACAAGAGAAACAGGTACAAGCACCCAATGTAGCAGATATGCCCTAGGACAGTAACCAAGAGAAACAGGTAAAAGCACCCAATGTAGCAGATATGCCCGAGGACAGTAACCAAGGGAAACAGGTACAAGCACCCATTTATGAAGACATACCTGAGGACAGTAACCAAGAGAAACAGGTACCAGACCCAACGTAGCAGATATGCCCATGGACAGTAACCAAGAGAAACAGTTTTAAGCACCAAATGTAGTAGATATGCTTGAGGACAGTAACCAAGAGAAACAGATACAAGACCCAATGTAGTAGATATGCCTGAGGACAGTTACCAAGAGAAACAGGTACAAGGAACCAATGTAGCAGATATTTCCTAGGACAGAAACCAAGAGAAACAGGTACAAGCACCCAATGTAGCAGATATGCCTGAGGACAGTAACCAAGAGAAACAAGAACAAGCATGCAATTTAGCAGATATGACTGAGGACAGTAACCAAGAGAGACAGGTACAAAACCCAATGTAGTAGGTATTCCTGATCACAGTAACCAGGAGAAACAGGAACAAGCACCCAATTTAGTAGATATGCCCGTGGACAGTAAGCAAGAGAAACAGGTACTGGCACCCAATGTAGCAGATATGCCCGAGGACAGTAACCATGAGAAACAGGTACAAGACCCAAAGTATTAGATATGCCCAAGGACAGTAACCAAGAGAAACACGTACAAGCACCCAGTATAGAAGATATGTCTGAGTACAGTAACCAAGAGAAACAGGAACAAGCACCTAATGTAGTAGATATGCTAGAGGACAGCAACCAAGAGAAACAGATACTAGACCCAATGTAGTATATATGCTTGAGGAGAGTAACCAAGAGAAACAGGTAAAAGCACCCAATGTAGCAGATATTTCCTAGGACAGAAACCAAGAGAAACAGGTACAAGCACCCAATGTAGCAGATATGCCTGAGGACAGTAACCAAGAGAAACAAGAACAAGCATGCAATTTAGCAGATATGCCCGAGGACAGTAACCATGAGAAACAGGTACAAGACCCAAAGTATTAGATATGCCCGAGGACAGTAACCAAGGGAAACAGGTACAAGCACCCATTTATGAAGACATACCTGAGGACAGTAACCAAGAGAAACAGGTACCAGACCCAACGTAGCAGATATGCCCATGGACAGTAACCAAGGGAAACAGTTTTAAGCACCAAATGTAGTAGATATGCTTGAGGACAGTAACCAAGAGAAACAGATACAAGACCCAATGTAGTAGATATGCCTGAGGACAGTAACCAAGAGAAACAGGTACAAGCAACCAATGTAGCAGATATTTCCTAGGACAGAAACCAAGAGAAACAGGTACAAGCACCCAATGTAGCAGATATGCCTGAGGACAGTAACCAAGAGAAACAAGAACAAGCATGCAATTTAGCAGATATGACTGAGGACAGTAACCAAGAGAAACAGGTACAAAACCCAATGTAGTAGGTATTCCTGATCACAGTAACCAGGAGAAACAGGAACAAGCACCCAATTTAGTAGATATGCCCGTGGACAGTAAGCAAGAGAAACAGGTACTAGCACCCAATGTAGCAGATATGCCCGAGGACAGTACCATGAGAAACAGGTACAAGACCCAAAGTATTAGATATGCCCAAGGACAGTAACCAAGAGAAACACGTACAAGCACCCAGTATAGAAGATATGTCTGAGTACAGTAACCAAGAGAAACAGGAACAAGCACCTAATGAAGTAGATATGCTAGAGGACAGTAACCAAGAGAAACAGATACTAGACCCAATGTAGTATATATGCTTGAGGAGAGTAACCAAGAGAAACAGGAAGAAGCACTCAAAGTAGTAGATATGCCCAAGGACAGTAACCAAGAGAAGCAGGTACAAGCACCCCAATGCAGCAGATATTTCCTAGGACAGTAATCAAGAGAAAGAGGCCCACACACCCAATGTAGCAGATATGCCCGAGGACAGTAACCACGAGAAACAGGATCAAGCACCCAATGTAGTAGATATGCTTGAGGGCAGTAACCAAGAGAAACAGGTACAAGCACCCAATGTAGTAGATATGCTTGACTGCAGTAACCAAGAGAAACAGGTACAAGCACCCAATGTAGCAGATATGCCCGAAGCCGCTAACCAATAGAAACAGGTACAAGCACCCAGTGTAGTAGATATGCCCTAGTACAGTAAGCAAGATAAACGGGTACAAGACCCAATGTAGCAGACATGCCCGAGGACAGTAACCAAGAGAAACAGATACAAGACCCAAAGTATTAGATATGCCCAAGGACAGTAACCAAGAGAAACACGTACAAGCACCCAGTATAGAAGATATGTCTGAGTACAGTAACCAAGAGAAACAGGAACAAGCACCTAATGTAGTAGATATGCTAGAGGACAGTAACCAAGAGAAACAGATACTAGACCCAATGTAGTATATATGCTTGAGGAGAGTAACCAAGAGAAACAGGAAGAAGCATTCAAAGTAGTAGATATGCCCAAGGACAGTAACCAAGAGAAGCAGGTACAAGCACCCAATGCAGCAGATATTTCCTAGGACAGTAATCAAGAGAAACAGGCCCACACACCCAATGTAGCAGATATGCGCGAGGACAGTAACCAAGAGAAAAAGGATCAAGCACCCAATGTAGTAGATATACTTGAGGGCAGTAACCAAGAGAAACAGGAACAAGCACCAAATGTAGTAGATATGCTTGACTGCAGTAACCAAGAGAAACAGGTACAAGCACCCAATGTAGCAGATATGCCTGAAGCCGATAACCAACAGAAACAGGTACAAGCACCCAGTGTAGTAGATATGCCCTAGTACAGTAAGCAAGATAAACAGGTACAAGACCCAATGTAGCAGACATGCCCGAGGACAGTAACCAAGAGAAACAGATACAAGACCCAATGTAGTAGATATGCCTCAGGACAGTAACCAAGAGAAACAGGTAGAAGCACCCAATGTAGTAGATATGCCTGAGGACAGTAAACAAGAGAAACATGTACAAGCACCCAATGTAGCAGATATGCCCTAGGACAGTAACCAAGAGAAACAGGTAAAAGCACCCAATGTAGCAGATATGCCTGAGGACAGTAACCAAGGGAAACAGGTACAAGCACCCATTTATGAAGACATACCTGAGGACAGTAACCAAGAGAAACAGGTACCAGACCCAACGTAGCAGATATGCCCATGGACAGTAACCAAGAGAAACAGTTTTAAGCACCAAATGTAGTAGATATGCTTGAGGACAGTAACCAAGAGAAACAGATACAAGACCCAAAGTAGTAGATATGCCTGAGGACAGTAACCAAGAGAAACAGGTACAAGCAACCAATGTAGCAGATATTCTTAGACAGAAACCAAGAGAAACAGGTACAAGCACCCAATGAAGCAGATATGCCTGAGGACAGTAACCAAGAGAAACAAGAACAAGCATGCAATTTAGCAGATATGACTGAGGACAGTAACCAAGAGAAACAGGTACAAAACCCAATGTAGTAGGTATTCCTGATCACAGTAACCAGGAGAAACAGGAACAAGCACCCAATATAGTAGATATGCCCGTGGACAGTAAGCAAGAGAAACACGTACTAGCACCCAATGTAGCAGATATGCCCGAGGACAGTAACCATGAGAAACAGGTACAAGACCCAAAGTATTAGATATGCCCAAGGACAGTAACCAAGAGAAACACGTACAAGCACCCAGTATAGAAGATATGTCTGAGTACAGTAACCAAGAGAAACAGGAACAAGCACCTAATGTAGTAGATATGCTAGAGGACAGTAACCAAGAGAAACAGATACTAGACCCAATGTAGTATATATGCCTGAGGAGATTAACCAAGAGAAACAGGTAAAAGCACCTAATGTAGCAGATATGCCCGAGGACAGTAACCAAGGGAAACAGGTACAAGCACCCAATTATGAAGACATACCTGAGGACAGTAACCAAGAGAAACAGGTACCAGACCCAACGTAGCAGATATGCCCATGGACAGTAACCAAGAGAAACAGTTTTAAGCACCAAATGTAGTAGATATGCTTGAGGACATTAACCAAGAGAAACAGATACAAGACCCAATGTAGTAGATATGCCTGAGGACAGTAACCAAGAGAAACAGGTACAAGCAACCAATGTAGCAGATATTTCTAGGACAGAAACCAAGAGAAACAGGTACAAGCATCCAATGTAGCAGATATGCCTGAGGACAGTAAACAAGAGAAACAAGAACAAGCATGCAATTTAGCAGATATGACTGAGGACAGTAACCAAGAGAAACAGGTACAAAACCCAATGTAGTAGGTATTCCTGATCACAGTAACCAGGAGAAACAGGAACAAGCACCCAATTTAGTAGATATGCCCGAGGACAGTAAGCAAGAGAAACAGGTACTAGCACCCAATGTAGCAGATATGCCTGAGGACAGTAACTATGAGAAACAGGTACAAGACCCAAAGTATTAGATATGCCCAAGGACAGTAACCAAGAGAAACACGTACAAGCACCCAGTATAGAAGATATGTCTGAGTACAGTAACCAAGAGAAACAGGAACAAGCACCTAATGTAGTAGATATGCTAGAGGACAGTAACCAAGAGAAACTGATACTAGACCCAATGTAGTATATATGCTTTAGGAGAGTAAACAAGAGAAACTGGAAGAAGCACTCAAAGTAGTAGATATGCCCAAGGACAGTAACCAAGAGAAGCAGGTACAAGCACCCAATGCAGCAGATATTTCCTAGGACAGTAATCAAGAGAAACAGGCCCACACACCCAATGTAGCAGATATGCCCGAGGACAGTAACCAAGAGAAACAGGATCAAGCACCCAATGTAGTAGATATGCCTGAGGGCAGTAACCAAGAGAAACAGGTACAAGCACCCAATGTAGTAGATATGCTTGACTGCAGTAACAAGAGAAACAGGTACAAGACCCAATGTAGCAGATATGCCTGAGGCAGTAACCAAGAGAAACAGGTACAAGCACCCAATGTAGTAGATATGCCTGAGGACAGTAACAAGAGAAACAGGTACAAGACCCAATGTAGTAGACATGCCCGAGGACAGTAACCAAGAGAAACAGATACAAGACCCAATGTAGTAGATATGCCGGAGGACAGAAACCAAGAGAAACAGGTAGAACCACCCAATGTAGTAGATATGCCTGAGGACAGTAAACAAGAGAAACAGGTACAAGCACCCAATGTAGCTGATATGCCCAAGGACAGTAACCAAGAGAAACAGTTTTAAGCACCCAATGTAGTAGATATGCTTGTGGACAGTAACCAAGAGAAACAGATACAGGAAACAATGTAGTAGATATGCCTGACGACAGTAACTAAGAGAAACAGGTACAAGCACCCAATGTAGAAGATATGCCTGAGGACAGAAACTAAGAGAAACGGGTACAAGACGCAGTGTAGTAGATATGCCTGAGGACAGTGACCAAGAGAAACAGGTACAAGCACCCAAAGTAGTAGACATGCCAAGGACAGTAACTAAGAGAAACAGATACAAGACCCAGTGTAGTTGACATGCCCGAGGACAGTAACCAAGAGAAATAGGTGCAAGCACACAATGTCGTATATATTCCTGAGGAGAGTAACCAAGTGAAACAGGTATAAGCGCCCAAATAGTAGATATGCCCAAGGACAGTATCCAAGAGAAACAGGTACAAGCACCCAGTGTAGTAGATATGTCCTAGTACAGTAAGCAAGATAAACAGGTACAAGACCCAATGTAGCAGACATGCCCGAGGACAGTAACCAAGAGAAACAGATACAAGACCCAATGTAGTAGATATGCTTGAGGACAGTAAACAAGAGAAACAGGTAGAAGCACCCAATGTATTAGATATGCCTGAGGACAGTAAACAACAGAAACAGGTACAAGCACCCAATGTAGTTGATATGCACGAGGACAGTAACCAAGAGAAACAGGTACTAGCACCCAACGTAGCAGATATGCCCGAGGACAGTAACCAAGAAAAACAGGTACAAGACCCAATGTATTAGATATGCCCAAGGACAGTAACCAAGAGAAACACGTACAAGCACCCAGTATAGAAGATATGCCTGAGTACAGTAACCAAGAGAAACAGGAACAAGCACCTAATGTAGTAGATATGTTAGAGGACAGTAACCAAGAGAAACAGATACTAGACCCAAAGTAGTAGATATGCTTGAGGAGAGTAACCAAGAGAAACAGAAAGAAGCACTCAAAGTAGTAGATATGCCTGAGGACAGTAACCAAGAGAAACAGGTACAAGCACCCAGTGCAGCAGATATTTCTTAGGACAGTAATCAAGAGAAACAGGCCCACGCACTCAATGTAGCAGATATGCCCGAGGACAGTAACCAACAGAAACAGGTTCAAGCACCCAATGTAGTAGATATGCTTGAGGGCAGTAACTAACAGAAACAGGTACAAGCACCCAATGTAGTAGATATGCTTGAGGACAGTAACCAAGAGAAACAAGTACAAAACCCAGTGTAGCAGATATGCCCGAGGACAGTAACCAAGAGAAATGGGTGCAAAGCACCCAATGTAGTAGATATGCTAGAGGACAGTAACAAAGAGAAACAGATACAAGCACCCAATGTAGTAGACATGCCAAGGACAGTAACTAAGAGAAACATATACAAGACCCAGTGTAGTAGACATGCCCGAGGACAGTAACCAAGAGAAATAGGTGCAAACACACAATGTCGTAGATATTCCTGAGGAGAGTAACCAAGAGAAACAGGTACAAGACCCAATGTAGTAGATATGCCTGAGGACAGTAACCAAGAGAAACAGTACAAGACCCAATGTAGTAGATATGCTTGAGGACAGTAAGCAAGATAAACAGGTACAAGACCCAATGTAGCAGACATGCCCGAGAACAGTAACCAAGAGAAACAGATACAAGACCCAATGTAGTAGATATGCTTGAGGACAGTAAACAAGAGAAACAGGTAGAAGCACCCAATGTATTAGATATGCCTGAGGACAGTAAACAAGAGAAACAGGTACAAGCACCCAATGTAGTTGATATGCACGAGGACAGTAACCAAGAGAAACAGGTACAAGACCCAATGTATTAGATATGCCCAAGGACAGTAACCAAGAGAAACACGTACAAGCACCCAGTATAGAAGATATGCCTGAGTACAGTAACCAAGAGAAACAGGAACAAGCACCTAATGTAGTAGATATGCTAGAGGACAGTAACCAAGAGAAACAGATACTACACCCAATGTAGTAGATATGCTTGAGGAGAGTAACCAAGAGAAACAGGAAGAAGCACTCAAAGTAGTAGATATGCCTGAGGACAGTAACCAAGAGAAACAGGTACAAGCACCCAATGCAGCAGATATTTCCTAGGACAGTAATCAAGAGAAACAGGCCCACGCACTCAATGTAGCAGATATGCCCGAGGACAGTAACCAACAGAAACAGGTTCAAGCACCCAATGTAGTAGATATGCTTAAGGGCAGTAACTAAGAGAAACAGGTACAAGCACCCAATGTAATAGATATGCTTGAGGACAGTAACCAAGAGAAACAAGTACAAAACCCAGTGTAGCAGATATGCCCGAGGACAGTAACCAAGAGAAACGGGTGCAAGCACCCAATGTAGTAGATATGCTAGAGGACAGTAACCAAGAGAAACAGATACAAGATCCAATGTAGTAGATATGCCTGAGGACAGTAACTAAGAGAAACAGGTACAAGACCTAATGTAGTAGATATGCCTGAGGACAGTAACTAAGAGAAACTGGTACAAGACCCAATGTAGTAGATATGCTTGAGGACAGTGACCAAGAGAAACAGGTACAAGACCTAATGTAGTAGAATTGCCTGAGGACAGTAACCAAGAGAAACAGGTACAAGCACCCAATGTAGTAGATATGCAGAGGACAGTAACTAAGAGAAAGAGGTACAAGACCCAGTGTAGTAGATATGCCTGAGAACAGTAACCAAGAGAAACAGGTACAAGCACCCAGTGTAGTAGATATGCCCTAGTACAGTAAGCAAGATAAACGGGTACAAGACCCAAAGTAGCAGATATGCCCGAGGACAGTAACCAAGAGAAACAGATACAGGACCCAAAGTAGTAGATATGCCGGAGGACAGTAAACAAGAGAAACAGGTAGAAGCACCCAATGTAGCAGATATGCCCAAGGAAAGTAACCAAGAGAAACAGTTTTAAGCACCCAATGTAGTAGATATGCTTGAGAACAGTAACCAAGAGAAACAGATACAAGAAACAATGTAGTAGATATGCCTGAGGACAGTAACTAAGAGAAACAGGTACAAGCACCCAATGTAGTAGATATGACTGAGGACAGAAACTATGAGAAACAGGTACAAGCACACAATGTAATAGACATGCCAAGGACAGTAACTAAGAGAAACAGATACAAGACCCAGTGTAGTAGACATGCCCGAAGACAGTAACCAAGAGAAATAGGTGCAAGCACACAATGTCGTATATATGCCTGAGGAGAGTAACCAAGCGAAACAGGTACAAACGCCCAAGTAGTAGATATGCCCAAGGACAGTAACCAAGAGAAACAGGTTCAAGCACCTTAGTGTAGTAGATATGCCCTAGTACAGTAAGCAAGATAAACAGGTACAAGACCCAATGTAGCAGACATTCCCGAGGACAGTAACCAAGAGAAACAGGTACAAGCACCCAATGTAGCAGATATGCCCTAGGACAGTAACCAAGAGAAACAGGTATAAGCACCCAATGTAGCAGATATGCCCAAGGACAGTAACCAAGGGAAACAGGTACAAGCACCCATTTTAGTAGACATACCTGAGGACAGTAACCAAGAGAAACCAGTACCAGACCCAACTTAGCAGATATGCCCAAGGACAGTAAGCAAGAGAAACAGTTTTAAGGACCCAATGTAGTAGATATGCTTGAGGACAGTAACCAAGAGAAACAGATACAAGACCCAATGTAGTAGATATGCCTGAGGACAGTAACCAAGAGAAACAGGTACAAGCACCCAATGTAGCAGATATTTCCTAGGACAGTAACCAAGAGAAACAGGTACAAGCACCCAATGTAGCAGATATGCCTGAGGACAGTAACCAAGAGAAACAAGAACAAGCATGCAATTTGGCAGATATGACTGAGGACAGTAACCAAGAGAAACAGGTACAAAACCCAATGTAGTAGGTATTCCTGATCACAGTAACCAGGAGAACAGGAACAAGCACCCAATTTAGTAGATAAGCCCATGGACAGAAAGCAAGAGAAACAGGTACAAGCACCCAATGTAGTTGATATGCACGAGGACAGTAACCAAGAGAAACAGGTATTAGCACCCAATGTAGCAGATATGCCCGAGGACAGTAACCAAGAGAAACAGGTACAAGACCCAATGTATTAGATATGCCCAAGACAGTAACCAAGAGAAACACGTACAAGCACCCAGTATAGAAGATATGCCTGAGTACAGTAACTAAGAGAAACAGGAACAAGCACCTAATGTAGTAGATATGCTAGAGGACAGAAACCAAGAGAAACAGATACTAGACCCAATGTAGAATATATGCTTGAGGAGAGTAACCAAGAGAAACAGGAAGAAGCACTCAAAGGAGTAGACATGCCTGAGGACAGTAACCAAGAGAAACAGGTACAAGCACCCAATGCAGCAGATATTTTCTAGGACAGTAATCAAGAGAAACAGTCCCATGCACTCAATGTAGCAGATATGCCCGAGGACAGTAACCAAGAGAAACAGGTTCAAGCACCCAATGTAGTAGATATGCTTGAGGGCAGTAACCAAGAGAAACAGGTACAAGCACCCAATGTAGTAGATATGCTTGAGGACAGTAACCAAGAGAAACAAGTACAAGACCCAGTGTAGCAGATATGCCCGAGTACAGTAACCAAGAGAAATGGGTGCAAGCACCCAATGTAGTAGATATGCTAGAGGACTGTAACCAAGAGAAACAGATACAAGATCCAATGTAGTAGATATGCCAGAGGACAGTAACTAAGAGAAACAGGTACAAGACCCAATGTAGTAGATATGCCTGAGGACAGTAACTAAGAGAAACTGGTACAAGACCCAATGTAGTAGATATGCTTGAGGACAGTGACCAAGAGAAACAGGTACAAGACCTAATGTAGTAGATATGCCTGAGGACAGTAACCAAGAGAAACAGGTACAAGCACCCAATGTAGTAGATATGCAGAGGACAGTAACTAAGAGAAACAGGTACAAGACCCAGTGTAGTAGAATATGCCTGAGAACAGTAACCAAGAGAAACAGGTACAAGCACCTAATGCAGCAGATATTTCTTAGGACAGTAACCAGGAGAAAAAGATACACGCACCCAATGTAGCAGATATGCCCGAGGACACTAACCAAGAGAAACAGGTTCAAGCACCCAGTGTAGTAGATATGCCCTAGTACAGTAAGCAAGATAAACGGGTACAAGACCCAATGTAGCAGATATGCCCGAGGACAGTAACCAAGAGAAACAGATACAGGACCCAAAGTAGTAGATATGCCGGAGGACAGTAAACAAGAGAAACAGGTACAAGCACCCAATGTAGCAGATATGCCCAAGGAAAGTAACCAAGAGAAACAGTTTTATGCACCCAATGTAGTAGATATGCTTGAGAACAGTAACCAAGAGAAACAGATACAAGAAACAATGTAGTAGATATGCCTGAGGACAGTAACTAAGAGAAACAGGTACAAGCACCCAATGTAGTAGATATGCCTGAGGACAGAAACTATGAGAAACAGGTACAAGCACACAATGTAATAGACATGCCAAGGACAGTAACTAAGAGAAACAGATACAAGACCCAGTGTAGTAGACATGCCCGAGGACAGTAACCAAGAGAAATAGGTGCAAGCACACAATGTCGTATATATGCCTGAGGAGAGTAACCAAGCGAAACAGGTATAAGCGCCCAAGTAGTAGATATGCCCAAGGACAGTAACCAAGAGAAACAGGTTCAAGCACCTAGTGTCGTAGATATGCCCTAGTACAGTAAGCAAGATAAACAGGTACAAGTCCCAATGTAGCAGACATTCCCGAGGACAGTAACCAAGAGAAACAGGTACAAGCACCCAATGTAGCAGATATGCCCTAGGACAGTAACCAAGAGAAACAGGTATAAGCACCCAAAGTAGCAGATATGCCCAAGGACAGTAACCAAGGGAAACAGGTACAAGCACCCTTTTTAGAAGACATACCTGAGGACAGTAACCAAGAGAAACCGGTACCAGACCCAACTTAGCAGATATGCCCAAGGACAGTAAGCAAGAGAAACAGTTTTAAGGACCCGATGTAGTAGATATGCTTGAGGACAGTAACCAAGAGAAACAGATACAAGACCCAATGTAGTAGATATGCCGGAGGACAGTAACCAAGAGAAACAGGTAGAAGCACACAATGTAGTAGACATGCCGGAGGACAGTAAACAAGAGAAACAGGTACAAGCACCCAATGTAGCAGATATGTCCCAGGACAGTAACCAAGAGAAACAGTTTTAAGCACCCAATGTAGTAGATATGATTGAGGACAGTAACCAAGAGAAACAGAATCAAGACCCAATGTAGTAGATATGCATGAGGACAGTAACTAAGAGAAACAGGTACAAGCACCCAATGTAGTAGATATGCCTGAGGACAGAAACTAAGAGAAATGGGACAAGACCCAGTGTAGTAGGTATGCTTGAGGACAGTAAGCAAGAGAAACAGGTACAATATCTAACGTAGTAGATATGCCTGAGGACAGTTACCAAGAGAAACAGGTACAAGCACCCAATGTAGTAGACATGCCAAGGACAGTAACTAAGAGAAACAGGTACAAGACCCAGTGTAGTAGACATGCCCGGGACAGTAACCAAAGAAATAGATGCAAGCACACAATGTCATATATGCCTGAGGAGAGTAACCAAGTAAACAGGTATAAGCCCAAGTAGTAGATACATGCAAGGACAGTAACCAAGAGAAACAGGTACAAGCACCCAGTGTAGTAGATATGCCCTAGTACAGTAAGCAAGATAAACAGGTACAAGATCCAATGTAGCAGACATGCCAGAGGACAGTAACCAAGAGAAACAGATACAAGACCCAATGTAGTAGATATGCCTGAGGACAGTAAACAAGAGAAACAGGTACAAGCACCCAATGTAACAGATATGCCCTAGGACAGTAACCAAGAGAAACAGGTATAAACACCCAATGTAGCAGATATCCCCGAGGACAGTAACCAAGAGAAACAGGTACAAGCACCCATTTTAGTAGACATACCTGAGGAGAGTAACCAAAAGAAACAGTTTTAAGCACCCAATGTAGTAGATATGTTTGAGGACAGTAACCAAGAGAAACAGATACAAGACCCAATGTAGTAGATATGCCTGAGGACAGTAACCAAGAGAAACAGGTACAAGCACCCAATGTAGCAGATATTTCCTAGAACAGTAACCAAGAGAAACAGGTACAAGCACCCAATGTAGTAGATATGCCTGAGGACAGTAACTAAGAGAAACAGGAACAAGCACCCAATGTAGTAGATATGCCTAGAGGACAGTAACCAAGAGAAACAGTTACAAGCACCAATGTAGTATGATATGCACGAGGACAGTAACAAGAGAAACAGGTACTAGCACCCAATGTAGCAGATATGCCCGAGGACAGTAACCAAGAGAACCAGGTACAACACCCAATGTAATAGATATGCCCAAGGACAGTAACCAAGAGAAACACGTACAATCACCCAGTATAGAAGATATGCCTGAGTACAGTAACCAAGAGAAACAGGAACAAGCACCTAATGTAGTAGATATGCTTGAGGACAGTAACCAAGAGAAACAGATACAAGACCCAATGTAGTAGATATGCCTGAGGACAGTAACCAAGAGAAACAGGTACAAGCACCCAATGCAGCAGATATTTCCTAGGACTGTAATCAAGAGAAACAGGCCCACTCACCCAATGTAGCAGATATGCCCGAGGACAGTAACCAAAAGAAACAGGTTCAAGCACCCAATGTAGTAGATATCCTTGAGGGCAGTAACCAAGAGAAACAGGTACAAGCACCCAATGTAGTAGATATGCTTGAGGACAGTAACCAAGAGAAACAAGTACAAGACCCAGTGTAGCAGATATGTCCAAGGACAGTAACCAAGCGAAACGGGTGCAGGCACCCAATGTAGTAGATATGCTAGAGGACAGTAACCAAGAGAAACAGATACAAGATCCAATGTAGTAGATATGCCTGAGGACAGTAACTAAGAGAAACAGGTACAAGACCTAATGTAGTAGATATGCCTGAGGACAGTAACTAAGAGAAACTGGTACAAGACCCAATGTAGTAGATATGCTTGAGGACAGTGACCAAGAGAAACAGGTACAAGACCTAATGTAGTAGAATTGCCTGAGGACAGTAACCAAGAGAAACAGGTACAAGCACCCAATGTAGTAGATATGCAGAGGACAGTAACTAAGAGAAACAGGTACAAGACCCAGTGTAGTAGATATGCCTGAGAACAGTAACCAAGAGAAACAGGTACAAGCACCCAGTGTAGTAGATATGCCCTAGTGCAGTAAGCAAGATAAACGGGTACAAGACCCAAAGTAGCAGATATGCCCGAAGACAGTAACCAAGAGAAACAGATACAGGACCCAAAGTAGTAGATATGCCGGAGGACAGTAAACAAGAGAAACAGGTACAAGCACCCAATGTAGCAGATATGCCCAAGGAAAGTAACCAAGAGAAACAGTTTTAAGCACCCAATGTAGTAGATATGCTTGAGAACAGTAACCAAGAGAAACAGAAACAAGAAACAATGTAGTAGATATGCCTGAGGACAGTAACTAAGAGAAACAGGTACAAGCACCCAATGTAGTAGATATGCCTGAGGACAGAAACTATGAGAAACAGGTACAAGCACACAATGTAATAGACATGCCAAGGACAGTAACTAAGAGAAACAGATACAAGACCCAGTGTAGTAGACATGCCCGAAGACAGTAACCAAGAGAAATAGGTGCAAGCACACAATGTCGTATATATGCCTGAGGAGAGTAACCAAGCGAAACAGGTACAAACGCCCAAGTAGTAGATATGCCCAAGGACAGTAACCAAGAGAAACAGGTTCAAGCACCTAGTGTAGTAGATATGCCCTAGTACAGTAAGCAAGATAAACAGGTACAAGACCCAATGTAGCAGACATTCCCGAGGACAGTAACCAAGAGAAACAGGTACAAGCACCCAATGTAGCAGATATGCCCTAGGACAGTAACCAAGAGAAACAGGTATAAGCACCCAATGTAGCAGATATGCCCAAGGACAGTAACCAAGGGAAACAGGTACAAGCACCCATTTTAGTAGACATACCTGAGGACAGTAACCAAGAGAAACCGGTACCAGACCCAACTTAGCAGATATGCCCAAGGACAGTAAGCAAGAGAAACAGTTTTAAGGACCCAATGTAGTAGATATGCTTGAGGACAGTAACCAAGAGAAACAGATACAAGACCCAATGTAGTAGATATGCCTGAGGACAGTAACCAAGAGAAACAGGTACAAGCACCCAATGTAGCAGATATTTCCTAGGACAGTAACCAAGAGAAACAGGTACAAGCACCCAATGTAGCAGATATGCCTGAGGACAGTAACCAAGAGAAACAAGAACAAGCATGCAATTTGGCAGATATGACTGAGGACAGTAACCAAGAGAAACAGGTACAAAACCCAATGTAGTAGGTATTCCTGATCACAGTAACCAGGAGAACAGGAACAAGCACCCAATTTAGTAGATAAGCCTATGGACAGTAAGCAAGAGAAACAGGTACAAGCACCCAATGTAGTTGATATGCACGAGGACAGTAACCAAGAGAAACAGGTATTAGCACCCAATGTAGCAGATATGCCCGAGGACAGTAACCAAGAGAAACAGGTACAAGACCCAATGTATTAGATATGCCCAAGACAGTAACCAAGAGAAACACGTACAAGCACCCAGTATAGAAGATATGCCTGAGTACAGTAACTAAGAGAAACAGGAACAAGCACCTAATGTAGTAGATATGCTAGAGGACAGAAACCAAGAGAAACAGATACTAGACCCAATGTGGAATATATGCTTGAGGAGAGTAACCAAGAGAAACAGGAAGAAGCACTCAAAGGAGTAGATATGCCTGAGGACAGTAACCAAGAGAAACAGGTACAAGCACCCAATGCAGCAGATATTTCCTAGGACAGTAATCAAGAGAAACAGTCCCATGCACCCAATGTAGCAGATATGCCCGAGGACAGTAACCAAGAGAAACAGGTTCAAGCACCCAATGTAGTAGATATGCTTGAGGGCAGTAACCAAGAGAAACAGGTACAAGCACCCAATGTAGTAGATATGCTTGAGGACAGTAACCAAGAGAAATGAGTACAAGACCTAGTGTAGCAGATATGCCCGAGTACAGTAACCAAGAGAAATGGGTGCAAGCACCCAATGTAGTAGATATGCTAGAGGACTGTAACCAAGAGAAACAGATACAAGATCCAATGTAGTAGATATGCCTGAGGACAGTAACTAAGAGAAACAGGTACAAGACCCAATGTAGTAGATATGCCTGAGGACAGTAACTAAGAGAAACTGGTACAAGACCCAATGTAGTAGATATGCTTGAGGACAGTGACCAAGAGAAACAGGTACAAGACCTAATGTAGTAGATATGCCTGAGGACAGTAACCAAGAGAAACAGGTACAAGCACCCAATGTAGTAGATATGCAGAGGACAGTAACTAAGAGAAACAGGTACAAGACCCAGTGTAGCAGATATGCCTGAGAACAGTAACCAAGAGAAACAGGTACAAGCACCTAATGCAGCAGATATTTCTTAGGACAGTAACCAGGAGAAAAAGATACACGCACCCAATGTAGCAGAGATGCCCGAGGACACTAACCAAGAGAAACAGGTTCAAGCACCCAGTGTAGTAGATATGCCCTAGTACAGTAAGCAAGATAAACGGGTACAAGACCCAATGTAGCAGATATGCCCGAGGACAGTAACCAAGAGAAACAGATACAGGACCCAAAGTAGTAGATATGCCGGAGGACAGTAAACAAGAGAAACAGGTACAAGCACCCAATGTAGCAGATATGCCCAAGGAAAGTAACCAAGAGAAACAGTTTTATGCACCCAATGTAGTAGATATGCTTGAGAACAGTAACCAAGAGAAACAGATACAAGAAACAATGTAGTAGATATGCCTGAGGACAGTAACTAAGAGAAACAGGTACAAGCACCCAATGTATTAGATATGCCTGAGGACAGAAACTATGAGAAACAGGTACAAGCACACAATGTAATAGACATGCAAAGGACAGTAACTAAGGGAAACAGATACAAGACCCAGTGTACTAGACATGCCCGAAGACAGTAACCAAGAGAAATAGGTGCAAGCACACAATGTCGTATATATGCCTGAGGAGAGTAACCAAGCAAAACAGGTATAAGCGCCCAAGTAGTAGATATGCCCAAGGACAGTAACCAAGAGAAACAAGTTCAAGCACCTAGTGTAGTAGATATGCCCTAGTACAGTAAGCAAGATAAACAGGTACAAGACCCAATGTAGCAGACATTCCCGAGGACAGTAACCAAGAGAAACAGGTACAAGCACCCAATGTAGCAGATATGCCCTAGGACAGTAACCAAGAGAAACAGGTATAAGCACCCAATGTAGCAGATATGCCCAGGACAACACAAGGAAAGAGGTACAAGCACCCTTTTTAGAAGACATACCTGAGGACAGTAACTAAGAGAAACCGGTACCAGACCCAACTTAGCAGATATGCCCAAGGACAGTAAGCAAGAGAAACAGTTTTAAGGACCCGATGTAGTAGATATGCTTGAGGACAGTAACCAAGAGAAACAGATACAAGACCCAATGTAGTAGATATGCCGGAGGACAGTAACCAAGAGAAACAGGTAGAAGCACACAATGTAGTAGATATGCCTGAGGACAGTAAACAAGAGAAACCGGTACAAGCACCCAATGTAGCAGATATGTCCCAGGACAGTAACCAAGAGAAACAGTTTTAAGCACCCAATGTAGTAGATATGATTGAGGACAGTAACCAAGAGAAACAGAATCAAGACCCAATGTAGTAGATATGCATGAGGACAGTAACTAAGAGAAACAGGTACAAGCACCCAATGTAGTAGATATGCCTGAGGACAGAAACTAAGAGAAATGGGACAAGACCCAGTGTAGTAGGTTTGCTTGAGGACAGTAAGCAAGAGAAACAGGTACAATATCTAACGTAGTATATATGCCGGAGGACAGTTACCAAGAGAAACAGGTACAAGCACCCAATGTAGTAGACATGCCAAGGACAGTAACTAAGAGAAACAGGTACAAGACCCAGTGTAGTAGACATGCCCGAGGACAGTAACCAAAAGAAATAGGTGCAAGCACACAATGTCATATATATGCCTGAGGAGAGTAACCAAGCGAAACAGGTATAAGCGCCCAAGTAGTAGATATGCGCAAGGACAGTAACCAAGAGAAACAGGTACAAGCACCCAGTGTAGTAGATATGCCCTAGTACAGTAAGCAAGATAAACAGGTACAAGATCCAATGTAGCAGACATGCCAGAGGACAGTAACTAAGAGAAACAGATACAAGACCCAATGTAGTAGATATGCCTGAGGACAGTAACCAAGAGAAACAGGTAGAAGCACCCAATGTAGTAGATATGCCTGAGGACAGTAAACAAGAGAAACAGGTCTAAGCACCCAATGTAACAGATATGCCCTAGGACAGTAACCAAGAGAAACAGGTATAAACACCCAATGTAGCAGATATCCCCGAGGACAGTAACCAAGAGAAATAGGTACAAGCACCCATTTTAGTAGACATACCTGAGGAGAGTAACCAAAAGAAACAGTTTTAAGCACCCAACGTAGTAGATATGTTTGAGGACAGTAACCAAGAGAAACAGATACAAGACCCAATGTAGTAGATATGCCTGAGGACAGTAACCAAGAGAAACAGGTACAAGCACCCAATGTAGCAGATATTTCCTAATACAGTAACCAAGAGAAACAGGTACAAGCACCCAATGTAGCAGATATGCCTGAGGACAGTAACCAAGAGAAACAAGAACAAGCACGCAATTTAGCAGATATGACTGAGGACAGTAACCAAGAGAAACATGTACAAAACCCAATGTAGTAGGTATTCCTGATCGCAGTAACCAGGAGAAACAGGAACAAGCACCCAATTTAGTGGATATGCCCATGGACAGTAAGCAAGAGAAACAGTTACAAGCACCCAATGTAGTTGATATGCACGAGGACAGTAACCAAGAGAAACAGGTACTAGCACCCAATGTAGCAGATATGCCCGAGGATAGTAACCAAGAGAAACAGGTACAAGACCCAATGTATTAGATTTGCCCAAGGACAGTAACCAAGAGAAACACGTACAAGCACCCAGTATAGAAGATATGCCTGAGTACAGTAACCAAGAGAAACAGGAACAAGCACCTAATGTAGTAGATATGCTTGAGGACAGTAACCAAGAGAAACAGATACAAGACCCAATGTAGTAGATATGCTTGAGGAGAGTAACCAAGAGAAACAGGAAGAAGCACTCGAAGTAGTAGATATGCCTGAGGACAGTAACCAAGAGAAACAGGTACAAGCACCCAATGCAGCAGATATTTCCTAGGACTATAATCAAGAGAAACAGGCCCACGCACCCAATGTAGCAGATATGCCCGAGGACAGTAACCAAGAGAAACAGGTTCAAGCACCCAATGTAGTAGATATGCTTGAGGGCAGTAACCAAGAGAAACAGGTAAAAGCACCCAATGTAGTAGATATGCTTGAGGACAGTAACCAAGAGAAACAAGTACAAGACCCAGTGTAGCAGATATGTCCAAGGACAGTAATCAAGAGAAACGGGTGCAGGCACCCAATGTAGTAGATATGCTAGAGGACAGTAACTAAGAGAAACAGGTACAAGACCCAATGTAGTAGATATGCCTGAGGACAGTAACTAAGAGAAACTGGTACAAGACCCAATGTAGTAGATATGCCTGAGGACAGTAACCAAGAGAAACAGGTACAAGCACCCAGTGTAGCAGATATTTCCTAATACAGTAACCAAGAGAAACAGGTACAAGCATCCAATGTAGCAGATATGCCTGAGGACAGTAACCAAGAGAAACAAGAACAAGCACGCAATTTAGCAGATATGACTGAGGACAGTAACCAAGAGAAACATGTACAAAACCCAATGTAGTAGGTATTCCTGATCACAGTAACCAGGAGAAACAGGAACAAGCACCCAATTTAGTGGATATGCCCATGGACAGTAAGCAAGAGAAACAGTTACAAGCACCCAATGTAGTTGATATGCACGAGGACAGTAACCAAGAGAAACAGGTACTAGCACCCAATGTAGCAGATATGCCCGAGGACAGTAACCAAGAGAAACAGGTACAAGACCCAATGTATTAGATATGCCCAAGGACAGTAACCAAGAGAAACACGTAACAAGCACCCAGTATAGAAGATATGCCTGAGTACAATAACCAAGAGAAACAGGAACAAGCACCTAATGTAGTAGATATGCTTGAGGACAGTAACCAAGAGAAACAGATACAAGACCCAATGTAGTAGATATGCTTGAGGAGAGTAACCAAGAGAAACAGGAAGAAGCACTCGAAGTAGTAGATATGCCTGAGGACAGTAACCAAGAGAAACAGGTACAAGCACCCAATGCAGCAGATATTTCCTAGGACTGTAATCAAGAGAAACAGGCCCACGCACCCAATGTAGCAGATATGCCCGAGGACAGTAACCAAGAGAAACAGGTTCAAGCACCCAATGTAGTAGATATGCTTGAGGGCAGTAACCAAGAGAAACAGGTACAAGCACCCAATGTAGTAGATATGCTTGAGGACAGTAACCAAGAGAAACAAGTACAAGACCCAGTGTAGCAGATATGTCCAAGGACAGTAACCAAGAGAAACGGGTGCAGGCACCCAATGTAGTAGATATGCTAGAGGACAGTAACTAAGAGAAACAGGTACAAGACCCAATGTAGTAGATATGCCTGAGGACAGTAACTAAGAGAAACTGGTACAAGACCCAATGTAGTAGATATGCCTGAGGACAGTAACCAAGAGAAACAGGTACAAGCACCCAATGTAGCAGATATTTCCTAATACAGTAACCAAGAGAAACAGGTACAAGCACCCAATGTAGCAGATATGCCTGAGGACAGTAACCAAGAGAAACATGTACAAGACCCAATGTAGTAGATATGCCTGATGACAGTAACCAAGAGAAACAGGACAAGACCCAATGTAGTAGATATGCCCATGGACAGTAAGCAAGAGAAACAGGTACAAGCACCCAATGTAGTTGATATGCAGAGGACAGTAACTCAAGAGAAACAGGTACTAGCACCCAATGTAGCAGATATGCCCGAGGACAGTAACTAAGAGAAACAGGTACAAGACCCAATGTATTAGATATGCCCAAGGACAGTAACCAAGAGAAACACGTACAAGCACCCAGTATAGAAGATATGCCTGAGTACAGTAACCAAGAGAAACAGGAACAAGCACCTAATGTAATAGATATGCTTGAGGACAGTAACCAAGAGAAACAGATACAAGACCCAATGTAGTAGATATGCTTGAGGAGAGTAACCAAGAGAAACAGGAAGAAGCACTCAAAGTAGTAGATATGCCTGAGGACAGTAACCAAGAGAAACAGGTACAAGCACCCAATGCAGCAGATATTTCCTAGGACTGTAATCAAGAGAAACAGGCCCACGCACCCAATGTAGCAGATATGCCCGAGGACAGTAACCAAGAGAAACAGGTTCAAGCACCCAATGTAGTAGATATGCTTGAGGGCAGTAACCTGAGAAACAGGTACAAGCACCCAATGTAGTAGATATGCTTGAGGACAGTAACCAAGAGAAACAAGTACAAGACCCAGTGTAGCAGATATGCCCAAGGACAGTAACCAAGAGAAACGGGTGCAGGCACCCAATGTAGTAGATATGCTAGAGGACAGTAACTAAGAGAAACAGGTACAAGACCCAATGTAGTAGATATGCCTGAGGACAGTAACTAAGAGAAACTGGTACAAGACCCAATGTAGTAGATATGCTTGAGGGCAGTAACCAAGAGAAACAGGTACAAGCACCCAATGTAGTAGATATGCTTGAGGACAGTAACCAAGAGAAACAAGTACAAGACCTAGTGTAGCAGATATGCCCGAGGACAGTAACCAAGAGAAACGAGTGCAAGCACCCAATGTCGTAGATATGCTAGAGGACAGTAACCAAGAGAAACAGGTACAAGACCTAATGTAGTAGATATGCCTGAGGACAGTAACCAAGAGTAACAGGTACAAGCACCCAATGTAGTAGATATGTCGAGGACAGTAACTAAGAGAAACAGGTACAAGACCCAGTGTAGTAGATATGCCGAGGACAGTAACCAAGAGAAATAGGTGCAAGCTCCCAAGTAGAAGATATGCCCAAGGACAGTAACCAAGAGAAACAAGTACAAGCACCCAGTGTAGTAGATATGCCCTAGTACAGTAACCAAGATAAACAGGTACAAGACCCAATGTAGTAGACATGCCCAAGGACAGTAACCAAGAGAAACAGATACAAGACCCAATGTAGTAGATATGCCTGAGAACAGTAACCAAGTTAAAGAGGTTGTAGCACCCAATGTAGTAGATATGCCTGAGGACAGTAAACAAGAGAAACAGGTACAAGCACCCAATGTAGCAGATATGCCCTAGGACAGTAACCAAGAGAAACAGGTATAAGCACCCAATGTAGCAGATATGCCCAAGGACAGTAACCAAGAGAAACAGGTACAAGCACCCACTTTAGTAGATATGCCTGAGGACAGTAACCAAGAGAAACAGGTATAAGGCCCAACGTAGCAGATATGCTCAAGGACAGTAACCAAGAGAAAGAGGTATAAGCACCCAATGTAGTAGATATGCTTGAGGACAGTAACCAAGAGAAACAGAAACAAGATCCAATGTAGTAGATATGCCTAAGGACAGTAACCAAGAGAAACAGGTACAAGCACCCAATGTAGTAGATATGCCCGAGGACAATAACCAAGAGAAACAGATACAAGACCCAATGTAGTAGATATGCCTGAGGACAGTAACCAAGAGAAACTGGCACAAGACCCAGTGTAGTAGATATACTTGAGGACAGTAACCAAGAGAAATAGGTACAAGACCTAATGTAGTAGATATGCCTAAGGACAGTAACCAAGAGAAACAGGTATAAGCACCCAATGTAGTAGATATGCAGAGGACAGTAACTAAGAGAAACAGGTACAAGACCCAGTCTAGTAGATATGCCCGAGGACAGTAACCAAGAGAACTAGGTGCAAGCACACAATGTAGTAGATATGCCCAAGGACAGTAACAAAGAGAAACAGGTACAAGCACCCAGAGTAGTAGATATGCCCTATTACAGTAACCAAGATAAACAGGTACAAGACCCAATGTAGTAGATATGGCCGTGGACCGTAACCAAGAGAAATAGGTACAAGACCCAATGTAGTAGATATGCTTGAGGACAGTAACCAAGAGAAACAGGTACTAGACCTAAGGTAGTAGATATGCCTGAGGACAGTAACCAAGAGAAACAGGTACAAGCACCTAATGTAGTAGATATGCTGAGGACAGTAGCTAAGAGAAACAGGTACAAGCACCTAGTGTAGTATATATGCCTGAGTACAGTAACCAAGCAAAACAAGTACAAGCATCCAATGTAGCAGATATGCCCTAGGACAGTAACCAAGAGAAACCGGTACAAGCACCTAATTTAGTAGATATGTGTGAGGACAGTAACCAAGAAAAACAGGTACAAGCACCCATTATAGTAGCTATGTCAGAAGACGGTAACCAAGAGAAAGAGGTACACGCACCCAATGTAGCAGATATGCCCTAGGACAGTAACCAAGAGGAACAGGTGTAATCACCCAATGTAGCAGATATGCCCGAGGACAGTAACCAAGAGAAACAGGTACCCGCACCCAATGTAGTAGATATGCCCTAGGACAGTAATCAAGAGATACAGGTAGAAGCACCCAATGTAGTAGATATGCCCAAGGACAGTAACCAAGAGAAACAGGTTCAAGACCCAATGTAGTATATATGCCTGAGGACTTTAACTAAGAGAAACAGGTACAAGACCCAATGTAGTAGATATGCCTGATGATAGTAACCAAGGGAAACAGGTACAATCACCCAATGTTGTAGATATACCCGAGGACAGTAACCAAGAGAAACAGGTACAAGACCCAATGTAGTAGATACGCCTGAGGACAGTAACCAAGAGAAACAGGTACAAGACCCAATATAGTTCTCATGAAGGGTCAGAGTAACCCTAGCAGCGAATAGTAACTGAGAACTCGGGAAGCTAGGAAGGCGGTTAAAGAGGCTAAGCAGACTCTGAGCTGCATATTGCTGAGGGGATTAAGAATGGAACAGAGAAAGTCTTCAAGTATGTTATGGAAAAAGGAAGAAAGGAGGGAATTGTTCTGCTATTGGAGGGAAGTATAATGGAGGAGGATGAGCAAAAGGCAGCCCTCCTAAATGGCTACTTTTGTTCTGTCTTCACAGGGGAGACAGTGGGCCCTTAACAGAGAGTGGTATTAAGGTACCAATTATGGGGGTCCCAGGGATGAGACAGTCAGTATTTACCAGCAAAAGGGTCTGAAAAGAGTTAGCTGCCCTTAAGATAGATAAGGCCCAGGGACCAGATGGGATGCATCTGAGAGTGCCCAGAGAGCTGACAGCAGAACTAGCTATACCACTGATTGGGCTATTCAAAAGCTCGTTACTGACTGGGGTAGTTCCAAAGGACTGGAGGGTGCTCAATGTGTTTCTGCTCCTCAAAGGGGGGGGAGGGAGCAGGCTGAGAACTACAGATCTGTCAGGCTTACTTCAGTTGTAGGAAAACTGATGGAGTCACTAGTCAATAACGACCTAGTGGATTACCTGAAGAGCAATGGCCTCCACAATAAACAGCATGGGTTTGTGGCAGGGAGGTCTTGACAGACAAACCTAATAATTTTCTTTGACTGGGTGACGAGGACATTGGATGAGGATCACACCATGGATTTACTTTATTTTGGTTTCAGCAAATTCTTCAACTCAGTGCCTTACAGATGATTGCTGAAAAAAATGGAGGATCTGGGGGAGGCAAGGGACATAGTAAGATGGACAAGAAATTGACTGAGGTGGGGCAGCAGAGAGTCATGGTTAATGGGGTCAAATCAGAAAAGAGGGAGATCACAAGTGGGGTGCCACATGGATCTATTCTGGGCCAGGTCCTCTTCAGTATGTTTATCGGTGACACTGGAGAAGGAATCTGGGGCAAGTTGTGTCTCTTTGCAGATGACACAAAACTGTGTAGGAGGGTGGACAGTGACGAGTAAAGTAGGGAGATGCAAAGTGACCTGTACAAACTGGAGAAGTGGTTTAAGGTCTGGCAGTTGAAATTGAATGCCAGAAAATGCAAGGTGATACACCAAAGGGAGCAAGAACCCTAGGATGCAGTACTTGTTGGGAGGGGTTAAACGGAGCACTATGACTGAGGAAAGGGACCTAGGAGTCATCATTAGCAACATTCTCAAACAATCAAGCCCATGCAATAAGGCACTTAATAAGGCAAATAGGATGTTAGCATGTATCTGGAGTGGTATAGGCAGTAGAGGGAAAAAGGCAGTATTACCTCTTAATAAATCAACTGCATCCAGTTCTGGAGTCCTCACCTTGGGAAATATAAGGACAGGCTAGAGGCAGTGCAGTGAAGGGTGACCAGAATGAGACAGGGCCAACAGAGTAGATATTATGAGGATCTGCTCAAAGCACAAAACATGTACTCACTTGAGACCAAATGGGAGAAGGGTGATATGATAGAGTCCTTCAAATTCCTGAAGGGAATAAATAAGGTGAACTGTGAAGAGTTATTTAGCATAAGCACAAACTTGAGGTCATGAGGGCATGCGTGGGAACTGCAGGGAGGAAGGTTTAAGAAGGATATGATGAAGCATTACTTTACAGAGCCTTGGAACAGCCTGCTAGCTGAGGTAGTAAGTTCCAAAACCATAAATGGGTTCATGTGCAGCTGGTAAAGAGTGAAGGTTATTATGGATACTCAGAGCAATAATAGCAGGGAAGAGATTGGTGGGAGGATAGTTAGAGCTAGTACCCTGGATAACATTTAGGTCCCAGGGATGGATAGGGAACCATGGGCAGACTGAATGAACCATTGCTCTTCTCCTGTCAATATTGCCTATGCTTCTGTGTAACTCCCCTAACACAGCTAGGAGGAGTATGTACTAGTTTTAGTCAGATTAGTACATTTCTCCCGTAACTCAGAGAGGCTCATCTCTTAACTGGGGTCTCTGTGTTTAGGTTCCTCTGACAGAAGACACCTCTTGCACAGTATTTTGCGGTGAAGGGCAGGCTCCAAAATTCAGGTCACAGAATGCACATGATCACTGTAATGAATCTAGAAACTGTTGACTCTCTCAGATATATGTCTTTCTGTTGCTACCCTTTGTGTCAGACACCCTCTATATAATTTTGTCAACTTAAAAGCATCTTCTCTTGGCTGCCCACAAACTTCCAAAAGGAAGAATGCACAGTGATACAGGGGTAAACTGAAAGACCAACTCCCCTAGTTTACTTAGCAGTAGACTGTGTTATATTACAGAAAGGTAAAACTCACATGATGAAGAAAACAGATTGCTCATAGTGCATTGCACTTTTTTCTTGACACAAACTCTAATATTAATTCAGATAATAAAAACAATGTATATATATATATATATATATATATATATTTATAGATCTCATTATAAAAGAATGTGCAACTTACAGCAATGCATCTGCAGACTTCAACTAACAGGTTTCTTTGTGGTGGATTTATTCTGTACATCTTAATACCAGCGACGAAGAGCACTGCAAAAATGGAGAAAAAAGTCAATGCAAAAAATGTGAAAACTGAGTAAAGAAATCTATATATGATATGGTACCAAGAAACATATTTTGGCGGCATCAGATGTAAAAATACTTTTCTGGTTAAAATGTAAAGGTGATGAAATATTCAAATCCAACATGATTCTCTCATACTGTACTTCCAATTAATTTATTTTAAATCTGGTATCTGAGAAAGGCATGCTGAGTCAAGGCTCCATGTCAGGTGCAACCCCATGCCATGGGAGGAGGAGGGGAGAGGATACACTGAGAAATAAAACATCAAAATAAAAAACAGTGGATAGATTGTGCAATACAATGAATGCTATAGCAAGCTGTGCAGATGATGCAATAGAAGGTGGCTTAAGCAAAACATGCAAGTGGACACTGTGCAACATTCCAAGTGCAGTGTTCAAGACAGAGAGTGTGCCAAAAAAAAAATTGATGACAACCAGGATTCACAAGGAGGGCATGTAATGTTGATGCTGGTGGTCAAAACCCTGTAGCATTTTGGCTAATAGCCACCAGCACTATTAAGGGAGGGTGGTGTCAAAATTCAACTCTTGAACAAACCTGACAAAATCACTGAAATAGGAGCTCTTTAAGGAGGTTTAGTAGTAATTTATAAAATGGCATGAAATAGAAGTATCAAATCTGAAAAATTCTTTGGACAAGCAGTACCATGTTACCATTGATTAATGCCTGGTACACCACCAGCTTACATACCCATCTTGATGTGCTGGCATGTAAAACCTAATGTGGCATGAAGTGAGATCACTGCCTTTATGTTTTACTGCACGAAAAGCCACCATTTAAAAAAACACCGAAGCGAGTGAAATTTACAAGAATGTCAAACCTAAACATCTGATTTTGATATATAAAGCACAGAAAGATGCAAATGATGACACAACTGAAATGTCAAAGATAGATTTCCTATCGCAGAACAGCCAGACCCAAACATAACAGCCAACAATGAAATTGACAATGAAACTGCAGTGAAACTGACTAATTGCAAGCCGACAGTGAAACTGTCAGTTTTTTCAACACTGCAGAAAGCAATGTCACAGTGTTTAGACTATTATCTTCAAATGTCAAGTATTTTAAACGTGTGTTTAATGCAGAACTTTATTCCATCGGTTTGCAGTTGTGGTAGTGACCTTTTACGCAGTAGTGCTTCCAAAGTCCGTATCTCCTTAGAATTCATGTTAAAAAATAGCTGACAGTTAATCGAGTAAACTTACTGTGTGGTGAATATTGTTTCCAATTGTCAAGTTTTTTTCAACATGCTTCTTAGAAACAGGACTTTATTTATTCCCAACAACTGGCATTTGTGGCTCCAATATTACTGAGAGAAAACAAATCCCTGTTTCGTTTTAAAGTCATTGATAACATGACTATTTCTTCCACATACAAACACAATATGTTACCATTAAATGTACAACCATTAAAAAAAACAAAAACACAGTTATACTGAAAAACACATGTACTTCATTTAGAGTAAGCAAAAAATTTAAATGATCACTTTTATTGGATGGAACTACTTTCTGACATGGATGTGTACAGTGAAAATAAAGGAAATTTTGTTATATTAATGAAACGTTGAGCATTTTTCTGTAAATAAAAAATATGTCATTTTATAAGTACAATAATCCACTCCAGGGCCATGGGTGTATTGGGCATTAATGCACTTCCCAGTGTTTGGAGGTCACTCGGGCTTCACCTTCGTGCCTCACAACTCACCTAAGGCGTGCATTAATGTCCAGTACACCTATGCCCTGTCATAGGCTATAGCTTATGTAGCAAGTATGCTACTTGAACAATGGAATTTGTAGGCAACACTGAATAAAGTAACGTGATGAACCCAAGCAGCAACAATCTTAGCTTTGTGTATAGTACCATTAGTTCCTTTAACTCTTTTCAGATGCAGTTCAAAAGCAGAAGTTATATTATAGCTCTGTTAGTTAAATCTCTCAAATTCCTTGTTTCTTAAAGTGTCTAAAGTTTCTTCACTCACTGTTTAGTATATGGCTTGGGAAATCCTGCTTCCTGATTGGCTACTGGCCTTCTAATCCATAACTTTATGTTGCAAAATGGCCCTATAAAAAAGCTCTGATACCAGCCTGTCTTGTTACCTTTAATATCTATGTGCAGTTTTCAGAATCTTGAATTCTGAATCAGTTATTTTTTTCTGTTCTCTGAGCCAGGTGAATGAGAAAGAGTGAGAGAGAGAGAGAGAAAGATATAGAAAAACAAGCGGGAGTGAGCTGTGGAGAAATGGACCTGCGATGTGTAAAACAGTTGAGAAAGACAGAGAGAGAGAGAGAGAGAGAGACCAACAGAGACAGCAAGCAACTCTGGATGACACCTTATCTCCCCCCTTCCCATGTTGACAATCTGGTGGCTGTCCTCCTCTTCTTTCTTTTGTTTTGTTGGACAAATCATTTAAAACTGAGAACTCAGGATATAAAAAGGATATTATCACCTCGGAGAGAGTCCAGAGAAGGGCAACTAGGATGATTGGAGAGTTAAACGGTAGGGACTATCAGGAAAGGTTAAATTGCTTGGGGTTATGTACACTAGAATACTGAAGATTGTGAGGGGATATGTGTATGGTATATAGAGCAATAGGAGATACCAGTTTAATGAGATCTATGGGATTAGAAATACATGAAGTGCCAAACTAGATCAGAGGACATCAATTTCAGTTAAAAAGGGGGTTATTCAAGACCACCAGGAGAAGACATTGGTTTAGTGTTAGAGTTGTGCCCCTATGGAATGATCTTCCATCTGAAGGAGTTAATAGTGTTGATATGCAGGTATTTAAAACCAACCTAGATACATTCCTGATTAGTAATAATATTAGTACCTATTACTAAGAAGTAGTGGCGAGCATATGGACTTTGAACTGAAGGGGGAGTGAGAGACTGTGTATTTGTGCTTGGGGGGGCACGGGTGTTGTTTGGGTCAAGATTTTTAGCTCAGTGCCTGGAATTTTAAAAGTTATATACTGTACACTAGAAGTACTAAATTAAAATGAATTGTCTATCTAAACATCCACACATACATGGCTGCTAGTTTTATTGTGTGGAAGGGGAATTTACATTCAGTATTCATTTGGTCTGTTAGTCAAAGGCTTGCTGCACAGCTGTCAGTATAGCCTAGAGGTTAGAGTAATGAGCTGTGAATGATCTTGGTATATTCAACAAACAGACCTGGGTTTGATTTCCACAATCTCCCCTTGAATACTGTGTGACTCTAAAATCACAATCTTCCCAGTGCTCCTAGGTTGCTGCTGAAAACAGGCACCTGTGCCTAGTGGGCCTTACCCAGTTACCAAAGAATAAAGGAAAAAAAAAAAAAAACAGCAACACTTACAGTATTTAAAAACAAACAAACTTAAGCACCATAAATTTTCAGTAGCAGGTGTATGCATCATGGCAGTTGTAACTCCGGCCATCCCTTCCAGGTCCACAACTGTTGGGCAAGCTGCCTTTTCCCATCGCTTCCCCAAAATGTGGAACTCCCTGCCCCCTGCCATCAGACATGCCCCTTCCCGCCATACCCTCACCTCTCTCTTGCATAGTTTCATTTCCCCCTCCTGCAGCTGTCCCCACTCCACTAGCCCCTCTCTCCCCCTTGATATTCATTGCCTTCCACCACACTGAATTCTCCCACGCAGTCCACTTGCAACTCTGTTACTGAATTATTTTGTTGGTTGTTGATTGTTACTATAACTTGTACCTTAGTTGCATTATCTTTCAATTGATATCATGTAATTGTTGAAGATGCATTTTTGTTGTTCGTACCCTGTTCTTGATGTGTTTTTTGTTGTTGATACCCTGTTCTAGCACTGTTAGCTTGTTGTTGCACTGTTCCCCATTCTTGTACCCCAGGACGTATCTGGAAACGAGCCACACTGCTCAGTATGCTTTTCCTGGAAAAACTTTTAAATAAATACATTTTTATTTTGGTGAGTGATATTCTGCTCAGCACCTATTTGACCTTCTGGGACGAGTCCAGTGGGTTTATAGCAAGAGCCGGTATTCTTAGCAGAAAGTAAAGTGCAATTAATTTCTTCATGCAGTCCTTACAGTGCTAGTTTTCTTGCTGCAGTTGTTTTTAAAACACCATAATGACCAAGAAGGAGAAACAAAAGTAAAGAATGTATACAAACATACTGTAGGTGGTACTTAATGTAAGGCCCCAAATGGTACACAATCCATATTCAGCTGGCATTGTCCTGTCACTGCCAACCTCACCATCATTTGTGCCATATATAACTCCTTACATTCCTTACTTTTGCCAATTGATTTACAGTATATAGAATCGCGACTTTTATTATTACCCCCTTCACATCTTCTACATCTCTTGCACTGGTCTAGTGGTAAGAACACTGGCTTGGGAACAAGAAATCACAAGTTCAAACCCCACAAGAGCCAAATTCTCACTGTGTGATCTTGGGCAAATTGCTTAATCACCTAGGATCCTTGAAAAGGCACAAGACTCACACATAATGCTGGATGTGAGGGGATTACACTGTGGGTTTGTTTGGCTATTTTTTTTTTATCTTACTCAGGCCTTGGCCTTTTTTCAGAGGAGGCCTCGTAGCCCCTGACTCCTTCCGCCAGGTCCCAACATACCAGGATCCCAGCTTCATAGTGCTCGGTGACTGGGAGTGTTTTGTATTTTACCCTGTATTTTTGTTCCTATCCCCTGAGGGTGCTGGCGCAAAGAACATACGTCCAGACGTATGTCATGCAGATGCATGCTGCAGTCAAGCACCCAGCAGTGCCCTCCCTCCCCAACTCAGTAGAGCCATGCACCCTACCACCTGTGCTTCCACCACTGGTAGTGCTATCAGTGCATTTGCTGCCCAGAAACCCACCCCACCCTGAAGGAGAACATCCATTAGGACACTCAATCCTCCTCCCCCCAGCCAACCCTGAATGACCCGAGCCCGTTCCCGAACCTGGGTCGCCGACGTAGCACAAGGTGTGGGTTTGGTTAATGACCTGCACTGAATTTTGCAAATAAAGATGGATATAATCCTAAGGAATGTGTAGTGTTCCTCTATAACACTGGAGAACATGCTGCTGAGCTCTCATCTGCGTGCAGTTTCAAGTCTGTTCACTCTGGCACCATCCTTGAGTTTGTTAGTCACCTCTTCTGTATGAAAGTTCCACATGAAATCTAGCCTCAAGGGGTCAACCCCTACTGGGGCTGAGATGCCCTCATAGTAATGCCAGGAGGTGAGGGGGTCTCTGTGTTTCTGGCAGACTCCTTTTTAGTAGACTCAACCCGTGAGTCACTTTTGAAAGCTGGATGGAGCTTGTATGAGCTACAGAGTTTTGGAGTCAGGAGTGGTTCAATGGAGGACCTGAAGGGGTGGGTGGGAGCAGGACTGCAGTGCTTCGAGCCCGCCATGGAAGAGGAGACATAGACAGATGCTGTGTCAGGTCGGGAGACCACTCCAGTGCAGTGTTCTGAGTCCTTGAGTGTGGGAATAAAAGCAGAGATTGGTGGAACAGCATTGGGTGGGGAAGCTGCAGGCTGGTGGTGCTCAGATCCCTTGCAGGTCGACTTTCAGTTTCTGCCCCTTCAGATTCTGCAGCAGGTGTGGGGGAGGCTTACATGATGGGGGGAGAGAGATACTGACAGTCACCAAACAGGAAAGGGATCTGGAGGATAATCATATCAGATGACCTAAAGGTAGCCATAGAATGTGTCAAGGATGTGGGGAGAGCCAATGGGGTACTGGGGTGCATAGGGTGAGGTATCATCAGCAGAAGCAAGGAGGTGGTAATGCCTCTGTACAAATCATTAGTGAGACCTCATCTGGAGTACTGTGTCCAGTTCTGGAGTCTCTGTAAGGACATAGACAGGGTAGAGGCAGTTCAGAGAAGGGCAACAAAAAATGGTGCATGGTCGGCACCATAAGTCAAATGAGGAGAGACTGGAGGACCTCAATATGTATATGCCTTCCTTCTCCAAGGCCACACTGGATGGTAGGAAGGGAACCTCCCCCATCTAGGGAGCACCACAGCCACCACCACTACCTCAGAGGTTGAGAAGAAAGCACAGCAGTTGGACCATAGTGGGCTCAGGGAGGGTGAGGATGGTGGAACAGAGGCGCACCCAGTCAGTTGTTCCACTCCACAATCCATACACCATTATGGGGGAGCATAGCTCCCCTATGGATGCACCCCCAGAGGAGACTAAGGAGGCTGACGACAACTGTCACAAGGGAGGCTCACAAGGAGGAGGCAGAGGGAACCACAAGGAAAGGAAGCAGCTCCTGGTGGGGGACTCAATTATTAGGGTGATAGAACTGGGGGGAGCAGGAAAAACTGAAGTAAGGTGCCTGCCTGGTGCCATGGCTTGGGGGGACAGGAAGCGCATCCTCAGGATCACGAGAACAGCTGCACTGGAGTCTGAGCTGGACATCATTGTCCACCTAGGAACAAATGACTTGGCTCATCATGAGATTAGAGCAGTGCAGAAGTACTTTGTAGAACTGGGGAGGGGCCTAAGACAAGTAGCACACACAGTATCCTTCTCAGAGGTGCTGCATGTCAATGGCATGAGTGAGGTGAGGGTACTTTGCACCATGCAGTTTAATGAATGGTTGAAAAAATGGTGTGGAGCACAGGGGTTTGGCTTCATTGGGGACTGGGGTTCCACCTGGAGGGACACCAGCCTATACTGGCAGGATGGTCTGTATCTGTCCAGGAAGGAACAAGTCTTTTGAGCAATCAGTTTAAATGCTTCATTAGCAAGCTTTTAAACTAGTCCATGAGGAGGCACTGATAAGCAAGAAAAATCCCAGCCTCTCCCTACAAAACAGGGTACTAAATGAGAAAAAGACTGAGGTAGAAAGGTCAGTGGGGGATGTTGCAACAGAAGGTAAAGCCATCAAAAAATGGAGAGCAATGAGTACCAATGCCCGTAGTCTGAGTAACAAACTTCCTGAATTAGTGGCCTTGATGGAGGAGGAACATCTGGATATCGTGGCAATCACGGAAACATGGTACACACAAAACCATGACTGGGACGTAAACATACCAGGATACACTATCTACAGGAGGGACAGGGAGGGTAAAAGAGGAGGAGGAGTAGCTCTTTACATAAGGGAAGGAATCAAAGCAACAGAACAAAAGGGAAAACAGGGAGGAGAAGAAGCACTGTGGGTGAATTTGGAGACCGGCAATGGCACTACAATCCACACAGGGGTTGTATACAGACCCCCTTCTCAGGGGGAGGAAATGGACAAGGAAATAATAGAAAGTATACTTAGAATGGCAGAAAAAGGGGAGATATTGCTGATTGGTGATCTGAATATGCCAGATGTTAACTGGAGTGCAGTTGCAGCAGCCACTTCGAAGAGTGGGGTTATTCTAGATGCCCTACAGGGGGCATGCCTTAGACAACTAGCATTGGAGTCCACTTGAGAGGGAGCAATCTTAGACCTGGTTCTCTCAAATGGAGATGAAGAGGATCACAGATGTGAAGTGGGTAGCCATCAGGAACTAGCGACCATCCAACAGTATGGTTCACAATAAACACAGCAATAGAGTCAAGCCATACAAAGGCAAAAGTACTGGTCTTTAGGAGGGCTGACTTTGCCAAAATGGGTGAGTGCCTAAGGAATGCACTAGCAAATGGGCAGGAAGGAGGGGTGGAAGAACAATGGGGAATAATAAAAATTGCCATCACAGAGGTAACAAGCCTTTGTGTGAAGCAAATAAACACAATGAAACAATGTAAGAAACCACTATGGTTCTCAAAGGAAGTGGCACTGAAGGTTCAAGAGAAAAAGAAAATATTCAGGAAGTACAAGGAATCACAGAAGGAGCAGGACAGAGAACTGTATCAGTTAAAGCAAAAGGAAGCTGGGCAGGCAGTCAGAACAGCAAAGGCCCAAACCGAGGAAAACATAGCCAACTCAGTTAAGAAGGGGGATAAAACCTGTTATAGGTACATCAGGGAGTGAAGGAAGACCAAGGGAGGGATAGTGAGGCTTAATAAAGGAGAGGAAGGGTGGGCAGAGGGTGACTGTGAAAAGGCAGAGATACTAAACAAATATTTTTGCTCAGTATTTACAAAGGAAGAGGGGGAGGTACCTAAAACAAACAGTAGAAACACTCTGGATACAGAAGTTGATACCAGCCCATTTACAGAAGAAAGGGTTCTGAAAGAACTCTTAAAACTGAAGGTGGACAAAGCATTGGGGCCTGACGGGATTCATCACAGAATTCTAAAATAACTAAAGGTAGAACTACTGACACCACTGACTACCCTTTTTAACAAATCATGGGAGGATGGGGTGGTACCCAAGGACTGGAGGAGGGCAGATGTGATTCCCCTTCACAAAAGTGGGAGCAAGGCAGAAGCAGAAAACTACAGACCTGTTAGTTTAACCTCAGTGGTAGGGAAAATGATAGAATCACTTCTGAAGGAAAGAATTGTCGAGTATCTAGAGGCCAGAGGGGCACAGGATCCAAGGCAGCATGGATTCACAGCGGGAAGGTCATGCCAGACAAATCTGATAGATTTCTTTGACTGGGTGACCAAAGTAGTAGATCAGGAGGGGCTGTTGACATGGCCTACCTAGACTTTAGCAAGGCATTTGACACAGTCCCACACAAAAGATTAATATACAAGTTAGCCAGCCTGGGAGTGGGTCCCAAGATGACAGCCTGGGTAAAAATTGGCTGGAGAATAGGACACAGAGAGTAATAGTAAATGGAGTCCACTCAGAAGAAAGGGGTTACTAGTGGGGTACCGCAGGGTTCAGTATTAGGACCGGTCCTCTTCAATGTCTTTATAAGTGACATTGCAGAGGGACTGGAAGGAAAAGTATGTCTCTTTGCAGATGACACAAAGATCTGCAACAGAGTTGATGCACAAGGTGGGGTGGAAAGGATGAGAAGGGACTTGGCAAGGTTAGAGGAATGGTCAAATGTATGGCAGCTTAGATTCAATGCTAAGAAGTGCAAGGTAATGCACCTGGGAAACAAAAACCCAGGGGAAGAGTACACAATGGGGGTGATATACTAACAACAACAAAAATGGAAAGGGACCTGGGGTAGTCATATCAGATGACCTAAAGGTGGGCAAGCAATGTGAGAGGGCAGCAAGGAGGGCTGGGGGGATACTGGGATGCATAGGGAGAGGCAACACCAGTAGAACAGGAGTTATTATCCTCTGTACAGACAGCTGGTGAGACTCCATCTGGAGTACTGCGTGCAGTTCTGGAGACCCAATCTCACGCAAGACATAGGATGGAAGCTGTCCAGAGAGGGCAACTAAAATGGTGCAGGGTCTGCACCAGAAGACATATGAAGAGAGACTTAGGAGCTTAATATGTATAGCCTCGAGGAAAGGAGGGAGGGGACATGATAGAAACTTTCAAGTACCTCAAGGGAATCAACAAAGTCCAAGAGGGTAGCATCTTTCAAAAAAAGATGTGTGCAAGAACAAGGGGGCACAATTTGAAGATGGGGGGGGTGGCTCAAAGGTAATTTAAAGAAGTATTTTTTCAAAGAGAGGGTTGTGAATGCGTGGAATGGCCTTCAGGAGGAGGTTGTGGAGTGAAAAACAGAGGTGGAATTCAAGCATGCATGGGACAGTCATAAGGCAATTCTAGGGGGTGAGGGTAGGAAGAAGTAGGCTGCTGGTTAACTAGGATCTGCAGCTTATCCATTAGGTAGGGAAATGGGCAGACTGGGTGAGCCAAGTGGTCCTTATCTGCCGTCAAATTCTATGTTTCTATGTTTCTATATCCTGGAGGAGAGGAGGGAAAGGGGGAATACAAAAGAGACCTTCAAATACCTCAAAGGCATAAATAAGGTACAGGAGGATAGCATCTTTCAGAAAATGAGATGTTCTAGAACAAGGGGTCATAACATGAGGCTGAAAGAGGTAGATTACGGGGTAGCGTGAGAAAGTATTTCTTCACAGAAAGGGTGGTGGATGCATAGAAAAGCCTCCTAGCTGTGGTGGTGGGGGCAAATTTGGTAGGGGAATTAAAAAATGCACAGCAAAGGCATAGGGGAACTCTACTGACTGGAAAGAGATTTAAGCCAGAAATCAAGCAGGGGTCTGTGGTTTCTGCAGCAGGCAGAAACAAGCATTTGTCAATGCCAAATGTTTGCTTGCTGGCATTGGCATTGGTAGTGCAGGAGTTAGAGAGATGCATAATAGAAATGGCAGTGAAGTATTGAACTAACGCCAACCCCCACCTCCCTTCAGAGACTGACGGTCATTGGGGGTGTGCCTTTGTGTCATCGGCCATAACACTGACTCCAGTCCACCTCACTCCACCCTACAGACACCGACAGGTGTCGTGGTGTGCATTGGGGTCTTCAGCCCTTGTGCTTACCCCATTCCATAAGGAAATAAGCTGAGATTGGTGCAGTATAGAAGAATGGAGTGAACGCTAGGGCCGAAGACACCAAGGCACACCTCGATGCCTGTCACTGGCTGTAGGGTGGGGGTGGAATGGCGTGAGCATTATGGCTGATGACCCAAAGTCACACCCCCAATGCCTGTCAGTCTCTACAGGGTGGGGCATTATGGCTGGAAACCCTAATGCCCTGGGCATTTGTTGGTATTTTCACTCCAGATTTCAACATGGACTTTTTGGGATCCCACCTCATGAACAGTAGCACTGTTTTATTTCATTATTTAGTCCCGAAGGGTGATTTTGCAAAGTGACTATGCCATTCTGTGCCACAGGTGGGAAAGCATATTTCAGACAGGATGTAAAAAATTACAGCTATATTGTACATGACGAGGTGTGAAAAAATGGAAATGCTGAAAATCTGGAGTGAAAATATGAAAAATTGGTGAAGTTATGAACGTGCATAGAAACTGTGCAATGCATGCTCGTACTGCAGTCATTTCTTGGAATTTTTTCACCAAATTTGCAACATGGGTTTTTCTGGGACCCCACCTCATGAATAGTGGCACTGTCATTTAGTTACTAGGTCCCAAAAGGTGATTCCGTACAGTGACCGCAAAATCACCTTTTGGGACTGAGTAATGAAATGATAGTGACATGTTCATGAGGTGGGGTCCCAAGAACCCCAAGTTGAAAATTTGGGGCCACAATTCCTAAAAATGGCTGCGATATCAACCTAAGGTAACCCCCCCCCCGATTGACTCCCATTATACAGCACTTACCTGATTCCTCAGCTGCAGTTCAGCTTTGAATAATGCAGACATGTCCTGGTCCAGAGAAGATCGCTGTTCCTGACCTCCAGAGGGTAAGTATGGGTAAGGGGAGTGTGTGGGAAGGTGAGTGCTCAGTGGGAGGGAGGAGGGGAGAGATGATGGTGGACTGTTCTCTTATTTACAGGTAAAAAACAAACAAAAAACATCAAATGACGCAGGGGCAATGGTTTTCTTTCCTTTACAGGTTTAAAAAAAAACATTTTGCACACTGGAGGTGGGCTCCAGTGTGTCACAATAGTGGTCATGGGGGGGCATGCCAACACGGGGCTGGGCAGCCTGATGTCAGCAGATTACAGACTGGTTTTGGGGGGGTGCATCCAACACCGGGAGTGGACATCCAGGTGTTGGAAACATTTTGGCACACTGGGGTGGACTCCCAGTGTGCCAAATTTATGGAAGGAGGGGAGATACATGCCATTATGAGGATTGGACACCCCGATGTTGGCTTTCCTTGGAGTGTGTGGCATGCGGCAGGAGCTGCTGCTCAGTACTTGTTTCACCAGGAAAGGCCCACAGAACAAGCAAGTTGTTGGCAGAGTAAGGGCCAGGGACAAAGTGCTGGGCGGCAGGAGCCGACATGATTGAGAGGGAGGGGTAGGTGCTGCTGCAGTCACGAAACTGTTCATGATTGCAGCGGCAGATTCATTTCAACTTCTTGGCTCTCTTTGAAGCTGCTGTCTTTGGTAGCTTCCCCCTTGATTGGTGGCTAAGGGATGTGCCCAGTAAAGCGCCCGCTACATTGGTCACAACACTGACACACCTCTGAAATGTAGTTCTGTCGCAAGATGTTTCTTGTGCATGCGCTGTGTGCATGCACACAAGAAAACATAAAAAATTGGCTGACTGGGTTGGTATAATGGTCCTTATCTGCCATCAGTTTCTATGTTTCTAACTTGGACTGGCCATTGAGTTGTGGTGCTTGGCATCCAAGGAAGATATGTTGGTGGGGACTCAGATAAAGGCAGCCAGCAAGGAAGCTGCTGGCATGGGCTGCTTGGAATTTATACACACCAGCAAGTCAATGATTAGTACTGGGGAAGATAAGTTGGTCACTCAGTTGTTGGACTCTGACACTTTGGGGTATCAGTTGAGTGACACAGCATAGCAGAAGCCAAGAAATACTCAGTATTTTTAACCACACAGAAACTGGTGGTGGAATCAGGTATCAGGATCATCGGTGGACAAGGAGATATGGAATGATGAGATGCGGGGGGGGGGGAGTGGTGGAGAGGATGGGTTGAGAGAATAGGTACACTAAGGCCCCTCTCAATTTTGTATGCAGGAGTGTCTTCCAGTGCACCCATGCAACCTTCCACACAGACTCCTTTGTGGACTCGACGGGGCAGTCTTTTGGTGACCCAGAGGGGGGCAAGAACCACCAGGCCTCCTTGGGGGTTGTTGATAAGGAACCAATAGTTATGACTAGTATTTTACTCCAGGAATCTGGTGACCACTGGGCAGGCTAGTTGTACTATGAGTCTTTTTCTGCCGTCACTATCTATGTATCTAAGTGAAATCAATTTTTAGACCTTTGTCCAGGGAGGGCTGTTTTGATTGACATTTCCATGTTTATGGTCCCTGTGACACAGTGTATGTCTGACATGTTTTCTACACCTGTCAATCCCATCACAACCTTACAACACAGGTTTTGGCAGTGGCTGGGAAGGAACTGGAACTAAATCCTATTTCTTTAAAGCTTGCTCTTTAAGACCTTTCTGCCCAGCATACTCAAATTACTGGCTGTCCCTCAGAAGCTGGGAGAGTGTTAACAAGCGATACCTGGGCCTAATAAAAGGAGAGAAAATAAGAAAGACAAAACTGTACTGCAAGAACCTTGTGTGAAACTGAATGTAAGCATTGTTTCATTAATGAAGTAAATTACTTTTTCATTTAATCTAAACTGGTGCCCAGAGTGTTCTATCATTGAGAGTTCCCTAAGTTGCCACCCAGTTCTCTACCCTATTGCACTCCCCATTCTAAAAGGGTTCATATAGATTTATGGAAAGTTATCTAACTCTATCTTAACATAGCTTGACATGTTATTTTGTAGAGTGATTTTAATTGTTAGCAACATAAGACAGACAGAGGTGGCAAAACTGAAAGACTCAGTGCACCCCTTCAGGTCGACACCGGAACGGTGAAACATGAAAAAAGACCATTACGGCGACAGTCACTGTAATGGTTCTTTTCCATGTTTCACTTTCCCCCAGTGTTCTGCCCCCTTCCTGGACCAAGTCCGCGCTGGAGTTGATAATCCTAAAGTCCGGGGGGTCCAGGGGGCAGAGACCCCTGCACAGGGGGTGCACAGCCCCCCACAGAAAACACTTGCAGATTGGGCAGCACAATACCTATGTTGGTATTGTGCCATCACTGAGCGGGAGGTCAGCATTTTCACTGTTAACCTCCCTTGGTGCTTCCGAAAGACTTTATTGTGGTACTCTTTTTGCAGGATATGTTTACTACTACAACGTTGAGAGATATAATTATAGATCTTAATATTCAGAAAGGGGATTTCTTTTATTATTACTATTTGGGGAGGGGGGATAGCCATACAAAAATATATTTTCTGTTTGTTTCACAACATTACAGCATCACAAAGGATGAGTTGCACCTGACTGGATTTTGTCATTGTATGTTACCTGAAATGAATAAGGGACTCCAGATGTGCAATGGTTTTGGAAGTTGATCCTCAAATTTACTTGACAAGGATTTGGTATAGGACAATCTGGGGGAACTGTTATGGGATTCAGTGTCTGCTTATATAAGTCAGTCTGTGATTGGTGGGGTGATACAAAACAAAATCTGAAATTTGAGACTACACAAAGATGGGATTCTTATTTAGGTACTTGAAATGAAGGAGATATTTTTGCACAGACACAGCAAAATAGGCATCTAAAGATTGTTTTACTGATTGAAGGGAGAGGGTAGGAGAAATATTGATTACACAAATCCAGCAAAGGCAGCATATACAATATGAGATGGGAGTCTGAAGGTAATACAGGAGATTTTTTAAGGACTGCCTAGGGTCTGACAGGGAAGGGGAGGGGTGGGTCCCAATCGCAGCTCTATTGAGATTTTATGGAGAAGTGTGATATCCCTGCACCCCTTTTACTGGAATGGAGAACCTGGTTCAGCCTATTACTGAGCAAGAAATTGTTTCAGTAATTCAGTTATTGAAAGGGGGAAATGCTCCTGGGTGTGATGGTTTAGGAGCAAAATTGTATAAATTGAGTGTGGTTTTTTTTACACCCGTTTCCTTTGTTTTTTAATTGAACAATAATAAATGTTAAGGTGTGCAATATCATAGGATATTTCCCTGCCTCAGTTGCAATGTGAAGCACAAGGCCATGTGCCGAGAGACTTCAACCACCTGAGAATTGATGATGGCCCATTATATAACATGCCTTGGAGAGTATTATTGTGATCATGAAATGGATCCATTTTGATTTTGTTGGCATGTCCTACTTTCAGACTGGGATTATGTATTAAAATATCCTGGCTGAATGTGATCTTGGCCAATCAGATTTGAGGATTTTGACCTACCATTTTATCACGAGGCTTTAATAACAGTATATCCCATGCTCCACATGGAATGCCCTTGTGATAGTTCTCTAAAAGAAAGGAGAGTTCCTGGATTTAAGAAACTGGAGATGAAACAGTTTATTAAATTGCGTTTATAAATTATTGGTTAAGATTTTGAATTCCTGTTTATTGGAAGTGGCTGGGCATATCATATCCCAGGTACAGGCATGCTGTACTAAAGGTAGAGTCATTCAGGATAAGTTAACTGATATAAGGGAAGTGATGGAGAAGAGTAGGCAAGGTTGAATGAAGGTATTTGCCCTCAGCCTTGATCAGGAAATAGCTTTTGACAATGTTTCCCACCAATATCTTTTTCAAGTGTTACATTCTTATGGACCTCTGGAGTCTTTTATCTGTTGAATAAAGACCTGGTACATATTAATGATTAGGAAAGTAAGCGAAGTAGACACAAAGGTAGAGAAGTCGATAGAGAGTAGGACAGGGGGTAAATCCAGAAAAAGACAAAGGCAGTAAGGACAGGGATGGGCCTAAAAGGGGTAAGGCCATCAAAAAATGGAGGGTGATGAGTACCAATGCCTGTAGTCTATGTAACAAGCTCCCTGAACTAGTGGCCTTGATGGAAGAGGGATGCCTGGATATCGTGGCAGTCACAGAAACATGGTACACAGAGAACCATGACTGGTATGTCAACATACCAGGGTACACAATCTACAGGAGAGACAGGGAGGGTAAAAGAGGAAGAGGAGTAGCTCTCTACATAAGGGAAGGAATCAGTGCAACAGAGCTAAAGGGTAAACAGGGAGGGTAGGAGGCACTGTGGGTCACCCTGGAGACAGGAAATGGCACCACAATCCACATAGGGGTTGTTTACAGACCTCCATCTCAGGGGGAGGCAATGGACAAGGAAATGATAGAAGGAATCCTTAGAATGGCAGAAAAGGAGAGATATTGTTGATGGGGGACCTGAATATGCCATATGTTAACTGGAGCACCTTTACTGCAGCCACATTCAAGAGCAGAGTCATTCTCGATACCCTACAGGGGGCATGCCTCAGACAGCTAGTGTTAAAGCCCACTCGGGAGGGAGCAATCTTAGACCTGGTACTCTCAAACGGGGATGGAGAGAGGATCTTAGATTTAGAAGTGGGTAGCCATCTGGGGACATGTGACCACCAAACAGTGTGGTTCATAACAAACACAGCTATAGAGTCAAGCCATACAAAAGCAAGAGTGTTGGACTTTAGGAGGGCTGACTTTGGCAAAATGGGAGACTGCCTCAGAAAAGCACTAGCAAACAGGCAAGAAGGATGGATGGAAGAACACTGGGGAAAAATCAAAACTGCCATCACAGAGGCAACAAGTCTTTGGGTAAAGCAAATCAACAAAACAAAATGAAGGAAAAAGTAACTATGGTTCTCAAAAGAGGTGGAAGGGAAGTTTAAGGAGAAAAGGATAGCATTCAGGAAATATAAGGAAACAGAAGGAGCAGGACAGAGAACTATATCTGTTAAAGCAGAAGAAGGCAGGGAAGGCAGTCAGAATAGCAAAGGCCCAAACTGAGGGATTTGTCCTCAGCCTTGATCAGGAAATAGCTTTTGATGATGTTTCCCACCAATATATTTTTCAAGTGTTACATTCTTATGGACCTCTGGAGTCTTTTGTCTGTTGAATGCTTGGTACATATTAATGTTAAGAAGCGGGATAAAACCTTTTATAGGTACATTAGGGAGTGAAGAAAGACCAAGAGAAGGATACCGAGGCTTAATAAAGGGGAGGGAATGTGGGCAGAGAGTGACAGTGAAAAAGTAAGGCTAAGCCGGCCCCAGGGCGGAGGGTTGAGGCCCTGGACGCCACACCTCGTGCCACACTGGTGACCCATGTTTGGGAATGGGCATGGGTTTGCTGTGGGTCGGCAGGGAGGAGATGGATTGAGCGTCCAATGAACTGCTCTCCATCTCCGGGGAGGGGGGTTCTGGTGGCTGGTGCTTGCCTGACCCCTAGCGGAGGCTGGGGGTCAGTGGCAAGTAGCCACAAGTCATGGGGACGGGACGTGGAAGAGGCTTGATTGGGACACGCATGGGAGTGTGCGCGCACCCAGTCGCTAGTGTCATTGCATGCCGTGGCCAGCAGGGAGAAAAGCAGAAAAAGAGCCCCGACAGAATGAAGTTGTGCCCCACAGCACCATCCCTGAGAAGGCACCTCCCTGGCATGGATCCACTCGGGTGAGTCGAGTCACTCCCCACCACCCTGCCATGAAGGGTAAGTTGTGGGGTGCATAAGGGAGGGGGTCTGATCTTTGGTGGCTGGTGCTGGGGGGACAACAGATAGCAGGCTTGCAGGCTTGCAGCCGGAGCTCCGGAAAGAAAGAATAAAAAAAAGAAAAAAAAGAAAAAGTAGGTCTACTGAATGAATACTTCTGCTCAGTATTCACAAAAGAAAAGTAAGTGGATGTACCTAAACCAAGCAATAGAAACACTCTGGATAGAGGGGTCGATACCAGTCCATTCACTGAAGAAAGGGTTCTGAAAGAACTCTTAAACCTGAAAGTGGACAAAGCAATGGGGCCTTATGGGATTCACCTCTGAATTCTAAAAGAACTAAGGGTAGAACTAGTGACACCACTGACTACCTCTTTAACAAATCTTGGGAGGATGGGGTGGTACCTGCGAACTGAAGGAGGGCAGATGTGATTCCACTTCACAAAAGTGGGAGCAGGGCAGAGGTAGGAAACTACAGACCAGTTGGTTTGACCTCAGTGGTAGGGAAATGATGGAATCACTTTTAAAGGAAAGAATTGTTGAGTACCTAGAGGCCAGCAGGGCACAGGACCAAGGCAGCATGGATTCACAGCGGGAAGGTCATGTCAGACAAATCTAATAGATTTATTTGACTGGGTGACCAAAGTAGTAGATCAGGGAGGGGCTGTGGACATGGCCTACCTAGACTTTAGCAAGGCATTTGACAGTCCCACATAAAAGATTAATAAACAGGTTAGCCAGCCTTACAGTGGGTCCCAAGGTGGTAGCCTGGGTAAAAAAATTGGCTGGACAACAGGACACAGAGGGTAATAGTAAACGGAATCCACTCTGAGGAAAGGGGGGTTACTAGCAGGGAACCACAGGGTTCAGTATTGGGACTGGTCCTATTTAATGTCTTTATAAGTTATATTTGGAGGGACTGGAAGGAAAAGTATGTCTCTTTGCAGATGACACAAAGATCTGCAACAGGGTTGATACACAAGGTGGGGTGGAAAGGAAGAGAAGGGACTTGGCAAGATTGGAGGAATGGTCAAATGTATGGCAGCTTAGATTCAACACAAAGAGGTGCAAAGTAATGCACCTGGGAAACAAAAACCCAGAGGAAGAGTACACAATGGGGGGTGAGATAGTAACAACAACAAAAATGGAAAGGGACCTGGGGTAGTCATATCTGATGATCTAAAGGCGGGCAGGCAATGTGAGAAGGCAGTAAGGAGGACTGGGGGAAAACTGGGATGCACAGGGAGAGGCATCACCAGTAGAAAACAGTAAGTTGTTATTCCTCTGTACAGACAGTTGGTGAGACCCCATCTGGAGTACTGCATGCAGTCATGGAGACCCCATCTTCGCAAGACATAGACAGGATGGAGGCTGTCCAGGGGAGGGCAACCAAAATGGCACAGGGTCTGCACCAAAAGACAAATGAAGAGAGACTAAAGGAGCTTAATATGTATACCCGCGAGGAAAGGAGTGGGGGTAGGGGGACATGATAGCAACTTTCAAGTATCTCAAGGAAATCAACAAAGTCCAAGAGGGTAGCATCTTTCAGAAAAAGAGATGTGCAAGAACAAGGGGGCACAATTTGAAGATAGAGGGGAGATGACTCAGAGGTAATGTAAGGAAGTATTTTTTCATGGAGAGGGTTGTGGATGCATGGAACGTCCTTCCTGAGGAGGTCATGGAGTCAAAAACAGTGGGGAAATTCAAGAATGCATGGGACTGACATAAGCCAATTCTAGTTGGTGGTAGGAGGAAGTAGGCTGTTGGTTAACTGGGATCTGCAGTTTATCCATTAGGTAGGGAAATGGGCAGACTAGGTGGGCCAAGCAGTCCTTATCTGCCGTTAAAGTCTATGTTTCTAGGTTTATATGTTAGTATTCCATATGTAAATGGGTTGCACGGTTTACCAGAGGCATATAAAAAGGTGTGATACAGGGGTGCCCACTTACAGTAGCTCGTTATTAAGTGCTTTCCATCTCAGTCTCTGTTGTGCCATATAAACAAGGCAAAGGCACCAGATATTGTGGGTTACTTGAAGATGCGGGTGGGGGGTGTCACAGGATCTCTTCTTATGCAAATGATATCCTTTTCCATGTGTGAGCATGAATTATTAGATTATTGATCCCTTTCAGATTTTAAGGTAAATTTTGCCAAACGAAATGGGTATAGTTTGGTTACTGCCGGAGAATTGAGACTGCAGCAACTAGTAACTGCCAGTATTTTAAAGTATCTCAAGAACAAATTAAAAACTAGTGGTGACGTTTGGTTGTATTGAAACTGATATTTGGAAGGCTATGCATGTAGTTCAATGGAGTGAACAACCAGCCACACCACCTCCCTGAGCTATATAAACAGTTCCTCTCAACCTCCTTCTGAAGCATTTTTTCTTTGCCCCACCATCCTCCCCTCCTGCTCCAGCAGCACACCTCTCTCCTTGGGGGGCTCCTTCCTAAGGTACCTTTAGCCAAGGGATTCTTGCCATGGTACCTCTAGGGTGGAACCCTCTTTGAGGATTCCTTGCCTTTGGTACCCCTACCGGGTGGTAATTTCCTGTGGAACAGAGAGTGTGAATGGCCAAACAGTTATCACAGTTGCACAAGCATAACACTACTCTGGTTGCAGAGGCCCATTGGATTATAATTGGAGAGAGAAACTGGAAATTTGTGAGGGCAAGGTAGGGAGATGGAAGAATTGGACTTTTTCAACACGTAGGAGGATGCAAACTAAAAAAAAATACATTTGTTGGCTTAATTTTGTATTTGAGTTCAGTATTTCCTCCCAAGTGCAATTGGAAACCAAATTGTTTATTTTTTTTCAGATGTTTTGGGGCAGTTGATTACATTTTATAAAGCCAAGTGTGAAATTTAAACGTTTGAGAAAAGAAGGTTTGACTATGTTAAGTCCCTTACTACTTTTTATGGTATCTTTCTGGTAACAAATATTAGTTCAGTGTGATTCATACAGTTAATACCTGGATGCCATGGGTATACAATTGATAGAGACCATTGATAACTCTATGGGAACAAGGCATTTATTCTGATACAGTACTCCTGCACCTAGGGTCATTTCCTGGCCATTTGAGTAACTGTGTTAAAAACCTTAAGAAATGAAAACTGGATACGGCATTGGTTAAACAAGGTTGTATAAAATTCCTGTAAGAGCCTATGACTTTACAGGTACTATATGTGGTTGTATGGTCCAGTTCCCTGAATGCACCCCTTGGAGTATACAGAATGAAAAAGAAGCTGCACACACAGCAAGTCCAGTGCTGCCCCGTGGAAGCCTCACAAGGTGAGCAGAGACATTGGGGTAACAGACAGGCATGGACATGCTTTATTTTGCACAATAAAAGTATAAATGAATTCTGAGCTGGACTTGGTGTGTGCAAAGCTTCCTTTTCATTTTGTGTTGTTTCTCTAGCAGTGGCACCTTCGAAGATGTATGGTGCGTGCTACATCAACTGAATTACCCTTTGTTGCTCTATCACATTTAAATGATACTAGGATACAGCCAACATGAGGCATGTGATATGGTTATATTATAATGGTAGATTGTATGTGAAAGGGATTTTAAACACAAGACTGTAAATGAAAGATTTTGCCGCAGATAGGAGTGCATTGAGATAAAAGAGACAATGTCACATCTGTTTCTACACTGTCCATATATACAAGACTTCGGGGGTCATGTGGCACATCAGCAAAAAGAATTCACCCTCGAGAAGTTAACGCATGTTCAAGTACTATATGCAAGATTTCCCAATCAATTTTTTTAGGAATCTTCTTGAGCACTTTGGGATTAACTTTTATTGTATTTAGGTACTGTATCTGCCAAGTTCGGATGCAATTGTTTCTAACACGTAAGTTGGTTTCAGTTCTGGAATTGTATGAGATGGTGTATAGAGCTCTATGCTGGAAAGGCAAAACATGCTATGTTTCAAGTAATATTGGGTGCTTTTTCTGAGAAAGCTGGTCTCCAACATGGGGCAGGTAAGGCACTTTTTGACCCAGGTTAACTTCCTGGGGGGTGCTCTGCAGAACCAGAATCTGGTGCTCTTACTTTCTTGTATTTATTGAGTTGCTTTAGGTATGTTTGACATGTGCACTTAATCTGTTCTTCCTTTTGGTGTCTGTAGTAATGTACTTCTGGGTTTTTTTATGAGGTCATTGGCTGTAGCACCTTGGAGGTCCATGAAAACTGTGTGTTTATCTGTTGTGATCCTACTCTTATGGTAAGTGCCATAGAATCTTTAACTTCTATCTGGACTGCCATCAAAGGTGGGCAGAAGAGTCTTCGGATTACCATCTCATTCAAAGGATGGCATCTCAAAGTGCAACACCCACCTAGTGCTGTACTACGGAATCAGTATTGGGTGCTTTCCCTCATTCCTAATGTGGGACTAGAACTCATGACCATCCAATCTTCCTGCCCCAGAGGCTAGAATGTAACCTACCGAGCCACTAACAAAGTGTATATCATTTTTACACAACTTCTCATTAATCAGTCTCCTCACCCTATTGAAGCTAGCCATCTTGAAATTTAAATTTCTGTTTAAAATTTCCCTTATTATTTCACAGGATACCATATTATGGTTGCTGGGCCCCTGATGCTCACCTACCCCACAGAAGGAACATGGCAGTCTCATAGTTCAGAAACAGAGCCAATATATTACCCCTCAAATGCCTTTTTCACATGTTGAGACAGAAAGTAAACCTCCATTAAACTGAAGACTTCTTATCCTCCCTTTCCACTGACAGAACCCCTTTCCCAGTAATGTCAGATAAACAGAGAACATACAATGGCCTGACTCAGAATATGCTGTTTACCTTCGTGAGTGAGGGAGCAGGACAATTAGTCATGAGTAGAGATGCTGCAAAGTTTTAATTCATCTGAGAAGTTAGTGCAAAGTTGCAAACAGCTGCATCAACTTCGCAAAAAATGTTATTAAAAAGAAAAAATAGTTTTACAAAATGTATAATCCCCCAACCACTATACCATCATCCTACAAACCCCCTCACCCTTTCCTTAAAGTATCCCACCATGCTACCGTCTGCACAGAAAAATTCCTCCTCCCAGCCAAGTGCACAACTGACTGTATCCAATAATTTGTATAATTAATCCCAGCTGTGATCCAGTTCAGCAGACCACATCTCAGGGAAGGAAAGAGAGAGAGTGGAGGTGGTCCAAAGGACGGCAACAAAAATGGTGCAGGGGCTGCATTAGAGGCCCTATGAGGAGAGACCAGAGGACCTTAATATGTACACCCTGGAAGACGGGAGGGACAGGGGGATATGATAGAGACCTTTAAATATATCATGGGGGTAAATAAGGTACAGGAGGGGGGTATTTTTCAGAGGAAAAGATGCTCAAGAACAAGGGAACAGGCAGTGAAGCTTGAAGGGGATACATTCAGGAGAGATGTGAGGAAGTACTTCTTCACTGAAAGAGTTTTAGATGCCTGGAACAGACTTGCAGCAGAGGTGGGGGGTGCAAAAACAGTGGTGGGCTTTAAGCATGCATAGGATAGGCACAAGGGAACCTTAGTGGAAAGCAAGTTGGGAGGGAGCCAGAGATGAAGTAGGGTTTACAGTGACAGTATAAGCAGAGAAATAATGGGCAGACTGGGTGGGCCAAGCCAAGCAGACCTTAACTGACATCAAATTCTATGTTTTTATGTTTCTATCCCTGCCCCTCACCGGTGCAACAAAAACACTCCCTACACTTCACCTGACATCACGAATGGCGATGCATTTGCATATAGTATAACTTAATTGGCTGATTAGCAAATCAGATTTTACTATATGCTAATATGTCACCACGGATTAATGCCATTATGGATACTTGCACTAAACAGAGCAGATGCTATGGACTGAGGGATGGTTTTCTTTTTTTACAGGTCAAAAAATAATTTTTTGGGGGTGTTCAGGGGAAGAGAGATTGGGGGCCAGAGAAGGGTTGGGTAGGAGGAGTTTCATTCAACATTGGGGTCTGGTTGGGTGGGGTGTGGAGACAGGGGTTTTGGCATACAAGTAGGGGCAGGGGATTAATTACATGAATTAGATACTGTCTGTGGTGAACTTCAGCGAGGGGAAGGAGGGGGAATTTTTCTGTGCAGAGTTGGCAGGATGGGTTACCTTTCACAAAAGGGTAGGGGTGATTTGTGGGTAACAACATAGTGAGTTGGCAGATTATAAATATTGTAAAAAGTTTTTTTTTTTTCAGTAAATGTTTTTCACCCTGTCTTCTGACTGGCTCATATCATGCTTTGGTCAGCCTAGCCCTGTCAGCCTGCCATCCTCAGGACAAACCTCTTCTCCTAGTGTTGCCCACAAATTGCCCCTTGTGGCAGCACCAGGGGATGGCCCTCCCGGAATACTATCCAGATACTGGAGGAGGTGTCCTGTCAGCAGTTGAAGGGCCTGTGGTATACCGAAGGCATCTCACTGCATGATCAGCATTTCCACACAGTTATCTCCCCAGCTACACGCTGTGCAAGGATGTAGGCTCATGTGCATGTGGAGGCATGCCCACACCACACATCAGGTGGGGCCTTCCCTCTGTATCGCTCCAATGCATCATCACCAAGCCTCCACTTGGTAGTGATTTGTGAATGGAGCAGCCAGATCCCCCTTCCCCAGGAGATGAAAGCGATCCTTCAGATGCTCAGTTCTTCAGATGCTCAATCCTTCTCCCTCAGCTGACCCCCATGTGACCTGAGTCCACTCCTGAACCAAGGTTACCAGCCTGGTTGAAGGCAACTGGGACAGCTGTCAAAAGTGTTTTTTTTTTTATGTGATGAAGTGGCACTACAGCATAGTTCCTTGTGATTGTAGTGTCACTTCGCTCAGTGAAAACTATGCAGATTGGCACTTGCCAGCAGCTTCACTGGTGTAGTGCCAATATGCTTAGTTTTTGTTGCATGAAGTAGGCACTTCACTTCAAAAAGAACTATGCAAAGTGATACAAAGTTTCCTGCTTCACGTATCCCTACTCATAAGTACCAGAGCCATGAGTGAGTTATGTAAGTCCTGTCCCCTCACAAGTTATAATTAGTGGTATATTCTAAGCCATGGCATTGTATGCCAAATTTAAACAATGTATTTTAAATTGTGAAGATTTTTATGGCCCATCGGTGCAGCGGTTGGATTTCCACTTGCGATGCTGGTGACCCGGATTCTAGAATGGACCTGGGGTGTCGGAGGGCTGTCCGGGGGAGAAGGATGGAGCATCCTGTGGACTGCTCTCTTTCTCCAGGGGGAGGGCAGGGAGTGTGTCCAGCGCTTGACAGACCCTTGCTGGAGGCTGGGAGTACTGCAGTGGCTGGTACCTGAATGTTCTGGGGGGCGGGGCAGACACTGGACATCATTGCACATCCCCACCCTCAGGAAAAAACAGGAAAAACTACTCATTGGCCACCGAGGATGATGGCCGCTCCAGTGCCTGGCCTCAATTGCTCCCTGCCTCTCCACGACCTAATATGGCTTCACAGATGACATCTTCAGGCCCTGAACCCCACCCTGGGGGGGAAGCTAGGGAGGCAATGTCGGCAGTAGCCGACACCTTTCCCCATCATAGACAGGCCTGGTAAGGTGCCATGGCCCAGCCCTGGAGGGCAAGCCAGGGAGTATCCTAGAGGTAAGGCATAAGGTAAGCAAGGTGGGTGTTAGGGGGTGGTGCTGAAGGAATGGGAACAAAAAGGGGCAAAAGGTATACTAAATTAAAAAAAAGATTGCAACGATTTTAAAGGGATTTTGTCAGGTTTCGCAGATGCCTTTTTCCTGTAGAGTGCTATTCCCGCCTATGCTGCAGATGTTGAATCTGCAATTTGTTTTGTACAAAAATCTGTTTTAGTGGTGGTGACTGCACCTAATGTGTAGATGTACATAGCAAGGCATTGTGGGTACAATAAGAAGTTGTTTTCCAATTTCCTTACTGTGAAGTGCAGTCTCATATTTCTGTAGTGGCTTCAACAATAAAAGTTCTCGTATGTTTATTTTCAAAACAAGGTATTGTGCATATAATATCTAGCTGACAGAATTCCTTTACTGAGAGATGTAGTCCCCTATTTTGGTATTGTAGATGTCTGCAATGCCAAGACTGACCAACAGAGGTCTCTGTTTCAAACCAGTGCTTAAAAACCTTTGTTCCCCTTGCATGATGTCATGGTTGGAGGTTGCAGCACTGAGATAGGGTTGCCACCTTTCAGGTTTTTTATCTGGTGATCAGGTTTTCAGGGTCCCTATCAGGTAATCCGGTTTTACTCTGTGCTGGTCAGGTTTTTGAGCCATTTTGAGTGCTCACATAGTTTTGAAACAAATGTTGTCATATTATTCATTGTTTAAGCTGCATGTCCAGATTACAAACAAATTATGTTGTCAATATAGCCCTTTGTTTGTGAAAGCAGTCAGCAAGGGAGGTATAAAGTATGGCCATTAACACAATTAGCAGTTACTTAACCTAATCTTTTCCACTGCATCTTAAAGTGGCATAGCAGCACAGCTGCCCCCACCTTTTGTAACAATAACAGAGCCAGTTGTCCTCCACTTTCACTTGCTGGCAAACATTTTCATCTCTAACAGAATTTAGGCATTTTTAAATATTTTAAATCTTTTTTTTTTTTCAAGAAAAAAGTATGGTCACTTCTTAGGCTTTGAAATAGTACTGTGGACATGAACAGGGAATGGAGCCAGAAAATGATATAAAGTACACATTACAGGAAACAATTTATTATGTATTATTATATACCATGTATACTGTTGTATGCTATTTAGAGTATTTCCCTTGTCTGCCCCCAGATCATATCTGTAAATGATATTTCTTTTATCTCTGTATGTTTATTTGGCAAGTCAATGTCAATAAATACATACATAACTAAATGGATGACTAGGAAGAACCTAGGAAAGTAACTTTAACAGGTACAGTACAGTAGCTTAACATTTTTGTTGAAATGCTGCTTTATGTGTTGTCTTTTATTGATACAATAAATGGTCTTCTAGGAGGAACAATGCATGGTGAGTCATGAAAAGGGGTGGGGCTGGGGCGGAGCTTAGGATCCAGTTTTTGCCCCATCCAAAGGAGGCAACCCTACACTGAGAAAAAGAAGGGGCTGGTTATGCAAATGAAGCAGAGCACAGAAATAAAAGCATTTTTTTCAATAGAAAGCAACACTCTTTGGCAGTTTGAATGGTAGGAGATTGAGTTACAACTCCTACGGGTTACTACTCCGATTTGCTGTGGCAAACCTGATAAAATCACTTAGTTCTTTTTGTGAAGATTTAACTGTTTCTGGTTGATTTCACTGATCTGTTTTTGGTGCGAAAGAGGCCATTGTGATGTCATCTGTCAGTGTTCAAGCTGCAATTCATTTAGATTTTTTTGTGACCTAAATAGAGACAATGGGTTAAAATGAAGATAAATAATTTGTTTTTATTTATAATGCTTCAGTGGCTTACATAAATAATTAATCTGTAAGATTTTACTCACACCTACATTGTATCAATTAAAAAGTCTCCCATAATTCCTATCAGACCCTTAGAAGTCACCATCTTGATTTCATCTCATAATTACAGTAGCGATTGAGGCCACCAGCCTGATCTGGAGGCCTATAGTATACACTCAGTTATGTTTTACATCATTTAATTCTGCCGATAAAAATTCACTTTCCACTGGCTCCATAAATAAGCCTCACACCACTGATGCCAAAACAAGGATACAACCCCTGTGTTCCAGTCCTAACAAGACCCCAACCCAGTCTTGCCCCCTACTGCCCCAGTCACAATAAAATAATACCCCTTATCCTTATGCAAGCCCTAGTCACTGTGCCCCCTGTAACATCCATTAGTTCAGGTCTCATTTTATTTCCTTTGATTTGATCTGAATAATAACTCACTGAGTAAAGTCTCATTTCCTTGATAGCAAAAAGCAATGCCTCAGGAAAATCATTCAATCAAATTTACAGCTTAATTAGTACAGTCATGCATTAAGTGCAGACTCAAGCACTCCAATAAATTAGCAAACATCCTACACCCTCATAAGCTTCACAGTTAATGAAAACACATTTTATTGTCACGTATGCCTGATAACGTCTTTATCATTTTTTAATTACCATATAAACCAGTTTCTTAGGGCTCTCACCCAAGACAACAAGTTTTAGCTGTCTGTTTAAATCCTAGCTACCATTGCTGTATTTTAAGTTTTAGATTCTCCTCAAATGACTTTTGAGTTTGTGAATCCTGGCACGTTATTCCTAAAACATGGTCCTTCAAAAGTAAAACTCAGTGCATTTGCGTGGTATGCCCCCGTACAGTGAAACTTCTACTGTGACGTGCTGACATTGACAACAGTGCCATGTTGCAGTAGAAATGCACCTGGGACCTGGAAACACATGCCCCTGACCTGTACCCCCTCCCAAAATCAACTCCAACTCAGAGTTGGAATCCTAAGTAAGAAAAAACACTCTCTGATATGTGTGTGGCTCCATGCTGACCACAAATCGTGGCTGACATGGAGCTTGGTGCTGTGATGCCAGTTGACGTGTTTCTTGTCGAACTGGCATCGTAGAGCCCATTTGTGCTAATCTTGATCTTTAACTTATGGTTCACAGATTTTTGTAAGCAAGTAGATTCACAATTCCTTGTAACTCATTTTATGTTATAAATAGATCAGATACTGTAAGGGGGCTAGATTTTACAACAGGGTTCAGTATGCTCCTGCAGTGTGCCAGACAGCAGCTTTGTTTGTGACAATAGCAATAAATTGTAAACCAGTGCTAAAATATGAAGTACTTTACTTTTTATAGCCACTTGCTGGCAATTTTCTCTCAAATACCACTGCGACCTATACAGTTCCCTGGCCCTTCTCTCACTCTCGGCCCGCAGACAAATTCACTGCACAAGAGTTGCTGCTAAATACTGGACCCAAACCCTTCCTCCTTTATCTGGGTGCTACCTTAATATCTCAACCCCCATCTGCCTACTCGCTACGTCACTCGGATACCAGGCTTTTCCAAATCCCTCTCATGCGCACCTCTATGGGTCAGGCGGCATTCAAGTACCATTTGCCAAAACTCTGGAATGACCTGCCTGCTGATATCCGCCACTCCTCCAATCATAGACACCTCAACACCCGCCTCCTCGAACATTTCCTTATGGCCTGCTCTTGCTCCCTGCCTACACAGTCTTAAGTCCCCCAAGTCCTACAGGTCTCCTCCACCTGGTAGATAACAACTTAAGCACTGGCACTGGGTGCACTGGGTTCGCACCCTAGCTTGTTCCTCTCTTAAAACTGTCAACTTGTAGTGGATATAAATTCCCAGTGCTATGTATGGGAATTCACTGTGCATGTTATATGTTTATATACTGTATAGGTTTTGCATGTCTGCCCTAGCTACCTATTGTATGTCTCATAAACTTCTATGTACAGATCATATATGTATTGCTGTCCTTCACCTATGTCCCCTCCTCTGATTTCCCCCAGGTCGCATCTGGAAACATGTGGTTCTAAGCTCAGTATGCCTGCTTGGTTAAACTCTTAAATAAATAAATAAATAAATAAATGGACATAATGGGTACAAATGGTGGACACATCCCATCCATAACTTTTAGCACTGAAGTGCCCTAAGTGTAGCACTTTATTCTAATGCCTACCATTTTTGATGGCGGCATTGAACATTGCAAGGTCTTCTAAAATCTAGGCTAACCATGTTTTCTTGGACATACATTAAATTAAAAAGATATTCATGGAAAGTTATCTTTTAAAGCAGCAGTGCAACAAAAAGTGTTTTTTCCAAAAAAGCTAGTTTCAGCTACAATTATTAAAAATATTACCATCCCTGTCAAATTTACTTTTCTAGGTACCTCACATGCTGCATACCATAATTTTTCTTTTTTTCCTTTTTAATCCTAACCCTTACCAGGTTTATAATAGTTTCTCTAAGTGAAATCTGATGGCCGTCTTTTTTTTCTTGAGGAAAAAAAACTATATTAAAACATTTATAAAATACTCAGACTTTGATGGTACTAGAAAATTTTACCACCATATAAAACTGTAAGATGCCTGTAATCTTTTATAGTGACGAGAAAGGTAGGGTCATATTTTTTGCCCAATTTTGTTGCATTGCTGTAAGACATCCAACCAATGGTTACAGTACATGAATATTGCAATGATGACTTTCTTATGAGCAGCCAAGTATGGAACAAGTCATCTGTAACATGGACCTAGATATGTAACATATATAGAGATGGGCAAAGTCAGCAAAATTTGCTATGTGAAATAATCCACAAATTTAGAGCAATTCGAGGAGTGCAGATCGATCCATGAAGTGCAAATTTCTGCCCATAAAGTGCAGAATTTCACCCACAAACAGTGGAATTTCACCGATATGGGGCTTAGTTGGGGAATATTTCCAACATATTCAGCAGGCGGTCAAAAAGGGGTGAAAACTGTTTAAGTTTAAAGGAATATCATAGTAGCAGCACATGGTTATTCTGGGCATTGTATGTAGTCCATTCAGGGCAATTACAAAGGACCCCTGTGGTGATCAGATTACTATCTGGAAAGAAGGACCGATATAAACTCTGAATAACCTCTCTCAACATTCGACTAGTGGGAACAAGACTGGAATTACTGGCTGACAGCTATCTTACCATGTAAATGTAATGTTTGGATGAACCCAGGCTTCTGAGGCACCATCCTCCACATTGTTGGTGCCTCATGCTGAGCTCAGGGGCAGCTGATTTTGTGTGGGTACTATCAAATCCATATCTGCCAACATGGAATATGCAATTTAGTTGCAGGCTGGTCTCATTTAGCTTTTTAGAACTAAATGGGGTTCTGAAACAAACAGTGGCCCAACCTTGGTGAGTGACAGGGATGGCTGGTGATGTGTTAAGTGGATGGACTCCTCCAGAGGGATAACCTGTCAACACAGCTCCATCCCCTTTGGATTCAGTCAGGGAGCAGAATGTATTAGAAGTCCACTGAAGAAAAGGGAATGTCTCATCCCAGGCCTTAGTGGTAATTTGGTTCCTAAGAGAAGAAGCAACCCAAAAGCTGGAGTAAGATCTTTTTGATTGTAGTCTAGTGACTATGAGGTTCTTCTTTCTGTGATCTTCCTGTTTAATTGTTTTATTTTGCGTCTCCTAGTGTGTAGTATTTCTTTTGTATTTTACTGTATATTCAGTAATTTAATGGTGTAAATATTAATATTTGTATGTAACCCCTAGATGGCGCTACCCCAAGGGCTACTACCCCTGCTTGCTTGGCTACCGACAGGTTGAGAGGCTTAGGTTCTATGACGGGTGCCTCCACCCAGAGGTCAGAGTTGGTAGTGGTTAAACTAGCTCAGGTACAGCCCTCTGGGACACTGTGACCCCCCTTTGTTCCCACTAGTGGCCCACACAGTACACAGGAATTACCTTCCCAATACCCCACATATGAACACTTTTTACACATATAGATACTACTTGCCCACGAGACTGATTCTGCAACACATCTCTGAGGATCCCCTGTAAAACAAGGTTAAGCAACATACACAATACAATGCAATGCTGGCACTATATGTACTGACACCACAGACAGTATATAGTTCAATAACAACAAATCTGATTTATTTAGGGTACAGTAACACGGGAGGTGGCAATCAGGTTGATTTAGCTTGGCAATATTCAAATCACAGTACTATGCACACATATAGGGTCTAAAAAGTCACACTCTGGGAACCCAAGATGGGTTGGGGGGGCTAGTCAGGTCCGTTGCCTGGGGTTGGCTGGCAGGTGCAGATGGATGGGGCCCTGTAGGAAGAAAATATATGCACAACACACACTTGTAATCCAGAGCTGGATGGCTCAGTCCGTGAGAAGAACACACAAGGAAATCAGCTGACACACTTTGATTAAATGAATGTCGCAGAGTGTCGCCCTGATTTGTACTCACAATACCCAAGACAGTTACAGGATGGCTGGTGTTGCTTCTGGGTTTCCAGCATTCAGCACACACTTCAGAGTGAGGGGAATTAAGACTGCAATTCCCCACATGCACCAAGCACATTCATATGTAAAGGAAATTACTATACCAGGCAGGCTGCTCCTTGATCCCGATCACAAAGCACTGCAAAAACCTGGGAGCACTCGCGGTAGCTTCAGTCCCTGACAGGCCAATCGCACTTCAGCAAAATCTTTGGTCTTCTACAGGTTAAGCCTGGTTTCCACACTTCTGCTTCTTCTTCCTTCTACAACAGCTTGAATTCAGTCCGATTCAGCTGCACTAATGGCTGCAGACTGACTTGGGGGCCAACACACGCGCTTCCCGCGTGAATTACTCGCAGCACAGTACAGAGCTCCTTCTCCCTTCACTGTCTCTACTGAACTCAACTTTTCCAGCAACAGTGCAGGGCATTTCCTTTGGGCTCACAGCAGTTCGGTTGGCTGGTTCGGTTGTCAATCACTGTAGGGCGCCCTCTGTTGGTGCAAAAAGGTGCCAAAGTAAAAACGACATTTCCCATGAGCACCTGCCATACAATCCCCTTTGTTGCAGGCTCCAGATGGGGAGTCCAAGTTGTGATTTGCCAGCAGGCTCCATTTTAAGGACCTCCTTTCCACTGATTGGTCCAGTTCAACAGTTCAAGACCAAAATGTAGAAACTACACTGCCCAGTCCTTGCTACAAGTAAGCAGGTTAGAACAAACTGTATTTTCTTTATTACTCTAACAGATCACCAGCAAACAATCACATCTTTTAATTAGGCTCCCTCTGCGCATATAGCAATTGCAGAAATGGAGCACTTTGCCAGCAGCCCCAGTGGGATTCGGACATTGTAACACACAGTCCCCCCATTCCAATTAATTATGTCTGCAAGCAGACAGCCCTTAAAGAGACAGTACACAGAGGCTCTAAAGCACTCACTGCAGTGCCATTTAAACGGCTTAAACGCCGAACACCATCCAGACTTAGAGCACTTAGCAAACTCCTGGAAGACTTTTGGGAACCCCCATTTGCAGGGGGGGTACACCCTTCCTGGCCTGGAAAAACTTGGCATCCATGTCAAGTAAGTGCCCCCGTAAATTGCAATACAACATCATATACATTTATATCACTAACATATTAGGCTTATATGTGTAATCATCAGTTACCATATCATCTTTGCCAGAAACACATTTCTGATGCTTTTCAGAACATTACTTTTTACACAGCATTATACACACATTGTACCTTACTCAGGTTATTACCTCCTGCACATGAAACCTGAAGAGAGGGGACCCTTCCCTATCAGCTGTCTTAGGGCTGGATGGGGCAGGGGCACCATACCTAGAGAGTGAAACAAGTAACCTGGAGTTAGCACTTATGCTCAGTTTGGGCAATGAGCTCGGGGACACATTCACTCCCTTATGGACCACATTGAGAGGCAAATCCACAGGCTTCCCAGGAGAATCGCAGCTGAAGCATACTACAGGCTTTAGAGCTCTACCAGTCTTTCTAGGGGGAACTGTTACAGTCTCTGCATTTTGATCCTCACTTTCAGCATGATCTTTACTTGCCAGGGGGGCTTCTTTTGGGGTAGCAGGGTTAAAACTTGAGGCACTGTCAGCTCCAGTATTTGCAATTTCAGGGTCACAACACTTGTTTCACAAGGAGAGCATTCTGGCACTGGCAGGGAACTATCGTCACACTTGAAAAACTCTTCCTGTTCTGGCATGTCACTGGTCTGACTCAGAGCATCTGCCTCTGTCTCAGGTAATTCAAACAGTTCCACCATACACAGTGATTCCATGTCATCCGACTTAACACTCTGCACTTCAGTCTCTGTGAGCATTGGCTCCAAGGACAAAGCTGGGGGCTTAGGCAGTGCAGAAGGCCCATCTTCATCTCCATAATTGACTAGGGGATTGTCTTGAAACAATTGACTCAATTCATAAGAAGGGTAGTACCCAAAGTTGCATTCACTTTCCTCCGAGGTAGACTGACAGTAATCTTCAACTGGGATTTGCTGTGGAGACAGCTCTAACTCAGTATCGATAGGTGCAGACTTCCTCTGTCTTTGCTTAGCAGCAGCTCTGGTCACCGGTCCAGGGGGAGCACTTTCTGGGGGCTCAGACTCAATCAATATTTGTCCAATGGGCAGCAGATGATTTTGATGCATTGTCTTAACATCTTTTTAATTATTTTCAGGCCTTACTTTGTACACAGGCAGTTCATCCAGTTTGCCTACTACAATGTGAGGGAGATGATGCCACCTGTCAGCAATCTTGTGTTTGCCATGCAGTCCCAGATTTCTTAGCAATACACGATCTCCCTCCTGAAGTTCTTGGGCTTTCACCTTTTTATCATACCTTTCTTTGTTGGCCAGATTTCTTTTGGCAACCATGGTTTGGGCCAGTTGGTATGCATGATTCAGCTGGGCCTTTAACTTTTGCACATACTGTAAATAATTATCAGCTCGAACCCCATCAGGAGAAACTCTGAAACAAACATCTACTGGTAGTCAGGCTTCTCTTCCAAACATCAGGTAGTAGGGGGAGAACCCAGTGGCATCACTTCTGATGCAGTTGTAGGCATGTACCAAGGTGCTAATTTGCTGGCTCCACCTGGGCTTGTCTTTGGGGTGGAGGGTGCCCAGCATGTCCAACAGAGTGTAGTTAAAACGTTCAGGCTGTGGGTCCCCCTTGGGGTGGTAAGAGATGGTTCTGGACTTTTGCACTCCCCACAGAGAAAGCAACTCTTTGATCAAATGACTCTCAAAGTCTCTCCCTTGGTCAGAATGGATTTTTTTTTGTGGAGCCCCATAGTGAGCAAAAAAGTTTTCTACAAGTACTTTTGCCACAGTGGATGCCTTCTGGTCCTTGGTGGGGAAAGCTTGAGCATATCATGTAAAATGGTCAGTGACCACCAGCACATTACTAATATTTCTTTGATCTGGCTCCAAATTTAGAAAGTCAATACAGACCAGCTCCATGGGGGCGCTGGTGGTGATGTTAACAAGGAGGCAGCCTTTTGGGGCAAAGCTTTCCTCTGTAAGCAATGACTACAAGTTCGAATGTGTTGTTCAGCATCAGCCCCCATTTTAGGCCAACAGAATTTGGAACTCACCAAGTCAAGTGTTCTGTTTATACCAGGGTGCCCCATGTGGTTGTGTAGGGACCTCAGCACTAAGTCTCGGATGGCAGTGGGCAAAACTAGCTGCTGTTTGTCTATTTGTCCCCCCTCTGTCTACTGTTTCTCGGTATAACAGTTGATTAATCAGTTTCAACTTAGTACCTTCCTTGTATAACAATGCAGATCTCAAATCAGTGGAGCATAACTTGGATACATCTTTCCCTGCATAGAGGGCTTCTAGAGCTGATTTGATCATAGGATCTCGGGATTGAGCCAGCTGAATACTGTCATTGTCTAGCTGAGGCAGTGCACCAATGTCTAATGCAGTAAAGTGGCAATAAGCAGCAGGTATGCAATTCTCAGAGGGCCCCAAGCAATCCACTAGACAGTCCACTGCATACATGGATACTTGTTCCTCCCTGTCAAACTTCTGGCATAGCGCGCTCGAATATCAGGTTCTGACAGTCTGACCCATTCATTTCTGGAAACAGGCCTCCGCGAGAGAGCATCAGCATCAATGTGGTTCAGGCCTGCTCTGTATTCAACAGCGTAATCATATGTAGCTAATGTAGAAAGCCACCCATGGTCAGTAGCATCCAACTTGGCTGAAGTCTGCACATAGGTCAAAGGATTCTTATCAGTTTTTACCAGTATCTGAACCCCATACAAGTACTCGTGGAATTGGTCAACAATGGCTCACTTCAAAGCTAGGAACTCTAACTTATGCACCAGATAGTTCTTTTCAGATGGGGTCAGACTTCTGCTGGCAAAGGCCACTGGTCTCAGGCCATTCTCGTGCTCCTGGTACAACAGAGCCCCCAAACCTTGCAGGCTAGCATTAGTGTGTAGGCCATAGGGTTTTGCTGGATCTGCATAGGCAAGGACAGGAGTGTGAGTGAGTTGATATATGATCTCATGAAAAGCAGCTTCACAATCAGGTGTCCATCGGGCTTCAAAGACTTCACTGGGGCAAAAATACACTCTCTCATCCTCAGGGGAAGCCAACCTCTTATATTTTTTGTTAGTAGGAGGGTAACCTTGAATAAGATTGAGTAGAGGGCGAATCACTCTTGAATAGTCCTTGATGAACCACTGATAGTAGCCACAGAATCCCAGGAATCTTTGCAGTTCATTTAGATTGTGGGGCTGTGGCCAGATGGTCAAGGCCTCAACTTTACTTGGATCTGTTTCTATTCCCTCTGTGGACACTCTGTGCCCCACATACTTTACAGAGGTTTGGAAGAACTGACATTTATCGATGGATAGCTTAAGGCCAAAGTCTTCCAATCGGTCCAACACCTTGAACAATCTGCTCTCATGTTCTTCCAGTGAGCTGCCAAACACAATAACATAATCTAGGTATACCAGGCACTCTGATAAGTTCATGTCCCTCACTGCACGCTTCATCAGTCATTGAAAAGTGGCTGGGGTGCCTGAAATCCCTTGAGGCATCCTCATGAATTCATAGAAACCAAGCGAACAGATAAAGGCTGTCTTTTCATGGTCTTCTGGGGCCATCGGGATCTGGTAGTACCCACTGCGAAGATCCAACACTGAGAACCACTTGCTACCGTTCAGGCAGTCTAAGGTATCCTGAATGCTAGGCAATGTGTACTGATCAGGGATAGTCCTCCGGTTCAAGGTGCAATAATCCAAGCACATCCTTACTGTCCCATTCTTTTTTCTCACTACCATGATAGGTGAAGCATATGGGCTTCTGGATTCTTGTATCACACCAGCAGCAAGCATCCTTTGCAGTTGCCGTCTCACATCATCAGGTGCCAGGCGTCGAGACCTCTCATGAAATGGCCTTTCATCTTGTAGCCGGATATGGTGCTCAGCTTCTTGCACACATCCCATGTCCCATTCCTTTAAGGAAAACACTTGGTCTTTCTGGGCAAGCTTCTCACTGATCCTCACTTTCCAGTCAGCTGCCAAAGGGGAGTCACCGAAAATGAACAAGTCGGGCGTCACTCTGTCACTCTTCCCTGAACTCTTGTTGCTCGGTAGCACTGCAGTATCTGCACAATGTACATTAGCCAGGGTGCAACCTCTATTTACCCAAATCTCTCTATCAGACACACTATGAACTTGAACCATTACCCTTCTGGCATAAGCATGGGCTCTGGCAGGCAAAATACTAGTCTTGACCAGTAGTCCTTCCAGCAATTTTCCATCGCCTGGTGCATCCAGCATAAGTATTTTATTCTTTACATCCTTTCTGATACAGACCTCCCCCTGTAAGGTACACTGGGCATTTGGAGCCAGGATCAGAGACTCAGGATCCTTCTTCCAGACAATTCCAACTGGTTCCTCTGGTTCCACTTTGTCAGCATCTCTCTGTGCCTCATAGGCCTTCTTGATCAAGGCCATAATTCTTGAAGCTCTACCAGTCTGTGACCCCTGTTTCTCATAACACAACTGTGCCAACCATCCAAACATATGCGCATTCGTCCCACTTAGTAGAGGAACCCCATCATACAGTCTGGTAGGGGGACATACTAAGGCCAGAGTCTCTACTTGCTTGGCCACTCCAGCCATGGAGGTGGGAAAAGATAGCCAAACTCGGATATATCCAGAGTAGGGGTAGGCCTTCTCACTTAACCCCCAGACATGCAGCCCCTCCAACGGTTGTGAGGGTACATCAGACAAATGCTTCTGATACCAGTCTTGGAACATAATTGTCACTTGGGAGCCACTGTCTAATACAGCTCTTGTAGACACTACATTCACCTTTACAGTGGTCTCCATGGAGGGACCCACTATTCTGGACCAGTCTGGAGAGGTGGTAGCAGGGGCCTGGGCAACTGACCTTGCCACAAAGGGATGTGAGTTAGCATTTTTGGGACCCTCACTGGGATCATTTCGTTCACCTCTTAACCACTGATTTGTTCTCTGAAGCTCTCCTTGTAGCCTATATACAACTTTGTCTGTGTCTGTTGGGGACCAGCATTCTCTCTTCATGTGCCCATCCATCCCACAATTACAGTAAAACATACATTCTGGAGTTTGAGCTGGCTGAGGCGTCACACTGGGAGCCAGGGCAGGGCTACTACTAACTGGAAACCTTGGTGCCATCTCTGTCTGCGGCGTGATAAGCATTTGGAGACATCTCGTCAATTCCCCACTTCCATGGTCAAGACATTGAGTTTTGAGCTGTTGTCAGTAGGATTTGCCTGGGTGGGTACCCCCAACCCCAAAGCAGATGCAGTCAGATGAGGGTCGGGGCCTGTACTTGCAGCAACAGCCTTCATATAAAGAGACTGTTTTTTATTTCCCTGAACTCCCTCAGCAGTTCACCTGGCACACCCTCATTGGTCCACACTTCAGAAGAACCTTCCAATGGTATAATCACTTGGGCTGCACTCACCCCAGAATTAAAATCCCCCTCCTCATCTTCAACCTCCCGAAGTTCTTTTATCAAGTCACAATAGTCCGGTGGGTTACCCCTTCTGTCTGGGAGCCTTAATTGAAGGAGTTGCGATTTAGAATGCTTTGCATGTTGTAGTAGGTGCTCCAACCTTACATGGTTTAAGTCACTGGCGACTACCCCACTTTTTCGGTAAGCCTTCTGCAGAGCTCATTTCAGATGAGTAACATATGCAGACAAACTTTCCCCTGGCCACTGTTTCGTACCTTGAAATTTCCACATCAAGCTCTCCGCTGACTCAGTGCTCCCAAAATTTCCTTCAAGTGCAGATAGGTACTTCTGGGCAGATGCATCAGGATTTGTGGACCTCAAAAATGTTATGGTCTCTAGGGCAGGACCCCTCAAACTTTCTATGATTATTTTACATTTCTCAGCCTCCACACGCTGCCATTCAGGTATCAGGGGGAACACAATCTATCCAGGTGTCCCAATCATCCTCCCCTGGAGGGGTGGGGAGGGTGCCAGAGAAGATACTCAACCTTCGGAAAGAGTCGTGACTAATGGCAGGTGCAGATATAGGAGCCTGCATTGGTTCAGCCACAGAAAAAGGGGCCAAAACAGGTGCTGGAGTGGGAGGGGGTGTTGGGGGAGGAACACCCTCAGGTGGCAGAAATAACTTCTTAAGTCCTCCACAGTTTTCCCTTCCTCCAGCAACAACTTAGCAAATTTCTCCTCAAAAGTCTCAGATAGTACGGGAGGCTCATTCCCCCACCCCGGGTCTTTACTGTCCTTAGTTATCACTTTCCAGACAGTGAGGACTCCCTCTGGGGTAATAGTCTGTGGCACTTTGGAGCTATCTATGGGGTCCTTATACTCTACTAGGGCCATGAAAGTGTGGGCGAGCAGATTAGCATGTCAACCCACCACCACAGGGTTTTCTAAACCTTCCACCATGGAAAGTACCCCCTCTACAGTTTCCATATTGGTACCCAGGGGGATGTCCAGGATAAGCATAGCATTTTGGGGGTCGATCTCCTGCCCAGCACACCACCACACCAACTGGTGCACAGCCACTTCTGTCGGGGTATCCATTTATTTTTAACAGTGATTTGTAAATGTGGCCACAAGGGGATGCTCATCCCAGCAGTAGCCTCCAAGATGTAACCCCTAGGTGGCGCTACCCCAAGGGCTACTACCCCTGCCTGCTTGGCTACCGACAGGTTGAAGGGCCTAGGTTCTATGACGGGTGCCTCCACCCAGAGGTCAGGGTTGGTAGTGGTTAAACTAGCTCAGGTACAGCCCTCTGGGATACGGTGACCCCCCCCTTTGTTCCCACTAGTGGCCCACACAGTACGCAGGAATCACCTTCCCAATACCCCACATATGAAAACTTTTTACACATATAGATACCACTTACCCTCAAGACTGATTCTGCAACACGTCTCTGAGGACCCCTGTAAAACAAGGTTAAGCAACATACACAACAATGCAATGCTGGCACTATATGTACTGACACCACAGACAATATATAGTTCAATAACAACAAATCTGATTTATTTAGGGGACAGTAACACGGGAAGGGGCAATCAAGTTGATTTATCTTGGCAATATTCAAATCACAGTACTGTGCACACATATAGGGTCCAAAAAGTCACACTCTGGGTACCCAGGATGGGGGGCTAGCCAGGTCCGTTGCCCAGGGTTGGCCGGCAGGTGCAGATGGATGGGGCCCTGTAGGAAGAAAATATATGCACAACACACACTTCTAATCTGGATGGCTCAGTCCGTGAGAAGAAAACACAAGGAAATCAGTTGATACACTTTGATTAAATGAATGTCGCAGGGTGTCGCCCTGATTTGTACTCACAATACCCAAGACAGTTACAGGATGGATGGTGTTGCTTCTGGGTTTCCAGCATTCAGCACACACTGCAGAGTGAGGGGAATTAAGACTGCAATTCCCCACATGCACTAAGCACATTCATATGTAAAGGAAATTACTATACCAGGCAGGCTGCTCCTCGATCCCGATCGCAAAACACTGTAAAAACCCAGGAGCACTCGCTGCAGCTTCAGTCCCTGACAGGCCGTTCACGCTTCAGCAAAATCTTTGGTCTTCTGCAGGTTAAGCCTGGTTTCTACACTTCTGCTTCTTCTTCCTTCTACAACAGCTCGGATTCAGTCCGATTCAGCTGCACTAATGGCCGCAGACTGACTTGGGGGCCTACACACACACTTCCCACACGAATTACTTGCCGCATAGTACAGAGCTCCTTCTCCCTTCACTGTCTCTACTGAACTCAACTTTTCCAGCAACAGTGCAGGGCATTTCCTTTGGGCTCACAGCAGTTCGGTTGGCTGGTTCGGTTGTCAATCATTGTAGGGCTCCCTCTGTTGGTGCAAAAAGGCGCCAAGGTAAAAACTACATTTCCCATGAGCACCTGCCATACAACCCCCTTTGTTGCAGGCTCCAGATGAGAGTCCAAGTTCTGATTTGCCAGCAGACTCCATTTTAAGGACCTCTTTTCCACTGATTGGTCCAATGCAGTAGCTCAAGACCAAAATGAAGAAACTACACTGCCCAGTCCTTGCTACAAGTAAGCAGGTTAGAACAAACTGTATTTTCATTATTAATCTAACAGATCACCAGCAGACAATTACATCTTTTAATTAGGCTGTCTCTGCGCATATAGCGATTGCAGAAATGGAGCACTTAGCCAGCAGCCCCAGTGGGGTTCGGGCATTGTAACACACAGTTCCCCCCATTCCAATTAATTATGTCTGCAAGCAGACAGCTGTTAAAGAGACAGTACACAGAGGCTCTAAAGCACTCTCTGCAGTGCCATTTAAACGGCTTAAATGTCGAACACCATCCTGACTTAGAGCACTTAGCAAGCTCCTGGAAGACTTTTGGGAACCCCCATTTGCAGGGGTTTACATGTATATTTAATATTCTCTGTGACTGTGCAGGGTTTATGGGACAGGTAAAATCCATTTACATTGAGCAAACTAGTGTTTCACTACCAAAGGATATGACTACCAAGTATGAAAATAACCCATATCTGATACAGAGCAGATGAAAGGTTCCTGGGAGTGACTGTAGGGTTGATTCTGCTGTCAAAAGTAAGGCTTTGCACTGGGTGAGCAGTGGCCAGTGAAGAGACTAGGACCAAACTGCAATACCCTGATAGTCAGCCAGGTGGTGGCAGCCTTGAACTACAAGGAGTCATCTGGGTGTCACTGTCCGGTCACTCTTGTGTGTGAGTATGTGACAGACGGGTGATAGCAGGATCGAAGTTTGTCACAAAATGATGTTGCACCTATGGCATAATTCTTCACAAACTAGCATCAAAGGTTTGTGAGCAATGTGCTTTCCGTGAAGTGCTAGGTGGCTGGCAGCAGGAAACTCTGAAAGAGGGGTAAGTGCTTACCAAGCACACAGTGAAATGGATTGCTAATAGAAAGGTTGCCAATTTACACACAGACAGAATATAGAGAGATACACAGTATTTTTACACTTCTTGTATTATTTATTTCTAGAAAGCTTTATGCAGCCTAGAAGGCAGTACGCCTGCCTCATATTAAAAGTGCAGTCTGGAACATCTGCAGGATCTGTGCCACAGGAGAAGGCTGACTTATGACATGGTATAGATGAGGGCAGAACTCATAGAGGCCCTTAAGAGAAGTGATCAGCAGGATGGTGTAGGAGAGGTTACTGAGGCAACTGTCCAGACAGAGGGCAGTAAAAGTAAGCCAAACCCTATTACTAGGGTACTTGTGCAACTAGACTAGATCGAAAGGATGCAACTGGAGTTGGCTCTGGTAAAGGCAAAGGCAGAGGATGAGCTTCAGAAAGTAAAAGTGGAGACAGAGCTGCAAAAGACAAGGCTGGAGGCAGAGTTGAGAGGGAGAGAGGTCTTGCCAGCACAAGTTCTAGATGAAGAAGGAGCGAGAGAAGGAGCACTGAGAGAGAGAGAGAGAGAGAGAGAGAGAGAAACAACACCAGTATGAGATCCTACTGCAGGAAGAGAGAGAGAGAGAGAGAACATGAACACAAGAGGGTGATTTGTAAGTACAATAGTCAAACAAAGATTCTGCACTAGAAGACATCATAGCAAACTGTCAGTGCTGGCAGAAGGAGTCCTGCACAAGAAATTAAAATTAATTTTAAAATGTTTTCCCAGTATCAGGACAGGGAAAATCTAGATTTATTTACTTCTTTTTTTATTGTTGTGTTTCTTCTGCCTCACATCCCTGGTCTCAGTGACACCCCCCCCCCACCCCATCACCAGCCTGTCTCATGGAGCTATGGGTTAACCACCACTTACATAGAACCATATTGACAGGGGGTTCTGCCACTTATGGTTATGTGGTGCCTGTGGGGGATGCTGATTGAGCAGGGCTGTTTCCTCCATTTTATCCCTGGGGCAACTGCATGTAACATATGCACTCACATGCAAAGATGCACATGCCCTGCATCTGCTGGCTCCACCAGTGCTGCTGCCCCGCTCCCGCCAGGTGGCAGGTGAGTGGTGGGATTTAGAATCCCTCCCTCTGAGGAAGGAGAGCCATCTTATTGTAACCCCCCTCTGAGGGCTTACCTGTGGTGCATATGGTTTTCCCCATTCTCTTTCTGCTGTTGGGTTCCCCGAAGTTGCTTTTGCACCGTGCGGGCATGGGTCCTTAACTGCGAGGTGCCAGCATGTTCACTTAGAGCCGGCACTTGTGCATGCACAAGCAATACCTTTGATTGCTGGCCCATGATTTGCAGGGGAACAGATAGTGACCCATTGGTCCCGGCACCTCTCCCCTGTTAACTGAGGGCCGATGACCTGGAGAATGTGGACGTAAAGCCACCATAGGGGCTAAAATTTAAGTTTAAATGTGGGCACCTGGCGAAGGCTAATGAATTATTCATGAGTCCTCATGAATACTAATAGGTTGCTGCCTGCCATCTGGGGGATACATAGATACATAGATACATAGACAGTGTTGGTAGATAAGGGCCTATGGCCCACCCAGTCTGCCCATTTGAGCTTGTAAGTTCAGTTTATGTTTTCGTAGAAGTCTGTTGCCCCTTACCCCTTGGATAGAGTTTCAGCAGCAGCGACAACTATGTAATGGGTGCTAATCTCTTACCGGTGGGCTTGTTTGACAGGGAGAAGTTAAAGCTATAATCCAGTGGGGTGTTTGACTTCCTAAGGTTTATTGTTGGGCTGCATTCACCCTCATAAGCTTGGGGATCTGTATGGACTCTATAGAACTTAATGGGAGCTGACATGTTTGTGACATTTAGCCCCCATATTATAGCCAATCAGTGATCTAGGTGCCCAAAACTTGGACAAAGGGACTCCTAGGAAAAGGAGACGACTAATTCAGGTGCCTAGATTATGCCTCAATAAATGAGCAGGAACTATTGATCTCTATGAATATTGAATATTGATAGGCTCCATCAGCCAATCAGGAGGCTGGGTTTTCAGCTGAAACAGGATGGACTTTCTGGGATTTCTTCAGTCTATTCCTAGGCTCTGTGTGAGTCAGGATTATTCTGTGAGCATGGACTTTGAACTTCAGGGGCTTACCCAGACCCCATTTGGAGATTTGCTGATTGGCAGAAGTGGATTGGAAGGGGAAAAGAGACTGAGCTGTGAGTCTGACTCCACAGGTCTTTGCTGCAGGACTGAGAAAGGAAAAAGAGGAAGAGACTGAACTATGAACCCATTTTCCCCAGGTATTGAGAATTTTCTTGATGAGGCCCATCTGCAGCTGAAGAAAAGGTTGTGGGCACTTCTTAACTGGAAAGTGTGAACTGGTGTGCAGGGGCTGTTGTTCTTGGGTCCCCTCCTGTTTGATTACACCTGTGCTTCTTGGAATAGAGGCTAGCACCCACTCAAATTGGCACTGGACTTAAATGGAGCGCCTGCCTGTGAATCTCTCTTGCCTAGAACTGAGTGCAGGGACTGCAGGAAGACCCCCGCCATTTGGGAGTCTTCACCCAGAACCAGGGAGGGAACTTGTTAACCCCTCTCAAGTGGGATTCACTGTCTCAGGAGGTCACTGGCACTAGCTGGAGTGCTAGGGCACCTGCAACCCATCGAGGGAGCCAGGCTGAGGAGCCACTCTCGGGTCTTGACCTTCTGGGGCTGGTGTTGTCCTGCCACAGTGCTCTGCAATGGGCCAGAAGTGGTTGAAGGTGACAAGCGGCCAGAACTACAATCAAGGTGACCAGCTACAAGATCCTTGAGCAAGTTCCATCCTGACAGAGGAATCCCGGATGGCCTGTGTCTGCTTTGCTGTACTAAACAAGGAGCTCCATATCCAAGTTGTTGAGGTCAACAAGAAGTGAGTACCCAGTACCTGGCTACTGGAAGGGAAAAAGGGAAATTGGAGGGTTTTCTTAAAATCATTTCTTTAACAAGTTTCAGGGTCCCAACAGTCGGCCAGCCCATGGCACTAATCAGACCTGCATCTAGTGGGTACGCCGAGAGACAATTTGGGGACACTGGTACTAGTGGGGGTGGGTTCAACCTGTGAGCCCAAATACTCATTAGTGTTGCTTACTTCACTAACTTTTCTCTTTCCTTTCACAGCAATCCTTTTGTCCTGGTATTCCTTCCCTAGTCCTTACCCCCTGAATAAAGCTGTGAATTTGTTTGTTGAAACTGCTGTGTTGGTGAAGTTCATTGCAGTGGCCTATTGCCAAGATATATGGTTTATGGTGGAACAAGGTTATTGGGGACACAATGTGCAGAGTGGTTAATTGGGGAGGTACAGTATCCCAGGGGCAGTACCAGGTGGATATCTGGCCCTCTGATATCTTACTCTGGGTGGAGGCACTGTGCTATTACAAATATTTCTGAGAATGAACTCCAAATTGGCACCAGCAGGATCCAGGCCACTTGCCTGGTATCAAGGACAGCAGGCAAGGGGGGGTAGCCCACTGACATACGGTGCTAAGGCTACATCTTCGAGGTACAGGTGGGATCTCCTGTTTGCCAGCCATGCGTGCACTGGAAAATCTGAGTGTTGGGACCCCTGCAGGGACTCCGGGCCCCCAAGCTTAGTCTGTACCAGCCTAAGTTTAAGCCTACTGAGGAGGATAAGATGAGGCTGGTGGAATGGAGTAGGGGTATGAAAAAGGATCACCAGAAGTCTTTCTTTTTAATGGGGTACCTCAGAGTTAGAAGAGGGGGAAGTTGAAAAGTGTGTATCCACCACAAAGAGACTGGGAATGGTAAAAGTACAAGGGAAAATGTTTGATTCAGCTAGGGGTACATTGACCATGCTGATAGACAGTACTCACTCCATAGAGGACAGTTGGATGCCTTGGGTTTTGGTGGTGGAGGCATTGGCTGAGGCTGTATTGGTAGTAACATCCTTTAGTGTGAGCTCCCTGGGGGGAAGGGGTCAAGGAGTGGGGTGCATTCCTATGCTGCCAAAGTTTGAGAAACCCCAGCCTGGTTCCATGCTTGTGGCCTTTGAATCGTACCATAAACTGAAGATGTTTTCGGGTTAAAACCTACCGCGAATAGTGAGGACAACTTGGAGGCCTAGATGGACCATGTCACCCCGTTAGTGCAAGACTGGCAGTGTTCTGAAGTTGAAAAGTGGGAACGATTAGTAGAGAGTTTACGGGGTCCCGCTTTAGAGATTTTACATTCTTTACGAGCCACAGATCCCGAAGCCCCAGCCCAGGTATATTTCACTGATTTGGAAAGCATATTTGGAAGTCCTGAATCCTGTGAGGACCTCATGTGGAAGTTTAAAACCACTAGGCAGTGGGAGGGGGAACTGTTGTCTGCTTTCCTGACCCAGGTGGAAAGGGCATTGCAGAGGGTGTTACGGAAGAGGTGGTAGCAGCCCAATACCTAAATCTGATTAGGTTGGAGCACATAGTGAAAGCCACTTGTTATTCCCCTTTATTAGTGCTACAGTTGCTTTTAGCAGACAGGAAGAATACACCCCCACATATTGGGTTTTGGTACGGGAGGTCTGAGAAGCCAAAGAAGAGCAGAGGCACTGGGGGATGCATAAAGCCTCCATTGCTGTGTTGCAGATTGAATGAGAGGTATCCTCTGGTGAGGTACAGGAATTAAGGACTTTGTTGAGGGAGTATAAGGATGTAGTCGCCTCAGCTAAACTAGCTGTGGGTTCAGGTTCGAGTAAGACTCCCGGAATGGGTGGTATAGTCCCAAAGATAGGCTTGACAATGTTTGGCACTGGGTCTCCCACCCTGGTAACTCCCTCTGATGCAGGGGTCAAGGCTCAAGTAGATGAATTAGTCTGGAGGGTAGCTGAGCTAGAGAGGGTGGGGTATTCCGGTTGCTGCCCAGGGAAATGAGAGGGTTGTAGAATGGAATCACGTAGCTCAGACTGCCCCAGTGGGAATGCCTGGGGCTCATTCAGCACCAACAGCCTGGCATCAGCCACTGGAACCCATCATTTACTATAGGTGTGGGGGTGAGGGCCATATACAGAGGTGGTGTAGAGCACCCTTAGACTATTCGTCTAACAGAGATAGGGCACCCACCAACCCAGCCTGCAAACAGGGAAACTATGGAGTGTCCCAGTAGAGGAGTGCACCAGAGCCCCTGGCAGGTCTAGCTCAATGGCTCACACAAGAGTTTCATCTGGCAGAACCATCACATCAGTGCCATTAGACCAACATCACCATCAATGGAGTCCCTCCCTGGACTGTTCTGGATAGCAGCTCCCAGATTACCATTATTTTTAAATCCTGGTACGATTAGCATTTACCAGACATGGAGATACAGTCACTTGAGGGACTGCATGTGTGGGGCCTCAGTCAAAAGGCCTACCCGGCACCCACGGGAGCTTTGGAGAAGATGGGAAGGGGAGGGCCTTCTACCAGATAAGTACTGGTCCTTCTTGTAGGTGGGACAAAGCTGACAGAACTGTGATGTATTTAATTGCTTTAGCATATTATTCGTATATGTCATAGTGGCAACCAGTTAAGGTACACTGAGGGCCCTTTGCCTTTTATATGTTTTTTTTTATAAACTATTCTCTCTCTTTTGGTAGCTTTGCCAACCTAATCTGATGGTTTGCTTGGGCTTTTGGGGATGGATTAAGATAAAGGGAGGGATAAAGTTAAGTCAAGACAATACTAACGTTGTTAATTGTGGATTGGACCTAATTATGGATGCATTAATGTGGGTGGGGGAGGTGGAGTTTTCATTGTTCTGGTATCATGTTGGATGGTAGGTTGGTGGGTTGGGGTGGAGGGGCTGTTAGGGTTTTGGTTATGTTACTGTTATGGGTTTTGGGTATCTTGGGGAGGGGACCTTTTGCACAGCACTCTCTATTTTCCGAGGCTTAATAGCGCAGGGCTGGTCTCTTGTTTGCTTAGGTTTTGAGTATACCTTATCGTATGGCTAGGCACATTAATGTGGTGACCTGGAATGTGCATGGACTTCGCCATAAATCAAAACAGTATAAGGTTTTAAAGCACCTAGATTATGTAAAAGCAGATATTATGTTTTTGCAAGAAACCCATCTGTTGAAAGCCGAAATCAGCCAGTTATGCAGACTTCAAGTTGGCCAGATTTTTACCTCAGAAGGGAGTTCCCAAAGCAGAGGGGTTATGGTTATGGTTCGTAAATCAGTCCCATTTCTTCCGACTCAAGTAATCGAAGATAGGTGTGGGAGGTATGTTTTGTAAGGAATTTTGTCAACTTTAGAAATTATTTTGGGCTCAATCTATGGCCCCAACACTGATACTCCCAAGCTTTTTGTCCAAATTATGGAGGTACTCTCTTCTTGGAGTAACCTGCCAATAGTGATGGGGGGTGACTTCAATCTGGTCATGGACCCGTCAATAGATAAATCTCACTTCGTTGGGAAAGGATTAACCCCGGGTCAGAGGGCCATTAGGGAGATGATGAACGGATTAGGCTTGTGCGATGTTTGGAGGGTGTTCCATCCATCTGTAAGGGATTTTACCTTTGCCTCACAAGTGCATAACACCTTATCCAGGATAGATTATGTTCTAATCTCCAATACTCTCCTGGCTGGGGTGTTAGACACGAATATTGTTTCCGGGCCATTATCGGATCATTCCATAGTAAAATGTCTTTACTTTTCTGCTCTACCTAAACCAGGGAGCAGATGGAAAATTAATAATCAGATACTAAAGGACCCCAAATTAGTTAAATACCTCTCAGCGTAAATAGCAGAATTTATCTCCTTCAACCTAAATTCCACCAATAAACCAGATATGGAGTGGGGGCTTTAAAGCTTTTATCTGGGGTATTTTGATTGGTCTGGCCTCCCGAAGAAAACGAGAAAGGCTGAATTCTATCTCTGAGTTACTATCCAAAATCCGTGATAAAGAGAGGGGCCTTTCTGATTCCTCCTCAGAGGCCTATAGACAAGAATTATTTTTGTTAAGGGACTCGTACCTTAGAATACTAAATGAACAAGCTGAATGGGCATTCATAAAATCTAAAGCTATTTTCACAGACCAAGGGGAGAAGGCTGGCCGACTATTAGCCAGAAGAATTAAGCAACTAGAGTCTTCTAGGTGGGTGCCAGCTATTCGTTCCCCAGAGGGGGGTCCAATCAAAACTTCCCCTGAAGACATTTTAAATGAGTTTGTAAAATACTTTAAAGGGATTTACGGACCCATGAAAGACCCTCCGTCTGCAGATAAGATAGATCATTTTCTGGGGGAATTAAATTTTCCATTATTGGGTGAATCAGACCGACTTCGGCTATTGGCCCCCATTACGGTGAAGAAGTAGACCGGGTTATCAAGTCCCTCCCATTAGATAGAACACCTGGCCCAGATGGCCTTTCCATAATTTTTATAAAACTTTTCCAAGGATTTAATTCCCTCTTTGTTACGATTGTTCCAATGTATCCTGGATGGTGAGGCCTCCGATAGTTCTCTTTTTGAAGCTCTAATTGTGCTCTTACCTAAGCCGGGTAGGCCCCCTGATCTTGTTGCCAATTATAGACCCATATCCCTTCTTAATAGGACATTAAAATTCTCACAAAGTTATTGGCCGATAGAATAAGCAAGGTCCTTCCCGGCTTAATTGGACCTGAACAGGTGGGATTTATAAAAGGTAGATCTTCTGCGGACCACTTGAGGGTCTTGGCTCATGTCTTCTCGGCCTCCAGGGATTCAGATCAGTCCATGGTCCTTGTCTCTCTGGATGTCGAGAAGGCCTTTGATAGGGTATACGGTAATTTCCTCATAAAAGTTATGAAATGTTTTGTTTCCCTCAACAATTTTGGGATGGATCCAAGCTATTTATAAATTTCCATCAGCAAGAATTACATGCAATGGAGTTACCTCATCCTTATTTAGACTTTTCCTAGGTACCAGACAAGGCTGCCCTCTTTCTCCACTCCTCTTTAATTTATACATTGAACCCTTATTATAATGGATTAAACAAGAACAGAGAATTCAAGGTATCCAGATTTGGGGCACACACTGAAAATCTTGGCATATGCAGATGACCTCCTTCTGCAGATCTCACATCCATCCTCTTCCATTCCAATTTTGTTAGATATTATTGATGAGTTTGGCTCTATTGCCAATTATAAGCTTAATATTAGTAAATCGGTGGTTTTCCTTTAAATTTTAGGACAAATATACATGAGATTGCCCCTTCGGGCTGGCTTGGAATGCTAAGCTTATCAAATATCTAGGTCTTACGTTAACTAGAGACACATCTCGCCTAATGCAGAGTAATTTGGACCCGGTGTTGCGTGATATTGAGACTGACCTAAGGAGATGGGCGATTATCCCCTTGTCCATTTGGGGCAGAATTAATCTGGTTAAAATGAATGTTTTTCCTCGATTATTTTACCCCATTACTATGTTAAATGTTTGGCTTCCAGTTAAATGGTTCAAGAGAGTGCATAGAATTATTTCCGGTTTCATTTGGAGTTATTTGAGATCCAGATTGTCTTATTTTAAATTGTCTGCTCCTAAGATATCCGGGGCTTGAGACTCCCCACTTTGCGTTATATTACTGGGCTAGCCATGCATGAAATACCTCGCTGGCTTAAAAAACAAAGAAGCGATTTACAGGTTGACAACTATGTACCACTATGGTTAGACTTAGAGGTATCCGGATCGTAGACTCGGCCTTGAACAGAGGCCTGCTATACTGTCCTCTGAAAGTTCTCCCCGCCTCACGGAAGACACCCATTGAAACCTCAGTTAGAATACATGTGCAACTATGTTCCTTTTAAAGTATTGTCATACTGGGGATCCGGCTCAACCAATAATGGGTAATCCTAATTTTCTAATAGGTGGAAAACCTATCTAAGATACTTGGCTACCTTTATTGGGAAAAGTGGCGGTTAAAGAGTTACTTGATGAGGGGGGTAAATTGCTTACCTCGATGGATATCTTGAGCAAGTTTCAAATTCCCCAGCGTCTGATATTTAAAATCTTCCAGCTTCACCATCTCCTAGTGGGGAAGCTGAGTACCCTGTCCGGGGACTGCGGCTTACGTGATTTTGAGGTAACTTTAACACCAATAGTCGGAAAAGCTCACGCCATTTCGGCAATATATAGTACCTTGATTGGCTGGTTGCACCCTAATATTTATGCCCCCAAACAATATTGGTTGCAATTGTTTCCAGAACACGTTTTTAACTGGGGAGCAATTTGGGGGGCGTGTCACAACTTTTTAGTACAAGACAGGCTGAGGTTAATGCAGTTTAAGTTATTACACAATTCTTATTTCTCCCCTGTAAAATTAGCCGAGAGGGGCATGGCCTCCTCATCTTCTTGTTTCAGATGTCAGCAAGGGGTTGGAGATTTACTCCATATTTTTTGGCACTGTCCGAAAATAACAGGGCTATGGGAGACTATAAAGAACAATCTCGATCCCCTTTTGGGACTTGAAAACTTATTTACCCTGATTTGTATTTTAGGAGACATGACTCGGGTTGGTGTCCGGTGCAGGAAATATCATATGGGTTGATTTCGGCTTCAGTCAAAAAACTAGTTTTGAGGCATTGGAAAGATAGCATAGAGATTTCGTATGGCGAATGGTTGCAGGAATTCTTAGCTAATCTCAGAACAGATAGAACCATTGCAAGTTTGCAGTATAAACTCTCTAACTTTAATCATACCTGGGGTTCTTTATACACCTTTTTTTCTGTGCCACTGTAATTGGTAATTAGTTTTCCAGCCAGTCTGCATCTGAGTGCTGTGCAAAAGGTGGGTGGTTGGGGGGGTTGGGGGTTTTAGGGTGTGGGGTAAGGTCTACATCCTGATAATCTGTTTTTTTAATGGCAGTTATTTTCGCTGTTATCTTGGTACCCTTCTGGATGTACTCCTTAAAGTTGTTAAATTTTAATAAAAGTTGAATTAAAAAAAAAAACCTACCCTTATCTTGGCTATGTCAAAGTATGGATGGCATTCCCTGTTAAAGTGGCTGGAGTGAGTGAAGCTGTAGAGACCCTAGCTTTGATTTGCCCAGAAGCTAACATCTTCAATTGCGTGCCTGTATTAGTGGGCACAAATGCCCATATGTTTGGACATCTGGCCCAGTTGTGTCATGCTCAAGTGGCTGAAAAAAGTGGTGAGAAATGCCTGTTACACCTCCTGGTCTGGGAGGCCTACAGAAGGAAGGGGCAATCCCCTGTTGAGGAGCTTGATGATCCAGTGGGGATAGTGTGGAGAAGAGATGGAGATGAAATTATGATCCTGCCAAATGTGGAATGCAGCATTGCTGGTGTGGTAAAATTAAAGAAGAATGTCAAGAATCAGATATTGATGTTGGATGCCCTGGATGAACATGAATTGTTGGTGGGACTGTTAGTCAAGCCCAACATTTTGCCAGCCAGAGCGCATGCATTTGTTCAAAGGGTGAATGTGCAAGTGAAGAATGTCATGGATAAGGAAGTGGTGGTGTGGAAGCGGTGGGCCCTGGCTCAAATATATTGGGCCAACACCGCAGTGCACACCACTGCAGTGAGTTGAGGTGCTCCAGTGGGACTTGATCCAGAATTGATTGATCTGAGTGATTTCCCCATCCCGGGGGGAATAGAAAAAGATAGTGAGGAAAAAGCTGACTTCTTGGATGGATGTTTTCTCCCTGTATGAGTGGAATGTAGGGTGTGTGAGTGGAAAGCAGCATCTGATATGACTCATGGATGACAAGCCTTTTCGAGAGAGGTCAAGGCAGCTGGCCCCAGCTGATATTGATGGTATCCGGCGGCACTTGCAGGAGATGCTGGCTGCAGGGATTATTCAGGAATCTAGGAGCTACTATGCATCATCAATTGTGGTGGTGAGAAAGAAGAGTGGGGCCATACAAATGTCCATGGACTACCACACCCAGAATAAGCAGACAGTGCCAGATTAATACACTATGGCCAGAGTACAGAATGCACTGGACTGTTTGAATGAAAGCCAATGGTTCTCAATTCTGGATCTGTGGAGTGGCTACATTCAGATTCCAATGGCCCTTCAGACCTGAAGAAGATGGCTTTCATATGTCCCCTTGGATTTTAAAAATTCCTGAGAATGCCACAGGGGATCTTTGGTGCACCTGCCACTTTCCAGTGCCTGATGGAGAAAGCTGTAGGGATATGAACTTGCTGGAGTATTTGATCTACCTGGATGACATCATCGTGTTTGGAAAGATCTTGGAGGAACAGGAGACCAGGCTGATGAAGGTGTTGGACCATCTAGAAGAATTTGGACTGAAGCTGTCCATTGATAAATGCCAGTTCTTCCAGACCTCAGTCAAGTATGTGGGGCACATCATCTCAGAAAAAGGTATACAGACTGACCCCAGCAAAGCTGAGGCCCTTACCACCTGGCCTAAGCCACGAACTTACATAGGTTACATAGGTTATACAGAGCTTTTTGAAGACCGAGGTCCATTATAGCTTGCGATGAGATTAAAGAATACCCTGAAATTTGTTAGTAACAAGGTGGGTGTTGAGGCGTGTCTTAAACATGTTCATATTGCTGCTCACCACAACTTCAATTGGAAGCTCATTCCATATCTTGACCATCCTAACTGAAAACCACCGCTTCCTTTTATTTGTGTTGAATCTTTCCCAAACTAGCTGTATGGGGTGAGCTCTGGTGTTATATACCTGGCCCTTACACATAAGGCCTAGTTGTTCCCACAATTGTATGTCAGTCAGGGCCTTGTAGATCAGGTACATGCCAGCCCTCAGCCTACGGAATTCCAAGGAGTATAGACCTAATTTTTTTAGTCTGTTATCATAGTCTAATCCCCTGACCTCCTTAATCCTATGAGTTGCCCTTCTCTGTACCCTTTCAATTGCTTTTATCTCCCCTTTGCCTCCAGGTGCCCAAAACTGGGTGCAATACTCAATGTGGGGCCATACCAGGGAGGTATAGAGTGGAAGCAGAACCTCCTTGTTCCTACACGTAATATGTTAGTTTATACAGTGTAGTACACTGCTGGCTTTTTTGATGACCTGGTTGCAGTGCCTCTTAAAGATAAGATTGTTGCTAACTCTGATGCCCAGATCTCTCTCATCCTACACTTTCTTTAATGCCAACCCACCCAGCAAATATTTAGACTGCATGTTATTTTTCCCAAGATGCATCATGGTGCATATATTGGTGTTGAAGGTTAACTTCTTTTCCTTTGCTCAGTGTTCTAGTTCCTCCAGGGCTGTTTGTAAGGTGTCTATGTCCTCCTGGTTGTTGACAATGTGGCCAATTCATGTATCATCAGCTAACTTAGACACCCGTACTCCTGTAGTAGTACCCATTGAGGAGATATAGATGTTAAAGAGACAAGGGCCAAGCACGGATCCCAGGGGCACCCCACTGGTCACTTCTGTCTACTCTGAACTCTGAAGGAATTACAATGGCTACTGGGTTTCTGTGGCTATTATAGAAGATTTGTAAAGGACTACACTCGAGTGGTGTGGCCCCTCTTGAATCTCGTACAGGGATATCTGCCCACCAACAAAAGTAAGAACGTTGCTATGCTTGGGGACTCTGCTAAACCCACATGCTATTTCTGCCCATCTAAACTATTTGATGAGAGGTGGAATGGGGACTGCGATAAAGCTTTGAAGGACATCATCTATTGCTTGACCCATGTCCCTACTGACCCACAGAAACCCTGTGTACTTCATACTGATGCAAGTTTTAGTGGATCGGGGCCATGTTATATCAAGAACACCCTGAAGGTTAACTCCCAGTTGCATTTGCCAGTCAGAGTTTAAACCTTTCAGAGTGGAAGTATCCTGTTCATAAGTTAGAGTTCCTGGTATTGAAATGGGCCATAGTCGATCACTTTCATGACCATCTATATGGGGCCAAGATCACCGTGAAGACAGATAATTAACTTACCTATGTGCAGACCACTGCAAGCTGGACACAGCTGGTCATAGGTGGCTATCAGCCTCATCCACTTATGAATACTGCATGGAGTATCGACTGGGCCTGAACCATGCAGATGCTGATGCTTTGTCAAGGTAGCCCCATGCCTATAGTGATGAGAGCTCCAGCTGGATTAGAATTTTGGAACAAGCTGTAAAGGCTTTGGACAAGGAACATGATGATGAAGAGACTTCCCCCCCGTGAGGACCCCTCCCTTGTCTGGTAGAATATCTGGGAGCATCGGGAGGCTGCCTTACAGTTGCCTATTGCTGGCTGGCCACCCTAGATGTAAGGTCCCTCCCACAATTAACTACTCAAGACTCACAATGAGAGCAAAGGGCCAGCCCAGTCACCGGGAAGATCAAACAAGTGCTTCAACAACAGGGGATCCAGGAGCAAGTGAACACAATCTATCCCCTGGCATGGCTCTTGCTACATGAATGACCTAAGCTGTCACTGAAGAAGGGGTTGTTGTATAGAGAGATCCAGGACTAGCAGGGGGACCCTTGAGAGCAGTTGGTGCTCCCGGAGAAGCATGTTAAGACTGTGTTGAAGGCTCTGCATGATGATATAGGGCATTTAGGCATGGAACACACTTTGTACCTGGTCAAGAATCAATTTTATTGGCCCAAGATGGGGGTAGATGTAGAGATGTATTGCAAAAGCTGCATGAGATGTATAAAGTGGAAGACACTCCCCCAGAGGGCTGCTCCCTTAGTCAACATCAAAATTAGCTGCCCTATAGAAGTGGTATGCATAGACTTCCTTATGTTGGAACCTGACTCATGCAACATCCCCAACGTACTACAGACCATTTTACCCAATATGCCCATGCTTACCCCACCAAGGACCAGTACACTGCCACTGTGGTGAAGATATTGGTGTAGAAGTCTTCCATGCATCATGGTACCCCCACCAGAGAATCCACTCTGATCAGGGCCATGATTTTGAAATCCAGCTTATTAAAGAACTATTGTCATTGTGGGGTATCAGAAAGTACCGGACCATGCCTTACTATCACCAAGGTGACCCTCAACCAGAGAGATTCAAGCAGATACTGTTAGACATGCTGGGCACCTTAGATCCTCAGGACAAGTGCACATGGAGTCAACGGTTGAGCAACCTGGTCCACGACTATAACTGCACATTAAATGATGCTATGGGATTCTGTCCCTACCAGCTCATGTTTGGGAGGGAAGCCCATCTGCTGGTGGACCTGTGCTATGGAATCTCCTCAGATATCTGGGGGCAAGAGACTATTTGCAGTATGTGAAGAAGCTGAAACAACAACTAGATGATGCATAACGTCTTTCTTCAGAAATTGCCACAAAGAGGAACCAAGCAAATAAAGAACACTATGATAAGAAAGCACAAGCCCAGGATTTGGAAGCAGCTGATGGAGTACTACTACAATAGTTGGGCATACCAGGGAAACATAAGATAGCCGACAGATGGGGCGACACCCCATATATCATCTTGGAGAAGCTTTCAGGCCTACTGGTGTACAAGATTTGACCTGAGGGAGAGACTCAAGGGCACAAGATTATTCATCATAACCATCAGGGGTGCAACTAGCATGAAAATTTGGGAGGGGCTAAACATTTTTCAAGGTGGAAATCTTGTTTATAAATGCTGGGGGTCTGGGGGCCTCCAGGCCCCCAGAAGCTATGGAGTACTAAATGCTCTGTGCTGCATTTTAGAGCATATTTTGAAGCTAAATATCTAATCTCTGAGCTCTCTTTCACCATGGGGAAATAAGCTCAGAGATGAGTTAATTAGCTTCAAAGTAATCTACAAAATGCCATGCTGTAAAGAAAATAATTATTAAATGGCTGGTTGCAGGTTGAGAACTACATACAGTGGTTGTTATACATAAGTTCTGCAGTACTGGGGTGTGCCGGTCAGTACCACTGTGTGCGGTGTGGTGAGGAATCGGTAAGGCATTGGTAAGGTACCGCATTGTCAATTGCCTAACAATAGTAGTTGTTAAGATACACTTCCTTGCTGAGCCACATGATGGCTACCATGAGCCATAGCTGCTAGACTGTGTGCCTTATGAGTAATTGATATTCTTCTCTACAAATTAACCTGCAGATGGCATCAGGTTGTAGTGCAAATTACATTAGTTTACCCTTGTACCTATGGTACAAAAAAATATCTAAGAAAGATTATTGTGATTTCTTGCAGATGTTGGTTCAGTTTACATTAAAGATGGCAAGAAATAAAAAACAAAAACAAATCAAATGTGTCCTGTTTTTCTTTGTAAAAATTGTATGTGTGTTTTTATTAATAAAAAATACGTACTATATTTAGGTCGGTACTAATTATTAATTTCATCACCTGTCCCCACTATTTAATGTTTTCTTTCCTTCTGTGTTGTGCATTATTTTAGCTTATATTAACAAAATAACATCCAGTGAACAGGAAAAAATGTTAGTAACTACCAACCTGCAAGGAGAAAGGTAAAACAAAATGTTTATCATTTTAAACAGTCCGTGACAACCTTATTGGTAAACTGCCTAGTATTAGCTCACTTCCGAAGTGTCTCCATGCTACATGTACACACACTGGACCAAAACCAAACAAAACACACAGTGCTGAAATGAGCAAATAATAAGAAGCTGGGCAAAAAGAAATCAGAATGCTCAGTAACATACAGTAAATGGCTAACAACCTGAATGCCACAAGCAGTAGTCACAAGTGTAAGCACTGTAATCATTTCATGGCTGCATCAGAACTAAAAAGTCACTCTGCTGGGCAATTGCTTGGTGCCGCAGTGTTTGTTGTTGGTGTGGTGCTGATCTATCTTCCTCTCTCCCACAGAAATCATCAACAATTTGGACTGTGGTGTTGCTGCCCTACATCATTACTGAAAGAAAACCCACAAAATGCAATTGCTCAGTGTCACACTAGCATCTAATAGATGAGTCTTTATGGCTGGTGCAATGCCAAATTAACTGAGAACTGTGTGTGTTCTGACTGCAATTTGTATCCTACACTGTAGAAAAAATTATAAATAATACAGGGGGATCAATGTCAAAGTGATTGACTTTGCAGGATCATATCTCCCCACTGCAGGGGCAGCTCTATTGGTCCTTTTCTTGAACTGTTTCAGCACCTTCACCCATGCCCTTACATCATTTTCCAGTTCACACCACTGTCAACACAGAGCTACTCAGTGGACCTCTAGCATTCCTCGCACTATTGCCAGGTAACAATGAGTAATTGGGCAAAAATGTGACTGTGTGGTTCATCATTGCATGGAACTGGAATATAGTATACAACACAAAGAGAGCAGCACTAGGCAACCAAAATGCACCAGGGGCACTAATCAGTTGCAATGCACAGTGACAGTGCTTTTCAACACCTGAGTGAAAGTACCATAGTGCAGAGTCTGTGTCAACTGGCTCCCATTATACGACTGGCAAAAGACTGACCCTGACATTGGTCCTGTTATGTATAATAAAGTGTGCATTTGGTGTCTAATTAGGTGGTGATCCAGTCAGTGTACAGGTAGGATGCAACAAACAAGGTGCACAATTCGAATGGCCACTGTTAGAAAGAGCCAATGACAGAGACACACAGCAGTACCACACCAATATCAAGCAATGAGGCACTACCTACAGTAAATGCCATGCAGAGCGTCATTTATTTCTGAGACAGACACTGAAGTAAGCCAGTGATTATAAATTATGAATTTCACTGCCAGCACTAGGATACATTATCACATGAGTTTCCAATAAATACTACTGTCTGTTGCAATTATTAAGTGCCCTCGGTACTTATTTTTTGCTTATTGGGGATCTTGGTGGGGATGTGTGCCTGCTGGTGCAGTAGCCTATAATGAATGATGTGTACTGCCACATTGTTACCAGCGTTACTTTTACCTGGTGACAGAATGACCTAGGATGTAGGGAACACCAGGAGCTGGTAAGGTGGTGGTGAGGCAGGGGCACAGGCAGATCTAGATAGGGTACAAGGCAGGTGCTGCAGCAGCTGGGAGAATGTGTACTGTCTCCTGTTATAACATGAAAAGCCACTGTAACTGACAATGAGCGATTTTTATTTTGTATCATTATTTCTAATTTGGAGTCCTCTTCAATGGAAATTGGGTCCCTTAGTAAAAGTTGGATGAGACAGCCAGAGTGCACAATTGGAGTGCATAATTTGAGAAACTGCTGTCAGAGGGCAGTGGAAGGACCCATACCACACCAATAACACAGAGTCAGGTACCTAATACATGCCATGCCAAATAATATTATTTTCAAAGCCAGCCAAGAAAGTACAGCAGTGTTTATAATTATGAATTTAGCTTAGGTGCACTGGGATACTGTTTTAACTAAACTTGAAAGAACTGTGACTATGCCTTGATATTGTTTAGTTCCACACTGCTTCTTACTTGTGAGGTGCAGATGTGTGCTGTATCCCATTATGTCTGCCACTGATGCACAGCTCCACATTTGTGCCAGCTTGCCTTTAAAGATGATGCAGGATGTAGGTGCAGGGAGTAGGGCTGGGGTGCAAGCAGTGGGAACTTGAGGGGGGGAGATAAGAGCAAGAGATGGAGTGAGGCAGATGTCACTGCATCAGGGATAACCACTGTTGTCTCCCAAGCCACTGACATTGACCACTACCTATTTTTGGGTTTGATGGGGTACATTAATTTTTGAGCAGTTTGGTGCACATGGAGGATGGGACAAGCAGAGAGCAGTGAAATGCAGCTCATGTTCAGATGTGTGCTGTCTCCAGTTATGCCTGTGTCTGATCCACACCTCCACACTTATGCCCAGTTCCATTTTAGGATGCTCAAAGATGTAGGTGCAGGTAGTAGGGCAGGGGTGTGCGCAGCTGTACCTGGGTGGGGGGGGAGACAGAGCCAAAGAGGGAGTGAGGCAGGTGCCACTGCACTATGGATAACCATTGTACCCTACTAAGCCACTGACATTGATCACTACCTAATGTAGGCATTGGAATGGCACCTTAGTTGGTGTTACTCTTGGTGTACATGGAATCTGGGATGACCAGAGAGCTGGGTAGTTCTGCTCCTGATCAGATGTGTGCCATCTCTGGTTATGATGTCACTGATGCTCAGTTCCACATTTGTGCCAGGTTCCCTTATGTTGCTCGATCTGAAAGATTATTGCCCAGATTTATTTCAGATGTTTGTGGCTGAACATGGAAAATTTAGTTGAAACTAAAAAAAATAGTTTAGGGTAAGAGACATGAAAATTCTTCAGACATACATTAATCAATTAATTATTTCAGGAGTGTAGGGATATGTGCGACATGGGGTGATTCTTGCTGTGTCAAAATTTGTGATTGATTTGACAGTGCAACACCAGATGCTTTATTTAGTATGGAACCTGCTGACTTGGATGCATATACTGTAAATGACGTTGTCAGCTTACCTAAATGTATCCCAATTCAGTGTATGGAATTACTCTACTTTTTTTTTTATTTATAACTATATTTTAAACATCATAGTTTCCAGCCTGGACACTTTACCCTTTTGGAGGTCCCGGAGGTCTCAGAGGTCGTGTGTAGTTTTTTTTTTTTAACGAGTTAATATAGGCATAAAAGGACTGGGAGAATTTCCCACTCCAAAAATGGTTTCACCCCAAATAATTTAGTTTAAAGGATTAATTCCTAAGCATTTTCAAAAATCTCCCCTAAGAATTTAGCTCTTTCTTGTTTAGATGTAAAGTGAGTTGCAGTTGTGACTGGTGTAAGAATGTGAAAACAGACACACATTGCATAAACCAGTAAACCCCAAAAATAAATAAATAAAAATGAATAATTTTGCTAGTGTCTGTATTCCTAGAGAACACAGAGGAATATGTGTGTGTGTGGGGGGGGGGGGGATGAAGTCAGTTTAAACATAATTTTAACTCAAACTTGCGTTTCGTTCATATTCATTGTACCTCTGTACTGAACAGCAGCACTCTGTGACTCCTGGCTCCCCAAAGCCCGATATCCCAAAAAGGAGGCCAGCAGACAGTGTTTTTGCTTGTGTTTACTTTTTATTTTATTGTGAAAAAATACAATTATTAAAAAAAGCACTTAGTGCTCCCAGCAGCCCACTATTACCCCACCAGACCAAAAAAAAAAAAAAAAGAAAATCCCTGTTTAAAATAAGACACATACTGTAAATACCTGAAGCATATTTTTCATGCATTTCATAATCAACTGCAAAATAATTAAAAAAGAAAACTTGGCCAAAAAAAAAAACTTGCAAAAAAGTTTATGTTCACAATGGCTGCCGTTTAGTAGTAACTTGCTGACTTGCTTATTTAAACAGTATTTTCTCAAGGCAAAACCATGGCCATATTTTTACCTTATCACCCACGTAAATAAGTTTTTTCCCCCCAAAGAAACACTCTAGTAAAAAAAAGTTAAATAAACTTCTATTATTTTTTTCTTGAATAAAGTATATGAAAGGTCCTATATAATGCGCAGACAACTGTAGTGCTGCTTGCTTAAAACTCATTTAAATATAGAAACATAGAAACATAGACTTTGACGGCAGAAAAGGACCACTTGGCCCACCCAGTCTGCCCATTTCCCTACCTACTGGATAAGCTGCAGATTCTAGTTAACCAACAGCCTGCTTCCTGTAACCCCGCACTATAATTGCTTTGTGTCTGTCCCAAGCATGTTTAATCCCACTTTGTGTGAGTCATGTCTTGCTCTTTAGGTGGTGGCATAACAGATAGCATCACTATTTACTCAGCACAATTGACATTTCAAGCAAAATAAAATATGGTTTTACATGACATAGTCCAGTCTGTGCTTGAAGAACAAATGCTCCCTGACTTTTTTACCACATTGTCAGATGACAGATTTTGTCACAGGACTCTCATTATGCTCCCTTCCCCCAATGTGTCATCCACTTGCAGTGGTGGGTGGTCTCTCTCCCCATTGAGTGTTGTCTGGTGCCCCCTTCCCCATGCTGGCAGGCAGTAAAGATCTCTTTCTCTCTCTGTATCTCTCTCAATCTCCAGCACCACTCTGCAAAAACAGGCACACATGCACACACACACACACACACACACACACACACACACACACTCTCTCTCTCTCTCTCTATGTAAACTGTGTGTTTGTGTGCTGTAGGTGAAGGAGACAGGTGGGTGGTTGAAGAAAAAAAAGGAACGCTCAGTACGAATGGAATTAAATGAATGAAAAATGAGACTCTAGCCCTGTCCACACTACACTGGAAAACGCCCTCTGTAATGTTACAGAGTGCCTATAACGTTACTGTAACAGCAAGCGTTTACACTGGTAACATTACAGAAGCTGTTTTCATAACCATTGTTGAAACCTGTTATCAGGTGGTTTCAACTACAGTTACTGTAACGTTTGCAGTGCTGTAACATTACAGAACGCTGTGTAAATGGACAACCATGTAGCCTCCAGTCCCCCCAGTCTGCCAGTATACTGGCATGCCGTGCAGTGGCTCTGTGCTGCCAGCTCCCGTTGGTGTGGAGTGTGACCCATTGCAAGTCATGTGGCAGGGGGAATTTGCAGACCTGTGAAGATGTGCCCCACACCACATGGGGCACCAGACTGTTGATGCTGATTCTTCAGCTTCCACACCCTAAAACCAATTCCCTACCCAGCTTCAGAATGCTCTCACCACATTGAGCTGTTAACTGTTTTGGCACTCTCACTGACCAGGTCAAGGATTTGTAATAGATGAGAAGATGAAGGCTGACCTGTCCTATGCCCCACAGACAATAAGCCCTCACAACAGTCCAGATGTCTCCTTCACGTTAGTCCTTCCACTGGATAACTCCGAATGGTGCCACACTCCTTTGAGCTCTGAACAGAAATCCACGGCAAAGGTCTCCTAGGATCCCGCTTACTTCCCTCAATCACTGATTCCATGGTAGCAGCCATCCTGGTAGCAGACACTGCAGCAATTCTTCTGGGTCACAGGCAGAACCTGGGGAATAATCACGCAGAACAAATCATTGGAATACCTTTAGCTGAGAAAGCAGTCCTCTGGAGCCTGGAACACTTTTCAGGTCATGACTGTGACAATTACCACCCACTGGCAGCCATGCCACAGAACACACCCAGGTTGCAGCCAGGCCCAGAAGAACTACTCCCTAGTCTGTAGGTCTCCACACTCCAACAGACAAGCGGTCCTGAATATCCCAGCAGTCCGACGCAAGCCACCAAAACAGGGGGCTTCGCTCTCCAATCGTGTTTACAGGCACTCCCTCAATGCAACTGGTCTCAACTCCAGGTACCAATTTTACTGCCTTTAGGCAATGGCTTGTGAATGTCACTGGGGAAATGGGGTGGGTCCACAGCTGATCACTCCATCCTTTTTAGAATGACCACTCAGTCAGTTGTAAGACGACGACCGTTGACACCACTTGCTAGGACCACCATACATGCCAGGCATCCTGTGGCAACAATATGCAGTGCCTGACACAGGGGGGTGGTGCCCATAGCTGCCCACAGGCCAGACATGCTGGACATCCTGAGGCAAGGGATATGACCAGCAGCAGCTGCACCCACAACCGTGGCATTGCACTGTGGCATGCATGGGACATGGTGGTGACATTGTGCTGGGGAGGGTATACTGGGGCAGGGAATGGTGCACGGCACAGTACTGCATTCTGGGATGTGTCCAGTGCAACACAGATTGGACACAGTTCTGGTACCTTTAGCAGTGTGGACAGACACCCTGTGCACGCATGGTGTGGACACACTGTACTGTTTTTGTTCTGTAATGTTCTCCAAACGTTACAGTGTTATCCAGTGTAGTGTAGACAGAGCCTTTGGTAATAAAGTAACGGAAAAGAAATGAAAGTAAAAAAAGGAAATGCACAAAAACACAAACTTCAAAATGACACAACACATAAAACAATGAAGAAAATCAGACTTTTCAGACATAAGGATCTTTATTAGATATCATTATAATGACCAGTGATACCACAGCTTTACATTTAAAAACTGTTCAAGCTTTTTTTCATATCTACTTTAAAGCATTTTGTGATACACTGTGCCCCTGCAAATTGATTGCTTCCTGCTGTTTAAACCATGTTATTGTTAGGAAAATGCTCACAATCTCTACAGACAACACTCAGATTTACACAACTACAAAATCTCTGATATTATTGGAATTTTATTTTCCTGCTGAACAGCTGCGCTTGGTTTTCTGCTAATACCCCCTCTCCCTTGCCCAATCTAGGATTCCTAAAGCCTGCAGATTGCTTGTTGATTCATCAGTATAGCCATACTGGCTAATTTAATGCACTGTGGTCAAGCAAAGACAGAGGGACTTGAACAATTTACATCATGGGCATATTCCAGCATGTAGAAAGGGCCTACTGGGATAATAGTCTGTTCTTGGTGTTTAGATGCCAAGAGGCATAATCACAAATGGATTTATGTGACAATAAATACTGTGCCATGGAACTCAGAGCTTTTTATAACTGCTTTATATTCCCTGTGATTTGTCTGATTACTTATTGTATCTTTTATTTACGCTTGTTTTCACTTTGCACTTAAAGCATATACAGTACTACTAACCTTATTAAGCTTTTGGATCTCACATTTATGCATTAGGCCAATTTTTTTTTTTTATCATATAATATTTTTTATTGAGTATTTCTTTTGACATAAAGCAATACACTCCTTGGTATTATGGCAAATATAAAAATAAGGTCAGGTCCGGAACAGAAAGTATCAACATACAAAGATGATATGCATCTGCTCACTATAGCTCTATATATTTTTTTCAAGCAGCAAGTTAGATGAGAGAAAACAAACATATCATATATCCCATGTCTGAATTGTATACAGCTGATCATGTCAGGCAAAAATAAGAAAACAAAAGGCCAATGCTTTCACCCCTATTGTGAGCCTCGCCCAACCTGAGCAGGGATGGGGGGGGGGAGAGAAGATGCATCAACACTTAAGGTAACGGTATTAAGGAGAATTTCCAGGCTGGATTGGGATTTTCAGAAAATCAGATTGTAGATAGGGGCCCCACTTAGCATAGTAGAGACGCATGTTTGACTCTTGCAGGGCAGAGAGCCTTTCAAACAGAGAAAGGCGAGCCATCGCGGCATGCCACATGGGTCTGCTCGGTATGACAGGCTGTTTCCAATGCATAAGCAGAAGATGCTTGGCTTCCAAGATTGAGGAGAGGGCCCATTGTTGCAGAGGCTTGGGGAGAGTTCCCACCTGGCTTGTGTCACCCAAAAGCACAAAGGAAGCAGTCAAAGAAATAGTCACTGCCAGCACCTGTGACAGATCCTTAGCCACCATAGCCCAAAACAACTTAAGAAAGGGACAAGACCATAGTATATGTTCAATGTGAGCATCCGGCTACAAGCAACGCCAGCAAAGGCTGTGATTGAGCAAGCCCCTCTTATGCAGGGCCGCTGGAATGCAATACCACAACAGCAAGATTTTTAATTGTATGAAGCGGCTGTTAGAATCTTTATATGAGTGATGTATGGCTTTGCAGTAATGTAGCCACTGCTCTTCAGATATAGATGCCCCTATCAGTTTTTCCCATTGTATTCTGCAATTCTGCATGGGGTTAGGTTGCAAGTCCCTCCAAGTACTATAAAAGCAATCCATAAGGCCCTTTTGGGTGTCCAGATAGTGAGGGTCAGTGAGCCATTGCCACTGTTTACTGTCTATGCATGTACTAAGGAGAGGTACCAGGGCACTACGGATCTGCAAGTAGAGCCAAAAGTCCTTGTTTGGCAAGGCATATTTATTCTACAACTGTTTGAACGAGAACATATGTCTAGTCCCAGGAATAACCAGTTCTTGGATAGTCTGAATTCCCTGTCTCTGCCAGTTCTGCCATCTTACCCCAATTCCATCAATCTGAATGAAGTTGTTATGCCATAGGGGAGCAAACTGCAGAGAAGGGTACCATTCCCATTTTGTGGTGTGAAATTTAGTGAGAAGTAATTTCCAAGCTTGGGCAGTGCTAGAGATTATAGGGGGAGTTGTGGGTCTATTTTTGGATGAGGCGTTAGGAGATTGTAAAGTGTGAAAGGACCTGCCACAGCATTTTCCAACTGAACCCAGAGAGGGGTTGCCATGTTCTGGGACATAAACCACCTTGTAACATGAGTTGCCATGCATGCATGCTAAATGGTTGCCATAAAACCAGGGTACACTGAGTCCACCTTTAGCCCAATGCGCTCTAGCCTTCTGTCTGCTCTATCTTGGTGGTTTATTGTCCCAGATAAAGTTAGAAGTTAATTTCTCCAAGGACTGGAAGAGTTTTTTAGAGAGCGGGATAGGTAAATTGTTCAGGAGGAACAGGACCCATGGTAAGAGTAACATACGAATCGCAGCTACCCTACCTGGCAGGGACAGCTTAAGTCTGCGCCACCTCTCTATTTTTATGGCTAACTGGGCACACAGTGGAGAGAAATTAGCCATTTCAAAGGTTGTCCATTTAAAGGGAAACTGAATCCCTAAATAATTGAAGCTGAGGTCAGCCCACGAGAGGTTGGTACCCTGTATGCTTTCCCATGTGCAAAGGGGATTTAAAGGTGCCAGAGTGGTCTTTTTTTGATTTATCCGCTGGCCTGAAAATGTAGCAAACTCCTCCAAGAGAAGAAGTACCCCCGGGACTGCTTGCTGAGGGTTAGTCAAAGTCAGGAGGAGGTCATCTGCATACGCCATGGCCATATACGAATGCCCCTTGCATTCGATGCCTTGTATCATTGGATCTGCGATAATCACTCCGATAAACGGATCCAGAGCTATCAAAAACAACAGTGGTGAGAGCAGACAGCCCTGCCTGGTGCTTCTGTGCAGGGCAAATGGGGGGAACATCACTATTTATAAGGATACACACCATAGGGGAGGCATACAAGGTGTGTACCCACTGTTTAAAGTATGACCCAAACCCATATACATTCAGGATTTCATACACGTAATCCCACTCTATGGAGTTGAATGCCTTGGCAAAATCTATAGCCAAGGCAGCCATGGGGTGAGGGGCTTTTGATGCTAGCCATTTGAGGCTGAGTAAGAGGTATGTGTTATCCACCCCTGTTTCCCCCTTCATGAAACCAGCCTGTGCTGGATGAATGATGGAAGGGAGTGCCAAGCTTAGTCTGGTGACAAGAACCTTTGCCAGTGTTTTAGTGTCCACTGGTAAGAGAGATATTGGCCTAAAGTTCACACAGTCTAATGGATCAGATGATTTTTTTGGTAGGAGAGTGATAAGAGTGTCCCTCATAGTTGATGGAAGGGTAGTCTTATTATATGAGTCTTGTACGGCCATCTGAAGTGGGAGGAGGATGTCTGAGCCCAATGCCTGGTATAGCTCAACCGACATACCATCCAGTCCAGGGGCCTTCCCTCATGCCATTCTTGCTATCGCAAGCCGTAGTTCTTCACAGGAGACAGATGCCTGTAACTGAGCCACTTGCTCTAGTGCTAGGGATGGGAGTTGTGCTTGGCGACAAAAACCCAGTACCTTCCGACCCAATTCTGTGGGATTCATTGTGGAATGAGATTGATACAGGGTTTCATAATAAAGCCACATTGTTCAGTTCACGCCACCTGGGGTATTGACTAATGAGCCTGAGGAAGCACGGAGGGAGTGTATTCTTGTGGCTACCTGCTGCTTACGGAGGCGGTAGGCCAGGAGCTTTCTGGATCTCTCACCATTGGCCCAAAACTCTTGTTTGGATTGTAGCAAGATCTATTCAGCTTTTTGGTGTAATATTACATTGATCTGGTATTTAAGGTTAAGTATTCAGTGATATAAGTCATTGTCCATATTCGCCCGTGGGGCTGACTTGAACCTCTGTTCTAACCTGGCTAATTCTGCCTACATGGTTGTGAGGCTGACTTTATGTGCCCTATCCTGAGCTGCTGAGAAGGCTATGATACGCCCCCTCAGCACCACCTTGAAAGCATCCCACACCACGCTAGGAGATACACCACAGTCGGAGTCTAGAGAAAAATACCCCTTAGTGGCCGAGGATAGCATTCACCCAAATTCCTGATCCTTAAAAAGTAGTGGACTGCAACACCAGCTAATCTTATGGTTAGGTTGTTTGGAGGGGGGTATGAGAGCCAAATTGGGGAATGGTCCAATATCAGTATTGAGCCAATCCCTGTGCCTGTGGTACCTCTCCCAACAAGGTCATTCACCAGCCAGAAGTCTATACAACGTGAGTTTGGTGTGGGGTAGAGAAGAATATATAATCTCTATCAGTGGGATGCTCCATACGCCATGCATCTACCAGAGAACTTTCTTCTTGCGACTCAGCAAGGGATTGTCTCACTTTGGGAGTGACATGGGAGATGGGTAGTGACTTGTCTAGAAATATATTCTCAACCATATTAAAGTCACCCCCCCCCCCCACAACATGATGGGGAGGGGAGGACCATCTGACTGTAACTCTGAAATTGCCTGACTCACTGCTAGGAAAAAATCTGAGTGCCTGCTGTTGGGGGCATATAGGTTGCCTAAAATCAAAGCTCCCTTCGGAGAGGTTAATCATACAACCAGCCATCTGCCTTGATTATCTTTCTTTACACTGTTAATTTTCCAGGCAGAAGAACGTCGAAGCAAGATAGCTACCCTCTTAGATTTTGTAGGGGCAGAACTAGCCGCTATCTCACCTTCCCAGTACTTTTTCAGCCAAATATTAGTTTTAGCTAAAAGATGTGTTTCTTGAAGTAGAGCTACTTCTGTTTTCAGGGATCTTAAATGTTGCAACACCTTTGTTCTTTTAATTGGGTGGTTGAGCCCCTTGACATTCCAGGATACCTATCTGTAGGCTTGAGATGGGGAGGGGTTCAACACCATATCTGCCCTCAGTGAGAAAGGAAGATGCATACTTACCATGATGTCTAGAGAGGGGAAAGAAGACTTTTGGCATGGTGCAGAGTCATAGGACTGTACCCTGTACAAAACAGCACGATCCAGCCAGCTAGTACGATAAATGGGGGTGAAAGCATTGCCAGGTAACCAGCAAACAAAAAAAAAAAAACCTTAACCTTGGAGTCCTAAGTTACTGCTATAATAAAAAAAGAAGGAGAAACCAGTTACAGTTAGTTGCAACAACAGTAAACCAACAATCTACTGTCTAATTAATAAACAAACAAATGTCTCTAAATTGGACATAGTAAAGTATCCCAAGTCTATGAGCATGGAGATCTTTGCACAAGAGGGTTATAAAATTACCCTACAGCTCTGCTAGCTCCAGTACCCAGTACGAGGTGATAATTATGTGTATGATCACTCAGGCAAAATTAGCCCATGCCAGGTGTACATCCATAGTCGGTCGCTCCGACTCTGTGTGGGGGGGGGGGTAGACACTCCACCCTTTCACTGCTTAACATGCAAAACGGGTACAAAATTGTATAAGTATTGTCTCAATTTGCTAAGACAGTAACAGTTAACAGCTACACAGACAGGTGGGAGGTATGGGAAGGGGGAAGGGAATAGGGGGGAGGTGGGGACATCCACTTTCTGGTTAATCCAATAACCGCTGCAGTGCCATATGCTCTGCATCTTCAAACTGGTAGGATTGCTAGTATTTTGGATATGGACCTGACATATTGTCAGCCTTGGTGTGAATGGGGGGGAGACTAAACAGTCGACCCCCACAATTATCCCACAAGTGAGGGTAGTAGCAAGTACCCTAAGAGCATATTGAGTTGCCCTTGAGTCCAATGCACCTACATGGAGGGACATTGTCAAAAGGCTAAGAAGTGAGGAAAAGGCCTACCTATATATACCGGATCACAGGCTTCTCTGACAGCGCAAGTGGCGTCATAACCAGAGTAGCCAGCATTATCTGCTCCTTATATAGTAGAGGGAATTAAAGAATAAGTGGGGGGATATGCCACTGAACAAATAACTGCTTGCACACTGGTTAAACAGCATTCCTCTAGAGATGAAATGTTCAAGTATTCAGTCCTTTTGTCAACTCGGGTGTTCCCCGGGGAGAGTCCCAGAGTCCAGAGGAACATTCGCTGCTGCGGCCGCATACGAGAGGAGGCCAGGTTTCACCTGAAGAGGGTCTTCTACTACTTTGATGAGTGTTGTCTCTGGAAAGTCAGCCCAATCCCCTGCCAGCTCTGTCTCCATTTCCAAACTGTGAGGAGATTACGGGTCTTTTAATTCAGATGCTCTGGACGAGTCATCCCTCGCAATTTTGCAGGAGGATCCTTGCTAGGTGAGTATTGCTGTCCACTCTCGCCATTTGGCTGGATTTATTAAAGGAAGTGTCTGACCTTTGGGGCAGTAGCAGATAATTAGGCTGGCTCGTTTTTGTATTTATCAGGTTCTGCATTTGTTTACTGTCTCTTCTATGAGGGGGACTGCCCATTGCGTGCGCAGGTCCAGTTGTTATTGTGCTCCTAGGACTATGTCAACCAGTAGAAAGGTTCCTAGGAGGAGGCGGTGACGCATAGGGTTCCCAGAGCCTTCTGGGTGTGGTAATTCGGATCTGCAGGACAGGCCAGATCTTAGCCATCCACCACTCCAACTCCTCTGGATGATCCACAGTGATCTCATGCCCCCCCTTGCTGACCCAGAGACTGGGTCATGGATGAGCAGATTGTTTGTTATAGTGGGTGGCCACTCTATGGGCCCTTTCAACTTCAATAGGCCCTTGCCATCTTTCCCCCAGCATTAGACGGATATTATGATTTAAAAACTTCTCCATAGCCTGACCTCCACTCCCTCAGGCAATCCAATGATCCACAGATTATTGTGGCGGTTCCTATTTTCATGGTCTTCTGCTCAGCTCCATAGTGTTGCTAGGCATTCCTCATGTTATTGCAGCCTTTGCCATACTTGGGGCTGATAATCTTCACAGGTTTCTGCTTTTTGCTCTAGCACATTAAGCTTGTCCTGAAGTTGCTTGACCTCTGTAGCTGTGAGGGAACGGGATAGGCTTAAACCATCCATCCTGGAAATTAGCGCCTCAAGAAAGTGTGTGATGTGTTGCAAAGATTCCCCCACTGCGAGTGGATTATCAGGGTATGCAGGTGCTAGGTTCGATGTTGTTGTGACAGGCAGCAAACTCATAGCTTCTGGATGTGAGCAGCCTGAATAAACCTGAAAGAATTGTCCTCTTGATTGGGTTCCCAGCCCTGCCAAACTACAATTGCCAATAACCGGTGCAGAAGGTAAGAGTAGCTGGGGATGCGAGCTGGGCCTATGCAGCCTATCAGAGATCAGAGATATCTCAGATGCGCGGCGCTAAAAGTTGGCATAGCTCACCCAGAAATCCATTTAAATGTACGCTGCCCAGAAGGCAGAATGTCACCCATTCATACAGTCACTTTAAGTGCCAGGACTCCACGGGATCGCGGCAATTGAGCACGGATAGACACTGTCTGGCCAAGAGCTCTCTTTTTACATAGATACATAGACAGTGTCAGCAGATAAGGGCCTATGGCCCACCCAGTCTGCCCATTTGAGCTTGAAAGTTCAGTTTATGTTTTTCTAGAAGTCTGTTGCCCCTTACCCCTGACCTCCAGAATTCCTTTATGTCTATCCCATGCATTCTTAAATCCTGTGATTGTTTTAGCTCCCACCACTTCCTCTGGCAGGGTGTTCCACTTGTCCACCACCCATTCTGTGAAGAAATTCTTCCTCACATTTCCTCTGAATCGTCCTCTCTCCAACTTCATCCCATGCCCTCTAGTCCTGGAACATCTTTTTCACTTAAAAATAGTGTATTCCTGCACCCTGTTCCTCCCTGTAAGATACTTGTATGTCTCTATCATATCCCCTCTCTCCCTCCTCTCCTCCAGGGAGTACATGTTCAGTTCCTTCAACCTGTCTTCATAGGACTTGTGATGCAACCCACACCATCTTTGTTGCCCTCCTCTGAACCTTCTCTACCCTGTCTATGGCCTTACGTAGGTAAGGTCTCCAGACCTGTACACTGTACTCAGGTGGGGCCTCAATAGTGTCTTATATAGTGGAATTATGACCTCCCTTTTCCTGCTGGTGATGCCCTGCCTATGCATCCCAGCATCCTATTTGCTTACCTGCTGCCTTGTCACATTGTGCTTTCCTTACCTTGAGGTCATCAGAAATGATAACCCCAAGATCCCTTTCCTGCTTGGTGCATGCTATATCCTCACCCCCAACTGATATATTGTGCCAGGGTTTTGTGCCCATATGCATTATCTTGCACTTCTTTGCATTAATTTCAACTGCCAAACCCTGACCATTCTTCAAGTTTCTGCAGGTCCTTCTCATTCTGTCTACACCTCTGGTGTGTCTACTCTGTTACAGAGCTTTGTGTCATCAGCGAACAGTGAAATTCTGCCTTCTAGATCCTGCGCAATGTCACTGATGAAGATGTTGCATATGACTGGTCCCAGCACTGATCCCTGTGGTACCCCACTGGTCACTCTTCCCTCTGTGGAGTGACAGCCATTTACCACCACCCTCTGTGTCCTGCCACCCAGCCAGTTACCTACCCACCACACTACTGTCCTGCCCACACCCATATTCCCCAGTCTGTGTAATAGTCTTCTATGTAGCACAGTGTCAAAGGCCTTGCTGAAGTCCAGATAGGCCATGTCCACTGCCCTCCCCTGATCCACCTCCATAGTCACCCAGTCAAAAGATTCAACTAGGTTGGTCTGACATGACCTCCCCCTGGTGAAACCATGCTACCTTGGGTCATGTAGTCCATTGACAACCAGATGTTCCACCAATCTCTCCTTCAGTAGTGCTTCCATGATCTTCCCCACTACCAATTCTTTTTAGGCTGCTATCTTCCCAGTGGCTAGACCATGCCCCCCCATTAGGCCAAATTATGATCATTTAAGGGGTTACAAAAGTTTAAATATCCTTCAACTGGCTATTAACTTTCATTCTGAGCAGACTAAATAGCCTAATAGGTTTGTATTGATTGATCACTGCCAACAGATGGTCACTGCTAATTGATTTCAGTTTTACACTATTTTAATTGAGAAGGTGTAATTTACAGTGTTTAGTTTGCAGATACTAACACCCCAGGATGTACGAAATTTCTTAGATAGATATAAAAGTCTCCATATTACCTGAGAAAATTCACGTAGCCCTGTGTTCCAATGTGTATATTATTATGGGGTTTTTGATCCTGGTTATTTGGGAAATTTTAATAAGGCCTAAAACATCAGGCCTGTATAATATATTTGCAGGTCTCAGATCTTATTATTAAGGCAGATTAAAAAGCAAAGGCTGGGCCTGCTGATGAAAAATAAAATAATTCAGATTTTTGTACCTAATGTTTATAACAGACCAGGAGCAAAACAAGTAAAATCTAATGTTTGCATTCAGGACTAAATAAGGGCAAACAGCTTTTTCTTGAGTTGTAGGAGCAGTCAACTAGGCTCTGCCCCCTCCCTTCTCCCCACATGGAGCTTGCATTTGGTTGAGGGAAGAGCCACATGGTTGACTTCATGGTCCACGGGTACAGTATACTGTATGTGGCTATGCCAGGTGGAGCTCTGATCCAGTCCTACAGGGATCCTACAGTACTTTTGTTCTGGGAAAAAATAAAGGAATAGTCATGTGCCAATGGCTAAAGCAACAGTTTATAGTACATTGGGTTTTCCTTAAATTGCCTACACATTTAATCAAGCATTTTCATTTTATGCAACTGCTAAATAGTTTTGAGGGGCCGTCATTACACTCTGTTTGGGGGATTGGGTAAGGTGGGAGGGCTATGGTTGTAGAAGGCATCTGTGGATGTTCCATGAAGTAATAAAAAAAGGAAAAAATGCATAAAATGTAAGCACATAGCAACCCACTGTGTGTTCAGCTGTTAGGGGTGGACATAAATTCATATAAGCCCAGATGCATCATTTGTTGTTTTAGCTTGCAAGACGCAATCTGTCAAACTTATTGATACCCTGGCTGTATATCAATATTGATGACCCCATCACCACCACCACCACCAAAAAGAAAAAAGTCATTTACTGAGTAATACCAGTTAGATGTAATGGAAGGACAATTCTGAAATTCATACATAAATGTAGTGGATAGTCTCCGGATGCTGTTTTCTCCACCCTGCCACCCCAACCCCCAATGAAACACTGCCCCACATGGGAGTGGCATAATGTGCCCTTGTTGATGAAATGCCATGCTGGAGCACTCACAAATAGGGACACAGTGACATGGTCAGATTTTGGGTAAGTTGCACTTATGAGAACTTCATGGTTCAGAATCTTATTTCATGGCCCACTGTCCTGGCGATCGACCCACTTGCTCATTGGAGAGAGCCACATGGGACCAATGCAATTGGGAAGGTCAAGAGATGCAATTACGTGGTAATCGGGCACACTTGTGATGAATATGGGCATGAGATGATTTTTTATAAAAAAAAAACCAACTGTATGACGGATGAGCTGAGCAGCTACACAGGGTCTCAGACCAATTACTCACTGCATTTACTGGCATAACAGCATGTATCAACCACAATGATGATGGTTGTCCTGTGATATACTGTACAGTGTGTGCCCTTCTCTGCATGTCACTGCCATGGCCTCAAGGAAACAGACTGCTCAGTCAGACAATATGCTCTGAGGGGGGATAATTACTGTTGTGACGGTGGCAGTGTTCAGACCTTTGCAAATCTAAGCTTGAATGGTTTGCTGCTAGACTTCATCAGTTTGTGGCTGCTTATACCTTCCCAGATTTATAATCCTCAGCTTGTGGCATCACTTTCTGTTACTACTTTTGATGGTACAAGGTGAGGGTTATGACTTCATTGCAGGTATCAGCGTCAGGAGCAGCTACTGTCTTTGGAGTAGATCATGCTTTCATGCAAATGTCTGTAATAATAAAACACTTGTGAAGAAATAATAGTATTGCTGATGCCAACTGCATCACTTTTGCCAAATAGTGCAATATCTCTGTAAAGTATGGCAGTACTCAAATATTACTGGACTTGCTAACCATGAGAAAGTACATCACCATCTGGAAAGGGGAAAGTGGAAATTGTTAGATCAGAAAAGGCTCACTAAGTTTGTTTCCAGAAGGGTCCTAGGGGCTGATGGAAGTTAAGTGACATGCTCAGGGGCACACGGTATGCAAGGGGGGTGTTGGTGGGATTCAATCACTCCTCCAGGTTTGCAGCAAAGTGGCCTTAACCAAAACACTATACCTCCTCCATAATAAATCCATATAACAAATGCTATATGTTGGTACGTTTCATATAGTGCTGGTGTGCTGGATGATAGGTACAGTATAACTGTTACTTGGATCCATGTAGACCAATCAGGATAAACGGGTACCTGCTATAAAACAGCCCACATAATGAAGTACTCACCAAGTGGTACAAAGCAGAACTACTTATGCATATGCCAATACATTGGCATTGTTTGGCACTGATTTGCTGACAATGTGCACACAGAAGACCATGAATCTGACTCAAAATAAGAACAATGTTCCTCATGTGTGGGCAGCAGCAGACTAACCAGGGCACAATGTGGTTCGCAAAGGCCTGAGGTACAGTTCTATAGTGAAGGCACTGACCACCCCACCCCAACAGTATGCCAATGACCACCCCACCCCAACAGTATGTCACACGATTTTATATATATATATATATATATATATATATATATATATATATATATACACACACACACTCATATACACATGTGTGTATACAGGAAAAACAATTAAAATGCCACAAAGTGTAGCGCAACAGTGTCCCTTTAACATGTGCATAGATCAGGGGTCTCTTTGACATTAGGAGATGCAGAAACCAAACTTGAACAGTGACAGCCAACCAGTGGGATGTGTAACCCCCCCTGCAAATGGGGGTTCCCAAAAGACTTCCAGGAGCTTGCTTGAATGCTCCAAGCCTGAATGGTGTTTGGCATTTAAGCCATTTATCAGTGAGTGTTTTTAGAGCCTCTGGTACTGTCTCTTTAAGAGCTGTCTGCTTGCAGACATAATTAGTTTGTATGGGGGGACTGTGTGCGTCTCTGAGTACCACTCGAGCTGCTGCCAATTCACTTCATTCTGCAGTCACTAGGAGTGCAAAGGGAACCTATCTGAAAGATGTAACTGTTTGCCAGAAATTATTTAGAGTAATAATGAAATTACAGTTTGTGTAACCTGCTTTCTTTGCAGTCAGAACTGTGTCTGCTAGTTCCCCATTCTAGTTTTGAACTGCTGAACTGGACCAATCAGTGTGGGGTAAGCTAGCTCTAAAATGGTGCCTTGGACGAATCAGAACTTGGACTCATAATCTGAGCCAGCCACAAGAGGATTGTATGGGCAGTGACTCTGGGAGATGTAGTTTAGACTTCAGTGCCTTTTGGACCAACAGCAGCAGTCTATTGTGAGTGACAGCCAATCCAGTCAAGAACTGGGAGGAACTCCAAAGGAAGTGCCGGTTTTGTCGGTTGGAGTTTCAGTTGAGCTTTGGCAGTGAAGAAGGAAGGAGCCCTGTGCTTTTCAGTGTGCAGTTTTAGTCAAAAAGCGTGTGTAAGGCCCAGAGTTCCGGTCTGCAGCTTGTGTAACAGCTTGTTAGGACTGAATCCGTCCTGTGAAAAGAATCAAAGGATCTCTGAAGAGTAGAAACCAGGCTCACCCTGTAGAAGACTGGAGGAATTGCTGAAAATTGCACTCGGTCTGTCAGGAACTGAATCTGCTGTGTGTTCTCCCGGTGTGTGCAGTAATTGCGATCGGGATACAGATGCAGCCTGCCTGGTATAGTGCTTTCTTTTATATGGATGTGTGAAGAGGTTTGTGTACCTCAAGTGAGCCCTGCTGACATTGAAGGACCCTATCTTATTTGGAGGTCGTGAGTACTAATTCAGGGTCGCTCCTGTTGAATTGCCACATTAAATCCAAATGGAATTACTGTACTGCTGACTGTTTAATTCTCCTTTTCTCTGTGTGAAAGGGCCCTACCAGCTGCCACGGTTTGGACTAGCCACTAGGGCTTGGGTACCCAGGGACAGTAACTGATAGGGATAGGCCTGTGCACAGAGCCATAGGTAGATTATTAGAGTGATAAGCTAATTAACCTGATTTCCCTGTCCTTGTTATATCCCCTAAATAAATCAGAGCTGCTTGTTTCAGCAAAGTTATACTGCCTAGGTATTTGTCTATGTTAAAGTACTGTACTGTGATTGTTGCACTGTATCTCATTTCACAGGAGGTCCCAGTGCCGGAACCAGACCTGGGGTAAGTGTTTACTGTGAAGGTAATTCTGATATATTGTGTGGGCCACTAGTGGGAAGAAAGGGGGGTTGCAGTGTCCCAGAGGGCTGTGACCAAGTTAGTTTAACTATTGCAAACCCTGACCTCTGGGTGGAGGCACCCGCCATTGGATCCAGGCCCCTCAACCTGTTAGTGGCAAATCAGGCAGGGGTAGTAGCCCCTGGGATAGCGCCATCTAGGGGTTACAGATGACAAAGTACAATAGTATCTGTTATACATCACAGCAGAGAGGGTATTGAGTCCCAATGATTTTGCAAAGACAATAGCACAGAATCGGACAAAAGTAATATAATAGCATAAAGAACACAGCACCAGGTAGCTGTATAAAATGCAAAAATCAATAATGTGCAACATATTACAGTGCAGTACCTGGCAGTACAGATAAACAGTTGGTATGACTCCAGACCTGGTTTCACCTCACATGACTTTTTCCAGGGAAATCTCTTGTAAAAGACATGAGAGGCCAAAACAGGTGGGGAGATGACTGAAGTGCTTGCTTTCTGTACCACCAGGTATCGCACTGTGATATTTTGGACACAATAAGTACTTGTATTTTCTACAGTTTCTCGATACTGGATTCTTTCTGATACCTATACTCATCCACCTTCTGGCTTTGATGCCACCCTCCTTCATCCCAATGGCACCCTAATATTTAAACAATTTTCTCATGGTGAGTTAACTTGCATAGCCCTCTCTGCACCTGACAGGTCACAGTCTCATTCTCAGCCGCCTATCACCAATTGCTGATACCTGTGAAAAAAATATACCAAAAATGAACCCACTCCTTCATCTACCCTCTAGCACCCAAGGAACTCTCCTCCCCCACACCCAAGTTAAAAATACCCTCATCCTTACCCACCCTCTAGTACCAATTCCACTTTCTCCACCAACCAAGATTACGCATACCCCCACCCTGAGCCACCCTCTAGCACCCATACCATCATCCTCCCCCTGACACCCAGAGTGGTACTTATGTTTAGTTGTATCCCACAATGGGCAACCAGCACAACCCACTTTCCATCTCAGCTGTCACCACTGTCTGCTCCAGTCACATGTGGATGTTTGCCAATGAAAAAATGCTTCAGGTCAGTGGTAGAGTAATGGTCAGCACATGATATCAGAATGACAAGGCTGGGGAACTTGTCTCTGAAACTGCACTTTGCATTTACAACAACTACTGATGACTGTGCCAATGGAACTCCACCAATGTTTGCTATTAAGCAGAAACAAGCCATGTAATACTGGTCTGATTCGCTACTGATGGTATGCTTTTTTTTTGCAAACACTGTGTCCACTGCCTTTTCACTTTGTGTGTCACTGTAGGATGGCAGATGATACACAGACTACTGTACATGCCTTTTTCCTAGAGGAACATTTCCACACCAAACTGATACATTCAGCTGGGAAATGGGCAGGCTAGGTTGGTCAGGTGGACCCTATCTGCCGACAAATTCACTGAATCTATGTTTCTGTGATAGCTCACTTCCCCTAACATGCCAGTTCTGAGTTGCTGCCCTGGAAATGTGAGCAGCAGACATGACCAGTTGCAAGTCTCAATCCTGTGAAGGGGCAACAAAATCCATCTGTTTGGGATCATGTAAAAGTACACATGACCATGGCTCTCAGAAAATGTTCGTAAGTGGTTGAACAATGGACATTTGAGCTGACACATCATGTAAATAATGCTTCACAGTGCTACATGTACATTGCTGCTTAGGCTCAATGGAAATAGTACTGTGTGAAAATACACAGATTCAGACATACAGTATACATGGGTTGGGGACAGAAGGGAGGGCAAGTGAATTGCTCTTGCTCACACTGAACATTTGGCATTGGTGGGATTCATACTTGGGATCTTTGGTTTCACAGTTTGTATGTGGGTGGACCACACTGCCTTTCATTCTCCCCTCCAGAGCTTCAATGAAAATGAAATGCTGCATCTCAGCTGGGCTCCATTTTGGTAAATAAATTATGAGAAAAAAAAATCCCCCACCCACAGCCCTAATCCCCCTGTGATATGAGCTCATTCATTCCAGCATTAATGAATGATGACATTGCCTATGGTAAAATCAGATTAGCTGACAAGTGGCCAGTCAGGTATTACTATAGGTGATGACATCATTATTCATTCATTCTTTTCATTTTGGGCAAACAGAGCAACTGCAGGGAACTGTAAAGGAAGCCCAAACCACTGTTGTTTTCTGATGCCAAAACAGAGCCATTTGCATGGTGTTCTTTACCCTGAAAACACAAATATTAGACTACTAATCTTCACCACTGGAAACTACTGTGCCTTTCTAATTGAACTGTAGCTAATCTAGTTATAGTAATGTCTTGTATTAGTTTGTAAAATGTGGGAGTTGTATAAAACATCATGTACACACCTATTCAGTTCCATTGTTTTCTGATGCTGAAACAGAATCACAATGCTGAAAGGGAGCCACAGAACAGGTTTGCATGCAGAGTGCAATATAGACTGAATTTATACTTTTATTAATTAGGTGATCTTGACAACTGAAATGACTGCATATTTGATCTTCTGGGTTCATTTCAGTTGTCAACGTCACCAGACTAAAACTACAGTATGTATAAATTCAGTCTATATCGCAATCTGCATTCAAACCTGTTCCATGACTCTGTTTCAGCATCAGAAAACAGTAGAACTGAACAGGTGTGTGAATGATGCTTTATACAACTTCCACATTGTGTACAAATTAATACAAGAAATTACTATAACTAGATTATATAATATAGTCTTTATTTAAATTAAGCACCTTTCAGGATATCAAGGTGCTGTACAATGAATTTAAAACAAAATAAAATCAACAATACAGCAATAAAATGGTCTGTCAGGGTCCCTTAATCCATTAAACTAAAAACCCGATGCCATAAAAAAGTTTTCAAAGCCTGTTTGAAACCCCTCATAGTCATGCACTCCTGCAGCTGATAGGGTAAAGAATTCCAGAGGGTTGGGGCCACATACATAAATGCGCAGGCCCCAGAAGATTTTAAAGACACCCTCGGAATCTCTAGCAACCTCTCAGCTGAACGGAGCTGTCATTTGGGGCAGTAGGGTACCAGAAGCTCTTTCAAGTAGTCAGGGCCCAGTCCATGTAGGGCTTTGTAAGTCAGTAATCCAACTTTAAAGGTGATCTGCCACTGAATCAGCAGCCAGTGCAGATCACACAGCACAGGTGTAGTATGAGAGGACCGAAAAGTCCCTGTCAACAGCCACGCCACAGTGTTCTGCACTAGCTGCAGGTGGATATCAACCCCAAATAGCACTAAGTACAGGGAGTTGCAATAATCAAGCCGCGAGGTCACAAAGGCATGGATCAATGTAGGAAGGTCACCGGATGGAACAAGATGCTTGATCCTGGCGATGTTCCTAAGATGGTAAAAGGAAGACTTGATGACTGCTGACACCTGGGATTGAAGTGTTAGCCTGTCGTCAAGCACCACCCCCAGGACCCGCATCCGTTCAGAGGTAAGGATCTGGAAGCCCCCCATAAAAAGTCAAGAGGGCTGACCAGCCCTCAATCCCTCTATCCGGCGACCTGGATCCACAACCATCAACATAGAAACATAGAAGTTGATGGCAGATAAGGACCGCAAGGCCCATCCAGTCTGCTCATTTCTTTTTCTACCTTATAAATGTGCCATCGGCCTTTGCTCTGTCAGTGACCAATCTATTCATAGTCATTTGTATTGCTCCCTTATGCCTTTCCCATGCCTGTTTGAAGCCCTGCACTGTATTCATAGCCACCACTTCTTGTGGTAAGCCATTCCATGCATCCACCACCCTTTCTGTGAAAAAGAATTTCCTCACATTCCCCCTTAATCGGCCTCCCTCTAATCTCATGCTGTGTCCTCTTGTCCTGCTATTTTTCTTATATTTAAACATGTTAGACTCTTTCACCTTGTTTATGCCCTTAAGGTGTTTGAATGCCTCGATCATATCACCTCTCTCCTCCTTTGCTCAAGGGTATACATATTGAGCTCCGTTAATCTGTCCTCATATGTCTTCTGATGCAGTCCCTGCACCATTTTGGTTGCCCTTCTCTGGACTGCCTCAATTTGGTTAATGTCCTTGTGAAGGTGTGGCCTCCAATACTGCAGTACTCAGATGGGGCCTAACCAATGTCTTGTACAGAGGGATTATTACCTCCCTCTTACGACTTGTGATACCCCTACTAATACACCCTAACACCCCCTAGCCTTACCTACTGCTTTGGGGTCTGCTTGGATGATTTTAGGTCATCAGTGATGATGATGCCCAAGTCTCTTTCTTCCTTTGTGACTGCTAGCAACTCCTCCCAGCCTATAAGTGGCTTCAGGTTTCTCTTCCCTATGTGCATGATTTTGCACTTCTTTGCATTAAATCCCAGTTGCCACTCTTCTGACCATTCTGCTAGTTTATCCAGATCTCTTCTCATTCTGCCCACCCCATCTGGCTCATCTACTCTGTTGCAGATCTTGGCATCATCTGCAAACAGACAAGCCTTACCCTCTAGTCCATCTGCAAGGTCACTAATGAAGATGTTGAATAGGACTGGCCCCAGGACTGATCCCTGAGGTACCCCACTTGTGACTTGTATCTCTTCTGACTGTATACCATTTACCACCACTCTCTGTTTTCTGCCAGTCAACCAGTTTGCCACCCAGTTGACCAACTTCTGACCCACCCCGAGCCTACCAGCTTATTTATCAATCTTCTATGTGGAACAGTGTCAAAAGCTTTGCTGAAGTCAGGTAGAGCGACATCAACTGCTCCCTCTTGGTCCACCACTCTGGTTACCCAGTCAAAGAAATCTATGAGATTAGTTTGACAGGACCTTCCTTTGTAAACCCATGCTGTCTTGGATCCTGTGCCCTATGGATTCCAAGTGTTGCACTATCCTTTCCTTAAGAAGTGCCTCCATAATCTTGCCCACTACTGAGGTAAGACTGACCGGTCTGTAGTTCCCGCCTCCTCCCTGCTACCACTCTTGTGAGGCGGGATCACATGACCCTTCTCCAGTCTTCTGGGACCTCTCCTGTGCTCAGAGACTCACTAAACAATTCTGCTAATGGCTCTGCTAGTTCCTCCTTTAGCTCCTTAAGTACCCTGGGATGTATGCCATCAGGTCCCATTGCCTTATCCACTCTGAGCTTAGCAAGCTCTTGTAGGACCCTTTCTTTTGTGAAGGGAGTAGTGCTCACCTCCCTCCCCCCTGTGTCCATGATGCTGAGCTGTGGGCCCTGCCCTACCTTCTCTTCAGTAAATACTGAGCAAAATCACCTCAGTCTTTCCTGCATTCAACTTTAGCCAGCTTGAATTCATCCAATCTTAGATTAGCTACAGTTCAATTAAAAAGGTGCAGTAGTTACCAGTGGTGAAGATTAGTGGTGTAATTTTTCTGTTTTCAAGAAAAAAAACACTTTGAAAATGAGTATTTGGGCAAACAGCAACAGTGTGCTGTCTCCTTGCTGACAACTGCGGGGGTCAAGGCATACCATATGTGTAGATGCAATTTTCTATTGTATATCTTCAGACATGAGAAAAATAGCCCCACACCTAATTATTAATGCTAGGAAATACAGTGGCAAAAAATGGTTTAAAAATAGTCTAGAACAAAAATAAATGTGGCAAAACAACTTGCATTGTAGCTTCCAGCTTATGGTGACATAGAGAGCAGTGTTCATGAGTGGGGGTAAAGAGCTTCATGGATGTTTTTTTTTCTTTATTTCATCTGTGTCATTTCAGTCCAAAAAAAAAAGAGGATGCACAGTTACAGTATGAATGGTGACAAAGCTAGCATTTTAATACAGAGCCCTAGTGTATTTCACTTACTGGTCAAGTGATTATTTGTCAATTTGTATGTACTGTATGTATGTTTTTTTTCTTACAGATGGGTGAACTCTGGGTGCCAGCTGAGGGAGGACTTTCATGGTATGAACATACAAACATACGAAATTTGCCAGCAGATAAAGGCCTAGAGGTCTATCAAGTCGGCTCAAATGTGCAGCTAGCACCCCTTATTCTGCAGTTGCCCCTCCCTTCCACCCTTCCCCTTCACTAACCCTCCCCCTTGTCCTGTCCCATCCCCTTTTGAAGCAGTCCACTGTTCTACTGGATACCACTTCTGCAGGTAACACATTCCACCCAGCCACCACCCTCTCTGTAAAAAAGTGTCTCCTCATCTCCCTCCTGAACCTTCCTCCCTTCAGTCTCATATCATGGCCCCTGGTGGCCCTCCCCTCCCTTATTTTGAACAGCCCCTCTGTACCCGTCTTGTTTATTCCTTCATGTATTTAAAGGTTTCAATCATGTCACCCCTGTCCCTCCTCTCCTGCAATGAGTACATGTTCAACTCCTTCAACCTCCTCTCGTATGATATGCCCCCAGCCCCTTGATCATCTTTGTCACCCTGCGCTGCACCCCCTCCAGTAACTTAATGTCCCTCTTCAGATACGGGTGCCAGTACTGCACGCAGTACTCCAGGTGTGGTCTAACTAATGACCTATACAGTGGCAGAATCACCTCCTCCCTCCTCGAGGATATACCCATTGCAATACAACCCAGCATTTTGTTGGCCTTTGCAGCTGTCTTCCTACATTGTGCTGAGTTGTTCATTGATCCTCTAATGAGCACACCCAGATCCTTCTCCTCCTCTGTCTGGGCTAGCTGCACTCCCCCCAGCTGGTAACTCCTCCTTGGGTTCTTCATCCCAAAATGCAGCAGCTTGCACTTTTTGGCATTAAACCCCAGTTGCCAGGTGTCTGAACAGGTTTCAAGCTTTGCCAGATCATCCTGCAACCCCTGCCATCCTCCTAGGTCATCCACCACTGCGCCTACCTTGGTATCATCAGCAAACAGACTGATCTTGCTCTTGATGTCCCATGATGTGTCTGCAATGAATATCCCAAATAACACTGGTCCCAACACGAGCCCTGTGGAACACCGCTCGTCACTGCCCATGAGTGTGAGGCTCCCCACCCACCACCACCTCTGTTGCCTTCCCTGAAGCCAGTTTCCTACCCATTTCACCAGCTTGCACCGCCTCTGTGCCTACTAACTTCCTTCCCAGCCTTCCATGTGGCACAGAGTCAATGCCTTACTGAAGTCCAGATACAGGACATCCCTGCATGGCCCCTGTCCAGTTGCCTAGTTACCCAGTCATAGAACTCCACCAGGTTAGTTTGGCAGGATCTGCCATTGTGAAGCAATGCTGTCTGCTGTCCTGTAGTCCTTTGGCCTCTAGGAGGGCCACCAGCCTCTCCTTCAGGATAGTCTCCATTAACTTACCCACGATGGATGTGAGGATCACTGGTCTGTAGTTTCCCGGTTCATCCTTGGGGCCACTCTTGTGGAGGGGCACCACATGAGCCATCCTCCAGTCCTGAGGCACACACCCCGAATGTAGTGAGGCATTAAATAGGTCTGCCAAAGGTCCTGCAAGGACCTCTGCCAGCACCTTCAGTACCCTGGGGTGGATGCCATCTGGGCCTGGTGCCTTGTCCACCCTCAATGCCTTCAAACCCTCTCAAACTCTGCCCTCCATGATTTCCCCATCTGTCACCCCTTCCCCACCTTTTCTGCCATTTCTCCCACCTTGGGTGTCACTCCCCTCTTCTCTTTAGTAAATACTGAGCAGAAGTACTCATTTAATGCTTTTGCCTTATAGCACCCTGCTTCCACCCAACCCCCCTCCTTCCTAATCCTTACTATATGGTCCTTACAACACCTTTTCTCCCTGATGTACTTAAAGAAGCCCTTCTCCCCCTTCTTAATGCCTTGTGCCAGCCTGAGTTCCATAGATGCTTTGGCTCCCCTTACTGCCCTCGTCACCTCTTTCGATTCTATCAAGTACTCCTCCTGTCCTCCCTCCCTGTTTCTTGTACTTCCTAAAGGCAGCTCTTTTCTTCCTTACCTTTTCATGACCTCATTGCTCAACCAGCTTGGTTTCTTAGCCCTAGCCTTCTTGCTCTGGGCTTTGCAGCAGGTTTTGGTTGCCTCCACTATCCCCAGCTTTATGAGCTCCCACCTCTGGTTAGTGGCCATACTAGATTGAATTCTGGCCAGGTACCCTTTTACCACTTCCCCCATCCTCCCAAAGTCAGCCATCCTGAAGTCTAGCACTCTTGTGCCAGCTTCCACTCCTTCCTTGCCCATATCCAATGTGAGCCATACTGAGTTGTAGTCACTCCCTGACAGTGGTTCCTCCACTGTAAGTTCTCTCACAAAGTCCCCATTTGCCAGCACAAGGTCAAGGGTATTCTCTAACCTGGTTGGTTCACTGACCATTTGCAGCAGGAAGCTGTTCTGGAAGGCATCCAGCAGTACCTGCTCCCTTCTGTTCCTGGTTGTTGGGGTACTCCAGTCCACTCCTGGCATGTTGAAGTCCCCCGCAATCACCACACTACCCTTCTCAGGTCCTGCTCATCTGTCCCACTAGTTCCCTGTCTAACTCCTCCATCTGAGATGGTGGCCTGTACACCACTCCCATTCTAAGAATCCTATTCTTGGAATCCTGGATTTGCATCCAAAGTGACTCTGTACTACCCTCCTCCCTTCCTCCCTTACACACTTCAGTCCTTCCTTCACATATAGTGCCACCCCCCCTCCTTTCCCAATCATCCTGTCCCTACGAAATAACCTGTACCCTGGTACAGACAGGTCCCAGTCATTGTATTGGGTGGCCCATGTTTCTGTGATGGCTGCAATGTCCACCTCTCCCTCTGCCATGAGAACCTGTAACTCTGCAGTTTTCCTCCCAAGGCTCCTAGCATTAAGGGTAACCACCTTCCACCCTCCCCTCCCATCCTGCCCTCCTTTCCTAGCATCACCAATAGTACTTGCCATTTGTCCTTTGTCACTGTTATGGGGGGTAAGCTCATATGGTTTCCCAACCTGTGGTCTCTGCATATCTCTTCCCCAATTGCCACCCCACTCTTAGTTTAAATTCCCAACTTCCTCTATGTACTCCTCCATCCTCTGTTTCAACACTTTCTTTCCCTCCTCACTCCAAGTGTAGTCTGTCCTTGGCATAGAGATTACTGTCCTCCCAGGTCCCTCCCACCCCCCAACAGCCCATACCCTTTAGCACAACACCAGGTTCTTAACCATCCGTTAAATTCCTCTATTCTCAGCTGTCTTGTTGTGCTTGCCTTTGTTGGAAGTATCTCTGTAAAGTTACTGATCTTCCTGCCCCTCACATAATTGTGCTAGTTCCTCAAACCTCTTCTGGACTATATCTACTGTCTTGTCAGCCAGGTCATTTGTCCCAAGATGTATAATTAAATGAGGCTTGTCCCTACCCCTTCTAGCATATTTCAGAACAGATTGTCCCACCCTATCCGCTGTCATTCCTGGCATGGCCTCCACCCAAATGTGATTATGCCTTTCCCCCTTGCTACCCCACCTGACTCCTCTTAGTATTGAGTCCCCCAGCATTAAGATTCCACCCCTCTTACTCCCTGCTTGCTTCCATTCATCTCCCTCTCTCATTTCCAACTCCTCTTCTTCCTCCTGCACATTATTTCCCCCTTTTGCTCCTGTTGCAATTCTCTGAGCAGAATTTCCCCCTGCTCCAGTTTGGTCCAGGCATTTATCAATTACTCCTCTAATTTCATCATTTCCCTCCTCCACCTTCTTCCTCTCTAGCAGTGCAAAACTATTCTCTGAAGACCCTTCACAAATGCCTGCTCCCTCTCTCTTCATAATAACCTGTTCTCTCCTTTCCACTCCATGACTTTTGCCACTTCTTCACCTCCCCTCATAAGTCTCTATCTCCTCCTTCCATTTGTATTTTGTCTCCTGACCTGGTTTCCCTGGCAATTGTTCTTCCTGGCCTGGGCCTCTTTGTCTCTGCTTCCCTTCTTCTGACCCTCTCCTCGCCACTGTTGGCTTAAATCGCCCTCCCTCATCTCCCCTTCTTCCTCCCTCCAGTATTGGGCTAAACCCACCCAAATCTGCCTTGCCTGTCTTAGTTCCTCTTGCAGATCCTCAATCTCCTTTCTAAGTTTTTCTATGTGGTTGCACACTAAACATCCTCCCACACTCCAGGCAATTTTTAGAAAGACTGGTGCACCGCAGTTGTTGCAGCCTACCACCCTACCCATTGCTGTCGTTGCCCACCAGTGACCCCCCACCCTTCCAGATGCAGGATGCCAAACACTCCCCCAAGTCTCCCCTCTCTCCCCTCTATCAGTGCAAAACATTTTCTTTATTTCCCTTACCTCCTTTGTTGCACACGTTTAGATATATTGAGCAACTGCTTTTTAAATTCCTATCCTTCCTGTCCACACTCAAAAAGTGACTTTAAGTAGCCATTGCACAACCTTCTTCAAACTCCTACTCCCCCTTTCCCCAATGCAATATCAATGCGAAGAAGTAATAATGAAAGCTCCTAGATTTGCATTTACTTCCCTTCCACTGAGATAGCAGTTACCTCTTCACTTGCTGCTGTTCCTTTCCTGGATGTTTGCTTCTGCTATGACAGGTGCATATCCTTTGCCCATTTGAGGAAGTGATGTCAGAACCCCTTGTATAAAGGAAATCAAGGACCAGGGGTGGGTGGGACCAGCCCAAGTCTTCCATAAACAATCAGGTAGCTGAGGCCTCTGGCCAGACCATTAGCACGCTTCCTCCACTCCGCACTAAAACTTTGCAGCTAGTGAAGCCAGCAACAATGAATCACAATTCTACTCAAAGCCCCCCAAATAGGTTTGCTACCCAAAGAAACAGGACTCCAATTCAAACAGCTTCACCAACAACACATCAACATAGGCTTGGAATTAGAAGATATACAGTAGGTCTCCAATTCAAAGAAACAGATCCAGTTAAATCACACCAATTATATTTTAAAACAGAAGAAATAGGCCTCCACAAATGCAGCCTGCCACACAGTGCATCATCAAATAAATGAGCCCACTTATAGCTACCAAAACAGGTTTCAAAATTCCAACAGCCCCAAACAATACCCTGCTAGCCCCTTAGTAGTAAGAAAGGAAAGAAATAACCTTCTACCAAGTAGAATCCACAAGAAACAATGTAAAAACAAGAAGAAGAATCCACAAGAAACAATGTAAAAACAAGAAGAAGAAGCTACTGTACTGTAGATCTGATCCCGTCCCCCTTCTAGTAGTAATTTGCTGTTTGTCTTAGTAAATCCTCCCCCCTCAGCCCAGCATACTTACACTCAAAGGTCACCCATCTGTGACATATAGGAATGCAATTATGTGACCGGTAAGTAAAATACTCTACAGCTCTATATAAAATGAAATACTTGATTTATGACCAGTTCTTTATTTACATAAATGTACACCCTCTTTCACCCACACACCCTCTTTCTTTTAAGAGCTAGTGAACTTGATTTTAGTTGTAATACTGTAAGATCATAAGTTGTTACTGTTGCAACATGATGCACTTTACCAAATAGTTCACTGCACTACATTGTATTTATTGTATGGAAAATGTTTCAGTGTTTTAAAGATCAAAGTGAACATTTGCAACAATGCATTGCCAGGCTCCTGCTGGCTACATTTGTGCTTAACTTGTAGAAACCTTATGTTTACTGTCTGGATTCAGTCATTGATGTAGTTGAATGTATTACAAAATACACTAAAGTACCAATGCCAACATTTTCACAATCAGTTTTGCGGCTGTTTATCTTCAGTCCTTGAAGTTCCTATAACCACCCAACCCCCACACTCCTGTACCCCCAGCTGCAGGGGAGGAGTGCTCTTCTGATCTCACCCAAATGTCATTGCAATACTGGTGGCATGCTTATAATGCCATTAAGTTGACCAGTGATACAAGGACACACACACACACACACACTCATACACAGAGAGACACCCTGACACACACACACGCACTTCTGTTCTATTTTAAAAGTGCAATTTGCATGCTGGCTGGTACAGGCTACCTTTTAACAGAAAGCAAATGTGATATTGAGCCACAGAGGCATTTACAGTAAAACTTGATCCATAAGTCTTTAATCTTCAGTCTGCAGCAAGCATTTCCTTTCAGTGTGCAGGGTGGCTATTAGGATCTTACAACAATATGTAAATGCTACTCATTTAATTGAGTAATATAAACATGTTAATAATACATTTTTTTACCATCTGAAGTTTATAAAGTAGTTCTCAAAATAAAAACCCTTTTTAATGAACAACTCTCACTTATAATAAAATAACTTGAAAGCAATAGATTCATGCTAATTTTGTTTAATTTATTTGAATTTTGGTAAGTACTGTTTTATACTTATTGTTTTAGCTGGACAACTAACATACAGCTATGCTGTAAATCTTGGAAAGGGGCATTGAAAAAAACAAAATAAACTGAATGAACAGCATATAATGGGAACCACTTAACAATTTTGACAGAGCCTTCTTTGCAGCCAAATAGAACAGCATAGTAAGAGACCAGTGAATTTTCCATTATGCTCCACTAAGTCAGGTCCTTAGTGAACCCAGATTGTCTTAATTGTTGGTAGTTTGTTGCCATGCAGACCATCGGGTCACAGTGTTGTAATATAAAGCAGGGAGGGAAGGAAATAATGACTTAGGCAGACACAGGGGTTTCCTTTGTTGTCACTCGGAGATTCTGCTTTCAACATTTACTTTAACTAAATGACTGTGAGTGCAAGTCAAAAATAGCCAGGGGGGGCATCGTTCTATATTATATTTATTACAGGATGCCATTCATAGACAGCAAACATGCACTACAAGTTTTCTTTTCCTTATGGTATAGACAGTACATGGAATTCTGTTCTAACAGCCTTAGTCAGTTACTGTAAAATGTAACTTTTCTTTTCTGATAAATTTCACAGTCTACCACAATCTTTTTAGACAGTCCATACCCATTCACTAATATGCTAAACTAAAGAGTTCAAAACACTGAGATGAACAACACATGTGCTACGGATGTAGGTGACAGAACTTGAAGAGACTGCTTGCTAATTTCATCTTTGATGACAGAAAACATATAATTTATAGCATTATACCCACTGTAGCCTTATCACAGCATACGCCACATGGAGAGTGGTTCAAAACCTCAAATGTACAGTACCTAATGTAACATGATATTAAAAGCAGAATATTGTGGATACTACAGCTCATCTTTTTTTGTGCAATGCTGAATAGTAAACATCATAAATATAAGTGGTGGAGTATTCTTAACACTGTAGCTGTAAGCTGACAGTCATTGTGATGCTGTCAGACTGGCCACCTAAAAAAAAGGCAAAACTAATCATAGCCACTGTTTTCACATTAAGATTGCATGATATGTACAGCCTTAAAAAATGTGATGTGTTCCAATTAGATCTCCTCACAACTTCAATAAATTACCCTTTTATTTTATTTATTTCAATACGTATTTATCCAAGCCATGATGCAGCATCTTATTTCCATGGGAGTCATTCAAAAAGGGCACGGTGAAATTCTACCTTATTTTCTTCACACCAGAAAAGAAAAAAAAAAATTATGTGTAGAGGAAAGAAAAAGCTGGATAGGAATCAATCATTGGCCGCATCTTTCTGTGGCAGTGTAATAAAATAATAAAAATGTAATCAAAAAGTAGTGAGAAAAAAATTAGGGGCAGGTAATTTTTTCTAACGGTGGCTTGAATGATCATCCTTTGCACTAGTGGCCTACAGAAATATACAGTGTGTTGATTGACCAAATAGGACTACTGATGTGCTCACTGGGAACACCATGAAAACAAGGTGCAGCATTTGGTGTGGCTATCACATTTGGATTACTTTTCAAGTAATACCCTGAACTGTATTCTTAACCTCCGGTCTAGGTTAAAGAAGTCATTTGACATGGGTAATAGATACACTGAAGCAAAAAAACAAACAAAAAAAAACAGATGTATTGCAGATAAATTAACCAACATGCTAGGGTGACACAGAAAGAAAGGTCTGCAGGGGGACAATACACACTGGCAAGAGGTCAGGAATCAACATCTACAGTATGTGCCTCTTGTTGCCACTGAGCAAGTTTAAATGCACATAACAACCAGCTCCTACTGCCTGAAGGTATGGTGTTGACTATTCTGTATGAGCATAGGGCTATACCAGTTTTTTAAGTTTTTGGGCAGGGAAGCAAACACCAGTACTGACTGCTGAAAGCATTTCTTCTTCCCACACTCCAAATGCAGCCTAAGACTATTACAACAAACATTTGTCAATGCCAAATGTTGTTGTGCTGGCATTGGCAGTGGTGGAGCTAGAGACTCATAGCACTTTGTTTTTGTTAATGTGTCGTAAAAGGTGATTTTGCACAGTGAGCATGCCATTGTGTGCCACAGCTGTGGAAATGCATTTTGGGCAGGCTGTGAAAAATGGCAGCTGGACTGTTAATAAGGAGATGTGCACAAATGCCAGTGGTGGAAATGTGGCATGAAAATATTGCAGATTGATGAAGTTACAAGGGTGCATGGAAACTGTGCAATGCACGCTTGCAACACAATCATTGTATGGACTTTTGGCACCAAATTTTCAACATAGGCATTTTAGGACCTGTGCTCATGAATAGTGCCACCGTCATTTCCTCAAACTGTCCCAAAAACTGATTTTACACAGCGACCGAGCAATTCTGTGCCAGACATGCAAAAACACATTTCAGCCAGCTGCACTGTTCATAAGGAGGCATGGAAAAATGCCAATGATGAACAGCTGGAGTGAAACTATTATAAATTAAGAAAGTCACAAGCGTCCGTGCACACTGCGCAACGCATGCTCATAAAACACTCATTTTATTGACTTTTGTCCCTAAATTTTCAACGTAGGCATTTTAGGACACCTGCTAATGAACAGTGCCACTGCCATTTTCTTAATGTGTCTTGAACACAGGCTTTCCACAGCGACTGTGCTATTCTGCACCGGAACTGCAAAAACTGATTTTGGTCAGGATGTGAAAAATGACAGCTATACTGTTCATTAGGAGGTGCAGAACAATGGTACTGTTGAAAATCTGGAGTGAAAATATTATAAGTTTGTGAACTTACGAGCGTGGGTGTGAAATGCGCAATGTACGCTCGTAACACAGTCATTTTATGGAGTATTGCCACCAAATTTTCAACACAGACATCTTAGGACCTCTGCTCATGAACAGTTCACTGTCATTTTCATAATGTGTCCCAAACACTGATTTCACACAGCAACCGCGCTATTCTGTGCCAGAAGTGCGAAAACACATTTTGACCAGGATGTGAAAAATGACAGCTGTATGGTTCACAAGAAGGTGTGGTAAAATGCCAGTGTTGAGAATCTGGCATGAAAATATTGTGAATTTGCTAACTTACAAGTGTGCGTAGCAACTGCGCAATGCACATTCATAAAACAGTCATTTTTTATTTTCCCACCAAATTTGTAACATAGGCTTTTGAGGCCCCCATGAACAGTGGCACTGTCATTTTGTTACTTGGCCTGAAGGGTGATTCCGTGCAGTAACTGCGAAATCACCTTTCAGGACAAGAATAACGCCATGACAGAGCAAGAATTCATGAGGAGAGGTCCCAAAACCCCCATGTTGAAAATTTGGGGCCAAAATTCCCAAAAATGCCTGAGATATTCAACAAAGTTGAAAACACCCTATTTATTCCATTATGCAGCTTACCGGCATTTCTTCAGTTTGCGCTCGGCTTTGAAGAGTGCAGACGTGTTCCCGGTCCACTGAAGATCGTCGCGCCAGACTCGAGGTAATTATGGGGTGGGGGTGGGAGAGGCAGGGTGCACAGAGGGTGGGGGCATGGAGACTACAAGGGACCATTTCATTTTACAGGTAAAAAAATTAGACATCGCGGGACAGTTTTTTTTTAGGGATTTGGCATGCTGGGGTGGGCCCCCAGTGCTCCACCTAACTGTTGAGGGGGTCTGTAGCTGATGGGGGATTGGGCACCTTCATTGGCACACGACATGGGGGATGTTATGCCAACGGGATTGGGCACCCCCATGCGGCACACAATACCAGCGAGGCTGAGCGAGGATTAGGAACCTCCTCAGCATTTAACAATGAGGGCTTCTTTATGCCAACAGGAGTGGACTCCCCATTGGCACACAAAAAACAGTGGGGGACAAGCTGGGGATTGGGCACCCCCTTGGCATTTAACAATGGGGGGTGATTTATGCCACGACAGGGAGTGGGCTCCCCGTCGGCACATACAGAGGGGCAGGGGTAACCAACAGGGGGATTGGGCACCCCTGAAGTCAGTAGTTTGGTGGCCACTGTGCCGCCATGTTCATAATGTGGTGAGCACGTCAAGGGAAGGCCCTCTTAGCCCCACCTTGTTGCACCTCTGGTAACCATCTGCTGCCTATTGGTGACAAAGTGGTAAATATTGAAGATGTTGTGGAGGATCATTCATCACCCCCCACCAGTCGAGCTGCTGCATGCAGAAGACAGAGGTAGAGAAGAAGTGATGCCATGGGGGCTGGGCCTTCCCAGACTGAGGGGGTCTCAGATGAGGGAGACATTGATGATGAGCCTGAGGAGGAGAACAGTGATACACCATGTAGTCATTACCCTACCCTAGAGCTGGCCAGGTTATTTCAGGGACACACCCCTGATAAGGGATACACCTAGGAGACAGGATAGGGATGGGGAGTCTGTTCCAGCCATGTCCCTCGGGGGACCACTCTGGACTTGAATACTGGTTCAGCTGAGCCACTTGAGTGGTACCAGAGCAGCTCTCCTTCAGATACACCCAAGAAGTGGTCACAGGGTGGTTCAGAGGATCAGGAAGATGAGGGGGAAGAAGCATCTTTTGGAGGGCCCACATCATAACTGAACACTGATCCAACTGTGCCCTTTTAAGGAGCCCAGGTTAGTCCCCCTAGAGCTGTAGATAATGTTAAAGAAGTGTTGGAATCATTCACCCCACTAGCTGAGGAACAGGATGAACAGGAAGAGGGTGAGAAGGAAGAGGAACTCACCACTGACCCAGGGGCAGATAGGGGTTCAGGTATTCAGGAGATGTGGAGCCTTTGTAAAGGAGTCTATGACTCAAAGAGTTGTAATTCTGAATGTTATTAAATAAATAAATACATAAATAAATAAACAAGACCCCTCGAAGGACAGGAAGGACATTACAGCCAGTCCTTAAATGGATGTATGATGCCCCTGGGGCTCCTACAAACTTAACTTTGTTTGTAGTACATAAGGGAGTGTACATTACTTCAAGGTCCCTACAGAAGGTGGTTATGTGCCCTGTTGATGTTAAGCCCCCTAGGTCTGAGCAGTAGGTGACCAGAAGAAGAAGAAGAAGAGGGAGGTGAATGGGGTACATAGAAGGGTTGAGGAAAAGAAGTGTGCTCTGTGGGACATTAGTATCCTATGGTGGATGGGTTAATCCTATGGATGACGCTTTTATGTGGCTAAGGGGTTCACATGGGAAAAATGGAGTTTAAAAGAATGTACATATGGTGGACCAGTGGTGCAGAGGGCTGAAGTGCTGGATGCCTTACCTCAAGTCATGCTGGTGACCCAGGTTCGGGAATGGACCCTAGGTGCCGGGGACTGGCAGGGGAAGGAGAGGGTTGAGCATCCAGTGGACTGCTCTCCTCTCCTCTCCTGGGATGAGTTGGGTGGGTAGCCTTGCTCTGTAGCAGCCCCCAGTGGAGAATGGGGGCACTACAAGGGCGGTGCAGCAGGGGAACAAGAAAAGCATGAAAATGGCTTGCATGCCATCCAGATGATGGTGGCCCCACCTCCCTGTGCTGCTCAGCCACGATGCCTCCAGGCTGCATTTCCATGCCCCATGAAGATGTAAAGGAGTGTCTATGTGTACTCCGGTCCCCCCTCCTGATGGCTCTGGTGGATAAGGGGGCCCTCCCCCGGTGAAGGGATACGTCCAGGACAATGGGAAGTTGGAGCAGCAGGACGGCTTACCAGTGGGAGATAATGGCAGGACTGGCCACCCAAAGGAGAGGACAACTGTGCGTGTGTGGGAGGAAGTAAAAAGAACATACAAAAAAACAAATTCTGGCCAGAGTCAATATGGCTGTGAAGCGCTACCAGGTGATGAAAGTTAGACATGTGTGTAGAAATTATTCAATGCCCAGGCATAACTTGGCCATATGTTGGAGGTGTTGCACTAAATTTTCAACATGCCCTTTTTTGGACCCCTCCTCATAAACAGTGGCAGTGTCATTTTGTTCAGCTGTCCCAAAAGGTGATTGCGCAGACCAAACAAGCTATTCTGCACCACAGGTGCAAAAACATGGTTTGGATAGGTTGTGGAAAATGACAGCTGTACAGTTGTAAAGGAGGTGTACAAAAATGGCTTTGTTAAAAATGTGAAGTGAAAATATTAAAATTAGCGATGTTAGGAGTGTGCGTAGAAACTGCACAGCACACATTCGTAATGCAGTCATTTTTTGGAATTTTTTTCACTTAATTTTCAACATGGCCTTTGTTGGACCCCTCCTCCTGAACAGTGCCACTGTCATTTTGTTAAATTTTCCTGAACTGTGATTGCGCAGACCAAACAAGCTATTCTGCGCCACAGGTGCCAAAACACGGTTTGGATAGGTTGTGGAAAATGACAGCTATACAGTTGTGAAGGAGGTGTACAAAAATGGCAATGTTAAAAATGTGGAGTGAAAATATTAAAAACTAGTGATGTTAGGAACATGCATAGAAACTACGCAATGCACGTTCATAACACAGTCATTTTTTGGAATTTTTTCACCATATTTGCAACATGGGCTTTTTGGGACCCCACCTCATAAATAGTGGCACTGTCATTTTGTGAATCGGTCCCGTAAGGTGATTCTGCGTAGGGACCACAAAATCACCTTTCTGGGCTGGGTAACAAAAAGACAGTGACAGTTTTCATGAGGCGGGGTCCCAAGAACCCCATGTTGAAAATGTGGGGCAAAAATTCCAAAAAATGGCTGAGATATGAGCATAAGTTGAAAATCCCATTGAATGGCTGTATAGCACACTTACCTTGAATTCTTCAGTTCGCAGTTGGGCTTTGCAGAGTGCAGACATTTCCTGGTCCTGAGAAGATGACAGCGCCAAGCTCTGGAGGTAAGTATGGGGTAAGGTGTGTGTGGAGGTGGGTGCTCAGTGGGAGGGTGGGAGGGGACCGAGTGATGAAAAGGGCCTGTTACCAGTTTTGCAGGGGAACAAACCAATGAGGGACCGTTTTCTAATTAAAAGGACAATTTTTAAACATTTAGGTATACTGGGTGGCTCCCAGTATGCCACATGAATGCTGACATGGGGATTGGGCACCCCAATGTCGGGTATCCATAGGCAGGGGGCACCAGGACAACAATGTGATGAGGGACCGTTTTTCTGTTTTTCAGATAAAACTACATTTTGCACACTGGGGTGGGCTCCCAGTGTTGTGATATTGTGATTTGGGGATGACTTGGGGAGGGGGGCACAAAATAGAGAATGGCATTGTGCCATTCGCAACATGCTGTCACCGCAGCACTGCACATGCGCACAACTCCGCTCACGCATGCGACTCGTGCATATGAGCAGTGCTCACATTGGAATGCAGAAGTAACAGCAAAAATAGTGCAGCTGTTATTCTGTATGCCAATCGCAGTGGAGGGCTTTCAGCTCTGTTGGGCTTTCAGAAGGATACTTCGGAAATGTCCAACGGAAGAGGTTGTAAGATCGGCCATTTTCAGAGCTAAAAAGAACGTACATAATGTTTTCAGTTTGATTGTTTTCATGATTATTACATATTATATAGGCATCAGGTGTATAGTTAGAAATGTTATTATTGTTGATGTTTCCATTGGGTATTTTTTCCCTTATGCTTGTCATAGAAGCCAAGCATTTTGAGAGGGGAATGTAACCCCCCGCTGGGGGCTTACCTGTGGTGCCCATGGTTTTTCCCATTCTCTTGGTGCTCCTGGGTTCCCCAGTGTTGCTTTTGCCCTATGCAGGCATGGGTCCTTGACCGTGAGCTGCCAGCATAATTGCTTAGAGACAGCACTTGCGCATATGCAAGTGGCACTTTTGATGTGCCGACCCATGATTTTTGGAGGAACAGAAAGTAACCCAATGGTCTCAGCACCTCTCCCTTGTTAACTGAGGGCTGGTGACCTGGAGAATGTGGCCAGAAAGCTGCCATAGGAGCTAAAATTTAAGTTTAAGCATGTGCACCTGGTGAGGGCTCATGAATTATTCATGAGCCCTCATCTCATGAATATTAATGAGGTTGCTGCCTGCCACCTGGGGGGACAGAGTTTTGACGGCAGTGACAGCTATGTTATGGGGGCTATTCTCTTACTATTGGGCTCATTTCACAGGGGGCAGTTAAAGCTATAATCTGGTGGGGTGCTTGACTTCCTAAGATTTATTGTTGGGCAACACTCACCCTGAAAAGCTCAAGGTATGGTATGGACTCCAGAGAACTTAATGGGAGCTGACATGTTTGTGACATTTGGCCCCCATATTACAGCCAATCAGTGATCCAGGTGCCCAAAACTAATTCAGGTGCCGAGATCATGCTCCAATAAACAAGTAGGAAATATTGATTTCTATGGATATCAAATATTGATAGGTTCCATCAGCCAATGAGGACGCTGGGTTTTTGGCTGAAACAGGGTGAACTTTCTGGGATTTCTTCAGTTTGTTCCTAGGCTATGTATGAGTCGGGACTATTCTGTGAGAGTGGACTTTAACTTCAGGTGCTTACCCAGGCCCCATTTGGAGATTTGCTGGTTGGCAGAAGTGGATTGGAAAGGGGAAAGAAGGAAAAGAGACTGAGCTGTGACTCTGATTCCCCAAGTATTTGCTGCAGGACTGAATTGAGAAGGAGAAAGAGAAGAGAGGAAGAGACTGAACTGTGAACCTGTTTTCCCCAGGTATTGAGAATTTGCTTAGCTATTGTTGGAAGGAAACTAAATGCTGCACAAAGCCTGCACTAGGAAGCTGAACTAGCTGAGAGGACTGTGTGGGTTATCAGAGTGCTACAGTTATTGCAGAGAGGTTGTTTACTTTTGTGGGACTGTCATTGAAATTCTTTTTTGCCATAAAGATTTTTAATAAATTTTTAAGGATAACACTGACACTGGGTGACAGACATATGGGAATGAGCCAGGGCTGCTAGGGGTTGGCAGGGGAAGGAGAGGATTGAGAGTCCGGAGGACAGCTCTCCGCTCCTGGGAGGGATAGGGGTCCCTGTTTGTCACTCGGCTGATCTCTGGTGGAGGCCTGAGACACAGCAAGCACTGAGGAAGCAGAAGAAGAGGTGGGGGGAGTGGCAGATGTCAGAATCAATGCCTTGATGTCAGGGCACCAGTCACTTCCCAGGACAGGGGAAAATGCCTCTCTTCTCCTGCGGAGACAGAGCATCGGAGCTTTCCCCCGATTTGCGGCCACCCTCCTGGCACCCGACTGACCAATGCTACTGCATTGTCAGGGTGTTGGTACCCACCTTGTCACCACCTGGGGGGTAAACCAAGGCTACATGGGTGGTGCAGGACTGACCAGGTAGGAGCAGAACACAGGAGGATGACTCCTTGGTGCTCCTGAGGAGACCAGAGCCGAGGGAGGGAGAGGAGGAATAAAAAATAGGACAATTACAGTGTGACAGAAATAGATAAAAGTAAACAAATGCAAAGAACAAATCAGAGCAATAAGTAGTGTTACACAAATAAACTATAGTCCATCAATGAACTGTACTGGGAAAGGGGAAGTACCTCTAAAATCATAACCAATGCACAAAGGCATCTCAACAATCTAAAATAAAGGTAGTGCAACGGTGAGTCAGAATGCAACAAAGCATCAATAATATAGAGATAACAAGTGAATAATAAATATATAGTATGGGACCAAAATAGTAAATAGCTTACACACATCTAGTCTGCTGAAAGAGGGGAAGGGACTGAAATGTGCATATAAGAAGTATGGGTGAGGGTGAAGGGTGTGTGGCTATATGCCAGACCCATAGGGGGAGTGGTGATCCACCCTCTCAACAGGGGAGAGGGGGTAAGGCCAAGTCAGAGGTAAAAATGAGCTTTGGGTCAGCCACTAGGTCACCTCACAAAGTCAGGTCTGGGGAATTTAGTAAGGAAGAGTTGCCAGATTTGGTCAAATAGGCATAGCTTACCCAACAGTTGGTGGGAAGTTCTTTCAAATCTTGCTGTTAGTTACAGAAAATGAAACCATTCATCATAGGAGGGAGGTTCAGGAGAATGCCAATGTCTGAGAATAACTCTTTTGGCTGCAATACATGCACAGTTGACCCAACACATCTGGGTATGGGAAAGAGATAAACCCTGGTCAGGTATGCACAAAAGAGCTAGCTGGGGGTCTTTTGTCCCAAGCAAGGGAATTACTAGAGAACAAGTCGCCCAACCTTTGGACCACTAGGAATCTAGACTAGGGCAGGACCAAATAACTTGTGTAAGGGAGTCCTGCAGGGAGTAGCATCTCCAGGAGTCAATGTTCACAGTGAGACCAGCTTTGTAGCCATAAAGGCATCCTATATGCTCTATGAAGTATTTTGTACTGAATAGAGTGGGCTTGTAAATCCCTACTAGAATGGCAGGAGTAAGTCCAGACCTGCTTCCAATCCAAAGGAGAGATGTCCACCCCTAGCTCCAACTCCCTTTTCTCTTTAGGACCCACTGAGGAAGACATTGGAAAAGTTTTAAGCCAGTATGCCTTCAGTTTGGAAGCTAGATCATGAGGACCAGAAAGTTTGTCCAACCAATCTTCAAAGGGAGTAGCAAGGGGAATGGTGAGAGTGCTGGAAATTCGTTGTTAAAAGAGGTCATGGATCTGCAAAAATCTCCAGAAATGGAAGGAAGGAAGGGAGGGAGGTTAAATTTTGATTGATAATACAATTACAAATAATACAATTTTATGAGCCGATACTCCCACTGTAATCCTGGGAAAATTCTGCTCTGCCCAAATGTTAGCTGCAAGAAGTTCAATGGCCAACAAAAAAAGGAAAGGCAAAAGAGGACAGCCCCGCCAGGTTCCCCTATGGAGAGCAAAGTAGGGAGAAAGAACTGAATTAGTCAAAGCCACCACTTTGGGGGTAGAGTAGAAAATACAAACCAAGGAGAGAAAACATGAGGGAAAATCAAACCGTTGCAGAGCCTCAAAAAAGAAGACCCACTCTACCCTGTCAAAGACCTTCATGGCATCTAATGATAGGGTAGCAATGGGACATTGTGCAGATCAAGCCTCCCACATTAAGTCAAGCACTTGTCTGATGTTATCGGATCTGAGTCTACTAGGGACAAAGCCTACCTGGTCCAGATGGATTAATAGCAGAATAATCGGTTCCATTCTTTTTGCTATTATTTTTGCAAACATTTTTACATCAACATTTAGGAGTGAAATGGGCTGGATTTGTGAACAGTGAATACTATCCCTGCCTTTTTTCTGAATCAAGGTAATAATAGCATTGGTGAACATCAGGGGAAGCCTGCCCATCTCCCAGGCCTCATTGAAAACCTTTGTCAGACAAGGTGCTAGGTGATCCACAAAGGTCTGATAGAATTCAGACAGGTATCCATCAGGGCCTGGTGATTGGTCCTGTGACATAATCTGGATCGTAGATATGACCTCTGAGGTCTGAATAGGCACTAGAAACACAGAAACATAGACTTTGACGACTGATAAGGACCGCTTGGCCCACCTAGTCTGCCCATTTCCCTACCTACAGGATAAGCTGCAGATCCAAGTCAACCAACAGCCTTCCTCTTCCTACCCCCCACAAGAATTGCCTTGTGTCTGCCCCATGCATTCTTGAATTCTTCCTCAGTTTTAGACCCCACAACCTCCTCAGGAAGGCTGTTTCATGTGTTCATCACCCTCTCTGTGAAAAAATATTTCCTCACATTGCCCCTGAGCCGTCCCCCCTCCATCTTCAAATTATGTACCCTTGTTCTTGGACATCTCTTTTTCTGAAAGATGCTACCCTCTTGGACTTTGTTGATTCCACTGAGGTACTTAAACGTTTCTATTATGTCCCCTCCTCTCCCTCCTTCCTTTCCTCAAGTGTATACATATTAAGCTCCTTTAGTCTCTCCTCCTGTGGCTTCTCTTGCAGACCCTGCACCATTTTAGTTGCCCTCCTCTGGACTGCCTCCATCCTGTCTATGTTCTTGCAGAGATGGAGTCTCCAGAACTGGACACAGTACTCCAGATGGGGTCTCACCAACTGTCTGTACAGAGGCATAACAGCTTCCTGTTTTCTGCTGGTGGTGCCTCTCCCTATACATCGCAGTATCCTCCCAGCCCTCCCTACTGCCTTCTCACATTGCTTGCTAACCTTAAGGTCATCTGATATGATTACCCCAGGTCCCTTTCCATTTTTGTTGTTGTTACTACTCCCCCCTCCATTGTGTAATCTTTCCCTGGGTTTTTGTTTCCCAGGTGCATTATTTTGCACTTCTTTGCATTGAATCCAAGCTGCCATACTTCTGACCATTCCTCCAACCTTGCCAAGTCCCTTCTCATCCTTTCCATGCCTCCTTGTGTATCAACCTGTTGCAGATCTTTGTATGATCTGCAAAGAGGCATACTTTTCATTCCAGTCCCTCTGCAATGTCACTGATAAAGACATTAAAAAGGACTGGACCCAATACTGAATCCTGCAGTACCCCACTAGTAACCCCTCTTTCTTCAGAGTAGACTCCATTTACAATTACCTTCTGTGTCCTGTTGTCTAGCCAATGTGTTGTGCAGGCTACCACCCTGGGACCCACTCCCAGGCTGGTTAATTTGATTATTAATCTTTTGTGTGGGACTGTGTAAATTGCCTTGCTAAACTCTAGGTAGGTTATTTCTACAGCCTCTCCTTGGTCTACTACTTTGGTCACCCAGTCAAAGAAATAAATTAGATTCATCTGACGTGACCTTCCCGCTGTGAACACATGCTGCCTTGGGTCCTGAGCCACACTGGCCTCTAGGTACTCAACAATTCTTTCCTTCAAAAGTGATTCCATCACTTTCCCTACCACAGAAGTCAAACTGACAGGTCTGTAGTTTCCTACCTCTGTCTTGCTCCCACTTTTGTGAAGGGGAATCACATCCACCTTCCTCCAGTCTTCAGATACCATACCATCCTCCCATGATTTGTTAAGAAGGATAGTCAGTGATGTCACTAGTTCTTCTCTTAATTCTCTTAGAATTCTGGGGTGAATTCCATCAGGCCCCATTGCTTTGTCCACCTTCAGTTTTAGGAGTTCTTTCAGAACCCTTTCTTCTGTGAAAGGACTGGGATCGACCCCTCTGTCCAGAGTGCTTTTATTAATTGGATTAGGCACCTACCCCTCCTCCTCTTTTGTGAATACTGAGCAGAAGTATTCATTCAGTATCCCTGCTTTTTCACTGTCCCTCTCTGTCCACCCACTGTCCTTTCTATTCAGCCTTACTATCCCTCCCTTTGTCTTTCTACACTCCCTGATGTACCTATAAAAGGTTTTATCCCCCTTCTTAACTGAGTTGGCTATCTTTTCCTCAATTTGGGCCTTTGCTATTCTCACTTCCCTCACTGCTTCCTTCTGCCTTAACTGGTACAGTTCTCTGTCCTGCTACTTCTGTGTTTCCTTATACTTCCTAAATGCTATCTTTTTCTCCCTAACCTTGCCCACCACCTCTTTTGAGAACCATAGTAGCTTTTTCTTTTGTTTTGATTTGTTCATTTGCTTCACACAAAGTCTTGTTGCCTCTGTGATGGCAGTTTTGATGTTTCCCCATTGTTGCTCCACTCCTCCTTCTAGCCTGTTTGCTAGTGCTTTTCTTAGGCACTCTCCCATCTTGCCAAAGTCAGCCCTAATGAAGAAAAGTATGTCTCTGGTACATCAGGGAGGGACAGGCCAGAAAAGAAAGAGTCCAATTGGTCAAAGGAAGGGCTTACTTCAGAAGAGTAAAGCTTTCAGTAATAGGCAAGAAAGACCTGGTTATTATCACCTGAGGAGGTGACAGAGTACCCATCAGCAACCATGATTTTGGAGATGTATTTTTCCTGGGATTGTGCTTGAAGCCGAGAGGCAAGAAGCTTCCCAGAACATTCACCAGACTCCCAATAACATTAATTAAGCTTGTATAAAGCAAACTCAATACAATATTGCAAAAGATCCTCAATTTTAGTTTTAAGGGATAATATCCTTTGCTTACTGTCTAAATCCTCACTGAGACCCTGGGCTGTCCGGGATTACAATGATTTCAACTCTGCCTCAAGACCCTTCAATGTAGACTCTTTCTGGCACTTAAGATGAAAAGAGTAAGCTATCAGTTGACCTCACAACATGGCCTTGAAGACCTCCCAAAGGGTAGCATATGAACAGCCAGTAGAATCATTAAAAATAAATATTTCTGAATAGCCAGTGTCATCCAGGAATGAGTTTCCTTTCAGGCCAACAAAGAAGTGTGAAGATTCCAAGTATTCCTCTGGCCCATATTGATATCCCAAGAAAGAGAAAACATTACATGACCATGGTCAGATATTAAAATGTTCCCCATGGAGGTACCCCAAGTCCATGGAGGAAGATCAGAAGAGGTCAGGATAACATTAATTCAGCTACAGGAATTGTGAGATGATGAGTAACACGTGAAGTCAATGTCTCCAGGATGAGTAGCATGCCAAATATCAATAAGCCTGAAGACTTCCAAAAGTGAGGAGATCTGGGGTTCCAGATGAGGCTCATATCCGGGTCCAGGGTCTGTCCTGTCAAGAGAAGGGTCTAATGCTAGGTTGAGGTCTCCCATAGCACTATAGCAGCTGGGGCTTGTGGAAACTCCACAAGTATAGCCTGATAAAATTGAAGGGTAGGGGTATTTGGAGCATAAAAGCTACCAAGGAGTATGGGAGACCCCAAATACATCCCAGAAATCAAAACACAGCAACATTCTTTATCTTTATACTCCCACGAGATACCAAAGGAAGATTTTTCCTACAAAGGATAACAACTCCCCGCTGGCGTGCTAAAAATGAGCTGTAAAAGTATTGGCCAATCCACATCTGGCCCAAACCTTTGGAGTCTTCCTCAAGTAAATGTGTTTCCTGGATTAAAGCTTCACCACAATTAGTATCTCGTAAATATTGTAAAACAGTTCAATGCTTCTTGGGTTCATTAAACCCCTGAACATTCCAGGAAATTACTTTCAACAAATGAACATCAGCCATATTTCCTACAGATATAGGGTATAAACAGGACAAAATTACACTACTCACACTCACATATCCTTCCCTACCCCAGTGACCCACCCCCAAAGACCCCAACCAAACGCAACCACTCCCAAACTAAAACATACAACAGAGAATACATCGAAACAGACCGGATTAATAGCAAAAATTAAACAACATAAAGACTAGGACTCACACAAATACAGAAACAGAAAATAAGGAAGTAGAAAAGCAGTTAGAAACAAAACAGAACAAGCATTTGCAATGCCGAATGTTGTCTCGCTGGCATTGGCATTGGTAGTGCCGGAGTTAGAGATGCATAAAAGGAATGGCAGTGAAGTATTGAAGTGACAGCCACCCCACCCCCACCCTGTAGAGACCGACAGGCATTGGGGTGTGCCTTTGGGTTGTCAGCTATAACGCTCATGCCATTGTACCTCACCTTATCCTGTAGACACTGACAAGTGTTGTAGTGTGCTTTGGGGTCTTTGGGCATTATACCTGCCCCAGTCCATAAGGAAATACACTGAGGTAGGTACAGTTTAGGAGAATGGGGTGAACTGTGTGGCTGAATAGTACAAGGCACACCACAATGCCTGTCACTTGCTGCAGGGTGGGGTTTGGGTTGGAATAGCATGAGCATTACAGCCGATGATCCCAAGTCACACCCCTGATGCCTGTCAGTCTCTACAGGGTGGGGTGCTACAGTTGGGAACCCTAACACCATAGGCGTGTGTTGGTATTTCCATTCCAAATTTCCAACATGGGCTTTTTGTGAGCCCATCTCATGAAAAGCGACACAGTCAGTTTGTTAGCTGAAAGGTGGTTTTGCACAGTGGCTATGCCATTTAGCAACACAGGGACGAAAACACATTTTGGGTGGGATGTGGAAAATGACAACTGTATTGTTCATGAGGGGCATAAAAAAATGGCAACATTGAAAATCTGGAGTGAAAATATGAAAAATTGGTGAAGTCATGCGCATACATAGAAATTGCACAACACACGTCTGTAACCCAAGTATTTTGGGGAGTTTGTTAGGCACATTTTTAACATAGGCATTTTGGGACCTCCCCTCATGAACACAGTGGTGCTGTGATTTTGTTAATCTGTCTCAAAAGTTGATTTCCCAAAGTGACCATGCCATTGAGCGCCACAGATGTGGAAACACATTTTGGGCAGGATGTCAAAAATGACAGCTGTACTGTTCATAAGGAGGTGTGAAAAAAATGTCAGTGTTGAAAATCTGGCATGGAAATATTGCAAATTTGAGAAGTTACAAGGGTGCATGGAAACTGCGCAAAGCACGCTTGTAACATAGTCATTTTATGGACTTTCATCACCAGATTTTCAACATAGGCATTTTTGGACCTCTGCTCATGAATAGTGTCACCATCATTTCCTCAAACTGTCATGAAAACTGATTTTGCACAGCGGTGCCTCTGCTGCTTCAACCAGCCGGGTGGACCCCTTCTGTCTGCCGGCTGCCTTTCTCACTGCACTGCCCGCTGATCACCAGACCGAAGGTATGCTGCAGAAACTGGACTGTCCAGAACCATCGACTCTGCCTGCTGACGGGCTGCTGCAGTTCTTTAATTCTTTGCTATTGCTGTTTCCTCTCTGGACCTTAGGCTAATGTTATATTCTGATTGTGGTACTTGTTAAGTCTCTCCAAATTGTCTTGTAAATCCTAACTTAAACGTGAACCTAAGCCTGTTTACAGCAATTTTGCACTCCAAGGGTGGTTTGAAGTGCAAGTTCATTAAGGCTGCAGGTTTGTTGATTGTAAAATATTACAGCTCTCTTTGTTTTAAGGTCCAGTGGTAAGCTACCCTGGATCAGAAACTAAGTTTAAAGTGATACAGTTTTTTCTGTTTAGATCAGATTCCATTTGGGTCACAGTTGTAAGCTTTGCCCTGCAAATAATTCAATTTCTCTTTCACTTTCTGTACTTGTCTCCTTGCTGCTTGAATTTTTATGCTCACCCTCCCATCCCCCACCTCCAGCCTTTATTAAATACTCTCCCTCCTGCCTCGGCACCACCCCTAGCAATGTTTATCCTCCCCCTCACTAATATTGCAACTCCTCTTAAAGATACAGAGTGTAGCTATCAGGCCTAACACTTGTCCTGTCTTCCCTTTAAAGACATCTTCCTATTTTCACCATCTGCTTGCCTATCAGCATTGCTTAGTGCCTGCTCAGCTGTCTACTGTGCAGTTCCAAACCTGGGTTTCCTCTCTTGCTACCCTGAGTATTTTTCAAGTTGCCTTGGTACCCCCTGCCCTAGCTAAAAACAACCTATCTTAACCTACATTTTATATCTTAAAATAGATCTACTGTGCCTGATCGTGCTAACAGTGAGTGGTGCAGCTAATCCTGCCAGCTTCCCGTACCTCTATCCTCCTGATGAACAGGACACCTTCAAATCCGGTTAAGTGTCCGGGCTAGCACTGTGCGGGTTTGATAGGCGGCCACCTGCTGCCACCCTCATCTAATTGGACTGCTGCTCTTTGCTCAGCCACTGTTTGACCCAGCCTTTTCTCTGTCGTATTATCAGTCCCTGGGCTTTGGCTCCCTCTGCTTTGCATTGACTCTTGCTGAACACTACTGCTATCTGTCTAGTCTCCCATTGGTTCCTTATAAAATTCTGCCACTAGGGGTGCTGTCTAACATATCTTGAATAGGTCTTCATTTCCTCACTGTAATCTTTACCACAGGTAGAGCCTCTGGCTGGTCTGCTTTCCTAATTAAACTTTGTGGGGCTTTACTTTCTGCTTCTCTGATCCACTTCTTCTAAATAATTGCTACGCTAGCAGGAATCACTTCATTGTTTTTGCTCTACCTCTAATTTCGGCCAAGGGTTAAAATGGTGGAACACGGTCACCCTTGGCATTCTTAATTTTACACACACTATCTCTTTATCCCTAAGTGCTAATCCTCTGTCTCAGTATACCACTAGCCTTCCTACCCAAGTCAAATAGTAACACTATGGCAAAGTATAGTCTGCTATGGGCACTCTTGTCATTTGCCCTTTTACTCAGCCTGGACACTGCCACATGGGCTCTCCCACGTAACCAAATGGCAAAAGACTCCTCAGAGGCTTACTGCAACTATATTTTCTCTAAATTGATTGCAGAGACAAAGCCTGATCTGCAACCTAACCTTATCCTCTTTGTTAGAGGCAGCATCTATTACCCTCTACATGCCAGGAGGAAGCTGCCATGGAGATGTGCTTTCACCCTAACCTGCCACTGTGCAAGGCTTTGGTTCCTAGCCATGATCATTATTCTGCTATCTGGGGATGTCAAACTAAATCCAGGTCTACCTACCTGTTAATTTTCCCCAAATGAGTTATCTGGCATGTCCAAGAAAGGATTATTAATTGCCCATATCAATATCAGAAGTCTTACCTGTCACCATGCGGAACTCGAGGCCTGGGTGAAACTCTACAGTCCTGATGTACTCTGTCTCACAGAAACTTGGCTAAAACCCAGAATACCTGATGGTGTATGCTCCTTGCCTAACTATTCCCTGTTCCGGCGGGATAGATCCTCATCCAAGCGTGGAGGTGGAGTTGCCCTATTTTTCAAAAACCACCTCAACATCTCTATTGTCCCGGTATCTGCCTCTCCCGAAGTGTGCGAATTCATACAGGCAACTATTGTATTGGGGGAAAAGAAGCTTCATATTATCTGTGCTTATAATCCCCCTGCTGGGGAAATAGTAGGTCTTCAAGAACTCCTTGACATCACCTCCCAGACTGTAAATCATAATGAGGCTGTCATCCTAGGTGATCTTAACCTCAATTGGTGAAGGTCAGCTCAAATATCCTTGCAATCACTCACGCTTAGTTATAATTTTCACCAGCTGATCTCTGAAGTAACTAGAGCCATGTCATCCCATCAAACGAATACACTCCTAGACTGGGTGATGGTTAACCGTATGGAACATGTGTCAAAAGCAGGAATCCTTGCGGATGCACTAACAGACCACTCACCCACTTTTTGTATCCTATCTATGGTTGCGCCCCATCTCCTCCATCAAGACTAATCAAGTTTACAAATCTAGCTCATATTGACCAGGATGCATTTCTCTATGATGTCTCCAATATCGACTGAGCAGGTATCTAGCAAACAAAGGATGTGGAGGTTGCTCTACAGATATTCATAAATGAATTTCTTACCATTCAATATAAACATGCCCCCAAGACTACTAGGAGGGTCAGAGGAAAACAGGCGGGTGGCTGCATAAAGACCTCCTTGCTAATCTCGCCAGAGGACAAGCTTTGGATTCGCTACAAACAAACTGGCCTACAGTCAGATCTTATTGTCTATCATGAACTAAGGAACAGATGTAAGAGACAAGTTAGAGTTGTTAAAAGCAAATACTGCAAGGATCTTCTACAAAGCTCAGCTTGCGAACCGAGGAAATTCTGGGCCCATGTCAAAACATTTCTCGGTACCTCGCAGTCGGTCACTCCTGATGAAATGATCATAAATGTGGCACATTGTAATGACCCTAGGACCATCTCAAACAGTTTTAACATTCTTTTCTCTGATCTTTCATACTATACCTTGGCTTTACAACCTAGTGGATTGCACTCCAATCTACCTACCATACTACCATCAGACAACCATACTGCCCTATCGTATGATGCTCCTCCAGCGCCACCATTCTATTTCAAGGCTATATCAAGAGCAGAAGTTCTGAAATTACTGAGATCCATATCTGCCAATACCAGCTCTGGTTCTGACTCACTGAAACCTCGTCTTCTTAAGCTGGCTGATCCATTCGTTGCCTCTCCGATTGCCAGAATCTACACTTTATCCCTTATCCATAGCACTGTGCCAGACCTATGGAAATCTGCAAGAGTAACACCTGTCTTTAAAAAAGGTGACCCAAAGGACATGGCCAATTACAGACCTATAGCAATTCTGTCTTTCCTTAACAAGATCCTAAAGAAAATAGTTGCATCACAGACCATTGACTATCTTACACACTACAATCTCCTCTCAGACACTCAGCATGGTTTCAGAAAAGGTCACAGCACCACCACAGCTCTTCTTCAACTAACTACTGATATTCTGTCCAACATGGACTCTGGAAAACTCACAGGTGCCATCTTCATTGACCTCACTAAGACTTTCGACCTTGTAGACCATCCCCTGCTTCTCTCCACTCTCCATAAATTCCATTTCTCTACCCCTGTTGTGGATTGGTTCTGTAGTTACCTGTCAAACAGGTTGCAAGCTATCAAATGTAACTCCTCCCTGTCCAATACGTCTACTATCAACCTTGAAGTCCCCCAGGGCTCTATCCTTGGGCCCCTTCTGTTCTCAATTTTAATCAACAATGCAGCTGAGGTCCTGGAATCCTGCTCAGCTATTCTCTACACTGATGACCTGATCATCTACACTAGTTCTTCTAGTATTGCCTGCATAAACACATCAGTTACTTCAGACTTCAATAAGGTCTTAGACTGGCTACTAGACCGTAAGCTTGTACTAAATGAAAAGAAAATGAAAGCCATGCTCCTAGGTTCTGCACTTGAAGATTAAGACCTGTTCTAGTTTGCTGGCGGTTCTTCACCCAGGAGGATTTCCACTTGAAAATGTTACTTCCTTCAAGTACCTTGGGATCCTCCTGGACCAGTCCCTGGATTTAAATCTTCATATTCAGTCCTCATGCAAAGCTTAAACTTGAAACTAGGAGTAGCTTACAAAACAAGCTACATGTTTACACCCTCAGCCAAATTAGAAATTGCCCAAGGTATTCTGCTCCCAACCCTTACTTATGGTGCCTCTATTCTTACCTCTGCCAATAAAACTTCCCTACTAAAATGGGACGTAACTTATAACAATATATGCTGATTTGTCTCCTCGTCGCCTTGACTCAAACATCACTGCCTTTTTTATAAGGATCTGAATTTGCTCTCACCCTCTGCCAGTAGACAATACTACCTTGGATCACTAATGGACTCGATCATCCAGGAAAAAAAAAATCCCAGCTGGCAGTGTTGCTGGTCCCTCAACCATCCTCCCATGGCCTGCGATCAGCTGACAAATCCTTGCTCTATGTTCCGAGATGTCGGATGACTAAAGGCACAGGGGCCTTCCAATTCTCTGCTCCCAGGTTATGGAATGCTCTTCAACTCAACCTCCAGCTGTCTCAGTCTCACTTTGGATTTAAAAGTGAATATCATCGTTATCTATCCTGAACTGATGCTTGTACATGCTTTGACCCAACCTGAAGCTCCTGAGACTTACCAGTAATGTCACCCTTGCTCTCATCCAGCTCCAAGACTGTCTCCTCTTCCCCTCCACATATTTTTCCTTCTCTTTGTAAATAACTTCTTGACTACTAGCTCTCTTCCTTCTCGAACCTTGTTGCTGACCATCCACTGTTGTTTTGCCAATTACCACTCTTGACCTTCCTTCTGTCAATCTTTCTTGTTATGTTTGAACATTCCTCACATTTCTTTCTATGTAACCTTACTATCTTATTAACCCTTTCACTCCACAGGTCAGGTCCATGGTTTCTGCACTTATTATATATCTTACTGCCATTATCTGTACAATGCTTGCCATTATTTTTGTTGTTTATACCATTGTATTTTTGTATCACTGCTGTACTGTTCCTCTATTTGTATTACTGTACCCATGTTGCTGTTGTTCAACTGTTCTCCTTTTGTTGTACTCTACTGGGTCGTGCCTGAAAATAGTCATTTTATGGCTAGTGCACCTACCCGGTTAACAAAAACTAAATATATATTCTGCGCCGGATGTGCGAGAACACATTTCAGCCAGGATATGTAAAATGACAGCTGTACTGTTCATCAGGAGGTGTGGAAAAATGGCAATTATGAAAATCTGGAGTGAAAATATTACAAATGCATGAAGTTACGAGCGTGCATGGAAACAGTGCAATGCAAGCTCATAAAACAGCCATTTTGGGGATTTCTTCCACAAAATTTGCAACATAGGCTTTTGGAGAACCCACTCATGAACAGTGGCACTGTCGTTTTGTTACTTAGTCCCGAAAGGTGATTCTGGGCAGTGACAGCCAAATCACCTTTCAGGACTGAATAATGCCATGACAGTGACTGAATTCATGAGGAGGGGTTCCAATAACCCCATGTTGAAAATCTGGTGCAAAAATTCAAAAAAATGCCTGAGATATCCACCAAAGTTGAAAAAAAACTATTTATGCCATTATACAGCTTACCGGCATTTCTTCAGTTCGAGGTCAACTTTGAAGAGAGCAGACATGTTCCCAGTCCATTGAAGATGATCACGCCAAACCCCGGAGGTAAGTATGAGGTGAGGGGGGTGTTGGGAGGCAGGGTGCACAGATGGTGGGTGCAGGTTGTGGGAGGGGGGCAGGGAGACTGCGAGGGACTGTTTTCTTTTTTCACAGGTTAGAAAAAAACATTGTGGAACTGTTTTTATTTTTCAGGTGATTTGGCATGCTGGAGTGGGCTCCCAGCATGCCACCTAAGTGTTTTTTTTGGGGGGGATGCTTTAGTCAATGGGGGATTGGACACCCCAATTGGCACACAAGGAAAGCGGGGAAGGGGACAAGAGCTGAGGGGGATTGGGCACTCCCCTCAGCGTATAGCAAATGGGGAGGGAGTGCTTTATACCAATGGGGAGTGGGCTCCCTTGTCGGCACATACATTGGGGGCAGGGCATACTGACTGGGGGATTGGGCACCCCGAAGTCGGCATTATGGTTGGCAGTGTGCTGCCATTTTTTTTTTCTGTCTCAACAGGGTAAGCACGTCAGGAGGTCTGCTGCATGTGATGAGCTTTGCTCGCATTGCAGCTGACCTTTTCTTAGATGTGCTCACTTGCATGGTGTGGTGCTGGCATGCAGGCTGATTGGGGAATGAGGGACGCACCTACTGATGCATGCCCTGCATTCGCCCAACAGTAACCGTGCCTCCAAATGTGCTATTACCCTGATATGTTGGCTGCACATGCACAAGCCAACATAAAAAGGAAAGCTGAGTGTCCTCCATGCCCTCACTCCCTGTCTGGCCAGTGGACCAAATATTAATGATAGGGACAGTAAGAAGAGCAACAAAGTGCAAACAAGAAAAATAGAAATGGAGAAAGACACAAGTGAATGAATGATAGTAAGTCAGGTAAATAGCTCTAGGGAAAGCAAAGAGAGTAACAACCCAGGAGGTGGAAGTTAAGTAAAGGAGAAGACCAAAAGTTAGAAGCCAAGGAAGAGAAAAAGAACTAGGAAGTTATGATCATATTGTGACGAGGAAAGGAGGGGTGAGGGCAAGCAAGAGGAGAAAAGGGGGTTAAGAAGGAAAAAACACAAGAGTTATATGTCAGTGTACCCCAAAACAAATAGAGGGGTAATGACCACTCACAGAGCTCCCTGCTGGAATAAATAAATAAGAGCCATACCATCTAATAATTAGCAGGGTCCCTAATTATAACACTTTAAACCAGTCTTCCATAGACGCTATGAACTAGAACCTAACAACATTACCCACACCCATCCAGAACACTGTAATCCAAGTTTGTACTGAGAACATGGTATTTTGATAAATAAAGCAGAAAGTTGCAAGAAACAAATCGAACAATAATTGCAAACGTAAAAACCTTTTAAAGGAAACATAACATGTAGTCATCCTATACTCTTAATGAACCTCCAAAGTCAGAAAAACAACTGAATCGCATAAAGGAAAACCATCCCCATAAGGTGCTGGGGCAATATGAGACCACTATATAGCAACATACTTGTAAGTAGGCAACCAGTCTATATGTAATCAATCAGAGTGAGGAAGTAACAGGGTAACTGTTCAGTTGCCCAACAGTCTTGCAGGCATATCAGCTGATGACGCCCAAAAGTATGCCCAACTTAGGTACTAATACTGCACCAGCATTGTAATAGTGTGAGCTAAGTAAAGAATACCTCAGAGGATAATAGGGGCAGGATATCTGGCACATAAAAGATGTAACATTGTATTTCCCACAAGAGTTATTCACCCCATACCTGCTATCCAGTTATTGAAAGAAAAACAGGTGCCAGCAGCCATCCACGTTTCATATATACAGTAACTTGGCCACAAAGTAAAGTCAGGATAGACAAATATACATGCTGCGGTATCTCTGGAGCAAGAAAGTCCAGTCTCCAAGTTGAGCCAATGTCCAGTTCAACCACAAGAGCATAGTGGCACCAGTGTGAGGAGCTTCAAGGCAGAACCAAGCATTTATGAAAGGGCTGAAGGGTATACATTCAGGCTTCCGACAGATAAGCAAAAAGCAACAGTGGGGGGGTCATAAAGCAGCTGAGTACTTACATGCTTAGAAGAAGATACCTGAGGGTACGTGAGGTGCAGAGCTGAGGAGAGTTAAATTACCTCCTGCAAGAATAGATCTCGAGCATGGTTGCTCCCTCAGTTGGTATGCGCCTCCACTGGATCAGAATGCTAATGTCTGGAGGCTGCCACCACTTCCTTTATTTCAGCTGGGTGCTCATCAGTAGGTTGCAGTGAAGACATAATCAAATGCCTGACGTTTCTTAATATGGATTTGGGGTAATCCGGGTTAAATGATATTCGGGCCCCCAGCCCTAACCTCCCAAAGCTCCCGAGTTTTAGAAAGGATCAGCTCCTTATCTTGGAAAAGGAGCAATTTTAAAATCAATGGCCTGGCTTTAGTAGAGGAGCGGGGCTGAGTTCGTCAGATTCTGTGTGCCCGCTCAATCTCAAATAAGTAGTCTTCTGGAGGGAGTTGTAGCCAGAGGGGAAGATGCTCATGCAGGAGAGATACAGGATTTTTCCCTTCGATTCCCTCTGACAGCTGATGATCCTAAGATTCTTCTCTCTCTCCCCTGGGCCTCCAAATCTTCCAGTTTCGAGGTAAGCCAGGCTACTTGATTTTTAGCCACCTCCAGCCTGCGAGCATGATCAGTAACATGCTCTACTGTGGACAACAGAGTCTCCTCAGTTTGTTCAATCTGCTTGGTAAGATGGGCTGTGCTACTTTGAGTTTAAGTTACAGTCTGTTGTATCGCTTCCACTGATGAAGCAATTTTCTCAGTTAGAAGTGCCTGGCATATTGGGTCGGGAGAGGAAGGCCGGCGGTCACTGGTAGCTGCCATTTTTGGTTTGGAGAGCTGTCTCCTTGGGGAGGGGGGGACTTATCAATTGATTTCTTCTACTTCTGCTGGAACTGGACATCAGGCAAGGCAATCTCTCCAAGAGACATACTGAAAGGGACAAAAGCTGTATAAATTAAACAAATCCACTGCAGAAGTCAACAAATAGAGTGAAGTAACACAGAGGAACAGAGTGGAGCAGAAAGGTTAGGCAGCCATCTCGTTCAGGCACTCGCGTGACCTCCCCTGTAATTGAAATTCTGAAGAGGCAGAGTGCCTCTGGTCATCAGGGTGCTAGCCAGGTGCTGTGTGTGTCCTGAGTGAACTGGTGAAAGAGGCCAAGATCTGAGGCCCAGCTGCAGCCAAAGAAAAGGTTGTGGACATTGCTTAACTGGAAAGTGTAAACTGGTGTGCAGGGGGCTGTTGTTCTTGGGTCCCATCCATGTTGGATTGCACCCAAGCTTCTTAGAATAGAAGCTCGCACCCACTCAGATTGGCACTGAACTTAATTGGAGTGACTGTCTGTGAATCTTTCTTGCCTAGAACTCAGTGCAGGGACTGCAGGAAGACCCCTGCCATTTGGGAGTCTTCATCCAGAATCAGGGAGGGAGGGAACTTGCTAACTCCTCCCAAGTGGTACTCACTGTCTCAGGAGGTCACCAGCACTTGCTGGGGTGATAGGGCACCTGTGACCCATCATGGGACCAGGGCTGAGGAGACACTGTCAGGTCTGGACCTTCTGGGGCTGGTGCTGTCCTGCCACAGTTCTCTGCAATTGGCCAGAAGTGGCTGGAGGTGAGAAGCAGCCAGAACTGCAATCAAGGTGACCAGCTGCAAGATCCTTGAGCAAGTTCCATTCTGACAGAGGGATCCTGGCCAGCCTATGTCTTCATTGCTGTACTAAACAAGGAGCTCCATATCTCAGGTGTTGAGGACAACAAAGAGTGAGTACCCAGGACCTAGCTCCTGGAAGGGAAAAAAGGAAACTGGAGCGTTTTCTTAAAATCATTTCTTTAGGGGAGTGGCTTCACTCCAATCATGATGGCCACCTGACTGTCGAGCTCTGTAGACCTGGGGAATGATTTACAGGAGATACACCTCTGGGTAGACTAACTCTGTCAGCTATATACAGACATTGCACCAGTTATCCCTCCGGAAGACACCCTGTAAGAAAATTTCTCTCCCAGATGCTTTTCTCGACTGCTACACCCTGCTGACAGTCACCAGTGCCTAGCTATGTTGCAGGGTAATAGCCCCGAGGCACCTGGAAGCCTCACTACACAGTAAATCACAGAGATGTTTGCAGCACTGATGCAGCAAATGATCAAGGTGACTATAGCCTCAAATAACACCACCTCGGCCATACAACAAATGGACACCAAAATGTCCAAAACTGAAGCCCAAGTCAGCTGAAACTCAGACAAGCTTGACTCGCTTACAACGCTAGTATGGAAACAGAAACGTACTATCCACAGCCTGCAAACTAAAATGGATGACATCAAAAACAGAAGTCAGCAGAACAATCTCCACATCCTGGGCATACCTGAAGGGGTAGACAGAAAGCGACTGGCAGATTTTTTATATGATGTGCTACCAGAGATCCTTAAGCACAACCTTCCACTGGGATTTATGATAGAAAGGGCCCATGGAACTCTTAATCCTAAGCCAAGAGCTGGCGAGCGGCCTAGACCCCTTATGGCACGCATTCTCAACCTTGCGGACAAGGAATGGGTTTCATCCAGAGCACGAGAGCTTGGGGTGTTGTCATTGCAGGGCCACAAAGTCCTTGTATTTCAGGACTACTCCAAAGATCTGACTGCCAAACGTAAAGCATACACTGAATGCCAATGACTGATGCATGCCAAAGGCATCCAATTCACACTACAGTACCCCACTACGATGCGGCTGGAGGTCAGCTGGGTATCTATGTTGTTTGCCACCCCTGAGGCCCTCAGGAAATACCTCGGCAATGCACTGCCCAGCAACACTACCCCGGGCCGAAATGACAACCCACATAAAGGACAGTCTGACAACAGGGAACCCACCACTTTTAACTTGAGCACAGTTCCTGGATATCAATTCCAAGGCCTTCCAGCCAGATCTTGGAAGAGCCAACAATCAGGGAAACATGCCAGAAGGAGCCGTCTGCATGATTGTACGACGGAGCCTGCATATCAAGGACCTGAAATGGAAGTTTTCAATCTTCAGAAATTTGCTTCACTGAATCGATACACAGCCCTAATACTGGAAGATCAGGCCAAGACAGCTGAATTCCCTGAATATCCTGAGGCAGAAATGGTGCAAGAGGTCACAATGTCCAAAATGGCATACTCCGATTCAGCAGCAGAGAAGCTCAACGATGCACCCATCTTCTCCTCCTCAGTCCCAGAAGTGGAACGTGGACACTCAGATACTAGCACAGATAAAATGGCCCCCATCACAGTGCTGCATCCTCCACCTCTCCATACGGAACCTCTCACAGGCAGAGACAGATAAGCGTCCCTTTTGTTCTTTTCTGAGGGCAGGGTAGGGGCTGGACAATGGGGAATGCTCCCGTTGTTAAATGGGAAGGTTTATGTTAGTCTTCTCCTCTGTTTTTTTCTATGTCCTGATACCCCCTATCTTGTCGCCTGGAGACAATATCCGGGACACTGGGACACTGAAATACAATGTTTTTTTTTCAGCTATTAATAGAAGTTGCTGATGAAAATAACTGTAAACTGGAAGCTGTACCCCGTACCCTAGCTTCTTAGCAGCTACCCCTCTCCAGCCCCACCTATACTCTGTTATGGAGGGACTCCTAGAATGACCCCCCCCCCATATTCTGCCAAACGCTATCTAAAGGATGGCTGCATTCAACACATGGGGGAGACAATATTTCAGAAGACCGTAGGGCCATCATTACTTTACAGCTTTCTTACTGACCTGCTGTTTCAGCCTGCAAATCCGATTGATAGTCTGACAGTTTGAACCAGGCAACAGTATAGGTGCATCCTAATATTTTTTTTACTGAACATTCCCTCCCCAGGGCTAACTAGCCCCGTACAGGCCTGGCACCACAATTGATTTTGGGTCTATCCTACAGTTTTTAATGTAGGATCCCCTTATTTACACCCCCAATGGGCAGCCGGTTGGAACCTCTGGAGGACTACTACTTCTCGCTCCATAAACCGACTATTACCAATGTACATATTAGTGCAATGTATGTATATAGTGTTTCTGTTATTGGTTTTATTTTAGAGTTACTGTTTTTTTATGTACAACAGGCTGTGACTTCTTCATTAACTTTACTTAGCCATACCGTTAATTGCTGGAAAATAGCACTTAAAGTACTAATAATTGTATTCATCTGGGATTTTTGTCAGCTCCTGTTTGGTGACTCTGACCTGTGGAGCCCTTCAAGTGTCTCAAGCACCAGTTTCAATATCTTCCATGGACCTCAAGACTATGGCTGATATATTCTTCATAACGTGGAATGTTAGGGGTCTTAATACCCCGGTGAAATGGAAAAAAATGCCGACGCACTTGAAGAGACTGAAGGCTCAAGTCGCATTCCTACAGGAGACAAAACTCACCAAGCATGATCACGCACAACTGGTGAGAGACTGGGTGGGGCAAGAGATTCACGCTGGTGCCCCTACGAGAAAGAGAGGTGTAACCATTCTGTTCCATAAAGCCTTGCCATGGACCATAATCCAGAGAGTAGCTGAACCCCAGGGTCGATGGGTCATGGGACTATTGATGCAGCTCCTAGAGTCTCCTCCTGGAAGCTTGACCCCCTGCTTATGCAGGACTCAAACTTCTTGCACTGGGCTAAATCCGAAACCGAATGTTTTCTGCTTGAGAACCCCATCTCGGATACTTCAGCACAAAACACGTGGGAGACTTATAAGGCTGCAATGAGGGGGACAATTATAGGGTATGCTGCTAACAGAAGGAGGGACAGAGACAAAGAACAGACCAGGCTAGAAGGAGAACTGGCCACAGCCAAACAGGCCTTAAAAGCCTGCCATGCCCCACATTGCAATCTCATGTAGGCAGACGGGTGCTATCCCTTAGAATCAGGTTAAACGAACCGGAAGGCTGATCTAGCCATGTTAAGAGTTTGGCATACATATTGGGAGGGCGGGGATAAGAGTGGGAAAATCCTGGCCTATCAGATTAGGCAGCATCAGGCCACTAGATTTATTGCTAGCTTAAAAGATCAGACATCAGGAACAATAACAACCAAGGCGCCAGAGGTGATTAAGAGCATGACTAATTTTTATGCTCATCTCTATACCTCATCCTGCCCAGCCGCTCACTCTGATACCTATGCTTTTTTAGATAACTTCACCCTGCCCACTTTATCTCAGGACCAAATAAATAGATTAGATGCCCTCTTCACTGCCCAGGAAATAACGACAGCTCTAATGGCTTTAAAATTGGCGAAGGCACCTGGAGGGGACGGATTCCCAAAGGAATTCCTTCAAGCCATGGCCCCCACTATAACTCCCGTCCTAGGGCAAATGTTTGCCGAATCTAAGGAGAAAGGAATGCTGCCCCCCTTCCTTAGGGAAGCCACCATAACAGTTCTACCTAACAAAGGTAAAGATCCCACTGCCCCCTCTAGCTATCGCCCTATTTCCTTAATAAATTCAGACAATAAGCTTTTTGCCAAAGTTTTAGCCAACAGACTAGGCCCTCTTCTCCCGTCTCTGATCCATCCCTCTCAAGTAGGTTTCATCCCAGGCTGATACAGTACTGACCACACCCGAACTCTCCTGAATCTCATTCATGTAGCCAAACAACTTAGTATCCCATCAGCCGCTTTGGCGATTGATCTCGAACAGGCATTCGACTCGGTAGAATGGGACTACCTGCATGCTGTACTGGGCCATTTTGGCTTTGGACCACAGTTTCTGGCCAATATTCAGGCCTTATATACACTCCCACAAGCTAGGGTCAGGACCAACTCTTCACTGTCCGATCCATTTCCGCTTCATAGAGGCACCAGACAAGGCTGTCCTCTCTCACTTTTACTTTTTGTTCTGGCAGTCGAGCCCTTGGCATCCACCATTCGGCAAGCAAAAATATCTCAGGGATTCAGCTAGGAAACTCCTATTGTACAACCTTGATGTATGTGGATGATCTGCTAGTGACTCTGGCAGATATCAGCGTGTCTATTCCCACCTTTCTATCACTCTTAGATTGATTTACAGACATCTCTGGCCTAAAAGTCAATCAAACAAAAACCGAAATTCTTCCCTTTAACTCAGTATGTCATGAGGACAGTATCCCTCACATAGGTCTTAAGTGGTCCCCAACCATTATTACTTACCTAGGGATCAAGATTGGTGCTAGCATTGATAAGTGGTGGGATACAATCTTAACCACTTGTTAGCTGATTGCAGGAGAGATCTGGAACGCTGGACCCGCCTACACCTTACTACGGCTGGGAAAATCGCAGCTTTTAAAATGTCCATGGCGCCAAAAATTTTTTATGTTCTTTCCTGTATCCCTCTTTTTCTTCCCTGTCACTGGTACCAAAAACTAGACAAGATGGTAGTCTCCTTTCTTTGGGGCTCCTCCCGGCCCCGCTTTAGCCTGAATGCTCTCAGGGCACACTGGAATCAAGAGGGATGGGGGTTCCCATGGATGGAAGGCTATAAAATGGCATACCAATGTTCCCAAACTTTGAAATGGTTCCAGCCTATATCTACTAACTCCCCCCAATGGCTAATCATAGAACAACAGATCAGTCATACATCCACGCTAGCTTCTTTATTATGGCACTACAAAAGCCCCAACATTTCGAAGCATCCCACTATAGGCCCCTCTATCCACTACTGGCTAGTGACCCACAAGAACTTAAAAGTCACCCACACCCTCTGTCTCACACTCCTTTATGGCATAACTCTCATATACAAATAGATGGCCGCCCAGTATTCTGGCAGTCCTGGTATGATATGGGTATACACTTCCTCAGTGATCTTTTGTCCCCTAATACAGGGACAACTGCGACCTTTCAGTATCTACAGGACCTTTGGGATCTCCCTGCCTCGGACTTTTGGTGATACCTGCAGCTAAGAAATGCAGTCCAACCAATTCTAATGCAGGGTAAACTTCGAACAACCGAAGACTCTCCCACTCGGAAATGGCTTCTACAAACAGGAGGAGTAGCAGGAACCATTTACACCTCATTAAGAAACACTTTACCTAATCCAACATCCTTACTTAAAGCTAGATGGGAGGAAACCCTGCATATTCAAATATACGACAACCAATGGAAAAAGTGCTGGACTACCGTCCACATGGCACACAGGGATACCCGTAGTAGATTGATTCAAAATAAAATCATGCACTTTTGGTACAGAACTCCCACAGTACTTTACAAGGCCAAAGTCCTCCCACATGACAAATGCCGGAGTTGCCTACAGCCAGGAGGTGATCTCGTTCATATACTATGGGAATGTCCCCTTGGTAGCACCCCTCTGGACAGCTATAGCACAGTTAACAAGTCAAATCCTAAAACAACATATTGTACCGGCAGCTCCTCTGATGCTGCTTGGGCTACAGCTTACCATCCCCCCCCCTCCCCCCAATTTAGATGGCTGATGCTATTATGCATGCAGGTGAAGTATTCCATTTTGCGTAGTTGGAGAAGCCCAACCATACATTCACTGGCAGAAATTATACCTTCCCTTTCATCCTTGTATGAATTAGACAGACTTGTGTTGGGCCCCGTTCATGGCATAATTAGACCCCAGAGCAGGAATAGGGTGAAGCACATAATCAGAACCTTTTGTTTCCTCCTGTTAAACTTCTAGCAATGACTTATTGACCTCTCTTTGACCAGCAGACTTGCAATTTATTTTGCTTTGGATGTAGTTACTATTAACAGATATTTCTGCAAAAATGTGCTTACAGCAGTTGTTGTAAATAGTTGTCACTAGGACACTTTAATTGACAGCTGATTTTATTTTTTTAGATAGATACTGTAGTTAAGTATCCTCATTATCTTAAGTCCAGATACTTTGTGGTACCCTCTCTTTCTTCCCCTGCTTATAGTATGGGACCTTACTGACCAATGGAAGGTATCATTTTCTGAATACTGAAGCCCTGCCTGAACTCAGCAATGGTACCTCCTTTTTGGTCCGGGCCATAACATCTTTGGAATATTGAGAAATTTCCCTGTGGGGCCTCTGGAAGGTGCAGCTTTATGATTTCTAGGCCTTGTCAATCAACGGTGGTACCTCTTCCTGGTCGCACAGTGCCCCTTATTGAAGGTAGGTCCAACATGTCTTATTTCCTTTCAATTGCAGAAATTGCATGCAATGTTTAGTTTTAGAATCTTTAATGCAATGTATGTACTCAGGGACCCAGTGGTACAGTCTGTACTCCTGGCTGCCACTGGTATGTTGGTACTAATAATACAGACTACATTTGTTTTGCTGTATGTTTCAGCTTTGATTTATTAGTTCTGTAAATACGTTCTCTCTGTTGTTTCTAAAATTAATAAAAAAACAACTAACCATAAAATCATTTCTTAAACAAGTTTCAGGGCACCAACAGCCGGTCAACCCACGGCACCAATCACGCCTGCATCTAGTGGGTACCCCGAGAGATAATTTGGGGACACTTGTACCAGTGGGGGTGGGTTCAACCTGCAAGCTCAAATACTCATTAGTGTTGCTTACTTCACTAACTTTTCTTTTTCCTTTCACAGCAATCTTTTTGTCCCGGTATCCCTTCCCTAGTCCTCACCCCCCTGAATAAAGCTGTGAATTTGTTTGTTGGAACTGCTGCATTAGTGAAGTTCATTGCAGTGGCCTATTGCCAAGACATATGGTTTATGGTAGAACAAGGTTATTGGGGACACAGTGTGCAGAGTGGTTGATTGGGGAGGTGGGTAGATACTGTATCCCAGGGGGCTGTACCAGGCAGATACCTGGCCCACTGATATCTTACTCTGGGTGGAGACACCATGCTATTATCAATATTTCTGGGAACAAACCACTAATTGTCACTGTAGCAGGACCCAGGCCCCTTGTCTGGCATCAGGGACAGCAGGCAAGGTGGGGGGTAGCCCACTTGCATACAGCTCTGGGGCTACATCAGGATGCTCAATCCTGCCTCACACAACTGGCCCACTGAGTGACCCTGATTTGTTCCCTCACCCAGGTCACCAGCATGGCAGGAGGTAAGGCGTCCAGTGCCTCAGTGCTCCATGCCACCAGGCTGGCCCTGGATCTACATTTATTTCTATAATCTTTTGTGAGACTGTATCATTTAAATTGGTATTTGCTTCTTGGGCAACACACCTTACGCCACTACTTACAGGTCATGTGTCAGAGGCATTTGTCAGAATAAACAGTGAGGACTATATGGACTATGATAAATTAAAACTGTTTTGCTTAAATGCTTTGAATTAACCCTCAAGGCCTACAGATGCAAAATTAGGGCCCTGAGAAAGGGCCCAGGAGATAGTTATTCCGAAATGTATTTGCAAATATGTGTTTTTATTTTAAATTACTGGGCTGAAGGGGCAAAAGCCAGATCTGTTGATCAAATCAAAAATCTGTTTTCAGTGGAACTGTTTCTGTGAACTGTGCCAGAGAACTTATGTGTGTGTGTGATTGCTGCACAGAGCAGGTACAGTAGTTCCACAAAGGAGTCAGCAGGTGCAGTTGGATTGACACCACCACCACAACTCATTTAATATAGGCCATTAGATAGCCTTCAGATGGTAATGGATTTCACCCACTTCTGATCTGGGCAATATTCAAACAAGTGGCACAAAGGTAAAAGAGACATAAAGGCAGAACATTAAAGAAATATATAAAATACATTCTGTCTAAACATCATATTTTGAAAAGTTTTCCTGAATACTGGAAAAACACTTCAATTCTTCATCATGGTCAGTTCCAACTCTTCCCCCCATACCCTGCCTTGCAGCACCACCATATCAGAGCACATCACCCTCAGCATCCTGCTCTGAGTAGTGCTTTCATTGTTCCTACTGCTTAAATAAACCCATACTGTATGGGTGCCTCGAAGTTCCTCAATTGAGATATGATACTTTCTTAGCTACATTACTCAGTCTGAATGTCAGATAGCTTATGTTTAAAAAAAATATTTATATTGCTCATATATTTTCACTCTGTTGTTTTTGTGCTCCTATTGATTGTTGCACAGTCTGATCCATGAAAGAGAATGATATCTTAGCCTATCCTTCCCTGTTCTGCCCATCCTGTCCTATCCTGTCCTGTCCTAGCCTGTCCTCTCCTCTCCTCTCCTGCCCTGCCTTCTCCCGTTCTGCCCTTTCATATCCTATATTAGCCTATCCATTTCTACCTTACCCTATCCTGCCTTGTCTTATCATATCTTGCCCTTTCTGTCATATTATGTCCTGTCCTGTCCTGTCCTATCCTATCCTATCCTATCCTATCCTATCCTATCCTATCCTATCCTAGCCTATCCAACAAAAAGCCTCAGCATCAGACATCTCTCTGGGGCAATGCTCAGAAAAGAAAGCTCATAGAAAACATTTTATTACCTTTATAGGTAATCATGACACAACTTCTTAAGGCCATGGGGAACTGAAGTGAGCACAGTTAAAATGGTCAGTCCACTACAGGAACAACAATTTAGAGGGGATACCTCTTTAATAGTGTGGTATCAAATTAGCAGACTGTAAAGGAGATAGGAAAGGGGAAACAAACAAACAAACAAAAAAACAGCAAGAAGGCTTATTAAGGATTAAAAAGGGGGGAAACAGCAGAACAGGAAAGGAGACTGCAGGGTGTGGTTCAGTGCAGTGGATGCGGGGATGCAGTCTTCAGGAAGACATTCTGGGTACTACCATGCTGCCCCATATGCAGGCACCTCTGTGGGTTGAGGACAGAGGTTGCCAGTCTCCGGGACAAGCTGGCAGATGTACTGGAGGCCTTTGCCCCCACACAGAGGCCACCGTGTCCTCAGATGCTGCCACAGCGAATTTCCAGGCAGAGAGCTTACTAGACTGTGGTGGGCTCAGGAAGGGTGCAGAAGCAGGGGTTTTAGGCACATCTCCCATCCAGTCCAACTTATAACCTCCTTTGCTGTCTTGGAGAAGCAGGCAAGCTCCACAAGGGAACCAGAAGTTGAGATCAGGGAGGATAAGTGGGTTCTCCAGGAGAGAGACCCAGGAGTAGGAGGTAGAGGACCCCAGAGGGAGAAGAAAGCTACTGCTGGTGGGGGACTCAGTAGTCCAGGTAATGGATCTGGGTACAGGCAGCATGGAGGAGAGGGAGGTCAAGTGCCTTCAAGGAGGCACAGCTCAGAGGGATGGGGGTGAATTCAGAGGCTTGCACAGCGGTAACAAGGAGGGGGAAAGTGGAGGTCATGGTCCATCTGGGTAAAAATGACCTAGCTAAGAAGGAGGTGAGCACAGAGCAAGTGCAGGAGGATTTCAGAGGGTTGGGGAAGTGCCTTGGAGAGGTAGCAGGCTCCGTAACATTCTCGGAGGTGCTACCAGTCCATGGCAGGAGGAGGCTCAAAATATCTGCATCAACAAGTTCAATACTTGATTGAGGGGCTGGTGCAGAGATAATGGTTTTGGCTTCATTGGGGACTGGGGACCTACCTGGAGAGATGGGGACCTGTAGAGGGGGGATGGCCTTCATCCATCCAGGGAGGGGACTGCAGTCCTCAAAGAAAAGTTTAGATGCTTCCTTGGCAAGCATTTAAACTTACCAAGGTGGAGGGAAGTCGGGAACAGGAAGAAGCAGAGAGACTTAGGCAGCCCACCCCCGCAGGTCAGAGTAGCTAGCAGCATGGATCAAGAGGAAATGTGGACAGATATTCCCGCGCTCATTACAAGGGGTAAGGCAGAGGAAGAGAGGCAGCAAAAGGAAGAAACCAGGGTTGGAAAGGGGGAACAGGAAGACAAGTGTAGATGTACAAGAGGGACAGGCTGGGAAACATGGACAGATATAACTGGGCCTGTTACAAGAGATAAGGGTCTAGTGACCACAATACAGTGTGGTTCAGCATCAGTACAGTGTCGCAAGACAGCCACACAAAGACAAGAGTCCTGGATTTCAGGAGGGCGACCTTTGCTAGGATGGGGAGAAGAATCAAAAAAACCCTGGCAGGAAGGGATCCAGGGGAAGGGGTTGAGGAGCAGTTGGCACACCTAAAAGAAGACATAGTGAAGAAGACAAATCAGTGCATTAGGCTGAGTAACAAGGGAAAAAGAAAGAACAAACCAGTATAGATCACAAAGGAAGTGGCAGAGAAAGTGAGGGACAAAAAAGGTGCTTTCAGAAAATACGAGGAGACTCAGAAGGATGAGGATAGGGCGATGTACCTAGAGAGACACAGGGACTCAGGGAAAGCAGTTAGGAGTGCGAAGGCACAAACAGAGGAGAGTTTAGGACAGACAGTAATGAGGGGGACAAGACATTTTATGGATACATTAGTGATAGAAGGAAGGCCAGGAGAGGGATTGTAGCCTCAAAGGGGAGGAAAGGGTGTGCATAGAGGGTGACCTAGAAAAGGCATCAATACGGAATGAATAATTATTTTCGGTATTCACGGTAGATGGGGAGGGACAGGGACCACAGCTAGGCAGAAGAAACAATGGGGGAAGAGAGGTAAACACCAGTCCATTTGCAGCAGAGAGGGTCCTGGGGGAACTCACAAAATTGACGGTGGATAAAGCAATGGGGCAAGATGATATACACCCTAGGATATTAAAGGAATTACGGATGGTGCTAGCAGCACTGCTGGTGGCCCTGTTTAGTGAGTCACTCAATACCGAGGTGGTTCCAGAGGGCTGGACAGGGTAAAAATAGTACCTCTTCACAAGAGTGGTTGCAGGGAGGAGGCCGAAAACTATAGGCTGGTCATCCTCACCTCAGTAGTGGGTGAGATTATGGAGGCACTACTTAAGGAAAGAATTGTGGAACACTTGGAAACCAGGGGAGCACAAGATCGAAGGCAGCATGGTTTCACAGCAGCAAGGTCATGTCAAACAAATCTGATTGCCTTTTTTGACTAGGTGATGAAGGAAGTGGGTCAGGGAGCAGTCGTAGATATCGCCTACCTCGATTTCAGTAAGGCCTTCGACACCATACCCCAAAGAAGACTAGTGAACAGGCTAGGGAGCCTGGGGGGAGGGTCACGAGGAAAACTGGGTTTGAAACTTGTTGAGGCATGAGAAGCAGAGGGTGGTAGTAAATGGAATGAAATCTGAGGAAAAGAGGGTGACCAGTGGGGTGTCTCAGGAATTGGTCCTGGAGTCAGTCCTCTTCAATGTCTTCATCAGTGACATTGCTGAAGGGCTGGAGGGGAAAGTTTTCCTGTTTTCAGATGATACCAAGATCTGCAGCAGAGTAGACAATTCAGAGGGGGTCGAAAGAATGAAGAGGGAACAGGAAAAGCTGGAAAAATGGTCAAAGGTGTGGCAGTTGAAATGTAAAGAAAAAAAGGGCAAAATCATGCACCTGGGGTGAAGAACAACCCTGCAGAGAGCGCTACAGAATGGAGGGGGGGATTGCTGACAGTCACCAGGGAAGAGAGGGATTTAGGAATAATCATCTCAGACGATACCTCTATGGGTAGCCAAACAGTGTAACAAGGCCGTGGGATGTTGGGGTGCATAGGAAGGGGTATCACTAGCAGAAGAAGGGAGGCGGTGATGCCATTGCACAAAACACTGGTGAGGCCTCATCTAGAATACCGTGTTCAGTTCTAGAAGCTGTATCTTTGCAGAGACATGGACATGGTGGAGGCAGTCCAGAGAAGGGTGACCAAAATGGTGCAGGGCTTGAATCAGAAAACATGAGGACAGATTGAAAGACTTCATTATGTATACACTTCAAGAGAGGAGAGAACAGGGATATAATAGAGACCCTCAAGTGTCTTAAAGGCTTGAACAAAGTGCAGGGGGGGTGACATCTTTCAGTACAAGAGCTGTACAAGGATGAGAGGGCACGATATGAGATTGGAGGGGAGGCAGGATAAGGGGAAATGTGAGGAAGTTTTTCTTCACAGAGAGGGTAGTGGATGCTTGGAATAGCCTACCCCAGGAAGTGGTGAGTGCTAACACATTGGGGGGGATTCAAACATGCATGGGATAGACATAAGGGAACCCTAGATGTGGGGAAGAGAGGCAAAAGTCAATGACCAAGTAGGGTCAGTGGCCGTTGATACAGGCAGGGAATACAAACAGACTAGGTGGGCCTAGTGGTCCTTATCTGCTGTCAACTACTATGTTACTATGTTACATTACCACAACCACAATACAGGCAAAGTACATAAAGTGAACTACAGTATGTAGGCTAGTGAGGAATACTGCTCATCATGGAGACCTAAACTTCCTCGTGTGCACTCTGTGTCTTACATCATGCCTTCCTCAGGGAGTGAAGCTACCACAGGTTAGCTTTCCTTAAATTGCCAGCACAGTACCATATTTTATGAATATTTATTAACTTGTGTTTTTTTTTCTATGTGTGCAAGATTAAACCATGCATGTCCAATACAGCCATAATACTATTAAAGAAGCACGCTTTTTTTATCACAGCTGCTATTTCTATGCCCTTCCCCCGACAGACCCCTTCTGCCCGACTACCCCAGCTCCGTTGACCAGAATTACTGGGGCTTACCTTTTGCCCAGCCCGGGAGTGGTGCCTGTGGGGAGTCTGGTGTCATCCTGCCTCTGGGGATTTTTCCTCTGTTTTTCACCCCTTTTTGCGTCTGTGCACCATGCAATGGGTGCAGCAGCTGTCTCCACCTCTGTGGAGGCAGCCAAGCACCCTGGGCATGGGCGAGTCTCCTAGCTGTGCCATTCACAGCACAGACCCCTCACCCCAAGGAAGGAGAGCTGTAATGCTCAGTCCTTACCTCCCCGCCAGCCCCCGAGTGACCCGAGTCCATTCCCGAACCTGGGTCGCCGGCAATGGCGTGAGGTGTGGCATCCAGCTCTTCAACCCTCAGTGCCACCGGGCCAAAGAAGTGAGCTTTTAAAGGGTGCTACCTAAAAAGTGCAAGTGTGAGTGCAAAAACAAAACAAAAAAAATGATGAAATAATTTAAAACTATTTTGAGAAACAGAAAGCAGTATTCTTCATTGTAGCCTGTTTTGATACAGGAGCCATTTTTCTTATTATACTGAATCATCCTAAATAACATACGTAATACATTTCATGAAAAAGCCACACAAATCAATTAGGACAAATTATTATACAACTCCAAAAGAAAAATCTTTACATTAAATGGTGTATTGAGGAGGAACTGCTGATTAAGAGAAGCATAACAGCTAAACTGCCAAATTACTAAATTACTAAAAATTATACAGTCAATCAAAAATATTTTTCTCTCATTTGATGACAGAGCTGTTTCATCCAAATCTGAAAAATAAACAACCATTTACCTACGTAAATATGGAGTAAGATCCAAAATCTCATTCAACCCATATGGCGGCAGATTTCTCAGGTGAAGTATCCACCTTATGCAATGGTTGTCTGTTGGCTCCCCTTACTTTTTTAGGGAAAACATTCTAATGCTGTAAATGTCAGGCATGCAAGATTCTTATCATAGAATTTTAGAAAGTGTGTAGTGAGTGGATTAGGTTCCAACCCATTTTGCAGCATTCTTTTGGGGTCCTGCAATCTTGTTTTAACCTGCCTGGTAGTCCTACCCACAAACAGTGCATCACTGAGCAGGATCACAAATCTGTAATTCAGTGTAGCGGCTTACAAACTGTCGTAATTCAATGCTTTTCTTATTGCCAGGGATAGTTAGCAGCCTTTTTTGCTCAGCATGTTTACATGCAGGACATCTTTTGCATAGACAGTACCCAACTGTCCTATAAACATTTCAGTTGTTTTTTCAATAACATGAATTTACATGATATTAACTCCCAAATTAGGTGCTTGCAAAAAAAATCCTGGCTCAGTCTCCTACACAGTCCCTCAGGGAATTATCACTTGAAAGAGCAGGCCAATGTTTGTAACACTAAGTTGCTTACTTCAGGTATAAAATAATTATATTTCATCACAAAAGTGTTAGTGGATTTCCCCTTTGCTTCTCTTAATTTTTGGGACCAACAAGAATACCCAAGGAATGCTTTTGGTTTTATTTAATGCTTGAGTAATTACCTTGGCTGAGTATACTCAAACACTGAACCTATTTTTCCAACTACTGCTGCTCAAAAAACTTTCCTCTGTGGAACAGTTCCTTTTATAGCAGCAGTACTAGATAATCAGGAAGTGACTATCAAAATTCTGCTTTTTGGCTGGAAACATGCAGCCATAGTTCCAGTTTCCATATCTGTAAATATATTTTTTTCTAGTGATCTTGAGTTTTTTAGATAATTAAAATGTATTTCCATTGGACTCCAATGTGGAGTCAAAAACAGTGGTGGAATTCAAGCATGCATGGGACATTCATAAGGCAATTCTAGGGAGTGGGGCTAGGAAGAAGTAGGCTGCTAGTTAACTAGGATCTGCAGCTTATCCATTAGGTAGGGAAATGGGCAGACTGGGTGGGCCAAGCAGTCCTTATCTGCCGTCAAATTCTATGTTTCTATGTTTCTATTTTTGTGGAGCCACTGTAAATATGGCTGCTGCCCAATTTTCAGCGGAGCTCCCCCCTCAAGTCACATCACATCTTTTGTTTACTTCTGTGGGACCCTGTGCTGCACATTCCTGCTGTCCCTGTGTAGTGCTGCGAGTCATGTGCATGTGCGGTTGGCAGCTGAGGATTCCACTTCAACATGACAGGTGGAAGAACTGTAAATAAAAACAAAGAAAAACTGAGCAAATTACAGGGTGGCAGTACAGTGAAAACAAGGAAGATTACCAGGTAAGTGTTCAACAGAGCACAAGGAGCAAACTGTTGCAAAAGATCATAGTTTTGTTATCTAGTACTGTTGCTTTATCTATCAGGAACTGTTCCATTGGAATGTTGCTTATTAGGCTGGGGGAGTGGGTGCTTTCAGCCCATAACAGGGCATTCCCAGCCATCTCTTTCCTAGATGTACAGTATCTTTTTGTACCACTTCATACTCATCGACGTTGAATTTAAGATCCAGAAAGCCAATATAAGTTCTATCTAATTTGTATGTGAAACTCAGATTACAGTTTTTGGCATTAAGCCAAACAACAAAATCATTTGCTTCTGCCCCAGTCCCTGACCATTTTCAAAAAATGTTAAAAGAGGGTGTGGCTTGGCTCCAAGGTTCATGGCAGTGTAACCTGGTACCTCTGTCGACCCGGGGATCTAAATGATAAATATCACCAGTCTGCACTCAAGAAACCTATGCACTGAATAGCACATCTAAGTTACCTTAGATCTAGGGGCGGAGTGATCTATTTATAAATGCCTGCAGTCAGCACTACACGGAGCAACAGCACATTGAAGTTAAACTCAAAATATGGCTCACAGCATGGTGCTGGCCGTAACCCTCCACCTCAACATGCTGCAAATCACTGACATGTCCAGAGCCCTTATGAAAAGAATGGTTGAAGTCACCCTGGCATCCAACAGCACTACTACAGCAAACTAACAGATGGAAGCCTGGATGACCAGAAAGGAAAACCAAGTCTCCAAAAATTCTGAGGCCATAGACAACCATACAGCCATCACGAGAGAAAAGGAGCTTATCATCCACCAAATGCAGAGCAAGCTGAATGACCTAGAAAATAGGAGTCGCTGCAATAACTTGTGGCTCCTGGTATTCCCTGAAGGAGCTGAAAGGGGGAATCTGTTGGACCTTCTATACAGTGAACTGCCCAAGATACTTGGGCATCAACTATCACCTGGGATGGTGACTGAGAGGGCCCACCGGATGCTGAATCCAGCCTCTAAACCAGGGAGAGGCCGTGGCCCCTCATGGTGAGAATTTTAAACCTTGCCAATAAAGAATGGATTATGGAAAGGGCCAGAGAGCTGGGTGCCCTAACATGAAGAGGGCACAGGATCCTAATTTTTCAAGATTACTCCTGAGAGCTTGCCAACAGAAGGAAGGAGTATACCGAGGCCCACTTCCTGATGTACTCGTTGGGGATCTGTTTCACATTATGCTACCCTGCTACCATGCGGTTGGAAATCAATGGGGCTCCTGTCTTATTTGCCACCCTGGAGGCCCTAATGGACGATCTTAACAGAAATTGGCCCAACCATGGCAGATTGGAGGGTCCAAAACAGCATGATGATGCAGCAGAATACAGAAGGCCCAGGGACAATAATGTTACCCACCAGCTGCATACCTCTACACTGAACCCTGAATACCAGAAGCAAGCAGAGGATATTTGTGGCCTAATGATGCAATCCAGGAAATGGCAACAGTCTGGCAGGCACGTGATGTGGGAGACTTCCTATGAGCGGGTATGGGAGAATGCCAGTAGGAAAAGGGGATCACTGGGGAGGCCCGTGGGGATTTAGTCCTTTTGTCATGAGGAACAAATGTGAAGCCCTGTCTAATGTCAACACTGGGGGGGACTGCTGGCTTTCCTGAATACCCCGAGGAAAAAATGCTATTGGAGGCAAACACGACTGAAGCTACACTTGGAACTTGGACTGTGGAGGAGAGCCCCAGTGCTGCTGCACCCCAACCCCAGGACTTACTAGAGCCCAAGGATTCTGGCCTTTTGAAGTAGGCACAAGCTACAGTGATGGAGAAAGGGGAGCCCAGCAAGGAAAATGCAGCCTAACTGAGTCAGATAAGTGTTCCGTTTGTTTTTTCTGGAGGATCAGGGCATAGGAAGGGCAGGAGAGGGGGCTCTGTAAGATAGTCAGTTACACCCATAGCTCCAGGACAGTGGGTGGTCATAGTGGATACCTTGCACCCCCAACCCCTAATATAGCAACTCAAGGGGAATTATCCAGTTCCCCTATGCCCTGATGTACTTGAAACAACTGACAGGATACTGCACTGTAAAATGGTTAACTGTAGGGTTTCGCTGAACTAAACTGATTGTTGGGACATAATTGTAAAGGGAAGGGCCAGTAATGGGGAGGGGGTGGAGACCTGGGACTTAACAAAAGGCTGTGGTACATGAATGGGGCATGATATTTCACTGTGGCAGGACCTGTACCTGTTATGTCTTGACTGAATATGCTCATGGTGCTGAGGAGGTTAATGCAGCCAATGTGACCCCACATGATAAGATTGCCACCATCAGGTTGAAGATCTGCTCAGCCACCTCCATTGGGCCTTGCACATGTCAGCAGGAGGTCACAGATGCCCAGTTTGTCTGGTCTAACTTTGGCCGGCTGGAGATCACAGACATTGTATGTATCATTCAGGAGTTATACCCAACTTACTGTAGCTTGGATCTGGGCCCAACGCACCTCTTATTGGGGTGCATTGAGCTCACCAGCCCAGCCCTAGTGGAAATAGTATGGGGTTTGTTGGAAATGGGGTTGTTTCCTGCTCCCCTGAAGGAGGTGGTAGTGATACACCTTCTTAAGAAGACCTCCCTTGACCCAGACTGTTTAGTGAACTTCAGGCCTGTCTCTAACCTGCGCTTTGTGGGCAAGCCTATCAGGTCAGTTCGCCATATGCAAGACAGTGTATGCTAAAACCATGCAACATAGTGCCGGTGGGAATAGCAACAGGGTGCAAAACCGCTAAATGGTCTATGTACGGTTGTGTACCCTGTCACTGTTCCCTAGCATAGCATAAGTTCTCTGCTGGAAGGAGGGTCTTCTGAGCAGCTACCGAGGCTTGACAGGATGAGCCACAGGCAGCAATGGAGATGGTGCGTCTGCGGACCGGGTATCGAATTCTGGTCCCAAATGCATAATACTTTTTCTTTTATTCATAATTTGTGCAATTTCAGTGTACAACCCCCCCCCCACTGGAGTTGATTATTTTAGTTGAGGGGGTGCGGGGGCTGAGACCCCCCCTCAAAACACCGTGAAATGCTGCTGGCAATATATCACACTGCAGTGACAGTGCAGTATATTGCTGCAGCATAATGTCTTGCGACATCATGGCCCCATGCCATGGGCAAGGTTATTGAGAAGGCAGTTGCGGATCAACTGGTGGTCCATTTAACCATCTATGATGTCTATGAGCCATTTCAATTCAGATTCAGGAAGAGGCACAGCACTGAGATGGCGCTTATTCGGTTACTAAATGATCTCTTGACTGCGAGAGATCGAGGGAGCCATTTCATTTTAGTTCTCCTCAATCTATCTGCAGCATGTGACACCGTGGACCATGATGTATTGTTGGAATGATTGAGGCTGTTCTGTAGACTGTCTGGAACAGTCCTCAGATGGTTTTGATATTTCCTTATTGGGAGGATTCAGAGTGGTGTCCAGGATTAATTCCTTGGCCCCTCTCTTTTTCCTGTGGGGTCCCGCAAGGCTCCATACTTTCACCCATGTTGTTCACAGTGTACATGCTGCTGTTAGGAGACATTATAAGGCAGTATGGGCTGAGTTTCCACTGCTATGCAGATGACACTCAGCTCTGCTTGTCTTTTGTACCTGAGCAGACTGGGGCCGTTTCAGTGTTTAACAACTGCCTCTCTAGGATCCAGGATTGGAGAGGACCTGCTAGCTGAAGCTGAATCCTGATAAAACTGAGGTGTTGGTGGTGGACTCAGGTTACCATGGTTTAGGTTCAGTAGCTGGTCAACTGTCTTGGCTTATCCTTGATGGGATCCAGCTGTGTGCCTCAAATCAGGTGCGAAATCTTGACATTATTCTCGACAGCGGCCTGACTTTAAAATCGCAGGTGTCTGCAGTCATGAAAACCACTTTTTACCACCTGAGAAAAAACCTGGGTTAAGCACCTTGTCTCACCCAATGACCTACTAACATTGGCCCAAGCCTTTGTGACCTCCCATCTTGACTACTATAATGCCCTTTACCTAGGGCTACCGGGGGTTGATATCCGCAGACTGCAGCTAGTCCAGAATGCAGCAGCCAGGCTGTTGACAGGTTTACCTAGATCATGCCACATCTCACTGGTGCTCTGTGGCCTGCGCTGGCTGCCAGTCTATTGGTGGATCACCTTCAAGGTTGGATTACTGACCTACAGAGTCCCTACATGGCCAGGGACTGTGCTATCTGCAAGATCTCCTCCATCCTTACCACCATCTCTGATCCCTCAACTCCTCCGATGAGGGATTGTTAGAGGTTTCCAGGGTTAGGCTTAAGACTGCTGGTGCTTGTGTTTGTGTCCCCTACCCTATGGAACTCTCTACCTCATCAGGTAAGAGAGTGCCTGACTGTCGAGAGTTTCAAATCAGCCTTGAAAGCCAATTTATTTAGCTTGGCCTTTCCAGACTGCAGTTAGAATTATATTCAACTAGCTGGCCTGGTGGCACTGAGGGTTGAGGTGCTGGACACAACACCTCTTAAGCTATGATGGTGACCCGGGTTTAGGCATGACCATGAGTCATCAGGGTGCCAGCATGGAGGGGTGGCAGGAGTGGGATTGAGTGTGCCGTCAGGCTGCTCCCCTTTCCCAGGGGTGGTGGGGGTGGGTTGTCAACCCTCCCCATAATTCTGTCCCCACTGGGTGAAGGTCCAGTGGGGTAAAGTACTGTAGGTGGGCAGGGAGGCAGTACAGGTAGGTGGAAGGGGCTGAGCTGGCTTCTGGTATGTGTGTGCGCCTCCATGCACACATATGGCCATGTGCCAGGGCTCTCGGGGGGAATGGGAGAAAAAACAAGAAAAACACCAAAAAAGCTATATTAAAAAAAGAATAATTATATTCAGCTTTACTGGATTAATTTATTTGATGGCTTTAGTTAATTTCTATTTACTATTTTACATTTTATTGTTCTCTGTTTTATTGTACAAGTGCTATGGTTTTAATTGGAATTGCACTTTTTATAAATGATTGATTGATTAATTGATATACCCGCTGTGTACTTACTGAGAGGAGCCCTGGTCTACATAGCATTCAAACCATGGCTGATGGTGGTCCTTGGGCTGTAAGCTCACTACTCCACTGCACTTTCGCAGATAAAACACTGGGGTAGCCCAATAGCATCTCACATTAATGTGGAATGGAAGCCCCAGTTAGGTGGTGGTCTGTGACCCCACTGCCCCAACACAGCAGCACACCCAGTATAGACTGAGCAGCCTTCACTAAGAAGAGAGCACATTAGGCACAAAGTACTAGGCAATGTCAAAGGTGAATGACAAATGCATGCGAACTCCTACCCAGGGAGGCAAGGGCAGAGGTGATGACCACCTTAACCATACTCCCCATTTGTAAAAGGCAATATCCAATAATGGGACCTCTGACTAACAGAGGTATCCCACTGAAGACCACTCCCTGCAAGAAGGGCAGTTTAGGCCTCAAGAGTCCTTGTGTTCCTGGCTTGTTAGACTAGTCCTGTCTTATGCACTTCTAAGTACAAACCTTGTATATACAGTAAGTTGAATTAGGTTATGTTCTTATTGTTAGAAAACTATCAGTCTTGCAATACTGTGAACTTTTACTCAGATGTGCCTTGCTCTACCATCAGCAACAGCTTCTGGTCCCACACCCTGCCGATCAGTCAAAACTGCCCCCATTACACCCATCCTATTCTTCTCTAGTACCTAGTTGGTGAAATCCCTCTTTCTTATGGTTTATACATCATAAACAAACCCATTCACCCCTGCTTTTTAGATAATAAATGACATTTCACTAATTAACTGGAATGTCAGGGGACTCAACATGCCTGTAAAGAGAAGTGTTAACTCACCTGAAGAGAGTAGGGACCCACTTGACATTTCTACAAAAAACAAAACTGATTAAGGGGGACCACTCATATCTGGTAAGAGACTGGGTGGGGAGAGCATTGCATGCCTGTGCACCCACCAGGAAAAGAGGGGTAGCCATCCTGCTGCTCAAAGCGCTCAAATGATCAATAATAAACAGCAGTTCAGACCCTCAGGGCAGATGGATCCTCGCATTAAAGGACACCCCCAAGGGACAAATGTTATTGGTGAATGTTTATGCTCTGAACGAGGACAACCCCTTATTTTTCCTACATCTAACTACCAAAATCGAAAACATGGTGGAAGGAAATATCCCAATAGTAGCTGGGGGGGATTTCAATCTGACACTTGCACCTATTCTTGACAGAAGTGACACGAGTGAAGAGGCTCACCCTCAAGGCGTGCAGGGCATTCTGCAGATGGCCACAGAATTCTGCATGGAGGACACCTGGTGCTTGTTGCAATGAAAAGAGCAGGATTACACATTTCAATCAGGCATACATGGCATGTTAGCAGATTGGGCTTCTGGCTGATCTCTCAAAACATCATCAACATGTACTTGACTCCACCATCCTTCCCACTGTAATCTCTGATCACACCCTGGTTTGACTACGCTTATTGTGGGCCCCCCTTCCTCATCCCCCCACATAGAGACTAGACCCCCTATTACTCAGAGACTCAGAATTCCTACTGTGGATCAAAAAGGAGGCAGAGCTATTCCTACAAGAAAATCCGACCTCTGACACATCAGTTGGAAACATGTGGGAAGTGCATAAAGCCACCATGAGGGGCAAAATAATTGGATTTGCATCACACAGGAGGAAAAAAGAGAATAAAAACTGAAGGAGCCAGAAGGTGAGTTAGCTGTAGCCAAAAAGGAATACAAGGTGATGCACCACCCATCTCCACATTCTGAGATAGGCCGCAAGGTCCTAGCCCTGCGTATGGAAAGAAATGAATTACTATCTAGAAAGGCTGACCTAGACTCCTGAAGATTAAACACACCTACTGGGATGGGGGAGACAAAAGTGGCAAAGTGCTGGCATACCAGTTATGCAAGCAGAAAGCTAATAGATACATAGAGGGACTTATGGATCTGCAAACCTGTATGGTACAAATCAAGCCTGCTGATGTAAATCGAATTATGGCAGCATTCTACACTAAGCTATATACCTCATCCTGAGCAGAAAACAAAGGAAAAAAAAAAACGGGCATTTTTGGATGCCCTCTTCCTGCCCAAGATCTGCGAACAGCAGAGAGAATGTCTTGACACTCCCCTGAGTGTAGAAGAAGTGTACAAAGCTCTCATGTCTCTGAAAAAGAGAAAGGCCAAGGGTGGGGACAGTTTTTCAGTAGCTTTCCTCCAGGCTATACTTCCCCTGATATCCCTACAATTATTTCAAGTATACTCAGAGGAAGAAAAACAAGGCACTCTCCCCCCCCACACTTAGGGGGGCCACTACAACTGTCCTCCCTAAGATAGGGAAGGACCACATGGCAGCAGCTAGCTATCCCCTATCTCCTTTATAATTACTGACAGCAAAGTATATGCTAAGGCCCTTGTGACTAGGCTGAACCCACTCCAACCCTTGCTGATCCACCCCTCTCAAGTTGGCTTTATACAAGGTAGGTATAGCACTGACCACATCCATTCATTAATCAGCCTGGTACACACAGCCCAAATAGCTGGCACCCCTGCAGCCATGCTGGCAGTCAACTTCGAGAAGGCATTCAATTCGGTCAAGTGGGACTATCTTCACTCAGTCCTAGAATATATGGGTTTCTGGTTTAGATATCATGCTGCCATCACTGCACTATACACTTCTACCTAAGCATGGCTCCTCACTAACTCCCTCCTTTCCAACCCCTCAACTGCACAGAGGGACCGGACAGGGGTGTTCCCTATCACCCCTCCTGTTTGTCTTGGCAGTCAAGCCACTAGCACTAGCCATACACCAAGAAGAGCACATCCAAAGACTGTGCATAAGATGCACTCAGTACACCACCTTGATGTACGCAGATGGCCTTCTAATCCTCCTGGCAGATGTACAGTACTCAACTGAACCACTAATGAAACTCCTAAACACATTCACAGGCATTTCTGGTCTTAAGGTCAACCAAAATAAAACAGAGATCCTTACCCTTAACCAGATCTGCCAGCCTCAGATGTTGCCCATTCATGACTTGCAATGGTCCCAAGAAGGAATCACATATTAAGATAGGTGCCAAGTTAGAAAACACATGGGAAAAGAATCTAGGTCCCCTGCTGGAAGAATGCAAGGGAGAGATGGAGAGGTGGGTTCCGTTCACCCCTGACTAACCATGGCAGACAAAATCGGTGCTTTTAAAATGTCCCTGGCACCCAAGTTCTTTTACCAATACCTATTTTCCCATATCCCATTCTATCTCCCCCCCCCTTGTGATACCAGAGAATAGAGAAAATAGTGGGCTCATTCCTATGGAAAATACCAAGCAAAGGTACAGTCACAATACACTTAGGGAGCACTGGAGGAAAGGGGGATGGGGACTCCCGTGGATGGAAGGATACAAGATAGACTTCCACAGCTCACAAATTCTGAAATGATTTAGCCAAGCTCGGACACATCTTCTCAGTGGATAACTATGGAACAAGTATGGGGGGATACCCCTCTATTGGCCTCTCTCGTATAGTCAGACACCCCAGGCACATACCCAGTACACTCTACTATGGGCCCCACAATCCGCTATTGGAAACAACTATACAAGAGGATAGATGGGCCCCCTAGACCTCTGTCCCACACCTCCTTATGGTGGAAATCAGCTCTAAAGATTGACAGATCGGCATTACTCTGACCTCAGTGGATAGATCAGGGATGTATTTAGTCAGGGACATACTTGTACCCAACACCATGTTAATAGATACTTTTCAAAACATCCAGCTACCATCCCCTGATTTCTGGAAATACTTACAACTGAAGAATGCAGTGAAATCTCACCTAACCCCTATAAAACACCAATACAAGAATCCCTCACATCTAATTAACTGGCTTAGGCTGCCCAAGGGCATTGCAGGAGCAATATATTTGATTGTTAATTGGGAACAGGGACTTAACATAGGCAACTCTGATAGCCAGTGGGAACAGCACTGGGTTCTGGGTCATAAAGTCCATAGGGATGCCAGGAGCCATCTGATACACAACAAAATCATCCACTTATGATACAGGACCCCAGTGATACTTAAGAAAGCTAAGCTTCTTCCCCAGGATAATTGCTGACAATGCCAACAGCCGGGAAGGGACCTCCATCATATTCTGTGGGCATGCCCCTAAACCTACCACATCTGGAAGCTTGTTTCACAAGAAGCCAGTAGGATTCTTCAAAAGCCCATACCCCTGTCTCCACCACTGTTACTGCTTGGACTGAGGTCAGAAGCACCACATTTTGTCACTCATGAGCTGCGGTGGCTATCACTGCTGGGTATGCAGGTGAAGAGAACACTGCTCAGAAACTGTAGGAGCCCCACCACACCTACTGTCAGAGAAGTCCTTGCAATACTAGCAGCTGTATATGAGATAAACAGGCGCCCACCTGTACTGTAGCCCTAGATTGGTGGGGGGGGGGAGCTTTACCAGAGCTGGGTTCCATATCTGGCAAATCTAGCCCCCAAAGTGGGCATAGGGTAAGTGAATCACTGTGATAATGGCAGGATTGCAAAGATGGTATGGTAGGAGCTAGGCAATGGACTGGTGATGATGTGGTAATGCAGCAGGACTGCATACAAATCAAATGTCTATAGTTCTTTTTGATTATCTATGTTGTTACTTGGTTTACTTGGTTGCACAGGACAAAAGAAGGCTACTGCCCATCGAGATTGTCCCCCACCACATTGGTGGGATAATTATACCTTGAAGTTGTTAGACGCGAGCCAACAATCCAGCCTTTTTTTGAAGACTATATTAGAGCTACTGTCCACTAAGTATTGTGGAAGGAGATTCCATAGTTTGGGTGTTCTTAGTGTAAAGTAGTTTAACCTTTTTGTTGTCTTAGCTTTGGATACAAATATCTGTTTATTATGATACCTTGGGGAGGTCCAACTGGTAGAGTTATGTAGGCCACAGTGGTGCATTAACTCCTGAGAATTCTGGATTTTATACAATAGGAGAAGGTCACCTCTGGTATGTCTTGTGTATAGTGAGTGTAACCCTGTAACCCTTAATCTTTCCTCATAGTCAAGTTTGGATAAATAAGGGACCATTTTTGTGGCTCTTCTCTGCACCCTTTCAATTCCGTCAATGTCCTGCCTCAAGTAGGGACTCCAGCAGGGGGATCCATAGTCCAGATGGGGCCTGACATAAGCTCTGTACAAGGGAATTACACATTCCTGTGTCCTAGACACAAACGATCGTTGGATCCGAGTGAGCAAGGTGTTAGATTTCCTAGCTATCATCCTGCAATGATCACTGGATGATAACTTGTTGTTAATGATTACCCCGAGATCTCGTTCTAATGGTGACTTTAAGTTTGTGTTACTTTGTGGGTATACTTCTCCATTACAGAAAATCCACCAGGAAATGACCACTAGAAGATATGACTTTCTGCTATCACTGAAGCCTTGACAAGGATTCAGCAGTGTTACTGCCCCGTGGTTAAGGTCTCATACTACATAGCAGCAGGTATATTTAAATCAGTACTCTAGCTAGACATGTATTAGCCTGAATATTTCAGATATAGGTGAGTTAAACGCCTTGTTTCCCCACATTGATGTACAATTACTGTAACCCTGTAAGTAGTAGAAATGTGTATTGTATTGTATTTGTATTGTTTGGAGAACTCAGTAAAACATTTAACTGAAAAAAAAATGTTACCAATAAAGTGGGACCATCTGACAACTTCCCCAGGTGTGAATTACATCCTGTATTAAAAGTCATTTCTTCCTCCCATCAGGACAGAAATAAATTTGCATATGATGGGGCCATAGTAGGCCACACTGTTAGTCCACGTACCTGGTGGTAGAATGCCCCATCAAAGACAAAGTAATTATGATGCAGGATGTAATCCACAGCCTGAAGGAGAACGTTGGAGAGCACCAATTGCATTTGTCCCTGCTGTTTCAAAAGAAAACATGTTATAGCTTCCAAGGACAAATTATGAGGTATAATTGTATAGAAAGAGAATACGACTAACTATTGCCAAAAACAAATACTTTTCAATCTGTATTATATGTTGCATTTTATTTAAAATGTCCATGGAGTCTCAGATGTAGGCATGTGTATGGAACACTATTTGCTTTAGGAAAAAAGCCACATATCTTTAGAGGTTCTTAGATACCAAGCCTATCCCCAAGACTATGGGATGAGCAGATGGATTTTCTAGGGACTTCTGTGTCTTTGAAAATAGGTAAAAAGTGGGGCAGATACAGTAGGATGATTCACTTTTAGAAAATTAGCCTCCTCCTAGGAAATCTGACCATGACCACTCAATAAGGCATTATTAATGATGGTATCAATTTTGCCTTTAGGGTCAGACATCAACTGTCGGTAGCAAGTAGGTTATCCAAGCTTCCTGAGTGCTTCCTCCTTACATTCATTTTTTGACATTATTGCAGCATTTCCACCCTTGTCTGTGTGTTTTATAATAATATCTGTTATGCCTCTGAATTTATTCAAAGCAAGGGCAGACTAGATGTACCCTTGGTCTCCTACTGCCATCTATCTTTTGTTGTGTTTCTATGGCAATCTGGAGTGGCTATATTGTGGTAAAAATCAAAGGAATTACATATCTGGAAGCATTTCTCAATGTCACTGTTAACTAATCTCTGAAAGACATGCAAAGAGAAACTGCTGGTGTAATCAGATTGTATGTTGGTTTCAGTTTAAACCCAGTATTTCTGTATACCACATGTTCGCTAAAATCTGTAGTAGTTCCCTCTGCATTATCTTGAGAAGGCAACCAGTAGAGGAACAGGATGCAGCAAAATGCTGCTTGGCCCATCAGGTGGCAGTCCAGAAAAGATGACAGATTATTTATTTATTACGATGACAGATTATTTATTATGTTTGCTTGCACGCATGTGCAAGAAACATAGTGCCATCATCCGAGTTTTCAGAGGTGTGGCAGTCATCTTCCAATTCAGTCAGTGTGTTTGCAGGCATGGCCCCAGGTCTCCAATCATTGCTGTAGCTGTCTATGACAGCAGTTGAAAATGTAGTGGCACACAGTTGAAAGGGAGAGCTCCGCTTCAGTGAGCAGAGCTTCCCCCTCCACATGCACGCATATTGTGTGCTCATGCGCTCCCCCATGCACATACTGTATGGCTGACAGGGGTGCCCAATCCCTCATCGGCTCCACGCCCCCCCAAAAAAGCTTTCTAGGTACCACGCTGGGAGCCCACCCCAGCGTGGCACACATCGGTATGGCCGAAGGGGTGCCCAATCCCCATCAGCTTCACCCCCAAAAACAGCCTTACAGCTGCCACACTGGGAGCCCACCCAGCATGGCACAAGTCCATATGTCCAACGGGGATGCCCAATCCCCGTCGGCTCAGACCCCCAAACAGCCTTACAGCTGCCATGCTGGGGCCCACCCAGCGTGGCACAGAGTCCCATATGGCCAATGGGGTGCCCAATCCCCCATTGGCAACAGGCCCACCCCAAACAGCTCGGAGCCACCATTCTGGGAGCCCACCACAGCGTAAGGCAACGTCCCACGTCTGCTCTCTTTAAAAAAAACCTGTAAACAAGAAAACATTCCTTGGTGCTATCCCAGCCCACCCGCACCACCCACTGCGCACTCTACCTCCCCACACCCCTCAACTCCATACTTACCTCCGGATTCCAGCGGTGATCTTCCATGGACCGGGAACACGTCTGCACTCTTCAAAGCTGACCACGAACTGAGGAAATGCCGGTAAGCTGTATAATGTAATAAATAGGGTTTTTTCAACTTTAATGCATATCTCAGGCATTTTTTTGAATTTTGGCACCAAATTTTCAACATGGGGATTTTGGGACCCTCCTCATGAATTCTTGAACTGTCATGACGTTAATCGGGCCCGAAGGGTGATTTTGCAGTCACTGCATGAAATCACCTTTCAGGACTGATTAACAAAATGGCAGTGCCAGTGTTCATAAGGTGGGCTCTCAAAAAGCTTATATTGCAAATTTGATGAAAAAATTCCTAAAAATGACTGTTTTACGAGTGTGCGTTTTGCAGTTCCTATGCACGCTCATAAGTTCGCAAATTTTTAACATTTGCACTCCAGATTTTCAACATTGCCATTTTGCCACACCTCCTTATGAGCAGTACAGCTGCCATTTTTCACATCTCGCCCAAAATGTGTTTCCAACATGTAGCACACAATGACGCAGTTGGTGTTCGAAATCAATGTATGGGACACATTAAGAAAATCACAGTGACACTATTCATGAGCAGAGGTCTTAAAATAGCTATGCTGAAAATTTGGTGAAAAAATTCCTAAAAATGATTGTTTTACGAGTGTGCATTGCGCAGTTCCTACGCACCCATGTAAGTTTGCAAATTTTTAATATTTGCACTCCAGATTTTCAACATTGCCATTTTACTATACCTCCTTATGAGCAGTACAGCTGTCATTTGTCACATGTCACCCAAAATGTGTTTCCGCTCATGTAGTGCACAATGGCACAGTCGGTGTGCGCAATCAATGTTTGAGACAGATTAAGAAAATCACAGTGACACTGTTCATGAGCAGAGGTCTTAAAATGGCTATGTTGAAAATTTGGTGACAAAAGTCCATAAAATGACTGTGTTATGAGTGAGCATTGCAGTTTCCACGCACCCTCGTAAGTTCATGACTTTGCAGTATTTTCAGTCCAGATTTTCACCAGTGGCATTTTTCCACACTTCCTTATGAACAGTACAACTGTCATTTTTCACAATGTGGCTGAAATGTGTTTTCACACTTTCAGCGCAGAAATGCATGGTCGCTGTGGGAAATCATTGTTCGAGACAGATAAAGAAAATCACAGTGACACTGTTCAATGTTCGGAGGTCCCAAAATGCTTGTGTTGACAATGTTAATTGGATCCAATTATACAGTTTATACAGGTTTCTTGTTGGAAATTCTCAGTAATTCAATAAAGCCAACATGCTATTTCTTTTGCCAAATTAGTGCTACTTTGTTATGATAGTATTAATAAGATTAGCCAGAAAAATGTTATTGTGCTAGTTTACAAAAGGGAATACATGCTAACATTATTTTTAAACATCAGGTAGCCCACAACTACCTAAATGTTTCTGTTACAGTTTAGTTGTAAAATAGCCAAAGGGCAATCCCAATGGGGTGTTTCTAACATGCAATCTAGACAGCTAGTAATATTTGCATTACAGGGCTACAGCATTTCAGAGACACATGTAACCATATCTCTCTGGATCCCCCGCGCAATCTATGGATAGTCTCAGACTGCATCTTGTCCGAGACTGCGTCTTCTTGAAGGGACGCTTGACATAACCATAGGTCCCATATTTATGTGCAGCAAGCTTAGAAAAAAATGCAAGGCTGGAATTTCCCAAAAACTACCTCAGCAATTTTAAACACAGACAATAGGTCATTCTGCAAATCATAAGACTTGGGTTCAGAAATACACTGGCCATTAGATACCTTGGTCACAAGATTCTTTTTTGATACTTTGCTGAGACACGCAGTCATTCTTAAATGGAAAAACAAGTAATCAGGGTTTTTTATTTGTCAAAAATAACTCTCTTTAGGACACAGAAAACATGCAAGTGGATGTGACTGTTTTAAAAATACTCAGCTTACAGATAAAAAACCAGACAGTGGCCAAATTGGGGAACTCAATTCTCAAGGCCAGTTGTTGTTACTAGCAACTGCACTCTTGTCTTAGCTGTAACCTTTTAAAAAGATATGTTTTGGTATACAGCATTACTGAATAAGACAATTCTAAATTAGACCCTGACTATGCTTTAACATTTATTTAATGTTCTTCAGTTTAACTGTTAATCATTTAAAGCCTCCACATACATGCATTGATATGGTGGTATCATTCATTTGCTTAGCCACTGGCAGTCATTAGTTAGCTAGCCATATTAACTTGTATGTGAGCCTCATTCAGTCATCTATTGGCCATTTGTATTTTCTGCAAGCCTTTTACACCTTGCCATAGTCAATTGTAGATATAGAGGTGGCTATCAGTAATTTTATATAACTGAACCTGTATATACCTAGGCCTTGGGACCTCTGGGCAAATTCAACAGTCCCCACCTTGAAGGTAAAGAGGTCTCTGAGGGACTCGAACCTTCACAAAAGTTTAACATAAATGTAAAGATTAGTTATTAACTGAAGGTTAAAAAAACTAAATAAACATTGTTACTCTTAAACTGTTAGTCTAGATGGATAGGTATATGATTTAAAACTGGTTGCTAGCATACAGATAGTTAAGGCATTTATAAAAAGCATCCTGTTCTGGAGTTGGTACAGGGGTGGTTACAGATGGAACACAAATGGTGAGTTTATAAAACATAGTGCAGAACTCAGGGATGTCAACACCACAATTGAAATATGTGAGAAGATGCTAACATGTGATACCACATATAACACACTATGATATAACAATTTTGTTGCTGAAGAAGAGTTCATGGAATCCACTTTGAGAGTGGATAAGGTAGATGCTACCTTGTGTTGAGGTGTGGCACACCCTTGGAGCTTGATTGAAGAATCTGTTGATAATGTCTCTTGACAGATAGGTCCTTATAAAACATAACAGTCCATGAAATTAACAGTTCATAAAGTTCATATAAGTAACCACAGGTTGGTGTAATTACAGTACAGGTGAAATGTCATTTGCAGAATGGTGGTAACCCCACAAGGCACAAGGGGCAATACAGACAGTAATTTAAAAACAAAACACCGGCATAGTAGAAAAGTCAGTGTTCATGTTGCTGGCTGCTGGATGGCTGATTGGCAGACTTACTGGCCAGAGGTGCATTAGATTGTGCATTGAGTCCTTTTAATGGAGTAGCCACATACACACTGGCATGGCATTTGTGTTGTGGTAGTTGATTACACCCCGGCACAAAGATTAACAGTCCATAAAAAAGGTAACAGTTTACAATAAACCATTAAAAACACAGTCCATAATAGAGCAATAGGTTTGTATAAAGTACCAGCCATGTCTGGAACAAGCAGCAGTGAAGAAAATGGATGTCTTGCTTGAAGATCAATTGAAGAAGAATCTTCTTGCTGAAGTTAGGGGATTGCCCCTACCCCGGACTTAACTTCATAGTAAGCAGAAACAATAAGCTTGATTGTAGAGTCTGAACGGACTTGACCTTCTTCAGTTGATTTAAAGTTCTACAAATAGGTGTAATTTTGCTGAAAACATTACACTTGCAGAGGTAATAACAACTTGATTCATGTAGTAGTTCTTATGTGGAACCAATCAGGCACAAAAATAGTGATAACATCAAAGCTGTGGCAGTTGTTTTCATTTTAGGGAAAAAATGAAGGTCTTGGCAACTTATATGAAAGTATTACTGCTGTTGTACATGGAAATCTTATGTGTGCCACACCGTGGAAACCTGCAAACTTGCAAAGTGTGTTAGAAACTGAGTTAAAAACACATAAATAACAATCTTTTAAACCAATGACTTTTTGTTTTGTAAAGAGTGGTGTGACACAGCCTAAATTCTGGCAATTGGAAAGAGAAAAAAAAAAATGGGATGTCAACCACACACCTGGGGGTGCAGGCCAAGATCCAATATACCATTTGACCATCTGTAACTCTATCACAATGTTATGGTTACACCCTGCTTTTAAATTACGGAAGCAGTTATACAGTGATGAACATAATTTCCCTCTTTTAACTGAGACCGGAGTTATAAAACCTTGTAATGTTACAATAACACACTTCAAACATATAGTTTATAGCAATATACCTGTTACACTATGCAATAGTGGGACAAATACATATATTGTTGGCCTATGCCAACTTAATAATAGTGCCTATTGTACCTGTGACAAGTGAAAGGGTCTACCTTCTTTACCCTGTATAGTGAAACACCCCAAAGTACTGAGTGAGGTAAGGCTTGAAGCATAGGTTTGGAGCACAATCTAAATTCTGCATATTATAATTGTTAAGATTCAAAATGACAAAACCTGCATAGAGTGCACTTATTTTTCAGGAGTACCTGTGAGTAATAAGACAAACGGAGCATTAATTTGTCTGGGGTTTTGCTTTGGAACATATTGTAGGGGTGGGTCAGCAATGCTGGCCCAAGTATTTAGGTTTGATTATGAGCATTAAAAACATTTATACATGTGGAGCACTTTTTTGAATACACACATGCTACAGTGTAACAAGATGTATATCAAAACATTATAACATAAATGTGAGAAGTTGTTTTGCATTTGTTTTGACAGGATAAGAAAGCTGAAAAGACAATCAAAAGAATGAATATGTGGAATACATACACAACTCCCCCCTCCAGCTTAAGTGATTACTTGCTGAGGGCAGAAGCCCTTGTACCAATTATAGGTATGAGGTTTAACTGTTTGCACTAGAAAAAGCAGAAGGACTTGGGCTGGGTTATACTGTTAAAATACCTTGGGTCTTTTTAAAATCTGTAAATAAGAAACAATTATTAGCAGATACACATTTTCTGGTGTTTACCCCTATGGGGAGACAGTAATGTACCTTGCAACCTTTGTGGGTATTACACTGGAAGGAAGGGTAGTATGCTCCCCCCCCCCCAGCTGCTACTGGTGGAAGAGACAGTTCCAATACTGTAGCAATAAAAAGGTTAGCTGTGCATGGTTACATGAATATTAACCCATAAATGGTCTGGCAATATTAGTAGCCAGTCATGCAGCACCTTAAAAAAGGTGTGCACTAGATAAATGGTAATGGGGTGGTCCTACTGCAGTCCCCACCTACCACACTTTGAATTATAACAAGATAATATTACAATTAGTTTAGTATGTTTCATGCCTTACTATAAAGATGGGGAACTTCTTTTTCTCTAGAAGAAAGAGAAGAAACACACAGACAAACAACAAAAACAAACACACGAGTCTAAAAATAAAACATGATTATTTCCATAGGATAAAAGAAGACAAGCGTCCCTGGGTTCCCTTATCCTAAGCATGACAAAATGTCAGCTGAGTTTATAAAAGATCTGGATTGATGGTAATACCGTATGTACGTATTTCTTAGAATGCATTTTAAAAAGAGAAAAAAAAATGACTACACCATGGTCACACATAAAAACAAAAGTCATTGTTTTTTTTTTCTAACTGTAGATGGTAAACTCTCAGAAACAGCTGTAATAGTCCTTTTCAAAGTGTACTGTATATATATATATATATATATATATATATATATATATATATATAGTAAAAAAGTATGGGAGGTGATGAATAATTCTCCCCTTCCAGCTGGAGTGCCTTGCTTAGTATGGGAATCACGTAATATTATTCAGGAACAAAGAAATTATGCTTACAACCAAATGTTCATTGCCTATGTTGGCTGCAAGCCCAGATGAAAGGAGAAGAGAAAAAAAAAGTTTGTTCCTTTTTACTTAGAATGCTAGTTATGTAATTAAAAGTTAAATTGCATGGTTCACTCTTAGTGTGCTTTCATAAAAACATACATTTTGTGTAAAAGGTTGTGCTTTAAGTAGGGAATACACATCAAGTTTGAACTGGTAGTAACATAAAATGTTGAAATACAAGAAGGTCAAATAACTTGCAAAAGGTCACAGTGTGCACGCAAGAGTCACTCAAACCCAGTTATTTTTGTAGTGTCCTTGAACACTACTGATATTAAAATATATTTAAATAATAATAGAGCACACAATAAAACTGCTGGCCAAGACAGTACACATACACAAAAAGAAATACTTAACAGAAAATAAGACTGACGTTATTTGACACCAATTTGCTGAGGTAATGCCCATAGTTTCATTAGAAAACTGTACGTGTTTTAGATATATGTGCTGCCTCCTGCCTGTCTTGTAACACTGACAATATTTTTTAAACCAACAAATTTATACATATCTCCATGCCAAATCTTTTCAGAACAAAACACTTTTTTTAAACACCTTCTAACTTCTTTAAAATACAGCACAACATACCATCTGTAAGTGAACACATCTAGTATAACATGGTTACACCTTTTGGCGCATAGCCAAAATATGGCACAATGCCATTTTGCAGAAAGTTTCTGGTTTTAACTAGAAGTATGATAAAGCCATTCATAGATGTTAACACAGTACATTTTCACCTAGCAGTGGCTTGGCATGTTGCTTGCAAACTACAAATCTTTCTGCACATTGCAGTCTATGACGTCATATCTCTTCACCATCAACACTACCTGCCCCAACCAACAACTACATACAAAAGTTCTTCACTGATCCTATCTAGGCAGCACAAATGTCCCATTAAAAATAAAGCTAATTAAAACAGTCAGGTATGAGGCAAAGAAGCTTTTTCTTTTTTTTTTACTGTAACATGTTGTGCACCAAAGGCAGTCAATGCTATCTTGCAACTTTGACAACAGAACATGATTATAGAATACAGATATAAGCTGGAAAATATGCATGAGAGAGACGGAGCATTACCTTGTTTAGTATATGTATCACAGAAAGAAAACAGACAGACATAAAAAAAAGAACTTTAAATAAAAATAAATTCAGACTTACCTAGTGCCAAGGTCTTTTCCTTCTTCTTTTCTGATACACTGGTCCAATTGAGAAAATCGACTGTAGGACCTTCATGATAATCTCGAAATGCTGCAGCTATTAACCCTTTCAAAGGTTTTCTTTTGGCCATTTCAGTAACCTGCCAAACCAAGTCTTTTTCCAGAGCTCTGGTTTGCAGTTTTAAAAAAAAAAAATCTGTAGCAGTACTAGGTACTAGGTTGAGATCCAACTGGTGGAGATCCCCAGTACCTGGGTTTGGGATCAAATGTTTCAGCCTCTATAGAAGGCAAGGGAACTTGAAATTGATACAAAAAAATCTTGAAACTACACAGATAGGCAACATGGGGGGATTTTCAAATAATCCCATCTGTAGTCACATCTACTGTGCATACTGTACATCCACAGTAGTTTATTTTCTTTCTCTAAATGTTGCTTATCTAACGTTACTTAATCAGCCACTGCTTTTCTACTAAAAGCAGCCTGAACTGTGAAAGCCATCTTCGGCTATAACAGCATATACTTCTAGAAAGCACAAATTACAAGGGCAGTTGCCCTTGCTTGTTTGAGAAACTTTTCCTTAATACATCTCACCACATATTCTTAAACCTGGGTTTCTCAAACCCCCACATAAATATCCTTAAACCTGGAGTCCTCAGTCCCCCACATAAATATGCATCACCCTTACCCAGCTTATAGCTGTCCATAGACCTTTTTGTTGTAGGTTCAAGTACACTCGAACACTCAAGAGTCCCTTAGACTCTTTTTCCCAGCCCCACATTTAGGTGATGACCCTTGCCTGTGCGGACTCTGTCTAGATTACAAAAAAAACTTTACCAAATTACCAGAATTACAACCAAACCAGCTCCAAGGCTAAGGCTCGCCATTTGTTAAAGTGGATCCAATTATACAGTTTATACAGGTTCCTAGTTGGTAATTCTCAGTAATTTAATAAAGCCAACACGCTATTTCTTTTGCCAAATTAGTGGTACTTTATTATGACAGTATTAATAAGATTAGCCAGAAAAATGCTATTGTGCTAGTTTACAAAAGGGAATACATGCTAACATTATTTTTAAACATCAGGTAGCCCATAACTACCTAAATGTTTCTGTTACAATTTAGTTGTAAAACAGCCAAAGGGCAATCCCAATGGGGTGTTTCTAACATGCAACCTAGACAGCTAGTAATATTTGCATTACAGTGCTACAGCAATTCAGAGACACATGTAACCATATCTCTCTGTATCCCCCAAGCAATCTATGGATAGTGTCAGACTGCATCTTGTCCGAGACTGCGTCTTCTCGAAGGGACGCTGGACACAACCATAGGTCCCATATTTATGTGTAGCAAGCTTAGAAAAAAAAATGCAAGGCTGGAATTTCCCAAAAACTACCTCAGCAGTTTTAAACACAGACAATAGGTCATTCTGCAAATCATAAGACTCAGGTTCAAAAATACACTGGCCATTAAATACCTTGGTCACAAGATACTTTTTTTATACTTTGCTGAGACATGCAGTCATTCTTAAATGGAAAAACAAGTAATCAGGGTTTTTTTTATTTGTCAAAAATAGCTCTCTTTAGGATACAGAAAACATGCAAGGGGATGTGACTGTTTTAAAAATACTCGGTTTACAGATAAAAAAACAGACAGTGGCCAAACTGGGGAACTCAATTCTCAAGACCAGTTGTTGTTATTACTAGCAACTGCATTCTTATCTTAGCTGTAACCTTTTAAAAAGATATGTTTTGGTATACAGCATTGCTGAATAAGACAATTCTAAATTAGACCCTGACTATGCTTTAAAATTTATTTTATGTTCTTCAGTTTAACCGTTAACCATTTAAAGCCTCCACATACATGCATTGATATTGTGGTATCATTCATTTGCTTAGCCACTGGCAGTCATTGGCTATCTAGCCATATTAACTTGTATGTGAGCCTCATTCAGTCATCTATTGGCCATTTGTATTTTCTGCAAGCCTTTTACACCTTGCCATAGTCAACTGTATATATAGAGGTGGCTAGCAGCAATTTTATATAACTGAACCTGTATATACCTAGGCCTTGGGGCCCCTGGGAAAATTCAACAACAATCTGCTGTAAAAAATCCCCAAACTAATTACATTACGGGTGTGCATTGCACAGTTTCTATGCACGCTCGTGACTTCACCAGTTTTTTTAATATTTTCACTGCAGATTTTCAACATTGCCATTTTTTACACCTCCCCATGAAGAGTACAGCTGTCATTTTTCACATCCTGTTCAGAATGTGTTTTTGCACCTGTGATGCTAAATGCCGTAGTCGTTGTGCAAAATCAGCTTTTGGCTAACAAACTGATATTGCCACCGTTCATGAGGTGGGGGTCACAAAAAAACCATGTTGAAAATTTGGAGTGAAAATACCAATGAATGCCTGAGGCGTTAGGGTTTCCAACCATAACGCCCCACCCTGTAGAGAATGACAAGCATCAGGGGTATGACTTGGGATTGTCGCCTATAATGCTCATACCATTCCATACACTGCAACCAGTGAGAGGCATTGAGGTATGCCTTGGACTCTTCTGCCCCAAAGTTACATAGATACATAGATACATAGACAGTGTCGGCAGATAAGGGCCTATGGCCCACCCAGTCTGCCCATTTGAGCTTGTAAGTTCAGTTTGTTTTCCTAGAAGTCTGTTGCCCCTTACCCCTGACCTCCAGAATTCCTTTATGTCTATCCCATGCATTCTTAAATCCTGTGATTGTTTCAGCCCCCACCACTTCCTCTGGCAGGGTGTTCCACTTGTCCACCACCCGTTCTGTGAAGAAATTCTTTCTCATGTTTCCTCTGAATCGTCCTCCCTCCAACTTCATCCCATGCCCTCTAGTCCTGGAACATCTTTTTCACTTAAAAATAGTGTATTCCTGCACCCTGTTCCTCCCTGTAAGATACTTGTATGTCTCTATCATATCCCCTCTCTCCCTCCTCTCCTCCAGGGAGTACATGTTCAGTTCCTTTAACCTGTCTTCATAGGACTTGTGATGCAATCCATGCACCATCTTTGTTGCCCTCCTCTGAACCTTCTCTACCCTGTCTATGTCCTTATGTAGGTATGGTCTCCAGAACTGTACACTGTACTCCAGGTGGGGCCTCACTAGTGTCTTGTATAGTGGAATTATGACCTCCCTTTTCCTGCTGGTGATGCCCCTGCCTATACATCCCAGCATCCTATTTGCTTTACCTGCTGCCTTGTCACACTGTTTCCCTACCTTGAGGGTCATCAGGATGACAACCCCAAGATCCTTTCCTGCTTGGTGCATGCTATATCCTCACCCCCAACTGATATATTGTGCCAGGGTTTTTGTGCCCCATATGCATTATCTTGCACTTCTTTGCATTGAATTTCAACTGCCAAACCCCTGACCATTCTTCAAGTTTCTGCAGGTCCTTCCTCATTCTGTCTACACCCTCTGGTGTGTCTACTCTGTTACAGAGCTTTGTGTCATCAGTGAACAGTGAAATTCTGCCTTCTAGGTCCTGCGCAATGTCACTGATGAAGATGTTGAATAGGACCGGTCCCAGCACTGATCCCTGTGGTACCCCACTGGTCACTCTTCCCTCTGTGGAGTGACAGACATTTACCACCACCCTCTGTGTCCTGCCACCCAGCCAGTTACCTACCCACCACACTACTGTCCTGCCCACACCCATATTCCCCAGTTTGTGTAATAGGTCTTCTATGTGGCACAATGTCAAGGCCTTGCTGAAGTCCAGATAGGCCATGTCCACTGCCCTCCCTGATCCACCTCCCTAGTCACCCTGTCAAAAATTCAGCGAGATTGGTCTGACATGACCTCCCTGGTGAAACCATGCTGCCTTTGGGTCCTGTAGTCCATTGACAACCAGATGTTCCACCAATCTCTCCTTCAGTAGTGCTTCCATGATCTTCCTCACTACCGAGGTGAGGCTGACTGGTCTGTAGTTCCCTGCTTCCTCTTTGTTCCCACTTTTGTATAAGAGGACTACATCTGCTGTCCTCCAGTCTTTGGGTACCTCCCCTGTTTCCAGTGATCAGCTAAACAGGATAGCCAGAGGTTCAGTCACCACCTCTCTTAGTTCTTTAAGGACCCTGGGGTGCACCCCATCTGGCCCCATTCTCCTATACTGCACCCATCTCACCATATTTCCTGATGGAATGGGGTGCACATAAGGGCCAAAGACCTCAAGGCACACTGTGACACTTGTCAGTGTCTGCAGGATAGGGTGTGGTGAAATGGCATGGCCGTTATGCCTGACAACCCAAAGGCATACCCCAATGCCTGTCTGTCTCTGCGGGGTGGTGGTGGGGTTGACTTCAGTTGAATACATCACTGCCATTCCTATTATGCAGCTCTGTAACTCCTACACTACCAATGCCAATGCCAGCAAGCAAACATTTGGCATTGACAAATGCTTGTTTACTATGTATGAATGGCCCTCAGCAGATTATAGCTGGTCTCAGTTATAATGCAGTCATACCAAAACAAGTTCCTATGATTTATGGACATGCAATTGCCACAGTCACAAAATAACATTTACAGTACTGTAACTGGCATGGTTTGTTAGGTGATGCAGCTCCTAATTATTTTCTATTGGGCAAATCTCACTGCACATTCCCAAACTCAAAGCAGTTCTCTACCCCTGCGGTGTGCTCTTGCCTGGGGGCAGTAACGAGTCCCTAGCTACTCACATCTCCAATTAGAGGACCATATCAAGAGTCCATCCCTCATTTTGCAAAAGTCAGCTCTGTCTGGAGCAGCACTGAGAACACAACCCCAGTACTACAAAACTAACAAACCTACCTAGAATGTTTTCACAACACCAGGCACTCATCCCTGGTATTTCCAAACACTCCAGCCCCCAAACATCTTGTTTGGCACTTGTAGCCCCTCCCCAGTGCCACAAAAGTGACTCTCACCACTCTGTGTGGCACTAGGAGTCCATACTCAGTACTAACAAAGTCCCTCCACCCCACTGACTGCTTAACGTGGCACTAGAAGCCTATCCCTAGTACTGCTGACAAAGATCCCCAACCCTAACTTCTTAACGTGGCCCTAGTAGCACCTTCCCAGTACTGCAAACAACGTTCCCTCTCCCCTGACTGCTTAACGTGGCACTAGGACTTCATCCTCAGTACTGCTGACAAAGTTCTCCCACTACTGACTACTTAACATGACACTAGGAGTGCCATCCACAGTAGCTCTGCTAAAGTTTCCCCACCCCTGACTGCTTAACGTGGCTCTAGGAGCTCATCCCTAGTATGGCTAACAAAGTTTCTCCACCCCTGACCATTTAGCATGGCACTCTGTGCTCATCCTCAGTACTGCTGAAAAAGTTCCCACCCTTGACTGCTTATCGTGGCTCTAGATGCCCATTCCTAGTACTGCTGACAAAGCTCCCCCACCATTGATTGCATATCATGGCACTAAGAGCTCATCCTCAGTACCACTGAAGACACCTGCCTATGACAGCTTAACCTGGCATAAAGAACCCCCTGGTGCCTTCAAAAACCTCTACATTTGATCAAGTGTGGCACTTAGAGCCCATCCTCTTTGCCAAGCTTGTGAGGTTTGGGGTAAAGGGACGTTGATGACACCAGGGCGAGCTCCCAGTACTGCACCTGAGTGATCAGGGAGGACCTTTGGAGCCAGTCTCCAGTGCCACTGAAGTCCTCCCTTCCCCCAAATATTTAACACAGCACTAGGAGTCCATCCCTGGTGCTGCTGAAGTCTTGTGCCCCATCCCAGCCAGTTAAGATGACACCATGTGTGCAAGTCTGGTATTGCTGGATCTTCCCTAAACTGACTGGTTAATATGGCACCAGAAGCCTGTTCCCACTGCCACAGAAGTCAACTCACCTCCAGTCACATAGCTTGATAGCAGGAACCCATTACTACAACCTCGAAAGTTAAAGTCCAGCACTGGCAGCTGACACCCGTTACTGGGACACTCCCCCACAACAGAAAACAGCAAACTCCCCCCACCTGCTCAGCAAGCCAGTATCTGATGAAAAAAGCACTAAGCCACTATAATAGCTGTTTACTTCTATTTGTTATCAGTTGGAATATAACCAAGGAAACGAAAGTAGGGTTGTGTTGGTCAATGTCTGGCAATTGGGGGGGGGGGTAAACAGAGGTGGGGCTGCCACTAGACACCAGAAACAGCTGTCACAGGAGAGAGTACCACTGGACACCAGGGATTGATCTGCATGGATTAGAGAGAAGGCAAGGCATTCCAGTGGAAACTGGGGAGTTTTTTGGTAAGGGACAGGTGTGCCAGTGAATCTCACAAAGTGCTTGGTGCAGAAGTAGGAGAGGGAGGTGGGACACTGCTCAACACATGGGAGTGCTTGTTATGTGGTGGGGGGTCACTGGACACCACAGAGTACTTTTCATGGGGTGGTGGTCAGTTGACAGCAGGGAGTGTTTGGCAGAGGATGGGGTGAAAAGAGTGCCACTGGTTACTGGGGACAGCATGAAATGATATGGGGAGAAGGTGGGGGTTTTGCTGGAAACCAGGGAGTGATTGGCACATGATGGGGTAATGAAAATGGAGCTAATGGACACCATGGTATGTTTAGCGTGGGATGGGGTAAGGACAGGGGATGCCACTGGATGTCAGAGTGTGCTTGCCATGGGATTGGTTGAGGGAGGGCATGCTACCCAACACCAGAGAGTACTTTACATGAGACGGGATGAGAGAAAGTGGATCACTGGAGAACAGGAAGTGCTTGGCATGGGATGGGGTGAGTGACAGGTGCCTCTGGCCTCCAGGCAATGCTTGGCATAAGATGGAGAAAGAGGTGGTTGCCACTGGACACCAGGGAATTCTTGGCATGTGACAGGGTAAGGGAGGTAGTGCCATTGGACGCCAAAGTAGGCTTTCCATGGATTGCACTCATCTGTAGTTACTCCACAGGACCAGCTATTGGTGATATGTGCCAAGTCTTGTTTTTATTGGGCTCCAAAACTGTACATTCTGCTTTCTCAGTAATGTACATGTTGTTGTCATTTTAGGGCAGTAGTGGCCATTACGTGGATCTAGACCCACTGGTGAATCTCAAGAGATTTTTGGTGGATCTTGGGGCAAAGGTTGCATTTTCAAATCACCTCATTGGTGGAAAGATCATGGAGACACTGCTGAAAGATAGGATAGTGGCACATCTGGAATCCAGTGGTGCTCAGGATCTGAGGCAACACAGATTCACAGCAGGAAGGTCATGTCAAACAAATCTAACAGATTTTTTTGATTGAGTGACAGGGGAAGTAAATCAGGGAGGGGCGGTAGACGTTGCCTACCTAGATTTCAGCAATGTCTTCAACACCGTCCCACATAGAAGGCTGATTAACAAGATGGGTAGTCTGGGCATGGGAGACAAGGTGGTGAACTGGGCTAGTAACTGGTTAACAGACAGGAGACAGAAGGTGGTGGTAAATGGAGTACAATCTGGGGAGAGGGGGTGATCAGCAAGGTACCACAGGGATCAGTACTAGGACCAGTCCTGTTTAATATTTTCATTAGTGACATTGCAGAGGTGCTGGAAGGAAAAGTTTGCCTGTTGCAGATGACACCAAGATGGGCAACAGGGTGGATACTCCAGAAGGGGTGTAGAAAATGAAGAGGGACCTGGAGAAGCTTGAAAGATGGTCAGAGATGTGGCAACTGAGGTTCAATACAAAGAAGTGTAAAATAATGCACCTGGGTAGAGGGAACCCTGAGGAGAGCTACAGGTTGGGAGTAGGAGCTCACTGTCACCAAAGAGGAAAGGTACCTAGGGGTTATCATCTCTGATGATCTTAAAGGATCAAAGCAGTGTACAAAGGCAGCAGGGAGGGCCAGTGGCATGCTGGGCTACATAGGCAGCGGTATCACTAGCAGGAGGCAGAAGGTGGTGATGTCATTGTATAAAACATTGGTAAGGCCTCACCTGGAGTACTGAGTGCAGTTCTGGAGGCCACACCTGTGCAAGGACATCGATAAGGTGGAGACAATCTAGAGAAAGGCAACAAAGATGGTGTAGGGCTTGTACCACAAAACATATTAGGAGAAACTAAGTGACCTCAATATGTACTCACTGGAGGAGAGGAGAGAGTGGGGGGTCATGATTGAAACTTTCAAGTATCTCAAGGGTATAAACAAGGTGCAGGTGGGGGACCTTTTCCAATGTAGAAAAAGTACTAGAACAAGGCACACTATGAAATAGGAAGGGGGTAGATTAAGAGGTAATGTGAGGAAGTATTTCTACACAGAAAGAGTAGTCGACTTTTGGAATAGTCTGCCACAGAAGATAGTGGGGACAAGCACAGTGGAGGTGTTTAAACATGCCTGGGACAGGCACAAGGGAAGCTTGAGAGGGGAGAGAGTGATGAAAAGCCATTGATCACATAGGGTCAGTGGCCACATACAACATATAGGGCCTATGGGCAGACTGAATGGGCCTAGCAGTCCTTATATGCTGACAATTTCCACGTTTCTATGTTTCTATGACAATTGTTACAGCTGATGACCATACTTATTGTACTTGCTGTGCACTTTATTGTTGGTGGATCTCAGAGATTCTTCAGAACCACCAAAATGGATCCCAATACAAGGTGTTTTGACCACCACTGGTTTGGGGGTGCTTGAAGCAGCAGCAAAAGTCTCCATCTCTGTAAGCACTAAGGGGAAAAAGGGCTAAGAAATGGCTCTTCTGGCTATAGAGGGACATAGAGCAAATGATCCTGAATTTCAAGACGATATATGGCCACTGAATATATGATTTCTTCATGGAAAGGGTGCTGGATAAGTGGAATAGGCTACCAGAAGAAGTGGTTCTGGCCATGTCATTCAGCAGCTTCAAGCAGGGATGGGAAAGGCAGGTGGGTTTAGTTAGAAAAACAAGGACAGTAAAAAAGGGGAGGATTGCCACCAGGGCACAGCAGAATAGTTAGGTAGGATGGACAGACTAGATGGGCCAAGAACCATTTTATGTCATCAAGGTCTATACCGGAAAAATACAGGTTACCTCCCTGCCAGAGAGTACGGATCAGAAATGATACAATGCAAGGCTAGAATTAAGAAAGACAAGGAGGAACAACAGGTCAAGATAGCAACAGTAGCTGTAAACAGTACCAAAGCCTTCCTCCAGTACTGTGAATAAATGAAAGGAGAAAGGTAAAGGAGGGGATTGGGGTACTGAAAACAAGAGATTGAGGCAGCAACCTTTGAAGGAGCCAGGGGTGCTGGCTGGGATGTAGAATGGATACTTTACTGCATTGTTCACCACGGACCCTCAGTGGAGGGAGGGAGGGTGCTTATTGGGAGGGCCCATAGCATGAGAAGCAGCCATGCTGCAGTCTGCAAACATCACACCTGCTCTGACAGCTGACCACCTGGTGAAGATTAGGCATAGACATCAGCTGTGAAGGCAGTCACTTACCTGCCCTCCCAGATAGAGGAAGGGGGGCAGACATAAAGTATTGACCTCATGCATCAGGAGTTGGGGACAGGGTCAGCAATGGGGCAAAAATATGGATGAACAAATGCTAATAAAAGAATAGTCTAAAGTAGGTATTGCACCTGCTTCAGTGGGATCGAGGGTTTAGAGTACCAAACAGGTGATTTGTCTGGTTGCTCTTAACCCTTGATTTGCTGTGGACTGATAAATCAGTCCAGAATTTCAGTATGGTCTAGTTTTGTCCACAGCCTAAGGTTTAATTCTTGTTGTTTTCTTATACAGTTTAGTTGTCCTGCCCTCTTTTAAGCAACTTTGAAAAAGCGTATGCAGACAGGGGTGGGGTGGGAGGAGTACGGGCCATTTCAGAGTAGCTTCGGCAAGGTTAACAGGCATAGACCAGAGAGACCAAGTATTTTACTGACTTTAACTTTTTATGTTTTTGTGAATGGCAGCCTCAAAAATTACTTACCCAATCCCATCACTACACTTGCAGTGCAAACAGCGTAAACCAATGCATAGCAGTCTTCCCCAAAGCAGTTTACATCATCTGAAAAACAAAGCATTTTTCAGAGCTAATGTCAAGCGTGGCATCCATTGCTCAGACCCCAGACAGCATCAGCTTTAGCAGTACGAAAGAAAGTAACAAAAACTCATGCAAGTGGGATTGGATCAAAACTCATCTGAATTTTTGTTCATGGATTAGGAGACTTGCCTTTTGTTACATACATACCACTTTGTACCATGGTGTCATCTAGAGCAAGGTGGGAGCAAGCTCATGGCAAGCTAAGGAGTAGACATGGCAAATCATTGAATCAGTTTGTGGTGTCTTGAATTGTTTAACAACAGTTACTTTGAAAACCTAGGCTATTACTAAAGTAGGATATAAATGACTCTCATAAAACAGGTTTGACAATATCTCGTAGTCTTCTTACATTTAATGACATTTTACCCATTTTCCACATGCTGTACTAAACATCATCAACCCAAGCCAATTACCTTACACAATCACCTTTAGGTATGAAACAAAGCTCATATGGGTTTTGTTTTTTTATTCAATTCAATTTTTATTTTACCAGGATAATATCATTGATCTGGATAAACCAGCAAAATGGTTTGAAGGGTGGCAACTGGAATTTAATGCAAAGAAGTGCAAGATCATGCACATAGGGAAGAGAAACCCTGAAGCCATCTATAGGCTGGGAGGGGAGTTGCTGGCAGTCACAAGGGAGGAAAGAGACTTGGGTATCATCATCACAGATGACCTGAAATCATCCAAGCAGACCAATAAAGCAGTAGGTAAGGCTAGGGGGATGTTGGGGTGTATTAATAGGGGTATCACAAGTCAGAAGAGGGAGGTATTAATCCCTCTTTACAAGACACTGGTTAGGCCCCATCTGGAGTACTGCATGCAGTACTGGAGGCCATACCTTCACAAGCACATTAACCAAATTGAGGCAGTCGAGAGAAGGGCAACCAAAATGGTGCAGGGACTGCATCAGAAAACATATGAGGACAGATTAACAGAGCTCAATATGTATACCCTAGAGCAAAGGAGGGAGAGAGATGATATGATCGAAACATTCAAACACCTTAAGGGCATTAACAAGGTGAAAGAGTCAACCATGTTTCAATATAAGAAAAATAGCAGGACAAGAGGACACAGCATGAGATTAGAGGGAGGCTGATTAAGGGGCAATGTGAGGAAGTTCTTTTTCACAGAAAAGATGGTAGATGCATGGAACGGCCTACCTCAGGAAGTGGTGGATATGAATACAGTGCAGGGCTTCAAACAGGCATGGGATAGGCATTAGGGAGCAATACAGATGACAATAAATAGATAGGCCATTGACAGAGCAAAGGCCAATGGCACATTCATAAGGCAGAAAAAGAAATGGGCAGACTGGATGGACATTGTGGTCCTTATCAGCCGTCAACTTCTTTGTTTCTATGTTTCTATTGAGACAGCTTCTTTGCAAGGAGGTCCTGGAGGACACAAACACATTTACAGATAAACTAAAAGACATACACAACTGAAAATTCATCAAACACAAATACATATGCAGGTAAAGCTAAACGCATATACAATACAAATTCAGCAAGCACAGCAAATACAGCAAAATCACCAAATGCAGCAAGTTCAGCAAATAAGGTCTGTGTAGTTAGGGGCTGCGAGGGATTATTGGTCTTCCGTTTTCAATAATAATAATAATAAAGTTTTTAAATTCACAGTCTTCATGGGGTTGGGGTAACTGATAAGTAAGCAGTACTGTAAATCTGCATGATTTTAGTCTGTTAGTACACAGGGCCCCTCATCTCACCACCTTTGTACAGTGGGTTCTCGTGCCGGAGTATTAGAAGTGGAGTGCTTCATTTCAGAGGAACTACAGCTAAACTAATTTTTGAAATGTAAACAAATGCTTAAAACTTACTGTAAATCACTCTGGTCAACTTGAGTGGTATATAATAAGTTAATATGTCCTCTGCAGGGCGCCTGTTATGAACTTGTCTCGTGAGGTTTGGGCAGACAGAACTGCTCAGCTTCACTTCGCTGTCCTCTCACCCAAACCCCTCACAGGTCTATTAACTTATAATAGCACAGGGTATGGTGTGTGGTACTGCTAAATGACTGCATGCCCCAGGTGGGCTGTAAGGAATGAGGAATAGCCAAGTTACTTCAACCATGTGGGAAGTGTGGTAATTTATGGCATTACTGTACACCTGAGAGTGTGTTGTTGCACTTATTAAATAAAATAATATCAAAATGGTGTGTTGATGTAAAATGAATGTACACTAATGTGACCAGATTTGATAAATCAGAATGCTTCTCTGATCCAAGTCATTTTATAAGAAATGTTAGCAGACACTTTGCAACACTGCAGGAAATTTACATTTTTAACATTGCTGACAAATTTATTATTGTTATTTTGCTATATCCTGTATTCTTCACAGTAAATTCAATTATTAAAAACATAAATTCAATGAGCTTGCTTCTTTTATGAGCACTGCTATGTCCTGTATACCTCTGTAGCATGTATCATTGTCTTACTCACCCACTTTCTCTGGAACTTACCTCCAACTCCATCAGACACCCTGGCTTACCCTCAGACCAGAGCCATTGGGAGGGGGCTCTTATCCTTGATGGAGGGTCATTCAGTGCTCTTCTGGAGAGGAGTGCCTCGGTCAGCGGTGGGGGGCAGATGTTGTACTGTAGCAAATGGTGGTGTTTTTCCCTGGTTTTCTGTTGGATGCTGAGAGATTCCCCTGAGCTGAGTGAGCACATATGCATGTGCATCACATGGCGTCGGTGTCCACCCCCTGTTCTGCAGCTCCCCTTGCATCCCCACCCCTACCCATGGTTACCTAGGTGGCAGTAGCAGAGTGGAGGCCATTGACTTCCCTCCCCTGAGGTGGAAATCATCCATGGGATTCTCTGCTCACCTCCCACAGCTGTTCATCCAATAACTTGGGCTTATTCCAAAACTCAGGTAGTTGGTGTTGTATGCTGTAGCACTACTGTTACACCAGTGGGATGGTGATATAATCTGTAAACTGATTGTTTTTGTTGGTAAAGAAATCTATGGTTGTCATCACATCATAGGTTACCTACAGTGGTTCTTGCTTTAACATTGTATAAAGTTACTCACCTCTTAGAAAAGGGGTGCTAAGTGTTGATGTTAGCTTTGCTGTATTCCGAGCCAAGAAGACTGTAGAAAAGAACATGCTTCTCTCATTTACCTTAAACAAAATGAAACATGGCTATAGCAACATAACTGCTACAATGGTGATTTCTTTAGCTGCTGACTACATGTTATATTGCACTATCAGAAGCTGGTAACAAGATTAAAGTCAGAATAGTGTACCTCCAAATCAGAAGGAGGAAAGGGATAGGGAATTAGGGAAGGAAATCAGAAAATCATCAGCTAAAGAGGAGGCAGTGCTGGTGGGTGACCTGCTAAATATGCCGGATGTGATCTAGGAAATCCTGGCAAGCAGCAGTGCAAGATGTCCACTGTTGGTGCCGATGATGCAAGATGGACCTACCTTCCTTGCTTCTTCTCTTTCTTTCTCTGTTTATCTCCTCCTCTGGCTGTCCACCTTCAGACAAGCACCCCAACCCCATCACTCTGACCTCCACCAGGACTTGCCACTAGCTGTCTTCCCCCAGGGTTTACCCCCCCCCGGCAGGGTTGGCAGGGTTCCACAACCCTCACTGCATTGCAGATTCAGGTTGCACCACTGTGCCCAGCTAGTCAGGTGTGGAGCCTGCGAGCACTCATCGTCATCCTACCACCAGCTTTTCCCATCCTCTAGTGCCCCTAGGAGGCATGGTGTGCAACGACATCAGAATGCTTGCCATGTGCTCCCACACAACGTGCGCCTGTGTCTGCAAAGTTCCCTGGTGTTCTAGCCCAGGCTGCCTTCCCCCAGCTTCTGTCAGGGGCCAGGTGAGCACTGGGATCTGACCACCCACCCCCCAAGAGGAGGAGAGCAGTCCTATGGACACTCTATTCTCCTCTCCCCTGGCTGGCCCTCCAGTGCCCCGGGTTGGCTTCTCAACCCGGGTCAGCAGCATCGCAAGTGACAGCAGTTCCTGCTGCATTGGTGGGCCAGCCACAAGACACCTTTCTCATGAAGTGGGTCAGGAACTAACTATACAGAGGGCCAACCTTGACTTAGGTCTGTCAAATGTTGAGCTATTCAGAGAAGTAGAAGTGAGGGGACCACTGGGGTCCAGTGACCATTGAACAACATGGATCAGGAACACATCACTCCAGTTCAAAACTGCTATCCTAAACTTCAGAATATTGTACTTTGGCAAGACAGGCGAAATGCTGACAGATAAGCTGGTAGAGGTAGAGGGAGCAGAAGGTGCAGAAGGCAAATGGGATGTCATAAAGAGGGTGTGACACAGGTGACAGCATTATGTATAAGACAAGTTGCAAAGAACAAGAAGCATAAAAAGACAATCTTCTTTTCTTGGGGGTGCAGCAAGGGCAAAATGGGAAGCATTCTAAAAATACAGGAGAGAACAGAACAAACCAAATTGGGAGGGTTATCTTAAAAAGCTGAAAGAGGAGAAAATAATGGAAAGCAAAAGTAAAGCAATGACAGAACAAAGAATAACAGAGGACTACATGGGGGCTTTCTTCTTTAGGTACATCAATGGGAAAAAAGGAAAACCAAAGTGGTTGTTATCAGATTGGAGAAGGGAAGTACATGGGTTGAGGAGGATGGTAAAAAAGCTGATATACTGACTAATTACTTTATTTCAGTGTTCACCATGAAAGAAGGGGGGCACTACTGAAGTGCGTAGTTCAGGCCAAAGATAGGGTAGTAAGAGGACTTGAGTAAGGACCAGTCTTAGAGAAGGGGTGCTTAACAGCCTTAAAACCCTGAAGGCAGACAAAGTGCTTGGCCCCACCCTAGATTGCTGAAGGAGGTGAGGCAGACACTGGCAGTGCTGCTAGCAAATTTGTTTAATTATACACTGGATATGGGGGGTTCTATTAGACTGGAGGGTAGCTAATGTGCTGCTGCAGAAGTTTGGGGACAGGGATGACCCTGGAAATTATAGATGGGCCAGCCTAACCTTGATTGTAAGCAAGCTGCTGGAAACCATCAGTAAGGTACAGGAAGTGGATTTCTTGGATTCAAATGGATTCCTGGATAGGAGGCTATGCAGGTTTGTAACAAGGAGATCTTGCCAAACTAACCTAATTGACTTCTTTGATTTGGTCACAAAGGCAGTAGATGGGGGCTTCATGTTGCTCCTCGACTTTAGTAAGACCTTTGATTCTGCTGCACACAACAAGCTAATAAAAAGCTGGGTGACTTGGGGGGTAGAGGACACACTGGTCAGAGAGTGGTTGTAGAAGGGGTGCACTCAGAGCTCAGGGAATTAATGAGTGATGCATCCTAGGGAATCATTTCTGGGTTCAGTGCCCTTCAGTATCTTCATTTACAATATAGGAGAGGGAATGCAGAATAAGTGTATCTCTGCACTGATGACATGAAGGTCTATCGCAGAGTGAACACTGAGAAGGGAGTTAGAGAAATGCAAAAGGACCTAGAAAAATGGAAAAGTCGCCTAGACTATGGCAACTATAGTTCAACACAAAAAAATAAAAAGTGATGCACATTGGTAGAAAGGACTCTAAAATGGACTACTGAATGGGGAGTAAGGGTGGTGCAGACTGTCTCAAGTCCACTGCTCAGTGGAACAAAGCTTGCAGGATGGCAAACACGTTCATGGGATGTAGTGGAAGGAGGTGATGTCACACCTGTACTGGTCCCTGACAAAGCTACATCTGGACTGCTGCATGCAGTTCTGGAGTCCATACCTCAAGCACGGCAGAGACCGCATAGAGACCATTTAAAGGGGTGCCATTAAGAGGATCCAGTGGCAGCAGGGGATGCCATATAAAGGTTGGAAGACAGTAGCATGTATACACTGGAGGCTGGGGGGGAGAGATGTGACTGAGACACACAAGTTATTGGTAGGAATTCACAGGGTGGATTGTAAGAACATTGTCATGAGGAATGAGGGCACAGTTGCTAGAGGACATGGGTGGAGACTGGTGGGAGAGGGATTCAGAAGGGACATGAAGAAGTTCTTCTCCATGGAGCAGGTGGTAGACGACTGGAACAGAGTACCCAGAGAGGTGGCTAAAGACCATGACAAGGTTTATACTAGGGTGGAACATATGTAAGTAAGGTATTCACATGCAAAAGAGCAGAAGAAATACCTGGGAAAGGGGACGATGAACAGCTGTTACGTCTGTCTTATCTCTTAATCCAGGCTGGTGTTAGAATGAGCATGGAGCCTGACAGGGAAATGGGTATTCTGGATGGACCTTTAGGTCTTTTTTTGGTGACACAATCTATGCTTGTATATTTTTATGCCAAGTTGCTGAATAGGTGGTGGTATGCTTAAGTAAACCCAGTGGTTATGTGGGTGCCAGCACAGCAGAGGCACCTTAAGGTGACAAGAAGAGGCAGAGCAATGTGCCAATATAAAAAAATTAAATGGCTGTTGTCACCTTTTTGTTAAGTATTTTCAAATTTTTTGATGTGGGGTGAGGTGTGGTGAAAGGGACGGGGCAGTGGGAGAGGTGAAGAACACAAGTCTGTCTGCTTGAGGCACCATTTTGCCGAAAACCAGCCCAGATGTATAGAAAAATACATCAACATAGCAGGGGTTACTCTCTAGCAGATTAGAAAAGAGGAAACCACAACATCCCCTAGCAATTATTTTTTATTTATTTTTTTGATAAAAGGGTAAGTGCACTAGACAGACACGGTCTATTTTCAGGCACAACCTTAAAAGGTAGAACAGTTACAGGAAGGATAACATCATGAATCTGCAGAAAAACAAAGCAACTGATACAGTAGGACACTGTAAGCATCATTTTGGTGGCTCAGTACACCTGAGCTACAGAATAAGATATTAGGACTAAAAACATCATTCATACATGAGTATAGCAAACATTTAAAAAGAGCTTAATAAGTCAAGTGAGGGTAGAGAATTATTTTCCTTCTAGGGTAGGCAGGGCATATAAGAATTGTACTTTCAGATAGGTTAATCTTCACTCACTTAACACTGTTTAATAAAATGGAGAATATTCCAAGTATACTGCTGTCCAACAGTTTTATTGAATCCAGTGACAACAGCTATGGGCGCTTCTGGTACAATACAATCAACTACTGCAACAGATGCCCCAACTGCTTAACCCGTAACTCTAAGCTGATTTTACTCAGTGTTCATAAATGTTGCTTAGAAAATGGCAATGGAAATCCTAGGTTCCTGATTGGATACCAGAATTCCATTGCCATGCATCTATTTTTCAATAGAGCCCTTTCAAAAACAAGTGCCAATTTCATGCACCAAAGGCAAACTGGTATCTTTGGCAAAGACATAGCAGATTTTTATATAAATGGACAGACATACTTGCAGCTCCCGTGCCCTCAAAAGCTGCCTCATGTAGTAGAGAAGCAAGCCTACAATGAGTCTACATGTCCTGGGAGCCCTGGGTAACAAAGTTCTGCCTCTGCTCCTCAGTCTGATTGTCCCAATCATGTTACTACTAAAAATACTAGCCCTCTCAATGGCCACCCTGTCAAGTATTATTGCTTATTACCTCCTGTTGCAGCCTCTGCACAATTACCCGAGTGTTCCTCTTCCATTTTTTTTAAACCTGGCCCAAAACTATCACTGCCACCACTCTTAATGATCAATTCCCTGCCTGCTCTCATAATCACTGGTATCTGGGCATCGAGACTCCACCTCAGTGATTCATTCCAGACTTGTCCCATCCAAAACCTCACTGCTAAATCCTCAGCTCATTCCCTGAGTGTTCCTCTTTGGCTATCATGCCCTACTGCAGCCTCAAATCCCTTCCCAATCTTTTACATAGGACTGCAAGTCCCATAAAAAAACAGGGCAGCTATGCATCTCAGGCAAAGAGAAGCTCCTAAGCAGCAATGCCCACCACTGGCAAGTATAGCACAGTGGAGGGACTACTTTCAAGAAAAATGTATTTTATTATTTTTTTTAACATTAGACTTGTTTTAAACATTGTTTTTATTTTATTAAAAAAATAGTACTTATGGGCCATTTTGTAAGCGCAGTAACACCCTCTGGGGTGGGTAGTATTGTGCAATACCGGACTTTCCAGGGGCTATAAGGCCCTCTGCCTGCAGTGTCAGGCCTCATTATGCCCCTTGGCGGTCCAGTATTACACAATACTGCCCACCCTGTGGGGTATTATTGCTTCCATGTAACGAGACATGCCAATAAAGAACTGGAGAGAGAAAAAAAATTATAAACATGAATAGTCACAACACGACCTTCACAGAGGCAAAAGTCTTCCCATCCTAGGGAGTGAAGTGTGCTGCTTTACAGACATACTATAGAATATCAGAAGTTGACACTTGTATGCAAATTGCCAGATCTCTCAGATGCTGACACTTGTATGCTAATTGTTAGGTCGATTACAGAGGAGCCAGTGTGGTCTAATGGTTAGATCACAGGCTTGGGTGCCACAAGATCACTGGTTCAAAACCCACCAGAACCAGTTACTGTATTCATACTGTCACCATGAGCAAGTCACAGGGCTCCAATCCATCCAGCTGTAGAAATAAGTAAAGACAGGGTCCAACTAAAAATGAGGTGTTGCATCTCAGCTGGAAAATCCTGGGTAAATAACTCAATTATGCTCTGAATAATAATTACAATAGAAATGCAGATTTACCCACACAAGGTACCTTTTTTTCTAAGTTTGCGTAAACCTTCCAAAGTTTGACTGTGTGAACTTTGGTGGTCAAACCCTGTAATGTTTGCTACACTGCGAACTAGGGGCCCTTCTGATCCTTTCTAGTCTCTCAAAGAGGATGTGATGGTCCACTAAATCAAAAGCTTTGGCCAAATCACTGAACATTGCACCCACAGACTCCCCCACATTCAAAGCACTTACTACCTTGTCCACGAAGTCCACGAGTGCGGTGCCTGTTGAATACCCGGCCCTGAAGCCATGTTGGAATCTGGTTAATTTTAAATATTTTTCCAGAAATTCATAGAATTGATTGCATACCATTTGCTCCATCAGCTTTAAGAGAATGGAGACGAGCACGATTGGCCTGTTGATTGAGATACTATCAGGATTCTCCCCCAGGCCTTAAAAATGGGGACTTTTTTGCTACCTTCCATATATAGGGAAATTTACATTCAGTTAAACTTTGATTAAACAAACCTGTTAGTACTGGTGACAATATACAGTATGTTTAGCATTTTTAAAAAATGTTATTTAAATTTTATCTAAGCCAAAATATTTTTTTGGGTTAAGATTTTTAATTTCATTTTCTACCTCCTTCACCTTTATTTTTTTTTAAAGTAAAGTTTTGGAGAGTTAGTTTCCACGATTCTGATCTTATTTTTCTCAATATGTGTCTTTGTATCTTTTGGGATAACAATATTGGTTTTGTAATAAAGTATTGATGTAATACTTCAGCTGTAGAAGTGGAATCTAAAGGATCTCTGTTGTCATTTAACATTTTAATCCCATGGCCAGCTCTAACAGGATTTTCCAATTCTTTCATTATGTCCCAGTACTGTTTTGGATGTGTAACATTATCAATTTTGTAGTTATAGTGGTTTCTTCTAACTTGTTTAACATTTTGCAGTCGTTATGCTGTTTTTATATTGTCCCCAATCAGCCCCATTTTTTGTCTTGTTCGCTTTTTTCCATAGTCTATCTTTAACACGTATCATTTTCCTTAAGAATTTGCTGGCCCAGAGTAGGTGTTTTTTCTTAATTTGTAGGTTTTCTGGGGTACATGTTTATTACAGATTTGTAAAAAGATGTTTGTAAAGTCCTCAACCCCCAGATTTATATATGGGATACATTTTAGCCTATCCCATCTTTCAGAACCTAAACCCCTAGTTAAATGTTCAGGATGATAGTTGGTATAATCCCTTCTAGTAATAAATTTCTCTTCGACCCTACAGTTATACTTATCTACTATGGTACATGATATAGGATTGTGGTCCCCTAAATTTAGTGGTAAAACTTGACAACACTCAATATCAAATCCTGTAGAAAGAAACATCAGATCCAGTCACTGTTGTACTTCTGGGCCTTCTTCCATAAGGTGTCTTTGAACTCAATGACTTTGACCCTAGGATATTTCAAGGGATGGAACCCATTCAAGCGGGTTGCTGTGTCTTTATGGCACCCCATTTGTAGTAGGGACAGACAGAATGTAAGCCAAAGTACAAACAAGTTGCACCAATAGTCACATAGTACTACCAACAACCTCAGTCTTCCTTGTTCAGTCCTAACCATTCTTACATAAGGAGTCCAATGACCCCTTGACTTGAAGGGCTTTGCCCATGGTTAAGAGAGGAAATGGACAATATTTATCCCCCACTACGCACTCTTAAGTGTCCCTTGGATGTTTGGGTTTCTCATTTCCACATCCGCCCCTCCTCCTCTAGCAATGCCTCTCTGTCCTTCTGATTGGGCCTTCTCCTCTAAGCAGCCTTTGGTCTTGGGAACCTCATCCCTGCAACAGTTTGGGCAATGGAACCCTTTTGTAAGGGTTCCTACATCTTTATGGCACCTTGACAGGGTGGGTGTCCCTGTAGCAGAGAGTGTTAGTCAAAGTTCAAACAAGTTGCACAGACAGTCGCATATTTCTATGAACTGCCATAGTCCTCCTTGTTCAGAGAATGCATTGCTCTTTGATTACATTGTTCAGAATTAACCCTTCCTACATAAGGCACCCAGTGATCCTTTGAACAATGGTTTAAGCTGTGACAGTTTCACAAATCTATCCCACCTGCACATGTGATTTTGTTGCTCCTCCACTGTATTCCTGTACTTTATCCAGGAACTACAAATAACAAGAAAACTGTACCTGGGCTCCTACATTGCTGGTGCAGAGGCTCCTGCTGAATGTGTTCCCTTTGCTGGTTCCAGGTCCTGCCAACAAGATCTGTATTTGGTCGGCCACCTGGCCATTTATTTAAAAAAACAAAAGAGTGAGAAGGCTTCCTAAATGTGCTCCTTCACTGGTCCTGACTTCTGTCACTGAGAGGAGTGTAAGGGCCAAGCCACCTGGTCCTTTACTAAATAAAACTAAGTCTTCCCGAATGTGTTACCCTCATTAGTTCAGGTTACTGCCAGAGAGGGTGAAGTGGAGTCATGCCATCGGACTCTTTGTTTCATAAAAAGATGGCCTCAGCTGGATTCTGTTGCTATGGCTTCTGCCAGCAAGTGGAGTACTGGGTAAGGCCACCTGCTCTTTATTTAAAAAAAAAGTCCCAGTGAATGTCTTTCCCTTTCCTCTCACCACTCCTACTGCTAAGGAGAGAGTAGAGTTGGGCCTTTTGGTCCTTTGCTAACTTTGAGAAATTGTCCCAGTTGGATTCCCCTTGCCAGTTTCAGTGTCTGCCAGCAAATGAAGAGTGAAGTCAGGCCAGCTGGCCCTGTCTGAAATTTCAAAAAAGTGGTCTTGGTTGGATTCCCTTCACTAGTCCAGGCTCTTGCTGGCAATGGTAGGGTGGAGTCAGCCACTGGACCCTGTCTGAAATAAAAAATGGCCTTGCTTGGTATCCTCTCATAGCTCCAACTCCTGCCAGCAATGGGAAAAAAGATGGGAGTGTGCTGCCACTTAACTGTACAGCACTGAGAGGCCATTTCTGGTGCCATGACACTTCCCCCCACCCAAGTTCATGGTGCTGCTGAAGACTCTTGTACTCGCAAAACTAACACCACCCAACGGAGTCCAACAAAACCGTTCACTTCACTCCTCAGCCAGCTGCTGTCTGAACAGATTAATTGTGATTGCTAAACCAAAATAGATGAATTTTTGTCTACTTCAGCATAATTGTCACAGTTAATAAATTCAATGGCAAGGGAGGATGGAGAAAGATTAAATGTGAGGGAGCTGAACTGGACAACACTGCTTGGCACTGAAAAGAGAAAAGGGAGGAAGCTGACAATGTTTCCCTTGCTGGTCCCAGCTCCTGCTGGCAAAGAGAAAGTGATGGTAAGCCTTCAAACCTTTTATTTAAAAATCAAGCAGCCTTTTTCCACTTTGTATTCTTCATCAGTCCTGGCTCCTGCTAGCGAATAAAGAAAAGATATGGGCTGCATGCTGGGCCCTTATTTACTGTACAAAACAAATATGTTCCAATGATGCCCCTCACAAGTTCCTGCTCCTGTTCATAAGGGGAGAGCAGTCATTGGCTGCTGAGCCATTTTTAAATTAACAAAAAAAAAGATAAACCACAACCTATTTTAAGCTCCCCTCACTGGTACAGGCTCCTTTGGTGAGAGGAGAGAGGACTCAGGCACCCTGTGCAGTCCCCACTGTTAGCAAGTCTCTGCCCTTCAGATGGTAGCTAGCTATCTACCACTCACCTCTTTGGCCCATTGCCATCTGATGTCACATACTGCTAAACTATATTGATATCATGCTTCAGTGGCATTTCAGTGTGGATATCAGCTAGTCAAGGAGGTGAGTGATAGGCAATGCTGGTCACCATCTGAATGTAAGAGAGGAGAATAAGCACTACTGGGCACCAGGGAATGCTTGAACTTGAGAGGCACCAGTCACCAGGGAAATCTTGGTCTTGGGTGGGGAGATAGAGGTGGTTCCACTGGACACCAGGGAGTGATTAACATGAGACAGGATAGAGGGTGCTGGTGTCACTTGATACCAGGGAGTGCTTGACCTTGGAGAGGGTTGCTACTAGACACCAGGGAGATGTTGATCTGGAAATGGTTGCGGGGGGTGCTGAACATCAGTCAGTGCTTGGCATGGGACAGAGTGAGGGATGGAGATGCTGCTAAGTACCAGACAGTCCTTGTCACAGGAAGGGTAAAGGTGTGTCACTTATCAGTAGTGCAGTATATCTCAGTCCAGGGGGAGTAGAAAACAACCATATGATCTCAGTAGTTTGGATCATGGTATACCTCAGTACAACAGCAATGAGGCAGGGATGCTAGACAGTCACATCCAGAGCGGCTGTACAACACCAAAACTTTTCACCCAATTCTTAAACATTTAAAAATGAATTTTAAATCTGTGTTGATCTGTGGATTGTGCTAAACCAAATGAGTACACAGTGTAAAAACTGTGAGGCCAAATAAAGCAGGGCAGATGGATTACTGAAAGCAAGTCAGTAAGTAAGGAGGCCGCCGAAGCAGCAGGTTGAAACAAAATGACAGACCCCCCTAGTTGAGCAAACTTGGAAAATCATCTTGGCCACCATCAAGGCAATAGAGCACAAGACTGAGCAAAGCCATTTTGGAAAGAATGGGGTAAAGATGCAAACATTGCAGCAGCTACCGATATGCCCCAAGTTGCAGATATGATATTCATCTCAGCCCTTAATGCAACCATGCAACATATTCAGGAGAACACGCAAGTGCATTGCACCCTGGGCACCATTTAAAATGCTCACTGATCTGCAAATAATCACATTGTCGGCCATGCAAAAGATATTGAAGGCAATCTGGGAACTGTTTTGCTTTTCTGGCTCCCTACCTTACTCCACTTGGATCCGGAAAGCTTGGGTTCCAAACTGAAGAAAGCACATCTAGTTTCCACCTGATGTGCTACAGTCCAGGGGACTACCTGTACACCATGAGTCTAATGACAGCCTGCACAAAGTTGAGAGACCCGGTCCTGTCAGTGGCAAGGAGCCAGTGCTCTCTGGCTCATGGAGATCAAACCATCCATCTTTTCCTGGATGTATTCTTTGCCACCGGCTCAAGAAAGAAGAGTTTTGATGTGGTCAGAGCCCAGCTATGCAGCCTGGGAGTTGTTCATTCATATTGATTCCTGCCAGTCTTCAAATAGTATACTGGGATAAGAAATTTGTCTACACTGACCTGAAAAAAGTGGGAAAGTGGATCTCAAAAAGAAACATAGAATTCTAGATCAAGGAACATGACGAATCAGAGGACCAGACAGATTAAGAACTGTGCTTTAATTAAATTGTAACTTTAATTGGTGGTGGTAACTGTATTCCAGAATTCATGCTGGCTATTCTAAATAGTTTAGTGTGGACCAGGTATGTAAATGTAATATCCCTTTTTGTAAAGTATCCATTGTAAATGTTGGCTTATAGGGGCATATCCCCTTTTATTGTTGTATGGGTCACCTGTTTCAGATAGCTGAGGCTATGCAGTATTCATTTCACACCTTTCCCAAGTTATTGTAAGCCCCATGTAGTCATGTTATCTTTGTTAAAGCATCACCTGCCTATAACATTAACTGAGGACTTAACCATGACTTTGATTTAGCCACTAGATGGCATTGTGGGTTCTTATTTATAAGAGGCTGTTACATTACATTGCAATTGCTGCACTGTTTGTTTAGTCAGCAAATTAAGGTTTGCAGGGAAAGCAGTATATTGGTTATGGAAAAGGATGCTAGGAGAAAGAAAATATCAAAATTATTTTTTTTTGTGCATTTCTCCAAACCACTGAAGGTAAAATATGCCCCTTTAAGAGAAAGCTTAGACATTATCTTATTGAGGAATCCAGCTAGGATTGCTTTACCTAACTCTTCTCCTATTATTTCATGCTTGCACCTTAAACCCCCCAGTTGGGTCTTTCTCTTCCCTACCTCCAGTCCCCTCCTCTATCCCTGCCACTCCCCTGCCTCCCTCTACCACTCCCCCACCCCCGTCCCTGTGCTGGGAGGGCACTCTCGTCTCCTGGCTCCAATATCTACCCAGCCTCTGCCTCTCCTCTCTCTCCTCGCTAGCCACATATTAAGCTCTCTGGGCTGACTTACCCTCCTTGAAGTTCTATTCCTCACTACCCTCAGGCAAAGCCTACTGGGCAGAATTACCCTCCTTGAAGTTCTGTTCCTAAAGTTAACCCTGTTCTGGAGGTTCTCAATTTAGTATTCACTGTTGCTATGGTAGCACACAAATTTGTCTTGCTGAAATGTAAATACTGTAATTGTATACTGCTGCCTACTGACTTCCTGTAACATGTTTGTTTCAGTCTTGAATCTGACTTGCAATCTATGAAATGACCTTGTTCTTAAAGGTGTTAATTCGAGAATATAATAAATAAATAAATAAATAAAATAAATATGACTTCAGTACAGTAAAGAGTCCCAAAGAGAACAGAACATGTGTCTGTACTTTGTCATTCTCAGTTTAAGTTAAATCAGATCATCGTAAAACCCTGTTTAAAAGGCAACACCCATTTTGATGAAGCTTTGGACATGAACAAGGATTTGCACAACCATGATCCCTTACTTTGGAAATGCAGCTTGAGAGTATGTATATGGCTTAGAGAGAGGCACAAAAAACAGACAATATGGCTATTGCTGCGTGTTATATTTTTACAAAACAGAGCTGTATTGTGTATTCAAAATTCTTACAGTTGGCATTTATTTTGCTGTGAGGTTTGATTGGGTGAATGTAGTTTACGTCAGGTGTAGTCTAAAACATGTTGTAAAACACCTGCAATATGATGGAGTCAAGGTGGAAGTAAGTTGCTGAAAATGCTACATAAAAATTGTTGGTTAATTCTCATTAGGGTAACCACTGTCCATTGATGGACTGGCAGTGATATAAAATTATATTGTCAACTATGATGTTTATCATTTGATGTATAACCATATACTTTGCCATAAAGTATTGTGTAATGGGATGTCTGTATCCCCTTTGACTAATGGTGATGTTCCACACGATTGTATATCTATGTACTTGTGTTAATTTTAAAAGCAATAAACATAAATTAAAAATAAAACAGTGGCTGGCCTGGTGGTGCTGCGGGCTAAGGCACTGGACACCTTACTTAGCGACACGCTGATGACCCGTGTTTGGGAATGAGCATGGGCTGTTGGAGGACGGTGTGGGGGAAGGTGTGGAGTTGGATGGAGCCACCGAGAGGCAGCTCTCCTCTTTGGGGAGGGAAGGTGGTATCCCTCGGCTCTTGATTGCCTCATAGTAGAGGCCAGGAGGCAGCGCAGGCCAGAGGGGGCACCAGGCGCTAGGCCGAAGGGTGAGCAGAAGGGGCTGTTACTGGGGCAGTAGTACGCATGCGCGCCTCCACGTGCATGCATTTCTACTCCTGGTGCCCTAGGATAATTAGGAGAAAAAGGAAGAAAATGGATCCTCCAGATGCAGAATGATGCCCGACCCTCCACAGGCTCCATTCCAGGGCCAGACAAAAGGTAAGTCCCAGTAATTATGGATGTCGGGGCTGGGGGTGCCAGTTGGGCTGAAGGGGGTGCAGGTAGGAAGGAGATAAACAGTCACTAAAAAAAAAGAGAAAAAACACTGAAGCAATGGTAATAGAAATATAGAAACATAGACTTTGACGGCAGATAAGGACTGCTTGGCCCATCTAGTCTGCCCATTTTGGAACTCTGTTCCATTAACCAAATAACTGTGTTGATCTTATTTTGCTTCTCATTAACACATTACTATTCCATTTCATATGCACCTTCTTCAGCATTCTGCATGCACCTTATTATAATACTTTGTTTGTACAGATGCTGCCTTCTCCTCCTCCCCCAGCCCTAATCTGGGAATGAGCTGCTACAAGGTCATTATATCTTTCCGGTAAAACATTTAAAATAAATAAATGGATATGATTGCTTTTACTACTTAGTTGTACTTTGTATTAGTTTATGTATGTATTCATACTGTTAGTGTATGTATTTATTCATTTAGTTGGTTTTTGATAACTGGGTGGGTGCGCTAGACATTAAATATGCCTATTTTCAGGCACAACCCAGAGAGTACAGTACAAATCAAAAATAGATGCAGTCTTGATACTGGAAGAGGGAAATGGAGTGAACAATGCAAGAGGTGAAGCTTGCAACCTAATACATACATTGGTGAATGAGAGCAGATACAGGGGAGATAAGGAGAAACTAATAAACTAATAAAACAATAAAAACAAAGTACAGCAATAACTGAAACTAAAACATAAAACATGATACATTAAAGTAACTAAGTACAACATTGAGGCCTAGGCAAATACAGCTTCAATAATGGTATGGGCTATAGTACAGTAAAACAGGAAAGAAAAACCAGGTCAGAATAGTAAAACCTAGGAGAAACAAGAACAAAAGTGACAGTATGTATAAGTGCACATTGCTAGGCAACAAGGACAAGCAATAGTTCTATGGGTAACCAGGGTAGTCAAGGATGGAGGAAACTGGTACAAGGTTTGTATTTGTAGTTTTGTACCCAGGCCTTCCCTACAAAAGAGCATGTTTGCGCAGAGGTCCTACTCCATTACCAAATCTATAAATAAATAAAACATACCCTGGAAAGGCATTGGCAATAAAGCAAAGTTTCTAAGAAATAACAAATTATATACACCCCACCTATACAAACTGTAATGAGAAGTATATGCAAATCACCATGAATGAACTAAGGCTGGATATATAGGGAATATCTGATGAGGCAGCTTAAAATATGATTATTTACGTAAGGGAAGGGATCAGAGCAACAGAGTTAAAGGGTAAACAGGGAGGAGAGAAGGCACTGTGGGTCACCCTGGAGACAGAAAATGGTAACACAATCTGGATGGGTGTTGTATACAGATCCCCATCTCAGAGGGAGGAAATGGACAAAGAAATGATAGAAGGCATCCTTAGGATGGCAGAAAAAGGGGAGATTTTGTTGATGGGGGATCTGAATATGCCAGATGTTACCTGGAGCACCTTTACTGCAGCCACATCCAAGAGCAGGGTAATTCTTGATGCCCTACAGGGATCATGCCTCAAGCAGCTAGTGCTGGTACCCACTCGGGAGGGAGCAGTCTTAGACCTGGTACTCTCAAACAGGGATGGAGTGAGGATCTCAAATTTAGAAGTGGGTAGCCATCTAGGAACAAGTGACCACCAAATAGTGTGGTTCACAATAAACACAGCCAGAGTCAAGCCATACAAAAGTGAGGGTACTGAACATTAGGAGGGCTGACTTTGTCAAAATTGGAGAGTGTCTCAGAAAAGCACTAGCAAACGGGCAAGAAGGAGGGGTGGAGGAACAATGGGGAAACATCAAAACTGCCATCACAGAGGCAACAAGCCTTTGTGTGAAGCAAATAAACAAATCAAAATGAAGGAAAAACCAGTATGGTTCTCAAAAGAGGTGTCAGGGAAGGTTAGCGAGAAAAAGATAGCATTCAGGAAGTATAAGGAAACACAGAAGGAGCAGGACAGAGAACTTTACCAGTGAAAGTAAAAGGAACCGGGGAAGGCAGTCAGAATAGTAAAGGCCCAAACCAAGGAAAAGATAGCCAACTCAGTTAAGAAGGGGGGGATAAAACCTTTTATAGGTGCATTAGGAAGTGAATAAACACCAAGGGAGGGATAGTGAGGCTTCATAAAGGGGAGGGTGGATGGGCAGAGGGTGACAGTGAAAAAGTAGGGATACTGAATGAATACTTTTGCTCAGTATTCACAAAAGAAGAGGAGAGGAGGTACTTCATCTAATCAATAGAAGCACTCTGGATGGGGGTGGGTCAATACCAGTAAATTCACTGAAGAAAGGGTTCTGAAAGATCTTCTAAATCCGAAGGTGGACAAAGCAATGGGCCCTGATAGAATTCATCCCAGAATTCTAAAAGAACTAAAGTGAGAACTAGTGATACCACTGACTATCCTTTTTAACAAATCATTGGGGGATGGTGTGGTACCTTAGGACTGGAGAAGGGCGGATGTGATTACCCTTCACGAAAGTGAGAGCAAAGCAGAGGCAGGAAACTACAGACCTGTTAGTTTGACCTCAGTGGTAGGGAAATGATGGAAATCACTTCTGAAAGAAAGAATTGTTGAGTACCTAGAGGTCAGCGGGGCACAGGACCCAAGGCAGCATGGATTCACAGTGGGAAGGTCATGTCAGATGAACCTAATAGATTTCTTTCACTGGGTGACCAAAGTAGTAGAGCAGGGAGGAGCTGTGGAGATGGCCTACCTAGACTTTAGCAAGGCATTTGACACAGTCCCACACAAAAGATTAATAAACAAATTAGACAGCCTGGGATTGGGTCCCAGGGTGGTAGCCTGGATAAAGAATTGACTGGACAACAAGACACAGAGGATAATAGTAAATGGAGTTCACTCCAAAGAAAGGGGGTTTACAAGCGGAGTACTGCAGGGTTCAGTACTGGGTCTGGTTCATTTTAATGTCTTTATAAGTGACATTGTAGAGGGACTGGAAGGAAAAATATGCCTCTTTGCAGATGACACAAAGATCTGCAACAGGGTTGTTACACAAGATGGGGTGGTGCAAAGGATGAGTGTCTGGCCCCACTGATGCTACGTGTCAGCTCCCCACTGCCCCCACCACCACCCTTGGCGGACACGCCCTTTTACAGAGGGGAACAGAAAACTTTCTGACCAATCAGCCAAGTTCTCCATCTGCAGCCTATGTAAAATCACCACTAGAGGCAGCTCTAACATCATCTGCTGAGAGCAGAGAAAATCTCTCCCTCTCCTTCTTAAAGAGGCAGCCAAAAAGAAACAAACAAAACTAAAGCCATGCTGTATTTTAAGCCTGCAGCCAAAAACTTTTCTTGGCACATTTGTCTACTAGCTCTAGTAGCCCTGCCCCATCAGGCCAGAATCACAGACGCACAACACCCAAACACACATCTGGAGACTTGCCTTCACTTAATAGTGCCTTGCATTACAAATACAGGACAGTGGAGCAACAGACAATTATATCCAGGTTTCCCTGGAGGTCTTTGTCTACATCCCAATCCGAAATGACGCAGTGGCCTCCGGCAACGCCAGAGGTTGCCAGGGCACTTATGTGCTCTTATACCTCTAAAAGACACTCAAAAATCACAGCAACACAAATCAAAGTCAGTCCAGGATAAAAAAAAAATGGAGGAGACACTATCTCACGAGGATAGTCACCATCCTACTACTGATCTCGGGGAATGTACACCCCAACCTTGGACTCAATGGCAATAATAACCCACTGTTGTATAGATGCCTAAAAATTGCATCAATCAATATAGGGAATCTTCTGCCAAAGCTTCCCCAATTCCAAGCCTGGGTTGCAGTCCATCAACCAGACATCATCACGCTCACAGAAACATGGCTCTCACAAAAAATTCCCAACTCCTGCATCTTGCTAGAGGGCTACACCACCTCCCGGCAAGATAGATTAAACAAGCGAGGGGGTGGGTGTCTGGTCTATCTCCGTAGCAAAACAAATGGCTAGATTATGCCAAATAGTATTAACACAAAAGATGCCCAAATTCTTACCATCAAGCTATCAATCGGCCGGCAAGATAAAACAATGTCCTTGACTACTGTCTACATACCCCCTCGAAAACAAGCCTTGGGGCCTCGACCTATTCTTTAACCACTGTAACAAGCTAAACAAAGACTGGGAGCAGATCATCGTAGGAGACTTTAACACAAACTGGCTAGCACAAGATTCTGTAAACACTAGGGACAAAATCCATGGCCTCTATCTTACGCAGATGGTTACGCAGGTGACAATGTGGAACTACTGCACCGGCACAAGCACATTTATTGACTGGCTTCTTGTAACCAACCCCGAGCATATCAAAAGCGTCTCTGTCCTGCCTGACACCTTAAGTGATCACTCGCCAGTAGTCTGCACCTGGACAAACAGGGGCCCTATTGACCCCCTGCAGCTCACTAAAAATCGGTATCTCAAGAAGGGGCAATTGAGCAACTTCAAAAAATACCTGAAGAATGCAGACTGGTCCCCCTTAGATGGCTGCAACGATGCCAATAAAACTCTAAACTACTTCATAACTGTATTCAGCAATGCTTGTGATCTATTTGCCCCAGTCAGAACTGCTAAAATCAAAGGGGCCATTAACCCCTGGCTCACAGGACCACTCATTGCCCAGATGAAACAATGTGACAATCTCTGGCATATTGCCAGAGAGACAGGAAGGCAAACAGATATCACAGCCTACACAATGGCTAGGAATAATTGCACCAGGATAGTGAGGCAGGCCAAAGCTTCCTGTTACAAAGAACAACTGGAAAAAACATGGGGAAATGGCAGTGAATTTTGGAAAAACATCAGATTCCTATCTGGTAAAGATTCCAGAGCCTCACCAGATCTAATAGTCACAGCAGCTGGCACCTTACAGCAACCTCTAAACCTGGCTAATGCATTTAACGAAAGCTTCACGGACCTTAGCTCTGTCCTCCCTCTGAATTTCTCCAGTCCTCACCAGCCATGGATCCCATAGACCCAAACCCTACACTATTACGTAGAAATGGACAACCACCTTTCTACTTCAGGCAAATCATGAGGCAACAGACTGTGAAATATGTCAAAAGGATTCTAAACAAAACCAAGATTGGTAGTGACTCACTAGACATGAAACTGTTTGTGCTCACCCTGGAAGAACTTGCTGACCCACTAATCAAACTGTTCAACACCTCCTTGCAAACTGGAATCTTCCCAGACAGGCGGAAGTCTGCCATGGTCACCCCTGTATTTAAGAGCGGGAACAGAACTGATATGGGGAACTATCACCCTATCTCGATACTTCCACCTCTCTCTAAAGCATTGGAAAGGGTCGTCTCTGATCAGCTCACTGACTATCTAAACAAGTACAATCTGCTTTGCCCTCAGCAGCATGGTTTTCGTCAACAGCACAGCACCATCTCTGCTGTTCTCAACTTTATCTCCCATGCTTACAAAGCCCTTGATTCAGGAAAAACGGTGGGGTCCATATTTATTGACCTCACTAAAGCCTTTGACACTGTCAACCACCAAATCATGTTAAGACACCTACGGACCCTGGGTCTGCCAGTAGATACCATCTCCTGGTTCAACAGTTACCTATCACACAGGATGCAGAGTGTGAGGATGGGGGTGTTACCTCTGATCCCAGAAAGACAACACTAGGGGTCCCACAGGGCTCAATCCTAGGGCCACTTCTCTTCAGTCTCTTTATAAATTCCCTTCCCAAAGCCTGCCCTGTCAAAATGCTGCTGTATGCAGATGATGCAGTGATATCAGTCCCAGGCAGCAATGCTTGTGAAATCTCTAAAAACCTACAGTGCAGCTTTGCCTTGCTGGAGGCGTGGTTCTCCCAAAACCAGTGCATACTGAACTATAAAAAAACTAAAACAATGCACCTAACCATGCCACATTCCAAAAGGAAACCCTTGACTATCTTTAGCCAAAAGGGAGGATAGCATCGAGCAAGTCTACACCTTCAAATACCTCGGAGTACATATTGATGACACGCTCTCCTTTTTTGTACCATATTGACCACGTAGTCAAAACTGGCAATATTAAACTCGGCATCCTATATAGACATAGGCAAGCCATGACTCACAAGGCTCTTAAACTAGTTACTCAAAGCTCTATCCTGTCTATCATCGACTACGCACTAGTCATTTACGGTGCTGCCACCAATGCAGCCTTAAATAGAGTTAAACAACTAGTCAACAGCGCCTGTTGCCTGGTCCTCAGTGCCAACCAGCATACCCATACATGCACCCTTTATTCCTCTACAGGGTGGCTCCAGCTCCACCTTAGGACAAAGTATCAGACATGCATAATAGGGAAAAAAAACCCTACTAGGTCTCATGCCTGACTCTACTGCTGCACTGTTCCAGCAACACCCCTCAACAAAGGTCACCAGAGGAATGGCAAAGGGTGTGCTTCATGTCCCATTCAAAAGAACATGCTTTGCTCAGTGGTCACTCTCCTACCATGGCCCCACATGGCTTAATGAACTCCCCTCTACCACACTGGAACACACAAAAATAAGCCCTTTTAAAAGAGACCTGTCTGTTTTGGCAGAAGACAACCAGTGTGGCTGCAACCACTAGTCACAGATGGCCATGATAACCTCCCCCTTCACACCCCCATCCCCAAACTTCTCCTGCACTCCAGCACCCCCTTGACAAAGCCTCTGGGCAGCTGTCCCCATCTCCAGCTCCACCCCTCACCACTTTTCCAACATGTGACAAAGCCCCCTCAGGCCCCTCCTCCCAAACTTCAGGCTAGACTCCATGAGGCCTTCTTTTAAGACCTAACAATACAAAATTAAACCACTTACCAAATGTACTTCTACTACTGGTACAATTTAGGAAATGCAATAGACTACTTGCCTGCATGTACAGCCTGTCAGTATTCTCTTATCAGCAAACAGCATCAGCAATGCCCATCAAACTACCACTGTATTCTTGTCTCTCCCACTAGTGAAATGTAACCTTGTAAATTTGTTCTGTTTGAAATGTAACCTTGTAAATTGTTTGTCTGTTTGTTATACCTGAAATGGAACCTTTCTAAAAGAGCCTGTTGGCTCAAAGGCGTTAATCTGCAAATGAAAAAGATAAATTTATAAATAAATAAATGAGAAGGGACTTGGCAAGGTTGGGTGAATGGTCAAAAGTATGGCAGCTTAGATTCAATGCAAAGAAATGCAAAGTAATGCACCTGGGAAACAAAAACCCAGGGAAAGAGTACACAATGGGAAGGAGGTACTAACAACAACAAAAATAGAAAGGGACCTGGGGATAGTCATATCAGATGACCTAAAAGTAAGCAAGCAACGTGAGAAGGCAATAAGAAGGGCTGGGGGGATACTGGGATATATAGGAAGAGGCATAACCAGTAGAAAACAGGAAGTTGTTATCCCTCTGTACAGACAGTTGGTGAGGCCCCATCTGGAGTACTGAATACAGTTCTGGAGACCCCATCTCTGCAAGGACATAGACAAGATGGAGGCAGTCCAGAGGAGGGCAATTAAAATGCTGCAGAGTCTGCACCAGAAGCCATATGAAGTGAGATTAAAGGAGGTTAATATGTATACTCTCAAGAGGGGGAAGGGGCATGACAGAAACTTTCAAGTACCTTAAGGCAATCAACAAAGTCCAGGAGGGTAGCATCTTTCAGAAAAAGAGATGTACAAGAACAAGGGGGCACAATCTGAAGATAGAGGGGGGATGGCTCAAGAGCAACGTGGAGAAGTATTTTTCATGGAGAGGGTGGTGGATGCATGGAACGGCCTTCGTGAGGAGGTCATGGGGTCAAAACAGTGGGGGAATTCAAAAATGCATGGGACAGACATTAGGCAATTCTGGTGGGGGGTGGGAAGAAGTAGGCTGTTGGTTAACTAGGATCTGCAGCTTATCCAATAGGTAGGGAAATAGGCAGACTGGGTGGGCTAAGCGGTTCTTATCTGCTGTCAAAATCTATGTTTCTATGGAATTTTGGCCAAGTGAAGTAAAGCCACGAGTGCAAGGGAACAAGAATACAAACATTACACACCAAATAACAATCATATTTTAAACAGCACATATTATGCTGTTCCTTGAAACTTTTGCCCCAAGCCCTAGTTGTAGCCTTACCCTGCGGTAGTGAAATGGTGTCCATTTCAAATTTTTATTTTTGTCCTATAAGTAGGGGAAAGTATCAAAAATTGCTCCTGATGAGTCCTGCTGCACAACTACTTCCCCTTCCTGGTAGCAGTGATCCATCCTGGTGCTCTGAAGTTTTGTGATATCAGAGTTTGGAGAGTGTGGGGGCACACTCCTTAGAATAGTTATACAGTAGTAGCATTTTTTTAACATATCATTTTCAGTATGTTAGTGGTGCTTTTCATTCAAGTCAAAGCCACTGCTCGACTAACAAGGATCTTGTTAGTTGAGTGATGGTTCTGACTTTGTTAAAAACTGCTAGTATTACTTATTTATGGAGTGAGCCCCCGTGCTCTCCAAACTCTAACATCACAAAACATCGGAGCACGGTGCCAGATCACTGCTACCAGGAAGAGGAAGGGATTGTGCAGCAGGACTCATTGGGAGCAATTTACAATCCCTTCCTCTACTCACAAGACAGAAATAAATGAGCTCTGGTCCAGACGATAGGGCTGCAGCTGAAGAATTTTGGGTAAAAATATTGTAAATTACCAAAGTTGCAATTCTGCATTTGTAAAATGTAACATTGGCTCACAAATGTGTTTTTGTTTAGTATTTTTACACCAAATTTTCAACATAGCCTTGTTATGACCCTGCCTCATGAAACAGGTAGACATTTTCAACTCCTGGCTTAAAGGTGATTTTGCACAGGGACTCCAAAATCACCTTTCGGGATGTAAAAAAGCATATTGGCCAGGATTTGAAAAATGACAGCTATCACATTCATGAGGTGCTGTAAAGATATGGAGGCAGCATGAGTTCACAGGGGGAAGTCAGGTCATGTTAATATGATTGTTTTTGACTGGGTGACAAGTGAATTAGATCAGGGTAGAGCAGTGGACATGGCCTACCTAGATTTCAGTAAGACTTTCAGCATCATTCCACATAGGAGACCAGTAAGCAAGCTGGGTAGCTTAGGAGTGGGTCCAAAGGTGATAAACTGGATAAGAAATTGGTTAGGCGATAGGTCACAAAGGGTGGTGGTAAACGGAGTTCACTCTGAGGAAGGGAGGGAGGGAGGACGACCAGTGGAGTGACTCAGGGATCAGACCAGGGACCAGATCTCTTCAATGTCTTTATAAGTGATATTGCAGAGGAGCTGGAAGGGAAGTTCTGCCTCTTTGTAGACAACACCAACATCTACAATAGGGTGGACACCATGTGTGTGTGTGTGTGTGTGTGTGTGAAAAGGATGAGCAGAAATATGAGAAAACTATAGGAGTGGTCAAGGGTTTGGCCACTGGATTTCAATGCTGAAAAGTGCAAAATAATGCACCTAGGGCACAAAAAAAACCCAGTGGTGGAGTACAAAATTGGTGGAGCTATACCAATGTCCACCAAGCAGGAAAGAGACCTAGAGTAATCATTTTAGATGACCTAAAGGTGGCCAAGCAGTGTGACAAGGCAGTTGGGAGGACTAGTGGGATGCTGAGGTGCAAAGGGAGGGGTATCAGATTCACCATGGAGGTGGTACTGATTCTGTATTGATCACTGGTAAGACCCCACCTAGAATAATGTGTCCAGTACTGGAGACTACATCTCTGGAAGGACATAGTTAGGATGGAGGTGGTCCAGAGAAGGGCAACTAAAATGGTGCAGAGCCTTCATCAAAAGCCCTATGAGGACAGTCTAGAGGACCTCAGTATGTACACTCTAAAACAAAGGAGGGAGATTGAGGATATGATAAAGATCTTTAAGTATCTCACAAGGATAAATAAGGTATAGGAGGAAAGTATTTTTCAGAAGAAAAGATGCTCAAGAAAAAGGGGACAACATATGAAGCTGGAGAGGGGGAGATTCAGGAGAAATGGGAGGAAGTACTTCTTCGCAGAAAGAGTGGTGGATTCCTGGAACAGCCTCCCAGTGGAGGTGGTGGGGGCAAAAACAGTAATGGGGTTCAAGAATGCATGGGAAAAGCACAAGGTAATCACATTGGAAAGGATGGGGGAGGGAGGGAGGGAGAAAGAACTGTAGATCAAGTAGAGTTTCTGGTGATCTGGGGATAGTGCAAAATGGGCAGACTGGGTGAACTAAACAGTCCTTAGCTCCCATCAAACTCTATGTTTTTATGTTTCAATGGACTGTTTTCATTTTTACAGGTTAATTTGTAAAAAACATAAAAATAACAAAGCAAAAGAGGACATCAAGGGACCGTTTTCTTTTTTGCAGGTTTAACTTGGTCAGATTAACTCTACGGTGGTACCAGGGATGGACAGCCTGGTGTTACCACATATTAAAGTCCAGGATAAAGGAAGTGCTGAAAAATTAGGTTCAAAAACTGAATGGCCAAGATAAAGCACATCCTGGTTAAGTAAAATGGTACTTTAATCTGAATTCAGATGGAGTTCAAAGGGATCAACAGTACGTTGCAAGTAAATCAAATAATTAAGAATACAGGAGCAGTGAACAGTGGTCTCAAGCTGCTCCCAGCTGTTGCTAAAGAAATATTCACTATGAGGCTGTGCTGGGTCACTTGGGAACTCTGAGACAAGAGAGCTTTGTAATCAAGTCTGGCAACTGAAGTTGAGGGCACCAATGGCAGAAGGTTGGTACATTTTTAGAACAGTTCAGTCTGGCTTAAATTTGCATGAAAAGATCATACACAAAATGCAAGTATCTTGGTAGGAAAGCTAAGAAATTATTGGTGTATACTACCCTACATCTGGATATACCAGGCCAAATTTGGCGTATGCTGGGAAACAGTCCGATGTGCAAAGACTGTATAAACACAGTTGGTAGCAATGTGGCACAGCACAATCCTATTAGGGTTGAAGGTTTCACTTGTAGTCATACATTTACAGCACTTGTCATGTAAAGTTTTTAGAGAGTCAGCCTCGAATCAACACTAGTTTACTGCCAAAAAGTAAATTAACGGCACAACGTTATTAGGGTTGACTGTTTCACTTGTGGTCTTAATTTTTCAAATGCAGTACTTGTCACATACAGTTTTAAAGAGTCAGCCTTGTATCAACTCTGCAGTTAGCAGCCAAACAGTATGGGAGTTTACATTTTAAATGCTCCTACTAAACAGGGCAATGCAGAACAATTTCACAGAGCACAGGTTATGGCACTAAGTTCAAAATCCCATTGAAATACATTGAACTGCATACCTGTGTCTTCACTTTACAGTCCAGTTTTAAGGAGTGAAGACACATCTGTGGTTCAGAGAGGATTACAGCATTGGACCCCCTATGGGAAAGTAAAAGCTGCGGGGTACAGGGTGGCGGATGCTGAGTGGGAGGTTGGGTGGGGGTTAAGGAACAGCCTCAAAAGACATCAATGGACCTTTTTTTTTACAGGTTAAAAAAAAGACCAACAATCGATCGTGACACTGGGAATTGGGCACCCCTCAGTGTCACAGTCATGTGGGGAAGACATGATGTACCTTTTTTCAGGTTTAAAAGAAACCAAAAAACAAAAAGCACGATCCCCAATTGCAGCACTGGGGATTGGGCACCCCAGTGTCACAGTTGTGTTTCTGAAGTGGGTGCTGAGAGGGAGGGTTGGGTGGAGGAATTTTGAGAATAAAATAACTACATTCTGGTCTGTGAACACAGGCAACTCTACACGTGACCAAGATGGCCATTGCATGCTACTGTGCATGCACAGTAGAGTATGACTGCCATCTTGGATTTGACTAAGTGTGCTGTGACTGCTGGCACTGCGCAATGTGAAATAATGCAGTGATGCGGTCAGTAGGAACAACATGGGCGGACTGCTTCACAGACATGGAGGTGACTTTGATGCAAGTCCAACATGTTGTTCATTCAGAAGGAATGCAGAGTCCTTTTTCTGATGAAGGTAAAAGGTCTGCAGGGCTCCACCCACTGCAGACTAAAAATTTGAAATGGGCACCATCTGACTACCACAGGGTAAGGCTACCACTGGGGTTTGGGGGGAAGAGAACTGAAAAAAGTTGCCCTTTAAACTGCCTTATGAGATAGCCTATATATACCATGGGATTTTGAGCAATTTTTGTCATAGAAATGGTAAAAGGTTACAAAAGAAAAAAAAAGGACAAAATGCAAACTGTACCCCTCTGTTCAGTGGCTCAGCATAAGAGCAACTACTAAATGCTACTGAGATGGGATCATTAATGTTCATTCAAAAAATAAATGGCATATTACATGTGAGAATGAATTTCTGAGCATGCTCAGTGAGACCAAAATGAGTGTGATAAATTGCTGAGTATGCTCAGGGACCAACTTCATTTATTTTTTCCATGTTGGGTCAAGATACTGTAACACTGTTTTATTTGCTAAATGTATTTGCACTCCCATGGTATACAATTTAATGTATCAACTATGGAGTTCTGCACAAACACATGTAATGGGGGGTGGGGGGTTGAGAAACTGATGGTCACCAAACAGGAATGGGATTTGGGGGTAATCATATCTGATGACAGGTGGCCAAACAATGTGCAAAGGCTATAGGGAGAGCCAGTGGAATACTGGAGTGCACAGGGAGAGGTATCACCAGCAGACAGAAGGAGGCAGTGATGCCACGTACAGATCACTGGTGAGGCCTCATTTGAAATACAGTGTCCAGTTCTGGAAGCCGCATCTCCGGAAGGACGTAGACAGGGTGGAGGCAGTTCAAAGAAGGGCAACAAAGATGGTGCAGGACCTGCACAAAAAGTCATATGAGGAGAGACTGGGAGACCTCAATATGTATACCCTGGAAGAGAGGAGAGACAGGGGAGATATAATAGAATCATATAAATATCTAAAAGGCGTAAATAGGGTACTAGAAGTAGCATCTTTCAGAAAAGGAGATGTCCAGGAACGAGGGGACATGACATGAAATTGGAAGGGGGTAGACTGAGGGGTAGCATGAGGCAGTATTTCTTCACAGAAAGGGTGGTGGATGCATGGAATAGACTCCACGCAGAGGTGGTGGGAGTAAACACAGTGGGGGAATTCAAGCATACATGGGACAGGCATGGGGGAACGTTAGCAAGAGGAACGAGGAGGTAAAGCCAGAGATCAAGTAGGGCCTGTGGCTTTTATGGCAGGCAGAGAAAATGGGCAGATTAGATGGGCCTAGTGATCTTTATTTGCTGTCAGTTTCTATGATATATCCTTTGAAGTTCATCTGTACCAGCAGCTTATTCCCAATTTAAAACATAATCCTGTGCTATGACATCACAATCTGCCATGGGCATAGCCGTGATTTTACAGTACACGCAGGATAATATGATCTCAGGTTGATAAACGACTTGAGTAGATGAACTCTCCACTTGATCAAGTCTTAAGGAAAAAGCATGACAATTTCATGCAAATGGCCTCAGTGTTAAATGATGTAAAACAAAACCTAAATTGTGTCTAAATGTTATGTTTCTTTTCAAAATTAGTTTTGTTGTTGTATTGGTCCTTGTGACAAAAGATACAGAAAAAAAGATGATTGATACCTTTTATTGGACCAACATACCATAGATATTACAAAAGAAAACAGGTGCTTTAGCTTTTGGACTATACCCAGTCCTTCATCAGAAACTAAAGCCAGTTGTTTTGGAAGAATATATTCTTTTAACACCCATATCATGCATAAAAAACAAATTAGTGACTTCTGGTTGACGTCACGCTCTAGATGGCAGCCTAATCTGCGACTCCGGAGGCCTGGGCTATTAAGTATCAGAATCCTAGAGCATCCTTAACTATTTGGAGTTTTCTCCCTACTGCTGCAACTTCTGCAATCCCTGCCATGATGGGGAAGACTGAAAAAAAGATCTTGAGACCTCAGCTAGGCGATGTTTCTCAAACGGGCGCTCAGTGTGTTAGCCCAACAACATTCTGATCCTCGGTGTTAACTGCATCAGCGGACGAAGAAGATGATTCCAGTTCAGAAAGCAACACCACCTTTATGAAAGCTGATGGTCACCGTATGCTTAAGATCCTACACCAAATCGATTCTAAAATCACGGGACTGCAAAACGATTTTAAAAAGCTAGAGTCTCGATTTACTGCGGTTCAGGCCACCCTAGACACTGTCCAAAATGAACATATGGCCTTCAGTCGCTCACTGGAATTTCTTCATCAAAGAGAGAAAGAGCTCACTCTTAGAGCTGAGGACGCAGAGGCGATGGCAAGGAGAAATAATATCCATATATTTGGCATACCTGAGAGGGTGGAACAGGCTGATATGATAGCATATCTTGAATGCTGGCTAAAACAAGAGCTATCACTGGAGGAGGACTTACAGTTGGAAATAGAAAGGGCACAGAGAGCTGTGGCTTCCAAACCCAGACCGGGCTCCCCCAGATCTGTATTAATTAAATTTCTGAGGTTCCCAATGAAATAGAAAATCCTGCACCTGGCTTGGAACAAGAACAATATAATCCTTGATGGTCATAGAGTTTATTTTGATCAAGACTATCCACCACTTATGCTGGCCAAAAGGGAAAAAAGTTCTCCTAGTAGTGCGTGTGCTTAGGGACAAGGGTCTGAAAGCTTTCCTGAGATATCTAGCCAGGTTATAAGTGCAGGACAAAGAAGGGACCCACATATATGACTCGCTCCTACAAGCAATTCCAATGTTGGAGGCACTGGTCATACAAGTCCCTGACAACAGCGAGGAACAAGCACAACAGGAAATTGAGGAGCTGCTTTGGGCCATTACTCCTGGGGGTCGATGAATACATAGAAGGAGGGTTGATTCCCTCTTGCCACTCCACGCTGATGTAGCTAAATGGATCACTCCAAAGCAACATGCAACCTGAAAGAAGACGGAAAATTCTCCTGGTTGGTTACCTTTTTTTGCACGCCACGTGGAGCTTGGCGATAGCTTCAAGGGGCTTCTTGTTAGGCCTTGTGGCAAGGGAGCTAAAATTGGAGCATCATAGAATTTTCTGCTAACACCTTTTCTTTTTCTCTTGCCACCACTAGGGGCATGTTAATTTATAGCTTGGAACTTTCTCATACCAGGTTTGTTTCGGCATTACATGAGAGGGGCCCTGACAACACTGAGAGAGCACCATCTATCTGTTCCCCATCATGGCGCAAGCTTGGATTTCGACTGTGACATTTTCTCCCACAAGTACTGTAAAATATTATTTTTTCCTTGATGTTTGGTTCATTTATCATTTAGTGTCACGATTGGTGATGGGATTTACTGTGAGGGTTAAAATCGGGGAGCAGTGTTCCTGCTTCGACCGTGCCCATTTTATTCGACTCATAGACTGGTGACTTAACAATACAAGCTGAAGTCCCCTTCAGAAAGATTTAAGGGGGATATCAGAACTTATTTTATTTGACCATTTTTAGACAGTAGCTTGACACACAGTCTGGTGATAAGTCAGAATAAGAGCTTGGTAATGGCTATCCCCTGTCCTGGAAGAAAGCTAAGGTGGTTCCAATTCTAAAAAAGAGCTTTGCTACTTTCATGGATGATTACAAGTAGTGATGGTAGAACTTCAGGTCAATTAACTCCTGACGTTCATGGAGCAAATCTGCGGATCACAGTGCTCTGCAATGTGAAGCAGAGTACTGCTAATGAGGATGAAGTCCATTGGAAACAATGACTTTGCATTACTCTGCCTCCCAGGCCACTACTCTGCCAATTTTAAGGTGAAGTGCATTGCAGGCAGTGCACTTTGCCTCACTTCACCTTGGTTTTGAGCTCCAAAGGCAAATTTTGCATTGATTCATGGGATTTCAGGTCACATGGGCTCTATACTGATCTGCACAGCCTCAGTTCGGGGTAGTATGAGTGGGAAGGAGTAGGAGACAGTGTGCTCTGATAGCTGTCTGTGATAGAAATCTTGTAAAAGCTGTTCAAAAAGTAATTTGCTTTTTTTTTGGGGATCCAACTTTAGTTCATCGATTGTAGGAAACCCTCCTGTATTCATATCATCGAGCGTTTTTGTTTTTGTGTAGATTTTGAATGTTAATTTATAACATTGAGTGTGTGTGGTGAAAGACAGTGAAATGGTCCTTGGGGGAGGGGCGTATTGTGTGGTGTAGGTAGATTTAATTTGGAGAAATAGTGATTTCTTTGTTTTTTGGTTATATTTTTGTTATATAACTGACTGTTGTCAGTAATAGTAGAAATTTTGTTGCTGTTTGTTTTGTGGATGTGGTGCAGTAGTTCATAAGTTCAGGTTGTTTAAATTACAAATTTACAATATGTAATGTGGCATAGTACTGAACTTTTGCATTTGTGGTGCATTCCTCATTCAGCATTGTACACAAACTGTCCTGTGTGTGAGTGTGTGTGCAGTGTTGCGTGCATCAAATAATACACCTTTTATTGTGCCACAGACTAGTGTAATTGCAAGCGCAGCAGTGTGAACCTGTTATCCAATGCAGCTGCCTGATTTTGTACTGCAATCGTGGTATCTGTTCTTAGTTTTGCTGCTTGTAGTGACGTAAAAATCAGCACTGTCTGTATTCAATGCACCCCCACCCCCATGTTCAAAAGGTATTTTTACCCAGATTGGATTGTTTTTGTGACCCCCATCAGTACCACTGGTTACTGAAGTTGTTTTAATTCTGTGACAGTCTCAGAGTAGTCTCTTATCTGTTGCTGAAGCCACAGTAGTTTATTTGGCTTCACATCCAGCCAGCATCCCTCCAATCAGAGAGTGAACATATCAAAATCTGAATTTGGTTATAATATGTGTGGGGTGATCCCCCAAAATGCCTGCAAAGAGATGTGCAAGCAAAGCTATTTCTCACCATGGCAATGTTGACAGTAAGATGGTCTGTGGGCATGGTAGTAGTACGCAGACGCAGAAGTGCATTGGTGATGTGAGGAAAGGTATTTCTCCTGCAGTGTTTTTTACAACCCAGTCAATAGCTTCACTCATAGTTGGAGGAGATGATGTTTTCCCAGTTGGTGGTGTTAGTGTTACTGGTGTTAGTGGTGGCAGAGGTAGTATTAGTATTGTTGCGTCAAGTTCTAACTCCGACCAGTGTACCATTTCCAAAAATATTGAGTGTGAAGCAATGCAAGTGAGTGGCAGTGTAGATGATGTCATACTTCCCAGTAACATCCCAGTAACTGAACCTGAGGATTCTGATGATCATGTCAACGATAGCATACAGTATGATATTCCGTCCACCGTGGCACTTAACGTCACACATTTTCCATGCAGTGATTCACAGTGTGGTGAAAAAATATCAGGTGATGGTGCTGTAGATGCTGATGATGAATGTGATGATGATGATGATATGTTGCTATTGTTGCAACATGCAGTCCACATGCTAGCATCCAAGCAGAAGATGTGGATGTGTGTGACGTTGATGAATATGATGATGATGTAATTGACCCCTGTTGGGAACTGGAGAAAAAGATATTAAAAGTGGCTGTGTCTGAGTCTGTTTGCAGGAATCCCCCCCCCCTCCGTAAAAACTTGTGATGTACCAGTTTTAGTTGATGATGATGGTGACCCAGTAATCAATATGATAGGTAGCTGTGGTGGTCAGTTGCAGTCCAGATGTGCAGTGCCCGAAACATCACGTGCCCCCCCCCACTTCAGTGCTTAAAATAACAGACTTAAGTAAGCCACATCATCATGGACATGTTAAAAGCAGAGCATCACACTCCCTTGTTTGGGATTTTTTTGTTCAAGATGCAAATGATGATTCAGTTGCAATCTGCCAGGTTTGCCATGTGCATGTGAGTCAAGGTAAAAAGGGGAGCCATCTGGGCACAGGAGGACAGCATACGCATCTTAATAGGCACTTGGGGGGAGGTGTGGCTGGCTCTGTAACATGTCGGACGCAGATTAGCTGAGCTCCCTAAGGCACTGAACTTTTTTGGATGAAAGTAAGACCCCCGCTGTTCAATTTGATCTTTAACTTGGTGTGAAGTACCCAAAAATCGGATGGCATCAGTGTGGAAAAGAGATAAGTAGGCAAAATTACAATTTGGACCTGCGTACAAGTCGACACGTCCTGATTTAGGGCCTGGTCTGGAACACATGAGGTCGAAGCCTGACACTCAAGCACGCGATATGATTGATCTACAAAGATCCCTTGTGGCTGTACCTGCTACCCTGATACAGATCCATCATGACATGAAGGCTGGATTTGCTAATATAACAGTGCAAATCACGCACATGCAGTCTGTTATTACTGGCTTGTCGGAAATCACTGCCGATCATACCGACCAACTGGCCCAGCTGGAACAATGGGTAGGCATCCTGGAAGACACCCTGGCAGAATCTACGTGGGACAAGGCCTCTCTACAAAACACAGTGAGAGACCTGTTAGTGCATGTAGATGACCAGAAGAACCGCTCAAGAAGGTCGAATCTTAGGATTGTGGGGCTGCCTGAGGGCTTGGAGGGGGAAGAGCCTTAAGTTTATTTCCACAAATGGCTGGCAGACCACCTCGACCTGCCTCTTAACCTGGCGCAATGTGAAATTGAGAGGGTGCATAGAGTGGGGCCTACTCCCAAAACAGGCGATAGACCAAGACACTGCTTAATAAAATACTTAAGATTCATGGAGAAAGATGCTATATTGAAGCAAGCCAGAATGAAAGGCCCAATCATGCTGCAGAATGCCAGGGTTATGGTTGTTCAGGACTTCAGTAGGGATCTTCAAACTAAACGGCAGCAATTTACCGACATTAAGTCTAAGTTGTTCAAAATGGGGTGGAGAGTTACCTGTTTGTATCCAGAAAAGCTTCCAATTAACCGACCTGGGAGTGCCCAAAAGGTGTTTTCCTGTCCCAAGGAGGCTGCACACTGGGTGGAACAGGAGTAGAAAAGGCGGAGGAGGGAAGACATGGGCAAGATCGCAGATTCAGCTAAGTGATCACTTTATCTCCTGGATTATTCCTACTTATACTGGTAGAGGTGTGGCCTAGACAAGGGATCTAATTGCAACAGCTCTGATTAAACTTAATGGCGCAGCTACACTGTAAATGTACTTATAGTTTTCTTTTTTCATTTATAAGCTGGTAATATGTGTTGATATGTTGCGGAGGTAGCAATTTGTGCTCTCTTGAGTTTTAAGGATTCCTGACCTTCATCGCCCCAACCTGGTCTGGGGACCAGGGAATCAGCGGAGCCGCAGAGGTACTGTCTAGACTCACCTTAGTTCACTTTGCCAACATGCTGGGGAAGTTCTGTTTATTACCCCAAGTTACAATGTCTGTTTTATCGGGACATGTTTTTTCAGGACTACCCCACTCCCCCCCCCCCAACTTTCTCCCTATAGAGAGCCCATTGAGATCCCTGATTTGTAGCACAGCCAGGGGGATGGTATTGGTCCCTATGACTTGGGAGTGGGGATTTTACTTTATTTTATATTTTACAGTCAGGAGAATTTATATATTTTGACTCATTTACGGGGTGTAAATACCAAAACTTTGGGGTCTTACAGTGTTCTAAATGTCTTTTTGTGCCTTTAAACACGATTTAAAATGTGCTTAAGTTTTCAAGTTCATTATTTGTTTGTAAGGGATTCATTGACTGACTTTATATCCGTCTTGGGGGGGTGGATGGGGTTCATATGTTTGACTGTTGGGCTGTTGGGGGGGGACTGGGGAGGACCGCTGGGCTCCACTTTTGAGCTGTTCTGGAGTTTTTTTTGTTTTTTTTTTCAGTTTTTGTTGACCAGGTAAGTGCACTAGACAAATCCTGCCTATTTTCAGGCACAACCCGGGAGAAGGGGATACAGATGAATGCCGACTGACCTTGAACCAGATGAAGCTGTTGGTGGTATTTTTAGTGAATGAGGGAAATTTGGCCAGGATACGGGGGAAATTCCCCTACTCTTTTTGATAAGTGCCATGTGATCTTTAACATCCACCTGAACTACCACCAATCGAGGCAGATGGAACCTTGGTTTAACGTCTCATCCGAAAGATGGCACCACAGAAGTGCAGCACCCCTCCCATGCTGCACTACAGTGTCAGTACTGGCATATTGCAACCAAATATCTTGAGTTCTTTTTTTGGATTGTTGTATAAAAATTGGTTGGGTGATATTGTCAGACTGCAGAATGTTATATGTACAGAAAGGCGACACTTTTCATGTCTTGGCTTAATAAGGGACCATGGCTGATGTTATTATAATTACCTGCCTGAATACTAATGGCCTGAAATCAGTCATTAAAAGGAAGAAGCTACAGTCAGAAGTCAAGAGATCCAAGAGCAAGTGGTGATGCTCCAGGAAACCCACATGTCTCCTGGTGAGGCAGTCAAAACAGAGGTCTAGTTATGCACCAAACATAGAGCAACCCGAATTCTTTCAGCAGCTGGTGCTGGAATTAGCACATTGGCCGGGGCCGTGGGTGCTGGATGGTGATTTTAACTGTGTCCTCCATGGGGTGCTGGATCATTCCAGGACAACCCCTTGTCCCCAATCTAAGAATACCCTTGCACTAGCTTCATTGGAGAAGGATATAGGTCTGATCGATTTGTGGAGACACCTGTACTCCACTGGGAGGGACTACAGTTTCTTCTCGCATGCTCATAGAACCTATGTCAGGTTAGATAGAATTCTGGTGTCTCTCTTTTTCATCCCTGTCACTAAATCTGCGATATAGTCCCCCATGCTACTGTCTGACCATACCCAGTTGACTGTAGAACTGGTGGTGGACGATTCACCCCCTGTGGTCCGGCAATGGAAACTAGATCCCCTACTACTTAAAGATGGAGGCTATCAGTCTGGTGTTTCTGCCATGATTAAGAAATTCTTAAGTTTTAACAGGAGTGGGGATACCTCACATGAGGTGAGATGGGAAGCGTTAAAAGCCTCGATAAGGGGTTACGCAGTCGCCTACGCATCTCACAAAGTGAGGGGCTCCCAGCGTGATTTACATAATCTGAGAACTAAAATTGAGGCCTGTGAGCTGGTGCATAAAAACAGACCCTCTGCTGCTGTGTACAGGGTTTTACAAAAACTAAAATGGCAGAACAACACTCTGAGTAACGCCAATCTGGAGAGAGCTATCCTATTATCTCAAGCAGGCGCTTATTTTGATGGGGACGGGGGGGTAAGTCCCTTGCTTGGCAGCTACACAGGTGGGAAGGGGATAAGTTGGTGGATGCCATCTGGGATGAGGGGGGTGTGATCAGAGGGGATACCCCAGGCATTGGTCAGGCTTTTGGAGCTTTTTACAAAATGCTTTGCACCTCGCAAGGCCACCCAACCCAAGCGGCCCTTGACAGGTTATTTGCTTTAGTCCCACTGCCGGAGATTTCATCGGACCAGACTGCTGGCTTGGAGCTACCCTTGGCAAAGACTGAAGTTTTATGGGCGATTAGGGGACTTAGGGGGGTAAGGCCCCAGGACCGGATGGGCTTCCCATTGATTTTTTAAAGTTTTTCCAGGATGAGCTCCTTGAGCCTTTACACAATGTGCTGGTGGAAGGCCTCAAGAAGGGAGTGTTGCCCCCCCTCCATGTGGTCAGCCACAATCACGGTCCTCCCTAAGCCAGGCAAGGACCCTTCTTATTGTGCATCTTATAGACCAATATCCCTATTAACGGCAGACTATAAGATCTTAGCCAAGGCAATGGCAAAGAGGTTAGAAGGTTTGCTTCCCCATCTAATTCATGCAGACCAGTCTGGTTTTATTAAAGGCCGCCAGGGGAAACACAACATTAGGCGCACCCTGAATGTCATACATCGATGGAGGGCTGGGATGAACACCCATGGTGCAGCCATCCTTTCAATCGATGTTGAGAAGGCATTCGACTGCGTGGAGTGGGGCTACCTCTTTGACATGCTCCATAGTTTGGGATAGGTCCTAAGTTTAGTTCCTGGGTACATACACTATATCAACATCCCACCACCCAGATTGCTGTTCATGGGGCTTTGCCTCCAAGCTTTGAGTTAGGGAGTGGTACTAGACAGGGATGCGATCTCTCACCTCTCCTCTATGTACTATCACTGGAGCCTTTGGCTGCCAGGATTCAGGTGAAATATAGTATTTGTGGGCTGCAGGGGTGGGTCCATTCATCACAAGCAGGCACTATATGCCGATGATCTCCTACTATACTTGCAGTCCCCTGTCAATGACCTGCCTGAGGTGTTTGGGGTCATGAAAGAATATGGTGACCTATCGGGCCACAAAGTAAATTGGACAAAGAGTGAATTACTTCCTGTCAGAACCCAGGACAGAGCTAATTTGATTGCCAATTTGGGGGTCTTGCAATTGGAGGAAAAGTTAAGTTATTTGGGTGTACTTATTTCAGTACACACACATAGGCTCTATGCTTTAAACTTTAAGCCTCTCCTACAAAAGATTTCCGGGGATTGTGACAGATGGAGCGGGTTACCACTCTCACTAATTGGTAGAGTAGGGATGGTAAAAATGATGATCCTTCCTAGGTGTTTATACCTATATCTGGTTTTGCCTGTTGCCCGCCCCCCTTTTGCATTTCAAACAGATCAATGCAACTATCCACAAATTCCTGTGGAGGGGCAAACCCGCCCGTATCAAAAGAACTACTTTGATAATGCCGATTTCTTGGGGGGGTTTGGGCCTAGCTAATTTTTACTGGAACTATCTGGTGGCTCAGTTGACCCACATAGTCGCTGGTGGTGAGGGTGATCCTCCTGCATGGTTGGGCCTTGAATAGGACCAGCTTCGGACCCCCCTGCGGGGGGGGATGCTGGCTGGTGCCCTCTGGCAGGGTAATGTGGTATCAGTGATCAATCCATTCACAGCCACAACCCTTCGGTGTTGGATAAAGGCAGATGAACATTGTGGATATAAGCCTTCCCCCTCCCCCAATACGGACCTGGTTACTGCAATGCGGCTTAAGGGCCCATGCTCGGTATCCCTAACTCAGCGGTTATTGGCCTGGCACTAAAAGGGGCTAGAAGTGGTGAACCAACTATATGCAGGAGGAATGTTCTTAACTTTTCCATATATATGTAAAACATGGGGAATTACTGCAGCAGATTTTTTTGTATACCTAAAAATTAAAAATAACTTGGGTGCCACACTGGGACCTGAGCATGGGTGGGGTGCTCCGTCGCCATTTGAGGAAGAGGTCTCCCTTCTCCAGCCATTATCAAAGCCCCTAACCATATTCTATAAACTTATAGTGGGATGTTGTGAGGATAATACTGAGAGAACCTGGAGAAACTGGCAGGTTGATTTGGGTGTTGACTATGGAGGGGAGGTCAGGAGGTGTGCTACTCAACACTTTAATACTTGCTCCAGAAGTAATAAATTAAGACAAATTCAGTTAAATTTTATGCACTGAGCTTATTATACCTCAACTCATCTCCATGCTCTGGATCCATCGAAATCAGAGTATTGCCCTAAGTGCCTGATACACCAAGGAGATTTCCTACACATGGCACTAACCTGCCCGAAGATAGCCCAGTTTTGGCTTGAGGTACATCGTATTATGGAAAAGGTGCTGGGTTGCTCTCTCCCTTATTCCCCCCTAGAATTCATTTTGGGAGCCGACCCTTAACATCCAGTGGTTGGACCGGGTAGGATGCTCTAGTCCTTAGCATTGATCAATGCTAGGAAAACGGTCACCCAGTGTTGGCTTGCTCCTTCCTCTCTCTCTCTCCATACAGCAATGGGCCAATAACCTGTGCCTGTGTATGAAGTTAGAAAGAGTGCAGTGGAATGATTTGGGTCAGGGGGTCAGGTTTAAGGCAGTGTGGGACCCTCTACTACAGGTGATTGAGGATGACCATTTCCCCACCTAGGTTAGCCACTTTGGGTCTCAATGGCTTCATTTCCTATTGTCTCCAGTATTGAGAATTGATACTTGATAACTGCTAGCTTGCGCTTATTAACTGGTACTGTACTACTAGCTGCTGGCATGTTAATCTCAAGGTGAGGCTTTGTCTCTTGCCTACATTGTATAACTGTCTGTTTACCCACCTGTACGTTTGACTGGTTTGGCCTGTACTATTGCATGTCTGACGTCTGTAATATCTGACTCTGGTTTTTACCCAACAACTAATAAAATATTTTGAAAAAAAAAAAAAGGATAGGCACTTGGCACTGTGGACCCAGCACAAGCTGGCAGTTAATAGTGGGGTGTTCAACCATGTCACCGGCGACCATAGCTAGCATGTTATCCCCTTCCATGACTGTTAAGCCCAGTAGGAAATTAAATGTTTGCAGTAGTGCGGTAATAGAGCAGAGGATTACTACAGGCATGATGAGGTGGAGGACCATAATGACTTTGAAATGTTGTCCAGTGCTGGTGAGAGTAGCGGTTTTTGTGGTGGTGGTGGTGGTGGTGGTGAATGCAGTATGTCTAGTGAAAGTGGTACATCAACCTCGGTTGGCAAATCCGGCAAAATAACATCATTTCTGGGTTTGCCATCACCACCTGTGCAACTGTCTTCATCAAATGTCCAGACTCCATGTCCTGCCAATGCCATTCATCACAGAGCACAACCATTTGTGATCAACACACCCACATGTAAAACATTTAAATCAGCCCACGTTACAGAGTGTTTTTGCGCATAAGCTGAAGTACGCCCCGAATCATACAGTGTCACGTGAACTCAATGCTGTTGTAGTGGAAATGCTAGCAATTGATCTTTTGCTCTTCTCCTTTGTGGAGAATTCTGGGTTCTGGTGGTTTGCTGCACGTGCCTGTCCAAAATAGAAAGTCCCATCCAGGACATACTTTTCTACCCGTGCTGTCCCTGAGTTGTTCTGCAACTGTGTCCTACTCAGTAAGACATGCCCTTCAACATTCCTCCTCTCTATTCATCCATTTAAATATGGATATGTGGATAAGTGGCAAAACAGCAAGGAGTTCATATCTGTGTATAACTGCACACTGGGCGCAGGTGCTGGAGGTTGTTTGTGATGTTGGTAGTGTAAATATTCAGAGCAGCAAGGTGGATTGTCGTGGTAGCAATCTTCCTGGAATTCGACAGCATGCAACGATTGCTATGCACAGTGTGACCTATTCACACACTGGTGAGAACATGTTGGACATGGTACTGACTGAAATTGACAGATGGCTAAATCCTCTGTCCCTGAGAGTTGGGTTCATAGCAAGTGACAATGTATCAAATGTGGTGAACTGCATCAAGAATGGTGTTTTTTTTCCGTGTTCAATGCATGGCTCACTGTTTAAATCTTGTGGTTCAGGAGTTTCTGCAGCACCCTGATATAAAGGAAATGCTGACCATTGCACAATGTATTTGCTCTCACTTTTCAAGATCTGGAAAGGCCCGTAACCAACTGCGGCAGTTGCAGATACAAAACAGCCTGCCTCAGCACCGCTTGAAGCTGGAAGTTGTCACCCGATGGAACTCCACGTTATACATGGCAGAGAGGTTGTATGAACAATACAAAGCCATCTCAGAATATCTTGTTATGCACACTAGCCGTGACAGTTCCGGGGCCTCCATGTCTATGACGACTGAACAGTGGCGCCTCATGGACTCTGTAATAACAATTTTGCGGCCTTTTGAACATGCCACACAAGAAGTGAGTGGCAACTCTGCCTCCATTAGCCAATCAATTCCACTGCTGTGGGTGCTGAGGCAGACATTGGTGAGTGTACAGCATAGCCTTGATGTTGCCGGAGACGGTGGTAGCCGTATGTTGCTACAACACATGCTGACAGTATTCAACCAGAATCGTCACGTTGTGAGCATTCAGCGTAGTGACAACTTTGCCATAGCAACAATGCTGGACCCATGATACAAACGTGGAATTGCATCAGTAATGGAGGGAGGGCCTGAACAGGTAAAAAATATCAGTGGTCAACTGGTGTGCTTGGTTCATGGAGCACAGAAGTCACGTGCCAAGTTCAGCAAACCTCAGCAGCATAATCCGGCTGAAGGTGTACCTGGAGGACCATCAAACATATTCTGCAAGGGGAAGGGGATTGTAGTTCCAGGTGGTCTGTCATCCAAAGTGGCTGGAATCAACCCGCTTTGGGAGGCTTTGTCCCAAGTGGGTATTTGTGAAATAAATGATTCGGGAGAACAGGATGATGCATCAACAATTGGACTTAGTGCGGCACCGAGAATGGTTGAGTCATATTTGTCTGAAAACAGGCATCTTACAATAACTGAAGATCCTCTTTTGTGCTGGAGTGGGAAAGGTTGGTGAATGGCCAGAGCTGACTGCAGTGGCACTGAAATACCTCACATGCCCACCCTCCAACATAAGTGTTAAGAGAGTATTCAACTCAACAGGTGCAATAGTCAGGGATCATCCGACAAACCTGTCTCCTGCAAATGTTAGTTTGCTAACATTCATTAAAATGAATGAGAGGCACATATCAGCACAGACTGCAACCTCTGTATTTGTACCATGACCTAGTAATGGTGATCTTGCTGATGTGGAAGTGGAGCATACTGGTGGCACTGGCATTGGCTCCCTGAAACGGCCCACCACTGACGTAGATGACGACACAATGGAGAAAGAATTTCCCAGTGGTCAGACTTCAGACATCGATGACTGTGAGGGCAGTTTTCTTTATGAGGATGATGATGTGGTTAATCTTGGCAGGATTTTACTGACGTTTTTAAAAGGCGGTGTGCCCCCCTGGATCACCACCACCAGGACTGATGTTATCCACTGCTATCATGAATCTGTCTGCCTCCCCTGGACCACCACCACCGGGACTGATGTTATCCAAGTCTGCCACCATGAGTCTGTCTGCCCCCCAAGTCACCACCCAGGACTGATGTTATCCACTGCCACCATGAGTCTGTCCGGACCACCACATCCATCAGTCAGAGACAGAAAGCTTCTTAATACTTGCACCATAAAGTGAGTATGTGTACTCATGTTTGTTATGCAGCTTCACTTCCTTTAGTTGTATGTTTTGTTTTCTGTAGCTTTTCAGAGCTGCAGTGGTAAAACACATACAGTACACTTATTTTGTTTCTTTTACAAGGTAACAAAAAAAGGATCCATTGCTAAAACTTGTTGGGAATGGTACTGTAGCTGTACCGTACAGAGAAGAAGTGATGTAATATCCATGTGAAATCCATTCTGGTAAGTATGAAGAATTTATTTCGTCCATTTCATTGTTTTGTAAAGACTGCAGAAAATATTGCACACAGGTTGTGTTAGTTGACAAGATGTGGCTTTGAAATGTAACTTGACTTTAGGGATTGAGATTTGAGAACCAGGGAAGAACACATAACAATTAAGTTGTAAGAAGTCATTAATTTCATTTTTTAGGAAACTTGCAGATACTTTGTTATTCTGACAAAGTGGCCTTATCCAAACAAGTTCTTCAACATCGGGCACCCCCGCCCCCAGGGCTGGGGCGCACAAGCAACATGCAGAAGTCATTTTATTAGATGACCGTGACCATCATTAACAACCAGACACAAGAAGGATGCAGATAAAATCTGTGAAGAAGTAAGAAAATAAGAAACTATTACAGACAAACCTGCAAATATGCTTCCCCCCACCCAAAAAAAAAATACTTACCTTCATGTGCTTAACAATTATCCATTACAAATTTCTACACCAAAGTTCTAGCCAAGCACTGGAATGTGCACACCAACAGTATCTGTGACCTGTGAATGATAAAGAACAATACCATGAGTACATGGCCATGTCAACCCCCCCATACCTACAAAATACAGAAATATATATGTGTATATATATCAACTCACCAAGGCTACTATTAGTGTGCAGACAAAGGGCACTCTTCCATCCAGTTGAGATGATCACATTGCATTTGCTCGAATCGCAGCATACATTGGACCAGCAACAGTTCACTCACGGTCATCATTTTATTCTGGGGCACTGTGCACATGAGTGACTATGCAGTAAATTCTGGGGTACTTTGTACATGCTGAAACAGTCTCATTTTGCTGTGTAACCACTTATCAATTTTCTGCACACAAGAAGGTTGCATTTTGGGCCTGCAGAAAAAATCTGGGACTCTGTGCCACTTTTGTGCGCATGACTGAGTGCACCATTAATTCTGGGGGACTTTGTATGTGCTGAAACAATCCCACTTCAGTTTGTTACTACTTGTCAATTTTCTGCACACAAGGAGGATGCTTTTTGGGCCTGCAGAAAAAATCTGGGGACTCTGTGCCACTTTGTGCACATGACTGAGTGTGCCAGTAATTCTGGGGGATTTTTGTGTGTGTTGAAACAATCCCATTTCACTTTGTTACCACTTGTCAATTTTCTGGACACAAGGTGGATGCATTTTGGGTGTGCAGAAAAAATCTGGGGACTCTGTGCCACCACTGCACGCATGACTGAGTGTGCCATTAATTCTGGGGGACTTTGTATGTGCTAAAACAATCCCATTTCACTTTGTTGCCACTTGTCAATTTTCTGCACACAAGAAGGATGTATTTTGGGCCTGCAGAAAAAATCTGGGGACTCAGTGCCACTTTGGTGCACTTGACTGAGTGCGCCATTAATTCTGGGGGACTTTGAGCTGAAACAGTCTCATTTCACTGTGTAACCACTTGTCAATTTTCTGCACACAAGCAGGATGCATTTTGGGCCATCAGAACAAATCTGGGGACTCTGTGCCACTTTTGTGTGTTCTATGATTGTTGCTGTGAGCTCAAGATGTCATACTGACATTTTTACAATTAAAGCAGCATTGCAAGAATGTCCTCACAGTTATGAACTGTACTTTTTTATGCTACTTTACATTGCCACAGCCACCACTACTTACCTCGGAGTCGTGACTTGAATGATATGATTCTTTTCACAATTTATGTCTGCTTTACTTACTTGACTACTTTTTTCCATGTATGAAAAAAAATGAGCATGTCTTCCAATATTGTTTGGACCAGATTTGTATTTATTTGCAGCTGCTTTCCAATAACTATTGTTCTGTGGTGTCATAAAACACTGCATGATGCATAACTGTTAATTAACAATAGAAGTGATATATAACAACTACTTGATGTGATGGAGAAAAGCAGAGGAAAACAATGACAAAGACCTGGTCAGCACCAATTTAAAAGGAATGCTCCTTTCATTATTTCACACTTGAAAAAAGGTAGTACAGCAGACTCTACTACTGTAAATTCTCGTATCATTCCAGTCAGTCAGGATGTAAGTAAAGGAAGTTGTAACATAGCATTAAAAAATATAGGTCAGAGTTAACAACAGATTGTTGTGCTGCTGCTTTACAGACATTCACCACATTACATAGTTATGGAGATGCACATAAACTAATATGTGGGGGTATTACTACCACTAGAATATTTTTTGCTCCACAGAGTGCAATATATTTCTGTGAAAACCACCCATAATTTCATTACAGTAAGTCACGTGATGGAGGAATTACCGATCAGAAAAGCCACCCACATTCTGCCACCCTTTCTCAGCAACGTTAGGATGTGATGCCAGGGGGAGCGCAGGTGCATGCTTTACTATAGTGAATGTCTGGTATCTATCCCAATGTTTCGTATGTTATAAGATTCACTTTGTGGTGAAATGTGGGATGTTTCCACTAACAAGGCTCTTCTTACTGGAAACATGGCCACACATTTGACCACAAACTGACCATTATAACATAAAGAAACATTCGGAAACCTGACGGACAATTGGATATTCACTGTAAGGAGCACTCACATGCACTCTCCCTGCCATCATGTCCTAACGTTGCTGAGAAGGGAAGGAGGCAGAATGTGGGCAGATTTTCAGAATGAGAATTCCTCCATCATGTGACACACTGTAATGAAATTACGGGTGGTTTTCACAGAAATGTATTGCACTATGTGGTGCAAGAAAGATTCCCCTGGAAGAGAAAATGTGTATGATTAAACAATAACAAACAAAAAACACACACAGAAAGTGCAACACAGTAGTGGGGTGGGGTCAGGGGTGGGGGTGGTGGGGCAGAAAACAATCCCCTATCTTACTATGGCCATGGGATTCCATGGTGGTCCAGCAGCAGGTGCAGCACTGAAATTATTTGCTGCTGCTGTGCTTCCACTCTGTTCACCTGCTGCTCCAAAGCACTGAACTACTCATTATTTTCCTTGAGCACTACCCACACCAGGCCGATGTCAGACTGGGTTGCAGGGACTGTGGCGGGGTCCACTGCAGCGGGGGATCCAAGTAGTGGGGCTGGTGGTGGACAGGGTGGTGCTGATGTCTGTGGTGGTGGTGGTGGTGGTGGTAGTGGTGGAGCAGCTGCTGTAGTAGCCCTCCTCCTGCTGCAGCAGTGACTGTGAGGCACATCTCCCACCCCAGCAGCACCCTCAGCCACTGCCATGGAAGGGCCAGCAGATGGCTACCTGGCCTCTTCCATGGCAGCCTGCCACTCTGCCCTGTGGTGATTCAGCATGTGGGTGTGCTGGCCACCAGTCCCCAAATGTGTCCCGGGGGGGCCACAGCACACTAGCACACCCCACACATAGCACTCCACCACTGTGCCATCCCCCCCTCACAATTAAAAAACTCCCACACTGGGGAGCTGTGGGGGGGACCAGACACAGTCCTCACATGTCGGGCACGAGTCTCACTATCACCTACAATTTCCAGGGCCACCTCCTGTGGCTGTGGAGGTGGTGGAGAGGGTGCTGCTGGAGCTCCAACAGCTGCTACTAGTGGTAGTGGTGGTAGTGTCGGAGAAGGTGCGTGCACAGCAGCCACCGGTGGCACTGGTGCTGCTGCTCCTGTTGCTTCAACGGGGGAAGCAACACCGGCCAGGAGTCGGGAGTGGTCCAACATCACACGACCACCCCACCCCACATGGGTCCACACTCCTTCCCTTCTACCATGCCCACTGGCCAGCGACTAGCCTTCTCCTACGTGACCATCCATCCTCCTGAAGTCCACAGGCCGACACACACACACACACACACACACACACACACACACACAGACAGTGGCCACACACACACATACAGTCACACACACAAAACAAAACAAAACTTATACAAAAAAATTCACTAACAAAAAAACACAAATACAATACAAAAACTAAATAAAATAGCTTTTAAAAAAGCTGTTTGTTTTGTTCTGGCTCTGAAAAGCAATCAAAGGCAAGCAGTAACTCCTGTCCTCTCACAAATGCTTTCTCCCTCTACAAATGCAAAGGAGAAAGTGAAACTGCTTCTGTGACTCACTTCCTTCCTGCCTGGCTAAAGCATATGACTTACAATACTTCAAGCCATGTGATGTGCCTATTTTCTTCTTACTTCGCATTAAGGCATAATGGCAACGCAAAGTGGTAATAATAATAACGCGAAGTGAACAATTTACAAGGTCCACTTCGTGTTGTGCTCAGTGGACGTGAAGTGCCCACTTTGTGACCACTTCTCGAGCGGATTAATAATTTGCTGCATCTCTAATTATAGGCCAATATCAGTACTGAATCCCCTTAGCAAACTACTTGAGTGTTTAGTGGCTAAGCAAATTGATGCCTATTTGGTTACCCATGATTTGCTGTCAAGGCAACAACATGGGTTCTGTAAGCATTTTGGTACGGGCACGGCCTTGGTTGGGTTCACAAACACCATCCTATGTGGGTTTGAGAAGGGTTAGATGACTGGAGCAGTGTTCATGGACCTAACCTAGGCTTTTGATTCGACTTGATCACGGTTTGGTTTGCACAAAATTGAAAGATCTGGGGTTTTCTGATGTCGCTGTTTCTTGGTGCTATGATTATCTGAGTAACAGGTCTCAATTTGTTCACATAGGTTCTGTGGTTTCTAATGTCTTGCCAATTAGTTGTGGTGTGCCTCAGGGATCCATTTTAGGACTTCTGTTATTTTCTATTTTTATTAATCAGCTTCCTGGAGTTTGTAAGTTTAGTGAATCACTACCTTATGCAAATGATCTTGTAATTTGTGTTCAGTCAAATTCTATGTCTGAACTTTCTTGTTCCATAGAAAAGGATTTTGGTGCCATCTGTTCTTGGCTTTCTTTAAATGCTATGGTTTTGAACTCAGCTAAAACAAAAGTTATGTTATTTGGTATGCAATTTATGTTGGTGGACACCCCGGAACTGAGGATATCTGATTTTCGGGGTGGTCTGCTTGAACAAGTGTCTCAATTTAAGTATTTGGGCACACTATTGGATCCCAGTTTGACCTTTTCACCTCAGATTCAGTCAATGGTTAAGAAACTAAATCAAAAAATAGGGGTGGTATACAAATTCAAGTAATTATTCTCACAAGCAACTACATTAGCAATTGTTATTGGATCTCTTCTTCCACATTTTGATTACAGCTCTTGTTTCTATTATTACATAGGCACAAAAGAAATGCAAGCACTAACTGTGGCCTATAATAATATTTGTAGATTTATTTTAGGAGCCGCCAATAGGACACATCGGTGTAATCTTCATTCTCAGTTTAGGTGGTTTTCCCCTAGTTGCAGAATAGAGTATTTTGTTGGCTGTCTGATGTATTAAATGTTTTTACTTTGGCTCCCTTTTTCCTCTTTCTGATCTTGTTGTAATGAGAGAATTGCTTCCCAGCCTGAGGTCAGCTGACGGCCCCCTATATTTTGTCCCCAGGTCTCAGCTTGGAATAAGTTCTAGAGCTTTTTCAATAGCAGCACCCTTGTATTGGAATTCACTTCCACTTGTTGTTAAGATTGCTCCCTCTGTTTTAACTTTTAAACAAGGGTTAAAAAGTTATTTATTACATAAATCTGCTTGTAATTGTAATTTATAATTTTTATTTTTTGGTATTGTATTGTTGTTGATTGTATTTGTGTATTCTTGTATGTTTTTTTTGTCCAGGTCGGGCCTGAAAAGGGACCTTTGGTCCAGTGCCTTTACCCGGTTACCAAAGAATAAATGAAAAGAAAATGAAATTTTTGTTGAAATAATCTTGGGGGGGGACACAGCAGGGTATGCAAAATTTGCTCTATCCTCTTCTCAAGAGGGAAGAGAAAACTGTGTGGGGGGAATCCATTTATAATGGTTTGGCTACTTGTTGGCCGAAAGGTGCATATACAGTTAACCACTTTATAAATGTAATTTTGAATCATTATTAGTATTAATTATTTAATGGATTTTCTTATTACTTTTTATTAAGTGAGCCCTGGGCCGGTGGTAAGTTGTTTGGGCTGCCAGTCATCCAGGATACTTGTAGAAGGGAAGGAACACATTCACAAGTGTAGATTTGTGGATTCGTCCTTGGTACATTAGGTACTGTACTCTTCTACTAATTCTTTTCCTGTGTGAGGAGAATACTATTTCTCCTTGAGCCCATTCTAGTAGTACTGGGCTCAGTAGGGTGGGGTAAATTGTCACCCTAGAGGCAAGTTTCACCTCATTTTGCCTCAATCTACCCTCACTAGGGGGTTCTTAATAGTTACACGTAGGTCCCCGGTTGGGACTGTTCCTTGGTTACTGTTTATGTGTTTATGGATGTTACCTTTCACTCAGTGTTGTGTGTTTTTTCTCTTTTCTTTTTTTTACTTAAACTGGGGCAGGCTTTTTGTGTGGGAGGTGAGGGGACAGGGACTTTTGGGATGTTGATTATTCAGAGTATCAATGGCATCACTTAATTTATGTTCATTAAATGTTAAGAGTTTAAATAATGTAGCGAAAAGAACCAAAATTTTACAGGAATTCAAAAGGGTGAACCGTGATATAGTAGGTATTCAAAAGGCTAAGTTATCGAAAATTGAGCATGATAAATTAAGACGATCCTGGATGTGTTCTGTTTTTTCAGACTCACATCCCTAGGCACCCAAATCTGGCACAGCCATCTTGATTCGGAGGGGTCTTCCATTCAAAATTTCTAAAGTTCAAAGGGAGGGAAAAGGTCATTGGGTGCTTCTCACAGGAGATTTTGCTGGGCAGACTTTACATATGGCTTCAGTTTATGCTCCTATCCCCTCCTCTGGATCTTTTTTCGGAGCTTTATTTTGCCAATTAACTGCTTTCCCTGCAGGTCAGCTGATTCTTTTGGGGGACTGGAATTATGGGAAGAATTGTGCCCTGGTTAAAAAAACCCTGATTAGAAAGGGATCGGAATCTAGTTCCAGACTCTTACGGACTTTAACTTTAGAATTAAGGGTAATAGATGTTAGGCGCTGGCAAAATCCCACGTGGAAAGATTATACATTTTACTCCCCAGCTACAAATTCCTACTAGAGAATTGACCAAATTTACACCTGGAAAACTGAAGTACATAATTTTAGTAATGTTATTATCCATCCGGTCTCCCTTTCAGACCATGCCATGGTCCAAGTTAAGGTTACTTGTATAATAGCAAAGGGCTCTGGAGGCTAGATCCAGGAGTGTTAGCAGATAAGGCTTTTTTGATTTCAGTGAAAGATACTATTAAGTTATATTCTGAGGAGAACAGAGAGACCGACACCCCTTTAAAATTTATATGGGATGGTCTTAAAGCTGTAGTGAGAGGCAAATTCATTAGTTACTCTGCCCACCAAAATAAATTGTATAAGGCCAAGGTTGAATCTTTATTGACTACCTTCCAGGATCTAGAGAATGCATATAAGGTTAATAGAGATCAGTCCACTCTCAAAATGCTTAAGAAAGCTAGAGGAAATTACAAACAGTTAATGCAATGTCGTACCCTTAATGCAATGCAATTTACTAATCAAAGATATTACAAGGGAAGGGAGAGAGTGGGCAGACTGTTGGCCCTCCGTCTCAGAAGACAGGCAGCAGATCGTTATATTTCCAGAATTGCAATTAGGAACTCCCCAGGTCAGGTGATGACGAAACCCCCAGAAATTGCAAAGGAGTTTGTTGATTTTTTTTAAACAATTATATTCTAAGGAAAGGTCCCCTGAACATGCACAGAAAATAGCCCAGTTCTTTGGAAAAATAAATCTACCCTCATTAACAGTCCCCCAGGTAAAAATGCTGGAGCGACCTTTTACTGAAGATGAGATTCAGTTAATAATTAATTCCTTAAACTCAGGCAAAGCCCCAGGCCTGGATGGCTTCATCGTAGAATTTTATAAGTTATTCGCAAAGGATTTGATCCCCACTTTTACAAAAGTATGCAATGCGGCGCACATACTGTATGCCACTCCAGACACATGGGTGGGGGGAAGCTACAATTTCGCTAATCCCTAAGCTGGGGAAAGATTCCCAGTATTGTGCAAGTTATCATCCAATTTCACTTTTGAATGCGGATGCAAATATTTTTGCTAAATTGATGGGGGGGGTGACTCCAAGCTTTTATTCCTGATTTGGGTCATCTGGACCAGACCAGTTTTATCCCCAGATGTCATATTTAAGATAATATACACCTTTTACTTAACACCCTTTTCTCTAACAACTTGTCCCCCCCCCACACACACACTCAATGTGGTCATTTCATTGGACACTGAAAAGGCCTTTGATCACCTTGACTGGCTATTCTTGGATTTAACATTGGCTAAATTGGGTTTTGGGAAAAATTTAGGGATTGGATCCTGACTATGTATAGTCATGCCAGAGCTTGTGTAAAAGTAAATGGAATAATTTCAGATTCCTTCAATATCCAACAGGGTACAAGACAGGGATGCCCGCTCTCTCCTCTCCTCTCCTTTTCACATTGAGTATGGAGCCCTTGACAGCCTTAGACAGTCAGCAATATATAAGGGAATCGGAGATGACACCTTATTATATCTTGTAGACCCGGTAATTTCTGTACCGATTTTGACCACTTTCCTGTGGGAATTTGGGACAATCTCTAGATTCAAAATAAATGATACTAAAACAGAGATGCTACCAGTAGGTTCCTTTTCCCTAGACTCACTTCACCAAATAGGCCAGTTTAAATGAGCAAGAGAGGAATTTCAGTACCTAGAAGTTTGGATACCTATCAAGATTAGTTATATATACCAAATGAATCATTTGAAATTATTAAAAAATGTTCAAGAAGATCTGAACCACTGGAATGAACTCCCTCTCTCACTTTCAGGATGTATTGAGTCTATTAGAATGAATGTCCTCCCTCATTTTCTTTTCTTATTCAATGTACTCCCTATAAGACCTCCACCCATTCTGGAAAAGTCTAAAGACCTCTATTTCTAAATTTTTATGGAGGCATAAATCACCTAGGATCAAATGGCAGATCTTGCAAAGAGCAAAGAGGGATTGGGGTTTAGGCCTTCCAGACTTTGTCAAATATTTTTGGGCAGCCCAACTTCAGGCCCTAATCCCCATGTGTACAGAGTCCAACCCCCCCACTATGGACGAAGTTAGAGAAACCCTTAGTGACTGCTGCAAAATGTTCAGATATTATTTTGATGGATCAAGAGGGTTTATCTAAATTTATTACCCTCCATCCCTGGTCCTTAACTATGAAACAGGTCTGGCTACAGGTAGTCAGATATAAGGAAGTTCAGCCCAGGATCTCTGCCATGACCCCCTTGTGGGCCTGTGTTGATTTCCTCCCTTTCCAGATGGATGGAGGCTTTCTCAGATTGTTTAGATCTGGATTACAGTATCTAGGTCAGCTGTATGAGGGTGGGGTCTTTAAGACTTTTAGTCAACTAAGCAGAGATTTCAATTTACCTAAAAGAGCCAGACCTTTTTAGGTTTCTGCAATTATGCCATTTTTTGAAGGGCAACAATTTTAACTCCCAAACACTCGAAGAGACTAATCCCTTTCAGGACTTTTTTCTCTTTCTGATTTCACAGGAATGTCAGAGAGGTCAGATTTCTAAAATTGAGGCTCTTTTTTCTTCAAAAAACTCCCAAGCTTTAAATGTGGTGGAAGAAAAGTGGTTTAAAGAGTCTGGGGTTAATCTAGAGGGAAAAAAACTGGAATCAGATTTGGGAAGGAGTGCAATCCACTACAATCTCTCCATCCTGGAAAGAGTTTAGGTGGAAGGTGACTATTAGATATTTTCTCACCCCTCAAATCACCAAACACGATAAGAATTCTTCCTCTGAGTTGTGCTGGAGGAAGTGCGGAGAGGTGGGTAATCACACACACATGTTTTTTGAGCCTGTGTGAAATTGGATGGTTTCTGGGAACAAATAATTCAGAAAGTGGGGTTGATTTTTCAGCTCCACCTACCTCGAGACCTGAAGATTTGGTTATGGTGTCTTCCCCCCCCCCAGATATTAAAACTCATGCACAGACTTCCGGTGGGTGCACCAGCCGAATGGCAGCCTGATTTGGTAACTCTACCTCGTCCAGGTTAAATCCATCAAAATCAGGAAGAAGTCTAACCCATCCATCACTAGAATTCAGTGGGGATCGTGACGAAATGACTTCCAGACAAAAACAGAGAGAGAAAAGCGTCAACCAGCTGAACTCGTGGCTAAAACACACTGACTGACGCTTAGCGCAATCAGCCAACACATCAGAATCCCCAGCGGCCGGAGATAATTCAGGAGGAAAAGAAGAACGAGAGTGTACAATAACCTCTAAGCAATTATGTGCAACACTGCAAAAAATGAGCAAATCCCTAGAGAGACTGGAAAGGGGGACGGAAGAAAATAAAAGAAAACTAGAGAGTCTGGAGGGGAAAATGGGGCAAGTAGAAGAAAGCCTAACAGACTGTTCAACCATGGTGGAAGTTCACAATGTGGCCCTAATTGACTTACACAGGAGGGAACTACAATTGGAATCCAGATTGGAGGAACTCGAAAACAGAAACAGAAAAAATAACATAAGAATACATGGCCTGCCTGAAGGCACAGAATCAGGCCCTCACCGACAGCTTTTGAATCTTTTTCTAACGGAGATACTGGATCGGCTACCAGAAACCGCTAAACATAATTAGGGCCTCCATCGCTTCTTGGATACCTAGGCCTAAAGATCCAATGCTCGCCCGTCAGGTAATAATAGCCTTTTTAGATTTTGATTAAGGAGGATTTATTAAAGAAGGCATGGTCAAAGAAGGAGATAATATTTGGGGACACCAGATTGTTTTTCGACCAGGATTATACACCGCAATTGTTAGCCTAATGCAGAAAGATCCTAATGGCGGTTCGCGCCTTGCAACAGAAAGGCATCAAAGCATTTGTAGAATATCCAGCTAGACTTAAAATTGTAACTGAAAATGGGCCTATGAGATTCACTGACCTGTCGGAGGCAAAGAACTTTCTGTCATCGGTGGAGGTGGACGTGGAGATTCCCCAGGAGTCGTTTCAAGTGGGGGGGGGGACAAAATGCGAGTCAGAGGATGGAAGAAGGTGGGAATGAAAAGAAAAGGGTTACATGATCACACGGAAGTATCCGGTCTGTGGAAAACAGTGCAAAGATGAGAAGACTGTGTTATGAATCGGGAGGCCGTTTTCCTAACAGAACAAAATGAAGAAAATCTCCAAACCTGAACTATATATGCTGATCTCATAATATCTCTTTAGAATTCTGGCTGACGTAGACGGCCCACTGAATCTAGTAGATCTAGTAGATGGTATTTTTGACCATTTGGTAAAAGGATGGGTATAATAGAATTGTTATAGGGAAATTAGATTAGATGGATACATTCTCATTATTTGGCACTATTATCAAAGCACTCGGATACAAAGGTGGGGGAGAGGTCATGCTGGGTAACCAGCAGCCTGCGGCTCTCGATTAAAGGGGAGAGGGGAAAACAGGACAGCTGCACTCTTGAAAAAAGATTCACACTTCTGGAAACAAAGGCTGGAGCGGTCAGGGGGCTAGGGGTGGAGGCGCTCTGATTGAGATGGTGATCAGTGGATGAGATAGTAACTCCCAATGTTTAAAGGCAGCCCTAGAGGTGAGATTGCAACCTGATGGGGTTAGCACTGACGAAGTGCTGCTCCATGCAAACAGAAAGCTCCATGGATAATACCTCTACCTAGGTTGGTACCTCCATAACGAGGAGCCACTGGTGAAGGTTTCTAGATCTACATAAGATAAACATCAAGATAAGAAAACTGGAAATATAAATATCTACAATAGATAAAGGAGTACTGGTTGTCTGTCTGTCTTAGGGGTGCCCTCCTCCCCCCTTCCTCCAGATCCCATGATGGCAATCTCCATCATTAGAAGCAATTGGATAAACTTAAATAAATATTAAACCAAACAATAATGGACTATCTCTAAGATATGTAGGAAAGAGTGTGGCTTTTGGTCTTTGGGACCCCCCCCCCCGGAGGTCATGGGAAGGGTCAAGGTTGGGCGGTCGGGCTGTAGGGTTCTCAGTGGCTGGCAAACCCCCCACAAAGGGATATACTACCTAGATATTCAGGTATTAAGGTATCTGACGGGTTTATGATTTACATTAAGCAAATTAAGTAGCCGAGTGATAAGTTCAGAACAAGAACTGGGCACGAGGGGCCTAACTTCCTTTTTCAGGCTGGTCAATAATGCTTAGACTAGTTCTAAACATGTGACTTACTGAAAGAGCTGGTGCGAAACAAATACCTGGCTCTTAAGTAGCGATGCTAAGCCAGGCGGATGGCTTACATTTAAGAGGTCATCCATCCACACCTCATGAAATAGCATCTTTGAGAGGGTGGACACATGGTAAAGCCACCTTGAAAGAACTCATGTTTAATAAGTTGCAATGTATTATAAGTTACCAAAGGTTTAGTTATATGTTTAGTGGAGTTTTAGTTTGTATGTGGTTGATAAAGCACAGATGCTCACGAATACACCAAAAGCTAGCAATGTCCCGTGGTAAAGAGATGATACTCGTTTTCCCTTATTTAAAAGATTATGGCTGATTTAAACATAGTTACACTTAATGTAAATGGGGTAAATAATCCAGTAAAAAGGGCAAAGATTATACAGGATCTTGGGAGGAGAAATGCTACGGTTGCATTTATTCAAGAAACCCATTTAACTGCAGCAGAACATCTTAAGTTAAAAAGATCTTGGCTGGGGAGGTATATGCCTCGCATTTTAAGAAAAGCCCTCATCGCAGAGGCGTAGCAATCTTGATTAGATGAGATGCCCCGCTTGTGGTAGAGAAGGTCCGCACAGATCCAGAGGGTAGGTTTGTACAGTTACAAGGATCATACAGGGGCAGATGTACCTTTTGAATATATATGCCCCAAATGAAGATACCCCCAGATTAGCATTTTTGGAAGGGTCATCAAAGAAGCAGTCACGGATGTGCAGGGTTTAGTAGTTATAGGTGGAGAGTTTAATGAAGTAATACATCCAGGGGCAGATAGGTCTGAGGGGCCAGGGTGGAGCCACACGTGACGGGGAAACTAATCCAGAGGTTGAATCAAGAACTAGGCCTATCAGAGGTCTGGCGCTTCATGCATCCAAGGGAAAGAGATTTCACTCATTATTCTCCCAGGCATAGGGGCTATTCTAGGATAGATTATTTTCTTCTATTATCCAATTGGTTACAAAGGGTGGAGAAATGTGATATTGGACCAATTACCATTTCAGATCATGCCCCAGTTTCCCTGGAGCTGGCTCTCACACCGACCCCTCGGCAATCTTGCTGGAGGCTAAATGTAAGTCACCTTTCAAGGGAAGACTTTGGGGAATTAGTGGGGGAAGTTATTAAGAAGTTTGAACAACATAATTTAAAAGGTGATACAAGTGAAGGGATAAGATGGGACGCACTCAAATGTTGTTTAAGGGGGAGAAATAATCCAGTATTCATCCAGATTAAAGAAGGAGAGGATCCAGACTAGAGTGTTGCTGGAGCAGAAAATCACCCAATTGGAGACTCAACATCAGATAGGGCAGGATACATATATAAAGCAGGAGCTGGACAAGGCAAGACAAGAACTAAACCCGATACTAGATAGACAAATGGAAGGGCAGCTAAGATATGCTAGACAAAAATACTTTGAACATGGGAACCGAGCGGGCAGGCTGTTAGCATGGCAGTTGAGACAAGAAGCGGCCAATAGAGCGGTGGTCCAGTTAAAAGGAGAGGAGAGAGGCCCCACGACATCTCCGATGGAGATTCTAAATAGATTTGGGAAATTTATGATCTCTATATAGCAGAAACAACTCCCGAGCACCATAGAGTAGTGCAGATTATTTGGGAATTTTGCCTATTCCTACATTAGAGGAAGCAGACCGGACAAACCTTAATTCCCTATTACTATGGAGAGGTGAGATCACAAATAAAGCATCCAAAATGGTAAGGCCTCTAGGACTAGATGGTCTACCAGCCGAGTTTTATAAAAAATTTGCAGCAAAAATAGAGAATTATTTGTTAGTACATGACAATGAAATTTTATTACAGCATAAATCAGTGCCACCTTCCTGGAATTTGGCCCAGATTTCGCTTATCTTGAAGTCGGATAAAGACCCTGAGCAATGTGGCTCATACCGTCCATCTCCCTGCTACCGTAGACTTAAAAATATTTACAGGGATCTTGATGTGAGAGACTTCAGACATATATTGCCCCCCTTATCCATCAGAACCAGACAGGATTTATTGGAAGGAGATTTCTCCAAGACAATATAAGACGCTTATTGAATATCATAACAGCCCAGAAGAATAAGGTAACATTTCAGATGGCCATTAGTACGGATGCAGAGAAGGCTTTCGACCGGGTGGACTGGTACTTTATGCTGTCCACCCTGTTGAAATTTGGGTTGGGAGAAAATTTTGTTTCAGCCATTGGAGCGCTCTATCATAAAACAGAGGCAAGGATCAAACTGAACGGATTGCTATCTGATAGAATATCTTTAAATAGAGGGACTAGACAGGGATGTCCTCTCTCTCCCCCCTAATATTTGCCCTAACATTGGAACCACTGGTGATAGAGATAAGAGAGAATCCTGAAATTAAGGGGTTAATGGCAGGGGGACTAGAACAAAAAGTCGCTCTCTATGCCGATGATTCCCTTTTTTTCATAAGTGACCCTCAAACTTCCCTACCGCACTTATTAAATACACTGAACAAATTTGGTACATTAGCGGGATACAAAATAAACTATACTAAATCGGAAGCAGTGATATTAAGTGGGAGTCCTCAGAGGGACTTTAGGCAGAATCTTCCGTTTAAATGGGCCCGCAATAATACTTTTCGTTATTTAGGGATTCAGATTTCGACAGATATATCTCGATTATTCAAGGATAGTTTCATGAAGCTGTATAAAATATGCTAGCAGACTTTGTCCGTTGGAAACTGCTACCCTGACATTGTATGGTAAGATCCAGGTAATCAAGATGAACATTTTACCGAGATGGTTGTTTCTCTTTCAAACCCTTCTGATCCCTGTAAAGCCCGACTTCTGGAAACAGCTAAACAAAGACATTTCTAACTTTATTTGGTCAGGGAAACATCCACAAGTTTCATATAAGACCCTAACACGGTCAAAAGAAAGAGGGGGGTTAGGACTGCCTAATATGTATTTGTATTACTTAGCGGCTCAAGGGTCACAATTAGTTACATGTGCCAAACAGAGGATAGACTCTGGATGGTATCTATTAGAAAAAAATACAATGTACAACTATAAATTATGGACCCTGCCCACGTCAGAGATATCTCCCCAGGTTTTGGCGTCTACAGACAATCCATGGGTTAAACACCCCCTGCGTATCTTAAAAACTTAAAAAGGATAACACATACACTGAACACGTTGGGACCCCTCTCCTTGATTAGACATACACCGAGCATTTTCCCCCCAGGGCTGATTTTGGATTTGCGTATTGGGAACATAAGGGTCATACCACATTTAAACAATTCCTAGAGGAGAATGGCTGTCTCCCTTTAGCACCTAACAGGAGCAATTCTCCCCATAAAGAAGACTTCTATAGGTTCCCAAACACGGCACTTCCTTGGGAAGGAAATTTACTAAAGATAAACAGAGACCTGACTCCGCTCGAATCGTACTGGTGGGACTCAATAAAATTAGGGATAAACTGAGATACCTGTCAGCATTATACACAATTCTATCAGACTCAAATGGGGCTCCAACCCTAGAAGAGACACGAACAAGGTGGGAGAGGGATGCTAAAATAACCATTACAAGAGAAGAGGGACCGTAAGGCTTCAGAGGGTTGGCAAATTACATCACACGATGTGGCAAAAATTCAACTGGAAAATACTCATTAGATTTTCAGAACTCCAGCGATAACAGCACATTATAAACCACAGACCTCTTTGGCATGCTGGCGCCAGTGCGGTGCCTGATGGTGCTCACTTCCACATATTTTGGGAATGTGACAGACTGTCAAGTTTCTGGCGACAGGTACACTCGCATAGAGCAGTAGCACTCTTTCCTATTCCTTTTACATTTCAGGACTTAGTGTTAGGCCTCCCACCTTATCGTTGGGAGGCGTCAAAGAAGGGAACTGTGCCAGATAATGAGAGTGGTTGCATTGAAATGCATCACCACCAAATGGCTATCCTCTGAACCCCCCTCCCTAACTATGTGGGTCTCAAAAATGGAAGAAATAGAAAGGATGGAAAATATTACATATACACTGCATCTTAAAGTTGAAAACTTCCAGAACATGTGGCGCCCTTGGAGGCTGTGAAGAGAGGGGTACAGTGAAGAACTAGAGGGGAGATGATAGAAGGGGTAACATAAAGTTATACAGAAAAGCAGTCTAAGTCGATGGCCCATATGGGAATCAAGGAAGGGGATAGGTAAGGGTAGGAAGGAAATGGAAATGTGGGCAAAGGGAATAGGAAGCTGGGTGTTAAAATGAAAATATATATGTATAAAAAAAGGAGAAAGAGAGGGAGTATCTGTGCACATTGTTGTTGGGGGGGTTTCTCTTTTTCTTTTCTTTTCTTTTTCATTTTAATGTTGTATTCCTGTAGTTGATAGAACCACATGGTTTTGAGATTATTATTCCAGAGGAAAGCGACGACTGAGGATGGTAGGAGTTGGAACTCGGACTATATCCTTGATGGAACAGGATCAGAGACTTTAGTGGTTTCGCTGCAAGAATCTGTACCATTTCATCTAAAGCTCATAGCAGTCTGCAGTGAACTTTTTGCTGTTCCTAGATGCTAATCTGAGTAACTAGTCTCGGTAACTTCAGGAGGTCAAGAATATGTAGTGTCTTTCAGTAAAAGAAAAGAATACGTATAGAACCAACATTTATTAGTTGGAAAAAGAAATATGTTAATTGAATTGTATTGAACAATACTGGTATGCCTAAAATACTCAAAATAAAAATTAAAGTTAAAAAAAAAAAAACTCATGCACAGAAATATTTTTTTTTTATTCTTTTGACTGCAGTTCACAAAGCCATCACCAGGAGTTGGCTTTTAGAGAATTCCCCTTCCTTTGATGCATGGTACTCCATAGTTCTTGGTCTGTTGAAGATGGAAAAATTAACGGCTAAACGTAGACTGAACCTAGAAAAATTTAAATCCAGATGGCTACCATTTTTCCACTACCAAGCAGAGAAAGAGAACAGAACTAGTTTAGAGATATTAGCTGATCATACTTAAGACATGATTATCTTTTTTCATATTATGTTGTGTTGGGGGTATGTTAAGAGGTCACTCATTTTAGGCTATGCCTAATGGAAGGCTTTCAAATGACTCCGTCTCCCTTTCCCCTTGATACTAGGTAAGAGACCTCCCTGTATACAAAAATCTAAATACTATTTTTCTCATTGAGATGTCAAGGACCATTTAAGGTTGTAGAGTCATGTCTGGTCCCCCCCTCCCTGCTGTGGGGAGATGCCTGGCTCAGTTGAATCTTTTTCCCTGTTTTTCCTGATGGTCTTTTATTTTGTGCCCCCCCCTTTTTTTTGTTTTGTCATAATTTAGTCTGACATCTTAGTCGTTACATCAATTGTGAACAATGATGTTTCAAAGGTCACTTTAAACACATTAAATTGCATAAGTTGGATAATTAGTAATTTGTTTTAGGCAATGGTGTTTGTGACTTGGAAAGGGAGAGTGTTTATCTCCTTGTTAATAGTATAGAGTGAAGATTAGATTTGAAAGTATTATATAGCATATGGGAATCTAATAACACTCGACCTAACAGAAGCTTTGATTGCATGGGACAGAGTCTAAGATTGTTGTATCCCTTTTCTTAATAACTAATTTAACTAATTTATTTCAGACCATTGTTTTTTTGTCATATTCTGTTTATTTGTTCCTTTCTGTATGTCTTGTCATTGTTTGTTGTAAGAACAAAATATACGTTAATAAAATTGTTATTTCAAAAAAATAATTTTTAAAAATTGTAAAAAATCTCATTGGCCTAAACTGCATTCAAAAATCAATGGGGAACCATATGGAAAGCACACAGTCTGATTGTTATCCAGGAAAGGCATTTCAAGGTCAATTGTCAACAGAACAGATACCACCATTCCTGAAAGAATACATAAAAAATAATTGAGTTTAATTTCGAATTATGCATGAGTATGTGTGTTAGTGTATACATATGGAACCAAATCACAATAGCCTAAACTTGCATTTGAAAATTAACCTAAAAAAAGAAGTCACATTAAAAAGGAAGGCACTTCAAGGTCAAAGTTAATGAATGAATAACCATTTATCTTGAGAAAATAAAAAAAAAGCAGAACACCCTAATTAAAACCAAGACCTGTAATTGAAATCCTAAGTAGAATATGCTCATAATTTCATAGTATACAATGCTAAAAGTCCTCCAAACAAGAAATGTCCTTTGCCTATGGCAATTAGTGAGTTTAAAGATAAGCTGCCCTAGTGTGAACAATAAACATAAACAAACTGTTTCACACATTCATACAGTGATAGCCCTATATACACCAACAAGCATTTGTCAATGCTGAATGTTTCCTTGCATGGTTTATGTGTCAGGAGTGTATTGTGCTAGTTTAACTCCTTGTGGGAGGACAAGGCTGCCTGAACTATGCTTGGACAAGCTGCCCTGTTTTGGACAGCAGTTGAATACAGAAGCACTGGTAATAAGAAGGTTATGTTGAAAATGTGGAGTGCATCACCGGTCTGGTGGTGCTGAGGGTTGAAGCACTAGATGCCACACCTTGTGCCATGTTGGCGACCCGTGTTCAGGATCGAGTGCAGATTGCTGGGGGTTGGCATGGGAGGAGAAGGATTGAACATCCCAGGGACAGCTCTCCTTTTCTGGGGAGAGGAGTGACCAGTTGACAGTGCATGCCTGGCTCCTAGTGGCAGCTGGGGGCTGACACACCAATGCTGCAGACATTAGATCAGAGGTGGGGCACACACCTTAGGGGGTGTGTGCATGGGGGAGTGCACGGCACCAGTGTCCTTGTACACTTCACCCCCGAAGGGGAGAAACCAGGAGAAAAAAAGCTCATGGCAGATGATGGAGGGAGCTCACAGGTCCCGCCCCGAATAGTCATGGTGCTGACCAGTGTACTAGATCTGGTCTTGGTGGGGGTGGACCCCCCTGCTGACCCTGCTGGGGGGATAAGCCCTGGGGGTAGCTGGTCGTCGTCAGCTGGTGGACATTGGGGGCGGGGCTGGGGCTCCCTCCAGATAGAGAGGGCCATGGAGCAGGAGTAAAAATAATGTATTTATTTATTTTATACTTTATTTTTCTTAGTAAAAAGTAACAGGTACACATACCATTTAGGGTACATGGATAAATGCACATTTCATTCCATAAAGTGCCAGTGAAACAATGTGCAAAATCACTGCAGTCTGAAATATCATCACATAGCCTGTAGGCCAATCACCATTAATTAAAATAAATTAAGACAATCTAAAACAGTAGTCGTAAAGACAGACAGTGCTTTCCTATTTCCACTAGGTGACATGAGCAAAGGATCAGACCCCTCTTCCCAGAGTTCCCAATATCTCCCACGTGTACCCATCAGCCTCATAGAACAAACAAGGAGTCTCATGCCGAAATGTAAAAAACCCATGGCCGCCACCAAATTTCGAACTGGGGAACCCTGCTATTACAGCCAGCTATCAAACATTTCAGTGAGTAGAGCTCCACCATAATTTTATGCCAATCGTTTATGGATGGGGATCTAGGTTGCCGCCACAAGCGAGTAATCACCTTTTTGGCCACCAAAAGGTAAATAAATAAAAGTGAACCTTGTTGTACTCTAAAGCCCTCTGGAGGAACAGAAAGAAGCACCAACTCTGGGGTAAGAAGTGCTTCATCCCCAATAATTCAATTAAAGTGTCAGCAATTTCCTGCCAGAAGGTGCTCAACTTTGGGCATGACCAAAATATATGTACATGATTAGCCAAATGATCTCTGCAGAGCCTCCAGCAGTGTCCAACTGGGCCTGGGAGGAATTTTACCAGTTTTACTGGTGTGTTAAGGAAATGGTTACGAGCCTTCCATGCAAATTCACATCAAAATATGGGGCCAACAAGATTCCCAGGGAAAGGCAAGTGTATTTAAGCCAAATATCATATGGGGCCAGATTAGGAAGTTCCCTAATCCAGGCCTCGCAAATACCCCTTGTCATGTCCAATACATATTCCCTGAGCCCCTGATATAACAGTCCTATCATGTGCCACCATATAGTGCCTTTGAACGAGGACATTAACATATTCAGGAGAAGGGGTAAGGGGTCTGGAAGGTGACTTCTCTGTGGGCTTTTATGTAACAAAAAGGTTTGAACCTGTAAGTATCCATAGTATTCCTTATTGGTAAGGTCATGGGCTTGCTGTAGCTGTGTAAATGATACCACTGCCTGTGAGTCAAAAAATTGGAAGATAAAGGATAGGACACTCTGATGCCACCTCTGAAAGGCGAGATTAAAATGAGCTGGCATAAATTCAGTTTCTGTTGTCAGTAGTCTCAGATAATAAAATAAAGGTGCCAGAACCATAATGGGCTGAATCTTGTACCAAATCTGCAGCATTTGTTGTGCTCCTATAAAGTAGTCAACTAAATTTGGGAGAGAGGAAATGGGTGCAAATATCACCTTTGGGGCATCATGCAAGTCATTAAGGATGCATTTAATATGCTTCCAGGGGATATTATATGCCAGATTCAGATTCTATAGAGCCTGAAGTAAGGAAATATCCAGGTACTTAGTTTTGATTCTCCTCCATTTAAACTGAAGGAGGACTTTCAAGTCCATGGATGGAGAAAAAATTAAGGTCAAAACCTCTGTCTTAGAGGTATTCACTATGTACCCCAAGACTTTTGTAAAGTCTTACAGCATCCTCCAGACCACTGGAAGGGACCTCTCGGGGTCCAGCAAAGTGAGCAAAACATTATCAGAATACAAAGATGCTTTATAGCATTCCCTCCCCAGTTCTATTCCCTGTACCTCCCAGGACCTTCTAATGGTTATGACCAATGGTTCAAAGTATAAAGCAAATAATAAAGGTGAGAGGGAACAGCCCTGATGAGTGCCCCTCTCTAAAACTATAGGAGTGGAGATACTACCATTCACCCTGATATATGTTGAGGGGCTGGTATAAATATTACTAAGCCATGTGATGGCCTCCTCTGGAAAACCAAAAGAGGCCAGCACCTGCCACAAAAAATTCCAAATCACTCAATCAAATGCCTTATAAGCATCGAGACTTGCAATAGTAGCTGGAAAAGAGTAACGAGAAGCATAATCCATAAAATGGATGACCCTGTGGTTATTATCTGAGGTTTGCCTCATTTTTAAAAATCCCGACTGATCCAGATGGATAATTCCTGGAAGAATATCCTCCAGACATCAGGTCCAAACTGACATATAGAGCTTATAGTCGCAGTTTAATATTGAGATGGGTCTATATTACTCTGGTTGCTACGGATCTTTACTCAGTTTTAAAATAGCGGATATTACGGCATATGCCCATGAGACCTGGGAAGGAGTCCCCTCCTGGACCTCCAAGAATGCCCCTCTCAAAAGAGGGAGGAGGATGGATAAAAATGTCTTATGCCATTCCATTGGGAATCTATCTGGACCAGGACATTTTAGTGTTTTTGCATGGGACAGAACCCTCTTAGAAGTAAAAATAATAAAAAAAAAATGTGGGCTGCAAATATTTAAGATTTGCACCGTTACTATGTATGCTGAAATTGCAACAAGTGGTCATAACTTTGTAATTTTTGTCATATTTTGACCCTAAATGTTGAACATAGTCTTCTTATCACCCTACCTTATGAACCCTGTAGGTGACATTTTTCAAATCCATGGGCAGGATGTGAAAAATGGCATCTGTACTGGCATGAGGTGGTATGATAAAAGGGCTATATTGAAAATTTGGGATGAAAATATTGAAAATGGCCAAAGTTACATGCGTGCTAGAAAATTTTGAACAACCGAGTGTAACTCGGACATTTTTTGGAGTTGTCTCACCAAGTTTTCAGCATGGCCTTTTTGTGACCGCACATCATGAAAAGTACCACAGTCATTTTGTTCACTTATCCAGAAAGGTGATTTCACAGAGCGACCATGCCATTATGCACCAGAGATGCGAAAACACATTTCAGGCAGGATGTGAAAAATGTCAGCTGTACTGTTCAAACGGAGGTGTGAAAAAATGGCAATACTGAAAATCTGGAATGAAAATATAAAAAATTGGTGAAGCTACGGTGTGTGATACAAACTGTACAATGTCGCTTATATGATCATTTATTTAATTCCACCAAATTTGCAACTGGGGTTCTTGGGACCCCACCATGAACAGTGGCACTGTCATTTCATAATCACCCAAAGGTGATTCCGCAGCAAATGCAAAATCACCTTTTGGGATGAAGTAATGAAATGACAGTGACAATGTTCAGGAGATGAGGTCCAAAGAACCCCATGCTGAAAATTTGGGGCCAAAATTCCTAAAAATGGTTGCGATATCAACCTAAGTTGAAAACCCCATTGACTGCCATTATACAGCGCTTACCTTTGATTCTTCAGTTTACCAGTCAGCTTTGAAGAGTGCAGACATGTCCAGGTCCTCAGAAGATGACAGTGCTGACCTGTAGAGGTAAGTATGGGTAAGGAGGGGTGCGGAGAGGTGGGTGCTCAGTGGGATGGTGGGGTTGGTGGAGGGGGAACTGGGGAGCCAATGAGGGACCATTTTCTTTTTCACAGATTAAGGAAAAAGAGATTGGGGGATGTTTTTCTTTATTTACAGGTATAACAAAAAAAATTGGGCACACTGAGGTGGGCTCCCAGTGTGCCACATGAGTTGGGGGGTACATGATGCTGACATAGGGAATGGGCACCCTGATGTGTGCATGGGAATGGAGGGTGCAGGGTGGACAGCACACAGTGGTAGGGAATGGGAGGGTTTTATTAGATGCCTGAGGCTGGGATAGGAGCAGGGAGGACAGAAGCAGTGGGAGGCAGTGAGAAGGTTTAATGAAAGATGTGGGCCCAGGGCTTGTGGGGGAGTGGAGGGTGCCTGTAGGGTGGACTGCAGCAGTGGGAGGGAGCAGGAGGGTTTGATTATATGCCCTGGGCTGGGACAGGAGCAGGGAGGACAGCAGCAGTGGGAGGGTTTAATGAAAGATGCCAGCCCAGGGCCGGGGGGGTGGAGGGTGCATGCAGGGTGGACTGCAGCAGTGGGAGGTAGCAGGGGGTTCTGCAGACTTGCAATGCCAGCTATGCAAATGAGAGGAATGAAGCACACTGTCTCATTGGTGTGGTTTATTTCTCTCAAGTGCGAGCTGTTCCCCGCTGTGAAATTCTGACAGCCATCACATTCAGCTTCAGTGGTCATTGGTGTGACAGGGTCACACCCAGTGTACAGTGCTCTGAATTGGACTTGTGCCTGACACATCTCTCAAATGCCATACTGTCCCAATGTGTTTCTTGCGTAAGCGCAAGGAAATACAAAAACACGATGTACTCCCATTATACTGTATGTCCATTTTTTTGTTCCTGAAGTTGATGAAAGTTTAAGTAGTGTAATGTGATATAAAACCCAAATCAATTGTCATACTGTCTCCCACCATATTAAGAAGTAAAATGAGCTTGACCGCTGTGTATTTTTGAAATGTCCTTGAAAAAACAGAACTGACATATCTGAGATAGAGTGATCAGACTGAGATAAGTGTTGTCCCACTGGTTTTTCAGTCATCTTCATTTTAATAGTATGTCTGTGTCCATTCATTCAGGTGTGGAGAGGTTGTCCTGTCTCTCCCACATACCTTGTTTGTGGACATCTCTTGCATTGAATGAAATAAACAACATTGCAAGATGCAATGTATAATTCCCCTGTATCCTGAGTTGTCTGCTTTGTGGAGTATTGATACAATCGAAAGGTAGTCGGTGTCATACATATTCCATTATTTTATTGTGCACTAACTCTTGGCATCCAGTACATGACATAATGGGGCTACATTGTGTTATGACTGTTTGCATACATTACGGATATATGATTCCTTCTGACTAGTTATCAATATATTGATGTTCCTCTGGGGGAAGGGGGTGGATTCCCCTGACTGACTGCCCTGATTGACTGGAGGGCAGTCAAGAGAGAAATGGCAAAAGGAGTGGAAAAGAGAGTCCAGTCTGGTTAGGGATGATTTGGAAGCAACACTGTAGACTACATCACTGTTGACAAAAATAGGTAGGAACATCTTCTGGACAAGAGCACGGCGGGACAGCGGTGGAATGCACCCACGATGTCTTTATAGGGCATGGAGTTTAAGGTGAAGTTTTTTGTGGATGGTATCTATGTGTTCAGAGAAGGTGAGGTTCAGGTCCAGCCAGATCCCAAGGTACCTAAAGGAGGAGTTGTCCTCAACAAAAGTCCCATCTAGGGTGTGGAAAGTAGGGAGGGAGTTAAGCCAACAGAGTCTCTACCTTGTGTCAAAGGTCCAAGAGACTGTCTTCTTGGTGTTCAAGAATAATTGGTCTGAGCGAAACCAGTGCTGGACCTTATCAAAGTCCAGTTGGAGTCAGAATGCTACATCATTGAGGGAGGGGCCAGATATATACAGGACAGTGTCATCTGAGTACATGTGGATGGAGGTGAGAGGACAGGTGGAGGGAAGGTCATTAAGAAAGATGGAGAAGAGTAGAGGGCCTAGTATGGAACCCTCTGGCACTCCTGTATTGATAGGGAGGGGAGGGGAAGTAGTGTCACTAATCCAAACAGATTGAGTTCTGCCTACAAGATAGGAGTAGAATTGCATGGGGTCATGATGTCACAGATGAAACCACGCACGTCACACCTGCGCGTGGAAAACAGCGTGTAACAAAGTAGCAGCACATAATATCATCCACACACAAACGCCACACACCCGATCCTTCAGTTTGTCTTTTGGGAGAAGCTCCGCCCCCTGCACCCCTTGTGTGGGGGGCTTTGCCTTCCCCACCTACGGGAATAAATATAATCAACTCCGTGGGGGTGTGGGCAGCAGAGCAAGTTAAAAAGCTGAATGAGGCACTTAGTCGTGGCCGAACAGTCATAATGTAAAAAAAATTTCCTGAGCAGGTTTCCCCTCATCTACTGCTGGGTCCGGTGCTCTAGCCACTCTGTCATGGGAGCAGCTCGACCGAGCACCTAACTGGCAGTGGTTACATCCATTTCCTCTTTGGTGCGGAGTGACTAGGGGTAGTGATATAGTCATATCACTCATATACCCCTGTCACTCTCATACAATATGTGCTACTGACTGCACAGTTCTTCAAGTGTGGTTTACTCCGCACTATACTGACCCAGTACCAATGGAATCAGCTGGTACAGTGGCTGCATATGACAGCCCTGCAGCTGACAGTTTGGCAAGCAGGAGGGGGTTGGAAACCATGTTGAAAGCCATGGCAAGATCTATAAAGATGGAAGAGGTGATGAGACCATGGTCTATACCTGTGAGTATGGAGTCAGTAAGCCTGAGGAGGGAGGAGGTAGTGGAGTGGCATTTCCTGAACCCAGACTGATAAGGTGTGAAGAAATAGGAGATAAGGGATTTCCGAGCTTCAAGCTCTCATACATATGAACCTTCTTATCTGATTTTCCACAAGACAGAGTATCCTTGCATACCAATCTTCATTTTCTACCAAAGGTGGTCTCTGATTTCATATTGAATCAGACCATAAACCTTCCCGTGTATTATTCTGAACATGTTAACAAAGGTGAACCATTACTCCATACATTTGATGTACTTAGAACACTACATTTCTATCATGATCGCACTAAGGACTGCAGAAAGCCTCCTCAGCTTTTTGTCTCATTCACTCCTGGGAAAGAGTCTGCACCTGTTATGAAACAATGCCTGTCCAAATGGCTGGCTCATTGTATTAAAATTTGGTAAGGAACTTCTGATGCTGCGCATGGTCACTCTACATGTGATGTGGCCACCTCTGTTTTCAGAGTGTTTCTGCAGCTGACATATGTGCTGCTACTACATGGAGCACTCTGCATACTTTCACTTAGCACTACAATCCAGACATCATGTCACAAAGATGTGTTGGATTTGGTCTTTTTGTTCTGCAAGGCCTTCTGTCTTGATTACACATCAGACTTTACCATCCTCGCTGGATATCCTGTGTACTGCTTGGGAATCATTCCAAAGGTGTTGCCCAGTGGAAGAGATATCCTTGATGAGGTTAGAACAGTTACTCACCATAACAGTAGATCTTCAAGAGAATGTCCTCCATTGGACCACAGCACTCCCACCCTCCTTCCCATTTTCTGAGGTATAAGCTGGCAGGTTTGCCCACTGCCTTCTCTGAAGGTGTCCAAAAGTGCCCTATATAGACTATATTTCCAGTCCCATGCCTCTGCTTGTATGTCGGTACTGGTTTGATCTCCTGATTCCTCACAGTTAGAGGCCCTCTGAGTTTGCTTCCAGTGAGGAACTAAGAAGCAAGGGGGCTGCCTACATTTTATAGGCATTGATATTACTTGTCAATGTGGGAGGCCCCCAGACAGAAAGTTTCTGAGTAGTCCTGATGCTGATGGCTTACAGTTCCAAAAGTATAGCCCAGTGGAGAAGATTCTAGCAAAGATCTACTGTTACGGTGAGTAACTGGTCTTTCCTTGGGACCAGAAAGCGTGACAGGCATAACAGATATACAGCATCCTACCGCCTAGCTCCAACGTCTACCTACAGACTCCTACTCCACATTACTGAGTTACCGACTGCACTGTTATCTCATCCAAATCAGTTGCAAAAGCACCCTACTACATTACACAAACACTTTCTACAGTAGTTATGCCAGTATTTACTTTGTACTTGGTGCTCACTGAGCCAGTAAGCTGTTGTACATTATGGGTATGGCACTTATTTTTACATCTTAGAAGAAAAAATTACTCACCTTAGTAATGTTGTTTCTTCTAATGGAGTCTTGCTATATTATGACAATTGCAGTATGACCGCAGGTTAGAACTGCTGCGGAGGTGAAATAGTTAACTTTCCATGCAGGCATGGAACTTAGAGCACGAGCTCGGTTGAAAACTCTGTCTGTTGTGCTTCAAACGCAAACTGTCAGATCTTTATGAGCTAAAACTCACTAAGGTTCTGTGTGGAAGCTGTAAACCCACACTAGCCAACTGGCTACTAACATAAACACTCATTTTTGGCCTAAACAAAGACTCAAGTCAGGAGACCCAAAATGCAAAACACAACACCAATTCACCCAAAAGGTAGGTGAAAACAACAAGATGGGCATCAAAAGGTGCCAACCCTGTACTGCCCACCCACATCCCAAAACAGAGGTTCTGAGAGGGGCAGGCAGGGAAGGAGGTCATAATATAGCAAGACTCCATTAGAAGAAACAACATTACTAAGGTGAGTAATTTTTTCTTCAAACAACATGAAGTCTTGCTATATTATGACAATTGCAGACTACACAGCAGTACCCCCATGGAGGAGGGACAGAACCTACCTAGGAAATAGGCTCTGAAGCATGACTGTGCCAAACCGAGCATCACTCCTAGCCTGGATGTCCAGGGAGTAATGCTTGGTAAAGTGTGAACTGTTTTCCAGGTAGCTGTTTGACATATTTCTAGAATAGAATGTCTCTGGCAGCAGCCAGAGAAGCAGCTGTACCTCTGGTAGAGTGAGCCCTCAGGCCTGAGGGGAACTTACCCAACTTCTCATAGCAGAATTGGATACAAGAGACAATCCACCTGGCAATGGATCTTTTAGTGGCTGGCTTCCTTTACCAACTTCGCCATAGGTGAGGAACAGTTGAAGGGAGTCAAACCTATGACCCTTGGTACGCTCTATGTAGTAACTAAGGGCTCTCTTCACATCTAGGCTGTGCAGCATCCTCACCCCAGAGGAGGAGTGGTCAGTGAAGTACACTGGAAGTGAAATAGATTGATTAAGGTGGAAATCTGAAACCACCTTAGGCAGGAACTTTCTGTTAGTCTGAAGGACCACCTTATCTCTGTGAAAAGAGATAAACTCCTGCTCCACTAACAACGCTTGTAATTCACTTAAGCGTCTGGCAGAGGTGATGGCTACCAAAAACACAGTTTTCCAAGTCAAGTACTTGAGCTCAGCTGAAGACAAGGGCTCAAAGGGGGGTTGCATAAGCTGAGCAATGCAAACATTAAGATCCCAGGCAGTGGCAGGATCACTGAATGGAGGGTTGATGTGAAACAACCCCTTCAAAAACTTGGAAAATACAGGATGAGCTGAAAGGGAAGAGGATTTACCTGCTGAAATAAAAGCAGACACAGCTGCCAAGTGCACCTTTAGGGTAGCTGGTCTCAGCCCCAAAGAATTCAGGTGGACCATATAATCCAGGACTGTGGGTAGATCATCAGAGACTGGGGAAATATGCTTTTCCGAGCACCATATGGAAAACCTTTTCCATTTGGAATTGTAAGTAGCCCAGGTGGAAGGCTTCCTTGCGGCCTTCAATATATCCATTACACCTTGGGAAAGGTGTAAATCAGCAAACTCTAACTCTTCAAGAACCAAGCCTTGAGATTGAGAGATTTGAGATTCGGGTACCAGACCCTTCCCTGGGCACAGGTTAACAGATTGTGATTCCTGGGAAGAACAGGGAGGATGGACTGCTAAGGACAGCAGGAGTGGATACCAGGGCTGTCTGGCCCAATCAGAGCTATCAGAATGACTTTGCATGATTGGGATCTGATTTTGACTAGCACTTTGAATAGGAGAGGAAAGGGAGGGAAGGCATAGAGAAACTTCCCCTCCCAACTGAGGGCTAAGGCATCCAGTGGGAGTGAGCCCAACACTGGGGGCCTGCAGCAAAAAAGAGGAAGTTGGTGATTGTCTGGGGCTGCAAAAAGATCTATCTGTGGGGTGCCCCATCTGGCAAATACTACTCCCAAGACCAGGAGATCCAGTGACCATTCGTGGTGGCCCTGGGAAATCCTGCTGAGAGCATCTGCCAGGACATTGTCCTTGCCTGGGAGCTGAACTGCTGTATGGGAGGTGTTCAGGGAGTAAGCCAGAGACCACAACTTCATCGCTTCGGTGCACAAGGCCATAGACCGAGTGCCCCCTTGCTTGTTGATGTACCACATTGTAGTGGTGTTGTCTGTTCTGACCTGAATACTCTTGTTCTGAACAGATTTGGAAAAAGCTTGAAGTGCTAGAAAAACTGCTCTGAGCTCCAACAGGTTGATGTGAGCAGAGATTCCTGGGAGACCACAGACCCTGGGTGGTGAGGTCACCCATGTGAGCTCCCAGCCCAAGAGGGACGCATCTGTAGTAAGATTAGAGAATGAGACTGAGTGACAAAAGGAACCCCTTGTCTCAGGTTGCTCTGATCCTGCCACCACTTGTAGGGCTTGGATCAGGGTTTGAGTTACTGGGATCAGCTTGGTAAGAGGATCCTTTCTTTGAGACCAAAAAGCTCTCAAATGGAACTGGATGTCCCTCATCTGAAATCTTGCTCCTTGCACTACTGCTGTGGAAGCAGTCATGTGTCCTAGGAGCTGCAGAAAATGCCTTCCTGGCCGGGAGACCTGCAGGGTAAATGAGGAGTCCTGGCTTCCTGTGTGTTCAGTTCTGCGCCTATGAAGGTAAGAAGCTGGACCAGCTCTAGAACTGACTTTGAGAGATTCAGAAGGAAACCTAGAGAGGTAAGCAGTTGCTGCGTTATCTGAAGGTGTAAATTGACCTGGTCTGGGGACTGGCCTACTAAGAGCCAATTGTCCAGGTAAGGAAAGATGGCAATCTTTTGCCTTCTTAGGTGAGCAACTGCTACAGCCAGGCATTTGGTGAATACCCTTGGGGCAGAAGTGAGGCCGAAGGGCATTGCTCTGAACTGGTAGTGGCCTGAAGGCAGCTCGAACCTGAGGTACTTCCGATGGGAGCTTCTGATGGGAATATGGAAGTAGGCATCCTTGAGGTCCAGGGAAGCTAGCCAGTCCCCTGGCCTTAGAGAGGGTAGGATTATTCCCAGAGTCACCATTTTGAACTTTGGCTTTAAAAGGTGCTTGTTTAAATATCTGAGATCCAGGATGGGCCACCATTCTCCTGTCTTTTTTGGGGTAAGGAAGTACCTGGAGTACAAACCTTTGCCCTGGTGTAGAGGAGGAACCCTTTCCACAGCTCTGAGAGCCAGGAGGGTAGAGACCTCTGCCTCTAGGTCGAGTGCCTCTGATGGAGTTGCAGGTGGAAAAGATCTGGTTCTCAGCTTTGGAAATTTTTTGAAGCTGAGAACCAGTCCCTTGCTTACTACTTCCAGGACCCACTTGTCTGATGTTAAAGACTTCCAGTCCTGAACAAAGTAAGCCAGCCTGCCCCCTACAGGTAGAGGAGAATCGGCCCTGGCAATCCCATCAGGGTGCCTGCTTGGCAGGGGCTTTGGGCTGGGGGGTGGAAGCAGACCTGCTTGTACCCCGTCTGCCTCTCCCTCTAAAGAACCCCCTTTGAGCATAGGCAGAGGAGGAAGCTTGGGCTTGGTAAAAAGGCCTATGAAAAGACCTGTCCCTGCCTCTAGGAAGCTTCTTTTGAGGAGTGGCCTGCCTTTCCTTGGCCTGTGCACTCCTATAGGTGGTCCTATATTCATCCATTTTCTTCATGTAATTCTCTGTTTGCTCCCCAAATAGAGAATTTCCCACAACAGGAAAATCCATGGCCTTAGACTGGGTATCCTGAGACAGGGTAGCACATCTGAGCCAAGCCACCCTGTGAAGTGCCACAGATCTAGCCATGACTCTTGATGAAACATCATTAGAGTCCACTGCAGCATGAAATTGCACCTTGGATGCCTCAATACCATCCATAGCCACCTGTTCCAGCTCCCTGGCAAGCTGGTCATGGATTTGTTTTGCTAGGGTCAGCACAGTATCCCATCTGGATTTCTGGTACCTAGCAGCATAAGCCATATAATTTGCTTGTCTGAGTCCCAAAGATGCTGACATGTACTGTTTCTTTACCATAGCATCAATCTTCCTGGAGTCCTTCTCAGGGGGTGTGAAGCTAGGGGAATATTAGCCTTGTCACAGGCTGCAGCCTGCACTACCCCCACATGGCTGCATTGTTGAGTGAGGAAATCAGTGTCGGAGCCTGATAAGGTATACCTCTTGTCCATCCTTTTATCCACAGGAGGTATAGTGTGAGGAGTTTTTAAAACTTTTACTGTCTGTTTCAAAAGATTTATGCAAAGGAATAGACAGTCTCCTAGACTCTGGAATATCCATCATTTCTACATAGTCTGGCTCCTCTTGGTCATCAACAGCTTCCTCAACAGGGAGCTGGAGAGTTTCAGCAACTTTTTTATAAAACATGAAATGAGAAGGGGACTCAGAAAGCCTTGGAAGAGAAACCCCTAGGGGTCTATCTGGAGAGATGTCCAGATCAATGGGCACATCCAGATCTTCAAAACCATATTCACTCTCCTCATATTCCTCTTCCCCCTTCCCCGGTTCATAAAAATCCTCAAAATCATAATCTTGAACCGGTGGAACCGGCCGAACCGAACAGCTTACCTGAAGGTGTCAGTTCGGTCGGAACCGGAGAGAGAGACTGGACAATTTGAATTGCTTTAGCTATTTCCTCAGCAGTTGGGGAGAGAACTTTTGGCTGTACACTAGCTGACTTTCTAGTCCTTTTTGCTGGAACCGGCTCCTCAGAACCGGCTCTTCGTTTGCCCGAGGAAGTATCGCCCTGGTCAGAGGGCACTCCCTCCGGTTCGGTTGGCACCAAACCGGGCTGGCCATCCGGGTCAGCGGACTTTTTGGCCTCCCTTTCCCTGAGCCTACCAACTCTCTTATCTATGGTGGCAGCAGGGAAATTGTGACAAATCTGGCAGTCTGAATTGAGGTGGTCAAACCCCAGACAATAGACACATGTGGTGTGTGGGTCAGCCTTAGCAAAAGCTTCCCCACAAACACTACAGTGTTGAAACCCAGTGGGTCCGGGTTTTCTTTTGGGTTTCTCAGACATAATGCCAGCCTAACCAACTTGCCCGTTTATGGCAATCCACCAAGCAAGACACCCTTATCGGTTCCCAACCATGTCACGGGTCGTGGAAAAAACCGTAATGAAATCCGATTTTTTTAGAACCGATAAGAACCGGAACCGCACTCTAAAAAGGACTAGTAGATTTTAAATACAACCTGATCGGTTCAAACCAAACCGATAAAAATTACAAGTTCCACACAGAAAAAATAAATGTAAAACCTATCTATTACTTACATTACCACAGACAGAGCTTGAACCGACCGGTTGCGGTTTAATTCGCTAAAACTGAAAAATAATACTTTTAAACTGACAAAATGAACCAAGCAGAAGGAGAAATCTCCAGAGCGACTGTTCAGTGAGGCCGAGTAAAGAATCTGACAGTTTGTGTTTGAAGCATAACAGACAGAGTTTTCAACCGAGCTCACGCTCTAAGTTCCATGCCTGCATGCAAAGTTAACTATTTCACCTCTGGAGCAGTTCTAACCTGCGGTCATACTGCAATTGTCATAATATAGCAAGACTTCATGTTGTTTGAAACCTTCTGTTCCACATGGAGAAGTTGTGTTCCACATTTTCCCACTGAGACTTCAAAGCAGAAATTCATAATAGTCTGTCACACTCAGTAGAGGTGGGCAAGCCAGGAATTTTTCAGCTAGAGTCAAGCCAGAGACAAGTCAGGGGCCTGGCTTGACTCTATGAATGAAAACACGAGCTGAGTCCTGGCTACTGCAGGCTGTTCCCTACATAGAAGTGGAATGTTGCAGACACTATACTAACTGCTCAGGCTGACAAAATGCTTACTTTGACCATAACTGGCTTGGCTTGACCTTGGCTCTCAGATGATTATAGAGGTCAAGCTAGGCTAGGCACTACAATGCCTGTTCTGGCTTGACCACTTCTAATGCTGTTATCAGCAAATACTAGTACACTAATACAGACACTGTTCTAAACTTGCAATGTCATGCTTGATGATACATCACATGCTTTGCCCATTTGTCACACAACATTTCACACATCTGGGGCTGGGCAATGAAAGTTTGAGAGCTATGTCCCCCATGTGGGTAGCTAACAGGCTGCCACTGGGCCGGACAGCTGACAGACATCAAAAGTGAGCCTTTAATTTATGCCATAGTGCATCTGAAATTATTAATAAACTCCTAATGATCATGATACTGTATAGGTTTTTGGCTATTTTCCTTGCTGGAATAACGGTAGTCTATCTGTAAACAAGTACAAGAAATGGAGAAGCTTACCGCATACCTGAGATTACAAAAGCAAACATTTTTGGGAAGATGGCTCCCTTTTTTCCACTTTCAGGCAGAGAAAGAGAATGAAACTGTGCTGAATATTATGACATTATACTCTTAACTTTAAGTGTGTACTCTTTTAGGAATGTTGGCCTTCCCGGGATCTATAATGAATTATGAAACTCTGGATTTTAGAGAGTGAGAACTTTGGAATCTTGGTTCTCTTTGCTCTTCACTCCCACTTAATTAACCTAATTAACCTCCTTTTCTGTAAAATAACTACTATCTACCATTAATTAATTATTAATCCAGGAACCCTATAGGTAACTCTAGAGAATGTATATTATATTTAACACTATAGTATAATGATTACCCCCTTATGTGGTGCCATCAATTGCGATTAACATATTAATAGTAAGAAATACCTCTCCTCCTCAGAGGTCCTTTGCGGTCCCCTATTCCAGCCCATAGTTTACAGTTTTATTCTAATCTCTCCACTGGGTCTGTGCCTTTACCGCCCCCCTTCCTTTTTTTGTCCCTTTGTTAATGGTGTTTACTGGTTTGTGTACTTTGTTCGCCCTTGTATTTACATTTTTTTCTTGGTTAATCTTTTAAAGTCCTATTGTGAGTACATCATTGGTCTATTGTTTTGAACTATATATGTATACATGTTGAGATGTAAAAGTTTAATAAAAGTTATATTTAAAAAAAAAATCCATCAGTTGGTCCACATAGTAAAAGATAACAAGAGTAGGCACTGAAAAATAAAATGACTATACTTGCATGTAACCCCACCCCCAAATGGTGGGGGCTTACCTGCTTCCTCCTCATTGCTCAGACTGGAAACGACTGCTTGACATCTCATGCTCACTCTGGCCCCCAATGGCTGCAGCCTGTATGGGGAGCAGAGGAGTGCATCTCTGAGCACTGCTTGCTCGGCAGCTCAGAAATCTTTGCACAGCTCCTGTGTGCATGTATGAGCAGCCACTTGCTCAAACATGTGAGATGATGTGCAGTTCAAACTCTTTCTAGTAACAATGTAAACTCAAATCAGAGCAAAAAACAAATGAAAATAAATCAATAAGAAATGAACTGTACATAGAAACCCCAAATGCCACTAAAATAACCAGCACACCTGGTATAATATCTACAAATAATTCAGAAGTATTAAGTGAAAAAATAATGAGTTAAAAGTAAACAACAAAGGTTAAAGAACTGAAAAAACAAACAGAAGAAACAGAGAAAGCAGAGAACATAAAAATCTCAGTGGACGCAGCACTGATGTAGTACCAATAACAGCATTGCTGCTTTCTACCTACAAAAAACTGCAACTAAGAACAGCAAAGTCTCTTCCTCATAGTGTAGCACCAATATCTCAGTCACTAGTGAATACTCAAGGAGGAACTTGAAAACAGCTAGCTTCAATAAGAATCAATAGAGTATTGATGAAGTCTTTAAAGAGGGGATCCTCCTGGCAGAAAGCTTGAAGCATGGCTTTTATTTCTTGGAGTGCCACATCCATGCAGCACTTTTTGTCACTAGGTGAGACATTGGTCCAGGAGTCCCTTTGAAGTGCCCATTTATCCCGCAGGTCAGAGAAATCCACGGGTTCAGCTGAAATTTCCAGGTGACGAGTTTGGAGCTCTTGTAGCACCGATTCAGGATTGTCAAATAGTTTAGTACGATCGGCAAAGTGTACTCAAAGCTGAGCCAGAAAGGGAGTAGAACATTTAATTTTATGTGTTTTCAAGGTATGAAGAACTGGAGCAAAGGCTCTGTACTTTGCCAGTAGGGTGGGAGAAATAATCACTGTCAAAATATAGCTGCATGTCTTTATAGAGTATGCTCTCTTTTCGCCAAGCCCTCTGAAGAAGATCCTGTTTAATAGAATAGTTATAGAATTTGACAAAGATTGACCAGGAATGTGCTGAAGGGGTTGTCAGCTTCTGCAATAATGCTCGATGAGCTCTCTCAATGGGCAGAGAGCTGAGATCATCTATATCCAAAATAGTAAGCAAAAATGATTGCAGGAAAGAAACTAAATCCCCTGTGCCCTCAACTCCCTCTGGAAGACCATACATTTTCAAATTGTTTTGTCCGGAGTGATTTTCTAGGTCCTCACAACATTTGGTCAAGTACTGGCAATCCTGCAACACACAAATAAGGACCAGCTCTATTCATTCAGGTGTCAGTATCTGTAGCTTGTTTGGATAACCTAGCCAACTTTGGATTCCAAAGAGGAAATAGAATCCTTAAGCTCTGAATTAATAGAGTGAGATTCCAGGTGAAACTCCTTGAGCTCCTGGTAGAGAGCCACAATAGTGGGGTCAAACTGGGGCTGCACCAGTGCTCCACTTTCAGCCATGTCCCCAGGCTTCATAATAGATTGTGATGTATGTATGGTGTTAGCAGAGAGATCCTGGTCAGACGAAACAGCTTTTGGTTTCTTCACTTTGCCCATGCATTAAAGAAATACTTCTATGCAAAATAAATGAAAAACAAATAAGAAAATATAAATTACAGAGGCTTATTAAGTGGCCAGAGATAGAGCACCTTAATTAGCTGGCCATGCTGCTTGATGACATAACCAGAAGCCCTGCAGCTCGAACTCTTTCTAAGCACTCTATTTACCCACCAAGGAACCAAACTGCATCTCATCGCCACACCTGTAGCCATTAATATGGACCCTTTCTAGTGTGCTCTAGCCTCAGGGACATCAGCAAGGCATCAGGGGGCATGTAGGCACTAGGAGGTGGAGGAAGTGAGATAACATGAGTTTGTACCCATACGTCAGTGTGGCTGCCAGCCACACTTGGAAGGGAAAGTCACTTTGCCTTGCAGGGGGATGCATACCAAAGCTCCCAAAAGAGCCAGGAGAGCCCTAACAGATACTATACCAGCATCAGAGTGTGATATTGACTATGAGAGTCAGTTCATGCAAACACAGGGCAGCAGGCTTAAAAGAAAACTTTATTACTATGGTTAGGAATCAGACCTCACTTCTATGTTAAACCCCAAATTTTGCACTTTAATAACTTTGCAACCATTGGATCAATTCACTTGAAATTTTGCATGCACTTTCTGGTGGTTCCACCATGCCGCAGCTATATGGATTTTGCTGACTGACAGAACAGTAATGGCACAACAGTGCCAGTTGGTGTTGTGCCATTGCTGGGGTAAATTGTGTTTTCTGTGGGGGGCTTTGCCTCCTGCAGCCCTGCAGTTTAAATAACCAACTCCAAGTTGGAGTTGGCTCGGGGAGGGGGTGAACACTCCGGAGGCAGCAGTGTCTGGAACCCAGTGGACCATCACAGTGAACTGTTGAAAATGTCGCTGTATTCCCATCACTGTTGCAATGTGATACCCTTTCTGGTACCATAGATCTCTAGATTTGGGAAGTTTTGTTCTGGTCGGATGTATGGGTGTGGAGCTACGGAGTGCCACAAAATGTGAAAATTACCACTTTTAGGGCAATTTCTTTGTCACACTGTTTCACCAAAGCTGCTTGATGGTTTGGTCTGAACCTTTCAGGGTATATGGGATCTGGGGTGCAGATGTGCCTTTTGAAGCTTTGGTGAAAAAATATTAATCTGTTCAAAATTCATTAAAATTTCAAGTTTGCAATTATTTCCTATGGGAAAAATTAGATGTCCCATGCAAAAGTACCATTTCTGTTTTGTGAAAGTGCCATTCTCTTTCACAAATGGGTCCAGTTCTTTCGTGCTTCTACCATCTGGTTTTCAGTTAGCGATGTGGAAAAAATGATATAATTCAAAAATAACTGTCCCTTGGTAAACACCAGCACTTGTGTTTACCTATTCAAGGCCCAAAGAACAGTATTCTGTGGTTAGTTTTGAGAAATAATGCTCAGAAATATATATATATATTTTTTTATTGGCCTGTTTTCAGTGTTGCAAATATGTGACATGTCGCAAATTGTGACACTACTTTTAGAAAGTGCTGCAAATTCAGGCACTGTTTCACTAAACAACTGGGGTTATGTCACACAATTTGTGACACTACTTTTGTTACACTGTGTATTTCTTTGTCACTGCATTGTAAATACACTGTTTGGGCTAATAAGCTGAAATTTTAAGGGTGCAAAGGACATGCCCCACACTTGAGCCTTTTGGTGGTTTGCAGATAAAAATTTCATTTGTTCCATTGTTATAACATTCCAACGTTTAGTAATTTCCCATGGGATAACATTGTAGAGCTTGGGGTAAGTTTTGGGGGGCCTATATCTTGAAAATCATTCGAGATACAGATTTTTCGTGAACTGCAGCTTTAGGTGTACTAAACAGTTATGCATGTTTGCAGGCCTTGATTACAACCGCATTGGGAATTTTTATCATTGCTCCTATGATGACTGTGATACTGTGCCATTGACAGCACAAGGGTTAATTGCAATGTCTTTGCTCCTGCATTCCCACATGTGGATACAATTATGGAGTGATGGGAGTGGAGGGCCCAGAGGGCCCTGTGCTTCCACAGGGAGATGAGGGTTAATTACAATGTCTCTAGGATAGATAGTGTGCTCCCACATGAAAATCAGGGACAATTACAATATTCATGCAAGGGAGCACAGGGCCCTCTGGGCCATGTGCTACCACAACACACTATGTACTGATGGGAGCACTATGTACTGATGGGAGCACAAGGCCCAGAGGGCCCTGCACTACCACATGGAACTGAGGGACAATTACAATATACACGGATGGGAGCACAAGGCCTGGGCCCTGTGCTTCCATAGCTCAGTATGGACTGATAGAAGTGCAGGGCTTGGAGGGCCATGCGCGCTGACATGGAAGGGAGGGACAATTACAATACACATGGATGACCTGGTCCTGTGCTCCCACAACTCACTACTGACTGATGGGGCCCTGTGCCTCCCACATGGAACTGAGGGACAATGGGACTGCAATGCCTACATGGACTTAGGTTATGGTTCATCTCTGTATCTGTTGGAATTAATTGTTGGCACATATATGATCTTATTCAGGGTGTTGCGGTCACTTTCTGTCATGTGTGCCCCCCCTTAAATGTTACTTATTTTGGAGTTAGCATTAGGGTTTGGGTTTGGGTGTGGATGAGGTTATATGTCTGTTGCAGTTAAGGGGGGGTACATTTCTGATGTTGCTTAGTGTGCTGAAGTACACCTTCTGTCATGTGTGCCCCCCTTAAATATTGCAGATTAGGGTATATCTCTGTTGGAGTTAAGGGGGGCCCATTTGTCATATTGTTCAAGGTGCTGGGATACATCTTCTGTCATGTGTGCCCCCCAACTTAAATATTACTTGTTCTAGCCAGCCTGGTGGCACTGAGGGTTGAGGCGCTGGATGCCACACCTCGCGCTATGCTGGCAACCCAGTTTTGGGAACAACCTTGGGTCATCAGGGTGCCAGCAAGGTGGGTGGGCAGAGCAGGATCAAGCATGCCAATGGGCAGCTCTCCTCTCCCAAGGGTGGTGTGGGTGAGTTGGCACCCCCATAGTTCCGCTCCCACTGGGGGGAGGTCTGGTGGGTAGCATGGGTGGAGAGGGGCAGTAAATAGGAATGGGAAGCCGAAAGGGCTGATCTGGAGCCATGGGATGCATAGTGTGCCTCCACAAGCTCACACGGCTGTGTGTTGGGGCTTCGGGGGGGTGGGGAGAAAAACCTGTAAAACCCTATGTGTTCCCATCACCAGTTGGTGGAAGAAGGTGACAGGGACCAAACAGCTTTACAAAAAAAATTGTTACTTGTTCTGCAGTTAGAGCAATGGTTTGGTTTCAGGGTGGGTTAGGTTATATGTCTGTTAGTTAAGAGGGGGGCACATATCTGATGTTGCTCAGGGTGCAGAGGTACACCTTCTGTCATGTGAGCCCTCCCTTAAATATTGTGGGTTAGATTATATCTCTGTTGGCGTTAAGGGGGGCACATATGTCATATTGTTCAGGGTGCCGGGGTACACGTTCTGTTGTGAGTGCCACCCTTAAATATTACTTGTTCTGCAGTTACTGTTACAGTTTCAGTGCAGGTTAGGTTATATGTCTGTTGTGCTTAAGGGTGGGCATATATCTGATATTGCTGAGGTACACCTCCTGTCATGTGTGCCCCACTTAAATATTGTGGGTTAGGCTATGTCTCTACTAGAGTTAAGGGGGGACACATATGTTATATTGTTCAGGGTGCCAGAATACACCTTCTGCATTATGTGCCCCCCTTTAAATATTACTTGTTCTATAGTTACAGTTATGGTTTCTGTGTGTAAGTTATATGTCTGTTACAGTTAAGGGGGGGCAGATATCTTATGTTGCTCAAGGTGCTGATGTACACCTTCTGTCATGGGTACTCCCCCTTAAATATTGTGGGTTACATAAATGAGGAACAATTACAGTATGTATCCATGGGACCACAGTGCTCAGAGAGGGCCCTATGCTCCCACATGGACATATGCATATGGTTATGGACTGCTGGGAGTGGGAGCACAGGTCACGTAGGGCCCTGTTGTCATAAATGGACATATGGATACCATTATGGACTGATGGGAGCCCAGGGCTCAAGGGGGCCATGCACTCCCTCATGTAAATGAAGGACAGTCACAGGACCTGGATGTAAAACATGGTTAATTACATGCACAGGTTCCTTTTCTAAGTTGTGAATAACTTCATGATTACACCATCTCAAAAACAAAGGAAATTCCTTGAAAAAACATTTGTTAATGCATCTGTTAGGGTTCACATTAACACAACAAAAGTATGGGAATGTGGTGATAGGCTTCCCAAATGGGTATAGAGTTAGGGTTATAGATAGGGATGTGTTTAGGGTTAGGGTTATGGATAGGGATGGATTTAGTGTTAGGGTTAGGGGTATGGTTAGGGTTAGAGTTAGGGTTAGGATTAGGAACTGGGGTTAGGGTTACAGTTGGGGTAAGGGTTAGGGTTGGGAACATGGTTAGGTTATGGGTTAAGGTTGTTTTTAGTATTAGGAATAGGGTTAGCGTTGGGTCTAGGATTAGAGTTGGGGTAGGATTTGGGTTAGGGTTAGGTTTAGGGGTAGGTTTAGTGCTAGAGTAGAGTTTATGGTTAGGGTTTGGGTTAGGGTTAGGGTAAACGTTTGCTTTAAGATTAGGGTTAGGGTTATGGTTAGGATTAGGGTTGGGTGTAGGGTGACATGAAGGGTTAGGGTTGTTTTTAGTATTAGGGATAGGGTTAGAGTTAGGGTTGGGTCTACGGTTAGGGTTGGGGTTGGGTCTAGGGATGGGGCAGGGGTAGGGTTAGGGTTAGGTTTAGGGTTAGGGTTACGGTTTGGGTTAGGGTTACAGTTGGGGTAAGGGTTAGAGTTAGAGTTGGGTTTAGGGTGAGGTTAAGGGTTAGGGTTGTTTTTAGTATTAGGGATAGGGTCAAGGTTGAGTCTAGGGTTAGGGTTGGGGTAGGGTTTAGGGATGGGGTAGGTGTAGGATTTGGGTTAGGATTAGGATTAGGTTTAGGGTTAATGTTTGCTCTAGGGTTAGGGTTAGGGTTGCGTTTAGGTTTACGGTGAGGGTTACAGTTATGGTTAGGGTTATGTTTAGAGTTAGTGTTGGGTTTAGGGTTTCAGTTAGGGTTAGGGTTGGGATTAGGGTTAAAGCACAACCTATGTGGGAGCTTCCCCATTCATTCCAGTAGGAGTTTTGAGAAACCACTACATACTTTCGCAAAAGTGAAACCTTTGTGCGAGTTTCCCCATTAATTTCAATGGGACTTTCGTGAAACTACCAGGAACTGTACTTTCATGAAAGAACAGCCTTTGTACAAGCTTCCCCATTCATAGAATCATAGAGTTTGATGGCAGATAAGGACTGCTTGGCCCACCCAGTCTGCCCATTTCCCTACCTATTGGATAAGTTCCAGATCCTAGTTAACCAACAGCCTACTTCCTCATACCCCACCACTATAATTGCCTTACATCTGTCCCATGCATTCTTGAATTCCCCCACTGTTTTTGACCACATGACCTCCTCAGGAAGGCCAGACATCCACCACCCTCTCTGTAAAAAAATACTTCCTCATGTTGCCTCTGAGCCATCCCCCCTCTATCTTTAAGTTGTGCCTCCTTGTTCTTGCACATCTTTTTTTCTGAAAGAGTTACCCTCTTGGACTTTGTTGATTTCCTTGAAGTACTTGAAAGTTTCTATCATGCCACCCCCTTCCCTCCTTTCCTCGAGGGTATACATATCAAGCTTCTTTAGTCTCTCTTCATATGGTATCTGGTACACACCCTGCACCATTTTAGTTACCCTCCTCTGGACTGCCTCCATCCTGTCTATGTCCTTAGAAAGATGGGGTCTCCAGAACTGCACACAGTACTCCAGATGGAGTCTCACCAACTGTCTGTACAGAGGGACGACAATTTCCTGTTTTCTACTGGTGATGCCTCTCCCAAAGAATCCCAGTATCCCTCCAGCCCTCTTTATTGCCTTCTCACATTGCCTGCCTATCTTTAGGTCATCTGATATGACTACCCCCAGGTCCCCTTCCATTTTTGTTGTTAGTATCTCTGCCCATTTTGTACTCTTCCCCTGGGTTTTTGTTTTCCAGGTGCATTACTTTGCACCTCTTTACATTGCATCTAAGATGCCATAGTTTTAACCATTCATCCAACCTTGCCAAGTCCCTTCTCATCCTTTCCAGCCCCCTTGTGTATCAACCCTGTTGCAGATCTTTGTGTCATCTGCAAAGAGGCATACTTTTCCTTCCAGTCCCTCTGCAATGTCACTTATAAAGACATTAAAGAGGACCGGCCCCAGTACTGAACCCTGTGGTGCTCCACTAGTAACCCCCCTTTCTTCAGAGTGGACTTTGTTTACTATTACCCTCTGTATCCTGTTGTTCAGTCAGTGTTTTGCCCAGGCTACCACCCTGGGACCCACTCCCCGGCTGGCTAACTTGTTTATTAATCTTTTGTGTGGGACTATGTCAAATGCTTTGCTAAAGTCTAGGTAGGCCATGTCCACAGCCCCTCCCTGCTCTACCACTTTGATCACCCAGTCAAAGAAATCTATTAGATTCATCTGACATGACCTTCCCACTATGAATCCATGCTGCCTTGGGTGCTATGCCCCGCTGGCCTCTAGGTACTCAACAATTCTTTCTTTCTTTCAGAAATGATTCCATCATTTTCTCTACCACTGAGATCAAACAAACAGGTCTGTAGTTTCCTGCCTCTGCCTTGCTCCCACTTTTGTGAAGGGGAATCACATCTACCTTCCTCCAGTCCTCAGACACCACATCCTCCTCCCATGATTTGTTAAAAAGGGTAGTCAGTGGTGTCACAAGTTCAACCCTTATTTCCTTTAGAATTCTGGGGTGAATCCCATCAGGCTCCATTGCCTTAGCCATCTTGAGTTTTAGGAGTTCTTTCAGAACCCTTTCTTCTGTGAATGGACGGGTATTGACTCCCCCCCATCCAGAGTGCTTCTATTGTTTGGTTTAGATACATCCCCCTCCTCTTCTTTTGTGAATACTGAACACAAGTATTCATTCAGTATCTCTGCCTGTTCACTGTCACTATCTGCCCACTCCATTCCCCTTTATTAAACCTCACTATCCCTCCCTTGGTTTTTCTTTGCTCACTAAAGTACCTATAAAAGCTTTTAACCCCTTTCTTAACTGAGTTGGCTATCTTTTCCTCGGTTTGGGCCTTTGCTGTTTTGACTGCCTTCTCTGCTTCCTTCTGCTTTAACAGATACAGTTCTCTGTCCTTCTCTTTCTGTGATTCCTTATACTTTCTGAATGCTACCTTTTTCTCCCTAACCTTCCCTGCCACCTCTTTTGAGAACCATAGTGTTTTTTTCCTTTGTTTTGTTTATTTGCTTCACACAAAGGCTTGTTGCCTCTGCGATGGCAGTTTTGATTTTTCCCCATTGTTCCTCCACCTCTTCTTCCTGCCCTTTTGCTAGTACATTCCTTAGGCATTCCCCCATTCTGCCAAAGTTAGCCCTCCAAAAGTCCAGAACCCTTGCTTTTGTTTGGCTTGACTCTACAGCAGTGTTTATTGTGAATCACACTGTCTGGTGGCTGCTTGTTCCCAGATGGCTACCCACTTCTAAATCTGAGATCCTCTCACTGTCCCCGTTTGAGAGTACCAGGTCTAAGACTGCCCCCCCAAGTGGGTTCCAACACTAGCTGCCTGAGGCATGCCCCCTGTAGGGCATTGAGAATGACTTTGTTCTTGGATGTGGCTGCAGCAAATGTGCTCCAGTTAGCATCTGGCATATTCAGGTCCCCCATTAACAATATATCCCCATTTCTGATATTCTAAGGATGTCTCCTATCATGTCCTTGTCCATTTCCTCCACCTGAGATGGGGGTCTGTATGGAACCCCGTGTGGATTGTGGCACCATTTCCTGTCTCAGAGGTGACCCACTGTGCCTCCTCTCCTCCCTGTTTACCCTTTAGTTCCATTTCTATGGGACTTTCACAAAAGTACAGCCTTTGTGCAAGCTTCCCCATTCATTTCTATGGGACTTTTGTGAAAGTACTAGGTACTTTCGTGTAAGAACTGCCTTTGTGTGAGCTTTCCTCATTAAGTTTTTGGGACTTTCATGAAAATACTAGGTACTTTCATGAAGGAACAACTTTTGTGTGAATTTCCCCATTAATTTCAATGGGATTTTTTGCAAAAATGCTAGGTACTTTTGTGAAAGTACAACCTTTGTGCAAGCTCCCTATTCATTACAGTAGGATTTTCATGAAACTATCAGGTACTTTCATGAAAGTACAACCTTTGTGCTCCCCATGGATATATGCATGTGGTTATGGACTGCTGGGAGTGGAATGACAGGGCCCATAGGATATAATGGATACCATTACAGACTGATAAGAGTGCTGGGCCCTCTGGGCTCTGCTCTTCCACACATAAATCTGGAACAATTACAATATGAATGCATGGGAGCACTCTACCTTTACGGACAGATGGGCATGCAGGGCCTGTAGGACCCTGCACTACCATGTATGGATACCATTATGGAGTGATGGGAGCACAGGGCCTGGGGGGGCTCTGTGCTCCCACAGGGAGATGAGGTTTAATTAAATGTCTCTACGCTTATGCAGAGATGGACATATGGATAACATTATGGAGTAATGGGAGCACAGGGCCCTCCACAGGGAGATGAGGGTTAATTATAAAATCTCTACACTTATGGATAGATAGGAGTGCATGGCCCAGAACGCCTTGTGTTTTCACACAAAAATCAGGAACAATTACAATATTCATGCACAATACACTATGGACTGGAGGAAGCACAGTGACCAGAGGGCCCTACGCTCCCAACCAAAGTGAAAGATTAAACTTTCTCAAAATGAGAAATTCATTTTAAAATGTCATTAATACATCAGATAGGTATTTCATATTAAGTGCCAAAGTATGGAAATGTGGTGTTAGGGTTCAAACCCTAACCTCACCCCACCAAACCCTACCACTCATCCCGCCCCACCCTCTAGAGACCAACATGCATCGGGGTGTGCCTTGGTGTCATCAAGCCTATTGCTCATCCCATTCTCCTATGCTGCACCATGTCAGCTTCTTTACACATGAAATGGGGTGAGCATTAGGGATGATGACCCCAAGGCACACCCTGATGCCTGTTGGTCTCTGGAGTTTGGAGGATGGGATGGGGTGGTAGGGTTTGGTGTGGGGTTGGGTGTTAGGGTTTGAACCTTAACACCACATTTCCAGATGAATGTTGCTTTAATATGAACCCTAATTAATGCATTAATGACTTTTTTTGCAATGAATTTCCTTACTTTTTGAGAATATTCCTTACATTTATTTATTGAATTTTGTTGACTGGGTAGGCTCACTGAGACTAGAAGTACCTTTTTTAAGGGGTGACCTGGGGGGGGGATACAGATGGTAACCAACTGAAACTGAACCAGATTAAGCTGTTAGTGGTATTTTTTATTGAATGGGGGAATTTGGCCAGGGTACTAGGGAAAGTCCTATACTCATCAGTAGGGGTGCTGGTTCCCAGTTGCAGCCATGGAGGACTCCAGTGGGAGTGTGGCAGGGGAGAATGTCAGACATGTGGTAAACTCGGCAGTGGTGGCTGTGAATGAGGTGACTGTGAATGCATCCTTGTGATGGCCAACAAAATGCCTCGCAATCCACAACATGTACCACCAAGGTTGGTGGTAAGGGACAGACCATGCCATTGAGTCAGCAAGCAGGAACAGACTTGCGTAATGCTGTGCATGTCAAAATGCATGAAGGACCTTAACAAGCACTTCTAGAGAAGAAACAGTCATTACAACAACAGATCCTGGAAATTGAGAAACAACTGTAAGCAGCACAAGGCACAGAAAAATAAAAAAGCAGAAGAGAGGCCCACAACACTCGCCAAGTATAGAAGTCAACCCGAGCAAAGCGTTTATCTTCTCAGGGGTAGATTTGCACTCAGCAAGTTCATTGGATATTAATGCTGCAGCAGGACCCAGGACCAGAAAATCATGGTCTCCTGAACAAGCACTGATGGGAACAGGATGGCAACAGTTGGAATCTGGTAAACGGGTTCCAGATCCGAGTATCCTGATACTCAAAAATAATCAATAATAAACCCAAATATTTCTGGAGATTAATTTGAAGTCTAAATACAGTAGATAACACTGGGTGTCCTCATTACTTTAAAATAGGTCAGGAAGTAGTAAACTTCTTTAATTCATTTTTTGTTAATATGAGTAGGGAAGCTAGTATATCTGTTATTAGGCCTCCAACTGATCGGCAAGACGAGTCCCCCATAAACCAACAGGTATTGGGTAAAAATAAGAAAAAAGAGTTTAAGTTTCAGAAAATAGAGGAGACGGTAGTATGTGAGGCATTACCTAAACTGAATACTTGTAAAGCACTGGGATTGCATGGAATACCGACAGCTCTGCTGAAATATGCGGCTCCCATTTTGGTGAGACCCTTGACCTATCTCTTTACTTTATCTTTTGAGACAGGCACCTTCTCCTTAGAATGGAAAAAGGCAAAGGTCATCCCCATATTTAAATCTGGGGATAAAACAGAAATTAATAATTATCAACCAATATCATTATTGCCTATAATTTCTAAAGAATTTGAGAAATTGGTGGGGGAGCAGCTGGTTGCATATTTGGAAGGTAATGATCTAATGTCCCCATATCAGTCAGGATTTAGAAGGGGGCATAGTACAATAATGGCATTGTTAAAAGTGCTGGGAGATATACAAGAGGCGTTAGATAAGAAATTGTTGGTAAGAACAGTCCTTGTCAATTTGACAAAAGCATTTGATATGCTTGATCATAGAATATTAATGAATGAAATGGCATCCTTGGGGTTTTCTGAATCAATGGTGAGGTGGGCGCAAAGCTATTTGCAAGATAGATCACAGCTGGTCTCACTGGGAGGTCATATCTCTGATTTCCTGCAGACTAACATTGGGGTTCCTCAGGGATTGATATTAGGTCCCTTGTTGTTTAATATTTACATGAATGCCCTTCACATAGAATATCAGCATACTAGTTATCATCTCTATGCAGATGACACTGTTTTATATAGTGTGAGGAAGTCTGTGGGACAGGTACAGGGGCCCTGCAGACATAATTTAATGCACTGCAAGACTTCCTGTACCACCACAAGTTGATTTTAAATGCAAGAAAATCTAAGTTAATGATTTTTGGGGGACAAGATAAACAGCTTGGGAGCAGAGACATGGAAATTGTCACCTATGCAGGGGATAGGCTTGGATTAGTCCCATCATATAAATACCTGGGACTATGGATTGATGAGGAGTTGAAGTGGCATGAGTATGCAAATCAGTTAGTGAGTGGGCTGCAAAAACAATTTGGAGCCTTAGATTGAGTGAAAAAGGATTTACCTCTAGAGGTGAGACGTAGAATTATTGAAACTGCCATATTGCCTGTTTTTCATTATGATGCTATAGTATATAGTAGCACCATGCAATTTATTTTACATAAGTTAGACATATTATACAATAGGTTTGCTAGGTTTGCATTAAATGCTAAATGGAGAATGCATCGTTGTTTGATGTATAGGGAATTAAACTGGCCTAGCTTGGGGGACATCAGAAAATGCATACCTTGGAGTTTATGTTTAGAGAATTTAAAGGGAAGGTATCACATTATTTAGTGGAATCTATGCCAATAAAGAAAGGTATATTAAATTTAAGATCATCTCGGGGGGGGCTGAATTTCATTGTAACCTATGGAAGACCAATACAGGAAAAGCATCATTTAGTTATAAAGGCCCAAATATATGGAACTCCATGCCATGGTACTTAAGTAGTAGTTTTAATAAAATATCAATTGGTAAAATAAAGAATTGAGTATTAAATGACAGTCTGAGACCTGGAATCTGCTGTCCAGATTTTGCACTATCATAAATCCATGAGTCTGGATCTAGGTGTGGCTTAATAACTGTAGCTGTGTGTGTTAAATATTGTGAAACCATGTGTCCTTTTTCAGCTTTGTCTTCCTTGTTATCTCCCCATGTTATGTGATAAGTCTGTTCATTTATTGTTTTGTATTATACAATGACAAGAAAGAATCTTGGACTGTGATTGGTCAATTTGGGGCTGGACCCATGGCGTTATCCCAGCATGACGCCACAGGTCTACTCTCAGCATTGTGAATCAATTGAGCATTTATTTGCTGGTTGTTTCTTGCTCTTTTTTTGCATCTCCTCTTAAGAAACAAAAATATTTTTCCACACTAATAAAAACATTCTTTAAAATTATTTATTTATGTTATATATGACAATAAGCCATTGTATAATAGGAATAATGCACTCCAGGGTGTGTCGTTTGGGATTACGCCACACCTGGGGCATTGGACACACTCGGCCTGCAGCCTCGTGCCCAACCCCCCAGGTGTGGCGTTATCCCAGCATGACACACACCCTGTTGTGCATTATTCCTTTATTGAAAAATATGTATACATATTAATTGTGTGGTTTGTTGTAACTGAGAGTATGCACTTATGGTACCCATTGTAAATGAGCCTTTTGTTGCTCAGTTGGGATTCTTTTTACCATGTTCATGTTATGTTCTTTGAATTAACATGAATAAAATGTTATCTATCTATCTATCTATCTATCTATCTATCTATCTATCCCAGAAACTTGTACAGATGCAAATGAGAGGATTGAAACAGAACAAGTGGCTTCCTCACATCCCACGGAAGGAGCTGTAATCACGTCAGCTCCTACTATAGTGGAGCCATGCCCGGAGGACTCCTCAGACACAGGTACAGGTAACATTACATCCTCTCTCATAGGCTCACAGTCTGAAGTATTTTTTGATGCTTAATCAGGAATTCAACCTGCTATTTCTAATCTGGTTGCTAATATTAGCAGTATCCTGGTTATGGATCAAGAGACATTTAATGCGCAAAATCAAACTGAGCTTGTGGCCCCAGAGATTGCAGCATTAACTAACCCCACATATGCCAGTCTCTTTAATAAGCCCTTTGAGCTGGCTAAACATAGAAATGTGGTAAGATTAAGATATTTGGGGAATTCTGAAAAGCTGCCAGATTGATTCTATGTTGGGAAAGTTCTGTTGAAACAATCCTTGGGGTTTTACCCAGCAGAAGTTTATGCTCTCATTCATACACCAGGTGAAAACACCTTTGATATTAGTTTTCAGACTTAAGACATTCTGGACAGGTTTTGGATTAAATATGCACAACTGAAAATCAATCCTGTATGGGTTAATTTCCGGGCCATTCCCTTAACAAAGCATACTTTTAAAGTAGTCACAGTACTATTTCGAACTGAAGGGGTAAATATGACTAATATCATATATTGGCTGGAGAAGAGGTACAACATTCAGGGGAACCCAGAGCCTATTTTGGATGATGAAGGATTCTGGAATGGGGGATCACAGTTTAAAGTGAATCTTTTCCAAAATAATGCAGGAATTCAACATCTTCCTAATTGTTTTTATTTGGGGAGGGATAAGGGCTTTGTTTTCTACCCTGGTCAACCCAGACATTGTTATAAGTGTGGTTCTTCGCAGCACCTCAGAAGGACCGGCCAGAGATGGTTCAAGTGCTGCCTCAATGTGGGGAGGTAGGGCATTCTGCTCTGCATTGCTATAGCCCTTCAAAGTGCAATTTAAGTGAAGAAGGGCATTCCTTCTTACAGTGCCCATGGGCAGCTCATAATACTTCTGACACAGACTTTGGAATACAAGATTTCTATATTAACACTGCCTCTAAAGCTTCCCGAGCAGCACCTCCATGGGCTAGACCCCCCCCCCAGACCCCTCAGCTTAACCACCTATTCCTATGGAGGTTGCTACTACTGGAATAGCAACTCCTATAGTCTCAGATGTTACAAGCCCAATACCTATAATACTATTCCCCAATAACGTTTACCCCAAAGACATCAACAGGAGGAGCAGACTTCTGGTGGAGTTGGTTTGCCCCCCCCCAATCCCCTATGAAGAACCATTCAAAATTCTGAAAAAAGAGCAGGTTTTAGAATCAAGGACCAACTCAAGCAACAGGCCTCAGAATTGGTGGTGCCAGTTCAAAGCAAGTTTTCTGTCTTACAAGAGGGGGACCCAGACTTAGAATCAGAATCTGCCTCTGCCCTTTTCATTCTTCCCAGCCAGATGGAGGGTCAGACGTGGATCCGGCTCAAGAAAAAACAGAAAGCCAGGTAAAAAAATGGATGGGGGAAAGGGCATGGGTTAAAAAAAGCAGGTTGTATTACTTCCTCTTGAATAATTCTATGCGTTTTCCCTTACATGACTTCACTGCAGCATCCCTGAATGTTAACAGCATTAAGTCAGACTGGAAGTGGACTATAACCTTTGCTCTTTTTTCCTCTAATATGCATGATTTTGTCTTCCTTCAGGACATGAGGTTACATACAGTAAATGAAATGCAAGAGGCAAGTACAGCCTAGATTTTGGGCCAGACCTTTTGGCCTCCCGGGGAAGGAAGAAAGTTGTTCTGGAGTGGGCATTTGTATAAACAACACTTTGTAAAATTAATTCATATGGTACAAATTGTTCCAGGAAGAGTCTTACTGTTGGATGTTATATGTGCCAAAATAGAAGTTTGATTAATGTGTATGCTCCCCAGACCAAAGCCTCTAGAACTGCCTTATTTCAGCAGATTTTACTATTTTTATACACCTCTAGATTAGTAGTGCTGGCAGGGGATTTTAATTGTAGCAGAGTTCTGTCAGACAGAAGATTGAAAACTAAAAAAATTATTTGTGACACATCCTTTTTAAATAACATCATTAGTCAAACAGGGTTAGTGGATGCTTTTGCAACACAGAGCGGTGAAGCTCCCAAAACTTATTTTTGGGGTAGGCTGTCTACACGAATAGAGTATGTATTTATCTCTGAATATTTAGATATCAAACACACAAAAGTTATTTGCGTGGTCTCATCAGATAATACAATGTTATCTCTCTCTGCAGCCAGCTACTCAAAGATGGGGAGGGGGCCAGTGTATTGGTGATTGAATCTAAGTCTCCATGTTAATCCTTTAATATATCAAGGTTTTCGTTATATTTTAGAGGCCTGTAAATCAGTACACTTTTTATATAACTCTCCATAAGAATGGTAGGAGGACTCCAAAAAAGACATTCAGGATTATTTTAAGAAAATGGGAAGAATTAATGGGAAATTGAAGAATGACAAGCGAAAGTTTTTGAGTGTGTTCCGCATGATTATCTGTGGGGCTACCTGGAAGCCTATGCAATTCCAAAAGGGTTGGTAAAAAGAATTCAGACGTGTTATCAAAAAGGCTTTACAATCCCCTACTGTAATGGGTGGTTAGGCAAGGAAATTCCAGTTTATAGAGGGGTACAGCAGGGGTGCCCACTGAGTCCACTTCTTTATGTCTTGTCTATTGACCCTCTACTCCATAAACTGAATACCTCACCGGCAATAGTGGGATTATCTTTTTTCAAGTACAGCATCTGAGATTAAGACTATAGTTTATGCAGATAACTTATACTTACTATTAGCTGATAAGGAAACCTGTAAGCAAGCATCTAGTATTTTAACTGAATATTCTAATGTAGCTAGATTTGCCATAAACTATAAGAAAAGTAAAGATATATTGCTAGGAGATTATACAATAGGTACTAAGGAGATTATAGGTATTCCAGTGATAATGGAACCATGCTCCATTCTAGGTCTGTATTTTGGACCTGGTGATTTAGCATCCTTGAACTGGCATCTTATTTTGAAAAAAGCACAAAATAAGGTGGTGATACAGATTAAATGGAAAATGGCAAAACAAAAATGGATTTGTATTGAATTTGAATTTGCTGTATTCCCTCTCCCAAAACATCTGGAAACAAGTGTATATAGTTGTTTTTTTACTTGTGTGTGGGTAGTAGATTGAACCCCATCAAAAGGGGCATTCTATATAGACCCATAGCACAAGGGGGGCGCCACATGGTAAATCCCATCCCCTTTTTTTCTCCATGTTTGTAACATGTAATTTAAATTATTTACTGCAACAAGCAGAGAAAAATTTGGCTCCCATGGGTTTGTGATTGATTAAAATCTTTTATAGGGGGATTGGCTAATGGATACAGTCATTTTCAAACAGAAATCCTTGAAAGAACTCCTTGAATTCTTTGCCTAGTGCTTCAGTAAAGTAAAGCAGTGGTAACGGACTAAACAACAGATTCTGACTCTCTCTGGAAAAGATTTGTACGAATACATTTTAAGTAAATACTTCTTGGAAGTTAGTTTGAGTCATGTCCAGAGTATGAGGTAAGAAGTACTGCCAAAATGCTCACTTTAAAGCGCATTCCTCCACAGATGTGGGATGTGACATGGTTGGCATTGCATGAAAAACTGAAAGTAAAAGGAAACCTGAAACACAAGGGAATGGAGGAACGGTACTGTCCCTGACCTATGTGTATTATGCAATTTGAAATGGTTACACACTTGCATTTGGAATGTCCTTATATCCAGAAATTTTGGAAATTGTTAGCTACCAAATGGGATGGTTCCCCTTTTCAAAAAATGGCACCAGAAATATTATTATTGGGCATTCTCCCCTCTTTCAATGGACTCAATTTGACAAAACCACGTCATGGTTATTCCTAGTTTGTTTTAAATATTACATCTGGATTGTAAAATGTAGATTGTCTATTCAACAGTTGCAGATTTCAGAAGTCCAGTTATTTGAAATGATTGGAACTGCTATTTTAAAAATCTAGTGTCAGGAAAAATGCTCTGTTTCCTCACAAGTGTTTCATACTTGGTGGGAAGCCATCAGTTGGATCCAGTAAAAATCTGCAGTGCCATTGTTAGACTACTGATGGGGACATTGGGTTGCCATGCTAATAAGGGAATTTGTAAGTCTGTGATGATTTTGTTCCATATTTAGAGTTGAAATGGTGCTAATAGACCAGTTTTTACTTTCCATAGAAATGGATGATTAGAATAGTATAGTATGTAGTCTTTATTCTTGTTAGTAACTTGGCAGGTTTATGGAATGCCTTTTATTTCCTTTCCAATTTATTACAATATGATGTATTATGTTTACTGAGGGGGAAAGAAATGTGCTGGTTTATCTACTGTAGAACTTGAAATTTTCACTGTGAAATAGTTTTCACTATTTTCGCTGAAACACCAGTTTGCGTGAAAATAAATTTGCGTTGACTAGCACTTTTAGTATTTTTTCCATTATATAAAGAATGTGGCGATTGTGACTTAGCGCTAAAATAAATGTATGCAATTAAGGTTGGATTTGTGATTACGCTAAATGTACTTTGCTTGAAAATAACTAGTTCTACAGTATTTTCGTGCATGTATGACTAAAATACTAATTTTTTGGTTTAGTTTATGTTCCTTTCATCATTTTCTTGAGTTTTCTACCAGGTATATATGGTATTTTTTTCATTTCTTTTTAAACCTTAACAGGTGTGGGGGGATGGGAAACAGGGATGGTAGCAGGTGGTTTCTTCACCAGGGTATAATATATACAATATGTTTTGGTTGACTATAGTGGGATTTGTTTGACTAATTTAACTGCATGGACAGAATACTGTATGGTTTCTAACTTTCCTTTGGTGTTCTTTACATTTGCAATGCTTTCTCTAGTTCTTGATGTTTTTGTTTCACCAATTTATCATGTGAATTACAGCATATACAGTATAATTATTTTCTCAAGTTATATATAACAAATTCCCCTACTCTTTGTGGTCGGGGGCTCTGTGGTCCTAGTTGGAGGAGGAGCCAGAGGTGTGGAAGCCATGGAGGAGGATGTGTCTGCTCAGTCCATAGCAGATTGGGTAGTTGCCCCTATGGAGAAAAATTCAGTGGATGAGGCACAGTATGAATCTGCTCATATGTCATAAGTATCATGGAGTGAACTATCAGAGGAGGAGGAGGAGGAGGAGGAGGCGAGTGGTCTGGAGGCAGGTATGGAGGTTGGTGATGAGTTACAGGTGACTTCTGATCACGATATCAGCATGGCAGCAGCACAATTCGAACAAATCCTGGAGGGAAAGTGGTAGAGTGTCCAAAAAATATTGGAGGAAGATAACAACTGATGTATGGAGGAATGAAGAAAGGAGGCCCTGAAAAGGTCTATGGTGGACCCAGGAAGCAGCTGCAGTGCACCTGATGGGACAAGTGTGAAAGGGGCACCAGGAAGAAAGTTGGACCTGCTAGTTGTTGCACCAGGAACTTCGGTGCATCACACAATGGTGCAGGTGTTTGGAGTACCAGAGGGGGAATGCCCCAGGGAAGAATGGTCTCCCAGTGCAGTTTTGGAAGGAGCAGGCTGGATCCAAGGTTCAGATGTGAAATGGCAGCTGGAGCACAGATGGCTGTACCTATCTCAAGGCCATGGGTCAGAGTAAACCTTCAGTTTATGCCAGGAGAAAGTACTGAAAATATCAGTGGGGTTAACTTGGCGGGGTGGGAGTTTCCCTCCAAACCTGGGATGGTGGGGTTCAAAGTGAGCTGCAGGAGAGAGAAACTGCTTCTGTGGAGAGACCTAAGGTTGGTGAGCAGTCTGGTTTGCCTATGACTCGAAACAGGATTAAGCATGTGGTGGGGCAAAATTGCCAGGCTTCAGTTAATGGTGAAGCAGCTAATGATAACAGTGTACCTGCCCAGGAACATGCAAATAATCAGAGCAATGATGCCAGACTGTGTTCTTCAGTGGTGTCAAGAGGGGCAACAAATTCTAGGGCTGGGTCTCATCAGCAAGGGTCAGCTAGTTCCTCAGCCTCCGCACCCCCCGAGGGAGAGTGAGGTCCTCTTGCTACTCTAATTTCACTGAGCCTACTCCAACATGGTTTGCTGAGCAGCTGAAATATAAAGGAGGATTAGAGTTATTCCCAGATAGGTTGTATGTGAGAAGGAAGCTTCTTACAGAGTCAATGAGATTCATTGCTTCTGAGATTTATGCTTTAATTCATGTGTTTGGTGAATATGTTTTTGACATAAGCTTTAAATCGATGAAAGGGTTGGGAAGGTTTTGGTTAAAGTATAACCTGTTGAAATTTTCTCCCATCTGGACTTCTTTCATTGCAATCCCCCTGACTGAGCCTACTATTAAAACAATTACTGTGATGTTTTGAAATGAGTGTGTGCATGCATGGGAGTGACATTGTCCACTAGCTTAAGCAAAAATACGTGGTCCTATGTGCCCCAGAGGCAATCATTGAGTCTGAGTTTTTATGGACTGGTGGTTGGTGTTTTAATGTGAAGCTTCACCACTCTGAGGATGGGGTTTCCCATATCCCTAACAGCTTCTTTCTAGGCAGAGACAGAGGGGGTCTGGTTTTACCCCAGCCAACCTAAGGCATGCTATAGGTGTGGCTCCCACAAGCATTTATCAAATGTTTGTGACACTATTAAATGCGGGCTGTGTGGGGAATGTGGCCATAGTAATTCTCAGTGTCAAAATCACATGCAATGTAATCTATGCAAGGAGCATGGGTATATGTATCAAAATTGCTCATGGGCAGCTAGGAACAATGCACAGAGTATGGATCCACGTGATTTAATTACAAAGGCCCAACAGGCAGAGGCTGCCAGTGGATCTTTCACACCAGTGGAGATGGCCAAGCAAGCAGCTCCAGCTGAGTCCTCAGCATCTGTAGCCCCTATGCAGGGAATGGATGTGGATCAGGATGAGGGGCAGGAGCAGGAAACAGTGTCTGTAAGAAGTGAGCCCTTGGCTAGGATAATGGCTGAGGTAGAAGGAATAGAAGGAGCTCCTCTGGAAAAAAAAAGCTCTGATGGAGGTGGTTGAGGTTTCTGGTTTGATGGTTGAAGAAGGCAGGGAAGATCAAATGTCTCCCCCCTGCAGGGGTTTTGGAAAGTAACCCAGGTTTAGAGAGACTTGAAAGTCTTTGCAGGAATTACATCTGATCTGCCTCTCTCTAACCCCATTGATGTTTTAGGTTTCCAGAAAAGAGAAGAATCTTGCATAGGGGATGGTGATTCTGATGCTTCCTCTGTACATTCTTTGCAACAGAATTTAGAAAACAAAGGAGAGGTAAAGACAGGGATGGGGGGGAAAGAAAAAGAAGAAAAGAAGAAAAACTTCTTGACATTTTATGCAGGTTTATTATAGGTAGCATGTATAAGAAGTTGTCATTCATTTATTAAGTTTGAATTATGGTATTATGTTCCTTAGCTTCTGCAAATATATGCAGTATATTAAATGGTAAAAATAGAGATGCAGTGTGGTTGTATTTGAGGGAATTAGCTTGTGAGGTAATTTTTACACAAGAGACATGATTAAATTCAGTCCACTCTGTCTCAGGCTCAAAGCAGCTGAATGTGGTACTGTCGTTTTGGTCCTTCAGACCTGATAGAGTGGATGGGGTGTGAATTTTGTTATCCAGTACTGGTTTGAAATTTCAAATGCTGGTGGATCTTCACCCACAGAGAACTTTATTGGTGGACAGCCTTTGGTATAATCAGCCCAGCAGATTTGTGGTTGTCAATGAGTCACAGATTAAAGCAGAAAGGGTGCAGTCATGTGAGCTTATACAACCTTATTTATCCACAGTAAGAAATGTTTATTTTGGGGGGATTTTATTTGTGTAATACCCCAAAGATGGGGTACCCCTGCAGTCCCCCAGTAGTTCCCAGTCTCCCCAGTGTATCCCAGCAAAGGTGCCCAGAGCACAGAATAAAATAATGCAAGCCAGGTTGCTATGCCTGCAAAAGTAAACAATGTGCCCAGTATAAAATGTTGTGCTGAGTTGCACATGCACAACATTCTACTCCAAAAAATCCAGAACCAAAGTGTTACTGTTTGAAATTTTTGATCTATTATAGAGAGTTCCTGGTAGCTGTTGAGGAGAGAGGACACAGAAAGCGTGGAGGGACAAGAGAAGGCTTACCTGGAGGATTGAAGCCATCCCTGAGGGCTTGTCTGTGCACCTCTTTTGCCTTCAGCTGCTGAAGACTGCCCCTGAAGCGTTGCACATTCTGCAGTGCCATCGGAGCACCAAAGAAGAAAAAGTTGTCCGGTTCCCATAGAGAAGGGCTTGGTGCCCAGTTTTCTTATTTTTTAAAAGTTAAATTCCGGTCCCCCGGAGGCAGCGGTAGCAGAGCTGCATTGTCCTGAGCAGTGCGCAGAAAGAGAGAGAGAGTGTGAGAGTTGGCATCGGGAAGACCCGAATGTTCCCTGCCATCCGCCATGCTGCCTGCACATGAGGCGTCCTCCCACTGCCGGCAAACCTCCCACCTCCCGATCCAGTCTCTTTGCCTTCACCCCGGGCTGGGGTGGTGAGTTGGAGGCAGCACACCAGCTAAGTGCTGACCACCAGGAACAAAGAGAAAATCTTTTTTTTTTTTTTAAACAGTAGCAATAGGTGCTAAGAGTATTGGCCGACGGCCAAGAGGAGGGGCCCCTAATTTAAATATTCATAGGGCACTCAAAGCCCATGGGGAGGAGTTAGCTCAGCCTATTAATATTTAGATTCATATTTAGAATATTTAGAAAGGGGCAGAACAAGGTGGCACAGAAGTTAGAGTGGCAGCAAGGCCTGAATATGAATTTAAAAGGGGCCAAGCAAGGCCCAGTGAATTAAAGGAGCTCAGCCAGATAGGCCCAGTGAATTAAAGGAGCTCAGTCAGATAGGCCTAGCCAGAGGGAAGACCCAGGTCTTAGAAGGGCAAGTTAGGCCCACTGGTGTTAAACAGGGTGACTAGGTCCAGGTCTTAGAAGGGCAAGTTAGGCTCGCTGGTGTTAAACAGGGCAACTAGGCCCAGGTCTTAAAAGGGCAAGTTAGGCCCACAGGTGTTCAACAGGGTGACTAGGGCCTAGGTCTTAAAAGGACAAGCTAGGCCCACAGGTGTTAAACAGGGCTACTAGGCACAGGTCTTAAAAGGGCAAGTTGGGCCCACAGGTATTAAACAAGGTGACTAGGCCCAGATCTTAAAAGCCAAATTTAGGCCAACAGGTGTTAAAGAGGCCTGGCCAAGGGAAGGCCACAGCCACTTTAAGGGGCAACACAAGGCCCAGGACCCATAACTAGCCATTTAGGCCCACAGATGTTATAGGGGCCCAGTAGCATAATCAACCCCAGCCATAATAGAAGCCTAGCTAGCCATGTAGGCCCACAAGTGTTATTGAGGCTGGGTCATACATCCAATTTATAGCCTTCCAGAGAGCCTAGTCTTAACTGTAGTATATCAACAGTAACAGGAGAACTTGATTTAGCTAAAGGGACCCCTCGTAGTTAGGTCCACTGAAGCTAGGGTTCACCCAGCAAAGAAAAGTGCCTGTTTATTTACTGTGGTCTGGACATTGAGGCTGTGCAATTGACCACTACAGTAGGAACTGTGGCATTTCTTGCATTGCTATTCATCCTATGAACGTTACTAAGTGTCAGAACTGCCTTGCATTGTTTTGTGCCAGAATTTCGGTGCTGGAAAAGTACCTGAATCAGTCTTCAACAGTCTTCAGTGTCACTTCACCCTGGTGCAACCCTGTCAGTCTTCATCGGTTCTTCAGGAATCATCTTCCAGCGTATTCTGGAAGCATCCAACAGCAACTCCATGAAGAACCATGCTGCAGTCGTCTCAAAGTTGCATCGCCCTATTTATTATTTTCCTCTTACAGTTTCCCAAGTATGGCTTGGTCCAGTGCAGAATCTGCCATCTGTTTCTTATTTTCACATCCACAGCAGAGTACCGTCCGAATCATCAGTGTCAGTTCTCTGAGTGACAATCTGTTTGTTGTTTTCAATGTACCCTTGGCTCATCTGGCCTTTGACCCCAAACTTGGTCGCAGTTCAACATATGGCCTGTTGTTTTGAGTGTGCCCTTGGCTCATCCAGCCTTGGGGCCCAGAAGACTGTCATTATCCAACATCCAGAGACTTTCTTATCCAGACTTTTGTATCCAGTGGAGTCTGCATCATCTTTCTGATCTGGCAGTCCAGAAGCGGGCTGTGGCAGAGTGATCTTCTTCTTCTCCTCATTCAGCAGTCCAGAAGTGGACTGTATATCTTCTTGTTCATCCTCTCATTCAGCAGTCCAGAAGTGAGCTGTGGCCAGTTAGTTTGCATCAAACCCTTCACCTGGCAATCCAGAAGTAGACTGTGGCCAGGTTGCTTGCATTGTTTCCCCTTTTATGGGTAGTCCAGAAGTGGACTGCAGCTGGGCCTTGTGTGTTCCTATTTTGGCGGCCTTCAGCGGGTTCTTAGCCAAAGAAATTTTGATCCTGTACTTGTATTCTGGTGACCCTAGAGAGGTGGGGTGTGGCCGAGAACTCATGGTTTGTTAAATCCTCTCTGCATCCCTTAGTTTCCCACAAAAGTTCTCAGAATTACACTGGAAAGTCAGTTAAGCTACTTTAAACTTACTTCTCGATGACAGAGAAAATCAGACATGCATGAACTGCCATCCATCAAATGTATAGACTCTTCCTAGAGCATATAGAGTGACTGATAGTGTGAACTCTATGTAACAGATAGAGGTGTACCTCAGGGTTGTTTTGGAATTCTGAACAGGAATTAAGAATAAGATACTTTTACAGTGTAGCTGTTACAGCCAGTTGATCCATTCTGTCAATCTTGTTATAGAGTTACCCTCTTATAGGGAGTATAGATATAACACTCTTACAGCATAGCTGTTATAGATGATTCTTTTACTGTCCTCCTCATATAGAAAATTAGAGTATTAGTATAAGGCCTCAGGACATTAGGAAGATAAAAGTAGTAGTATTTCATGTTGTTGTTGTCAATCCCCTTTTCTCCTGTTCCCAGCTCTGTGGTCCGTTGCTGAATAAACTGGTTCCTTTCTCAAATTGTGCCTCCTGCCTCTCCATTTTGGTGAAGAATAACAACAGGTAGCCAACTAGGAAAAGAACTGCCTTACCACCTAGTGGATGTACTTTGAAAATTTGATTTCTAGTATTCAGGCAATCAAAACGCTCATCCTCATAACATCTAATATTTACTTTTCTGATATTTATATCTTCCCATCTGGCTCACTTCAATTGTACTTTAGAAATTCAAGAACGTAGAACCATAGGGAAAAAAGTTTGTTGTGACTCTTTCGCTTTACAAAAAAATGTATGGAAACTGCTGAACTTGTAGATTGTTTTTCAAAAGCTACACCCCCAGTGAATTTTACATTTGTGAAAGAAAAACTATTTACAAAGATTGACAATGTTTTTGTGTCCAAAAGGATGAATATTGTACAGACTTGTACTGTTCCACTGGAATTTTTAGACCATCTTTTAATTAAAGTGTGCTGAGTACCGAGACTGGTATTGACCAACTGAGGGTTCGATGGAAAATGAATGCTTCTAGTTTAAAGGAGACAGAGGTTAAGCTGGAGTTGGCATCCCTTTTTGTTGCTAGGGCCTCAGTTCTGGGATTATATGAAAATAGTTTTCATTGGTGGGTGGACACAAAAAAGAAGTTGTTAAATGGATGCAAGATTTTTGGGAAGACTCGGGCCAAGAAGACTTTTCTTCAGTATTTAGGGCTCAAAGGACAGTTACATCATTTACTGGAGGCCTCATATATAGGGAGGGAGGATTTGTCCAACCAAATAGAAAATATAAAGACAAAAATGAGGAGGGTGCAGTATGATAGATCAGCTTCTCTAACTTCGGAATCAAGTCTGGGCATACAGAAAACTCCATATTCAGACCCATGTGAGGTGTGCAAAGAGAAGAAGTATAGATCTTGTTTCTCAAATTTAAAGAATAAAGAAGTGGGAGTTTAATAAGGTAACAGAACTGCAAGATATAATTCCTGAGGGTATGCCCCCAGGATGGCGACACTATTACAGCCAAAACTTTGATGCCGACAACATCAACATTTTCAGTATAATAGTCCACCCGAGATCCCAGCACTCTCTCTCCCTGTCCTGCACTCCCCACCCTGATCCAACTCCAACTTGGAGTTAGAATCCTTAAGATTGGGGGGGGGTGATGGGCAGAGTCCCCCAATGAAAAAAACAGCCATGGTCTCCATTCAGATTTATGTCAACCACAAGTTGCGGTTGACATAAATCCGTCTCTGTGATGGCAGTCAACAATTTAGTTGTTGAACCGGCATCATAGAGCCATTTCTGAGCAACAGGTAGTAGGTGTCATTTAGGAATTAAAACAAAGGGTGGATGGGATCCCCAATGAATTTTATAAGTTATTGCCTGAAATTATGGCTGCATTTCTAGTGAGAGTGTTTAATTTTTTATATAGTTTTAATTTCATTCCTCCAGAATTCACATTGAGGCTAGTAATTTTTCTATTTAAAGCAGGTGATTAAGCAGAACTAGGGAACTGGAGGCCAATAAGTGTGTTAAATGCTGACTTTAAAGTTTTAACACAAGTACTGCAGAAACATTTGAAAAGAGTAGCTTCTGGTCTGATTCATTCAGTACAGACAAGTGCCATCCCTGATAGGAACATATGAGAGAACTTGACAATAATGAGGGATATTTTAGAATTTACTGGAAGAGAAAAGTGGAAAGGGTGATTATCACTTGGCCAGAATAAAGCCTTCGACCGGGTTAACCATAAATACCTATTTAAAGTTCTATCTTATTATGATATTCTGGGTGCCTTTATAAAATGAATTAAGCTTTTATATGAACAGGCGATAATTATCCCAGAGGTGGGGGAAGGGGATCCCTATTCTGATTAAGGCAAGGGTGAGGCAGGGTTGCCCCCAAAGTTTAGTCTTATATGTGTTCTCCATTGACCCATTAATTAGATAATTATAAGTCTAACTAATTATTCATAACGGAACTGCCACCTCTAATTGACTGCCGCAGCAGTCTGAAATCTCTTAGAAGTGACTGGTGCAGTACCCGCTTAGATCTTACCACTACTGCAGCTGTTCATCTAGCAGTACAAAGAACAGCTCTACTAAGTAGAATTCTGACAGAAAAATTTAACTGTGTGCTCTAAAAATGCAAAGCACAACGACTGGAAAACAAAACAACGGCAGTACCTCTATTCAACTTTCACGTCTTTTTTTTGGTACTGAAGTGAAAGACTGGCTAACCTGTCTCAAGTTCCCATAGAAATGACTCCCTCACCCTATGAATATTAATGAGCCACAGCACTCTGTCACAGAAACGCCTACAAACGAAACCACAATTCTGCTCATGCCAGCACAAAAAAAGTAAGTAAAACAGAAATGAAACACATCATTATTGCAATTAGACTTATAATTGCTATAATGACCTCACAGCTGGTCATTTCTTTTTGATTAATGACCAACTGGGTGGGTGTGGCCCTCGGCTGCACCTAGGGCCACCCGTCCCCCCCCAGCCGGTCATTAATCTCTTAGGAAATGACCGTCTCTTCAGTCATTATTGCTTAAGTCAGTGTGAAGGCATTCATGGGATCAGTGGTAATATGGAAGAGGACGTGAACAAAATAACTGCTTATGCAGATGATTTATGTATTTTCCTTTCAAATGTGGGGAAATCCCATCTCTTATGGAGGTAATGGAAGGGATTTTGCAAGCTTCAGGGGCTGTGTTAAATGTGAAAAAAAGCAGAGGTTTATGGTTAGGACAGCCTGAAGAGGGTGTGAGTGAACTGTATGGAATTAAGATTTCAGACAACCCAATACAAATTTTGGGAGTTAATTTTGGGAAAGGGGAGATGAGTAAAGTTAACTGGGAAAATGCATTAACAGAGGGGGAGAGGAAAGTGACAAGGTGGAAAGGGTGGAGAATGTTAAAACTCAAACAGGTTTTATTATTAAACAGTTCCTTCTGCCATGTGTTTTATTCATAAGATCTGTCGTCCCATTACTGGCTAACATGGATCAAGATTAATGCATGTATTTTTCCAATTACTACGGGGGAGTCAGTTGAATCCCATTAAAAGAGAGGTTACATATTTGATGTGTATAAAAGGGGATTTAGTATGGTTCATTCTGTACTGTTTTTTCCATACTTTGTTCTGGTATAAAAATGTGAATATTCTGCTACAACCTCAATTATCTTTAGCAGGGAAGTGGGGGTGGAATATGTTAGATAAATCTTTGGGAAATTGGGTTGAAGAAATGCTGAAAGGATTTAAAAACTTGGGAGTTCCTGAGAATTATAAGGGGACCTTCCAGAAACTGCAAAAATGGAAAATTACAAAATCTCAGTTAATGCAAAAAAAATAGAAAGGGAATGTATAGAAAGATTTTAGGGGAGGCAGGGCAGAGAGAGAGACTGAATTTATGGGTTATAAACTGAGTGAAAATAAATATGTGTATAGAACGTTGGACAACAAAAGAATTCCTCAGAAAATGTGGGCTACACACTGGAGTGCGGGACAACCATAAACACAAGGCGGTGGAAGAGAGAAATTGGTCTTTATCCAAATTGTTGGGCTTTAGTGGAGACACAAGAACATTTCCTGTTTCAATGTGAATATGCAAGAGGGTTATGGGCTAACTTGGCAGAGGTATGCCTGGATCTTGTGACAGTCACAGAAACATGGTACACAGAGAACCATGACTGGGATGTCAACATACCAGGGTACACAATCTACAGGAGGGACAGGGAGGGAAGAAGAGGAGGAGGAGGAGTAGCTCTCTATATAAGGGAAGGGATCAAAGCAACAGAACTAAAGGGTAAACAGGGAGGAGAGGAGGCACTGTGGGTCACCCTGGAGACTGGAAATGGCTAATAATCTGCATCGGGCCTGGTACAGACTCCCTGTCTCAGGGGAGGAAATGGACAAGGAAATGATAGAAGGCATCCTTGGGATGGCAGAGAAAGAGGAGATATTGCTGATGGGGGACCTGAATATGCCAGATGTTGACTGGAGCACCTCTGCTGCAGCCACATCCAAAGCAGGGCCATTCTCAATGCCCTACAGGGGGCATGTCTCAGACAGCTAGTTTTGAAACCCACTTGGGAGAAAGCAATCTTAGACCTGGTACTCTCAAATGGAGATGGAGAGAGGATCTCTGATCTCGAAGTAGGTAGCCATCTGGGAACAAGCGACCACCAAACAGTGTGGTTCACGATAAACTTTGCAGTAGAGTCAAGCCACACAAAAGTTAATGTACTGGACTTCAGGAGGGGTGATTTTGACAAAATGGGAGAGTGCCTCAGAAAAGCACTAGCAAACAGGCAAGAAGGTGGGGTGGAACAACAATGGGGAAACATCAAAACCGCCATCACAGAGGCAACAAGTCTTTGTGTGAAGCAAATAAACAAATCAAAATGAAAGAAAAAAACACTATGGTTCTCAAAAGAAGTGGCAGGGAAGGTAAGGGAAAAAAAGATAGCATTCAGGAAGTATAAGGAAACACAGAAGGAGCAGGACAGAGAACTGTACCAGTTAAAGCAGAAGGAAGCAAGTAAGGCAGTAAGAATAACAAAGGCACAAACTGAGGAAAAGATAGCTAACTCGGTTAAGAAGGGGGATAAAACCTTTTATAGGTACATTAGGGAGCAAAGAAAGACTAAGGCAGGGATACTGAGGCTGAACAAAGAGGAAGGTGGTTGGGCAGAGAGAGACAGTGAAAAAAGCAGGGATACTGAACGAATACTTCAGCTCGGTATTCACAATGGAAAAGCAGGGGGAAATACCTAATTCGGTCAATAGAAGCACTCTGGATACGGGGGTTGATATTAGTCCTTTCACAGAAGAAAGGGTTCTGAAAGAACTCTTAAAACCGAAGGTGGATCAAGCAGTGGGGCCTGATGGGATTCACCCCAGAATTTTAAAAGAACTAAGGGAAGAACTAGTCACACCACTGACTAAACTTTTTTAATAAATCATGGGAGGATGGGGTGGTACCTGAGGACTGGAGGAGGGCAGATGTGATTCCCCTTCACAAAAGTGGAAGCAAGACAGAGGCAGGAAACTACAGACCTGTCAGTTTGACCTCATTGGTAGGGAAAATGATGGAATCACTTCTGAAGGAAAGAATTGTTGAGTACCTAGAGGCCAGTGGGGCACAGGACCCAAGGCAGCATGGATTCACAGCGGAAGGTCATGTCAGACAAATCTAATTGACTTCTTTGACTGGGTGACCAAAGCAGTAGACCAGGGAGGGGCTGTGGACATGGCCTACCTAGACTTTAGCAAGGCATTTGACACAGTCCAGCAACAAAAGATTAATAAACAAATTAGCCAGCCTGGGAGTGGGTCCTAGGGTGGTAGCCTGGTTAAAACACTGGTTGGACAACAGGACACAGTGAGTAATAGTAAATGGAGTCCACAGTGACGAAAGAAAGGTTACTAGTGGGGTACCGCAGGGCTCAATACTGGGGCCGGTCCTTTTCAATGTCTTTATAAGTGACATTGCAGAGGGACTGGAAGGGAAAGTATGTCTCTTTGTAGATGACACAAAGATCTGCAACAGGGATGATACACAAGGTGGGGTGGAAAGGATGAAAAGGGACTTGGCAAGGTTGGAGGAATGGTCAAATGTATGGCAGCTTAGATTCAATGCAAAGAAGTGCAAATTAATGCACCTGGGAAACAAAAACCCATGGGAAGAGTACACTATAGGGGGTGAGATACTGACAACAACAGAAATGGAAAGGGAAATTGGGGTAGTCATATCAGATGACCTAAAAGTGGGCCAGCAATGTGAGAAGGCAGTAAGAAGGGCTGGGGGGATGCTGGGATGCATAGGGAGAGGCATCAGCAGTAGAAAACAGGAAGTTGTTGGCCCTCTGTACAGACAGTTGGTAAGACCGCATCTACAGTACTGTGTACAGTTCTGGAGACCCCATCTCCGCAAAGACATAGACAGGGTGGAGGCTGTCCAGAGGAGGGCAACCAAAATGATGCAGTGTCTGCATCAGAAGACATATGAAGAAAGACTAAAGGAACTAAAGATATATAGCCTCGAGGAAAGGAGGGAGAGGGGGAACATGATAGAAACTTTCAAATACCTCAAGGGAATCAACAAAGTCCAAGAGGGCAGCATCTTTCAGAAAAAGAGATGTGCAAAAACAAGGGGGAACAATTTGAAGATAGAGGGGGGATGGCTCAGAGGTAATGTGAGGAAGTATTTCTTCACAGAGAGGGTTGTGGATACATGGAACAGCCTTCCTGAGGAGGTCATAGAGTCAAAAACAGTGGGAGAATTCAAGAATGCATGGGACAGACATAAGGCAATTCTTTTGGGGGGTAGGAGGAAGTAGGCTGTTGGTTAACTAGGATCTGCAGTTTATTCGTTAGGTAGGGAAATGGGCAGACTAGGTGAGCCAATCAGTCCTTATCTTCCGTCAAATTCTATGTTTCTATGTTTCTAAATGGGGTTTCTGTGGATAACAACTTTGAGTTATAAAAATGTGGTGTTACAGATTTTTCCTGAGCTACTAAGTAATTTTCACAGTAGTACACTGCACATATTTTTTGCTTGTTTAAAGTATTACCTTTGGCAGAGTCGATGTGAACTATTATTGCAACAAGAGGAAATGTCATATGAAGGTTTTAGTAAACTGTGCGGGAGGGTAACACAGGAAGTTTATAGGAAAGAATGTAAAAGACATCCCAAACATAAAGTAACAATGTGATGGAAGGGATTTGCTTTCTTCAAAAAATATGCATAACTGGAGGGTGGTATTGGGTACGGTAGGCTATAAGTAGTTGTGTGTTGAAAAGGGGAAGTGGATATTTTACTATGGTGAAGGTGTACCGGGGTGAGGTTAGAGAGTGATGATGTATTTATTTTTGACTGTTTTTTTATGTATGTTATGCTTTGTTATATGTTTGTTGTGGTTATTGAATAAAAAAATCCCTACTCTTTTTGAGAAGTGCCATCAGATCTTTAACATCCACCTGAACAACCACCAAAGCAGGCAGACAGGACCTTGGATCAATGTCTCATCTGAAAGACAGCACATCAGGAGTGCAGCACCCCCCTCATGATGCACTACAGTGTCAGTATTGGGATTTACCCCAAGAGCCTGGTGTGGGGCAAGAACCCACAACCTTTTGATCTTCTGGCTTACAAGTAAACCCTCCATCTTGCTGACCCTTGACCTTGCTGCCAGCCAGTCAGAGGTCAGGGATCTTGGCAGATGATCTCAGTGGATGCTCGAAGAGTGACTGCATGGTATGCTTGGAGCCTTTCCATTAGCCAACAGAGCTTTCAGTGAGCATTCGGTGTACTAACTTGACTGACTGCCTGTTGTGCCAATCAGATGTTTCCATTGCCCAGGAAAATGCTGTGGGCAGATCAAGAACAACACAGTCAACAGTGAGCTCTCACAGTGTGAGGAGGGCTTGTACCGCTGGCCAAAGGCAACAGGGAAACCTGCCTGAGCTTTCACAGTCAGTTGGTCAGGAGGTGACTTACAGGTTTCTACAGTGTATAAAAAGTACAGACTCAACTGTGTGTTTGCTGATTGTGTCAGAATAATACTTTTTGGTTAAAAGAAACTCTTCCTGTGAAACAGGCTGTGCTAACAACTGTAAGGACACCCCTGCAAAATATTTTGTGGGGCTCTACCGCCTCACCAATAAATCTAAAATATAATATTAGTGCATATGAAATATTTATAGTGTGGGTTCTTTTGTAGCGGTACTGCAGAGCATCTATAGTTTGTCTATGCTGCCCACCCCTTCCCCCTTGCTGGCACCATGATCAAGGCATTGAATAATGTAATTTATCCCAGCTCCTCCTGGGGACACCAGCAGCAAGATTAGATGTTTTCAGTAATGGGCCCTATTGCTGCCTTGTTCTGTACCACCCCACTCTGTGAAACTGGAGTTGGAATCTGCTGCACTGATACCACTACTAACAACCACAAATTCAAATGGATAAGCAATGCACAAAAAGAGAGTTTCAAGTTAGTCTGTGACAATAAAAGGTCTTCTTAAGGCTGACCTCTGAATCAGTGGACCCCCTGACAGTATGGGCCCTCCTGCAACCACATCTCTTGCACCCTCCCCGGTCATGGCCCTGCTGTGAAAGGAGGAAAAATCATGGTGCTCCAGTAAAGTGTCACAGCTGCTAACCTGTGCGAGACCAGAGACTGACTGAGTACCAACATGTTAAAGCCTCCTTCAGGACTGCAGGCAATCAGGGAGAAGGCCTGTTAGTGTTACTGCCAGGCACTTGCTAATGTACCACACAAGGATTAAGAAGCTTAGACGTGTGTGTGTGTGTGTGGTGTATGGCCCCTGCTTCCAGACTGGTCTGTCCTGTGGAAGAGGAAAAAGGAACAGCCAGAGAGGTCCAGCTGACTGCTGAAGTAAAAAAGTCTGATCCACATCTAGAGACAACTGAGTCCTGCATCTTAGAGCCCCTCAACTGCACAACTGATCAACTGCTTGAGAGAACCTGCACATGCGTGCGCGCGCGCACACACACACACACACACACACACACACACACACACACACACACACACACGTCTAAGCTTCTGAACCCCTACGTGGTACATTAGCAAGTGCAACCACATTGGGCCTGCACCGTTTCACTGTTTGGATACACAGTGAAGCACAGGGAGCTCTCTAAGGTTTAAAAGGGGATTAAACTGGTACCACTGGGAAGTGGGCAGTGCCTGCAATACAGATGGGCTGGTAATACTACAAGTTAAATGTATTTACTTAGAATTGCCTGGTTGGGGGGGGAGCACTACTACTGTTCAGAGTATTAAATAGGCCTAGCCTAGTCAGGCACCTACCTTTCGCCTCAGTACCATAAGATTCATGAGTACAGTGAAAAAGAGTGTTGCATTGCATTCCTCTATCGTTTGTGAATATCCTGTAATAAATACTTTACTGGCATTTTACATTTGTCTCATGAGGATTGTATTAGTAGCAAATCATCAACTACACTTTTGTTGATTAGAGGGTTGCATTGTGATTTGTTCACGTGTAGGGAGACAATGTGGGGAGGTGGTTAGGTACTGCATCCCAGAAGGTTGTACTGCTCTGACACAAGGCCCACTTAAACTTTATGGGTGCAGGTGGCATTATGCAAAGCTTAAAATATCTGGATATGAACCTCAGTCAGGAAAATAAGAACCCAGGCCTCTCAACCTTGTTTGAGCCCACAAGGCAGGGATAGTAACCACAACATCCACAGCGACCTTTTTACACACATCATTTTTCTGACAGAGTTTATGTCTGAAAGCTCAGAGCATACTATAAAATAGTTACCAGAGTTTTGCTAACAATTTAGAAGCATCAGATAGTTATTAGGCACAGATTATATATTCAAAAAAGAAAGTGCAGAATATTACAAGGCTGAAATATTTTTTTAGAAGATGAAATGCTTTGTGAAATGGGAATTACAGCAGTCCAGATAAACACAACAGCATGGAAAAACAAGGCTGTATCATTATATACACACTGAACCTGAAACTCAAAGTCAAAATGTTCTTACCTGCTCCTCTTTAAACTGATCACCCCCAAATGCAGGTATATTGGCTTTGGTACCTCCACTCCCCACAGCTATCAGCAGCTGGCTAAGCAACGTCAAAACACTTTACAAAAACAAAACAAGAATCATCATTAAAACACTATCTTTGACATGCACTCTACAACGATTAACATGCTATTGTTGTGTGGTCTTAGCTCCACTGGAAAATAGTCATTGTCAGAAAACATGAGAAACAGTTTTATGCAGTTCCCTTTTCTCAGCAGAGGCCTGTCACCCTGGAACGCAAGGGGATCCAGTTATGTAGTGACATAACACCAGCTACCCCCTTAGGCCCCAAACAGTAGCTGTTTTAGTCTAATATCAACTTTAAAAGGGAACATTTTACAAACATACGAACATATGAAATTTGCCAGCAGATAAAGGCCTAGAGGTTTATCAAGTCTGCTCGAATGTGCAGCTAGCACCCCTTATTCTGCAGCTGCCCCTCCCTTCCACCCTTCCCCTTCATTAACCCTCCCCCTTGTCCTGTCCCATCCTCGTTTGAAGCAGTCCACTGTTCTACTGCATACCACTTCAGCAGGTAATGCATTCCACCCAGCCACCACCCTCTCTGTAAAAAGTGTCTCCTCATCTCCTCCTGAACCTTCCTCGCTCCAGTCTCATATCATGGCCCCTGGTGGCCCTCCCCTTCCTTACTTTGAACAGCCCCTCTGTACCTGTCTTGTTTATTCCTTTCATGTATTTAAAGGTTTCAATCATGTCACCCCTGTCTCTCCTCTCCTCCAGTGAGTACATGTTCAACTCCTTCAACCTCCTCTCGTATGATAAGTCCCGCAGCCCCATGATCATCTTTGTCGCCCTGCGCTGCACTCCCTCCAGTAACTTAATGTCCCTCTTCAGATACGGACGCCAGTACTGCACGCAGTACTCCAGGTGTGGTCTAACTAATGACCTATACAGTGGCAGAATCACCTCCTCCCTCCTCGAGGATATACCCTGCACATACAACCCAGCATTTTGTTGGCCTGCAGCTGCCTTCCCACACTGTGCCGAGTTGTTCATTGACCCTGTGATGAGCACACCCAGATCCTTCTCCTCCTCTGTCTGGGCTAGCTGCACTCCCTAGCTGGTAAGTCCTCCTTGGTCTTCAACCCAAATGCATCACCTTGCACTTTTTGGCATTAAAGCCCAGTTGCCAGGTGTCTGACCAGGTTTCAAGCTTTGCCAGATCATCCTGCAACCCCTGCCATCCCCTCACGCCATCCACCACCGCGCCAACCTTGGTGTCATCAGCAAACAGACTGATCTTGCTCTTGATGTCCCGTGATATGTCTGCAATGAATATCCCAAAAACACTGGTCCCAACACCGAGCCCTGTGGGACACCGCCTCATCACTGCCCTTGGTGTGAGAGCTCCCCACCCACCACCACCCTCTGTTGCCTTCCTGCAGCCAGTTTTCTACCCATCTCACCAGCATTGCACCTGCCCCCTACTTCCTTCCCAGCCTTCCATGTGGCACTTGAGTTGAATGCCTTACTGAAGTCCAGATACAGGACATCCACTGCATGTCCCCTGTCCAGTTGCCTAGTTACCCAGTCATAGAACCTCACCAGGTTGGTTTGGCAGGATCGCCACGATGAAGCCATGCTGTCTGCTGTCCTGTAGTCCTTTGGCCTCTAAGAGGGCCACCAGCCTCCTTCAGGATAGTCTCCATTAGCTTACCCACGATGGATGTGAGGCTCACTGGTCTGTAGTTTCCTGGTTCATCCTTGGGCACTCTTGTGGAGGGCACCACATGAGCCATCCTCCAGTCCTGAGGTACACACACTCAATGTAGTGAGGCATTAAATAGGTTCGCCAAAGGTCCTGCAAGGATCTCTGCCAGCTCCTTCAGTACCCTGGGTGGATGCCATCTGGGCCTGGCGCCTTGTCCACCCTCAGTGCCTTCAAACCCTCTCGAACTCTGCCCTCCATGATTTCCCCATCTGTCACCACTTCCCCCCCTGCGTCTGCCATTTCTCCCATCTTGGGTGTCACCCCCCTCTTCTCTTTAGTAAATACTGAGCAGAAGTACTCATTTAGTGCTTCCGCCTTATCGTACCCTGCTTCCACCCAACCCCCCTCCTTCCTAATCCTTACTATGTGGTCCGAACAGCTCCTTTTACATTTTCATTTTACATTTTCTGGGGAAAGTGCTACCTCTTTAACAAAATTGCTACCACAGAAAAACTTCTAGATCTGTGCCTACTCTGGAAGAGTTGCAGACTCTCAAGGCTGGAGATGAGAAACACTGGCAAAGCTTGGTAAACTTCAACCATAAAACCCTACCTAACTGTAAATGGATCTAGGAGAAATAGAGAACTTCAGTGGGTCTCAGTGCCATACAAGGTTTCCTCAAGTGCTTTAAAAAAGCACATGGTTAGAGCCCTTGTTTTTTTTTCTTTTTCCACTATCCCTGAATTATCATACTTTTTGTTCAAATGCTGTTTTAGATGTAAGTCCCCCCTTGTGGGGTGGGCTTACTACCCTGGCTTAACATAGGTTCTGCCCTTCAGGTAGGGCCCCTTTTTCTTAGTCAGCTAGGCAATGATTCCCTCTTACTGCCACCAAGGGGCAGGGTTCTCTACTATTTAAGCCCTGGGTTTCCCCTCCAGGCAGAAGAGAGATGGGGAGAGGGCGGTATCGAGGAGGGCAAGGTGGTTGGGGGGGCATTACCCTCTGACCCAAAAGAAGTCACCTGGCAGCATTGGTGTGATGCAGGGAGGCCTCTGAGGAAGGACTGTTAGGAACATGGTAGCTGTGGGGGCTGGGGAGTATTTTCATCAGCTGCTGCAGGAGGTGGAAAGAGCAAAAAGGCTGGAACCCATGTGAAGGTGCAGAGGTCCCGTGTAACCAGAAACATGAACGAGGTGTCCAGGCAGCGGGGCTGTTGTGCTAGTAGCAGGAACCCAGCAGGGTTTATTGGAGATGGCAGCTCTGGTGGGCCTTTCCTTTGTGGCACACTGTCATCAAGGTAAGGCTAGGAAGGGGTGTCGCATCCTGGGATTTGCCTTTGTGCCTGATGTGCCCGTATCTGGGGTAGGCCCATCAGACCTGCAAAAGGACATGGCTTCAGAAACCTATATTTGTGTAAGGAGGGAGCCATCACTGCAGGCACTGGTTCAGTCCTGAGTGGTCTCAGAGGAAAGGATTGTTGGCATCATTTGGCTTGGTGAATGAGTGGGTAACTGGTTTGGAAGCAGCCACGGAGGCATTAGGCTACATCACCTCGGGTTCCATTTTGGCCTGGCTGGCAAGGAGGAGTAAAGCACTCCCCCATTAGGAGGATCAAAGGTACATTTAAAGGAAAAGCAAGCTTGGAAGGTATTTAAAATCTCTGCTGAAGGGAAGTTTCAGTGTGGAGCCAGAGCGGTCTATGCTTTTGGCCTTTGAAAATCTTAGTAGCTGTGGCCAATTCTCATGCTCTCTAAGTGCCATTTGTGCTCACGCCTAGTCTCTCAGCCCCATGGAGCAGCTCCATTTAATTTATTATTTTGAACGCAATCATTTCATGCCCAAAATAAAGAATTTTATGGTTTCTGTGATTCTGCTTGTGTTGTATGGTCAATGAACTAATTATCTGCACAATTTTATTCTCACCTTTTGAATAAAGTTCCAGCCCCTTCTCACCATTCAGGATCAGTGGGATGCTGCCATCTCTGATATCTGCCTCAAGGATAAGGAAAGGCCTTGCATCTGAAAACATCTGCCAAGTAAGGCCTTCTAATTACCTTCAATAATATGGAAAATGCCAGGAAGGTTTCAGGTCTGTGCCCCCTCACTGTAACACCAGGAGCCATAGACAAGAGATGAAAACAAGGGGGGTTGGGGTTACAGATGTGGGGCTTGTCTGGGATTTTTTGTATTTTGTGTTTGGTTAACTTGTGGCACCACTGATTGTGAAGGAGATGGAGCTGAGAAGGGGTCCAACCATGGCAGCGAGGCCTGCTTTGTAAAGCCACAGTTTGATGGGCTGTTATGGTGTGATGGTAAGCTCCTTGTGGATATGTCACTCTCTTGCACCTCCTGCATCTAAGGATGGCTCAGGTGAGGCAGAACAGCTCCTGTGATTGGTCCAGTCTGAGTGGCAAGCTAGAAGAGGGTGGAGTGGAGGCACCATTTTGTTGTGTGTGGATGAAAGAGACTGACACACTTGAAAGAGGTGTTAAGAGGAAAAACGGAGAGATGTCAGAAGGATTTTCATCTGAGGAGGAGCCCCATGCTACAGTCCCAGCCTCCCTGCTGCCATAGCTTTGGAGTTCTGACAGGAGGGGGAAGGCTGTGGAAAAATATGTCCAGTCCAGCTATCAAGGAGAGGGGGTAGTAAAGCTGCCGCTTTGCTCAATCTGCTCATGTGCCATGGTGTGGGGAATGTTTGAAGGCACACCATTTGGTTACCCCTGGCCCTATCCCATCAGCACATCAGTGGGAATGGCCTCCTTAATCTCCCAGGGGAACCTTGATCTGGGAGAAACATAGAAACATAGACTTTGATGGCAGATAAGGACCACTTGGCCCATCTAGTCTGTCCATTTCCCTACCTACAGGATAGGCCGCAGATCCTAGTTAACCATCAGCCTATTTCTTCCTACCCCCCGCCACAAGAATTGCCTTATGTCTGTCCCATGCATTCTTGAATTCTGCCACAGTTTTAGACCCCACAACCTCCTCAGGAAGGCTGTTCCATGCATCCACTACCCTCTCTGTGAAATAATACTTTCTCACATTTCCTCTGAACCGCCCCCCCTCTATCTTTAAATTGTGTCCCCTTGTTCTTGCACGTCCCTTTTTCTGAAAGATGCTACCCTCTTGACTTTGTTAATTCCACTGAGGTACTTAAAAGTTTCTATCATGCCCCCTTCTTTCCTCAAGGGTATACATATTAAGCTCCTTTAGTCTCTCCTCATATGGCTTCTCTGCAGACCCTGCACCATTTTAGTTGCCCTCCTCTGGACTGCTTCTATCCTGTCTATGTCCTTGCGGAGATGGGGTCTCCAGAACTGGACACAGTACTCAGATGGGGTCTCACCAACTGTCTGTACAGAGGATAACAACTTCCTGTTTTCTGCTGCTGATGCCTCTCCTATGCATCCCAGTATCCCCCCAGCCTCCCTACTGCCTTCTCACATTGCTTGCTAACCTTAAGGTCATCTGATATGATTACCCCCAGGTCCCTTTCCTTTTTGTTGTGTTACTACCTCCCCCATTGTGTATTCTTCCCTGGGTTCTTGTTTCCCAAGTGCATTATTTTGTACTTCTTTGCATTGAATCTAGCTGCCACACTTCTGACCATTCCTCCAACCTTGCAAGTCCCTTCTCATCCTTTCCATGCCTCCTTGTGTATCAACCCTGTTGCAGATCTTTGTGTCATCTGCAAAGAGCATACTTTTTCCTTCCAGTCCCTCTGCAATGTCACTTAAGAAGACATTAAAAGGACTGAACCCAATACTGAACCCTGCGTACTCCACTAGTAACCCTCTCTTCAGAGTGGACTCCATTTACAATTACCTTCTGTGTCCTGTTGTCCAGCCAATGTTTTACCCAGGCTACCACCCTGGGACCCACTCTCAGACTGGTTAATTTGACTATTAATCTTTTGTGTGGGACTGTGTCAAATGCCTTGCTAAAGTCTAGATAAGCCATGTCCACAGCCCCTCCCTGGTCTACTGCTTTGGTCACCCAGTCAAAGAAATCTATTAGATTCTTCTGACATGACCTTCCCGCTGTGAATCCATGCTGCCTTGGGTCCTGTGCCCCACTGGCCTCTAGATACTCAACTATTCTTTCCTTCAGAAGTGACTCCATCACTTTCCCTACCACAGAGGTCAAACTGACAGGCCTGTAGTTTCCTGCCTCTGTCTTGGTCCCACTTTTGTGAAGGGGAATCACAACCGCCTTCCTCCAGTCCTCGGGTACCACACCATTCTCCCATGATTTATTAAAAAGAGTAGCCAGTGGTTTAACTAGTTCCCCCCTTAATTCTTTTAGAATTCTGGGGTGAATTCCATCAGGCCCCATTGCTTTTTCCACCTTCAGTTTTAAGAGTTCTTGCAGAACCCTTTCTTCTGTGAAAGGACTGGGATCAACCCCCATATCAAGAGTGCTTCTGTTAATTGGATTAGGCACTTCCCCTCCTCTTTTGTGAATACTGAGCAGAAATATTTGTTCAGTATCCCTGCTTTTTCACTGTCCCCCTCTTCCCACCCACCGTTTATTCTATTCAGCCTCACTATCCCTCCCTTTGTCTTTCTACGCTCACTGATGTACCTATAAAAGGTTTTATCCCCCTTCTTAACTGAGTTGGCTATCTTTTCCTCGGTTTGGGCCTTTGCTATTCTGACTTCCCTTCCTGCTTCCTTCTGTCTTAACTGGTACAGCTGTCTGTCTTGCTCCTTCTGTGTTTCCTTTTACTTCTGGAATGCTATCTTTTTCTTCCTGACTTTCACAGCCACCTCTTTTGAGAACCATAGTGGCTTTTTCTTTCATTTTGATTTGTTTATTTGCTTCACACAAAGGCTTGTTGCCTCTGTGATGGCAGTTTTGATGATTTCCATTGTTGTTCCACATCTCCTTCTAGCCTGTTTGCTAGTGCTTTTCTGAAGCACTCTCCCATCTTGCCAAAGTCAGCCCTCCTGAAGTCCAGTACCCTCACTTTTGTATGGCTTGACTCTGTAGCTGAGTTTAACGTGAACCACACTGTTTGATGGTCACTTGTTCCCAGATGGCAACCCACTTCTAGATCTGAGATCTTCTCACTGCCCCGTTTGAGACTACGAGGTCTAAGACTGCTCCCTCATGAGTGGGTTCCAAAACTAGCTGTCTGAGGCCTGCCACCTGTAAGGCATAAAGAATGGCCCTGCTCTTGGATGTGGCTGCAGCAAATGTGATCCAGTTAACATCTGGCATATTCAGGTCTCCCATCAACAGTATCTCCCCTTTCTCTGCCATTCTAAGAATGCCTTCTATCATATCCTTGTCCATTCCCTCCCCCTGACATGGAGGTCTGTACACAACCCCTGTGCAGATTGTGGTGCCCTTTCCAGTCTCCAAAGTGACCCACAGTGCCTCCTCTCCTCCCTGTTTACTGATTTGTTCAGTTGCTTTTATCCCTTCCTTTACATAGAGAGCTACTCCTCCCCCTCTTCTCCCCTGCCTGTCTCTCCTGTAGGTTATGTACCCTGGTATGCTAACATCCCAGTCATGGTTCTCTGTGTACCATGTTTCTGTGACTGCTACGATATCCAGGCATCACTCTTCCATCAAGGCCACTAGCTCAGGGAGCTTGTTGCCCAGACTATGGGCATTGGTACTCATTACCCTCCATTTCCTGATGGCCTTATACCTTTTTGCCCCATCCCTGTCCTTCTTGCCTTTGTCACTTTCTCCATTTACCCTTGCTCTTCTCCCTATCGACACCTCTAAGTTGGTGTTTACCGCACTTACTACCGTGATTTTTTGGGGGGCTAGGATTTCCCTGCTCCTTCCAGTGCCTCCCTTGGCTGTGTTTAAATGCTTGCACAATGAAGCATTTAAACCTATCACCTAGGATCTGGTTCCTCCTGGACAGATGCAACCCATCATGCCAGTATAGGCTTGCATCACTCCAGGTGGACCCCCAGTCCCAATGAAGCCAATCCCTGAGCTCCACACCAGTTTTCAACCACTGATTGAATCCATGGTGCGAACACCTAGCCTCTCCTATGCCATAGATGGGCAGCACCTCTGAGAAGGTTACCGTGCGTGCTACTTGCCTAAGGCCCCTCCCCAATTCCACAAACTCTTCCTGCACTTCTCTAATCCCTTTCTTAGCCAGGTCATTTGTCCCTAGGTGGACAATGACATCCAGCTCCCTCCCCTGTGCAGTTGCTCTGGCAAGCCTGAGGATTCGCACCTTGTCCCTCCAAGCCATGGTGCCAGGCAGGCACCTTACCACCCACTCCCCTTCCTCCCCCAGTTCTACCTTCCTAACAATGAAGTCCCCCCCAGAAGTTGTTTCCTTCCCCTGTGGGTCCCCTGCCAGCCTCCTGTGGGTCTCCTTTGTGGAGGTTCCCAGCAATCTCTTTGGTCTCCACTGCAGGTGCCTCCATAGAGGAACCACACTTTGCCAGAATGGCAAAGAAATTGTGGAGAGGTACAACTGGAGGGATGCACCTCTGTTCCACCACCCTCACCCTCCCTGAGCCCACTGTGGTCCAACCACTCCTCTTTCCTGGCAACCTCTGAGGCAACGGCAGTGGCACTGGTGGTCCCTGGATGGAAGAGGAGGTCCCACAAATCCTGGCCAACTCAGCCTGGAGATGAGCAACCTCCTCCCTCAGCCCAGAGGTGCCTGCAGATGGGACAACACCGCATCCTCCAGAATGTCTCCCAGAGGCTGCTGCTCCACAGCCACTGCACTGCACCACTCCCATCATGTCTTATTTCTGGCCCCTTAACTGTTTGCAATCCTTACTCTTTCCTCTGTCTTTCTCTTCTCTCCTTACTTTCTGCCTGTGTGCCCTTTAAGCTCCTGATTGTCCTGTTCTAAGACAAGAATATCCTATATTTCTCAGTAGACCCCTTACTTGCTCAGAGGCAGACCTCCAGCAGCTGGGGGGTTGGAGAGCTACTCTTGCCCTTCTAGGATGGTGGTTCTTGGTGGCTCTGTGATTACTCACTTCTGCTCCCAAACAGGAAGTTCCTGTTGTCAGTCAAATCCTGTGGCTATAAAAGTAGAACTAACTTTGGGTGGGAGGGGGGAAGGAGGGCAATATAGTCCCAGTAGAGAAGTCCAGTCACACAGCAGTCCTTTCTCTTGGTGTCTTCTGCCAAGCTATAACAGAATCTTTCTAAGGCAGTCTTTAAATGTAGCTTCCTTCTAGCTAAGCCACTCCGCCTACTTACTAGATCTTTCCACAAGTAATTTAAACCTCACAGCTATCAAGTCCTTTCAATCACCTGAGATTTACACCTAGATAGCTGTTCAGATAACCATTCAGTTCAGTTAACTCAGACAAACACACACTTTTTTTTGTTTTATTTGTTAGTTTTTTTTACCCTAAATTAAAGGTCCAAGTACAAGAGTTCTACTTCTTTAGTCCCAGTAGTGAAGTCCAGTCACACAGCAGTCTTTTCTCCTGGTGTCTTCTGCCAAGCGATAACAGAATCTTTCTAAGGCAGTCTTTAAATGTAGCTTCCTTCTAGCTAACCCACTCCCCCTACTTACTAGATCTTTCTACAAGTAATTTAAACCTCACAGCTATCAAGTCCTTTCAGTCACCTGAGATTTACACCTAGATAGCTGTTCAGATAACCATTCAGTTCAGTTAACTCAAACACACACTTTTTTTTTGTTTTGTTTGTTAGTTTTTTTTTACCCTAAATTAAAGGTCCAAGTACAAGAGTTCTACTTCTTTAGTCCAGTAGAGAAGTCCAGTCACACAGCAGTCCTTTCTCCTGGTGTCTTCTGCCAAGCTATAACAGAATCTTTCTAAGGCAGTCTTTAAATGTAGCTTCCTTCTAGCTAAGCCACTCCCCCTACTTACTAGATCTTTCTACAAGTAATTTAAGCCTTACAGCTATCAAGTCCTTTCAATCACCTGAGATTTACACCTAGATAACTGTTCAGATAACCATTCAGTTCAGTTAACTCAGACAAACACACACTTTTTTTTGTTTCTTAATTTTTTTTTACCCTAAATTAAAGGTCCAAGTACAAGATATCTACTTCTTTAGTCCCAGTAGAGAAGTCCAATCACACAGCAGTCCTTTCTCCTGGTGTCTTCTGCCAAACTATAACAGAATCTTTCTAAGCAGAGGCAGGGAGGCAGAAGCAGGGAGCAGAGGCAAAATTGGAAATACTTGTTATGGAGTTGGAGTCACCAGATATAAAGGTAGAAGTGGGTGATGAGTTCTCTGAGGGAGGCAAGGTGGAACATAACCATCTGCCCAACTCCACCCTGCTGACAGTTGACTATCCCCATGGCAGAGAGAAAGGCAGGGGACTGCAGATGTCAGCTGGTGACCTGGCAGGGACCAGAGAGTCACCCCATGGGTTCCCTGCTTGGTGGTTCCATCGGTACTTTTAAGGCCGAGGCTCCTCCACCCTCTATCCCACAGCCTGCTGTAAAAGAAGAGCCCAAAAATGAACTATCTTGGTGAGAGACTGCTCCATTGCCCCTGGGAGGACAACTTTAAAGGTACCAGTTTGCTGATCATGAGATCCAAAGAACCATCCCACAGCCTTATCAGTGGCCTGCCAGCTTGCTGCCTGATACAAACCCATGCCTGGCATTGCAGAGCAAGGCCTTAAGAGGGAGAGAATGGATGGCCTACTGAGAAGTGACCCAACAAATATAATTTAGTGTACCCAGGTGTAGTTGAAGCTAGGGGGCTGCTTGAAGCACTAGCCTGGGAGATCTACCAGAGCAGTCACAGGCTGAGAGGTGGGCGAGAAGACATATCCATGTAGAGTATCCCACTGCAGAGTATCCCTACATACCAGAAAGATTCTGGGACATAATAGAGGAGTAAAGGGTGGATTGAATCTTTAGCGCTATACATCAGAACTACAACAGCGGCCGAGAGCACCAGAGAAAGCTGATCAGGCTCTTATTCAGAAGGCCCATTCTCTGTGCTTCTCTACACCCTGGGCTGTTTTGACCCTCTTTAAGCATTTCACTATGGTGCAGGATCTAGCTGGTTGCCACATGAAATATTATGTAATTTCTACGGATTCCTTTGGAGAAGAAAAAACAAAACCTGATCCTGACTGTTATTTCCCCCACAGCGGGGGGCCTGCTATTTAAAGGGAAGAATGACTGTGTGCTTCTAAAATGATTTGCTAGGACTGTCCAGTTCTGTTGGGAGGTTGAAAGAAAGACAGTTCAGAAAAATAAGATTCTCAAGCCTAAAGCATTGTTCCCAGGGAGGAGCCAGCATCGCCATTGAAGATCCAGGACTGTGGCTATTCTCCCATTCACCCCAAGACTTTAAAGTTTCATAGCCGGCACAGTGGCACTGAGGGCCAAGTCACTAGATACCTTACCTCACACTACGCTGGCAACCTGTGTTCGGGAATGAGCATGGGACACCAGGGGTCAGCAGGGGAGGAGAAGGATCAAGCACCAAGGGACTGTTCTCCTTCTCTGGGGGGGCATCAATGTTCAGCATATGACTGGCCCCTATTGGAGGCTGGAGGGGGCAGCATGGCTACACTGCAGATAGGGGGCTAAGATGGGGCAGATGCCTGGAGGAGCACATGCAGGTGTGTGTGCGCTCCCCCCACTGGCATCATTGCATGCCTCATCTCTGCAAAAAGGGGAAGGAAATAGGGAAAAAATGGCCTGGCTGAACAGCTTGATGGCTGTCCAATGGAGTGTGTCACCTCCAGAGGGCATCACCGCTGATACTGGATCCAGTCCTGGTTGGGAAGATGAGGGGATCCCCACCACCCTGCCATGGAGGTAAAAGAGCAGCGATAGCCTGAAGTGTGGAAGTGCGGACAGATGGCAGCTGGAGAATAGGATGCCAAGTGCATGGAGAAAAAACATTAACAGCAAAAAAAAAAAAATTAAAGCTTCATGTTTTAAAATGGAAAAAAGAGAGAGAAGGACATTTATATGCATCTCTCTCTTTCTCTACACACACACACATATATATATATATATATATATATATATATAAAATACTGGCATGGTAGTGCCAGCATAGTTAGGGTTGCCCAGCCACTTCTATCTTAAACCCCAAATTTTGCACTTTAATAACTTTGCCATCATACAATGGATTTGAATGAAATTTTGTATGTGCACTCTGGTACCATAGTTCACTGGATCTAGCAAGTTGTGTTATGGTTGGATGAGCAGTAGCTGAGCTGCAGAGAGTGAAAAGTATGCACAAAAATGAGTGTTTTGCGCAGTTCTTTGCTCGTGGCTATAGCCTGCACTTTTTTTTATATTTGGTCTGAAATCTTCAGTGAAGATGCAGCCTGGGTCACTGATGTGCCTTTCAAAGATTTGGGATAAAAACTATTAAACCATTCAAAAGCTACTCAAAAAACAAATTTCCCATTATAGTCAATGGGGAAAAAATATATGTGTCTCTCGAAAGCTGCCACCACTACATTTTACTGTTGCAAATGGCCCTTTTACTGTCGTTTGGTGGCCATCTTGTTTTCAGTTAGTGAGAGAGAAAAATGCCTGGTGTTTAAATTTGGGACCCCCTAGGTAAACAATGACTGTTGTGTTTACCTAGTCAGGTCCACTCCTGAGGATCACAGCACTATCTTGTTTTGGAGAAAAAAAAACAGAAATGCCTTTTTGGTGATTGGACCCCTTGTAGTGTCTCAAACTGCGACAGAATGGTTGCAACACTTTCACAGATCATGAAAGTGTTGTGCAGATTCTGTCGCACAATTTTGTAAAACTGTCGCAATTTGTGACAGAACATCACCCAAAAACAGCAATTCTTTACCACCCCAGAGCAGTAAAACAGTAGGGGCTTTTGGGTTGAAATGTGCAGAGTGGCAAGCCCTGGTCCCACAGATGTGCCTTTTGGTGGTTTGGTCCCAAAGCATTCAATGGGCCCATAGTTAGTGCTCCAAAGTTGAGAAATTTCCCATAGGCTAGCATTGCGGCACCCACAAGGACTTTTGACACCCGTATCACGGAAACGGTGCAATATATGAATTTTTTGTTCTCCACAACTTAGTCCACCTTTAGGTGGACTAAGTTTGCATGGAGGTTTCAAAGTCATTAATACCACAGCAGTGGATTTTTTTTCATAGTTGCTACGGTTACTGAGATATTGCCAAATTAGTGTTGCAAGGGTTCCTTTTCAGTACTATGTGGCTGCTGTATGGCTCCGTACTTATGTGTAAGTGGGGGTGCAAGCCCAGGTGGCCCTCACTCCCACATATGCATACAATTAAGCAAAAATGGGCAGTGTGAGAGGAGGGCAGGACCCAGAGGGCCCACACTCCCATTACCACATACCAGTTACTAGTTAGATGACACTTTCTCAAAAAGAAGGGAAATTCATTGCAAAAAACATTGTTAATGCATTAGTTAGGGTTGATAGCACAACGACAAAATTTGAAAATGTGATGATACGGTTCCCCCCACACCCACACTCCACACACCAACAGATGTCAGAGGAGGCATGGGGTAACCAGGCCTAATTCTCACCCCATTCTCCTATACTGTAGCATATCAGCCTGTTCACACATGGAATGGGGTGAGAGTTGGGCCTGAGAACCCCATGGCACACCCCAACATCTCTTGGTGTGTGGCATGTTGATGTGGGGGTGTGGGGGGAACCCTAACATCACATTTCTAAACTTTTGTCAGTGGCTCAGTAGGTAGCACACTCGCCTCTGAGGCCGAGAGATCAGAGGGCTGTGGGTTCAGTTCCCACATCTAGCACTTGGGTTAATATCCCAGTACTGACATTGCAGTGCAGCATGAGAGGGGTGCTGCACTTCTGAGGTGCCGTCTTTCGGACGAGACGTTAAACCGAGTTCCCATCTGCCTGGATTGGTGGTAGTTCAGGTGGATGTTAAAGATCCCATGGCACTTATCAAAAAGAGTAAGGGAATTTCCCCTATGTCCTGGCCAAATTTCCCTCATTCACTATAAATACCACCAACAGCTTAATCTGGTTCAAAGTCAGTTGGCATTCATCTGTATCCCCCTCCCCCCGGGTCATGCCTGAAAATAGGCAGGATTTGTCTAGTGCACTTACCCGGTCAACAAAAACTAAATAAATAAATAAATAAAATACTATCAACCCTAACTGATGCATTAACAAAGTTTTTTTGCAATTTATATATATAAATATAATAGTGGCGTGGTCTCGCCACTATACTGTAGTTAGGGTTCAGCAATCAGTTACATACTAAAGTCAAAAGTTTGGGCCTTTATAACTTTGGACCTGTTCAATGGATTTGCCTGAAATTTGGTATGCACGGTGGGGCATGGTAGATCTCTTGATTTGCCAAATTGCATTTTGGTCGGACTTATGGTCTTTGCGTACTAAAGTGCAGAAAAATGCAAAATTATCCATTTTTGGAGGCAGCTTTTGGGATTTTGGATGTGGCCCTGCACGGCTGTTGTGTGGTGTGCTGCTCTGTGAGATGGCTCATTTGAAAGAGCTTTAGTGGCTGAACATGCCACTTTTCATTTGGTGAAAAAATATTAAGGCATTCAAAAGTTATGCCACTTTTAAGTTCCCATTATCAGTCAATGGGAAAATTTATATGTATGCTTTGAGAACAAAGAATGGGGTTCTGGCCATCTGGTCCCGCCTGGCAATAAAAGAATTTGCAGCCCTGTGGTTCAAGAATCTTTGTCCCCGAGGATTTTTGAAATTGTTTGATCGCGAGGTCCACCATCTTGTTTTCAGTTTTTCAATCAGAAAAACACAAATATCTCGGCTCAGGGGTCACTTCTGAAGTAAAACTTGGATGGGTTTTACTCAGGGGACCCCAAACTATCAAGCCATGGCTTTGGTTTTATCCAAATTGGTCCAAAAATAGAGTTTTGAGCTTTTAAAATCTTCATTCGCGGCTCACTAACGATCTTTGATTGCGAGCCTGCAAAATCTTTGATTGCGAGATTCTTTGATCACGATCATGCATTGCGAGCGAGGGACGAGATGGTCAGATTTTTAAATTGATTTTTGTATCCCAGAGGTGCCCTAGAAAGTTATATGAGGGTGGGTTTTGCTCAGGGAGCTTCGTTCTGCCCCATCTGAATAAAAAAACATACATTTTCAATATCCCTGGTAGTCTAGCTGCTCCCTCCCCCCCGATCATGATAATATAGATAACGATGTCTATATCCCTGGTAGTCTAGTGGCCCCCCAATGTGTATTTTATTCATATCTCTTTTTTTATCCCTGGTAGTCTAGTGCCCCCCATGTGTATTTATTCATATTTGTTATTTAAATCCCTGGTAGTCTAGTGCCTCCCGATTTGTATTTAATTATTATTCATATCCCTGGTAGTCTAGCAGCCCCCCCTCATCATAATGAAAAAGATAAACATTTGCTATTTCCTGGTAGTCTAGCGGCTCCCACCCCCCCATAGCCATGCTAGCCCACCCAGCACCCCACCCTTCCCCAGCCAGCGATGGCACAGCCATCTCACTCTCACCATGCCAGCACCAACTGTGTGTATTACAGTGCGTAATTCAAAGAGGCGCCTGAAATTATTTCTGAGTGCCTGTTTGAATTAGTGCATTCATACTCACACAGTCTGTAAGCTGGGCCGTGGAGGTGAGAGTAGGCTGTGCCAGTCGCCAGTTGGGGAAGGGTGGGAGGTCTGGTGGGTCATGGCAGTGGGTGTGAGGGCCACTAGACTAACCAGGAAATAGCAAATGCTTATCTTTTCATTATGATGGGGGGTCATAGTAGATCTACCAGGGATATGAATGATAATAATAATAATAATAATAATAATAATTAAATACAGATTGGGGGGGCCACTAGACTACCAGGGATATAAACAAACATAAATAAATGACACATAGGGGGCACTAGACTACCAGGGATAAAAAAAGAGATATGAATAAAATACACATTGGGGGGCCACTAGACTATCAGGGATACAGACATCGTTATCTATATTATCATGATCAGGGGGGCTGCTAGACTACCAGGGATATTGAAAATGTATTTTTTTTATTCAGATGGGCAGAACGAAGCTCCCCGAGCAAAACCCACCCTCATATAACTTTCTAGGGCACCCCTGGGCTACAAAAATCAATTTAAAAATCTGGTCATCTTGTCCCTCGCTTTTTGTTCATTAAAGAGCAATTTCTTTGATCACGAGCCTGCAAATTCTTTGATCACAAGATTCTTTGATCGCGATCATGCATAGTGAATGAGGGACAAGATGGCCAGATTAAAAAGTCAGTTTTCTCAGTCTAGGGGTGTGCTAGGAAGACAAATGAGGGTGGGTTTTACTCAGGGGGCTTTGTACTGACGAGCCATGATGGTGGGTTACCGCAATTCTTTTAATATTTCAAATTTGAATAGTTTTTATTCTTTGATCATGACCCTGCAAATTCTTTGATCGCGAGCCTGCAAATTCTTTAATTGCATGATTCTTTGATCGCGATTGTGCATCGTGAGCGAGGGATGAGATGGCCAGATAAAAAAATAAATTTTCTAAGCCCAGAGGTGTCCTAGGAAGACAAATGTGAAGGGTTTTACTCAGGGGGCTTCATTTTGTCGAACCATGGCAGTGGTATACTGCAATTCCATCAATTTTTGGATTTATAAGATTTGTAATTCTTTGTTCATAAGTCTGCAAATTCTTTGATCGCGAGCCTGCAAATTCTTTGATCGTGAGATTCTTTGATCGCCAACTTTGATCGCAAGGGCAGGACAAGATGGCCAGATTTTTTATAATGTATTAGATAGGGAAATTTTACCAATCTTTAACATTGAATATCTCGGAAACGGTTTGGTCTTTTTATTTGAAATTTGGAGAGTGTTTACGGCATGTCCTGTAGATGTGAATTATGATGCTTATATGTCAGAGAAACATTTTTTTTGTGGAGATATTGCATAACGCACTTTACGTGTTGCGGACAGTGTTTTGCTTGTGGTGGTGGCTTGAAATTGATAGGATACCTGGCCTTAGTGTCATGGATGTAGTTTTCAGTTGTTGTGTGTGGTAAATGTCAACAGGTGCAGAACTGTGCCAGTCTGATGAATGAAAATCTCATACGTTAAAATGTTATATCTCTGACACAGTTTGGTCTTTTCACTTGACATTTGGAGAGTGTTGACGGCATGTCCTGTGGATGTAAATTACAGTGTTTCCATGTCGGAAAATATTTTTTTGGTGGAGATATGGCATGGCACAGTTTACGTTCTGTGGACAGCGTTTTGCTTGTGGTGGTGGCTTGAAATTGATAGGATACCTAGCCTTAGTGTCAAGGATGTAGTTTTCAGTCATTGTGTGTGTTAAATGTCAACAGGTGTGGAACTGTGCCACTCTGACAAATGAAAATTTTAAATTTTGACATGTCATATCTTGGACACGGTTTGGTCTTTTTACTTGAAATTTGGAGGGTGTTGATGGCATGTTCTGTAGATGTTAATAGAGGTGTTTATGTGTCAGACAATATAATTTTTGCAAAGGTATTGTGTGGTGCAGTTTACATTTTGTGGACATTGTTTTCTATTGTTCTACTAGATTAACATTTTTTGGTGACTGGCCTTGCTGTTGTGAACGTACTCTTTAGTCACTGGGTGTGTAATGTGGCTTGGCACTTACAAGTTGGTTCGGGCCACGCGCTCTCACCAACTTGAGCAACTTTTGACTTTTCTATTCTTTCTTAAAAAGTAAGGAAATTCTATGCAAAAAACTTCATTAATGCATCAGTTAGGGTTGTTCTACAGTGAAAAAAGTGAGGAAATTCAATTTTAGGGTTCCCACCTCTTTTACCCCACCCTGCCCCATCAACAGGCATTGGGGTGTGTGTTGAGTCATTGGCCCTAACTCTCCCCATTCTCCTATACTGCACCACCTGAGCTTGTTTACACATGGGATAGGGTGAGAGTTAGGGCCGATGACCCAACGTACACCCGATGCCTGTTGGTGGGGACAGGGTGCAGGGTGGAACTCTAACATCAAATTTCCTTGCTTTTTTCACTGTAGAAGAATTTCAACTGATGCATTAATGAAGATTTTGTGCAGAATATATATATATATATATATTTTCTTGGCAAAAAACTCAGTTTAATGCATCAGTTAAGGTTGTTCCACAGCAACAAAAGTGAGAAAATTTGGTGTTAGGATTGAAAACCCTAACAGCACATTCCCACCACACACACACATACATGCAGGTAGGGGAAGGACCAAGGCAACACAACCAATCACACACAATCAGCAGGAGGTGTATATCTGTGTTACCGTAGGAAGTAGGTAAGAAATCTAACTTCAGCTGGGAGTAGCTAAAACGGTGTAACTCACTTTGTTTTCAACACATGGGTGGCAAAAAGGCATCATGGGCATCGCAATGTTAGTCTATTGCAAATTGCTCAATTTTGGAACAGTGTAGGTTTTTCATGCTTAAGTATTTTAGCACCAAAGTAGGAAAAAGCAGATATGTGGGACTAGGGTTTGCCACCCTGCAAATTTGAGCACAAAGGACCCAACTGTTTGCTTGCAGGATAATGGCAAAGATGTGCAGTCATCTGGAGCATACTTTTGCAAAATACTTTCGAAAACATGAAAGTGTAGCAAACGGAAGAGACAAAAGTGTCGCATTTGCAAAAGCATATAACATAGTGTCGCCAAATACTGTCACAAACAGAAGACACAACAGTGTTGCATTTGTAAAAGCATGCAAAATGATGTCACAAAATACTGTCACAAACACGAAAGTGTCACAAATGCATATCACAACACTGTGACAGTTGTGAAAGTGGTGTTTGAAAGTATTTCAGGGAATGTGCAAAATCCTGTTTTGGATCTTGTGAACCCCAAAATACCATATGTGTAGTCTGTGTTATGTGTTGGTGGCAGCGCGTGATGCAAGATGCCCAGTTGTACATAGTGATATGTGTTTTGCAGTGCATGGGATGTCCAGGATCAGAGTCAGCAGTGACAACTCCATGCCACAGCCCGATGGGAGCATGGGTGTGTGGTGTCATGGTTTACAGAGTTGTATGTTAGTTCTGTCACCTACTGCTGGTTGTGTGTGATTGGTTGTGTTGCCTTGGTCCTTTCCCTACTTGCATGTATGTGTGTGTGTGGTGGTGGTGGGAGTAGGGGGAGGGGGAATGTGCAGTTAGGGTTTTCAACCCTAACACTGAATTTCCTTGCTTTTGTTGCTGTGGAAGAACCCTAACTGATGCTTTAAATGGATTTTTTTGCCATGAATTTCCCCTTCTTTTTGAGAATGTGCACTATAAATAGTGAATGGACTGTAGTAACAGTAACGCAAATGCAAGCGGAAAAGGTAACGCAGATGGTGACGCAAACGTAAATGGTAACGCAAATGGTAAGAGAAAAAGCAAGTGCAAACATTAATGAAAACAGAAATGGTAGCGCAAATGGTAACGCAAATGCTACTGACAACAGAAATGCAAATGTTAACGAAAACAGTAACACAAATGCTAACGCCAACAGAAACGCAAATGATAATGAAAATGCAAACGGTAACAGAAATGCAAACGGTAAAGGCAACAATGACACAGAAGGAAATAGTAACACAACTGACAATGGAAACGCTACCGAAAATGGAAACGCTAAGGCCAACTGAAAGGGAAATGGTGACAAACATGCAAACAGTAACGGTAATGCAATTGGAAATGCAAACGATTACAGTAACACCAACAATGATGCCAAAGGAAAGAGAAATGCAAACAGAAGTGTGTACGCAAATGCAAATGGTAATGCACACGGTGATGCAAAAGGAAATGCAAACAAAACCAGTAATGGAAACGCAAATGGTAACAGTAACACAAACACAAGTGCAAACACAAATGCAAAGGGTGCCAGAACGGAAACGCTAACGCAAATGGTAATAAAACTGCATCGTAACTGTAACACAAAAAGTTACACACTTTTTTCCCCAAAAGGTGCTTCTCAGAAGCTATTGAGTGAATACAAAGAATGTATGCATAATAATGGCCCTTGGAGGAGAAAATGAACACTTGGAACACTAAATTACTTATATCTCAGGAACCGTATGATGTAGAAAAAAAATTAAGATCTCATATTATTTATGACTTTCCTGGCTAGAATTTTTCCTATGAAAAGTCCGTAACTAGAAGCGTTTTTGAGATACGGGCCCCGAAAGGTGCGACGGACACCGTAATGTTAGCCTATGGGAAAAGTCATCAACTTCGGAGTGCCATAACTTTGCAGCTGTGTAATATTTTTGTCACCAAACCACCAAAAGGCGCATCTGTGGGATCTTGTCTTTCTTCCCTTCAAATTTCAACCCAAAAGACCAAACTGTTCTTTTGCAGTAGGGTGGCAAAGATTTCCTATTGTTTTTTGCATAGTGTCGCAAAGTAGTGTCGTGATTTGCGACACTTTGCTAAAAGAATCATTACAGTGTCGAATGTGCGATAGTATTGTTTACAAAAATTTGAAAAACAAATTTCTGGGGTGTTTAACCTCCCAAAAAGACATGGCTAACATCCTCGGGACTCGACTAGTTGAACGCAGCAAGAACTGTGTCCCTAGAGGGTCCCAAATTTAAAAGCCAAGCATTTCTGTGACCACCAGCTGAAAACAAGATGGCAGATTTGCAACACTACAGGGGTCATTTGCGACACTAAAAACTGCATTTGCAACACTGTCGAACTTTTTGTTAACTTTTCCCATTGACTATAATGGGAAACTTGTTTTTTTGAATAACTTTTGAACCGTTTAATATTTTTTCACAAAATCTTCAAAAGGCACATCAGGGATCCTGACTGCATGTTTTCTGAAGGTTTTGAACCAGTCGCACAGACTGTGTTTCCTGTAGGTGTGAGCAAAGAATGCACAAAAATGCGTAATTACTGTGTTCTCCGGTGCTACGTAGCTCCACAACCGTATATCTGACCATTACAAAACTTGGCAGATCCAGAGATCTATGGTGCCACACCATTCATGCCAAATTTCAGGCAAAACTGTCATATGGTAGCAAAGTTATTAAGCTGCCAAATTTCAGAGTTTAACCTTAAATGGGGTGCTCAACCCTAACTATAGTGGCACTACCGTGCCACTATAATATAAATATATTATATACATTTTTTGAGTTTCACTATTATTGCTGCTCCCATTGTAGTAACAAATCATTTCCACTTATGCAAGCACTGCCTCTGTATGAGTGGTGAGTGATTGGCTGTGAGACTGGTGCGTGGTTGTGTGTGTGTCCGTGGTAAGCTTAAAAGGTAAAATAACAGATTTAATCTTCATGTTTAAATGTTTCCAGTTTGTTGGTTAATAATGTAACAGAAACAGCCTGACCAGAACAAGAAACAGCTCACCTTTTTAAAAGTTTCTAACATTGTTATTCTTGAATGGAAAAATGAACATTTTCTAGTGACTATTTTTTTGTTTGGACCACATTTGCTTCACTGGGCACTAGGCAGGGAGTTATGAGGGTGGAGGTTAGGCAAGCCTGAGAGAGCTCTGGGCTGGGTGGGGAGTATGCATAACCAGCCTGTCTGGGGAGATTTCTCGGAGGCACCTTTCTGCCCCATTTCCAGGATTCAGTGTTTTTTAAGGGAGGGGAGAGTGTAACCCCCCTCCCTTGCAGGGTGGGCTTACTACCCTGGTTTAGGTTAGGTCATCCCCTTCTGGCAGGACCCCTTCTTCTTAGTCAGTTTATCAGTTTGGTGGTGATTTTCTCTTACTGCCACCAGGGGGCAGGGTTCACTACTATTTAAGCCCTGGGTTCTCCCCAGGTGGGAGATAGATGGGGAGATGGTGGTATCGAAGAGTGCAAGATGGCTGGGGGGGTATTACCCTCCTGCCCAAAAGAAGTCAGCTGACAGTGTCAGTGTGATGTGGGGAGATCTCCGAGGGAAGGCTGTTAGGAGTTTGGCAGCCATGGGAGCTGAGGAGTATTTCCATCAGCTATTGCAGGAGGAGGAAGGAGTGCAAAAGGTTGAAACCATCTGAAGGTGCAGTGGTTCCATGTAACCAGAAACATGTATGAGGTGTCTAGGCAGTGGGGCTGTTGCAGTGGGGGCAGGAACACAGCAGGGTCTGCCAGAGGTGGCAGTTCTGGTGGGCCTTTCCCATGTGGCACACTGTCCAGAAGGTAAGGCAAGGAAGGGGGTCGGGTCCTGGGAATCACCTTTGTGCCTGCCATGCCAGTGTCTGGGGCAGGCCCATCAGATCCACAAAGTGACGTGGATCCAGGAACAAGTATTTGCATAGGGAGAGAGTCATCACTGCAGGCTCTGGTTCATTCCAGGGTGGGCTTGGAGGGAAGAAGAATTTTTGATGCTGTTTGGCTGAGTGGATGAGTGGGTAACTGGTTTGGAAGAACCCATGGAGGCATTAAGCTGCATTGCCCCAGGTTCCATTTTAGCCCGGCTGTCAGGGAGGAGTAAGGCACTCCCCTTGTTAGGAGGCTCAAAGGTACATTTAAAGGAAAAGCAAGTTTGGACAGTATTTTAAATATCTGCACAAGTGAAGTTTCAGTGTGGAGCCAGAGTGTTTTTTGCTGAAAACATCTGCCAGGTAAGGCCTTATTATGTTCAATAATGTGGAAAATACTAGGAAGGCTCAAGGTCTGTGCCCCCCACCTCACTGTAAGACCGGGACCTCTAGACAAGAGATGAGGATGGGAGGTGGTTACATAGATGTAATAATTTGAGGAGGCAGTATAGTGCAGTGGTTTAAGGCTCTGAGCCACAAACCTGGAGACCTAGGTTTGAATCCCACAGCCTCCACTTGCATACTGTGTGACCCTGAGCAAGTCACTTAACTTCCTTGTGCTCCCAGGTCACACCTGCAAACAAGCTTCAGCTTAGTGTTTCTCTCCTGGTTAAAAAAGAAAAAAATAATAATAATGCATTATACCCAGGTCTGTATAAAGAGCTTTTGGGGCCATGGATGATCTTAAATCTAGGGACCTCTATGACTTCACAAGTAGGCTGGGGGTCCAGGATCCACCCAGTAGTTAAACTGAAAATGTTTAGGAGGGGGAACTCTTGTCTACAGAATCATGTGTGTGTGTGTGAGGGTGCTGGGGGTGGGTCTATTATCTGTCTGATTCACTGTTATATAAGCAGTATGCCTACAGAGGGCACTATTCCCTTGTCAAAGCCTCATTGGGGGGGTGAAATGTTAGGAGCTCAGGTGTTGCGCTTGCGCTTCTGCATATTAATTTCTGCATTTTTATCCTATGTCAAATGGTAACAAGATGGATGACCTGTAGGTGTTGTTGGCAGACAGGAGGGTAGACATCTCAGTGGTCACTGAAACTTGGACTACTCCTAACCATGATTGGGACCTCTTGATCCCTGGATACACACTGTACAGAAGGGACAGGGGAGTAGGGAAATGGGGTAGTGATATATATGTAAGGGAAGGAATAACATGCATGATCAAGGGAGGAGTCAGAAGCGGGGAAGGTAGAGGTGCTGTGAGTGCAATTACAATTTACTAAGGGGAAAACGTAAGGCTGGGAGTTGTTTACAGACTGCCTAACCATGAGGAGAAAAGGGACAGGGAATTGGTTCTGTGATAAGGGTGACTTCAGGGAAGAGGGAGTTGGTAATTGTGGGGGATTTTAACCTACCTAAAGTGGATTTCCTTAAGTTTCCCATCCACTAAAGAGGGGGCTCACTTTCGCCTTTCTCTCCTAAGTTCACTATTGCTATTATAATTCCTTTCCTTGATGCTGTACTAATCTCTAGTACTAGAAATAATTGCGTAATGCTGTAACCTAATGTATGTTCTCCACCTATCCTGAATTTGTGCTGTTATATATCTGTTAGCCTGTTAACCTGACATGGAACCTTTGTAAAAGAGCCTGTGCTCAAAGGTCTTTTCTGAATCCTTCAATAAATAAATAAAAGAAGGAGTTGCAGAGAGTATGCAGTTTGGCCAGCAAGGAGGAAGGGGTGGACCTATAGACAGCATCAACATAATCAAAGACAGGGAGAACCATTTTGGTGACAAGTTCTCGATGAACCTGTGGGGAAACACCAAGGTATCTGAAGAAAGGAACCACTTCAAGTGGGGAGCCAACCAGGGTGGAGAGGGTGGGAACTGATGTGAGTCTGATCATTTATTGACTGGTGCCAAAGGCCATGCACACCCTTTTTTTAACATTGACTGGAAACTGATTTGACTGAAACAGTCTTAAGATGTTATATGAATCTTGCCGAAGCTGAACTTCCAAATCAGTGGTAGAGGGGCCAGAAGTGAATATCACTGTCATCTGCATACATGTGAATACATGAGCTGGCACTGGCTAATGGGAGGTCATTGAGCAAGATGTAAAAGAGTATGGGGCCCAGAATAGAGCCCTGTGGGATCCCTGCATGGATGGAAAGAGGGGGAGACTGGGCACTAACTACCTGTACTGACTGAAGACAGCCCTTTAGATAAGAATGAAACCAATCGACAGCAGGAGCTGAGAGGCCAGTAGAACCCAGTTTTTATAGAAGAAAAGGGTGAGACACTGAGTCAAAGACCTTAGCCAGATTGATGAAGATGGTTGCCGTAATTTGGTCCTGATCCATCCCTAAGAGGATATAATGAGTTACATGCAACAAGGAGGAGATGGTGGAGTGATTATGCCTGAAACTAAACTGGACTAGGGTGAGGAAATCAGAAGAGGAGCGGAAATCAGAAAATCTGTGATAGATAAGCTTCGCTTGCAACTCGGCAAGAAAGAGGAGGAGGGAAATGGGCCGATATTTACCAGAGGTTGAAGGATACCTCCTTTGTGCAGTGGTATAACTTTGACCAATTTCCAGGACTGAGGGACCACACTGAGGGAGAAGGAGAGGTTGAAACAGTGAGTCAAAGGAGATGCAATGGCAGGTGCAGAGATATGCAGAAGCCTAGGATCAAGTCCATCAGGTCTAGACTTATTCAGATTCAGGAAGTAAAGGGCAGTCAAGGTCTCCTGGGTGATAACAGTGGTGAAGAAGAAGCCCTGGGAGGGGAGGGAATAAGGAATGTGGTAAGAAGAAGTTTTTGTACGTGGGGAAGAGGAAGGGAGAGCACTAGTGGTGAAGAACTCATTGAAGTGGGAAGCAACAGAGGAAGGGTCAAACACAAGTGTACCATTAATTAGAAGAACTGAGGGGCTGGGGGAGTCAACAAGTGAGTGAATGACCTTCCAGAACTTCCAGAGGTTGTTAGTGTTATTCTGGAGTTTGGTCTCAAAATATTGCACTTTTGCTATCCTGACAACCTTAGTACAAGAATGGCTGGTAGACCTATATCTGAGAATGTCTGGAGGAAAACAAGAAGATTTATAGTATGACCAGGTGAGGTCATGGGACTTGCATTGGTCAATGATTTGTGGGGTAATCCAGGGATGATGATGGGATTTTACCCTGGACTTTCTGAATAGGCAGGTGTGCTTGTCTCAAACTGAGTAGAATATAGAATGGGAATATTAGAAAGCAACATCAATGTCAGATGAGGTGTACAAGGCTATCAGGACTGCTGCAGCAAGGTCACTCAAGACAACATGGGTGTTGAGTGACCTGAGGGACCACTTCATGCAGTCATCACTGACAGTATTAGGCAAAATACCAGCTACTGCTATACGATGAGGATGGGAGGCAAGAACCCAGTCCAGAAGTGTGTGGTTTTGTGATTGTGGGTTGAACTGAGTAGGATCTGAAATTAACTTTGTGAAATTAAGGGGCCCAACCTTTTGGGTGACTGACCTGGAGGCTGGGGAAATCCACTTGACATTAAAATCCCCTAGAAGAATGAGTTCTGCAGCAGAGGAATGGAAGGCAATTATAGTGATAGATTTAGCCAGAGAGGAGGATGAGACTGTGTGCTGCATAGAGCACACCAGTAAAAATGAGCAGAGAGGAGGGAAATGACAGCCTGATAAGGAGAAATTCATGGGAGGAGGAAACAGCTTCTCTGACAGCCATAATGCAGGAGAGGGTTTGATGTGTAATAATAGAGACCCTGCCCCCCACATTTACCCCTGTCCTGTCTAGACAGTTGATAGTTGAGAAGTGCCAGGTCAGAATCTGGCATCCTGACAGAGAGACAGGATTCAGAGATGCACAGGATATCAGGAGAGTGTTGCAAAATCCATGTGGAAAGCAGGTCAAGTTTTGGAAAAAAACTCTCAGCTTTAAGGTGAAAAGCGCTCAGGCCTTTGACGACTGAGGATGCAGAGAAGGATGGTGGTGTGGGACTTGGGTTGAGCTCCATGTCTCCAGACGGGAGAAGGAACACGAAGATGAGCAATAGCATGAATGGGATTTCTGCCTCTTAGAGCAGGGGGAGAAGAGGGAGCAGAGAGATGGAGGAGGGAGAGGAGGATGGGGTGGAGAAATTCAAGGTTAAGGGAGGGAGAAGATCAGAGACCAAGATAGATAGGAGGGGAAATCAAAGAAATCCATCAGATTCATTTGACATAATCTCCCTTCCCTGTGAACCAATGCTGCCTTGGGTCTTGTAACCCACTGGATTCAAAATGTTCCACAATACTCTCCTTCAGTAGTGACTCCATGAACTTTTCCACCATGGATGTTAGGCTGACTGGCGTAGAACTGCCAGCCTCCTCCCTGCTACCAAGTTTGTGTAGTGGGACTACATCTGCCCTCCTCTAGTCCTCCAGAACCATTCCTGTTTCCAGTCAGCTGTTAAATAGAACTGTCAAAGGTGTAGTCAGTATGTCCCTGAGCTCCATCGATACCCTTGGATTGACACCATCTGGCCCCCTTGTTTTGTTCACCTTCAGATTAGCAAGTCCCTTTAGGACTCTCTCCTCTAAAAAAGGACTAGTGTCCACCTCCAAAGTTTCTGTTACTATTTTGTGGCCCCTCCCTTTCTCCTTCCTCTGTGAACACCGAACAAAAGTATTTGTTCAGGATGTCTGCCTTTTCCAGGTCCTTCTCTGCATAATCCCCCTTCCTGTTTTAACCTTGCAATCCCACCCCGGTCTTCCTCTTTTCACTTACATACCAACACATGTCTTGCCCCTTTCATCACCTCCTGAGCTATTCTCTCTTCAGTTTGCACCTTTGCTCTCCTTACTGCTTTCCCTGCTTCTCTCTGTTTCCCCGATACACCTCCCTATCCTTCTCCCTCTGTGTCTTCTTATGCTTTCTAAATGCTACCCTTTTAGCCTTTACCTTTTCAGCCACCTATTCTGAGAACCATAGAGGTCTATTTCTCTTTTCACTTTTGCTCACTTGTTTGACACAGAAGATTGTTGCCTTTACTATGATCCCTTTTAGCTTCCCCCACTGTTCCTCCATGCCAGTCAGGGCATCCTCCCCTCCAGGTCATTCCTTTATAAAATCTGCCCTCCTGAAGTCCAAGATCCTTGTCCTTGTGTGGTTTGATTCTGCAGCCTCCTTATATTGACCACACTGTATGGTGGCCTCCCACCTTGACGTCTGCAATACTGTCCCTGTTATTGAGTACTAGGTCCAGTACTGACCCATCATGAGTAAGTTCACTGACTTGTTGCCTGAGGAATGCCCCCTGCATAGAGTCCAGGATGTCCCTGCTTCTAGCTGAAGCCTCTGCCTGAAGGCTCCAATCTATATCTGGCAGGTTGAAGTCTCCCACCAGCAGTACCTCCCCCTTTTATGCCATCTAGACAATGACTTCCACCAGTACCTTTCATGCCATCTTGTCTATGGCTTCTACCAGTACCTTATCAAATTTCTCCTCCTGTTCTGGAGGTCTGTAAATCACTCCAGTGTGAATAGTGGCTCCATTTCCCATCTCCAGATTTTCCACAGTACCTCTGCCTTCCCCTGTATTCCCTGTAGTCCCTGTATGCCCATCACTTTTATGCTTTCCCTCACATAAAGCATCATGCCCCCTCCTTTCCTTCCCACTCAGTCTCTTCGGAACAGAGTATAACCTGGTGTGGCTATGTACCACTAATGGTTTTCAGTACACCCTGACTCGGTAATAACTACAGTATCCAGGTTGGCATCTGCCATGATGGCCTCTAAGTCTGGAATCTTACTTCCTAGACTTCCAGCATTTGCAAACATGGCCTTCCAGATTTTATTTCTAAGGGCCAAAGCACTCAGTTGTTTTATTTGCAAGGCAGCCCAGGCAGTCAGATATAGGAGGATCACCTATAGGAAGTTCAGGAGGACCCAGGGAGAGGAAGACTGGAAAGAGTATCTGAGAAAGGGCAGAGAGGCAGGAAAAGTAGTCCAGCAGGCTAAAGCTCAGAAAGATCTGCGGCTAGGAGAAGGGATTAAAGAAGCATTCATCAATGAAGAATATTTGCTTGCTTGTATTTGTTGTATAGTTGACAGGCATATATAGCACAGAGTATAACATTAACTAAGAGTAAGAGAAACAGTATGAAATTCTGGAGGTGCTGGTCAGTGGCCACCATTTTTGAGACAATATACAGAGACGCCTAACAACAACCTTTCCTTTAAAGGGAAGGTCCACTCAGCCTTTTATTCTGTTTACCTGTGTAGTTTGTAGGCATGAACATCATCTGGTTTGTGCAGGTATGCATCATCAACTCCCATGATGCCTTGTATAAGTGGGGTCATGATCTTTGCAATGGAGACAAACAGGTTTTCACACCAAACTTAAATACCTTCATTTCATGTAAATCCTGATGAAATTAGGAGGGTGCAATAGAGGCAATCATCGTTCATACTTACAAACAAGGTTGCTTTACAAAACAAACTCTGGTCAGAGCCACAATAGCTGCTAATGCAGTAATATGATAAGAGATATAGAATCAATGTGTGACTTATTTGTATTTGTAATATTGTGATGTAAAAGTCCCACACTTACACCGCAATGGCAGAAAATTAGAAAGAAAACCATAAAGATTCAAATCCGGTGTGCTGCTTTTATTAATGTTTACAATGTAGTCAACCAGAATAGCTCAGCTAACATGCAGTATCTGATTTTCAATGGGGTACTGATTGTACACATTATTACAATGTATTTTTGCAATAGTGACAAGCTGAGATGAAATATCTTGTTCTTATAGGGATCCTGCTTTTGGTGAATGCCTGTAGTTATTTACAAAATGTGCCATGTCAGTAGAAGAAGGGGATTTATGATGTCAGCATGGGAGTATGGAACTAGAGAGGTGCTGACTTCATAGAGATCATCCTAATGTTATTTAAAATGTATTTACCCAGGATAGTTTAATGAGTTTCAGTATCTCATTTTCAGTGGAATCCTGCTTCTATGTGCAGAGGGAAGTAAAATAGGCCCTGATACAGAACTGTGGAGCAGTCAGCAACACTTTGGTATACCACTAATACATTGATGACAGATACTTTACAATCAAAATGCAAAAACAAATCAACTATTACAAAAAAGTCAAATTTCTGTTTATGATTTTGGTTGCGTTAACACAGTACTTTGGCACCAGTCCTCATATTCTTCAATTAGCAGCGTGTTTGGTCATTTGGCCATTTAATTTGGATGCACATGCTCATAAGCCCCCATCCCACTTTTTAGTGTACTGTCATCTTGATTTCTCTGATGTCCTTCAGTGTTTGGCCCATGTTAGACAAGCAGTCTAATACAATCAGACAGGCTTACATAATGGAATAAGTGACACATACAATAAAAGGTTTTGTGTGTGTGTGTGTGTGTGTGTGTGTGTGTTAGGGTAGGGGAGCAGATCTAACCATACTGCTCATTTGTCCCTGATTTTCAGGGATGTCCCTGATTTTACCTCAAATCTTTACTCTGTCCCTCCTAAAATTTGTGTTTCCGTGACTGAACAATGGGGATTGTAAGCACAGAATAATGTCAAACATTAAAGTTACACACTTGTTCTTCTTTACAAAATGCATTTTACACTAAGGCCCTTATTCTACCAGCTTCCCAAGTGGATAGCACCAATTTTGAAGATATGTTTCTGATTTTGGTCCGTTGTCCCTGATTTTTAAAAAGAACAACTATCTATTATAATAAAATGCTTGCAAACACTAGATTTACACCAGTTATGTTTTCACATTAACGTTTTCTAGTTATTTGTTATTTCTGTTGCTATTCCACTTCTATTAGTCTACACCCATTGGGTTGATACTTTTCTCCCCTGCCCCGTAATTCCTTATTTCAGATCATCTTGATGGTCTCTGCCCTTTGCATAAAAGAAAGATCACATCGTACATTACTGATTTATACACAATGCTATTTGTAGTGCCTAAGTGTAATTGTATTGCCCAAGTTTAAACTTTGTTAAATCTGTTTTATTATTGAAACCCTGTAACATATTTGTTTTCTCTGTTTGTTTAATCTCTGACGTGGAACCTATGTAATGAGCTTGTTCTTAAAAGGCGTTAATCCAAGATTACAATAAATAAATAAATAAAAACAATATTGCAGATGATGCAGCAATTGTTTCACTGAGTCTTTCAAAATGTATCTGACTGTCCACTGCTAACCACACAATTGCTGTTTGTGTTACCACAGTCTGGTGTGATGATGGTGAGCACTATGATGTCATAAACAAAGGCACTGTGCAGTTAAAAGGATAAAATGTTTTCAATTGTTTTCTATACAGACCTTTTAGATGGACTACCAAGATATGCTGTAAATCTTGGATAGGAACACTGAAAATGAAAAAAATATGTATTCTCTCATAAATTGTAACAGCTGAACCATCTTATTTATGAAAGCCCATGTGAAGTGTAGAGGGTTCCATGTCAATACACCGACAACGATGTTGTCGACATGCTCGACAGCGATGGGAACAATGCCGACTGTCGGCATTGTTCCCATCGGGACAAAGTGTTGTTTTGTGGGGGGCTTCACCTCCACACCCCCCCTCTCTAAATATTCAACGCCAAGTTGGAATTGGTTCAGGGTGGGGGTGCAACACCTGGAAAGAGAGCGGCAGTGTAAAGCAAGACCATCACAGCGACCTGGCAAGATTTGTCACTGTGGTGGTCTTCACTATAAAATTGTCATTGTGGTGGTGTGCTACCAGTGCAGAGTTGCTCTTTAAGCATTGCCCTGATTTATGAGGCAAGAGGTTGAGAGGTATGGATCCAGCTATGAGGATGAAGTGCTCGCAAACTTTGACAGAGATACAGTGATGCTGTTTAGTCCTCGCTATGATCTCAGCAATGAGTTAAAAAAGGGGGGGTTATCATACTCAGTCATCCTGATATTAGATTACAATTACTGGCACTTTCTTTCCAGGTTAGTTGAATTGCAAACCAAGAGATCATAGGTTCAAATCCCAGCAGTGTCACCTACCCTTTGCATGACACTGAGCAAGTTACTTGGGTGTGCTTTTGTCATTTAAGCTGTAAAACTGGGTAGAATACAATCCCTACTGAATTTATTAAGTTTCAAGACACTTGGACCATCCCGAGTAAATACATTCTTTTGTTATTCTGTTAGTGTACTAAATATTGTCAGTAATACAGCAATTATTTCACTGAGTCTTTCAAAATGTATCAGACTGTCCTTTGCTAACCACACAATTGCTGTTTATGATATCACAGTCTGTTGTCATGATGAGCACTATGGTATCATAAACAAAGGCACTGTGAGGTTAACAGGATAGAGGCAAACGTTTTCAACTGTTTTCTATACAGACCTTTTAGATGGACTACCAAGATATGCTGTAAATCTTGGACAGAAACATTGAAAATGAAAAAAAAATGCATTCTCTAATAAATTGTAACAGCTTAATCCATCTTATTTATGAAAGCATATGTGAAGTGCAGAGCTGCTCTTTAAGCATTTTCTCTGATTTATGAGGCAGAAGGTTGAGAGCTATGGATCCAGCTATCAGCATGAAGTGCTAGAAAGCTTTGACAGATGCAGTGATGCTGTTTAGTCCTGGCTATGATCTCAGCAATGAGTTAAAAAAAAAGGGGGGGGGAGTGTCATATTCTGTCATCCTGATATCAGATTACAATTATTGGTACTTTCTTTCCAGTTTAGCTGATGACACAGGATGCTTGGCAAACATGTTTTGTAGAATATCATGATGTGAGAAAATTAATTTGCAGAGTAAGGACAGAGAGACAGCAATCATAATTCCAATATGCACTTTTATATATTATTCCTCAAATGTTTAGCTTTTTAGATGCCAGAAAATTGAGTACACTTGTGAATTTTAGAAGGGAGATAATTGAATTTATCAGAGTTGCCTCAGTGGCCCCTAGTACCACTGCTTTTTTTCACACCAAGTGGAGAATCCAGCAGTGTTCAGCATCGATCATCATCTGTTCTGGGAGTGGGCTATTTAAATCACGTCTCTATTTTCCTGTTGCTCTGCCCTACTATGAGACCTATCTATCTCTTAAACATTGAGGCTAATACCTGCTCCACATTACCCAGACACCCAGAATCTCCTCAGTTAGTATTGCCAGGACTAATCTACTGACTGAACTGTTGTACTTAATAATGAAAAAATAAAATAAAACAACAAAACTGCCTCCTGCAATTGCCAGTGTTTTCAGATATGGAGGCGAGAGAGAGCTTTCTTAGGGGAGGGGGAGAGAGAAAGAGAGAAAGAAAATGTCTGGGATCTGGATAGTTGAGCTGATAGAAACCTAAAACTTACATAAACACAAGACCATGGGACATTCCCACTTTCTCCTGTTTGCATTTGAACCCTTCTTGTGCAACATACTGATATATCAGTCCAGAATTCCTATACATTCTAACTCTCTTTGCTACCTAAGGGTTAATAGCATTACCATATGGTGCTCTGCTTAACAGAATAGTAGGGGGTGGGGGGGGGAACAAACACATTGCATTGTATGGTGGACAGGGAGAGTTTTTTAGGAAGTTGTGCTGTAATTCTCCACTTCCTCGTAACAACAAAGGCTGTGCTGCCTTAGGAATTCATCTCTCTGTTGTTCCCTTTCCCTCTCTCACTCTGTCTCATTGCATTATTATATAGTTTACTCTTGCCTGTGTTGGATGAGCTGAGAAAGTAGCAAGTGGGCTTTGCTTTCATTTTTACAGCTGCAGTAGGCGGAGCCTGCAGAAGTTTTGCATGTACAAAAGGAGTGATGTCATGTTTTCTGTCCGTGGAACTGACTGAAGGTGTAAATGGTCTCCTCTGCCTTACCCTCCTCCAAGAAATGTTTTCCGCCCTCAAATAAATATGCTTTCATGTTAGTCAATGGTTGCAGTGCACTATTATCTTTCTTAAGTGGGAGGTAAAAAAACTGGAACCTGAGAAGTGGGAGGCAGCATTAGTTTTTTTTTTTGGGGGGAGTAAGATCCACCCCACCTCCACCCAAGAAGCTCCTAAAGATCCACCCCACCTTTTTTTTTTTGGTTCATGTGGGAGGGGCATGAGGTGGATCTATCATGCTGGAACAACTGACTATCAGAGCTGCCTGGGGCATCAGAGCTTGAGCTTCAGAAGGAAAGAAAAAGCCTGAAACTGCATCCTTATACAGTACTTGTTTAAACAGCCTTGGCTCAGCTTACAGTCCTCTCCTTGTCACACATTTTCACAAATACATTCCAAGAGATGAAAAGTCCCTCCTGGTGGGTATATGGTGTTATTCAGACCTGTCCTCCAACCCTGCCCCCACCACCTTACTCTGTATTTTGCATCAACTGAAGCATGTCAGTACAGCAAGAGGCTGCAGTGTATATTTTAGTGGGCTTGCAGTTTTAAAGGAGTAGTTGACTCAGAATTTGCTAAAACATATGTTATGCATAATCTTGAAGGGCGTGGTTTGACCGCCGATGATGATGGCCACCTGAACCGCTAGCTCCGTCTCCAGCTAAAATAATCTGCCTGCAATCTTGGTCATACAGTGCACTAGGCTTCCCTTAAAACCTCCATATATGCCATTAACTCAGCTCACTGCTTGCCGCTGGCTTAACCGCATCTAGTGACTCGTTATATTGCTACAAAGCGCCGACCCTTACGCGGCTTGCCCTGGGGCAGAGAAGGCCTAGAGAAGCACCATTACCATGCAGTGATCCCCACTGAATGGCTCCTTGTGGTAGCGGAACAAGTCAATGGACTGTGGACACCTGGATTAGAAGGAGGCAGCACGGATAAATCTTATGGCTCAGACTCTAGGATGGCTTCCTTTAAACCTAACATAACAGATCATGGTGCAGCCCTAGTGGACGGCCCTAACCCTCAGGTGGATGTTGGCACTTCACTGCAACGCATCACAGCCATGCTGGAAATTGTGATCACTAGGGTAGACACGCTTTCTGCCACATTATCAGGGAAAGTTGCAGAGGTGAAAGTGCTCAATGATAAACTAAATGTCACTGATCAGCGTACAGAGGATTTAGAGACTGGACAGACTAAGATCTTACAACATATGAGGGAACAAGACGATAAATTAACTTTATTATGAAAACTTGTGGAAGACTAGGAGAATCGTGTGCGAAGGAACAATATTAGAATTCTTGGTGTTCCGGAAGGTGCTGAGGGTAAAAACACAGAGAGGTTCCTCAATGAAGAAATCCCCAAGATGTTAGGGGAACAGTGGCATGGCCCAGTGGAGGTGGAGTAGGTGCATCGCATCCCAGGGGGACCACGGCCTACGAATTTCCCTCCTAGACCTCTTATCGCCTACTTGCTACGATATTCCACAAAAGAAAGAGTTTTGAATGCTGCAAGAGATAAAGAGGAAATAATATGGCACGGGGAAAAAATATCCTTTTTTTGGGACTTTTCTGCAGAGGTTGCTGCTCAGAGAAAAACCTTTCTTCCCCTTAAAAAAATACTGGCTGTGCATGGCTTCAGATACGGGTTCAGGAGTCTGTCTTATCTGCATGTCTGTAAAGAAGGCAGGAAAGTTGTTGCAGAAACACCCCGGGAAGTGGAGAGCTAGGCCTCAAAATACTGGCCCAAAATCCCCCTGCATACTACATCTCCTAAGAGGCTTTAGTCGCTGAGTACCCACAACAGTGGAAGAAGGAACTGTACTTGTAAGGATGATTGCAGGGAAGACCATAACTTACAACGGACTGTACCAGCCTCAAATGTTTCCCCCAGGCCCACTGCCAGTAGCAAACAATCAGATCTGGGAAATAATGTTATACCTTTACATGCAGGGTATGGGGAGCAATCCTCACCATCTCTATTGCAGCGGGGACCCAAACAGGCTGCTCGCATACAACAGCATTCTCCCTCCAAAGGCCTCGGGACGGCCCCACCGGTGAAGCAGACCAGAGACGACTATCCAGTACAGGAACACTTGGACCTGCAAGAAATTCCAGATGAGCTGCTAATGGAAGTAGCTGAATCTACCTCCTGAGCTGATCTTTCACCAGATATTGTGAGTTGTCAGGACTTTCCCAATGTGTCTGTCAAGCCAGGCCTGCTAACCTTTGTGCAGGCAGTGTCCCAAGATCTCACCTTAAATGCAACAAACTTGGCCACGACAGGGGTACCAACCCCTAATGACTGAGCATATATTATGTATACAGATATGATGTTTGTCATCTACTCCTCTTATCTCTGGGTACCCAGCCCCGGGGGCATATGTCACAGGGATCACCCGGCTGAAAGGGACTCCTCAGTCTAAGGCACTCTGGTTGGATACCAGGCATCTCATATATGTAGCCTGTTCACTTTTATAGACTATCTCTGCCTCGAGCTGGTCCCTGGCTACTAGCCAGACATTTCTGGCATCTACCATAGATTTGATATAAGGGGACCCCAAGGTAGCATGGTATGATGTTATAACTTAAGGGCTGATTAAGGTAACCCATACCATAAGGCTCAGATATCCTGCATGATTATAGGGCAATATCTGACTCCCCCCCCTTTCCCTGCCTGGATGCACTGTTATGTACCTCTCCTCTTATTCGTTAAGCTGGGGGATGAGTTTATAGGTTAGTGTTCTTTTTTTTTGCATTCTCATCCAACACCATTAGGGTGAACGGTCAGTGGGGCTGAGTGTTCCACCTCGGTATAGAGGAAGTTTGCACCTCCCATTCACACTCAGTCACCTTTAGCTCTGCAATCAGTTATATATTGAGCATTACTTGGTTTGTAGTAGTTATAGTATCTTATTCAATTAGGTGTGTTTTAGAGTTATCACCTTACGTTTTAAAATTTGTTCACTGCTTTTCTTTTTTTTTTTTTTTCCTCTCTGCACCAGGTTAATATTTATACTCACGGTAAGTGATTGGACTCTTCTTTCCTTCTACTTTGCTCTTCCTCTTTTACCTATGCAGTATCAAGCAATCCTCCCATCCCTGTATCTTTTTCTCCCTTGGTCTTGGGTGGTAAGTACCTCTTATAACATTCCTGGGCTGTTAACATGGAGCAATCTGCCACTGCAGGCATCAAGTTTGTGTCGTGGAATGTGAAGGGCCTAAACCACCCAGTTAAGCATTCCATGATCCTTAGGCACCTACACTCCTTGCAGGCGGATATTGCTCTAATCCAAGAGATCCACCTCACTGCAAGAACTGTACAGTGGCTTAGGAAATCCTGGGTGGGTACGGTTATAGCCAGCTCAGCATCAACAAAATCTAAAGGGGTCGCTATCCTACTCAAGAAATCTTGCACATGCGTGTGGGATCAAGTAGTCTCAGATGCTCAAGGCCATTGGTTGGTGGTCCGCTTTTCATACCCAGGTGGCCGTGTCATACTGGCGACCATATACGGCCCAAATACAAACAATCCCGAGATCCTGTTAGATATGAAAAAGGCAGTAGAAACCCTAGCCTCACCATACCCACAGACCCCAATCATACTCGGAGGCGACTTTAATCTCACCCTGGATATATTCCTTGATAAGTCATCATCAACCCCACAAATACACCCCAAGTCACATTCGGTCCTACAAGGAGTAATGGAGGAATGGGGCATGACTGATGTATGGCACAGAGACCATCCTTCAGGGTGGGACTATTCCTTCTTCTCTGCTGCTCATGCTTCAAGCAGTAGGATTGACTTCTGGGTCGCCAATGCGCATGCGGCCCTGGATATTACCTGCACCACAGTGCATAACATCCTGGTCTCAGATCATGCCCAGTATCCTGCATGTACACTCCCTCAGGCCAGGGCAGACCAGGCACCAGATGGAGATGTAATCCCCTACTCCTTAAAGACCCGCAGTTTCTAGCCATGGTGCGGGAGACCACTAGGGACTATTTTTCTATAAACCAGGCCTCAGATACCTCTGCTGCTACTGTGTGGGAGACCTTTAAGGCTGTACTGCGGGGGCAAATCATTGCCTACACAGCACACAAGAATAAACAGAGGAGGTCCGAACTAAATGATCTGCAAGCTAAACTTTCTGCTTTAGAAACTAAATTCAGGACCCTCAATACTCAAGCACCTGACCCTTTACTTTTGCGGGAAATTGTTGGACTCAAATACAGTATCTATACGATGCTGCAGCAAAAAGCAGAATGGGCCCTACTTCGGTCTAAGCATGGCTATTGGGAGGGTTGTGAAAAAGGGAGGAAGCTCCTGGCCTTTCAATTAAGGAAACAGCAAGCTGCCTCTAGGATACATGCCCTCAAGAATTTGAATGGCTGCGTTGTTACAGGCCCAAAACAAATTAATGAGTGTATGCAACACTTTTATCAGCAACTGTACCGGTCACACAATACCTGGGAACCTGACCAACTGCAGCGGGAAATGTTAATGTACTGTGCTGGGGTTGATATCCTGCAGCTGTCAGAAGTAACAAAACAGGCTTTGGACAGGCCCTTTTCAAAAGCGGAGCTGCTGACCGCCCTGGGCCAGATGGCCAAGGATAAAGCTCCAGGGCTGGATGGCATGACCACTGAACTTTATCAAGCCCTCAGTGATCAGATTTGCTCCCCTCTTCTCTCGGCATTGCAGGAGGCTCATGAATCTGTCATCCTCCCCCCTTCTATGCGAGAAGCATTAATCACCCAACTACCGAAAAAGTCGGATGACCCCCAAAATTGCGCTAACTTCTGGCCCATTTCTCTCATATCGGTAGACTGCAAAATAGCAGCCAAAATGCTAGCCCTCTGCCTGGCGGATGTCATACCCACTCTTATACACCCCTCCCAAGTCAGATTTGTTAAAGGAAGGGGGGTAGTGGACAATATCAGGCTGGTTCTGGATATCAAGTGGCTTGCAATGCAATCCAAAATTCCCATGGCAGCTATGGCGGTGGATTTTTCCAAAGCATTTGACTCCGTAGAATGGCCCTACCTCCATGAAATACTCCAGATTTATGGGTTCAGTCCATATTTTAGGCACTGGATACAGGTGTTATACAATGGCCCTCTAGCTAAAATCCTGACAAACAAGGATATATCCCCTCCCTTCTCTTTGCAAAGAGGCACCAGACCAGGTTGTCCTCTCTCCCCCCCTGCTCTTCCTGTTGGCTCTGGACCCACTTACCCGGAAGCTGCAGGTGACCAAAGACATTAAAGGTGGGTCATAGCACCTTTCTGACTGCCTTATATGCTGATGATCTCCACCTAACACTGGCACAGCCTAAAGATTCACTCCCTCATGTATTCTAAATCTTGAAGCATTTTGCTCAACTCTCTGGCCTAACTATAAACCAAAAAAAGACCAATGTCACCCCCTCAATGCGGCTTGCTCATCCTCGTGTATGCAAGGATTAGAATTGGCTTGGACTCCACATAGCTTCTCATGTCTGGGCATTAAAATCCCATTTAACTGGCAACTACTGCCACAAGAGAACTTTGCCCCCAATAAAATCATTAACGATTAGAATTAGTAGATGGCGAGGACTTAACCTCTCCCTCCCAGGTAAAGTAGCAGCTATCCGGATGCTATTGCTGCCTAAGGTGGCATATCTCCTTAATAATCTTCCCATTTTCCTCCCCAGCAAGGTTCTCTGCCCCTTAGACAACTTGATATCTTTTCTCTTATGGGAGGGTAGGGCTCCTCATTGGAGCTGCAGTAAGTTGAGGGCCCACTGGACTAGGGGAGGCTTGGGCCTCCCATGGTTACAGGGGTACCACTGGGCTTATACAGCTGCACAAGCCACTAGATGGTTCATCCCCTCACCTTCTGAGCCAACACAGTGGATCCACTTGGAGACTCAGTTGATGCAGAACATCCCCTTGAGCTTCCTACTTACAAAGACCTTCATAGACCATAGCAAGCTCACACTGGCTATGGTAGAGACTAGGAGGGCCTGGTTCAAGTTTAGGGCAGAATCCTATACTAACAAGGCAGCGAGTCCCATCCCGTTCCAGTACATGGCCCTCTGGCATAACCAGCTCCTTCTGGTAGACAACAAACCACTTCATTAGGATACGTGGGAGTCCAAAGAAATTCTTACTATCCATGACCTATTTATGGCCAACTCCGACACCATGATGTCATTTGAGCAACTCAAAGCCCGGTATTCCCTGCAGGCGCATGACTTCTGAAGATACCTGCAGATACGTAGTGTGGTTCAGACTCTCAGCAAAAAGTATGAAACTGACCCTAAATGGCATTGGCTGACCTCCCTACACAAGAAAACCTCATCCCAAGGCTTAGCAGGGAGTTTTTACAACACTTGGAGGGAGGCACAACCAGACCATACTGAGTCATGCAGAGTCGCCTGGGCTTCGGACCTCAAGACCTCCATTGCCTGAGAAACCTGGGCCAGATGCTTGCACCTGGTCCACTCTGCATATATGGATGTTAGGAGCCAAATGATACAACTTAAATTGCTTCTCAGATGGCACCGTACCCCAGCAGTTCTTCTTTCCTGGGGTATTCTTCCTCATGCAGATTGCTGGCATTGTAGGCACGACCCGGCTAATATCCTGCACTTGTTGTGGGAATGCCCAGTCCTTGACCCCTTTTGGTCTGGTATTGCCACAGTCTGCTCCAAGGTATTAGGTTCCACTGTGGATATTTCCAACCCTATGCTGTTAATGGGAGACTCCGAACCGGTGAACCACCTCTCAAAATCACATCAGAAATGGCTGCTCGTGGCTCTGCTGGAAGCCAAGAGGCTCCTGCTTTGGCTCTGGAGACATACCTCTCCTCCATCCCTCTCGCTGTGGTGCTCTGCTCTAGCTAGACTAGCCACCTTTGAAAAGCTTACCCATGGGAGCAGGGGACAAATGGAGGCATACTTTCAGAAATGGGGAGCCTATCTTAATTCTCCCCTGTGCAAGGCACCACTTCCCCCGCCAGCAAACCCCCCAGCCTAAAGATGGTTCCTGATTATATAAGGACTCTAGAAGCTCCTTCCCCCTGTCTTGTAACCTCTGCTGATCCCTGCAGAATTGGTAATAGGTGGATACAACTGAGCATGCCCACTATATTCTCTCCTAGTGCGGTACCTCTTCTATACACCTTATATTTTCTTATTCCTCTGGATAGGCTTTTTTGGCCAACAATGGCACCGAGGGACTTATTTAGTTGCCCAAATGGATGAGACTCTCAATCACTTAACGGTGAGATAGGTTGAAATTTATTAGGTAGTTATAATAAGCCCAGTTCACAGTGGATTTTGTCTTTTGGAAGAATTAGGGTAGAATATTTGAATACATAAATACTGTATGACATATATAGGGTATTGCTTGAACATATATATAGTCTAGAATGTATTTACTGTTATGCTTCACCCTGTTGGTTAAGTATCTGTACAACACCTGGTTGTATGATTTATGAATAACTGAATAAAAATTATTCAATGATAAAAAACAACAACAAAAAAAAACATATGTTATGCAGAGTGTATTGATGTGTATGTTAAGTCCTAGTGTGTCCTTCACTTTGTCTGCTATTAGGAGTTTTTTCCTAAATTAGCCTATTAGCAGATACCTGAGAGCTAGCTAACTGGGGTTTCTGTAAGAGAACCACTACTAAATTGAGCTCTAATTCACTATTGTTGTTTTCTATGTGTGTCAGGTCTAGCTTGCAGGAGTGTTTTAATTTTAAAACTTTTAATTTCATCAAACTTTGCACAACTATAAAAGCACAGAAATTGCCCAGATCTTTAGTGCTCTAATTAGTTAAGACTCTAGCTGTTTTCTTACTTGAAATCTAACTGAATGGGCTTTCTGTATTTGCTAAACTATAAATGTAGGTACCAGCATTCTATTAGGTAGAACTAGCTTTTAGTGCTGATTTTGCTCTGTGACATGATTTTCATTTTTTTTTACAAATGAAGTGTATGGTATGAAGCTGTAGCCTAGAAACTGTAACATACTTTAAAGTCACTTTTTCTCCTGTGTGTGGTATAGCATGAAAACAACAGGATGACAGTGATTATTTCAGCTACACATTTAATCCCATTTTACAATGGTTCATTGCACTACACATTTAGTTTATCCCACCTTTTCAAATAATAAAACAAATATTCGCCAAACTAAATAACTCACACATACATATTTTTATACTTTATTAAAAAGATACTTCACATCTGTAACAAAAAAAAAATTAAAAGTCATGTCACAGAGCAAAATCAGCACTAACTGCCAGTTCTACCTATTAGAATAGAGGAAGCAGTATAGTGTGGTGGCCTAATGCTCTGAGCTGCAAACCTGGTGTCCTGGGTTTGAATTCCATAGCTTCTACGTGCGTACTGTGTGTCCTTGAGCAAATCACTTAACTTCCTTATGCTCCCAGGTTACACCTGTAAACAATCTTTAGTGTCTCTCTCCTGGTAAAAAAAAAGAATGCTGGTACCTACATTTACAGTTTAGCAAATACTTTAGAGCTAACTGAGTGAGTTTTCTGTAAGAAACTGCTATAGTCTCTACTAATTATAGCAGTGATAATCTGGGCCAATTTCTGTGTTTTTTATTATTGTGTGTAGTTTGATGAAATTAAATTTTAAAATGAAAACACATATTACTGCTAGCTAGACATGACACACCCAGAAAACACAAATAGTGAATTAGAACTATTTAGCTGTTTTCTTACAGAAACCCCAGTTAGGTAGCTCTCAGGCATCTGCTAAATTGTAACTGTTGCAATTTGTGTTCACTGGATAAGAACAGTTACAAAGCTCTGCTGTTGTGAACTGATTTTAAAAAGCACTGCATATGCTAGATCTATGGGCCTGGCTACATCACTGTCATGTGAGACAGGGTGCATTGTAGGAGGCAGAAGGCAATAAACCTATTTGTGATGGCGATCCCCAAGGGGTCATAAAACTACCCTAAAGCTAGCAGCCTAATTTAGGAAACACTCCTAACAGCAGACAGAGGGAAGGACACACTAGGACTTTACATACAAATCAAAACACTCTGCATAACATATGTTTTTGCAAATTCTGGGTGGACTACTCCTTTAATTGAGCCATCCCCAATCTGTATCCTTCCAAGAACCACTTTATGTGGTGTGCATACCAGCATGGTTATTTCACTCTTATTTACAGCTTTACACCTCTATCAGTTTTTAATTGCAATTGTGTCTAAATGCTCCACTGTGTAGCCTGCAGTATCCCACTATACCTGCATGCATTGCAGCACTGTTTCACTGCATGTAGGGAGGTCGGAGGCTACCAGGACATATGCAGATGGCAGTGTGGAGCACGGGTGTAGGCTGCAATACTGGGATGCTTCCATACCACAGTAACCTGACAGCTGTATGTGCACCCCCTGGGTGTACCCCCATGTCCCCACTTAACCTACCTCTCTGTCTGTCTGCACTTGCCTCCCCAAGGGCCACCTCCTGATGGTACCCGTGTACTGTCTTTGATTACTCTTCTCATTGTGCCGAGTGTTGGGAGTACCCTGCCAGAAATACTATCTGCAGGGCAGAGCCAGTAGTGAACACATACATTAGTAGAGCTCCTGAGTGCATTGTGGAGCACTGCTGCGGTGGACAATAGACGTGTAGCACTGTGTACAGTGGAGCAGTAGGGAATACTGAAGGCAGTAGTAGAGGGTCTGCCTTCAGGCATACAGCAGCAGTACATGAATGTCTGTTGTGCCCAGGTGCCCCAATACTAGCAGAACTGATGCCATGTCTCCCTCCCTCCCTCTCTCTCTCTCTCTCTCTCTCTCCTTCCCTTCCCTCCCTCACTGACATAGCCCCTGATTCCAACATACAGATCTCCCCCTTCCTCGAACCTCTCTCTGTCACCTCCACAACGTAAGATGTGTCTCATAACAGTGAAATATGGTTATTTACTAGGGTTATGTGAATAACAAATATTATTTCCCAAATACCACGAATAATGAGCTATTCGTTATTCAGATTCCGAATAACGAATAGTGCACTATTTGTCCGGTATTCGGGAAACACGTGTAAAAAAGCTAAAATCACCTCCCACCCTCCTCCCTAGCCCAGATCTGGCAATATAAGAAAGAACCCCCTTCCCCCCACCCTAAGATAGCACCCAAACCCCTCCTCCCCCCAAGCAAGTCATACAACAAAAAAGCAAGAGAAGCAAAATCCAGTAAGTGACCAGCACAACCCCACCCATCTCTCTGGCCGCCAAGTTTCAATACTGTGCCCCACACACACACACCCATCCCCACCCAAGTAGCGGCTCGCACCCCGCACCCTGCAGCTAAAGAGAAGTTTTTTAAAAAGAGTGGCGAGCCCGCCTCCTCCTCCTCGGCCGGCTGCCTTCTTGTGAACCTGATCAGCTGTTCTACTATATAGCGCAAGCAAGTGAATGATTTCATTCACAAGAAGGCAGCCGGCCGAGAAGGAGGGAGGGCTCACGCCGGCTGCCTTTTCTAAAAAACTTCTCTTTAGGTGCAAGTGCGAGCCGCTACTGGGATGGGATGGGGGTGCACAGAATTGAAACTTGGTGGCCAGCAGTGGAGGCGGTGGGCTAGTGGCCGCCCATTGGATTTCACTTCTTTTCTTTTGTTATTATGACTTGGTTGGGGGGAGGGGTTGGTTGCTATCTGAGGGTGAGGGGAAGGGGGGTTCTTTCTTATCTTACCAGATCTGGGTAAGAAATGAGGGTGGGGGGCAATTTTACTATTTTTATAAAAAATTAGTAAAAATACCTGAATAGAATGTTCAGCCGAATATTCGGACGCATGGGCTCCAAATACCGAATATTCGAAAAAAGGTATTTGCACAGCCCTATTATTTACATAATATGACTGTGCCATATACACAGTACTCCATAGGACATGTAGGAGGGCATCTCAAAATGCAGCTGTCATCACCGAGTGCACCATGGGATGTGCACTGCTACTACAGGTTTGAGACCACACACACTATCGCACTCAGGCTGTAATGTTTTCAAACCATTATCCACACTGTTCACTGGCAGTGTGGACACACTGTAATGTTTACAGTTTGTAACGGTTTGAATCTATTACAGCTTTTTTTGAGTGCAGTGTGGACAGGGCATGCATGTCTGTAATTACCTATCTTTCTATCAACTGCATGTATCACTATTTTTACCCATTTCTAAAACAAACCTGCATATTTATTTATTTTATTTATTTATTGAATTGTTTCACCAGGAAAGATACACTGAGCAACTTAATGCTCGTCTCACGGTACATCCTAGGGGAAGGGGAAAGGGATATACAGATTACAGATATACAGAGTACAAGATCAGGTAACTACATACAGATGGTGTAATTATACATACAGTTATAAAAACAGGAACAAGGCACTTGAGACAATAAAGGCTGTTGTAGAGTATCAGTGAAGCAGAACTTAGGAGCAGCATACAAAGTAGAATCAGTACATAGGATACAAGGTTGACAATGCATAAAATACAGACAGTACACTAGTGCAAAATGCAGCAGGGTGAGCACACTGGAACCAGTCACCCCTATTTAAGAGCTGGTCTATAGGTATAAGTGGAAGTGGGGGGGTGAGATGGGGAGAGGGAGACGGAGACAAAGACAGACAGGGAGATAGAAAAGGAAGTGGGGGTCAGGAGCAGGTGCTAGAGGATGTGAGATAGTTGTGCAACGCAGTAGTAAGGGAATAGTGGAGGAGGAGTGATGGATTTGTAAAGGGAGAGCATTCCACATTTTAGGCAGGTGGTAGGAGAAGGCTTTTTGGCCAGAGGTAGTGGTTCTGCAGGGGAGTGTCAACATGGGATCTCAGGGAATAGAGAAGGTAGGGGTGTCAAGAGAGGAGGAGATATATGAGGGGAGAGAACCAAGCCAGAATTTAGAGATGAATTTTGCACCATGAAGCGTGCACCGGGAGTGTAGGGGAAGAAGGTTGAGAGCGCGGTAGAGTCACAGTGATGGGTACGGGAAGGGGCATCAAGAACAAAATGACAGAAGGAGTTAAAGAGAGAGTCCAGTCTGGATAGGTGGGACTGTGGGGCAGTATCGTAGACTATGTTGCAGTAGTAGAAAATGAGCATGATAATCTTCTGTACCAGTTCACACCTGGTGGTGAGCGGGATGCAGCTGCATTTTCTGTAAAGTGCCCCAAGCTTGGGCCTTAGTTTTTTCAGAACGGCATCAATATGTACAGAGAAGTCAAGGTGTCTGTCCAGCCAGATGCCGAGATACCTGAAAGAGGAGGAGTCCTCTAAAGCAGTCCCATAGAGGGTGTGGAAGGATGGGAGGTGAGGTAGCCTAACGAGTCTCTGCCTTGTGCCAAAGGACATGGAGACCGTCTTCTTGGCATTTAGAAAGAGTTGATGAGAACCAAACCAGAGTTGGACTTTGGCAAAGTCAGACTGAACCCTGGTAGTAACATCAGCAACAGTATTGCCAGAGGTAAACAATACTGTATCATCCGCATACATGTGGATGCTAGATGTGGTGCAAATCCGGGGGAGGTCATTTAAAAAAATGGAGAACAGAATGGGGCCTAGCACAGAGCCTTGTGTGACTCCAGTGGTTACCGGCAAGGGGGAAGAGATAGCATCAGCAATTCTTACAGATTGCGACCTGCTGGACAGGTAGGCACTGAACCATCCTGTAGCAGACGGGGATAGACCAGCAGCTGAAAGGCTGTGAAGGAGGAGGGGGTGAGAAACAGTGTCAAAGGCTTTAGCCAGGTCTACAAAGATAGCTGAGGTAATATGCACTTTGTCAAAGCCTGAAGATATGGTGGCAGTTAATCTTAGGAGTGAGGTGGTGGTAGAATGGGATTTCCTGAAGCCAGACTGGAAGGGGGTGAAAAAAGCGGAGTCAGAGAGAAACAGAGAGAGTTGTTTGAGTACTATGTGTTCCTGTAGTTTAGCTAAGGTTGGCAGTAGGGAGATAGGATGATAGTTACCACGGGAGGAGGGGTCACCACCCTTCGGGAGGGGGAAGACAACAGCATGTTTCCAAACAGAGGACACAGTGGCCGTCGCAAAGGAGGAGAGAGGGAAGGCTATGGCAGGAGCAGAGATGTGTAGGAGACTGGGGTCAAGACCATCAGGTGAGGAGCCTTTGGTAGGGTTTAGGGCCAGGAGATATTGAAGGGTAGAAGCAGGGATGACAGGGGAGTAGGAGAATGGGGGGACGTGTAAGGGGTCTGGAGGAGGGGGACGGAGCAGAGGAGCAGAGGGGGAGGGATGGGAGGAGGGAGTGGCCTGGGGGCGAGAGGAGTAGGAGTGGGGTGGGGGACAGTGAAAGGGGCGCAAGAGGGTGCCAACAAGTCAGGGGAAGTGCTAGGGAGGGTACATAGCAGAGAAGAGGCACAGGTGGCGAAGTGGGAGTTGAAGCAATCAGCAATATCGATAGGTTCACATTTGCCTGCACTCTGAGCACATACTTATGAAACTGTGCATATCTGTAGTCCACTTCTGCATAGACCTCATACTTTCCTAATATTCCCATTATCACAAGCATAACTACCTTGCCCTTTTCAAAAGCAACCCCCTCTGAAAGTTACTATCACATTTTCTCTGCTAACAGTCCATCATCATTACACCTGACTTCCTGACATCAACACATTGCTTAAATATAACTTACATCACCTCATGGACAAAAGGCCCTGTTTCTCTAAAAAAAAAAACAAACAAAAAAAAAAACCTGTGTAAATAATCCCAAGGCTGAACATATGCCAGCCATTACTTTTTTATGTACGACCACCTTCTGTACCATCGTGGGGATTTGCATGTTTCCCATGATGCTTAGCATTTTTGGGGTATATGTAATTGTGTTTTCTTTAAAATTTGGCTGTCCAGCCAATATCATCTGGGATAACACATACATCAATGGCATTTGCTCTGGCGTTCTTTTGTAAACCTATATTGCTTCTTATTGCTTCCATTAAAATGTATACCTCCATGTATTTTCCTAATAACATGTATGCCTTCCTTAGAACAGAAACTAAAACAAATCTTACTATTTACAAATCATTGTGTTGTTTCTCCATACCTCCTTAACAATTCCACACAACTTCACTAACTTCATTGTGCAACCATGGTGGATCTGACCAAATTTTTTTTTTTTGGCACTTGAACTCAAATAGTGCAGGTGGGGGTGGGGGCAGAGACAAAAGAACAGCTGTGGTCTACTGAAGGGAGACAAGCAGAGTGGAGTGTTTCTAGCAAAGAGATTGTGATTTAACCCCAGAATGAATGTGTGCTTCATTATGAGTGTGTTGTGCACTTTTTCCCAAGTGATAGTAAGATGGTTTGGAGAGCTCTGCCCTACAGCCTTAAAAAGAACACAGGAAATTTCCGATATCTCAAAGCAGCATGTACTTTACACCCCCACCTGTTTCAGATGAGGGTGTAAAGTAACAGCAGTAACCTTTTGGAAAAAATTGCTCCCAAGTCGCACCTGTAAACAAGCTTTCAGCTTACTGTGCTATTCCTGGTTAAACAATTGAAGAAAAAAAAAAAATAAGCTGTAGAAAGTAGCCATGGTTCTGTGTCATAGTGCAGTGGAAAGCTCTCCTCCTGTCATTGAGGGTTGGAAACACCACCCCCCCTAACAGACACACAGAGCCTCACTGAGCACCCCACCCCCACCCTACAATCAATGGAAACCAGCTAACGTAGCACAATGGGCTGTATGCATAAAGGGGCCGAGGTACACAGAATCGGCACATACCCCCACCCATGCAGTTGTGCACCCGTGACAGGTGTGCACCAGCAGTATTCACGACCACCAGCCACATGTCAGTGGCCCTGCCCCTCCGGTGTGCAGGACTCTGCAGGGTCGCCGGGGGCAGGGTTGCGAGTCCGGCTGGGTACCCAATCGGATGCCTGGACCGGGACCCGTACTGGATCCCTTGTGCAGTGGGGCACTCATTGGCAGCACACCCCTTGGACAACTGATGGCCGGCAGCAGTGGCAGAAGAGGGAGGGAGGGCAATGCCACAGGGCCCCTGTCAGCACCTATCAGTGTGGAGGGATGGGGGGGACATGCCTGCAGGTGGGGGGCTGGGGTGGCAACACTGCTGGTGGGGGGTCCATGGGTGCAGGTGGGGGTGACAGCCCTGTGCTGGTGCCTGTGCCCCTGTGCAGGGTAAGTGTGATATGGGGTTGGGTGGGGGTCACCACATGCACTGCTGTGTGCTGGGGTGGGTGGGTGGCTTCTGGCACCCTGGTCCTGCAACCCTGGGGGGTAGGTGGGCTGTTCACCCTGTCCAGTGGGGTGTGCATGGGGTTCATGGGGGTTTACAGCAGGGTCCTCTCTGGCATACCCTGCACCCCCTATGCACTCCCATGGCTGGCACTACGCACCGTAGTGCATAGCGCGTAAGTGCTGGCCTGCCCCTTGCCCTTCCCCAGCACATTGCTCCTCGCATGGACGGGGAATCGGGTGCATATGTGCTGCAAGCCCCCCTCTGTGCATCCTGCATGGTGGGCACGTAGGGTGCGATGTGGCTGCACGCCCAAGATGCACGCGCATAGCCACTCTGCACCATTGGTGAATAGGGCCCATTATTAGCTGGGGACAGACAAATCATTAACAACACACTTACACCCAGCTACCTGAGATAATGTCCCCTCATTATGGCCAGCACTTCCACAACAGACTCTGTACTGGCCGAGCCCTCCTGTGGAGAAGGGCAGAAAATAGCCAAAAACTTTTCTGTGTGTGTTTTAACTACAACTAGATACTCACATGTTATGTAAATTTATGCTTTCTGATGAATCCACCAAGTACACGTTCAGTGATTTCTCTGGTTCAACTACAATATTTATTTTTTTTAACTTATATTTTATTTTAAAGAAATTACATTACAGATAATAGCATTCCAATTATTTCACATTGAATGTACACAATTAACTTCACACTCTGTACATAACATTAAGAGTTAATATGCCCTGTAGGGAAGATTCAATTAATTTCTGTACAGTGCTCCCTCGATTATCCACCCCTCAATTATCCACCACCCTCCATTACTGCCAGCATTACCTGATGTCCCGATCATCTCCCATGTTAATTCCCTCTTTTATCTGCCACCCTCTGTGTCCACCATCCACCAGCATATCTGGGTGTACTTCTCCTATACAGCTCCATATTAAACACCCTCTGTCTTCCGCCATAGGGTTGCATCACTCACTGGCATCATCAACGTGGTGCATCATGGTCCTGAGGTCCCGATTGTAAACAAAGTCAAAAAGTTCATTAATGTGCTTCCATTTCTTTATTTAGTGTACTATGCAACATTTATTAAATGTTTTGTCTTTTTCTACAGTCTTTTGTGTTTTACACTCCCAACATACTGTTTGTTATTCAGTTTTCATCGTTTTCATCATTGGCGTGGTGCATTGTGGCCCTGATTTAAAAAAAAGTTGCAAAACTAAAATTAAGTTTTGACAACATTGTTATGTCAAATTATTTATTTAGTTTTTGTTGACCGGGTAAGTGCACTAGACAAATCTTGCCTATTTTCAGGCACAACCTGGGGGAAGGGGATACAGATGAATGCCAACTGGTCTTGAATCAGATTAAGCTGTTAGTGGTATTTTTAGTGAATGAGGGAAATTTGGCCAGGACACTGGAGAAATTCCCCTACTCTTTTTTGATAAGTGCCATGGGATCTTTAACATCCACCTGAACTACCACCAATCCAGGCAGATGGGACCTCGGTTTAACGTCTCATCTGAAAGACGGCACCTCAGAAGTGCAGCACCCCTCTCATGCTGCACTACAGTGTCAGTACTGGGATGTTAACCCAAGTGCCAGATGTGGGAACTGAACCCACAGCCCTCTAATCTCCCGGTCTCAGAGGCGAGTGTGCTACCTACTGAGCCACTGACACTCTACCAAGCATGTCATTCCCCAGAATGTTTGTTTCTTGCCGATTCTCTCTCTCTTCAGTGATACGGTGCCCACACTCCGTCGCTGGTATCCCATTTATCTACCTTCTCACATAACAGTAAGTTATCCATCCCATAAAGTGTTATGATTGAGTATGTATCCCTGTCTGCTCCCAGTTTAAAAAATACATGTTTTGAATAACCGTTGGTAAATTCAGTATAATATGTCACAGTGTGTGTACAGTTCAGGCGTGGTACCATGGCACACAACGAAGTGGAAGAACTTTTATACTGCATTAATAAAAACAAACTGACCCAGTAAATAATATTGTAATGTTACTTGTGTGATTTAATGTATACAGAAATAGGTAGTGCAAACACCAGCACAGCACTGCAACAATATGTCACTACATGTGTATACAATCTATTACTGTGTGCATGCATCTCTATTATCCACCATCCTCTATTATCCATCTATTTCTACTTGCAAGAGAGTGGGCAGATAATAGAGGAAGCACTGTACTTACAAAAAAACAGTATATATCATCTTGGAGTAAACAATTATTAGACCAATCAACAAAATTACAAAGCCTTTTAAGGCAGACTCAATATAGAAACTAAACTTCTAAACAATTAGATCTAGCTTAAATTTCAAATTTTAACATATACACATCCCCAGCCCCTCAGTTATTCCCCTGCATGTTAGCTTTTATATTTTCTTATTTCTCAAATACATTTGCAACCTCTATGATTCTGTTGAAATGACCCTACTGCTAATATGTATAACTTATAAATGTATTTCCAGTGCTGTAGTTTATTATTGTTTGAGACCCTTCACAGCTTATTCATCTCACATTTTGAAGGAGTCAGACACTCTCTTTCCCCATCCGATTCCTTTTCATACTGGACACATTAAAAGGCAACTAGTTGGTTTGTTGCAAAAAATCTAAATGTTTTCCCCTTATATACTATCCTGAGTTTGGCAGGAGCCAGCAATTAAAATTGTGCACCAATTTCCAAGCTAGCTTGGTAGTAAGAGAGAAATATGATATGTATGATGGTTTTCCCAACCTCTTCATTTATTATGTCACCAGCGCAATGCAAGAATGTCAAATATAATATTTTGTGAGTCTGTCACACATCATTAAAATGTGAAAATTCACTCAAACTGCATAATGATTCTCCCAGCTGTGTCAGATATACAGTCACAGTCTCCCTCATATTACCCTGGTCAAGGCATCGCTACCACCCCGAGCATTACAGTTTTTAGCTTGCTCACTGTACAGTACACATTGGTACAGCTATAAACTGCTTGGCATGCTAAAAAGCTAAGCTTTAGCTGGAGAGAGGCACTCTTACACAGGACTGCTGTTAATAACTTGGCATCTAAGGAGGTTGGTGCTCTATTTCACCAGATAGCACAGCTCCAGAAGACTGAGTGAAACTGTTTCCTAGTTGTTGCAGTTACACACATAGAGAATAAAGCATGGTTCTGGGTGTGTAATGAGAATTTACACACACCCGAGGGGTTTATGCATAGCATCTAACCCCGAGTGTCTGTGTAAATTCGAGTTACACAGACCCTATTTATTTTATATAATTGTTGGGTTTCTTTTTCGCTCAGCAATTGTATATAAAATAAAGGTTGCTGTGCCACCGCAGTCCGATTCTGTCATGGCGGTGGTCGGCTTTCTCTTATTTAAACCATTTCTTTTTCCCCAGTATTGTGAGGGAGGATACATTTAATTTAATTTTGTTTTACTTACTGCCAAGTGTTCGTGGCAGTTTCTCTTCAAGTTGCGTTTGCCATTTGGGAAGGCGACAGCGAGCGAGGAGTTCGAGCAGGTGCATGTGCAGAGTGGGGGAAACCGTGCATGTGTTTGCCATTATAAATGCTCCTTTATAACAGCAAATTATGCCATGGTTTCCCTATGGGAAAAAGAGGAAGCCATTAATTTTATATAAAATAAAGTATGGGTCGGGATGTGTAATGAGATTTTACATTGGGTTGTGGATGAACCCCGAGGGCAAAGCCCGAGGGGTTTGTGAAAAGTATCCCACAACCGAGGGTCTGTGTAAATCGAGTTTGACACCGACCCATTTTTATTTTATATAATTGTTGGTTTCCTTTTTGCCTCAGCAATTATATAAAATAAACAGCTCTGTGTACCCTCCCAGTGTATCCTAACGTCGGTCCTTTTAGTCCGGTGCTGAGATTTTTGCATTTTAAACTTTTTTTTTTCGTTTCTTGAGGTCTTTCTGTTTTTCCAGGGTATAAGGGGGGAGAAAAAAAAGGAAAGGACTTACCGCCGAGTTCTTGTGGCGGTTCTGTTTCCCGGAACACGGAAGCGGTGAGCAGTCTCAGCTGGTCGCACTGCTGCGTGAGCATGCACAAAGGAAGGGAAATCGTGCGCGTGTTTGCCGTTATAAAGGCTCCTTTATAACAACAAATTATGCCATGGTTTCCCTATGGGAAAAAGGCAGAGCCAGTTATTATAGTACATTTACACATACTGTAACTGCATTCAAATCAAAGCCTCCTCAATAACCAGCTATGCATGGAAGAGAAAAAATATCAACTCCATAGCAATGACGCAGTACCTGAAACTGCACTGTGTGAACTGTATCCTTTAAAATATGACAGAACAGGGCAGTGTGTGCACTAAAACTTGGGGATGAGTCCTGAATGCAATATAAGCAGATCTGCAGCTGAGGCAAGATCAGAAGGAAAGCAGACTGGTCCAGACTTTAGCATGAACTCTCTTCCCCTCAGTACTGATCTGTTTCATCAGGAATTCATGCATAGCAGAGTGTAACCACCCTACATACAGGGGGTTCTATAATGTCTTCCTTTTATTCTTTATTCTTTTTCTTTATTTAGAGTCTAGGATTACAAGTACCTTTGAGCCAAGGCTCTTTTACAAAGGTTCCATATCAATTGTGGTACAATACAAACATTACATAGAGTTTAGTAACAATGTAGAAATGGTGCACAGACATTTTTGAGCAGCTGAAATACATTACATTGAGGGAAAGTGAGTACCGGGGGCAGGGTAGCCAGAGGTAACTGCGGCTTGGAATGGACACAAAAAGAGCAGTGCAGCCGTGGGAATTTGTCAGGCCACAGTAGGGCTGCCTAATGCCCATTGTCAGGATGGTGTCCTGTGTCCAGTAGTTCTAATCGTCTGCATGAGAGTGCTCCAGTAAGCCTCCGTGTTTGTGTCTTTAAGAGAGCAACTATGCTGTGTGAGAAAGTTAGTCTGGGCTGGGTCCAAATAATTTAAGGCTCGCGACCAGCCAGACAGTCCATATGTCTGCTCCATTCTGCAGTCGCTATTTGTGCAGAGGGAACCCTGTTAGGGAATATGATTATTTACTGTTTATCTGCTGTAATGATAATATTATAGGAGTTTGTCTAACCTGCCTTCCATTGCAGCTTGAACTTTTGCTGAAGAGCCAGCATTTTGTTTCTGGACTGCCAGTGTTGGCCCAATCGAACCTCAGGGGATCTAAAATGGAAACTGTCCCCAGAGGTCTTGTGGGATTGAAATTCTGTAGGAATCATAGTTTTAAGGGTTTGACACCTAAATGGACCTCGAGTGGGAGCCCTTTATGTGACAGACTGTTCCCTCAGCCAACCAAACCTTCTGGATTACTGGGAAATCCCTAGAATTGCTGAAGCATAGTGTCAGTCATGAGTAGGAGTTGGAATCGGTTGGAAGGCTCTGCTTGCCTGCTTGTCACCTCTTCCAGTGAGAAGTATTGCCATTGAATGTGAAAGTTGGATTTATCCGATTACCAGATCGAGACCTGTGTCTGAAGAGAAAAAGTGTGTTAATGCTACTTGAGATTGGACCAGAGACTTGCTCCCAAAGTGAGCGGCCCGCCTGATACCGAAGTAAGCCTCAGATCGAAAGGTTTGCTCAGAGAAGCTGCGATTTGCAAATGGACTTTATTCAAAATGTGGCAAAATACTTTCAGTGTTATAGATGTGCTGAATGTGTTTCATGGGTCGTGATTTGGTTCCCCATGGCAAGTTCTGTTATGCCAGCTAGAGGCTGTTCCAGCACTTCATCACAGACTTTATCTGAACTGCCTGCTCTGCCTGTGCCCTGCAATCTCAGCCTAGGCTGCTGCTCCCGATTCAGAGACGTTCTCAGTGAAAGACCCACTCGGGGATTCGGCCCTCTGCTCAACACCACCGAACAGGTAGTGACCACTAGAAGGTGAGTCATATGGGCCCTGCTTCCCCTGGCAATCCAGTATATCATCACTAGGTCTTCATTTTGCCTGTCCTGCATCCTGGTCTGGGTAGCATGAGTAGAAAACAGAGTAGCTCCCTGCAACAAAAGCTACAATCATTTGTGTGTCATCTGATTTTTTTGTTTGGGTTTATTGCAATGGACTGAGCCGTCCGGCTCCAGATTACAAATATTTGGGTTGAGTGCATGTTAATTGTTTTCCTTCCTAAGGGCCCCAACAAAAGCTGCAACTCTGGCCTACCCCAGGCAACGCTTCAGGCTAGCCTGTTTAACATACTGGGTACCCCAGGGTTGTGGGGACTGTGTTAAAGCGACTCACTGTGCATGCTTATTCAACCTGAATTTAATCAGACCTGCCAATCACCTGCTAGATTCATGCCCCACATCCCATTGAATAAATCAGATTGTGGTTCTTCACATCTAACCTGGCTAGTGTGTACCTTCTTGGTGGGGAATCAGTACTGCCATTGTATTGTTGCATCACTGGTCTTATTTTCCAGGGGGTCTCCAGGGCAGCTGCAGAATATCCAGCCCTGGTGGTAAGTACATGTGTCAGAGGTATTAGATAATTTTGTCTGCTTGTATTATGTGTAGTGTACGCTGTCATATTTAATTCTAATTTTTGCACATGTTATTAATTTTATGTATCCTCTATGCTCTTTGTAACATCTAACAGGACTTGTCTTGTAAACAAGGATTTGATCTCTAATGACTGGTGATATCCTGTATAAAAATAAAAATGTTACCTACCTACAAGGAGTGTGAGCATATCATTACAATCATATGGTAAATGTGAATGTTCTATTGCTGAACTGCTTAGGCCACTAGAAGGGTTGGTGGGTGGTTATAGCATCCCAGAGGGCTATACCAACAGCAGCTATGCTACCCCAAAACCATTCCTCCAAGTGGAGGCACCCATTCACTGAGCTGAGTCCTCTCAACCTTTGCATAGTGACACAGGCAGGGGTAGTAGCCCATAGGATAGCGACACCTAGGGGTTGCATCTTGGAGGCAACACTGGGATTAGCACCCCCTAGTGGCCACAACCAAAAATTGCAATTGATATTTTTCTGGGTACCACTGAGAAAATAACTGTGTATCAGTTAGTCAGTTTGTGTATGGGGCATGAAACTGACCTCCAGAATGCTTTGTTAATACTAGATAATCCCCATGGCACTAGCAAAGACATTATAGAAGGGGCACTCTCAAAAATTGAATGTCTGGAAAAGGCTTTAGAAGTAGGCCAACAAGCTGACTTGACTGACCAAATCCTAATGGCTTTAGTGGAGTGTGGCAACCCCATGGACAGCACTAATGTGCCCAAAACATATGTCATTGATGGGTTCCTGGTTGTATGGAGGGTGGTAACTAAATATAGTGAGGTTCCCTCAGAACCCAAGCCTCCACCTTTGTCTGAGAGTTTTGAGGAGAAACTGGTTAGTTTGCTACTGGATGAGGGCTGGACCCTCAAAGACTTAGAGAAGTTATTCAAGCCCCTGGGGGTGTCCCTTCCCTGGCTCCTGTGCCTGTGCCCAACCCAGCCAGTTATGTGTCTTACCACAAGCTTAAAACATGTTCTGGTATCCTCCCCACACCTAATGGGGAAGCCAATCTGGAGACCTGGATGGACTCAGCTATGACCCTAGTACAAGACTGGCAATGCTCAGAGGCCAAAAAAAGGGCACGCTTGGTGGAAAGCCTCCAGGGACCTGGCCTATGTGCTTTCTGTTCCCTGAGGTCCTCTGAACCTAATGCCAGCACCCAAGAGTACTTAGTCACCCTTGAAAATATGCTTGGGGGTACCGCTAGTGTTGAAGCCTTAAAGTGGAAACTCAAAGATGTTAAACAACTGCCGGGAGAATTGTTATCAGCTTACATGAGTCGATTAGAGGAACGCCCACAAACCATTTTTCGAAATTGAGGCTGGGCCTCTAGCGAGTTGGACCAGATAAGACTGGATCATTTACTTTGATCTGCCTGACATTCCAGCTGGGTGTTGCTCAAACTGCAACTGCACCAAAGGAGATCTGATCCCTTGCCCTTCCATATATTGATGAAAGAGGTACGTGAAGCTGAAGAGGAAGAAGAAGCTTGGGAACCCTGTGTGGTTATAGCTACGGCAGCTCCTGCTCTAGGTAAAGGGTCAGTCTCTGATGGTTCTGAATTCTAAGAACCATGTAAAGGGATCAGAGAACTAACCACTGGTGCCAGCCCCAGGAAGCCCAGTGAGAAAGGGACTGTTAGGAATACCCCACCCTGGTCGGAACTGCTAATGAAAGAGGTCAGAGGATTGAAACCTGGTGCCCCTACTATGGCCTTCTCTGATAAGGGCTATGACCCCCCTCAAAATGCATCTGCTATGGGAGTGGGAGCGCACGCTCAGGCGCCCTCCCAAGGATGGCTGCCTAAAGGCTGAAATAAGTGAATTGACTGCCATGCTAAGAGAATTCATGAGACATGCTGCACTGCCTGTGGCATGGCTGAGAGAGAGAGAGAGAGAGAGAGGGGGATCGAGTCAAGACCCCCCCATGGTCAGTGCTCCAGATCCAGTGCCAAATGTGTACTCCTCCCCACTCCCAAGTTGTGAATGGAGACCAGCTTCCAATGTAATGTTGCAGCCAAAGCAAACCAAAGAAAGTATGTTTTGTCACAATTGTGGACAAGATGGGCATATGAAAAGAGATTGCTGGTCTCAAAGGCAGTTAGAAAAGGTGGTGAACAAGCTACAAGGGGGAACTCCAGAAAGCAAGGCAACTGCAGAGGGGTACAGAAAATGATCGCAGTGGAGGTTTGGGCAGTCTCAAATCCAATTTCTTTGAGACTAGGTAATCTGTCCATGTTTCTGCTAATGTTCCTCTGAACTGGTATGAGATGGTGGGCCCATCCACGGAAACCCCAGTAACAGTTAATGGCATCTCTACTTGAGCTGTGCTAGACATTGGCTTGCAGGTCACCATTATATTTAAAGATTGGTATGACCAGCACTTATCTGACCTTCCACTTCTACCCCTAGAAGGACTGCATGTGTGGGGGTCGAGTAAAAAATCCTATCCCTATCTAGGGTATGTACAAGTTTGGTTGTCCTTCCTTTTTCTGTAGCAGGTGTGGATGAGCAAGTGGAGACCCTGCCCTTGGTGTGTCCACCAACTGGACTGTATGATGGTGTCCCTCTATTAACTGGTACAAATGCACATGTGTTCAGGTGGTTAGATCAACTTTGTCAGGAAAAGCAAGCCAAGTGAACTGGACAGGCCTTGTGCATTCTGGCCCTAGTACAACGAGCCTACAAATTACAGATGCGAACACAGGAGATTGAAAAAGATGAGCCCGTGGGGATAGTCTATCCTGACTCACTAATACTGCCTCTCAATGCTCAGTGCACCATCAGTGGTGAAGTGCGCCTAAAGACAGATGTTAAAAATAAGATCCTTATGCTGGATGCCCCAGAAGAGGGGAAACTGCCAGAGGGACTGTGGTCAAGCCTAGCATTCTACCTGCTTGGGCCCATGCCTTTGCTCGGCGGGTAGTGGTGTAAGTCCAGAATATGTCCAATCGAGAGGTTCAGGTGAATCAAATGTGCACCCTAGCCACTGTGTATTGTGCGGATACTGCTCTGCTGCCCAGCAAGAAGTCCCTTGATGAGGGTGATGAGGTGGCCCCTGACCTGTTTGACTTTGGGGAGTCCCCCCTTCCTGCTGAGTGGAAAGCCAGGATTAGCCAGAAGTTATCTCAGAGAAGCCAAGTATTCTCCTTGAAGGAATGGGATGTAGGTTGTCATCGGGGATGAATACTACATCCGACTTCATGATGAGAGGCCATTCAGAGAAAGGTCCCATCACCTTGCACCTGCTGACATAGACAATGTTAGACATTACCTTCTGAAAATGCTGGCCACAGGAATTATTCAAGAGTCTCAAAGCCCTTATGCCTCCCCGATTGTGGTAGTCCGAAAGAAGAATGGATCAGTGAGGATGTGTGTGGACTACTGGATGTTAAATTGTAGAACTGTCCTGGACCAATACACCATGCCTCATATCCAGGATACGCCACTAACTGCCTCAACAGAAGCCAGTGGTTCTCAGTATTCAACCTTTGGAGTGGGTATTATCAAATCCCGATGGCCCAGGAGGACCGAGAATGAACAGCCTTCATTTGTCCCCTGGGTTTCTATGAGTTTCTACGTATGCCTCAAGGTATTTCGGGTGCACCCACCACTTTCCAGTGGCTGATGGAATGATTGGTGGGTGACATGAACTTATTAGAATGCCTTGTGTATCTTGAAGATATCATTGTGTTTGGCCGGACTCTGGAGGAACATGAAGCTCGCTTGTTTGAGGTTCCTGACAGATTAGAGGACTTCGGACTAAAGCTATCAATAGACAAGTGTCAGTTCTTTCAAAGATATTGGAAATATGTTGGCCACATAGTGTCAGCTGATGGGATTCAGACAGACCCGAACAAAGTGGAGTCTTTGACTACCTGACCTGAGCCTAACAACCTAAAAGAGTTGCAAATATTCTTGGGGTTCTGCAATTACTACCGTTGGTTTACTAAGTTTATTAAGTAGTGTAAGACATAAAGGAACCATACGGCCCATCGAGAATGTCTCCCTCACTGGAGGGTAAAACTGAAACCATTCTTTGTTTATTGTAATAAAGCTCATCTAATCTGTTCTTAAATGCATCTTGGTTATACATATCGACCACCTGCGGTGGTAGTTTATTCCATGATTGTGCAGCACGAACATTGAAAACATTTTTCTTTTATTAGTGAGTGTTGTAGATAGTTTTAGTTTCTTGTTGTGGGACCTAAGACTATTCCATGAATTGTTAAAGTCTAGTCCACATTCTTCCATTAATTCAAGTGATTTAACTATTTTAAAGAGAAACAAAAGATATCCCATCTGTCTTCAAGCTTGCAATGAGTGGAGTTAAATACTATGAAGTCTATTGGGGTATGTTTTCCCTCTGTGACTAGGTATCATCCCAGTAACAGCTCTCTGAACTTTCTCTAATGTTCTAATGTCCTGTTGAGTGGCTGGGGACCAAATCTGTGAGCCATAATCAAGAATTGGATGGACATAACTTTTATATGTGTAGATTATTTGTTCTGTCATATTAGTGAAAGACCTTCTTATTCTATGTACCAGATTCATAGCTTTGCCAGATATGGTAAACAATAATCTTTAGGTGTTAATGTATTGTTTATAATTACACCTAAATCATGTTTCCTGGTTGAGCTTTTGAGTAGTTTTTGATTTAATATATAGGTGTAATTAGGGTTACTGTCCCCAAAATATATAACTGCACATTTCTCAGTATTAAGGGACATTCCATTAATAGATTCCCAGTTCTCAATTTTTGCTAAATCATTAACTAGTGTTAAATGTTTTCCAATGGTAGAGACATCACCACTCAACTTTGTATCATCTGCAAACTTAACCAGGTAGTTTTGAATATCTTTATTCATATCTCCCACAAATATATTGAAAATGACTGGTCCCAGGACGGATCCCTGTGGTACACCACTCCCTACTATACACTCAGATGAAAAAGAGTTGTGTATTCGTACTCATTGGGTTCTAACAATGAGCCATGCCTTAATCCATTTAATAGCAGAGTTATTACAACCTAATCCTATTAGTTTTTCTATTAATTTCCCATGTGGAACTTTATCAAAGGCCTTAGAGAAATCAAGCAGGATCACATCTCTTGGAATTCCTGTATCTAGTTTTTCACTAATCTTATTGTAAAAGGATATCAAATTTGTTTGACATAATTTTCCCTTACTAAAGCCATGTTGGCTCTTGTTGCAGATATCCATTTGTTTCATAAAAACCTCAAGATGGTTTTTAATAATTTGTTCGAGTGTCTTACAACAGTGCAATGTAAGACTTATTGGTCTGTAGTTCTCAACTTTAGATTTATTCCCTTTTTTAAAAATGGGCATGACCACTGCAGACCTCCAGTCCTTGGGTAAATCACCGTTTTTCAGTGATAGGTTAAATAGGACAGATAAGGAATAGGCAAGTGACTTTGCTGCATGTTTTAACAGAAAACTACTTAGATTGTCTGGACCTAAACTAGCTGATACATTTAATTTAGTTCCTGATAAACTTCATTGGATGTTATTATTAAGGGTTGATCTGAAAACTGTTTCAGAGGAATATTACTAGACCCTTTTGAAAATACAGAGCAAAAATATGTATTAAAGTTATCAGCCACAGATTGATCGTCATCCAGTATGATATTATTTTCCATTATAGGCCCAACTTTTCTATTTTTGTATCTACAATTACCAATAATGTATGAGCATAATCGTTTATTATCCATTGAGTGTGCTATCAAAAATTTGGTATTTAATTTGGACTGCCTCATTGAGTACTTAAGTATTTTTTGTAGTTTTAAGTAAGATGATTTATTGGCCATAGTGTTGTTTTTGTTTTTAAATTTCTTAAAGGACTTTTGTTTCTTTTTGAGTAATGTTTTGACCTTCTTAGTAAACTAGGTAGGTTTTTTACCTTTCCGATTGTATTTCCTCCTTAATGGGACTTATCGAGCTTCAATTTCCAGAATGATACTTTTAAAGGATTTCCAAGCTATGTTAACTAGGGGTGTTGTCAAAACCTTATCCCATTCAACACTGATTAGTTCACTATTGATTAATTCAAAATCAGCTCTTTTATAGTCTATCATCTGTGTCTGGTTAGTCAATACATATTTGCTCATAGACATCAAGAAAGTTATGGTATTATGATCACTGTTTTGTAATGGACTCCCCCACCTGTGTATTATATAGCTCCTCTGGAACACTGTTTAATAATAAATCAAGAATATTCACACCCCTAGTTGGTTTAGAAACCAGTTGTTCTAAACCAATGTCAATACATGTTTCAACAAATAATCTCTCATAAGAGGTGGTGACAGAGTTACATGACCAATCAATTTCTGGCAGATTGAAATCACCTAATACAATGACATCACCAATTTCTGAGATTTGCCTGAGTTGAGTAAGTAGGGCAATATTATATTCCATACTTGCATTAGGTGGCCTATAACAAACTCCCAGAGATAGATGTCTCCTTTTTGGCAAGTGTACCTAAATCCACATAGACTCTAGATCCAAGTCACTAATTGGAGGAAGGTTAACCAACTGTGAACTTAATGACTTATCACTGTAAAGGCAGATTCCCCCACCTGTCCTATTAAGTCAGTCCTTTCAGTATGGTGTATAACCAGGTATTTCCACCATCCAGTCAGAACTTGAGTCCCATCAAGTTTCAAAGAGACCAACAAATTTAATGTTATTTTCAAGCATATGTGCATGTAATTCTGCCTTTTTCAGATTATTTAGACTCTGTGCATTGGCCATTAATAGATTACATCTTTCAAACTGAATATCAGATGTATGCAGACTAATATTAGTGGTACAGTCACTACCCTTCCCCCTTGTTATCAGTTTAAATGTTCTTCAAAATATTTCACTGTTCTTTTACCCAGAATATTACTTCCCCTTTTGCTCAAATGTAGGCCATCCCATGCTAACAAATGTGGCCTGTTAATAAAGTTTTCCCAATGTGTAATACAACCAAAGCCACATTTCAGGCACCATGCTTGCAATCAAGTATTAACTGCCTTGATCTTGTGGAACAGAGCCCATTTGGCTTGTGGCACTGGTAGTATTTGTGAGAAACATAGCTTACAATTGTGTGCAATCAGAATTTCACTCAGGGCAGAACATTATTTTTTAATGTCCTCTAAACTGGAATTATATAGATTATTAACAACAATATGTACAATAACTAAGGGATTATCCCCACTGTTTTTAAGTACAGTGTTAATCATGATTGTTAAATCCAAAATCTTAGCACCCCTATAGCTGGAACACTTTCTGTTACCTTTTATCTCCACTACATACTGATCTATCTATATGTTTGATCATAGACTCCCCAAGAATGTATGTTTGGTGAGGGGGTCTGTTAGGTGTGGAGTCTAGAGCAATATCATTGTTAGCCACACTTGATACTAATGGTGAGTTAGATTCAATACACCCTGTATTATGTGCCATGTCATGATCTGGTATATCAACATGAGTTGCCAACTCAGTTTCAATCACCATATATGGTGCTAGTCCAATCTGGGAAGGGTCTTGTGTGTCATCCTGATCGGATACTGCCAGGGGAGGGGTGTAATCAAGACTCTGTACTGTATCTAAATTGCTGCCACTTGGTTCCTTTACTAGGGCAATTGGGGCATATCTATTACTAGCAGGAAGATTAAATCCCATCGCTCGTCTTTCTTTTCTGGAGGCTTCTCTGAGGCTACAGACCAGCCTTCATTATTTGGCTTGTCAATATCTGGTTCCCTCTCTCTTCTTTTAGTAGCTCCCTGTCCAACTGATGGGTACATGATATTAGATTATATGGCAGGCATACTAATAGATAGATCATGTACTGTTTGACTGCCTTTATCTAATAAGAAGACACCGACTTGTGTAGAGTCATTTAATGTAATATGCTTATTAATACTCTGTTGGTCCAACGTGATTATATCAAGTCTGGATTTTAGCATCCTAACATCCTCTTTAAGTTTATTCACATAGTTGCATTTTTTTGCATGTAGTCTCAATTTCTAAATCAATTTCAGTATACAAGAAGCAGGTTAGACATTTGTACGCCCAATCCCCTTCAAGTGTTCTTATCATGTCATCCATATCAATTTACCAAATTGGAGCTCTATTAATGGAACACAATTTCCAAGTGGTAGTGTCCAAAGCTACTTTCTTAAATGACTTACTGCTGTTTCCCTGGTCTCCTGTGCCTCTCTGACCTCCCTAAACACTCTGACACACTCAGACACGCAACGCGTGTCTTAGCACACATCTTCACATGTGTCTCACCCGCGCGCTTGACCTGCTCATGCTCACCCCACTCACATGGTGCTCACTTTTAAGCCAGTGGGACCTGGAAGTAACTGGGATCATGTGACACTACCCCTGGAGTTCGCTCATCAAACGTGCAATGAAACAGCCCTTAAAACAACAGCAATGTTTTAATTGCTGCTGTAGTACTAAAACAGACTGCCCCAAATAGAAAAGCACATATAATCAGTGCATAAGAAGTTTACACACTGTGAGTGCAGAGAGTCTTGTAGTTCCTAGTTCTTAACAGGGACTACAATACCCAACAGACTCTTCGTGTCATGTCCTGAAAGCAAGCCACACTTAAAACAAAATAAAGCACCATACAAGTTGAAACACCTTGCCAGTCCATACAGTCTCACCAGAAATTGATCTCACATCATAGGCACAGGGAGAATTCATAAAAGATTACTCCAAAGTCATTCACCCTTTGCTCAACCTAACTCAAGGCTATCCTCTACAAACAAGAAGTATAAAAAAAGCACAGTTGAGGAGGAAGACAAGGTTTACTTTTGGACACATGAACCCTTTGGAGCCAGGTGGACTTCTGAGTATGAAGCTGCTTTCTATGATATCTTTCATCAACTCACCCACACCCCTGTGCTTGCCTATGCCAACCCTACCAGACCCTATGTGCTACACATTGATGCTAGCTTGAAGGGACTTGGTGCAATTCTGTTTCAAGAGTATAAGGAAGGTTTACACTCAGTGGAGTTTGCCAGTCAGAGCCTAACCCCATCTGAAAGAAATTATCCGGTACACAAGCTTGAATTTCTTGCACTAAAGTGGGCTGTGGTGGACCAATTGCATGAATAACTTTATGGTGCCAAGATTCTGGTCAAAACTGACAATAATCCCCTCACTTATGTCCAGACCCATGCTAAATCAGATGCCACAGAGCATCACTGGTTATCTGCACTTTCCACTTACAACTATTCAGTGGAGCATCGTCCGGGGCTTGAACCACATTGATGCTGACACCCTTTCCAGATGACCTAACTCCAATACTAATTGGGTGAAAATGTCTAAGCAGTCTGTCAAAGACCTCTGCCAGAAATTTGGCAATGATGAGCATCCCTCTCCTGAAACAGCTGACTGCCTGACTGTTTATGTCCTCCTGACACTTGTGTTCCCGCAGCCTACTACCACCTTGCAGCCTTAGACCTTAGCGTTCTGCCTCAATTTACCCCTGATAACATACAGTGGGTGCAGGCTTAAGACCCATGATTAAGCCTGTGCTTGATGCTCTACACACTGGAAAGGATGTGTGCAAACTCCACTCCTCAGATCCACAGACTGCTCTGTTGTTTAAAGAGAGACCCAGACATAAATTGTATAACCAGCTACTTTATAGAGAAACCATAAACTGACAAGGTCAACCTGACAAACAGCAACTAGTGTTACCTACAGATTTCAGACATTTGGTTCTATGGGCCCTCCATGACCAGATGGGATATTTGGATTGTAACCGAACCACAGACTTGGCCTTTGCTCGGTTCTCTTGGCTGAAGATGGGGGCTGACATTGAGGCCCATATCAGGACTTGCAGGCATTGTCTCCAATGAAAAGCTCCACCCCAGAAGGGTGCACCCTTGGTCAATATCTCTACCAGCATGCCCATGGAGCTGGTGTATATCGATTTCTTGTTCTTTGAACCTGACCAGAAGAATGTTGGAAATGTGTTAGTGGTGACTGATCATTTCACATGTTATGTGCAAGCTTATCCAGCTAAGGACCAGAAAGCATCCACAGTGGCCAAGGTCTTAGTCGAAAAGTTCTTTGTCCATTATGGTGCACCTCAGAGAATTCACTCTGAACAGGGGAGAGACTTTGAAAGCCATCTGATCAATTAAATGCTCTCACTCTGGGGAGTGTGAAAATCCTGAACTACCCCCTGTCACCCCCAAGGGGATCCACAGCCTGAAAGGTTTAACCGAACACTTCTTAACATGCTGGGCACACTTCATCCCCAGGACAAGCCAAGATGGAGCAAACAGATCAGCACCTTGGTACTCACCTATAGTTGCACCAAAAGCCCAGTTGCCTGTGGACATTTGCTTTGGAGTGTCCCGGATGGAGTCACAGCTGAGAACTACCTACAGTATGTTCAGAAGTTAAAGGCCCAGTTAAACCATGCCCACCAATTAGCACAAACCATGGCAGGAAAGAGAAATTTGGCTAACAAAGAAAGGCATGACAAGCATGTCAAAGCTCAGGACCTGCTACCTGGAGACTGTGTTTTGTTGCAAAATTTGGGACTGCATAGAAAGCATAAAATTGCTGATAGGTGGCACCACCTCCCTTATGTTGTTGTCAGTAAGCTGGAAGATCTGCCAGCCTATAAAGTGCGCTTTGAAAACAACCCACAAGCCACCAAGACAATGCACCGGAATCATTTTCTGCCCATTGGTCGAGTATTCATCGACTCTATGCCTCAAGATAATGCCCCTCCGGGCCTGTAACTGAGCTGCAGCCAAAAAGAGACTACCCCTTCTTCAGTTGCCAAGGATTCAAAGCCCCCCCAGGCAGGCCCAAAATGACATTGATTGCCAGTCTGAGTCTGATGACAGCGAGTGTGAAGCATCCTATTACCCATCGTATGAATTGAGTCAATTGTTCCAAGGTAATCCCATGTACAATTTTGGAGATGAAGCTGGACTTTCAGGACTTCCTAACCCTCCAGCCTTCTCCACAAATCCTCTGCCCCCTGAAAGCAAGGGGCAAAGTGGGACTTCTGAAGTAGCTGACTCTTTGTGTTTGGTAGAGCTATTTGAATTGCAAGAAAGAGAGCCTAAAACAGAAAGCATTCCTGGTGACATACTAGAAAATGCAAAACTGTGCAAAGTAATGATCCAGAACATACCATGACAAATGGCAATACTAGAGTGAATGGTGTTGAAAGTGTTAGCCAAGTGTTGCAAGACTTAAATTCCATGGAATTCCCTCTGGATGATGAATCTAGGCTTCCCTCAGACCCCAGTACTGAGAGCAATGTTGTGGAACCAGAGTTAACAGAACAAGGAGTTGAATGTGCTTCCAGTATAACACCAACAACCAGTGCAGAGGCACTCCTTTCTATAGGAGCAGACTCCAATGCAAATGTTGAAAACATTGAGCCTGTATCTGTTCCTTCAAGAAAGTCTGGAAGAGCCACCAAACCAGTGATATGCCTCAGTTATGACTCCCCAGGTAGGCCTGTGGATCTTCCCTTACATGTAGTCCACAAAGGGGTGTATATTTCTGAAAGCTCTCTTCCAAAACTGGGCTATTCTGCCACATCTAAGCTAATAGTGAAACCCTCCAATCAGTGTACTGATATCCTTGCCCCATGCCACCCTAGTGTAGCTAATAGGAATGGGCCCGAAGCCAGGTGGGTTAGAGTACAGGGGGTAGTACAAACAAGAGGTATAATTGTAATGTGTTTGACTGTTTGAATCTGCTAACATGTTTAGGGAAATGTATGCATATGTGTTACTGTGGAATGTGCCATTATGAAACATGCCTGTATGTTATGTATAATGTCTTCATTTAGAATGTTATAGTAAGCATAGACTTGATGTGGACGCCATGTTTTTCTAGGCAAGGAAGAGTGTAATCCCCCTACAAATAGGGGTTCCTATAATGTCTTCCTGGGCTGCCTAATGCCCATTGTCAGGATGGTGTCCTGTGTCCAGTAGTTCTAATCGTCTGCATGAGAGTGCTCCAGTAAGCCTCCATGCTTGTCTCTTTAAGAGAGCAACTATGCTGTGCGAGAAAGTTAGTCTGGGCTTGGTATGAGTGATTTAAGGCTCACAACCAGCCAGACAGTTCATAGTTCTGCTCCATTCTGCACTTGCTGTTTGTGCAGAGGGAGCTCTGCTAGGGAAAGTGATTATTTACTGTTTATATGCTGTAATAATAACAATACAGGAGTTTGTCTAACCTGCCTCCCATTGCAGCTTGAACTTTTGCATAAGAGCCACTATTTTGGTTCTGGACTGCCAGTGTTGGCCCAATCGAACCTCAGGGGACCTAAAATGGAGACTATCCCCAGAGGTCTTGTGGGATTGAAATTCTGTAGGAATCGTAGTTTTAAAGGTTTGGCACCTAAATGGCCCTGGAGGGGGAGCCCTTTCTGTGACTGACTGTTCCCTCAGCCAACCAAACCTTCTGGGTTACTGGGAAATCCCCAGAACTGCTGAAGCAGAGTGTCCATAGGCGCCGGGTTGTACGGGCCCATGGGGCATTGGCCCCAGCAATATTTTTTGACCTGGGCTGAGCCCCTGCAATATCTTGCCACATCGACTGCCTTTTTTCCTTTTTATAATTTTTTTCCCTGGTTGGTTTCTCTATGCATGGGTGCCCCCCTCTGCTGACTGTGACCAACTGCGTGCCCGCCCGCCCGCTCGCTCGCTGCACCACTGTTTAATTGCGCTGGCTGAACATTGGACTGGTGGTGCGGCTATCATTATTTAAAATTGGCGCCTTCTTTGCCGTGCCATGCTGCGCCCACATTACCCTTGGTTTGTCTCACCCCACCCCCGAAAATCATTGTCTGTCACTGATTGGTTGGTTGGCAGTTTTCAACTTGCCACATTGTGACTGGCTGAGGGGGGAGAGAGGAGGGCTTATATTGGGCATGAAACACGTGCGTGCATGCATCAGGGCTGTATGTGAGAGGACTCAGGAGACAGAGGACAGTTTCCGTTTCGTGCGGTGGGAGGGAGTGAGCGGCAAGTCAGCATATAAGAAAAGGTGGTGGGCTGGGTGTTCAGCTTGCCCAGAAAAGAGAGGAGCTGAAAGCTGAGCCAGAGAGGAATAGCCAAAGACCGGTGGGAATTGGCAGTCAGCTGCGAGTCCGGGACACCACACCACCAGCAGCAAGGCAGCGCAGCAGGCTGGGTCAGGCCCGCCTAGCAGTCGTAGTAGTCCAAGGAGTCGGTCCGGCCAGCGAGGAGGGAAAGGGAGGTCCCAGGGTTGAGCAGCCGGGGAATAGAACCAGGACAGCTGGGATCCAGATATGGACAGCCACTGGTGCTGGGTAGAGAAGCAAACCTGAGCAAGCAGCAACAGACCACTCAAGAGAAGGAGGGCTAGGCTGAGCAGCAGACTAATGCTGCAGCAGAAGGGGAGTAGAGCGAGTGGGCAACAGAAGCGGGTGGGGTTAGGGAGGTTTAGGCAGGCAGGCCTAGAAGTGGCCGGGTGGGGTCTTTTGGTCCAGGCAGCCGGCGGCAACCCCATAGTGCAGCAGATCAAATGGAGGAGAGCATTAGCAGCCAGCAACCAGCATCATCTCCAGCAAAGGTAGGCAGCTGCCAGCTGCTAACCTAAATAATCTCCCGGCCAGTGTGGTAAGCCAACATCCCTACAGACTCCACTGATTATGGATGATATTTCAGCCTATCTTAAACTGACAGTCTAAATTTTAAAATGGTCTATCGTCTGATAACTGATCAATTTCTAGCTATGGTTCCCCCTTATCTCAGTGGCCCAACTCTTACTTGAGTGATGCTTAATCTAATTTTTGATTATTCCAACAATTATTTGATGTACCTAACCTAACTGGATGATCTAAACATATTGCAATTATCTCATGTCATGTTGTCCCCCCCCCCCACCAGGCCCAATGAAGGAGTCAAAGTTTTGAATGCTCTTGGACACAGTGTTGTTGCTGCTCAAGTCTCAACACCAAGTTGTAACAGCATTATATAAATCATTACAGGCATTGGATCCAGCCTGCTTGTTGGACATCTTTCTATTGGCAGGTGTGCCAACAATTGGTCTTCAGATAATTGGCAGAGGATATGGTTGGATCTGTCTTAAGTACATAAAATAGGACACATCTCATTTAATGCAATTTGAAATTCTACATAATTTGTATTTTACCCCACTGAGATAGTTTCAGATGCATAGGTCTTCCACTGCTACCTGTACAAGATGTGGGAATTTGGAAAGATCCTTGTTACAATGTTTGAGAGAGTGTGAAGAGTTGTACCCCTTTGGGCCAGAATTAAATCACATTCAGATCCTATGTTGGGTTGACTGATAGATTTTTCACTGGGGGTTGTATCATTGGGCAGTATTTGTGGCTGTGGGAAGGGGTATATTGACTTTATTGCAGCTGCTGCTAAAATGTTTTATTATGTCATTGGCTAGATAATAGAGTCCCAACATGGATGGAATGGCATAGTCTTGGAAGCTCTTAATAAACAGAAGTTTATAGCAGATGTAACTCATCAGCATGAATCTTTTTGGAGATGATGGGGATCTTTATATATATTCTCAGTTACCTTGGTCTCCGACAAAGCCCCAGGCCCAGACTGTATAGTGGGAGACATTTATAAGACTTTTATAGACTGGTGGCTACCTATTTTGGGGGTCTTGTTTAATGCACTTCTCCAGGGCCAGGATATACCCCATAGATGGCTGGGGAGCATAGTGTATCCCATACTTAAACAAGCATTTGTCAATGTTGAATGTTTGCTTGCTGGCATTGGCGTTGGTAGTGTAGGAGTTAGAGAGCTGCATTATAGAAATGGCAGTGAAGTATTGAACTGAAGCCAACTCCACCGCCACCCTGCAGAGACTGACAGGCATTGGGGTGTGCCTTTGGGGCGTCAGGCATAACGGCCATGCCATTTCACCACACCCTACCCTACAGACACCGACAAGTGTCACGGTGTGCCTTGGGGTCTTTGTGGCATATGCTCACCCCATTCCATAAGGAAATACAGTGAGATGGGTGCAGTATAGGAGAAGGGGGTGAACTTTGGGGCCAAAGAATTCAAGGCACACCTCGGTCTGTCACTGGCTGCAGGGTGTGGGTGGAATGGTATGAGCAGTACAGGCGACAATCCCAAGTCACACCCCTGATGACTGTCAGTCTCTACAGGGTAAGGCATTTTGGCCGGAAACCCTAACGCCCCAGGTGTTCATTGGTATTTTCACTCCAATTTTTCAACACGGGTTTTTTGTGACCCCCACCTCAAGAACAGTGGCAATATCAGTTTGTTAGCCGAAAGCTGATTTTGCACAACGACTACGCCATTTGGCACCACAGGTGCGAAACACATTTTGAACAGGGTGTGAAAAATTACAGCTGTACTGTTCATGAGGAGGTGTAAAAATGGCAATGTTGAAAATCTGGAGTAAAATAATGAAAAAACTGGTGAAGTCATGAGCGTGCGTAGAAACTGTAATTAGTTTGGAGACTGTTTACAGCAGATTGTCAACACAGGCATTTTGGGAACTCCGCTCATGAACAGTGTCACTGTGATTTTTGTAATCTGTCCCATACACTGATTTCCCACAGCGACCACGCATTTCTGCACTGGAAGTGCGAAAACACATTTCGGCCAGGGTGTGAAAAATGACAGCTGTACTGTTCATAAGGAGGTGTGGAAAAATGCCACTGTAGAAAATCTGGACTGAAAATATTACAAATTTGTGAACTTACAAAGGTGCGTGGAAACTGCGCAATGCACGCTCATAAACATAGAAACATAGAATTTGACGGCAGATAAGGACCGCTTGGCCCACCCTGTCTGCCCATTTCCCCACCTAATGGATAAGCTGCAGATCCTAGTTAACCAGCAGCCTACTTCTTCCTACCCCCACCCCCTAGAATTGCCTTATGACTGTCCCATGCATGCTTGAATTCCACCATTGTTTTTGACTCCACAACCTCCATTCCATGCATCCACAACCCTCTCTGTAAAAAAATACTTCCTTAAATTACCTCTGAGCCGCACCCCCTCTATCTTCAAATTGTGCCCCCTTGTTCTTGCACACCTCTTTTTTTGATAGATGCTACCCTCTTGGACTTTGTTGATTCCCTTGAGGTACTTGAAAGTTTCTATCATGTCCCCCCCTCCCTCCTTTCCTCGAGGCTATACATATTAAGCTCCTACATACAGTCATTTTATGGACTTTTGTCACCAAATTTTTAACATAGCCATTTTAAGACCTCTGCTCATGAACAGTGTCACTGTGATTTTCTTAATCTGTCCCTAACATTGATTTCGCACACCGACTGCGCCATTGTGTGCTACATGTGCAAAAACACATTTTGGGCGAGATGTGAAAAATGACAGCTATACTGCTCATAAGGAGGTGTGTTAAAATGGCAATGTTGAAAATCTGGAGTGAAAATGTAAAATATATGCAAAGTTACAAGCGTGTGTAGGAACTGTGAAACGCACGCTTGTAAAACAGTCATTTTTGGGAATTTATTCACCAAATTTTCAACATAGGGTTTTAGGGGCCTACCTCATGACCTGTGACACTGTCGTTTCATTACTCGGTCCCGAAAGGTGGTTCCGCGCAGTGAACATGAAATCACCTTTCGGGACTGAATAACAAAATGACAGTGACTGAGTTCATGAGGTAGGGTCCCAAGAACCCCATGCTGAAAATTTGGTGAAAAAATTCCCGAAAATGGCCGAGATATGCACCAAAGTTGAACCCCCCCCCCATTTATGCCATTATACAGCTTACTGGCATTTCTTTAGTTTGCGCTCGGCTTTGAAGAGTGCAGATGTGTTCCCTGTCCACTGAAGATCGTTGCGCTGGCCTCTGGAGGTAAGTATGGGATGAGGGGGGTGTGGGGATGTGGGTTCTCAGAGGGTGGGCATGGATTGGGGGAGGGGGGTGAGACAGTCAACGAGGGACCGTTTTTTCTTACAGGTTTTTTTTTTTTTCAGGAAGATGATACGGGACTTTTGCCACACTGGGGTGGGCTCCCAGCGTGGCATCTGGAAGGTTGTTTGGGGGGCAGTGGAGCCGACGGGGGATTGGGCACCCTCATTGGCCATATGGACATCGGACTGTTGCCACGCTGGGGTGGGCTCCCAGCGTGGCACCTGGAAGTCTGTTTTGGGGGGGGCAGTGGAGCCGACGGGGCATTGAGCACCCCCATCGGCCATAGTGTGCGGGTGGGGGGAGTGCATGAGTACACTGGGGTGGGCTCCCAGTGTGCTAGTAGGTGTTCAGGGCGGGGAAGGAGGAAAAACTGTCTATGACAGACAGTTCAGATGCAATGTGACGTGCAGGCTATTTGTATACTGCCGATGGCAGTATGCATATTGCCTACATGTTACCACCGCTGATTGCAGCGGTTTTCACTTTCAGCTGTATGTCACTGCATCTGAACTGCTGTCATAGACAGCTCCGATATGTATTGGTGCGGTGAGACAGCGCCTGCAAAAGGGAGCAGGGCATTGGAAGCTGAGTGGCACACCTACGAAAATTTGTATGGTGGCACTATGTTTTTTGCACATGCATGCAAGCAAACATAAAAAGGAGATTCTGCAAATCCCAAAATGTATAGATCCATTAGTCTCATAGATGTGTCCCAAAAATATTCTGTAAAGTAGTATTACAACATAGCCAGGCCTGGATAAATTAAACGATCAATATACTGAGTGAATATCAAAATGGGTTCCGAATCTGAAGCATCTAATGTGGAAATATGTAACTGTTAATGGCAGCAAACTGTACTGATGTTTTATAGACTTAACTGCTGCCTTTTCAGTATTTTTTTTATTTATTTTTTGTTGACTGGGTAAGTGCACTAAACAAATCCTGCCTAGTTTCAGGCACGACCTGGGGGAGGGGGATACAGATGAATGCCAACTGACCTTGAACCAGATTAAGTTGTTGGTGGTATTTTTAGTGAATGAGGGAAATTTGGCCATTGCACCAGGGAAATTCCCCTACTCTGATGGTGCATGGCTGCCAGCAGGAGTGCTGGTCAGCTTTCTAAGATGGACGCTGTAGAGGAGCTACAGCAAGTTCAGTCTGCAGATGTGAAGGAGACCATAGACAAGGATTCTACAAAGGTTAATTTTCCTTCAGCAGAGCTAGAAGATGCAGAGTTATTTCTGGATGCCTTATCTTCTTCTGAGGATTCAAAAGTTCCTGTAAGCCCTACAGAGCCTGAAAAGTAAAATGCTGCCTTTAAAGTCTGTTCAGCTACTTTCTTGTACAAAACCTATAGATGGTGTTGCCTCTTTAAGACCTGCACTGCCTGTGGATGATGTCATGCTACTGAACACGGAAGGGATTCAGCTTGAGAATGGTGTTTCTGCTGTTTACAGGAGCAATGGCAGTTCCAAAGATCAAGACTTTCCGCCCAGCACAAAAACAGGTCAGTTGGGGTCTCCTGCCTAGCACTGAAGCGCTTCTTGTTTCCAATAGTTTGGGGGATTTGTTGGAAGTGGGGAAAACAGACTGCAGCAAGATAAACAAAGAAACTGAAACCAGGGAAAAGTATGTGGTGGGAACTGCTCCAACACTGACTAAACAAGCAGGGTTTGTTTTTTCTTCTTCCACTGCTCAGATTATTTCTCAAAAACAGCCAAATGAACAGGAGGAAGCAACTGTTTTTTCTTTTGGTGACCGAAATATGGAGAATGCTTCTACATCTTTGCAGCAGGTTAAATGTTCTGTTCCTCAGCCCATTATGCCTAACTCTGATATTTTGGCTTCTTCTTCTACTCATGAGAGTGACTGGACTCCTGCTTCAGCTTTAATGGCAGCAGGGTGGAAACAAACTCCTTCGGGAGAATGGGCTGCTGACTTAACCTGGGATTCTTCATTTGACATAAACTCTCATTCCCCTAAGTGGAACCCAGAAAAGCCTGTTCAATCTGCTGAAAAAGGGGGCTCTGACTCTAGGGATTTGGTTCATAATATCTCTAATGATACTGTTAGTCATGTTTCTGCAGAGTCTTATAATGCTGTATCTGATAAAAGACCTTTATTATCTGACTTATTTGCAAAAAACAAATGAATCCGCCTCAGGCGGAATGCGGTGCGCATTAGATATACAGGGGGCATGGCTGAAAGGCCTAATAGAAACTATGTTGGGAGACATTTAATTAAGGAATCCTTGCATTTTTCTCCTAGAGACGTGTTTGCCATCATCAATATTTCAGGAGAGGATAATTATGATGTCAGTTTTAGATCAGCTGCCTTGTTAGAATTATTTTGGATTAGGTATTCCCAGGTAAAGTTCTCTCCCCTTTGATCCCTGTTTGTGATTATTCCCCTCTCTCAACCAGCCATCAAGTTTGTTACAGTAATGTTCCGCAATGAAGGGGTGTCAGTGGATGATATTACATATTGGTTGTCCAATAAATGTGATGTACAGGGGATCCAGAGCCTATTTTAGACTCAGAGGGCTTTTGGACAGGCGGATGGAAATATAAGGTCAAATTACGACACAATGAACATGGTTTGTGCATATCCCAAACTCCTTCTTACTAGGCCGTGATAGAGGTGTTTTGTTTTATAGTGGTCAGCCAAGGGCCTGCTATAAATGTGGCTCACGGATGCATTTGTCTAGTGTTTGTGATAGTCCTAGATGTGACAATTGTGGCGAAATTGGGCATTCACTAATTCAATGTTCTAACCCAACGAAATGTGATTTATGCGAGGGTAGTTCTCACACATTCAACACATGTCCGTGGGCTACAAAAAGCAAAGTATCAGGGAATTGTACTGAACAGTTTTTACAGAAAGCACAGGAAGACCTACTCTCTCATTCGCCTCCCACTTTCCTGGGGAACCCCCTCTTGATGTAAGAAAACCTGTAACTCCTGTGACAATGAATTTAGTTCTCCCCCCTCCCTCTTCATCATTGTCAAGGCCTGTACTGCCTAATAGTTCTGCTTTGCAGGATCCTCTGCTTGTCCCAAGTGTGAAATTGGGTGGTATTGCTAAGACTTTAGATCAGAGCATAGAACCCCCCCCCCCAAATTGACCCCTCTCTCTCTGCCTCCTAGAAGGTCCATGAGGAATGTGAAATCAGTACCTGATGCAGTTACAGATTCAGTGGAAACTTCTAATCCTTTCTCTCTTCTTTCTTCTTGGGGGGATACAGCAATGGATGTTGTGGATTCGATTCCCAAATCTCTACCAAGACCCCATGGAACCCTCCAAGGTTCTTATAAGGAAAAGAAAGAAAAGTAGAAAAATAAAATAAATTCCTTCTTTTTTTGGTACTCATATGGGTTTTCTGTGGGCTTCTTTGAATGTTCATAGCATTTTAATGGAGCTAAACGAAGGCTATTTTTCATATGTTGCATAATTCTATAATTACTGTTTGCTTTTTACAAGAAAATTGGATGTTCTCTAAAGAACATGTTATTGCCTTTAAAAAGGATTGGCCTTGGGGCCCTTCATATTGGTCATTGGGTCAGGATAAAGCTGATGGCATTGGTATTCTTTTTTCCACCTTCCAGTTTAAACTTCATAAATTAATAGACTGCATTCCAGGGAGGGGTTTTGATTGTGGACTGTTTTCTTGAATCTGTCCTATATAGACTTATTAATATTTATAATCCACAGGTAAAAGCAGCCAGAATAACGTGTATGAAAACTATACAACCTTTTCTGCTCACTACCAGGCCAGTACTGTGGGGTGGGGATTTCAACTGTTCTCTTACTGACAGGAGATCTAGTGGAAAAAAAATGTATTGTGATGCTAACTTTTTACAATCTGTTATTAGAGAGGCAGACCTCAGAGTCTGCAATACTTTAGAATCCAACCCCTAAAAATACATTTTATAAAGGAAGACTGGTACCTGTATTGATTACCTTTTCACCTCCAAAATATATATATTTCACAGTTTTCTAGACAGCCTTTTGAATTTTCAGACCATCTCCTACTTAAAATTGCAATAGAAATCCTAGTAAATTATAAGCCCTACAAAAGTAGATGGCGTTAAATACCTCATTATTACAAAATGACTTTGTCAAACATTCTATAGTTCAAATTTAACTGCCCGCCTATCGTTGCAATGTTTATATTCGGACTTAGGGATCTGGTGGGAAGAAACTAAACTAGACTGCATGGATTGGTTTAGAACTTATGGACAAAAACCCAGAACGATAATTTTCTTCATTACCTCACATTACGTTCAAAATTACAGTCTCTATTAACTAGAGCTAACACTTCTTCAGAAGATTTATCTCCTTTAATTAAGCATGTTAAATTACAGATGAGGAAGTTTCAATATGATAGAGCCAGATCCCTGCAAGCCTTAATTAACAACTACACGTCCAAAACAGTGATAGGAGACCCCTATAGTTTGTGTAAAACTGTACGAGATAATTCTACACTAGATTGTTTAGTCTGTAATTCACAGTATTATAGTGACCCTTTGGATATAAGTCATATTATATTCTGACATTTCCAAAATTTAGGTCCTCATATAGACTTACAAACTGACGTCTTTCAGGATTTTCTGAAAGGTGCTACAGGCCCTGTCATTGATGCCTCAATGGCAGCTGTTCTTTCTGAACCCTTTTCTTTACAAGAAATTGTGGATGTTATTTCTAAACTTAAGCTTAATGTGTCTCCTGGGGTAGATGGGTTATCTAATGCCTTTTATAAAACTTTGCAAATGAGCTGGTTCCCTGTTTAGTTGGTGTTTTAATTCTTTCTTTCTGGAGGACAGATCTATCCTGCATTCACAAAGGGTTACAAGTTTATATCTTTAAAAACAGGAGATAGAAGTGAGATCAAAAACTGGAGACCTATCACATTGTTAAATTCTGACTATAAAATCTTTATGATGCTGCTTAATAACAGACTTCAATCTTGGGCTACTCTAGTGATTTCTCCAGTTCAGTTCTGTGGTGTTTCTCAAAGATCTAATACATTCGGTACTTTGTTATATTAGAGATTTTATTGAAATATTACATCACAGCAAACAAACTGGTATTCTACTATCATTAGACTTAGAAAAGCCTTTGATAGGGTTAGTCATTCATTCCTTTTCCAAACCTTGGCCTTTTTAGGAATGCCCCCTGAGATTCTTACAATTTTACAAAATTTGTATTCTAATTCAATAATCTGTCCAGTTATTAAAGGGAAAATTGGGAAAGGTTGGACGCTAAAAGCTGGTGTCAGGCAGGGCTGTCCGCTGAGCCCTTTATTATATATTTGCTCCTTAGAACCCCTTATTAGACATTAACAGTCAGTTTCTGGTTGGGAGGGTCCAAACATTCCCTTTTCTAACTCCTTTAGAAATATACAAGTTTTTGCGGATGACATCTGTTTATTTTTTAAACAACAAGGCCAGCTGGAAGTTTTCTTTAAGTTATTTCACAGGTATGTGACCTTATCAAACGCCAAAATTAATTTTCAAAATCTAAAGGGTTGTTAATAGGAGCAATACATTAACCCCTTTGTGCACAGAACTATTTCATTCACTACAACACCTATTTCCATTTTAGGGGTTTGTTCGGTTCCCAAAATTTACCTGAGCAGAATTGCTTGCAGTTTTAAATAAATGGATAATAAAGTTCAGAGGTGGAAACATTATAAATTCTAAACTGAAGAGAGCAGATTTTAAACAATTCCTGTTACCTTGCCTACAATATTTGGCATTTTGTACTCTGTCCCAACTAACCTGGAAGTGAAACTGCACAGTATTAGTTTTCAGTTTTTTTGGGGAAATAGGTTAAATCCCATTAAAAGGTATTATACTTACCTGGATAAAGTCAAGGGAGGGGTCGGGATGGTAGATCTTGTGGTTTTCTGTTCTTCCCTTTTTCTTGCTTTTTCTTTTTGGAACTGTACTTTAACCCCCAATATTCCAGAATTTAGCTGGTTGAAATTCTTACTATCCAAGTATTCATCGAAATGGATTGGATTGGCTCCAAAACCTAATATTTCCTTTTCTACTCCCCTTTTCTTTAAACCGATTGTTCGAAATTATATATGTGGCAATTGTCCAAATCACAAATTATTAATTCTCAAACAAAACTATATTCCACTATTATTTCTCAAATCTATCCTCATTCCCCCGCATTTAAAAACTGCCCAGGTACTATGACCCATCTGGTGTTAGCACAATTAAATAACCCCCGTTTACCCCCTTACATGTGGGAGACGCAATGGCTGATAATGTATGGTCGGTTACAAGTTAGAGGGACAGCTAAGTATAAAATGAAAGAAGAAAGGTTTTGTCCTTATTTAGAGTGTACGGCACAAGAAGAAACCATGGAACATTTTTTTATTCATTGTTCTTTTGCCTCTAAACTATGGGTGTATTTGGCAACTATCTGGCACTTCCCATGGTTGAAACATATTTCTTATGAATTGTTAGTATTGGGATCTTTACCCCCATGTCTTGCTACATTTCATACTTCAATTGTACAAATTTTCTTAGCATGTCTTAGATTTTGTTTATGGTGTTAGATGCCAGTGGTTTTGTATCAGAAAAAGCCAACTTTTTTAGGCTTCAGCCACTATGTTATTTGTGAATTAAATAAAGTATATCTAAAAGATGCTCAGATTTATGGAACTAGGAAAGTTCAAATCTGGTGGAAGGGGTTTCAGCATATGATAAAATTTAAATGACGGATTACTTTCTTTTCTTTTATGCTTTTTGTTAAAAGATAACTGTGTATCACTTGCTTTTTGTTCAGTTCCTTTGTTGATCTGTATAAGCTTTTGTGCTTTTTGCTGCTGTTTTTCTTGATGTGTTTTTTCCATGCTTTATTTCAATAAAGAAGCAATTTACCCCTACTCTTTTAGAGAAGTGCCATGGGATCTTTAACCTCCACCAATCCAGGCAGATGGAACCTCGGTTTAATGTCTCATCTGAAAGACGGCACTTCAGAAGTGCAGCACCCCTCTCATGCTGCACTACAGTGTCAGTACTGGGATATTAACCCAAGTGCCAGATGTGGGAACTGAACCCACAGCCCTCTGATCTCTCGGCCTCAGAGGTGAGTGTGCTACTTCCATTGAGCCACTGACACTGCCTAAGCATCAGTGGGACTTTATTATGGGGCAGATTGGAAGAATATGGGATGGACAATGCTTTGGTGGATGTTATCAGATTACATAATGAGACATGGATCCACTGGTGGGGCATGCAAGTGCAGTGCAGAAGTGATGCAATAGGGTTTTTTTGTCTTGTCATTAAAAATTGACTCTGTGAGCACAGGGAGGTTAATTGACTTGCTCAAGTTTTTACAGATTGCAAGTGGAGATTGTGGGAAGCAAAGCCAGGCCTGCTGGATGTACCAAGGTCATTCACAGGTTATTGTTGTAACCCTTAATTAAATTCTGCTGTAAAGGACTCTGTGTGTGTGTGAATGTATATATTTATATAACACTAGTGGTGAATAAATTTGGTAAATAGCATGATTTATTTTTGGATAAATATTTATCTTCACTTAACATAACTTAGAACACCATTTATATACTTTAGAATATGTTATTTCCACTTAGAATCTTGAAATGGAACACAGAGAGCAATGGGCCAGATAGGGAACTTTCAATGGAAAGAAAGGCAGTTTTAAGCTAAAACAAAGTAAACACCAATAAAAACACTACAAATGGTGTATATATCAAACACATAATGGATTGCAGTAGAACAACACATTTATGTCAATGTCAATGTCAATTTTATTTAAAAAGATGCCTAATCCCAAAGGCTCTGGGCGCCGCACAAAAACTATACAGTATGTCATACCGTGTACCATATACGTTACATTAAAATATCATCATACATATAAAACTTAATCTCCAAAAGCCTGCATGAATAAAAAGGTCTTCAGATGACTCTTGAAAGCCACTATAGTGGGGGCCTCTCTCACTTCAAGCGGCAACGAGTTCCAGAGAGCTGGAGCAGCAACCCAAATGATCGATCCCGCCGATTTCAACCTCGCCTCGAACTTTGAGGAGGCCACCACTAGAGGAGCGGAGATCCGACAGAGGTGGACGGTACCAGGAGATCAGAAAGGTAACCAGGGCCCTGTCCATGTAGGGTCTTATAGGTGAGAAAGCCCACCTTGAACAAAACTCTCCACCTGACAGGCAGCCAGTACACCAATACCGAGTAATATGACAAAACTTACTTTGTCCGTCAAAGTCAGCAGCAGCATTTTGCACTAGCTGCAGTCTGCTAAGAGAAGTTCCAGAGACCCTGAGATAGAGGGCATTACAGTAGTCAAGTCTAGAAGTGACTAAGGCATGTACCAAAGTAGGGAGGTCCAGAGCCGGAACAAGGGGCTTAATCTTGGCGATATTTCTAAGATGGAAAAAACAGGAATGAACCACGGAGGATATTTGAGCCTCCATGGACAGGTTCCTGTCGAAGATCACACCAAGATTTCGCACCCTTGGGGAGGCCATCACTGATACAGCTCCTAGCATAATGCCAGTCGCAGAATCAGAGGCCATCTCATCACGAGCTCTGTTCGACTCACTACCAGTACCTCAGTCTTGTTAGGGTTCAGTCGCAGCCAGCTGGAAGACATCCAGTCATTTATCTCAACCAGACAGATATTCATCACGCCCAATGCATTTGATGTTCTGGGCAAAGGGTAGGTATAGTTGAGTATCATCGGCATAGCAATGAAAACTCAAACCATACCTCCTTATGATCTCCCAGGGTAGCATGTATATCACGAACAACATTGGGGCCAATACCCAACCCTGAGGGACTCCTATTTAAAGGAGGCAGGGTACGGATGAGAAATTACCCATCACGACCCGCTGCCTCCTGTTAGTAAGAAATTACTCAAACCATTTGATGACAATACCGGTGAGTCCGCATAACTCCCTCAGGTGGAAAAGCAACACACAATGGTCCACAGTATCAAATGCTGAAGAGAGATCAAGGAGAACAAGAATTGTCTTGTCCCCCCAATCTCTAGCCCTGAGGAGATCATTTTGCACCCGAACTAATGCAGTTTCAGTGCTATGTCTGGCCCGAAAAGCTGACTGGAAGGGATCATACAACTCGTGGGTCATGAGATGCTCCCCAACTGAAGTGATACCACCTTCTCAACAACCTTCCCAAAATGGAAGATTGGAGATAGGACAGTAATTTGCCCTAATCTCTGGGTCCAGAGAAGCTTTCTTTAAAAGGGGTCTCACCAGAGCCTCCTTCAAGGCATCTGGAAAGACACCCTGACTCAGGGAGCACTGGCAATCAGGGCAAACACCGGGCCAACAGTGTCAGTGCACCTCATCAAGAAGCGCGTTGGCACAGGATCCAGTTCACAAAAGGTATACCTCAAGTTGGTTGCTATCTCAATGACCTCAGGAACCTCCACTGGCCTAAACTCCCCCCAGCTAGAGAGAGTGCTCTTAGGACACGACTGACGACTACTGACAGCAATGATATTACTGGCTGAGGAAACCTCCCGCTGGATCACAGACACCCTGTCCAAGAAAAAACAAGCAAATTCCTCACAATCCTCATTCGAGGAAACTCTTCCGGGCTGAAGACAGGATGGATGAAGAAGTCTATCGACAGTCCGGAAGAGTGAGGCTGGTTGGCTTCTCCCAGCAGCAATCTCCCGAGACAGAAATATTGTCTTCTTTTGGTTGATTGCCTCCTGATATGTGCAATAATGCGTACACAGGACCAGTTTGTCAGCCCCCAGATGGGATTTCCTCCAGCGACGCTCTAATCTCCGACCCTGTCTCTTCATTTCCCTGAGATCACCGTCATACCAAGGTGACCTCAGGTATGAAGTTCTGGGTTGTACACGGACAGGTGCGAGGGAGTCAGTGGCGCCAGATAGCACCTCATTAGCACCATTTATCTCCACATATGAGTGGTAAGACTTTTATAACTAACTCATGGCTTCGCCACTCGTCAGTTTTGGGTATTCCCACTCACTGGTGGAGATAAATGTGTTATTCCACTGCAGTCCGTTGTGTATTCCATACTGATATATATATATATATATATATTATTTATATATAGTGTGTGTGGCGGAATGCTGTTATGCGTGGAATTCTGTGCCTGGAATATGCTTGCTCTGCTGCAGAAGTGACATCATTATGCTGTTCTGCAGCAGAACAACTTGGAATGCTGCCACATACTTAATTTCCCCTAGCCAAGTTAAGCTGGAAGTGTTTGATTTTTAAACTTGAACTTGCAGAAACATCTGCAGCACACTGTCAGTAATTTGAGCCTACCACCAACCCTCAAGTGCCCTCCCAACCTCCAGTTCACTGAAACAAAGGGCAGTGTCCGAAATAGGCATTGATGCCCATACACTATATAGAATAGCAGATGGGCAACTTTATGCACAGACAGTGTGTTGTGCCACCTTGAAGAACCAATTCCCACTGACATCTCAAGCTTCACTCTCGAGGTCACAGGGAATCTGTACCCCTCGGTGGCACAACACACTGGTTGTACATAATTGCCCATCCACTATCCAATATATAATGTGTGTGTGTGCCTGTGTGTGTGTGTGTGTGTGTGTATATATATATATATATGTTTTTTTTCCTCTTCCTGTGGTGGCACTGTACAGTCCAGTCAGCTCCTAGCACCCAACATTGCCACCCTTCCAGACAGGTTCCTCCACAGCTTACTCCTGCAAGGAGCAGTTGGCAGGGTTCCCGATTGCCCCACTGAGGAGTACATCTGGTAGGCTGAAGGCTGCATGTCATGGACCATAGATCCCTGGTGGTGGTGGGTTGACCTCTGACCCTAGCCTATGGGACGGGGCTTTGACCGCTAGAACCAGGTGGTTCACCTCTGACCCCTGGGTCAGGGGGTGGGGTTTTGACCCCTGGGTCAGTTGGTGGGGCTTGACCCCTGACCCCAGGGCCCCACCAAAAATTTTACAAACCCAGCTCCTATGAGAGTGTCAGTCATGAGCTGGAGTTTGGGGAGTAAGCAGCTCGAGCCATTGAGCAGCTGCTCCTGCTAGGAGCACAGGAGAAAATGCAGGAAGGCTCTGCTGGCCTGCCTGTCACCTCTTCCAGTGTGAAGTGCTGCCTTGAGTGTGAAAGTTGGACTTATTCGATTACCGGATGGAGACCTGTGTCTGAAGAGAAAAAGTGTGTTACTGCTACTTGAGAGTGGACTGGAGACCTGTACCGGAAGCAAGTGGCCTGCCTGAAACTTAAGTGAGCTTCAGATCGAAAGGTTTGCGCAGAGAAGTTGCAATTTGCCAATGGACTTTATCCGAACTGTGGCAAAATACTTTAAGTGTTATAGATGTGCTGAATGTGTTTCGTGGGTCGCGATTTGGTTTCCCAAGGCGAGTTCTGTTACGCCAGCTGGAGTCAGTTCCAGCACTTCATCATGGACTTTATCCAAACTGCCTGCTCTGCCTGAGCCCTGCCGTCTCGGCCTAGGCCGCTGCTCCTGATTCAGAGACATTCTCAGTGAAAGACCTGCTTGGGGATTCGGCCCCCTGCTCAACATCACCGAACAGGTAGCGACCATCAGGAGGTGAGTCGTGCAGGCCCTGCTTCCCCTGGCAATTCAGTACAACATCATGAGGTTTTCATTTTTCCTGTCCTGCATCCTGGTCTGGGTAGCATGAGTACAAAACAGGGTAGCTCCCTCCAACCAAAGCTGCAATCATTTGTGTGTAATCTGATTTTATTTGTTTGGGTTTATTGCAATGGACTGAGCCATCTGGCTCCGGATTACAAATATTTGGGTTGAGTGCATGTTAATTGTTTTCCTTCCTAGGGGCCCCAATAACAGCTGCAGTGCCGGCCTATCCCAGGCAATGCTTCAGGCTAGCCTGTTTAACATACTGGGTACCCAGGGTTGTGGGGACTGTGTTAAAGGGACTCACTGTGCATGCTTATTCAACCTGAATTTAATCAGATCTACCAATCACCTGCTAGATTCACGCCCCACCTTTGTTCACATCCCCTTGAATAAATCAGATTGTGGTTTTTCACGTTTAACCTGGCTAGTGTGTACCTTCTTGGTGGGGAATCAGTACTGCCATTGTATTGTTGTATTAGTGGTCTTATTTTCCAGGGGGTCTCCAGGGCAGCTGCAGAAGATCTAGCCCTTGTGGTAAGTGCAAGGAGTGTAAGCATATTATTACTGTCATATGGTAAATGTGAATGTTCTGTTGCTGAACTGTTTAGGCCACTAGAAGGGTTAGTGGGTGGTTATAGCATCCCAGAGGGCTATACCAACAGCAGCTACGCTATCCCCAAACTATTTCTCCAGGTGGAGGCACCCGTTCACCGAGCTCAGGCCCCTAAACCTGTGCATAGTCATGTAGGCAGGGGTAGTAGCCAATAGGATAGCACCACCTAGGGGTTACAATAGCAAAAGGAAACTGACCTACTGTTCAGGGACATAAAACATAATTTTAGGAGGGACAGAGGAAAGATCTGAGGCAAAATTAGGGACTCCTTAAAAATTAGGAACAGTTGAGAGGTATGGTTTGATCCTACATGAAAGGAGGCAGACTCCCCCCTGTAAATTTTCTTTATTTCCAGTACTGTCCTTCATAAATTTAGGTGAGGTCAGGAAAGGTAAGCTATAGGCAGAGGCACAACTTGACAGGCTACAACACATAAAATTAGTCAGACTACCTTCTCCTCTGTTTTGCACCGCTGTGTGCTGTGCACAATCTCAAGGGAAAAAACTGAATGAAATGCACAAAACACTGCAAGGCACCTGCCAATGGAGACTCGGGCAACCTGGCAAGTAGAGAGGAGATCGTTGAGGGAGGGAAGGATACAGCACAGTGGTAGTGTCTCCATCTTGTCAATTGTCTGTTGTTGATTTATCTGTGAAGGATTAAGACTTGGCTTGGGACAGTATTTGCCCAGCTGTGCCCTTTAACACAAGCCAGCCAAGTCCATTTGAGAGAGAGAGACAGCACCCTTTGCCCCAAGTCCTGTACCTGAACTAGCTGAGAGCAGCAGATGGGGACAGAAGCAAGCTCCAACTGAGTGGGGGGAGGTACAGAAAAGAAGTTGATGCTGCTTCCAGCTTACAGATAGTCTTTTAGGAAAAGCAAGTTCGCACCACTGTTCTTATCATATCCTCAGCTTTTGCCAGTCATCACCTATGGGCATATGGCTTGACTGCTGTTCTCTGCAGTCTGAGGGAAGCAGGAGCACAACTGAGAAAAGCAAACACTTTACATACAAGAGGAAAGAATTTAAGGAGGAAAATTTGTAGTTTCCTCACGAGCTCACTAGGAATTGGTCTTGTGCCTTCCTACTCTTCCCCTCTGATATTATTTTATTGTTTCTTCATTTTTTTGGTTTGAGTCCCTATCTACTACCAGCTACCTGAGTCATTACGTGTCAAGAGTAGGACTCGGGAAAGAGAGCCCAGAGGAAGGGAAGATCGGGAGGTGGGTTGCACTTGTGGTAGGAGAGCGAGCTGTACCTGCTGTGCATATTCAAACACAAATCAGTTCCACTTCTTAAAGAGATAGTATTTTCCTGCCTTTTTGTGAACTGCTATGTCTGGAGAGTTTTGTTAAATGTGCTGAAATAAAAAGAACTAATTTGAAATGCCAGCAATGTTGTTTAATTTGATGTTTTCTGTGTTGTCCATTTTGAAATCAGCACTGAAACTGTAGCAAGTTGTGCCGTGTATGCACAAGTGGCTCCAGATAGGATGTGACAATGTTGGGGGAAAGATGAAACGGGCAGCCTGAACTCTGATCCTGGCAGCACAAACAGAGTGGACAAGGAATGCCTCTTCAATCTCAATCAAAACAAAAATCTGAGGGGGCACTGCCTTAAGTTGGGAGGGGGTTAAGAGGGAGTCCAGGAGGCATTTCTTCATGGAGTGGGTGGTGGCAGGGTGGAATGGGCTCCCTGAGTAAGTAGTAGCACTTGAAACAGTGGCTTCAAAAGGGAACTTGATAAGATAAAAGGCAGACTTAAGGCCAAAAGGGGAATAGCCAAAGATGAGGAGGTATCATTTGGGGGGGAAGGGGGCACTTAGCTGCTACTGGGGACTTGGTGATACAAGCAGACTTGATAGACTACAAGGCTTTATTCTGCCAGCACCTTTTTATGTTCGTATGTTTTAATAATAGGCAGTGTGACCTAGTGGTAAGAAAACAAACAGTGAAACCCACTCAAATCCTATCACAGTCATAGGCTTTGTGTAGCAGCTTGAACAAGATCCACCCCCTTGAGTCTGACTCCTCCCAGCTGTAACACTGAGTAGAGCAGAACCCTGCTGAAAATGAGACACTGTATGTCAGTGTGACTTCTGGTTCAGTGAACAATAAAATAGTGTTTAAAAATGCCAGTTTCACTGGCCCAGTGGCATGAAGGGCTGAGGCGCTATGTCTTACCTCCTGCCATACCAGCGATCCATGATCATGGTGCAAGCAGGTTGCTGGGGGCCGGCTGATTGGGGAAGGGCTGGGTGTGGACTGATCAGCTGCTTGGCAACTCTCCTCTCCTGGCCTTTGACCATCACCATGTGGTGACATGGTGATGGTGCAGGTGTCAGAGGGGAGCCAGGTAAAAGGCTAGGGATGGGCGGAGTGGTGTCACTCGGGCCAAGGCATGCTTGTGTGCCTCCACAGGCATGTCCGACCTTTTCTTGGGCTCTGGGAGGGTAATGGGGAGAAAACAAGATGGAAAATTGGGGGTTGAGGCTTGATAAAGCCCCCCCCCCACTAGCACCAATAGTTCTTCCAAGGTTGGAGGAGGTATGACTCAGAATGGCCACGGAGCCAGAATGGGATGGGCTGATACAGCTGCCCAGCCTACCAGTAGGATAAAAGAAAGTATAGCAAAAAACAAAACAAAAGCCAATTTCACTTACATATGGGTAGTCCAGTCTCCCACTGTGGGTATTGCAGCAACCACCATCACAATGCTTCCGATAATTAAAACAACAGAGAGGTAAACAATTGTTCTGTGTAAGAAAAGAACACAATGCAATTCAATAAAATGCTTTATTTATGAACAGTCAAAGCATCCAGCACAGATGCTCTATAATAGGTATCAAACCAATCTTCTATGTAGGCAGTGTCCACGAAACATGATTCACAGCCCACTGTTCCAGGAATCACCATGAAACTAAAATACTGTCTATGAGTAGCCTGCAATTAGTGCACTTACAACCATAATAAACTATAAACATGGTTATGTTTCTGGAAATATTTATTAAAAGGGTTAATTAGGGAGCAATATCTACTAATGATTTATGTCACAAAGCTCTGCAGAGGGCTGGCAGTATAGTTTAGAGGGTAGTGTAACTAGCTTTGAAGGAGCTTTTTTATATTCAGCAGACCTCGGTTAGATTTCCACAACTTCCACTTGCATACTGTGTGACCCTGAGTGAGTCACTTAATCTCCCCAGCCTCCCAGGTCACCTCTGAAAACAAGCCTTGGGACTAGTGAGCCTTACCTGGTTACCAAAGAATAAAAAAAGATCACTGCTAGGAGAAACTAGTCATTTTAGAATGACAGTTTAATAAAGGTGCAAATCAATCAATCAATTAATATCTTTATTTATCCAGGCGAACATCATTAAGCAGAGCTCTTTTACAAGATGGACCTGGTTAGAACAGGGTTGGGTAACATCCATCATAAAAACACATAAATACATGTAAATAAGTATATAAACACAAACACAATGGTGCAGTAATAGGGGAGTCAAATGATAAAATGAAGACAAGGCAAGCCATAACAGAGGAGGATTCAAATACAAGGGGGCAGGTCCACCACTGAACCATGCAACTGTATATAAACCATGTTCTCTGTATAGAAGTACCAGTTAGTTCATTTACCAGGGCAGTCACTAGTACTAGCCATGAAAATGGCTTGAGAACCACCAACTAATGGCAGATGGGGTACCAGGAGGGGTATGTAATATGTAAGCGAAGGATAAACATTGTGAGAAGTGAAGTCCCAAGGATAGGCAGGTAGAACTGATGCGGTGGTGGGGGCCTACGGGGAGAGGGAAAGGGGAGTTAGGACTTTTGTAGTATGACTGCGTGTAGATTGTGGATGAGTGCAGTATAGAGTTGTGAAAAGAAGGCTAGAGAAAGCGGGAAGATAGACCAGTATCAAAGAGAGGACAGAGGCATCAAGGTGTTACATGAAAGCATGATGACAGACCAGGGCCAAGGAGGAGACAAGCACTAGAAGTAATTAGTTCATGGTTAAATGGTACAGGTTAGCATTATGACAATTCATGGTCATAGGAAACAATTACACTGATCATTTCTGAGACGTGAATATAACAGCTTGAAAGATGAGATGCCGATGGGCGACCTCAGTTTCAGTTTTTTTTTGCAATTTATTCCACAAGGAGGACAGTGTAAAGCTTATAGCAGCCTTACCAAAGCGAGAGTTAACTTTGGGAACCATCCGTAGGAGAGATTCGCAACTTCTCAGGGCATAATCGCTTATTGGTTTTATAGGAAGACAGTCTGTAAAGTATTGGGGCATTTTTTTGGAGATGGCTCTCAGGGTCCATAAGGCTGCATTTTTATCATGCCTGAATTAAAGAGAACTCCACCCCACTGATTGATATAGGGAGCAGTGGTGAGTGGAATAAGGCAGGCCTGTGATGGACCTCAAAGCTCTATGATATAATGTGTCAAGTTTGGTGAGGTAGGAAATGGGACAGTGACTGTAGAGGATGTCAGCATAATCTATCAAGGATAGAAAGGTTGATTGTACCAGCTGTAGTTTGGCATCTCTAGTTAAAAGCGGGCTATCCTAAAGAACAGGCCAAGTCTCTGTCGTTAATTTTTGAGTAATTCTTCTAACGTGTTCTATAAAGACAGCCTATGGTCCAGCCATACTCCCAGGTATTTGAATTTAGGGACAAATTCCAACTTCTTACCAAGAATGGTAGTAATCTGTGGCACAGGATCTGATAGGGTTGAATTTACCATTTGGGCAGAGGAAAAAGAGCATTGCTTTTTGTTTCTTGGCATTAAGTAATAGTTTTTTTGTTTAGGGTTGGTGTTGCAGCAGGTTGAACTCAGATTGAAGGTCATTACAAGCAGATTGTAATGAGGCGGCTCTACGAAGAACTGTGTCATCTGCAAACAGATGAATGTTGGCCTTAGTTATGCTTTCATCAATATTGTTGATGTATACTGCAAATAAGATCGGTCCTAAGATAGAACCCTGGGGAACACCTCTTAGGAGAGGTTTGAGAGTTGAGAGATCTCCTTCCGCTTTCACCTGCTGGAAACGATCAGAGAGGTAGTTGTTGAACCACTGTAAAGATAATGGGTCGGCACCTAGTGAGGTCAGGGAAGAGAGTAGCAGAGAATGGTCAACAGTGTTGAAGGCCTTGCTCAGGTCCAAGAATACGGCGCAGGTGTAATTCCTGTTATCTAGCTCTCTTTGCCGGTCATTAGTCACTTTGGCAAGTGCTGTGATGGTGCTATGTTTAGCTCTAAACCCTGATTGGACTGGATTTAGCAGGTTATTAGCTTCTAGATACTGCCTCAGCTGGTTACTTACGACTTTTTCCAGTAATTTTGACAAGACCGGGAGAATCGAAATTGGTCTGTAATTATTTAGATCACAGGGATTTCCAGACTTGAACAGGGGCATGATGCGTGCTGTTTTCCATATTGAAGGAATGGATCCTTGAGTTAATGAATGCTGCACCTGAGTCTGAGTCAGCCTGATTTATTTATTTGAAAATTGGTAACCGTGAAAGGCATACTGAGTCAAGTCTCGTTTCTAGGTGCAATGCAGGGAGAGAGTTACAGGAGTAAACAGTATAAAAGTACACTGCTTTACATGATGCAGATAAAGTGCAGACAATTAGAATACTTAACTGGTACAAATGTGGAACAGGATAAAGTGCAAAATATGTTGTATGAGCAATAGTGCGAACTGAAGTTGAGATTGGCATCAAGCAATACAAAATCAGTCAAAACAGGTGCAGGTGGGTGGGTTAAGGAGTTTCAGCTGATGCCTGAAGGATCCTAAGGAGGTGAAGTGATGAATAGACTGAGGGAGCTGGTTTTAGAGCGATGGCAGATGATAGCAGAAGGCAGATAGTCCAGCAGAGTAACGGGGTGAGGAGTGGAGAAGGTTTGCTGATTCCTTGAGAAGAGGAAGCATGGAGCTGGAGGAACTGGAGAGAGGAGTGAGGTGAGACAGAATTTCAGTGAGCCAAACCTGTATTGGAGATGAAAAAAGTGTTGCGTAACTGGTGACATGAAGGTAGGGGAAGGATGGAAAGGGAGCAGTAGAGGGTGCAATGGTGAAAAAGTGGAGGGGAGTTAGTCACAAAGTGACAAAAGGTATTGCAGATGGTGTCCAGTCTGGCTAGGGAAGTGGAAGTGTCTGGCATCCCTGCTTCTGTTTTACAAAGATGCATCCATTTGTGACACAAAGTCCTGATTTGTGGGAAAAAAATGTTACAGAAACATAGAAATTGTCAGCAGATAAGGACTGCCAGGCCCATCTAGCCTGCCTGTTAGCCTTCCCCTTGTTAGCAGCCTCTAACCCTACTGGGTCAATGGCTTTCTCCTCTTCTTCACACTTCTAGGGTTCCCTTATGTCTGTCCCATGTATGTTTAAATCCCTACACTGTGCTTGCTCCCACCACTTCCTGTGGCAGACTATTCTATGCATCCACCACCCTCTCCATGAAGGAAAAACCTCTGTACATTTCCCTTAACCTGCCACCCTCCAATTTTATATCATGCCCCCTCATTCTTGTACTCCTCCTATAGTGGAAGATGTTACCCCCTGCACCTTGTTTATGCCTATAAGGTACTTGATTGTTTCTATCATGCCCCCCCGGGCCCAACTCTCCTCCAGTGAGTACATATTGAGGTCCCTCAGTGTCTCCTCATTTGTTTTCTGGTACAAGCCCTGTACCATCATTGTTGCCCTTCTCTGGACGCCTCCACCCTGTCAATGGTCTTATGAAGATGTGACCTCCAGAAATGTACACAGTACTTTAGGTTCGGCCTCAACAGTGTTTTATGCAATGGTATCACTACCTTTTGCCCTGTGAGTGATACCTTACCTATGCACCCTAGTATGCCACCGGCCTTCCCTGTTGCTTTCGTACTTTGCTTTGACACCTGTAGGTCATCTAAAATGATACCCCCCAGATCCATCTCTTCCTTGGTGATCTTCAGCAACTGCCCTCCCATCCTGTAGCTCTCTTCAGAGTTCCCTCGTCCTAGGCGCATTATTTTACACTTCTTCGAATTGAACCCCAGCTGCCACACTTTTGACATTTTTCAAGCTTTCCAAGGTCACTTCTCATTTTCTCCACCTCCTCTAGAATATCCACCCTGTTGCAGATCTTGGTGTCATCATCAAATAGGCAGACTTTACCTTCCAGCCCATCTGCTATGTCACTAATGAAGACATTAAATAGACTGGCCCAAGGACTGATCCCTGAAGTACCCCAATGGTCAACCGCCTCTCCCAGGACTGGATCCCATTCACCACCACCCTCTACCCCCTGTCTGTTAACCAGTTCCTCACTCAGTTTGCTGCCTTCTGGGCTGTGCCCAGACTCCCATTCTTGTTAACCAGCCTTTTTTGTGGGACGGTGTTGAAGGCCTTGCTGAACTTGAGGTAGGCGACATCCACTGCTCCCCCCTGTTTCAACTTACTTGTCACACAGTCAAAAAAATCAATCAGATTTGTTTGACACAACCTTCCTGCTGTGAATCCATGCTGCCTCGGATCCTGGGCCCTAATGAATTCCAAGTGTCCCACTACTCTTTCTTTAAGTAGTGCCTCCATGATCTTCCCCACTACTAAGGTGAGGTTGACTGTCCTATAGTTCCCTGCTACCATTTTTGTGGAGCAGAACTACATGTGACCTCTTTCAGTCCTCCGGAACTACTCCTGTGTTTAGAGACTCTGTGAACATGGCTACCAGAGGTGCTGCTAGTTCCCATCTCGGCTCCATTAATATCCTTGGGTGTATACCATCTGGCCCCATTACTTTGTCCTTCAGATTTGTGAACTCCTCCAGGACTCTCTCCTTTGAGAAAGGACTAGTGTCCAGCTCCCCACTTTGCATCTGGTGCACAAGTGTGGCCCCTGACCCTCCCCCTTTTCAGTGAATACTGAACAGAAATACTAATTCAGTATTTCTGCCTTCTCCAGGTCTCCCTCTTTACACTCCACTTCACCCCCTCTGAGCCTTACAATCCCCACCAACTTTCCTTCTTTTTGCTGATGTACCTGTAGAATGTCTTGTCCCCTTTCTTTACTGTCTGCACCAATCTTTCCTCAGTCTGTGCCTTTGTGCTCCTTACAGCCTTTCCAGCTTCCCTTAGATGTTCTAAAGTCACCTTCCTGTCTTCATCCCTTTGACTCTCCTTATATCTCCTGAACATAGAAATATAGATTTTGACAGCAGATAAGGACCGCTTGGCCCACCTAGTCTGCCCATTTCCTACCTACAGGATAAGATGCAGATCCTAGTTAACCAACAGCCTACCTCTTCCTACCTCCCACAAGAATTGCCTCATGTCTACCCCATGCATTCTTGAATTCTTCCAGTTTTAGACCCCACAACCTCATCAGGAAGCTGTTCCATGTGTCCACCACCCTCTGTGAAAAAATACTTCCTCACACTGCCCCTGAGTTGTCCCCCCTCTGTCTTCAAATTGTGTCCCCTTGTTCATGAACATCTTTTTCTGAAAGATGCTACCCTCTTGGACTTTGTTGATTCCACTAAGGTACTTAAAAGTTTTTATCATGTGCCCCCTCTCCCTCCATTCCTCAAGGGTATACATATTAAGCTCCTTTAGTCTCTCCTCGTATGGCTTCTCTTGCAGTCCCTGCACCATTTTAGTTGCCCTCCTCTGGACTGTCTCCATCCTGTTTATGTCCTTGCAGAGATGGGGTCTCCAGAACTGGACGCAGTACTACAGATGGGTTGCCACCAACTGTCTGTACAGAGGGATAACAACTTCCCATTTTTATACATCCCAGTATCCGCCCAGCCCTCCCTACTGTCTTCTCACATTGCTTGCCAACCCTAAGGTCATCTGATATGATTACCCCCCAGTCCCTTTCCATTTTTGCTGTTGTTACTACCCCCCCCCATTATGTAATCTTCTCCTGGGTTTTTTTTCCCCAGGTGCATTATTTTGCTCTTCTTTGCAGTGAATCCAAGTGCCATACTTCTAACCATTCCTCCAACCTTGCCAAGTCCAATCTCATCCTTTCCATGCCTCCTTGTGTATCAACCCTGTGGCAGATCTTTGTGTCATCTGCAAAGAGACATACTTTTCCTTCCAGTCCCTCCGTGATGTCACTTATAAAGACATTAAAAAGGACTGGACTCAGTACTGAACCCTGCAGTACCCCACTAGTAACCCCTTTCTTCAGAGTGGACTCCATTTACAATTACCTTCTGTGTGCTGTTGTCCAGCCAGTGTTTTACCCAGGCTACCACCCTGGGACCCACTCCCAGGCTGGTTAATTTGATTATTAATCTTTTGTGTGGGACTGTGTCAAATGCCCTGCTAAAGTCTAGGTAGGCCATGTCCACAGCCCCTCCCTGGTCTACTACTTTGGTCACCTGGTCAAAGAAATCAATTAGATTTGTCTGACATGACCTTTCGCTGTGAACCCATGCTGCCTTGGGTCCTGTGCCCCACTGGCCTCTAGGTACTCAACAATTCTTTCCTTCAGAAGTGATTTCATCACTTTCCTTACCACAGAGGTCAAACTGACAGGTCTATAGTTTCCCCCTCTGTCTTGCTCCCACTTTCATGAAAGGGAATCACATCCACCTTCCCCCAGTCCTCAGGTACCATACCATCCTCCCATGATTTGTTAAAAAGGGTAGTCAGTGGTGTCACTAGTTCTCCCCTTAATTCTTTTAGAATTCTGGGGTGAATTCTATCAGGCCCCATTGCTTTGTCCACCTTCAGTTTTAGGAGTTCCATCAGAACCTTTTCTTCTGTGAAAGGACTGGGATCGACCCCCCCTATTCAGAGTGCTTCTATTAATTGGATTAGGTACCTCTCCCTCCTCCTCTTTTGTGAATACTGAGCAGAAGTATTCGTTCAGTATCCCTGCTTTTTCACTGTCCCTCTCTGCCCACCCACCGTCCATTCTATTCAGCCTTACAATCCTTCCCTTTGTTTTTCTATGTTCCCTGATATACCTATAAAAGGTTTTATCCCCCTTGTTAACCAAGTTGGCTATCTTTTCCTCAGTTTGGGCCTTTGCTATTCTGACTTCCTTCCCTGCTTCCTTCTGCCTTAACTGGTACATTTCTCTGTCCTACTCCTTCTGTGTTTCCTCATACTTCCTAAATGCTATCTTTTTCTCCCTAACCTTCCCTGCCACCTCTTTTGAGAACCATAGTGGCTTTTTCTTTCATTTTGATTTGTTTATTTGCTTCAAACAAAGGCTTGTTGCCTCTGTGATGGTAGTTTTGATATTTCCCCATTGTTGCTCCACCCCTCCTTCAAGCTTGTTTACTAGTGCTTTTCTAAGGCACCCTCCCATCTTGCCAACGTCAACCCTCCTGAAGTCCAGTACCCTCACTTTTGTATGGCTTGACTCTGTAGCTGAGTTTATCGTGAACCACACTGTTTGGTGGTCACTTGTTCCCAGATGGCTACCCACTTCTAGATCTGAGATTCTCTCACTGTCCCCATTTGAGAGTACGAGGTCTAAGATTGCTCACTTATGAGTGGGTTCCAAAACTAGCTGTCTGAGGCATGCCACCTGTAGGGCATCGAGAATGGCCCTGCTCTTGGATGTGGCTGCAGCAAAGGTGCCCCAGTTAACATCTGGCATATTCAGGTCCCCCATCAACAGTATCTTCTTGTTCTCTGCCATCCTAAGGATGCCTACTATCATATCCTTGTCCATTCCCTCCCCCTGAGATGAGCCTCTATGTACAACCCCGGTGTGGATTGTGGTGCCATTTCCAGTCTCTAAGGTGACCCACAGTGCCACCTCTCCTCCCCATGTACTCTTTTGTTCCGTTGCTTTTATCCCTGCCCTTACATAGAGAGCTACTCCTCCCCCTCTTCTCCTCTCCCTGTCTCTCCTGTAGGTTGTGTACCCTGGTATGTTAACATCCCAGTCATGGTTCTCTGTGTACCATGTTTCTGTGACTACTACGATATCCAAGCATCCCTCTTCCATCAAGACCACCAGTTCAGGGAGCTTGTTGCCCAGACTATGGGCATTGGTACCCATTACCCTCTATTTCTTGATGGCCTTACCCCTTTTTGCCCCATCCCTGTCCTTATTGCCTTTGTCATTTTCTCCATTTACCCCTGCCCTTCTCCCTATCGACATCTCTATCTTGGTGTTTACCTCACTTACTACCCTGATTTTCTTTTTTTCGGGGGTGAGGGGCTAGGATTTCCCTGCTCCTTTCCAGTGCCTCCCCCCTTGGCTAGTTTAAATGCTTGCCAATGAAGCATTTAAACCTGTCACCTAGGATCCTGGTTCCCCTCCTGGACAGATGCAGACCATCACGCCAGTATAGGCCTGCATCACTCCAGGTGGACCCCCAGTCCCCAATGAAGCCAAATCCCTGAGCTCTGCACCAGTTTTTCAACCACTGATTGAATCCTATGGTGTGGAGCACCCTAGCCTCACACATGCCATAGACAGGCAGTGCCTCCGAGAAGGTTACCGTGCGTGCTACTTGTCTAAGGCCCCCTCTTCAACTCCACAAACTCTTCCTGCACTGCTCTGATCCCTTTCTCAGCCATATCATTTGTCCTTAGGTGGACAATGACATCCAGCTCCCTCCTCTGTGCAGCTGCTCTGGCGATCCTGAGGATTCGCTCCATGTCCCTCCAAGCCATGACACCAGGCAGGCACCTTACCTCCCTCTCCCCTTCCTCCCCCAGTTCTACCCTCCTAACAATGGAGTCCCCCACCAGGAGTTGTTTCCTTCCCCTATGGGGTACCATGCTACCCTCCTGTGGTTCTTCTCTGTGGAGGTTCCCAGCATCCTCCTTGGTCTCCACTGCAGGTGCCTCCATAAAGAAACCACACTTTGCCAGTATGGCATATGAATTGTAGAGAGGTACAACTGGAGGAATGCACCTCTGTTCCACCACCCTCACCCTCCCTGAATCCACTGTGGTCCAACCGCTCCTCTTTCTTGGCAATCTGTGAGGCAACGGCAGTGGCCCTGGTGATCCCTGGATGGCAGAGGAGATCCTCCAAATCCTGGCCAACTCAGCCTGGAGATAAGCAACCCCTCCCTCAGACCAGAGAGGTGCTGGCAGATGTGACAACATCTCATCCTCCAGAACGTCTCCCGGAAGACTGCTGCTCCACAGCCACTGCACTGCACCACTCCCATCATGTCTTATTTCTGGCCCCTTAACTGTTGTTTGGAATACTTACTTTCCTCTGTTTGTTTATTTATTTATTTTTCTTTCTCCCTACTTACTTACTGCCTCTGTGCCCTTTAAGCTCCTGTTCTTCCTGTTCTGAGACAAGAAGTTCCTATATTTCTCAGTAGTCTCCTTACTTGCTCATAGTCAGACTTCCAGCAGCTGGGGGGGGGGGCCGAGAGCTACTCTTTTCCTTCTGGGATGGTGAGTCTTTTGTGGCTCTGTGATTACTCACTTCCTGCTCCCAAATAGGAAGTTCCTGTTGTCAGTCAAATCCTGTGCCTATAAAAGTAGAACTGTCTTGGGGGGAGAGGGCAATATAGTCCCAGTAGAGAAGTATAGTTATAACAGCTGCTCCTTCCTCTTGGTGTTCTCTGCCTGTTCTCTGGCAGACGTTATCTAGGGTAGTTTTTAAATCTGGCTTTAACCTGATTTCCTTCTAGCTAAGCCACTCCCCCTACTTTACAGCTCTTTCTACACTTAGTTAATTGCACAGATAACAATTCCCTTCAGCCACCTGAGACAAACACCCAGATAACTGCATAGATAACACTTCACTTCAGCCAACTCAGGCAAAAACACTTAACTTTTTTTTTTATTTTGACCCTAAATTGAAGGTCCCAGTAGTAGAACTGTAGTTCTAGTTCTAGTTCTTTAGCCCTAGTAGAGAAGTATAGTTATAACAGCAGCCCCTTCCTCTTGGTGTTCTCTGCCTGTTCTCTGGCCCTAACTTTGGTTCTGCTCTTTTGGCCCTAACTTTATCTGCCAATTCTTTCAAGAACCATAGTGATTTCCTCCACCTCTTGCCTTTGTTTACCAACCTGATGCACTGGTTCATCACGTCCTCTATGGCTCGTTTCAGGTGTTCCCACTGCTCCTCAACTCCCCCTACTACCCCCCATTTTGGCAGGGCTTTCTTCATACCCCCCCCATCTTGGCAAAGTCCACCTTTCTGAAATCTAAGGCCTTTGCCTTTGTGTGACTTGACTGTGTCCTTGTCCCTATGTTAAACCACACTATACACTCGTTCACACAACCCCCACTCACAACGGCACCTCCCATATCATTCCTGCAGCATCTTCCAAAATGCTGCAGAGTGGTGTTCATACAGCAGCCATCTTGCGGCAATGTAGGAAGTTTATAAGTGTGTTCCGGCACTTTGAGGAGTATTCCAGTGGGTGGGGGCACCAACCTCGCATCCTCTGCTGACCGTGTAAAAGATAAAGCAGGCATTTGAAAAGGATACACTTTTTTTTAGGTTATAACAGCATGATAAATGTGACCCAATGTGCCCTGCATGTTATATGGGGTCACTACCATTTTTGTTACAATTCAGGGTAGCGCTTATGCACTATTGTCTGTCAGTTAATGTTCTGTACCATAGCTATCAATTGTTGCTGCTATGGACATGTTCAGATGAGTAAACTGGTGGAAATGACTGCATCAGAATGCGGTCCCAGGGAAAGAGGGATCACTGTTGCAATGCAACATATCAGAAAACGATCTGACCAATGTGCACCGACAACAATGGCGCAGAATTAGCAGTGAGAATGAGCCTTATGTGGTGGTAGCTGGCCCTCAGCTGACCCTCCACTCGAACCTCTATGATTCGGTCCCCATTGATCAGTACTAAATCTAGAATTGCCCTGTCTCTGTTGGGATCAAGCACTAGCTGCCTCTGGCCTGCCCCCAGTAGGAACTCTAGGATGTCCCAGTTTCTGGTTGAAGTAGTCGCCGGGTTGATCCAATCTATGTCTGACATATTGAAATCACCAAGAAGCAGAACTTCCCCTTTAGCTGCCATCTTATGTATTTCATCCACCAGCTCCCCATCTGTCTCCACCCCCTGTGCTGCAGGCCTGTAGATCACCCCTGTTCATATTGTTGTGCCCCTGCTAGGCTTGAGGGTGACCCACAATGCCTCAGTTATTTACAGTATGTAATTTTTTTTTGCAACAGTTGCATCTTTTTCTGGACATGGAATTCAGACACAGACCATCTAATAGGTTTTGTAACAGTTTGGGCATTTTTATGTTTTTACTGTAGGATTTTACATTAATGTCATGTAAGCTGTAATTTTGTCCCATCATACCTACTGTCTACCCCCTTCTTCCCAGGCGTGGCTGAAAACGGGTCTTTGATCCAGACCACTTTCCTGGTATATCAAATAAATAAATAATAAAAGAAAAAGTTATTTTCCCATTGCTTCACACAAATTCCTGTCAGAATTACAGGAAAAAACCCTCTGTGTGAGTAGTTCCCCTGGTACCATGGAGGGAACTGAGCCTATCACCATTGGGAGTGTTTTGAGCCTGCTTAAGCCACCAGTGGGAAAAAAAAAGCCCACAGTGAGTATGTTAATAAAAGAACAAGACACAGTTTGTTTGAATGGATAGGAATGCTCTGAGGAGGACAAGGAGAGGGAAAAGTAAAAGTGACTGTAGACTTAGTCAAAACATCGATTTCAAACAAACATGGTGCAGGCAGAACTGAGACTTGAAATGGTGAGGGGGAACTACCAGTTCTAGTGAGGGTGAAACTGAAGCTAAACAGAACTTTCCTATATTTGTTGCTTACAGAGTTTGGGACTAAACCCCCTGAAGGCAGTACTAACCACAGAAGGATGTCATGGTTGAATGCCCCACAGACATGGAAGTAAAAATCCCCCTGTCCCTTCTTCAGTGACTCACCCAGAGGATGGAAAAAGAAGTTCCTGAAGCAACAGAAGATACGCTTTATTTTAGGTGCTCCCACAAGGGGAAGGATGTATTGCTCATCCTACTTTTGCAGAATGTGCAAGGATGAGATGAGGGATTAGCAGCACTCGGGGGGGGGGCAGCCTGGTTTGCCAGTGTCTCAGGCCTTTTGTCAACTGCTGAATCGGAGGAGTCCATGTTGGAAGCATGGGGCATCCTGTTAGAAGTGTCCCAGCTGTCAAAGAGCAGGAGCAGTGTTCTTCAGCGAAGGAAGGGTACGATTTGTAGGTGGAGGAAGTCTGGGATGAGTTTGGTCCTCAGAAAGAAGTGCCTGCTGGTGCAAATGATTTGGAATACCATAATAAAGAGCCTGGGAGAATGCGTGAGAGAAATTTGGGGACAGCCTAGCTAAGGAGCAGTGCAGCTACCCTTTCTAGTCTAAATAACACTCTTGAAGTGTGCCCACCAGTCCGCACCACCACCCCGAAAACCCACCGAAGAAAGAAGCCCTTCCAGATGTTGCACACCCCACAGAGGATCTTGTAAAACCATCCACTCCACAGAAACCTCCCACTGACAAGTAACCAATTTGTACTGCAGCTTTCATAGTTGGGCCATCCTTTGAGGCCAGTCCAAAAGGGGTCAGTGTCATAGGCTGAGGTGTGTCACTTGCCCAGTGCAAGCAAAACATCCTGGAGAATGTGCTGACAAGAACCCACCCACAGAATCTAGAGTCTGTGGAAAACCAGGAATGCCTATCTTGGAGACAATCCCTGAGGATATGCAGATCTACCATAAGGATATGTGGTTGCCATGGGGGAAGACCTTGAGAACCACATTAAGGATCCTGCTGGTCTGGAGTCAGGCTGAGAGAATTGTCAGATAAACCATCAAGTTAGAGTACCCTGATCAATACTACCCCTACATGAGTGAATACTTACGGGATATTATAGCGCATAACGGGGTGATCAGCTCTATCAGGCCATTACTGACAAAGTCTGGAAAAAACATGGCATACCACACAAGTGATGATGCCACAAAAGAAGAGAATCAGTGTGTAGCCTAGTCCATTATGGGAAGCATCTTTCAGAGCCTGACATTGTTCAAGAACTATGCATTTGTGCATTACCACAATGGTAATTATCGTTAAATAGAAGGTGGACGTAAAGGACTGTGTGGGGCAGCCCTGTACAAAGCCTAACCCACAAATATTACTTCTAGTGCCCTGGAAGAGGTCATTGCTACATTTAGTGGAGAAGACCAATTCAGTGGGTTCCTCCAGATGCTAATGTAACAGTTTGTTTCCAGCTTGTTGCTGCCAAATTAGAAGTTTTGTTTGCAACTATTTTCAGTGCCCATAAGGCTTGAAAGTAAATGGGGTTCCTGGGCCCTGAAAACTTTTCAAACATTTTTTCATAAGCCAAAGCCCTCCAGAGAAGAAGAAACCCACCAGTCCAGCTACACCAGCCTGCAAAACCACCCAGCAACTCAGTGAGGAGATTCCATGATGACAGAGAATCAGCAGACTTGTCATGTACTATCATTTTATACTTTAGAGAGTTGGGACACAGGGTTTGGGGTTCCATTTTAGGACACACATACTTTAACCTGTGGGGTGTATTTAACCCCCAGTACAGGGACACTGAACACTTTGATATTTGACTCTTGCCCTCTGGGGCCAGTTGCTCCCTTGTTGAATTAGAAGAACATATTCTGTTTGTTCTCAGTGTTTAAAATGAATGTTTTATATAATTTGGGAGAACAAATGCCTTTTCTGATATGTGTGTCACTCAATCATGGCATCAGTAAAACATCTGAAACTGTCTATGCTTGTGTGGATTGCTTTGTTTCTTTTCTCCCTTAGGGTTCTTGTAACCAGACGAAGCTCCAGGAGGAGTCTCAGGTAAAAGGTTTTGGGGAAAGAATTCAGTGGCAAACATGACGCCCACTAGAAAGGTAGATGCCACTTAGAGTCCTGCAGTGTAGGTATGCTTTAGAAACAGCAAAAAACAGAGTATGATAGGTGTGAAATGCATGGAGTCAGAATAGCATATGGATTAGTTTAGAGTAGTAGTTAAGTAGTAGTTATATAACATGTACAATAAAGTTTAGTGCCAGTGTGTGCTATTAAGAAAATAGCCTGGTAATAGCTAGGATGCAAGATTAAAGTAATCTGCACCATAGGGAAATGCATCGCTATGAGTAGACTAGGGCCAAAGTAGAGATATAGTATGTTTAGAGTAAGGTTGCACATACTGTATAGAATTCACATTGTACAAATTCTGGTAATGTTCACTGCATGCATTATTCTAGCTGCCAGCTATAGTATGTTAAAGTTCCACTGCATGAATTTTTGTAAATTTCACTGCATGGTTTTGGAAAATGTCACTGCATGTCATGGTGGGGTATGTGTACACTTTGGTGGGGTACAGGCACTTAGGTTGGGTAAGCTGCCCTAGTGTGGGTTGTCAGGGTTTATTTGTGTTACCCTGTGGTTTACTATCAGATGTGCCACTCTGAGTCACATGGGCACAGTGCTCCAAGGGACTTAGGCAGAGGGGCTATCAGAAGAGTTTTGAGGGTGAGGACCTTGAGGCTTAAGAAGCTCCCATTTTCTTTTCTGTGTTATTTCCAATGCACTACCAGCACAGTGGAAGGTTGTATACTGATTTCTTGGTGCTTGCCGAGGGTATGAAGCCTCAAAAGGCAGGTGAGTGTAAACCCCTTCAGGAGTTACAGACCTTTAAAAGTGTCTTTTGACCTCTTAGTTGTGCCATTTTTCTATGCCCTTGGAGGACTGGGTCAGCTGGTCTGACTTGGCATTCCAAAGGGGAGGAGTCAGTGATCTGAGCTGAACAGCACAGACTGATGAGTCAAAGTTGGTGGAAGGCTAGCACCTGGTACGCAGTGCCAGATCCCACTGTTCTGAAATTTTTCTGTGGAGCCTGGCATCAAGAAAAGTGCATGTTCATAGCAGCTGTCATTGAACCAGATCCTTGAATGGGGGAAGGGGTGTGCCAGTCTCCAGCTAGCTGAAAAGTAACAAAGCAAGACTTATGAGGTCTGTCAGAGAAAGTTGGTCCAGAAAAGAATTGTGGACAAAGGATCTGAGGTGATGTTCAGTCTTTTTGTCAAATGAACTGAGTTGGTCTGGCATCCATTGGTGCCCTCCCTTCCGAACTGAGGACAAATGAAAAGTGTCTGGTTAATTTAGAAATTCCTGTTAGAAGCTGATCCAGAAGCAAATGATTTGACCCCTTTTAATGGACCAACATAAATGTAACAACAAGAACAAAGTGCTCTAACTTTCAGACCAACCAGTCCTTCTTCAGAAGCCTAATGGCCATTGTTTAGAAAAAATAATACATTTAACAGCTAGATCATGCATAAAAAACAGAAAAAAATCCCCATTGGTTTAAAATACTCATTTAAAAAATACAGATGATGATGTCAGAGAAGTATAACAGTACCATATTACCTTCAGGCAGGAGGGTCCCAGGGTCAAAGGTGCTTGGTGCAAAACACATACAAAGAATCCTACTGCTTATAAATTTAATTGACATAAGATAACACTGCTGGAGCAGATGACTCTTAAATCAAGCTATGCGTGTCACAGTGTGTATAAGGATGTGATTACTGAAAAGCAACCCCCACCCAGATTAAAGACATACTAAGATTGTCTTAGGACTCTGAGAAGTTTCAATGCATGCATTATAGACAAGAAATTACCAGTGAAGTTGTCTTAAAAACATCAGTGCACACTGTATGATGTGTAAAACTTAGCTGGACCTATCACCCAGCTGTACTCTCCAGCTTGATATCATGCCCCATAACTTCAAAAACCTCTAGTATAGTGACAGGACTTTATAAATGCTATTTAAATACAAATTGACAGTATTAGTGTCAAACAAAAAACTTTAGTCAAGGACCACCAAGGAATTAAAACCACGTAGCCTGATATGTACTGATGTCAATATACACTGAGAATTTAACAACTTGATGTACTAGAAGTGTCTAAGGAATCTGAAAAAGTGATAATTTAAATTTCTCTCCTCCTCTTCACACAAACAATACACCCTACCCCACCCCACATCCCCATAATGTGGGGGGTTGGGAGGATGACTAGCTTAAAGGAGATTCTCTCTCACACACACACACACACACACACACACACACACACACACCCTAATGAACCTTTATTCACATCAGTCACTGCAATTGTTCCCCAAAGGAAGTCAACTTGTCATGAAATCCTAAGTAAAAGGGCCCATGTATCCTAATACCTATAGAGCAGAAATATGACACTACTTAACTGTACTTCTATCTGCGTAGTAACATTTCCAAGGATTCTGGATAGAACTACAATGAAATAAAACTACCACCTTCCCCAGGATAAGGTAACTAGAAGTAAATATAAAGTATGTGTGTAAGACCAGAGGTCTAACATACCTACATTTCCACAAATCACTACAATATTACCCTAATGTAAAAAGATCTGTCCAGGACCCCCATGCAAATGAGATCTCGCATGCCAATATGTACAGAGTTAAAAAAATATGTGACAGTCTATGATAACACTCCTGTATGTACTGTAATAGGCTAGGTAATCTGAATATGGTGCAATGGAATCAACCCTACTCCCGGGCAAAGATAAAAAGAAAGGAGGAATTAATATTTATTATGTGTGTGAAGTAAGAGTAGTAACACATTGTAACTTCATGTATCTAAATAGAGGCCTACCTCAATGTGACAGCAAGCCCCACACTGGTTATATCATGCACATCACAACACATACCCACACACATACATACTCACACGCACCCACATCCCACACATGCTGAAGTCCTATAATATGCCAGTCTGAAGATGAAGTCTGTGGATGTCAGTTTCTGTAATGTCCCATGAAACCCAGATCAACGTTCATCCCATCTGCTACCATATTAAGATGTAAAATAAGTTTAATCTCAAAAGCTCGTCTCTGTTATGTGTTTTCGAGATTTCCTTTTAAGACCATTACTGACATATCTGAAATTGAGTGGTCAAGCTGGGAGAAGTGGTGCCCCACTGGTTTTTCAGTCTTCTTTCTTCTAATAGTATGACTGTGCGAGTTCATCCTTGTGCAGAGCTGTTGGCTTGTCTCTTCAACATAACCTGTTTGTGGACATCTTTTGCACTGAATGAAATAAACAACATGTTATGATGTGCATGTATAACTCCCATGCACCTTGAATTGTCTGTTTTGTGATGTAACCACACAGTCCGAGGTGGAAATGAGCTCACAAGTCTTACAGGTGCGTTGATTGCAGGGTCGTGTGCTATTGTGTGACATGGTATTCTGTTCTGGTGAAAGCTTGCTCCTAATAATTAGACTGGCTAAATTTGGTGGTTGTTTAAAAGATAGTAGTGGGAGTTCCTTGAAAATACAATTAAGCTTTTCATCCTCACTAAATATTGGGTGGAGGTCTTTAATAATCTTACACAGAAGTTCAAGGTCTGGATGACATGTGACTACTAAGGGTAGTGCAAGTACCAATATGGCAAATACTAAATCTAGATGTCAGAAGCTGGGACTTTACCTCAGAGTATACTTTGGGCTGGTTTTGCCCATCAAAAGTTTTGAAGATTGCTGGCTGATATCAGACCCTCACCTCTGTGAGTGAGAGGGTGACTGTTCAAAAGTTCTAATTCTGTGACACTAGTGGAAAGTAAATTGGCCCTGTGGGAAGAAAGGGGTTATTCATGGTTTTATGAAAGAAGGCCTATAGTGCTGCTCATTTGTAAACACTGTGACTGCCTCATCTGCTAATGTTGAAGTAAAGGGAAAAAAAAGGCTAGGATATGCCCAGGGAGTCCCCACCTGTGCTGCCTAGGGTGGAGGACTCCAGGAGCATTAGTGTGTCTCCACCGGGGTAAGAAAAATACCTCTAAAAAACTACCCCAACAGGGTTGAAGCCACCGCAGGAGAAAAAGACTGTTCATCCCCTGCTGAAAATGTGAAATGGGTAGAGACTGTGCCCCTTCTACCTGTCCCTGCCTAAGGCTGAGTCTTCAGTTGGGCTTGGCGCTACCACCAAGCCTCCACTTGGTGGCAGTCAAGAGTCCAGGAGACTCCAGATTCCTCCTCAGGAGAGGAGAGCTGCCTGTCGGAAGCTCAATCCAACTCTGTGCCCCTTTCCAGCTGACCCACAGCAACCTGAGCTCACCCCTGAACGCGGGTCGCCAGCATGGCATGAGGTGTGGCATCCAGCACCTCAACCCTCAGTGCCACTAGGCTGGCTTCTGGCTGATAAGTTTAAAGTGAAGTGAAAGGAGGTTTACCACTGGCTATTATGAGCTCACATTCTAGGAAAATAAAGGATCCTGTTTTGCTTTATCCCCATTTGGCCATTTAACATTGTTGTACACCAAGTTCTAATAACCCCTTTATTTCCAGCTCTGTTTGCCTTGCCATGTGCCAGTGGATGCCCGGAGCACAGCTTCAGGTTTGGGAGGTCAAGTATGTGATCTTGGTGTTTGTGTGGGTCCTCTCCCTGAAAAGGACTTGTGCCATCTTTTACCCCTAGACCAGGCAGGTGGTCTTACATCTAACAAAATATGCGTCCTTCAAAAAATAATGCAATTATGTACAATAAGCAGAAGTTCTGTGCAGAAGTGGGTGGATAAAAGTGTTTCTTACTTGAAATGTCCCATCCATGAATCTGCCATGATGACTCCGAGGATTGGTGCCATGTAAGACAGGCTAATGGAGGCATGGAAGATAGTTATAGAAAGACTCTCATCCAGTTGAAGGAAATAAGTACAAAATAGGGTTATTACGGCTAAAAAAAAGAACAAGAGAAACAATAAAATATGGATTACAGACATATACTGTAAATATATGTAATATGGCATTACAATTATAAAAAGGCTATGAGAAATAGTTTTCTGATTGACTGTAAACATTCCATAAACTTTGTTAATATATGACTAACATACATGTAGAACCTAATCATATGCTGAACAAGGTTTAACACTATTTAAAAAACAAACATTTGTACCATAATAGCAAATTAACAATAGGACACTCCCAGGGATTATGTTAATAGTCAGTTCAGTTAATTACCATCTGGGGGCAAGTGGCATTCGACTATGCCTCATTTAATTGGGGCTCTCTCTGAATTGAAGTACAGTATATGTCACACACTATGAAGGAAAGCTAAAAGAACTGAGAAAATTTTTTGTCTTGGGGGTTGAAACACAGACTTTGACGGCAGATAAGGACCGCTAGGCCCATCTAGTCTGCCCATTTCCCTACCTACAGGATAGGCCGCAGATCCTAGTTAACCAACAGCCTATGGGAAGCAGCAGCAGCAGCAGGTTTGTGCCCATCCTGTGGCTACCCACTACAGCAAACATGGAGACAAGCACCCTCCCCACCCTGAATGACTGTTCCCCAGTGCAAATGTCCTCCCTGGTTGGGGAAGGAGAATGAGTGGTGATTTCAGAGAGTTGTTCAAAGATATGCTAGGTATCACAGAATTATAGAAAACTATCCTATTCACTAAAGATCAGCGGCCCGATATTCAAATTTGTGCAGTAGCACAGTACCAAGGATTGCACTTTGCTTGCCCTGCGCCCGACCCTGACAACGCTATATTCAGTCAGACAGTACACTGGCACTATCTGACTGAATATAGGGGCATGTTGTTGCAGTGGTAAGTCAAGTAGCACTGCCCTGACATGGATCTGGGCTGTATGTAGCCCATAGGGAAGTTAATGGAACTGTGCCCCCAAACCAGATAGTGATAGCAGCCCCGGCATGTTATTCAGCCCAAAACATGCAAATGAGCCTATTGGGCAAGTAAAGTGCTAAGGACCATTTGCATGCCCATTATGGGCTCATTTGCATGGGAAGCAGCAGCAGGTTTGTGCCCATCCTGTGGCTACCCACCACATCAAACATGGAGACAAGCACCCTTCCCACCCCGAATGACTGTCCCCCAGTGCAAATGTCCTCCCTGGTGTCTGGTGGCACCCCTCACCCTCCAACTGCCCATCCCATTAATATTCCCTGATGTCTAGTGGCACCCTCACCCTCTGATCACCCATCCCTGTCTGCTTAGAGTATGCCCTGGTGGCTAGTGACACTCCCCACTCTCTGATCACCTATATCTGTCTGCTTAGAGTATACCCTGGTGACTAGTGGCACCCCACACTCTTTGATCCCCATCCCCATAGAAGTGTTGGTTCCTTGGTGTCTAGTGGCACCCCCTGCCCTTTGATTCCCCTCCCTATTAAAGTGTTGTTTCCCAGATGTCTAGTGGTACCTAACACACAACCTTCAATCCTCTTTCCCATAATAATGATGTTTTCCTTGATGTCTAGTGGCACACCTGCCTTTCAATCCCTTGGCCCAACATGCTGAGTGACTCCTTGGTGTCTAGTGGTACCTCCCTACCCACTGAACACCCATCCTGGTGCAACCCTGACACACTGGTGGCCAGCAGCCCCCTCCACCCCACCTGCACTGAGCATTCACACAGCCACCCTCCTGTGCCCATGTAGATGGTGCAGCATGGTGGGTCCAATATGGTGACTGGCACAGCCCTCCTCTCATCTCCTCAACTGGCCCCTGTATGGGATGACAGGGAACATGCATACAGTCTATACTGTATGTGCATTCCCCGTCATCCCATACGGTGGTCACCCAGGGAGGTAAGAGGAAGGTGTTGCCAGTCACCATATTGGACCCTCCATGTGGCTCCACCTACAGAGGTACAGGGGGTTGTCTGAGTGGGGTGCTCAGTGTGGGCAGTCTGGCAGGGCCACTAGCCACCAGGTTGTCAGGGTGGATGCTCAGCAAGTGGGGGGGGGACATTAGACACCAGGGAGTCGCTCAGCATGTCAAGTTGGGGGATCAGAGGGCAGGGTTGCCACTAGACACCAGGTAACCCAAAATTATTATGGGGACAGACAACCAAGGGTGGGGATGCCACTGGACACCAGGTGTATCAGAATAAATATGGCAGCAGGTGATCGGAGGTGAGGGTATGACTGGACACATGGGATATCAGTATGAATATGGCAGCAGGTGACTGGAGGGTGCAGGGTGCCATTGGACACCAGGGATATTAGTGTGAATATGGCAGTGGGCAACTGGAGGGTGGAGGTGCCACTAGACACCAGGGATATCAGTACAAATATGGTGGCAGGTGATCAGAGGGTGGGGGGGTACCATCAGACACCAAGGCATCCACTGATTTAATGGGCTGGGTTCGAGGGTGGGGTGGTGGGCAGCTGCAGTAATGCAGCTTGACACCAGGGCCTTGCAGCTCGCTAAGTTGGGGTTTGCAAAGGTGGTAATTTATGCATGTTTGGGTGGCAGTTACCACCTGTGCAAACCTTTGACTTTGCCGCTACACCCATATGGAGGGGTGGATCCCTTCATTTGCATGGCTGCAGAGGTAAGTTAGTGCTTGGGCACTAGCAGATTTTGGCAGCACTGGGGGGGGGCTCTAACTATAGACTCCACCCATGAATCAGGTGCAAAACCTGGGTTGCATGGACAAGCACCCTTTAGCATCAGGACTAACTTTTGAATACATGGCCCCAGGGGTCTAAAACAAAGGCACACTTTTTAATGTTTGGGGAAAAACTTCTAAAAAAGGATGTGAAGTAAATATTTTCATTCAAAGGGCGGGATATTCAGAAGGGTTGCGCATGGCACTGATGTAGTACTGTGCATGGACTCTGTAATGGAATCGCGGCTGCACGCCCATTGAGTGGTCGCTGTGACCATCGGGTGTACAGCCCTACCGTATGGAGTCAGTCGGCGGGTGAGGCGGCAAGCAGGTGGGGAGCTGCCACCTGCCGCTGACTTGGGGGAGCGGGAGCAGTGGGGCTTCCAGTGGTGGGTGGGGAGGGGGGTACCGCTGACCACCAGGGTTGGATTGGTTTGTCATTAATATATTACTGACGCCCACGATCGGGCTTCAAGTGGTCCACCGGACCACCAGGGATATAGGACTTTTCTTTATGACATATGCCCGCAATCGGGCTGCGAGCAATCCCCTGGACCACCAGGGATATGGGAGGGTAATTTTACTGTACTTCTGCCCGTGATCGGGCTGCGAGTGGTCCACTGGATCACCAGGGATATGGGACTATTCTTTATAACATATGCCCGTGATCGGATTGCGAGCAGTCCACTGGACCACCAGGGATATGGGACTATTCTTTATAACATATGCCTGCGATCGGGCAGTGGGGCCACTTGTGCAGGGGGCGTTGGTCCCCGACGGATGCAGCCTGGCAGGGTGCCAGGCACAAGTCACCGGGGATCGGCGCACCTGCATGCAAATGGGGCCATAATGACATGCAAATGGCCCCATTTGCACCTTTGCATCACATCATGGCTCCATTTGCATGTGCACTTTGAATATCGCGCAGCGCACGTATTGCAATGGTACCTTGAAGCAAGCGCATCCCTGCTCAACTCTGCCATTTCATGCTGGTGCAGTGCCACTGTGCTATGCACACTGCGGGTGGTTGGGCGAGCAATATTCAATGATGCTGTGCCATGGCTCAGCCCTGGAATATCACCCTGTCAACTCCCCTGCACATCCAAGTTGCGCTGCGCCCAGGCTTGCGCCACAGCCTGTGCAGTCTGAATATCCCACCCAAAGGGTATTAGGGGTTTAATCAAGCCACCAGAGGTTGTGCTGTGTGTAGATCACATGAATTGCTTTAAATCTAGACTGGATAAATTCTTAGGAACCAGCAATATTTTCTTGCTACTTAAGTGGTTAGTGGCACAATGGGGTGGGGTGGTTGTACCGTCAATTAATCCTATCTCCTGCACCCAGTGACTGCTCACCATGGGGGTTGGGATTATCAACAGTTGCCTTACCACTTAAGAAACATGGTATGGCACTTCAGCTATTTTCAAGTTTAGAAATACATGTAGAAAAAAACATCAACTCCCATTTGTTCACCTCAACATCACACAACAGTAAGGGGCACACAAGCCATGGGTCTCAGACAATCAAAAGGGTGGATTTCTGGATTCAGCTTAATAACACTGATGGGATAACAGGGTAATGTATTCAATGGACCAATGGTCTTTTTCAGTCTCATTCCATATGAACATGCATATGAACATATGAAATTGCCAGCAGATAAAGGCCTTATGGTCCATCAAGTCTGCTCGATTGTGCAGCTAGCAGCCTTTATACTGCAGCTGTTCCTCCCCCCTTCCCCACCTACAGTGACCTTCCCCCTTACCCTGTCCCATCCCCTTTTGAAGCAGCCCACTGTTCTACAGGATACCACTTCCTCTGACAATGTGTTCCACCCAGACACCACTCTCTCTGTGTAAAAAAAAAAAAAAAGTGTCTCCTCATTCCCCTCCAAACGTTCCCCCTTGCAATCTCAGATCATGCCCTACAGTGTCCCTCCCCATCCTTAGTTTGAAAAGCCCCTCCATGCCAGTCTTATTTATTCCCTTCATGTACTTGAAGGTTCAATCATGTCCCCCCAAACCTCCTCTCCTCCAGGGAGTACATGTTTAGCTCCCTCAGCCTGCTCTTGTAGGGAAAGTCCCCTAGCCCCTGGATCATTTTTGTTGCCCTGTGCTACACTCCCTCCAGTAACCTAATGTCCTTCTTCAGGTATGGTCACCAGAACTGCATGCAGTACTCCAGGTGTGGTCTAATCAGTGACCTGTATAGCAGCAGAATCACTCCCCCCCACCTCCTGGAGGATATATCCCAGGCAATATAACCCAGCATCCTGCTGGCCTTTGCAGCTGCCTTTCTGCACTGTACTGAGTTGTTCATTGCTCCCGTTATGATCACCCCCGGAACTGTCTCTTCTTCGGTCTTGGCTAGTTGAATCCTCCATAGCTGGTAGCTCCTCCTTGTTTGTTTTTTGCACCGAAATGTAGCATCTTGCATTTCATGGCATCGAACCCCAGCTGCCAAGTGTCTGACCAGGCCTTCAGTTTTGCCAGATCATCTTGCAACCCCTGCCACCCTTCTAAGTCATCCACTACTGCTTTCATCTTGGGATCATCTACACACAGACTGATCAGGCAGTGTCAGTGGCTCAGTAGGCAGCACACTTGTCTCTGAGACTGAGAGATCAGAGGGCTGTGGGTTCAGTTCCCACATCTGGCACTAGGGTTAATATCCCAATACTGACACTGTAGTGTAGCATGAGAGGGGTGCTGCACTTCTGAGGTGCCGTCTCTCGGATGAGATGTTAAACCGAGGTCCCATCTGCCTGGATTGGTGGTAGTTCAGGTGGATGTTAAAGATCCCATGGCACTTATCGAAAAGAGTAGAGGAGTTTGTATTGAAATAATATCAAATCTAAATTATCAAATAACAAACACTTCATTAAATACATCTTTTCACATAAAAAAAATACACTGCTAGAAAAAAAATTCCACAAATATTATATTTAAACATATACAGTCAAGATGTAACCCTATAGCATTAGAAAAAGACATGCAGAGGGAAGGGGTAAAAGAAAAAGGGAGGCGGAGAAAAAGAAAAAAACATCAACCACCTAAATGCATAGATTTAGCTCATGTTAGGTTATAGCTTTTATTTGTATTTAATGAAGGTGATTAATCTTTTCCACCACTGAAACTTTCTGGGAGGTATTAATGCCCTTGTCTTTTAAATAAACAGTTATCATTGCCTCCATGACTAATATGTATAAAGTATCAGAAGACATTTTTTTCTTGCAAGACCCATTGACATCGGGCTTGCCAAATATAAAACTTCAGGCAACAAAAGAGGACGACTAATGTGCCATGGTCATATGAAATAAGAAGATGTGGGCAATAACCTAAAACAAGGGATTGATAATCTAGATTTAACAGCCACTTAAAACCTCATTTTTGACTCAAAAAGACCCATAAACCCTTCACATAGTAGCATTTAAATAAAAAATGATCCATGGTTTCCTCTAGAGCTTGACACTGTAAGTATGGACAATACCTTTCACTCATCATCTTATGTTTTGCATTCCCTTTTATGTTTAATCTGCCACAGGCCGAAAGCCACAATACTTCCCACTTATGCTGGGGCACTATATCATTATGTAATTGTTTAAGAACAGACTCTTTGAGAGGAACTGGGCAATTATCAAAATCTGGTTCCTCATGATAAATCTTTTTCAAAGTTGCCTTGTACATCTTGGCCCCCGCATTTTCTCTCACCACAGTATGAGAAATAGTCCATTTTAATAAATTTTGTGCACAAGGTTTGAAATACTTTGGGACATAGGTGTGAATAGGGAGTTTGGGTGGGAGAGTATCCCATAAAACAAGGAAGTCATGTAGATTGTTCAAAACCCATAAATGTTGTAGAGCCACCGGGTTTGGAAGTCAAAATTCAAGTTTTGAGAAAATAATAATGCATGAAAGAAAACAATGGGGTCTACCATACCCAATCCCCCTTGTGCTTTAGATCAGTAAGTAAAATAATGCTTAATGGGGTTAAGCCTACTGCCCCATAACATAGAAAAAAGCATGCATACAATCGAGTCTCAAAACCAATGGGGGGGGGGGACCATAGCTATATATAAAGAGCCTGGTATGAGAAATATTTTAATGATGTAGATTCTTTTAATTTTAGACAGTCTCCACCCTTTCCACCTTTGAACCTTTAGTTCTGCCCTCTTTAGGGCCATTTCCCAGTTCTCTGCAAGGCAGTTCTGTGAACCAAAGGAAATGCCGAGTATCTTACAGGGGCCTGAAGAAACATTAATCCCTGCAATGGTAATCTGGTATTGCATACCTGGGCCAATGAAAAGACCTTTAGATTTCTCAATATTTATTTTAGTGTTAGAAACTTTCCCATAGCTGGAGAAAAATTGTAAAACTGTAGGAATTTGTAGTATATCTGATAAAAACACACAAACATCATCCGCATAAGCTTGAGCCACCAGAGAATCTCCAGCCTGATTACCTGAAATGCCCATCAAAAGATTGGATGAAACCAAGATTCTGAGCAAAGGGTCAAGAGAAAATGCATATAACAAGGGGCTCAGTGGATGCCCCTGTCTAACCTCAGACCTCACTGGTATAGGAAAAGTTGCCCTACCTTTGATAACTGGGTATACTACTACTGAGCCATATAATAACTCAATCCATCATATAAAACCTGAGGGTAAACCATAATGCTTTAATGTGGCAAACAAAAAGGGCCGAAAAACTCTATCAAAGGCCTTGTTTTGATCTAGGGACAAAATACAGCCCTGTTGTTTAGTCCTATTGACATATTCAATTACTTCCCTGAGTATAATTAATGCACTTTGGATTTTCCTTTTGGGGATACCACAAAACTACAAGTGGTATAACAACTCTCCAGCTACACCACATAATCTATTATTTAAAACCCGAGACAATATTTTGAAATCTGAATTCAAAATCGCAATGGGCCTCCAGTTTGCAAGTCATAGTTTGTCCCCTCCCTTGAAAAGATAAACCAGCAGACCTGAAGTGAAGTCTGTCGGCATCGAGAATTTGTTCTGAAAGGACAAAAAAACCCTTTCAAGACATATTGCCAAAATCTCAGCAAACGATTTGTAAAATTCATATGGCGAGCCGTCTTGACCTGGGCAGGTACCTAACTTTTGTGAAAGAATCACATTTTTAATTTCTCTCACCGATATAGGTTTAACAAGCATTAGTGATTCCATATGGGGGGGGGGACCTTAACATTTTGTAATAAATCAGCAATCTCCTCCATTTGCAGGGCGTCCTGAATATCTTGCATTCTAACATGATTTTGGATTATGTTATAAATCCCTGTATTGGTATTTATGAGATTCCCTTCTTCATCCTGTAATACCTCCATACAAGAGGCCACTTTTTTCACCTTAAAGGCCTCAAAGGGATTTTCAATTGGGTTTTTCTGTGTACCAAATTGAAGCTCTATACGCAAGGTCTGGGCCCTGTCGTACTGATATGCCTTCATGTCCATTTTTAATTGTTCAATCTGTGAGGAAAAATCCTCCCTATAAGTGTTGGCCCTGGTAAATAAATATTGTTATTTGCTTCTTAATTTTAAATAATGGAAAAACTGGTCTTTTACCCGTCGTTTCCCATATTTCTGAAACCATGTCTTAATTTTCTCCTTAGTGTCCACCCATCAATCCCACAGGTTATCATATAGGTCTGCCACAGATGTTCTTGCCCATAGGAGATTGGTCATGCCCTTCAAAACCAATGGGTTAGTTAACGCAGACGTGTTTAACCTCCATCTATTTCCCTTCATTTGTTTTGGGAAAGGTGAAGTGAAAACCAGTTTCACCAACAAATGATCTGAGAATTCACTAGGAAGGGTTCTATAGAAAGGGGAGGCCAGGGCATTAGAAAAGAAAATATGATTTATATTAGAGGTTAACTTCCCTTTCCTGGATGTAAATAGGGACCCTGATACCTGAAAACATTTCCCATTTCTTAAATTTGCCAGTTTAATAACGCTCCCAAAAGCTGGGAGTTCACAATCAAAGTCTCCCCCCAGAATTATGTGACTGGAGGTTGCCAAAAAAGGTAAAAAAAGTATTAGAGTGACTCTACCAGCTTTAGTTTGAGGGCCATAAACTATTATAAACCTTGAGTTTGATTGGCGCCAGATACCATCTATTATAAACAGTCTACCTGGGATTGGATCAATCAATTTAGTCAGGGTAAAATCATAAGAATGAAAAAGAATCCCAACTCCATTGACCCAGTCCTGCCCAAAAGACCAGTAAGAAGGCCTCCATATCCATTCTGCTGTGAAGAGCCGACATTGATCTAAAATGTACATCCAAGTCTCTTGGAGAAGACAAATGTCTAAATTCTCCTGATAAAGAGACTGAAAAAGAGCAAGTCACTTAGGCCCATTTAATAAACTACAACAATTTAAGGACCCAATATTTAAGTTAGTCTGAGGTGTTAATCAAGGACTTTAGGAACCTTTTTTTCTTTTCTTTCCTTTCCCTTTGTAATATACTTGGGATAGCCTGTTACTGGAAGTTTGTGAAGGACCTGCCGTTCCTATATCCATATCAGAGTCACCCCCTAGGGTATCCAAAATAGCACAAGAATTCTCCATTTCTATGTCAGGAGGTTCTGTGGGGGGGGGGGGCTCCTAGTAATTCTTTTATGCTGAGGAAGAGATTGTTTCTGAGGGGGAACTGAAACCTTCAACCTCACCCCATCCTGGCAGCACACAGGGGGAAGTCAATTTTGTTTAAGTCAGGGGGTCCCTCCTCTGTCTCCTTTTTAGGAGGTGTAAATGACTCAGAGTTGTTAATTATGTTAGCACACCCTGTTTTTGGGCCCCTAGGAGGGGAAGGGGGGAGGGTTCAGTTCTTGTATCTTTTTGGGATTTACCAAAGGCCTCATCCTGAGCTTTTTGAATTAACAATTCAGGGCTAATGACTGATGCCTTATTTTTTGCCACCCAGGGGCACTCTCTGTACCCATGCCCTGATTCTTCACATAAATCACATTTCAACCTATTTACACATTGTAAACTAACATGCTCCACTTACCCGCAGATCTCGCATCAGGGTGTATCGCATGAACTGGACAAGTGGGTACGAGATCCGCATTTGTAACACGCCCGTGGCTGCCCTGTGCAAAAGCAGACACCCCCCCGTCCCTCACCAAAGTGAAAGAGTTTGGAATATGCTCAGCATCATTTTCAGACTGTCTCAGTTTCACTTTATATTTCCAACTCCCCGTACAGCTTCAGGAGCATTAAGCACCTCACATTTTTGAGAGAGCCAAAGGTGATGTCCTCTACATGGACACCTTCATTTTAAAATATCACCATGACAAATTTAATTAAAGGCTGAGTCAAGGGAATAACTAGAAAGGGGGACAACAGTGGGGAGAATCTGAGTTGATTATATCTTTGCCAGAAAAGGTCCAGAAGGAATGGAGATCTAAAACTTATGTCATAGTTGTCCTCCCCAGAAATGTTAATGAAGGCAAAAACATCTTTTGGTAAGAAGTTTAGGGATTCTTTAAGGAGGTGCTTTCCCACATAAACATGGTCCGGCCTAATATCTAGGCCCCCTTTGTAGCGGATTCATGCTGCGTTTCTGCTTGGGGCTGCATCTTTCTTCTTCTCGGAAAAAAGTTCTGAGAAGAGGCCTAGGATGTGGTGTGCCCTCTGGGTTTTCACTCGGTTCTATGATCTCGGAGGCCTTATGGTTCCCCTGAATACCCCCATCTGGGACAGAGTCAGCTGAATTAGGGATAACATTTGGCTCTGAGACCTGAGCAGGAGGAGAAGGTAAAACCTTGATAGCAGGGGCCGGAGTAATAGGGTGCCATTCTGCAGACTGCTGTGAAAAGGGGAGAGAAGAGGAAGACCAGTCTGGGTCTGGGAGTCAGGTACCTGACGGGCCCCTTTTTCCACCCCGACTCCAAAAATGCTTTTCAGGAGACCAAACTCCAAAAGGGTTGTTTGGTGCTGTGGGTATAGAGAAGGCAGATTGAATGGCAGCTGAAGTAGTGTGGTCTTTTTCTTTCCCAGAAATATCCTGTAAGCTCTTGGGGCCATCCTGAGGTAGAGAATCTGAAAGTAAATTACGATTTGCAGATACCAAGGCAGCCCTTTTAAATTTAAACCCTTCCATTGATATTTTTGCTGTCTGCCCCTTGGCAGAGAAGGAAAAGTTTGTTGCGTGCTCCTGATTTAATGGATCCATTTGATATATAATACTGCCCCCTGGTTTTTGTTTAGTGGGGACCAAAGCCCCTGGCTCCAGTTTGTTAAAAAAAATTGTAGTACCGATAGTAAAACGTTTTTCTTGCCTGCCCACCCCCAGGTTTACCTCTACTGGGAGCGATACATCAGCTGGGTCTAATACAGTCACAGGTGCACTTGGCAGTGCGGTAGTATTACCTGCAACACTTTCAGTGATATCCCCTTTTGAGCCCACCACATGTAAAGGACGCAGCTGTAGGCACTCGCTATCCACCACGATTTTACTGCCAGCTGTTCCTTTTTGGTCTGAAGTCTGGGTTTCTATGAGTAATTGATGAGGGAAGCACTCCAGAGCCTGGGAAGTGCTTTCCTTTGATGCTCCTGCATCATATTTTTTGACGTTTCTGTCAAATAAGCCGGTAGGCTCACTCAAGTTTAGTAGGGGTTGACCTTTCGATTCCAGACACAGCAGACACATTTAAAGCATCAAGACCAAGACGTGATGCAGGCAAAGGAGCCAATTCCATAGAGGAAGAAAGATTTTTACTTATCTGCCGATTATCCATCGGGTTCTGTCGGTCATTCTCCAAAAGGACGTTTGGGAGGAAAAGCAGTCGTCCACATCTTTTCCATTTGTTGCAGTCTCCATAACAACTTCTACTTTGGTAATTTCCATGTTGGCCTCTTGAATTCCGAGACCAGAGGAGGAGGCACTCTCCTTTGTCTCCCTGATGTCCATACCATCTACCAGCTCCTGCTGAATGGCCATTCTAAAAACGGCCAGCAGTTCCCCCTACAGACGAGTAGGGAAATTGTTTATTTGAAAAAACCATAACATCAGTTTACAAACATGAGTATAAACCAATGAAACGACAAAAGAAAAAACAAAACGGTAGTTACAAAATTCAAGAAAACAGAAAATCATTCAAAACAAAATGAAAAGCCATAAGCAAATGATACAGAAAAGAATGTAAACAAACCATAAACCCCACTGAAAATCCCAAAACCGCCGGCCCGGTGGCGCTGAGGGTTGAGGCGCTGGATGCCACACCTTGCACCACACCGGTGACCTGAGTTTGGGAGTGAGCACGGGTCATTGGGGGTTGGCTGGGGGGAGATAAGTTGGAGCGTCCAGGGACAGCTTGCCTTCTCCGGGAGGGGGACTTCCAACCCGCAAGCGCGACTCTCGGCGGAGGCTGGGGAAGCGACAGCAAGCTGGAGTCTCGGGTATGATTGGTTGCAGGCATAGGCCAGCAGCCAATCAGCCACAGGGCTGCTTCTTCATGGAATGGGGGGGTGTTGCATATGCTGGCAGATACCTTGATGCACGGTCACGTAGCTTCCCATGAGGAACATGGGGAAAAAACCCTCAGAGCCGGGATGATGGAACACTGAGCCGTGTCCCGATGTGCCGGCACCTGCCTGTGACCCAGGACCCTGACGAGATTCAAGATTCAGGGGGGTCACCCAACCCCGACTCTGCCCCGGGGGGTTTCCGCAGCTAGATGGAGGGACCGGAGGTTGCAAGGTAGGTGCTTGCAGGGGCCGGCTTAATTGGCGACTCCTGAAGGAAGCTACTCTGGGGGCAGTAGGAGGGGAAAACAGAAATTTCAAAAAAAGAAAATCCCAAAACCAGTACAAGTAACTTAAAGACAAAAAACATGTTTCCAATATTCATGAAATTTGTGAGATGGTAAAAAACTAAATTCAAAATCTCTCTGTTTCCTAAGGGCTAACTCAGACGGAGGGATCCGTTCCGCTGCACCGCAGGTCGAGAGGGCATTAAAGGTGAAGCCGTCCCCCACCCCCCAAAGCTAACTCAGATGGAGGGATCCGCCCCACCACACCGCAGGTCAAGAGGGCATTAAGGGTGAAGCCTCTCTCAAGCTAACTTAGGTAAGGAGGCAGTCCTGAAACCCACGCGGAGAAAGAGCTGGTCCCAGAGAGTGCTTTGGTGCCATTTTGTTTGAATTAATATCGACCAAACAGAGGAGATAGTTTTTTTTAGAGTACTAGTGCTTTTTAGGTTTATTTGCACAAGCACCTTAAAGCAAATGTAAAATATAAAGCATCAATATCATGATTACTTTTAATGCACCTTAACTATATAATTTCCCCGGGCAGTTTTTTAGAGTGCTTGGGCTTCTTAGCTTTATTTGCACATGAACCTTAATGTTAAATGTAAAGCATTAAGTTTATGAGTGTTTCTTTTTTTTTTCTCTGCTGATTGTAGTTTAAGGGCTTTTTGACTTATTTATTAATGCACCTTAACTGTATTTTCAAATCCTACTTATCCGCCTTGCTGACCTTCTCTGGCACACACGTAATAAGTAGTAACTTGCAAATGCTGCCTTTCTGGCCTGCCTAACTCACACATACACAACTGGATGGCTGCTGACTGCATCTGCTGGGCTGGATATAAATAACCCTACCTTCTCTTCTCTCCTCAGATGGAGGGATCCATTCCGCTGCACTGCAGGTCGAGAGGGCATTAAGGGTGAAGCCCTCCCCCAACCCCCGAGGTTAACTCAGGTACGGAGGCAGTCGCCGAAACCTGCACAGAGAAAGAGCTGGTCCCAGAGAGTGCTAATCTCACAGTTGCTTCTGCTGACTGCTCCCGCCCACCCCACATACTCTCCCACCCTTTCCTGGTGTTAGTTATATAGACACCGGAGGGGAGTGAGTCGTATTACATCTCGCTGGGCTGCTGAATGTTCTAAATCTATCTCCCTAGTTTTCCGCTTGCTCCTTATTTTTTCTGACCACTAGAGGTCACCCTACCCCTTCTCTGTTCACTGTTGTGAATAGTGTTTATCCTTCACCCATTGTGCTCCTCCCCTCCTAGCTCCTACTCTCTCTCTCTATCCCCCCTTGCTGCCCATTTGTCTTTACTCCTGCCATCATGACTACCTTGCCTACTCTCTCCCTTCTCTCTGTTGCACTCATACTATGGCTACTATCTGTTCTCTCTGGCTCAGTACTGACTACGTCGCCCTCCTCTGGACACTCTCTGGATAACTTCTACTTCTCCAACCTCCTATCTGATCCTATCCCTGATTCTAATTCTCTCCCTAAAACTGGTCTTGTCCTGAAACAACTGGGGTTGTTTATTAAATTTATCCTGCGTAAGTTCTCTATCTCCCCTGGAAGTGTAGCTAGGGCTTTTATTATTTCGACCTCTGGATCTTTACCCTATCCATCACCTTGCCGGGATGTTGAAAAAATCCTGGTCCCACTTTGGGCAACAATCCTACCCAGTCTTCCACTCTCTCCGTCTGCCACAGACCACTGGTCTCTCTTTTGCTCACATTAATGCCAGGAGCCTCCTGGCTAACCTCCCTGACCTGGAAGCTTGGACTAGTATCAACCACCCCGATATTTTAGCCATATCAGAAACATGGCTTAAGCCTTCCATAGCTGATTCCCAGTGCTCTCTCGTGGGATATAACATGCTGCGGGTGGATCGCCCTTCTTCCAAAAGAGGAGGTGGACTTGCACTCTACTATAAACCTCAACTTAACATCACTTTATTGTATGTTCCCCCTCTCGCTAACTGTGAAGTTCTCCATTCCCTTCTACTTCTTGGGGGCATTAAGATATTTCACATTTTTTGTATTTATCTTCCTCCCAGAAACTCTAGACTTGGCCTTGAGGATTTCATGGACTATCTATTATCAGTTACGGGGAAGAATGATATAATCTGTCTTGGGGATTTCAACCTTGATTGGTTTGGCCCCCACTCTGCTCTCCTATCCTCCATGACTAGCAAGGACAATCTCTCTCAGATTATTCAGGAACCTACAAGGATCTCCCATGGTGGTACTAGTGCTACTCTACTTGATTGGATCCTGACCAATAGAAAAGAAGCCTTTAGACCAGCAGGTGTTCTCCCGGATGTCATAAGTGATCACTACCCTGTGTACTGTATATGGGATACCTCAGTCCCTTCACTCCCTTCTAAAGTTTAAACTTTTTCCAATCTCTCCAACCTAAATATGGAGAACTTTGTTCATGATCTTAACTTAGTCAACGGGTCTCCCATGTACCATGCTGATGATATTAACATCGCCACTAACTTTTTCAACTCTTCTCTACTCTCGTTACAAAATAAACACATCCCTATTACAACAAGAAGGGTTAAAGGGAAAATCACTAAATGGATAAAGCGTCCGCTGCTCCATCTTCTGAAACTCAGGGATAAACTGTGGTCCACTTGGAAGACCTCCAGACTACTTACTGATTTCGAAGCCTATAGATCATTATGCAACAAATGCAAAAAAGAGATTCGACTGGCAAAAAGCTCTTACTACAGGAACCTCCTCACTACCTCCCCATGTCCCAAAAGGTATTGGTCGCAAATTAAAGAAATTCTTGGGAACAACAAGCCAACTACTCCTTCTGATATGTACATAAATGATGTCCACTGTAACCACCCTCTCACTATTGCTAATGCGTTCAACTCCTTCTTTTCCCCCCTCCTTCCTTCTCTTACCCCCATGGGTCCCCCACTCCTGGATCTGCCATTTCACCAAGTTCAAATACTCACCCTACTCTGGACTTAGCTCAGATCTCTTTCCTGGAAGTTCTAGCTCTACTCAAAACTGTCCCTGCTAGTGGCAGCACTGGTCCAGATGGAATTCATCCAGGGATTATCAGGCTGTTTGCTAACTGGCTTGCTAGGCCTATAACCAGGCTTTTCAACCTTTCAATTAGTACTGGCTCTGTCCCATTGATCTGGAAATTGGCTAGAACTATACCAGTTTATAAGAAGGGTGACACTCAACTACTGTCCAATTACTGACCGATCTCTCTTCTCCCCATGCTCAGCAAGCTTCTGGAGAAACTTGTCCATCATCAGGTCTCAGAGTACCTCCTTAAGTTTAATCTTCAATCACCCTCCCAACATGGCTTTAGGGTGGGGCATAGTACTACCACTGCACTGACACTGTTTACGAGTGATATCAAAAGTAATATGGATAAGGGCCTGCTCACAGGTTCTGTGTTCATTGATCTGTCTAAGGCTTTTGATATGGTTCACCACCCGCTCCTACTGTCCAAATTACAGGCTTTGGGTGTCTCTGACTCTACCCTATCCTGGTTCGGTAATTACCTGGACAATCACTCCCAGGCGGTTTCCTACTGTAAGGTTCTCTCCTCCTCTATTCCTATTAACCGTGGTGTTCCACAGGGTTCTATACTCAGTCCTCTTCTCTTCTCCCTCTTCCTAAATGATATTCCTAGTCACTTCCTTCACAGTAACCTATTCATGTACGCCAATGATCTAGTGCTATATTACTCTGCCAGGTCTATAGCTGACATTAACCTAAATTTCTTGCATGACTTTCAATCTCTTCAATCTTGGCTCTTGGCTAACCAGCAAATTCTGAACATAAGTAAGACTCAGGCCATGCTGTTTGGATCATCTAAAAAAGTGCTGTCGGAATCTCCTAAGCTCCTTGTCCACAGTCGGCATGGTAATGCTGTCACTAATACTGATACTTTCAAATATCTTGGGGTTAAGCTTGATCCTACTCTTGATTTTTCTATACATGTCTATGAGGTATGTAGATCTGTCAATACTAAGATCGGCGCAGCATATTGAGTACGGCACTCTCTCACCCCCACTGCCAGGATAGCTGTAACTAGAGGTGTGCTTCTCCCTAAACTGCTGTATGTCCTCCCAGTTCTCTATCATGCCAATGTTAGAGTGCTCAGCAAGTGGGACACTTCCTATAACAATATCTGTAGGTTTGCCTTATCAGCTCCTTGGCTTACTCATCACTGCCTGCTCTACTCGGGCCTAAACTGGTTGTCTCCAAAAGACCTCCATTCCTACTCCCTTGGGTGCTTTGTTGACTCTCTTACTAGACCACACTTTCCGGCCTCCCTGGGTAATATGCTTACCACGGTCCCCAGCGTCCACACACTCTGGTTGTCATTCACCCCCATGCTATCAGTTCGGCCTTCCTCCACAAAAATTGGGGAACAGGCCTTCTCCTATTTTGCTCCTAAATTCTGGAACTCACTCGCCCCCTTGTTAAAATCTCCCCCCTCACCTCTCCTTCAAGCGATCATTGTTTCCCACCTCTATGCACTAGGTAACTGCATTTGCAGCTAATTTTGGACTCTCCTCCCTATTTCTTCATATAACTGTAGATGTCTAGGAATAACTTTCTGGTTGTATCCTTGCTACTGTGTTTCTTCCCCTAACTTGACAGACTTCTCCAATTATCTATCTTATGTTAATTATGGCTACCACTATGATGCTTGTAAAAGTGTACTGTCATTATGTCTATTATGTATTTTCTCCTTGATTGTAAGTGATTGCACCTATTTTATATTGTTACTGAATTGTCCTGATGTTATCTATGTACTATCTCTGTTGTACTTTCCCGGGTCGTGCCTGAAAATAGGCAGGACTGTTGCCTAGTGCACTTACCCAGTTACCAAAAGCAAATAAATAAATAAATAAATATGGGTAAGCAGGACTTATGTCAAAGTATGAGTGTGCTGTAAGGAATACTGACATCTCTCCTGCCACATGTAAAACTTTATACAAGCAAAAACCATATTTAAGGTACTAGGATGATACTGAGATAAAAACCCAGAGTAATCTCCAAGTACCAAGCTTTCATAAGAAATATGTCTAGTAAGACCCCAACCTCATTTAGAGATTAAATCCGCCCAAAAAAGTTTAGCATAACTACAGGAAATAAAGAAATGCTCCATAGTTTCATCAAGGACAGCACACTCAGGCCGAATACATTGTCTTTCCGTCAGTGCTTTGTGTTTTAAATTACCCTTGACCTCTAACCTCCCATGACAACTAAACGAAACCACATCCCACATCCTAGAAGGTATTCTTTTATCAGTAAGGACTTTTAAGGCCAAATGGGTTTTAAAAGGGAAATATTTTGGAAAATCAACATAAACCAAAAAATTTCTGTCCATAACATCTAAATACAGAGCCTTCCGGGGAAGCCTGTGCACCAAAGCCTGAGTAATTTTCCACGTCCAAAGTTTAGTAGCCACCTGATAAATTAAAAAAGGAGCACCAGAATTTACCTTAATAACTGGGGCCTCATCTACCCATTTTAACAGAAAATCCTCAACTAAATATAAAGTCCAAAAATCCCAGGGATGTGACAAATACTGATCTGATTCCTTAAAGGTTGATTTAACAAAAAAAGAGAAATAAAATACCAGGGGGTTGATCATACCGAGCCCCCCTTATTGATTCTTAGATAAGTAAAGTCTCTCCTTACAGGGTTTAAATGACTCCCCCAAAGCATCTGGAAACAAATGCTGAACAACCTAGTCTCATAAATTTTAGGCAATGGAAAAATCAAACTAAAATATAAAAATAGTGGGTGAATGAATTTTTTTTGTAATCATGACCCTTTTTTGTTTGGAAAATGACCAGATTTTCCACAATTATATCTTACGATCCCCCAATTCAATCTGAGTTCTCCAATTAAGATCTGCCAAGTCCCCAGTCCCAAAAACACCCCAAAACTTTAATAGGCATAGTAGTAATGGCAATCTGCCCAATGGAAGAATCAAATGACCCTTCTCCCAGAAAAATCCCCGAACATTTCCCAGGATTGATTTTAATACCCGCTATAGCACCAAAATACTCCATAATGTTGAGGGCAACAAGCCCTGAACTTTTGTTTCTTAAAAGAAGACACATATCGTCCGCATAAACAGCCAATACTTGGGATGGAACCCCAACAGGAGTGAGACCCAAAATATCAGGTTGATGCAGAATTTCCCTAATTAAAGGATCCAAAACAAAAGTGTACAGCAGGGGGCTGATGGGGCATCCCTGTTGCACACCTCTATGAAACCCTAGACTATTCCCAATCAGTCCATTCACCATAGGGTAGATTACTGCTTATTTGTATAAAGTTTGAATCCAAGACCTGAACTTCAAGGAAAATTCATATTGTTGCAGAACCTGGAACAAAAAATCATGGGATACCCTGTCAAAAGCTCTAGCCTGGTCTATTGATAATAAATATCCCGAAAGCTTCTTCATCCAGCTACATTCACAGACATTCCTTAAAAGAAACTGATTTTGTTGTACATTCCTGCCTGAAATAGAACAGGTCTGTACCAGGTCAATTAAAAAAAGGAGCTGCTTCTTTGGCTCTATGACATAAGATGGCTGAAAGAATGTTATAATCGGTATTCAATAAAGTAATCGGCCTCCAATTATCAATATGCTGTTTTATCCCTTTCTTATATAAAAAATAATCAAAGCAGCAGAAAAGTCTGTAGGCACAAGTCCTGTGTCTAGAATTTCATTATAAACATGAGCAAGGATGTCACTAAGGTCATCCAGTAAAAATTTTGTAGAATTCAGTAATCCAGCCATCTGGTCCAGGTGAAATTCCCAACAAAAACAAGAAATTTCTGACTAACCTCCTCCATAGTAATAGGTGGTTCCAACTCCTGTGACTGCTGAGAAGTTAGGATAGGGGGAAGGAAAGTAAAGAGATCAGTCCATCGGACTGTAGGGTGAAAGGCCAGACAATACTGGTCCTGCAAAGCGCCCCGAACAATGTCTAGCATTTCAACATCAGAAACGTTCAGATTGCCCATCGTATCCAATAGACCATCTATCAGCTTTCTGTCCAACACTTGTTTACATGCTGAATACAGATCTGAAACAAGTGTTTCCTTTAAACCATAAGTCATCTTGTCATGCAAAAGACAAGCCCTGCTATACTGAAACTGCCACATCCGTGATTTTATATGAGATATCTGTTCCTGAATGCATATATCTGAGGCAGTAGGAAGAGACATTAATTTATAAAACTGATCCCTGTAACCTAGGTATGCAATATAATCCTCAGCCAGGGTTTTCCTTTTAAAACTAACAGAGGAGCGCCTAATCTCCATTTTAGTGTCCATCCACCATGCAACCCAAGAGTCATACATCCCCGCAACCGACTTCTGGAGTCGAAGGACCTCTAATAGGGCAGTCTGAAATTTCACTTGGGTCAACAGAGTAGGACTAAGTTTCCATCTAGAGGGCACTGCAGGGAATCAGGGAGGTAAACAAGAGAGATTAAAACAACAGTTCAAAACTAAATGATCTGAAAATTCACAAGGAGACAAAGAAAAAACAACTGGGAGTAACTTTTTTGAAGCAAAAAAAAAATCAATCCTAGTAGCATAGCTAATCCGTCCATAAGTAGACCATTGATCATGATGCAAGACCCTATAAGTGTCATGCAATGAAGTTTTAGTGATGATATCATGTAGAGTATGTGAATCACAATAAATCTTTTGTTGCACCTGGTCTCTAATTTTTAAATCCAAATTGCAATTGAAGTCCCCCCAATATAATATGCATTGGTGTAAACAGGTATGGTTCAATCTCATGAAACAGTTCAATTCTGGCAGACATGACTTGTGAGGAATAAATATTAATTAAACATAAAGAACACTCCTTAAAATTACAGTCAAAAGTAAAGCCCTTCCAGGAGCAATGTCCACCAGTCCAAGCACTTGGACCTGCACATTACAAAAAAGAATCCCAATCCCATCAGCAGCATCAGCTCCAAAAGACCAAAAGGAAGGCCCACTTACCTAAAGCTTTTTCATTTGGACTATATCAAGCAAAGAAGTGAACCTAGTTTCCTGTAACATGATATCTGCAGCTAAAGATTATAAAAAATGTAAAAGACCCAACCACTTTTTGTAATTCTTAATGCTACAGGTGTTAAGGGAAACTAGTTTCAGGAAAGCCAGAAATTAATTTTAAGGTTTATCTTTTTTTCTTTTACGACCAGTTTTTTTTTAACCTCTAATAATTCGGATCCTCCCTCATCTTCACACTCCATTTCGGAAGCAACTCGTGACCTGATAGAGACATCAGACTCAGAGTCTCCCTCTTTGGGTGAGGCATCGGAAACTCAGAAGTGTGGGGGGGGGCATCAAAACCACCCTAGGCTGCTCTTCCCCTGTATCTGCATCAGACTGCATGGTAGTAGAATCATCAGGGTGAGGATCAGGGTTCGAGCTCTGAGGCCCAGAAGAACCAGGAGGGCCCGGGGGGGGGGTGGGCTGCCTCAAGTGCACCTTCCTCCTCAGATTGGAGCCTAAATCTATCTTGAGCCTGTGAAATCAAAGTTTCCTTATCCAGACCCCCTTGTTTGTTCTGCCCAGCCCAAGGACACTGGTGATAAGCGTGGCCTTGTTCATCACAAAAGTTACATCGAAAAACATTACATGTCCCACTACCATGATCCAGTTCCCCACACAATGCACATTTAATTTTGTCACAGGCACTACTTAAATGTCTGGTACTACAGCACTTATAACAGGCTTTGGGCTGCCTCGGATAGAAACAGACCCCCCCCCCGTCTTTCCCCAGAAAAAAACTATTCTGGATATGTTGAACCTCATCCCCCACAGTGCGCAATTTGGTTTTAAATTTCCAACTCCCTGTCCAAATACCCTCTCCATCAGTAATGGGTTCTGGGGGACCTAACATAGTACATTTACTCTCTAACCAAAAAAGAATATCCCCCGCATTGACCCCTTCATTGCGAAACATGATAGTAGCAGTTTTGAAAAAAGGTTTTGTAATGGGTATAGCCCAAAAGGGTGTCTATAACGGTGTGGTTTTCAAAGTCTCATACTTTAACCAGAATTTATCAAGTCCAGCAAAGGTTTTAAAGTTGACATCAAAAGTGTCCTCTCCCCTTATTAATAAGAGCATAAATGTCTGATGCCTGAAAATTCATGGAGTTTTTCAGAAGTCTTCGAGCAACATAGAATCTATCAGGTGTTCGTGAAGATCTCCTCTGTATCGTAAATGTACTGCGTTACATCTGGGAGCTCGTTCAAGCTTATTATTTTTACATAAATCTTAAAAATGTGGTCCAGTCCTAAAATGTTCTCTGCGAGGGGAGGGGGGGGGAGTACAAGGAAGTTCATGCCCAACCCCTATTTCAGCACCCTCAGTAAATGTGTTGAGGGAATCAAAACGTTCACCTTGATCTTGTGTAGTCTGAGCAGTCTGTTTCTCTCGCAGAGTGGGGACCCCCTGAATATGCGATGACTCCTGTGAAAAAGAAACCCAGGTCGAATCCGGAATCCAATGTCCATCTTGCAACATCCAGCCAGCATCAGCCAAGGCAGTCTCCTTGCTCCACTTCAAGGTGGGAAAGGCCACGTCAGCAACACCATGCTTCCGCATTCCTTTGTGAGAAGCGTCAGCTGCCTGACTTAGCCGTGTAGCCTGCACAGTACTTTACAATTGACAGTCAGCTGAGTCAGACTGAAAAGTTGCAGTAAATGAAGCAGAGTCTCCGCTACAGACTGGAACAGCCTCAGAAAATAAATCTTGGTCCGCAGTAACAGGTAGCACTTCTGAAACCATCGCTGAGATTGTTTTAACACCAGTTACTCCCGCTGCACGGTTTACGCCGTGCAAATCACCACCAAGCTCCTGAGGCATGTCACACTCACTAATGGGGTCCAGAGGCATAACCAGCTCGGGCAACACACAGAAATCCTTCGGTCTCTCATTCACCAGAATGTCCTTCTCTCCCAAAGTCTGAGCAGAGTCTGCCATTCTGCAGACAGACGCCAGCAGCTCCCCCTACTGTCAGCAATGCATTAGGGGAATTTCCCTAGTGTCTTGGCCAAATTTCCCCCATTCACTAAAAATACCACCAACAGCTTAATCTGGTTCAATTTCAGTTGGTCACTGTCTGTATCCCCCCGGTCACCCCTGAAAAAAACACTTCTAGGCCCAGTGGGCTTACCGGGTCAAAAACATTAAATAAATAAATAAATAAATCTTGCTCTTGATACCTATTGAGATGTCTGCTGTGAAGATCCCAAACAACACCAGCCCCAGTACAGAGCCCTGTAGCACCCCGCTTGTCACCGCCCTGGGAGATGGGAGCTCCCCTCCCACCACCACCCTCTACTGTCTCCCTTGCAGCCAGTTCACTACCCATCCCATCATCTTTGCCCCTGCCCTTGTACCTTCCAGCTTACTTCAAAGCCTCCCATGTGGCACCAAATCGAATGCCTTATTGAAGTCCAGGTACAGGACATCCACTGCATAGCCCCTGTCAAATTGCCTGGTTACCAAGTCATAGTACTCCACCAGATTGGTTTGACAGGACCTGCCTGAAAAAAACTCATGCTGTCTGCTGTCCTGCAGCCCATTAGCCTCTAGGAGGGAAACCAGCCTATCCTTCAGGATTGTCTCCATCAGCTTTCCCATGATGGATGTGAGGCTTACCAGTCTGCAGTTCCCTGGATCATCCTTGGGGCCACTCTTGTGGAGGGGTACCACATGCACTATCTTCCAGTCCTCAGGTACTGTACACTCCCCGAGTCCATGGCAGCATTCAAACAGGTCTGCCAAGGGTTCTGCCAGGACTTCTGCCAGTTCCTTCAGCACCCTGGGGTGTATGCCATCTGACCCTGGTGCCTTGTCCACTCTCAGTGCCCTGAAGCCCTCCAGTACTCTGCCCACTGGGATTTCCCCATGTGTCGCCTCCTCCTCCACCGTGCCCACCCTCCCACCTTCCCACCTCCCTTGAATAGAGCTCCCCTTTATCTTTAGTAAATACTGAGCAGAAGTATTCATTTAATGCTTCTGCCTGTTCTGAACCCATTTCCATCCACCCCCATCCTTCTTTATCCTTACTATTTGGTCCTTACAACTCCTTTTCTCCCTAATGTACCTGAAGAAGTCCTTCTCTCCCTCTTTGATGCCCTGTGCTAGCCTGAGTTCCCTGGTTGCCTTGGCTGACATGACTGCCCTTTTCACCTCCATTGACTCCTTTAGGTATTCCTCTCTGTCCTCCCCTTCTCCCTGTTTATTTGTACCTTCTAAAGGTGGCTGTATTCTTCCTTACTTTTTCCATGAACCCCCAGCTCACTCAGCTAAGCTTCTTGGCCCTAGCCCTCTTACTCTGGACCCTTGTACGTGATACGGTTGCCTCCTCAATTCCCAGTTTAATGACATCCCACTTCTGGTTAGTGTCCATGTTTGGATGGATACTGGCCAGATACCCCTGTAATATTTCCCTCATCCTCCCGAAGTCGGCCCTCCTGACGTCTAACATCCTTGTGCCCATTCCTACTCCCCCTTTCCCCATGTTTATTGTGAACCACACCAAGTGGTTGTCACTCCCTGCCAGCAGTTCCTCCACCCCCAGCTCCTTCACAAACTCACCATTCACCAGCAAGAGGTCTAGGGTGGTCCCTAACCTGGTTGGCTCATTGACCATCTGCAATAGGAAGCTGTTCTGGAAGGTGTCCAGAAGTACCTTCTCCCTCCCATTCTAGGTGACTGCAGTACCATGATCCACTCCCAGCAGGTTGAAGCCCACCACAATCACCATGCTGCCCCTCCCATATGTCCTTCTGATCTGTTCTGCTAGTTTTCTGTCTAACTCCTCAATCTAAGAGGGTGGCCTGAGGGTCCCATTTTTGGAGTCCTGGAGCTGCACTTATAATGACTCCATGCTGCCCTCCTCCCATGCCTCCCTGACACAAATCAGTCCTTCTCCTCCGTACAGTGCCACCTCCCTCCTTTTCCTTTTACCCTGTCCCTCTGAAATATTCTATACCCTGGTACTGCCGGGTCCCAGTCATGGTACTGGGTGGCCCATGTCTTGGTGATGGCTGCCATGTCCACTTTCCCATCTGCTATGAGAGCCTGTAACTCTGCTGTCTTGTTCCCTAGACTTCTAGCATTCAAGGTTACCACCCTCCACATCACTTTCTTCCTCCCTTTCCCTACTTGCTCTCCCTTTCTAGCATCTCCTTCTAACCTCCCCCAAGTCCCTTGCTACTGGTATGGGGGTAAGCTCATTCGGCTTCCCTGCTTATGGATCCTGCCCACTTGCTACCCCCCTCTTCTAGTTTAAATTCTTATTGTTTGCTAATTTCCCCCGGTTTCTGTTTCAATACCCTCCTTCCCTCCCCACTTAAGTGTAGCCTGTCCTTAGCATAGAGATCACTGCCCTTCCAGGTCCTTCCCCACCCCCTCACCAGCCCATACCCTTTGGACTGACACCATTCTCTTCAACATGTGTTGAATCCTTCTATCCTTCTCTTCCTTGTCGTGCTCACCCTGGGTAGTGGAAGCACCTCCGAGAAAGTTACTGATCTTCCTACCTCTTCACAAATCATCCCCAACTCCTCAAACCTCCTCCGGACTACATCTACTGTATTTCCCACCAGGTAATTTGTTCCTAAATGCAGAACTATGTGAGGTTTCTCCCTACCCCTCCTAACATACTTTAGAACAGGTTGATCCTCCCTTTCCGCTGTCATGCCTGGCATGGTCTCCACCCATATGTGACTATGCCTCTCCCCCTTGCTTCCCCATCTGATCCCTTTCAGAAATGAGTCTTCCAGCACTAGGATCCCACCCCAATTTTCATGTTCTACTCACCTTGTCCTTCCTTTATCCCATCCCCTTCCTCTCCGCTCCTCCTCCTCCAGTGCAGTTGTTCCCCCTTCCACTTCAGATGAGACATTAAACCAAGGTCCCTTCTACCCATCCTGGTGTTGTCCTGGTGGTTGTCCAGGCGAAAGTAAAAGAACCAAGGGCACTGTTTGCAAAGAGCAGGGTACATTCACGGTATCCTGGCCAGCATTCCCCTTCCCATAAATTGGTTCATGCAAATGTTAAGGCTGTGTGTGGATGTCAATGTGCAATATGGCTGCCACTACACATTCAGCCACTTCACTACCAGTCTAACATTGCTTGTAAAGCACTTTGGGATGCACTGTGTACGAAAAGTGCTACATAAATGCTGATTCTTTTTCTTCTCACTCCTGTTGTAATGTCCCCTGTATCTACTTTTCTCTCCTTCTCCACGTTCACCTCTGATTTTACCTTCCTTCTCAGTTGGGCTCAACCTGCCTCCTCCTCCCTCTAACGCATTCCTACCCCTTTCTTCTCATACTCCCCTTTCCCACAACCCCCATTACTAGACCAGTCCCCATACCATATCCCTTTAACCACTTGGCCCATCCCTACCGTTCCCCTCTCGCCTGGTCTGTCATCAGCTGTTCCACCCAGCACTCCCCCTAACACATCCCCCATTCCTGCCAGTATTGCAAACCAGTTTTTTGATGTCCCTTCACAACTACCTATTTCCTCATTCCATCTGCTCACCACCCCACTACTGCTGACTCTGCGACTGTTAGATTCCTCCTTCCCTCCTGTCCTCCCCTTTCCCACCCTTGTTTGTCCTCTGAACTGGGACTGCTGTCTCCTTCCATCTGCCATCTTTTTCCCTCTCCTCCACCCTCTCTTTGATCTATCCTCCCCCTCAGGTACCCTCATTCCCTCCCCAGCCACTGAGTTGTCCTCCATTGAAGCCCGCATTCCCCTCCTAAGCTCTGTTTGTAAACAGCTGATCTCTTTCCTAAGTTGCCTTACTTGCCTGCACACTAATCACCCTCACATTCTCCATGCAATTTTCAGAAAGATTGCAGCTCCACAGTTGTTGCAGCCTACCACCCTTCCCATCTCACTTTTCGCCCACCAGTGTCCCTCACATTTTCAGTAGAAGGATGCCCATACTACCCCCATGACCCTGCCCAGTCACCTTTTCCAGTTCTGCCCATGGTTCCCCTAGCTCTCAGATACCTTACCTTCATGTAAAAGTTAGCCAACCAACAAACCAAACAAAAAAGTTACTGTGCCTGGAGATGGTGGTGCAGGTAAGGGTGTACAGCCCAACCAACAGGATTACTACACTCTGGATATAGGAGTCCAACAAAATTGTCAAGGGCATTGTAAATTCAATAGTATTTTTCTTTTATTCGTGACAAGAAAGAACAAATGATCAATGAAGTGTAGGGGTATTGTGGACTGCTGTGTGCGGTTGATCATTTGTTCTTTCTTGTCACGAATAAAAGAAAAATACTTTTGAATTTAAAACAGGCCTTAACAATTTTGTTGGACTCCTATATCCAGAGTGCAGTAAACCTGTTGGTTTGTTTGGTTAGCCAACAAACAAAACTTTCCCCACCAATAAGTGCAGTCTGTCCTCTAAGCACAACCAAAGTAATCTGCCCTTTAAACCTTGGTTACACTTCAATAGTACAGCAAATCCTAACCTATAATCAGTGTGCCAAACATATCAATACTGGGGTTTCCAGACATGCCCTGCTAACACAAACAATATAGGATGTATTTGTAAGAAATAATAACTGTGTCAAACATTTTGACATTTGTGCTAACCTCAGCTAGTAAGATACGATGCAATAACTGCACAGCATCTATTGCTGTTCTATAACATTATCTTCTACCTGGTGTATCAGTCTTGTCCTGTATATTCTTTCTAGTTATCAGACATGTGATGTAACATGATATGATGTGGGGGTAAACGGGAATAAAGGGGAAGTGAGCCTTGGGGTGGGAAGCTGGGATTAAACACTGGCCTCCTCAAGAAACAATCAGGACAACAGTGCTCAGAGCACTAGAGCTCTGTATGGTTCCCTGAGAAAGCAGCAGCATCTAAGTATTTGTGCCTCAGTTGCTAACTGCTTCTGGGGGGAGGGGAGCAAGTTTGCTCAACAACCTCCCAAAAATCCCCTGAGCTGCCCTGAAGTCGGACACAAATGCTGCTGTTTTTAACTAATATCTGACTACAGCTATGCCGTTTACCTGCAATAAAGAAAGCAAGACAAATCTAGCAAGAAATCCTAAACTCTGTTAACTTAGAGCAGCACGTTCTGTTCCTCTATTCACCTGAAAAAGTGTCCCAACACACCTTAAAATACTACAACAGAATACCCAGGAAAAAAAAACTAATAATACCAACACCTGGAAGAACAAAACAAATTATGTATATATGTGGGTGTGTGTGTGTGTGTGTGTGTGTGTATATATATATATATATATATATATATATATATATATATATATATATATATAGAATAATGGATAGGAAGGGTTTGATGCAAAGATTTATGCACACCGAGTTGTGGGATCTACATAAACCCCAAGGCAAAGCCGAGGGGTTTATCAAAGCATCCCCACGTATGTGCATAATTTCTCATGAAACACCCTCCTCATCTTTATTTTTATAATAACAGACCAGCAATTTTTCTCCAGCAGTTTGTGAGACTGTTTGGCCCTCACCACATACAGAATGTTGTCCAATGAGGCAGCAGCATAGTTTGACTGGCATGGTTCATGAATGTCATAACAACCAGCTGTTTGTTATGGAAAATATCAACCTGGTCAGTACATTGAGAGAAATTGCTGGCAGTTATTATATATGTATATGTATACTATATATATATATATATATATATATATATATATATATATATAAATATAAATATACACTTAAGAAAAGCAGTAACAAGGTCCTTTCCTTTCCTTTTCAGCCGAAGTCCTTGGCTGCCCCAGGCTTCCTCCCTTCCTTCTAGACCAAGTCCACTGTATGCAAGTAATGATGATGATAATAATACATTAATTAAGCTAAATATAATAACTAGATAATAATACTAAATTGATAATATCAATAAAGTAATTATAATAAAAAACTATAATATTGATGACATGGCTGCAGCTTTGCTTCATCCACTTAGTTAAGTCCAAGTCCCCAATGGAAAATGTAAAGTTAGGATTTTCAGTTGCAGCTCTGGTCTGCTCTGCAAGTGTACTGTAGTAAATAAAACACCAAGGGCTAGATATTCAAACTGCGCCATCTGTGGCGCAAGCCCTTGTGCTGATCAAAAAAGTTGCGCAGGGGTGTGGCTGGGGCGATATTTAACGGAGTTGCGCTATTGAGCAACTCCTTTGAATATCACCCCCCGGCCACAGCCACTGTGCATGGTGCAGTGGAACTTGTCCCACCGCAAGTGGTCAGAGTGGAGCATTCAGATGCATGCGTAAATTTCCGATATTCAAAAGTTGACATGCAAATGGGGCCATAATTTATGCAAGGCGCATGGGGGGCAATTTGCATCTCATGGCCCCATTTGCATGCCATTAGCATGCAGGTGCACTGATCCCCGACGACTTGCGCCTGGCACCCTGCCAGGCAGCAGCCATCGGGGACCGGCACCCCTATGCAGCCCGATCAGCGGGCATGGTAAATCTCTCTCACCTAGCCCGATCACGGGCATAACATATGAACCCCGACTAGCCCGATCGTGGGCAGAACTCACCCCACCCCAGTAGCCCGATTGCAGGCAGAACACACTCCCCACCACCACTAGCCCGATCACGGGCAGATCTTACTCCCCACTAGCCCGATCGGGGCAGAACATAGTTGAACCCCGACTGGCCCGACTTGCGGCAGAACGGAGTTCAACCCCCCCCAAAGACCAATATCCCTGGTGGTCCAGTGGACCACGAAGCCTGATCGCAGGCAGAACGGAGTTCAACCCCCCCAAAGTCCAATATCCCAGGTGGTCCAGTGGACCGTGAAGCCCGATCGCGGGCATAACGTCAACCCTCCCCCCAAAGTCCAATGTCTCTGGTGGTCCAGTGGACCATGAAGCCCGATCGCAGGCATAACGTCAACCCCCACAAAGTTCAATATCCCTGGTGGTCCAGTGGATTACAGAGTAGCCCGATCACGGGCATAAGGTCAATCTCCCCAAAGTCCAATATCCCTAGTGATGTAGTGTCCCCCACCCCACCCACCCATGAAGCCCTACCCAGCCCCCTCTCCGTCAGCCAGCGGGTGGCGCACTCCCATCCACCGCACCCGCTGACTGACAAGTCGTAGGGCTCACACCCATTGGTTCAGAGCAAGAGCCAATGGGCATGCAGCCCTTTATTACAGCAGTCCAGATATGTTAATGAATGAATTCATTCACATATCCGGACTGCCTTAGAGGGAGAGGTTGCATACTGGCTCTTGCCTGAACCACGGGGCAGCCCTACTGAGCTTCAGTCGGCGGGCAGCAGGGCGGCAGGTGGGGTGCTGCCGCCTGCCAGCTGACGGGGTGGGGTGGTGGGGCTCCATGGGTGGGTGGGGTGGGGGACACTAGATCACCAGGATATTGGACTTTGGGGTTGACGTTATGCCCGCAATCGGGCTTCATGGTCCACTGGACCACCAGGGAAATTGGACTTTGGGGGGAGGTTGATGTTATGCCCGCAATCAGGCTAGTGGGGGGTTGGGGAGTGTGTTCTGCCCACGATCGGGCTAGCCTGGGGTGGGGTGGGGGAGTGTGTTCTGCCCACGATTGGGCTGCTGCAGGGGGGATACTCTGCTGCCCGCGATCGGGCTATGGGGAGGGGATTACTATTATGCTCGCGATTGGGCTGCAGGGTGGGCACAGGGAGGATATTACCTACAGGTGGCAGCTGCCAGTTGTGCTCCCTCTGCAATGCAGCAGCTCACCTGTGGGTGGCCCTCGACTTAATTCTTTTTTTTTTTGGCTCAAAGTTGTGCAGGCGCAGGTAGGGGGTTGTGCCTGCGCAACTCTGCATGGCCCGGCTGACTATTGGGCTGTGCAGTTTATGCATGGTTCCTCCCCCTCCGGTTGAGCATGCCTTCATTAGCATTGCGCTGTTGCTCAGCATGACTTGGGGGGCGCAACTGCCTCCTGCTGAATATCACAGAATGGCGCAATTTCGGACATGCGCGAGCGCAACCCTATTGCACTTGGCTCAACTCTTTTGAATATCCAGCCCCATGTGCCAATGTGACATATTTATTTACCTTTACTTGTAAAGAGCTGTTGACACGTCTAAGAAAACTATAAAAAATTGTAATATTTAGGTACAGTTTGGCTTATCATTCAGTTATTGTTTATAGACTTCTCTTCCCCATTACTTAGGCTTAATTTGCACAAAAACAGAATCTAAGTTCCTTACAGTTCATCTGTCACAATGCCCTTCTTAAAGTCATAATTCCCAGTTATGACGCCCCAGCCTGTTACCATGGGAATAACTATGTGGTCACAAACAAAGTCTTATGACCACCAGTGGGGGAATCAGCAAGTTTAACAGATGAACTGTTATGGAACAGAGATTCTCTTTTCATTCAAATTACCTCAGTTTTAAGTAATAGAGAGGAGAAATACAGAAGTCACGTGAAATATAAGCTGAATTGTGTCTAAATACTAGCTTTTTAAAAGTTCTCCTGAAGGCATCAGCAGCTCTTTAAGTCTAAGAAAAATTTATTCTGATTGGCAGTAAATGCCTCCAAGTATTTTGTGTTTAAAATGAGTGTCCATGTTTATTGTACTGTATGTGCCTTTTACGGTTATTCTCAGGTCCCACAACCACTGAGACCAGTAGCACTACAGTTAACCCACAGCCTTTGCAATTATACTTATGCTCAGTGGTATTATAGGTGTAACCCCTCTGCAAATGGGGGTTTCTGGAAACCTCCCGGAGCTTGCCTAAAGGTTCCCTGTTTAACTGGGGTTTAGCGAGATGCCACTAATTGTGGGTGTTGGGAGTGCTTTTACAGCCTCTAGTACTGTCTCTTTAAGAGCTGCCTGCTTGCAGGCTTCAGTGGTGTGTACAAGGGGGACCGGGGTTTCCTTGCTCAAATCCCACCTGAGCTGCAGGGAAATCACTTCCTTTGAGTAGTCGCTGAAAAGCGCAACGGGAGCCCTTTTGAAAGATGTAACTGTTTGGCTAGGATTAGTTAGAGTATTAGTGGAATTACAGTTGTCTAATCTACTTCCTTTGCAGCTGGGACTGTGTGCGCTTGGGCCCTCCATTTTGTACCTAGACTATTGAACTGGGCCAGTGGGGAGAGAGGGGCAATTAAAATGGAGAATTGTTGAACTAACCGGGCTCAGGACTCAATTTGGAGCTGGCTGGCCATTGGGGATATAGCCCGTAATTCTGGGAAATGAAGTCCTGGGCTAAGGCGCCTTTTTGCACCAATGGGGGGCGACATAAGTGACTGGCATCAGCAGCTCACCTATGTGATCGGGTGACACCCGAATGGAGATGCTTGCCCTAACTGCCGAGAGACAGAGATGCTGTGGTGGTGAGCGAGGAAGGAGCTCTTGGCTTCTGCGCTGCTGAGTTCGAGTGGGAAGCACGTGTGGACAGCCAGAAATCTGTGGTTTTGAACGCCAGCAAGTTCGGACTAAATCTGCTAGGCAGCGGTCAGAGGAGGCTGTGCAAAAGTGCAGCTACCTACCAGGCTCACCCTGTAGAGGACTGGAGAACCTGCTTCAACGCGCTCGGTCTGTCAGGACAAGTGAAGCTGCATCGTTTGGCCTGGTGTGTGCAGTGAAAGCGATTGGGAGGTATACAGCAGATGTCTGGTAAGATACCCCTCTGTCTCTCATATAAATGTGTGGAGAAGTGTTTGAATTCCAGGCTCAGTCCTGTGAGTGGTGTGAGAGCACTCTTCCTACTGGAGTCATGAGTACTAAATCAAGGTAGCTCAATGTCCATTGTTCCTAGTGAGGGCAATACCTTCTGGCTTCTTTACTGGCTACACTAACTGAGTCTGCTGGCTCTATTTAAACTTCATAGGAATCAGATGCTTGTTTCTGTGTCAGGACCCTAAACAGCTGCATCAAGAGGCTAGCCTTTTATTGCCTAGGTACCCAGAGACATTGACTTATAGGTTAGGCCTGTGCACAGTGCCCTAGAAAGATACATATATATTAGAGTGGTAAGCTAATCAACCTGATTGCCCCAGTCCTTGTTATCTCCCCCTTAATAAATCAGATTGGTTGTTTTGCAAAGGTATACTGGCTGAGCTGTGTGTTTATGGTGAACTACTGTACTGTGAATATTGTGTAACAGCATCTTACTTTTCAGGGGGTCCCCAGAGCAAGCGGACTGGTTCAAGCCTGGGGGTAAGTGTATGCTGCTGGGACATTGGGGTTTACTCAAGTGATCCACTCGTGGGAAGAAAGGGGGGACGCAATGGCCCAGAGGGCTGTGACCTGATCATATCAGACTATACCAACCCCAAATTCTGGGTGGAGGCACCCGCCATCGGACCCAGGCCCCTCAACCTGTTAGTGTCAGAGCAGGCAGGGGTAGTAGCCCTTGAGATAGCACCCCCTAGGGGTTACATTTTGGAGGCACCGCTGGGATTAGCATCTCCTAGTAGCTGAGTGGATGAAGTACCTCAACATGGCTAAATTAAAAGAAAAGTTGGAGGGGGATATCGTGGCTAAGATTAAGTTGGACCCTATTAAGACGATGGTACATAAACTAATGGGGTGGGGTGAAGCAGAAGAGTTGGATTCCCAGAAAATTGTGTTACTACTGGATGTACCTCTGGGGACAACGAACGCGGACCTTATTTCTGTAGTGGAGCGTGTTAAGTGTTTAGGCAAGGTAGAAGTGAAGGGGCACATGGCTGATCTACTCGACCAGACCTTGCAGGTGTTACTCTTATGCAGCATGGCTATAGACACCGAGAGGGTACCCCCAAGTGATCTACCCAGAAGGTTCCCAACAGGGGTGGAGGGTTATTCACATCCGGAGTGGGTCAGTCACCCCCGGGGGGTCCCCCAAGACTAATAGTTTTAAGGATAAACTGCTTAAATTGCTAGCTGTGGAAGGGAGGACTACCCAGGAGTTGCTGCAGACATTGGACCTCTCTAGTGAATCCACCCCCCAAGCCTCCCCTGGTACCTCTCCTGGGCCCTCCAAGAGCTCTATCTTGGCTTCACCTCCCATAGTTGTTCCCCCTATACAACTAGACTCCTACCGCAGACTAAAACTTTTTTCTGGCACTGTGCCGGTGCCCTCGGGGGAAGATGATTTGGAGGCGTGAATGGACTATGCTACTCCTCTAGTCCAAGAGTGGCAGTGCTCTGTGGGGGAGAAACAAAAGAGACTGATTCAGAGCCTGCAGGGCCCAGCTTTAGAAGTCATTCAGTTCTTGCGGGCTACTAGCCTGGAAGCCGCTCCGGTGGAGTACCTTTCTGCCTTAGAGGGGGTGTTTGGGAGTACAGAAACTGAGGAGGACTTATTATGGAAGTTCAAGTCTACCAAACAATGGAGGAATGAGAAATTGTCCACCTTTGTCACTAGGGTGGAAAGGGCCTTGCAAAAAGCTTATCGAAAGGGGGGAATAACTGCCACAGCCTTGAACCAGGTCTGGCTGGATCATATTTTGAAATCTGCTAGGTTTTCAAGTGTGATATTGTTAAAACTTAAGTTACATGACCAACGGGTTGCCTCTCCTGAGTACTGTCAATTGATGAGGGAGATTCGAGAAGTAGAGACTGATGAAGAGGGGTGGGAACCCTATGTGGGGGCTGTGAATCTATGCCAAACCCCTGAGTTCAGTGAACCAGATGAGGCCCACCATTCGAGGGGGCTTGATGTTTCTCCTGTACCCCCAGAGGCCCAAGGGGGGTTGGGGTGCATGCTATTTCCTCTGATCCTCGGGTAGAAAGTGACTTGAGGGCTGAGATTAGAGATTTACGAGAGCTAGTGAGGGACTTGAAGCAAACTGCTGCCCACCCTGTTAGGCCAGAGGAACCAGAGTTATCTAGAAATCAACGACCTAGCCAAGAGGAGGCCTCCGACCCCAGGATGGCCCCCAGCAGGCAAGGCATCCCCCTCCCAGTAAAGACCCCCGAGACACTAAGTTTTGTTACCGTTGTGGAGAGGATGGACACTTTCAGACTGAGTACCAGTTACCAGAGAATTTGAGGAGGGTCAACAGCAGGCTGATCGCCTGGCATCACAAGGCCTATACCCAACCTCCTAGAAAGAGTTTTGTGACCCGGGCCAATGTCCAAGCAACTTTCAAAACTGTGCCCCTGAATGGTCTGATGTGGTGGGGCCTTAGATGGAGGCCACTGTGAGAGTGAATAGGATACCCACCCGGACTGTGTTGGACAATGGCTCCCAGGTGACCATTATGTTCCAGGACTGGTATCAGAAACACTTGCCTGAGGTGCCTTTGCAACCTTTGGATAGCCTACACATTTGGGGACTGAGTGATAAGGCCTACCCTTATTCTGGGTGTGTATGGATTTGGTTGTCTTTTCCTACTTCTGTGGCTGGGGTGGCCAAACAAGTGGAAACCTTGGCCCTAGTATGTCCCCCCACTGGGTTGTATGATGGGGTGCCCTTGTTAATTGGAACCAATGCTCACATGTTTGGTCGCTTAGTGCAGCTGTGCTCTGAAAAGCAGATGTCCAGGACTGGGCGAGCTCTTAGACTACCCGCCTTGATTCAGAAGGCCTATGAGACCCAGATATAGGCTGGCCAGGCGGAACCTGAAGGCCCGGTGGGTGTCATCTGGAAGAAGGATCCAGAACCACTGCTACTAGCCCCAAATGCCCAGTGTGTTTTGCAAGGGGAAGTCCAGATTAAGAAAGTTGTTAAGAATAAGATATTGATGCTGGATGCACCCGGTGAGGGAAATCTGCCAGAGGGGTTGCTGGTTAAACCCAGTATCTTACTTGCTAGAGCCCATACCTTTGCCAGAATGGTAATGGTCCAAGTGCACAATGTGTCCGATCGAGAGATTTGAGTTAAATGGAGTTGCACCCTGGCTACAGTACACTGTGCCGATACTGCTGTTTTGCCCCAAAATAAGACTCCCGGAGGACGTGACCGAGTGACCCCCGAGCTGTTTGATTTTGGTGATTCTCCACTACCAGCAGAATGGAAGAAAAAGGTCAGCGAATGGCTCGCCCAGAGGGAACAGGTGTTTTCTTTGAAGGAATGGGATATGGGATGTGTGCAGGAGGCTGAGCATCACATCCAGCTGCAGGATGAGCGACCTTTTCGTGAGCGATCTCGACGTCTAGCCCCTGCTGATATAGATGATGTAAGGCGCCACCTGCAGGAGATGTTCTCAAATGGGGTGATACAAGAATCCAGGAGTCCTTATGCCTCACCTATTGTGGTAGTGAGAAAAAAGAATGGAGATGTCTGCATGTGTGTGGATTACCGTACCCTAAACCGACGAACCATCCCAGACCAGTACACCATGCCACGCATACAGGATGCCTTGGACTGTGTAAATGGCAGTAAATGGTTCTCTGTGTTAGACCTCCTCAGTGGGTACTACCAGATCCTGATGGCTCCAGAGGATCGAGAAAAGACTGCTTTCATTTGCCCCCTAGGCTTCTGCAAGTTTATGCGGATACCCCAAGGAATTTCAGGTGCCCCGGCTACTTTTCAGCATTTGATGGAGCGTGCAGTGGGGGACATGAATTTGCTTGAATGTTTGGTTTACTTTGATGGTGTCATAGTGTTTGGCAGCTCCTTGGAAGAGCATGAAAGCAGGTTGTTCAAGGTCCTGGATTGACTGGAAGACTTTGGTCTCAAATTATCTATAGATAAGTGCCAGTTCTTTCAATCCTCTGTAAAATATGTGGTGTATATAGTACCCACTGAAGGCATAGAGACTGATCCCAGCAAAGTAGAAGCTTTGACTACTTGGCCTCAACCCAAGAATTTGAAGGAACTGCAACAGTTCCTGGGGTTTTGTGGATATTATAGGTGATTTATCAAAAATTATTCATGAGTGATCCGTCCTCTGCTTAACCTTACACAGGGGTATCCCCCCACCCATAAAAAGTATAAGAAAATTGTGTCATCTGAGACTGGAAGAAATTACTTCCACCCCAATGAAGTGTTTGGCCCTCGCTGGACTGCTGATTGTGAAGAAGCTTTCCATGACACTATATATCAACTTACTCATGCCCCTGTGCTGGCCTATGCTGACCCTGCCAAGCCGTATGTTCTACATACTGATGCCAGTCTGCAAGGATTGGGAGACGTACTGTGTCAGGAGCACCCAAACGGTCTGAGACCTGTAGCTTTTGCCAGCTGCAGCTCGACCCCTTCTGAAAAGAAAACTACCCAGTGCACAAACTAGAGTTCCTGGCTTTGAAGTGGACAATTGTTGATCAATTCCATGACTATTTGTATGGAGTCAAGATATTGGAGAAAACTGATAATAATCCCTTGACGTATGTTCAGACCTTAGCTAAGCTAGATGCCACTGGCCATAGGAGGCTCTCTGCATTGTCCACCTATAACTACGCTGTTGAATATAGAGCTGGCCTGAACCATATAGATGCTGATGCTCTCTCCCAGAGGCCTGTGTCCCGAGTTGATTAGGTCTGGTTATCAGAACCTGACATCAGGGCCCTTTGCCAAAAATTTGACAGGGAGGAACCGGTGTCTCCTGATGCTGTGGACTGCATGGTGGACTGCTTGGGGCCCTCTGAGAACTGCTTACCTGCTGCTTACTGACATTTCTCTGCATTATACACTAGTATGTTGCCTCAGTTTAATGGTGATAGTATCCAGCGGGCTCAATCCCGAGATCCCATGATAAACCCTGTCCTGGAAGCCTTGCAGAGGGGGGAAGATGTGTCCACATTGTGCTCCTCTGACCTGAGAACTGCGTTGTTGTACAAAGAAGGACCAAAGGTGAAACTGATTAATAGGCTATTGTACAGAGAGACCGTGGGCGAAGAGGGGCGAGCAGTCAAACAGCAACTGGTGTTGCCCATTGCTCTTAGAGAACTGGTATTGAGGTCCCTACATAATCACATGGGACATCTTGGCATAGACCAAACCCTTGACTTAGTGCGGACTCAATTTTATTGGCCCAAAATGAGTGCTGACGTAGAGCAATATATTAAGACCTGCGGCCGATGTTTACAAAGGAAGGCCCTGCCTCAGAGAGCTGCCCCCCTGGTCAACATCACTACTAGTGCCCCTATGGAACTGGTTTGCATTGATTTCCTGAGTTTAGAACCAGATCTGAAGAATATCAACAACATATTGATAGTTTCTGACCATTTCATGCGGTACTCTCAGGCTTTCCCTACTAAAGATCAGAAAGCAACCACGGTGGCTAAAGTCCTTGCTGAGAATTTCTTTGTTCACTATGGGGCCACCCAGCGAATCCATTCCGATCAGGGAAGAGACTTCTGATTAAAGAAATGCTATCCTTGTGGGGGGTACGGAAGTCAAGAACCACCCCGTACCATCCCCAGGGCGAGCCCCAACTTGAGAGGTTCAACCGCACCTTGCTCGATATGTTGGGTACCTTGCACCCTAGAGACAAACCTAGATGGAGTCAGCAGATCAGCGCCTTAGTCCATGCCTATAACTGCAACAAAAGTGATGCTACTGGGTTTTCTCCATATAGACTCATGTTTGGAAGGGAAGCCAGATTGCCAGTAGATGTCTGTTTTGGGGTTTCTCCTGATTGGGTTCAAGCAGCTAATCATCTACAGTATGTGCAGAAGTTGAAGGCCCAACTCAATCATGCCTACCAGCTAGCTCAGACCATGGGTGCTAAACAGAATTTGGCCAATAAAGAAAGGTATGACAAGAAAGTGAAAGCAGTGGAACTGAAAGAAGGGGACCGAGTGCTATTGAGGAATTTGGGACTGCATGCTAAACATAAGATTGCTGACAGATGGCATCACCTCCCTCATATTGTTGTGGGAAAACTGAAAGATTTTCCTGTATATAAAGTGAGGCCTGAAAACAATTCAAAAGATGTGAAAACTATACACAGAAATCACTTGCTGGCAATCAAACAAATTTTGATAGAAGCTGAACGTCCCAATGCCCCCACCCCGGGCCTGTAACTAGAGCTGCTGCCAAGAAGAAACCAAGATGGGTCAACTCCTCAGAAACTAAATTAAAGAGGCTTCCTCCAACCCCCTGTGATGAGGTTGATCAACAGTCTGTGTCAGGGGACAGTGAGAATGATGCGGAGTATTACCCCTCTTATGAACTGAGTCAACTGTTCAGGGGCAATCCCCTAACTAACTCTGGGGATGAGGTTGGGCTTCCTGGACTGTCTGAGCCCCCAGCTTTATCCCTGGAGTCCATGCTTCCAGAAGATGAAGTGAGTGGTAGCAAGGGGCAAGAGGTGGGATCCTGGAGCCTGGCTGAATTATCTGGCCTGGCTGAACTGTCTGACTTTTCAGAAGAAGGAAGTGATATGGGGGAACTCTCTAGTGATATGCCAGAGCAAGAAGAATACTTTGAGTGCCCTGATAGCACCCCGGTAGTGCCAGAAATGTCCCTAGCTGAACCAAGCAGTGTGGGTCCTGACATAGAGGGTCCTGTTCCCGAAAGTACTATGGGCCCTGGGTCCCCTTCCCCTATGGAGGTTGCCCCTACTAAGTTAAGTGAGGCTGAAGTGGAATCGGGGCCTGCAGCAGGTTTACCTGAGACTTCTAGACATACTGGCCGAGAAGTACGGCCTGTAGTAAGGTTGAGTTATGAGTCCCCGGGTCAGCCTGTGGACCTGCCTTTAAATGTAGCCCATAAAGGAGTGTACGTGTCCCTGAGCACCTTGCCCAAGTTAGCCTTGGGAAATGATTCCCAACTGTTGGTATTACACTCTCAGTATACTGCTACTGCCCCAGTTAGCTCTCAGGTAGGTGACAGGGAGGGGCCCCCTTTATCCAAGTGTCCTGGGCAGGAGGTAATGACCTGATTTATGAAAGAAAGAGTTGTGGTATGGGTAATATTGTATAATCAAAAAGTAAACTGTGTGATACCGTACCAATGTATGTAACTAAAGGACTAATGTGCTGTTAATTGAAATTGTTTTGCCTTAAAGTGATTTAAGGGTAACCACTTGACACAGACGCCAAGTTATTTCCAGGCCAGGACGGGTGTAACCCCTCTGCAAATGGGGGTTCCTGGAAACCTCCCAGAGCTTGCCTAAAGGTTCCCTGTTTAACTGGGGTTCGGCCAGATGCCGCTAATTGTGGGCGTTGGGAGTGCTTTTACAGCCTCTAGTACTGTCTCTTTAAGAGCTGCCTGCTTGCAGGCTTCAGTGGTATGTACAAGGGGGAACGGGGTTTCCTTGCTCAAATCCCGCCTGAGCTGTGGGGAAATCGCTTCCTTTGAGTAGTCGCTGAAAAGCACAACAGGAGCCCTTTTGAAAGATGTAACTGTTTGGCTAGGATTAGTGGAATTACAGTTGTCTAACCTGCTTCCTTTGCAGCTGGGACTGTGTGCGTTTGGCCCTTCCATTTTGGACCTAGACTATTGAACTGGGCCAATGGGGAGAGAGAGGTGATTAAAATGGAGAATTGTTGAACCAACCAGGATCAGGACTCAATTTGGAGCCAGCTGGCCATTGGGGATATAGCCTGTAATTCTGGGAAATGAAGTCCTGGGCTAGGGCATCTTTTTGCACCAATGGGGGGGCAACATAAGTGACTGGCATCAGCAGCCCACCTATGGGATTGGGTGACGCCCGAATGGAGAGGCTTGCCCTAACTGCCGAGAGACAGAGATGCTGTGGTGGTGAGCGAGGAAGGAGCTCTTGGCTTCTGTGCTGCTGAGTTCACGCAGGAAGCGCATGTGGACAGCCAGAAATAGGCAATTTTGAACGCCAGCAAGTTTAGACTAAATTCACTAGGCAGCGGTTAGAGGAGGCTGTGCAAAAGTGCAGCTACTTACCAGGCTCACCCTGTAGAGGACTGGAGAACCTGCTTCAACCGCGCTCGGTCTGTCAGGACAAGTGAAGCTGCGTCATTTGGCCTGATGTGTGCAGTGAAAGTGATCAGGAGGTATACAGCAGCTGTCTGGTATGGTACCCCTCTGTCTCTCACATAAATGTGTGGAGAAGTGTTTGAATTCCAGGCTCGGTCCTGCGAGTGGTGTGAGAGCACTCTTCCTACTGGAGTCATGAGTACTAAATCAGGGTAGCTCCCTGTCCATTGTTCCTAGTAAGGGCAATACCTTCCGGTTTCTTTACTGGCTACACTAACTGAGTCTGCTGGTTCTATTTAATCTTCGTGGGAATCAAATGCTTGTTTCTGTGTCAGAGCCCCAACCAGCTGCATCAAGAGGCTAGCCTTTTATTGCCTGGGTACCCAGAAACATTGACTTACAGGTTAGGCCTGTGCACATGGCCCTAGAAAGATACATATATATTAGAGTGGTAAGCTAATTAACCTGATTGCCCCAGTCCTTGTTATCTCCCCCTAAATAAATCAGATTGGTTATTTTGCAAAGGTATACTGGCTGAGCTGTGTGTTTATGGTGAACTACTGCACTGTGAATATTGTGTAACAGCATCTTACTTTTCAGGGGGCCCCCAGAGCAAGCGGACTGGTTCAAGCCTGGGGGTAAGTGTATGCTGCTGGGACATTGGGGTTTACTCGAGTGGGCCACTCGTGGGAAGAAAGGGGGATCACAGTGGCCCAGAGGGCTGTGACCTGGTCATATCAGACTGTACCAACCCCAACCTCTGGGTAGGGCACCCACCATCAGATCCAGGCCCCTCAACCTTCTAGTGTCAGTGCAGGCAGGGGTAGTAGCCCTTGGGATAGTGCCCCCTAGGGGTTACACATGCTCCACAATTCATATGCCATTCTGGCAAAGTGTGTTTGCTCTATGAAGGCACCCGCAGTGAAGACCAAGGAGGATGCCGGGAACCTCCACAAAGGAGACTCACAGGAGGGTGGCATGGGACCCCACAGGGGAAGGAAACAACTCCTGGTGGGGGACTCCATTGTTAGGAGGGTAGAACTGGGGAAGGAAGGGAAGAGGGAGGTAAGGTGCCTGCCTGGAGCCATGGCTTGGAAGGACAGAGAGTGAATCCTCAGGATCACCGGAGCAGCTGCACAGGGGAGGGAGCTGGATGTCATTATCCACCTAGGGACAAATCACCTGGTTGAGAAAGGGATCAGAGCAGTGTAAGAAGAGTTTTTGGAGTTGGGGAGGGGCATTAGACAAGTAGCACACACGGTAACCTTCTCGGAGGTGCTGCCTGTCTATGGCATGGGTGAGACTAGGGTGCTCCACACCATGGAATTCAATCAGTGGTTGAAAAACTGGTGCAGAGCTCAGGGATTTGGCTTCATTGGGGACTGGGGGTCCACCTGGAGTGATGCGGGCCTATACTGGCACGATGGTCTGCATCTGTCCAGGGGGGGGAACCAGGATCCTAGGTGATAGGTTGAAATGCTTCATTGGCAAGCATTTAAACTAGCCAAAGGGGGAAGCACTGAAAAAGCACAGGGGAAATCCTAGCCCCCCCCAAAAAAAAAAATCAGGGTAGTAAGTGAAGTAAACACCAAGATAGAGATGTCGATAGGGAGAAGGGCAGGGGTAAATGGAGAAAACAACAAAGGCAATAAGGACAGGGATGGGGCAAAAAAGGGTAAGCCATCAAGAAATGGAGGGTAATGAGTACCAATGCCCATAGTCTGGGCAACAAGCTCCCTGAACTGGTGGCCTTGATGGAAGAGAGATGCCTGGATATCATGGCAGTCACAGAAACATGGTACTCAGAGAACCATGACTGGGATGTTAACATACCAGGGTACACAACCTACAGGAGAGGCAGGGAGGGGAGGAGAGGGGGAGGAGCAGCTCTTTATGTGAGAGAAGGGATAAAAGCAATGGAACAAAACAGTAAACAGGGAGAAGAGAAGGCACTGTGGGTCACCTTAGAGACTGGAAATGGCACCACAATCCACACAGGGGTTGTATACAGACCCCCATCTCAGGGGAGGGAATGGATAAAGATATGACAGAAGGCATCCTTAGGATGGCAGAGAACAGGGAGATACTGTTGATGGGGGACCTGAATATGCCAGATGTTAACTGGTGCACCTCTGCTGCAGACACATCCAAGAGCAGGGCCATTCTCAATGCCCTACAGGGGGCACCCCTCAGACAGCAAATTTTGTAACCCACTCATGAGGGAGCAATCTTAGACCTCATACTCTCAAATGGGGACAGTGAGAGGATCTCAGATCTAGAAGTGGGTAGCCATCTGGGAACAAGCAACCACCAAACAGTGTTGTTCACGATAAACTCAGCTACAGAATCAAGCCATACAAAAGTGAGGGTACTGGACTTCAGGAGGGCTGACTTTGGCAAGATAGGAGAGTGCCTTAGAAAAGCTAGCAAACAGGCAAGAAGGAGGGGTACAGCAGCAATGGGGAAACATCAAAACTGCCATCACAGAGGCAACAAGACTTTGTGTGAAGCAAATTAACAAATCAAAACTAAAGAAAAAGACACTATGGTTCTCAAAAGAGGTGGCAGGGAAGGTTATGGAGAAAAAGATAGCATTTAGGAAGTATAAGGAAACACAGAAGGAGCAGGACCAAGAACTGTACCAGTTAAGACAGAAGGAAGCAGGGAGGGAAGTCAGAATAGCAAAGGCCCAAACTGAGTAAAAGATAGCAAACTTGGTTAAGAAGGGGGATAAAACCTTTTATAGGTGTAACCCCCCTGCAAATGGGGGTTCCCAAAGGACTTCCAGGAGCTTGCTTGAATGCTCCAAGCCTGAATGGTGTTTGGCGTTTAAGCCATTTATCAGTGAGTGTTTTTAGAGCCTCTGGTACTGTCTCTTTAAGAGCTGTCTGCTTGCAGACATAATTGTTTGTATGGGGGACTGTGTGCTTCTCTGTTTGAGTACCACTCGAGCTGCTGCCAATTCACTCCATTTTGCAGTCACTAGGAGTCCAAGGGAACCTATCTGAAAGATGTAACTGTTTGCCAGAAATCATTTACAGTAATAATGAAATTACAGTTTGTCTAACCTGCTTTCTTTGCAGTCAGAACTGTGTCTGCCTAGTTCCCCATTCTGGTTTTGAACTGCTGAACTGGACCAATCAGTGTGGGGTAAGCTGGCTCTAAAATGGTGCCTTGGACGAATCAGAACTTGGACTCATAATCTGAGCCAGCCACAAGAGGATTGTATGGGCAGTGACTCTGGGAGATGTAGTTTAGACCTAGCCTTTTTGGACCAACAGCAGCAGTCTATTGTGAGTGACAGCCAATCCAGTCAAGAACTGGGAGGAACTCAAAGGAAGTGCCCGGTTTTGTCAGTTGGAGTTTCAGTTTAGCTCTGGGAGTGAAAGGAAAGACCCTGTGCTCCTTCAGTACAATTTCAGTCAAAAACGTGTAAGGCCCAGAGTTCGGTCTGCAGCTTGTGTAACTGCTTGTTAGGACTGAATCCGCCCTGTGAAAAGAATCAGAGGATCTCTGAAGAGTAGAAACCAGGGCTCACCTGTAGAAGACTGGAGAAATTGTTGAATTGCACTCGGTCTGTCAGAAACTGAATCTGCTGTGTGTTCTCCCGGTATTGTGCAGTAATTGCGATCGGGATAGAGAGCAGCCTGCCTGGTATAGTACTTCTTTTTACCATATAAATGTGTGAAGAGTCTCGTGGAGCTCAAGAGTAGCCCTGCTGACGTTGAAGGACCCTATCTTGTTTGGAGGTCGTGAGTACTAATTCAGGGTCACTCCCTGTTAGTTACCACATTAAATCCAAATGGAATCACTGTACTGCTGACTGTTTAAACTAATTTTCTTTTCACTGTGTGAAAGGGCCCTACCAGCTGCCACGGTTTGGACTAGCCACTAGGGCTTGGGTACCCAGGGACAGTAACTGGTAGGGATAGGCCTGCACAGAGCCATAGGTAGATAGTAAAGTGATAAGCTAATTAACCTGATTTCCCTGTCCTTGTTATATCCCTAAATAAATCAGAGCTGCTTGTTTCAGCAAAGTTATACTGCCTGAGGTATTTTGTCTATGTTAAAGTACTGTACTGTGATTGTTGCACTGTATCTTATTTCACAGGAGGTCCCAGTGCCGGAACTAGTCCTGGGGGTAAGTGTATACTGATGAAGGTAATTCTGATATATTGTGTGGGCCACTAGTGGGAAGAAGGGGGTTGCAGTGTCCAGAGGGCTGTGACCAAGTAAGTTTAACTATTGCAAACCCTGACCTCTGGGTGGAGGCACCGCCATTGGATCCAGGCCCCTCAACCTGTTAGTGGCAAATCAGGCAGGGGTAGTAGCCCCTGGGATAGCGCCATCTAGGGGTTACATCTTGGAGGCTCACCGCTGGGATTGTGTGTCCTCTAGTGGCCATATTTACGAACCACTGTTAAGGAAAAAAAAATGGGTACCCCGACAGAAGTGGCTGTGCAGCTGGTGGAGGTGGTGTACTGGGAGGAGATCGACCCCAAAATGCTATGCTTATCCTGGACATCCCCTGGGTATCAATAGGACACTGTGCAGGCAGTACTTTCAAGGTGGAAGGTTTACAAAACCCTGTGGTGGTGGGTTGGCATGCTAATCTGCTCACCCACACTTTCCTGGCCCTAGTAGAGTTTAAGGATCCCATAGATAGCTCCAAAGTGCCACAGACCATTACCCCAGAGGGAGCCCTCACTGCTTGGAGTGATAACTAAGGACAGTAAAGACCGGGGTGGAATGAGCCCCACCATTATCTGAAACTTTTGAGGAGAAATTTGCTAAATGGTTGCTGGGGAGGGAAAACTGTGGAGGACTTGAAGAAACTATTCTTGCCACCTGGGGTGTTCCTCCCCAACACCCTCTCCCGCTCCAGTACCCATAATGGTGGCTGAACCAATGCAGACTCCTATTTCTGCACCTGCCATTAGTCCGACTCTACGAAGGATGAGGATCTTCTCTGGCACCCTACCCCCCCCAAGGAGATGACTGGGAACCTGGATAGACCATGTTGCCCCCAAGTGCTAGAATGGCAATGCTCGGAAGCGGCGAAAGAGGGTTAGTGAGAGCCTCCGAGGTCCCGCCCTGGCTACCATCTGTGCTAAACGGGCCAGTAACCCTGAAGTGACTGCACAGGTCTATCTTGAGGCCCTGGAGAATGTATGGGAGCCCAGATTCAGATGAAGACCTATGGTGGAAGTAAGAGATGCACAACAGTACCAAGGGAGTTGTTGTCTGTGTATGTATCTCGGCTGGAAAAATTGTTGCAAGAATGCCTCAGAAAGAGGTAGTTTGCCAGCGATTGAACTGGACCGAACCAGGCTGGACAGGATCCTTAAGTCTGCCCCTTCTCAGAACTGCTGTTGCTTCATTCGCCTGGCAAATCGACTGGAACCCCACCTCCTATGATGAGTTAATGAGAGAAATTCAGGAGTTGAGAAAAGGCAACCTCGGAGGGACCTGCACGCAGCTGCGGCTACGACCCGAGTGACTGAGGGTGACCCATCAAGTGAAGTTCAGGGGCAGAGGTTGGCAGTAAATGAGTGCTCTGACAAGGAAAAGATATGCCACAATGGGGCGAACTGTTGAGAGGATCCGGGAATTCAAAAACAGTCCCTTGTATGAAGCACGCCTGCAAGTCACAGACCCTGAAATATATCCGACTGCATCTGCTATGGGGTGGGGTACCCACCATGTATCTCCTGCTGATAACAGCTCCGAACTCGATTCCTTGACCATGGAAGGGAGAAACTGACAAGATGTCTCCAAATGCTTATCACGCCGAGACAGAGATGGCACCAAGGTTTCCAGTTAGTAATACCCCCCCCTGGCTCCCAGTGTGGTGCCTCGGCCAGCTCAAACTCAGAAAGTATGTTTTGCTATAATTGTGGGAAAGATGGGCACATGAAAAGGGAATGCCGGTCCCCAAAAGACACTGACAAAGTTGCATATAGGCTACAAGGAGAGCTTGGGAGAACAAATCAGTGGTTAAGAGGTGCACGAAATGATCCCAGTGAGGGCACCAAAATGCTAACTCACGTCCTTTGTGGCAAGGTCAGTTGCCCAGGCCCCACCACCGCCTCCAGACTGGTCCAGAATAGTGGGTCCCTCCATGGAGACCACTGTAAGGTGAATGGAGTGTCTACAAGAGCTGTATTAGACAGTGGCTCCCAAGTGACAATTATGTTCCAGGATTGGTATCAGAAGCATTTGTCAGGCGTACCCTTACAACCATTAGAAGGACTGCATGTATGGGGTTAAGTGAGAAGGCCTACCCTATTCGGGTATATCCGAATTTGGCTGTCTTTCCCCACCTCCGTGGCTGGAGTGGCCGAACAAGTAGAGACCCTAGCCTTAGTGTGTCCCCCCACTGGACTGTATGATGGTGTCCCTTTGTTGATTGGAACAAATGCTCATATGTTCGGAAGGCTGGCACAGTTGTGTTATGAAAAACAGGGGTCAAAGACTAGTAGAGCTTTAAGAGTTCCGGCTTTAATTAAGAAGACCTATGAGGCACAGAGAGATGCTGAAAAAATAGAACCAGAGGAACCGGTCGGAATTGTATGGAAGAAGGATCCTGAGTCTCTGATCCTGGCGCCAAATGCCCGGTGTACCTTACAGGGAGAGGTCCGTATCAGAAAGGATGTTAAGAATAAAATATTAATGTTGGATGCACCAGGCGATGGAAAATTGCCAGAGGGACTGCTGGTCAAGCCTAGTATTTTGCCGCTAGAGCCCATGCTTATGCCAGAAGGGTAATGGTCCAAGTTCATAATGTGTCTGAAAGAGACATTCGAGTAAATAGAGGTTGCATCCTGGCTAATGTGCATTGTGCAGACACTGCAGTGCTACCCAGCAGCAGAGTTTGAGGAAGAATGACAGAGTAACGCCTGACTTGTTTGATTTTGGCGATTCCCGTTGCCAGCTGAATGGAAAGTGAGGATCAGTGAGAAGCTTGCCCAGAGAGACCAGGTGTTTTCTTTAAAGGAATAGGATGTAGGATGCGTGCAAGGAGCTGAGCACAATATCCGGCTGCATGACGAAAGACCATTTCGTGAGAGGTCTCGACGCCTGGCACCTGCTGACATAGATGATGTGAGACGGCATCTGCAAGAGATGTTAGCTGCTGGTGTAATACAAGAATCCAGAAGCCCTTATGCTTTCCCCATTGTGGTAGTGAGGAAAAAGAATGGGACAGTAAGGATGTGTAGATTATCGCACCTTAAACCGCGGACTATCCTGATCAGTACACAATGCCCGCATTCAGGATGCTTTGAACTGCCTAAGCGGGAGCAAGTGGTTCTCTGTGTTGGATCTCCGTAGTGGGTACTACCAGATCCCGGTGGCCCCAGGAGCATCTGGAGACAGCCTTTATCTGTCCGCTATGGCTTCTATGAATTCATGAGGATGCCTCAAGGATTTCAGGTGCCCCAGCCACTTTTCAACGATTGATGGGCGTGCAGTGGGGACATGAACTTACTAGAGTGCCTGGTATACCTAGATGATGCTATTGTGTTTGGCAGCTCACTGGAGGAACATGAGAGCAGATTATTTAAGGTATTGGACCGACTGGAGGACTTTGGCCTTAAACTGTCCATTGATAAGTGTCAATTCTTTCAAACATCAGTAAAGTATGTGGGACACATAGTATCCACCGAGGAATAGAGACCGACCCAAGTAAAGTTGAGGCCTTGACCACCTGGCCACAGCCAAAAATCTAAAGAACTGCAAAGATTCCTGGGATTCTGTGGTTATTATCGGTGCTTCATCAAGGACTATTCAAGAGTGATCCGCCTTTACTTAACCTTACTCAAGGGTATCCCCAACCCACAAAAATACCAAAGTCAGCGTCCCTCAAGACTGAAAGAGTGTATTTTCATCCAGTGATGTATTTGGGAGCCCGCTGGACTCCTGATTGTGAGACTGCTTTTCATGAGATCATATATCAACTTACCCATGCTCCAGTGCTGGCCTATGCCGATCCAAGAAAACCTTATGTCCTGCACACTGATGCTAGCTTGCAAGGGTTGGGGGCTGTGTTGTACCAAGAGCACGAAAATGGCCTGAGACCAGTGGCCTTTGCCAGTAGAAGCCTGACCCCATCTGAAAAGAACTATCCTGTACATAAGTTAGAGTTCCTAGCTTTGAAGTGGGCAATTGTTGACCAATTCCATGAGTACTTGTATGGGGCTAAAATACTAGTAAAACTGACAATAATCCTTTGACCTATGTGCAGACCTCAGCTAAGTTGGATGCCACTGGCCATAGGTAGCTTTCTGCATTATCTACATATGACTATGCTCTCGAATACCGAGCAGGTCTGAACCACATAGATGCTGATGCTCTCCCGGAGGCCTGTTCCCAGAATGATTGGGTCCAATTGGCAGAACCTGACATTCGGGCACTCTGCCGGAAGTTTGAGAGGGAGGAACAAATGTCCACAGGACGCAGTGGACTGCATGGTGGATTGCTTGGGACCCTCTGAGGTTGCATACCTGCTGCTTGTGCCACTTTTCTGCAATAGACATTGGTGCACTGCCTCAGCTGGACAATGACAGTATTGGCGGGCTCAATCCGCAATCCCATGATCAAAGCAGCTTTAGAAGCCTCTATGCAGGAAAAGATGTGTCCAAATTACGCTCCACTGATTTGAGAACTGCACTGTTATAAAAAGAAGGTCCTAAGTTGAAACTGATCAATAAACTGTTATACAGAGAAACAGTAGACAGAGGGGACAAGTAGACAAACAACAACTAGTGCTGCCCACTGCCTTGAGACTCAGTACTGAGGTCTTGCACAACCACATGGGGCACCTTGGTATAGATAGAACACTTGACTTGGTGAGATCCAGATTCTATTGGCCTAAGATGGGGGCTGATGTGGAGCAACACATTTGAACTTGTAGTAGCTGCTTACAGAGGAAAGCTTTGTCCCAGAGGCTGCCCTTGTTAACATCACCACCAGTGCACCCATGGAGCTGGTCTGTATTGATTTTCTGAGTTTGGAGTCAGATCAAAGAAATATCAGTAATGTGCTGGTGGTCACTGACCATTTCACGAGATATGCCTAAGCTTTCCCCACAAAGACCAGAAAGCATCCACTGTGGCCAAAGTACTTGTAGAAAACTTTTTGTTCACTAGGGGCTCCACAAGAATCCATTCTGATCAAGGGAGAGACTTTGAGAGTTGTATCATCAAAGAGATGCTTTCTCTGTGGGGAGTGCGAAAATCCAGAACCACTCCTTACCACCCCAGAGGGACCCACAGCCTGAACGTTTCAACGACTTTGCTAGATATGCTAGGCACCCTGCACCCAAGGACAAGCCTAGATGGAGCCAACAAATTAGCACCCTGGTACATGCTTATAACTGCACCAAAGTGATGCCACTGGGTTCTCCCCTACCGCCTGATGTTTGGAAGAAGCTCGACTACCAGTAGATGTGTGTTTTGGGGTCTCTCCTGATGGGGTTCAAGCTGACAACTATTTACAGTATGTGCAAAAGTTAAAGGCCCAGCTAACTCATGCGTACCAACTGGCTCAAACCATGGCTGCCAAAAGAAATCTGGCCAACAAAGAACGGTATGATAAAAGGTGAAAGCACAGGAACTCCAGGAGGAGATCGGGTATTACTAAGAAATCTGGGACTGCATGGCAAACACAAGATTGCTGACAGATGGCACCATCTCCCTCACATTGTAGTGGGCAAACTAGATGATCTGCCAGTGTACAAAGTAAGGCCTGAGAACAATTCAAAAGATGTAAAACAATGCATAGAAATCATTTACTGCCCATTGGACAAATCCTGATTGAGTCTGAGCCCCAGAAGATGCCCCCTCTGGACCCAGTGACTAGAGCCGCTGCTAAGAAAAGATCAAGGAAGTCTGCACCTACAGAAGCAGAGTTAAAGTGTTCCCCTGCACAAGTCCCAGTTGAGCATGACTGTCAGTCCATATCAGAAGAAAGTGAGAGTGACTTTGAATACTATCCTTCTTACAAACTGAGTCAATTATTTCAGGGCAATCCCCTAGTCAATACTGGAGATGAAGCTGGGCCTTCTGGACTGTCTAAGCCCCCAGCTTCATCCCTGGAGCCAATGCTCCCAGAAAGTGAAATGCAAAGCATCAGATCAGATGAAATGGAATCATTGTGCATGGTTGAACTGTTTGAGCTTTCAGGGGAGGAAAATGATAGATTGGGGCAGACTGGTGATACACCGAACAAGAAGAGTATTTTGAGTGCCCTGACAGTCCACTGCCAGTGTCCAAAGCTCTCCATGCAGAGCCAAATGTTGTGGACTCAGAAACTGTAACTCCTGGAGCTGAAAAGTGCCCCAAGTTCTAGCCTCTCTACCCCCATGGAGACTCCCCTGACAAGTGAGGACAATGCTGAAAATGAGGCTCAGAGTGCAGAGACTGTAACAGTTCCCCTAGAAAGACTGGTCGAGCTGTAAAGCCTGTGGTGCACCTCAGTTATGATTCACTTGGGAGGCCTGTGGACTTGCCTCTCAATGTTGTCCATAAAGGAGTGTATGTGTCCCGAGCTCATTGCCCAAACTGAGCATCAGTGCCAACTCAAGTTACTTGTGTTGCCTCTAAGTATGGTGCCCTTGCCCTGTCCAGCCCCAAGGTAACTGATAGGGAAGGGCCCCCTCTCTTCAGGTTTCATGTACAAGAGGTAATAACTTGAGTTATGGTACAATGTGTGTGTAATACTATGTAAAGGGTGACGTACTGCAATGTTTCAGAAATGTGTTCTTGGTAAAATGATGTATTGACTGATGATTACATGTGTGAGCCTAATGCAAATGTATATGGTTGCAGTTAAAACTTATGGGGGTACTTGCTTGGACGCGACGCCAAGCTTTCCCAGGCCAGGAAGGTGTAAGCCCTCTGCAAATGGGGGTTCCAAAGGACTTCAGGAGCTTGCTTGAATGCTCCAAGCCTGAATGGTGTTTGGCGTTTAAGCCATTTATCAGTGAGTGTTTTAGAGCCTCTGGTACTGTCTCTTTAAGAGCTGTCTGCTTGCAGACATAATTAATTTGTATGGGGACTGTGTGCTTCTCTGTTTGAGTACCACTCGAGCTGCTGCCAATTCACTCCATTTTTGCAGTCACTAGAGTCCAAAGGGAACCTATCTGAAAGATGTAACTGTTTGCCAGAAATCATTTACAGTAATAATGAAATTACAGTTTGTCTAACCTGCTTTCTTTGCAGTCAGAACTGTGTCTGCCTAGTTCCCATTCTGGTTTTGAACTGCTGAACTGGACCAATCAGTGTGGGGTAAGCTAGCTCTAAAATGGTGCCTTGGACGAATCAGAACTTGGACTCATAATCTGAGCCAGCCACAAGAGGATTGTATGGGCAGTGACTCTGGGAGATGTAGTTTAGACTTGCGCCTTTTGGACCAACAGCAGCAGTCTATTGTGAGTGACAGCCAATCCAGTCAAGAACTGGGAGGAACTCAAAGGAAGTGCCCGTTTTGTCAGTTGGAGTTTCAGTTTAGCTCTGGGAGTGAAGGGAAAAACCCTCTGCTCCTTCAGTGCACAGTTTCAGTCAAAAAGCGTGTGTAAGGCCCAGAGTTCGGTCTGCAGCTTGTGTAGCTGCTTGTGAGACTAGATCCGTCCTGTGAAAGAATCAAGGGATCTCTGAAGAGTAGAAACCAGGCTCACCCTGAGAAGACTGGAGAAATTGTTGAATTGCACTCGGTCTGTCAGGAACTGAATCTGCTGTGTGTTCTCGGGTGTGTGCAGTAATTGCGATCGGGATGAGAAGCAGCCTGCCTGGTATAGTACTTTCTTTTTACCATATAAATGTGTGAAGAGTCTCGTGGAGCTCAAGAGTAGCCCTGCTGACGTTGAAGGACCCTATCTTGTTTGGAGGTCGTGAGTACTAATTCAGGTCGCTCCCTGTTGAATGCCATATTAAATCCAAATGGAATCACTGTACTGCTGACTGTTTAAACTAATTTTCTTTTCACTGTGTGAAAGACCTCTACAGCTGCCATGGTTTGGACTAGCCACTAGGGGCTTGGGTACCCAGGGACAGTAACTGGTAGGGATAGGCTAGTGCACAGAGCCATAGGTAGATAGTAAAGTGATAAGCTAATTAACCTGATTTCCCTGTCCTTGTTATATCCCCTAAATAAATCAGAGCTGCTTGTTTCAGCAAAGTTATACTGCCTGAGGTATTTGTCTATGTTAAAGTACTGTACTGTGATTGTTGCACTGTATCTTATTTCACAGGAGGTCCCAGTGCGGAACTAGTCCTGGGGGTAAGTGTATACTGTGAAGGTAATTCTGATATATTGTGTGGGCCACTAGTGGGAAGAAAGGGGGTTGCAGTGTCCCAGAGGGCTGTGACCAAGTAAGTTTAACTATTGCAAACCCTGACCTCTGGGTGGAGGCACCCGCCATTGGATCCAGGCCCCTCAACCTGTTAGTGGCAAATCAGGCAGGGGTAGTAGCCCCTGGGATAGCGCCATCTAGGGGTTACATAGGTACATCAGGGAGCATATAAAGATAAAGATAAAAAGATGGATAGTGAGGCTGAATAGAATGGACGGTGGGTGGGCAGAGAGGGACAGTGAAAAAGAAGGGATACTGAATGAATACCTCTGCTCAGTATTCACGGAAGAGGAGGAGGGGGAGGTACCTCATCCAATTAACAGAAGCACTCTGGATAGGGGGGGTCGATCCCAGTCCTTTCACAGAAGAAAGGGTTCTGAAAGAACTCCTAAGAATGAAGGTGGACAAAGGAATGGGGCCTGACAGGATTCACCCCAGAATTCTAAAAGAATTAAAGGGAGAACTAGTGACACCACTGACTATCCTTTTTAACAAATCATGGGAGGATGGTGTGGTACCTGAGGACTGGAGGAAGGCAGATGTGATTTCCCTTCACAAAAGTGGGAGCAAGACAGAGGCAGGAAACTACAGACCTGTCAGTTTGACCTCTGTGGTAGGGAAAGTGATGGAATTGCTTCTGAAGGAAAGAACTGTTGAGTACCTAGAGGTCAGTGGGGCACAGGACCCAAGGCAGCATGGGTTCACAGTGGGAAGGTCATGTCAGATGAATCTAATCAATTTCTTTGACTGGGTGACCAAAGTAGTAGACCAGGGAGGGGCTGTGGATATGGCCTACCTAGACTTTAGCAAGGCATTTGACACAGTCCCACACAAAAGATTAATAAACAAATTAATCAGCCTGAGAGTGGGTCCCAGGGTGGTAGCCTGGGCAAAACATTGGCTGGACAACAGGACACAGAAGGTAATTGTAAACTGAGTCCACTCTGAAAAAAGGGGGTTAGTAATGGAGTACCGCAGGGTTTAGTACTGGGTCCAGTCCTTTTTAATGTATTTATAAGTGACATTGCAGAGGGACTGGAAGGAAAAGTATGCCTCTTTGCAGATGACACATAAGATCTGCAACAGAGTTGATACACAAGGAGGCGTGGAAAGGATGAGAAGGGACTTGGCAAGGTTGGAGAAATGGTCAGAAGTATGGCAGCTTGGATTTAATGCAAAAGCATGCAAAATAATGCACCTGGGAAACAAAAAACCAGGGAAAAAGTACACGATAGGGGGGAGTAACAACAATAAAACTGGAAAGGGACCTGGGGTAATCATATCAGATGACCTTAAGGTTGGCAAGCAATGTGAGAAGGCAGTAGGGAGGGCTGGGGATACTGGGATGTATAGGGAGAGGCATCACCAGCAGAAAACAAGAAGTTGTTCTCCCTCTGTACAGACAGTTGGTGAGACCCCATCCGGAGTACTGCATCCAGTTCTGGAGACCCCATCTCTGCAATGACATAGACAGGATAGAGGCAGTCCAGAGGAAGGCAACTAAAATGGTGCAAGGTCTGCAAGAGAAGCCATACGAGGAGAGACTAAAGGAGCTTAATATGTATACCCTTGAGGAAAGGAGGAGAGGGGACATGATAGAGACTTTAAGTACAAAGTCCAAAGGGTAGAATCTTTTCGGAAAAGAGATGCAAGAACCAGGGACACAATTTGAAGATAGAGGGACGGCTCAGGGCAATGTGAGGAAGTATTTTTTCACAGAGAGGGTGGTGGATGCATGGAACAGCCTTCCTGAGGGGGTTGTGGGGTCTAAAACTGTGGGAGAATTCAAGAATGCATGGGACAGGCATAAGGTAATTCTTGTGGGGTTAGGAAAAAATAGGCTGTTGGCTAACTAGGATCTGCAGCTTATCCTGTAGGTAGGGAAATGGGCAGACTAGGTGAGCCAAGCGGTCCTTATCTGCCATCAAAGTCTGTGTTTCAATGCTAAGGCTAAATCCAGTGAAATGGACATTGACACTAAATGTTTACATTTTTATTAATGTGTGTGTTCTACTACAAAATTAGCATTGATTTTACTGTGATATATAAGTAACAACTTCCTGCAGTGTGAGCTCTAGGCACACTTATATTTCTTTCAGGATCTATGCAGCTGTACACTCCAGTGATGACATTCATGGCCTTACAACAAGGTTGCAGTTTAGTTACTGTACTTCACATACCTTTCATGCCAAAGTTGAAAAACCTTTCCCAGAATTCATATGCCACAATAAAGATAGTGCCGATGGGATAGTTCGTGTTACGGAGAGTCTGAGTTTGAAAATAATAAAACAAAGAAAACAAACACACAATTTTGGACCTTAGTGACATCATACATAGAAATTCAAACACAAGTTAGGTAGTAGTGGTTGGTTAATAAACTGCTCCAGATTTTTAAATATTGCACAAAATACACCAATATGTTACTGGTTCTCTTGTATCAGATCAAAAGTCACACATCACAGTATTAGTGGCTCAGTAGATAGCATGGATGGCTCTGGGGCTGAATGATTTAAAGTTTGTGGGTTCTAGTTCCACATCAAGTACCTGGTGTGATACCCATAACTGACACTGTAGTGTAGTATAAGAGGGGATGCTGCACTGTTGAGGCGCCATTCTTCAGATGAGAAGTTGAATCTAAGTTCATTCTCCCATCACTGGTTATTGTCTAGGTGAAAGCTAAGGATCCCATGGCACTTACTGAAGAAGAGAGGGGTGGTTTATCCAGTTTACTGGCCAACATTCCCTCACCTCTTGTCAATAAAACAGGTCCATGTAACCAACCCCACAATGTATCTAGAAACAAGCTATCACATCGTAGTGTGCTTTTCCTGGTCAAAAATTACAAATATGCCACACTGGGGAAAAACACAATGCTGAGTAAAGAGAGACACATGGGGTCTAGGTAGACCAAGGCCAATATGAAAGCAAGGGAAACTACACTGGCAGTAGCAGAGGAAGTGACTCATGGGGTGCCAGGCAGAGAAAAACACAGTGTCAGAAAAACTTGAAGTGGTCTTGGTTCCTCCAGGTGGTGTTATTACCTGTTTGGTATGCCCAGCTAAACCAGGGCTGGCCTGAACCAGGGCAATAGGAAGAGTAATGCATTATCACTGTCAGAAGTGGCATCAACACTAGGGCATGCATGTAACATGTTAAGTTTAACCGACATGTCTGACATTATTGATTTAGAGATATGCAAGGTACATTATGAAGTTATGAGAATGAGTCAAGCTGGAGCCATGGCTGATGTCTGGCTTGACTCCCTGGTTTCACTCTAAAAAGTCAAAACATAAGCTGAGCTGTGGGAATCTACAACAGTAATACACAGCAAAAAAACTGGACACTCACCACCAATAAATATGACAGTCTTAATCCATAAAAAGATTTAGAGTGCCATCTTTATTCATTGCCAAACATACATGCAGATGCCCACTATTGCTTAACGGTGACAGTGTGCATCTGTGTGTATGTTCAGTGCTTAATAAAGATGTCACTTAAAATCTTTTTATGGATTAAGACTGAGCATCATATTTGCTGGTGGACAGTGCCCAAATTTCTAGTTGTGTGTTCTGTTTTAGTATTTAGAGCACCACCCTCTCAGTGCAACTTTCTTTTTGTATGACCGAGAACAGTGGGCCCTATGCACGGAGGTAGGAAGTGGGTCCACACCTTGTATGTCTGGCATGTAGCTCACTATGCACCCACCCAAGCCCACTGCACCCCCTGTGCTGCATTCTCTACTGGATGTCCAACCCTCCTCCACACCGGATCCCTGGCGGCATGCAGACCTATGTGCAGGGGGCAGACTGGGGGAGGCACCGAGGTCTGTGTTGGCACTCCGCGGGATATAGTAACATGCAGAGTGCCAGGGGAAGGTGTCAGCTCCTACACAAGGTTGGGGCCACCATAAAGGTGGGGGGCCAGGTACACGGCCCCCCAGGAGTTACAGCTGTGGGCTGCGGTGATGTGGTGGGATCATGCACTCCCCCACCATGGAAGCCCTTGGGCACACCAAAAGGCCAGCAGGCTGTCGGCTGGGTACTTGACCCCCACACCACATTTGGTGCTCTGTGCAACAGCATCCTTACTAGTGCCCACAGATGCAAGTGATCCACTGTGGGTTCTACCAGATCCACGGCCCTACACCCAACTGCCCTGTGGGCCTACACACTGGAGAGGGGCAGGCCCACATATGGGAGTTGCATGGTGGCCACTATTCATGAATGTGTCCAACCACAGCTCTCCTGTGGATGCGGAGCTGCGCAGGTGGAGTACATGCCTCAGGTGTGTATTACCCGCCCGTTAGTGCATAGAGGCCAGTAATATCAGAAATACTCATATTCCCATATATTTGTATCACTTAAAATTTATATACCCATGATCCCATAGTCTAGAGGCGGGGACAAATAACCTGGTTTCTTGATTTCCTGTTCTCATTGATGTCACAGGCTTGTTTTAGCTACTGTACATAAATCCGATAATCGTGAGCAGTTCATAACTGGCTCAGCTCAGGCTTGGCTCATATCTGCTTATAAACTTTGATCTGAACCAAAGCTATGAACTATGCTTCATCCTGGTTTTAACTTCCTTTTACTTTTCCAGTTCTACAGTGATCTAATAACCTCTTGTTAGAGCAACTCAACTGGGAGCCATAAGAAGATGATTGTATACCAAGGTGTTTAACGCTCATTACAGTCTTTAATGGGAGCCAACTGCAAGTCAATTGGGTTGTTTATTGCAGTACATGACACATGAACTTGGTATAACAGGGTTTGCTACTGTATGGTAAGGAAATACTGTATTTTAGTATGATAATAAAATAAGAATAGTTCTAAAAGAGATATCTAGAGGATACACAATGACCCCACTCAGAAAATGCTATTTATTATCATGAGTGAAGGAGCAGGAAAAAAACTCATGAGGGGCAGAGTTAACGTGAAGTGGCCCACTTTGTGCTTTGCATAGTGTCTACTAAGAAGCCGCTTCCCGCTGTGCCTACATTCGTGAAGTTCACTTTACAAATTCAACACTTTGTGGTAAAAACATAGCCAAAAGTGGGTAATTATGAAGTACTTGGGGTGGTTTACCAGTTGTTAAGCCAACCCTTGAGTGCAATAAAAGTAGTTATACAGACATTTTCTATACATTTGTGCTACATTCATAAGTTTTAAATATAGAAACTATACTTTGCTAGTTTAGAAAAAAAAATTACTTTTTGATACCCTTTCTCAGTTTGGAGTCAAACCCTTTATTATGTTTGCTTGCACGCATGTGCAAGAAACATAGTGCCATCATCCGAGTTTTCCAGAGGTGTGTCAGCCTCTTCCAATTCAGTCAGTGTGTTTTCCAGCATGGTCGCAGTGCTCCAATCACTGCTTCAGCTGTCTATGACAGCAGCTGAAAATGCAGTGGCATACAGTTGAAAGGGAGAGCTCTGCTTCAGTGAACAGAGCTCCCCCCTCAACACGCACGCACGCATATTGCATGCTCACGCGCTCCCCCCCACACACATACTGTATAGCTGACGGGGGTGCCCAATGCCCCATCGGCTCCACGCTGCCCCCAAAATCTTTAGGTGCCACGCTGGGAGCCCACCCCAGCGTGGCACACGTCCATATGGCCGACGAGGGTGCCCAATCCCCTGTTGGCTCCAGGCCCCCCAAACAGCCTTACAGCTGTCATGCTGGGAGCCTACCCCAGCATGGCACAAGTCCATATGGCCGACGGGGGTGCCCAATCCCCATCGGCTCCAGCCCCCAAACAGCCTTCTAGCTGTCACGCTGGAGCCACCCCAGCATGGCAAAGCGTCCCCGTCGTCTTCCTGAAAAAAACCCTGTAAAAAGAGAAAGTGTTCCTCGGCGTTCTCCCAGCCACCCGCACTCCACCCACTGCACACCTGCCTCCCACACCCCCTCACCCCATACTTACCTCCACGACGATATTCGGTGGACCGGGAACACGTCTGCACTCTTCAAAGCCGACCACGAACTGAGGAAATGCTGGTAAGCTGTATAATGTAATAGATAGGGTGTTTTCAACTTTGCTGCATATCTCGGGCATTTTTTGGAATTTTTGCATCAAATTTTCAACACGGGTTTTGGGACCCCTTCTCATGAATGCTGCCACTGTCATGGCGTTAATCAGGCCTGAAGGGTGATTTCACAGTCACTGCATGAAATCAACTTTCAGGACTGATTAATGAAACGATACTGACAGTGTTCATAAGGTGAGCTCTCAAAAAGCCTATTTTGAAAATTTGTTGGAAAAATTCTTAAAAATGACTGTTTTATGAGCGTGCGTTGCGCAGTTCCTATGCACGCCCATAAGTTCACGAATTTTCAATATTTTCACTCCAGATTTTCAACATTGCCATTTTACCACACCTCCTTATGAGCAGTATAGCTGTCATTTTTTATATCTTGCCCAAAATGTGTTTCCGCCCATGTAGCGCACAATGGTGCAGTCGGTGTATGAAATCAATGCACGGAACACATTAAGAAAATCACAGTGACACTGTTCATGAGCAGAGGTCTTAAAATGGCTATGTTGAAAATTTGGTGAAAAAATTCCCAAAAATAACTGTTTTAGGAGTGCACGTTGCGCAGTTCCTACGCACGCTGGCAAGTTTGCGAATTTGTAATATTTGCACGCCAGATTTTCAACAGTGCCATTTTACTACACTTCCTTATGAGCAGTACAGCTACCATTTTTCACATCTCACCCAAAATGTGTTTCCGCACATGTAGCGCACAATGGTACAGTCGGTGTGTGAAAACGATGTTTGGGACAGATTGAGAAAATCACAGTGACACTGGTCATGTCATGAGCAGAGGTCTTTAAAATGGCTATGTTGAAAATTTGGTGACAAAACTCCATAAAATGACTGTGTTACGAGTGAGCATTGTGCAGTTTCCATGCACCATCGTAAGTTCGTGAATTTGTAATATTTTCAGTCCAGATTTTCACCAGTGGCATTTTTCCACACCTCCTTATGAACAGTACAGCTGTCATTTTCCACAACATGGCGAAATGTGTTTTCAGCTTTCAGCGCAGAAATGCATAGTCGCTGTGAGAAATCATTGTTCAGGACAGATAAAGAAAATCACACTTACACTGTTCATGATTGGAGGTCCCAAAATGCCTGTGTTAACAATCTGCTGTAAAAAAAAAAAAAAAACTAGTTACATTATGGGTGTGCGCTGCACAGTTTCTACACACGCTCGTGACTTCACCAGTTTTTTTAATATTTTCACAGCAGATTTTCAACATTGCCATTTTTTACACCTCCCCATGAACAGTACCGCTGTCATTTTTCACATCCTGTTCAGAATGTGTTTTTGCACCTGTGGTGCCAAATGCCATAGTCGCTGTGCAAAAGCAGTTTTCGGCTAACAAACTGATATTGCCACTGTTCATGAAGTGGGGGTCACAAAAAACATGTTGAAAATTTGGAGTGAAAGTACCAATGAATGCCTGAGGCGCTAGGGTTTCCGACCATAATGCCCCACCCTGTAGAGAATGACAGGCATCAGAGGTGTGACTTGGGATTCTTGCCTGTAATGCTCATACTATTCCACCCCATCCACCCTGCAGCCAGAGAGAGGCATCAAGGTGTGCCTCGGACTCTTGGCCCCAAACTTCACCCCATTCTCCTATACCGCACCCATCTCACTGTATTTCCTGATGGAATGGGGTGCGCATGAGGGCCAAAGACCCCAAGGCACACCGTGACACTTGTCAGTGTCTGCAGGGTAGGGTGTGGTGAAATGGTGTGGTCGTTATGCCTGACGACCCAAAGACACATCCCAATGCCTGTCACTCTCTACAGGGTGGTGGTGGGGTTGGCTTCAGTTCAATACTTCACTGTTATTCCTATTATGCAGCTCTGTAACTTCTACACTACCAATGCCAATGCCAGCAAGCAAACATTCGGCATTGACAAATGCTTGTTTGGTTTACACTTGTTCTAAATCACAGGACTGTCAAATAAGCACATTAGTAAAGGAAAAAATATTTTGTTTAGGTAACTAACTTTTCTAGGTACTAATACCCAAATCAACTGCCTTGTTAAGCCCTTTAACGCCCACCCCCAGTAACTGTTCAAGTCACCTGTGATAGTAAAGTTGATGGATCCTCCCTACTGCCTTCGCAGCACTGAGAAAGAAAAGATAATATATAGCTGCAAGCTTTATATTTATATGTCTCCAACATACAGTACTCACCACCCGACGACCCAGAGGCAGAGCACTGCACAGCCATGCAGATGACTTGGGTTTAGAAGAGATCTCAGCTGGCCATTTTTAGTTAGATTTTGTTGACTGGGAAAGGAGGACTAGACAATTCTGCCTACTTTCAGTCTTGTCCTGGGGGAGAGGGACACAGATGGATGCCAGCTGACACTGAACCAGATTAAGCTGTGCTTTCCTTTCAGTACTGTACTAAAGGAGGTAGTGGTGATAGCGGGGTAATTGGGCTACTTAATCACAGGAGAGAACTAGACCATTTCTGGGGGTGCATGGGGATTAACTTTTGGAGGCTGACTCTCCCAAAATGCATTTACTTGTTTTACTGCTGTGCTAATGTGGAAGTCCTGTTTTTAAATAGAAAACAAAGCTTGAAGGTAATTTTTAACAATACGAAATTTGATTTAAGTAGAACAGTATGTGCCCACTGCTTACTACAGCAGATAACTCATGTGAAATTAAAATGTCTGCCTGACAGTTTTCTTTAGAATGCTTGACATTTTAGAGAGCTCTTGTTTTCTCATTCTAGAGTATGGATCTGCTGTGCCTTCTTTTGATGAGGCTCCAGACTCCGGTTTTCCACAAGTTAATCTAGGGACTTAGAATGTCTGTGAGCCAATCAGACTGTGACTTTCTGTTTACCTTTTTTGTAGTTGCACTTTGTATAGCTTTTACTACCTGAAGTGTGAACTTCGTTCTCTCTGGGTGTGTGAAGTGCAAACTTCATAAGCATATTGCAGTGTGAAGTTCAGCACTTCCTGGTGAAATTCACAAAGTGTGAAGTTCTTTCATTTTCCATGGAGATAGTGCCGAATGAGTTATGTAAGATCTGCTCCCTTACAAATGATGATAAATGTCAAATTCAGAGCCAGGCCATTGTGTGTTCAATTTATACAATGTATTTTTAAATTGTAAAGCTTTAAATTAATTCTTTTTATGTAGGCTTAAAGGGACACTGTCAACCTCCTTAGGCCTCAAAGTGTCCCTAGTTTAAACAAGCATTTGTCAATGCCGAATGTTTGCTTGCTGGTATTGGCATTGGTACTGCGTAAGTTAGAGAGGTGCATAATAGCCAGGAGTGGCAGTGAAGTATTGAACTAACACAAACCCCCACCCCCACCCTGCAGAGACTGACAGGCATTGGGGTGTGCCTTTGGGTCGTCGGCCATAACACTCATGCCATTCCACATCACTCCACCCTGCAGACATTGACAGGTGGTACAGTGTGCCTTGGGGTCTTTGGCACTTACACTCACCCCATTCCATAAGGAAGTAAGCTGAGATGGGTGCAGTATAGACGAATGGGGTGAACGTTAGGGCCGAAGACCCCAAGGCTCACCTCAATGCCTGTCAGTGGCTGCAGGGTGGGGGTGGGAGTGGAATGGCACGAGCAATATGGTCGACAACTCCAAGCCACACCCTGATGCCTGTCAGTCTGTACAGGGTGGGGCATTACGGTTGGAAGCCCTAATGCTCCAGGCATTTGTTGGTATTTTCACTCCAGATCTTCAACATGGGCTTTTTGGGACCCCACTTCATGAACAGCAGCACTATAATTTTGTTACTCAATCCCAAAAGGTGATTTTGCACAGCAAATGTGCCATTTGGCACAACAGATGCAAAAATATATTTTGGGCAGGATGTAAAAAATGACATCTGCACTGTTCATGAGGAGGTGTGAAAAATGGCAATGTTGAAAATCTGGAGTGAAGCTATGAAAAAGTCGCAAAGTTACGAGCGTAGAAATTGCGTAATGCAGTCATTTTTTGGAAATTTTTCACCAAATTTTCAACATGGCCTTTTTGGGACCTCCTGTCATGAACAGTGGCACTGTGATTTCATTACTCTACCCCCAAAGTTGATTTCGCAAAGCAACTGCGCCATTCTGCGCCCCGGGGGTTTGAAAACACATTTTGGGCAGGATGCAAAAAAGGACAGCTGCACTGTTCATAAGGATGTGTGAAAAAAATGGCAATGTTGGAAATTTGGAGTGAAAATATTAAAAATTGGCAGAGTTACAAGTGTGACTACAAGCTGCGTAATGCACGCTCATATTGCAGTCATTTTTGCGATTTTTTTCACCAAACTTGAAACATGGGCTTTTTGGGACACCACCTCCAGAACAGAGGCACTGTTGTTTTGTTACTCAGTCCCAAAAGGTGATTCCACACAACGACTGCAAAATCACCTTCTGGGACCGAAACAAAATGACAGTGCCAGTACCAGGAGGCAGCCCAAGAACTCATATTGAAAATGGAACTAAAACTCAAAATTGGCTGAGACATCATCCTAAATTGAAAACCCCCTATTCACTGCCATTATATGGCTTACTGTCATTTCTTCAGTTCCCAGATGGTCTTTGATGAGTGCAGACATGTTCCTGGGTCCACAGAAGATTGCTGCTCCTGACTTCCGGAGGTAAGCATTAGGTGAGCGGGGTGAGGGGAGGTGGAGTGTGCAGAGGGATGGTGCGGTTGAAGGCCGGTGGGAACAATGAGGGACCATTTTCTTTTTTGTCAGGTTTAAAAAAAAATTGTGAGACTGTTTTCTTTTTTACAGGTGAAATATTACAAAATGGATTGCGGCACACTGGGGTGGTCTCCTAGAGTGTCAGACTAATGGAGGGGGAACAGTGCTGACCTGGGGATTGGGCACCCCAAGGTTGGCTGAAAAAAGGGGGCATGGGGGGCACATCCAACACCAGGAGTGGGCATCTCAGTGTTGGAAAAAGATAAGAATTACTTTGGCACACTGGGGTGGGCTCCCAGTGTGACACAGTAGTGGGGGGGCATGCTGACATGGGGATTGGGCACCCCGTTGTTGGCAAAATATATGTTCGGGCTTGGGGAGATATGCTGACATGGGGATTGGGCACCCCGACATCAGTTTTGGAGGAGTGTTTGGTGGGTGGCAGGAGCCACCAATTATGCAAAGCAGCAGCATGGCTCATTCATTTATTTCACTGGGAAAGGCACACTGTGCAAATGAGCTGCTCATAAGTCCATCCATGTGCATTACTATGCACAGTAATGCACATGGCTGGAATGTGCCTGGTTGCCAGAAAGGGGGGGGGGGATCAGCTACTGCAGTGACGAAACTGTCTGTGATTGCAGTGGCAGATTTGTTTCAAGTCTGGCACTCACTCTGAAACTGTCATCATTGGCAGCTTCCCTGTTGATTGGTGGCCGAGGGATGTGCCACTTAAAGCATTCGCTAGATTGGCCAAACACTGCCACACCTCTGCAATACTGTACTAACCTCAATATTTTTCTTGTGCACTGTGTGCACAAGCAAAGATAAAAACACAGTTTATGGCTGCAAACATTCTGTAAAGATTGTTGACGAAGCTGGCAGTTTGATTCTGATTCTTTTTCTTTTAAAAAGTAAAAAACAGACTGCCCACCATACTGGTGTTACCACACAAAACATATTTGTTTACATTCCATGATAACTGCTACTGTATCTTTCCTGGATTTGGGAACACTCACAACACAGTCTAGCCACTCATGATGAGGTGATGCAGGGGGTTTAGGAGGCTATTGCATCATGAGTGACCACACTGTTTGGGGGTGTTTCCAATGTTCAGGAAGTATTCAGTGAAAATAGATCAGGATTAGAAACAAAACAAGGTTGCTTAAGCAATAAACCATGACAGGGTGTGGGTTATGCTGGGATTTACCAATGGCTGGCATGGTTTGGCCATGAGGCCACAGGCAGAGTGATCAAACCAGGTCAGCCATGGGTAAATCCTAGCATAATCCACACCATGGAGTGGTTTATTGCGATTACACAATGTGTAAAATGAAGAAAAAAGAAAAAAGTTAGGTGTCAAACTTTTTTTTTTGAATGTTTATGAATAAAATAAAAGTGATATGCTTCCACAGAAAAAAAAATAGTCCTGGGTTGCTAGGTTGAACATGGAAGCCTACTGTTGCCCCCCCCCCCCCAAACCTGAAGTGGACACAGGATCACAGGGATTGATAGCAAGTTTCTGTTACTGTAGCAGGTTGCGTCCCTTTTTTTTATCATGACTTTTTAGATCAGCAGTATTTCTTGTTACCTCCTGTCATGTAAACAGTCCCACTGAGTTGCCTGTGAAACAGAGACTGAGCTGAGCTGCATTTTATTAACAGAGATGGGAGCATGAGTGACTTTTTTTTGATACAATTGAGAGAGAGAGAGAGAAAGTGTGTCAACAGTATTTTTGGAAAGGCTCCTTGTTACGATCAGGGGGAGACGCAGTTTGCCAGTGTGGTGCCAAAGCCTTTAGTAGTGCGAGGCAGGTTAATTCTAGTGTGGCCTCAAAACACTGCAGCCAGATTTGTTCTGTCTCTAATGATCACAAAATGCGGTTAGTAAAAAAAAAAAAAAAAAACGGCAAAATGCAACATGATAGCTTCCTTCATGAAAACATCTTGAAGACGCGATCTAAGGTTCTGTGGTATGATAACCGGATTTAGGGACTCGTCTAGGTTTTTTAAACTCATGTTTTTTTTCACCGCCAGCTTCCAGGTTGAGTTTTGTGGAGATGAGGGTCTGAGTCATCAGAGTTTTTCCTTTTTTAATCTTGTTTTATGTGAGTGAGAAACTGCAGTGCCTAATGGAGGGCTTTGGGGCATGTATAAAGGCTATGAAAGGATGAGCCTATGGCATGGAGGTGAAAGTGCACCAGTGATCTTGAGGGGATGGAGTAGTAACAAGTAGTGAACAAACAAAAATGCTCAGACAAGTGAGGTTGGTGCAAGCATTTCCATGGTTTGGAAAGTGGGTTTGGGGTCTGTTTAATAAGCTGCTGTTACTTTTTTCAGTTAAACTTGCTGTGGCTCGTGGCTTACTGGTGGTTTACCAGTGTGTCAACTTGGCGGTTTATTGTCATTGATTTTCGGGTCAGAGTGATTTTAAAAGGGCGATTGTAGATGTGGCTAACTGGTACCTTTTGCATGGGTTATGCCAGAAAGGTGACAGTCAGCCAATCAGAATAAAGAATTTTTGAGACCCATTGTATAACTATAAATATATATTAGCATGCATTTCAGTTCTACTAAAGAAGGTGACAGGCAAAACAAGCAGCAATATCAATGATGTTTAGAGGTAAATATTCATAAAATGTGGGTTTTTAACTAAACATATGATGCAAAACAGGTTGACAGTGTCCCTTTAACGGTTTCTGTGTGATTTCACTGCTCTATTTTGAGTAAAACAGATATCATGAAGAAGTTATGAGCATTGTTCAAGCTGCTCTCCCATTAGTTAAAGTACAAGTGGAACCGAAACAAGCAGTCGGGAAAATAACGCACATTTTATGAACTGGTCAATAATAACCTTTTATTTCTGAAGTATTTTTCCTTTTCCTTTTGCTCATTACATGAGATTTCTATGTGATAATATTGTGCTGTATGTGTGGAAGAGATCTCAGCCTGGCAGCTGACATATCTATCTCTATCCCCTTCACTACATCATCAGCATTGTGATCTCGCTGACTGTGACATCACAAGTGAATGACCTTGCAGCTACTGAGTGGCTGTTCCTAAGCAGCAGTGATGTCACAGTCAGTGAGGTCACAATGCTGATGATGTAGTGAGGTGGATAGAGATAGATATGTCAGATGCCAGGCAGAGTGCTGTCTCACACATCATACCTACTAACATAAGGTAAACAATCTTCTAATTAAACAAAGGGAAAAGAGAAAGTACTTCAGATATAAAAGGTAATGGCTGACTGCTTTTAAAAACTAATATTAGTTTTAATAATAATAATCTGTATTGGTTAAGTGCAATTCACAGTGTACCAAAGCGCTGAACAAGGAGTAAAATAAACAATTTAAAATCAGTAGGAATTCTAAAAACATAAGAAAACATTTCAATTCCTAACCTTATCTTAAAACCAATAAATATAATTAAAATCATAACATATTAATCCTCACCTATTTAAATGCAGTCAGCAAAAGCAAGTCCAAAAAGATGTGTTTTTAATGTGGCTTTAAAGCTCTCCACTGTCAGGCACTCTTGTATCCTACAAGGCAGAGAATTCCACACAGTAGGGGCAGCAAATGCAAATGCCCAAGCTCCAGATTTTAACCATACCCTGGGAATCTCCAGCAATCCCTCATTGGCTGAGCAGAGCAAGTCAGAGGGGACAGTAGATCTTGTAGATGACTCAGACCCTGTCCATATAGGGCTTTATAGGTCAGCAAGCCGACCCTGAAGGTAATCCACCACGGAACTGGCAGCCACTGCAGTTCACGTAGCACAGGTGTAATGTAACTGGATTGAGTTGATCTAGACAACAACCCGGCCACAGCATTCTGCACCAGCTGCAAGTGACAAGTATCAACCCCTGGAAGCCCTAGGTACAGGGAGTTACTGTACATTGATCTAGGCATGAGGTCACAAAGGCGTGGACCAAAGTTGGAAGGTCACCGGACGGAACAAGGTGCTTAATCTGGGTGATGTTCCTCAGATAGTAAAAAGAGGACTTGACCACAACTGACACCTGAGAACAAAGTGTCAGCCCATCGTCAAGTATCACCCCCAGATTCAAAGTCTGTTCAGAGGTCAGCACTGGGTACCCCAAGCCAAAGCCCTGAGGGACATCCCACCACTGGCCCCTCTATCTTGTGACCCGGTTCCATCACCAACAGCTCAGTCTTTTTGGAATTGAGCTTTAAACAGCTGGTGTTCATCCAGTCATGGATTTCCACAAGGCAGTCGTTAAACACTGAGAGCACACTATTCTTGTCAGGTACAAAGGACAGGTAGAGCTGAGTATCATCTGCATAACAGTGAAAACTCAGCCCATACCACCTCACAATGTCTCCTAATGGCAGCATATACACCGCGAACAACATAGGGGACAGCATAGAGCCTTGCGGGACCCTACATGGCAGAGAGAATGAATCGGAGGAACAAGTCTCCGATACTACTCTCTGCAACCTGCCAGTGAGGAAAAAGTGAAACCATCTAAGGACTATACCAGACAGGCCACAGATGACCCACAGACACTCCAGCAGCACCCCATGGTCCACGGTGTCAAAGGCTGATGAGAGATCAAGAAGCTCCAAGATGGAACGGTGCTTCTTGCAGGGTTTTAAATAATTGATTAGCAGTTTTTTTCTTGGGACAATGCTAACTGTACAGAAAGTATTTATATAGGTTTACTAGAAGTGTTATGTTTGTTAAACACAGTGAGGCAAGTGCAATGCATTTTCACAATGTTTTAGCACTTTTATGAGCAAAATGCTAATCAATTTTTGGAGTTAAATAAATCCCTGTTCTTGTCTCTTGCAATCGGGAGATCACTGAGCACCTGAACCAGAGCAGTCTCTGTGTTATGTCTTTTACAAAATCCAGACTGGAGAGGGTCATAGATGTCATGAATGGTAAGATGGTTCTCTAGCTCAATAACCTTCCCTACAAAGGGGAGGTTAGAGACTGGTTTGTAGTTAGCAGGACAATCTGGGTCAAGAGAAGATTTCTTGAGAAGGGGTGTTACCACCGCCTCCTTCAGGGAGTTAGGAACTCACCCATCTCAAGTGAGCACCAGAATAGCTCTGCTAGAACCGGGCCGATGACATCCACACACCCTATTAAAAGGCAGTTAAGACCTGGATATAAACTACAGCTAGTTGTCCGCATGCCTTGGAGAATCTGCATGATATCCACTATCTCTGGCTGATCGAACTTCATCCAACAAAACTGAGGAGTAGCAACCTCATACTGACTGCCACCACTCCCCCATAGAGCGCGTTAAGCAAATCTCTGATCTGATGTCAGCAACCTTATCAGCAAAGAAGCGAGCAAACTCCTCACACTTAGCCTGAGAAAATACTCTCCGAACTTGCAGACAGACTGGATTGCAGTCTGTCTACATTTTGAAAGAGCTGAGCTGGTCAGTTCTGAGCTGCAGCAATCTCCCTGGACAGGAATTCTGCCTTCTTATGGGAGATTGCTGACTGATAGTCTCTATAATGCTCCATCAGTCTATGTCTGTCAGCATTCAGGCCAGATCTACTCCAGCCAAGCTCTAGCTTTCATCCAACTTGTCTCAGCTCCCTCAAGGCCCCTTCAGACCAGGGGCACCGAGGGTGAAGAGTGAGAGGGCAAACATGGACAGGAGCCAGGGTATCCAGAGCCCCTGTCACTGCTTGACTATAAGCCTGAAGTAGGTTCTCTGGACCCTTGCTTGCACCCAGCATTCCCGATAGATCTAACACCACCAAGAAGCCTTCTGGGGTCACTGCCCACAAATGGCGGTATCAGGTCATCTCTTCAGGGGCAGGCCTACAAGGGGGGAACCAGGAGATTGAACCTTATAGTGTGGTGATTGGGCCATCCAACCAGTTCCACCACCAAGTTAGAGGTCTCCATCCCCAGGAGGAAAACCAAATCCAATGAGTGACCATGATTGTGAGTCGCAGAGGTAACTGCCTGCGTAAAGCCTAATAAAATCATGAGTCAGAGGAAGTCCTGACCAAATTTGGAGAGTTCGTCGTCGACCCAGGCATTGAAGTCCCCCCCGTACCATCAGCCTGGGAGACTCCAACACCATGCTGATGATGAAGTCTGTGACTTCCTGCAGGAACAACTTCTCACCTCTGGGTGGACGGTAGATGAGAATGATCCTGCACCATACACCTGCGACCACAGTACACTCAAAGGACCTGGCATCCTCAACTGGCACATCAACACTCCCAAGTCATGTGTCTGGTGCATGACATCCCTCTAGCAGGCCATGCAGGCAGAGATAGTACCCTGAATAGGATGTTACCCAGGTTTTATGGGCCCCTATCCACGAGAACATAGCTGAGTATTGTAAAGCATGTGCTGAGTGTCAGAAAGTAGTTCAGACAGGAAAAAGAGATAGAGAACTACTACAGCCCATCCACATTGTGACTAACTCCTTTGACAGCATACCCATGGATGTATTGGGCCCCCCCCTGGAAAATAGCTCCAAGGGTAACAGATTTGTACTGGTCATATGTGATTATGCTACCTGCTACCCAGAAGCTATCCCCATGAGAACTGTCACTACCCCAAAGATAGCAGAGGAGCTAGCAAAGGTGTTTATCTGCATGGGGATCCCACTGAAAATACTTACTGATCAGGGGAATAATTTTAATGCACACCTGCTAAAATAATTGAACCATCTGCTGGGCGTGGTAGCAGTGCATACTTTCCCATACCACCCAGACTGATGGCCTCGTAGGCCTCCCTCTCTCTTGCAGCTGAAGCCCTAACAGGGCTGTCATTGGCTCCTGCAGCCCTGGTGATCTTACCAACCAGGCCACTCTTCACTGCAGAGACAGCCCTGACAAAGCAGGTATGCTCCTCTGCAAACTCAGCCAGGCTTGAAAGCCATGAAAGACATTGGTCACTGCAGACTGCTGCCAGTTTCTTATTGGATGCTGCAGATCTCTGACTCTGTTTGTCTTCTGGACATACTGTATTTCAAAATTAGTGCTGTAGAGTGAGTGGTGCTCATTAAACCCTGTTTCTGTTAGACCTGGAGTTTTGAATTACAGCCAGTAACCAAGCTTTGGGAATCTAGAATTTTAATATTTAATTTCTATCTTGCATCTGTTACACTGGGAAAGTGAATTTTAGCCATTAACCTAGCTATGGGGATCTAGAGTTTTCAATATTTAATCTGTATTCTGTTTGTGGTACACAGAGAATTTTGAATTATAACCAGTAACCAAGCTCTGGGGAACTAAAGTATTAAAGATTTAATTTTAAATATTTTAATTTAGCTCTGAGACCTAGAGTTTTAAATAGTTAATGTTCTCACTCAATGACACTTACAATAGTTGCAAGTATATTAGCCCAGTAACTTTTTATTTACTGTTGGTCATATGCTGTTGTAGATTGTAAGCACAACTGTCTATTTAATTGAAATTATTTTCAAATTTGGAAAACACCTAGACTGTATTTGCCTGTACTAGCTCAAGACAGCCACTATATTCCTGTTAGCCCAGACAGCTGAATACCTGTTTGCTCTGTATTTTTGCTACTACTGCATTTCTACCTACACCTATCTCTCTGATCCTGTACCCACTTAAACCTGCTGCCTATACCTCCTTCTTAGCTGCGAGTCTACAAACTGCTCTTTTCCTAACCCAAATCTCTAAGCCTCATCTCCATCTGCCCCCCATAGCTCTCTGTCTCCCTATACTGTACCTCACATTCTCTCTAGACTCAGACTCATGCACAATTAACCTTCTGCATTCATTAGTCCTACTCTGGTGACAGGCGCCTAAACCGCGTCACCCCCTTGCTTGGAATCCTCTCTGGCTTAAACAAAACGCCCACTACTTCTCACCTAATTTTCTATCTCCCCTATTGTTTAGCTGAAGCCCTCCCACAGATTCAATCGCCTTTGTGACTGCAAGATAATATCACTAACTGCCTGCATCTCTCTCTTCTCTCTGTCTTGCAGCTGAAGCCCTAACAGGGCTCTTCTTGGCTCCTGAGGCCTGGGAGATCTTACTAGCCCAGCTGCTCTTCACTGCAGAGACCACCGGTTCTCACTGACAAAGCAGGTATGCTCCTCTGCAAGCTCAGCCAGGCTTGAAAGCCATGAAAGACATTGGCCACTAGAGACTGCTGGTGGTTTCTTATTGGACACCACAGATCTCTGGCTCTGTTTGTCTTCTGGACATACTGTATTTCAAAATTAGTGCTGTAGAGTGAGTGGCACTCATTAAACCCTGTTTCTGTTAGATCAGGAGTTTTTCGGCCCTCCCATGCACCCTCAACACTCATTAAATTCACCTTCTCCCCCAGGGCCCACCCTATCCATTGATGTTTACTGCACACTTTCATTAAAAGGAACACCCACATTCTTACTCTTAAAGGGACAGACTCTAAGAGGCAGTCAGAATGGGTTCCCCACTCCATACAATTATTTTGTCCGTCTTTCTTCTGACTTCTTTTACTGTGGTATGTGATGGAAAGCTAGGTGATGCCCCCTCCAGAGACCTGTCAACTCTTAATGTACCTCTCTCCAATGACATGCCAGTACTAAGAAGTGATCGAATGTATAGTACTGCTACTGCAGGCATGCAGGCTGGTATCACTGCCAGCACCTATGGGGGTTGCCACATCCTTAGCATGCACTGTCTGATAAAATTTTTCCACTAGTGGCCACTCAAAACTTAGGCACACTAGCCACAGACAAGCTTGAACAATTAGACGTTGGTGGAAGAGCTACAGCTCTAGAATACCTTCTAGAATTATCCTCCTGCTATTATCTGGAAATATAAACCCTAATTATGACCCTGTTACTTCCAGTAACACACCACCTCACGGAATAATAAAAATTGCACCTATAAACCTAGGCAGCCTCCAACCCAAACTTTCATAACTCCAGGCCTGGGTTACAATCCACAAGCCTGGTATTATCTCTATTACAGAATCATGGCTATCTCCCAAGATACCAGATTCATCAATCTCATTGGATGGTTATACCACCTTCCATATGGATCAGCTCGCCAAGCAAGGGGGTGGTTGCCTTGTCCATCTGTGCAATAGCACTAGCAGACAAGCTATGCCCAATAATACCAATGCTAAAGAAGCCCAAATAATGTCTATGAAAGTCTCCACTGGTCGACAAGACAAAACTATGGTACTGATGAAAGTTTACATACCCCCGGGTAAATGAGGACCTGGGCCAGAGCTATTCTACGATCACGTCAGTAAGACAAAACAAGGATAGGAACAGGTCATCCTAGGTGACTTTAATTCAAACTGGTTAGTGCAGGACATGGTAGATGTTAGAAATAAAATTCATGGCCTCTACCTGAAGCAGATGGTCAACCAACACACAAGAATGAATTATCGCACAGGAACCAGCATGCTTATAGACTGGCTCCTAACTACATGTACAGTGCACATCAAAAGTGTTTCCATACTGCCAGACACCTTGAGCGACCACTCCCCCATAGTTTGCTCCTGGTCTACCAAGTGTCATAAGGACACCCCACAACTCGCAAAAAAAATGCACACTGAGGAAAGGGCATCTGAATCTCTTCAAGAGTTTCCTGAGAGACTCAAACTGGTCCTCTATTGATGTTTGTGATGACACCAATCTGGCCCTAGACTACTTCATCAAAATCTTCAAGAAAGCATGTGACCTTTTTGCTCCAGTCAGAACTTCCAAAATTAAAGGAACCACTAACCCCTGGCTCAACAGCTCCATCATAGAACTTATGAAACTTAGGGATAACTTATGGCACAAAGTAAGAGCAACCAGTAAACAGGTGGACTATACTGCATATAAGACCACTAGGAATAAATGTACCATACTGGTTAGGCATGCCAAGGCCACCTATTACAGGGAGCAATTAGAAAAGAGTTGGGGGAATGGGAGAGAAGTTTGGAACAACATTAAGACCCTGACAGAGAAAGACTCACGAGCACCCCCAGATCTCATTATCACCCCCTCAGACCCACTACAGCAACCTAAAGACCTAGCTAATGCCTTTAACAAGGCATTCATGGACTTAAGCTCTGTTCTACCCCCAGATTACCTGGATCCCCAACATTAGAGGAAGCCCCCCATCTCCAACACACTATTCACCCAAACACTGTTCAGCCTCCCTTCTATTTCAGGTCCAATCTCTAGGTACGATACTATCAGATATGTCAGGAGGGTCCTAGGCTAAACTAGAATGGGCAGAGACATGGTGGATATGAAGCTACTCGCCCTCACATTGGAAGAGCTTGCCTATCCCCTCACAAAGCTTTTTAACAGCTCCCTCAAGACTGCCATTTTCCCGGACAGGTGGAAAAGAGCCCTCATCACTCCAGTTTTCCAAAAATGGGAACAGGACCAGTGTAGCTAACTATCACCAGATTTCTGTTCTACCACCCCTCTCAAAAGCTCTGGAAAGAATTGTGTCAGATCAATTTACAGATTACTTTAACAAATATAGCCTTTTCTGCCCTCAGTAGCGTGGGTTCAGGAAATCCCACAGCATTATCACTGCACTCACAGACTTTACTTCCCACCTGTATGATGCCGTTGACTCCACTGAAAAAACAGTTGGGGCTATCTTTATAGATCTAACCAAAGTATTTGACACTGTCAATCACCGGATCCTGCTTGACAACCTATTTACCCTTGGCCTGTCCGCTGACACAGTTTCCTGGTTTTCAAGCTGCCTTTGTCAAAGGTCCCAGTGTGTTAGAATAAAAGGGGTACCCTCTGAACCCTGGAAAGTTGCTCTAGGGGTCCCTCAGGGATCAATTTTAGGGCCCCTGCTATTCAGCCTTTTTATCAGTTCTCTCCCTAGTGCATGTCCTGCTAAGATGCTGCTTTATGCAGACAATGTAGTGATCTCTGTACCTGGGACCCACCTGCAAGAAATAACTATAACACTTCAAGATAGCTTTACCAAACTAGAGGAATGGTTTTCAAGGAACAAACTCCTTTTGAATTACCAGAAAATGAAATGCATGCACTTCATTCTCCAACACTCTAAAAATAATGCAGACCCATTGACCATCCAAAGTTGCAAGGGTGACACCATAGAACAGGTCTCCACCTTCAAATATCTCGGTGTGCACATAGATGACACCCTCTCTTTCACATCCCACATAGATCATGTCATAAAATCAGCTGTCAGATTAGAGATCCTTTACCAGTAGAGAAAAGCCATGTCCACTGAGGCCCTTAACCTTGTCACCCAAAGCTCCATATTGTCAATTATAGACTATAGGCAAACAATATATAGTGCAGCCACCAAAACTGCGCTAAAATGAGTAAAGTTGCTACTCAACAAGGCCTGTTGGCTTGTACTTAAAGCTAATCACTATACCCACATGCGTAGCCTCTACTTCTCCACTGGCTGGCTTCCCCTTCACCTAAGGGCTAGATACCAAGTATGTCTAATTGGCAAAAAAAGCCCTACTGGGATTTACATCAGAATCGACTACTACTATATTCCAACACCAATTAAACTCCAAGACCATCAGGAGTTCAGTTAAGTGGGTATTGCATGTCCCTTTTAAACAAACCTCCTTTGCCCAGTGGTCCCTCTCTTATTGCAGCCCCCAATGGATGAACTCTCTACCCCCCACTCTCTTTCAACACAGAAACTTGGCCCTTTAAAATAAAGCTTAGGCAACTTCCAGCCAAACTCAACTACTGTGACTGCGATGCATAATTGATGACTACCTGTACTCTATGACTGAGCCTTCTCTGGTTGCTACCTCCCCCCACCTGCCACACCCTCTCCCCTCTCTCTTTCCCCTCACATATTTCTCACCTCCTTGACTAACACTTCTCTGGCTGCTACCTCCCCTTCACCAACCAACCGCTCCACTCCCCTTCCCCAACACACACTTATTCTTGACAAAGCCTTCTCTGCCTGCTACCTAACTGCATTTAGCACTTAGTAACAAAACTTTCTATCTGATGATTATTTCTGGAAACCTGTTTACCAGATTTTGTTATCTCATAGTTCCATGGCTTTAGCTGATAATTATTAGCTCAATTTAGTGACTTTTGTAAGTGCCTTCTTAGGTGTAACCTCTTTACTGTATGTTCTTGTATTGTACTGCTGTTAGTCTTCTGACTTGGAGCCTTTGTAAAAGAGCCATGTTGGCTCAAAGGTTATAATTCCCAAACTGAAATAAATAAAATAAAAATAGAGATGTTAAATCAGACAATAAAGAAATTGTTGAGGAAGTATATAAAAGAAGAGGGTAGAGATTGGGATAGTGACCTCCCCTGTTTACGTTTCACTTACAGAGAAATCCATCAAGCATCCACTGGTTTCTCTCCTTTTTTATTATTGTATGGGAGGAACCCGATGGGGCTACTGGATGTTGTTAAAGAACACTGGGAAGAAGGGAAGGTGGTGGGACATCTTAATGTTGTGGAGTACATGACTCAGTTACACAAATGCCTGGTGAGGTATATCAACTTAGCACACCAGAGCTTAGAACTCAAGCAAGACTTGCAGAAAAAAGATGCAACCAGGGTTTGAAGACTAAGACATTTCAGTCAGAGGACAAAGTGTTGTTACTTCTTCCCTCCACAGAGAACAAACTACTCATGAAATGGCAGGGCCCCTTCACCATTTTGAGGCAAACAGGAGCAGTGGATCATGAGCATAGCATGCCAGGAAATAGACTGCCCCCCAGAACATTTGCCATGTGAACCTCCTTAGGAAATGGTGTAAGAAGCCTAACCCCTTCCTTTATATCCATCCTGAACTTAGGGAGTCAGAGCTGGAGGTTGCCTATAAAAAGCTAGGGCAGTCAGGACAGTTGGGGGAGATCCAGGTAAAGCCTGAACTGGAGCCTTAACAACAGAAAGATTTGCTAGGGGTATTACAAGAATTTGATCCCATATTCACAAACCTCCCAGGAGGCCAAAGGAATTGTGCACATCATAACTGCCATGCAAGACAAGCCCACACACCAAAAGCCCTACAGTTTACCCATAAAGCTGAGGGAGGAGGTGATTCAAGAAATAAAAAAAATGGAGCAGTTAGGTATTATTGTGCCCTCAGAGTGCATGGTCTTCACCCATGGCCATAGTGGACAAGGAAGAGGGTGGGAAATATTTATGCCTATATTTTAGGAAGCTTAACAATGCATCACAATTCAATGGCTATCCAATGCCCTGAATAGATGGCATCACTGAGGCAAAGCACAGTATATCTCCACCCTTGACGTCACTAAGGAATATTGGCAAATCCCCTTGTCACCTGATTCACAAGATAAAACTGCATTTAGCACCTCAATCAGTTTATACCAGTTTGTCACAGTGCCATTCAGACTATATGGAGCCCCAGCCACTTTTCAGCATTTTATGAGCCACATACTCAGACCACATGCTGAGTACTGTGTGGCTTATTTTGACAATGTGGTCATATTTTGCCCTGACTGGGAATCCCATGTTAGACACTTGTCCCAGGTATTGCAAGCAATAAAGGAGTCTGGAGTGACCATTAACCCTAAGTGTGCCCTAGTAAAGACTGAGACAAAATATGTAGGGTTCATTTTAGGCAATGGACAAGTGAAGCACACGGTAGAGAAGGTTACAGCAGTAGCAAACAGCCCAAAACTTACCAGAAAAAAGAATGTGAGATCTTTCCTAGTCCTGGCTGATTATTACCAGAGATTTATTCCTAATTTCTCAGCCATTGCCAGTTCTTTGACTAATCTCACTTAAAAGAGGTGTCCAAATAAGGTTTGGTGGACCCCTATTTGTGATGAGGCTTTTAGGAATATCAAGGCCATTCTATGTACAGCTCCTGTATTGAAAAGCCTTGACTTCAACCAGGTGTTTGAGGTTCAAACCGATGCATCAGAGAATGGTATTGGGGCAGTCTTATCTCAGAAAATAGATGAGGAAGAACATCCGATCATGTATATCAGCAGGAAGCTACATGAGAGGGAGAGAAGATATGCTACCATAGAAAAGAATGCTTAGCTCTGAAGTGGGCTATAGAGACTCAGAAATATTACTGGTGGGGGGCTGAATTTAAAGTTGCAAATGATCATAACTCTCTTTGCTGGTTGCACCAAATGAGAGAAACAATCCCTGTATGATGCAGTGGTACTTAGCTCTTCAGCCCTATTGATTTACTGTGTCCCATAGGACAGGGACAAAACATGAAAATGCTGATTTAATGTCTAGATATGGTGCAGGAACTGGACAAGGAAATGATAGAAGGCATCCTTAGGATGGCAGAAAAAGGGGAGATATTGCTGATTGGGGGGTAACTGAATATGCCAGATGTTAACTGCAGAACCTTTGCTGCAGCCACATCCAAGAGCAGGGCAATTCTTGATGCCCTACAGGGGCATGCCTCAGACAGCTAGTGCTGGAACCCACTCGGAAGGGAACAATCTTAGACTTGGTAATCTCAAATGGGGACAGAGAGAATCTCAGATCTAGAAGTGGGTAGCCATCTGGGAACAAGTGACCACCAAACAGTGTGGTTCATGATAAACTCAGCTGTAGAGTCAAGCCATACAAAAGTGAAGGCACTGGACTTCAGGAGGGCTGATTTTGTCAAAATGGGAAAGTACCACAGAAAGCACCAGCAAACAGGTAAGAAGGAGGGATGGAGTAACAATGGGGAAACATCAAAACTGCCATTACAGAGGCAATAAGCCTTTGTGTAAAGCAAATAAATCAAAACAAAAGAAAAAATCACTATGGTTCTCAAAAGAGGTGGCAGAGAAGGTTAGGGAGAAAAATATAGCATCCAGGAAGTATAAGGAAACACAGAAGGAGCAGGACAGAGAACTGTACCAGTTAAAGCAGAAGGAAGCGGGGAAGGCAGTCAGAATAGCAAAGGCCCAAACTGAGGAAAAGATAGCCAACTCAGTTAAGAAGGGTGGATAAAACCTTTTATAGGTACATTAGCAAGCAAAAAAAGACAAGGGGAAGGATACTGAGGCTGAATAAAGAGGAGGGTGGGTGGGCAGAGAGGGACAGTGAAAAAGCAGGGACACTGAATGAACACTTCTGCTCAGTATTCACAAAGGAAAAGGAGGGGGAAGTACCTAATCCAGTCAACAGAAGCACTCTGGATGTGGGGTTGATATCAGTCCTTTTACAGAAGAAAGGGTTCTGAAAGCACTCCTAAAACTGAAGATGGACAAAGCGATGGGGCCTGATGGGATTCACCCGAGCATTCTAAAAGAACTAAGGGGAGAACTAGTAACACCATTTACTACCCTTTTTAACAAATCATGGGAGGATGGTGTGGTACCTGAGAACTGGAGGAGGGCAGATGGGATTTCCCTTCACAAAAGTGGGGGCAAGACAGAGGCAGAAAAGTATAGACCTGTCAGTTTGACCTCAGTAGTAGGAAAAATGATGGAATCACTTCTGAAGGAAAGAATTGTGGAGTACCTAGTGGCCGCCAGTGGGGCACAGGACACAAGGCAGCATGGATTGGCAGTAGGACGATCATGTCAGATGAATATGATAGAGTTATTTGACTGGGTGAACAAAGTAGTAGACCAGGGAGTGGCTGTAGACATGGCATACCTAGACTTTAGCAAGGCATTTGACACAGTCCCACACAAAAGATTAATAAACAAATTAGCCAGCCTGGGAGTGGGTCCCAGGGTGGTAGTCTGGGTAAAACATTGGCTGGACAACAGGATGCACAGGGTAATAGTAAAGAGAGTCCACAGTGAAGAAAGAGGGCTTACTAGTGGGGTATTGCAGAGTTCAGTACTGGGTCCAGTCCTTTTTGATGTCTTTATAAGTGACAGTGCAGAGGAACTGGAAGGAAAAGTATGTCTCTTTGCAGACAACACAAAGATCTGTAACCGGGTTGATATACAAGGTGGGGTGAAAAGGATGAGAAAGGACTTGGCAAAGTTGGAGGAATGGTCAAATGTATGGCAGCTTAGATTCAGCGCAAAGAAGTGCAAACTAATGCACCTGGGAAACAAAAATTCAGGGAAAGAGTACACAATGGGGGGGTGAGATACTGACAACAACAAAAATGGAAAGGGACCTAGGGGTAGTTATATCAGATGACCTAAAGGTGTTCAAGCAATGTGAGAAGACAGTAAGGAGGGCTGGGGGTATACTGGGACGCATAGGGAGAGGCATCACCAGAGAAAACAGGAAGTTGTTATCCCTCTGTACAGACAGTTGGTGAGACCCCACCTGGAGTACAGTGTACAGTTCTGGAGACCCCATCTCCTCAAAGAGCGTGAGACAGGGTGGAGGCTGTCCAGAGGAAGGCAACCAAAAGGGTGCAGGGTCTGCACCAGAAGGCATACGAAGAGAGACTAAAGGAGCTTAATATGTATACCCTTAAGAAAAGGGGGGGACATGATAGAAATGTTCAAGTACCTCAAGGGAATCAACAAAGTCCAAAAGGGTAGCATCTTTCAGAAAAAGAGATGTGCAAGAAGAAGGGGGCACAATTTGAAGATGGAGGATGGACGGCTCAGAGGTAATGTGAGGAAGTATTTTTTCATGGAGAGGTTTATGGATGCATGGAACAGCTTTCCTGAGGAGGTTGTGGAGTCAAAAACAGTGGGGAATTCAAGAATGCATGCAACAGACATAAGGCAACTCTAGTGGGGGGTAGGAGGAATTAGGCTGTTGGTTAGCTAGGATCTGCAGCTTATCCATTAGGTAAGGAAATGGGCAGACTAGGTGGGCCAAGCGATCCTTATCTGGCATCAAATTATATGTTTCTATGTTTCTAGGAATTGATGTCAATGAAATATGACAGACATTCCCTAAAAGCAGATAGTTCAGGGAGGTAGTCCATGACCATAGCAACCGAGACTGATCACCTAAAAAATGGCAAGTCAGTCTTGACGACTGTGATCATGGCTTCCTTGGGAGGAGGGTGACCAGATACTGTGGCTGGCAAAAACCGCAACAGGAACTTGCGCATATACACACGTGCACGCACGCACCCCGGGGGGGAGAGGCAGGGGAGGGATGTCATGTGGGAGGGGTTGTGGTAAGCAGCTGCCAAGCTGTATCACTGGTATCATGGGGAGGGTGGTTGGCTGGGCGGCATGGGTTACCAGGTTCTCATCCAGTAGTGTGAGGTTTTTTTTTTTTGCTGCCTGGTGGCAAGTATTTTGTCAGGTTTTTACCCCCTCGACATTCACCCCGGACTTTCCATAAGTAGGGTGTGTGGAAGCCCATGGAGGGATGCAGGGGGCTCAACCCAACTTATTAAAAATAAGACCTGTAGATGTCAGGCACCGTTTTTCTGTTCGCTGCCAGTGTGCATCACCGAAATTCATTTTCGGTGATGTACACTCGCCATAATAGTGATCGTTGTTTCTCAGTCGCTATTATGACATGGAACCATGCAGGGAAGGTACTATTAGTCTCTGTTGAGAAATGTGTTAACACCTCAGGGTAAAGAATGATAATATCCACTATGTTTATGGTGAAATGTTTATCATCAATAGGGACCCTGAGATGGAGCTTCTGAGGATGGATGGGTGGAAGTTTTATTCCTTCCAGGGACAGGAAGGTGGTAAGCAGTCTGAAATAACCACTTTCCTATTAAGGTGGGGGATATGTGACAAGGAGATCCTGCCATTCTTCAGGATTAAACTTTTCTTAAATCTGTTCCAACAGTTCTTCTATTTCTTAGCCTAATTTATCCTTTGCAATTTCTAGTTCATATCCACTTTTTTGACTATGCTATAGTATCTTCTTTAATTTCCATTTTCTCTCTCAGGTCCTCGTACAGAGAAGTTATTTTGGTGACGTCTGAGCTGATGTAAAACAACAGGTTGTGTTCCTCGTTGTTGGATTTAGTATGCAGTAGCACTATGTCATAAAATACCTTGATGTACAGTATGTGCCTTATGTGTATGAAACCTGCAAATGTTGAAAATACTGCTGAACTAGGTGTTTTTGATAAAGGTACAGTAAAATGTTACTAAGGGACTGTATTATAAAAATTAAGTTACCAGGGTAGATATGTCAGAAAAACCCCATCGTGTTGTTAAAATGCATGTAAATTGCAGATTGTTTGAGAGGCCCTTTAGCACCATACTTTCCTGCTTTAAGCTGAACCAGCCTAAAATGTCATGGTGATTTACACATACAACCCATGATGCTTTTCATTATGGGGGGTATGTGTGATATTGTCTTTCTTTGAAACTTGGCTTTATTGTCAGTACCCTTTGGGGTAACACTTGCTTCGATGCTTCTGCACTGAGGTTCTTTGTCTATAGCTTGTTTTTGAGTTTTTTTCTTTTTTGAGCTCCCCATCACCCAAACACACAAGATAAACATAGGAAATGAATAATTTTTACAAACGAGATGGATCAGTGGGTTAGTAGGTGCTGACCAAGTGCAGAGGAAGGACATGCATAGTCTGTTGCTGCAAACTGATGTTTTAAAGAAGGGATATGCCATTGCTTAAGGTTATGCCCTGTGTTTTAAATAAACATCACACAGAGATTGTGTGTTGAACCTGAAGTTCTGTGTCTGGTCCACCTGTTATCCCACAACCCCTCCACAAACAGCAATACTTTTGGTAATTCTGAGATGGCGGTAGGAAGGTGTTCAGCCATTGTGCTGCCCAACAGGCAAAAGGTCATTGACCCTGGCTAGTTCTATATTTGGGGACTAACAGCGCCATGCCTTGCCAAGCTCCTGGTAGAATACTGGTTATGGATAGGGTAGAACAGCAAGGCCACAGCAAGTGGAGCAAGGACTGCAAGTGCACTTTTGATCAGTAAGATACATTGGCACTTTAAATGTTCATGCAGGGAAAGCAAGCCAGCAAGGGAATACAGAGTACAGCAACATGTGAGTCTGTCAGAGCCCATATGAATCGACAGGCCTTATTAACGTTATTGAGCAGTACCCTCACCATATCCAGGACAGTATCAGAGGAAGCTCTGTTTACAGAGAGACCTCAATCGATGAGTGGGAGAACAGAGCTGGCTAGGGTTAGGCGCCTGGCATTGTCAGTTAGATTCAGATGCTGCCTGAAAAGGGCCCCTAGTTTTCCAATATTGTCCACATGTTCTGCTAAGATAAGGGACTCATTCAATGCAACCCCCAGGTATCTGAAGGTGAACATCTGTTCAAGTGGGTCACTCTGTGTGTTCAGAATGGTCAGGAGGGAATTTTGCTCCTTAGGTGAGTACCAACAAAAAGCATGGTTTTAGGTATTTTTTTATGATTACGGACAAGCTTATTCTGCTTGAAATAGTGTTCAAGGGACTCAAAGCTGCTTTGAAGCCCACTAGTGATACGAACATACAAGCATACAAAAACACCAGCAGAAACAGGCCTCGTGGTCTATAAAGTCTGCCTGATTGTACAGCTAGCCCCTCAACTTGCAGTTGCCCTATCCTCCCCCGCCATCTTTATCATTACTCCCACCCACTCTGTCCCATCCCCTCTTAAAACCACCCACCATATGAACATAGGAAAATGCCAGCAGAAACAGGCCTAATGGTCTATCAACAGGCCTACAGTGATGACCCTGTGCTGACTACTATTGAAGATGACCGCATCATCAGTATAAAGCAGCAGCCATGTTTGTGGGCAGGCTCCAGGGAGGCCATTAATAAAGAGACTGAAAAGAAGAGGGCCGAATATTGATCCCTGCTGAACTCCAACAGAGACGCATTGCGCCTCTGTGAGCACCCCATCAGTCTTAACCCTCTGGGTGCACCCTGAGAGATAGCAGCAGAACCAAGACACTGTCTCATGAGAGAGACCAAGGAAGTGAAGTTTTAGCAGCAATAGAGGGTGACCAACAAGGTTGAATGCCTTGGTAAGATCCACATACAGTATGTGGCACACACTAGATGTCCTTTTTCAAGGTCTTCATGTAGGTGGTTCATGAATTCCGTGAGTGCAGTAGTAGTACTATGCAGTTTACCTAAGCCATGTTGTTGGCAACACACCAGGCTGCATTTACCAAGGTAAGAGACGCTGATAAGAGATTATTCAGCCAAGTGCTTTAGAGAGGGGAGAGAGTATGGAAATGGGCTTGTAGTTGGCCACACTAGTACAATCCTCACTCTTATGTACTGTACAGGCATAACTATGGCAGCCTTCCTGATCTGTGGGAATTGGCAGAACCACAGAGCGAGGTTAAAGATCTTTGTCAGAGCAATGCCACCTCTTTAAGGACATGTGCCAGTATTAGTATGTCGAGCTTGTCACTACCAACTCTTGTTTTGCCAATAACTCTACTTAGGTGTTTAATAGTTACCTTGGGGGAAGACCTACCTGAAATATAATTTTGGAAGGTTACTGATTTGTTACCCTGCACCTTCTGCACAATCACCCATGGTTCCCATACTTGTGAACAGCACTGAAGTTAGGTCAGTGAACACAGAACTGAAGGCATTTGCTATGTCAGCCAAGGTTGATAGCACTTGGGTATTGGTAGAGACCCGTGAAATTCTTTTTATTTTTTATAATTTTTCTTTTTATTTTTCTGAAATTTCTTGTTATTTCTTTTCATTCATTGAAAATTTAGTTTTATTTCTTATTATCACATTTACATTCATAAACTACCTCAAAATGACCTTATATACAACAGAAATCACATTCCTAGTATACTGCATTGTATTAAATAGCATTATGCTACTGTATGATCTTGCAAGGTTTTGTGACTGAAACAATACTGCTGTTGCTTCCTTGTGGACCACCTCTGTCATAACAACAGAGCCTAAACAACAACTGCAGCAAGCATTTATTTAGATGTTGCCCACCAAAAAGCAGTTTTTTCACTTTATTCATGTTTTTTCATTTTATTCCTTTTATATGCTGAATTTCTTGTTATTTCTTTTTATACCTTAATTTCTTGTTATTTCTTGTTATTTCTTTTTTAAGAAAAACATGGGTCTCTAGGTATTGGTAATGAGCATGACTGGGGGTGGCCGGTCACCCCTGCCCATACGATCCATTATACACTGCCAGCATTTCTTCCCATCACCCCACATCTGCCTTTGCAGGTTATTGTGGTAGTCTGCTATAGCCTTCCTGATTAGCCTGGTGCAATTGATTTGGGCTTCATGGTACCTCTGTATGTCTCTTGGGGACCAAGTGGCTTTAGCTGGGCACCAGAGATTATCCCTGTGTTCATTGGAGCATGTAAGGAGGGTGTGATCCAACTTGCAGAAGTGCCTTTTACTTTGTGCCTTTTGAGAAGGGCAAATTTGTCACAGGCTTCTGTGAATCTGCTGCACAAGTAGTCAAGAGCCAAGTCTACATCTTGGATGGCATCCAGAAAGCTCCAGTCAGTCTGGGCAAGATACATCTTAAAGGATGCAACCCAGTCTTTATGGAGCACTCTACAGGTTCTGGTTCGGGAGGGGGGACTTTTGGGATTGTGCAGACTACTCGCACAGGACAGGTCAGTGGTCGCTAATGACACAGTCTTCGCAAAGACATAGACAGGATGGAAGCTATCCAGAGGAGGGCAACTAAAATGGTGCAGGGTCTGCACCGGAAGACATATGAAGAGAGACTTAAGAGAGACTTAAGGAGCTTAATATGTATAGCCTCGAGGAAAGGAGGGAGAGGGGGGGCATGATAGAAACTTTCAAGTACCTCAAGGGAATCAACAAAGTCCAAGAGGGTAGCATCTTTCAAAAAAAGAGGTGTGCAAGAACAAGGGGCACAATTTGAAGATAGAGGGGTGGCTCAGAGGTAATTTAAGGAAGTATTTTTTAACAGAGAGGGTTGTGGATGCATGGAACAGCCTTCCGGAGGAGGTCGTGGAGTCAAAAACAGTGGTGGAATTCAAGCATGCATGGGACAGTCATAAGGCAATTCTAGGGGGTTGGGGTAGAAAGAAGTAGGCTGCTGGTTAACTAGGATCTGCAGCTTATCCAGTAGGCAGGGAAATGGGCAGACTGGGTGGGCCAAGCGGTCCTTATCTGGCATCAAATTATATGTTTCTATGTTTCTAGGAATTGATGTCAATGAAAATATGGCTATGACATCAGGCAATACTTGGACTTCAGTTAACCATTCCAGGTGAGTGGCAAGGACACACTCTATTAGGGTTTTGGTATTGGCTTTATAGCTCTCTTGACTGTGCTCCTTGACTACTTGCATTAGGAATAGGCTGGAGACAAGATCTTTGTACACTGTACACTGCGTTAGACTTTACTGACTAGTTTATTTTAGTCACCTACTACAATAGATTCACCAGCTGAACATGTCTGGGATTAGTAGCTGGCAGAGGATTCAATGCCTGCTGAGTGCTTTTCCAGAGGAGGTTGGATTCAGTTGCACTTTCTAGTAGAAAGGTACATAAAGCACCCACTTCCTTTCTTTCCCAGTCTGTCCTGCCGAAAGATGTTGTAGCCATTCAAGGCAATCTCTGAATCGGAAATGTTATTGTTCAACAATGTTTCTGTGATGGCAAGTAAGTCAGGTTGGACATGTTCAACCCATGCTCCTAAAAGAGGCAGCTTAGGAAGCAGACTACCAATCCTATCCTAAGCCTGCCCTCATGGCTGGGGGTAACTCCCTTGCTGACAGCAGGGCCAGGGTTAGGGTGGACATTACCTGAGATGAGAAGGAGCATAATGAATCATTTATCAATAAAGTTTCATGCTCACCTACCTTGAATAAATATCAGATAGTCTAGAAAGCAACAAGCAATAAGCGTTTTACTTACTCCGGAATTTTGCCCAAAATGCTGTGTAGCAACAACTGGCAGAGTGAAGTATAGCCCCAAATTTGACAGCAGTATTATTGACAACATTTTAGAGTGAATAAAAAGCTTATTCCTAGATGCCGTACTGAATGTCTATTGATACCATGGCCAGAATTTCAAATGGACTGCTGTCCGAATGCCATTGTGATCAGACCACAGTGAGTATACCATGAGCTGTACTGGAAAGAGCATATTATTTTTACCACAGTGAAAATACAGGCAAAAGTAAATATTTTTATTATGCATTGTTGTACATCACTCCCATGGTATAAATGGCTTTATAAAATCAGTAGGGAAATTCCTGCTTCCTGATTGGTGGAAAAGGTTCAAAAGCCATGATGTTCAGAAAAAGCAACTACTTTTCATTATTCTTAAATTTTTTTTTACAGTGGGCCCATTTTATAAGTGCAGTAAATCACTTCAGGGTGTGGGTTGTCATTCTTAGGCCACACTTCCAGGTGGTTAAGGCACTGATCACAAGTGCCTGTTGCCTCACAATGCACCTGGGGGTATGGTTCAGGAATAGTAACCCACACCATGGCTTATTGCTTTCATATGCTTTGCATATTTTAATGATATAATAACTCAACCTTTATTCCTTTGTAACCTTCTCCTTCCCGGTCACACTTGGAAGTGATCAGTTAACTCAGCATGCCTACTTGGCCCAAACTGATAAATTACATAAGTAAATATAAAAATACTAACCGGAATTCTCCTCACGGAAGCAGAGATGTCACTTTTGAGTGTATCACCTGTGGACAGAAAACAGAGATGTCTGTAAGTAAAGTAGTAATTCCATTTGTTGAAACATATTATATTATAGACCCATGCCCATGTAGCATTTTCAGTCAATCAGAAGTGCTGTTTTTTTTGGTGAGAGACAATCTTATTTTGTGAACTCTCCCTCATGTTAACTGCATGTTTGTCATAGTGACCACAGTACTCAAATGGAGAGCACCCCTACTTTTAAAAGGTAAAATTCTTTGGTCTGTAAAGTGATAATGCATATCATGGATGCACCCTTACCATATAGGAATGTCCTAATTTGCATTCTTCATGTGTCAGAACTGCTCAGGTTCACTTTGCCACTCTCACACCAGAAGAATGCACGTGAGACTCTCTTATGTTGATCTCTCCAAAACCTTTGATCTAGCTGACCACCCTTTCCTGTGCTCAGCACTTCAGTCCCATGGCCTATCTCCACCTGTCCTAGCCTGGTTTACTAATTGCCTGCAAGGGAGGCAGCAACTCAAAAAGGTTAATAAGGCCTACTTGGAGCCCACTGTTGCTAAATCTGAGGTTCCTCAGGGGTTTGTCCTATGGCCCATTCTTTTCTCCCTCTTTGTGAATGATTTGCCCTTAGTCTCAGTCCACGGTAGTGCCACACTATATGCAGATGACCTGGTGATCCTATTCAACATCAGTGTCATCAATTCTCAGCTCAGTACTGACTTTGAGCTCTTGCAAGCTTGCCTAGAAGCCCATGAGTTTATTATTAATCTGAAAAACCCAGGCTATGCTTTTTGGTTCCCTGGCTAAAACCAAAGCTTATCCAGTGCCACTGAGTGTCACTGGTGTTGACGGTTCCCTTGTGAGGGTTGATGACTTCCTTAAATACCTGGGTGTTACCCTTGCCCCCTCAGCTTGACCTCTCCCTGTATATACGCAATATATGCAGGGCTGCAAACAATAAGCTGGGCCTGGCATTTAGAGTCAAAATCAGCCTTACTTCAGCAGTGCATCTTGCCTTCGCTAAGGGAGTCCATCTCCCCATGCTCTGCTATGGGCTTGTGTCTTTGTTCATGTCCCAAAATCCAATCTAACAAAATGGGATGTTGCAGACAATAATATTTTGCTTTGCTGTCTGCTTCCCGTCTCAACTACCAGTGTGAACTATACAGGAAACTTGAATGGCTATCCCTGACAACCATCAAACTTTTGTAATGGGTAACTTCATTGACAATGCTGTCAGAACACACCCCGGTACTAGCTGAGCTTTCCAAGCCTGCAAACTCAAGCATTCAGAGTTCCAAAAACTCGTACCCTTATGGGTGACCGGGCATTCACTGCTTGTGCATCCAGGCTACAGAACTCCCTCCCTGTCCATATACATACCTCCACCTCCCATACCAGCTCTCTCTCTCAAGACACCTAGTGAAAATGGCGGCCAGGCAGGGCCAGCCGTCTGTTGCAGCTTAGTTTTTAATTTTTTTTTTTTTAAGTTATCCTAAGTTATTCAAAGAGTATGTTGTTTTAAGTTAGTTGTCACTGTTTTCACTGTCAGATGCTAATGCAAGTACTTTTATTTGCCAGCATTTTTACAATTGTTCTTTTGGTGGAGCTTACCGTTCGGTGCTGTAACAACGCTAGCTACAATAACGACAGTTACACCTAACTTTACCTCCGAGGCTCTCTGGATTTTCTGTCAGCCTCTCTGCATGTCCTAAGGGAGAATTTGTGGCCTTTCCCCGTCACTGGAGAAGTGGAGGAGTCTTCTTGTGGGGTTTTCCCTGTTGGAGGATACTGTTCTGTGGTGGACTGACTGGTGAGATGTTATCATACCTGGATGTTGAGCTGAGGACTCTGTGTGCTGTGTATGCTCTAAGAGGGATTCGTTCCACTTGTTGTGTGGAGAAGGTGGGCCTGGCCGGTCTGCCTCGAGGTGGGGGCTTGGCCCGGGTTATTGTCCCAAGGGGAATTGAGTTGTGTTATCTGGAGGGTGGGCATTTTCTCTGGTTTCCTCTGGGCCGCCAAAGGGCATTCTGCGAAGGTCAAGTGCTTGTAGGTGGCTCCAACTTGGGGGATGCTCGGGCTGGGTGTCTGCTTTGGGGTCAGGTCAGCTGTGGCTTAAGCGGACTTTGACATTCTTATTGGATCCTTATTTTCTTGGAGTTGCCATTGGTTCTTGTGGCTGAAAGTCCTGCCAGGATTTCCCATCCAGCATGAGTGTGGGGTCCTCCATTTTGCAGTGGATTGGGATTTGATTCAATGCAGGAATTCTTTTGGTCATTTTTCCATAGGATATAATATGCAGACTTAGTAATCTGAGGCTGATATTGTTCTGAGTACATGTACATTCTGACTTGGGAGGCTGTGAGAGGGCCTTTAACATTTGAAAACAGTAAAGCTGTGGCAGTGAGAGTGCTGCAGTAAATGGAGATCTCTTTCGGCACGAAGTCATTGCTGGGATATTAATTGAGTGCAGAACTTTCATCTACCAAAGAGACATTCAGAATTAACTTCTCCATTTGTATTTAGCTGGCAGCGAGAGTGACTGCTAAAACTTTTGCACATTTGATTTTTTTGGTTTTGCTGTTATATTTATGCTGCTCCAAAATCTAAGAGAGAGATAGGTCGGGATATTCAAAGGGGTTGTGCATGGTGCAACAGAGTTGCACTGGTGTAACCCCGCATGGCGCCCATGAGGGATATTGAAAGGGCAGCCAGGCGCAACACAAATCCCGATGCGCTGGGTTGCAATGTAATTGTATGCAGCACAGATGCAGGGGGCGTGCCCATGCATATGCGGCACATCTCGATATCCAGCCCGGGATGTGCAACGCATATGTTGGTGCAACCCTGCAGTGCACCGCATAGGGGGGCTCAAAGTTGAGCCTGTGAGGAGTGGAAACAACTCCCGGCCACCCACAGGTGGGCTGCTGTATTGCAGGGTGCAACACAGCAACCGCCAGTTGTGGGTGGCCATCCACCCACCCAAAACACCATCCACAAGCACTCGCACATTCCTGGTAGTCCAGCGGACCCCCGAGTCCTGATTCCCTGATGACTGTAATGTGAGACAATCCCTGGTAGTCAAGTGGCCCATCCTCCCTCCCGTGTCCCCGATCACCGGAAGAAGACCATTATCCATGTCCCTGGCAGTCTAGCGGTATCCCCCACTGAGCACTGGTTAGGTGTTGTGCCTTTGCATCTGCAACTCTTCAGTGCACAGCGCAATCTTAATCTGTCTGTGCATTTGCATCTCTTTAGGGCCCAATCTCCATCTCTAACTTATATCACAATTGTTTCTTTGGCTTCCTATCAGAGTACTGGACAGGTGTGGTGCACAATTCTGTATGAACATTGTACTCATTAATATGCGTTTTTAAGTCAGGACCATCATCACGAGTCACTCGTGATACAAATCATGTTCTTCATCATCAACGTCACAAATGCAGTCACAAATCACGATTTACGATCACATCACGAATCACAACATTAATTTTTTTTACTAGTTACTTGGATGTATTGTAAGCCTGTTTTGTAGTATCTCTCCATGCTTCACCACCCCACCACTGTACTCATTAATGAGTATTTTTAAGTCAGGGAGTTTTGTGCCACACGTCATCGGGGCCCGGGGAAGTACAGCAGTAGGCATTCACATTTCTTCATCATCACGGTCACAAATGCAGTCACAAATCACAATTTACGATTATGTCATGAATCAAAACATTAATTTTTTTACTAGTTACTTGGATGTATTGTAACCTGTTTTGCAGTATCTCTCCAGGCTTCACAATCCCACCATTGTACTCATTAATAAGTGTTTTTAAGTCAGGGAGTTGGACAGCGTCTGCAGTACATACACAGACTAGAAAGAAGACTGACTGCACACATGCAGTTTAGCACAGTATATTTGCACTGCTCAGAATACAAAGTGTCACGCTTATGGAAAACAACAAAAAAAGGGCATAATTACATACAAGGGTCAGGGATGGTGGAGTAATACATTTTATAACACAGCAAGGAAGGTGTGGGGTGGCACATGGTGTGAGAAAAAAAAACAAACTAATGTGGGATCCCATGGTGATCCAGCAACAGTTCCAGCATGGACATAATTTGCAACTGATGTCCCTCTATGCTATCCAGCCGCTGCTCCACAGCACTCACCCTCTCGTTGTTCTCCTCAACAGCACTCCAGAGAACTGCCAAGTCAGCTTGTGTTACATGCAGTTCTCTGGGGTCCACACATTTTACAGGCTGACCTGCTGGTGGTGGTGGTGGTGGTGGTGGGGTGCTGGTGGAGCAGCAGGTGCTGCTGCGGCCCTCCTCTTTTTAGGGATGCCACCATGCACAGTTGCACCCTCTGCCACAGAGTAGCCAGCAGGTGCAAGCACGGTCAGTTCTGTGGCAGCCTGCCACTCCAACTGGTGGTGATTGAGCATATGAGTGTGCTGGCCCCCAGTCCCCAGGTGAGTCCCCCAGGGGCCACGGTGCACCTCCACCTCACATAGGCAGCCCCTGACCACTTGACCACACTGCTGTCCCCCTGACACAGTCAAGAAACTGCTAAACAATGGAGGTGCGGGGAGGACCAGGCACAGGCAGGAGTGGGCCAGATGAACTGGCAGCCGGCTGTTCACAGTGCTGAACAGGGATGGGATCTACACCTGGGCCCAGTAGAACAGGCACATCCTGCTCCAGAGGACCTGGTGCTGGACTTAGTGGTGGTGGTGGTGGTTCAACTGCCTCAGAGTCAGGACAGGAGTAGGTGCTGGTTCTGCTTCCGGGGGTGGGGACACTCACAAGTTTTGAGCGTTCCAACAGGAATGGGTGCCCATGCCCCCCATGCATGCGCACGGTACGATGCTTACCACTACCACACTCTCCCAGAGCTACCCCCCACCCCAGACATTCCCTCACCCTGGTTCATCTCTCCTACTGAGCTCCCTCAGTCCGAGCAATCACTACTCACACTGTCACACAACACACACACAGTGACACAAACGCAGACAAACAACTAACTACTTATAAAGGTAAGAAAAATAAAATCCCCATGAGCCCAATCTGTGGCTTGTGCTGGCACAGTGCCACTACCCCAGGCGCAGTATGTGTGCCCACCTTGTCATATTCAATGGTGCTGCTCCATGGCACATCACCATTGAATATCGCCTGGTCCTGGCCCCGGCGCATCCCAGTTACACTGCGCCCAGGCTTGCGCCCATGCCAGGCACAGTCTGAATATCTGGGCCATAGTGTTTGGGGGCAGTTTAGCTCTGGTGAGGTGAATGCCCCCCAGAAACTTACAGAGATTTACTTATTTATTTTTTTACTTTCCGTTTGTACTCCTTCCCTCCCTTGGCACTCCACTCCCTTCGGGAGACACCTATGGCCGTTCTACTGTGTCCCGTGGCGGTCCACCCTCCACGTAGCGTTGGCTACCCCCCAGGCGGGGATGAGGTGGGGGAGCAAGCATCCCAAATTCCTGAGTCTGGTCAGGATGCCGGTCATCGGGGCAGGTAGGGGCACTGGGGATTGGGGCCTGGTGCTCTGTCTACCTAGGAGTGCCGCTGGTGTTTTTCCTGATGTTCTGGGGAGTGGCCTACACCCCGATGTCAAGGCATCTCCGCCAATGTTCACCACTTCCAAACCCCTTTGTATGCTCATGTGCCTGCTATGCCTCTGGCTTCTTCCAGAGGCCAGTCAGGCACTGAGAATGTATCCCCCTCCCTCCTGGGAGAGGAGAGCTGGCCTCAGATGCTCAATCCTTTCCCTCACCTGCCAACCCCCGATGGTCCGGGCTCATTCCCGAACCTGGGCCGCCAGCGTGATGCAAGGTGTGGCATCCAGTGCCTCAACCCTCAGCGGCACCGGACCGGCCTTACAGAGATTTATATTTACATTTATTTAATATTTGTTTTTTGCTATGATTTTGGTTATTTTGTATGTTATTTTGTATTTGTTTGCATCTTTGTTTTTGAATTTATAATTGTTTTATTGTAAATCGTTTTGGGGTTGGGAGGGGTTTTATTTCTAGAGATGTGCCTGGGAAAGAGTCTGCTAAGGTGCAGCTACTCAGCAGCCCTCCTTCGGAGCCTCTGTCCTTTTGAACTTCCAGCACTCCCTTTAGAGATTTATGGGAGATGCTGTGCTTTAGGAATTGCTCAGAGTGGGTGCTCCAGAAGAGGACTGGTTTGGGTGGCTGCCAGATAGTCGTGGATATGGGTGGTGAGACAGAGGAGATGTCCTGGGGTGAAAGGTCCACTAGAGAGGGGTCCTCCATGTTTGGTGCCCATACTGAAGGACTCCACTGAAACCAGTGGGCAGGTAGCTGATCCAGTGGTCTCCCCTCATCCTACTTGGGCTGAGTTATGCAATGCCAGGTCAATGAGGAACAAGACTGCCATAATGGTGAACCTGATTGCCTCGGTAGACCTGGCTCACATCACGGAGACCTGGCTGGATGAAAATGCAGCTCCTAGTGTGGAGGCGGCAGTGCCAGCTGGGTACTCCGTGATACACAGCCCAAAGAAAGATTGCAGAGGTGGGGGGGGGGGTGCCACTTGTTTTAAAGCTGATCTGAGCCTTACGGTGCTACTAATGGATCCTATGGAGTCCTTTGAATGTGTCGCCGCTCGAGGGGGTCCTGGCACGGGTTACAGAATCCCCCTGCTCTACTGCCTTCCAGGTAGGGATGGTGAATGTTTAAGGAAGATGGGGGAGCTCGTCACTGGTTTGGCATTGGAGTCTCCAAGATGGTCAATTCTCAAGGACTTCAATGCCTGGGTAGAGGACAGGCTCTCCAGATTTGGTAGCAATCTTCTTAGAAGTATGAAGGGGCTGGGCCTGATGCAATATGTTACCTCAGCAACCCACTCGCATGGCCGTATATTGGACTTGGTATTTTCATTAGGTCTTCAGACCACTGACCTTAGAGTTGATGTGGTAGTTTGGTCAGATCATAGCACCGTGAGGTTCAGGTCTAGGGTCACCCCCCCCGAAGCCCTTACCTCTGTGGAAATGGTCCAGTACCACCCTTTATGGGGTTTGTCACCACTAGGGCTATTGGCAGTGCTGGACCTATCGAGCGTGGGGACTGCTTGTGTGATTGGAATGGAGGAGTTGTGGTGGCCTATAATACGGCCGTCACCGCTGCCTTTGACTCAATTGCACCCATTCATGTCCGACCCTTATCTACCTCTTGGAGACCTCTCTCATTTAATGGGGAACTCAGGGAGTTAAAGATTAAGGGTTGGAGGTTAGAGAGACGATGGAGGGGCTCTGGCCTGATGGAGGACAAATTGGCCCTGGTGTCCCATTATAAGGATTATCAGGGGGCAGTCTCCTGTAAAAAGGCAGATTTTTTTGTCAAGGGAGATTGCTTCGGCAAAGAACAGACTGGCTCAGCTCTTCCACATGGTGGATGGGCTATTATATCCTGCCTGCCTCCATGTCGAGGGAGTGGGTTCTAGCATGAGGTGCGAGGACTTCGCTCTGTTTTTTGCCGACAGAGTGTCCACTATCAGAACTGAGATCGCCTCCAGCATCGCCCAAAGGGATTGTGGGGTCCACTCTGTGGTGTCTCGGAGCACTCCTCCTGTCTGGACTGAGTTTGACCTGGTTGGGGTGGAGGAGATGGTGAGGGTTATCTCGAGACTGAAGCCAACACATTGTGATCTGGACCCAGGTCTGACACAACGTTTGGTTGAATGTATGGACCTGATTGCACCTGTTGTTGCCGAGATCGTCCGGAGTTCTCTGAGGAGTGGGGTCTTCCGATCAGCCTTGAAAGAGGCTTTTGTTAGACCCTTATTAAAGAAACCCTTATTGGACCTGAACAGTCTCGCCAACTACAGGCCAGTCTCAAACCTCTCATTCTTAGAAAAAGTTATAGAAAAAGTAGTGGCAAGTAGCTTGAGGAACATCTCATCTCCTCCTCCACCTATGAGATGTTCCAGTCTGGGTTTAGGGTGGGGCATAGTACGAAGACCACCCTGGTGAAGGTGCTTAATGATCTTCTAACGGTGAGAGATATGCCCAATCATTCCTACTTGGTTCTCCTGGATCTCTCAGCAGCATTTGACACTGTAGACCATGAGGTGCTACTTGACCAACTTTGGTTCTGGTGTGGCCTGTCCGGTAAGGTCATCAAATGGTTCAGGTCATACCTAGAAGGTAGAGTGCAGAGGGTAGTGATGGGGTTGGCCTCTTCTAGCCCAAAGCCTCTAACCTGTGGTGTTCCACAGGGGTCGGTCTTGTTACCCTTATTGTTCACAGTGTACATGCTGCCATTGGGAGACATTATCAGGTGGTATGGGCTGGGTTTTCACTGCTATGCAGATGATACCCAGCTAAACTTGTCTTGTGCACCAAGTAACGAAGTGGCAGACTCTGTATTTAACAACTGCCTCTCTGAGATCTGGACGTGGATGTCCCATAACTGGTTGAGACTCAATCCAGACAAGACAGAGGTGCTGGTGGTGGAACTGGGTCATCGTGGGAGGGATGGGGGTCTGTGGGGACCCCCTAGTCTTATACTGGGGTGTAACACTGTCCCCATCCGAGCTGGTGAAGAATCTGGGTGTGATCCTTGACAGCGGTCTGACACTGGATGCTCAGGTGTTTACCATTGTTAAGAGTGGATTTTACCATCTGAGGAACATTGCCTGGATTCAGAACATGTTACCCACCGAGGACCTAGCCTCACTATTACATGCTTTTGTAACCTCCAGACTGGATTACTGCAATGCCCTGTACCCAGGGCTATCTGGAGGTAACCTCCATCGGCTGCAGCTGGTGCAGAACGTGGCGGCAAGATTACTGACAGGTATGAGTAGGTACAATCATATCACACCTGTCCTCTGTGAACTGCACTGACTGCAGGTCAGATGGAGGATTGCCTTCAAGGTCAGGTTACTGACCTATAAAGCCCTACACAAAGGGGGACCAGTCTATCTGCAAGATCTCCTTGTGCCTCACTGTCCATTCCAGGCTCTCTGTTCCACCGAGGGTTGTCTCCTGGATGTTCCTAGGGTTAGTTTGTGTTACTCTGGTGATCGAGCTTTTTTGGTGGCTGCACCTACCCTGTGGAACACATTACCAAAACTGCTACGGGACGCACCCTCGGTGGATACTTTCAAGAAAGGACTCAAAACCTATTTATTTAACCAGGTTTTTAATTTGTGGATGTATGATTTATTGTAATGAATTGGATACATAGTTTTATATAGTATGGTAGGTGGAAAAGTGATGGTGGTTTTAAATTTTGTATTTTGTGTATTTTTTAAAATTATTGTATTTTATTTTGATTGTGAATCACTCAGAATCCCTGGAAAGGGGCACTACATAAATAAAGTATCTATCTATCTATCTATCTATCTATCTATCTATCTATCTAAAAGCTTCTACTGGGACCTCCTGAAACTTGCCTCGAGCTGTCCTTGTACCTAAGGTGCTATCTCCCACCTCTACACTGCTCTGCTCTTTATCATCATGTCCGGTCACCTCCCTTGTGATCTGTGTGTTAGTGAGTATATAATCACGCCAATCGAATGTTACCCATTATGTCCAGTCACCTCCCTTGGGATCAATATGTTTGTGAGTATATAATCATGGCTGTCAAATGTTACCTGTTATGTAATGTTCTATACCTGTCTGTCAAATGTTTACCTTTGCTATTTTATGTTTCTTATCTGCCTCCCTTATGATGTGCATCACTGATGTTTTGCTTTGAATTTGTGTAATACCTGATTTTTCTTTGTGAACTTCCCTGTAAAACTCTTCCTTATAGCTGTAACCTTCCTGGTCGCACCTGAAAATAGGCATATGTTACTCTAGTGTGCTTACCGGGTCACAAAAGCTAAATAAGTAAACAAATAAAAGTTCCTTTGTGGAATGTATTTTAAATTACTTACTGTTCCTGCAGTACGGGTTTTGGACCTAATGGTGGCCCAAGCATAAATACTTGTGGTGCCCTTCACCACTTCCACTGCACCCCCTTCTCTCTTGTGCCCAACCCCACATCCAAAAAGTGGTAACAATTCTATCAATATAAAGAGAACAACAGTAAGTTTTGTCTTCATATTAACACTTTTTGCATTTCAAGCTGATCTCTGCTTATGCTTTCTACTTTAGTGCACCCCTTCTATTCTGGTGCTCCAAGCGGACACTTGGTTTGCGTGTGCCTAGCACTCCCTCTGATTTCCTGATTTCAGCCAATCAGCTCTCAGAATCCTTTTACCTCTTCTCTTGCATTCACTGGTCTCTTATGCAGGAATGTTAAGAGTGAAATGTTCCACTTCAGAGCCAAGTGGAGTATAGCTAGATTTAAATTTTAAACATGTAAAAAAAAAAAGGGTGACTTAAAACTTATTATGAATCCCTTTAGCTAATATGTGTGTTTATAATAAGATATTTAATGGCTTTGCCTTTCTCCCATAGGGAAACCATGGAGTAATTTGCCATTATAAAGGAGCGTTTATAACGGCAAACATGTGCACGATTTCCCTCACTATGCGCATGCCCCACTGCAGCTCTTTTCTTCAGATCTCTGGCCGCACATTTTTTTTCTTCTCTGCAGACTTAACTGTCACTTGGACTCAGAGGTAAGTAAATTTTAAACAGAAAACATACAACAAGGGGGAAATTATCTTTTTACTGCCAAGGAAAACAAATGCTTTAAAATAAATAGAAAACAGAATCCGGATCTCATCCTGAAATGAAACCGGGCTGCGGAGCACTCCAGAACCTACATTCATTTTATATAATTGCTGTGGCAAAAAAGGCAAACCCAGCAATTATATTAAATAAAAATATGGGGTGGTGTGATTAAACTTGAAGTTTACACACACCCTCGGGGTTAGATGCTAGCATAAACCCCTCGAGCTTCACTCTCGGGGGTTTATGAGCATCTAACCCCTCAGGTGTGTGTAAACTTCTTATTACACAAACCTCCCCATACTTTATTCTACATTTTATATGCCCTCTGCAGAGTGTATCTTGGTATAAAAGAATCCTTGTGTGAGGTTTGGTCAGCCAGAACTGCTCAGCTTGCTTCACTGTCTTCTCACCTAAAACCCATGTGCGGACTCACTCATAAGAGAAGAGACATCTTCCAGAGGACTTACTAACTTTAGATGAACACACACAATGTATCAGAGTAGGGGCTCGATATTCAAAGGATGACACCAGTGAGAATTTGATTTGTGCTTGCCCCAATCCAGGATTGTACTAGCACTCCAGTATGGATATACAGAGGCCACCAGAGTGCCTCTCAAACCTGGCAGTGCCAAGGCACTAAATATTCTGCTGCACCTATGCAAAGGAGGGGGTTCCCTCATGTATACTGGCACAGCGGCATATTCAAAGGTTTGTGGCAGTGATAAACAGCCCACAGAGTGGCACTGTGTACTGCCACTGTAAAGTACCTCTTAACCAGGTGCTAAGCCTGTGCCCCACCCTCAAAGGCAGGGTGTCTGCACTGTGGCTGCCCCCCATTCTTAACCTTCTGCCATCCTCCTTTCACCTGTTTTAACAGTGACATATCTGCCCTGGTGGCATAGTGGTGCCCCCAACTCCCCATTGCCCAGTTGAAAAGTGACATATCTACCCTAGTGGCATACTGGTCCTACCACCATACCAATCACCTGGTTGCACAGTAACATATCTGCCCTAGTGGTGTAGTGATCCAGGCAGCGCCCCCCCCCCCCCCACGATTGCCCAGTTACAAAATTAAATATTTACCCTGGTGGTCCAGTGGTTCTCCCATCTGATCACCCGGTTACACAATTAAATATTTTTTCTGGTGGTCTAATGGTTCCTCCACCCCCAACTATATTCTGACCCACCACCCGTGCACCCACCAAGGACCCTCACCCCAAGTTCTGCTTCCATGGAACAGTGGATGGCACATCCCTCCTCTCACCTTTCTGGCCTGCTGCCCTATGACAGTCACACAGCATGATCACATACGCACCAAATCTAGAATGGATGCTTGTCTAGTGGGTTCCTTAACCAGATGTACCAGCAGGCAGTCCTGTAGTGTATCCTGGTGTATCTGGTCACTGAAATGTTCCAGTCAATATCTTGCTGGTTCAGAGCTCCCACCACCACACTGGCTGGGGGACCACTATGCCTCAGGAAGATATGTCACTCTGCAACCAGGTGCACGGGGATCCACTTGACCTCCAGGAATGTTATAAAACAAGACAATGGGCGATTGGGGGTTGGGGACCACTATGCCACCAGGGCTTTCATTTTTCAGTAAAAGGGGTGCTAATGGGCTGCTGTGCCGCAAACAAATGGGCCCATAGTTGGCATGCAGATGGCCCCTTAGAGTTTAGCACGCCCAATAGGCTCATTTGAATGCTCAGGCTAATTATGGTCCACAGAGGACCTGGCGCTATCCCATTTCAAGCAGAGCTACCTGCTGTAGGCCATTTGCAGCCATGGTCCATGTTGGAGCAGTGCAGATCCACTTAGCACCGCATCAACATGGACTGATATTCAGTCAGAAAGGGCCACTTCATCAGCAAGAGCTCTCCGTCTGAATATCCTCAATGCTAGGTGAGATCAAACACAATGCAAATGGCTGCGCTGCATTTTCACCAAGCTCTGAATATCAGGGCCTAGATTTGTTATTCTGTGTATATAGATAGATATATATATGTAAGTAATAATACCCGACAGGGTGGGCATTATTGGGATATAACGGACCACCCAGGGGCGTAATGAGGCCCGATGCCGCAGGCGGAGGGCCTTATAGCCCCTGGAAGGTCCGTTATATCCCATAACGCCCACCCTGGAGGGTATTATTACACTTAGATAATGGGTTAGAGATAGCATTTTTGGGAAGAATATATAAGAAAAAAATTATGTACATATAAAAAAATAATTAAGAACTAAGTAGAAGTAATGTTTGTTGTAAAATAGTTCCTATAGTGTGAAGTGCTGGAATCACCACAGAAGGTCACTGCTGTGCATTTTTTATGCTGTTTCAAATTAGCATGCCCTCCTGCTTCGTGTCTCTCCTCTCTCTCTCTCTCTCTCTCTCTCTCTCTCTCTCCCTCTCTCCTCTCTCTCCCTCTCTCTCCTCTCTCTCTCTCCTCTCCTCTCTCTCTCTCCCTCCTCCCTCCCTCTCTCCCTCTCTCCTCCTCTCTCTCTCCTCCCCCTCCCTCTCCCTCTCCCTCTCTCTCTCTCTCTCTCTCTCTCTCTCTCTCTCTCTCTGACAGACCCCGATTGAAAATCGTTGTCTGAGAACAGGAGACATGTACACTGGTCATTATTTTCCTTTCCACCCCTGCCTTGTGCAGCAATCCTGTTGCAGATTTTTGTGTCATCTGCAAAGAGGCATACTTTACCTTCCAGTCCCTCTTCAGTGTCACTAATAAAGACATTGGACTAGACCCAGTATTGAAACCTGTGGTACCCCACTAGTAACCCCCCCTTTCTTCAGAGTGGACTCCGTTTACTATTACAATCTGTGTCCTGTTGTCCAGCCAATGTTTTATCCAGGCTACCACCCTGGGACCCACTCCCAGGCTGGCTAATTTGTTTATTAATCTTTTTTGTGGGACTGTGTCAAATGCCTTGCTAAAGTCTAGGTAGGCCATGTCCACATCCCCTCCCTGGTCTACTGCTTTGGTCACCCAGTCAAAGAAATCAATTAGATTCATCTGACATGACCTTCCCACTGTGAATCCATGCTGCCTTGGGTCCTGTGCCCCTCTGGCCTCTAGGCACTCAACAATTCTTTCCTTCAGAAGTGATTCTATCATTTCCCCTACCACAGAGGTGAAACTAACAGGTCAGTAGTTTACTGCCTCTGTCTTGCTCCCACTTTTGTGAAGGGGAATCACATCCACCCTCCTTCAGTCCTCAGGAACCACACTACCCTCCCATGATTTGTTAAAAAGGGTAGTCAGTGGTGTCACTAGTTCTCCCCATAATTCTTTTAGAATTCTGGGGTGAATCCCATCAGTCTCCATTGCTTTGTCCACCATCAGTTTTAGGAGTTCTTTCAGAACCCGTTCTTCTGCAAAAGGACTGGGATCAACCCCCCCATCCAGAGTGCTTCTGTTAATTGGATTAGGTACCTCCCCTGCCTCCTGTTTTGTGTATACTAAGCAGAAGTATTCGTTCAGTATCCTTGCTTTTCACAGCCCCTCTCTGCCCACCCACTGTCCATTCTATTCAGCCTCACTATCTCTCCCTTTGTCTTTGTGTGCTCCCTAATGTAAGTATAAAAGGTTTTATCTCCCTTCTTAACCAAGTTGGCTATCCTTTCCTCAGTTTGGGCCTTTGCTATTCTGACTGCCTTCTCTGCTTCCTTCTGTCTTAACTGGTACAGTTCTCTGTCCTGCTCCTTCTGTTTCCTTACACTTCCTAAATAGTATATTTTTCTCCCTAACCCTCATTGCCACCTCTTTTGAGAACCATAGTGGCTTTTTCTTTCATTTTAATTTGTTTATTAGCATCACACAAAGGCTTGTTGCCTTTGTGATGGCAGTTTTGATGTTTCCCCCACAGTTGCTCCACACCTCCTTCTTGCCTGTTTGCTAGTGCTTTTCTAAGGCACTCTCCCATTTTGACAAAGTCAGCCCCCCTGAAGTCCAGTACCCTCACTTTTTTATGGCTTGACTCTGCAGGTGAGTTTATCATGTACCACACTGTTTGGTGGTCACTTGTTGCCAGATGGCTACCCACTTCCAGATCTGAGATCCTGTCACTATCCCCATTTGAAAGAACGTGGTTTAAGTTTGCTCCCTCCTGAGTGGGTTCCAACGCTAGCTGTCTGAGGCATGCCCCCTGTAGGGCTTTTAAATACATCTTCATTTTCTTAAAATAGACTTTATGGTAACATCCGAGTACTGTTTCTCCTCTGATAATCTGTCTCAATTGTGTTTACCCCGCGAAAGAGATTATGTTGTGATCACTGTCACCTAGGGGTTGTTGTACAGTTAGGCTTGTAATCCTTTTATCAAAATTGCAGAAAACTAGACTAAGCTTTTTCTCTCCTCTTGCATTTTTAGTCACTAATTGATCTAGATTTTTTTATATTGTTATCTTAATCAACTTATTTTTAAGGGGGATTTAAGCCATCTAGCCTGTCCCAGTTTATTATATTCGGAAAGTAGGATACAGTCTCCATCTATATCCACCATAACAAGTGCAGTAAGGAACTGGTTATTTTGTTCAGTACTAAGGGTGAGAGAACGGTATCCTACACATACTATAAATATTTTATTTACAGATATTTGGACCTCAACCGATAATAATTCTACATCTTCTGTGATGTTTTGTTTAGGTGTCATCTCACAGGCTTTTATGTCCTCTGTTATATAAATGGTTATACCTCCCCTGCACCCATATATATAGATGATCCTTATGAAATAATGTGTATCCTGGTATTTCTGTGCCCCAATCACCTGGCTTATACTACTGTTCTGTCACTAAACTTATTGCTATTTTTCATCATTTAGTTTTAGTTTGAGTTTGTCTATTTTGTTTCCTAGGCTCCTTGCATTCAGTAATAGGATTTCCAGTTCTTTTATCTTTTTCTTCTTGTTTTCATAGTTTTTAGGAAGCCTGGTGGTTTTGTTCCTTTCTCTTGAATTTTTTGTTAAAGCTGCTACACCAAATTTATCCCCTCACCCCTTGTGTTGCAGTTTAACACGTCCTTAATACATTCCATGAACAGTTTACCTAGCAGATCACTCTTAGCTCTACCTAAGTGCAGCTTGTCTTGACAAAAGAAGTGTTTTTGGTCTTGAAACTTTTCCCATGATCTAAGTAATTTGATCCCCTTAATCAAGCACCAGTGTTTCAGCCAGTTATTTATTTTTATGATCTTTCTGTTTGTTCTGTAGTTTGCTCTAGGTGTAGGTAGAATCTCTGAGAATATGGTTTCAAGCTTGTATTTCAACAGTATGGAATATATCTCTTTAAATGCATTAAATATATCTTCTATAGAGTTGTGCTTGACATTGTTTGTCCCTATATGTATCAGTACCAGTGAGTTTTCTGGTGCTTTTTTCATCATATCAGGTATAATGGTTAGCATGTCTCTTACACCTGCTCCTGGGAAACTACAGCTGGTTACTGTTTCTTTGCCCAGTTTGGTGGTAGAGTGGTCAGTGTACCTAATTATAGAGTCTTCAAGTATATAGTAGATTGATCTGTTTGTATGTAACTCTGTCCCCATACTTGTTACTGTTTCATTTCCCTTTACTTCCCCTGTATCCATGATCACACTGTGTTTTTAGGGGATTCCTTCCCACCATCACTTCCATTTTATGTTTCTATTGGGAGTTCATTGTCCGAGACTAAGTTAGTGACCATATTCAAGAGGTCATCTGTTTGCTGTTCTACATTTTCAACCATATGAATTAGGGATGAAAACTGAGTTTTGTTTGGGTTACTAAATTCTATCACTCTTCTCCCTTTTTTTGGCAAGCTAGCCCTCTCTGTTTGTTCTCCCAGTGCCTCTATCTCCTGCTGTTCATGTCTTTTACCTTCCAATTCCCTATTAGACCCTTCCTCGGCAGAGACATTTGTGTTGTTAGTGGTAGTTTTCCAGTTTCCTGAGATATTTGTTATGCATTTTAACTCCAATTCCAGATATAAATTTTCACTCTTAGCTCTTTGTACTCATTGCATTGTTTACATTTATATTTCAACTAAACTAAACTTGTTGCAGGTATCACATTTCACTCCTGTCCCCAGGGAATGCAACATAGTTCATGTCCATTCTCCCTCTCCTGTGGATTTTTTTTGTTTAATACAACTTAGTTTGGTGTTAATGTCTTGTGTTTCCTTTGACACATTTATCAATTACACTGTCCCGTGACTGGAGTACTTACTGTAGTTCCAATGATTTTGAATCAAACACTCCAATAGTTAGTCCACTAGGTGCCCTTTGCTAAATGTTTAGGATACTCCATAGATGAACCCTGAATCTACCACAGTATACTACCATACCAAACAGACTTTGTGTCCTACACTTAGGGTGCTCATGATTCAGAAACAGTACTGTTGCAGCACACTGGGAATGATAGTTAACACAATGGATTTCTCATGCACAGCTAAACACAACTAATAAACTTGTGTACCTCTTTGCTTGGCCTTGTATCATACATGTAGTTTAAATGGACTTCCTGTCCTGCCAGTCCCATCAGACATGCCTGACATGCACACACATGACTGTCTCAGTGTGCATCTCCCCATGTGGCAATGCAGGTGCCCCACTCGGCTCACACCACTAGAAGAGGGATGAGCATTTATTCACAGGGTGACCCAGAAGTCTTCCCAGGGTCATGGCTCACCTTAGATCTTACTGCAGCCAGCAGATACTTTTAAAATGTATTAAAAATGTACTCCTAACCCCTACATGGAGCTATTAGAGCAGCTAATATGTTACTACAGTACCCAGCATTATTTGTCTGTCTTAAACACAAACATGTAGTTCATGGGGTCTCAGCCACAAATTACTGATGCCTGCCCCTTCCTGTTTAACCTGCATCCTAGCAACCTGCTGGGACTTACCCTAATACAGACACTGCTCAGCATTTTAAATTAAAAAGCAGTTCCACTCCTTTTTGGAAATTAAGTCTGCTGTTGTCTGCCCCATGACTTTTGGATGTCACATAGGTCAGCCAGCTCTCCAAAAGTGAAATGACATTATTTGAATACTTGGTCCCCTCCACACCCTAATCCATGACTGGGTGGGGTGCCAAAAGTAAAAAAACCTGGTTTGCCCAGTCATCCCCCCTCATGCAATGCACCTTTCTTTCAGTCTCTACTCTGAACAATGTGGAAGGGGCAACAGTGACAAAATGACCTGCAACCTCTCCCCCAAAAGCACCACCAAATCAAGGTTACAAGCAAAAGCAAAACAACTCACCAAATGGATGAGAAAACTGATACATATAATAAAAAGAGGATTCACCAGTTGGGGGAAGGGAAGGGATGGGTAACATAAAACAGAAGTCACAAATAAAGCAGAACCCAGGAAAAGGTAGGTATGAAGTTTGGAAATCTATGTTCACTAACACATGTAGTCTATCAAATAAAATAGCTGACCTGACAGCCATCATTGCCAAAGTGGATCTGGACTGGTCACCAGCATCAAAACCTGGTTAAATAACCATGACTGGGAAATGACTATCCTAGGATACTGTCTATTCTGGAAAGACAGAACTGGGCAAAGAGGGGGTTGGGGAGTGGCTATGTACATTAAGGAAGGGAGAAAAGCGACTGTAATCCAAAATGGCAACACAGAAACTGAGTAGCTTTGGGTCACTCTAGAGGCTAGAAATGGAGCAATAACTTGGGTAGGAGTGTATTACCGACCACCGACATCAGGGGTGGAGGGGGATAAAGAAATATTGAAAGCCATTCAAAACATGAGTGATGAAGGTGAAGTAATACTGCTGGGGACTTTAATTTACTCAATGTAAATTGGGGTACCCATACAGCAAGTTCAACCAGAAGCAAAGACTTTCTGGAGGCTCTATGCCTATTGGACCTGAAACAAGTGGTAAAGGACCCAGCACGAGGGATGCTGTCCTTCACCTGCTGCTAATGAACGGGGACAATGTTGCGAAAGTAGAAGTGGGAACCACCTATGGTCCAGCGATCACTGCATGGTGCAGTTTCATGTCAGGACAAAAACAGAAACCAAACACTCTAAAACTGAAGTCATGGACTTTAGACGAGCAGATTTCATGGCAATGAAGGAAGGTATTGAACAGAGACTCACAAATATACTTTGAGTTAGGGACATTGAAGAGTACTGGGCACATCTCAAGGGAGCTATGCTTCAGACTGCAAATCATTGCACAAAGAAGTTGAGCAAAGCAAAAAAGAAGAGAATACCACTGTGGTTTACTAAGGAAGCAGCCACCAGGGTTATGGGAAAAATGGCTGCTTTAAGGAAATACAAGAAAACAGGATCCGACAAGGACCAGGAAGACTACAAAAAAAAAACAAAGGGCTGCGAGTAAGGAAATCATAACAGCAAAGGCAAATATAGAGGAGAGGATAGCCAGAGAAGTCAAAAAAAGAGACAAAACCTTCTATAGATATGTTAGTGAAAAAAGAAAGACCACAGGGGGCAATGTTAAACTGACGAAGGAAGGAAGATGGAGAGACCAATGATGATGACAAGGACAAAGCGAAAATCCTAAACAGAAATTTCTGCTCCGTATTCACAAAGGGGCAGGATGGCTGTGGACCCACCATTACAAGATACAATAAAAGCAGCAACGGAGTATATTCAGGACCCTTTACAAAAGGAAAAGAAGTCCTAAAGGAACTGGAGAAGCTCAATACAAACAAAGCCATGGGACCAGACGAAATGCACCCTAGACTACTAAGAGAACTAAGAAAGGAATTGGTGGCTTCACTGGCTGATCTTTTTAACTTATCATTTGAGCTGGGTGAGGTCCCACAAGATTGGAAAATAGCCACAGTTATCCCTCTGCACAAAAGCAGTAGCAGAGTGAGTGCAGGCAACTATAGACCGGTAAGCCTCACATCAATGGTAGACAAAGCAATGAAAACCCTTCTCAATGAGAGGATTATATCCTTTCTCAAGGACAACAACAAATTAGACACTAAGCAGCACAGCTTTACCACAGGGAAGTCATGTCAAACCAATTTACTTGACTTCTTTAACTGGGTAATGAAAATAGTAGACCAGGGAGGTGCAGTAGATGTAATATACCTGGATTTCAGCAAAGCCTTCACCTTGGTCCTGCAAAAAAGGCTTCTAAACAAATTAGACAGCATGGGAATAGGTCAGCGGGTGGTAAACTGGATAAGGAGTTGGCTTACTGGTAGGACCCAGAGGGTATTAGTGAATGGCTCACTATCAGAGGAAAGAGACATAGCTAATGGAGTACCACAGGGTTCAGTGCTTGGCCCGATCTTATTCAACATCTTCATTAGTGGCATTTCTGTTAGACTGGAGGGCAAGGTGAGTTAGTTCACAGATGACACAAAGATAGGAAACAGGGTGGACACCTCAGAAGGAGTGGAGATGGTGAGGGTTGACCTGGAATAGCTAGAAAAGTGGTCAAGAATGTGACAACTAAACTTCAATACTAAAAAATGCAAAATCGTGCACCTCGGAAGGACTAACCCAGGAGTGGATTACTACCTAGGTAGTGAAAACTGGAAGCTTTTAAACAGGAAAGGGATCTGGGAATAATTATAACAGATGACCCAAAAATGACCGAGCAATGCGAGAAAGCAGCACTGAGGGCAAATGGTATGTTGGGATACACAAGCAGAGGGATTACCAGCAGGAAAAAGGAGGTCATCCTTCCACTCTATAGATCAATGGTGAGGCCACACCTGGAGTACAGTGTACAATTCTGGAGACCACACCTCAAGAAGGATATTACCAGACTGGAAACAGTGCAGAGGAGGGTTACTAAAATGATTCATGGATTGCATGACAAATCATATGAGGAAAAGGCTGTGTGAATTAAACATGTACTCCTTGGAGCAGCAGAGGGACAAAGGAGACATGATCAAGACCATCAAATTCCTAAAAGGAATAAACAAAGTGCAGGTCCAGGACCTGTTGCATATCAAAAATCACTCAAGAACCAGAGGGCACAACATGAAGCTGGAGGGGGGCAGATTCAGAGGCAACACACACAAGTTCTACTTCACTGAGAGAGTGGTTGACCCATGGAACTGCCTTCCACAGGAGGCAGTGGGGGCAAAAATGGTGGACATTTTCATGAAGGCATAGGATAGATACAAGGGCACCATAACACTAAAAAGCAGTTAAGGGGAAGGGTAGGATTATAAGCAGACTAGATGGGCTGTATGGCCCCCTTCTGCTTCACTTTCTATGTTTCTATCACTGATACAGCACAAGGACGTGTGGAACTAGGAGGGAAGGAGGGGTGCAGTGGTGTGCATTACTGACATTGCACACAGTTCTGCTCTCCTTCCAGGTTGTATATACCATTGAACTGTATCAGTGACTGCAACAAATTGAAAGGGATGTGCAACACAAAAAAACTGGGCATTCACCTCCTCATAGTTCTAGAAAGATGCCACTGGACAAAGTAGATATTTCAAAGTGCAGACAGTACCATATTTTATTTCTTTGCAAACAAAAATTCAGACATTAACCATTGCCTTCAGAGGGATGGGATGCTATGGGGGGGCTGAGAAAGTTGGGATTTCTCATTACTGGCCCATCAAATTATGGACTGGAAGTCAGAAGGGGCTCATGATTAAAATGATAACATTTTGAGGAACTGGAGGATTGGGGTTGGCAGTAGGTAGGCATTCAAATGGCAATTATTTTTTATGAAATGGGCTTAAGATATTGAGCCACCTGATTTGTGTATAGCCATGCACTGAAAGTGTCTAGCACATGACTAACATCAAATGCTGGCAAGCTGGATACAGCACATAAACAACAAATCCATACCTCCTACAATCTTTCCTCTGCCTGTTCACGCTCTAGATAAATGGCCAACCTGCTGGCTGCTCACTAGTTCCCTCCCTTAGCTCCTCACTTCATATAATTTTTCCACTTAAACAAGCTGGGTGCAGCAGAAACAAAAAAGAAAAAGAAATAAATGCATGGCTGCCTTCATCTCTCCCCTGCCAACCCACATGCTCACTCACTCTCCTGCTCAACGGCTGACCTGCTGGTTGCTCACTGGTTTGCTCATGATCTCTGCTAACTATCCCCAGACATAAATTAAAAGAAGAAAAAATTAAAAACTATCCACATCTCTGGAACTGCAGAGTTCAATTTTACTTTTGTAGCTGCTGGTCTCACAGCACGCTTGATAACTTCCTGACAGATAGTGCTCCACCACTTTGCATACTTCCTCACTCCTTGCCACACTGGTCCACAGCAAAATTAAAAAAAAACAGAAATGGATAGAAACAGGTAATGGGCCAAAAGTCCTTGAGTCAAAAAAATGCATGAAACTCATATAGGCAGAAGAACTATTTTATTTAAAATAAACACAAAGATTTCACTTTTTTGTTTCTTATTCCCATTAATTTTAAATTTCACGTGCATGTACAATTCACATGCTCATTTCATAAGTGCAGTAAAACACACGGGGTGGGGGGTGCTAGACACTTCTAGCACACAGCCAGGAGCTGAAGGTACTCATCCCATGGCCTTATGCATTACTGCACACCTAACTGTGTGCTAGACGTGTCTGGTGCACACCCTGTCATGTCTCACTGCTTACATAGAATCTTCTCCCTCTCTCTTTCTCTCTGACAATCAGGACGCAGAATGGATGGTGTGAAATCTGAGGTTGGGAGTGGTTGGCCATGGGACTAGCTCTGGTTACTTGAGGGGGATGTGACTTTCTTTTAATTCTTTTAAGGATCCTGAATATTTTTCACTAAATACCAATGGGGAAAATACTCAACACTAGAATCTAAGTAATACGCTATTGTTTGTGGTATTCAGAAATTAATATTCATTACTCATAGTCTCCTATAGTGGAAAGTATTGTTTATTCAATCTGAAATAATGAATGCCCTTTATTGCTTGTGTTTAGGAATTAAAGATCATTACTGTAGCCAGCCCGGTAGTGTAGAGAGCTGAGGCACTGGTGCCTTACCTCTTACCATGCCAATGACCCTGGGTCAGGAGTGATCTCCGGTATCAGTGGGTCGGCTGGGGGGAGGAGGATCGAGCATCCCATGGACTGCTCTCCTCCTCTTCCTCTTCTGGGGAGGGTGGGAGGATGACTGCTGAGCTACTGGCTCCTGGTGGTGGCCAGCGGGTGGTGCAGGCTTGGGGGGCACAAGTGTGACCGGGCATGGGCCAACATTGGACGTGCAGTGTGTGGAAGTGTGTGCGGCAGTATCCCTGATGCCATTGCATGCCTGCACCATGGGGGGCACCATTAGGGGAAAAACAATCCTCCAGCATGCATATGTGAAGGCCAGCCCCAGCGGCGCCACAGTGGACGCACTCAAGTCAACTCCCCCTGAGCCCAGCCCCCAAGTCTTCCACAGTGTGCGGGGTAAGTACCCACTGTGAAGTGGCCTGGGGAGGGCAGGGGGCAAAAGGAGTCAGAGCTCTGACTGCGGTTGGTGTGAGGATTGAGGAGTCCATGCTGGAGGGGGGGAGCCATAGGTACCCTCCCCCCAGGCAGAGGAGGTATAAATAAATATGTAAAAAAAAAGAGATCATTACTGTACTGCCTTTTTGGCTAGGTCACCCACAGAAAAAATAATTAAACCATCAGGTTTGATGCCAGGAACCTAGGTAAGGCAAGCCAAGGCAACTTTCATTTCTTAGGCACCCAATCCCAGGGGCTCTGGGTGCCTTACAAATATAAAGCATATCACAGATAAAATAATCAGGTGTGCAGTCAACTAAATAAATATATATATATATATATATACATATATATATATATATATATATAAAAAGATAAAATCAGAAGAACACAATATACTAACACCACAGATATATCTAAAAGTTCTTCAGAGCTCTATATCTGGGAAAACCTGAGCAAATAAAAAGGTCTTCAGGTGGCTTTTAAAAACCTTGACTGAAGGGGCCTTCCTAACAGCTGGTGGGAGCAAATTCCACAGAATGGGGCCGGTGACACTAAACGCCCTGTCGCCTGCAGTTTTTAACCTCATCCTGGGAATCAAAAGGCGGCCCCTAGAGTAGAAACCGAGGGCACGAACAGGAGCAGCAGGTTTAAGGAGGTCAGCCAGATTGCCAGGGCCTAGTCCATGCAGGGCCTTAAAGGTGAGCAAGTCCATCTTGAAGAGGACCATCCACCTGACAGGCAGCCAGTGCAATTCACGAGGATAACATAATTGAACTTAGAAAATCCTGTCAGCAGCCTGGTGGCAGTGTTTTGCACCAACTGCAGCCAGAGGAGGGTCCCTCCGGAGACCCTGAAGTAGAGCGCATTGCAGTAATCAAGCATGGATGTCACAAAGGCATGTACCAAGGTCGGAAGGTCCTCAGGCAGAACTAGGGCTTTGAACCTGGCAATGTTCCTCAGATGGTAAAAACTACTTTGGTCATCAGACGACACCTGAAATTCAAATGTCAATTCATCATCGAGGAACACGCCCAGACTGCACATCCTAGAGGAGGCCATCGATGGTGTAGACCCTAGGAAAAGACCTGTTGCCACACCAGAGGCAATTTTATCATGCCTATACTTTGACTCCACAACCAGTACCTCCATCTTATTGGGGTTCAGTCACAACCAGCTACAGGCCATCCAGTCATTGATCTCAGCAAGGCAGCAGTTAAGCACTTCAACAGCGTTGGATGCCCCAGGTGCAAAGGAAAGCTACAACTGGGTATCATCTGCATAGCAATTAAAACCCACATTGTACTTCCTAATGAGCTCACCCTGGGGCAGCATGTATACAGCGAACAACATCAGTGTCAAGACCAAACCCTAGGGTACTCCACAAGACAGGAGGCTCAGGAAGGTAACAACTCAGTGAGTTCCAGACTCTGATAGCAGACACTGAGGTGGACCTTTTGGCCATCATGGAAACATGAGCCACAAGTAATAATGACTGGTAGATGACATTCCCTGGGTATGCACTGTTCAGAAGGGATACAAGAACTGGTAGAGGGGGAGGAATTGCCCTTTTTGTCAAGGAAGACATTGAGGTGGTAGAAGACGAGTGCATTAGGGGTATCAGTGGCAAGGCTGAGTCAGTATGAGTGCAACTCACAGCATCCTCAGGCAGGAAAGTATGCTTGGGGGTGATACATAGGCCTCCAGGGCAAGGTGAGGAAGGGGACAAAGAATTCATACAGGAACTTGAAAGAGGGGTAGCAAAGGGGGACATAGTGGTGGTGTTAGGAGACCTGAACTTGCCTGACATTGATTGGAAGGTCCCAGTGGCCAAGAGCACCAGGAGTCAGGCCTTGGAGGATGCCTTCCAAGACTGTCTACTGGTGCAGCTAGTTAAGTAACCCATCAGGCAGACCACAGTCCTTGATGTGTCACTCACCAACTCAGAGATGGTGGGAGAGATGGGATTTGGGGAGCTGCTAGGAACAAACACCATGACTCTGGTTTGAATTGGCCCTTGGGGACGTCAAGCCACAATCAAGAACTGAAGTGCTTAACTTTAGAAAAGCTGGCATCGATAGGACGAGGGTGTGACAGATAGCATCTGCTTGCTATTATTTGTATAACATTTGTGATATAAGTATATGTTTCTGTGAATTTCTGCTGGAAAAAAATATGGCAATCAGCACAGGCCATCAGAAGATATTGGATTTTTTTTATAAGAAAAAAAAATCCACTGGCCTGGTTGTTACCTCTGGCTTGTAAAAGCTGACGTCCTGGGACTATAATGATACCAGGTTGTAACACATTGTAAAACACCCATTTACTTTGAAATCCAGGAAAATAGGCTACATTTTATGACGTATTACGAAGAAGCAATTTCTATCTGATACCTATTAGACTTCACAAATAGGTGATATAGCTCATCATAAAGTTTGCCTGAAAACATCAAAGGGGTAACTCTGATCTGTCATAAGACATCACTAATTAGGAAGAATATATATATATATATATATATATTTTTTATTAGAATGTTTAGCAGTGTGCTGGGGCACGTGACTGATCAATTAATTCAGTATCCAGGTTTGAGAGACCTCACTGCCAGCATCACTGTGAGCTGTGACATCACAGGGAGGATGAGACTGAACTGAATATTACCAGATGGCTGGAAGAAAAGACTGCTTTAGCTTTTGATTCTGGATTTCTGACTAGACACACTCTCAGAGCACTTTAGACAAATCAACCACAACTTTTTTTTGTACTGGAAACTAGGGTAGGAGACAATATTCAGTATTAAGGCAGTTTTGTTTAAATTGTCCATTTAATTTTCATGACTGTAATCTAAATGTTATAAGTTCTGTGTGTTGTAGGTTCTTTACTATTTTTAATTATAGTAAACTTTGTTTTCCTTGAAATTCTGCCTGTTCTCGTTTCGAATGTAAATGCTGAGACAGTGTTGGTAAGTCTGACAGAACTGTTAAGCGCTTACAGTGTGTTACCATTTTGCACCAAGGTAAGAAAAGTACCTAGGTCTCAATTGAGTCAGAAAGGGGGATTGTGAACCAGGTTAGGTGCCCACTGGGTTAAGTCTTGCATTGCATATCCCCGAAGAGGGTGTGATATTTGATCCTGTTAACTGGGCATGCTAGCGAAAAAGGATTCATATTTAACCTCAGGACTCAAGACTGGTAGTTGTTTTAGACCCAAAACAGACAGGAGGGTTACCCTGTTTGTCTCCTGTTCACATATTGCACATCGAGGTTTGGCACTGTGGGAGCAGAGGGCCTGACCCATGGCATGCTTTTGTGACAAAGGGAACTGGTCAGGAATAATTTGGTAGGGGTGGAGGACATAACTGGGGTGAGGAGAGATGGGGGTTAATTAAGGGGGCTATCCTTGAGGTATCTAAAGTATACATAAGAACAGTAACAAAGAAAAACAGGTTTAAAAGACCACTATGTTTTTCAGCAAGGATCAGGAAAGTGGTAAGGGTCAAAAAGAAGGCCTTCTATAAATACAAGAAAGAGCAGGAGGTAGAATGGGAGGATTATCTACAGAAAAATAAGGAGGCAAAGAGGGCTGTTAGGGAGGCCAAAACAGACACAGAGCTGTGTATTGCAGAGGAGATCAGGAACGGAGAAAAACAGTTTTTCAAATATATTAGTGAAAAAAGGAAAAAGAGTTGGGGAATCGTAAGGCTAGTTGGGGAAGTAGGGTGATAGAGGAGGATGGGCAAAAGGCCACCACCTAAATTATTACTTTTGCTCAGTTTACAGTAAGGAAGACATCAGGTCCATGCCAGAGAGTGGCATCTAAGTGACCACTAAGGTAATCCCGGAAATGAGACAGCCATTATTTACTAGTGAAAGAATTCTGAAAGGGCTGGCTGCCCTTAAGATAGGTAAGGCCCAAGGACCAAATGGGTTGCATCCAAGGATACTCAGGGAATTAGCAGCGGAGATGTTTGAACCACTGGTATGTCTGTTCAACAACTCACTTAGGTCTGGGTAAGTTCCAAGGGACTAGAAGATGGCAGACGTACTGCTTTGGGGAGGGGGGGGTAAGGAGCAACCAGAGTACTACAGGCCTGTCAGTCTAACCTCTATAGTAGGGAAGCTGATGGGAGTCATTGATCAAAGAGGAGCTCATAGACTACCTGGAGAACAACAGGCTCCATGATAGTAAACAGCATGGTTTTGTGGTAGGAAGATCTTGTCACACTAGCCTGACAGTTTTCTTTGGTTGGGTGACAAAGAAATTAGACAAGGGCCATGCTGTGGATCTGCTCTGCTTTGACTTCAGCATGGCTTTTGTCTCAGTACCCCACAAACGATTACTCAAGAAGATGGAAGACCTGGGTGCAGCTAAGCCTATAGTGAACCAGGTGGGTAACTGGATAAGGGGAAGTAGCAGAGGGTGGTGGTCAATGGGGTTAAATCAGAGGAGAGGGAGGTTATGAGCAGGGTTCCACAGGGATCAGTCTTGTGTCTGGTCCTCTTCAGCATGTTCATTAATGACATTGGAGAAGGAATCCTGGGCAGATTGTGTCTGTTCGCAGATGACACAAAACTATGTGGTAGGGTGTATAGTGATAAGGGAATAAGGGAAATGCAGAGAAATCTACAAAAGCTAGAGGGATGGTCAAAGGTCTGGCAGTTAAAATTCAATGCTAAAAAGTGCAAGGTAATGTACCAATGGAAAAAGAACCCCAAGACAGAGTACTGGATGGGAGGAGAGAGACTTAGCACTACAGCTGAGGACCGGGATCTAGAAGTTATCAATAGCAACTCACTTAAGCAATCAAGTCAGTGCAACAAGGCCTATACCAAGGCTAACAGGATGCTGAGATGTATCGGAAGGGGTATTGATAGCAGAAGAAAGGAGGTAATACTTCCCCTCTACAGATCCCTAGTGAGGCCTCACCTAGAGTACTGTGCCCATTTCTGGAGTTCTCACCTCAGAAAGGATAAGGATAGACTGGAGACAGTGCAGCGCAGAGAAACAAAAATTATTCAGGGCCAACAGGGCAGATCCTATGAGGACCACCTCAAGACACTAAATATGTACTCACTGGAGGCCAGAAGGGAGAGGGGCGATATGATAGATACCTTCAAGTCCCTTAAATGAATTAACAAAGTGAACTGCAGGGAACTATTTAGCCTGCATACCAATTTGCAGTCACGTGGACATGAATGGAAGTTAACAGGAGGTAGGTTCAGGAGAGATGTGATGAAGTACTACTTTATGAATATGGTGGTGGAACCTTGGAACAGTCTGCCGGCTGAAGTTGTGTGAATAGAAAGAGGCAGGGGATTCAAGCAGGATTGAGACATAATGAAGGGAATAGTGGTTACTGAGAGCAACTGGACCAAGGAGGAGAATAAAGAGAGGATGGGGAGGGTTAGTACCCTGGTGGAATAGTAGGTTCCAGAGATTATAGGGAGCTTGGGCAGACTGGATTGACCTCTGTTTTTTTTCTGCCATCATTATCTATGTTTCTATGATCCTGTTTCATGCCCTGAGTTCAGAATGACAGGAACAGAGACCAATAGGGAAGGATATAGAGCATCCGAGAGGAGGTTCTCTTTCTAAAGATGGGGGGAAGCACTACACAGGGGTTGGAATTAGGGGTGCTCAGATGCAGTGGAATTTGATCCAATGGCATCGAGTCAGAATTTTGGAAATCCTGATTCATTCTGATGTCATTCCACCTTTGAATGGGTTATAGGAATTCGATCGGAGACAAAATTGGAAATTCCAAATCTGACTCTGACTCTGCACCTACGTAGGTGTCCCCAAGTTGCCAGTAGAAGGCACAAGACTGTCTCGGCTCTCCCACTCTCTCCCCAGCCAGTACCTTTTCTGGTGGACCGGCACTGCATTTTGGGTCCAGTCTCAGGCAGCTTTGAGCTTCTTCACATTCCAGCCCAGGAACTGGTATCCATAACACCAGTTGGTCTGCTCCTGTTACCATCAAAACAACCCCCTCCCAGTCTTAGCAGCAACTAAAAGCCCAGTTTTAGCAGCAGCAACCAAAAATTGATACTGATAGCTGAGGTCACCCCCCCAACCCTTAGGTTCCTAACTCCCACTTCCCTAGACCACATCTGCGACTGCCTCCCTCCATGTTTATTTGGGCTGTTATTAGATACAATTCTTCTGTCATGTCTGGAAATTTTGATTCTGTTCTGATTCCATTTCATCTCTAAATGAGGTACAGGAATGGAATCAGAGATGGAACTGTAAATTCCAAATCTCACTTAACTCTGCACCTAGGTTCCCTGAGGCTGCCAGTACAAGGCGCAAGACTGTCTTCCCTCTCCCTCACTCTTCCCAAACAATAGCTTAGCTGGTGAACTGACACTGCAGTTTGGGTTTGGTCTCAGGCAGCTGCAGGCTTCTTGACATTCCAGCCCAGGCACTAGTATCCATCACAACAATTGGTCTGCTCATCTTGCCTTCAAAACCTATCCCCTCAGTCTTAGCAGTAACTGACAGTAGGTACTGGTAGCCAAGATCATCCCCTATTCCTTGGCACCCCAGCCCACACCTCCCTAGACAGCATCCACGACTGCCCCCTCATGATCAGTTTATGTGAACTATTCAATATAATTCTCCTGTCATGTCTAAATTTAAAGAGCTTTTGTTTTAATTGAGGCTCAATGCCCGGTGCACAATCTCCCCTAGGCCATTACCATGGATTGTCACGCACACACAGTTCACTTGTTTTTTCCAGAGTTACCTGGGACATGGCCAACCTAAGCAAAGCCCTGGGAGTAGGCACTGCTAGCTGCACAATAAAGGTATATGACAGTACCTGCTGCCAGGGCTTTGCTTAGGTTAGCCATAACCCGGGTAACTGGAAAAAAAAGAGTGTGAAATGTGGGACAATGCAGTAGTGGTAGTGGCCTTGGGGAGATTGTGTACCGGGCATGAAACATCAGTTAATTAATTTGAAACAAGCCCTTTTTCAGATATGATCATTATGGGGTGGGGGGGTGGTGTATAGGGACTTGGGATAGGAGTCCGAGTGACAGAGGTGGGTGATGAGTCCCTCAGGGTTCGGTATTGGCCCCAATGTTGTTCGCAGTATACATGCTGCCCCTTGGGGAGATTATTAGGGGTTATGGTTTGAGTTTTCATTGCTATGCTGATGATACTCAACTATACCTATCCTTTGCCCCAGGAACATCAAATGCAGTGGATGCGATAAATTTCTGTCTGGCTGAAATAAATGACTGGATGTCTTCCAGCTGGCTGCGACTGAACCCTAACAAGACTGAGGTACTAGTAGTGGAGTCGAACAGAGCTCGTGATGGGATGGCCTCTGATTCTGCGACTGGCATTGTGCTAGGAGCTATGTCATTGATGGCCTCCCCATGGGTGCGAAACCTTGGTGTGATCTTTGACAGGAATTTGTCCATGGGGGCTCAAATATCCTCTGTGGTTCCTTCTTGTTTTTTTCATCTTAGAAATATCGCCAGGATTAAGCCCCTTGTTCTGGCTCTGGACCTCCCTACTCTGGTACATGCCTTAGTCACTTCTAGGCTTGACTACTGTAATGCCCTCTATCTCGGGGTCTCTGGAACTTCTCTTCACAGACTGCAGCTAGTGCAAAATGCTGCTGCCCGGCTTCTGACTGGACAAAGTAAGTTTTGTCATATCACTCCGGTATTGCGTGAATTGCACTGGCTGCCTGTCAGGTGGAGAGTATTGTTCAAGGTGGGTTTTCTCACCTATAAGACCCTACATGGACAGGGCCCTGGTTACCTTTCTGATCTCCTGGTACCGTCCACCTCTGTCCGGGGTCTCCGCTCCTCTAGTGGTGGCCTCCTCAAAGTTCCGAGAGCAAGGTTGAAATCAGCTGGGGATCGATCATTTGGAGTTGCCGCTCCAGCTCTCTGGAACTCGCTGCCTCTTGAAGTGAGAGAGGCCCCCACTATAGAGGCCTTTAAGAGTCATCTGAAGACCTTTTTATTTATGCAGGCTTTTGGAGATTGAGTTTTATATGTATGTTATTTTAATGAAATGTATACGGTATGACATACTGTACAGTTTTTGTGCGGCGCCCAGAGCCTTTGGGATTGGGCGTCTTTTTAAATAACATTGACATTGACATTGATGATGTCTTCCAGTCAGACTAGGGGATTGAGGACCATATTAGGGACTTGGTGGTTGATGTCAAAGAACATGTTTTGGATTAGTTGGCCAGGATGGAACAGGAAAACAGAAGCCATCAGTTGTCAGAACTGCTGCCTCCACCTTGGCCACATGAACCAGGCTTCCTCTACACAGATGGACCACAACAGCAGCAGGTAAGGACCAAGAAGAGGGTGAAATGGGCATTCAGTTATATGCAGATGCAGAATCAGAATAGCTTTCCTGTTCCGCATCCAAAGTTTTTTTTCAGAAATCAGATTTTTGGCCTTGAATACTGAAATTCCAAATTCTGAAAAATACTCAGAATCTGAGGTATTGGATTCTGTAGGGTGGATTCTGAGCAACTCTAGCTTAAATAACATTTTGCATCCACAAGCTACAGATTCCATTCACATTCCACTGCCCAGCTGGTATACGTATTGTAATGCTGCCTCCTCCAATTCAAGCCAGTAGAGCTAGTCACAGGAATATTTTGCAAGTCCAGTACAAATTTAGTAGCATATGCTAGTGAATTGATGCCATTTTCCAACCCTTTTCATCACCCAGTAGAGCTGCTCCTGGCAGAATGGTGTGGGTAATCATGTACCACTATCCAAGACTCTCTAGGACACAGACACTTATGCTCTTATGGGTGGCAGGAGGGACCAGAACGAGGAAAACGGCAACTGACTGGGCATGCTGGATGATGGCCCCTTGCCATCATGCCACCAGTCAACTTGGTTTACCATCACAATCCCCAGCCTATCAAGGTGCTGATCCTCCTCTTACTGCAACAGGGCAATCCCCCTCCATGACTGGTAACTCTAAAGCTGGAAGCCATTACAGGAAACATTTTGCCCAAAAGATTGGGATGCCTGAGGGTGGGAGAGGTCCAGCAAAAAAACAAAAAATATATTTTACATGCATGTCCAGTCTTTGGTGGGGGGGGGGGTGCTTGGCAGCATATGGTTTCCTATGCTGGTTAGTGCACTGCCACCATGCCGCCACTACAAGTTGCCATCGGAGCAGTTTACCACTAAACTGGAGGTGCCTCTTTCTAAATGCTCCTTTGTGCTCCTGCTAGTCTCCACTTCTTCTTCCCTCATTAGGGCACAAACCTATTGTAGGTTGCTAGCATGCCAGAGCAATCTCATAGCGCTTGGGGGCCATGAAGCTGGCCTGCATTTTTTTTTGTAGATTTATTGTTTTTAACCCCTACCTTGGTGTTGGGTACCTGCCAGCTTTCTTGAGCTACTTTTGCCACCACATTATGTCATTGGTCTCCACCCACCAAACAGCATTCAGATCTAGAGGTAGGTCTCAGACAGTAGGTTTTGGATCGCCTGAGAAGGTAATTCTTCCTTGCAAGCATGAGGAGGCAGGGTGCCAGTGACAGGGAATGTGGTGTGTGGGGGGCTGGGTATAAGGCTAATGGCAGAGCCTTCATCCCAAGTAAGGTCCTTCCTCTACTCTACCCCATGATAAACCAACTCTGTGCCACTCTTGCACTGGTCTGTGGTGGAGAAACTGACTTTGTATGGTTACCCAGGTCCTCTCAATCTAGAGGAGGCACTACAGAGTGATCAGCAATAACCCACATACTGCTGCATGCCCAGAGAGCTGCCAGCCTGAAGCATGGGAGTCGGGATCAAGACTCAGTCTTAAGTCTCTTGGGTAGCACACCCTGCCAGTCCTGACTTTTATTATATTGCACATAATTACAAAAATAACTGCTCTGTAAAAAGAGAAAAATAAAACAAACAGTCACAATATGATACATCACCCTTCACCTAATTGTTACACTCACCTATCAGAGGTAAACCTTAAGAAATAGAAATATTGAAATTAAGCCAATAACCACATAGCAAATAAGATGTAAAGAAAGATTTCCAAAAACAATTAAAAAAACACCTTTTCTTCAGGCATATAAATACAAAACTTGAAATGTTATAATTGAAATGTTGCCTTTATTCAGTATAAGAAAAGGCAGCTAGCATGAACTGGACAACAAAAACAGCTAAGCCAGAAAACTGCAGTCAGGTAGTTTTCCTCTTTGCTCTACACTTAAGGAAAGATATATATTGTGATACCACATGGTCATGCTGCTCAACAAAAAATGGGTAAAGCAAACAATTTTTTTCAACTACATTTAAAATGCCATTTTGTATATACTTGTCCCTTGTCACATATTTTAATATTCTTGTGGATTTTTCACTATTTTAAGTGACCCTGTCTCCTTACTACTGTAGCTTTACAGTACCTCTAACAGCCTGGATCATTCATACTGCTTCTTTTTCCAGCCATCTATGCTCCAAATTATTTAATAGAAAACTTGTTATGTCAGTAAAACAGGAAACAGAAAGTGGCTAAGTATATGAGTTCCTGACATCAGAAGTCATCGTTACAGATGGTTTTAGGATGAGCTTCCAATAATTGCGTGGGTGTCCAGGGATCATCATGCAGTCATCAGGTTATTTGTTCAAACATTTTCTAATCACTTCTTGTCTCGATTATGATGCTTGATAAAACAGGAATGACTTCTAAAATAATCCAAATGACATTAGATTACTCTGGGATGGCTTCTGAAGTAATCTGGTGTGGTTTGGGCAATGAGCTAGGGGAGCAGATCAGAAGATCTACCAGTTTAGGAAATGTGGCACCACTTGAAGATTTTAATCTCCAGGATGTAGGGTGGAGATCATGAGCTTGCAGTACAAGGAACTAGGCCCTAGTAAATTCTTTACAAGAGCTACCAGGAAGGAAGCCATCCTTGATGTGGTTCTGTAAAACCACAATACATGGAAGAAGTCACAACCAGTAAAATTTGGAGATGTCATCTCTGACAGTAGAACAGTACAACCTGGAGCTCCTCAAGGATCCATCCTAGGACCACTGTTATTTAGCCTCTTTCTGAATAAGCTACTGAAGTCCAGTCATGGCAACATCCTACTATATGCAGATTATGCCATAATACATACTAGTAACCCACATCCAAAATATCATCAGGATCAGCTACAGCAGGGCTTCGCATCTGCCAAAAAATGGTTACTGACAAAATGCTAATACCGAACTACAAAAAAATGAAGACCATGCTGTTCTGCAGCACCCACAACAAACATAATTCCTTCCCCCTTATCATCAGTAATGATGTGGGATCACCCCTGGAACAAGTACAACATTTAAATATCTGGTTATAACCATCGACTGCACGCTGCTCTACACCCAGCACATAGACTCAACTGTGAAAGCAATAAACAGGTGAATAGGCACACTTTACAGGCATAGATGCAACCAGACTCCTGAAGCACTGAACCTAGTCATACATAACTCTGTTATCCCACTCACTGACTATGGCATTGTCATCTACAGATCTGCCTCAGGCACAGCCCTCTGGCATATCAGAATAGCTCTAAATAAAGCCTGCTGTCTTCTAACCAGGGCAGAACACTGAACCCACACATGTGACATATATATATATATATCCAGGCCAATTGGATCCAGTTCAGCTATCATCTCAGATATCAAACATGCCTGCTCACCAAGAAAGTCAGCCTAGGTATGATGCCTCCTGGTGTTCGATCCTTTCTGTTGCCATTGTTAAACCCTCACACTACCAGAAGTTTCAGCAATCAAAATTTCAGAACTCCTATATGCTGTACCTCACTTGGACAGCATGCTTTCACCTATAGAGCCAGGCTCTGCATAAATGCACTGCAATCAGACAGTTCCAATGCAACAAATCTGGGCTCCTTTAAGCACTTACTTTGGCAGCATTTAGTTGCCGAGTTTACCTGTGACTGCTACCACTAGGTACTATCAAACTCCACCACAAATGCTTCTTATAGGTATCCCCCTGACCCTCATCTACTCTGATTACTACCCTCACTTGCACTTATTTTGCACTTACCTCTGAGGCCCTCCTGCCCCACCTATCCTCTCCCTCTCCTCCCCTATCCCCACCCCCTACCACCCCACCCTCCCTCACTTCTCCTCGTCCCTCTCTTCCCTTATGGCCTTCTGCCTGTTTCACTCTGTATTTAGTAACGCAGTACCAATTAGACTCAGGCATACATTGTACAATGCCTCTGCTGTATGTAAGATGTACCTCTGATCACTGTTAGTGTCATTTTCACTTTGTTATAGTAATCTCCTGAATCTTCGTCTCCCTTCTGTTTACACATAAATATATTTAGGCCTGGTGACACTTGTAATGTAACTATTGTAAATGTTAACCTGACTGTTATCATTCTAGTGTGGAACCTATGTAAAGAGTGTCTGCACAAAGATCTTGAATACAAGATGTTAATAAATAAATAAAAAGTCAGGGCAAGGGAGCCCTAGTGATGAGTGATCATAACTCAGTTTGGTTCATTTTAGCCCTAGAAGATAGGAGGACTAAATCTAAATAAGACATTAGCCTTAGACTTTAGGTGGGCAGATTTTAGGAGAATGGAGAGAACCTCTGAGACAAACTGAGGGAGTGGAAGGGATAGAGGTGACAGAGAAAATGTGGGAACTAATTAAGGATTGTCTTCTGCCTGAATGCCTGAAGCAGAAAGTAAAGGCAAAAAATACGAGAAGCATCTCTAGTTTTGCATGGAAGTGGGAGAAACAGTCAGGGCAAAGGGTTTCATTGAAGAAGTACAAGGTGAATCGATCTGAGGATAATAGAGAGACATACTTAATAAAAATAAAGGAAGTAAGCAAAGTCATAATGAGGGCAAAGGCAGAGATGGAACTGAGGATAACCAAGGGTGTAAAAGAAAACGACAAGGCCTTCTTTAGATATACCATAGAAAAGAGGAACACTAAGGTGGGAATTGTGTGTGAGGCAAAAATTGAAAAATGTTTGGTACAGAGTGGGACAGGAACATTGACATACTCAGTGAATACTTTTTCTCAGTTCTCATGGTTGTGGCAGAAGGCCCACTTCCTGACTATGGAAGGCAAGCTGGGGGGGGGGGGCAGAGGGTACTAGAATACTGGAATTGGGACTGCTCCTGGAGGATATGGTACTTAAGGGGCTATGGGCACTCAGTGTTGATGTCTCTGGGACCAGATGGATTGCACCCTGGAGTGCTGAAGGAATATTGGCAGAAACCAGCAGGGTCTCTGACAATCTTATTCAACTACTTCCTGGAGACTTGGATAATCCCAGAGGATTGGAGGAGGGTGGACATTTTCTGCCTGCACAAAAATGGGAGCAGAAAGATTTTGGAAAACTATAGGCAAGTTTGCTTGACCTCTATAGTTGGTAAGATCCTGGAAGCTGTCATCAAGGAGCAACTTGTGGAATTTCTTGAAACAAATGGGCTTCAAGATAGGACGCAGAATGGCTTCATGAAGGGAAGGTCATGCCAGACCAACCTGACTGAGATTTTAACTATGTAACAAGGACAGTAGACAAGGGTCAGTCTATCGATATGCCATCTCTAGATTTCAGTAAGGCCTTTAACTCAGTACCCAAAAGAAAGGTTATCAAAACATTTGGAGGATCTGGGAGTTATGGCAAAGCTAACAAGGTGGGTACAAAATAGCTAGGAGGTATGGGGTAGTTAATGAGGAACATTCAGAGGTCAGGGAGGTCACAACTGGGGATCCACAGGGGTCAGGTACCAGGACTTGTACAGTTTAATGTGTCCATCTTCAATAAAATAGAAGGAATCAAAGGAAAATGTTGCCTTTTTGAAGATGATAATAGACTCAGTGGGAGGGTAGACTCTAAAGAGGGGGTCAGGGACATAAAGAAGGACCTAGAAAAGGTGAGGGTTGGTTTAGGGTGTGACAACTGATTTTTTTTATGCTCCTTGCTTTCCTCGGCACTTGACACTACTCAGTCCCCCACTGCACCCCAATCCCATCACCTCACCTTCTCCCAGGGGTTACTTTACTCTTCTGTTACCCCCGTGGTCCCCCCTCATGGTGGAGCATTTAGGATGAAGCCAGATCTCTGGGTACACAATATCCAGCCATCAGGAGAGAGCCCATGTCAGTGAGTGAAGGGCCTGTGGATGCAATGAGGCCACCATGCTGCTTGGGGGGAACTGGTGTTTGTACTTTTCACCTGTTCCATCCCTCAAGAAGCAGGTGGCTCTGGTGCGCATGCAAACAAATGAGCATAGCACGGAACCAGCCTGTGTCTCCCCTACCCTGAGTTGCTCCATTGCACTGCCACCTGTGATCACCCAGGTGGCAGTATAGCATTGTAGCTGGCTTCCCTCCCTCCCTCCCTAGAGGAGGAGGAGAGCATCCTCTGGGATACTCGGTCCTCTTCTCCCAGCTGGCCCTTGACAACCCACACTTGTTCCCAAATACAGGCCACTAGCATTGAGAGCGGTAATGCTACCACTGTGCCAATGGGCCAGCTGAGATAACTGAAGTTTAATGCCAAGAAGTGCAAAGTTATACACACATGTGAGGGAAACCTGAAACTGAGTTTTTGTTATGGACACATTTCTGACTGACCACAGAAGAAAGGAACTTGGAATTAACCATAAAGTGATAGCCTAAGTCAACTTCACAGTGCACCAAGGCACATGGGAAGGAAAATAGGATTCTGGGATGTGTAGGGAGGGGGTTCTCCAGTATAAGAAAGAGGAGCTGTTGTCTCTCTATGAGTAACTGGTGAGGCCACACCTGGAGTACTGTGTTTAGTGCTACAGCCCAAACTTGTAAAAGGATATGGACCATTCAAACTCTGTCCAAAGGTGTGCTACAAAGATGATACAAGGTCAGCCAAGTTAATCCCATGAGGATCATCTGACCAGGCTAAATATATACTAACTGGAGTCCAGAAGAAAGAAAAGGGAAATAATAGAAACATCTTAAAATTGTGATAAACAAGGTAGAGTATTACAACCTGTTAAAGTATAGTGAGGCATCAGCAACTAAGGGAAATAAGTGTAAATTGGTTGTGGTGGTGGGGAGGATTTGATGCAGGAAGGACGTGAGGAAGCATTTCATTACAGAAAGAGTGGTGGATAGATGGAATAGTTTGCCAGTGGAGGTGATAAACACCAAGATGGTGATAGGTTTCAAGAGGGCATGAACAGCTATAACGGACTGGTGAAAAGTAAGGCAAGGATGAGGATGGAGTGTGAAGGTAGTGAGCCTGATCTGCCAGTGGGCATATGGCCTAGGCAAGACTAAGGGTAGGTAAATACAGCCCAGGTAGGAAACTGGCCAGACATGATGGATTATGTCTTTTTCTGCTGACACCTTTCTATGTTTTTATGTGAAGCACACAGCTTCAAACTACAGGCAGGTTCCAGAGCAGACTGGATGGATTTTGTGTTTTTATCTGCTCATACCTTTTTATGTTTCTACTGCAGCTTGGGGGCAGCAACACACCAGTCAGTATGTTACTATAGCAATAATAGTATAATGGTGGGGTTTATGAGGTAATAATATTTGGGACTACATAAACTCTGAGACCACTGGTTGATTGGTTTATGATGTCCTAAATGTGGTTGTTACATCGTTAAAACCCCAGCACTGTGGCTATTATGGTCATTATGGTGCACAATAAATTTTAATTAGCAAAAATGCATTGGAATTATTTTTTAAACAAGTCAACATGAGATCCCTGCTGCCATTCTTTACTGTACAGGTTAGTGACAGAATGCTGACTGCAAAGAGCAGTTTGCTGGTGTTAGTTACAATGCAAGTAGTAGCATAGAGTTCCATTATTGAGTCTACTGTCCTCTTATGGAACAATAATGGGACAGTAGCTCTGCATTCTTATTGGATGTTGGAAACGTTTTCAGTATAATATATCTTACTGTACAAATAGATCCTGGTGTCACAGGCCAACTCCTGTGGGGCAGGGATTCTCAGGGCTACAGTGAATCCCCTTGTGATCAGGGTCAGGGGTACCCCTCCTCTGTCCTTTAAGCATGCTCGCTGTTTAACAACTGAACGTATACCAGAGAATCACAAGGCTCCCTCTCTCCATGTGAGGAGGTGCAAATACAGTCTGTGTTCCTGGGATAGAACCCTCTCAGCCACTGCACAATGAACCAGAAAGTCACAGGCGTGTATAGGCCCTCCGAGAATGCCCTATATACCCTATTTTGTGTCTTTCCTCAGAAATGCGGAGATCGGTTCAAACCCTCACAGACTCCTCCTGAAGACCTTTCATATTTCCTCCCCTCCTTTCATCCACATAGTCCCTTGTGGCACTTTACTTCGGTAGTGTTTGGCACCTAATCAGTCACACAGGCATAGTATAGTTTGAACAAACCAACACACTCAAAAGACACTGGCAGAATTGTTTTAAAGTAAGCCAAAGGCTTTACTAATTAATTATTAAATACAGTAAATAACTTACAGACAGGTAATTCTAGACATTGGTTACAAGATACGAAAAAGAAAATGGAAATATACAATAAAGATCTACACTTTAAAAATCTGAGTTTTAAAGTTCCACCTCAAGCCCTTGGTTGCTGAATTTGAAGTGCAAAGTGTCCTTAAAAAAGTAGTTGAATCTTGGCTCTTGTGGTCCAGGAGAATTTCTTGAAAAAGAAAATGTCTCTACTCTCTCTCAGCAGGACAAGGTTCCAGTGCAAACAGTTCCTTCACATGTAACTTGAATTGCCAACAGGCAAGAAGGCCAAAAAGGCAGCAGACAGAAACAGCAGGCAAAAAGGCTAAAAGGCACCAATAAAGTCTTGCACCCATTTTATGGGGTTTCTCAAAGGGCAGGTCAGGTGATACTGGCTTGCCCTTCGGTTGGCTAGCATTCTGCCTCTATGGCTACACAACCAATTGGGTTTTAATATTTTATTGCAAAAAAAAATGTTCATTTCTGAGCAGGGAACAAAGGGCTTAGAGGCAAGCCAGGTTTCAGCCTGAATTTTAAGAGCAGATACAGCCCCCCCCCCAATGGCTGTAATCAAACTAAACCAAGTACAACAATTTACCCAAATTCTAGTCCATTCAGCTGTAATTAGATTAACTCAGGGCAGACCCCTCGGGACAAAAGGTCCCCAGACATCATGGCTCCTCTAAAAGCCTGTGTCTTTCACAAGCAAATTGGGATAACTGGCCTCCCAGCTATGCTTAATTAGCCCATTTTTTTTTAATGGTTTAATCAAACTCTAGCCCCTGGCTAAGCAGCTAACACTTTCTGCCCAGCAACAAGAAATGTCATCATTACAAGGCCCATGTTTTCTTTGTACCTATGATCACTTGCATGTTAGACTGGGCCACCATGGGCATCCCTGATGCATTATATATATAAAATAACATGAAATATGATTAAAACAATACGGTACGGCTTTATCCCGCCACACCTGGTGTAACAAGGCTTTTTTAAATTGCAAAAGTGCAAATACATTGGATGCAAAGTATAAGTTGTCCCACACACACAAAACTGCAGGTTGCAGGTTAGCTAATGTTTTTCACCAATAATTGCAGCATGTCTGCTTTCTCAGAGCAGGTCAGCTTTCAGGTGACTGACTTGATTGCAAGCTAAATGGCCATTTTATATTCTGTTACTGATAATGGAAACAGAGTTTATATGCTGAAGTTCTCATGTTTCTATATCTTTAATGTTTAATTTTATGATATTATTTTTATTGTGAAGTGCTTTAGGGTCTTAGGCACTATATAAACAAAACTATGTCTGTCTTCCTGTCTGTCTATCTATCTATCTATCTATCTCTCTAACTGTCTTTCATCTATCTGTCAATCTATCAATTTATGTTAACTATTTTACTTGTTGTTTAGAGGTGCTCTGTGGTGCCTGTGGAAGCAATCATCCCTGTACTCATATGCCATAACCATCATCACTTTCATGTCTTATTCCTAAAGCACTATAATGTAACCCCTGTTAGCACTGGTGTGCCTTGTTTGTAGCAGGATGAACCTTTCAAGAGCTCAATCACTGCCTTTTAAGCAATAAAATACATTTTTTATGCATTTCTTTGGTCTAGAAAATACTCTCGCTACTTGTCTTAATATCTATTCTCTGTGGATATTAAGAAATGAGGCAAACTGCCAACCCAGCTGTAACTCCTCCCAAGAGTGTGGGGCTTACCTCTAATTAACTTGGCCTGAATTGGACAGTTTTCACTTTAGTTGTGCTCACTCCAGCCTCAAGGACTGGACCTCTGCTGTGGTGGACTGGTAGAGGAGTTGCAGGACATTTGTTTTCTTTCTTGCCTCCTGTTCCTTCATACAATAAAGCTCATACTTCATATCAAAGGGCACTGCCTGCCAGTGATGGAGGAAAGAGACAGCAGTGATCCTAACTGGTCCGGGGAGTTTCTGACTGAATTCCTGCCACAACCAGACACCTCAGTGCAACCACACCACTCAAATGTGGGGCAGGAACTGCTGAATAAGGGTAGGAGCCATGTGAAAATAAAAATCCTTTGGTGGCCAGTGCCCTTGTTAAGCATGGCCACCACCATCTTGGAGCCCCTTGACCCTGACTTCCAGCCAATCAGAGGTTCAGACTAGACACCTAAGCTGCAGATGCTTCTCTACAACTGGAGGACCAATTCATTCTGGTTTTTTTCTGCTGGCCAATGGATGATCATAGCTGAAACACAGAATCTGTTGGCAGAAAAAGGCTTATTGACTCATCATGCCTTCCCATTCTTACCTAACTAATTTTGAATGAGAGAGCCCTAGAGATTCTTTGCTCTCCCTTTCCCTCCTTCCTTTCTGGTGTGATCTTTACCAAGCCCATGTATTTGTCTTATCCTCAATTGAATTCCTCCACTGATTTCACACATACCACCTTCCCCTGGAGCCTTTTCTACTCACCCCCCATGCCCCCCCCAATTCTTGGTGTCTCTCTTAAACCTGCCCCCTGCCAGCTTAATGGATTTGTCCCTGGTGTTTGTGGTCCTACTCAGTCAGACTAAATCCCTGCTATCCATTTTATTTACCCTGCAGCGGTATTTTCTTGTTTCAGTCATGCCCCCCCTTTTGTATATACTCAGATCTGCCAACCTCTTCTTGTACATCCTGTCCTGCTGTTCCTGGAACATCTTGGTTATGTTCCTCTTCTTTGCCTCTACTCCGTCCTTGTTCTTCTTCAGAAGCAGACTCCAAACCTGCACACAGTACTCCAGGTGAGGACAAATCAATGATCTGTACAGTGGTAGCAACACCTGTTTCTCCTGCTGGTGGTTCCCCTTCCTATGCACCCCATATCCTATTTGCCCTACCCACCACCATATTGCACTGTGTTGATGCCTTCAGACTGTCTATTACTCCAAAGTCATTGTACTCTGTAGTGCTTTCCACTACTACTTCCACATTTTATATTCATTGTTAGGATATTTTTGTTCCTATGTGCATCACCTTGCACTGCTTGACATTACATTGTATCTGCCACACTTTTGACCACCCTTCTAGTCTACCCAGGTCCTCTTTCATAATTGTGACATCCTTTTCACTATTCAAACAGCCACTGAACTTAGTATTGTCTGCAAAAATAGCACACCTTGCCCTGAATCCCTATCCCTATGACACAGATAAAGATGTTGAAGTGAACTGGTCCCAGGGCTGATCTCCATTGCACCCCACTATTGACCACCCTGACTTCCAAGAACTCCCCCTTTATTACTACCTTCTGGGCCCTGTCACTTAACTCATTTCCCATTCATCTAGTAATATTGTTCCCTACTCTGAGGTCCAGCATTTTTTTTAACCAACTGTCCATGTGGGGTAGAACTGGAGACTTTACTGAATTCAAATTACAGTATGTCTACTGCCTCCCCCTTCTCCACTGCCTCTGTCACCCAATCAAATAAGGTGATCAGGTTTGTCTGTCAGGTTTGTCAGAGGAAATGTGAGGATGTCTTACTTCAATGAGACAGTGGTGGAATCATAGGGAAAACTGCTGGAAGAAGGGGTGGGAGTAGCTACCATAAATGGGTTTAAACATAGCTGGGATAGGTCAAGGAAACTCAGGGTCCCCAAGGTAGGCTACACGGATTAGAGGAGAATGGGTGATGGGGCAGCCAACTAGTAAAGTAGGTCGATGAGAGTGAGGTAATATAGTAATGGCAGATTAAATGGACTTTCTGTCTCCTTCTGGCATCAAATTCTGTGTTTCTATGACATGACCTTCTCTACGAACCCCTGTTGTCTTTTGTCCAGTAGTCTGTCTGCCTCCAGAAAACTTACTATCCTTTCTCTTATTATGGTCTGTAGCAGTTTACCTACACCAGACATTAGGCTGAGAGATCTGTCATTCCTTGAATCATCCCGGCCCCTACCCTTGTCGAAGGGAGATACATTTGCTGTCCTTCGGTTCCTATCTGCAATGCTTTATTGAATGGCTCAACAAGTGGTTCAGCAAGGCCTTGCCCTATCTTCTTAGGGATGTAGCTTGCCTGGGCCCATGGACTTAATCACTTTGCATCTTTAAACCCTCCAGTACCCTTATAACAATTTTTTTTTAATTATGTATACTTCATTAATGTTTAACAATAAGTACACAAACAAACTTAACAAATACAGGGACAGGATCCTGCACAGAGCACACTAAGCATAAAACATCCAGCATGACATTTGATGACATTGATTATGACAGATACCATTGGCTTCCCACCCCATACCTCTTGTTACTGAATTGATGCAGGCAATATTATCAGATAAGTAAGAAGTAACGGATTATAGGCACATTATTTTTCATATGTGAGTACCTTCCTCAGCTGCTTTGTAACTTTATTCTAAAGTCATAAGAACATACACATTCTCCCATTTATTCTCATACCCTTTCATCCTGTTGTTCATACTTGCTATAGGTTTTTTCGCCATTAAGGCAAACAAGAGTTCAGCATGCTTGTTTTGGTATATAGGTAGGTATGTCCTGATCTAGCCAGTGTCAGAGCAACCTTCTTTACACATGCTGTTATGAGAGCCATATGGTAATTTCAGGTTCCAATCAGGTGGCCCTTGTAATCACCTATAATACAGACTAAGGGTGTGGAAGCTGCCGCAGACCCTTGTAATGGGTCAAGTTTATTTTTACTTGTTTGCCATAAAGATTGGGCTTTAGGACAGTGCCACAGGATGTTGCATCTGGAACATGTGTCTGATGGCAGCCTCTGCCTTTTATGCAGCTTCACTGGCATAAATTACATATTATGCAGGATTTTGCAGCTGCAAAAGCTAGTTAAGTGCTGAATCTGACGTGCGTACATAGGTCCTTAAAAATTCCGTCCCAGTCATAGCTCTCTCTGTACCTTACAGTAGGTAGTGCAAACTGGCAAAAAGGGGCTGAATCATCTACCATATTTGTAGTAAGGTTGTACATGCAGAGGTATAGGTGGGATATTGCATGAGGTAGGCAAGACCAACTGGGGACATGGCATTACTGTAGCTTGTGTCTCTCTGTTGTCCTCTGAAATATTTACCAAGCATGTGGGAAACCTGAAAGAATGGGATGATCTACCAATTTGTGACTTGTGCTGTTGCTGAAAGGTATTGAAACTGATTAGCTTATTATCCAGATACAACTGGTCTATTCTGGTGTCAAGGTTCGACCATGGAGGAGTGTGGATAGGTTTCCCATTTATAAGAAAGTTGGGGTTATGGATCAAATGTTGCATCCAGTCTGTTAGGGCGTATAGCTTCAAGAGTCTCATGGGCTGGCTGTGGGTCTGTGTGGAAGCTGCAATGAGTATGTCCCTCATACCTAGAGGGAATTTGATGGTCTTTCACATGAGACATTAAACCGAGGTCCCATCTGCCTGGATTGGTGGTAGTTCAGGTGGATGTTAAAGATCCCATGGCACTTATCGAAAAGAGTAGGGGAATTTTTTATTGAAAAGTACATAACATCAAGTACATGAAACAGAAAAACAAGTAAACAATAGAAAAGCATATCCTGAAACATTGAAAGATCATGAAATACATTATAATACAGGTGATGGAAAAGAAAACTAACCATCTTACACCCAAAAGTTAATTAGACCTAATCAAGTCAGAAAGGTAATACCTGCCCAGTAGGATGTGAATTGGGTAGGAGAAAGGCATTTCAATTCCATTTCTTGTAGTTTCAAAATTGCGGATTCAATATATTGAATAATAACCAGTGGACAAGTCAGTACTTGTTGTAAGACATATTTACATCTAGCTTGCCACATATAATATTTACAAGCTGCAAACAAACCCCTCAATGTACTAGGGTGGAATGCATTCCAAAAACCAGAAAAAACTCCTAGTACAAGGACTAAATATGTAATCCTACTCAGAAAAGGCCATTTCCATTTATTTGCCAAGGTTTTCCAAAACAAGAGGGCATCTTCACAGGAAAAGAAAAAATGTTCCATAGATTCTTCAATGTTGATGCAAAATGGTTTTGGACAATATCTCTCTTGTGCTGATTTATGCTTTAAATTACCTCGAACTTGTAATTTACCATGACAGCATAACCAAGAAACATCCCACATATGAGCTGGGATTCTTTTATCTTTGAGTATGTTTAGCACAGATGTCATGTGGGACGGAGAGCATAATGGAAGGCTTAATATCGGTTCATCTAGGTGTAGAAAATAAACATATAACTGTTTCCTAGTGAGGCCTAAAATAGAGGATTTATTTATTTTCCAGGATCGAAGGGTACGGATGCTATCAATAACATAAGACGGAGTACTAGGTATGCAAGAAGCTACGGGTGGAAGGTCAGTCCAGACTAACATTAAAGAATCCACAGCTTTCGCCACCCATGAATCACATAGAGTTAACATAAATGTATGGCTTTGTAAAATATGGTGTAGAAAAAAGGAAAGAAAAAAAATAGAGGGTTTATCATTCCTAAACCACCCTGATTTGGGGGCAAATATGTAATATGTCTCTTAACAGGGTTTAGGCGACTGCCCCATAACATTTGAAAAAAAAGACTGAACAACCGAGTTTCTAAATGTTTAGGTAGACAAAAAATGTGACTCAAAAATTAAAAGATTGGGGATAGAAATTTTTTTACCACCATAACCCGCTTCTTCTTACTCAGTCTCCATGTCTTCCAAAGACGTACCTTGTTATCACCGAGAGTTAAGCGTTTTTCCCAGTTATAGGTAGAATCATTTGATGTGTTAAACCATATCCCTAGGATCTTCTGGGGTGTAGTACATACCTTAATACCATGTATTGCCATTGTATCTGTAGAGATGCAATGTAATGGGATACATATACTTTTCTCGAGATTAAGTTTACCTCCAGATGCTAATGTAAAAGATTGAAAAGTCTGAATAGCTTTATTCCCTGAAGAATGATTGAAACAAAATAATACTACATCATCTGCATAAGCAGAGATTTTAACAGGTAACAAATTTGGGTGAGGTGTAATACCCATAATGTCCGGATTCCATTGTATCTGCCTAATGATGGGATCTAAAGCAAAAACACATAACAATGGACTAAAAGGGCAGCCCTGATGGAGTCCTACCCACTGTAACAAGGTTGGGCCTCGGAATCCATTTATCATAGGGAAGAAAAACGCCAAGGAAAGCATGTGTGAAATCCAAGATATAAACCAGTCAGGGATACCACACAGTGATAATATGTGTAATAAGAAGTTATGATGTATTGAATCGAATGCTTTTGATTGATCTAGGACAAAAAGATAACCAGATATCTTATCATGCATTTTTTTTTTCCAAAATTTCACGTAACAAGAAAAGATTAGTTTGAATGGTTCTACCAGGTATAGCACAGGTTTGAGCAGTATGTATCAAATGTGGTGCAACTATTCTTAACCAAGAGCAAAGAATTTTAGAAAAAATCTTATAATCCGTATTTAGGAGATGTAGTGGTCTCCAATTTGCTAGGGAGGCTATGTCTCCTTTTTTATATAAGAATTTCAGGATGGATAAACCGAAACCAGATGTTGTATCCATATTATCCAGAACATAATTAAAGACCTGAGTCAAAATTTCTAATAAATGTACTTGAAATATTTTATAGAATTCATGTGTGAGACCGTCAGGCCCAGGGGAAACCTTCAACTGTAAACGGGAAATAGCATTGGCAACTTCTTCCTGAGAAATCCATCCGATTAGGTCATGAATGAAATGTGTAGGAAGCTGAGGGAACGGTGCTGACATAAGGGGAGATATATCCGGAAGGGAGCCAGGAATAGTGCAAAAATGGGTCCGTAAATAATCGGATGTGACTGATAACATATCAGGGATAGAGGTCAGTACAGTATCGTGAGTATTTTTTAAACCATGCATGACATTTCGAATGAAGTCTGTCTTTAAAAGCAAAAAAGGGATCAGCAGATGGGGAAATTGAAGTACCAGTTTTCATAATGTAATCCAGTGATCGAGCACTATCATATTGATGAGAGAACATACAGGCTTTTATTCTGGAAATTTGTGATGAATAATCAACTGAGGATGTGGATTGAAGAGACATTAATTTATATAGCTGATTGCGATATGATAAATATGTAAGGTAACCTTCTCTGACATTTTTTTTACCTAAAGTCTGAAAAAAAATGGCTAGATCTGTCTTAATGTCTTTCCACCATTCCCACATAGAATCATAACAAACCATAACTGATATCCATGCCTGAAAGAGAGCGTGCAAGTGATATTGGACAGATTCCAGGGCAAACAAAGAATTATTCAATTTCCACAGGGAGTGATACGATATGGCTACACTAGGGGAACCAATGAAAAAGTGACCAATCAGAAGACAATGATCTGAAATCTCATTTGGAATTACAGAAATATGGCGTGGGGTACACTGACGTGAAATAAAAAAATAATCTATCCTGGTATGATATAACGATCTATGATATATATAGCCGGCATCCGAGTGTAGAGAACGATATGCATCTATCAGACTGGCATCTTTTATCAAATTGGACAAAGCTAGGGAATCACAGTATACCTTTTTCCCCAAGGAAATCCTGTCTTTTGTATCAATGGAACAGTTAAAATCTCCACCCCAAAAAATGTGTTTACGTGTACATAAGAATGGCTTGATTAAATCCAGCAAAGCTATTCGTGTAGCTTTAGTTTGTGGACTATAGATAACTATAACCCGAAATGGTAATGTGTGCTTGGTGAAATCTATAATAAGTGCTCTACCTGGGTGTATGTCAATAATGCGGGTGATGGAAAATTGGGAAGAATAAAAGAGAACAGCTACACCATCCGCTGCATCATCCCCAAACGTCCAATAAGAGGGGCCTTTGTACCATCCTCGTTTTAGTCGATGTATATCATATAAATTTGAAACATGAGTTTCTTGTAATAATAGAATATCCAATTTGAGGGAGGTAGCATAATGTAAGAAACCCATTCTCTTCTTAAAGCCCTTTAGACTACATACTTTAAGAGAGGCAATACGAATATCCATTACTAAAGTAGTCAGGGCTAGCCACTCCTATCAGTCACTGTCATGTTTTTCTGTTTCTTACCACCCTTCTTTGTTTTTTGTTCATTTTTTCCTGGCAACATCAGGAGGTTTAATTGCAGGGGTATCTACATCAGATGGTATGGCAGATACATCAGAGTCCCCATCCGAATCTTCTCTGTCCCCTTTTAGACATTCAAAAGCATTGGATAGGGGGACATCAGGAGGTTTAAGTGATTTTCGGGCAGCGGCTCTAGTAACTTGCCTGCCAGTTTGAAATCCCTCTTTATCAACATTGGCAGAAACAGAGGGCTGGACAAGTAAGATCTTGGTAGGGGGGTCATTAGAGGGTTTCAATTGGGTAATCTGATCCTGTTGTGGCAAAGGGATATGTAGTCCTGAGGGTGGAGGAGGAACAGAATTAGGTTGTTCTGAGGGGGGGGTATGGGAGTTTCAGAAACAGTATTCAGGGAAGTAATATGTTCCTGTGCTTTAGCTTGTGCCTTTTTTACTAAGGTTTCAGAGTTCCAACCCTCAGACCTATTTTTACTAGCCCATGGACATTGGTGGTACGCATGCCCTGTTTCATTACATAAATTGCATCTAAACACATTCTTGCAAGTCATGCTCGGGTGTCCATATCCCCCACAAAAACTACATTTAAGTAAGTCACATGTACTACTTAAATGTGTGGTAGCACCACATTTATAACAGGCTCTAGGTTGGCCTCCATAGAAACAAACCCCCCTGTCTTTACCGAGAAAGAAACTATTTGGCAGGTGCACAATTTCTGAATTAACTTGAAACAATTTCACCTGAAACCTCCAGCCACCAGTCCATAGACCATCATTATCCAGGATAGCTTCAGGAGGAGAAAGGACATTACAGTGATTCTGTAACCAATGATAAATGTCACTGATGCTAACTCCTTCGTTCTGGAACATAATTGTCACTGTACGTATCGTAGGTTTGGACAAAGGTACAACAGAAAAGGGGGTCCAAACAGGATCATTTTTTTGTAAGGTATATAAATGCCAGAAACGATCTAGCCCTGTAGAGGTTTTAAAACTAACATCAAAAGTCTCTTCCACTGAAATATGTATCAGGGCATATATGTCAGAGGCTTGAAAATGCAGCCTGCCCTTAAGAAGGGTCCGAGCCACATAATATCTATTAGGAAACTCAGGAAGCCCACCCCTATAACGGAAGCGGACTGCATTTCTACAGGGTGCTTGTTCTAGTTTATTTTTAAAAAGGTTGGAAAGAATTGGTGTTCTACCAGATACCTGTTCTATAGGGCTCTTATCTAGGATAGGAGTCAATGTTTTAGATGTGCCTGGCTTAGGATCCCCTAAAGAGGGAGGTGAGCCTGGTCTTGAGTCTAAAATAGTAAGGGAGGGGGAAACAGTGGGTTCCTGAGATGAAATAGTCTCAGTGGACGAGAGTCCATGGGGGGGCAACAGGCATTACATGTAAAGATATAAGAGGTGTTTCATTAACATCTGCATTCTCTCGGGGAGATTGTACAACATTTTGATCAGCAACATCCATAATGTCACCCCATGAATGTACAGAGTTACACGAGTTAGGTGTTAGTTCAACAGTGTCCTTATTTGCAATAGAAGTAATATGAGGTACCTCGTTGGAGCTCATGGACGTGGCAGGCCTGGTAGGAGAGAACAAAACACCGTGTGTAGTCGCATCCCAAGTAGGATCTGGAATCCAAGTTCCCATCGAAGATTGAGTCCACCCTGCTTTAGTCAAAACATCCGATGCAGACCAGGAGTCCACTGAAGTATCCGTTCGAGTTTGCAAACCAAAGTGGGAACACAACAGTTCTGTAGTGGTAGGATCTTTAGAATTCATGACAGTATGAGGACTAGGTTCAGTGAGCCCTGAAGGAGTAAGAGGGTCAAAAACCAGGTTGGAAACCGTTCCTGTTCGTGAATCCTTAGGCGCAACGGTAGCCTGCATAGCAGAAATGGAAGGTACTGGGGGAAGGAGCGGTGGTACTCCTACCGCACTCGCAGAAATTCGTTCCGGCAAAACCACTGAAGCATCATGTCGAAAATCTTGGTCATCTGATGTACACTGCAAAGGGCCAGGAATAGCAGCAAAACAGTCTGGTAAGGCATGCAGCGACGGCTGTAACTCTCGCTGGTCAGCATCTAATGTTCTATCCTGTAGTTTAATTTCATCTGGTATCGTCGGCAGAAAAGAAATAAGGAGACCAGTCTTACAGTCAGTCTGAGCCCCAACTGACTCTTCCATGCTGTCGGCAATGGAAACTCCACCCTACAGAGTAGGGGAATTTCCCCAGTGTCCTGGCCAAATTTCCTTCATTCACTAAAAAATACCACCAACAGCTTAATCTGGTTCAAGGTCAGTTGGCACTCATTTGTATCCCCCTCCCCGGGTCGTGCCTGAAAATAGGCAGGATTTGTCTAGTGCACTTACCCGGTCAACAAAAACTAACTACATCAGTGCCTTGGTGCTGTTATTTACTTTTTTACATAGTGCTTCCTCTGTTTAAAGCCATAGAGGTATATATTTCTTCTCTTGCTGGGGAAGGGGTTTGTAAGCTATTATATGTATTTACTGGCAGAAATCATCTAGTAGTACAAGTATAGGTTTTGGAATTTTAAGTCTCCCTGCAATTTAAGTACCACTAGCTTGTGACAGGCCCAGCAGACTGCTTTTCCTAGCCAGAGACAGTTGAAAATGTGGCTGTGCAGTCTGTCAAACCACTTTTTAGAAATGGCCACAGTCAACATACTCGGTGGGTACAGCACTCCGGGCAGGGGGTTCATCGTAATAAGATTTACTTTCACCCACAATGTAAGGAGTAGGTGTGCCCACCTTTCTAAATCTGCTTTGAACTGCCTAAATAAGGGATCTAGATTCTGGGAGGTCATATCCTGAGGGTTCCTTGTAACCAGGATGCTTAAATATTTCAGGTTATCAGCATGCCATATGAGCCCCAGTGCTGATATATCCTGTTTATTCAATCCTGGGTTAAGAGGCACTGTCTCTGTCTTCTCTACATTTAATTTATAGTTAGATAGCCCTCCAAATTCTGTGATAACCTGAAGGGCGCAAGGTATTGATGCGGTGAGATGCATTATATGGAACAGGCCCTTATAACTTTGATAGGATCCACATTGAGCCCTTCCTTCCCCCTCTGCCCTGATGGCACATGGCATTGGCCCCTTGTCCTACACATGGAACACTGAGTAGAGATAACTGTTTAGAATATCTCACTTACCTTTATCTTCATCTTCCCACTCCTCTCCTTGCTTCAGCCTTACTAATCCATCCCTCATCTTCCTCTTCTCCATTATATAAGAAAAAGGTATCATCTCCCCTCTTCATACCTTCCATAATTCTCCCGTCCATTTCAGCCTCATGTAGTCCTCCTTGCTATTCTGTTGGCCTCATTCATCCTGTTGTGAAACTTGACACTGTTCCTTTCCCCCTCTGCTTGACTGGTTCTGTATTTTTAAGTGCCATTTTCTTAGCCCTCACAGCCTCACGCACTTCCCTCTTTAACCATAATGTTTTTTTAACCCTCTTCATCTTGCTGATTATCCTTACAAGAGATCTGTGACCTCTGTTATCCCATGTTTTCATCAATTCCTATTTAATTTCCACCCCTCTGATACTCTTACCCCCTATATTTTCTCCAAACGCAGCCCCCTCTTCTTCCAGAATGAACTCTCCTAAAGTCCAGGATGCCTCAAGTCTGAAGCTGAAGCAAACTGTTTGATGGTCGCTGATCCCCAGTGGGCCCAGCACCATTACCTCCCCCACAATGTCTCTACTGGTAAGCACTAAGTCTAGGATGGCTGTCTCACTGGTAGGCTCCTCTTCTCACTGAACTAGAAATGCATTCTGAAAAACGTCTACCAGCATTTGGCTTCTTGTACCTGCTGCTACTGAGTCCTCCAGGATTGCCTGGACTTGGTTTACCAACTGCAAGAGCCACTGAGAGAAAATGATTCTTGTGGGGAAAAGCAGGTGTTGTGCTGCCACTTGGGCAGCTCTTGGTAAGGAAGGGCTGCTTTCCCAGAGAGTTTAAGAAATGCTGTGGCAGACTGTGCATCTATGTGAGAGGAATTGTGAGCAAGCCTATTTCCTGGTGAGGAATGACAGGAGGCATTGACATGCTAGCCAGTATGAAGGATTACACTGACACCTCTAGCATGTAGCAAGAGAGAGAGCAAAGAAGCTGTAGCGAGCCTGCTGCAGGGTTCATTAGTGGGCACTATAACCAGGTGGCAGGCTATGACTACCCAGAGGGTTTAAAGGCCACGACACAAGGGTTAATACAGACATGCAGTGGTCAGGAAAAGGGGGAGCCAGTTGAACCTCCAGATGGAGTCAATGAAGTCAAAACCTGAGAGTGAAAACCTTAGGAGAGCAAAGAGACAGCCCAGCTGATTGAAGGGGACTATGAAGAATGGAAATCCTGAAGCCCTACAGAGCAATGGCAGATCCACCTGATTGGGAACCATGAGTAAGTTAAGAGCTTGCCCTGCTTCAAGAGAGTGAATTGGTAACTTGGGACCCGTTTTGTTTGCATTTGATCATTGGCCCAGGATCATCGAAATACCTCAGGGGTGAGGTTTTAAATTGCCATTCAAGCAATTACATGGTCTTAGGTCTCTGGGTTTATTCTGAGCAGTTGCTCACCTTTAATTTAAAGTGCACCACTGTTGCCAGCCCATGGCGACCTCAACAGGCCTGCACTGATTTGGCACTGTGTACCCAGAAACTTTTATACTGGAGCTCCCATTAGGTGCTATAGGGAAATAAGGGTACCAGACGGAGTAGCAGCCTCCCATACAGCACGTATCAAATAATATCTGTACTGTGAACTGCAGTTTGGGGGTGGGCACTGAGACAGTGCTGCACCTAAAGGGTATTTTCAGTGGCTGCCCAAGGAAAGTGTTTGACTTGACCATGCCTGCTCAGGGCATATACTGTAAGGGTGGTCTCCCTTTAGGCTGGTCCTACATAGTGCAACAGAAGACTGGCTGGGCATAATGTACACTAACGTTTTTACATTTTAGGGTGAATTCCCTAAAATAAAGTTTGCATTCTGTTGAAAGCTGCTTTTCATTATCCTCTACCTAGAATAATAGTACATGCTATTTTGGGGAACTGGTTGCATTTGTTTGAGATCTGCATGAGTGGTCACTACAGTTAGGGAGGTGTGTACATACAGAATCCTAGGGGGTTGTACTGACCAGTCACCAGGCCCACTTAAATCTTTCTCTAGGTAGAGGCATCAGCCCTATTTCTAATACCTAGAAATGAACCCACCTAATTAGTGAAAGAGAAAAAGAACCCAGGATACACAGAAACAGCTACTGCAACATGGTGGTAGTGTAAGGTAGTCGATCTCCAAGACAATTTGGAGGATGCCTGCTCTACAGGAACTTACACAGCACTGGGAGGAGGACAGAAAGGGTTCTCAGTCCCAGACTGCTGCAGGCACTAAAACATGTGCCTGAGGATGAGTGGAGCTGCAATGGCAGCCACCCTGGCCAAAATGAAATCTATACACAGCAAAATAGAAACCATCCACAACTATTTGTTTTTTTTTTATTTATTCATTGTTGACCGGGTAGGTGCACTGGTACAGTTGCCTTTTTAAGGCATGACCCAGGTACTACAGGTACATAACAATCAGTCAAAAAAGGGAGATACTGATCAGTATACAAAAGCCAATAACAATGAGTAATATGTTACATCAATGTGCAAGAGAAACACAGTTGTTTAATTCACATAGTGCAAACAGGATATACATATGCAAACATTTATACAGTTAATGATACACAAATGCATTTCACAATAGTGCAAACATAAAAAACATTTTGGGTTATGCAAGAAGATTACACAGCAAGACCAACCAAAAGTGCTTAGCTAGCAAAAAAAGTTAAAGTTACAGTGCACAGGAGCAAGCATGGAGGTTTAGCAATTGGTCCTTCATTTTAAGTGCAAAGGGTTTGGGGGAAAAGGACAATCTGACACTAGAAGGTATGCAGTTCCAGAGAAAGACAGAGTGGTAGCAGAAAGATCTCTTCCCTATATGTGTACATATGAGATGGATCATTACAGAACTCTGCACAGTGGAACAGGGGTGTGGAGGTGGATAGGAGTGAACAACATAGTGAGACTCTGAGGCATGTTTCTATGCAGAGTCTTACACACAAAGTTATCAAGTGTAAGTTGTGCTTTGTGTTACTATTGCAACTGACCAAGCTGCTCGAGACTGGCTCAGTGATAAGACCTTGGACCCACTGAGGTTGCATGTCTTGCCACTGGTGTACCGACGGAAGGACGAAACCCTGTCGGTAAAATCCCCCACAGTGACATTTTCAGCAAGTTTTGAAAATGTCACTGTGGGGGACCCGCCAGCACAATTTCACCCTTTTGCTGAGTTTCATCCCCCCCCCCGCTTCGAGTTAACTCTGACTCGGAGTTAACAGTCTATAGAAGAGTCAGTGCTGGGGGTGCAGCCCCCTGATAGAAACACAGACTGATGACTGACAGGCGAAATTTCTCCTGTCAACATCAGGGATGTCGCTATGCCAAACATCAACAACATTGTTATTGCATTGGCATAGGTAAACCCTTGCCACCTTATGGTAAATAGCTTTTCTCTTTGTACAGACTTTTGTTGCCACCACAGCCGTCCACATGCAGTAGCATAACAGACGAGCGCTTCTTCTGTGGAGACATCCTCAAATGCTTGTGTTAGCTAACTATTGGCATGCCCGAACTGCACCACCACTTGGACACCTCTAAGTGGCAGGCAAGTAGTGTGGTCACACAACCACCCTACCCCAAGGGAGGAGAGCAGTCAGATGGGATGCTCAATCTTCCCTCTGCCAGCCTGCCCCGAACATCCCAACTTGGTTCCCGAATTCAGGTCAGTGGTGTGGCAGGACATTCTTCATCTTCTTTAGTAAGATCAGTTAACCATATTTATCAAACAGGTCCTGGATTGTTCACTGATTCCAGTGATCTAATTGAGGATGAGACCGAATAGCTGTGGTATAATGTCTTAATAATGCATAGTAATCTGTTGTTTTGTACTTTTTTCACACTGTATTTATTTATAATTTGTGTGTTTTATAAGTGGGATACCACACTCCAGAGTGCACAGATATACTCCAATAAACACACTTCTTGGGTGATTGAAGCCCCGTTGCTATGTCTTTTGTCTCGCTATGTGCTCTAGATATGCCTATTTTGGAGTACAGCCTTACAACTGGCATGTGTTATCCCTTAAGTATTTTATTGTAAAGTTTGCTTTTGTCTCTTTTACGAAGGTGTGGAATAAAATAGACACAACAAACCAGAAGTCAGGTGCATAAAAACACAAACATGCGTTGTTATTTTATTCAAATCAGAAAATAGAAAAATAATATTCAATGTCCAGTATTCTGCAAACTTTCTAATTTCAAACATTCCTGAGGCTTAACTTCAGCCTTTGCAAATAGAACAGTGTGGAAATAAGCACACACTTCTGAGGTCCTCCTCACTTGGTAGTCAGTATTCAACTGATTCCCCTATCTGTCTTTGTTACTCCATGTGGTGGGCTTTTATACCTTTCATAGATGACATCACAATTAGGTGATCTACCCCTTTTTGCTAAAACCAGTATAAACCTTTTATTCTCAGGAGTTCCCCATCAAACAGTAAAGACATACTGTACATGTTCATACATGTTATCTTTTTTAGCCTAGACTCAGTTCCTCTTTTCTTCGTTAAGGGGGTTTTATGTTTTCATTTTGTTTTATCTCAAAAGATGGTTTTAATAAGATAGTAAGTCCATAAGGGTTCCACTGGGTTTGAGAGGGGAACGGGAGAACGAGGGTGCACTCCTCTTCTCCCTTCTCCTGCCAACCCTTGGAACTCATCATATCTTTTTCTTTTTATTTCCATTAAATTGTTAAATGTGACACTCTAAAATAGACAAGCATACAACAACCGTATTTCATTTTCATTCCCAGTGTGAGCAGCCGTCCCACAAAAACAAAGAGCAAAAGGAATGGTGGGGCCTTGACACTCCACACATGGGCATCCACCCCAGACAGGGCTCATCCTGTCACATCTTTCTCATATGGGGTATGCTAATATCTGTTCTTTTATTTGTTTAAAAGGGCAGTCTCTTAGTCAGGGGCTCTGGGGGATCTTCATAGGATTCATAAGATTTATACTGAGCTAGATGGACTTACGTCCTAAATGCTCACCTTTTATGCTACTAAATTTTGATTTTATTGGTGTATGCATCCCAGTTCTTTTTGAAAACAGCTGTAGATTTGCTAGCCACAACCTCCAGTGGTAACCTGTTCCATTCAGGTACCACCATTTGGTTAAACCAAGAAGTGCCCCAAACTTTTTTCCTGTGTGGTGCTGTAAGTTGTAATGGGTGGGATCTAGTGTTATATGTGTTTGTGTTTCTTTCCATGCCGGTCATATCCCAAAGGTCATCATTGTTCCATGATCTGTGTGCAAGGCACATGTCTCCCCTTTTTCTCCTTTCCTGCAAGGAGTACATGTTCAATTCAGTCAAACGGTTCTCGTATTTTTTACCTGACATACCATGTATCGCCCTGGTAGCTCTTTTTTGTACTCTTTCTAACAGGGCAATGTCTTGTTTTTTATGTGGGGCCCAAACCTGGGCAACATATTCCATAACCAGTCTGACCAGGGATGTGAATAATGGTATCATTACATCCCTGCTTCTTGCCAATATGTGTCTCAGAATGCAGTTTAGAAGTCTATTTCCCCTCTGAGCTATATTTTGACAGTGGGGTGAAAAAGACATGTCACTGGGCATTATTATTCTTAAATCCCTTTCCTGATCTATTGTTTTCAAAATTGTACTACCTAATTTATATGATATTCTGGGATTTTTTTGCCTAAATACATAATATAGCATTTGTCTAGATTTAGAGATAGCTTAGCTGTTGTAATCCAAGTGAAAATGTTGTCTATTGTTGCTTGCAGATCAGATGTATTATGATTTACATTTATTTCTGCCCCAATCCTACAATCGTCTGCAAACTTTTGAAGCCAGACAGTGCTGTGACTTATTTGGAGGGATGTCACGTACAGATTGAAAAGAAAGGGGCCCAACACCGAGCCCTGGGATACCCCACTAGTCACCTCAGATTGTTCAGAAAACTCTCCCCTGATGCATACTCACTGGTTTCTGCCTTCCCGCCATTTATTGACCCAATTTATTATGGTCGGATGGATATCTAGTTTAACCCTTCAGTGTATAAGTTCTTGATGTGGGAGCTTACCAAATGCTTTTGAAAAATCGAGGAATATAATGTCAACAGGGGTTCCTATATCCAGTTTTTCCACCACTCTATTATAAAATGCCAGCATGTTAGTCTGGCATGATCTTCCCTTTACAAATCCATGTTGTGTATGGTCTGCAAGGTGTTTTGAATTCAGGTGTTGAATAATCTCATCCCTTTAATATTCCCTCCAGTATTTTGGAGGGAATAGCTGTGAGGCTAATTGGGTGATCATTTGTGGAGTCAGACTTGTTCCCTTTTTTAAAGATTGCAATTACTGATGTAGATTTTCAACGGTTGATTACTTCCCCTGTGTCCAAGGATTTCTGGAAAATATAAGTAAGGGGAGGAGCTATTATTCCTGCTATTTCTTTAAGTATTCTTGGGTGCAGTCCATCAGGTCTCAGGGATTTATTGGGGTCTAATTTTACTAACCTAGATTCAACATCAGAGATTTTCAGAACAATTTTGTCAATTGTGTCGTTACCTTGTATTACTATTGTTGGAGTGTTCTTTTGTTTTTTGCTATATACTGTTGAAAAGTAAGTGTTTGTTATATCTGCCATTTCTTTGGTAGTCAGATTTCCATTTGTTATTTTAAAGGGACCTATACTATTTGAGTTTCCTTTTTATATTATTTATATAAGCATAAAATGCTTCATAGTTCCCATTTACTCTATTTACTAGTTTTTTCTCATGGCTTGCTTTCACCCGTTTGGTTTGTTTTTTTTATGTCCTTGGCTAATTTTGTGTATTGTAGTCTGGTCTTTTCAGATTTAGTTGCTTTCCATTTCTTAAATAGTCTGTACTTCCTGTGAATTAGTTTTTTGATTTTCGGTGTCCACCATTGTTTATATTAATTTTTTGTTTGATATTTTTGTTTACCAGGAATATTTTATTTTATTTGTTGTTTGATTTTAGGTCAAAATATTTCCCAAATATTATTTAATGATTTGTTCCTGAAATCCTTTTCCCACTGCCAAGTTGCAAGATTTGCCCTAATCATAGGGAAGTTGGCGTTGTCAAACTCAGGGGTAACAGTAGTTCCCTTGTGTTCGACGAGTGGTTCTGCCACCTTAAATTCTATCTTAAAGTGGTCACTTGTTCCCAGTGGTGCAGTTGTTTTGCATTTGCTTAGTGTGTCCCCCATGTATTTTAGGACCAAGTCTAACACATTATGACCCCTAGTTGGGTCTTCCACTCTCTGTATTAGTCCTGCTTGATTGCATGCATACAAAAACTCTTTCTCAAACAGAGTTGTTGTAGTTGATTTGTCCCATTTTATGCCAGGTAGATTTAGATCTCCTGAAATTAGAATTCTATCTGCAGGATTTAATGTTAAAATGTTATCTAATAAGATCTTGTTTGCTTGTGGGGTTGATCCCAGAGGCCTGTAAATAACACCCACTATTATTTTTGGTTTTTTTACAGGTATAATTTTTATCCATAGTTGATCATGTATATCTGTTTCCATAGATATCTCCTCAGGATGTTATACTCTTTGATACATACAGAGCCACCCCTCCCCCTTTTCTAAACACCCTAGACTGTTTATACAGGGTAAATCCTGCTAATTCTTGATACCAGTTGTCCTTTGCATCTCACCATGTTTCAGTAACTGCTCCTATGTGAATGTTATTGGAGAACATAATGTTTCTAAATTCATCCATTTTATTATTTAGGTTCCTAGCATTTAGAAGCATGCAGTTACAGGTGTCAGATGTGTATAATACCTGGGCATTTTTCCCTAGATATGTGTGTGGTCCTACAAGGCCCTCAGGCCCCCTATTATTTAGTTTAAATGATGCCTAATTGCTTCCTGGAACCTCTTAGCCAGATATCTTGTGCCTGCCCTATCCAAATGCAGGCCATGATGTTTGAACAGATGAGGGTTCCTAAATATGTCCGAGTTATCAATGAACCCTGCTCCCTCTCTCCTGCATAGTTCTCTCAGCCATCTATTTAACGTATTTATTTTCATATTTTTACATGAATGGTGAGCAAAAACAGGTAGTATGCTGGATAGTATGGTGTTACCCCCCTTTTGTTTTATATCTGCTAGCATGGCCTGGAAGTCTGAGAATATATCATGTAAACTTCTGGATTGAATGTAATTTGTCCCCATGTGCAGTAGTATTACAGGATTTGTAGTATTCTCCATTAGTTCCCCCAGGAGCGAACACACATGTTTTACTTTAGCTCCTGGTAACATACTCACTGTGGCGTGTTCATTTCTTTCTTTGCATAACATTGTATCCATCCCTCTAATAAGGGAATCCCCCATGACTAACAAGTCCCTGGTATGATCCACATGTTTAGTTTTATTAGAAGTATTTTAGTACTGAGGGATTTGTTTTAGATCTAGTATTAGCTATGATACAATCCCCCTTAACTATTGAGTCATTAGTGTGGTCCACATGGTTGATCTTTTGTTCAGGAGTCTGAGTTGGGACTGTGGGTCTTATTGTCGTAAAGTCTCGACTGTAGTACTTTTAACAGCTTCATTTAGCAAGGGCGTATATCTATTCTGTAATATTATGGGAGCACTGTTGTAAATTTGGCCTCCCCTCTTTCTAGTTTGTTTTTTTGTTACCTTTGCCCATTCTTCGATTTATTGGCCTCAACTAACATCAGTCTCCTGTACTTCCCCTAATTTTCAGCTGCTAATACCCTCTTCCTGACTTTCTATTTAAGAAACCAAACAGTCAATGAAATTTTCCAACCTCTCAATCTCCTCGGTTTGTTTTCCTCTCCAAGAGACGTGTAATCTCTTCCTGCAACATATCTACCAGGTTACATTTCTCACATACAAACGAATCTTCTTCCCCCCCCTCCGATGTGAACATATGGCATTTTATACACATTTTTATAGGGCCCTCCATATTAGTAACAACAGTTGTACTACTACTCATAATTGTTGAGTGTCGCCCTGCTCCCAGCTTCCTCAGCTGACACAGCCAACATGCACTGAGATGTGTGTGTCTCTGCATGCGTCTCTGTACATGGAACTGTGTGCTCACTCCTCTCACTCTTGCGTGAGCTGTGTTCTTCCTACAGCTCCCAAACAGGAAGTGCAGCAACCAGCCACTTCCTGTAGTGCAAGAACAAAACCACTCAATCAACACATATAACTGAATAAAATAATACAGTGCCACCTCATGCGGTGGACTTTTCATCAGAGAGCACTTTGTTTGCTGCCCAGCTGCTAGTACAGTAGTGTGTTCGAGCCTTGCTAGTACATATAGGTGGCACATCCACCATTCCACTCTGCTTCTGGGCTGAAGCAAGCAAAAGACTCAAGGTCACACTGGCCCCTTAATTCCATGGCAGCCGGCCCAAATTCCCTCTCACCAGAGGTACACTAGTCAAAGTAATCTGCAGTTTTAAAAAGACCAACAGACCTTACGGTGTATAGTTAGAGGTCTAAACACTTTCCAACCTCTCTCAGTCACTCAATTCTGCTCCCGCTCTCATGAGCTGTGCTCTTTCTACAGGAAATGCAGCTACCAGCCACTTTCTGTTGTGCGAGAACAAAACCATTCAATCAACACATATAACTGAATAAAATAATACACTGCCACCTCATGCGGTAGATTTTTCATCAAGGAGCACTTAGTTTGCTGCCCAGCTGCTACTACAGTAGTGTGTTCGAGCCTTGCTAGTACGTATAGGTGGCATCTCCACTGTCCCACTCTGCTTCTAGGCTGAAGCAAGCAAAGGGCTCAGGATCATACTGGCTCCTTAATTCCATGGCAACTGGCCCAAATCCCCTCTCACCAGAGGTACGCTAGCCAAAGTAATCTGCAGTTTTAAAAAGACCCACAGACCTTATGGTGTGTAGTTAGAGGTCTAAACATTTTCCAACCTCTCTCAGTTGCTTAATTTTATATATACTACTATTTATACACAAAAGCATCTGATTGCTCCCTGACTCTTTACTATTTCAGTCTGAATTTATGTTCCATAGCTTGCCAAGTCTGAACGAGCAGTTATCCTTGTTTACAAAATACATTTTAAAACATGATGTATTTTCCCTGACTAACTAGATTTTAATGTAATACTCTCGCATATGTGGGACTGCTCATCTTTGTTTCTCTCTGTGGCAGGACTTGACTTTGACACTGGTGTAAAAAAATGTTCTTGGCAGTAAAAACACAAGAGTCTTTTTTATGTCAGAATCACCTTAAAAGGAGGCAAATGTCTACACCTCCAGTGAGTTTAATCCAGCCCACACTGCTGGCTGCAACTAGCCAGGGGGACCTGCCAGACTCAGGAGTGGAAATATGGGTCCAGAGTCTGGGTGTGGAATTGATTTCCCATTGGGTCTGGTCTCCAGTATGTTAGAGAGAGAGAGAGAGAGAGAGAGAGAGAGAGGAGGAGGAGAGGAGAGGAGATACGAGAGAGAAGAGAAGAGAAGAGAAGAGAAGAGAAGAGAAGAGAAGAGAAGAGAAGAGAAGAGAGAACACCAGATGTGATGTGAATGACTTGAGTAGTTGTCCTCCCTTAAGAGGTTCATCAATACAGTTACACCATTATTCTGATTCAGAATCTATGACACTGATGGTCAGATGCACCAGACAGTTTTTGGGACCTGGCAGAGATTAAGGTACTATGTTCTACCCTAGCATGGGAGTCTGAAATGTGGATATAAATGAGTAGTTCTAAGGTTACTGTTTGACATTGAGTTGGTGCCCATTGAAGCCATATTACTTCTTCAATTTAAGGATTTGTCTGCCTAGTATGCTGCAGGGGTGAGACAGTGATCAGGGTATAGACACATGGGGGTTGAGCAGGTGTGTGAGCCAGGAGGAAGTCGAAGTACTGGGTGCTAGCTGTGTCCACATAACAGTTAAGCCATGGGGAGGCTAGTTCACATGACTACCTAAAGGAATATAAGTTATTTATTTATTTATGCTGTTTGTAATTTTTTGACCAGGAAAGGCACACTAAATTGTGATAGCTTGTTTCCAGGTGCATCCTTGAGGGTGGATTGCAAGGACATTTTATTCATGGAGGAGTGTTGGTACTAGTTGTTGATATGAATCATGCTCTGAACCCCAAAAGACCATACCCATCCTGTATCCAGTCTCCTATGCAGAGAGGGAAATACTATTACCCCACCAATGATATCAGAGGTAAGGAGTCACTATGCAATATTATACAATGGCAAGAAAATTTGTAGCAGCCTGATTGGCTGCTTACCCCCAGAGACAGTGATGTTACTGAACAATAACATCACTGTATCTAGAGCAGGCCGAAAGTTGACCGCAACACAGTGAAAGATCCCTCCCTGCTCAAATATATCCAAGCCAACATGAATGGTTTCAAACTCCCTGCTACACAGAAAAATACCGAAATAGACATTTGCACCATTCTAATACCATAAGCACAGCAGCGCATACTTTTTTCATCATGTAGCTCCTTCCTAAAAACTTCACCAATACCTCATAACTGCAGCCATTGTAGCACATGTACACTACAGCCCACACTAGTTCCTTGTCTCTGAGGATACACATCCATGTTTTACACAGCATGAAAAATAAAAAAAACTAAAATAAAAGAAATACAAAGCAGTACCTGCAATCGGCTTTTCTCACACACAACAGATCCCTGAGTAGCTGCATTCCCGAATGTGTTGGAGGTCTGCTGCATTCATCGATCGGCTTGGTGGCCAGACTTTGTAAGCAACAAAATAAATGACTCCACTTTAAAAGGCTTCATTTCTAACAGATTTAAAAAAGTTAAAGTGGCAAAGTGACAAGCTGGAGTGACGATTTGCCACTGTGACAACACAGAAGTGTATGTGACAACAGAAAGAAACGTGAAGGCAGGGAAACAGAAGGCAGCATATGCTCACAGCACCATCTAGTGGGCAAAACAGAAATTGTAGATTTTATTTTTAAAACATGTCCTTCCACACACGAAAAATAATCAAAAAGGCCCCAAAATATATTTTTTTCCTTTTTCCTGTGTCATAAAAAAATGAGCCATTGTACAATAGCAATAAAGCACTCCAGGGATGTGTGTGTTATTGTGTAATAACGTCACTCCTGGAGTGGTGGTAGCACTCGGCTTCAACCCACCCTAGGAGTGACGTTATTACACAATGACACACACCCTGTCACACCCCGAGTCACACTATTTGCCACTGAAGTTATGGCCCCTAACAGAAGTGGTGATCCCAGCATTCAACCTTAGCCATTATGCTGTACTAAAGAGAGAATGTAGGCTAAAACAGCCAGGATGACAAATTATTCCATCTGATGTGTGATTATATCTAAATGCCTGTGTGCACTGATGTTAGAAAACTTCATTTTGTTTCATGGAAATTTTGAATCTGTATGCCCTGTCTAGATACAGTATGCCTGGGGTATTGAATAGTCACCTGATAGTGCAGAGGTTTGCACTAAAGATCTAAAGGTAATTTGGGGAATGTTATAAGAGGTAGTTGAGAGACAGTCTCCATAGGTTTGAAAGTGCCTAGCCTTATATGTAGCAATTGAGCTGAAACAGACAGCCCCTACCCCTCAGTGGACAGGACTTGGCAAATGACAAATTACCATCTGTAGAATTACTGAGGTGCAGCACCTCTAGGGTGTGCCTATAAAAGGAGCTACCTTGAATGGAGGCACCGTACCATTTGAACCACAAACTTTAACATTGAGCCCAGTGCTATTTTTCTAAAGGGCAGGACCTCTTCTGTCCACAAAGGTGCTTTATGTGATGAGCAGGGGTTACCCAAGATTATAGAATTATCTATATTATGCTAACATATCTGAACTGTATACTTATGGTGATATTCTCTGTGAGTAACTTGATCTTGGTTTTTTTAATCAATAAGATATGTAAACAAAATAGGAGGTAAATGTAGTCATAGACCATTTACACTGCATGTGTAACTGAATAAATGCCCCAAACGTGTTCCTATATTTACAAAGAGGAATGCCACCTGGAGTTTCCTACAAAGAGTACAGATAATCTTACAACAGCATTTAAAAGTTGAAGACCACTAAAACCTACAGTTGTTGAGCTAATTTATGCACAAAACATAACCAAGAATCCCGAGCGGCAACTTTATTTACAGAACTACATTTACAAGAAAGCCCTAAACTGTCCACAATTTGCATCATAGTGTAATCAAATGCAAGAAGAGTCTAAAATAAAAGTAGCATCTAACACTTTCAGGCTGTTTAATTCCAAACTAGGCAAAGGTACAGTTAAGAGAATTCTTAGGGTTCTTAATACTAAATTGAAGGTTAGTATTGTGTACGTTTCAGAAGTAAGAGGTGATTCAAATTTAAAAGATCTTGAGTGCATCATTAACAAATTATATTGTTATATTCTGATGGTACCACAATCAGTTCCTGCAGAAGTTCTCAGGATGGAACTTGGACAATTTTCTCTGGAAACTATGGTAATAGAAAAATGAATATTGTTTATACTGGGACCTTTTCATCTCCCAGAGACCAGGATGCCTAGATGGTGTCTGGAAGAGGTAATTACTTATGCAAATGTGGGCTTTATTTCCTGAAATATTAAACTGATTCAAAAAGAACTTTACAAAATGGGACTAGGTCATCTTCTCTATGAAAGTTACACAAGACCAAAAGAAAAAATGTCCTTAATAGTAAAATTGAGGGTTAGGGCTAGGGATTTGGCAATTGCAAAAGCTCTAATAAGAATGCAGAATCTAAAATTTTACAGCTAGTATGAAGAAATTAAAGTAGTACATCAATTAGAGCCATATTTACTTAAAATTTAAAAGTGCTCGAATTCAAAACTGACCTCAAACAGCACCTAATAACACTCTCTAAGTGCATCTGCCCTTAGTCCATCCACACCCGCTCTCTCTGCTCTGTTTAAAATTTCAAACACTGTGCCCTATCTACTCAAAAGTTAGAAAGAAGTGGTTTGGAGAAATCCTGGCAAGTCTTGGCCTTCCTCCTAATCTTATGCTAAGTTATCTGTTTGCTACTGTTGACATATTAAACAAACTTGTAGGATATTAATCAGCAATAAGTTTGTAAATATTTTAAGAAATAGAAAGAAACTTATGACTCTGGAAATAATAATATTAGGAATGAGACATTTGTATTGAGTATAGGAAATGGATCCATTCATATTTTATGACATTTATTACAAAGAATTATAAATGTCAAACCAATTGATATGACTTGTATATTTTAATGTGATTTGCATTGAGTTGTTACGTGTTTGTACATTTTGTAAAGGCTTTTTGCCGATCAAATAAACTCTTTCTGACTTTGACTGTTGTACATTACATTGTTTGTTAACACATTGATTTTAGTAAAACTATTTATTTATTTAGTGATTTGGAAAAGACCTTTGAGCGCAGGCTGTTTTACAAAGGTTTCATGTCATAGATTGCAAAACAAAGTACAATAGGAGAAAGCAAAGGTACAACACAATGAACGATACAGCTTGGATTCAGAACTTACAGAATAACTCAAAACATAGGTACAAGTTAAAATAACAAGAAAAACACTTTATGGAGGCGGGGTAAGCAGCCACAAAGTGCCTTCTCAGTAGTTCAGAGGGACGGGGATAGATGGCAGTGGGGTGAAGAAAGGAGGTACGAGAGAGAGAGGTCAGCACTGCGGTGGAGGTGAAGGGTGGGGGAAGAAGGGCAATAAAGTACAGGGAGAAATAGGGGAGTGAGGGGAGGCTGAGTGGAGAAGATGTGCTAGAGTAAATGGTGGGGTGCCAGGGGGCATGGTCAGGCAGCTTGCATTAGTAGTGACTGTTAGGGAAACTCACAGGACTGGGAGTTGGGGGGGAGGTGGGGTGGCAGGTGCCGAAGGAGCATGACACAAACTGATTGTTGAGGCAAGTCATGAGAAGGGACAGAGAGAGAGGGTACCTGAGGTCTGCCTAGTGCTAGCTGGGGGCAGAGAAAGCAGATGTGGATGGACTTAAGGGCAGGTGCACTTAGAGAGTGTTATTAGGTGCTGTTTGAGGTCAGTTTTGAATTGGGTCAAACAACTGGTGGCCAAGAGGTTCCCAGGGAGTTTATTCATCCACAGGGGGGCCCAGTAGGCAAATGCACATTGCCCAAGCGAGGTGCAACAGAAGGGGATAGCCAAGGCCCCTCTAGTCCTCTCCCTGGTGACCTGTAATGAGATGGCCTCTTTGATTAAATTGCCTACACAAGGCGGTGTTTTACCCAATAGAGCCTTCTTCCCTAGGAGGCAAGTCTGGAATTTGATCCTATTTCTTAATGACAGCCAGTTTGTGCATTCGTACAGAGTACAGGTGTGAGTGCCATGCTCAGCATCCAGGGTGAGTCTGCAGGCTTTGTTGAGTGCAGTCTAAACCCTCTTGAGCGCTGTATCCATTGCTGCCCTGTAGATCACTGGTCCATAGTCAATAGTTGATATGATGGAGCTGTGGACTGAGAGGTGGAGGGCCCATGGACAGAGGTATTGCCTGTGTCTGTACAGGAGACCAATCTTGGTATTGACTGTCCTGACCAGAGAGTCAATATGGTGAGCAAAGGTAAGGGTATCATCTATTATGACCCCCATATACTTGAACAAGTGGACTTGTTCCAACAACACTATAAAAGTAAAAGTTCATTAAAATTAGAGTAGTTACACATTTAATCCATGCAAGTACATGGTCTCCTTGCAGTTAGAGTGTAAACATAATGTACTGACAGTACACTTACAGGAAAGGGGATTGTGATAATGCTGGCTAAACATTTCATCAGAATTTATTTTCAGTTATTTCCATCTAATTTTAAAATTCTTTATTCTAATTTATGTATATTTGAGAAGGCTGAAGAACTAAATCACATAGATATGTATGTCAAATGTTATTTTTTTTAGCTACACTCCATGCCCCCAAAAGCCCCACTCTTTCAGGCCCCACACTGTGCTACTCCTTTGCCCACTGAACTCATTCTCATTAGCACTGTCCACAGTCAGATGCCAGTCTATCCCCTCTGGTGACTGGGTAGGTTCTATCCATCCTGGGGGCCCCCCTCCTCCCATGGGGAAAAGGAGGAGAGGGAGAAGCAATACCAGGCACCAGGGTCTGGGAAGCAGACAGTTTGCCAAAGAGGGTCAGGTGGCATGGGGGAGTCTGTCACCCAAGGCTTCTAGGGCCGTTTTTTTCACCTGTTCTCCTCACCCATCACACATCCCTGTCTGGATCATGCAAAATGTTGGCACCCTTGGTTTGGGACCTGTTTGCAAATAGTTACCTACACCAGCAGTAGCCACACAAAGCCATCAGGTGCCACTCTCTGAGTGGCGCACACCTCCCCCTTCCCCAGGAGACCATCCTTACAGATGCACTTTCTTTTTTTTTCTGTATACATTTTTTGCTTCTCCTAGCAGAGCTGGCAGGTAGCTCTGGCCCTTCCCTTGGAAGGGCTCATCCTTCAGTCCCCAACTCTCCCACACCCAACCCTTCTTGGCAAATCCTCTATGGGTTGCCCCCCCGACAGGGCAGAGGATGAAGGGTGTTGACTTCCTCCCTCCCCTGGAGACCAATATCCAGACCTCTGGGGGGGCAGAGCAGGTGCTGCAGGGCTGTCATGGAGCCTACCAGCTCTATTTTTCACCTTTTTCCCCGTCCTTTGCCATGGTTTTTCGGGTGCATGTGGAGGCATGTGCACACAGCATTCTGCATCCCAATTCTAGCCACTCCCATCTGCAGTACCCTTGAACCTCCACTTGGGGGCAGCCCTGCAGTGGGCATGACTGAGTCCCTACCTGGGAGAGGAGAGCTGCCCTACAGCTGCTCAATCCATCTCCTGGCCTCCCCCCGCTGACCCAAACTCATTCCAATCCGGGTCGCCAGTGTGGTGTGAGATGTGGTATTAAGTGCCTCAACCATCAGTACCACTGGGCTGGCACAGATGCACTTTCAACCTCCCTACTGGCCTCATCTCATGACATCCCAGGCAGGGGCATAAACCTGGGTCACCTGCATGTCACACCAGTCCCTCACTGCTCAGCATCACAGAGCCAATGTAAATTGCATTTCTGCAAGTATATACTGTAAATGATGCACTCCAATAACTTTAAAACTAGAGAAAACAATGCCCTGGAAGGTATGCAGACCTTACAAAGGAGTCTGTGCATGTCAATTTTTAATCTCTTGCTTAAAGGAGGTCCATTTTATAAACTGCCAAAAACTGCACATTATATCAGTACTTAAAGTCGAATTCCATGAGGCTTTGTGAATATTGTGATAATGTTGTGGAAACCATATCCATCAATTTTGCCCAGCCTTATACCTAACCTGCCATAGAGGGGAAAGGAAAAGACTGACAAAACTAGTAATAAGGTTGGGTTCATTTGTATAATTAGTAGGAGGGTTGGAAGGGCATTGCTGGATCATGACGCTAATGCAGGTAAGTAAGTTGATTTGCCTGTCTGTAGAGCAGGTCAAATGTGTATAGAAACATAGAAACATAGACTTTGACGGCAGATAAGGACCGCTAGGCCCATCTAGTCTGCCCATTTCCCCTAACTACAGGATAGGCCGCAGATCCTAGTTAACCAACAGCCTATTTCTTCCTACCCCCCACAAGAATTGCCTTATGTCTGTCCCATGCATTCTTGAATTCTCCCACAGTTTTAGACTTAAACCTTCTCAGGAAGGCTGTTCCATGCATCCACTACCCTCTTGTGAAATAATACTTCACATTGCCCCTGAACCGCCTCCTTCTATCTTTTAAATTGTGTCCCCTTGTTCTTGCAAGTCTCTTTTTCTGAAAGATGCTACCTCTTGGACTTTGTTGATTCCACTGAGGTACTTAAAAGTTTCTATCATGTCCTCTCCTTCTTTCCTCAAGGGTATACATGTTAAGCTCCTTAGTCTCTCCTCATATGGCTTCTCTTGCAGACCCTGCACCATTTTAGTTGTCCTCCTCTGACTGCCTCTATCCTGTCTATGTCCTTGTGGAGATGGGGTCTCCAGAACTGGACACAGTACTCCAGATGGGGTCTCACCAACTGTACAGAGGGATAACAACTTCCTGTTTTCTGCTGATGATGCCTCTCCCTATACATCCCAGTATACCCCCAGCCCTCCCTACTGCCTTCTCACATTGCTTGCTAATCTTAAGGTCGTCTGATATGATTACCTCAGGTCCCTTTCCGTTTTTGTTGTTGTTACTACCTCCCCACCCATTGTGTATTCTTCCCCTGGGTTCTTGTTTCAGGTGCATTATTTTGAACTTCTTTGCATTGAATCCTGGCTGCCATACTTGACCATTCCTCCAACCTTGCCAAGTCCCTTTTCATCCTTTCCACGCCTCCTTGTATATCAACCCTGTTGCAGATCTTTGTGCCATCTGCAAAAAGGCATACTTTTCCTTCCAGTCCCTCTGCAATGTCACTGATGAAGACATTAAAAAGGACTGGACCCAATACTGAACCCGCGTACCCCACTAGTAACCCCTCCTTCAGAGTGGACTCCATTTACAATTACCTTCTGTGTCCTGTTGTCCAGCCAATGTTTTACTTCCAGGCTACCACCCTGGGTCCCACTCCCAGGCTGGTTAATTTGACTACTAATCTTTTGTGTGGGACTGTGTCAAATGCCTTGCTAAAGTCTAGGTAGGCCATGTCCACAGCCCCTCCTGGTCTACTACTTTGGTCACCCAGTCAAAGAAATCTATTAGATTCATCTGACATGACCTTCCGCTGTGAACCCATGCTGCCTTGGGTCCTGTGCTCCACTGGCCTCTAGGTACTCAACAATTCTTTCCTTCAGAAGTGACTCCATCACTTTCCCTACCACAGAGGTCAGACTGACAGGTATGTAGTTTCCTGCCTCTGTCTTGGTCCCACTTTTGTGAAGGGGAATCACATCCACCTTCCTCCAGTCCTCGGGTACCACACCATCCTCCCATGATTTATTTAAAAGAGTAGCCAGTGGTTTCACTAGTTCCTCCCTTAATTCTTTTAGAATTCTGGGGTGAATTCCATCAGGACCCATTGCTTTGTCCACCTTCAGTTTTAGGAGTTCTTTCAGAACCCTTTCTTCTATGAAAGGACTGGGATCGACCCCCCTATCAAGAGTGCTTCTGTTAATTGGATGAGGCACTTCTCCTCTTTTGTGAATACTGAGCAGAAATATTCGTTCAGTATTCCTGCTTTTCACTGTCCCCTCTGCCCACCCACCGCTCATTCTATTCAGCCTCACTATCCCTCCTTTGTCTTTCTACGCCGCTGATGTACCTATAAAAGGTTTTATCCTTCTAACTGAGTTGGCTATCTTTTCCTCAGTTTGGGCCTTTGCTATTCTGACTTCCTCCCTGCTTCCTTCTGCCTTAACTGGTACAGCTCTCTGTCCTGCTCCTTCTGTGTTTCCTTATACTTCCAGAATGCTATCTTTTCTTCCTGACTTTCACAGCCACCTCTTTTGAGAACCATAGTGGCTTTTTCTTTCATTTTGATTTGTTTATTTGCTTCACACAAAGGCTTGTTGCCTCTGTGATGGCAGTTTGATGATTTCCATTGTTGTTCCACACTTCTTCTAGCCTGTTTGCTAGTGCTTTTCTGAAGCACTCTCCCATCTTGCCAAAGTCAGCCCTCCTGAAGTCCAGTACCCTCACTTTTGTATGGCTTGACTCTGTAGCTGAGTTTAACGTGAACCACACTGTTTGATGGTCACTTGTTCCCAGATGGCAACCCACTTCTAGGTCTGAGATCCTCTCACTGCCCCTGTTTGAGAGTATGAGGTCTAAGACTGCTCCCTCATAAGTGGGTTCTGAAACTAGCTGTCTGAGGCCTGCCACCTGTAAGGCATAAAGAATGGCCCTGCTCTTGGATGTGACTGCAGCAAATGTGCTCCAGTTAACATCTGGCATATTCAGGTCTCCCATCAAGAGTATCTCCCCTTTCTCTGCCATTCTAAGAATGCCTTCTATCATATCCTTGTCCATTCCTTCCCCCTGACATGGGGGTCTGTACGCAACCCCTGTGCAGATTGTGGTGCCCTTTCCAGTCTCCAAGGTGACCCACAGTGCCTCCTCTCCTCCCTGTTTACTCTTTTGATCAGTTGCTTTTATCCCTTCCTTTACATAGAGAGCTACTCCTCCCCCTCTTCTCCCCTGCCTGTCTCTCCTGTAGGTTATGTACCCTGGTATGTTAACATCCCAGTCATGGTTCTCTGTGTACCATGTTTCTGTGACTGCTATGATATCCAGGCATCCCTCTTCCATTAAGGCCATCAGCTCAGGGAGCTTGTTGCCCAGACTACGGGCATTGGTACTAATTACCCTCCATTTCCTGATGGCCTTACTCCCTTTTACCCCACCCTGTCCTTCTTGCCTTTGTCACTTTCTCCATTTACCCCTGCCCTTTTCCCTATCGACACCTCTATGTTGGTGTTTGCTGCACTTACTACCATGATTATTTGGGGGGGCTAGGATTTTCCTGCTCCTTTCCAGTGCCTCCCCCCTTGGCTAGTTTAAAAGCTTGCCAATGAAGCATTTAAACCTATCACCTAGATCCTGTTCCTCTCCCGGACAGATGCAGCCCATCATGCCAGTATAGGCTTGCATCACTCAGGTGGACCCCAGTCACCAATGAAGCCAAATCCTGAGCTCCACACCAGTTTTTCAACCACTGATTGAATCCCATGGTGCGGAACACCCTAGCCTCTCCTATGCCATAGATGGGTAGCACCTCCGAGAAGGTTACCGTATGTACATGGACTAAGGCCCCTCCCTAATTCCACAAACTCTTCCTGCACTTCTCTAATCCTTTCTTGCCAGGTCATTTGTCCCTAGGTGGACAATGACATCCAGCTCCCTCCCTGTGCAGCTGCTCCGGCAATCCTGAGGATTCGCCTCTCTGTCCCTCGAAGCCATGGCACCAGGCAGGCACCTACTCCCTCTCCCTTCCTCCCCAGTTCTACCTTCCTAACAATGGAGTCCCCACCAGGAGTTGTTTCCTTCTCTGCAGGGTCCCCTGCCACCCTCCTGTGGGTCTCCTTTGTGGAGGTTCCCAGCATCCTCCTTGGTCTCCATTGTGGTGCTCCATAGAGGAACCACACTTTGCCAGAATGGCATAGGAATTGTGGAGAGGTACAACTGAGGGATGTGCCTTGTTCCACCACCCTCACCTCCCTGAGCCCACTGTGGTCCAACCACCTCTTTCTTGGCAACCTCTGAGGCAATGGTAGTGGCACTGGTGGTCCCTGGATGGAAGAGGAGGTCCCACAAATCCTGGCCAACTCAGCCTGGAGATGAGCAACCTCCTCCCTCAGCCCAGAGAGGTGCCTGCAGATGGGACAACACCGCATCCTCCAGAACATCTCCCGGAAGACTGCTGCTCCACAGCCACTGCACTGCACCACTCCAATCATGTCTTATTTCTGGCCCCTTAACTGTTTGCAATCCTTACTCTTTCCTCTGTTTTTTCTCTCTCTCCTTACTTTCTGCCTGTGTGCCCTTTAAGCTCCTGATTGTCCTGTTCTGAGACAAGAATATCCTATATTTCTCAGTAGACCACTTACTTGCTCAGAGGCAGACTCCAGCAGCTGAGAGGGGCCGAGAGCTACTCTTGCCCTTCTAGGATGGTGGGTCCTTGGTGGTTCTGTGATCACTCACTTCCTGCCCCTAAACAGGAAGTTCCTGTTGTCAGTCAAATCCTGTGCCTATAAAAATAGAACTAGCTTAGGGTGGAGGGGTGGAGGAGAGGGAAGGAGGGCAATATAGTCCCAGAAGAGAAGTTCAGTCACACAGCAGTCCTTTCTCCTGGTGCTTTCTGTCAAGCTATTCTCTATGATCTATAGACAAGCACTGCAGCTAGAGGGAGGAGTTATCATGCACACAATGATGGGGATTACATGTTCTGAGGGCAAAAGGAGGTCATTTCTTTTGAATTAAAGATGTTCCTAATGGGAAAGATGTCCAGAAGGGTCCTCTTCAAGGCCTTCAAGGTCCTTGGGTTGCTGACAAGTAACAGTGACAGAAATCAGATAAGCTAAATTCTAGATTCTGCTGAAACAGGGAAGAGCTTCTTTTTTTCTGGCATGTTAGAGGGCATTCTGGGGCAAGGAAACCTTGCATGCTCAGGGTGTGCTGCAGTTGTGCCAAGAAGAAGAGGATACTAATCATGTCAAGGTACAGGGCAGTCTGAGGGAGTTAAACAAAAGAGTAGAAGTTTGAGAGGCAGCTAGTGTGGAGGGTCACCCACTGTGGGAGTTAGATGTGGGGTTCACCAAGAAAAGGACACCTGAGATGGTAGCACAAGAATAATAGCCCCCCAGCTGCAGCAAAAAAACAGAGGGACAACAGTTCAAACTGGAATGCAGATCATGTAAGAGTCAGACCTAGCAAATGTGACTAGCCTGAGATTCTGGTGTACTTTTAAGTCTAGGACCTAGAGACACTCAGAGAGACATAGAGGCAGAAGAAAGAGTAGGAATTCTGGCTATTTACTGAATGTAAAAGCAAGTTTACCCACTCGAGTTTACATAAACTCAGTGTTATAGTTGTTATCTCACAATTATTCATGGTAGCAGCTCAGAAGAGAGGGGCGATGGGCAATAAATTCCTTTTACAAACACAGCCTGGAACAGCGCTACTCGAATTGCGTTAACTGAAGAAAAAGAACAAAGCCCAGCTATGGCTAATATTTCAGGATTAGTTGTTGAGGGCACTGGGGTAAACAAGTTGAGAGCACAATCTTCATCAGATCCTCAGTGTAAAAAATACCCATACCCCTTGGCAAACCCATTAATAATAAGTATAGGCTATATTGGAGAGGCAGAAAAGTAAATATGAAGCACTCTGTGATAAATTAAGACTTTCTGCAAAATAATTCAAAAACTGCAAGAGAAAAAAGTGAAAGCAACTTTATTCAGATCAGATAAAAATATAGAGCAACTGTCTTCATTGGATAATAGACTACAAGCAGTAGAAGCTACTAAAGCATGAGTGATTAAGGAGAACTACAATCTGCACAGACAAACAGAAAATCTGGAGAAGGCAATTAATTGCAAAAGCCTCAGAAGTGTTGGTCTTCCCAATAATCTTGACACAACATTTGAATCTGTAAGATATTAGTTGTGGACATTTTCAGTGAAGTTTTTGAATGACCCTCTGAGAATCTGCCTTTCATTGCCAGGGAATATAGACTGCATAGGAAAGTTATGGAAAGAAAAAATATTCAGATTCATTGGGAACTGGGGCTCCAGCTGGAGGTACAGAGGCCTGTACAGGGGTGATGGTCTACATCCCTCCAGGATGGGAATGGAGATCCTTAATGAACAATTTAAATGCTACATTAGTAAGCATTTAAAGTAGCCAAGGGGGGAGGTGGCATAAGCCAGGAAGACATAGTCTGCCCTCCGCATATGCTTACAGGGTCAGCAATGGAAATCCTGAGGGTGGGAAGTTCCACAAGGAACAAACACAAATAGGAAACCAGGTGGAAGAGGGAAGAGGAAAGAGGAAAGATAATAGTGGAGGAAAAGGGGAGTGGCAAAGGGCAAGAAGAGGGGAGATGGCAGTATAAAATGGAGAGCCATGTGTGCAAATGCTCAAAGTCTGGGCAACAAGATGGTGGACCTAGAGCCCACCATGGCAGCAGGAGACCTAGACATAGTAGCAATTACAGAGACCTGGTGCAGTGATCTACAGACCTCAAGCACAGGGATTGGAAGGAGATAAGGATATGATAGATGAAATACAAGGGATGGCTAACAAGGACAAGGTACTGTTAGTGGGGGCCTTCAGCCTACCAGATATGGATTGGAGCCTACCTACTGCAGCATCAGTTAGAAGTAGAGAAATCCTTGATTCCCTGTGTTCCTCAGGCAACTAGTCAAAGAACTCACTTGTTAGGGGGAGTTACTGGAGCTGGTACTGTCAAACAGGGACAGTGTCACTGACGTCACAGTGGGAAGCCACTTGGGGACCAGTGATCATCGTATGATGTGGTTCAACATAAGGACAGAGCCATAACTGAACCACACTAAAATGAGGGTCCTGGACTTCAGAAGGGCTGATTTCAAGAAAATAAGAGAGTACTGCAGGGAAGCCCTAGCTGAAATATGGAATAAGGAAGGGGCAGAGGAAAAGTAGATAAGAGTAAAGCAGGCCACTGAGAAGACAACAAACCTCTGTGTCAAGCAGGTTACTAAGAGCAAGAGAAGGAAGATACCACCATGGTTCTCCAAGGAAGTAGCAGAGAAGGTAAAGGAAAAGAATGCATTCAAAAGGTACAAGATGACACAGAAGGAAGAGGATAGGGAGAGTTATCAGGAGAAACAAAGGGAGGCAGGGAAGGCAGTTAGGATGGCTAAAGAACAAGCAGAGGAAAACATTACCAAATCAGCAAAAAAAAGGGGGATAAAACTTTATTCAGGTACATACAGTAAGTGAAAAGAAGAAAAGCAAGGCGGGGTAGCAGGACTAAAATCGGATGGGGGAGTGTGGAAGAGGACCAGAAGAAAGCTGACATGTTGAATAAGTACTTTTGTCCAGTATTCACAAATGAAAGGGTAGGTGACAGGCCACAGATAGTGGAGAAGGGCATTAAGGGAAGGGAGGTGGACACTAGTCCTTCTACGGAGGAGAGAGTCCTCAGGGAACTAACAAAAGTAAAAGTGACAAGGCTATGGGGCCAAACGGGGTTTGCCTATGATACTGAAGGAACTAAAGGAGAAACTGTCTGCACCTCTGATGGCCCTGTTCAATCTATCACTGAATACTGGGGAAGTTCCAGGGGACCAGAGGAGGGTGGATGTGGTCCCACTATACAAAAGTGGGAATAGGGAGGAGGCAGGAAACTACCAGCCTGTACGCCTGACTTGGGTGGTGGGCAAGGTTATGGAAACTCTACTTATAGAAAGGATTGGGGAATATCTTAACACCAGTGGATTGCAGGATCCAAGGCAGCATGGGTTCACAGGGAGTAGATCTTGCCAAACAAACCTGATAGAGCTTTTTGACTGGGTTACCAGGGAGGTGAATTAGGGAGGAGTGGTGGATGTGGCCTACCTGGATTTTAGTAAGGCCTTTGATACCATTTCACACAGAAGACTGGTAAACAAGCTAGGTGGCATACTAATGGGTCCAAAGATAGTAAAATGGGTATAAAGTTGGCTAAGTACTAGAACTCAAAGGGTGGTGGTAAATCGAGTTCACTCGGAGGAAGATAAGGTAACAAGCAGGGTGCCACAGGGGTCAGTACAGGGACCAGTCATCTTCAATGTCCTTATTAGCAACATCACAGAGGGTCTGGAAGGAAAGATATGCCTGTTTGCCGATGACACAAAAATCTGCAACACAGTGGACACACTGGGGGTGGGGTGGGGAGTGGAGGAAATGAAGGAAGATCTAAAAAAACTGGAAGTCTGGTGAAGAGATTGGCAACTGGGCTATAACACCAAAAAATTTAAAATTATGCACATGGGGCACAGAAACCCAAGGGCAATATATAATTTAGGGGGGGAGCTGTTAACAACAACAAAACAGGAAAGGGATCTGGGGGTCATCATATCTGATGACCTGAAGATAGCAAAGCAATGTGATAAAGCAGTAGGAAAGGCTAGTAGGATGCTGGGATGCATCAGGAGGGGTATCACCAGCAGAAAAGGGAGGTAGTGTTACCCCTATATAGATCAGATCAATGGTGAGGCCGCACCTGGAGCACTGTGTCCAGTTCTGGAGGCCCCATCTCGGGAAGGACATAGACTGGGTGGAGGCAGTACAGAGAAGGGCAACCAAAATGGTGCATGACCTGCATCAGAAGCCCTACAAGGACATACTCAGGGAATTAAAGATGTACTCACTGGAGGAAAGGCGAGAAAGTGGAGACATGATGGAAACATTCAGATACCACAAGGGTATCAATAAGGTACAGGACGGTGGCATATCGCACAGAAAGAGATGCTCAAGGATGAGGGGGCATGATATGAAGTTGGAAGGAGGAGACTTTGAGGGGATGTGAGCAAATTTTTCTTTATGGAAAGGGTGGTGGACACCTGGAACAGCCTCCCAGCAGAGGTGGTGGGTACCAAAACAATAACAGGTTTCAAACATGCATGGGATAGACACAGGGGACCTTAGCAACAGGGTTGGGTGGGGAAGGTAAGGTCAGAGATCAATTAGGGTCTACAGTAGCACAGTAGGTAGGGACCATAGGGCAGACTACGTAGGCCAAAAGGTCCTTTTCTGCCAATGACTTCTATGTTTCTGTGTTTTTGTATTTATACCCTCAGAAAAAGCCCTGACACGATTTATGGAAAACAAAAATGTGCTTTCAGAATAAAGCCCGGAGATAGACACAAAATCAACTATATTAATCAGCTTCACATTTGATTCAGACCCTAACTGTCTGGTTAAGCTTTCTCATATAAAAGGGACACTGATTTATTTATTTTTTTATATAGTTTCTCTTTTATGCCCCCTTCTCACTGCATCAGTCCCATTCTTCAGGAAACACCTATGGCCTGGTACATCCCTGCTCACCTACCTGGCATCAGGTGCAGTCTGTCCTCCATGGAACCATAGTTATAACCCCCAGGCAGGTATGGGGTGAGGCACCTTACACACCGACATGTCTTTGTTTCATCGGAACACTTGTCACTGGAACCAGTAGGGGCATTGGGGATCAGGGCTTGGTGCTTCATCTATTGGGAGCAATGTGGGGTTTTTCCTGGTGTTCCTGACATGCTGTGTGCCCTGACATCTAGGCGTGGAGATGCCGATGTCCAGCACGCCTGCCCTTATTTGACTTCGGGCTTGTTGTACCTCAGGTCTCCACCTGAGGTCACATAAGTGCCGAGTCCTGGATCCTCCCTCCCCCCGGAGGAGATGGGCAGTCCTTGGGATGCTCCAACCTCATCCTCACCCCCCGGCTGGCCCTCCAGCTCCCGGGTTTGTTCCTGAACCTGGGTCTCTGGTGTCATAAGTGGAAATCCAATTGCTGCGCCAGTGGGATAACCAGGACACTGATTTATAAAACACATCACTTCTATATTTATCCTGACTTTTCATTTCAAACTCAGTAACAGAAGGAATTTCCAGACATACTATCAAGAGATTTTGGACCTCAGGGTACCTTTCAGCTGTTGGCACTGGCTAAGGTGTGAGTTTTCCTCGAGGGAAAATTTACATTTTCTTAAGTGAACCAGCTGGTCTGGCTTATCAGGGTTTCAGTATGAACAGGATTCTTCAGGAGAGGGGTAATCTCCCTTTAATTCAGAGAAAAAAAAGTGTCTTCCACCCAGGATATTGAAAATGAAATGTTCTACCCTAATATTATAATTGTATATTAATTCACTTACTGTATGGTGAAATGTATGGTCTGCTTTGTACATTAATGATATTGATATATAGGTACTGTATATTCAATTAAATATTTACACTTGATTAAGTTTAGTGAAGCTTAGGTGAAAAGTTTTAAACAGCTTAGGATTGTTACCCATTCTCAGCATAAGTTGCCCAGTTATTACTTTTACAGCTCCAAGATCCACTTTTCAAGTTTAGACATTGGCCTTTTTATAATTGTCATTCAGATCCTGCTTACAATAATTTAAGTGCCTGTTGCTGTGATATATGCTTCCAGTTTAATCCTTATGCTAAATGCACTCTTGTTTCTTCCCAAACTGACATGACTAGAAACCATCCAGTAGGTACGCATTAATGTTTTTGAAAATGATAATGAAAAAAAGAATTCTGGCTATTCCTATGAAATAGGTCTAAAAGGAAGAGGAGTACAGTAGGTGACTCCTTTTTATGGATGCATAGAAAAGGCATGCTAATGTATTGCTATGACGTAGTAGAGAGATAAGACTGTGGAAGCATGTGACTGGATACATCGACTGTGTCCTTCCACAATGGAGTTGAAACACATGTGGTCCTCTCTATTGACTACAGTGCTGTTCCTCCCTCCCCCGTGCACTGTTTTCCTGCTCCACACTCATTGCTTTATATAGTATAGTGATGCAGTAGCACCACTATAGTCAGGGTTGAACAGGGATTTCTTTGTTGTGAGATGCCAATCCTTTCTTGTTAGAAAAAATCCTTTTTCATGAGACACCGTCTTTGCCCTTTATTATTTTCAGTACTGTTCAGCAGATTTGCATGAAATGTTGCATGCACGGTCTCAGAGATCAGATCTCTTGACTTATCAAGTTTCTTTCAGGCTGCATGTGCAGCTTCTGTGACCCAGATAGTGAAAAAGGTTAAAATATTGAAATGTGTTGCTGTTTTTTGTCATCATCTAGCACCCAGATCATTTAGAATTTGGTGTGAAATTTTTAGGGTAGAAAGGGTTTGGTTCACAGATGTGCCTTTCACTGGGTTGGTGAAGAAATATTAATCCATTGCCAAGTTATAAGGATTAGAAATTTTAGCTCTGAGCATGCTCAGTAGGGTCTTTTGGATAGATGTTTGATACCCAACTAAGCATGCTCAGAACCAAAATTTCAAATGCTTATAACCTGGGAATGATTCATATTTTTTCACCAAATCAATGAAAGGCACCAGTCTGCTGCATACGCTTTATATCCTGAAAATTTCAGAACAAAACTCCAAACCATCTAGGCTGTAGATGATGATAAAAAAGCAAACAAAAAACAATTTTTCCTAAAAACACACTGTCTGGATCTTGGAGTCCTCACATCTGGCTGGAAGGAAATGTAGCAACTCAAGACACCTTGCTCCCCAGACTGCATGCAAAATTTGGTGCAAATCCATTGAATGGGGCAGAACTATTAATATGTTTATATACAATGTATATCTACAGTATACACAGTACACTATTGTTATGGTTGTGTAGGGGTTTCAATGTTAAACCTCAAACTTTGCACTTTAATAACTTTGCAACCATTCAACTGATTTGCATGAAATTTTGCATGTACAATCTTGCATGGTAGATCTCTCGTTGTGCCAAGGTTCATTCCAGTCAAATTTGAGGACCCTGAGCTGTACATACTGCTAAACCATTAAACATCACCATTTTTTGTGCTTTTTTTGTCATCTCGCTGAGCCCAGATGGTTTGGAATTTTGGGCTGACATTTTCAGGGTAGAAAAGGTTTGCTTCACAGAAGTGCCATTCGCTGATTTGGTAAAAAATATTAATCTGTTCCAAAGTTATTTAATTTTACAGTCTTGAGTTCTGAGCATGCTTACTTCAGTCTTTTTAAAGCTTACTGGAATGGCAAAAGAATTTGGTCTCACAAAAAAAGATTCTTTGTTGTGAGGGGGCCAATCCTTTTTTGTGAGAAAAAAATAATTTTTTGTGAGTTGCCATCTTTGCACTTTAATATCTTCACACCGTTAAATGGATTTGCAAAATATGTTGCATGCATGGTCTCAGAGGGTCGATCGCATGACTTGCCAAGTTTCCTTCTGGCCGCAGGTGAGGAGAGTCTGAGATCTGGATATCTTGAGTCATGAAAAAAGAGCCTTTTTTTGTGAGGGAAACATTGTTTTTCTTTTGCTGGCATGTATTCCCTGGTGTCTAGTGGCACCCCCACCCCCACCCTCTGATTGGCATCCCTGTAATACCCCTATATTTCCCTGGTGTCCAATGGCACCTCCTACTCTCTAATTGCCCTCCTTGTAATTTTTTTCTTTATTATTCCATGTGTCTAGTGGCTCCTTCACTATCCAATCGCTGCACCAGTATTTATTGGTTATTTCCCTGGGGCTGGATACTCAAACTGGGCAGGGGCGCAAGCCCAGGCGCAGTGCAATTGGGCTGTGCCAGGGCATAGACTAGACAATATTCAACGGTGCTGTGCCATGGCACAGCACCGTTGAATATGGCACTGATAGCGCATGCATTGTGCATGGCACAGTGGCACTGAGGCAGTGCAAGTGGCAGGACGGGAGCAGGGGGGATGCACCAGAGCAAGTGCAATTGTGCTAGGTGCATCAACCGCGATATTCAGCACTAGGCATGCAAATGAGGCTATTATGCATGCAAGGTGCAAATGGGGCCATTTGCATGTCTTTATGGCCCCATTTGCATGCAGTGCACCGATCCCCGGTGACTTGCGCCTGGCACCCTGCCAGGCTGCAGCCGTCGGAGACCGACGCCCTGTGGTCCCATGGTGGTGCCCCCGCTCCCCTACGCCCGATCACAGGCATAATGAAATGTAAAGTCCCTGGTGGTCCAGTGGAATCCCCCTGAACCTGATCATGGGCAGAAGTATAATTAACATCCCTGGTGGTCCAGTGGAAACCCCCATCACCCGATCGTGGGCAGAAATAGCAAAAGAAGCCCTGGTGGTCAAGTGATACACCACTCCCCACCTGCCCACTGAGGTCCCCTGTCACCCAGCACCCCCCCAGTCAGCAGCGGGTGGCAGCACCCCACCCACATGCCGCCCGGCCACCCGCCGACTGACAGTGTACAGTACAGTCTGTACGTCCATTGGTCTGCAAAGTGGACCAATAGGCATGCAGACCATACTGTACTACATAGGCCCGATATGTGAATGAACGCGTTCATTCACATATCGGGCCTGTGTAGTTCAGTATGGTCTGCATGTCCATTGGTCCACGCAGTAATTGCCAGATGGCAAAGATCCACTCTCCAATTGAAGACATATTTTGCTGCTGGAACTGTTGAATGCAATATAAGAAATTAAGGTAAGTGTGGTTCAATGTATTTCAATGGGGTTTTGAACTTTGATGTATAACTGTCATGTTTGTATATTTCAGCCCCAAGTTTCCAACATGGTCTTTTTGGGAGACTACCTCATGACCAGTGGTGGTGGAATTATGCAAATCAGGCCTGAATGATGATTTTACGCTTGCATTGTGAAATCTCCTTTCAGGCCATATTTGAACATTTTCACCATGCTTGTTTGTGAAGTGGGGTCATAAGAACACTATATTGAAAATGTGGGGTCAAAATATGCAAAAATGACAAAGTTATGAGTGCACAGTGAACATTTCTATGTTCGCTCATATCTTCAAACATTTTCAATATTTTGACTCCAAATTTTCAACATAGCCATTTTTTTCACGTCACCTCATGAATTGACAGATGTCATTTTTCAAATCGTGGCCGAAATGTGTTTTCAAACCTGTGGTGCAGAATGACATTTCAGTGGCGTGGAATCATATTTTGACGTTGATTTAAAAACTTTTACCTACGGGGTTCATGATTCGGGGTGAAGCAGCCTGTCACTTTTTTTTGTCTCAGTGCCATCATTTTGTATTGGCTCTGATCAGAGTTTGTTTAAGGGGATGTGTCACTGTGAACATACGAACATACGAATGTGCCAGCAGAAACAGACCACCAGGTCTAAGTCTGCTCGAGTGTGCAGCTAGTACCCCTAGTTTGCAGCTGCCCCACCCCCTCCCCTTTGACATCCCACTGCCTCCCCCACCTCCCCCACCCTGTTCTCTGTCCCATGCCCATTGGAAGCTGTTCACAGATTTGCATGATACCACCCATTCTGGTAGTGTGTTCCATTTTGCTATCACCCTCTCTGTGAAGTAGTGTTTCCTCATTTCTTTCCTAAATCTTCCCCCCTCTATTCTTAGCCCATGCCCCCTGATGACCCCCCTTAACTTAAAGACCCCATCCATCCCATCTTTATTGATTCCCCTCAGATGCTTGAATGTCTCTATCATGTCCCCGCTGTCCCTTCTATCCTCCAGGGTGTACATATTGAGGTCTCCCAGACTGCTGTCATAGTCTCTCCCCTCCATTCCACATATCAACTTTTTTGTCCTCCTCTGCACCCCCTCCAGTTGCCTGATATCACGCTTTAGGTATGGCCTCTAAAAATGCACACTGTATACTCCAAGTGTGGCCTTACCAGTGACCTGTAGAGGGGAAAGATTACCTCTCTTCGCCTGGATGAAAACACCTTCGCTATGCACCCCAGCATTTTGTTCACTTTAGCCGCCACTCTCCTGCACTAGGCAGTGTGGTTCATGAAGAAAAAGGAGGAAACCAGGGAGACAAGCAGTTCCTCTGTGTCTACCTGGTCAAGCAAATAGAGAATAAAGGGAAGCAGAGCAAACTGACAAAGTAGTCATCTGGGAAGGAACTAAGGCAAGGCAAGGCAATTTTATTTATTTAGTGCCTAATCCCAGAGGCTCTGGGTACCCAACAATACATGAAACAAATAAATAAACAACAATTAAATAAAACAGTAAGTCATACAAAAGCAAGAATCCAGGCCAAAACTAACGTGAAAGAAATGTGTTTTTAAGAATCTTTTAAACGTAGCCAGTGAATGAGCACCTCTAACTTCCTGGGGAGGGGCAATCCAGAGAATAGGAGCTGCAACACCAAATGCCCTGTCACCCAAGGATTTCAGCCAGGATCAAGAAACGGACAAGAGATCTGCCTCCACTGAGCAGAGGGTGCATGCAGGAGTGTATGGAACCAGGAGGTCTTGCAGGTAGCCCAGACCCAGACTGTGCAGGGCCTTGTATGTCAACAAGCACATCTTGAAGCTAATGTGCCTTTGAACTGTCAGCAAGTGGTGAGCACAGAGAACGGGTGTTATATGCTGTAACTGGAAAGTTCCAGCAACTGGCTGCACTATCACATTCTGAACTAGGTGCAGGTGATGCATTAACCTCATGAATAACCCAAGGTACAGAACACTGCAGTAATCCAACCTAGACGTGACTAAGGCATGTACCAGTGTTTCCAGATTAGTCACGTTCAAGATGGGGCTTGATCCAGGCGATGTTGCGAAATGGCACAAGCTACAGCAGACTATGGCCGACACCTAGAACTCCAGGGTCAACTTGGAGTCCACAATGGCCTCCAAATACTTCACCCTATCTGCAGCGTGAAGGGCATAAATGAGCATAAGACCCATAAGAGAAGGTTATGCATGGTAATTTGCACATATCTAACTCCACTGGTGGCTGGGTGGCAAGCAGATAAATATTCTGACAAAATTTCCCCTGAAAATGAAGTATCAGAGTTTAAGCCCCTATTAGCTGGACACTACTCATCCAAGTGTCATGATATCTGGTTTCTCAGGATTCCTAATGACAAGTAATTATGCCAAATGTCAGATCTCTAGCTTAACAGATGGCTGCGGTATGACCAAATAAACACATTTCAAAAAGTCGGTGAAATTCCACAGAATTCTGTGGAAATTTGCAGAATTCCATTGAAATTCCACACATGCAGAATTTTATAATTGTACACAACCTTACTGTAATACATAAAACCTGCCGAAAAAATTTGAAATGTATTTAGAGATATATCTGAACAGCCATTAAACTGCATTTACAGAGCTGAGACTGAAAAATCTATACTTACCGAAAAGCAAGTTATTTTTTATCCTCTATTTCTGTTCCTCCTAACTTGCCCAAATGACCCCCTTCAGAGTACATTCCCCCAGCCTTGTCACCTACCTTCTCTGTGACTTACCCCTCCCCCTTGTCCAGGATCACTATTTGTTGTTGGTGGAAACCATGGTTGATACTGCAGAGCTTGCAGAGTTGCCACTGTCATCCTGCCATTTGGCATAAAAAATGTGTTTTGCCATTTGGGGGATTCCTCCATTTATTCCCCTTCCCAAGGTGTGCATCATGTGCATGACACACGTGCGGACACATATGCTAGTGACATCTACATCAGGGCTCTCTGGATGCAGTCATCACTGCTGTATCACACAGATTCCACCACATGATAGACAAGCAGCAGTTTGTGCTGTTCCCCACACCCTGAAAGAGGACAGTTGTCTATTGGATGCTCAATCATCATTTCACAGCCAGTCCCCAAGGGATCAGAATCCATTCCCTAAACTGGGTCACCAGTGTAGCAAGCCAAAGCATTACCACTGTGATCACAGCCTGCCCCTGAAAAGTCAGTTCTGAATGAAATATCCAGAGCCAGATTTGAGTTTTAAATAGAGACAATGATCTAGTCTGATACATAGAAACAGCAAGCACAGTCTAGAATAATGGAGCCACAACTGAGAAGGCCCAATCATTGGCTAATTTTAGATATAAAGTAGAGACACTTAGAAGATCCAGGTCTGTGGAACATAACCCCCTAGCTGGTGATAGATGGTCAGAAGGTGATGGAGTCCAGTCCATTAAGGCTTCAGAGGTCAATATGAAGACACTGTAACCAAACCTCCACCTCGTAGGCAGTCCCCCCAGACTACGCAGCACAAGGGTAATATGTTCTGTTTCTGAGTACCTAATGGAGCTCAGAAACCTTGCTGCTGCATTCTGGTGGTGCTTCAGTCACTGGATCTGATCACAAGGTACGCTCTTGCAGAGTGCATCATAGTAATCAAGTTGAGAGGAAACAAACACCTTCATCAGAGTTTTCAGATCTCTGGGTTCAAAGCTTATATGCAGACAGGGGATAGTCTTAAGATAAACAAGCATTTGTGAATGCCGGACATTTGATGCGTGTTAAACAATTTTTTATTTATTTTTTTTTATTTTGACCATTTCTTCTGAAGATACTTGTTTTGAGATTCACCTTATAGACATTACATGTACCATTTATAGTACATAACCTAAAATGTCATTTCGCAGTACAGATGTGAAAACACATCTCATCCAGGATATTAAGAATAACACACGTCAGGTTTATGAGGTGGTGTGGAAAGAGAAATCCCCCTATCTGTAGAAATCCAAACCAAGACATGCCAATAAGAAGTAATGAATATTGTTGCAGAAAAAAGAGGTTGCACCTAGCCCACTATCCAGTCTCCTCCCCCCGTAGTCCATGACCTTGGTGAGAATGCTGCTATCCTTAAGGCTAGTAATGACAAGCATAGAAGAAGAGCGACATCATTTTAAAAGGTAAAGATGTGGTTATCCTGTGTTGTATAGTAACAGACTACTGAGACAGAGAGTTTCATAACAGTAAACTTTGTTCAAACTTCTCATGAGTAAAGCCTATTAAAACTGACAGTCCAACGGATTAAGGCACTGTGTTTATGAATTACAGTGGTAAACCTTTCTACGGTAGTAAGATAGGGGCCAGGGTGACAAATCTGAATAGTTCAAGTTCAAGTTTATTTCACCAGGAAAACTCTGTTGCGCAAGATCATTTACAAGGAGGTTCTGCTTAGGACACAACAATACAACAAGATACAATGGCAATGTAGAGGAGGATTAGGTCTAGGGCTACTGGTAATCAGAATGACGTCACTCTCATCTTGTATTACTCCACACTATAGAAGGAGCGCTGTGTTAGCCAAGGCTCTGTTTCCCATCCCCACCTCCACCCCCCCATATTACATAGAATAGTGCTCTGTCTCTCTCTCCCTGTAGTCTTCCTATAAGAATATAAATTTTCATTAATATGCATGGGTGCAGATTAGGTACCTGGGTAGATTAGATTGTGGGGGAAAGGAATAGGGAGATGAATACAAGGGACCTTAAATCAGCAAGTCATATGTGTACCCCCACTGGGCCCCTCTGGTTTAATACATAAATAAATAATTAAAATAAATAAATACATTAAAAAATTACCAGAGGCTACTTACGGATCACTATTCACAAAGACCCAATGTAGTCAGGTACCTTAGCAATGCCAAAATAGGGACCTAAGCATTATAATGTGGAAACTAAATGAGGTATAGAATTAAGCATCTGTCTGAACAAGTGTAATTTCCAGGCTCTGTTGAAATGGAGACTAAGGCTAACCTGCAGAAACAGGAAGTGGAACAGCCACAGAGGTCTCCATCCATGTAGTTAAAAATAGATCAGACAACCAAAACTACACCATTGGTTTAATTATAAAAGGGACAAAGAAAACCCTGAGGGAGAGAGGTATGAAGGTAAGGGAGAGATAGAGAGGCATAAGCATCACTCACATCACCTAGTAATTATCCGTGCCACACCAATACCTCCACTCCTGAAGAGACCTGACATCCATTTCCCCACCCCTCATTCTTTACAGCCCGTATTTATGATTAAAGGAACACTCCACCTCGGCTATCCCTCCTCAGTGTCTTTCAACTTCCCTCAGTCCATGGAATTAGTGGCTTCCCCCCATCTGCTGTCACGTCATGGCATCCGCTGCAGAGAGGGTTTATATACTAATATACATCCTAAGATGCCAGCAGAGTAGGCCTAAAGGTCTATCGAGTCTGTTCAAAAATCAGCACCCAGTTAAGACACTGTTGCTGCCCCCGTCTCCCCTGTAAATCCCCTCAACCTCATCCCCATCAGAATTACACCTCCAGATTTTGCATTACTCAACTTTACCTTACCCTTATAACTGTCCCAGCCCCTCTTGAACCCCTCCACTGTATCAACGGCCACCAGTTCCAGAGGCAGTGCATTCCATGGGTCCACCACCCTCTCAGTAAAGTAGCATATCCTAGTCTCCCCCCGAGCCTCCTGCCAACCAGCTTCATGGAATGCTCCCTCGTGGCCCCTTCCTTCCTTCCTTTGCTGGCGCACCCTATTTGGACTGATACTGTTCATTCCCTTTAGATATTTAAAGAACTCAGTCATATCCCCCCTGTCCCTCCTCTCCTCTAGGGAGTACGTTATGCTCATCAAGCCTCTCCTCATAGGATATTTCCCCCAGGCCCTGTATCATTCTGGTCACCCTCCTCTGGACCCTCTCCAGTAGTGCAATGTCCTTCTTCAAGTATGGGTGCAAAAACTGCATGCAGTACTCGAGGTGCAGTCTAACCAGGCAGTTATACAGAGGGAGAAGTCCCTCCCATCTCCTTGAGGTTATACCCCTGGTAATGCACCCAAGCATTTTATTTGCTTTAGCCACAGCCCTCCTACACTTCTCAGAGCCATTCATTTTGGCATCCAGGACCACCGCAAGATCACCCCCCCCCCACAAAACCTGTAGTTTTTCCCCACCCAAAAAGTACTCATGGCCAGGGTCTCTAAGCCCCAAGTGGAAAACACTGCTCTTCTTGGCATTGAACCTCAGTTTTCAAGTGCGTGTCCACCTCTCCAGAGTCTCCAAATCCCCCTGTAGGGCTCTTCTACCCTCCTCCACATCCACAACTGCCCCCACCTTTGAGTCATCAGCAAAGAGGTTCATCTCACTCCTGATACCATCCCTGATGTCCAAGATGCATGTATTAAACAAGAGTGGGCCCAACAGTGACCCTTGTGGGAACCTGCTAATGACCCTCCTAGGAGATGATACCTCCCCCCAACCACTACTGTCCAAAACCACCCAGCTAGCCAGTTCCCTATCCACCTCACCACCCTTTCCCCACCCTCATTCCCCCCAGCTTGTCCAGTAATCCTGAGTGTGGCACTGAGTCAAACGCCTTGCTGAAGTTCAGAAAGAGGAGATCCACTGGCCTTCCCTGGTCCAGTGCCTTTGTCACCCAGTCGCAGAACTCCACAAGGTTAGTCTGACACAATCTGTCCTGAACAAAACCATGTTGGTGGTCATCCAGATGGACCCATGTCTCCAGAAACACCTCCAGTCTCTCTTTTGAGATGGCCACCATCATCTTGCCCACCACCAACATCAGGCTGACAGGCCTGTAGTTACCCGGCTCTTCCCATGAGCCACTTTTGTGGATGGGCATGACTTGAGCCATCCTCCAATATATAAAAGTCACCTCTTCTAATCTCCTTGTACTGGTCCACTGCAAAGGAAGAGAAAAGGTGAAATTGTTCAGTATCATCCATGGGGTCTATTAGGTCAATTCAGCATCAAAATGGATCCATAGCCAAGATATGCCAGTGATGAGCAGACCAAACAAAGGAACAAACAGATCATAAAGAAATACTTGTTCCCCAAGTCTCTGTGCAGAATATAGGAGACATTCTCCATGGGGCAGTGTGAGGGACAGGTCTGGGCTGTAAATGGGCATGTATTTAAGGGGCTTCCCCTTAATGGAAGAGTCTGCATGGCAAGGGTGGTAGATCAAGGGTCCTCAGTCAATGGGTTAGTCACTGGGGTGGCTCCTCTCACTTTATTGAGGATATCATGAATCTTCACCATGGTGTGCAATGCCACCCTAAGTCCTGTGGCCCTGATTTGTGCTTGATGATCATTCATTTACTATGTTGTGACTTGGGCCATGACTGTGCCAGGCTGCTGCTGTTGTCAGCTAATAAACTGCTTGCTGACCACCCAGCTTCTTGCAAATCAAAGGACCGAAGCCCTCTGATTGGAATGACTTGGCCCTTTTCAAGTATAGGAAGTTTCCACCCAGCAAGCAACGAGTGTTGTCACCACCATACTGCCTGGTCATTGGTCTAGACTGCTGAGTCCTTGCTATGTTCAACTGCAATGGGCTCAGCAGTGACACACTCCAGAAGTCCCATTTCACTCTAGCAAAATGTTTGGTGTGTAAGTAGCTCCTGATGACTGCAATGAATCCAGGATCAACAGTTCATCAAGAGCTATACCCAGACTGAAAGTTTTGCTAGCATCAACTTGAACCTTGTTAAAGACTGGGATCTTGAGGTTACACTTTACTGCAGATGAGTATATAGAAAGCTGCACACTCCAGAGCTAGCCATACAGATGATTTAATTATAAAAATAAGTCCAAACCAGTGAAAAAATGCATAACTCACTAATGCAGTGTTGTACTATAATAACCGGCTCTATCTTTTTCCCATAGGGAAACCGTGGCGTAATTTGCTGTTATAAAGGAGCGTTTATAACGGCAAACATGCGCATGGTTCCCTCACTCAGCGCATGCACCCGCCACAGTCCACCACTTCCTGACCATGCTGCTTACTCTCTCGGAGAAAAGTCAACTGCCGTCCAACACAGTAACTCGGCGGTAAGTTATATTATTTTTTAAGAAGTCTGGGCAAAGTCAACAGTAAGGGGGACAAATGGACATCTTTTAAGATTTTAAACCCACATGCACAGTCACCAAAGGAAAATGGAGGGCAGCACCCCTCGGCCCGAACCTCTGTTGTTTCATGTAATTGCTAGGCGAAAAGGCAAACCCAGCAATTATATAAAATAAAAAATGGGTTGGGGTGTATAAACTCGAAGTTTACACACACCCTCAGGGTTAGATGCTTTTGATAAACCCCTTGAGGGCTGACTTTGGGAAAATGAGAGAGTGCCTCAGAAAAGCACTAGCAAACAGGCAAGAAGGAGGGGTGGAAGAACAATGGGGAGTAATCAAAACAGTCATCACAGAGGCAACAAGCCTTTGCGTAAAGCAAATCAAGAAAACACAACGAAGGAAAAAACCACTATGGTTCTCAAAAGAGGTGGCAGGGAAGGTTAAGGAGAAAAGGATAGCATTTAGGAAATATAAGGAAACACAGAAGGAGCAGGACAGAGAACTTTATCAGTTAAAGCAGAAACAGGCTGGGAAGGCAGTCAGAATAGCAAAGGCCCAAACTGAGGAAAGGATAGCCAACTCTGTTAAGAAGGGGGATAAGACCTTTTATAGGTACATTAGGGAGTGAAGAAAGACCAAAGGAGGGATACTGAGGCTTAATAAAGGGGAGGGAATGTGGGTAGAGGGTGTCAGTGAAAAAGCAGGGATACTGAACGAATATTTCTGCTCAGTATTCACAAAGGAAGAGGAGGGGGAGGTACCTAAACCAAACAAGAGAAACACTATGAAGATGGGAGTCGATACCAGTCCATTTACAGAAGAAAGGGTTCTGAAAGAACTAATAAAATTGGAGGTGGACAAAGCAATGGGGCCTGATGGGATTCACCCCAGAATTCTAAAAGAACTATTGGTAGAACTAATGACACCGCTGACTACTCTCTTTAACAAATCATGGGAGGATGGGGTGGTACCTGAGGACTGGAGGAGGGTGGATGTGATTCCTCTTCACAAAAGTGGGAGCAGGACAGAGGCAGGAAACTACAGACCAGTTAGTTTGACCTCAATGGTAGGGAAAATGATGGAATCACTTCTGAAGGAAAGAATTGTTGAGTACCTAGAGGCCAGTGAAGCACAGGACCCAAGGCAGCATGGATTCATGATGGGAAGGTCATGTCAGACGAATCTGATAGATTTCTTTGACTGGGTGACCAAAGTAGTAGATCAGGGAGGGGCTGTGGACATGGCCTACCTAGATTTTAGCAAAGCATTTGATACAGTCCCACACAAAAGATTAATACACAAGTTAGCCAGCTTTGGAGTGGGTCCCAAGGTGGTAGCCTGGATAAAAAATTGGCTAAACAGGACGCAAAGGGTAGTAGTAAATGGAGTCCACAATGAAGAAAGGAGGGTTACTAGCAGGGTACCGCAGGGTTCAGTACTGGGACCGGTCCTTTTTAATGTCTTTATAAGTGACATTGCAGAGGAACTGAAAGGAAACATATGTCTCTTTGCAGACGACACAAAGATCTGCAACAGGGTTGATACACCAGATGGAGTGGAAAGGATGAGAAGGGACTTGGCAAGGTTGGAGGAATGGTCAAATGTATGGCAGCTCAGATTCAATGCAAAGAAGTGCAAGGTAATGCACCTGGTAAACAAAAACCCAGGGCAAGAGTACACAATGGGGGATGAGATACTGACAAAAGTAAAAATGGAACGGGACCTGGGGGTAATTATATCAGATGACCTAAAGGTGGGCAAGTAATGTGAGAAGGCAGTAAGGAAGGCTGGGGGGATACTGGGATGCATAGGGAGAGGTGTCAATAGTAGAAAACAGGAAGTTGTTATCCCTCTGTACAGACAGTTGGTGAGACCCCATCTGGAGTACTGTGTGCAGTTCTGGAGACCACATCTCTGTAAAGACATAGACAGAGTGGAGGCTGTCCAGAGGAGGGCAACCAAAATGGTGCAGGGTCTGCACCAAAAACATATGAAGAAAGACTAAAGGAGCTTAATGTGTATACCCTTGAGGAAAGGAGGGAGAGGGGGACATGATAGAAACTTTAAAGTACCTCAAGGGAATCAACAAAGTCCAAGAGGGTGGCATCTTTCAGAAAAAGAGACGAGCAAGAACAAGGGGGCTCAATTTGAAGATAGAGGGGGGACGGCTCAGAGGTAATGTGAGGAACTATTTTTTTACAGAGAGGGTTGCAAATGCATGGAACAGCCTCCCTGAGGAGGTCATGGAGTCAAGAACAGTGGGGGAATTCAAGAATGCATGGGACAGACATAAGGCAGTCCTAGTGGGGGGTAGGAGGAAGTAAGCTGTTGGTTAACTAGGATCTGCAGCTTATCTGTTAGGTAGGGAAATGGGCAGACTAGGTGGGTCAAGCGGTCCTTATCTGCCGTCAAATTCTATGTTTCTATGTTTCTTGAACTTCACTCTTGGGGTTTATGTAGCATCCAACCCCTCGGGAGTGTGTAAACTTCTTGTTATACACCCCGACCCATACTTTATTCTATATACTAACCACTGATTGCAGGCACTCGCCTATATATTGACACTGAGGAAGATGTGTTCAACATTAATACATGGGTGAGTGTCTGGCATCTGCAGTGAGTAGCACAGAACTGCCCCAATGAGTTACACAATTTTGCACCAATTTTTATCATCAAATCATTTTTATAGCAAGTTGTGTGAGTGACCAGTTTTGTTTGTGCTCAGGGTTATTGCTTTGGCTGATGACACATTGGAATGTGAGTGCTAAGGCTTTTTCTAGTTTGTTACCAACTTTAGTGCAGATACTCAGTAGTCTGAGTCCACAATAACAGTTCTGTTTTGTTAAAAGGGACAGGAAATCATTTGTAATTGTCAGCCATTCATAAAGTTCTTATTCTCAGACATGATATAAATTCCCCTAAATTATCCCTATTTAACTGTACTTGAATAAAAAGGGATACAAAAACTGTATCTTGCATTGTTTTGTTTTTATGGGCAGCATTCTGTCACAGTTCTCTTCGTGGAACCAGTAATTTGGAGCTTTTACTATGTCACAGTTTGTGCACAGAATGCTAACTATGAGCTGTTTGCCTATCAGAACTATGCTTAGAGTTCTGTGCACAAACTGTGACATAGCTACAACTCCAAATTACTGGTTTAATGAACAGAACTGTAATAGAATGCTGCCGACAAAAATAAAACAATGCAAAGTACAGTTTTTCTTAGCACTTTTTATTCAGGCACAATTAAATATGGATAATTTAGGGGAATGTATATCATTTCTGGGAATAATAACTTCATAAACAACTACCAGTTAAAATAATTTCCTGTCCTCTTTAACATTCAACGCCAGCCAGCTGCTCCATAGATACATAGATACATAGACAGTGTCGGCAGATAAGGGCCTATGGCCCACCCAGTCTGCCCATTTGAGCTTGTAAGTTCAGTTTATGTTTTCCTAGAAGTCTGTTGCCCCTTACCCCTGACCTCCAGAATTCCTTTATATCTATCCCATGCATTCTTAAATCCCGTGATTGTTTCAGCCCCCACCACTTCCTCTGACAGGGTGTTCCACTTGTCCACCACCCGTTCTGTGAAGAAATTCTTCCTCATGTTTCCTCTGAATCATCCTCCCTCCAACTTCATCCCATGCCCTCTAGTCCTGGTACATCTTTTTCGCTTAAAATAGTGTATTCCTGCACCCTGTTCCTCCCTCCAGTTCCTCTAAATACAGTACATCCATAAGCAATGTGAACAGAACTTCTACCCAGATGCTTTTCTCTATGACCTCCAGTATGCTGACTGGCAGAAATGTTACCTAGCATCATCTGTGGAAGAGGCACATGAGGTACTTCATGAAATACTCACCAAAACCCTAGACCTCCATGTCCCCATTACCAAAAGCAGAACCGAAAGAAAATACTGTCTCTGGTTCACGGATAACCTAAAGACTGCCTTATGGCATAGGGATGCTCTTTGGAAAAGAGCCAGAAAGTCTAAATTGGCCACAGATTGGTCTGCTTTCCAAAACGCAAGGAATTTCTGAACGAAAACTATCAGAGCTGTGAAGCCTAGTTATTTCTGCTCTGAACTTAATGCATCCACTAACTCTGCTACCATGTTTTGTAAAACTTTAAGGGAGGTAGAGGGCCATAACAGCACTGGCACACTTCCCCACAAAATTTTGACTGGTGGTACCCACACTACAGATAAAAATGAGATTCTCGACCTCCTTAACAATCACTTTGCTACAGCAGGGATGGTTTTTAATACCGTCCCAGAAAATACCATCAGGGAACAGCTCCTTAGTCATCTGTTTGCCACAATCTAGAATCTATTGATCCTTACCACTCTTTCTCCTTCTGTCCAGTCACCATCAAACAGGTTGAGGATCTCCTTCTTCAACTTGATACTAAGAAAAGTGCAGGCATGGATATGATTGAGCCTAACTAAAGTTGGCCTACTATATTTTGGCTCCCCTTATTACCCACCTTTTCAATTTGTCTCTCAATCAGGGCTCCCTCCACAAGGTCTGGAAGATGGCCCATGTCATCCCTCTATTCAAATCAGGGGACCCCCCTGTGACCTAAATAATTACCGCCCAATCTCCTTGCTCCCAGACTTGTCAAAACTATTGGAGAAGATAGTAAATGAACAGCTCAGATCTCATCTGGAAAGTTTAATTTACTAAACCCAGTTCAATCCAGTTTCCGTCCCTTGCATAGTACTTCCACTGCCCTTGCTAAGGTTATAAATGACTGGCAGTCCACACTTGATAACAAACAATATATATGCACCTTGTTTCTGGACCCTAGCAAGGCTTTTGACACGGTGGACTACGATTTGCTCCTGGTGACCCTGAAGAAAGTTAGGGTGGACAACATGGCCCTAAGTTGGTTCGAAAACTATCTTGTGGACAGAGAACAGCAGGTCAAGGCAGAAGGAGACCTATCACCAAAAAAAATACTCCTTAAAGGTGTCCCCCCAAGGATCCATACTTGATCCACTTCTCTTTGCCATTTATATTAATCAAATTGACACTGGCCTAAAGTCATCTAGTATCCATCTCTTCGCTGATGATACAGTGCTATAATTGACTGATCAATTTCTGATCAAGCCATTTTGGACCTCCAGAACGATTTTGACATCCTACAAAAAAATCTACTCAACTTGAAACTCCTGCTTAATGCCAAAAAAGCTAAGGCAATGATTTTCTCTCCATTGACCCCTCATCTCCAAAAAAAAAACAAAAAAAAAAACAAGATAAGGTCCGCCACATAAGCACCCTTTTGGGAAAAGCCCTGGAGTTTGTGGAACAATTCAAATACCTGGGGGTTTGGATTGACTACAAATTGTCCTTCATTGATCACATTGAAGAACTCACTAAGAAACAGTGTCAAAGGCTTGGTATTTTCTTCAGGATCAAGCACTCACTAACCCAAGAGGCTAGAAAACTCCTAGTCCAAGCTACCTTCTTGCCTCTCTTAGACTATGTGGACTTTCTATATGGCCATAGCACTAGCACAGCTCTCTCCAAGCTTGATACCCTACACCACAGAGCCCTTAGGTTCATTGCAGATACCCCTTATGACACACACCACTGCATCCTCTATTCTTCCATAGGCTGGAGCTCCCTTAGCTTCAGGAGGCAAAATAATGCTATTCTATGGACATATAAGGCAATCACTCATTATTTACCTAAGTACCTCACAAGCTGCCTAACTCCCTGCATCCCTAATGCCTATTCTCTCAGAAGTCGTACCATCTTATCTCTGGCTATCCCTAAAGTTAAAACACACTTTGGTAGAGCCTCAATAAACTTCACTCTTCCTACACTCTGGCATAAGATCCAGAAAACCTTAAGGCTCACTTCCCCAGTCTCATTCTCTCTCTCACTCTTCACATCCTTGTTCCTGAGGACCTTCTCTGAGGTCTGTCATTGCTTCAAGTCAAGCTCTTAACATCACAATTTGTTACTGCTTTAAATTCTGGACTTAAACCTCAACAATTGCCTGAGGTGTCATTTGAGTCCTCCCTTCTGTCATTGTCCAAATAAAGGTCCCAACATCACGATCTGTCTTTACTTCAAATATTGGACTTATACCCCAACCATTGCCTTTGGCATCTGTCGTGTTTCTCCCTTAGACCAGTCCTTCCTTCCTAGGCCATCATGTCCACCCTCTCCTATTTCATCTGACCTTCCATCCCCACTCCCTATACCCCCCTCTCCTTCTCACCCCACTTGCCAGGCCATGCCCACAGTACTTATCAAAGGACTCTTACATCTCAATCTTCTTCACACTTTAATGCAAGAGGAACTGCCACTCCTGCTCACTATGACTCCTCCAATGATGTTTACTGTATAAACTTTAGCTCATTACCTTACATCCATATATCTGTATCTATGCACTTGTATTTAAATGGCACTACCTCCTGTTGAACCTATTGCTATGTTCTGGTAGAAGTATCTTGTTACATGTGATGGTTATATGTTATTATGTTGTTATTATTACTATGTAATTGTTATGTACGTTCGCTCAACCTGTTATGTCTTAACCCTGTTGGCAATTGTTTTGCCCCAGGTCAATCTTGTAAATGAGCTTGTCTCAATGATGCTCCACCTGGCAAAATAAAGATTTTGATTGATTGATTGATTGATGGAGGAAATCTAGTTCGTGATTTCCAGTAGGCACATTCCAAAATCAGCACAGATTCACACTAGCCAAAACAGATACAGTTGGATATGAATGGATCTATCGTGCCATATTTTACAGCAGCCGAGTGCGACATGAATGGACTTATTGTAACTGACTACTCCTTCTCTTCCAGGAAAGCCAGAAGCAGTTTAAAATGGTATCAGAAATTTCCATGTACTCCTTTAGTCCGTCAACACCCTGTTGTCCACTGTATCAAATGCTGACTAATGATCAAGGAGGACCAGTGTCAAAACATCCCCCTAATTCCTTACCAGGAAGAGATCATTCATACCTTATCATGGTGGTTTCTGTGGTATGGCATCTCCAGAAACCTGACAGGAAATGCTCAAAGATGTTAATAGTGTAGAGTGGAGCGCTGTTGTGGGTGGAAATCCATCCCTTTTAAAATGTTGTTGTACCACAGTTCAAAGGTTATGGAACGTGATTGTACCACACTATGGTACAACAACATTTTGAAAAACTCTAGAGGCTGCATGAGTCACATTGGCTTGAAACCGCAGGGTCAGCCAGATAGACAGTAATGTAGTTGGTGGCAGCACGATCACTCAGACTGTTACTTGGCAGACACAGGAACACCAGATACAAAAAAAAGCAGGATCAGCCAGATAATTTTACTTTTAGACAAAAATACAATGCAGGATCAACCAGACATGTAAAATTACTCACAAAATCAAACAGGATTCCTCACCGTAACACTCTTCTCCCTTAGTGAGAAATATGGCGGCCTTGTTATTTTTTTAAAAGCCTTCCCAAACACAACTAACAACCAACAGAAGCCCACACTTCAGGCATGCAGATATCTGCTCCCTAACAAGCACACCAGGGACCTTAGAAACCAGCCTTTAATCGCAGACTAAAATGCAGTAGCAACGATTACTTTTCTATAAAAAAAAAAGATTTTTAATTCTTTTTATGGGCACTATACACTATAAAAAATAGTGGATGGGCAGCCTCATGCCAAACCAGCCTGTTGTGCCACCTCAGAGTTCTGATGACATCAGACCTCGAGAGCGAAGCTCTCGGGTCTGTCATCAACCCCTTTGTGGCACAACATAGAAGATAATGTATGGGCAGTCATACATAACACGCATGTATCTGCATCAAGAGGTTTCTATGACAACCAGAAACCTTGAGAGTGAAGCTTGAGAGGTTCTTTGGTTGCCAGAGAAAACCTGAGATGAAGACACAGGCTTGCCTGTGTATTGATGGCCATACATTATCTTATATAGTGTATGGGCACCCATGCCCATTTCAGACACTCTGCTTCTCCTCAGTGAACTACTGTAGTGGCTGGGGAATGAGGCACTTGAGGGTTGGTAGTGAGGCCAAATTACTGATTCAGTGTGTTGCAGCTGTTTCTGTACTTTCAAGTTTACAAGAAACAAAACAGAATCCAGCTTAATTGAATAAAGGAAACCTGATGTGTGGCAGCATTCTAAGTTATTGTGCTACAGTACAGTGCTGGGCATCACTCCTGCAGCACAACAACATAATGATGTCACTACTGCAGCACAAGCATATTCCAGGCGTGGAATTTCATGCATACCAGGATTCCACCATACACTATAGGCTGGTTGTGCATTATTGCCCATTATACAATGGCAAGAAAAAATCCTGGTCTCTGATTGGTTGATCTGGGACTGCACCCGTGATGTTATCCCAGCATAACATCACAGATCTACTCCCAACACACAGAAGATCACATGAAAAGTAAAATGAATCCCTGCACTTGCCACGTCCAAGCTGCCCACAGTTGACATGGCCACTCTACACTTTGCCAGGACTTCCTCTTTTTTTTTTTTAAATAAACCCCTCCTTCCCACATTCAGAAATACAGCCCCAAATCACAAAATCCTAAAGTACTACATCAGACAAGATACTAAAACCCATTATCTGTAGTACTTCCAAGATTCACAATTCAAAAAACACAAAATTAAGGAAAGCCGTCATCGCAAACAGCTTCACACACTAGCGCCCAACTGCTGCACTTTCAAATTTCCCTCTCACAGCCAACTTCATTGACCTTGCTTAGCTATGCAGATCTCTGTTACAACCTGCTATCCACATCTACACACACATGTAAACATTATCCCTTTCTCCCCCTACAATTTCTGATACTTTATCTTACTGAACACACAACCGCTTTTGACAGTGGCTTCACTATCTCTGCCTGCAGCTCGTGCTCACTCCTCACTGCACCTCAACACTTACCCATTTCTTTGTTTCTCAGCAAACCTCTTATATCAACAATCATTACAAGGCTGCTCTCTTCACTTCATTTTCCCCTCACATTCCTTTTCACAAAATGTCACCATGATTCCTACCTCCTTTCATATGCCTACACAGACCGCGATGAACATGCCGGCTGAAAGTACATTGTGCAGCAGCTCTAAACAGTGACGGCAGCCAGAGGTTGGCAGGAGGGTATCACAGCAGCAGCTCGCAAACTGTACCCGCAGAACAGAAATCAAAATACAGTTTTGGGGGGGGGGGACACAGACCATACACAGGGAACAGCCAAGCATACAAAACTGAACAAAATCTATGTACTATACAGACAGCACCACCTGTTGGATACACACAAAAAGGAGCTTTTTTTCATTAAATACACTTCCACTCACAAAAAAACAAATAAAACAACTGTTACAAAAATACTTTTTTTAAATTGTTTTTCTTGTAATTAAACTTTAGCCATTGTACATTAGGAATAATGCACTCCAGGGTGTGTGTCGCATACCTCTCAACCTCCTGCCTCATAAATCAGGGACAAGGCTTAACAAAATCAGGGACAAAGGACCAAAATCAGGGAAACTTCTTCAAAATTGGAGATATCCATTCAGGAAGCTGGTAGAATAAAGGGCTTAGTGTAAAATGCATTTTCTAAAGAAAAACAAGCCTGTAACTTTAATGTTTGACATTAGTTTGTGCTTATAACCCCAACTGTTTGGTCATAGAAACACGATTTTTAGGAGGGACAGAGTAAAATTTTGAGGCAAAATCAGGGACATCCCTGAAAATCAGGGACAGTTGAGAGGTATGGTGTGTCGTGCTAGGATAACATCACTTCTGGGGTGACTAGTTGCACTCAGCCTGCAGCCTCGTGCCTAATCACCCCAGGCATGACATTATCCCAGCATAACACACACCCTGTCATGCATTATTCCTTTATTCACTATTCTCTGTTTTGTCTCCAGATGTACACTAAAATGCTCTGCAAAAACACCCTGGGCTTACCTGTAGCTGGTAGCAGTTTAGAGATAGTTGTACTGATACAACCGTATCACCATTTTTAGAAATATGTGATGTTAGGCAGGGTCAAATGCATCTAACTACAATGTGGAGAGGCACAGCTCCAATCTGCATGATATCCCAAGATTGTAATAAAAACTGGTCAGAGCCAATACAGCTGTGGAAAGCTTTGAGGGGCAGCAAGAGTGGTGAGAAAATATGCGGTGCTCTCGCTGCACTGGAGTCAGCTGTAATACTGCAGCGATTACAGTACTGCACAGGTGTGATACTCGCACATGTACAGTTTGCCCCGTAGTCAGCCTTGCGCAACATGGTGGTGCTGACATAACTATGTGTAACAACCCAGTCCCCTTGGGTTACTAGAATCCTATTAGTACTAGTCTTAGGCAGGTAGGAAAAGGCAGCTGGTGGGGAGGTCATTAGGAGCTTTCTACATGACATCATTGTTTACTCAGCTAGCCTGATAGAAAGATGATTATGTCATTTAGAACTCTCATAGCAGCATCACCATTTTAGAGTCAGCTGCTCTCGGGGAGCTTAGAATATTCATCAGTAAGTTCAAGTGTGGCAGTCAGAGTGGCAGGAGGTCTGCCATTGGGTCTCTGTCAAAGGGAGCCTTGGTATTTCTCACTCTAGTTTGGTAAAATCTTCCGTTTGCCTGAAGGACTATTTAGTTTCACTCCAGGGGGAGTGAAAGAGAATGCAATTCTTGTGGATCCATGGGATAATCCCCTGAAGTTCCTGAAGTTCACAGCTGCCTTAAGGAAGAAAAATGAGTAGACTCTGACAGCTACCAGAGAAAGAAAGGTGCCATTTTGTTCTTTCCATGACTGGGAGGAAGGAACAGCTAATCTGTGAGTACAGAATTTGAGACTGTTCTCTGAGGGAGTTGTCTGAGGTGTGTGTGCCCTAGATAAAGCTAGATCACACCGGTCAGCACCCCTTTCACCACAACTGTGCTGAATTTAAAGTTAAAGTTGGGAGTCTTTAGCAATTCATTGGGGATTGGAGACTCATTTGGTGTAACCCTGAAGGAATGGCAGAGGCTATTTGGGGCAAAGGGTGGGAGGAACGCCATCTGGAGTGTTAGACAGGGCTAAGTGGTTTGTAGATGGGCACCACTGTTCTCTGGGCAAAGACTATGTATCAGGAGGATTTTAAAGTGTGTGGCACATCCCACAGATATACACTTTGGAAGAGACATAGAAATGTTTTTGTGGAAAACAGTACTGCCTAGCAAAGTGTCCTGCAAAAGAGAGTGTGCCTATACTGCAATGACAAACCTTTGGGGGTCCACCCTTGCTTTAAGTAACATCTGTAAATAAAGCCATACTGCAAAATCCCAGTTCCTGCTTTGGACATTCCGCTTGTTGCTTCTAGTGTGAACATTATTGGGGCCCCTCAGCAGTTAGGTCTAGCATATGCTAGCATCCTCTCCCCTGGACCTGGTTGTAAATAAAAAGGTTCATTTTAGTATGTACCCCCATCCTCTAGATAATGAGCCTGGTATACACTCCAACACTAGGGGTGTTACCATGAGCGTGGTTCTGCCTAAAGAAAATTGTATGCTATGTAGTTAGTAGTAGTTCTTTTAAGGGGGGGTGCAAGCTGGCCAAAGGTGGCATGGGGGTTATATACATATGCACGATACTCGTGCATGCACACCTTAAGTCAGTGCCACCACGTTGCACATGGTGGCTGTCACTTCCACAGTTGTGGAAAGGAAAAGTAGTGCGTGAAGGAAGTTGGTATGTTTATGTAGCCACCCGAAGGGAAGGGCTGCATAAACAGAAGCACTGGAAACTATGCTGGAGCACTGTGGCAGAACATCAGACAGCAGTCCAGTTACGTGCTTCCACAGTGGTCTTATACAAATTTGATGATGTCATAACATCTGTGGCGCTTGGCCCACACAGCCATAAAAATCAGACTCAGGAGGAGACTATTAACAAACTAGAGATCTGGTCTGGGATTTGTCATCACAGTCACTTCTCATTCTCTTCTAAGTAGTAATTTCTGGTAAATGTGCCTTAACCATATTGATCTCAGTGCTTGTAGACTACTTCTGGTTTTCCCCAGATTGTATTAGGTGGGGGCAGTAGCAGTCTTGAAGGGGTAGCTGCTGGTGATGGCATGCTCTGAAAAAAGTGGTCCCCATGCTTGTCTGCACATTTTAGAAATTACCCCTCTCCTTGTTTTTGCTGTAAAAAAACCTGACCCCTTTAACACAAAAACAAGGAGTCAGTTATGGTCTCCACCCTCACCCCTTTTCTCTTCAAGTAAGGAATGTGATTATGGGTTTGCATCAGATGTACAGTGGCAGCCATAGATGCATAATATTGTTAAACAGTAATCAACTGTATGTAAAAGGTTTTTTTTGAATGTGTGCTTTCTTAATGTTGTTAATACCACTCCATCCATTTTATACTCTGCCCCTGATTTCTGTGCCCCAAGTGCATTATTTTACATTTTTGTGTTCAGGACAAAAAGACTTTTCAAATGAGGGTAGTCATTAATCTAAATTCTGTATAGTTTTTTTAATTGCCATCAGAAATGTGAATTTTGTAAAAACAAAAATGAAAATACAGGTTGTAAGATGACCATATTTTAAAAAATATAAGGAATTCATATTAGTGACTGCCCTAATTTGAAAGGTCTTTTTGTCCTGAACAACTTTCAGACTGGTTGTTTTTGTGCACCTGAAATAGTTTTAAAGATATCTAGATTTGTTTGGAAGGTGTGCACATTTGCTAAGAATTCTGCACAGTGCCTTAGGAAGATTCTCAACAAAAAGCAGTTTGGAGTTCTGTCATCAATGTTCTAAACACACAATGGGTCTGAATGAGTTAAAGGGGACAGGAATTGATTACTTATGTGCAGATGTCTGAAATTTCTCTATTTTGATAAATTATATTCATACCTCTAAAGGATCCCTATCTAACTGTGCCTGAATAAAAGCCAAAGCTGTCAGTTGTGTTTTGTTTTGGTTTTAGATGTATAGAACTGTTATTTAATACAACAGCAGATTAGGTACATATGGACACATGTTGATACTGTACTTGGACATATTAGGATATGAGTATCTCAGTTACAATGGGGTCTGTGTTAGGTTTAGGTTTTGAATACAGACATACACTAGTCACTTGTTACAGAATTGTAGATATATAAGGCAGGATTCACAAAGGGCTTATGCTCAGCACATCTCGGATGCCCTGCAAATGAGATGTGCCGAGCACCAACTGTGGTATTCACAGAAGATGAACAGGGGAATGCTCCAGGTGCATCCCCTCTGTGAATACCACAGTTATGCCCAGCACTGGATGTGCCAGTACAACCCCCCTGGTTGGGCTGGGAAACTAATGGGGCAGCACCCAAATGTGTCATTTAGAGCCAACAACATGCAAATGGGGCCATTAGGCATGAAAGGTGCAGTGGGGCCATTTGCATGTCATTGTGGCTCCATGTGCATGTGCCATGCAGGGCTGCACCAGGCAGAATGCACTGGATGCCCTGCATGTGCGACAGTACTGCCATATACCCAACACCCCTGTCAGGTCAATGCAATCCCCCCTTCCTGCCCAAGTCACCGTGTGAATGCCACACATTGTGGTGGTAAGGAATGAATCCAAAAAAAACCCTTCCCACCTGAGTCTCCATTAGAATTCTTCACCCTGTGGTGGTAGAGTAGAGTGCCCAGACCCCACCACCCTGCCCACATCCCTGCTTGTATGCCGCTCCCTGTGGTGGTACTGCTGTTCAATCTGCACCCACCCTCCCTACATTGACCAGGTCACACTGGCGACAGCACTCCATAAGTCCCCAAAACCCAGCAGACCCCCACCCCACCCCATCCCAGCATAATCCCACTGTTGGCAGGCAACTCAGCCTACCCCCATACCACCATAACTGCCTGTCTACAGCGCTGTCTGTGAATTAATGCTACTGTACAACTGTAAGTACATTGGTTGACTGTGTTGGCCAATGGGCTTACTGTACTCTGTCATTCACAACTTTGTGAATGACAGGGTATAGTACACACTGCAAGCCCATTAGTCAACACAGTTGACCAATGGACTTATATTTGTACAGTAGCTGTCATTCACAGACAGCTCTGTTGGTGGGCAGTCGTGTCAGTGTGTGGGTGGGTTGTGTTGCCCACCGACATTCAGGACCTGCTGGGACAGGGAGAGTGGGGTGTGTTGCCTGAGTGGGTGGGGGGTCTGCTGGATCACCAGAGAATCATTTGGATGTGGCGCAATAGGCAATCGGGTCAGGGCAGGGAAGGTGGATTTGATTGCCTATGTGGGCTGGGGCCATGGTATATGCTTCAACGGGCTACTGGCAGGGAGGGGGATGTCCATTGTCTATGATGGCCGGGGTGAACATGCACACTACAAGGGATTATGGGCAGGGAGGGAGGATACTAATGCCCACCATGGCTGTGGGCTATGTCACTGCCATTATGGGGATGCTGGCATGGGGAGTACTGGACAGCCAGGGTGGTGGGCTACCATGCTGCTGTCTGCAGTATGGCAGCCTGCCTGTGGGTGGCAAACAACTTATGTCTACTTGTTGTAGACTTATCTTTAGGAAGCACATCTCTGGACTTGCCCCGGAGATGCACTTCCTGGTCAGGCTGTGAATGGGGCTGCGCACCATATGCATGGGCATGCCCCCTTCACAGCCCCTCCAGATGTGCTGCATATCATTTTGAGCAGTATACAGCGCAGCCACGATGTGTTGGTGCATCGGGAATGTGCTGGCACATCGGTTCCCTTGCAGAATCACAGCAGTGCACAAGTCAGAGATGCGCCACCACTTTTTGGATGTGCCGGCACATCTGGGCACATTCCTTTTGTGAATCCTGCCCATTATGTTTAAGACAGTATAAGTTTGATTATTCTTGAGTAATATGGACTTATTGTACACAGAGTTTAAGAAAAATGTATCTGAACAGTACACTGTGTACAATTTGATTGACACCACTGTGTGAAACAGCTGGCGAATGCTTAATTTACACTAGAGCAGGCTGTCTTCTAACCTATTTTTCACTTAACACATACATATTTTCATATGTATGTGAATTTTACCATTATTTACCATGTATTGTTGAAAGAGCTACTGATGCCTGAAAGAAAACTTTGAAAAACATAATACATAGGTAAAATTCTGCTTGTATTCCATATGTATTCTAGATTTCTCATCCCCATTATTTATTACTGAGGAAATGTGCATGAATACATCATTTTTATCCCTTACAGTTACTTTAAAATTAATCTGCCTCTGTAGCATACTCCCTACTTGAAGTTATGATGCTCTTTTGTGACATTACAATCTGTTGCTGTAAGTGTAACTGTGATGTCACAAGCAGTGCATTATGACCTCAAGTAGGGTGACAGCAACAGAAATAGATGAACTCTTCATGAGCAAAAAGCCTGTTTTCATGCAGTTGACCTCAGCAATAAATAATGGGGAGGAGGAATAAAGAATTAATGTAAAATACAAGTTAAACTTTATCTAAATATTATGTTTTGTTAAAGTTCTCCTGAAGTTGTCAGCTGCTCTTGAAGCTTGTTTTTACTTGTGGTTTTTAATCATTGTCATTTACTAATGCTAGCACAGATACACACAGAGGGTTTTAAAATGAAGCTTTAGTTGATTTATAGCTTTTCTCAGGGAGTGAACTTTCAAGTCAGTGTCATTTGACCTTGGGATAGCTTTCTTTTGATGGAACATTTGCTGTCTTTATATGGGTATGTTGTTTTTTTTTTACTGCAGTTTTAACCAGTGGGGTCCTTAACAACTTTTCATCCGTTTTTTTTTTTTGTATGATCTGGGTTTTGAGAAAGTATATTCTTCTAAAAACAACTGCCAGTGTTTTCTGATGAAGGATTCTGTGTAATCCAAAAGCTAAAAGCACCTGTGTTCTTTTGTAAAAACTCTGTTAGTCCAATAAAATGTATCAAATCATCTGTTTCTGTGGATCTTGTGTTACAAGGACCAATATGGCAACATGTTTTTCTGTGGCTTCACAGCTTCAGAAATGTTAGCAGGAACTTATCAGTACCGTGTCCACGGTTCTGAAACCATGAAGTGACATAGTCAAAACTCCAAATTCTTGGTTCCATGAAAGGAACTGGACAGAATGTTGTCCATACAAAGAAAATAATACAAAACATAACTGACAGCATCAGCTTTTATTCAGGCACAGGGATCCTTTAGAGGTATAAATGTAATTTATGAAACTAGAAACATTTCAAACAGCTGCACATAAGTAATCAATTCCTGTCCACTTTAAATTAGGCATGACAAGAGTTGAACAAGGTGGTCTGATTTAGAATTTCACTTCACTGGCATAGTAATTTGCAAAACAGGCTGTTTAGAAGTGCAATAGGAGTTATGCTAAACAAATGTAAATATCTCTAAACGTTTATACGTTACAGATAAAACCAGTAAGAAAACTGTTCAGGAAAAAAAGACCATTCAAATGAACCTATTCTATAAGCTGCACTAATTATATTTTTTAAACTATGGCCATCTGATTACCTAAATTTTCATTTTTCATAGGAGTTATGCCAAACAAATGTAAATGTCTCTAAAAATATACGTGTTATAATAAACCATCGGTATGAAAGTAGTTCAGGACAAAAATACCTTTCCAATGAGCCTACTCATTAAGCTGCACTAATTAATTACATATTTTAAACTATGGCCATCTGACTACCTGAGTTTTCATTTTTCTTCACACTTTTCACCTTTCAGATGGCTATATTTAAAAAAATCTAATGAATTCAGATTAGTGACCACCTTCATTTGAAAGGTCATCTTTCATGTTGGTTGTATATTGATAACTTGTACACTTTCTGAGGTATTTATATTTGTTTGGTGTGTCTCCTACTGTGTTCACTCAGAGAGAGAGAAAAAAAGAGGCTGTTTGGAAGACCATAGTTTACAAAATATAAACAATTCAGATTAGTGACTACCCTCATGTGAAAGGTATTTTTGCCCTGAACAACTCTCATGCTGGTTGTTTTTGTGCACCTTGAACAGTTTTAAAGATAGTTAGATTTGCTTGGAACGTGTGCACATTTGCTGTCAGAGAAAAGCAGCTTGGAGTTCTGTGTCCATCAATCTTAAAAAGAAAGAAGGCAGTATTTTTAACTGTCACAGGGATTTGCAGTGTTATGGAAGGATACACTGAAAACTACTGTAAATGTGTTCCATGCAAACCCTTTTTCAAGCTAAAGTGATATGGCTGTAGGCTCCATCCACAGCCATAAAAACAGTGGCAAAGCAATGTAGTATCAGTATACTGTAGGGCAGACCTAGGTAAGCAATAATACCCAACAGGGTGGGTGGTATTGTGCTATACTTGCTATAATACTGCCACACATCTGCTTTCCTGTATCCAATTGAGCTGGAATCAGTTTTGTTTCTTTGTAAGGGACAGATATACCTATGGGGAGGGGGGATGGGATAGGCTTCATGGGCTGATAGGGTCCTTTTCTACCAACAGATTTCTATGTTTCTATACTGGACTGCCAAAGGGGTGTAATGAGGCCCAATGCCACAGGCAGAAGGCCTTATAGCCTCTCAAAAGGTCAGTATAGTACAATACCACCCGCCCCATTGGGTATTATTGCACTTAGAAAATGGGCACTGTAAAAAAAAGTTTAATAAAAAATGTTAATGAAAAATTAGTTTAAAGTATGTTTTATAATAAAAAAGTTCCTCCACCTGCATTAGAATGATGGTTTTTTTTTTTTGTTAGTTTGGGATTTTTGTCCTGCTGGAGACTTAGCACTTTAAAAAAAACAGTTGCTAATGAGGGCCTGCTGCACTATAGAGCTGCGGAGGAGGGACCGATTTCAGATTTAAAAGTAAGACTTTGAGACTGTAGGTGTAGCTATTATTCTGAATGCAGGAATCTCCCTCACCCCTCCATCTCTATGTTTTAAGTAAGCTCTTATAGTGACTAGAAGTCCATTTATTTTGTATGCAGTAGCAGCCTTCAGAGCATTTACTTTAGTTCTTTAATTGAACATTAAGTTGAGGCTTATATTTTGTTATTTTATACCCTGTTCAAGTCAGGGAGATTCCCCTTCCTGTATCCCACCTGCTCGCAAGTGAAAATGTGTGCACCCACTTGCAAGTTCGGTGCATGGAGTGGAGTTTAAGAGTAGGAGAGCACTGGAGAAGAAAACGGATTAAGTACTGGGCTACAGAGTGGTTGTACAGTCTAGAAATAAAATGACAGATGTTACTGTGTTTTGTTCTTTCATTGCCAAAATCATGGGTCGAGGGGATTGAAGGCATGGTGAGCCAGGGAGGCTGTCACCAGTAGCGATGAGCACACGATGTGCTAGTGCTACTAGTTTAAACCCCCCCAAAAAATAAAACTTTTGTTTCAAACTTGTTGAAGCCTGTAATAACACTGGCAGTGTATGCTACGTTAAAATGGAGGGTGGGGTTGTGTTCCGTGTGTGTGTTGGGGGGGCTCTTGCTCGTTAAGTGAGGTAAAACAATGGTAGGCTATCGTTTTTGTAAATTCTATTGGCACATTAATATTTTTCTGTAAGAGAAGGCTGGCAATGGGGCTAGTTTTTACCTGGGCTCTGCTGTCTGATAGACCCCCACCTTGCCAAGGGGCTCAGCCAATCAGAGCTCAGGTAAACATAAGCTCATATTCTAACCATTGATATCTCTGGACTGCTACCAGCTACCTATAAGTCAACTCTGGTCTTTCAAACTCTAACAGGCACTGTTCATATATATTCCCCTTTAATATACAGAATTAGCAGAGCTTTTTGGAAATGTTAGCACAATCAGACAGCTTTTTGCTTTGCAAGCTCTTAAAAAGGAAGCATGATATGCCATGAATAATGCTTACCATTTTCATTTTTCTTTGACACAGCTGAATTGCTTAGATTGTCTTCCATAGAAAGCTCCATAATAAGCATTTCTATATTCTACTTCAGTCCCATAAATCCTTAGTTTGACTGCAAAGTCGCTGTACTTTTTTCTGGATTTTAATCCAATATTTTACCTGGTAACAGTCTCTTGACTCCTCTTGGATTCAGCTAGGCTTATGCTCTTTTATCAGTAACAGGTAGACTGGTAATGAATTATACTGTCATTTACCTTTGTCCTGAGATAAGCTCACATGCCCGACAGCATGATATTCAGTTATGCTCATTTATGCAATATGAGCTGAAAACACCTACAGTATGCAGAATATAGGACACGTTGACTCACCTGATGGGCAAGAGTACATTCACATGCTAGTGCACTGACCCTCTTCCCAATAAGTCTAATTATATAAGTACTGAATTGCCATCTATACCTGATGGGCATAAAAGTGCAGTACTTCTTTACCTGTATATTAGTGTTCTAGTGCTTGGTCTGTCTCCATTTATTGAGAGTGACTACAGTAGTGTACTAGTGTATATACACTTCATGCCTGATGTGTTTGAGTGCATTAATGATCCATTCTCCTACACAGACAATCCACAGCTGATATTTGTGAGTTCATTAATGTGCTAGTACATGTGTTTTTCCCCATGACTCATGGGTGTGAGTTCTTTTATCTCCTTGTGCACTGAGACATCATACCTGATCAATATACTGTAAGTCCATTAGTGTGGTAGGAACTAGCATACGCACTCTCCAGATATGATTTGTGGCAGTACATTAGCATCTGATGAGACTCAGTGCATTGGCATGCCAGCACATGTACCCAACGGAATATTCTGGCATTAATGTGCTAGTACATGTACCCTCCAAAGCTGGCTGGTTTGGGTGCATTGGCATGCTGTAGTAGTCTGGTTGCTCTCTCCCCTCCCCAGTTATGAAGCAGAACTATGTCCGCTGTCCTCCAGTCTTTTGGAACTACCCTGCTCTGAAGTGAGCAACTGAATAGCCCTACCAGGGGTTCAATTCTGTTCACCCTCAGATGCATCCCATCTTGACCTGGGGCCTTATTTATTTTTACAATGTTTTATTTTACAGTTTTTTGGCCAGGAAAGAGACAATAAGCTGAGGCTTGTTTCCAGGTGCATTCTGGGAGAACAGGAAAGTTAAGTGACTTGCTCATGGTCACACAGTATGCAAATGATGAATGTTGGATTCAGACCCAGTTCTCCAGGTTTACAGCTCAGTGCTTTTAACCACTGTGCTATACTGCCTCCCTGCTCCTTGTCTAGTCCTTTCCAAACCATTTCACTGATAAATATTACTGGTAAATACTTGTTCCCTCATCTCTGAGATCCCCCTTACAGCCACCTTAATGCCACTCTCTGGCTGAGGCCTTCTGTCTTCCCTTGCGAATATAGAGCAAAAGCAGTAACTAAGAAAGGCTGCTTTCTACCAGTCTCCTCAGTTACCCTACCCCCCTTACTTAGCCTAACAATTCCTCCTTCCTTTTTTCCTTTTCCCATAATACAGCTAAAAAACTGTTTTTTCCCCTTTCCTTAACCTTGTCTGCAATAAGCAGCTCTTTGTCTGCCTTTGCTTCTCAGACTGCCTTCTTGGTTTTCCTTAGGGCTTGGGAACCGAGTAACTGAGTCAGGCCAAATATTCAGGACATTCAGATTTGACAGTGATCAGAAAATTCCGAATCAGGTTTCACTGTCAAACCCCGAAATGCTTGGCCCGAATTTATAAAGACAAAGATGCATACTGCAGGAACAGCACCACACAGTATTGCTGGTGCATACTGGGTCATAATGTCGTACACTTAATAGCGTACGACATTATGCGTAAACCCCGGACCGGTGCGCTCTCCATGTTGGACCCCCTGGAGTTAGAATCCTAAGTGGGAGGGTCCAGAGGGTGCAGCCCCAATAGCAGATGGGTGTGGGGGCTCCACCCCCACAGAATAAAAGATTTAAAGAAATTGCGCGATCTTAGACGCACGGCAGAATGCCGTGCTACATTTTGACCCCGTGCCTTGGTGGTGCTGCCTTGAGAAAGTGCATTGTCACACGAAAACATTTGGCTGGTTTTGGGGAAGGGCCCTGTTGTATCATGAACTACTGGTTTGCCATTTTTGTTCAATAAATATGGCTTTTATCCTTCCTACTATGTATGTGGATTTATCTTGGATTTAAGGTAGCAGTGAGGAGCCGAACTGACTGCTCGTCTTTCTGTGAGTAGTCCTGCAATGTATCCATTAGGGTCTGACTTCGGAAGGCCCTGGCTGCTGAAATGTCCCAATCAATAGCTGGCAGAAACATACAAACATAGCATTTGAAGGCAGATAAAGACTGCTTGGCCTGCCTAGTCTGCCCATTTTCCCTACCTGTTTCGTATACCACAAATCCTAAGTGATCTGCGGCTTAACCTCTCTTTCCTATTGCTAGAGTTCCCTTATGTCTGTCCCGAGCATTTCTGAATTCCCCCATTGTTTTGCCTCTACAACCTCTGCCCAGAGGCTTTTGCATGGATCCACCACCCTTTCTGTGAAAAAATACTTTCTCATGTTACCCCTAAATTTACCCCCCCCCCCATTTTCATTCCTTGGCCCCTTGTTCTTGAGCATCTTTTTGTTTTGAAAGATGCTACCATCTTGTATCTTATTTATACCCTTGAGATATTTTAAAGTCTCTATCATATCCCTCCCTCACTTCTTTCCTCTAGGGAATACAATATTGAGATCCTCTAGTCTTCGCTCATATGATTTTTGGTGCAGACCCCACACCCTTTTGTCATCCTTCTCTGAACCCATTCTACTCTAGCTATGTCTTTGCAAAGATGCAGCCTCCAGTCCTGGACACAGTACTCTAGATGAGGTCTCACCAATGTTCTCTACAGCGGCATCATCACCTCCTTCCTTCTGCTGGAGATACCTCTCTTTATGCACCCCAGCATTCCACTGGCTCTCCTCACAGCCTTTTCACATTATTTGGTAACCTTTAGATCATCAGATATGATTACTCCCAGGCCCCTTTCCTATTTGGTGGCTGTTAGTAACTTCCCCCAATCATGTACTCCTCCCCTGCATTTCTGTGCCATAAATGCATGATCGTGCACTTCCTTGCATTAAATCTTAGCTGCCGCATCCTTGACTACTCCTCAAGCTTGCTTAGGTCCCTTCTCATTTTCTCTACCCCTCCTGGAATGTCAACCCTGTTGCAGATCTTCATAACATCTGCAAAGAGACACACTTTCCCTTCTAGCCCTTCTGCAATGTCGCTTACGAAGACATTAAAGAGGACTGCTCCAAGCACTGATCCCTGCAGAAATCCCACTGATCCCCCCTCTCTTCAAATTGAACTCCATTCACCACCACCCTCCTCTGTGTCCTATCGTTCAGCCAATCTTTTACCCAGTTTACCACCTGGGACCCACTCCAAGGCTGCCCAGCTTGTTTACTAGCTTCCTATGTGGAACAGTGTCAAAGGCCTTGCTGAAATCTAAGTAGGCCACATTCACCGCCCCTCCCTTATCCACCTCCCTAGTCATCCAGCCAAAGAAATCAGATTTGTTTGTAAAGATCTTCCTGCTGTGAATCCATGCTGGCCTTAGATCCTGTGCTCTGTTGGATTCGAGATATATCACAAACATTTCTTTTAGTAGTGATTCCATTATTGTCCCCACCACCGAGGTCAGGCTGACTGGCCTGTAATTGCCAGACTCCTCCCTGCTCCTTTTGTGGAGAGGGACTACATTCACCCTCCTCCAGTCCTTTGGTACCACACCTGTTCCCAGAAAACTGTTGAACAGGTCTGTTGGCAGGTTTAGTTCTCCTGCTATTATCATACCCCTCCTTTGCCACTCCCATTTAGTTCTACCCCAGCTCCTTATCTCTCTCTTTCCCTGTCCTGGGGATCCATAGATCTCCACCATTTGTAGTTTCTTGCCTGATGCTGCTGTGAGCTGAATCCACTGCAATTTTGTTTCCCCATTACTTCCCCTGATGTTTTCATCCTTCACTGCCTCTATGCCTTCCCTGACATAGACAGTTATGCCTCTTCCTTTACCTTTTCCTCAATCCCATCTAAACATGGTGTAGCCTGGGACTATCAGGTCCCAATCGTTATTGGCTGTGGCCCAAGTTTCTGTGATGTCTACCAGGTCCATCTCAGTGTTTGCCACCATTGCCTGGAGATCAGTACTTTTATTTCTTAGACTCCTGGCATTAAAGCAGACCCCTTTCAATCTTTTGTTTGATCCCTTCTTGCTTTTTCCTGTACCTTTTTCCTTATACTTCCCAAGTTTCCTTCATTTTGTATTTTTCATGCTGAATGTAAGCATTGCCAGCCCTCCTTCTTTGGTCACTTCCCCTAACATAATTCAAACTTTAACCTTACTGTTACCCACCTTGCTGCTACTAATCCCCTGTTCAGGGGGAGCCCTAGCTACTGCAGTTTCCCCACCCACTTTCACTTATCAGTTGTTCCCCTAGCCTCCATCTCCCCTACAATCAGTTTAACTGTTAAATGTTGATTTCAAATGTCTGCTCCAGAGCACTGGCTCCCTCTCTCATCAGGTGAAAGCCATCACCCTTGAAGAACGTCCTGTCCCAGAAGCCCACCAGTCCCCAACAAAGTGGTACCCCTCCTCCCAACAACATCCCTTAAACTACCCATTAAACTCCTCGGTCTCTTTCTATCTTACTCGGTCATTCCTATTCCACACAGGAAGGATCCCAGAGAAGGCCAGGGAAGAAGAGTGCACAATTAATCTGCAGACATAACCCCATTTATACTGTAATTACCCCTATTTTCAGCTGAATAGATCTTGGATACTAAAGAAACTGTTTAGGTCCACTCACCCATCTTTGTGCAAATGTTTCATAGCAGTTTTGTGCATTTGTTTGACTTAGTCACAATTCTATAAAGTTATGCTGGAAAGGATTATTTATCTAATCTAATTACAGTACTTATAAATTGCCTATCATTCCATTTTGGAGTCTGGCAGAATATAATACTTTCGATGCAGTTTCTCACATAATGTGGCCAGCACAGTCCTTGTTTTACACAGCATTTAAATATCCATATGGGTTTTATGTGTTGTTATTTTTTTATTTATTTACTTTTTACAGTTTTTAGCCAGGAAAGCCACACTAAGCCAAGGCTCGTTTCCAGATGTGACCTGGCACAGGGAAGTTAAGTGACTTGCTCATGGTCAAACAGTATGCAAGTGGTGACTGTGGGATTCAAATCCAGTTCTCCAAGTTTGCAACTAAGTGCTCTTAAACACTATGTTATACTGCCTAACTGAATGGAAACATAGACTTTGTCAGCATAAAAGGACTGATAGGCCCATCTGGTCTGCCCTATTGTTTCCCTGTATTCCAATACCCAGGACATTTTGGTCACCGGCGTCCCTCCCATCCCCCTTTCCTCTACTTATAGTACTCATGTGCCTATCCCATGTATGTGTGATGCTCCCCACTGTTTTCACCCCCACCACCTCTTCTGGCAGGCTGTGCCAGGTGTCCTCCATCCTTTCTGTGAATACCTTTTTCCTCCCATTCCTTTTAAACTCCCCTGCCAACTTCATTGTATGCCCCTGTGTTTTGGTGCATTTCCTCCTCTGAAAAAGACTCCCCACCTGCACTTGCACCTGCATATTGTTCACCCCTGTGAGGTACTTATAGATCTCAATCATGTCTCCTCTTGCTCTTCTCTCCTCCAAGGAGTACATTTCTTCACATGACTTCTTGTGCAACCCCTGTACCATTCTGGTAACTCTCCTCTAGACTGCTTCCACTCTGTCAATGTAACTGCAGAGGTGCACCCTTCAGAACTGGACACAACTGTAGATGGGGTCTCACTAGTGAGTGATACAGTGCACCACCTACCTTCTCCTGCTAGAAATTACCCTCCTTATGCACACCAGCATTGTCATACTGCTCTGCCACCTTTAGATCATCAGATATGATTACTCTGAGGTCCCATTCTTGCTTGGTGACTGTCAGTATCTCCCCCTCATCTTATACACAGCTCCCAGGTTTCCCACCCCAGGTGCAAGACTTTCTACTCTTTGGCATTGAAACCCAGCTGCCACACCCTAGATCACTCCTCTAGTTTCCCCAGATCCCTTTGCATTCTCTTCACCCCTTTCAGAGTGCCCACTATGTTGCAGATTTGAGTATCATCTACAAAGAGACACCTTCCCCATCTGTTTCTCAGCAATGTCACTTGTGAAGACATTGAAGAGGGCTAGTCCCAGTACTGATACCTGTGGCACCCCTCTAGTCACTGTTCCTTCCCCCAAGGGTCTGCCATTTACCACCACTCTCTGCCTCCTATCCTTCAGCCAGTTTGATGCCCAGCTGACAACTTTATTCCCATCCCCTAGGCTGCTTAGTTTCCTTAGTAGCCTCCTGTGTGGAACAGTGTCAAAGGCCTCGTTGAAGTCAGATAGGCCACATCCTTTGCCCTTCCTTGCTCCACCTCCCTAGTTATGCAATCAAAGAAATCTGTGAGATTTGTTTGGTATGACTGCCCCTCTGTGAAACGGTGCTGGTGGTGGTCCTGCAGCCCATATGTCTCCAGATACTCCATCAGCCTCTCCTACAGCAGATACTCCATTAATTTCCCCACCACTGTTGTGAGACTGACTTGCCTTTAGTTGCTAGCCTTTTCCCTGCTGCCACTCTTGTGCAGAGGGACCACATTGGCCCTCCTGCAGTCCTCTGGAACTACTGCTGTCTCCAATGAGGTGCTGAATGGTATTACCAGAGGGGCAGCTAGCACTATCCTCAGTTCTTTTAGAACCCTTGGGTGAATCCTGTCCAGTCTCATCGCCTTATTCTCCTTTATTCTTCCAATCCCTTCCAGACTCTCTGTTTCAAAAATGGACTTGTGTCCATGCCCCCCTTCCCCTGGTGCCTAATGATACTTGCTGGTCCATGTCCCTCCCTCTACTGTGAAGACTGAGCAGAAGTGCTCATTTAAAATGTTAGCTGTTTCCTGATTTTCTTCTGCACAGTCCATTGACAGGTCAAATTTTGTTTATTATCAGTAGCACATAGGTGATCACTTCAGTGGTAAAAATTCCATTTTAACTGGTCAATATTAATAACATTTCTTTCAGTTGATCTACACGATGTCAGGATTCAAGTGAAGGATTGACAACGCATTCCCTTGTAGCTGTTCTTTCTTTGTATTTTTTATCTTTTGTATGTATAAATATATGTGAAAACTTTGAACTCTCTTATATGAAACCTATATGTTAGAACCAGTCCACAAATTATCTTTTTATGTTATTAGCTAAATAGCCTGTGTGGGCTGGACTTCCACTACCATAGTGACAGTAGTAGCTTTTAAAAGATTGCAAACTGTGATGTGATATCCAGCAGGCATGTAATATAATGACACTTGCAAAATAGGGCCAGATAAACTATGCTTGTTAAACATGAATGGTAACAGCAGTTTATGGGGGGGGGGCATGTAAAGAATAACATATTGCCTACTCAGTGCTAAATATTATAGTGTCTAGAAACAAAAAAAAAAGGATTCCTTGCTACTGGTGATAAATGAAATTTGAAGCTGATAGATGATCCAGGTTCCTATTATTACATGCCTTCTTGTATTCTCCCAGATTGTACCTATAAATAGGCACTTAGTTGCCTAGTGTACCTACCTGGTAAACAAAAATTAAATACTGGTTAATAAATCAATAAATATGGATTGTGGGCCCATCCAACATATGAGAGGTACAGGAAAGAGCAAAGACATGAACGTACATATGCCACTCAGTGGAGACTCCAATCAAATGAAGCAATCATACAGTGGTGTGGAAAAGGGAGGTTGATTTAGAATTAGATGGTAAGGGTCCCCCAGTGGGATTAGTGCTACATTTAGGTGGCAATGACCTTGTCAGCCACATGGTTCCATAGTTGATTCACAAGATTAAAACTGGTCTGTCACCTTTGGGACAGCTCCTCCTGTGTATGGTTGTGATATGGTGCAGCATCAATCTGCATGCAATGAAACATCAGGGTAATTATTGGGTCCGGTTCCCCTGACCCGACTTCCAAGGGTTGTTCTGTGTTCTGGGAATAATCTCTCGGAATCAGTGGGAACAACCACCCTATTCAGAAATTTAACTTGAATAGGGTGAAGTCTAACCAGGTGTGCTTATAATGCACATGGCTGTGTGTCCAATTAGGTTAATGATATTTTATAACCACCCTACCTCAATCATGGTCTAATCTATTTGCCTGGTTAAAATTATCTTCTCCTAAACCTGCATAGTTGTTTTTTAATATTCTTCTACAACTTATATATACCAATAGTCACATTTATGTTTTACCCCTGTATTGTAAGTCAACAACTTTATAAGTGAAAATATTTAAATCAAAAAGAAATACCAGGGAAATGTCATATTATCTTAATTCTTTACTTAAGATGTGTATACAGAACTAACATCATTTTGATCAGCAGTGCAAGCAAACAATATATCTTTAACTGGAGAGGAAGTCTCTCCTTCTTTTAGATACAATCATACAAAAAATAAAGATAAAATAAAATGCAAGGATCATCCTTCTCTGCTCCTAATGTCAGAGATAAAAGCAATTATAACCACATAGAGTCATACCTTGACATCTCAAGTGAGAACCTGTCAGAAGGACGTGCTGTCACAATTCCTTCCTCTCTTCTGCCTATCTTAGCTCAAATGGGGTTTAAATTTATATGTTTTGGGTGGAAGGTATCTGATAGACCTCATGTTATACTTCTTGTACTTTTGTAAAAGTATGATAAGTGTTTTTTATATTTATCCTGCTATGTTGTCATTTTCAGACACGTGATAAAAACTTACATTTGAAATAGGTGGCAGACAATGTCTTATTTTAGAAGTGAAATGTCATGTCAGAGTCTTACTTCATAATACAGTTGTTTGTAACATTTTGAACCTCTGTGGCTAGCTCTAAAGCTCTTGTTGCTATAGAGAAAGTACCTTGTGGTTAGTCCTGCATTCTGTTTGATAGGAAACCTTCTGAAAATGTGTTCTTTTTACTTCCTCAAATAAATTTTCCCCATTCTACAGTTAGTTACAAACAAGATTTATTTTTTTTAAACTTTAAAATGTTTATGATACAACTTAAAGGAGCTTGATATGATTTTGAAGTTAGTCTTCTAAAAAAGATCATGAACAACATACACTTTGAAAAAATCCATAATTAAATAGTCATTCTTGTTTTAAGTTTATCTTTAAACTATTTCAGAGTAAGGCACACTTAATTTTTTATTGGCTAAACAGCAACTTAAGTCTAAATTATGCTTGGCGATAAGATGCTATTTCATTTTATTCCAAAAAAGCAGAAGTAAAGCATTTTTCAATTGTCATTGTTTAATTCAGAGAAGAGACAATAAGTCAAATCTATTTGTTGATTTGTCTCTGGATTAGATAGTCCAAATATCAACTCGGGGCAATTGCAGATTCTGGAATTTCCACTCAGTTGACAAAAATATATTGGAGAATGAAATGCTGGATCTGCTGGGTTATACAGAGCATAAGTGTTTATGGTATTAACCAGAAGACAAGTTTGTCCATTACTTTGGAGCGATAAGCAGTGGTTATATTGAGGATGTTGCTGTAGCATAGGAACGTTGCTGCTGTCACCAAGTTGATGTGTGGGGCGTAAGAGAATGATATCAGTACACAAGACACATCTGACATGAGTGCTGGTAATTGCTAAAAGAAACAGAGCAGTTGCTGAGATCATTTATCTTTTGCTGTCAATGATGTTTGCCTGCACTCTGTGATGTCTCGAAGTAGCTAGGACTATATGAAAACTGGTGTGTGTACTGCATTGTGTGGACTGCCATTCTCTGAAAGGCAACAGAAGCATGATGACAGCAGAGGTGCACACTATTTTTGGCAACTACAGAACAGTAAGACAACAATAGTGAGACCAAGAACCACAAGTATTGTATGTAATGGAGATGACAACCAAGAATACAATGTTTTAATCTAATTTAGTGGATTTTAACTTTAATTAGTTTAATTGAAGCACCACTATTTGTTGCTGTAAAATGTTTAGGTGTGTTAAAATGAGATGTTGTGTATTTTGTGCAGTTGAGGACTTGTTGAATTTGCATGTTTTTGGTTTTCAAGGTAAGCTTGAAAATTGGCACAGTTCCTAGAGCAGTGCTTAATTTGGATATAGAGTCTTGAATGAGGCCTTGTTGTGTGGTAGTAACTATTGGAGTTTGTAATATGAGGGGAACTGTTAACAATTTTGCAGTACAATTGTAATAAATTTAGTCCAACAAGTTATAAAGGAAAGACTCCACAAACATCTAGCTAAAGTGATATTTTGTGGCAGAGGATCCCAAGCCTGGTTGGTGATCTCTGTGTCTGTTTACTCCACATTTGTTTTTGTGTAGCAAAACTGGTCGCCCAAGTGATATCTATTAATATGATTCACTCTTGGGAAACCCACTACAGCCTATCTGGTGATCCCTGTGCTACCAATTAAGATCAGATTGTAACATTTGAAGCACACTAGCCCCACCAAAAAAGAAAACATGTTTCAACTGACACATTGAAAGTAACTTGGTCCACAGAGACAACCACGCAATTAAGACCATGTAAAAACAGTTACTAACCACTGGTATGCATTGAGGGTGCTATTTACTGCAGGATCATATGTGTGTATACTGTACATGTGTGTGGTGTGGATGTTATGCTAGTAGAATTATTGTATGACTTTGTGAGATTGACAATGTTAGTGTGATAGGATTGTTGGAGTTATGAATGGTATTGAGTTGATAAAGTATTAGTGTTTTTATGGTACAGCATAAATGAAGAAGGCAAAAGTGGTAATGAAGAATACTGTAATAACTTTTGCAATACTTTACATGTGGAGCATTGCTGAGGTTTATTTTTAACCTTACGTGATGCTGCATGAGACATAGAAGACTCATCCAACAAGGTATAAACAGTATTTGTCTTCTTTAAGAAGGGTTTTGAACTCATTGTGTTGTGTCATACTGAAATAAAAACACTAGATACGTTAATGAAGGTAGAAACTGGTAAGCATGTGCTGTTTGTACTTTAAACCAAGCAGATCAGCCAGAGGAAGTACTGAAAATAATTAAAATTAAAACAGTAGAGCAAGCATTAGTTGGTAAAATTATAATCTTAAAATGTTTTATTATATCTTCCTTTCTACCCAGCAAACAGTTGGTAAAATTATAATCTTAAAAAGGTGTGTTATATCTTCCTTTCTACTACCCTTGGTGGTAGTTTTCACCCAGGGATTTTTCTACTCTATAATAAACTTTAAATCTTTGAAACATGTAAATAAACAATATGGCTAGAATAAACTCCAGACAAATGGCAAGAAAAATTAAAATTAAAAAAGCAAAACAAACAGTAATTGGTGAGATGATGATGTCAAAATTTGGTTTAGAAGTACTGTACTACATTACTAGAGATTGGTTTTAGTTGCATGGGCTTGGTATATTTAAGACCCATGAGTGTTTAGTATTTTTTAAGCAAACCCAGTTTCCAATGATGTAAGGGTTTACTGGAGACTGTACGTATTGTCTTATTTAAATGTAGTTGTGCCTGGTATTTGTATCCAGGACCGTTTGTGTTTGCACTTGAGCTCCTGTAAGGAGATGATAAAGTGAAAGTCCATGTTGTGTAAGTGGTTTACTTGTGAGACTCATAAGTGTCATTGATATGCTTCTAGTTTAACATTTATTGTACCCCATTTCCAAGGCCTGTTGCTTGTTAACATTTTAACTAGACCTTGGGATTGATGGTGGTACTGAGTATCATAGTGCCAATTAATACAATACTTGTCATTTAATTTAAAAACATGAACATTTTTTTTTAAATGCAAACCTTGAAGTGAATGGATGTGAGAGGGGATTCCCGAAAGAGAAAAATCTCTTTGGTCCACGTGTCCACAGGAAATTTTGCTGTGGCCGCCACTGCAGGGAATACCTTCACATATTGTGTAAAAAGATCTGTAATAACCATTGTGTATATGTATGTATGTACATATATATATATATATGTATTTTTATTTTTCACTGAAGGAGAATGATCCCAGTAAATACTCATGTATCCCCCAGGGCTCATGAAAACTTATTTACTTGAGAGTGGGAACTGGTTGGGCCTTCTTGCATTCTTGGCAGGTTACACAACTATTGGCATAATTAGTAATGTGTGACATCATGGAAGGCCAATTGAAGTTACTTTGATATCCAGATGTGCATACTGAATGCCTGTATGTGCCAAACAGATTAACTTTTGCCTGTAGGAATCATAGTTTATCAAATAAGCATTTCTTATTAGTTTTTGTATTAGGTCTTCTGACTCCCATTCCTACAAGTTTTGAGATTACCTTACTGTCCAGGAGGCGACCAACCTCCTGTTCAGCTTGGCAGACCTCCATTAAGGTTTGACTAACAGTGTGGCACAGTGACATGGCATACACAAGTTTCACTACTGAATTGCTAGGATGATCACTTGGAATACTATAGTCTGTTCCATGCCCTCTGAATGTGGGAAACCTTTGATGCAGGAGTTGAGACTTCCCTTTGCTTGTTAAATTCCATCCCAGTCTGATGGGAATGCCTCTGGCTGTTTTGGACGCCAGTTGCAGGTTTGAACTATGGTACATAACTGCTGTCAGTGGATACAAAATAACATTTGTGGTTTAAGGCTTTTTTAAGTGCTAAGGCTTTAGTAGGGTGAGCAGACCCAGTTTTCACTAATATTACTTCTCGGGTAATAATGGAGTGAAATTTTTTTTGCGCTGTCTTGTAATCTGTAATGATACCTATTACTGGTGTTTTTTGTTTGTCTTGTATATGTTGTGCACTTGTATTTAAATACACTACAGTAGTAATGTTTAGTATATTTGCCCAATAAATGTATTCCAGATTTGGTGGGCTGCCCTAATTGTTAGTATGATAGGTATAATGCTGTTTAATTAGAACAATACTGTGTATTTATTTATTTATTTAGTGTACCGAAAAGCAAGCTGCAAGCCTTGTTTAGGGTCAATACCAGAGTTTTGACAAGGACTAGAGTGTTTGGATGTTTGATGTGTACGGAAATGTGAAATTTTTGATACTTACTACAAGTGTGGTGCTTGTTTTAGAATACTATAATTACCTTGATGTGTTTTAAAACCTGTAATAATGCCTATTTGGAATACAGGATTTAAATGTATTGGCTGTTGTACCTATTTGTTAGAAGATATGATAGTGTTACCATTTGATATAGTTGCCAGGGAAATATACCTGAAATGTAACTAATTTTACTGTCTGAATGGTGAACATAGTGATGATTACCAATGCTTGGGGTATTAGTACCTGCATTAAACGTATATATAGGTGAAAAGTAGTTAGGAAAATACATTAATAAGAGGTAACATGCAATCCAGTAATGAACACCTATATTACATTTGTGTATGCCAAATGAATGCTGAAGTGCAGTTTAGCTTAGTGTAAGATATCTCTACATGCTGTTTTATATTGTAAGTTTTTGCCTTAAAAATCATGACGAATGAGATATATAAAAAAAAAACTAATGGCACATTTGTTCTAAAGGTGTTGATTGAAAAAGAGAAGCCAGGTAATAGCATGTGCTTAAATGCACAAGGAGGTCAAGTGACTTGCTAAAGGTCACATAGAGTGAAAGTGTTAACTGTTTAGGTTTAAAAACAGGAAGTAAAACCAAAGATTTGAGGTAACAGTTATATTATTGTAACACTAGACATGGAGCAGTGAAACACAGGAAACTAAGAACAGATTGTATGACTAATGAATATATTTGTTTTAATGCTTAGCAGATTAAGGTACAAAACAGAAACCTAGGAACTCACTTGTAAATGAGTGGGGAAAGTGACATGACTTTAAATAAATAATGTAATACCAGTTAACTGCATTATGAAATGATTAATTATGGGATGACAATAAATGGTTAAATTTAAAGAGTGAGTTGCATAAACAAGGGGATCACAAGGAAGTAGACAGTCAGTTGATGGTTTGGCAGAAGTCAATGACCCCTGGCTATGCTTTCCCTCTCATTTTCCAGACTTATGCTTATATTTGCAGTAGTTCCAAAAACACTGTCTTCTGTTAAAATCGCAGCAGGGACCTTTGTCATTCTTCCAATTGCCTCAGAGCTCTGCCTTGCTGCATGACCACTATCTCTGTAAGTGACCATGTTAGATTCCCCACATCATGCATTAGGCCTACAAATCCTGTACATCTTCTTCCCTTGTATATTGCTCTGCCTGACCATTTTCAGTCTAAACTGCTCATCATATTTTAGCCATGTGCTACCCATGAAAGATAGCTGGACACATTTTATAGTGTTGAACAAAAAAATAAGAGACTGCACTAATCACCGATTGTAACACGAGAGAAAAAGCTTTATTATCATAGAATTATGTAGTCATTTTCTCACTGCCACATAGGGGATAAAGTGCAATTAGTTCATACCGTGGCCCTTTTACAGAGTCCCAGTATTTCAGCAATCGGACCCTCTTCTGTTGGTACTTCGTGCAGTACATTCAACATGAAAATGTTGAAAGTTGCTCCCAAATTTTCATAAATGAATGAGACCCCCAGCCTGCATTGACTATTGTATCTTTCCTTTTTCCTTTTGTCCTCCTCTGTCTTCAGTAGTTCCCAATGAAGGAGTAAGAACATGTTGAGAATCTCCCCCCTTCGGATTTTCCCCAAATGTATCTTCTTCAAGCTTGCCCAGCAGGTCACTGACACCAGCATACTTCCATTTTTCTTGTCCTTTTTCTACTTTCTCTGACATGGTTGTATTTGCCTCATCTAGGCTAGCACTACATGGTCTCCCTGGCCCAATGGTTATGTTAGTGGTGGGTGACAGTGTGTTGGTAGACATGTCAACCTTCTCTCCTGCAAGTGGTGCAGCTTGTCAGGCATGTGTTGGTGCCAGAGCTGTGTCAGTTCACAGATGAGTAACCAACTCTAAAGCATTTTGCCCTTGTGCTGATCTCAGCCCACCTGTGGGTACTAAAGCTATCCCATCCATCTGGGCTGCTGGATCTTTTGCTGAACTTTGGTGCATGCCAAATGGCCATCATGTGATTCCTGGTGCAAACACCCCCTGCTGTAAACCTGCACTCCAGTTCTGGAAATATGGCCACATGTCTGGTCAGGGGTTCTACATGGACACCCAGGGCATACAAAGCCACTGTGGACAGGAAGGTCCTCTTGGACCTGGCATTTGCTACTTGACCTCTGTTAATGGGCACTTGCAGCAAAGTGATCTGGCTGCCTTTTAGGTGGTGACCTGTGCTCATGGGGGTGTTGGCAACTGACACTTCCCTGCAGATTAGCAGTTGGTCATCCTTTGTATTTTACAAACATGGAAATGGTTCCTAATGTGACATGGTATGCACCTGTTACCCCACCCTATAAACCTCATCCTCCATATACTCACCATCTGACACTTTTTACCAGCTTGTCAAGGGTATGAATATTCTCTAACCCTGATCAGCTTGTCAAGGGTATGAATATTCTCTAACCCTGAGTCCTGTGCTTCACTGTCTGTTGTGGATCACCATTCACTGAGCCTTTGCCAGTCTCCAACAAATTCTCTGCTATGCTGTTTTGGCTGTCATCTTCATCTTCTATTTCGCTAACTCACTTGGCATCCTGGGCTAGATTTTCAAAGCCCTCATAACTGCTGCAACTGTGGGAAAAAACTGGTGGAAGTGGGTCTCCACTTGCAGAGCCGCAATTTGTCCCACAGCCACAGTATTTTCAAAAGTGGACCTGGTTTGCAACTGGCTCCACAATTTATGGCAACTTGTGGGGAAACATTATGCCTTTTGGGACCAGGCGTAACATCCCTATAGCTGCACCAGCTGAAGATACCAGACTCTGCAGGTGTGGAGATTTCGTCCTGTGGCTGGGGCTGCAACATGGAGCTTAGTTCCATGTCATTTAAAAATCTATCCCTCTTTCTCTGTTCTCTGCATCTTAGACCACCAACTTAAGAAGCTTCTTAGAAGGCTTCCTCGGCCTCATAGTGCACATGTCCCAGTCTGGTACCCCCACTGCATCAGGCCTGCCGGACCCCTTGCACTGCCAACAGTGACTGTCTTCAGGCTGGATTCTAGGTTCAGCAGGGCCAGCATCCAGTTGGGGACACCCAGCTACTTCAGATGCTGGGTGGCCTCCATGAATACCTGGCTTTGACCTCTTATCCTCGTCACAGCAGATACTTGGTGAGCCTAGCCCTTTTGCAAATACTGACCTGAGGTAGCCTCCATTTCTTACTGAATTTTATTTTTTTTACCAATAAAACCACAACAAACCAGTTGAAAAAGCCAACCTACTTCATGGGGAAAAACAGTATAAATCATGTGTAGTTGTAAGAAAGTGTTAACATACATGGTCATGAAAGGGAATTGTCATAGTTATCCCTAGACCCCCCCCCCAAGGCACACACCTCTTCCCAGCATGGTATTTCCAACAGTCCTAGGACAAAAGGTGTGCATGCCCTTGAATTGCTCAGCAGTCCTATGCAGGCTATACCATTTGATGGAGGATTCTCCTTGTGGTCCTCTATCAGATTTTACCCAAAGCCATGCGTCTGGGAAAGATGTAAAGCCCATGTTTGTCACCTTCCCCCTTATTATAGCATATTGCTTCCTCTACCAACAAATCTGTTTTCCTAACTCTGTATGTTTCAGTCCTTTATTTTGCAACTCCTCTGAGGACAGTCCTGTTAAGTGTCTCACGACCAAGACTGGGGCAAATGTGTGTCCCAGAGCAACTCCTGTATGTAGAGGTATTAGGTGGTATGGATTGCCAGGAGTCTCCTTGCAAAACCCTGTAAGCCTCTCTCCATTTGCTTCTGCTATAGGAACAGTCATGATGACACAATAAAAGGACACTGCTCTCACTAGATAGATAGTTCAGATGTGTGGTCCCTTTACTTAGGGGATAGGATTTCAAGGGTAATTCAGTTCATGCATCTTGTAATTCATTACTGAGTACATTATAAGGTTGACACCCCACATCACAGTTCACTATACTTAGGTCCAGCTTCATTTAAATACTATAAGTACACTGGAATGTACACTGGGCTTTTACACAAGATTCTCCCATCTCTTACAATTACTTTGGTGCTCCTGTCCTGTGCACTGCTTTTACTGCTATGGGAGTTACTGTTACCCCATACAGAACAGTTGATCAGATACTGCACCTTGCTCTGGTTCTGATATCTCTTGGTGGAGACAGATTCACACCTGAACAAGAATCCTCTCATTCTGGAATGTAATAGAAAGTGTTCTCTTTACCTTAATCCAGAAATTGTCTTTCACAGAGCTCTAGCTGTTACCTCTTCAGAATGCAATTGCTGCCGTCCTGTTCTCAGGATGTTTAGTCATTGGCTCAGGTTACATCACTGCCAATGCATCTTCAGGTAGCCACCTGTGAACACGCTTTTTCCTCCTGTGCTCTTTCCCAGCTGTTCATACCCTCTGTTACTCTCAGCCTGGCTACACAGCCTATCTGAAGCTTCCAGGCCTAAGAACTGAGTACCAGTGACCTTAATGAAACTGAAGAGTGTGATCTCTGACCACAGTGCTACCAGATTCCCCTGAGAGTCTCCATAAGACCTCCAGATTAACCAACTCTGAAACCCCTCCTCTCCCATTGATATGGGTAAGGAAAGCCAGATAAGAGGTGTCATGCTACTCCAACCCTGGTACCCTACCATTGGGCCAAGACTGATGGTTCCCATCTGACATCCTGCCATGGTCTGGGACCCAAATGAATCCCATGCCATGCCAACTCTGGTGCCTGCTGCTGAGCCAAAGCCCATACAATCTCTAGGAGCACCCAGAACCCGAACCTGCATGCTGGCACTTATATGGACATTGCCTCCTCCCTCCAAACATTACTAAGAGCCATCCTTCAACTACAGACCCAACCAGAGACTGTTTCCCATAAAAACCTCCTAGTTCTACCTCCATGCTAAACTTTGGTCCCCCCCGGGAAGGGCAAAGCAATTGATGCAGTTGCACCTAGTGCTTTGAGTAACATGCTAGTAATAATCCACCCCTTTCTGGAAAAGGGTTGTTACACACTCCACCTTGTTATATATTTCCATCCCCAGAAATGCCAGAAGGGGATTGGTGAAGAAGACCCCACCCTATGGCACAAGCAGGGTTGATCAATCTGCTCTGTGCCACATGACCAGCACTGGCAATGGGTCTTCTCTCCTGAGACAAAACCCAATCCAAATCAAACACAAAGCCCAAAATTGCCTGCTACCCTGACAACTATAAAAGATCAGGTGCCCCCTTCCTATATCCCATGCTGTCCAGCCAAGAAAAGGTGCAGAACCCCCACCTTGAGATCCTCAGGCTACATCAAGTAAAAGCTACACTGGATTTTAGGAGGGCAAATTTTAAAAAGACGAGAGACGTGCCTAGGAAAAACCTGGAGAGCAAGGAGGAGTGCCTGGGGTTGAACCAATTATGGGACACCATTAGGGGGCAAGTCAGAAGGCCACAAGCAGTTGTATCAAAATGGGGGAAGAAATCGAAAGTCAGACTACCAAGCTGTTTTAATGGGAAGGTGGCCAGAGAGGTAAGAGAAAAGAGGGCAGCCTATAGAAGATTCAAAAGAATAGCAAAAGAAGAGGATGAGGAAGAAAACTGGAGGCTAGCTAAGGTGGAAAGAAGGGAGTTGCAACATGCACAGAAAGAGGTCCAAATAGTCAAAGGAATAAAGAATGGGGAAAAGGCCCTTTTTCACTACATAAGCGAAAGGAGGGATAAGAAGGACAGCATTGTTAGGCTGAGGAAGGGGGATGGTTGGGTCGATGAAGACAGGAGCACTGCAGAGGTATTAAACAAATACTTCTGCTCTGTCTTTACAAAGGAAAAGGATGGAATGATGCCATGGGCAGGAAGAAGGAGGGAGGGAATGGGGGGAAGCTGTAGGTGTAATTGGGACTGAAAGAGTGAGGGAGGTGCTGATGACCCTGAGGGTGGACAAATCCCCAGGACCGGGAACATGACAATTCACTCCCAACAACTATACCTGTAACTTTTTGCTCCTGTCATTACACTCCAGAGACAATTCACTCCAACAACAACTTGCCCCTACAATTATTCACTCCCAAATCCAATACTTAGACGAGTTAGACATATAACATGATGGAGGGCACTCACTACCTCCACCAGCATTCAGATACAGGCAGGGCCACAGAGCTGTGCAGTAAAAGCACACCAAAACTTCAACTGCTCCACGGCAGATCTCTCAGACATCAAGTAGTCCTCAGGCCATTACCCAATGTAGGCACACAGCCCCAAGCCAAACGAACAGGGAAACACAGTGCTCACAGTCCAGATTCAGACAAAGATGCCAGCAGGCAGCAAACTCTTCTACAGCACCCAAGTCTTCCACCCAGTGTCAGCAATGGAGACCCACGTAGATCAAATCACAGGTACAACAGCATTTGGCACAGTACCTTTGTTTGTCTGGGCTCCATTTGGTAGCATGATACAGTGAGCTCTCACCTCACCAGCTGCCAGCTGAGTGACCACAGGCTCTCACCCCACCAAACATCTCAAAAGTAGTTTTTGGGCAACAGCCCCCACAAAATACATTAGGGAACTATGACATGAAGCACAGTTCCTAACCCCTACAGCTTTAATGCTTGTTGATGGAAAGTTGTTTCCCAGCTGAACTTTTTGTTGTTACAACTGCAGTGCTAGTTTCAAAACACTCTGCAGTTCGGGAAAAACCTAAAAATAAAAACATTAAATCCTGTGCTTTTTCACTGAAGATTCCCTTGTCTAACAATGTGCCCTAGTCCTCAGCACTAAAACACTTACTTATAACAAATACAATAAAAAAAATAGGATTCTGCTAAGTTTCTCCTAAGTTACAGATAAAAACAGAAAGCAGGTATGAAATAGAGAGGCTCCTCTTCAGAAAATGACAGTCGCATTTTTGGTGCAATTCCCCATATTGACTTGGAATCACAATAGTTTGTGCACTTCATTTGGTATTTATTTTTAAGGAGTGAATTGACTGGAAGCTAACTGTTATAGGAGTGGACTGAAGCAGGAGCATAATGTCGGGAGTGAATTGATGGGGAGGGACAAATCGGGAGCGAAATGTCATGTACCCCCCCCCCCAGGACCACATGAAATATACCCCAGGTTGCTGAAAGAGTTAGCAGAGGATCTGGTGGGCCTGCTGACCTTTCTCTTCAATAGATCTCTGGAGTCAGGAATGGTGCCACTGGAGTGGAGAACGGCACATGTGTTGCCACTTTACAAGAGTGGACTCAAGAATGACCCAGGTAACTATAGGCCAGTCAACCTGACCTTGATAGTATGTACACTCACAGAGACCATACTAAAGGAAAGATTGATGAGGTACATAGAGGAAAATGGTCTACGGGATGAAAGACAGCACAGGTTTGTGGCAGGCAGATCATGTCAAATGAACCTGATTGAGCTCTTTGATTGGGTCATGAGGGCAGTGACAAAGGCCACGCAGTGGACATCATATACCTGGACTTTAGCAAGGCCTCTGATTCTGTACTACACAAAAGGTTGATAATGAAGCTGAGGGATCTTGGGGTGGGGAAGAATATGGTAAGTTGGGTTGAAAACTGGTTGAGTGGTTGAACCCAGAGAGCAGTGGTTGGGGGTGAGTTCTCCAGCACCAAGGAGGTCACCTGTGGGGTCACTCAGGGATCGGTGTTGGGGCCTGTGTTGTTCAATGTCTTCATAAGTGACATCAGGAAAGGCATTAAAGGCAAAATGTGCCTGTTTGTGGATGACACCAAACTCTGTGGGAAAATGTACTCCAATAAGGGGTACACTGACTTTAACGTGTCTGTTGGAAGCTCAAACTTGCTGCAAAGAACAAACTGCAACTCCATTTAGGACCTGGAAACCTGATTAAGGCATTATACTGCAGAGCACTGGGTAAGAAGGGAGATACACTTTCTACAAAAAGTTTTATTTGTATTTTTCCTTATTGGCATTAAGCAGAGAATTGCAGGATTCCTTTAAAAGGGTAGTAATTTTATAACCAGAGTGAGATACAACTGAATTTGCTTGAGTGCGGGGGTTGAGACCTAGCATTTGGAAGGATATTTTTGTAACATTTTAAGTGTCCTGCTGGCTGAGGAGTGAGTTCATTTTTATCCCTGGACTCAGTAGAGTGGTTTGTGTTGGAGCTGTGGTCTAGTAAATTGTGGTGTTAGTTGTATTACTATAAAGGACAGTACTCACCAGGGTGGTGGAGCAGTTGTGTATCTGATTGTTTCTAGCAGTCACCAGTGGCTGTGCACTACCCACCACCCACCCTTCCCACCCCACCCCCAGGTGTGCATTTTCTTTATAGCCACAGTTCTGACATCACTTCCTCAACAGCTCTTGGGGCAGAACTGTCATATTCCTAATAACCCTGCAACTTGCATAAAGAGTAGTTACACAAAACAAATACTAATACATATATAATTACATATTGTATAGAATAAGGGAGCGGGACATGTGGGGAGTGGTGCAATGCACTGGCTGTGGGGCAGCAGTTTTCCGGGAAACTTTCTGGAAACTGCATTGCTGTCCTATTTGTAGGCAACTGTCAGCTCTGAGAGAGGAGGTTGCCCACCTCCAGACTGAACTAACAAGGACTAAGGAGGCTTCCCCCTCCCAAAGAGCACCACTGCCACAACCACTGAGTCAGAGGTTTGGAGTATGAAGAGCAGTAGGACCACAGTGGGTTCTGGGAGGGTGCGGTGGTGGACCAGAGGTGAAGCCCCCCAGTTGTACCTCTACACAAATCAGATGCCATTCTGGCAGAGCAAGGTTCCTCTATGATGGCACCCTCAGTGGAGACCCAGAAGAATGCTGAGGACATCCACAAGGGAGACCCACAAAAGGGTGGCAAGGGACACCACAGAGGAAGGAAACAGCTACTGATAGGGGACTCAATTGTTAGGGGGGTAGAACTGGGGAAGGGAGAGAAGGAAGTAAGCTGCCTGCCTGGTGCCATGGCTTGGAGGGACAAGAAGCGAATCCTCTCAATTGTAGAAGCAGCATCACAGGAGAGAGAACTAGATATCATTGTTCACCTTGGGACAAATGACCTAGCTAAGCATGGGATCAGTGCAGTGCAGAATTAATTTGTGGAGTTGGGGAGGGGCCTCAGACGGGTAGCAAGCATAGTAACCTTCTCAGAGGTGCTACCAGTCCATGGCAGGAATGAGGCTAGGTACTGCACACCATGCAGTTTAATGAATGGTTGCAAAACTGGTGCAGAACACAAGGCTTTAGCTTCATTGGGGACTGGGGTCCACCTGGAGAGATAAAGGTCTATACTGGTATGACGGTCTGCATTTGTCCACAAAGGGACCAAGCTCTAGGTGACAGGTTTAAATGCTTCCTTGGCAAGCTTTTTAAACTAGATAAGGTGGGAGGTACTGATAAAAGGCAGGAAAAGTCAAGCCTCCCCCCACAAAACAGGGCAGGTAGTAGGGTAAACACTGAGGTACAGAGCTCAACACAGGCCAGGATGGGGGTAAATGGCAAAATAGATAAGAGCAATAAGAGCAGGGATGGGGGAAAAAAGGATCAAGCCAACATTAAATGGAGGGCAATGACTACTAATGCCTGTAGTCTGGGAAACAAGCTTTCTGAGCTAGTAGCTTTGATGGAAGATGAACAATTGGATATTGTGGCAGTCACAGAAACATGGTACACTGAGAACCATGAATGGGATGTCAACATACCAGGGTACACAATCTACAGAAGTGACAGGGAAGGCAAAAGAGGAGGTGGAGTAGCTCTATACATAAGGGAAGGGATCAAAGCTACAGAACTAAAAAGTAAAGGGGGAGGACAAGAGGCACTCTGGGTTACCTTGGAGATGGGGAATGGCATCGCAATCCGCACAGGGGTTGTATACAGACCCCCGTCTCAAGGGGAGGAAATGGACAAGAAAATGATAGAGGACATTCTCAAAATGGCTGAAAAAGGGGAGATACTGTTGATGGGGGACCTGAATATGCCAGATGTTAACTGGAGGACATGTACTGCAGCCACATCCAAGAGCAGGGTCATTCTCGATGCCCTGCAGGAGGAAGACCTTAGACAGCTAGTGCTGGAACCCACTCGGGAGGGAGCAATACTAGACCTGGTACTCTCAAATGCAGAAAGGATCACAAATTTAGAAGTCAGTAGACATCTGGGAACAAGCAACCACTGCACAGTGTGCTTCACAATGAGCACAACCATGGAGATAAGCCATAGAAAAACAAGGATACTGGACTTTAGAAGGGCTGACTTTGGCAAAATGGGTGAACACCTGAAGAATGCACTAGCAAATGGCCAAATAGGAGGGTGGAAGAACAATGGAGAAAATCAAAACTGCCATCATAGAGGCAACAAGTCTTTTGTGTAAAACAAATAAAGAAAACAAAGCGTAAAAAAACCACTATGGTTCTCAAAAAGAGGTGGCAGGGAAGGTTAAGGAGAAAAAGGCTGCATTCAAAAAGTATAAGGAATCACAGAGGGAGCACGACAGGGAACTGTATCAATTAAAGCAGAAAGAAGTAGGAAAGGCAGTCAGAATAGCAAAGGCACAAACCGAGGAAAAAATAGCCAACTTGGTCAAAAAGGGGGATAAAACCTTTTATAGGTACATTAGGGAGCATAGAAAGGTTAAGGGAGGGATAGTGAAGATTAATAAAGGAGAGGGGAGGTGGGCAGAGGGAGACAGTGAAAAGGCAGAGATACTGAATGAATACTTTTGCTCAGTATTCACAAAAGAAGATGAGGAGCAGTTACCTAAACCAGACAATAGAAGCACTCTGGGTAGGGGTTGATGCCAGTCCATTCACAGAAGAAAGAGTCCTGAAAACTCCTAAAACTCAAGGTGGACAAAGCAATGGGGCCTGATGGGATTCACCCCAGAATCCTAAAAAGAACTAAGGGGGACCTAGTGACACCACTGACCACACTTTTTAACAAATCATGGCAGGATGGGGTGGTACCTGAGGGACTGGAGGAGGGCAGATGTGATTCCCTTTACAAAAGTGGAGCAAGGCAGAAGCAGGAAACTACAGACCTGTAAGTTTGACCTCAGTGGTAGGGAAAATGATGGAATCACTTCTGAAAGAAAGAATTGTTGAGCACCTAGAGGCCAGCGGGGCACAGGACCCAAAGCAACATGGATTTACAGCAGGAAGGTCATGTCAGACTAATCTAATTGATTTCTTTGACTGGGTGACCAAAGTAATAGACCAGAGGGATGTGGATATGGCCTACCTAGACTTTAGCAAGGCATTTGACACAGTCCCGCACAAAAGATTAATAATCAAGTTAGCCAGCCTGGGGTGGGTCCCAGGGTGGTAGCCTGGGTAGCGAACTGGCTGCACAACAGGACACAGAAGGTAATAGTGAATGGAACACATTCCAAAGAAAGGGGGGTTACTAGTGGAGTACCTCAGGGCTCAGTACTGGGTCCAATCCTCTTTAACATCTTTATAAGTGACATTGCAGAGGGTCTGGAGGGAAAGGTATGCCTCTTTGCAGATGACACAAAGATCTGTAACAGAGTTGATACACAAGAGGAGGTAGAAAAGATGAGAAGGGACTTGGCAAGGTTGGAGGAATAGTCAGACATATGGCAACTTAGATTCAATGCAAAGAAGTGAAAAGTAATGCACCTGGGAAACAAAAACCCAGGAGAAGAGTATACAATAGCAGGGGAGGGACTAACAACAACAAAAATGGAAAGGGACCTGGGAGTAGTCATATCAGATGACCTAAAGGTGGGTAAGCAATGTGAGAAGTCAGTAAGGAGAGCCAGGGGGATACTGGGATGCATAGGAAGGGGCATCACAAGTAGAAAAAGTGATTATCCCTCTATACAGACAGTTGGTGAGACCCCATCTGGAGTACTGTGTGCAGTTTTGGAGACCTCATCTATGCAAGGACATAGACAGGATGGAAGCAGTCCAGAGGAGGGCAACTAAAATGGTGCAGGGTCTACATCAGAAACCATATGAAGAGAGACTGAGAGAGCTTAATATGTATATCCTTGATGAAAGGAGGGACGGGGGGACATGATAGAAACGTTCAAGTACCTCAAGTGACTCAACAAAGTCCAGGAGGGTAGCATCTTTCAGAAAAAGAGATGTGTAAGAACAAGGGGGCACAGTTTAAAGATAGAAGGGGACGGCTCAGGGGTAATGTGAAATTCTTTTCACAGAGAGTGGTGGATACATGGAACAGCCTTCCTGAGGAGGTCGTTGGGTCTAAAACAGTGGGGGAATTCAAACATGCTTGGGACAGATACAAAGCAATTATAGTGCGGGGTTGCAGGAAGCAGGCTGTTGGTTAACTAAAATCTGCAGCTTATCCAGTAGGTAGGGAAATGGGCAGACTGGGTGGGCCAAGTGGTCCTTTTCTGCCGTCAAAGTCTATGTTTCTATGTTTCCATGTTTCCATGTTTCTATACAGGACCTGAGGGAGGACCTCACCAGAGTAGAGAGATGGTCAGGAATCTGGCAAATTAGTTTCAATGCCAAAAAGTGCAAAGTGATGCACATGGGGCCAAGAACCCTAGGACAAAGTATTACATAGGAGGGGCTCAGGTAACTGTTTCTAAATAGGAAAAGGATCTAGAGGTAGTGACTATGAGTGACCTGAAATACACCTCTGTGTGAAAAGGTGGTAGCAAAGGCTAAAAGGATGCTAGGGTATATTGCAAGGGGATTCAGTAGTTGGCAGAGTGATGTTAATTTACCATTGTACAGGTCATTGGTGAGACAACATTTAGAATATGGAGTGAGGTACTGGCATCCTTACCTGAAAGAGGAACTGTCATCTTCAGGATTTCTTAATGTCTGAAAGCCCATAAAAATCTAATTTGAGTGAGCCATTGTGTTTATTTGTGAGTCTTTGCAGTCCAGAGCTATTCATATATAAATCAGCCTGTAATTCAGGGCTGGGGAGCCATGTGTTTTAGGCTCCCAAAAGGCAATGATGTCACTGAGGGATTTTGCTCTGCTTTGACTGCAGATAATCCAACAGATTAAATAGGAAATCATCTGTTTTATAAAATGTATTTTAAAGAGCCCCTGACAGTATTTGGAAAACTTTGAAAAAAGTAAGATTTATATTCAACACCATCCCATTTTCTTTATTACTTCATAAATTTCAATAATTAGTTTCCCATTTTCTTTATTATTGAAAGAGTTGTATGACAACAAGATCCCTGTTCCCTAGACTTGATCTCCTGTGCCTGCTTCCCTACACCTGATGTTACTGTCCCCTGTTTATAACATTATAAGTATCTCCACAGCAACAGATTGTGATGTCAGCTGTAGGCAAGCAGGCAGAGCTGAAAGGGTAGAGCTACTATTTTAATGCAAATACCCTTAGTAATAAGGAAATAAGGGTGAGCAATACAGAATAAGATATGAAATATTAGATACATTTATGTCTCAATATTCCATTTTTTCAAAGTTGCCTCAACTGCGTCAGGAGCTCTTTAAGGTGTTATTACACTTTCTACATTTATAATAATTGTTTTGCATGTGCATTGAAACTAGTGAGTTATCACCTTTACATTTCAAACTGTTAGTAAAAATAATCCATCTTCCGGATTGCTTTAACATCTAGGCTATATCGCCAGCTGATCATAAAAAACAACACATCTCAAAGCTGGCTCTGTGGTGCCAACAGGTATTGTGGACCCATATCAGGATTTCTAAACCCTGTGTGTGTTCATGTCAGTACAGATTTGTGGGGCTGGCACAGCACCAACTTCTGTCTTTTTCTGTTTTCTCTCTTACAGCCCTTTCTCTTACAATTTCAGGTGTGAACTCAGGTCTACAAGATGCAAATGTGACTACGTACCTATTGGACTGGCATCATGGGGCCAGCCTTGAAATGTGTAGCTTTTGATTATCAGCTGGCAGTACAGCCTAGAGGTTAAAGCAAAGAGCTGTGAACAAGCTTTGCTCATCCTGCAGAATGGGTCTTGATTCCAACATGCTCTACTTGTATATTGTGTGACCAGAGCAAGTCACTTAACCTCCCTGTGCCCCCAAAACATACCCAGGAACAAGCTGTAGCTCAGTGTGCCTTTCCTGGACAAAGTCAGTAAAAACAATACGAGCATGTGTTATGATTCTGAAAAGATTATGCTCTTTCTATCCAGATTTGTCTTGAAAAGAAAAAAATAAGACACAATTACTTCTTTATAATGTATGGGTAGCCCTTATTACTGTCTGAATTCAGACAGTTTACCACGTTGTTATGGTATCGATGTGATGTCAAGAGGTTGTTAACCCTTCTTGACTACATCACATTGATACTGAAACAGTGCAATCTGCACTGCGTTTGCTCAAACCAATGGCCACTGTGGTGAGCGCTCTCACAGATGGAGCAACAGAAAAAAAGTAAGCTACACTTTCTTTTAACTGGCGATTGTGGCTATCAAGGGGCTTCTGAGCAATGGCTGCAACAATGAGAGCTGAACCAGAGCATCTCAACAGAAAAAAAGTTAAAAAGTTACTGAAGCCCAGACATCAAGAGGTCATATTAAGTGTAGCTGAAAGTCGTTAGCCCCATACACTATATAAGCTAATGGATGGCGAACAGACAATAACCTCGCTGAAAGCACTTCTCAAGGTTTCCAAGGCAACTGTAAACCTCTCAAGCTGCACTGTTGAGGGTTACCTAGTTGTCATGGAAACATCTCAAAGTGATTACAGTGTGGTTATTGTCTGTTGACCATCCATTATCCTCTATATTAATTGCAAAAGCACATAGATGGACTACATTGTTAAAGCATTCACAACCTGAAATGCATTATTAAAAGAGTGTTTTAGTTCTTCTGATGAAGTTAAAAGTATAACAGTTTCTTACTGAAATTCTTTGGATGGAATAGGATATTCTACCATAACAATGCCAGAATTCTATTGGATTATTTTTACTAACAGTTGGAAATGTAAAGGTGATAACTCGCTAGTTTCAATGCACATACTGTACAAAGCAATTATTATAAATGTAGAAAGTATTGTAATAGCACCTTAAAACACACTTAATAAAACAGATAATTTCCCATTTAACCTGTTGGATTATCTACAGTCAAAGCAGAGCCAAGGCCCTCAGTGACATCATTGCCTGTCAGGAACCTAAAACACATGGCTGACCCCAGCTCTTAATTATAGGTTGACTTACATATGAATAACTCTGGACTGCAAATGCTCACAGATAAACACAATTGCTGACTCAAATTAGCTTTTTGTGGACTTTCAGACATTAAGAAATCCTGAAGATGACAATTCCCCTTTAAGAAGAACATTAGCATGCTGGAGGGGGTCCAGAGGACAACAATCAAGAGGATTGAGGGGTTACAGGCTAAGTCCTGTGAGAAGAGGTTGGGAGCCCTTGGGATGTACTCCCTGGAAGAGAGGAGGCAGTGGGGTGATATGATAGAGACCTTCGAGTAAATGAAGGGAATTGGGAGAGTGGAAAGGGAGGGTCACTTTATAATGACTGACAAGAGCACTACTAGGGTTCACAGCCTAAAACTGATGGGGGGGGGGTTCAGAAGGGATTAAATCAAGCATTTCTATATGGAGAGTTTGGTGTCCACCTCGAATGAGCTGCCAGATGAGGTGGTATCAGCGAATGGTGGAAGCATTCAAGAGAACCTGGGACAAGCACAAAGAGAACCCTTGGAACCAAGGAAGGGGAGAAGGAGGGGGGAGGGAAGGACTGTTGGGGGCAGGATCATTGACATAAATTGTAAGGCTAGATCCAGCATCCCTTACCAAGCAGATGTGATAGACCGGGTGGTCTTCTCCTGCTGGCTCTTTTCATATGCTAATATGTTTGTATCAACCAAATGTCTCTCACTCTGTTACAACCCAGCTGAGGACCCAGACTTCTGATCCACACATGTAGAGAGGCCTGTCTTGCCTTCCACAAATGGACTGAACTCATCCAATGTATCTGGGCTTAACTGTATCATTGGAAGCTCAGTGATCCATAACCCACCGCCTAAGAACCCTGTGGCTTCTACTCACCTATGATGGGAGACTCCCCCTACCTTATGGGCCCCTTTGTGACACATGAGCCAGCCATCTCACCAAGAGAAGAGAAAAGAGATTCACACACACAGAACTACCAAAAATATATGCTTTACTATATAAATAGTGCATTACCTGAGTAGGCATTGTACAATTCGGGTTGGTGCCACAACATTTGGCACCCATGAAGTCATTTTGGCTAATAGTTCTAGAACATTACATATACAGCATAGGTGATCATGCATTAACTTCGGTTTCCAGACTTTGCAGCCCAAACTGGGGCAACATAAATTACCATGTCCTTGGCCTTTGCAGCATGGTCTATGGCAGCCAACAATCCATGCCACCTCTATTCACTTCATGTACTGTAAGAAACATATAAAATGTCAGAATGTGGGGGCATGTCCAACAACTGGGAAGTGGAGAGGAACCACACTGCTAGCCCCTCTGGGGCAATTTACAATCCCTTCCCTTCCTGCAACGATATAAGAAAATAATCTATTTATAGTACAGAGGAGCTCCCATGGTGGTAATGGAGCTTCCTCCTATTTCTATGCAGATTTAAACAAATAGCAGGAAAGGTTCTCTTTAAACAAAAATTTTACAGATTTATCCAAGTACTTAAGTGAATGTATAGATGATAAACAACAGAAAAATAATATGGAAAAAATCAATGCAATACCGAAATTTTATTTTAGGTGTATTACAAAGTTAGAAGTGCTAAAGTGTCTTCAAGGACTAGATGAACAAAAGGGGCCGGGTCCAGATCAAGTAGAGGCTAGAGTATTGAAATATGCTGCTGAAGAACTTGCTTACCCTTTGCAAATAATATACAATAAATCTTTAACTATGCAGATTGTACCGCACATCTGGAAAAGGGCAAATGTGACACTAATTTTTAAGGGAGGGCAAGCAAATAATACAAGTAACTACAGTATGGACCCATTTTATTATTGTCTCATGTTGGAAAGATTCAGGAAAGGCTTTTGCATTGTCAAATAATGGAGTACTTGGAGAAGTAAAATATACTTACAACTTCGCAGCATTGTTTGGGGTGGATGTGGCACAATAACAGCCTTGGTCAGTTCACGAACGATCTGCAGGAAAACACGGAGGAAGGCTTATACACAGGAGCAGTGTTTATGGACCTGACCAGGGTCTTCAATCTCATAGACCACTCACTATTGGAAACAAAATTGCCTGAAATAGGGTTCAGGGACCCAGTAGTGAACTGGTTACATAGTTGTTTAACTGAAAGGAAACAACAGGTACAGGTACAGGTCAATGGGGTGTTATTAGACTTAATGGATGTTTGCTGATTGGTACCACAAGGCTCAATATTGGGGCCCATGTTATTTTTGCTTTATATTAATGAGTTGCCTACTATGTGTAAAGATGCACACATGGTGTTATAAGCAGATGATGCTGTTATATACACTGCAGATAAAAACTTGATAAATCTGGGATAAACTCATATGTGAATTTCAAAAAATGATAAATTGGTTTCAATTGAACAGGCTAGTTTTGAATTAAACTAAAACAAAAGGAATGTTATTTTGTACAAATCATAAGCAAAACGTTATAAAAGAACCTTTTGAAATTTACATTGCAGATGGTATTAAAATAGAAATGGTAACAGAATTTGGATATTTAAGAATAGTGTTGGATAGTCAACTACATTTCTAAAGATTCAGGAAAGACTTTTGCATTGTCAAATAATGGAGTACTTGGAGAAGTAAAATATACTTACAACTTCGCACCATGGTTTGGGGTGGATGTGGCACAATAACAGCCTTGGTCAGTTCGCGAACGATCTGCAGGAAAACACGGAGGAAGGCTTATACACAGGAGCAGTGTTTGTGGACCTGACCAGGGTCTTCAATCTCATAGACCACTCACTATTGGAAACAAAATTGCCTGAAATAGGGTTCAGGGACCCAGTAGTGAACTGTTTACATAGTTGTTTAACTGAAAGGAAACAACAGGTACAGTCAATGGGGTGTTATCAGACTTAATGGATGTTTGCTGCGTGGTACCACAAGGCTCAATATTGGGGCCCATGTTATTTTTGCTTTATATTAATGAGTCACCTACTATGTGTAAAGATTCACACATGGTGTTATATGCAGATGATGCTGTTATATACACTGCAGATAAAAACTTGATAAATCTGGGATAAACTCATATGTGAATTTCAAAAAATGATAAATTGGTTTCAATTCATCAGGCTAGTTGTGAATTAAACTAAAACAAAAGGAATGTTATTTTGGACAAATCATAAGCAAAAAGTTATAAAAGAACCTTTTGAAATTTGCATTGCAGATGGTATTAAAATAGAAATGGTAACAGAATTTGGATATTTAAGAATAATGTTGGATAGTCAACTAAATTTCTAAACACATATGGAATATGTAACAACACAACTGCATAAAAAAATAAGGGCATTATATGCAGTTAGGGATTTTCCTAACAAATAAAACAAGGCATACTATAGCTAAAACTTGCCTTGTACCGATTTTGGATTATGAGAATTTGGTGTGGGGTGGGGTATCTGAGAAAGTTAAAAACAAAGGGTTTGTTTATATAACACAATCTGTGGATTTGCTCTTAGAGCAAAGCAAAGAGAACATCATTGTAATATGTATAAAAAAGTTGATTGGCTGACTATCGAACAGAGAGGCATGATTCAGATGTCATGTTTTGTATTTAATACTTTGCATTCTGCATTGGATAGTCCAATGAAAGCTTTCTTTGAGCAGAAGGTAATAATTAGAGCCTTAAGATCCCAAGATAATATAGCACTAATAATTCTGCAATGCAAGAATGTAAAGAAACAGAGAGCTTTTAAGCAATCAGCGATAAAATCATGGAATGCCCTATCAGATAGCATGAAGAATTAAAAAAATAGATTTCGTTTTAAGACATCTTTGAAAACGCTTGTTAAAAGCAATGCACAGTGCAAATGTAATTTTAAATAAATGTGCTATATACAAGTTTTCAAACACGTGATGTGCCCTTTTTAACTGACTTGTCTCCAGATCTCACTTATAATGCTAGCATTGTATTGTTAATCTATGTATATTCATTACATCACTGTACTGTTTTGTGTACGTGTGTGTGTGTGTGTGTGTGTGTGTGTGTGTGTGTGTGTGTGTATATATATATATGTTTCCAGCATTCCTCCATGATTATGAATATGTGTAAGGTATATGAATAACTGAATAGTTATATATGTTAATTGTATAATGATTTTATAGTATGTATTTTAGATCCAGGTTACGTCTGTAAAAGGGCCATGTAGCCCAGTGCTGTTTATGTATTTAACAAAATCTTAAATAAATAAATATCTGGCACCTTGTGGCTCAACTGCACTGTCCTCAGTACCTGCACTGGTTCACCTTTCTCAACAGGGCCAGAGCTTTCTCAATTACTGCCACCAGCAGTCCTCTACCCCACCCACCATTAGAATTAACCTGAATTCTTGCTTTCCAACAGCCATTTTTCTGTTTGTCAATACGTCTTGGTAGTGACTGCCCCTGCTTAAGTGTAAAGCCAACTGATGCAGCCTAACTGCTTTTCTTTTTTACCATGTCAATAAGGGAATGAATCTGCCTCCTCTACACATTGGACAATGAACAGTCATTAACTCAGCTCCCCACCTGACAGGGTTCAATCATAACACCGTAGACTGTGTGAGCAAAGTCTCTTGTTGCAGGCCTATATAGCATGAGTTCTTGCCTGCACCTGTATGTGCTTTGGTGCAACTTCATGAATAATTCGGATCCTTTTTTTATTTTAAGCTACATCTCTATTAGTCTTATGCAAATGTCCATGCTACACAATTTAAAGCAGCAGTGCAATGTAAAATAAAAAATTGGGGGTTTTTTTGACAGTTTATTCCCTGTGCTCTGCTGAGCATTTACCTGGTAATCTTTCCTGCCAGCATTGTACTATCACCCCACAATGTGCTCAGTTTTCCTTTGTTTATGTGTACATTTCTGCCACCCACCATGTTGAGCTGGAACCCCTTCTGCTGCCAACTGCACATGTGTATGACTGGCAGTACTACACAGGGAGATCAGGAATGTTCAGCACAGAGACCCACTGCAGTAACGAAAAGACGTGATGCGACATGAAGGAGGAGCACAGCTGAAAATTAGGCAGCCACCATATTTATTGTGTTGCAACAACAATTGAACTACATTTTACATATCTTAAAACTACAGATCGCTAGAAAAAAATATTTACAGATACTGTATGGAAACCTCATCTATGGCTGCATGCTTACAGCTGAAAAAAATAATTTCGATAATCATTTCCTGATTATGTTGCACTGCTGCTTTAATGCCTCTACATAGTCATACACATTCACATCCTGCCATGTGGCATCCAAATTTCATCTGCGCCATCAACTTATAGGCCCATGATCTCCTCTGCTCAGTTATACTACACAAGATCTTCCCATCAAACTCACAGTATGCTTAAACATGCATATTCTGGTTTACTATTTCTGTCCTACTGGTACAAAGCCACTTTTCTATTCCAGTACATATTACTTGAAGATGTCCATTAATCCATTCCAATATGAATCAGTTCACTCCATTCCAAATGAATCCAAATCACTCCAAATCTTGGATGACCCCGCCCCCTTTGCAACCCCCCCCTTCAGCCTGTCCTGCCAAGTGTCTGACTGCCAAGATGGGTTGGGCATAGTCCAAGACAACTGTAGGGTCTTGGGGTATTTGAGTCCCCTTTAAACCATTGTTAGCATTCACAGCCTCTCACTATTACAGCTGCAAGGCAGAGCTCTGCAGACTTCTTGCTATCACAGTAGAAAAATAGAGCGCATCAGATTCTGAATGGACTTCATACAATTGGAGTTGCATTACAATTACTCAGCTAGAGGCAGTCTGGTGTGTCCTAACACTGCACTGTTTTTTCTCTGTCTGAAAAAAAAAGAAGTATTTTTTCTTTCACTCTGACAGTGTTTTTAAGTTTTGATGGGAAATAATGATCACTAATAGTACATGCATTTCAATCTTAAATTGTGCATAACAGGACTTGTGTGATAAGGTGGTAACTTTCAATCTAAACAGCATTCTTTTTCAAGAAAGATCCACATAGCTTAAGGTCTTCAGTAAACATGGCAACTTATCATCATTTCCCAGCCATAAACTTTACAGACACTGTGAAACTTGTGCTTGCTGAACCACCACACTGCTCTTTGAACCTCCTGGTGGTCATTGTGTCCCAAGATTTGAATCATACTGATTTCTAAAGGTGTTGCAACCCCCCCAATGCCCCTTTACAAAATAGTGGTGAGTTGTAGGTGGGAGACCCCCGTTTTGTCTGGTTGGTGAGCCATAGGCCAGCCCTCGCATTGATGGGAGGTTCAGGCAGATGAAGTTGTCTTGTAACTCCTTTTGAGAACCTTGGTGAGCCTACTGGAAGTTGTGAGCAAGGGGGAGGGCCAGCTTGATAGTATCCTTCTGGTATACCACTTTAGGCACTTTTTTTCTCATCCCTATGGAGGACCCTTCAGGTTCATGTTCCAAGGCTCTAGTGGGCCATCTCACTGTATCTGGCATCCCCATTTAATTATTGTGCAGTGTCTGATTCTCTGTGTTCCCTCTGTCTGGGCCATATATAACTGACCTTGCTCTGCAGCATCGATGCCCCACAGGAATCTGTGGTTTGGGCACTGTCCTCCCATGGTTCCACCATACAGCCCCAGAGTATCTGTGATTTATTGCTGTGCCCTCATCTTTTAGTGGGTTCATTGCATGGCTCACTAATTTATTTATTTATTTATTTTAAATTTGTTAACCAGGTAAGGACACTGGGCAAAAAGCCCTTTTTCAGGACTGACCCGGACATCAGACAAATTACAGACAAATGAAACTTACAATACAGTGTTACACTACCAACATTAAATATTGCAATGACATACATTCAAAAACAACAAATAACTTTTAAACTGAGCTTTAAAACTTTGCAGTGAGGTTGCAGAGTATAAAGCAAAGTGTAAAGTGTTCCACAAAGAAGGGGCTGAAATAGTAAAGAAGCGCAAACCATAGTTGTTCTTGTGGGCACCCATGACAAGCGTTACCCCATAAGTGCAACGAAGATGATTTGTGGTAGTTCTATGTGTTAGTAAATCAGCCAGTGGAGTGGGAGAAGAATTACACTTAAAAATAGATTTATAAATCAGACAACCCAGAGAGTGAGTAAATTTAAGGGAGGGAGACAGACATCCAACAGAGGAATATAGCATGCAATGATGCATCCTGAATGGAGCAGATAAAATAAATGGGAAGATATTGTTAAATGTGATAGAAAGAATATGATTTTCCTTGTCCTCAATATTGTAGTATAAAAAAGATACGTAATCTGATTCAAAGAGTTTTGTGAATGTTGTCCATTACTTACTATCCCCAAAAGAGAAGGCCAAAATAAATAAATTGAAAACTATGGATTGAAAAGCTACCAAGCTCTCCAAAATTGCTGAATTGTTAAATTTAAAATTATCAGATATGTCCAGTTATAGATTGCATGGAACTAAGCTGAGTGCAAATGTAGACAATACAGTATTAAAGTACCATAGCAATTGCAAAGTGTGTTTCATAAGGAAGATAACATTTAAACTTATATAATATTCCTAACTTCTTTGATTTATGACTTTACTGACTGACTTAACTTGTAAAAGAAATTACATAGTGGGATCAAGAATGAAACCCAAATACTTGAAATCCTTAACCTGCTTGACAACATTACCAGAGCCATAATGAATTGATATGTAAGAGTCCTCCCCAAGCATAAATTTACTTCCACAAAATCATAGATTTTGTCTCCTTTACATTTAAGATCAAAAAACTATTACCCAACCAAGAACATAAACACCAAAACTCAGGTTCCAACACCTCAGTTATCTGAGAAACAGTGGGAGCTTGAAAAAAAATAATAAGATCATCTGCGTATAGAAGACTCTGTCAATTCTGGAAAACAGAAGGCATTTGATTGATAAGTAAGGAGAACAACAGGGGTCCAAGAAACCCCGTGGCACTCCACAATCAATAGCTATCGTATTGGAATTTACAATATTTAAAGCAACATACTGTGTTCTGTTTGTATGATAATCTCCCATCCAATGCACAACATTATTTGAATTGCCCAAATCCCTTAGCTTACTAAGAAGCAAGGGATGGTCAATTAAATCAAATGATCTGGTCAGATCCACAAGTACTGCCCCTGTCATAACACCACTATCAGTCCCCTGAAGAACAGTGCCTGTGACTCTGACCAGGGCTGTCCCATGTCCTCACCTAAACCCATGTTGCTGGTTATAAAAAACTTTACTGACCTCAAGAAACTTTGTTAGCTGACTAGCAACCAACTTCTCCAGAATCTTGCTTAAAGGATTCAGTAATGAAACTGGATGATAATCATCCGCCAAACTTGCATTGTGTTTTTTTGGAACCTGAATAACTCTGGCACATTTCCATACTGAGGGAAAAACCTGAGACGTCAAAGATAAATTGTAAATTTTACAGAGGAGATCCACAATAAATGGGGCACCCAACTTAACAAATCTGCCATCTAGTCCACCTCCACAGTCGGTGAACTTGTTAGGTAACTGATTTAACAATTTTAGTACTTCAGTTCGGGACACCTTTCAAAAATAAAACAAAGGTTTACTTTCACTACCACCAATTAGATCCGAATTAGTATTGTCTAAATTTGCACTCAGCTTAGTTCCATGCAATCTGTAACTGGATATATCTGAGAATTTTTAATTTAACAATTCAGCAATTTTGGAGAGCTCGATAACTTCTCTATCCATAGTTTTCAATTTATTTATTTTGGCCCTCTCTTTCGGGGATAGTAAGGAATGGACAACATTCCCCAAACTCTTTGAATCGGACAATGAGTCCTCAAATTTCTGTCTAAAAAATGAAACTTTTGCTTGTTTTATCATCTTGTTTACCCTATTCTGAACAGATCTATAAGCAGCCAACAATGAAGGTGAAGGTAATTGTTTATATGCCAACCAAGCTTGTTTTCTTTTTGTATCCAACCCTTGATTTCTTTGGGCAACCAAGCATTATTTTTAACCCTAACCCTCAGAGTATGAAAAGGGGTAAATAGAATCCTGAACAGACAGCAACTGATTGCAAAAAAAGTGTAATAAATGTGGGTACCACCAGGCAGAAGTGCTCTCACTATTCCCTAGGAGCTATCTGTGAGCTACTATTAGTCACCAAGTGTCATACTGCCAGGTAGTGCCAATGCCCCCTGCACAACCTGCAGATACACAGGCCTCTGCTGGTCACAACCAAACAGTGCATCGTAATGCCACATCTGACTCCCCAGGGCACCTCATTTGATTCTGTTTTGCTGCTACAGGAGAAGGGTTTGGGGGCCCCCCACCCCCTGCCATGTTTGCTGCCAAGTCTGACTTCTCAGCTTAACTCCATGTTGCTTTAATTACCCTGCTGGTTTGCATGACTCCCCCTAAACATGAGGGGAATACAGGCCCCTGTGCCTCTCATGGCTGCAATTTCAGTTTGTATGGTAGTATGCAGCCCCTCCCCGCCATTCTCACCCAGCCAATTAATATTGTGCTTAATGGCTTTGGGCCTTGCTAGCTCATGGACATTTTATGGTCTGAGCTAAGAGGTAGTGGTGCCACCCCACCCCAGCAAGCAATGTGGTTTCTCTCCAAAAAGATTTCACTAGTACCCTTTCCAATCTTTTTCTTTTAAATTCTTTTGATTGAGAATATACAATATACAGATAATGAAATCAAGTCAAAATAACATGTTTAACACATTCACAAACATTTTTCTGAATTATCACAACATAGCAAAGAGAAGGTAATGAACAACTCAGTTCAGAATTACATCCTATATAATATATTCTCAATATTGCAGTGAACATACAGGTAGCATGGATTATTTTGTCTCTGGTGTGTTTCTTTCAGCTAGATAATTGTCAGTTTCAGAAGGGGGTCTCAAATACTACACAACCTATCTATTTTGCAGTTTGCCCATAGTGTCAATCATTCATATTCTGCCAGCTTTGTGGGATCAGCAGAGCACCACTTAAGCAGGATTTGTCTTTTCACCTCCAAAGCCACCAGCAGAAGTCACAGTTTCTGGCCCCATGCTATTGAATCCCCCAAGGGTAACCTCCCAAGATCCAAATAAACAGATCATGTGGGAACTTTCCTCCTGTAACTCTGACACAGAAGTTCTCCTTCCGGGATATCTCTGTCATCAGGTCACACCTATGGAACTTAATCATCAGGTGCCAGGATCCCACAGAAGCTTTTTCTGCAGCAGGCTATTAGGGGCTGCCCACGCCAATGTCAGGATCTGATGTCACACACCCAATATAAACTCAGGTGGCCCCAGTCCCTCCTCCTACCAGGTCAAGATGTCACTTACATAACCACGCATGGAATACCATGTGGAACATATCGCACAGTGCACTAGCATGGTAGGGTACAAAACCATGCAAGACATATATGTTGCATGCGGTTTTGTACCCTATCGCACATGGGTGGGGAGGAGGAGTTACGTGGCGGTCAAGACCTCCATTTGGGAGGTGGTCTGATGAGCTGCCACTGTGGCTCAGTGGGATGAGCCACGAGTGCAGGGGGTCACTGTGCATCTGTGGACCAGGACTCAAAACCCGGTACCAGACTTTTGCTAAACCGCATTGTGTAATTTCTTTTTTTTTTGCTCCCCCACAGTGTTTCTCCCTGTCCCCGTGTTGAAACCCTCCTGAAGTTGATTTTATTAATGGGGGTTCAGGGGCACAGCCCCCCCTGTAATGGGGGAAGTGGGTGGCATAGCCCCTGCAGAAAATAAAGATAGCACATGTTGCTTTCACCGAAATGTGTTTCGGCAGTTTATCCGAGTGGCAGCAGTGTATCCGCTGAATTTACAGTACAGTACATTGCTGCGCTCTTGTGTCGCTTGACATAATGACCCTGTGCCCTCCTTCCTCAGTTCTTTCCCACCATTGATCATTCACTCATGGACTCCGTGGAAGCTTCAACACTCAGTTCGACCACCAAATTTACCTACCCTATTTCTTTTACTTACCTCAGAATCACTTTGACTTAAAGTGATTCACTCGTCTTTTGTATATTGAAAACTAACCCTTCATCAGCTCTTTCCCATTGTTGCCACTGTGGAAAGAAAATTTCTTCCACCGATGAACACGAGCACTGCATCTGCTATCTGGGGCCTAGCGACAACATTCTTGCCTGTGAGTTCTGCCTGAAGTTCAACCTCACCACCCGCTGCTGATGGAAGAAAGCCCTGCAGAGATTCCTCATGGAGCAACAGGCAACCAGCAGAGAATATGGTTCCTCTGGATCCCCCACCCCTCCACTGACATCTTCTTTGGGCTTTCAGGCCTTCATGGCCCAGGATAAATCCTAGAGGAAACATTCTCAACAGTACAAAGATCAGCCCAAGGACCATTCCCCCATCAGCGATCCTGGTTACTGAAGGGTTGTTCCTCTTCTTCTCCAGGGATCGCCCCATCTACTGCTTCGACATTGGCATCTCACACTGTGCATGTCTCTGCTCAGACCAGGCCCCCTTGGTGGACTCTTCTCCCAGCTGCCAAAAGCTGCAGAGGGGCCATTGGCCTCTGCTTTGTTGGCCCTTGTCATGCCGTAGAGTCCTCTTGATCCTCAAGGTCCTTGGGTGCTGGGCCTAACCGCTTCTGCCTCTGCTAGAAGTTTGTTGTCATCAGATCTGGGCTACATGCCACCTCTGTTGATGCCTGTGTCAATGACAATTCCCTCTTCTGCCGTTGACCTCAATGCAATTCTTTCCTCTATCCCTACGTCTCTCATTCAACAGTTTGTTCCACGGCCCATGCCATCGTCGCCCAAGCTGTCGGTTGCTGCTTCGGTATCAATGCCAGTCCAACCAATTTGCACTGTGCCTTCCAGAGAGACACCAGTGCTCTGCACATCAGTCCCTGTCTCAGGGCAGGCTGACGTTGAAGAGGAATACCATCCTGTGCTCATTCTCCCAAAGGAGGAGGATGAGGAGAAAGATATTGAAGTGGAATCCTCTGACAGGTCCACTATCTCCTCCAGGAGTGAAGATTCTGTCAAACACACCCCAGGTCCCCCCTGGAGGACCCCCTCATTTTTCAATATTATAAAACAGGTCTCCTCCACCATGGGGTTTCAAACAGAGGAAGAGGATGAAACCAGGAGGAATCTGGCTGACTTCTTGGAGATCCCTGAGTTTCCACTCAGACTTATTCCTCCTCTGCTGCCAGCACTGAACGATGCTGCCACAGTGGCCTGGAAGAGGTGCAACATGGTACCAACTATGCCCAGAAAGGCTGACAAGCTCTATCAGGCACCTCAGGGGTTTCCATTTTGCAATGCCCAGCCTGAAACTGACTTAGCGGTTATCAAGGCAGCTCATGAGAGAACTAAGGCTCCTAAGCATCTTAGTTCCCTGTCCTCCGACTGGGAATCCAAGAGGCTAGACCTCTGGGCAAGAGGATTATTGCCCCTGCCACTCTCGGCCCTAGGATTGACAATTATTTGGCACATCTGATTAAGTTCCAAAACACCCTCTGGAAGAAGGCCAAAGCTGCTGAGCAAGCCCTCTCTGAGGGTTCCCAGAGACAAGAGCTTCTCAAAGTTCTCCAGGCCTGAGAAGATGTTAGTAAGCATCTCCTCAGAACCACCTATGTTATAGCTGATACCACAGCCATGGCGGCTGCCACTGGCATTTACCTTAGAAGGCACTCCTGACTTAGGGTCTCTGGCTTTGTGACAGATGTCCAACAAAGGTGTTGAATGCCCCTTTTGTGGGCCACAAACTCTTTGGACCAGACGTGGAAGATATTATCAATGACCCACAGTCCTCTGGCAGGGCTATTCAGTCTGTCCACTCCCTGTACCATACCTAGCCCAGGAGTAGACTGAGGACCTCCTTTCATAAGGTCTCTCACAAGTTGGGTTCTGGATCCAAGATTCAAGGTAAACGTAGAGCCAGCTCTGCCTTGCCTGCCCCTCCTCTGCCTCCAGTTCCTCTGCCAAGCAGTCCAGAGGAGTAAGTGTAGCCCCAGCCACCAGCTAAGTGTCAGCCTGACTCCTTGATAGACCCCACTCCTCTTGTTCCAAGCCAGGAGGTGGTGGTCAGAGGTCAGTTCTCCCTCCATCAGTCCCACTGGAAAACCATCACAACAGATGCTTGGATCCTGCAGATAATCAAACAGGGACACACTCTAAAACTTCTAGAACAGCCTCCAGATGTTTCTCTAGTCCCCACTTGTTACCCTCCAGACCATATAGCGGTGGTTAGGGAGGAGGTCCTCACCTTGCTGCACAAGCGGATCATAGACCCATTGCCCAGGTGGCAAAGGAACAAGGGGTTCTACTCCAGGTTCTTCCTGGTTCCCAAAAGGACAGGAGACCTGAGGCCCATTCTGGACCTCAGGGAGTGGAACCTTTTTATCTAGTACAAAAAGTTCCAGATGGTCACTTTGCATGACCTTCCTCCTCTGCTCAAGCAGAGTAACTGGCTATGCTCAGTCAATATGCAAGACGCCTATCTGCATATCTTAGTTTGCCCCCTCACAGACAATAACTGTGGTTCCTGTTCCAGGAGAAGCATTACTAGTTCAGGGTTGCCCTGTGGCTTATCCTGTGCACCATGGGAATTTACTAAGTGCGTACAGGCTGTAGCAGCAGCCCTCTGGCATGACAGCCTCTATGTATTCCTATATCTGGACAACTGGTTACCAAAAGTACAGGGAGCTCCTGTTGATGACTCTTGAATGCACACTGGAGTTATTCCAGTCCTTCGCATCACTGTCAATTAGCCCAAATCTGTGTTGACACCTTCTCAGCGACTGCAGTACTGTATATAGGGGCTGTCCTAGACTCTACTCTGGGCAAGGCCTTCTTCTCTCAAGATAGGGTGGACTGCCTTATTGCCCAGGTCCAGGAGGTGTCTCAGAGCCAGCATGTCCCAGCCAGGACATTCCTCAGACTACTAGGCCTCATGTCCGCAGCTGTTGTCATGGTCCCTCTGGCAAGGTTGCACATGAGGATATCACAGTGGACCTGCGGGGTTCAGTGGGATCAGCACACAGATGATTTAAACCAGCTGATCTTAGTCTCCTTGCCAGTACACAAAGTGTTTCACTGGTGGATGGACCCAGCCAATCTTTTAAAGGGGGTCCCCTTTCTTATCCCCACTCCACTCCAGATCCTCACAATGGATGCATCAAGTCTGGGTTGGGGAGCCCATCTAGGTCCTTATCAGACCCAAAGTCTCAGGTCCCACTGGGAGACTCACCTCCATATAAACGTCATAGTAATGAGGGCAGTTCCATATGCCTTCCAGAACCATCTATCTCTGGGCCCTCTGGTGGTGCAGTCAGACAATCTCAGTGTGGGCTGTTACATCAACAAGTGGGGGGGACCCATTCCTACCCTCTTTGCCAGGAAGTGATGAGAGTCTGGTAATGGGCTCTAGATCACAGTCTAAAACTGTCTGCCATCCATGTGCCAGGTGTGAAAAATGCCTTGGCGGACAGCCTCAGCAGGTCACAGTCCAAAATGCATGAGTGGAAACTACCGACCTTGGTCGCATAAGACCAGTGGTGTCATCCAGAGCTGGATATTTTTGTGTCCTCACTCAACGTAAAACTGCAGCGTTTCATTTCGCTAGATCCAGGGCCTGGAGTTTTCTGGAGAGACACATTGTCCATCTCCTGGAAAGGGAGGTTTCTTTATGCATTCCCTCCATTTTCACTGATCCAGAGGGTGCTCATCAAGTCACAGATGGAGGGTGCCATCCTAATTCTAGTGGCCCCGTTTTGGCCTTGGCAGATATGGTTTCCATTACTGTAACAACTTACTGTGGAACCTCTAGTTCCCCTGCCCCTCTGTCAGGACCTACTGACTCAGGCCCAGGGGACCCTGGTCCAGTCAAACCTCAAGTCCCTCCACTTGCATGCATGGGTCTTGAGGACATAGCCATTGCTTGATTTGGGGTGTCTCCGAAAGTGGAGGATGTCCTAGTGGCTGCCAGAAAACTTTCCACCAGAGCCACTTACTTTATGAAATGGAAGTGGTTTGCTATCTGGGACACTTCTCATAGCCTGGACCCTTTATACCTGTCCAGTGAACCATATTCTGGAGTATCTCATGACTTTGTCTGATGCAGAACTCAAATACTCCTCTTTTAAATTGCACCTGTCAGCCATTTCATGTGCCCACTGATGGATGTACTGTGGCACAGCTGGATGTGGCCCATACTTTCCTGAGAGGCATTCTTCATTTGAAGCCTCCCATCTGTAACCCAGTCCCAGCTAGGGATCTGGATTTTGTTTTTGAGAAGTTAACCCTGCCTCCTTTAGAGCCATCTGTGTCTTGCAAGCTACGCTTTCTGTTATGGAAAGCATTATTTTTAGTTGCCATTACTTCTGCTCGAAGGATTTCAGAGCTGCAGGCTCTCATGTGTGAGCAGCCTTATTAAATTTTCCAGAGACAGGGTCTCTTTGCATACTAACCCTAAGTTTCTTCCTAAGGTGGTGTCTGAGTTTACCCTAAATCAATCCATTCACCTGCCTGTTTATTATTCAGAGCATGCCAGTCTAGGGGAAGGATTGCTTCATACTTTGGATGTGCATAGAATTTTGCATTACTATACACACTGTTCAAGGGGGTTTTACCATAGTGCTTCAACAGCACTCACACCGACATCCCCCACAGTGACAGACACAATGCCAAGCGTCGTCATTGTACCATCAGGGATGTCGGTGCATTTCTATAGGGGGGTTGCAGCCCTCCGAACCCCCCATGTGGGGGGCTCCAACCCCACACCCCCAGTCTCTAAATATCTAACGCCCAGCTGGAGTTGGACGTGGGGGTGCAACAGCAGAATATGTACCACCAGTGTCTCCCTTTCACCAGCACAATGACTCGCCACAGACAGGTGAATTCTGTCACTGTGTTGGTGTTTGCTGTGAAGGTGTCGATCTTGCATTGGCACACCGTTTGGGGGACTGCAGGAAGTCCTCTTGGTTATTTGTTTCCTTCATTCCTGGTAGAGAGGGTGCTCCAGTTTCAAAACAGTGCTTATCCACGTGGTTGGCCAACTGTATTATGTTTTATTTTTTTTTATCTCCACTCTGTTTCTTCTCACTCCATGTGGCCCCCAACTGACAGATTCCCCCAGCTCCGTCCCCCGGAATTACCGGGGCTTACCTTATGCCCGGTCCGGGAGTGGTGCCTGTGGAGAGTCAGTCGCCATCCTGCCACCAGCTGCTTTTCCTGATTTTCTCCCCTTTTTACCCAAGGACCCCAGGAGAAGGACACATGCATGTGGAGGCACGAATGCGCCTTACAGCCCCAGTAACGGCCCTCTTCTGCCCACCCCTATTGGCCTATCACCGGCAACCTTGTTTGCGCAGCCCCTCAGCCTCCACCAGGGGGTAGCCGAGAGTGAGGGATGCCACCCCACCTCCCCGGAGAGGAGAGCTGCCTTACAGCTACTCCATCCTGCTCCGCCCACCCCCGTGCCGACCTCCGATGACCCAGGCTCGCTCCCGAACCCAGGTCACCAGCGTGCCGCGAGGTGAGACGTCCAGCACCTCAGCCCTCTGTGCCACTGGGCCAGCTTGTATTATGTTTTATAATAGAAAAAATGTTAAGGAACTTCCTGTGATTGTTGAGGGCCATTCCACCGGGGCATGGCCTCTTCTGTTGCCTGTTTCAGGGGCATGTCTGTAGCCAAGATTTGCACTGCGGCCACTTGGAGTACTGTCCACACTTTCACCAAATACTACAGTCTGGACATTGCCTCCAGAAGAAGGGCAGGTTTTGGCCTAGCTGTGCTTCAGGGCCTTCTTTTTTAGGCCTCTGTTCTCCTGTCACCCAGACTATCCCTGCTTTCACCACTGATTGGGATTTGTTCCATAGGTGTGACCTGATGGCAGAGATATCCCCGAGGAGGATCGAACAGTTATGGAAGAACTTACCATAACAGTAGATCTTCAAGGGAATCTCTGTCATCAGGTCATGCAGTCCCTCCCTCCATCTCCCCTTTCTCTCTCTACAGCTCAACTATCCTGTTGCTCCAGCCTTTCTGCTAGCCAGGCACCATCTCTCTCTCTCTCTCTCTCTCTCTCCTCGGTTCCCTGGTGGTACTCCTGTATCCCATGGCCTCCGGCTAGAGAACAAACTGAGGATTGAGTGAGGCTGCCTGTGCTTATATAGGGTGTGATGTCGGAGCCTGATGTTGGCGTGGGCAGCCTCTAATACACTGCTGCAGAAAAAGTTTCAATGGGATCCTGACACCTGATGGCTAAGTTCCATAGGTGTGACCTGATGACAGAGATGCCCTCGAAGATCTACTGTTATGGTAAGTTCTCATGTAACTGTTCTGTATGTATCTGTGCCCAAAATTGTTATAGGGAGCAGCAGGACAAGAGTATGTGTGCTAGGGTTCCTGTCTCTTTGTGGCTGGTTGGCAGTGCCAACATACATCAATGGGCATCAACTAGTTTTTTTTTTTTTAAACCTCAGGCGTTCAGTACCATCTATGCAGAATCTTCTTCTGTATTAGTGGATATCGCAGGTCCCTAAAGTCAGAGTGGGTTCACAGAAGCATAGCTGCCACTGGTCCTCCAGAATGAGAACTTTAAGCTCATTCTACCATACAAGGTTTTGTTTCTGAAGAGTGGGACAGTACAGTTCCAAGAAGAAATAATATATTCTGCTGCTTAAATGTGAGTGCCAGCCCATCCAACAGGGAATATTCTTAGACAGGGTATTGTCCACTACTGGGAAGCTTAACAGAATTATTGCCTGCAAGGCATGTCTTAACTGAAGGTAGTGCCAGAGGTCTGAGTGGGGAAAGTCCCATCTTTCCAACAAGCATTGTAAGTCATCTTGCTGAAGAGTCAGGGAGGTGGCCAACCATCTTAATCCCTTTATCAACCCAGATGACCCAGTACAGGTACTTGCCATCTACTGTTATCTGACGGTTTTGCCATAGTGGTTCCCATTTACCCAGACCTCAGCCATTGGTAGCCTGGTATCTCAGAAGAGTGGGCCATGTTTGTCTGGCAAAGGCCAGCACAGTGAGTTAGGAAAATGCCCCTTGATGTGGGGCTAGGCCTCACTTGAGATCATAGGGAGGCACCACTAGACCCTGCTTCAAGTGGGAACCAGACAGGTGCTTGAGGTATGTTGGAAGATAGCCACTGAAGGTTATGTCTGATACCAAAGGCTTGATGATAAGCCCACAGCCATGGCAGAGCCCATCCACCTTTGAATACTGGGGCACGAGTCTCTGCAAGCTAAACCTGGGCCTAGCTCCTTCCTATAGAAAGGATCCAAAGAGTTTTTCCAATCTGTGAAATTCAGCTTTAGGAATAGGGACAGGCAAGCTGCAGAGGCAGAGGATGATTTCTTGAAAGGCCACCATTTTGTAGGCTATTATTTTGCTTCCAAATGGCAGGCAAAGTTTTTTCCAATGACTAAAATCAGCCTCCAGAGCTGCAAAAAGCAGATTGATGGTAAGGTCCATTATCTGTTTCAAGTCAGTGGGAAGTACTGTCCCCAAGTAGATGATACTAGAGGGTGCCCATTTTATACCAGGTACTGGATCTGGTGCTCTTTAGTATATTTGTTAAGTGGCAGTACCTTGGTCTTATTCCAATTCATTTTGAGCCCTGACTGTTGAGTAAAGTCATTGAGTATGCTTGGAAGTGGTGGGGAGACAGGGAAGAACAAAGGTCAGCTATGGCATCAGCAGAATGTCTGCTACACCAAAATGTTTTAGATGTGATGATCCACATGGGATGCCCTGCATCTCCTTCAAGGAAGGATATCACTCCTGGGCAGGAGCTACTGTATAGGCTGAAGCCAGTGCTGAAGGAACAATGGGATTACTGATGGAACCCTGAGGAGATGGAAGACTCACTGACAGGTGTTTCAGACTTGGGTGCTTGGATACTTTGCTGTAGGAAGGGCTCATAGAGCTGGAGTCAAGCACTTGAGAGGCAAGGCCCAGGAGGACACTGTTTGAGCCAAGCCCTTGAGGTGCACAGCTTGAAAACCTAGGTGGAGTCATGCCCTTGAGAAGCAAGTCCTGAGATGAACCCTTGAGGGGTAAGTTGAGGAATTCTGAGGAGGCCAAAGGTCAGACAATCACTTAGACCGAGGGCACATGCCCATATGAATTGAGGGCGAGTAGGTAGACAGATAATGGGACATGATGAGCAAAGTCCTCGAAGTAACAGTATGAGGAGGACATAACCCAGCATAGATGTGTACATCATATGTGAGTCCCCTGGTGACACAGGCTTCCTTGACAACAGTCTGGTAAGGCTGGTGAACATATAAAAAGGGATGAAGCAGCAGTCTGAGGACTTGGCCCTGCAGAAGGTCTAGGGTTGCAGTAGGGTCATGAGCCCAATGCAGTGTACAGTCAGGATGTTGAATGCCAAATAGTCACCAGGCCATAAGCCAGTACATGGTGGGGCTGGCACAGCAGAAGTAAGGAGAAAATAGGAGCCCAAAAAGCAATAGGATGGACAGACACAGCAACGGGCGGGTGGGGGACTACAATCCAAGGGGGCCCCAGATGAAAATAGGCACAGGGCAGGGAGGTGGAAACAGACCCAAGAAACAGAGAAGGAGCACGGGGGGAATGCATCAAAACAGCCAGCAGGAATATCCATAGGAGACAAGCAGAAGGCAGAAGCAAACCCCCCCCCAGCATGGCCAGCAGCAGGAGGAAGCAGAAAAATACATTAGCCCCCATATTCAGTTGTGGCCATCTGCGCTGCACTAAAAACAGTGCTTGGCTGCCAGAGAGCCATACTGAGACAGACAACACATCTTGTCTGGCTGCCCTCCCTGTCTGAAAATTGAGTTGTGATAGGACTCTGCATAGTGAATATCTGCCTCATTATCACAGCCCCCTGGTGACACAGGCTTCCAGGAGCGAAGGGAAATAGTGTGCCCCAAATGGATAGTGCCAATTCTCCTGGGAGTCATACTTAGTGGCTGGTATGCTAATGACCACATACTGTATGGCATGCATAGTGCTAAGGGGCCATTTATTATGTGGCCATTAACAGCTCTGCACAATGCCTCCACACATAAATGCACAGCAGCACTGTGCAGAGCCTCAGATGGCCCCGTACTGGAGATCTACCTACCTATGCCACCCTTGGTAGTATAGAGATCCCCCTTCTGAGCCCTGTTTGTATTGTGGAACTGTACTTAAACCATTTCCTGGCAGTCCAGTAGACCCCATCTCACACCCAATCCCTTTTGGTACTGTGTAATTGGACTAAAGTCCTTCCCTGGTAGTCTATTGGACCCCCTCTCACCTGATCCAGTATTGCAGAAATATGCTGAAGCCTGCCCTGGCAGCCTAGTGTTACCTCCCACACTCAATTGCTGTCAAAGCCCCTCTCCCCGGCCCACCCACTGAGAACCCACCAGAGACACCTATTGGCCTGCAGACTCACCCATTCATCCATATGTGAGCTGTTGTCAGGTCCTCAGATGGTGACCAGCACAGACCCTCCAGTCACCACTCATAAAGTCTGTCACAAAGAACATGAGCAGGGTCTATCAGCACTCAGACAGATAACATGGGAACAGTTTATAGCTTACCTAGTGTATCATAGTTAATTCAAACCACCAATTACTGCAAGTGAAAGCTTTTCAAGTTGTATACAAAGGTAATCAAAATGTCAGTGCTCTTCATGGCTCATTTGCCTAATCCATATGTGGGTGTCTCTGTTTTGATTATGCTACAAGCTGCCGACACCAGTCAGAGTTCATTTCATCTTAGAACATTGCAGAGCAAAGAACACTTCTACAGGCTCCCTAGGCTAGAGGGCAGCTACTAGGAGCAGGTGTGATACCTACCGGCATCATAGACGTGCTTACATTTTGGAGTGTTGTCACTCACCACCTCAGCAAGCCACCATCTTACTGATGGGTAGAAAGCATGCACATACTGCAGAATTTCCATGGTACATGCCTGCTTTCTCATTGTCAGTCAGATGGTCTCCTGCTAAGGTCAATCAATCAAACTTTATTTAACCAGACAGTTACATCATTGAGCAAGCTCGTTTTCAAGATGGTCCTGGACATAGAGGACACTTTTGCTTACAGTAGACAACACTTCATACAAAAGTAGACATCGGTACAGACAGTTACAATATACAAAGTCAGTACTTGGATGAATCAGACATGTAAAGCAAGTGCAAATATAGACATTTAAAGTGCAGCATATACAGGTTGTAGCTTATAGAGTACAAGTGAGGAGAGGAAGGAGGGACATAGAGAAGGGCAGTGGGAAGAAAGGGTATCAGACACATAGTAGAGAGGGAAAATAGGGCAGCCTAATAGAATGATGCCCTCTGTGAAGCTAATTGATGAGAGAAGGGAGGTGGGATGGAGGTGGTTGCCCTAAAGAGATGCTGACCGATACGGGAAATGGGTGGCCCAGGATTACAGAGGTTAAGGGACTCAGTTGAGTGGGATAAGGCTTTACCTGAAACAATCACATGCCATTTTCAGGCCTCTGTAGAGCAGCCCCCTAAATATAAAATGGCTGGGCAGCAGGGAGATTTTAAGTAATTTTTGCATGCTATTCCAAAGAGCTGGTAAAAAGGAACTAATGGCAGTTGAGCCAAGACATGTCCTTGTTAGTGGTAGCTTAAGGAGGACAAAAGAGGAGTTCCTTAGTCCATAGGCACCCTTTGAACGTTCAAACAGGTCACAGATATAGGGTGATAGTTTGTTGGACAAAGCCCGGAATAGACACATGAGGGGGTTTATTTGCCTCCTCATGGAGAGGGATGGCCAATCTAATGATTGGTACAATAAGTAGTGATGAGTCTGCAAGCGCAAGTCAAGAATAAATCTCAATACATGATGATAGAGAGTATCCAGCTTTTGGAGCACATACTGGGGGCAATGGCCATATAGGAAGTCAGCGTAGTAAATTAGGGGAAGAAAGGTTGTTTGAACCAGCTGCTTCCTAGCTTCCAGGGTGAGTAGGCGTCTTATGAGGTAGAAAATACTGAGGTGCTGTCTTAGCTTTTTTGTTAACTCACTTAGATGTACACTGAAGGTGAGTTTGTTATCCAACCAGACTCCCAGATATTTAAATGTATCCACTGGCTCTAGTGGTTCATTAACGGGGGTATTAATCTATGGGGTCACAGGTATCCCCAAATTGTGAGATGGAGAGATAATCATAGCTTTTGTTTTTTTTTTTTGCATTTAACAAGAGCTTTAGATTCAGCAAGTTGTGCTGGAGGATGATAAAATCCTGCAGTAGCTCCTTGTAAACAATGTCCAAGGAGGGGTTGGTCATGTAGAGGACTGTGTCATCTGCGAAGAGATGAACGTTTCCAGCAACCAGGCCAGAGTCGATGCAGTTGATGTAAAGGGCGAAGAGGATTGGTCCCAAAATGGAACCTTGCAGAACGCCTCGGGGCAGTAATTTTAGTGGGGAGAATTCCCCTTGGGCTTTAATTTGCTGTTTACAATTTGTGAGGTAGCAGCAGAACCACTTTACTGCAGCAGAGGTTAGACTGATGCTACTCAGGGAATCAAGAAGTATGGAATGATCAACTGTATCAAAAGCTTTGCTGAGGTCAAGGAAGAGTGCATAGATGTGCTGTTTACTGTCCAGGGCTTTTAGCCAGTCATTTGACACTTTGGCTAGAGCAGACATGGCACTGTGCTTAGGTCTGAAACATCATTGGACTGCATTGAGGATTTTCTCACAATCCAAGTACTCTCTTAATTGAGAGTTTACAATTTTTTCAAGTAGCTTGGATAAAACAGGAAGCAACGAAATAGGCCTATAGTTGTTCAAGTCAGTGGAGTCTCCTGACTTGAACAGGGGGATAATGTGCGCGGTTTTCCAACTAGGTGGCAATTCCCCTTGGGATAATGAGCTTTTAAAGAGGTGGGCAGTTGGAGCTGCCAGATAATAAGAACCTGCTTTTAAGAAGAAGGGTTCTAGCGAAATCGGCACCAGCACTCTTTTTGGTGTTCAGCGAGAGGAACAGGTCCTCCACCTGTTTGTAGGAGACTGACTGGAACTTGAAGAGTGGGCGGTCAGTAGGGGGGACTGTGGCTGATCTAGTAGCTATGCTAGTGGTGCTTGTGGTGCTCAGTTTACTAACAGGTGATGTGTCGAATGTGAGGTCTGCAGTGGCAAAGTGGTTATTGAGCTGATTGAGGATCTCAGACCTATCTGTGTAGGAGGTGTTATTTGCTACAATTTGGGCTGGTAGTGGGGTGGCAGGGGAATGTCCCTCAACCTCTCTCAGTATCTGCCAAAAATTGGTAGAACAGTTTTTGTTTGCCTCCAGTGCTGACTGGAAGAACCGTTGTTTTTCCAATCTTACCAGTTTGGTGCAGGCATTTCTGGCTAACCAGAAGGAGAGCCAGTCTGTGTCAGACTGTGACTTCCTTGCCCTTTTCCAAAGGGTGTCTCTATGCCGTAAGGCCTACTTAAGTAGTGGGCTAAACCAATCAGGTGCATGTTTCCTAGATTTGATTTTCCTTTAACGGTGTGTGTTGGTTGATAATGTTTACTAGCAGATCCTGGAAGATACAGAATGCTTCAGACAGAGGGTGTAAGGTAGAAATCCTGCCACTTTATGTTCCCATGATCTGTCAGGAAGGCCGGGAGACTGAAGTATTTTATGTTGCGCTTAATCTTGAAAATAGAGGTGGAGGGGAGGTGTGAGGAGCACCTAACGCAGGTGACTGCGCAGTGATCACTCAGATCATTGTGGAAGAGCTCTGCATGAGAAATATTATGCGACTTGTTGACAAGTATAAGGTCCAGAAGTGAACTTCGGTCGGGATTTTTCTTGTTAGGGCGTGTAACATCAGAGATAATCTGAATGAGCCCGTGCTCATCGCAGAAGTCCTTAAGCTTGTTTGTGCTGGCATCATTCCAATTAAGGTCACGGTAACCCATGATAATGCATTCGGTTTTTGCTTTTTCCAGGAGATCGTGAATATGGGGCAGTATACACAGGCCCGTTGCAGGAGGTCTATAGCATGCAGCTACCAATAAGGCTATACCAGGCGAGAGGGTAATTTTGAAGGCAAGACATTTAAATTGTTTGGGCATTCATGTGTGGACAATATTGGTGGTTAGGAATTTATCTTTCATATATATGGCAACACCACCACCTTTGGTCAACCTGTCACACCTGATCAAGTTGTATCCCAGTATGTTAAACATTTTATCTGGTAAAGTATTTTTCAGCCAGGTTTCTGAGAGCATTGCTACATCAGGCTTGGCATGTAGTACCCAGGTGTGGACCTGGTCAAGTTTGTTGGCAAGGCTGCATACATTCATATGTAAGAAGCTCAGTCCCTTTAGCTGTGGGGAGAGGGTCTATGCTAGCTGTCATCTGAAGACCTGATGGTGTCTCACCTATGGATGGATGGGTGAGCTTGGGGCTGGTAGGGGGTGGGTGTGTGTTCAGTGGCTGGAATAGGAGGGGAGGCTTTGATAGTGACTAGGTGGGACTGTAACACTACACTATCAGGTGGTACTGAAGCACTCCAGACCCGCTTTATGCAACTTCTCTATTAATGTTAGAAAATATGGAAACCTGCGGTATTTTGACATCGACACTACTACGCTCTTGACACTCCAACATGTATTTGTCAAACTGAGCTCTATTTTAATTAGTTTATTTGAGTTGGGGAGGCTTCACCTCCCAACACCATCCTGTGGTAAAAAAAAGGAGGGGTGGGGGCCAAAGCCACTCAACTAAAATAAACTGACAAAAATAAAAAAGCACAGTCCATGGACAGCCATTGTAAAATCAGAAGTGCTGGAGATCACAGTTTGTCAGTCTGCGCTCTAATTTTATCAGTTCATTTGAGTTGGGGGGCTTCACCCCCACACCACCTGTGGTAAAAAGGGGGGGCAGAGCCCCCCAACTCAAATGAACTGACATAAAAAAACACAACCCACTGACCGCCATAGTAAAACAGAAGAGTTGGAGACCACGGTCTGCTTCAGTGTTGATGTCAATTATTATATCTTTTCTGTATACAAAACGTTTGCATAAGGGGGTGCAGAGTGCTTCTTTATTGTCTACTGCCAGGGAAGGGCTTTAATACATTTCAACAATACCAAATTATGTGAGGGGATGAGTCCACAAGACTACCATGAAAAGGCTTTAGTGTAATTCCAAAATACTAACAGAGATCGGGTGGTGAGGGGTGTAAAATTGGCTGTCAGGTTCAAAATCTTTTCTGTATGCATGCAGTAAGGTCTAAGCATTAGATACTAGTTGACCAGGGTAGAGATCAATTTAATAGAGTATTAGGAGTGGCAGTATTTTAACTTCCATAGAAGTTAGCCATATAACTGTAGTTTAATTGTGAATAGTAAAACCACATAATATTCAGTTAAAATTTATGTCACCAGGAAAAGGCTCCACTGAGCAAGCTCATTTTCAAGGAGGTCCTGGATAGGGCAGCATACAGAATACACAGGTACAATAGATTGAGTACAGAAGAATACAAAAGGAAGGGGATACAATTGCAGTGCCATAAAATAAAGCCTATATATAAATATACTCTGGCGCTAGCTATACTATATACAATACTAGGGATAATATATTTATAGTGATGGAAATATAGAATAGACAAAGTAACTTTGATAAATGTATATCAAGGATATGGAAGAAGCTGGTATAACTAAACTAAGTAATCATTATTAATATTTACCTGGTAGGGCATAATATCAAAGGATATCTAGCCGCTGAAGCATACAATTGTATGTTTTACGATTATTGTAGTTACAAGAACATAAATCTTTTCATATACATTTTTCAGAAGTTATTTAAAGGCACTCAAGCTTACTAAGTTGGTAAGCTCAAGTGTACTTTGCATATTGTTCCATGCCCTAGGGATGATGATACTGAAGGCAGACTTTCCATAGAGGGTGAAATGCCTTGGTGTTTCTAGTAGTAAATAATTACTCCTTCTAAGAGTGTAGTTACTGTGAGCGAAGGAAACAAGTTCAGTGATATGCTGTGGCAATTTATTAACTAGTTTATAAGCCCACATATGAACATTTTTGAGTCTCCTCGTGACCAGCAATGTCTACCCTGTTGCAGCATATAAAGTACAATGGTTAGTTCTGCATGGGGAATTTGTAATAAACTGAAGGGCCCTATGACATAAAACATCTGGCTTATTCAGATGAGTCAGGGGGCTGTGACTGTAAATCAGGTTGGCGTAGTCCTGTAAAGGGAGGAATGTGGCTTGCACCAGCCTTCTGCTAACATCTAAATGAAAACATCTCTTGTTTCTAAAGAAAAAAAAAATTGGATTCTTAGTTTTTGGCCGATGTTGTTTATATGAGTAGTAATATAATAGTAAGCTATAGTAATATAGCCTAACACTGCTATTTGCTATTTTTATTTCATATGAACACTGCCTTTGCGACCATTGGTCCCTTATAATGTATTTGCTGCATTTGATTCTGAGTGTGACTCCTGCCTTTCCTTGTAGCGTAGAAAGATCAGCCCAGCCCATAGAACCTTCTCTGGACCTCTCCATAACACTTGCTTGAAGTGGCACATCATGGTGAAGACAGTTACACATAGGCTTCTACTTCTCAGCACCTCCGAAGAGATGCACCTCCATCAAAGAACTCGACTATGGCAAGTAATACTGATCAGGCACTGCACTTCTTATTAGATCATTTTGGAAGTTCTGTGCTGTTCATCTGGGTCCCACAACAGCAGTTTGAATGCCATATTATTCATACCATTTAGTAACAGGTGCATCTCTAACAGAGTTGGCTTGGAGCTTAGATTAGTTATTAGTGGCTATTTGAATTATGGCATGGATGCAAAACATAATAGTGTTCAATCAGGCCAATCTTTAAGCATCTGTCTTACAGAGAAATAATGTATCTCTCTAATCTGTTATCATCTGATTGCAAAAGAGAAACTTAACAAGTGAAAATATACAGAGTTTGGTCACATGTATCCACGCATCATATATTCAGCGTTAAAGCAAGATTTTGTGCCACAGATATGAAGTATCTTATCATTGGCAGCATGTTATAGCTTTAATGTCAAAGCAAAGTATTAAGTCAAAATGGAGGAGGAAGAACTCCCATTTCTTTGTACAAAGTATTTCTACAAAGAACTCCCATTGCTCTGGTGAAATGCTTTCTTGACCACTCCGACTTTATTCTCACGGTATCTTCAATGTCAGTTGTGATATTGGATGGGTGAGAAAGAAAAAGAAGAGGCAATTCCATTCTAAGGCTAATCTGTTGGTCAAATAACTCAACAGTTAGATTGCCTAGATGGATTTCTGAGAAACTGGCTTGCATTCTCACCAAGGTCAGAGTCTTTCATAAACACATTGTGATTGCTTGACCATCCACGGCACTCCAGACATTACCTCATGGGTTTTAGCCCACCTGATAGGCTAGGTGATGCACATGACTCTAGGATCACATTTCTAGTATATCCAGGTCCCAGAAACCCCTGCTCTCCAGTTCAAATCGTGCATCTGATCAGACTACAAGCACACCAGGATCCCTGCTGTTCTATTTTACAAAGGTAGGCCTCTTCATATTCAGCTAATTGCTTGACTTGATTAAGGAAATGCATCCTACCATTTTATGCAGTTGTTTTTTAAAATAATATTATTCACCAAATGTGAGTGCAGTTTTTATCAACAAGAAACTTGTTTAATATACAGCCTTTTTACTGTATTTAAGGTAACCCTGAGATCGGGGAAAAAAGACTTAGCTCTTGAGCAAGGGGAACTTACTACTGTGCCCCCTTCCTACCTAAAGCTCAGATTACTATGAATTCTGCTAGAATTATGTTCCTTTACCAGCCTTTTATTGATTTTTGCTAACTCACATGAGTGAAATACAGCGCTATTTGTATTTTAAAAAAGGACTAGTTTTTTAAATGTTGTTTTGTTCTGGCTTAAGCTTATTGCTGTGCAAAAACTGCTTCTCAGAAGGCCTCTCACCAGGCCTGCTAGCTCAGCTGTTTGTCCGATGCCCTCAGAGAGGTGGAACTCCAGTTTGATGCGCTACACTGCGCTCCTCTTGCTTCCTGAAAGCCTACTGGAAGACTAAGCATCCTCGCTGAGCCTCATTTCGGGAACCTTTTTCCCTTCCTCTCATTTGCCTTCTCCCCTGCGAGACCAACTGTTCCTACAGCCTTTTGCTGCACCCACTCCACGTGGGGCAGCATGCCAGGACGTGATAGGCCTATGGCCTCCCTTCCCCCTGCATCACTCGCATTCATGAGTGACTGGGTAGCTACCACCATGCTATGTGATGCGATCAATAGCACAGCTAGGGCCCAAGCATAAAAACATTTTTCTTCAAGCGCTACAGCATGGGGCCATCTCGTGACCTCGGGCCTGCCACTAAAGCACAGCATGGCACTTCTCCCCTCCCGCGGCCGCATGGGCTGCCAGCATAGCCTCTTACAAACCACCCTCCATTCCAGCGCTACTACGGGGGAAAACAGCTCAGGACTCAAAGTCCTCCAGGCGATCAGGGGCACATCGTTTATGCCACTGGCCTGTTCTCACATCCCTCCTCACCTTGTAAGCCCATGGCCGCCTAGGCCCAAGGCCTAGCATTGTGCGATGGGGGAGGGGGGTTTGGGGGTTCTCAGCTGACCACACGCGGGCATGCTCTGTATCGCGATACCAGGGCCCAGTGACATTCCTATAATGTTAGGAATCACACACCCTGGAACGCGCAATAAAGACCTTTTTTCCCGATTTCGCAACAAGCCTAGGCCCACAGGCTACATGGCGACTGTATCCTAGGTATCATGTGGGCTACCATGTCAGGGATACAGCCCTATATTAAACAGCTCCATAACATGCCAGGCAGCTTGCAGGCTGCTAAGGGGCCATATTAACTATCTGCAGCCTTGCTCCTTACCTCCCTATAGGGTCCCTCACACCAGCAACCTTATACTCTGAGGTAACCCCACTCTGGTCCATATGGGTTCCTCCCTATAGCAACCCATATGTCAATGACCTCATATTCTTATGTACTGGTGGTCGCTCTCCATAGCGACCTCCACTCTGCCTGTCCTCATGCAGGTCCCTCTCTACAGCAACCCCCATGCGGAGCATAGCCCGCGTCACTGCACGCACCACTCAACCCTATCAGCAGCACTAAGAGATATAGGGCATCCATACTTGGAGGCCCATTGTTATGCAAGCCTAATGAAAATGCATCCCTCTTTTTGTCTTCTTCTCACTAGATGGTCAAGGCCAAGAAATGCACTGCCTGCAGTGCTAACCTTCTGCCCCACGCCCCGGGCCCCCTTTGCGCCACTTGCCTACATGACGATGATGACACATCGCTGGAACAATCCACTGGCATGGGCCCCAATAATCCAGGGTCCAGTGGTTCCACATGGATGGATCTGGCCATGTTCCTACTGCAGAACCAACAGGCCACCATTGCGATGATGGAAAGCCAACAGAATTTCATGCTGAAGGTGATGGAGAAGTTAGAATCCCTCACTCAGCACAGAACACTGACTGCACCACCACCAGAGCCAGACATTGCGGGGGGGGCCAATGAGGACCATCTGGATCATGCAGAGCCAGTACCAGATAACCACAAGCCAGACTCCAGAGAGGACAAGGACATGCCAGACAAAGAGGACGGGGCTGACAGCGATGACGAGGACATGGAGCTGCAATCCGTTCCATCCCTCACTTCTAGGCTATTCTCCTTCGACATGGTTCCAGGCCTCATGAAAATAGTAAAGGCCACTATGAGGTTCGACATCGATGAAAGCAAACCGGAGTCGAAACTGGACCCCATGATTCAGCAGAAGGCAACCATTAAGGAAACATTCCCAGTATGTCCAGTGATCGAGGATATCATCAAGAAGGAATGGCAATCCGCGGAGCCAAGCAGGATGTTGAACAAAAGGAACTTGGACCGCATGTACCCGGTCCAAGAGGACAAAACCAGTAACTGGTGCACAGCCCCGACCATTGATCCTCAGGTGGTGGCACTCAGTAGAAGAACCATCCTGCCATGCGGGACCATATCTCTGAAGGACCCCACAGACAAGAAGGTGGAAGACATGCTAAAGAAGGCATTTGAGACCGAAGGAATGGCAGCACGAGCATCCACTACTGCCATTTACACTGCACAGGCCCAGACACGCTGGCTAGAAGAGCTTCTTGAGCAGGTCAACCCCCAATCTAGAGAGGTGGAACTGTTGGAATGCACTCTCGATGCTGCAAAATACCTAGCTGATATGGCAGTGGACTCACTCGGACTTAACGTAACGGCCACAGCCATCACTAACAGGGCCAGAAGGGCATTGTGGCTTAAACTATGGGAGGCCGACAATGAATCCAGGACACTACTACAAAATTTTCCCATGAAGGGGAAACATGTGTTTGGGGAGGGGCTGCAGGAGTTCCTCAAACAGAAAGAGGAGGGAAAAGAACTCCTCAAAAACCAAAGTAGGCACTCCTACCTACCCTCCGCTAGGTGGAGGTTTCGGGGGGGGACAAATCTTACCACACACGAAAAGATACCTCATACCCAACCAGTACCTTTCGAGGCAGAGGTACCCACACCACACACCGTACCCCTTTCTCCCACTCCTACCAGCCCTCCTCCTTCAGATCCCATGGATCACGGTTCGGAGGAAGAGGTAGAAGACAGAGAGGAAAACAACAGTGACTACTCGGTCAGATCTCCACGTGGGCAGGATTGGTGTCCCCCCATGGGACAAAGACTGTCTTTCTTCAGCCACCAGTGGTTCTACACAACCACGGACAAATGTGTTCAAGAGGTGGTCTCCAGAGGATACTCGATAGAGTTATCAGATTCCCCCGTCACACACAGGTTCATCACCTCTCCCATTGCCAAAAGGAAGGCTACAGCCCATCAGGTACAACAAATCCTGTGGGACCTGATCCAGGACAGAGCTATACAGCCCATCCCTCCAGACGAACAGAAGCTAGGAGCATACTCCATCTTCTTCCTCATCCCAAAGAAATCAGGCGAACTACGCCCCATCTTGGATCTGAAGCACCTCAACAAGCATGTGATTCCCCAGAGGTTCAAAATGGACACACTAAAGTCCACCCTGTGCAGTATCTGCATAGGAGATTTTCTGACGTTCATAGATCTAAAGGACGCATACCTTCATATCCCCATCAGACCAAAACACAGACAATACCTCAGATTCCACATCCCAGGCCAGCACTTCCAATATCAGGCCCTTCCCTTCAGCCTTACCTCGGCACCAAGAGTATTCACCAAGGTGTCAGTAGTGCTAGTGGCCAGACTCCAAGAACAAGGTCTCGACATCATCCCCTATCTGGACGAAGGGCTGATCTGGGAATGCTCCAGAGAGCACTCCCTACAACACACCAGGCTCACCCTGAAGGCTCTCGAGGAGCACGGATGGGTGGTGAACCAAGCCAAGAGTCACCTGGTGCCCATGCAACAGATAGAACACCTAGGGGAACACATCAACATGATGCAGGGCTGGGCAAAACCATCCCAGACAAGGGTGCACAGCCTCATCAGATTGTCATGCCGACTGCGCCACTGTCATCAGTCCACCATGGGATGCCTAGCCCAGCTACTAGGTTACACGGCATCTTGTATCGACCTGGTCCCTTGGGCCAAGTGGCACATGCGACCACTACAGACTTGCATTCTCACATGGGGGTCACCGAACGAATACCACTTACAGGTCACAGTCCCAGTACCACCATCAGTGAGACAATCACTGACATGGTGGACATTGGAAGAGAGAAGGGACCGGGGGGACCTGATAGAGTTCTTCAGGTACCTGAAGGGGGTAAATAGGGGAGGAACAGTCAGGGTGCTTCGAAGGAAGGAGGAGGGGACCACTAGAGGGAATGGGTGGAAGCTGGAGGGAGGAAGATTCAGGGGAGTAAGGAGGAGGTGCTACTTCACTGAGAGGGTGGTAGAGCCATGGAATGCACTGCCTAGGGGGCTGGTGGAGGCAGACATGGTGGAGGGGTTCAAGAGGGGGTGGGACAGGTACAGGGGAAGGGTTCTGGAAGCAAAATCCAATGCAGTGAGAATATCTGGAACTGGGAAGGGAGAAGCCAGAGAAGGCGAAGGGGGCAGCAAGGTCAGCTCCCAGGATGGGGGCTAAGCAAACGAGCAGATGTGAAAGACCGTTAGGCCTATTCTGCTGGCATTTTAGTATGTTAGTACAGTGCGCATCAATCTGACCCAAGGGGTTCCACTGGAGGCATCTTACCAGGCCTCCAAAGAGACGGACGTAAGCCTTCTGGGATGGGGTGCCTGCCTAGGTGACAGGACAGCACAGGGCCGATGGACAACATCAGAGGTCCAGTTATCAATCAACGTCCTAGAAATGCGGGCAGTATACCATGCTCTCAGAGCTTTCAAGACCTCTATTGCCAGTCAGTCGGTCCTGATACGTTCTGACAACCAAGTCACTGTGGCGTACATCACCAAGCAAGGGGGCACCAGAAGCAGAGCTATGCTGAGAGAGGCGGAAACGGTCCTCAACTGGGCACAGATCCACCTCTCCCATCTCAGCGCTATTCATCTCACTGGCAAGCTCAACATTCGCACAGATTGGCTCAGTCGACAACAAGTCCACCCAGGGGAGTGGCATCTACACCCAAGCCTCTTTGATCTGATCCAAGAGACTTGAGGACCCATATCCATGGACCTCATGGCCACAGCATAAAATGCAGAGGTCAAGAAATATTACTCAAGATACAGGGAACATCAGTCCCAGGGGACCGATGCCCTGTCACAACCCTGGTTCCGGGATCAGGCGTACGTCTTCTCACCCATACCCATGCTTCCCCAAGTACTAGCCAAGATCTGATCTTCATGACGGACCTTCATTCTAGTGGCACCTTACTGGCCACGAAGAGCATGGTTTGCAACAGTGTTGGCAATGACAATGTCCAGTCTCAGGTTACCCTACCTACCAGACATGTTGACCCAAGGACCGGTACTGCACCTGGCCCCATGGACACTAAAGCTTAAAGCCTGGCTCCTGAGAGAAAGAGACTGATGAATGCAGGGTATCACGACTCAATCATTTCCACTATACTGCAATCCAGACAATCCTCGACCACTTCTTCCTACAGTAGACAATGGTCGGTGTTCCTGAGATCACGGTAAAGAGATCACGGCAAAGATCACGGCAAAGATCCTGAGCTAGCAGACATGTCCACCATTCTCTTATTCCTTCAACAAGGAGTAGAGAAAAGATTGGCCCACTCGTCCCTTAGAGTACAGCTCTCAGCCATCGGAGCAGCCATTGGTCCCATGGGGTACACAGCCCAGGGACTCACCCAGATGCATTGCGTTTCCTAAAAGCAGTTGAGATACTGCAACCCAGAGTCAGACCATCCATCACTCCATGGGACCTCCCTCTGGTACTAGATTCCCTCAGTACAACTCCCTTCAAACTGCTACAGGAGGTAGACCTGTTCTGGGGTCTGAAGACCTGCTTCCTCATCGCGATATGTTCAGCCCAAAGGATCGGGGAACTGGGGGTGCTGTCCTGCAAAGAACCCTACACGGTGTTCACCCCTCAAAGGGTCTGCCTCTGTACTGTCCCAGCTTTCCAACCAAAAGTCTCCTCCACCTTTCACAGGGAACAACCCATTGAGTTACCTACCTTTACTGGAAACACTCAACCTGGAGACAAGCCCATCCCACACCACCTAGATGTGGGGATCACCCTATCCATATATATATATATATATATATATATATATATATATATATATCTAGAACTCAACCCCTACGCAAGACTGAGAGGTTGTTCTTTGTCACAGGGGGACAAAGACAAGGCAAGGCAGCCTCCAAGACTACCACTGCTGGCTGGCTCAAGAGAACCATTCAGGAGGCTTGCAAAACAAAACAGATGATGCCCCCCGAGGGTATAAAGGCCCATTCAACTAGGGCAGTAGCTACCTCCTGGGCAGAAAGGGCCAACGTGTCTGCAGAAGACATCTGCAAAGCGGCAGCTTGGACCTCCATCCATACATTTGCCAGGCATTATAGACTAGAGCACCTGTACAGGCTACAGCCAACCTTTGCAGCACAGCTCCTCTCAGCCACCAGCTCTTCCTCTCACTCCTAGACCACTCTGTCTCCCTCACATGGGTACAGTACTGCTTCTTATCTACCCATGAGGTAATGTCTGGAGTGCCATGAATGGTCAACCAATCACAATGGGTGTTTACTCACCTGGTAAAGGTGATTGTGTTGGTTGACATCCATGGCACTCCAAGATCCTCCCGACACAGTGCTCAAGAAGTGATCAGGTTATAGAATAGGAATTATCTGGAAATAACTGATTCAGTTTTTCCCAATGGACATCCAGGATGTCGACTGTCGACCACTTACGGGTCGAGTTTAGATTGTACTAATAGGAAAATAAAATAAGGGCCGCCGGCCCACTGTTACATGTCGCCTCACTCTGTATTATTTATACAGGATGGTTACTGTTTTTTTGCTAGTAGTGACTGTGTTACTAACCTTACTTTCAGCTTTGGAAGATTCGAACTGGAGAGCAGGGGTTTCTGGGACCTGGATATACTAGAAATTTGATCCTAGAGTCATGTGCATCACCTAGCCTATCAGGTGGGCTAAAACCCATGAGGTAATGTCTGGAGTGCCATGGATGTCAACCAACACAATCACCTTTACCAGGTGAGTAAACACCCATTATACTTGTTTATCTAGAAAGAAAATCTTGGAAAGGTCTGGCACATCACACAACTAAGGCCCTTGACGTCCTGTGGGAGAGTGATAGAAGCAATAATAGAGATAGTCCTTTTAAATAATTGTATAACATTGCAGGCTGTCCTAGACTGGAAGGAATGAACCAACATTAACCGCCACTTAACTAGAGAATGGTAAAGGGAGCATAAATTTAACAAGGTACAGCATATACTCATGATAAGGTGAAAGAGAAGTTAAATACAGTATGCAAGTGTAAAACATCAGGTGATGGAAGAGAACACTAAACCTGATGTGGCCACTGACCTATTAGACCTGAAGGTCAACAGTGGCTGGAGCATTTCAGAATCTCAACTGAAGTCGAGAGCACTTTAACGCTCTGCATACGATGCCACAGTCTAGAAGATCATGTCCCACAGCTGTCTGCTTCCTATATTTATAGATCCAGACCAAATGGTTTGATACCTTTTATTGGACCAACAAGTATGTTACAAAAAGAACAAAGAGCTTTAGCTTTCAGACCAACAAGTCCTTCGTCAGAAGTGTAATGAGTTATTTGGAAAATCCCATATTATTAACACTTAGACTATGCAGAAAGAAACAGAAATCATTTTCATTGGTTTAAAACAGGCCTTCAGAAATAATTAAAGTGACACTGGAGAGCTTGAATATCTAGAGTGATTTCAGCTGAACCAAACTTAAAGGTCAACGGTTGTTTAAAGATAACAGCAGGCAGAGAGTTACCATGTATCAGTCTAATGAATAAAAAAAACCTTAAGATTCTCTATTCACTAAGTTACATGTCAAGTGAAGGAAACCTCCCTAAAACACATATTTCACAAGAGAGGCCATGGTACATCACTCTGCTCAGAAGAGAACCTTAGATAATGAGATGACCCTGGAGAAAACATCTGCATGCTATTATATAACATATAACCAAGTAAAAAAAAAAAGAGTCCCAAAATTACAACATTCGAAAGTATCTTTACATGGCATATAGAATGATGAAAGTGATGTATACCCAAAGTGAGTAAGTGTATCACACTGATGAAAGTACAACTGGCTGGAGATATATTCCCAACATACTCTCAACAAACTAATATGTTAAGACCTTGTTGTAACAAGATTTTATACATGATAATATCAATTGTCAGTGTAAGTGCCAGATAAAAAGAGTGCTAGTCAGGGACCCCCAATAAAATGAGACTATGCAGCCTGATATGTACAGATTTCAAGAAATTGTCAGTGTATAATCAAAATGATACATATACAGAAACAGTCCATTGAATCTAAACAGACATTCTTAGGAATTACCCCCATAAAAACTAGTTAGACCATATAATTTATATTTTATGCCTGCTATACCCTTTGTCCCCTTTTTTTCTACAGGCTAAATGGTTCTACTGTTACTTGTATATATGTAAATTGTTGTATATAATCATTTCATGCCATTGTATTGCTATTTATTCTATTCTTGTCTATGTAATAATACTTGTATCCTCATTTGTATGACCACTCAGGTCCATCTTGTAAATGAGCTTTGCTCAATGATGTTCGCCTGAATAAATAAAGATTTTGATTGATTGATTGATTGATTTTGATTGATTGATTGAAAGTAACTACTTAAAATGAAATATATGTACATGAATCCTAATAGGGTTGTCAGAACCCTCCGAAGTTCTGGGTTCTAGTTCTAGTCTAGAACTTTTGAAAAAGTTCTAGGGTTCTAATCTTTTTTAGAACTTTTTAGAACTCGAACCCTATTTTTTTATTGTGCTGCCAGTAACGAAGATAGTAATAAAATACATGTAAAGGAAAAACTGTTCAATATAAGGGAGAGAAATTATCTTGTGTGACATTGATAGGAATACAACTAGGTTTATCTATGGTTTCTTCTGTTTGCTAAAGCCAGCAACAATATGTAACAGCCCACCCACCCACCCATAGGTTAAAAGTTTTCCTGCTGCAGCTGCATCATAGTTCCTTAGTGAAAGAAAGAGACACATTAGTCATTTATGTACTCAGCTATATATACTCATCGTCACGAATTATGAGAAAAAATAACTGATATTACCTAATTTCAGCTATTTGCTGCTTTCTGTTTTAAATGAGTAAATCAAAAGTTGCTATGTTTAAAGATAACTTTTATAACAAAGTTAAGCCAAGTACTACAGCAGCAGCATGTGGAACTGTTGCAAAACATATTATGTCATAACGTAGTCAGTCAAGACATTTGAATAAAAAAATATGCCAGTCATTGTTGCTGGCAAAATGCATGCAATTTTCTAAGGTAATGCATACATATACCAACATTTTTGTTGGCAAATTGAAGTAATACTTACAACTTTCTAAGATGATGCATTTTTGCAGCTGATACTTCAATAAAATCTGTATTTCAGTCACATAAATAAAAAAAAGTGATTTCTTCACCACATACTAAGGAACATTTAATGTCGCTGCAGCAGTTGGCATGTGATGTTTAAGGGACAGCGTCTGTCAACCCTATTATGTATCAAATTATCACTACTTGTAAAGCAAAAACACTTTATGATACGTCACATTCTGTGAAAACTGCTGATGCAGATTTTCTTTTATTTCTGATTCCTTTATTCTTTTTTTAAAGGGGACAGGACAATTGTGCTAGGTGGCAGCAGTTTGCAATGTATTTAATAAGAATATATATTATGTGTACAGTAGGTTCGGTCTGTCATCATTTTTTTCCTCACCATTCCCAGCTGATCACGAATCTGTAAATGAAAGAACTAAAACAACACCCACCTTTCACCCCATCACCCATTCCATTTTCCTTCCACCACCCTCATCTGTGCAGTAGCACCCATGCCACCCTTACACCCATGTTAAAACCAACCCACAACCCTCACCCATGTACTAGCATCCATTTTTCGTTTATGGCTAACATTTCTGTAATTGAAAAAATAATAAACAGCTACCAATTAGAACTCATTGTTTTGTCCTCTTTAAAATTGAAAAATAGACCGTCTCCTGTCCCAGCCCATACTGATGCACCACAAAGTCACAGAAGGTAAATCCAAAAATATGTTTTCACTTTAACTATAAATAATATGATACAGAAAGGATTGATGTGACAGTGTCCCTTTTATGCCAAATTTGGCCTGTTCCCACTGATGTTAAAATTGCCCTGTATATAAAACTTGTTGACTTTAGTTTAGACCCTAGCTACAAAGCAGTTTGCCATGAAATGGTGAAAGTTTTGGGGGTATATAGTCAAGGTAGTAGATCGAGAAAGGGAGAGACAACAACCAAAGTCATCACAGTCTGTAAAGTTTCCTTTTTGGTGCAGAGACTCAGTCCCACAGTATTACCAGCCACCACCATCTGAGTTGTCATCACCATTAACATCCACAACATCAATCACTTCAGGATCAGTTTGTATACTCTTGTAGGGATACGAAAATCTTGACTTATTAACTTTAATAAAAGTTAACGTGTGTACATTTTCTGGCAGCAACCTATTTCTGGTGTCTGTCACAATATTGCCAGCTGTACTAAACATGCATTCTGAAGAGACACTTGTTGCAGGACAACCAAGATATTTACAGGCTTCATCATACAGCTCTGTCCAAATTGACTTTTTTGATCTCCAGTATTCAAAAGGGCATGCATCAATAGGAATAGGCAGTTCTTGCAGGTAACTGTCTACCATGATGGACAGAGACCGCTCAGAAGAGGAATCAGCAGAAGCAGCTGGTATGGCAGCAATTTGGGAAAGGTTTTTCCATAGATTTAGCTTGCTACTAAGGGTTGAAGAAGTGGCAGTTGTGGAACAACTACTGTTAATGTTGGGTGACTTTTCCAGTTCTGTATCCCTTTGTGAAGATGAAGCTGCATGTTGTGGTGATGACAACCTGAGGGTACTGTGCGTGTCTGTGTTTGACTCCTGTGAGTGCTGCAGCTCATCTAGCAACATACATTTATACTGCTCTATATCATCTGTTTTTGGAAGATGTATAGCCTTGAACCTGGGATCTAAGAGAGTTGCAAGGATGTAGTGTCTTGATTTCGTCATTGCAACTAATTTGTCATTAGTTTTGAAGCGCTCGCTCATTCTCTTGTATGGATTCCCATGATACAGGCGACATGTTGTCTGCGCTCAGATCTGTCTTTTTCTATTTGTAGATTTAGAACACTAAGATGATGTGAAATGAGCATTATGAGAGGATAACCTGACTCACAGATGCACCTTCAGAAGACATGTCCCTTGTAGCTGTCTCAAAAGGAGCTAGGATACAGCACACTGTCTCCATTAATTTCCACTGCAGCACAGACAGCATAATGCCATCTCCAATAATGTAACTGGAGCAGTACTCATGTACAGCTTGCTTTTGCTCCAAGAGGCGCTGCAGCATATAAAGCGTTGAGTTCCAACGAGTGGAAACATTTTGAATCAGCTTTTGCTGGGGCAGCTTGTGTTTTTTTTGCAGTTCGGACAATGTCCGTATAGCCTTGGTTGAATGTGAAAAGTGAGTCACAATTTTTTTGCAAACAGCAATCATACCATCCACTTGTGTTTCGTTGCTGAGAAATCCCGTGACAATTAAGTGTAAGCAATGTGCAAAGCAAGAAGCATGCAGAAATCATCCATCCTGTACTGCTTTTAAGATGTTGGCTCCATTGTCACTTACTATGAAGCCACATTTTAGACCGTGAGAATAAACCCATTCGTCAAGGAGGTCATTTAGTTCCTGCAAGATGTTTGCAGCAGTATGACTTTGCCCAAACTTCTTTATATGCAGCAGCACTCTTTTGGGGTGTCTTTGTTTTGAAGAAGCAAGAAAACGTGACCCAATGAGCAGTAAGGGACATGTAATCTATGTTTTGAGTGCTGGTCCACATATCTGTTGTGACATGAATAACCCACCCTCTGCAGTTTTAAGTGCAAGCATCACTGTCGCTTTTTAAAGCCTGATAAATGTTTGGTATTTCAACACAGAAAAGTACCTTCGATGAGGAACATTGTAACGAGGCTCTGCTAATGTCATGGCTCCTAAAATCCTCATGATCTACCAAAGGTATGGGAGAAGGGCTCTGGCTAACAGTTCCTCAATCGGTGATTAAGATGAAGGGTCTTTGGATGATTTCTAGTAAAGGTAATCTTCCTTTCAAATGCCTGAGACAGTGTTAGCTGTTTGCAACATGTCCCTGCTGGTTTATTATACACCGTGCTTCGATGGGCAGATGGACGCATAGATGGTGGACTAGGACTTATACATTCAGTGCCATCACTGGATGTGCAACTGGTACTAATGGTGCTGGCATTGGTGGTAACAGTGATCCTAGGGCTTGCAGTGGTTCTGCCCGCATCAATTTCAGACAATTCAGTATCCATTTCAGATTCCTGACCCTTCTCACGTGCGGTCTGGAAGATGGAGGACATGGGTTTTGGATGATCAAGCAAAACCGAATGCTTTTTCAGATGGCGTTTAAGAGCTGTAGTGCCAAGGCATGACACAACTTTACCACGGCTTACACAGGGAACAAATTGCTCTGCATGGATCAGTTTTACTGACAGAAATAATTCCACACCTCAGATGTGACAGATTTTGTTCGGAAAAGGAAGATAGCTAAAGACTGTTTGTGTCTTTTCACCTGTCCTAACAGAACCTGGAACATGCTCCTTGGTGCTAGAAGAGTGGGCAGAAGACTCTGATGGATTTTCATTGCTGGCCAACACAGAAGTGGTGGATTCAATGGATATGTCCTTTTCATTGCCAACAGTGCTGGATGTATTTGCAAGTGCACTACCCGATTCATTGTCAGCAGACTTGCTCATTTCACTTTGTTGAGGAAGTAATGATTTGTCGCGAGACACAACAGTGTCGGACTGAGACAAAGATACTGTCTGAGTCAGAGAGGGACTCACTGTCACTTGCATTATTGCTGCTAGTCACAGGATCTTAACAGCATGAATGGCATACCTTATGGTGCCTCCGTGTGACCCCAGCAGCTGTACAGGTTTTCTTAAAAAGGTCCCCTTTACACACTTCACTGTTGCTCTTTTGCTGTTTGTCGAATTTTTATCACGGGAAACATTTTGGTTATTTCTGTTAGCACCAGGATTACCACTACCACCAACACTTGCTCCAACACCAGCACTAGATGCTTCATTTATGTTGCTGTCAGCCATAACAGACAGTAAGTACCAGTACTACTAGTATATCATGGTGAACACACCCACACCCAAACAATTCCTGTGTAACAAAGCAATGTGATCTGTGATCGCTGGCTACAACTCCAAAATTTTATTTTGGTTGTGTGACACTGTGATACCGTGGACTGAAAGTAATTGAAGAATATGACAGTTTGCAACTAAAGGATCCCAGGTTCAAGGCTTGCAGAATGATTGGGCTGCTGGGCATAGGCATACACATAGCAATCAAGTGGTGCACAGCAGCAGGGTGATGGGCTGACCACAGGAGATGGAGTCACATACGCAACCCAGGGAATGAGAATTATATTTCTACATTTCTGTCATGTAAGGTTAATGCCACCACACAACTGGCCACTGGGCTTCTCTCTGTAACACACACTGGGTAGGGTACAGTGCAGTCAAGGGGCACACAGCAGCAGGGTGATGGGCTGACCACAGGAGACAGAGTCACATACGCAACCCAGAGAATGAGAATTATATTTTTACGTTTCTGTCATGTAAGGTTAATGCCACCACACAACTGGCCACTGGGCTTCTCTCTGTAACACACACTGGGTAGGGTACAGTGCAGTCAAAGGGCACACAGCAGCAGGGTGATGGGCTGACCACAGGAGACGGAGTCACACGACTAACCAGGGAATGAGAATTATATTTCTACGTTTCTGTCATGTAAGGTTAATGCCACCACACAACTGGCCACTGGGCTTCTCTCTATAACACACACTGGGTAGGTACGTAGTGCAGTCAAGGGGCACACTGGGCTTCTCTCTGTGACACACACACTACACTGGGAAGGGTTCAGATTTATTGCCTTTTTTGCCCCCTCTTGTATGCTTGTTGCCGGCAGCTGCTGGTAGTGCAGTGTGCACCACTGACTGAGCAGTGCTGCAGTTTCAAATAATCACATTTCACAAAGGTTCTTCACTTCTTCTTATTTTTTATTCTCTCTCCGAGTCCTCCTGAGTCCTCCTCCAGTCCTGATATTGATTGATCTCGGTCTCGATCCCTCCCTATTCCCCAGTCCCTTCCCAATTCTTGATTAATCCCTCCACCTGTCCTGAACCTCCCCCTAGTCCCACTCCCACCTGATTTTGAGCTTTTTTCAGCCTTTCTCTTGTTCTCGGTCTCACAGGAAAATGGATGATGGAAGTGGCCACTGGACAAGAGTAGCGGTACGCTAACCGCTAACGCTACAGTTTAGCTAGGCTGCTGCTACCTCCGCTCCGATCCTCTGCAAATGGCGCTCCTCCTCGCGGCACATCTCCCTAAATACCCCCACAGATCCCGCGGCTCGCGCAGCTTGCGGCCCCCACCGACCCGTGCATTAGGTAGGCACGCAAGTGCAAACAGACAACGCCTCGCGGTGATTTGAACCCTTTTGCGAACCGTTTAGTGTTCGAGTTCTAAGTTAGGACTCGAACACCAGGGTTCGAGGAGGGTTCGAATCTTTACCGAACTAGTTCTGACAACCCTAAATCCTAATAACCATCAATTGCATCCATCACTACAATGGTTACCCCCCAAAATTACACCTGTCATGAACCCCCAAGTAAATGAGACACATGTCCTAATAAGTACAGAGTGTAAACACATTATAGTATATACTCAAATTACAGAACTAGCAGAAGGAAGTAAATATCCACTATAATATGAGTCCAGAGTCCTAGCTACAATGACAACATAATGTCATGTACCTGAACATAAGTTTACCTCAATATCCCCACAATATTCACATCCACTATACCCACATAACCACCCATTTCAAATACCCATAATAAAAATGCAATGCACCACACTTCTTCTACCCTCACAACACACACATAAACATATTCACAAACCCACACACATAGACATACCCACACACCCATGCTCACATGCATACAATACTAATGTGAAAGGTCAACCTGGAGATAACCAGTTAAGAGGGATTGCATAAGAGTCAAAGTCCAAGGCTCACTGAAAACCTAAAATATGTATGTCCTTCCTTCAAAGTAAAGGTCCATGTAAGTTTACATGTAATGTGTCATAAATCCAACATCAGTGTTCAAACCATCTTGTACCGTACTAAGAAGTAACATAAATCTGATCTCACAAGCATGTCTCTGTTGTGTACTGTTGAAATGTCCTTTCAAGAACCTCACAGACATATCTGAGACTGAGTGGTCATCCTGAGAGAAGTGTCGTGCCACTGGTTTGTAAGTCATCTTCCTATTAATATCATACCTGTGTGAATTCATCCTTTTGCAGAGCTGCCATTTCGTCTCCCCCACATACCCCATGCGAGGACATTTCCTGCATTGAATAAGATAAAAAACATTGCTTAATGTATGTGTATGATTACCCAATATCTTGAATTGTCTGTTTTGTGAGGTAATCACACAGTCTGAAGTGGAAATGTGCTCACAGGTTTTACATCTGCTTTTATTACAGGGTTGTGTGCCATATGATGTCATGGCACTCTGTCCAGGTTCAAGTTTACTCCTAATAATCTGGTTGGCTAAACTGGGTGGTTGTTTAAAAGACTAGTGACAGTTCTTGAAAAATACAACTAGGTTTTCATCCTCACTGATTATGGGGTGTAGGTCCTTAATAATCTTATTTAGAAGTTCAAGGTCAGGATGATATGTAACTACTAAGGGTACTCTGTTAGTAGTGATATTTTCATTATACTGCAGTAGGTGTTCTCTTGGTACTTGTATAGCACATTCCACTGCTCTGTCAATTTCTCTGGGAGAGTGTCCCTGCTCAATAAAGGTGCTTTTCAACATAACTAAATACATAGCTCTGTCTTCCTCATTTGAACAGAGATGGTGGTACCGAAGTGCTTGACCATATATGACAAACTTTAGTGTGACTTGGGTGATTACTTTTCTTGTGTAAGTATCTCTGTCTGTCTATTGGTTTCCTGTAAATACATGTAGGTAGGGTTCCATCCTTGATGGTGACAGTGGTATCCAGAAAATTATCACTGGTGGCAGAACATTCCAGGGACAGCTTAATGGTTGGGTGGAGATTATTAAGTTCCTGATCAAAATCCTTGTGTGTGTCAGTGCCTTCTGTCCAAATTATAAACAAATCATCAATGTAATGGAAGTAAGCGAGTGGTTTGTGTGTACTGTGCCTTAAAAAGTCCGCCTCCAAATTGGCCATAAAGAGATTAGCATACTGTGGAGCCATCCTGGTGCCCATTGCTGTTCCCATAGTTTGAACATAATGTTTCCTAATAAAGCTGAAGTTGTTGTGTCAGAATGAATTTAGCAAGTTCCCCCACGATGTCAGAGTAGATGTTGTGGTCCAATCCTCTCTCATACATGTATGTACGGCATGCTGAAATGTCATCTGTATGCGGTACATTAGTGTAGAGGGATGTTACATCCATCGTGGCTAAAAGAGTATCAGGTGGTAAGTCCTTAAAACCAGAAAGTTTATGCAGGAAGTGAGTAGTGTCCTGAATGCAACTGTTCCTTTGTATAACCAGCAGTTTTAAAATAGATTCTACAAAACTTGAGGTTCCCTCTGTCAGAGTTCCATTTCCAGAGATTTATAGATGACAGATTTTACTAAGCCAGGCAGCAGATTCACAGAGTGGTCTTTCTTTCTGCTAAAGAACTGAATAGAGCATCCAAAATTGAACCGATGTGGAGCAAATTTGAAACAAAACTCCAGCTTAATATTTTTCAACAAATGACAGGTAAGCTGAAGACGGGGGCAAAATGGTAAATGTGATTCAAGAACTTGCCTTCTGCATAATGAGCAGCTCACATCCACAAACTGGTGCAGCTGCCCATTGCTTGCAATAACACTGTGTACAAGCCCTTTCGTAGATTTAGGCACCATGTTGTTTCCCCAATACTGTACACTGCATATACTTGACAGTTAACAACAATAAAACGCCCACCACACAGGAACTACAACAAATAAACCACAGCTTTATTTAGGGGGAGGGCTAGGAAAGGGAATACTGGGAATGGGATAGCTGTGAGGAAGGAAAACTGGTTGAAGGAGTTAACAGGGCCTGTAGGCCAAAACATATACTGTGCCAGCCCCCACTGGTACCAGTGTACACCCCCTATGTCCAAACTGTCCTGACTGGGTACCCAGGTTTTAAGCAGGCCTGCTGGATGCTGCACGTTGGCCAGCATTGGGGCCCCTAAAACAATTCTTTATAGAATGCTAGCAAATCTTAACCTTTATTCCCCTTGTTGTCAAGGCAAGCCCTGGGTTACTTACAGTCCTGAAGCAGGGATTTCTGGCACTGGCACAGTGGGTTCTGACAGTTCAGGGATCCACCAATCAACTGCAGAGGGCAGCAAGCAGATGGGCAGGAAAGATTTGTTAGAACAGTCTTGAAAGTCTAGCCACTTGTCCTCTTCCGACTTGCTTGGAGGTCTAGCAGCTTGTCCCCTTCATCCTGTTTCCAGGCCCGGTGAAGAGCTCAGATGCAAAGCCTACAAGACCACAGGGGACCCAGATCCAGGAGGGATGCCACAGTTTGCCTTCCCCAATGGGTCCACAGTACCCTAGCACTCAGGCATGCACCTGTGGCCCCCTGCAGCCAAGTCTGCCCCACTCGGTAGGGGGTTGCAGGTTCCATAACTGGCTCCAAGTTGCTCTGTGAAGATTCTCAGATTCCACCTTTCTCCTGAGCAGCAAAACAACAGGTTCTCAGATCCATCCACTTTCCCAGTGGCTTTTGACTAAGGACTTTCTGTCTCAGATTTGAAACTCCACCTTTTCACAGCTGACTTTCAGCAAGCTATAGGGTCCTGAAACATTGGATGCCTGCAAACCTTTTCCTTCCAATGTCCTCAGCTTCAACAGCAGTGCCCTTTTGGCTCTGGCACTCAAAGTTCCAAGCACCCTTTTCACTGGCTCAGGGTTTTTCCTCACACTGATGCAGGCTCACTGCAAAATTCCTGAATCTCCAACTCTTCCTGGAGCTTTTCACCACCAATATCTTAGGCATTCAGATGCACTATCACAGTTCTCTCAACAGAATAGAGTCCTTTTCCAGTCCTTAACCACTTGCTCGCTTGACCAAATCAAGGCCTGAAAAAGGCCTTCTGTGCTTTTACACACTCACAGCCTGAGCCCTTCTTGACACAAGAAGAGCTCAGCAAAGACAGACTCAACTGCCCAAAAAACCAAAGGTTTCACTCAAAACTCCCAGCTTCTGATTCACTGATTCTCGCTGGCAATCACAAATATTAGTCGATTTTGATTATAGATTGGTCAAGGTCTTTGGTACCTGAAATTAGTCCACACCTCTTCCCATAAGTCATCACAACCAGTTTTGGGGCGCCTGGGTTGGTGATTGGCTGTTCACTGGGGTCATAGTATCACAACATGGCTGTTCAAATATACAGTCCCACACAGTTCCACAGAAGTCCCCGCTTTGGAGTGTTCTTTCAGACAAACACTGCAGTTTATGTACATTTTTTCTCCATTATACTCTAGCTGCCCTTGCTCTTGGTTGAGTGACTGCAAGTTACATCTATTAAATACCCCTGCAGCTGGTTGCTAGCTCCAAAATACGGTCAGCCTAGGAGTAGCGACTCAGCTCATTATTATTCATGAGGCCTTATTAATATTCATGAAATGCCCCCCCCCCCGACTTTGAGTGCCTACTGCTCTCAAGACACTCTCTACAGCCCTTCCTATGGGCCTCCCCCAGGTGTCCAACCCCGTTAACTTATTTTGGGGGTCGAGAATACTGGGGAAGCATGGGACAACCACAGTCTGAAAACAATGAGCATTTCTATGCATGCTCCAAACCCCTGAGCACTTCAAGGTGCCTGAAGATGAAGCAGCCCCACGCCTAACTCCTCCAGGCCCAAACCCCAAGGAAACACCACCAGGGGCTGGGTGGAAACTGTAGAACCCTTCGGGGCCCAGGACTTGGCAGCATGAGGCAGCCAGAGAATGGGAGAAATAACAGAGCTCCTGAGGGGCAGCAAGGTAAGCCCCCACCTGTGGGGGGGTTACATTAGGAAGAAAGGAGGTGAACATAGGAACATTTGAAAATGCCAGCAGAAACAGGCCATTTTGGTCTATCTAGTCTGCTCGAGTGTGCAGCTCTCAGATGAATTTACTAGAGCTGCCCCTCCTCCCCTTTCAACATTGAGTCTTCCTCCTTCCCCCTCTCATTTCCCCAGTGCATTTCCCATCCACTGTGACTCTCCCTTTTATTCTATCCCAACCCATTTTAAAGCTGTCCACTGTTTTTGATGATACCACCTCTTCTGACAGTTTGTTCCACTTGGACACCAGTCTTTCTGTGAAAAAGTGCCTTCTCATTTCCCTTTTTAATCTTTCTCCCACTAATTTAAGACTGTGCCCATAGTGGACCCATTCCCCTTGAGATCGTAGATGCCTTCCATACTAACCTTGTTTATACCTTTAAGGTACTTGAAGGTTTTGATCATGTCCCCCCTTTCTTTTCTGTCCTCCAGGGAATACATATTGATCTCCTGCAGCCTCTCCTCATAGGGTTTGTCCTGCAGGCCCTGGATCATTTTGGTCAACCTACGCTGCTCTCTAGTAAACTGATGTCCTTTTTCGGATATGGGCACCAGAACTGAACACAGTGCTCCAAGTGCAGTCTCACTTAGGATCGGTACAATAGCAGATCGACCTCCCATTTCCTGGTGGTGATCCTCTGCATGCCAGCATCCTGGGGGCTTTGACTACTACTTTATGGCAATGTGCAGAGTGCTTCAGATCTCTTGTGATGATTACCCCAGGTCCTTTTCCTCCTCAGAACTGGGCACCTCTACCCCTCCCAGCCAGTAACTGGTCCCTGGGTTCTTAGCTCCCAGGTGCATAAACTTGTCCTTCTTGGCACTGAACCCCAGCTACTTAATACCCAACCACTTTTCGAACCTAGTCAGGTCCTCCCTGAGCTCCTGTCTCACCTTGTCTGTGTCCACTCTCCAAGAGAGCTTAGTGTTATCTGTAGAAAGGCAGATGTTACCTTTGATCCCATCTGCTATGTCACTAATAAAGATATTAAACAACACTGGGCCAAGCACTGAGCCCCGTGGGACCCTATTAGTTGCAGGTCTAGGCTTCGAGACTCCCCCCACTACTATCCTCTGGTTTCTATCTTGTAGCCAGCTTTTGACCCACCCTACCAGCTTTGCCCCAACTCCAAGGTCCAGCAGCTTATTGAGCAGTCTCCAATGTGGCACAGAGTAGAAAGCCTTGCTGAAGTCCTATACAGGACAACAACCACCTGGCCCCTGGCCACGGTCCTTGTGACCCAATCACAAAAGTCTATCAGGTTGGTCTGGCAGGATCTCCCTAAGACAAACCCATGTTGGCTTTCATCCTGGAGACCATTAATCTCCAGAAAGTCCACTAGTCTCTCTTTTAGCATTGTCTCTATTAATTTGCCAACAATGGAGGTAAGGCTTACTGGTCTGTAGTTATCTGGTTCACCCCTGGGTCCACTCTTGTGGAGAGGCACTACATGTGCCATTCTCCAGTCCTGAGGCATGTATCATGTCTCTAGTGAGGTGTTAAACAGGTCTGCTAGGGGACTAGCCAGGACTTTCACTAACTCCCTCAAAGCTGTTAGGCACACACCATCCAGTCCAGGAGATTTGTCCACCCTAAGGGTCCTAAGGCTCTTTAAAAACCCGTCCTCCTGAATTGCTCCATCTCTTTCACCCCCTTCCCTTCCAACCCCCTATTTTGACCTGTGGCACTGGTCCATCCTTCTCCCTAGTGAAAACTGAGCTGAAGTACTCATTCAGTACCGCCACCTGTTCTTCAAGCATTCCGCCCCCCTTTAATCTAACAATACCATTCTTGATACTCCTTTTCTCCCTTATGTACCTGAAAGTCTTTTTCCTCTACTTTTATCCCCTGAGCTAGTTTTAGTTTCTTCATGGCCTTTGCTGCCCTGATTGCTCTCTTGACTCACTGAATAAACCTCACTGTCTGCATCCTTCAGAATACACTTGTACGCTTGAAAGGCTGCTTTCTTTTTCCTCACTTTTGCTGCCACCTCTTTGCTGAATCAGCTTGTTTTTTTTATTCTGGCTTTCTTGCTCTGGGCCTTGGTACACATATTAGTCACCACAATCAGACCCATTTATTTATAATGGACCATTTCTGCTCCACATCCATCTCCTGACTGATTTTAGCAAAATTTCCTCTGGGATTTCACCCATCTATCCTAAGTCAGCCTTCCTAAAGTCCACTTCCTTTGTCTTAGTCCTGGCTATTTCTTTGCCCAGATTTAGGTAGAACCACACTGTGTGGTGGTCACTGCCTGCAAGAAGGTCTCCAGAATGACTTGTTCCATGAAGCCTGAGGTAGAAGTTGTCCTCATGTCCACTCCAGGTAGGCTGAAATCACCTGCTATGACTGTTTCCTTTATTAGATATCATTCTAATCTGCTACCCAATGCTCTGTCTAACTTCTCCTCTTGAAAAGGTGGCCTGCACATCACCCCTATTCTAACCTTTCTCCCCTAGGTCATCTGAAGCTGAACCCACAAGACTTCAGGTTTACCCTCAGCCTCCTCTGCCTTGGTGCATGTGATCCCTTTTCTCATGAATAAAGCTACTCCCCCTCTCCTCTTCTCTCTGTCCTTCCTGTAAATTCTATACCCAGGCATCACAAGGTCCTAGTCATGGTTTTTTGGTGGCCCATGTCTCTGTGATGACCACTATGTCCACCCCTCCCGCAGCCATCAATGTCTGAAGATCCACCATCTTGTTTCCTAGACTGCTTGCATTTAATTACACCACCTTCCACTGTGTCTCCTGTACACCTTTACCACTGACCAGCCCTATTTATCTCTCCTCTCCCTCATCCCCTCTCTCTCTCTCTCTCTCACCCCTGCTCTTCTCCCTTATTTCCTTCTGATGATTTAATGGGGGGAGGCCTGTCAGTGTCCCACACCTGGTGACTATAGTTGCTGCGCACCCTATTGTGCCCCCTCAATGTCAGTTTAAATTAAAGTTTGATGACAGATATTCCTCTAGCTTATTCTTTAAGACACTGGAGCCCTCTCTACTTAAATGTTGTCTGTCTAGTGCATATAGGTCCTTATTATCCCAAGTCCCACATCACCTCCCTACCAGCCCATACCCATTTGACTCACAAAACTCCCTTAACCAACTATTGAATTCTTCAATTCTCTATTTCCTTACAATACTAGCCCTAGGGACAGGGAGCACTTCAGAGAAGGCTACTGACCTTCCTGCCTCACTGTTAATTTTCCCTAACTCCCTAAACCTCTCCTGCACCACCTCTACCTCACACTCTGCAAAGCCATTTTTACCCAGGTGTACTATAATGTGAGTTTTTTTATGCACCTGCCCTACACACTTAGTTATAAAAGGCCCCACTCTACCTGCCGTCATGCCCTTCACACTCTCCACCCACCGATGGTGAAGTCTTGCCCCGTATCTCCCCATCTCACCCCCTTCACTACTGAATCTCCCAGGATAACGACCCTCCCACCATTTTCCCATCCATACCACCCATTCTGCCTTCCCTGCTTCACAAGTCCCCCTATTACTTTCATTTTCCTCTGAGGTCCCTCCCCTCCCACATATCCAGCTTCCCCATCCCCCTGCATGTCCCCTGTGTTGCATTTTCCTTTTGGCTCTCCTTCTTCCACACCTCCAGGCTCCCCATCTAGGTTACCCCTCTCAAATCCCATGTGGCGATCCTTCTGCTCACTGCTGCTCTCCACCCTCATCCCCTTCCCCCTTCCTTCCTCATTCTCCCCCTTGCCACTGTCTTTGGGTTCTATGTTTTCACGATCCCCTACCTCTCCAACTATCTCCTGTTTCTCCAAACCAGAAAGTACTGCATACCTGTTCAAAGAGGGCCCCCCATATCAGGACATACCTCTGTTCTCCCTCCCCATCCTTTTCCCCTTTTACATTGCACTGTTTCATTTACCCACCTTCCCTTTCTCATTACCTCCTGCCAAACCCCTGCTCTGGTTCCACAGGATTCTTGGGGAGAAGATGTTCCTGGACATTTTGGCATCCTCCCTGTTTTCATCCTGTGCCTGTCTATTTGGCCCTGAGCAGCACTTACCTGCTCCTTCAGCCAATGTGCTTCCTTCCAGCCCCCCACTTCCCAGCTCCCACTTAGCCTCCTTATCTCTTCCCTAAGTTGCTCAAGGTTTCTACACACTGGACAGCCCCCTGCTTTCCACATTGTTCCCAGAAAGACTGCAGCCCCACATCCACTGCAGTTGACCACCCTCCCTTACCCAACCTGTGCCCTGTACCTTCCCTCCCCCCTCCTCCATGCCTCCCAGCTATCCTGTTGTCTGCTCCAGCTCCCAGGTTCCCACATCCTCCCTGGTTAGCCTGCACTCAGTCATAGGGTGTGGGACTTTCAAAGCATTAGACACAGGCAGACAATTTTATGGTGCATAAAAAAATGCCAGGATAGCATTCATCATTTTATTAGATGAGAAAAGGTTTAACAGAAAAATAAAGAAGGTTAGTTTTGCCACACAATGGTAGTGTGAGAGCACCATCTCACAAGGTCTTGCACCTCTCCTGGTCAGTTCTTCACTGATCACCCTATTTTCTTTCATTTCCTTGGGGTGGTATTTTTAAGAATATTAGGGCCCCTACCCATCACAGGGGTCACCCTGTGACATTCCTCCCCACCTAAGAGGGAAATCAGCTGCTGGTTGTACAAGGATCTATACTCATCCCAACACGGGGTATGGTGGAGCTCTTCCCCAGGGTCCCTTTAAGCAGTATATTTCATTCCTACAATACTAAAAAAAAAAATTGCATTTTCTTTTACCCTGGGGCTATTCTGTTCAACCTAGCAAACCTCTAAGTAAACAGTATAGAATTAATAATCATCATGAGTCAAAGCTGACTGGAAATATACAAATTCCTTTCATTACCAAAATGCACATTTTGCTTTGGTACTATCATGCATCCACTTTCTAGAGTGCACGTTCTGATAGTAAACTTTCAGAGGTCATATTATGTTTGAGCAGAGGAAAAGATATAAATAGATCAACAGATTTAGAAATAGATCAGAGAAGATGAAGAAATCGCCTGAAGGTGGCCAACTCTCTAGTCATTGGAAGATATTTGGAGCAGATAGAAAAGAAAGACTGATGCAGCACAGAAGAGAAAAGAATAGTATATAGAGGATACCATCCACCTTCACACCTTTCTGGCAGGTGCTGGAGCTATGGCCTGTGGCCCTTTCAGCATAGGTATCCACCTTCCCATCTTTCTGGAAGGGGATGGAGGTATGGCCCGCCCTCATCCATAAGCTCCACCCCAGGGTCCCTTTATTAGATTTCTTAGCACAAGTTATCATTTCAAACTTTCATAATCTTTCTTTACCCTGGGGTTATTTACAGCACTTAACAGCTGCACAGTACCATATATTGCTGATAGTAACCTCATTAGGACATATTCAGAAGAACAATTTGTTCAAAGGAAGGAATATTAATCAGCAGTTTTATGCTGTTCCCTGTCTTTCTAGTCTTACATTTCTGTGTGGCCATTTCTACTGGCCCATACCCTAACCTGGATTTCTCAGGACCCTAAATTATACATGTTCCCACGTTATATACCCTTCTGGAGCCTATTATCCTATGTGGGAGCCTCCCATATCTCCAAGGGTGCCACTTCTTATGGTCTTCCACCCTCTGGGGCACTCCTCTCATACGTCCCATAATTTCCCCTTGATGGCTGATAGCCCTGCCCTTCAAATAGATCGCTACTTGCCGGTACATCCCTGGCCAGTAGTAATATGGGGTAATTTGTTCCCAAATTTCCCCATGATCTAAGGGCCTAGCATTGGTGCATGCAGACTCCAGCACTTCCCTTCTATAAGCACTGGGCACCACTATCCTTGCATCTACTTGCCTGGTACAGGGATTTGGACTCATATGGTACAGTACGCCCTCCTTTAACTCATACCAACTGGGTGACTAGGGGTGACTAGGGAGGTGGATCAGGGGAGGGCAGTGGACATGGCCTATCTGGACTTCAGCAAGGCCTTTGACACTGTGCCACATAGAAGACTATTACACAAACTGGGGAATATGGGTGTGGGCAGGACAGTAGTGTGGTGGGTAGGTAACTGGCTGGGTGGCAGGACACAGAGGGTGGTGGTAAATGGCTGTCACTCCACAGAGGGAAGAGTGACCAGTGGGGTACCACAGGGATCAGTGTTGGGACCGGTCCTATTCAACATCTACATCAGTGACATTGCGCAGGACCTAGAAGGCAGAATTTCACTGTTCGCTGATGACACAAAGCTCTGTAACAGAGTAGACACACCAGAGGTGTAGACAGAATGAAAGGACCTGCAGAAACTTGAAGAATGGTCAGGGGTTTGGCAGTTGAAATTCAATGCAAAGAAGTGCAAGATAATGCATATGGGGCACAAAAATCCTGGCACAATATATCAGTTGGGGGGTGAGGATATAGCATGCACCAAGCAGGAAAGAGATCTTGGGGTTATCATCTCTGATGACCTCAAGGTAGGGAAACAGTGTGGCAAGGCAGCAGGTAAAGCAAATAGGATGCTGGGTTGCATAGGCAGGGGCATCACCAGCAGGAAAAGGGAGGTCATAATTCCACTAGACAAGACACTAGTGAGGCCCCACCTGGAGTACAGTGTACAGTTCTGGAGACCTTACCTACGTAAGGACATAGACAGGGTAGAGAAGGTTCAGAGGAGGGCAACAAAGATGGTACATGGATTGCATCACAAGTTCTATGAGGACAGGTTGAAGGAACTGAACATGTACTCCCTGGAGGAGAGGAGGGAGAGAGGGGATATGATAGAGACATACAAGTATCTTACAGGGAGGAACAGGGTGCAGGAATACACTATTTTTAAGTGAAAAAGATGTTCCAGGACTAGAGGGCATGGGATGAAGTTGGAGGGAGGACGATTCAGAGGAAACGTGAGGAGAAGAATTTCTTCACAGAATGGGTGGTGGACAAGTGGAGCACCCTGCCAGAGGAAGTGGTGGGGGCTGAAACAATCACGGGATTTAAGAATGCATGGGATAGACATAAAGGAATTCTGGAGGTCAGGGGTAAGGGGCAACAGACTTCTAGGAAAACATAAACTGAACTTACAAGCTCAAATGGGCAGACTGGGTGGGCCATAGGCCCTTATCTGCCGACACTGTCTATGTATCTATGTACCACCACGATTGCATTCTTCTCCCATCATTACCTCCGCTACTTCCTTTCTTGGTAGCATATGTACTCAGCTGAGCCACCTCAGGATCTCCTGCCTGTAATTTTCTCCAGCAGGCACAAGACATACCAGTAATGATCTTGGTATCACATTTTAACATATAAGTCCCTTCAGCCTCCCTGGCCTCTTCTGACTTGATTGAAGACTTCACCCCAGGAGGCACAAAGTCTGCAACAGTCTTACCTGGGGCCTTATATGATGTTGTCACCTCTCCAATGTCCTCAATCCAGTACAATCCAGGAAATACTGGTAGGATAGGAATTTCCATCTCTGAATCCGACCACTCCATTAGGGGTTCCTCATCATCCAGAGCCCATGGATCTTCCCCCTTGGATTCCTCTCTGGTCTCCTCTATATAGACCCTCTCAAGCAGCTCCTCACATCTGCGCTTCGTTTCCCTCCAGCATCTATCTGCATCAAGCCAGTGCTCATTCATCCAGCGAATAAGTCTCCTCAGGTCAGCCACCTGGTCCCATGGTGCCTCGCCTAGGCCACCATCTCCAGTCCTCATCTCCACTGGTGCCATGCACTGTGTCTGCATCTCTCCTGAGGTACTAGGTCTAGCACCCCTGACTGAGTTCTCCAAGGATCCCTCAGACACTCAGCCAGGACATCCCACTTTTAACACCGTCTCAGGGTCGAAGTTCAGGAGACAAATTGCAAGCCAACAACCAAACTCAGTAGAGCTGGGAGAGCTATACTGAGAGGATGTATAGCTAGCATGTAGAGCACAGAAGATAGCGAAATTTACTTTTTAGTATTTATTTTTTACTCTGTGGCAGCTTTGTTGGGAAGAACATTGTTGGAGCTCGGGAGAGCTAGTATTTACTTTATGTACAGTTTAATAGATATTTTTCTTGATTTTGATTTCTTTTTTGGATTATTTATTCTGAAATTAAAAATATATGCTTTAAAGAAAAAAAATATTACACAAAAGACTTGTGTGTTTTACACTCAAACCACTGTGTTGTGTTGTCTATTCCCACATCCTCCCACACACCCACCTTACTATGTTACTGTGTAGTTTCCTGTTATTATTTCCTCAAATAGGTTGACCCTAGACAGGAACATCTGTCAGCTGCTTGTTGTCTTCCTGTTCCCAGGACCTCTTCAACATAAAAACCATCATCAGCTCAGGACTCTCCACCATCAACATACAATCCCCACTCCAACAGGATTTTGACAGGGTACAAAACTGGTTCCAGTCAAGCCAACTAAATACCAAGAATATTGTCGCTATAACATTTGGTTCAAGACAGAAACTGGCTATGCTTCAGTCCCCCCTTCCCTTCCTTCTCCACCCTGGATGGCTCCCCCCTTTGCAAAGGTCCCTGCTTTCAAATACCTAGGGGTTTGGCTAGACAACCACCTTGATTTCTCAACCCATATAGACACCATCTGTACCAAATTCTGCCCAAAACTTGCAGTCCTCTACTGTCATAAAGACCAGATGGGTGCTGGTTACAGAAATGATTCTCCCAGTTATAGACTATACTGATGTGGTCTATGGCACTGCCCCCACCACATTCCTTTCAAGACTTGACACTCTCCTATATTCCTTCTGTCGCTTTGCTACTTCTGCCTCTCCCCTCACTCACCACTGCCTTCTCTATCCCTTTCTCTCCCTTTTTCCATTACCACTTAGGAGGATGGTCCACTGTGTCTCCCTCATTTAAAAGTATTGGCTTGGGACTCTTCCTCCTTACCTCTCCTCCTGCTTAACACCTATAAACCCTTCAGCTTACTCCTACATTACAGAGACCTGCAATCCTTCTCTCTTCCACACCTCCACTCTGCGGCGGGTCAGTCTGCCTTCTCCTATCATCTACCTCTCTTCTGAAATCAACTCCTTTCTGACCTTCATCTATCTCCCTCACTATTTTCCTTCAAAAGACTCCTCAGACTTCTCCCCTCTATCCAGTGTTCCCACCTCCCCTATCCACCGCTGCCACTATGCTCCCACACCCCTGCCAAACAAAATTCCTTCCCACTCATGAATTTTTTTACAGCACTCATGAATAGATATTTATGATATATAATTTTCGTGAATTTTTACAGCAAATGCAGCTTCCACTACTGGCTTCTCCTTGTCCTAAGCTATGTATTCACCAGTCAAAAAATGTTATACTTTAAGGCCTCGATAGTCAAAGCGGTTGCGCATGGCGCAACAGGATTGCGCATGCACAAATGCGGAGATGCTCCATAGAGCGATATTCAGTGGTAGCAACTGCACAGCGCAAGCAGCAGTGTGCCAATGTGCAATAGAAATGTATGCATGTGCAAGGGCAGGGGGCAGACCCATGAATATGCAGCACAGTGCGATATTCAACCCCCGACAAATGGTGCAAGCGAGGAGCAACTGCCAGTTGTGTGGAGCAGACTTGAGCCTATAAAAGCAGGGAGCAAGTCAGAGGAGGGCACTTGCACCAGAGGGGAGCAGGACAGTGGGAGACAGGCGTGGGGCAGGGTTGGGCTACTGCCACACGTCCACTCGCAACACCACACAGTACTGCACAACAACATACACACACACACACCCAGTGGCACCCGCAGAGGTACCAACGGGTGCTAGCACGCAGTCGTGGATCAGGACGTAGGGCACCGTGCAATATGCGCAACCAGTGTTGTGTAGGCATCATCACGCACACACCACATGGGCCATCTGCCGGGCAGGTGCGTACACGGGCAGCATGTGGCACAACACACGGCTGCCATGACCATGACATGCACACACACACACACACACAAAACACCCATGTGCACACAGGGCAGTGGCTGCAGACAGCAGACAGGGTGGCTTGCACATCAGGTCTGCCGCACAGACACACGGCCTACGGACAGGGATGCTTGCGTGCATAACCGCACAGAACCCAGGCTATGTAGCGGCCCCAGGGGTCTGCGACCACCCCAGTTGTTGAACTGCAGGACCGTGACTGGGTCTTCGCAGGGATCTGCAAGCTCCCAAACAGGCTCGAACCAGGTGTGCCTGGGATGCCCACAGTGGAGCATGGTGTCGACACAGTTGGGGTCGCCCGACGCCGGGGCCGTTGGGTGGACATTGCACTCCGCAGTGTTTGTGACAGTTGGCCACACCCTGTGGCAGCCAGTGGGGCAAGGCCAACTCAGATTGCATTGGCAGTGCGGTCCAGGACTGTGGTCGTATCCTCCCACAGGCACTGTACATGCTCCACGACTCGCTCGTTGCCCCTCTCACACTGCTCGGCTGCCTGGTGCACCTCTGCGCAGAGTGCGCACACCCCAGCTATGAGCAGCACTTGTTGCTCCACAGAGGCCCGCAGCAATCAGGTGTGCTCAGCCAAGGGTTCGGCTCCCAGGGGGGCATGGGCATTGCGCCAACCCACCGGTGTTGTATGACCGCACTGCATGGCCCCCCCACTCAGGTGGGTGCTGCACAGCGGGGTCCTCATGGGGTTGGGCATTGACAGGTGCTTCAGCGGCGGACACAGCACCTGGCCTCTCAATGTCTCCAGCTGTCTTCTGCTGCCACCCCTCCGGCCCCTGTGCACTGGCCAGCACCTGTGCGGGTGCACCGCCACCCTACGCCGCTGTGCCTGTGTATACAGTAGTACCAGGGACAGCAGTGGGCAGCTGTTCCACTGCCAACAGGCCACCGGCCATGCTGCCAGTGATGGTGGGTGGTATGGGTGTCTCTCCCCGACATGACCCCTGCCGTCCAGGACTATGGTCATATCATCATCAGTGTCGGACCCCGCCCCGATCTGTGTCTCCGCACAGAGCATGCCATGGCTGGCATCTCACTGGAATATAGCCAGGGCCTCATCCGCCACCACGCCCAGGACATCCGGCTGGACAGTGGTGGCATGCTGCAGCCTTTCGGGCCCTTCAATGCCCATGGAGATGGATGACTGGTCCTCTGGGGGTGTGCAGGCTCCCATGACAGCCGCAGGTGCCCCTGCCACCACATGCTGGTGAGCCGGTGCTGTAAGGGAACACAGATGTGTTAGAGCTGCTGACTTGACAGGCCCCTGCCCCTGCCCCCAAACCCACCTACCCACCCTCCCCATACCTACCATGCAGTGATGGGCTCCCTCCGGTCTGGAAGCCACCATCTGGCACACCCTCGGCTGCACTGTGCCGCACGGTGGCCACCACCAGCTCCTCCTGTGCCATGAGCTGTGTCACGGTGGCCTTACCCCCACCTGTGGCTGACCTGGCAGCCCGTATTGCTGCCACCTTTTCCTTGATCCGACACTTGTTGGTGCCCACCTTTTACTTGCACTCCTGTGCAGACCACTGGTGACTGCTCTGCTGGCTCACGGCCTCCGCAACCTCCTCCCAGGCTGTGGCCCTGGCCTGGGGTATGCCAGTGGTGTCACTCAGCAACAGCTCCCTGTTGAGGTGCGCCTCGAACAGGGCATCTGCCTCAGTTCTCATAAAGTTGGGCCTGCGCTTTCGGGCAGGCCAATGCTCCTCACTCTCCTCGTGCTCGGACATGATGCTACCTGTGGACATGGACATTTGGTTAGTGGCTGCAGCAGCCCACCCCAGCCATCCAGCTTTGGCAGGCGCAACTTACCTCTGATGGTTGCAATACCGGTCCAAGGCCTGTGCTGTTGTGCGGCACCATTATAGTGCATCGCAAGCAAATGGGCTGATACGCAATGGTAATGACATGCAAATGTCCCCATTGCACCATGGATAGGCAGATGAGCTCATCTGCATATGACGGCTGAATATCGCACTCTTTCACATTGCGCAATGGACTTGCTCTGGTGCATGTTGTTGCACGATGCCGTGACATGTGCAGTGCACCCTTGGTAACGTACATGCGCCACGGAATATGCTACCTCCTATTGTGCAGCGTGCACTAGGTGCACTATGGGGGACATTGTAGCCACTGTGCCATGGACCCTATGGCGCTGGGTCGCTATCAGACCTATGGCACCCATGCACTATTGGGCTTATGGCACTCGGGCGCAATTGGGCCAATGGTGCTCAGGTGCTATTGGGCCTATGGTGCTCAGGCTCTATTGGGCCTATGTCACTCAGGTGCTATTGGGCACATGGGGCACTGTACCTTCTTGGCCCTCTTGTGCACCATGCATCATGGGCCCTATAGCACTGCCGTGCACATTGCACGTGCTGACCCCTGCCCTATGCCCTCTTGGAACCCCTGCCCCACATGCCAGTGTGGCCACACCCATGCCACGCATCTCTGTAAATGTGCAATTGCCTCATGCAGTGCATCTACGTGTGAGCCGTGCATTTCGAGCACGTTGTGCACGTGTGCTACTGAGCGCCATTTTGTCCTGCAACTTTGCTGTGGCACCATACCACATAGCACAGTAGCCAGGTCACGTAAGTGGTGCCAGGTTGAGCTTGTTAACCTGGTGGCCCAGGTGGAGCACCATGCTGCCAACTTGTTTGGCCTGCTGCCCCTACTGAGACCCAGGACGGAGGTGTGGCAGGATATTGCAGACGGGCCGGTCCAGGCCACTGGTGTGCAGTGCACCAGGGAGCAGTGCCACCACTGGTATGGGGACCTGGCTAGTACGGACCCAGAGAGGCTGAGGGTGCTGCAGGTGCACGTCCGGAGGGGGGCCATGACATGGCCAGGTAAGTGGGCTCTACCTGGGCTGGCTGGGCCGCATGCCATGCCAAGTGGGGCCTGCCATTGTGTGCCCTGTGGCATGGCATTGTCAGTCACTGAGTGTGCTGTGCCACTGCCCTGCAGCCGTGCCCGGCCAGGGTGCACTCTGTTCTTGGGGGGTGAGGGCAGTGGGCTCATGCAGTGGCTGTGTTCCTTTTTAATTTTACTTTATTTTTTAGAGGGAAATAACAAAATTCCAACATATCATTTTAAACTAGAGCTATAACAAGGCAAATAAGACAAAAAAAAAAAAAATTGTATGTATGCTCCAAGCTATTTACATGCCAATGATTAAAAATAAAAAAGAATTACTAAATCCAAAGTATTAAGATTTTTTTTTCTAAGTCCCAATCTATCCAGTCTGCAAGCTGTAGTAAGAAAGAAATAAAGGGGGAGAACATGTTATTTATTCAAACTGGATGGTACTGTGTTACTTCTATCTCCTCCTGTTCAAAATCTGAACCCAAGTCAGGCATCTTAATATTCTTTTCAAAAAACAGACGTGCAGCGTCTTGATCCTCAAAATAATAAACCTTCCCTTGGAACTGAACTCTCAGGTGAGCTGGCGCTAATAAAGCAACTGGAATTCTGGCTTCTTTTAACTCTGACATAATGGCTAAAAACCTTTGCCATCTTCACTGCATTTGCAAACAGAAGTCCGGATAAAAATGTATCCGGGTTCCCTCATATATCATATTTCTTTTGCCTAGCCATCTGGAGAATCTTATTTTTTTCAGCCAGTGTTAGAAAAGTAATGATAATATACCTTGCGCCTGATTCTCTCTCCGGTAGATCCTTAGAAATACGTGAAGGACGAAACACAAATTCCAAAGTAAAAGAAGATTCCAAAGCAAAAACTGCACTAAGCGCTGCTTCCACCACCTCCTCCTTCAATTCTTCATTTAGCACATCACCAGGAAATCCAATAAGCCTTAAATTACGTCTCAATATATTATTCTCCAAATGCTCAATCCTAGCTGCCTGTGCCAATTGTTCATGTAGCGCTGCATTAACCGCCCCTTCTAAAGTTAATGTTAATGCCGATACTGCCTTTATCTCCTTTTTGTTAAGCTGGACTGCTTTTTCTGTGTTCTCCAATTGAGAAGAAATTTCACTCAAAGCAGTCTCTATCCGAGACGTTGACTGTCTTACTTTAGATTGAAACCCAGATAGTAGGGCTTGTATAGATGCCAATGTAGGTTTAGTTGCTGCTTTCGATTTTACACCCACTTCTGGGCAAATAACTATCCCAGGAGAGCTCCCTGCTCCTTCCTCACCAAGCTGTCCCGTAGGCCCTAGGGCAGGAACACCTCTCCCAGCAAACTTCGAGGAAACAAACTTTTCCATCATTTTCGCCAATAAAGACTGCTCAACCACCCTCGAGAATTCTTACAAGCAAAAAAACCCAAAAAAAACAGTACAGTGGTGTATTTAGAGCGTCTTCCAGCTTCTAAACTTGAGGAGCTCCACACAAACGCGTCTATCAAGGAAATAGCTCAACAGCACCCCCCCATGCTGTGGCTGTGTTCTGATGTGTGTCTGTCTGTGTTTCTGTCCTAAGACCTGAAGACCTGAGGAGGGCCAGGGCAGCAGGGGCATCTGGTGGGCCACAGCAGGCAGCTGCAGGCCCATCGGCTGCTGGTGATGGACCGAGCGGGCGTGCAGAGGCGGGACCAGCATGCACAGCACCACGAAGGGCAGGTAGGCACTGTGCATTCCCCCAATTTTGTGCTGGGTGGGCCACATGGGTGAAGGTATGGCCTTGTTCTCCTCTGCCTTGTGCAGTGGCATCTGTGTTCAGCACACGGTGCAGTGTGCATGGTGCCATGGGGCAGCCATTGCACATGTGTGGCATCTGTTGGTGGTCTGGGTATGCATCCAGCTCACACTTGTGCCACTGTGGTTCCACTGCAGCACCATGCCACCTGCCTGCCTGCCGCTGTGCTGTTGGATGGCCCTTGGGTGGCAGTTTCCAGCACTGTGCACTGATGTGGCTTGCCGGGTTGGTGGCAGGCATAGGCCCACCCACTGCAGGTGGCCAGGGTGCCACTCCAGGGGTGTGTGTTCTCACTGTCCACTGTGCAGGGGGCTAGGATGATATGGACATGCACCGATCACCTGTCCCTTCCTCTGCCATAGGTGTCTGGAGGGGTTCCCGCATGCCTTTGTACTGCCGTCTGCTGCAGCAGATTATCTTCATCACTTCGCACATGATGGAGATAGCGGATCAGACTCAGTGAATGCTGTTATGGGACTGGCGCAGGGGGAGGTGCCAGGCGCCGGCAGGACGTGGCCAGCCATGATGTTCCCCAGCCCCCTTCCCGCCTCTTGTCCTCCCTTCCCTCATCCACCTGTACAGGCCCTGTCCCCTGACACCTTCCTTCCCTCACCTACCCTCACCCTTGTTTATGAGTGTTTGTACAGCTGTTTTTCTATTGTTTGATTACATTTGTTACTTGTTTACCCTTCTGTGTCTGTGTCTGCTTTGTAGCTGGCGTGGGGGTCCTTGCTGCAGTAGTGTGGTGGGTGGCCATGTGGTGTGCCTGTGTCATTGTGTGGAGCGTGCATGGTGGTGGCATGCCCCTCGGTCTGTGGCTGTGCCTTGGAGTGGCCATGGGCTGGCTGTTCATGCTGTGTGGCATGTGTGTGGTGGGTGCCATGTGCCAGGGTATGATTTGCTGTTGTCCGGGTGGCTGCGTGCCATCCGGTGGGTGGTGGACTAGGGTGCTTGCCCCTGGACGTCAGTGCTGCCTGTGCCCTGCATCCCCCATGGGGGTGCAGCTGCATGCTTGTGCTCCATGTGCAGTGGTCACCTGTGTGCTGGATGTGTGTTCCTGGCCTGGTGCCCCCACCTCCCCGCAGTGTACCCCCTTCCCCATTGCCTGGCTAGCTGCTGTGCCTGTAGCTGTTCCTGCTGTGCCTTGGCACATCTTCCTCTGCCCCTTGAACATCCCTGATGTGCTATGGTGCATTTTTATTTGCTCCCTGGCACACCTATCACTGCACCATGGTGCGATGTCTGCAATATTCAGCCATGTTGCGCTGATGCATGTTGCAGTGTGCAACCATTAAATATCGCACTCACTGTGCCATTGCACAGTTGGGTTGCGCTGAGCTGGGGTTGCGCCTGCCTTTGGCACATTTCTGAATATCCAGCCCCAAGTCTTTCCATGCTAACTATTGTTGTCTCACCAGTAATCTCTGTTAGCCGATTTTATTATCAATGATTTTGTCTTTTTGTTCTCATTATGTATAACTGTATTATGTGTTGGCTGTTTTTATTGTCAATGATTGTTCTCATTATGTGTAACTGTATTATCTTGTGTTCCTTACCCCCAGATCGCACCTGGAAATGAGCCTCTGCTCAGTGTGCCTTTCCCCATTACCAAATTTTTAAATAAATAAATAAGACCTCTCAGATTTCCTATAGAACAAGTTGTACAACTTTAATCAATCGACATCTGCATTTGGTGTGCTAACATCTCTAGAAACAGCCAAGACTGTCTGTGAAATTCAACTGAGCTATCCAAGTCTAAGAATGGTAGCTCTAATGAGTTGGCCTTGTATAGCTAGAGATCTCAGCAAGTACACACTGAGCTGAGATTTTAGTTATTGATTTATTTATTTATAACCTGTAAGGTTTTCTGAGGTGGGGATAACAGGGTACAATACAATACAGCAGCAAAAAATCAAGCACCACGAAAAACCTGAGCAAATTCACACAAATATCACAGGCTAGTTGCAATTATGACTTAAATTTATTGATAAATAAAGATAAAAATGACCTGAGAGTACGTAGCAGGACTTTTTCATGCTCAATACTAGCGCTTTATTACTTTTGTGAGTTTACTCAGAGTTTTCATGGTGCTGGATGTTTTTTTGCTGCTACTGTACATTGAATTCTAGTGATCCTAACATATGACAGTGGGGTCCTTGAGCGGCTCTTTGTATTGCAGGATTATAATACAGTACATCAGTTTGACAAATACAAAACACAGAATCCTGACAGTTTCAAGTGTAGCAGGACAAGTTTAGTAGTAGCAATGTTCAGGTTTGGTCACAGCCTGGGAAATAAGATCCCAGACCTGCAGGCAATAATGTCAGAGGCTAAACTGGACATAGTAGCAATTAGTGAGATGTGGTTTACCAGTAACCACACTTGGGAGACTTCAGTACCTGGCTATGTATTGTTCAGAAGAGACCGAGGTGCAAAAAGGGGGGGGAGGAGTGGCCCTGTATGTCAATGAAAATATCAAAGCTACAGAAATTCAGAATACACATAAGGAGCCAGAAGAACTGTGGGACACCCTGGAAACAGGAAATGGGACAGCCATAAGAACTGGGGTTGTCTACAGGCCCCAGACCAGGGGGAGGACATAGACACATTACTGTTAGAAGATATACAAAACATGACAGCTAAAGGGGAGGTTCTGATAATGGGAGACTTCAACATGCGGATACAGATTGGTCAATACCAGCAGGAATATCTGCCAGAACTAGACACATAGTGGATTCCCTGCAGGGAGGGCCTCAAACAACTGGTACAACAACCCACAAGAGACAGGGCTATCCTAGATCTAGTACTGACTAACAGGAAGGGATCACAGATCTCCAGGTAGAAGGTCACCTGGGGCCCAGTGACCATCACATGGTATGGTTCAATTTGGCTACTACATCTAAATCATCCCATTCCAAGGCAAAATATGGGACTTCAGAGGAGCTGACTTTGATAAGATGGCCAACAGAGTTAAGCTAGCCCTGGCAAAAAGAAAACATGGTGAGGGTACAGGCAAAGTGGGCAAGCATTAGGATGCAATACTTGAAGCAACATCCCATTGTGTTAGACAGAAAAGGAAGTACAAAAAAAAGGAAACCACTTTGGTTCTCAAATACAGTAGCAGAAAAGGTCAGAGCCAAAAGGCTGGCCTTCAGGAAATATAAGGAACACAGCGGGATGAAGATAGGGAGGCATACCAAACTGCCGAAGGGAAGCAGGGAAGGCAGTAAGGCAGGCAAAGTCCCAAACTGAGGAAACACTAGCATGAACAGTAAAGAAGGTGACAAGACTTTCTATAGATACATTAGTGAAAGGAGAAAGTCCAGAGGGTATTGCTAAGCTCAATGGAGAAAAGGAGCATGTGAGGAGGAGGACCATGTAAAAGCATCTATCCTAAATAGATACTTTTGCTCAGTATTTACTGAAGAGAGGTAGGGCAGGGCCCACAGCTTAGCACCATGGACACAGGGGGGAGGGAGGTGAGCACTACTCCCTTTACAAAAGAAAGGGTCCTACAAGAGCTTGCTAAGCTCAGGGTGGATAAGGCAATGGGACCTGATGACATACATCCCAGGGTACTTAAGGAGCTAAAGGTGGAACAAGCAGAGCCATTAGCAGAACTGTTTATTGAGTCTCTGAGCACAGGAGAGGTCCCAGAAGACTGGAGAAGGGCTCATGTGATCCCGCTCCACAAGAGTGGTAGCAGGGAGGAGGCAGGGAACTACAGACCAGTCAGTCTTACCTCAGTAGTGGGCAAGATTATGGAGGCACTCCTTAAGGAAAGGATAGTCAACACCTGGAATCCATAGGGGCACAGGATCCAAGACAGCATGGGTTTACAAAAGGAAGGTCCTGTCAAACTAATCTCATAGATTTCTTTGACTGGGTAACCAGAGTGGTGGACCAAGGGAGCAGTTGATGTTGCCTACCTTGACTTCAGCAAAAGCTTTTGACACTGTTCCACATAGAGATTGATAAATAAGCTGGGTAGGCTCGGGGTGGGTCCGAAGATGGTCAACTGGGTGGCAAACTGGTTGACGGGCAGAAAACAAGAGTGATGGTAAATGGTATACAGTCAGAAGAGATGCAAGTCACAAGTGGGGTACCTCAGGGATCAGTCCTGGGGCCAGTCCTCTTCAACATCTTCATTAGTGACCTTGCAGATGGACTAGAGGGTAAGGCTTGTCTGTTTGCAGATGACACCAGATCTGCAACAGAGTAGATGATCCAGATGGGGTGGGCGGAATGAGAAGAGATCTGGATAAACTAGCCAAATGGTCAGAAGAGTGGCAACTGGATTTAATGCAAAGAAGTGCAAGATCATGCACATAGGGAAGAGAAACCCTGAAGTCACCTATAGGCTGGGAGGGAGTTGCTAGCAGTCACAAGGAAGAAAAGAGCTTGGGCATCATCATCACTGATGACCTGAAATCATCAAGCACACCTCTAAAGCAGTAGGTAAGGCTAGAGGGTGTTAGGGAGATATTAGTGGGGGTATCACAAGTCATAAGAGGGAGGTAATAATCCCTCTTTACAGACACTAGTTAGGCCCCATCTGGAGTACTGCGTGCAGTATTGAAGGCCACCTTCACAAGGACATTAACCAAATTGAGGCAGTCAGAGAAGGGCAACCAAAATGGTGCAGGGACTGCATCAGGCGACATATGAGGACAGATTAACAGAGCTCAATATGTATACCCTTGAGCAAAGGAGGAGAGAGGTGATATGATCGAGGCATTCAAATACCTTAAGGGCATTAACAAGGTGAAAGAGTCTAACATGTTTAAATATAAGAAAAATAGCAGGACAAGAGGACACAGCATGAGATTAGAGGTGGGCCGATTAAGGGGGAATGTGAGGAAATTCTTTTTCACAGAAAGGGTGGTGGATGCATGGAACGGCCTACCTCAAGAAGTGGTGGCTATGAATACAGTGCAGGGCTTCAAACAGGCATGGGATAGGCATAAGAGAGCAATACAAATGAGTATGAATAGATAGGCCACTGACAGAGCAAAGGCCGATGGCACATTTATAAGGTAGAAAAAGAAATGGGCAGACTGGATGGGCCTTGCGGTCCTTCTCTGCCGTCAACTTCTATGTTTCTATGTTTCTAAAGCAGTTACATGGTGAATGGATATTACATAGCTTACAGCACTGTTTTTAAATTAAAAATAATTTGTCTAAATTTAGGCACTGGATGGTAGCTTGTTCCACAACCATGGCCCCTCATATGAGAAGATTCATTCTCCAGTCTGTGGTTTCATCCTGGTAATAGTGAATTCATTGGTGACAGTGGAACACAGATTATAATGTCTGTTTTGTATTTGAAGGAGGCCATGAAGTGTCTCAGGCTCTTTGTTTTTATTATATTGAATAGTTGACTGTGCCACTGTCAAGTTATTGTCCAGTTTTCTGGGGGGGGGAGGGTAGGATGTCCATTTGGGAGTACAGTTGACAGTGGTGGGTGAGTCTTGGTGTATTTAACACAACTCTGTATACAGTTTGTATGTTGTATATAACTGCTTCTTTTTGAACAGACCCCTGTAAACAATGGCACCATATTGTTAAAGTGGAAGCACTGTATGAGTAGCAGAAAAAAAGAGGCTCATGGAAGATCCCATTCCTTGTGTCAGCGTGGACTTTCCAGGTAGGTAAAAAAAACAGGTCCTAAAACTGTCTAGGTACAAACAGGACAGCTATCTGATACTAAAGTTTCTCAAGTCCATGTAGAAGAGTTTCTTGTCATTGCTTAGGTTATTCAGTGTTTACAAACACAGAGAGGCTAGAGTTACCCACAATAGAGGGGGGCTCTGCAGATAAATACTTCTACAGACCCTAAAAAGATTCAGGGGACCGGGAGAAGATCTTCATAGAGAGACTGAAGGAGCTAAACATGTACCCACTAGAGACCAGGGGAAAGAAGGGACATGATAGAAACTTACAAGTACCTGAACAGGATAACAAACTCTGGCCAGAGCTGATAGGGCTGCATCTGAGGAATTTGGGGTAAAAATATTGAAAATTACCAAAGTTATGAGCCGGCGTTAGCAAAAGGTAATGTAGGCTCATAAATTTGTCGTTTTGTAATATTTTTACACCAGGTTTTCAACATCACCTTGTTATGACCCTGGCTCATGAAGCAGAGCAGACACAATTTTCAACACCTGGTTTAAAGGTGATTTCATGCAAGGACCGCAAAATCACAATTTGGGATGTGAAGAAACATTTTGGCAAGTATTTGAAACATGACAGCTGTCACATTTATGAGGTGCTGTAAAGATATGGCTATGTTGTAAATTTGGTGTAAAAATATTGAAACTTACCTAAGTTACGAGCTTGCATTTGCAAAAGTCAGTGTAGGCTCATAACTTGGTTGTTTTTAAATATTTTTACACCAAATTTTCAACATAACCTTCTTATGACCCCACATCATTTAGAAGGGCAGAGAAAATGTTTAACTCCTGCCCAAAAGGTGATTTTGCACAGGGACTGCAAAATCACCTTTCCGGATGTAAAAAAACATTTTGGCAAGGATCTGAAAAATGACAGCTTTTGCACTCATGAGGTGCTGTAATGACATGGCTATGTTGTGAAGTAGGAGGAAAAATATTGAAAATCACCAAAGTTATGAGCCTGCGTTTGCAAAATTCAACGTAGGCTCATAACTTGGCTGATTTTAATATTTTTACACCAAATGTTCAAGATAGTCTTCTTATGAACCTATCTCGTGAACAAGGTCAGAGAAAAGTTTCAACTCTTGCCCAAAAGGTGATTTCACATAGGAACCACAAAATCACCTTTCAGGACAGATCTACCTGACAGTGCAACTCTTCATGAGGTGGGGTCCCAAAGAAGGCATGTTGAAAATTTTGGGCACAAATATGCAAAAATGGCCAAGTTATAGCACTAAGTTCAAAACCCCATTGAAATACATTGAACTGCATACCTGTTTCGCCAGTTGGCGGTCTGGCTTTGAAGAGTGAAGATGTGTCTGCAGTCCATAGAAGATTACGGCGCTGGATCCCTGGTGGGTAAGTAAGGGCCGGGGGGGGGTGGTGGTTGATTCTGAGTGGGAGAGTTGCCCAGGGTCACTAACAGCCATAAAATACATTGATGGATGGTTTTCTTTTTTCAGGTTTAAGAAAAAAATGGACCAAGGATTCCAGATCACAACACTGGGGGTGTGCACCCCAGCATCACTGTTATGTTTTGGGTGAGGGGTGGGGCTGTGCTGAGAGGAGGGAGGTTGGTGTGGAAGGGGAAAATATACTAAAAAAAAAAATAAAATAATCACGATGCGGTAGTGGACAGGAGGGTCAGAAAAAGAAGCACATAGGATTTGTGATGATGACACTCAGATTAGGCACCCTCCGTGTCACCGATATATGTTGATGGGGGATGTGGGGTGGTGGGTGCTGAGAGGGAGTGTTGGTGGGGGGATATTAAAAACAAAACACTGTGGAGTCCTATTGATTGTGACACTAAAATTAGGCCTCCCAGTGTCACTCTTAAATTCTGTGGGTGGGGTGGTGGGTACTGAAAGGCAAGGTTGGGTGGGGGGATATCTTTCATTTAAAAAAAATAAAATCGGTGGTCACAACTGAAAATGGCACACTCCGCCTTGTCCAAGATGGCTGCCGCACTGTGCTGCACTAGTAGTCGCTCATACACAATATAGTTTGGTGGCCATCTTGGACACAGAAGAGTGGGCCATGTTCTGCCGTGACCACCGACACAGTAAAAATAGTGCAGTGCTACTTCCAATGTGGACAACGAGCAGAGTGCTTCATGGATGCAGTCAACTGTGGTGCAACTTCAGCATGTTGCTGAGTCGGAAGGAATGCGCTGAATCTTTCTGTCATAGCAAGAGGTCTGCAAGGTTATGCCCACTGCAGCCCTAAAAAGGGTGGCTCTCAATTTCCTTTTCACATTATACAAGAACACTGAACAAGGGTAAATTCATTGAAATTAATAGGTGGTAGGTACAAGAAAAATGTCTGCGAGCACTTATTCACCAAAGAGTGTTGGATAAAATAAATAAGATGTTGGAGGGGGTGGTACAGGCTAAATTAGTGGGGGGGGGGGTCAAGGGATGGAACAGTCACATGGCCATAGTAAGTGGGAGAGCCGAGGTAAACGGAAGGGATGACCATTTGGGCCTTTACAGTGTACTTAGGTTTTGGGGGGGAAGGTGCTGCTTGTCCTTTTTCTGCCATCACTTCATATGTTTCTCTGTAGATGGAAGGTGTGCAGCTGGCTTTTCAGATACACAAGGCACGGCCCACCTTGTGTCATTGAGAGACAGAGAATGCCTTCAGATACTCAGTGTCTGCAAACCAAAAGAAATCTAATAAATGATTTTGGATCCTTGCCTTAAAGTCGGTAGCTGAAGTAAGAACAGTAAAATCGTGCTGTAGTATGAAGCATATTACTGTAGTTGGTTTAGAACATGAGCTCTTCCCCAATATAGCTTGAGTTTTACTAAATCATTCTGCTTTCGAGACAGGAGGTCATCCTGCTATCAAGCTCCATCCAGTTTATCAACAGTGGCATATCCTTGGGTCCCTGCTAGAAATCCATGTCACAAACCCCACATGTAAGCCACAGCATTTACTCCAAATGATCGTGGAAGAGAAGGCAGCACAGTAACATTTCTGGCAGTTCTACATCTTGCCCAAATCAGCCATATCGATAAGAAAAAGAAAAATATCACTGGCAAAAGCAGAAAGCATGTCTCTGGTGTCTGGTCATCGAAGCAGTACTGCTGACATCCATCTGCAAAGAAGGCACAGAAAGGGCTCCATGAAGAGACTGTAGAGCTGTCCAGACACGAGACAACTCTACTGTTCCCCTTTGCTAAAGCTAAGATGTGCTGTCAAGGACCTATCTGATGTAACTATGCACTCTGAAGAGTTGTATAAAACACAGATGAGTGCTACAGACATGGGCCCCACGGCACAGTCCTGCAAGATGTTAAACAAATAGCTGTGCTCTACTCTATCAAAAGTCATCTGTTAGGGGGGGCGAGTGGCCAGCAGTCGACAGGAGAAGATGCTCCTAGAATAGCTCCGGACCATAGAAGCAGCAAAAACTTTAAAAACGTACTTTTCTTCAGAAGTTGTCCAAATCTAACTGTTGGTACCTAAAGCTAAAAACTATCTGACAATTCTGGCTGACTTTCTGATCATTTCTACAATGGGTCGGACCAAAATGGACAATTATAAGGAATGGGGCAAAGGGAAAGGTCCTGCGCCTACTACTATGGGAGCTTGCAGTACTCCAACTCCGAGCGGGAAGCCCGGAGACCTAGAAACAACAGTAAATGCCATTCTTCAAGCAGTGCAGCAAATAGACAAAAAACTGGAAACATAATAGCAGGCTCACGCTGGTGGAAACTAAGATACTTACTCTGGAAACAAACCATACCGATCTCACCACTATGGTTTCCAAAGCAGCGGCCGTGACAGATGGTATCTTAAAGGAGAACAAATTGCTCCACGCAAGGATGAAATACCTAGAAAATAATGCCTGTGCTTGCAACCTCCGATTTTTGGAGATACCCGAAGGAGTAGAAAGACCAAACCTGCCAGAATATATGCATCAGCTCCTGCAGGATCTTTTTCAGCGGCACAATGCACAGCTGATCCGAAGGGCCTATCACATCACACTGCGCAGAAAACCTAACAATCAAGACCTTCCTACGGACTGTCGTGGTGGTGACTACCGGAGTTCAGATCGGAGACTTTGTTTTACAGAAAGCTAAGCTAGCGGGGGCACTTACTCTTCCAGATTGCTCCATATTATACTGTTTTCCTGATCTTAGTTATTCCACTAGGATGTGACTAAGAGAATTTGGTGCTGTGCGTTCAGGCTTATGGGAGCTGGGAATTAACCATGCGCTTCAGATGCCGGTGAGGCTTAAGATCATATACACCAGACATACTTACATTTATAATGATCCAGCAGATGCTGGTCATAAGCTGGACATGATTCATGCAGATTTTGCCAAGTTGGGCTCTCTGCAGAGTGAAGAAGACGAGGAGGAAACCTGAACTGGGACTATAATGGACAATTTCTGTCTCGGTCTTTGCTAATGCCTGGTTTGTACCATAATTAATAACCAACTTCAGCTTAACGGGGACAAATAAAGCTATGCACATACTATTTAACTTGAGTGGGGTAAAATTATAGAAAAGAATAGCTTAGAAACAATGGTTCAAACTAAAATTAAAGTTATTGCGCCACGTTTTTTTGAGCACATGTACACAGTCTAGATTGTTGCCACCACCTAGTGGCAAGGTTTAGTTAGTTCAGCTCCTTTCTTAATTGTATGCTTTATATAACGGTTCAAATTATTATTTTTGTTTGTCTGTGGGTAATGTTAAGGGGCATCTTTACTGTTTATATGTAAGGGAATAATTCTCTGTTATTGATTTTTGGCATGGACTCCATGGGCCAAGTCAAATGACAGCGACCCATCTGAAAAGAAGGGACTCTTTGGACTTTTACACAAACCTACTGGGTATGGTTGTCCATGATCTTGCTGTATCAGCCTTTTCTGATTAAGATATGCCTGTAAGAAATTAGATATGAGCCCCACAGAGTTGTGACAATGAAAGAAGGGCTATGTATTACATAACATAATATTGTTGGAAAGCTATCCTATACCTGGAATCAAGAATGTACCGTGTATGTTTATCTTTAAATATACAAAAATAAAGTGTGTATATATATATATATATATATATATAAAAAAGCTATCTGTTGGTGTATTGATAGGAAAACAGCAGGAAGATTTTGCGGGTTGGTTCCAGCACTGCCCCAAACACATCTGCCATCCGTGCCACCTTGAACTTCCTTTTCCGGAAGTTCACCAGGGGTCCCTGGCCACTTCACTGCCACGCAGCCCCGCCCCATCCAGTGGTGGAGGTGTCACTGGAGGTGCCTGGCATCTCATCCTGCCTGCCTGAGGACACTGAGGATGCATCCGCTGCATCAGTGTCCGCAGATGTCCCTTCCCCGGGTCTTTCCCTGCAATGGCAGAACACACCAATCACCATCGTACACATGCAGTCGCCCCACCCACCAACCCCATGCCCAACCTCCATCCCTACACCACTGTCCCCCTCGCACCTGTGGCCAATGCCACTGACCTGTTGTGTGGCCATGGATCAGGGCATGTGCGCTATGCACCACCATGCTTAACCGTGCCACCACCTATCGCTGTCCAACACCCATCTGTGATCGGCATCTGCCTCATGCCCTGCCAGCACCACCATGCAGTGCCCCCCATGTCCTAGCCACCATATGGGTGCAGTGCACATTGTACTTACCAGTGTCAGGTGTCTCCTGATGCACACTGTCTGCACCTCCAGGCCCCTGGTGAGGGCGTGCATTCCCTGTGGCGTCACCATCATCTGACTCCGGTTGTGGGCAGCCCACCTGTGAGCTCTCCAGGATGAAGGCCAGTGCTGTGGTTGGCCCTGTGCCTAGTATGGAGTCCAACTTGTCATAGAAGGGGCATACCACACGTGCACCCCCCTGTGCGTCTGTTGCTGTCCTTGGTTTTGTGGTACTGCACCTTCATCTGCTTTATTTTGTCACGCCATTGCTTTGCCGTCCTCTCCATGCCATTCTCAAACAGGTAGTCTGATATCTTCTGTTAGACCTTGGTGTTGTGCCTGGCACCAGCTAGCTCCGCCTGCACCTTCTCCTGTGACCAGAACTCCACCAGCAATGATGTGGCCTTGTCTGACCAGGTGGTGTCATGGTCTGACATGGTTCCAGCTGGCACGCAGCACAGGGTGGGTGGTACCATACTGCTGTGGTCACCAGTGCCTGAGTCGCAGGGCATATCGGTTGACCTCACTCACGGGCTGTGCTTGGGGGTCATGGTGTCTCTGCAGTGGTGCTGGGGTGGTGTGGTCTGGTACTGTTGTACTGGTGGGAGCTAGGTTTGTGCCTCTGGCGGCTGTTGGTGGCCTACTTCCCACGTGTGGCACACGGGTCTGTGATGTGGTCCATTTGACTGCCGCCTGTACCCTGCTGTCATTGTGCCTTCCAGCTGTGTCCCACTGTTTGCCCTGGGACCATCAGTGTCCCACTGGCACTTCCTGTTGTTCAACTGCCCCCCACTAGGCTCCCAGTGCTTCCCCACAGCTCTGCATTCCTGTCTGTGCCTCCGTTGGTTTGGGTGCTAGGTTTTCCACCGTTGTGCTGGCTCTGCTCCCATACCATCTCAGTCATCTGTGGGTGTTCAGTCTACACATGCGGTCTCCTTCTGCATTGCTCAGCCGCTGCCCCTGCCCTCCCAGCTTTCATTGTGCTGCGCTTTGCATGACGGTCTGCCGGATGACCGTCGGCTACAGTGGGCGTTTACCGCACGGAAGCGTTGCACTTTTTGCAATCGTTACAGGAACCTGTAGAAACCACCTCCCAACAGGTTTCTGCAACGGTTGCAAACTGGCCTTCTGTAACGTTACAGGTGTAAATACGACCTGTTACGGTAATGTTTTACACCCTCTGTAATGTTACAGAGTCATAGTGTGGACAGGGCCTTACAAATCAAAGGCTTGGGAAGTGAGTGCTGGATTCTTTGTTTGAAGTACTGCTTTGTTTTTCTGTGCACCACGGGCTGCCTGTCATTTGCTATAAACTTGCTTTATTTGAGCATTTAAAAAAAACTCACCCATTAGCTATGTTCTCCCATCAGCCCAGACCATAGAAATGACACTCCCCCCCCTTACGTAGCACTCGTGCCTCCTCTCCCCCATCCTGGTGACGTTGCATGTTGTGTCGAATTTAGTAAGATTTTCCTTTAACTAGCCCTGTGGGCTTGTACAGGAGAAGGTAACATTTCAAAGTAACCCCTCTACAAATGGGGGTTTCCGAAAAGTCTTCCTTGAGCTTGCCTAAATGCTCACCGCCAGGCTGGTGTTCTGTGTTTTAGCAGTTTAAATTTATTGCCAGAGAGTGCCTGTATAGCGTCTGTGTACTGTCTCTTTAAGAGCTGCCTGGATTGCAGTTATAATTAATCTGGGAGGGGGCTGAGTGTTTCTATGCTCAAGCCCCACCTGGGCTGCCAGATAATTGCTCCGTTCTGCCATGGCTTTTTGTGCAGAGGGAGCTCTGTTAGTAGATGTGCTTGTTTGCTGATCGTTTGTTAGAATAGTAATAATATTGCAGTTTGTTCTAACCTGCCTTCTTTGCAGCAAGAACTGTTCTGTTCTGTTTATCTCCACCAGCTTGGCCTGGGACTGTCAGAATGAGCCAATCAGTACTGTTGGGACTCTAAAATGGAGCCTGCCTACAGGGGCTTGGTGGGATCAAAACTTGTAGAAATTGTAGTTTTTGCATTTTGATGCCTAAAATAACCTGGAGGGGGAGCCCTTGTTGTGACTGACAGACAGATCAGTCAACCGAACCTTTTGGATCTTGGGGAAATTCCCAAGCTGCTTACAGCTAGTTTCAGTTCTGAGTTGGGAAGTGAAGAGATAACAGCTTGAATGATTCAAGCAGCAGCCCCGGTGTAGATTCGCATGGGAGAACTGTGGAAAGGCCTGAGTTTTGGCTTGCATGCCTGCCTGCTGTCCCTGAGAGGGAACTTGTGCCTTTTTCGGACTGAATCTGAACTTGGAGAGCGAAGTAAGCTACTGAATTGTGACCAGGCTCCTAGCTGAAGAAGATCGAAGATTTGCTAAATGCAATCGGCCTGTCTGGACTTCCAGCCACCTCTGAACTTCCGGATTGTGCAGAGACTCTGTAATTGCAACCGGAGAGCCTTTTGCTTGGTACAGTGGAATTTACTTACATGTGAATGTGTTGTGTGCTTATTGTGGGTCGTGATTTGGTTCCCCACTGTGGTTTGAACTGCATTCTGCTTGCTGAAAGCTGCATCCAGCCCCACGGACTGAATCCAAAATCATCTCCATTGGGCCTGGGCCTTGCCACACTGACCCAGCCTGACTACCTACTGCACAGAGAAAGCCATCGACGAGAGACCTGCCTTGGGATCAGCCCCCTGCTCAACACTTGAACAAGAACGATGCCTCGGTGATTCGTGTGGGCCCTGCTTCTCCGGGCACTCCAGCTCAACAACCTGAAGTCTCTATTCCATCCTGCCTATGTCTAGTATTGGGCATCATGAGTAAACAGCAGGGTAGTTCCCTGCAACAACAGCTACATCTAAAGTGTTGTCATCTGATTGTCTGGTTGCTTTTTCTTTCACGAACTGAGCCCAATGGCTTCGGATTACTAATAGTGTGTGTTGTGCATGTTGCTTTCTTCCATCACAGGGCCCCAACCAGCTGCAACGTTCCTGGCTAGCCCATTGTCTCCCTACCTGGGTACCCAGAAGTGTGACTGTGTGGGAACTTAAAGTGCATGCATAGTTGTTTGATTAATATAGCCTTTTTTTTTTGTATTTTCTTTTTTCCCCCTCGCTCACTGGGACCTGCTCCTCCTTCAGGCCACCTAGTACTGCCAGTGACCCCCCTAGCAACTACCCAGAGCTTCCTACCTCATATTGCAGCCTCCCCTCAGGTTAGCCCGGCGTATCACTTCACCAGGAGTGTCCCCCTGCTCCGAGAGGGAGGGCACCAGCTGGCCAGTCCAGCGCACTATTACTCTCTTGCCCGGGCACTGCTGAAGCGGATGTTACTTTGCTGGGAGTGCTTGAGGGCAACGTCGGGGTTGACCGCCGTCATCCAGCTGATCCCAATGCAGTTTCCAATTTTCTGGTGTTCCCGCATCAACGTCCTTCTGCAGTGCTCCTGGTCTCCACCGGGGGCCACTGCAGAGTGACATGCTACCCTAACCCACCCCAGGAGAGGAGAGGAGAGCAGCCCAACGGACGCTCAATCCTCTCATTCCCCTGCCAACCCCAGATGTCCCTGGTCCGTTCCTGAACCCGGGTCGCCGGTGTGGTTTGAGGTAAGGCACCAGTGTAATTAATATAGCCTTTAAGCCAATCAACCTGATTACGCCCCTTCCTTGTTCAAGTCCCCTGAATAAATCAGATCTGACTTTTTTGCAGCATTTTTTTTTAAATTTAAAGTTTATTACGACAACGCACATATCATAAGCATGGTACCGAATATACAGAACATTTTATAACTTCTCAACAAATGACTTAACTTAAACCAAGTACCCAGCAGCCACCCCCTCCCTCACTTCCCCCAAAGAGAATCTCCCTCCCCCCCACTTTACCACCCCATACCAAACTACAACCCCCTAGGAAGATCCGTCACCCAACATCCTTTCCACCCTACTTAACCACTATAGCCTATTCCTGGGGAAGGTATAGTACTTGAAACGCTCCAAATCTTCTCATATGTATGAAACCGATTATCCCTTCCCGCTCCTAATTTTCCATGTTTAAATTAAACAACATCTCTTGTAACCATTCCGTTACGTGATAAGGAGTCTGACATCCAGTATCGCAAGACAACCTTTTAGGCTAACCAGAAATCAGAGCCATATAAAATCTACGCTCCTTGACTGTGATGCCAGAATAGTCACCTATCAAACATATATCCGGCGTGAAATATTGATCAATACCCAGCAAAGGGTCTGCCCTCTGTTTAATCTGTGTCCACAACCGCTTTATCGGTGGACAGTCCCAAAAAATGTGATACAAGTTTCCATTTGCCTGGTGGCACCGATAACATTTTTGATCTGGTCTACTACCCACTTTATGTAATTTGAAAGGGGTCCAAAATAGGTTATTCAAGAAAAAAAAACTGCATCACCCTCAATCTATCCTGTTTAACATATCTGTACACGTGACTCTAAACAGTCTCCTAGTCCCGCTCCTGCCCCCAGACATCTAGTCCAATACCTGGGTTCAAAATCCATGTCGACTAGAGTCTGGTCAAGAAGTACCTTATATACCTAGAAATCGCATGTGATTCCCAAACAACTTGAGCTAACGACTCAAACCATTTCCCATCCACACGCCTACCTGAAACTTAGTCCAAGACCTGTCCTAGTAAATGAGTAACCTGGAATACTTTGAAAACTTGCTTGAATCTATGTTATACTTTTCAGAATCTCCTTATTGGGAGAACGTAACCATCCCCATCAAATCCTCAGCACGTAAACCTTCTAGTTGGGGTAACCATTCCCCGTATCATTCTCCCCAATTTTCAAATTGGTATTACGACATATCGGTTGATACATGTCCCTGTCCGGAACATAATCTAATCTGCTACAGATCTGTCTATGAATACGCAAAGAATTTGCTATTGGGTTAACAGTTAATTTAAGAGGCACCTTCTGGGGAGCGGAATTTTTTTTGCAGCATTTAACCTGACTGTGGTCCCAGTTTGTGCCAAGAGTACTGTACTGTTGCTATTTACTGTGCATAACCTTGTTTTACAGGAGGTTCCCAGGGTCGAGTCAAAGGAACCAGCCCTGGTGGTAAGTTCAAACAGTGTGGGTACTGGTATGGTGTACAAGGGGTACTGCGAAAGTGATTATCATATATTGCTCAGGCCACTAGAAGGGAAAGAGGGGGGGTTACAGTGTCCCAAAGGGCTGTGCCCAGGTTAGTTTGACCACTACCAACCCTGACCTCTGGGTGGAGGCACCCGTTTCAGAACTCAGGCCCCTTAACCTGCTGCTAGCCACACAGGCAGTGGTAGTAGCCCTTGGGATAGTGCCACCAAGAGGTTGCATCACTATGTACACCAGCTGGGCCAATGGAAAAGTTTGTGGGGCTAGTGGATTTTTACAGTCACTAGCACTGCTGGCTAGTGGATACAAAACTTAATTTTGACCCTTGTTAGTCCACTCACCCTCTTCCCATGACTGCATATTCTCCCACTCTCCTGTTGTTTGAATGATTACCCTGTATCTGTCTATCCCATCTGTGTTCCAAGCCAGTGACAGACTCACTATTGACTACTTCTTCTGGTAATGTATTCCAATTCTCCACAATCCTTTATGTAAAGAACAATTTATTTACATCCCTCTTAAAGCTTCCCTAACAGCAGTTTTCATTCATGGCCTCTTGTTAACTTGCCCTCACTTCTTGAGAACAGGGCACTGCAGTCCATTTTAATAATTTCATTAGGTACTTAAAGGTCTCTATTTAATGTCCCCCTTCTCCCTCCTGGCCTCCAGTGTGTACATATTGAGATTCACCAGTGTCTCCTCATGTGTCTTCCTCTGCTGCTCCTGAATCATTTTCTTGGTCTGCTCTGCACAGTTTCCAAATGGTCACTGTCCTTCAGATGCAGGCTTCAGAACTGTGCACAGTACTTCTCTGGGTACGATCCGACCAAGTAACTATTATACAGGGGGCAGAATCACCTCCTTCCTTCTGGTAGCAAACCATCTCCCTACACACCCTGACCTATTTTCTTTCCCTGCAGCCTTCTGGTATTGGGCATGAGACTTTAGACTTTCCCTAATAATGATTGCCATGTCCCTTTCCTCCAATGTCTACTTCACCCTCACTCTCCCCAATCAGTACTCTGTTTTCAGATTTATTTTGCTAATATGCACAACCTTACACCTTTTGATGTTAAATTTGAGTTACCATATCTTAGGCCACTTTTTCAGTCTGTCCAGGTCTGTTTGTGATCTCTGTATTCCCTCTGCTGTATCCACCTGCCTCCAGTTTTGGTATATTTGAAAAGAGAATGATTTTTACCCTGGATTCCCTCTCCTATATCATAGATCAATATATTGAAAAGGACTTGCCCTAGGACCAACCCCTGTGATACCCCACTAGGGACCTGTCTAACCCCTAGGTTTCCTTCCTCCCCCAGCCAGTTACTAATCCCCCTACGATTGGTTAGTTTGTCTCCCATCCTCTGATCTCCCAGCTTTCTCACTAGTCTCTAGTAAGGCACAGAGTTAAAGGGTTGTAGGCCTTCCTAAAGTCTAGATATAGTGTGTCAGCTGCTTGGCACTTATCAATTGCCTTCATGACCAAATTGAAGAACTCAGTCAAGTTCTTCTGACATGATCTGCCTGACATAAACTTGTTCTATCATTTGTCCTGGAGCCCGTTGGCATCCAGCCATTCCACTGTTTGGATTGAAGTCAGGCTGACTGATCTGTAGTTTCCTGGATCCTCTCTGCTCTCAATCTGCTGGAACCACCTCATTTCTATGAAGCAGTTAAAGAGGTCAGTTAGTGGTTCCACAAGGAACTGGACCACCTACCTTAACGCCCCAGGTGCAGACCATCTGTGCCTGGTGACTTGTCCACTTTCAGGATAATGAGCTCCTTTAGTACCCTCTCCACTGTTATCTCTCCCATCTCTGATCCATGCCACTTACACCTCCTGGCTAGAATCCCTTTCTCTGGGAGTGGGCCTGCCTCCACCTCCTTCTTTGTGAAGGTTGAGCAGAAGTATTCATTTAGACTGTCTACCTTCTTCTTATTATTACTAGTACCCTTCCCTCACCCAATGTCCACTTTTTAGCTGTAGTATGCAATACAATGCCTGCACCCACTTCCTCCCACCCAATCAAGTAAAACAAAAAGGATAGTAACCCTCCTACCTTACACTCACCCCAGAAGAATACTTAATGTTGTCTGATCTGTTGGAGAGGTGTCTTGTAATGAAAAAAAAGTCCTACACCATGGTGACAATCTACTGACAGCCCTTTATTTTCCTAGGCCATTCAATGTTGAATGAATAACATCAGTGATGCATTCCTATCGTAACACACTGAGCCAATTCAGTGTTACTATAGAACTCCATCACTGGTTTCATTTATCTGATGGTGGCTGGTCTAGGAAGACAGCAGGCAGTCAGTGGCTGGTCACTGCAGTAAGGGAGTTTTTTTTATTACAGGACACCTCACCAACTGACGGACTGACCAACAGTACTTTACTTAGTAACCTTCTGGGTTGAGTTTGGGGGAAGGAGCATGGCAGGATGCCAGGGGGTTGTGAGGTAATGGTCTACCCTTCTTTTTTTCCCTACGTTGGTGTGGTGAGAGCTTGGTAGCAGGGCTGCATTGTACACTAGCTAAAAAGCAGACATAGAGTGGGGGAAGGGTGCTAATAATGTGCAGTTTTGCTGGAACTGGGGTAATGAGGGAGGTATGGGTACTACAAAGGGGGGACAGGGCTTTTAGTTCTAAGGTCAGTGCTGGTGGGAGGGGTGGGAGAACATAGCTACTGTACAATGCAGTAAAGTGCCTCTTAACCTGGTGAAAAACTACATGTTGTGGCATTTCACAGGTGAAGTAGCACTTTGCCTGGTGAAGTGGTCATGCAAAGTGTTACTTTGCACTATGTGAAGTAGAAATATAGAAACATAGAAGATGACGGCAGATAAGGACCGTAGGGTCCATCCAGTCTGCCCATTTCTTTTTCTACCTTATGAATGTGCCATAGGCCTTTGCTCTGTCAATGGCCTATCTATTCATACTTATCTGTATTGCTCCCTTATGTCTATCCCATACCTGTTTGAAGCCCTGCACTGTATTTATATCCACCACTTCCTGAGGTAGGCCGTTCCATGCATTCACCACCCTTTCTGTGAAAAAGAACTTCCTCACATTACCCTTAATCGGCCTCCTCTAATCTCATGCTGTGTCCTCTTGTCCTGCTATTTTTTTATACTGAAACATGTTAGACTCTTTATCTTGTTAATGCCCTTAAGGTGTTTGAATGTTTCAATCATATCACCTCTCTTCCTCCTTTGCTGTAGGGTATACATATTGAGTTCAGTTAATCTGTCCTCATGTGTTTTCTGATGCAGTCTCTGCACCATTTTGGTTGCCCTTCTCTGGAATGCCTCAATTTGGTTAATGTCCTTGTGAAGGTGTGGCCTCCAGTACTGCATGCAGTACTCCAGATGAGGCCTAACCAGTGTCTCGTAAAGAGGGATTATTACCTCCCTCTTCTGATTTGTGATACCCCTACTAATACACCCCAACATCCCTCTAGCCTTACCTACTGCTTTAGAGGTCTGCTTGGATGATTTCAGGTCATCAGTGATGATGATGCCCAAGTCTCTTTCTTCCCTTGTGGTTGCCGACAACTCCCCTCCCAGCCTATAGGTAGCTTCAGCGTTTCTCTTCCCTATGTGCATGATCTTGCACTTCTTTGCGTTAAACCTCAGTTGCTACTCTTCCGACCATTTTGCTAGTTTATCCAGATCTCTTCTCATTCTGCCCACACCATCTGGATCATCTACTCTGTTGCAGATCTTGGTGTCGTCTGCAAACAGACAAATCTTACTCTCCAGTCCATCTGCAATGTCACTGATGAAGATATTGAAGAGGACTGGTCCCAGGACTGATCCCTGAGGTACCCCACTTGTGACTTGCATCTCTTCTGACTGTATACCATTTACCACCACTCTCTGTTTTCTGCCCATCAACCAGTTTGCCACCCAGTTGACCGTCTGACCTACCCGAGCCTACCCAGCTTATTACTCAATCTTCTATGGAGACAGTAGCAAAGCTTTGCTGCAAGTCAAGGTAGGTGACATCAACTGCTCCCCTTGGTCCACCACTCTGGTTACCCAGTCAAAGAAATCTATGAGATTAGTTTGATAGGACCTTCCTTTGTAAACTATGCTGTCTTGGATCCTGTGCTCCTATGGATTCCAGGTGTTGCATTATCCTTTCCTTAAGGTGTCTCCATAATCTTACCCACTACTGAGGTAAGGCTGACTGGTCTGTAGTTCCTGCCTCCTCCCTGCTACCACTCTTGTGAGGCGGGATCACATGACCCTTCTCCAGTCTTCTGGGACCTCTCCTTGCTCAGAGACTCACTAAACAGTTCTGATAATGGCTCTGCTAGTTCACCCTTAGCTCCTTTAGTACCCTGGGATGTATGCCATCAGGTCCCATTGCCTTGTCCACCCTGAGCTATCGAGCTCTTGTAGGACCTTTCTTTTGTGAAGGGACTAGTGCACACCTCCCTCCCCCCTGTGTCCATGGTGCAGAGCTGTGGGCTCAGCCCTACCTTTTCTTCAGTAAATACTGAGCAGAAGTATCTATTTAGGATAGATGCTTTTACATGGTCCTCCTCCTCCTCCTCCTCACACGCCCCATTATCCCCTTTAATCTTAGCAATACCCCCTCTGGACTTTCTCCTTTCATTAATGTATCTATAGAAAGTCTTGTCACCTTCCTTTGCTGTTCGTGCTAGTGTTTCTTCAGTTTGGGCCTTTGTCTGCCTTACTGCCTTCCCTGCTTCTCTTAGGGAAGTTTGGTATGCCTCCCTATCTTCATCCTGCTGTGTTCCCTTATATTTCCTGAAGGCCAGCCTTTTGGCTCTGAACTTTTCTGCTACTGTGTTTAAGAACCAAAGTGGTTTCCTTCTTCTTTTGCACTTCCTTTTCTCACTAACACAGTGGGATGTTGCTTAAAGTATTGCATCTTTAATGCTTGCCCACTTTGCCTGTACCCCCTCACCTGTATTTCTTTTTGCCAGGGCTAGCTTAACTCTGTTGGCCATCTTATCAAAGTCAGCTCCTCTGAAGTACCATATTTTTGCCTTTGAATGTGATAATTTTGTTCCAGTGGCCAAATTGAACCATGTCATGTGATGGTCACTGGCCCCTAGGTGACCTTCTACCAGGAGATCTGTTATCCTTTCTCTGTTAGTTAGTACTAGATCTAGGATAGTCCTGTCTCTAGTGGGTTGTTGTACCAGTTGTTTGAGGCCCTCCCCCTGCAGGGAATCCACCATGTGTCTTGTTCTGGCAGATTTCCCTACTGGTATTGACCAATCTGTATCTGGCATGTTGAAGTCTCTCATTATCAGAACCTCCCCTTTAGCTGTCATGTTTTGTATATCTTCTAACAGTAACGTGCCTATGTCCTCCTGCTGGTCTGGAGGCCTGTACACAACCCCAGTTCGTATGGCTGTCCCATTTCCTGTTTCCAGGGTGACCCACAGTTCTTCTGGTTCCTTATGTGTATTCTGAATTTCTGTAGCTTTGATATTTTCATTGACATAAAGGGCCACTCCACCCCCCCTCTTTTTGCACCATGGTCTCTTCTGAACAGTACATAGCCAGGTACTGAAGTCTCCCAAGTGTGGTTACTGGTAAACCATGTCTCGCTAATAGCTATTATGTCCAGTTTAGCCTCTGTTATTATTGCCTGCAGGTCTTGGCATCTTGTTTCCCAGACTGCGAGCATTTGTGTACATGATTTTCCATTGGTCAGATTTTGGTGTGTTAGTTGTTGGGTGAGGTCCGGCGTTTCCCCTGTGCATCGTATAGGGAGCCATACCTTTTTCTTTACCTGGTGATGCAAATGAACTACAAACATGATGAACTACTGTTTGACCACTAGCTGAGGGGGGAAGGGTGTCCTTCCCATTAGATGTTTTGGGTGCTGCTCCAATCTCCCCATTTGCTAGTTTAAATATTCTGCAAAGACATCAAACTTCTGCCCCAATGCACTGACTCCCTCCTTAGTCAGATGCAGTCCAACAAATTTAAAGAACTTTCGCTCCCAAAACTGTTGCCAGTGCCCTACAAATTTGTGTCCTTTTTCCTGGCACCTGCCCTTGAGCCACATGTTTAGCTCCCCTATCTCCCCTTCTCTGACCTTCCATCCATCTGTCCCTCTCTCCCAGACTGGCAGGATCTCAGAGAAGGAGATGCCAGATGAAATGGATGCTAGTTTGTCACCCAGCCTGGTCAGGTGTTCCTTGGTCTCCACAACTGACCGTCTGGCGAGATCGTTAGTCCCTATGTGTACCAGAAGTAGGGAAACATCACAATATTTTGCGTAGTGAATTTTCCAGACCTTGTCTATATCTTGTCCTTATTAGTGATGTTAGATAATAGGATTGGATAATCATTATCCAAGCCAACCAAGTTATGTGATTTTAAGTGGATTGGGAAATACATTACCATGAGTTCACATGACCCTGAAGCACAACCCTCTTCCACACTGTCCCCAGTGAGGCATAGGTTCCACCAAGAGTAATAATGATGGCTGCCTAGACCCCAGCATGGGTTTGGGCACATTCTTCAATGGTGTCTAAACTTAGAGCTGAAGCATCTGATAGAACATCATGAGTAATAGCATAACATCACTCCTACTTTAAAAGCCCAGAACTGCCTTTTCCAGTGCAGAAGACCAAGAGGCCTGCAGACACCACCATGATGGCTGGGCAGTCTGCTGCCTTCTGGGGGGACCACAAGTGCAGGGTGACTCTGATCACCAACTTCTACCTTACTGGCCTTCATATGGTGAGGATCCCACTAGGACAACATAACTGGGCACCATACTACCTGTAATCACAGTTCCAGTATTAGTTCAGATTCCATACCCTTATTTGGTTCTTTGCATTTCAGTCTTCAAGGTTCTTGTATTCAAAGCCCTGTAAGAGAGAAAACCCTATTTATGGCCTCTGCCACTTCAGGACTTGCCAGGCTGTCTTCTATACACAGAACTTGAAGAGCCACAGATCTGGGTGATTGGAGAAAGTCTCCTCTCCTGATGCTGGAGTCAGTGTCTCAGCCCTTCCTCCGAATTAAATCAGACCTGATTTCCCCCTTCAGCAGCAGAGATAACCGATCTGATTCTTGCTTCCTTCTCAAACACATGTGCATGCAGAAATCCTAAATTATCTTATGTGCTGCTGCAGCAACCATACTCCAAGCAAACCTACAGTGATTCTGGGGGTTACATCCTCCCCCACAAAACACTTGCTGTCCCCAGCAAGTCTAAAGACAAATGTTGCCCTCCCTGGAACCCTATTAGAGAGAGGCTGATTACACCCCTGTCTTTACCCAGAAAGATATATTTCTGCGAACGTATCAGACCACAAAGAGTGAGGTAGGTCAATAAATAAGGTGGAATCCTCACACAGCAGCCTAATGCTTGTCTAGATAAAAGTACATACTGTACCTGTTTCTGACACTGTCAGCTGACAGAAATGCAATCAGATAAGTTCCCAAATTATCAAAGAAGTATTGGCAGTCATGTAGTGGAACCTTTTAGTGTCAGTCCCCACTACATGTCCTTCATTCTGGGCTCATTTCACTATTTTCTTGGGTTTGGGTGAAGACAGCACAATTTAGGAAATTACAATTCACATTAGGCAGTTCTATCCTTACTGACTGGGCCACTGATTCAGACCTACTGTTCCTGAAAGAAACAGGCACATGCCATATGTACACAAGAAAATAGCAGCTCACAAAATCTAGACTGTAATATTTTTATATTTTTCCCACAAAGAGTGAAAAGGGTTTCCCTAAAAGGCCTTCTATGGGAAGAAAATAACCAGAGTCCTTCAGAGGGTGTGTGTGTGTATGGATTGGTTGATACAGCACTTACAGTTCTGGAGCAAATGCACGTCAAACTTCTCCACTGCATACAGCAAAGTCCTTACCATCTCCATTGTCTTTCATCAGGTTTGTCCTTCTTCAGTCTTGATTCATAGGACCTCTTGCTCAATGGAGCAAAAAAAAAGGGCCTTCTCTTGAAAGAAAAAAAATTACAGTTCCCCCTCTAGTAGGAGCAGGATCAATGGGACAATGTGCAGATGTTGGTTTGTCTCTTCCATTCAGAGAGCAGACATCTTTGTCCCATCCGTGAAACACTAGGAACTTTTAGCTGAATGTGTTTCCCTCAGGAACAATACAGACTTGCGGAATCCTTAAACACAATAGTCTAGTTCTTCCAGTAACATTTGCCTTGCTCTGGCTGGGTATCCATGCTGGAATCGGATGGTAATACCGCATAGATTTCAAGTACAGCAGGTTTCTCTTCTTCCTCTTCTATGATAGTCATTACCCCAAGTGGGCCAAGGGTCTGTGTTGGACTTGCAGGTTCCCATCCACTTTCATAGATAATCCAAGGGTGGTGAACACAGGTAGAGGGTCCATAGTACTGACCAGTCCCAAGGGTAATATCCAGTGACAATGACACTTAACCCACACCGTGAAGCAGCATTGCCCTCACTCGGATGCCAGCTCACCTGGGGACAGTGTGGACCAGAGGTGCACTAAAGGCCCTGCGACCCCCATCCCCATCCCTCACTCAGATGCCAGCTCACCTGAGATAGCATGGACCAGGGTGCCTCTAGGTACTGCTGTTTCTGCTTAGCTAACTTGTTCAGGGGGTTTTCTTTTCTGCCTTACTCTCTGCCGACAGTGACTGATTGAATTTGGCTTGCTGTTTTTCCCCTCATTTCCATGGGACCTTTGCCAGAATCTCAGTGGAACTTTAAGAGCTGATGGACATTGTTTAGACTAGCACACCGAGCACTTCAGTTAGTATTTACTGGCTATTTTCTCTGCTACTCAGTCTTTCTGTGCATCAGACCTGTTTTCTACTGTTTTACCACCTCTCTGCCTTAGCAACTGCTTTTACTTGCTGCCTGCTTAGAGTGATAGTAGTTTATCTCAGTGCTAGCATTTTACAGCTTTCACATGTGTATTCTGTACCTGTATTGCACTGCAGATTCATCTGAGGCCCACCGCATGGTGTGGCATCGTTAGGCAGTCTCCTGGCTCCATTGTTTCACTGATTTCTGGTCTCTTCCAGGCCCAGGTAGTTTGGGTATGTGCACTGGGCACCTAGTCTCTGGTTATGGTTTGAATCTCCCGCTGCAAATTAACATCTCCTTTGGCTTTCCTCTCTACATAGGCCCCGGGACTCTCATCCCCATCCCTCACTCGGATGCCAGCTCACCTGGGGACACCATGGACCGGAGGTGCCCTAAAGGTAATTGCTAAGCCTCCTGCTTAGCTTACTTGTTGAGGCAGTGTTAGTCCATCGATGCTACACGTCGACTGCCCCACCTGCCCTGCCCCAGCCGCCCTCCCACCCAGGGGCATCCCTTATTTGAAGGACCTCCCCTAGTCACATGACCACCATCAGGTTTTTCCTAAGTGTATGTCTCTCCCCTTGCAGATTATATCAGCTCTCCACTAGTTGGCAGTGAACTCATAGCCTCTCTCCGACCTGACTGCTGCTTCTCCTTCCTTCCACTCTTCTGCTCCCCTACCTAGCGCCCTCCCTCCTTTTATTTTCCAGCCACTAGGGGTCACTATTGTTCCCCTCACTGCACTTTTTCCCACCTCATGAAGCCTTCTTGCCCTGGTCCCCCCCCCTTTTGTAGGATCTCACTCCACTTTCTCTAACCTTTTCCCACCCAGTTCAATTCCCCCACAGGACTTGAATTCTGCACCCTCAGTACCATAGTTCATGACCCTTCCACTGCACCACCTGGGCTGCCTCTCCACTAGTGACCTCTCTCCCCCCTTCTAGCCCTCACTGACCCTGCCTTTGTACCCCTAACCTGACTACCCTCATTGCCCTTTGGCACTCCTTATCCTTTCCTTCCTGCCTCCCTACCCCCCACTCCCCTTCCCTGTCATCATTCCTCTCTGTCCACCATCACCCTGGCCCCTCTTCATATCTGTACCACTCCCCCACTATTACCATCTCCCCACCCCTACACCCCCCATATGCTCCACACTCCCAGTTACTCCTTTCCCAGACTCCCCCTGGCCTCCCCTGTTCATGGCCATTCCCATCCTCTGTGCCCTTCCCATTCCTATCTCTTACCCTGCACAAATGTTCTACCATGCCTCTGTCCCCTCCCATCATAGGCTCCCCCTGGCACTTTTCAGATTAATCTCCCTTCTCCTCCTGCTGTCAGGTAACATACACCCTAACCAGGACCTCCCGTGGCCAACCCCCACCATTCCATCCCAGCAGCAGGGCTTCGTAGTGCCACAATGATTATCTGCAGCCTTCAAAAAAAGTTTACCAGACTCCAAGGTGGAATGGCACAGCACCAACTTGATGTCTTATTGGTTGTTGAGACGTGGCTCTCACTGTCTACGCCTGACTCCTTCCTAGCTCTTCCTGGATACAACCTCTTCAGGGAAGATAGAGTTGGGAAGTGTGGGGGTGGTTGTGCCACTTACCTCCATGACTCTCTTCAAGGGCATCCCCTTCCCCCATCTCGCACATGGCTCCCAAGCTCTCTCACTCAAAGTTTTCCCTGGCACAGCCAGGGCCCCACTGATTATCACCACTGCCTGCATTCATCCACGTCACCAGAAACTCGCACTCCAATCCCTACTCGAGCACCTCTCCCAACTCCTGTCTAAATCTGAATAAATTACATTGGGTGACCTTAACATCAATTGGCTCTCTAGCTCTGCTGCCCAATCCAAAAATGCTATTGTTGCCCTTGATCTCACCCAAATGGTCACCCATCAACCCAAACCAATCCATACAATGGCTCCACCACCCTACTTGATATTGTTCTATCTAATCGACCCCATAAAATCTCTGATACCACATTGCTACCCGATGCATTGAGTGACCATTCTCCTGTAATCTTCTTCTGATCTTGTACGGTACAAAAACCACCCCCAAGAATTGTCTTCTGGTGACATCTCAGACCTGGCAAGCTGGGTCAACTTAAAGACCACCTTGCTTGCTGGGGACTGGACATCTATTAACCTAGCTCCTGACATTGACAGTGCCCTCAGTTATTTCATCCACTCCTTCAACTCAGCCTGTGACATATTTGCTCCCATTGCCAAACTTGTGATTAAAGACCCTGGCACCCCCTGGGTCACCCAACCCTTTCTTGACCAAATGCCCCAATGGGACAACCTCTGGCATAGAGCCTTTGACGCTGGTAAGCCCATCAATAGGCAAGCCTATCAGGCTGCTCGAAATAGATGCACCTGGGCCATCTGTAAAGCAAAAGCTGACTACTACAGGTCATTCCTCTCCTCCTCCTGGGGTTCGTCCCACAATTTCTGGGACAACACCATGGAACTCAGTGGAAAACCCTTATCCCCTCCCCTGTCCCAGCTCAACATCAATGGTTTCATTACCACTGATCCACAGTGTGTCGCTGATGCCCTCAACCACATCTTTTTTGATCTCAGCTCAGTACTCCCACCTAACTTTTTTGACCCTGTTCCTGCCCCTCCACACCCCTCCCTCCCTCACCCACCCTTCTATTTCTGCACCCACTCAATGCAAGGAGCCAAGCCCTACCTCCTCAAAGCCCTAAATGGCTCCAGTCACAGTAATGACTCACTGGCCCTCAAACTACTATGTCTGGTCCTTGATGTAGTACTCTCTCCTCTTACAAACCTCCTTAACTGCTTCCTCTGCCTCAGTCACTTCCCCTCCACCTCGAAAATTGCAGTCATTACCCGCATTCACAAGAGTGGTGACCACACCTCCCCTGGGAACTACAGACCTATCTCCATTCTCCCCCTCTTAAAAGCCTTAGAGAAGATAGTTTCAGACCAGCTCTCTGACTACCTCACCACCTACAACCTCCTCTGCAAGGAGCAACATGGTTTCTGCCAGGGCCACAGGACCTCCACTGCCCTCATTGAATTCTCCAGCTACATTCACTCTGCTCTCAACAGCAGGCAACTAGCCAGCATGATATACTTAGACCTGTTGAAAGCTTTCGACACTGTCAGCCATCTCTTCCTACTGTCAACTCTATCCCAACTAGGTTTATCCCAGGGTGTAAATGCTTGGTTCACAAACTACCTCTCATTCCACTCCCAGTGCATGAAAATAAATGGCACCCTCTCTGGTTGCCACCCAGTCCTCTCTGGGGTACCCCAGGGCTCAATTCTGGGGCAAATACTGTTTAATCTTTACCTTAATGCCCTCCCCAAAGCCTGCCCTGAAAGAGTACTACTATATGCCGATGACGCGGTCCTTTTCTCCACCCATCCTGACCCAATCTCCCTTCAAAATACCCTCCAGTACTCCTTTACCCAGGCTCAAACCTGGTTCATTGGCCGCAGACTTGTACTTAATCACAAAAAGACAATGATCATGCTCTTCTCCCATACTCAGAACAGATACAAAGATTCCTGTCTTCTAGTCCTGTCCAATAACCTCCCCCCCGACCAAGTAAAATCCTTCAAATACCTTGATATAACCTTCGACCCTGCCCTATCTTTCCACGACCACATCCATACCCTTTGCTCCACCATTAACTCTCCTATCTGCCTACTCTACCAACACAGGGACTGTCTCCCCCCTGAAGCCCTTAGGCTTGCCATTACATCCTCTCTCCTATCCCTTGTCGACTATGGGCTCCTGATTTATGGGGCTGCAGATAACACTGCCTTACATAGAATCAAAATGTCCCTCAACAAAGCCTGCCACATCCTCACAGGTAGTTCCAGGCTTACCCACATCTGCATTCTCTACTCTTTGGCAAACATTCTCAACTTTGAAGAGAGACTGCTGTATCAGACCTGCATCTTTGCCAAGAAAATTCTTGTGGGTATGGCCCCCCCAGCCTGTCCTTGCTTACCTGGCCCTCTTTCCTTCCACACTCCACCCGTAGCTCCTCCAAACCCTCTCTCCATGTGCCCAGAGTCAGGACTTCCTTGGCCCAGAGGTCCTTCTTATATAGAGCCCCATCCTGGTTTGACTCCCTCCCTGCTACCATCGCATCTGAAAGTAGGCTTGGCCTTTTCCAGTCCTCACTCCGGCACCATATGCTCACCTCCCACAGCTGTGACTGCCCTTAATTACCATCCTCCCACTCATTCCTTGGTCCAATACCTACTAGTGCTACTGCTGCCTACCCCTTGACAAGGGACAATGGTCCTGTCTTGCGCCCCATTTTGGTTTTGCCTTCCTACCATGGCCTCAATATTATCCCTTCATTGGTCCAGATCTATATTGTTAGGTTATGTCATTGCTAATATCTGTTACTGAAACTATCTGTGACTACCCTAGCTATTACTGTGTATACGAATCTTGAAAGCTATTGTTAATTATTGTACTACTTAGCTACTACCCTGTATAGGAACCTCGATTCTCATTGTATGTCTGTTCCTTTGATGTATCTCATTCATTTTGTACTACTCTGATGTGGAGCTGTTGTTAATGAGTCTCTGACTCAAAGGTTTGTAATTCTGATACCATTAATAAATAAAAAATAAATAATTAATAAAACAAGACTCAGAACCAAGACGTGATGCAAAATACAGACTTTTATTCCACTATAGAGAAAATGTCAGAGGGTAGAGCCAAAATCAAATGAGTTCATCTTTTTAAAACACAAACCTAAAGTTAGAGTAACATAATAGAAACAAGAATTTGTCAATGCTGAAGTTCACTATTTGTACATGTATTAGTACTGTACCGGGTGGGGCAGGGCTACAGGCCCCAGCACAGGCTTATTTACATGCAGTTGAGTAGCATCATTTCTTGCCAATACAAGGTTCTTATTTATTCCCCAGGTAACTTTCTATTGTCCATGCTCTCCATGTCCTCAACCCCCACCCCCACCCTGCAGAAACTGACAAGCATTGGGGGTGTGTCTTTGGGTCATTGGCCATAACATTCATGCCATTCTACCTCACCCCATCCTGCAAACACCAACAGGTGTTGCAGTGTGCCTTGAAGTCTTCGGCCCTTATGCTCACCCCATTCCACAAGGAAATAAGCTGAGATAGGTGCAGTATAGGAGACTGAGGTGAACGTTAGGGCCAAAGACCACAAGGCACACCTCAATGCCTGTCAGTGGCTGCAGGGTGGGGGTTGGGGTAGAATGGCATGAGCATTATGGCCAACGACCCCAAGTCACACCCCTGACACCTGTCAGTCCGTACAGGGTGGATGTAACAGTTGGAAACCCTAATGCTGCAGGCGTTTGTTAGTATTTTTGCTCTAAAGTTTCAACATGGTCTTTTTGGGACCCCACCTCATGAACAGTGGCAGTATCATTTTGTTACTCAATCCCAAAAGGTGATTTTGCACAGCAAGTGTGCCATTTGGTGCCACAGGTACGAAAACACATTTCAGGCAGGATGTGAAAAATGACAGCTGTATTGTTCATGAGGAGGTGTGAAGAAATGGCAAAGTTGAAAATCTGGAGAGAAAATATGAAAAAGTGGTGAAGTTACAAGCGTGCATATAAACTGTGCAATGCGCTAGTAACACAGTCATTTTCACCAAATTTTCAACATGGCCTCTTTGGGACCTCCCCTCATGAACAGTGGCACTGGGATTTCGTTAATCTGTCCCAAAAGTTGATTTTGCACAGCGACTGTGCCATTCTGTGCCACAGGTGCAAAAACACATTTCAGAAAGGATGCAAAAAAATTACAGCTGTACTGTTCATAAGAGGGTGTGAAAAAATGGCAATGTTGGAAATCTGGAGTGAAAATATTAAAATTGATGAAGTTACAAGCGTGCATAGAAAGTGCACAACAGACGCTTGTAACACAGTAATTTTTGAGATTTTTTTCACCAAATTTGCAAAAAGGGCTTTTTGGGACCCCACCTCACAAACAGTGGCACTGTCGTTTCATTAATTGGTACTGAAAGGTGATTCCAGGCAGTGACCGCAAAATCCTTTCGGGACCGAGAAACGAAATTAAAGTGACCGTGTTCACGAGGTGGGGTCCCAAGAACCCCATGTTGAAAATATGGGACCAAAACTCCAAAAATTGACTGAGATATCAACCTAAGTTGAAAACCATCCCATTGACTGCCATTATAGGGCTTACCGTCATTTCTTCAGTTCCCGGTTGGTCTTTGAAGAGTGCAGACATGTTTCCGGTCCACAAAAGATCGCTGCTCCTGACCTCTGGAGGTTAGTATAGGTGGGGGGGGTGCAGGGAGGTGGGGTGTGCAGAGGGAGGATGTGGGTTGAGGGAGGGGCCCGGTGGGAATGACGAGGGACTGTTTCCTTTTTTTCAGGTTTAAAAAACAAGACCTAATGGGACTGTTTTCTTTTTTACAGGTGAAATATTAATAAAATAGATTTTGGCACACTAGGGTGGGCTGCCAGTGTGCCAGAGGATTGGGGGGAAGGGGATTCAATGCCGACCCAGGGATTGGGCACCCTGAGGTCAGCTGAGAACATACAGGCATGGGGTGGTGCATCTGACACCGGGAGTGGGGATCCCAGTGTTGGAAACATCAAAGAGGTTGTTTTTGGCATACTGGGGTGGGTGCCCAGTGTGCCACATTAATGGGGGGAGAGGGATACATGCTGACACAGGGATCAAGTACCCCAATGTTAGCGGGGGGAGGTCAATGCTGACCCGGAGATTCGGCAGCCCGAAGTTGGCTAAGAGGGATACATGCTGACATGGGGATTGAGCACCCCGATGTCCACTAGCACCTCCTAAGTCTCTCTTAGTGAGCTGCAGTTGCAGCCAGCCCCACTAACACGATCACGCTAACATGAAAGTGCTTTCAGGCACTGTAAACTCCCAGCCTTTATGGAGCTTAGGCTGTGGCCTACTCCACACAGGTGGGAGAAGAGGAGCAAAAGGAGTCCGTGGGAAGTGGAGGAGGCAGGGGAAGAAAGTGCCTCCTCCCACATTCCAGAGTCACCACTCCGGCGACAGTATTATAAATTTATTTATACACTATGGGGCTTAAGGTGTCAGCCAGAGGTGCAAGGGGCTGGAGAGGGAAGAGACTGGTGGGGTGGCGGAGATGTCAGCTAGGCTGATCGGGACGCAAACAGCAGTTTTCTGGGCGGTGACCTGCAGATGAAATTAAAAAGCCGCCACGATTGCTGTGGCTTTTTCTTTTCAAGTACAGACCACTTCAGGCAAAACAGCATCATGATCAGCCTGGCTGATGACTGTTGTGATACTGCTGAGCCCCTTGCAGAGCACTCTGCATTGGACAGACAGTGTCACACCCCTCAAAAGTCACTCATCGCAAGAAGTTTGACGCTCATGTGTGAACTTAAAAATCACATATCACAAATATAAGATTACAGAAAGTGCAAACAGGTGTAGTTACTACTGCAATTGAATAAAGGTAAGTACTGTACTATAAAGATTTCAATTGACATTCCATACCTACTGTATTTTTTATCTCACTGTAGTGCATATTGGTTTGGAACCCCCAAAGCTACTTATCTTCCTTGCATGGCTCCCTCCTTTGTAAATAATTATTGTTATGCCTTTTTTTTGTGGCTATTATATGTTCCCTTGCATAAATTGTAGTTGCAGGAATAGTAGCAAATATATGGAACTCATGTTAGTTCATTTATCATAATCTTTTTGGATTTAATGGCACATACATGATAAAATTTTGGTTGCTGCAGAGGAATTGGTAGTTGTTACAGCAACTGAAATCCTTATGGTACTTACCTTTAAATTAATTGCATTAGTAGCTGCACCTTGTATTCTTATGCCAAAACTCAGATTTTGAATTTGTCTTTCAAATTAGTATTTTGTCTTCCTTAATAGATAGCCACCATATTACATTTATTATAGACACAGATATACCCTTGCTCCCCTATTATCAAATAATCCAGTTTTTGCACTTTTTGTTTCCTTATATTTGTGTAATGTAATTTTAAGTTTGTGATTTAAATGGATGAACTCATTTGGCTTTGACTCCATCGCCTGAAGAAGGCTCAGAGTGAGCCAAAGCACTAGGGTAGTCAGCTGCTGCATTTTTGTCCCTATGGTGGAAAATATTTTTATATTTTGCAGCACATCTTGGTTGTGAGCCTTGTTTTTCAGCACAGTGCTGGTCCACTATGTGGATTAAGTTTCAGTGGTATAGTTCAATGGAGCATGGAGACAGTGCAAACCTGGAAACATTTTTTTTTTTGTGGTTAGAGTGATATCCAATGGAACATTGACCATTGGTGGTGCTCCAACCCATCCTCCCAGCGAGGTATGGACAAACTAGTGGAGGTCTTCTTCTAACATCTCCACTGTTGTACTGGACCACAGAAAGACAGCTGACCTTGTCACACAGCCACAGCCGCCATCTCTAAATGTACCAATAAATGCATGCCTGCTTAATCTAAAGCCAGTGCTCTTCAGCTATGGGACTCCCAGCCAGCCAGATGTTGTCATGAGGGGTACTCTCTGAACATGGGACCCCCTGCCCCCACTGAACACCTCCTGTCACCCACTGACTGCAACAAGCCTCACTGGATCTGAGGACTGAGATGATGGCTAATGGGGTTGTTCAAGGGAATAGCTTGCATGATGTGCCAGCCTGTCAAAATACTTGGCACTGAAATTCAAACTCCGTGGGTCTTCCTAAAAGAAACTTCAAGTGTGGCCAGTGCTCTTTAGCTGTGGGACCTGCAGCCAGTTAAAAGGGGTCATGATGGGCACACTCTGAGCATGTGACCCTCCCACCGAGTGTCTCCTGCCACCTGCTGACCGCAATGAGTCTCACTAAACCTGAGGACAGAGACAATGGCAACTGGGTCATTCAAGGGTGGAGACTGCTAATTTCTTAACTCCAACATCCTCCCACGTGGTCTGGAGTGCTTTGGTCTGAAGGGCAAAGGACATCAATGGAAGTTAACCACAGAGGCTGCTGGTGGCAGGCCATTTTGCCCGCCCCCCGCCTTCTGAATAACTCCTGCAGCCCATCCCCGGTGAGTCTTTTGAGTACACTTTTTGACTGCTTAAACTTACTACTCTGCCTTGACGCAACTGTATCCACTGCCTGATATACATTCTAATTGAAGTACATTACTTACTTTCAGCAATCCCTGGTATCTCTCCTGCAGCCCACCCCTGTTTAGTGGTATGTAACTACTCCTACCAATTGTACTGGGGGGGGGATCTATGCTACAGTGCTGCTGTACATGATAACTATTACTTGAACATGCCGTGTTATCAAAAATTTTCTTTATTTGTTCATAACTAGTTACTGTATATTCCTGTTGCACAATGCCACCTAGTTTCAGTGTTATGCTCAAATCTTTCCCTACACACATTCTGTGTGGACCAATTTACCGGTTACTGATCTAGAATTTTTCAGCTGCTAGTATCCCACATCCTCTGGTGTTCCTCACAAACAACCTATGTGGGTGGAATGAGCTGTACCGACTTTGTAACCAGAATCTACTGCTTCTAGTACCTTGCTCTCCCTGGCATCCCCCCCCCCCCACACACACACCTTATCTGGGTGGACCTAATATGATGGAGACTGGTCTATTATCTATTGCTGTGTCTTGCATCCAACATTGCTGTCATTACTTTGGGGCCCTGTGCCTAGTCTGTTAAAGTGTGTTTTCTGAGTGCCTGGTCTTTTCTAGTCTTATCTGAGGAACTTAGCCACTGTGTGACTCCAGGTACACCCCTAGCATTACCCCATCTGGGTGAACCCTACCAAGAAACACTAGTGTATGATCATTAATTTCTGCCCTATCTAGTTCTGGGGGCTAGCTTAGCCTTTGCCTACCTTCTCCATGTCTAGAAACATTGTGAATTTGCCACTTGCACTGTTCATCCTTCTGACTCAGCTACATACAGAGCATCTCTGTGGGACTGTTAAGCCTTCACAGGATGAGTTCACTTTATCCATTGACAGCTGGCTGGGCCCACAGTTATGTGGAGCATCAGTACATCTCAGTAATACCCCTAACTCCTAGCCTACCCTCCCTCATAATGAGCTTATAGATATGATAACACTTGGGGAATGCTACAGCATTACTCATTGTGTTTGTCACCAGGGCAGTTCCCCAAGCCCAAACCTCCCAAGAAAAAACCTTGGGGGTCTGAGGGACTGTCTGAGGGTCACTAGAAGGTTCATACTCCTACTACTGCTACTGTCTGTCAATGTCCACCCTAAACCTGGCCCTGTACTTAATTCTGGATCAAGTCTCGGTTACCAAGGGAAAGTTAACATTGTCTCTTTAAATATTGTTATTCTTCTTGCAAAATGAATTTATTCTGAAGCCTGGTTAGGGTCAGTGCAACCTAACATTATATGTCTCAATGAAACATGGCTTACCTCTAAAATATCTGATGCTGTCATCTCCCTGCTAGGATTTAACGTCTTTAGAGAGAATCACTAGTGCAAGCGAGGAGGGAGCTGTCTAGTTTACTTAGGTCTAACTTACAAGGTTCCAAAGTAGAATTTAATGGTCTGGATAAATACTTCAAATGCTTGGCTGTTAAATGTTTACTGGGAAGAGTTTGTAAATCATTTCTTCTCCTGACAACTTATATCCCTCCAGCTAAGTAGCAAAAAGGCGTAGAGTCTTTCTGCTGCTACTACAAACAAATAAACCAGAACTGGAAAACCTTTGTCACTGAGTATTTCAACATTAACTGGAATGCTAAGACCAGTACAGGCCACAGAGACACAGTTGCTTGCTTATTCCTTTCCCAAATGGTCTCTGAAAGTACAAGAACCAGTTATTATACAGGCTCCTCAACTCTAACAGACTGGGTACTGGCTAGCCATCCAGACTGTCAAAGATGTCAGGATTCTTCCCAACACCTTAAGCAACTACTCAACAGCGCAATGCTTATGGGCAATTAAACAGCCAAATTCCCCTTCCCGATTTACTATTAATCGCGTACTTAACAAAGCTAAGATGTCTGCCTTTAAATCATATGTGTCTCTAATTGACAGGAACTACCTGGACAGCATTCCTAACATTGGCTCAGCTCTCAAATTCTTTATTACAGAATTCAACAAAATTTGTGACAAATATTTCTCTCTAAAAAAATGAAAGGGGAGAGGTACTCCTACAGGATGGCTCTCCTCAGAACTCCTGGCCCTAATGAAAGAGAGGGATAATCTGTGGAACCTGGTCAAAGAATCAGGGTCCCCAGTACACCTCCAAAAATACAGGAAAGCCTGTAACAAATGCAGCAAGAGGATCAGATTGGAAAAATCTGAATACAGCAAGGCCCAACAAACCCAAACTTGGAGTAATGGCAAACAGATTGGGGAAAATGTTTCTGAGCTACTAGGTTATGAAAAAAAAGTAATCTAAAATGCTCAGAATAGATGAGGAGGAGATATTAGACCCAACTGAGACTGCCATCTGTTTTAATGTAGCCTTCACAGACCTAAACTCCTACCTCCCCACTGACCCTGCTTAACAGTCCAGTCTTGATACAAACAAGCTGGTGGACCAGGACTCAGACTCACCCTAAATTTTATTTCAGGCTCATCTCAGTAAGTGCTAACTTAAAATACATAAAAAATGTCCTTGGCAAACCAGGGTGGGGGTTGATACGCTCAACATGAAACTACTAGCTATTGCCCTGGCGGAACTTTCCTGTCCCATAACTTGGTATTCAAGAGTGGGTATCGCTCTTACCTATCAAACTACAGACCAAACTCAGTCCTCTCCCATCTGTGTAAGGCCCTTGAGACAATTATATCTGACCAATTTATCACCTACCTGGAAACGTACGATATCCAATGTGACCAACAGCATGGATTTAGGAAGCAACATAGCACCAATACTGCACTTGTTGAGTATACCAACTATATTCATGAGGCACTTGACAGCAGTGACAAGGTTGAGGCCATCTACATTGACCTGACAAAGGCCTTTGACCTTGTGACCCTCAAGCTACTCCTTAGCAAGCCTTATAACTTGGGTCTGTCACTGGACACTGTAGCCTAGTTCAAGAACTACCTGTCTAACCACTCACAGCAAGTGAAGATAGAGGGCTCATCCTCACCTGCCCACAACTTAAAAAAGGTACACCCTTCAACATCTTTAATGCTAAGGGCCTAAACTAGAGCAAGTGAAAGTTTGGTTTTAAATACCTTGGGGTGATACTTGATGATACCTTATCCATCACCCCTCATGTGGGCAACCTGGTACTGATGCTTTACAGGAAATTGGGGGCCTTGTATAACAACCACACTAACCTCACGGAAGAAGCCAGGCATCTAAATGTGTCCATTTCTATACTGTCACTAATAGATTACGGCCTCACCATCTACTCAGCTGCAAGTGACTCCATGTTAAGCAGAATTCATGTAATTTGTAACAAAGCCAGTTGATTTGTGCTTGGGACTGACAGTCATAACCACAGCTGCTCTATGTACACACAAATAAACTGGCTCCTGCTAGCAAGCAGAATAAAGTATCAAATCTGCCTGCTAGCATAAACATCACTACTTGGACTTACCCCTAGTCCTGTGTTAAGAAACTGCTTCTACTATGTTGCTAGCCAATACAATACTAGGAGCATGCCCAAGCATACACTAGGGCTGCCCTTCCAGGAAACTAAACTGGGTCAACTCTCCTTTGCAGTAAGAGCTGCTGGTTGGCTAAACATGATCACTGTTTAATCTTCCCAGTCTTGCACATTCCAAAAGATCTCTGCAGTCAGTTCTATCTTTACACTGCTGTTGTAACTGCACATAACCCTGCTTGAAGCTTTTACCGTTTTTGGTGATTTCCTTCATTGTTTGTTATTGTATCTCACTGTATGTTGCTTTACATTGTTTTTACTGTACCCTAATTGTATTATAATGACCTTGGGCCCAATTCCAAGATGGGCTATGCCGGCATAAAGTGGGATATGCCAATCTCCATGGCATATCCCGTGACTTACGCCATGCAATACACCCAATGCTATTCTAGGAGGTAACTTGCACCATGGAGTATGCAGGCTGCGACAATTGCAGGATACGACACCACTTATGCCACAGCCCACAACGCCTGGTGCATCTGTGAGTTATGACAGCAACATAGCCCAATTCCAGGAGGGCGGCTGTCATAACCCACAGTTGTGATTACAGAACATGCAGTGGCATAGCCCATGTATGACAGCTCGGAGCTGTCCTAAGTGGCATCTGACAGCTGGCACCATCAGATGCTACCATGCAGCGCCATGCCAACGGTGCCAGGATGTACCCCATGCCCCCACAGGCACACCCCTGCCCCTAACCCCCCAGGGGTCCATTTCAGTTGTGCCCCCTGGACACCTGTGCCATGTATCCTGCCCCACCATGACCTCTGGTGTGCACCGAGGAGGTCCGGGGTGGGGGGGCTTCAGCGGGGCTGCCTTCCACCAGCCACAAGTTGCAACATGTGGCTGTGATACGTCATGCGTCGGCTACCACCACATGCATGGCGATTCTCGCATGTTGCAAGTGCCAGGACCCTGCCACTTCTGGAATGTGGCATATGATCCCTGGCATAGGGGGGACTGGCGTAACTCACAACTACTTGCAAGTTATACCAGTCATCTTGGAATCAGCCCACTTGACATGGAACCTTTACAAATAAGCACTTGTGCTCAAAAGTTCTTTCTGAATAAATGAATGAATAAAAATAAATAAACAAACAAATATGAGATGGAGACCTGATGGCCATAAATACAATTGTTGGCATTGTGGACATCGGGCCATAGAAGATGTTTCTAACACAGACGGCAACTGTAACCACTGGAATCCTGTAGGTTCCTAAATTCAGTATGCTTGCCTGCTGGCACCTCAGGAATTAATATTTGAGAGCACCTGCTGCCATGTGCTTTGGTGCACATTCAAGGGTAAGGGCCTGGAATGTTGTGTATCTGCCACTCAGGGGAGCATCAAACAGACTCTGCTGGGAGTTTGGAGGAGTGGTACTTGTGCAAGAGTTGTGAAAGAGGTCCCCTTGTCTCATTCCTCTCATGCCGCCCATGATCTAGCCTACATTTCTGTAAAGTGGGTAGAGACCTTTGGGATTCATTCAGCTATTGAGTGTCTGCCCTTGGGGGTTTGAACTACAGCTGTGGCTGTGATCGGTCTGGATTTTGGTCCTACTGAAGTCTGCCAGGATTCATTCAATAACCTTGTACTGCCTATTAGTGTGAGACTTTTATTTATTCTTTTCTTCTGTCATCATCGTGTACTGTATCACCCAAGATGTAGAATTAAGTAATAAAGCTCGACAAGGTGTGGGTGATACTGGGATTTACCCACGTCTGGTGTGGTTTGGTAATGAGGCTGCAGGCCGAGTGGGTAAACCACACCAGAAGTGGGTAAATTCCAAAATCACCCACACCCTTGAGTGGTATATTGCGATTATACAATGGCCATCTTTATTTTTGTGAAAGAAAAAAATTAAGAAAAAACTCTTTTTTTTCATTTTAAATTATTTTTATTTAACTTATTGCAGCATGAGAAAAAATAGTCCTGGTTTGCTGCCTGCTGTTCAGCTCACAATACAGTTCCCCCGAACACAAACACCATAGCTCTACTCAAACACAGTAAAGTAAAATGCTGTCATGTTCATTTTATAAAAGAGATAGCCTGCGAATCATCAAATTATTTTTGAGAAAGAGCCCATGAGTCACAGCTGCTAATGCATCTCCATGCACACACCGCTGTGCCGAGCTGCTAATGACACACAGAGTGTAAAGATGCCAAGGTCCTAAAGTAGCTCCACATACACTGACACACAGTAATTGTTTTTTTATGGAGACAGCCTGGGATACGTGAGTTGTTTTTTCTGGTTTTGTTTTTTTGTTAAAGAGGGGGCTGGCCAGTAACTAATAGGTCTGTAAGTCAGGGTACAAGTCAACATGATGCGACCTTGCTGGCATCATACTGTTTGTGGTTCTGGGGTGAATCTCAGTGCCCGATGTGAGAAAGTAGTTGGAGGAATAGGGAAAAAAAAAACAAGGGCTAAAAGTTGTAAAACTCATGGCAGAAAAGCCGAGCCCTGATACTGGGCATGCGCTCTTGCATATGTATAAGTCAGAGGATATTTATATGCATAACCGCATGCGCAGTATCATGGCTGCACTTTTTGGCCATGAGTAGTACAACTTTTAGCCCTTGTTTTTCATTAAAAAACACTTTCCATAGTTCAGAATTCCTCCATCTCTTAAAATATATCTTTACCTGAATGGACATGGTGGGAAGAATGAATGGACTGCTGCTGCAGTTCAGGGCAAAATTGTAGCACTGGAAAGAATCAGTTGTCATGAAGGAGGTTATCAGACAACATTTTTTTTTTTGTTAAAGGCAGTTGTCACTGCAGCGAGCAGTTTATGGTTTGAGGAATGTTTGTAGATGTTTTGGGGACTTACTGTACTTTCTTTGGTGTGTTGTGGCTTGACTTGTGGGACACAATGCTTTAGTGGGGATTCAGTATGGCGGTCTTTGTGCTTTGAAATTTGGGGTCTCAGATTTCATTGAGTGGGGTTGCAGATGCAGCTGACTGGCACTTTTTCCCATTGGTCACGCCAGGATTTACAATGGGTAAATCATGCCAGTCAGCCAATCAGATGAGAGCATTTTCAGACCCATTGTATAATAATGTATTTATTGATGCTAGCGAAAAGCTTATGTTCTTCCTCAGCTTGCTGATGCAAGACCATTAGTTGTCAGGAACCTGGTCCATTGAAGGAATGGATGGTTGGTAACAGGTTAAGGAACCTTTAACATCCAAGTCACTGGTTAAAACCCATCCCAGGTCAGTAGTGGTTGAAAGACATTGTTAACTATGGGCTCGTCAGTGGCCTATATGAAATGAGTTTTGGTGGTCTCAGTCTTCTTCCCAGTGGGCAGGTGTCCACACCACAAAACCATCAAAAGTATGAGTGTTGTGTAAACAAAGGGACATCCAATGGTTACTTTGGACATTTACGTTTGTAGCTGATATTGTAACAAATGATGCCTGGTTCCCGGCTGGATCCAGTCCCACAGACCCAGGATTCCATCTTTAATAAATATTGAAGCATTCAAAGTACCCCCCCCCTTGACAGCCAAGTATTACCTCTTATAAATGCCCTAGAACATGGAGGAGGGCTTACATGTGGGGGCTCATTCACTGGTATTTGGAGACCCTGGGACTGTGAATTATTTCATATAGAGAAGTGAACTGTAAAAGCTGTTTCATTTTAAACTGCTTTCAAAAATTTAATAGTTGTGCAGTTTGCTTTGTAACAGTTTGCCAAAATCTGCCCAGAGTCTGAGTCACACAGGCACGTGTTGCAGTTGATGAGAGACATGTGTGTTATGTGCTTTAGCTTAGAATATTTGTGTTCTTACAGAATATGCAAACCTCCTGCCTGGCACCTTCTCCTTCTGCGATATGCATCTACTTTATATATCGTACTGTTGATATTTGCTGTTACTGCATGTAATCAAATTGTTTTTTATGTTGCTATGCTTTGGCTGTATGTTTTTGTAGTATACCTTGTCTTTCCTTCTTTTTTTGTACTTTGATTGTATAAATGTTGTATCCACCATGCTACTGTCATCATCTTATGTACTGTATTCACTTGTTTCCATTCTCCTCATTGTAATCTACTGGGTCACACCTGAAAATAGGCTTTTAGTTATCTAGTGTGCTTACTTCAATAAAAACTAAAATAAATGTCTGGATATCAAAGACTTTTGTTCACATGAGTGACCCAAGTAATCAGGAGATCATGATCATAGACTTTTGTTTAATTTTGTCTTTATTCTTCTAACTGCCCCACCTAGGCCCCATCTGCTTAGCTACTGCCCAGCTCCATCATTATGCAGGACTTATGGGAGTTCCTCTTTACCTGCCCCATGGGATACCCTCATATTGTATAACTTTTTTGGGGGGTGGGCCAAATCCCACCATGGTATTTTCCAAATTCAGTGGCAAGGGAGCTCCTTAGTGCTGCTGGTGCTGTTTGTTTTCCTGTGCAATCACACCCTGAGATGCTTGGCTATGAATGTACAATGTGCTTCATGATGAGCACAGGTGCTGCAAAACCACTGCATCTCCTGTCCTACTGTTGTCCCCAACTGGCTTGAGCTTCCTGGGCACCCATAGTGGTGCTTGTGCAACTGGGAGTGGCCATTCACCCACCCCATGGAGGACAGCATCTTGTGGGACTATTGGCCGTCCTCTTCTTGCCAGCCCTCCAGTGTCCTAAGCTCATTCCCAAACCTGGATTGCTGGCATCTTGAAAATCAGCCCTACTGCTGCACTGATATGCTGGCCTCATGACCAGAGGCTTCAAATAACCATGATGTAGGGTTTTCATTTACGTGAAGAAACAGGTGGAGTCACTGCATTAGAACTCATTCTAGATTGAGGGAGCACTCCTGACTAATAAGAGCGCTCCTTCCCCCTATGCATGAGGCACTCATATTCTGTGAAGAGCATCTTACATGCAGATGCCCTGAAAATGGGCACATTCTGGGAAGTTTTTTTTTTATTAATATTATTATTATTATTATTGATCGCTCTCAATTAATAGTATGTTAAGACGTCCCCCGGTGCCACTCATTGCTGAAAGTGAGTGGTTTCCTTTGCCTTCAGCTTGAGCCAGAACAGCTCAGCTTCACTTCACTGTTCACGCTCAGCTGAAGGCACGTGAAACCACTCACTTTCAGCAACGAGTGGCTCCGGGGGACACATTAACACATAACAGAGTTCAGTTTGCCTTCCCCTTGGTTTGTTCCTTTATTGTTAATCACATGGTGGACCTTGTCCTGGAGCTTGAAGTGGCCCAAGATCATCCATCCATCAGCTCAGAGCCTAAGCCAGAGGCATCACCCATTTTGTACCCAGCTGGAATAATGTGAACTAGACCTATGTTGCAGAGATTTGGATCTCAGGAGAGAGCAACAGAAAGGGCCTTTTTTCTACCTGTCATGCCCCTTGTGTTAATCTGCTCAGGGGTCAGTGACCTTCAGTTGGAGAAGCATCAAACAGCATTAGATGGCCTCAGTGTCAACAAGTGTATGTATGTTTGTCCATCTAAATTTTCTAGATGGTGGACCTGTGCCGATGAGTATGTGTCACCTTAGTAGATTGGGTCAGAGCACTGCAAGCTACCCACATGCTTCTGGACTTGGCTTGGGGACAGGCCACTACTTGGAGAGTATATGATGCCAATGCTGAGGCCTCAACAAGTTGTGGCTCAGTCTAACAACACAGAGGCAAACTTGAAAACCTTGCTTAACAGACTAGTTCTGCTAAGAAGATGGATATTTCTCCTGCAGTAAATGTTATATGGCTACAGAGAGCTCTAACTCACCAGTGAGTGACGATCACATTGCAATGCTGGAAAAAGTCACCAAAGACTCCCCCCATGAGGAGTGTGCTCAGACTTAGTAGTTTTTTCAACAAATAGCCATTTTTTTCATCATGGTCTTCAACATTTTCTTCCAAGCTGTCTGGTTTTCCTTAAAGGAGATAGGAAATGATTTTCTTCTGATTTTACCTGTTAAATAAATTATTAATTCCTAACAATGTCTTTTGTGTGTCTTTTTACGGTTTAAATGTTCAAAACGGTATCTGCATGCTCCATTAGTTTTTTAAGTACTTCATACCATCTATTACTACTAACTCATATCATGCATTGCTTTAGCTACCAATTGTATAGGTCTTAACCACTCATTAGGTAAATATGTTGATAGCTGGGCCCTGTCTTAGCTACCAAATGTATAGGCATTAACGAGTGCTCATTGTACTTATACTCTGTATGATTGCTCACCCACATTTATCCTATGTATGTACTATATGAATGTCTATGTTTTATTCTGATGTGGAGTCTTTGGAAACAAGTCTATGACTCAAAGGGTTGTAATTCCGATTGGCTAAATAAATAAATGCATTTTCTGTATCGGGAGTCAGTGCAGGTCAAGCCTGAAATGCTCACGTCACAGACTCCTGATACAGGATGCAGAGTGCTAACTGTTACAGCAACACAAGTAACGGTTAATGCCATGACTGTGAAATTACACTTTTAAAGCAACCAGCTCATCATCGCCATCCCTCTCTTGCTTGGTTGGTTGCATTTCAAATGCTGCTAACTTTAATTCAGCTATTGAATAAATGTAGCTGTTTATTTTTTAATGGTATGGATTTTTACCCTTTTTCACATCTTCCCTGGTGTCCAGTGGGTCCCTCCACACTGTACCCTCTAACTCTGGTGGAAGCAGAAATTCAAATTCTATAACAGGCAGTGTTACTGTCTACAGCAAATATTCCGGAACTCACACAGCCCTTTTTTTACTTCCTCATCAGCCACTGACAGGCAAATGCAAACTGCAAAGCAGAAATTGCGGTTTGTATTAGTCTTTCAGCAGCCGAAAGGGGAAGTGACAGGAGGGATGTGTCGGCCGCTGAATATTTATTGTGAATACTCCCGACATCTGCCAGTGTTACTAACCTTCTCTCCATTTCCTTTTCCTAGTTTTCATTATTTCTTTATTTTCTGTACCTACTCCTACCTTCTATAGATATTAATTAAATAATTAAATGCTTTATGCACTTATCCAAGTATGCACTTTGTATGTATTCGGATATGATCAGTATTGTTCTGCTATTGTTTAAATTCATTACTTCTGTTAAAATACCTACTAAAACTGTTCTATGTACTCTAACCTTGTAACCCATCATGTACTGTATTATGATTGTTGTGTTGTGTTGTGTTGTGTTGTGTTGTGTTATATTGCTGCTCTTGTGGATTAGGCACAAGGGACCACTTTGCAAATGAGCTTACTCAATGGTTGTCATCCCTTCAAAATAAACTGAACTGAACATTTGAAAAGGTGTTTTGGAGGCTACTCTATTGTCCGCCCTCTCCAGGTTGTGTGTTTGCCTCCTGCTTACAGGAGGGGGCAATCCTTGATCTGGTGCTCATAAATTGGGAGCATGTGCAATATGTAATGGTCAAGGAGCCTCTGGGTGGAAGTGATCATCACACAATATGGTTCCAGTAGGATATGGGAAGGAAAAATGTTCCTACTAAGATAAAAATCCTGGACTTTAGAAGGGTGGACTTTAGGAAGATGGACAAATTGTTAAGGGAATACCTGGTGGGCATCAGAGCAGATATGGAGGTGGACCAAAAGTGGTCCATGATTAAGGAGGGAATAATGACTGCAACAGAGGAGTGCATTAGGCTCAGGAGGAAGAACTCAAGGGCCAAAGCACCCTATCATTCACCTTTCACTCTCCTCACTTCCAGGGTATACATGTTGAGATCCCTCAAGTCTCTCCTTGTAGGGCTCCTCCTGCAACCCCAGCACCATTTAGTTGCCCTTCTCTGGACTGCGTCTGCCTTGGCTATGTCCTTTCTGAGGTGCAGCCTCCAAAATTGGACACAGTACTCCAGGTGACATCTCACCAGCAGGCGATTCAGTAGCAACACCACCTCCCTCCTGCTGCTTCTGGATATACCCCTCCATGCACCCCATCATCCCACTAGCCCAACCCACTGCTTTGTCACACTGCCCTGTCACCTTGACTGTCAGTATCTACCTCCCATCTTATACTCAGTGCCTGGGTTCCTATGCCCTAGGTGCTTGATTTTGCATTTTTGACATTGAATCCCAACTGCCATGTTTTTTTTTTTCAATATTGTATTTATGCCCACAGGAGCTGGCAGTTGGCTCTGGCCCTCCCTTGGAGGGCTCGCATTGATTCCAACCCTTGACCTCATCACTGGGACCACAGTCGGAGCATCATGGAGCCTGCCAGCTCCATTATTCAAATTTTCTTCCCCTGTACCACGGCCAGGCATACATACTGCAGTTCTGTAATGTCCTCCTGTGTGCCACCTACCACCTGCACTACCCTTAGGCCTCCAGATGGGGGCAGTGGAACTGTGGGGGCAATGAAGTCTGTTCCTGGGAGAGAAGAGCTGCTTAGCGGCTGCTCAGTCCTGCTCCCACCCACCCCCAGCTGACCCCTGACATCCCAGGCTTGATCCTGAACCCTGGTCACCAGTATAGTGTGAGGTGTGGCATCCAGCACCTCAGCCCTTAGCACCAGTGGCCTGGCTTACATATGAAGATACCGAAGTGGACTGGTCCCAGTACTGAGCCCTGCAGCGCACCACTAGTCACTCTTCTATAATAATAAGCTTTATTTATGAAGCGCAATTCTTCAAACCAAAGCGCTGTACAATAATAAAATGATAAGAAATATTAAAACAATAAATTAATAAGAGTTCATAAAATACTAGCAATACAGAATACAAATGAGTCAAATAGTGTACTCACAAATGCTTGTCCAAACAGATGAATTTTTAAAGCTTTCTTGAAGCTCTCCACGGTCCTGCACTCTCAAACTTGATGAAGTAGAGAATTCACAGGGTGGGGCTCCATACATAAAAGCACGGGCCCCAGATGTTTGCAACCGAACCCTGGGAACCTCTAACAACCCCTCATCAGTTGAGCAGAAAGGACAGCCAGGACTGTAGGGAATCAGGAGTTCTTGCAGATAGCTAGAACCCTGTCAGTGCAGGGCCTTGTAGGTCAGAAGTCCGATCTTAAAGGTCTATCGTATGAGTAAGTGTCATTTACCACCACCATCTGTCCGTTATCTGTTAACCAATTTCTAACCCAATTTCTCACTTTGGATCTCACCCCCAGGCTGCTCAGTTTCCTTATCAGCCTCCTGTACAGCACAGTGTTGAAGACCTTGCTGAAGTCCAGATGGTCCACGTCCATTGCCTTTTCCTAAGCTATTTCCCTGGTCATCCAGTCAAAGAAATTCATTAGATTTGTTTGGCATGCCTGCCCCCATGAATCCATGCTGTCTGTGGTCTTGCCAACCACTGGATTCTACTAGTCTTTCTTTTAGTAGAATTTCCATTAATTTCCCCACCACTAAAGTAAGACTGACTGGCCTGTAGTTGCTGGCCTCCTCCCTGCTGTGACTCTTATGTAGAGGGACCACATCAGCTCTTCACCAGTCCTCTGGAATTGCTTCTTTTTCTAGTGAGCTGTTGAACAGGACTGTCAATGGGGCAGCTAGCACCTCCCTGGGTTCCTTTTTTGACCCTTGGATGTATCCTATCTGGGCCCATAGCTTTGTCCACCCTCAGAGCTGCAAGTCCTTTCCAGACTACTTCTTCTGAAAAGTTACTTGTGTTCATCAGCACCGGGTCCGAAGAGTGCTGACAAAATAGCTTTGGAATGGTGCACACATCAATAATGGCGCAATTTTTCTTTTTGTGGGGCTCTGCCCCTCCGCACCCCCCAGACTTAAGGATTCCTACTCTGGGGGGAGCAGATCAAGGGGTAAGTTAAATTTCTGGGGCCATGGAATATCGTTTCCACAGCCCATGGCAAAAAAAAAACCAAAGTCCTGATGTGTGTAAAATTGCTGGACACCAGGATTAGAACCCTGTTCTTCAATGTCATTGGATGAGTGCTTTATGCCCCAGCTCTCCACACCACAGGAGCAGCTCAGCCAGCCTCTTGGATTCTGGTGCCCTTGTGGTGTATCAGCACCATGGACAGTGACCAGGGGAGCGCTTACAGCAAGCTGTGTAAATCCCCACTCACTGTCCATGTGAGCGCTTACTAGACTAGCGCCTTATTTTTTTTTTTTTATTTATTTAGTTTTTGTTGACCGGGTAAGTGCACTAGACAAATCCTACCTATTTTCAGGCACGACCCGGGGGAGAGGGATACAGATGAATGCCAACTGACCTTGAACCAGATTAAGCTGTTGGTGGTATTTTTTAGTGAATGAGGGAAATTTGGGCAGGACACTGGGGAAATTCCCCTACTCTGCTTCCTGTGAGCAGGGGGGTCCTATTTTCATGTGGGACCACGATGGCTGCCTCCGGACATGCTGTGGAGGACATGGAGGTGTTGGAGACAGGGGAGCTGGTCTCCTCCCCTGTCTCTGGATTGCCAGAGACCTCATCGATTCTTCCTCAAGCTTCTTCTAATGGATCTAAGTTGCATGCGTCTCCCAGTTCGTTTCCTTCCTCAGAAACCTCGATGGATCAAAGTAAGCAAACAATTGTTTCTTCCCAGTCTGTTCCTATACTGCAACAGCTAGCATCTGCTAAAGAGTCTCTACAGAATACTGAATGTTTATGACCTACAGTTGTGGACGCTTTGCTGTTACTTGAGGAAACACCCTATCTTACAAAGAAATAGGAGCTTTTAGCACTTAAGAACTCAGCTTTGCAGCTGCCTACTGATTCTGACTCACTGTTGCAGACTACTGAGTCAGACGCACAAAAGACAGCCTTGACATTTCTGTATTCCAATGTGGTCTGTTCGACAATTTCTTCTGCTCCTGCTGCTAAAACTTCTCTGGAAAACCGTGCTGTTTCCCCCGATCTTCTTCCACGGACCTCTGCGTCTGACTTGCCCCCTGCAGAGGTTGTTCCACAGGGAGATTGGTCAGTTGACTCTGCTCTTGTTGCAGCAGGGTGGGAGAGGGATCCAGTTGTTGGTACCTGGCGCTCCGGTCCTTCCCCGATTCGGATCACCCCTGCAGACACCCCAGCTATTTCTCCTGTGCAAGACCAGTTGGACGTTACGCTTACGCCTGCTTTACGCTTAACACAGAATCCAATTCTCAATTTGCCAGTTTCCACTTCTCCTGCAGCTCCGTTTTCAGACTCCGACCCTCTTCGCCGAAGTTTACCACCCCAGGGCCTTGGTCTACCACCTCAACGGACTGAACAACCAACTTCTCTTGCTTCTACATCTACTAAAACGTATGCATCTTGTTTTTCTGTTCCCACCCAACAGGCTAAGAGACACAGTGCTGTCAGATTACAGTATTTGGGGGGTTTACCTGAAATGCCTGATAGGGTTTTTGTTTGGGTGCACTTTGCTTAAAGACTCCATGAAATTTGCTGCTTATGATATCCACGCATTGATACATGTTTCTAATGAGTCCCATTTTGATGTAAGTTTTAAAACCTTAAAGGTTTAGAAATTTTGGTCCCAATTTCATCTGTTGAAAATACCCTTTATGGTCACCTTTCAGTGCAATTCCCTTTAACTAAACCTGCACAAAAGACTGTCACTATTCTGTTTAGAAATGAAGGTGTTAGTTTGAACGATATTACAGTTTGGCTGAAACAAAGATATACAGTGCTCTCTGACCCTGAAGCTATTTTTGATTCGGAAAATTTTTGGACGGAAGGGTGGAAGGTTAGGGTTATGCTCCGGACTACTGATACTGGTATGCAACACCTACCCAATAGTTTTCTGTTAGGCAGGGATAGGGGAGTTTTGTTCTATTCTGGACAACCTAAAGCCTGTTATAAGTGCGGTTCCACTTCTCATCTCAGCAGCATTTGTGACACTATTAAATGTACTGTTTGTGGTGGTCTTGGTCATGCAGGCTTACAGTGTACTGCAGAACCTCTCTGTGTTTTATGTGAAGACCTGGGACATACTTTTCAGCAATGTTCCTGGGCCGCCCATAATTCTCCTACTTTAGCTGATGGAGAGGAGCAACGGCTTATTATTACAGTGGCCCAACGTTCTAACATTAAGGGTCCCTCTTCTTCTACAGTTGCCCCCCTCCTACTACTTTAGCTGAATCACATAGTGTTATTTCCACTGCCACTGTAATAACTGCTGAGGAGGATTTGACTGAGCCTGTCCCACAACCTGTTACATTTTCTCTACCTCCCCACCCTCCTTCTTCCCCAGTTCTTCCTAGCTGTTCTACTTCAGGTGGCTCTTCTATAGAACCCCCCCCCAGCACCATTAGAAACAATGGAACCTTCCCCTTCTGACCCTTTTACTACACCTTCTAGAATTACAAGGGGTTCAAGAAAGTTTGGTTCACCTTCCTCTAAGGCTCAGAGGGTAGAGACTCTCCCTTTGACAAATAAATATGAATTGCTGCGACATACTTCTGAAAACACAGACTCTGACTCTTCTTCTGTCCAGTCCTCTCACCCTGAACTTACTACAGATACTGAAGTCCCTATTGACAATTTGGGGTCCCAAAAAAGGAAAGCCAAGGCCAAGGCAAAACATAAAGAATGTCCCGAGAAAGGGTAGACAGAGGTGATTGCTGTGCATATGTCTACTTCTTTTGCAATACATACTGTTAATGTTAACAGTATAAAAAAAACAACATAAAAGGGATTCATTTTTTTTGTTTTTGTCTTGCCTTACTGCCGGTATCATACTTCTACAAGATGTTAGATTCCATTCTTTGCCTGAAATTTCTAGGACCCAAAAATCCTGGCATTTAGGCCCCTTCTATTGGTCATTTGGACAAGAGACATGTTCTGGGGTGGGTATTTTGTTTCATCTTCCTAATGTCTCTGTTATTAAGATTATAGATTTATGCCCTGGCAGAGTATTATTGATAGACTTTAGGTTCCTTTCTATCCCTTTTCGGATTATCAATATTTATGCCCCACAAACCAAGTCACTTAGGATTGAACTCTTGAAAGTGGTTCGACCCTATCTTTACTCCTCTATGCACGTCATTTTTGGTGGCGATTTCAATTGTGGGTTGTCCACTAAGGACATGTCCTCATTCTCAAAAACCACAATATTATTTTGTGATACCACTTTTCTCAAAAATCTTTTATTTTCTGCAAAACTGAAGGATGCTTATCTTTCTCTCACCCAGACACATACCCCTACCTTTCATAAAGGCTCTTTAGCTACCCAGATAGATTTTTTTTTTGTGTCCTCTTTTTTGCAAACTCCCGCTGCTGAAGTACGGTGGCTGAATTTTCAGATCATGATTTGCTTACCATTTTTCTTGGTCCTAAGAATGTTGCAACTTTTGGTCCTGGCACTTGGAAATTTAATATTTCCTTATTAGAGAATTCTCTGTTGTCACCACTTCTTAAATCTTTTTTTCAAAACAGAAAATCTGTGTTTTTTCTTTATGATGATCCTTGGTGGTGGTGGTTAGATACGAAGAAGGATTTGATGAAATTACTGAAATCCTTTAGCAAAACCCATCATGAAGATTGTTATTTCACATACCATAGGACACGACATCAGCTGCAAAAACTCCTTACCCTTTCGTATACCACTGGCCAGGATTTTTCTTCACAAATTAGTACCCTGAAAAAATCTTTAATGGACTATCACTCCAAAAAATATGCTTCAATGCAACAACGTCAACGTTCTAGTATAAAAGGTGCCTATGATGTGATCTGCCCGTTTGCACATTTTTCTAAACAGATTACAGGGAGAACCATTGATACTATTGTGACTGAAGCTGGTCATACAATTAGTGATTCTAGGCTTATCCAAACTTATGTGGCCGGGTATACTCAAAACTTATTCAGTCCATTCCCTACATGTCTACATGATATATTGACCTTCCTTAGTCCCATTTCTGTTCCTGATATGCAACAATCAGTATCTGATATGCCTGCTTGTGATATTCAGGCACGAGAAGTAGTTGAGGTCATCACAACTCTGCGATCTGGAGTATCTCCAGGCTTGGATGGCCTTCTAAATGAGCTTTATAAATTGCTTAATATTGAGTTGAGCGTAGAATTGGCCACAGTTTATAACTTCCTTTTAAAAGCTGATACTTCACCATTAGAATTTAATATGGGTAGTACCTTCTATATCCATAAGAAAGGAGACAGAAAATTATTGACTAATTGGAGGCCTCTTAGCCTATTGAATACAGACTTTAAAATTTTAACTAAAATTATTGCTCTCTGTCTAGCAAAGCTGGCCCCTCTTGTTATTTCAGAAGATCAATCTAGTAATGGTCCAGGCAGAAGTATACATAATCATGTCCTTTTATTACGGGAATTGGTGGAACATGGCAATTCAAATAGGTTAACAGGCCTCCTGTATTCATTGGATCAAAGAAAGGCATTTGATTCGGTGAGTCATTACTTTTTATGGCAGGTTTTGAGACATTATAGGGTTCCTGTGACTACTCTCTCCTGGTTACGCTTATTATATTCTACAGCCACTTCTATCCCTCTTGTTAAAGGCTGGAAGGGTCCTTTGATACCTTTAAAGAGAGGTGTTAGACAAGGGTGTCCACTCAGTCCCCTTTTGTATATCTTTTTTTTGGATCCCTTACTTCGCACCATTAATACAGCACACAATGTTAGGCCTATTTGTTCCTTACCACTTTCTGTTTTAGCCTATGCTGATGACATGAGTTTAATAGTAGCTGATGTTCCTTCGGCAGATGCATCTCTCCATCTCTGTAAGTCCTTTGGTCTTGTTTCAGGATCATCCCTGAACTTGGAGAAATATGTCGGCCGACAGCTTAGATCTCAGCAGTCGAATGATGTAATAGTTTCCAGTATTGCACTTTGTGACACCCCTATTAAGATTTTGGGCATTCTATTTGGCTCAGGTCCTTTAGACATTCTCAACTGGACTCCCAAACTGGACCTAGTGCAGGCCAAAGTTTCTCTTTGGAACACCTGGAAACTCTGAAAAAAAAAAAAAAGAGAGTTTACTTGATAAAGTCTCACTTGCTCCCGATTTTTTTGTTTTTGGCTTATGTTTTCCCCTCACCGTGTTTGGAAACCAAACTTCAGGTATATTTTCAGGCCTTATGGACGCCGCTGAGATCCCATTAAGCGTTCCATTACCTGCTTACCTTTCTAGGAAGATGGTCTTAATATGATACACCCATTATTTTTATAACAGTTTATTTTTTGTGACTAACCTTAAACCACTTTTAGTTAATTATGATGTGGGATGGGAATTTTATTTTTTTCAATCCTGTCAACCCTGGTTTCATCTTTGGGACCTTAACACTTTGAAACAGGTTAAACATGTATCGTCTACCCCTTCTTATCTTCGTGATACCTTTTGCCGTTTAAAACAATGGAAGATTAATAGCCATATGATTATGACTCAAAATAGGAAAGCCATTTATAATTTTTTGATAGATACCACTTGTGCAGACCTTGTAATTTTTCCCAAATGTCCCCCTACTTTCTTACCTACTTTATACACACTGTTAAGGAACCCACGCATCCCCCAGAAGATGTGGGATCAACATTGGCTTAGTTGTCATGAACAGATCAATATTAAGGCAAATCATAAACATAAACAGCTGAATGAAAGATTGTGTTACAGACCTTTATGTGTAAATCAGGATGAAACAATACACCTGTTTTTTCTTTGTTCCTATATCACTGGTTTTTGGTTATTTTTAGCGAACAGATGGAAGGAACCTTTATTTACTTCTGTTACTTATGAGATGTTATTGTATGGTAGGTTTTCAGTGACCTGGAAAAAGTGGAATATTGACACCCTAAACTTATTGTTTACCATCATTAAATGGCATTTATGGACTGCTCGTTGTCTTTTCACCTTGCAGCAAAAAGATATGTCCCACCTACTGGTGGTCCAAAGTATTGGACAGGATTTAAAAGATGTTTATTTTTCTGAACTAAGAAGTTTGTCATCTGGATCATTGTTTGCTTTATGGAAATGCTTACCATGGGTGACTGATTCTGATTTTCCTGTTACATGAGTCTTTTGTATTTATTTTTGTCAGTGTGATTTTGGTTTGTAGTTTCTTTGTCAATAAAAATTTCCCCTACTCTTTTCGATAAGTGCCATGGGATCTTTAACCTCCACCTGAACTACCACCAATCCAGGCAGATGGGACCTTGGTTTAACATCTCATCAAAGGCGGCACCTCAGAAGTGCAGTACCCCTCTCATGCTGCACTACAGTGTCAGTACTAGGATATTAGCCCAAGTGCCAGTTGTGGAACTGAACCCACAGCCCTCTGATCTCTAGCCTCAGAGGCAGAGTGATCACTTAAGCCACTCATGGCACTATTCTGGTAGCGCTCACTTGTTGGGTTACCATGTTCATCTCCTCACCCCCCATTCCTGCTATTCCTTGGTGGTCCATTCCTGCCCCTCTACTGTGAAGACTAAGCAGAAATACCTCTTCAGGATGTCTGTATTATCATAGTCCTCTTTTGCACAGCCTCCCTTCTACGCCCTTCAAATTCTCTCTATCCCTCCCCTTAATTTCCTCTTTTCACGTATGTATCTGAAGAAAGTTTTATCCCCCTTAGTGACCCCTTTGGTGATTCTTTCCTCTGTCTGCACGTTTGCTCCCCTCACTGCCTTGCCTGCTTCCCTCTGCTTTAAGGTATATCTCCCCATCCTCTCCCCTCTGTGTTTCCTTATACCTTCCAGAATGCCACCCTTTTTCCTTCACCACCTTTGTCACTTCCCTAGAGAACTATAACTGCCTTTTACCTTCTTCTTTTACTCATTTCCTTTAAGCAGAGGTTAGTTGCTTTAATTATCCCCTCCCTTATTTTTGCCCATAGTGCCTTCACCCCTCCCTTGCAATACCCCCCTCTTGGCAGTTTCTGAGGCAGTTCCTTATTTTGTTATAATCTGCATTCCTAGAGTTCAGGACCCTCATCCTTGTGTGGTTAACCTCTGTTCCTGTCTTAATTTTTAATCACACACACACTGTATGGTGATCACTGGTACCCAAGGGACTTCACAGTATGACATTTGCATTGCTGTCCCATTTGTAAGTACCAGGTTAAGCACTGCCTCATCCCTAGTGGGTTCTGTGAATAGCTGCCAGACCAAAGTTCCTTGCAGGGAGTCCAGGATGGCTCTACACCTTGCAGAAACTGCAGCTGGAAGGCTCCACTCCACATCTGGTGGATTGAAGTCATCAACTAGCAGCACCTCCCCCTTACTTGAATTTTTGATTATGGCTTCCCCAAGTGCCTTATCTAACTCCTTCCCCTGTGCTGGAGGCTGATACACTACCCTGGTATGGACTATAGCCCTGGAGCTTGTCTCCAGGGTGACCCAGAGCACCTGCAGCCATTTCTTTTCCTCCTGGTGTCAATGTACCTCCATGGCCTTGATTCCACTCATGTACAAGTCAAACCCTGCTTGCTGGCCTGTCTGTCCTGAACATAGAGTAGCCCAGCATGACCACATCCCAGTCATGGTTCTCAGTGCACCGTGACTCCATAACTGCAACTAAATATAGGTCAGCCTCCACCTTGATGTCTTCCAGGTCTGCAATGTTGTTTCCAAGACTCCTTGCTTTGGTACACATTGCCCACCCCACCTTCCTTCCACCCTGCACACTTCTCTGCCCCCCCATTCCTGACTGTGTTCTTCCCTGAAGCTATCCCTGACTTCCCTCCAACCTTTTTAATTTTCTCATTCCTTGACTTCTTCAGTCCTTATCCTCACTTACATGGGTTTTACACCCTTTTCTTCTACCTTGTCCCCCATCCCTGATTTTCTGCCTCCTGCCCTAGGGCAGTTTTCTTTCCACAGGCCCTCCCTCCCTGCTGCTCCACCACTCAGGGGACATTGCCACCTCCCTTTATTTTACTTCCTTCCCCCTGGCTATTTTAAATTCTTAAGTAACAGTTAACCTCCTACTAATGACTGCAATCCCCTTCCCAGAAGGATGCAAGATGTCTCCCTTATAGTTTATGCTCCTGCCTTTGGGGAGTTTTCTCCCATGAGACCTCCCTCCCTGCAGCTGCACTGTCTGGGGGGTGAATGTCACCTGCCTTTGTTTTCCAAAGTGCAGAGAGTCTCTGTTTGTCTCAGAGTCACCCAACAGGCAGCTCCTAAAAGAAATGCAACAATGGAGGGAAGTGCCAAAGATGGTGACAAGCACACTTCCTCAAGCATCTCTTCTCAAGATAAACAGAAACTGACAGAGAAGCAACAGCCTCTGATCAAAGAGACAGATAAAGCTGCTAAGCCATCATCCAACTCAGAAAAAGAACAGAGTGCGGCCAGTAGAAGGAACCCTGATACTAAGGATGGCAAAAAGATAAAGACTACAGATGCTCTAATGCCATCAGTACCAGCTAAGAAAAAAAAAAGGAAAGCATTTGACTGCACTTCTTCTGAAAATGGACCAGAAGCCAGCAGTGGAACAGAGAGATATGCCCTCAGCTGAGGTCATTTTTAAAATGTGGCAGTTCCTGCAGGCTTTTCAAGACATATGAAAACTAGTCACTATTTCTGCTCCACCTCCCAAACTCAGGCATTTTGTTGAACCTGTGCTGGAGGAAGAGGAGGAAGAAGAGGACGTAAGGGAACCCATAGAACCAGGGACAACCTCTGAACATGACTTTGGTTCACCTCCCTGAGTCAGTGAGGATTTTACCTCCTATTCCTCTTTTGTAAGGCATATGGTTGAGATTATGTGGAAACTGAGGAGGATATCAAGGAGACAGAATTCATGAGCATGCTGGGACTGAACTCCTCAAAAAGGCTCGCAGTACTCATCCACAAATTCCTCAAAAAAGCCACGAATAGAGTCCTGGAACACCCAAATCCAGCTCAAGGCACTGAGAAAACAAATGAAAAAGAAATACCAAGTAGAAAGACAGGGTAGAATTTTATACTCACATCCTGACCATGATGGAGTTGTTCAAACCGCTGCATATAAAAAAATCAAAGGTGTCACTGGCAGCCTATACTACCTGAAAAAGATTCCAAAAAACTGGAGTATGTGGCAAGAAATGTTTACACCTCAGCAACCCAGCAATGAAGGCAGGCTGCATATTTTGCATACTCTGCACAGTACCAAAAATCTCTCTGAAGCACTGTCCAGACTGTTAGTGAAAGGGTGGGTGGTAACATCGGTAGTGACCTGGCAGAGACTGCTAAGGCTGCATTGAAAACTACTAAATACCAATTTCATATGGCTGTGGACTCAAATAATTTAGTCTCAAGAGAGCTAGCACATGCAGAAGCTCTGAGGAGGTTTGCTTCACTCAGAATAACCATCCTTTCAGAGGACAAAAAAACAAAGGCTATAGATGTCCAATTTGAGGGACCATCACTCTTTAGGGATAAGACAGAAGCCTGTATTAAAAAGGTTGATGAACAAAAAGCAACTTATGAAAACCTGATCCAGAAGGAAAGAGTTTCTACTTCCTTCAGGACATACAGTATGGAATGGGAGGTAGAGGCAGGGCCAACAATCAGAGACCCTATTCCTACTATGATTACCCTCCTCAGAGGGGTGCTTCAAAAGACAGAGGCAGGAAAGGTGTAAGGCGGAAACAGGTACCAGCTCCCAAGCCACAAGAAAAACAGAATGCCTGACTCTGAGCAGGCTGCCATAGACCCTCTACCATTGGCAAGCCGCCTGACTCAGTACTTTCAGGAATGAAAATCTATCACCACAGCCAAGTGGGTGCTAGACGTAATGAGGCAGGGATTGGCTCTTCAGTGCACAGACTTCCCAAAACTAAAGAGGTCAAAAATCTTCCCTCCATTCCTACCTCAGGAGAAAATCCTGCTAGAATAGAAGTAAAGAAACAGGTAACTACTGTAAAAAAGGAAAAGTTCTAAACTGTAACACTAGAAACAGTGATACCACCACTGCAAATAAAGAGAGTGTCTGGGATACCTGGATCTGAAAGATGCATATTTTCACATCCGTGTAAGACCCACTCACAAAAGACTCCAGCTTTAGACTAGGAAAAGAGCAGTATCAGTTTGCAACACTGTCTTTTGGTCTGATCTTAGCACCAAGGACATTCACAAAGTTGCTGTCAGCAGCAGCTGCATTCCTGAGAAGGAAAGGTATAGTGGTGCATTTCTACCAGATGATTGGATAGTCACAGGCAGATCAAGAAAGGAGACACTGAGCTCTCTTATGCTTGTAAGAAACACCATGGAAAAAGTAGGTTTTCTCCTAAACCTAGAAATATCACAGCTAAAACCCAACCAATTGCTGGTGTTAATAGAGGCAGAGCTAGATATTACTTGGGGGAAAGTGCAATGTCCTTCAAGCAAGGCAATTCAAGGACAGCAAGGGACTTCTTACAGTTGCTAAGCCACATATCAGCAGCAACAGCTGTGGTGCCATGGGCTCATCTAGATGTGCAGTATACAGTACCACTTAAAAATGCACTGGCATCAAATATCAAAATCACCAAGTCAGCCAGTACCAGTCACAAACAGCCTGGTCAGGGCTCTGAAGTGGTGAAAAGAGGTGGAAAACCTCATAGGAGGAATCCCTTACCAGTAAGTGTCTACAACCCTCTCTCTGACAACAGATGCCTTAGTGCTAGGATGGGGTGGGCATCTAGAAGAACAGACAGTAAGTGGTGCCTGGTCCCTTCAGGAGCACATACACCTTCTGGAGCTCAGTGCAATTCTCCTGTTAATGGAGTCCTTTTGAGACTTGGCATGGAACCAATCAGTTCTGATAAGTGCAAACAGTACCACCAATACTATATAAACAAACAAGGTGGTACCAAATCCTCAAAATTCTGTACAGAAGCAATGAGAATCTGAAATCTTTCTTACTCACTAAATGCAAAAATGGTAGCAGTACACTTGCCATGGAAAGAAAATGTACTGCCAGACTCCTTATGCAGGATAAGTCTGGAAAACCAGAAATGGTCACTAGATCAACAGGGGGTATACATTTGTTTGAGGAGATGGGGAACACATGAGGTGGACTTGTTCACCTGATGAGAGAATCACATGTTACTACTGCTTTGCTGTAGGCCACTCTTACATGAGGACCCTGCCCCAGGATTCACTAAACCTCAATTTAGAAGGGAATGTTCCTTTACGCATTCCTTCCATTCCCTCAGATACACAGTGTACTGTAAAAACTGATAATCATCAACAGTGATTCTGGTAGAGTTAGACTGGCTGAGACAGCCATGGTACTCTCTCTCCTGCTGTCTCTGTTATACAAGAACCCCATCTCATTATGGATGAGACAAGACCTCCTGACTCTGTCATAGGGGAGGGTGAAATTCCTAAATCCTAGAATACCAAGACTGAAGGCATGGTTCATGAGGACGTAGAATTTTCAGGCATGAATCTTTCAGGTAAAATTTTAAGTACTCTGAAAGGGTCATGAAAACAGACCACTCAAAATTCTTATTCCTCAAAATGGAAAATATTCTCCATCTGGTGCTCAGGAAATGGTGTATCTTCCCTAGAAGCTGATTTTCCTGTAGTTCTTGACTACCCTGAGCACTTGCACACATGTGGACTTAGAAATTCATAACTGAAATTCCTCCAGGCAGCAGTATCAGTGTTCCTATCTGCAGGAAGACCAAATCTCTAGCATCACACCCTGTTTTCAAGAGATTATGCAAAGGATTGCTTCACCTGCAATTCCCAGCTAGGGAACCTGCACCTCCCTGGACCTGAATATTTGCCTGGCACAATTGGCACAGGCCCTCTTTGAACAAATAGCCTCTGAGGACCTGAAATTGGTAACAAAACACTCTTCCTCATAGCTATGACCTCTGCTAGAAGAGTCAGTGAACTTCAAGCCCTGTGCACAGAACCCAACTACATAATTGTGCACAGGGAGAAAGTGGCTAACGGTACAAACAGAAAATTGCTCCCAAAAGTGGTGCCAGAATTTCATTATAACCAGGTAGTTTCTTTGCCTACACTATTCATAGCACATTCTAGTTCAGGGGAACATAAATTACACTGCTTGGATGTCAAGAAAACTCTCAGCTACTATTTTGACAGAACACAAGACATCAGGACAGACAGCAGTCAGTTATTTGTCATCCATGGTGAAATTGGTAAGGGCAAACCTGCAACATTAAAGACCATCTCAAGATGGCTGGTCTCTTGCATTCAGTTCTGTTATGAAAAAGCAGGCAGGTAGCCCCCAGGTCCCACTCCGCAAGGGGCACTGCAGCCATCAGTTATGTTTGTTTTTATTTAGGTTTTTGTATGTCTGCATATCAGTGGCAGCCTCAGGGGCATTCCTTTGGCAGACATCTGCATGGCAACTACCTGGAAAAATGTCCACACATTCACAAAACATTACCATCTGGACATCCTTTCCAGAAGAGGTGCTACATTTTGAATTGCAGTTTTACCAACCTTTCCCTAAATAAGTTCAGACTTCCCAGCCTCCCAAGCTACTGCTTTGTAGTTAGTTTTTGTATGGCATCCCTATTGGATTCATGTTGTTAGAAGAAAAAAATACCATAGTAATGATGTTTCTTCTAATGGGTCCACTAGTGAGCAAAATATCCCTACCACCCCTTCTAGAAACAAATCTTAAAAGATTTACTATTAAATATGCTTTTTCAAATATTTTTTTTCTGCCTGTGCATTTTTTTATTCTTTGGTAACTGGGTTAACCCCACTAGGCACTATGCCTGTTTTCAGGAGTGACCTGGTAACACTGGAGAGGTTAAGTGACTTGCTCAGGGTCACATAGCATGCAAGTGAAGGTTGTGGAAATCAAACCTAGATCTGCTGAATGTGCTAAACTCATTCATTGCTCATTACTATAACCTGTAGGCTATATTGCCACACCCTTTTTAAATAAGTTTACACAGTTTATGTTTGAATAATTACTTAGAATATTTTATATTTTAAATTAAAAATTTCTATTATAAGTTTGCTAATTTAGCTTTGTGGCTTAAGCATTGCAGTTTAGACCAGTTAGCGCTGCTCCCATTTGCTATTCAGCACAAATCTGGCATAAGAACATTAGAGAGAGCATCAACACACAGCAACATTTAAATGCAGTTCTGATTCTTTCGTCACTATTCCAAATTCTCCAAGGCAATATCTCATGCTGGAGATGATGCAGTTTTTGTATTGGCTCACTGTTGGACCCATTGGAAGAAATATCATTACTGTGGTGAATAATTGTTTTCTTTCTTCTGTCATTATCTATAACCAGAAATGTAGAGTACTCCATTTGATGTTAGCAAAAAGCAAGTCTTCTTCCTGAGTTTGCCAGTGCATGAACTGGAGAACATTAATTGTTATCTCAACTTCTCAAACAGGAACCAGGTTCACTCATTGACTGTGCTGCTATTTGAAACTGCCATTGCATTATCTTCACCAAGAACTGTAAAGTATATACTTTGCTATTTACCTCCACCCTAAACTACAGATTAGCAACTGCAGATTGAGGTGATGTGCTATAGGTCTCCCCTCTCGAGATCCTAGGTCACTGCCATAGATGGTGTCAGGAGAGTTGAGTTGCTATCCAGTATGTTCTGATGCTCACTCTTCAGTTTGAGCTGCACCAACAGGTTTCATTTCTCATGTGCAGGGATAGAGGATGTATTAAATGCTGATGACCAGGCAGGCCCAAACCATCCCTTTGCATGACTGTGGGTACTGCAAAGTCACACACCCCTATTCCAATTTATTTCCTCAGCTACTAACTGTGACTGTCAGACTCTGAGCCATAGCTGTCAAGTGTCTGTCTGAAGACTATGGATGTTGTGAAGTTTTACTCCACTAGCAAAGTTGGTGCAAAGTCAGACACTGCGCTTTGCATAGTTCCTGATGGCTGCACAAACTTTACCAGACTTATTTTTTTTTTTTTAGAAAGAATCCTGTTTTAAACAATGTTGTGGTCCCCCTCCACCCACTTCACCATAACTCAATGTCCTGCTTCCCACCACACAAACCATTTAATTGTATTAACTCCACCCTGGTGCTCTTTTCATTGGAAATCCTCCCTCCTCCCTCTCTCTGTGAAGTTCACTGCAATACAGTAGAAGTGAATTAGAGTCTGATTTGCTTCTCCCCCTTTCATGCATCAAAAACAGTTTCCCCTTGTCTCCCCTACCTGACCTGACCACAATCCACTCTTGACTGAGAGTCCACTCACCCAACCCCCTCTTTGATCCCCCACCTCCCTCTTTCTTCTTAGCACACCAAAAAGTCCATTTAAGTGTAGCTACAAGAAAACCATTCCTTGGTGCAGTGTATCTGCTCTGTTCAATGTAAGAATCCACAATAACATGAATAAGTGGTGATGTATTTGTCTATAATGAAACCTGACTGGCTGAGCCCCAGGTATGCTAAACTGTAAAACTGGTGAGTAAGTCTATATTTCTAATACTATAATAGTCGGATTAACCTTGCTGACATTAGAGCAGACTACTATCGAAAAAAGATCAGTGTTCTCTCCACACAGAATATGAAGAAGGCATGGTTAGTTTACCTATTAGTAACATTCCACATTTCTCACACAACTGACAGCAAGCCCCCCCTCCCCAGAACTTTGTTTTGTTTCCTCCCACAACCTTACTTCACTGCTAAACTAATGCCACATCCCAATATTTCCCATGTCCTTCTTTTATTTTGTGTTTTATTGTACTTGCTTACATGCTTTCCTTCTGTAGCAAGTTTGTAGTGCCCTGTCTGTTTATCAGCAGCAACACCAAAGAACTACGCATCCCACCAGGCATCCACCAGAAACTGCACACCCCACTGGCTGAACCAAGGAGCAGCACATCCCACCAGCTGCACCGGGGAGCTATGCACACACCAACAACACAAGGGAGTACTGCACCACACAAGAAGGACCATGGAACAATGCTCCACCTCAGCCTGCTTAACAAAAATGTGTATTACCTCTTTTGCAAGATTGGAAATTCCATTCTCTTTATCAGATAAGCAACACAACACTAAGAAGAAGCACACCCCACTGACAGTGCCAAGGAATATTGTCACCCAACTGGCAGCATCAAGGAGAATACCCCACTATCAGCACCATGGAGCACAGCACACTTCCGGCAACATCAAAGGGCAGCAAATCTTCCTGGCAGCATCAAGTACCAGTATATCTGCCACCAGTTCCCAGCTACAGAGCAGCACTAGATAGTGATGCACCTCACTGGCCGCACCAGGGAGTGAGATCCAGTGCTGCTTAACTACTGGTTACTGTCTTCCTTTTGCAGTATACTTTTTTTTTGAGATAAGCAGCAGTGTCTAGGAATATCACATCACACTTATAACACCTAGGAACAGTGCACACCACCAGTAGCACTGAGGAACTGCACACCACACCACATTGAAAGTATCAAGGAGCAATGCTCCCAAAAAGTAGCACCAAAGAGCAGAACGCCCCGCCTCCAGTACTAGAGAGCAGTGCATCACCACCAGCTCCACAGGGATGCTCTACATCCTATAGAGACCACCAGTAGTGATGTATCCCATTGACAGCAATAGGAAGTGACCCACCCACCTACTTAATTAATAGTGATTTTCTTTCTTTTGTAGGTTTGGCAACTGTATCAGTTAAGCAGCAGCACCACAAAGCAGTGCATTTGAATGGCAGCACAAAGAAGGCACATTCTCCACCATCAGCACAAGAGAAGTGCACACCCTACTGGCAACATAGAGGAATGGTATGCTCCATCCAGAGAACTGAGGAGCAGAACACACAACTAGTGGCCCCAAGGAGTACTGCACCCCACCAGCAGCATGAATGAGTGTCCCCTGCAGCACCAAAAAGCAGCACACCTAAGACATGTTTTTTTCCTGCTGCACATTGTGAATGTGAGAGGATTAAGTGAAGAAATAAAATTACAAGTAAGCAATGGTCTTATTTTCCAATTATCACTCATTTTCGGTGAACTATTTTTCTATTCAGCTTTTACTGCCCCCCGCCCATTTGCCAGACAGCAGCCCCACCCCTGTCCTGTCATCGACCTTCTTATGATCTTATTGGTTATCCACCATGCATCCAGGACTGCACTAGTGGTGGGCAGGTTGCCATATCATTGTATGTGGACTGCAGTGACTGCCAGCGCAAAGGTGGAACAAGGCTTTTTTCCTCCAGGTCCTGTTTTGCTCCCCAAGGGTACCAGCAAACAGAGACCAGCATGTATCCTTGACAACTGGCATCCAGGGGCTGCTCCTCTCTCCTTCTATGTGCTCCCACTGTGGCAGTGAAACAGCAGGGTTCAGTGGCCCATGTCCCCTGGCTGGCCCCTGAGTGATCCGAGTCCGTTCCCATCCCGGGTCACTGGCATAGCATATGGCAACTCTCCTGCTGTGTGGCCAGGCCAGCTTGAATGTGTACATTTTCAAGCCCATCTACACTGCTTGATATTAGTTTTTAAAAGTAGTCAACTGTTATAGTAACTTTTGTGTCTGAAGTACTTTTCCTTTTTGCTAGATTGTGGACCTGATAATGCTAAGGTACAATGTTCAGAACAGCACTCATCATCCCTTGTCAGCAGTGTGACCTCACAGCTAACCAGAAGGAGTCACTCACATTGTAACAGATTTGTCACAAGTGAGTGATATTACAATGAATGAAGTCACAATGCTGGGGGTATGACGTGCTATAGCATTGTATACAGCGGAGCCACCCATGATGCAATTTCAATAACTTGCAGTAAATGGCATGTCAAAATACTGCATAACAAAAGGGCTTAATTGCCATTGAATTACACTGTTCTCTGCAGCACTGTTGTGATATACTGCAGTATCAGTGCAGTAGCAGTGTCAGTGGCTCAGTAGGTAGCACACTCACCTCTGAGGCCGGGAGATCAGAGGGCTGTGGGTTCAGTTCCCACATCTGGCACTTGGGTTAATATCCCAGTACTGACACTGTAGTGCAGCATGAGAGGGGTGCTGCACTTCTGAGGTGCCGTCTTTTGGATGAGACGTTAAACCGAGGTCCCATCTGCCTGGATTGGTGGTAGTTCAGGTGGATGTTAAAGATCCCATGGCACTTATTGAAAAGAGTAGGGGAATTTCCCCGGTGTCCTGGCCAAATTTCCCTCATTCACTAAAAATGCCACCAACAGCTTAATCTGGTTCAAGGTCAGTTGGCATTCATCTGTATCCCCCTCCCCCGGGTCGTGCCTGAAAATAGGCAGGATTTGTCTAGTGCACTTACCCGGTCAACAAAAGCTAAATAAATAAATAAAAAGTATTACTGCGTGGCATCCTGGCTGGTGGCGCTGCTGTATGTCAGCCTTTTGAGTGAGTGCTGTTCCACACATCACATTGATACCCATCAGGTAGAAAACCACCTCATTAGCAAAACAAAAAATGGGAAACATAAATTAGACACGAAAAGTAATGACTGGCTACTCTTAAAAACATGTGTCTACTGTTTAAAAAAATTACATTACTATTATTGTAAAACCAAGTCATTATAAACATTTTGTGGTAAAAGAAAGGTAAAAATGTATAGGTACAAAAAACAATTATATACAGTATTCATATGTATTACAGAAGTTATTTCACGACAGTTACCCCTTGGGTATTTTCATATAAACTACTTTTTTGGCATTAGTACTTTTTTAAATGAATACGTTACTGGTATTTGAAGACAATTTGAATTAACTAATAACTAAAGAATATTTCAGGTGAATTTAAAAGCCATTCCAAGGCTATTGATCAATATTTCCGTTTTTGGTTTGAAGCCGAACTTGCATTTTTCACAGTTTTGAAAGGTATTTGAGGATAAATGGAGAACTACTTAATGGATAAATTAAAGTGTTTGAGATGAAGTTGAAGCCAATTTGAAGCCAGTTCATAGATGATTTAATACTTTACAAAACAAGAAAATAACAGGTGCAGTTTTTTTTAAACTGAAAAGTATTTGAAATGAATTTGAAGGACTGTTTAGGAGTGTGTGGGCCTTTTCTGTATTGGTCACCAATAATCTGTAGGCCTTAGGGGTGGGACCCCAGTTTGACCACCTTCTATGGATCTACTGAAGCATGTGGTGAGCCTGTGACCCATGAGAAGGCCTGAGGATGTATGAATGGGACCCCGGTGGATGCGGGCATCTGGAGAGATCTGTGATTCTTATGAACTGTAAGTACATGAACGTCTGCTCAGTGGCTGTTTCCAGCATCAAAGAACTGAGTGCAACTGTATCAGGAAAAAATCACAGCAATTGAAAGCACCAGCAGGCACACCCTCAGAAAGTAGCAATAACTTCCTTAAAGGCAATCTCCAGATCTGTTGTTCCCGATCTATCCATGACAAAGAAGAAGACTGACCAATTGGAAAACTTAGTTTTAGAGCATAATCTTAGTACAGTCTTCAGCTCCAGCTATTAGGGAAATATATATTTTTTTAACTCTGCTTTATTCTAAGAAAACAGGCAAATGCACTGCATAAAATATGTTCCATTATGCAGGCAAACATTAAAATACAAGCCAATAACGGAATACATCCATCACATAAAAGGGGGAAAAAAGTACATCTGCAAAGGTATTGTGTAATAAATATGATGAGCTTGGTAAAGCTCCAGTGCTTCAAGACACCACACCTCTTCCTCAGGGGGCGTGGCCACCAGTAAGACAATAAGTGCTCTGTAGAAAACTTTGTTAGTCAGCTTTCTAATTGTCTTTTTAACATGATGTTTATACTTTGATGCACAGAAATCCATGTTAGTCCTTATGCTGATAGTGGATCTGCCTGTTTGCCAGTCAGACTACATAGATTTGAGTAGCAGTAAATAGATACTTATCCATAAATTGATTACTCTGACAGATGAGCAGAACAACAGCAATAGAGCTACTTCCCACATTCTGAGTACACTTAGTTTGCAACTATTTTTAACACCTGTGGGTATTTAGACACTCATCATCTTACTGGTGGCCAAGCCCCCTGAGGAAGAGGTCTGGTGATTCGAAGCGCTGGGGCTGGACAGGAAATCTTCTCATTTCAGGCTGTATTGTGCTTACTCTGCTTTGTTTTTGTTTTGGTGATTCACCAATTAAAAAGAAAAGTTCACCGACATGCTGGAGTGCTGGAGTTATTGCATATGCCTGTATTCATGTTTTCCAAACACCCATTGTAGCTGAGAGCCATATGAGGGAAGTAGGGGTGGAGGGTACCACACCTCCCAATTTTACTTCACCAGTGTACTCCCAAGTGAGCGATTCTAACAGTCATGTCTGCGTATCTCTGTGGGGCCTGGAAGTTAGGTTACTTCCCTGGGAACCAAGTCTCTGGTACCTTGTTGTCCTTCCTCCCACTGAGTACAGGGTCACCCTTATCTAGATGTTTATCCTCCTTAAGTTGGAGTTTAGCTGTAAGTATTTCCATCCTATAAACCTGCCTCATTCTGTTGTGCCACTCTACAATCTGTGGAGAATCTTGCTGAAGCCAAAGGGCTGTAATGCATTTCAGTGCTACTGCTAAGAATACCAACACCACCCTGTGTTTGATTGGGGGGAGTAGGACTACAGTGAAGAATCCCAACACCCACTCTGTAAAAGTGCTTGGGACATCAAGTTGAAAAATTTGACAAACATGGTCCTGGACATCTGCCCAGAATTTACCTAATCTGGGGCAATCTCAAAAATGTGCTAATGGGAACCTAATCCCCCACAGGCCCTAAAGATCTGCAGTGTTCATGTGTTGAAGGTTCAGGTAAAAGGAGACTGCACAGAATGACCAGGTGGATTCACAGCATGAAAAAAGTCACAGGTATCAGAGGATTAGCTAGTCTCAACACCACAGTTCACAACATACATCTGAAAACTTGTTATCCCACTAGCTTCAAGTTTTATTTGAAGTAAACAAATTGTAAAAACAGCATACCACACTACAGCAGCAGCACCCCACAGCAGCAGTCTTCTATGTTTCAAGCCGCACTGGCTCTTTTTCAAGAAGTGCTCAAATTACAACATACAGAAGTTAAATAGCACAAAGTGTTTGTGTGTTGAAAACGTTATGTGACCGTGGGAGTCTGAAAGTATCAAACAAGTATTCTCTAATAAAATTCTTACTAAGTGAGAGATGACGTGACCTTCCAGCCATGTTTTAGGCATTTGGTCCAGTCCTTTTCAGATATGGTACATGCTGCCTCTTCCTCCCAGTCCAATTTTATTCAAGTAAGGGAAGTATTTTCAGAGTTACCTAATCTCTTGTAAATGTCTGAAATGTTTTTTTAATTTCCCTTTTAAGGTTGCCACCCAATAAATAAAGTCTTCCCAGGGAGACAAAGGTCTGTCCAAGTATGTTTTATTATTGTCACTATTAATAAAGTGGCAAACTCGGAGTTATCAATGAAAGTTTTGTGTTCTTAGGTGAAAACATTCTTCTAGTGCCTGAAATGTCAGGCATGATCCCTGTGCCATAGATTGTGAGAACCAGGTCAAGCCCTTCTGCTTCCAGCTGGCATAACCCACATCCAATCAAGGAGGTAAAAAATCAGGATGATAACGGATAAACGATAGAGTGCCCAGTGAAGTACTACTGTAGGTGCCAACTTGTTTCTAATCTTAAACAAACATTTGAAGGTGTGTTTGACCCACAGATTCCTAATACTTTTGACATATTTTGGAGAGGTGTGTGACACAGCTAAAGTAAACAGGATTGCCCACCGCATTCAGAATCCTCCATATCATACCATCCCGAAGAATGGCGCTGTTTCACCCAGGTGCAGAAAGCTGTCACCTGCCTAGCCAACTTGTCATAGATTCTTGATCTGGAGTCCCCATTAGTACTGGGAAAAGCTTTTATTGTTCTGTCTCAGCAGGTTACTACAAGGAATTAGAAAATGAGTTCATTAATTCCCCAGTCTCTGACTGGCTGAGGCCCTTTTCTAGCTGTGCATTTATGTGCCAACAGAAACTGAGAAAAAATGAGTGCCGGTGCCAGCATGACTTTTTACTACACATATTAACGTGGACCAGATAGAATTGTTAAAGCAAAATGTCAGTCATCTTTTTCCACCTTGCTCAGCCCGCCTGCTCATAGCATGCCCCACTCTCTTTTCCATTCCCCAAACTAAACAACTGTATTCAGAAATACTGTGGGGTTTCAAGCACCAATTTACTTTTATTTTCTTGTTTCCTACTGCTACCATCAGCTTTCATGTTCACTGAAACACATTCCTTCACACTGCATTTTAGGAGCATGCTACAATAATCACATCTGTAGTGATCACAAGGTTTGCGTTATAGCAATTCAGACCCCCCACACACACACAATTTTGTTTGTTTCTTATTTGTAGAAAACATATGAGTGAGCTACCACCACTGGCAATCCAGCAGCGCAACCACCAGCAACCTAGCAGTCAGCCCTAACTGAATAGAAATGGTGACAGTCATGCTTGATTTTGAAGATAGTGGTCACGGCCCCACTAGATTTCAGAGCACATTTAAAAAAACTGTTGAAAATGGGACCACTGCTCTTGAAGAGTGAACCAGGAGTGTATACCGTCTCTACAGTGAAAAGTCAACAGCGAATGACATTACAGTGACAATTTGCTGTTGCTACTGTAATGTCACCATGGGACCTCAGCACTGCTTTCTCAGGGTCTTGCACCCCCCCTCCCTGAATCAACTCCAACTCAGAGTTGATTATATTTATTATGCAGGGTGTGGGTGGGCATGGGGGTTCGGGGGTGAAGCTCCCCTGAAAAAAAAAAACAGTTCTATTGGAGGGGTTTATGCCGACCACAATTGCAGTCAACATACATCCCTCATTGTAAGGTCATGCTGCAGTAAAGCTGTCACTGCGGCGTCGTAGATTCCACAGAGAGCATGTGAAGCAATTAAGAAGTGTATGCATGTTTAACTGTATAAAATACAAAAAAAGAGAAGTGGTAGTGGTGGGCAACAATTGAAAGGAAGGGGTGCAGGACATTCAACAAAATGACTAAAATCTAAAAAAAAAAAAAAAAAAAAAAAAACAGTTAAACATAGCACCACTCCCCAGTGTCAATGCCAGCAGTGGAGGGACCACTTTACACACATTTGTTTTAATCATTTCTGTAATATTTTTACCATTTTTTTTAAATGTTTTATCTAAAATGCAACACCAAACCCATTAAACCCATTTTCTAAGCACAATAATACCCTTCAAGGTAGGCGGTATGGACTACACCAGCCCTTCCAGGGGCCATAAGGCCCTGCCCTCTGCCTGTGGTGCCTGTCCTCATTATGTCTCTGGGTGGGTATAACCCCATATTACACACCTTGCCAGGTATTATTACTTAGTGGAGTTACCTCTGGAGCAGTGACTGTGAAGATTGTGGAGACAAGTACAATCAATGCAAAAAGTTGGTGGTAACTAACAGAGACTTTACACAAACTTTTGAAACCACATAGGTTTCTACTTTAGGTGTAAGTAAGACTGTAACCATCTTCTTCCTTCTGTAACAACTGTAATGTTCCACCCCATCCCAGACCTTTTTGGAAAAATAGACACTTTTCCTAAAAAAGGCTGTCCTGTACTAGCATTTTTCCTGCCATTCTTTAACTTTCTCTGGTTTTGCTTTTTTCCCACACCCTAGCTTCTGGTATCTCATAATGTTGTCTTCATCAGCTTCTACCCTGCAGTAAGGTCCTAACAGGTGAAAAAAACCCAGTTCATGAAATGTAGTTACTTTAAGGCAGTTATGATTGGTTGAGGCACCACTGTCCCTCCCTTTACTCTCCCTGATTTTTTTTTTTTGCATACTTTTTGCCCCTGCCCACACTCTAGGAGACACTGGCATGCCCCAGCATCTCTGCTGTCCATGACAATCCAGACATTGCACACCTTCTCCTCTGGGCTACCAGAGGACCAGCATATGCCCAAAAGAGGCAACCAACTCTCTCACCCAGGAGGTTGGGAGCATCCTGTGGAACACATCTCAACCCCCTGTTGGCCAAAAAGTGGACCAGAGCAGAAAACATGATCCAGGGGAGTGAACCCAGATCCCTTTAAATTTAGCCACAGCACTATTACTTGTGTCATAGGCTGAACCGCTAGCAAAATATGTTTTCTTTTGGGCCAAACACCCTTTTAACCAGTCCACCACCACCACATCCTTGGGATTGCTGTGGCTGCCTGCACCTTGATCTACAGCCAGGAAGATGGGCGAGTGGCAGTCTTTATAGCTGATGCAAATGTTGTCCTATGATTGGTTTTGAGAATGTGTGCTGATGTCAGGTAGCCCATGTCATCCCTCCTGAGGCTCTGAGAGGCCAAGCATGACATGCTTGACCCCCTGCTGGTCTCAGTTCTACTATGGGTTTATGGGTCTGTTTGAAGGGCCTCTTATGGATATGTGTGTCATCTTGCATGTTCCTAGGACCAGAGGACTGCGAACTTAAGATGAGGCCCTCCAAATGGACCCATAAAATTATTATAGGTCACTAACTGTTTTAAATGAAAAAATCCTTTTTTAATTTAATACAGTTAAGGGCACGAGCAGTCAGTGGGAAGCCTGTTACAGTGGCTCAGTGCATGAGATACTCTTACAGTAATAAGAGTACCTCATGTGCAACTGGAGGAAGCACTCTGATTGGTTAGGGACACTCCACAGTCTATAATCTTACTTGTTGCCACAAATTGCATTACTGGGTTTTCTTCCCCATATCTGGAGTTACTCTTATTTGCCTTTTCCCTAATTGCACTTTGGCTAACTGTTTTAACCATTTACCTCTGGTTCATTGCTGTGCCTTTGACTGCGATATTGTCTCTACATCCATATTTATTACCTGTGTAGTTGCCGCCTCTGTATACTAACTTGCTGTTCCTCCTCTAATTATTATTATACATGCTTACTGTGTTTTTCTGCCCTTACTCTAGTAACTTGTTAGTACTGTATTCTTTGTTATAATGTGATATGAATGCTTGCCTGTGTTGTTATCTCCTGGGTCATACCTGCAAAAAGGTAGCTTCTGCCTAAAGTACCTACTTGGTTAACAAAAACTAAATAAATAAAATAAATACATTTCTGAACTGTGCCTCATTAGAGCAGTGCAGACTACTGCTGCTGTGACACTGAATTGTCTCTTGTAAACATCTTCTTAATTATTAATTAGGACCCGAATGGTGACTGTCTGTCAGTATCATTTCTTATCATAAGGAGATCTTTTTTCAGAAATAAATCTCTCTAGTAAATTGAGGCTGCTTTTTGTTGTTAATAGCATCTTTATTGGAAGAAACACCAGACATACAGCCAAGCAGCCTTACAATGACAATGTGCATAGCCATCAATGCACCATAACAGCATTGCAACATACAACACGAAAGACGAAAAGGAAAAAAACTTTCTGGAAGCTAACAGTCAACTTCTATTCTTAACAATGACTATAATTGATCAAGCACACTAAATGTTATGGGATACGTCTAATAGCAGATTGTCATATCTGATTAAAGATATCATACTTTCTGAAGAATTTGTGAGGTGGCCTTGGAAAGAATGAACTACTGTACTATATGTTACCTACAAACTACTCACCTAAACTATAAAACATTAGGAAAAAGAAACAAGCTGTATAAACCTGTGTAGACCTAAGAAGAGGCTAAAATTAGGAGACGGTATTTATTTTTTGGTTTTATTATCTGAACATTTTCTAGCATCCAGACAATAAACTTGAAGTCATCCCCTGTGTGTGTGTGTGTGTGTGTGTGTGTGTGTGTGTGTGTGTATAGGGGAAGGGGGTGTTTGGAAGGGTTAGATTTATACTGTGAGGTCATGATGATTGAAGGGCAATAGATATGCAAGCTGGGGCAACTATCATTAACTGTCATGATGGTACAAGGAATAAAACAGAGTGGTGTTACACCGAGTTACAGGTACATCTCAGATCAAGGCTGGCTTAAAAATAGAACAACAATAAATATTCAAAAAGTAAGGTTTATAAGACAACTAAAGATGAGAATGATAACCAAGGCAATAAGGACGAGTGCAAAGAACCAGATCATTTTATGAGCTGCGGTGACATCTTGTGGCAATAAGTAGATGCTGCATCATTTTATAAAACTTCCTTAAATTCTGTTTTAAAATAAGATCAGTTTTAAAGAACAGATACGATATGAGGTTAGAGGGGAGTAGATTCAGGAGCAACATGAGGAAGTACTTTTTCACTGAAAGAGTAGTAGGTGCTTGGAACACCCTCCTTGAGTAAGTTGTGGGGGCCAAAACAGTGGGGGAATTCAAGAACGCATGGAATAGACTTAAGTGTACCCAAGCAACAGGGAAGAGAGTGTAAACCGCAGATCCACTAGGGACTATGTTAGGTAGGGAAATGGGCAAGGCCAAGTGGTCCTTATGTGCCATTAAAATCTAAGTAGCTATGTATATGCATTATTTTTACACTATTATTATAAATCCTTTATTAACAATAAATAATGCATATTGTAGTGTCCCCAGCTGTCAGTACCAAATTCCAAACATCCACAAGTAAAATATCTTCAGCATCATTATCTTCATTTTTATTATTAGAACACACATTATGTAACACATCTTTAAACACTGTGCATGATCAAATAGCAAACATCCAAAACTCTGTATAAAATACATCCTATAAACTATAATGCAAAATCTAAAATCACAAAAACAGTAAACAATACAACAGCACACACACAGCAGCAGCTGAATAGACAGGCAAAAACAAAAAGAAATTTGACATTAGTGCATTAGGCAAACCAATTATGGGATAAGACTTACAGGAAAGCTAAGCAGTTAATATTATTGCGCTATACAATCCAAGTTATTGCATAATGAAGAAACAATATACTTTAGCTTCATTGCCAGACAACATGCACACCAGCAACTTAGTAATGAGGCACATAACAAATAATTTAAAATGGCAAGAAAAAAGCCAGCTCAGTGGCGCAGAGGGCTGAGACACTGTAAAGCGCCTTACCTCATGTCATGTTGTGACCCAAGTTCAGGAATGAGCTTGGAGGCTGGTGGGGGGAGGCTGGGAGATGGAGCAAGCAGCCAACAGGCAGTTCTCCTCTGCTGCATAGGGTGGTTCACTTTCCCTGCTCTTGGCTACTACCAGGTGAAGACCTGGTGGCAGTGCTGACCCTACAGGGGGACCAGTCAAATGTCTGGGTGGGTGGAAGGAGTCTGCGGTTCCAGAGTACATGTGTGCCTCCACATGCACGTGCTTTTGTGCTGCACTGTGGCTCTGGGCAAGTGGGAGGAAACTGGAAGGCACTGGGCTACAAGGAGCCCTGCCCAAGCCTCCATGCCCCCCCCCCGCTGCTCTGATGGTTAAGGCGGGACTTCTGGATGAGAGTCACTGGGGGAAGGAGGATGGCCCTCCTTCCTTGGCCTGTCACGGATGGGGGGGAATCTGCAGGGGAAATACCCACCCATAAGGAGAGAGGCAGCAAGGCCAGCTGATGATACTTGGGGACAGGGCTGAACAGGAGGATAAATCCCTTTAAAAAAAAAATGGAAACCAAAAATCTAGAAACATCATTGGCAGAGGGACGTTACCTGGCCTTACATTAAAATAGTAGTGATTACAGTCACATGCCTAATCTCATTCTTAGCTCCAAAGCCTACTTACATACACGTATCAGTACACGATAAAAATGAAAATAAAAACACATCATAAAATTCTCATACTTTGCCACCTCAAAAGTAAAAAATACATTTTTTTAAACATTCATCCCCTTTATAAACACATGCCTCAGTCCCAGTCTGTCACCATGTGTTTTAATAATTTTGACTGGTTCTTCATGTTATTTAGTCACCAAAGTCTTTCTCTTGCAACTTTTGGTCTATATTACAATTGTACTGTTTTCACGTGCAGTTTTCCGCTCACACCCTCACAGCATCAGCCAATTGCCCACACACAGACATGCATCAACTGGCACTCAATTGAAACATCCACCCCCACCTCGCTTATATCCTGAACTGACAGCTGAATCTTTCAAAGATTTAGTGCAAATGAAGAACCCAAATTGACATGTGCACTGTAGCCATTGCTCATACCTGAGAGGAGCAGCATACCCACACAACCATACACTCACCCAGTTTTCCCACTACTAACCACCCCCCCACCATCATTTCTTCCATGAGCAGCTCTCCCCATGCCTCTCTTGCAGCTTCACCACTGAGTGTGACTCCATCATCTTCTGCAGTCACTGGACATGTGGGAAGGGAGAAACGACAAGCACACTGCCTGGCGGGTGTGTGTGTGTGTGTTGGGGGGGTAGCAAGTATGTGAAGGAAACTTATGGACCAAAGTGGGGAGTAATGATCATCAACTGTCACAGCCATTCCTTATAGTGAGAGGAAAAGTAGAGGGTCAAACATGGAAAAACATAGAGCTAAGTCTAAAAGCTCAAAAAGTCAACTCACAGTGCCACCTGCTGGCCTACCACAAACAGGGACTTTTTTTAATTACAAGATACGTTTTTTCTCATTTCAGACATATTTAAACTGATTTTTTAAGTACTTAAAGTAATCTGAATTAATTATTTTTATGTCCTTATATAAACTAACAACAGGCCATTTTATAAGCGCAATAAGCCACTCTAGTGGCCCTGACTACCTGAAAGAGCTTCTTGTTTCTTTCCTCCCTGTGTGTCCACTCCGCTCGGCTGATGAGGGGTTGCTGGAGATTCTGAGGGTCTTTTTAAAATCTTCAGGGGCTCAGGCATTTATGTTCATGGCCCCTACCCTTTGGAATTCTCTACCCCGTCAGATTAAGGAGTGCATTACCGTGGGGGGTTTCAAACAGGCATTAAAGACGTATTTATGGGGCATAGCATACGATGATGTGGAAAACAGTTTTTAATTATATAGCACTGTATATTTGTTACTGTTGTGCAGCATTGTTTTAAATTGTTTTAATTTGTACTGCGCCTTGAAACTTGAAAGACGCATTAAAAATAAAGATGATTATGATGATGATAACATTTGCACTACAAGATTAACGATGCACTTCCTAGGATGCGCATGGCTACTCGGCCTTCAGCCTTGTGCCTTACTACACCCCTGGGGCATGCATTGTTCATCCTTTAATGCACACCCCGTTGTGGCTTACTGCTTATGTAAGGGCATTAGACGATGAAGCCTGCTGTGTAATTGATTGTTATGATTGTAAACTGGTACAGTGTCTTATTATACATTTTTATCCTTATGTTCCCAGACCATCACCTTTACTGTCACTACCACATTAGCTTCATGGGCTCAACTGAGCTATGGCTTCTCTCCCAAAACCAATGCAGCTTCCACTCTGCAGAGGGAGTACCCCTACACCTTCACTCCAGTTTAGCAGATGGAGGGCAGGGCCATGGAGATATAGTTAGGCCATTGGGACTTGGGAAGCAGGAGCATCACACTTTTACGTCAAACCCCTGATTATACCACTGTAAAACCCATCCCTTCTCCTTATATCTATAGTGTTCAACCAAGCCTGTCTGGATTGTGGTAGTTGTGGGCTGACATTGCATGATTAGCCCCAACTGCTCTGCCTCCTTGCAACTACTGTAGTTGTCACTATAACAGAGGAACAAGCTCCCCCCACCACCCCCATAGTTTGTACAAGCTGCCATTAGTCAAAAATGCAAACCTTTTGTCTCCCATACAGATGTGCACTTGTTTCCTCCAGTGCCAACAGGCTTGGTGTAACTTAACTGCATATTGCATCACCTTACAGCATCCCCTCATCCATTACTTCTGGGTTACGTCCACCTCATAGGTTGCAGATGCACACGTGACCAGATTTGAAATCTGATCTGCCTAGGTCCTATTCCTTCCCACAAGTCTCCAGTTCACACATGTGCATCGCAGAGGTTGCAAGCATTTTGCCTAGCTCCAGACTTGGGATTAAGGTAAGGTTCTTATATACCACAATATTCACTAGATTTTGTTTATCACAACACCCATTAGCAGGGTACCATACTGCAACTACTCTGCGATGAAGAATTTATGGTTTATACCTAAACTATACCTCAATGATAGATAGAAAGACTAACTTGTGTGTGTGTGTGTGTGTGTGTATATATATATTGTTCAAACCTCCTTGTCATTTTTCTGCATAGCTAACTAGATAATTACATCCTTAATTACTGCTCATAAGTACACTGTATAGAGCTATCCACCATCAGGTTGAGTTTAAAGACAATATAGGGCAGCCAGGGTCATAGGACCCCAAGACAGAAAAGAGCTTGAATTGTTGTTGTTGAAACCATGCCCATACAAATGTAATACTTCTTTAGCTGTAATTTCTTAGAAAAAAGTTTGCTCTTTGGTTACTGCTTCTCAGACTGCACAAAGAAAATTGTATGTCTTTGATCTGGTTGTTGGTACACCGAGTACCTAAAAGAATCTATCGCGCCTCTTTACACTAGCTCTGCGGTGTTACAATTATATGGCTCCATTGTAAAATCTCCCCGCACCTCCCGACACTGCTTACATCCCTCCCCAGGCCCAAGAGACCCTTGCGAGCAGTTCCAGTACCCCATATGCAGGTCGAGCCCCCTTACGAGAAGGCCCAGCACTAAGCATCTGGTTATCCACAGGTTGAGCACCCTTATGAGTGGACCCACCACAAAGCACCTGCATGTAAATGCAATGCACCTTCTGAATCAAGCTGTACACTCACCAGAGTGAAGTGCGTCCCTCAGCCTCAGTGCCTTGCTGGCGATCACCAGGGAGAGAGATCTGGTCTTCCTGACCTGCTGACCACTCGAGCCACCATTCTGTGGGACACAGTGCTGAACTGTAACTGTACGGACCCGCTGCCATCTTCTAATGGCAGCCGGGGTCCACGGCTTGCTAGTTCATCATACATGCGTGGAATTGCCCAACCACGCATGCACACAATGCACAGCACACCCAACAAACAAAGCCACAGGACACAGCGACACATAGTGGCCAAATGGCATGCTGCTGGTCTATACACCACCACATTGTGGTAACAAACAAATCTAGATCCCCACAACCTCCCAATCCAAACACCACAGCATTGTGGCAGCTATAGAATCTAGATCCCCATAACCCAAACCAAGGGGACTGCAAAATTTTTTTACAGTGCCTCTTTTCTTCATCTCGGCCCAGAACATAACAACCAGGGGCAGTATGGTGCAGTGGTTTAAGGCTCTGAGCTGCAAACATGGAGACCAAGGTTTTATTCCCACAGTCCTCCCTTACATTACTATATGATCCTGAGCAAGTCACTTAACTTTTTCTAACTGCCTATATAGCACACAGCCACTTCAATATCTAACAAAAAAAAAAAAAGAAAAGAAAAGCTTGCTTGTCTGAATAATTTTATTACAACTACTCTCCCCCCATGTCCCCACCTCCCCTCTCTGTTTCCACAGATTACTACAGAATGGGCAAATCAAAAAAATGCAATACCTGCCGTATCACCCTAATGGGCAGCCAGGCAGGCCCACTATGCCCCACAAGTTCACTTCAGCAGTCCGATCCCAGAACTGTGAACGACATGGATATGGAGCAGGGGTCTGAACCCCATGAGGAATCACCCAGTAAATTAACATCCACGGCGGAGGATTTCTTCAGGACTCAGCAAGCAGTGATGCTGAAGATCCTGGAAAGGATGGAGGAACTATCTCAGAATAATAAGGGGAACAAAACGGACAAGCACAATAAGGATGATAATGAAAAAGAGACAAACACCCACGGGACTAGTTACCCCTGTGAGTCCGGAACCAGAAAAGCCAGACAATGGTGATTCTGAAGATGACGAAGACCAAGGGGAAGACGAGGATGACCTCATACTCACAAAGAAACTCACCACAGTTGAAGCTCTGCCAGAGCTACTGAGGTCCATAAAGGAAACCATGGGTTTCGAGGTGCCAGACGCCCCACAACAGTCAAAGCTAAACCCGCTTATCAGAGCAAAGCAAAAGAAGGATGAAGCCTTTCCAGTATGCGAAGCTCTGACAGAAGTAAAAAGAAAGAGTGGCAATCCCCTGACCCAACCAGAATTTCAGGAAAAAACACCTTTGACAGACAGATGATGTGAATAAGACATGGTGCACTCCCCCACAGTCGATCACCATATTACAGGACTCTGTAAGAAAACAGTCCTCCCATCAGAAACAACCACCCCACTATGTGACCCAATGGACAAGAAGATGGAAGAACTCCTAAAGAAATCCTATGAAATGATGGGTATGTTCTGCAGGGCCAACACTGCCGTGACTTACACTTCAAGGGCACTGATCACCTGGTTAGAGGAGCTAGCCCCCTCTCTAGAGCCTAAGTCTAAACCAGCTGACATAGCAGAATACACTATACAGGTGGCTAAGTACACTGCCGATGCATCCATCGATGCACTAAAGGTGTCAGCTAGACTGGCAGCCCTAACCAACAAAGCAAGGTGCCACATATGGCTCAAGATATGGAACGCAGACTCAGAGTCCAAGACTATGCTCAGCAAGTTGCCCTACAAGGATAACTTACTATTCAGTGAGGGGCTAGAGAAGTACATAAAACAAAAAGGCGATGGAAAAACTCTGGATGAAGACAAACCTTGCACGAGTACCTACCCACATTCCGGGGCATATTTCATCCATTCCGAGGGAGGCAAGACCAGAGACAAACCTCCCAGTACTCCCAGGCCAAATCATACCTATTCAAACCCTCACACTTCAACAATGCTACAAGAAGTAGAGCAAGAGGACAATATCAGAGAGGGAGATATCAGTCTACCTTCAAACGAGGAAAACACAACTCCAGTTGACCACTACACCACACAATGGCCAGTGACCAACCAATACCCCCCTATAGGTACCAGACTTCTGCAACTCTCTCACATATGGCATCAATCAACTTCAGACAGATAGGTCTCAGAAGTGATTTCCCAGAGATACTTGATAGAATTCCTTCAGAAACCTCTTATGCATGAAAAGGTGGTATCCCTAGAGTCCTGACACCCCCAGAAAATACGGGTGGTACAATCAACACTCAGATCACTGCTAAACAACAAGGTCATAGCAGAGGTTCCACTGAACCAAGTATACCAGGGCATCTACTGTATATTTTTTCTGGTATCCAAAAAGACGGGGGATATGAGGCCAGTGTTAGATCTCAAGTTCATCAACTGGTTCATGCAATACAAAAATGTCAAGATGGAAACACTCCAATCTACTTTTCGAGCCATAAAGCCCAGAGACTACCTAACCTCTATCGACATGAAGGAAGCTTAACTCCATATACCCATTCATCCAGCCCACTACAAGTATCTCAGATTCAAGATACTCGGCCACGACACTACCGTTCAGTCTCGCATCAGCTCCATGAGTCTTCACCAGGGGCACTGGAAAATTGCGGAGAAATGTGGATAAACTTGAGGGACTTTTGGGGTCAAAATTGCGGAAAGTTGTGGAGCATGCGCAGTGCCACTTATGTTAGTCAAATAGTTCAGATTTTGATATACAAAAAGCCACACATTATTTTAAAAGCACACACATTTTATTCTTTGCGAACACCACATTTTACACAATCCACCCACCATAAAACTATTGCAAAAAAATATGTATAAAAAGAACAATTAGAAACTCCATCCCAAATGCATAACCCCAGCCAAACACATAAAAAATGAACATGTTTACACACGCACAAAAAGTTACATAATTTGTTCCCCAATTTTCGCTGTCACCGAGGTCTCCCTATCTTGAACCAGTAGAAAACAGTTACTAAAAAGTACATATTGGGCTGTCTGTATAGCCCCGAGTGTAGTATATCTGGCAGACATGGATTGGATTCCCACAGTCTCCACTAGTATACTGTGTGAACCTGGGCTGCTCCCTTAACCTCCTTCTGAAACCTGGTCTTCTGCTTGGTTTGCCAACCAACTGAAATAATGCAGGCATAATATTCAGCAATATTTAAAAATGTTTGTTGTATTTTAGCATTAACAGCAATTTTACATTATTTTCTTTTAGAGTTCTTCTATTGTCCTTCAGAAGGTCTGTGTAAACAGAAAATGTTCTTTCTATGTCGGCAGTGCTGACAGGCATCCAAATGTAACGTTTTGTCAAGGCTGCCAGTTTGCCCAGCGATGGTGACTGAGACTCCCACCAGGCTGCAATTTCAAAGTCTGGTGGTACTGACTTGGCAGCATTCGTATAAGCATGCCACTCAAAGGGTGAAATGTCTGCAAGCCCCTGTATGCCAATGATATAGCTGTCTTTTTGTTTGTCCAGCATAGGAAGTTGTAGCGGATCAAAGACACGGGCTGCCTGAAAAACATACATTGAGGGGTGTCCTTTGATGACATTGTCCAGTTTTTGACTGCTCTCCAACATCACTTGTTGGAACAAATAGACACAGGCAGCTCTCTTGCCCTGTTGGCACACTGAGAGTTTTTCCACAGTCTTAGGCCTGTATTCGTCTATGCCAGCTGTGGCACAGAAATCCAAAAATAAGTGTAGGTGATTCAGTCATGAAAAAATGCTGTGCCCTTGGGGTACCGTTGTTGCCTGCAGCTCTTCGATGAGTTGCACAAGCTCACTAGAGTGTTCCGACATATTTGGCTTGTGCTACAAGCACATCAAGCCTACTTGACAATACCATTTTGAGTTTTTTAAATGAAGCTGCATCTGATGAAGTATTTTTTATGAAGTCTGCCACGTGAGGCAGATAGTCAGCCAGATAATTGACTGCCTTTACCCAGGAGCACCAGCAGGTCAGCACAGCATATACAGGCATCTTTGGAACAATGCCATCCTTTGCCTCTAGAAATTCTAAATATTGATAGCGCCGCATGGGGCTCTGACAGAAAACCTTTTTGATCAACCTGACCACAGTATTAAGGTCTTCAATACTGTGGACCAGAGTTCAGAACCAAATTTAGCAAATGTGCAATACAAGTTGTACGCACGCTGCTCAGGAATATGCGGAAAGAATAGTTTTAAATGCTTTCTGCATATAGTTGGCACTGTCTGTGGCAATTGCAAACACCTTGTCAAAATTTATGCCATTCTCATTTAAAATACGAAGCACAGCTTGGGAGACAGTGGTGTGATTCACACGATCCAAAACTCAAGTCCTATCAACACGGCTGTTCATTGACCCTTGTCAGAGGCTGTGCCAGAACTCCAAAATGCTACATCTCACAGGCATCTGTAGTTTCATCCAATATTAAGTAAAGGTCAGTGTCTTCAACCAGCTTTCTTACATAGTCCTCATGCTTTGGGCGAAGCTCCTGAAGGTATGTAGAGCATAGCTGTGCGGACCCAGGAAGACTTCCATCATGTTTTGTATATTTGCAGAGGGATTGTTCGAAGTCTGGAGCTTTTTCCAGAGGAATGTCTGCATGAGTCAGGCATCTTACGAAGTCCAGGACAAATTCTTTACGATCCTCAGCGGCTGATGTTGCTCTCGATAAACAAGACACCAGTGACTGCTGTCGTTGTATGGTACTGCCTGTAAAGTGGGAAAAAAAAAAGGTAATGCAAAAAAGTGATAGACCAACACACACACCCACCACCCACCCACCACACTCACCCACACACACACACACCCACACACACACACCCACACCCACCCACACACTCACTCACCTCACTCACCGATCCACACCCTCCCACACACCCACTCACCCACCCGCACTCACCCACCCACCCACACTCACCCACCCACCTCACCCACACACACTCACACACACACCCACACACTCACACTCACCCACACACTCACACTCACCCACACACTCACACTCACCCGCACACTCACACTGACCTGCACACTCACCCACTCACCCACACACACACACACACACACACACTCACCCACCCACCCACACACTCACCCATGCACAGAGAGATACAGTAAATGTGACACTTGTGTATAAATACTGTATACATACCGTCTTGTTTTCTCTTCATTGCTGCAGCTTTCCGATCCACATGTTTTTGTGTTCTCATGTGCAGGTCGATTGTATGCTTGCTAAGATAATCCACGGCTTGACAGCAGAACTTGCAGAACAGCTGGCCCCATCCTCATACAGATCGCCAGGATACAGAGTGACCCGATCAATGGCGCGCACAGTGTAGGAAAGATGGAGCTGTTTGGCCTTCTCGCGAGACAGACGCGGACGCTTGGCATTTGGCTGAGACATACTGATGTTGATTGATTCTTGAAAGCACTGTTACAATTAAATAAAATAGATGATTGATTCTTGATTTCTTAAAGCACTGTTACATTAAATAAAATTGATGATTGATTCTTGATTCCTGCAAGCACTGTTACATTAAATAAAATTGATGATTGATTCTTGATTCCTGCAAGCACTGTTACACTAAGTAAGATTGATGATTGATTCTTGATTCATGCAAGCACTGTTACAATTAAATAAAACTGATGATCGAGTCTTGATTTCTTTAAGCACTGTTACATTAAATAAAATTGATGATTGATTCTTGATTCATGCAAGCACTGTTACAATTAAATAAAACTGACGATCGATTTTTGATTTCTTTAAGCATTGTTACACATCCGCTCCATGCCCACCATCACCCAAGGCCAGAACAATTTTTTTTTTTCTACATGTGGGCCAGTCCGCCAGGCCCGACCCTCCATCGACCATCAACAACAAGCGTCTGGAGCTTGGCACGGACTTTCCGGACTGGTACACATGCATAAAAAAATTGTTCTGGGGTAGCCTGCACATCCGCCCCATGCCCACCATCACCCGAGACCAGAACAGTTTTTTTTTTGGCATGTGGGCCAGTCCGCCAGGCCCGACCCCCCATCGACCATCAACAACAAGCGACTGGAGCTTGGCACGCACCTGGTGGACTGGTACACATGCAGAAAAAAATTGTTCTGGGCCAGCCTGCACGTCCGCCCCATGCCCACCATCACCCAAGGCCAGAACAATTTTTTTTTTCTGCATGTGGGCCAGTCCACCAGGCCCGACACTCCACCGACCATCAACAACAAGCGACTGGAGCTTGGCACGCATCTGGCGGACTGGTACGCATGCAAAAAAATTGTTCTGGGCCAGCCTGCATGTCCGCCCCATGCCCACCATCACCCGAGGCCAGAACAATTTTTTTTTCTGCATGTGGGCCAGTCCACCAGGCCCGACCCCCCCCATCAACCATCAACAACAAACGACTGGAGCTTGGCACGGACCTGCCGGACTGGTACACATGCAGAAAAAAATTGTTCTGGGGTAGCCTGCATGTCCGCCCCATGCCCACCATCACCCGAGGCCAGAACAGTTTTTTTTTCTGCATGTGGGCCAGTCCGCCAGGCCCGACCCCCCATCAACCATCAACAACAAGTGACTGGAGCTTGGCACGCACCTGGTGGACTGGTACGCATGCAGAAAAAATTGTTCGGGGTCAGCCTGCTCATCCGCCCCATGCCCACCATCACCCGAGGCCAGAACAATTTGTTTTTCTGCATGTGGGCCAGTCCGCCAGGCCTGACCCTCCACTGACCATCAACAACAAGTGACTGGAGCTTGGCACGCACCTGGCGGACTAGTACGCATGCAAAAAAAAAATTGTTCTGGGCCAGCCTGCTTGTCCGCCCCATGCCCACCATCACCCGAGGCTAGAAGAATTTTTTTTCTGCATGTGGGCCAGTCCGCCAGGCCCGACCCTCCATCGACCATCAACAACAAGTGACTGGAGCTTGGCACGCACCTGGCGGACTGGTACGGATGCAAAAAATTGTTCTGAGCCAGCCTGCTCCTCCGCCCCATACCCACCATCACCCGAGGCCAGAACACACATGTATCAGTTGGCCAGGCCTGACCACAATGAATGAGAATGACTGACCACAGGAAATTAGCCCTCCAGCCCCTTGTAAAAAAAAAAATACATAATTTCACTACCATACCGTCCCCCAAACTCCACATGCCAAACAAAACAACAGTGTTTCTTACCTTAAGTTACCACTCCAGGCTCAGTCAGGCACTCTGGGCAGTCCTTCAGTTGCAGGTGGGGCAATTTGCAGGCACAAGCAACAACAACAAAAAAAAAGCCTTGCACAGCTCTTTTTGGAGATTTTTTTCTTGCTTCTGGCGTCTCCCTCGTTGCTCGCTCCGAGTCCTCTCTCCTGGCTGGCTGTCCGCAAGTCCACTAGTCCCACTCCTCACTCCTTCTGGCTCACTCCTCACTCATTTGTTCTCCTCACTCCTCGGAGGTGGTCTGTTGCTCTGGTGGTCTGGGTCGCTCACTCCAACATCCCGCCTCGTCTTAAAAAAGCCGCGCTCCTTACTCGCTTGCTTCTCTCACTCCTCGGTGGTGGTCTGGGTCACCCGCTGCGTCGGTCTCTCTCCTGTCCTCAGTGAAGTACCTGTCCCCCCTCTAAACAAGCCACATTTCAAGGGCTTGCGTGAACCTGAGGGGGGACAGGAAAAAAAAAAGGCGTGAAGGGTTCTAACTGCATCGAGGTGTTCCGTCCCCTTTGTGACGTCCATGAGCAGGGCGGAACAACCTCGGGGGTGGAACAAGGCACACAAAGGAGAGAGCCATTAGCCTCTCAAGTGCCGATGATGACTGAGCCATGCTGCAGCAGGGAGCAGGGATAAGAGAGGAGCCTGCCCCCCACTACCAAAATCTGCCACAATATCGCGCTGGGCTCGTGGGGGGCCCTCGAATCACGGAAATAGCGCAAAAATCGTGCCCGTGATTTTACAGTGCCCTTGGTCTTCACCAAGATCTCCATCACACTCGCAGCACAGCTAAGACAACAGGGAATCCACATCATTCCATACCTGGATGACTGGCTTATCCAAGACAGGAGCCCCTCCATCTCTTGACAGCGGACCCAAATGGTGGTGAACACCCTACAGTCACATGGGTGGGTAATCAACTGGGACAAAAGCAGCCTCAGTCCCAGCCAGACCACAGACCACCTAGGGGCAACCATAGATACAGCAACGGGGAAAGTAAAACCATCTCAAAAAAGAATGGACAACGTGCTAGCACAGGTACAAGTACTAAGATCTAGGAGCAGCCCAACTCTAAAAGACACTCTGTAAACACCAGGGTCCATGGCATCATGCATCAGGCTAGTCCCACGGGTGCTATGGAACATGCGCCCCCTGCAGAACCTAGCCATATGAGAGGGCCATGACTAAAGCATGACCTCACCCAACTGATATGATGGGATCACAATGCAAAAGCATCACTGAGGTGGTGGACCAACAGCCGTAACTTAAAAAAGGGAGTGGACCTGAAGAGCCATCACAACACAGCACAGTAATCAAAACAGATGCCTGCCTTTCTGGCTGGGGAGCTATGCTCAGCCACATGCCAGCACAAGGGAAATGGTCACGAGTGGAATCCTGGATGCAAATAAACATCCTGGAGATGAAAGCAGTATACCACACATTGCAACACTTCAAGACACTCATGAAACACAAGAGGATCCTCATCAGATCAGACAGCAGGGCAACGGTGGCATATATTTCCAACCAGGGTGGCACAAGGAGCCCTCGACTACTACAGGAAGCAAAAAGAGTACTGGACTGAGCACAAGAGCACCTAATATCAATCTCTGTGATTCACCTAGCAGGCAAACTCAACATCAAGGCAGACTGGCTAAGCCACCAACAGATAGCTCCAGGGGAGTGGACAATGCACCCATATGTTTTCCAGCAAATAAACAACAACTGGGGGCCACTGGAGATGGACCCAATGGCAAAGAACAAGTAGTTACCAAGGTACTACTCCAGATACAAAGATTCGGGAACCATCAGAATAGATACTCTGACCCAAGCATGGTCCTTCCAAAGGGCGTACCTATTCCCACCAATACCACTCATACAACAGATACTAAACAAGATCCAACAATCAGAAATCATGGTAGTCATGGTCACTCCGCTATGGCCCAGGAGACACCTGTTCACCACACTAGTCTCCATGTCAATAAGTCCCCCATGGACTCTACCCATATGGCCAGGCATTCTAACACAAGGACCGATCCATCACCCAAACCTAACACCACCCCAACTCACAGCTTGGCTACTGAAAGGCAGAGACTGTTAGATAAGGGGTACAATCAGACAGTGGTCAAAACGATGCTACACTCCAGGTGCACGTCGGCCACCAACTTCTACAAGAGACACCGGAAAATATTTGAAATGTGGTGCAAGGAGCACAGCATCCAAACACAAGAAATCAACATCGTGCATATACTACTATTCCTACAACAAGGAGTAGACAAAGGCCTATCAACTTCTTCCCTCAGAGTCCAAGAAGCAGCCATAGGAGCAGGCATAGGCCTCCTAGAAGGATACACCCCGGTTCACATCCTGACAGTCTTAGATTTCTCAAGGCAGTATTGAATATACACCCCAAGACAAGAAACACAGTGGCACCCTGGGACCTGAACTTGGTATTCGAGGTGTTAGCCTCACCTCCCTTCGAACCCATGGCCACCACAGTCCTCAAATGGGTGTCTCTCAAAGCAATATTCCTGCAGGTCATCTGCTCAGCTAAAAGAGTTGGAGAAATGAGAGCCCTTTCTTGCAAACCCCCCTACCTGATTTCACACAACAACGGAGTTACCCTGCAAACCACCTCCACGTTCATACCAAAAATTCACTCTTCATTCCACACCGGCCAACCTGTAGAACTGCCAGCTTTGCCTAATTGGGAGGAAATTAAATATTGGGACATGAAGAGAGTAATCATCACCTACTTGGACAGAACAAATGAGTTCAGACAGACAGAAGGACCGTTTGTCATTTTCAAGGGACCCAGAAAGGGACAGGCAGCAGTCACTTCAACCCTGGCCAGCTGGATAAAACAGGCATTACAGAGGCATACAAATCACAAGGCATCACAAAACCACAAGGAGTCAAAGCCCACTCCACCAGGGCAGTGGCTACCTCCTGGGCTGAAAGAAATGAGGCCTCTATACTGGACATCTGTATGGCCGGCACTTGGTCATCAGTGCATACATTCACCAGACACTACAGACTAGACGTAGATAATGTAGACAGAGCAAACTTTGCACATAAAGTACTACTCAGTGTCACCAAACATTAGCTACACAGTCATCCGACCCACCCACGGTACTTATATTATTCCTGTCACACTGCTTCTTTCAACCCAGAAGTAATGGATGAGGGGATGCTGTAAGGTGATGCAATATACAATGGTAGTTTACTCACCTGGTAAAGGTGACGGCATGAACATCACCTTACAGCATCCCCAGTCCCACCCAGGTTACCTCGGATGACAGTTCAGCTAACATGACTCCATACCACAAAACAGGGGTTACCAACATTCCAGCATGCCGTACAGGCTGGACACAATACAGTGTAAATAATAGGAAATAAACACCAAAAAATGATTAATCATAGAACAAACTCAGCTCTTTATTGGAGCCCAAGGCTCCACATTTAGTGCAATGTGTACACATTTATATATATATATATATATATATATTATTTGTAGATGCTGTTGTACCATAACTTTCATTCCCACAGCATACAACACAGCTTTGAAGAGATTTAACTGGAGACTTGTGGGAAGGAATATGACCTAGGCAGATCAGAATTTGAATCTGATCACATGTGTATCTGCAACCTATGAGGTGGACGTAACCCAGAAGTAATGAATGAGGGGATGCTGCAAGGTGATGCTCATGCAATCACCTTTACCAGGTGAGTAAACTACCATTTCTTTGTAATTTTTCTTTATTTGAGCTTGGAAAGTCAGATCCTGGGAGGCTGCTTTTTCATCCCTTCTCCCCACAAAGGTGCCTGGATGCAGTCACCATAAATAAGGAGAGTGAGCGAGGCAGACAGACGTCTGGCTTGGGTGTTGTTAATGACTTGTCAGTGGTCAATAAGATAGCTGTGGTGAGAGATCTAATTTTGCTCTCCAGTGCTGTCCTGGTATATATCATGGAGTCTGGGTTGGACAGAAATCTCGGCCTGGTTTCAGGTGAATTGATGTCACCAGATTCTCGGTGGTACACTATCCATGGTTGGAGCATAGTGATGGTGAGTTGGCTACCATTTCTAAATCTGAGCTGATGGTTATGGGTCTCTCCTCAGAAGAGCCTAGTTCCTCCCTTGAAAGAGTCAAGTTCCTCAAGTGCATGGCAGTTCCGGTCAGTGGTAGTCAGAAGTTTAGGGTTCTCCTTGTCTACCTCCTGCCAGGTGGTGGTAGGGCTTTGCTTGGGAAGTCTTAGAATCCACAAAACTTTTGGTTCTCAGAGATTTCAGTGTCTGGTTTGATAAGGACTTTGGCATATTTGTCACTGGGTTCCTCAGATAACGGAAGCCCTAGGAGGTGGGCTTTTGGCACTCTTGGCATCCCACTCCTGTGGCCATGTGCTTATCTTCTCCTCAGGGACTGGGATTGACCCGCCTCAGATTATTCCTGAAAGATCCAGCTCCAGTTGCCTTGCAGGTCCAAAAAAAAAAAGTGAATGTGACATATGATTTGAACATGTACAAAAAATTTGTACTGTTGTACAAGCGTTTTATTGATGTTATCTTGTTGGTGTGGTGGGGGCCCCCCATCTGCCATGACCAATATTGTCTCGTATCTTGAATCCACAAATGTGAACCTTAAATTTACACAGAATGCTAGTTTGCACAGGATTGAATTTTTGAATCTTTTAATTGAAAAAAAAAATACAGAGGGGGGAACTGAATACTAGCATGTATAGAAAAAAAATTGTGAAGAACGCAGTGCTGGCCTTTGATAGTTGCCATCCAAGGCACATGGTTAATAATATACTAAAGGTAGTTTATGCATTTAAAGAGAAATACAAATGTTGATGAAAGTTCTAAAAAAAGTAGTGAAGAGTTAGCTGCTAGATTTTATGTGAGAGGCTATAGTAAGAGTATTGTAATACAGGCAAAGGAAACAGTTACATCAATGAATAGAAGTGATTTATTGCAGAAAAATGTAAGAGAGAGACACAACATTCAAACTGTTTTAATTTTATTACAGAATTCACTCACAAAAATTACAAGTTAAAAGAGATCCTACATAAGAATTAGAACATACTGGCATTGGAACCAAAACCTGAGAAAGCTGCTTTGAATCCCCTCCCCCAACCCCGTTTGGTTTACAGGAGAGGGCAGAACATTGCGGATATTGTGATGAAAAGTTTTTATATGGCGCGTATGGAAAATCCTCTTCCAAAACTACCTGGAGGAACATTTCAATGTGATAATTGCTCATTTTGCACACATGTACAGACAGGTACCTTTTTCGAACATCCAGTCTCCGGTGAAAAATATGAGAATAGATGCTTTATAAATTGTTCAATGGTCTATGTGGTATATGCTGCACGTTGTTCTTGCAAGGACGTTTATGTGTGAAAAATCAAAAGACACTTGAAACAAAGGATGTCAGAACATTTGAGAAGTGTGGAGAAAAATGACCTTACTAATGCACTTGCTGTACATGTGAAAAATAGGGGCCAGGGACACAAGTTTAAGTTTCAGGGATTAGACAAGGTGTCCACAAATGTATGAGGGGGGATTTAGATAATAAACATTTACAAGCTGAGAGTAAATGACAATACCTTCTGAAGGCTTATGGATTTAAAGGACTGAACTGCAGTTTTAGTATTGTTCCTTTTCTGAAAAATAAGAGGAAATAAGAGGAACATAAGTAATGATAGTTTTTTAAAATAATATTAGTATATCCTGTGCAAGTTTTTTGATTGTGATATTGATGATATTCTCCTTTTGCTATATGAAATATATGAAATATTGATTCTTGTATATGCATGGGCTTTTGTAATTATGGTTTAGGGAAGGTTTAGTTGAAAGTAAAATGTTGATATTTATGATGTTTATTAGTTTAGATATTTAAGACAGCAGGTACTTAGAGAGAGATTTTTAATAATTGAATATTAAAAAGTTTTTATTATCAGGGTTTGGTATACAGTGATATAGTTTAAACACACCGAGCACTTTGCATGTTTTGCACTTTCTATACACTTTGCACTTTACTGTGATAGTGGTATCTGTAGCTTTAAGAATGCACTTTATAATGCTGTTGTGAGGTGCTATGTGTTAGCCTTGACAAAGCATCAGAGTGACTTGAAATGCTGGTCACGTGACACATACGTGCCATGGTGCAGGGGTGCTGCTTGCCATTCGTTTTAACTTGTAATAAAGTACTGTATTAACTTGAATCTAGCATCAGTTGCTCTTATTCGACTGGTACACTTTTTGTAGCTCAACTTGGTGACATGGAAGTAAGTAGTTGTAAGTTTTTGTCGGTGGCACCAGTGGAGCCTTTATGCAGCTGCCTCTTCGAAATTAAACCCAGCATAGCCCATATCCTGCAGTGGATTATTGTGATTATACAATGGGTAGGAAGTAAAGGATTTAAGAAAATATTATTAAAAAGCTTAACAAAATGCTTTTTTATTGGATCTTTTAGTGCAATATCCTGCCTCTAGAGATTACATAGTCCCCTGTTACTAGTAAAAACATGTTTGTAGAAAACATCTTTCCAGACCCTTTAAGCCCCCCTGACACACGCACACTAATATTGCGATGGTTGTTTTTTTACTTTTTATTTTTTTTAATTCCAATAGAGGACAGTTCTGTAGTTGCAGGGGGCTGTAGTGTGTTGTGAGCTGTGAGCAACTTGCATACTTCAGTTACAGAGAGAGAAAGAGAGAGAGAGAGAGAATGGTATGAGCATTGTAACGCTTGTATAGTTTGCAAGGCAGCCGAGTGTGAGCATTGAGTGGCTGACATTAGAGTTAGCTGCTGGAGGAGATGCAAGGTTTTTATTGATTTTTGGGGGGAGCTGGGTGGATGGACTTGGTGATGATTTGAGCTGAATGTGGTCAGCGCAGCAGTTCTGTGGGCCATCGGAGGCAGTATGGGAGCCAGATGGAAGTGGGAGTTGACGCCGTGCAGTGATTTCTTTCACTTTGATTTGGTGATGAAGTCAACTGGTTCTTTATGTGTATGTTATACAGAAAAGTATGCACACATAAAGAAGGCAGTTGACCAGTCACAATGCTTAATTAGGGGACTCTACTGTATAATAAGGGATTTCAGGAGTTCTTGAAGGGTGAAAGCCTCTATGGAGAGCTGCAAAGCTTTTGGTCATTTTTCTTCAAGACTATGAGCATTAGGTCTGCAATATCCTCCTCTGTTGCTGGCCAACATTGCAGTGGTCTTGGTCTTGGGATATCAGAAACTCTGTTGTCCTGGTCAGGTTTTAGCCCAATTGACTGTTCAGAGATCCTTTAGGTGCTCTTAGAGTTCTGCCCTAGCACCTGAGTTTTGGACCCAGTGCCCTTGCATCTCATAAAGTTGGCATATAGGACACTGGCCCACTTTTAATGCAATGGTGGAGAAAGGTTGGGAGCCAAGGGCATGTCAGTTCCAAGATAACAGCAAGTATGTTCCAGTTCAAATCTGCCAGTGCAGCAGCAGCACTACCGTCTGCAGCACTGGTGATCCGGGTTTGGGAATGAGCTTTGGTCATCAGAGGGCTGGTTGTGGGGAGCATCCACAAAACTGCTGTCCCCTCCTCTGGGGGGGATGCAGTTCCTGGCATAAGTGTGACTCCCAGCACAGACTGGGAGTGCAGCGCCAGCACGGGGACCATGTGGTCAGGGAGAAGATTTTGGTAGATGTCTGCAGGATGCATGCAGGAGCACATGCGCCCCAGGCTGATGACATTGCATGTCCATGCCTCCTGTAATTGTTATAAAGTAGAATATTGCAAACCGTGACCACAAATGTGAACTCTTTCTTACTATGATTAGTATAAATAAGCACTCAAGGCACACAGAATCTAATACAGGCCACCCCCCACAATGCCCTCACAAGGATAAAAAGCAAAGGCAACTGAGACTACACTTGTTATATATATTATGGTAGCACGGTAGTGCTACCATAGTTAGGGTTGAGGAGCCATTTCTATGTTAAACCCAAAATTTTGCACCTTAATAACTTTGCAACCATTTGACAGATTTACCTGAAATTTGGAATACATGATCAAGAACCATGGGCCTTGGGATCTGCCAAGTTTTGTACCGGTCAGGTATACAGCTGCGTAGTTATTAAGCGTGATCTGCGTGTGCGTTTGCGCTTTTTCTGGAATTCTACTGTTGCGTCTACAGGTTGCACGGTTTGTGCGACCTACCCAAAATCTTCAGGGAATGTGCAGCCAAGGTCCCCAATGTGCCTTTCAAAGATTTCGTGAAAAAATATTAAACGGTTCAAAACTTATTCCAAAAACAATTTCCATTATAAGTCAATGGGAAAAGTTAACAAAAAGTTCGACAGTGTCTAAATGCACTTTTACTGTCGAAATGGCCCTGTTACTGTCGCAAATCCACCATCTTGTTTTCAGTTAGTGATCAGAAAAATGCTTGCCATTTAAAATTGAGACCTTCTAGCAACCTAATTCTTTTGTATTCACATAGTTGGGCCCTGAGGATGCTAGCCATGTCTTTATTTTGGTAAAACACCCCAGAAATATGTTTTCAGATTTCTGGAAAAAGTACTTTCACAAAGTAATTGTGCACTCACAGTGTTGCAAATTTTCTAGACTTTCGTAAATTGCGACTACTTTGCGACACTATGCCCAAAATAACAGTAATTATTTGGCACTCCGCTGAAAAAGAACGGTTGGGAGTTTTGGGCTGAAATTTGGAAGGAACGCAGCCAACATCTCACAGATGTGCCTTTCAGTATTGTATTGAAAAAATATAACATGGCGGCAAAGTCACAGCACTCCAAAGTTGACAGTTTTTCCCATAGGATAACATTACGGCGCCCAACGCATTACAGGAATCCTTTGGCACCCTGCTGCAAAATAATGGTTTGGTCTTTTTTCCTGAAATTTGGAGGGAAGACAGCCAACATCCCACAGATGTGCCTTTCAGTGGTTTGATGAAAAAATATTACAGGGAGGCAAAGTTATGGCACTCTGAACTTCTCTTTTTTTCCCATAGGATAACATTACGGCGTTCACCTCGGCTTTCAGGGCCAGTATCTCGGAAATGGTGAGTGATACGGACTTTTCGGTGGAAAAATACTTAGCCCCCATACAAAACTAGCCAGGACGGTCATAAATCATATGGCTTTTAAATTTTTTTTCTACGTCATACGGTTCCTGAGATATAATCTATTTGTTCACTTGGGAACATAAGCAGGAGGATGGTAAGGACAGAGGTCTGGGGTTATATTCTGTTTTAACTGAAATATGTGAATAGTTTTGTACATGAAATTAGTTCTATGTGTTAAAATTTACTACTTTGAGTTAGAACTGTTACTTGGGCTGTGATATTGTAACTTTTGAGGCTTGGGAACACTTGTTTGGCAGTGATAATTGGAGTGAAATTTAGATGTGATGTTTGCCTGGTGTTAGGGGGAGGGGAGATTAACAGAAATCACCTTGTCTTTCATTGTTCACTTGGGAACATAAGCAGGAGGATGGTAAGGACAGAGGTCTGGGGTTATATTCTGTTTTAACTGAAATATGTGAATAGTTTTGTACATGAAATTAGTTCTATGTGTTAAAAATTACTACTTTGAGTTAGAACTGTTACTTGGGCTGTGATATTGTAACTTTTGAGGCTTGGGAACACTTGTTTAGCAGTAATAATTAGAGTGAAATTTAAATGTGATGTTTGCCTGGTTCTTAAATACTGAAAAGCTCTGGGGGTTGGGTTTGAAGGGCTGTGTATTTCTGTTTGGGACTGAAATTCGAAGCAACAGGAACTGGTGGGTCTGTGACATCATATGGTACCTGATGTCTGCATACACACACTGTTAGTGGGACTGGACACACACTGGACTGTATGTGTTTGTGAGACTTGGGAACTTTATTGGTGGGGTTGAAATTGGGTTTGTAAATAACTGCAGTCAATATAGACAGAAACTGTATTCCAGGGGGAAGGGACTGAGAAAAGGGGGTGTGCCATTATAAACAGAGGGGGACAAACAGGGTGGCCATATTCCACCATGGCAGGCATCTTTGGAAGGGTTGTAGGCTGCACAGGCTGTGGGATGGCAATAATTCTCAATTGGGCCTGGAGGGAGGGAGGCTGCCCACTCTGTAGACAGCTATCTTGTATCAGGAGTGAGGTACATTGGTTAAGGAGTAAGCTGGGGAGATGGGAGGGCTGTCCAAGGATAAGGGGTGTGGATATGGGCAGCAGAGAGGTGGGGCTGAGGGGAGGCTGGGGCAATGCTCTGAAATTACAGGACGTTATGTTACAGCAAGCAGGAGGGGGGATATTAGGGACAGAGGACCCTTTGATAGGGATGTTGACGCTAAGGGGAAAGCATACAGGGTGAACATTCTGAATATAAAGAGAGTGGAGGGGGAAGAGTCAGGAGGGACTGTTGTGGGGAAGCCTAGTAAAGCAGACATTGAGAAGGGAAGGGCTGTTGTGGGGAAGCCTAAAACAGCAGACTGTGGGAAGGGAGTTCCAAGGAGAACAGAGCAACAGGGAAGAAGAGGGCAGTTTGAGGTGCAGTCAAGGAAACTGGGTTACTTGATGGAGGCTGACATAAGTGTCTACAATAAATTTGAGCTACTAAGCAACCTGGGGAGGAAGGGGTTGGTGGAAATGAAACTGATACAGAGGCTGGGGGAGGGAGTCGGATACCCTAGGGCATCAGAGACCAGCAATAGAAAGGATAGAAATAGTCCTAGAGGAGAGGGAAACATAAATGTTAAGCAGATGGGGGAAATGCAACATATTGCAGACATGAGGAGGAGAGCATGACGCGGACAGGAACTGGGAGACAAGGAGGTGGGAAAGAGCCCCCTTAGCAGGGGGTCAGTACCAAGGATGAACCTAGCTAAAGGGACCCACAGAGCCTCTGGAGGCAGGGTACTATTACAAAGGGGAGGATGGCAATGTGGAAGGGAAACTATCAGGCCAGAGATAAATGGTTCAGATAAGAGAGGTTAAAGGGGACACACCTATTCAGAGGGTCTGAGTTAAGTGGGCAAAATAACGAGGGAGGCAGAAAGGGAGGGTGACAAGGGGGTCTCTAGTAAGGCAGGAAGACTCCCATGGAATTGAGAGCACAAATAAAGGGGGGGGATGGGGGCTGAAAGGGCATAGTGGAGGTAACCATAAGGATGATGGTGGTGTTAAGGTTCTGTTATTGGGAGACTCGATGATTAGGGGTATCCAGTGGGAGGGACAGGGTGGTGGATGCCTTAGCCAGGTGAAGGTAGTGAGTATCTCTGGGCTGACAGTGCACAGAGCAGTTCATGGTGTATGAACTGGTTAGGGATTGTGGAGGAAACTGGTTTCTGGTGCATTTGAGAACTAACGATCTAGAGGAAATAGCATTTTGGAAATCCAAGCAAGGTTCCAAGAACTTGCCAGAGTCTGTTGGGGATAATGGATGCAACATCTCCTTCGGAGATATTGCCAGTACCAAGGCTCAGTGGAAAAAATGAAGATCACAGAGGTTAATGACTGGCTCAGGAGTGGGGTGAAGAGAGTGGGTTGGGGTGTTAGGGAACTGGAAGGAGTTTGGGAGGATAGGGACTGTATGCCAGGACAGGCTTCATCTTGCCCCATTAGGGAGGAAGTCCTTAAACAGGGATGGCTGACTACATTCAAGAAAGGTGGGGTTTAAACTTTGAGGGGAAGGGATAAGAGAGGGCTGACCAGAGCCTTCTCCTCCAGATGAGGGGAGTAGCCTTCAAACCCAAGGGGGGGAAGGAGGAAACAGACTGGGGGTGGAGGTTTCAGGAGGAGCAGAGGGAGGATGGAAGTATAAGGAACCTGGGTGGGGTTCAGCAAAGGGGATCAGGGATAAGGGGTGGGGGTTGGTGTTAGTAAATGCCAGGAGCATGGGAAACAAGTTGCCAGAGTTCCAGGCTATGCTGCTCGAGGAGGGGGTGGATGTGGCGTCGGTCACGGAGACGTGGGCCAACAAAAACCATGACTGGGACCTAAACGTGTGGGGATACACTATGCTTAGGAAGGATAGAAAGGAGGACAGAGGGGGTGGAGTGGCTATGTTCATTAGAGATGACATAGAAATTGCTAGGGTAGAAGAGGCAGAGGGAAACATGGAGGCCTTATGGGTCACCTTACGATCCCCAGCAGGCGATAAGGTCAAGCTGGGTGTAGTATATAGGCCCCGGGATGAGTGATGTTCTAGAGGATGGTTGCTGGACAACATCATTGCCCAGTGTGGACCAAAAAGGGAAGGAGTGGTGTTGATGGGGGACCTTAATATGCAAGGTACAAACTGGGGAACCATGTCTCTAAGATGGCCAAGGAGCAGAGGCTGCTGGCTGGCCAGGATGTGTTCTTAACACAGCATGTGATGGAGCCCACAAGGGAGGGCATGTCCTGGCGTGGTTCTTGCAGATGGGGATCTGGTAAGGGACCTGGTTGTAGAGGACCCCTGACTGGGAGCGACCACAATACTGTCTGGTTTCAAATAAGCATGGGAGGGGAGATCTAGGACACTGGCAGTGGACTTCAGGGGGGCAACTTTGTGGGCATGGGAAATATTCTCAAGGATCACTTGAAGGGATTACATCAATGACAAGTGTGGAAAGGAGATGGAGGTCATAAGCGGGGACTTCATGAGGCAGTCAGGATCTGCGCTAAGTTGAAACGGAAGGGAGCAAGGTCACATAAACCATGCTGGTGGTCCAGTGAGGTACAGGTAGCGGTCAGAGAAAAGAAGGTGGCCTACAAAAAATATAAAACAACAAGAGGGTATAGGGATAAGGAAATGTACCATCTTGCATCTAGAAAAGTCACCCGGATGGTGAGGGGAGCAAAGTCCAGTAAAGAGCAGCGGCTGGCACAGGGGATACATGGAGGAGAAAAGGGGTTCTTCCAGTACATTGGGGAGTGGAGAACAACTAAGGGCCATCTCAGCAAATTGAGATCCGAAGGAGGGTGGGTGGAAGAGGCGAGGGACCAGGCAGAGGTATTTAACGAGTACTTTGCCTCTGTGTTCACTAGGGAGGAGGAGGATGGGATATCTACAAAGCAAGGCACGATGGGGATAGAAGTGGCAGTGAGTGGGATCAGGGGAGCAACAGAAATGGAGCAAGAGGAGGCGAGGTACCCCAGGGTGTCACATCTGGATAAGGATAAAAAGGTCAGTATGGTGGAGGGACTGATGATGCTATCTCCGCCAAAAGGGTGTAGTTAGCCCTCAAGGTCCTAAAGAAAGACAAATCTCCTGGGCGGATGGCATTCATCCGAGTACTATGGGAATTGGGGACATACTGGCTGCACCCTGGCGGAGCTCTTCAACAGGTCACTTGAGACAGGGAGGGTACCTAGGGATTGGCGAGAGGCACATGTGGTGCCAATCCATAAAGGGGGGTCGAGGGAAGTACCAGGTAACTATAGACCCATCAGTTTGACCTCGGTGGTGGGAAAATTATTAGAGAGATTATACTAAAGGAATGATTGGGGGTGTACTTGGAGGAGGTGGGAGGTCTGGATAGTCGGCAACATGGGTTTGTGCCAGGTAGATCATGTCAAACCAATCTTGTGGAGTTCTACGAATGGGTAACATCAGAACTGGACAGGGAAAAGCCTGTGGATGTATTATTCTTGGACTTCAGCAAGGCGTTTGACTCTGTCCCCCACAATGGTCTGGTGGAGAAACTGATGGGGTTAGGAATAGGCCCTTTGATGGTCAGATGGATTGAAAACTGGTTAGCTGGACGCACCCAGAGAGTAGTGGTCTGTGGGGAGCTCTCGAACCCTAGAGAGGTTAGTAGTGGGGTACCGCAGGGCTCGGTCCTGGGTCCGATCCTGTTTAATGCATACATATCGGACATCAGGGAGGGTATAGGGTGAAATGAGTCTCTTAGCTGATGACTCCAAGATGGGAGCAGTAGTTGAGGGAGAAAGAGGGAGGTTGGCCCTGCAAAGGCCTTGACACCCTGGAAAGCTGGGCTCACCATGGAAATTAAATTTCAATATCACCAAGTGCAAGGTGTTGCATCTTGGGCGGGAAACTCTAAACTGAGGTACACCCTGGGAGGGAGGTGCTGGAGGCCTCAGTGGGGAAAAGACCTAGGGGTCATGGTGGATACATGTATGAATAACTCTGAGCAGTGCAGGAAAGCGGCTAGCAAGGCAAACAGGATGTTGGGATGCATCGTAAGGGGGATTACCTTTAGGAGCAAGGAAGTGATTCTGCCACTGTACAATGGACTGGTTAGACCACACCTTGAGTACTGTGTACAGTACTGGAGACCACACTTGAAGAGGGACATACAGTTCCTGGAGAGGGTACAGAGGAGGGCAACTAAGATGATACGAGGGCTAGGAGATTTGACGTATGAGGACAGACTTGAGGAGCTCTGCCTGTTTTCATTGGAGGGAGAGGAGAGACAGGGGGACATGTTTGAGGTCTTCAAGTACCTCAAGGAATAAATAGGGTAAACATGGAGGATCTTTAGACTAAAGCAGGAGGTATCACCAGAGGGCATGGTTTGAAGTTGGAAGGTGGAAGAGTGAGGGGGGAAAAGAGGAGGAGGTTTTTCACTGAGAGGATGGTGGACCCTTGGAATGCACTGCCTGGCGAGCTGGTTCAGAGATCCGCAGTGGAGAGCTTCAAGAGAGGGTGGGACAGACACAGAAAGTGGATGTATCAGATGATGGCCTGTCCCAGGGAGGTGGGGATGGATGATAAGGGTTTCTGGAACACAAGAAAGGGGAGAGCCTCGGCATCCAACTAGGGATCTGAGGTTCGAGCAGACTCGATAGACTGTAAGGCCTAATCTGCTGGCAAATAGTATATTAGTGTGTTGGTATTCCAAGTCCTCATTTTCTGCTACGATACCCATTATTATGCATACATTCTTTGTACTTACTGTCTTTCTCTGTGCAGCTTTTGGGGAAAACCAGCCTGTGCCCTTACATTACTGTTACTGTTGCTCTTTCCGCTTGCGGTTCCGTACCCGTTTCACTTACCGTTGACGTCTACGCCACCATGTGCGTTATCCTTTGTGTTTTCATTTGCGCTTGTGTTTCTGTTATTTTTTGCCATTTGTGTCTACAGTACTGTTTCTCTTTCTGTTTCACTTTGCGTCACCATGCCCATTGACATTTCCGTTTGCAGGCACCATGTTACTATGTGACACAAATCACGTGGCAGACCATTCCCATCTACGCCACTGTGTGCGTTACCCTTTCTGTTCTCATTTGCGCTTGCGTTACCATGTGCGCCACTGTTAGCGCTTCTGTTTGCATTGCTGTTCCTGTTACTATGCCACAAGACATGGGCCCCGCGCTCCTGCCGCTGCATTACATTCACTATTTCTCATTATCATTCTCAAAAAGAAGAAATTAGAGGCAAAAAACTTTTTTAATGCATTAGTTAGGGTTGTTCCGGCCCGACAAAAGTGGGGAATTGATTGTTAGGTTGAAAACCCTTTGGACCCCCGCCCACCCCCCAACCGGCATTGGGGCATTGGATTGGGATCGTCGGTCCTAATCTCACCCATTCTCCTATACTTCTGCTGCTTTACACATGTCATGGGGTGAGAGTTAGGGCTGACGCATCCCAATGCGCATCCCAATGCCGGTTGGGGGTGGGGCCCAAGGGGTATTCAACCCAATACACCAATTTCTCACTTTTGTCACTGTGGAACAACCTAACTAATGCATTAAATGGAGGTTTTTGCTTATATATATATATATATATATATATATATATTATAGTAGGTGACTGTAGTGCCACTATAGTTAGGTTCAGGAGCCATTTCCATATTAAACCTGTATTTTGCACCTTAATAACTTTGCAACTGTTTGATGTATTTGCCTGAAATTTGGAATGTATGATCAAGACCCACAGGCCTTGGGATCTGCCAAGTTTCAGATTGATCGTGATATACGGTTATGGAGTTATTAAGCGCGATTCAGTAATGCCATATACTTTTCTGGAATTTATGGTGGCGCCTACAGGTCGTACGGTTTGCGTGACCAGCCTGAAATCTTCAGGGAATGTGCGGCCGGGGTCCCCAATGTGCCTTTCAAAGATTTGGTGAAAAAATATTAAACGGTTCAAAAGTTATTCAGAAAACAGTTTCCCATTATAAGTCAATGGGAAAAAGTTAACAAAAAGTTTGACACTTTCGCAAATGCATTTTTACTTTTGCAAATGGGCCTGTTACTTTATCAGAATCGGCCATTTTTTCAGTTGGTGATCAGAAAATGGTTGTTGTCTTGAAATTTTGGACCCCTAGCAACCTCTATTTTTTTTGTATTCACCTAATGGCCCCTGAGGATGTTTTCATGTTCTTATTTTGTGGTAAAACACCCAGAAATATGTTTTTCAAATTTCTGAAAAAGTACTACTAAATTACTTTCATGCACGAAAGTGTCGCAAATTTTCTATGTACATTTGGGAGTATTAATTTTCTAGTCTGTGGAAAATGACAGCAATTCTTTGGCACTGCACTGCAAAATAACCGTTGGGAGTTTTGGGCTGAAATTTGAGGAACGCAGCCGGATCTCACAGATGTGCCTTTCAGTGTTGTACTGAAAAATATTACATGGTGGCAAAGTTATGGCACTCCAAAGTTGACAGTTTTCCCATAGGATAACATTACGGGCGCCGCAAGCATTACAGGAATCCTTTGGCACCCTGCTGCAAAATAACGGTTTGGTCTTTTTTCCTGAAATTTGGAGGGAAGACAGCCAACAGTACACAGATGTGCCTTTCAGTAGTTTGGTGAACAAATATCACATGGCGGCAAAGTTACGGCACTCCAAAATTGATGTTTTTTCCCATAGGATAACATTACGGCGTCCGACACTTAACAGAAATCATTTGGAGCCCTGCTGCAAAATAACGGTTTGGTCTTTTTTCCTGAAATTTGGAAGGAAGACAGCCAACAGCCCACAGATGTGCCTTTCAGTAGTTTCTTGAAAAAACATTACAGGGAGGCAAAGTTATGGCACTCCAAACTTTTCTTTTTTTCCCATAGGATAACATTATGGCATTCGCCGCGCCTTTCAGGGCCCGTATCTTGGAAACGGTGTGAGATACGGACTTTTCGTTGGAAAATTTCTTAGCCCCCTAATGGGTCTAAGATTTAAATTAGCCAGGACGGTTGTAAATAATATGACTTTTAAATTTTTTTTCTGCGTCGTACGGTTCCTGAGATATAGTGTATTTAGTATTCCAAGATCTCATTTTCTGCGCCGATACTCATTATTTTGCATACATTTTTTGTACTCACTGTCTTTCTCAATGCAGGTTTTGGGGAAAATCAGCCTGTGTGCTTACATTACTGTTACTGTTGCCTTTCCTCTACTGTTTCTCTTTCTGTTTCACTTTGCGTCACCATGCCCATTGACATTTCCGTTTGCAGGCACCATGTTACTATGTGACAACACATCACGTGGCAGACCGTTCCTCCTACGCACTGTGTGCATTCTCCCTTTCTGTTCTCATTCGCACTTGCATTACCATGTGTGTCACTGTTAAGCGCTTCTGTTTGCATTGCTGTTCCTGTTACTATGCCACAAGACATCATGTGGCGGGAGCTGAGGCCAAGCGGGTCCCGCGCCCCGCCTAACGCATGCAGCGGAGCGCCGCCCCGCGCTCCCGCCGCTGCATTACATTCACTATTTCGTCATTCTCAAAAGAAGGAATAGGTAAAATTTCTGTTACAATGAATAGTGAGTTGTAGTAGGTTGAAAACTTGATTTCGCCACCTTCAATCAGACAGCGATCGGGTCACGTCGGTCCCAACTCTCACCCCATTCTCCCATACTTCTGCTGCTTTTACACATGTGATGGGGTGAGAGTTAGGCGAGGACTCAATGCGCACCCCAATGCCGGGTTGGAGGGGTGGGGGGGTCCAAGGGTTTTCAACCCCAAACTTAATTTCCTCACTTTTGTCGCTGTGGAACAACCCTAACTAATGCATTAAATGGAGTTTTTGTTTAATATATCTATATATATATATATATATAAACACACCAATAAGAAAATAATAACAACATATATGAGAGAATATTAAAATCAGAAAGCAATATAAAGCAATTTCTTTGTCTCTAGACTCATATTTATATTCATGGTCAATCATAATAAATACTTATGTAATAAATATTTTAGCTTCATAGTCCTAAAAAGTCATCCCATATTTTACCGAATTGTAGCTGTCACCAAATTGTAGCCACCCCCAATTTGTAGCTGCCCCCAAATTGAAATAACAGCAAATCTGTGTGATGTTAATAGAAGCCACCCTCAGTTTGTAGCTGTGGCTACACTTCTGAAAAATGTGGTAGTGGTACCGGTAGCTTCTATTTCATTGCAGTCTGTGCCTCGATCGATTTTTGTTTATTAAAAACAGGCACATAGTCACACTAAGTAGCCTTTATTGTAACAGAGCAGTCAGTGTACTAAAATACAATTTAAATCAACTCACGGAATCTGTACTTAGTCAATCAAGCTTGTCTTCACTGTCTGGTTCAGCATCTGGGTCTGTTCCACTGTCACTCTTCACACTAAGTCCTTATCCTCTGAACTGGATCCTGTAGTCCTGTCACCTGTGGGGAAAAATGGTAATATATGTCTGTCTGTCTATCCAGATCTACATCCAGAAGTGATCAAGATTTGCATCCCGAAGTGTGTCTTCTTCATCCTTTTCTGCCTATGGGATATGCACCTGAATAATGCTCACATCTCTTGAGGTTATAGTGCCATGGCACTATAAGCCCAGACTACCAGGGTGACACTGTAAAAAAATACACAGCCTTTCCACTTTCAATTCCATGAAATTCTGGAGACAGCAGTGCCCCCAACCATAAGTCACTCAAACTCTGGGATGCCATGTTCAGCAATCAGATATGGGTCACCTGCAAAGTACTGCATGACTCTACCAGGGGCCATCCAGGCAGCCCATCAATATTCTCAGTTACTTTTGGTTGATTCTATTTATGCATCTTTGGGCGGGCATCTCTCAGAGGTGCCTGCTCAATCTGGACCTTCTACTCCCCACTGGGATCCGTCCTCCAATGGTCCCCCAACCAGGACTTCCCAGCCCTCCAGATCACCCCCAGAGAGGGACAGCCTCCACCTACCTTACTGGCTCTTTCTGAAATTAGAGGGTCCATCCTATATGGGTGGCCTGGGGTCCATCAGAATAGTGGTCTGGCATTGGGGATGTGAGGTCAGATCCCTGGGGCTCTCGTTGCCTCCCCAGTCCTCTGGGATTTTCATAAGTTTTCTCCCACCGGGCATGGACATGCAATGATGTCATGGCACTATGTGCTGACGTCCGCTGATGCTCCTCCCTGCTGTGACAGCACGCGTCCCTGTATTGCCCAGATTCCCTCAGGAGCTGCTAGAGAGTGACACGAGAACCTGATCCTCCCCAGAGAAGGAAGAGCAGTCCTCCAGACACTCAGTCCCTTCCTCCGCTGTTGAACCACAGTGGCCCGGTCCATTCCGAACCTGGGTCACTGGCATGGCGGGAGGTGTAGCGCCAGCACCTCAACCATCAGCACCACTGGGTCAGCCTTTCTCAGGTTTTTAATAAGTTGTTTTGTAGATGAGTCACATGATGGAGTCAATCTGCTAGCAACTCTGTCTGTGTACTCCTGCTCCTACCTAGATCAACTCAACTTTATACCATTAAAATCATCCTGTTAGCCTACCTGCCTTTGTGGGCTAGTTGCTGGACTGTTGTGGTGATTTTATTTGGCATCCAGTTCAAGTATGGAAGCTAAAATGCGTGATTTTCTTCTGCAGCATACCCCACCGCCCACATCCGACAAGGCCACAAAACAAATCCAAGGCCCAAGCTTCTGGAACAAGTCACACACCAGCTAAACCTTCGGGGGCTACACCTTTGATGGAGGAGTGCTTTCTCAATGAGTTTCTCCCCTTCTATGAGGAGCTTCAGTCCCTTATAAGGGAGTTGAAATCTTTGGCCATGTCACAGGAGGACTTACACAAATGCACCAGAGATAATGAGGTGCAACTTATGTCTCTGGAGTGACACGTGAATCACATAGACCCTGAGCTGATTGCATTAAAGCAAAATTCAACACGGTTAGAAGCCAAAATGAAGGACTTGGAGGGTCAGAGCTGCCGCAATAATGCAGTGGTAATTGGGTTACCTGAAAAGGAGGAAGGCTCTGACCCCATTCTGTTTGTTCAGAAGTTCATGGAGAAGTTGGCTGGTCCTTCACCTTTTGGTGCTCGCTAGTCCATCAAACGAGCACATCGTGATCTGTGCCCCATGCCCTCTGCAGGATCGCCACCCAGGCTGCTAATCTTCGCTTTGAATTACTTAGAGTGGCAGCACTGTTTGTCCAAAAGGAACCCAAGAAGTTCACTGGGAAGGACATGCCTCAGGCTAGCACAAGATCTCCTGAGCTCAGTCCGCAGCAGCATACAGCATTCCATCACATCATTACCAAGATTATTGCTGCCGGTCTCAAGTTCAGAATTGCCTGTCCAGTTCAGCTGCAGGTTCTGCTTAAAAATGAATGGAAAACCTTTGAGTGTCCAGAGCTGGCTCTCACCAAGCTGAAGAGAGTTCTGCCTGATTTGTTTCAGGATCGTTGAATCCTGAAGCAGGGTAGGGTTCAGTATTACAAGATTTGTGTATGCTTTGTTCTTTTATATTTAGTGCTACAATGGAAGCATTTTATTGGACTCCTGTTCATCTACATGTTTCTGGAGGAACCGGTGGACTTGGATTCATTTGGCCCACACTAAGTGAGGACTGTGTCTGCCTTTTGATATTTTGTACTGGACTATCTCCTTACTGCTTCCTACCTCCATCTTTGATGCTCTACACCCCATTAACACCACGTTTGTCAATCGTTTTTCACCATTGGTTGTGCCAGTAATTTCTCTCAGGGATCTCCCTTTGAACTGTGACCACTGGACACTGCCAGGTAAGGTCTTTATCTTTAACTAGGAACTGGACAGTTTCGGCGGCATTTTTGCTTCTGCTCAACATTGTGCCATAGCAGTGACTGCCGGACAGTGTAACAGAACACTCTCCATCTGCTAAGTCCTGGCGGTAGTCAATACACACCGTATACATCGGGGAGTCAAGTTTTCTCTGGGCATAATGAATATTTCCAGTGTGGACTTTCATCCCTGAAACTGTTTTGTACCAGACCATCGCATTATATTACATGGGTGAAGGATGAATGTTTTTTGTGATTCATAGATGGGAAAGTGGGGATCCCCAGTTTAATGGCGATGGGCCTCCCAGCCTCTTTTGGGGTGGGCCTTAAGGTTGCATTTTGGAAGCAGATTGATGCTGCCTGTAGTGATGTACCAGCAAGATGAACTGGCTTCTGCTTCAATCTTCATGCCTGACTAATCTGGGGACTCATGTTTAAACTTTATAGTTACTGTGTTTTGTTGCTTTCGATTTAATTATAAAGCATTGCCTGTTTGGGGAGGGGTGCTCCACAACTGTTTATGTATTTTCTTACTGTTCATGGGATGTTATCTCAAGTTTAGGGAGCTGATTTATGGTTCCTCAGGAATCATGTTACCGTCTCACGAAGGTGGGAGGCTGGGTCTGTTACTGTGTGGGTTTGGGGCTGCAGAGCTCCCTTAGCAATAGTTGGAGTTTTCGGGAGGGCGGAGGGACAGGGGTTTATTGTGGTGGGGTCTGTCTCACCATGGGCCGTAACTCTTATTATTTGGAGGTTGGGGGTATTTTTGGGTTCATGGCTCCCTGGTTGATTACTATGTTGCTACTTGGCATCTTCTTGTTTAAAGTAGGGGAGCCATGCTTTTATTGGTGCAAGAATTTTGTTACTTCACTTTCCAGCTTATGGTTCACTGGGGTTGTTGTTGGATTTGTTTGTTTATGATGGGACTTTCTGTTGGAAGGGTGGGGGCGGGCTGGATGGGAGGGACTTTTTTTGGGGGGTTTGGGGAGGGATGGGGGAGGGAGAGAAGTAGAATGGATGTGCTACATTCTTCTTTGGCTTTGGACTCCTGGCGCACAGCTTTTGGCCTTTTCCTCAATCCTCCTCAAACCTGATGGCTAACTCCTATAAGTTCCTCACCTGGAACGTCCAGGGAGCCCACGCTAAGTCTAAGAGGTACCAAATTATTACACATATTCACCACCTTAAGAGGCACATTATCTTTTTACAAGAAACCCACCTCCTAGAAGGGGAAAGTGCCCTTTTCGGAGGCAGTGGGTCAGACAGGTCTTCACTGCGGGGGACAGTACTCAGAGTAGAAGGGTGGCTGTTCTTATATCTCACTGTATCCAGTTTCAATGTTTACAGTGCTTCAGGGACCCTAAGGGTAGATTTTGTTTCTACGGGGGAATCTAGACAGAGTGGAAGTATTGATTGGCTGCCTCTATGAGCTCAACGCAGACACTCCCTCCTTTTTCACTGGCCTCGCTTCCGTGTTTTCTTCTTTTTTGTCTCTTCCATTACTACTGGAGGGAGATTGGAACCTTCCCTTTGCCCCTGATTTGGACTGGTCGGATGGGCATTGGGTTGGCCTATCCTCTTCTCAGTGTGCCCTCAGGGAATTAACAGACTTTCTGGGGGTATATGAGCCACAGATAGTACTACACCTTGATGCTAGGGAATTCACTTGTTATACCCCAGTCCATGGATCTTCCTCCCAGTTAGATTATTTTCTTTTAAGCCAGTCTTCCCTAGAGGGTGTGCTGGGCTATGAGATGGCCCCTGGTGTTATATCTGACCACTTGGTGGTATGGTGTTCACTTTCATTCTTACCCCTCCAGGATAGGGATATGACTTGGAAGCTAAACAATCAGCTCCTGAAGGAAGAGTGGGTAGTCCAACATATTTGTGAGCATATAGACCTGTTCACTTCAATAAATCAGGGTACTGCTAGCCGAGTGGATTTAGAGTGGTGTGCCCTGAAATGCTATCTGAGAGGGGAGTTTGTCTGCCTCGCCTCCACCAAGAAGCATAAGTGAGAGTGAGCGGTGTCAGACCTGCTCACCTGCATCAGGGAAATTGAGATGAATTTATCCTCACCCCCCGACTCCACCAGCCAGGATCTCCTGGTACTGAGGGACCAGCATGCAGAGATGTTGTGGAGAAGGCAGAATTCTGTCATCTCTTTAGGACCCTAGCCCCACTATGTGGGATCAGGGTAAAAGCTGGATCTTTGCTGGTATTGTGGGTGCAAAACAGGAGGCTTCCTGATTGATTAATGCAATCTGGTCCTTGTTGGATGGAATCCTCAAACCGCCCCTGAGGACATTGCCTCTGAATTTGAGAGGTACTTTATTTATTTATTTATTTATCAAGTCTAGGATTACAATACCTTTGAGCCATGGCTCTTTTACAAAGGTTCCATGTCAGAGAAATACAAATTATGGGGAACATCAAGACAGGCATTACAACAATGTGGACATTGCAAACAGAATACAGATTAATACAGTTCAGAGTAGCATTGTAACAAGGCAGCCAGCAGCATTTGTCAGAGAAAATAGACAACAGATAAGAAGTGCCAGAGTCATAGGGAGAGGGAAGAGGGTAGGGGGGGAGAAGGCATGTAGGAAGGATGGCGAGAGGGTGAAAAGTGCAGCATTGGGTATACCAAGATGTGAGGTAGAATCCAGTGAGGAGGGAGGGAGGGGGGACAACTAGAGCAGAAAGGGAAGTGGAGAAACAAGGTTAGTTGGGCAGTCACAGGAGCTGTTGGTAGTGAGATAGTCCAGAGCCTAGTTTTAAACATACAATAGTTGGGGCAGAGGAGATGGTTGGGCTGAGGCCATTGAACCAGAGTGGTGCTCGATAAGCAAAGAGCATTGTCCCTGTGAAGTGTGACAGTGGGGACTTTCAGAAGCTGTAGCGTGGATCTCCTAAGGCACCATTTGTTAATTTGGTGTTGTAACAAGAGTGAGACCCCAGAAGGTGCAAGCCAAGGTAGATTTTTTTGACCATGGAGCAGGTGAGAAACTTATGCGGTTTGATAGTCGGAGCCAGCCGGTCTGAGGTGTACAGGTCACATGTGTGGTGAGACGGTGAGCACCAGAGATGAGCCGACATGTTTATTTAAGGCAGTTGATAGGCATCTAGGGTTGTAGTTGTGGCGAGCCATAAATGATGAGACCATAGTCTAATACAGAGATCACAGAGCTCAGAACTGCAAGCTTCAAAGCTTCTGGCGTGAGGTGTGGTCTGTGTTTGTAGAGGAGACCAAGCCGTGTATTAGCAGCTCTAGCTACATTATCTACATGAAGTCCATAGGAGAGATTAGGGTCAAGCTGTATCCTTAGAGTATTTGAAGGACACCACCTGATCTAGAGTGTTCCCTGTGGTGGAGATAGCCAAGTGGTGTAGCTTGTGTGGGTTATGAGAGCTGCAGAAGAGCATAGATTTGGTTTTCTTGTCATTGAGGGACAGTTTATGAATAAGAAACCATGTCTCTACAGAACTGAAACCAAGCTGAAGGTTGTGTTGAAGAGTTACAGGATCTTTGTGAGTGGTGAATACAACAGCATCATCGGCATATAGTATGATCTGCTCAGAGCAGTGGTAAGGGAGGGAGTTTAAGAAAAGGCTAAAAAGGAGGGGTCCCAGTATGGATCACTGTGGGACACCAGTGAACAGAGCGGGGTGTTAAAAGAGCGTCCAATTTTTACTCTCTGTGACCCGGTTTTCTAAGTAGCTTTAATCCAGAGAGAAGAGTCAGGTGATAGCCATTCAGTAGTTGGTGTATTAGTAGTCCATGGTGTACTGTATCAAGGCCTTGAGAGGTACGTAAACGGCCCCAGTGAGAAGGCCGTTGTCAAGGGATTTGTGCAAAGCTCCAGTGAACTCAAGAAGGGCTGTGGTGGTGCTGTGACCTTTCAGGAAGCCGTGTTGTTGTGGATAAGGTATATTGTGTTTATCCAGAGTGGTCATTAAGTTGATCAGCCACGATGCGCTCAAGTGCCTTAGAGAGTGGGGGCGAGCATGGAATAGAGGCGATAATTTGAGTGAATCATCTTGTCCCCACTTTTATGGATGGTGTCATGGTGGCTGTTTCTCCATAGGCCCGGAATTTTCCACAGCTGAGAGAGAGAGAGAGGTTTAGGATTTTTGTTAATGGATGAATTACCTCATCGAGGGTGAGCAACAGAAGCTTAGGTCCAGGGTGTCATGCTACTAGTCTAGATTTAGAGATAGCTGCAGTAAAATAGGGCGAGCTTCATTCAGCCTTACTTTCCTGAAGTAGAAGAGGGATGGTTAGACTGAGGGCTGAGGTATTTGGGGAGTTGGCCTGTTTTGAAAAAGTCATGGGGTAGAACAGCACTAAGGTCTGAAAAAGCCGTGTTAAGATGTTCTGCGATCACCTTAGGGTCAAGGGTTGAGGATCCATCAACCATTAACATGGCCGGAGAGGTTTTTGGCTGCTTCCTGTGACATCCTTGATATTGTCCAGTTACGACCATTTCCCTATTGGTGAGCGTCTTTGTAATAGGTGGATTTCATTAGCCATATGGCTTTTGTGCAGGCATTTGAGCTTGTTTGTAATTTTGGATGTCCAGTTGTTTGCCAGTGGCCCTGGCAACTGCCCAGAGGTGATCCCTTAGTTTCAGCTGTGAGAGAAGAGCTGCGGTGACCCATGGGTTAGAGAGAGATTTTGTTTTGCGCCTTTTAGCAGGGGCAAAGAGGTCGCAGGCTTTGTTGAAAATTGAGATGAAGTAGAAGTACTATTGTACCCTATACAGTCTGATGGTTAATTTCCCTTCTTTGTGCTCTGTGAAGGAATACCTGAATGTCATCCCTCTCCCTGTCTTGTCTGAGGCCCAGAAAGACTTCTTGGCAGCACTGTTAACAGAGTCAGAAATTTCCCCTGCAATTCAGTCCCTCCCTGCTGACAAGGCACTGGGCCCAGATGGATTCTCTCCTAATTTCTGTAAGTTTTTTTTTCACCAAACTGGTACCCTTGTTGCTGGGGTTTCACTGGAGCCTTCTTGCCTCCGATGTATTAGGTGAATCCCTGCTAGAAGCCTTTATCGTTTTGTTTCATAAGCCTGTCAGGCCTCCAGAGCATGTATCCAGCTACTGGCTGATTTCACTATTAAATTGTGACATCAAAATATTGGCAAAAGTTCTTGCTGGCAGACTAGGGCAGGTCCTGCCATCACTTATTGGCCCCAAGCAAGTGGGATTCATGGTCACCAGGACTTGATCAGATCATCTTCGAAAGCTGGCCCATATATTCTCCACATTCAGGGACTCAGAGCATCCTATGGCTCTGGTTTTCCTGGATGCTGAGAAGGCCTCTGACAGAGTGGCCTGGTGATTTTTATTTTGTACCTTACAAAGGTTTGATTTTTCTGCCTCATTTTGGTTGGCTAAAACCCTGTACTCCTCTCCTAATGTCCGGATCTATTGTAACGTGTCTTCTCCCTTCATTTCCTTTATATTCAGGTACTAGGCAAGGATGTCCCCATCCCCATTGTTGTTTAATCTCTGTCTTGAGCCACTACTCTCAAGTTAAGGTGAACCACTCAATTCAAGGGTACCGACTGGGACATGCACCCTGACTCTGTTGGCAGATGCAGACAATATTTTGCCCATCTCTCTCATCCTGTAGCTCCATTCTGGCTGCTCTGAAAATGATCAAGGGGTTCAGCTCCTTCTCAAACTACAGGCTCAACTTGAAAAGACAGAGGTCATGCCTTTGAACTCTCAAGTCCTCAAGTCATATCTCTCCTAATATGGTTTAGCTTGGTCTCCCAGTCACACTAAGTATTTGGGTATCTTCCTGTCCTGGAGCAAGGCGAAACTGAAACAGCTGAACTTAACAGAGTTACTTAGTAGGTTAAAACAGGACCTCTATTAGTGGAAGTCTCTCCCTCTGACTCTTTGAGAGCATGTTAATTTGGTCAAAATGAAGGTTCTGCCCCGTCTCTTTTAGCCATTAAATATGCTTAATATATGGTTACTTCTTTCCTGATTTCAGCAGGTGCACGCCTTGGTCTCTGATTTTATTTGGCTAGGCAAGCCCCCACGGTGAGTGTACTACATATTGGTGGTGCCCAAGCTGCATGGGGGACTTAGGTTGCCTCATTTTGGTTTATACTGTTGGGCTAGATATGCAAGCAAATACCTGTGATGGCTCCCCTCTGCCTCTGATGAGTGTCCCTCTACATACAGTATGTCCCCATCTGGTTGTCCTTGGCAGTACCATAGGAAGGGTGGGTGGTGGTGCTCCTGCCCCGGCTCAAGCCTCTGAGGGTGCAGTTTTCAAGTCTAAAGCTCACTTTAATTCACTTGCGCTGTCGCTTTAAGGTTTTTTTAAATATATTTGGTTTTATAATTACAACTGGCTGTCAGTGGGGCATTGTGGACCAAAGACCAGCAAGTCAGGGTGAGCACATGGTTGCACCATCTGCTGCAGACAATATAATCATGTGGTGGTGGTACAGAGAGAGAAGCTGTGGGTGGGCCACCGCCGCCCAAATCATTAGTATAAAAGGTAAAGGATGGAGCACCGTGAGTTCATGGCACTGAGAGGTGGTTAAATAGAGGCTAGAGATACAGTAGTTTGTTGAGACAAGACAGAAAGAGACTAGCAGCAAAAAACAGCGATAAACTATAGTGTAGAGAGGAGAGACAAGACCGAGGGACAGAGAGATATTGGATTTGTGTAAGTAATGCCCTACTGTCTTCTGTGATGTCTATAATGTAGTAGTCTGACTGGACTGCATTAAGTAAAAGCAGCAGCAAGCATTTTTCATTTCCATCCATGTCCGTCCCGTGTGTGACCCGAAATAATTTTTTTAAAATGAGAACTTGTGTCATATTGTGTGTCAGTGAGATGAATTATGGTGTATGTGGTGACAGTGGAGCCAGGTGGGGGGTACTAGATTGGAAAAAATGCAAACTAAGAAAATCTGCTTTGAATTTGATTACTGGGCTGGCTCAGCTGACTGGCTGGCTAGCAAGCGGCTGCTGTGCATTATTTCATGATCAAGGAGTGCGTTCAGTTCACTTTTGTGACCGTCTGTGTGAAAGAAGTTTTAACTTGTACTGTCCACAGTGAATTTTTTTGCTCATCATGTTGTTAAGCTAAGGTTTATAATCACACTCCCATACAGTGCTTACTTATGAGTTTCTTCTGGGAGGGACTGGGAATGAAGAACGGAAGTCATTGCCTTCCTAAACTGGGCTGACTGCCATGGCGCGGGCCACAGGGCACCATCCTCCCACCATGTTGTACATTTTAATTTTTCTCCTCCTCTTGACCCATCCCTTGCACTCTCATTCCATTGCCATTGTTTTTTTTCATGTCTTCCCTTATCCCCACACCAGTCTTGCTGTAGAAAATGAAGCATTGCCTTGTCTTGGTTGGAAGTTGTTAGTTGGCTTGCGGGCAGGCCTGGCTCTGGCTCTGGCTGCTCCAATCACAGGGCAGGCAGGCTCCTGCACTGGTTTCCTAATACTCCAGGTGGGTGGCTGTTGGCAGTGGGCTGTCTCATCCCAGTCCCAGAGCAGACAGAGCCTCCAGACCTGAGTCAGTTCTTCATTCTGACTCTACTGCCCTGACTCCACCTCATACCCAGTTATGTGCTTTTCTCAAATATAAGCACAGATGGGACACTGCACAGCTGATCTTTAGAAATCCTAACTTCACAATTGGAAATCAGGTTATTTGCCCTGCTTGGCCACCTCAGCTGATGGAAATTAGGGTATGTGACATGTCTCCAGATGGAAACTGTCTTTCCTCAACAGACATTCTGAGGCTAGATCAGCTAAGTAATAATTTAGTCTTTAAAGTTTTATCAGCCTCCGCTCGGGGCTGATACGGCACTTTGGGAGGACAGTTTGGTTTCCTCAACGAAGGTGAGTTCCTGGAGTCAATCTGAGATTTAGCCAATTTGGCTCATTCAGTTTCCAAATTATATACTGTTCTCTGTGGTAAGGTCTATCCCCAGGTGGATGGTGTCTCTGCTTATTGGACCTCCCAGTTTCCTCAGATCACCTTTAACTGGTGCCAGATCTGGAAGACAGTCATACATATGTTACGCAAGATTGACTAAGACTAATGCAATTCCAGATTTTAAATAACCTTTACTACATGCCGGTTAAACTTTTTAAAATGGGCAGGGCTCCACTGACAGTGTGTATTAGGTGTGGACAAGGTGAGGGTACCCTCTATCACATTTTTTGGAATTGACCCAAGGTTGCCCCACTTTGGTCACTCATCCAACAGAGAGTGGACTTATTACTGAATGTTAGTGACCATTTCTCCCCACAGATTTGTTTGGTGGGGGATTTCTCTACTGTCAGGGTGTGGGAGCACAGATATGTCCTAGCTCTAATGGCTCTCTCCATTAAAAAGTTGGTCCTGTGCCATTGGTGTGGCTCAGTGAACTTAACATATATGGAATGGCTTCAGGAACTTTTTGACAATCTGTGGCTTGAATGGCTGATAGCTGGTATTCATAACTGTCTTCGTGGTTTGATAAAACCTGGGGCAGTTATGCACACCCTTTATTCCTTACAATATAGCTTGGCCTCTATGTGTTTTCTTGGTTCCAGTTTATTCACTGGTCTTGGGGGATCCTTTTAGTTTTTAGTTTTCACTGGTTGTCGGCAGTGGGTTTAGGCTCTGTTCTACTCCTTGGAAGGGATGGTGGGGAGTGGCTTTTGTGGGATAGGGAGAAGTTTGACAAATGTTGTTTGTTTATATTTTGTTTTATTTGTTAGTGGTTTGTTGTATTTGTTGTTGAAACTCAATAAAGCTTACTTAATTAAAAAAAATGCTGTTTTGTAGATATGTTTCCACTTGTTTTACGTTACATTTCTTTCATGAACATTTTCACAATTCAATATTATGGATAATGGATGCAGGCTTTTTGCCCAGGTGACTACCATGACCCTATTCTTGTTGTTCTTTCCACCTTTGTAAAAGTGGCAGGAGCACTTACTGCTTATGAAGCACATAGGCCACTCTATTAGCAGCTGCAGCAGCAGTATTTCTGGCACTAGTATGAAGCCTCCACTGCAGATAATGGTGGCAGGATTGGCCAATCCAACAATAGCACTTGTAGCTCGGCCTGAGCTCCTCCTGCATGGTTACAGCACCATTAGTAGATTCTGGGGGTAGTGGCACTGCTGAAGTGTAGTGGTACAGTAGCCCCAGTGACGTGTAGGGCCATCACAATATTAATGTTTGATTGGTGTGATAATTGTGTAAAAATATCATGCTATATTAACAATCACGGTCCTTTATAGCATTTCTAGTTATAGGAGAAAGAGCAAAAGTCTGATTGGAGGAGGTGGGGGATCAGGAACTTTGGTTCTACTTGGAGGCAGACACATTGCTGTACTAGTGATGGTCAGAAAGACAAGAAAATTTATTATTGTATTGTTATTGCACTGTATAATATTGTGCACAATAATGGTTTCTTTTTTTTTTTTTTTTGACAATGGCAAACTGCTAGCATGGAAAAGTGTCATGTTTCTTATCATATTACATTTATGACATCTGGTGGTGGTGGTGGAGGGTGTGGTCATGCAAACTAATCATAGATTTCTTTGATTGAGTTACTAGAGAGGTGGATCAAGGAGAGTGGATGTTCCTATCTGAACTTAGGCTTTTGACACTGTGTTCGCACAAGAGGCTAGTTAAGAAACTAAACAGCCTGGGGTGGGTGGAGAAAGTGACAATCTGAGTATCAAACTGGTTAAGGAATAGAGGCAAGGGTGGTGGTAAACAGTAGCTGCTCAGGTGATAGGAGAGTGACTAGGGGGTGTCACAGGGATTGCTGCTGGACAGGCCCCCTTCAATATCTTCTTACAACAACATTGCGGAGAAGCTAGAGGCTAAGATGTGTCTCTTTGTGGATAATACAAAAATCTGTTAACAGGGTTTAAACTCAGGAAGGCATGGAGATTCAACATGGTGCCACACTAAGCAGACACACTTGGGGGAGCTCCTGTTAAGCAACTTCAATGTTCACTATTTCGTGTTGCTCTGTTAAGCAAATTTTGCTTTAATTCCAATGATGGACAAAAGAAAAAAAAGAGCAACATCATCATTTAGTGAGGAGTTTGCTTCCCCTAGCATTCGACCTTTTGAGATCTGCTACATACGGCCAGCATACAGTCTGAGAAGTGACAAACATTTTAGCAAGTCCGCCTCGCTACTCCCACTAATCTAAACCTAAAGACCACTCAGCAGAGTACTCAGCGGCTTCAATAACGCCACAGCTTTTCTTGTCCCTGGACTCTAATATTCACAGGAACTGATTGGAAATCTGCAGATAGCTTTCCTTGGAGTAGGTGCAGACCTGGAACAGAAGCCCAAACAGAAAGCAGTCCATACAGAAGTTTTCCTTTAATGGCGGCACATCAAGGCACTCATCTGGATGACTCTCTGCAGAGTTATACTTTGGAAAAGTTGGACAAGTCAATTGAGAGAGTTTTATTGGTGTTGTAGAGACAGGAACGAAAACAGGATGCCTTTAATGCGAAACTTTAATTTTTACAGTAAGAGATTAATAAAGAACAGCTTACTATGAATGTGAAGCAAACCGAAGTTAACACAGAGCAAATGGCAATGCATGAGAATAATCTCAAAACAATAGAAGCCACCAATGCAGCACAAATTAAAGAGGCATTTAATCTACATAGAAAGGTGGAGCTACTTGAAAACCAGATTAGACATAAAAACTTGAGAATATTGGACTTCCTAACATTCTACACTCGGATTTTGAAAATGTAGAGAGGTAGTCAAGGATATTTTCATCCAGGTCTGTGATTTACCGGCTGAAAATTTACATTTTCTTACCCAGACTTGTAGAATAAAAAAGGCATCTAATGAAGATAGAGATAAGCAAGACATGAAGGCTACTGTGTTTATCAGTTTTGCCTTTGAATCTGATAGAGACCTACTGATTAAGTTATCGTGGCTCAAAGGAACACTGGTTTACAAATCACATAAATTTTTATCTATCCTGACTTTTCATTTCAAACTCAGCAAAGGTGAAGGAAGTTTTGAACCATCGACAAGAAATACTGAGATGGAGGAACCTTCTAAATGCTTTCACCAGCAAAAGTGCAAATAGTCTATAAGGGAAAACCTATATATTTTGGGAGTTGACCATCTACCAATTTATTCGTTCACAGTGTGATTTGGACATTTCTGAAGATGGAAAGTCTCCAACATCCTCTGACAAATAATTTTCAGCTGTCATGCAAGACGTGGATGATTGGATAAACCAAGGAATATAATACAACCAGGATTTAATTAATATTGATCTGTAAAGCTAATAAAAAGTTAATAATAAACTAATACAAGGGAGGGTTTAAGTAAAGCAGTAATGCAGTATATGGGGAAAACAAATACAGTAATGGGGAGTTCCTCCTGTATGGTTATTGTATGGTAATTTTTATTTTTATTTTAAGGAATAAGTGGGAGGACTATTACAGTGTTGGGATGAATGGTAATAAGGCTTGAAACACAATAACACAATAACACAATAATTTAAAGTGCATGCTGCTTAAAAGAATTATTTATTTAATGACTTGTGCTCGTTAAAGTTCATGTTGTTTTTGCTAGAGTATTGGACTGGAGGCCATCCTACATGAATTCCTTTCTTTTTTGGTGTATGTAATATATAAAATCTAGTAAATAAATTAATGTTAAGAAAAGGAAGGCATGGAGAGATTGGAAAGGGACCTGAGGAACTAGAGGAATGGTCTAGGAGATGACAGCTGGGTTTCAATGCCAAAAAGTACAAGATTATGCACTTAGGGCTGCACAACCCATGGGCTGTGTATAAGATGGGGGAAGTGGAGCTTACAGTCACCAAGCAAGAAAGTGACCTAGGGACCATCAAATCTGATGACCTTGAGGTAGCTAGGCAGTGTGACAAAGCAATGGGAAAGGCTAGCAGGATGCTGCGGTGCACTGGGAGAGGGATTTGTAGCAGGAAGAGGGAGGTGGTGCTGCCATTGTATCATTAACTGGTGAAGCACACCTCCACAAGGATAGTGAAAGGGTGGAGGCAGTACAGAGGAGGGCAACCAGAATGGTGAGGGGGTTGCACAAGAAGTCATATGAGGAAAGGCTGCAGGAACTCAACATGTGCTCCCTGGAAGAGAGGAGAGTGAGAAGGCACGTGATTGAAAACTACAAGTACCTCACAGGAGTGAACAGCGTGCAAGTGGAGGGTCTATTTCAGAGAAAGGAAGGCACTAGAACAAGGGGGAGTGCAATAAAGTTAAGAGGAAGAAGTTTAAGAGAGATGTGCTGAGAGACCTCTTCACAGAAAGGGTGGTGGATGACTGGAACTGCCTGCCAGAGGAGGTAGTAGTGGAAAGGACTGTGGGGAGCTTCAAGCATGCAAGGGATAGGTGCATAGGGCATATTGGGTAGATGAATTGGGATGGGGTGACATCTCTGACCAACTAGGGTTAGTGGTGATGAAACAGGCAGGGACAAGGGGCAGACTTGATGGCCTAAAGGTACTTTCTACTGACAAAATCTATGTGTCTATGTTTTACCACTAGTGACATGTTCCCTCCAAGCCAATGGAGCAAAATCAACTCCTTCTTGAGGACTTGTCCATCACCCTTACATGAGCTTGAGGCATCAGCAGTGGTACTACTGGCAACAGTACACTGAGCTTGAATCAGTGACCCATATGCTGCTCTCCAGACTGGTCGATTTGGCCTGATCCCATATCTCCCTCTAATCTGTCTCCCACCACTGCCAGCTCTCCACAGAAATGCTCTGGCAGTAGAAGATTTGGTAGATTTCTTCCCCATTCCCTACTGCCAGGCTTCCCTTCCCAGTTGCTGGCCATAATTCATTTTATATTCTTTTTTTTTTCCTAGCTCCTCCTGCTTTCCCCCCACATATCAAATATAAATTACAGCAGGCTTTCTGTGCAGCCAGTATCCCATGACATCTCCTCTTCTGACTGACCGATGTGTTGCATTCACAGTCACATGAGTCTCTGAACTGGGATATGCTTTACTGTTCTGGGTTCCATTTATTGTGCAACTCCTTTTGGCCTGCCAACCGAGCCTACATGTTTCATGATGAGGTGGGCATAGCTCAGGAGTAAATCCTGTGTCTATGAGTAGTGAGGTGTTTTGGCTCACCTGGGTCCAGTTGCAAACAGTCATAGTGCAGCTGCCATTCTTTCATACAGTCCCTAAGACAGTAATTGAACAACATTGATGTAAATGAATACTCAAACCCAAAGGGCAGCTCGTATACAATGCGTTTCCTTTACTGGGAGAAGATTCAATCATAGAAGTTTATTCAAGAACATAATTCATAGGAGCATGGCAGAGAGGCAGACATGGCAGAGGCCAGTCTGCAAGACTGGAGTAGTGTGTCTACCTCATATTACTGTAGCTATCACTGTCCATCATCTTTAAAAAAAAGGCCCCCCAAAAAAAAAAAACAGCCTAAGTTCCTATCTCTCTATGAGGGGTTTGAAGCAAGGCCTGTTGGGAGCTGTAGTTTTCTGTGGTTAGTGAGAACTACTGAAAATGAGGGCTAACACTGGGAGAACTCAAAGAGTTCATAAAACAGTTCAGGTATATTTTAAGGACCGTGGGTCTAAACAGGACTTGACTAACCATTCTTATAAGAATTTAAAAATGGGACTGTTTTGTTTGAGCTACTGTAGGAGCACGGCTTGGAGTAACAACTTCCAGGTCACATCCCATATCTGTAGCTGCCCTGTGAGCCATCAGTGAGCATAGGTGGAGGCAGACATGGCAGAGGCCAGTCTGCAGGACTGAATAGTGTGTCTGCCTCATGCTAGCTATCTCTATCTCTCATCTCATCAAAAAAATAAAAACAACAACAACATTAACAATAACAAATACCTAAATCCCAATCTTTCTATTAAGAGTCTGATACAAGGACTGCTGGGAGCTGTAGGTCTCTTTGGTAGTGAGAACTACTGAAAATGAGGGCCTAACACTGGGTGAACTCACAGAGTTCATAAAACAGTTTAGGCATAGTTTAAGGGACCAAGACCCACAGTTTCTAAGGAGATGTGGGCACAAGTAGAGATGCGCCACCCATCTCAAAAAATGCACCAAAGTGCGATATTCGAAAGACAGAGATGCGGGGCATATCTCCGGATGTGCCATCATGCGGAAATAATGTATGTGGTGCAAATAAAGGGGGCGTTCCCATGAATATGCCTTGCATCCCTATATTTAGCCAAAATGTTCCACGCATCTCGGAACTGAGCCACTCAAAGTTAGGCATACAAAAGGGTGGTCTAAATCAGCTAGCTACCTACAGGCAGGCTGCAGAACTGTAGGCAGGCCATCTGGAGACAGCCCTTGGAAGTGCACAAGAACATGCTCCAGGCACCCACACACAGCAGTCATGCCGGGGTGGATGAACCCTGAGCCACAGGTGCCGTTTCATCACCGACACCATCCAGGGAGCAACACTCCACACCGCACCCTGTACATAGACACCCAGCAGCCACATGCCAGTGCTGTCATATGCCCTCCTGGCACACTGGCAAGGTGGACAGCCACACTGCAGCACATATACCAGGGGCCATGGCCAGGACCAATGTGGCCTGCAGGATGCCACCCAATGGTGACATGGACTCAGGGTGACATCTGTGGCAATGGTGCCCAGGTTGCCTGGTGGTACTAGTGTCCGCATGGCATAGGCCAGGGACTGACCAGTGGCACACACACGGTGGTACACCATGGATGCACACAGATGGGATCCACCCACCTTGGTACCTGGTCACTGTCTGCACACTGCCATCCCTTGCAGTGCCCACCAGGTACCTCCCATACTGGAGTATGTGGGCCACTGCAAGTGATTGTATGCAGCATATGGAGCTGGTGTATCACATGCATGTGGCATCCCGATTGGCCTGTGTCACCCTGTGCCCACCTCTGTTGCATGTCCAGGTGGTCCCTGTGGCCACTGTCCAGGTGGGCCCCCTGTACCCCTGTCTGACCCTGTAAATGGCTATGGGGTGTAGCACTGTATCCAGGCCAGTGCAGTCCACCCACCCACACACTACCATCCCAGTACACCTGCCTGCTAGGCTGCGGTACCTCCTGTTCACCTTTGTGGGGTGGTGGGGCAGCCCTGCACAGCTGGAACTGAGCATGCCCAGTGTATGCAAATGGCCTGAATACATTCCAGTAATGAGCTCCAGCATGTGGGGTTTGGGCTCGGAATGTGCAATGAGGTCATTTGCATATATTGGCTGAATATTGCAAAGTTGCGCCATGCCTATCTCACCTGTTCCAGTGCATTTCCCTATGTATCTGCCTGTGGTGCATGGTCCCCCCTGCCTAAGATGCGCCGCACATCTTCAGTTGCACAATTGCGCATGTTCGGGATATTCAGCTGGACATGTGTGAGCGCATCTTCCCGCAGGATCTTCTGAATATATCTTTTTGGGCCAGCGATCTCAGATGCATGGCGCAGGCACTTGCATGATTTTGCAGGGGACTTTTGAATATGGGGGATCAAGAGTCTATACAGGACTTGGGCTAAGTATTCTTCTAAGAATTTTAAGAATGGGATTATTTTGTTTGAGCTAGGAGCGTGACCTCAGATTAATGACTTCCAGTTCACATCCTATATCTGTAGCTGCCCTGAGAGCCATTAGTGAGAAAGGGTGGAGGTAGACATGGCAGGGGTGTTTGTCTGCTGTGTAGCTTTAGATAACCGGGTAGTTGCCACAACTCTTGGCAAATGACCAAAGGAATAGGAATCGATAGGATAACAGTAAGCCAAATAATGTGACTATCTAGGCCCTGTTTTTTAAATCAGTAACTCAGGGATAGAACCTGTTTAGTAAGTTTTCGCAAATCTGCCAGAGCTACCTAGAAGTAATGAGGGACTTTATACATTTTTTTGTGCCATACTGATTATTGTCTTATCTCACAGATTAATTTTTCTCTCTATCTCACCTATTCTAACATCTCTGACCTAAGCTCTGCTACTAGTTTTCACACCATGCGCCCCAGTATTATTTTCAATAATTAACCAAGTTCTAACAACATGTGGATAATAAAACAGAAGTCACCGGTCTAAGCTGCAGCATGATTATGTGAGGCACTAAGGAGGAGTCAGCTAGGAGGTTTGTATGTAACAAATGCACATATATCAAATCACTGGGGAGGAATTAATAGGTCTAAGAAATAATCTAAATGAATCCTACAACATCACATAGTTTGAAACTTTCACTGATAACATGATTGAAACCCTAGCATCAAGGGACAGACACATGAATAGAGAAATGCAAACATTATCAACAAATGGGAAACATACAGACATAAGGGGAAAGAGGAAATGAAACAGAACTGGGGAAGTAAGTGACAGTGAGCAAAATGAACTACCATCATGGATATTAATAGAAAGAAGGGGTAGGAGGAAAGGAAGAGGTAGCAAATAGTCACCAACTCCAGCTAGCAAACAGACTCCAGACTCTGGAAGATTTACAAGACAATTAAAATATTCAAGATGCAAATAATGCTATGGCAGAAGTAGGATCCCCAAGCAGTACCCAGAGTAAACCTGAGTTGGTTGTAATAGCTGACTCTATATTCCTGTTCGGAGACACCATAATCTGTAAAGTGAAAAAAGATGGGGGCCACAGTACGCTGTCTCTCAGGTGCAAAAGTAAAGGATGTCAGGGAAAACCTGGACAGCTGGATGAAAGATGTTGGAGAAAATTCCGTAGTACCCTCCACATTGGGGACAATGACATAGGCCATAGGCGGTATGAAAATTTGAAATCTGATTTTGAGGAAATTGGTAAATCTCTCAAAGAAAAATGGTGTAAGCCAGTTATAGATTAGATATTTCTGGTCCCCAAGGCTAGAGTAGAGAGAACAAGGCCCATACAAAAAAATGAACTCATTGCTTAAAGGGTTGATGCTACAGCAGGGCTTTGCTTTCATTCACAACTGAAGCAAATTTGTGCATCAAAGGGACCTATATGGAGGGATGGATTGCACCCAAATAAGCTGGGGCAAGAATGTTAGGTGACAGTTAAAATAAATATTTTGTCAGCCAGCCCAGTGGTGCTGAGGTTTGAGGCACTGGACGCCACACCTCATGCCACATCAGTGACCCGAGTTCGGGAGCAAGCTCGGGCACCAGGGGTCGGCAGGGATGGGTGAGGATTGAGCACCTGCAGGGCTACTCTCCTCTCCCGGGGAGAGGGTTGGAGTTTGTCCGGCATACCAGCGGATCCCGGTGGAGATTGAGGGTGCTGCAGTACACAGACAGCAAGTTAAGCAGCGTGGCTGACATTGGCAGGGTTGCCATGCACCATGGCATCAGGGGTGCCCACACAAAGGGAGGAAGAGCACCAGAACACAGAAAAACCCAGCTCTGCAGGGCAGGTGATGGCACCTGACCCCCATGCCCACCTCCTGATTCATCTCGTCCGGCTTCCAGTTCCTCCACCCGGGCCCTCACCTACAGCTGGGTCTGACTTGAAAGAGCACCCAAAGAGAAGGGGGGCCCCACCTCAAAGGGGTTAAGCTGGGGTTCTGTCTGGGGGGGAGAGGAGGCTTAGGGCCGAGAGAACCTCAGGCAGGCAGGAACAGGCAGGATGCCTGACAGAGGCTCCACAGGCCGTGACATGAGGGAAAAAGAATTGCAAAACAAAAATAAATATATTGTTAAATAACAAAGGAGAGGAATGGGGAGGAGACCAAACAACAAATCCTGCTGTTGTAATGGAAAACGTTGCGTTAATCCATAATGGAGTAAATAATGTCAACCCATAACATTGCATGGGCATTTAACATTAAAGGGAAAGTCCCCTCAGGCTTTTATTCTGTTTCCCTGTTTACTTTGTAGGCATGTACAATGATTGCCTCTATTGCACTCTCCTAATTTCACCAGGATTTAAATGTAAATGGAGGTATTTAAGTTTGGTGTGAAAACCTGCCTGACTCCATTGCGATGGTCATGACCTGACTCATGTAAGGTATTCTGGAATTTTATGATGTTTTGGTAATAAAGCCTGCAGTAATTATACTGTATAAGTCAGTGCTGTTGCTGGCTTCTGCAGTCCTTATGTTCTTGTCTTATGCTGACTATGAAACTTTTCAAATCATAGTAAGTGCTCTGCTGTTTTCTGTAGTTTAAAATGTATTTGAGTTAGAAAACAATGCTTTTAGAGAATACAGGGACTTCACAAGACATGTAGCAGAACTGAATGAGAGTATAACTTCTGCTGCCTTGTGCAGGTATGCATCATCAACTCCCATGATACCTTGCATGAGTGGGGTCATGGCCTTTGCAATGGAGACAAACAGGTTTTGACACCAGGGGAAAACAGAGTGAAGCAACCTCTTTTATATTTAAATTAATATGAAATTAGGGGGATGCAAGACAGGGAATCAGTATTCATGCATACAAACTACACAGGTATACAGAAACTAGGTTGAGGGGACTTTCCTTTTAAGAAAGGGTGGAAATGTATGATAGCAAATGCCAGATGTTTCAAACACAAATTTGAGAAATTAGAGAAAATAGTGTACTTTGAGAAACCAGATACCCATATATGTGGCATAACATAAACATGGTGGGCAAGTGAGGCTATGTGGAACAAGAATATCAAAGGTTTCAAATTACGAGAAGGAATTGCACTGGAAAAGGGTAGAAGGAATAGCCCTACATAGCAGAAGAACTATGCATAGAAGAAACAGACTATCGGAAATCCCAAGAATGAGACCATCTGGGTTAAAGTGGGCACAGCCACAGCAGTTATGTAACCCTTTGGACTATGCTACAGACCTCCAAACTAGAAGGATATTATAGATATGGCGCTACTGAATGACACTGAATTCTGAGTGGCAAAAACAATGTTATTCTTATGTGAGACCTAATCTACCTGGCATTGACTGGAAAACAGTAGTGGGCGGCAGTGTGCAAGATGGATCACTTGCCAGAAACTGAATAAATCTGAATTCAGAGCAGTTAGTGCGGGAACCCAGTAGGGACAATAACATTTGAAATTTATTTCTATGTGACTTAGGGGGAGTGATTGAAAACTGTTGCATGGGAGCACCATTGGTAGACAGTGATCATGCAGTGGTCACATTTACTGTGAACAGTGAGGGCAAAAGGGTCAAAGGCAGCACCAGGTGTACTACAGATGTTACAAAAGAACTAACTTCAAAGTCATGAAGGTTATGCTGGAAATTTGGGAATGGGAAAGAGAACTGGAAGGGAAAGGAATCAATCAGGGACAGTACATCTTAGAGAGGTAAATAAAAGAGCCAGTGGTCAGACTTAAAGTATACCAGTGATCAATAAGTACTAACATACTAAATTGCCAGCAGAGAAGGCCCATGGTCTATCGAGTCTGTTCAAGTAACAGCCTACAGTCTACTCTATGTTTCTATGAGGGCAGCTAAAATGGTGCAGAGTCTGCACCAGAAGACATACCAAGAGAGACTAAAGGAGCTTAATATGTATACCCTCGAGGAAAGGGAGAGAGGGGGGACATGATAGAAACTTTCAAGTACCTCAAAGGAATCAACAAAGTCCGAGAGGGTAGCATCTTTCAGAAAAAGAGACGTACAAGAACAAGAGGGCACAATTTGAAGACAGAGGGGGGATAACTCAGAGGTAATGTAAGGAAGTATTTTTTCATGGAGAGGGTTGTGCATACATGGAACAGCCTTTCTGAGGAGGTAGTGGAATCAAAAACAGTGGAGGAATTCAAGAATGCATGGGACAGACGTAAAGCAATTCTAGTGGGAGTAGGAGGAAGTTGTCTGTTGGTTAACTAGGATCTGCATCTTATCCATTAGGTAGAGAAATGGCAGACTAGGTGGGCTAAGCGGTCCTTATCTGCCATCAAATTCTATGTTTCTATGTTACTCACTGTGGCTGCCTCTCCCCCTGAGGACCCTGTACATGCCCCGCTCCTTCCACCTGGACTATACCCCTATGTCTGTCCCACCCTCTCTTGAAACCTCCCACTGTCTCCACCCTCACCATCCCCACCAACTCCAATGGCAATGAAATGTTAAATAATATTCCAGCTTATGACTTCTTTTATTTCTGCTCATCCGTCTAACATTTTTACAAAAATAAGGGTAAGTTATCAGTATGGCTTAACAGAAAATAAAAAAAAAAAACAGAATAGAGAAGAAAAGAAAGCTGTACGAGGAAGCTAAAATATCAGGGGACTTGGCCTATGGGAAAATTACAAAAGGAGGCTAGGGGTTAAAGGCAGAGATCAAACTTGCCAATAGAAACAAAGAATTAGAAATAGTTAAAAATGCAAAAACAAATGCTAAAACCTTCTGGGCATACAGTACCACAGAAAGAGGAGGGGAAAGAAATGTGGGTTCACCGAAAGAAAATAATCATAAAATAGTAGTAGTATAGTTAAGTTTATTGTTCAACAGTCCATGTCATTACAACTATATTGCACATTAATATTGCACATACAGAAAATTACATTGCAGCATATTATTAAGAGACCAAACATCCTTAAAAATCCACATATTACTTAACCTTATAAATAATTACTTTATCTCAACAGTTTTTAAAATCTTTGTAGATAGAAATATCTAACTCATAACCCAATTTAATTCCCTTATTCTTTTGCCAGATGCAGTTTCTTTTTATTAATAACACTAAGGAGGGAAGCCGCAGGTTCCAATATCTTCCTGGATCAAGTTTTCAATAGGTGTGTTACCAAATATCTGGGTTCCATTTCTAAGACGCCCAATATTTCCCCTAAACACTTTCTCCTTTCTTTTTCACATATTGGGCACAAGATCACCAAATGGGCCATCCATATCCAGACCACAATTACATAACCTCTCATCTGATTTAACTTTCTTAAAATGATCTGATTGCCAATTACTGCAAAAATGTTGCATTTAAATCTAGTGAGTATTATTCTTCTATTTGGATCCTTTATTGTTTTTAAATAATATTCCAGTTTATGGCATCTTTTATTTCTGCTCATCCATCTAACATTTTATATTGTGAGCAAAATTCTAAATCCCTTTGTCCTAAAATATCCCTTATCCTAACTTTGACTTCTTTCTGGACTATCTCTGGTGGAATCTTAAAAATATCTGTTACGCAATTATATAATCCGCATGATTTTAAGAACCTCTCCACAACAGCAATACTGGGAAAAATATATTATGGTGTAAAATAATCAAGTAGTTCTTCTATACATAGTCTGGGTAATTTCTGTTCCCATATCCTATATGCTTTAAGACAGTAGTTTGTTAATCTGTCTTGAATATGACACTCAGTTGGATATTGAACCAATTCAGCCCGAACCAGTGCTGAGGGTGCCCCATTTGGGAGTCCTAATAATTTGTTGTAAACTTGTTCAAGTATAAATTCTACATCAGTCTTACTCTAGGTACCCAATTTCTACTCTGTATAATATCTGACTGCAAACTTTGCATTTACTACCCTAAGGCTGCCCACAACTGATTGTCCTCCATATTTATAAAAAAAGCTACTTATTGCTGGTAAAAATCTTTCTGTTCTCATGTCAGTTTCTTTTATGTGATTTCTCCAACTTAGATCTTTAGTCATAATTATCCCTAAATAAGAAAAAATGATTGACCACCTCTATGTTATTATCATCTGTTTCACGTTTATTTTTACTGTTATTACCCCCACATACCATAATTTTGGTTTTAGTGAAGTTTACTTGTAAGTCTGCACTATTGCATTATATATAACATTTCTGTAGCATTCTATTTATTCCCAAATAACTTGTTGACAGGAGTACAATATCATCTGCATATGCTAAATAAGGTCACACTCTATCACCTATTTGGAGTATGTGAAAATTTGAATTATACATTCATTGTAGTATTTGATTTAGATATAAATTAAATAGCATAAGTGATAATGTGCATCCATGCTTTACACCTCTGTTTGTTGCAAATGTATCACTTTTGTCCCAACTAGAATAATATCTAATTTGTGTAAGATTATCCTGATATAAACTTTTAATAATATTTAGTAATGCGTTCTCCATGCCTGTTTGCTCTAAGGTTTCCCATAATTTAATTCTATTGACACTATTGAAGGCAGCCTTTAAATCTACAAATATACAGTTAAGCTTTTGTTTCTTTACTACCTTATAGTTATACAGTACATCAGATGTGTCAAAGTAAAGTATTGATCTAATGTTGGATGCTTATTTTTAAAGCCCGCTTGTGCTTCATCCAAAATACGATTTTCTTCTGTCCATTTTGTTATCCTATTATTTGACTATTGTTAATATCTTTTGGGTACTATCTATAAGGCTTATAGGGCTATAACATCCAGGATCTTTTCTAGCCCCCTTTTTTGAAAAGTGGAACTATTCTATTTTTCTTCCAAGAATTTGGTATTCTACCAGACTTTGATATATACTTAAACAAATGGGGTGATTCTCCAAGGGGCAGGAAGTATGGACCAAAGGCACGCATCCCACCCGCAGAGGTCCACATCTGCAGAATGATGTGCAGTGGCTGTCTTCATGTCCACTGGCCACCGCGAAGACCCCTTCCATGGCCATGTCCCTGCAGTGCACAGGTGACAGTGCACAGGTGAGTGGGGGCTATCTGGTGAATATGGGAAGGCATCTAATGGGATGCCTGGACCTGATCCATCACTGGATCCCTTGTGCCATGTGGTGCCATGGCTGCAGGGACAGTCAACAGAGCCACACACACTGACACCAGGTGAGTGCCCAAGCAGCCACCCATAGCCCATGCAGTGGTCCAGGAGGGCTGGGGCAGTATGTTGGAGGGACCTATAGCATTCACCACTGCAGGCAGCATATTGTTGGGGGGGACAGCAGCTACAACTGCCTTGGGAATGTATAGCGTGCACCTCCCTCATCAAGCACTCCACACTCTCACAAATAGCGCTGAACTTGACATGTCCCCTGCACTACCCCAGACTGCCCGCACAGAGCTCACTGGCTGGCCAGGGATCCAGTGCATAACAGCCCTGCACCTCTGTGGTGAATTGAGCAATGGGGAGCAAGGGCCATGGAGTGTCTATGCACAGTAGATACATGGCGTAGCCACTCTGCCTGTTGGAGAATAGCCCCATGGTAAAGCAGGAATCCATGCTTCCTTTAATTTCCATATACAGTAATGTCTATTGGGACCCCATCTGGTCCTGGAGCTCTATGAGATGCAAATGATTCTATTGCTTAATTAATTTCTTTTACTGAGATTTCTTCCTCTAAATTAATCCACTCCATAGTTTCTCTATCCATTTCCAATTTTTCCTTATAGTCTATATTTTCATAAAGAATAACTTTTTGTAATGATTGACCCAGCTTTGTGGTTCTATGTTTGTGTTGGGTTCTGTTTTAAAATTCCCCATTCCAATGCTGACTATGTTCCAAAACTTTTTGTTATCCTTTGGTTGACTGCCTTTTCTAATTTTTCCCATAACTGCTTCTTATGTTTGTCTATGTTAATATGTATTACCTTGTTGTATTATTTTCTTAATTGGTTCAGTTTTCTTTTGTTATCTACATTAGGGTTGATTCTGACCAATATAAGCTGTTTATTCAATGATTTTCTGGTCTGGCTGCATTCTCTATTAAACCAAACTGCACCCTTTTTTTTCTCTCATTGCTACCTCCTATTTTGTAATATCTGAGATGCGACTCATGGTTTTCTCAAATTTTCTTAGCATTGAGTGCTCCTTGTCACAGTCCTCTAGCAGTTCTTCAGCAATTCAGAAATTTCTCTTCTTCTATCATCTCTTGAAAGTTTATAGAGGTAATGACTAGAATTTGGTTAATAACCACGCTGTAATCACCTTGAGAGGTTGCTAGGACAACATAGTAAACCTCCAGAGCACAACTTGAGAGGTTTATTGTTGCCCTGGCAACCTCGAGAGGTGATTTCGGTCCATTTATTAAACAAATCCCAGTCATTATATTTTATAGTGTATGGGGCAAGAAACACTAGCGACTCCCAGTTAAACAAAAATTGTCCTTACTTTTTCTTTTTTCTGCATAGCACCGCTCTCCATTAGGGTGAGCTCTCACCACTGCAGCCATTCATTGTGAGCCGCTAGCTCAAAACCATACATGCACAGATCCATTCCAGTTGTCATGGTATCATTGTGACATATGAAAGAGGAGTTAACAACCTCTTGATGTCACAATGATACCATAACAACATTGTAAACAGTTGTATTTCAGGCAATAATAATGGCTCCCCATGCTTTATATTTTCTCTTTTACTTCAGTGAATACAGTTTTTCTTTCTAATTCCAATTGGTAATGCTGATATTTCCTCTTTAATTGACTTACCATAAGAAGTTAATCTGACTTCAAGTGCACAATGTGGACTTTCTGGTCTTAGATTTATCTTTAAGTCTGGGTAATTTAATAGCATATTAATGTTAGCCCATATATGGTCTATTACTGAAGAGCCATTACCTCCCAGGTAGGTATACTTCCTTGTCTTGTCTGATTACATTCTGCTATTTAACAGTATGCAATTCTTGTCAGTTATTATATTATATCACTTTTTCCCCCTGGCACTAATTACCACATCTTTAGAATTTCTATTCAGGAGTACCTTTTTCTTCTCTTATGTCGTCCATTATGGTTCATCCATATCGTAGCAAAAAACATCTTGCTGATGCCGATTACAGCATCAGCAACATGCCGACCAGCATTACAGTGTCAGACATGATGTTTCCTGGGATTACAGTGCCAAAGCACCTCCTGGGAAACAGTCAGTTTGTGCAGGAGGGCTTTGCCCTTCCCAGCCTCCAAGACTAAATATAACCTCCAGAGTGGCATGCCCGGAGGGGTAGAAACTATGTGAGGAGCAAGGGTTACAGGAGTGAGGGTGATCTAAAATCAAGATTGTCCTTTTCACTGTCACCCTTGTTGCGGCTCTGTAATAGTGGCCAAAAATTCAGTCACCATCCTAACGGTATACAGTTATAGCCAAAGACATGGTCAGATATTTCCAGATATTTTACAACATTTTTAAATAAATTCTCTGCTGCCCCTACTGTGGAACTGCAGAAAGCAGGAGATTCTCTAGAAGTATCACAGAAATTTCAGGAAATATCTGACCAAGTCTTTGGCTGTGACTGTACCATCCATAACTCTGGACAAATTCCTCAGATTTACATTAAAATCTCCTACCAACAGTATCTCCATATGTGGGTACAGTACGCCCATTAAACCATCAATCAAAGTATCCAATTTCCTAATACATCTTTATCCCCATATTTGCTATTTTCAGGTGGACAATACACATTAATTATATCATCTCTTTCCTTTATCTTTCGCTAAAGTCACCAGAATATTGCCACTGGGAACTCTCCATTCTTCTGATGTTCTGTGTCTATCCAGCTATAAGTGTTACTAAACCTCCTACATTTCTTCCATATTTCTATGTTTTGTTGCCAATTTATTGTAGGAGGTAAATCCTTTTCAAAAAACTTCTATTAACCAAGTTTCTTGTAGGCATATAAACTGAAATTGATGTACTGTATATATGCCATAAATTCTGAATCTGGTGATTTCTTTTAGACCTGAGATATTCCAAAACAATAGTCTAGCATTATCATCCTTCAGTGTCTCATCCTCCTTAGAAGAAAAGGTTATATGTGGCTTCCCTTCCCTGAAATTTCTGAATGCATGTCAGTCATTCATTTCTAAGTCAGCTAAAATCTCATATTTGTTGGAGGTCTTGAGTATAAATTCCCATTTTGGTGATAACTTACAGCCAGTTAGTTGGTTATTAACCATAATATTGCTTAGTTGTTATTCTTCATATACAAATATACCCAATCCGTCCAAGATTTTACTTTTAAGTGCCAATTGATCATACAACCTGCCTTCATTTAGCCAGACAGATAAGTGACCGCTTTCTCCAACCTGACCACCTTTCTGATATCGTATGAAAAATATTAGTTTTGAGCAGTATACTTAAAGTCTCTTTCTATCAATTTTTTGACATTATTAAAAGTTTCATTATAGAATTGTTTCATCCTAAATATGGATAATAGTTTGACATTTACTTCATTCCCATCTTTTTATCCTGGTTGTAGTAGTCTGGAAATAATTCCTTTAATGTCAGAATCTTATCCATTTCTATGCCCATTTTTTTCTAAATCATTTGTTTGTTCAAAATAGTTCTCAAAATGTAATACTGGTCTGTAATCACTAGAATCAGTTCAGAATTAAATAATGGTCTCACTATACTGATATGATCTATAATATATTTGTTTCCATCCAGAATGGTGGTCAGGAGGTTCTTTACCATTATGTTTAATTGTCCTTCATTCTCTTCCATATAATTCCACCCCTGAATAGAGGCAGTGCAAAGTCTGTTTCTAATGTTTTTCTCAGAAATTCTGCCAAATTCACCCATTTTCTCCACCTCGTTTTCATTTATATCAGCCATATCCTCTATTTCCTTGCTGGGATCATCCTTCCAGTCCTCCTTCTCTGTTTCAATATCCTTTTTAGCATTACATTCAGATTTTTGTTTTATTGGCGCCTTTCCTTTTTTCCTTTTTACTCCTTTGACTGTTTTTACCTTCCCCTGTACTGTCTTTTTTTTCTTTGTATTTTTACCTTTACCTTTTTCCTCCTTACTTGGGTGCAGTGCTGTACTTGCCTTTTTGTTCTCAGAGGTCCTTGTTGTGGTTCTCTTTGGTCTCTCTGTGTGTTCCTGAATTATGTCTGCATCTAATATGGCACCCTTGCACATATATCCCATTATCTTCTTGAGATTTTCTTGATTACCCATATCTTTGTTTTTGATAACTCCTACATCCTCCCCATCCTCCTCTTTCCTTTTCTAATCCTCTTGCTCCTTTAATTCATCCCTTTTAGCTTTAACAAACCCCTTTTTCCTTTCCATTTTTTCCCTTTGCTCATAATAGGGATATCTAGCTTTCAGTTCCATACTTATACTGTTTTCCTTGCACTTATCTGGGGTAACATTATATACTCTGCTTGTAGACTGCTGTCCTCCTCTATTTCTATTGATTTCAAATTTGCCTCTTTATATTCTTCTTCATTGGCATAATTTAAATATAATCTTTCCTTCTTTAGGTTTGGGACCATATCTGTTTTTAAACCTCTAGAATTCTTCTGTTCTCCATATACATTCCTTTCAGGAATGATAAGTATTGTTTTAGAAGAAGAAGAAGAAGAATCAGCATTTATATAGCGCTTTTCATACACAGTATCCCAAAGCACTTTACAAGCAATGCTAGACTGCTAGTGAAGTGACTGAATGTGTGGTGGCGGCCATATCACACGTCATCACCCACACACAGCCTGGATAATTGTATGAACCGGTTTATGGGAAAAGGAATGTTTGCCAGTACACCGGGAATGTTCCCTGCTCTTTGTGAAGAGTGCCCTGGGTTCTTTTAATTCCACCTGGACAACACCAGGATGGGCAGAAGGGACCTCAGTTTAATGTCTCATCTGAAGGACGGCACACCCCAGCAGTACAGCACCCCCTAATACTGCACTCGGATGCCAGTGATTTTTAGTTGCAAGTCCAATCCCAGTGTGGGACGAGAACCCACGACCTTCTGGTCCAGAGGCGGATGTGCTACCAACTGAACCCTGCTGACACCTGTTTTAGCACTACCAATTGCTGAAATATCAATACTTTAGTAGAAAATGGGTTTCTAAGTGCTAGAGTAACATCCCTAGCAATCCCTTCTATGTCTGGCTCTACAAAACTTTCAGAATTCATTTAATGGATCAGCTCAGATCCTTCCTCTTCTTCTTCCCAATTGGTAGATCCTATTTCACTTATTTTAGAGTTATTTATTGCACTTGCGTTAATCCGAACCTGTTTTGTTTCACAGCTCTAATTTAATTGATTCTCTCATGTTCTTACATCATTATTAATTGCCTTCAGATTATTAAACAGCTAAGAGAAATCTATAGATAAATCCTTAGCTTTCCCTTCAGAATAATATATTTTGTTACTTCATCTCTCTGACTTTGTTCTACTATTTCTTGGGAGTGGGGGTGATATCACCGTGTCTTATTTCTCAGTCACCCCTTTTCTGTGACGGGGGATTTATCTAGAAAGTTCTTAATTGACAGTACTGGGGTGGATGTCAGTTCCTTACCTTTCTTTTTTTGAATTTTATTGATAAATTTCTTTTTCCCTTTATTGGGTACCTTCTGCATCTTATTTTGTACTTTCAAAGCTAATTGTCTCAATGTGCTCGGATTCTGCCTGCGTAGTAATTCAGATTCAGATTCAAGGGCTTCTCTAACTTTTGCTGCCTCCCCAGACTTAGTTTTGATTATTTTGCCACATCTTCTTGTTGTAGGCATTTCTATATCTTACCCTAAAACTGCTGGCTAATTGCTACTGGCTAATTACCAAGACGTTATTCCACTACATAGTTCTTTAAATAAAAGTGTCTGCAATGGCTTAATACAATAAATATCATAGAATCCAAAATAAATGCAATAAATATGCAAATAATTATGCAATAAATATGCAAGTATGCAAAAAATATACTCACTAAATACATAAATTTCTATTTCTATTCAATAAAACCAAAATGATTATAAATGCTTATATAAATCCAGAGTTGTGGCATAATTCTCTTGAAAGACTGTTATTTGTTCAAAACATCCTGAAACAGCCTGGATTCTGTAACCTGAAAGGATTCAAATCTTCTTGAATCTCTTGATTCTCTCTGCCCGATTTGTTTTAGTCCCAGTGTAGCACAGTGTCCAGCTTCTTATACATTTCTCTGTGTTTTTAGTTTCCTTTCTGTTTTCCTTTTCTTATGACAGTTCTCTTCATAAGTTTTTGTTCCCCTTGAACTGCTGCTTTGCTCCCTCTGTTCCCTCTGGAAACCTCTTAATCCCTTCCCCCGCAGTTTTGGATCCAATTTCACTTCACTTGGTTTCCAATATAAGTATTTTTCCCAGCCTGAGGGCCTAGCCCCCCGGATACTAAAAAAACAGAAAAACCGGAATGAATCTGCTGCTTGTAAGTTGTGATAAATTATTTCCCTTGTCTTAAAATCCCCTTTTATTTAAATCAATTGATTTTATAGCCTCTGTTGCACTAAAAAACATTACCTGTTTGTTACTTCCTTATCTTATCCTTTGGTGTAATACTATCATTAAAAAAGCATATGGTTTATGTATAGTTTTGTTTGTATCTTTAAGTATTAATGTCTTAGGTCAGAGATTATATAATAAACTGAAGTTATGTTGCTACTTACTACGTGCAGTACTCATTCTCTGTTGGTACTGTTGGAAAATTGCGCTCTGTTCTTTTTCTGTTTGAACTGTTTCAGTCTCTGTCTCAAGTTAGTGCTGGCCACTTCTATCTCTCCCCATTCTCTCGTATTTCTATGATGCTAACAGCTCACTTACAGTGAAGCCCACCAGGATGAAGTCCAACTCTGCAGAATTCTGTGGGAGAGTTACGGCCGCAAACAATGCAATTTCAATGGGAGTTATGCAGAAAACCTATGACACTGCATTTCATCCTGGTGGGCTTTACTGTAAATCCATAAGCAGTCGGCAGTTACAGCCCAGCTTTCTAACCAATTTCTGGCTTCAGCTCTTTCCAGAGTTATCCTTTCCTCTACTTGAGCTTCCAGCATTTTCTCTCTAGAGAATGCCGGTGCTGGCGCTCTCTTAACTTTCCTCTGGTCATGTGACCTAACAGCATGAATTTTCAAAGACCTTCCTAAACTACCCTTTTTTAAAGTATAATAATTATTGAAACTTTGTAAAATGTATAAAGAAACAAATAGACAAATAGGCAAAGAAGCGCAAAAAAAGGCAGGGAGAGGAAAAGTATCACGTAAAAGTGTTGCTAGATTTAATATTTTTAATACTTTATCTAATGCACTCCACATATACACTAAAATTCAATCCATCAAAATATATGACTTTCCTCTCAGTGGGAGTCTCCGTGAGAGTAAAAAAATGCTCCTTTTACAGGGAATCTCTTATAGTCCTTTCTTCCTTTTTACTCTGTTACTGACTGGTGTTTCCCTCTGCAGTCAGCCCTCCGCAGAGCTCCCTATCTCAGTTCTCTCCAGGGGTGGGCTCCTATGCCACCTCTTGGACTCCTGGCTCCTGGGGAAAGAAAAACAGCAACAGGCAGAACACACCGCTAACCAACAGCACAAGTAACTCCAGAAAGAGTATTGGAATCTGCATAAGGCATAGCAGTCAATTCTAGGCAACAGTGGTTCACCTTTACTTAAACAAGACAATTCTTTCCAGACTCCTGCTCTAGCATCTCCTCCTAAGATGCTCAGCATGCAGCTGTTCTCTCATCCAGACTCCAAAACTCATAAAACAGAGAATCACAAAGATGCAGCAAATTGCTTAAATACATTTTTTGGATCAGTCTTTCAAAAATCTGAAATAAATGGAGTTAATGTACAGGACTATGATATAGCACCAATGGTGGATGAGGTGGAAGTATTGATCATGCTGGAAAACCTGAGCGTAAACAAATCCTGGGGACTGATGGCATGCACCATCCCAAGGATGCTCAGAGAAATGGCACCAGTCTTAGCAGGACCAGTGACAAAAATCTCTAACACATTATTGTGTTTAGGGGAACACCTGATGTCTGAAGGTCTGTGGACATGGTACTTATTTATACAAAGGGTAGCAAATATAATAAATCAAACTATAGATCAGTAAGCTTAATGTCCATCCTGGGTAAAGTATTGGAAAACTCTAATAAGGTCCAAAATTAACACATACTGTATATTACTAATAATAATTTAATGACCATATACAGCATGAATATACAGTATAAGGGCAAGGTCATGCCTAATAAATTTGGTGGATTTCTTTGAAAGGGGGAGCATAGTCCTGGATGTGGGGTACACTAGTGAATGTGGTCTACTTAGACTTTAGTAAAGTGTTTGATAACATACCTCATGCAAAATTACTGGAAACCTTAGTTAAGGCAAATATAAACACCAAAATTGCTAAATGGATCAAACATCAGGCTTGTTGCCAGGATTTTTTCAGGGAGGGTTTTTTTAATGAGACGTAGAGCTAGGTTGCGGGCATAGTGCACAAAAATGTTTGTAAAAAGCCGAGTGTCTGGGGGCCACTAGACCTCAGAAGCTCTGGGGTTTTAGGTACTCTGTGGTTCATTTTAAAGATTACATTGAAGACAAAACTAAGCTCTGTCTGGTCTCTCCCCATCCTTAACTCCAAGGAAAAACAATTTACATTTATGGATGACCTCAGGTGCCATGAGATTCCCCCCAAAAAAGTTGTACTGTCTTCTTTAAAACTGTATAGTTGAGGAGTTATTTTAAAAGGATACTATCACTTTTCTGTATCCTGTTTAAAATTAGACATGAAACTGCCAAGCAGTCCACCCCCAGTTCCACCTATATCCTTTCACAAGACAGCAAACTGTACATTTAGTTAATAACTATTTCTGAGCAGACTTCTAATAATGATTTAAGGTTGTTGGTACCATTATAAAGTCACCAGTGGCTGGTCCTTCTTTTTAATAACTTAATATACTTGTCCCCTTTAGTGTGTCTGTTAGTTGGATGCAGGCCACCAGGAGGTAATAGTTCCTTTTTTCTTCAATCTGGCAAATCAAAGCTTACTCAATGATCCATGAAAATGAGATACTTTCCTAATAAGCCAGCATGAATGTTGGCTTTTTTTCCTTGCTCAATGTCTCCTCGACCACAAGTCTGCCACATTCGGGTCAGGGTGTCTCTCACTGCTCTTGGTGCACTCTTGGGCCATGGCTGCAACATGCCACACCATCAGTTCTCACATACAGGCCAATCAGCATGACTCACTGGATGTCAGTCACATGCTGATTGATCAGTCGTGATTTGGGTAGGGGGTGCACTGGAAGTAGAGGGATATGTGGAGCACAGGGCAACCATGCGCATACCACTACAGAGTTGCTGGCAGTGGGGGGGATTTTAAAGGGGCACACTCAGACAGTGCAACATTGCCAAACACAAAGAAAAAAATGAAAAATGGAGGTTCGAGGAAGGTAAAATGGAGGTTTAAGGAAGAGGGGGGGTTGTTCGAACCTGATGAACCACAGCTGGCAATGCAGGCCTGAATCCTGGCTTATAGACTAGGCACAAATTGTGAGGGTCAGTGGTTTTGATTCTGACAAAGTGGTGACAAGTGGAGTCCCTCAGGGTTTAGTATTAGGATCAGCTTTGTTTAATATCTATATTGCTAGTATGCAAATGGAACAGGTGGTGTAATGTCCAAGTTTGCAGATGATGTGAAAGTGGGATACATCATAGACAGCAAAGAAAAATCATTATGTTTTCAAAATGAAAATGGACTATATACTTGGCCAATAACAAACAAAATGCAATTCAACCTGGATAAGTGTGCTCACGTCCCTAGGAGTCAACAACCCATATGTAGTATATAGCATGAGAGGAACTGTATTAAGGGAGTCATCCCGTGAGAAAGATCTGGGTATCAGAGTTATGAATACCCTCAAGCATTCAAATAAGTGTGATGAGGTTGGTTCCAAATGTAACATAATTTTAAACTGTATTAGAAGGAACTTTACAGGTAGGGGAAAAAACCTTCACTACCCCTGCTATTGCAGCTACTCCTCAGTTCACACAGCATGCGGGCAGGAGGAAAGCCACAAAGTGCCTCAGCTCTCTACGCCACTGGGCCGGCTCATCCTATTCTTAAAGATGTTTAGATATTTACTATCACCCACATTATTCGGGAGGTGATTCCAGGCTCCTACTACTCACTGGGTAAATAATCTTTTCCATTTCTCAACTCTGAATAGGCTACCCCTCAATTGTTTGTTATTGCCCCTTGTTTCTTTTTCATTTATCTTATATTCCAGGTGCAGACATTTATAATATCTGTATAAGGTACTGCCTTATACACAGTTATAAGGTCTCCACTTAGTTTTCTCATTTTCAGACTAAGCATTCCTAAGTTACTTACTCTCTCCTCATAGGTCATACTTTCCAGTTCTTTAGCCATCTTTATTGCTCTCCTCTAAACCCTCTCCATTTCTGATATGTCACCTTTATTATGTGGTGCCCAAAACTGCACACAATACTCTACTTGCAGTCTCATCAGTGCTCTGTACATGGAGAGGACCACTTCTCTATCTCTACGTGTACAGTTCCTTCTAATGCAGTTGCCTTAATTTGGTTAGTGGATTCATTACCCTTTTCCAATCTTTCTTGTGTCATCATCTTGGGTCTATGGTACTGCTTTTTCTTGTTATTGTCCCTGGTCTACAGGAGTCAGAGTTCCAGTGGTAGGAAAGCCACTCCAGAAGACTGCAGCTGTGACAAAACTTCCCTGCAGAGGGTCATTGAAGTCAACAAGTACCATGGAGGTTGCTACAAATTGCAAAGAAGTGGAGGGGTGGAGGGGTGGAGAGGTGAAGAGGCATAGAGATTTTGAAGATCTGAAAATCGACTTAGGATATGGCTTGATTGACTGGAAGTGTGGAGCAGTGGCACAGAGGAATAAAAAGACTCAAAATAGAGAAGCTGCACGAAGGTGAAAGAAGGTGAACAAAGGAGTGTGAATGAAGAACTGGACTGGTCGGGACACTGGGAAGTATATGGAAAATATATGGAGAGTTTAAAAAAAATCTCTGTTGTTGCTGCTACTTAGCTAAATGCCAGGATTTCCCATAAGGGCAATAGGATCTGATCTCAATGATCAACTCTCTCTTCTTTCTTTGCCACTCTCAAAATGAGCCTTTCCTGTGTATATACTGTGCATTCTGTGCTTCTAATGCCATTTTACCTATTCTTACTTAGCAGGTTATCTGATGTACCTTTAAGATACTTTTAGTACTGAGGCTAAGATATAGCTCCTACCTTCACAGTCTTTGCAGCATGCAAAGTACTAAGTGCAGAGTTTTTAATAAATAGATATAAATGGAGGCTCACAGTTCTCTACATGTGTTTTTAGCTTTTAGTGCTAAGTCTAATGTATTTTATTAGAGACATTTAATATCTTATTTCTGAACACAATAACATGATAACTAATGTATATCCCTATAGTCATATGACTACTGCTTTTTTACTTTGACCTACTGACCTCTGTGACCACGTGCTTACTGATTAGATACATAAAGCTCATGTGAAGGTGTCTAAACCTCAGATTTGCCTTTTTGACAGAGAAAGGCAGAGAGGCAGATGGACTGCTTGCTGTTTTCCAAGATTTCACTAATCGGATAAAGGTTGCCTGCAGCATCTGAGTTTTGCTGATTTTATCACAGCTCCTCAAGTTCTGTAGTTTTTCTTTTTGACTACCACAGTTTGAAATGCTGCACAGTTCTCACCTAAGGCTTTAGTTTATCACTGCTTGCTGTTTTCCAAGATTTCACTAGTTGCGTCTTAATCGGATAAAGGTTGTCTGCTGCCTCTGAGTTTTGCTGATTTTATCACAGCTCCTCAAGTTCTGTAGTTTTTCTTTTGACTACCACAGTTTGAAATCCTGCACAGTTTTGGCATAAGGCTTTAGTTTATCACTGCACCATTAACTTTAGCCATTAACGCAAGCACTTGTAAAAGTGTTTTGGAAAAGCGCTTTGGGCTGAATTTTGGATCGTGTTGGCTATGCCAGAAAAATGCCATTATGAAACCAGGACTGTACTTTTTTTATGTTATTTGATATAATTATACTTATTGATTAAATATTAAACATTAGATATGTGAGTTCAGATCTTAAACTATGCAATCTAAAAACTACAAAATCGGGGCGTGGTTTGCTGCCGATCCTAATGGCCGCCTGAACTTTGTGCTCCCCGTAACCTCACTGTATTTCCTTGCTAAATCCGTATCATTCCTGCATTTTGATGGGTTCACAACTTTAAACTGATTTTCTAGGTGCTCACCCATCTGGCGGCTCCTTATTTTCGACCGTTTACTGGCGCAGGGAACATCGGCTACCCTGTGTCCTGATCTGCGGCCTAACTCATCAGCAAAATGGAGCCTGCTTCTTCACCCCCATGATCCGATGGCAATCTGGCTGAAATCAGGCAAATGTTTACAGAAATTTTGCATCGGATGGACAACCTGGACCTGGTCACTAGAAAGAACACTGATGATATAGTGGAGCTCTCTCAGACAGTTTGTGTCTCCAAACATAGAATTGCCAAGGCGGAGGATGGCTACCACAGGACTGGGGAATGCCTACAAGAATAAGACTGTTTGATCTATCAGTTATGAGCTAGGGTGGAGGACCTAGAAAACCATAGTCAGAGGAACAATCTATGGTTCGTGGGGTTCCCGGAGGGCTGTGAAGGGAATGATGCAATCCTATTCCTGCAGACCGAGCTCCCTTCCCTACTTGGATGGCAGTGCGAAGTCCTGCCGGAGATTGACAGAGCCCATAGGTCCTTGATTCCTCGCCCTGCCTCTGGTGAGCACCCTCGTACCTTCCTCACTCATTTTCTCTGGTTTCAGGACCAGGAATCGATCACTAGACTGGCTTGGCTGAAAAAGAGCTCGTCTGGAAAGGGCACAGAATCCAGATTTTTGCTGACTACTCCCAGGAACTGACAGCATGCTGCAGGGCCTTTACAACAGCATGCAGAGCCTGTGCCGAACTGGGACCGGATTACTCTTTAAGGTACCCTGCCTCCCTGCGTATAATGTGGAATGGATCCCCTTGGCTATTTGACTGCCCATCAGCCGCAGCAAATTCCTGGAAACCCAGGCCCCTAAGCTGAATTGGGGCACTTTCAGAGGCATGCACAAGCCTGGAACCTCATTCACAGGGCCCTCCCTGATGGAAACCTCACCGCAGGGTGCTACTGCTTTAGTCCCCGGACCTACTTCTCACTATACTCCCCAACCACGAACTCCAGCCCACTCATCTTCCCAGAAATCTCCAGGGAGCAAGAAGAAGAATAGGAGGAGAACTCAGATAGAAGGGGCATGTGTCGACAAGACCCCTCGGCTCTGCTCCAGAAGCCGAAGTGCTAGCCCAGACTCAATTGCTTCTTTTACAACAGACATGAGCAACAATCAGTACATGGTCTTGATGGATCTGCCATCGGATGGCACGTTACTAGATCCTCCAATGCATCCCAGGCAATTGCACCCCAAGGACAGCAAATCCCATGCAGCTCGTAGCCTCTCCTGGGCAGAAGACACAGAACTCACCTTTCTAGAGACCCCTACCTCCATGATCATTGTGCCTACTAAGCCGCCATCTTCTTACTTCATGGCAGCCCCTACACTTGCCCCCAAATCGGTGGGCTGACTGTGACTGGGGCTTTCCCTCTGTATGTTTATATTTCCCCAAGCTCTTAGTTAGCGGCTGCATTTCTCTATCTTCCCCACACCTGCTACCCTGTTACCCCCGATTTTATCTCGGCTCCTTGGTCTCCCAGGGTCAATGGAGGTAGGGAAAGATAGCAGTTTAGTGATGCAGCCCCTGCTTAGCCCCTGTTTCTACTCCTATTTGGTCAGCTTCTCCTTATACAGGTAAGCTATGCAGGGTGACCGATTAGCAATGGAAAGTGGCAAGAGCCTTTTGGCTATTGCCCCCAAGCTCCATATTGGTATTTTCCCGTGTCTGGGATGACCAATGGGGGTTAGGCCCGGTGCCACAACCCACGTGTGGGTTCAGATGGTCGGGTGATAATTTAGTCAACCGTGGTTGCAGGAATGTTCTTGGTTTATTTTGTGAGGGTCGAACTCGACACTCGCTCTTTAGTCAATTGAACACCTACCTCCCAGCGACCTCCGCTGGTATCTGGGCCTTGAGTCAGCCGATATGTTCAATGGATGCTGGTCACGTAGGGATATGGGTTTTAAGGGAAGGGGGGATAGGGTCCCTTTTTTTTACTGTTTGTTACTGTTATTACTGTTGTTTGAATTCAAGTTTTCAGCTCTGGAAAGCCATGTTAAGATTTATGTATTGTTGTACAATGTTAGAAGTTTAGGCACTCTGAACTCTGAGAAGTTGAATTGATGGGTTAATTATATCTATTGGGGATTGCGCACCCATTCTGTGGGCCACAGTCCCTTGTCCTTCCTGTTTTCTACCCTTTCAGTCATGATCCAACTTATACCAAATGGAGACTAGACTCATTTCTTGGAATGTCAGGGGCCTCAATTCACCTATTAAACAAAAAAAAGTTTTGCTTCATTTGAAAAAGTTAGGCCCTGATAGCCCTCCTTCAGGAGACAAAACTCTCTTCTGGTGAAGCTAAGAAGCTTAGACAGGGATGGGTGGGTGAAGAGCTCCATAGTGTGGCTAATTCCCATAAGCAGGGGGTATCTATACTACTACAGAAATCCCTGGGGTGGAAGGTTAAAAGGCATATCCATGGGGGAGGTGCTGTGGAGCACGCCTACTGACTAGATGCACTCAGTAGTAGCTCTCTGGATTACAGCAAAAAATATAAAAATTCTTATTCAATTTAATCTGCAGAGTTAAAATAGAGATATTTTTGGAAACCTGGTGGCTAGAGGAGCAAAACGATACACTACTTGTAAATATGGGTCGAACAACGAAAGGCCCAGCAGCCGGACCAAAAGCCTACTTACCAGTCTCAACTTCAGCATCATCGGACATGAGGGAAGTAGAAATGGAGCCTCCTTGGTGGGCTCTACAGAAATCAATGCAGGCTATCGATGTTAAAGTGGAGTCTCTCTTGACAAAGTTCATGGAGCAGGATGCTAAAATTGCATTGGTATCCACAACGGCCTCTACTGCTGAATCAATGACTACCAAAGCTCTGGCATCGTCGGATAAACTTACCCAAGAAAATGCTCACCTTAGGTACTGCTTGGAGGCCCTCTAGAATGCACAGAGGGCACCTAATGTACATATTGTGGGACTGCCTGAAAACATTGAGGGAGTTAACCTGCTCTACTTTCTGCAGGAGTGGATCCTAAAAGCCCTGAATTTGGACACTATGCTTACCCCTGAGAATCTAATTAAGGCCTACCGTGTATTGCCAAGATCAGTCGCTGCAACCAAGGAGTTCACTTGGACCATCTTGATGGTGACATCGAGCCCGACAGTGCGAGACAGTATTCTGCAAGCCTCTAAAAGAGCCACGTGGCTCAATTTTCAGGGGGCAATGATTCATCTGTTCTTTGACTTGTCCTACGCGACTAGAGCACATAGAAAGAAATTTGACGGGGTGAGAGCAAAGCTGCGGAGCCTGGGGATAGCCCATTCCCTCCTTATGTTGGCCACATTACGGATCCAATACGGGGGTCATATTTACCAATTCTCAGACCCTGAAGAAGCCGGCAAGAAAGCAGAAGCCCTGTCCTGGGAGTTTGACCACATTAGATGTTCTGAATCCTCTGATTCTGGGGAAGACACTTGAACTGGCATGGAGTTGAACTTATCCAGGGGACTCTAACTTGTTCAGTTTCCCACTTCTGTCTTGTTGAAGCTAAGATGCACTTATCTTATGCTGGGGGGGAGTTTATTTCAGTGTGTGTTTAATGGTATAAGTACACTTAGAAATTAGACTAAACAGAGGGGACTATACTAGTTATTCATTACATGCTATTTCTATACTAAATGTTGTTCTTAGAAGTTAAAATAATTAGGGTTGGTTTTTTTTTTCGTTTTTTTGGTGCAGTTTATCCAAGAGTTAAGTTACTGCTGAGGGCTACAATTTATTTGTATAAGTATTGTAGGTGGAGGGTCATAACAACACTGGTTGTTGGTTTAAAAAGAAAGTTTGGATTTTCTTTTTATTTTTGATTTGACCGCTCAAAGTCTTGTGGGGTGCAACTTTCTTTTGAAGGACTTATGATGGACAATTAAAATTAAAGGAATACCCCCAGAATCGAACACCAGACTGCTTAGATTACATATATACTTTTACATTGGATGTATCCTAGTTGTCTATATCTGATATCTGGCATGAGAAAATTGTAAGCTAGTGTTTTATTTGTAAAACAATAAACTATAATTACAAAAAAAAAAAGAAAAAGGCATATCCATGATCAGGAGGGGAGATGGATCATGGCTAAAATGGAAACACAGGAAGGGCCTCTGGTCTTAGTTAATCTTTATGCCCCCAAACAGGACTGTCCCCAGTTTTTTCCATATGGTTAATCAGGCCCTCACTGATTTCAACCAAAACAAGGTCCCAGTCTTCCTAGGAAGGGATTTCAATTTGGTACTTGACCACTCTATAGATAGAAGTAATAAATCTCCTGAACCACATAGACAGGCCAAACAGGCTCTCCTGAGGTTAATGGAGGAGCATGGATTACTAGATGCGTGGAGAACTTTGCACTCCAGGATGCATGATTACTTGTGTTTTTCACAGTCTCATGGTTCATCCAGCAGAACAGATCTGTGGTTGATTTCTTCACGGGTATATGACAAGATAGTTTCCTGTCGTACGCATCCAATCTATGTCTCTGACCATGCACCTCTGGAGTTACAGTTCAAACTAGGGCAGGACTCCTTTTATTCTCCCTCCTGGCATCTGGTCCCCCTGCTCCTTGAAGACACGGACTTTCAGAAGTGGCTGGGCCCTCAGGTAATGGAATATTGGAATAATAATGACAATGGAGAAGTGTCAGATATGACCCTCTGGGAAGCCTTCAAGGTGACAATAAGGGGTGGAATAATTGCCTTTGCAACAGCCAGGTGGCGCCGCCAAGAAGCCAACCAGAGGGCCTTAGAAAAACAACTATACTTTCTAGAAACACAATATAAATCCTTTCAAGTGGGTGCCCCTTAGGAATCCCTACTTGCACAACTAGCTAGCACCAGAATCTCCCTGGACACACACCTAACCCATCAGGTGGAGTTGAACCTTAGGAGGGTCTGACATGCTTACTGGGAGGGAGACGAGAAAGCCAGTAAACTCCTGGCTTACCGTCCTAAACACCAACAAATGTCCAAGAGGATACAAGCCCTAAGGGACAGAAATGGGGCCCATTGTTACTCCAGTAAGGGGGTCAATGAGGTTATGGCCCAGTTTTACGAACAGTGATACGCTTCCCTACACCCCCCCAGACCCACTCCAAATCCAAGACTTTCTAGGCTCGCTACCCATTCCCAAACTTTCCCCCGCCAACTCCAAATCCCTGGAAGCATCGATTACGGTGGAGGAATTGGACAGGGCTGTCAAATCAATGAACCTCCGTAAAGCCCCATGGTCAGATGGACTCCCTATTGACTTTTACAGAGTCCCCGGAGTCAATTTTGCCCTATATCTGGCCTGGGCTTTTAGTCACTCCTTGTACACAGGACAGTTGCCCCCCTCCATGAGGGAAGCAATTATTATGGTACTCCCCAAAAAGGGGAAAGATTTACTCTCCCCCGGTAGTTACCGCCCCATCTCTCTTATTAATGCAGACACAAAAATTTTGGCTAAAGTCCTCGCTGCCAGGCTTGATCCCCTTCTTCCAGCCTTGGTTCACCCCTCCCAAGTGGGCTTTGTTAAAGGCCGTATAGGATCTGACCATCATAGAACTTTGCTCTCACTAATGCACTATACCAATATGTCCAAAAAACCCTCAGTAGCCTTAACCATTGACTTTGAAAAAGCTTTCTACTCTGTCAGATGGCCTTTCCTTTTTCATACCCTCTCTTCTACGGGGGTCAGTCCAGGTTTTCTATCCTGGATTAAATTACTCTATACCTTCCCCTTTGCCTGGGTAATGATGAATGGTACCTTGTCTCCATCACTCCAACTACAGAAGGGCACGGGACAAGGTTGCCCCTCTCTCCTCTTTTGTTTGTTTTAGTCATTGAGCCCCTGGTCTTAGCGCTCAGAATCTCGCCTTCAATTCCAGGAGTGATGGTGGGTAATATCAATTTTAAAACTTTCCTATATGCAGATGATCTCCTAGTCACCTCTGAATGCACCCCATTTGTAATTCAATCTATTCTCCATATCCTGACTGATTTTACTAGAGTGTCAGGGCTCAGGATAAATCAAGCTAAAATAGAAGTCCTCCTGCTGAACTCTATACCCTCTGGTACTGACTTTACGGCCCTTGGACTCAAATGGTCTCCCAATGGCATAAAATATTGAGGAATTATTTTACACCCTAACCTGCCTCAAATGATTATAGCAAATTTCTCCACCCTGTCTGAGTCTCTCAGACAGGACATGGATCGCTGGAAGGCCCTGAAGCTCTCCCTTGTGGGAAAATCGACTCCATCAAGATGATGGCGGCACCCAGGATTTTATATTTATTGGCCCATTTTCCTGTGCCTATTCCACAGAAATGGTTCCAGAAATTGGATGCTTTGATGGCAATATCCTGTAGGAAGGTTCCTGTCCTCATTTCAGCAAGCTCAAACTCCGCCAGCACTGGAGCAGGGGTGGATGGGGTCTTCCTTGGTTACAGGGATACCATATGGCCTTCATCTCTGCTCAGACCACCTCATGGTTTTCCAGAATAGGACATACCTCCCCACCTGGCTGCCACTGGAAGCATTGATACTTCAAGCCCCTTCTCCTTTGGTGGCTCTATACAGCAAAAAAAATCTACCCTCTAACCCCCAATCATGCTCTCTATTCAGTATTGGCACTGAGTTTTAGCTCTTTTGGGCTGAGATTCGGCACCCTGGGAAAATACCCCCCTTTGGAACAACCGAGCCCTGTTATTGGGCAATAGTATGATTTACTGGAAAATTTGGGAGGCACATGGTATCTCTCAAATTCAAGATTTACTGCTTCCAGACTCCAGCGTAATGGACATTTTTGAGGCTCTTAGTCTCAGACACCACCTCCCGGCCACACATTTCTGGGGGTACCTCCAGATTAGAGATGCCATAGCTCATTTACCCAATTCCCCCCAAAATAACAGAGCCTGACAAAGCCCACACCCTTTAAGCTTATGGCTACTCCGCCCTAAGAATAGAGCTAGTGTAATCTATAATGCACTCAGAGATGCCCCTGCAGATCTCTCCCAATCAGCTAGAACTCAATGGGAAAAAGACCTGCAGTTCCCCATCACTACTCTTCAATGGGACCATGCATGGGTAAGAATACACCTGGTTTGTTGGGATGGGCACACTTGCCTTATTATGAATAAAACTCTACTTCGTTGGTATAGAGACCTGGTCAAACTAAAAAAAATGGGGTTCCTTCCTCATGCTGCCTGCTGGAGATGTGGCAGTCAAGGTGCTCATTTACTGCACATTTTATGGGACTGCCCCAATCTCTGGCATTTCTGGGGGTCAATTCAAGAAATGTGTGCCCAGATATTCCCCCAAGTAGCTTCTAATCCTCCCCTCCTTTTCTTAGGCTATGCCCCTCCCAGTATACCAAAGTATTGTCCGGGGGCCTCACAGCGGTGGCGGCTATAGCCAAAAGACTCATTTTAATGAGATGGAGATCCCCAGAAGTCCCAACCTTTCATGAGATCTTCTCTGCACTGACCCAGGGGGCTCAATATGAGAGGCTTTCTAGTTTTGCTGGGGGCTCTCTGGTGCATTTTCAGAAATGTTGGCAGCCTTACTTGTTGTCTAAGTACTGCCATGATGCCCAACCCCAGTCTGGTGCATGATCTCCCAAGTTTTCCCCGGTTTTTACTCTCCCCGTCTCCCCTCCTTGAGGGTTCAGGCTCTCTTGGCTGGGTTAGTCGTCAGGGTTGCACCTTAGCCTCAGAATCAGTGTGCCTTGTGTTGGTTTGTTTTTTCTTGTTTTTCCTTCCTTCCTTCCTTTTTATATGCATTGTTATCAATACTTCTGGTCAGTTCTAGGACACATCATTCTATAATACAGGTTAACCTAGGCCTCATATGTCATGTCAGTATTGTATTACAAGCTCATAACCCTAGGCCTCCCTTGTTGGTGTGTGGGGCCACATGAGGCTCTGACAGTTTTCTGTACCCTGATAACACCATGTGCTTTGTATATAGTACTTATCTTTTTCAGAGCTATATTTGCTGTACTTGGTAACATTTATCTTTCTGTTATGTGTTCAATGTATCTCTCCATTCTATCTATACTTACCTATGATATGATATGGTGCTGCATATTATTGCAGCTCTCACCTACTGATGTATGTGTCCTTGTCTGAAAAATAATAAAATCTTAAACCACAATAAAAACTACAAAATCCATATATATATATTGCAGTTAAAAGTAGCCTATTAGAGTACTGAAATAGCCCCTTTTATTGTATTTGATCCCATGAACTGCAAATTAAAGGGTCTATCACTACTTCATCTTGATAATAGCTATAGCAATAAATTAGAAAAACCCTTCTATTTGATAAAGTAAGGCTTCCTTATAAATTTACTTAAAGCCCTGCCTTCTGGTGGATAAGGTACATTTTTGATTTACTCCTGATCCTCTATTTCTGACTTCCTTTACATAGGTCACTCCATATTTGTCTGGGTTGGATCTTTCGAAGGAGAATTCCAGAAGTGTTTAACTTACAATCTGGAGACTCTGGAGGGACGTATAAAATAACCTGCATCAGCAGAGGCATGTCTGAACTATGTTTGAACTGTATGAACTTATTTGAAGCAAGTACTGGAAACTCCCTCTTTTTGAAGAACGCCGTGGCTGGGCTGTGAACCCTTGCCTGTTTAGGCTGCCAACATATTTCTCCATCAAGGAATAGTTCCAACTGAGGTAAAATATGAACATTTAAAGGACTCAAGTGATACAAGGGTTGATTACTGGCTTTTATAGAGCCTATACTTTATGAACATTGTCTCTCCTCTTTTCCTTTTTTTTCTTCTTTTACTCTTTAATGTGGCAGAAATCCTGGATATAGTTGTTGATTTTTTTGTAATTGACTGCATCATGAATACTAGGAGTGGCAAAGTGGTCCTTTCAAAGGGAAAAAATGTAATGGGAGTATTTTGAAGGAACAGCTGCAAATCACAACATCAACCCCAGTAAAAAAAACAATGTCTTATGCAGATGTGGTAAAAAAGACATCAGAAGATTTAAACCCTAGTACAGGTTTAGCTGGTGTTCAATCTGAACAACAGAGTCAACAGACTGATAAAGAAGACATTGTTAATCTAGAGGGCGAATTAGTGGATAACAAGCCATTACAAGGAGGGAAGGGGAAAAAGGGGGAAAACAGGGAGACAAGAATGTGGGACAAATCCTCCCCCCCAAAAAAAAGATATCACTGATTTTATTTCCTGTTAAGGTCCCACATAATATAGAAAAAAGGATTTAGTGCAAAATCATGCAGTAAATCTAGGGATTTCCTTAATAGACAACGATAGTAGCCATCTGCAAACACTCCATAGAACCCAAGGAACTAAACTGGAGCTTTTTAGCCCACTTGAGCTGTCTAATAACTTGTCTGACCTAGTTCTCCAAGAGAAGGCATCAAATAATCTCTCTTTATTAGCAGGATCATCAAATACAGTATTTCAGAATTTAGATAAAGCAGTGGAATTAATTGAATTGGATGCAGACTTTATGGTTCAATGCCCTGACACCCTTTCTAAATATACAATAGAAGCCCTGGCTCACCCAGTAATGGCTAATATAGTATTACTGGAAGCCTTAAATGATTTAAGGAATAAAATGGATGGCTTTAGAAACATAATCTTTACTTGGGTGGATAATCTGGATAAAAAAATTGAAAACATCAAACAACAAATGGCTGCACAAAATCTATAATTTTCAACAATGGTTCCATGTCATAATAGTGATTGCAAAATAGCAATCGCTATTATGGCGAGTGTATATCGCCGAAAAGCAAATGGGCGATATACACTTCCAGGTGACCTAACATCCAGAAAAAGAAATAACGTGTTTTTTTGCAGTGGGCTTCACCCCCCACACCCACCTCAATAAGGATTCTCAACTCCAGAGGGGTGCATGTCAGGGAAGGGGCAAAATCCCCAAAACTGAAAAAATTAAGTGGCACAGCCACAGGCAGCTGCATAATTTTCCCACATCCGGTCCGGAACCCTGTACCTGCTGCAGCTGCACTAGCCACCCACACCACATGACTAGCTCAGTGGCAGCAGGCACACCAGTCCCCCAAAACCCCTTACCTGTCCCTCCCCTTCCCCTTGCTGTTCTCCCCTTCCTGTTGCCCTGACCTACCCTCATGTTTGCGTAGGGTCACTATCCTTCCAGGGTAGCCCAGAAAGAAAGCACTGACTATGAGTGACTGTTTTAGCAGTCACTCATATTCAGTCGCTATCCTCACTGGATACCTTCAACAATATATTGTATTCCTGAAACACCTAAAGGGAAAGTTAAAAAAAACAAGGGATCCCAAATATAAATAATGGGGAAAAAAGGAAAAAAAAAAATAATAAGAAAAAAGTTACACCAATGAAAGAAAAAAAAAAGTCAACCCAACATAAAAATGGGGACTGGGTGTGGCATACTTCCAATAGAGCCAGAGATTATAGTGGAAAAAGAAAATACTAACAAAAAGTATATTTCAGAGGAAAGGATTGAAAAGGACCCTGTGATAGTTATAACAGATGATCAGGCTGCAGGCAAGGCAGCAACTGCAGAAGTCCCTCTAAAAGGAGTGAACTTAGAAACTAAAAGAATTAAAGGAAATGAAGTGGAGGCTAGTGAAGGGAAGGGGGCATTATGGAGGGTGGTCTCATTGAATGCAAGAAGCTTAAGAAACAAATCCGCTGAGCTACAGGCACTCTAAGCAGTGTGGAGCGTGGATATTGTAGCTGTCACAGAAATGGGGGCAACTGAGCACCAGGACTGGGATCTGGCAATCCCGGGTTACAAATTATACAGGAAGGACCGTAAAGAGGGGAGAGGGGGATGGAGTGGCAGTCTATGTGAGGGGCAGGATCAAATGCACAAGGGATGAGGGAGAAGAAAGGAGAACAGAGGCAATCTGGCTGCAGCTCCTAGACTCAAGGGGTAGGAAACTAAGGTTTGGGGTGGTATACAGGCCACTGTCCCAGTCTGAGGAGCTTGACAGGGAGCTAGCAGGACAAATCAAAAAGGTATGTAGAAAAGGGAAGGTGGTCATCTTGGGGGATTTCAACTTGCCGGGGGTTGACTGGAGCATTCCGGTCACCTCCAGTGCTAGGGAGCAAGTGCTCCTGGATGCGATCTAGGAGGGTCTCCTGACATAGTTGGTTACTGTACCTACTAGGTTAAAGAACACTTTAGATCTGGTATTGTCGAATGGGGAGGCAGTGAGGGAAATAAAGGTAGAGGACCCACTATCTGACAGCGATCACCAAACGGTGTGGTTTAATATCACGATGTGTGGGGAGCTAGAGAAATCTGTTACTCAGGTGGTAAACTTCAGAGGGGTGGACTTTGGGGGGATGCAGGAATTACTGAGAAAGAAACTGGAGGGCATAAGGCATGAGATGGACGTGGAGCTGAAATAGGATATTATTAAATGGGGGGTTACAGAGGCAACAGAAGCCTGCACTAAGAGAAGCAGAGCAAGAAAACTGTGCTGGTTGAACAGTGAGGTTGTGGAGGTGGTGAGGGCAAAACGAGTGGCTTTAGGAGGACGGAGAAGTAAGTGGACAGGGAGGAATATGCAAGATGGTCCAGGAAGATGACCATAAAAGTGAGAGAAACCAAGGCCCAGAGGGAGCTGAGATTAGTACAGGGAATTAATGGGGTGGAGGGAGAAAGACTTCTTCAGATACATCAGGGAGAAAGGAAAGTGCAAGGAGATAATAGTGAGGATAAAAAGGGGTGGGGAGCGGATAGAAAAGGTGGAGGAGCAGGCAGAATCACTGAATGAATACTTTTGTTCCATGTTCATGGAAGAAAAGGGGGGACCCCTTCCAGCATGGGCTGGGAGGGTGGTGACAGGAGGTGAGGAGGTGACAGATGGAAGAATTGAGGCAGGTAGAGTCCTAGAGGGACTGAGGGCACTGAAGGTAGACAAGGCACCAGGGCCGGATGGTATCCACCCCAGGATGCTGAGGGAGATGGCGGAGGTGTTGGCGGAGCCACTGGCAGATCTGTACAGCACCTCACTGGAGTTGGGATGTGTGCCACTGGACTGGAGGATGGCACATATAGTGCCATTACACAAAAGCAGGCCAAGAGATGAACCAGGTAATTATCGTCCGGTAAGTCTCACATCCATAGTGTGCAAACTCATGGAAACGATACTAAAGGAAAGACTGGTGTCGTACCTGGAGGACAATGGCCTCCAGGACGTGAGGCAGCATGGGTTTATTTCAGGGAAGTCTTGTCAAACCAACCTGATACAATATTATGACTGGGTGACAGGTGAACTGGATAAGGGTCATGCGGAGGATGTTCTTTACTTGGACTTTAGTAAGGCCTTTGATTCAGTGCCTCATGGGCAGCTTGGGGGAAAACTAACTAGTGTAGGAGTAGGGGTTAAAATGATGAACTGGATTACAAGCTGGCTGAGTGAGAGGCTGCAACGGGTGGTGGTGAGAGGTGAGCTCTCAACTCCAAGGCCAGTGACAAATGCAGTGCCACAGGGCTCTGTGTTGGGGCCAGTATTGTTTGGGCTCTTCATATCAGACATTGGACATGGGGTGGAGAGCAAGATAAGTCTGTTTGCTGACGACACCAAACTCGGAGCAGTGGTGGATGGAGAGGAGGGGTGGAAGCAGCTGCAAGGGGACCTAAGCAAGCTACAGGAGTGGTCAGAGAGGTGGCAGCTGGGGTTCAATGCAAAGAAATGTAAGGTAATGCACTTTAGGGTGAAGAACCCAAGGAGAGAATACTGGTTGGGGGGAGTTAAGCTGGGGATCACTGAGGAGGAGAAAGACCTTGGGGTAATGATAACAGGGACCATGAACAACACTGCTCAGTGCAGGAGAGCAGCTGCAAAAGTGAATAAAATGCTGGGGTGCATAGCGAGAGGGTTTTCATCCAGGTGAAGTGAGGTGATCTTGCTCCTCTACAGATCACTGGTAAGGCCGCACTTAGAGTATTGTGTGCAGTTTTGGAGGCTATACCTAAAGCGTGATATCAGGTTGCTGGAGAGGGTGCAGAGGAGGGCAACAAAAGTGATATGTGGAATGGAGGGGAGAGACTATAAGAGCAGGCTGGGAGACCTCAATATGTACACCCCGGAGGATAAAAGGGATGGGGGGACATGATAGAGACATTCAAGTATCTGAGGGAAATCAATAAGGATGGGGCAGATGGGGTCTTTAAGTTAAGGAGGGAGAGGGTCACCAGGGGGCACGGGCTAAGAATGGAGGGGGGAAGATTTAGGAAGGAAATGAGGAGACACTATTTCGCAGACAGGGTGGTAGCAAAATGGAATGCACTACCAGAATGGGTGGTATCATGTAAATCTGTGAACAGCTTCAAAGAGGCATGGGACAGGAGACGGGAGAGTGAGGGTGGGGGTGGCAGTGGGATGACAAAAGGGAGGGGTTGGGGCAGCTGCAAACTAGGGGTGTTGGCTGCACACTGGAGCAGATTAGATAGACTGGGTGTCTGTTTCTGTTGGCTACATTCGTAAGTTGTCAGGGTAAATAAGCGCCTAGTACATCGATTCGACTCCTATTTCCCTGAAGTAGAACAGCCCATCTCCGGATTTCCGATGCATAACACGTACGACAATGCAAACTTAATGACGATCCATTGCCTGACTGGATCCCTGAGCACCATGCAGCATCGGGGCATGCCACCTCCACACACGATCCAGCAGTGCACTCTGCTACATAGACAGGGGAGGGTCAGTGCACACTAGGGGCTTATCGGTAGCAGCCCAATCCTAAAACCAAGAAATGCAGTCCTGTATGTTACTAATTCCAATGACAATGCACCAAACAGAAAATCAGTTTCTTGCTACAAAAATACATGCAATGCCATATGGTACCTGAAATAATACAATGTTCAGAATTATCTTTTTATTCATTGCGTGATAAATAATTTTGAAATATATAAAACAATACTGTGCTCTTCAAAATTACAAATAAAAATAAACACAGAGCACCTCCCTGTGCCTCTTTTCCTCTATTTTTCGTGCTCCTCCCTTGGTAGCGCTTCCACTCTCTGCTGTTCCAAAGCAACCTGTACAGCACCACTTAGCTTTCTTTTAATCGTTTGCAGTCTGACTAATATAACGACCTGGAGAGCGTGGTGGAAAGCCTGGAGCATGCATTCTTCATTTGGAGCCGCTTGTGTGGAGCTGGAAATTAGCTGTGTTATTGTTGCTGTAAGCTATAATAACATTAGTAATAATGTGTGGAGCAGTAGTAGCATTTCTAGTAGAAATTTGTTGGGCAGTTTGATTACAGGCTGTTTTCTGGCAGGATAGCGTTTATGCCGGGGAAACGCAGTCGGGAAAATACATGCCGGGCAATTATGTGTCTGGGAATCGACTGGATCCCATAAGTAACACTGTGGATAGAGGGCCTTTTTTTAAAAAATAAACGAGTCCCTGGATTCTGTATGCATGTGGCATGCTGGCACCAGCTTGGCCTGGCATACCACCCAGTTGGCACCCCTGTGCACAGAAAGTATGGCACTGTACCCAACAGTCCTTCCCACATCCCTTTTGGTGTCCTGGATCATTGGTGGTCTACAGGGCCCTCCCCCGTGATCCCTGATTTCCCCCAAGAAGACATTGCCCCTGTGGAACAGCCCCAGTCCCAGGCTCTAAGTCTCTATGACCCAAAAGGAACACAGATTCCCATTATACTCCCTAATTGGTCTAGTGGTTCCCCACCCTGAAGGCAGTGGTCACCCTCTATCCCCCACCATCCCCAGCACACATCAGCAGCTAGCAGACCCTCCCTCCATCCTGGCAGCTGTACAATGTGATCTCACGAGACCACATAAGTGAACAGTACACTATGTGGTATGTGAGATCGGATTATGCAGCTGGCCGTGGTGGTGAGGAGGGCTGTGCCAGCCATAGATGCATGTTGGGGATGGTGGGGGGGGAGCGTGGTGGGTAACCACTGCCTCTCAGGGTGGGGGACCACTAGACCACCAGGGAGTATAATAGGGAATTGTGTTCCTCTTTTTTTGGTTGGCGGGAGATTGGAGCTTGGGGGGCAGTGTACCACCACTGGACTACACCCATAGCGGGGTTGGCAGGGGTTGGTATAGCTTGGCATGGGTTGCACAACACTGTGGTGGCACAGGGGTGCTGGGAATGGACAAGGACACTTCCCTATCATGGCTCCATGCCCAGTGCCACATCTTTGTGGGACCTGACCCTTTCATGCCTGGGTTCTGGGCTTGGTGCTCCTTGGTGCACCTTGGCTACCCCCTGCCCACTTGTCTGGAGCTGTATCCTGGCCCTGCGCCACAGCCTCTGACTGCACCCCTCTTCCTGGTGCAGGGCCACATGTTGTGGCTATTCCAAACAGTTTGCCACTTGTGGCAAACTTTCTAGAATATCGACTTTTGTGTGTGCCACAACTGCATTGGATGCAGCCCGCTTTTCCACTGCAAGTTGTGTCCGACGCAGGCGACATTGGAAATTGAGCCCACAGTTTCTACTTACAAACAAATAGTTCCTTATTCTCACATTTGCATCCTTTGGAAGGTGTACAGATAATGATTTTCTGCATAACAAAACATAAAATACATTTTCTTGTCAAAGGTCTATTGAAATAATATTTTCTCTGTTTATGCTATTGGTGCACCTCTCACTATTTTCGTAAGTATGCTCACTTCTGAATATCTGTGTCTTCTATCTTACTATGGGTTATTGTAAGGCAGAAGTGTTTACACTTATGTGTAAATTTGTTTGCCACTTTCATGCCAAGTACGCAGTTGCAGAGTTTCAGTATTCAAGTATGGAGTTCTACTCACTGGCTGCAGCATGTCCTGCTGGTACACGCAGCATTATTGGTGCTCTGAGCATCATATTGTATGTGCATTTATAGCTGTGCTGTGTAGGGTGGAGTTATGCATGCTGGGGGATGGCCACCATGATGTTGTCACAGCAGTTGCATTCAGCACCACCAGAGAGCAAGTCATTGCTAAGCAAAGACTAATGATGTCAGACTCTGTCAGAATTCAGGGCCCACATGCCTTCAGAGTCTTTTGTGGCTCACTACTCACCCTCTCATCAGCACAAAGCACAAATCTGAATAAATGCATGCAAAACATTATTTAACTAACACTTTTTAGGTGTATTGTGTGCTGGTTCCAGAGGGCATGTCATGTCCCGGACAGTGTCAAAGGTGGAGGGAGGGGTTGGGAGGTCAGGATGGGTTTCAATGTTCAACATCTGTGTATTCTGTCACAGTCCTCTCTGTTTTCAAAACCCTTGCATTTTCAACATGTCCAAAAATAATTTCTTTCATTTTTCCAAAATAGTGGGTATGGGGAAGGAGTGTTTTTTTTTTTTTTTATTATTTATCTTGAAGCCACTGAGTTTATATATCTGCTATTTTACATGATGTGCCATTCTTCATTATCTAGAGCCCCATAAAACTTATTTACCAGCATGCATTCCACTCCTCATCCCCGTTCAAACCCATGTTCTTTTTTTTTTTATATTATTTATATTTTTTGATGCTCAAGACCCCTTGGTCTCCATCTGGCCCTTCAGCCATCGCCACTGACCCACCTCCACAGAATCGCAGTTTGCCCTCCGGGCAGGGGCATGGGGCAAGGGGCAACTGGCTATGCTCCCCAACACATCCACCTCGTCGGGTAGGCCTTAAGGCAGCGGCAGCTCAGAGACCAATCAGGGCTGTTCTTATTTTTTTAGAGGTATTTTTTCCCTGAATGGGAGGTGTGGCTTGCAATGACACCACGGCAGAATCCTACCCAGCGTCTGCATGCCTCCCAGTTGCACCCTCGGCCTCCCCCAACAAGCTGGCCCTGTGGTCACCCAGGGGTGCTACACCAAGAGGTATGGGATCCCCCCTCCCTCCTCAGAGATGGAGGGTGTGCAATCGCCGCTCAATCCATCTCTCCCCAGCCGACCCTCCAGCTTCCCAGGCTCGTTCCCGAACCTGGGTCACTGGCACCTCAAGCAGTGATTCCACCACTGTGCCGGCAGGCCAGCCAAACCTGTGTTCTTGTTTAGTATCTCCAGACTGTATATCCAGAACATCTCCCTCTTGCAGAGTTCTTTCTCCCAGTCTTCCTCCCCCTAGGTTTTCTCACCACCTCTATGCCCCAACATTCTAAAGAGGTTGCGTTGTGGCTTTCTGTATTAAAATGTACTGCCACTGGTGAGTTTTCATGTCTATTCTTTATACTGTCTTATGTTTCCCTATTCTTGTCTTAAGGGGTCTAGAGGATTTTGCCACATGAATCTTGCTACATGGGCATTGGATTAAATATACCACATGGTTTGTGGGCAGGTGATGTAGTCTGTGATATACTGTATAACCTTTTGTTCATTCTCGGATGTTCCACACATTCCTTCTTGCCTGTTCCACTACAGTGACAGCCTCCGTTACAGGGATGCTTGCCTGGTCTTAGGGGTCTAATAATAGTTGTTTCTCATGTTCTTGCCTGCCATGGTGGCCTGAATGAACTAGTTTGTCTCAAACTGTTTTCTTTTTCTTAAAGGCCAGGATAGGTACAGTATCAAATTCTGGGATGCCCACCCCTTTTAAGATGTTCCAGTTCCTGTCCTCAGTTTGTTTTATCTCTGTGCAGAACAATTCTAAAGGTAGAACCATTCTCTTCCCTGTCTCTTTTGGCTGAGTGCCCTTGTCCTTATGTAAGTCTGTTCTATTTCTGTGTTTTGATATGAGGATGGCCTACCTGACTGTATGGCCAGAATACCCCTCTGTGTGAATCTGTTTCTCATACTTTCAAGTTCACTCTCTCACGTGTTGTCTTTTCTACAATTTTTGATAACTCTCAACATTTGTGAGTAGTAAATGTTTTCGATTAGATGGAGGGATGGAAGCTATTGACATGCAGCAGAGTGTTTTGGTCTGTTTATTTTCTGAAAATTCCAGTCTCTGTTCTGTCATCTTTTTTGTATAGCTTCAGGTCCAGAAAAGGAATCTCATTCTGACAGTACTCTATAGTGAACTTCAGATATTCCATCACTGTATTTAAGTGATCATAGAACTGTAATAATGCACTTTCATCCCTTTCCCACACAATAAGCAAGTCATCTATGTACCTGTTAAAGAGCCTTGAATTAATCTTTTAACTTAATGTTTTCTGCAAAATCTGTGGCGATCAAACACTGTGTGGAATTTACAGTATTAATAGTTTGTGCTGGAGCAAAGAATAACCCCTTGCCTAACACATTCCTTTCTGTTTCCATGATGTCCCTTTTACTAAGATTAAACACTTAAATTATTTCTACTGTCTGCTCCTGTATCCCCCCTCCTCCTCTCCCTCAGCCTCTGTCTCCTTTCCCTCCTCCTCCTCATCCTGCACCTTGACTGCCTTCTTGGTAACATGGTTGTCCATTCCTGGGGCCATATCTGTTGCATAATGGGTATGGGTCTCTTGGTGTGTATTGATCTCAGGTTGTATATTGTTCCCTGGGATCTGAGGGGGGTGTCGTTTCTGACCTTCCTCTAAAAAAGTCTAATTCTAGTGGATGCTGTCTGTGATGGAGCAGTGAAACTGTCTCCACTATCTGAGTCCATGTACATATCTTGTCTATTGTGACAGGGAATGTTAATCTGCCAGTTGTATACCTTATTGTTGCAGTAGTCATTAGTGTCCTGCTTGAATTTCTGAAGTTTAATCTTCTTAATAAATTCTTCAAATTTGTTCTTGAGCTCCTCAAGTGTAGACTTAAACAGATTCTCTTTTGTCTTTTTGTTAAAGCTGGTCTTGTATGTTCTGTTTCTCCACTGTCACTTTATTCCTCTCATCTAGAACTGCTTCTATTAATGTGTACTTAATGTCATTACTGCATTTGTTTTTTATCCCATCCCAATGGTCCGTTAACTTTTTTGATTCTGTACCCAAGTTTGGTCCTATCATGACTCTTAGTCCTCTTGGTATTATTTTATAATGTAGAGTGCGCACTGAGTGTAATAACTGTGCCACTCAATTTTATAGTCTTTTCTTTTTAGATTTTCAAGTTTATGAGTGAGCTCTTTCTTGGTGGTATCTATTTCAAAAGTCTTATTGGTAGCCGGCCCAGTGGTGTAGAGGGTTGAGGCGCTGGCGACTTACCTCGACCCACGTCGGCGACCCGGGTTTGGGAATGGACTCAGGTCGTCGGGGGTTGGCAGGGGGAGGATAGGATTGAGTGTCCAGTGGACTGCTCTCCTATCCTGGGGTGGGATAGGGACTGACCTCGCTCATGTAGTGGCCCCCAGTGGAGTTGGAGGCACTACAAGAAGTGGCGCGAAAGGGGAACAAGAAAACCAGAAAAAACGCTCCAGAAGTCTAGCTGGATGATGGCTGCCAGCCCCAGGCACCTCCGAAGACTGCCCTGGAGAGCCACAGAATGTCTCAGCAGCTCCTGGGACCAAGAGAATAGTGTGCTGGTTCCTCCCACCGGTGTCTTCCCCCTCGGAGGAGAGGGGACCCACCCAGTGAAGGGTTACACCAGGCTACCCCACGGAAGGCTGCAGATGTGAGGTAGGTGGTCAAAGGGGGAGATAGTAGGGGGAATGCCTGTGGACCATGGCAGCCCAAAGGAGAGGCAGCTCTGGAGCACATAGGGGAAAAAAAAAGTCTTATTGGAGCCCCTTATTGCTGCAACTAGTTTTGTCTGCTCACTTTCTGTGAAATTGCAGATACTGTAGTCTGCCTTGTTTCTGGGCTGGTGCCTGTCTCCTCAGACATTTCCATACCCCTTTGTGGAACCAACTGGGTCCCACAAAACCTATTTACTTTTTGGTAATGATTCAAGGAAAATATCATAGATAAAAATATTACTGCAGACACATGTAGTTAAACTGTTAAGTAGAACTATACAAACTGCCTTATCAGACTCCTTATATAAAGCTGTGCTTCAGAGTCCATTCATTTCCACTGGAAAACACTGAGTCTATTTTCGAGGTGTCAACTGACATTCATATCTTCACTTAATATTGTACTGTAAGGTCATCCAGAGTAGAGCAGGTGGCCTAGACCCACATTAATGTGAAACACAGTACTACAAAGAAATACCAGGGTACCCTCATGGATATGGAAAGTACATTTGGTTATAGTTCGGGGGATGATATAGCCACAATAATACCCAAGCACTACTCTTAGAGAAATCAGCCAACTCCAGTGAATCCACTTTAAACAATGTTCGTTGGTTTATTTCAAATAGTATAACTTAAAACCTTGGCCACATCCTGGTATAGCCCCAACGTTTCAACATTTTAAGGGCTTCATCAGGGAGCAAGCATGGCCAGCCTGTTTTATTGAAATACATAATTATTAAAACAAATATTTCATCTCAAACTCTGTGACATAGTGTGGCGTGCACAATATAAAGCTTTATTACCTGTTTAGTAAATATATCTCTATAGATAGTGTCCCCAGTGTGAACAGAAAACTGTTGCTTACTTTGTTACTCTGCTTTCAGATCATATCACATCATTTTCATACATCAATCAACACAATCATAGTCTCCTATATGTAGAAATATACATTGAATTACATTTTTCTTAGTTTATTTTTGTTATTCAGGAATCTTTCTCTTTGGAAGGTACATCTAAATCTACACATTCAAGATTTTAATGCTGGTGAAAAATGTCAAGCCATAGTACTATGGACATGCACACTTCTGATTGTGAGTGAACCCTTAAGGTCACCTTAAAAACACGCCACCTTAAATGCAAAGATATAATCTCAAAGGCTGCCTCCCATTGGGTTTCAACACATCGTTTCTACTTAAAGCCAAATACTTCCAAATAGGGTACCCATGGATTTCTTTCTAGTATTTATTAGCTTTTGTTTACTGGGGTAAGTGCATTAGGCATGAAAGCATGCCTATTTTCAGGCACGACCCGGGAGAGTACAAGATACAGGGGTTACAAACAAGTGCAAGAAACATACAATTCATATAGCAACATCAGGTATCCCTGAGGGAGAAATAGTACAAAGCCAGTAACAATCCATGCAGGGATGTACAACAAAAAGACAAAACTACTCACATTTGTACAGGAGTGCTTCAACATGACAGGTGAGAAACAATAGTGCTGTGTTACACTTCAGGGTTCATGACTCTATGCACAAGTCCTTGGACTCTTCCATCCTTCTTATCCACAACATGACTTACTGGTCAAAGTAGGGTCTCTGCCTCATCCCTCTGATTGATACTTGCATGCTTTCAGATTCGGCCTATAGAAATCAGTATGCATAGCAGTAGAAATGTATTTATTGTATTAGAAGCTTCACTAAACTTATGTCTTAGCCAGTGGATGGTCCCAGGATGGTCCGAGGAGCCTGGATATCTCAGTTGGCAAAGCATCACTTTGGGGGGAACTGTGAAGAGGGGGACCAGGAAAAGACAGACACCCTGAACAAATACTTTTGTTCAGTGTTCACGGAGGAAGGAGAAGGTAAGGGACCACAAAAAAGTAAAAGCAGCTTTGGATGGAGGGAGCTGGACACTAATTATTTTTTGGAGGTCAGAGTGCTGAAGGGACTTGTTAACCTGAAGGTGGACAAAGGAATTGGACCAGATGGGTTGCATCCAAGGGTATTGAGGGAGTTCTTTGCCAACTTTTCTACATGGTCAGTAAAGGAGAGTCTATGATCTAACCAGATCCCCAGATACTTGAACTTTGTTATGTACTCCAACTGCTCACCTAAGATGGTGGCAATCTGTGGGAGAATCCAAGCGGTAGCAGGATTTAATCCATGATGAAAGGGCGAGAGGAACATTGCTTTGTTTTTTTTGCATTTAGAAGTAACTTCTGGTTTAGAAGCTGAAGCTACAGGAGATTGAATTCATTTTGAAGGGCTTTGCAGGCAGCATCGGGGAAGGGCTACTAGCATAAAGCACCATGTCATCCGTGGATAGGTATATTTGTGCTTCTTTGATGGAGGCATCTATATTGTTAATATAAATAGGGAAGAGCAAGGGACCTAGAATGGAGCCTTGCAGTACACCCCACAGCAGGGGTTTTAGTGGAGAAACTTCCCCTTCTGCCTTTACTTGCTGAAGACGGCCAGAGAGGTAGTTGGCCAACCATCTAAGGGATAGGGAATCCAAACCAATATTCCGGAGGGATGACAGAAGCAGACTGTGGTTAACAGTGACAAATGCCTTGCTTAAGTCCAAGAAAACTTCGCAAAGTTTTTATTATCCAGTTCAAGTTGCTAGCCATTTGTCACCTTGGCTAGAGCTGAGATTGTACTGTGCTGTGCCCTAAAGCCTGATTGTAAAGGATTGAGCAGTTTTTCTGATTCCAGATAGTTCCAAAGCTGAGCGCTCACAATTTTCTCCAGCATTTTAGACAGGATTGGAAGTAGGGATATTGGCCTGTAATTATGAAGGTCACTGGGATCTCCCGACTTAAACAAAGGGACCACAAGTACATTTTTCCAGATGGGCAGGTCAACTTGGGAAAGGGATAGGTTAAAAAAGATGTGTAATTGGGACTGCAAGTACATGGTGGCCGACCTTTAAGAAATATGGGTCAATGAGGTCGGCTCCAGCGCTTTTCCTGGTGTCTAACTGTAGGAGGAGATCTTCGACTTCCTTCAGAGATGTAGGCTGTAGGGAGAAAGATGGACTAGAGAGAGGGTTTTTTTGTGCTTCTTTTCCAGGTTGTTGGCAGAGGGTATTGGTGGGAGAGGAGTCGAAGGCTAACCCTGTGGTAGCAAAGTGGTTATTGAGGGAGTCGAGGATAGTTGGTCTGTCGGAGATGACAGTGTTGCCGATCAATAATTTAGTAGGTAGGGAATTACCAGTAGTATGGCCTTCAGTATCTTTAATCATTCTCCGGAATTTGGAGGAACTTATTGAGGAGTTCTCCAGCTGTAAGCGGTAGACATTAGCTTTAGCTTCTCTGACCATTTTGGTGCAGAGGTTCCTTGCCCTCCTAAATGAATTCCATTTGTTTGTTAGATTTGCTTTTCTGGTGGTTCTACAGAGCACGTTCCTTCTCTGCAGAGCATCTTTCAGGTCTTCCATGAACCACCAGCAGGTTTTGTTTCTGGTACAAACTTTTACTAGTGGGGCATACTTGTTTAGAGCCCCTAACACAATTTCTGAGACGATGTCATAAGCCATAGTCAGGGACTTAGCTAGGTAGAAGTCCTGTCAATGCAGGGAGTCTCTTAGCTCTGTGATGTACCCACTGGGATCAAAATTATGTGTGCACCTTTTAAAGGCCTACTGGGTCATAATGTTGCATGCTTAATAGCGTACAACATTATGACTAACCTGGTACAGCGCTGCAGTAGTGAGTGAATGGTGCAATACTGTGTATACTGCTGTACATGGTATTGCACCATTCCCACTTTCCCAGGCAGAGGATAAGACATCTGCTGGGAGTGGGTTCCGCTGACCAGCTGCTGTGGCAAAACAGACTGAGCCTCAGCAGCAGGGAACCCAGGCAGTGCTTCTGGGACCGGGTTTGAATCCCAGTCCCAGAAATTTTATTTTGTTTATTCTTTGTGCACTCCCCAACCTGAAACCCCCCCTCCCCAGAGTTGAGGATCTATATTGGGAGGGGTGTTGGAACAGACCCTCCCGTAATGGGGGTGTGGGGAGGCCCCATTACAGAAAAGAAAGATGCTTCAAGGCAAGAATTGCACTGTATCGGCAGCACGATTGTGTCATGCGGCATAGTGTTGTGCATGGTATTGAACCCATGCCTTTTAAAGGAAAATTTAGATGCAGTCGTAGATTTATTAGTAGATCTTACACATACGATAAAGCAACGGTCGCCAATGTCAGATTATCACAGTGCTTATGTCAGTAGATCTAACTCCAAACCTATGTATACAGCAACAGGAACTTTAGAAAGCATCAAAATGAAACTCATAGCACCTCTCACAAAACAAACGTGCATACCTGAACCAGGAGCTTCCCGAGCTCTGAATCACACCAGCAGAAAGGCCTCAAAACAATGGAACGAGACACCGAATACAAAAGTTTGAAAGCCTGTCTCTGCTGCCTGCCGAGAAGTAAAGATAAAAGTTTTGCGGTGAAAAAGTCTGGGAAAGCACACCATTCCAAAATGCACTACATACCCTTTGAAGCCAAAAAATAAAGTATCAGAAAATTAAAATAACATAAAATACAAGATTGCCAGTCAACTGAACTCTCCACTGTGCTCGTCCCTCAACAGTACTGACACGTCATAGTCCTGCCCACAAAACAACCTCAGCCAACCAGAAACCATGTACAGAAGCAATCCAATCACACAAATGTCATTCACCATATCTGCCAATGAAAGCCCATGCTGCAAAGCCATTCACAAAACCATAATCCCATCAATCACAAAGCCGAATAACACTGCGGAGAGCAACTGCAGCAGGAAATAACACCACATATCAGCTAAACCAAGGTTAAAAGCAAGACCAAAATGTAACAAAACAAGAAACCCTATTGTATAAATCGTACACATGATGTGCGACTTGTGGAATATGGGAAATATTAGCAATCGCGCAAAGTGACCACTGATAATATCACCGTGGCTTCATCACTCATGATATCATCAGAGGTCACTCTGCACTCATACTAATATTTTTCATATTCCACAGTCACCCATCATGTAACCCCTATTTATGTAATGCCTGTGAGGATAACAAAGTGCAAATATCACCAATATTAAAAGGGTGGTCAGATCTACAGTGAGAATATTGCGTTAATCCTCACTGTAGGTTATTTATCCACACAGTAAGTGCAGCACAAGTACTGTCTGCACTTAATCTCAGCACAGCCACAAACTGCATTGAACCACAGCTCACTATAGCAGACAGCAGCAAGATCACCTATGCAATGACTCCAACTCTGAGCCTCTTCAGTGTGAAACCAGCATTCACACTGACAGGTTCACTTTTGTTATAATTTTTTTACTATTTAAAGCACTTCCAAAACAAACTGAAATACAGAAAACCCTCAGATCCTTCCAAAAAACCCACAACATTAAGCCCCAGTACCTCCCTCCCTTCTCAGCCTCAACTACCAGGGACAGCACCTGTGACTGGCTCACAGTACCTCCAGTAGCCAACAACCAGCTGCAACTGCTCTTGTAAAGTGGAATCCCTTGCTGCTCAGCATTCCCACAGAAATAAAAGCAGAATCAATCAGATAACAGAGCCACATTACAGTAACTCACAAAAAAATTAAAAATGAAACAAAACAAAAGCACGGGAACCTGGCTCCCTCACTAAGCAAGACCTCCCACCACCATGTTTCCAAAACTGTTCAGCCTGCCCACACACCCAATGAAAATGGCTCAGAAAACAAACACTTGTAGTGACCCTAGCTACCACACCCACCTCCCTAGTTACCTAATATGAGCGGCACAGCATAATGCAAAAATTTATTTTTAATGTATCAAAAAAACACAGAAATGACACTACATAACTAGGCATCACATACTGTAAATGAAATATACCATGGGTTGACTGGAAATATCAGTGATATTTCTCCTTCATGCAGTTTGACCTTATGACATCATTTGTGGCTCTGCCACTCGTGATGTCATAAGGTCAAACTGCACTCAATCAAACCATAAGCGCAGCAGGCACACACACACACACACACACACACACACACACACGCACACTCACATATGAGGCCTTTCGGCACCATGCATTTCTGCTTAAAGTTGAACCAGAATAATATTCTGTGGTGATTTGCATATGTAGTCCATGATGCTTTGCATTGTGGGGGCATGTGTGATTTTGTATTTCTTTGAAACTTGGCTTCCCAGCCAAATGCCCTTTGGGGTAAACATTGCCTCAGTGCTTGCGCACAGAGGTTCTTTGTCTTTTAAATAGTTGTTTGTTTTAATTGGGTTCACCACAACATAACCTAGATAGACCATCTTAGGGTAACTGGTTCATTCCACTGGGGTGTCAAACAGACGAGGCATACTGATGAGTCCTGGTAGGACGAAACACGTATCTATGTCTTCTGTTGGCACCCTTTGCAAACTGTGTGAGAGGTCTTTTGGCACCATGCATTTCTGCTTAAAGTTGAACCAACATAATATTCTGTGGTGATCTGCATATGCAGCCCATGATGCTTTGCATTGTGGGGGCATGTGTGATTTTGTATTTCTTTGAAACTTGGCTTCCCGGCCAAATGCCCTTTGGGGTAACCATTGCCTCAGTGCTCGAGCACAGAGGTTCTTTGTCATATATATATCTATATATCTATAGATATATATTATTATTATACTGGCCTGGTAGGGCCAGTATAGTTAGGGTTGTACAGTCACTTCCTCAAAGTTTGCACTTTAATAACTTTGCAACCATTTGTCCAATTTACCAGAACATTTGCATGTACAACCACCAACCATATATCTCTGGATCTGGAAAGTTTCATTATGGTAGGATGTACAGTTGCGGAACCGTAGGGTGCTCAAAATGTGAAAAATCAACAACTTTTGTGCATTTTTCAGTAAGCCATAATGGACTGAAGAGTGTGTTTCATTGGAGTCAGATTAATTTGTCTTCATGTGGCCTGGATTGAACTGGTGCCTTTTAAAGATTTGGTGAAAAAATAAACATGAGAAGAAATAGGGAAGGGGGCTAAGTAGGAACAGGTCAGAAGGAGATGAAAGGGAGCTAAAGGGAAGACAAAAGCACGCAAATAGGATCTGAGATCAGAGGCTAGCTTTAGGGTAGAATAGACAGGAGATGCCTAAAAGATGTAAGGAAATCAAGAAATTAGGAGAAACAAAAGATCAAAGGCCTAGATAAACAGAGTGTGAGGTAGTATAAACAGAGGTGTGAAAACAAGAGGGAGTGGGTGGGACTGAGCTAAGGAGTTAGTGGAAGAGGCAGGGAGGATGTGAGGTATAGGTAAAAAAACAATTCAGGCAGAACTCAGAGAAAAAAATTATAATAAGAGAAATACAGAACCAAAGTGTGATAAATAATGACATGATTTAGTACACAATAAAAAAGAATTACAGTTTACCATAATGTGTCATGAAACCGATGTCCCGATTCAGTCCAGACATTGTGAAAACTTTTGCTATCACATTTTTGTTGTCGTGCTCCCGCTATCTTGTTTTCAGTTAGCAAGAGACAAACAATGTTGTAACTCAAAAAATAATGCCCTTTGGTAAACATCAATAGTTGTGTTTACCTAATTGGGCCCTGAGGAACATGATCATGGCATTAGTTTTTCACCAGCTGGTCTGGAAATATGTTTTTCTAACTTGTTGCACCATTTTGCCATTTTTTGATCGCAGCAACATTTTTTATTGCCACGAAAACAATTGCAATTCAAAAAAAAGTAACCTCGACAACATTTTTCTGTGCACGATAACATTTCCATTATAGAGCTAGGAGTGCCGCGAAAACATTAAAGTAATCGCGATAACTTCATGAACACATATTCTAATATGTTGTGTTCTTTGTCACTTCATTGTGCCAAGGTGGATTGTGCTTTTGGCATGAAATTTTCAGGGTGGCAAGTCTAGTCCCACAGATGTGTCTTTTGGTGCTTTGGTACCAAAGCATTCAACAGGCCCATAGTTACAGCATTCCAAAGTTGAGAAATGTTCCAATAGGATAACATTGTGGTGCCCGTGATGCTTTTCAGCACCCGTATCTCGAAAACGGCTCGAGATACGGATTTTTTTGTTACAACAATTCTGAGTCCTCCTGTAGGGGGACTGAGTGCAGAAGTAGATTGGAAAGCAATGAATATTTTTTCTAACTTGTATGATTACTGAGATATTTGGAAATCAGTATTCCAATGGCTCATTTTCATGTCTGTAGGCCAGTATTACACCCTCTAAGTTAGCACCCACAGTGCTTTTTGGTGCCTGTATCTCAGAAACAATATGAGATACAGATTCATTGACTTATCTTTTGTGGAGGTCTCACTGCCATGAATACAACAGCACTGGATTTTTTTCCTAGCTGCTACAGTTCCTGAGATATTGGCAAATTACTGTTACAAGGGTTCCTTGCCCTATGGAGCTGCAGTATGGCTCCATAGTTATCTGTAAGTGGAGCCTTGGGGCCCAAAGGGACTGTGCTCCCCAGACAAATATTATTATGCACAATGGGCAGCTTGGTGTTATGTCCCCGCGCTCCCAAAAACACATACTATTTACTATTTATATTACACTTTTTCAAAAAGTAAGGAAATTCTTTGCAAAAAACTTCATTAATCCATCAGTTAGCATTGTTTCCACAGTGACAAAAGTGTGGAAATTCAACATTAGGGTTACCACCCCACCCCCACTCCCCCATCCTCCACACACCAACAGACATGAGGTGTGCCATGGGGTCATCAGTCCTAACTCTCACCCCATTCTCCTATACTGTAGCATGTCAGCTTGCTTACACATAGAATGGGGTGAGAGCTGGGCCTGATGACCCCATGGCACACTCCCCGACGTCTGTTGAAACATAGAATTTGACAGCAGATAACGACCGCTTAGCCCACCCAGTCTGCCCATTTCCCTACCTAATGGATAAGCTGCAGATCCCAGTTACCAACAGACTACTTCCTCCTACCCCCCCACTAGAATTGCCTTATGTCTGTCCCATGCATTCTTGAATTCCCACACTGTTTTTGACTCCACAACCTCCTCAGGAAGGTCATTCCATGTATCCATGACAGGGTGTGTCATTGGGGTCATGAGCCCTAAATGTCACCCCATTCCATGTTTAATCATATTGACAAGGGATAGTAAAAAAGAATGGGGTGACATTTAGGCCTCACAACCCCAATGACACACCCCGTCATTTGCCAATCTTGGGATGATTGGCGGGTCCAGGGGGAGTGGCAACCCTAAAGATTTTCCATTTCCTGACGTTTTGTGCTTTAACCCTAATTGATGTATTAACACAGTTTTGCACAGAATTCCTTACTTTTTGAGAAAAGAATACAAAAGTAAGAATTTGTGCAAGGTGGTGGGCATGAGCCCTGTCCCACCAGCATGTAATTTCAACCTGTGGAAGTTGATGGTAGCACGGGCCCTTCAGACCCTGTGCTCCCACCAACCTACAGAACTTAGTGGGAGTGCAGGCCCGAACCTGTGGAACTTGGTGAGAGCACAGGCCCTTCAGGCCCTGCACTCCCACCAACTTGTAAACATGTGCATACCATCAACACCCTCCAAATTTCAATGTAAAGCACCAAACCATGTCCAAGCTATAACATGTAAAAATTTGAGATTTTCATTCATCAGAGATGCAGAATTCTGTATCTATTAACATTTTACAGGTACAACAACTGAAAACTACATCCATGACACTAAGACTAGGTACCCTATTAATTTCAAGCCACCAGCACAATGCAAAACACTGTCCGCAACACGTAAATTGTGTCACACAATATCTCCACACAAAAAATTTCTCTGACATGTAAGCACTGTAATTCACATCTACAGGACATGCCAAGAACACCCTCCAAATTTCAAGTAAAAAGACCAAACCATTTCCGAGATATTTAAACTTAAAGATCATGTGCAACATTTATTTGCCTTTTCTTTCCCTTGAAATAAAGTATGTTTTACAGATTATTTTTGTGTGGTGTTTTATTCCTGATAAGATGCAATTGTTCCATTCAGTTATTTTTTTCTAATCCATGTCAGAAGGACCGGTCCATTTCTTCTTCAAGGGCTCACACTGTTTTGATGGCCTGCTGTGAGCCCATGCGGTCACTGACGTCATTTTAGTGTTGTGCTTCAGTGCTTTGTTCACAGAGTACAAGGCAGGTCTAGTCCCATGCTTCATATATCTATTAATGTGATGAATTGTGGCAGTTGCACTATGTCACACATCATCTCATATTAGTTGCAAAATGTAAAATGCTTTTTTTCATTAATAGAAATAGTCCATATGTCAGATTTCTCTGCGCTTCTGAAAAAATTTGGATGGCAGAGCGTGTTTCACTGATGTCCATGACAGCCGTTTCCCATTGTATTGTAGTTTTTTTTTTAATGTTCATCTCACACTGGCTTTTCTTGTGTTGCGTCATGAGTACAGACAGCACACAGTATCCTTATTATCTGACTATTTGATATATAGCTCCTATTGTTAGAAGTTTATTCAAGAAACAGTGAATGATTCTGAGCCGAAAACGTTGGCTGACAAGCGATGTATCTGTGTAGTTGGTGTCCATCTGTATTGACTCTGCTCCTTGCAAACATCAGATTCCATCAAAGTATCACTTAGGGCAGTTATGCACAAACAGCAAAAGGTTGTGTAAGAGTAACGTAATAAAAAGAAAAGGAGATAATGCGGGAAACGGCTGTCAAGGAGTTCAGGGTTACACACGCTGCCATCCTACATGAATGCGAAGTGGTGCCGATAAAAACTTACATCAGTTGGACACTTGCACTACAAATCCAGTTGTAAATAATGCACCATAAATTCTTTGATCAATGTGTTTGTGTTCCTTCAGCTGTAAAATCCTGAATTCTGTACACTCTGTAATTTTGAGTTATCTGTGATTTTCAAACTGACAAGATCATAACAGCAAATAACAGCTGTCATTCTGATGTTTAGTTTTGATACTAAAATTCTGCAAAGACTACACTCCATGCTTGAGTTCATATGTAAAATAATTAATGGTATGTCTCCCTATTTGCTGTCCCCGAATGGTTTCCCCGAGTGCTGATTCCATTGTTTATTGCCCTCATGAGCATGGCTGATTTCCACTGACAGTACCCAATCCAGTGATCATTCCTGACATGACAATGTGACATGATGCTTTTTTCCCTACTTTTACCGTGCTTGTCACTACAGCTGACTAGGTTGTTGGGCAGTTGTTTTTCACCATCTGCTGAGTGGTACAGAGTGGCATTTTACTGAATAGATAAGCAACAAAATCATAACATAGGTGAGCTGTCACCATGATGCACTTATCTCCAAGCAGTAGTTCAGCTACATGATTAGTACACTCCAGAATGCTGACATCAACACATACTTCAGATTTCAGTGTAGGGATTGCTGGACTACTACGTTTAATACAAACACCAATTATGAAGACCACGGAACAAATAAAAAAAAAAGACTATGTAAATACAACAACCAAAAAAAAACCCCACCACATTTGACCCTGATGAGTCGGCTACAGTGATGTGTGGTATGCATATGCTTGCTGGGTTCTACCCCAACAAGTGTGCAACAACTGATGGATTTGCAACAGATTTAAAATTGTCTTACACTTATGGTGAGATGCTGCTACCATCATCCCCAAAAGATCAGCCCTCTAAAATCTGATTATGGCAAGGGAATTTAATGTTCATCAACTGGAGTGTCATTGAACGCCTCAATTATTTCCTCACTGCTCTCGCTGCTTTCTATTTCTGATTTGGCTGCACCTTCAGCAGTTTGTGACAAAAGTGGCTCGAATGAATATGGCACAATAGTGCTGGTCTGGGGGGGAATGCAAGAAAAGTCAATTTTCTCATCTGAGGACATTTTCAATAACTTAATTTAAGCGAGATCGCAAAATGACACGCTTGCCCTATAACCTCCAAAGTGATGGAATGCCAAAATGACATCAGAGTGCCAACAGCGCATACAGCATCCAGGCTAACAGACTGTGCATCGGGCTGCTATGTTCGTTGGTAAACAATTTAAAAAAATCCAAAATGAATCAGAAATATGTCAAAACAATGTAACACCATTAAAGCATGAAAAACAGAGGTGTGAAATCATTATTTATTAACAGGAAGTTCCATTTCTCAAAATCGAGCTTTGCATATTATCTTTAAAGATTGGTAAAATTTCCCTATCTAATGCATTATAAAATCTGGCTGTCTGGTCCCTCCCTCGTGATGCAAGGTCATGATCAAAGACTCTCACGATCAAAGAATTTGCAGGCTTGTGATCAAAGAATTTGCAGGCTCACGATCAAAGAATAAAAAATGCTGAAACTCAAGTTTAAGGCAGAATTACATGGAACCACCACCATGCCTTGATAGAACGAAGCCCCTTGAGCAAAACCCACCCTCATTTGTATTCCTAGGCCACCCCTAGGCTGAGAAAATTAAATTTTTAAAAGGGCCATCTGGTCGTGCACTAACGATGCAAGATCGTGATCAAAGAATCTCATGATCAAAGAATTTGCAGGCTCACAATCAAAGAATTTGCAGGCTCATGAGCAAAGAATAAAAAATGCTGAAACTCAAGTTTTAGGCAGAATTACATGGAACCACCACCATGCCTTGATAGAACGTAGCCCCCTGAGAAAAACCCACTCTCATTTGTGTTCCTAGGCCATCCCTGGGCTGGGAAAATTTAATTTTTAAAAGGGCCTGCCTGTTGTGCCCTCTCGATGCAGGATCATGATCAAAGAATCTCACGATCAAAGAATCTGTAGGCTCGCTATCAAAGAAATTGCACGCTCGTGATCAAAGTATAAAAAATGCTGAAACTCGACTTTTAGGCAGAATAGAATAAAACCACCATCATGCCTCGATAGAACGAAGCCCCCTGAACAAAACTCACCCTCATTTGTGTCTCTAGGTCACCCCTGAGCTGAGAAAAATGTATTTTTACCTCGTAATGCAAGATCGTGGTCAAAGAAGCTCGCGATCAAAGAATTTGCAGGCTCACGATTAAAGATCATTAGCGAGCCACAATCAAACAATTTAAAATGTTATAACTCTATTTTTTGACCATTTTACATCAAACCAAAGGCATGGTTTGCTGGAACGAGGCCCCCTTAGTAAAACCCATCAAAGTTTTACTTCAGGAGTGACCCCTGAGCCGAGATATTTTAATTTTTAGGGACAGAAAAGCAAAAACAAGATGGCGAACCTCGCGGTCAAAGAATTCTCAGGGACAAAGATTCTTGAACCGTGAGGCTGCAAATTCTTTGACTGCCAGGTGGGGCCAGATGGCCAGAACCCCATTCTTCATTCGCAAAACAACCATATACATTTTCCCTTTGACTCATAATGGGAACTTAAAAGTGGCATAACTTTTGAATGCCTTAATATTTTTTCACCAAACGAAAAGCGGCATGTTCGAGCAGCCACGCTCTTTTAGATTAGCCATATTTCAGAGTGGCACACCACATGACGGCCGTGCAGGGCCCCAGACAAAATTCCAAAAGCTGCCTCCAAAATGGGATAATTTTGCATTTTTCAGCATTTTCATGCTCAAAGACCGTAAGTCCGACCGAAACAAAATTTGACAAATCAAGAGATCTACCATGCCCCACCACACATACCACATTTCAGGCAAATCTGTTGAATGGGTCCAAAGTTATTAACACCAAAAATTTTGACTTTAACATAGAAGTGCCTTCATAACCCTAAATATAGTGGCGACGCACCACTATATTCTTACAAAAAGTTTGTTAATACATCAGTTAGGGTGGATACCACAGTGACAAAAGCAGGAAATTAGGTGTTAGGGTTTCCAGCCCTACCCCACCCCAAGTCCATCCTAGCACCCAACCCATCCCCTACCTCCACACCAACAGGAATTAGGGTGTGCCATGGGGTTTAAAGCCCATCTCTCACCCCATTCCACATGTAAACATGCTTACATATTACAGTATAAGACAATGGAGTGAGAGTTAGATCTTATAATCCCATGGCACACCCAGATGCCTGTTGGTGTGTGGAGGGTGGGGGGATGGGGTTGTGTGGTAGGAGTGGGATCCCTGGGGGGGTGTTAGGGTTGGAAACCCTAATGCCTAATTTCCCTGCTTTTGTCACTGTGGTATCTACCCTAACTGATGCATTAACAATGTTTTTTGCAAAGAATTTCCCTTCTTTTTCAGATAGTATAATTGTAATCATCATTTTATTTGGAGAGTGCAGTGTCCGAAGGACCCTGCACTCCCATCCCTCCATCAAGATAGTACAACACTATCCATAAGTCACAGTAGAAGTGCAGGCTCCTTTGGACCCTGCACTCACATCCCATGATGCAGATATTACAACAGTGTCTGTATGTCATGGTGGGGAGTGCAGGATCCCCTCCATTAAGATAGTACAACAGTATCCATATGTCATGGTGGGAGTGCAGTGTCCAAGAAGCACAGGGTCCTTCGGACCTTGCAATCCTATCCTTTCATTGAGATAGTATAACAGTATCTATGTGTTACGGTGGGAGCCAGGGTTCTTCAGACCCTGTGCTCCCATCACTCCATCCACACAGTACAACAGTGTGAAAAATGGGAAACACTGGCAAAGTGATGAGTGTGCGTAGAAACTGCACAATGCACGCTCATAACACACTCATTTTTTGGAATTTTTTTTTACCAAATTTTCAACATCGGCTTTACAGGACTTCCCATCAAGAAAAGTGCAACAGTGATTTTGTTAATCCATCCCAAAAGTTGATTTCACACAGCGGCTGAGCTATTTTGCGCCACAGGTGCAAAATCACAATCCCAGACAGGATGTGCAAAATGACAGCTGTTCTGTTCATAAGGTAGTGTGACAAAATGGCAATGTTGAAAATCTGGAGTGAAAATATGAAAAATTGGCAAAGTTACGAGCATGCATAGAAAGTGCGCAACTCACTCCCGTAATCAGTCATTTTTTGGAACTTTTTCATCAAATTTGAACATGTGCTTTATGAGTCCCCCCCCCATGAACAGTGGCACTGTCCTTTTGTTAATCTGTCCTAAAAGCTGATTTCATGCAGCAACAGCACCATTCTGTGCCACAGGTGCGAAAACACATTTTGGTCAGAATATGAAAAATGACAGCTGTACTGTTCATAAGGAGGTGTTAAAAAATGGCAATGTTGAAAATCTGGAGTGAAAATATAAAAAATTGGTGATGCTACGAGCATGAGTAGAAACTGCACAATGCACGCTCATAACACAGTCATTTCTTGGAATATTCTCACCAAAATTGTAACATGGTCTTTTTAGGACCCCACCTCATGAACAGTGGCACTATCATTTTATGACTCGGTCCCAAAAGGTGATTCCATGCAGTGACCACAAAATCACCTTTTGAGACCGAGAAACAAAATGACAGTGACAGTGTTCATAAGGAGGGGTCCCAAAAACCCCATGTTGAAAATTTGGGGCCAAAGTTCCTAAAATTGGTTGAGTTATCAACCTAAGTTGAAACCCCCCATTCCGTCCCATTATACAGCGCTTACCCGATTCCTCATTTCACAGTTCGGCTTTGAAGAGTGCAGATGTCTTCCAGTCCAGAGAAGATCATGGCTCCCAACCTCTGGAGGGTGAGTATGGGTGGGGGACAGGGAGGTGGGTGCGTAGAGGAGGTGTGGATGGGAGGGGGATGGGGAGATGACGATGGACCGTTTCTTCATTACAGGTTAAAGAAAATAAAAAGCCTTCAAGGGATGGTTTTCTTCATTTACAGGAACAGAGAAAAAAAAACAATTTGGGCACACTGGGCTGGGCTCCCAGTGTGCCACATAGGTTTTTTTGGGGGGATCATCATGACGACAGGGGGATTGAACACCCCTGTCGGCAGTAAGAGTAGGCTTGGGGGGGTCATCTGACACTGGAAGTGGGCATCCCGGTGTCGGAGAGCTTTAATTTATATAATAAATATATCGGCACACTGGGGTGGGCTCCCAGTGTGCCACAATATTGGGCAATGGGTTACAGATCGACATGGGGATTGGGCAGCCCGATGTCGATAAGGGGCAGAGGCAAAGTAGATCAATATTGATCCTGCATTGAAATGTGTGCAAATTTCGATGCAGGAAATACTTTAATGTGCCGCACAATGGTTTTGTATGGGAAAGCATTGTGTGGCACATTACAGTACGTCGATGCAAGATCCTGCATCGAATTTGCATCCACTTCGATGCAGGATTCTGCATCGAAGAAAACATCTTGGGGAGGTTTTTCTTTTTTCACAGGTATTTAGACATAAAAAACAAATTTGGGCACACTGGGGTGAGCTCCCAGTATGCCCAGTAGACGCAATGTATTGTGCGCACAAAGTGCACAAAAGCAGCTCTTGTTGTTTTTTTTCTCACAATGCTCCCATTTGTTTGAAAAGTTTTCAGCACATTAAAATCAGAGTAGAAGTGAAGAACTCATCTTTAAATGTCTTCTAATGTTTACTTTTTCTTTGTTCACAATTATCCTCGCTAAGCAAGAAAACAAGATGGTAACTGCAACACAGTTGAAATGTGTCAAACGTCAGTGTGTCGGAGAAAACAGTGCAGCTAGGTCACCAAAGCGTTCGAAAAAACATTGGTGTGAAAATAAGTGACTGTCTTTCACACAATTCTCCATCTGTTTAAAAAACAAAGGATATTTTTGAAAAAATGTATGGTGATTTTCTGAACGTTTGGCGTATTGTTTGAAAATTATTTGCTTTCGTGCCTGAAATGTAAACGTTCCCATCGGAAACAATGGGAAAATTTAAAATGTCATAACTTTTGAATGGATTCATATTTTTTCACCAAACCTTCAAAAGGCACATCTGTGACCCAAATGCATTCTAACCTGAAAATTACAGCCCACAACATAGAGCTCTTTTTGAGATCCAGCTGTACAAAGAAATGTAAAATAATCCAGATTTTTCTGTTTTTCCAACAGTTTATACCTCAGAAACCACTTGAAGGATTCCTACGAAATTTGGCAGGTCAAGAGCACTACCCCTAGAGATTACACATGCTAAGTTGCATGCAAATCTGTTGAACAGCTCCAAAGTTATTAACCCTCAACATTTGGACTTTAACATAGAAATGTAATTTCACCCTATTATATATATATATATCTATGTGTGTGTATATAGATATATATATATATAGGATACATGATGGGCAGAGTGGGATATGGAAAATATTCTCACTCCTGCAGAGTGAGCTCTTGTATTCTCATGAGCCGGCGTAACAGTGAGAATGTACAACTCACTCTGCAGGACTGAGAATATTTTCCATATCCCACGATCTGCACATCATGTGTGTGATTTATACCATGGGGGTGAGAGCTTTAGGAAATTTTTTTCTGTTTCTGTGTGTTTTCTGCTCATTCTGTGTGTGGTGTGAGAGTGTGAGTCTGTGTGCATGTGTGTGTGTGTGTCTGTTGTTGTGAATGGACTGGGAGTCAGATACACGATGGGACACAGGTGAGTGTGTTTTGCAAAGCTAACTGAATAAGTTGCAGCTTCAGTGAGAAAGAGAAACTGTTGCAGGTAGCACTAAGAAAGAGAAACTGCTGTGCGAAGAAGTTTCATTTAGAATTTAGGTTGTTTTGAAGCTGAGATCAGCACAGTAATGGGCTAGGAGTGTTAGAAACACCATGGGACACAGGTGAGAGTGTTTTGCAAAGCTAATTGAGTAAGTTGCAGCTTCAGTGAGAAAGAGAAACTGTTTTCTAAAGCAGTTCCATTTAGAATGCAAGCTGTAGTGACGATATCCTCACTCTGCTGACAGTAGCGGGTCCAGGATTTTACAATGGGGGATGCTGTGGTGGTGTGTGGACTTGAAATGTAATTTTTTGCCATTTTTTTAATCCTTTATATTATCTTTTCCATTAAATTCTTGACTAAAAATAATAATGTAATCTATTGTTTTAAATGTAGATTTTATTACAATCAATTTATTAAACTTCTCCAGCAAAGTGAAATGTAGCAGTAGCAAGCAAGCAAGTTACAATGGGGGGTACACCTGCATCCATTAAACCCCTAGATCCTACTGTCTGGTGACATCAGCAGAGTGTGGATAAATGGCATTTATCCTCACTCTGCTAATGTCATCAGGATTTATCCTCACTGCAGTGGAAATAACACAGGATATTCTACTGAAGCTTCCCCATGGTGTGTATATACTGTATATGTATTATTGCAAAAAAAACACTCAGTTAATGTATCAGTTGGGGTTGATAGCACCATGACAAAGTTTGAAATTCAATGTTAGGATTACTACCCCTCCCTCCCACCTACCCTCCCCACCATCCACACACAAACAGATGTCAGGGTGTGCCATGGGTTGTCAGGCCCAACTCGCACCCCATTCCATGTGTAAACAAGCTGACATACTACATTATAGGAGAATGGGGAGAGAGTTAGGCCTGATGATTCCATGGCACACCCCAATGTCTGTTGATGTGTCGAGGGTACGGGGTGAGAGTGGGGTGGTAGGGGTAGTAATCCTAACATAGAATTTCCAAACTTTTGTCACTGTGTTATCAACCCTAACTGATGCATTAACAAAGTTTTTTGTAATGAATTTCCCTTCTTTTTGAGAAAGTGTAATGGAAGTGGTATGTGGTTGTGGGAGCATGGGCCCTCCGGGCCCTGCACTCCTTTCATGCTGTCCATTTTTGCATAATAGTATGTGTATGTTGGTGCATGGGTCCTCTGGGCCCCGTGCTCCAACTTACACATAAGTACGGAGACATTCTCACAGCCCTATAGTCCTGAAAACCAACCCTTGTAGCACTAATTTGGCAATATGTCAGTAACCATAGCAACTATGAAAAAAATTCTACTGCAATTGTAATCATGAGATGAAAACCTCCACTCAGGCTTAGTTCAACTAAAGGTGGACTAAGACAGCCAGAGCAAAAAATCCGTATCTCGAACTGTTTCCAAGATACGGACATGGAAAGGTGCCGCGGATGCTGCAATGTTATGCTATGGGAAATGTTTCAAGTTCAGAATGCCATAACAATGGCACTGGCATAAATGTTTTCATCAAAGCATCAAAAGGCACTTCTGATGGAGAAGGACTTACCACCCTGCACATTTCAGCCCAAAAGTTCTAACCATTTTTTGGCTATAAGGTGGCAAAGAAACTATTTTATTGGGCCTGTGTACCAGCCTACATTCGCAAAAGTATTTTGTACTTTCACAAAAGTACCATTGGTTTACATAGAGGCTTTCACAAAAGTCCTGCATACTTTCACAAAAGTCCTTCCCCATGTTAACCAATGGCACTTTCATGAAAGTACACAGTGCTTTCATGAAATTACCATTGGTTAACACAGGGGACTTTTGCGAAAGTCCCCAGTACTTTTGAAAAAGTTCCCCATGTAAACCAATGGTACTTTCGTGTAAATACCCAGTACTTTTGCAGAAACGTTTGTGCCGTACATATGTTTTCCCCACAGCCTATAATAGGGCGAACACTTGCAAAGTTATTAAAGTGCAAATGTTTTGGTTTAAAATAGAAGTGGCTGCTCAGCCCTAACTATACTGCCACTACCATGCCATTATAATATATACTGTGTGTGTGTGTATATATATATATATATATATATATATATATATAAAATGGGTAGGGAAATTGCTTGGAACCTATTGGATGATGACCATCACATGACCGTGCGTATATCAGAGCGCGACTGCACACCTGCACTTTTACCCCCTAAAAAAAATTGCCATTTTATAAGATTGATAACCCAATCTAGGATGTGTGGTCGCTCTGATATATCCATGCCTTGGGTGGTTGGCCTTTTACCAAGGCATGCGTATATCAGAGCATGACCACACACCTAAGAATGGGTTATCTAGTACATATATATATATTTTCTATTCTATGCAAAAAACTGCATTAATGCATCATTTAGGTTTAAAGCACAAAAAGTCAGGAAATGAAAAATCTTTATGGTTGCCCCTCTCCCCCGTGGACCCACCAATCATCCCAAGATTGATAGATGACGGGGTGTGTCATTGGGGTTGTGAGGCCTAAATGTTGCCCCATTCCTTGTGTAATCATACTGAGAAGCAACAGTGAACAAGAATGGGGCAACATTTAGGCCTCACAACCCCAATGACACACCCCATCATCTGTCAATCTTGGGATGATTGGCGGGTCCATGGGGGGGAGAGGCAACCCTAAAGATTTTTCATTTCCTGACTTTTTGTGCTTTAAACCTAAATGATGCATTAACGCAGTTTTTTGCATAGAATTTCCTTACTTTTTGAGAAAGAATACAAAACTAAGAACTTGCGCAAGTTGGTGGGAGTGCAGGCCCTTCGGGCCCTGTGCTCCCACCAACCTGCGGAACAGTGGTCGAAGGTGCTCGGCTGCATCTCTTGCCTTACAACCCACCCAGGACTTGAAACTATTACAAAATCCCCGCACACCCTGTGTGACGTTCTTCATATCCATGCCTGAGAATAAGACCCATTTATCTTAAGAGGCGAGTCTTGTTTTACCAAAGTCACACCACGGACATGTAATACAAGTATCCATTTAACTTAAGGTCACTTTATGTCGCACAACTTTTAAAAAAATGTTTTAAATTCATCCTTTATATTGGTACATTACCGCAACCCCTGGTGTATAGTGCACCAGTGCTTTCTGCCAACAGTGCATCTGAACTGAAGTGAGTTATTTCACTTGTGGACTGATTTAAAAAAAGGCATATATACATGGGTGACTGACTCTGAGTGGTGCTGTACTATGGCATTAAACTTGATCAGAAATCATTTTGCTTTCATATTCACAGTTTTAGGCTTACCTATGCGATGTGCACCTTCTCAATGATCCTGCAGAGCTGTTTTCGCAGAGATCGAGGCGACCTGCCCTGTTTTATGATGACTGCATTGTGATTTGCACTTGTAAAATAAAATTAGTATACAGCATTAACAATGGGGCTTGCCACTAAAAGGCAGGCCAGGTTGTCCAGTGATCCCTAACAGGAATAGGCGAATAGGAAGGGGAAGGGGGGACAGAGGGATGGGGAGGGGCCTAATGACATCACCAGGCAGGAAGATGGTCAAATGACAAGGCAAGCCAGAGCCCCAGGGATTGGCTGGGGGGCAGATCCCAAAGGGGGGTTCTGACCAGGAGCCTAGTAAGGGTATATTAGGCCAGGGCTCAGGCAGGATGACCTCTTTTGCTGGGAATCTTTCAGATTTGAGAACTCAGCACATTGTTGGCAAGACCAGGTAAGGCACTTAAGGCTTTTGGGGCCTAGTAGGCCACGTGGTGCATGGACTGGCAATTTATGGTGGTTTCGAGATAGCATGGTGAATTGTATACTTAAAGAATGATGGAAGTTTGATGCTCAAACAGTACTGTGCACTGTAAGGTATTAAAAAAAAAAAGAAATAAGAAGGAAACGTGTGTTGAAGGGGAGCTCGGTTTTTGGTGGGGCTGCTTGGCTCCCCTAGAGTTAGTGAGGAGGTTTAGCCTGGGCAGTAGCAGGAGGTTGCATTGCAAGGCCGGCAGGGCTCATATTTGGTGGTTTTCAATGGTTTTAGTGCAAAATTCTAGCCTGGAGATAGCGTGTACAGCAAGCAGTGGGGCTTGAGTGAATGGCTGTTTTTATTTGATAGTGTGGTTCAGGAGGCGCCCGAAGCATGTGGGCGCATGGAGCAGTTTAGGGCCAAGCTTGTTTTGTGGCATTGCTTGTGGTGTGCAAGGGAGAGAGGCCCAAATGCTGGTGCTGCAGGCGAAAGACTCTGGGGGCTCTGACAGCCCCGAGAAAAGACAGAGAAGCAGGTCGAATGGTGTCGGGGAAAAAAAAAAGGAAAAAGGGAGTTTTAGGTGGCATTCAGGCCTAGACTGGTGGTGTGGAGTTGTGGCCTCAGAGGAGCCTTAGCACAGGGCGAGCATGGGTAGCAAGCAGCAACGAGCGGCTGCAGATGTGGGTGTTTTTGCTGGAATTTGTGGAATGGGGCAGGCGCGGAGCACATAGTGCAAGCGTGGGCCAAAAGTGGTCTATGGGGGAGCATGAGAAATACAGACGGAAGGCCTGGGAAGGCATGGCCACTGGTGGAGGCGAAAATGCCTGGGCGAAGGGCGGAGAGCTGGGGGGAGGTTTGTTGTTGGTAGGAAATGTGACGCAGGGGAAGGCCGGAGGTCCCTGGGTGACAAGCAAGGGCATGGTGAGGCGCAGGCATTGCAATACACTGGCAGAGAGCCAATGAGGCCTGGTGTTGCTTCAGATTGTATCATTGCAGAGAGACAAAGGGGAGGTCGGGGTGGTCCAATGAACAGGGCCAGGCCCAGAGGAAATGGAAGAGGCGTTTTGCTCGGGTAAACATGGATGGAGTTTTTGTTTCTTTGGTGGCAGATAAAAATAAAAAATAAATAAAATAATATAAATGAAATGTAGGTAGTGGGCGCATTCAGGAAGCAGGCCCACAGAAGGGCCTGGGAGGAGCAGCTGGGGCCTGGGAGCCACATGGCGGTGCGCAGTGGTGGAGCGGACCTGTCCCCCCCTTTTAAGGGGGGATGTAAGGGGAAGGTGGTTGTACGGGAGGAGTGGTAGAAGGATGGGAGGGCAGAATTTGTCCCCCTGCAATTTTTACAGTGTTGGGCCCGTGTTGCAGGATGAGGCATGTGGAGTCAGGAGAGTGGTGGAGCGGCTGGGCATGGCTTGCAGAGGAAGCAGGATGCAGCACCAGCGAGGCTGCAGCAAGGAGCGAGAGGGCTGTGGGCAACACGAAGAAGTGGGAACATGGAGAGGTGCGGGCGTGTCCCGGGCTGGTGGGGCACATGGGGGGAGCCTACAAAGAAAGTCGGGAGGGGCAGCAGCAGTAGTGCCCCACGATGCACATTGTGCGGGAAGCACAATAAGGCAATTGCAGGGGAATAAAGCTGCATGGAGGGGGTGACCATGCTGGCGCACAGATCCGGGCAGGCCCAGGGAGGCAGAGGGCAGAGGACCTAAGGCAGATGAGATGGGTAAACAGCTGGCCATGGCTCGGTTGAGGTCGAAATAAAAAAACAACAGAGAAAGGTGCCTGGCATTGGGGAGGGCAGGCACAATGCCTACCTGTTACAACAGGAAGGGAGGATAAGGAAGTCAAGCGGGGGCAGGGTTTCAGGCTGATAACAACTGGGTAAGCAAGGGATCAAGGCACGGTTGCTTGGCAAGCAGTGTGGCGAAGCAGCGGGCAACAGGCAACAGGAGGGGCCAATGTCCCGGATGTAGGGAAATGGTGGCCTGGCGGAAACTAAATAAATAAATAGATAAATAAATAGAGAAACAAATAAATAAATAAATGTAGATGCAAGGCTGAACAGGTGTTTTCGTTTCTCTGATTGTAGTGACATATTTGAATGCCATGGCACCCAAGTGAGCTCAGTTGTCCAGCGAAAGATTGATGGAGAAGGCATCCGAGCTGATGGGCCAGATGTCAGAGCTGGTGGTGGTAGCTAAACAGAGGGAGTTGGAAGAAGAGGCCGTGAAAAAATGAAAGGAGTAGGAGGGGCGCCCAGGCAGGGGAGCGGGGGGCAAGAGGCCCAGGAAGGAAGCACCACGCCCTGTGCCTAGCCCTGCACCCCCGTCGGAACCAGAACCAGATAAGAGGAACCCAGATGGGGGTAAGGATGACGTGGATTTGTCGGACGAAAACAGGCTGAAAGGTTACTTGGAGGGGCTACTGGGAGACATGGGCGAGAGGGATCAAAAGATGGAACGGGCCATTCAGGCTTTGAAGGTAAAAGGGCTGGGGGCAGATAAAGGGAGAGGCTAAGACAGCAGGCAAAAAATTATATGATGGGCCTCCAGGCTGCTCAATCGGGGACCACGTCCCAGTGTCAATTAAGGAGAACATCTGGAAGGGAGAATATGTGGACATATCAGGGCTGGTGGATGAGGACACGGCCACAAAATATGAGCAGAAGGAGTCGGTTGGGAAGTCAGAATTGGCGGTGGCTCTGGCGGTGGTGGGCCACGAGAAGGAGGAAGCAAAATACAAAGGGAAGAACACTGAGAACTGGCAAGGAGGGTTCATCATATACAGTGCGTTGGTGCTGGAAAAGCAGCCGGACCTCGCCATCCCCTTGTTGACATACATGTCCATTATCAGAGATGCATACAGGGCCAAGGTCAGGTATGGCTGGCTCAAGTACAACGAGGCATTCTGGAAGCGGATGGCGGCCAAGGGGATCTGAGGTGGGACTGTACCCACTCCAGAATTGTGGGTAAGGACCCTCTCCGAGGAGCGGGGAGGGGCCAGGGCGAACAAGCAAGGAGGGCCGCACCTACCACCGTGGTCAGGGCATGTTGGGGCTACAACAAGGCCACATGCACATGGGGCAATTGCAAGTTCTGGCGTTTGCTCCAAGTGCAGGGGGCACCTGATCGCCAATTGCTGACAGGGGTGGACAAGTGGGGGACAGCATGGGGACAATACCACAAGCTGTCCTTTTGGGAATGTAGGGGGCCAGGGCAGGGGCAGGGGAGGCGGTCAAGGGGCAGCATTTCCTCGGGGGATGGTGGTAACAGGCCAGGCAGTGGGGGGCGATGGGGTTATGGGCTGGCATGCACCCCCATCTCCCTAGCTGTGGTCGAGGAATGGACCGCAGACTACCCAAACAAGGAGGTAGCAGAGCTGCTGAGGGCAGGTTTCCGGATGGGTTTTCCACTGAGGTTTCAATGGGGGCGGTCAAGAATGTGGGCCAAGAACCTGGGGTCAGTGAAAGGAAAAAAGAGGAAATAATGGGCACCAAGATAGAGAAGGAAATTAGGGCAGGATGAGTGGAGGGCCCCCCCATACGAACATTTCCAGGTGTCCCCTTTGGGTGTTGTCCCCAAGAAAGCGGCTGGGGAGGTCCGATTGATTCATCATTTATCCCACCTGGAGGGATCGTCGGTAAATGAAGGCATCCCCGATCACCTTAGGGTGGTATCATACACCTCCCTGGAACAGACGATAATGCTAATCAGAGCTATTGAAGGAGCATGGCTGGTAAAAATGGACATATAATCAGCATTCCGGTTGTTACCCGTCTGACCCGAGGATTGTGACCTGTTGGGGTTTCAATTCCAAGGGGGCATGTACTTCGACAAGGCCATGCCCATTGGGTGCTCGGTGGCATGTTCCACCTTTGAGGCATTTAGCACGTGAGTGCAGTGGGTATTTGGGACTCGGTAGAAGCACAAGAGGGTGGTACACTACCTGGATGATTTCCTCCTCATTGGGGAATCCAGAGCAGAGGCGCAAGGGATGTTGCGTGATTTTGAGACTATGTGCCAACAGGTAGGCATCCCATTAGCACAGGGCAAGACGGAGGGACCCTCATGGAAATGAGAGTTCCTGGGCATAGAGGTGGATGCAGAAGAAGGATGTTTCCGGCTTCCTGGGGACAAAGTAGCTCGCCTCAGGGGCCTACTAGCCCAGGTTACTGGGAGGCGGAGGGTGCTGCTGGTACAAATGCAACAACTACTGGGGCACCTTAATTTTGCCTGCAAGGCCATCAGCCCAGGCAGGGCTTTCACTAGGAGGTTGGGGAGGGCAACAGGGAAGGCTCGGCTACCACACCATTGGGTGGATGTGTCGAGAGGTCTAAGGCAGGATTTTCAGGTATGGGAGGAGTTTCTAGACAGCTACGATGGGGTGACATTCTGGCAGGAGGAATGGGAGAAAAATGTGGATTTGGAGCTGTTCACAGATGCAGCAGGTGCCTGGGGCATGGGAGTGTATTTTCAAGGGGATTGGATGTCGTAGCCTTGGCCGGCAACATGGGAAAGAATGGAGTTGTTGAAGGAAATCACCTTCTTGGAAATGTTTCCAATTTTGGTGGTGTTGGAAATATGGGGACATTGGATGCAGGGTAAGCGCATCCTGTTTTGGTGCGATAATAGAGGGGTTGTGGAAGTCATTAATAGACAAGGGGGGGGGACAGAGATGGTGGGTCGGCTGTTTAGGCGACTGGTGCTGCTGGGTCTACAGCTGAATATATCTTTCAAAGTGCAACACATTGAAGGGTTGAAGAATGAAGTGGCTGACAGTCTTTTCCGTTTCCAGCTCGACAGGTTTCAGGAGCTAAGGTCGCAGGCAGCACCACACAGGACCAGGATCCCAGACCGGATGTGGGAGGCTGGAGAGCCACAGCCAAGGCGTTGTATTGGGGAGCCTGGGCAGCCAACACATTGACGGCATATGAGGCAGGATGGGCGAAGTTTCAGGACTTCAGGAGGAAGCATGGGTGGGACAGGGCCGAACCAGCCCGGGAGGAGCAGGTAAAGAGGTTTGTGGTGAAAATGTGGGAGGAACGGATGGCCCACACCACGATGGTCGTGCACTTAGCTGGCATCAGTTGGGTGAGCCAAGACAGAAGATGGCCCGATGTAGGAGCCAGCAGGGCAATAAAACGTATAGTATCAGGTTGGCGGAGGGGCCAAGCGGCCAGGGTGGATGGAAGGCAACCCATAAGAGGGGAGTTACTGGTAAGGGTATTGGGGGCCACCCAGAAGGTATGCACATCGGCCCAAGAAGGGGTATTATTCTGAACCCTGTTCGCAATTATGGCAGCAGGGGCATTCCGAGTGGGGGAGGTGGTGGCCCCATGGAAGGCGGCCACTGGACAGGCGTTGCAGCTTGAGGATGTACTATGGGGACATGACAGACTGGTCATTACCCTGATCAGGTCTAAGATGGACCAAAGAGGAAAGGGGGCCCAAGTATCAATAGTAAGGAAACCACAGTTGCCCAGCTGCGCCGTGAGTGCATTGGAGGAATACAGGAGGGCTCGGGGGGGGCGGGGGAATGCTGTTCAGACATGGGGATGGGTCCCCGGTCACAGGGTTTCAAGTATGAGCAGTTCTCAAGAGGGCCCTGGCATTCCTGGGAGAGGATCCCAGCAAATTTGCTCCACATTCATTCAGGATTGGGGCAGCCATGGAGGCAGCAGAAAGTGGGTCTGCAGTGGCGGAGGTGCAAAAGGTGGGGCGCTAGAGGTCCAGCTGCTACAAGAGGTATGTGAGAAAATAGCAACAGCAACTCACACTGTATTTTTATTTCCATGGCAGGTTCCAAGAGGAAAATCTGGATAGTGGGGTACTCCTTCGTATATTGGGCTTAAAGGTTTGCAGTCACCACCTCCAGAGGAGCGGACCTGAGATATAACACCGAGCATACCAGGGTGCTATGGAAAAGCATCAGGGGGATGAGGTGGGCACAGCTAATGCCTTTGATGGAGGAATTAAAAATGCAATGGGGCACTCCGGACTGTATCATTATGCACCTGGGGGGCAATGATTTTGGGAACTTGCCATGGGGTGCATTGGGGCAGAGCATCACAGGAGATTTGGAGAGGTTGAGAGTTTGGTGGCCAAGGGTGACGATCAGCTGGTCTGACATCACTTCCCAGAGGGTTTGGAGTGGGGGTTAAAGACGTCTGGCTAATCGAGAAGGTCGGGAAGTGTCTAAACAGGAGAGTGGCCAGGGTGGTAGTAGAGATGGGAGGGGTGCACCTGCAGCGCAGAGACATCTCTTTCGACCAGCTGGTGGTGTACAGGTCGGATGACGTCCACCTGTCGGAGTTTGGGATGTGTCGGTTCCTGCGACCTATAGGGGAACTAATCAACCAGATAGACAAGAAAGGGTTTACATACTAGCCCGCAAGGGAGAGCCCCTCAAGTCCATCACAAGCTGGAGGAGGGGCAGTGGAAGAAAAAATAAGGGGGTAGCAGGGGTGAAGGGGGGAAGGGGGTAGGATACATGGGCTGGGGACAAAGAACCTAGACGTGGTGATAAAGCGGGGAGGGGGTTAGCTCCAGGCACCGGATTCAGAAGTGTCCGGTTCTAGAGGGCAAACGCCCAGGTAAGTGGAACCAGCCTGGTTCTGGTGTGAAGGAGGGGACCAGATTCACAGTGTCCGGGCTCTGAAAGCAAGATGGAAGACATGACCAGAAGAAAGACGGAGGCCAGAACCAGGGAAATTTGGAAGAAAATTGATGTAAAATTGAATTGTGAATTCAAACTTACATGTTTTGTAAATATAGTCTTTTGTGCCATGAATAAATTTTCCAACGAGCAACCAACAAGTTAAAATGGTGTAGTGTCCATCATTCCTGGGGGGATTCAGGGGACAATGGGGCTTGCCTCTAAAAGGGAGGCCAGGTTGTCCAGTGATCCCTAACAGGAATAGGTGAATAGGAAGGGAAGGGGGGGGAGGAAAGAGGGATGGGGGAGGGGCCTAGTGACATCACCTGGCAGGAAGAGGGTCAAATGACAAGGCAAGCCAGAGCCCCAGGGATTGGCTGGGGCAGAGCCAAAGGGGCCCTGACCAGGAGCCTAGTAAGGGTATATTAGGCCAGGGCTCAGGCAGGATGACCCTATTTTGCTGGAATTTCCCGCCTCCCACCCTCATTAAGGAAGGCACAGGGGGCAATTATGGCACAAAGGAAGGAACTGGAGGGCAGGTGAGTGCCCTGGGGCATAGGGCCAGAGGTGGATGTCTCACTGGGGAGGTAGCACCAGCCAGGGGGCTGGGGCAGAGTCCTGTGGCAGGGAGGGGCATGTATGCCCATGGGGAGGAGAAAGAAAAAGGGGGAGTGGGGAAAGGGGGGAAGGGTAGGATACATGGTCTGGGGACAAAGAACCCAGACTTGGTGGTAAAGTGGAGAGGGGGATAGGTCCAGGCGCTGGATTCAGAAGTGTCCGGGACTGGAGGGCGACAGCTCGAGTAAGTGGAACCAGCCTGGTTCTGGTGTGAAGGAGGGGGCTGGATTTACTGTGTCCGGGCCCTGAAAGCAAGATGGAAGAAATGACCAGAAGAAAGATGTAGGCTGTAACTAGGGAAATTTGGAAAAAAACTGATGTAAAATTGAACTGTGAATTTAAACTTAGATGTTTTGTAAATATAGTCTTTTGTGCCATGAATAAATTTGCCAATGAACAACCAATAAGTTTAAAATGGTGTAGTGTCCATCATTCCTGAGGGGATTCAGGGGACAATAAATTCTGAAGCAGTGCCTTATTCGGTGGGGAAGGCAGTGATACCTGTTCAGCATTTTGGCAAATGACGCATGAGATCTAATAAAAATAACCACCATCATGATGACACTGCAGCTCCCCCCCCACACCCCCTTCAAATAATAAACATTCCAGTGTTATTTTTTGGCTGTGTTGTAGCAAAACGTGTTTACAAGTGTTGGTATTTTTTTTGTGCACATGATTGTATCATTGCAGCAGTGGTGTGGACTACCCATCTGCAACCTCTGTATGTGCAATGGTGTTAGACCTTTTCCCCATGGATTGATCTCTGTGCATACAGAAAATCACACCAGATATTAACAAACCCAGCATATGGTTCAGTGTTCAATGAGTTGCTTAATGTGTGCAGTGCTCACTGCAGTGAATCAATAAAAGTTTCCTAATGGTTTGAGTCAAGCTGCTATTCAGCTTCGGATACATTGCAGCTCTGTAGAAACGTTTATGAATTCATCCAGTACTGTAGTGCACACAATCACATTAAGCAACCCATTGAAAACGCTAAACCACTGAGCTGGAGCCGTTTTTTGCTTTATTAGAGAACACTTGCCATAAAAAATGCAGTGGTAAAGTAGACTCCTACATTCACAAGTTATGAATTTTTATGCCCTTATAGTTTATTGATTCTGAAACTACAGTAGACAAACATGAAGTGCAGTGAAAGTAAAAGCCACCTACATTTCAGAAAGCTAATTTCTGATTCACAAGTGGCTTTCACTTTTATTGTACTTTACTGTGATGACTAGACAAAGACAGACTTTGCTTGCAGCTGGTCAGTGCTTTTATTTTACTGCTGTGGCTGAGGTTTCACATGGGGGGGTCATCCGATCTGTGGCTGACACTGATCAGGTATGACACTCGCGCTGGCGGCAGTGTGAGCTTCTTCTCATCTGAGCATTATGTTGTGGCAAGTGGCAAGATCAGCATACAGGGCAAACAGGGCCAGCAGGAATAAAAAGGGAACAATTAAAAATAAATGACACAAATGCTCCATATATCTAAAAATGAGGACTCTGACCTGTAGTGAAAAAGATAAGTATCCGATGACTCCTTGCCCCCGGGCATGCACACTGAGTATACAGTACACGGCGCGTGCTTGAAGCCAAAGAGTCAGCAGTTTTTTAATCATTATTTCTATGGGTTACAGTGCTCATTTTTAGACTTAAGCAGCATATTTAAACTTAGAATGTTACCTATTTTCTAAACAATCAAAATATATGGAGGCATACAAAATCCGTAACTCATATATGTGCGAGTCTAGGACCACAATCAGCAGACAAGCTCATAGGCAATGAAATCAGGCTGTCTAGGAATACACTCTAAAAAAACAGCCACATCTTAATGGCATTAGGCAAATTAAAGAGCCCATACCTATTTATGCTGCAGGCTTATCCCTCATTTCAGAACGTGCATTTTAGTCATGACTTTCTGGTAGTTCACTGATTTTTTACAATGTGCTTTCACTGCACACTGAAAGAGGTAAAATGAGCATGCTACTTCACCTATGTCCATCATGGAGATGGCCGAGTTGAGCAAATTCTGCCCTCACCACCCCAACCTAGTGTCTTCCGGGGGGGGGGGGGCTCTACAATTCATCAACCAACAGCGCTTCACTACCCAGTTCATTCAGTGGGTCAGAAAGGACTTTGTCAACATATTTTTTGGGTAATCAATATTTCAAATATAAGTCCCTTTCTGTGGCTGCATGGGTAGTTGCTTCAGCTTTTATATTCTTCTTGACCCAGTTTTACTGTAATCAATCCATTTGGCCTATCTAATGCATTATAAAATCTGGCCATCTTGTCCCTATCTCATGATCAAAGATGGTGATCAAAGAATCTTGTGATCAAAGAATTTGCAGGCTCATGATCAAAGAATAAAAAATGGTGAAACTCAAGTTTTAGGCAGAATTAATGAAACTACCACCATGCCTCGATAGAACGAAGCCCCCTGAGCAGAACCCACCCTCATTTGTCTTCCTAGGGCACCCCTGGGCTGAAAAATTAGATTTTTTTATTTGGCCATCTCGTCCCTCGCTCGCGATGCATGATCGCGATCAAAGAATCTCGCGATCAAAGAATTTGCAGGCTTGCAATCAAAGATCGTTAGCGAGCCACGATCAAAGATTTTAAAATGCTGTTACTTTATTTTTAGACCATTTTACGTCAAACCAAAGGCATGGGTCTATAGATCGGAGCCCCCTGGGTAAAACCCATCCAAGTTTTACTTCAGGAGTGACTCCAGAGCCGAGATATTTGATTTTTTATGATCAGAAATGCAATCAAAGAATTCTCAGGGACAAAGATTCTTGAACCATGAGGCTGCAAATTCTTTGATCACCACATGGGATGAGATGGCCCAAACCTCATTCTTTGTTCGCAAAACAACCATATAAATTTTCCCATTGACTTATAATGGGAGCTTAAAAGTGGCATGACCTTTGAATGCCTTAATATTTTTTCACCAAACGAAAAGCAGCATGTTCGGCCAGCTATGCTTTTTCAGGTGAGCTGTCTTGTAGAGTGGCACACCACATGATGGCCGTGCAGGGCCATGGACAAAATCCCCAAATCTGCCTCCAGAACTGGATAATTTTGCATTTTTCAGTGTTTTCATGCACAAAGACTGTAAGTCTGACCGAAACAAAATTTGGCAAATCAAGAGATCTACCATGTCCCATCGCACATACCAAATTTCAGGCAAATCTGTTGAATGGGTCCAAAGTTATTAACGCGAAAAATTTCAAGTTTAACATAGAAGTGCCTTCATAACCCTAAATATAGTGGTGCGACCGTGCCACTATAATATATATATAAATTATATATATATATATATATATATATATGAGTGTGTGTGTGTGTGTGTGTACCACCCCTATCAGCCCCCACACACTCCACACATCAACAGTGTTGGGCATGCCATGGGTTTATCAGCCTAACTCTAACCCCATTCCATGTCTAAACAAACTGACATGCTACAGTATAACAATGGGTTACGAGTTAGCCTCATGACCCCATGGAGCAGCCCTGATGCCTGTTGGTGTGTGAAGGTCAGGGGGTGTGCTGGTAGGGGTGGTAACCCTAACATTGAATTTCCTGAATTTTGTGGCTGTGGCATCTACCCTAACTTATACATTAACAGAGTTTTTTTGCAATGACTTTCCCTTCTTTTTGGAAAAGTGTAATGTAACTGGTATGTGACTGTGAGATCATGAGCCCTCCAGGCCCTGCGCTCTCACTTACACATAAGTACGGAGACATACTGCAGCCCCATAGTACTGAAAAGGAACCCTAATAACACTTATTTGGCAATATCTCAGTAACCATAGCAACTGTGAAAACAAATTCACTGCAGGTGTAATCATGACTTTGAAACCTCCATGGAAGCGCCAGGAGCAAAAAATCCGTATTTCTAATCATTTTTCAGATTCAGGTGCTAAAAGGCACCACAGGTGCCGCAATGTTATCCTATGGGACATTTCTTAAGTTCAGAATGCTGCAACTATGGCAGCGTTAAATTGTTTGGGACCAAACCATAAAAAGGCACATCTGTGGGACCAGAGCTTCCCACCCAAAGCCCCAGCCATTTAGGTGTAGTGAAGTGGCAAAGAATTCCTGTTTTTAGATGTAGTAGTATTGCAAAATTGTGAAAGAACAGGTACAACACTTTTGCGAAATTATCACATCCATTCTGTTGCAGTTTGTGACACTATGGGAGAATGATCACAGAAAAGGCATTGCTGGGGGGGGGGGTTCCCCCCTATAAAACTGTGTTGTATTCCTCAGGCCATGACTAGGTAAACATAACTGTGAGTGTTTACCTAGGGGCACCTAAATTCAAACTACAGCTGTTTTTGTGTACCACTAACTGAAAACAAGCATTTGTCAAGGCCGAATGTTTGCTTGCTGGCATTGGCATTGGTAGTGTAGAAGTTACAGAGCTGCGTAATAGGAATGGCAGTGATGTATTGAACTGAAGCCAACCCCACCACCACCCTGCAAAGAGTGACAGGCATTGGGGTGTGCCTTTGGGTCGTCAGGTATAATGGCCATGCCATTTCACCACACCCCACCCTGCAGACACTGACAAGTGTCACAGTGTTCCTTAGGGTCTTTGGCCCTTATGCGCACCCCATTCCATTAGTGAATACGGTGAGATGGGTGTGATATAGGAGAATGGGGTGAACTTTGGGGCCGAAGAGTCCAAAGCATACCTCGATGCCTCTCACTGGCTGCAGGGTGTGGAATGGTATGAGCATTACAGGCAAGAATCCCAAGTCACACCCCGATGCCTGTCATTCTCTACAGGATTGGGCATTATGGTTGGAAACCCTAATACCTCAGGCATTAGTTGGTATTTTCACTCCAAATTTTCAACATGGTTTTTGTGACCCTACCTCATGAACAGTGGCAATATCAGTTTGCTAGCGAGCTGCTTATACACAGTGACTACGGCATTTAGCACCACAGGTGCAAAACATTCCGAACAGGATGTAAAAATGACAGCTGTACTGTTCATGGGGAGGTGTAAAAATGGCAATGTTGCAAATCTGCAGTAAAAATATTAAAAACTGGTGAAAGTCACGAGCGTACATAGAAACTGTGCAATGCACGCCCGTTATATATTAGGTTGGGGATTTTTTACAGCAGATTGTCAACTCAGGCATTTTAGTGCCTCCGATCATGAACAGTGTCACTGTGATTTTCTTTATCAGTCCCGAACAATGATTTTCCACAGCGACCACGCATCTCTGGGCTGAAAGTGTGAAAACACACTTCGGCCATGTTGTGAAAAATGACAGCTGTACTGTTCATAAGGAAGTGTGGAAAAATGCCACTGGTGAAAATCTGGACTGAAAATATTACAAAGTCATGAACTTATGAGGGTGCATGGAAACTGCGCAATGCTCACTCATAACACAGTCATTTTATGGACTTTTGTCACCAAAGTTTCAACATAGCCATTTTAAGACCTCTGCTCATGAACAGTGTAACTGTGATTTTCGTAATCTGTCCCAAACATTGCTTTCGCACACCAACAGCACCATTGTGTGCTACATGTGCGAAAACACATTTTGGGCGACATGAAAAATGGCAGCTGTACTGTTCATAAGGAAGTGTAATAAAATGGCAATGTTGAAAATCTGGAGTGAAAATATTAAATTTGCAAACTTACGAGCATGCATAGGAACTGCGCAACGCACGCTTGTAAAACAGTCATTTTTAGGAATTATTTCACCAAATTTTCAACATAGTCATTTTAAGACCTCTGCTCATGAACAGTGTCACTGTGATTTTCTTAATGTGTCCCATACATTGATTTTGTACATTAACTGCGCCATTGTGCGCTACATGGGCAGAAACACATTTTGGGCAAGATGTGAAAAATGACAGCTGTACTGCTCATAAGGAGGTGTGGTAAAATGACAATGTTGAAAATCTGGAGTGAAAATATTGCAAATTCGCGAACTTACGAGCGTGCGTAGGAACTGTACAACGCACGCTCGTAGAAACAGTCATTTTTGGAATTTTTCACCAAATTTTCAACATAGCCATTTTAAGACCTCTGCTCATGAACAGTGTCACTGAGATTTTCTTAATTTGTCCGATGACATTGTTTTGCTTTGACTACGCGCCATTGTGCGCTTCTACGAGTGAAACACATTTGGGCAAGATGTGAAAAATGACAGCTCTACTGCTCATAAGGAGGTGTGGTAAAATGAAAATGTTGAAAATCTGGAGTGAAATTATTGAAAATTCATGAACTTATGAGTGTGCGTAGGAACTGCACAATGCACACTCGTGAAACAGTCATTTTTAGGAATTTTTCACCAAATTTTCAACATAGCCATTTTAAGACCTCTGCTCATGAACAGTGTCACTGTGATTTTCTTAATTTGTCACGTACATTGATTTCACACACCGACTGCAACATTGTGTGCTACATGGGCGGAAACACGTTTTGGGTGAGATGTGAAAAATGACAGCCGTACTGCTCATAAGAAGGTATGGTAAAATGGCAATGTTGAAAATCTGGAGTGAAAATATTGAAAATTCTCAAACTTACCGGCGATAGTAGGAACTCTGGCAATGAGCGCTCAGTAAAACAGTCATTTGTGGAATTTTCCACCAAATTTTCAAAATAGGCTTCTTCAGAGCCCACCTTATGAACACTGGCAGTGTTGTTTCATTAATCAGTCCCGAAAGGTGAGTTCGTGCAGTGACTGCGAAATCACCCTTCGGGCCTGAATAATGCCATGACAGTGACATCATTCATGAGAAGGGGTCCCAAATAATTCATGTTGAAAATTTGGTGCAAAAATTCCCAAAAATGCCTGAGATATGCAACAAAGTTGAAAAAACCTTATTTATGCCATTATACGGCTTACCGGCATTTCCTCAGTTCGTGGTCGGCTTTGAAGAGTGCAGACGTGCTTCCAGTCCACCGCAAGATCATCGCTCCAGACCTCAGAGGTAAGTAGGGGGTGTGGGGTGGGGAGGCAGGGTGCGCAGGGTGGGTGCGGTTGTGGGGGTCAGGAGACTGCGCGGGACCATTTTTTTTTTACAGGTTGTTTTTTTTAAATGACGGCTGACATTTGCCACACTGGGGTGGGCTCCCAGCATGGCACAAGGATGGCTGGTTGGGGGTGGAGTGGGCGAGGCGAGGATTGGGCACTCCGTCGGCCATAGCATCTGATTGTCATGCTGGGGTGGGCTCTCAGCGTGGCACCCTGTACTCTGGGGGAGGACAGTGGAGCCCGACTGGGGTTGGGCACCCCATCGGCTATGCTATGAGTTGCCACGCTGGGGTGGGCACCCAGCGTGGCATATGGAAAGGCTTTGGGGAGGGAGTGCAGCACAGCCCGAGCGGATTGGCAACCCGTCGACTATACAGTGCGTGGGGGCAGTACGCAGACTCGCGGTGTGTATTTGTGTGTGTGTGTGTGTGTGTGTGTGGTGGTGTAGGGGGCTGCGCATGAGCAGGCGATATCTGATTGCTGCTCACTGAAGCGTAGCTCCCCCTTTCAACTGTATGCCACTGCATTTTGGAGCTGTCATAAACAGCTCCAGCATGCATTGGAGGACTGGGGCCGCGCCTGCCAACACACTGACTGAACTGGAAGAGGGGGTGACACACCTCCGGAAACTCGGATGATGGCACTATGTTTCTTGCACTTGCGTGCAAGCAAACATAACAAAATGGCAACAGCTCAAAAACAAAACACCAGTGCTCAAAATTTTGCTTTTATGAAAGCTTTTAAAAGCTTTCATGGTGCACATATACTTGTTTCCATAGGCTATAATGGGAAACTTTAAAGTTTAATAACTTTTGAACAAATGAATATTTTTTTCAACAAACCTTCTAAAGACACTTCCTTGACCCAGTTGCCATAGATCCTGAACATTTCAGAGCAGATGGACAAACCATTCGCACTGTAGATACGAGCAAAGAATTAAAAAAATATTGAACATTTTTCACGCTCCGCAACAGAAAACCCGACCAGAACAAAACTTTCCAGATCCAGATATCTATGGTACCACACTGTGCATGCAAACATTCATGCAAATTAGACAAATGGTTGCAAACTTATTAAAGTGCAAAAGTTTTGGGGTTTAACATTAAGCTGACCTGTCAACCCTAACTATAGGGGCATGACTGCACCCTCTCTCTCTCTCTCTCTATATATATATATATATATATATATATATATATTATAGGGGCACAGTCATGCCCCTATAGTTAGGAATTGAAAAAGACAGTTTTATGTTAAACCCAAAATTTTGCACTTTAATAACTTTGCAACCATTCAACTGATTTGCACGAAATTTGGTATGTTCTGTTCTGTGGGGTAGATCTCTGGACCTACTAAGTTTTGTTTTGATTGGATGTGTGGTCTTTGTGCAGTGCATAGTGAAAAAAGTGCATTTTTCGCTTTTTTTCACCAATTTTTGCTGATTTGTGTCCATCGCATTGTGGCCACACAGTTTAGAACTTTGGCCTGAAATTTTCAGGGTAGAAAGAGGTTGCCCCAAAGAACAATCCAGCATTGGTTTGGTGAAAAAAATGTTAATCCATTCCAAAGTCATTTAATTTTGAGTTTTCAGTTTCTAAGCATGCTCAGTTCAGTTTTTTGAATATATATGTACAGTATGTTTTTCTAAAAAGTATTTGGCTCATGATCAAGGATTTTGTCACCTTGTGAATGGGGATTTATAAAATCCCCATTTGTGAGGAAAAATTTCCCTTTTGAGAACCGCCATCTTGTTTTCATTTTTCCCCACAAATAAATTTTTTTACTTGTCCCACGGATGTGTTGTGCGGTAATTGAAGTATGTATTTTGTTTATGGCGACACCCTGTACAAACCCATGGCTTTGGTTTACTTCGGTTTTGTGAAAAAACAGCCATTTTTAATTTTAAAAATCCTTGAACAGCATGCCCCAAGAGGTTGTGGGGGTCAGCACTGTGGGGAGATTCAAGAATGCATGGGATAGAAACAAGGGAGCCCTGACTATGAAGGGCAACTAGAGTGTCAAAATAGGTCTAAAGCAAATGGGCAGACTAGATGGACCTAGCAGTCTCCTTCTGCCATCAATTTCTATGTTTCTATGTTTCTTGTTCATCACTCGCTTCTGATCTTTTTTCACGAGGTGACAAAATCCTTGTTCAAGAGCCCATCCTTGTTCCCAAGGTGTCAAAATCCTTGATCGCCATTTCCAGACCAGATGGCCCTATCTCGCAAACAAGGATTGGCTCATGAACAGGAATTTTGTCAGCTCACAAAAGCGGATTGGCTGGCAAAAAGGGATATCGAAAGCTCACATGGGAATGTTTTTAGACCCCTTTCCTGAGTTGTCAAAATCCTTTCAGTGAGCTGTCAAAATCCCTTTCCTCGAGGCAATCCCTTTTCATGAGCAATCTGAATCCTTGTTCATGAGATCAGGACTAGGCGGGCAAAATCTCACAAACAAGTAATTCTGATGAACGAGGATTCTGAAAGCTCATGAATGGGGATTCACCTTGTGAACAGGGATTTTGACACCTCGCAAACAAGGAATTTAAAAGCTTTTCCAGTGTACTGCCAATAAGTGGTTTTGTCTAGTGGCTTGAAATTTGCAGGGTACAAAAGGGATGTCCCATAAATGTGAATTATGCTGTTTAGTTGCAAAAATTCTCATTGGTTCTATACCTATGCCATTACAAAATGAACATATTTCCCATAGGATAACATTGCGGCGCCTGCTGTGCTTTTCAGTGCCCGTATCTCGGAAACGATTCGAGGTATGGATTTTTCACTCTGGGCAGCTTAGTTCACCTATCTAAGCATGCACATAGGTTTCAAAGTCATAATTACAACTGAAGTGGATTTTTTTTCATAGCTGCTACAGTTACTGGGATATTGGGATATTAGTGTTACAAGGATTCCTTTTCAGCGATATAGGGCTGCTGTATGGCTCCGTAGTTAAGTGTAAGTGGGAGTGCAGGGCCAAGAGGGTCTGTGCTCCCACATATGCATATCATTATGCAAAAATGGGCAGTTTGAAGGGACCGCGGGGCCTGGAGGGCTCGTGCTCCCACCAACACATACCAATTACCAGTTACATTACACTTTCTCAAAAAGTAAGGAAATTCATTGCAAAAAACTTTATTAATGCATCAGTTAGGGTTGAAGTGACAAAAGTATGGAAATGAGATGTTAGGGTTGAGGCCCTAACCCCCCAACCTACCACTCCATCCCCCCATCCTCCACACACAAACAGGCATCGGGGTGTGCCATGGGGTCATTAGGCCTAACTCTCACCCCATTCTCCTATACTACACCATGTCAGCCTGTTTGTACATGGAATGGGATAAGAGTTCAATCAATCAATCAATCAATCAATCAAAATCTTTATTTATCCAGGCGGTCATCATTGAGTAATGCTCATTTGCAAGATGGACCTGGTTAGAACATATTCACAAAGTTGAACAGACCACACAGTGATATTACATTCATGATTTGAACAGAACCACACAATAATATTACGTTCGAGTAAAAGGTACACCAGATACTACAGACATAGATAAGAGTGTACAATGCATAAGTTCATATAGTCATAGAATAGTACTGGCAGGGTACAAGGTACAATACACCTATACATACAGAGCGGAGACTACGGGGATGGGGCAATGGGGTTGAAAACGAAGAAGTAATGCAGGGGAAGGAAGTGCTTGGGTGGCAGAATGGATCAAGGGGAGTAGTGGGAGAGGACGGGTTATGAGGGTAATGAATAAGGGCACAGGGTGGGGGAAGAAAGGTAGTGCTAGGGTGTAGGAAGGGAAAAGTGGAACACTGGGTACATAGGATGGAAAGGGAAGCAGCTAAGAGGGTTATCTCGACCAGAGATTTGGGGGGCTCCAACTCAAAGAAGGGAGACTGGGAGAGGAAATATAATGATGTGTCAGTAGAGCTGGAGAGAGGACACCTAAAACTAGGGGGAGGCAAGACAATGTGACAATGACTATGAGCGGGTCTGAGCAGGAAAGTGATCCAAGGTGGGCATAAGAGCAGGTCCTGGAAGTGCAAAACAGTTGCACACTTCTTTGATTGTGCAGGAGTATAGCACCTTGAAGGCAGGTAGTGAAACAAGAGTACTCAGTTTAAGGGTTCTTTGTAGGTTGTTCGATAGGGTGGGCAATGCAAAGCTTATTGCTGCTCTGCCAAACCAAGATTTTGCTTTAGGTACTTTGAGAGTGACAAATGAGTAGCTTCTAAGTGCATAGTTTCCTATTTCTCTTAAGGGAAGGCAGCCAGAGATGTAGAGGGGTAATTTTTTGTGATTGCTTGAAAGGTCCAGATTGCAGCATTTTTGTGGCACCTAAGTTTAAGAGAGGTCCACCCCACAGCAGTGTACGCCACACAGTGGTGTGTGGCAAAGGGAAGTCCTGTAATAAACCTCAGGGCTCTGTGGTAAAGCGTGTCCATTTTTACCAAGTAAGAGCTAGGGCACTGACTGTAAGGGAAATCCGCATAATCAACCAGTGATAGAAAAGTGGATTGGACTAATCGTACCTTGGCATCACTGGTGAGAAATCGGTTGATTCTAAAGAAGAGTCCTAGCCTCTGTCGGAGTTTTTTAGTAGGTCCTCACTATGTTTGATGAAGGAAAGTCTGTGGTCAATTCATACTCTCAAATACTTGAATTTTGCTACAAATTCTAGTTTTTCTTCTAGGATTGTGGTGATTTGAGGAACTGACCCACAGGATGCCGGGTTGGCTACATGGGCAAATGGGGAAAAAAGCATCGCTTTTGTCTTTTTAGCATTCAGGAGTAGCTTTTTATAAATTAGTTGGCTTTGCAGGAGGTTGAATTCGGATTGGAGATCATTACAAGCAGCTTCAGGCGTTGGTCTACTTACATAGAGTACAGTATCATTTGCGAACAAATGGATGCTGGCATTTTTAATGCAGTTGTGGATATTGCTAATGTAAATTGCAATTAGAAGGGGACCTAAAATAGATCCCTGTGGCACCCCTCTTTGGAGGGGTTTGAGAGGGGACAGGTCACCTTCAGCTTTAACTTGCTGGAGGTGCCCTGTAAGATAATCAGTAAACCAGCACAGAGAGGAGGAGTCCACACCTATGGTTTGTAAGGAGGAAAGGAGAAGGCTGTGATTGACTGTATCAAAAGCCTTGCTTAGATCCAGGAAGACCGCACAGATAAAGTTTCTACGGTCAAGTTCTTCCTGCCAGTCATTAGTTACTTTAGTGAGGGCCGAGATGGTGCTATGTTGAGCTCTGAAATGCGACTGCATAGGGTTTAATAAATTGGTTGCTTCAAGATAAGACCTTAGTTGTGCATTTACAATTTTCTCCAGAAGTTTTGACAGCACTGGGAGGAGAGAAATTGGCCTATAGTTGTTGAGATCACATGGGTCACCTGATTTAAACAGAGGGATGACATGTGCTGTCTTCCACACAGGCAGCATGATGCCCTTGGGCCTAATGATCCCATGGTATACCCCAATGTCTGTTGATGTGTGGAGGATGGAGGTGGGGTGGTAGGTTGCGGGGCTTAGGGGCTCAACCCTAACATCTCATTTCCATACTTTTATCACTTCAATCCTAACTGATGCATTAACAACGTTTTTTGCAATGAATATATAGATACTTTATTGCAAAAAATATCCATTAATGCACTAGTTAGGGTTGGTACCATGCCTATTAAAGCATGGAAATATGCTATTAGGATGTTATCAATGCCAACACATCACACCCACCCTGCAGAAACTGACAGGTGTCGGGGTGTGAGTTGGAGTCATCAGCCCTAATACTCACCCCATTCCATAAGTAAATAAGTTGAAATGGGCACACTGTAGGAGAAGGGCTGATGACTCCAACTCACCCCTCCCCAACACCTGTCAATCTCTGCAGGGTGGGGGTGGTAGCATTAGTGATGATGACTGCAAGGCACCTTCCCAATGTCTGTCAGCCTCAGCAGGGTGGGGGTGGTGTGTTAGGATTGGTAACACCCTAACAGCATATTTCCATGCTTTAATAGGCATGGTGCTAAGCCTAACTAGTGCATTAACAGAGTTTTTTGCAATGAATTTCCCTTCTTTTTGAGATAGTAAAATAGTAGAATAAAGTCAATGGAAGCATGTAACTCTGGCATTTTCAGGAACTTTTTACCATATTTTCAACATGGCCATTTGGGAACCACACCTCATGAACACTGGCACTGCTGTTTTGTTAATCAGTCTCAAAAGTTGATTTCGCACTGTGACTGTGCCATTCTGCACCACAGGTGTGAAAACATGTTTTGGGCAGGATTTGAAAAATGTCAGCTGTATACTGTTCATGAGGAGGTGTGAAAAATGGAAATCTGGAGTGAAATATGAAAAATTGGTGAAGCTATGAGTGTGCATAGAAACTGCTCAATGCACACTTGTAACACGGTCATTTGTTGGAATTTTTTCACCTAATTTTCAACATGGGCTTTTTGGGACCTCCTAGCATGAACATTGACAGTGTGATTTCATTAATCCATCCCAAAAGTTGATTCCATACAGTGACCGTGAAATCACCTTATGGGTCTGATTAAGATGATGACATTGAAAGTGTTCATGAGGTGGGGTCCCAAAATACCCATGCTGAAAATTTGGTTCCAAAAGTTGAAGAATGCCCGAAATAGCAACATAAGTTCAAAACACCATAAGACAGCCATTATACGGCACTTACCTTGATTCTTCAGTTCGTGGTTTGACTTTGAAGAATGCAGACATGTCCCAGTCCAGAGAAGATCGCAGCTGCCAACCTCCAGAGGTAAGCATGGAATAAGGAGGAGTGTGGAGAGGTGGGTGAACAGAGGGAGGATGAGGATGTGGGAGGAGGATGTGGGGAGACAACGAGGGACCATTTTCTTATTTCCAGGTATAAAAAAATTAAAAAAGACATTGGGGGATAATTTTCTTTTTATTACAGGTATTAACATGTCTCAGGACACTGGGGTGGGCTCCTCAGTATTCCGTAGTACCAGGGACTGGCACATGTAACTGGGGACACTGGGAGTTGGCTACTCAGTGTCTCACACAGTGTGGGGGGTAGTGCCAACACAGGGATTGGGTACCCCGATGTTGGCAAAGTTGTGTTTCATGTAAGACATTATTCCATTCCCAGGCAGCTGACTACCTCAAAAAAAACTTGTGTAAGCAGAATCCTAATTTGAACAGCAATTCTGCATTGAATTGCACTCAATGTAGGATTCCTTAACGATACACATTTCTTCATCGTAACAGTATTACTATGCTACTTTATATTAAAAAGTTCAATCTTGGGGTGGCGCTAATGAGCACGATCGAGTAAGGAAGCTTTCTCTCTCGCTCCTCAAACCACCAAGAAAATGTATTATTAAAAACTACTTTTACCTCACTTTAAAGTACAAGAAAAGTGACTCCACGCACGGTGGAAGACCATGGACGAGTATTTAACTCCTGGATCATCCAAAAGCTCTCGCACTGCAGGGAAAAATCAATGAAAACAACCGCCAGTGGTACAGGTGGAAAATGCAGGGCCTATCTCGCTCTCCGTGGCCGAGGTCTGTGCTGTGGGCCGTGAAGTAACACAACAGGTTCTGGCGGCTCTGGAACCCTGTCTTACTAGCCTGGCATCTAATTTTGATCATAAACTCCAGGAACTTGTGGATCTGCATGCGTCCCATGCAACAAGGCTAACCGAAATGAAGCAAAGAATATCTGATGTCGAGGATGCCACAGCTCCATTCCCTGAACAAATTGCTGCCCTGCAAAAAGAATTAGCGGATTTTAAAGAGCAGTTCGATTATCAAGAGAACTACCAGAGGCATCTGAATTTACAACTCCAGGGCTTGCCAGAGGGGCTTGAGGGCACTGATGTTTTATATTTCTGTGCATGGACTCTACCCAAGATGCTGGGGCTCTCTCCCAAAAATGGAAAAATAAAGCTTGAGAGAGCACATCGGGCTGTAGCTCCAAAATCCCCACCGGACCAACCACCACGGCAAATAGTGATGCAGTTCCACAATTTTCAAGATAGGGAGCTGGTGTTGAAAGCTTACAGAAATATGTTTACTCTACAATATAAAGGACATAAGCTGAAACTGTTCCAAGACTACTCCAATCATCTACTGAAGAAGCACCTGGCCTTCAATTCGGTGATGGCACAACTACATGAGGCTCAGGTTGAATGTTTCATGCTGTACCCTGCAGCCTTAAAGATTAAGCACAAAGAGGCTATTTATTCCTTTTGGGAGGTGCAGAAAGTGGAGGCCTTTGTAAAGGACCTTAAGAAGAAAATGGGGTGAGGTGAATAGAGTTCTGGTAAAACACAGGATCTGCTGCTCAGTTTGATTTGTGCCTGGAACCAAGCTCTACACTGTACTGGAATGTTAAGGTACTCTCTTGGTTTGGTTTGATGGGCCCACAGTTGCAGGCAGGCGGGAAGACGCCATCGCAAACTGTCATAGATGGCCTTGCTCCATCTTTAGAGTTGTTTTGTGTTGGAGTGTGAGACTGGCCTAGCCCGGACATGTACGTATAGTCTGTTGGTCCCTTTATCCATATCGGAAGTATGGTGCCAGAACGGAGGGCTCTCTTCACCTTATAGCATTCTGTTGTCCCTAACCCCTTTTTTTTCCTATCCCTCGCCCTCTTATGAGGATTAACTTCAAGTATGTCTGGCCCTAGGAGATCCTGCTGCTTTGTGTGGCAACTGGGAACTTTTTCCTGCTGAACTTTTTATATGCCTCTGGATATGTAACTGGGACTTTGCTTCTTTATGAGGGCATAAGAATGGGAGCTGGTATTAACGAGGAATATAGGGGTGCCCAAGGGTTGAGGTGATGGACTGATTCTATACTGTGTGAATGCTTTGGGCATAAGCTACTGGGAAATTCTGGGCCTAAAACATGTAATGGGCTGAATTAATGGGGGAGGGAAGGAGGATATAGGAGTGAGGGGAACGAGCTCATGGACGAGCTACACCTAGAGTGATTAACAGAGGGGGCCGGGGGGCTTTAAGAGGAGTTGTGTCATTTTCTAAACATGCATCTATATAGCCAAAAGCGAAGGTCTGATAAGGTTCTTGGTGGGAGGGGTGTTGGAGATGCATTCTTGCGATAATGGTTGGGAAGGAGTGTAAAATTCTTGCTATAATCAATTCTGGTTACAACAGGGGGGATTATTTGTTGTTATAAAAGTTTCTAAGAAAATGGGGGGATGTTTGCATTGTATATAGTTTTTGTGTTCTGTTTGTTATATTGTTTGATGTTAAGCTTGAGATCCATAGGTGAATATAGAAGGTCTGATGCACATACTGATATGTTTAAGGGGACTTGGATGTAGGGTAAGCGATTGTTGAAGGGAAGATGGCGTATGCACCATGGCTAACCCCATAGGGTTAAATATAGTGTCTTGGAACGTTAGGGGCATATCCACCCCAATTAAATGCACCATGCTGTTGACTGCTCTTAAGCATCAGAATGTAAATGTTGCACTGCTGCAAGAGACCCACCTTACTATTAAGGAGCACACTAAATTAAAAAAGAGTTGGGTGTGGGACTGCTGGGCAGCATCTTTTTCGTCCCATAAATGTGGGGTGGTGGTACTCCTCCACAAACGGCTACCATTTCAGGTACGCAGGGTGGTGACTGACCCTGAACATGGTCGGTATGTCTTTGTAGTGGGGGAACTATGGGGGGAAACATTTACATTTGGGAGCGTGTATGCGCCTGCAGTGCATGATCCTATATTTTATCAATCCCTCATAGCACAATTAATGGGGGAGCAGTTCCCAGGATTGATTCTGGGTGGGGATCTAAATTGTCTGGTGAGTCCTGACCTAGACCACTCGGAAGGAAGAGGAGTCTGCAGGGGTGCTATATGCATGTGGATGGCAGGGATGGCTGATTTAGATCTGGTTAATGTGTGGAGAACGGCTAATCCCACTGCACGGGAGTATACATTTTTCTCGCATCCCCATAAGACATGGTCAAGGTCGGATTACATTTCTATTCTGAGGGCCTGGTATTTCAGGCTTCTCCAGGCAAAACACAGCCCTATACATATATCAGACCATGCTATGGTGCTTGTGTCCCTGGTGTCACGAGATGCGGGGGTCAACCCTCCAGCATGGAGATTTCCCAACTACTTGTTAGCCAATAAGACATTTAAGGAATATTTACAAGATCAGTGGAAGCAATATGTTCAGAATAATCTTGAAACGGCTCCCTCACAAGCGGTGTTTTGGGAAGCTGGAAAAGCATATATGAGAGGATCTGTTATTAGTTATGTGGCTCACCACAAACGCAAGCTACAAGAAAAAACGGAAAATCTTGAGCAGCATCTTGGGGTGTTGGAAAGGTGGGTGGCAAAGGGAGAGGGAGGTGATGCTGCACCTGGGCTCCTGGCAGTCACCAGGGAAGCTCTAAACAATCTGCTGGTGGGAGAGGCATGGAAAACATGCCTGTTTGTGCATAAACATTTTTATGAATAGGGAATAAACCCAGCACTATGCTGGCTAATCTTATTAGAGGGAAATGGAACATGCATTTGATTACAGCGGTCAGGGGTCCAGATGGTAAGCTTGGGACAGATAAGAAGTTTATAAGGGATAGATTTAAACACTTCTTTGAGGAGCTCTACCAGAGCCAGCCTGTGGATGTATGGGCCAGTATGCACTTATTCTTAAATGAGGTAAAATTGCCCAAACTGTCCACGACTAAGCAAAACTGGCTATACTATAAGGTTATGAAGACGCACTTGGTTAAACACCTAGCAAGGTTATTTAATGAGGCTAGAGAGGAAGAAGGATCCCTGCCCCAAACCTGGAGTGAGGCGGTCATTAACTTGATTCCAAAGGAAGGCAAGGATTTGCTTGATTGTGCATCCTTTAGACCAATATCCTTTCTGAATTGCGACTCTAAGATTTTCGCTCAGGTGCTGGCTAACTGCCTGGATAAATTATTACCGGGACTGATTCACCCAGACCAGACCAGGTTTATATGGGACAGATACTCCTACCATAATATGAGAACTCTGCTGAATGTAATTTGGGGAGCCTCAAATGGGTATGGACCTGTCAACATATTATCTATGGATGCTGAAAAAGCATTTGACCAGGTTGAATGGCAGTACTTAATGGAGGTCCTGGCCTGGTTTGGTCTGGGTGAAGCATTTGTAGGACTGGTTCATCTGATATATAGCGCATCCACAGCAAGGGTATTGGTTAATGGTGCCCTCATGGATGGGTTTGCGCTGCACAGGGGAACTAGACAGGGGTGTCCGCTGTCACCCCTTCTCTTTGCCTTGGCCCTAGAACCCCTAGCCATTGCAATAAGAGAGCACCCTGAGATTTCTGGCATACTGGGACAATCGGGGAGAGCATGTGAACTTTCTTTGTATGCTAATGACATGCTCCTGTACGTTACCAAACCAGATCAATCCATGCCACCGCTTATTCACCTAATAGGCCAATTCTCTAAATTCTCGGGATATAAATTAAATCTAACTAAGTCAGAGGAACTCTGAATAGGTGAGGAAGGGGTTGAAGCAGGGGCGGGGACTAAAGACTGGGGTTTCCAGAAGGTCCACAATTCATTTGTATATCTAGGTATAAAAATTGGGAAAAATATAAAAGGGCTGTATGAATTAAATTATACCCCTCTACTGCGCACAGTTGTGGCTGATCTGGAAAGATGGGCTATCCTACCTTTAACATGGCTAGGTAGAATAAATCTACTCAAGATGAATATTCTACCACGACTGTTGTATAACATTCAGATGCTCCATGTAGGGCTCACTTGCACAGATGTGAAGCACCTGGACAGAGCATTCTTGGACTTTTTGTGGCAGGCAAGTGACCACGTACAAGCCTCACACATCTAAAGTCGCCACTTGATAAGGGAGGTTTACAGTTACCATACATCAAAAATTATCAACTCGCTATTCAGTGTCGATACTTGCAGGACTGGGTAGGTCGACCATGGGAAGCAGGTTGGTTAGACCTGGAAGAGGGGCTGCCTGGGTCGGATAACTGCCTATTTATCAGGGAAATGTCATATGGCATACTTGAACCTCTCTAAACCAAATCCCCTGGTTAGAGCAGTGCTAGACTGCTGGGGATGTCTGATCAGACATGGGAGAATAGACTGGGGGAGACTCTTCTTCTCCCAATTGCTGGGAATCCGTTCTTCATACCAGGACTGGTAGACCCAGGCTTTAGGGAATGGGAGAAGGAAGGGATAATGTGTATAAGGGATTTATATGTAAGAGAAGGATTAGATACATTTGACCATATACGGGAAAAGACAGGGCTGGGACATAACCACTTCTTCCATATCTTCAGCTATGAGCATACTATAAATCCCTGGGGAGGAAGGAGGGTATGAGCACTAAGTGGGAGCCACTTGAACATCTGATACAAGAAGGCAGGCATAACCCTAAGGGCACCATATGCAGAGTGGCTAGACCGGGCAGGCAATATGTCACAGGATATGTCACAGAAAACCAGACAACTTTGGGAAAGGGATATGGAGGTCTGCATTATGGAGGATACATGGAGGGTGATGACCAAGCTGCACCAGGGGATATTGGTCTGTAATAAATATAAAGAATCTTTTTACAAGTTCTGCCACAGACTATATCGCCCACTCTTAAATGTCAGTAAATACAATCCCTCGGTCTCTCCGATATGCCCCCGTTGTAATGTGGGGCTGGCTTTCTATTATCATTACTTTTGGTCCTGCCCCAACTTGCAAAAATTCTGGAGGGAGGTACTGAGGGAGGTTCAGACAGTGGCAGGCAGGGGCCTCCCAGTCTCCATTGGTGTCATTGTTTGGTGTGGAGAATGTGGATGGGGAGGAATGGGCCCCATTGCCCAGGTGGCTCAGAGTCACATTGGTGATGGCCAGACATTGCATCTTGAATACATGGGTGTCGTCAACCAAACCTACTATACAACAGTGGAAAGCACTGATATTACAAGCTCTCACCCTAGAAAGACTCACCTATGTATTACAAGACAGGGGACAGCTGGTCTATAAAACATGGCAACCATACCTGAATGCTCTAACACCAGCTGAGTGCCTGACTCTGGGAGAGGGATGGGCATAGTGGGGGGGGGGTAGTGAATAGTGCTGAACCTCTATGGAAGTGTGTGAGAACCCTGTTGACTGAGTCACCCTAATAACTCTCATAAAGGAAATTTACTTTTATTAAAAAAAAATTATTTTCCTTTAAATGCATTATATTGTATCATATTGTGTTAATGAGCTGTCTTTTACCATCATGAAATTGGTTCTCTTTGTACATAAGTTCAGTACTGAATGTATTTGTTTGTCTGATTTGTTATTGTCTTAACAGGTCAGTCTGGCCTATTTGTTTATGTATTTGAAAACCTAAATAAACATATGATGCAAAAAAAAAAAGTTCAATCTCTTGTTTGTTCATACATAGTACTGTATTACTATTTTCTGCACCATAGGATACAATGAGACCAGTGGTGGTGTGTGGTGTGTTACACTGCCATAAGGTTGGTATTTGCCTGGATATATTTTTTCCCTGGTTCGAATCTGAGCTTAGGCTGTATGTGGACATATAATATTCTTGCAAATGCTTATTAAAAACATAATATTTTTAATACTGTTTTATATTAAGCACGTTAAGCTAATAATTATCCAAATACTACCTTCCAGGGTCCTGGGGGATTCCTGAAATAAACCTCAGGGTGGGGAGGGCCATAGGCTTAGAGGGGTAGGTGAGCTTGGCACTGGGCTGGTCATCAGGGATTTGAAATGGGACTTGATCAGAGCCTTGCTTGATTTGAGGTGATGATGGCAGTGACTTTGGAGGGGAATGTGTTCCAGATAGTAAGTAGTCTGTAGTTCATAGAGGCTTGACCTAGGTAATGCTTATAACATGTAACATGGAGGTGATCTCCTGCTCACATCTATGTGAATACGTGCAGTTTGCTGAGGGGGAAAAAAGGTCAGATAGCTATTGATCCAGTTTGTCTGAATAACTGAATACCAGAAAACATTGTGCCATTAGCCATGTAACTGTATGCACTTCTAGCTAAACCTGTCTCAATATTAGCAAATATTGTACTATTGATAATGGGTAACACAGATTGTTGACCAAACCTTAGTATTCTTCTTTTTTTAAGTTTGGTTTTTCAACTGAAATGTTTATTAAATTTTCAGACATACATAAACATATAGGCAACAACAAGAGAAAGAAGAGAAAAAGAAAAGAAGAAGAAAACCCAACAGCCTCAAACAGGTACATACATGGTACTTGACAATCCTAAATTCTTACACAATCTGTACAGTCAAGTCTGACTAGCTTATCACAGTGCAAGGTACATAATTTCATATAGGTATTTTATCAATTTTGGTGAGTATTTATTCTGTCTCATATAATAAACCAAAATAAAACGTTTTAGGTGTTCACAGTGTGATGTAAAGATAAGTTCTGTTGTAATTTTGGGGGCTTATTTTTTTATTTTTTACTTGCTTATATGTTACATTTTGGCATGCAATTGTTTTATCCAAGGTCATTTTCTTGTCACTGGCTGTATTCTCAACTAACAGAGCTCTGAGCAGAGTTGAAGCTGGCTTCTACTGGTTTTCTCTTACCTCACTCTTGAAGCATGTGTCTTTGGGAGTTTTTTTCACTTGACTTATTATTTAGTGAGTAGAAATCCTAGTGTTTTGTTATTCATTAAACTGATACATGGTATAACATATGTGGGTTGAACTCTCTGCCTGTTGTTATCTCTGGACAACCTTTGACCTTTAAACTTGGTTCACCTGAAAGCACACTTAATATATTCAAGCTCTCTGACGTCACTTTAATTTTGTTTTTGAATGCCTGTTTTAAACCAATGAGAATTATTTCAGTTTTTTCTGCATGTTCTAAGTGTTACTAATATGAGATTTTCTAAATAACTGTCCTTAAGCTTCCGCAGAAGGACTTGTTGGTGTGAAAGTTAAAGCTATGTGTTCCTTTTGTAAAATTCTTGTTGGTCCAATAAAAGGTATCAAACCATTTGTTCTGGATTTGGTCTTACTAGGACCAATACGGCATTAAACAGTTTGTTTGTCAACATGGAAGATACCATAATTCACCACAAAATATGGCAGTTGCATAACATTAAGAAGAAACTAGCACAGCTAGACAGTGACATCTATTTTTCAGCCCAGTGCAAAAAGAATAAAATAATCCCTAGATGTCTAACTATTTGGAATCCATTGATAAACACAGATACAGTAATTCTACATATGCTGAACAACTTTGTCGTAGGAACTCTGAGAAACTGATTAATCACAGGATCCATAGCTCATATGCAAAGGAAGCATTTTTGAAGAGACAGTTTAATGGAATTGTTGCCCCATTGGAGAAGATGTCTGGTGCCCAGTTCCTGACTTCCTGCATGAGATACACATGAACTACCAAAGAACCTTAAGAAAAGCCATGCTTATTAAAAACAAGAAGTTAAATACCCTTCAATGTGCCATACTTGCTAACAACAATGAAGAACAGAATAGAGTGATTGAACAATGAAGCCATACAGATGGGTACCTTTCAGTTGTTAATTTGTCCAAGCACACACTGACTACTGGGGATTTAAGTATACTTTCCAAAGGCCTCACTTTCTGCCCAACAAAACTACTGGACAGAATATAGTTTTGTGGTGAAATGGAGGAATACTTCCACAGATTGTGACTTAAAGAATATTTTTCCAGCAGAGAAGAAATCACAGGCAGTGAAGAAGTTCTAAATAGTAACAATTTAATAGATAAGAAAAAGAAACAACATGACCGCCCCCAGTGGCCATAATAAGAAACTGGACAATTATATCCATTGCTTTCGTCCGAGAGTGACTGGTGAAATTCTTAATAGGCAGAAACAAGCCCACTACAACCTCTCTCTCCATTGGAATGCAGGGCTATGCAGACACTGAAATCGAACCACAATATTGTCATAAAAAAGCTGACAAAGGTTCTGCAGTGGTGATATTGAACCAAGAAGACTATATTAAGGAAGCCAACAGATGGCTAAGTGACCATACGTACTACAGAGAACTGGAAAGTGATCCCACAACAGAATATAAATGAGAACTACAGGGTTTGGTTAAATCATTTCCAAACCATGTCCAAGACAGAATAACTGCCCTCATCCCTGATGAACCCAAGCCTGGGACATTCTACATGCTACCTAAAATACATAAACCTGGTAACCCAGGAAGACCCATAGTCCCTGGTAATGGAACCCTGACAGAGGGAATCTCAGATTTTGTAGAAGCTATTTTAAAACCTCTGGTTATAAAAAGGGACAATTACTCACTTCCTGCATGATATCCTTTTAGCCACGATGGATGTAACATCCCTCTACACTCATATACCGCATACAGATGGCATTTCAGCTTGCCTTAAATACATGTATGAGAGAGGATTGGACCACAACATCGAACCTGACATCGTGGGGGAACTTGCTAAATTCATTCTGACACATAACAACTTCAGCTTTAATGGGAAACATTATGTTCAAACTATGGGAACAGCAATGGCACCAGGATGGCTCCACAGTATGCTAATCTCATTATGGCCAATTTGAAGGAGGATGTTTTAAAGCACTGTACACACAAACCACTCACTTACTTCCATTACATTAATGATTTCTTTATCATTTGGACAGAGGACACTGACACACTTAAGGATTTTTATCAGGAACTTAATTATCTCCACCCAACCATTAAGCTTTCCCTTGAATATTCTGCCACCAGTGTTAATTTTCTGGATACCACTGTCACCATCAAAGATGGAACACTACATATATGCATTTACAGGAAACCAACAGACAGATACTTACACAGGAAAAGTAATCACCCGAGTCACACAAAAAAATCTGTCATGTATAGTCAAGCAATTTGGTACCACCGTCTCTGTTCAAATGAGGAAGACAGAGATAGACATTTGGCTATGTTGAAAAACACCTTTATTGAGCAGGGACACTCTTCCAGAAAAATTGAAAGGGCAGTGCACTGTGCTACACAAGAACACCTACTGCAATATAGTGTATGACTAGACGCTGTTACCAATAGAAATCAATGAGGTCTAAAATGTTGTTCTGCATTGGTAGTAATGTCCATAGTGCAGCAGAATGACTTTTCATTCTGCTGCACTACGGACGTCACAACAGAATGACCGTGAGCTAGAGTGCAAGAAAGCAGTTCGTTCTACCTGACACTGTGGTCCATTGCCTACAACTGACATTTCAGTTTAAAAAAAACAACTCTGATTCTAGTCACAGACATACGGGCGTAGCAGTTTGATTAATTAATGCTAATGTGGAGGAATTGTGCAGGGTGTGGGAAGTACTTCCTGAAATGTCAGATGTCGCAGTGCAATCTGAAATGGGGACCCTCTTTTTTTGTTTTCTCAGAGTTCCCCCTTCAATTAACATGGTGGTGTGGTCAGTATTTTCTACTAGAATGAGCAACGAGAGGATTTGGAGCTCCAGTCTCTGTCTTTCGGATGAGACATTAAACCGAGGTCCCATCTGCCTGGATTGGTGGTAATTCAGGTGGATGTTAAAGATCCCATGGCACTTATCGAAAAGGGTAGGGGAATTTCCACAGTGTCCTGGCCAAATTTCCCTCATTCACATCAATGGAGACTGGGAGGCCCCTGCCTGCCACTGTCTGAACCTCCCTCAACAGCTTAATCAGGTTCAAGGTCAGTTGACATTCATCTGTATCCCCCTCCCCTTGGTTGTGCCTGTAAATAGGCAGGATTTGTCTAGTGCACTTACCCGGTCAACAAAAACTAAATAAAATAAATAAATAAATAAATAAATACTGTGTTCTGTATTTTGAGCTACTGCTGTAAGTCAAAAGCTAAGGTGATTTCTCCCTCCCTGCTCCGGTTTTGTGTCTCCACAACTCCAGGCCACCGCGGTGGTAGACACAGGACATATCCGTGGCAACTGACTGAATGCACATCACTTGGGACCTTTTTTTTGTTTGCGCCATATTCAGTCAGCATAAAGAACTTAGTGAAGTATCTGTGTTTGTGCAAGATACCCATTTGCTTCATGTTTTATTTTGTGGCAGTGCATCATCTGGTTATACACTATATAGAACAGTGTATGCCTTGCTATACAAAACAAGGTTAATCTCAACCTCATGGTTACTATGCTGACCGTGAGACCTCTCGAGCTTCACTCTCGAGGTCATCTGGTCTGCATAGTAACCACTCGGTTGAGAATAACCTTGTTGTGTATAGCGAGGCATACACTAGCCTATATATATAATGAAAGGACCACTACTAACAGAGTACCTTTAGTAGTCACGTATCATCCTGACCTTGAACTTCTACGTAAGATTATTATGGACCTACACCCAATAATCAGTGAGGATGAAACCTTTAGTTGTATTTTTCAAGAACTGCCACTACTATCTTTTAAACAACCACCCAATTTAGCCAACCTGATTATTAGGAGTAAACTTGAACCTGAACAGAGTGCCATGACATCATGGGTTCACAGCGGTAAGGTCATGTCAGACAAATCTAATAGATTTCTTTGACTGGGTGACCAAAGTAGTAGACCAGGGAGGGGGCTGTGGACATGGCCTACCTAGACTTTAGCAAGGCATTCGACACAGTCCCACACAAAAGATTAATAGTCAAATTAACCAGCCTGGGAGTGGGTCCCAGAGTGGTAGCCTGGGTAAAACATTGGCTGGACAACAGGACACAGAAGTTAATTGTAAATGGAGTCCACTCTGAAGAAAGGGGGGTTACTAGTGGGTACCACAGGGTTCAGTATTGGGTCCAGTCCTTTTTAATGTCTTTATCAGTGACATTGCAGAGGGACTGGAAGGAAAAGTATGCCTTTTTGCAGATGACACAAAGATCTGCAACAAGGTTGATACACAAGGAGGCGTGAAAAGGATGAAAAGTGATTTGGCAAGGTTGGAGGAATGGTCAGAAGTATGGCAGCTAGGATTCAATGCAAATAAGTGCAAAATAATGCACCTGGGAAACAAGAACCCAGGGGAAGAATACACAATGGGTGGAGAGGTAGTAACAACAACAAAAAGGAAAGAGACCTGGGGTAATCATATCAGATGACCTTAAGGTTAGTAAGCAATGTGAGAAGGCAGTAGGGAGGGCTGGGGTATACTGGGATGTATAGGGAGAGGCATCATCAGCAGAAAACAGGAAGTTGTTATCCTCTATACAGACAGTTGGTGAGACCCCATCTGGAGTACTGTGTCCAGTTCTGGAGACCCCATCTCCAAAGGACATAGACAGGATAGAGGCAGTCCAGAGGAGGGCAACTAAAATGGTGCAGGGTCTGGAGAGAAGCCGTTATGATGAGAGACTAAAGGAGCTTAATATAATACCTTGAGGAAGAAGAGGGGGGACATGATAGAAATCTTTAAGTATCTCAGTGGAATCAACAAAGTCCAAGAGGGTAGCATCTTTCAGAAAAAGAGACGCAAGAACAAGGGGACACAATTTAAAGATAGAAGGGGGGGTTCTAGGGGCAATGTGAGGAAGTATTATTTCACAGAGAGGGTAGTGGATGCATGGAACAGCCTTCCTGAGGAGGTTGTGGGGTCTAAAACTGTGGGAGAATTCAAGAATGCATGGGACAGACATAAGGCAATTCTTGTGGGGGGTAGGAAGAAATAGGCTGTTGGTTAACTAGGATCTGTGGCCTATCCTGTAGGTAGGGAAATGGTCAGACTAGATGGGCCTAGCGGTCCTTATCTGCCATCAAAGTCTATGTTTCTATGTTTCTATGACATCATATGGCATACAACCCTGTAATAAACATAGATGTAAAACTTGTGAGCACATTTTCACTTCAGACTATGTGGCTAACTCACACAACAGACAATTCAGGATATTGGGTAATTATTCATGTACATCAAGCTATGTTGTTTATCTTATTCAATGCAGGAAATGTCCATGCACAGGGTATGCAGGGGAGATGAAATGACAACTCTGCACTAGAATGAATTCACACAGGTATGATATTAATAGGAAGATGAATGACAAACCAGTGGCACAACACTTCTCTCAGGATGACCACTCAATCTCAGATATGTTTGTGATAGTCTTGAAATGACATTTCAACAGTACATAACAGAGACGAGCTTGTGAGATCAGACTTATGTTACTTCTTAATACGGTGGAAGATGGCATGAACATTGTTGTTGAATATATGACACATTGCACATAAACTTACATGGACCTTTACTTCAAAGGATGGACATACATATTTCAGGTTTTTAGCAAGCCTTGGACTTTGACTCTTATACTTATATAGTCCCTCTTAACTGGTTATCTACAGGTTGGCTTCTCACATTAGTATTGTGTAAATGTGTGCGTGTGTGTGTGTGTGTGTATGTGTATGTGTATGTGTGTGAGTTTGTGTATGTGTTTATGTGTGTGTTGCGGCGGGGGTAGAAGAAGTGTGGCACATTGAATTTTTAATATGGGTATTTGAGGTGGGTGGTTATGTGGGTGTAGTTGATGTGAATATTGTAGTGATCTTGAGGTAAATTTATGTTCAGGTACATGACATTATGGTGTCATAGTGGGTAGGATTCTGGGCTCATATTATAGTGGACATTTACTTCCTTCTACTAGTTCTGTAGTTTGAGTATATACTGTTATGTGTTTACATTCTGTACTTATTAGGATGCATTGTCTCATTTACATGGGGGGGTTCATGACAGGTGTAATTCCTATCTGGGTAACTACTGTAGTGATTGGTGCAATTGATGGTGTATTAGGATTCATGTACATATATTTCCTTTTTAGTAGTTACTTTCCCCGGGGGGGATGTAATACCTAGGAATTTTTGTTTAAATTCCTTAGACTGGTTCTGTAAATGTATTATTTCTATTATACAAGGAGAATTTATTAAAATATGTACATATCAGACTGCATAGTCTCAATTTCTTGGGGTCCTTGACTAGTACTTCTTTGTATCTGGCACTTACACTGACAATTGATATTATCATGTATAAAATCTTGTTACAACACTGAAGGCCTTAAGGTTTCTGGAACATAATAGCTGGTTGAGAGTGTGCTGGGAATATATCTCCAGCTAGTTTTACATTCACCAGTATGATACACTTACTCATGTTGGGTAAACATCACTTTAATCCTTCTATATGCAATGTAAAGATAATTTCTGTTGTAATTTTTGGGGCTTATTTTTTGTTTTTTACTTGCTTATATGTTACATTTTGGCATGCAATTATTTTATCCAAGGTCATTTTCTTGTTATTGGCTGTATTCTCAACTAACAGGGTTCTGAGCAGAGTTGAAGCTGGCTTCTACTGGTTTTCTCTTACCTCACTCTTGAAGCATGTGTCTTTGGGAGTTTTTTTCACTTGACATATAATTTAGTGAGTAGAGAGTCCTAGTGTTTTGTTATTCATTAGGCTGATACATGATATAATATACAGTATGTTGGTTGAACTCTCTGCCTGCTGTTATCTCTGGACAACCTTTGACCTTTAAGTTTGCTTCACCTGAAAGCACACTTAAGATATTCAAGCTCTCTGACGTCACTTTAACTATGTTTTTGAATGCCTATTTTAAACCAATGAGAATTATTTATGTTTTTTTCTGCATGTTCTAAGTGTTAATACCATGGGATTTTCTAAATAACTGTCATTAAGCTTCCGAAGAAGGACTTGTTGATCCAAAAGCTAAAGCTATTTGTTCTTTTTGTAACATCCTTGTTAGTCCAATAAAATGTATCAAATCATTTGTTCTGGATTGGTTCATAGTTAACAGGTAATTTTTAAATCTGTTCCATAGCGTGGACCTCCGTAACCAGGACTATGTACTCTGTTTTAATCAGAGGTTGTGGAGACAGCCAGTATCTTGTGATAGACTTCAGAGCTCCTGTTACAAATATCAGAAAGATATACTGTATCTGTTCTGGGGTGACCATGATCCTTGGGGTAAAATGGAAACATAGAAACACAGAATGTGTTGGCAGATAAGGACCACTTCACCCACCCAGTGTGCCCATTGTTCCATGCCTACAGTATCACCACAGACCCTACTTGATCTCCAGCTCATTCTCTCTCCCCCTTCTTTTCCACTAAGATTCCCTCATGCCTATCCCATGCATTCTTGAACCCCACCATTGTTTTGCTCCACCACCTCCACTGGTAGGCTGTTGCTGGAATCCACCACTCCTTCTGTGAAGAAGTACTTCCTCACATATGGTGTATGGTGCAATACCATTGTGTATGGACTTCCATACACTGTGAAAATCATTCTGCTGTAGTACTGATGTAGCTACTAAAGCAGAATGACTTTTCATTCTGTGTTAGTAGCTACATCACAATGTAACCGCCCCCACCAGTGCTGTTCATAGGATAGGGGGCAGTTGGCAAGTTGTGTGCCTCGAGCTGGCCAGCAGGCTGGAGAGACAAGGAGTATGGGTCTCCAGCGGCAAACACTCACAACAAATCGTAAGTGAACCTGTTTTTTGGCACCATACACTATACAGAACAATATATGGCATCCCGAACACAACTCAGCTACTTTTTCCCCTTGTGTTTTCCATGACAGCAGAGAGACTTCTTGAGCTTCGCTCTCGAGGTAATCAGCCATCATAGAAAACACTCAGGTGAAGAATAGCCTTATTGCGTATGGGACACCATACACTATCCTATACATCTCCTGAATCTACACCTCTCCAGCTTCATAGCATGTCTCCTTGTTTTTGAGCACCTTTTTTCCTGAAAAATATTTTCCTCTTGTATCTTATTTATGCCTGTGAGGTATTTAAAGGTCTGTATCATAACCCCCTCTCCCTACTTTGTTGCAGGGTGTACATACTGATTTTCTTTAGTGTCTCCTTGTAGAGCTTTTGATGCAGACTCTGTACCATTTTAGTTGTCTTCCTCTGGACCATCTCCACTCTGTCTATGCCCTTCTGGAGATGTATTCCCCAGAACTGGACACGGTATTTTAGGTGAGGACTTACCAGTGATCTATACAGAGGTAGCACTACCTCCTTACTTCCGCTGGTGATACCCCTCCCTATGCACCCCAGCATCCCACTAGGTCTCCCAACTATCTTCTCACACTGCCTGGCCACCTTTAGGTCATCTAATATGATTATCCTTAGGTCTCTTTCCTGCTTGGTGGTCATCAACACCACTCCATCCAATTTGTACTCTAACCCTGGGTTTCTGTGCCCTAAGTGTATTATTGTATATGATTTGCATCTGTTATACATGGAATTCAATTACAGCTGAAATGCTGTTGTACCATTGATTTGCAATCAGCTCATTGGTACAATAGCAAGTCGTCACCAGCAACACATGCCACAGTTCAAAAAAAAATGTAGCCATCACCGTTTAAACCAGACCAACAGCAAATGTCATAATGAGTGAAACTGTTTCTTGTTGCTGCCAGTTGTGTTTGCACTGCAGCTTTCTGTTAGTGACTTTTTTCAAGTTTTTTATCTTAAATGTTTTTTTTTTCTTGTTTCTTTCATTGCTTGACTTTGAACTGGATCTTGCTGCCTGACGTCCAAAGCCTTCCCAACCCTTTCCAAAGTATAAGAACCCTTTTTTCTTTTAAATGTGTCACAGACCAGAGGCTAATCATCTACTGTAAAAAAAAAGTGGATGGCCAGCCATCTGCAGCAAGAGCTGGACTCCATCTTGGACTTCTGATGAAATTGGAGACCACTTGAGCTGCCCTTGTGAGATCACTGATTTCATCAGGAACCCGCGACGGAATCCTGAGCTTGTTGTACATGGCTGGCCATCCACTATTCTATTTATTTTGCACTTTTATACATTGAAAACCAGCTGTCATACTCTTTACCACTCATCTAGTGTTCTCATGTCTCTGCACATCCTTTTGACACCCCCCCCCCGATCACCCACCCTATTGCAGATTTTGGTGTCATCACAAAGAGTCAGACTTTATCTTCCAGCTCCTCTGCAATGTCACTTATAAAGCCATTGAAGTGCACTGGTCTCAGCACTGATCCCAGAGGCACCCCTCTGGTCACCCTCCCCTCCTCTGAATGAATTCAATTTACCACCACCCTCTATCGCCTATCCCCAACCAAGATCTTACCCATTTTATCACCTTTGGTCCCACTCTTCAGCTACCTAGGTTATTTACTAGTTTCCTTTGTGAAACAGTGTTAAAAGCTTTAGTGAAATCTAGGTAGACCACAATCACCATTCTACCTGATCTAATTCCTTGGTCACTGAGTCAAATAAATCTATCAGATTCATTTGACATGACCATTACCCCATGAATTTGAAAGCTTAAACATTCTGTGAATCTCTTGTTGGTAGCCACCAGATGCCTGGCATGCATGTGTCTTTGCATGCTGGCATCACCGGAGGGAGAGAAAAAGATGGAGTTGGAGGAAAAAGCCACAGGCTGGTCCTATAACAGCACCCCACAGGCTCACACATGACTGAAATGTCAGACTAACCGAAATTATATGGCACTGGGTAAGTGGTGGATAACCAGTAAGTCTGAAAAGGTTAGTAGTAGAGCTGGGGGTGACATCCGACAGAACTGGAAGTGAGAAAAAGCTATATAAAGAAAGATGCAAATGAGTGATGTTAAATTTTAGTGTGTGCAGAGGGTCTGTGAATAATAACAGCTGAGGTGCAACATCCACAGCCTTCTGTGCATGGCAAGGTGCCAGTCACATGGCACTAAGCAATACAAGGCAGCCATGGGCTCAGACACTACCACCTTAGTCATCTCTCCATCCATCTAACCTGTACTTTATTGCTCATTTCTAGAGTGAAGTGCTGGATCATTTTCATGGGCCTCTGCTCCTCTTCTTTGTGGTCCAGTGGCCCCTCTCCAGTCCCACTTCCTATCCTGTAGTCAGTACCTGATGTCCAGTGGAACCCACCACCCTGGCCCTGTTTCCCCAAACAATGTTTTGGATGGTCTGGCCCCTCACTGATCTCCATCTCACATCAGTTCTTTAGGTCCCAGTCACACTTTAGCCACACTCCTACTGCCTGTGTGTAACAGTTCTACAGGAAAGTTGTGTGGCTAAAGCTGCAACCTGGATTGCAAGTGTCACCATGTGCTGTGAATGGCAGTGCATGCATTGTATGGCAACCTCCGCTCCCTCATGCTGTAGGTGGGTCTTAACATGCTACTTCTGTTTAGAAAGAACCAAGATTTATATACAAAGAGCTGCTGTTGGTGCAGACTGCGTAGTCGACTGACAAAATAAAGTCTCCACACCATAAAAATTATTTTCTCAAATAATTTTTATTTTTCAATTCTCATTTACCTCTTCCTTAGCCAGTGTTTCTTGGCTCCTTGCCACTTTTCCAAAATGAGACAGTGGTATATATAGATTTTAATGGGTTCACCACAACATAACTCAGACAGACCGTCTTAGGGTAGCTGGTCCATTCCACTGGGGTGTCAAACAGATGAGGCATACCGATGAGTACTGGTAGGACAAAACACGTGTCCATGTCATCTGTTAGCACCCTTTGCAAACTGTGTGAGAGGCCTTTCAGCACCATGCAATTCTGCTTAAAGTTGAACCAGCATAACATTCTGTGGTGATTTGCATATGCAACCCATGATGCTTTGCATTGTGTGGGCATGTGTGATTTGGTATATATTATGTTCAGTTTCTTTCTGAAATTATGACTTCACAAGTTGCAGCATTCATTCATCATTCTTTCATTTTGCTACTACTTTCCCAGCTCCCCCTCAGTTAGTTTTATTTGGACCACGTGGATATTGACAGTCTTTGATTTTTTAATTTGATGCATACAGGCTTTGTCTTTTCAAACATTCCTGAAGCAGGCAGCAAGTAGAGTTAGTAACTGCTCATGGAAGGTCTGCAACAGCCCTTAAGCATAGCTCAGGGGGTTGCAGGCAATTGACTAGTATGCAACTTCTGTGCAGGTACTTATGTACTACAGCCTTGTAACTGAGAATGGAGCCCCTGCATCATTTTGCATGACCAAAACACTCCCAGGATTTTGTCTCTGAGGACCCTGTGCACAGATGGACCTTTATTGCAGTCGTGAACCTTCACCTTAACCGCTAGAGGCAAAAGGGGGGTAAGAGAGAATGGTTCACGACTACACAAAAGCTCTATTTTAGGCAGAAGGCCCCCAGAGGCAAAACTGTAGAACACATAAAATGATGCAGGAGTTTCAAAAAACATTTCCAGAAAATGTTGACAGTAGCAGAGATAGATAGATAGATAGATAGATAGATAGATAGATAGATAGATAGATAGATAGATAGATAGATAGATAGATATTTAATGTGAAAATGTTTTTTTTTACATTTCACATTTCCTGGCATTTTTTACAGAGGTCACAAATGGCAGATATTTTTCAAAGTTGTTCACAATTTAGAAACTATGAAAGTAAAGTATATAGATTTCACTCAGCTCAAATTCTAAAATTAAAACATTAAAGAGGGACTGAGGCCAAAGTTTTGGCATCAATAAGTTCATAATTTGGATCAGCATATCCTCAATCAGCCCCATGCCAAAAATCAGATCTGTAAGTTATTTTGTTTAAAGGTTACAAGTCATTTTGTAACCTTAATACACTGCCTGTTCAAAAAAGCCAGTTTCAGTGAAGAGCTGATAATGATGTCATCTCCTAAACTCACAACCAAGTCCTTCCTGCATGCTACCTTAAATAACTTATTTCTCCTATGTTACTTAAAACTGCAGGTGTAGTAAACATCTGAAAAAGGAAAACTGGCACGGGGGTGGGGTCAGCACATGCACTTCCATAATGTGCAGATGCAAGGTACTGTACTTCAGAATGTGATGGGGGGATGGAATGCAGTGGCAAACATCCCTTTAGAATGACAAAGTTGTGTGAAATTTTAGAAATACTGCAGGTATGAGATTTTGAAATGTCACCAGGTTGCAATTGTGGAATGCAGCAATGACTCAGTCTCAGAAAATAGCTGGAACACATATTTTTAGAATTTGACAGTGACACACAATTTTGGAATGTGGCAGTGACGGACAATTTTGGAATGTGGCAGTAATGCATAAGTTCATAATTTATTTATTTATTTATTTAAATGTTTTGCCAGGAAAGGCACACTGAGCGGAGTACTACTCGATTCCAGGTGTGTTCTGGGGGGAGGAGGAACATAGGGAAAAGAACATACAAATACATAGAGAATATGGCGGTGATGCACAATTTTGGAATGTGGCAGTGATGCACAGTTTCGGAATGCGGTGGTGACAGACAATTTCAGAATGTGGTGGTAATGAGCAATTTCAGAATGCAGTGGTGACACACATACCTCTCAAGTGTCCCTGATTTTCAGGGATGTCTCTGATTTTGGCTCAAAATTTTACTTTGTCCCTCCTAAAATTTGTGCTTTTGTGGCTAAACAGTGGGGACTGTAAGCACAAAACAATGTCAAGCATTAAAGTTACAGACTTGTTCATCTTTAGAAAAAGCATTTTGCACTAAGCCCCATATTCTACCAACTTTCTGGGTGGATATCTCTAATTTTGAAGATGTGTCCCTGATTTTGGTCCTTTGTCCCTGATTTTTTTAAGCCTTGTCCCTGATTTATGAGGCAGGAGGTTGAGAGGTATGGTGACACACAATTTCAAATGTGGTGGTGATGCAAGGTTCAGAATGTAGCAGTGACGTACAAGTTTGGAATGCAGCTGTGATGCACAATTTCAGAATGTAGCAGTGACATACAGTTTCAAAATGCAGCAGTGATGCACAGTTTTGGAACGTGGTGGTGATGCACAATTTTGCAATGCAGCAGTAATGCAGAGTTTTGGAATGTGACAGTGACAGATAGTTTTGGAATGCAGTGGTGACGTGCAGATTCAGAATGTGGCAGTGATGCACAATTTCATAATGTGGCTGTGGCATACAATTTCAGAATGTAGCAGTGATCTACAATTTCAGAATGCAGCAGTGATGTACAGTTTTGGAAAGTGGCAGTGACACAGTTTCGGAATGGGGTAGTGACACACAATTTTGAAATGTAGCAGTGATTCACAATTTCAGAATGCAGTGGTGATGTACAATTTCAAAATGTGGTGGTGATAAGCAATTTCGGAATGCAGCAGTGATGCACAATTTCAGAATGCGGAAGTGATGCACAGGTTGAGAATGTAGTGGTGATGTACAGGTTCGGAATGTGGTGGTGACCCACAGTTTTGGAATGTAGTGGTGACACATAGTTTTGGAATGTGACGGTTATGGATAATTTTGGAATGTGGTGGTGATGCACAGTTTTGGAATGTGGCAGTGACGCACAATTTCAGAATGTTGCGGTGATGCATATTTTCAGAATTGGCAGTGATCATCAATTTCAGAATGTGGTGGGGACACTCAATTTTGGAATGTGGGGGTGATGCATAATTTCGGAATGTGGCGTGACACACAGTCTGGGAATGTGACAGTGACAATTTTGGACTGTGGCATTGAAATACAACTTGGAGGGGATGTGCAATTATGGAATTTGGCAGGGATATGCAATTATGGAATTTGGCAGGGATACACCATTTCAGAATGTAGCAGATATGCGCAATTTGGGAATGGGGAAGGGATCTGCAGTTTTGGAATGTAGCAGGGATGCATACAATTAGAATGTGGCTTTGATGCATAATGTTGGAATGTGGTGAGGATGTGATTCACAATTTTGAAATGTGGTTGTGTACAATTCTAGAATCTGGCAGGGACAAGCAGTTTCAGAATAAACCCCCCTCCCCCCACTGACCACACTGGTCTTTCCCTCCCAGGCTGCTCGGTCTCCCAAGCACTCTTTTCCACAATCAATCACCATGTTTACATGCACTCAGTAATCTGATTCGAATTGGAATACTGAGAAATCCAATTATTGAATCAGATTATGCAGATCCACGTAAACCGGAGAATTCTCATTCGAATCAGATTTCTTGAATTAGTAGAAATCTGATTCACATACCTGGGTTTTTTCATTCAAATCTTGTTCAAATCTGATTACTGGATCATGTAAACAGATCTGGTAGCATTTTCAGATTAACAAATATTATTTTCTGAAGGTGTAACAAGCAAAACCTGCAAAAACAGTTAAAGATTGGTGTGGGGGGTGATGATAGGTTTGTTAGGTGATTGCATGTAATAGATGAATGTGTATGTGTTTGTGAATGAAAATGTTAAAGAATTTTATTTAAAGTGCCTAAAAGAGAAAGAAAAATATGTGTTTCTTTAAAAGGAAAATATATGTATTATATATACTTTTTTAAGTTGCATTGCCTTTTAGAATAAACATTTTTACCTATACCTTTTTATTACAGTTTAAATTGACCCTTGCCTCTTATCTTGTATGATACCCTTCTTTCCAAATTTTGAGTCTGCTTAGCCCTTTGTTTTACATTTGAACTAATGAAAGAAGTTCCTTTGGACTATGTTTACAGCAGTATTTTCAGAAGTGCAGTGCCTGTTCTTTAGTATGCTAATTATACATTTTAGTCACAAGAAAACAGTGCTTGAGGAAAACAAATGAACATACATAGAAGCCAGCAGAAGAAGGTCATTTGGTCTATGAAATCTGCTTGTATTGCAGGGAACACAGCTTGAGCTTCTTTCCCTGCCCTCCCTCCCTCCATCCCTACCCCTCCCATCCTCCCTACCTATGATCCTTATGCTTCCCCTTATGCCTATTCCAGCCTCTCTTAAAGCTGCCCACTGTCTTCAAAGAGATGACCTCTTTGGGCAGCCCATTCCAAGAGTCCACCACCCTCTCTGTGAAGAAGTGCTTCCTGACCTACCTCCTAAACCTCCCACCCTCCAGCTTAAGACTGTGCCTCTCGTGTTATAGTTGCCACTCAGCTTAAAGAGACTCTCCTTATCACCCTTATTTATCCCTTTCAGGTACCTGAAGGTCCCAATCATGTCCCCTCTCTCTCTCTCTCTCTCCTGTCTTCCAAGGAGTACATGTTCAGTTCCCTCAGCCTCTCCTCATATGTCTTACCCTGCTGACCCATCTTTATAGCCCTCCTCTGGACCTTCTCCAGCAGGTTAATGTCCTTTTTGAGGTGTGGGCACCAGTATTGAACTCTGTACTCTAGATGTGGCCTTACCAGTGATCTGTACAAGGGCAGTATAACCTCCTCTCTCCTACTGCTGATCACCCAGAGTTGCATTCCAGTGTCATGTTTGCCTTTGCTGCTACTTTCTTGCACTGCGTGGTGTGCTTCAGGTCACTAGTGATCATCACTTCCAGGTCCATCTCCTCCTCTGATGCAGATACTCAGACTCCACCCAGGTAGTACTCTGACCTGGGATTCTTGGCTCCAATATGCATAACTTTGCATTTCTTGGCATTGAAGCCAAGCTGCCAGATTCTGGACCACCTCCCAGCTTTTTCTGATCTTCCTGTAGGTCCTATATCCCTTCAGCAGTGTCCACTCTCCCGCAGAGCTTTATGTCATCCACGAATAGGCACATTTTGCCCTTAATGATATCCCCAATGTCATTAAGACATTGAACAATATCAGCCCCATCTCCGAGCCCTGTGGAACTTCACTGGTTACCTCTCTGGTGCCAGATAACTCTCCCCCCACAACCACCTTCTGGGTTCTGTCACTCAGCCAGTTTTCCACCCATTTGGACATCTTTTCCCCAACTCCAAGATCCACCAACTTCCTGATCAACCTTTTGTGTGGCACAGAATCAAAGGCCTTGCTGAAATCAAGATCGAGGATGTCTGCCACTTGGCCTCTGTCAACTGTCTTGGTGACACAGTCAAAGAAGTCAATCCAATTCATTTGACATGATCTTGCCCCCATGAACCCATGCTGCCTCGCATCCTGGAGACCATGTTCCTCTAGATAGTATCCATGACAGCTGGTCAACAATTTTGTTGCCGACCAATGTTACAGCGACACCTTTATGTCGACCGCATTTGCGGTCAGCATACAGGTGGTCACTGTTAACTGTATGTTCTTTGGGGGAGCTTGGTCCCGAACTCCCCATGCGGGGGGTTCCCCATAACTAAGATAATCATGTCTGAGTTGGAGTTGATTCAGGGAGGGGGTGCAAGATGCCCAGAAAGCAGTGCCGGGGCCCCGCTTCGACACTACAGCAACCTGGTGCTGTTGTTGCTGTAATGTTGGTCATGGTAAAATTATCACCATAGTGATGGGATACTCTCTAGATATTCCACCAGCCTTTCCTTTAGTATGGTCTCTATGAGCTTGCCCACAATGGAGGTCAGACTGCCTGGTCTGTAATTCCCTTGGTCATCCTGGGTCATCCTTGGGACCGCTTTTATGGAGGGACACTACATGTGCTGTTCTCCAGTCCTGCGGTATCATGCTTGACTCTAGTGAACTATTAAATAGGTCTGCCAGTGGCCCTACCAGCTCTTCAGCCAGTTCCTTTAGTACCCTGGGATGTACTCTGTCCAGGCCTGGTGATTTGTCCACCTTCAATGCTAGCAGCACTGCCCTCACTCTGTCCTCCTCTATCACTAGATCTGTGTTCCCCTCCCCACCTGTTCCTCTTGTCACTCCTGAAGGCACTGGCCTGCCCTTCTCCATGATGCAGACAGAACAGAAGTATTCATTTAGTATCTAGGCTTTTCACCTATTATCCTCCACCCCTTTCTTAAGCATATCAATCCCTTCCTTCTTTTCCCTTTTCTCACTTATATAGCAAAAGAAATTCAAATTTTACACACACCCCTTGGTGTTGGGTGCCTAGATAAACCCCTCGTGCTTAGCTGTCAGGGTTTATGTGGCACCCAGCACCTAAGGTGTGTGTAAAATTCTCATTACACACACAACCCCATACTTTATTCTATTTTTAATGCACACCCCAGGGGTATGCAGCACAAAGCTGAAGGCCAAATGTCCTTATACCCCTGAAAAGTGCATTCAAATACTTGCAATTTTAAAATGGTTCACTGCTCTTTTATATCATATGTGAATAGAAACATTTGTAATTTTTTTTTATGTAATCCATTTATTTAAATCGGCTTTTCTTTGGGAGATAATAGGTAAAGCTGCTGCAAACCTCCACTCCTGCAAGTATGACAATACCAGTGTTCACTCAACACCAACATCACTTAAGCTGCCTTACTATTAAGGTCACTCCTCTGTTGCCAGCAACTGTGGGCTGGATGTTGGGGTCACATGGGGGGGTTGAAAGTCATTAAAATTTGTGTAACACTAGGTTGTGTGTTTGAGAAAGAATGGATGTCTCTGGGAGTCACAGGTTTCCATTTCTTGTGTGACACAGCTGGTTATGCAGCAGAATGGTATTCACAGTGGCCTGGATTCAAATTCCAGATAGGGCACTTTATTGGTTCTCATCTCATTGCCTCCACAGGAGCTCTCTGAAGTTGCACCACTTGTCTCCTGTATACTGTTAACAGTAAATCCTGGGCCTTTCTAAGCAAAATCAAGCTATAGTCAGCATGCCACAAACAAATCCTAGTAGCTCAAGAACCGTAAGTGCTAGACACAAAGTATGAGTGGCAAAGTTATTCAGCACAAAATTACCTTTCCAATGGTGGTATGCAAATAATAATATGTAATTTTGTTTTTTTTCTATGCTGGTTGAAACAGCAAAAAAAAAAATTTTTTTTCACTAAAACAGGCAACATAAGCCATACACACCATATCATAAACAAATGTGAATAACTCCTAAAGTATACATGATATACACAAAATATCAGTGGCAAAGTTGTTCCGCACAAAATTACCTTTCCAATGGTGGTATGCAAATAATAATATGTATTTTTTTTTCTATGCTGGTTGAAACAGCAAAAAAAATATTTTTTTTTTTCACTAAAACAGGCAACATAAGCCATACACACCATACCATAAACAAATGCGAATACCTCCTAAAGTATACATAATATACACAAAATATCAGTGCCAAAGTTGTTCTGCATAAAATTTCCTTTCCAACGGTGCTATGCAGTCAAATATATATTATATTCTGTTACACTATATATTAAAATATATATGTGACTTCTCCAGATGTTGCAAGGGCACACTGGGAGTCAGTAGCCGACTTCTGCAGGTGTCCTCAGGACACACTAGTGTATTTTACTGATGACTACAGGCATCTGCTAGGAGACAATGAGTTAATTCATATGTATACATATCACACCCTTGCTGAAAAAATGCCAAAGTCACCAAAGGAAGCAGGCCCTTGTGACCTCCACCAAGGTATGATTCCTCTGGCTCCTAGCTTCTGGAGTCCCCATTCTATGTCTGGAAGGTTGTGGCCTCCCGCTAAATAATGGGAACATTGCAGGGATGATATCTTGATGTTAAATAATTGATGAGCATATAGCTGCAAGCTAGTCCCCACACTCAAGTATCTACCCCACCACTACACCCATCCCAGTATATGCCAAGAACCACCATAGACCCCAGGTTATGCCCATGACCACTGTTATACTTCAATTTTTGCTCTGTAAATTGTCTTACCCTTCTTTTTGACTCAAAGCTACAGTACTCCAGTACACACCCATATTCAGCTCACACTCAGTAGCTGACTCAGTACTACTCAGTGAAATGGGGATTAGTTCAGGAAGTGATGATGGGTATTAGGTAGCTGTGAAGCAACTTCTGGGGTGTAGTGGTAGTGGCTGTGCAGATACTGGTATATGGGTGATTTACACAGATACTGTGGTGTGGTGAAATTGTGTGACAGAAGGACGAAGGGTAGTTTCTGATCAGGTACCATGGTGTAGGTCTAATATGGGGCAAAAACAATGGTGTGTAGTCTGTGGATAAATACATTAATGGGTAGTTACAGGGAAGATATTGGGGTGTGGTGTAGTTGTTAGAATAATATTGGATAGTTTTGAAGCTGATGTCAGAGTGTGGGTATTTGTGGGGCAGATACTGTGATCTGGGATGGATACTGTACTAGTATGTGGTGTACTGGTTTACAACAGATGCTGAGATAGGGGGCAGTTGTTAAATATATGGGTGGGCCAGTCTGCCAGCACAGCAGAAAGATTCACTGCTGCGACGTTGGTGACACGGGTCAGGAATGGACTCTGGCATTGGAGAGCTGACTGGGGGGAAGAAAGCTTGACTGTCTGATGACTGCTCACCTTCTCCCAGGAGGAGAGAGGATCTGCTGCCCCATACTTGCTGACTCCTGGTGGAGGCCAGGAGATCAGCAGTGCAGTGGGCCCCATTGCCTACAGGAGTATGATGGATGTTGGTGTTTGCCTTGGCGTCAATGGCAGGTCATGCTCCTGTGGGGAGAAAGGAGGAAAAATGCTCCCTGGCCAATTGAATGACAGTTCCTGGGCCCTGCCACCACAAAAAGAAGCCCTGGACAGTCAGACCACCTCAGCAGCATCCTGGGCCAAATTGTAGAGCGTGCTGGCTAGTCCCCCCACTGGCACCTTCCCCCTCAGAGGGAGGAGACCCATCCGGTGAAGGGTTATGCCAGATTACCCAGGGATGACTTCAATCTGAGGTGGTGGCTGGCAGCTGGCATGAGTGCCGGTGGGGTCCATGGCTACCCAAAGGAGTGGCTGGCCGGTGAGCAGGGAGGAGCAAGAAAATATGTATGGGGTAATTGCTGGGCAGATGCCATGGTGTGGGGTAGTTATGGGGCAGATACAGTGGTAAGTAATTGTGACAGGGCATATACTAAGGTTTGGAGTAGTTGTAGGACAGAATGCTTGGTAACTTTATGAGTGTTATGAGATTAGGGTAGTTTTGGAGAAGATATTGGGTTATAGGGTTTTTGCAGAGCAGACAACTGGGTAGCTGCATGAGTGTTGCTAAGGGGGTATCTGTGTGGCAGATATTGTGGTGTGGAGTAGTTACAGGGAAGAATTTTGGGTTACGGTAAGTGTGGTATTTGACTGGGGTAGTTGTGGGATACATATAGTAATGTGGGGTAGTTGCAGGACAGAATATTGGGAGGCTGTGAGAGTGTCACTATGCTGAGGTAGTTCTGGGACATATATTGAGATGTGGCATAGCTGAAGGATAGAATATTGGGTTACTGTGAGTGTTTTACTAGTGTTGGGGTAGTTGTGGGACACGTATTGGATAATAGGGTGTTTGCAGGCCAGAATATTGAATAACTCCATGAGTGTTACTAGAGTTGGGGCATTTGTGGGGGCAGATATGGAATGTATGGTAGTTAGTGATAGGAGTGATACAACAGTGGAACAGTTATTAGGCAAATATTTTGGCTTGGTGTGGTTGCAGGGCAGAATATTGTTTGTAAAGCTGTGAGCGTGTTAGTAGAGTGGAGTAGTTGTAGAACAGATATGGTGGAGTGGGGCAGTTGTACAGCAGAATTTTGTGTAGCTGCAATAGTGTTACTAGAGTGGGGACAGCTGTGGGTCAAAAATTGAGGTGTGGTGTGGTTGCAGGGCAGAGTATTAGATTGCATAGGGAAGCTGTGGGGAAAATATTGTAATATGGGATAGTTGCAGGGCAAGATATTGGGTATTTCTAAAAGTGTTTCTACAGTGGGGGTAGTTGTGAGACTGATATTTGAGAGTGGGTAGTTGCTGGGTAGAATATTGGGTAGCTGTTAGAGTGTTACTAGAGTGGGGTAGCTTGGGGCAGAGATTGTGGTGTCAGGTAGCCACAGGGCATAATATTAGGTAGCTATGACACATAGAAACATAGAAATTGTCAGCAGATAAGGACTGCTAGGCCCATCCAGTCTGCTCATAGGCCCTATACATGTATGCATCCACTCACCCTAAGTGGTCAATGGTTTTCATCACTCCCTTCCTGCACACGGTTTCCCTGTGCTTGCCCCAGGCATGTTTAAACCTCTCCACTGTGCTTGCCCCTACCACCTCTAGTGGCAGACTATTCCAAGCGTTCACCACCCTCTCCATGTAGAAAAATGTCCTCACATTACCTCTTAATCTCCCCCCATCCAATTTCATATCATGCCACCTTGTTCTGGTAACTTTTCTACACTGGAAAAAAAATCTCCCAACTGCACCTTGTTTATGCCCTTGAGGTACTTAAAAGTTTCTATCATGTCGCCCCTTTCTCATCTTTCCTCCAGTGAGTACATATTGAAGTCTCTTAGTCTCTCCTCATATGTTTTGTGGTACAAACCATAAACCATCCTTGTCACCCTTCTCTGGACAGCCTCCACCATGTTTACGTCCTTACACATGTGTGGTCTCCAGTACTGCACACAGTACTCCAGGTGAGGCCTTACTAGTGTTTTATACAATGGCATCACCACTTCCTGCCTCCTATTGGTAATACCTCTGCCTGTGCACCCCAGCATGCCACTGACCCTCCCTGCAGCCTTTGCACACTGCTTTGATACCTTCAGGTCATCAGATATGATAACCCCAGGTACCTCTCCTCTTTGGTGATGGTCAGCACCTCCCCCCCATCCTGTAGGTCTCCCCAGGGTTCCCCCTACCAGGTGCATTATCTTGCACTTATTTGCATTGAACCTCAGTTGCCACACCTCTGACCATTGTTCAAGCTTCTCCAGGTCCCTCTTCATTATCTGCACCCCTTCTGGAGTAACCACCCTGTTCTAGATCTTGGTGTCATCTGAAAATAGGCAGACCTTTCTTTCCAGCCCCTCTGCAATGTCACTAATGAAGACATTGAACAGGACTGGTCCCAGTACTGATCTTTGTGGCACTCACTGGTCATCCATCTCTCCCCAGATTGGACCCCATTTACTACCACCCTCTGCCTTCTGTCTGTCAGCCAGTTTCTAACCCCCCGTATCACCTTATGCCCTATGCCCAGACTACTCATCTTGTTAACTAGCTTTCTGTGTGGGACAGTACTAAAGGATTTGCTGAAATCTAGGTAGGCGATGTCTAAAAAATCTATCAGATTTGTTTGACAAGACCTTCCTAATGTGAATCCGTGCTGCCTCAGATCCTGGGCACCAACGGATTCCAGATGTGTCACTATCTTTTCTTTCAGCAGTGTCTCCATGATCTTCCCCACCACTGAGGTGAGGCTGACTGGTCTGTAGTTCTCTGCTTCCATCCTACTGCCACTTTTGTGCAGTGGGACTACATGCACCCTTCTCCAGTCCTCTGGAATCACTCCTGTGTTGAGTGACTCTGTGAACAGGGTGGCCAGAGGTGCTGCTAGTTCCCTCCATAGCTCCCTTAATATTCTTGGTGTATGTCATCTGGCCCCTTGGCTTTATTCACCTTCAGCTTTGTGAGTTCCTCCAGAACTCTCTCCACTCTGAATGGACTGGTGTCCATTTCTCCCCCATCCCGACTGCCTCTGCTCCCCAACTGTGGTTCTTGACCCTCTCCCTCCTCAGTGAATACTGAACAAAAGTATTTGTTCAGTATTTGTGCCTTGTCTAGATTCCCCTCCTTACACTCTCCTTCCCCCCCATTTTTCTTCTATCGCTGAAGTACCTATAGAATATCTTTTCCCCTTTTTCCACAGACCATGCTAAACCCTCCTCTGTCTGTGCCTTGGCTTTCCTAAAAACTTCCCTGCCTCTCTGAGACATTCAAGGTAAACTTCCCTGTCCTCCTCCAGTTGAGTCCCTTTAAACTTCCTGAAACTTTCTCTTTTAGCCCTTACTTTGTCTCCCACCATTTTAGAAAACCATAATGGTTTCTTTCTTCTTTTCCCTTTGGCCACTATCTTAATGCATTGGTTAGATATCTCCAGAATGGCTCCTTTTAGTCTCCCTAACTGTCACTCCACCCCCGCCATTACCTCTACCTTCTCCAAGGTTGCTTTTAAACATCTATCTATTCCATTGAAATCTGCCCTCCTAAAATCTAATACTTTTGCCCTTGTGTGTCTTAATTGAGTCCCTGTCTCCATGTCAAACCACACCATGTGGTGGTCGCTGGATCCCAGCTGCCCTTCCACCTGGATTCTTTTGACTCTGTTCCTCACTGGTCCATACCAAGTCTAGAATTGAATTGTCCCTGGTTGGCTCAAGCACCAGCTGTCTGAGTCCAGCTCCCTGCAAGGATTCCAGGATGGCTGTGTTTCTGGCTGAAGCAGCTGCTTGGGTGGTCTAATCCACGTCTGGCTAATTGAAATCTCCCATAAGGAGGATTTTGCCTTTAGCTGCCATGTTGTGAATTTCCTCCACTAGTACCATGTCCACTTCCTCCCTCTGTGTTGGAGGTCTGTAGATCACCCCTGTATGTATTGCTGTGCCATTTCCTGGTTCACTGACAGAGAACAGCAAGAGTGAGGAGGTGCTGTGTATACTACTCTACTGGGGCTAAAGAACTAGAACTCTACTACTGGGACCTTCAATTTAGGGTTAAAACAAACAAACTGTTAAAACTGAAGGTGGACAAAGTAATGGGGCCTGATGGGATTCACCCAAGAATTCTAAAGGAACTAAGGGTAGAACTCATGACACCACTGACTACCCTTTTTAACAAATCATGGGAGGATGGTGTGGTACCTGAGGACTGGAGGAGGGTGGATATGATTCCCTTTCACAAAAGTGGGAGCAAGACAGAGGCAGGAAGCCACAGACCTATTAGTTTGATTTCAGTTGTTCGGAAAATGATGGAATCACTTCTGAAGGAAAGAACTGTTGAGTTCCTAGAGGCCAGTGAGGCACAGGACCCAAGGCAGCATGGATTCACAGCAGGAAGTTCATGTCAGATGAATCTAATAGATTTCTTTGACTGGGTGACCAAAGTAGTAGATCAGGGAGGGGCTGTGGACATGGCCTACCTAGACTTCAGCAAGGCATTTGACAGTCCCACACAAGATTAATATACAAGTTAGCCAGACTTGGAGTGGGCCCCAATTGGCTGGAAAACAGGACACAGAAGGTAACAGTAAACAGAGTCCACTCTGAAGAAAGGGGGTTACTAGTGGGGTGCTGCATGGTTCAATACTGGGACTGGTCCTCTTTAATGTCTTTATAAGTGACATTGCAGATGGACTGGAAGGAAAAGTATGTCTCTTTGCAGATGACACAAAGATCTGCAACAGGGTTGATACAGAAGGTGGGGTGGAAAGGATCCAAAGGGACTTGAAAAGATTGGAGGAATGGTCAAATGTATGGCAGCTTAGATTCAACACGAAGAAGTGCAAAGTAATGTACCTGGGAAACAAAAACCCAGTGGGAGAGTACACAATGGGGGGTGAGATACTAACAACAACAAAAATGGAAAGGGACCTGGGGATAGTCATATCAGATGACCTTAAGGTGGGTAAGCAATGTGAAAAGGCAGTAAGGAGGGCTGGTGGGATACTGAGATTCATAGGAAGAGGCATCACCAATAGAAAACAGTAAGTTGTTATCCCTCTGTACAGACAGTTGATGAGACCCCATCTGGAGTACTGCATGCAGTTCTAGAGACCTCATCTCTGCAAGGACATAGACAGGATGGAGGCTGCCCAGAGGAGGGCAACTAAAATGGTGCAGGGTCTACACCAGAAGACATATGAAGAGAGATTAAAGGGGCTTAATAGGTATACCCTTGAGGAGAGGAGATGAGGGGGACATGATAGAAATGTTCAAATATCTCAAGGGGATCAACAAAGTTCAAGGGGGTCACATCTTTCAGAAAAAGAGATGTGCAAGAACAAGGAGACACAATTTTAAGATAGAGGGGGATGGCTCAGAGGTAACATGAGGAAGTATTTTTTCACAGAGAGGGTTGTGTATACATGGAACAGCCTTCCTGAGGAAGTAGTGGAGTCAAAAACAGTGGGGGAATTCAAGAATGCATGGGACAGACATACAGCAATTCTAGTGGGGGGTAGGAAGAAATAGGCTGTTGGTTAACTAAGATCTGCAGCTTATCCATTAAGTAGGGAAATGGGCAGACTAGGTGGGCCAAGCGGTCCTTATCTGCCATCAAATTCAATGTTTCTATGTTTCCATATTTCTGTGTTAGTACAGTGGGCAGTTGTTGAACGAGTATTGTGGTGCACTTTAACTTCAAAGGGCAAAATATCATGTACCTGCATTAGTGTTGCTATAGTGAGCGTAGTTGTGGAGCAGATAATGGGGTGGTGTAGCTGCAGGCAGAATGTTGGGCAGCTTCAAGAGTTTTACTAGAGCGGGGATAGTTATGGGGCAGATATTGGGTTGAGGTAGTTGCAGAGCACAATATTGGGTAGTTATGAATGGGATACTAAAGGGGGGGTTGTTGGGGTGGGGTAATTGCAGGCCATAATATCGAGTGGCTAACCATGAGACATTACTAAAATGGTGGTACCTATGGATTAGAGCTTGGAGTTTGACTTAGTTGAGCTCAAATACTCACTTTTTTTGTGGATAAGATTTATTTTTTCAATTCTGGTTAGCAAAAACAAAATAAAAGTAAAATAAATACATGTTAACTACACACTGCAAACAAAACAGTAATGTTACAAATGGACCCCAGATAAAAGAAACCAGATTACTCTCAAACCTGTAAACAGGCACACAAAATTAGATTACTAAGACAGCCTGCATGTAAACAGCACCACAGAAAACTCAGATTTTTAGGGCATCTGATTTCTTCAGAAATCTGATTACTGCCTGACATGTAAACATGGTGAATGTGTCCTGCCTAATCTCCCTCAATACATGTTTTGTACTCCCACTCGACAATGTCTTGGTGTGTTCTTATGTCATGCACTTAATTGCACTTGTTACTTATCCTGCTGTAAATAATGTACAGTTAGTTTTTGAGTGTTCTGATGAACTGATTTGTTTTAGTTAATTTGTACAGCCTCTCCTTATTTGCTTTTCTTCTGTGTAATTTATATCGTCCACCAGTGAAGGCAGTATATTCACTAGCTTGTACTCATTGTATAATACGTTTCTCCTTCTGTATTGCTGCCTGCTGTGGCCTGGATCATGTCTGAAAACAGTCCACTGGATCAGCGCACTTACCCAGTTACCAAAGACTTAAATAAATAAATGGTGTATTCTGTCACATTCCAACAGCGTGCAACCCCACTATATTCTGAAATTGCCAGTCCCCACCAAATCCCTCAATCTGTGTCCCTGTCGCATTCCAAGACTGATTCTCCCACTGCATTATGAGATGGCACATCCCTGTTACATTCTGAGATTGTGTGTCCTCCCCCCCCCAACATTTTAAAATTGTGCACCACCCTGCCATTCTATGCCTTTGTTCAGTGCTGCATTCCAAAATCACCTTCTAACATGTTCTAAAGTACAGTGCCATGCATCTGAACAGACAGAACACCAGGAGGAAGGAGCTACTGGTATAACTAAAACTTCTCTACTGGAACTAAGAACTAGAACTCTTGTACTGGGACCTTCAATTCAGGGTAAAAAAAAAGTTAGTGTGTTTGTCAGAGGTAGTTGAAGTAAATTGTTATCTGTTATCTGTGTACTTAACTAGGTGCTTGTCACAGGTGTCAGAAGGGAATTGTTATCTGTGAACTTAACTAAGTGTAGAAACATTTGCAAAGTAGAGGGAGTGGCTTAGCTAGAAGGAGCCAGGTTAAAACCAGATTTAAGCACTGCCCTAGATAGCTTCTGCCAGAGAACAGACAGACAGAACACCAGAAGGAAGGAGCTACTGGTATAACTAAAACTTCTCTACTGGGACTATATTGCCCTCCTTCCCTCCCCTTCCCTCCACCCCCCATCCTTAACCAGTTCTACTTTTATAGGCACAGGATTTGACTGACAACAGGAACTTCCTATTTGGGAGCAGGAAGTGAGTGATCACAGAGCCACCAAAGACTCACCATCCTAGAAGGGCAAGAGTAGCTCTCCGTCCCGTCCCCAGCTGCTGGAGGTCTGACTCTGAGCAAGTAAAGAGACTACTGAGAAATATAGGAACTTCTTGTCTCAGAACAGAAAGATCAGGAGCTAAAAGGGCACAGAGGCAGTAAGTAAGTAGGGGAAGAAAAAAAAGGAAATAAACAAACAGAGGAAAAAGTAAATATTCCAAACAACAGTTAGGGGGCCAGTAAAAAGACATGATGGGAGTGGTGCAGTGCAGTGGCTGTGGAGCAGCAGTCTTCCGGGAGACGTTCTGGAGGATGCAGTGTTGTCCCATCTGCAGGATGTCATTGTCCACCTAGGGACAAATGACCTGGCTAAGAAAGGGATCAGAGCAGTGCAAGAAGCATTTGTGGAGATGGGGACGGGCCTTAGACAAATAGCACACACGGTAACCTTCTCGGAGGTGCTGCCTGTCTATGGCATGGATGAGGCTAGGGTGCTCCATACTATGGGATTCAATTAGTGGTTGAAAAACTGGTGCAGAGATCAGGGATTTAGCTTCATTGGGGACTGAGGGTCCACCTGGACAGAAGCAGGCCTATACTGGTGTGATGGTCTGCATCTGTCCAGGAGGGAACCAGGATCCTAAGTGATAGGTTTAAATACTTCATTGGCAAGCATTTAAACAGCCGGGGGCACTGGAAAGGAGCAGGGAAATCCTAGCCTCAAAAATCAGGGTACTAAGTGAGGTAGACACCAAAATAGAGATGTCAATAGGGAAAAGCGCAAGGGTAAATGGAGAAAGTGACAAACACAGTAAGGACAGGGATGGGGCAAAAAGGGATAAGACCATCAAGAAATGGAGGGTAATGAGTACCAACGCCCATAGTCTGGGCAACAAGCTCCTTGAACTGGTGGCCTTGATGGAAGAGGGATGCCTGGATATCGTAGCAGTCACAGAAACATGGTACACAGAGAACCATGACTGGGATGTTAACATACCAGGGTACATAACCTACCGGAGAGACAGGGAGGGCAGAAGAGGGGGGGAGTAGCTCTTTATGTAAGGGAAGAAATAAAAGCAACTGAACAAAAGAGTAAACAGGGAGGAGAGGAGGCACTGTGGGTCATCTTAGAGACTGGAAACGGCACCACAATCCACACAGGGGTTGTATACAGACCCCCATGTCAGGGGGAAGGAATGGACAAGGATATGATAGAAGACATACTTGGGATGGCAGAGAAAGGGGAGATACTGTTGATGGGGGACCTTAATATGCCAAATGTTAACTGGAGCATCTTTGCTGCAGCCATATCCAAAGCAGGGCCATTCTTAATGCCCTTCAGGGGGCATGCCTCAGACAGCTAGTTTTGGAACCTACTCACAAGGGAGCAATCTTAGACCTCATACTCTCAAATGGGGACAGTGAGAGGATCTCAAATCTAGAAGTGGGTAGCCATTTGGGAACAAGTGACCACCAAACAGTGTGGTTCACGATAAACTCAGCTATAGAGTCAAGCCATACAAAGTGAGGGTTCTGGACTTCAGGAGGGCTGACTTTGGCAAGATGTGAGAGTGCCTTAGAAAAGCACTAGCAAACAGGCTAGAAGGAGGGGTGGAGCAACAATGAGGAAATATCAAAACTGCCATCACAGAGGCAACAAGCCTTTGTGTGAAGCAAATTAACAAATCAAAATGAAAGAAAAAGCCACTATGGTTCTCAAAAGAAGTGGTGTGAAGGTTAGGAAGAAAAGATAGCATTTAGGAAGTATAAGGAAACACAGAAGGAGCAGGACAGAGAACTGTACCAGTTAAGGCAGAGGGAAGCAGGGAGGGTAGTCAGAATAGCAAAGACACAAACTGAGGAAAAGATAGCCAACTTGGTTAAGAAGGGGGATAAAACCTTTTATAGGTATATCAGGGAGCGTAGAAAGACAAAGGGAGGGATAGTGAGGCTGAATAGAATGGATGGTGGGTGGGCAGAGAGTGACAGTGAAAAAGCAGGGATACTGAATAAATACTTCTGTTCAGTATTCACAAAAGATGAAGTGGGGGAGGTGCCTAATCCAATTAACAGAAGCACTCTGGAGAGGGGGGTCAATCCCAGTCCTTTCACAGAAGAAAGGGTTCTGAAAGAACTCCTAAAACTGAAGGTGGACAAAGCAATGAGGCCAGATGGAATTCACCCCAGAATTCTAAAAGAATTAAGCAGAGAACTAGTGACACCACTGACTACCCTTTATAACAAATCATGGGAGGATGGTGTGGTACCTGAGGACCGGAAGAAGGCTGATGTGATTCCCCTTCACAAAAGTGGGAGCAAGACAGAGGCAGAAAACTACAGACCTGTCAGTTTGACCTCTGTGGTAGGTATAGTGATGGAATCACTTCTGAAGGAAAAAATTGTTGAGTACCTAGAGGCCAGTGGGGCACAGGACCCAAGGCAACATGGGTTCACAGTGGGAAGGTCATGTCAGACGAATCTAATTGATTTCTTTGACTGGGTGACCAAAGTAGTAGACCAGGGAGGGGTTGTGGACATGGCCTACCTAGACTTTAGCAAGGCATTTGACACAGCCCCACACAAAAGATTAGTAGTCAAATTAACCAGCCTTGGAGTGGGTCCCAGGGTGGTAGCCTGGGTAAAACATTGGCTGAACAACAGGACACAGAAGGTAATTGTAAATGGAGTCCACTTTGAAGAAAGAGGGGTTACTAGTGGGGTACCGCAGGGTTCAGTGCTAGGTCCAGTCCTTTTTAATGTCTTTATAAATGACATTGCAGAGGGACTGGAAGGAAAAGTATGCATCTTTGCAGATGACACAAAGATCTGCAACAGGGTTGATACACAAGGAGGCGTGGAAAGGATGAGAAGGGACTTGGCAAGGTTGGAGAAATGGTCAGAAGTATGGCAGCTTGATTCATGCAAAGAAGTGCAAAGTAATGCACTTGGGAAACAAAACCCTGGGGAAGATTACACAATGGTGGGGGAGGTAGTAACAACAACAAAATGGAAAGGGACCTGGGGATAATCATATCAGATGACCTTAAGGTTGGTAAGCAACGGAGAAGGCGGTAGGGAGAGCTGGGGGATACTGGGACGAAAGGGAGAGGCATCACCAGTAGAAAACAGGAAGCTGTTATCCCCTGTACAGACAGTTGGTGAGACCCTATCTGGAGTACTGCATCCAGTTCTGGAGACCCCATCTCCGCAAGGACATAGACAGGATGGAGGCAGTTCAGAGGAGGGCAACTAAAATGGTGCAGGGTCTGCAAGAGAAGCCATATGAGGAGAGGCTAAAGGAGCTTAATATGTATGCCCTTGAGGAAAGGAGGAGAGGGAGGACGTGATAGAAACGCTTATACCTCAGTGGAATCAACAAAGTCCAAGAGGGTAGCATCTTTCAGAAAAGAGATGCAAGAACAAGGGACATAATTTGAAGATAGAGGGGGGATGGCTCAGGGGCAATGTGAGGAAGTATTTTTTCACAGAGAGGGTGGTGGACACATGGAACAGCCTTCCTGAGGAGGTTGTGGGGTCTAAAACTGTGGGAGAATTAAAGAATGCATGGGACAGACATAAGGCAATTTTTGTGGGGGACAGGAAGAAATACGCTGTTGGTTAAATAGGATCTGCAGCTTATCCTCTAGGTAGGGAAATGGGCAGACGAGGTGGGCCAAGCGGTCCTTATCTGCTGTCAAAGTCTATGTTTCTATGTTTCTATATTGCAGAAACACAAGCACTGCAGCCAACCCTATGCCATTTCTTTTAAAGGATAGCTATAGCTACAGTTTCTTAAACTTTAGAGAAGTAGGTCCTATAAGGTTGCTGACAGGAAGGACTAGAGTGTGAGTTCAGGAGATCACATCATGAGTGGCTCTTCCCTGAAACTGGTTTTATAGGGCTGCAGGTAGGCAGAGCCTGCAGTCCTAGTGCGTCAGCTCTAAAAATGAGCTACAGGATTCAGACCGTAGAACGCTTCCTTTGGAGTTTTCGAATGATCCTTCCATTCTTTGTATTCCTTCAATTTAACCCTTGAAGTGCTGTAGACTGAACATCTCTCCAGGGCTCAATAAAACAGATTCGTTTTAGTTCTTTTGGCAGCTTAGGGATTAAGGAACACATGCTGTGGACAATCACATCTCCTCCCCAAACTTGTGTAACCCCCCCTGCAAATGGGGATTCCCAAAAGTCTTCCAGGAGCTTGCCTGAATGCTCCAAGCCTGGGTGGTGTTCGGCGTCTGAGTTGCTTAACTGTGGTTGCAAGTGAGTGCTATTTGAGCCTCCACGTACTGTCTCTTTAAGAGTTGTCTGCTTACAGACTTAATTAGTTTGTATGGAGGGACTGTGTATTTAATGCTTGAATCCCGCCCGAGCTGCGGAGTAATCGCTCCATTTTGCAGTCACTGAAGGTGCAAAGGGAGCCCATCTGAAAGCTGTAACTGTTTGCCTGTATTCACTTAAAGCATTAGCAAAATTGCAGTTTGTCTAACCTGCCTTTATTGCAGCTGGGACTCTCTGTGTGTTTCCTCTCCATTTTGGACCTAAACTGCTGTGCTGGGCCAGTTGGGTTAAGGGAGCCCTAAAATGGAGCCTTTGGATGAATCAGAACTTGGAATCTTAATTTGAGCCAGCCACAAGGGGATTGTATGGGCAGTGGCTCTGGGAAATGTAGTTTTAACCTTGGCGCCTTTTTCTACCAACAGAGGGAGTCTTATTGTGAGTGACAGCTGAATCAGCCAACACAATAGTGTGGAGCTAAAGGCAATGCCCTGCTCTGTGACTGGAAAGATCAGATCAGTTGTGGCAGTGAAGAGAGAAGAAGCTGTGTGCTTCTGCAGTGCATAGTTTCGCGTGGGAAGTGCGTGTGAGGCCCTGAATTTTGGTCTGCAGCCTTTGTGAGTGCCAGTTTGGACTGAATCCAAGTTGTGAGGAGAAAGAAGCACTAGAAGTGTGGAAACCAGGCTCACCCTGTAGAAGACTGGAGAAATTGCTGAATCGCACTCGGTTTGTCAGGAACTGAAGCTGCTGTGTGTGCTCCCGGGTATTTTGCAGTAGTGCGATTGAGATCGAGAGCAGCTCGTGGTATAGTACTTCCGTTACATATAAGTGTAATGAGAGCTGTGGGAATCGCTATTTCAAATCCCCTGTACAGTGAATTGTGTGCTGAAGCTAGAAGTAAACCCCAGCTTAATTCGGACTACATCCGTTTGCTATCAACTGCAGTGGGGTCCAGTCACAAGGACCTTGTCCTCAAGCCCTGCTCTTCTGGCAATCCAGAGGGACATTCTCCATCCGATCCTCAGCTTGGGTGTTGTGAGTACAAATCAAGGTATTCCACTGTAGCTTGTTTTTCAATCACAAGTGTGTCATCTAATTCTTTTTGTTTCACTGTTTCATGGACTGAGCCCTCCGGCTCCAGATTACAATTGGGTGTTGTGCATATATTTTCTTCTACAGGGCCCCATCCATCTGCACCTGCCGGCCAACCCCGGGCAAAGGACCTGGCTAGCCCCCAACCTGGGTACCCAGAGTGTGACTTTTCAGATCCTGTATGTGTGCACAGTACTGTGATTTAATGCCACCAATTAACCTGATTTCCCCCTCCCGTGTTACTGCCCCCCAAATAAATCAGATTTATTGTTCTTATACTATATACTGTCTGTGGTGTTGGTACTTATGGAAACAGTATTGTGTTTTGCTGTGTATGTTGTTTAACCTTATTTTACAGGGGCTGCTCAGAGACGTGCTGCAGAATCAGTCTCGAGGGTAAGTGGTAAGTGGTAAGTGGTATCTATATGAGTGAACAGTGTGTATACATGGGGTATTGGGGTTGTAACTCTGGGGTACTGTGTGAGCCACTAGAGGGAATAAAAGGGAGTCTCAGTGTCCCAGAGGGCTGTGACCAAGCTAATCTAACCACTACAGACCCTGACCTCTGGGTGGAGGCACCCGTCATAGGACCTAGGCCCCTCAACCTGTCCGTAGTCAAACAGGCAGGGGTAGTAACCCTTGGGATAGCACCACCTAAGGGTTATATCTTGGAGGCTCACCGCTGGGATTTTGTGTCTTCTAGTGGCCACATTTATGAACCACTCTTAAAAAAAAATAAATGGGTACCCCGACAGAAATGGCTGTGCACCAATTGGTGAAGTGGTGTACTGGGGAAGAGATCAACCCCCAAAATGCTATGCTTATCCTGGACATCCCCCTGGGTATCAATACGGACACTGTACAGGGAGTACTTTCCAAGGTGGAAGGTTTACAAAACCCTGTGGTGGTGGGTCGACATGCTGATCTGCTCACCCACACTTCCATGGCCCTAGGAGAGTATAAGGACCCCATAGATAGCTCCAAAGTGCCACAGACTATTACCCCAGAGGGAGCCCTCACTGCCTGGAGAGTGATAACTATGGACAGTAAAGACCTGGGGGGAAATGAGCCCCTCCCACTATCTGAGAAATTTGCTAAGTTGTTGGTGGAGGAAGGAAAAACTGTGGAGGACTTAAAGAAGTTATTTCTGCCACCTGGGGTTGTTCCTCCCCCAACACTCCCTCCCACTCCAGCAGCCATTATTGCCCCTCTTTCTGTGGCTGAACCAATGCAGGCTCCTATTTCTGCACCTGCCATTAGTCATGACTCTTACCGAAGGTTGAGGATCTTCTCTGGCACCCTCTACCCACCCCCCCAGGGGGAGGATGATTGGGACACCTGGATAGATTGTGTTGCCCCCCGATACTTGAATGGCAGTGTGCAGAGGCTGAGAAATGAAAAAGAATCATAGAAAGTCTGAGGGCCCTTCCTAGAGGCCATTAAATTGTTGATGTCCACAAATCCTGATGCATCTGCCCAGAAGTACCTATCTGCACTTGAAGGCAATTTTGGGAGCATTGAGTCAGGGGAGAGCTTGATGTGGAAATTTCAAGGTACAAAACAGTAGCCAGGGGAAAGTTTTTATGCATATGTTACTCATCTGGAAAGAGCTCTGCAGAAGGCTTACCGAAAAGGTGGGGTGGCCGCCAGTGACTTAAACCGTGTAAGGTTGGAGCACCTACTACAACATGCAAAGCATTCTAAATTGCAGCTCCTTCAATTAAGGCTCCCAGACAGAAGAGGTAACCCACCGGACTATTGTGACTTAATAAAAGAACTTCGGGAGGTTGAAGATGAGGAAGGGGATTTTAATTCTGGGGTGAGCGTAGCCCAAGTGATCACAGCATTAGAAGGTCCTTGCGAAGTGGGGACCAATGAGGGTGTGCCACTATGGGGTGAACTGCTGAGAGAGTTCAGGGAAATAAAAAACAGTCTCCTTATGAAGGCCGCTCCTGCAAGTACAGGCCCCGACCCTCATCTGCCTGAATCTGCTATGGGGGTGGGGGTACCCACCCATGCATCTCCTGCTAACAACAGCTCAAAATTCAATGTCTTGACCATGGAAGTGGGGAAATTGACTAGATGTCTCCAAAGGCTTATCACACCGCAGACAGATATGGCACCAAGGTTTCCAGTTAGTACCCCCGCCCTGGCTCCTAGTGTGATGCCGCGGCCAGCTCAAACTCCAGAAAGTATTGTTTTGCTATAATTGTGGGAAGGATGGGCACATGAAGAGAGAATGCCGGTCCCCAAAAGACACAAAGTTGCATATAGGCTACAAGGAGAGCTTCGGAGAACAAATCACTGGTTAAGAGGTGCACGAAATGATCCTAGTGAAGGCCCCAAAAATGCTAACTCACGTCCCTTTGTGGCAAGGTCAGTTGCCCAGGCCCCCTCTACCACCTCTCCAGACTTGTCCAGAATTGTGGGTCGCTCCATGGAGACCACTGTAAAGGTGAATGGAGTGTCTACAAGGGCTGTATTAGACAGTGGCTCCCAAGTGACAATTGTTTTCCAAGACTGGTATCAGAAGCATTTTTCTGATGTACGCTTACAACTGTTGGAGGGGCTGCATGTCTGGGGGTTAAGTGAGAAGGCCTACCCCTACTCTGGATATATCCAAATTTGGCTGTCTTTTCCCACCTCCATGGCTGGAGTGGCCGAGCAAGTAGAGACCCTGGCCTTAGTGTGTCCCCCTACCGGACTGTATGATGGGGTTCCTCTACTAATTGGGACTAATGCACATATGTTTGGATGGCTGGCACAGTTGTGTTATGAAAAACAGGGGTCCCAGACTGGTAGAGCTCTAAGAATTCAGGCCTTGATCAGAAAGGCCTACGATGCCCAGAGAGATGCTGACAAAGTGGAACCAGAGGAACCGGTTGAAGTTGTCTGGAAAAAGGATCCTGAGTCTCTGATCCTGGCACCAAATGCACAGTGTACCTTATAGGGAGAGGTCCATATCAGAAAGGATGTCAAGAATAAAATATTAATGTTGGATGCACCAGGCGATGGAAAATTGCCAGAGAGACTGCTGGTCAAGCCTAGTATTTTGCCTGCTAGAGCCCATGCTTATGCCAAAAGGGTAATGGTTCAAGTTCATAATGTGTCTGACAGAGAGATTTGAGTAAATAGAGGTTGCACCCTGGCTAATGTGCACTGTGCACTGTGCAGATACTGCAGTGCTACCCAGTAGCAAGAGTTCAGGGAAGAATGACAGAGTAACGCATGACTTGTTTGATTTTGGTGACTCCCCATTGCCAGCTGAATGGAAAGTGAGGATCAGTGAGAAGCTTGCCAGAGAGACCAGGTGTTTTCTTTAAAGGAATGGGACATAGGATGCATGCAAGGAGCTGAGCACCATATCCGGCTGCATGATGAAAGGCCATTTCATGAGAGGTCTCGAGGCCTGGCACCTGCTGACATAGATGATGTGAGATGGCATCTGCAAGAGATGCTTGCTGCTGGTGTAATACAAGAATCCAGAAGCCCAAATGCTTCACCTGTCATGGTAGTGAGGAAAAAGAATGGGACAGTAAGGATGTGTGTGGATTATCGCACCTTGAACCGGTGGACTATTCCTGATCAGTACACAATGCCCCACATTCAGGATGTCTTAGACTGCCTGAATGGTAGTAAGTGGTTCTCAGTGTTGGATCTTCACAGTGGGTACTACCAGATCCCGATGGCCCCAGAAAACCGTGAAAAGACAGCCTTTATCTGTCCGATTGGTTTCTATGAATTCATGAGGATGCCTCAAGAGATTTTAGGTGCTCCAGACACTTTTCAATGACTGATGGAGCTTGCAGTGGGGGGCATGAACTTGTTAGAGTGCCTGATATACCTAGATGATGTTATTGTGTTTGGCAGCTCACTGGAGGAACATGAGAGCAGATTGTTCAAGATGTTGGACCGACTGGAAGACTTTGGCCTTAAACTATCCATCGATAAATGTCAGTTCTTCCAAACCTCTGTATTGTATGTGGGACACATAGTATCCACCGAGGGAATAGAAACAGACCCGAGTAACGTTGAGGCCTTGACCACCTGGCCACAGCCCCACAATCTAAAAGAACTGCAAAGATTCCTGGGATTCTGTGGTTACTCTTGCTGGTTCATCAAGGATTATTCAAGAGTGATTCGTCCTTTACTTAATCTTACTCAATGTTACCCTCCTGCTAACAAAAAATACAAGAGGTCAGTTTCTTCTGAACCTGAGAGAGTGTATTTCTGTCCTAATGAAGTATTTGGAGCCAGATGGACATCTGACTCAACTTACCCATGCTCCTGTCCTTGCCTATGCAGATCCAGCGAAGCCCTATGTCTTGCACACTGATGCTAGCCTGCAAGGCTTGGGGGCTGTATTGTACCAAGAGCACAAGAATGGCCTGAGACCAGTGGCCTTTGCCAGTAGAAGCCTGACCCCATCCAAAAAGAACTATCCTCTACATAAGTTAGAGTTCCTAGCTTTGAAGTGGGCCATTGTTGACCAGTTCCACGAGTACTTGTATGGGGCTAAGATACTAGTAAAAACTGACAATAATCCTTTGACCTATGTGCAGACTTCAGCTAAGTTGGATGCCACTGGCCATAGGTGGCTTTCTGCATTATCTACATATGACTATGCTGTTGAATACAGTGCAGGCCTGAACCACATAGATGCTGATATTCTCTCCCAGAGGCCTGTTCCATGGAATGGCTGGGTCAGACTGTCAGAACCTGATATTTGAGCACTCTGTTAGAAGTTTGACAGGGAGGAATAAATGTCCACGGATGCAGTGGACTGTATGGTGGATTGTTTGGGACCCTCTGAGAATTGCATACCTGCTGCTTATTGCCACTTTTCTGCAATAGACATTGGTGTACTGCTTCAGCTGGACAATGACAATATTCAGTGTGCTCAGTCCCGAGATCCCATGATCAAATCAGCTTTAGAAGCCCTCTACACAGGGAAAGATGTGTCCAAATTACGCTCCACTGAACTGAGAACTGCATAGTTATACAAGGAAGGTCCTAAGTTGAAACTGATCAATAGACTGTTATACAGTGAAACAGTAGACAGAGGGGGGACAAATAGACAAACAAAAACTAGTGCTGCCCACCGCCTTTCGAGACTCAGTACTGAGGTCCTTACACAACCACATGGGGCACCTTGGTATAGACAGAACACTTGACTTGGTGAGATCCAGATTCTATTGGCCTAAGATGGGGGCTGATGTTGAGCAACACATTTGAACTTGCAGTCACTGTTTACAGAGGAAAGCCCTGCCCCAGAGGGCTGCCCCCCTTGTTAACATCACCACCAGTGCCCTCATGGAGCTGGTCTGTACTGATTTCCTGAGTTTGGAGTCTGATCAAAGAAATATTAGTAATGTGCTGGTGGTCACTGACCATTTTATGAGATATGCCCAAGCTTTCCCCACCAAGGACCAGAAGGCATCCACTGTGGCAGAAGTACTTGTAGAAAACTTTTTTGATCACTATGGGGCTCCACAAAGAATCCATTCTGATCAAGGGAAAGACTTTGAGAGTCATCTGATCAAAGAGATGCTTTCTCTGTGGGGAATGCAAAAGTCCAGAACCACCCCTTACCACCCCCAGGGGGACCCGCAGCCTGAACGTTTCAACCGCACTTTGCTAGATATGCTAGGCACCCTCCACCCAAAGGACAAGCCTAGATGGAGCCAACAAATTAGCACCCTGGTATATGCCTACAACTGCACCAAAAGTGATGCCACTGGGTTCTCCCCCTACTGCCTGATGTTTGGAAGAGAAGCTTGACTGCTGGTAGATGTATGTTTTGGAGTTTCTCCTGATGGGGTTCGAGCTGACAACTATTTACAGTATGTGCAACAGTTAAAGGCCCAGCTAAATCATGCATACCAACTGGCTCAAACCATGGCTGCCAAAAAAAATCTGGCCAACAAAGAAAGGTATGATAAAAAAGTGAAAGCACAGGAACTCTAGGAGGGAGATCAGGTATTGCTAAGAAATCTGGGACTGCATGACAAACATAAGATTGCTGACAGATGGCACCATCTCCCTCACATTGTAGTGGGCAAACTAGATGATCTGCCTGTGTACAAAGTAAGGCCTGAGAATCATTCAAAAGATGTGAAAACAATGCATAGAAATCATTTACTGCCCATTGGACAAATCTTGATTGAGTCTGAGCCCCTAGAAAATGCCCCCTCTGGACCAGTGACTAGAGCTGCTGCTAAGCAAAAATCAAGAAATCCTGCACCTACAGAAGCTGAGTTAAAGTGTTCCCCTCCACAAATCCCAGTTGAACATGACTGTCAGTCCATGTCAGAGGAAAATGAGTGTGGCTTTGAATACTACCTTTCTTACGAACTGAGTCAATTGTTTCGGGGCAATCCCCTAGTCAATCCTGGAGATGAAGCTGGGCCTTCTAGACTGTCTAAGCCCCCAGCTTTGTCCCTGGAGCCAATGCTCCCAGAAAGTGAAGTGCAAAGCATGAAGTCAGATGATATGGAATCATTGTGTATGGTTGAACTGTTTAAGTTTTCAGAGGAGAAAATGATGGACTGGAACAAACTGGTGATATACCAGAACAAGAAGAGTGTGTTGAGTGCCCTGATAATTCACTGTCAGTGTCAGAAAACTCCCCATGTGAGCCAAGTGTTGTGGACTCAGAGATTGTAACTCCTGGAGCTGAAAGTGCCCCAAGTTCTAGCCTCTCTACCCCAATGGAGACTCCCTTGACAAGTGAGGACAATGCTGAAAATGAGGCTCAGGTGGCAGAGACTGTAACAGTTCCCCTAGAAAGACTGGTCAAGCTGTAAAGCCTGTGGTGCACCTCAGTTATGATTCCCCTGGGAGGCCTGTGGACTTGCCTCTCAATGTTGTCCATAAAGGAGTGTATGTGTCCCCGAGCTCATTGACCAAACTGAACATCAGTGCTAACTCCAAGTTATTTGTGTTGCCCTCTAGGTATGCTGCCCCTGCCCCATCCAGCCCCAAGGTAGCTGATAGGGAAGGGCCCCCTCTCTTCAGGTTTCATGTAAGAGGTAATAACCTGAGTTATGGTACAATGTGTATATATACTGTGGAAAAAGTGATGTACTGAAAAGTTTCAGAAATGTGTTTCTGGTAGGGTGATATATTGACTGATAATTACATGTATAAGCCTAATGTGATACTGATGTAAATATATATGGCTGTATTGAAACTTATGGGGGTACTTACTTGATGTGGATGCCAAGCTTTTCCAGGCCAGGAAGTGTGTAACCCCTCTGCAAATGGGGGTTCCCAAAAGTCTTCCAGGAGCTTGCCTGAATGCTCCAAGCCTGGGTGGTGTTCAGCATCTGAGCTGTTTAATTGTGGTTGCAAGTGAGTGCTATTTGAGCCTCCACGTACTGTCCCTTTAAGAGCTGTCTGCTTGCAGACTTAATTAGTTTGTATGGGGGACTGTGTATTTAATGCTCGAATCCCACCCAAGCTGCGGAGTAATCGCTCCATTTTGCGGTCGCTCAAGGTGCAAAGGGAGCCCATCTGAAAGCTGTAACTGTTTGCCTGTAATCATTTAAAGCATTAGCAAAATTGTAGTTTGTCTAACCTGCCTTTATTGCAGCTGGGACTCTCTGTGTGTTACATCTCCATTTTGGACACAAACTGCTGTGCTGGGCCAATTGGGTTAAGGGAGCCCTAAAATGGAGCCTGTGGACGAATCAGAACTTGGACTCTTAATCTGAGCCAGCCACAAGGGGATTGCATGGGCAGTGACTCTGGGAAATGTAGTTTTGACCTTGGCGCCTTTTTCTACCAACAGAGGGAGTCTTATTGTGAGTGACAGCTGTATCAGCCAACACAATAGTGTGGAGCTAAAGGGAATGCCCTGCTGCGTGACTGGAAAGATCAGATCAGTTGTGGCAGTGAAGAGAGAAGAAGCTGTGTGCTTCTGGAGTGTATAGTTTCACGCGGGAAGCGCATGTGAGGCCCCGAGTTTCGGTCTGCAGCCTTTGTGAGTGCCAGTTTGGATTGAATCCGAGTTGTGAGGAGAAAGAAGCACTAGAAGTGTGGAAACCAGGCTCACCCTGTAGAAGACTGGAGAAATTGCTGAATCGTGCTCGGTCTGTCAGGAACTGAAGCTGCTGTATGTGCTCCTGGGTATTTTGCAGTAATTGCAATCGGGATTGATGAGCAGCCTGCCTGGTATAGTACTTTACTGTTACATATAAATGTGCATAGTGCTTGAGGGGAATTGCTATTTCAAATCCCCTGTACAGTGAATTGTGTGCTGAAGCTGGAAGTAAACCCCAGTTTAATTCGGACTACATCCGTTTACTATCAACTGCAGTGGGGTCCAGTCACAAGGACCCTGTCCTCATGCCCTGCTCTTCTGGCAATCCACAGAGACATTCACCATCCGATCCTCGGCTTGGGTGTTGTGAGTACAAATCAGGGTATTCCCCTGCAGCTTGTTTTTCAATCACAAGTGTGTCATCTAATTCTTGGTTTTTCACTGTTTCATGGACTGAGCCCTCCGGCTCCAGATTACAATTGGGTGTTGTGCATATATTTTCTTCTACAGGGCCCCATCCATCTGCACCTGCCGGCCAACCCCGGGCAAAGGACCTGGCTAGCCCCCCCAACCTGGGTACCCAAAGTGTGACTTTTCAGACCCTGTATGTGTGCACAGTACTGTGATTTAATGCCACCAATTAACTTGATTTCCCACTCCCGTGTTACTGCCCCCTAAATAAATCAGATTTGTTGTTGTTATACTATATGCTGTCTGTGGTGTTGGCACTTATGGAAACAGTATTGTGTTTTGCTGTGTATGTTGTTTAACCTTATTTTACAGGGGGTCTTCAGAGACATGCTGCAGAATCAGTCTCGAGGGTAAGTGGTATCTATATGAGTGAACAGTGTGTATATGTGGGGCATTGGGGCTGTAATTCTGGGATACTGTGTGAGCCACTAGAGGGAATAAAAGGGAGTCTCAGTGTCTCAGAAGGCTGTGACCAAGCTAGTCTAACCACTACAAACCCTGACCTCTGGGTAGAGGCACCCGCCATAGGACCTAGGCCACTCAACCTGTCCGTAGTCAAACAGGCAGGGGTAGTAGCCCTTGGGATAGCGCCACCCAGGGGTTACACTTGTAATGATTCAGTGAGTGAGTACAAGAAACACATGCTTACTTTTGAATCCAACTTGGTAAATAGCATGTTTAGAGCTAATGCAAGAGGGCTGTTGGTTAGACCAGTTTCAGCAGTTTTCTTAGCTTTTTTTCATTGCAATTTGACTTGCTCTTTGGAGACTAATAATTTAGTGACATGACATTCAACAGATAACAGCATCAACTGCAGTAGTGTCAAATTACAGTCTTAGTGAACTCTCCCAGTGTGTGTGTGTGTGTGTGTGTGTGTGTGTGTGTGTGTGTGTGTGTGTGTGTGTGTGTGTGTGTGTGTGTGTGTCAGCATTTCCTCTGAATAACTGATTTATGCTAACCCTTTCTGGGCCTAATTAGTGGCATTGAATGTAGGAAGGGTTTTAAATGCTAGGCAGCTAATGTTTTAGGGAGGGAATTACAAAGAATGATAGCGATGTCTACTGCAGTGTTCCACTGTAGGGCACCCTCCTTTTCCCTGTATTTTCCATGTAAAACTGGGACAAAACTCCTGTACATTTTTCTGTGTGCTCAGATCAATACATGTACACAATTGAGTGCCTGTCAACTTATGACTGTCAGTAAAATCACTATAATAAATGTTAAGGCTGTTTTTATTTATTTTAAATGGTAAAACTCACCTGCAACATATTACAGAGGCTATGGACAAATGGTGGAATCTCTCAAGCTTTGCTTTCAATGTTCACATGTCTCCAGAACCTCTTGATGGTATTTTAGCATTGTTACAATGTATTGACACAAACGGATAGCCTGGCAGAGATGCAATATGTCATATTCAGTGGGTCATACTTTCATCCATTTTGGCAATGTACTAGCACAGGATAGCTTTGATGAGATGCAGGATCTCATTTTCAGAGGGTTCTAATTTTATCCACTTCCACAAAATACTAATGCACATTAGCCTGCCTAAGATGCAGTATCTCATTTTCAGTGGGGTCTTTCTTTTACTGGTACTGACTTAAACTATGCATATGTGAGTCTGGCGCATATGTAGTCATGTCAGTTCTGCCATGATATGGCTGACTTTGGGGCAATTGGAACTCTTATGGTTTTATACTTGTAGGAAGGGTAAATAAATGCTAGGCAGCAAATCTGTTAGGGTTTTCATAGGTTGCAAGGGGGCATCCTAGGGAATTACAAAGAATGATAGTGGTGTCAACTGCAGTGTTCCCAGATTGAACAACGCATTTCTCTGTAGGTCACCCTCCTTTTCTCTGTATTTTTCATGTAAAACTGGGACAAGACTCCTGCGCATTTTCCTGTTTGCTCAAATTAATACGTGTACACAACTGACTTTTTTATGCCTGTCATTAAAATTACTATATCAAATGTTGAGGCTGTTTTTATTTATTTTAAATGGTAAAACTCACCTGCAACATATCACAGAGGTTCTGGAAAAATGTTGACATTTCTCAAGCTTTGCTGTCAATGTTCACGTCTCCAGAACCTCTTGATGGTATTATAGTATTGTTACAATGTACTGACACAGCCGGATAGCCTGGCTGAGATGCAATATGTCATATTCAGTGGGTCAGCCTTTTTATCCATTTTGGCAATGTACTGACACAGAATAGCTCTGATGAGATGCAGGATCTCGTTTTCAGATGGGTCCTAATTTTACCCACATCTACAATGTACTGATACACATTAGACTGGTTAAGATGCAGTGTCTCATTTTCAGTGGGGTCTTACTTTTACCAGTGCTGACTTAAACTATGCATATGTGAGTATGGTACATACTGTATGTAGTCATGTCAGTTCTGCCATGTCACGGCTGACATTGAGGCAAACTGCACATGTGCGAGTATCACATGTGCGCAGTTCTGTAATAGGAGTAGTATCAGTTACATCTGACTCTGGTGTGGCAAGAGCACCTCATATTCTTTTCAACACACCTGACACTCCTAAAAGCTCTCCATAGCCATACTGGCTCAGTGCTGGCAAAAGCTAAGGGATGGGCAACACTGGGAACTGCTCTACTGTCTTCATGTCCACAGTCTCTATTGGCAGGTCAGTTTAGAAGGCCATCATCTGCCAGCCCAGTGGTGCAGAGGGTTGAGGCATCAATTTATTTATTTATTACATCATCGGTTTACAGACCTTTGAGTCAAAGACTCATTTACAAAAGCACCTCGTCAAGAGAGCAATACATCACAGCAAACAAAACAGTACAGTACATAATGCTTAGATTAAAAAGGCAACCAGTGGTACCGGCATTCACTTGTGGTACAAGCTTGGTAATAGGTAGATCACAGTAGTCATAATATAGGTACACGAGTACCACGTCAGGTAGCAACCAGAGATATTTTATTACATTAGTCAGCAGATGTTGCCTGAGACCCCAGACATATACAGCAAAAGTAGACAGGGCAGACCCAGCCTATGGGTGAGGGTAAGGGGCAGGTGGGGGATTATGTGCAGTTGCAGCAGTGAGTGCTTGTCAGATGGCTTCTGAGGGAGACCTTAACAGGACCAAGCTTAGTGGAGTCAGTTATATTGGCTGGGTGGGGAATTGAACCAGGAGGGAGTCCAATAGCAAAAATATCTCTGGGCCATAGAGGTCCTTACCCTGGGTACAATAAGGGAGGTTTTGACAGTGCTGTGGGTGGAGACTGAGGGGGAGGCACGCTGCAGGGAGGTGGTGACCCCGGGTGGGGAGAGCCCTAGAAGGGTCTTTTTTACAAGAAGGCAGGTTTGGAAGCAGAGTCTTTCTTCAAGGTTGAGCAAGTTGGTGGTGGAGTACAGCAGGCACATATGGGTGCGCCTAGGGTCTCCTAGCATTAGCCTGCAGGCCTTGTTTATAGAGAGCTGGATTCTTGCAAGCACAGTGTTGTTGGCTGAAGCATAGATGGGCAGCCCATAGTCAATTAGCAACAGGACAGAGGAGGTGATTGCCAATCTAAGGGCCTCTTGTGGTAGGCAGTCCCTACGGTGGTATAACAGTCCAATCCTGACACTGGTGGCAGCTGAAAGGACATTGATATGGGAATGGAAGGAGAGTGCTGAATCAAAGGTAATGCCCAGATACTTGTAGGAGGAAACCTGCTCAGTGGGGTTTAGTGTGCTATGCAGTATCACAAGAGAGGCACCACTGGCTTTGCTTTGGCGATGCGAGAAAAGCATAGCTTTGGTCTTTGTTAGGTTCAGGACTAGCTTTCATGATGTGAACCAATGCTCAGCTCTATCAAAAGCTTGTTGAAGGGTGACCTGGAGTGGGCTGGGGTTCGGATCAGAGGCGAAGAGCATAGCATCATCCACGTAGAACAGGATCTTACTTGGGCAGGCTGAGGGGAAGGAGTTGAGGTAGAGACTGAAGAGGAGAGGACCTAAAATGGAGCCCTGGGGAACCCCAGAGTGGAGAGGTCATGTGTTAAATAGTGCTATTGATTTTTACTCACTGAGTTCTGGCAGAGAGGTAGCTGGTGAACCATGCAAGGGGGGTGGGGGAGAAGCTAAGGCATCTGAGGGAGTCAAGCAGGAGGGGATGACAAACTGTGTCATAGGCCTTGGAGATGTCAGTGAACACAGCACCAGCAGGACTTCAGGCATCAAGAGCACAGTGCAGGAAGTTGGAGAATTCAAGTAGCGCGGTTGTGGTGCTGTGACCTGCATGAAAGCCATGCTGTTCAGGGCACAGGATATTGTGCATGGCCAGGTATTTGGCAAGCTGGTTGGCAACTACTTTTTCAAGGGCCTTAGAGAGTAAGAGGAGGATGGAGATAGGTCGATAGTTACCCAGGGTCACTAGATCACCACTCTTCATGATGAGAGTGATGACGGCAGTTTTCCATGTGCTGGAGAACTGCCCCAGGCACAGAGAGCAGTTGGGCAGCTTGGTAAGTGGGACCAGGATAGGATCCAACATCAGATGAAGTAGCCTAGTGTCCAGTAGGTCAGTGCTGGGGTTATTACTACTAATGGCTTTTTGCAGAAGGGGTCTAGCCTCCAGCGGGGAGATGATACATAGATAGAAAGGAGGTCTCTGGAGAGTGGGCAAGGGTGCTGCTGGGATGGGGTCAAAGAAGATACTGGGCAGGACTGAAGTCAGGTCTGAGAAAGTGTGGTTTAGGCAGTCTGCAATGCCAAGGGGTCAGAGCAGACAGTTCCATTAAAGGAGAGTTGAGAGGGGGGTTGGGAGCAGGATTTTCCATTCAGCTCCTTTACTTTATCCCAAAAGTTTCTAGCCGACCCCCAGGAGGAGACAAGTGCGGATTGGTAGTACTGGGCTTTGGCCTGTCGAATGGCCCAAGTACACTTATTGCACTTGGTATTGTACACTTGTCTATCAGCTGGCTTGCCAGATTCCATGGCAATGTGCCATAGGTTGTCTCTCATTTTAAGTTTATGAAAGAGGAAGGGGGTAACCCAGGGCGTGCTTTGCTTTTTGGTGTGATTTCTAGTGAAGGGGGCATAGAGGTCACAGGCAGTGTTAAAAGTGAGAGTGAAAAAATCCAATGCCTCATCTATGGACAGTGCAAGCCTAATTGGGGACCAATCCAGTTGTGAGAGGTACAGTTTAAGGTGACGCAGGCTGCTTGGGAGTAGGCGAAATTGCTGGGTGGTTTGTGGTACAGGTTTGCTGTTGGCAGCAGACCAATAGAATATGACTAAGGAGTGGTCACTAAGTGAGTTGGAAAGTACTCTGATATTGAGCACCCTCTGGGGACAGTTGGTAATGGTGATATCTAGGAGGGTGCTGAAGCCAGTAGAGGGGTTGAATCTAGTTGGGGTGGTGAAAAACTGAGACATGTCAAGGATGGCAAAGATATCTCTGGTTTGGGAGGCCGTGGCAGAGAGCCAGTTGATATTCAGGTCATAAACAATTATCTGGACCATTTTGGGTGATAGGCCAGAGAGGTAGTCAGCAAGCATCTGAATGGTGAGGTCTTGCTTTCTGGGGGGAATATAGGCAATGGTGAGAAAGAGTGTGCCCTTACCAGGGTTGGGGGAGATTTTTAGCATGAAGGCTTGTGCCCCGTTATCAAGCTTGGGTGGTGGAAGTGCATGTCCATGGAGGGAGTCATGCATGTAGACAGCACAACCACCTCCATGCTTACCCACCCAATCTTCCCTGAAAAGGGTGTAACCAGGGAGGGAGGGAGGCAAAGGAGTCAGGGGTGAATCTGGATAATCAGGTTTCAATGAATGCGACAATGTCCAGTTGATGCTGAGTAACCCAGCATTGGAATGCAACAGCCTTCTTAAGGAGAATACAAATATTCATAGAAGCTATGCAGAGTCCTTGAGACTGGGCAGGCTTGTTCAAATGGTTGAGCACGGGGCCAGGGTTTGGATGAATGTTACCTGATAGAAGCAACAGGAGGGTGATTAGGCACACCAAAGTGTGGTAGTGACTGTGGCATCTCCCCTTGCAACTGGACATTGGGCCGGGTGCTAGGGTGCAAGGGGTGAATAGAGTACGAAGGGTGGGAAAGGCATTGAGGAGAAGACACCAAGGTATGAGTGGGAAGTAAGAGGTAGTGGGGTGGAAGTGTGGGGGGTACTGAGGGGGGGAGGTGGTCGAGCATTGGGGAGGTCTGGTAGAGGTGTTGTAGATAATACGGGGGTACTTTGGGTAGAGGGTGATGGTCCTAAGTGAGGTGGGGCAGGTGTAGGAAGTAGGAGGAGGACCATAGTCAGTGTCAATGCACTTGATCCCTGATGCATTGAGGACGATAAGTTATTTGAGCAAGAGAGAGGATCACTCCTTTAAGAAGTTACATAAAGGAGAGCCATTTTAAGGAGTTTCTGTAATTGACTAGTGTGAGATCTCCAGAGGTGGGGATCACTGGGGAAGTGTACTTAATAGAGGAGGGAGGAGAGGGTGGGGGCGGGCAAAAAAACTGTCCAGAGAGCAGTACTGCAAGGCAGTGGCCGAGCTGTGTTTTGAAAAAGTTGCCTTGGGTGCTTTCTTTCTCAATGGGGATCTGCAGCATCCAATCAGGAAGCAGTCACAGTCCCCAGGAGCCAGTCCAATTACGGGGATTGAAGCCTGACAGCTCTGAGCTAGGAGCTGACCAAACGTACTTGCTTTTCTTTTTCAGGGAGTGGCGGGCTGGATGCAGAGGTCCGGCCGCCAGCAGGTAGCAGTGCCAGGGCCACTCGGCTGAAGTGGAGAGCATGGTTTGGGCTTATGGCTAAAACATAGCAGAAAAAAAGGCGGTCTGTTAGTTAACAAAAAAGTCAAAGATAAAGGTCAAGTAAATTGGTGGGAGGGTCCTGGGCAATTTAGTGCTCAGGGCAGAAGTAGGTGCAAATAGTGGGAGAGAAAAAGTTCCTGCAGAGAGATCTGGTCAAAGGTGCCAGGTGGGAATTTAGCAAAACAAAGGCTGATTCAGGAGGTTGAGGGTTGGAGGCCCCTTGAATGAGACCAGGGAGAGCTGGGAAGGAGATGTGTGGTGGAGAGGACTCAGGGTAGTCTGGAATGAGTAGAGAAGATGGCCCAAAATGTTAGGCAATATTTACAGAATGTGTTGTTTCAGGGGGTTGTCAGGAGAGGGAATCAGGGGACCAGCAGATGGCAAAGAAACATTGTGGGGAATAGAAAGAAAGAGAGAAAGAAAGAAAGAAAGAAATATAAAAGAAAAAAAGCAAGAGAAAGAGAGAAACAAAGAAGGCAGTCTGAGGATGAAAGAGAGGAACTGTGATGGGAAAAGAATGTGGCAGAAAAACAGCAGGTAGTAGTCAGTTCTAGCTTACCTCGTGTCATGCCGGTGACCCAGGTTCGGGAACTACCTTGGGTCATTGGGGAGCTGGCCAGGGTGGAAGGTAGGAGCAGGACTGAGCCACCTATTGGCAGCTCTCCGTTCCTGTGGTGGACACTTTCCCCCCATAGTAGGGCTTGATCAAGTAAAGCTGTATCCGAATTTCCTCCCTGTGGACCAAATTATACTTTTTCAATGCCAAAAAAAAAAATTGTAATGCATTCCCTGACTTTGAATAAATTTCATATGGAGTGGTATTATAATTTGCACATTCTTGTGTTGTATGATTCTAGTATGTTCATCTATTAAAACAGCAATACAATAATCTGGTTAAAATTTTGGCCAATGCATTTTTATTCCATTTTAGATTGCCACTTACCTTCTGAGTTGTATGATATCCTTCTTTCCACAGTCTGAGTCTGCTTTAGTACTTCTTCAATGTCTGAAAGAATAAAAGGAGCACTCCTTTTAACCCTTGCTAGGCCATGGACTGATATATCAGTCCAACATTTCTATATGCTCTAACTCTTTTGGCAGCCTAAGGGTTAATACGGTGCAGACCAAGCCTTCATCAGTATTTTCAGCTAATTTTGACCATCTGTTGTTTATACATCACATCTGTTGTGACTAAAATGAACTATTATGCAGCATGCAGTGCTCTCTACCATTACAGAACAATAGTTGTCCAAAAACAGCTACAAATACCGATAAAAACCTGGTTCACGACACATCAAAAGGAGTGCTCCTTTTATTATCTCAGACATGAAAAAGGTACTCAAGCAGACTCAAATTGTGGAAAGAAGAGTATCATACAAGTCAGGAGGTAAGTGGCAGTCTAAAACAACATAGAAAAGTATAGGTCAACATATTCACCAATTGTTGCACTGTTGCTTTAAGTTATAAGGCTACACTGAATTTTACAAATGCAGGCTCATAACTTTGGTAATATTCAGTATTTTTACCACAATATTTCAACATAGCCATTTTGATACAGTGACTCATAAACGTGACAGCTGTCATTTTTCAACTCCTGATCAAAATGTGTGTTTGCAGCCCAAAAGTAGATTTTGCAGTTCCTGCATGACATCACCTTTAGGCCAGGAGATGAACATCTTCTCTGCCCTTCTTTATGAAGCAGGTTCATCACAAGGCTGTGCTGAAAAGTAGGTGTAAAAATATAAAAAGAAAAATAATGTTCAATATTTTTAACCCAAATTCCTCTCCTGCAGCCCTATTGGCTCTGGCCAGAGTTTGTTTGAATAGATAGCAAAATCAGGGTTACAAAATATCCCATAACTTTAAAATGAAGTAACATAGAAACCTAATTTTTGGTATGAGATTTGTTGGGGGTATGCTTATTCTAATTCTGCAATGTAGCAATTTTGGCAGTAGTCCCTCTTAAATGGTATAAAAAGATAATGTCTCTGACTTTAAGGAAGTTCTCAGATGTTTCATAAAGTTTCTTTTATTACCCTATTTATAACAATTAGACATTTAATGGCTACAGTAAATACCTTTGAATCCACAGCTCTAATAAAGTAAATGAAGTGCAGTTCAGACCTTGATCCTCACTGCCTGAGACTAATTGCCCATTACATAAAGATATGGATATACAAAAGGCAGCCGTGCAGCTCTGCACCACACAACTCCTAGAGATATAATCTAATTTACAAAGGTATTGTGCTGAACATATAAGGAGTGCACAGAGGTGGGGAGTGAGTAGAGACTGGACCCAAAGGTTAAAGAAGACTCCCACGGAACACACCTTGACCACATCATAAGGAGGTGGAGCACCCCATGCATACCAACATGGAAATGCTACTTGAGAATATGAAGGATACGTTAGCAACCTCAAAGCACAGTGAACGGGCTTTCAGTGAATTCCCTCAGCAAATGGTGCTACTGCCAATTGTCCCAGGAGAGGAGGGGTAGGGGGAAAAGTGCTGCATGGAGGTCCAACTGGACATCAACACACACACTGAATTTCAGTTTGAGGTAGATGGCTACCATTACCATGGAGGTGTGCCACAAATACCAGACCATGTTTGGTACCAAATAATTGATGGGAACACATACCTACAAGCAGGGGATATGGAAGGGATACAGGCTGCTGTCAGTGTGCTATGTAAGACCCCTTGCACCATCACTGCAGTTAAGCATATATGGTGTGACCTCCATGGCATAGCAAAAAGAAGCCATACCTCCATAGCCATGCCCAACTGAGCACTGGTGGAGGGGGAGGAGATTACATCCTTGGCCTAAGGGATGAGGACATCCCTGGTGTGACTTCCATGGAGCCTATGTAGTAGTGGTGGACCTGTTTAGGCAGCAGTCCATTGATGGTGAGGAAGATAGGAGGGACATCATTGACAACAAGCAACAGTATATATCTGTTCCAGCACTATGACCATTATGTGATATGAAACAACTGACCTTTCTGACCTCCCTCCATAGATGTTCTGCAACCTCCACCAGATCAGGATGATGATATAAAGAATGCCCCAAATGACCCCTGCACCGATATGGAGGTAGAGCCCACTGGTATGTGAGACATGCATTGGTGGAACATGTACTGGTGCTCCAATGGTACACCAAGACTAACATTACTCATATCAACTATTGCAAGGCCACTGACACAAAGAACTGCCAGGCCATTGCAGGGAGGTGGGGGACCAGCCCAGCAGTAAACCGTTCCACCAGTACAGGCAGTGTAGTGGGGATAGTGGCACTCTGAGCTGAGCCAAGAGGGTATGGGAGCTACAGTGACATCCAATATCAAGCTACTGGATGCTCCTGTACCTGTCCAGTCACCCTCTACCCCAGCACTCATGTTGCTCTCCAGTGCACCTACAACTGAACACTGCACCAGCCTACTGGTACACTCCTCCAACACACTACAGGTCACACTCCAGTAAAACACACACACACACACACACACACACACACATCTCTATAGGGGATATGACATGACCTGACTGAAGATATCATATTTACAGTATCTTCATGACAGGTCACTGATATTATGATATCTCATAAGTCACAAAGCCACAAGTGAGATATCTTAATATCAGTGACCTAGAATGAAGATACATATTTTAATTATTTATTTTTTTATTTATTAAATTCTCGGATTACAAATACCTTTGAGCAGAAACTGCTCATTTACAAAGGTTCCATGTCAAAGGATGAGGGTCAACATACATACAGAGGTAGTAAAAGAATGCACAATAAACAACCAAAACAACTAAAAGAAAAAAATAAAGATACTCAGTTATAACATACTTTGAGATAATATTCATATAATGAGCAGCTTGAGTAGGCAGCTGGCTGTGGTAACAATAAGAGACAGAGGGCACCATAGGCAGTTAGTATTGTAGGCGTGTGACCAGGAGAAGAAGTTGACAGGCTAATGGGCAACTGTCCGATGGTGGTGGAAAATGTCTTGTACCAGTGGAGATGCGAAGCAGGAAAGGAGTCACAAGGAAGGCCCGGTGCCAGAGGGAATGAGACTGGGAAAGGGCGGGCTGTGGGACATGAGTGAGCTGGGAGGTGTTTAGAGAGGTGTTTATAATCTCTTCAGTCAGGTCATGTCATGTTCTATTTATACAACATATGTGTGAGGACCAAAAAATGCTAGTACCTGTTTTTATTTGTGTCACTATTGGCTGCTATAGGTAAAAGAGGCTGTATTTTCAGTTTTCCCCAATAGATGTTGCCAGAGCTTGATGCTATGTGTTAGTGAAGGACAGGATGCAATGTGTTAGTGAAGGGGAATTTTGTCTACTGAGCAAAGAGAAGGAGCACCCCCTCTGAGATTCACACAGTGAGTTGCCAGCAACATGCTATCATTTGCAGGAGCGTGCTTTATGAAGTACCTAATGATGTGCATTTGATGTAATGGAAGTGGTCATTAAGATGCAGCGCTAATTTTGGAGGAGTGGGAGCAGGCAGAATATTGTGCAGCTGGCAGCAGCAGTGTAAAAGTCAGTGTAAGTCAGTTTACCCACCCCCTTTTGTGTTGAAGCAGAGAAACGTTTAATGTCAGAGCTGCACCATGCTCCCAGTTATCAGACATGCGGGCTCGAAATTGAAACACCTTTTCTTTTGAGAATACTAAATTGGCACTTTCATGTGGGTAGGGGATTGTGATTTCTAGGACATATGGCAACAACAGATGATAACAGGATGATGTATGGGTACTGTGCAAGATAATATTATCTTGCGCGGTGGCTCAAGATATCACTTTTTATCTTGCAGTTTATTCACACGTATTTGTTGTATAGATATATTGTGTATATTCTTTGCAAAAAAACTTAATTGATGCATCAGTTAGGGTTCATATTAACACCACGAAAATAGGGAAATGTGGTGTTAGGGTCTCCAACTCAAACACCTCACCTCCACCACCAAGCAGCAAAAGGAAAAAAAACAGGGTTTTGGGTCTCTGAAGTGTTGGTGACTCAGTGGTGGGGCCTCCCTTGAGGTTGTCAACACAAATACTCCCCCTTCCCCCAACTCATAGCCTCCTGTCCAAAGCACAAGGTACAGCTCCATGCTAGCACCTCATAGCAATACACACTTCAAAGGTAGAGAAGTATGTCTCACTACATATTACCAACTCAATCTTTTGTAGGTTTCTTCATGCAGGGTCCTGTGGGCCCTGCATAAAGAAAGATCATGTCTGGTGTTGTTTGCTCAGGGAATGGGGTGGGCATTAGGGTTCATAACCCCAAGGAGGACCCCACAGCTGATTCACCAAAACTGCAGAGACCCAAAACCCTAATGGTTTTGCCTGTTGTTGCTTGGGGGTACAGGTAGGGAATTAGGGTTGGAAACCCTAACACTACATTGCCCTACTTTTGTGGTGTTAACTTGAACCCTAACTGGTGAATTAACAAAGTTTTTTTTGTTTTTTTGCAATGAATTTCCCTTCTTTTTGATACAGTGGAATTGTATCCTCATTCATGCAGAACCCCTTGGGACCTGCGTGAACAGATGTAGATGCACAGGGCCGTTTGGGCCCAGTGCCAAGGGAAGATTCTGTCTGCCTACAGAAGTGCAGTGATGAATGTTAAGAATTTATGGCTCTGTCTGGTGGGCTGTGGAAGCCAAGGGCCCTCTGGCCCTGTGCTTCCAAGTGGCCATGAACACAGATGCACAGGGAAAAGAGTCCATTTGTCAGCCAATGCACAGGGCCCTCTGCCACCCACTGGTATTGAGGTGCAGGGTCCTATGCCAAGAGGACAGTTGTCTTCACTAAATGGTACCCAAGCCCACGTGAACAACCTTGCAGCTTTCATTCCTTGGCTTGGGGGGGTCACATAACAGTGCCATCCCCCAAACTCACCCCATCCAGGTGGGTCACTGAGCTCACCCCTGAAGTCAACTCACTGGCATGGGATCACAAAGCACACCCGCTGGGGTAAAGACTCATCTAAGCTTCCTTAAAACTGTGGAAAAATGGCTACTGTTGAAAGTTTGGAGTCAAAATATTGAAACTTAGCAAAGTTTTGAGTGGATGTTAAAATACTGCAACATTTACTCATGACCTGGGCATTGTACCACATTTGTGCACCACATTTTTAATATAGCCTTCTTATTACCCCACCTCATGATCTCAGATTTGTGTAATTCCACATCCATTGGACATGAGGTGGGGTCTCCAAAAAACCCAAGGTTGAAAATTTGAGATCAAAATATGCAAAAGTGACAAAGTTATGACTCAAAGTTAAAAACTCCATTGAAACACATTAAACTGTACTTACCTGGTTTTCATATTGCAGTTGTCAGTTCCAGTAGCAAGACATGTCTTCAAATGGAGAGTGAATCTATGTCATGGGACATGTTCAAGTGAGTGAGAGTGTGTGGGGGGTGTGGTAGGGATGGGGAAGTGGGTGCTGAGTGAGAGGTCAGGGTGGGGTGGATAGGGTGCGGGGGTAGAGGATGAGATCAGTGAGGGACCATTTTCTTTTTTACAAGGTTATAAAAAAATCAAGCGATGGTTTTCTTTATTTCAGGGATATAGTATTCCAACACTGGGGATTAGTCACCCCAGTGTCAGGCTCATGTTCAGTGGCACTGGGGGTGAATACCTTAGTGCCATCAGCTACATTAGGGGAATGGGACAGATGGCCTGGGATGGGTCAAAGGAAGTGGTACCAGGGTGTGTGGGTACCCTAGTCTGCTGATACATATATATATATATATATTTAGAAAATGGCCTGAATGGATTCTCAGACGTGATTGGCTGACACAGGCTCCAAGCTGGGCATTTATTTTTCAATAGATGCCCAGCTAAAAATAGGAGCCAGTCCAAGTGCCACCTCACAGTGTAGCATTTTCCAGTGGTGCCCAGCCTGATTTCTAATCGGCTGAAAGCACCCTAGAAAAGTTGAAAAGCCCGCCATGTTTTTTCTCTCGCTTAGCAAGAACTACAGCTGCCCCCAACTCTACTTCCTTTAGTCTTGACTGCCCCCTGTTAATGAAAAAAAAAGAACGCACACTGATTTTGCACTTCAGAACAGTGAGGAAATAAGTATTCCTCACTGCCTTAGTCTTTTACTATGGCTCTATTCTCCCGACTGCGGTCTTGCACTTCCACGCTAAAAAAAGAAAGTAAAAGCCGTTGCTGCATTCAGCATCACAGTAAGAAGCACATCTATTAAAATGCAGCAAGCGACTCCCTCACACCACTGCCCCCACAGTTACTGAAGCTGCTTCTGTATTTACCTGGTGGCTGTCAGTACTGGGAATGACAGGACTGGAATTTTGTTTGTTTTTCATACTGCAGTTCCACTTTCATCTAGGGTATGGAAAACAGCAAAATGCCACTCATCTCCTGCACACTAGCAGTAACGAAGCAACAAGTCCATCTTTTGTAGAAAAAACAATAAATACTTTTAACTGCAGCAGTTACTTGTACACATCTTCCTAACAGCGTAATTACCTTCATCACAAAGTAATATGAAGCCCTGCCTTGCATGCTCATTCATTCTTTTAGGCCGCATTTTCTTCAGATACAAACAGTTCCTGGCTCCAGCAACCAGTATAAAAAAGACATCAGAGCTACTGTGTAAATAAATGAGTAGGATGCTGCTACAAAACTGTTTTGTGATGGGGGGGTCAGAATGAAGAAACAAGCAGCCTGCTGTGGGGGATCAGTAACAGCATTCCACCAGTTTTTTTTCTTCTTAACTATGGACTCTCCAGATGAACAAAAGTCCTTCATTCCTATACAGGCAGAGGAACTATTTAATTACAAAAACTCAATCCAAATGATTTTTATTAACAATTTTTAATCTCTTTTTTTTTGGTTTTTACAAAGTCCATTTTTTAAGTGCAATAATACCCTCCAGGGTGGGCTTTATTGGGAAATACCGGACCTTCCAGGGGTTATAAGGCCCTCCGCCTGTGGCGTCGGGCCTCATCATGCCCCTGGGTGATCCGGTATTTCCCAATAAACCCCACCCTGTTGGGTATTATTGCTTACAAATACACCATATCTAAACATTGGGAATGGCAGGTGGGCTACCTAGAGGGGGGAGAAAGAAGCAGTACTGGGGGGCACCGCAGCCCACTTAATAAATAATTAAATAAAAAACATAAATAGATAGATAGATAGACAGACAGACAGACAGAAAAATGGAACAGTGGGTCACTGGGTCACTGGCTCACCGCTTCAGCTGATCCACAACTCAGAAGGGTGCACTCCTATTTCCAAACAGTTTGGGGCTTTGCTTTGGCTGTTTTCTGACTGCTGATGGATGAATAAACTCTGAAAGTTGGATTTTTCCTGTAGATGTCTAATTTTTTTATTTTGAACTGTTTGGGAATAGGAGTGCATCCCTTTGAGTTGTGGATTGGCAATGGTGATGTACCCCTGAGGTGTACCCATGGTATCTACTGTGCGCAGGGCACTCTGTTGCAGTTGTCACTGCTTCAACTGTAGCTGACAGCATGACTTCCAGCTGTGGCTTCAACATTCAAGAAAGTGCTGCTGTTCTTATACAGAGATTGCAGGTAAACAGCTCCTCTTGCTAAGCTGGGCACCTTGGAGTTTGGGGTGCATAGGAAAGGCTTTTTTGGCCATTATTTTGAAAAACAAACATCAGAATCTAGCTAAATGGATCCCAGATAGCTAGCTTCAGGTGTTTTTTTTTAAAATGATACAATTTGTATGTATTTTCCATGTTTTTTTAGTTTGAGAGGGAAAAAAACAAGATGGCAGCTCGCACAGCACAAAAAAGTTTTGTGCAGTAAGAAGCAAGGGGTGAGAAACTAAAAATGGTCTTCCAGCACAGAATTTTGGGTGTTGTATCAGAACATTATCCCCAAAACTCTACTGAGCATACTCAGAACAGAAAAAAACAAAACTTTAATGCCTTATAACTCTTGAACTGTTTAATATTTTTTCACAAAACTGTCCAAAAGCATTAACTTGGCACAGCATGTGTCTACACTGAGTGCGTTGGAAAAAAAATCCAGTTCATGTAGGCTGTACATAACAGCAAACCCAAATCCCATGTTAAGTGTAGGGAAAAAAATTGACATATACAGGAAAATGACATACTTTATGCGGATCTCAGAAACTGCACAAGCTGCATCATGAAACTTTCCATAAATTTAGACCTTGCCTCCTAGACAACATGGCAACACTTTATTTTAATTGTTCTTAACTACACTTTAACTACTGTATAACTATGCTGCAACTGCACTGTAACTACTATGTAGTTGTTAACTAGTTTCACATGTGCATGTTGTGTAGTTACATCCATGCTGACTACTGTTTAAAAGGCTACAAACTAGGTAGTCCGGACCCAGTCCGTGTAGGGCTTTGAAAGTCAGTAAACTGACTTTAAAGGTGATCCACCACTGTACTGGCGCCAGTGCAGTGCATGCAGTACCGGCAAAATATGGCAGGACTGGGAAGTGCCCATCAAAAGCCAGGCCGCAGCATTCTGCACTAGCTGCAGGTGGCGGATATCCACCCCAGGAAGCCCTAGGTAAAGAGAGATTCAGTAGTCCAAGCATGAGGTCACAAAAGCTTGGACCAGCATAGGAAGCTCACCGGACGGAACTAGGTGCTTAATCCTGGAGATATTCCTCAGATGGTAAAAAGAGGACTTGACGACAGCTGACACCGGCAAACATAGAGTCAGCCCTTCATCAAATTACCCCCATGTCTCACACACATTCAGAGGTCAGGAGTGGTAAACCCCCGAGAAAAATCCCAGAGGATAAACCAACCCCCGGGCCCCCTATCCGGCACATCGGATCCGCAATCAGCACTTCAGTTTTTTCCGAGTTCAACTTCAACCAGCTCGAATCCATCTAGTCCTGGATTTCTGTGAGGCAGTTGTTAAAGACCGAGAGAGATCCATCCTGGTCAGGTGCAAAAGAAAGGTAGAGCTGGGTATCACTGGTGTAACAATGAAACCTCAGCCCATACCATCTTACAATGTCTCCGAAGAGCAGCATGTACACTGCAAACAACTTGGGGGACAATACTGAACCCTGAGGAACCCTACATGACAGAGAAACTGGGTCCGAAGAATAAACTCCAGACACTACTCTCTGAGTTCTTCCAGTGATAAAAGATGTAAACCAGCTGAGGACTGCACCCAACAGTCTGCAGATGAACCTCAGGTGATCAAGTAAGACCCCATGGTCCACAGTGTCAAACACCGAAGAGAGAACTAGAAGAACCAAGATGGAACAGTTTTTCCGATCTCTGGCCATCAGGAGATCATTGAGCACCCAAATCAGTGCTGTCTCAATACTATGCCTGTTTTGAAAACTGGACTGAGGGGTTCATAGATGTATGGATGGTCAAATGGTTCTCCAGCTGTATGGCCACTACTTTCGCAATCACCTTCCCCAAAAAGGGGAGGTTAGAGATTGGTCTGTAGTTCGTATGGCAGTCGGGGTCCAAAGAAACTTTCTTCAAGAGGGGTGTTACCACCACCTCCTTCAGGGAGCTAGGAAACTCTCCAGTTTCCAAGGAGCACCAGACTATCCATGCAAGGACCAGACCGATGGCATCAATACAACCCAAAATCAGGGAAGTTGGTCCAGGGTCCAAACTAAAGCACATAGGGCATGCACCCCAGACAATCTGCATGACATCCATGAACTCCGGTCAGTTGAAGGTACTCCAAGAATGCTGAGGGGCAGTGACCAAGCACAAGTCAAAAGCAACACCCATAGAGTGTGCTGGCTGGAGTACCGACATGATGTCAGCCACCTTAACTGCAAAGAATCGAGCAAGTTCATTGCACTCTTCCTGCAAAAAGGCTTTTTGGACTTGTAGACAGGCTGGGTTGCACAGTCTGTCCACAGTGCAAAAAAGCTGAGCTGACCAATTTTGAGCAACTGTAATATCCCCGGACAGGAACTCTTCCTTCTTATGGGTGATTGCAGATTGATAGATACGGTAATGATCCATCAATTTAAGGTGGTTGGCATCAAGGGCGGACTTCCACCAGCAACGCTCTAACCTTCATCCTAGTCTCTGCATCTCCCTCAAAGTCCCATCAAACCAAGGGGATCAAGGACGAAGGGAGAGAGGATGAACATGGACAGGAGCAACGACATCCAGGGCTGCTGAAATGGCCGTATTATAGGCCACCACGAGGGCCTCTGTGTCGCTGTTTGCCTGTGGAAAGGATGATAGGTCAAGCACTGCTGCCAGGCCTTCAGAGCTAATATCTTGCAAAGGGCGGTACCTGAACATCTCCACAGGGGTAGGCCTATGAAGGGAGGGGTGCTAAAACTGAATCCCACGGTGTAGTGATCAGGCCATCCAACTGGTTCCACCCTCAAGTTGGAGACTTCGATCCCCAGGAGGAAGACTAGGTCAAGAGAGTGACCATATTTATGGGTAGCAGAGGTAACTATCTGTGTAAGGCCCAGAGACGACATCAACTGGAGGAAGTGTTGTCTAATTTGCAAGAATTCATCATCAACCCAGGTGCTGAAGTCACCCAGAACCATCAGTCTGGGCAACTCAAACACCATGTCGATGGCAAAGTCTGCCACTTCCTGAAGGAACCACTTCTCATCACTGGGTGGACAGTAGATGAGAGCGATCCTACAGCCTACACCTGCTACCACAGTACACTCAAATGATTCAGTCTCCTTGACTGGTACACCTATGAGATTAAGTTTGGTCTTGAAACAGACTGCAACACCCCGTGATCCAATCTCAGGCAGTGGATCACCGAGTACCCGGCCGGAGTTAGAGCCTCCAATATGGGGCTGGAATTCTCGTCCAGCCAGGTCTCTGTGATGCAAGCCAGGTCCACTGTTCCCACAAGATCTGCAATAATTGCAGACTTGTTTTTAATGGACCTGGCATTGCATAACACTGCCCAAGTTGGATGAACCTCCAAGGCCGCCCGAGCCACCTGCCCACTAAAATTAGTAGTGCCCTTGTGTATGGAATCCAGACATGGCAGACCACGATCTTGGTTCCATTTCACCCCAGGGCATCGCCTAGATCTTATGACCCCAATGCGGTGGTCCCACTTATTCACTCTCCAATGTTTGCTCCCCCAATCCTCCTCCCTCTCCCATGAGTAATACCCAATGCCCTACAGCGCTGATACATTGTAAACTGCAGTGGGGGGGAGAAAAAGGGCTGAAGGGCATGAAGAGCAGAGGGTGAATAGCTCACAATCATAGGGACAGGCCTCCAACACATTCTGGTGTCCGATTTATCAAAACAGCCCTTACATTAACTAGACCACCAATAGCCCTAAAATATTTAAAAATGATCAAATAACAAAAAATAAAATAAAACAAAATAATGACAGAATATAACCCCTAACACTTACTTAAGAAAAGTAAATGACCCTGAACATCCATCCCCGATAATAATAAAGAAATATCCCTCAATTACCCTACCCCAACATAAAATCCTAAAATAAGTTAAGATATCACAACTCAGAGTCTTAGACAGAATTAATCAGCTTGGAAGTAACTCAGTCACTGATGAATACTGAACCTGCTGCACATTAAGTCCTGGATGAAAGAAAATAGGTCCTCAAGGCCTTCTTACTGCCTCAGGAAAGTTTAATGGGGACGGCACTCTCACTGTCTGTCTACGCCAAAAAATAAAACAGAATGTTGAGTAAGTTCATGAACAGTTTCAGCCCCAGGCTCTCTCACTACCTAGGGGACTGACAACACAGGCGCTCTCACTGACCAAAGGTAACAGTAAGAAATCAGATAATAAAAAGGAAAATAACAATGTGACCAGGTGTAGGCAGAAGGTCTTCTGAGTGAGTGTCCTCACTTATGATCTGTTTACCAGAGAAGCAACGGTCCCAACAATCCCATAGGAGGGACCGCAGCCAGAAAATAACTGCAGCTGCTTCTTTGGCTCTCTACCAGTGCCAGCCCACCAGCTGGCCTCCCAGAGAGCCTAAGCAAGCTGATAACCTGCTCCGTCGACTACCCAACAGGACCACAACTCAGCTCCCCGAATGGCCCTGAATTCTGGCCACCAGTTACCCCACAGGGACAGCTGACCATTGCCTATTATCCAGTTCTTACACCAGCAAAGGTGCAGCCACAGAATCATTCAAACAAGGGCTCAGTTCAAAACAGAACCCCACAATCCTCTTCCTTACTGCACGTAGTTCAACACATCCAAGTTCCAAGTAATCCAAGTAATCCACCGCCTCTCCTCGACTCCTCTCCTCCCCTCTCTCCTTAGAGTTTCCTGACTCCAGTCTGGACCAAAATGAGTAACAAGTCCAGGCAAATCCAACAGAGTCCCAAAGAACATAGGCAGATCAATACAAATCTTCAAAGTAAGCAGGGCAACAACAGGCAAAATGAATGGTCCCAATGCACCCTACGAGGTCATTAAACAGCCCGGTGTCATACTATAAATTGACTGTAACAGAAACAAGTGACAGACAGTCAAAAACAGACCATAAATGATGACAACGGGAGATGAAAAGGACAGTAGTAACAGTACATGGGAGGTGAAAAAACGGAGAAAAAGGAAAGAATAAAATCACGGTCCAGCTAAAACAAACTCTGAATTTTAAGAGCAACACTACTGAACGCCCAGCCCAGTGGCCATGTTTCTTGTGTATACCATGTCAGCATAAACTGTTTAAAAAATGTTAATAGCTGTTGCAAAGTGTAACAGAAAATCTATTGTGCAGCCAGACAGTCAAGAGCGTAATAGTTCTGCTTGCACGTCGAACCGGTTCGGAACCCAGCCCGGGTCATCGGAGGGCAAGCAGGGGGGAGAAGAATGGAGCATCCCAAGGACTGCTCTCCTTCTCCGGGGGGAAGGGGGTCTTTGTGTTCAGTGCGAGGGTGACACCTAGTGGAAGCTGGGTGTATAACCCTGAGCACCAACACATAGTTGAACAGGGGAGGCACTGGGGTGGGACAGACACTGGCATCATTGCATGTCTCTGCCCCAGCCAATAGGGGACAAAAATCCCTCCTCACCAGACATCCATGACGCCCTGCTCCCGGCTTCAATTAGCCACCTGGCCACATACTCTCCAATCAGTTACTAATACTTGCCACTGTGCCATGCTCCACCTACTTGGGGGCAAGCCAGGAGTAATCAGGGAGAATGAGTGGCTAATTGGGCGGTGGAAGCCTCGGGGGCACCGTGACCAGGTTGGACCCTTGACACAAGGTGAAGGGGTCAAAAAGAGGGGAGAATTACAAAAAAAAGGAAAAAAGAAAATCTATCAAGCAACTACCATTCTATTTCTTTTGGCATTATGTTATTTGTTCTTATAAGGGCAACTACAGTATACGTGTAATAGCTATTGCAAATTGTAACAGCAAATCTGTTGTGTAATTACTATGTTACTACTTTTGGCGTTATTAAATCTGTTCTTGCAAGTGTAACTACATGTAAATGCAGGTCTTGTGCACTGTTTCAACTGTCTATGTCTATCAGACATTTATTTAAAAGGTAATCACCCAGAAAAATATTTAGATGGAATAAGAATGGTAACTAAAATATGAATACAATATAACTTCAGTCTGTTACAGTTATATGCACTGACTGGTAACTCTTTAGATGATGTTCCATATCTGTATTCCAGTTTGTCATGAACCTACAGGTTACAAAACAAGAAGACTAATATTGTGAATTGATATGTAACGGTAGACAAAAATATTTCATTTGCATAAACACTAATTGGCACTATAACAATATTGTGGCTAAGAAACTGCATTCACAGTTAATGCCTAGGTAACATATTTGCAGTTGCACACAATTACATTTACCAAATGTCAGTACTGTAGCTATGATGTAAGTTCTCATTCAGAAATCAGTCCCTTATGAACTTACTGCTTCCTAAACATGCAATCTAATATTGGACCCTATTCACATGAGTGGCAGGGGATATGTCAAATGTGCATTCCCAGGCCTGGTGAAGAAGAAGAAGAAGAAGAAGAAGAAGAAGAAGAAGAATCAGCATTTATATAGTGCTTTTCATACATCCAAAGTGCTTTACAAGCAATGCTAGACTGATAGTGAAGTGACTGATCAATAGCAGGCATCCAATCAGATGGACTGACCAGGAGAAGACTAGATCCTGCACTGTGTATGGAGTGGGGAATTGTGGGTTATGGGTGGTCTTTCCATTACTGCTGTTTTCCAGTAAGGGATCGTACTGGTCTACCTATGTTTACCGCCTTGCCCCAGCCCTCATGGTATAGTCAGAAGGATGGGGTAGCTTGATGTAAAGGATGGTGCTATGGCAGCCACACCATTCAGCCAGTGGGAAGGGCATATCATGGCTAAGGAAGGATTCCTGCCTGAGTGTCTGGCACCACCAACCACCACTCCACACAGCAGATCAGTGATAAAGCATGGTATGTAGCCATGCCCCACCCTCACCCACCTACCCACCAGGGCAGCAGGACAGGGGTGTGGGTGCAGAAGAGGTGTGGGTCAATGCCACAGAAGCAGCACATTTCTTAGTAACCACAGCATTGTTACAAACCAATAAATAATTATGTAAATGATTTTTATTGTATAAATAAACAATGTAGTTGTATAGCAATTAACAATATTAGACTGCATGTGTGTTAAGCAGTAAGTGCAGGAGAGAATGATTTCAGAAGGAAAACATATATCAGAACTACAACATTGACATTCAGTGTAAGTTATAGTAGTTACACCCTTCTTCTTATGCTTTATTTTAAGTGTCACTTTCTGCGTGCTTTGCAAATACATGTTAGTTAAGAATTAACTGTGGAAACAATGCCACAGAAGCAGCACATTCCTTAGTAACTACAGCACTGTTATACCCTTCTTCTTACACTTTATTTTAAGTGTTAATTTCTGCATACTGACTTTGTTCGTACATGTTAGTTAGGTATCAACTGTAGAAACAATGTCACAGAAGCAGCACGTTCCTTAGTAACTGCAGCACTGTTAAAAGCCAAAAAGTAATTATGTAAATTAATGATTTTTTATTGTATTGCACATTACAATATTAGATTGCATTTTTTTTTTATTAGTCGCACAGTATGCAAATGCTGGGTCTGTGATTCAAACCCAGTACTCCAGGTTTACAGGTCAGTGCTTTTAACCACTATGCTATACTGCAGTAAGTTCATGAGGGAATGATTTCTTGAAGGATAATTTTAAGTGTCACTAGCTACACTGCAACTACTGTATAACTACACCGTAACTGCACTACTATGTAGTTGTTAACTAGTTTCACAATGCTTGTTGTGTACTTACATAACTTTAAGTGTGCTGCTTCTGTGGGATTGACCCACACCTCTTCTGCACCCACACCTCTTCTGCACCCATACCCCTGTCCTGCTGCTATATCATGTGTGACTATACAATGAGGGCTGGGGGCAAGGCAGTAAACATAGGCAGACCAGTAGGCCCCCCTTACTGGAAAACAGCAGTAATGGGAAGACCACCCATAACCCACAATTTTCCACTCCACACACAGTGCAGGATCCAGTTTGCTCCTGGTCAGCCCATCTCATCAGATGGCTGTTATTAATCACCAGGCCTGGGAATTCACATTTAACACACATTCCCTGCCACCTATGTGAATAGGGTTCAATATTAGATTGCATGTTTAGTAAGCAGAAAGTTCATGAGGGACTTATTTCTGAATGAGAACTTACATCACAGCTACAGTACTGACATGTGGTAAATGTGAGTGTGTGCAACTACAAATGCATGTTACCTAGGCATTAACTTTGAGAACAGTACCATTATTTCTTAGCCACAATATTGTTATAGTGCCAATTAGTAATTATGCAATTGAAATATTTTTGTGTACGGTTACATATCAGTTCATAATGTTAGACTGCATGTTTGCTAACCTGTAAGTTCATGAAAAACTGGAATACAGACATGGAACATCATCTAACGAGTTATCAGTTAGTGCATTTACGTAACTGTAGAAGATTGAAGTTGCATTGTATTCATATTTTAGTTACCATTCTTATTACACTTAAATATTTTTCTGTGTGATTACCTTTTAAATAAATGTCAGATAGACATAGACAGTTGAAATAGTGCACAATACCTGCATTTATATGTAGTTACACTTGTAAGAACAGATTTAATAATGCCAAAAGTAGTAACATAGTAATTACACAATAGATTTGCTGTTGCAATTTGCAATAGCTATTACATGTGTAGTTGCCCTTATAAGAACAAATAACTTAATGCCAGAAGAGACAGAGTGGTAGTTGCACAATAGATCTTTTGTTACACTTTGCAACAGCTGTTACATGTGTAGTTACACTTGTCAGAATGAATTGATTTGAGTCAAAAGTGAGACAGTAGTAGTTGCACATGTATGCAAGTTGTGTAACTGTACAACACAGGCATGAGAAACTAGTTAACAACCACACAGTAGTTAGATGTAACTATACTGTAGTTACAGTGCAGTTATAGTGTAGTTACATCATGCAAATTGTGTGTAACTACACAACATGCAAATGTGAAACTAGTTAACAACTACATAGTAGTTACAGTGCAATTACAGCATAATTATACAGTAGTTACCGTGTAGTTAAGGACATTTAAAGTGTTACCGACAATACATACAACATTTTAGCTAATTTCATCAAATGCTGTCAAAGCTATTAAGATGCAAAGTTAGAGGTTTAACATAGAACCTCTCACTTCCTCTTAACTATAGGGGGCTACTGTGGCCCTATAATTATAGGGGTGCAGTAGCAACCCTATAATTAGTTACAAAGTTCCAGTAGCTTGGCCTCGTGATCTCTTTTCCTCAGAAAAGACACATAAGTGCTGTGCTCCAGGATAAGAAAACTTTATTTTTGTAAAAACCAACAACCAGCAGTGAGATACACATGCACCCTCCCTCAAACACATGCAGCCAAATGTTTTCATGCAGTACTTGTCCTTTCTCAAAGCTGATTAGTGCTTGAAGTGGTCATCCTTAAAAATACCACAGTTAAGGTGACAGTGTGTCCAATGTACTAAAAACATTACATATAATACTATATAATGTACCACTAGGTATCTATAATTAGGGTTGAGTAGGCTGTTTATTGTTAAACCCAGTGTTTGCATCTTAATAACTATGGCATCATTTGACAAAATAGCCTAAAATTTGAGATGCATGGTCAGGCTGTTACTCTGAAGATGTGAACAATTTTGTGCCAGCATCTTGTTCAGTTTTCGAGATATGGGGCACCAAAAAACTGTAAAAAAACATGTTTGGGTTTCCCTGTACTCAACACTGTGCATTTTTTGCTGTCACCTACAGACTGGACAGTGTGGAATTTTTCCATGAAATGCTCAAGGTTGAAGGAGCCCATGCCAAAGATGTGCCTTTCAGAGGTTTTGTGAAAAAAATATACAGTTTCAGAGTTATAAGGATTTTTTGGATAACCAAGAAATAAGAACTGTAAAAAAATAAACAAAAAAAAAAACAAGAACAACAACAACAAAACTGTCATGAGTGCCTATTTTCATGATTTACTTGTCATGTAGAAAAAAATACTGATCGGGATGGCCACCATTTTTTTAACTCACAAACACTGAAAATACATAAAAATGATATTTAAAAAACAAACAAACACATGTACCTAGCAAAACAGGACAAGTTTAGCTAAATTCTGATGTCTCTTTTTTTTTAAATTACCAGAAATATCTTTTCTGGGCACCCCCAAAATCTAGGGTGCCCAGCTTAGCAAGTGGAGCCATTCATCTGCACTCTCTGTATGAGAACAGTGAGACTTTCTTGAATGCTGAAGCCAAAGCAGGAGTTGTGCTTCCGGCTTCAGTTCAAGCAGTGAACCACCGATCTCTTGTTCTCTCTGTCTCTGTCTTTGTCTCTCTCTTTGTCTGCCTGTCTGTCTGTGTGTCTGTCTGTCTATCTATCTATATATATTTCTTCCTTAGGTGGACTGAGATGTCTACCTCCCATACTGCTCTTTCTCTCATCTCCCCTCCAGGTCATCCGCTTGCCCTTCCCAATATTTTCTTATATTTTATATATTATATAAGCAGACCAGGGTGCCCACCCTGGTACCACTTCTTTTCCCCCCTCCCCTCCAGGTTGCCTACCCCATTCCCATTTTGTATGTGGCAGCACTTGAGTGCCTACTCCTGGTGCTGTCAAACAGGAGCCTGACACTGGGGTGCCCAATCCCCAGTGCCAGCTAAGTCCCCAGAAAAAAAGAAAACATCCCTCAATGATTTTTTTTAAATGTAAAAAAGAAAAGGCTCCCTCACCAATCTGCTCTCCATATACTGCACCTGACCTCCCGCTCAGCACCCATCACCCCACATTCTCAACATACCCTCACTCACCTGAACATGTCCCATAGTGTAGATCCACTCTCCAGCTGAAGACACATCTTGCTACTGGAACTGATGACTGCAATATGAGAAAATCAGGTAAGTGTGGTTTAATGTATTTCAGTGGGGTTGGAATTTGTTTTCATAACTTTGTCAGTTTTGAATATTTTTACACCAAATTTTCAACATGACCATTTTGGGACCCCAGCTCATGACCAATGGTGGTAGAATTGTGAAAGTCTTACCAAAAAGGCAATTTTGCAGTCACTTTGGGAAGTTACCTTTCAGGGGGGATTTGAAAAATTTAACCCCCCCACTCATGGGGGGGTGGGTGTCATAAAAAGGCTATGTTGAAAATTTGGGTCACAATATGTATTTGACAAAATTATGAGCATATGCTGACATTTTTCTATGCTCATATGAGGATGCAATTGCACTATCTCAAAATTGGTAGGAAATTAATTGCAAAAAAACTGCATCAATGCACAGGTAGGCTTAAGTTTAATGTAACAAAACTAGGGAAATGTGGTGTTAGGGTTTCCAATTCTAACTCCCCACCTCCCCCAAGCAAAAGGACAACACCACTTAAGCAACCAGAGATTGCCATCATCAGGTAAGACAAGCAACATACAACTGTTTCCAGATGACACAAATACAGCAGAACTGATATGCTGTCTTCATGGATTTGTACCGGTGACTGCATAAGCATACGTTGGGACCTGTGCTTAAACAGCCACACCTGTGTGTGTATGTCATACTGTGTGCATGAGTATTTGTGACTACAGAAGCGCAGGCACCATGGAAGCCTGCCATTCTATACACAGAAGGTCCCATGGGGCCTGTGTTTCCACAGTCATGGGTACAGCAGCACCAGCCAGGATGTCATGCAGTAATGCTGCAATTTACCATAAAAATGCTGCAGTACACTGCAGGGAACAGTGTAATTCAATGGCACTTAAGACCTGGTTTACTGCAGCATTTTGTGACATGTCATTTGACTACAAGTTACTGTGGCTGCCTCCACTGTACTCATGCACGCTGTTTGGGCTACATCGCTAGATAGCATGGTGTATATGCATCTGTATAAATATAAAACTGCTACCCCATCAACAGTTTCTATATCTAGTGCTGAAACCATTATACCTACATTGTGACAAGACATCTGTCTGCATAACTGCAGGCTCCACAGGGGCCTGCCCTTCTGAAGCCAGAAGTCTGTGTGTATGCCTTACACCTGTGGCTGAAGAAACGTAGACCCCTCAGGGGCATGCATTTCTGCAGGCAGAAGTAGTGTTGCAATTTTGGTATCATGCATTTTGTAGCACCTGTGCTTCTGAAGCCAGAGTTTGATGTGTATATCTTACACCTGTATCTACAGAAGTGCAGGCCTGTCAAGTGTATGTATTTCTTACAGTGTGCATGAGTACTTGATGCTACAGAAACACTGCCCCCATAGGGGCATGTGTCCACAGACAAAAAGAACTCCTGTAATTTGGGTATCGTGGATTTGTAGCTGGCTGTAGGGGTCTGTGCTTCTGCATACAGAAACACTGTTGTGATTTGAGTATTATGGATTTGTATCTGCAGCGACAAGTGAATGTGTATGTCTTGTGACGTGAACACCACAGATACAAATCCATGAAGGTAGCACATCAGTGCTTCTACATTTGTGCTATCTGGAAACAGTGCTATGTTTGTTGTCATATTTGATTATGGCTGTCTGTGGCTGCTTGTGCGGTGTTGTCCTTTTGCTGCTTTGGGGGGAGGGAAGGAAGTTAGGGTTGCTAACCCTAACACTACATATCTGTACTTTTGTTGGGTTAAGCAGAACCCTAACTGGTGCCTTAACACAGTTTTTTGTGTGTAAAACAGCGATCCCCTGGAGGGACCGTGCCTGGACTCAGCAGAAACAGGAAACAAAGTCTGCATTTAATCTACTCCAAGATGCAGCAGATGTAACAATACAGGCTATATCATGTAAAGACTAGCAAAAATGTGCTGCACCAAATAGGGAGCCATGTTGGTGCCATGTGCATAGAGAGCTAGAAGCAGTGACCACCCAGCTCACAATACAGCTGTGTGCCACACACAGCAAGCTGTTAACTTTGTATATGGAACTAGGTACCATTACATAAGTTTTGGAAGGAGGCTTAATCAGTGTATCTGGTGTGCTTGAAGATGGCTTGGCACCTTCAAACAGGCAACCATGGCAAGCCAAGTCTCCTAGCTAGATTTCTCTGGGACACCAGGCCCAAAAAGCACTGTGTGTGTGCCAGTACACAGACTGGTGTTGTTGACACCACATCAGTTCCAAGCATGAGTGAGACAGTCACCTGTGGGTACCCTGAATTGTGACATGGTTCTACCTCCTGGCAAGGGGATGACCAAAACTGTAGGTGGTACCAGGTTATGTATATGCCACCATAAGCCACCACTCATGTGGAGCAGGCACCACTCTTACTGAATACCCATTCCCAACCCCCATACACCACCCTTACAAACTACTGCACCACATCATGAGCCACTATGCAAGTGCACTGTACATTGCACAATACACATGTCTTGAAGCAGTATTTTTGTTTTTGGAAAAGCACAGTGCCTCACATCTCATTATACCAACCCCCCCCACACACACACACATTAGGTAAAGTAGCTTTTAACAACCCTGGCTAGGTATAACCTCCCTGACCTGTAGCCAGATGCATGGTGATGGTCAACAACAGGGGTGTATGACACACTTTGATCTCATGGTGGAAAATCACCAGCTGGAGTGGCCATGTTTCTGGTAAGGGTATTCTTTTGCTTTGTGCCAAGTTGTGTAGTATGCAGCACATGACAAAGACCCTGCATGCTCTTCCGCTGGACAGCAGAAGAGTGACACTAGTCTTATCTGGACAGCAAAAGTGCATTTTCATCATCCCAGGCATATGCACAATGACATCTCTGGTCAATCTGTGGAAATCATTGTGCAGTGTGCTTCATTCAATGGCTGCAGATATGGTGTCAAGAAGAATGTTTATAGTTGTTATCCACTGTCACCTGCAACACACGATACATATGTGTTTGCTATGTGTTCTAGGTACATGGGTACAAGATAATGTATTGTATGCGTGATTATTTTAAGTTTTTTACTAAACTTTGCACATATAATACACATAATGATGATATAAAAGTATTAACAGTTTCTCTCTACCACCACCCCCTCCCTCCTGACCACCCCATCCTCCCAAGCCCCCCTCCCCACATGGCATCAGGACACCCATGAATTTCAGACAGGCTGGAGCCTAAAGGAAAAACCCTGACTATGGTAGGTTAGTTTAAAGAGAGTACAGACTATATAGTTTACCCCAAAATTTTTCAAACCTGTGGAGGCGATTGCATAAACTGGCTATCATTCTCTCAGTGCAGAGATTTAAAAGTAATTCCTGAACTCATTCTGTATAAGATATGCAATCAACATCTAGCCAGTGACATAGCACTAATTTCTTGACTGACAATGAGATTAGGGGCTATGAAAAATCTCCACTCTCTCACTTGGATGCCCCCAAGGTCACCAACAACACAAATGGCTGGGGTAAAGAGATCATCCAATCCCAGTAATGGATCTGCTGTCTGCTGAATGAGTGACTATAAGGAAGCTATTCTGGGCCAGTCCCAAAAAATATGTACTAGATTGCCTTCTGCTTGATGACATCACATGCACTGAAAGGAAAACAGTTTACCCATTTTAGCCAATTTGACTGGTGTCATATACATATTCTGAAGTATTTGAAACTGCATAAGCCTCAGCCTAACTTGAGTAACATAGGTGTGGCAGGACTTCCATATTTGACCCAATCAAAGTTCGAATTTGGAAATTGAGAGATCCAAAATTTAGAAACCCCATCTACTGATGGGAAAGCCCATTCATACAGAGCAGCATAAATCTTGGATACTGCATGTGGTAATGTAGGTGTGACACGTACTTACCAATCAGCTACTCCTGTTCCTGGGTCAGTGTCCCCAGCTGCCACCATGTAGCTTTGACTGTCCCAGCATAATGGCATTGTGAGTGGTCCTGGGAACTCGGCACACACCTGGGTAATGCTTCTTGTGTTATTCACACACACACGTGCATACACATGCGTACACACACATACACACGCACACACACGTGTTGGTTGCTATGTGTTCTAGGTACATGGGTACAAGATAATGTATTGTATGTGTGACATAGACTTACCAATCAGCTACTCCTGTTCTTGGGTCAGTGCCCCCCAACTGCCACTATGTAGCTTTGACTGTCTCAGCATAAAGGCATCGTGAGTGGCCCTGGGAACTTGGCACACACACACACCAACTGCATATAGTGTATTGGTAATGGTTGTTGTGCATAAAAATCCATACCTCCAAAAATCATGTTATGCCACAGTAATAAAATAACTGCTATGGTGCAGTTTTTCTTTGTACTACAGTAATTACGTCACACATTAGTACAGACAAGGAATCAGCTGTTTTAAGAGCTTCTATCCCTTTTGCACGCAGAACTAGTTGCACAATCTTTCTGCTTCCTCTTCCATTAATAATTGCATGCTGGTACTTACTCATACTTACCATCTCCACACTTCACACTTGTGAGCACAGAGTCCTACAGCTCATCACCAGAAGGAACATAAAAAAAGTCAAATCTCAGCTCTTTTGCAATACAAAACAGTGCATTCATCAATGTCTTCTGTGAATGTCTCTTGCTCCTTTGCGTCATCCCTCACTTCTACAGAATGAAACAAGAAGCCATGGCCAAGAATATGGTTTTCTTTCCTGCTGCTACAGGACTGAAACAAACCCCGGACGAGAAACCAAAAAAGAAGAAATAATAAATCCCAGCTGAGCAACTACTTCCTTATTTTTGTAGCAATGCCCCCACATACAAACTACAGTACATTGTAGTGGAGGCTAAAACAAGCATTTGTCAATGCTGGAGGTTTGCTGTTGGTATTACTGTTTGAGCCCCCCCCCCCCCAACACACACACATATGCACATGTTTTTTTTTAGTATTTTTCTATAATATTTCTGCAACTATCTGACTAACAGCACAGGTGATGGCAGCAGTTCCCTCCCCAGAGTCTCCACCATCCAGTATGTTGGCTGCACCCCCCAAAAAAAAACTGTATTTCATCATTGGAAGCAACGGCTTCCTACAGGAAAATGATATTTTGCCCACAGCTTCAATTTAAGGACAGCTTCAGAACATTTAGAACATTTGTGTCTGTAATTACTAGTACCTGTTTGTAGCCTTTTAAACAGTAGTCAGCATGGATGCAACCACAGCAGACATGGCTGTACCAAGCCATGTGTGCCTACACCAATGCCACTAGCTATGGAGCACAAAGATAGATGGAAGACTTCATTATTTTTATAATTAAAATTTGTTGCAAGACAAAGGATGGAATACCATTACAAAATATACAATTATAATGAAAAACAAGTACAAACTCATTCTGTTGATAGGTAAAAATATATATCTTTTTTTAAATTGATGTATCCCCTTGATGTATACCCTATCATCCTTAGGTCCAATGGGAGGTCATTCCACAGTTTAGAACTCACATACTGTAGGTTAATGCCCTCTGACCCATCACCATTCTGAAACTCAGCTACCTTAATAAAAGCTTATCATTTGACCTCAAAGAACAAATGTATTCTTTACATTGACCATGTGAGAAAAGGAAGGTTATATAGTACTATTTAGGAGCATGTGAATTAGAACACAAACCTCCTTTTCAGAAAAGATTTGTTCTCAACTCATATTATTGTCTTGCCAATTACATTATTTGCTTTACACACATTTAGCAGAAAATCTCTCTGTAGTGGGTATAGAGAGTTGTACAACATTTTAAAATGTTCTAGGGTTTCACATTTCGTACAACTGGAGACCAAGTTATATTTTTACAGCTGCACAATGAGAGTTATAATTCATGCAGACATGTAGACCTAGGAACTGTAAAGTTACATCTCGAATTGAGTTGAGTCAGCAGAGACAGGTTGAGCGCTTAAGAATTAAGCAACAGTTAACACTTTCTGTGAAATACTCTCAAAGGCTAAGCTCTCTCTCTCTCTCTCCCCACTCTCTCCTCATGCTAGAGAGAAAAAGAGAGAGAGAGAGAGAGAGAGAGAGAGAGAGAGGGGTAAAATTTGGGAATCTGGGATCCGGGTTAAACTGAGAGTAAATATGGATTTTAAAAATAAAACATTTCCTTGGGGTTAAAATCAGACTAGTCTATCAGCTGCATTTTATAGACTGATTTTAGCTCCGAGGCAAAGTTTTATTTTTAATATTCACATTTACTTTAAGCTCAACCTGCATCCCAGATTCATGAATTTTACCTCTCTCTACAGCATGAGGAGAGAGTGGACAGAGAGAGAGAGAGAGAAAGAGAGAGCTTAGCCTTTGAGAGTATTTCAGAGAAAGCTTTAACTGTTGTTTAACTCACAAGCTCTCATCTTGTCTCTGCTGACTCAGCTCAATTCAGGGTGTTGACAGTGACAGCAGAATTGGGAATCTGGGTCCGAGAGGCTAAAATCAGGCTAAAAAATGCTCCTGACAGTGGAATCGGGGGTCCAGCACCAGGGGTTAAATCAGGCTGTAAAATGCTACTGCACTGACAGAAAAATTGGGAATCGGTGTCAGGGAGAACCCCCCCCCCCCAAGCCACTTGTGATCTAATGACTATATTGTATGCATGTCAGATCCTCGATCCCTAGTTCAGCCTTTGACATTGAATCCCCAATTTGACATGTCAATGTTGGAACAACAATGAACTAACAGAAATCTGACATAACAAAAGCAGGTATAATTTAATTTTGTTTCTGTTTCTTCTGAGCCCATACATACTGTCTGATACTGCCATTCCAATTTGCAGCTGACTGCACTGTATCCATGCTAAAGTAGTGAGCTAGCTCCCCAGCCAGTTTTTGGGCCACCTCAGTGTTCTGTCTGAATAGCAAGCAACTTTTTTTGTGAGCGTATTTTATTGAAAAAGGTATCACAGTTACAGATGAATGGTTTCCAATAGTGAAACAACATCCACAATTATTACTGTACAGCATAAATATATTCATCAACGTAAGTCCAGGCAATTTGAATGCAACACATAGGAGAGAACCTCTGATACATGCGTACAATTAAACATAGGTACACTTAAACATATGGTCCACAGATTTTTAGTTCTGGTACATGTTACATATTTGTCTACCCAACAGCTGTGGGTTTACTACATGTTTTGCGTTATGTTTTACCAAAGTACTTTAAGATCCCTTTAGCTGGCTTCTCTTCCCATCTTCTGACCCATCCCCCAGCTCCGGGGGGGGTTGGGGGATACCTAAAGAACAACCTCACCCAATTCTGTTGTTTCCACCAGAGGGTTCCAAGTGGCCAAGAACAGTGCCTCCTGTCCGTTCACCTGCAGCTGTACTCTCTCCAGCCTCATATATGGGCCACTGTTTTTCTAGCATTTACTAAGGCCCTTTCCCACAGTATATGCTTCTTCCTCCTGAGAATAGGCCATTCTGCTCCCAGCATAAGTTCTAACGGTGTGTTGGGTAGCTCATAGCCCCCAATTTTTTGCATCATGTTAAGTATTTCCACCCAAAAAGGGGCCACTTTTGTGCATGTCAATGCCACATGTAGGAAGTTTCCTTCCTCAGTCTGACATTTTGTAGAAATACAAAATAACACATGCCCTCACAATGCAAAGCATAACAGGCTGCATATGCAGCATTGTGGGGGCATGAGTGATTTTGTATTTCTTTGAAACCTGGCTTCCCGACCAAATGCCCTTTGGGGTAACCATTGCCTCAGTTCTTGCGCACAGAGGTTCATTGTCTGACATTTTGTACATATGCTCGGTCTGGAATTTGTAAACTTATGCAATTGACCAGGGGTGAGAAAGGTCCTATAAAAGTAGTTTTGCTGAATTCTGCATAATCTGTTCGAATGTGAGCATGTATGAATGTTCTTTATGGCTGTCTCCCAGGTAGTATCATCCGAATTAACACCCAGGTCTGTAATCCAGAATTGTCTGGCCTTAACTACTGGGGGAGGAGCGGATCCTATGAACAATCCATACGGTGTAGTTATCAGTGAGTGGCTGGGCTGCAGCCTACATATAGCCTCCTACACTAGGGATATAGTTGGGTCCATGCCTGCTATCCATTGCCTTATTCTTAGATACGCAAAGTAATCATCTACTTGGACTCCATATTTCCACCTTAGTTCATCAAGTCTTAATGCTCCACCATACAGTAGATTCCCCCATTGTTTGTAGTCCTGCCCTCCGCCATCTCAGCAAGACCTGATATAGTTGGACAGTGTACCCCTTTTGCTCCCAGAAACCCAAATGAATTGCAATGATGGCCGATATTCTGCCTACATTTTAAATGTGTTTGTGCACACCCAGCCATAACCTGATTAGCACTCGTGTCACTGGATTCTGATATCTTGTGAGGCTTTTTACACACAAGGCAGATGCCAACATCCCCTGTAGTAACCCCCCACAATACCCTCTTCCACCATTACCCTCTAGTCTGGTACTGCTGGATTTTCCCAAGAAGGCAAGCTACGCCACCCAGCAGTAATATTTTAAATTAGGCAGGGCCCCCAGTGGTAGTTGCAGAATAGTTCTCTTTATTCTGGCAGCTTTACCAACCCATAGGAACCTATGTAGTATGCTGTGGAATTGCCTGAAAAACATTTCTGATACTCTGGTTGGGAGATTTTGAAACATATACAGACATCTGGGCAATATATTCATTTTCACAGTATACTCTACCGATCAGACTCACTGGCAACCCCTCCCATTTCTCACAATCTGTCCACATTTTGTTTAATTAGGGGACATGGTTTTCCTTATATAAGTGTAACACATTTTTTGTTATCATTATCCCTAAGTACTTACAAATTTTAACACTTTTTATGTTAAGGGGCGATGCTTCAACCAACTATTTTCTCCCTGGCACAATATCAACATTTCACTTTTAGACCAATTTGTTTTATGTCCAGCTAACTTTCCACATTCCATCAAAACTTCATGGAGCACTGGCAGTCCTCCTTGGGGGGTTTTCACGTACAATAGCAAGTCATCAGCGAATATGGCCAATTTGTGTATTTTACCCCCAGTATGTATACCCTGAATTCCCTGCTCCTGCTTGATGACTTCAGTCAGTGGTTCTAAAGATAATACGTATAGCAGAGGGGAGAGTGGGCAACCCTGTCTTGTCCCATGGGTCAACACGAAAGGGTTAGTAAGTATCCCATTAACCAGTATCTGGGCCCTGGGTTACCTGTACAATGCACCAGTCTCTGCAAGGTTTCAAAGAGGTACCCCCATTTGACCCGGTTGAAGGCCATTCCAGTATCTAAGGCCAAGATTCCTGGGGTTCCCTTGATGTTTTTTTCTTGACCATCTCCATACCACATTCAATGTTCAACAGACATTCAATTTGCCCTGTTGCCCTTTCACAAAGCTGGTTTGATCTTCATTTATAACATTTAGCAGCACCTTCTCAAGTCTACTTGCTATCAAGTGGGCCAAGATTTTATAATCTGCGGTTAAAAGGGATATGGGGCAATATGAGGCACACAGTCTTGGGTCCTTTCCTTGTTTTGGCAGTACTGTGACTGTGGCAGCACACATGGAGGGAGGTAAGATTCCCTCATTCAGGGATTATGTAATCATCTCTTGTAGTGGTATTCGCAACTCTTGAGAAAACGTTTAAAAAAACTCAATTGGGTACCCGTCCGGGCCTGGCGCTTTCCCACCCTTCAAATGTTTAATAGCAACCTGTATGTCTTCCCAAGATACCAGTATATTCAGTGCCTCACAGTCATGATTACTGATTTTTTTTTATTTTTGTCTTGGCAAAGAAAGCATCGTATTGACTTGGAGAAGGTGCTGTTTCGGATGTGTATAGGGTTTCATAGTGAATGCAGAAAAACTCCCCTATTTCTATATCTCCATTATATAATTTACCTTCTGTGTCCTATATCTGAGTTACATTTTTTGTGGTTGTTAGAAGCAGTCACAGAACTCACAGCTCCACAAATAATGAAATGTCCAATCGGGCTTCTTGCAGACTAAAAAACGTTTATTGCCAAACTACACAGATGCCAAAAACAGGTGTACAAAGTGAACTGACATTTCACCTCTTTCAAGGCTTTGTCAGAGTTGCTACACCCTGCTGGTGAAATGCTTAAATAGCATGCATCAGTGATCATATGGCTTGGGTCCATTTAAAAAGACACACACATTATAGTGGCATGGAAGTGCCACTATAGTTAGGGTTGAGTAAGCACTTTAATGTTAAACCTCAAATTTTGCACCTTGATAACTTTGCCACCTTATGATGGATTTGCCTGAAATTTTGCATGTGTGGTCTGGTATCATAGATCTCTGGATCTAGCAAGCTGCATTATGGTCGGATATATGGTTGCTGAGTTACAGAATGAAAAAAGGAAATTGACTTTTTGCATGTTTCTTTGCTCAAGCCCACAGCCCACACAATTTGACAGTTCAATCCAAAATGTTCAGGGAAGATGCAGTCTTGGTCACCGAAGTGCCTTTCAAAGATTTGGTGAAAAAATATTTAACCGTTCAAATGTTATTTGAAAAACAAATTTCCCATTATAGTCAATGGGGAAAATTAGCTGTGCATCACAAAAGTTTTGCAAATGCCATTTTTGCTTTCGCATAAGGCCCTGTTACTTTTGTGATTCCGCAATCTTGTTTTCAGTTAGTGACACAGAAAAATGCCTGGTGTTTAAAATTGAGACCCTCTAGGTAAACACTGACTGTTGTGTTTACCTAGAGGGGTCCTGAGGATGCTAGCCCTATCTTTTTTTTTGGGGGGGTTAAACCCCCCAGAAATGCCTTTTCCATCTTTGAGGAAAAAGTGCTTTCACAAAACACTTTCGCAAATGTGAAAGTTTCATGATTTTTTTTGCAAAACTTTCGTGATTTGGGAAAGTATTTTGCAAAACTATTTACAAAATAACTGCAAATCTTTGCCATCCTTCTGCAACATAACGGTTTGGTCTTTGGGGCTGAAATGTGCAGGGTGACAAGCCCTGGTCACACAGATGTGCCCTTTTGTGGTTTGGTGCCAAAACACTCAAGGGGCCCAAAGTTACAGCATTCCGAGGTTGAGAAATTTCCCATAGAATGACATTGTGGCATCTGTTACACCTTGCAGTGCCTGTATCTCAAAAATGAGGAGAGATAGAGAGTTTTCGCTACTGGCAGCTTAGTTCATCTTTAGGTGAACTAACCTACTGAAACAACTTTGGAAATCATAATGACACCTGCAGTGGAATTTTTTCCTACTTGCTACGGTTACAGAGATATTGGAAAAAACATGTTCCAGGGGTTCCAAGGGTACCTTTCCAGTGCTTTTCGGAAACTATATCTCAGAAATGACATGCGGTATGGATTTTCTCAATGGTATATCACGTAGACATCTCACTGTCATGATTATAATGACATTTGAAATTTTTTTGTAGCTGCTACGGTTGCCAAGATATTGGCACATTACTGTTACAAGGGTTCCTTGCCCTATAGGGCTGCTGTATGGCTCTGTACTTACGTGTCAGTGGGAGCATAAGGCCCAGCGGGCCCATGCTCCCACATATGCATAACATTACACAAAAAATGGACAATGTGAAGGGACTGCAGGGCCTGGACAGCCTGCACTCCCACTAACACATATCACTTACATTACACTGTCTCAAAAAGAAGAGATATTAATTGCAAAAAACTCTGTTAATGCATCAGTTAGGTTGTTTCCACAGTGACAAAAGTGTGGAAATTCAACATTAGGGTTACCACCCCACCACCCCATCCTCAAAACCCTAACTCTGCATTCCCCCACCACCACCCCAGACACACACACACACACATGCAAGACATATGCAAGACACATGCAAGATTGTAAGACACTATATAAGTCAATCACATCTGTAAGCACAATAATCACTACACTGTCATTTCACATAACATTATGTAATGAAAAAACAAATACAGTATGATTGACTCCATACTGCCAGCACAGTATGATGACACATTATAGGTGGCATATCTTTTTCATACAGTGAAACTTAGTCTGTACAACTTTTCTAAATATTGATTTTTATGTGTCATAATTCAACAATTGGCTCGCGGCAGGTATTGCTGCTACCACATAGGCATGTGGTAGCAGGAAAGATAGAGCTGGCACATACATAGTAATTTTCAGATACTGCTCAGGTATGAAACTAGCACCACCACATGTTGTTATACTGCAGCATTACCTGGAAATACTCATTAGCAGCATGTTATGGTTAGCTTTGGATCTTACAACTGTTGCTGTCACATGCTGCTTGTAAACTATGCTACAAAACATTACTTTTATTATTGTTATCATTTGTTATTAGGACTGACTCACTCTAGCAGGAAAAAATACGCAAACATCCACTGTTGCTAGGGTTATCCAAACTCTTATTTCCAATAAAGCTATCTATAGATAACATACTGTGTGTTTTGTCATTTGTTAACAATTGAAATATAGGCATCTGCTTACATCCTGTAATTGATGTTTGTAACAGAAAAATGCTTACTGTGAGCCATTTCCCATGGTTGCCCAGCATGTGTGTGTACCTCCAAGGTACTCTGATGGCAGCAGAACTCATACAGTTGCTGGACCATGATGATGGATGTGTCTTGTGCTACGTTTAGAGAGTTCTATGTTACTTCTGTTACCTGATGCTGGTTGTCTCTGATTGGTTGTGTTGCCTTGGCTCTTCCCCTGTTTGTATATGTGTGTGTGTGTGGTGTGGTGTGGGTATGTGTGTGTGTGTGTGTGGTGGGGGGAATGCGGAGTTAGGGTTTTGAGAATGGGGGTGTGGGGGTGGGGTTGTGGGAAGGTAACCCTAACATTGGATTTTCACATTCTGTCACTGTGGAAACAACCCTAACTGATGCATTAACAGAGTTTTTTGCAATGAATATAAATATAAATAGAGAAACCTATTATATGTTAAATAAAGTGATCACTTCCAATACACATGAAGAATAAAGTGCTCAAACCAGTAAAAAGGTGTATACTTTAACATTGCTACATTTACATTGTAACAAAAAGCAAAATGGTTACAGTTCATAGGACTTATTTCACAGGTTTAACTTTTTACATCAAAGTCCTGCATAAAATTGATGCCATGTAAACAAAGCTTTATTTTATTTACTGTATCTTTGAGATTTCAAAATCTATTTTATGGCAAAGGCCTAATGTCCACAATATTGAGATAGAAAGAAAGAAATGGGGACTATACTAGAGAAGTAATGATGAAACCAAGTGGGGGGAAGGGAGGATTGGGATTGAGTGGGGGAAAAGGAAGAGAAAAAGATGAAAAGCAATAGTAGGAGTAGTAGTAAAAATGGTGAGAATGTCCTAAACACAGGATGGTCCACACAGGTGAAGTGGTCCTGGAAGAGAGTTGCACCCAGCCCCTCACTTGTGCCTACTCCTTCATATTTTTAAAAAGAAATTCTTGTGGACTGAGCAGGGTTGAAACCTGTCAAAAGAAAAAAAGAAAGAAAAAAGAGAAATAATAAGGCAATGCATGACAAACTAATACAAGTATGTATCTATTGAGTGTGATATCTGAGGATAAACCTACTTCACATTTTCCTCTGATATGACACTAACATTTATGGCCTTGTAAACAATTTATATACTCAGGTCGTATCTATGATGCATAATTAATCTCTCAGGAATGGGATGAGTTCTATTCGATCATTAAGGACCAAAGAGCCTACACATGCTCCCAATTGATAAATCCAGTATGACCGTCTTCTACTGAGGGCCAGTTCCCTGTCACCACCTTTGGTGCCCAACACACTTGTTCAATTCCAGTGAACCTTAATGTATGGTCCTGTCTGTTAGCTACTTGTTACAAATGTACAGCTAGTGCATTTTCCCAGTCTCCATTATTAATTGCCCGTACATGCTCACATACTCTTTCTTTAAGTTTGCGCTTTGTGCGTTCTACATAGTAGGTCACACAGCTGCACCCTGCTACATACACCACCCACTTAGAGTCACAGTTTATAAACTGTTGTATCCTTATGGATTCGCCATTATATCTACTTACTTACAAGTGTTTTTGTTTGGTGTACATAGGGGCAGTATTTGCATCTGCTGTATTTAAAACATCCCTCTGGTAGAGGAGGAAACCAACTCTGTGGTTTAATATCCTCATGTGTGGAGCTAACCAGTGTGTCCCTCAGGTTTTTAGCTCTTCTGCCATCCTTGGTGGCTGCTTTGCTGTTTCCCAGAGACGTGTGTCAGCTCCTAGTATGTACCAATTTTTGTAAATTATTTCTTTAACTTTCCAAGATCTAATGCCAATTGTACTGACAAAGTTGATACAATTTTCTATTTCTGCTTCATTATGTTGTGTGCCCCCTTGGGTTTTAGTTATAAGGGAATCCCTAGGGACACTTGCACTTCTCTCTCTGACTACATGTATGATGTTATTGGCATATCCCCTTTCTTTGAATTTTTTAGAAAGATTTTCAGATTCCTTCATGAATGTGTTATGTTCAGTACAGTTCCTCCTGATGCAAAGAAACTGGCTTGTAGGAATGTTATTGATTGTGTGTCAGGGATGACAGCTGCTGGGCAATAATGTGGTGCTGCAGTCGATGGGTTAACTATAGAGACTAGTTATGAGTTTGCCATTGTCAGCTTTCTCTATGTTGATATTCAGAAAATATATTTTTTTGTCACTTGCCTGACTACTGAATCTCGAATTCTGGTTACTGTCATACAAATAATCAGTAAATGATCTTAATTCTGACATGTTCCCTTTCCATACCACAAACACATCATCAATAAAATGCTTCCAGACCTTGGTTTTATCAAGGAATGTATTAGTTCTACTATTCCAAATATATTCTTCCTCCCAGTAGCCCAAGTACAAGTTAGCATAGCTAGGGGGTGAATGTTGCATTCATACCCGTGCCCTTCTCTTGATGGTTATAGTGTCCCATACAATTAAAGTAGTTACTCTCCAGTACAACTTGTGTCATTTCTACCAATAAGTCTATGTCTGGCCTCAAACCCTCTGGTCTGCTGTTAAAAAAAGTACCTTAAAGCACTTAACCCTCCTATAATATTGACTTCTTTCAAACATTGTTATTTAATGTCTGTGTAGAGTGTTTAGTCTTAGATGCTTTTTAATGTTGTCTTGCATGTGCAGCACAAGCAACATTTTACGGCAGCTCGCTGGAGTAGTAGGTTGAGGAGATGCGACAGTGTTGTGGCCAATGCCGCCACTGCTTTTTTGGGCTTGTCTCTGTGGCACCAATGAATGAGCATGCTGTCTATGACAGCAGTTGAGAAGCGTGCCACCAACTTGAAATAAATTTGCCACCGCAATGAGGGAGCACCCCGTCATTGCAGAGCATGCCTTGCCCGCTGAAACATTTCAATAAACATGGCGGTGGCTGTCTGTCTGTCACAATCCTAAGAAAGCTGACTATGGGGGTGCCCAATCCCCCTGTCAGCATGTTTCTAATCCCCCTTCAAGATTGTGTGGCACACTGGGAGCCCACCCCAGTGTGCTTCATGTGTTCCAAAGCTGACTGTGTCAGCATGTTCTGCCCCTGCCTCACTCTACCCCACACCCATTGTGTGCCACACTGGGAGTCCACTCCAGTGTGGTCAACATAACCCCCCAATGTCATGGGGCACACTGGGAGCCCACACCAGTGTGCCCAACAGTTGTTTTATTTCACTTGTAAATAAAGAAAACCTTCCTGTGATGTACGTTCCTGAAAAAAAGAAAACGGTCTATCATTGAGTCCAGAGCACCCCCTTCTCCAACCTGCACCCACCCTATGCACACCCCACCCTCCCTTCACCCCCCTCATCCCATACTTACCTCTGGAGGTCTGGTGCTGTGGTCTGTACTGTAGCAGGAACACATCTGCAGTTTTCAAAGCTGACCGCGAACTGAAGAAATGCCGGTAAGCTGTATAATGGTATCAATGGAGGTGGGGTTCAACTTAGGTGGATATCTCAGCCACTTTTTTGACTTTTGCTTCCAAATTTTCAACATGGGGTTCTTGGGACCCCACCTCATGAAACCAGTCACTGTCATTTCATTATTCCATTCTGACAGGTGATTTCGTGGTCACTGGGAGGAATCCCCACTCAGGACTGATTAATGAAATGACAGTGCCACTGTTCATAAGGTGGGCTTCTAAAAAGCCTATGCTGCAAATCTGGTGAAAAAATTCCCCAAAATGACTGTGTTATGAGCGTATGTTGTGCAGTTTTTCATGCACATGTGTAACTTCGAGAATTTTTAATATTTTCGCTCCAGATTTTCAACATTACCATTTCTTCACACCTCCTTATGAATGGTATATCTGTAATTTTTCACATCCTGCCCAGAATGTATTTTTGCACATCTGGCACAGAATGGCTCGGTCACTGTGGAAAATCAACATTCGGGACAGATTAAAGGAGAAGACTCCTGTATATGTATGATTTGGATATGTCTGATGTATTTATTATACATTACATCAAGTACTGTACATATTTCAATAAGAGATCAGTCATTTCTTCTGCTGCAACACATATCCAGAGTTTGAGGCTCTGACACAAAGTAGTAAAATGTCAAGCAAGCCTCCATTTACATGCAAATGAGCCACTTGTAATACAGCCCCTTCCATTCCTTGATGTCACTGCAGCAACAGTGCAGAACAAAACATAAAAGTATCAATGCTGTCTAGCCTGATTTTAGTTTAAGTTTGCAATGGCTTAAGGCAGTTCTGTCATGCAGCTCACACAGGGAGTAGAACTTGTAGCTTTAATACTGTATGTGCAGAACAAATAATACATCTAATAGCATTTGATTCACAGGAAACAAAATATGTTCCTTTGTACTGCTCATTTCTCTCTGTGAGACAGTTGTAACATGCTGTGGAGAACAGCAGACTGAATCAGTCAATCAACCAATCAATCAATCGAGCAGTCAGTCAGTCACTCTGTATTGAACCAGGTGAACACCCTTCAGAAGATTCATTTCAAGGTGGGCCTGGGCTGCTTTCCAAAGGATCACACAAGACTGAATTATACACATCCCCTTTCAGCAGCCTGAAAGTGGTGAGCTAGATTATTTACTTTATAAAGTGTATTGTTTTACATTTCAAATGCTCCTTAAATCTGAATTTCTGACTGGAAATACCAAGACACAGAATGCATATTTATTTATTTATTTATTGAAATATTCAGAAAGCCCTTTGAGTCAAAGACTCATTTACAAAGGTTCCATGTCAAACATATAGAGGAACAGGGTAACACTGACAGAGTTTCAGGACATTACATAACATCATAGTGCAGGATGCATGCATGGTATAGAGATCGATTTGAAGACAGGGATGACATGCAATACAGTATTATAGCACAGCCACAAAAGAGTCAGTGAGACTGTTTGTCAAAGTAGGAAGTTTGATGGAGATCGGTCAAGCGATCGGTGAGAAACTGATCTTAACAGGTTAGGGGCAGTCACATCGGTTTGTGGTCTGGAGGTGATTACTTAGAGTGGATTTGAAAGTGCCTATTTTTGTTTTGTTGGTGATTAGACTAGGGAGTGCATTTGTCCAGGAGGGGGCTTTGTTGCTGAAAATTCTCTGAAATTGGGAAGTCCGGCAGTGGGGTACCCATAGTAGTGGTCTGGCTGAGTTACGGGTGGTTCTGGCAGGAGCAGCAGGGAAAATAATTTTCTTTAGGGTGGGGGGGTGAGGCCAAGAGTAATCTTTTTGGTCATAAGGCAGGTGTGGTACTTGATTCTATTGTCTAAGTTTAGGGAGTTTGTGGTACTGTAGAGGTTGCAGGTGTGGCTGAGGCAGCCACATCCAAGGATGAGACAGCAGGCCTTGTTTAGAACAAGCCGGAGTCTGTCAAGGGCTGAGGTGGGAGCTGCACTGCAGATGAGAATGCCATAGTCCAGGAGGGAGAGCACAGAGGAGTTAATGGTAAGATTCAGCGCCTCAGAGGTGAGGCAGTGCTTGTACCTATACAGTATGCCTAGTCTAGAGTTAAGATCAGTGGATAGGAGGTGGATATGTTAAGAGAAATTGAGCACCGGGTCTAGTGTGTCACCTAGGTATTTAATGGTGTCCACTTTTTCATGGGGGGTTTGATTTATGGTTAGAAATTGGGGGCAGAGGCTCTTAAGAGGGTTTTGAGGGTGGGAGAAAATCATCACTTTAGTCTTGTTATAGTTAATGATTAGGCACTGGGTGATGAGCCAGTGTTCAGATTCATGGAGAGCGTGTTGGAGTGTTTGGTGTAATTTGAGGGGGTCTGGATCAGAAGCAAACAGGACTGCATCATCCACATAGAGTAGCAGTCTGCTGGGGCAGGCCACTGGGAGGGTGTTAAGGTAAAGGCAAAAAAGGAGAGGGCCAAGAATGGATCCCTGTGGGACACCAGAGCAGATTGGGAGGCTGGGGAACAGGATGGTGCCTATCTTAACTAGTTGAGTTCTGTCAGATAGAAAGCTGGTGAACCAGTTCAAGGCCTCTTGAGAGAGGCCACTGTAGGCAAGAGTGTTCAGTAAGAGGGCATGGTTGATGGTATCAAATGCCTTCAAGAGGTCCAGGAAGATGGCTCCTGAGATGTGTCCACAGTCCAAGGCGGAGTGGACATGACAGGTAAGTTCAAGGAGGGCCATGGTGGTACTATGACCCTTGTGGAAGCCATGTTGCTGGCTGCATAGGAGGTTATATTTAGTGATGTGATCAATGAGTTGATTGGTGACTATGCGCTCTAATGCTTTGGATGGGGACGGTAGGATGGAGATGGGGCAGTAGTTGTTTGTGGAGGTGCGGTCCCCACTCTTATGAATGGGGGTGATATAGGCCTCTTTCCAACATTCAGGAAATTTTGCCTGGCAAAGGGAGTGGTTGAGAATATGGGTGAGCAGGGAGAGGACTTCCTGGAGGGTGAGGCGGATAAGTCTGAGGTCTAGGCATATGAGCTAAGCAAATACAGAGCTCTACAAACACTGAGACTGATTAGTTTCTTTACCTAGAACAGCTAAGGTGTAGCATCTGATTTGTGAGGGACATCCTACTTCAAATGCTGGCATTACAAAGTGGGGGGGCTGCCACAGCTTATCTTTACTACCTTGAAAGTGAAGTGCTGTAGCTCTCACATCACTGCTAATGATTTATAATGGGAATTGGAGCACTTTTAAAGTCATGGATCTGTGGGGCCACCACAGTTTCTAAGGAGGCTAGGGGACCGTCTTAAGGGTTAAAGAGTAAGGGACTCTAGTAGGATTTGAACCAGAGTCCCCCAGTGCTTGTACCTGCACTTTAACCACTAGATTACCCTTCTTCCATATGCTGCAGCTGATGCTTTCCTGGTAACTTATTCCTTGTTATAGCTGAATTCTTTATTGCCTTACAGCATCCATCCAATCACTGACTGCCTAGTTACAAAGGGAAAGGGGCATATTTGCAAGATTGTTTCTCACTGTGGGTGTCAATCAAAACAGAGAATGCTAACACAAATGCACAACATAACACAACAGCTGTATAATACCACCTAAAACTCTTGATTTACCCAGAGTCATTTATTGGGTAAACTGTTTTTGCTAACAGAAACAGTAACACAACACATACATACACTTCCTTATATGAATACTGTACCAGCATAACATTCTGTGGTGATTTGCATATGCAGCCCATGGTGCTTTGCATTGTGGGGGCATGTGTGATTTTGTATTTTCTTGAATACTGTATATACCTCAAATCAGTGCTGCATCACACTCACATGGTCCTAGTCCCTATTAGACCTGCAATTCAGGATGTATACAACACTTAAAGGGTTCCTCCATTACTCAAGTGGGGAACCAAACATTGTGGGTTTGGTTTACTGGTGGAACTGCATTTAGTGAGACACCATTATCTGTTGCTCTGATGATATCATCCTCCAGCAACATTGATGGTAAAATGGAGGACAAACACATTGATAACTTTTGGGGGCTGTATATTTTTATTTATAATCTAGATTTGGACAGCAATAGGACTGCTGGCAACTGGAAAAGGCACACAACAGTTACACATAAGGAGTTAGGAAAATATTGGTGTGAAACTATGGGAGACTTTCCCTATAACAAAATCACAGTGCCGCTTTTCATGAGCAGAGGTCCCAAATGCTTTCATGAGGTGGGGTCACAAAAAGCCCATGTTTTAAATTTGGAGTGCAAATATCAACAAACGCCTGGGGTATTAGGGTTTCTAACCATAACGTCCCACCCTGTAGAGACTGACAGGCATCAGGGGTGTGACTTTGGATTGTTGACTGTAATGCTTCTGCCATTCCTCCCCCCCACCCTGCAGCCAGTGACAGGCATCAAGGTGTGCCTTGGACTCTTTGGCCCCAAAGTTCACCCATTCTCCTATACTGCACCCATCTCAGTGTATTTTCTTATGGAATGGGGTGAGCGTAAGGCCCAAAGACCCCAAGGCACAACGCGACACTTGTCAGAGTCTGCAGGGTAGGATGAGGTGAAATGGCATGAGCGTTATGGTCGATGATCCAAAGGCACACTTCAATGACTGTCAGTCTCTGCAGGATGAGGTGGGGTTGGTATCAGTTCCATATTTCACTGCCATTCCTATTATGCATATCTCTAATGTCTGCACTACCAATGCCAATGCCTGTAAGACAACATTCGGAATTGACAGATGCTTGTTAGCAATATGTGGTGCTTAGCTGATTCTGGGGAAATGAGGGCACAAGATAGTATCTCAGCAAATGTTATGGAACCAGTCTCAACACACGAGGTTATTGCAGTTATAAATTATTTTGGGACAAATGGGGAATTAAGTCAGGGAAATCTAAGTGCTCTGAATTTGAGTGTTCCAGAAGTAACTGAGGTAACTGGTATTAATGCACGAAAAAGGTTCAAACCTGGTACCTTTTGTCCCCCTCTATTCTCCCAGCACTAGCTACTTTCAAAAAAGTTTGTGAGATTGAAATTAAGAAATTAAGAAGGGTGGAATTTAGTACAAGGTACTGTAACCTTACACGTGAAGAAATGCAGGCTGTTAATAACCTGAAAAATAACAAAGGCATTGTTGTAAAACCTGCTGCCAAGAGTGGGAGTGTTGTAATCCTTAACACACAAGATTTTGAGATGGAGGTCAAATGCCAACTGAATAACAAAGAATGTTATAGACCTGTTAATAGTAACTCCCACCCCCCAGCTGAAAAATCAAATTGAAGATTTTTACAATGGGCCCTAAGAGAAGGTCTAATAACCATGAAAAAAAAAACAATACCTGACAGTACGGTACCCCCATACTGCTCAGTTTTACACCCTTCCAGAGGTGCACAAAACCTTGAACCAGCCACCAGTGAGGCCAATTGTGTCTAGTGTTGGCAGTATTACAGAACCTCTGGCCTGTTTTGTAGATGATGTAATAAAACCAATGGTTCAGGAATTGCCATCTTTCCTACTAGATACAGAAGATATTCTAAGAGTGATTGAAAATCTAGGAAATGTTGAGAATTGTATCTTGGTAAATTTTGATGCTAAAGCATTGTACACAAGCATTCCCCACATAAGGGGGTTAAGGGTTTTAAGGTACTTTCTTAACAACAGACCAGAGGGTTTGAGGCCAGACACAGATTTATTGGTAGAAATGACACCAATTGTACTGGATGGTAACTACTTTAATTTTATGGGACACTACTAGCACCAAGAGAAGGACATGGCTATGGGTACAGCATTCGCCCCAAGCTATGTCAATTTGTACTTGGGCTACTGGGAGGAAGAACATATTTGAAACAGCAGAACTAATCCACTCCTTGATAAAATCAAGGTCTGGAAGCATTTTATTGATGATGTGTTTGTGGTATGGAAAGGGAACATGTCAGAATTAAGATCATTTACTGATTATTTACATGACAGTAACCAGACTTCGATATTCAGTAGTCAGGCAAGTGACAAAAAATATATATGTTCTCGATATCAACAAAGAGAAAACTGACGATGGCAAACTCATAACTAGTCTGTATAGGAAACCCACTGACCGCAACACCACATTATTGCCCAGTAGCTGTCATCCCTGACACACAATCAATAACATTCCTACCAGCCAGTTTCTTTGCATCAGGAGGAACTGTACTGAACATGACACATTCATGAAGGAATTTGAAAATCTTTCTAAAAGAGTCAAAGAAATGGGGATATGCCAATAACATCATATATGTAGTCAGAGAGAGAAGTGCAAGTGTCCCTAGGGATTCCCTTACAACTAAAACCCAAGGGGGCACACAACAAACTGAAGCAGAAATAGAAAACTGTATCAACTTTGTCAGTGCAATTGGCATTAGATCTTGGAAAGTTAAAGAAATAATTTACAAAAATTAGTACATATTAGGAGCTGACACACGTCTCTGGGAAATAGCAAAGCAGCCACCAAGGATGGCAGAAGAGCTAAAAACCTACACTGGTTAGCTCCATACACGAGGATATTAAACCACAGAGTTGGTTTCCTCCTCTACCAGAGGGATGTTTTAAATACAGCAGATGCAACCAAACACCAAACAAAAACACTTGTAAGTGGATATAATGGCGAATCCATAAGGATACAACAGTTTATAAACTGTGACTCTAAGTGGGTGGAGTATGTAGCAGGGTGCAGCTGTGGGACCTATTATGTAGAATGCACAAAGCACAAACTTAAAGAAAGAGTATGTGAGCATGTACGGGCAATTAATAATGGAGACTGGGAATATGCACTAGCTGTACATTTGTAACAAGTAGCTAACAGACAGGACCATACATTAAGGTTCTCTGGAATTGAATAAGTGTGTTGGGCACCAAAGGTGGTGACAGGGAACTGGCCCTCAGTAGAAGACAGTCATACTGGATTTATCAATTGGGAGCATGTGTAGGATCTTTGGTCCTTAATGATCGAATAGAACTCATCCCATTCCTGAGAGATTAATTATGCATCATAGATATGACCTGAGTATATAAACTGTTTACAAGGCCATAAATGTTAGTGTCATATCAGAGGAAAATGTGAAGTAGGTTTATCCTCAGATATTACACTCAATAGATACATACTTGTATTAGTTTGTCATGCATTGCCTTATTATTTCTCTTTTTTATTTCTTTTTTTCTTTTGACTGGTTTCAACCCTGCTCAGTCCACAAAAATTTATTTTTAAAAATATGAAGGAGTAGGCACAAGTGAGGGGCTGGGTGCAACTCTCTTCCAGGACCACTTCACCTGTGTGGACCATCCTGTGTTTAGGACATTCTCACCATTTTTACTACTACTCCTACTATTGCTTTTCATCTTTTTCTCTTCTTTTTCCCCCACTCAATCCCAATCCTCCCCTTCCCCCACTTGGTCTCATCATTACTTCTCTAGTATAGTCCCCATCTTCTTTCTTTCTATCTCAATATTGTGGACATTAGGCATTTGCCATAAAATAGATTTTGAAATCTCAAAGATACAGTAAATCAAATAAAGCTTTGTTTACCTGGCATCAATTTTATGCAGGACTTTGATGTAAAAAGTTAAACCTGTGAAATAAGCCCTATGAACTGTAACCATTTTGCTTTTTGTTACAATGGAAATGTAGCATTGTTAAAGTATACACATTTTTTACTGGTTTGAGCACTTTATTTTTCATGTGTATTGGAAGAGGTCACTTCATTTAACACATAATAGATTTCTTTATTTATATGTATGTGTCTTTTTAAAAGGACCCAGGCCACATGATCACTGATGTATGCTATTTAAGCATTTCACCAGTAGGGGGTAGCAACTTTGACAAAGCCTTGAAGGAGGTGAAATATTAGTTTATTTTGTACACCTGTTTTTGGCATCTGTGGAGTTTGGCAATAAACTTTTTTAGTCTGCAAGAAGCCCGGTTGGACATTTGGTTATTTATGGAGCTGTGAGTTCTGTGACTGCCTCTGACAATCAGTATACATTGTCATGAGGAACCCAGTCTCTAAGAGTGGCTCTGTACCAGGAAGTACATTTTTTGTGCCCTGCCTATGCCTTAATGCTAGGCCAATCATTTTCTCCCTGCATCCCCCCTGAAAGAAATTACCCACCTGCGTGAGCAGCAGGTTTCTTTCAATTTTAGTATTTTTTACAGTGCTGAGATCCCATTTCAGTTTTGTAATACGTTGTACCCTTCTGCTGTTGCTGCCTCCATATGGTTCTTCTCCACCCTAGTTATACTATCCTCAAGCAGTTTTATGTGCTATGTTTCTTGTTCCTTTTTTATGTGACATGAAGGAAATAATAGCCCCTCTTAACACTGCTTTTAGTGCATCCCATCTGACTGCAGCACTTGTATCTTCAGCTGGATTTTCTCTCATAAAATAATCAATTTGTCCTCTGATAAACTGCTGAAAGTCCTTTTTTAAGAGGGTTGTGTCTAGTCTCAACACGCTACTTTTAGCCACAGCCCCCATTCCAGAGATCACTATGTGTGGCATGGAGTGCTCTGAAATTATGATAGAGTCATACAGTATGTGGCCAGCTGGATTGCCAGGATTATGTCCTGAGACACCTAAATCATGTCTAGGTAAACATAGGTTCTGGCAGAGTGGGAGTAGTGGGAAGACTCCCTTCCACTGGGAGTTTAGATATTGCCAAGCATCCATTACGCTATGATTCCTCATTAAGTCTTTTAATGCTTTGGTGTTCTTAGACTCAGGCCCTCCTATCCTTTTGGACCTGTCTGATGTGGTGTCCAGTATATAATTAAAGTCCCCACTCAGCACACATAGTCCCTGAAATTTGGTCATCTGTAGTGAGAGGGATGTGAAAAATTCTGTGTTGTCCACATTTGGTGCATAAACTGTCCCGGTTGCCACTTCTTGACCCATATACAGCTGTACCTGTAATAACACATACCCCTTTCCATTATCGATATCTACATTCGTGAACACCCTGGGGAACCTGAATTTCACCAAGTCATGCACAGCTACTGTCACTACATACCTTGTTTTTTGTTGATGCCTATATTTTTGTTGTGAACCATTTAACAAACATTTTTGCCTCTGCACCCTTTGTGAGGCCTCCTTCGCCTTTAACTGTAACATTAGAACTGATGGACCAAAAGGTTCAACAGGTTTCTTCACCCCCTCCCTCCAGAGCAGTCCCTTGCCCCAATGTAACCATCACTGCCCTGCCTCCTCTCCCCCCCCCCACGTTGCAACCTAAAGTGGTGCATTCTCCTCTCTTTTGAATTGGTGGAGTACATGTGTTTTAAGGCTCTTCACAAATGATCCCATTTATTTTTTAATAGTATAACAGAACATTGAATCTCCAGTTTTTCTTACCCCAGATCTTTTTGGGGAGGAGAGAGAGAAATCACATTTCATCTCTAGGGCATGCAACTGGCAATTCGAGCCATCCCCAAACCCGGTTCCACCCTTGTTTAATCTTTAGAGTGTATAAGTTTACTTTATTCCTCCCACAGCTATAGAAATCTTTGTCATACTACTCAACACCTCACCTCCTGATAGGGCAGCAAGACCTTCCCAGAAGAGCCCCATCTGCTACAGAGCTCCATCCTGATTTAACTGTCTCCCTGCTCCCATCTCCAGTGCCCCCACAATCTTCAACTTCAAAACCGCCCTTCAGAGCCAACTGTTTAACACTCGTAGCTGCTTCTGTCTCTAAATGTGGCCTCGATCTCTCCATACTTGACAACGCCAACTTGGGCGGCACTCCACCCCCCCCCACTTCTTCCCCGTTGCATCCTCCTCTGTTAATTACCAGCTTGTGCTCAGCTGTATCACTGTAATTGCTACTAAATTGTATAAATGTATGAAATCATTCTGTGTAACTCTACGTCAGTGACGTTTATTCTGTAACCTACATTTGTTCTGTCTGTCCTCAATGTGACGAGGTACCTTTGGAAATGAGCCTCTGGCTCAAAGGTTGTAAACCGATTTACAAATAAATAAATAAGAAGAAAGTTGTATTACACCACATAGGACAGAGCAAACATCAGTACTGTTAAACACATAGTTATGTGTCTGACATGTTTCACATCAGTCCTCTGCTCCTGCTCTTAATATGTCCCAATGCCCTGCCTTCCAGAACACGGTGTTTCTCGTTATTACCCACAGCCCCAGCTGTGGTCAAGTGGATTTCCAGAAAAAGAAAAGCCTTCTTAAGGTGCTGCACCATGTGCCCTTTAGGCACCCTTGGTCCCGAGTCACCCACCAATGTTCTTTAGTCTGGTTCCTGGTGCATCTACAGTGTTATCCTGAGGTACACTTTGGCCTCCTCACTACCCATCCCTCATTGGTAGTAGGGCAGTGAGTGTTTATACAATTTCACCTTTATAGACATCAGTTTACTTTTTGTGTGTTTGTACTGTTGTCGTCTGCTTCTCCACCTTTTAAATCCTTAAAGAAACTGTTAACACCTGCCTTTGACAAGGAACAAGAGCCTACCAGCGATTGTCCTAGATTTGAATCTCCAAATCAGCAGTTTCAATAATTGAGTCAGGGGTTTGATTCCCCCGTGGTGCCTCTCAATGTTTCAGCTGCTGACTCCTGAAGAGAGAGAGGAGCGCCCACACCTTTCATCAGCTTGCTCGCCAATCCCCAGCTTCAGTCTGCATAAAAAGAGAGAGAGAGAGAGAGAGTTATGTCTGTCATCAAGTCAGGCATGGCTGGGGTTTGTGAGTGTTCAGCAATGTGACTGGCTCCCTCCCACCTTGTCAGTTTCAGCACTCATCAGTTACAATAAAATGCCACCATGAAAGGTGTCAGGCATACCCACGAAGACACCACAATACTCTTCCACAGGCAGAAACACAACTGTTTCTGTTCAGTGACCATTTTAAATGACAAGTGCGTAAGCATTTTGAAAACCCCAAAACATTTTGATCTTCCTTGTCAGCTGCGAACACTCAGGTGCTACAGCACTTTGCTAAACATTCTTTTCAGGCACAAGATTTTATCTCTTAGAGGTAAACTGATTTTTACAGTCACAATAGAAATATTACATCTTCTATTTGTATTTTTCCGGAGTTTGTGGTCCCGTTAGCCATTTCTGCCCCAGTCATTAAGTTCATTTAATTTACAAGTTAGGATTGACAGCAAAAAGAAACTTATCTTTAATTTACTTAGTTGCAGCTTCCACCCCATTTTGAGCTTTTCCAGCTGGGCTCCCCTCCCTGGCTCCCCTCCTCTCTGTTGTTATATGCTTATGACTCCTGGGGTTATATGAAAAATTTAGAGGGACATGCTGGCTTGGTTATTTTTAATTTAGCAGGGTATAGTAGGGTGAAGTCCCATCCCATCAAATGCAAAGAGGCTTTGGCTCCTGCAAATTTCTGCCGCTGGACTTTTAGTTCCCAGGAGTAATCTTGGAAGTCAGACATTCAGCCACTTTCAACTGAGATAGGTCCATGTGCCCAGGCAGCCTTGAGCATTTTCTCTCTTTCAAGAAACCACAAATACTTGATAAGGTAGTGGCATGGTCTGTCTCCTGGCTTGGGAGAAGGGCCAGTTTATGTGTGCCCATTGTATCTTGAAGTCGGCAGCATTTCCCTTCATACCCAAGTGCCCTGCCAGCCATTTTTGTTCATTATTTCCTCATCCTTTCCCCTTGAGCCCTCCAGGCAAACCAATAATTCTGTCATTTTGGACCAGCGAGGTGTATTTTTTTGGTCATCAGAGTGTGCCAGGAGATGAACAACTTTCTCCTGCAGGATTTTATTCTCTCTTGCCATATCTATAAGCTGATGCTCGATTCCACTCACTCATCCCTCTTGTTCATTCAATCTGCTATCGTGCTCTGCTACCTTCTAAGAGCTGCCTATCACAGCCCCTTGCAAAGGTGAATTTTGTGCTGTTACATTTGTAAAGCCAGCTCTCATTTCATTCTGCATAGTGTTTATCTGTATGGAGAGAGCAGCTGCAGATGGGTCACTAGCTGGTTTTTGTTGGGTTCCCTCTACCATGATAGGTTGCGATCTTGTACGGCCTTCAGCAGTGCCAGCTCATGTTCTATCAGCTGCCTCAAACTGCAAAGTTGACTGCTTATTTGTTGATTTTTGTGCTGCCATATTTCTCTGATGTTGATTTCTGCCCATGTTCTAAGCAATTTCTTTAATTAATGTCATTAATTTTGCCTCTGAATATTTGTGCCCTGAGGAGCTGATCTAGCACACATCCACCATGATGTGCTTTCAAGCCATGCCCCTTCAATAGCAAGCAACTTGTTTGTCTCCTTAAGCTGAGATATTTTATTAATCGGATTTAGAGGCGGATGGAAGTCAGTCCTTACCTTTTAGTTTTGTTGCAGCAGTCCACTCACACAGTCCTTGATGTGGTCCTCGGTGTTCGATTCACCAGATCTCAACAACAACGTCCATATTTGATGTTGTGGTTGCCGGTCACAGAGGAGTCCTATGGTACTCATTCTCCTGATCTGACTCCGGTGACAGCTGATGTCTAGTGATTGGTGTTCAATGGCAGGAATGGTTAATGGAAAGGGCCAAGGGATGACTCAACTAAGTGAATGCTTGGTTGGCACGCAGAGGTCAGGATGGTCACTCCCAATGGTCCCGGTGGAGGGAGTGGTCTGGACCGGACTCTGAAGCACTGCATGGATGGAGCAGAGGAGGCAGACATCACTAGGGATCATGGAGCGGTGTTCCCAGAGTAGCTCTCAGTGAGTCAAGTGATGGGTCAGCCAGGTGGGTGGATGGTAAAGACAGGAAGAAACTGCTGATGCCTTACATATACACTATTTTATTACCCCTCTCCCCTTTATTGCAGGCCAGCTGGTGACCTTACTCTACTGGGCTGCACTCCAATGGGCCACTGAACTGCTCCACCGAAGTTAGACCTACTGTACATTTTCAAAACACCCTCAAGATTCCCCAATGTAAGCTTGATTTCAAAAACACTATTCTTGCAAAGGAACCTAGTGTTTCGGGGGGTGGGATTTTAAGGGCATTCAACATGCATGGACAGATAAATGCTTGGCATTGGCAGCTTATAGACAGCATCAGCCAAGCCGTGCACACTACAGGAGCATCGTCTTCTTCTGTTGCAAAACCAAGCAGTTCAGGAGTGTAGTCATCTGTAATGGGTACAAGGAATGTGTGACTTTAGGGAAAATCTGTCTGGCATGTACATACCAATAATTTACATAGCCTGTCCACCCCACCAGCGAAGGAACTAACAGCGGGTCATGGAGTGTGCTAAAGGCTGTGGCAAATAAATAGCTCTAGTTTGTCTCTCACGTTTCAGTGTGCACTGATTTAAGCTCTACTATGCTGGCTGGTTTCTCAATGCACAGGCAAAAAAGAAAACTGAAAGTGTGACATCAGCCAGGCTGATCAAGACACTGAGCAGATAAACTGCACTCCAAAGCTGTTTGCTGGAAGGTGTCCTGCAGATGAAAGGAAAAAGCCAACATAAGATTGGTTTGGCCTTTCCTTTTCAACTAGACAAAGTTTCCTCCTATCAAGGCAAAACTGCATCACAATCAGCCTGACTGATGATTAGTGTGGCATTGTTGCGCCCCTTACAGACCACTCTGCATTGGACAGACAGTGTCACACCCTTCCAAAGCCACTCTTGTAGCAAGAAATCCACTGCACGTGCGCGCAGAGAAAACTTAAAAATGGCTACTTGCTGCAGCAAAGACAGTATAAAAATAAGGCAGAGTTGCTGAGTATAATATTAATAAAACTACCTCTGCCAAAAATGAATAAAAACTCTGTAGTTTCCCTCAGTTCCAGCAAACAGTCAGTAGGGGATCTCGCTTAAACAAGCCACAATTGGGCCATCATTTAAACCCATATAGTATACGAAATGAGGTATGGCAGCCATCCACTCCAAAGCTTGTGTTTCTCTCTTGGGGTTGTCAAATGCCACAGGACCTCTCAAGCTTCAGCCTTGAGGATATTGTGTCATTATAACAACCCCGCAATGGAAACAACCACGTTGTGAATGGTTGCTCATACCTTATTCTCTATGTTTATGCTATAGTAAGCCTTCCTTTTGCAGAATACTGCCTCCTGCTCTGATGGTGCCACAGTGGCCACATAGGTACAGTCTACAGACTCTAGTATTTTGAGCATGCCAGTAATAGCATAGAAATTTTCTTTGACATCCCTCTTTTTGTCATCTGTATTTGAGAAGGCAATGTAATATAGTTTTTTGTGCATGCTAGTAGTGCATCTGTGACCTGCCAAAGACATCCAACACAGATGCCTGGTTAATTCCAAAGATCTCCAGTGATATTCTCAAAGGGCCCTCTGTCATAATAAGCCAAGGCTATAAGCAACCTAGTAGACATGTCCAGGGCATGGCTTTGCTGTGGGTTTTACTATAGTGCTGCAACAGCGCTGATGCCGACATCCCCGACAGCGACAGACACAATGCCGAGTGTCATCATTGTACTGTCGGGGATGCCAGTGTGTTTCCTTCAGGGGCTCCACCCCCACACACCCCGGTCTCTAGATATACAACTCTGAGTTGGAGTTGTCTCAGGGAGGGGGCACAACACTGGAAGATGCACCACCGGTGTCTGCAGGGACCAGCACAGCGACCCGATGATTTTGGGTGAAATCTGTCACTGTGCTGGTCTTTGGGGTCTCTGAATCAACCTTCAGTTAATATACCTTTGCTGTGTACAGGTTTCCAGTCATTTCCCCTAGAAGTCTGCATAGTTCGACAATGTGGTATGGTCAAATTTTAACCGGAATATGCACTGCAGCTCTGTTAGCATTCCAGAGTCCAGTCTGGGACAGTACATTTTGGCACACCATTCTTAACACTGCCTCTCCAACTTTAGCTCCCATTGCATCTCTGCAAGGATATTCATCAGGTACCCAGAACATACGGAACCTGGTGGTGGCAGGGGTGTCCCTGGGGTTTATATAAGTGTTCTCAATGTCCAGAATGCAGACAAGTCCCAGCCCTCACTCAGCACAATTACCTGTGGGAGTGTGAAGGAGTCCCATTTAAGGGAAGCTATGGGTGTTATTATCTTGGCTAACAGCCAATGACCTGTTAGGGTTAATGATGGGGGCGGGGTTCCACTATAGTGCACACTGTGCTCACTGCATTCATTTCACACAGAGCCATGAGATGGAACAAGAAAACCTTGCTGAGCCACACCCATGACTGCAACCCACTACATCCCTACTGTATGTCCATAACCATGAGGGAAGGAAAAGGGGCAGAACTCCAGAAGAAGTACCACTTTCAAACAGATTTAGCCCCCTGTCTGGGACAGAGGAAGGAGAAGCAGGTGGTGAGGAAGGACGACTAGATAGGAATACAAAGGTAGAGGGACAGGAGAGGGGGGGTGGGACAATGCAGGGAAACCAGGAAGGGCAGGAGAGAAGTAGCAAGCATACTGGAGGAGTTGGAGTAAGGCAGAATAGGGCTCTGTCTAGATGGAAAGGAGCTTAGTGGGAACAAGCATAGCTATGAGGAGTGTGAGGTGCTCAGATGGGAAGGGAAGTGCTATTGAGGGGGTCGGTGGGGATGGCGGGGGGATACCTATCAAAGTAATGGGAAAAGGAAGTGAGATGACAACTTATTCAGTAGAAAAGACCAGAAGGGAGGTGAGCATAGCAGTGGGGAACAGTGGAATGATACTCATTGGGGACTTCATGATTAAGGGTATTAGCTGGAGAAGGAAGGCGGACCCAGATGCCAAATTGAAGGTGGTGTGTATGCCAGGGATGATGGATTCAAAAATAGGGGAAGTCGTAAAAGGGAAAAGGTGAAACCAAGCTTAATAATGCACCTTGGCACCAATGATCTAGCAGGGGAGGAGGAGGAAGTGGTAAAAAGTTGGTTCAGGGAGTTGGGAGAGACATGCAGAGAGGTGGCTAGCTCACTGGCATTCTCAGAGGTGATCCCAGAGCCAAGAGCTAGCACAGTAAGAAAGCACAGGATAGAGGAATTGAATTTGTGGCTGAGGGATTGGGGCAGGGGGAAGGATTTGCCTGTATAGAAGACTGGGGTAGACATGGGCAGATATATCTCTTTATGCACCTGACAGACTTCACAAAAATGGAGGGTTTGAAGTACTAAGGGATAAACTGGGGGCGCCATCAGTCAAGTTGCATTTAAACTGCTATGAAGTGGTGAGTCCCAAAAGCAAAAGGACCACAGGTGGTGGCCATAAAGGGCCTTCCCCCCACAACAGCAGAGGGGGACTAGAGGGGGATAGGGGAGTAGGGCAGGCTGATAATGAGGGAGCGGGGAAAGTATATGGAGATAAAAGGGAAGCAGTATGAGGAGGTAAAGGTGGGGGCTCAGATGTAGAGTGGAAGCTGGTGTCTCTGAATGCACACAGTCGAGGGAACAAGATGGATGACCTGCAAGCACTACTTGCAGAAGGAAGAGTAGACATTGTGGCAATAAAGGAGACTTGGGCCACACCAAACCATGACTGGGACCTCTCAATTCTGGGTTAAAAGCTATACTGTATACAGGAAGGACAAAGCAGTAGGCGGGGGGGCATTATTCATTAGGGAGGGAATATAAAGCACAGAAGAGGAATCAGAAGAGGGAAAGGCAGAAGCAATGTGGGTCCAACTACAGACTAGCATGGGGAGGAAGATGAGGATGGGGTGGTTTACTGATCACCCAATCAAGATGAAGAAATGGATAAGGACCTGAGCTCGCAACTCCTGAAGACCGCAGGGAAGGGGGAAGGGGTGATAGTGTGAGATTTCAACCTGCCCAGGTGGACGGGAGTGTGACATCCACAACATGTGCTAGGAATCATAAATTACTGGAAGCATTTTAGAGTTGGTTTCTGGGGCCGGCCTGCTGATGCAGTGATTAGATTTTTGCTTGCAACATTGACGACCCGGATTTGGGAGTGGATTCAGGAGCCAGAGGACTGGCGGGGGAAGGATGCCTGAGCATCTGATGGACCACTCAGCTCCTCTGGGGGGTACATTGGCTTGGGGGTGGCCTGAACTCTGATGCCAACCAAAAGCACCACAGCTCTGATGCCCCCAACAGGAGAGGAGAGCGTGATGGGTGCTGGCATAAGCCATGGCGCCATGGCACGTCACGCTCTGGGAGGGAGTACTTGGAAAAAATGCCTCTCCTGGCATGACACTGATGTGGGGGCCCAATAGTGGGCCCTCATCTGCCCTCGGCTGGAGTACCGTCCAGATCCCAATGTTTACTTGATGCCTCTGGGGGAGTGGGTCTGGGGGAAACCCCTCCTCCACTTTGTCCCCACCTGGTGGTAAGATGGGGCTCCATGGGGGGATCCACGATGGGAAGTGGCAGCAGAAGGTAAGGCAGTCAGGTGACAGTGCTGGGTTGGGGTGGGGATAAAAACAAAAAGTGAAAAAAAAAAAAAAGAGTTGGTTTCTGACCCAGGGAGCCACTGAACCCACCCGGGAAGAGGCAGTCCTTGATCTGGTGCTCATAAACAGTGAGCATGTCCAGGATATAACTATAAAGGAGCCTCTGGGTGGAAGTAGCCATCGCTCAGTGTGGCTCTGACTGGACATGGGCAGGGAAAGTGTTCCCACAAAGACCAAAATCCTGGACTTCAAATGGGTGGACCTTAACAAAATAGGCAAGGTACTGAAAAAGCACCTAGCAAGAATTGAAACAGCTATGGAGGGGGACCAAAAATGAGCTATAATTAAGGAAGGATTAGAGGCTGCAATGGAGGAATGTGCTAGATACAGAAGGAAGAACTCAAAAAGTAAAGCACTATGCTGGTTCAGCCCTAATGTAGCCCAGACAGTGAGGGAGAAGAGGCTGGCCTATAAGAGGTTTAGGAGGACTAAGAGAGAGGAGGCCAGAGACTTATACCCAGGACTGGTGAGGGAGGAAGCTAGGGCAGTTTAGAGAGCAAAGGCACAGAAAGAACTGTAGTTAGTAGAGGATATTATGATGTGGGAGAAGGCTTTCTTCCACTACATAAGCAAGAAAGAAGGAACAGTCAGACTGAGAAGAGGACAGGGATGAGTGGAGGAGAATAAAGAGAAAGAAGGACTGGTACTGATAGGGGGGGAAGGGGGTCCAGGGGCACGGGGGAAAGATGGGGCAATAGATGGAGAAAGAGTGAAAAAAGGGCTTCTAGCTTTGAAGACAGACAGATCACCTGGCCCAGATGGAGTACAGCTCGGTTGCTAAAGGAACTGGCAGGGGAACTTGTGCAGCCACTGGTAGACTTGTACAGTCGTTCACTGTAGTCAGGTGTGGTGCCTCTGAACTGGAAAATTTAACATATGGTGCCACTCCACAAAAGAGTTCCCAGGCACAATCCAGGGAACTACAGGATGGACAGTCTCACTTTGATAGTGTGCAAGATTATGGAGACAATACTGAAGTAAAGATTGATTGAGCACCTGGAGGGACATTGGCTCCAGGATGAAAGGAAGTTTGTTTATCCAGTCTAGGATTACAAATACCCTTTGAGCCTTGGCTCTTTTACAAGGTTCCACATCAGAGAAATACAAATTATGGGAAACATCAAGACAGACATTACAACAATGTGGACATTGCAAACAGAGTACAGATTAATACAATTCAAGGGTAGCACTGTAACAAGGCAGCAAGCGGCATTTGTCAGAGAAAACAGACAACAGATAAGAAGTGCCAGAGTCATAGGGAGAGGGAAGAGGGGATGGGGAGGGGAGAAGGAATGTAGGAAGGGTGGGGAGAGGGTGAAAAGTGCAGCATTTGGTATACCAAGATATGAGGGTAGAATCCAGTGAGGAGGGGAGGGGGGACAACTAGAGCAGAAAGGGAAGTGGAGAAACAAGGTTAAGTTGGGCAGTCACAGCAGCCGTTGGAAGTAGTAAGTAAGTAATCTTTATATTTCTAAAGTGCTATTCCATAAAATCATAGCACTGTACAGAATACAAATGATAAAATCCCTAACAATAAAAATTAGCAAAAAATACAACAGACCAATAAAATATATATGAAAGAGCACTAAACAATAATAGTTTCAGGGAAAGCCATAGTAAATAAATACATTTTTAGAGCTGATTTGAAGCGCTCGGTGGTTGGGCACTCTCTAATCTGATGAGGCAGAGAATGTCACAGGGTCAGGGCTACATAAGAGAAAAAGCAAGACCCAGAGGTCTCTAGCAATCCCTCGTCGATGGAAAGGAGTGAGCAAGAGGGACAGTAGGGGTGAAGAAGATCTTGAAGGTAGCACAGTCCCTGCCTGTGTAAGGCTTTATGGGTCAGTAGCTTGGCCTTGAAGGTAATTCGCCAAAATACAGGCAACCAGTGCAGCTCGCAGAGCACAGGCATGACATGGCTAGATCTTGGTAAGCCAGTAAACAGTCTGGCCACTACATTCTGCACTAGCTGCAAGCTGTGAATATCAACCCCTGGTAGCCCTAGGTAAAGGGCATTATAGTAGTCAAGGTGTGAAGTCATGAAGGTGTGGACCAACGTCAGAGGGTCACTAGGTGGGACCAGGTGTTTAATCCGGACAATATTCCTAAAATGGTAAAAGGAGGTCTTAACAACAGCTGACACCTGAGATTTTAGTGTCAGTCCACTGTCAAACACCATGCCCAGATTCCGCACCCGATCAGAGATGAGCAGCTGGGTGCCCCCCAGCCAGAGCCCGGAAGGCAAACCAGAAGACAATCCTCCACCTTGGTGACTTGGGTCCACTACCAGCACCTCAGTTTTGTCCAGATTTAACCTTAGCCATTTGGTACTCATCCAATTGTGGATCTTGGTGAGGCAGCTGTTAAAGATCGAGATTGCATCATCATGTTCGGGCACAAAGGATATGTAGAGCTGAGTGTCATCTGCATAGCAGTGAAAACTCAGGCCGTACCACCTTATGATGTCTCCCAATGGAAGCATGTACACTGCAAACAACATGGGGGACAACACAGAGCCCTGCGGAACCCCACATGCAGAGGGAGTGGAGCAAAGGAATATATTCCTGATACCACACTCTGAGCCCTGCCAATGAGAAATGATCAAAACCATCTGCAGATGGTACCAGACAGTCCACAGAGTATCCACAGGTACTCCAGCAGAACCCCATGGTCTACAGTGTCAAACGCTGTGGAGAGGTCAAGGAGAACCAGAATAGAATGACCTCCCCGATCCCCCACTGTCAGGTGATCATTTAGTACCCGCACCAGAACGGTCTCAGTACTGTGCCTCTTCCTAAATCTGGACTGAAGAGGACCACTGACATTGTGAGATGTCAGGTGGTTATCGAGCTGCACCACAACCACTTTCTCAGTAACCTTGAACACAAAGGGCAGGTTAGAGGTGGGTCTGTAGCTAGCTAAGCAGTCTGGGTCAGAGGCAGCTTTCTTCAAAAGAGGTGTTACAACTGCCTCTTTCAGAGGATCAGGAAATACTCCTAAATCCAATGAGCACCAGACAATCTCAGTGAGGACCAGGCTGATGACCTCAATGCACCCCACAAGGAGGCACATTGGACCTGGGTCCAAGCTACGGAAGGCAGGGCACAGACTCTTGATGATCCACATGATGTCCTCGATCACCGGCCAGCCAAAGTCAGTCCAGACAGGCCGAGGGCCTGCGACTCTGTGTCAGCTGTCATCATGCCCATTTGAGGGTGTTGAGCAGATCTCTGATTCGATTACGACAATCTTATCAGCGAAGAACCGAGCAAACTCATTGCACTTTGCTTGCGGAAATGCTCTCCAAGGCTGAAGACAGGTTGGATTGAACAACCTGTCCACACTCCAGAAGAGCTGAGCAGATCAGTTCCTCACCATGGCAATCTCTTTGGACAAAAATTCTGCCTTCTTACAAGAGACTGCCGATTGATAGTCATAGTAGTGAGCCATCAATATAAGCTTGTCATCAGTCAGGCTGGGTTTCCACCAAAGCTGCTCCAACCTTCAGCCTCTGTGCCTCATCTCCTACAGGGTACCATTAAACCAGGATGATCTAGGGTGAAGAGTGAGGGGGCAAACACAGACAGGGGCCAGAGAGTTGAGGTCACGAGTCACTGCCTCATTATAGGCAAGTACCAGCTTCTCCAGCTCCCCATTTACCTTCGGCAAACCTGATAGATCTAGTGATGCCAGTATCCATACAGGGTCAAACTTCTTAAAGGGCGGCACTGGACCATTTCCATAGGGGTAGGTTCATTTGGGGGGTAGCCTCGAAGCCGAACCTTATAGTGTGATGGTACGACCACCCCACCAGTTCCACCACCAGATCAGAGATTTTCTTCCCTAGAAGGAAGACCAGATCCAATGAGTGTCCATGATTATGGGTAGCAGTGGTAACTACCTGTGACAGGCCCAACAAATTCATCAGTTGGAGGAAGCTTTGGCCAAAGTTTGAGAGTTCATCATCAATCCATGCATTGAAATCCCCCAGAATTATCCATCTAGGGAACTCAGATACCTGGTCGATGATGAAGTCTGCTACTTCCTGCAGGAATTCCTTCTCATTACTGGGTGGTTGGTAAATGAGAAGTATCCTGCAACCTGCATCTGCACCTACGATGCTTTCAAGGTCCTGGTTGTTCCCACAAGGATGTCTACAAGGCTCAGGTCCTGCCACTATGATCCATGGATTTATGGGGGGAGGTCTTATCAAACAAATCTGATCAACTTCTTTGACTGGGTCATTGAAACAGTGGATGGGGTCCAGGCAGTGGACATCCTCTACCTGGATTTCAGAAGGCCTTTGACTCTGTACCACACAGGAGGTTGATCAGGAAATTGACGGACCTTGGAGTAGAAGAAAATTTGGTTAGGTGGGTGGAAAACCTGGCTAGGGAACAGATCACAAAAAGTGATAGTGGAGGAAGAGAGTTGTCTGGTACCAGGGCAGTCAAAAGTGGCATCCTATAGGGCTCATTGCTGGGGCCGGTGCTGTTCAACATGTTCATTAATAAATTTGTAGATGGCATCAAGGGCAAAATGTGCCCGTTCACAGATGACACCAAGCTCTGTGGGAGGGTGACAACAGCAGAAGAGATACAGGACTTTAAGGAGGACCTAAGAAGGCTTGAGAGGTGGTCTGGGAGCTATCAGGTGGGCTTCAATGCCAAAAAGTGCAAGATCATGCACATTGGAACTAGGAACCCCAGGACAGAGCACTACCTGGGAAGGGTCTGGGTATCTCCCACAATGCAGGAGAAAGATCTAGGAGTGATGATATCTAGTGACCTGAAGCACTCTATGCAATGTAGAAAGGCAGCAGCAAGGGTAGACAGGATGTTTGGGTGCATTGCCAAGGGGGTCAGCAGTAGGAGACAGGAGGCAATTCCACCCTTGTATAGGTTACTGGTGAAGCCACATCTGGAATATGTGTGCAGTTCTGGCACCCTCACCTCAAAAAGGATATTGATCTGATGGAGACAGTCCAATGGACAGCTATGAAGATGATTGCGGGACAGCAAGGTACTGTACTTCATACAAGGAAAGACCTTGGGCCCTTAACATGTACTCCCTGAAGTACAGAAGGGAGAGGGAAGACATGATTAAGACCTTCAGGTACTTGAAGGGGATCAATAAGGTGAACAAGGAATGTCTCTTCAGGCTAAGCAGCAACAAAATTATGAAGGGACATAGCCCTAAGCTGGGGGGTGTTTAAGAGGGAGGTCCGGAGATATTTTTTGACAGAAAGGGTGGTGACCAAGTGAAATGTGCTACCAGAAGAGTGATCTCAGCAAGGACAGTGGTTAGCTTCAACAAGGGCTGAGTTACTGTAGGTACAGGGAGAAGATAAGGATCATGGGAGGGGAGCAGGTAGTTGATGGAAATGTTGGGGAGGAGGGAGTGGGGACAACAGCCTGAGCTGTAAATGCTGCACATCAAGCGAACTAAACAGACCAGAAGGCTGAATTCTTCTGGTTACTTTGTAAATTCATACATACAGTACCAGGATGAGCGGGATATTCATTGGAGGGTGGTATGCCATTCTATGGCGAGTACGCTATCACAGTGTTATTTGCTTGTATATTGTGCATGATGGTTGGTTACATAGAAACATAGAAGTTGACAGCAGATAAGGACCGCAAGGCCCATCCAGTCTGCCCATTTCATTTTTCTACCTTATAAATGTGCCATCGGCCTTTGCTCTGTCAGTGACCTATCTATTCATAGTCATTTGTATTGCTCCCTTATGCCTATCCCATGCCTGTTTGAAGCCCTGCACTGTATTCATAGCCACCACTTCTTGTGGTAAGCCATTCCATGCATCCACCACCCTTTCTGTGAAAAGAATTTCCTCACATTCCCCTTAATCGGCCCCCTCTAATCTCATGCTGTGTCCTCTTGTCCTGCTATTTTCTTATATTTAAACATGTTAGTCTCTTTCACCTTGTTAATGCCCTTAAGGTGTTTGAATGCTCGATCATATCACCTCTCTCCCTCCTTTGCTCAAGGGTATACATATTGAGCTCTGTTAATCTGTCCTCATATGTCTTCTGGTGCAGTCCCTGCACCATTTTGCTGCCCTTCTGGACTGCCTCAATTTGGTTAATGTCCCAGTGAAGGTGTGGCCTCCAATACTGCACGCAGTACCCAGATGGGCCTAACCAGGTGTCTTGTAAAGAGGGATTATTACCTCCTCTTACGACTTGTGATACCCCTACTAATACACCCTAACACTCCCCTAGCCTTACCTACTGCTTTAGAGGTCTGCTTGGATGATTTCAGGTCATCAGTGATGATGATGCCCAAGTCTCTTTCATCCTTTGTGACTGCTAGCAACTCCCCTCCCAGCCTATAGGTGGCTTCAGAGTTTCTCTTCCCTATGTGCATGATCTTGCACTTCTTTGCATTAAATCCCAGTTGCCACTCTTCTGACCATTTTGCTAGTTTATCTAGATCTCTTCTCATTCTGCCCACCCCATCTGGATCTATCTACTCTGTTGCAGATCTTGGTGTCATCTGCAAACAGACAAGCCTTACCCTCTAGTCCATCTGCAAGGTCACTAATGAAGATGTTGAAGAGGACTGGCCCCAGGACTGATCCCTGAGGTACCCCACTTGTGACTTGCATCTCTTCTGACTGTATACCATTTACCACCACTCTCTGTTTTCTGCCCATCAACCAGTTTGCCACCCAGTTGACCAACTTCTGACCCACCCCGAGCCTACCCAGCTTATTTATCAATCTTCTATGTGGAACAGTGTCAAAAGCTTTGCTGAAGTCAAGGTAGATGACATCAACTGCTCCCCCTTGTTCCACCACTCTGGTTACCCAGTCAAAGAAATCTATGAGATTAGTTTGACAGGACCTTCCTTTTGTAAACCCATGCTGTCTTGGATCCTGTGCCCCTATGGATTCCAGGTGTTGCACTATCCTTTCCTTAAGGACTGCCTCCATAATCTTGCCCACTATTGTGCCATGTGACTGATGTGCTCATATGCATTACAGACCAGCTTTTGGTGTGTTAGGGCCTTCCTGCTTCAGCTGGGTTTCCCTGGGGTTGGGGTGGGGGGGGCCAAACTGTACTTATTTTCATTAAGTAAATAAAATTTCAGCAGAATATTAAAAAAAGTCCTGTTCTCCCAACCAAAGCTCCTCCAGTCACAAACCCACCACTAGATTAACCTTGTTTTATCAGTCAGTACTTCCTGACCCCTTCCCAACACACACACACACACACACACGCACTGAAAGCAGGAAATATTTCCTAGCCCTGCTTTCACACTTTCACAGCCAACAAAACAATTAAAGAAATCAAACTGCACTGCTTACAGCAGCACTCTGAGGTAAGTGTGAAGAAGTCTTTGATAAATAAAAAAATAACTTATAATCCTCCTGATGGTTGAGGTAGGCCATGACATTCAAACATAAGGAGGGACCCATCCTCATACCTACTGCATCCTACCATACATGTTCTTGTGGCAGTGACTATCCTCTTTTCCACCATGGCAGTAGAGGAAAACGAGGCCTGTTTGGGGGATTAGGGAAACCTAAGGAGCAACTCTGCACTTTAACATGTACATTCGAAAATTAGATGTTTCAGCTATCACAATTTACTAGAGAATATTTTTTTTTTCATGTCAGTGTTCCTGGCAAAGATTTACATAAAATTGTAGTAGTCTGTCTAAAAAGTCTGTATATAAAACATTTGTCTCTCCCCTGTTAACCTCACAGTGCTTTTTGTCTATGACATCACAGTGCTCACCATGACAACAGACTGAGATATCACAAACATCATTTGTGAGGTGAGCAAAGGAGAGTCACACACGTTTTGAAAGACTCAGTGAATAAGTACTACTTTATCTGCAGTATTTCGTACACTAGAGAGAAAAAAACAAAAAAATTAGGAAACGTAAAGTTAAATCATAATTGATATACATATTGTGGTTTTAAGCATTTTGTTGCATTAGAGATGTAAGAGCTGTAACTTTCAGTGTTAGCTTTGAGATTCCAGTGGGCAGATGCATGCATGCCTTTCTTATCAGCAAACTCAAAAGGTGTCATAAACCTTTCCGTGTCAGATAATTATCATGAACCCTTGTCACAACAGCACTTGTGTCAGCACTGATACAGTATCTCCCTTAACAGATGAAGATAAAGAGACATGCCACACCATCTTCCCATGTTTTTGCCAGAGGTTATCACTTGCTATGGTAACATATTTTTTTTGTTATTTGGTGTGTCAGAAGGTCTGGGGTTCCTAAAAGAGATATTAACCAAAATATATTTTGGATAAAGGGCTCAGTGCTAACCTCTGGTCATTTTTGAAACAACCCCCTATGATTAAATGTTTGGCTACCTGATTCCAACTGGATGACAAACTTTGATCTGGGATGAGCTGGGCTGAAAATTGGAACAGGGTTTACATATCCTTTTCCAGTGCTTTATAGACATGTAGCCTGGTTGTCAAAGAGTTTGGCATTGCCCAGTGACTAAGTACCTCTGCACAACTCACCAGTGCTGGGAAATATCCCCGCAGCAGCAAAAATATCATTTTCGGCATTTTATGCACATTGGCATAGCATTCATGATAGAAACTGGTGATTACTACCTTAAAATGCAGAAACGGTCACAAAAAGGTAAGCCTTTCGAAAATTGCATACTGTACATGCGACAAAAATTGCAGCCGAACAAGCACACCCTCCTGTGCACAAATTTTTTTTGCCACACATGCACAATTTTTCCATGAAACTGGTCCCAATATCTATGCAGTAGGTGTGTTTGCAAGCAGCTACCATGCTTTCTCAGAATAAACTGATTCTGATTCTGCATAGTCCCCTAACCAGTTTCTTATAATAAACACTCATTAAGTCCAAATGTTTTTTTGCCTACGTAACGATTGCTCATCATGTTACCTAGGAAAATTGTTGGGTCATTTTCTATTCTTTCAGTGGTTGTATTTACATGCACATGTAATCAATGCATTTGGACCTGATTAATTTCTGCCAATGTTTACATGCATTATAAATCTACTAATGTAAACTGAGAGGACTTGGGTAATGACAACTCTTATCTCTGTTTCTATGCACTGGTATTTGATCTCTCATGTATGGATCTGCTTGGGATCCCCATAGGAGGAGGCAGTAAAGTCATGGGAGGCAACAATTGCCCCCCCCCCAGATGATGGATCAGCAAGGAAGGAGGGCCAGAGGGGATAAAACTGCCCTTGGGCAGGGATGCAGAAAGTTAGGGATATGGTCAAGACAGAAAAGAAAGGGGATAAAAGGCATGTAGGCAAAGGTCGAGGACTGAACAAGACACAGACTAGAAACATAGAAACATAGAAGTTGTTGGCAGATAAAGCCTCCTGATGATGCTTTGCTAAGCAAAATCAGTTAAGGTTTCAGTCCTTTATCCTGATCTGTTTTGCTCATTAGCAAACCTGGAATAAAGCCTTATCTACACTCCATCCATCTGGTGCCAGTTTTCACTTTTCAGAGGACTGAATGAGACAAGGACTAGAAACAGAGAACCATAGAAGTTGTCAGCAGGTAAAGACCTCAATGGCCCATCCAGCCTGCTCATTTTCCCTGCCTACTGTGCCATCACAGCCCCATCCAAGATCCCCTTGTATTTGTCCCATGCATGCTTGAATCTTGCGACTGTTCTGGCACCTATCACCTTTGCTGGGAGGCTGTTCCAGGCCTCCGCCACTCTCTCTGTAAAGAAGTATTTCCTCACATTCCCTCTGAGCCTCCCCCCTCCAGCTTCATAGTGTGATCCCTTGTCCTCGAGTCTGTCTTTCTGTGGAAAATGCTACCTTCCTTTACCTTATTAATACCTGTTACGCACTTGAATGTTTCTACCATATTCCCTGTTTCCTTTCCTTCCTCCAGTGAGTACATATTCAGTTCTCTTAGTCTCTCTTTTATTTATTTATTTCATTTATTTATTGTAATGTTTCACCAAGAAGGCACACTGAACAACAAGTTGCTCATCTCCCGGTGCGACCTGAGAGGGGAACAACATGATGAAGAATTAGACATACAGTTTACCATTTAACATATCCAAGAAATTAAACATTCAAATACATGTTTAACAAGACATACAGTTAAAAAATATAAATAATCACACAATTGCATTTGTGACATAACACACAGTTAGATATATCATACCTGTGAAATATGTATTTAATTACAAGTGGCATATCTGAGGAACTCAGTACATAAATTTAATGTAGCCTTAGAGCCAACTCCTTGCAGTAATGGATCATAGTTAAGAGGCAGATCATTTAGCAATTATTGAATGAATGAGGTGCAGTGAGGGGACATCAAGGAGAGTAGAGGGGTAGATAGGGAAAACCAGCTGAGGGAAGGAGAGGATAACAATGGGGGGAACATTAACAGAGCAAAGTGAGCAAAAAAAAAATTAATCAGTTGTGAGGGGCAAGTTAACACAGGGCTAGTGCAATCTGGGAGCACCTCAGAGAGAACAAAAAGTGCAAGTTATTAGCTCAAGTGAACTATTTCCTTTGTTTAAATGCAAGAGGGTAGAGAGGGGGCTCAGGAGGGAGGTGGGGTAAGGGATAGGGTATGGAAGGACGAGTCATACCTGGAACTGGCCTCTTCAGAGTGCGGAGATCACTGCCAGTGGCAGAATGAGGCAAGAACTTAGAATAAGGGGCAGGAGTAGGCAAGGACAAGTTGGGTGGAGTAGTTGGGTGGATAGTAGAGGGGATGGTAAGGGGAATGAGGAGGAGGGGTGGGAGAAACTTGCCTAAGACTAGGCCTCTTCAGGATGCTGAGCACCCTGCCAGAGAGCACAGTCAGACGAGGACAAGTTAGGAAGAAAGGATGGGGGGGAGAGGAGGGAAGAAAGAGTCATTTCCCAGTGCTGTACCCCTCTAGAATGCTGAAAACCCTGCCGGGGGCAGAACAAGGTGAGGACATGTTGAGAAGAGAGAAAAGAAAAGATGAAGGGAAAGGATGGAAGAGGAGAGAAAGAAGAAGCTTACCTAAGACTAGGCCACTCCAGGATGATGAGAACCCTGCCAGAGCACAGAATCAGGCGAGGACTAGTTGGGTAGAAAGGATAGAGGGGTATGGGGAGTGAAGAAAGAGTAATTGCCCAGTGCTGGGCCCCCTCCAGGATGCAGAGAACCCTGCCAGGGGTTAGAATTAGGTGAGGACAAGGTAGGCAGAGGGAAATGGGGGGGATAGAAGAGAAAAGAAAAAAAAAGGAGGGAGGGAAGAAACTTACCTGAGAGTAGACAGCGCCAGGGTGGCAAGAATCCCGACAAGGAGCAGATTTAGGTGAGGACAAGTTGGGTAGAAAGAAAATAGGGGGGGGGGAGGAAGCTTGCACAGTGCTACAGCCCTTCAGGATGCTGAGAACCCTGCCAGAGGTCCAAACTAAGCAGGGGAAATTTGGTAATGAAAGAAGGTTAGGGGTAGGAGTAAGGGGGTAAGCAGTGAAGGGAGAGGACAGCATGCTGAGAAGCAGGCTCGGGGGAGGAAGGTTTAATAGGGCATATGAGTCATGGAGAGGAGCAGAGGTATAGGAAGATGGTTAAGGAGGTTTAAAGCAGGAGCAGTTAGATGAGAGAAAGTTGTGTAAGACAGAGGCAAGGGAGTAGAAGGAGGAGAAGGAGTGCCGTACTTGGGGGGGAAAGAGTTCCAGATTTGTAGGAAATGATGGGTGAAGCTTGACTGATTGATGAGAGTGGTTTGACGAGGGACCAATGAAGTACGAGTGTCAGAGGATCTGAGGGAGTGGGACTGGGGGGGAGACAGTGAACATGAGAGGTAGGAGGGAAGTTCTCCTCATAGGGCTTTTGATGCAGTCCCTGCACCATTTTGGTTGCCCTCCTCTGTAACACTTCCACCCTATCAATGTCCTTCCAGAGGTGGGACCTCCAATACTGGACACAGTACTTGAGATGTAGTCTTACAAGTGACTTATACAGTGGCAACACTACCTTCTTCTTCCTACTGGTGATACCCCTCCCTGTGCACCCCAGCATTCTGCTAGCCTTTCCCACTGCCTTTTAACTCTGTTTGGCTACTTTCAGGTCATCAGAGATGATTACTCCCAAGTCCCTTTTCTATTTGGTGGTCACCAGTACCTCCCCTGCCAACTGGTATGTAGCCTCTGGGTTTCTGTGCCCCAAGTGCATGATTTTGCACTTTTTAGCATTGAAACCAAGCTGCCAAACACTTGACCAGTCCTCTAACTTTCACAAATCATTCCTCATTCTTTCCACCCCCCTGGTATCCACCCTGTTGCAGATTTTAGTGTCATCCACAAACAGGCAGACTTTCTCTTCCAGCCCATCTGCAATATCACTGATAAAGACATTGAAGAGGATCGAGCCCAGTACTGATCCCTGAAGCACCCAGCTAGTCACCTTGTCATCTCCCAAGTGGACCTCATTTACCACCAGCCTCTGACTCCTGCCACTCAATCAACTTCTTACCCAGTTTACTACTTTCTAGCCCATGCCTGGACAAGCTAGCTTGTACACCTGTCTTCTGTGTGGAATGGTGTCGAAGACCTTCCTGAAATCCAGGTATGCTACATCTACCACTGCACCCTGATCCACTTCTCTGGTTGTCCAGTTGAAGAACTTGATCAAGTTTGCCTGGTAAGACCTCCCCGCAGTGAAACCATGTTGCCTTTGATCCTGCAATCCACTTGTTTTGAGGTACTTCACTATCCTTCCTTTCAATAGTGATTCCATAATCTTGCCCACTACCGAGGTCAGGCTGACAGATCTCTTAATTTCCTGTCTCCTCCCTATTCCCACTTTTGTGAAGTGGGACCACATCCGCCCTTCTTTAGTCCCTCAGAACTACCCCTATTTCCAGCAATAAGTTGAACAAAGCTGTCAGGGATGCAGCCAGCACCTCCCTGAGCTCTTTCAGTATCCTAGGGTGAATCCCATCTGGTCCTGTTGCCTTGTCAGCTTTTGATATTGCCAGTACCCTGTGGACTTCCTGCTCTGTAAAAGAACTAGAGTCCACATCCCTACCAATTCTGCCCCTGTTCTTTATCTGTGGCCTGTCACCTACCCCTTCTACTGTAAATACAGAACAAAAGTATCTGTTCAATATGTCTGCTTTCCCTTGGTTCCCTTCCTCACAGACACCCCCTTCACCTTTTATCCTTGTTATCCCCCCACTGGTCCTCTTTTTATCGCTAATGTACCTAAAAAAGGTTTATCCTCTTTTTTATTGACTGGACAATATTCTCCTCTGTTCATGCCTTTGCTCTCCACACTGCCTTCCCTGCCTCCCTCTGCCTCTCCAGATAGTTTTTCCTGTCTTCATCCCTCTGTGGGGTTTTTTTGTACTTCCTAAATGCTATTTTTTCACTCTTACTGCCTCCACTAGCTCCCTGGAGAACCATAGTGGTCTCCGTTTCCTCTTGCTCTTGCAGACCTGCCTGATATAGAGATTCATTGCTCTTTCTATGCCTCTTTTATTTTCACCCACTGGTCTTCGACTCCTCCTAGCATCCCTATCCCTGTCAGGGCATCCCTGAGGCATTCTCCCATTGTCTTGAAATTGGCCCTCCTGAAGTTCATGACCCTCATCCTTGTGCAGTTTGAGTGTGTGACTAGAGAAAGTAAACAGGGAAGAGGATAGTTAAGGGGTAGCTTTAGGGAAAAACACAGGCTGGACTGGGAGGGGAAGCAGGGCAGTAGGTGAGGGATGGAAGGATGGAGAGCCATGTGCACTAATGCAAGGAGCCTTGTAAACAAAATTCCAGACCTGGAAGCCATCATGGCAAAGACTGACCTGGATTTAGTGGCCATAATGGAGTTGTGGCGCACTGAGCACCACAACTGAGACATGGTCATCCCAGACTATTCTACAGTATGTTCAAGAAAGACAGGGCAGGGAGGTGGGGAGGAGGGGTTGTTTCATGTATGAGGGAGAGAATCAAGGCAACAGAGGTACAGAGGCACCATGAGGAAAAGGAGGGGCTGGAGGTGATGTAGGTCATCCTGGAGACATTCTCCAGGGCCACTATCAATACCAGGGTTGTGTACAAACCTCCAGCAGAGGGAGACAAGTTGAATGAGGCACTTAGGGAAGCGATCATCAGAAAAGGGGGAGGTGCTGCTAGTTAGTGAGTTCAATCTGACCGATGTGAGGTGGAGACTTCCAACTGCAGCTTCAGCAAGGTGTGGGGCCACCAGTAAGTCTCCACAAGGGTCTTTTCTCAGGCAGCTAGTCAAAGAACCCACAAAGGATGGGGCAGTGTTGGACCTGGTGTTAACAAATAGGAACAGTGTTGCAGACATCACAGTGGGCAGTCCCCTGGGTACCAGGATCACCATACAGTGTGGTTTAACATAAAAACAGGAACAGAGGCTAACCACATGAGGATGCAGGTCCTGAACATCAGGAGGTGGATTTTAAAGAAATTGGGGACTGCCTCAGAAGCTGCTTCCAATGGGGGAATTGCTGGTGGGGGGGTAGAGACACGGGGGGAAAATAAGGGAGGGCATAATAAAAGCAACCAACCTCTGTGTACAGCAAGTGAGTAAAAGCAGAAGGAAAAATAAACTGTTTTGGTTCTCTAAGGAAGTGGCAAAGGTGGTGAAAGAAAAAAGGGTGGCTTTCAGGCAGAGTAAAGAAACACAGAGGAAGAAGGAGAGGGAGTTATACATAGTAAGATACAGACAGATGAAAGGATCACCAAAAAAGTTCACTAAGGAGGATTACACTTTCTTTAAATAGAATTGTTGGCTGATACAGTAAATGAGAAGATGAAAGCAAGGTGAGTGATAGTAAGGATTAGAAAGGTGGAGGGGAGAAACTACACAGAAGAGGACCAGGAAAAGCTGACATCCTAAACAAGCACTTCTGCTCAGTTTTCATAATGGAAGGAGGGGGGAAGGACCACCAGTAAGTGTAGGAATGGAGGTGGACACAAGTGCTCTTTTAAAGGAAGGAGTCCAGAAGAGAGCTCTGAAGGTGAACAAAGCCATGGGATCAGATGGGATATACCCAAGAGTTCTAAAAAGACTCAATGAGGTGTTTGCTGCCTCACTGGCAGCCTTATTCAACAGCTCAGCTGAAAAGATAATGATTTTTTAATGATGTATCATGAATGATAATTATTCAGTTATGTTCAGAGATCATGTTTAAGCTTCAAAAACCATCATTGTGATCATCAGTAACAATAATTAACCATCAACATTAAATGGACACCAATCAAAAATCATGAAGTTATGGAGATGGTGATTATGATTAATGATGATCTCATATCATCATGATTTTTCATGATTGCCCCGGTCAAAATTACAGAAATAAATTTAAAAATTTTATTTACGTTTTTTCTATACTCTCGAAATTTATGTTGTATTTAGACATCTTTACTGGAATGATCAGTTATGATACCTTTTCTTTAGATGCCCATTACTTTCACATATGCTTACTTTGATACTTCACATTTTATAGGAGTGAAAAAGGCTCATAAACGTTTATATATCCCCATTAAGTGGTTCCTTTTCTGGTTGTAGTGAGTTCCTAACAGTACTTGCTTTGTGTTCAAACCCTTTCCTAATAGTCTGCAAACTAATACCATCAATGCAAAATAAATTAAAAAATAGAAATTACCATTGTTTTGATCCATAAACTGTGCTGCTGAAATATGCAAATTAGGTATGCAAATATGTATCCTATACCAGACATTGCATGTACTCTTCCTAATGGGATTAAAACTTGACTTCAAATTATTTACATTATAATTCATAATTAGTCTTTGCTGATCTGTGACATTCATATTTTCATAATTAACAAAACTGTAAGTATTACTTCTCTGATTTGCAATCTTATAATACTGAATTAATATAATCATCAATGATCATCACTTGATCATCCACAGATCATCAACAACCATCATGCTGATTTAAGCTTACAAAAATAATCAATAGTCATTAATTGGTGATTTGAAAGTTCATGTTTACTGATTAAATCATGATCTAAATTATGATCTTAGATCATGATCTCCTTTGATGATCTTATGGTAACATTTGATGATTAACAATAATCAGTCATGACTGACCTTCAAAAATCATCATTGATGATTTACTAATTCGCCTAAGAGATCATGGCAAATGGGTGTAGTTCAGGAGGACTGAAGAAGAACTGACATGGTCCCTCTACATAAGAGCAGTAGCAGGGAGAAGGCTAGCAACCATACACCGGTCAGTATTACTTTAGTAAGAGGAAATTAATGCAAAAACGGCTAAAGGAAAGACTGGTAGAGTATCTTGAATCCAATAGGCTGCAAGATTACAGGTAGCATGGATTTACAGATGGGTGGGAGGAGGTCCTGCCAAACAAATTTGATAGATTTCTTTGACTGACCAAGTCAATAAATCAGGGGAGGGCAGTGAACATAGCCTATCTGGACTTTAGCGTGTAGCACAGGAGGTTGATAAAGAAATTGAGCAGCTTAGGGGTGGGATCCAGAGTAGTGAATTGTGTTAGAAACTGGTTAACTGATAGGAGACAGATGGTTGTGGTAAATGGCATTCACTCTAATGATGGGAGAATAATCCGAGTGGTGCCACAGGGCTCAATCATGGGACGGGACTGGTCCTCTTCAATGACTTCATAAGTGACATTCCAGAAGAACTGGAAGGGAAGGTATGCCTTTTTGCAGATGATACCAAAATCTTCAATAGACTGGACACTCAGGTGGAGGTGTAGAGAATGTGCAGGGATGTTTACAAGCTCAAGGAGTGGTCAAAAGCATGGTATTGGGGTTAAATACCAAAGAAGTACAAAATCATGCAACTAGGACATATGAAACCCTGGCACTGAATATTGTGAGGGGGGGTGAAAGGTATTGACAGTCACTAAACAGGAAAGACTTTGGGGTTAACATATCTGACAACACTGAAGTGGTAGGGCAGTGTGACAATGCAGTGGGTAGGGCTAGTGAGATGCTGACATGCATAGGGAAGGGTATCTCCAGGAGGAGAAGGGAAGTGGTGTTGCCACTGTGTTGCTCACTGGTCAGACCCCACCAGGAGTACTTGGTCCACCTTTGGAGGCCACACCTCAAGGAGGACATAGACAGGGTGGAGGCAGTCCAGAGGCAGACCAGAGGAGGGCAGATAAAATGGTGCAGGTTTTGCACAAGCAGCCCTGTTTGGACAGACTGAGAAATGTCAACATGTATACCCTGGAAGAGAGTAGGGTGAGAGGTGACATGACTGAGACCTACAGGGTAGGAAGGGAGTCTCATGCAAATGAGAAGAAGCACCAAGACCAGGTGGCATGCAGTGAAGCTGGAATGGGAGAAGTTTAAGAGAGATGTGAGGAAATATTTCTTCACAGAAATGATGGTAGATGCCTGGAACAGACTGCCAGCAGAAGTGGCGATGGGGAGGGGGAGGAACAGTGGGGATTTCAAGCATGCATGGGATAGACATGTGGGTATATTAGAAAATAGACAGGGAGGAGGGAAGGTCACCAGAGACCAATTACAGTCTGCAGAGACAGATTAGGCAGGGAGCGTCTTTGCAGACTGGGTAGGCCAAGCGGTCCTTTTCTGTCAACAAATTTTATGTTTCTATGTTTGAGATTACAAGTGTTATGAAAACTTAACTTCAAAAGCAGTTATCATCTCTCTCTAAAGTCACTTTGCAGTGTCAGTTTGGGGTTAAGGAGTTAGAATCCACCTTTTTCACCATCTCCACTGACAGATTATACTTAATTTGAGAGGTTCCTGATAAATGGCTCAATCATTCCAGAAAATAGGCATTGTATTGTCTAGCGCACCTGTTAAAAACTCAATAAATACCCACCCCCAACTATATGACGTGTCTAGATCACCTTTTTTACTTGTAATTGTCATAGTTGGCATATTTACAGAGGCTATGTAGACAAGCTAAGGTGAAGTTTGTCACTTCCCCATTAAAAATAATAAATTATTCTTCATTAGTAAACATCGCCAACCTCCCCCATTCCCTCTGCCTCTTGTCTTTAGTTAATAATCTTTGGAGTCACACTGATGTGTACTGCCATCCTTTTATTTCTGCCTTTCATCCCATATGTAACTAGAGAGGTTGGCATTGAACAGCTGAGTCAGCGTATAGCAGCAGCTGAGTGCAGTATTTTAATTTAAAAATCTCTGATATACATGGGCAGACTCCATTACTGTCCAGTAGTACTGTATGCCTGGTAATCTCAGGCAACTCCTGCAGTAAAATGTAATGGTGGCTGCCGAGCTGCAGAATGCTAATTAGGGCAATTTTCAGAGACATCAGTGTTGCGTATGGGGCCTAGGTATGGGTGCCCAATGCAAAGGATGCCCTTTTGCAAGCTCTGCCTCCAAATTACGTCAGTGGAAACTTGTCTTCACCAAGCTTCCTACAACTCAGAGGCTAATGTATGCTAACCATATGTTGTCACCCCCAGTATTACCAGATATAGGGGTCCGACAATAGAAAAATACAGGTACTGTATATTATTCTTAGTAAAATAAATGCACCTGGAACTGGAACTGGGCCAAATCCCTGGATACCCCCTCACTATAGATGGAATGAGATAAAGACTACACTTTGAAAAGTATTGGCTAAAGTCAAGAGTCAGCAGAAGTGAGAGAGGAACTGTTAGCACTTATTCTTGAATGGGGAAGCAAAACAATATAATGGCTGAAACATTGCACAACTTTGCTATTTATGGAATTTAGAAAAAGCAAAAATGATGATTAGAGAGTAAGTTTTTTTGCAAAGCTGTAGCCCATAATACTCTACTGGGTAAAACTTCTCCCACATTCAGTACATGTACTGTACTTGAGCTAGACGAAAAAATACCCTGTCACTGGAAATCAGGACTTTGAATGGTCATCTTATTGTTTTTGTTCCCGAATTTAAGCTAGAAAAGAATGTGCTTATTCTGAGACAGAACAACCATTAGTATCTTCTGACCATTTCCAGAAATAATCTGATGTGATATTTATATAACATTTGAAGCTACATTTTCAAAGCTGTAGAATTTGAACTGTTAATACAGTTCTCCTTTGTTGCTACATGCATATACTGTACATGGCAATATAATACTGTATATTAAAAATGACAGCCCTTAAAAAATGCAGTGAACCACTTTATCATTTTTATATTGATATGAAACATTTTATGTTTTTTTATCAGAATGGTCATTATAGTAACATATTAATGATATGTCTATTTAGCTGACTTCAATTAATTTTAAAAAGAAAATTAGGATTCTAGCCCTAATGGTTCCAAAGTGCTCACATTTTAAAGACAATGGGCTCAATTTTAAAAAGAAAACTTTGACACAAGGTGCCTGTGCCAAACAGATATGACCCAAGTGGCACCTTATGTCAAAGTTTGTGGCTATCCCAATTTTCAAATGCTGGCTGCATTCACATCAGGATGCTGTGCAACACAGCCACCCTGCACCACTTTTGTGGCAGAAGTGTCTGTGAACCAGGTCACAAGGGTGGTTGCTCCATGACAAGGCTGCACCATTCCCTTTTTTCAATTCCAGAAGCCCCCACTGTGGTCACAACTGTGGCTGACTTTAGACCAGTCAGAAGGTGGCTGTGCACCACAGCTGGGCAAGGAGGTGAGTTGGGGGGACCTGCAAGGAGGGGACCGGGGACAGAAGGAGCATTGGGGTGCCCTACAGAGTGTGTAGGGTACAGCAGCAATGTCTGGGTGCTGAGATGGCACATGGTGGGTGTGTTATATGCAATTCCAGTGAGCTGATTTGCCAGCATAAAGGGGGATTGGCAGGGATGAATGGTGGCCCGGCTCCAGCTGGACACAGCCCTAGCACCTGCCCCATAGGTGCACCAGTCCCCATAACTGTAGGAGGGCAGCAGCCTGTCTCCATGCAGGGGGCTCAGTAGCAGGGGACTGTTGCAGTGCCCAAGGAACATTCTCCTCTACCACCTGCACTCTGCAAACTGTGATCACTCCTGCCCACTGATAGTTTTGGAGACTGGTGCACCTATGGGACAGGTGCCAGGGCTGTGTAGAGCTGGGGCCAGGTCACAACCCATCCCTGCCAACCCCATTCTGCCTTGGCAGGAGGTGTGCATGGCACCCCTGTCAGGCTACCTCCATACCCTGACATTGCTACCGTGCCCCCCTTGCTCCCTAAGGCACCTTCCATGCTCCTTCTGCCCCATGTCCCCTCCTTGCTGGCATATTCCCCCTACCTTTGTAGCCCCTTCTGGGTTGCACCAGTGGGGGTGTGAAGGAGCCCTCCATCAAACCCCACAGGTGAGCTACATGTCTGGTGCAACCCTGCAGCTGTGGCAACTCTTGGGTCTTTGGTGCAGGGACCCCCATTTTTGTGTTTGCAGTGCTTGCACACCAGATGTTTTGGAATCAAGTACATAGGAATTTGGGAGGTGTATCACTGCCAAGCCCTTTATTGAAACTGCAAGGGGCTTTGCAGTCTAGACCAATTAACACACAGGTGGTTCTGACATCCCCTTGCTGTTTGCTGGGTGTGAAACTTCATGTACTTTAAAGGACTGAAGCTGCACCAATCGTAGAGGGCTTCGGTCCTTTGATTTGCATGAAGCTGCATCAGCAAACAGCTGTGTGGCTTTCAAAACAGTTACAGCTGCACACTGGAAGTTTACTAAGGAGGTCACTGGTGTGCAGCTGCTGTATCACACCCTGTAACAACAGAAACACTCTCACTCCTCCATTGAGGCACCCTCCATTCCCCGTTGGCACCAATGTTCTTAAAGAAGCCCTCCCTGTCTTTCCCTCTGTGTGCTGTCCACCCCCACCCTCCATTCCCCATCCCAGCACCCGTGTTTGTTAAAGAAACCCTCCCACTCCCTCTCTCTGTGTGTGCTGTCCACCCCCACCCTCTGTTCCCTGTCCTGGTACCCACATTTGTTAAAGAAACCCTCCCGCTCCTTCCCTCTGTGTGCTGTCCACCCCACCCACAATTCCCCATCCTGGCACTGTCCTTTGTTAAAGAAACCCTCCCACTCCCTTCCTCTGTGTGCTGTTCACCCCCACCCTCCATTCCCCATCCTGGCACACAGCCTTCAGTTAAACTCTCCCACTCCCACCCTCTGTATGCTGTCCACCCCCAACCTCTGTTCCCTGTCCCAGCACCCCTTGTTTGTGTTTTTAATTTTTAGCCACTCTCCCTTTTTCATTTTAAGCCACTCTTTCCTTTTTTCAGCTCCCCTTTCATTTTATAGCACCCGCTCTGTTTTTCTTTTTAGCCTACCACCAGGAGAGGCTCAGTAGCACTTGATGTAATTTGACCCCACCATCACCACATTCACACACACACACACACACACACACACACATATATATACACAAACAGACACTGTATTACCTCAGATCAGTTAGCTTTTAGCTGGACTCAAAAATCAACAAAAGTAACCCGCAGTCGGACAGAATTGGTATAAACAGTGGCAGCAGTGGGGGTCACATGGATTTAGAAGATAAATGTCACCCCCTATTCCACCTCACCCCATTAGGGAGTCCACCTCATACGATGACAACAGGTCCAGAGGAGGCAGACAGCAAGCAAGACCTCAGGGCACTATCCTACCTGGTGCAATATATTACATTATCCATATTTTCATATTACACTACAATCTATGCTTATGAATAAATTCTGGTGCATATATAAACTGATACTGCTATGAATTAAACTGACCGATACTGCTGAACTAATTACGGTTGTTAAAGAAATCTCAATGAACAACACCATTAACTAAGCAAACATGGTGGCAGAAAAGTTGATCCCGTGGAAATGAAATAATTACAACCTGTGTAGGAATCACACTTATCTCTGTTCTTTCCTGGTCCCTGCTGCACTGTACACTGACATTATTTATAATGCAGAAACAAATCAGTCTGTGGACATCAGTGCTTCAGTATTGTAAGCATTTGACTTGACTTTAAAAAGAAAAAGGTTAAAAACAGGATAATGTTTGTGACTGACAAATGGTGAAAACAGTTGTAAACAAGGCTGATTTCTGGTATTTGTCTTTGTATGTGTATGGTATCTTTGTATAGTATTCATGTCTCTGGTAGTTGTATCTCTATTTGTAGTGGTATTTATTTTGTATCTACATTTGTAATTGTGTCCTTTGTATTTGCAGCTCCGGTATTTGTATCTGTAGCTGTATCTGTACTTATATTTGTATCTCTGGCATTTACATTTGTATTTGAATTTGTGTGTTTGTTAATATGGGCAACAAGACCACTCCTATGGTTGTAACAGTGGTCTCAAGTGCATTGTTAGGGTATGAGAACTGAAAACAGATGGTGAGGCGTTCTGATACCCTAAGAATGTAAGACAACTGTTACAACTGTAGAAGTGCTCCTATCACCCATATTAATGTAGCATTGATTGAGATTGATCATTAATATAAAATATAGAATAACACATGGGAGTGAGTTCACAACCAGACTTCAATGCACACTCGAGGTGTGGGGTGCTACATAAACCTTGAGGGTAAATCTCAAGGGGTTTATCAAAGCATCCCACACTGAGGGTGTACATTAAATCTGAGTTTTGCACTCACCACCATGTACTTGCTGGGGACTGTCATTTTTCCCAGTTACTGTGTTAGATTATAAATAAAAAGCAGTAAAAAAACTCATGTCTGTGTTTCATTTTTCTTCACTTTGACAGGCATGTTTAAAACAACCACCAAGACTAACAGCTAAAAGATGTAGACAATTTAAAATACACCGTATTATGAAAAAGGTGCAGCAGGTACTTGACCTTGGCACTCTCTCAAACTGTCACAAGATGACAATAGTGGGAAAACAGGCATCACATGCAAACAGGGATAGAACTAATTAAAGTTAACAAAATAGCAACAGAAATCTGTTTTTGTGTTTGCTGCGCTTGTGCACCAAATGTTTTGGGACCAAGTACATCGGGATTTGGGAGGCGTGTCACTGCCGAGCCCATTGCAAGGGGCTTGACAGTTTAGACCAATGACCATGCATTGTGGTTGTGACACAACTCTCAGCTCGGAGGGCTTAAACTTCATGTACTTCAAAGTAATGAAGCCACTCCAATCAGAGAGGGCTTCGGTCATTTGATATGCCTGAAGCCGCATCAGGAAACAGCTGATCGACTTTCAACAAGAGGAACTTGAGATCTCTCTCTCTTCCACCACACACACAAACTGCTTAACTAACCAGGTAAAATCATTACCACTTTTAATACATTTTTTATCCTTTTCAGCTGTTGCTGATGCTGTCAGCCTGCAGCAGAGGTGAGTGCGAACCACACAGGAGCAAAAAGAAAACCATGTCTGCAACCTTTTGTTTCAAATAGTTTAAGTAGGCAGTAAGAAATGCAGTCTTAAAAATGTAGTTGCTTTACAAGTGTTCTGCATTTCAGCATCATATCTTTTTGGCTCAATTGCCTATTCCAATATATATCTTGTCTTGTGATGGTTGTTTCCACTATGTGTTGGAAATTCAAATGCATGGCCAACCTGTCCAGTCAAACAAAAAATCGGTTCTGTGCTTCACCTTCAGCATTTCGTGGCTCTGTTGTCTAATCCAGTAGATGGCTGGTGACCACGAAACTTTAAGTATGGTAAGTGTCCACAGACATACATCAACGGACTGATGAACTCTCAGCAAGCTGTGTACTTTTTTGCCTTTTTGGTGCTAGACCTATGACATTCTGTAAAATACTACTAAACAATACTAAAGTCTGCCTAAATGCATGAGCAGGTAACTCCTTCCTCAGCAGACTCCGAACATCATAACGTTTGCCACACTGGGAGGAGGTTACTGCTGGTCAGGCACCTGTTGGAGCACCTGAAACACCTGTTGTACCAACTGTCCATATCCTGGGGAAGGAGAGCCTTAGCTGTAAGTTACGTGTTATGAGTGCTAGCATGCCCTGTATTATCTGTTACCTGTTCATGCATTTAGATGGACTTTAGTATTGTTTAGTAGTATTTTACAGAATCGAATACAACCAGCCTCAAAAAGGTAAAAGAAAGTACACAGCTTGCTGTGAGTTCATCAGTCCATCGGTGTACAGTATGTCTGTGGTCACTTAGCATACTGAAGGTTTTGCAGTCACCAGACATCTACTGAATTAGGCAACTGAGCCATGAAGTGCAGAAGGTGAAGCATAGAATGGGTACTGATTTTCCTTTTATTATTTTGAGCTTTGAAAACACTCAGCCCAGATGTGAATGAAACTCGGTGCATCTGTTGCCTGCTTTGGCAATTGTCCTATGCTGTAAAACTTTTGTGATGTTACAGTCTTTTTTCTGGTTTAGTTTTATTTACCACCTATCCAAGAACAGCTTGACCATGATCACGTGCATAGGATGAGTTGGTAAAAGCACTGATTAAAACACTGTAAAAGGAAACCTACTCTTTAGGCACTACAGTTTGACCAGCAAAGGAGGTGGGGTCAGGGCATAAAATTCTATATTTGATTGCAAGGTACCTGGGTTCGATTCTTAGTCATACCAGTGGGGATACTAGTGATCATTCAGCATGATAGAAGACATGCCTCCACATTTGTGTAAGGTGCAGCTTTAACAAGCATGCGTTCAGTTCATGCTTGGACCTGGCATCCCAATTACAGTGCTCAGCTGCACATCTGTACATCCTCCAGCTTACATGTCCTTAGCCTGTTTTGACATAAGCTGGTGTCTACTAGATCTGCAACCTGAGTCAAAAACAGTGGTGGAATTCAAGCATGCATGGGACAGTCATAAGGCCATTCTAGGGGGTGGGGGTGGGGGTAGGAAGAAGTAGGCTGCTGGTTAACTAGGATCTGCAGCTTATCCAGTAGGTAGGGAAATGGGCAGACTGGGTGGGCCAAGCGGTCCTTATCTGCTGTCAAATTCTATGTTTCTATGTTTCTAAATCTGCCTCTCACAACTGCCATACCAATTACAACCCAGCAATGCACAGACACAGAAATATGCTGAAACAGTGAGTATTTTAATATATGCATTTACCGTGATCATGGAAAAGTAATAAAAAACAAACCAAAAAAAAACTGACTGCTACTTTGAACCAATGAGGCTGGTCAGCAGTGACACTCAGATAAGAAGTGTTTTAACGGTCACTCTTTTTAATTGCTGACAATAAAAAAACAAAAAGGTGTTGAAATTTGAACTGTGGAAGTGAATCATCTGGTCAACAAACTGATCAGCTGTGTTTTTTAAAGGAGCAGGGACTCTGAAGGGTGGCAGTAAGTGGTTCAAAAAAGAAACATGCCAGCTCAGCTTAGACTGGTGACTGGAGTCAGGTAATCATAAGGCCACATGAGCAGTAGATCAACTAGTGCATGCAGACACTGCACTACATTCTTGAGGCTGGCACAAGCATACAGCCATGACATCACTCCTTCATTGAGGTCACAAGTTGTCTGGATCAGCACTGACTAGGGGATAAATGTAAGGGGTGTCTTTTATTGTAATAAGTTTCCTATATTCATTTCACTTGTGTTTGATGGGAGCTTGGTCCTTAGTATGTTGCAAATTTCAGTTACTTCCGGCTCCCCACCGAGGCACTCTGTCAGTAAAGAGGTGGCAATGGTGCAATAAAGTCAAATAACTCAGGTTTGTAAAACACTTTATAAAACCCCTGTCTGAAAGGCTAGTCAGATGCAACTAAGCTGGCTGAATGCAAGCTGTGAATTAGTTGGTATCTGCTCTTGGAAACAAAAATGTTTTCCCCTTGACATTGCAAAGTAAAAGGCAGTTAATTAGGCATTTCTATTTGGTGGCAGTTCTCAACCCTTGCATAAGAAGTAGCTGTTACCAGTCACAGAGCTTGAGACACAAAGGTAGCAACACAGAAATCAGGGAACAAGTGTCCAGCACAGAATGCCAACCTCAACGCAGTGCACACAGGGCAGACATACCACTAGAAGAGTTTGTTTTTTCCTTTCATATTTCAGTCCTTTAGCTCTTTAGCAATTGCTAGTCTGTTGAGTAGCTACATGTACTCTGATTTATCAAAAGTATTTTTTGGATTTGAGAAGCAGATGCAGTATCCCGGCACAGGTACAATAATGGGTACAAACAGCACTTTGTTTTAAAAGAATAAAGCCGATCAAATTGAAAAGATTTCAAACATTGTCTTCTGTAAATGAACAGATCCAGTATGAAATTCCAGCAGATGAGTTTACCTTTCTACAAAACACAGTGTCACACACACACACACACACACACACACACACACATATGCACATGCACATACACACACCATCATCATCTTCATGATCATCATCATCAGCAGCCCTTAGCAACGTACAAAAACACCCTGAAGCAAATTCAACTCCTGCTCTCTGTTGCTGAAGTATCGTTTCTGTTGCAGATTTTGTCTAATTTTAGCTATATTGCAGACCTTGTCCAAATCAAGCACTCTCCAATCATTTAGTATATTACTGCAATTTCTACGTTTCACAACCCTTTTGCAATATTTTTACAAACATAAGTTTTGCAAAATTAAGAAATATCTAGCACTTTCATGAAAATATGTTAGTGTTTATGCATTTTACATTAGAACAGCTTGCTCCAGACACCTTCAGTTTCAGCAGTTAAAATTCATCCCAAAGGCTGATAGTGTCACTATCCAGTAGCAAGGTATCCCATCAATGAAACCCACTTTATTTTAATTATTTTTTTTTACTTTCTAGATTCTTAGAACTGACTGGATTCTTCTTCTTCTTGGAGCCAGCTGAGTTATCAGTGGCATACGTGGTTGTAGTTTCATACTGTCAAGGGTGAGAGACTCAAACTACACACCCCATGGGTCATACTGTTTACACTGGGTTAGTGCCCTATCAAACTCTTTCAGGTTCACTGAGATAATCCAGCCATTCATGGATGGCTCTCCGTAACAAAACAAAATGTAATCTAATAGAAATACATTTAGACAGAATTCCTATTGTTCACTCTAGGTAAATTCTGCCTTTTTTTCAGTACAAGTAGACAAGTAGTTGGTTACCATGACTCACTCATCGTTTGTACTGTAGCACTTTCTACTTGGAGAGAATAAATGGCACAGTTTAGCTAGAGTGAACATTAGGAATACTGGCTAAATGTATTTGTTGTGGCTAGTGATTTAAATTTCTTAGCAGCGTCTAATATCACACCCAAAATATCTGTCATCTAAATGTATTTCTGTTATAGTATTTTTTTTTGTTTTGTTATGGACAGCTGCCCATGAACAGCCCACTTCTGTCAGTGAACTTGAAAAGAGCTTAAAAGGGCACTAGCCAAGGAACGTTTTATATTAACTTGAATATTTCACCCATATCCATGCAAAACTGTAACCAAGTATACCACTGACATCTGGATCAATTCCACTAGCAAGAGTCTAGATGGTAATAAGATGCCAGAAAGTAACAAAAAAATAAAAAATGCAATGGATTTTCCCCATGCTGTCAACCCACACCCACCCTCCTGCATTGAGTGTCATATACTATACTGTAGATCTTCCTACAGGCTGCACATTTAGGAATCTGATCAGGTTTAGTATGCCAAGTTGTTTGTTTTTAAGTCAATAAAGGAGATAATAAGTACAGTAACAAATAGTAAATAAGTTAGCGTGTGTTCCTAAAACCTCTGTGCTGACATGTTTCACCGTGTTTTTTTAATGATCCTCTGGTTATATCTGTACAGTTGTTCCACCCTATAAGCTGTTTTCTGCACATTTTCATATTGCCAGGGTACTGCATTGTAAGACTGAGAGTGAAGGTGCTTGCCTGTTCAGGTAGATTTTTATTCTTGTGTTAACTTCTTCAATTGGGCAAAGAGTTGTTCTGCTTCTGTACTGACTCCATCACCCTCAACTGATTGTCATCTCATATGTGTGCCGGGACCGGGTCAGAGAAGGTGATTTTTTTCAAAGGTCATCTCAATGGCTCAATTGTTTTTCTGTAAATGATAGTGCTCAGCACCAGCTGATGATGATGGGATCGATACAGAAACAGAGAAACATGGTAATTCAGTTTTAATGTACTTAGTCAATACTGAGCAGCTCTGTTTTACGCACTGTCTTGAATGAGCTTAACCCATATACTGTATTACACATTCCATGGAAACCTATAGAAAAGACATTTGCAGGACTGCATATGAATAAAGTTAGGAGACTTAATGTGCACCTTTACTCCACAAAGATATGATGGCACAACAAACTTAGTGAAAGTGTTGCATGGGGAGGGTAGGTGAGAGAATTGGTTTGTGACAGGGAAGGGGGTTTGTTGCTTAAGGAAATGAGACCTGTGACAGCAGAAGTGACAGCTGAAGTAAAATGTTATCTATGCATTTAAATGTATCCATTTTTGAGTGTGTTATTTTTCATTTCTACCAAGCCTTCACAGTGCAATTTCCCTTTTTTCCAGCAATGCTTTTATATGTGCTTTCACCTATGCCCACTATTTTATAACTCTAATTATAAAAAGGGTCTGAGAAATGGAGCTTTCTGATTGGGTGCAAACATTCTAACAGCCTTATGTTAATCTTTTATTAACATACATGTAGAGCTTAGCCATATGCTGAACAAGGTTTAACACTGTTTATAAACTTTTTTTATTATAATAGCAATAAGGCACTCCCAGGGATTATGTTAATGGTCAGTTAATCACCCTCTAGGGGCATGTGGCACTCGGCTACACCTCGTGCCACAGTACACCCCTAGAAGGTGATTAACAGACCATTAACATAACCCTTGGTCATGCCTTATTGCTTAATTATTATGGATTCATTTGAATTATTTGCAGCCATTGAATACTTGGCTGTTGGGTTCTGGCTGTCATTCTTTTAAATTATAAAAAGGGTCTGAGAAATGGAGCTTTCTGATTGGTTGCCAACATTCTAACAGCCTTATGTTAATCTTGCCATATTGCTTAATTAATGTTTTTGCTGTAGGCAGTGTTGGGTAGGGGGTTGGATGCTGGTGAGTGTGGAATGGGAAGGAGGTGTGTTTATTAACATTCAAAAAATGGGGCCAAACCAGGTTTGATGCTGGTGAGGGTGAGATGGGAGGGGAGGGAATTTATTAGTTGTAAAACCTGGGCCAGACAGGGTTCAGGGGTTGGATACTGGCAGACGGTGAAACAGAAAAAAAAAACATTACTTCATACAATTACTCTTTGAACAGGTGAAACTGTTTCTCCTTCTGTCTGGCCTCCCGCCTTCACCGCAGGATATCGTAAACACTGATAATTGCTTTGGTTGCTGGGTCCTTGAGTGTTTACTTATGTTAGTATGTGTTTAATGTCTTGGATTACAACAACCTTTGAACTAGTAGCTCATTTACAAAGTTTCCACGTCCAGTACAAACAATGAGACATAGAAAGGTAACATTTCCACCGTTCCAGCTGCACATGCCCTAGCACCCAGCACTTACAATCAGTCTTTGCACCCCTAGCAGCTTACCTGTCATATTCCCTCGACAAGGCCCCCCTGGCTGCACTGTCTCCCACCCTCGCCCACCTCCCCTGTATCTCCACTCCTGCCCCCACCCCAACCACCTCCCATACTCCCCTTACCCCTGTACCTCCTTCCCCTCAATCTCCTACCCTCACTTCCCCACCCCCTTCCCTTGTCTTGCTCATAGCTCAAGTCTTTGTACTGGTTATGACATGTCTGTAAGTCAATGACTATATGTTTGTAACTAAAAATGATGACTGTTGCACACGCTGATGTGGAACCTTTGTAAAAGAGCCTCGGCTGAAAGATATTGCAATCCTAGATTGAAATAAATAAAATAAAAAATAAATAAACAACTTATGCAAATCAGTTCCAGAGTTACACAATGTAAGGAACAGTACAATGTAGGCCAGTGCAAAATCAATAGTAGTGGCAGCCTAGTTGCCTCTGTCAGTAGGACGGTGAGGAAATGGCAGCCAAATATAGCTTTGTCAAATGAGGAAGAGTAGGGTGATAGGGGCATAGGGGCAAAACCAGCCGAGTGCCCTGAGATAATGCAGAATACTGTAGTAAAGTGGGACTCAGCTATCTGAACAGTGAATAAAGAGCTGCCAAGTGACTTAAGATTTCACACTACCCCAAACAAAAGTTGCTGGCAAATCCATGCTGTGAAAACATTTAACCCCAACCCTGTTTGGGCCTGTTTTTTTTTTCTTCATTAATATTGATACTCTACCCTGCCCTCCCCTTCCGTTCCTCATGAGCATCCAACCCTGTCTGGCTTCAATTTTTGAATGTTAATTTTTTTGAATGGTGTGCATCACCTGAAATCTAACTTGGCTTGTAATTGCACTTAATCCTGGAATGCCCTCCATCCAATGATTGATGGGCTCTAGTCCTTGGCCTGGTCTGTCAAGGACTGTGAGTGTGTATATTACTGTCATCTGTATATACAGTTTTAATGCTGTGAACCTTAATTTACAGCTGCTTTAGCCACGTTATTGTCTTTTCACTGTTAAAATTCTATGCCTTTATTGCCTGTAATCACCCAGGTCACACCTGAAAATAGGTATGTATGTATCTAGTGTGCTTGCATGTTCAATAAAAACTAAAAATAAAATAAATACCCTGCCTTCCCGTTTCACCCTCTGGCAGTATCCCATCCCTTCAACCTGTCTGGTCCTGTTTTCAATTTTTATACAGTACATCCCCTACCCTCCTGTTCCACCCTCTCCAGCATCCAGCTCCCGCCTGGCCCAATTTTTGAATGTTTATAAATATGAATATACAAACATACGAAAATTGCCAGTAGAAGCAGGCCAGAATGGTCTATCAAGTCTGCTTGAATGTGCAGCTCAATCTATTCTACTGGAGCTGCCCTCCACATAGGGATGTGTACGTTTGGTGTACATGGCCTCAGTTTTGCTGTTGATCTCCACTGAGCATGCAGTACCTGGTCAGGTGGGTGGGGATGTCTCATAGTACATTTAGACAATTGTTTGTTATTTCTGTCACCTGTTGCTGGATGTCTGTCATTGGTTATGTTGACTTGGTCCTTCCCCATACTTGCATGTGTGTGTGTGTGTGTCTGTGTGTGTGTGTGGTGCTGGGGGTGATCGGAGTTAGGGTTTTCAACCCTAACAACGAATTTCCTCACTTTTGTCGCTGTGGAACAACCCTCACTAATGCATTAAATGGAGTTTTTTGCCTCTAATTTCCCTTCTTTTTGAGAATGATAATGAGAAATAGTGAATGTAATGCAGCGGCAGAGGGCCCCGCGCTCCTGCCACATGATGTCTTGTGGCATAGTAACAGGAACAGCAATGCAAACAGAAGCGCTAAGAGTGATGCACATGGTAACACAAGCACGAATGAGAACAGAAAGGGTAACGCACACGGTGGCGTAGACGGGAACGGTCTGCCACGTGATGTGTTGTCACATAATAACATGGTGCCTGCAAACGGAAATGTCAATGGGCATGGTGATGCAAAGTGAAACAGAAAGAGAAACAGTACTGTAGACACAAATGGTAAAAAATAACAGAAACGCAAGTGCAAATGAAAACGCAAAGGATAAGGCACATGGTGGTGCAGACGTCAACGGTAAGTGAAACGGGTACGGAACCGCAAGCAGAAAGGGCAACAGTAACAGTAATGTAAGCGCACAGGCTGGTTTTCCCCAAAACCTGCATAGAGAAAGACAGTGAGTACAAATAATGTATGCATAATAATGAGTATCGGGGCAGAAAATGAGAACTTGGAATACTAAATAGGTTATATCTCAGGAACCGTACGACGTAGGAAAAAAATTTAAAAGTCGTATGATTTACAACTGTCCTGGCTAATTTTATACTTAACCCCCGTTAGGAGGCTAAGTATTTTTCTGATAAAAAGTCCGTATCTCGCACCGTTTCCGAGATACGAGCCCTGAAAGGTGCAGTGAACGCCGTAATGTTATCCTATAGGAAAAAAAGAGAAGTTCGGAGTGCCATAACTTTGTCTCCCTGTAATATTTTTTCACCAAACCACTGAAAGGCACATCTGTGGGCTGTTGGCTGTCTTCTCTCCAAATTTCAGGAAAAAAGACTAAATTGTTATTTTGCAGCAGGGTGCCAAAGGATTCCTGTAATGCGTCGGGCACCGTAATGTTATCTTATGGGAAAAACTGTCAACTTTGGAGTGCCATAACTTTGTCACCATGTAATATTTTTTCAATACAACACTTAAAGGCACATCTATGAGATGTCATCTGAGTTACCTCCAAATTTCAGCCCAAAACTCTCAACCGTTCTTTTGCAGCGGAGTGCCAAAGAATTACTGTTATTTTGGGCATAGTGTATGCATAAAGCAGTATGTTAATTCTAAAGTCAAGAAAAAAATTTTACACACTTTCATGAGTGCGACACTACTTATGAAAGTACTTTTTCCAGAAATCTGAAAAACATATTTCTGGGGTGTTTTACCCCAAAATAAAGACATGGCTAGCATCCTCAGGGCCTGACTAGGTGAATACAAAAAGAATTAGGTTGCTAGAGGGTCTCAATTTTAAATGCCAAGCATTTTTCTGATCACTAACTGAAAACAAGATGGCAGTTTTGTGACAGTAACAGGGCCATTTGTGACAGTAAAAAGTGCATTTGCGACACTGTTGAACTTTTTGTTAACTTTTCCCATTGACTTATAATGGGAAATTGTTTTTTGAATAACTTTTGAACCGTTTAATATTTTTTCATGAAATCTTCGAAAGGCACATCAGGGACCCCAGCTGCACGTTCCCTGAAGATTTTGGGCCAGTCACACAAACCGTACGACCTGTAGGTGTGACCATAGAATTCCAGAAAAAGAGTAAACGCATGCGCAGATCACGCTCAATAACTCCGCAGCCATATATCCGACTGGTACAAAGCTTGGCAAATCCCAAGGCCTATGATTCTTGATCATGTATTCCAAATTTCAGGCAAATCCATCAAACGGTTGCAAAGTTATTAAGGTGCAAATTTTTGGGTTTAACATAGAAATGGCTCCTCAACCCTAACTATGGTAGCACTACGTGCTACCATTATATATATATATATATATATATATATATATATATATATACTTTCTTCCCTCTCTTCCCATTCTACCCTCACCAGCATCCAACCCCCATCCAACTTTGTCCATAGCAGAAAATGTAATGAACAAGCATTTGTCAATGCCGAATGTCGCACTGGCATTGGCAGTGGCGGAAGTGGAGAGGCATACTGCTGTGAGTTTGTTAATGTGTCCCAAAAGGTGATTTTGCACAGCGAGTACGCCACTGCGCGGCAGAGCTGCAGAAACGCATTTTGGGCAGGCTGTGGAAAATGGCAACTGGACTGTTGATAATGAGGTGTGCACAAATGCCAGTGGTGAAAATGTGGCGTGAAAATATTGCAGATTGACAGTTACAAGGGTGCATGGAAACTGTGCAATGCATGCTTGCAACACAGTCATTGTCTGGACTTTCACCACCAAATTTTCAACATAGGCATTTTAGGACCTCTGCTGATGAATAGTGTCACTGTCATTTCCTGAAAGTGTCCTGAAAAGTGATTTTGCACAGTGACCATGCAATTCTGCACCGGACGTGCAAAAACACATTTCAGCCAGCTTACTGTTCATAAGGAGGTATGGAGAAATGGCAATGATGAACAGCTGGAGTGAAAGTATTACAAATTCACAAAGTCACGTGCACGCGTGCAAACTGCGCAACACGTGCTCGTAAAACACTCATTTTATTGACTTTCATCCCTAAGTTTTCAACATAGGCATTTTAGGGCATCTGCTAATGAACAGTGTCACTGCCATTTTCATAATGTGTCTCGAACACGGGCTTTCCACAGTGACCGCGCTATTGTGTGCGCCGGAACTGCGAAAACAGATTTTGGTCAGGATATGAAAATGACAGCTGTACTGTTCATTAGGAGGAGGAGAAACAACGGCACTGTTGAAAATGTGGAGTGAAAATAAGTTAATTTAACCACGAAGGCTGGGTAAACGCGCAACGCACGCTCGTAACACAGTCATTTTATGGAGTATTGTCACCAAATTTTCAACACAGGCATTTTAGAACCTCTGCTCATGAACAGTGCCACTGTCATTTTCGTAATGTGTCCCAAACAGTGATTTCGCTCAGTGACCGTGCTATTCTGCGTCAGAAGTGCGAAAACACATTTCAGCAAGGATATGAAAAATAACAGCTATATGGTTGACAAGAAGGTGTGGTAAAATGCCAATGCTGAGAATGTGGCATGAAAATATTGCAAATGCACTAGCTTACTAGTGTGCGTTGAGCAGCTGCTACGCACACTCATAAAACAGTCATTTTAAGGAGTATTGTCACCAAATTTTCAACACAGGCATTTTAGGACCTCTGCTCATGAACAGTGTCACTGTCATTTTCATAATGTGTCCTGAACCCTGATTTCACACAGCAGCCGTGCTATTCTGCGCCGGAAGTGCGAAAACACATTTGGGCAGGATGTGGAAAATGACAGCTGTATGGTTCACAAGAAGGTGTGGTAAAATGCCAATGTTGAGAATCTGGCATGAAAATAGTGCAAATGCACTAACTTACAGGTGTGTGTTGTACAGTTGCTACACATGCACGTAAAACAGTCATTTTTTGATTTTTCCCACCAAACTTGCAACATAGGCTTTTTGATCACCCCTCTCATGAACAGTGGCACTGTCATTTTGTTACCTGGTCCGGAAAGGTGATTCTATGCAGTGACTGCGAAATCACCTTTCCGGACTGAATAACGCCATGACAGTGCAAGAATTCATGAGAAGGGGTCCCAAAAACCCCATGTTGAAAATTTGGGGCCAAAATTTGCAAAAATGAACGAGATATGCATTAAAGTTGAAAAACCCCTATTCATTTCATTATACAGCTTACCAGCATTCTTCAGTTTGTGGTCGGCTTTGAAGAGTGCAGACGAGTTCCCAGTCCACAGAAGATCGTCACGCCAAATTCCACAGATAAGTATGGGGTGAGGAGGGGTGACAGGAGGCAGGGTGCGCAGTGGGTGGGTGCGGGTGGGGGTCATCGAGACTACAAGGGACGTTTTCATTTTCGGGAAGAAAGGAAAAAAACATCAAGGGACAGTTTTGGTTTTACAGGGATTTGGCACGCTGGGGTGGGCTCCCAGCGTGCCACCTAACTGTTTGTGGGGGTTGTCAGTAGCCGACAGGGGATTGGGCACCCTCATCGGCACACAACACAGGGGGAGAAGGAAGTAATGCCGACGGGGATTGGGCACCCCCATCGGCACACAAAGAAAGCAGGGGGCATGAGCCGAGGGGGATTGGGCACTCGTCTGCATTCAACAATTGGGGGTTTATGCCGATGGAGTGTGGCCCCCCATTGGCACACAAAGAAAGCGGGGGGGGGTTAACCGACAGGGGGATTGGGCACCTCTGAAGTCGGCAAAAGTTAGTTGGCCGCCTGCTCGTCGACTATACACATAATGGCGGCGAGCACGGCAAGAAAAGGACCACTGCGTATGACGAGCTTTGCTCGGATTGCAGCGGACCTTTTCTTAGATGTACTCACCACATTATGTATGCATGGTGTGGTGCTGGCATGCAGGCTGATTGGGGAATGTGGACGCACCTACTGGTGTGTGCCCTGCATTCGCCCAACAGCGACCCCACCTCCAAAGCTGCACTGTCCCACAATGATGGCTACGCAAGTGCACCAACATAAAAAAAGACACTCAGGCCACAGCAGTCAAAGCAATTATCAGGCTGTCCAACAATCTCTGTGATATTCTGCAGTGGAGGTTTCTCTTTCTGTCTGGCCTCCCTCCTCAGTTTGCTTTCTAATATACTTTGTAGTATGCAGTATACTGCATGGAAAAATGCCAAGTCCATAATCAGAGTGCAATAATATATTTATTCTGCCATGAGTGTATGTGTGACGAATACAGTATGTGTTGCTGTGAGTTTAATTTGAGAGTCTTTCTCCCAGTTACACACACACACACACACACACACACACACACACACACACACACACACTCTCTCTCTCTCTCTCTCTCTCTCTCTCTTTCCCACTAGTGTTCAGCAGTGGACACAGTCACCTCACTTCCAGACACACACACACACACACACACACACACACACTGTCTCTGTCTCCCTCCTTACTGCATGATGCGCCTCGCCTCTCAGCCTGTCTACTTGCAGCCAAGAAACAGTACTTTTGATTAACCCCATAGAGTAGTCAATTTGAAAGTAGAGGGCAAAAAAAATACCAAACTCAGAAAAAGCTGGCACCTTCTCATATATTAGAATCCCTTTCATTTCAAGCAATCATTTTTTTTTCATTTCATTCATTGGACTACTTTTTTATTTTCAAAATGTACTGTTTACTGGCCACCTGTTTAGTGTTTCTATTTATTGTAACTTGAGTATAAATTTACTTGAAAAGGTCAGTGCAGAAGTTGCATCACAGATACCTGCTGCTGTGACTGTCCCGTATTGATTCTCTACCATTTTAGGACTTAAAATCCATATGTGGCATGACAGCAAGCATAAGTACAGGTGCAAGTGAAAATGATGCAGTCCCATATGAAGCAAAGTAACATAGAAACATTCAAGTTGTCAGCAGATAAAGACCCTTTGGCCCATCCAGTCTGCCCACAGTTTTCCTGCCTACTGTGCCACCGCAGACCCACACAATCTCCAGTCGTTCCCCTTCCCCTTGTCTTACGTCCAATATTCTCTTGCATCTGTTCCATGCATGTTTGAATCCTGCAACTGTTTTTGCACACACCACCTCCACTGGGAGGCCATTCCAGGCTTCCACCACCCTTTCAATGAAGAAGTATTTCCTCACATCTCCTCTGAGCCTCCCCCTTCCAGCCTCATAGTCTGACCCCTTGTTCTCAAGTCCATCTTTCTGTGGAAAATGCTACCTTCCTGTACCTTATTAATACTTGTTATGTACTTGAATGTTTCTATCATATCCGCCCCCTTCCCTTCTGTCCTCCAGAGAATGCATATTCAGTTCTCTTAGTCTCGACTCATAAGGCTTTTGATACAGTCCCTTCGCCATTTTGGTTGCCTGCCTCTGTACCATGTCCAACCTATCAATGTCCTTCTGGAAGTGGGCCCTCCAGAACTGGACACAGTACTCAAGGTATGGTCTTAAAAGTGATCTGTACGGGGGTAATATTACCTCCAGTGTTTTTCAAACATCGATTTACATGTTTTAAACAGTCACCACAGACAAATCAAAAGCACTGCTCAACTAACAAGGTCCTCGTTAGTTGGGCAGTGCCCTTGATTTGTTCATGGTGACTATTTAAAACATATAAATCAGTGTTTAAAAAATGGCCCCCTTAATGTCTTTGGAGCACGTCCCCAAGCTCTCCATATAGTGACATAAGAAAAATGGGTGAATCGCTGTACTAGGAAGTGGATAGAGCTTGGCAGCTCAGCTCCACAGAGACAACTTATGATCCCTTCCCTTCCAGATTAGGGGCAATAAAAAACTCCGATTTTTGCAGGATCTGACTTTGGGGAAGGTAAGGGTCCTTGCTAGTTCTTTGGGGGCCAATGGGACGCACAGCGGGAAAGGTGCTCTTTAAGGCTTATTACAAACAAAATGTGTTACTTAATTCACACTGCACGTGTAATGGTTGATATTATAGTATATGGTTAACCTCTACTGTGAACGGATTTCTATACATACATTTTCTTGTTGTGAGACAGTTCAAAGGTCACCAAAAGTTGTTTCAGTACAGTTCAAAGGTCACAAAAGGTTGTTGTAGTGTAGTGGTGACAGCACTACTATACCACAACTTTTCACTTTAAAGTTTGCCCCAGTAGCCTCTCCTTGTGATGCTGCCCTCCACCATCTACCCTCACCGTCACCCTCACCCTCACCCAAAACACAAATCTGCCATTCAGATTTTACATTTTAGATTTTAAAAGTAATTATTTTTCCTTATTTTTACATAGTCCAATCCATTTTATTTACTCATACACTATAAAACCTATACAATAAAAAATAATATATGGGCAACCAAATCACCACTTCATATAGATTTCCATTGAAGGGTTGTGAAGACACCAGGGACCTCTCAAGCCTCGCTCTCGAAGTCCCTATAATGTCATCTCAACCCCTCACTGTAAACACAGCATTGTTGTATATGGTTGCCATACATTATTCTATATATTGATATATTTGTATGTTATTGTGTCTTGTTCATTTTTATGTTTACATGTGTCTGGTTTCCCTTTGAAAATGGACATTAGTTTGTCTTCAGGTTCTTACCTGGTCATCAACATTTAAAAAAAAAAATGTCAGGAGTACAGTGTGCAAAGTTGGGTTCCTGTTTGTGCTTTGGTAGGAATGAACCTTGACAAAGAACATATTCAGTACTGTCTGAGGTCTGTGACAAAGTTGTGCCAACGTGCAAGCAATTTGATTATTTTTGGCTTATGCAACTCCTCTCCCTGATGCCGCTTTGCATGGTACAGCATCTCCAGCTCCTGGCCACCCCTGTCTGTTCCCATGGAGAATTATATGGTGAAAATGGGCAGTCCAAGGGGTGTAGCTGGGTAGGAAATTGGGCTTCCAATACCAAGGGATCATGAGCCACACCACATTATCGTGAAAATAACTTTTTAATGTTAACAACTTTGGCTGCTGTCCTACCCAACCCTCTGTGAGGCTATGGAGGGCTAGGGTTCACTAATAGGGGACCTCCAAATCTTACCTGCATCCACAACTGCAGGAAAAGCATGGGACTTCCCATTTGTAGTCTGCGCACCCCCACCCCCGAGGCCTCAGCAGTGCACGCATCACACAATAGGTAGCCATGGAGTGTTGGCAAGTCTCCAGGCAGACACCAACATGATAAACCATGCAGATACAGTATGTAGACCAGGTGTAGCAAACTGGTCTCTCCTAGACTCAGTTTGCCAGCATTACCAGCTTTCTCAATCCCTGCAGATGCTTGCAATGGTACTCCGTAGTTGCCACCACTCAGCATAGACACTCTGGGCCCAATTCCAAGACGCATGGTGCAACCCGCAGGCGTAGGCGGGTTGCACCATACGGTGCTATGCCAGGGACCCTACTCCCTATTCCAGAACAGGCAGGGTCCCCGGCACTTATGTCCTGCAACTTGCAGCAGCTGCTGGGTTGCACCATGGGAATGGCACAACGGATCAGGGTGCCGCAAGCTGCAGACTGCAGTCAACATCCCCCAAGAGCCCCTTCCACCCTGTAACAAGCCCACAATCCCCTGGGGGCCTTGGGGGGTAGGCTGAGTGGCACAGGTGCAAGGGGGGCACAGTACAATTTGGACCTGGGTGGCACCCCGAATTGTGGGGGGTTGGGGGCATCACTGTGGTCCATGGGGCACGACAATGTGCATTTCATGGCACTGTGGGGGGGCATCCATTGTTTTGCCAGGATGGATGCCCCTTAGACCAGCTAAGTGCTGGTCTAACCCCACAGTACCATATTGGGACCTGGAGCGGCGTAGATGGGTTACAGCAGCCTCCCTCTCGAAATAGGGCTCAGTCATTGCATTAACCTCCCTTCCGCCATGCCGTAGGGGCTGCAGCCAGCAGAAGGCCCCTTGGACGCAGGCCAAAAGTGCCATGGTGCAGGCCGCATCTGGGAATAGCCAAAGGCATAACGCATGTCGCAAGATGTCATTTGCGCCAAAGGGTTTGGTGCAAGCCACCTTGTGACATGTGTAATCCCATTTGGAATCGGGCCCTCTCTCGTGGTATCTTTAGGTCTGATTCCCTCCAGAGCCACTGCTCACACAGTATAGCATTCCTTGCTCAAGAGTAACTGACCTACACCTCCTGTTACATCAGAGAACTTGTTATTTTAGAAACAGAATATGGTAATAGTAACCTTCTTTTCAGAGGTGGAAACTCAGTTTTTGTCGGTTATAAAATTAGTTAACTGTTCCTCAAAGGAATCAGTCACAGAAACATAACATATATAAAAAAATAACATTTTAATACTTCGAGCTATTTACATATATCATACAGAATACTACAGAAAGACTATGGAGAACAGTAATTCTACAAACATTGGAAAAAATGGTTTTGCACACAGCAGAAAGAAACACACAGAACATTTTTACTAGACTTTCACATTTTCCCAAGTTCAGAGACTTACCCACACAGGACACTTGGTGAATCATCAGGGCAGACTCTAACCTTCGATGTCAGCTGTTCATAGTCCCAAATCTGCCTGTCCCATTCAGGCTCTGCCAGATCTTAAGACCCTCTAGCTTCCCCCCATGACACATCATCCAGTTTGTCACCCTCACATCACTCCCAGGTCCATTCTCTGTGTCTTGAAAACTGGGTCCACTTGGAAGGCCAGTCTGATCTCAACTTTGAACTTTGTATGTACAAACACATCTGCTGGATCCCCACATCAGGGGGAAGGGCTTATAAAGGGGCATAGTTTGAAGCTGGCAGGGGGAAAGTTTAGAAAAGAACTGAGGAAACAGTACTTCATGGAGAGGATGATGGCTCCTTGGAACATGCTACCAGAGCATCTGATGGCAATGGAATCAGTGGGAAGTTTCAAGAACGGGTGGGACAGGTACATGGGCAAGATACAGGTCAGGAGAGTGGTAAACAGTAGGTGAATTCAGGGAGGGACACCTTGAAGTGTGGGAAGGAAAAGAGGAGGGGGTAGCAGCAGTGACTGTGTTGTGAGCTGCTTCTCAAGCAGATGCAATAGACCATTAGGCCTATTCTGCTGGCATCTTCGTATGTTTGTTTGCTTTTTGTCCAGAGTCCTGTCTCGCCCAGCAGGAATATCTTGTTACTAGCATGAAAAGGCAGTTCCCCTTTGAAGCTCTCCTGTAAATTGTCCAGGGATCCTGCTGTGATGCAGGACAGCAAAGATAGTAATTCACCTCAGAGCCAGTTGGTCTGTCCCTGAAAAAAATCTTGACTTTTCCAAGGTATCTCATCTTTGTCCCTTCAGCTGCTAAAGTCTAAGTGATTCCCTTGCAGAAAGAATTGAATCATAAAAAAAAATACAGTAACAGGTATACCTGTTACATCTCCCGTCTCCAGAAAAAGGAAGAAAAAAATCTTTTAGCCCTCAGTAAATGTTAGTTTTTCATATGAGTCAGTTGGATCCCACTGCGATGTACTCATTTCCCTCTCTGGATGAACCCCACATTAGTTTCTACTAGCTTTCACCCTACTTAAAAAAATGAACAAATAAACAAACAAGAAAAAAACAAGTACACTAACTATTGTCTGAACAGCCAATCTGCATTGCCATGCTGCAACCTGCTGCCGGTGCCTAATGTCCATAATGTAGGACTGCAGCACCAAGCTCCACCTTAGCAATTCTGAGTTCTGTCCATTGGTTCTATGCAACCATGTAAGGAGACTGTGATCAGTAACCAGAGTGAACTGCATCCCATGCAAATAAGGTTGTAGCTTCTGCAAAACCCAGACAATCCCTAGATACCCCTTCTCTATGGTGGCATAGGCCTCCTCTCCAGGCAGCAGCTTCCTGCTCAGGTACACAACTGGGTGTTCCTTTCCTGAGTGCGTATCCTGACTTAGAACCACTTCTAGCCCATGATCAGATGCCTCTAGGTGCATAATAAACCTTAGAGAATAGGCCAGGCCAGCGAGATCAGGTGCCCGACACAATGCCCCCTTCAGGTGACAGAACATAGTATCACAGGGTTCTGTCCACTGAAACTTTTCTAGCATTTTCTTCCTGGTGAGATCAGACAGGGGTCTGGCTATGCTGCTGAAAATCAGCACAAACTTAGGGCAGTACCCTGCCATCCCTAGGAAGGTCCTGCTTTCTTCTTGGTGATAGGTATGGCCCATCCCTGGATGGCCTCAGTTTTCACTGGCTCAAGCCAGATGTCCCCATTCCCCATCCTGTGTCCAAGGTACGACACTTCTGCCATTCCTATCTAGTACTTCATCACCTTGACTGTCAGTCCAGTGGCCAACAATTGGAAGAACATCTCGATCACATGCCTGACATGATCCTCCTTGGTCTGGCTATAGATGGTGATGTCACCCAGGTATGCTAGGGAAAAGTCTCCTTTCCCTTTCAGAATGTAGTCCATGAGCTGTTGAAAAGTGGCTGGTGCATTCTTTATCACAAATGGCATTACCTTGAACTCAAATAATTTAAACAAGGTAATGAAGGCCAACCTCGCTCTGGCTTTTGGGGTGAGGGGTACCTGCCAATAGCCCTTTGTTAGGTCTATGGTGGGCAGGTAAAGGTCTCCCTTTAACCTCTCTAGGACCTCATCTGTCCTGCGCATGGGGTAGGAGTTTGACTCTGTGCAGCTGCATAGCTTGCAGTAATTGATGCAGAACCTCATGGTCCCATCCTTTTAAGGGATTGGTACAACTGGGGAGGCCCAGGGACTACTGGACTCCTGGATCACCCAGAATGCCAGCATCTCATTGATCTCCCCCTCTATGGCATGTCTTACTCCTTCTGGGACTCTGTGGGATGGCTGTTTCAGCGGGGCTTGGGACCCTGTATCCATATGGTGCTCTGCTAGGGAGATATAGCCTTGGTTCCTCATGGACATTTCATCGACTGTACACAGCACTCCACACATTTCAGCAGCTTGGGCTAGTGTCAGCTGCTCAGAGAGGGTGGCAGCATCCACTGAAGATTCTCCCTTAATCTCTCCCAGGAGATCCACCAGCAGGTCTGCTTTTGCCCTATTCTCCAGATAAGTATCAGTGTGGCTCAGCTGGTAGCACATCTGCCTCTGGGCCAGAAGGTTGTAGGTTCTAATCCCACACCAGGATTGGGCTCATACCTAAACACTGATGCCCGAATGCAGTATTAGGGATGTGCTGTACTGTTGGAGTATGCCGTCCTTCAGATGAGACATTAAACTGAGGTCCCTTCTACCCTTACTGGTGCTGGTGCTGCCCTGGTGGGTGTCCAGGTGGAAGTAAAAGAACCCAAGGCACTTTTTGCAAACAGAAAGGGACTTTCTCTGGTGTCCTGGCCAATATACCCCTTCCCATAAAACCAGTTCATGCAATTGTTCAAGGTTGTGTATGACTGTTTATGTGCAAAATGGCTGCCACTACATGTTCAGTCACTTCACTACCAGTCTAGCACTGCACGTAAAGCACTTTGGGATACAATGCAAATGAAAAGTGCTATATAAATGCTGATTCTTCTTCTTCTAGCTGCACACAGCCTTGTCCATCTCATCCCTGTCATGGTAGGATTTCATCATGTTTATGTGGTAAACTCGCTATTTGCACCTCCTGTCTGGTAGTTTCACCATGTAATTAACATCATTAATCTCCCTGACCACCAAGTAAGGCCCCTCCCAAGCCACCTGTATCTGTTCTGCTAGACAATGACAAGTACCATCACCCATTGTCCAACTTTGTACACCCAGACTCTGGCCCCACAGTTTTATCATGTCTTCTGCTCTTGTTGTACCTCTTCTAGGTGCTCCTGGGCAAACCTCATGAGCTCCTTAAGCAGTGACCTGAAATTCAGGACATACTCCACAACAGATGCCACTTGAGGAGCAAGAGCACCCTTCCAGTCATCCCATATCAAATCAAGGGGGCTCTTTATGCCAAGCAGGAGTGTGAAGGTTGAGAAATCTGTCAGACTCCTAGATGATTTTCCTATATTTAACAAGAGATGGGGGAGTTCTTATCCCACTGTCTCACATGCTAAGCAGCAAATTCCCTTAACATGGCCTAAAGAGATACACTGAATTGCTTAACCTGACATTTAGTCTGGGGGTGGTGTGTTAAGACCCTGAGCTGCCTAACCCTACACTTCTTCCGAAGACTAACTATCAGATCAGCCATGAAGTTGCTGCCTTGGTCAAACAGACTCTTTTGGGGAAAACTGATCCAGTTAAATATCCCCAGCAGTTCATCAGCCACCTTCTTAGCCTTGATGGAGGACAAGGGAACTGCATCTGGGTACCTTGTGGCATCATCTATGACTACCAAAAGATACCACTTGCCATTGCAAGTTGGGGTACTAAGTATCCCTACCATGTCCATGGCAACTCACTGAAATGACTCTTTGATAACAGATATGGGAATCAAAGCCACCTTAGCTTTGCCCCACCCTTTCCCACCCTCTGGCACTGGAACAAGTCAGCAGTAATTTGCAATGTCTTTCTGGCCCTGTAAAACTTGTATGTCAGATTCCTTTTTTTTATGGCTGACCCCTAGGTGTCCCAAAAAGGGTATACTGTGGGCTAAGGTCAGAATCTTCTTCTTATAGTCCCTAGGGACCACAGTCTGAGTATTCCTTCCTCCGGTCCTCCCTTAGGAACCCACTCATGGTATAAGAACCTATTCTCCCGGTACACCTCCCTTTTCCTACAACTCGAAGTCATCTTCCACACTGGTAGCTAATTCCCTTAATTTCTGCAGGGATGGTTCAGATTGCTGAGCTCTCCCTTGCCCTACATTCCTGACTTTTCTCAAAACACACTGTGCTGTGGGAGAGCCACCCATGGCTGGACTCTCCTTAGTCTGTAGCTGTGGTTCAGAACTGCTGCTTCCAGCCCGTCTTCAGCTACAGCTTCTCCTGCTATTAAGGTAGGGACTGCTTCCTTGTGCGCTGTCCCCTCTGTGTCCTTAGGAGCTGATTCCCTCACCTTGCTACAGGCAGTGACATACACAATATTGGTGCTTTACCATAGAAATGGAGGCGCAGTGTCCCTTAATCCCTCGGTTACCAATCTATTCACCACCACTGGGTGCATATGTGCAGTGGAGTAAAAGGGCTCTGTACTCAGTGTGCAGGCCACAATCTGCTGTGAGCTCCCTGAGCTACCCCCTCCTACTACATGAACCCTTTGTTCACATTTTAGGACAATCATAAGACAAATGCCCCATTTTCTGGTATACATAGTGCCCACTTTCCTGTCTCCATGCTTTTGAGACCAGATGGTTTGTCTTTTTGTTCAGGCAGAGGCTGGCTTCCTTTAGTTTGCTCCCTGGGGTTCCCATAAAACAACCAGATGTCCCTCCCCATTACCTTTGTGATGAGAGGATGGTCTTCTGGATATGAACTGATAAGATCTCTTGGCTGCCTCCCACGTGGACAACCATATTCTCAGATCCTCAAGTACAGTTTTTAGATGCTGTTCCAGAAGAAATAAATATTTTATTTCCTCTACAGAGTGACCTTTTGCATCCTCTACCCAGTGTTCTAACAAGTTACTTAGCTGCAGAAACATTTATGCCAAGCTGTCCCTCCTTGCCTTTCCTAAACCAATAAATTTTTGCCTATTGGCCTCAGGGTTAGCTGAAAACACTTTAGCAAGGCATTTTTCACTTCATCATAATCCATGCAGTCCTCACTGTTCCTTCTGGCAAAAATTTCTAATCCTTGCCTATAAGCAGAGGCAATAGGTGAGTCACCAATGAAACCCTGCATAATTCAGATTGCCCACAGATTCTCTCGAAAGACCTTAAAAACAAATCAAGACCACCCCCTCATGATATGTGCGAAACGTTTGGGAATTAATTTTGGCTTCCTAGGTCAAACCCTGCATGCCATTACTCACAGGTTGTAGTGCTGTCTTCTGGTGCAGAATCTCCACCTGACTCTCATACTCAAGCATCACATCTGGAGCTTGTGCTGGTGCTGCTTTTCTTGCTCATCAGCCTTTTGCTCCAATTCCTTCTCTTGCACCACTGCTTGTCACTTCTCTGCATCAGCCTTTCACGTCTCCTCCTTCTCTTGCTCCTCTTCTTCCAGCTTCATCTTCTGCAGCTCCACTTCTGCTTTTTGCCTCTCGATTTCTGGCTTCACTTTAACCAAGGGAAGCTCCACCTCCAACATGTGTACTTGGTCTGTTTGTGCGGCTGCCCCAGTCCAAGGCTCTGGCTCATCTGCATTTCCCCTAACCTCCATCTCACAACTTTGGTTAGCAGTGAGCCCTTTTACAGTGCAGCCCTGGTCATTTTTTTCCACGGTGTCTATCAATTCTGCCCATGTTTGGCCATCCTCATAGCCCATTTTATTTCCTCAGCATAGCTTCTTCAGATTAGCAGTGTGCACCTCTCGTATGGCTCCAACATAATGCCTTCCATCTATCTGTTCTTGCTTAACAAAATAAAACCAGTAGAATTTACAGTCCCCTTTTGTATATCCTGTTCTGTGACGAAATAGATAACCTTTATGCTGACTAAACTGTTTCAGATCTCAACCGCTGCCTCCAGTTCGTGGCAAACTAGTCTCTCCCAAACTCAACCTGTCAGTGTTGCCAGCTTTCTCAAACCCTTCAGATGCCTACAAGGGTATTCAGTAGTGACCACCACTCAGCATAGACACTCTATTGGGGTATCTCTAAGTCTGAATCCCCTCCAGAGCCACCTCCCACACAGTACAGCATTCCTTTGTTAAGGGTAACTGACCCACCCCTCTCTACCTGGTGGTGGCACTCTCTATAAAAGTTGTACCCATGCTCATCTGCACATTTTAGAAATGACCCCTTTCCTTGTTTTTTTCTGAAAAAAAAGTGGACCCCTTTAATACAAAAACAAGGAGGCAGTTACAACCTCCAACACCCCTTTTCACTTCAAGTGAGGAACCAACTACGGGAACCAACTTGGTAATGGGGTTTGCATCACATGCACACATAATGCTGTTAAACAGTAATAACTGTATGCAAAAGCTTGTTTACTGTACATGTTTAGAATGTATGCTTTGTTAAAGTTGTTTACAGTGCTGTCAGGTAATTTAAATAAGCCTGGTTATCAGTCCTGTAGTAGACAATATACCCAGGTTTACACTTTCTATTATTAGGCCTAAGCCAAGCTTACATAAGCTTCATGTAGACTCCGTAATACAGTTGATACCCCCCCACCTTGACAGTATGATACCATTTTACCCCTAATTGTGCAGCAGTAAATATACCAAGTTACTGTATTATACAGTAGTGGAGCAGCCTGTAGAAAATACACTAATTTACTGTATTATACAGTGATGGAGCAGCCTGTAGTAGAATGCTGTGGTGAAAGTGTCTCATAAGTAAGAAATACAAATACAGAAACCAAATATGTTGCTGAATGTTTTTATTGTAAACACGGGTGTAAACATAACATCTGAACCCAATTAACAGTAGGCCTGGACCAGGGCCTGAATATTAGGGCACTGAGACTGGGAATTTGACCGATTGTAGCTGTAGTCCCCGGCTGTAGCTCTAGTTCATAGCATGCACATTATCAGACCATTAGTACTGCTAATCCACCATATTACACATGTTATTCTATCACAGCATATACCAAAAGCAGAAGCATGCATAGATGTTTACAAAAATGTGACCTGCTTTAGGATATATATATATTTTTAATTTTCCATGTTCCTTTCCAATATTTTGAAAACATCTTTGTAGTCTATCTATGAAGTCAGTATAAAAAATATTTGAAAACATTGCCTCTCCCCTGTTAAGTTCACAGTGCTTTTGTTTATGGCATTTTAGATCTCACCATGACCACAGACTGTGATGTTACAAAAAGCAATCATGAAGTTAGCAGGAGAGAGATGCATTTTGAAAGACTTAGGGAAATAAATGCTGTATTACCTACAATATTTAGTAGACCAACAACCAGGGCTCCATATAAGAACAGCACAGTAGTCACTGATGAACAGGCACAGCAACAGTTGATGTGGGGATTAGGATGGGACCCTATAGCTGCCCCCCATGACACATCATCCAGTATGTCAGTCTGACATAACTCTCAGGTCCATTCTTTTGTCTTGAAAACTGAGTCCACATGGAAACTGGTCTGATCTGGAATTCAGACTTTGTGTATACAAATACATATTCTTTTTGTCCAAACTCCTGTCTGGCCCAGCGGGAATGCCTGGTTAGCTAGCATGAAAAAACACTTTCCCTTTGAAGTTCTGCCATAAACAGTCCATTAGTCCTGGCATGGAACATGACAGCAAAGATAGTAATTAACCTCAGAGCCGGTTGGTGTCTCCCTGATAAAAATCTTGACTTTTCCAAGGTAACTTCACTTAGTCTCTTCAGCTGATAAAATCTAAATGACACCCATGCAGAAAGAATTGAATAATAATAAAATAAATACACTAACAGGTATACATTGCATATTGTAATACTGCATCAGAGCTACCTTTCACAGTTGACTGTGTGTTGACTGTCGATGTGTGTGAGATTCTGCACCAGTAGAGAAGGACTCCTGCATGTACTAGGGCTCACTCCCATGCAGGGGTGCATTTATTTGATAGACTGATAGTAATCCAACTTGGATTGGAAATTAGGCATGTCTGCCACTAGTATCCAGTTTTAAACCAACCATATTTTCTGTAAAGGCCTTTGTCTGTGTTAACCCTTGATGGCTAGGGTTTGACGATCCACTTAAAAAAAATCATATAAAATTAGTAATGCATAGTTATAGCACAGTATGCATCAAGTACTCTATATAACTATGATTTACAAAGATTCATCCCAGGCTTCATATAACAAATAATGTGCCTATCTGAGTCTCCCTACAACTTTTCCCTTACATTGGTTATGGTAATCCCAAAGGTGGTCACAATTCACATTAATATTCAATTAATATTAAATTAGCGTGAGAGTATACAATACTTTTTTCAGTAGAGATTATAAATAGTTTAATAATTAAAAAGGGTTATAAAATGATTTATATATTGCACCAATTACAGTTTGATATGCTTTGTGTGTATGCTGTAGGTCTAGTTATTGAATTTTCTGTGCATACTGTTATTTTGTTATCTGCAGTCTTTGTACCTGTCTTCATTCTGGAAGCCTTTGTAAATGAACTTGACTCAATGGTATTCTGGGTCCTTCATAATAAATTTAGTGAATCAATGATGGAATGAAGAATGAATGAATGAACGAATGAACAAACAAACGAATGAATGAATAAATGAATCAATCAATGAATCAATGGGCAAAATTTAGTTTTAGCAGTACTAGGCATGTTCCATGAAAAAATGGTCTTCAAGAAGTTTATAGATCATATAAACTCAAGCAAGCTCCTGTCTGATTACCAGTTTGGATTTACACCAGGTCATAGAACTTCAGTGGCTCTTTTAAATGTGATATTAAATCATTTGTATATCGTTAAGTGACATCTTATTTTCCTTTTTATGTCAGTCATGTATATTCTGCTTTTACCAGTTTTTGATAAATTAATGATCTATTTTTTAGTGTCTTCAAAGCTACATGTTGTAACCCTCTCATCAGCCTTAACTGCTCTTTCATGTTATGTTTCCAAGACATTCCAGGACATTACTTATTCCATTCCATACTATATAATTCATTGGAATGACATGGAATGTTGTGACTGATGTCATAGAATGTTCAGGCAACTTAAAAAAAGAACAGTAGCTACTAATGGGAGCAAGATTCAAGGTGGTACAAAGGCAGTACAAATGAGATTATGAATTTAATAAAAATATAAGGTCAAAAAGCAGTCTATTTATTTGTGTGTTTCTTCCAAAAATTCTTGGCATGACCTCCCTGAAAATGTCCACATCACCATTAAATTTTACCAACGATGTCTGGAAAGCAAAGAGTTTACTGGAGCAACATTTAATGACCTCAAATGCTTTTGATCTGATCTATCACAAACTTTTAATTTGGGAGATTATGTAACTATGGACTAGATATGCCACAACTTTGTCCTGGTTAAAAAAATATATTTTCAACCATATCAAGGGGTCAAAATTGATAATTTATTTCAGACAATTATTGACAGTGTTCTATGAGGTAATTTTTCATCCATATAAATAATTTTTCATTTTTTCATAACCAAGGCATTTTCTATTTTATGCTGATGATACAGTTCTATACTGTCTGTCTAGTAAAAATATAAGTCTGGCTTCAGTGCTTTGCAAAGTCAGCTTTATGAAAGCAAGTTGTTACTGAATAAAAACCAAGTCTTACTCTAAATCCATGATATTTGGCACTTAACAAAAACTAAGATTCCTAAGTACTAGCATGTATACCATGTGTTGTGATGGTAGCTAATTGGTAAATGTCACAAACTACAAATATTAAAAGATCCTGGTTGATCAAAGCCTATCAGTAGGAGACCATGGGCCCGATATTCACTAAAGTGCAAAGTGGAGCACAAAGGTTTACACTCCACTTTGCAATTGCCCAGGGATCCAAGGATGTTACATGCAGTTGGATAGCACACCTGCACTATCTCAGTGAATATAGGACCATGTCAATGCACCACTAAGTGAAGTAGTGTTGCCCAGACATGGCTCCTAAAGTGGGTCACAAGAGTGGATAGTACCAGAGCGCTATCTGCAATATTCAAAGGGACCCATTCAAATGAGGCTATTGGGCATGCCAGGCACTGAGGGTCCATTTGCATGCCCATTATGAAACCATTTGCATGGGTAGTGGAGGCAGGTTGCATGGTGCTGTCCCCTCTTCCCTGGCTCAAGTCTTCTGTAGCAATCCCTGGTGCTAGTGGTTCCCCCCTCCCTCTGATCAAAAGCCCATAATGAAACAAAACATCCTCGGTGCTACTGTTTCCCTCTCCCTCCAATCGCCAGCCTGTAAGGTTAGAAATAAATCCATGGTGCTAGTGGTCTCACCCTTTTGATTGCCAGTCCATAAGGTTAGAAATAAATCCCTGGTGCTAGTGGTCCCCCATCGCCAACCCGTAGTACAGACTACAACCCTCCCTGGCAGCCAGTGGTTCTCCCCAGCACAAATCCACAGTACCGCTGCTCACAATTTAGCGACCAAGCAAACTTTTGAATATTGGGCCCCATATGTCTAAATTGGGTACTGCAGTGCTGTGAACACCAAACTTGACACATTGTAAAAGGACAAACAGCAGCTTGTCAAATAAGCCAACAAAAGTTGTTCTCCTCACCATGGCAGCACTAGATTATGATATAATTCTATTTTGTGGTATATTAGAATTTGAATTGAGCAGGCTAACTGCATCCTGTAACAGTACTTATAAATTACTAATATGATTTATGCCAATCAATTTGTAGAACCACTGTCTAGTTTAGCCTTTATACAGTGTGCTCTTCTGCTGGAGTGTTAGGAGTGTATGCTCCATTTCAGTGCTGGGGGAGGATGGCATAACACAATTAAAAAAAGGTTCTAAACTTATTGTAAATCACTGAAGCTGAACTCAATTAATTTATAAGATAGAGAAACAGGGAAAAGGTGGCTTAGGGTCACAGGTGCATTGATTTACTGGAGTCCACAAAAAAACACTTTCACACCACTACAGTTCCAGTGCTAGGAAACCATTTATTTGATGCAGAAACAGTGCAGTAGCAAGCTGACCTAAACATCAGAGCCTCAACAAAAGCATCCAGGGGACAGCGATGGAAACCAAGCAGTGATCCTTGGCACCGGTTGTTGGCTGTGAATGAGCCTATTTACTAAGTCTGATGGTCTTTTATAAACCATTCATAAACCATTCATGGGTACTGTCCCATCCGACCCTTAAGTTTGGGCTGTGTGTAGAGAATGTATCAGTTCCTTCTGATGATATTCTCTTACTGCACTGGCCTTTGTACTAAAGGTGATATCAGAATTATACTGATTGGTTGCACTGGTGGGGGTAGTCATCCTGGGGTGGAGAAGGGGAAAAGAAGAAAAAAGATTCACACACACAGGTGGTGCAGAGGACATTTTGTTGGACCATTTACATTTGATTGACATGCAAAGATATAATAGGATTCAAACCTCTAAGTTAACTCCACTAAAGCATTAAAAACAGAAGAAAGTACAAATTTATTCATTTAAGAACTGTATCAAAAAACTCTCATACCAAAACAATTTTTAATGAGCAGCCAACAAGTTCTCCTTGTTTACAATACGAATATGTAAATTGTAAATATGTAGAACCAAAACTATTTACAGTTGCCAAAGTCACTCTTATATGAAGTCCAGTAAACTGGAAAATATAGTCCTAGATGGAATCTGATAGTGGGAGCACAAGTACTTGAGCAACAGCCAGGAAACAACATCATCATGATTCTTGACAGAGTACAGCTGGAGGTCCAACTGAATCAGAAGCAGGGGTCAGTATGTTGCTGAGCTAGTACAAAGAGAGGGTTGAGGTAAGGAGAGACAACAAACAAACATGTTCTTGTCAGAGCCAACGTGACTGTTATACCGCTTAAAAAGCACTCACAGGGTAAAAACAAAAAAGAGTCCGCCATGCCCAAGATGGCTGCTGTGAGCGCAATGTGCATGCACGACTTCACTGCAACTGTAGAAGTGAATTTACACATGTGTAGCTGTGGAAGTGAAGTTGTGCATGTGCACTGAGCTTGCGGTGGCCATCTTGGGCATGGTGGCCTCTTTGTTTTTTCCATCTGCAACTGCGGAATTGAAACAGAAGTGAAGGGCAGTGATAAAATAGAGTGCCTATGGAGGGGGTCATTCCAGCCACAAAGGGGAGGGAAGGTGGAGAAACAACAGAAAAGCACTGACCACAGCACTGTGCAAGAACAGAGGGAAGGTATCCGGTCACATGCTTTCACCATCCTCTCTCTCTCTTCTACCTGATAGTAATACATCAGCATGGCTCCACCCATGCAGCCATAAAAAGAGTCACTGCTGCATTATGTTTATTGTGGGAGCAGGCTCTATGTGAAAGGTTTGCAAGAAGCAGAGCCATTTTTCTGAGTGGTGCTCGTACTACATGACTTCCCTAGTCCAATTGGTATTGTTGGCCTAAGTTTTATTATGTCTGTTCTGAATTAGCAGTGTATGTAGTTGTAGGTAAAAAACTGAGTTGTTGACTGGCAAGTGGTTGTTTCTTTTACTTTTGAAAGAATGCAATTTGAGGGTTGTTTGAAAAAAAAATACAGTCTCACCCACCACCATATATCTTACCTAACCCACAATCGCTTCCCTGCTGCTCGCTCCACTTATAGAAAAAGACACTGTCTCACCTGTTGCCACATATCTCATCTACCTCCTGATAGATTCCTCGGTGCCAGCACCACACTGAAAGGCAGATGAGGTAGCACTAGCAATGGGTTGTAGTTTAGCTGCAGCCCTGGCCATGATGTAGGGACATCTTGAGGGACAGACTGACAGAGGCATGAGAGAAGTGAAGCTGGTGCAGCTGCAGCCCAAAGAGTAATACCTTTACTGCAGAAAAAAAGCAAAAGCTATTAAACCTTTCAAGTAGTCACTTCAACCAAAAATCCTAATAAGCCAAGACTAGATTCCAGTAGCCAAAAGTCGCCTTACTTAAAAAAAATAAAAATTATACCTATTTTAAACAAACCAACAAAAAAAATCACTGAATTTTGAGATAGCTAAGTTTACCAGTGACTGAAATGTAGGCTGGTCAAATAGAAATTACCCTGGACTTGATTTTGAATGGCAACCATTGGTGGACTTGTAGAGAGCCCAGAGACAGAAGAATTTGAAAATAAACTTGGAACAGAACAAGCAAATCTTAAATGCTGCCCATTCCCACAGAATACCAGCACTGCTTGCTGTTTGTTTTTGTTTTGTAGCAACAGTGTTGCACAGAAGATAATGTTCTGTTCACTATGAAATGTGTAACACTTTTTATTTGAGTCTATGTAATGTAATTACTATGTATGAGTTTGTAAGCAGTTTGTATGTAAGCAACGAGACATGACAGGATGTGCACTGAACAGATCTGACCGCATGCCCAGAGGCGTAGTAAGGCTCAAGGCCACAGGCTGAGTGCCTTCAGCCCCTCGAAGTGCAGTCAGATCTGTTCAATGCACACCCCAGAGTGTCTTACTGCTTTTATAAAATGGGCTACATTCTTTAAACACATTTATATAATTAGATAAAAATGTTTATCTATTAAAAATAAGCTGCAATTTGATGAATTTATGATAAAATAGTCCTTCTGCCTGGTTTGCTATGGGACTTTTGTCTTTTTGCAGCATCCATAGTTGTAGTTTTTTCATGAATGAAAATATGACTGATTGTGCCTGCCCATCAACACAGATACATCCATATGGTGCCATGGTAGGTAGTACACAAAACTGTAATTTAATGTTAGTCTCTCTCTTTTTTTTTTTTTTGAGTGTGACTCCTTTGCTGTTTAAGTTTAAAACATATCGGGAGAGGTTACATGCATTGGGGGAGAGAGAGAGAGAGAGAGAGAGAGAGAGCAGTCATTTAGGAGACAGTGGCTGCACTTCAGCGGTGCTCTTCCCCCTTCACTGAGTGTATAGCCATACTTTAGCTAGAGGCTATACCCACCACACACGCAGTGCACTACACAAACAGAGTTTGTAGCTTCAGTTGGATATAAAAAAAATGGGAGCAATGGATTTTATTTTATAAACTGTGAGATGGCAGTGTTAATGGCAGGTCAGACAGTAGGAGCAGATGGGGACTTAGGACGGAGGCATACAAGCACTGCATACAAGGAAAGCAGAATGTAAGAAAATACTGGTTTATATTACATTTTAAATGTGAGATACAGTATGTATACACATTACATCAGCTACAGAAACTTGATGAGTATGGGTACTGAAGAGTTAACCTGTTCACAAGTTTAAAAATGATGATTTCCTCACTAACAGGCGATAAAAAATGGTGACTTTTTTAAATTATTGTTCTAATGGCACATTGACTTTTTTCTGTAGTGTGGTCCTGCTTCTGAGCACTTGTTTTCACCTGTGCATTGAAAAAATGTGATGCACATGTAACAACCAGTGAGAAGGCAGGATTTCTCTCCCCATTTTATAAGTGCTGGTTATAATATGAGTCCTCCTTGAAAATGGGCAGTTGTTGCCCCTGGGTTCTTACCTGGTTAAAGTTTTTAATGAAAATAAATAAAATATAATTCTGAGATGCAGTTTAGTGTACAGGGTGAGCATGATATAGTACAGGTTTTATTTTTTAACAATGAACCAACAAGCAACAATTGGGTTGGAGTTTGGAGTGTTAACCAGTTTTTTTTCTGAAAAGATAAGGAAGAAGATAACTGTGTTTAAATGGTATAGCATTTTGAGATAAAGTACGGTACAGAGCACTGTAAATATAAAATGGCATGTCAATTTCAGGATTGTTTAATTCAATTCAGCATTTAGGTGTTAAAGGTTTTTTTTTATTAAATAAACAGTATTATAGACTTTTAGCCTGTTCAAATACTTTCAAATTAGACACCAAGGGCCCCATTTTCAAAAGGTTAGCTTGTGCCATGCTAACCGGGAATAGCACCAGCTGTCGGGGGTGTAACCATATTCAAAGGGCACATATGCATGCCGCACCCCTGACAGCACCATTACGCACAATATTGTGCTGAGCCTATGCAAATGAGGGTTCCCTCATGCATATGTGGTGCAGCACAATATTGAAAGTGGTCCGAAGCACTAAGCAGCCATCTGCAGTGGCACAGTTTAACACTTCTGAAACCTAGCCCTTAACAGTGCATAGACCCATCTGCTGCACTGTCAAGGGCTGGGAACTTTAGTGGTTCAGCATGCCTCCCCTGCCCCAATCACCATTCCTGTAGTGAAAAACCATCATTGGTAGCTCAGTGTCCCTCCCCGGCCCTGATCCCCATCCCCATAGTGCAATAAAATATCATTGGTAGCTCAGTGTCCCTCCCCGGCCCTGATCGCCATCCCCATAGTGCAATAAAATATCATTGGTAGCTCAGTGTCCCTCCCCGGCCCTGATCGCCATCCCCATAGTGCAATAAAATATCATTGGTAGTGCCGTGCCCCTTCCCAGCCCTGATCCCCATCCCCATAGTGCAATAAAATATCATTGGTAGCTCAGTGTCCCTCCCCGGCCCTGATCCCCATCCCCATAGTGCAATAAAATATCATTGGTAGCTCAGTGTCCCTCCCCGGCCCTGATCGCCATCCCCATAGTGCAATAAAATATCATTGGTAGCTCAGTGTCCCTCCCCGGCCCTGATCCCCATCCCATAGTGCAATAAAATATCATTGGTAGCTCAGTGTCCCCCGGCCCTGATCCCCATCCCCATAGTGCAATAAAATATCATTGGTAGCTCAGTGTCCCTCCCCGGCCCTGATCGCCATCCCCATAGTGCAATAAAATATCATTGGTAGCTCAGTGTCCCTCCCCGGCCCTGATCGCCATCCCCATAGTGCAATAAAATATCATTGGTAGTGCCGTGCCCCTTCCCGGCCCTGATCCCCATTCACAAAGATAAATAAAATAACACTGAACATTGATGGTGCGGTGTCCCTCCCTAGCCACAATCCTTTCCCTGGTATTTCATTCAGCTATCCTGGTGGTGTCTAGTGGTCCCTCCTTAGCCCTAATACCTTCCCCAATATTTCATTTACCATCCCTGGTGGTCCAATGGTCCCCCTCCTGTTCTAGTGGCCCCCCCGGCAGCTAGTGACCACCTTGTCCCCCCTCCAGCCTGACCCATATCGGCAACTGGCACAGCCCTCCTCACAATGCCATGGTCAGCCACCGACTGAACTGTCAATAAGAACGTACAGGCTTTAGTACATACTCATTGGTTCATCCAATGAGCGTGTACTAAATACTGTACACACTCATTGACAGTACATTCGGTGGCTGCCGTAGTGGTGTGAGGAGGGCTGTGCCAGTCACCGGCATGAGTCAGGTTGGAGGGAGTGGAGTGGTGGGTCACTACCTGCTGGGGTAGGGGGCCATTAGACCAACAGGAAAATTATATCTTGAGTCAGGACAGTGATTGGAGGAACAGGGAGGGGGAGGGACCACTGGACCACCAGGGATTGTAAATGAAAAACAGGGGAAGGGGTTGGAGAAAGGGAGGGACCACTAGACCACCAGGGTAGTTGAATAAAATACCTGGGAAGGGATCAGGACTGGGAAGGGACACTACACCACCAGTGTTATTAATCTTTGTGAACGGGGATTGGGGCTGAGGAGGAACACACTGCACCACTAATGTTTGTGTGTTTCTACATAAGGGGACAGGGATCAGTGCTGGTGGGGGACCTAGCCCTGTGCACTCAGGTCAGGTGCTCACACACAGATGAGCCCATAATGGGCATGCATGTGCCCCCTTAGCACTATGCATGCCCAATGGGAAGAGTTGTATGTTTGGGCTGAATATCCCCCATGGGGACCATGGTGCTAACCAGAATGCACCTTGCTTTACCCCTATGGGCAGTCTTCAGCCCTGCCCTCTAGTAGTGCTGCACCAAATATGGCAACCGACTGCTGTGGGCCATGCTAGCGGGGTCCAATATTCAAACAGATAGCATGATCAGTTTGGATTGTGCTACCTGTTTGAATATGATGCCAGACCTGTTCAGCTCTATTTTTTCACATGGCACTCCTGTTTGTGCATGCAACTGGAAAGCTCTGAAAATGGGGCCCCAATTCTTGTTACAGTTGCACAGTATACCTATGCAACGTGAATTAGGAAACAAAATTATGTCTGTTGCACTAGTGATTCCAATACTGACCCTTTTTCTTGCTCACCTAGATTGGACCCTACTCCTACAGTTCTTTTTTTTTCATTTAGATATTTTGCTCCTCCAGTGGAGCTGGTAGGCTCCCTCAGAGAGGTCCACTCTTCAGCTCCAACTCTCCTGCTCTTGATCCTCCCGGTAATCCTCCATGTGACCCCCCCCAGTGACAAGGCTGAGGGCAGAAGATGTACACTTTCCCCCTCTCCCTCGGAGACCAACATCCAGACTCCAGGTGACGGAAGGCGGGTGTGGGTGCTCTCACCTTGCTGTGGTTGCACAGGCGCATGTAGAGGCATGTGCATGAAGTGATCCATGGCACCCTCCCTAGTCTAGCCACTCCCATCTGCACTACCCTCAGGCCTCCACCCAGGGGCAGCCCTACAGTGGGCATGACTGAGTAGCCACTCTGGAGAGGAGAGATGCCATGTGGCCACTCAGTTTATCTCCTGGCTCCCCCCCCACTGACCCCTGACAACCCAGGCTCATTCTCAAACCTGGGTCACTGGCATGGCACAAGGTGTGGTGTCCAGTGCCTCAACCCTCAGTGCCACCAGGCCGGCTCACTCATACAGTTTTCCAATTACTTGAATCCTGTTGACCACCTGAGTAACCTGCAATTTCTGAACCATCTGCAAAGTCTCTTGGGTTCTCCACTGTTCCCAAAAGTCAGGCGTGCCCCTATCAGGGAGCTCCCTGTTAGTTTTCTGGTTTAATAATTGCTTACTGCTATTCATGTCAGTAACATTATATCAATACAATAATATTAGCAGCCATTGTGGCTCTGACCAGAGTTTGTTTACTATAGAAAAGTAAAGTTGAAAAAACCTGCATCCACACTCACTAGTAACACATCAGAAGAAGGTATAGCTGAAACATGAGCTTTTTGCATGCCTCCATTAGGCATGAAAGCTGTTCTGCCAGTTGCTTTTTGTTTGTCCATTTCATGCATTAGTGAGTGCGACAGCTCATCTACACCTCTGTCATCAAACAAACTATAGGAGGAGTCAACTGAATTAAAGCACCAGTGAAGCCCAGGTAGACTACAATTATAATTATTGTGTTTGTGTCTTTGTGGTGGGTGCTTGGCAACCTGGGTGTTACAGAGCCACTGTTTGAAGAAAATAGAAACTGTCAAGTAGTCAGCTTCAGCATCTAACCCTGGGTCAACATCTCACTCTTGTGGATTTACTCTGGGGGAACCCTGCAGATCTCTTCATTGGCAACCACATTGTTGCCTTCATGGGATCACTGTTCTACTGTTCATCGAATAAAAAGTTAATGGTCTCTTCATAGGACCATCACTGCAAAAATGTTGAATTTTGTTTCCCAACCCCAGCTTCCTCTTCATTCTGGAGATTGTACTTTTAAGACTGGATCGTAGCGAGTGCTGGCTTTTATCCCTGCCATTTGTGATAACTACAGTATGTTGATGACCCAGCCTTCCCCATCACTTTTGTTGATGTTGACTGTTTTTTTCTCATGTTGCTGGCCTTGTACCTCCACCATGGCTGTTCATGCAGGCTGTGATGCCTGTAGTACCTTCTCTTCAGCCTGAGGAATAGGAAGATGAATATAATTCTGACCTTCTGGATATGGAGGAAGGTGATGACAAGGATAAGCATCCTGTTTTTGCCTTTGACTGTAGTTCACAATCTCCTTATGTAGTGAGGACACTTTTGTTTAAGACCCCAGGTCTCGGATGCTTGCTTTCAAGCTTTGCTTTGTCTCATGCAAGACAAGTTGCATTTTTTTGCTAAGGATGTGGACTCCACCCGATGGAATCTATAAGAATTCCTGGAGGTCTCCTCCTCACCCTCCCTGATCATTCCTCCAATTTACCCTACTTTGGATGATGCTACTATGGACTGTACATTGCAAAGCATATAAAGAATATCCTTCCCCCTCTATTAAAGTCTACTATACCCCCTGCCTGAATCTGACTCAGTAACAGTTAGGGCCACTTGTGATAGATGCTGAATTCACTGACACATGCAGTCTTTGCCACCTGACAAAGAATCCAGAAAATTGGATGTTATGGGCAAGTGGACTTATACCTCTACCTCACATTGCCCTCATATTGCCCATTACCAGGCCTGTACGAATAAATACCAGAATAGTCTATGGAAGTCCCTATCTACTCCCTATCTACTGTGCTTAACAAACTGCCTGATGGATCTGTCAAAACCAAAATCCAAAATTGTGTTACGTGTGGTTTGGATGCTGGTAAGCATTTACAGTGGTCTGCCTATGATGCATTTAATGCTTTCACCTATTGCCACCTCTGGCATCTGCCTGTACAGATGTTCATGGCTTTATGTTGCTGGTTTCATTTTATTTCATTTTGTTTATTGGGAAAAACCTACGAGCATAAATGCCCATTTCCAAAGGTTCCAAGTCAAATCAACAACAGGTAACATGCAACAGCAAAACAAATACAGAATAGTATTTACAAAGCGTATGAATAAATGCTATTACAATTAATAGAGCCACGTAATAAATCATTAAACTTACATCTGAACTGAGTAAAACTGGTCATATGCAAGATTTCACTGAGAATGTCATTCAAAAAAAATAAACTGCCCAAACACTAAAAGTACATGAGTTTAGAGGAGTTCTGCAAAATGGTTTTCCTAGACTCTGATGGTCCATTCTCCTTGTGTTATACTGATTATTGGTGGAATGGAAATCATTTTGACTGCTGGGCGGAGTAGTGCCTAATACGGCTTTTTTTTACTCATCAGACCGGTATAATATCTCATTCTTAAGAGCAAAGGCAGCCAATTTGTTAATGTGTGCAAATCACAAGTATGAACTCTACTCACATCCCTTACAGAAATAATTATATGAAATGTTTTCATGGTGCTCACATAAAACTACCCATGTGATATGCATGCTGCAAGCATGATTTAGATGTTAAACTGGAACTGATTGCATGCATGATGTGGCATGTGTGCAGCAAGCAAGTGTGGAAATCATGTTTTTTATGTTAAATTGGAACAGACTGTATGCATGTGGCATACATGCAAAAAGCAAGTGGTCACAGATAACTGCACACATAAAAGTTAATTGACTTGCTCAGGATCACACAGTATACAAGTGTTGGTAAGATTCAAACCCAAGTCTTCAGGTCTCCTGGTTTGCAGTTCAATGCCTTTAACCACTAAGCAATACTGCCTGCACACATATGGCTTGCTTGTACTTCAGTACAAATCTACATATATTTGCATGCATGCGGCATGCTTATAGCCACTGATATACTTTTTAGTGTTCTTGTTCCCCCTCATCTCAGCTGCACAGCTGAACTGTAGCACCCATACCAATGGAATCACATCTGGTTCTTCTCACCCCCAATACACACACTTACCCACAAAACTACTTAATTACTTCTGTCTGGCCTGTACTCCTACTATTTTCTCTCCATAGTTTTGAATGCTTCTATGCAAACAGACTTTAAGGGGAAAACACAAAAGTAGCAATAACTTGACACCCCCCACCCATATATCCAGTCCCCCCCATGCTAGCACACTGTAGCACATGTGGCCATGCTGCTACAGACAACCCATCAAGTATAGATAAAAGTCAATAGTCTCTTACCTGAGTACTAGGGAGCCAGAGGTAGGAGTCTTTCAGAGATGATGTCCATGGGTCAGAGTGTTGGGGTGTACCCCTGTAAAATGAATGGAGTTATTTTTTATTACTATTTTATACATTATGATGGTGAGTTGGAGAATAATGAAGGCCACTGTTCTACAAACAAGGCCCTTGTTAGTCAAGTGGTGTCATTCGTTAATCTCCAACTCTCCATCAATAATGTATAAAATAGTAATAAAAAAAATCCTCATTCATTTCAATGGGGCATGACCTTGCGCTCTCCCTTGCCTTATGTCATTATGTGCCTAAGTGTAGGGATGTGGAGGTCATCTTCACTGGGGGGGCATAAGCCTGACTATAGTGGGGATACAACAGTCTGTGCATACCATACTGCTCAGCTGTCCCTGAATGCAAGGTACAGCCCTCATTTTACCCCTGAAAACTGCTCTTCCCCTCATCTATCCTTCATGGAAAACATGCTGCTCACAGAGAGGATGTCCTGTAAATTTAGACTTTATGGCAGGAGCACCATTTCAGATTTCAGCATGGGGGAGCCAACAACCAGTGGAGGCCAAGTGCTAGTTAACCCCCAAGTGGCTAGCTCTGGAAAGTCTGGAATGTCTCTAAAAGGCAAGGCAAATTTTATTTAAGAAATTGCCCATCCCAGAGGCTCTGGGTACTGAACATACTCAAATTTCATTATACAAATCATAATAAATATATAAACAACAAACTATAATCATAAAATACAATATTCCTACAATTAAAACAAGATTTTATAAATACTACCCTCAGCAGCAGCAACTAAACTTGAAATAGCCAAGGGTTAATTTAAACCTAAAATTCTGAGACCAGGTAAGAGCTATACAATGTAGTCCAGGAAGGCCTGACTATACAGGGAGGCCTTGAGGTGGGCTTTGAATACCTCAACAGAAGGGGCCTCCCTAACAGCTGGAGAAAGCAAATTCCACAGGATGGGGCGGTGACAATAAATGCTCTGTCTCCTGCTTTTAATCTCATCCTGGGAATTGCAAGGAGGCTCCTAGAGGAAGAGTACAGGGAGCAGACTGAGACAGCAGGTATGAGAAGGTCTTTCAGGTAGCCAGGGATCCATGCCATGTAGGGCCTTAAAGGTGAGCAAACCCACCTTAAAGAGGACCCTCCACCTAACCAGCAGCCAGAGCAGTTGATGCAGCACCGGAGTGATGTGGCAATACTTAGGCTGTCCTGTCAACAGCCTAGCTGCCACATTCTGCACCAGCTGCAGTTGGTGCAGTTTACCCTCAGAGACCTCGAGATAGAGTGCATTACAGTAGTCAAGCCTGGACGTCACAAAGGCATGCACCAAGGTGGGGAGGTCCAGCGGTGGAACTAGGGGCTTTATCCTGGCAATATTCCTCAGATGATAAAAACTGGTGTGGACAACAGACGCCACCTGAAACTCAAGTGTCAATCCACTGTCAGGAATAATGCCCAGATCACGCACCCTAGAGGAGGCTTTCAATGGTATAGAGCCAAGAAAAAGCCTTGTCTCTGCACCAGAGGCCAACCTATCACACCCTCTGTTCAACTCTACCACCTGTACCTCCATCTTATTGGAGTTCAGTCGTAACCAGCTGGAGGCCATCCAGTCATTGATCTCAGCAAGGCAGCTGTTGAGCACTTCCACTGTGCAAGATGTTGCAGGGCAAAGGAAAGATACAGCTGGGTATCATCAGCATAGTAATGAAAACCCAGACTGTACTTCCTAATGAGCTTTCCCAGGGGCAGCATATACATAGCAAACAACATCGATGACAAGACTGAACCCTGGGGAACTCCACATGACAGGAGGCCAGAGGAGGAGGAGAAATTCCCCATCACTACTCTCTGCCTCCTGTTTTATAGAAATGTCTCAAACCAGCAGATAACAGTGCCAGTGAATCCACAGAATTCCCTTAGGTGGTCCAGTAACACTCGATGGTCAACTGTGTCAAATGCTGAAGAGAGATTGAGGAGAACAAGAATTGTCCCCTCCCCTCGATCTCTAGCCCTAAGGAGGTCATTATGCACCCGAAGTAGTGCAGCTTCTCTGCTATGCCTCACATGAAACCCAGACTGGAGTGGCTCATATAGATCATAAGCCACGAGATGCTCCTCAAGCTGAAGCGACACTACCTTCTCCTTAATCTTACCCAAAAATGGAAGGTTGGAGATGGGACCATAATTGGCCTTGACGTCAGGGTCCAGTGATGTTTTTTTCAAAAGTGGTCTCACCAATGCCTTCTTCAAGACATTGGGAAAGACCCCCTCTGACAAGGAACGCTGGACAATCAAGACAAATACCGAACCAATGGAGTCAGCACATCCTATTAAGAAATGAGTTGGCACCATGTCCGGTTCACAAAAGGTGCGACGAAGCTTGGAAGCAATCTCAGTGATCTCAGCCACCTCCACCAGTTTAAAGTCACCCCAACCAGGTGGAGTGCTCTCTGGTTGCCCAAGGTGACCAATGTCGGCCAAACTCTGGCCCACTGGCAAAATCCTCTGCATGATGGCAAACACCATGTCAAAGAAGAACCGAGCAACTCCTCGCACAATGCATTCGAAAAGGCTACCTTCTGCTATAGACAGGAAGGATAGAGAAGCCTGTCCACAGTCCAAAAGAGCACAGTTTGTCAGTTCCTTCTGGTGACAATCTTCCTGGACAGGAATTCTGCCTTCTTATGGTTGATTGCTCCTGATATGTGCCATAATGCACATGTAGGGCCAGTTTGTCTGCCTCCAGGCTGGACTTCCACCAGCGGCGATCTAATCTCTGTCCCAAGGTCTTCATTAGCTTGAGATCCCCATCATACCAAGGTGACCTCAAGTGAGAAGACCTGGGTCATACACAGACTGGTGCAAGGAAGTTGAGCACACTAGACAGTGCCTTATTATAGGCATCAACTGCCACGCACCCCCCAAGGCATGCACTAGCCACACTAGATAGGTCAGCCACCACCAAAAAACCCTTAGGGGTCAACCCCCTCAAAGGGTGGTAGCTGACCATCTCTCTGCAGGGAAAGGGCTTTCAAGGGGGGCCCTGAACAGGAACTTCACTGTGCAGTGATTGGACCAAACGACCCAATCAATCCTGAGACTATCAATCTCAAGCCCCAGTGAGAACACCAGATCCAACATGTGGCCGCCCAGATGGGTCATGGAAGAAACTCCTTGCACAAGGCCCAGAGATGACATAATCTGGAGGAAGTTGTAACCAAGGCAAGAAGATTCATCGTCAGCCCACACATTGAAGTCCCCCAGCACTAAACATCTGGGGGCCTCCAGTGTTTCACCGATGACAAAATCGGCCACCTCCTGCAAGAAATCTTCCACTGGGCAGTAAATCAGAAGAATCTGTGCCCGGACCCCAACAGACAGCCACACATTCAAATGAATGTGGTGCTCTCACTGGGTGCAGGGTGGAGTCCAGCTCAGATCTAAAACAGATTGCTAGTCCCCCACCCCTGCATTCCGCTCTGGGGCAGTGCACTATGGTATCCCTGGGTGGGTATTTGTTGTGACCTAAAAGTGATATGCAAATCAGGAAAAATTCAAATGTATAAGATTCATCTGCCTATACCCTAGGGCAGTGCATCAATTTTTTTCCTGGCTGAAGTTCTGACCCCCCCAAAAATGAAATTTGTCCCAGTTTCTCTCCCCGGCTCCATTCCATTCAACATCCATCCCATATGGGTCTTGAACCAACCCAAAGGAGCAGAAATGTGAAAATCACTTCAATATTTAAGTCCTTCCTCCTTCACCAATCCCCCTGTAAAAAAATTATTTACTTTTACTTACCCGGCCATCTGGCCAGAACCTGAAGCCTAGCCCAGTGTGCCACCAGCCCAGTTTTCAGTCTGCTTCTCCTTCATCCTTCTTCCAGAAGCTGGACACTAGAACCAACCATCCCAGGTCTTCAACATGGTCTGTGACCTCGTCACCTCACCAACTGAACCCACCCAACCTGTGTTGCTTGCTTCTTGCTTGGCTGCTGCTACATTGCACTGATTGAAGCCTATGAAGGCTACCCACACCACTGTCACTGCTGCTGTGAGACCTAGCTTGTTGCCATGGGGGGGCCTGTGCTGTTTTTTTTTGTGAGGAGAGCATAGTAGAGTAAGTAGGTGGCCTAATCTCAAGTTAGCTTCTAGTTCACTTCCAGCCCCTTCAGCCACCAAGGGAAGGATTATGTCAAGAATAGACCAACAAAAATATGCAGTCACAACACTGCTTTTGAGGGTTCAGTGCTCACTGACTCCTCCAAGCTGCAGTGTTTAGCCTGTCTACTATGTGGCGGGAAAGACAGTGTCCCACCTGTGTGACTCATGTGTACTTGCTTGACTAGCACTCCTCCACATCACGTGTGATGGCGCCGCCGCTAATAGGTGGAGAGGGTGGATAACACAATACAGACATAGGTATACAAAGTTGCAGCTTCAGAGCTTCAGAACTTGCCGCAATGTACTAATAGCAATTTGCAAACACAGACACAGATGGCTACTCGTGTTTTTAGAGATAGAACAAAATTTCTCAACACTAGGGAACATTCAATTTAATGTAAATTTATTTAAAAACTTGTGGTAGCACCCCACCACACACCGTCATTTTTTTAAAATTTAATGTAAATTTATTTAAAAACTTGTGGTAGCTCCCCACCGCACATCATCAACGTTTCAAGCTTACTCACTCTTTTTCAAGACAATGGCTCCCCTAATGTGACAAATAGCGCAGTACCTTAATTTCTATAATATACTTTTAAAGTGCATCTTACCACATACCGTGGTATATATTCACCTACTACAAAAGTGACTAAATTATCTCTATATCTATGCAGCTGTTTATTATATAACTAATCCCAAATATGCACTACGTGCACTAAATAAGCTCCTAAAGTAATCATTATTCAAGGCACAATGTATAACAATAATAAAACGTTTCTTTTGAAGCATGATTAACTTCAAATCACAGATTAAATATTAAATAAGCAGACAGAACATGCTATTAAATATCAACCCAATTATACAATATAAGCAAGAACACATGAAGTTATATGTACAATTCAGAGTCACCATGGATACTACAGTTTTTAAAAACAGAACCATAGTAGCCTATCTTTTTTGTACTAATAGTGGAGCTAATTGGAAATGTCCATTGAGTCCAGGTGTTTCATTAGCTCTCAATTTAAATTGCCAAAACGTTTCTCTACTCAGTAGCAAATTGTCCAAATCACCACCGCGTACTCCTACCTGTACATGTTCTATACCACTAAATTTGAAAAAATGGACTGTGCCACTTTTCTTGACGTACTGCAAGGGCATTTTCCTTGGTTCCTATCCTAATATGCCTCAGATGTTCAGTTATGTGGTTCCTTAATTTTCATTTTGTCTTGCCCACATTTCACCAGATATACAACTGATTCAGTACTGCAAGTTATTAAGTCTTGAATTTTACCTTTCTTGCTATTCACAACAAAAAATTCATCTCCCACCTGTATATATCGGCAAATTGTACAATTACCACTTTTGAAATTACCATCTGGTAAACTCTCATTTCTGGATTTTTGATTTGGTTACAAAGTACTGTGCACCAACTTGTCACGAAGATTCCTTCCCCTCCTTTACGTGATGATGGGTCCACATCTTACAATGTCGTTTAATGCTGCCTCTGCTGACAATATATTCATATTCTTTCTTATAACATCCACTATTTGTTGGCTCTGTGAAGTAAATGTAAGGACAAAATTAGGAGCCCTATTGTTTCATGCCCCCTTTTTAGTTCTATTTTGAGGTATTAACAATTCCTTCCTATCCATTTTATCCACTACATTTTTTGATTTCTCCGACATATTGCCTTTGTATCCTCTGATTCTAAATCTATCCATCATATTTTCACTCACCTGGTCATATTCCTCCACTAGGCTACAATTTCTTTTGAGTCTAATGAACTGCCCTTTCGGAATATTTTGCACAACATGATGCAGGTGACAACTATTGGGATGCAAAATTGAATTTGATCTGTAGATTTTCTAAAAATCTTTGTTTCAACCTCTCCAGATTCCCTTTTCATAATCAAAAGATCCAAAAAAGCTATTTATTTCCTATTCATAGCAACTGAACATTTTTAAATTTTGATTTGTTCACTCCAAATCGGAGACAAATTGTCTCAATTCTGTAGAATTGCCCTACCATATTATAAATATATCATCCAAAAAACGTATATATAAATCCAGGCATCAAAAAATGGGTTAACCTCCTGATCATATATTTCTGCTCCCACTCTGCTAAATAAATGGTGGCATAATTAGGGGCCATTGCCGACCCCATCGCCGTGCCACTAATTTGATGGTGAATGGCATTCCCAAACAGAAAAACATTTTTAGTATCTTGTTCTGTTAACGTCAATAAAAATTCAATAAATTTCCCAGAATGTGTAGTCTCCCTGTATAATGCCTGTCTTAGTGCCTCCAGCCCCTCTGTATGTGGTATAACCATATACAATGAAGCCACATTCAGAGTTGTTAAGTACCACCCAGATTCCATTTCAATCTCAGACAAAATTTCCAAAATACGCATGGTGGGGTGCTACCACAAGTTTTTAAATAAACTTACATTAAACTGAATGTTCCGTAGTGTTGGGAAATTTTGTTCTACCTCTAAAAACGTGAGTAGCCGTATGCATCTGTGTTTGCACAATAGAGACACAGTCAAGTCAGGAGTCCACCTGCAGTGTGAGCGCAATACAGGCCATGGGGGCACTTATTGTGCAAAAGATTAAATCCAAATTTAATGCCATTATTGCCACACTATAAGAAGAATCTAGGCACAAATGCAGGGGGACTGTGGGAACTGTCCCCTATCTGCCCTACCAAAATGGCACCCTTGCTTTATAGTAGAAATTAATTCTCAGGGACTAACATCATTACAAGTATATACAGTGGTTTCCACTGTGTTCTGAGGTACTGTATCTCCATGTTTCAGGACGTGTCCTGATCATCATAAGGGTTAGTGTCCCTCATTGTCCCCCATTTTGAGTATCCGTGCCCCTCATTTCAGTGACAAAATGAGAGGTATGATGCATGCTTCCAAGACCCTATGCAGCACAAAGAGTGCTGAGCATGACCACAGTGTACAGTATATGCTCGATACAGAACAACAAAGGGAAGGTAAGTGAGCCTTATCAGTCGTGGAGAAACACATTTGTAGCATTAAATATGCATAAGGGGATTTGCATGGCCCAAAACAAAAAGGTCAGGCTTCACAACACAGAGGCCCCTCTTTGCTCATCTGTAATGGGGAATGTTGGCTGAATTTAATGCAATAAGCTAACAATACTTTACAAACTGATGGCAATTTAATGACAAAAATCAAAAGCCATTAAGTAACTTGCAAAATTATTAATGAGTTTACCTAATTTTAAGTGGAAATCAATGGAAAAGATATTTTAATGGCTGTAATTGCTAGCAATGGTGTGAGAAATATAAACTGATGTGTTTTTTGGATAAGATTTGCACCAACTTAGTTGCTGCACACATAGCAAGTGTGCAACATGTGAACTTCATGTGATATTTAAATGATGTTCACACCAGCTTAACTGCTGCACTCATGTCAAGCGTGCAACACGTGAACCTGATGTAATTTCAGAAGATGTTCGCACCAGCTTACATGCGGCACACATGTCAAGCTTACAGCATGCGAACCTGATGTACATTTTAGACCTGGTTCGCATAGGTTCACTTTGTGTATGCAAACCACACTAAAACATCACACAATTAAACATGTGGCATGCAAGTTCAGGTGCTGGACTCCTTACCTCGAGCCACGCCAGTGACCCAGGTTCGAGAATGGACTCGGGATGCTGGGAGGTGAAAGGGGAAGAAAAGGATTCAGTGTCCGGAGGACTGCTCTCCTCTCCTGGGGTGGGTCAGGTGTGTAGCCTCGCTCTGTAGTGGCCTCAAGTGGAGACTGGGGGCACTACAAGGGCAGCACAGCAAGGGGAACCAGAAAAGCATGAAAATGGCACTGTGGTAGGTCGTGGGATGAAAGACACTGACAACGAAATGGAATCCAAATAAAGGTGGAATGCCCTGATTTATTTTTACTTTAACATAAAAAAAAAATAAATCAAACGTCAACAAAATAAACACCAAAGGAATATTAATGGTTAACAAGGCTTTACACCAAGAATTAGAATCCCTTCTAGAAATAGCTAGAAGGACTTGCTATACGATGTGGCAGGTACCACTGTCCAGCACAGACTGGCTTCTTAATGTTAGACTTTCACTTTTATAAGGTTGCTAAATCATGTGACTTAGCTCCTCCCACATTTATCCAAGTTTTATCTTAACTTTCTTTAATACTACATTAAATTTCATTCCATACAGCACAATGGTGTATAAAACACATACTTAAACACATTCTTCTTTGATTTACACATAATGAATGTATACAACCCATTTAATTTTCTCCTTGTGTCTAATAGTACCAGTACGGATGGCCAGCCGGTTCCTAAGGAACAGTGTACAGGGTTCTAGAACAAGTAGAAGGAAAGGAAAACGAGGTGATCATTGTGGTTCTATGCACTCAAGCTTTCAAAGCAGCAGTTGAAACATACGTTCATACAGACTCTGAAAACTCTCCCAAAACTGGTAAGAGTCTTTATTGCTTCCTTCTATCCTTACTTTTTTATATATAAAGTAAGTCTCCTAAGTTGGCATTATTTTTGTATCCCTTGCTACTGAACATTGTTTTGCCATATGCCTATCTCATGCACAGGCTACGGAGCTAAACGGCTGTACAGCTTTCTAGCCGCATTTCATTTCAGAGCAACACCTATTCATTTATTAGTCTCTTCAGTTGTCAGCCTTTTCTTAATTTTGACTAGGAAGCTGTACAGTGTCTTTTTCTTAAAGGAGAGAGTGAGAAGGAGTTTTTGGCAAAGTTGAAATGGGAAGCAGACTCATGGCTTACTTCAATCACAAACCGGAATTGCATACAGGGTTGCAGCTTAATAAGTAAAAGAAAAACAGACACATTTATTCAAAATGGCATAAACAAGTCCAGATCTACCCAAGTTCATTTTTTTCAAAAAAGGGGATGGTTTTACCATTTTGTAAGGAACAGAGGAATGAAATAAGAACAATCTAACTTTCTGTGTCCATGAAGAAAAAGGGAAAGTATTTTAAAGATACAGGTGGTCAACCTGTAACATCAAAGAGACAGAAGTAAGACCAAAGGGTCAAAGGGACAGAAATAAGAGCTATGCTGTTGCGCAACAGACTGAATATATTTAAGTAAAAGGAAAAAGAGTCAGAAAACGGATGTTTTGGAAAGAAAGTCATTCCGTATGACATTCCTCCCTCCCTCTCTAGGACAAAAATACTCTCTGTATTTTAATCAAAAAGGCTTCTTATTTTCTGCATTTTCTTACAATAATCAAATCTTTCCCTTCCAATGGGGAAGATAGAGCTCCAGAACAACCACTCCCAGAGCTCCACCTCGGGGTCCCTAGTCAATATTTACAACTACTGTAAAGAAGCTTGCATTACCTAGTTAGCTATTTTCTTCGTTCTTTACCCTGAGGTTTGATTCTATTACATTTGTCATATTGTGATCTGCCCCATAGCGGGACATATAATAAGCATTCTTATTCGCTAATCCAAGTTTATGTCCGATTGAAAACTTTTAGGGCTGTAACGTCAGGTACCATCTCATAATACGTGGATTTTTGTCTTTCATGACCATTAGCCAACACAGTAGGTTATGATCAGTTACCAGTTCAAATGTAACACCCCATAAATAGAATTTTAAGCTCTCTATAGCCCATTTTACTGCCAAACATTCTTTTTCAATTGTTGAATACCGTGTTTCCCTCTCATGTAGCTTTTGGCTTATATATATGATGGGATGCTCTTCACCATCGATCACCTGTGACAGTACAGCCCAATTCCTGTAGCAGAAGCATCAGTCTGCACCAAAAAAGGCTGTGTAAAATCTGGGCTTCTTAATATAGGTGAGGTGCATAACAACGCCTTGATAGCACTAAATGCTTCTTCACACTGAGGTGTCCATTTTACTTTTTGGTGATTTGCCTTTTTGGTAAGGTCTGCAAGAGAGGGGTTGCCAAAGAGGCAACATTTGGAATGAACCATCTGTAATAACCAGCCAACCCAAGAAATGAACTGACATGTTTTTTTTTGGTTTTGGCCTTGGACTATTTGCCTCTGCATCCACCTTCCCTACATCAGGTTTTACCATACCATTTCCTATAATGAAACCCAAATAACATGTTTCTTGCATGGCTATAGCACATTTATCAGGATTAATAGTAAGGCCTGCCTGTGTGAAGGCTTGGAGAACTGTGGACAGATGGTTAAGATGTACTTGCCAGGTAGGGCTAAATACGACTACATCATCTAAATACACAGCACTGTAGTCTGTATAGGGCTGAAGAATATGATTCATCAGCCGATGAAATGTCGCGGGGGCGCCATGTAGCCCGAATGGCATCATAGTAAATTGAAACAGGTCTATTGGTGTCATGAAAGCAGTTCTATCTCATGATGAAATGTCTAATGGAATTTGCCAATATCCTTTCAACAGATCCAGTGTGGTAGTATACTGAGCACTACCCAGTCTATCCACAATGTCATCTATCTTCAGCATGGGATAACTATCAAATTTTGATATGGTATTCAGCTTCCTAAAATCTAGGCATATCCTTATACCCCCTTCTTTTTTATTTGCTACTACCATGGGAAAGGCCCATTCGCTGGTTAATGGCTCAATAACCCCTAATTGTTGCATTTTTCTGATTTCCTGGATGACATCGTTTCTCACCTTTTCTGGCAGATGATAAGGTTTTTGTCTAATAGGGTTAGATTGGGTCACTTCAATATGATGTGTCATTTTTTCAGTTCTACCAGGTAAGGTGGAAAACGTATCCTGATATTGTTCTAGCAGTTGCTTAAGCTCATGTTTCTGTTGGACAGAAAGGTCTGGGTTAATTTTCAGATCTTTTTGATTCTCTGTCCCCTTCCAGTCTGCTATAAGCAATGTCTAGCTCACGTTCTTGTTGTTCTGGATATACAAAGCAAGTTGCAGGTGTTCTTTCCACCCATTTCTTTAATAAATTTACATGATAGATTTTCCTCTTGAACCTTCTGTCCGATAGTTCTAGCTCATAATTCACAGGTCCCATTTGTTGTTTCACAATATAGGGACCCTGCCACTTCATTAACAGTTTGTTGTCAGAAGAAGGTAACAAAAGGAGAACTCTATCTCCAGAAACAAATTGTTTCTGACCTACCCCTCTGTCATATAATGCTTTTGGGGCTTGTTGTCGTTGTATCCCATGTTGATGAGCTATCTTTACATACTTAAGTAATCTTTCCCTAAGTTTTAAAACATATTCAAGAGTTAGTAGGGGATCCTTATCCTTAGCATCCTCCCATTGCTCTTTCACAACATCTAGGGGTCCTCTAGGGTTTTTTCCATATAATAATTAAAAGGGGGAAAACCCCATTGAGGCTTGGGGCACCTCACGGTATGCAAACATCAAAAGTGGAAGAAAGATATCCCAATCAGTACTCTTATCCTGCACATATTTACATAGCATGCATTTTAGGGTCTGATTAAATCTTTCTACAAGCCCATCAGTCTGGGGATGGTATGGAGACGTAAAGATAGCATAGATATTGAGACCCTTGTATAGATGTTGTAGTAATTGAGAATGGAAATTGCTGCCTCTATCAGTTAAAATAGACTTTGGAATTCCAGTTCGACTAAATATTTTCATTAATTCCTCAGCTATTCTTTTGGTAGTTACAGTATGGAGAGATATAGCCTCTGGATATTTAGTACTGTAATTGCAGATGACTAAGATATATCTATTTCCTTTCTTACTTTTTTGTAACTGGCCCACAATATCCATGGCTATTCTTTCAAATGGGGTGTCCACAAGGGGTAGGGATTGTAAAGGTACTTTATCTTTGCGTCTTGCCTTAGCTATGATCTGACATTCAGGACAGCTATGACAAAATTCGTCCACCTCTTTATGTATTCCTGGCCAACAAAATCTAGCCAAAAGCTTTGTCAAGGTTTGGTCTCTGCCTAGAAGACCTGCTAGGGGAATGTTATGTGCTATCTGTAACAATCTCTCTCTGTATTTCTTTGGTACCAGCAACTGTTCCACTATTTCAGAGGTTGTAGGATTTTTACAGACCATATAAACCAACTAACCTTTCACAACATATCTGGGAAACATCTCTATATTTCCCTGATCTTGAGTAGCCTGAAAGAAAAATGTAGTTAGTGATGGATCTGTATTCTGTTCTTTTTTGAATGAATACTGTATTTCATAAAATGCTTTAGAGTCTTTTTCCTCAATGTTCCCTTTTTCTTTGGTCCATTGACATCGTTCTTCCTCTGAATTCTTTTTGATTTCCTTGATTTTCCTGGAGGTCCAAATAGGCTGTCATCCAGGGAAGACAAGTGTTCTTGTCTTTCTCTTTCTCACTCTGTGATCTAGTGGTAACAGCTGTCATAGGATTTGGTAATAATTAAATTTAAAAAAATCAGGATGGTCATGACCCAATACTACTGGAATAGGTAAATGAGGTACTAGCCTGACTTCAAGATCTCTGGTGGTATGGGGTGTTTTCAAACTTAATCGTACCACAGGGTAGTGATGGATACACACTACTCCTGTTTTATTTCCCTCATTTTTGTTACATTCCACCAAATCTGATCTTACCAATGTTTTTCTGCTCCCTGAATCAATTAAACCGAACATACGAACATACGAAATTTGCCAGCAGATAAAGGCCTAGAGGTCTATCAAGTCTGCTCGAATGTGCAGCTAGCACCCCTTATTCTGCAGCTGCCCCTCCCTTCCACCCTTCTCCTTCATTAACCCTCCCCCTTGTCCTGTCCCATCCTCATTTGAAGCAGTCCACTGTTCTATTGCATACCACTTCTGCAGGTAACGCATTCCACCCAGCCACCACCCTCTCTGTAAAAAGAGTGTCTCCTCATCTCCCTCCTGAACCTTCCTCTCTCCAGTCTCATATCATGGCCCCTGGTGGCCCTCCCCTCCCTTACTTTGAACAGCCCCTCTGTACCCGTCTTGTTTATTCCTTTCATGTATTTAAAGGTTTCAATCATGTCACCCCTGCTCTCCTCTCCTCTCCTCTCCTCCAGTGAGTACATGTTCAACTCCTTCAACCTCCTCTCATATGATAAGTCCCCCAGCCCCTTGATCATCTTTGTCACCCTGCGCTGCACCCCCTCCAGTAACTTAATGTCCCTCTTCAGATACGGACGCCAGTACTGCACGCAGTACTCCAGGTGTGGTCTAACTAATGACCTATACAGTGGCAGAATCACCTCCTCCCTCCTCGAGGATATACCCCTTGCAATACAACCCAGCATTTTGTTGGCCTTTGCAGCTGCCTTCCTACATTGTGCCGAGTTGTTCATTGACCCTGTAATGAGCACACCCAGATCCTTCTCCTCCTCTGTCTGGGCTAGCTGCACTCCCCCTAGCTGGTACCTCCTCCTGGGTTCTTCATCCCAAAATGCAGCACCTTGCACTTTTTGGCATTAAACCCCAGTTGCCAGGTGTCTGACCAGGTTTCAAGCTTTGCCAGATCATCCTGCGACCCCTACCATCCCCCTAGGTCATCCACCACCGCGCCAACCTTAGTATCATCAGCAAACAGACTGATCTTGCTCTTGATGTCCCATGATATGTCTGCAATGAATATCCCAAACAACACTAGTCCCAACACTGAGCCCTGTGGGACACCGCTCGTCACTGCCCTTGGGTATGAGAGCTCCTCACCCACCACCACCCTCTGTTGCCTTCCCTGCAGCCCATTTCCTACCCATCTCACCAGCTTTGCACCTGCCCCTGTGCCTAGTAACTTCCTTCCCAGCCTTCCATGTGGCACCGAGTCGAATGCCTTACTGAAGTCCAGATACAGGACATCCACTGCATGGCCCCTGTCCAGTTACAGTTATAGCCCCAATTGTTACAGGAATAGTATATTGTTCCATATTAGCCAATGCTAGATGTACATTTTCCATAGTTTTCTTTTTACAGTGGCTAGCTACGTGTCCCTTACCTTGGCAATCATGACAGATAATGTCTGTGTTGAAGGGTCTTCCTGGCGCACTATTCTTACTTACCCCAGAATTTATAGTCACTGTCTTATTAGTAAGGTTAGAAGTGGGTCTTACCTGGGTGAGGATCTACTCATTCTTGGATGCTGCTTCTGTTGATAAGGGTGAGTTGTCAAATAATCCTCTGCTAAAGAAATTGCCTTCTCAGCCATGTCGGGATGGTGTTCCTTCACCCACAGTTGAACATCCTGGGGTAGAACTCTAATAAAGTATTCCAGGATGACTGCCTCCATAACTTGGCCTATCATTTTCACCCCTAGTTGCAGCTATTTATAGCCAAGATCTTTTAGTTGAACATAGGCTTCTCTAGGGGTGTCCGTAGCATGAAAACGATATGATTTGAAATGTTGCCGATATGTTTCGATACTAATGTCATATCTCCCCTAAGATCTCTCACTTCACTATATCATAGTTTTCAGCCTGTCTGCTGTCCATCTTACCATAGGTGAGTTGCACTTTCCCAGTCAAATATGGGGCAAGCCGGATCACCCATTGTTCTCTGGGCCAACCACGAGCACCAGCTACTCTTTCAAAAGTGGTCATATTGGATTCAATGTCATCACTGTCTCCCAGTTTTGTCAGTTTAATGTCTTTGGGATTGTCCATAAGACCTGCTGGAGAGCAAGGGGTACCTAATGCATGTATAGCTCGTAAAGTCTCTGTCCATCTGTGCTCACTCCTCTCCTCCATTTTCTTTTTCTCCTTGTCCATAGCCAATTGTTTTAGGCATGGCCACCATAATAATTCATTAGTCTCTTCAGGACGGTCTGTTGTTTCTGGCCCACCAGCAAATGTCCCCCTGTAATATTTCTTCCTCACCCTCCTCAATGAGTCCCTCTGATTTTCTCTCCATTTTGAGCCTGTCCCTCTTTTTCTCCTCTAAACCAGCAAGTAAAGGCTCACCCGAGGAGTCATACATAGTCCTTGTCTGTACACCTTTGGGTCTTCTTACCGGGTCCCCTTTTGGTTCCTCCATCATGTGCCTCTTCTCCTGGAAATAATGCCAAGAATATCACAACATCCCACGTCTGACACCATGTGTGGTAGGTCATGGGATGAAAGACACTGACAATGAAATGGAATCCAAATAAAGGTGGAATGCCCTGATTTATTTTTACTTTAAACGTAAAAAAAATAAATCAAACGTTAACAAAATAAACACCAAAGGAATACTAATGGTTAACAAGACTTTACACCAAGAATTAGAATCCCTTCTAGAAATAGCTAGAAGGACTTGCTAGGACAATGTGGCAGGTACCAATGTCCAGCACAGAATGACTTCTTAATGTTAGACCTTAACTTTTATAAGGTTGCTAAATCATGTGACTTAGCTCCTCCCACATTTATCTAAGTTTTATCTTAACTTTCTTTAATACTACATTAAATTTCATTCCATACAGCACAATGGTGTATAAAACACATACTTAAACACATTTTTCTTTGATTGACACATAATAAATGTATACAACCCATTTAATTTTCTCCTTGTGTCTAATAGCATAAAGTACCAGTACGAATGGCCGGCCGGTTCCTAAGGAACAGTGTACAGGGTTCTAGAATGAGGAGAAGGGAAGAAAAACAAGGTGAGTGTTGTGGTTCTATGCAGCACTCAAGCTTTCAAAACAGCAGCTGAAACATACATTCATACAGACTCAGAAAACTCTCCCAAAACTGGTAACAGAGTCTTTATTCCTTCCTTCTGTCTTTACTTTTTTTTTATATAAAGTAAGTCTCCTAAGTTGGTGTTGTTTTTGTACCCCTTGTTACTGAACATTGTTTCGTCATATGCCTATCTCATGCACAGGCTACGGAGCTAAATGGCTGTACAGCTTTCTAGCCGTGTTTCATTTCAGAGCAGCACCTATTCATTTATTAGTCTCTTCAGTTGTCAGCCTTTTCTTAATTTTGACTAGAAAGCTGTACTGTGTCTTTTTCTTGAAGGAGAGAGTAAGAAGGAGTTTTCGGCAAAGTTGAAATGGGAAGCAGACTCGTGGCTTACTTAAATCACAAGCCACAATTGCGTACAGGGTTACAACTTAATAATTAAAAGAAAAACAGCCGGCCCGCCGGCACAGCAGTTGTATTTCCATCTGCGGCTCTGGCGACCCGGGTTCGGGAATGGACTCGGGTCACCAGAGGGCCGGCCGGGAGGAGAAGGATGGAGTGTCTGGGGACAGCTCTCCTTCTCTGGGGGGAGGGTGGGGATGCACATCGGTGCATGCTGACTCCTGGCAGAGGCTGGGAGCACAGCAATAATGCCTGATGTGGAGTTCAAGGGGGGAGTGACAGATGTCTGGCATATGCCTTGACGTCAGGACATCACTCCCCACAAGACAACCATGAAAATACTCCCTGGCTGGCCAGATGATGACCTCTCTGTCCTCCGCTACCACCGATCCCATGACCAGCACACCTCAGCAGTACCCCGGGCCAATGGAAAAGTGCACTGGCCACCCCACCAGTGTCTTCCCCCTCAGAGGAGGGGGACCCACCCAGTGAAGGGATACGCCGGGTTACCCAGGGGGACTGCCATATGAGGTGATAGCTGGTATAGCAGTCGGGAGGGGCATTAGGGGACCCGAAGGAGTGGGTAGCCAGGAAAGGGGAGGTGCAAAAAAAAAAGGAAAACAGACAGATTTATTCAAAATGGCATAAACAAGCCCAGATCTACACAAGTTCATTTTGTTTTCAAAAAAAGGGGGTGCTTTTACCATTTTGTGTGGAACAGAGGAATGAAATAAGAACAATCTAACTTTCTGTGTCCATGAAGAAAAGGGGAAAGTATTTTAAAGATACAGGTGGCCAACCTGTAACATCAAAGAGACAGAAGTAAGACCAAAGGGTCAAAGGGACAGAAATAAGAGCTATTCTGTTGTGCAACAGACTGAATATATTTAAGAAAAAGGAAAAAGAGTCAGAAAATGGACATTTTAGAAAGAAAGGGAGTCATTCCCTATGGCAGGCACACATGCCATCTGGATGATGGTGGCCCTGCCTCCCCATGCCTTTCTATCACGATGCCTCCAGGCTGCATGTCCATGCACCACCAAGAGGTAAAAGAGAGCTATGTGCACTTTGGTCTCCCCTCCGGAAGCCCCTATGAGTAAGGGGGGCCCCCTGGAAAAGGAATACATCGGGGCAGCAGAGTGTAGGAGCAGCAGGATGGCAGGTCGGTAAGAACGTAACGGCAGGACTGGCCACCTGATGGAGAGGATGACAGCATGCATCAGAGGAGGTAGAAACAGATCATGCAAAAAAAAAAAATGTGGCATGCATTCTGCATGTACCAAGCTACCAAGCAGACTTATATTTCTGTAAGGGACCAAGTACAAATCTACATGCTTTGTTAAGTATGATTTTAACCATATCTAGGACATTTTTTCACAGGCAAATGATTAATAAGTCATAATCAATGAGAGAAAAAAATAGAATTGGATGCAATCAGATGTTTAGCTTCCTGGATAAAATAATTCCTATTTTGGATTTATGTGATAAGGGCAAAAGCCCAATCACAATCAGTGGCAGGGTCAGTGTATGTGACAGAAAATCAATTTTGGTGATGTACATCCCCGGCACACAAGAAAACTGTGCCGGGGACTTCGATTTTAGTTGTTCAGGTGGGGGGATGCACCACCCACACCCCCTACTAAATGATTCTTAACTCTAGGGGGGTGCATGTTGGGGAGGTGCAAATTCTTGCTAAATAAAAATTTCAGGCCAGGCGCACAAAAATGTAGGTGCACCCGGACCCAAATGCGGAACCCTCGCAGCATTAGGCTGCAACGCACCATGCTACAGTGCCAGCTCGGCAGCCCCACGCCAACCATGCCAGGCCAACCCTCCCTCCCTTCCATCTTGCTCACTCTCTCTCCCACATGCATATACATATAGCCATGTCCTGTTGCTATATGGGCCCCATCGACATGCACCAGGAGTGAGTTGCCATTATTGCAAGTGCTCAATCGCCTTCCCCCATGTCACGGACTACCCCTTTTTAGATACAAGACCCCCAACCTACTACCGGCTGCCTTTATCAAGTTCTCCATATTTGAGGCAAACAGTAAAGCCACATCTTGTTTAACACCAAATATTTAAAAAACATTAACCAGTTCAAGCTTCAACCCGTTTGTTGTAAATATTCAGAGCAGTTGCATTATTTAACTGATTTCTAATACAGAAAATCATAGTTTTAGTTTTCCTACTATTCAGAAGAAACAAGAAGGGGAAGGGATCAGCTCCATTTTAGTTGCTGCTCCTTTCTGCTTTTACACTGTTTATTGTAGATTTCACTTGGTAGCAGATTATTTTTTTTCTTTCTTACTACTTCTAAGGGGCTAGCTGAGTATTGTTTTGGGGCTGTTGGGATTTTGAAAGCTATTTTGGCATGCTGTAAGTGGGCTGATTTGTCTTGTTTCACTGTGTAACAGGCTGAGTTTTTCTTACTTCTTAAAAGGGGCTAGCAGGGAACTGTTTAGGAGCTGTTCAAACTTTGAAGCCTATTTTGGCGTGCTTTAAGTGGGCTGTCATTTCTTTAAATTGGAAGCCTGTTTCTTTTGATTTCTTCTGATTATTCTGATTTCAAACCTATTTGGTGTGCTTTTATTGGGGCTGTTCTGGTGGGGCTGTTTCTTTGAATTGGAAACCTACATCTTCTAATTTCAAGCCTATTTTGGTGTGTTGTTGGTGAGGCTGTTTGAATTGGAGACCTGTTTCTGCTGGTATCAAGTCTATTTTTTGTGCTTTTAGTGGAATTGTGATTGTTTTTTGCTGTCTTCATGAGCTGCAAAGTTTAGTGCATAGAAGGAGAAGGGTGCTAATTGTATGGCCAGGGGCCTCAGCTACCTGATTGTTTCTGGAAGGCACAGACTAGTCCCACCCTCACTGCCCTCACCCCACCCACCCCAGATACAACATTTCCTTTATACCAGGGGTTCGGATATCACTTCCCCAAAGGGCAAAGGACATGCTCCTGTCATAGCAGAAGCAGACCTCCAGGAAAGAAACAGTAGTGAGTGAAGAGGTGACTGCTATCTCAGTGGAAGGGAAGTAATTGCAACACAAGGAGATTTCATTGTTACCTGTTTGCATTGGTATTTGCATTGTGGAAAGAAGGGGTAGGAGTTGGAAGGAGGTGGTGCAATAGTTTCTTGGTTTCTTTTTGGGTGTGGACAGGAGGAATAGGAACATAAAAAGCAATTGCTCAATCTATCCAAAGTGTATGACAAAGGGGATAAGGAAACTTGAGAAAAGGAGAAGAATATTTTGTAATGATAGAGGGGAAGGGGGAGACTTGGGAGAGCATTGAGTATCCTTCATCTGGAAGAGAGAGGAGTCACTAGTGGGCAACAAGAGCAATGGGTAGTGTGGTAGGCAGCAATAATTGTGGTGCACCAATCTTTCTAAAATTTGCATGGAGGGCTGGGGGGATGTTTAGTGTGGAACCAAACAGAGAAACTTGGAAAGGAGATTGAGAGTCTGCAAGAGGAACTAAGACAGGCAAGGCAGACTGGAGGAGGTTATAGCCCAACACTGAAGGGAGGGAGGTGGGGAGATGAGGAGGGAGGGCAGTTTGGGCCATCAGAGGGGAGGAGAGGGTCAGAAGAAAGGAAGTAGAGACAGGGGGTCCCAGGCCAAGAGAAAAGGTGTAAGGGGAAACCAGATCAAGTGAAAAAAGACAACCGGAAGGAGGAGAAAGGGACTTATAAGGGGAGGAGGAGAAGTGGCAACTGTCATGGAGTCGAAAGGAGGGAATGGACTACTATGAGGGGAGAGGAAGCGGACATTGGACAAAGGTCTTCAGAAAATTGTTTTACAGTACTAGAGAGGAAGGAGGAGGAGGGAGGTGATGAAATTGGAGGAGTAACTGATAGACGTCTGGATGAAACTGGAGTGGGGGAGTTCTGCTGGGGGAATTATAACAGGGGCAGAAGGGGGAACTACTGTGCAGGAGGAAGAGGAGAAGCTGGGAGCGAGAGATGGGGAGGAAGGGAAGCAAGCAGTTAGTAAGAGGGGTGGAATCTTAGTGCTGGGGGACTCAATACTAAGAGGAGTCAGGTGGGGTAGCTAAAGGGAGAGGCATTGTTGTATTTGGGTGGAAGCCATGCTGGGAATGACAGTGGAAAGGGTGGGACAATCTGTTCTAAAATATGCTAGAAGAGGTAGGGACAAGCCTCATTAAATTATACATTTGGGGATGAACGACCTGGCTGACAAGATGGTAGATATAGTCTAAAGGAGGTTTGAGGAACTAGGACAATTATGTGAGGGGGCAGAAAGATCAGTAACTTTCTCAGAGATACTTCCAATGCTCAGGGCAAGCACAGCAAGAAAGCTGAGAATAGAGGAATTTAATGAATGGCTAAGAACCTGGTGTCATGCTAAAGGGTATGAACTGGTGGGGTGGTGGGGAAGGACCTGGGAGGACAGTAGTCTGTATGCCAAGGATAGACTACACTTGAACGAGGAGGGAAAGAAAGTGTTGAAACAGAGGACAGAGGAGTACATAGAGGAAGCTGGGAATTTAAACTAGGAGACAGGGGTGGCAAGTGGGCAAGGGACATGCAGAGTCTACAGGTTGGAAAGCTATATGACCTTTCTCCCATAACAGTGACAAAGGACAAAGGGCAAGTACTAGTGGTGATGCTAGTAAAGAAGGGCAGGATGGGAGGGGGAAGGGGTGGAAGGTGGTCACCCTGAATGCTAGGAACCTTGGCAAGAAAACTGTAGAGCTACAGACTCTCATAGTAGAGGATGAGGTGGACAATGCAGCCATCACAGAAACATGGGCCACCCAATACAATGACTGGGACCTGTCAATATCAGGGTACATGTTATTTCATAGGGATAGAGTGATTGGGAAAGGAGGGGTGGCACTATATGTGAGGGAAGGACTGAAGTATGTATGGGAGGAGGGTAGTACAGAGTCACTATGGATGCAAATCCAGGATTCCAAGAATAGGACTCTCAGGATGGGAGTGGTGTACAGGCCATCATGCCAGACAGAGGAGTTAGACAGGAAACTAGAGGGACAGATCAGTAGGACCTGCAAGAAGAGCAGTGTGGTGATTGTGGGTGAATTCAACATGCCAGGAGTGGATTGGAGTACCCCAACTACCAGGAATAGAAGGGAGCATATACTGCTGGATGCCTTCCAGGACAGCTTCCTGATGCAAATGGTCAGTGAACCAACCAGGTTAGGGAATACCCTTGACCTTGTGCTGGCAAATGGGGAGTTTGTGAAGGAACTTAAGGTGGAAGAACTGCTGTTGGGGAGTGACCACCACTCAGTAAGGCTCACATTGGATATGGGTAAGGAAGGAGTGGAATCTGGCACAAGGGTGCTGGACTTCAGGAGGGCCAATTTTGGGAGGATGGGGGAAGTAGTAAAAGGGTACCTGGCCAGAATTCAACCCAGTATGGGCACTAACCAGAGGTGGGAGCTCATAAAGCTGGGGATAGTGGAGGCAACCAGAACCTGCAGAAAGGGCCAGAGCAAGAAGGCTAGGGCAAAGAAACCTAGCTGAGTGAACAGGTAGGTCATGTAAAAGGTAAGGAGAAAAAGAGCTGCCGCTAGGAGGTACAAGAAAACAGGAAGGGAAGAGGACAGGGAAGGATACCTGAAGGATTCGAAGGAGGTGGCAAGGGCAGTAAGGGCAGCCTAGGCATCTACAGAGCTCAGGCTGGCGCAGGGCATTAAGAAGGGGGAGAAGGACGTCTTCAGTTACATCAGGGAAAAAAGGAACTCTAAGGACCATATAGTAAGGATTATGAAGGAGGGGTTGGGTGGAAGCAGGGGGTTATAAGGCAGAAACACTAAATGATTACTTCTGCTTGGTATTTACTTAGAAGAAGGGGGGTGATACCCAAGGGGGAGGCAAAACGGGGGAGGTGTGACAGATGGGGAAATCATGGAGGGCAGGGTTCTGGAGGGTTTGAGGGCAGTGAGGGTGGACAAGGTGCCAGGCTCAGATGGCATCCACCCCAGGTTACTGAAGGAGCTCGCAGAGGTTCTGGTGGGACCTTTGGCAGACCTATTTAATGCCTCACTACACTCAGGGTGTGTACTTCAGGACTTGAGGATGGCTCACGTGGTGCCCCTCTACAAGAGCGGCCCCAAGGATGAACCGGAGAATTACAGAACAGTGAGCCTCACATCCATCGTGGGTACGCTAATGGAGACCATCCTGAAGGAGAGGCTGGTGGCCCTCCTGGAGGCCAAAGGACTACATAACAGCAGATAACATGGCTTCATACATGGCAGATCCTGCCAAACCAACCTGGTATAGTTCTATGACTGGGTAACTAAGCAATTGGACGGTGGCCATGCAGTAGATGTCCTGTACCTGAACTTCAATAAGGCATTCAACTCGCTCCCACATGGGAGGATGGGAAGTAAGTTGGAAGACACAGGAGAGGTTGCAAAGCTAGTGAGATGGATAGGGAACTGGCTTCAGGAAAGGTAACAGAGGGTGGTGGTGGGTCGGGAGCGCTCATCCTCAATGGTAGTGACTAGCGGTGTTCTGCAGGGCTTGGTGTTGGGACCAGTGTTGGTTGAGATATTCATTGCAGACATATCATTGGGCATCAAGAGCAAGACCAATCTGTTTGCTGACAACTCCAAGATAGGAGAAGTGGTGGATGACCTAGGGGGATGGCAGGGGTTGCAGGATGATCTAGCAAAGCTGGAAACCTGGTCAGACACCTGGCAACTGGGGTTCAATGCCCAAAAGTGCAAGGTGCTGCATTTTGGGGTGAAAAAACCAAGGAGGAGTTACCAGCTGGGGGGAGTGCAGCTAGCTGAGACCGAGGAGGAGAAGGATCTGGGAGTGCTCATTACGGGGTCAGTGAACAACTTGGCACACTGTAGGAAGGTAGCTGCAAAGGCCAACAAAATGCTGGGTTGCATTGCAAGGGGTATATCCTCGAGGAGGGGGGAGGTTATTCTGCCTCTTTATAGATCATTAGTTAGACTGTGCCTGGAGTATTGCATGCAGTACTGGTGCCCGTGTCTGAACAGGGACATTAAGTTACTGGAAAGGGTGCCTTGCAGGGCAACAAAGATGATCAAGGGGCTGGGGGACTTATCGCATGAGAGGAGGCTGAGGGAGTTGAATATGTACTTGTTGGAGGACAGGAGGGATGGGGGATATGATAGAAACCCTCAAGTCCATTAAAGGAATAAACTTTACAGGTAAGGAGGGGCTGTTCAAAGTAAGGGAGGGGAGGGACACCTGGGCCATGATATGAGACTGGAGGGAGGAAGGTTCAGGAGAGAAAGAGAGATGAGGAGACACATTTTCACAGAGAGGGTGGTAGCTAGGTGGAATGCATTACTGGCAGAAGTGATATCCAGTAGAACGGTGGACTGCTTCATAAGGGGCTAGGACAAGGCAAGGGGGAGGGTCAAGGGAGGGAAATGGTGGGAGGGAGGAGCAGCTGCAGAATAAGGGGTGCTTGCTGCATATTTCAGCAGACTTGATAGACCTCTAGGTCTTTATCTGCTGGCAAATGTTGTATGTTTGTATGTTCGTATTCACAGTACAAGCCTGTTTTCAGTAACCTACTTCTCTAATTGCTTTAAGTCCTATTGCAATAAAGGAGTCAGACTGTCAATGTTGGAGTGCCTATAAAATACTGCAACATCATGTGCCATCCACATTATGAAGAATATTCACAGACTGGCATGCTTTAGGTAAATCATTACTAAACAAACTAAATAATAAAGGGCCAAAAATAGAGCCCTGAGGCGCTCCAACAGAAAGAGTATTCAAATCAAAGCAAGGACTATTTATTTTTACTTTCTGAGATTGGCGGGATAAATATTCTTTGAACCAGGTGACCGTTTCTGGAGACAGAACCATTTTATTTATTTTCCTAACAGAAGTTTGTGGTTACCAATGTTTAACAATTAGTTCTTAACTGGCATTTTCCTGGACAAAACCTTTTTGACCATGATGTGGCGCTCACCCTTCAAATCTTGCTGTCTTCTACAATAACGCTTTGAGAGACCATGTGATGCAGCATGCCTGGTGCTAGCTCTGACTCATCACTCCAGTCACCCGACCAATTTAAAAGTTTATTTTCCAAATATTAAATACCAGTAAAGTTTAAAAACTAGATTGGAAGACTCACCAACTGGTCATCTACTGTCTACAGCTGCAACTTCCCTCTTGGAAGTGGAAATGCGGAGGGCTTTACCTAAACATACTCCTTTGGCCACACCGGAAAAAGGCCAGATGAAGCCTAAGGCTGCCAGTACCTCTGAATCTCCAGGAACCTTCCACCTTTCTCCAGAGCAAGAACCGCTCATGCTTGCAGGTTTTCTGGTTAAATTTAGACCATTTCATGAAGAGCTCCACTCGATCACTTCTGAAATAAGATCTCTCTCTCTCTCTCTCTCTCTCTCTCTCTCTCAAGCCTTAGAGGACATCTCAAGGAAAACCTCCGATACAGAAAACCGAGTCAGTTCCCTAGAAAAATGAGTGGAGAAAGTGGATCCAGAGCTTGTGGCCACTAGACAAAAGCTAGCAAAAATGGAATTAAAAATAGAAGATCCTGAGGGCCACAGCCGCAGAAGTAGCATGGTACTCATAGGTCTCCCAGAGACTGAAGAGGGTCAGGATGCCATTCTGTTTATGCAAACATTTGTGGAAAAAATAGCTGGGCCCTCTCCATTTGGGCCAAAGTATGTGATAAAATGGGCACATAGGGCACTCTGACCTACCCCCCCCCATCTGGATCTCCTCCGAGGCCGCTGATCTTTAGGTTCCTGAACTATTTAGAATGCCAACATTTCCTTTCAAAAATGAGGGAACTGCAAGAGGTCCACTGGGAAGGAGCCAGAATTCAGGTAGCCCAAGACCCACCAGCTACCAACCGACAGAGCAGAACAGCCTTCCATTCCCTGGTGTCTAAGTTAATTGCTGCTGGGGTTCGATTCGGAATGAATTACCCAGCAAGGCTCCAGGTCCTTGTCGCAGGAAGCTGGCAAACCTATGAAGACCCAGATGTGGCCTGATTGGGGATCAAGACCACCCTACCAGACCTCTTTTGGGATGCCTGAACTGGTGCTGGCAAGTCTTTTAGGTCTCCCTCAGAAAACAGGGAGATAACTCAAATTGAAGTGCTCAAAATTTGTGTCGGGGGGGGGGGGATATGTCAGGACCAATCATGTCCTCATAATTCCACCTCTTCTACACAGTTTTCTACCCTTGGTTCTGATTGTTTCAGATCAGAAGGGATCGTTCGGAAACTAGTAAGTCCTGTCTTAAAATAACCCCCGCTAAGCCTTATTATGCTGCCGAGACTTGCCAGTGGGAAGTAGCGCCCCACCAACCACTAATTCTACCTGATGGAGCATCTCGAATTTGTGCACATTCCTGTAGCATCTGCTATTCATCTCAGCAAAGTCCATAGTGCAATACGATTGCTAGAGTAAGTGTGCCTCTCATGTTACACGGATTCTACAGTGGACACTTAAGTACTGCAGTAAAGCTTGCACAGTCTGGTTTGTTTTCCCAGTCCAGTGCCTATCAGTTTTCCCTTTTCCTACTTCTTCTTTTCATGTTGTGGTTTTCTAAATGGGATCTCATTGGCTGCTGTTTGATCCCTTAATTAAGTCTTTGGTTCACAGACTTCTCTCCAGCAGAGACTGGACTTTGGATGTTGGAGCACGTTTGTATGTTGGGCATTTGTCCATACTTTATATAGTTAAAGAGACTGACACGGGGTTTTTGTAAAAAAAAAAAAAAAAAAAGGGAAAAAGAAGGGAAAAAAGGGCTAAACAAGAGGGAAACATTTTTAAAAAAGAGACAAAGAACAGGTTAAGCTATAGGAGTCTCGCTTTTCCGAGCCTTCACACATGACTTTAGCTGGCAGTCAGGGAATGTTCTACCATTCCTTTACTACGTAGATCAGAGTAGTCGGTTACTTATCTGCAATTCATGTGTTTTTTCTTGTTGTTGACTGGGGTAATAAGGAGCCTGATACAGTTCCAGATTCTTTTTGACAAAAGACAGGGTGCAGTGAGGGGTGGCTGGAGGGAGGGAGGGAGCTGTAGAAAAGGGGTTCTGCAGAACAAAGTTCACAACAGTGAAGGGAGGAGGGAGGGTCGGAAGGGGTTCAAGGATTTAGGGATGTTGTTTTTCTTCTTGTTGGGTTTTCAGGATTGGGGGAGAGTTGAGGAGGGTAATGTGGAGGGGAGGTGGGGGCATAACACAGAGTCAAGGTCTGATAAGATACTGGTTATACCTGTACACACTTTGAGGAGCACTTCCCAATCCAGTCCAATTATACCACATTGATAGTAATCTTAAATTTGCCACTTGGACTGTCAAAGGGGTCAGACGTAAATTGAAACAGTACAAGGTACTGAAGCATTTGAATCCACTGGATGCTGAAATCATTTTCATACAGGAATCTCATTTGCTAGACTCCAAGACTTTAAGGATGAGGAGACCGAGGCCAAGTGTTCTCCACTGGGGTTACCACCCAAAGCTGCAGAGTCATGATTTTAATAGCTAGGAAAATCCCATTTTCACTTACCCAGATTTTCAGGGATCCTCAGAGCAGATTCATTTTGATTTGGGGCACAATATACACAACAGAGATTCAAATGGGAAGTATTTATGGGCCCAGCATGGACACACCGGGGTTCTTCACGTAGCTAATTAATTTTCTTACCCCCTTTCTCTAGATACCAACAATCCTTGGGGGAAACCTAAATTTGGTATTAGATCCAGCTCTGGGCTGCTCAGTACACTGCCGTAAAGGGCTTTTTCCAGCCCAATGGGCATTTCGAGAACTCATAGACCAGGTAGGCCTGTGTGATGTCTGGAGGGCACTTCACTCCACAGAAAGGGGATATACTTTTACCTCTCCAGTCCACAAGTTCGCCTCTCACATTGATTATTTACTTCTCTCCTAGAACCTACTTTTGAGGGTTCTCAATTCCTCCATCCAACTGGGCCCCCCCCAAACCATTTGCTGGTTATGTGTCAAATTTCCCTTTTGTCCCTTCCTCAGAGAGGGGCATGCTGGAAGATTAATAATCAGCTGTTGAAGGACCCTGGGGTAACCATATATGTTTCCGAACATATTGACCAGTTCATCAGGGTTAATCATAATTCCATCATCAGGCCAGATATGGAATGGTGTGCCCTTTAACCTTGTCTTAGGGGGATTTTAATTGGTCTGAGTTCTCAAAGAAAAAAGAAAAGGAACAGAAACTGCTGAGCATTCTCTCCCAAATCTGGAAAATTGAAACAAATTTAGCTCCTCACTCTCTGGAAGCCCTTAGGCAGGAGCTAGCTAAACTGAGGGACACCTACCTAGACCTCCTAAGAGAGAAAGCAGAATTTGCAATACTGAGGACCAAAGCCTCTTACACAGATCAGGGTGAGAAGGAGGGGTGCCTTTTAGCTCTCAGAATAAAGCAGCAAGAATCTTCCAGATTCATAGCCTCAATACACTCTTAGGAGGATGGCTCACTGAAGACATCCCCAACAGACATTGTAGCTGAGTTTACTAGTTACTACGAACAGTTATATAGTAGTATGTCCAGCCCACCTTCTGATCAAGCCCTGGATGAATACCTCGAGGCATCTCATCTGCCCACCCTTTCCAAAGCACAACAGCTTGCACTTATTTCCCCCCATCTCCCGGTCGGAATTGGCAAGAATCATTAACAGTCTCCCAACGGATAAAACCCTGGGTCCAGATGGATTCTCGGTCAATTTTTACAAAAAAATTCAAGGATCAACTAATCCCCCTATTACTATCACTATACCAAAACATCTTGTCTGGAGCAGCTGTTGACCCAACCTTTTTTGATGCCCTGATTGTTCTTTTGCCCAAGGCCAATAAGATCCCGGAATTAGTCACAAGTTACCGCCCCATATCCTTACTAAATCAGGATATAAAAATTTTAACCAAACTGCTGGGTGATCATATCAGTGTAGTCCTCCCAGATCTCATTGGCCCAGAACAGGTTGGTTTCCTGAAGGGGAGACCCTCAGTGGACCACCTCCAAGCCCTGGCCCATGTCTTCTCGGTGTCCAGAGATGTGCACATTCCAGCTGCCCTGGTATCTCTGGACACCAAGAAAGCTTTCGACAGAGTAAATTGGAATTTTTTATTTTGGACCGTTAAGGCCTTTAATTTCCCCTTAGAATATCAACTCTGAATAAAAGCACTGTATTGCTGCCCGACTGATCGTGTATCAGGCAACAGAGTGATTTCCAACCTCTTCCCATTGCAGACAGGTACCAGACAAGTCTGCCCCTTGTCCCCACTGCTCTTTAATGTTTATTGGAGCCTCTCATATGCTGTCTGATGGATTGTAGGAGGATCCAAGGAATCACTGTTCTGGCCCAGAAAATCAAGGTCTCTGCCTATGCAGATGACCTCCTTCTCCAGCTGTCCCATCTGACCTCCTCTATTCCACCTATGTTAGAAATCATTGAGAAATATACCCAAATATCCAACTATAAGTTAAGTGTTAGTGAAACTGTTGTATTTTCCCCAACCATAAGGTTCTCAAAAATACCGTTACAGAACTAGGGCTCTCCTGGAAACAAGATTCCATAAGATATCTTGGAATTGAATTGTCAAGAAACCCCACCACTGTCCAGAAACTGAATCTGGATTCCCTGGTAAGCACCATTAGTCGAGATCTGGACAGGTGGTCCAAACTCCCAATCTCCACCTGGGGTAAAATTAATCTTATCAAAATAAACATCTTCCCTAGACATTTTTATCCCCTTAATTTACTTAACATTTGGCTCCCCCTCACTAGGTTTAAAAAGGTGCACAGCCTCATCACAAAATTCAGTTGGTCTAGTAAACAGCCAAGATTGACCTATCACAAACTAGCCACTCCTAAATTCAGAGGGGGCTTACGCCTCGCTCACCTAGCGTTTTACTACTGGGCCAGTCAGTCTACTAAATGCCTCAGATGGCTGTCCTTGACTGACTTGGTACCCCTTCCCCCTTCTCACCACTCTGGCTTAGAATGGAGACAGCTCTTATTGGATCCTGTGGTCTATCCCCAGCCGCACTTTTATACACCAGAACAACCACTCTCCTTCCAAGATTAAGGACCTCTCCCATAGCAATTTCTGTCAAAGTTCACTCCCAACTGAGTGCTTTTCTCAAGTATAAACATACCCATGACTTAACACAGTCCATATGGGGTAATCCTAACTTTAAGATTGATAACAGTGTGCTTGCAGCTCATTGGGTGCCTCTCTTGGGAGACGGTCAACTCACCCACTTTATGAAAGAAGGTGGCTCATGGCTCTCCACTACAGAGATCATGAATAAATTCAACATCCCGAATCATAGTATTTTCAAATTTTTTCAATTGAGGCACCTACTTTTAAAGGTGCTGAGATCAGATCCCCCCCCCCCCAACCGTCAAGACTATCCTTCAAATTAGAACTAGGCCATTTGGCAGGCTTCCAACTAGCTGTGTCCAAGACCTATGGGATTTTATATGACTGGACCTATCCTGGCTGTTTCGGCCCCACGGCTTATTGGGCTCCTTTTTTCCCCACTTTGAATATAGACTGGCTGTCCCTATGGCATTATTGCCACAAATACGTTACCCAGGACAGGTTATGCCTTATGCAGTTTCATATATTGCATAACTTATATAATTTCCCTCAGAGATTAGCCAAATTTGGTCTCACTATATCAACATGTATCCGGTGTCAACAAGAGGAGGGCACTTTGCACCATATCTTATGGACCTGCTCCAAAGTAGCACCATTATGGACCAGCATCCAACAAAGAGCAGATCCCCTGTTAGGACTGAATGACCATTTCACCCCTGAAATCTGCTTGTTGGGAGATTATTCCAAGATTTCAGTGCTTAGCCGCAGCTACCATATGGCCCTTATCTCTATGTCTGTCAAAAAAGTGGTACTGTCATTGGAAGGATAGTGAAGATATTTCTTACACTGAATGGCTTAACGAGCCGCGAGCAAATCTTAGAACAGAAGGCAATAGCCAGCCTCAGTAACAGACTAAAGAGGTATATTAAGATTTGGGACCCTTTACATACACTCTATTCCTTATAATAAGAGATCTGCTGGTACCTTACTACCTTTCGAACTATCAAGAGTCACCTATCTGTGTTGGGGGGGATGGGTAAGGGTAGGTGGGGAGTGGGAAGGAGAATGGGTCCATCACATTGTCAAATATTCCTTTGGTGTGTTTTGTTAATTGTGGATCTATTCACTGTATTGTAAAAAGATCAATAACATTTTAATTGAAAAATAGAATATTTTCTCCTTAAAGTGCCTTACTGCCCAGATTTTATGTGGGTGTTGTGGTGGCTCCTCTCATAGAGGTTCCCTCTCCTCACATGCACAGGCTCCCAGTTAGGCTGCTGCCGAGGACTCTAATCCAAAGCCTCAGAATTCAGGTGCCCTCTTAAAAGGCCTTCAAGTGATGTATACATTACAGTATTCTCAATGACAATTCAGTCGGCGGCCAGCCACGAAGGTTTGAGATGGGTTGTGCTGGTCGTTTGCTCCAAGCCAGGTTTGGGGGGGAGCGGAGTGATGGACACTACCAGCTGGGATGGGAGGGCGGGGGCCCATTATACCACCAGGGATGCGGGTGCTATGTCTACTATTTCAATACCACAAGAGCGGATTTCGGGGGGCCCTTTACCACGAGGGGTATTGGGTGTTAATTCTGTTATCTCAATAGCACAAGTTCAGGGTTCCAGGAGTGGGGCCACTATACCAGCAAGGATGAGGGTAATAAGTATATTATTTACATAATGCAAGATCGGTTCGGGAGGGGCTCCTACTCTGAGGTGGGGGTATTGTTTAATACATACAGGATAGCACTGTGGGGCTTGCTGATGGTGGCACATTGCCACATGCAGAACAACTCTCCCAGTGGGCAGGTCTCTAGGTACCCTTAGATCAGTCCTGGCTGGTCTTACGGTACTTGAAAAGCTGCCTGCTGGGAGAGTTATGTGAATACCATTCTCAGGGATGTGGCAGCCTTCACTTGCCATATTCCCCCTTGCGCTAGGTCACAGCCCATTTTCAGGTGCACAGGCAGCACAAGGCCCTTTTGGGGCAGGCAATACAGGCTGCCTTTCAGAATGGGTCCAAGGGCTGTGTCTGGCGCAAGGTGCCACTTGCACCCATTAGTTTTGGCGCAGGCATCGTGCGCCATTGCCAGGGCCTTGAGAATAGGGACCATGGTTTTCAGAATTGCACACAGCACTCTAGGTGAGGTCTCACTAGTGATTTATACAGCGGTATCATCATCTCCCTCTTTCTACTGGTATTACCCCTCCCTATGCACTCTACAATCCCACTGGCTCTCCCCACTTCCTTGTCACACTATTTTACCATATTTAGGTAATCAGATACGATTACCCCCAGGTCTGTTTCCTGTTTGGTTGTCACCAGTACCACTCCCCCCATTTTGTACTCTGTCCCTGGGTTTCTGCACCCTGAGTGCATGATTTTGCACTTCTTCACATTAAAACTTGCTTGCCACACTCTTGACCACTCCTCAAGTTCCCTTAGATCTCTTTTCATTTTTTTCTACCCCCCCACCGAGTGTCTATCCTATTGCAGATCTTAGTGTCATCTGCAAAAAGGCACATCTTCCCTTCTAGCCCTTCTGCAATGTAGCTAATAAAGACATTAAAGAGGACTGGTCCCCGTACTGATCCTTGTGGCGCTCTACTGTTCACCCTCCCTTCCTCTGAGTGAACTCCATTTATCACCACCTTCTGTTGCGTATCCCCCCAACCAATTTCTTACCCAGTTTACCACCTTTGGACTCACTCTTAAGCTACCCAGCTTGTGTATGAGTCTCCTATGTGGAACGGTGTCGAAGGCCTTACTAAAATCTAGGTAGGCCACATCCACTGCTTCACCCTGATCTAATTCCCTGGTCACCCAGTCAAATAACTCTATCAAATATGTTTGATGTGACCTTCCCCAGTGAATCCATGCTGCCTCGGATCTTGTAAGCCACTGGATTCAAGATATTCCACAATCCTTTTCTTCAGTAGTGATTCCATTAATTTCCCACCACCGAAGTCAGGCTGATTGGCCCGTAATTGCCAGCCTCCTCCCTGCTACCACTTCTGTGAAGTGAGACTACATCTGCCCTCCGTCAGTCCTCTGGGATCACTCCCATTTCCATTGAGTGGTTGAACAGGACTATCAGAGCTGCATCCGGCACCTCTCTGAGCTCCTTCAGTATTCTTGGATGTACCCCATCTGGCCCCATTGCCTCATCCACTTTCAGATTTGTGAGTTCCTTCAGGACTCTCTCCTCTGTAAATGGACTAGTGTACACCTCCCTTCTTTTGTTGCCCCTGACAATGTACCTGTGGTCCCTCACCTTCCCTTCCCTTTTCTTCTGTGAACACGGAACAAAAGTATTCATTCAGGATGTCTGCTTTTTCCTTGTCCCCTTCCACACACTCCCCTTTTCACTCTTTAGCCTTACAATCCCTCCCCTGGTCTTTCTCCTTTTGTTTACATACCTGAAAAATGTCTCATCCCCTTTCTTTACTGCCAGGGCTATTTTCTCCTTCATTTGTGCCTTTGTACTCCTAAATGCTTTCCCTGCCTCCCTCTGCTTCTCTTGATACATCTCTCTATCCTTCTTCGTGTCTCCTTATACCTCCTGAATGCTAACATTTTTGCCCTTACCTTCCCAGCCACCTCTTTTGAGAACCATAGCAGTCTCATTTTCTTCTTGCTTTTGCTAACTTGCCTGTTGCAGAGGTTTGTTGCCTTCACTGTCCTCGCTTTTTGTTTCATCCACTGTTCCTCCAATCTCCTACAAGTCCTCCCCCCGACCAAGGCATCCTTGAGTCATGCCCCTATATTTATAAAATCAGCCATCCTGAAGTCCAGGACCCTCACTTTTGTGTGGTTCACTTCTGCCATAGTTCCTGTATCAAACCACACTGTATAGTGATCACTGTTCCCCAGGTGGCCACCCACCAAGACTTCTGCAACACTGTCCCTGTTAGTAAGTACAAGATAAAATATTGCTCCCTCATGAGTGGGCTCTTTTACTAGTTGTCTGAGGAATTCCTCAGCAGGGAGCCTAGGATGTCCCTGCTCCTAGATGAAGCTGCAGCTGGGATGCTGTAATCTACATCCAGCAGATTGAAGTTCCCCATCAGCAGCACTTCCCCCTTATTTGCCATCTCTTAGATGGCTTCCACTAGAACCTTATCCCTCTCTGTCACATACTGGAGGTCTGTAGATCCAGCCAGTGTGAATTGTGGCTCCATTCCCCATCTCTAGGGTGACCCAGAGTACCCCCCCCCCCATGTTCCCTGTATATCTGTTGCTGTTATGTTATCCCTGACGTAAAGAGCCATACATCCCCCTTTCTTACCCACCCTTTCCTTCCTTATATGGCTATATCCCAGTCAAGGTTCTCATTGTGCCATGACTCAGTAATGGCGACAATGTCCAGGTCAGCCTCTACCATAATGGCTTCAAGGTCTGGGATTTTATTTTGCAGACTCCGAGTATTTGCACACATGGCCTTCTAAATTCTGCTACCAATCTGCTTGTCACCCCCACCTTTTCCCCTTTGCTTTCTCTCCTTAACCCCATACCCTCATTCCCATCCCTCTTTATTTCCCTCTGTCATGTTATTTATTTATATTTTATATACTAATTTAATTTTATAAGTTGTCAAATGTGATAAATCTGATGATATTGATACATTGGAATAACATAAATTTGAAACTTGAACATAAACTTGAACCTCTATTCATAGGTGTTGCCTTGCTGGCACTGATTCATCTTGGTTGCCGTTCACTGGACTGTTTTCAGCAAGTTGATATCCTTCGTAAGATAAGGGCATCAATATTGCACACTGTACTCTAGGTGCGGTCTCACTAGAGACCTGTACAGTTGCACAATGATCTCCGTCTTCCTGCTGGTAATTCCCTTGGCAATGCAGCCCTGCAACTGATATGCTTTCGCAGCAGCTTTTCCTGCAGAGTGCTAAGTTTTGCAGGTCACTCTTGCAATTACATCCAGGTCCTGTTCTTTCTCTGGCCTGGTTACCTGCACACCACCCAACCAGTATTTGGTCCCTGGGTTTTTAACACCCAAGTGCATAACTTTACACTTTTTAGCATTGAACCCCCCTTGCAAAATACCAGACCACTTCTCTAGTCTAGCCAGGTCTTCTCTGCATTCCTGTCTCCCCTTCATGTCCACCCTCCCACAGAGCTTTTTGTCATCTATGAACAAGCATATCTTACCCTTGATCTCATCTGTGATGTCGCTTATGAATATGCTATACATTTCTGGACCAAGCACAGAGCCCTGTGGGACCCCACTGGTCACAGGCCTACCTTCTGAGAATTTCCCCCCAACCCAATTGCCACCTTTTGGCTTCCATCCTGCAGCCAGTTTCTGACCCACCCAACAAACTTAGCCCTCCACCCCTAGGTCTTCTAGCTTCCTGACCAATTTCCTGTGAGGTACAGAGTCAAAGGCCTTGCTAAAACCCATACAGGACATCAACTGCTTGACCCCTGTCCACATTCCTATTAACCCAGTCGAAGAAGTCAATTAGGTTAGTCTGGCAGGACCTCCCTGATACAAACCCATGCTGCCTCACATCCTGGAGCCCGTTATCCTTCAGAAAGCTCACCAATCTTTCAGGATGGTCTCCATCAGCTTGCCCACTGTTGAGGTCAGGCTTACTGGCTGTAAATGTAGATCCCTGGTTCATCCTTTGGCCTACATTAACGGAGAAGCACCATGTGCATAGTTCCCCAATCTCTGACTCCAGAGAGGTGTTAAACAGGTCTGCCAAGGGATCTATCAGAGCATCCGCCAGTTTCCTTTGCAGCAGTGGGTGCATGCTATCTGGCCCTGGGGATTTATCCATCTTCAAGGCCCTTAGGCCCTTAAGTACACCATCAGCTTGAATAACAGCATCTGTGACTTCCCCCTTCCCGGTCCACATCCCCCTGTTCACTTGTGGCACTAGTCCATCTTTTTCTCTAGTGAAGACCAAACAGAAGTACTTGTTAAGTATCTCAGCTTTCTTTTCACTACCCTCTGCAAAACCACTCCTCTTTTTTAATCGATTTCATACTTGATGTCCCTTTTCTCCCTTATATCTTGGAAGAAGGATGACTCTCTTGTTTTTAACCCCATTTACACTTCCCTTTTAGCCTTTGCCACAACCACTCTGCTCACCTCTCTTGACTTAGCAGAGTAATCCACCCTATCCTCTTCCTTCTGAGTATGTTTGTACTTCAGAAGGCTGTCCTCTTGTCACCTACAGCTTTGATACCTTCTTTCTGAACCAGCTGGATTCTTTTCCCCTTTAGTTTTCTTACTTTTGATTTGGTGCACTCACTAATGACCTCCATCAGCCCCTCCTTTATTATTGCCCATTTCTGTTCTACATTCATTTCCCTTCTGATCCCAGCAAGGTGACCTACAAGAATTTCTCCCATCCTACCAAAGGCAGCACTCTTAAAGTGAAAAACATGTGTCTTGTTCCTGACCATTACCCTGCCTATGTCCACGTGGAGCCACACCATGTGATGGTCACTACTTGCAAGAGGTGCTTCCACTTTCACATCCTGAACATACTCACAGTTGGACAGAATCAGGTCCAGTACAGCCCTCTCCCTAATGGGTTCCATGACACCCTGGGCCAGAAAAATACCCTGAAATGCATCCAGCAGAACTTGTACCCTAGTGCAACAGGTAGTCAGGATTTTCCAGACCACCCCAGGTAGATTGAAATCCCCCAATATTTCTACCTTCCTCTTACTGACCATTTACATAATTTGAGATGCTAGTACCCTGTCCAACTACTGTTCCTGGGAAGGTGGTCAGTAGACCACCCCATCCTTAGTTTCCTCCCCAACTGGATTGTACCTGTACCCATAGCACTTCAGTCTTACATTCTGCCTCTTCCTCTGTTGTACAAGTTATCTCTTCCTTCATGTACAGGGTCACTCCTCCCCCCTTCCCATCCCCCTGTCCTTTCTGTACAGTTGATACCCAGGAACTGCGAGGTACCAGTCATGGTTTTTTGTGGCCCACATCTCTGTGATGGCTGCTATGTCCACCTATCCCTCTGCCATCAGTGACTGCAATTTTGCCATCTTGTTTCCCAGGTTTCTGGCATTCAGAGACCACCCTCCACCATGACTCGGGACCTCGCTTAATCCTGATCTGTCCCCCATCACCCCCTCCTCTCTCAGTAACCCTCCTAATTCCAGTCTTCTCATCTAACTCCTCTCCATGCTGTCCTGACTGGGGGAGCCGTATAGGCCTCCTCCATCACTAGAGGTGCTGTGCACCCTGCTGCTTCCCCCTGTCAGTTTAAATTAAGGTGGTTTCCCTGAATTCCTCCAGCTTGCCCTTCAGGACCCTTGTACCCTACCTACTCAGATGCAACCTGTCTGGTACATAGAGGTCCTTGTTATCCCAGGTTCCTCCCCAGCTACCAATTACACTGTACCCCTCCTTTTCACATCATCTCCAAAGCCAAATCCATTAAATACTGTTGCCTTCCTTGCCATACTACCCCTCATGACTGAAGGCACCTCTGAGTAGTCTACTGTCCTCCCTGTCTCATTGTAAATTCTCCCCACTTTCCTGAACTTCTCTTGCATCTCCCACACCTCACATCCTGCAAGGTAATTTGTCCCTAGGTATACTATAAAGTGAGGTTTTACTCTCCCCTGATTCACGGAACTGCACTAAAAGAGATCCTACTCCTTCTGCCATCATCCCTGGCATATATTCTACCCTCCTATGGCTTGCTTGTGATGCTTTCCTTCCCCATCTCACCCCTTCACAGTTGAATCCCCCAAGATTATCACTCTCCCTCCTCTATCCTGGGCTCTCACACCTCTCTGTCCATCCTCTTGCCCACTCCCACTTACATCTCCTTTCCCCACTTATCCATCTTGTACTCTCCCCGACTGTGTACCACAGTTATCCCTTTTCCAATCCCCTCCTCCCCAGCTTCTGTCCCCCCAGCACAAGTCCTGTTTTACCTTTTGCCCCCAGTCTGCCCTCTACCCTTCCCTTCTGCCCCCACCTGCACCCTCATTCTCCCTTGACCCCACCTCCCTTGCTCCACCTGCCCTTCCCTCTCACCTGAGCTCACTTTTCCCTGCCCTTCCTCCCTATTTTCTCTGATACCCCCAGCCCCCCTATTATCTCCATCCCTCCCTATCCCACTCTTCTTTCCCATTCCATCAGGTTTCCCCTCCAACTCACTGTCCAGTGGGAGAAATCTGTTCCACATCTGCAACTCTGAAGATGCTCTCACTGGCCCCCCCATCCAGTCGTATATTTTCCTTTTACTGTTATCCACCCCTCCTTCTTTGGTTAATCTATCTGCATTCTTTTGGGATCCCTCTGATAGACCTTGACTACTTACCATAAAACCACATGCAGATGCCACAACTGTGGCTGTACTATGCTCACAAAGATGACTCACTGCTGACTTCGAATGTACTGTAAATGCCTGAAAAGGCTCCAGAATTGGAACTATCATACAAACCATTGACCTATCCACTCCTAATGACATGATATCTGCCCCATTGATCTTGGGATGGAGCAAATAATCATGCACCACTAGCTTCTGTTCCTGGAGCCTCCACAGCACATAGTCCAGCTAGTGGCAATGCCCTTCTTCAAGGCATGTCTAGGCAGGTGCTTGTCAACTCCAGTGCAGCTTCTTATGGGCCATCACAGAATGTGAAAAGTGACTGCAGATTGTTTTTACCATCTCAAAGAGACTCCTCACCAGTCAGTTACTTCCAGTGAAGTTGGTGACCACCAGGTTCATGCAGTAGGCAAGACAGGGCAAATGGGTGAAGCCTCCATCTTCAATGGCCTTGACAATGTTTCTGACACAGTCAGTCACAATCAGTCCTGCTTCCAGCCCATTGCATGTTAACCATCTGTAAAGTACTTCTTTTAGCTCAGTCATCAGTTTTGGTGATGTGTGATCAGATGGAAAACCACTTACGCACAGTGCTGCCTGACTCCTCATAAACACAGATTTCCCATTTCCTAGCTTTTTGGGACTTGAAGATGGATGATCCATCTCAAAGCAGACTCAGTGTGCAGTACACACCATATAATCGACCACTTGCCCAGTCCAGTTGTCCAGGTATCAGTAGTTATATGCACACAATTGCATGAAGATCTATTCAGGCACTGATGGAGCTCCTCATGGATTCTGTGCTAAAATTGAAGCTTTGTGAAAAGATGGCATGACAACACATGCTAATGGGGTGCCACAATTGCCATGAACCTTCTGAATCCTGTGTTGGAGGCAAATGAGAATGGGAGAAGACTGTCAATTATTAGCTCCATCAGTGCTGCATTTATCTCCTTGGCTCAGATGTGAGAGGGGTTGAATTTTTTGCACCTGTCCACAGTTGTCTGCATTGCCACCTGGCACCCTTGGTGCTACTGGAGTTGATATGCCTTTCTTGGTTATGCTCCTCCATGGGGGATAGGCAGTTTGCATTACCAGACACTTGTGAAATCAGTTCCAGAAGAAGATCTATCCTCCTCTAAATTTATGGTTGTTGTAACCTGTCCCTGAAATTTCTCTTCCTGGACCATGTCAAGCCACTTTATTTTTTTATTTATTGAACATATTGGAATTATAAACCTTTGATCCAGAGACTCCTTTGCAAAGGCTTCACTTCAAAGGAATGTTGCTTTGATCAGCTAGATTTAGTATTTTACAGAGCAAGCGTGTGAGCTCTTTCATTCAGATAAAGAATGTCTACTGTGTGGTCTTCATCAACCAATTATTTTATGGCATTTAAGTAGTTAGTCATGTTATTTTTGGCATGACAAACCAGTTGGGAACCCATGTTTATTAAAGTCTGTAAGATTTTGGTTGTTTATGAATTCTATTTTTTTTGTATTATTTTCATAATTTTTCCAGTGATAGGCATCAGACTCAAAGGCATAAAGTTTCCCAACGTTGCACCTATTCCCTATTTCCAGACCACCATCCTCAGGTCTCTCTGCTTGTGTCTGATAGCTTCAATGAACCTGGGTCCTGGCCCCACTGCACTGACAGTGGTCTGGATGGCCTTCCATATGCAGGCCTTAATGGCCGGCCTTCGAGGAGGGAAGCTGTGCCATTTGCCTTCAGACTTAAAAACTGGGTGTTGAGGGGGAGGAGGGTGGGTTCAAGGTGCTGAAAAGGTTTGGGGATGGGGACCTTAATAAAGAACATCAATTTTAACTGAAGCTTTATAAGTAAAATATCCCTGAAATAGTAGATGCCAGCCTAAGGCAGGAAATGGTTTAAAAAACATGGCCCATAAAAACAGTCTAACACTGGGAGTACAATGTCCCTTTATATGTTAGTTGGAAATTTAAAACGTTCCTGAAAACAAGGCAATAAAGTTATATGCTGTAAGGAAAAATCAATACTGCGTACATAACCTAATTTGCAAAGGTGCAGCAAAGGACTGAGGATGATTCAACAATGTTATGGCATATTCAGGGTGAACCATTAACACAATGTGAAAGATAAAATAGTTTATTCTTTTAGTGCAATGAGTTTCTATGGAACACAATATCAAAACTGATCTTTGAACAATCTTTATGAATTGTGTCTAATAGGCCCCATAGAGGAGCATGTTGATAAACTATGTAATTAACAACATAAGCTTCAATTAGCAAAAAGACAAGCGGGTTAATGTACACTTGGCCATCGTTGTTGGCTTAAACTGTATTTAGTTAGGCATGACCTGGGGTTGGGTTACCATTCATTAAATTAACCCGGGGGAGGGGGTGTTATAACAAGACAAGAAGCATAGCCAAGTACCTTCTACCCGTAGGGACTGATTAACAAAGGTAACCCACCCTCGAGCATCTTAATGCTATTACTACACTAAACTATTTTATTTTCTTAAACTGAATGTTTTAGTAATAGTTAACATTTATATTATTTTATTGCACATATGGGTTCCCAGCCATTAACATAACCCTTTTAGAATGTTGTCAGCCAATCAGTGCCTGGGAATAGTTACACTCAAATGCACTTGCAACTACACAATATGTTAGAAAGATGGTTGGAGGGTGCAAAAGCAATTTCTGCAGAGTAGATAAAAGAGGTGCTTCTTGGAGCAATTTCACTGGACAGCACTGGAGGAGATATGCATATGACTGTTGGGCTGAATGCCCAGTACTAAGACTGAAGCAGTTAAAAAGTTAATCAGGTTGAGTCCAGCAGGCTGAACATCCAGCACAAACACAATAGGGGAGGGACACCAACCTAAGCCTGAACCCAAAGTGAAACATTATGCTTCCAAACCTAAGGAGACAGGGTAGCGGAGATGTTATATTTGTCAGAAAGTGGCACATTTATCATATGATTGCCCAAAGCATGAGAATAAGGGGCAGCATGCAGAAAGCATGAGTAACCCAGGGGGTAAGCAATAGTAGCCTGTGTTGAAACTATAGTCCCTGGTATTTACACTGCACATATCTACACTGTCTGTATTAATGGTACTGTATCAGAGAGGCTGAGGCAAAATGTAATAGATTATTTATTTATTGAACTTTTATTAATCAGTTAAGCACACTAGACAAACATAATGCCTATTTTTAAGTGTGACCTGGAAGAGTAATAGAAACATAGAATTTGACAACAGATAAGGACTGCCAGGCCCACCTAATTTGCCCATTTCAGTACCTACATGAACTCCAGATCCTAAATGATCTGCAACTTACCTTCTCTTTCCTACCACTATGGTTGCCTTCAGTGTATCCCATGCATTCTTGAATTCACCTATTGTTTTTGCCCCATGACCTCTGCAGCAAGAATGTTCCATGAATCCACCACCCTTTCTGTGAAAAAAATACTTCCTCAAGTTTCCCCTGAGACTCCCCTCTCCATCCTCATTCTGGTACCCCTTGTTCTTGCACTTCTCTTTTTCTGAAAGATGCTCCCCTCCTGGACCCTGTTTATCCCCTTGAGGTACTTGAATGTCTCTATCATATCCCCCCTCTCCCTCCTTTCCTCAAGGGTATGCATATTGAAGTTTATCAGTCTTTCCTCGTATGTTTTCTGGAGCATTCCTTTCACCATTTTTGTTGCCCTTCTCTGTACTGCCTCCATTCTGTCTATATCCTTCCAGAGATGCAGTCTCCAGAACTGAACACAGTATTCCAGATGTGGGCTAACCAACTGTCTGTACAGTGGCATCACCACCTCCTGTTTTCTGCTGGTTATGCCTCTCCCTATACACCCAGCATCCCTCCGGCTCTCCACACTGCCTTCTTACACTGCTTGGCTACTTTCAGGTTGTCCATTGTAATTACCCCCATGTCTCTTTCGAGTTTTATTGTTGTTAGTATCTCTCCCTCCATCCTGTATTTTTCTCCAGGATTCCTGTGTGCCAAGTGCATGACTTTGCACCTTTTTGTATTAAATTTAAGCTGCCACACTCTTGACCACTCCTCCTACTTGCCCAAGTCTCTTCTCATTTTTTTCCACACCATCTGAAGTGCCTACCCTATTGCAGACCTTGGTGTCATCTGCAAAGAGGCTTACCTTTCCCTCCAGCCCCCCTGCAATGTCGCTAATGAAGATATTGAAGAGGATAGGCCCTAGCACTGAGCCCTGTGACACCCTGCTGGTCACCCTCCTGTGCTGGGATTGAACTCCATTAACAACCACCCTCTGTGTCCTGCTACTCAGCCAATTTCTGACCCAATTTACTACCTCTCTCTGAGTTTCTTCAGTATTCTGGGATGCATCCCATCTGGACCCTTTGTCATGTCTGCTTTAGATCTAAGGCAGTATAGCACAGTGGGTTAAGACTCTGAGCTGCAGATCTGGAGACCTGGGTTTGAATCCCACAGCCACCTAGGTGCATACTGTGTGATCCTGAGCAAGTCACTTAACTTCCTTGTGCTCCCAGGTCGCATCTGGAAACAAGCTTCGGCTTAGTGTTCTACTGCTGGTTAAACAATGTTCCCTTTCACTTAGTTTTAAGAGTTCTTTTAGGACTCTCCCCTCCGTGAATGGACTGGTATCCATCTCTCCTCCATGTGTGTTTCTACTATCTAATTTTGGTCCTTCCCCTTTCCCTTGTTATGTAAATATTGAACAGAAGTATTCATTCAGAATTTCTACTTTTTCTAGTCCCCCCTGCACATACCCCTTCCCCTTAATTAGCCTCACAATCCCTCCATGGTCTTTTTCCTCACCCTTATATACCTGAAGAAGGTTTTGTCTCCATCTTTCACTAATTGAGCTATTCGTTCTTCAGTTTGCACCTTTGCACTTCTGACTGTTTTCCCCACTTCCTTCTGCTTTGCCTGATACAGTTCCCTGTCTTCCTCCCTCTGTGTTTCTTTGTACTTTCTGAATGCTTGTTTCTTTTCCTTAACTTTCCCTGCCACCTCTTTAGGAAACCATAGTGTTTTTTTCCCTTCTTTTTGCTTTGTTGGCTTGCTTGACACAGAGGCTTGTTACCTCTGATATGGCTCCCTTAAGTGTCTCCCATTGTTCCTCTACCCCCTCCACCTTTGCCAGGGTATTCTTGAGGTGTTCCCTCATTTTTGCAAAGTCTGCCCTTCTGAAATCCAGGACCTTTAGTTTTGTGTGGCTTGACTCTACTACTGCCTAAACCTTAAACCACACTGTATGGTGATCGCTGGACCCCAGATGGCTGCCCACTTACAGATCTGTTATCTTGTCACTATTGGTGAGAACCAGGTCTAATATTGCTCCCTCCCATGTGGGCATCTCCACCAGCTGCCTGAGGCATGCCCCTTGCAGGGCATCCCAGATGTCTCAGCTCCTAGTGGTGACTGCTGCATAGGTGTTTCAGTTAACATCTGGCATGTTTAGGTCCCCCACCAGCAACACCTCCCCTTTCTCTGTCATTTTGTGGATGGTACCCACTAATACCCTGTCCATCCTCTCCCCCTGTGCTGGAGCTCTGTAGACAACCCAGCACAGATGGTGGTGCCATTTCCTATCTTCCCCCTAACTCAGTTGCTTTGATCCCTTCCCTGATGTACATAGCCACCCCTCCCCCTTTTTTGCCCTCCCTGTCTCTCCTAAAGATTGTATACCTGGTATGGCAACATCCCAGTCATGGTTGCCTGTGTACCATGCCTCAGTGATGGCGACGATGTCTAGGTCTTCCACCGCCATCAAGGCTGCCAAGTCTGGAATCTTGTTACCCAGGCTACGGGCATTTGTATACATGACTTTTCATGTTTTGGTGTTTTTGTCTGTACCATTTCCCCTCTTATACCTATGCCTTCCCTGCCATTACCTCCATTTTTGGTTCCTTTTGTGAATTCCTTGGCCCTAGTATCCTTATGTCTGTCTACCTTAACTTGTGTGTGGGGAAGGGACAGCTGTTTTTTTCCTGCTTACTTCCACCACCCCCTTGGCTAGTTTAAATGCTTTCTAATTAAACATTTAAACCTTTCACCAAGGATCTCGGTTCCCCCACCAGATTGATACAGGCCATCCCTCCCGTACAAGCCAACATCCCCCCAGTCCCCAATGAAGCCAAATCCCTCAGCTCTGCACCAGCCATTTGTTGAATCTCCTGGTGCGGAGTACCCTGGTGTCTCCCATGCTGTAGACAGGTAACACTTCAGAGAGAGAGAGAGAGTTACCGGATAAGGTTACAAGGCATTACAAAGCCATACAACAGCAACAGTAATACAGTGGTATTTACAAGAAGCAGAATGTCAGATTGGCAATTACATAGACAGAAAGTTAAAATTACAAATAACAGTGGATGCAAACCAGTTACATACTTGGTCAGGTGCAGTTGCAAACAATTCAAAGCATTCTATACAAAATAACTAACCCCTAGTAAGCATGGACAATAAGCCACTCTAAGTAGGATAAGCACAATGGGAGGAAAATGACTATTAAACTCCAGTTCACAGGAAAAATACCATAGGTTAAGTGCATGATCCAGCTGAGTTGGCCTTCAAGAAGTCTCAGAGGAGCTTTTTGAAAAGCAAGTGAGGGTTAGCCCCATAAGCAAGAGATGGGAAGGAGTTCAAGAGCCTTAGTGCCCAAGCCACGAAGGGCTGGTCACCCAAGGTGGTACAGATTTAAGAACCACCAACAGGGACTGGTTAATGGACCAGAGTTTGTAGCTCTTGATAGGCATTTTTAGCTGGCCTGCCAGGATAGGAGGGGTGACAGCTCTGAGAATCTTGTCTAGAAAACAGCCCAGGGAAAAAGACAACTATTTGTAGAGATAACCAGCCCAATTTACTATGGAGTTTACAGTGGTGTGTGAGATTGGGGGCCAATAGTGCAAATCTACAAGTGTTGCATAAGCTACATCCCATTTACTGAGTGAGTCCTTAGCCACCTTTGCATAGGTGATGAGCCCATAAGTAAAGTTAGGGAGGAGCACACCACTAGCAAAGGCAACACAAGCCTGAGAGGTATGGATATTTTTGGCCCTATAGGATAGACTCAGTTTGGTAGTAACTACCAAAGGTTCTGGGCAGGACTTGATCTTACGAGGTGAGCTAAAGAGAATTGCCTGCATCTTCTTCACATCCGGGACCAATCTATTTACCATGATCTAGGACTGGATATGATGGAAGTCATCATTTAGAAGTGTTTTAACAGTTCTAATATTGTTTACACTGGTAAGAAACACAAGGTCATCCACATACAAAGTGGAGCTAGTTAGTGCAGGCATCCTCGGGAGTTCATTTATAAATAGGGAGAAAAGAAGAGGCCCTAGGATGGAGCCCCGTGGGACCCCCAGCTTGATGGGTATAAGCTCAGACAATATACTGTTAAATTTTAACAAACTATTGCCCACCATGAAGGTAATTAGAGAACCAGGCAACAGAATGGGTGAACAATCCATATGTGTAAAGCTTGAGGTGAAAGGAATTACGGTCTATGATATCAAAAGCTTTAGAGAGATTCACAAAAATCTCCCCTGTAAGTTCACTATCCATAGCAGCCCTGACTGCAAAGGTAACAGTGGTATTAGCAGAGGAGATACTAACTGGGAGCAGCAGTTCCAAAGTCACAGCTACAGACTCTGGAGTCCTGAGCTGCGAGCAGGTCTCCAAGCTGAAGAAGATTGTATTTTAAGGAAAGTTAAGTATGAGGAGCTGAGCAGGGCTCAGTAAGCTGACCCATCCCCCCTCCTGAAACTGAGAGAACTGGCAGCTGGTACTGAAGGTGACTCTCAGAAAGCAAAAAGGGAATATACAGAGAAAATGGGCTATTTTACAGAGCATGGGTGCCTAAGGGAGGACCAGAGGGAAAGGTTCTCTGACAGATTGTAGTCCTTGGAAATACAGGAAGGATCTCCTTTCTCAAGGCCATGACATTTGACACTGAACCCACCCGGCTCAGTCTACTTTCTTTAAACCACACCCTGCTAGATTGGATTCTCTTTTCCCACCCACACCACATCATTGCTTCAGGTATACTGCTTGATGCTTTTAGTGATCATTGTATGACTTACTGTATCAGAAAATTCGGGCATCCCCCCCCCCCCCAAGTATATCTGGTCTCAGTCCTTATGATCACTAAACACTGATGCTTAACTAAGTGACCTGTATGCAACAGATTGGTTACCCACGCTCACTGCCCCTGATATAGACATTGCCCTTTCCCTCTTCCATTCGACCTTAACCTTGTCTGGGACAAACATGCCCCTGTTCTGAAGGTTAGGGTTAAGTCTTCCCACCATCCTTGGATTTCCCCTGACCTCACTGATTTGTGCTGGACCCAGGATCAATCCTGGGCCCAGTTCAAATTCTCCTGCTCTCTGTCTGACCTTCACTCTTACAAGCTGTTAGGAACACAAGTACAAAGACCATTCAAACTGCTAAATCCCAGTACTTCAAAGTCAACCTCCAGAGCAATCTCAACTTCCCTGCCAAGTTCTGGAAGGTGATCCACTCTCTGTTTGATCACTCAACCCAATCTGCTGCTCCTATCTTTACAGCAAATGGCACACCAGTCTCTGACCCTTCCTCTGTTGATACTCACCTCTAAGAGTTTTTTACCACCTGTGTTCTCCCCTCTTCACCTTCTCACAATTCATCTCTCATCCTCTTGTATCAACACTCCACTTCATCTTCCTCCTGTATGGAGTTTCAATTCTCTCCTGTATCTGTGCAGAAAACCCTGCTTGCACTCCTCTCTCTCAACCCATCCAATTCTAGTCCAGATGGTCTGAAGCCCAAACTCCTCCATCTCTCAGCTCCTGCCACCACCTCCCCCCTCACTCATCCCCTTATCTGCTCCTCCACTGTAAGTGCTGACCTGCAGGCTTGAAAGCTGGCCAAAGTTCTCCCCCTCATAAAGGTAATGATCCCTCCTCCCCTGGAAACTACCAACCCATCTCCCTCCTGCCTTCTCTTGCAAAACTGCAAGAGAAGTTGGTCAACTCATGGCTGTTTGACTTTCTCCACTCCTCCAACTTCTTCTGTCTCCTTTCCAATCTGGTTTTTAGACATCTCATTCCACCATCTCTCTCTCCTATGTTTCACTGACTCCATCCTCTCTGGTATGGATCAGGGGCACATTACAGTAGCCATTTTCATTGATCTAGCCGAAGCATTTGATTCAAAGGACCACTTGCTTCTCCTGAACAAGCTGAGTTCTGCTGGCCAATCAGACTTTGCTGTTGGTTGGTTTCACTCCTACCTTTCAGGCCTTCAGCAGTCAGTGCAGGTTGGTGGTATCCTGTCCCCTCCAGCCCCAATCCAGGCTGGGGTCCCACAGGTCTTCATCCTGAGTCCTATCCTCTTATTCATTTTTCTCAGTGACCTCCCCTCAGTCTGTGTCACTTTGCATATTCACATGTATAGGTGACACTGGTCTCTACCCTTCAGGACCATCAACCAAAGTTGTTGAAGTCACACTCCAGAAAGATTTCCACAGTGTCATTGGTTTCAGGCCAACCAACTTTAGGTCAGCACTAAGAAAACAGTGTCCATGATCTTTGGCTCCAACCATAAACTGTCCAGACTTGCCTCCCCCCATTCTTTCACCACTTTGGATGATTCTCCCCTTGATGTGGTCCATTGATTTAAGTACCCTGAGGTATGGCTTGACAGCAGACTTGACTTCTCTGCTCATATTGATGCCATTCACATTAAACTGTGCCCCAGACTTGGTGCCCTGTACTGTAATAAAGACTGCCTGTCCCTGCATGTCCACCGAGAACTGGTTACCAAAATGGTGCTTATAATCTTTAATTATGCTGATGTGGTATACTGTACTGCTCCCTCCCATTCTCTTGCCAAACTGGACCCCCTCTGTAATGCTGTCGTCATTTTTACACAAGTGCAACCCCTTGTGCTCCTCACTGCACAATCTACTCTTCCCTATCCATCCTTCCGCTTCCCTCCCAATGTCTGTATCAGTTTAAGGAACTGCCGTCATACTTATCCACTCTTATCTCTCCCATTCCAGCTGTCTCAAACTCCCTTTGATCCAGGGATCCCTGCAGTCTCCCTCCTCCACCCTTGTTCTCCTACTGGGCAGTCAGCTTTCTCCTATCATCTCCCCTTCCTCTGGAACCTTCTCCCTCCTACACTCTGTCTCTCCCACTTCCCTACCTCCCTTACGCATTAGCTTAAACTCCTTCCACCCCCACACCTGTCAGCCCCCCTTCTGACCTGCTTTCCTTGCTCTTTCCTCATTTCATCCCCCTCCCTTTGGGATGGTTGGATGACTCCCATTTCTCTGCACTGTGATTTTCTACCAGATGCTTGATTATGTTTCAGGATGCACAGTGTGTTCTTGCTCCTGATACCCATATATTGAAAATGATGCACCTCTGCCAAATTGCATTACTGTTGTTTGCACCTTATTTGTTTGTAACATCTATTGCTATTGTATTTGCTTATTGTCTCCTCTCCCCTCTCTTCCAGGTCACACCTGAAAATGATCCTTGGCTCAGTGTTCCTTTCCTGGTTACCAATTTAAAAAAAAAAAAACATTTCTTTTTAGGACATATGAGGGTTAGCTGCACAAAAAGTTGACTTACAAACAATTTTTGCTGGCCCAGTATTTTCAAAGATTTGGAAGAGTATTGCTGACCTTGTCTGCAGTGACAGAGTGTGGGAAAGACTGGGAACAAGGCTAACACAGCTTTGATTCTCCTATTTATAATTGGTTAACCCTTTCAGTGGGTAGCTGTAGATATTGTTGAGGCCACTAAACACCCTGAGTTGTACAGGCAAGCAATGCATACTGGTGATTGTAAACTATGCAACCAGCCACCCAGAGGCTGTAGTCATGTCCTCTATAGAGGCAGGCAGAGATGGTGGCTGATGAACTTCTGTGAATAAGGTAGCAAGTGAAAATTTCCTAGGAGTTTCTGTCAGATCAAGGCAACAGTGATATACCTGCCCTTATAACCAGTCTATGGGTGAAGTGTGGAGTTGGGCAACTCTAAGCCTCTTCATACCACCCTGCAATTAACAGTTTGGTCAAGCACTTTAATTCCAGGCTTAAGAGCATGCTAAAAGCATTAGCTGACCAACATGGGAGGCAGTGGAACAAGTGTTTACACCTCATTCATGTCCACAGGGTTTTCACCCTTCAATTTCCTGTTTGCCACAGGATGAGGGGGTTCCTAGATCTGATAAGCAATAAATGGGAAAGGGAACTTGCTTCCGAAGAGGAATATTTTGTGGAGTATGTCCAGAGTTTTAGGACATGGCACGAGGAGTTCATGGGGTCTACTCAAGTGCCACAGCAGATTCAGGAAACATGGTAGAACACTGGGGCTAGAGCCAAGGAGTACAAGACCAGGCAATACTGTATATAATGGTGCTCATCCTGGTCTGACAAAATAAATTGCAGACAACCTGGGAGGGTCCATATTCTGTGGTCAGGAAGATACAGTAAATGATGTGACTTAAGTGGCACAGCTGTTCAACAGGAGACAAAAAACAGAAGGTATACCACATAAACATGAAGATACCCTATCAGGATAGAGATGAAATTGTGCTGGCACTGTGCAGCTACCCAGAGGAGGAGAATGAAGTAGATCTATTATTGTATCACCTTAGTGAGGTTCAGGAACAATTCTCTGTTGGATACCATCACACTCTCAGAGCAGCTGATGCCTGCCCAAGCAGCAGACATGAGTGGAGTGCTACAATCATTCAGATAAATATTCCTGGGGGAAACAATGGTACACCACAATGGTTGAGCACCACGTGGAGACAGGATCATAAGCCCCAATGAGGCTGCCATCCTACAGAGTTCCAGAGGGAGTTAAGCATGCCATAGGGGAAGATCTTAAGAAGATTGTGGATCTTTGGTTTATTTCAGAGTTCAGTAGTTGCTATGCCTTACCTCTGGTGCTTATTTCCCAAAAGGGAGGGACTTTAGGGTTCTGCATTGACTATCACAGGTTTAAAAGCTGTGTAGAGTCAGATGCTTACCCAATGCCCAGGTTCTATACAAATTAGGGGGAGCCAAGTACCTGACTACCAAAGACAAAAAAAAGGGTTATTGACAGGTACCTCCCCCCCCCCCCAACCAGGGAAAGGTCTTCCTTTGTCTTCTTGTCTGGCTAACTCAAATTGTGGAGAATGACATTTTGGATAAAAAATGCAGCAGCAATTTTTCTGCAGCTGCTGGACTGCATTCTGTCTGGGCCAACTGATTTTTGTATTGCTGTATATGGAATATATATAGCTGGGTGTGGGAGGAGCACGTGAGACTAGGTTTCTTTTTTAGGATCAAATCTTTGTTCATAGGTATCATAGGTGTCATAGATTTGGTCAGAGCTTATTCAGACTTATGTCCACTATGCTCGCTTTGATTAGTTACAGATGGCCCTTATACCCAAAGATTTATCTAGGAAATGCTTGAATACATTCTTTGATGACTTGCCTATTACTGTACTTCTAATGATAATTCATTCCAGATAGGCACAACCCTCTGAATGTATCAATTATATCTTCTAACCAGGTTACACTTCTTTGTTTTTAGCTGAAATGGATGTGCCCAAGTACTGTATAGCTGATCTTTTAATTCTAGGCCCAAATTCTCCCATAGTTCTTTATCTGATAAAGCCTTATAAAGAAGACACATATCACTTCAGGTTCTCCTGTATTCTAAGGAATACAATTCCAGCTCTCTCAGCCTGGCATCATATTCCATCCCATTTAGGCCCTTGATGGTTTGGGTAGCTCTGTTTTGCACCCTCTCAATTTTATTTCACCCCTTTTATAAGGTGACCAGACCTGAGCACAATACTCCAGCGTGGGTCTCACCAGGGAACTATACAGAGGCATCAGCACCTCCCTGCTTCTGCTCTTAATGTATCTTATCATGCAGTTTAATGTTCTATTTGCTCTGTACAATATTATTGCAGTAAGTCTTAAATTGTAGATCGTGGATTATTGTTATCCCTAAGTCCCTCTCCTCTGTTACCATTTTGAGTATGTTGTTGTTGAGGTTGTAACTATATGCTGTATTTTCCCCCCATGTACATGATGGTGCATTTATCTTTATTTAGACATAATTGTTTTATAATAGACCACTCTTTTATGTGGATTAATGTTTTCCGAAGCTTTTCTGCATCTTCTGGATTTCTTATACTTGCTCCATCCTGCAATCATCTGCAAATTTCATAATCCAGATATTCTCTTGTTCTTATTGTAGTGATGTTACATATATATTAAACAGGAATGGTCCCAGCACCGGCCTCTGAGGCACTCCACTCGACACCTCTGCCCAGTCCGAAAACACCCCATATATACATACCCTCTGCTTTCTATTTGTTAGCCAAGACTGAATCTAATTACTATATTCCCTTCTAATCCCATCTGTGTGAGTACACTCACTAGCTCCAAGTAAGAAAGTTTATCAAACATCTTACAGAAATCCAAAAAAACACATCCACCAATTTCTCTTTGTCCATTGCACTGCTAGCCTTCTCATAAAAACTAAGCATGTTGATTTGATAAGATCTGGCTGTAGTGAAACCATGCTGAGTTTTGTCTAAGTTCTCTTTGTCAATATAGTAGAGCTGTGCGGAATGGGAAAATTCTGAATCCACAGAATTTCTCTTAAATGTCACAAAATTCAGTGAAATTTCACAGAATTTGGAGGAATTTTTTAAATTTAGTAATTTGATTATAACTCAGCTGCTGTTTAAGTTAGAGCTCTGAAATTTAGAATATTTACTTCTTCCATCAATGGCCACTAACAAGCCAAATATCATGAAACTTGGATAGATAGTTCCAAAATTATAGATGCTCAAATGTTGTCATTTTATTGATAGTGCAAAATGTCATGAACATTTGTATCTGCATATACCTTAACTGTCTAATAAGTCAGGAATCTTAAATTTGGCATGATTTATTGATGACAGGTTTTCTAGCAATGTGCCAGATTTCATGACAATGATGTATGGTCTCAAAATTATATGTGCTCAAAATCTGTCATTTTATTTTTTCAGGAAAAGTCATCAAAAAAATTTATCTGCATATAACTCAGGCACCTTTGGAGCTAGACATGTGTAAATTAGTACATATAACCTTTTTGTAATGCTAATAGAATGATCTAAATATGGAGATAATTAGATAAGAGATGATTAAGTTACAGGGGGTTCAAAATGTTACTATGTAAATATTTGCAACACTTTGTAAAAACTATCAAAAATGTTGATGTTTGTTACTTCTCTGCTCTTGCATGCATAGTGTTAATGTTTGACATACATATCCATAGTCAGTGTATGTTGGTGTCTAACACAACTGGATAAATTGGTTAAGCAGTTTTAATTTTGCAGAAGAAAAAAATGATTAGTAACATTTTCTCACATAATTATGGTAGCATATACTGTAGACGAAGCATCCAGAATTATTTTGTGGAATTTAACATTAACAATGCACATATCAAGACTTCATTTCATAAGCTGGGCTGAGCTTTTTGCAGTCCTGCTGTTCCTCTCTGGGTGACTATTCCCCCTTCTCTTTTTGGCGTAGCCAGATTGACTCAGTAGAACTACTAATCCCACTAATATCCCCTTTGTTCTTTACAGTAACAAACATGAGTCACCTATTTTTTTCCTATTGACCTACCCTGTTTTAATAGCCAGAATCCTTTCTTCCTGCTGCCCAAGACACTGTCTTTCCCCACTACATCTTTTTGAGTACCTCTAAGTCCTAGACTTGTATGTACGCCAGGCTCCCTGGATCATACATTTACTGTATGTGCTCCTTAAATATACTGCATTCAGGTTGGAATTGTTGACACTCTGTGCTTTCTTGCTCCAACCTGGGGGTTTACCACTGTTGTGCTACCCAGCTCAGCTGCCTATTTCTTGGTGAAACTGTGCATTTACCTACTGAACCTGGTGACCCCCTCCACCACCTGCCTCTTCTACCCCTACCCTTTAATTAGAACTCCCCAGATAAGGCTGAGTAAAATTAGAAAATTCCAGTTTTATGGAATTATTCATGAAATTCTAAGATTTTCAGAAAGACTCATGGTTTTGACTTTAAGTGCAGATGTTATTTTGCTGTTTCTCACAGCAAGCAATTAATAAAATTGTCACACACAGTCTCCTTGTAAGGTATAAGAACCTGCCAAATTTAATGGTATTGCATTTTCTAGTTTTAAAGTTTCAGGGGTTTATAAATTTGGAGTTCACATTTTTGCAAAATAAAATGTTGAAATATTGTGAACATTTGACTACTTTTAATTTAATCCCATTTAAAGCTGCAAATATGAACTTTTTCAGAAATGACCATGTGTTATAGTAGTTTAAATGTTTCAACTCTGGTTAAATTTGGATATGTACAGTAGTTTTAAAATTAGCGGGAACTAACCGAAATTAACATTTTGGCAACATGTTTGGCAGGCTATAACTCTGTCCCAGTTAAAGCTAGAAATCTGAAACTATGTGCATATACAAATGTAGTAATAACTTGCATACTTGTGAATTTTCTAAACATTTCAATGAATGCTATCAGAATTATACTAAAATTACAGAAATCCAAATTTTGACAAAATATTTGGCTACCTATAAATCAGCTTCCATTGAAGCTTGAGACTTAAATTATGGTGCATATATACATTCTAGGTGCTTCTCTAAATCCTGCTATTGTGGAGAAATTTCATAGGAATCATAGGAAAGATACTGAGCCAAATGGACTTTCGTCCTATATGCTCACCATTTAGTTCTAATTTCTAATTTTATGCATGTAACTATCCCATCTAGATTTAAACTTATTTGTTGCAAGGCTAGCCACAACTTCCAATGGTAATCTATTCCAGTCATACACAACTCTTTGATTAAACCACCGTGTACTATGTACTTTCTTCCTTTTTAGTGCTGTTAATTGCATCGGATGAGACCTAGTATTGTACACACTAATGTTTGATTCAAGACTGGTGATATTCCAAAGATCATCACTTTGCCAAGCCTTATACACTAAGCACATATCACCTCTTTTTCTTCTCTCCTCCAAGGAATACATATTCAGCTCTTTCAATCAGGTTTCACAGTTTTTACCTGCCATATTGTGAATAGCTTTTGTTGCTCTCCTCTGAACCCGCTCCAATAATATGACATCCTGTTTTTCATATGGTGACCATACCTGGGCTCCAAACTCCATAATAGGTCTCATTAGTGATATATACAGAGGCATAATAATGGTCCTGCTTCTAGATGATATATGCCTCAATATACAATTTAAGATTCTGTTTCCATTTTGGGCTATTTTTTGACAGTGTGATGAAAAAGACATATCCCTGGAAACTGTAATACCCAGATCTCTTTCCTCAACTATTGTCTTTAATGATACATTTCCTAATTTATAGGGTAGTGTTGGGTTTCTGTTGCCCAAATGCATAACAAAGCATTTGTCATGATTTAATGTCAATTTGAATTTGTTTGTCCATGTATCAATGTCATCTATTGTATCTTGTAAGTTAGATGAATTTAGTGTAATATTTATTTCTGCGCCAATCCTACAATCATCAGCAAATTTTTGTATCCATACAGATACTTGCTTTATTTGAAGTGATGATACATAAAGATTAAATAAACAAGGGCCCAGCACTGACCCCTGGGGCACCCCACTAGTTACTTCCAAACTATCAGGCTGTTCACCTCTAATACTCATACATTGATTTCTGTCATCCAACCAATTTTGAACCCAATTTATTATACAGTATATGGGTTTATAGTCAAGTTTCTCATTTGTTGTAGTAATTCAGGATGAGGGAGCTTATCAAAAGCCTTTGAGAAATTGAGAAATAACACATCCACAGGGATTCCCATGTCTACTCTATCTATAACATTGTTATAGAAGGCCAACATATTTGTCTGGCATGACCTACCCTTCACAAAACCCTTATTTCCAAATATTCATTTATTTTGTCCTTTAATACTCCTTCCAAAATCTTAGAGGGTATGGCAGTAAGGCTAATAGGTCTATAATTTGCAGGATCCATTTTATTACCCTTTTTATAGATCGGAACAATAACCGACGATTTCCAGCAATCAAACACTTCACCAGTATCCAATGACCTTTGGAATATGTATGTTAGTGGGGGAGCTATTATCTCTGCCAACTCCTTAAGTACTCTTGGATGAAACCCATCAGGACCCGGGAATTTAGTTGGATCTAATTTGGCCAATCTTTCTTTGACTTCAATTTGAGTTAATATTATTCTTTCTTTTGGATCTGGGTCAGGTCTTATAATAGGATATAAACCCTTATTTTTAATAAAAACTGTTAAAAAATATTTATTTGCAATGTCAGCCATTTCTTTGTTATCTGATGTACTGTCCCCATTTGTTTTTCTTGATGGTCCTATAGTATTTGAATTCCCTTTGATGTTGTTTAAATAAGCATAGAAGGCCTTATGATTTCCTTCCACTCTATTAACTAAGTTGAATTCGTAATCAATTTTGGCCTTCTTAATTTGTTTTTTTATATGATTTGTTATTTGTGTGTACTGATGTCTATTTTTGCTTGATCTATTTATTTTCCACTTTTTATAAAGCTTATGTTTCCTGTTTATTAATTTTCTAATTTTGGGAGTCCACCACTGTACTTTTTTATTTCTCATAGTATACTTTCATTTCACAGGAATATTAACCATTTCTTGCTGCTTTATTTTTGAAGAAAAAAATTCCCAAACCTCTTTTAATGGTCTATTGTCAAAGTCTTCTTTCCACTGCCATTTTGAAAGGTTGACTATCAACTTTACAAAATTGCTTTTCCAAAATCATTAGTAATAGTGTTACCCCTTTGTTTTATTACTGATTCAGCTATTTTAAATTCTACTTTAAAATGATCGCTTGTACCTAGGGCTGCAGTTGTCTTACACTCACTTAAAGTGTCTCCCTTATTTGTCAGAACTAAATCCAATATATTTTTTCCCCTTGTCTGATCTTCAACACACTGTACTAGACCAATTTGATCGCATGCAAATTGGAACTCTCTCTCAAAGGGTGTTTCTGCAGAAGATGTTCCCCAGTTTATTCCAGGTAAATTTAAATCCCCTAGAATTAATAATCTATCCATTGGATTTAAGGTCAACATGTTGTCAATCAAACTTTTATTGTATTGTAAGGTTGATGAAGGAGCTCTGTAGATAAGTCCCAAGACTATTTTAGTGGTATATATCGGTAATAATTTAACCCATAGTTGGTCCATCTTATCAATAGATAATGTTATTTCTTCTGATTTAATACTATGTATTATATACTGTATAGGGCCACCCCTCCCCCCTTTCTATATGTTCTAGACTTTTTATATAAGGTGTAACCGACTATGGCCTGACCCCAATCATCATTTACATCCCACCATGTTTCTGTCACAGCTGCTATATGTATATTGTTCGTAGTCAATATATTTCTAAATTTGGATAAGAAATTTTAAAATTATCTCAAAATAACTGAACATTTTATTTTGATTAAATGTTTGGCCACCCATAACTCTGCCCCTTTCCATCTACAAATCTGAAATTTGGTATACTCATGTATGTCACTGGGTACTGTTTACATTCTGAACGTGGTGTTATGAGGATGCATACTTTTAAAATAATAGCAAAATTACTGACATTTAAACTTTTGTGAAATTCCACCGAATTTTCGTGAACATTCCATGGAATTCCATGGAAATGGAATGGTCATTCTGCGGATGGAATTCTATGTTCTGCAGAGCTCTACAATATAGTTTATAATATGGTCCTTCAGAATACCTTCCAGAAGTTTACCTAAAATGGAAGTAAAAGTAACTGGCCTATAATTTTCTGGATTTGATTTTGAGCCTTTTTTATGCAACGGGATTACTGTTATCTCCCTCCAGCTTTCTACAACCTCTCCCTTGTCCAATGAGGACTGAAATAAGTATGTCGGTGGTGTAATTTCTTCCACCAGTTCCAGAAGTACTCTAGGGTATAGCTCGTCTGGTACTAGTGATTTATTTTTGTTTATGTTGGCTAGTCTGGACTGTACATCTTTGAGATCTTTGAGGGAAGCAGTATAGCACAGTGATTTAAGGCTCTGAGCTGCAAATCTGGTGACATCCAGCAGACCAGACCTGGGTTTGAGTCCCACAGCTTCCACTTGCACACTGTGTGACCCTGAGCAAGTCATTTAACTTCTCTGTGCTCCCAGGTCACTCCTGTAAAAAAGCTTTCAGCTTAGTGTGCTACTCTTGGTTAAACAACTGAAAAAAAAAAAGATCTATTTTTATTTGACCTGCCAGAATTAGTACTTGTAGCTGCTGCAGTGTTTTTCTTGTTGGATACAGATGAAAAATATGTATTCTGTAAATCAGCCATTTGTTTCTTGTCTTCTATGAGTTGTTCATCCTTATCTTTTAGGGGTCCTATTGACTTTTGTACTCCCTTTTTGTTATGGACGTGTGAGTAAAAAGCTTTGTAGTTGTCTTTTGTTTTTGTTGCTAATGTTAATTCATACTCAGATTTTGCTCTCCTAATTTGCTTTTTGACTTTTCTTACTAATGATCTATAATTACTCTGCCTCTCTATGTTATTGTTACCTTTCACATTTTTGTACAACTTATTATTTTTCTTTATTCATTTTTTTATCTTAGGGGTCAGCCATCTCGGTGCCCTCTCCCTTTGCAGTATTTCATTTTTTTGTGGTATTTTAATATTCATCTTGTTTCATTTTTTGGGAAACAGATCCCACATTCTTCCTACTGATTTATTTTCAAACTCCTGCCACCAGTTCCAGTTTGCCATATTATTTCTCATGTTGTGAAAATCTGCCCTTTCAAAATTTAGCACTTTAGTGTCTCCTGTTTGTTTCAGATTTATTTTGTTTATTTCAAATGATACAGTTTGATGGTCGCTATTACCTAAAGGTGCTGTAGTCTTACAGCTTCTAACGGTGTCTCCCATATTTGTTAATATGAGGTCTAGTAGATTTTCCCCTCTGGTGTTTTCACTGACTGCCTGTTCCAACCCTACTTGTTCAAATATTTCTAAGTAATTTTGTTTGTTTCTATTTGAACTCTGTAAAGTTAGCCAGTCTATACCTGGCAGGTTAAAATCTCCCATTACAGTTATTCTATCAGTGGGATTTAGGTCCTGAATGTATTTCTGTTGGGCTAAATTATTTTCTTGTTTAATTGCTGGAGGCCTGTAAATCACTCCCAAAACAATCTTAGGGGCTTTGTATGGGGTTAATTTTGTCCAGATTTGTTCTAGTTCATTTATGTCCAGATTGATTTCCTCTCCTGTGATTCTAGAATTAAGCCAGTACAGGCCACCTTCTTGCCCCTTTTGGACAATGCAAACATCATATATAACAACAGCACAATTACAAACCTCTACAAGCTGGACACTCTTTTCCACCACGCTATCTGATTTATAACTAGTGCTCCAGCCAGAATTCCCCATTGCACCCTGTACAAAGAGGTGAACTGGACCTCGCTTTCAACTAGGAGACTTATCTACACTTCTACTTGGATATTTAAAATACTACTAAATAAGCTGCCCCTCTACAGTACCTCTGCCATCAATCAATTGCAGAGTGTTATTCCCTTAGGAAATGTGCATATATGTCCTTGGTTGTACCCAAATTTCGTAGTTGCTATGGTAAGGCAGCCATGAGTTATGTCATCCCCCACCATCTGGAATAAACTCCAATCCACACTTTTAGACATTAATTCCACTAAATGCATTCAAAAGGATTATTAACAAAATCAATATCAATATCGAATCCTGCCATTGCACTTTATTTCCTTTTTTAAAACCTTATATTTACCTCTCTTGTTTCCGTTTTGCCCCTCTCTTGGGCAGTACTGTTTAATACCATGCACCTATATTATACTGTTATTTGCTAGGCCTTACTGGTGTAATCCACTGTGCTTTGTGTCTGATAACTGTACTGCCATTACACGCATTATGTATTCTATACCGATGTACCTATGTATTGTAAACAACTGCTCTTTGTGTCTGATATTTGTACTGCTACCCATTACTCATTGTGTCTGACATTTGTACTGCCAATTTTATGTATAATGTACCCTATACCAATGTACCTATGTAACATATTGTTGTTACGTTTTGTCTTGATACTGTAATTTTTTCTTTTTGCTAAATATATTTAAAAGGGACATCCTTGCAAATGACCTTGCTCAATGGATCTCATCCCTTCACAATAAACTGAACTGAACATCATACATGTGACCAAGGTGCTTTGCAGACTGAAAGCTGCAAGGCTGACAGTTAAGCTATACAAGTGTTAGATACCAATGGCAGAGATGGCATACCTGGGTCATAGACCTCAAGTACCTCAAGGGAATCAACAAAGTCCAAGAGGGTAGCATCTTTCACAAAAAGAGGTGTGCAAGAAAAAGGGGGCACAATTTGAAGATGGGGGGGTGGCTCAGAGGTAATTTAAGGAAGTATTTTTTCACAGAGAGGGTTGTAGATACATGGAACAGCCTTCCAGAGGAGGTTGTGGAGTCAAAAACAGTGGTGGAATTCAAGCATGCATGGGACAGTCATAAGGCAATTCTAGGGGTTGGGGTAGGAAGAAGTAGGCTGCTGGTTAACTAGGATCTGCAGCTTATCCATTAGGTAGGGAAATGGGCAGACTGGGTGGGCTAAGCAGTCCTTATCTGCCATCAAATTATATGTTTCTATACGGTAGGCAGTCTGAGACAGCAAGGATTGAGGTATATCTGTGATGCACCATGTCCAACACTAAGAAAAAGGTGAGGGTATTTCTGAAAACTGCAGGGTATTACCACAGATTTGTGAAAAACATTAGCAGCATAGCAGACATCAATAAAAAGAGAAAGCTAAAAAAGGTCCCATGGATGGAAAGATGTGAGGAGGCATTCAGACAACTAAAATAGGCATTATGTTGGGGGGTGCTGCACACAGACAGTGGGCTGGCTTTAAGACTGGCAGTCCTGCAGTGTACTGATGCAGGGAGTTCACCTTTACAGGTGTACTATGCCTACAACCAGGTGAACTGTACTAGGATCAGTTGCAGATTTTGGCACATGTACATGGCCTGCAGCCAGCAGTAGCCCTTTGTTCAGTGCGACTTGTCCCACCCGCAAAGAGGAAACTTTAGGGGGATTTGGAGGAAGCTCGGCAAGATTCAGAGGAATAAGCCTGCCCACCCTGGTAAGGGTGGACAGGATTAAGCCTTGGTTGACCCAGTACCTGGACAGTGCTGCCACCACCTGTTGGAGGAAGGGTTCACAGTTGGCTTCAGGATTCAGTATTCAGGTCCTTGGCATAGGAGCGAGGCACAGAACTTGAAATCAGCATGGGACCATCCACAGGTGGTCTGGGAAAAACTGGAGAAAGAGAGGTGCCTGGGGTGGGTGGGCAGCTCTTTTGCCTCCCCACCACTACCTAATCTGAGGGTGTCCCCATTGGTTAGTGCCAAATAAAGCACCTGTGGAATTTAGAATGATTAACCATCTTTCTTATCCTGAAGACAACTCAGTAAATGATCACATTGATCAACAGGTCTATTTCCAGTCTGACACCATGGGAGTGGTGCATACCACAAATTGCAAACTGGGGCCAAAAGTCAAGTCAAGTTTATTGGAGGAATTACTCCATTGAGCAGGCTTATTCACATGGAGGTCGTGAACATAAATCAGTAACATATACATAAATCAGCAACATGTACAGAGAGATGGCAGGGAATAGTACAAACAGTCTTGGAACATAATTAACATACAGCACCAAGGTACAATTTATACAGGACATATGCAATATATGCAAAATAAACAATATATACAATATTTACAAAGTAAAACTATAAATTACCTAGTATACTAGGAGGCTGCGAGACCGAGAATTTGAACACAAAGCCCTAGTGAATAGAAGAGGATGAAAGAATAGTAAAAGGGATCAAGGTGGGATATAACAGGAAAGGTGGGAGCGGGGAGGGTGAGGGAAAAGGAGGAGACAATGGATAAAAGGTGCAAGTCAAGGCTTAGGCCTAGCAGCAGCTGCATATTTCTTTCACATTTCTTGTGACTACTTTAAAGAAATTAACAAGATCCTGTAGGGGACCTCATGTGAATTTTTGTATTAAAATGTCTGCTGTTCAATATTCAGTTTAAGGCAGTGTACATACCTGGTGCTGACAACAGAATTGCTGATGCTTTATCTTATTCACAGTGGCAGAGATTCTGGCTCCTGCAGTCGCGCAGCAGCCACAGATGGTACCTCCCTTTTTGTGGAGTGTGGTGACCTGGTGAGTTAGAGATGCAAAGGTAATTCCATTGCACCAAGGACTAGGGAAGTATATTGCCAGGGAGTGGAACACTACCTGCAGGTGCGGGTAGAGGCTGGATAGCCCGAGAGCTGACTAATTCCACTGTATCAGCTGTGCAGTTACGTCATGCTGGCTAGGCAGAGGGGGTTGTCGCTGGAGGTGGTAAGAAGCCTTCTCCCTGGCATGTCATGGTTTTCCCATGTAATGGGGTCATAGACAACACTAGGGATTTCAAGATGAGGAAAGTCCTGGAAGGGGGTGGAAGTCGCAGGCTTCACAACCGGACAGGTGGAGTCCCATCACCCCAGCAATCCTGTCACAGATTTAGGGGGCCTTGATTTGGGTCTGCTGGAGTCCTTACAAGGTGAGGCTGTTTGACACAATGTTTTTGGTCACTTTTTGTAGAGCATTTATGGTCTCAGAGTTTACACAGCCAATACAGAACACTGGGAATTCTGGCATACTACAAGGGAACATAGTGGCCTGGGAGGAAGGGATCTGGTGTGAGTAAGGGAGAGTAAGACAGATCAGAAAAAGGAGCTCTAGTGAAGGCCCCTTCAGGGGCATGGTGGCAGGTAACAGAAAGGGTCCAGCTCACATGGCCTCATGCCAAGAGAGGGGGAAGACTTTCCTCCAACATAAGAATGGCCAGCCAGTGACTGCTTACCAGTTTCAGTATATATTGAACAAGGCCATTCTGTAGGCAGGGTTTGGCATGACAGAGTATGGCATGCATTCCTTTTGTATTGGGGCAGCAACAAATGCTAGGAGCCTGGGTTGGGTGGATGGGGAGATCCAGTCATTGGGACACTGGAAGTCCCAGGCATTCTTGAGGTGCATCTGCCCGCATTTGCAATAACTTTCTGTTGTCTTTTCCAGGGTCCCTGATGGCACGGAAGACCATATGGATATGTGGTCATTTCTTCGTCTCACTTGGGTGCAGCGAGCAGCCACCAGGCCAGGGGAGTAACCTAGTGATACCTTGCCAGATGGCTCAAGTCAGATGGTTGAGCACAAAGGGCATGTGCTGGAGTGGATTGCTTCCAAGGTTGAGGGAGGAAGTGAGGACTCAGCGGAGCCCAGATGTGTTGGTGGTACACCTCGTGGTGAAGATCTGGAAGCCCAGAAGGTGGTAGACCTGCTGCTGGCAATGAAGGAGGACCTTCATACCATCAGAAGCTGGTGGTCTCTATACGATCCTCATCTGGTCACAACTGATACAGAGGCAGTACTGGCCACATGCTGAGGGTGTAGAGCCAATTAACAGAGCATTAATTTAAATCAATAGAGAGATGAGGGCCTTTATGGAGGCCATAGGAGGGACCATGAGGTCCTCCCACCAGTTAATGGTGGGGATGACACCAGTTAATGGTGGGGATTAAGGGAAGTTATGGAAGAAGGTTTAGACATGATATTAGAGGCAATGGCACAGGTCTTGGAGGAGCTGTTGAAGCAAGCAACTTGGGGAGTTGATGGAGTCTGTCCTGTGACAGCTTGGAAGGATCACAGACCAAAGGAACAAGGAATAGGAGGGGGGAATGAGCCAAATTCCTCTAAAGGGCTCATTGCCTACCCTGGTCAGCATGAGTATGGAGGACTGAGGCCCCAGACCTGGACAGCAGTGGTCACGGTCCATCTTCATCAGGTATACTGCAAGGATGGGGGGCAGCTGCAGGAGCCTTGGTCATACAACCATACCTAGTACTGCATCAGGCAATTGGACACACACCCTGGGTGGTCTTGGATTGAGGGCCAGTGTATGACAGGGTCTGATGAGGGACATATCCTCTCTGCTGCACATGCTGCTTGTAAGTGTGCTAACATCAATAAAGGCATGGCAGTGGCCATTTCTCCAAGATCTGTGTCTGTATGTTTATTACAGGAAAGGGAAATGGAGGGCTACCAGACAATAGAGAAGCTGAAAATGTATAGCAACAGCTGGGCGTTGGTCTAGGGGTCTTCCTTCCTGGATCTGAGAGGGGAAGAGAATAGGAGGCCTCCCTCTAGGGCAGGGGATGGTAAGATCAGCAGCCAAAGAGGAATTCTCAGCAGGGCTACCCACAGGAAGGTGGCATCCAGGGATGGGAGGAGAAAGAGGGGTCTAAGAGAGTTGGTGGCCAGCAACTCTCCCTCTTTCTTCTCCTGTCATTTGGATCCCCACCTGCCCACCCTCATAAAAGCAGGGTAAGAGGGCCAGGGAGTTAGGGCCCTCTTTTGACCAGTAGGGGTGATTGCATTTCGGATCGGGGAGTGTCTTTTCTCCATTTTCCTTCTAAAGGGCTTTTTCTTCTTGGTTTTTCACCTCCCCCCCAAAGGGTGTTAAAACACAGGCAGTGGTGTAAGGATACAGTGGATAGGATGTAGAACAGATGGCAGAAATGGTAATAAGGCACAGGATGCTTCAGCAATGTTGCAGTCATGTGCAGTGGCTCGGGAGGATCACAGACCAAAGGAACAAGGAAAAGGGGGGGGTCAAATTCATCTGAAGGGCTCGTCGTTAACCCTGGTCAGCATGAGGGTGAAGGATTGAAGTCCTGGATCCAGACAGGAAAAGTCATGATCCACCTTCATCAGGTATCCTGCAAGGACAGTGGTGCCAGATTGGGGGGGGCAGCTGCAGGAGCTGTGGCCATATGACCCCACCTAGTACTGCTTCAGGCAATCAGACACACACCCTTGGTGGCTTTGGATTGAGGGCCGGTGTGATGGGGCCTGATGAGGGGCGTAGCCTCCCTGCTGCACACGCTGCTTGTTAGTGTATGCCAACATCAATACTGTAAATGCATGGCTGTGGCCATTTCCTCCAAAATCTGTTTCTGGGTGTTTATTCCAGGGAAAGGAGAATGGAGAGCTACCAGACGATGTCCCTGAGAAAGCCTGTGGAGTACAGAAACAGAATTTAAGTAACAGGGTGAGAGGTTTTTGTGTTTGTAATTATTTCTGTTCAAAATTGCTTATTTGTTACATTTCCAGGAATAGTTGTATGTCCCTTAGTTTGTTACATCCTGTAAATTTAGTGTGAATATTAGATAATGACTGCTCATCAATTTTTTTCAGTGTTGATGACCAGTTATTATTGCTGTGATAGCTGGCTGGTTATTACAGCAAACACGTGGGTTTGAACAAAGGAGCTGTGCTCGAGACTCACTGTCTCACTCTGTCTGGAGCACAGCAGTCCATTCCTGATTGCAACACTTTACTTACAAAAGTAAAAGATATAAATGATCTTCCTCTAACTCTAACTAAGTATCCGGAACAGAAAGAAAGCAAAGTAAACTGGTAACCCTAAACACAGCTGTGCTCAGGACTGGGTAACTGTGTCTCGAGCGCAGCACTCTCTGATTTGCTGTCCTTGTCAGTGAAGCTGACACAGTGCCATTCAATAGTATCAGTCAGCGTGGTTTCTTCTAGTTATTTATTTTTAATAACCTCTCAAAACATGCAGCTCTCTTTCTATCAGGTTTTCTTTAGGGCCAATTACAAACATCTGTTGTGAGTTTACCAGATTATAAATAGCAAACACTTCTTTGGTTTTTTTTTTGGTGGGGGATGTTGCTCAGTAATTATATAGAATAAATTATGGGATGGTGTAAATACTCAAATTTAATACACACCCTTGGTGTTTGATGCTTGATGAACCCCTCAAGCTTTGCTCTTGGGGTTTATGTAGCATCACACACCTCAGGTGTGTATTAAATTATTTTTTAATTACTGGTCTTCATTTTTTATATTCGATAACAAGACTTTTAAATTCCATTACAACTGCCCAGCTGATATTTTGGCACATAACCGGTGGTTAGAATCAGTGCCTGTCAATCCAGCTAGTGCTACACAAAGCTCATTGGGTCATAGTCTGTGTGTGTTTGGGCTGAACATCTCACCCAACATGGCAGCTCCATTCCTCCATTACCGAGCACCCGCACTCATCCTTTCCATCACACTGTGATGACCCTGACCAGTAACTTTTCAAATATTTTTAATATCTATCTGTTTAATCCTGCCTTCACAACTTATAAAATCTATCTGGTTGATCCTGCCATTCGTGCTCCTCTAGCAGAGCTCCAACACACAGCAGCTGCATCACCAATGGACTGCAGCTCACTACCTAACTTCACATATTGTGGTTTGTACTGTAATGAAAAATAAAAAGTAAACAAAAACAAATGAATGCTTGCACTGGAAAGGCAGAGACAGAGAGACAGGCAGTGTGTGTGTGTGTGTGTGTGTGTGTGTGTGTGTGTGTCTATAAATGAGGACTAGTAATTAAATAAAATAATAATGGGTGTGTAAAACTAGAATTTTACACACTGTTGCTGTGGGATGCTTTTAAAACCACTCGAGCCTCACTCGGGTTCATGTAGCATCCCACACCTCAGGTGTGTGTAAAATTCGGTTATGCACACTCACCCATGTATTATTCTATATAATAACTGGTTAGCTGATTATCAACTGTAGCTGCAAACCCCATTATACATAGGTGACTATACACAGCCATGTATAACGGAGTTTGATTATACACATATGTGTATAATCACCTGGGTATAACAGAGTTTGATTATACACATATATGTATAACGGAGTTTGAGTAAGCATCTTTTTCAAACATTCTAAAATCACTCTCATGCTAGAGCTACTGGCTCCTCATGCTGTAAGCTCATCTGTCAACTTGATTGCGCTAACCTTACTAAAACTGCTGAGTGGGAATTTAACTTATATGTGGCTGAAGAAAGACACATTTCTCACAGAAACAAAAATTAACCGGTGGTCTACTAACATCTGTCTACCAGCCTGAAAAATGGCACATTCATCATCATTTCAGCAACCTAGTGACCTAGAAAGACAAAAATTCATAGAGCAGCAAGAAAAAAGAAACACTATAAGAAAAACCAAGACCGACATTAGGCTGTTTAACAAGTGTATCTCCAACAAAAAAATCAAAGGATGCAGCACCTCCAGCGGCACTGCGATTAGCCAGCTTCACCAGGAGCCAGCTCCCCATTGGCTGCATTCCATAGCCAGGGCTCCTCATTGGCTCTTCCACTAGCCGGTGCCGAGTCTTAAGCTAGACACCCTTTGTCTTTTCTCTGACTTCTTTCTCTGACTTGTTTTTCTCCCACCCCACGCCCGCCCCTGCACTCTTTAAATACTCTTTTCTTACTTCTTTCCCCAGCCCTCTTGATGTGCCTGCCTCCCATCAGTAGTTTACCAAGTGCCTCTCAAATCTTAAAGAGCCCATCTTTTTTTAAACACCTTGGAGCCACTGTTACTGATATTTTAGGCTTCCAAAATGCAATTCTTTCTGCTATCTCTCGGCTGCTTAGTAGGTCTGTTCTTCAGCACCCTTGATCATAGAACTGTGCACACAAACACAGCCCCCTCAATTAAACTGAATTTGTATGAACATCACTTTTTTCCCATTAATTTAGTCTCACTGACCCATACTAAAATCTATGTGCAGCATATTTCCAACCACAGTACTCTTCCCCTTGCTAGTAGGTTTTACCCTTCCCAACTTATATGCCCTCTAACTCCTTATCTGTTTCTATTACCCTTGCAACCTGGGTACTCCTGTATGCTTCTCTGGGTCCCCTTGACCTCACAATATCTGCCTATACTGCCTACTTCCCTACTCCAAAAGAGTTCGGCCTTGCCTACTTAGACTGCTGCTAGGTGCCCTCAAAAAACTCCTCCTGTTGCTGCTTTCATGTTCAGGTAACATTGAATTAAACCAAGGCCCTATTTCCACTAAATCTGCACCCTCTGAGCTAGCCCACTTAAAGGGGATGAGACTCCTACACATTAATGCCTGTAGCCTGTTAAAAAATTTTGATAACATACAGCCTTGGATTTGCCATACGAAACCAGATGTTCTGGTGGTTAGTGAAACCTGGCTAAGAACCCCCACCCTGGACCATGAAATTAATGCTCCTTCCTATAATGTGTTTAGAGCAGATAGAAATACTAGAGGGGTGGGATTGCAATCTACATATGTAATAAATTCATAGCCTCTTTAAATGATTCCACTACTAGGTCCAAAGAATGTGAAAGCCTTACAATAAAGGTCCAACTTTCTCCATCTGTGTCACTGTTCATAATCTGGTGTTACAGACCTCATTCGGAGGGCTTGAGCTGATGGGACATTTGTGCAAAACCCTAGACTCTCTGTCTTCAGAGGTGATCATCATGGGTGACCTTAACCTTAATTGGTTTTCCTTTAGCTCCAAGCCACTAAAGGACACCTGTGATGCTTATGGTCTTACCCAACTCATTACTGAGGCTACCCAACCAAATTTAAAAAATCCAGCACATAGTACTCTGCTTGACCTAATTCTTGTAAATAAACCCCACTTCATAACTCATTCCAACATGCTCTTCAATGACATAAGTGACCATTGTACAATAGGTTGTGTGAGGTCTGTCCCTAGACCTACCTTCACCTCAAAGTATATCTTTAAAAGATGCCATTGCAATTTTGACCACTATGCCTTCCTCTTAGACCTTCAGTACTCCTTGTGGCAAGACTTCTACCTTGTCCCTACTGTAGCTGAGGCCTATACATTGTTCCAGAATATTGTCCTTGATGTTATAAATAGACACGCACATCTAGTTAAAATTAGAACTAGGCAAATCATGTCCTTGGTTCACCACCAGCCTGAAAACTGCACTACATAATAGGGATGCTCTTTGGAAAAAGGCACGGAAAACTAAACTGCCTACTGACTGGGCTGCTTTTAGACTGGTGAGGAACTAATGTACAAAGCTAAGTAGGGCCAAGAAAGCTAAATACTTCCATTTGGAGTTGGACTTTTCAACCAACTGCCCAGCCAAATTCTGGAGAACATTAAAGGATACTGAAGGACACATCCCGGCTAACTCTCTCCCAGAAAAAATCTCCTCTGGTGGTACCTCAACTACCAACAAGCAGAGTATTTTGGACCTCCTAAACAACCACTTTGCAACCGCTGGGTTAGCTTTCAACATTTCTCCTGCTAATAAACTGTGCACACAGTTCCATGCCCAAGACTCACCTAGCCTAGACACAAATGCCCCAGCGCACATGCATCTTTTCTTTCTGCCTTGTTACCTTTAAGCAAGGAAAAATCTTCTTCTGGAACTTGACATCAGAAAAGCACAGGTGCTGATCAGATAAATCCTTCTTCTTAAAACTTGGTTGTCATGTCCTGACTGCACCATTACCCACCTCTTCAATTTGTCCCTTGCTCAGGGTGCTATCCCTTCAATATGGGAAATTTGGTGAGCTGTATGATAGCAATAACTAAAGACGCATATCTCTTCTTCCCATTCTTCTAAAATACTTGAAAAATAGCCAATTCTCAGCTAACAAAACATTTGGAATCTTCTAATTTGCTTAACCCATTACAGTCTGGTTTCAGACCGAATCAGCACAGTATCCATACTTGTCAAGGTGCCCACTGACTGGCAAATCACACTCGATTCCAAAAGCCATGTCTGTTCTTTATTCCTTGACCTGAGTAAGGCTTTTGATATGGTGAACCATGACCTGCTACTTCTCATTCTTCGTAACATCAGTCTTGACTCATCTGCCTTGCAATGGTTCACTAGTTATCTCATTGGCCGCCAGTGCAAGTCAAGTCAGAAGGGGACCTCTCTTCACTGAAAATGCTTCTGAGAGGTGTGCCTCAGAGGTCTATTCTAGGTCCTTTACTTTTCACGATCTTTAGTAACAACATTAACTCTGGTATTAAATCAGCAAACATCCATCTTTTTGCCGAAGATACTGTCCTGTACATAGCCAGGCCTACCACTGAAATTGCCTGCAACAATTGCAATTTGACTTTAATGTACTGCAGCAAATCCTCTTGCACCTAAAACTCCTGTTAAATGCTAAGAAAACCAAAGCCATGCTCTTTTCCCCACATGTCAATGCAATAAACCATTGTCCCTTAGGTGCGTCACTGCAAATCATTACCTTTTGGGAGTCACTGGAGTTTGTGGTCAAGTTCAAATACCTGGGCTTCTGGATTGATCATAAACTTTCTTTTGTAGAACATATTGAAGAACTGTAAAAAAAATTAAGACAACGACGTGGCATCTTTTTCTGTATTAACCACTGATTAACACAGGATGCCAAAACAAGACTGGTTCAAATTACCTTTCTACCTCTCCTGGACTACATTGACTTTCTGTATGGCCATGGTCCCAATACTGCTCTATACACGCTTGACACCCTTTACCACAGAGCATTAAGATTTATTACTGGAGTGCAGTACTCCACCCGTCATTACTCCCTTTATTCTAAATTAGGCTGAAAGTCACTTACATTTAGAAGACTAAAAAGATGCAGCCATTTGGATTTATAGAGCACTTATCAACAAGCTTCCCCAATACATTTCAGATTGTTTGCCAACTTGTACTGCTGGAAGCTACTCTCTGAGAAGCCTCTCATATATTATGCTCATTACCCCTAGAGTCAGAAAGCTTTTTGGTAGATCCTCCATACGTCATGCCCTTCCTGTCCTTCGGAATAATCTACAAAAAACCTTGAAGCTAGTCATCTCTGTTAAACTGACCACATTCAAAAATCTGTTTTCACATTCTTTCAGTGAAACTAGTAATTTCTTCCTTAACTTTCTGTATGCCTAGAAACTTGCAGCTTTGACTCTACACTTTATACCCATGGCTTGTATGACCTGCTGCGCCCCTCGCCTCTATTCTTTCATCTATACCTGTCTAGTTACCTCTTCAACCCTTCAAGGGTATCATTACTGTGCCCTTTCTCCTTATGTTGATTGTTGTTTAGTTAGCTCTAGTATATAGCTGAATTATATTGTGAACTGTAATGCTGATGACTCCATCTTACTTTGTATTTTTAGCTGACCTATGTTCACCTTACCCAGGTCCACTTTGTAAATGAGTCTTTCTTTTTTTAATTCAAGTTTATTGACAATATTTAGGTACATTCTCACAATCAATTTAATTAGCATTCCATCGATAGTATTTCTGTCACTACATTTGTTATTATCACTTGTACAGTAAGTCTCAGTACACGCTTAGTATGTAAGTTCTATGACCTGATTTAGTCCTAGACAGGAAGGGCTTCAGTCCCTCTCAAGCTGTTCGTGCCATCCTATGAGCCTCCTTTAAGCAGCGGACTAGGCCTCTATCCCCTCTTCCTCCTTCCAAGCAGGTTCTCCAACCACCCTCGCTCCTTCTCTAGATGACTCTTTTGACCCTATGTTATGATATGATTAGCTATTTCTTCCTTGTCTTGTGGTTCTCCACAACTCCCATCTAGTCCACCTCCTCAAGTGTACCGAGGTTCTGTTATTAATTTTATATGTGAGTTCCTCCAAGTCTGCTATGGTGTTCACTATTGATATCCATTCCCCTATGGTGGGAGGGGTGGGAGAGAGCCATTTCTTCATGATGGCCTTGTGTGCAGCCGTAGTCAGAATGGACCACAGGTACTGTGAGTCAGGACCTCGTATCTCCCTAGGCGGCAGTCCCAGGATCAATTCTGGCCACTCTAACCTACTCTGCACTGAAAATAGCTCTGAGATTGCCCTCATAATATCTCCCCAATAACTCAGTAGTACCTCACAGGTCCAGAAAATATGTAAATGGTCTGCTCAAGGCTCCAGCACAGCCCTCCAACACCGGTCTGATACCTCGGGATTTCTTTTACTTATTACTTGAGGAGTAAGGAAATATCTGACCTTCACTCTCCATGCAAATTCTTGCCAGTATGGAGATTGAGTTGTCTGGTTAGTCAGGGAGAAAATTCTCTCCCAATCTGACTCACCCAGCCTCTGTGTGGTGTCTTGTGTCCACTTAATCTTAATTTTGGTTAACGTGTCTTCCTTTAATGTTGATAGGACTTTGTAGAGTTGGGAGATCATTCCTTTCTGATTGGTTACTGTTACTCCCTTCTGTATAGCCTCTATTAAGCGCCCCGCCCTATCTGAATTCGCGTCCTTTTTCTTTATCCTAAGTATATAGTTTCTAACTTGTAAGTATCTAAAGTGGTCCAAGTTCTGCAGATTATAATTGTTTTTAAGGGAGGCAAAATCTAAAAGGTCTCCCACCTTGACAGTATTGGGGAGGAACCTGAGACCCAAGCGCCCCAGGTCAGGAACGCTTTATCCAGCTGTCCTGGGATGAAATCTGGGTCCCGAGATAGTCTCCTCAATGGCCATAGTGAGTTTCTGAGATTGAATTTTGCCATATTCTATGAAGTGCTCTAGTTGCATCCCTAACCGAGGACAGTTGTGAAGGGGGCTCCTTATTTGGAATGCGTGCTATTAGGGCATGGTCCAAGGATTGCGAGCCCCTTCCTTCCCCCTCTCCCCTCTCCATGAGTTTCCATGCCATAGAAGCAGTGGGGTTGGACCAGATCATGGCATTTTTTAATTGGGCTGCCAAGAAGTAGTCTTCGAGATCCGGAAGAGACTGCCCCCCCTTCCCCGATGCGTTTGAAGTATCCTTAAACCAATCCTAGGTTTTTTGGAGTTCCACAAAAATTTAGTTATCATTCTATTCCATACCTGAAAGGTCACCCTGTGTATGAAGAAGGGTATACTTTGAAATAAGTACAGAAATTTTGGGAGTACATTCATGCAGAGAGTTTGTATCCTTGAGTACATTGAAAGTTTAACAATGACCATCGTCAAATCTTTCTGGAGGGTGGTTATTAAGGAGAGTAGTTCGCCTAACAGCTGGGAAAACTGTTTTGTGATGTAAGTCCCCAGATATTTCAGCTTTTTGGCCTTCCAATTTAGCGGAAAAGGGTGAGATCTCAGGATTGGTTTGTAATTGAAGGTGAGAACCTCTGTCTTATTTTTATTAAGAGAGTAGCCTGCATGGCTACCAAACTCTTGGAGTATTGTCCAGACCTTTTATGGATTGGTTGGTTGTTTAAGGCTAAGGAGGACATCATCTGCGATAGGGAGATTTTCTTCTGAAAGTTATCCATTTGCACCCCCGATACCTCCTCCGCCCTCCTCACTGTCTCTGCCAGTGGCTCTATGTAAAGAGCGAACAGGAGCGGCTATAGCGGGCATCCTTGACGAGTGCCCCTTCCTAGGTCGAATCTGTCGGAAATGCCTCTGTTCACTCTAACATAAGCCTGCGGTTTATAGTAAATCGCCCGGACGACATTTATAAATGAGAGGGGGAAACCTCTGTGCTCTAAAACAGCAAATAGAAAGCTCCATGATACTTTATCGAAAGCTTTTTCAGCGTCCAAACTCATGAGGCACGTTGAAGTTTTTGATCTTTGAATAGCGTCTATTAAGTTTATCGCCGCCCAAACGCTGTCTGGAGCCTGACGGCCCAGGACAAAACCTGTTTGGTCCAAATGTATTAGTTTAGGTAATATCAAATTTAACCTCGATGCAATTATTGCTGTAAATATTTTATAATCAGTGTTTAATACGGAAATAGGTGGTATGATTCGCAGTATGCCGGATCTTTACCTTCTTATGAATCACTGAGATCGTGCATATTGCCAAGAGGGGGATCGCCTCACCTGTCCATACCTGCCAATACCTCTGATAGAAGAGGGAAATCTCACCTTCAAAAGTCTTGTAAAATTCTGCACCAAATCCATCGGACCGGACATTTAGCTGTTTTCAAGTTTTTATTGTATATTTAATTCAGAGACAGTTATTGGGCTGATGAGTGCTTTGATTCCTGTGAGGAGAGAGGAGGGAGAGGGACAGTCTCCAAGTATCTCTTTTTCTCTTGAGGGGAGGTCATCTCTTGAGATGAGTATAGTTTGATATAGTAGGTCCTAAAGGCCTTCATTATCTGCGAGGCTTGAGTGGTCTCTTTGTTGTTATCGTTAGATTTTATTTTAGTGATGGTCGCCTTCGCTAAGTTTTGCCTGAGTCTGAAGGCTAACATTTTTGTTCCTCTCGAGCCACCCTCGTAGTATTTTTGCTTTAGATAAAACAGGGCTTTCTCTACCTCAGAGTTTTGTATTTTTTGAAGGTGTTGCATGTTCTCCTTAATTCTTTCTTCTCTGTCTGGATCCCATTTAATTTTCTGCTGCCTTTCCAACTCCTGAATTTGAGAGTTTAGCTCTTTCTGTCTTTGAACTGTTATCTTTTTTTTTGTGGGTGGCTATCTGAATTAGTTTGCCCCGTGCCATCGCCTTCAAAGAATCCCACAGTATCTGTGGGGATATGCCCGTGTATTATTTTCCTCTAACGATTTTTGAGGAACTGTTTAAGCTCCTCTACTGTTTCTTTATTTTGGAGTAGAGAAGTGTTCAGCCTCCAAAGAGTTTTTTTCTAGTGAGACCCAGGTTTATCTCCACAAACAGCGGGAGTGGTCCGACAAAATTGATGTTCCCACCCACATCAAGTAAAGAGGGAAGGTCTCTTGTAAAGCCAAAGAACATATCTAACCTCGAGTATATAATGAAACCTCGGGAGTAACATGTAAACTCCTAGCTGTCGATATCTCTCCCTCCACACATCTACCAGCCTGGGCTGCCGAGTGAGCGCCGTGAAGGCTTTAGCCTTACTTATTTCGGTCTGGGAATTTGAGATGTGGTATCCATTCCTCTATTGAGGATTATGTTCCAGTCCCCACCCACAATTGCTATACCTCTCTGCCTTCTGCCACCAGTTGTAAAGGGCAGAGTAAGAGGAGATCGAGAACCTGGTGGGACATATACTTAATCAGTGTGATTATCTGCTCTTGCAGTGTTCCTATTATCAAAATGAATCTCGCTCTGATCCCAAACACCTCCTCACCTGTAGGGGAATCCAGTCGAGAAGGACCGCCACCCCCCTCTTCCTCCCACTTATCAAGGAGGAGTGGAATACATGAGGAAAAGCTGGGCACTTTAATTTCTGTGCCTCTGGAGGGGTAAGGTGAGTCTCCTGGAGGAAGGCCACCTCACACCTCTGGGCTCCCAGATATCTCTGCAATCTCTTCCTCTTAATAGGACTTGAGCAACCGTTCAAGTTGAAGGAGACTATCCTTGTGCAGTGATTATTCATCATAGTAATTTCTCTGAAGCTTACATCCTGACCAGTGAGACACTGTATTTCTAGTGAAAACTTTAGAATCTTGTATGTACCTTGCCTTATTCGCAACCGAAAAAACTCATAACAAGACAACTTTTCTTTAACTTTAACATAAAGTACTTCAACCATTTAAATTTTTGCTTCAGCATAATCCCGCTTTCTAGCCATAAGCAACCTGAATGTAATAACACCGTGCAACAAAATTCCTGAGCCACGAAATTCTAGCTATATGTGGTTGGCTTCAAGGTGTGGCTGAGTGAAAAACTCAGCAGAGGAGGTAGTCCTTACTGGACCTATTGGGGAGCTCTGTGGCAATGAGGTTCCCTTTGCCACATCATATGGTCTTTATTGTGGCTATCCTCTTGCCGGTCACCTTTCTGGGATGCCCCATGTCAAACGTCCAATCCTCTCTCCCTTAGGTACCATTCCTTCTCCCCAGACTAAATGGGCTGAGGAGGGGGAGACTGGCTGAAAACTATTTAATCGCCCTCAGTCTGTGAAGTAAGGGTTTCTTCCTCTTCCCTTCCCTCCTTCCCTCTTTCTCCCTTTCACCCATCCCTTCTCTATCTTTTCTCTCCTTCTCTTTTATTTCCGCTCTCCCCCCCCCTTCCCTGGTCTAAGCAAGATTCAGGTTCTTTGAACTCCCCAGTGACCCCGTCTATTAACTATCCTATCTTCCGTAATCCAAGCCTGCCTAACTCAACATGGACCTCATATATCAGAGGTCCGAGTATGCTCTGATTTGGAAGGTATTTCTCTGACTGGGAGTACCCAGATTTCTGCAGTTTCCTTAGAAATTCAAAATAGTATCCCTTCTAACCTCCATTTTTGGACCTCCCGGCGAATACCGAGATTTATATTTGCAAGGGACACCAGGCTGGCTCTGGTTCAGAATACATCATTCCTTATACCACCCATCCCACCCACTAGCTCAGGAAGGAACTGAGTCGTCCTGTTCTTACCAGAGTATCTGAGGCTTACGACTGTCCTCAGTGGACGGCACGTCACCTCCAACAATCAGAGCCCCGATTTTCCTTGGTTATCCTCCTTCCCCCACCCTCCCTTTTTGTTTGTGTATGGCTTCCACAAAGTATCCTGGTTCTATTTCTCCCCTTTAGTAGCCAGATCACCTACGAGCGGAGGGCCCCCCAGCCCCTCGCCCTTCCCCCAGCTGAGACAACAAATCAGGGTATTGATGGGATATCCAGTACCTGGCCCGGGAAACAAGTATCCAGTGTCTTCCTCCCTGTCCCCCATCCTCAGGACCCCAACCTTGTGTTAAATAACTCACCCTTGGCCCAAAATATTTCTTCAGCTTTCTAGACATCATAGGAAAATCTTAGGTCTGAGCTCATTGGTGCCTGCTTTAAATCGCTGGGCCCGAGGACACGGTGTAAATCCCTGTACAAGTTAGCCCCTCCCCATCCCACCACCGTGAATAACATTAAGTTAAATTCTGACCTAAAGGATCAATGACTCAACACTGTCTAAGCAGGCCACAGTAATTCCCCAGTAGAGATAAAAAAGCAATGTAATGAGATGGAAGTGAATCCGGCTGTACCTCCGAGGTTGGTCAGGCCACTCTCTCCCACCATCCCGGTGTTGCGAGATTTCTATTACATGAGTAGCGAGACGTCTCTAAGGTCACCCAGTCTGAAAGGGGGGGGCACAGGATTCGTATCCCAGACCAGAGAAAATAATTCAGTGCCAAGGTGGCCACCTTTTTGTACTGCTAGGCTCAACAAATGCAGGAGGCATTTATATCACTTCAGCCCACGTGACCGCTTGTCTGGAAACCGAGAAAACAGTAAGGAGCATGTCCAAATTACATGGAATGGGTTTCTGTCGCCAGAGGCTCCAGCCCCGAATCCAACCTCCTTTAGCCTCCCGATCTTCAGCGACAGGAAGGAGCACCAGGACCCAGGCGACTCAGAAGGGGTTCACCGGCCTTTAATAGATTTCAAGGTGTCAGAGAACCCAGCGCCAGCACCCTTCTCCAGCTCATTTTGCCTTATTACATTGAGCTTCAGTGGCATGTCAGGGCTCAACCTCTAGTCGCCTCATAGAGTGGGTAACAGCTGAGCCCTCCGCTTCCTTCCCCCACGTAAACCCAGGGTCTCCTCCAATCAGAACTAAGATGCATGAGGATCTTAGGTAGGCTAGGAGTGAGCAAAAAAAAAACCCTCTCAATCACTGCCCTCCACACCCGATACCCGCGACTCCCACCCGACCCCACCCACAACTGATCACAGTCTAGGCCGAATAGTCCAGACCGAGAGGTCGGGAGTTCCAACACAGTTCATCTGGGAGAGAAGCAAGAGAAAGCAAAAGTTCAGTTAGACCTTCACTGTTAACTTTCATCTTGGGCTGTGCTTGATCCGCCGCACCTCTACTTGGTCGGACGATTCTTCTTCCGCTTGGTGATCCAGGAACTGTAAGTACATCGCAGCTTTGTTTATCGAGGATGATTCACTGTACTTGCGGATCATCTGAGCGATGTCGGCTCGTAGCGTTGTCATGGGGTTGCGCTGCATGGAGCCCGTCTTCGTCGTTCCCTTTTGAGCTATGGCCCAAGCGGAGGCTATCAGGTCCTTTTCAAGTTTTTCCTTCGTCATTGGAGGAGCATCAATACCAAGACTTTCAAGGTAGGTCAAGGCCCAAGAGATCTTTAAAACTTTATTCCTTGCTGTGTGAGCACTCTGATTTTGGCTGGATGTAAGATCTGTGCTTTAATGCCTTTCAGCCTGAGCTGTTTGATTATGGGCCAGAGCATCTTTCGCGCCTCCTGAACACCAGATGTGTGATCGTTGTCATAGATTATTTTGTGGCCCTGGTACATGACGTTTTTTAGCTGCCAGGCCCTTCTCGGGATGTCCTCTTTTCTTCTATAAGAAGCCATTCTAACAATGAACGAGCGAGGTGTCGCCTCTGGGTTTCTGGGTCGGGGTACTAGCGACCGGTGGGCCCGGTCTATTTCCAAATCTAGCTCTGTCAGAAGCTTCAGCGAACTTCGTAAAAGGGTTTGAATGAAAGCTATGTTATCTGTTTCCTTCTCCTCCAAGCCCTCCGAACCCGTAATGCGGATGTTTGTCTCCTCCTCCCCTTCAGGTCGTCCAGTCTTCGTTGATCTCTCATTCCCTGGCCAAGAGGTACATCATTAGGTGGTCCTGTCTGTCTGACTGCTCCATGGTTTGTGTTAGTCCAAGTTCCAGTTGCTCGTTTATGATCGATCAGATTAAAATCTGATCGGAGCTCAGTAAGTGTATTGTCGATCTTAGCAACCGCTCGGCCATCTGTATTATCATCTGGACTATGTCTTCTTGTCAGAGATCGTGCTGAGGCGAGGCCTGGTGTGGGTCTGAGGTCGCTACCGCGCCTCCGGGATTTCTTCGATATCAGCCTGAATCATCTCCCTTAATTTTGATGGGAGTAACTAGGAGTTTCCCCGGCTTGTTCCTCTTCTGTTTGGCTGGAGATGCCATTCTAAGAGGGCCAATTTGTTTGGATTGTCTTGTGAGGGATCAGAGAGCTCAGCAGCTAAGGCACCATTCCAGTCGGTGACGTCACCGGAAGTCCCGTAAATGAGTCTTTCTCAATGGTGTTTCATCTGGTAAAATAAAGATTGATTGATTGATATTATAAACAATAAAACATGGGGAATTGTGTGTCAACTCAGATTTTGTGCATACCCTCAGTGTGTGATGCCTTGATAAACCCCTCGAGCTATGCTCTCAGTGTTTATGAGGCATCGCACACCTCAGGTGTGCATAAAATCCTCATTACACACAATTCCCCATGCATTATTTTATATGTATTATTCTATATATATATATATATATATATATATATATATATATATATATATATATATATGTGTGTGTGTGTGTATATATATATATATATATATAAAACTATATAAGTGTAATATAGGGACATGTAATCAGGATCCTCAAAATATTGTAACTGTAGAGCGGGTAGCAAAAAGAGTAAGAAGATTGAAGTTGGATGGGGCAGCAGGACCACATGGCATTCACCCACACTTCGTGAAGGAGTTGGGTGATGTGTTGATACCTATTATTACTAAATTGAGACAAAAATCTTTAAGTGATGGTGTGGTCCCTGAGGGGAGGAGGTTGGTACATGTTGTGCCAATATATAAGAAAGGGAAAAGGAGCGATGCAGAGAATTATCGACCAGTTAGTTTGACATCAGTGGTGGTGAAGATTATTGAAGGGGCACTGAGCAATGCAATTTATGAAAGTATGTCAAAGAGGGGTATTTTGGATAAGAATCAGCATGGTTTCATGCCTAATAGGTCATGTGAAACAAACTTACTGACCTTTATGAGTTTGTCAGCAAATGTATTGATGATGGAAAAAATGTGGACGTGGTAATGCTTGACTTTAGTCGAGCATTCGATATAGTTCCACATTATAAAATAGTAGGAAAACTTACTGATATGGAAATAGATAAGAACATTGTAAGATGGGTAGAACAGTGGCTGAAAAACAGACAACAGCAGGTAAAGATATAAGGATATCTTTCTGATCCAAATGGAGAATGGAGTGGAGTCCCCCAAGGGTTGGTACTGGGCCCACTGTTGTTCTGTATATTCATAAGTGATCTGAAACTATCTAGTAATAATAAATTAATTAAATTTATTGATGATGTTAAAATTGGAGCAGTAGTGGATACGTTCAATGAGAGACTCATATTTGGACAGGATTTGATGTATATTGCAGATTGGGCAAGAAAGAATGGGATGACCTTTAATAAGGATAAATGTACAATCATGCACTTTGGCAGACAAAATATTAAACAGATCTACTATATGTATTATCTGAAGCTTAGGGTGTCAGAATGCGAGAAAGATCTGGGTATTTATGTCAAAAATGATTTAAGAAATGAAGTTAATAATAGACAATCATCAAACAAAGCAATGCAGATTGTTGTTTGTATTAAGAGAGGTTTTCAATCGAGGAGCAGAGAGGTGTTGAAGCCATTGTACAGATCTTTGGTAAGGCCTGTATTGGATTATAGCTCTACCGTGGCAGGTCCGTTATTGGTGAGGGATATCAAATTAATGGAAAGATCACAGAGATCCCTTACTAGATTGATTTCAGGGTGTGAAGGTGAGCCATACGAGGCCAGATTGGAAAGATTGGGATTGTGGTCATTGGAGAGTAGAAGAGCAAGGGGGGATTTATTGGTATTAAATAAATCTCTGAAGGATGAGGATATTAGAACAGAGTGGGATTAGTGTTTAAAGAAAAGACCTACCAATTGAGAAGGCATGATAGGCAACTGAGTGAGGAATCGAGCAGGACTGAGCAAAGAAGGATGTGTTTTAAGTGTAGAGCAATAAGGATATGGAATGGACTGCCCCAGAAGGTGGTAGAGGCAGAAAGCCTGGATCTTTTTAAACAGAGATTGGACAAGTATCTTGATGAAGTTGGTGGCTCTGCCACTACTGTTGAATTGTGGAGAAAATCTATATGGGCTATGCCTTCTGATTTTCTTATCCTTCCAGTATGAACTCCAGTGTGTGTATATATATATATATATATATATATATATATATATATATATATATTTAATACAAATCTCTAACTGCTATATTTTAATAAATACAGGCAATGAATTTTTTATTGGGTAATGTCCATGATCTGCTCCTGGTCAGAACTCTAATACAAAGCAGGTGAGGTGGTGCCGGGAGTTCATAATTGATTTCAAATGTCCAAAAGTTTTATGACAGGGTCTTTCTCTTCTGCTGGGATGGTCTCCACCTCAGCAGAAGGAGCGGTGCCCACTTGGGTAAATCTTTAGCTTTCACAATTAATAATTTATTCAAAACACCAAGTTTAAACTGAATAACCCGGGGCAGAAAGGGAATGCTCCCAATTCTCTTAAACAGCGTAACAATGACAAGCATGGTTCAAAACATAATATCCTTACATTTAATGCTAGATCTTTAAATAACCTCAAAATGTCAGAATTAGAAGCTAATTGCCTTTTCCATGATCTGAGCATTGTAGCAGTAACTGAAACATGGTGGGACTCTGCCTCAATCTGGATTAAAGAAATCCCAAATGTTAAACTCTATCACAAAGATAGAATAAATAAAATTGGTGGTGGTGTCTGTCTATATGTCCGTGATGACATTCCTTTGTATGAGATTCCCATATCAACTGACACTGAATCTATCTGGGTCTCCATTCAATTAAAAGGCTGGCTAAACTCTCAGCTGGTGTTGCTATAGACCTCCGACTGCTGACCTATCTTATACCCATAATTTAATCAATACTATTACCCATATGGTGGACAAAGGTGATACCCTGATTTTAAGAGATTTTAATATGCCCAGTATCAATTGGAATACCCTCACATGCAAAACAGAGCATGAGAAAGTCTTTACTTTGTTTATAACCAACACCAGTTTAGAATGACTAGTTCGGTCTCCAACCAGAGGAAATAACATCCTTGACCTTGTCATTACAAATTCTGAATATAAATTTACAGATATTCAAATTTTAGGTCCTATAGGAAACAGTGACCAGAATTCCATTTTCTTTAGTATTAATGATAAACCTATCTCCTTAACTAACAACACAACATATAAAGACTATAGCAATGCTAATTTCAACAAAATAAATGACGCCCTTAACAAGTTTAACTGGGAGAAACTCTTTACTAACAAGACAATAAATAGTGCTTGGGAGAAATTAAAAAATATAATACTCTCCCTGGAACAGCGATACATTCCAACTAAACACAAAATATAATAAAAAGAGCAAGATTCCTATTTGGTTTACCAAATCCATCCTCAAATTAATCAGAACCAATGAAAAGTGCTTCAAAAAACTTAAAGCTCACCCTAGTTCCACCAGTAGGTTAAATTACAAAATTAGTGGCTAGATTATTAAAAAAGTGATTAAACAATCCAAGAGTAGGCTAGAGTTCAAACTAGCACACTCTAAAAATAACAGAAAAATCCTTGTTCTCATATATTAATTGCACAAAGGGTAATACTCGATCATTTGGACCAATACACATTAATGGAACTACCATAAATTCCGATCTTGAAACAGCAAATCATTTTAACAAGTATTTCTGTTCTGTCTTTAGTAATAGTGATCCCTTACCTTAATAAATAGAAGTAATCATCCATCAATCCAGTTTTCTCAAAAAGAGATTAGTGAAGCTCTATCATTCATTAAAAAATCAACAAGCTCAGGTTCAGATGGTATCCAATCCAAATTTCTTAAAGAAACCTCAACAGCTCTAACTTTCCCACTAACGTTATTGTTTAACAAATCTCTCTCTGAATCTGATATTCCAGATAATTAGAATCAAGCTACTGTGGCACCTATTTACAAAAAAGGAAGTAAAGCTGATGTCCAAAATTATAGACCCATCAGCCTAACATCTTCTATAGGGAAAGTGATGGAACGCTTAATTGAAAAACAGCTAGAGCATGAGATCAGTAACCTTGGCCTCCATGACAAAGCACAACATGGGTTTAAACTGGGTCACTCTTGTACTACTAACCTCATATCCTTTTACAATAACATCAGCATACTTCTCGACACCAATACTCCTACTAACATTATTTTACTTGACTACAGTAAAGCCTTTGATAAGGTATCTCATTTAAAACTAGTAAACAAACTTCATTCGCTTGACTTCAATCCAAAACTTGTTAATTGGATTGCCAAATGACTTACAGACAGGATACAAACATTTAGGATAAATTGCTCAAAATCAAAAATTGGGCATGTTACAAGTGGAGTATCCCAGGGGTCCATCCTTAGCCTACTTTGTTCAATATCTTTATCAGTGATATGTCAATCAGCCCTATTAACTTCATTTCAAAATTCTGATGATACTAAGCTTGGTGGTAGAGTCGATAATCCATCTAGTATAATATCATTACAACATGATCTAAGAACTATTGAATTATGGGCATCCAAAACTCCATGACTTTTAACATTGACAAATGTACAGTCCTTCATCTAGGGAAAAATTATTCATTAAATAAGTACTACCTAAATAATTCCTTGCTTAAGTCTTCTATAAGTGAACACGACTTGGGGATCATAATTAATAAGAAATTGCCTTCTTCAATCCACTGTAACAAAGTTGCCCATACAACTAACTTAATTCGTAAACAAATCAAAAAAACATTTATTAGCAATTCTGAACATTGTCTTATCCCTTTGTACAAAGCATATGTCCATCCTCACCTCGACTATGGTTCTCCTACTGGAACCCTTACCTCAAAAGTGACATTAACAGGCTCAAACAGGTTCAGAGGAGACTGGTAAAATGATTCCAAACTATCCCCCTTGACTATGACACCAGGCTAAAAGCCACCGCCTATTTCCTTTACATCAAAGAAGATACAGAGATGACATCCTACTTATTTTCAAAATTTAGAGTCTCAAACTCTGATGGAACAGTGCAGTTTGTCACTGGCCACCAAACGCATAGTGGATAGAGTCCATAAAAAACAATTAGTCATCGACTGGGCAAGCACTAACAAGAGAGGCAACTTCTTCTGCATTAGAGCAGCCCGAGCCTGGAATTTATTGCCTCAAGAATTAGTTAATTGCTTAAATTTTGACATCTTCAAGCAAAATCTTGCTACTGGGTTACATCATTACTATCCTCTCAACTAATTTATTTATTTATTTTATTTATGTATTAGAGTCTAGGATTACAATTACTTTTGAGCCAAGGTTTTTACAAATGTTCCACATCAGGATGAGAACAAACAAGCAGGACATTAATTATTACAGGATAACAGGTTACAGTTGTTTATCATTACATGAGTACATACAGATTAGGTGGTACTGAGGCATGCACAGGACAGGGATAACATTGATAACAAGAACTTGATGAGACATGAGAAGAAGATGCTGCCAGAGGCAATTGTCAAAACACACAGAAAGTGCAAGTGGAAAGTGCAAGTAAGAGGAGGAGGAGGAGGAGGAGGATGGGGAAGGTAGAGGGGGAGAGTAGGGGGAATGGATGAGAAGGGACAAGTGCCAAAAAGGGAACAGCAGGTTAGAGAAGAAGTCACACATGCTAGAGGCAGAGAGGAATAGGCAGAGGTTAGATTTGAACAGGCCTAGCTTAGGTAGGGAGGAGATGTCCCTGGTGAGACCATTTAGCCAGCTGGGAGCTCTGTGGGCAAAGGATCTTTGTTCCTGTGAGGTCCAGCATCTTGGAATATGCAGTAATTGAGATTCAGAACCCTTGGTGAGGTGGGGATTTTGTGCAGGTTGTAGCAGAGCTTGAACTCCGGGGGGGGGCAAAGCCCATCAATGTTTTTTTAGCCATTATGCTAATAGATACTTGATGCAGCTCGAGAGTTGAAGCCAACCAGTTTGGGTGTATAGGTCACACGTATGGGTGAGACAATGGGATCCAGTGATGAGTCAGCAAGCTTTGTTCAAAGCCATAGATATGCACCTGAGGGTAGTGGTGGAAGCGGAACCATAGATGATGAGGCCATAGTCGATAGTTGAGATCACCGAACTCTGAACTGTGATCCTTAAGACTTCCGGAGTTAGGCATTGCCTATGCCTGTAAAGCAGGCCAATATGTGTGTTAGTCACTTTGGCAACATTGTCAATGTGAGCCCCATAGGATAGACAACTGTCAAGAGTGATTCCAAGGTATTTGAAGGTTTGCACTTGTTCAAGGATTGCACCTAGGCAGTTTGCAATAGTGAGTGGGTGGTCCCAGTGCTTGTTTTGTGAGCTGCAGAAGAGCATGGACTTTGTTTTTTTATAGTTGAGGACAAGTTTGTGTTTACTGAACCAGTTTTCAACTGAGGAGAAGCCATGCTGTAGTTTGCTTGTAATGGCCCACACTTGTAGGTGACAATCTTGATGGGCCTTGTGCCTTCCTTTGTCCTATTATTCCAGTAACTCCAGTAAAAAGGATTTGTTGTCTGAGAACAAGCACTTTACCTCATGCTTTGCAACCAACAGCATGTGGTGGAACTCTAAGGAACAGTTCCAAGAGAGCTGTCACCAAGTTTGTGGCAGTGTGATTAAGTAAGTTAACTACATCACCCTTGTCACAACACCCAGGGCTCTTAGGAGTTTGTTCAGTGTGTGTGACACCACCCAACTAAGGGATAAGGAAGGCTTGCCCTAGCAAGCTTATCAAGTAATGTAGAGTATGTTTCTGTGTTTAATGACTTGGAAAGATCGACAAAGGTAGCTGAGGTGAACAGGCCCTAATCCATCTCCTTCAAGATAGAATTAGTGAATCTAAAGAGGGAGAAGACAGTGGAGTGGGTGTTCTGAAAACCAGACTGGAAGGGTCGAAGAAGGAGGAGCCAGGTAAGGAAGATAGTTTTGAGAGCAATCATTTTTATTTAGTTTTATTTTGATATTCTTGACTTGTCCTACTCGAGACAGGTCAAATCTTTTTTTCCTTTTTTACAAATTATTTTCCAACATAGCCCAGCTGAGATTCAGCATCTTATTTCCAGTGTGATCTTGCCACTACCTATTTCTGCAGCTCAGTGGGCTGTAGCACTGGGAGGTTAAGTGAAGTTACACAATAAGTATTTGTCTCTAACAGGGTTTGAACCTGGGATCTCGTGGTCCCAAGCCAATGCTTGTGATCGTGGGTGCTCAGAGTAAAACACAGACAACAGGAGTATGGTGCATAAATTCACTCAGAGGTGCAGATTTATTAAATTAGGCAGAAGTAAATAGCATAACTTTTAAAATAAATGTAAATAAATCAAATGAATAAACACAGTCAAGACTCAGCTTTGGTCTAACCTCTGTGCTTCCTCAGCCCTCTCCAAGACTGAACTGATCTGTTTAGGCTGAGAAGAAGCTCTTTTACAACTATGGGTGGAGCCTACAGGAGTATTGCATGTACAAAAGGAGTGATGTCATGTTTTCTGTCCATGGAACTGACTGAAGGTGTAAATAGTCTCCTCCGTCTTTACTCTCCTCCAAGAAATGTTTTCCACCCTCAAATAAATACGCTTTCATGTCAGTCAATGGTTGCAGGGTACTATTTTCTTTCTTAAATGGGTGGTACAAGAACTGGAACCCGGTAGTGGGAGGCAGCATTCTTTTGGGAAGTAAGGTCCACCCCACCTCCACCCAAGAAGCTCCAAAAGGTCCATCCCACCTTTTTTTTTATTCATGTGGAAGGGGCATGAGGTGGATCTATCATGCTGAAAAAGACTCACATGTTTGGGACGTGGACCAAGGAACAGAACAAGTCTGTGGAGTCCCTGCATTTTGTTAAGGACCAGAACAGAAGAAACTTAAAATGCCTTTAAACTGACTTAAAAACCCTTGGAACAAATGATTATCAGAGTCACCTGGTGTCTCAAAAGGAAAGACTAAGAAGTGCCTAAAAACCTAAAGAAAATAGACAGCTTTCAGGTATTTCTTAAACATTTATATACTAAAAACAAAGTTCAGCTTTTGGGATTAACAGTATTTGTTTACCATATTCTATCTATGTATATATATAGTTTGTCTTTTTAGTAGTTTCAAAACCTTGAAAGCTTTGGTGTTACTAATGCATTTAGAAATACATTGTTTTAATTGTCTTTACAGATAAATCATGCATGTTCATGTGAGGACACATTTTGGGGATGGGGTTCAAATTATTTTAATCATGGGCACAGTACTTGTTAAACACAATCTGTGATGAAGTGTAGTTTTCTTTTAAGTTTGAGATGTGGGTTGACTTGCACAAATGGATAGTACAGATATCATAGAAAGCTATTAGAAGTAGAATGGGTTAAACACTTCCTGGAACTTTCTGCATAACAAGTTCCCCTAGGCACCTCACAGCATTTGACACCACCATCCTAAGAGCAGTAAATGTGTTACTTTGCCGGACTTTGCATAGCAAGAGACCCAGCCTTCCCTTTTTCCAAATAATATACCAACTTCACTCTCAGGCAGGCAGTTCTGGGTTGCTGTTTATATTCTACTGAATCTTCTTAAAGGAAAACTTCATTTTAAAATCAGAAATATAAGTATTACTACCAGTTTTGAGTTCTCACTTCAATCCAGTGTTTTGTTTCTGCCTAGGCTGTGAGAGGAGTTTTTCTAATTTTCCCTGGATATTTTATGACGTCTGGAGGCTGTCATTCAAGTTTGTTTTATTGCATATTCTTCAAGTTAGTCTTCACAGAGTACCCTTTGGTTAGATGTCTAATAGCCCCTACAGCAGGCCAGTGTCTTGTTACAGTGTTTGCTTAGCCACAGCACAGAAAAAACACTGCAGCTAGGATTCACAGTGCTATACAATATACTATAGAAAGTTACATGTTTAAACACATACACACACACACACACACACATACCCCAAGCAGAACACAGCTGGATAAGGTACCAGTATTTAGGAAACTTTTCATACTTACCCAGAGTCTAGCAATGTGAATCCTGGCTGTGACTATAGGTGTTTACAACTGAATGATAATAACCATATTTGCTTCATTTGTAAATAGGTAGGCATTTGTGTCTAATTTCTGTTTGACTTACTGTAGGTTACACATAGAATCTGAAAAATTCATAACATGCTGTATTGTGATTCAATGAACTGATAAATTGGGATTTTGGTTTCTTATACAAATTCATTTTCCTGACCATGGATATACTGAAACAAAAATTTCAACAAAATGTTTTAAATAAAGAGTTTAACTCACAGCAGCAGAAGAAGCATGTTGGCATGAAAAGCTTAGTGGTGTGGATGTAGAGGCACCAGCATTTAAGCATGACTTTGGTAGAGAATTAATTGTGACTGGGGGGGTGAGGGAGGGAGTGAGTCTTGATATTTGTAGCATAATGGTTTTCTGAAACTTCAACCTTCAATGGGTTACACTCTGCAGCCATCTGTACAGTATATCACTAAGCCATATGCAGTGTGGTATGGGTAAAACCCCAGATCACCAGACCAGAACAAGTACTGTAAAATCTGCTCTGGGCACAGCTTGTAGCAAATATTGCTGATCCAGTGGATCAAATAAATACGCAAATAAATAAATAAATACTTGGCTTCTCATACTTCAACTCACCCCAGGAGTGATGTTATTACATGATAACACACACCCTGTCATGCCTTATTGCTTAAATGTGCCCTTTTCTCAATGTACTATACTTTGATTCAGTTAGTGTATGCAACAGCCTTCATGTGAACACTCTGGGCTTCTCTTTGACTCCTGATGTCTATTTGCTTTAGCTATTGTATATTGTTTGAACTGCTTTGGTCTTCTTGATGTGGTGCCTGTGTACCTAAGTTATGTAATCTGTTTATCTACTGCTACCCATGTATCTCCAGTGAATGATTGTTATAACTGTCTGCTCTCCGAGCCATTGTTTTTGGACTTGTTAACTGTGCTGTCTTTGTATTAGTTTCAAAGAGGTGCCTTTTTAAATAAACCTCTGACTCAAAGGATTGTAAATCTGATATTTTTTAAATAAATAAATAAATGTTTATGTTTACGCCCATGAAACACCCTTATCTAGTTAATGCATTCACAGTCGTAGTGGCTCTGCCAGAGCTTGTTTATAGGAAGAAATCACATGATGTCTGAAAACTCCACCCATTATCTAACAAAATAGTGTTAAATTAACTTTAAAACACAAAGAAACATTTTTGTTACATAAGAAATCAACATAGACTTGCTTTAAGATCCCTAGGTAACCAAAAATATCTATAATTCTATTAATGTATCTGTTTCTGCTTTGTAACCCCGCCCACCTCCCTAGAGTGACAGCCTCCTTTGTATTTAACCAGCAGCGCAGAGGGGCACTGGCCCTACAGAGGCAACCAGGACAACAGCACAGGTTAGTGTTTCAGCATTTGTGTCAGTTCCTTGTGCACCAGGAATGAGACACTCACTAAAACACCAAATGCAAACACAAAATACTTGAAATAGGCTGGAGAACTAGAAGAAAGTTAGTGCAAAGGAAAATGCTAAACATGACTTTCATAGCATGTAATTTCAGCACTTTTGACTGTTTGCATGGTGTTTGTAACCTTGAACTGTACTGGCTTGCAAGTTAACAGGTGTTACTAGAATGTAGGGGATATTTTATAATTCATATATCCCTAAAAAAATTAAATCTCTATTATTTATGCTTCTATTCTGTTTGTGAGGTGCCTCTGCAAATTCTGGGAGTGTTTCTTGGCACCAACTAAAAGCGCTTACAGGGCAGTCACCTCACAAAGGACAAAGCAAGACTTTAAACAGTTTTAGGAAACAAACACACTGGGCCCAGATATTCAAACTGTGCCAGTCTGTGGTGCAAGCCCTTGAGCTGCTCAAATAAGTTGCACTGGGGGGTGTGGCCGGGCGATATTCAGCGGAGTTGTGCTATTGAGCAACTCCTTTGAATATCACCCCCAACCACAGCCACTGTGCAGGCGCAGTGGAACTCGGGCCCATGAAGTGGTCAGAGTGGAGCATTCAAGATGTGCAGTGGCGCAAGTTCCATTCGCCATGCTAAATTCCGATATTCAAAAGGTGACATGCAAATGGGGCCATAATTTATGCAAGCATGAGGGGGCCATTTGCATCTATTATAGCCCCATTTGCATGCCATTTGCATGTAGGTGCGCCGATCCCCGAGGACTTGCTCCTGGCCACCCTGCCAGGCAGCAGCCGTTGGGGACCGACGCACAATGCAGCCCGATCACGGGCATCACAGTTACATGACACCCCCCACACACATCTCCCACAGCCCGGATCGCAGGCAGAATATGTACATGTCGCCCCCACACACACATTCTCATAGCCCGATCGCGGGCAGAACAACAGAATTGCTGATGCTTTATCTTATTCACAGTGGCAGAGATTCTGGCTCCTGCAGTAGCAGCAGCCACAGATGGTACCTCCCTTTGTGAGTGTGGTGACCCAGGATTAGAGATGCAAAGGTAATTCCATTGCACCAAGGACTAGGGAAGTATATTGCCAGGGAGTGGAACACTACCTGCAGGTGCGGGTAGAGGCTGGATAGCCCGAGAGTGACTAATTCCACTGTATCAGCTGTGCAGTTACGCCATGCTGGCTAGGCAGAGGGGTTGTCGCTGAGGTGGTAAGAAGCCTCCTGGCATGTCATGGTTTCCATGTAATGGGGGTCACAGACAACACTAGGATTTCAAGATGAGGAAAGTCCTGGAAGGGGTGGAAGTGAGGCTTCACAACCGACAGGTGGAGTCCCATCCCCCAGCAATCCTGTCACAGATTTAGGGGCCTTGATTTGGGTCTGCTGGAGTCCTTACAAGGTGAGGCTGTTTGACACAATGTTTTTGGTCACTTTTTGTAGAGCATTTATGGTCTCAGAGTTTACACAGCCAATACAGAACACTGGGAATTCTGGCATACTACAAGGGAACATAGTGGCCTGGGAGGAAGGGATCTGGTTGTGAGTAAGGGAGAGTAAGACAGATCAGAAAAGGAGCCTAGTGAAGGCCCCTTCAGGGGCATGGTGGCAGGTAACAGAAAGGGTCCAGGCCTACATGGCCTCATGCCAAGAGAGGGGGGAAGACTTTCCTCCAACATAAGAATGGCCAGCCAGTGACTGCTTACCAGTTTCAGTATATATTGAACAAGGCCATTCTGTAGGCAGGGTTTGGCATGACAGAGTATGGCATGCATTCCTTTTGTATTGGGGCAGCAACAAATGCTAGGAGCCTGGGTTGGGTGGATGGGGAGATCCAGTCATTGGGACACTGGAAGTCCCAGGCATTCTTGAGGTGCATCTGCCCGCATTTGCAATAACTTTCTGTTGTCTTTTCCAGGGTCCCTGATGGCACGGAAGACCATATGGATATGTGGTCATTTCTTCGTCTACTTGGGTGCAGCGAGAGCAGCCACCAGGCCAGGGGGGAGTAACCTAGTGATACCTTGCCAGATGGCTCAAGTCAGATGGTTGAGCACAAAGGGCATGTGCTGGAGTGGATTGCTTCCAAGGTTGAGGGAGGAAGTGAGGACTCAGCGGAGCCCAGATGTGTTGGTGGTACACCTCGGTGGTGAAGATCTGGAAGCCCAGAAGGTGGTAGACCTGCTGCTGGCAATGAAGGAGGACCTTCATACCATCAGAAGCTGGTGGCCCCATACGATCCTCATCTGGTCACAACTGATACAGAGGCAGTACTGGCCACATGCTGAGGGTGTAGAGCCAATTAACAGAGCATTAATTTAAATCAATAGAGAGATGAGGGCCTTTATGGAGGCCATAGGAGGGACCATGGTAAGGTCCTCCCACCAGTTAATGGTGGGGGATGACACCAGTTAATGGTGGGGGATTAAGGGAAGTTGCGGGAAGAAGGTTTAGACATGATATTAGAGGCAATGGCACAGGTCTTGGAGGAGCTGTTGAAGCAAGCAACTTGGGGAGTTGGATGGAGTCTGTCCTGTGACAGCTTGGAAGGATCACAGACCAAAGGAACAAGGAATAGGAGGGGGGAATGAGCCAAATTCCTCTAAAGGGCTCATTGCCTACCCTGGTCAGCATGAGTATGGAGGACTGAGGCCCCAGACCTGGACAGCAGTGGTCACGGTCCATCTTCATCAGGTATACTGCAAGGATGGGGGGCAGCTGCAGGAGCCTTGGTCATACAACCATACCTAGTACTGCATCAGGCAATTGGACACACACCCTGGGTGGTCTTGGATTGAGGGCCAGTGTATGACAGGGTCTGATGAGGGACATATCCTCTCTGCTGCACATGCTGCTTGTAAGTGTGTGCTAACATCAATAAAGGCATGGCAGTGGCCATTTCCTCCAAGATCTGTGTCTGTATGTTTATTACAGGGAAAGGGAATGGAGGGCTACCAGACAATAGAGAAGCTGAAAATGTATAGCAACAGCTGGGCGTTGGTCTAGGGGTCTTCCTTCCTGGATCTGAGAGGGGAAGAGAATAGGAGGCCTCCCTCTAGGGCAGGGGATGGTAAGATCAGCAGCCAAAGAGGAATTCTCAGCAGGGCTACCCACAGGAAGGTGGCATCCAGGGATGGGAGGAGAAAGAGGGTCTAAGAGAGTTGGTGGCCAGCAACTCTCCCTCCTCTTCTCCTTCATTTGATCCCCACCTGCCCACCCTCATAAGCAGGTAAGAGGGCCAGGGAGTTAGGGCCCTCTTTGACCAGTAGGGGTGATTGCATTTGGATCGGGGGTGTCTTTTCTCCATTTTCCTTCTAAAGGGCTTTTTCTTCTTGGTTTTCACCTCCCCCAAAGGGTGTTAAAACACAGGCAGTGGTGTAAGGATACAGTGGATAGGATGTAGAACAGATGGCAGAAATGGTAATAAGGCACAGGATGCTTCAGCAATGTTGCAGCTGTGCAGGCTCGGAGGATCACAGACCAAAGGAACAAGGAAAAGGGGGTCAAATTCATCTGAAGGGCCGTCGTTAACCCTGGTCAGCATGAGGGTGAAGGATTGAAGTCCTGGATCCAGACAGGAAAAGTCATGATCCACCTTCATCAGGTATCCTGCAAGGACAGTGGTGCCAGATTGGGGGGGGCAGCTGCAGGAGCTGTGGCCATATGACCCCACCTAGTACTGCTTCAGGCAATCAGACACACACCCTTGGTGGCTTTGGATTGAGGGCCGGTGTGATGGGGCCTGATGAGGGGCGTAGCCTCCCTGCTGCACACGCTGCTTGTTAGTGTATGCCAACATCAATACTGTAAATGCATGGCTGTGGCCATTTCCTCCAAAATCTGTTTCTGGGTGTTTATTCCAGGGAAAGGAGAATGGAGAGCTACCAGACGATGTCCCTGAGAAAGCCTGTGGAGTAGAAACAGAATTTAAGTAACAGGGTGAGAGGTTTTGTGTTTGTAATTATTTCTGTTCAAAATTGCTTATTTGTTACATTTCCAGGAATAGTTGTATGTCCCTTAGTTTGTTACATCCTGTAAATTTAGTGTGAATATTAGATAATGACTGCTCATCAATTTTTTTCAGTGTTGATGACCAGTTATTATTGCTGTGATAGCTGGCTGGTTATTACAGCAAACACGTGGGTTTGAACAAAGGAGCTGTGCTCGAGACTCACTGTCTCACTCTGTCTGGAGCACAGCAGTCCATTCCTGGGATTGCAACACTTTTACTTACAAAAGTAAAAGATATAAATGATCTTCCTCTAACTCTAACTAAGTATCCGGAAACAGAAAGAAAGCAAAGTAAATCAACCCTAAACACAGCTGTGCTCAGGACTGGGTAACTGTGTCTCGAGCGCAGCACTTTCTGATTTGCTGTCCTTGTCAGTGAAGCTGACACAGTGCCATTCAATAGTATCAGTCAGCGTGGTTTCTTTCAGTTATTTATTTTTTAATAACCTCTCAAAACATGCAGCTCTCTTTCTATCAAGGTTTTCTTTAGGGCCAATTACAAACATCTGTTGTGAGTTTACCAGATTATAAATAGCAAACACTTCTTTGGTTTTTTTTTTGGTGGGGGGGGATGTTGCTCAGTAATTATATAGAATAAATTATGGGATGGTGTAAATACTCAAATTTAATACACACCCTTGGTGTTTGATGCTTGATGAACCCCTCAAGCTTTGCTCTTGGGGTTTATGTAGCATCACACACCTCAGGTGTGTATTAAATTATTTTTTAATTACTGGTCTTCATTTTTTATATTCGGATAACAAGACTTTTAAATTCCATTACAACTGCCCAGCTGATATTTTGCGTTACAACCGGGTGGTTAGAATCAGTGCCTGTCAATCCAGCTAGTGCTACACAAAGCTCATTGGGTCATAGTCTGTGTGTGTTTGGGCTGAACATCTCACCCAACATGGCAGCTCCATTCCTCCATTACCGAGCACCCGCACTCATCCTTTCCATCACACTGTGATGACCCTGACCAGTAACTTTTCAAATATTTTTTAATATCTATCTGTTTAATCCTGCCTTCACAACTTATAAAATCTATCTGGTTGATCCTGCCATTCGTACTCCTCTAGCAGAGCTCCAACACACAGCAGCTGCATCACCAATGGACTGCAGCTCACTACCTAACTTCACATATTGTGGTTTGCACTGTAATGAAAAATAAAAAAAGTAAACAAAAAAACAAATGAATGCTTGCACTGGAAAGGCAGAGACAGAGAGACAGGCAGTGTGTGTGTGTGTGTGTGTGTGTGTGTGTGTGTGTGTGTCTATAAAAAATGAGGACCAGTAATTAAATAAAATAATAAATGGGTGTGTGTGTGTAAAACCAGAATTTTACACACACTGTTGCTGTGGGATGCTTTTATAAACCACTCGAGCCTCACTCTCGGGGTTCATGTAGCATCCCACACCTCAGGTGTGTGTAAAATTCTGGTTATGCACACTCACCCATGTATTATTCTATATAATAACTGGTTAGCGATGATTATCAACTGTGGGCAGAAGCTGTCAAACTCCATTATACATAGGTGACTATACACAGCCATGTATAACGGAGTTTGATTATACACATATGTGTATAATCACCTGGGTATAACAGAGTTTGATTATACACATATATGTATAACGGAGTTTGAGTAAGCATCTTTTTCAAACATTCTAAAATCACTCTCATGCTAGAGCTACTGGCTCCTCATGCTGTAAGCTCATCTGTCAACTTGATTGCGCTTAACCTTACTAAAACTGCTGAGTGGGAATTTAACTTATATGTGGCTGAAGAAAGACACATTTCTCACAGAAACAAAATTAACCGTGGTCTACTAACATCTGTCTACCAGCCTGAAAATGGCACATTCATCATCATTTCAGCAACCTAGTGACCTAGAAAGACAAAATTCATAGAGCAGCAAGAAAAAGAAACACTATAAGAAAACCAAGACCGACATTAGGCTGTTTAACAAGTGTATCTCCAACAAAAATCAAAGGATGCAGCACCTCCAGCGGCACTGCAGATTAGCCAGCTTCACCAGAGACCAGCTCCCCATTGGCTGCATTCCATAGCCAGGGCTCCTCATTGGCTCTTCCACTAGCCGGTGCCGAGTCTTAAGCTAGACACCCTTTGTCTTTTCTCTGACTTCTTTCTCTGACTTGTTTTTCCCACCCACTACCCCTGCACTCTTTAAATACTCTTTCTTACTTCTTTCCCCAGCCCTCTTGATGTGCCTGCCTCCCATCAGTAGTTTACCAAGTGCCTCTCAAATCTTAAAGAGCCCATCTTTTTAAACACCTTGGAGCCACTGTTACTGATATTTTAGGCTTCCAAAATGCAATTCTTTCTGCTATCTCTCGGCTGCTTAGTAGGTCTGTTCTTCAGCACCTTTGATCATAGAACTGTGCACACAACACAGCCCCTCAATTAAACTGAATTTGTATGAACATCACTTTTTTCCCATTAATTTAGTCTCACTGACCCATACTAAAATCTATGTGCAGCATATTTCCAACCACAGTACTCTTCCCCTTGCTAGTAGGTTTTACCCTTCCCAACTTATATGCCCTCTAACTCCTTATCTGTTTCTATTACCCTTGCAACCTGGGTACTCCTGTATGCTTCTCTGGGTCCCCTTGACCCTCACAATATCTGCCTATACTCGCCTACTTCCCCCTACTCCAAAAGAGTTCGGCCTTGCCTACTTAGACTGCTGCTAGGTGCCCTCAAAAAACTCCTCCTGTTGCTGCTTTCATGTTCAGGTAACATTGAATTAAACCAAGGCCCTATTTCCACTAAATCTGCACCCTCTGAGCTAGCCCACTTAAAGGGATGAGACTCTACACATTAATGCCTGTAGCCTGTTAAAAAATTTGATAACATACAGCCTTGGATTTGCCATACGAAACCAGATGTTCTGGTGGTTAGTGAAACCTGGCTAAGAACCCCACCCTGGACCATGAAATTAATGCTCCTTCCTATAATGTGTTTAGAGCAGATAGAAATACTAGAGGGGTGGGATTGCAATCTACATATGTAATAAATTCATAGCCTCTTTAAATGATTCCACTACTAGGTCCAAAGAATGTGAAAGCCTTACAATAAAGGTCCAACTTTCTCCATCTGTGTCACTGTTCATAATCTGGTGTTACAGACCTCATTCGGAGGGCTTGAGCTGATGGGACATTTGTGCAAAACCCTAGACTCTCTGTCTTCAGAGGTGATCATCATGGGTGACCTTAACCTTAATTGGTTTTCCTTTAGCTCCAAGCCACTAAAGGACACCTGTGATGCTTATGGTCTTACCCAACTCATTACTGAGGCTACCCAACCAAATTTAAAAAATCCAGCACATAGTACTCTGCTTGACCTAATTCTTGTAAATAAACCCCACTTCATAACTCATTCCAACATGCTCTTCAATGACATAAGTGACCATTGTACAATAGGTTGTGTGAGGTCTGTCCCTAGACCTACCTTCACCTCAAAGTATATCTTTAAAAGATGCCATTGCAATTTTGACCACTATGCCTTCCTCTTAGACCTTCAGTACTCCTTGTGGCAAGACTTCTACCTTGTCCCTACTGTAGCTGAGGCCTATACATTGTTCCAGAATATTGTCCTTGATGTTATAAATAGACACGCACATCTAGTTAAAATTAGAACTAGGGCAAAATCATGTCCTTGGTTCACCACCAGCCTGAAAACTGCACTACATAATAGGGATGCTCTTTGGAAAAAGGCACGGAAAACTAAACTGCCTACTGACTGGGCTGCTTTTAGACTGGTGAGGAACTAATGTACAAAGCTAAGTAGGGCCAAGAAAGCTAAATACTTCCATTTGGAGTTGGACTTTTCAACCAACTGCCCAGCCAAATTCTGGAGAACATTAAAGGATACTGAAGGACACATCCCGGCTAACTCTCTCCCAGAAAAAATCTCCTCTGGTGGTACCTCAACTACCAACAAGCAGAGTATTTTGGACCTCCTAAACAACCACTTTGCAACCGCTGGGTTAGCTTTCAACATTTCTCCTGCTAATAAACTGTGCACACAGTTCCATGCCCAAGACTCACCTAGCCTAGACACAAATGCCCCAGCGCTACATGCATCTTTTTCTTTCTGCCTTGTTACCTTTAAGCAAGTGAAAAATCTTCTTCTGGAACTTGACATCAGAAAAAGCACAGGTGCTGATCAGATAAATCCCTTCTTCTTAAAACTTGGTTGTCATGTCCTGACTGCACCCATTACCCACCTCTTCAATTTGTCCCTTGCTCAGGGTGCTATCCCTTCAATATGGGAAATTTGGTGAGCTGTATGATAGCAATAACTAAAGACGCATATCTCTTCTTCCCATTCTCTCTAAAATACTTGAAAAAATAGCCAATTCTCAGCTAACAAAACATTTGGAATCTTCTAATTTGCTTAACCCATTACAGTCTGGTTTCAGACCGAATCAGCACAGTATCCATACTTGTCAAGGTGCCCACTGACTGGCAAATCACACTCGATTCCAAAAGCCATGTCTGTTCTTATTCCTTGACCTGAGTAAGGCTTTTGATATGGTGAACCATGACCTGCTACTTCTCATTCTTCGAACATCAGTCTTGACTCATCTGCCTTGCAATGGTTCACTAGTTATCTCATTGGCCGCCAGTGCAAGTCAAGTCAGAAGGGACCTCTTCACTGAAAATGCTTCTGAGAGGTGTGCCTCAGAGGTCTATTCTAGGTCCTTTACTTTTCACGATCTTAGTAACAACATTAACTCTGGTATTAAATCAGAAACATCCATCTTTTGTCAAGATACTGTCCTGTACATAGCCAGGCCTACCACTGAAATTGCCTGCAACAATTGCAATTTGACTTTAATGTACTGCAGCAAATCCTCTTGCACCTAAAACTCCTGTTAAATGCTAAGAAAACCAAAGCCATGCTCTTTTCCCCACATGTCAATGCAATAAACCATTGTCCCTTAGGTGCGTCACTGCAAATCATTACTCTTTTGGGGGAGTCACTGGAGTTTGTGGTCAAGTTCAAATACCTGGGCTTCTGGATTGATCATAAACTTTCTTTTGTAGAACATATTGAAGAACTGTAAAAAAAATTAAGACAACGACGTGGCATCTTTTTCTGTATTAACCACTGATTAACACAGGATGCCAAAACAAGACTGGTTCAAATTACCTTTCTACCTCTCCTGGACTACATTGACTTTCTGTATGGCCATGGTCCAATACTGCTCTATACCTTGACACCCTTTACCACAGAGCATTAAGATTTATTACTGGTGCAGTACTCCACCAGCCATTACTCCCTTTTATTCTAAATTAGGCTGAAGATCACACATTTAGAAGACTAAAAGATGCAGCCATTTGGATTTATAGAGCACTTATCAACAAGCTTCCCCAATACATTTCAGATTGTTTGCCAACTTGTACTGCTGGAAGCTACTCTCTGAGAAGCCTCTCATATATTATGCTCATTACCCCTAGAGTCAGAAAGCTTTTTGGTAGATCCTCCATACGTCATGCCCTTCCTGTCCTCCGGAATAATCTACAAAAAACCTTGAAGCTAGTCATCTCTGTTAAACTGACCACATTCAAAAATCTGTTTTCACATTCTTTCAGTGAAACTAGTAATTTCTTCCCTTAACTTTCTGTATGCCTAGAAACTTGCAGCTTTGACCTACACTTTATACCCATGGCTTGTATGACCTGCTGCTGCCCCTCGTCTCTATTCTTTCATCTATACCTGTCTAGTTACCTCTTCAACCCTTCAAGGGTATCATTACTGTGCCCTTTCTCCTTATGTTGATTGTTGTTTAGTTAGCTCTAGTATATAGCTGAATTATATTGTGAACTGTAATGCTGATGACTCCATCTTACTTTGTATTTTTAGCTGACCTATGTTCACCTTACCCAGGTCCACTTTGTAAATGAGTCTTTCTCTTTTTTTTTAATTCAAGTTTATTGACAATATTTAGGTACATTCTCACAATCAATTTAATTAGCATTCCATCGATAGTATTTCTGTCACTACATTTGTTATTATCACTTGTACAGTAAGTCTCAGTACACGCTTAGTATGTAAGTTCTATGACCTGATTTAGTCCTAGACAGGAAGGGCTTCAGTCCCTCTCAAGCTGTTCGTGCCATCCTATGAGCCTCCTTTAAGCAGCGGACTAGGCCTCTATCCCCTCTTCCTCCTTCCAAGCAGGTTCTCCAACCACCCTTCGGCTCCTTCTCTAGATGACTCTTTTGACCCTATGTTATGATATGATTAGCTATTTCTTCCTTGTCTTGTGGTTCTCCACAACTCCCATCTAGTCCACCTCCTCAAGTGTACCGAGGTTCTGTTATTAATTTTATATGTGAGTTCCTCCAAGTCTGCTATGGTGTTCACTATTGATATCCATTCCCCTATGGTGGGAGGGGTGGGAGAGAGCCATTTCTTCATGATGGCCTTGTGTGCAGCCGTAGTCAGAATGGACCACAGGTACTGTGAGTCAGGACCTCGTATCTCCCTAGGCGGCAGTCCCAGGATCAATTCTGGCCACTCTAACTTACTCTGCACTGAAAATAGCTCTGAGATTGCCCTCATAATATCTCCCCAATAACTCAGTAGTACCTCACAGGTCCAGAAAATATGTAAATGGTCTGCTCGCGGTCGAGCACAGCCCCTCCAACACCGGTCTGATACCTCGGGATTTCTTTTACTTATTACTTGAGGAGTAAGGAAATATCTGACCTTCACTCTCCATGCAAATTCTTGCCAGTATGGAGATTGAGTTGTCTGGTTAGTCAGGGAGAAAATTCTCTCCCAATCTGACTCACCCAGCCTCTGTGTGGTGTCTTGTGTCCACTTAATCTTAATTTTGGTTAACGTGTCTTCCTTTAATGTTGATAGGACTTTGTAGAGTTGGGAGATCATTCCTTTCTGATTGGTTACTGTTACTCCTTCTGTATAGCCTCTATTAAGCGCCCGCCCTATCTGAATTGCGTCCTTTTCTTTATCCTAAGTATATAGTTTCTAACTGTAAGTATCTAAAGTGGTCCAAGTTCTGCAGATTATAATTGTTTTAAGGGAGGCAAAATCTAAAAGGTCTCACCTTGACAGTATTGGGAGAGGAACCTGAGACCCTACGCTTCCCAGGTCAGGAACGTTTTATCCAGCTGTCCTGGGATGAAATCTGGGTCCCGAGATAGTCTCCTCAATGGCCATAGTGAGTTTCTGAGATTGAATTTTTGCCATATTCTATGAAGTGCTCTAGTTGCATCCCTAACCGAGGACAGTTGTGAAGGGGGCTCCTTATTTGGAATGCGTGCTATTAGGGCATGGTCCAAGGATTGCGAGCCCCTTCCTTCCCCCTCTCCCCTCTCCATGAGTTTCCATGCCATAGAAGCAGTGGGGTTGGACCAGATCATGGCATTTTTTAATTGGGCTGCCAAGAAGTAGTCTTCGAGATCCGGAAGAGACTGCCCCCCCTCCCCCGATGCGTTTGAAGTATCCTTAAACCAATCCTAGGTTTTTTGGAGTTCCACAAAAATTTAGTTATCATTCTATTCCATACCTGAAAGGTCACCCTGTGTATGAAGAAGGGTATACTTTGAAATAAGTACAGAAATTTTGGGAGTACATTCATGCGCAGAGTTTGTATCCTTGAGTACATTGGAAAGTTTAACAATGACCATCGCTCAAATCTTTCTGGAGGGTGGTTATTAAAGGAGAGTAGTTCGCCTCGAACAGCTGGGAAAACTGTTTTGTGATGTAAGTCCCCAGATATTTCAGCTTTTTGGCCTTCCAATTTAGCGGAAAAAGGGTGGAGATCTCAGGATTAGGTTTGTAATTGAAGGTGAGAACCTCTGTCTTATTTTTATTAAGAGAGTAGCCTGCATGGCTACCAAACTCTTGGAGTATTGTCCAGACCTTTTTTATGGATTGGTTGGGTTGTTTAAGGCTAAGGAGGACATCATCTGCGTATAGGGAGATTTTCTTCTGAAAGTTATCCATTTGCACCCCCGATACCTCCTCCGCCCTCCTCACTGTCTCTGCCAGTGGCTCTATGTAAAGAGCGAACAGGAGCGGCTATAGCGGGCATCCTTGACGAGTGCCCCTTCCTAGGTCGAATCTGTCGGAAATGCCTCTGTTCACTCTAACATAAGCCTGCGGTTTATAGTAAATCGCCCGGACGACATTTATAAATGAGAGGGGGAAACCTCTGTGCTCTAAAACAGCAAATAGAAAGCTCCATGATACTTTATCGAAAGCTTTTTCAGCGTCCAAACTCATGAGGCACGTTGAAGTTTTTGATCTTTGAATAGCGTCTATTAAGTTTATCGCCGCCCAAACGCTGTCTGGAGCCTGACGGCCCAGGACAAAACCTGTTTGGTCCAAATGTATTAGTTTAGGTAATATCAAATTTAACCTCGATGCAATTATTGCTGTAAATATTTTATAATCAGTGTTTAATACGGAAATAGGGTGGTATGATTCGCAGTATGCCGGATCTTTACCTTCTTTATGAATCACTGAGATCGTGGCATATTGCCAAGAGGGGGGGATCGGCTCCTCACCTGTCCATACCGCCGCGAATACCTCTGATAGAAGAGGGGAAATCTCACCTTCAAAAGTCTTGTAAAATTCTGCACCAAATCCATCGGGACCGGACATTTAGCTGTTTTCAAGTTTTTTATTGTATATTTTAATTCAGAGACAGTTATTGGGCTGATGAGTGCTTTCGATTCCTGTGAGGAGAGAGGAGGGAGAGGGACAGTCTCCAAGTATCTCTTTTTCTCTTGAGGGGAGGTCATCTCTTGAGATGAGTATAGTTTGATATAGTAGGTCCTAAAGGCCTTCATTATCTGCGAGGCTTGAGTGGTCTCTTTGTTGTTATCGTTAGATTTTATTTTAGTGATGGTCGCCTTCACTAAGTTTTGCCTGAGTCTGAAGGCTAACATTTTTGTTCCTCTCGACACCCTCGTAGTATTTTTGCTTTAGATAAAACAGGGCTTTCTCTACCTCAGAGTTTTGTATTTTTTGAAGGTGTTGCATGTTCTCCTTAATTCTTTCTTCTCTGTCTGGATCCCATTTAATTTTCTGCTGCCTTTCCAACTCCTGAATTTGAGAGTTTAGCTCTTTCTGTCTTTGAACTGTTATCTTTTTTTTGTGGGTGGCTATCTGAATTAGTTTGCCCCGTGCCATCGCCTTCAAAGAATCCCACAGTATCTGTGGGGATATGCCCGGTGTATTATTTTCCTCTAACGATTTTTTGAGGAACTGTTTAAGCTCCTCTACTGTTTCTTTATTTTGGAGTAGAGAAGTGTTCAGCCTCCAAAGAGTTTTTTTCTTAGTGAGACCCAGGTTTATCTCCACAAACAGCGGGGAGTGGTCCGACAAAATTGATGTTCCCACCCACATCGAAGTAAAGAGGGGAAGGTCTCTTGTAAAGCCAAAGAACATATCTAACCTCGAGTATATACGAAACCTCGGGGAGTAACATGTAAACTCCCTAGCTGTCGGATATCTCTCCCTCCACACATCTACCAGCCCAAGCTGCCGAGTGAGCGCCGTGAAGGCTTTAGCCTTACTTATTTCGGGTCTGGGAATTTGAGATGTGGTATCCATTCCTCTATTGAGGATTATGTTCCAGTCCCCACCCACAATTGCTATACCCTCTGCCTTCTCTGCCACCAGTTGTAAAAGGGCAGAGTAAGAGGAGATCGGAGAACCTGGTGGGACATATACGTTAATCAGTGTGATTATCTGCTCTTGCAGTGTTCCTATTATCAAAATGAATCTCGCTGCTGGATCCCGAAACACCTCCCTCACCTGTAGGGGGAATCCAGTCGAGAGAAGGACCGCCACCCCCCTCTTCCTCCCACTTATCAAGGAGGAGTGGAATACATGAGGAAAAGCTGGGCACTTTAATTTCTGTGCCTCTGGAGGGGTAAGGTGAGTCTCCTGGAGGAAGGCCACCTCACACCTCTGGGCTCCCAGATATCTCTGCAATCTCTTCCTCTTAATAGGACTTGAGCAACCGTTCAAGTTGAAGGAGACTATCCTTGTGCAGTGATTATTCATCATAGTAATTTCTCTGAAGCTTACATCCTGACCAGTGAGACACTGTATTTCTAGTGAAAAACTTTAGAATCTTGTATGTACCTTGCCTTATTCGCAACCGAAAAAACTCATAACAAGACAACTTTTCTTTTAACTTTAACATAAAGTACTTCAACCATTTAAATTTTTGCTTCAGCATAATCCCGTTTCTAGCCATAAGCAACCTGAATGTAATAACACCCGTGGCAACAAAATTCCTGAGCCACGAAATTCTAGCTATATGTGGTTGGCTTCCAAGGTGTGGCTGAGTGAAAAAACTCAGCAGAGGAGGTAGCGTCCTTACTGGACCTATTGGGGAGCTCTGTGGTGCAATGAGGTTCCCCTTTTGCCACATCATATGGTCTTTATTGTGGCTATCCTCTTGCCGGTCACCTTTCTGGGATGCCCTCATGTCAAACGTCCAATCCCTCTCTCCCTTAGTGTACCATTCCTTCTCCCCCCCAGACTAAATGGGCTGAGGAGGGGGAGACTGGCTGAAAACTATTTAATCGCCCTCAGTCTGTGAAGTAAGGGTTTCTTCCTCTTCCCTTCCCTCCTTCCCTCTTTCTCCCTTTCACCCATCCCTTCTCTATCTTTTCTCTCCTTCTCTTTTATTTCCGCCTCCCCCTTCCTGGTCTAAGCAAGATTCAGGTTCTTTGAACTCCCCAGTGACCCCGTCTATCTATCCTATCTTCCGTAATCCAAGCCTGCCTAACTCAACATGGACCTCATATATCAGAGGTCCGAGTATGCTCTGATTTGGAAGGTATTTCTCTGACTGGAGTACCCAGATTTCTGCAGTTTCTTAGAAATTCAAAATAGTATCCCTTCTAACCTCCATTTTTGGACCTCCCGGCGAATACCGAGATTTATATTTGCAAGGGACACCAGGCTGGCTCTGGTTCAGAATACATCATTCCTTATACCACCCATCCCACCCACTAGCTCAGGAAGGAACTGAGTCGTCCTGTTCTTACCAGAGTATCTGAGGCTTACGTACTTGCCTGCGGGACGGGCACGTCACCCTCCAACAATCAGAGCCCGCATTTTCCTTGGTTATCCTCCTTCCCCCACCCTCCCTTTTTGTTTGTGTATGGCTTCCACAAAGTATCCGGTTCTATTTCTCCCCTTTAGTAGCCAGATCACCTACGACGGAGGGCCCCCAGCCCCTCGCCTTCCCCCAGCTGAGACAACAAATCAGGGTATTGATGGGATATCCAGTACCTGGCCGGGAAACAAGTATCCAGTGTCTTCCTCCCTGTCCCCATCCTCAGGACCCCAACCTTGTGTTAAATAACTCACCCTTGGCCCAAAATATTTCTTCAGCTTTCTAGACATCATAGGAAAATCTTAGGTCTGAGCTCATTGGTGCCTGCTTTAAATCGCTGGGCCCGAGGACACGGTGTAAATCCCTGTACAAGTTAGCCCCTCCCCATCCCACCACCGTGAATAACATTAAGTTAAATTCTGACCTAAAGGATCAATGACTCAACACTGTCTAAGCAGGCCACAGTAATTCCCCAGTAGAGATAAAAAAGCAATGTAATGAGATGGAAGTGAATCCGGCTGTACCTCCGAGGTTGGTCAGGCCACTCTCTCCCACCATCCCGGTGTTGCGAGATTTCTATTACATGAGTAGCGAGACGTCTCTAAGGTCACCCAGTCTGAAAGGGGGGGGCACAGGATTCGTATCCCAGACCAGAGAAAATAATCTGTGTCAAGGTGGCCACCTTTTGTACTCGCTCGGCTCAACAAATGCAGGAGGCATTTATATCACTTCAGCCCACGTGACCGTTTGTCTGGAAACCGAGAAAACAGTAAGGGAGCATGTCCAAATTACATGGAATGGGTTTCTGTCGCTCAGAGGCTCCCGCGGCCCGAATCCAACCTCCTTTAGCCTCCGATCTTCAGCGACAGGAAGGGAGCACCAGGACCCAGGCGACTAGAAGGGGTTCACCGGGCCTTTAATAGATTTCAAGGGTGTCAGAGAACCCAGCGCCGTGCACCCTTCTCAGCTCATTTTGCCTTATTACATTGAGCTTCAGTGGCATGTCAGGGCTCAACCTCTAGTCGCCTCATAGAGTGGGTAACAGCGCTGAGCCTCTCCGCTTCCTTCCCCCCCCACCGTAAACCCAGGGTCTCCTCCAATCAGAACTAAGATGCATGAGGATCTTAGGTAGGCTGGGAGTGAGCAAAAAAAAAAAAAACCCTCTCAATCACGCTGCCCTCCACCCGATACCCACGACTCCCACCGACCCCACCCACAACTGATCACAGTCTAGGCCGAACAGTCCAGACCCGAGAGTCGGGAGTTCCAACACAGTTCATCTGGGAGAGAAGCAAGAGAAAGCAAAAGTTCAGTTAGACCCTTCACTGTTAACTTTCATCTTGGGCTGTGTGCTTGATCCGGCCGCACCTCTACTTGGTCGGACGATTCTTCTTCCGCTTGGTGATCCAGGAACTGTAAGTACATCGCAGCTTTGTTTATCGAGGATGATTCACTGTACTTGCGGATCATCTGAGCGATGTCGGCTCGTAGCGTTGTCATGGGGTTGCGCTGCATGGAGCCCGTCTTCTCGTTCCCTTTGAGCTATGGTCTAGCGGAGGCTATCAGGTCCTTTTCAAGTTTTCCTTCGTCATTGGAGGAGCATCAATACCAAGACTTTCAAGGTAGGTCAAGGCCTCAAGAGATCTTTAAAACTTTATTCCTTGCTGTGTGAGCACTCTGATTTTGGCTGGATGTAAGATCTGTGCTTTAATGCCTTTCAGCCTGAGCTGTTTGATTATGGGCCAGAGCATCTTTCGCCTCCTGAACACCAGATGTGATCGTTGTCATAGATTATTTTGTGGCCCTGGTACATGACGTTTTTAGCTGCCAGGCCTTCTTAGGATGTCCTCTTTTCTTCTATAAGCCATTCTAACAATGATGAGCGAGGTGTCGCCTCTGGGTTTCTGGGTCGGGGTACTAGCGACCGGTGGGCCCGGTCTATTTCCAAATCTAGCTCTGTCAGAAGCTTCAGCGAACTTCGTAAAAGGGTTTGAATGAAAGCTATGTTATCTGTTTCCTTCTCCTCCAAGCCCTCCGGAACCCCGTAAATGCGGATGTTTTGTCTCCTGCTCCTCCCCTTCAGGTCGTCCAGTCTTCGGTTGATCTCTCATTCCCTGGCCAAGAGGTACATCATTAGGTGGTCCTGTCTGTCTGACTGCTCCATGGTTTGTGTTAGTCCAAGTTCCAGTTGCTCGGCCTTATGATCGATCAGATTAAAATCTGATCGGAGCTCAGTAAGTGTATTGTCGATCTTAGCAACCGTTCGGGCCATCTGTATTATCATCTGGACTATGTCTTCTTGTCAGAGATCGTGCTGAGGCGAGGCCTGGTGTGGGTCTGAGGTCGCGCCTCGCGTCTCCGGGATTTCTTCGATATCAGCCTGAATCATCTCCCTTAATTTTTGATGGGAGTAACTAGGAGTTTCCCCGGCTTGTTCCTCTTCTGTTTGGCTGGAGATGCCATTCTAAGAGGGCCAATTTGTTTGGATTGTCTTGTGAGGGATCAGAGAGCTCAGCAGCTAAGGCACCATTCCAGTCGGTGACGCCACGGAAGTCCCGTAAATGAGTCTTTCTCAATGGTGTTTCATCTGGTAAAATAAAGATTGATTGATTGATATTATAAACAATAAAACATGGGAATTGTGTGTCAACTCAGATTTTGTGCATACCTCAGTGTGTGATGCCTTGATAAACCCTCGAGCTATGCTCTCAGTGTTTATGAGGCATCGCACACTCCTGTGGTGTGCACAAAATCCTCATTACACACACTTCCCCATGCATTATTTTATATGTATTATTCTATATATATATATATATATATATATATATATATATATATATATATATGTGTGTGTGTGTGTGTATATATATATATATATATATAAAACTATATAAGTGTAATATAGGGACATGTAATCAGGATCCTCAAAATATTGTAACTGTAGAGCGGGTAGCAAAAGAGTAAGAAGATTGAAGTTGGATGGGGCAGCAGGACCACATGGCATTCACCACACACGTGAAGGAGTTGGGTGATGTGTTGATACCTATTATTACTAAATTGAGACAAAAATCTTTAAGTGATGGTGTGGTCCCTGAGGGGAGGAGGTTGGTACATGTTGTGCCAATATATAAGAAAGGGAAAAGGAGCGATGCAGAGAATTATCGACCAGTTAGTTTGACATCAGTGGTGGTGAAGATTATTGAAGGGGCACTGAGCAATGCAATTTATGAAAGTATGTCAAAGAGGGTATTTTGGATAAGAATCAGCATGGTTTCATGCCTAATAGGTCATGTGAAACAAACTTACTGACCTTTTATGAGTTTGTCAGCAAATGTATTGATGATGGAAAAAATGTGGACGTGGTAATGCTTGACTTTAGTCGAGCATTCGATATAGTTCCACATTATAAAATAGTAGGAAAACTTACTGATATGGAAATAGATAAGAACATTGTAAGATGGGTAGAACAGTGGCTGAAAAACAGACAACAGCAGGTAAAGATATAAGGATATCTTTCTGATCCAAATGGAGAATGGAGTGGAGTCCCCCAGGGGTTGGTACTGGGCCCACTGTTGTTCTGTATATTCATAAGTGATCTGAAACTATCTAGTAATAATAAATTAATTAAATTTATTGATGATGTTAAAATTGGAGCAGTAGTGGATACGTTCAATGAGAGACTCATATTTGGACAGGATTTGATGTATATTGCAGATTGGGCAAGAAAGAATGGGATGACCTTTAATAAGGATAAATGTACAATCATGCACTTTGGCAGACAAAATATTAAACAGATCTACTATATGTATTATCTGAAGCTTAGGGTGTCAGAATGCGAGAAAGATCTGGGTATTTATGTCAAAAATGATTTAAGAAATGAAGTTAATAATAGACAATCATCAAACAAAGCAATGCAGATTGTTGTTTGTATTAAGAGAGGTTTTCAATCGAGGAGCAGAGAGGTGTTGAAGCCATTGTACAGATCTTTGGTAAGGCCTGTATTGGATTATAGCTCTACCTGGCAGGTCCGTTATTGGTGAGGATATCAAATTAATGGAAAGATCAGAGATCCTTACTAGATTGATTTCAGGGTGTAAGGTGAGCCATACGAGGCCAGATTGGAAAGATTGGGATTGTGGTCATTGGAGAGTAGAAGAGCAAGGGGATTTATTGGTATTAAATAAATCTCTGAAGGATGAGGATATTAGAACAGAGGGATTAGTGTTTAAAGAAAAGACCTACCAATTGAGAAGGCATGATAGGCAACTGAGTGAGGAATCGAGCAGGACTGAGCAAAGAAGGATGTGTTTTAAGTGTAGAGCAATAAGGATATGGAATGGACTGCCCCAGAAGGTGGTAGAGGCAGAAAGCCTGGATCTTTTTAAACAGAGATTGGACAAGTATCTTGATGAAGTTGGTGGCTCTCGCCACTACTGCTGAATTGTGGAGAAAATCTATATGGGCTATGCCTTCTGATTTTCTTATCCTTCCAGTATGAACTCCAGTGTGTGTATATATATATATATATATATATATATATATATATATTATATTTAATACAAATCTCTAACTGCTATATTTTAATAAATACAGGCAATGAATTTTATTGGGTAATGTCCATGATCTGCTCCTGGTCAGAACTCTAATACAAAGCAGGTGAGGTGGTGCCGGAGTTCATAATTGATTTCAAATGTCCAAAAGTTTTATGACAGGGTCTTTCTCTTCTGCTGGGATGGTCTCCACCTCAGCAGAAGAGGCCAGTGCCCACTTGGGTAAATCTTTAGCTTTCACAATTAATAATTTATTCAAAACACCAAGTTTAAAACTGAATAACCGGGGCAGAAAGGAATGCTCCCAATTCTCTTAAACAGCGTAACAATGACAAGCATGGTTCAAAACATAATATCACATTTAATGCTAGATCTTTAAATAACCTCAAAATGTCAGAATTAGAAGCTAATTGCCTTTTCCATGATCTGAGCATTGTAGCAGTAACTGAAACATGGTGGGACTCTGCCTCAATCTGGATTAAAGAAATCCCAAATGTTAAACTCTATCACAAAGATAGAATAAATAAAATTGGTGGTGGTGTCTGTCTATATGTCCGTGATGACATTCCTTTGTATGAGATTCCCATATCAACTGACACTGAATCTATCTGGGTCTCCATTCAATTAAAAGGCCAAGCTAAACTCTCAGCTGGTGTTTGCTATAGACCTCCGACTGCTGACCTATCTTATACCCATAATTTAATCAATACTATTACCCATATGGTGGACAAAGGTGATACCCTGATTTTAAGAGATTTTAATATGCCCAGTATCAATTGGAATACCCTCACATGCAAAACAGAGCATGAGAAAGTCTTTACTTTGTTTATAACCAACACCAGTTTAGAATGACTAGTTCGGTCTCCAACCAGAGGAAATAACATCCTTGACCTTGTCATTACAAATTCTGAATATAAATTTACAGATATTCAAATTTTAGGTCCTATAGAAAACAGTGACCAGAATTCCATTTTCTTGTAGTATTAATAAAACCTATCTCCTTAACTAACAACACAACATATAAAGACTATAGCAATGCTAATTTCAACAAAATAAATGAGCCCTTAACAAGTTTAACTGGGAGAAACTCTTTACTAACAAGACAATAAATAGTGCTTGGGAGAAATTAAAAATATAATACTCTCCCTGGAACAGCGATACATTCCAACTAAACACAAAATATAATAAAAAGAGCAAGATTCCTATTTGGTTTACCAAATCCATCCTCAAATTAATCAGAACCAATGAAAAGTGCTTCAAAAAACTTAAAGCTCACCCTAGTTCCACCAGTAGGTTAAATTACAAAATTGCGGCTAGATTATTAAAAAAAGTGATTAAACAATCCAAGAGTAGGCTAGAGTTCAAACTAGCACACTCTAAAAATAACAGAAAAATCCTTGTTCTCATATATTAATTGCACAAAGGGTAATACTCGATCATTTGGACCAATACACATTAATGGAACTACCATAAATTCCGATCTTGAAACAGCAAATCATTTTAACAAGTATTTCTGTTCTGTCTTTAGTAATAGTGATCCCTTACCTTAATAAATAGAAGTAATCATCCATCAATCCAGTTTTCTCAAAAAGAGATTAGTGAAGCTCTATCATTCATTAAAAAATCAACAAGCTCAGGTTCAGATGGTATCCAATCCAAATTTCTTAAAGAAACCTCAACAGCTCTAACTTTCCCACTAACGTTATTGTTTAACAAATCTCTCTCTGAATCTGATATTCCAGATAATTAGAATCAAGCTACTGTGGCACCTATTTACAAAAAGGAATAAGCTGATGTCCAAAATTATAGACCCATCAGCCTAACATCTTCTATAGGAAAGTGATGGCAGCTTAATTGAAAAACAGCTAGAGCATGAGATCAGTAACCTTGGCCTCCATGACAAAGCACAACATGGGTTTAAACTGGGTCACTCTTGTACTACTAACCTCATATCCTTTACAATAACATCAGCATACTTCTCGACACCAATACTCCTACTAACATTATTTTACTTGACTACAGTAAAGCCTTTGATAAGGTATCTCATTTAAAACTAGTAAACAAACTTCATTCGCTTGACTTCAATCCAAAACTTGTTAATTGGATTGCCAAATGACTTACAGACAGGATACAAACATTTAGGATAAATTGCTCAAAATCAAAAATTGGGCATGTTACAAGTGGAGTATCCCAGGGGTCCATCCTTAGGCCTACTTTGTTCAATATCTTTATCAGTGATATGTCAATCAGCCCTATTAACTTCATTTCAAAATTCGCTGATGATACTAAGCTTGGTGGTAGAGTCGACAATCCATCTAGTATAATATCATTACAACATGATCTAAGAACTATTGAATTATGGGCATCCAAAAACTCCATGACTTTTAACATTGACAAATGTACAGTCCTTCATCTAGGGAAAAATTATTCATTAAATAAGTACTACCTAAATAATTCCTTGCTTAAGTCTTCTATAAGTGAACACGACTTGGGGATCATAATTAATAAGAAATTGCCTTCTTCAATCCACTGTAACAAAGTTGCCCATACAACTAACTTAATTCGTAAACAAATCAAAAAAACATTTATTAGCAATTCTGAACATTGTCTTATCCCTTTGTACAAAGCATATGTCCATCCTCACCTCGACTATGGTTCTCCCTACTGGAACCCTTACCTCAAAAGTGACATTAACAGGCTCAAACAGGTTCAGAGGAGACTGGTAAAAATGATTCCTAAACTATCCCCCCTTGACTATGACACCAGGCTAAAAGCCACCGGCCTATTTCCTTTACATCAAAGAAGATACAGAGATGACATCCTACTTATTTTCAAAATTCTAGAGTCTCAAACTCTGATGGAACAGTGCAGTTTGTCACTGGCCACCAAACGCATAGTGGATAGAGTCCATAAAAAACAATTAGTCATCGACTGGGCAAGCACTAACAAGAGAGGCAACTTCTTCTGCATTAGAGCAGCCCGAGCCTGGAATTTATTGCCTCAAGAATTAGTTAATTGCTTAAATTTTGACATCTTCAAGCAAAATCTTGCTACTGGGTTACATCATTACTATCCTCTCAACTAATTTATTTATTTATTTTATTTATGTATTAGAGTCTAGGATTACAATTACTTTTGAGCCAAGGCTCTTTTACAAATGTTCCACATCAGGATGAGAACAAACAAGCAGGACATTAATTATTACAGGATAACAGGTTACAGTTGTTTATCATTACATGAGTACATACAGATTAGGTGGTACTGAGGCATGCACAGGACAGGGATAACATTGATAACAAGAACTTGATGAGACATGAGAAGAAGATGCTGCCAGAGGCAATTGTCAAAACACACAGAAAGTGCAAGTGGAAAGTGCAAGTAAGAGGAGGAGGAGGAGGAGGAGGATGGGAAGGTAGAGGGAGAGTAGGGGAATGGATGAGAAGGGACAAGTGCCAAAAGGGAACAGCAGGTTAGAGAAGAAGTCACACATGCTAGAGGCAGAGAGGAATAGGCAGAGGTTAGATTTGAACAGGCCTAGCTTAGGTAGGGAGGAGATGTCCCTGGTGAGACCATTTAGCCAGCTGGGAGCTCTGTGGGCAAAGGATCTTTGTTCCTGTGAGGTCCAGCATCTTGGAATATGCAGTAATTGAGATTCAGAACCCTTGGTGAGGTGGGGATTTTGTGCAGGTTGTAGCAGAGCTTGAACTCGGGAGGCAAAGCCCATCAATGTTTTTAGCCATTATGCTAATAGATACTTGATGCAGCTCGAGAGTTGAAGCCAACCAGTTTGGGTGTATAGGTCACACGTGATGGGTGAGACAATGGGATCCAGTGATGAGTCAGCAAGCTTTGTTCAAAGCCATAGATATGCACCTGAGGGTAGTGGTGGAAGCGGAACCATAGATGATGAGGCCATAGTCGAAGTTGAGATCACCGAACTCTGAACTGTGATCCTTAAGACTTCGGAGTTAGGCATTGCCTATGCCTGTAAAGCAGGCCAATATGTGTGTTAGTCACTTTGGCAACATTGTCAATGTGAGCCCCATAGGATAGACAACTGTCAAGAGTGATTCCAAGGTATTTGAAGGTTTGCACTTGTTCTAGGATTGCACCTAGGCAGTTTGCAATAGTGAGGGGGTGGTCCCGGTGCTTGTTTTGTGAGCTGCAGAAGAGCATGGACTTTGTTTTTTATAGTTGAGGACAAGTTTGTGTTTACTGAACCAGTTTTCAACTGAGGAGAAGCCATGCTGTAGTTTGCTTGTAATGGCCACACTTGTGGTGACAATCTTGATGGGCCTTGTGCCTTCCTTTGTCCTATTATTCCAGTAACTCCAGTAAAAAGGTTTGTTGTCTGAGAACAAGCACTTTACCTCATGCTTTGCAACCAACAGCATGTGGTGGAACTCTAAGGAACAGTTCCAAGAGAGCTGTCACCAAGTTTGTGGCAGTGTGATTAAGTAAGTTAACTACATCACCCTTGTCACAACAACCCAGGGCTCTTAGGAGTTTGTTCAGTGTGTGTGACACCACCCAACTAAGGGATAAGGAAGGCTTGCCCTAGCAAGCTTATCAAGTAATGTAGAGTATGTTTCTGTGTTTAATGACTTGGAAAGATCGACAAAGGTAGCTGAGGTGAACAGGCCCTAATCCATCTCCTTCAAGATAGAATTAGTGAATCTAAAGAGGGAGAAGACAGTGGAGTGGGTGTTCTGAAAACCAGACTGGAAGGGTCGAAGAAGGAGGAGCCAGGTAAGGAAGATAGTTTTGAGAGCAATCATTTTATTTAGTTTTATTTTGATATTCTTGACTTGTCCTACAAAGACAGGTCAAATCTTTTTCTTTTTACAAATTATTTTCCAACATAGCCCAGCTGAGATTCAGCATCTTATTTCCAGTGTGATCTTGCCACTACCTATTTCTGCAGCTCAGTGGGCTGTAGCACTGGGAGGAGTTAAGTGAAGTTTACACAATAAGTATTTGTCTCTAACAGGGTTTGAACCTGGGATCTCGTGGTCCCAAGCCAATGCTTGTGATCGTGGGTGCTCAGAGTAAAACACAGACAACAGGAGTATGGTGCATAAATTCACTCAGAGGTGCAGATTTATTAAATTAGGCAGAAGTAAATAGCATAACTTTTAAAATAAATGTAAATAAATCAAATGAATAAACACAGTCAAGACTCAGCTTTGGTCTAACCTCTGTGCTTCCTCAGCCCTCTCCAAGACTGAACTGATCTGTTTAGGCTGAGAAGAAGCTCTTTTTACAACTATGGGTGGAGCCTACAGGAGTATTGCATGTACAAAAGGAGTGATGTCATGTTTTCTGTCCATGGAACTGACTGAAGGTGTAAATAGTCTCCTCCGTCTTTACTCTCCTCCAAGAAATGTTTTCCACCCTCAAATAAATACGCTTTCATGTCAGTCAATGGTTGCAGGGTACTATTTTCTTTCTTAAATGGGTGGTACAAGAACTGGAACCCGAGTAGTGGGAGGCAGCATTCTTTTTTGGGGGAAGTAAGGTCCACCCCACCTCCACCCAAGAAGCTCCAAAAGGTCCATCCCACCTTTTTTTTTATTCATGTGGAAGGGGCATGAGGTGGATCTATCATGCTGAAAAAGACTCACATGTTTGGGACGTGGACCAAGGAACAGAACAAGTCTGTGGAGTCCCTGCATTTTGTTAAGGACCAGAACAGAAGAAACTTAAAATGCCTTTAAACTGACTTAAAACCCTTGGAACAAATGATTATCAGAGTCACCTGGTGTCTCAAAAGGAAAGACTAAGAAGTGCCTAAAACCTAAAGAAAATAGACAGCTTTCAGGTATTTCTTAAACATTTATATACTAAAAAAAGTTCAGCTTTTGGGATTAACAGTATTTGTTTACCATATTCTATCTATGTATATATATAGTTTGTCTTTTTAGTAGTTTCAAAACCTTGAAAGCTTTGGTGTTACTAATGCATTTAGAAATACATTGTTTTAATTGTCTTTACAGATAAATCATGCATGTTCATGTGAGGACACATTTTTGGGGGATGGGGTTCAAATTATTTTAATCATGGGCACAGTACTTGTTAAACACAATCTGTGATGAAGTGTAGTTTTCTTTTTAAGTTTGAGATGTGGAGTTGACTTGCACAAATGGATAGTACAGATATCATAGAAAGCTATTAGAAGTAGAATGGGTTAAACACTTCCTGGAACTTTCTGCATAACAAGTTCCCCTAGGCACCTCACAGCATTTGACACCACCATCCTAAGAGCAGTAAATGTGTTACTTTGCCGGACTTTGCATAGCAAGAGACCCAGCCTTCCCTTTTTCCAAATAATATACCAACTTCACTCTCAGGCAGGCAGTTCTGGGTTGCTGTTTATATTCTACTGAATCTTCTTAAAGGAAAACTTCATTTTAAAATCAGAAATATAAGTATTACTACCAGTTTTGAGTTCTCACTTCAATCCAGTGTTTTGTTTCTGCCTAGGCTGTGAGAGGAGTTTTTCTAATTTTCCCTGGATATTTTATGACGTCTGGAGGCTGTCATTCAAGTTTGTTTTATTGCATATTCTTCAAGTTAGTCTTCACAGAGTACCCTTTGGTTAGATGTCTAATAGCCCCTACAGCAGGCCAGTGTCTTGTTACAGTGTTTGCTTAGCCACAGCACAGAAAAAACACTGCAGCTAGGATTCACAGTGCTATACAATATACTATAGAAAGTTACATGTTTAAACACATACACACACACACACACACACACATACCCCAAGCAGAACACAGCTGGATAAGGTACCAGTATTTAGGAAACTTTTCATACTTACCCAGAGTCTAGCAATGTGAATCCTGGCTGTGACTATAGGTGTTTACAACTGAATGATAATAACCATATTTGCTTCATTTGTAAATAGGTAGGCATTTGTGTCTAATTTCTGTTTGACTTACTGTAGGTTACACATAGAATCTGAAAAATTCATAACATGCTGTATTGTGATTCAATGAACTGATAAATTGGGATTTTGGTTTCTTATACAAATTCATTTCCTGACCATGGATATACTGAAACAAAAATTTCTCAACAAAATGTTTTTAAATAAAGAGTTTAACTCACAGCAGCAGAAGAAGCATGTTGGCATGAAAAGCTTAGTGGTGTGGATGTAGAGGCACCAGCATTTAAGCATGACTTTGGTAGAGAATTAATTGTGACTGGGGGGGTGAGGGAGGGAGTGAGTCTTGATATTTGTAGCATAATGGTTTTCTGAAACTTCAACCTTCAATGGGTTACACTCTGCAGCCATCTGTACAGTATATCACTAAGCCATATGCAGTGTGGTATGGGTAAAACCCCAGATCACCAGACCAGAACAAGTACTGTAAAATCTGCTCTGGGCACAGCTTGTGCAAATATTGCTGATCCAGTGGATCAAATAAATACGTGCAAATAAATAAATAAATACTTGGCTTCGCCTCATACTTCAACTCACCCCAGGAGTGATGTTATTACATGATAACACACACCCTGTCATGCCTTATTGCTTAAATGTGCCCTTTCTCAATGTACTATACTTTGATTCAGTTAGTGTATGCAACAGCCTTCATGTGAACACTCTGGGCTTCTCTTTGACTCCTGATGTCTATTTGCTTTAGCTATTGTATATTGTTTGAACTGCTTTGGTCTTCTTGATGTGGTGCCTGTGTACCTAAGTTATGTAATCTGTTTATCTACTGCTACCCATGTATCTCCAGTGAATGATTGTTATAACTGTCTGCTCTCCGAGCCATTGTTTTTGGACTTGTTAACTGTGCTGTCTTTGTATTAGTTTCAAAGAGGTGCCTTTTTAAATAAACCTCTGACTCAAAGGATTGTAAATCTGATATTTTTAAATAAATAAATAAATGTTTATGTTTCACCCATGAAACACCCTTATCTAGTTAATGCATTCACAGTCGTAGTGGCTCTGCCAGAGCTTGTTTATAGGAAGAAATCACATGATGTCTGAAAACTCCACCCATTATCTAACAAAATAGTGCTGAATTAACTTTAAAACACAAAGAAACATTTTGTTACATAAGAAATCAACATAGACTTGCTTTAAGATCCCTAGGTAACCAAAAATATCTATAATTCTATTAATGTATCTGTTTCTGCTTTGTAACCCCGCCCACCTCCCTAGAGTGACAGCCTCCTTTGTATTTAACCAGCAGCGCAGAGGGGCACTGGCCCTACAGAGGCAACCAGGACAACAGCACAGGTTAGTGTTTCAGCATTTGTGTCAGTTCCTTGTGCACCAGGAATGAGACACTCACTAAAACACCAAATGCAAACACAAAATACTTGAAATAGGCTGGAGAACTAGAAGAAAGTTAGTGCAAAGGAAAACTGCTAAACATGACTTTCATAGCATGTAATTTCAGCACTTTTGACTGTTTGCATGGTGTTTGTAACCTTGAACTGTACTGGCTTGCAAGTTAACAGGTGTTACTAGAATGTAGGGGATATTTTTATAATTCATATATCCCCTAAAAAAATTAAATCTCTATTATTTATGCTTCTATTCTGTTTGTGAGGTGCCTCTGCAAATTCTGGGAGTGTTTCTTGGCACCAACTAAAACGCTTACAGGGCAGTCACCTCACAAAGGACAAAGCAAGACTTTAAACAGTTTTAGGAAACAAAACACACTGGCCCAGATATTCAAACTGCGCCAGTCTGAGGCGCAAGCCCCTGCTCCGCTCAAAATAGTTGCGCAGGGGTGTGGCCGGGGTGATATTCAAAGGAGTTGCGCTGTTGAGCAACTCCTTTGATATCACCCGAGCCTAACAGCTGCGCATGGTGCAGTGGAACTGGCGCTACCAGAGTTGCCAAGCTGAGCATTAAACTTTGCGGTGGCGCAAGTACCATTGCGCCATCTAAATTTCCGATATTCAAAAGGTGACATGCAAATGGGGCCATAATTTATGCAAGCATGAGGGGGCCATTTGCATCTATTATAGCCCCATTTGCATGCCATTTGCATGTAGGTGCGCCGATCCCGAGGACTTGCTCCTGGCCACCCTGCCAGGCAGCAGCCGTTGAGGACCGACGACAATGCAACCGATCCGCGGGCATCACAGTTACATGACACCCCCACACATCTCCCACAGCCCGATCGCCGGCAGAACATGTACATATCGCCCCACAACATCTCCCACAGCGATCGCGGGCAGAACACGTACATATCACCCCCACATCTCCCACAGCCCGATCCACGGGCAGAACGCGTACATGTGCCCCCCCACACACATCTCCCACAGCCCGATCGCGGGCAGAACCTGTCATGACCCCCACCCAGTGCCCGATCGCGGGCAGATGTAACCTCCCCCAACCCGAATAACTCCCTGGTGGTCCAGTGGACCGTAAAGCCGATCGCGGGCAGAATGTCACAACACAACCCCCAAACATCTCCCTGGTGTCTGAGTGTCCCCCCCACCCACCCACGAAGCCCCTCCACCGCTCCCCGCGGCAGCGGCGACAGCATCCCACCCCTGCCGCCCGCCCGACTGACTGTCTGGTAGGGCTGCAGCCCATTGGTGCAGAGCTACAGCCAATGGGTGTGCAGCCCGCCGTACATGACAGTCCAGATTTGTGAATGATCATTCACAGTCTGGACTGTCATGTCTGTTATGAACTTCACGCCCGTAGCGGCAACCTGCACCAATAGGCGTCAGTCTACACAGTCAGTTAGCGGCGGGCGCAGGCGAGGTGGGATGCTGTCGCCCGCCGGCTGCGGGGGAGGCGGGGTGGAGGAGGCTCGTGGAGTGGTGGGGGACCCTAGACACCAGGAGATGTTTGGGGGTTGTTCTGTGACATTCTGCCCGCGATCGGGCTTTACGGTCCACTGGACCACCAGGAGTTATTCGAGTTGGGGAGGGTTACATTCTGCCCACGATCGGGCACTGGGGGTTCATAAGGTTCTGCCCGCGAACGGGCTGTGGGAGATGTGTGGGGGGTTCATGTACGTACTGCCCTGATCGGGCTGTGGGAGATGTGTGGGGGTTTCATGTAACTGTTATGCCCGCGATCGGGCTGGTGGGGGCACAGGGACCGAGTTGGGGGCCAGCCAGGGTGGTAGCTGCTGTGTTGCGCCCTGCAATACAGCAGCTCACCTGTGGGTGGCCCTCAACTTGATCCTTTTTGGCTCAAGGTTGTGCAGGCGCAGGTTGGGGGTTGCGTATGCGCAACTCTGCACAACCCGACTGAATATCAGGTTGCGCAGGTTATGCATGGTTCCTCCCCCTCCTGTTGTGCATGCATTCATTTGCATTGCTCTTTTGCGCAACCTGTTGCCAGTGGAGCAACTGCCTCCTGCTGAATATCGCAGAATGGCGCAATGTAGGACTTGCGCATGCGCAACCCTGTTGAGCATGGAGCAACCCTTTTGAATATCTGGGCCACTGTCTAGAAGCAATTACAAAAGCTTTTCCTGTTTAGCTAATTTTAAATTTTAACTTATCCTGTTAAGTTTCTGCATGTTTGTACTCTCCCGGATCATGCCTGAAAATAGTCATTTTATGGCTAGTGCACTTACCGGTTAACAAAAGCTAAATAAAATAAATAAATAAAGTGTTTTTTACTTATTGGGATGGAACCTCCCCACGGCTACACCCAGGCAGACAGGAGCCAAGCAGTGCAGTTTTACTAGGGGACAAAAAACAAACTTTCAGGACAGATTCAGTTTTACCTGTGCTCTTGAATCTGCTGGTCCACAGAAGCTTCCACTTCACAGGTGGAGGCAAGTCTAACAATTGAAGGAGAACAGCAGTGTTGCTAGGGGCTGAAATTACCAACTCCCTTGGCTTTTTTCTGCTGTTTGTAAAACTACATAATTTTTTCTTTCTGCTCTTTAAAAAAAATGAGGCAAACTAAAGGAAAAAAAGACAGGGCATACGAATTAGGGCAAACATGGACGGTACTGTCTAAAGGGGAAACCTCACTCAAACAGAAACCTTTACACAGCAGCTGTGTGATGCTGCGATCGTGCGCTACTAAGCTCGTGCACAGGATCATGCAGGTTTGCTAGTGGGAGCTGCCATTGCATAAAGGGGATTTAAGCAAGTGCTAGCAAAAATAAAGATGTACTTAATAACATTATGTCCCACAAATACAGTGGAGACCGACCTGGCACTTTAGTAGTATGGCAGCAAGGATACCCACAGGGAACTCGGGGAGGGAGAGAGAGCCACAGAGAAAGGAAAAGAAATACATAGGAAAGAAGATTAAAGACTGTAGGTGGCCATCCTACAGGGGAAATTAAAGAATGAAATAGGAGAGGTGCTGTTGTGCAACAGACTAAAGAAAGAGAGACACTCTGCTAAATCCCAAACGGGGGGGGGGACCCAATGCTACCACACACCATCATGCCCAAATGGAAACTAGGGATAGCCATAACTAGTTTCCTATATTTAGAACTACACCCTGAATTGGGGTACCTCCCCTGAATCAACCCTGGGGGTTGTTGGGACTTCAGCCCACCCTCACTAGAAGTCCCACCCCAGGGCAGCCTTATACAAATGGTGTGTTAACACCATCCCCACTCAAGGGTACTCATCTGTGAGTAGCACTAACTACTGACTAAACACTTGCCCTGGGATTTAAAAAAACTTTATTCATATAAAAATAAAAGGTCATACTGTTTCCTTATTCACCTATCCATGCCTTACGCTATACCTATACTCAATAATGCTGCGATCGAGCACTACTAAGCTTGTGCACAGGATCATGCAGGTTCACTAGTGGGAGCTGCCATTGCACAAAGGGGATTTAAGCAAGTGCTAGCAAAAATAAAGATGTACTTAATAACATTATGTCCCACAAATACAGTGGAGACCTGGCACTTTAGTAGCATGGCAGCAAGGATACCCACAGGAAATTCGGGGAGAGAGAGAGAGAGAGCTACAGAGAAAGGAAAAGAAATACATAGGAAAGAAGATTAAAGACTGTAGGCAGCCATCCTACAGGGGAAATTAAAGAATGGAATAGGAGAGGTGTTGTTGCGCAACAGACTAAAGAAAGAGAGAGACACTCTGCTCAATCCCAAATGGGGGGGGGGACCCAATGCTACCACAGTACTCAAATTATTAAAACAAAACACCTTTGTATATTCACTGAGTGTAAGAAAAACACATGATATAAAAATACCCTTTCTGCAGATTTAGGCCTTCATTTGATTGGCTAATGTGTCCCTTACTCTCAGGACAGCAGATTACTAAGTGCTGATGAAACATCTAGAAGGAATTTGCATTCATTCATTTTTACTTCTGCATGGGTAGAGCTCTGCAGATGTTTTGCTATCACTGTAGAAGTGAAGGGACAATGACCGGATTCCATCCCAGTTGCCTTGTATAGTGCAGCAGTCATTTCCACAGTGCTCTGCTCATTGGTGGTGTGTGGTGTTTCCCTTGCCCCTTCCCTCCACAGCTGCAGTTCCCCCTCCATGGCCACCGTAGCCCCCCCCATAGGTGCATTATTTGATTGCTGCCCGTACATCCAGAGTTCCCTGTCGTGCATGCTCATGAAGCTCATGGGTTGCATTGGCTCTGACCAGAGTTTGTTTATTGCTTCTACTATTTTTGTGTCTCTTTCCTGTTTTGTAGCCGATTAGATAGAGTTGCACAAGACAATGGTATATGATAAGCAATTGGGAAGTAACAGGTGTTGGGATTAATGAGAAATAACATATTAAATAGGCAAACCGGACAAAAGTACTTAATTGCAGAATTTGGATCAGCATATTACCAATAACCCTAATGCTAAAAATAAGATTCCTAAGATACTTTGTAACCTAGATTTCACTACTTGTTTTAAAAAAAGCTAGTTTCAGTGAAGAATAACTGATGATGATGTCAGCTTCAGAACTCACAGCCTAGTTGTTCTTTGCCAGAAACCTTATAGGATATACTTTCCCAAGTTAAATAAAACTGTAGTTGTAGCTGTAGTAATCCTTTAAAAAAAACTGACACTGAACTGGGTGAAGTGCATATGCATCCAGAATTCTCAGATGCATTATACTATACCTTTTTATTGTGGCAGGGAGCGGGTCTGTCAGCACAGTGATAGTGCTACTGCTCTTGATGCCAGCGACCTGGGCTCAGAAATGAGCTTGTGTCATTAGAGGGTTGACCAGGGAGAGGAGGACTGAGCATCCTACAGGATTCTCTCCTCCTTAAGGGAGGAAGGAAGGGAGCACACTACCAGTGCATGACCACCACCTGGGTGACCAGGGCTGGCAGTGCAGACCACAGTGTGCACCAGGAAGGTGGAGATCTTGGCTGAAATGGGGCACTGATGCATGACATGCTCACACCTTCCTTCTCTCAGCCAGTATCTCTGTCAGGAGGATGACAAAACTTTAAAAAGAAACCTTGCCTGTGCAGGATATGGGCCCTGTAGCACTGGCATACCCAACAACCACCAATTTGGGCTCATCCCTGGTGACTGGATAGAGTGCTCAAAGGAACAGACCCAGCCTGAGGGTACCATTATTAGCCAGCAAGCTGTGAGAGCAAGTTGAGGGACCAATAAGGAAGTCCCAGGAGATGACTGGGTGATGAGCTGGGATACTCCAGGGTCCCGTGAATGCGGCAGGGGGTGGTTTTGGAATGCAGTGGTACACATGGTTTTGGATTGCCAAGGTTGTGCTTAATTTCAGAATACTACAGTGATAAGATTTCAGCATGTGGCAGGGTCAACATTTTGCAACTGAACAAGAACACAGTTTCAGAATGTAGCATGAACTTACAATTTTGGAATGTGACAGGGACAATTTCAGAATGTAAGCAGACACAACTTCAGAATGAGGGATATGCAGTCCTAGAATGTGGCAAGAATATAAAATGTTGGAAGCAGCGGGGAAGTGCAATTGGAATGTGGTGGGGGCAAGCAATCCTTGAATGTGGAGAGACATAGTTTTGAAAGGAGATACATGCTTTTTCCAACTAGTGAGTATGCACATGTAGCCCCTAGGTGGTGCTATGCCAAAGGTTACTACCCCTGCCTGTATTTCTGTGCACAGGTTGAGGGGCCTGGATTCAGTATTAAGGTGCCTCCACCCAGACTAATGGTGTTGGGGGTGTCTGCCTATCCTGCTATAGCCCTCTGGGAAGCTACAACCACCCACCAACCCTCCTAGTGGCTCTGTACCTGTCTCAGCAGTAGTTAACACACAATCAGTATACAGCAGTAATAATATGCACACACCCTTAACACTTACCACCAGGGCTGGACCTTCAGCAATATCCCTGGAGCCCCCTGGAAAATATGGTTAGCAAGTCAATGGCACACTTTCAGTACTGTAACCCAACTAATAATATGTACACTAGCCAGGTTAAGCATGAAAGACAACAAACAGGTTTATTGAAAGGGATGTGAACAAGGGAGGGGTGTGAATTTAGTCAAATGATTTCTATTCTGATTTAAATCAGGTTTTTCTGGTATGCACTTTATGTGCCAAATATACAGTTCAACAACACTGGGTACCCAGGATGGAAAGTTGGCTAGCCAGAGGCATTGCCCGGGGTGACCAACATTACAGCTGATGTTGGGGCCCTTGATGAAAGAAAAACAGCTGACATGCAAAACAACAAGATGATTATTTGTAATTTGAGTTGGCTGGCTCAGTCTCTTGAAAACCCAGAAAGTAAATTAAATCAGATGGTACCAGAGATGATTTAAATACCTGCTGCAGGGAGCTACCCTGAGTGTACTCATGCTACCAGATTGCTGCAGAAGGGCAGGTGATATGGAGACCTTGTGGTGTTCACTGATGAACATGGGGAAGCAGGGCCAACACAGCACACCTCCTCTTCATGGCCTTTTCCTCCAGGTGGCCGCAACCTGCGAGTTGTTGTTGCGCAGGGGCTGGATCCCCAAAGCTGATTTCTCACCAAAACAGTCTCTGGTGCAGAGCAATCGGTCTGGGCTGGATTGGCAAAGGCCCACGCAGGATGAGCAAAATGGCAAAGTTCGTTGGTTTCCTTGCTGGTGAAGCCTCCAGCTGGCATAACAGGTTTGGTCAGAAGCAAGCAGGTCTCGACCCATGAGAAACATTCAGCACATTCAAATAAGGCAGCACTTACTTTGTACAGTTCAGATACAGTCCAGTTGCTAATTCAGTAGAGTCACTAAGCAAACCTTTCAGTCCAAATTTAGTCTCGCACACTAGCTGGGCCGATCGGTTCTTAGGAGCAAATTTTCGGTCCAAAACGCAAGTGGTACTGATAAACTTCTTTCTTCTTTCTGCCGCAGTTCCAGGCATAATTTGGGACATGTCTGACTTTTACTATCAGGCAGTCCAATACAGGAGAAACATGGCAGGGAGGCAAGCAAGGCCTCTTCCTGCTGATTCCCCTACGCTGCATTCAGGGAGCAGCTGCTTCAAAGCTTGAGCTGTTCACACTTTAAGCTCCACTGCTAACTGATCCATTGTCTCTTGTAACACTGGGGATTTCCCTTGTAATCCAGTATTCAGCTTGGCTAGGGAAGCTGTCAGTCACAGTTAGGGTTCCCCTTCCAGGTTAGTTTTGGCACCAACCTAAAAACTACAAAAAACTACAGTTCTCCTTCCCACGATACACTTGGGCCAGGATCCATTTTAGGCCCCCAGAGTCCTATTGGTCCAATTACGGAAGTCCCTGACCTAACATGGTGGCTTCCATTCAGAAAGATAAGCTGCAAGGAAAGCAAGTTAAACAAACTCCTCTATGTCAAAAAAGAAATGTGCAAGAACAAGGGGGCACAATTTGAAGATAGAAGGGGGATGGGTCAAAGGTAATGTGAGGAAGTATTTTTTCATGGAGAGGGTTGTGAATACATGGAACAGCCTTCCTGAGGAGGTAGTGAACTCAAAAACTGTGGGGGAATTCAAGAATGCATGGGACAGACATAAGGCAATTCTAGTGGGGGGTAGGAGGAAGTAGACTGTTGGTTAACTAGGATCTGCGGCCTATGCATTAGGTAGGGAAATGGGCAGACTAGGTGGGCTAAGTGGTACTTTTCTGCCATCAAATTCTATGTTTCTATGTAACAGCATTTCAGCAGTAAATAAACACAGTTTTCATACAGGTTCCCTCTGCACAAGTATTGACTGCACAGTAGAGTAAACCAGAGTGGTGTCTGGATGGTAGCAAGCATTAAATCAAATGGACCCAGCTCAGACCATTCACTATACACATATTAGCTAGTCTCTTAAATGGACAGGTGCAGAGCCTCAACATGGCACTCACACATAAATAAACAGGGTCTTACCAAGACAGGACACCAGCCTGGCAGTGGGCATTGAGGGAGCCCAGGAAGACATTAAGGTAAACCCCAAATTTGTAGAGGGCATACACACAGTCTCAGAACATGGCAGTGGCACAATTTTATAATGTGGGACATGCAATCTCAAAATGTAGTGGAGATGCACAATCTCAAACTGAGGTGGGAACACACAATCTCAGAATGAGGTTGGAACTCACAGTCTTGGAATGCAGCAAGTATGCATAATCTGAAAATGTGGTGGGACTGCATAATCTCAGAATGAGGTAGGGACAGGTGTCTAGGAATGAGGGAGGTATGGGCAGTCTTTGTGGTGGGGAGGTGCAATGGAATGTAGCAGGACACACAATTGTATTCTTGCTTGTCCCTACCATACCCCAAAACTTTTGTGTCACCACTAAATTTCAAAATTGCACATCCCTGCCACATTTTGACATTGCACATCCCTGCCACATTCTGAAATTCTCTGTAAGTAAGTAACATTTTATTTATCAGGTACCCCATCCCAGAGGCTCTGAGTGCTGTACAGGCAGGCAAGAGTTATAGTAAATAGCATATATCAAATACAAAACATGAATCAGTGACAACAACAAACAGGTGACAACAAAACCTAGATAAAATCCTATTTAAAATAGACAATTCAGCAGTTCGCTACTTCTAATGCTTACACACAGTTTGCAAACACCTCTCTAAATAGATGAGCTTTCAGACCCCATTTAAACACTTCCACCTATGGGGCCTCCCTCAAGGATCTTGGGAGAGAATTTCTCAATACGGGCCTGCCACCTCAAATGATCAATCACCAGAGGTCTTCAGGTAAGTCCTGGGAACTGCTAGGATGCCTTTGGTGGAGAAGCGGAGCAAGCGCACAGAGTGGACAGGAATCAGGAGGTCACTCAGGTATAGAGATGCAGCGAAGTATTATTCCACCTGTGAAGTGGACGCAAAGTCCCCTACTTCGCATCACAGAGTGCTACACGAAGTGTATTCAGAAAGGTGGAATTTCACCTTTTTGAATGCACTTTGTGTTGTGTCATTTCATCTTATTCCATGTTATAGTAAAATAAGGTGAAGTGAGTGAAAAATGGAATACAGATCACATGGCTCATACAGTACAGTCTCACAGTCTTCAGGTCACATGCTTCCCTTCAGGCTGCAGCAGGAAGTCAGGAAGTGAAACAGTTTCACTTTCACCTTGCTGAAGCAGTTAGTTCAGGGTTGGAAGCACAACCTCTGGATGTGGCACATAGCAGCACCCTTCCCCCCCGTGCAGCCACCATCTGCTATGGCCCCTACGCCAGCTGCACCATAGCCACATGTTTCAGCCCCCCCCAGCCCCAATTGAGCAGCAGCAGCAGGTGGCAGTAACACCTGGGCCCCTCGCCTGTGCCTGGTCCTCCCCACAGCTCTGTGGTCTAGGAGTTTTTCACTACACTGACTGGGGACAGCAGTGTAGTGAAATGCATCATCTCTGATGCTCTGGTGAGCCGTGGCCCTGGGGCACTCACCTTGGAACTGGGGGACAGCGCATCCACATGCTTAACCACCACAAATCAGTGTGGTATGCCAAGGTGGCAGAAGTTGTGCAAAATGCACCTGCTGGCCCTTCTGGAAGTTCTGGTCAAGATATTGCAGCATGTCGTACATCTGCATCTGCAAGACGTGGTGTTAAGTGGGAGATTGCAAGCGGTGATGCGGCTGCTCCACCACAACCACCACCACCATAACATGCAGTAGTTGTAGGTGATGGTGGTAACACACTCCAACTTACTGCCACACAGGCCGATGTGGGCCTGTTGTGGAGTGAGATGGATGCAGTTAACCACCATCTCAACAGTATGGAGCAGCAGTTGGATCAAATTGAATGTCACCAGCTTCAGATAATGGGGATGCTCCAACTGCTATTCTCCAACCAGAACATAGCAACCTAGTTTTGTTTAAAATGTTTGTCCTTCCTGACTCCTTGCTCCCACCACCCTCTCTGTGAAATATTACTTCCTGGTGTTGTCCCTCAATCCTCCAGATCCACCACCCATCTGTTTTCAAATGTTTCCCCCTTCTTTGTGAACATCTTTTTTTCTGTATAATGCTACCTTTTTGTACGTTGATTATTCCCTTTTGGTACTTCATATTTTCTGTCACCCCCCCCCCTTCCTTTTAGGTTGTATGTAATGTCCCTTAGTGTCTTAGTTTTTGGACTTTATTTTAATGTGATGGCTCCCAATGCATCCCAGTGTACACTGTCCCCCTGCCCTCCTTACATAGAAACATAGAATCTGACATCAGATAAGGACCGCTTGTCCCACCTAGTCTGCCCATTTCCCTGCCTGATGGATAAGCTGCAGATTCTAGTTAATCAACAGTTTACCTCCTCCTACCCCCACCTAGAATTGCCTTACGCCTGTCCCATGCATTCTTGAATTCTCCCACTGTTCCTGACTCCACAACCTCCTCAGGAAGGCTGTTCCATGCATCCACAACTCTCTCTGTGAAAAAATACTTTCTAACATTACCTCTGAGCCGTCCCCCTCTATCTTCAAATTGTGTCCCCTTGTTCTTGCACATCTGTTGTTCTGAAAGATACTACCCTCTTGTACTTTGTTAATTCCCTTGAGATACTTAAAAGTTTCTATCATGTCCCCCTCTCCATCCTTTCCTCAAGAGTATACATATTAAGCTGCTTTAGTCTCTCCTTGTATATCTTCTGGTGCAGACCTTGCACCATTTTGGTTGCCCTCCTCTGAACAGCCTCCACTCTGCCTATATCTTTGCTGAGATGGGGTCTCCAGAATTGCACGCAGTACTCCAGATGGGGTCTCACTAACTGTCTGTACAGAGGGATAACAACTTCCTGTTTTCTACTGTGGATGTCCTCCCTATGCATCCCAGTATTCCCCCAGCCCTCCTTACTGCCTTCTCACATTGCTTACCCACCTTTAGGTCATCTGATATAATTACTCCTAGGTCTCTTTTGATTTTTGTTGTTGTTATTAACTCACTCCCCATTGTGTACTCTTCCCCTGGATTTTTGTTTCCCAGATGCATTACCTTGCACTTCTTTGCATTGAATCTGAGCTGCCACATATTTTACCATTCCTCCAATCTTGCCAAGTCTCTTTTCATTCTTTCCACCCCACCTTGTGTATCAACCCTGCTGCATATTATTGTGTCATCTGCAAAGAGACATACCTTTCCTTCCAGGTGCTCTCCAATGTCACTTATAAAGACATTGAGGAGGACTGGTCCCAGTACCGAACCCTGCGGTACCCCACTAGTTACCCTCCTTTCTTCACTGTGGACTCCGTTTACTATTACCCTTTGCGTCCTGTTGTCCAGCCAGTTTTCTACCCAGGCTACCACCTTGCGACCCACTCCAAGGCTGGCTAACTTGTATATTAATCTTTTATCTTACCTTTTACCTTACTTCCTTCCTTCTCACATTTCTTGCACGCCTTTATGTCATTTGACACAGGTCACTGTCCATTTTTGTTGCTTTTATCCCCCCCCCGTGCGTTGTTATGTGTATAATGTTAAGTGTGTATCCCGTCTTTCTTTCACATAACCTTGTTTACCTCCCACAAATGGTAAGACCCATGCCCAAAAACAGCTGAAATAAAATAAAGTACAAAAGTGGTGTCCTTGCCCTCATTATATTCCTACTTAACAAAACCAGAAAGTCAGCACTCCAAATGAATAAATGCCATTAAAAAAATGTTCACTGCTAATACTAATGTATTTATGGCAAAGCAAGGCACACAAAAGACCCTTGCACTTCAGCAGTTAGGCCCTCATTAGGGGGCCCCCAAAGAAGGCCTAAGCACCAAAGCACAGGGGTCATTTGTGTGTGACTTGTTTTTCCATCAATACATTTTCTCTAGCAGTGAACATCTTTTTCTTGGCATTTATGTGTCTGGAGTGCTGGCTTTCTGGTTTTCTCATCGACTTTTGGAGCTAGCTGCTCTCTACCAGCACCTGTCCCCAGTATTAGTGCAGCATGCTTCTGGACCTAGTGTATTCCTACTTAATGTCTGTTTACTATGAAATATTTTTTGTGCCTTACTAATGTTTCCTTTCTGTCATGGTTTGTTTGTTGAAAAGCAGGAGTGAGCAGTGCAATAATGTGCTAAACAGCATGTGTGCCCTGTCAGGTGCACACTGCCCTGCCCCCTGAAAACATATATGATAGCTGACTTGTTCCACTTATTGATGGTATAAAGAATAAAGAACATACAATGTATATTTTATTTGTACCACCAGTAACAGCAGACCAACTCATATAATATGTTTTCAGGGGCTCAGTGGGCAATGACAACCTGACAGTGCAATCATGCTGTTTAGGAGATTATTGTACTGCTCACTCCTGCTATTCCACACAAGCACACAACAAGACAGAAATAAAACATTACTGAGACCAGTAAAATAATGTTGTTTTGGAAACAGAGATGATTAAGTTGGAATATAACAAGGTAGGGAAGGACATCACTTTTTTATCTTATTTTCTGTAGCATGTTTTTGGCCAGTGTTTGTACAAATCTTGGGATGCTGTCTTATGTCCAGAAAATTCCTGACTCCAGATGAAGAGAAATAAGAGCATAAAATGGAAAGAAACATTTCCATTAATTCTTGCCACACTCAGTCATGCGTGCAGTGCACCCCAGTCCCCAGAATTAATGTGCACCCACAAAATGCTGCTGTCTTATATCCAGAAGATTCCCAACTCCAGATGATGAGAAATGAGAGCATAAACTGCAATTTCATGGAATGCTTCTTGAACTGACTGGGCCGATGCACAGTGTCTCATCAAATTATGTGCTAGAAGGATGACCAGACCATTGAGTTATCCCTCCATGATGATGTGATAATACTGTTGGTTGCCAAAGTTTGCTGCACTGACCCCAGCAGGAAGGATGCTCTTTGTGTGGACACTAATACTACCCTTGGTAAGTTAATGTACCTTTTACCATTATGGTTTTCCATAGAACCTGACCTTAAATGTTGCATATATGTATTATAGTGGTGCAGTAGTTCCACTATAGTTAGGGCTGAGTAGCCCATTTAAGGGTAAATCTGAAATTTGGTAGCTTAATAACTTTGCCACCATATGATGGATCTTCCTGAAATTTGGCATGCAAGGTTTGGTACCATAGATCTCTGGACTTGCCAAGTTACATTATGGTCGGATGTACAGTTGCGGAACTACAGAGCACCAAAAAAACGCACAAATTATGCATTTTTGTGCATTCTTTGCTCATGCCTACAGGTCGCACAGTTGGCGCAACCAGTCCAAAGCCTTCAGGTAACATGCAGCCAGGGTCCCCGATATGCCTTTCAAAGATTTCGTGAAAAAATATTAAATGGTTGAAAAGTTATTCAAAAAACAAGTTTCCCATTATAGTCAATGGGAGAAGTTAAACTATGCGAAAGTGTCGCAAATGCACTTTTTACTTTTGTAAATGACCCTTGTAGTGTTGCAAATCAGCCATCTTGTTTTCAGTAGGTGGTCACAGAAATGAATGGCATTTAAATTTGGGACCCTCTAGGGACACAATTCTTGTTGTGTTCACCTAGTCAAGCCATGCAGATGCTAGCCATGTCTTTTTTGGGGGTACACACCCCAGAAATATGTTTTTTAAATTTTTGCAAAACGTAGTGTCACAAAGTAGTGTCACATGTGCGACACTTTCGTGATTTTATTTGTGAAAGTGTTGTGATTTGCGAAAGTACTTTGTGGCACTATGGCCAAAACAATAGGGAATCTTAGCCACCCTGCTGCAAAAGAACAGTTTGGTCTTTTGGGCTGAAATTTGGAAGGAAGAAAGCCAACATCCCACAGATGTGCCTTTTGGTGGTTTGGTGACAAAATATTAGAGGGCTGCAATGTTATCGCACTCCGATGTTGATGATTTTTCCCATAGGCTAACATCACGGCGTCCGCCTCGCCTTTCAGGGCCCGTATCTTTAAAACAGTTCGAGATAAGGATTTTTCATCGGAAAAATGCCTAGCCCCCCGCTAGGAGGCTAAGTGCAAAACTAGCCTGGAAAGTCATAAATAATATGAGATTTTTAATTTTTTTCTATGTCGTTCTGTTCCTGAGATACAAGGAATTTAGTATTCCAAGTGCTGATTTTCTGCTCCGAGGACCATTATTATGCATACATTCTTTGTATTCACTGTGCTTTTGAATGCACCTTTTTGAGAAAAAATGAGTGTGCATTTGCATTACTGTTACCGTTAGCGATTCCGCTTGTGTTTCTGTTACCGTTTGCTTTAGCATTTCTGTTTACATCACCGTGTGCATCACCCTTTGCATTTGCGCTTGCATTTGCGTTATTGTTTTTGTTTGTGTTTACTTTTGTGTCACCATGTACGTTACCCTTTGCATTTGCATTTGCGCTTGCGTTTGCGTTACAATTTGCATTTCTGTAACCATTTGCTTTAGCGTTTTCGTTTACGTCACTGTGTGCATCACCCTTTGCATTTGCATTTGCGCTTGCATTTGCGTTATTGTTTTTGTTTGTGTTTACTTTTGTGTCACCATGTACGTTACCCTTTGCATTTGCATTTGCGCTTGCGTTTGCGTTACCATTTGCATTTCTGTAACCATTTGCTTTAGCGTTTCGTTTACGTCACTGTGTGCGTTACCCTTTGCATTTGTGTTTGCACTTGTATTTGCATTAATGTTACCATTTGTGTTTCCGTTACTGTTTTTGTTTGCATTTACTTTTGCTTCACCGTCTGCGTTACCATTTGTGTCTGCGTACACACTTGCGTTTGTGTTTATGTTTGCATCTGTGTTTCCTTTGGCGTCATCACTGGAGTTACAGTAAGCATTTGTGTTTCCAAATGCATTACCATGACAGTGTGTGTTACCATTTGTGTTTGCGTACTCACTTGCATTTGTGTTTACGTTTGCGTTTTGTGTTTCCTTTGGCGTCATCATTGGTGTTACCGTAACCATTTGCGTTTCCAATTGCATTACCATTACCGTTTGCATGTTCATTACCATTTGCATTTGCATTTCAGTTGGCCTTAGCATTTGAGTTTTCAGTAGCGTTTCCATTGTCGAGTGCATTACTGTTTCCTTCTGCGTAGCTGTTGCCATTACCATTTGTGTTTCTGTTTGCATTTGTGTTACCATTTGCATTTTTGTTACCATTTTCATTACTGTTTGCATTTCTGTTTCTGTTGCCATTAGTGTTTTCATTATCGTTTTCATTACTGTTTGTGTTTCTGTTGCCAATAGCATTTGCGTTACCTTTTGCGTTACCATTTCTGTTTTCATTTATGTTTGCACTTGCATTTCTCTTACCGTTTGTGTTATCATATCCATTTGCATCATCTTGTGTGCTACTGTTTGCACTTGCGTTTGTGTTACCATTACTATTTTCTTTTACCTCACTGTTTCCATCACTGTTTGCATTAGCGTTACCGTTTGTGTTTTTGTGTTTGCATAGTGCAGTGCAAAACATTGTTTTTGTTATTTTTCTGCACTGTCTTCTGTGACGTATAGTACAGCCACTGTGTGGTTGATTGGTCTGAACCATGGCAAGTAGAAAGACCTTTATTCAAGGAACATGCCGGTTTTTGTTTGGTGGAAAAATGTTGTTCTGTTCCAGAGTTATTGCCATTTGAAGTTGGCCCACTTTGCAGTTACTGACTTTTCGTCTGCCAGGTCTGCCATTTTAGTGCATTTTTGGCTGTAATTTCCACCATTTTGTGGTGGAAGACTTCTTAAAGGTGCAGAACAGTAAAAATTAAATATCTCCGGAATGTGGATGTCCTGGAGATGTGACGTATGCTGTTTACATGTTTGAAAAATAATTCACTGCAGAGATACTGTGTGACGCACTTAACATTTTGTGCATAGCATTCTGCATGGTGTGACTGGTTTGAAATTTGTAGCATAGGTAGCCCTAGTGGTATGGAGGTGCATTGCAGTGGTTTGGGGTGTAAAACATTAACAAGTGTGGAATTATGCCACTCCAATGAATGACAATTTTGTTCATTATGCTTCAGTAACTTCTGAACCGTGTGTTTGTTTTGCCTGGCATTTGGAATGTGCAAAGATTAATAATACATCTTTAGCTATGACAATTTTTGGGTCACTGGGACTTACGGTTGCTGAATTGTGCATGTTACGTTGTTTGCTCATGACTCTGTGCAACCGTTGAACGGATGTACACACAATTCTGGACCCACATTCCATTCACTGTTTATAGTGCACGTTCTCAAAAAGAAGGGAAATTCATGGCAAAACACTCTGTTTAAAGCATCAGTTAAGGTTGTTCCACTGTTGCTTGTGAATCTGATTACACAAGGAATGGGGCAACATTTAGGCCTCGCAACCCCAATGACACACCCCATCATCTGTCAATCTTGGGATGATTGGTGGGTTCATGAGGGGAGGGCAACCCTAAAGATTTTTCATTTCCTGACTTTTGTGGTTAAACCTAAATGATGCATTGAAGCAGTTTTTTTGTATAGAATATATATATTTATATATATATATATACATATATATATATATATATATATATATATATATATATATATATATAGAAAAATTCTGTTTAATGCATCAGTTAGGGTTGTTCTCATGACAAAGTGAGGAAATTCGGTTAGGGTTGAAAACCCCTAGCCCCCAGCCCACCCCCAACCAGCATTGGGGTGCGCATTGGGGTCATTGGCCCTAACTCTCACCCCATCACATGTGTAAAGAAGCAGAGGTATAAGAGAATGGGGTGTGAGTTAGGACCAAAGACTCCAATGTGCACCCCAATGAAGGTTGGGGGTGGACTGGGGGTCCAAGGGGGGGTTTGAACCCTAACACTGAATTTCCTCACTTTTTATCGCTGTGGAACAACCCTAACTAATGCATTAAACAGAGTTTTTTGCCTCTAATTTACCTTCTTTTTGAGAATGATATCGAGAAATAGTGAATGTAATGCGGCGGCGGGAGCGTGTGTGGGGGGCCCTTTGGGCCCCACGCTCCCACCACGTGATGTCTTGTGACATAGTAACAGGAACAGCAACGCAAATAGAAGCACTAACAGTGGAACACACATGGTAATGCAAGCATGAATGAGAACAGAAAGGGTAACGCACACCGTGGCATAGACGGCAACAGTCCGCCTCGTGATGTCTTGTCACATAGTAACATGGTGCCTGCAAACGCAAATGGTAATGGGCATGGTGACACAAAGTGAAACAGAAAGAGAAACAGTACTGTAGGCAGAAATGGTAAAATAATGGAAACACAAGCGCAAATGAAACTCAAAGGATAAACGACATGGTGGTGTAGACGTGAATGAAGTGAAACGGGTACGGAACCGCAAGCAGAAAGGGCAACGGTAACAGTAATGGAAGCACACAGGCTGGTTTTCCCCAAAAGCTTCATAGAGAAAGACAGTGAGTACAAAGAGTGTATGCATAATAATGGGTCTTGGAGCAGAAAATGAGGAGTTGGAATACTAAATTGCTTATATCTCAGGAACCGTATGACGTAGAAGGAAAATTTAAAAGTCATATGATTTATGACTTTCCTGGCTAGTTTTGTACTTAGCCCCCATTAGGGGGCTAAGGGTTTTTCCAAAGAAAAGTCTGTATCTCGCACTGTTTCTGAGATATGGGCCCTGAAAGGCGCGGCGAAGACCTTAATGTTATCCTATGGGGAAAAAAAGAGAAGTTTGGAGTGCCATAACTTTGGCTCCCTATAATATTTTTTCACCAAACTACTGAAAGACACAGCTGTGGGATGTTGGCAGTCTTCCCTCCAAATTTCAGCCCAAAAGACCTAACCGTTATTTTGCAGCAGGGCGCCAAAGGATTGCTGCAATGCGTTGGACGCCATAATGTTATCCTATGGGAAAAAGTGTCAACTTTGGAGTACTGTAACTTTGCTGCTGTGTAATATTTTTTCAACAAAACACTGAAAGGCACATCTGTGAGATGTCAGCTGTGTTCTCTCCAAATTTCAGCCCAAAATACCAAACCGTTCTTTTGCAGTAGGGTGCTAAAGAATTGCTGTCATTTTCCCACAGCCTAGAAAAGTACTGTCGCAATTTGCGAAAGCTTTCATAAATTCATTCGACAGTGTCTCAAGTGCGAAAGTACTTTGTGAAAGTACTTTTTCCAGAAATATGAAAAACATATTTCTGGGGTGTTTTACCCAAAAATAAAGACATGGCTAGCATCCTCAGGGTCCGACTTGGCGAATACAAAAATAATTAGGTTGCTAGAGGGTCCCAAATTTAAATGCCAAGCTTTTTTCTGATCACCAACTGAAAACAAAATGGCGGATTTGCGACAGTAAAAGGGCCATTTGCGAAAGTAAAAACTGCATTTGCGACACTGTAGAACTTTTTGTTAACTTTTCCCATTGACTTATAATGGGAACTTGTTTTTTGAATAACTTTTGAACTGTTTAATATTTTTTCATGAAATCTTTGAAAGACACATTGGGGACCCCGGCCGCATGTTCCCTGAAGATTTTGGACTGGTCGCTCAAACCGTGAGACCTGTAGGTGCGACCATAGAATTCCAAAAAAAGTGTAAACGCATGCGCAGATCAAGCTTAATAACTCCGCAGCCATATATCCGACTGGCACGAAACTTAGCAGATGCCAAGGCGTATGAGTCTTGATCGTGTATTCATAATTTCAGGGAAAATCCATCAAACGGTTGCAAAGTTATTAAGGAGCAAAATTTGGGGTTTAACATGTAAATGGCTCCTCAACCCTAACTATGGTAGCACTACTGTGCTACCATAATATACACATATATATATATATATATATATATATACACACACACACAGATATACATGTAATCATTGCTTTTTTTTTTTTGTATCACAGGTCATGTAGTCGAACTTGTGGTTTTATTTATTTGAAAGCTTCAGAATTACAAATCTTTGAGTCGTAGACTCATTTCCAAAAGCTCCTCATCAATAACAGTACAAGGCACAATACAAAATAATACAAATAATATGATACATTGCAGAATACAGATAACAGTAGTAAATACAATACAGTACATCAGGTGCAATTGTCGATCTAACAGTTTGTGCATTGAGTATAGATATTACAAGGATGACGGCTTTAACAGTGTTGTGTTAAGATACTTGGAGTGCTTATACAGAGTTGTAGCTAACACACTTGGGATGCAGCAGCATGATTGTCAAACAGGCATTGTTGTGCATAGTACATACTGTAGCAGTTACTTGGATAATGGCCTATACAGAGTTGTAGCTAATACATATATGAGTGGTCTATCCAGAGTTGTAGCTGGGACAGGTCACTGGGCTAAATAGGCAAGCTGGCATTCAGTCTGACTAAGAGAGCTGTCCAGGTTGGACATTATCATGGTGGTGCACATTTTTTGGCTTGATGAGGAATTTTGGCGTTGGAATACTGTCAAGCCAGTGAAGGTAAGTATTTTTGGTCATTTGGAAGCAAGTTTCATTAATGGTTTCTTTTTTGTTAATTCTTCACAGGTTTTCTGTGCATCCTCCAGTCCAGTATTGATGGTCAGGATTCATACTAGTTCTTGCTTGTGTCCCAGGGTGTGATATTGAACTTGTTATTTGAAAGCACCAATGGCAGCACACAGCATCAAAACGTTTCCTGCAAAAAAAGATAAACAAGAAATTATTAGTATTTGATTGCAGTAACACATTCTGTTTAAAGTGTGGCTGTTCCTGTCATTTATCCAGAGTAATAGATAGCAAGCTTTCAGTAGACCACAACAAGATCAAATCAATTCACAGTCACAAATTTAGTACGGGTAACCCATACACTGTCCCAATGTCTTAACTGAAGTTATATTTTAAAAGACGTCTTGTCATGTCACGACCTGGATAAAACTTTATTCAACACCACCATGGCTGCTGCAGCAGTATGTGTCTGATGAGCATGACAAATCTATTATGTGACTTGCATGTCAACTACTTAATATGATTTGCACTCTTTGGAAAAAATGAACTACAAAAAAGAACTGATGAAATAAAATTGATATACTTACCGGAAAATGGATATCCTATAGGTGGTTGTAGACAGTACTGCAGTACTATAGTCCTCCAGTCCAGGATAGTGCTTGAAACTGTTAACCTGTAAAAAAAAAGAAAATAAGTTGACTGTATGTTTTTCCACTGCATCCCAGAAATTCAACAGGAAGCATAACACAGCTCAAGGAAGTTCCAAAAAAGTAGTACACATACTCACTGTAAAGTATTGATAGTAAGAAGCCTTACGGCTGTGGCTGTTGGATATTGTCTCCTCTCTGTCTGTCATGGGATGGGCAGGGCACAGGATGGAAAACAATCACATTCCCTCTGAATGAGATAGTATCTTATGTATTTGTCTGGCAGAGGTTCACTGGTGGTGGTCATGTGGGCCCATGATGACATTCCCTCTCTCTATCTGGTGGCTTTGGCTAACATTGGTTTTCTGGTGGTGGTCATGGGGGCACCCATGCACATGATGACATTCCCTCTCACAATCTGGTGGCTTTGGCTAACAGTGGTTTACTGGTGGTGGTCATGGGGGCACATGATGACATTTCCTCTCACTATCTGGTGACTTTGCCTAACAGCGGTTTTCTGGTGGTGGTGGTGGTGGTCATGGGAACAGCTGCAGACTGCAATACATTCCATATCACTGTCAGACACACACAGGTGGGTGGCAGGTGGGATATAGTGCATATTGTGTTACAGTATTTCACCCTCAGTCAGGAGACAGATATCTTGAATCTGCAGGTTTTAAGCAGCTAACACCTAGTACTACAAATGGACAATTGTGTCTAACAGGCTAACTAAATTTGCTACTAACAGCAGGACACATTCTGTTAAGTCTAATTAAGTACTACAGTGGTGGGGAAGGTAAAATAGTAGGTCTGTGAATTTACTTGCACCATATTGCCGATATGACATATGGAATTTTAATCATTCTGAGTGGGACACTGCTTTAACGTTATGAAAAACAAAACATGTACCATAGAAAAAATGTGACAGCCTTTTAACCACTTAACTTAAAACCTACCAACATCAACCTCATCATCATCATGATACAGGAAGCTGCCCTCGCAGTCATCAATGTCTGAATTGTGCCCACTAGGAAATTCTTTCTCCATGATGTCATCTACCTCAATGGTAGGCCATTTCATGCTGCCAGTGCCACCAGGATGGTCCTTTTCTCCTACATCACCACAACCATTACCATGCTGGGATACGAATACAGAGCTTGTAGTTCGAGCCGGTATGTGCCCCTCATTCATATTTATGAATGTCAGCAAGCTGACATTTGAAGGAGAGAAGTTTGTATGATGATCCCAACCTATTGTACCTGCAGAACTGAATACCTGCTCTACACTTACACTGGAGGGTGGGCATGTCAGGTACTTCAGTGCCACTGAGGTCAGCTCTGGCCAGTCACCGACCTTTCCACTCCAGTATAAGAGAGGATCATCAATTACTGACAGATGCCTGTTTTCAACCAAATATGAATCAACCATTTGCTGTGCTGCATGAAGTCCGGTGGTTGACTTATCATCCTGTTCTTCGGATTCATTGATGTCACAAATCCCAACTTGGGACAAAGCACCCCAAAGTGGGTTAATGGCAACCGGTTTTGAAGACAGACCACCTGGAACTGCAGCCGCCTTACAGGATGTGCTTGATACTACTCTGAACTGACCTTCAGCCTGGTTATGCTGCTGAGGTTTGCTGACCTTGGCATGTGACTTCTGTACTCCATGAACCAAACGCACCAGTTGACAACTGACATTTTTAACCTGTTCAGGCCCTCCCTCCGGTAGTGATGCAATTCCACATTTGTATCGTGAGTCCAGCATTGTTGCTATTGCAAAGTCATCACTGTACTGAATGCTCAAGATGTGCTGATTGCGGTCAATTAGTGTCAGCATGAGTTTCAGAAAAACACACTGCTAGCACAGTCTCCGGAACCATCAAGTCAATGCTGCAGACTCAGCAATGTCTGCCTCAACACCAGCAGCAGTGGAATTGATTGGCTGATGGAGGCAGACTTGCCTCTCACTGCCTGTGTGGCATGTTCAAAAGGCCTCAAAATTGTTAGACATGGAGGCCATGGAAGTGTTATGGCTACTGTGCATGATGAGATATTCAGAGATTGCTTTGTATTGTTCATACAACCTCTCTGCCATGTATAAAGTGGAGTTCCACTGGGTGACAACTTCTAGCTTGAGGCGGTGCTGCGGGAAGCTGTTTTGGATCTGCAGCTGCAGAAGTTGGTCACGGGCCTTTGCAGAGTGTGAACAGATATGGTGTGCAACTGTCAACATTTCCTTTATATCAGGGTGCTGCAGAAGCTCCTGGACCACCAGATTTAAACAGTGGGCCATGGATGGAACCCAAACAAAGCTACCATTCATGATGCATTTAAAAAGATTTGACCCATTGTCACTTGCTATAAATCCATCTCTCGGGGACAGGGGGTTCAGCCACTCATCAATTTCGGTCAGTAGCAAGTCCAGCATGTTTTCACCAGTGTGGGAACAGGCCACACTATGCATTGCAAGCATTGCATGCTGTCAAATTCCTGGATGATTGCTACCATGACAGTCCACTTTACTACACTGATTATTCACACAGCACAAACAACCCCCGGCACCTGCTCCCAATGTGCAGTTATACACAAATATGAACTCCCCACTTTTTTTTCACTTGTCCACATATCCACACTTAAATGGATGAATGGAGAGGAGGAATGTTGAAGGGCATATCTTACACAGTCGGCCACAGTATGGTATAACGGGGACAGCACAGGTGTAAAAGTATGTCCTGGATGGAACTTTCCATTTCAGACAGGCACGTGCTGCAAACCACCGGAATCTGGAATTCTCTATGAAGGAGAAGGGCAAAAGATCAATTACTAGCATTTCAGCTACAGCAGCATTAAGTTCACATGACACTGCATGATTAGGTGGATACTTCAGGTTACAAGCAAAAGCACTCTCCAATGTGGGCTGACTTGCACGTTTTGCATGGGGGTGACAAATGGCTCTGCTCTGCAAATGGCCAGGGTGGGGAGTGGATGTGTGATGAAGAGGGCTGCACAGGTGAAAAATCCACAAATGAAGTTATTTTCCCCATTTTACGTACAGGGGTTGATGAACCACTTGCACTAGACATACTGCATTGACCACCACCACCACTGCTACTCTGACCACCACTTGACAAGATTCCAGAATCATTATTTTCCCCCACATCATGACTGTAGTAATACTCTGGTGTTATTTCATCGCTACTGCAGACATTCCTACTTGGTCTTACACTCATGGAAGGGATAACATGTTCAGTAAGGTTGATGATGAGTGTGAATACCCCACTATGGCATTAACTGCCATCTGGTGTTGGTCCACAGTGCCATGTGCCTGTTCTTAAGATGTGTATGCTGGCTCCCCATGCCCAGTTGACTCCCCTTTTTACCTCGACTCACACATGCATGACAAACCTGGCAGATTACAACTGACTCATCATTTGCATCTTGGACAAAAATACCAAACAAGTGATTGTGATCCCCTATTTTTAACGTGTCCCTGATGCTGCTTATTGGACTCCAGTTTTTTAACCCCTGAAATGGGGGGTGTGCTATGTAATTTTTCAGGCTGGACACACTTGGACTCCAACTGACCACCACGACTACCTATGATTACTACTGGGTCATCATCATCATCATCATCAACTGGAACAGCTAAATCACAACTTGTTTGAGGAGGGGGAATTTAGCGCCAACAGACCCAGACTCAGCCATCTTGACTTTCTTTTTCTCCGGTTCCCAACAGGGGTCACTGACATCATCATCATACTCATCAACATCATCCGCATCTACATTTTCAGCTTGGATGCTGTCATGTGGAGAACATGTTGCAACCACAGCAACATCATCATCATCATCACCACCTGATATTTTTGCACCACACTTTGAATCATTGGATGGCAAAGGCATGACCTCAACAGTGCTGGAATAAATGTGACATTGTGAGTTATCGTCGCCAGGATCAGAATCATGTTCAGCTACTATGGGGATGTTAATGGGGAGTATGACATCATCTACACTGTCAGTCACAGCTTTAGATTCAACTATATTTTTTGAAAAGGTTAACTGGTCAGCAGTGGAACTTGACGCAGCAATACCCACGCCAGCAGAAATTGCGCTAACACCACCAGCTGGGTCAACAACATCTCCTCCAACTATGAGTGAAGCTACAGATTGTGCTGTAAAAAACATTGATGGAGAAATCCCTTTACTGACATCAGCAGCTATGCATGTCTGCATATTACCATGCTCACAGACAATCTTGCCACTGGCAGCAGTGCCATGGCTAGAAACAGCTTTGCTTACATGTCTCTTGCAGGCATTTTGGGGGCTCACCAAGAAAATTGTAAACACATTTAGATTTCTGAACTTTCAATCTGGGCCTGTGGATGTGAAGCCAAAAAAAACAACAACTGTGGTTTGCAGATGGAGACTGGGCACTAAACAAATGCAAAAGCACAGACAAATTAAGATTGCATTGTGCAATCAAGAAGAGATGCAGACGCAAAGTCACAACAACACCTTAACCAGTGCTCACACGTCACAATCCAGTCTGGAAAAGAATACCTTGTGCAGGTTCGGGGGCAGTGCACTGCAGTAACAGTCCAAAACCAAGATACAACAAAGCAGTACAAAATCACGCAGGTGTGGTGGATAGCAGATTCACACTTCTGCAATTACTCTGTGGCACAGTAAAAGGTGTCTGATTTGATGACACGTGTCTCACACACACACACACACACACACACATATACACTCACACACACACTACAAGTATTGTGTAGCAAATTGAAAATTTCAGTAATATAACCAAATCTTTTAAACAAACGGAAATTATGCACTGCAAAAAAATTTTAAGAAATACTGAAAATATTACTGTGTGTACATTAACACAGTTATACAACAAAAATATACCCAAAACACAAAGACTGCCTTTTTCTCCCAGTTAATCTACCTACATCACAGATACGCCTCTCCCCCAAAGCACACTTCAAGTTGTCTGTCAGTACACTGACCAAATGTTCTAAATTTACATTCAAAATCCACACACAAACAATAGACACTCAATGATATGAGCACAGGAGTGTTTCCTACAATCGGTGTACTCAGTTTTGAGCAAATAAAAATAGTTCAGAAAGGCTTTCTTAACAGCTTTTAGAGGGTTTGATTCGTAGAGCTCTGAGAGCAAACTGTCTCCAGCTACCACTACACACACAGTACACAGAACTGAGACTGTGCAGAACAATCTAGAGCCCATGTGACCTGCAGTCCCATGAATTACTGCAAAGTTCACCTTGGAGCTCAATTACAAGGTGAAGTGATGTGAAGCACATTGATTTCTATGTACTTACATTAAAATTGGTACAGAACTGGTTTGGGGAAGGTGGAGTAATGCAAAGTCCATTGATAACAATGAATTCGCGTTCCTCATTATGACACGAAGTACTCTGCTTCACATTGCGGAATACTTTGAGGATTCCTCATTACTCCTCAAATTGCTTTGCAGAGTGAATTTTGACCACTTCACCCACCACTACTCAGGTAGCCAGGGCCCACCCCATATAGGGCCTTATAGGTAGGCAAGCCCACCTTTAAGATGATTCTTCACCTAACCAGCAGCCAGTGCAAGTCATGCAGAACTGGGGTCACATGACAAGACCTTGGAAGACCCATCAGCAACCTGACTGCTACATTCTGCACCATCTGCAGGCACCAGAGAACCCCTCCACTGACCCCAAGGTAGAGAGCATTGCAATAGTTGAGCCTAGACATCACAAAAGTGTGTACCAGAGAGGGCAGGTCATCAGGTGGAATCAAGGTTTTGATCCAGGTGAAATTCCTCAGGGGTTAAAAACCACTCTGGATGACACCTGAGCCTCAAGTTTTAGTCCATCATCAAGGATAATGCCTGGATTTTTCATCTTGATAGATGCTGCCAAAGGAGAAGGGCCAAAAAATAATCCAGTTTACATCCTGGTAGCACCCACATCCCACCAAGGACCAGGCTCAGTCATTAGCATCTCCGTGTTGTTGGAGTTGAGTCTCAGCTAGCTAAAGGACATCCAGTCTTGGATCTTGGCCAGACATTTATTAAGCACCTCCATGGCATCTCTAGTCCAGGGTCCAGATAACATGTACAGCTAGGTATCATCTACATAACAATGAAAACCCAAGCTGTACTGTCTAATGATCTCACTCAGGGGAAGAAAGTACACTGTGGACAGCATAGGTGACAGGATCAAACCCTGGGGAATACCACAAGGCAGGGACTTTAGGCAGGAAGAGAAACTTCCCTTCACTACCTTCTGCATCCTGCCTGTAGGAAAGGACTCAAACCAGTTGATGACAGTACTGGTGAGCCCACAGAGCTCCCTTAGGTGATCCAACAACACTATGTGGTCCACAGTGTCAAATGCTGAGGACAGATCAAGGTGAATGTATATTGACCAATCTGAGGAGATCATTTTGCACTCTAACTAACACCATTTCGGTTCTATGCCTGGACCTAAACCCAGACTGGAAGGGCTTTTAGATGTCACAGGCCGCGAGGTGTGCCTTGAGCTGCAGAGCCACTACTTTCTCGATAACTTTGCCCAAAAATTGGAGGTTAGAGATTGGTCTATAATTTGCCAAGATATCAGGGTTGAGAGATGGTTTCTTTAGAAGGGGCCTCAGCAGAGACTCTTTCAAGGTGCCAGGGAAATGTCCTTCCAAAAGCTAACACTGGACAATCTCGGTGAACACTATACCAATTGACACTGTGTATGTGTCCCGCCATATTATGAAATTGTGTGTCCCAGCCACATTTACAAATGGTGCATCTCTGACTCATTCCAAAGTTGTGTCACTGCTACATTTAATAAAGCACTGGTCAATGCCAACAATGCTTGTTTGCATGTTTTTATAATGAAAGGAAGAAAACAAAATGCCCAGCCTCCCAGGTGTTTGAGGCAAGGTCTTCTGGGGATGCTCAAGCAGAAATCCAAAGTGAAGCAGACACTGCAGCTGACACCAACATTTTTCATACAAATGCTTCTTTACTTCATAATATGTGTTCAACCACATCACTGACCACTAATAAACTTGGCAACATTTTGTTGTATGTCACCAGCCTTATCAAGGCGGTGATCCTAAATTAAAAACAAATAATAACATCCTTGTACTTTTGTGCATAACAATGTGCTCATTCTTTCAACAGTAAATTCATTACTTGATAATATTTCTTGCTTCCAGAAATTACATAGCCACACTCACCAGCAGATGCTGATACTGGTTCTGTAACATCACAGCCACATTGCATTAGGGCTCCATTGTGGGAATCACCTCACTCCCATGCCCATTCAGATACATAAGACGTATCTGAATGGCTGCCCTCTTGAACTGCCTTATCAAGCGCCACACAAAGGCGTGGTGATGTCATCACATTCATCATGACATGCATGACATGATGACATCATGCCATACATGCTAGGCATGGCTGTACCAAGTACTGTGTGCCCCTGAGATACAGGAGTGACCTTCCTCATCAAAAAATAGCTGTATAGCAACATATTATAATGCATCAAATGGAGAAGATCAGTTTTTCAGTGCATACAATGTTCTATACAAACTGCTTTCCCCGTCCTTTAATAAATAGCAAACACCACTTTAAGTGTGATGGAGGCTAGTCTCATGAGGCAGGGACTGGACTGCATGTCAGTAGGTCTATGGAGCCCGTACTGAACACTATTCCTGAAAGAGATATCCTCCAAAACAATAAATCAAATCAACAAACATTAATTTAATAAACATTAATAATAAGAACAATAAATAAACTCCTACAAGACAAATTCTCTATGAATTCCTACTACAGTTAGTATATCAATTTCCATTCATAACATTGAATAAGGAAACTGGACTAGGACCCTCCTTCAGAAGGGTGGGGTAGAGCTTTTTCAGGCTAATCTGGCTAAATAATAGGTGCCCATTCTATTTCATTTAGTTCAGAATGTGGATCAAGAGTTCCAAAATACTAGATCCAGAAAGCCTCCCTTTCTGACCATTTTTTCTCCATACAACCACTTCTTCTAGTAACCTCCAGCTTTTCTAAACCAAAAATGTAAAAGATGTAATACTGAGTCTCACTACCTGAAAATGTAGCTACACTAGAAGCATCATCCTGCCTTCTAATTGCAGATTTATGATCTGAAGTCTGTGTTTTAAATATCCTAGTAGTTGTCTTGTGCCTATATAGACCTTATCACATGGGCACTTTAGAACAATAAATTACATTACAGGAGGTACATATGATATTTCGCTCTTGATTATTTCTTTATGAAATTTATTTGTAAGTTCATTAATTTTGTAGGTGTTACCACACTGTGCACAGTTTCCACAGGGTGAATTTCCAGAAGGGATAGGACCAAATGTGAAACCAGTAGCAGGTGTCTGGTTTTGATAACGGTCAGATCTTACTAATTTGTCTTTCAACGTCTTGCTCTTTCTGGCCACTACTAGAAAGGGTGCTGTAAAACCATGTACCCCAGTGTCAGTAGATTTTAATACCCTCCAGTATTTGTGTAATATATTTTTTATCTTACCAAAAGCTGGAGAAAACGTAGTTGAAAAAATTATACTTTCTGGTGTCTCTTGTTTCGCTTATTCAGTGTACACCAATGATGTAAGTTCCTTTGCTGCAGCTTTCTCCCTGGCTGCATTAACTGTTATCAATGGGTAGCCTTATTTGCTAGCCTGGTTGTAATGCAATTTAGTATTGCATCTGTGGTCTTATCATATAACCAACTTTTTAACAACCCGTTTTCTTCATGGATGTCAAGATCCAAATATGCTATCTTCTCCTTATCATATTCCAAAGTGAACTTTAAGTTTGACATACAGTTATTCAAAACTGAGTGAAAATCAAGGCGGTCAGATACCTTCCCCTCCCACAAGAAAAATAGGTAATCAATAAAACTTTTATAACAGAGTACGCTATCACAATACTTGTTCACAGAGCTGTCCAGAATGTAAGTTGATTCAAAATCATACCTATATAAACTGGTATAAGATGTGACCATTGCTGACCTCATTGCGGTGCTTCAGACAGTTCATAAAATGTATTTTCATAGATGAACAAATTTCTCCTGAGTACTATATTAACCAGATCCACCAGAAATTTTGTAGGTGGGAGTTCATCTCAGTTTCTCAGATCTACTGTAACACCTCCTTAAGTATCTCCAATTCTTCATACTGAGGGATGGAGGTATGTATTTCTGACACATCCACTATAATCAAGATACTCTCATTTACATCAATCCCTTTAACATTTAAACGATCTAGCACTCTAATCACGTCACTAACATTTTGTAAAAAGGATGGTGTTTTTTTTGTACACATTTCTGCAAAAAAATGATCAACATAGCTTCATAAGGGCTCTAGGAATGAGTCCAACTCAGATACAATGGGTCTGCCCGGGGTGGACTAAGTCTATTACACACCTTTGGAAGACAGTGAAAAACAGGTGTGATAGGGTTCATTTTAAGCAATGTTTCTCCCACCCATGTTTTAATCCAGTTCCTCCATAATGTGTTTTCTACTACAGGCCTTAGTGGGATTAACAGGATTACCTGGAATCATCCTGTAATTTACATTATTACTCAATTGTTTCTCACATTCTGCATTATATACATCAAGGTCTAAAGTCACAGTCTCCCCCCTCTTGTCTGCCTTCTTAATGATGATACTATTGTTTTGTGTCAAAGACTGTAATGCCTCCTTCTCCATTTTGGCTAAATTCGAATATTTCACATTTTTCTCTTTGAAAATGAGGGAGAAAAACAGGGAACATTGACAAGTACTTGTTTTATTCTTTGTTCAGATTTCCCCTCACGGTATCACCTATTGTGCAAGGTACCATTTCTTCTCCATTTTGAATTTGCTTTAAGATTTGTAATAATAAAATCAATGATCCTTTAAATATGGCGAGCCACATAATTTCATCAGTATTCTCAGCTGCTTTTGAACACCTATTTTTTACATTACTTTTCTTGTGTCTAAATTAAACTAGAACACAGCCGACAAGGCTTCCTAATGTTATAGAATGGGAGGTCTACAGAAACAGCTGAGAATACTGATGAAAACATTGGGATAGCCATATTAAAAGGTGTGCTTCTCTTATGATTTAAAATGTAATTCAATGTTTGATGAAAAGTGTGAGTGCTTGTGCAGACTTTAACTTTGGCCTGTCTCTATTCCCACACTCTGTAGAAGTGCTGGGCAGCATTACAAGAATAAAGGGACCAGCACTAAGAGTGAGAAGAGTGCTGAGGGAGGAGGTGGGGAGAATGGAGGGTTTGAGACATACTAAGCATGGAGGGAAGGAAGGGGAGGGGCAGGCTTTTCTTTGGCTGGTGGAAGGAGTTATTCCCCCACAATGAGTCATGGGCAAAGCCCTCCCCTTCAATGTTTGGTGAATAATGTGAGTGCTTGTGCAAACTTTAATTTGGCCTTTCTGTACTGCCACTCTCAGTAGTGGTGCCAGGAGGTGTTACAGGAATAAAAGGCCCAAAAAGAAGCGTGTGATTACCTCCTCCAACTCATGGAAAGTGTGAACAGTAGCACACAGGAAAGGAAAAAATCCCTGTGGAAGAAACCTCTGAGGAACCATGGCTACTGAACTGCCCTTCCTCTGGGCATACTACAAGGAGATAATCCTAAAGGCTTGTCTGATTTGCTGTTCTTGATTTGGGATGTAGGTGTCAAAACGTGAAGTGGTCCATTTTCAAAGCCATTTAATGATATGAGTGGGAAAGTTGTTTTGAGAGGCTGAATAAGCTGCTCCAATCCAGAATGAATGACCTGTAAAAGAAAAAGGAACAAGTCCAAGTCATTGTAGTAAATTTCTCACAAGTTCCATAAACCATTTGGTAGTCATAGCAGAATGTTGATTAGCAGCCAGGAGAGAATGGGAGGGGTCAGACCTGGCATGATATTGCATGAGCTGATCGATAATCTGTACTGGGCACCAGTTGTTATGAGCTGCATAGTATACGATCTGAACTTCTTTGTGCCGTCTGTCAGTTTCTGAATTTGTTAAATGCAGGCTATAATGGTTTGCTTGTTTTCTTAAACTGGAAATTGTGAGAAAATTAGTAGAGGAGGCTAATGGTACTGTAAACTCACCTGGGCATAGAAAACTATAAATGGCACCAGTCCAGTGGCACAGAGGGCTGAGGCACTGGATGCCCTACCTCACACCATGCCAGTGACCTGGGCTAGGGAATGACCTTGGGTTGTTGGGGAGCTGGCATGGGGGGGTAGGGAGGGAGTGGGATTAAGCAGCCGAAAGGCAGCTCTCCCCTCCTGGGGTGGTTTTCCACCCTTCCTGTAGTTCCACTCCCATCTGGTGGAGGTCCAAAAGGATGCGTAGGTGGGAGGGGCAATGGGAAGGGGGCAACGGCAATTGCAAAGGGTGGGATTGGGTGGAAGGAGTCGAGCCTGTACCTGGTGTGTGTGTGTGCGCCTCCATGTGCAAGCATGCATGTGTCTGCCGGGGTCTCGGGTCAGGGGGAAACTGGGGAAAAAAGTGCATAAAAATCTAACTTACAAAATATAAAAGGCTAAACAAAGAGCTGAGGAGATCAAGAGGTTCATGGCAGACTCAAAGGGAATAGAATGGAGCAAGTCCAATAATTTTCAAAAAATAGGTCCATTGATAGGCAGACATTTAGGAACCTTTGGGAGAGATGTTCTATTGATTCCAAGTAAAGGGAGTTTAATGGAGGAACTGGATAGAATCAAGGACATAGATGGATTTGCTTGAGAAAGGAAATATTGTATTCCAGATAAACATTGTTTTATTGCCCATATGATGATTTGAGTGTTTGACAGCAGTAAGTTATAAATGCTAGTATATGAATGATTAAAAATGGATTGTTATGAAGTGACTAGAATGCACAAAATGAGGAATATTTATTTCAGGCAGTAGAATATGTAACCTGAGTATTGGGAGAAAATACTGACTACATGAGGGGCTTCAGCTTGTTGATGGTGGAATGTTAAGTCATGATAAGATCAGTGAATTGAGGAGAAGAAGTCATGGTTGGGTATGCTGTGGGACAGATATGAAGGAACTCCTGGAACTGAAATAGAGATAAACAATCAGCTGCTGCATTCACAAAACTGAGAATGTGAAAGCATTTCATGGTAAAGTTATGGTACAGTGACAACCAAGCCAGCTTCCACATGAATCACATGATGGAATGAGATGAGGATCTGCATTTATTAATGATATTGACCATTGCTTAATTATCTGAGAAGACTGAGATTGTCTGGAGAATTAAGCAGGGGAAGCAAAGGTCCAGAGATGCATCTGGGACCCCCCCCCCCACACACAGCTTCACAGAATTTCAACAAAGGAAAAATGCTTCTGTGACTAGGATAAGTTTGAAGGCTCAGAGAAGGATCGTTCCCCAAGTGACCGGGAGTGTGGCTGCACTCCCAGCCCTTTCAGATGGGCCAATTGGGCAGTGAGCTGAGAAGCACTTTTTCTTGTTGTTATCCTATTAAAGCTACTGGTCCACAAGTTGTCCCCTGTGCAGTGGTCCCCTGTGCAAAGGACCAATGCATTATGGATATCACAGAGGAGTCTGCCCACCAGAGCCAGCCCAACGAGGCAGCCAACAGCTGGATGCTCTGTTACTTAGCAGGTAGACAGAGGAAGCAGTAAAGAAGTAAGTTAGGTGACTGGGCATAGCAGGAAGAGGCAGGGGAAGGGGTAAAAAGGGACTTAAAGTAAGCAAAAGTTGGGACTATGAGAAACACCCTATCTAGGGTAAGAGTAAAATAAGGATTTCAAGTAAGGAAAAAGGTGAGAATAGGGGAAACACCTCAATGAGGGTAGATGTAAAAATGGGATTAGAGTAAGCAAAACAGAAACAAGCAAGGAAAGCAATAGTTATGATGGGAGTGGTGCAGTGCAGTGGCTGTGGGGAGACAGTTTTCAGGGAGACTTTCTGGAGACTGTGGTGCTGCCCCATCTGTGTGCACCTCTCTGGGCTGAGGGATGATGCTAGGAGAGTGCAGGAGGAGTTCAGAGAGTTGGGGAGGGGTCTTAGGCAGGTAGTACATTCTGTGGCCTTTTCTGAGGTGTTGCTTATCTATGATAGAGGGAGGATAGGATATTCTGCACCAGGTGCTTCAATCAGTGGTTAAATGGGTGATACAGAGAGGAGGGTTTCAGCTACATTGGGGACAGGGGTCCCACCTGGAGAGATGGAGGCCTACACAGGGGGAATGGCCTGCATCCATCCAGGAGGGCAACCACGGTCCTAAGTGAGTGGTTTAAATGTTACATTGCAAGCATTTAAACTAGTTGAGGGGGTAGAAGAGGGAATCAGGGAGACATACACTGTTCACCCCCACAAGCTGGAGTAATCAGTTGGGAAATCCCTAAGGGAGAGAAATCCCCAAGGGTGTCTAATAGCAGGAAAAGCAGTATGGGAAAAATGAAGAGGTATGGAAATGAAGGCAGAGGGGGTAAGGAGAGTAGGCAAAAGGAAAAAAGGGGGATCTGACAAGAAGGGTAGTAAAAGGATTTGGAAGGCCATGTGTTTAACTGCCCATAGTCTTGGAAATAAAATCCTGGACCTTGTTGCCAATATGGCAGAGGCTGGCCTGGGCATTGTCATGATTACTGAGTCATGGCGCAGTGAGCACCATGACTGGGATACAGCCATACCAGGCTATACTCTGTTCATGAAGGACAGGGAGAGTAAGAAAGGAGGGGGAGAATGGTTCTTTATGATATGGATAACATAAACGCAACAGAGGCACAGTGAATACAGGGAGAGGCGGAGGCACTGTGGGTCACCCTAAAGACAGGGAATGGAACCACTATTTGCACTGCCGTGATCTACAGACCTCCAGCCCAGGGGAGACAGAAAAGGTACTGGTGGATGCCATTCAAAAAATGGTGAATAAGGGGGAGGTATTGCTGGTGCAGGACTTCAGTCTGCTGGATGTGGATTGGAGCATCCTAGCTGCAGCTTCAACTAGGAGCAGGTACATCTTGGACTCCCTAAGGGGGCACTCCTCAGGCAACAATTAGAGAGCCCACTCGTGAGGGAGCAATATTAGACCAGGTACTCACCAACAGGGACAGCATTGCAGACATCACACTGGGTAACCACCTAGGGACCAGTGATACCCGCATGGTGTATTTCAGTATAACTACTGAGCCAAAACTGAACCACACTAAGGTGAGAGTACTGGACTTCAGGAGGGCCAAATTTATAAAGTTGGGGGAATGCCTCAGAGATGTCTTGGTGGGGGTGCGGCATGGGTGAAGTGGAGTAACTGTGGGCAAAACTAAAATGGGCCACAGGGAAGGCAACAATAAGCAAAACCATGAGCTGAGAAAAAGAGACCACTATGGTTTTCAAAAGAGGTGCCTGGGAAGGTAATGGCAAAAATGTTAGCATTCAGGAGGTGTAAGGAAACTCAGAGAGGGGAGGATAGGAAGATGTACAACAAGAAGCAGAGGAAGGCAAGGAAAGCAGTCAGGAGCACAAAGGGAGAGGAAACAATAGCCCAGGCAGTAAAGAAAGGGGCAAGACATTTTACAAGTATGTAAGTGAAAGGAGAAAGACAAGGGGAGGGATTGTAAGGCTAAGAAGGGAAAGGGAGAGTGTGTGGAGGGAGACAAAGAAAAAGCAGACATCCTGAACAAATATTTTTGTTCAGTGTTCACAGAGGAAGGGAAGGGCGAGTGACCACAGGTAAGCAAAGGAGCATCGAAGGAAGGGACATGGACACAAGTCCATGTAAAGAGGAAAGAGTCCTAAAGGAACTCACAAATCTGAAAATGGACAAGACAATGGGGCCAGATGGGATACATCCAAGGATATTGAAGGAGCTCAGAGAAGTGCTGGCTGCACCTCTGACAGTCCTGTTCAACCATGCACTGGAGATGGGAGTGGTCCCTGAGGACTGGAGGAGAACACTGGTAGTCCCACTTCAAAAAAGTGGTAGTAGGGAGGAAGCTTGCAAATTACAGGCCCGCCAGCTTGACTTCAGCTGTGGGGAAAATAATGGAATCACTGCTGAAGGAAAGGATTGTGGAATATCTTGTAACCAGCGGGTTACAGGATCTGAGGCAGTATGGATTCACTGTGGAGAGGTCATGTCAAATAAATCTGATAGATTTATTTGCCTGGATGACCAGGGAAGTAGATCAGGGTGGAGCGGTCGATGTGGCCTACCTAGATTTCAGTAAGGTCTTCGACACTGTTCCACATAGGAGACTCATAAATGAGCTGGGCAGTCTGGGGTGGTTTCAAAAGTGGTGAACTGGGTAAGGAATTGGTTGGGGGATAGGTGGCAGAGGGTAAATAGTGTTCACTCAGAGGAAGGAAGGGTGAACAGTGGGGTGCCACAAGGATCAGTACTGGGACTGGTGCTCTTTAATGGCTTTATTAGTGACATTGCAGAGGGATTAGAAGGGAAGGTATGCTTTTTTGCAGATGACACAAAGATCGGCAACAGGGTAGACACTCCAGGAGGTAGTGGTGGAAAAAAATGACTAGGGAATCTAAGAAAACTTAAAGAATGGTCAAGAGTGTGGCAACTAAGTTTCTATGTGAAGAAGTGCAAAATCATGCACTTGGGGCACAGAAACCCAGGGGTGAAATATAAGATGGGAGAGTTGTACTGACGACCACCAAAAAGGAAAGAAACCTGGGTGTAATCATATCTGATGACCTAAAGGTGACCAAACAGTGTGACAAGGCAGTGAGAAGAGCCAGTGGGATGCTAGGATGCATAGGGATGGGTATCACCAGCAGAAAGAGGGAGGTGGTGATACCACTGTATAAATCTTTGGTGAGACCTCATCTAGAATACTGTGTCCAGTTCTGGAGACCACATCTGTGGAAGGACATAGACAGGGTAGAAGTGGTCCAGAGGAGGGCAACTAAAATGGTGCACGGTCTGCACCAGAGACCCTTTGAGGAGAGTTTAAAGGACCTCAGTCTGTACACCCTGAAAGAAAGGAGGGAAAGAGGGGCTATGATAGAGACTTTCCAATACCTCACGGGCATAACTAAGGTACAGGAGCGGAGCATTTTTCAGAAAAAGTGGTGCTCAAGAACAAGTGGGCATGCTATGAAGATGGAGGAAGGAAGACTCAGGTGAAACATGAGGAAGTATTTCTTCATGGCATGAGTAATGGATGCCCGTAGCAGCCTCCCAGTGGAGGAGGTGGTGGGGGCAAAAACTGTAACAGGATTCAAGAATGCATGGGATAGTCAAAAGAGAACCTTACTGGTTAGGGAAGGGAGGGCTATGCCAGAGATCAAGTAGGGTCTGTGGTATTATATTAGTTAGGGAAAATAGGCAGGCTATGTGAGCCTATTGGTCCTTATCTGCTGTTAATTTCTATGTTTCTATGGAGGGACCAGCAATGGCCTCATGTGAAAGCAGCAGCTACAATCAGGTAGATTTCAAATAGTGGAGATGTCTTTGAAAATCCCAGAGGTTATACAGTGGTGTCCCCCAGGATAAAACCCAGTTCTGCAGCATTTTGCAGCACTCTGAAGAATGCTGCAGCAGACCTACTGAGTAAAGCAATCTAATTTTAATGGCAATTAGTCCCTTTTGTCATGCAGGAAAATGTGACACTGCCAGGACAAAGTGAATGCCACAGTTTCCTGTATGACAAAAGAGACTAATTGCCATTGACATTGCATTGCTTTATTCAGTAGGTCTGCTGCAGCATATTCCAGAGTGCTTTAAAAGTGAGTTTCATCCTGGGGAACATCACTGTATATGTCTGGGGGCCAACAAACCAGGAATGTTTGAAAATTGCATCTGAGCCATAGTTAGGAGATGCATCAGTGCAAATTCTGGGAATAAGATCTGGAGATGGATCCTTGTAAAACATGGAACATCCATTCCCGTATGCTAGGAATTGGGATCACATTGCTATATCTGATTTGGCTGCAGCTGTAATGGTAATGTGATGATGATGAAGCTCAGATACAGATGAAGCCTGTGTCAGAAGGTATGAAATAAAAGGGTGACCCTGAGGAATAATTCACATGGTGAAATTGAGATACCCCAATGGCAAGAGAGGTTCATGTTTGGTACAGGAGGAGTAAACAGAAGGATTCAACAAGAGCTTAGATCCTTTGTAATTTATTAGGAGGCAGTTGGGCTTCCATGCATATTGTATCTAATTCAATGCCACGGAATTTGATTGACATAGAAGGACCAAGCATTTTCTCTCCAGAAAAGGCCACTGCTAATTGTTAAAAGAGACATATGCATGCAGAGATGCCAGCAACTGAAGGAGAATCAGGTGTATTGATTAGTAGGACATCATCTAGGAGATGGATAACACCTGGACGATGGCAAACCTTGAGCAATATCCAACAAAGTGTCTCTGAACAAGTATCAAATAGTTTTGAACTGCTTTTACAACTGAAAGTCAGACAAATGGCAAAGTAGTAGCAATCTTCCCATTTGATACAATAGAGATGACACAGGGATGAATGAATGAGCAGTAATTTAAAATCATCTGAAAAGCCTACCTTTGAAACCCAGGAGCCAGGGCCAAATCATTTAATAATGGTGATGACATAATTGATACGAGCGTATGAGAGTGAGTAGGTATCTGAAGGAATCAATGAGTTAATGATTGGAATAGATCTAGAACAAGGATCTTTTATTTTTTTTTTATTTTGTACAATCGGTTTACAACCTTTGAACCAGAGGCTCATTTCCAAAGGTACCTCGTCACATGGAGGAGAGACAGAGCATTTAGGTTACAGAATACAGGTCACTGACTTAGAGTTACACAGAAAGATTTCATACATTGTACAGTTTAGTAGCATTTCCAGTGATACAGCTGAGCACATACTGGTTTCAACAGAGGCAGGATGCACAGGGGGAGAAGTGGGGTTGGGGAGTGAGGTGCAGTGACGCCCAGTGGGTGTTGTCAAGTGTAGAGAGATAGTGGTGAGGCACCAGTTAGAGACAGGAGCAGCTGCAAGTGTTAAACAGTTGGCTTCGAAGGGTGGTTTTGAAGTTGGAGATTGTGGGGGCATTGAAGATGGGAGTGGGGAGAGAGTTAAACCAGGATGGGGCTCTATAGCAGAAGGACCTCTGACCATGGGTGGTCCTGGATCTGGGGAGCAGTAGAGTGGTCTTGTTGGAGGTTCTGGTTGCGATAGTGGGTGGGGTGTGGTGGATGGAGGCTGTCACCCCAGGAGGGGAGAGCCCGAGTGGAGTTTTTATTGTGAGGAGGCAGGTTTGGTAGCATAGCCGTTCATCTAGGTTAAGGAGTTTTGCCTCGTCATAGAGTTGACATGCATGTGTGAGCCTGGGAGCACCAGTAATCAGCCTGCAGGCCATGTTTGGGGTGAGGCAAATTTTGTTGAGGGCAGTAGCGTCAGCAGCACCATAAACTGGCAGGCCATAGTCAACAAGGGACAGTACTGAAGATGTAACAGCAAGTTGGAGAGCATCAGGGGGGAGGAAATTCTTATAGTGGTAGAGGATGCCAAGCCATGTGTTAGTGGCAGATGCAAGGGCATTAATGTGGGTGTGGAAGATGAGGGCTGAATCGAAGGTAACCCCAAGGTATTTGTAGGAGCAGACTTGTTCAAGCAGTTGTTTGGTACTAGGGAGGATAAGGAGTGAGTAGTTGCAGGCTTTGTTTTGGGGGTGGGTGAACAGCATTGTCTTGGTTTTTTTTGAGATTAATGATGAGTCTGTGCTCCTTAAACCAGGCTTCGGCATCATTGTAGGATTGTTGTAGAGAGTCCTGGAGGGAGATGGGATTGCGGTGGGTGGCAAAAATGACAGCATCATCTGCATACATAAGAATTTTGCCACAGCATGCACTGAGCAGGGTGTTTAGATAGAGTGTAAAGAGTAGGGGGCACAGGATGGAGCCCTGGGGTACCTCTGAGCAGATGGGATGAGTTTCAGAGAGTGTCTCATTGATTTTGACACACTGGGAACGAGCAGATAGATAGCTTGAACACCATGTGAGGGGGCCAGCAGAGAAACCAGTGTGGCAGAGGGCATCCAGCAGAAGAGGGTGGGAGACAGTGTCGAAGGCCTTTGAGAGGTCAACAAATGCTGCACCAGCTAGGGAGCTGGCGTCCAGGGAGGAATGTAGGAAGCTGGAGAACTCAACTAGTGCAGTGCCGGTACTGTGATCAGCACGGAAGCCATGCTGCTCTGGGCATAAGATGTTATGCTTAGTCAGATATTCAGTGATTTGAATGGCCACCACTTTTTCTAGGGATTTCAATCAATCAAAAATCTTTATTCAATCAATCAATCAATCAAAATCTTTATTTATTCAGGCGAACATCATTGAGCATAGCTCATTTACAAGATGGACCTGATTGGTCATAATCAACAAAAATGGTAGAACCTCACATATATACAAATACAGATTGAGTACAATAACAAAGACTTTTAAGGAAAAAAAAATGAGCAGATATATAATATGCATATATATACAAGGCGAATACCCAGTGATATTGGGCACCAAAGCAAGTATAGAAGAAAGGTAAGGTATAGGGGTTTAGGAGACAAATAGTATCGATGTTAATAGATGAATACTTAAACAGATAAGGGAGGGGGAATCTAATGGGGGCAGGGGTGAAAAGGGGTCTGAAGGGGCTAGGAATTGTGGAAGCAGTTGCATATCTCTGGGAAAAGATTTAGGTATAGCTTTTTGAAGGAGGCTATAGGAATGAAAGTGTTCAGCTTCAGGGTCTTTTGCAGAGAATTCCAGATAAGTGATAGAAAGTAGTTGATTGCAGCCCTTCCATGCTGGGTACTGGCCTTTGGTAAATTCAACATGATGAGGCTATTGCTTCTTAGGGCATATGGCCTTGGAGTAACAAGAGAGAAACAATCTGAGATGTGGGATGGTAGTTTATTTGTCAGAGCTTTGTAGATCCAAAGAGCAGCATTTTTGTTCCTTTTGTGATGTAGGGATGTCCAGCCAACTGCAGCATAGAGTGAGCAGTGGTGGGTGCTGAAAGGAAGGTCAGTGATGAACCTTAGAGCTCTATGGTACAAGGTATCCAGTTTATTTAAGTAGGACAGGGAGCAGTGGCCATATAGGAAGTCTGCATAGTCGAGGAGGGAAAGAAATGAAGCCTGGATTAGTCTCTGCTTAGATTCTCTGTTTAGAAAATGTTTGATCCTGAAGAATAGGCCCAGCCTTTGTCTGAGTTTTTTCAGGAGCTCTTCAATATGCCGGGTGAAATCAAGCCTGTTGTCAATCCAAACCCCCAAATATTTGAATTTATCTACATATTCAAGGCTCTCACCAAGGACAGTAGAAAGTTGGGGAAGAATGTTCGGTGAGTAAGTGTTGGTGGAGAGGAACATAGCTTTAGTCTTCTTGGCATTTAATAGAAGCTTCTTCTCAAGTAATTTGTGTTGCAGTAAGGAGAATTCAGATTGTAGTAGATCATAGGCCTTTGTTGGTGATGGATTGCTTACATAAAGGACAGTATCATCTGCAAAAAGGTGAACATTAGATTTTGTGAGGCCTGAATCAATGTTATTAATGTAGATGGCAAAGAGGATAGGGCCCAGGATGGAGCCTTGAGGAACTCCTCTTAAGAGTGGTTTTGAGGAAGAAAGGTTGTCTTCACTTTTTACCTGCTGTATTCTACCAGAGATGTAACATTTGAACCAGTTAAGAGAGATTGGGTCAAGGCCTAGGGAATGCAGTGAAGAGATTAGTAGATCATGATCCACAGTATCAAATTTTTTTGGAGTGGGGGGAGGATGGAGGATGGAGATTGGTCGGTAATTGCCAGCAGAGGACCTGTCACCCCCTTATGAATGGGCATGACTATGGCAGTTTTCCATGCAGTGGAAAATTGCCCCAGGCAGAGGAATCGGTTAAGTAGGCTGGTGAGTGGGGTAAGGACTTCATCCAGCACCAGCCAGAGAATACTGGGGTCCAGGGAGTCGCTGCTGGGACTATTGCCATTTAACACTTTAATTAGGAGAGGTCTGGCTTCCTGGACAGATACCTTGCATAGGTGGAAGCTGGGGTGTTGGAGGACAGGGGGAGGTTAGGCTGGGGGTGGGTCAAAAAATTACTGGGGAGGACAGAGCTAAGGTCAGTAAAGTAGGTATTAAGGCAGTTAGCAATGCAGGCAGGGTCGGTGGAGGTACAGCCATCAATAGTGAGCTGGGATAGGGAGGGGAGCGTGATTTCCCATTTAGCTGTTTAATATTGTCCCAGAAGGTCCGGGCACACCCCCAGGAGAAGGTGAGGGTGGCCTGGTAATGATCAGCCTTGGCTTTATGGATGGCCCATGGGCGCCTGTGCCGAGCAGCATTGTAGGCCTGTCTATCAGCCATCCGGCCCATTTTAGTGGCAAGGTGCCAGAGGTTATGCCTATTTCTGAGCATTTGTAGTAGGGCAGGGGTAACCCAGGGTGCATTATGTTTTTTGGTTCAGATTTTGGTGAGAGGTGCAAAGAGATCACAGGCCTTGTTAAAGGTTTGGGAGAAAAAGGCGAGGGCAGTATCAATGCCAGGTGCATGATGAATGGGGGACCAATTAATCCGAGTGAGAAACAGTTTGATTTTAATCAGCTCACCAGGGCAGAGGCACCTGCAGAGTGTGGTTTGGGCTATGGGTTTGGGAGTGGGGCCGCCCAAAGGAATAGGATAGGGGAGTGGTCACTTAGGGAGTCTGGGAGGACCTGGATTGTTATGGATTTTTTGGGGGCGGTTGGTGATAATGATGTCCAGAAGGGTACTGGTTCCTCTCTTTGGCTTAACTCTAGTGGGATGGGAGATGAGCTGTGTCAAGTCTTGGGCAGCAAAAGAATCTCGGATAGTGGAAGAGGAGGAGCTGAGCCAGTTCACATTAAGGTCCCACACTAGGGTTTGTTCTGCCTTGTGGTGGAGGGTGGCAAGATATTCTGTTATAGAGATCAGCGCTCGGTTCTGGTTCTTTGGGGGAACATAAGCAGCGGTGAGATAGAGAGGGCCCCTGGAGGGGTCAGGAGTGAGTTTGAGGGTAAGGGCCTGGGCCCCATTCACAAGAACTGGGGCAGGGAGTGCTTGTCTGATGATTGTGTCACGGGTATAGATTGCACAGCCACCCCCGCATTTGCCTACTTGGTCCTCCTGGTATAGTGTATAGCCTGGGAGGAAGACAAAGGAATCGGGAGTGGATTTGGACAGCCAGGTTTCTACTAGGGCTATGATGTCTGGTTGATGTAACATGACCCAGCACTGGAGAGTATCACATTTTTTCAGTAGGCTGCATATGTTTAAGGAGGCTATGCAGAGACCAGTGGACCTAGCTGGTGGGCTGGAGAGGGCAGGGCCTGTGTTAGGATGTATATTACCAGATAGGAGTAGTAGGAAGACCAAGGCTCTGGCCAGGGGGTGGCAGTATGTCAACTTCCAGGGGGTACGCTGGGATGGGGAAGAGGCCATAGGGAAACAAGGAATGGGCAGGGTTCAAGGGGTCGGAGGGTGGGGATGAGTTGCAACCATGGGTAGGCAGGGGGCAGCTAGGGGTGGGTGCTGTGGCCAGGGTACATGGTCAGTGTGGGTGGGATCAGACTAAGTCAGGGAGAGTTGGGGGTGCTGGTACAAGTGGGCCAGGGGTGATGTCTGGCTGATGGGATGTGGGTAGTAGCATGTAAATGATGGGGAGAGATTTGAGGAGGAGGTGTACAAACAGAATGCCTAAGGTAGCAACAGGGCAGAAAGGTTCAAGTATCTTGGCTGCCCCTCAGAGAGAGTGGATACCACTTTGGAGTAGTGGTAGTGTCACGGACTCTGGTGGACAGGGTATGAGCTTTGAGACCCTGGTAGGGCAGGTGAACTAGGACCTGGGTGAGAATGGGGATCCAGGTTCTGGGGGATTATGGGCAGGCTGGGTTTGGGGCCAAATCCAGGGTGGAAATAGTGACTCCTAGTGGTCACTGAGGGTTAGTGGCAGGCTGGGTGAGGGTCCGGTGGTAGGGCAGGGGGGTCAGTAAGTAGGGCTAGCTAGGAGTCTGGGTGTGAGAGTGAGGTGTGGGGAGAAGCAGAAAGAGAGTAAGGGAGAGAAGTAGTGTATGTAGGTAGATGGGTTCCAGAAAGTAGGAGGAGGAGGAGGAAATTCAGGTAGAGAAACAGAGGTGAATAGTCAGAGGGTCCCTCTGGTGGCTTGCAGGTATAACCTGCAAATGGAAAAGTGGGGACTTAAAAAATACAGCAGACAGGAAGTGATGTCATAGGAAGGGGCCAATAAATCAAGGGATGACCCTGGGGGGTGGGTGGCTGGGGCGGGTAGGGCTAACACCCCTCACAAAGATGCAGCTTGAGAGAGGAGGTATCCTTTACCTCTTAGGTGCTCTCTGTGTTTCCAGCCCCAGGAGGGAGCTTGCTGATGTCCGCTGGCATCTGTGTGTGGTGGGGGGATTTGCCGAGGCCTATATGGGGGAGAGAGAACAATAAGGACATTAGTATGCAGCAGGAGGTATTCTGAGAACTGTCCCCTTACTGTGCATGCGTGAGCTGTTGGGCTATGTCCTGATCACAGCACCCTACGCATGCGCGAGAAAAGGTAAGATGGCAACACGCAGCACTAGCCACGAGAAACAGCAAACAGGTAAGACACCGACTAGTTAAGCAAACAGTTGTAAATCACAGCTCCATCACAGTTAGAAACAGTGGCAACAATCCCCAGTAAGGCAGTGAAAAGCAGGCAGAAACACAGTCACTAATGCAAAACCCCACAGTCTTAAAGTACCCCTAGAGACAGCGAGGTTGCAGAGCAGCGCTAAGGCAAACTCGGGTGCCCAGAATCTATCAGTCACTGTGTGGGGATAAAAAAAGAGTCCAAAATAAACACCCCTCACAAAGATGCAGCTTGAGAGAGGAGGTATCCTTTACCTCTTAGGTGCTCTCTGTGTTTCTGGCTCCAGGAGAGAGCTTGCTGAGGTCTGCTGGCATCTGTGTGTGGTGGGGGGATTTACCGAGGCTTAGATGCAGCTTGAGGGAGGAGGTATCCTTTACCTCTTAGGCACTCTGTGTTTCCGGCTCCAGGAGGGAGCTTGCTGAGGTCCACTGGCATCTGTGTGTGGTGGGGGGATTTAATGAGGACTCTTAGGTGCTCTCTGTGTTCCTGGCTCCAGGAAGGAACTTGCTGAGGTCCGCTGGTGTCTGTGTGTGGTGGAGGGATTTACCAAGGCAAAGATGCAGCTTGAGGGAGGAAGTGTCCTTTACCTCTTAGGCACTCTCTGTGTTCCTGGCTCCAGGAGGGAACTTGCTGAGGTCTGCTGGCATCTGTGTATGGTGGGGGGATTTACTGAGGCCTCTTAGGTGCTCTCTGTGTTCCCGGCTCCAGGAGGGAGCTTGCTGAGGTCCACTGGCATCTGTGTGGAAGGAAATGTGGATCTGATAGATTGATGATCAGTTGTTTCCTTGCCTGAAAATGTTCTGGAAGTGATGCTGATAGGGCTAATCTGATAGGAGGGAAATAGTGGATGCTCAAAAAGACCAATTATAAATACTTTTTGTAGTTCTTTTTGCAATAGTTGATTGATGATTTCTGGTTCCTTTAGAGCAAACTGTCAATTCTTTCATATGATTGAATCAGAAGGAAGAACTGAAATGCCTGCATGAAAGCCTTCAGAGAATCCAGAGATAAGAAAGTCCTCCAATTGGCACAAAGGATGGGAAGTGCTTGAGCTAAGGCTTGAATATTAACAGTGGTAGAGGAATGTACTAATTGTCATTGCTTTGACCAAGACATTTCTGGACAAATGTTACGAGCATGTACAACGTGGCCGAAACTGCAGATATGAAGGAATTGACAGCCAGAGCATCTTTTGTCATTGAAATTATTGCAAATCAGCTTGTTTCCCACAAATTGTATTTGTATGCCTCCTCTATTCAAGTTGGGGTGGGTGAGAGTGTTAGAATTAGAAACTGGGCAGGTCGATCCTGAAGAGAAAAAGGAAGGAGGACATGATCCGACTGATGAGTCCTTCCTGGGAAGATTGGATGATGACGGGATCTCAGATACTGTCCATGGACAGAGGGAGGTGAAATGGGCAAAGGAGCCACATAAGGGACTGGAATGAGGTTGTTGCCTGGCAATAGGACAACTAAACAACTCATTATCCCAGATGCCCAATTCAGCATAGAATTTAAATGAGCTAGAGCAGCAGCTGCTTTTGTGGAGAAGGAGCGATGGTAGTCATAGAAATGCATTCCTCTGTATCTAATGCCCAGATCTACTAAGAGATATAAATATGAGTCCAGCTCTTTGCACCTGGAAGGAAATGTGGAGCAAACAACATCCCAATATAAGCTGAAGGCATGGACAAATTCTGGAATAATCAATTTCTTCATGAGCCTAGGGTCTTTCAATTTCAATAGGACAGAAATGTCTCTGCAGGATACTATTCTATTTTCTATGGTGTAATGCGATGCAATGAGGAGAGATATCAAATTGATGGCTTTTCCTTCTATAATGTCCTTGCAGAGGTGACTGGGGATGAGGTGCACAGGAGATATAAATGGAGAAGTAGTGATCAAGGAAGAAGGGCCTGATTTGTGATGAGTTGGCAGATCTGAAGTCAATGGAGTGCTTAAGGAAGGAGGAGTGCTAAGTAGATCACCTCTTCTTCGGAATGGCTGGAGGACAGAAGGGTGGCAAGCGTTCCTGAATTAGAAGCTAAAGTAGACTGCGAGGGATGGCAAGCTTTGACGGAGGTGATGCAGCATTGTAAATCATATACTGATGTAGCGAGTTGAGCTATGAGGTCTTGTATTTCAGATAAGGTAGTGGAGGCTAGTTGAAGGACTGGTTGGTTAGAAGCAAGAATTTTGACATGCTACGATTTAGCTGCTACAAATAAATTGCATTGTTCTTGCTTTTGAATGGATGCTGAGTAGGAAATGCCAAGTTTCTGAAGTTTGGCAAAATCAGGCATGGAATGGTTCAGTCTTTTAGAAAATATTTTGATTTAGAAGATTGTTTGCATGGAGTTTGAATGCTGAAAGAAGTCTGAGGGAGCCCTGAAGGACCTTCTTCAGCATCAGGACAAGAATTGCCAGAAGGAGCAGAAACCATGGTGCCAAACTGATGTGAATAGCAATGAATGATTAAAGCTTGAAGAGAATAAGGACTCCTGTCCCTGCAGGATAAAGTCAAACCTTGCCTATGGACTGGCCCGGTGGCACTGAGGGTTGAGGCACTGGACGACACACTTTGCGCCACGCCGGCAACCCAAGTTCAAGAATGGACTCGGGTTGCTCGGGGGGTCAGCAGGGAGGCAAGGATTGAGTATTACAGCTCTCCTTCCTCGGGTTGGGGGGGTTTGTGCTGTGGATAGCACAGCTAGGAGATTTGCCCATGCCCAGGGTGCTTGGCTGCCTCCGCAGAGGTGGAGACGGCTGCTGCACCCATTGCACGGTGCGAGGACGGAAAAAGAGGGAGGATGAAAGCAGAAAAATCCCTGTGGCAGGATGACACCCGACTCTCTGTAGGCACCACTCCAGGCGGGCATAAGGTAAGCCCGGCCAATTCTGGGGATGAAGCTGGCGGTGTCTCAGCAGAAGGGGCTGTCGGGGAAGGAGAAAATCATTTATGAGAAAAAACCTGCCTTGCTGCCTGTGACCTCTCAAAGGTATGAGGTAGGAGACGGAGTCTGAAATGCACTGCTGGTGAGGGCTGGAGAGAGAGAGGAACAAAAACAATAGGGGGAGTTGCTACAAGGAGAAATAGAGCTGAAGAGAGGAAGTAATACTAGGAGGGACTGAGCTAGATCTGAAGAAAAAAGGCTGCCTTATAAGGGAAAACAGGGAGAGAATGCAGAGTAGAAGAAAACTAAAGCGAAGTAACTAGGAGACAGCGAATGAAAAAGAGATACTGTAGCTTTAAGCTGGGAGAAGATGTCATGAGTCACGAACCCAGAAGAGAGAGAACTGTAGAGAGCTGCTGCAATAGTGGAATGAAGAGCGTACTGAATAGAACTGCTGCAGAAGCAGATGAAAAGAAAACCCCAAAAAGAGAAAGAAAGATGAAGACAAGAAGGCAAGAGGTGCGGGGGAACAAGTATACAGAGAAGCCACGAGGGGCAGTGACACGGAAGAAGGGGATTGGGGAGCACGCAGGACAGCAAAGTCAGACTAGCAGGGAAGAAAGAGAGGAGGGAGGGTGGCAAGCCACAGACAGAAAAACAAAATAGACAGAAATCAGAGAAAGCAAGGAGCAGAACAGCACAGCCACACAGACCACGCAGCAACTTAGCGGTCAAGACACACTAAGTGTTGAGGGAAGGAAGAGGCAGGCTTTTAGTTGGCTGGTGGGAGGAGTTATTCCCCCACATTGAATCACAGGTAAAAGTTCTCCCAAAAGAGTGGTAAAGCAGATTAACAATGGGGGGAAAAGTGTTTCTTGGAAGATAGGGAATAAGGGGCAGGCAATCTAAAAAAGAATAAAAGAAAGTGTAGTTCAAAACTGTCATTATAAGTTACAACATTTCATTTCCAGTGGGATTCTGCTTTTACCTATTGTTTGAAATATAGTAGTTGCTGCTACAGAACTTTAGATTACAATCAGCAATACCTCCAATTTAGCTGAAACACTGGCCATCTACACTTTCCAATCACAAAGCAAAAATTAATCAACTATTCTAAAAATAAAACTTTCCTTATGATTTTTATCATATCAGAACTGCACTTTGGTACCAACCCTTGAACAATCAGCTGCCAGTCTAGTCAGTTGGCCATTTAAAAAAATATTACAGCCAACATCTGAGCTGGGCTTCTAGTGTTGGCATTGAAAAAAATTAAAAGCCAACACCAGAGGTGGCTTTTCTATGTTGACACAAAAAAGTAAATGATAATGCAAGGATATGGGCTTCCAGTATAAGCATTAAAAAGGGAATGCTAACACCATAGATACGCTGCTGGTGTCGACATTTTAAAAAATAAAAATGACACGAAGGATGAACTCCCAGAGTTGGCATCTAAAAGATTTAAGCTGACACCATGAAAAGGGCATGACTATACTGTTATAGCTGACTTACCTAGCATAGTTAATAAGTAGTGGATCTCTTATCTGTGCCCTGGAGAGCCTGGAATGGGATCTTGGGATGCCTGGCGTACCTATAAAATAAGTATAGTTATTGGGTCACAAAAAATCCATAATTCTTTGGTGAGAAAATGGGACAGATAGTGTAAGTTAAACATCATTATCAAAAAAGGTCTCAGAAATGCTCCATTCTGATTCCCACAGCCTTACAACTGCATTGAATCTGTAAGTCATTTTTCCTGGTAGAAGTTGATTTATAAGTACTAGTTCAAATTTTGTTACTGTTCCATCTCTGCAGGCTTTTTAGTTATCCTATTGGGTATTTCTGATTTACACACAGATAGTAGGTGCCATTTTAGAATTGTATGTCCCTTGCTCAGCTCTTCCATTGTTGAAACAATGCATTCATGTTCTACTGTAGAACTCTATAGTTGGAGAGGGACATAAACTGCATCATAAAATTCTAAAACGGCACTCAGTACTAGACTGTCAATCAGAAACAACTTCCAAGGTCATTAATAGGCAAGTATAGATGAAACAGTAACAGAATTTGAACCAGTTGCTAAAAAAATGCTTCTACTGGGAATAATTACTTTCAGGTTCAGTGCAGTTCTCCTTTAATCTGTTACCTTTTCATGTATAGCCTGATCACCATGGTTAATGTATTCTTATTATAAGCATTCCATTCTCTAGCACTGCTGAATAACTGGGATGATGCATTCTGATTCTGAACCAGCATTTTAAACAGTTGGTGAATGAACTATTTTATTAAAAATCTCCCTCTCAATGAGGAAAGCATTCAAAAAGGTACAATTATAACACTTTTCTTTTGAAATCTGTTTTTAAAAAAGCAATAAGGCACTCCCAGGAGTTAGATTATTAGTCAGTGAGTCCCCCTCAGGGCATAATGGCACTCAGCTGTGCCTTGTGCCATATTATGCCTCTAGAGGGTGATTAACAGACTGTTAATCTAACCCCTGGTCATGCCTTATTGCTTAAAATTATACTTATCTGATAGGCTAGGGTTATGTGTAGAAATAAAGGGATAAATGGGTTAGTATGGGGGACAAAATACTAGTAAGAGTAGAGAAAGTGCAGTGGAGACACACAAGAGGTAAAGGACAAGCATAGAAATTAAATAAAATGTATTTTAGAGAAAAGGAACTGTTGAAGATAGAAGTGAGTGAGAAAAGTGAACCTAGAGAACTGGCAAAACTGGACCGAGGAGGAAGAGGAGGATTACTGCTTCCAGCACAGAGTGTGCCCAGGTCCCTGCAGGGCACCGGCTACGTTGCCAACTGACCCACCGTCTCCTTCCTGATGGTGTCTCATCTCCTTTCTAGTCATGCTTCATCAGTTTGCATTCTTTGTTAAGCACATCTTTTAGCATTCAGTAAAAAAGGATGTGTACTATATTTCAGGGATTTGAGAACTTGGTGATAGGGCACAGGGCAATATATGCTATCCCCACTCATCCCTAGGATAACCAATCTGCAGCAGCTCCACTCAGCAAACCGCAACCAACTCCAATCTAGAGCCACAAGATCAGTAATGTGGGGGGGGGGGAGTGCTGCTATCAGGGTGGCTAACCCAAAAGGGGAACTATTGTGGTACTAGGTAGAGAGCATTATAGAAAAACAGCACTTGATTTGATTGAAAAGAAAGAAAAATACAGAGGGGTCTCACATAATCCTGTACTAGTTTTCAAAAGACAGCTATAAATAAAAGAAATGGCAATATTTCTAGTGGGGCCAATAACTTACCTTTTTCAGAAAAATATTGACACTAGTGAGGTTCCAGATGCTTGGAGACAAGCTGTAATTATACCTATATACAAAAAAGGATGAAGGCAGGAGGTCTCAAATTACAGACCCATCAGTCTGACCTCCGTGCTTGGAAAAATTCTGGAGGGTATAATAAAGGACTATATAGTTGAGTATACTGAAAGCACAGGTAAGATAGACAAGACTCAGCATGGATTTACCGAAGGAAGATCATGTCAGACCAACCTGTTGGAATTTTATAATAAGGTCGGTAAGGCCATTGATATGGGTAGCTCAGTTGACATGATCTTCCTGGACTTTGCGAAAGCCTTTGATAAGGTCCCTCATGGGGAGCTTGTTAAATCACTCTATGTGTTAGATTTACCAGTCTGGATACAAAAATGGGTGAAGGCTTGGCTTACTGGCAGGGGACAGAAAGTATGTGTCAAAGGCGAATATTCTGGTCATGTTGGAGTGACTAGTGGTGTCTCCCAGGGCTCAGTATTGGGACCATGTATGTTTAATTTGTATATTTCATCTATGCAGGTGCAATCAGCGGTCTGGCTGTCTAAATTTGCAGATGACACTAGAATTGGGTGTCCTATAAATAATTTGGAGGAGCAGTTAGTCCTGCAAACAGCATTGAATAGTCTGGACATATGGGCCTCCCAGAAACAATCCATATTTAACATTGATAAGTGCAATGTTATGCACTTTGGGAAAAAAAATAACAATTTCCAGTATACCCTGGGTGGGTCCATACTAAAGGCAGTATGTGAGGAGAAAGATTTGGGGATAATGGTCAACAATGTTTTTAGTTTTAATTTGCAATGCAACACAGCTATAAAAAAAAGCCAGTAGCATAACACATTGCATAATGAGACATATTAAAAGTAGGGACAGGCAAGTTGTGATGCCCCTGTATAATGCACTGGTGTGTCCGCAAGTGGAGTACTGTGTTCAGTTCTGGGCCCCATATAAGAGAAGGGATGTTGAGCTGGTGGAGAGAGTGCAGAGGAGAGTAACAAAGAGGATCAAGGGGTCAGAGGGTTTGAACTATGAACAGAGACTTCAAAATTTGGAACTATATTCCCTGGAGCACCGTAGAATGCAAGGAGATATGTGTTTGATTTATAGGGCTTTGACCAATGCTAACTTGTGGGATCTTTTGGGCCTGGTAAAAAGGAACCAAACATACCATACTAGAGCTCGCTGTTACCAATTGTTAAAAGATAGATATAATACAAATAGAAGGAAATATTGGCTAAGTAACAGGGTGACGGAAGTTTGTAACATGTTACCAGGAGAAGTCGTGGAAAGCAGTACAATGCAGCAATTTAAAACACAGTTAGATAAATATCTCTTAAATAAAAATATTAAAGGGTATAAGTAAAGTGTTGCTTGTGAGCTCACAGACTAATGTTTTTATGCTCTGTAAAGTCTATGTAATCTATGTAGCTATTTGAGATTTTGAGTAAAGCAAGGGAAAGAAATTCCATTTCAGAAAATGAATTCAAGTATATGTGGAATGAATATCCCATTACCCCCACACTTTACACATTTTTAAAAACTTACAGAATCCACCAGAGAGACCCACTGTGTCAGATGTGGGCTCCCTGACAGAGAATGTGGATACATATGTGGATTTGTTTCTTAGTTTATGGTGAAATTACATTCCTTTCTAAAATACAGTAGATTTCCATTGAGAAAAATCAAAGAGTTTAAGTGGGAAGAAAATTTCTCGTGGGTGAGTGTAGATGTGGAGGCAATCTATACATCTGTCATACATAGGCAGGGAGTGGAGGCATGCAGGCATTTCCTATTAAGACATCCTAGCAGCAAGGACTTACCAATCGACTCCATCATTGAAGCACTATAATTCATTCAAGAAGAAAACCATTCTGAGTTTAAGGGCAGACACTTAATTCAGACATGTAGTACAGTAATGGGGGCAGCCATGGCCCCTCATTCCTAATCTTTTTCTAGGTCTCTGGAAAGAGTAAGATATTATGGACATGAGTGTGAACCCATATCACAGTAACATAAAAATGTGGCATCGTTTTATAGATGATGTGTGTGTGTGTGTGAAGGTGATCAGGATGAAATTCAACTTTCATGCAATGGACAAACCAAAATGATGGAAATTTAGGGTTTACACTACTGACAAATCTTGCATTATGTTTTATAGATCTAACACTTAGTAGTGAAATATATGGGGGAGACATGAGAATACACACAAAATGCTCCTGCAAGGAGACTGCCACAAATGCCCTCTTACAGGTGCAGAGTGCCTATCCTAAGGGCCTTACAGATCCCATAATCTTCAGCCAGTTTATCAGACTAAAATGGAATTCCAGTAAAGAAGATGACTTTAACACATAGGCTGGGGAACTCCTAGATAGATTCATTAATAGGGAGTATGATAAAAACTATTGGACTCAGCATTTGTTTTTTTATTTCAGTCTAAGATTATAATACCTTTGCATGCAGGTGCTTGTTTACAAAGGTTCCACATCAGTGGGTGAGGTTACATACTGACAAACAAAAGACTAACAAAGGTGATCAAAATGACATTTAAACAATTATGCATCAAGAAAATAAATGGTTAAACACAGCACATTATATACAAGCATTATAAATGAGGGTAAAGGTTAGAGGAACAGGAGGGAGAAAGGGATAGGAGGGGAAGAGTAGTTAGAGAGATTTGGGGAGCAGACATAGGCTTTGCCATGCTATATAATGGGGGGTTGGGGAAGTGAGGTGGGGGAGGTGGTAACAGCTGGGGAAATGGTACAGAGGTGCACAGGAAGATGGGAGGGGACAGACTGGGGGGAGGGAGAGGAAGGGAAAGGGGCAACCAGAGGTGATACTGGCAGGAGCTGAGGTAGGGGAAAGGGTTTTTTGGCTGGAGGCAGGGGAGAGGAATAGGTTTAGAGGTGTCCTTAGTCTATCGAGATCGAGGCAGACACAGGAGTACCCAAATAGGGTGTTAGTAGAGCATCCAGTTAGAAGAAGCAGTCACAGGATTTGTTTGATACAAGGTACTGTTTGAGCTGAAGCTTGAATTGGCCATGTTGATGACCCTTCAAAATCCAAGGTATTGAACCATGAAGGAGCTCTGTAGAGGAAGAAACACTGACTTTGCATAGTCCAGCATCTGGGAACAAGGAGTAATTGGCTAACAAATGCATGAATGTGCTTAGAGCTACAGGATGGGGTCAGCAGTGAGACAGTTCCAGGTGGAAGTAGGCCAAGGAGCACTTTTTCAGTTAGTAGGCATGTCTGATATTTGATCCTATTTGCAAGCTGTAGCCAGCCTCTCTGCTCATAAAGTTCACAAGTACGGGAAAGGCGATCAGAGCCTGCGATAAGCCTACAGGCCTTATTTGGTGTTACAGCGATCGTTCAAAGAGAGGATGGGGGAGCTGAGCCACAGATAAAAAGTCCATAATCGACGACTGAAAGAATGGAGGTATAGACAGCCAGTTTTAGCACTTCAGGGGTTAAGTTATTCTTATGATGATAAGGGAGCCCAATTTTTATATTTATGATCTTAGCAACATTCTCATTGTGCTGCGCATAGGAGAGGTGATTATCCAAAGTAACCCCCAAATATTTGAAATGCTCCACCTGTTCAAGTGGGACACCAAGTATGTTTTTGATAGTGAGGGCATGGGATTTATACTTGCTGCACGTGGTACTGAACATCATAACTTTCATTTTCTTGTAGTTCGGAACCAGTTTCTGGGCACTGAACCATTTTTCGACTTCTTCAAAACCAGTTATAGGTGATATTCAAGAAGAGTGGGGTTGGGTTGGCTTAAAAAAAAATGACAGCATCATCGGTATACAAATTTATTCATTGATGGCAACAAAACGGAAGGTTGTTGATGAAGATACTGAAAAGGAGTGGTCCAAGGATGGATCCTTGGGGCACACCAGAATGAACAGAGGTGATGTTTGAGATTTTCACTCTTTGGAAGCAATCCACCAGATAGTTTTTAAACCAGAGCATTGCATCATTTGATAGACCAAAAGAGGATAATTGTTTTAACAGTAGTGGGTGGTTCACCATATCAAATACCTTCTTTAAGTCTATGAAAGCAGCACCAACAAGATTTCCTTGATCAAGCAATTGGTGGGTGAAACCAGTAAATTCCAGGAGGGCAGTGGTGGTGCTGTGCCCTTTCCTGAAACCATGCTGTTGTGGGCATTGTATGGAGTATTTTTCAAGGTAATCTATCAATTGGTCTGCTACTATGTGCTCCATAACTTTAGACAGAGGGGGAGGATTGAGATAGGTCTGTAGTTGGTATGAATAGTATGATTGCCATATTTGGATTAAGATTAAGGAGGCAGTATAGTGCAGTGGTTTAAGGTTCTGAGCTGCAAACCTGGAGACCTGGGTTTGAATCCCACAGCCCCCACCTGCATACTGTGTGACCCTGAGCAAGTCACTTAACTTCCTTGTGATCCCAGGTGGCACCTGTAAACAAGCTTTCAGTTTATTGTGTCTCCTGGTAAAAAAAAAAAAAAGAAAATTGTGTACAGGAGTAATCAGTGCTGATTTCCAGACAAAAGGGAATTGAGATAATCTTAGTGAAAGGTTGAAAATCCTTGTGATGGGAACTATAACTTCGTCGAGGGTAAGTGCAAGAAGTTTTAGGTCAAGAGAGTAGCCACTGTGCCTTGACTTTCCCAGGACTTTGCGTAGGTGTCATCTAATGAGGGAAACTGGTATTTTCTTAAAATAAAAAGGGGAGGGATTGTGTTAAGATTTTCACAAGGCTCATGGGAGGTGGCATCTTTCAGTGGAGTGGAGGGGGGGGATTCATTAAAGAAGTCCTGAAGGAGGACACTGCTTAGATCAGAAAAGGCATTGCTGAAAATATTTGCAATAGTGAGAGGGTCCATAGTTGGTACTCCATCAATGTTGATCATGGAAGGTGCAACCTTTGGGGCCTTTCCTGTGATATCCTTTATGTTTGACCAAAGATTTCTACTATTACCCCATGAGTTGGCAAGCATTTCTCTATGATGGTTGCTCTTCTCTTGTCGTATGCCCCAGGTACATGAGTTCCTAGCAGCTTTGCAGACTTCAATATCGGCATGGCTCCCCATGGCTTTTGCTCGGTGCCAGAGGTAGTCTAGTAGTTTCATCTTGGATAACAGTTCAGTTGTGATCCAGAAATTAGTCATGCCACAAACTTTCCTAGTTTTTACAGCAGTGTGGATGTCACATGCAGCATTGAATCAGGCGATGAAATGCTCAAGAGCATAATTTACATCAGTGGTGGAGTCAAGAGCAGACCAATCGATGCTGCATAGGTGTAGCTTTAGGAGTTCAAGGTGCCCATGTTTTAGAACTCAGCTGTGGACAGTTTGTGGAGGTGGCTTAGAGAATTTATTTGATCAGGAGCATGAGATGGGGAATGGTCACTAAGAGAGTCAGAGTGCACAACAACATTTGTAATATGATCTGGGTGGTTTGTAAGGATCCAGTCAAGAAGGGTGCTTGTTCCGGTTTTATAGTTGTATCTGGTAGGGGAATTAACAATTTGTGAGAGGTGGAGAGTTGATAGAGTATCATTGGTTGAGCTATGTGCAGGTGAACACCAGTTTAAATTAAAGTCACCCAAAAGTATAGTCTCTGAAATAAATGGGTTACTGTGGATATAGTCCAGAACACTGTGCAGGCCATCTTCATGACTTTTAGGTGGTACATAGATTGAGAACACATCAATGCTTTGTTATGGGCCCCAAGAAGTATTTTAATTGCAAGCACCTGGCTGAGGTACAAAAGGTTAGGAACAGGAAGGGCATTTGACAGAGCTAGGAAAGTGGAAAGAGATACTTTATGAGAAGAAAAAGATAAGGATATTTCACATGGTCCCATTACATTTATAACTGGATATAATAACATCTCAGGTCAAACAGGCAATACAATATACAAAAATTGGCCTATTGTAATGGGAGATTATGCTGTAGGTGGTGTGGTGGACCACAAACCATGCATAACCTTCAGTTAAGCTCGGAGTATTAAGAATGTACTGGTACATAGCCAGTTTGGCAAGGCACATAGTGAAAACACTGGGAACTGGCTGCCAACCAAACTGAAAGGGTTTCATAGATGCAAAAATTACAATATTTGCAGTTATGGAGTTCAAGGTAAAACATTCATACACCCACATACAGGTAGGCAGTGAAGTTGACATTAGAGAATTTATCAATTGTAACATCACATTTGTGGTTTATGTGCTTTGGTGCACATTCAGTCTACTACATGTGGGTAAAACAATAAGGAACCTGGAGCTAAGGATACAAGAACATATTTGTTCTAGTACAAATAAAAGACATTGTGCCCTCGTATGTAAAACATTGCTAAAATACATAGTTCTGATCCTAAACACCCAAAGTTTGTTGGTCTTGAAATGGTACCTCATCCCAAAAGAGGTGGAGATGGGAAACAATTATTACTGTTAAAAACATACTCTGGTCAGAGCCACTATGGCTGCTAATCAATTAACTTGATAACATAGACTTTGAAACATAGAAACATAGACTTTGATGGCAGATAAGGACCGCCTGGCCCACCTAGTCTGCCCATTTCCCTACCTAGAGGATAAGCTGCAGATCCTATTTAACCAACAGCCTATTTCTTCCTACCCCCCACAAAAATTGCCTTATGTCTGTCCCATGCATTCTTGAATTCTCCCACAGTTTTGGACCCCACAACCTCCTCAGGAAGGCTGTTCCATGTGACCACCACCCTCTCTGTGAATAAATACTTCCTCACATTGCCCCTGAGCCATCCCCCCTCTATCTTCAAATTGTATCCCCTTGTTCTTGCACATCTCTTTTTCTGAAAGATGCTACCCTCTTGGACTTTATTGATTCCACTGAGGTACTTAAACATTTCTATCATGTCCCCTCTCTCCCTTCTTTCCTCAAGGGTATACATATTAAGCTTCTTTAGTCTCTCCTCATATGGCTTCTCTTGCAGACCCTGCACCATTTTAGTTGCCCTCCTCTGAACTGCCTCCTTCCTGTCTATGTCCTTGTGGAGATGGGGTCTCCAGAACTGGATGCAGTACTCCAGATAGGGTCTCACCAACTGTCTGTACAGGGGGATAACAACTTCCTGTTTTCTGCTGGTGATACCTCTCCCCTATACATCCCAGTATCCACCAGCCCTCCCTACTGCCTTCTCAAATTGCTTGCCAACCTTAAGGTCATCTGATATGATTACCCCCAGGTCCCTTTCCATTTTTGTTATTGTTACTACCTCCCCCCCAATGTGTAATCTTCCCCTGGGTTTTTGTTTCCCATGTGCATTACTTTGCACTTCTTTGCATTGAATCCAAGCTGCCATACTTCTGACCATTCCTCCAACCTTGCCATTCCCTTCTCATCCTTTCCACACCTCCTTGTGTATCAACCCTGTTGCAGATCTTTATGTCATCTGCAAAGAGAGGCATGCTTTTCCTTCCAGTCCCTCTGCAATGTCACTTATAAAGACATTGAAAAGGACTGGACCCAGTACTGAACCCTGCGGTACCCCACTAGTAACCCCTCTTTCTTCAGAGTGGACTCCATTTACAATTACCTTCTGTGTCCTGTTGTTCAGCCAATTTTTACCCAGGCTACCACCCTGGGACCCACTCCCAGGCTGGTTAATTTGACTACTAATCTTTTGTGAGGGACTGTGTCAAATGCCTTGCTAAAGTCTAGGTAGGCCATGTCCACAGCCCCTCCCCGGTCTACTACTTTGGTCACCCAGACAAAGAAATCTATTAGATTCGTCTGACATGACCTTCCCACTGTGAACCCATGCTGTCTTGGGTCCTGTGCCCCACTGACCTCTAGGTACTCAACAATTCTTTCCTTCAGAAGTGATTCCATCACTTTCCCTACCACAGAGGTCAAACTGACAGGTCTGTAGTTTCCTGCCTCTGTCTTGGTCCCACTTTTGTGAAGGGGAATCTCATTAGCCTTCTTCCAGTCCTCAGGTACCACACCATCCTCCCATGATTTGTTAAAAAGGGCAGTCAGTGGTGTCACTAGTTCTCTGCTTAATTCTTTTAGAATTCTGGAGTGAATTCCATCTGGCCCCATTGCTTTGTCCACCTTCAGTTTTAGGAGTTCTTTCAGAACCCTATCTTCTGTGAAAGGACTGGGATTGACCCCCAGAGTGCTTCTGTTAATTTGATTAGGCACCTCCCCCACTTTCTCTTTCGTGAATACTGAACAGAGGTATTCATTCAGTATCTCTGCTTTTTCACGGTCACTCTCTGCCCACCCACCATCTATTCTATTCAGCCTCACTATCCCTCCCTTGTCTTTCTATGCTCCCTGATATATCTATAAAAGGTTTTATCCCCCTTCTTAACCGAGTTAGCTATCTTTTCCTCAGTTTGTGCCTTTGCTATTCTGACTACCCTCCCAGCTTCCTTCTGCCTTAACTGGTACAGTTCTCTGTCCTGCTCCTTCTGTGTTTCCTTATACTTCCTAAATGCTATCTTTTTCTCCCTAACCTTCACCGCCACCTCTTTTGAGAACCATAGTGGCTTTTTATTTCATTTTGATTTGTTTATTTGCTTCACACAAAGGCTTATTGCCTCTGTCATGGCAGTTTTGATATTTCCCCATTGTTGCTCCACCCCTCCTTCTAGCCTGTTTGCTAGTAATTTTCTGAGGCACTCTCCCATCTTGCCAAAGTCAGCCCTCCTGAAGTCCAGAACCCTCACTTTTGTTTGGCTTGACTCTGTAGCTGAGTTTATCATGAACCACACTGTTAAGTGGTCACTTGTTCCCAAATGGCTGCCCACTTCTAGATCTGAGATCCTCTCACTGTTCCCATTTGAGAGTATGAGGTCTAAGATTGCTCCCTCATGAGTAGGTTCCAAAACTAGCTGTCTGAGCCATGCCTCCTGAAGGGCATCAAGAATGGCCCTGGTTTTGGGTGTGGCTGCAGCAAAGGTGCTCCAGTTAACATCTGGCACATTAAGGTCCCCCATCAACAGTATCTCCCCTTTCTCTGCCATCTTAAGTGTGCCTTCTATCATATCCTTGTCCATTCACTCCCCCTGACATGGGGGTCTGTATACAACCCCTGTGCAGATTGTGGTGCCATTTCCAGTCTCTATGGTGACCCACAGTGCCTCCTCTCCTCCCTGTTTACTCTTTTGTTCAGTTGCTTTTATCCCTTCCCTTACATAGATAGCTACTCCCTCCCCCTCTTCTGCCCTCCCTGTCCCTCCTGTAGGTTGTGTACCCTGGTATGTTAACATCCCAGTCATGGTTCTCTGTGTACCATGTTTCTGTGACTGCTACACTATCCAGGCATCCCTCTTCTATCAAGGCCACCAGTTCAGGGAGCTTGTTGCCCAGACTACAGGCATTAGTACTCATTACCCTCCATTTCTTGATGGCCTTATCCCTTTTTGCCCCATCCCTGTCCTTATTGCATTTGTCACTTTCTCCATTTACCCCTGCACTTCTCCCTATTGACATCTCTATGTTGGTGTCTACCTCACTTAGTACCCTGATTTTTTTGGGGGGGCTAGGATTTCCCTGCTCCTTTCCAGTGCCTCCCCCCTTGGCTAGTTTAAATGCTTGCCAAATGAAGTATTTAAACCTATCACCTAGGATTCTGGTTCCCTTCCTGGACAGATGCAGACCATCACTCTAGTATAGGACTGCATCCCTTCAGGTGGACCCCCAGTCCCCAATGAAGCCAAATCCCTGAGCTCTGCACCAGTTTTTCAACCACTGATTGAATCCCATGGTGTGGAGCACCCTAACCTCACCCATGCCATAGACAGGCAGCACCTCTGAGAAGGTTACCATCTGTGCTATTTGTTTAAGGCCCCTCACCATCTCCACAAATGCTTCTTGCACTGCTCTGATCTCTTTCTTAGCCAGGTCATTTGTTCCTAGGTGGACAATGACATCCAGTTCCCTCCCCTGTGCAGCTGCTTCTGTGATCCTGCGATTTGCTCCCTGTCCCTCCAAGCAATGGTGCCAGGCAGGCACCTTTCCTCTCCCAGTTCTACCTTCCTAACAATGGAGTCCCCCACCAGGAGTTGTTTCCTTCCCCTGTGGGGTCCCATGCCACCCTCCTGTGGGTCTCCTTTGTGGAGGTTCCCAGCATCCTACTTGGTCTTCACTGTGGGTGCCTCCATAGAGGAGCCACACTTTTCCAGAACAGCATAGAAATTGTGGAGCAGTACAACTGGAGGGATGCACCTCTGTTCCACCACCCTCACCCTCCCTGAGCCCACTGTGGTCCAACCACTCCTCTTTCTTGGCAACCTCTGACACAATGGCAGTAACCCTGGTGGTCCCTGGGTGGGAGAGGAGGTCCCACAAATCCTGGCCAACTCAGCCTGGAGATGAGCAACCTCCTCCCTCAGCCCTGAGAGGTGCCTGCAGATGGGACAACACTGCATCCTCCAGAGCATCTCCCGGAAGACTGCTGCTTCACAGCCACAGCACTGCACCACTCCCATCATGTCTTTTTTCTGGCCCCCTAACTGTTGTTTATAATACTTTCTCTTTCCTCTGTTTGTTTATTTCTTTTTTTTGTTTTGTTTTTCTCTCCCTACTTACTTACTGCCTCTGTGCCCTTTTAGCTCCTGATCTTCCTGTTCTGAGACAAGCAGTTCCCATATTTCTCAGTAGTCTCCTTACTTGCTCAGAGTCAAGCCTCCAGCAGCTAGGGGGGACAGAGAGCTACTCTTGCCCTTCTAGGATGGTGAGTCTTTGATGGATCTGTGATCACTCACTTCCTGCTCCCAAACAGGAAGTTTCTGTTGTCAGTTAAATCCTGTGCCTATAAAAGTAGAACTGGTTTAGGGTGGGGGGTGGAGGGGAGGGAATGAGGGCAATATAGTCCCAGTAGAGAAGTTTTAGTTATACCAGTAGCTCCTTCCTCCTGGTGTTCTGTCTGTCCTCTAGCAGAAGCTATCTAGGGCAGTGTTTAAATCTGGTTTTAACCTGGCTCCTTCTAGCTAAGCCACTCCCCCTACTTTGCAAATCTTTCTACACTTAGTTACTTTCATAGATAACAATTCCCTTCTGACACCTATGACAAGCACCTATATAAGTACACAGATAACACAAATAACAGAGAACAATTTACTTCAATTACCTCTGACAAACACACTAACTTTTTTTTTTACCCTAAATTGAAGGTCTCAGTACAAGAGTTCTAGTTCTTAGTCCCTATAGAGAAGTTTTAGTTATACCAGTAGCTCCTTCCTCCTGGTGTTCTGTCTGTTCTCTGGCAGAAGCTATCTGGGGCAGTGTTTAAATCTGGTTTTAACCTGGATCCTTCTAGCTAAGCCACTCCCCCTACTTTGCAAATCTTTCTACACTTAGTTAATTTCACAGATAACAATTATCTTCTGACACCTGTGACAAGCACCTAGATAAGTACACACAGATAACACATAACAGATAACAATTTACTTCAACTACCTCTGACAAACACAATAACTCTTTTTTTACCCTAAATTGAAGGTCCCAGTACAAGAGTTCTAGTTCTTAGTCCCAGTAGAGAAGTTTTAGTTATACCAGTAGCTCCTTCCTCCTGGTGTTCTGTCTGTTCTCATGGCCTTAAATGTAAAGATGAATCACCGTAGTCATCTCTGTAAGTAAATATAATGTTTGCTAAATGTTGATCATTTATCTGGTTGATCCTGTGTGTCTCATGTGTCTAAATGTGAGTGGTGAGTGCATGTTATACTATATGTGGAAGGAGAGGGAGTGCCACACCAAGGCCTTCAAGAAATGGTAGAAGGAATGGTGCAGGAAGGAGAAGTATGTCAATACTGGGGACTGTGGGCCAACCCAGAAGGATAAGAACCTATACTGAGGTGATGGCCTGCTTTCATCCAGGAGGCAACCACAGTCCTCAGTGGATGATTCAAATGTTACTTCTATGGACATTTAATGTAGTCGGGGGGGAGGTGATGGAAGAAATATGGGAGGCAGAAAGTGGACCACCACAAGCTGAGATAGAGAGTAGGGAGATCCCAATGGCAGAGAGTCCCACCAGGATGCAAGTTATTCAAGAACGCAGGGAGTTAGTAAAGGAAGAAGCATGAAAAGAACAGTCAAAGGTGAAAGGTATGGAAGGGGGAACAGTTGGAAAAAGGAGAAAGCAGCAAGAAGAAATATGAGGGCTGTCAAAATCATGCAAGATCCACATCAGAAGCCCTATGAGGAGAGACTGAAAGAGTTCAATATGTACACCCTGGAGTAGAGGAGGGAGAGTGGGGCTATTATGGAGACCTTCAAAATACCTCTTGGGGGTTAATATGGTACAGGAGGGAGATAGGTTTCAGAGAAAAAGGTGCTGTGGAACAAGGGGTCTTGATATGAAACTGGGAGGAGGTAGATTCAGGAGAGATGTGAGTAAGTACTTCTTCACAGAAGGAGTGGTGGATTCCTGGAACAGTCTTCCATGGAAGGCGGTGGGGGTGAAATCAGTGGTGGGTTTCAAAAATGCCTGGGACAGGCACACAGGAATCCTAGGACGAAGGAGTTGGGTGGAAGAGACAGTGGTGTAGGGCAAGTTGGGTCTGTAGCAAAAGTGATCATAATTTAAAATGGGCAGACTAGATGGGCCCAGCATTCATTATCTGTTGTAAGATTCTATGTTTATGCAACCCCCCCCTTTGGGAGATTACTAGTTCTATTCAGCCCTCCCAGGGTTTTTGTGGCCTAATTCAGCCCAGTAGAAAAAAGGGTTAATTCTTCTCATCACTCAGGTGGAGCATCCCATGGGTTGGGAGGTCACCATGGGTGCTTGGGGGGATAAAGCCCATCAGTTTACGTGGAAGGGGGAGTTCCAGTCGGAGGAGTGAGTGGCGAGGAAGTGAGAGTGAGTCAGTGCTGGGCGGGTCAATTGGGGGGACACAGAGGAAGAAGTTGGAACCAGTAGCCACAAGCCACATAATTTCTTGGAGAGCAGCTAAAGTCAAGAGGGGAGCCAGCAGCCACAAGTCGTAGAGTGCCCTAGCTATCTGCGCTGATTCATGTAGTGATCCTGTGGACAAGAATGTCAGGGAGTGTAGTGTCCAGACAGTGAGCTGATTTGAAGCTCCATGGGACATGTCCCCCTTCTTAATTCAGGGACAGTTGCTGCCAGTCCTGGGAGAGGATGCAGGGCTCATGAGGGAACCCACAAATCCTCAAGCTGTGAGGATTACATGTTCTGATGGGGACCCGCTGAGTCAGTATGGAGAGAGAGAGAGAGAGAGAGAGAGAGAGATGGTGATCATTGAGAGTCTGGGTGTCTGTGAAGAATAATGGTCTGTTAGGCACTATGAAGTGTTCTGGGACTTGTGCTGTCTTCAAACTTTTGTGACCATAGCGGTCCCGGAGTAATGCTGCCCTAAAGACTGCGCAATGTCCTCTGTCCAGGTAAAATCTGCTATTATTGCCATACCGGCCATGCGAAAGCTGAATGTGTTTCCCACTGATTAACTGATGCTCCCCAGAGCTACGTGTGAATATATTTAATGAATTTGAGATCCCTGTTGTTTCTTCAAATTCTGTGTGCACATTCTCTTATTGAAAGGAACTGTTTAATATACATTAACTTGTTGTTTTCATCCAGCAACAGCATGGAAAAGGGACCCTGTGTGTGACATCTGGACCTGGGTAACATGGCCACTGGAAGTGTTTCTGCTGCCATGGGTGCCCCCTTCCCATGGACATGTTGTGCTCATGCTTTTGGCTTACAGAACAATTTTAGATACAAATGTGCGTGGTGGTTAATGGGGGAGAGTTAACGAGATGCGGGCTTGAGGATCAAACAAAACAAAAACAAATTAAATTAAATACCTGGGCCATATAATAACATACACTTCATCAAGCTCAGCAGTGATGAACATTACATACATATTCTGTCAGTTACAGTTAGTGATTTCAGAAATACATATTTTTTATCCAAGCCATCAGCCTCCATTCAGTGCACATAGTAAGCTTTTTTTTTAAAGGTTGGGAAATAATTTAAAAGTTTAAGTTGATAAAAAAGTCAAGTCAGTTATCACATTTGTTCAGCTTCACTGTATAGGTCTGGATTGTAGAGAAAGAGAAAGAAAGACAAAGAGAAGAGGAATGGTGGAGCATGGTTGTCCCTCTAGTATTCTGTATGTACAGTCACACACACACACACACACACACACACACACACACACTTGGGAGACAGAAAGAGAGAAGTGTAATTGAAATCTCTGCTGGACCAGTGCAGTCTCAGTACAAACTCAGTTTTGATGAACAGGCAATGGTGTAGTGCTAAGTCTAGAAGTGTGGGGTCTTCATGAACTACGATTTCCCCAACCCCCACAGGCTGGGAGTCTGGGGTCGCCTAGGACCCCAGAAGCTATTAGGTTTTAGATGCATTCTGGTGCATTTTGAGGGTCATTTTGACTTTATTTGGCTGCTTTTAAAGCCTTCTTTGACTTGTTACAACCAAGCAATATCAATATCAAAATAACTACTTTTTATTTTCTCAAAAAAAATAATTGCCAAAACTAAAGCAAAAAATCCCACTCCAGCCACCCTTCAAACACCCAACTATATATCACTTCTCTTGAGTACAGGCAGTTATCACTACAGCAGGCATTGCACTTGTTACCTTGCAACCTGAACAGCAGACTCTGCCCCACCCCCAACAGTGCACCACACAGTCAGGCACACAAGGCAGCAAGAAGGGCACACAAAACACCAGCCTGGATGTGCATGTGTCTGTCACACAGCAGAAACTTACATAGACCATCCATGCCAGCAAATGGAATTGATACACAGTATCCACTAGAGGGTCCCTCTAGGCCCAAAATTGACACAGGATGTATACCAGGTCATGATTGCTTTAGCTGCATGTACCCTGAACTTAACCAGTTGGAGCAGGGGGGGTAAGGCTCAGCAGGGACAGCTGCATGAAATACAGGACATATACAGTGACATCACAACACACAGACTTGACATACAGCAACGGTTCCACAACCTGTGCGAGACCTCAGACAATGGCATGACTATAATTATCACTGCTTTACAGCAGGATGATGTTTCCCATTCATATCCAGTACATTGCAGCCATCTCCCAAATCCCCAAATGTCATACACCGGAACCACAACACCATCAAGCACTCCAGCACAACCCACACATAACAGCCAACCTGCAGGGGTGCACAGCCAACTGTAACAGATGATGACTTAATACCCAGCACATCCTGTGGCATGCAGACAGTGCAGTGTGGGATCATTTTCTTTTTTACAGGTAAACAAAACATCAAGGGACAGTTTTCTTTTTTACAACTAACATTTGCCGTACTAATGTGGGGATGGCGATCGAAGGGTGGGGATGCCACTAGACACTAGGGAAACAACATACATCAGGGGATGATGATGATGATCAGAGGGGAGTGCACTAGGCACCAGGGAAACGTTATATTCATAAGGGAACTGCAATCAGAAGGTGGGAGGTGTTGCCAGACAGCAGGGAAACATAGCATACAAAAGGGGATGGTGACTGGAGGGTGGAGGTGTGCCACTAGACACCAGGGAAAACAGAAGATACATAAGAAGGCAGAGATCAGAGGGTGGGGATGCCACTAGACACCATGGAAACATAACATATGGGTATGTTCATGAGATAGGCTTACCAAAGTGTGACATAAAGGTCATTTTTTCAGACCCACAGTAGAGTAATTCTAAGCTTTTCTGAACACTCTGACTCAAAGGTGAGTACCCATGTAGTGAGATAACTCTACAACAGAAAATTGAGATTCCAGAAATGCTGTGTGGTGCGTGCAATGGTGGACACCAAACAGTGTGGTGTGTGCAAAAGTGGACACCAAACCAGTGTATTTCTCTTCATCTAATCATTATAATCCTACAAACATTTTACAGCAAACATTATATAATTTCAGTATTTACAAATCTGGCCATTTATAGATGTTCAAAGGTGCAATTCCCCAATCAAAAAATCATTTTTAATTCTAAGGTTTTAATTTTTTCACGTGGTCTTGTAATGTTCTGCACTGTGCCCCCAGTTCCACCCAAACAAACTGAAACACACAAGGATGCTTACGCTACATGATGATGAGTAGAGCAGCACACAAGGTTGCGCTACACAAAGCTGAGTTGAGCAGACGAGAAAGTATAAGACAAAACAGAGGGTCAGTACATCGGTACCATTCAAACATCGGTACCACACCCCACATGCCAGCAAACAAAATGGCAGCATGCTGTCACTTTCCTTGCAACAAGATGGTGGCATACCCTCACTTGTCAGCAAACAAAATGGTGACGTGCAGTCATGTTTCTTGCAGACAAGATGGTGGCATACCCTCACTTGTCAGCAACCAAAATGGTGACATGCAGTCATGTTTCTTGCAGACAAGATGGTGGCATGCCCTCACTTGCCAGCAAACAAAATGACGGCATGCCATCACTTTCCTTCCAGACAAAATGGTTGAATGCGCTCACTTGCCTGCAGACCGCATGAAAAAAATACACCACCAAATACCATACATAGTTTCCAACGTTCGAAACAATCACAGGGTAACAACAAAGTCAAAGGCCACCTGATGATGCATCTCCCCATGTGCATTTGTCCAGCCACCCCACCCAAGACAAAGGGAGGATCATGTGCACAATGGTTGCCCCTTGCTGAATAAACACACTAGAAAATGTATCGGCTAAAACCACAACTTTAGATTTTTTTTTCACTGTTACACTCATTGCACATGCCCCCCACAAACAGCAAAGGCCTAGACAATCAAACCAAAAACAATATATAATGTTTCCAGACAATTTTATTTTATTTATTTAGTTTTTGTTGACTGGGTAAGTGCACTAGACAAATCCTGCCTATTTTCAGGCATGACCCGGGGGAGGGGGATACAGATGAATGGCAATTGACTTTGAACCAGATTAAGCAGTTGGTGGTATTTTTAGTGAATGAGGGAAATTTGGCCAGGACACCGGGGAAATTTCCCTACTCTTTTCGATAAGTGCCACGGGATCTTTAACATCCACCTGAATTACCACCAGTTCAGGCAGATGGGACCTCGGTTTAACATCTCATCCGAAAGACGGCACCTCAGAAGTGTAGCACCCCTCTCGTGCTGCACTACAGTGTCAGTACTGGGATATTAATCCAAGTGCCAGATGTGGGAACTGAACCCACAGCCCTCTGATCTCCCGGCCTCAGAGGCGAGTGTGCTACCTACTGAGCCACTGACACTGACTTAAATGCATCTTTCCATGTTTGTTTGTCCAGTTATCTGACCAAAGACAAAGGAAGGACCTTGTGCACTGTGGCCACTCCTTGACAAGCAAACCCACTGGAAAATGCATGGCCTGTAAACAAATGTTTTGCAGTTACTGAACTACACATGTTCCTCCAGAAAACCTCAAGTAAGCAGTAGAAAACAATAAAGGCCTTCGGATGATGCCTTTCCACATGCATTGGTCCAGCCACCCCACCCAAGACAAAGGCAGGACTGTGTGCACAGTAGCCGCCCCTTGCTGAACAAACGTACTGAAAAGTGCATCACCTGGAACCAGAAGCATTTATTAAAAAGCACACAAATGCACATGAAGCCCCCCCCCCCAAATCAGAAGAAAGCTGTCAAAACAAGTGAAGGCCTTCAGACAATGCATCTTTCTTTGTGAGTTTGTACAGCCACCACACCCAAGACAAAGGTAGGACCATGTGCACAATAGCCGCTCCTTGCTGAACAAACACACTGGAAAGTGCATTGCCTGGAACCCACAATTTTTTTTAAGTGACACAAATACACATGAAACAACCCCAACCCCCAAAGGCAATGCACAAAACAGCAGTCAAAAAGCAAGGCCTACAGACAATACTTTCTAGAGTGCATTTGTTCAGCTACCCCACCAAAGACAAAAGCAGGACACTGTGCACAATAGCTACACCCCCCAAAAAAACACACTGGAAAACATCGCCTGTACTTTCTTTTTTTTTACAGTTTAGTGACACAGACACACCACAACCCCCCACACACACACACACATATCACTGTATAATAAGAAGTCAAAAAGAACATTCAGGAACTCTAGTGAGATTCCTTGTGTAGTCAAACTACCACACCCAAGACAAATGAACCGGGTTTGTCTCGGGCAGATCCTGCCAGACCAACCTCACTGAGTACTATGATTGGGTGACGAGGGAACTAGACAAGGGCCGTGCAGTGGATGTCATGTATTTGGACTTCAACAAGGCCATTGACTCTGTGCCACATGGGAGGCTAGGGGGAAAGCTGGAAGCTGTGGGAGCGGGGGCGAAGATGCTGAACTGGATAAAGAATTGGCTAAGGGGTAGGCAGCAGAGGGTGGTAGTGGGAGGGGAACTCTTAGCACTGAGGGCAGTGACAAGCAGGGTATCACAGGGATTGGTGCTGGGCCCAGTGTTGTTTGGGTTATTCATAGCTGATATCTCACATTGGATCTGAAGTAAGATCTGTCTGTTTGCAGATGACACCAAAATGGAAGTGGTGGTTGATGACATTGAGGGATGGAAGGAGCTGCAGAATGACCTGACTAAACTGCAGGAATGGTCAGAAACATGGAAGCTGGGGTTCAATGCCAAGAAGTGCAAGGTAATGCATTTTGGAGCAAATAATTAGGGAAGGGACTATCAGCTGGGAGGGGTACAGTTGGGAAGCACCATGCAGGAAAAGGACCTAGGGGTACTTATAACAGACAGCATGTACAACTCTGCTCTGTATAGGAAGGTGGCAGCAAAGGCCAGCAAGATGCTGGAGTGCAGAGTGAGGGGAATCTCTTCCAGAAGTAGGGGGGAGTATTCCCCCTGTACAGGTCATTAGTCAGGCCGCACCTGGAGTACTGCATGCAGTTCTAGCACCTGAACCTGAAGAAGGACATCAGATTGTTGGAGTGGGTGCAGTGTAGAGCAACAAAGATGATCCAGTGATTGGAGGGCAAGCCGTATGGGAAAAGGCTGAGCGAGCTAGGCATGTACTCCTTGGAGGAGAGGAGGGATGGGGGGACATGATTGAGACATTTAAGTACTTGAAAGAGATAAACAAGACTCAAACAGAGGGGATCTTCCAATTAAGAAGAGGAAGGGACACGAGAAAGCACAGTCTCCGACTGGGGGGGAGATTCAGGTGGGAGGTAAGGAGACAGTTCTTCACGAAAAGGGTGGTGGGCAAGTGGAACGCTCTACCACAGGAGGTGGTGGCCTGTAAGATGGTGGGTAGTTTCAAGAGGAGATGGGACAGGGTGAGGGTGAGGGTAAATCTAAGGAGGGGAGGAGTGGGAGGGGCAGCTGCGAGATGAGGGGCTAGCTGTACAATCAAGCAGACTCGACAGACTGTGAGGCCTATTTCTGCTGCCATTTTCATATGTTCATATGAATCACCACCCAGCAATAAAACTATGAATGCTTTGTTTGATAATCATAATGCCGACTTTAAAAATGCACAAACTATCCTTAAAACAATGATTCGTATTTCTGTACCCCTTCATACAATGGGCGGTCAAGCAGGGTGGCCCTTGAAACTAGCACAGTGAGCAATGCATGGAGCAAAAACCTTAAAAACACTTGACATATTTACCAAAGCACAACATGCTGAGCACAGATCACATTAGTGGGCCCAATGTGCCTAGTTCATAAGGACCATTAAAAGACACAGAAAAGTGTTGGAGGTCACTTCCACAGGGCTTCTAGACAGTAATTACAAAGGAAAAGTACCTAGGGAGAGTGTTTCCTACCAGCGGTCTGGGTTCAATTCCCACTGGGCCACACTTTTCAAGTTTCTATCATCATTAGGAGACCTGAGATTATAGCACCTATTGTTGAGACAGATTAGGGGTGATATGTTACTAATGTACAAATTCCTCGAGGATCTGATATTAATGTGAGAACTAGGATTAGTATACAAGGATATAAAACATGATTTAAGGGGACATAAACAACAATTGGTGGATACAGTATCAAAAAGCAAACTAAGGAAGCATGCTTATGTCCCAAGAGCAATAAGATTATGGAACCAGCTTCCAGGTGAACTTATTGATGCACCAAACCTATCACTGTTTAAGACAAAGCTTGACAAATATATTATGGAAGGTAACTCTGATTACCATCACTGAGCAGTGTGGACAATATTCATGAGCCTTGGCCTTCTGTTGTCCTAAAATTGAAGTATTAACCGAAGTATATTCAACTAAGATCATGAAAAAAATATTAAAATTGTGTAAAATGCATCAATGGTGGAATGCAGCTTCCCTTTAACTCAAAAGCTTTCTGGATAGACTATGGGATGGTTGGACTGAGCTGCATAGGGGTAGCATTCAGCAGGAGAGCAGGTCAGCAAAAAAACACCAAAAAAGGAGCATGTATCCCCATTGGCACATAATAAAATTAAGCCCAATGCCTGCAAGTTAATATTATTACATAACTGAAGCACTGCAAAAACTCAGGCCATTTCATGTAAGTCACTATTTCAACCCCAATTGCAAACAGATGCATGTGCCCTAATAAAAGTCCTAAAATTACTTAAACTAAGCTGTAAATGCACAATACCCAGGAAAACATACCTCAGATCTTCTTCAAAGCTCTAAGACTGCAGTACAAGCTAGCTGCTGTACTCCCGGTTTTAGGATGGCTTATTCATTATAGGAGGCACCTTACTAGTATGCTGTGTGTGGCTCAGCAACTAACACTGTCAGTGGACACAAGCCCTCTCCTCTTCCTGGGAAACAGCCAAAGGGGTTTGTGATGATAAATCATTGGCTGTTAAAGCCAGAATTCATGCCTGCCTGCTTCTGATGCACTCCCTGGAACTATCAGGTGTAAATCACCTCAGGCACATGTTATCAGCAGTGGCACAGACACATCTGGGGCAGTGGGCACAGAACTGGCTTTGGAGAAAGGAACTCAGATAAATGGAGTGGGTGGAGGAGTTCTGCTCTGTAACATGATGCAGCTCAATAAGGACAGTATTAATTAAGCACAGCAGCAAAAAGCACTTTAAGTGAGGCTTCCATCAAAGTTTTTGGGGGCATGTAATAAAGTTCATTTAGGGGACACCACATGTTGTATGCACCACAAAAACTTTGAGAAAGCACGAAATACAATGACACATAATAATCATACTGCTGTGCTACTTACATTACACATACAACACCAGGCATGGTTTTAAAAGTATTTTATTGAATTCCAAGACAAACAAGCCAGCAGAAAAAACAGCACTACATTATGTGTTCTTCTATGTCACATTGACATGGTGTAAAACATGTTGTTTGGGAAGTAAAATGTGTGAAAAATACATAACTAATTAACCTTAAGTTCTCACTCTATTTTACTTATCACTACTTGTGGTGACCTTACATATTAAATATTTGCTGTCGTAGTGGGCATTTTTACTTTTGTTAAATCAAGGACCAAATAGTGACAGCACTTTGGTAACCCCATTCTGTGTAAAGACCCATACATAAGGGGATGGTGATCAGAGGGTGGGGGGGGCACCACTAGACACCAGGTAAACATTACATACATACATAAGGGGGTGACAATGGAAGGGTGGCGAGCACTCCTAGACACCAGGGAAATGTCAGCTTATTGCTATCAGAGCAGCCCACAGCACAGGTTCCAGCCGTGGCTACTGAACTCAAGAAAGTCCCTCTGTTCTCATACAGAGAACATGAGTCAATGGCTCCTCTTGCTAAGCTAGGACCCAGGACTTTGGGTGTGTCCATAAAAGGTATTTCTGGCCATTAATTGAAGAAACAAATATCAGAATTTGCTAAATGGGGTCTTGTTTAACTACAATAGGTTCTGCTGTTTTTTTTTTTTAAATGACCGCATTTTTATGTAATTTCCATGCTTATTAGTTCAAGGAGAAAAGAAATGACATGGCAGGTCTCACAGAACAAAAAAATGTTTTGTGCTGTGAGAAGCAAATGATGAGAAATCAGAAATGGTCTTGCGACACAGAATTTTTGGTGTTGTAGCAGAACGTTACCCCAATTCCCTACTGAGCATACTCAGAACAGAAAACCACAAAACATTAAAGTCTTATAACTCTGGAACCATTTCATATTTTTTTACAAAACCTTTTGAAGGCACTACCTTAGGACATCATGCCTGTACCCTGAAAGTTTTGGGAAAAAATTCCATTCCATGTAGGCTGTAGGTGAGAGCAAAAAAATCCAGTGTTAAGTATAGGAAAAAAAAATAGACATCTACAGAAAACTTACATACGCAGATCTCAGAAACTGCACAAGCTGTTATCATAAAACTTTCCACAGCTTTACATCTTACTTCCTAGACAACACATGCACAATTTCAGCTGATTTCATGAAATGCTGCCAAAACTATTAAGGTGCAAAATTAGAGGTTTAAAATTGAACACGCTACTCAACTCTAACTATAGGGGTGCTACTAGGGGCCGTATAATAAAATTATATGCTGTCAATGGAGGAAGGCAGATTGAGTTACTACTTCTAAGAAGCCTAAATATGTACAGTGTGTGACTGTCACACAGATTCAAACATAGTGCCATTTTTTTATAATCACACACAAGTCAAATAGTACAGCCGGTCATCATACTATATCAATAATGGAACACAGAACTTTCTAGTGCAAATGAGATTTCATAAGTTTCATAAGTAAATTCAAGCTATGGGGCTTGCGTCCATAATGCTTGCCAGTCCTATTGTTTAAAAGTAGTAGTTTAATCATGATAAAAGATGTCAAGTCTAGTTTTAAACATGTCCATGCTTATACTCTCTACCACATTTGTTGGTAAGTTATTCCATGCAGTTGCCACCCTGACTGTAAACCAGTGTTTCCTTAAATATGTATTCCATTTTGGCAAATCCGATTGCATGTTAAGCCGTCTAGCACTGGTCCACCCTAGTTTGTAAGATATTCTAAGATCTTCCCTTAATGCTGTATCTTTTGATATTCTGAACATCATGCATAGATCACCCCCTAATCTTCTATAATGCAAGGAATACAAATCAAGTTTTGCCAATCTCTCCTCATATGATAGATTTTTCAGTTCAGTCACCAATTTAGTTGCCTTACGCTGTACACCCTCAACTCTAGCCATATCTTCTCTTTTTTGGGGAGACCACACCTGGACACAATATTCCAGGTGTGGTCTCACCAGGACTCCATATAAAGGCACGTTGACCTTCTCACTTCTACTAGAAACATGCCTCAGAAAGCAGTTTAAGTTTTGATTGGCTCTTTTAACCTGCTGTTTGCAATGTGTGCTGAACTTTAAATCTGTGGTTATTTTTATGCCCAAATCCCTCTCTTCACATGTTGCTGCTAGACTGTTGTTCCCAATATTATACTTATAATTATTATTATGCAGACCTAGATGCATAATTTTGCACTTAGAGATGTCAAGTTCTAATTTGCTAGAATTTGTCCACAAATAGATTTCATTGATAGGCTGCTGAAGAGAAAGGACCTCAATTGTAGTAGTCATGATTGTACCTAATCTACAATCATCAACGAATTTAGAAATCCATATGTGTGGATTGCTAAATTGTAGGGAAGAAATATAAATATTAAAAAGACAGGGTCCCAGCACCGATCCCTGAGGCGCCCCACTAGTGACTACAGACCAATCTGACATCACGCCTTTAACCACCACTCTCTGCTTCCTCCCAGTCAGCCACACAGTTATCCATTTTAGGATGTTACTATCTATTCCCACCCTAGTCAGTAAATGTATTAATTCCTCATGGGGTAGCTTAACGAATGCTTTGGCGAAGTCCATAAAGACTACATCCACTGCTTTACCATTGCCCAATTCAGAATTAACTTTTTCATAAAAGGATAATAAATTAGTCTGGCATGATCTAGATTTAGTAAAGCCATGTTGTATGGGGTCAGACAAGTTATTTACTGCTAAGTAATCAACACTGATATCGTTCAAGATCCCCTCCATAACTTTGCCTATTAATGATGTCAAATTTATGGGCCTGAAATTGGCTGACTCAGACCTAGACCCCTTTTTGTGGAGAGGGACCACTAAAGCATCCCTCCAATCTTGAAGGACCTCACCCATATCCAGGGATGTTTGGAATAGGAAGTTGAGTGAGAGTGTTAAGGGATCAGCAAGTATTTGTCAAATTCTGGTTGAATATTGTCAGGACCTGGGGATTTGCTAATGTCCAATTTTTTTAGTCTACTCCTAACCTCCTCAGGTATAATTATAACATTCCCCAGGATGAGTGCTAAAGAAAGATTCATCTTTCTAAAAAAAACAGTTCCCATCTGAAATACAATCATGTTTGAAAATTAGCAGAGCCAAATGGCAGACAAAGCTCACTAAACTTCAGGCTAACTTCAAGGACTTTGGCTGGAGAAGGAGGACAAAAGGAACACGGAGGCAGTATCAGAACCATCCAGTTCCAATGAAGCAAAAAAACTGCAGCTGTGGCTTACATCCAATGCACCCAAAGCAGCTTCAAGCTACAGCACCAGAAATAAAAATCAAGCTAACTGCAGCACAAACTAGAAAGTGGTGGTGCCCATGCACACTTGTACATAGCGGCCCACTCCTCTGCAATCACGTCCTGCTGATAGCTTACATGTTGACATCACAAGGACATCTGCATCATTTTATTTTATTTTATTTAGTTTTTGTTGACCAGGTAAGTGCTCTAGACAAATCCTGCCTATTTTCAGGCACGACCCGGGGAAGGGGGATACAGATGAATGCCAACTGACCTTGAACCAGATTAAGCTGTTATCATGGTGCTTGTGCATCATTGTGCCATTGATACATAAGGTATCAGCTGGAAGCAACTGCCTAGGCAAGGGCCAGCATATCCAAGTGTTCATGGGTACTACCGTTTTCTAGTTTTGGTTGCAACTAGCCTGGCTTTGGTTTCCAGTGTTCCTCTTACCCTCACTCCAAGGCTGAAGCCCATGAAGTTTGCTACAAGTTTAGTGAACCCTATTTTGTTTTGTTTGTTTGTTTTGTTTATTTAAACTGGTAAGGCCATGGGCCAAAGACCCGTTTTCATGGGCGACCAGTATACATCAAAAATATAAACAGATAAATATTAAATACATCTCAAAATACAAGATACAAAATTGTATCCCCTGATATACAAAAGGCTATTACAACATTTACAGTCACTCTCAGCAAATCAATAGCATCTCCACTTCAATCTAAACATATGAACAGTCTTCTAAGCAGTCGAATATAGGCAGGAGTGAGTTAAAGAAATATGTAATATTATAAGACAAGGGCCCAGATATTCAGAAATGTGCCAAAGGCTGGTGCAAGTCCAGCACAGCGCAAATCCGATGCACTGTGGTGCAACAGGAGCCATATTCAGAGGTTGTGCTGGCTGCACTGCACCAGCGCAACCCAGCTGAATATGGCAAAGTTGCACCATGGCGCAACCAGGCCTATGCCATGGCGCAACCAGAATTGTGCCATGGCGCAAACACAGATGCGCCATGGCACAGAAAGAGATGATCCAGCACAACTGTGAGAGCAGAGCAACAGAGGGGGACATGGTTCAGAGAAGAGACCCAGGGACAGAGCCAGGGAAGCACAGTGACAGGCCACAGGAGGCCACCACCAGCAGGGCACAACAGGGCACACACAGGCACCCAGCCACCCCCCAGAACACAACAGTGGCACAGATAGTAGGCAACAAGAGATGCCAACGGCCAAGGGAGGGCCACCAAGGGAGCCCCCCCTGCAAGCTACAGGCCATGCCCCCCCACCCAGACTAGAGCAGGCCACACCCAGGACCACGCAACCAAGTGCGCACACACATACTACACAGGCACACAGGTGGCCCACACAGTAGGCATGGAATGTGCCAGGAGGCACGTAGCATGGCAGACTACAGGGGACAGGCCGCACAATGCCAAGCAGGGTCCCCAACACAGTGTGTGGTCAGTACCTGACCAAAGACCATGACAGTTTGCCACCACCATGCATACACCCACCACACACCCCTGACAGCCACCCCATGGGCACTCCAAGGCACAGCCACCAATCAAGGGAAGGGACATCACCACAGTGGGACACACCAGAGCACACAGCAGTGAACCACAGAAGCACAAAATGTGCCCCGACACATGCACACCACATGGACAGACACTGGGCCACTGCAGCATGGTTCCTCACACCACCTGCAAAGCAGACACTGACAAAGGCAGGCAAGTCAAAAAATATATTATTCCAAACCAAACTATTTACAACAACAAGGGGTTGGGAAAGGGTAGAAAAGCAAGGGAAGGGGACAGGGAACAGGGACTGTACAGTGGGAAGTGGGACTGTAGGGGGAGGTACAGTAGGGGAAACAGGGGAATGCTGGGGCCAAACTACTGGTGGCCACGGCCTGCCACCCCTTGGTGTCCTCGCCACCTCTGTTCCTCCAGCAGCAGGTGGCAAACCTGCAGGACAGCATCTATTATGGTGGATGTTATTAGGATTGGCTGCCAGACCAGCCTGCAGTAAACAGGTCTCTGATGTCTTCACTAGACACCTATGACAAGGGATAGGACAGGTGATCAGTGCAATATCCCAAGGAACCATGCCCACCCACAGCACACAATGGGCAGCAGGAACACACACCCCTGGAGGGCCTGTACCGGCCACTGGCAGGGGGGTGGGCCAATGCCTGCCAGCAATGCAGCACACCACAACAGTGCACAGAGGTGGTCCCTGCCACACAATGGCCACCCCAACTGCACAATGACAGTCACATGGCACAGTGCACTGGTAGCATCACAGCAATGTCAGTGGCAGCAAGGTGCACACCCACCCCACCAACAGCTGGCACATGTGTCCAATGGATGCACCACAGTGGCAAGCACCATGCACAGTGTGACACACAGCTGCCATGGCAGATGGCACAGGTGGCCATGCCTGCACCCATGCCCCTGCCACCCCCATGTAATGTGCAAAGGACCATGACAGTGCCTACCTGCCCTCTGCGGCTCCACTGGTGCTGGTGCCGCTCCTGCTCTGCCTCTGTGGCCCACTGCAGCCTGCTGTCCCGCCACTGCTGCTGCTGCCACCTGCACATGCCAGTGATTCTCAGGCCCTGGGAATGGAACATAGACAGGTACATGTCAGAAACCAGCCACAGCAGCTGCCCATCACCCCCACCCCAGTGCACAGGGTGAGCCCCTGCCCGACACATCCCGCACAGCTGCATCACAATGCAAGCGGTGGCTGGCAATGCCACTTTGTGATATGCATGATGACAGTGCACCACTCTGCAGGGCATGCCAGGCAGCCTAACCAACACCACAGTACAGCACCAGGGCACACATGAAATATGGTCTGACTTACCTGGCTGTGGCACAGCCCCATACCTGACACACACTGCTTAGCCACCATTGTGGGTGAGATGCACCTGTTGGCCATCAACACAGGCAGCATGCCCAGCACTCTGCCAGTGGCAGAACAGCTGCCCACCACCACTGCAGGTGCAGCGGTGTGCGCTGCCCTGGCTGTGCCCTGTGGTGGAGGTGGTGCAACAGTGCAGGCACTGGGTAGCATGCAGCAGCCAGACAGGTGACAACAGCAGGCTGTGGGTGCCACCGGGTAGCCAGACACAGGATCCGCTGCTGGTGCACCTGCCATGCCCAATCCCCCCCTGCAGACCTCACTGAGCAGCGTCCACCAGAAAGGATCGGCGTCCAGCCCAGGAGCCCCAGGTCACTGACCCATTGGCTGAGCACACCCGTTTGCTGTGGGTGTCCATTCAGCAACAGGTGCTGCTTGCCACTGGGGTGCACGCACTGCATGCGGAGGTGCACCACTTAGCCAAGCAGCAGGAGAGGGGCACTGCGCAGATCCTGGCAGGGATGCACGCATGCAGGAGGCCATGACTGCATCCCTGGATCACATTGCCACTGCAATCTCAGATGGTTTTGCGCTGCTGGATGCCACAGGGTGTGGCTGGGCACAAATGACCCCACACAGTGCGTTGTCCCCCCCATGGACCCGGCATCAGGTGACCCCAGTGCAGTCAACATCAGGCTCTGATGTCAGCATCCCAGGCATGCCTGGAGCTGGCCTGTTTGGGCACCTTGACACCCCCACGCAGACACTGTCATGGTCCCGTGGTTCAACCCTTGGGGGGCTGTTGCACACCCCCCCATGCCTGATGCACAGCCTGTGGCTGCTGATCATCCCAGGTGCAGTCACCCCCATGGTTCTGTGCAGTGGACCTGATGTGCAGGCCGCCCCCTCCTGAGGTCTGCAGCTGCTGCCCAGTGCACACATGGGTGGTGTGTGTGTGCCTACCACTGGTGTGGCACCTGTGTGTCATGCCACACACTGCCTGTGTGCGTGCTTGTGCAGCTGCTGGGCCTTGTGGCATGGGTGTGATGGTGGCAGTCTTGCACCGGTTGCACCTGTGCACTGGTGTGATTCATCTGATCCACGTCACAGACCTATGCCTGTGTGTGTGGCTGCGTGTGTGGGGGGGCTGTGAGAGGTGCTATGTGTGGTTGTGTTCCCCTGTCTCCCCTACCCCTACCTCATGCCTCAGTGTGTGCATGCCCATTGCCATGTAGGCCCCTGCTTGTGTGCTGTACCTGTTTGTGTGGCCTATGCATGTGTATCGCGCCACCTACCTGTGTGCACCATAGTGCTCCTGTGCAATGGTGTCCCAGTGTCATCTCGCCTGCTGCTGCAGCCGGGGATCCCTCTGCCCAGGGGTGGATGTCCACCTCCCTCTGGTCCATGGCCTCCATTATCCCCACTACTGTTGCCCTCATCAGCCTCGACAGCTATCCCATGGTCAATGGCCATGTTGTGCAGTATGCAGCAGGCCAGGAATAGGCCACAGGCTTTTGAGGGACTCTACTGTAGGTCACCCCTGATCTGTCTAGGTAAAAGAAATATGCTTTCAGCATGCCAAAGACACGCTTGATGATGTTGCGTATGCTGGAGTGTGCCTTGTTATAGCATTCCTCTGCTGGGGAAAATGGGTGCCGGTAGGGGGTGAGCAGCCAGGGCTGCAGTGGATAGGCACTGTTCCCTGTGTGGAGAATAACATGGTTAGCCCTCTGCTGTTCTATGCTGCACCCCTTGCCTGTCCCTGGCACCCACGCCACCATGCACACCCTGCCCTCCCCCATTCCATGGTCTGCTCTGTCCATCGCCCCTTGCCTGTGCCATACTCACCCACTAGGTGGCCCATGGGGATGTCCTGATGTTCAAGCTTGTGGCACAGCGTAGAGCTGTGCCAGATGAATGCATCATGTGCACTCCCAGGGTGTGTGGCACAGACATTGGTAATGCACCCATTGGCATCACACACCACCTGGTAGTTGGCACTCGAGCTCCTCTTCCTGTTGATGTACACCACACCCTCGGAGCCAGGTGGCATGTGGATGCCCATGTGGGTGCAATGGCCCCAATCATGGCAGGCATACGTGCTACCCTGTGGAAATCCTGCACGGTTGCTGTACGCTCCACCTGTGTGCTGGGGAAATGGATGAATTCTGATGCACATGGCAGCAGAGCATTGAGGAACTGTGTGAGGAGGTGGGATGTGGCCAACTGGGTTATGCCTGTGGTGTCCCCTGTTGGTCTCTGAAAGGTACCCGTGGTGAGCAGGCACATGACAGCTGTCACCTTTGTCTCCACGGACATGGCGTGGCTCCGTCTGGTGGGTGCCTGCATCTCCTTACTGCACAGCTCACAGAGCTGCCTCAGAATGGCCCTGTTCAGGTGGTACCGGCCCACAATCTCCATGTCACTGTACTGCTCAAAGGTGATGCGGGCACAGTACCACCTGTGTCAGACATACCGCCAATGGGCCCTTCCACGGCCACATTGCTGTTCTGCCTGCTGCCTCACACCTCTAATTACAGCCTCCATCATGAAGGGTGCACTATCCATGGCCCTTGCTGTCCAATATCCCCCTGGGCAGTTGGCTGCTGCTGGCTGTGTGCCACCCTTGTGCACTGCCTGGCAATGTGTTTGTCTGTCTTTCTCACTCTCTTTGCCCCTCTCTCCCTCTTCAATACCACCTCTGTCCCTCTCCCTGTGTGTCTGCCTTGGTCTGTCTGTCTGTCTCTCTGTCTGCCGTCTTTACTACTTTCTTTTTTTCTCTCTCGCTCTCTCTCACTCTCTCACCTGGCTCAAGTGTTGTCTGTGTGCTTGCACCCTGTATTTATAGGAACAAGTCTGCTCGGTGTATCTTTGATTTGCTCCGCACTTGCACTATGGTTTCACGGTTGAATATCCCACTGTGCTGGATATTCATGGGCACGCCCCCTGCACTTGCGCCTGCATTCATTATAGTTGTGCATTGGTGCAAAGAGATTTGCACTGCGGATTGGCTCCTGCTGAATATGGCTACTGCTAAGTCCAGACTTGGCGCTTACGCTAACTCAGTTGCACCATGCGCAACTGCTTTGAATATCTGGGCCAAGGTGTTTTGACCAGCAGAAGTTGTCATTCTTGGGATGACAAAATATTGACAGATGAGCGGGTAAAGACTGGACTAATGTGTTTCTTGAAAATGGAAAGTAAAATGGTTGGAACCTTGTTTAAAGTTACTTTTTTTCCCAATATTCTGAGTTGACATTTGTACCTATTCTGTAGTGGGAGCCAGCCTACCTTCTTTAACAAGTCATAATGGTGGGTCTGAGTCGGCAACTGTGAAGTACTGTAAACTGTGCAATCTGGTTCAAGAGAACTTTTGCCTTTGATAGTAACCCCTCACCAGTAGAATAATAAAATAACAGGCCATAGTCTATGACAAGTAAAAGAAAACTTTGCGACAAAAGTATCCTAGCTGATGGGGTTAATAAAGAATTCAGTCTATAGAGGGCACCAGGTCTTTGGTGGACTACTTTAACCATATTTGTGATATGAGATTCATAGGTCATGCCACCATTAATGGTCAGGCCAAGGTATTTAAAGTACTTAACCTGCTCTAATTCCACCCCGGCAACAGCATGCAATGAAAGAATAACTTTGTCATTCAGTCTTTTTGTGCTCTTAAAGAAAACCATTAATTTAGTTCTTTTTTTCAATCTAGATTAGTTTATTTTTTATAAACCAGCCTTGGACTTCCAAAAAATCATAAGCCAAATCACCCCAGACAGTTTCAAAGCCAGGTCCACTTGAGGATCACTGTGTCATCTGCGTATAAAAATCTATTTGTGATTTAGTGCACCAGAGGGTAGGTATTCGAAAAAGACTAAACAAAAGAGGGCCCAAAATAGAACCTTGAGAAACACCCAGTGAAACAGGAGCAGAAGGGGAGTAGTTGCCATTGATTTTAATGGATTGTGTACGATCACACCGGTAACTCCTGTACCACCCAACAACATCTCAAGACATACCAAGACTTGCAAGAGTTGACAGTAATAGACCATGATTAACTAAACTAGACTTTAGCAAGGCATTTGACACAGTCCCACACAAAAGATTAATATACCAGTTAGCTAGCCTGGGAGTGGGTCCCAAGATGACAGCCTGGGTAAAGAATTGGCTGGAGAATAGGACACAGAGAGTAATAGTAAATGGAGTCCACTCTGAAGAAAGGGGGTTACTAGTGGGGTACCGCAGGGTTCAGTATTAGATCGTCCTCTCAATGTCTTTATAAGCGACATTGCAGAGGGACTGGAAGGAAAAGTATGTCTCTTGCAGATGACACAAAGATCTGCAACAGAGTTGATGCACAAGGTGGGGTGGAAAGGATGAGAAAGGACTTGGCAAGGTTAGAGGAATGATCAAATGTATGGCAGCTAGATTCAATGCTAAGAAGTGCAAGGTAATGCACCTGGGAAACAAAACCCAGGGAACAGTACACAATGGGGTGAAATACTAACAACAACAAAATGGAAAGGGACCTGGGGTAGTCATATCAGATGACCTAAAGGTGGGCAAGCAATGTGAGAGGGCAGCAAGGAGGGTTGGGGGGATACCGGATGCATAGGGAGAGGCATCACCAGTAGAAAACAGGAAGTTATTATCCCTCTGTACAGACAGCTGGTGAGATCCCATCTGGAGTACTGCATGCAGTTCTGGAGACCCAGTCTCCGCAAAGACATAGACAGGATGGAAGCTGTCCAGAGGAGGGCAACTAAAATGGTGCAGGGTCTGCACCAGAAGACATATGAAGAGAGACTTAAAGATCTTAATATGTATAGCCTTGAGGAAAGGAGGAAGAGGGGAGACATGATAGAAACTTTCAAGTACCTCAAGGGAATCAACAAAGTCCAAGAGGGTAGCACCTTTCAAAAAAAGAAGTGTGCAAGAACAAGGGTGCACAATTTAAAGATAGAGGGGGTGGCTCAGAGGTAATTTAATGAAGTATTTTTTCACATAGAGGGTTGTGGATGCATGGAACGGCCTTTCAGAGGAGGTTGTGGAGTCAAAAACAGTGGTGGAATTCAAGCATGCATGGGACAGTCAGGCAATTCTAGGGGGTGGGGGTAGGAAGAAGTAGGCTGCTGGTTAACTAGGATCTGCAGCTTAACTAGTAGGTAGGGAAATGTGCAGACTGGGTGGGCCAAGCAGTCCTTATCTGCCGTCAAATTCTATGTTTCTATGTTTCTATGTAAAGGCCTTGATGAGGTCCATGAACACAGTCACAGAAAAATGACCCATATCAATGGCCATTTGGACTGCGCTTGTGAACCCCACCAAGGCCATTGAGGTACTATGTCCCAGCCTAAACCCATGTTGTACAGGCATTAGAATGTCATACTTAGATAAGTACTCCATAATTTGGTCAAAAACCATTCTCTCAAGTATTTTTGCAAGAGGTACCAATAATGAAATAGGCTGGTAGTTTTGCACATTAATGGAGTCCCCAGACTTAAAAATTGTGACAACAATTACATCATCCAAATGTTAGGAAAAATAGAAAAATGAAGTGACAAAGTGAAAATAACAGACAAAAGAAAACACAAAATGTTCACAATGATTCTCATGAGTTGGAAGTCAGCCTCATCCCTACCCACGGAAGGTCGGGGTCAATCTTCAATAGATACACTACTTCAAAACCTCATCAGGAGCAAGTGATCTAAAATAAATGTTTGGGTAGACCAGGTCCAAATCAGGATAGGAAGAGGTAGTTGAATTGCTACACATATCTGATGTATCATCAGGTAAGCACTTTGAAAAGTCAGAGAAAAATGAATTCAATTCCTGAGCAATTGAAGGTATATCAGTAATAACCCCTGCAGGAGTGTTTAAACATTGCATAGTGAAAGTGTAAGAAATTTCTTACTCATAAGTTCATTGATTAGATCCCAGGTGGCTAAAATATTGTTGCCTTTAAACTGCTTCTGCTTCTCTATAAAATATTTTGTCTTTAGTTTCCTGACCATTGATTTACATTTATTCCTAGCAGCCTTGTATGCAACAAGTGAAGCTTAGTTCGGTAATTTCCTATAGGCCTTCCATAATTTTTCTCTGTTTCTCATTAATTCTAGGAGCTCTGTGGTGACACACTGCTGCTTGTTTCCCCTGATCATAAAGTTTTTTAATGGGACAAACTTGTTGTATACAGTGTTGAAAAGGAAACAGTAGATCTTAAAAACCTTCTTCGCATCAGTTGACTGTTCCACACAGGTCCAATTAACATCCAATTAACAGCGGACAAGGCAAACCAGAAATGACCACTATCCAAATTTCTTATGTTGTGTGAAAAAACATAAACTGGTGGGATAGATTTCTTTTTTTTTTTTTGTAGTCCAGCAGCATTACATTTGGGCTATGGTCCCTGATACCATCTGTTAATACTCCAGATTGTATAATTTTAGTAGTGTCAGATACCATTATCCAATCAAGTAAAGATGAGTAACCAGTTTTGCAATGAACCCTAGTGGGGGCAACAATGATTTGTGTTAGTCTAAGATTAATCACAGTTTTCCTGAATTTCATTGTATCCTTCCCTATCCAGTTCATATTCAGGTCTCCCAGAATTATTGATTCTCTATTGATGGGGAGATGAGATTCCCTAAGAGTTTGCACCAGATTTGAACCCTCCTCCTGTGAATCGTGTGGAACATAAACAACTGCAAGTGAGAGAATTTTTCTTTCACTTAGAATAAGAGATAAAGACAAATATTCACACGAGGGTGTGTTAAAAACTGGAGCATCATGAATCACATTCAGGTGATTTTTGATGTAAAACAGACAACCTCCTCCCCTTCAATCCTTTCTGTCACACCTGTAGACCACATATCCATCTAACTTAGTCATGTCATTTAAGATTTTGCTTGATAACCATTTTTCAGATAAAGCAATAATCTCAAATTGGTGCTGTATTGACCAAACAGTAAAGTTGTCCCATTTTGCAAGCAGACTCTGAACATTTAAATGTACAATGTTAATTGAATATCTTGGAAAGGAAACAGGTGAAAAACTATCATTAGTGGGGCCTGGGTTAGGGCGTACTGAACCTGGCATAAGAATTAATAACAGTATCACGTTTCTCTTAAACAAGATAGAATGGTGTTGAAGTTTAGAACATGACAATTCAGAATACACATATGACTGTTCAGTAGGAGAGAATATACAGTTGAGAATTTGCCACTGTATGTACTGCTTTAAATATCTGTTAACTTTATCAGCATTAAAAATTAATGTTAACAGATAATGGGGAGTTAAAAATATAAATGGTCCACCTACAAGTGCACATTTAGAATATGTACCTAATGCTAGGAAAGGACTTTCCTTGATTTCAAGTAACTCTGCAAAAGAGTTTTGCAAGGTAACAGTAGGTAAGCCTAACATAAAAACAAACATAGAAAAATGCCAAAACACGTCATATTCTGCCAGTCAAAGGGCCCTATCCTAACACATGTATTGGCAAAGCAGGAAATAATAACTACACTGAAGGACCCTAATGCAAGATACCTGACACAGGCCAGTGAACTGCCACTTCAGTGAGCCAGTATTAAGCAAGAATATCAAGTGGGGTAAATGAATAGTAAGTAAAAACACTGAGCCAATGGTGAAGCCTGTCACTCATCCACCAGTCTCAGAGTATCCACGCTTGATTCAGGCTCCACCTCTGCCACAGGATGAGTCTGAACAAACCAAGCACTACACACATATACTTACCTTGCTGATATAGTGAGGCAGAAGCACATCCCATATAACTAGCAGTATAGACCATTCCCACCCCTCCAATATATATCCTATACTCCCACCCAAATGTAAAGCTAACTCAGAATGAAAACTATTAAACAGGGCTCAAGAAACCTACACTACAAAAAAACAATATAATTTTTCCTGAGTGATGCTTGTGCAAAGGCTTTTATGTATGGCAGACCCACTCCCCTTAGGTGCTTGCAGCAGCCAGCTCACCGCCAAGCCTTCTCACTTGCTGCTATTCAAGTCTGTGATAAAGGCACAGCAGAAAACAGTCTGAGTTGTAAATGGCACTTCAAAGTGCCAACAGCCGACAGGCAGCAGTTCTTCACCCTGGGGCACACAGCAACAACACTCCCCACAGGGCAGATGGTCCAAAGGCAGAATAGATGATAATGAAATGGGCAATCTTCAATTTTGTACATCTAATTTGCACATATGATTGATTTAAAGATGAGAAATGTATTTGTTTCAAAATTAATCTTCTCATTAACACTAGAATGTATTGCGTTCCATTGATGACCTGATGCCCAATTGGACTTGTGTGTGATTTTTGGATTAAACATAGTACCCCTGGATACGTGCACATAAGCTATTTGCTCAGCTACTTGCACTTGTGGCTGTGGACAGTGTCAAGTTTAATTACCTGCTTCTTGAAATATACTCCTTTTAAACTTACTAACAATACACAGTCATGGTCTTTATCATGGTTCTGGAAATGTTAGAAACATAGAATTTGCCAGCGGATAAGGATGCTTGCCCACCTATTCTGTCCATTTTTCCCTACCTACAGTATAACCACAGACCCTACTTGATCTCTAGCCCATTTTCCCTCCCTCCCTTCCTCCCCTGTAAGAATCACTTGTGCCTCTCCCATGCATTCTTGAACCCCACCACTGTTTTTGCCCCAACCACCTCTGCAGAAAGGCTTCCAAGAATCCACCACCCTTTTCATGAAAAAGTACTTTGTCACATCTCTCCGTAATCTGCTTCTCTTGTTCCTGAGCACCTTTTTTTCTGAAAAATACTTCCTTCCTGTACCTTGTTTACCCCAGTGAAGTACTTAGAGTTCTCTATCATATCCCCCACTCCCTCCTCTCTTCCAGGGCATACATATGTAAGTCATTTAATCTCTCCTCATAGGGCTTCTGATGCAGACCCTACACCACTTTAGGTGCCCTCCTCTGGACCACCTCCGCTCTGTCTATGTCCTTCTGGAGATGTGGTCTCCAGAACTAGACACAGTACTCTAGGTTGGGTCTTACTAGTAGTCTGAATAGAGACAAAACCACCTCCCTCTTTCTGCTTGTGATACCCTTCCCCAGCATCTCACTAGCTCTCCCAAATGTCTTGTTACACTGCCTGGCCAGCAGTAGGTTATCTGATATGATTAACCCCAGGTCTGTTTCCTGCTTGATGATCATCAGTACCACCACCCTCAAATGTATACTCAACCCCTGGGTTTCTGTGCCCCAGGTGCATTATTTTGCACTTTTTCTCATTGAACCCCTGTTGCCATACCCTTGACCACTTCTCAAGTTTTGTCAGGTCACTGCTCATCCTTTCCACACACCCCAGAGTGTCCACCTTATTTCAGAGTTTAGTGTTATCTGCAAAGAAGCATATCTTCCCTTCCAGCTCATCTGCAATATCACTTAAAAATACATTAAAGAGGACTACTCCCAGCACTAATCCCTGAAGCACCCTGCTGGTCAATCTCCCTTCCTCAGAGTGAACTCCTTTTACCATCACTCTCTGCCACCTATCCCCTAATCAATTCCTTACCCAGTTTACCACCTTTGGACCCACAGTGCATTGCCAGCATCTACACCACCATCACAGACAAACTAGCAATTGTGTTCTTTCCACTCAAAATCAAGCACCCTGATTGCAGAAACAGCTAATGACTTCTCACTATGAGCAGTCACCAAGCCATTCTAGCCCTTATCAAAGTATACTACAAAGACACTAAGAAATCACCAAGGACATCCTGCTGGTCCACATAAGATGCCCTAATGTTACAAAGTTCATCTTCTAGGACTCCCTATAGCAATCACTCCTGTGTACATTACAGAGAGTATCACAAAATACAGGAATTTACTACATCTTATCAGATGGCTTTAAACAATGTTACAGTTGATACACAGTTATGCAGTGCAGAAAGCTTTTAATAAGATTTCAGAGTATAAGGGAATTGAGGTCCATCAATGTCTCACCATTGCTTCATAATCAGGGATAAATAAGTAAACAGTTCAAAAATTTTTCAGTTTATAGTTTTTCATTACCAACTCTACTACGCAGGGTAACCTGGGATTCGTTGGTAAGCAGAACTTGGTCCAGGCTTCCCATGAATGGCTATACTGTCATTATGTATGGTGGTATGTTGATTGATATATTCACCACCCTCTGTGAGGAAAAGTGCCTCCAAATGTCACCCTTGCAAGTACTGCCTCTGAGATGTGTGTCATGTCCGTATGACCTAATGGAGGACACAAGATCAAATATCATTGTCATTTTGATCTTGTTGATACCCAGTAGTACAGTATGCTGAAGATTTATATGTCCCTTCTCAGTCTGTTGTTCTCCATGTTAAACATAAGAGCCGCCAGCCTTGCCTGACAGCTGTTACCCCCATACTCAAGATCTTTTTGCCAGACCACCTCAGTGTCCTTTTGAATTCATAAACACAGTCATGCACACAATACTTCACTTGAGCATTGATCAGGGTCTTGGAAAATGTAAATGTAATTGAAATGCCACAAGTACTGTATGTCTCCAGCCAGGCTGCTCAACTGTCTGTTACTGCACTTCAGCATTTGGCCCTCCCTCTTGACAGCCCACACACACTACTTGTCCTGCTCCAGCCAACACCAACATTCTGCAGGCTCTCTTGTGAGTCACCACACACTGCTTGTCCTGCTACAGCCCTTTGTGTATTATGATCCATAGTTCATTTACATCCTGTACTGCAGCCAGCAAGCATGACACCATGTGGAGTTACTATCTCTGCTTTCATTCCTAAATGTAAGCACCTTTCAATGTTTGGTAACACCTATTCACATGCTGATGCCATGCGTTAGGTGGTGAAATGTGTGGCATGAAGGCAAGTCCATGGCTGGCAGACTCAAGGACACAGAGGTACAGTGGCACAATAAGGATAGTTGGTTCTGGAAATGACATGGATAGTATAAACGACTGGCTATGGTGCTGCTATCATTACAGTGGTGCTATGCATGCTCCTCTCACGCAGGAAGAGGAGACAGCAGGAAACTGGTTATTAATCACCAGAAAAAACAAGCTTAGCTGGGGACATCAGTTACAGCAAAATAGCAATACATATTGTTGTTACTGTTGTCATAAAGGATATTTTTAAGTTTACTGTCAACACAATGGAATACAGAACCAATCCAGGCTGATTTCACAATGCCGATTACATCACAGTGCCTATTGCAGCACTGCAACCAGCTCATAAATAGAAGAAAAATAGCAAACATTTCAAACAAACAGCATACAGTAATTATAAACTACAACTTGTAAACCACTGTTGTATATTGGGATATGCAATCAGTGGACAAAATCTGCAATTTATCTTCACATGTGAGGGTGCATGACCATAACTCACAAGTGGAAGATTCACATGTGAGTTATGATAGTCCCTCCACACAGAAGTGATGACGTACTATATATTTGTAGTCAGAAAATGATATATTTGAATTACACAACATAACTTTACTAGCTTTAACTTTCAGTCTACTCTTTGTATGATTTCAATTGCTGAAGTCAATGCTGCACTTGGCTTGTTATGTCATCAGCACTGTGAAAGCTGCACTATGACTGTTTCAGTATGTACTATGACATTCCAAAGTTTGCAAGACAATACTATCTCACTATGTCAGTTCATTGTGATAGCATCATATCACAACAGTGATGGGAATACAGCAAACACCATCACAGCGACATTTTCAGCAGTTTGCTGTGATGGTCTGCTAGGTTTCTGATGCTGCCACTTCCAGGGTGTTTGCCCCCTCCCTAAATCAATTCTGACTTGGAGTTGGTAATCTTAAGTGTGGGGGCTGTGGGGGGCAGAGCCCCCTGCATGAGGGATGTGGGGGCAAATCCCCCCACAGAAAATATACTTTTCTCCAGCGATGGCACAACACCAATTGGTGGTGTTGTGCCATCGCTGTATTGCTGGTCACTGTTCTCCATATTACCATGGCATGTGAGACCCATTATGACATACCCTACTTTGAAAGATATTATCTTGGTAGGTTGTACTCACTATGATAGTTTTTGATTTTGATATTTATCAGTGCACACATATCTATATATTTATGAATAGCTAAATTCTTTGCTAAAAAACTTTGCTAATGCACCAGTTTGGATAACTTAACACCACAAAAGCAGGGAATGTGGTGTTATGGTTTCCATCCCTTAACTCCCCACCCTTACCCCAAGCAGCAAAAGGAAAAAACATTGGGGTTTTGGATCTCCAGAGTCTTGACAAATCAGTAATGGGGTCTTCCTTGCTGTTGTCAACCTTAATGCTTACCCCATTCTGTGAGCAAGCAATGTCACACATGATCTCCTGTGGGCCGCGCATGAATAAAGCTACATCAAATTGTGTTGGCAACATGTGGTGAGACATACTTCTCTACCTTTGAAGAGTGTATCACTATGAGACAGTGGCTTGGAGCTGCACTTTGTGCTTCAGATTGGAGGCTATGGGCTGGGGTTGGGGGTGAGCTTTAGTGTTGATGACCCCAAGAAAGACCCCACCACTGGTTTGCCAAGACTGATTTTGTTGCTTGAGAGTAGGGGTGGTGAGTTAGGGCTGGAAATCATAACAACGCACTTTCCTACTTTTGTGGCATTAAGTTACCCTAACTGGTGCATTAACAAAGTTTTTGGCAAAGTATTTCCTTTCTTTTTGAGGTAATGGAATCATATCCTCATTGCCTGAACAGATGCAGATGCACACAGCCATCTGGGATGTGCACCAGTGGAGACTGGGTCTGCCTATGAAAGTGCAGGGCCCTACTGACCCTGGCCTTCTATGCAGCATCAGATGTCAAAAATTACCAAAGTTATGAACATGTGTAGGAAAATGTCAATGTACCTTCATAAATGTGTTGTTTTGTAATATTTAACATAACATTTTCAACATAGCCTTCATATGAACCCACCTCAAGAACCAGGTAGGAGAAAATTTTCAAATCTTGGTCAGAATGTCATTCCACAGTACAGATGCAAAAACACATTTCTCCAGGTTTTGAAAAATGACAGTTGTCATGATTATGATGTAATGTAAAAAAATGGCTATGCTGAAAATTTGGGATCAAAATATTTAAAGTGACCAAAGTTATGAACATGCATTGCAAAATATCAATGTACGTTCATAACTTTGTTGTTTTTTACTCTAAATTTTCAACATACCCTTCTTATGACCCCAGCTCATGAACATGACTAGAGAACATTTTCAAAACCTGCCCGAAAGGTGATTTCATGCAGCGATAATGTCATTCTGCGTCACAGGTTAGGAAACAAATTTTGGCCCGGATTTGAAAAACGACAGTTGTTACATTCATGAGGTGATGTGAAAAAAATGTCTATGTTGAAAATTTGGGGTGATAATAGTTAAAATTGCCAAAATTATGAGAGTGTGGCAAAATTTCAGGGTGTGCTCATAAATTTGCCATTTTTAAATATTCTGACCCCAAATTTCCAACATAGTCTTCTTATGACCCCACCTCATGAACAGGGTTAGAGCAAATTTTCAAAACCTGCCTGAAAGGTGATGTCACAAAGCAACCACAAAAACTCCTTTTGGGCCTGATTTGTATAATTCCATCACCATTGGTCATGAGGTGGGGTCCCCAAAAGGCCATGTTGAAAATTTTGGCTTAAAATGTGCAAAGAAATGCCAAAATTATGCATCAGTGTTGAAAATCTCATTGAAATACATTGAACTGCACTTACCTTACCTTCTCATATTGCAGTTGCTGGTCCCAGCAGCAAGCCGTGTCTTTGACCAGAGAGTGGATCTTCACCCTGGGACATGTTCAGGTGAGTAAGGGTGGGTGGGGTGGGGATGCTGAGTGGGAGGTCACGGTGGCCAGGTCAGAATGGCGAGGGACCATTTTCTTTTTTGCAGATTAAAACAACAACAAAAAAATCACTGAAAGGTGGCTTTCTTTATTTCAGCTTAAAATCTGACACTGGGATTGGGTAGTCCAGTGTCAGAGCACTGTACAGAAACAGGGTTGACTGACCTGGAGGGAAGGGGTCCAGAGAAGTGGTACTGGGGTTGAGCACCCTGGTCTGCTTACATACAGTATATTTATTTTTTTTAAATAAACATTATGATTGGGAAGGGCAGGCAGGACATCTGGAGGGGAAGATAAAGAACTGGTACCAGAGGTGGGCACCCAGCTCCACCTAATAAAACAAGTAGATAGATAGATAGATAGATAGATAGATAGATAGATAGATAGATAGGGGAGGTGAAGCTTAGCAGTCATGGCAACTGAATGAGCATGTAGAGCTTGCTCTCTCCCTCAGCATGTGCTCAATACGCACCAGCAGCTCAGGTAAAGCCTTAAAACAATTGCAGAAATTATGTTAAAAAGGTTCCTTTGAATGAGCATAGTAAATCAAACAGGCTTTTGGCAAGAAGAATCCGAACTTTGCTAAAAAGGACTTCTAAAGCTTTTCAGGTTTCAGCTTTATTATGATGCTGTGTAAACATTCTTGAGGCTCCAATTCAATGAGAGGCACGGGTAAACTGCCAAACACCACAGGAAGGCAAACACGAATGAAATCAGTTAAACAAAAATCTAACCAGAACACAACCCTGTCTTCGTCAGAGGGTAATGTACAAGTTGAGAATATAGCGATGAATACTACTGGGTTAATTCAATGTAAAAACCATGCTCCAATCTTTCTATTCAAATTGCACATCATTTCTAAACAAGCCTTAACTGCTCAGATGAACCCAAACTCATTGAGTCCACAGGAGGGAACCAGCTCACCCATCTTCCTTGGAGAAGAATCTGGATTACTCCGAGTATCTGGAGGGGAGACCTTACATGGAGAAGATGCCATAGGTGAAGAAACTGCATCTAGCATGGGTTCCTCTACATAAGCGGCAGACATTCGCTCACAAGCACTTGACTCAGTGACCTCTTTGGGGTCTCCTTTGATGGCCTGTATCGTATTAACATGTGTTAACACTGAAGAAGGCAAAGGAGATACTTCTACAGGAGTGAACTTGCTTGAAGTAACACATTCTAATCAAGATGGTGAAAATGAAGTAACCACTGCAATGAGGAACCCCGTTGCTACTTTGGAGTATCCTAAGCAAGTTCAACAAGGTGTGAGTTTGCAGCTTCAACCCCCCCCTCCCCAGGTACGCTTACCATCACTTCTAAATATTCTAATAATATACTCCAGAATGAAGTTATAACTGGGTCTATGATTACAAATGCTGTTATGAACAATGGTTGGGGACAAATGGGAGGTAGTCAGGAGCACACTGGGAAGACTTTGCTCTTGGCGAAGGTAACGGGGGAGGTCCAAAGTATGTTGCCACAAGCCATGCTTCCTTTGGTAGTATTTATGGTGGCATCAGAATCAAACAATAACTCTATCCCAGTAGTATCTAAGATTGCTGTTACCCCCGAGGTTACTTCTAATTCTGAAAAAAATGCTGTATTATTATGCAGTGAGATGGGGGAGTCAGGAAGTCTGAGAGAACATGCACATGCTGTAAATCTTTCTGCTTCACTGCTGAGAAGTGACCAAAATGTTGGTAACCATCTGCTACCAGAACATACTATTGATCTTCAGCTCCAATTAGATGCGAAATGCAAAAGCTCATCTTCAGAGGTGGTCTCCCTCTCTCCCCCCAGGCTGGGTACAGGTGCTGTTATCTAAATTGGAAACTTGTGATTCCAGCATTAAGAGACTATTGCCAATGGAAGAAAAAAATAGATCAATTTCAAAAATCATTCAACAATTGATCAAAGAAAATGTTGAAATTAGACAGGAACTAAACAAAGGATTTCAGATATGGAAGATAAAATCCAACCATATGAGAGACACTTGTTATCTCTAGAGCAGGGACAGAAAGACCTAAGCAGAAAAATAGTGGACTATGAGGCAAGGTCCAGAAGGAAAAATATAAGGATTGTGGAGGGCCCTGAATTGTGGGATGTGCAAAAGGGTATTAAAGATTCTTTTCAGCAGATTGATGCATCATATATGGAGAAGGACCCTGTGGAGATTATTTTTTTTTTTTTTTAGTTTTAGTTTTTGTTGACCGGGTAAGTGCACTAGACAAATCCTGCCTATTTTCAGGCACGACCCGGGGGAGGGGGATACAGATGAATGCCAACTGACCTTGAACCAGATTAAGCTGTTGGTGGTATTTTGAGTGAATGAGGGAAATTTGGCCAGGACTCCGGGGAAATTCCCCTACTCTTTTCAAGAAGTGCCATGGGATCTTTAACATCCACCTAAACTACCACCAATCCAGGCAGATGGGACCTCGGTTTAACATCTCATCCAAAAGATGGCACCTCAGAAGTGCAGCACCCCTCTCATGCTGCACTACAGTGTCAGTACTGGGATATTAACCCAAGTGCCAGATGTGAGAACTGAACTCACAGCCCTCTGATCTCCCGGCCTCAGAGGCGCGTGTGCTACCTACTGAGCCACTGACACTGCATTAATTTTGACCGGGATAGAATTCACCAAACTTTTCAACATAACCAAAACTGAGACTACTACCCCCCACTCAGGCTATTATTGCTAATTTTTCAGTTTGGAGGACAAGGATTTTTTTATGCAAACAGTATATAAGAAAAAATGAATCAGTTTAATGGGGTTAACATCAATTTGCAATGACCTCCCTAATGACGTTGTCCAGGAAAGAAGAAAATATGCATTTTTGAGAAAGAAATGATGGGAAAAGAACTACAGGTCTAATTTTGTATACCCAGCCAAACTAAAAGTGTTTTTCAAGGATGATTTATATTTATATAATAGCTGTGATGAGGCTGAAAAGGACCTTCAAGGGAAAATACCTGACTTGCTTGTTTAATAAAATGGGCTGACAAAATGGGGGGGTTAAGGTCTGACATATTCAGATTAAATGGAAAAGTTTAAAATCATATGTTTCTGAAGATATTCAGTTCTAATTATCTTGGGAGCTACTGGTTATGAGGGAGGGGGAAGAGTGTGAGTTAAGGGGTATCCAAGCCTTTAGGCTGATATTTGTTTTCTATTTCTTATCTATCCTCTTTTCCCTCTCTAAGGGAGGATGTGTAATAGTTTCTCCATTTTATATGGAGGAAACATTTGTCAGCTTTATTCCTGGTAATGGGATTAAGGAACCTGAATTTAGAAAATGGGGAAAAAGGGGTAACATTAGATATTAGTTGGCTTTTGGGAAACTCACTGGGAAGGAGTAAGTTAAAAGGTCAGTATATTAAATCAGTAATGTCCAAGGTTATCTCAGTGCTTCTGGTCATATTTAGGTGTTTTTTTTTTTTTTTTGTTATTAATGTATAGTATAAGGCCAATTAAGTGTGCCACCTACAATGTTAACAAAATTCACACTCCTATCAAAAGAGCAAGAATTTTAACATATCTTAACAAATTAAATCTCAACATTATGGCTTTGCAAGAGACCCATTTAAGTGATCAAGAAATTACCAAACTTAAAAGGAATTGGATTGCTCAGAGGTTTTTCTCCACATGGACTAAAAGATCTGCTTGGGTAACTATTTTGATTCGAAAACAATTAAACTTTCAGTTAGAAGCTAGATGGTCCTATAATAATGGAAGGATTTCCATTGTTAAAGGCACCATATTTAACAATATAGAGCTTACAGTAGGATCTGTATATGGTCCTTTTAAAAATGATGCTAATTTTACAGCAGAAATCAATCAAGCATTGGTAAATATTCAGGTAAATAATATAATTCTAATGGGGGACTTTAACACCTTAAAAGACCATTATTTGGATAAAGATAAAAATATTATATATTTAAACAAAACAATTTCTAATATTTTGAACTTATTTTTGAAAGAGAACAACTTAATTGATCCATGGAGGCTCCAGAACCCCACAACTAAGGAATTCACCTATCATGACAAAAAGAATAAAAATTTTACCAGACTGGATTATATCTTTTTGTCTAAACATTTAACAACCTAAGTTAGTAATTTAAAAATTCACCCTTACTGTTTATCAGGTTATACGCTGATCAAAATTCAACTAGATTTATTCCCTAAGCTTAATTCTAGAAACAAAACATTGTCCTTCAACAATGACTTACTTACTAATTCAGATTTTATAGATAAAATCAATACAGCAATACAAGAGTATTGGTTTTATAATTATACAGGTAATAAATCTATTTCATCATTATGGGATGCCATGAAAGCTAAGCTCGAGGGGTCTGTATTTCCTATCGGGCCTGGATAAATATTCAAAAAAGGAAAGAAGAATCCATTATTTAAAAAAGGTTAAAAGAACTTAATAGGTTATTATTGTCAAATTATAATAAATATATTGATGAATGGAATAAAACAAGATTAGATGGGCAACAAATAGTAAATAAAGAAACTAAACATAATATCAGGAAAGTTAAACAAGGCAGATATTTGCAGGGAGACAAATCAGGCAAATTATTAGCCCACTTATTAAAAAAAAGGAATGCTAATAATACAATTGTTGGTCTCATGGATGCTCAAAATCAAATCAAAATGGAATGGGTGGATTTGGTTGCCATATGTCTGTTCACTAGACAAATATCTCTAAACACTCTCCTATTCAAGATCATTCATTACCGGAACAATTTATAAACAATAGCGATTTAAAGCCTTTTGTGATGGATGGAGATCCAATGATAGAAGGCGAAATTATACAAGCAATAAAGGATCTCCCTAATAACAAAAGTCCAGGCCTGGACAGACTTACCAACGAATTCTTTAAAAATATAGTAATGTCTTGGCCCCCAGTTAGCCCATATTATGTTGGAGTGGGTGGCTGGGAAGGAGAAAATTCCCCCTTCTCTACTTCAAGCAAAAATCATCTTAATCTATAAGGAGCAGAAACCCAAAAATCAAACAGGTAGTTATAGGCCTATAGCCTTACTAAACACTGATAAGATCATAGCCAAAACAATTGCTAATAGGTTATTACCTTTTATTCCCCTCCACATCCACCCAGATCAACATGGATTCATTCCAAACAGAACAGCTGTTTCAGCTATAAAAAGAAAGTTAAAGTAATTATTGAATTATCTCAACAGTTGCAGGATCCTTATTATGCCCTTGCACTAGATGCCAGTAAGACGTTCAATTTGATAAATCGGAGCTACATGTTTTAAAAAAAATGGAATATTCCAACAAATTTATTGACAATTGACTATTATGATAAATGGTGTTCCTGCCCCTGAAATCTCAATGGATGCTGGGATCCATCAGGGATGCCCCCTGTCCCCATATTCTTTTTATTTTATGTTTAGAACCCCTTCTGAATACAATTAGGAAATGTCCTTATATAAAAGGGATACAATACCAGAACAAAGTTACTAAACTTAATGTATTCGCTGATGCATTGGTAATTTTTTCTGATTTAAAAACTTCAATATTCCATTTAACCAGTATAATAAGTAATTTTTGAGCTTTTTCTGGATACCAGCTAAATGAGCAAAGGTCAATGATAATGCAATTAGCAAAAAGGGGCCAGGACCCTGATTTTGAAACATTAAATAGATTTAAGAAAGTTACCCAACTCAAATACTTTGGTATGATTCTGACAAATCAAATAACGAAAACTATTAAATTAAATTTCTCTAATGCCAAGGAGAAAACCTTGAGCAAACTTGACCTCTGGCAAAACCTATCTCTTTCTTTATGGGGTCGAGTTCAAGTTATAAAAATGATGGTTCTACCATACTTAATCTTTGTCCTACAATCAATGTTTGGTTCTCCAGACTTTATGTGCTTATTTATTTATTTATTGGTATCAGAATTGCAAACCTTTGAGTCAAGGACTCATTTGCAAAGGTGCCTCATCAAGTTACAGAGACAGGTACACGAACAATCACAGGTATAGAGCAGTTTCAGTAAAAACATAAAAGGAGATAATCATTTTTCAATACCAGTGTGTACATAGTTAAGCTTAGGGTAAGATCCTATATAAGTTGGTAGCTAAGCATAGATGCATGAAAAAACATTTGTCACGAGTTTTGTTTACATAAGTGATTAAGGTAGAATGGGGGGCCTCCAGAGGCCTAGTCAAATTAGTTATGTGCAGTCACAATAGTGGGTGACACCCAGGTGGCACTTAAGGGCAGTTTTAAAAGGGACAGTTCTTTGTATTGATAAGATATCAGGGGGAAGGGAGTTGAACCAGGATGGTGCTCAGCAAAGAAATGATCTTTGACCCAGTGATGTCCTGACTCTGGGTACCTGAAAGGACCTTTTGTGGGAGCTCTGGGTGGAGACAGTAGAGACAGAGGGGCTGAGTACAGTAGCTAGACCAGGAGGCTTTACACCATCTACTATTTTCTTGGTGAACAGATATGTTTGGTAGTGCAGTTTCTCATCAGTTAAGTAACTCTGCCTGTGCATATAGTGTACAGTTGTGAGTGAGTCTGGTAGACTCTGTAAGTAGCCAGCTGGCCTTGTTTAGAGCCATTTTGATTCTGTGTGTGCTGTTTTGTCTACTGAACCATACACTAGTAGGCCATAGTCCACTAGGGAGTGTATTGAGAAGGTGATGGCCAGCCTCAGGGCTTTAGGGGGAGGCAGTTCTTGTGGTGGTAGAGAAGACTCTAAATGGTTTTCCCAGCTTGAAAGAATCTTTGCTAAATTCTTGTGGAGGGAAGGGAAACCAAGTAATGTTTGATGTGTTATGATTGCCCCAATGAAGGAGGAGGGCTTTGGCTGTCCAGATCTACAGGCTTATTTATTATCAAAAATTATGGCAACTATGTGGGAATGGACTTTTTACCCACAAGATGATGCTATTTTATTACTAAATAAACTTTTTAAAATAAAGAGCCAGAACTAGATACATATATCAGTTAAAAACTTACTGTTTTTTTGCTAACTATGGAGAACTGAAAGATTACCCTATTCTCCACCAGTACTATGAGTCAGTAAAAAGGGCTAAAATTAAATTTGACGTTTCTAATATTCCATGGCTTCATGCTCCTTGTAATCTTTTTTTTTTCCAATTGTTTAACCAGGTGAAAATCTAAATATCAAATGTAAAAACATACAATTGGCCAAATTATATTCTCCACTTCAGAAAGAAGGAATCCTGACCTGGATTCAACTGGCTAAGAATGGCCAGTTTATAACCTATGCTACCCACAAAAGCCATGTTCTTAATAATAAATGTAAGAACTTCATAACATATGCTGTTTTATTAAAATAATTTAATCACTACTGCAAGATATATAAAATCGATACCTCAGATTTAACAAGAACCAGAATCTAATCACCTCAACCAACAAAAAAAGATTATCTGTTTGTTATAAATTGATTATTACTCCTGAACTATTTAATCATTCACATCAACAACTGGCCTGGGAAAAAGATGCTAACTTAGGCATTCAAATTAATCAGTGGAAGCAGATTCAAAGGAATGCCAATAAAAAATTAATACCACCCAAAAATAAGTCCATTCAACAAAAAATTTTTAACAGGGCCTATATGTTCTTTCTAAAATCAACCCGTCCTACTCCTGGTTGCTGGCATAAGTGTAATAAAACTGGCACCTTATTTCATAACCTTTGGTCTTGCTCTCTCATAGAAAATTGGTGAATAATGACTGCTGATGCACTTTCTTTATTATTAAAGATAATAATCCCACCTACCATCCCTATTTTATTATTTAATCTATTTGATAGCATTAATGTAAATCGCATCCAATAAAAATCATAACTCTAGGCTCTCTAGCCTCAAAAAGAATCATCCTAAAATATTGGAACAGCCAAAGCCTTCCAACTTCTATCAAAAATGAATGGTGGAACACATTAAAAGAGACTCTAACTTATGAAAAACTGGGTTATATCATAGAAGACCCCAACGACTATGAAAATACAGAATGGAATGAAATTCAATGAATGATGCCTCCTATAATGAAACTGTAAACTAATGATTTTCCCATGGAGATCAATTGGGGTTGGGGGGAAGATGTAAATTGATGCTTGATGTTATTAATGGTATAATTATGTTATAAATGTATCATTTAAAACATTGCATTTTTAGTTATACCCACACGTAATCTAACTTTGTCTACTTTAATGGTGTTATATATCATATGGCTATAATAACTGAATTATCACTCTAAACACAATAAAGTATATTGGAAAAAAAGATAGATAGATAGATAGATAGATAGATAGATAGATAGATAGATAGATAAAGGAACAGACAGACAGACAGATGGAGACAGACTCCTCTCACTGTAGCCCACAGCAGGACTCCAGCTGCGACAGCAGAACTCAACAAAGTCCTGCTGTTCTCATACAAAGAACACAGGTGAACAGCTCCTCTTGTTAAGCTAGGCACCTGGGATTTTGGGGTGCCCAGTAAAGGTATTTCCAGCAAATGTTTTAAAAACAAACACCACGATCTAACTAAACAGGTCCCGTTTAGATAGGTTCATGTGTTTGCTTTTTAAAATTACACCATTTTATGTATTTTACATGTTTTTTAATTTGAGGAGAAAAGAAACTCAGCTCTCACTGCACAAAAAAAGTTTCATGTTGTGAGAATCATATGGTGGGAAACCAAAACCGGTCTTGCGATTCAGATTTTTCAGTGTTGTATCAGAACGTTATCCCGAGAACCTTACTAAGCATGCTCAGAACAGAAAAACACAAAACTTTAAAGCCTTACAACTCTGGAACTATTTAATATATTTTCACAAAACCTTTAAAACACACTACCTTAGGATATCATGTCTGTACCCTGAAAATTTGGGTGAAAAATTCCATTCCATGTGGCCTGCAAGTAAGAGCAAAAAACAAAAATCCCATGTTAACTATAGGAAACAAATTAGACATTTAATGAAAAATTACATATGTGGATCTCAGAAACCACTCAAGCTGCCATCATAAAACTTTCCACAAATTTATATCTTGCCTCCTAGACAACACTTGCAAATTTTCAGCTGATTTTGAAAAACACTGCCAAAGCTATTAAGGTGCAAAATTGGGTGTTTAACATTGAAAACCCTACCCAACGCTAACTACACCATAGGGGTGCTACTGCACCCCTTTAATTTGTTCTTTGCAAAAACTTTGTTAATGCACCAGGTATGGCAATGTAATGCCACAAAAGTAGGACAATGTGTTGTTAGGGTTTCCAACCCTAACTTCCCACCCCAAAGCAGCAAAAGGAAAAACACTTTAGAGTTTGGGGTCTCCTGATTCTTGTCCAATCAGTGGTGGTGTATTCCTTGAGGCTGTTAACCCTAATGCTCCTCCCTTCCCCCCAGCCTGTAGGCTACAGTCTGAAGCATAAGGTACAGCTCCAAGCCAGTGCCTCATAGTGATACAGTCTTCAAAGGTAGAGAAGTATCTCTCTTCACATGTTGCCAACACAATTTGTTGTAGCTTTTTTCTTTCTTGTAGTGAAGAAAGGAGATCATGTGTGACATTGTTTGCACTGGGAATGGCATGAGCATTAGGGTTGACTACCCCAAGGAAGACCCCACCAGTGATTCACCAAGACTCTGGAGACCAAAACCCTAATGTTTTTTCCTTTTGCTGCATGGGGGTGTGTGGATGAGGAGATAGGTCTGGAAATCATAATGCCACATGTCTGTACTTCTGTGGCATTGTTACCCTAACTGGTGCATTAACAACATTTTTTTGCAAAGAACTTATTTTTTTTTTAAGATAGTGGAATTGTGTCCTCATTCACACAGTGCCCTTCAGGACCTGCATAAACAAGTGCAGATGCATAGGATCCTTTGGGCACTGTGCTATGGGAAGACTCCATCTGCCTACAGAAGTGCAGGGCCTAGCACATCCCCCACCTCCCAGCCAGGGAATGCAAACTGCAGGATTGTCCTCATGGGCCCAGGTACTATATAATGGAGACAACTGTCCTCATTCACGTTTTATACATTCACTCTTCACACATTCACTTTTTGTTCTTTTAGATCTAAAGTGGCAAATGGATGTGAAAGAACAAAGAGTGAATGCATGAAGAGTGAATGTATAAAAACTGTATGTTTAAAGAGTGAATGAAGACAGTTGTTTTCATTATATGCTACCTGGGCTGTGTGGGCAACCAAGCAGCTTTCATTCCATGGCTAGGGGACTGTTGCATAACAGCACTATCTCCCCACCCTCACCCCATGTAGCTGGGTCACTGAGCTCACCCCCAAACTCAGCCCACCAGCACGGGATCACAAAGCATACCCACTGGGGTGAAGCCTGGCACTACACAAAAACTTTCTTCATAAGTATCATAATTATATATTTTTTTTATTTTGGCCCCACATTTTCAAGATAGTTGTTTTATGACTCTCCTTATGAACGTGACATGTGGCATTTATAGTATATCATCCGAAACATCATTTTGCACCAAAAGTGCAAAAACAGGTCTCATCCAGGATTTAAACAATGACAGCTGTCACATTTTTGAAATGGTGTGGAAAAATGGCTATCTTGAATGTTTGAAGTTAAAATATTGAAAATTAGCATAATTATTAATGAACGTTTATGTATTGCAATGTTCACTCATAACCGGGGTATTTACCATACCTATACACCAGCTTTGCAGCACAGCCTTCTTAAGACCTCACCTCATGAACCTGGTAGGTGAAAATTTTCAAATCCTTGACAAAGAGCCATTCACTCAGGAATGGATATGGGTCACATTACAGCCGCCATCTTTATTGACTTGGCAAAAGCATTCAATTTAGTGTCCCACCCAATCCTACTCAGCAAGCTCCATTCTGATGGTTTAGCACCACCAGTAGTTAACTGGTTCAGTTTGTACCTCTCAAATAGGTGTCAATCAGTACAGGTGGGTCCTCCCTTGTCCTCTCCCCTTCCAATCCTTGCTGGCATACCCCAAGGTTCTATCTTAGGCCCTGTTTTGTTTTCCCTCTTCATCAATGACCTCCCCTCAGCCTGCTCACATGCCCAAATACACATGTATGCTGATGATACCATCATCTATACTTCTGGTCCCTTTACCCTTGATGTAGTTGCCCCACTACATCATGATTTTAATAAATATGCGAAGTTGTTTTAAGGATAACAACTTGAGGGTAAACATGAAGAAAACAATCTCTATGACCTTTGGGTCAAGACAGAAGCTCTCCACACTCACATCCCCCCCCATCTTCTCCGCTCCAGATGGTTTCCCCCTTGACGTTGTCACTGTGTTCAAATACCTTGGAGTATGGCTTGACAACAAGCTTGACTTTTCAGTACATATTGAAACCCTGCACTCTAAATGCCACCCAAAACTAGGAGTGTTGTTCTGGAATAAAGAAAGCCTCTCTCTCTCAGTGCAATGCGAGCTGGTTACCAAAACAATCCTACCCATGCCCGACTATGCAGACATCATCTACAGCACTGCTCCCACCTTCTCCCTCCTTAATGCCTTTTGCCGCTTTGCCACAAACTCTTCATTCTGCACTCATCACTGCTCCCTCTATTCATCTCTTTCTATCCTTCCCCCACCCCCACCATTGCCAGACTCACTCCTTAGCCTTTATTGAAAAGTTATGGTTTGGACCTCTTCCCTCCTTTCTTTCCTCCCTCCTATCTCCAGCCAGTCTCTCACCCTACCTGCTCTGCTCCAGATCATCCTGTTCTTACTCCCTATCTCCCCCACCCTCACTCTACAGCAGGACAGTCACCTTTCTCCTACCATTTTCCTTCTCTCAGGAACAAACTTTCATCTTCCCTCCAGCAAGCCTCATCACTCCCAGCATTCAAACACCTGCTCAGACAAGCCCCATCTACTCCATGCTTTTGCCCTTAACTCTCACCTCAAACTTAACTCTGCCTAGTTACGCTCTGTCTTTCTTATTATGCTTAAATCATTGTAACACTACCCCAATTGTGACTATAAAACTGCTCTACTTATCCATGAATCCTGCTGTATTCCACTGTTTTTCATTTATTGTTATGTCTTGGCATTGTATTTATATTTTTAAGTCATTTTCTTTTGCATCTGTTCATATCTATTTTCTCTGTTCCCTGGATTGCACCTGGAAATGAGCCCTGGCTCAGTGTGCCTTTCCCGGTTACCAAAGTTTAAATAAAATAAATACAATTCTGCATTCAGCATCACAGGTATGAAAACACATTTTGGCCAGGATTCGAGAAATGACAACTGTCACATTATTGAGGTGGTGTGAAAAAATGAGTTTGTTGAAGGTTTGGGGTCAAAATATTGGAAATTACCAAAGTTATCAGAGGCCATAAAAAAATTTCTACGCATGCTCATAACTTTGTTATTTTTACATATTTTAACCCTAAATATTCAACTTAGCCTTCTTATGACCTCTCCTTATGAGCAATGATGATCAAAATTTTCAAATCACAGCCAAACAGTGATTTAACAAAAGGACCATGAAATTGTGTTTGCAGCCAGATTTGCATAATTTCACCACTATTGGTCATGAGGTGGGGTCCCATAAAGGCCATGTTGAAAATTTGGTGTTAAAGTATACAAAAATGACAAAGTTATGAATAAAAGTTCAATTCCTATTGAAATACATTAAACCAGACTTATTTTCTCATCTCTTAGCTGGTGGGTCCAGCAGCGAGACGTGTCTTCAATCAGAGAGTGGTTCTATGCCATAGGACATGTTCTCATGGGTGAGGGGGTGTAGGAGGTGTGGGGTGGTGGGTGAGTGGGAGGTGGGGTGTAGGTGGGTGAGTGTGTGTGTGTGTCTGTGTATCTGTGTGTCTGTGTGTCTGTGTGTGTGGTCAGATTGACGAGGGACTGTTTTCTTTGTTGCAGGTTCAAAAACACTTGAGGGGTAGTTTTCCTTATTTGAAGGGACATTTCACATTCTAGCAGTGGGGACTGGGCACCCCAGTGCTGGGCTGCTTTTCAGTGAACAGGGAGAAGGCAACCTGGAGGGAAGGGGGGTCAAGAGAAGCAATACGGGGGCTGGGCACCCTCATCTGCTTACATTTATTTATTTATTTATTGAATTTTGATGACCGGGTTGGCCCACTGGGCCCATGAAGGTCCCTTTTTCAGGGGCGACCCAGGGAACAGAAGCAATACAGTACATACAATCAGGTGATCCAGAAGCAATACAATACATACAGTCAGGTGATACAGGGTTATGAGATGTAGAAAAGATAATGAGGATAACAGTACAGGCAATTATTCAAATCATAGACCATAAGTGCAACACTTGAAAGATTTAAGGATTTAAGGCATGATTTAATGTAGGTTAAGGTGAGAAGGGGGGGATGGGTGTTGTGATTAGGACCGGGGGTGATTATCCTATACCCTTACAGTGGCATGAGCTTGTCCTGAGCAAATGGGACTTATGCCTAGTGCGAAAGATTGGTAGCAATGGAGCTTCCTGTACTAGAGGTCAGAGAGTGTTCCACAGTTTAGAGGCTGTGAGAGCGAAGGAACTGCCTCCCTTGTGAGTCTTGATTCTGGGGATTGCCAGTAGGGACTGACCCGAGGTCCTGAGCATTCGAGGGTTAGGCTTAGCCATGACTATTCCTGTTAGACTTGGTGGGGCCACCGGGCTTTGCAATTTGTATGCATGGCAGAGCAGGGGATACTGTAGACGAGCCTTGAAAGAAGGCCATTGCAGCTAGGCTAGTGAGATACAGGGGTGGCTTCTTGGTTGACACATTGTTGCAAACCTCACAACCTTGTTGTACAGGACCTGAAGCCTGCTAACCTCACCCTTTGCCATGCCCTGGATTACCGGGGCAACATAGGTTAATGTATGTAGGAGGACACTGGAGGTGATTGCTCATCTAGCCCCTGGGATAAGTTGTTTTTTTAGCCGGTAAATGGTGCCAAGTTTGATGTGGATAGACCTTGTTACCTGGTCAATGTGGGGCTTGAAGGCAAGACCCTGGTCAATAGTTAGCCCTAGGTATTTTATGTTGTCAACTACGGCTATTCATTTATCCCCAAGGATGGCAAGTTTTAGGGAATTAGACCAATCCTGGCCAAGGGATCTAGGACCAAACAGCATGACTTTCATTTTTGCTGCATTGAGGATCATTCTTTTTGATGTGAGCCAGCCGCTAGTGTGTTTAGGTCCCCTTGTAGGAGAGGGCGAAGATCATGTGGTGTGGACCTGGCTCAGGAGATGACAGTATCATCTGCATATTGAACTACTGAGCTATCCCCACAGTGCTGGTTTAGGTCACTTGTGAAGAGAAAGAACAGAAGGGGGTCAAGAATTGAGCCCTGAGGCACACCCTCCTTGATGGGTAAAGGGGCGGAAAGCTCTCCCTTCCAAATGACCCTCTGGGAGTGGCCTGAGAGGTAGCTCTTGAACCAGTTTAGGGCCTGGGCTTCAAGCCCAATACCTTGAAGCTTAGTAAGAAGAAGGCTGTGGTCCACAAGGCCAAATGCCTTGGACAGGTCTATGAAGATAGCACCCACTGACATGCCCTCATCCATTGCCCTGAATAGGTCCAATGTGAGTTTGATGAGTGCCATGTCTGTTCCATGGTTTGCCTGAAAGCCATGCTGTGAAGGGGCTAGGATTTGGTGGCACTCCAGGTAGTCTCTCAGTTGCCCATAAGCTAGTCTTTCATCCAGTTTAGCCAGGGTACGCAGCAGGGAGATGGGCCTGTAATTGCCAATTTGTTCATGAGAGCCACCCTTGTAAATGGGGACCACATTGGCAGCCTTCCACTGGTATGGAATGTACCCTTCAAGTAAAGACCTGTTGATGATCCAGGTCAGAGGTTTGGCCAAGGACAGTGCACCTTCCTGGAGTAGCCTTGGGCTGATTCCATCTGGGCCACCAGAGCCTTTGTGTTTAAGAACTATCAGAAGTTTATGGTTCTCACTCACCTTGACCATTCTCAGGTGAAATTGGGGTCTGTTCAGACAGGGGGATTCATCAAAGGTCTGTACAGGCATGGGTGTTGGTAGCCCTACCTTGTATGCATCAAGGTTGGTGAAGTGGTGGTTGATTGCTGAGGCTATAAGCTGGCAATCACTGATACACTGTCCTTGTACCTCAATTTGACCTTGTGCCTCCTTGGAGTTGCCCTTAAGCAGTTCATTGATTTGTGCCCAGAAAAGCTTAGGGTTCCCCAGTGTGGACCGTTGGAGGCGGGTTACATACTCCTTTTTGGCAAGTTTGATATCTAGCTTACATTTATTTCTTAGGGTTTTGTAAGTAGTCAGGTCTGCAGGAAGGGGGAGAGCCGGAATTTCTTCCAAGCTTTGTCCCTTCTTTTCATCTGAGATTTCACAGAGTGGGAGATCCATTTATGGCAGCACTTTTGCATGAAGTTTTTTGAAAGGGTCAAATAGAGATGCGCATTGAGGAGTGAATTTTGGAAGTAGGCAAGGGCCTCATCCAATCTTGGGAGGAGCCTAATCGGGCTCCTGTCCAGGCTACTTAAGTAGTCATTACATTTTGCTGGCATGAAATTGGAGAAGTCATGTACTGTGAGTATTCTGGGGGGAATCCTTGGTGCTCTGTTCTTCCAAATACAGAATATTGGGGAGTGATCACTAATGATGTCAGCCAATATACCTGCTTTCTGTATGCTGAGGGAGTTAGATACCAGAGCCCATTCAAGAGTAGCATGGTTTCCCATTTTATTATTAAGCCTAATAGGTAGATAGATGACCTGTTCCAGGTTTGCATTTTGGATTGCATCCTTGAGGACCTTGTTGGGGCCAGTGGCCCAGTTCAGGTTGAAATCTCCCATTATTAGGAGTTCATTGGTTAATTTGCTGCCAACCAATTTGGTGATGCCCTCAAGAGCAAGTTGGGCATTCTTAAGAGGGTTATATATACAGTCGATGGTAAGATGCTTAGCATTACCAAGGGTTAGAAGGATGAAGATAGACTCCCTGTCCTGGCAGCTACCAAGGTTGGGCTTTAGTAGATTCACATTTAGAGTGTCTTTCATATAGATTAGGACCCCTTCCCCTCTCTTTCCTGCCCTGTCCTGTCTAAAGGTACTGTACCCAAGGATCATGTTCTCGTGGTCATGAATATGGGCCTTGAGCCAGATCTCTGAGATTGCAAGGACATCTGGCTTGTAGAGGTTAAGACAGGCTTGGACCTCATGGAGTTTAGGTCTAAGGCTGCATACATTCATGTGCACTATCCTTAAGCCTTTTGATGATGCCCAGTGAGGATCCTGGTGGGTAGATACAAGAAAATTGTCTACAGGGGGCCCTGGGTTAGGCTGAATGTCTCCTCCACAGAGCAGAAGAAAAGCAAGTAGTTGAGCTAACACTTGCCTAACTGAAGGTTTTGAGAGGCTGTGGAGCCTTCTGCATGCATCGTGGATCACTACATAATAGGCGCCATGCTTTACTAACTTGTGTGCTATGAGGCTTTCATTTTTAGTTGTGGGAGAGGTCCAGTAGTAATGATCACAAGGATCAGGGTCACTGAGATTTGGCCTCATGGGGTCAAGAAGTTCTTCCCCTAAGCACATGTCCACCCAGAGGACAGACAGTATGTATACGAGGGCCAGGAGTACACCCCTGTTTGAGAGAGAGGCCAGTGAGTTACTAGTCCAGCAGGACTTAAGGCAACATTAAATATAAAAAATTGGGGAGGGTTGGTGGGTGACCTGGCAGGGATGGAGGAGAAAGAAATGGTACTGGGGTGGGCACCTTGGTCCACTTAACAAATATTTAAAATAATATGATAATAAGTAGTTGTTTATTGTTTGATCAGTTTTTAAAGCCATTACAAACATCTACAAGACATTAAAAAACATATTTAAAAAAGTCATTACATTAAAGTTTTGGAAATAAGCACATAAAACAACACAAAAACCAAGGAAATGAGCAATAGATTGAATTATAAAAGAGACATAGCAAATGACCATGTCCTTGGAATACACTATTCAGCAATATAAACTCTATCTACAGTTTTGAGTTTGAAAATCATTATGTAGCTATTCTTTCCACATTATCCCCAACATTCAATTCTGTTCTTTCAAAGTTGCCATTTCACGTGCCTTATATATATTAAGTATTAGCAAAATAGTATGAGAAAGTTGTAATAACCTACTAGCATATCAAGGAAAAATAGTAGTCCACATAACATGGGATAAACAAATTTGGGTCCAAAACAGCAAGAAAAATGCTAGCATTCCAGGAATGGTTATTAGAAGTTTCCCATGGAACCTCTATCTGAATGAGATGTACATCACCCTTTACAACAGGCTATGAGTATCTCAGTCTTACTTCAGTAGTGGGCAAGACTATGAAGACACTCCTTAAGGAAAAGATAGTGCAACACCTAGAATCCATAGGAGCACAGGATCCAAGACAGCATGGGTTTACAACAGGAAGGTCCTATCAAATTAATCTCATAGATTTCTTTGACTGAGTAACCAGAGTGGTGGACCAAGGGGGAGCAGCTGATGTCGCCTACCTTGACTTCAGCAAAGCTTTCGATACTGTTCCACACGGAAGATTGATTAATAAGTTGAGTAGGTTCGGGGTGGATCAGAAGTTGGTCAACTGGGTGGCAAATTTTATGTATTGTCCATGTTTTTTTAATTTGAGGAGAAAAGAAACAAGATGGCAGCTCTCACTGCAAAAAAAATGTTTCAAGGTGTGAGAATCATGTGGTGGGAAACCAAAAGTGGTCTTGCAATGCAGAATTTTCATTGTTGTATCAGAACGTAATCCCAAGAACCCTACTAAGCATGCTCAGAACAGAAAAACACAAAAATTTAAAGCCTTACAACTGTGGAATCATTTAATATTTTTCCACAAAACCTTTCAAACACACTACCTTAGGATATCGCGCCTGTACCCTGAAAATTTGAGTGAAAAATTCCATTCCATGTGACCTGCAGGTAAGAGCAAAAAACAAAATCCCATGTTAACTATAGGAAACAAATTAGACATTTAGTGAAAAATTACATATGTGGATCTCAGAAACCACTCAAGCTGCCATCATAAAACTTTCCACAACTTTATATTGTGCCTCCTAGACAACACTTGCAAATTTTCAGCTGATTTTGAAAAACACTGCCAAAGCTACTAAGGTGCAAACTTTGGGGTTTAACATTGAACACCCTTCCCAACCCTAACTGCACCATAGGGGTGCTACTGCACCCCATTAAATATAGTCTATGCAAAAACTTTGTTAATGCACCAGGTATGGCAATGTAATGCCACAAAAGTAGGGAAATATGTTGTTAGGATTTCCAACCCTAACTTCCTACCCCCAAAGCAGCAAAAGAAAAAAACTTTAGAGTTTGGGGTTTCCTGATTCTTGCCCAGTCAGTGGTGGTGTATTTCTTCAGGTTGTCAACCCTAATGCTCCTCCCTTCCCCCCAGCCTGTAGGCTACAGTCTGAAGCATAAGGTACAGCTCCAAGCCAGTGCCTCATAGTGATACAGTCTTCAAAAGTAGAGAAGTATTTCTCTCCACATGTTGCCAACACAATTTGTTGTAGCTTTTTTCTTTCTTGTAGTGAAGAAAGGAGATCATGTGTGACATTGTTTGCACTGGGAATGGCATGGGCATTAAGGCTGACTACCCCAAGGAAGACCCCACCACTGATTCACCAAGACTCTGGAGACCTAAACCCTAATGTTTTTTCCTTTTGCTGCATGGGAGGTGTGGATGAGGAGATAGGGTTGGAAACCCTAATGCCACATGTCTGTACTTCCGTGGCATTTTAACCCTAACTGGTGCATTAATAACGTTTTTTTCAAAGAATTTACTATTTTTTTAAGATAGTGGAATTGTGTTCTCATTAACACAGTGCCCTTCAGGACCTGCATAAACAAGTGCAGATGCATAGGATCCTTTGGGCACTGTGCTATGGGAAGACTCCATCTGCCTACAGAAGTGCAGGTCCTAGCACATCCCCCCCCAGCCAGGGAATGCAAACTGCAGGATTGTCCTCATGGGCCCGGGTACTATATAATGAAGACAACTGTCCTCATTCACTTTTTATACATTCACTCTTCACACATTTACTTTCTGTTCTTTTAAATCTAAAGTGGCAAATGGACGTGAAAGAACAAAGAGTGAATGCATGAAGAGTGACTGTGTAAAAACTGTATGTTTAAAGAGTGAATGATGACAGTTGTTTTCACTATATGGTACCTGGGCTGTGTGGGCAACCAAGCAGCTTTCTTTCCATGGCTAGGGGGTGTTGCATAACAGCACTATCTCCCCCACCCTCACCCCATGTAGCTGGGTCACTGAGCTCACCCCCAAACACAGCCCACCGGCACGGGATCACAAAGCATACCGACTGGGGTGAAGCCTGGCACTACACAAAAACTTTCTTCATAATTATCATAATTATATATTTTTTTATTTTGACTCCAAATTTTTCAGATAGTTGTTTTATGACTCTCCTTATGAACATGTCATGTGGCATTTATAGTATATCATCTGAAACATCATATTGTACCACAAGTGCAAAAACAGGTCTCACCCAGGATTTAAACAATGACAGCTGTCACATTTAAGAAATGGTGTGGAAAAATGACTATCTTGAATGTTTGAAGTTAAAATATTGAAAATTAGCATAATTATTAATGAACGTTTATGTATTGCAATGTTCACTCATAACCGGGGTAGTTTACCATATTTATACACCAGATTTGCAGCATAGCCTTCTTAAGACCTCACCTCATGAAACTGGTAGGTGAAAATTTTCAAATCCTTGACAAAGCCATTCACTCAGGAATGGATATGGGTCACATTATGGCTGCCATCTTTATTGACTTGGCAAAAGCATTCATTTTGGTGTCCCACCCAGTCCTACTCAGCAAGCTCCATTCTGATGGTTTAGCACCACCAGTAGTTAACTGGTTCAGTTTGTACCTCTCAAATAGGTGTCAATCAGTACAGGTGGGTCCCCCCTTGTCCTTTCTCTTTCCAATCCTTGCTGACGTACCCCAAGGTTCCACCTTAGGACCCGTTTTGTTTTCCCTCTTCATCAATGACTTCCCCTCAGCCTACTCACACGCCAAAGTACACATGTATGCTGATGATACCATCATCTATACTTCTGGTCCCTTTACCCTTGATGTAGTTGCCCCACTACATCGTAATTCTAATAATATGCTGAGTTGGCTTAAGGATAACAACTTGAGGGTAAACATGAAGAAAACAATCTCTATGACTGTTGGGTCAAGACAGAGGCTCTCCACACCCTCACCCCCCCATCTTCTCCACTTCAGATGGTTCCCCCCTTGACGTTGTCACTGTGTTCAAATACCTTGGAGTATGGCTTGACAACAAGCTTGACTTTTCAGTACATATTGACACCCTGCACTCTAAACTCTGCCCAAAATTAGGAGTGCTGTTCTGGAATAAAGAATGCCTCTCCCTCTTGGTGCAAAACGAGCTGGTTACCAAAACAGTCCTATCGAAGCTTGACTATGCAGACATCATCTACAGCACTGCTCCCACCTTCTCCCTCCTAAATGCCTTTTGCCGCTTTGCCACAAACTCTTCATTCTGCACTCACCACTGCTCCCTCTGTTCATCTCTTTGTATCCCCCCCCCCACCATTGCCAGACTCACTCCTTAGCCTTTATTGAAAAATTATGGTTTGGACCTCTTCCCTCCTTTCTTTCCTCCCTCCTATCTCCAGCCAGTCCCCCACCCTACCTGCTCTGCTCCAGATCATCCTGTTCTTTCTCCCTTCCCCACCATCACGCTACAGCAGGACAGTCACCCTTCTCCTACCATTTTCCTTCTCTCAGGAACAAACTTTCACCTTCCCTCCAGCAAGCCTCTTCACCTCCAGCATTCAAACACCTGCTCAGACAAGCCCCATCTGCTCCATGCCTTTGCCCTTGACTCTCACCTCAAACTTAACTCTGCCTAGTTATGCTCTGTCTTTCTTATTATGCTTAAATTATTGTAACACTAGGCAAATTGTGATTATAAAACTGCTCTACTTATCCATGAATTCTTCTGTATTCCACTGTTTCTATTTATTGTTATGTTTTAGCATTGTATTTATATTTTTAAGTCATTTTCTTTTGCATCTGTTCATATCCATTTTCCCCTGTTCCCTGGATTGCACCTGTAAATGAGCCCTGGCTCAGTGTGCCTTTCCCGGTTACCAAAGTTTAAATAAAATAAATACAATTCTGCATTCAGCATCACAGGTGTGAAAACACATTTTGGCCAGGATTTGAGAAATGACAACTGTGACATTATTGAGGTGGTGTGAAAAAATGACTTTGTTGAAAGTTTGGGCTCAAAATATTGGAAATTACCAAAGTTATCAGAGGCAATAACAAAATTCTACGTATGCTCATATCTTTGTTAATTTTACATATTTTAACCCCACATATTCAACATAGCCTTCTTATGACCTCTCCTCATGAGCAAAGATGATGAAAAGTTTCAAATCACAGCCAAACGGTGATTTAACAAAAGGACCATGAAATTGCCTTTGCAGCCTGATTTGCATAATTTCACCACTACTGGTCACGAGGTGGGGTCCCATAAAGGCTATGTTGAAAATTTGGTGTTAAAGTATACAAAATGACAAAGTTATGAATAAAAGTTCAATTCCTATTGAAATACATTAAACCAGACTTATTTTCTCATCTCTTAGCTGGTGGGTCCAGCAGCGAGCGTGTCTTCTATGCCATAGGACATGTTCTCATGAGTGAGGCAGTGTAGGAGGTGTGGGGTGGTGGGTGAGTGGCAGGTGGGGAGTAGGTGGGTGAGTGTGTGTGTGTGTGTGTGTGTGTGTGTGTGTGTGTGTGTGTGTGTGCCTGTGTGTGTGGTCAGATTGACGAGGGACTGTTTTCTTTGTTGCAGGTTCAAAAACATGTGAGGGGTTGTTTTCTTTATTTCATAGGACATTTCACATTCTAGCAGTGGGGACTGGGCACCCCAGTGCTGGGCTGCTGTTCAGTGAAGAGGGGGAAGGCAACTTGGAGGGAAGGGGGGTCAAGAGAAGCAATACGGGGGCTGGGCACCCTCGTCTGCTTACATTAAATATAAAAAAATTGGGGAGGGTAGGTGGGTGACCTGGAAGGGATGGGGGAGAAAGAAATGGTACTGGGGTGGGCACCTTGGTCCACTTAACAAATATTTAAAATAATATGATAATAAGTAGTTGTTTATTGTTTGATCAGTTTTTAAAACCATTGCAAACATCTACAAGACATTAAAAAACATATTTAAGAAAAGTCATTACATTAAAGTTTTGGAAATAAGCACATAAAACAACACAAAAAACAAGGAAATGAGCAGTAGATTGAATTATAAAAGGGACGTAGCAAATGACCATGTCCTTGGAATACACTATTCAGCAATATAAAATCTATCTACAATTTTGAGTTTGAAAATCATTATGTAGCCATTCTTTCCACATTATCCCCAACATTCAGTTTTGTTCTTTCAAAGTTGCCATTTCACGTGCCTTATATATATTAAGTATTAGCCAAATAGTATGAGAAAGTTGTAATAACCTACTAGCATATCAAGGTAAAATAGTAGTCCACATAAAATGGGATAAACAAATGTGGGTCCAAAACAGCAAGAAAAATGCTATGAATGGCTATTGGAAGTTTCCCGTGGAACCTCTATCTAAATGAGATGTACATCACCCTTTACAACAGGCTATGAGTATCTCAGTCTTACCTCAGTAGTGGGCAAGATTATGGAGGCACTCCTTAAGGAAAGGATAGTGCAACACCTGGAGTCCATAGGAGCACAGGATCCAAGACAGCATGGGTTTACAACAGGAAGGTCCTGTCAAACTAATCTCATAGATTTCTTTGACTGGGTAACCAGAGTGGTGGACCAAGGGGGAGCAGTTGATGTTGCCTACCTTGACTTCAGCAAAGCTTTCGATACTGTTCCACATAGAAGATTGATTAATAAGTTGAGTAGGCTCGGGGTGGATCAGAAGTTGGTCAACTGGGTGGCAAACTGGTTGACAGGCAGAAAACAGAGAGTGGTGGTAAATGGTATACAGTCAAAAGAAATGCAAGTCACAACTGGGATACCTCATGGGTCAGTCCTGGGTCCAGTCATCTTCAATATCTTCATCAGTGACATTGCAGATGGACCGGTGGGTAAGGTTCGTCTGTTTGCAGATGACACCAAGATCTGCAACAGAGTAGATGATCCAGCTGGGGTGGACAGAATGAGAAGAGATCTAGATAAACTAGCAAAATGGTCAAAAGAGTGGCAACTGGGGTTTAACGCAAAGAAGTGCAAGATCATGCACATAGGGAAGAGAAACCCTGAAGCCATCTATAGGCTGGGAGGGGAGTTGCTGGCAGTCACAAGGGAAGAAAGAGACTTGGGCATCATCATCACCGATGACCTGAAATCATCCAAGCAGACCACTAAAGCAGTAGGTAACGCTAGGGGGATGTTAGGGTGTATTAGCAGGGGTATCACAATTCAGAAGAGGGAGGTAATAATCCCTCTTTACAAGACACTGGTTAGGCCCCATCTGGAGTACTGCATGCAGTACTAGAGGCCACACCTTCACAAGGAGATTAACCAAATTGAGGCAGTCCAGAGAAGGGCAACCAAAATGGTGCAGGGACTGCATCAGAAAACATATGACAACAGATTAACGGAGCTCAATATCTATACCCTAGAGCAAAGGAGGGAGAGAGGTGATATGATAGAAACATTCAAACACCTTAAGGGCATTAACAAGGTGAAAAAGTCTAACATGTTTCAATATAAGAAAAATAGCAAGACAAGTGGACACAGCATGAGATAAGAAGGAGGCCGATTAAGGGGTAATGTGAGGAAGTTCTTTTTCACAGAAAGAGTGGTGGATGCATGGAATGGCCTACCTCAGAAAGTGGTGGATATGGAGACGGTGCATTGCTTCAAACAGGCATGGGATAGACATAAGGGAGCAATACAGATGAGTATGACTAGATAGGCCATTAACAGAGCAAAGGCCAATGGCACATTCATAAGGTAGAAAAAGAAATGGGCAGACTGGATGGGCCTTGCGGTCCTTATCTGCCATTAACTTCTAATTGGGGGTGGAGCTGAACAGTAACTCTGAAGCCACAGAGGCAGGCTTATAGTTAATATACAGGAGTACTCAGTCCCAAACCAAAATGGTAGAACTATGGGTTTTACATCCAAGGTAAACCAACCCATGTGGTAAGATGTAACCTACCAGCTGAGGGAATGTCCCAAGGGCACCATGTAGCACATGCTGCCCCATGCCCTAACTTATGACTCACCTGGCTGGTATTTCCTTCTGATCACCCCTTGAGGCATTAAATCTAGGGTCTTGTGAACTTTTGCTGCACCCAAATGATTTTGTTTCATGTTAATAAACCTATTGGCTGACATAATGCCTAGGCCACTACTACTTGTCCAAAGCTTCTATAGAGTCCCCTAATGTCCATCAGCAAAGGTATGGTGACTCCAATCCAGCAAGAAGTCCCACTGGGCTATCCCTTCAGGCCCCCCCCCAACAAAGCTACTACACCAGCCCTTTATGAGGATCCTCACTCTGATAACACATTACTGCCACCACAATCAGCCAAAATGCAGTATTAACTACTTATGCTCTTTATAATTCTAACCAATCATGAAAGGTATTCCTATAAATTGGTCTATTTTGAATAAGTAGCAGGATACAATAAGGTCTTGTCAACATTAAATTACTAAGTAAAGCCTACAGTAACTATGATTGTATATCTAAAATTACAGGTCACGTATGCATTAAACTTTATACATAAAATTATTTAGAACTACCAATAGAAGCTTCTGAATTGTACTGTCTTGGCCCTCTATAGCCTGAACTTCTTAAATGTTTTTTTGGCTCCAGACAGTTTATAGTAGACTAACAAAAATGGACATTGACCGTCATAGACTTTTGCAACCCCCCTGTTACCCGAGGTTACTAGAATTCCAGTTAGACCTAGTGGCAGGCAGGGGACAGGCAGCTTGTGAAACTCCAGTTAAATGGATTTCACACTGTCTCACTCTGTTATCAGTCTCAGCTGAGACTGAGGGATGACATCATTTTAGAACTGTCGCAGTTGCATAAGCCACACTAGAATGTTGCAGTTGGAGGTTAGAGTAGAACGTTAGGGAATTTGAAGTCAGTCTGTTGCAGTCTGTAGTAGAGGAAGGAGGTGCTCTGCTGTAAGCAGGCCCTCTGAGTTATAAGCTCTGTCAAAGAGCTATCTTTTTTTTAGAGGTGTGCGTTCTCATCTGGAGAGGAACACAAGAAGAGCCAAGTGAAGTGGTAGAGACTGCTTTCAGTGGTTCAGAGCCCCATCCCTGTGGGGATGGGGGGAAGGAATCAGCCTGTTTCCAGGGGCAAACTCCCTGGTCCTGCTAGGGAACAAGAAGCTGCCAGAGTTTAAGTTCGTACTGAGGCACCAGAATTTCTGGATGAGATTTCTTTGAAGAGAAAATGCCTGTGGGGTACCTGCAACCAAGGGGTGAGTTCGCTCTGCTAAAGGGCCAATGTGTTTTCACCTGAGACAAGATGAAACTAAAGTGACTATTACTGTGGGGTCAGGAAAAGACAGCCAAGTACAGTTTGAAAGATGTGGGGATTGGACTGCTTATCTCTGTGGGGGGTCTAGAGTAATGGACACAGCCACTTTTTAAGTATGTTCAAGTTCATCACAAATGGGATGGACAAACAGTAGATTGGATGTGACATACATTTAAAGAGAATCTACGCAGCAAAGTGTTTTTAAGGATGAGGTGTTACAGTCCAGAGAAATGGCTGGGTATGAATTATGGGCGCGAGTGGTGGGAGACCCCCATCAGTAGTAATCAAATTCACCTCTACGGGTTTGCTTTGGGACACCTGTGGCTTTCTTTCAGGTACTTGGCCAGTGCCTGAGAAAAGTACTCAGATGTGGGATTGATGAAGAAGATTCCCTGATGGAGCCAGAAGTGCTCATAGGAGGTTTAGGGAGCCACCAGTAAATGTTCCATGCTGTATGGAAAGTGTCCAAAAGGCTGGCAATGGAGCCGAGCCAGGGAAAACAAAAAAGAGTTGAGTTAGGGCAGAGTGCCCAGAGTGTTTTGAGACCTGAGGGTTTCAGTGGATGTGTTCTGATCTCCATAAATCTGCATTACCAGGAGTGTAGCCCCATGGGGGTCCATCTATGCTTTGTTATTCTGTTGGATGTGAATAAAAGCCACACTTTAGAATCCCAACTTCTGGTATTGGACATTACAGTTATTGCTTCCTGTGTCTGGAGTTACTTGGGTGCCCCTGACTGGAAGTCAAACCTAGCCAAAATACCGAGCAACAGTTTTCTCCCCAAGCCCAGGTCCCAGGTAGGGGGTTACATATGGAGGCACCACATAGCGCTAACACAAAAATACCACCAACCCGACCCCTGGGGTAATCCACCGGTTACAAAAATGGAGGTGACCCCTGGGATTTTGTTGAAATTTGGGAGAAAATGCAAGAAAGGTTGCTCGGATAGTGGCTAGCATTTTGGCTGTCTGGCAGTAGGTAGCCCAAAAAGCTGAAGCAATATAAACAAAATGTGCCACTGTGTGCTGCTGTCTATGTGCTGTTGTGATATTGCCAACTGTTTACCAAGGAGCAGTAAAGCCTGAGTGTGTATGCCCTTGTCCTGCATCAAATTACAGCGTTTGCCAGCTTTTAAAAGTGTTTGTGACAAAGAAAAGTGTGGAATACTGTGGGTAGCAAAAGTAAAATTGTGCCCTAGATGTTGGAAATGCTTTCTGCATGAACTGAGATACCGGTTGTGCTTAATGGCCATGATAAATGGTGGAAATGGGCTCTCGCCGAGTAGTCATTGAAGAAAAAAAAATGTGGTTTTGCAGTTTAAATTTTGCCTGCTCGATGATCGCCATGAGGAGAAGAGCATTCGAGAGGAAAGAGGCTCATTTGCATGGTGTTGAGTGATTGGTGAGACTTCAATCAGTCCCACCCCCAAGCCAGCTCTAGAGTGACTGCACAGCATTCGAGAGGGAGAGGGAGAGTGAGTGGAGTGTGCGAACTGGCTTACCAGGAGGAGCATCACGGTGACTGAAAGTGCTGTAAAAAGTTTAAAAACTGACTTTTCTGTTTAAATTTGGCTCAACCCGCATCTCAATCGATTGGACTGTGAGTGTGGTGTTCAGAGGGACGATTGTCAGGACTGCCAACCCCGCTTCCTTCCAGAGGCCTCCAAGACTGGCTGCAGGCCATTTTTCCATTGTAGCAAACAACTACTGAGAGCAGTGAGTACCAGCTAAATGAAACAGCTCAAAGTAAGTGATTTTGCCAAAACCCATCTGAATCTGTGTGTTAGCAGTGTAATCGCTTTGCAAAGAAGGACTGTGTCAGTTTAACTAGCTAAAAGCAAAAATTCTAAGCAACCGACTATGAGCATAATTATAGGTTCAGCGTCAGTATAATTTTCAAAGCCAAGTGAGAGACTGTGAGTTGTATGAGATATGCAGCAAGAAATACAGGCAATCCTGTGCTATGAAATACTGAGGCTTTAAGGGACTGTAAGCTAGAGCAATGTCTTCAGCAAGTGAAAAGTCCATGGTAAATCATCTAAATGTGCTAGCAGAAAGAACAGTGCAAGTTTGTGCAGTTTGAGCAAAGTTATCAGTAGTGTGTGTAAATCAGATGCGCAGTGGCTTGACCCAATTACAGAATGTTGATGCATAGGAGTGCTGCGCCGCCATTACAGGATGGGGTAGTTATGTAAACACAGCAGCAGAGGAGCCATTTTGAAAAAAAACTTTTCAGTGATGTGGGACTTGCAATAACAGTGACCGTTGTTTGTTTTTCTCTGCAGTCATGGCTTCAGGACCAGCCCGCTACCCGGATCATGCCTGGGCTGTGATAGCAGAAGTTAACAAGTTAAGAGACATTGAGAGATGTTACTAAGGAGGACGACTGCCTTCTCGTGTGGTGATTCCTGGATATCCAGTGCGAGTATGTTTGATGTGCTTAAATGCTGGAAGGGACATCTTCATGGTACCTCACTGTTCTGGGTACCTAGAGAAATATGGTTTGACAAAAGCACCCAAGAGTTGTTTGGCTCCCACATGGACAAAAGTTCAAGAATCTGCAGTTGGCAGCACACAGCACAAGGCGGAGCCTGTTGGAGAAGGCCCCTCAGAGGAGTGTGGCACGAAGCTAGAGGGTGCAGATTTACAGACAGAACAATGTGCTGATGTTTCAGAGTCTGAGTCACAGAGAGACATTTCAGAAAGAGCATCAGTAGACCCTTGGAGAGAGGAGCTTAGCCCAAGTCTCACAGGTGAAGATGAAATGAGGGAGGCCTTTGAATGGGAGGTTTCAACCTCCGTGCTCAGCAAAGAGTGGACAGTCTCAGGAGTGAGGACAACTGCTCTCTCCTGGGCACAGATTCTCAGTGAGGAAGAAGAAGAGGGGGAACCTATGTGGCCTTGTGAAAAAGGAACTGGTACACAGCCTCAAGCTTTTGCCTCAGAGGAATGCATGGAAGAGATTGGTGATTCCACTGCCCTGACTGTGCAAGAAGAAGCCGGGGATCCATTTTTTGTGTCGTTAAGAATGTGTAGCTGGCAGAACCAGGACTGGCCGCCTCCAAGCCAGGCCAGAGGTCTCAAGTTGACCAAAGCTAGTAAAGAGGAAAGACTGATTCATAGGAAAACGAATGAAATCTATGGGATGTACTTTCCTCGGAGAGTCTGTGAGGAGATTGAAAAAAGCAGGAAATCCTGGATTTGGGAAGAAGCAATGAAACATGTGCATCTTGGTGCAAACAAGCATGTCAAGAACAGAATGTTTCAAGAAAAATACAGCCAGTGGAAAAGAGGTAGGACACTGTTCGAATTGTGGATGGAGAGGGACATGAAACCTTTCACAGTATGAATTATGAGCGCCCAGATGGGGTGATAATTCAAGCACCTGACCCGTTGTGGCCACAATTGGCCACAATGCAAAGACTTTCCTGCGAATGTGCCCATGCCTACCAAATGGAAAGCAGAGCAGTGGTAGCCAGTGCTGCCACTCCAGCCATTGCCATACCTATGTTGTTCCGACAGTCTGGAGATCCAAGACTCAGGTGCCCCACATTCATCAGTTCTACAGTGTACTGGCCTTCCAGAATCCATTGACTGGCCCACCGTATGACTTCAGATCAAGAGAGGACACCAGTCCAGCTGTATCCTGATTCATCACCTGGGTATCGGATGACTTCAGACCAGTTGTTTTCCTTTTTGTTCCTGTTCCAAGGTTCCATCTCCAGAGATGACATCAACCCAGCAGTTTTCCAGATATGCCCTCCTGTCATTCCCGGAAGATGTCTTCCCAGCTGTATTGGAAGAATGCTGCCAGGGAGAGTCTTCGGCTGAGGACCAGGTGTGGTATCGTGTTGTTCTACAAGGGCCTGGTAAGTCCAGACTTTTCTATTTTTATGACAGTACAGTATACACCCTACACTAGCAGACTCCAGATGTTTGAACTGACCTCAAAGACTCTCCCCTTCGGGACTTTGGCCTGATAGAACTGTGCTTCACCAGGCTCCGGTCCAGGAAAGACTCTTTAATGGACTTGCCTTTGGGCACTGTGGTCACTAGATGGGACTTTTAGGGCACTCCATCCCCCAAATATGGTGTATTGTAAATAATGTCATTGTTTTCACTGTTTTTTCTACTTTTCTAAAAAAAAAATTGGGGGGGATTCTCCAGTGTTTTGATGGTAGGGGTTTAGATAGACTGTGTATGCAGATTAGGAGTGTATGCTGTCTTTCTTTTTCTTGCAGGTGTTCCTGAAGAAGATAAGAAGAGAAGACAAGAAGAGGAGGAGGGATTCAGCGGAGTTTCTCAGTAGTACTTTAGAGTGTAGTGTTTAAAGTACTGTTGTTGTTGATGTTGATACTGTGTGTAACTTTTCCTTCCACAGGTATGGTTGTGGGGGAGTGTCGGAGTAATGCATAGTGTATGGTATTAGCTCCTGGTGTGTGGTCGCATGGTGTTCAGGGTTGGGGAGAGGTGCTCTGTTTTGTTTTGGGAATTTTGAGTTAGAGGCAGACAGATTTTCCCTAGAGGGCTGGGGGGATAGACAGGCTGTGGCCCTGACCTATAGTAGGTGTTGCAGTACTGATCTATTGGGGCTATGCTCTGGACAGTTCTACTGGATCCACTAGGTACCCATAGTCAGCGGGTAGAGTAGAGGATGATGCATCAGCTGAAGGCCTCTAGGCCCTTAGTGTTGTCTGCCTGTGCTGGCACATGGTAGGGGAGAAGGTAGCGCTACCTCCCCGTAGTCAACACATGAGGTGAGATGGCCTAAGCCAGGTGACTAATGACTGCAAACAGTCATTTTCCTGGCCCAGGGTGAGTGTAACCCCCCTGTTACCTGAGGTTACTAGAATCCCAGTTAGACCTAGTGGCAGGCAGAGGACAGGCAGCTTGTGAAACTCCAGTTAAATGGATTTCACACTGTCTCACTCTGTTCTCAGTCTCAGCTGAGACTGAGGGATGATATCATTTTAGAACTGTCACAGCTGCATAAGCCACACTACAATGTTGCAGTTGGAGGTTAGAGTAGAACATTGTGGAATTTGAAGTCAGTCTGTTGCAGTCTGTAGTAGAGGAAGGAGGTGCTCTGCTGTAAGCAGAGCCCTCTCAGAATCAAGCTCTGTCAAAGAGCTATTTTTAAAATGTGTGTTCTCATCTGGAGGGAACACAAGAAGAACAGTGAAGTGGTAGAAGACTGCACTCAGTGGTTCAGGGCCCCATCCCTGTGGGGGATGAAAAAATCCTCCTGTTTCCAGGACAAACACCTGTTCCTGCTGAGGAACAAGGCCTACGAGTTTATGTATTGTGCTCAGGCACCAAGTTCTGGACAAGATTTCTTTGAAGAGAAAACACCTGTGGGGTACCTGCAACCAACGGGTGAGTTCGCTCTGCTAAAGGGCCAATGTGTTTTCACCTGAGACAAGATGAAACTAAAGTGACTGTTACTGTGGGGGTCAGGAAGACAGCCAAGTACAGTTTGAAAGATGTGGGGATTGGACTGCTTATCTCTGTGGGGGGTCTAGAGTAATGGACACAGCCACTTTTTAAGTATGTACAAGTTCAGCACACATGGGATGGACAAATAGTAGACTGGATGTGACATACATTTAAAGAGAATCTACACAGCAAAGTGTGTCTAAGGATGAGCTGTTACAGTCCAGAGAAATGGCTGGGTATGAATTATGAGAGCGAGAGGTGGGAGACCCCCATCGGTAGTAACCAAATTCACCTCTACAGGTTTGCTTTGGGACACCTGTTGCTTTCTCTCAGGTACTTGGCCAGTGCCTGAGAAAAGTACCCAGACATGGGATTGATGAGGAAGATTCCCTGATGGAGCCAGAAGTGCTCATAGGTGGTTTAGAGAGCCACCAGTAAATGTTCCATGTTATATGGAAAGTGTCCAAAGGGCTAGCAATGGAGCCGAGCCAGGAAAAATGAAAAAGAGTTGAGTTAGGGCAGAGTGCCCAGAGTGTTTCGAGACCTGAGGGTTTCAGTGTAAAGAGGATGTGTTCTGATCTCCATAAATCTGCGTTACCAGGAGTGTAGCCCCATGGGGGTCCATCTATGCTTTGTTATTCTGTTGGATGTGAATAAAAGCCACACTTTAGAATCCCAGCTTCTGGTATTGGACATTACAGTTATTGCTTCCTGTGTCTGGAGTTACTTGGGTGCCCCTAACTAGAAGTCAAACCTAGCCAAAATACCGAGCAACAATTTCCTCCCTGAGCCCAGGTCCCAGATAGGGGGTTACATATGGAGGCACCGCACAGCACTAATAACACAAAAATATCACCAACCCAACCCTTGGGGTAATCTACTGGTTACACTTTGATGGCAGATAAAGACCGTTTGGCCCACCTAGTCTTCCCATTTCCTACCTATTGGATAAGCAGCAGATTAGAGTTATCCAACACCCTACTTCCTCCTACCCCTCACTAAAATAGCCTTTTTTCTTTCCCTTGCATTCTTGGGTTACCCCACTGTTTTTGACCCCACAACCTCCTCAGGAAGGCCATTCCATGCGTCCACCACCCTCTCTGTGAAAAAGTACTTCTTCACTTTGTCCCTGAGCTGTCCCTCCTCTATTTTCAAATTGTACCCCCTTGTTCTTGTACATCTCTTTTTCTTAAAGATGCTCCCATCTTGGACTTTGTTGATTCCCGTGAGATACTTGAAAGTTTCTATCATGTCCCCCCTCTCCCTCCTTTCCTCAAGGGCATACATATTAAGCACTTTTAGTCTGTCTTCGTAAGGCTTCTGTTGCAGACCCTAGACCATTTAAGTTGCTCTCCTCTGGACTGCCTCCATCCTGTCTATGTTCCTGCCAAGATGGGGTCTCCAGAACTGTACACAGTACTCTAGATGGGGTCTCACCAACTGACTGTACAGAGGGATAACAACTTCCTGTTTTCTACTGGTGATGCCTCTCCCTATACATCTTAGTATCCCCCCAGCCCTCCTTACTGCCTTCTCACATTCCTTACCTACCTTAAGGTCATCTGATATGACTACTTACAGGTCCCTTTCCATTTGTGTTGTGTTAGTACCCCCACTACATACTCTTCCCCTGGGTTTTTGATTCCCAGGTCCATTACTTTGCACTTTTTTGCACTGAATCTAAGCTGCCATATTTTTGACTATTCCTCCAATCTTGCCAAGTCTCTTCTCATCCTTTGCACCCCTTCTTGTGTATCAACCCTGTTGCATATCTTTGTATCATCTGCAAAGAGGCATGTCTGTCCTTCCAGCCGCTCTGCAATGTCACCTATAAAGACATTAAAGAGGACCGTTCCCAATACTAAACCATGTGGTACCCCACTAGTAACACTCCTTTCTTCAGAGTATACTCCTTTTACTATTACCCTCTAGGTCCTGTTGTCCAGCCAGCTTGTTACCCAGGCTACCACCCTGGGACCCACTCCCAGGCTGGCGAACTTGGTTATTTAATCTTTTGTGTGGGACTACGTCAAATGCCTTGCTAAAGTCTAGGTAGGCCATATCCACAGCCTCTCCCTAGTCTATTACTTCGGCTATCCAGTTAAAGAAATCTATTAGGTTCATCTGACATGACCTTCCCACTGTGAATCCATGCTGCCTTGGGTCCTGTGCCCCACTGGCCTCTAGGTACTCAACAATTCTTTCTTTCAGAGGTGATTCCATCATTTTCCCTACCACTGAGGTCACACTAACAGGTCTGTAGTTTCCTGCCTCTGCCTTGCTCCCACATTTGTGAAGAGGAATCACATCCACCGTCTGTTATCCTTATAAAGTTGTAATCAGCTGCCACTTCCAAGAACCAGTAAAAAGAAAATTATTCTCATTGTTAGTTCACAGTTTATCACTCAAAAGCCTCACATAGCTCTAGTCCATGGTTAATTAGCCTTATAGTAGGTATTCCTTTGTGAATACAAAAGCAGAGTAAAAATTGGTCCTTAAAAGTTCTTAAAACTTGATCTGATCAGTTTGCAAATCCTTCTTCACCACTTTTTTTCAGCTTGACCACTTCCAACAAGTTTTCGCCAGGTAGCCACACCATCAGTTTTTACACTTCGGACCTGATTTTCAAAACTCTGATTTTGACTCAAGGTGTCTGCATCAAACAGAATTGATGCAAGGGGCACCTTGCATTAAAATTGAGGAGTTTGCAATTCAGGAAGGCCAGCTGCAGCAAACGGGACCACCTGCTTGCACAAGGGTGATACTGGGCTTCTGTTGGATGCTGGCTGCCACATTCCCTTAAATGGGATTCTGACAGCCAGTGGGACGCACCAGAATTTAGATTGCCCAACAGGTGGTCTAATGGCCCTTGCATCACCCCCACAGACAGTATGAGGTGGGAGCAGGGGGCTGGCCTGGTGCCCGGAGAAGTGGGCATAAGAGAAGTGCGATAAGCGATGCAGAGGACCACATCATTTGGTTGGGTGCAGAATGCACCAGGAATGGTGCCACCCACACTCTCAACATCTGCCCCATCTGCCTACTGGACCTACAGCAGGCACACCTGTTGGCAACATTGTGCAGGGCCAGGACATGTCCCTGTAACCCCCCCACCACCTGTCCCTCCTCCAACACTGCAGCCAGCGTCCATTCCCTGGGAATTTTGCTTGTCCCTGTGTTGTGCGTGGGGGTTAGTGATCCATGCCACTCTGCCTCACCCTCTACCAAACTGCTCCTGGGAGCAGCTGCTGCAACCAGTGGATGTTTGGTGCTGGGACCCATCCAGTATGTGAATCGGGCACAGGATCCCAGGCGAAATGAGGATCATGCAAGCTGCCATTTCTGCAGCTTGCACCGATCTTTGAGGATCGAGATCTTCATCTTTACAGAGCTCCTGTTTAACCTCCTGTAGCAAAGGTTTAACTGTGTCTTGTAAATCCAGCTGCCTTTGTTCCCACTCTTTCTTCTACTGTATTTTTATTTCCACCTTGCTGTCTGTGTTATGATATGTTCTAAGTGATATCATTAATTTTTTCTCATTGATGCTTTCTGGAACTTGTTTGAGCTTTTGGATACTCTCCTGAAGCACAATCATGTTTGCTGCTAGCTACGTGGCCCATGTGGAGGGGGGTGTTACTCTTCATTTGATTTCTGGTCCAGTTTCTCTCTTATAGCTGATTCCTCCTCTGGTTCTATTGGATCAAAGTTATCATTTGAAGCTGATGTTGAAACTGGTGGACCTGCTTTTGGTTTTTCATTTTTATTACCATTACTTGCAGCTTCTTTGTTTTGACTTTTGTTTGCTAGCTTAGTGGCATTAGTATCTTGACTATCATCCATTGTAGAACTTCAGCTAGCATTTTCCTCTACTTAGTTCTGGTTCTGATTTTTGCTTCTCTTTTCCTCCCTTTTTCCTCTGATTCATTTTAAATTTTTTGAGCCACTGTTGTCCAAGTGAGAGTGTCTACTGTTAAATTTAAGATGGGTTTGCTTTAATGTTGTCTGAGATACTATTCTGCTATTTCATTTTTTTACTGATGTGGTTGTTGAACTGCTCAGAGCTTTACTGCTACTTGCTATTTTTTTTTCCGAAGACTTCAGGAATTTGCTCAAACTTTTTTCTCTAGGTTTGGATGTTGTTGTTGAGATCCTGAGCCCGATTCACAAATGGGAATGCAGGGCTTACATCAAGCCCTACGTCAAACCCGTTTTTTTGGTGCAGCTGTGCCAATCACTTTGCCACAAAATGTGCCTGATTCAATAAGCTTGGGTGCATTTGGAACACTTTTCCCAATTTATGGCAGCTTGCACCAAATATTTGGTGCTGGGAATTGGGGGGGGGGTGGAGCAGTAAGATGACGGCAGTGCTGCTCTGCTCCACACTGCTCTCCTCCTTGTAGAAAATGTTCTGGGATATTTTTAGTAACTGAGCCCTTCATTAGCAATTTTGGGCTGCTTATTGATCTTTTTAGAAAGATAGAAGTGCTTGTCGGAGCTGACTTCGGAAAAATCTGCTATGCTGGGACAGCGAGGATGCTGAGCAACCAAGTTACGAGCCTCGGTGGTTCTGTTTCCTTTTGTGGGGATTGACAGCACTTTTACTGCTTAAAGACACAATTAATCACAAATAAGGTCTCCTAACATTACCTGGGACAGAAGGGTCCGTAATTCAATAGTACAAAATAAACACTTCTTGTGTCTGTTTGATTCCACAGCTCAATTAGTTTACATGAAAGATCAAGAGCCTGAACAGGGAATGTTGGAGCTTGCTCAGAAGCGTGCCAGACCCAACAAACTGGATAGAGATAGCTCCCAGAGAAGTACGAGGGGTTGGAAATGTACAAGAATCTATAGAATGCCAGTGGACCCCAAATAAAAGTTCTGCTGATGACTTAGACTCCCAAACCAAGAAAACGGAGTTAAGTCTGGTAGCATTATAGCAGGTATCGTCTTTTAAATTTTACAAAGGTGCTCTTGGCAACTTATGGAAGCTGTCTGTAGGGTAATTTCCCCTTAAAAGGTACTCTTTTATTTTTCCTCATTCAATGGAGAACTATTTACTATTTAGTCTAGTTAATGAAGAAAGATAACAGTCCTAGATGCTTTAAAAACTATTTCAGTTTTGTTTTTCTTGCATAAGGAGAAATGTTACAGCTTCCAAAATTTTGTGGAACTATTGAACTTGAGTTTTTCTTCTAATCAGCTGCATTTGAACTTTACTGACATTATTCTGATGTTCAGTATAGCAAACAAGGGAACTCCTATAGCCGCAAAGAACAAAGCTAAACTGGGTTAATTAGACTGGTTCTGTTTGGAGTCCTTGGTGTTTATACTTCTGATGCTATTCTTTGCAAGAATTACTTTGGACCACATGAAAATGAATTTTGTGGCACTGAACCTTGTGTAAGCAAATACAAAAAATCTGAACTCAAACCCAAGCTCAGTCTGAAACTCATTGACCTATTTGAATTGGTCGAGCTAACTGAATTACCACTGAGTATGAGTCAGCTTTCATTGAACTTGGTTTTATAAAGAAGCATCCTGATTTATCTTTTACAGGTGGACATGAGCTGCTGAACAATCATTATAAATTGTTAGCTCATACAACATAGCCTAAGTTTTTTTTTTTAATTTCTACACTATTTTTTGTTCATTTTGCCTCATAGCGCATACGGAGTTTGTAAAACCTTGTCATTTTACAAATGAATAATTGTCGGATACAGTACAAAGTCTAAATTACAGCAGGACTGTCAATCTTAGGAATTAGATAAAGAAAAGAACAATATGTGCTGAGCTTTCAGTTTACAACAATTTTCTATTGTTTATTAAGTATTTACCTGCTGGGGGATATATGTGTTTATACTCAAAGGAGAACTGCATAAATAGGGGATTTTGACTAATTATAATTACGGTGAGGGAACATGAAATTATTAATGAGGTATCCAGTGATGATAGCGACTATAAATTAGCTACTCTCAAAAGAGCAACTCATTTACAGTACTACACATGTGAGCTACCCTGTAAGGCTAGTGACAGAATGTGAAGGCGAGAGTAGGGATGAGTGAGGGAGGGCAAGGGCAACCAGAAGGGGAGGTATAGGGTGAAGAGTTTGTGTGGGGTAATGTAGCCTGCTGCCACCGAGCTAGCTTTGTGGTGTGGTGGTGAGGGTGACTAGCTTCGGTGTAGCAGGTGCTGGGTTTGGGGCTAGGGTTTGGGAAGCATTTTGTTGCTGCTACTAGATTTTTGTTTTTTGGGGGGATTTTCTCCCCTTCCCTTACATACAACCCCTTGGAGTTGGTTATATAAAGTCAAGGGGGGTGTGGGGGTGCATCCTCCCCACATAAGTCCTATTTCAGTTGCTGGATGTTTTATCGCCAACAAGTGTACATCACCGTTGTGCTTTTTAGTGATGTACATGCGCTATAATGACAATCACTGTTTTGCGATAGCCATTATGACATGAAACCATTAATGCAGTTTTGCAAAGGAAAGTCTTGGGGCTTGATTCTCAAATGAGGCTTAAGAGTGGTACAAAGTGCGTCGGATGCGCCATGCACCAAAGTACCCTGCGCCATCGGCAGTGCACCCAATTCAGCAACAAATGCACCATGCGCCAAATACAGTGGGCATGGTGTAAGAACATACGGTACCTCATATAAATAACATAGGCAGACTGCATGGTGCATGTAGCATCAACACGCAGGAGCAGAATCATGGGTGAACCACAGAGGACACAGCAAGGAGAGAGGGGGAAGACAACCCCAGAACGCAGGGAAAAAAGACTGGACACTCCAGGAAGAAGAACTTCACTGACCAGGAGACAGACATCCTCCTGGATGCAATTGAGGCCCAGGTAGGTGGGTATGTGGGTAACAATAGCACATGTGCTTGATGTGCAATGGTGCTAGGATGTGACATGAATGTGGCATCCAACAGAAAGACCTGCTACTGTCCTGGGGAGGGGACCAGAAGGTACGGGCACAGCAGCAGAAAGCATGGGTGAGGTAGCAAGAATGGTGAATGCAGCAGCCCCCTGCTGGTGCAGTGTGAGGGAGCTTCAGAAGCGGCACTGTGACATCAAGCACCATGTGAAGGAGAAGGCAGCCCACAGCAGGCGCTGCACAACAGCAATGGGTGGAGGACCCACACAACCATGGCCCCTCAGCAGACACGAGGAATTTATAGTGACACAGATCATCACACGCAGCATGCAGGGTGACACTGAGCTGGACCTGTATAGGCAACAACATGCACAAGGTAAGCACTGGGCATGCATGAGGTGGGTGACACCACCAAGCAGACAGCAGACATGGCACCACCAGTGAAGGCTGATGCCCTGCATGGCCAACAAGGACACACAGTGCAAGGACCCACAATGGATAGTGACTCGGGGGGGCAGGGACAGAAGGACACAGTGATGGCCTGGTCCACCATGCAGAAGCATGGGATGCATGTGGCAACCCCTCCACTGGGCACCACAGGCTGGGCATGCACTGTGGCAATAGACACATACCAGGGCATGTGGACCAGATGTAACCCACTGGGCATATCTGCCTGTATACCCAGCAGGTGACCAGAGAACACAGACTGGAGGACGTGCCACTGCCAGGCGGCCCACACCACCACAATGCCATGCTGTGAACAACAGTGACAGTGATGCATCAGACTAGCACAGCATGGACAGCAATAGTGATGATGAACAACAGCAGGCATCCGCCAGTGACAGCACAGTGAGCCAGGCCCAGTGGAGGGAGACGGGTTGTGAGGCCTGAGAAGGACAGGGAAGTGACTCTGACAGCAATGCCATGCTGTCCAACAGCCACAGTACCACGGGGCACAGCACACCAGCGGGCACAACAGCAGACTAACAACAGACCATGGCAGACACTGAGTGGTTGGAGGACAGTAGGGATGGCAGTGTTGCGGGACAGGCAGACAGTGTATTCACCACCAGAGACCATGATGTCCAAACACACAGCACTGCAGAACAGGCCCCTGGAAGTGCAGGTGGGACAGGCCAACAAGGTGCAATGCCACTGCCATTGGATGATGACCTCGGGGACAACATGTCTCGATACTGCCAGGATGTCATGTTCACCCAGGAGGCAGCACAGCATGAGCTGGTTGGGATACACGACAGCATTTGTGACCACACCACTGCCATGGTAGCACACATTGGACAGCTGCAGCTGACAGTGGCAGACATCCACGCAGCTGTGATGCATGGGATACAGGAAGGGGCAGGTCAAACAACGCAGACAGCAAGGCTACTCCAGGACATACAGCTGTGTGTTGTGCACCAAACAGATGCCATAGAAAGGCAGACCACTGTCATGGAATGCAGCATTGCACTGCACATCACCCAGATGGAGGCAACAACAGCAATGGCCACAGCACAGCAGGAGATTGCAAGATGCATGCAACAGCATACAGCCAGTATGGCAATGGTCCCACAGTCATGTAAGGAATGCAATGTGCAGCGGCACTACAGATGGGCAGGTGACGAACAGCACAGCATGGAACACACAGCAGATGTGACTCAGCATGAGTCCCACAGGGGCATACAAGATGTGAGACAGAGCCGTGAGGGCACACAGGGCACGACACAGCCAGCGATACCCACAGGACAACAGCTGGCAACAGTGTTGACACAGCACATGACACTCACAGCTGGACCTAAGGACAGGGTGGTAGGTGACACGGATGGCCGTCACGGAGACAAAGGGGAACAGCAACAGGATGACAATGCCACTGAGGACAGACATGTGGGCATGTCAGACAACAGGGATGGGCTGGTGGCATGCAGTGATGCTGGCATTGACAATGGACATGGCACAGTGGGGCACACACAGCAGGGAGCCACAGCTGGACAAGACATGGAAGACACCTGCAGCAACACATCCATGAACATAGCAGAGGAGGTGCACAGGCACATGGGGTAGTGGAACAGGAGGTGCAGATGGGGCAGGACGTACACCTGCAAGACAGTGCTATGGTGCAGGCCGGCCACACACAGATTATAACGGGGCTGGGCAACAACATGGATATGCCAGCACTCAGTGCAGCACAAACACCGGCACAGAGCACAACATCCCAGTCCTGAGGCCACAAGAGGAGCCACACTGATGCAGGTGGAAGGGCCTGTAAGGGGTGGATGGCCAGGCAAGGACCAGCAGCACACCACAACTGTCACAGAGACACGGGGTGCACACAATGCTGGCTGACCCAGGAGCACAGACAGGGTGTAACACACAGTAGGATAGAAACATAGAAACATAGACTTTGACGGCAGATAAGGACCACTTGGCCCACCCAGTCTGCCCATTTCCCTACCTATTGGATAAGCTGCAGATTCTAGTTAACCAACAGCCTACTTCCTGCAACCCCCCACTATAATTGCCTTATGTCTGTCCCATGCATGTTTGAATTCCCCCACTGTTTTAGACCCCACAACCTCTCCAGGAAGGCGGTTACATGCGTCCACCACTCTCTCCGTGAAAAATAATTTCCTCACATTACCCCTGAGCTGTCCCCCCTCTAATTTTAAATTGTGCCTCCTTGTTCTTACACATCTCTTTTTCTGAAAGATGCTACCCTCCAGGACTTTGTTGATTCCCTTGAGGTACTTAAAAGTTTCTATCATGTCCCCCTGCCCCTCCTTTCATCAAGGGTATACATATTAAGCTCTCTCAGTCTCTCTTCATATGGTTTCTGATGTAGACCCTGCACCATTTTAGTTGCCCTCCTCTGGACTGCTTCCATCCTGTCTATATCCTTGTGTAGATGAGGTCTCCAAAACTGCACGCAGTACTCCCAGATGGGGTCTCACCAACTGTCTGTATAGAGGGATAATCACTTCCCTTTTTCTACTTGTGATGCCCTCCCTATGCATCCCAGTATTCCCCTGGCTTTCCTTACTGACTTCCCACATTGCTTACCCACCTTTAGGTAATCTGATATGACTACACCCAGATCCCTTTCCATTATTGTTGTCATTAGTACCTCCCCTGCTATTGTGTACTCTTCTCCTGGATTTTTATTTCCCAGGTGCATTACTTTGCACTTCTTTGCATTGAATCTAAGTTGCCATATGTCTGACCATTCCTCCAACCTTGCCAAGTCCCTTCTCATCCTTTCTACCCCCACTTGTGTATCAACTCTGTTACAGATCTTTGTGTCATCTGCAAAGAGGCATACCTTTCCTTCCAGACCCTCTGCAATGTCACCTATAAAGACGTTAAAGAGGACTGGACCCAGTACTGAGCCCTGAGGTACTCCACTAGTAACCCCCCTTTCTTCAGAATGTGTTCCATTCACTATTACCTCCTGTGTCCTGTTGTGCAGCCAGTTTGCTACCCAGGCTACCACCCTGGGACCCACTCCCAGGCTGGCTAACTTGATTATTAATCTTTTGTGCGGGACTGTGTCAAATGCCTTGCTAAAGTCTAGGTAGGCCATATCCACAGCCCTTCCCTGGTCAATTACTTTGGTCACCCAGTCAAAGAAATCGATTAGATTCATCTGACATGACCTTCCTGCTGTGAGTCCATGCTGCTTTAGGTCCTGTGCCCTGCTGGCCTCTAGGTACTCAACAATTCTTTCTTTCAGAAGTGATTCCATCATTTTCCCCACCACTGAGGTCAAACTAACAGGTCTGTAGTTTCCTGCTTCTGCCTTGCTGTGCAGAGCAGCAACATGGCGGTACAGCCAACATGTACTGCACAGAGTCGGACTCCTGCCACTGTAGGCCGTAAGGGTAGCCAGCACACACACAGGAGTAGGAAGCACACATCATGCCAGGTATGTACACCAGACGGGGGGCTCAGCTTGACTGCAGTGTCCGCCACTATTTATTTTATTTTATTTATTTGTTTTTGTTGCACTGGGCCCGTGTCCAAACCATACCCTGAGCACGCCCCCCCACCCAAACACACACCACATATGGTGGCACACATGTGCCCGTGCATGTGTGGTGCATCCACATGTACCCCATGTCCCATGTACAGTGCCCATGGCCATTACCCACTCAGACATGCCATCAGAGTAGGGGACACATACACATACACACACACACACACACACACACACACACACACACACAAGCCAGCAGCCTGCAGCCCGCCACCATCCACACAACAGCAGTATGCACAATGCCAACCCGTACAGCACGTGCAGGACACCTGTACAACCCCCAATGCCTGCCCTGGGAACAGTGGCCTGCAACCGTGTGTGTACACCATGGCATGCTCAACACCCATTGACACCACACACCCACATTCTGTGCACCACTGACTACCGCCAACCAGGTGTGCCCTCCAACACACTCCTGTTCCCAGTGTGTCCAGTGGGTGCACACACTATGTTGGGGTGCACCACCACAGGCATGGCCCCTGGCGCACACAGCACTATACCCTTCCATGGTGCTAGGCATGCTTTCACACCCAGATGCATGGCCTGTGCAGGACTATTGCCACCCCACCACACATGGTGTAACACATACAACCCACTGCCAGCACACCCACACACAGTACCTGACATGTGACACGCCACCACATCAGGCATACAGAGATGCACAATGCATTACAATGGATGGGCACTGTGGTATGCCACATACCGTGACACACCATACAGCCCCACCATGGAATTGTGTACCACATGTATGGTACTGTGACATGCACAACACATGTAGGCTCAAACCATGGTGTCCCACCTTATTGACTGGTGGTTTGGCTTACCCACTGCGGCATGCCACTGTGGAACTAAGAGGACCCTAATACTGGGTGACACTGACCCACAGGGATACAGTGTTCTGACACTGTGCCCAGCATGTGACACTACCGATCCCTGTGACGCATAGTGCGATGTTGGCATGCAGTGCACATCACACGGCATAGGATGACAGTCCCTGGTGTCCAGATTTGGGCCTGTGTATGCCCTTGTGGGCAGGTACTCACACACTGGCTGACACTGACCTGCACACAACATATTCAGATGTAGGGCATGCACAGTAATGAATGACACACGTACACCGCATAAACATGGAATAGCAATGCATTATGCACAACAAAGCAATACACACCAAAAACTGTGATGACATTTGGATTGGTAAATAATGCAGTGGGCACAGCAACTCACACAGAAACAGAGGTGGAACAGTGTAACAATTTACAGCATTGCACACTGTGTTTCCCACAACCTGAAGTAACATGCACCTGTGTACAGGCTACACTATGTGCCCTGTCCGTAGCATGTCTGCCATGTAGCATGTAACAACCTGGACAATTTTGCAGTCACATGTCCAGCAGTCAATGTCTGCCAGTCTGTTCCAGGTACTCCAGCAGGTCATGCATAGCAACATTCATCATGGACAGATGCCTCGCCAGGGGCCTGACACACATGCTGAGTGCAAAATCACGGAGGGTGGGCAGATGCAGATGTATGTCAGCATCGCCTCCAGCATCCATGTCCAGCGATGTGTCATCGCCACTCACAAGCTGCACAGGTTAGAGTCTGAGGGCAGGTCCCACAGCCCCAAGCACAGGGGTGGCACTATCATCATTCTGGCCAGCACTTGCCTGTCCAGCCACATCCAGGGTGCCGTCACCCGTGGACATGTCCGCTGTGTCATCATTTGCAGACTGGCCCACAATACCATTGTCCAGCTCCATGTGTTGAGGCTGCTGCTCCCATTCCACTGGGTCAGCCTCCTCCTATGTACTGTACTCTGTACCCTCCTGCAGTGACACCTGCTGACCGCCCTGAGCCATCCTCCTAGTTTTGGCAGCATATGCCTGTGCTTCAGCCCACTTCAGGCAGCGCACCACTCGCTTAAGGGCATGCCACGGTGTATCACGTCCCTGCTGTCTCCTATGCACATTGGCAGTGGCACCTGAAATACACTGTGACAGACTGTGAGGAACTGCAATGTGTGTCCACACCTACGTGTCACCAGACAATATATGTTGTCCAGACTGCAAACACAAGGGTGGCATGCCATCGACATGCCATGCCACGTGTTGTGCAAGCCATGACATGCACCAATTGTGTATGGGGCACACTCCCACACATGGTGTATGTGCCCTACCCCATCTGACAGCCACAGCTGGCATTGCTGGCCATGCTGCTGTGTGCGTGCATGCGTGCGGACGTGCGTGTGTGTGTGTGTGTGTCTGCTGCATCATGTGCTGGCCATGCATGGCTCTATCGGTACCATCGTGTGGCCTGTCATGACATTGTGCAGTGCACATGCAACACATGCATGGCACCACTGCATGTCAGCAGGGGCATGATGGTGTCCAGCCCTGTGTCTGCACTCCATACCATGGGAGTCACCTGTGCTGCCTGGCATGCCCATGTGTCCCCCATGTGTGCTACTGCAAACATGTCACTGGCACATGTTGCCTGTATGCATGACATTAGACACGGGTTGCTGCCTGGATGACTGCAGTGGCTCATGTGGCCTGTAGGCACAGTGATGCAAATCTGGCTGACTAGTGTGCATCACTGGGCCTAATGATGCCACAAGCACTCACGGTACTTGGCTGCTGCCATGCCTCCCACCTTCAAGATGGGCCCTACACAGTGGCCTATATTGCTGCATACATGTCATGTCAGCTGTACACCCACCTTGGCAATGTTGTGCTCCGTGGGGTCCTTTTCTCTCTCCACCCTGTCCATGTCTCCTGGGCCTCCCCTGCCCTTCGGTGGTGCTGCCCTCTCCTGCAGAGAAATAATGGAGCGTGACATCATCATTACTCAGCTGTGCATCTGTGGTCACTGTGGTGTGCTCTGTATCAGTATTGGTTGTGATTACACATACCTGGCTGCCTTGGCCATCCTCCATGTATCTGGACATCTGCGTTGTAAGCCATCCTCCACAGGTGGGCCAGGAGCCGACCCTCCCTCCAGACAAGGTCATTCCACTGGAGCCTGACCTGCCTCATGGGCCTCCTGATACCAGACACTGCCTGGAGCCTGGTACCAATGGTGGACCACATGCTTTCCCCGTCTGAGAGGCTAGATTGCTGCCCTCCCCATGGGAACAGCACCCTGGTCCATTGCTCAGCCAGGCTTATGAGGAGCACTGTCTCATCATCAGAGTAGTTAGGTGCCCTGCTCCAATGTGCCATTGCTTCTGGGATTGCCACCTGTTGTGTGCTATTGGTATATATTGATCCCCTGACTGCCTATGCACTGTATTTGCCAGCAGTTGCTTGGGCTGCACTGTCCTGTGTGGCCTACTGCTTATGCAACTGCTGTCCTAGCATGTGCTGGTGGCTGTGCTGCATGTGGGCTGTATTCCTTTGTGTTCACATGGCTCTGACCACGTGCAATGCATGTTGCATAGTCCAACAGAAAGCAAGCAATGCAGGTTGTGTCTGTGTCATCATCGCATGTGGCAGCCACATCAGGCATGCTGCAACACACCCTGCATCACCAGGGGTGCTTTTCCCACACGCTGCATGGTGTGTTGATGCACACTGTATCTGTTTCAGGTACCACATTGGTGCTGGGGGAGTCTGCTTACTGTACCACTATGTGCCACTCCACATGGCATGCCCTATGGGTATGCCACTACCCAACCATTTCCTGCAGCCACAGGTGCACTGCACCTGGCTATGTGCCACACCTTTGGTTGTGCAGCATGATGTGTGCAACCACCCACCCACATGGTTCTCCCTGTCGCCGTTGGGCCTGCTCCTTGCACCCAACACACAATGACATTGCATGGGGGCAGCAGCACTGATATGCTGTGTGTGGCATGGTGGCACTGTTAAGCTTTACCCAACCCATGCTGTCTACATGGCCCACCTAGTGCTGTGGCTGCAGTGCCTGGCACTCAACACATCCCGCCATGCCAGTCACCATCTCTGACATACGTTGCTCATCCACCTGTTCCACATGCTTGCAGTGCCCACCCAGCCACACATGCTGCTGCCAGTGTCACTGTGACTTGCGCTGTCTGGGTCAGCACACAGGCAACGGGCACTTCTTTGTCACCAGTGCTGCCACTGCCTGTCTGCGGGCCCAGACAGTGACACCTCCGTATCACCGCAGCTGTTCCAGTCCAACAACAGTGTGTGGCCAATCAAATGTAGAAAGTTTATTTGTGAGCATTTGGTCATTTATGGGTATTGAGAACCCCATAAGGAGTCCAAGGGGGGAAGATTATAATAATGTGTTACTAAAAAGAGAACAATATTACATTTTTTCAACAGGGGGATATGAGAAACCTGCTTTAAATAAAAGCATCGAAAAGGTAAAATGATTTTAACAAAGAAGACCATCTTTCTTTTTTAATGTTTTAATAGAATTTTTTTACACTGAGGCGGCCTGTCGGCGCAGTGGTTAGTTCTGCTGGACGCGGTGACCTGGGTTCGGGAGCGGACTCGGGTCCCGGAGAGACGGCGGGGGAGAGGATCAAGCGTCTCATGACTGCTCTCCTTCTCCGGGAGGTGCGGTATTCACCGGGCTAACACGGCAGCTGCCACCTGTGGGTGGCCACCCGAGTTCCGGCCGCACTTGGCGGCGCCCCCCCATGCCCGATCATGGGCATCTGTGTAAAATTAGAAATACGTCCTATATCCCTGGTGGTCCAGTGGACTGCTAGCTGTACCAATTGTGGGCATGTGTATAAGAAAGATAGAAGTTCCAATATCCCTGGTGGTCCAGTGGACCGCTAGCTGCTCGATCGCGGGCATTTTTAAAAAAACAAACATGTCCAATATCCCTGGTGGTCTAGTGTACCCCACCACCCCACCCACCCACTGAATCTCACTGCCCAGCTCCCCCCAGTCAGCCGGCGAGCGGCAGCACCCCACCCGCCTGCCACCCTGCCGTCTGCCAACTAACACTGTCGGTAGGGCTCTATGCCCATTGGTTCTGGCGTGAGCCAATGGGCATGCCTTTCGTACCATACTACACATTCAGATATGTGATTGATTCATTCCATATCTGGAATGTACTGATATATATGGGCTGCCGCCCGTGGCTCACGCTCTGAACCATTGGGCATACGGTCCCTACCGGCGGTGTCAGTCAGCGAGGCAGTGGGGCAGCAGCGGTGGGTGCTGCTCCCGCCAGCAACCGGGGAGGGGGGTGGTATTCAGTGGGCAAGTAGGGTGGGGGCACCCTAGACCACCGAATATTGACATGTTTGTTTTTAAAAATGCCTGCGATCGGCAGCTAGCGGATCCACTGGACCACCAGGGATATTGGAACTTTTACCTTTTTTATAGATATGCCCACAATCGGGCAGCTAGCGGTCCACTGGACCACCAGGGATATTGGAACTTCTACCTTTTTTATACATATGCCTGCGATCGGGCAGCTAGCGATCCACTGGACCACCAGGGATATAGGACGTATTTTACACAGATGTCTGCGATCAGGCTGCAGGGGGCATCAGTCCCCGATGACTGCTGCCTGGCAGGGTGCCAGACGCAAGTCATCGAGGATCAGCACACCTGCATGCAAATGGGGCCATAATGACATGCAAATGGCCCCATGTGTGCCTTGCATACATTATGGCCCCATTTGCATGTCAACTTTTGAATATCGCTAGTGCTGTGCATGGCACAGTGGAACTTGCGCTAGCACATCTCCATGCTCCACTCTGGTTACTTGTGCTGGGGCAGTCCCACTGTGCCATGCACACTGGGGGTGGCCAGGGTGCGATATTCAAAGCTGCTGAGCCATGGCGCAGCTCCGTTGAATATCGCCCAGTCCACACCCCTGTGCAGCCAAGTTGAGCTGCGCCCATGCTTGTGCCATGGCCTGGCACAGTTTGAATATCTGGGCCTGTGTATTTAATTGGTATTGGTATGTGGATACGTTATCCTATGATTAAGTGCCAGGGGGCGTAAAAAGCATTAGGAGATTTTGTACTGCTGAGAGCGGGCAGCAGTTCACATGGAAGTATTGTACACTTTAATTGACTAAAATGAAGCACTGCTTGCACCTTTGAATGAGGACTTGCTTCCAATCTGTGGTATACTGAGACACTGTGGCAATCCTGTGAGTAGCCTGTGCTGGGGTTTATTTAATATACAGTATGTTGTACTAAATGGACTACTGTTTGATATTCATCAAGTCAACATGAATAGACCAATTAGAAAGATATGCCATTCAGCTGCTGTTGATATCTAATGCTGTGACTGTCACATATTGTTTTACTGCAATATTTTTGCGTTATTGTATACATTAGGTGTTTTTCTTCTTTTTAATTGTAATGCCCCAGATGGTCAAACAATAAACTGAAACTGAACCATAATATTTGGCGCAAGCCCTGTTAAAAGGGTAACCAAGATTGCCACAAGTTAGACCAGAAAAAGATGGTCTACCTTGTGGCAATCAACACAGGGGAGTAAGAATCCTAATTGCTGGTCAAGGAATACCACAAGCCCTGAGAGATGTATGTTCGACACTCCTGCAGCTTGTGGCATTCCCGGAATGTTTGTGAATTGACCCACCTCTCTTTATACTGCTCTCATGCAAATTGTCATTTACTTCCTGCATGAATTTAGCCAGAATTACTTTGCATTCTGATAAATGTCCATGTTTTTTTTTCTATATCCTTTATTTTACTTAAAATTAACTGTTAGTTTCCTTTACAGGTTTTTTAGAAGTTCAGACCCTGTTCTCTGCTTTAGTCAGTATTAACAATCAATGGCAACAATGTTATATTGTTAATAAATGCTTGATTTTAAGCCCATGTCTTGTGTTTTGTTTCCTGAAAATTTCATGCAATTTCATTTTGTGGTTTTCTGAAAATTAGCATTTCTTTGCCTGCTCTGCATCAACTGAAAACAGTCATGATGTTTCTTTCTCACTGAGTCAGCTGAGGAGTTGCTTCCCAGGTCTCAGACCCATCCAATCAGAGCAAGCTGTAGAGTCAACTGCTTCTTATCCAAGGTTTTTACTAACACAGTCTCTGGTCTGTGTTTCGGTATATTAAAATGTATCATTCTCATCATGTTTAAAGTGGATTATTTGTATTTATAATGTTGAGTTGAACTGCTATGAATGTGCCTCTCTGGAGATAATTTTTTTGTTTTGCATCATATATTTATTCAGGTTTTTCTTATTACATTAAAACCTAAAAAAAGGTAAACGTACAAAAACAATTCATAACTTATATACAGAAAGATCCAGTTTCCTTAATTTATCATAAATTATGTGATACAATAAAAAGGAGACAGTGATGACAAACATCCATTCAACATATTCAATAATAAGTTACTTACAAGGGCAAAAAATTAGAAAAGGAGTCAATCTGAATCTATATAATTTAGCATCTTCAATAGTCCACACCTATTCCCCCTCATGTCCAGCCTTCTCCCAATATCAGATTTTCTGCAGGTGAAAGAGAACTGAGGTAAGGTTGCCATACGTTATAAAATTGCTCTCCTCTATCCCGCATAACACAGGTCAGTCTTTCAAGAGTGAGAGCCTGTTAACACTAGTGTTTTCCATTGTTGTACAGTGGGTTTAGCTGTAGACACCCATGTATTTAAGATACAATGTCTGGCCATTACAAGCATAACCCTGAGCCATCCAGGCAAAAGGGCCCAGTCTGCCTCCCCCAATTCCTCCATACCGAATAACATTACCATAGGGGTCCTCAGGAGCCTCCTACCCGCAAGAGTCTGAGCCTCCGCCAACACCTCCATCCAAAATTCCTGTAGAACAGACCATGACCAGAAGTTGTGGTAATAGGAGCCTATGCCAGTGCCGCATCTAGGACAGACCGGGGAGACCACAGAGTTAAATTTGTGAACAATCAGTGATGGGCAATATAACCTATGGCAAAACTTATAAAAATATTCTTTATATTTATTACAAATCAGGATGCCCTGATGCAACTGAATCATCATTCTCCATACCATCTCATTGAGTGGAATCCCCATATCCTTCTCCCACAATTGTCAAATTTTCTGGGTCATATCTCCTAATTGTTGCCTACCTGCTCTGGCTACTCTTCTTATTGTACCTTTAGGATTACATCTCCCATCCTGTATTACTTGTTCCACTTGCCCTATTGTATTGTCTATGTCCTGCCTCCTCTCCAAGGCCCTGCAATACACCCTTATCTGTAAATAATGAAAAAAGTGTTGGTGTCCCAGTCCTGTTCTAGCTCATATTCCTTCAAATGAGTCCAGTCCCTCCCTTGTGTACAGATCCCTTAGGCACATTATACCAGCAACTTCCCATTCCTTAAATCCATGGTCCTACAGGCCCGGAACAAAGAAGGGGGTTCCCAGACACTGGCAGTAGCAAGGTCTCCTCCACTTCCTCCCCCCCCCCCCGATGCCTCAGGCATCTCCAACCTTCTAGAACTGATTTAACTAGCGTGTTCGGTCTCGACAGGGTCACATATGCCTTATACCCTTTTTGTGAGAGATAGGTAGATACCCGTCCAGGGCACCCTCTTTCCTCAAGGTCTAGCCAGCCTGCCTCCGTAGGCTTCCCCACCCAATCCTGTAGATATCAACACTGAATGGCCAAGTGATATAGCCCCAAATCAGGGAATTACAGTCAACCCCATCCAACGTAGCTTTCAAACAGACCAGACTGACTCGTGGCCTCTTGTCCTGCCATATGAAAGTTGAAAAAGCATTTTCTAAGCGCTTAATATCTGCTCATGGAAAAAACCTATGTGAAGCATTTGCATATTATATAGGAGGTGGGGTAGTATATTCATTTTGAGCAGGTTTATTCTCCTTAACCATGTGAGGGGCAATTTAACCAATCTCCCTAAATCCGCAATTATCACCCTCACCAGTGGAGTATAATTTAACTCATAAAGGGTCTTAATATTATCCCCCACCCTAATACCCAAATAAACCAAGGAGTCCCAGACTTTTCGAAACCCTCAATCTGTGACGTCCTCTCCCTCTCTGTCTATGAGTTCTCCTACCCTAAGCTCTTCTGACTTATTTAAATTTAATTTATACCCCAAAAACTTAGAGAACTGATTTATTAAGGAAAAGAGGGGTGGCATAGACTGTGATGGCCTGGTGATATACAGAAGCATATCATCAGCATACCTGAGAGAGCTAACACTCTCTACCCGATCTTCCCTGTACTCCCAAAATATCACGATGCTTTATAGTGGTGACTGCCAGTGGCTCCAGAGCGAGGGTGAACAGGAGTGGTGACAGAGGACACCCCTGCCTAGTCCCTCTCTGTAATGTAAAACTATCCGTAAGAGTGCCGTTTACCAAGACTCTTGCCGTTGGGCTTCAATACATTAACTGAATTAACCCTATAAAGCTTTCACCCAGACCAAACCAGGTGAGGACCTCCATCAGATATGGCCATTCTACCATGTCAAACACTTTCTCTGCATCCATTGATAGGACACGGACAGGTTCATATCCATTTGATGCTCCCCAGACCACGTTCAAGAGAGTTCTCATATTATGATAGAAGTATCTATTCCTGATGAACCCGATCTGGTCTGGGTGAATCAGCCCTGGGAGGAGCCCATCCAAACTATTCACTAGGACTTAAGCAAATATCTTAGAGTCACAGTTTAGAAGGAAGATAGGTCTGAAGGAGGAGCAGTCTAATGGATCCTTACCCTCTTTGTGGATCAAACAAATAATTGCTTTTTCCATGATTGTGGCAACACCTCCTCCTCCTCCCAGGCCTCATTAAGTACTGCCTCCAAATGATTGACAATATGTGCCTTCATGATTTCATAACACTCTACCGAGTAGCCATCTGAACCACTGGCTTTACCTGTCTTTAACCCCATGATGGCCGTCGCTATTTCTTCCCTTGTTATTTTAGCATTCAACCATTCTTGTTGTGTAGCAGATAATCTAGGCAGGTTCAGCTCCTCCAAAAAAGCATGCATATCAGTCTCCCTATCTCCAATCTGTGTTCGGTATAGGTCTCCAAAAAACTCTTTAAACCTGTCCCTAATAAGCCTTTCATCCATCTGCAATTGGCTATGTGGCCCCTTAATTGTAGAGATCAAATAATAGCTCCATTTTCCCCGACTCAGATTCACCATTATACTACTCGGCATATTTCCCCATTCATAAAAATGCTTGCGGACAAATAAGCATGTCTTTCTGGCTCCTCCTAACAACAAGTTATTCAAGGCCTCCCTCGTCACCATTAATAATTTTGAAGCAGCATCTCCCCCCTCTCCCAAAGCCACCTTCCTCTCTAGCACCTTGAGCTGTTTTTCTAGATTCTCCCTTCTCTCCCAGAGTTGTCATTTATGGTGTGCTACATAACTAATAATATTGCCCCTCATACACGCCTTCCCTGCGTCCCAAAAAATAGCTTTAGAAGGGGCCATATCCAAATTATCCTACACATGCTGTTTCCATTTATCCTGCAGGTACTCCCTAAATTGTTTATTTGCCAGGAGATAATTAAGAAACTTCCAGGGCGGTATATCAGCCCTCTTCTCCCTCAGTGTGAGGGTCAGAAGCACCATAGCATGGTCTGAAATATAAATTGGGCCATGTTTGATGTTAACCATTCTAAAATACCAAGCTCTTGGGATATAAATGTAATCCAACCTCCACCATGTTTTGCGAGGATGTGAGAAGAAGGTATACTCCCTCAAGGTAGGGTTAGCTGTTCTCCAAGCCTCGATTAAGTCGAGGTCAGCCATTCCCACCATCCAACTATGGATTGCCCCCTTGCTACTGCCTCTACCCTCAGAATGATCCAATACGGGATCCATCAAGCAATTCAGATCACCACCGAAGAATAACCCCGGGAATTGTTCTGCCATAAGTAAGGCAGTAAGGGACTGGTAAAACATGGGGTCATACACAGCGGGTGCATATATGCTCCCAAAAGTTATTTTCTCCCCCAGAAGTTCTCCCACCACAAAGATATAGTGACCATCAGTTGGGTCCACTATAACCCTGTCCAATTTAAAAGGTAGTTGTTTATGCAGGAAGACTGCCACCCTCCCCGCTTATGTGAGGTAAATGGTGCTGCGTAGTATTTCCCCACCCATCCCTTTTTTAATTTTACATGCTCTTTAGCAGTGAGATGTGTCTCCTGCAGCAAGGCCACATTTAAATTGTTGGGCTTTAAAGCCATTAGTAACATGGTACGCTTAATGAGTGTAGAAATCCCCCGCACATTCCATGATGCTATACTCAGCTCCATAAAATTAGCCATTACCTCCTATCCAATTTCCATCCAGTGCCCATATCATCCATGCCCAAACCTTCTTCATTTCATCATAATAGTCACAAGTTAGTGCATCATCACATCTGGATCATATAGAAAACATATAACAATATAACAATCTATATCTAACAACTATATACACCTCCATCAACCCTCCCCTCTCCCTCCTCCCCTTCCCACTTGAATCATTATATAAAAAAAATTGAGTTATCCCTCTTTGTAACCAGAATTTGCATACAGCAAAAATATTTTACAGTCCTTCTCCACATGACAGTAAGAGTGTGCCCCCACCCTCTCCCCGCCAAGAAATTCTCCCTTATTTGCTTTATCCGTATGGGCAAGAAATATCAGATGTTCTCCAAATCACATTTCCTTTCAAGAGTCCAGTGAGTGCTGTAAATCAAGTACAAAATAAAAGCATGCCTTATAGAGAGGATCCCCTTCCCCCCCAATGCTATTAGATTGCATAACCCCCCCAAAAAACACCCTCTTTCTCAATGAGCAATCCTCCCCATGTAATAAAACAAACCAAAGACATCATCAGCATGCCATACATCATAGGGGCAATTGCTTTTGGTTCCCAAACTGGGCTGCATAGTGTCATCAATAAAGAAATTGTCAACTTGTGGTAGTCCTTGTCAAGTGAAGCCTAACCTTTCACTGCATGAGGGAGAGAAACAAAATTAAAAAGGCCCTCAGAGCAAGAGCTCTCTGCGGTAGACAGAATCCTGCAGAGATCCTCCCATCGGACATATAATCGAGTGACATTTCACAGCAGAGCTTCAAAGTGTTGAGGGGTTTGATCAGCCAGGAGAAATAAAAATCCCAACAGTACCTGAAAGCGTAATATTTCCAGCAGTGTGGCCCTTTCAGTAGGCCCTGATCTGAGTAATCCACCCATTACCAGGAGATAGCCTCACCCAATTTTTTTCTTCAAATCTTTAACAAAGGCTTCTGCCTTCTTGGCCTCCCAAAACAAATATGTAGCCCCTTCGTACCTGATTTTAAGAGTTGCAGGGTACAGCATGAAACACTCGATTTTAGCTTCTCGCAACTAGTTCATCGCTAGGTTGAAGGCCCAGCGCTTCTTTAAAAGATGTGCTGAGTAGTCCTGGAAAAGGTATAGCTTGTGGCCTTCATATTGCAGATTAATTTTACTTCTGTAAGCGTTCAGCACCATTTCCCTATCTTGAAAGTTGTGGAACTGCATCACTAGCTATCTGGGTGGTTGATTTGGTGGAGGTCTGGGAAATACAGCTCGATGCGCCCTTTCAAGTTTAAGTTAGCCATTTTTTGGTTCCAGTCCCAGAATTTTGGACAGTGTTTTGGCACAGAACTCCATTATATCAGCTCCCTCCAGCCCCTCTGGTAGTCCTCTTATCCTTAGATTCAAGAGACAATGATAATTTTCTTGATAATCAAATTGGTCCTTGAAATCAGCCAGCTCTTTCTGTAATGCTATAATTTGTTCAGGCACTGCAGCTGTGGCATCCTCAGCATCAGATACTCTTTGCTCCATCTCTGTTAGTCGTGTCACATACGATGCATGTAAATCCACCAATTCCTGAAGTTTTCTGTCGAAATTAGATGCCAGGCTAGTTAAACGGGGTTCCAGGGCAGCCAAGACCTGCTGCATCACCTCTCGGCCTAGCGCACACATTTCAGCAGCAGAGATCAAGATAGGCTCTGAGCTGTCTACCTGGGAGGCCGGCGGCTGTTGTGCTGATTTTTACTTGCAAGACGCGAGCTTTTCACCAATCTTGATGCCAAATACTCGTCCATAGTCTTTCCCCGTGGCTGGATCTCTTTTAAGGTATTTATAAGCAACTTGTGCTTAAAATTATATCTTATATCTCTTGGCGGTTTGCGGAGCGAGGGAGAAAGCATCCTTACTCGTTCATGCTCATTAGCGCCCCTCTGGAGATAATTAACTTGCCTGTATCACAGCTGACAGGAATTTCTAATCAATTCATACATTTTTTCATATCTATCTAATATCTGGCTGTTTATTTCATACATCTAAAATAAATCTAGGTTTTTGTACACATAGAAATTGATTATTTATGATACTGCTGCTATAAATATGTTAATGTGAGAACAATTTAGCAACTATCACTCACAGACCCAGACATCTCTCTCTCTCTCACACACACACACACACACACACACACACACACACACACACAGATTTCTTACTACTGCACTACTCTAGTACTGTTTCTTATACAGTAATGCTCCTTGCACATTGTAACATTTTTGGGGGGATTCACATTTTATTTTATGAACTGCACAAATCTAGGGCTGGGTGAAATGTATCTTCTTCTGGTGGAATTCTGGCAAAATGCTGATTTCATTTCCATGAAATTTCTACAAATATTTTGCAAATTGTCACCAAAATTGTAATATTAGTTATTTCCATCTAATTTAAAACATATTTATCTAAATCGCACCACATTTGGTATGTTGACTGTAGCAGTGCCCATACAGATTATGTAGTTTAAGTTTCTGAGCTCTGTCTTTAAATAAGACTTGTTCTATGCCTCCAAACCTTGAGACATTTTAAAATTACAGTTAACAACTATGTAAACTAAAAGCGTTTGTCCTAATTGCACCAAATTTGGCAAGATAACTTTACCAGTGCCCATACATATGTTTGCCAAGTTCCAGATATCTAGCTTTAAAGATAACTGAGTTATAAGCCTCCAAACATTCAGACATTTTAAAATTACATTTTGCAATTATGTAAACTATGGATTTTAAGCCCCTTATAAATTCAAAATTAAAGAACAGAATATCACCAATGTTGTTAGGTTAATTGATCCTACATATTAGGCTTTAAGGCAACCCCTGTGGCCTAGCATCAGAGCATCATGTTGCCTTGCTGATCACCTGGGTTTGGAAGTGAGCCTGCGGAGTCGAGCCAGGAGACAGGTCATGGCTAAAACTTATGATCTGCATAACCAGTACGTCTCTATTTAGCAATTTCTATGACTCTTCCAAGAAAGTATGCATCTAAGTTTTCAATTATCTAGCTCCAAAGGTTGTTAAGTTGTAAGTATTGAAATATTTTCAGAACTTTTCCTATTAATATTACATTTCCAGACTTTGATCCCCTATAACTTCCCCACCCATCATCCTACAACACTTGTCATGCTTTTATGGCCTGTGGCAGACAATGTGCAAGTCAATTTTCAGATCTCTATCTGCAACATGGACTGAGTAATAGCCAATTAAACAATTTCAGACAATTCTGAAAATGTTTAAAAAATTTCATGAAATTTCATCAAATTCAGAATTTGTTAATTTGTCCCAACTCTACAAAGTCCTAAATGAGTCCAGAAGCACTTGCATTTCTTGACATCTGAGCTGAGCTGAACTAAGAAGTGTGACTCAGAGATTTAGAGTGAAAGTGAATCAATCAGCTGGGCTGAACACTTTCACTTTGTGACTCCCTGACCCTAATACGTGCAAGGTGGAGGGCCACTGCACAAATTAAACCTAAGGAGAACGCTATTTTCAGTGAGGAAATAAATACAAATGATGGAAAATATATGTAACCATCATGTCCACTGACCAACTGTCACGCAAAACACAAAATATGTTGTCTGGTACATTAACTTCAATCAGGCATCCTTTGCAGCCTTGGGATAAAAAAATCTATCTATACTGTTCATATAACGATTAATGGTGGGGCAACAACTTTCTTTTTCCTCTGCTTCAGCTTACATCAGTACATATTAACAAATGGCAACAGTTTAAAATAGTCAGTTTAATACACAAAGATTTAGTAATTTTGACTTTCTTGCTCATGCATGACTTTCTTTTGGACTGTACGTTCAGTTACATTGGAAAAGCACAAGGGTTTCTCCTCAATGTGCCTCCATACATAATCTTCTCTCACAACAAGGACTTGTTAGATTTTCAAACAAACGTAACTCATACAAAGGCATGATCCATCTGTTATCAGTTTATATGCCTCAAGGGAGTGTGACATTTGGCTTGAGGCTGTATTGTTGTCCCAGGATTTGTCTTGAAGAAGACTGGATTTCAAAGTGATTCCAAGCAGTTCGGGTATCAGCTTTAACTATGCTCTGTTTGTCTCAGTGAGACAAAACTTCTCAGTTTGCAGTTATTGCATTCTAGTCTGTTGCATCATGCTATCTCTCGAGCACAAACATGCCTTAGCTTTTGGTCAGTGTCTTCAGATTTTTTTTTCTTTTTGCAGTACAGCACATCCATTACTGTCTTCTGCAAACTGCTTTCCTTTTAACATATGAAAGCAAACATGGGTATTGCGAGAAAGTCCCTAACAATGAGCCGTGAGAGGATTTATAAGCGTTACTACATTTTAAATAAAAAGCACTTCATAACAAACTAATGCCCCAAAACATCACATTTCCCATATTTAAAGTAGGTAGCTAGATTGACAGATAGGCAGACAGATAGACATACTGTATGGATAAATGATAGACAGACAGATGGATGATAGATAGATAGATAGATAGATAGATAGATAGATAGATAGATAGATAGATAGATAGAGCTTCAGCATTCAAAAAATTCCTACCCTTCTCACAGAGAGAACGTGGGTGACCCTCTCATCTCATTAAGCTGAGCAACCTGGATTTTGGGTGCCCGGAAAAGGTATTTCTGGCCATTATTTTAAAAAACAAACATCCAAATATGGCTAAATGGGTCCCATTTAGTTAGGTTCTGGTGTTTGTTTTTTTGTTTGTCTTTTTAAAATGATAGCTTTTTATGTATTTTTCATGTTTTTAGTTTGAAGGGAAAAAAAACAAGAATGGTGACTCTCCCAGCACCAAAACAACTTTGGTGCTGTGAGAAGCAAATGGTGAGAAACCAAAAATGGTCTTGCAATGCAGACTTTTTGGTGTTGTATCACAGCGCCATCCCAATAACCCTTCTGAGCATGTTCAGAACAGAAAAAAACTTTCGATCATTATAACTCTAGAACTGTTTAATATTTTTGCACCAAACCTTCCAAAGGCACCATCTTGGTACAGCCTGCTTGTACCCTGAAAGTTTCAGAAAAAAATTCCATTCCGTGTAGGCTGTAGATGACAGCAAACCCAAATCTCATGTTTAAGTATAGGAAAAAAATTAGACATCTACAGGAAAATGTCATATACAGATCTCAGAAACTGTACCAGCTGCCATCATGAAACTTTCCACAAATTTAGACCCTGCCTCCTAGATAACATATGCAAAATTTCAGCTAATTTTTTCAAACACTGCCTAAGCTATTATGGTGAAATGTTAGGGATTTAACATTGAACACCCTACTGAACCCTAACTACAGGGGTGCTACTACACCTCTGTAATATAACTATATAGCTATATATATAGATATGTATATATTTAAATAGATTTATCTATATCCATCTATCTAGCTATCTGTCTGTCTGTCAGTCTGTATCGATCTAGCTCTGTCTATCTGCTTGTCTGTCTGTCTATCTATCTATCTATCTATCTATCTCTCCATCCATCCATCCATGCATCTATCTATCTCTCTATCTATCTGTCTATCTATATTTTACATGCTGTCCCAACATGTACAGTAGTTCAGGTACTCCTACACTTGGCCATCTTGAATGGTGCTGGCATGAGATGGTGAACAACGATCTATAAATTAGAAGAAATTATGCATTTGCCACTATTAGTCAAGTTGATTTCCATCATTGCTCATAGAAACATAGACAATGATGGCAAAAAAAAGACAAAACTTCCATCCAGTCTGCCTGAGTTCATTATTTTGCCCTGGGACCTACTGATCCTCCAGGGTGCTGGACCTACCACCCTCTCCCCCATTCTCCTCTCTATATCTGATGCCCCAAGCAACCACAATACCATTCATTCTGTTCCAGTTGTGCTTAAAACTACTAACAGTTCTTGCACCCACCACTTTGGCCAGTAGCCTGTTCCACTTCTCCACCACCCTTTCTGTAAATACCACTTCCTCATGATCCTCCTGAACCACCTTTCTGTTAGTTTCCATTCATGACCACGTGATTGTGAGCCAGTATTCAAATTAAAGTTTCCCACAGTTCACCTTGTTAATTCCATTTAGAAATGTGAAGGTCTCTATCATATCTCCCCTCTCATTTCTGGTTTCCAGTGAGTACATGTTTAGCACCTTGAGGTGCTCTTCATAGGCCCTGTTCTACTGGCCCTGGGTCATTTTTGTTACCCTGCACTGCACCGTTTCCTGCCTATCCCTATCCTTCCAGAAGTGAAGACTCCAGAATTGGGTGCTGTAGTCCAGGTTTGGCCTCAACAAGGATCTACTGTATACAAAGGGAGTCTTACCTCTTTTCTGCTATTAATACCTCTCCTGATACAACCATGCATCCTGCTTGCTTTGCTATATGCTTTGTTGCACTGACTAGGTTTCTTTAGGGAGTCACTTATGATAACTCCAAGTTCTCATTCTTCGGTTGTGGTAATGAGTCTCACCCCTCTCATCCAGTACTCTGTCCTGGTGTTCCTGTTCCTCGGATGCATCATCTTGCACTTTCTGATGCTGAATTTCAACTACCAAACCCTTGACCACCCCTCTAACTTTTGCAAGTCCTTCTGTATTTCCTTTATTCTCTCATCACTATCCTCCCTCCCACAGAGTTTAGTGTTGTCTGAGAAGAGATGCAACCTGCCCTGGATCCCCTCACCAATGTCATTGATGAACATGTTGAAGAAAACTGGTCCCAGAACAGATGACTGTGGAACCCCGCTCATGACCTCCCTCATGTCTGATGTAACCCCATTGACCACTACCCTCTGCTTCCTTCCCTTTAATCAGTTTCCTACCCAGTTTACTATGACCTTAGCTGCCCCCAGATCCTCCATTTTCTTCAGCAAGCATATGAGAGGCACCAAGTTGAAAGCCTCACTAAAACTGAAGTACAACAAATCTACAGCATAGCCCTTATCCAATTCTCTCTTCACCCAGTCAAAGGAAACTATCAGACTAGTCTTGCAAGACCTCCCTTCTACAAATACGTACTGTTTACTATCTTGGAGACCATTATTGTTGAAGTAGTCCATGAAGTCTTCTTTTATCAGTGACTCCATCAGCCTCCCTACAATAGATGTAAGACTGACAGGCCTGTAGTTCCCTGCTTGTTCCTTGTCCCTGCCCTTATGGATCAAAACAATGTCTGCTGTCCTCCAGTCCTTCAAGAGTACTCCTGTTCTTAGAGAGCTGTAGAATAGATTTACCAGGGGATCAGCCAGTACTTCTGGCAACTCCCTGGGTATCCTCAGATGCAACCCATCTGGTCCTGGGGCCTTATTACTCTTAAGGGCTGTCAACCCATCAGGACCCTTTTGCATGTGAATGTTGACTGCTTCACCTGTTGGACCCCCTTGGTGGCCACTTTGATGCACTCTGTGACAAAGACCCACTGTCCTCTCTAGTGAAAACTGAGTAAAAGTAACTGTTTAGGATCCCATTTGTCCATACTCCTCAATCACCCTATCCCCTTCAGTTAGCCCTACAATGCCCCCTTCTTCCTTTTTTACTAATATAACTAAATAACTGCTTTTCTCCATTCTTGACACCCTCTGCAATCTGCAGCTCTGTGTCTGCTGTTGCATCCATAACTGCCCTCTTTGCCTCTCTGTTTTTCTGTAAATAATCTCCCCATTCTTCCTCCCCCTGCTTTTCTTTAAATCTGTAGAAGGCCTTTTTCTTGGCCCTTACTGCTTTCTTGATCCTTATTGAGAACCACAGTGGTCTCTTGAACTTGTTCTTCTTGGTTATTGTTCTCATGTAAAGCTTAGATGCCCTGAGGATGGCCCACTAAATTGCTTCCCATCTCTCTCTTCTACCCCATCTGTATTATCCACCCCTACCAAGTTATCCCTGACCAGTTCCCTCAGCCTACTGAAGTCTACCCTTTTGAAATTGAGGACCTAAGCTCTGGACTGTGGTCTACCAGACCTGAGGGCCAGTTCAAAATAAACAGAGTTATGGTTGCTGTTCCCTCCGTCGACAGCTCCTACCACCTCTGAATCAGTGAGCACCAAGTCAAGAATTGTATTCTATTTGGTGGGCTTCTTAACTAGTTGTACCAACAGACAGTCCTGGAATGCATCCAGCACAGCCTGACTTCTGGTGGTCCTGGCCACAGGAACATCCCAATTGATGCCCCGTAGGTTCAGATCACCCACCACCACTACTTCCCCCTTAGCTTCCCCTCTTTGCAGTTTTTCCTTGAGCTCATTATCCCCTCCACCCCCCTTGCCCCAGCAGTCTATAGCTCACCCCCAAGTGCAGTTTCTTGCCTGAGCCAGCAGTGAGTTGTACCCACAATGACTCTGTCTCTCCTTTACTACTCCTAATGCCCCCATCTTCTGCCACCTCTATGTCCTCCTTGACATAAAGGGATACTCTTCCCCCTCTACCTTCTCCTCTATCCCTCCTGAACATCAAGTAGTTTAAGACTGTCAATTCCCAGTCATTATTTTCCAATACCTATGTTTCTGTTATGGCACAATGTCTGCCTCAGTATCTGCCATCAGTGCCTGGAGCTCTCTGATTTTGTTTCCTACGCTCCTGACATTAAGGCATACCCCTTCTATCTGACTCCTGATTGTACTTTGCTACTACCCTTGCATTTCTTGTGTTTTGTCCTTCCCTTGTTTTTCCTGTTGCATGCCTCCTTTGTATTGCCCCTCCCCAATGTCCCTACACATAGTTCAGTAAGGGCCACAGTTTCCCTTGTACCTGCTGTGCTGGTACAAGTCCCCAGATGGGAGGGAGTACTAGCTAGGATCCCTTTCCTCTTCCATGCCATTGAGGTTCCTCTAGACCCAATCTCTGCCGCATTTAGTTGAAATGACTGATACAGACATCAAACTTCTGCCCCAGTGCACAGGCCCCTTCTCTTATTAGGTGGTCCATCACCCTTGAAGAACCTCCTCTCCCAAAAGTCTCCCCATCCCCCACAAAGTGGTACCCATTTTCATTACACCATCCCTTAAGTCAACCATTAAACTCCTGTATTATCTCCCTCCTTATCCTACCCTGCTTCTCCTCCCTGACCCACACTGAGAGGACTTCATAAAAGGCCATTGAGGCTGAGTGTGCTGCCAGTCTGTCCCCCATTCTACAAAAGTTCCACTTCACCATCTCCACTGACTAGTTCACCAGATCATTGGTACCTAGGTGTACCAGCACCCCCAGCTCCCCCTCTCCCTCTCCACTAAACTCCCTATCCTGTCTAAGTCCAAGATGGTAGATGCTCAAGGAAGTCACCAGACCACCCCCTCCACCACCCTTTCTACCCCCAAATCCTTGAGTCCCCTACTACTAGAATTCTCCTGGTAGTGTTCTCCCCCTGGGTGCCATCACATTGTCCTGCCCTTTCTCTTCAGCTGTCTCAGAGATCCTCTCCAGTGGAATCAGGTTCCTGAACCTCCTCTAGGGGTGTGAATCTATTTGTTATGTGGATGGTGGGGGAATGGACAACTTCTTTGTGGCCATCCCTGCTTCTTGTCCCTGTCCCCTTTCCCACCACACTTCACCCTCCTGGACCAGTGGGTGTCTGGTGAGTGGGGGTGCTGAGAATAGGCCCCAGTGGTTCACCCATGCTGCAGCAGCATATATTTTGCCAATGCAGATTATGGTGCAGGCAAAATTCTGCCTGGCATTACAGTGCCAAGCATTTCATCTCCCAGGAGTTACAGCACCAAAGTGCCCTCCTGGGAAACAGTCACTTTTGTGGAGGGTTGTGCCTCCCACATTCTCTAATGGAAGGGCCTTTGCCTACCACACCCCCAAACTAAATATAACCACCTCCATGATGGGTGTGCCCTGGAGGGGGTAGAAACTGTGTGAGTGCAAAAGGTGACATATTGTAAGTAAGGGGAGATCTAAAATCAAGATAGACCCTTTCACTGCACCCTTGTTGCAGTGTTGTAATTGCTGCAACCAAAATAAGTCAGCAACTTGATGGGCTATGGGTGCCAGCTGAGCTGATGATGCAGTTGAGATATTTCTACACTTGCTGCTACCTGCTGAGCCTGGAGCTCTGCCAAGGTCCTGCAGATGGGGCAGTGTCCTCTCCTCTAGAGCAAATCCCTAGAGATGAGTACCCCACAGCTGGCACAACTGACTGCCTCCCCTCTGAATCCCTCACTACAAGACCTCTACTAAGCTGACATCCGATTTAACTTGCAGAACCTGCCCAGAGGGCTGTTAGCTCTAGCAAACAGGGATAGCAAACTGGGGAAAAAGAAAAACAACACTATCAATATCTACCTCATGGCATTCACACAGTTAAGGTGTAGCTGCACATCTAGTCACAGCACAGAAAACAGGAGTCTAAATTCCTTCATTGTGTCACCTGGCTAGGTAACCTGGCATCAACATGAGTCAGAAAAACAAAATTAAATGCTGCCATAATCAGATAGGATTAAGCAGGAAGTAAAACAAGGGATAAGTAGGTGCACAAATGTGAAAGCAAAACAAGGGAATCAGTATATTGAGCAAGCAGAGTGAGACACTTGTTACAAAAACTTAGATAAAAGAGACCTACTGGTAAGAGAAATCAGGCATGCAATGTATAGTTGTCACCAACAGAGACATAGTGGAATATTCCTAGTTAGCAGCTAGAGTGTTGCTGGGGGTGCATTACACTTAAGGAGCAACAGAGGCAGTCACCATAACTTAGCAGTTGAGAGTCCAATAGTCCAAACAGGAGCAGCTAGAACACAGGAGATGAATGGGAGTCAAAGGTACAGCATGACCAGATGAATGACTGACTCACAGCTGACTCCAGGCAGGCTTCCGATGTCCTTTGCATGAGTCCTTAGTGCAAGGGGCACAAACAATAGGGGCACTTGGCAGTAAGGACCTCTATAGTGGGTGGTGGGCTCTCCCAGCTCTGCCTCCCAGCAGGCCTTCTGTTCACCCAATTGGTGGAAAAACCAGCAGTAGAGGAATAGGAGCCAAACAACAGGTTCCAATGGCTGGTGAGGGTTCTTTGTGGCACAGAGGGAGCTGAGTCAGCATAACAAAGAAAAGTGCTCTATCTCTCTCTCTCTCCCCATGTGATCTCTGGCAGTGTGTGTTCTGTAATGAGAGCAAACTTCTCTAACTAGAGCAGAGGCAAGGAGTGTTAAAAGTTTTAAATCTGGCAGGCTGTCCCAACTCTGCCCCCGATGAGTCTTACATCCTCCCGACTATCAGAAAAAACAGCAGCAATAGAAGAATGGGAGCTGAACGTCAGGCTGCAATTGCTGGTGTGGGTCCTCAGTGGAGGGGAGGGAGCTGAGTCAGCAGAACAAAGAAAGGCACTCCCTCTGTGTGGTCTCCAGCGACGTGTGTTCTAATGAGAGCAGACTGCTGTTCCAGCTGGACTGGTGAGATTAACAGCTCTTTAAGTGCTGCAGCTACACAGCACCTAACATTAGTAGTGTTGGACAACAAAAAAACTGACTGCAACTATTTATCACCCCGTTTTTATGGCTACAGTGGGCTCAGCCCTGCAGACGTTTTGCTATTTCAGTAGAAAAAGAGAACTCTCCAGATTCCTAACGGACTAGATAAAATTAGCGGGGTTGTGTTATCACTACACTAATTAATTGAAGCAGTCTGCTGAGGAGTGTTTCAAAGCACTGTTTTGTGTGCTAAGCTTCAACCTGGTAGTATTCTTTTTCAAGAAAGTTTCATAGCTCATAAACATGTCAAGTCATTCAGCCTTTCCAAGACATAAATGGCAACTGAAAGTGAGGAAGGAGTTTCCAGATTTCAGATGCTATGGTGAAAGGCATCAGCCAGGCCAGACAACAACTGAAGCATACAGTAAATGAGAAATCAGACAAGACAGTTACTGTCACATGGAGTGCAGTTTTATTTTTCATCAGCCAATTTTCTTTATTCCAAACTATACAATATTTTGAGATCATACAGACTTCTTCATAAGGGATTTGGTTGAAATTCACATAATAATTATACAATTAGCATGCAATGTTTCACTACTATCATATCTCACAAAATAATTCATATGATCATTTTTTTATTCTTTTGGTAACTGGTTAAGGTCCACTAGGCACGAGTTCCTGTTTTTAAGGGCAACCTGGGAGCATTGGGGTGGTTAAGTGACTTTCTCATAGTCACACAGTATGCAAGTGGAGGCTGAAGGAACCAAACTCGGGTCTGCTGGATGTACCAAGCTGATTCATAGCTCATTAGCCTCTAGGCTATGCTGCCAGCCTCAGTTGTAATATGGAGTGAAATAGTCTCCACATTACCTTAATAGTTCCACAATGTATGCACTTCCTTATCTGCTTTCTTTAAACACTTGTTTTTCAAAAAATCTGTGTACATAAACATATATTAAATTATGCTCCTCAATATTAACATGGACACTGCAAAATCGCTAAAACATGTTATTAAAACTTGTTAATGGCCACACAATTGTCCAAAAAATTTGTTTATTTTTAAATGCTGTATCAAAACCTTCACCAGACACAAATACAAATAATTACCTGACCCAAGTTTGCTAGGAAGTCTCTATGTTACTATGCTATATGCTATCACAAAAGAAAAGCGTAGTTCATCATACCACTCTTTAAACATGAAAAAAAAATTTCAGTACAGACAATTAAGCTAATTCACTTCACTACATCTTAAATTCTGTGACCATTTTAGCCCTTACTGCCCACTCTGGTAGGCTATTCCAGGTGTCCACCACCCTCTCCATAAAAAAATATTTTCTCATGTTTCCCCTGAGCCTCCCCCCAACTTCATTTTGTGCCCCCCTTGACTTGGAGCATCTCTTATTTTGGAAGATGCTTTCTTTCTATACACTGTTCATACTGGTGATGTATTTATATGTCTCAGTCATGCCCCCCTTCCTCCAGGTATTACATAGTTAACTCCTTTAGTCTTTCCTCATAGGTCTTATTCCACAGGCCCTGCACCATTTTAGTTGTCCTCCACTGCATCGCCTCCACTCTGTCTATGTTCTTTCTCAGATGGGGCCTCCAGAATTGAACACAGTATTCCAGGTGTGGTCTCTCACAGGTGTCTTATACAGGGGCAAGATAACCTCCCTCTTTCTACTTGTGACACTCCTCCCCTATGCATCCAAGCATCTGGCTAGCCTTTCCAGCCACCTTATCGCATTCTCTCGTTTCTCTTAGGTCCTCTGAGATGATAACTCCTAGGTCCATTTCCTACTTTATGACTGTCAGTGCATCCCCACCTAGTTCATACTTTGCCCCTGGGTTCTTGTGCCCTATGTGCATGATCCTGCACTTCTTTGCATTGAATCCCAGCTGCCATTCTTCAGACCATTTCACCAGTTTTTTAAGGTCTTTCTTCATTTTTTCAACACCCTCTGGCATGTCCACCCTATTGTAAACCTTTCTATCATCTGCAATGAGGCATACTTTCCCCTCCAGTCCCTCTTCAATGTCCCCAGTAAAGACATTGAAGAGGACTGGCCCAACACCAACCCCTGTGGCACCATGCTTGTCACCTCTTCCTCTCCAGAGTACTAACTATTTACCACAACCCTCTGACTCCTGTGATTCAGCCAGTTCTCCACCCACAAAACTATTTTAGGATCCACCCCTAGGCTACACAGTTTGTTAATCAACCTTCTATGGGGGACAGTGTCGAAGGCCTTTTTTATGTCCAGATAGGCCACATCCACCGCACCTCCCTGATCTATTACCTTAGTTACACAGTCATGCTATAGATTAGTACAATGAGTTAGTGTAAAACACAATGCTTATCCTAAATACAGTAAAAGTTAGGGTTAGATGTATAAGTAAATAATTGCAATATAAGGCAGCATACTGTATGTGTGTTAGTGTGTGTTTGGGGGCAATGGTCTGTGTGTGTAGACAGTGCTCTGATATGTTATACTGCAATATATATGCATATATATATATATATATGTGTGTGTGTGGGTATATGTATTAGTCAGTGTGTGTGTGTGTGTGTGTGTGTGTATCATAACAATTAGAAAGTGCAGTTAGGTGGCTCAGTGGTTAGTGCAAAAATTGCTAGTCTACATTCCCCCACTATCTAGATCAGTTTCAGCCTTATGCATGTCATTGCTGATTTAAATGAGATGTCTAGTGGCAACCCCCTCCCACCCTCAGGTGTCCCTTGGAGCCTGAAAAGAAGAAAACGGTCTCTCGGAGTCTTTTTTTTAGTCCGTAAAAATGTGTGTAGACAGTGCACTGCTGTTACACCGGAATGTCTATGTATATATGTGTAAATGTATTAGTGTGCGTGTGCATCACAACAATTAGAAAGTGCAGTTAGGTGGCTCAGTGGTTAGTGCAAAAATTGCTATTTTACATATTTCTCACTGCCCACAATACCATTATTTTGCAGCCATATTGGCTCTTGCTTGAGTTTGTTGTTTTTTCTGACCACTGTGAAGGCAACTATCACATAGTGTTCCTTGGTATCATCTGTCGTGTGTGTTGAGCAAGCAATAAGACATGATGAGGTGTGGCTTATGGCCTGATAACAGCACACCCTAAGTGAATTACGAGGCATGAGGCACAAGTGCCAAGTACCTTTAGCACCTGGGAAGTGCTCTTATCAGGCCATAACTCACACCTTGGAGAGTCTTATTGTGCTTATAAAATGGGCCTCTCCAAGTATTTTTTTTAAAGAACAAAAAAAGAAAAATATAAAAAAGGGAGGTTTTAACAGTTCAAATAGTAAGAAATAGTCCCACTATTAAACTAGTTGGACAAGTGTTTCATCAGCAGTAGAGGGCTCCCTATATATTTGTCCATCACTGCTGATTTTTTGGTTCCATATATATCTTTCCACAACTGCTGATTTTACTACCCTTTACACTGCCCTCCCACACTAATTTTGTTTTGTTGTGTATTTGGTAGCTGTTTGCCTGACACCAATGCTCTGGTTCCACTGACAGCAAACGTTTGCAAGACTGGTGCTTTCTAACTTCCAGTATGTCTTTTCATGTGTGGTAGGGGGTGGGTGTAAGATAACTCATTCAAAGGCACAGTAGAACTAGGACACAGGTTTGTCAGGTATGGCACATAGTAACTTATAGTGAGCCATTTATTAAGTAACCAAATTAAATTTCAGACTTTACTTTTAAACTGAGGAAAACAATAAGACAAAGAAATAAAATTTTCTTTTAGCTCTAAATAGCCATCTAAATCACTAGAACATAGCGTGGAAGAAATCAAAGGCAACTATCTTCTGTGTTCCACAGAGAAGAGCTAGATCCACCCTCTATTTTAACTGAGCACTGCATGTTCTTATATATGCTTAGAACCATGATAAAAGGGTCATGTGAGCTAGTTTGATCCACCCTTGTTTTTAATAACATATAATTTCTACACTAATACGGGCTTGTAGGGGATCAAGCAGCCTTATAATCAAAATAAATGTTATTTAACATGAGTCTAAATTTAAAAGAACAAGTTTCGTTATAAACATACCAAGATATTCTATCTGAATAACTAACAATCTCATTATCAAGAAGCTCCTCCCCTTTATGTGAGGTCACTCTTCTCTCACCCTATAAATAATCCTCTTTCTGGGCTGCCTGCCTCCTAATAGGAACCAAAATTTCAGCCTAGTGACCGGGTCCAGGTAAGGCCTTCTCTAATACAGCTTTAAAATTAACTCTTTTTGTAGCTCTTTAAACTTTTCTCTCCGCTAGGACAGCTGTAACTTTGTGTTAAAAACATTTGGGGGCATTTTAAACAACAGCGTTTCTGCCCAACTGCTGTACATTACAAAAGCTGGTGGAAATGAACACACAGGTCCTGTTTTATTTCCATTAGAAAATGCTACAGAAAAGAGATAGTTTTCACTCCCTAGTGATTTTTAAACAATCCTGTGAAAGAACTAGCTGGGCAAAGAAACTTTGTTTTAATGTTCTGGGTCTTTCTTACTTTCTTTTCAGGTTCCTGCTTCTTGGCTCAGCACACTTGGTGTTCAGGCTGTGTTTTTCGCCACGCCCTTTCAGTTACTGCATGCTTCAGCTGCTAAAGCCATTCTAATGCTATGGGCACATTTTAACAAGAGAAGAGGGGTTTTGTTTTAAACTGTGCTGGTAGCTACGCTGATACAACAGCAAACCAATTAGCTAATTAGTGCACAGAAAAACAGAAGGTCTGCAATAATGAATTAGTGCTAGAAGCACTTTACATTTACTTTTGCCTGCTTACCGAGCATCTAGCAGGCTTTGGGGCTTTTTTAACCCACAAACAGTGTTTCTTACAGACACAAGGGTGGGGGTGGGGGTGGGGTTCCAGTCACATATTGCCAAATGGAACACAAGAAGGGCACTCAAGACAAAGAGGAATTTAAAAGAGGGGCAGTGATAGAAGTGAGATACCACAGTAGAAGGCCACCCTACTGCAGTAGAGATGTGAAAATGAAAGAAAAGGAAATATTTATAGCTGCTGCAGCAGACTTTGGAAAAGGGGACATATAAGAAGGAAGCCTCCAGTTACCTTTATTTGAAAATTGGGGGGGGGGGGTAACTAAACCAATCACATAATGATCACTGCTGCTTTTAATACCTTTCCACTCCCCTCCCACACTCATTTTGTATTGTTGTCTATTTAGTAGTCATTTGACTGACACTGATCCTCCAGTTTCACTGACAACGAGCAAGTCCCAGTGCAGCCTCCATAGTTACAGCTTTTCAAACAGCACTTACAAGATTGCCGTTTAAAGTTCAGGTGCTGAGGGTGCTCACTCATAATGGAATGTTGTTTATTTTATGGACTATGGATAAGAGTAGCTCATCTGGGTTTTTATTTGGAAGCTACTGCCCCTGGCTGCTGATGCACTCATTGGATTACTGTATACTAGCAGGATTTGAAAGTCACCACACACACTTCACTCACTCAGCTTTAAGGACAGCAGCACAGGTCAGACTTCAGTTTAAAAAGATACAGAGAATTACCAAAAGAGACCATGTGTGAGAGTGTGTATGTGTGTGTGTGTGTGAGAGTGTGTATGTGTGTGTGTGTGTAAGGGGGGGAGTGGGTGTTTTTCATATTGGGCACCAGGTACACTAGTAGAGAGGCTCTAGAGATCATGGTTCTTTATATTGTCAAATTGCAGACTGGGACACGTTGGTACATTGATACCTACAGTGATGGGGCATTGTCTGGCATAAACAGTGGCTGTAATGTTATGTCCTGATAAGGACATGGCTGGAAAAGGCTTTCATAGAAACATGGAAGGTGATTGCAGAACGAGACCATAGGTCCATCTAGTCTGCCCAGGGGTTACCAAGGCTTTCCATGGATCCCGGGACTTAGCCCCCCCACCCTCTGTACCTTGTTGTGCTCTTACTCTGTCTCACTCTCTTTTTAAATCTGCCATGGGTGTAGTGCCCACCACCTCAGCGGGCAGTCTATTCCACAGTTCAATTACTCTTTCTGTGAAGTAACACTTCCTCAGATCCATTTTGAAGCTCCCACCCAATAGTTTCCATTTGTGTCCCCTGGTGGCTGAGCCTTCTATTCTGTTACAAATTTCTGAGTAGGGCATTTTGTTAATGCCCCTCATGAATTTGAATCTCTCAATCATATCACCTCTCTCACTTCTAGCCTCTTGAGAGTACATGTTCAATGTCTTTAGTCGCTCCTTGTAAGAGAGTCCCCGGAGGCCCCTGAACCATCTTGGTCACCCCTCTCTGCATTGTCTCCAACCTATCCCTGTCCTTCCTAAGGTGAGGAGTCCAGAACTGGACACAGTATTCCAGGTGGGGTCTCACTAGGGACCTGTATATTTGGAGGATCATTTCTCTGTCCCTACTGTGGAAACCTCTCCCTATACACCCCAGCATTTTATCTGATTTGCTGTAAGCTTTGTTGCATTGTTTTGACTGCTTCCGGGTGTCACATATGATGACCCCAAGATCCCTTTCTTCATGTGAGGAGCTGAGTTGGATTCCACTGAGCCAGTTCTCTGCTCCAGGGTTCCCTTAACCAGATACAACACCTTGCACTTTTTTGCATTGAACTGTACCTGCCAAACCTTGAACCATCTCTCCAATTTTTTTAGGTCTTTCTTCAGATCCTTCATCACCTTGGCACTGTCAACCCTACCACTTAACTTAGTGTCATCTATGAAGAGGGCTGTTTTGCACTGAATGCCTTCTCCAATGTCACTAATGAACATATTAAAAAGGACTGGTCCCAAGACTGGTCCATGTGGCACCCCTCTAGTGATCTCCCTCTCACCTGACCTCATCCCATTGACCACCACCATCTGCTGCCTGTCCTTCAGCCAGTTTCCCACCCACCTATGCTCCCAGAAATGCCTAGGTCCTCTAACTTGTTTAATAGTGCTTATGTGGTAGTAGATCAAACACCTTACTAAAATCAATGTATAGGAGATCCACTGGGTGGCCTTTATCTAATTCTTTAATCACCCAGTCAAAGAACATAATGAGGTTTGTCTCGTGTGACCTCCCTGCTATAAACCCATGTTGTCTCCCATTCTGAAGCCCATTCTTTTCCAGGTATTTGACTATATCCTCTTTAATTAATGTTTCCATTAATTTCCTGACTATAGATGTGAGGTTCACCAGCCGGACTATCTCCCTCTCTTTTTTTCTCTTCTCCTGAATGTATCGAAAGAAGTGTTTGTCCCCTGATTTGACACCCGCCATGATCCAAAGCTCACTTGCCACTTTTGCCAGTCTCACCACTCTCTTAGCTTCTTTGCTTTTCTGAATGTAGTTATGCCAGTTGCTACCCCCTTTGTTTGCCTTATATTTGTGAAAAGCTTCCCTTCTGCCTCTAATTGCTTCCCTGACCTGGCCAGTGAACCAAATGGGTCTCTTGTGCCTGTTCATTTTTGTCACAGTCCTTATGTATAGTTTGGTGGCCCCTTGAATGGCTTGTTTAACCTGCCCCCAGATGACTTCTACCTTCATTTTCTCATGGATCCCTGACTAGCTGTTTCAACCTATCGAAGCTGACTCCTCTGAAGTTCAAGACCTCCATCCTAAATTTAGATTTAACTTCCTCTAGAGACAACTTGAACCAGATGGAGTTGTGGTCACTACTAGCCAGTGGTTTCCCAATCTTAACAGCACCAACCACCTCCATGTTGGTGAGGACCACATCAAGGATGGCATCAAGCCTAGTTGTGGTGTTTACTAGTTGGGTCAGTAGGCAGTATTGTAAGGCCTTGACTACCTTTTGACTTTTTGAGGATCTAGCCAAGGACATACTCCAGTCAACATCTGGCATGTTCAGGTCACCTACCATCACTGTTTCCACTTTCTGTGTCATGCCCCTAATGTCTTCCAGCAGTATCTTGTCTTTTTCCTCTGCTTGCCGTGATGACCTGTATATGACCATGAAGATTATCTTTTTTCCTGATGTTGAGCTAATTTTCACCCACAGGTATTCTACCCCTTCTTTTTCACTGATGTTGAGTGTCGTGGCTCTCACCCCTTCCAAAACATAAAGTACTACCCCTCCATCCCTGGCTCCCATCCTCTCCCTTCTATACAGTGAATAGCCTGGTACCGAGAGCTCCCAATCATTGTTGTCCATAGCCCAGGTCTCCATTATTGCCATCAGGTCTAGTTGGGTGTCTGCCATTATTGCTTGCAGGTTACTCACTTTATTTCCTAGGCTTATTGCATTGAATCACACTCCCCTCCAGGTATCCGCTGAAGCACCTTTTTTCCTTCTTTTGGTTTTGGCTGCCTCTTATTGGATGCTTGGTCCCCTTTATGGTCTCTCCATGCACTCTTTTGTACCCTACAGTTGTTTGTAGTTTGAGGTATAGTGTTCCAAGTTTCTGGGGGATTGCCAGCTAAGTTCCTATTTTCCATGCTGTGATTAATAGGTTCCCTAGCCATGAAATCCCCCTCTCCTAGTTTAAATGTCCCACAAAGATGTTGAATTTCTGTCTGAGTGCACTCACCCCTTCCTTTGTCAGGTGAAGTCCGTCGTACTTGAAGAATTTTCTCTCCCAGAAGCTCCCACAGGTTCTGATAAAATGATAGCCTTTTTCCACACACCACCCATGTAACCATGTGTTGAATTCTTCATCTCTTTGTTCCTGACTCTGCTGGTGTCCGCTCCTTTGCCCCATACTGGGAGAATTTCCAAAAAGGCCAAAAAGGACAACAAGAAGTCAACTGTTCACTCATCTTCACAAACCTTTGCCTGGCTTCCTCCACCATCTGGCTTACCAGGTCATTAGTTCCTAGGTGTACCAGTATTTTGAGGTCTCTGTTTTCCACTCTGTTCACCATCTTCCTGATGCATTCTGTGTCTCCCTTTGCCAAGGCTCCTGTTAGGCATTTGACTGTTACCTTGGCTCTCTGCATCTCCTCTCAAGTGACTCTCCACACCTGTGATCATCGAGTCACCTACAAGAAGAATCTTTTTACATTTCTTATATCTGCATTTTTTCTGGCTACCTTAGGATGCCAATGCTCTGCTCTGGCCAGTCTCCCCGCCTGACATGATGTCTCCCATGTTGGAGTCAGTATCCTGCACCTCCACTAGGGGTGCAAAACAGTTTGTGGTCAGGGTAGTCTGGGGCCAGGCAGAGTTCCACTGGTTCATCTTTACAACTTTCCCTCCCTCCCATCCCACCATCTTCCACCCCCAAGACCAGTGGATCTTTGAGGGAGTGGACTTGGAGGGGATGAACTCCAGACTAGCTGATGCTGCAGCCTGTTTATTTCATGACATGCTGCACTCAGCTGAGCCCTGAGATCTCTGAAAGTACTACATATGGGGCAATGACCCACCCTACAAAGAAGTCCCCTGGAGAGGAGTGTCCTTGCAGCCATGACAACTTACTACATGGGTCTGTTCATGAAAAGGGGTTACCAATGCCCACCATACAGTGCATGCCACATTTTTAAAAATCAAGAACTGCCAGGCATATGTTTTTGACTAAATCTGAATGCTGGCTATATGTGCAGATAAATATCATAACTATAGAATTCTAGGGTATCCATATTTTTTGATGGGGGTGTCCTGCTCTATTTTGTTGCTATTTTTACCTGAAAGAGTGTGACATGCAAAAACACGTTTTGCTAATTGTTTTTGCAAGTTTTATTTACTGTTTTCCCTTAATAAAATAACTTGGCTTACTAATCTGGAGTTGCGTTTTTTTATTATCTGTACTCTTTAGCCCATTGTAATGCTCCATTTTTAATTTGTGTTGCTTTGTATTTAGTGTGATGAATGTAACAGTTGGTGTCACAACACATTACATTCACCTGGCTGGCCCCCAAATCTGTAATTGTGCTATTAGCATGTTAAAAGATTTTCTGGCTTCTCTCCTAGTTTGCCTCCTTGTGATAACTGACGGTGTTACTGCTCGATCTTGCTTTCCGACAGAAGGGAGAGCAACCTTTTACCCTCACTCTACTTGGACTTACATCAGGCCTAATGTTTATCCTTCAGTCTGTGACAGTTGCAAAGTCATAACCTGCCCATCAGAACCAAGGAGCACCCACAGAGGGAGGAACTGAGTTGTGTTTAAAAACCCATTGTTTGCATGTGGCTCCTCTTTTTTGTATGGCTACATTCCATGAAGATAAGTACTGCATGCAATAATGAGGGCTGCAGTTACATTCACCACAGGTAGACTTTGGTTACCATCATTCACTGATTTGGGGGCAAATTTTCAGGGAGCATATTTCGGTGACAACTGCATGTCTCGGTAAAGTGCTGGGCATCAGTTGTAATATGGATTATACTGTGTATACGGGGTGGAGGGTTAAAATGGATTTTCTTTGTGGTGTCACTTGTTACATTCACCACGATATGTGGTGTCAACCATCATACCTGCCAGTACTGTTATTATTGTCAAATTCCTCCAGGTTTTGTAACACTATGTCAGTTATTAGTAGTAGCATGATAGCCATGAGGCATGTTCAGTAAGCTTTTTAAAACTGAAACAAATGTGTGGTGTCACTCATTACATTCACCACATTATGTGGTGTTAAGCATCACACTTGCCAGTAATGTAATTGTTGAATTTTTTCATGTTTTATAGCAGTATGTCAGTCAGTAATAGTAGTATGTTAGCTGTTAGGCAAGTTTAGTACAGTTTTAGTAAGCCAAACATAAGCGTGATGTCACTTATTACACTCACCATGGTATCAATCAATCAATCAAATTCTTTACTTATCCAGGCGAACACCATTGAGCAAGCTCATTTACAAGGTGGACCTGCATTACACAAGTCAAGTAACAATGCATTTATATACAGACAAATAGACAGTAGATGCAAGAGTACAACACTAGAGGTAGGCCTGCAATAGACAGGATAAGTAAAAATACATTTGGGTTCAGGTAAAAGACAGTTGGTAAGGGTATACATAACAATAGGGTAGCAAGTCAGTAAAAATTTATACCAGATACAACAACATACATGGTTTAGTATTCCTGTAAGGTAAAGGTATTATAGTCCAGCGAAGAGATTAGTTGAAGTGGATGCTATAAGTGAAGAGACATACATAGTCAGTTTAAAAAGACCCAGGCATATCAAGGGGGAGACATGCATCAGAAGAAGTGGGCAGCCAGTGGGAAGGGGGTCTAGAACTGGGATAATACTAGGAGCGAAGAAATGAGATGCTGTGGGTATACAAGGAATAGGTTGGTGAGGGAGGGTGAGATTTAGGGCGGTAGATAAGTAGGTGGCTCAGGGTCAAGTTATGCACTGATACAAGAAGGAAGGAGGATGGGAAAAGCAGGGAGGATGTGGAAGGGGTGTAAATAAGTTAGGATCATTGGAAGCAGTTGCAGGCTTCTGTAATGTATTTTGAGTACAAGGTCTTAAACACAGAGAGACTAACAGGAGTCCTCAGTTTCAGTGATTTCTGTAGCACATTCCAGAGCTAGGATCGTTGGAAGCAGATGCAGGCTTCTGTAATGTATTTTGAGTATAAGGACTTAAACACAGTAATACTAACAGGAGTCCTCAGTTTCAGTGATTTCTGTAGCACATTCCAGAGTGACAGTAGAATGAATCCTATGGCTGCTGTCCCAAACCACGTTAGGGCTTTGGGCACTTTCAGAGAAATCAGTGAACAGCTTCTTAGGGCATAGGTTCCAGGCATATTGAGAGTCAGGCAATCAACAATGTACTGCGGAAGTTTGCCAGTGATACTCCGTATGTCCAGAGAGCTGCATTTTTATTTTGTCTGTATTGTAGGGAGGTCCAACCTATGGCTGCATATAAAGGGCAGTGATGGGTGTAGAAGGGGAGACCAGTGATGAAGAGCAGGACTCTGTGGTAAAGTATGTCCAATTTACCGAGGTATGAAGTAGCACATTGGCTGTATATAAAGTCAGTGTAATCAATTAGAGAAAGGAACGTAGACTGAACTAGCTGTGTCTTGGCCTCTGTAGTTAGTAGGCAGTTTAACCTGAAGAAGAGACCTAGTCTCTGCCTCATTTTTTTTAACAAATCCTCCTGGTGGTCTGCAAAGGAGAGCTTGAAGTCTAGCCAGACCCCCAGGTATTTGAATTTTGGCACAAATTCCAGGGTTTCTCCTAGGAGGGTGGTGATGGGGGTAGAGCAGGGTAGGCTGCATGGTTAATAGGTAAAAATAGCATTGCCTTTGTCTTTTTGGCATTAAGTAGCAATTTTTTACTAAGGAACTGGTATTGAAGTGTGCTGAAGTCAGCTTTCAGGTTGCTACAGGCAGTTTCAGGAGTTGTACGGCTTAGGTAGATCACTGTATCATCTGAGAACAGATGAATTTTCACCTCATTGATGCCTGAGTCTATATTGTTGATGTAGATGGCAAATAGGAGTGGCCCCAGGATGGATCCCTGCGGGACATCTCTTTTTAACAGATTTGAGGGGGAGAGTTCACCTTCGGCCTTGACCTGTTGGTGCCTATTAGAAAGGTAGTTATGGAACCAACACAAGGAGGTAGAATAGACCAATAGCTTTTAATGAAGAAAGAAGGAGGCTGTGGTCAACAGTGTCGAAGGCCTTAATTAGGTCTAGAAAAATGGTGCAGACAAATTTCTTGTTCTCCAGCTCGTGCTGCCAGTCATTTGTCACCTTGACCAGGGCCATGATTGTACTATGTTCAGTTCTGAAAAAAGATTGCATTGGGTTTAGCAGGTTAGTATCATCTATGAAAGAGTTCAGCTGGGCATTCACAAATTTTTCCAGAAGTTTTGATAGTACCAGGAGAAGGGAGATGGGCCTGTAGTTATTTAGATCACAGGGGTCTCCAGATTTAAACTATGGAATAACATGTGCGGTCTTCCACAGTTTGGGGAAGGTCCCTTGAGAAAGGGACAAGTTAAATAGATGCGTAATAGATAAGGCCAAGACATGATAGGCAATCTTTAGGTAGTATGGATTGAAGGTGTCAGGGCTAGCACTTTTTCTGGTGTCCAACCGGAGGAGGAGATCTTTGACCTCTTTTAGTGAGGCAGGAGAGAATGAAAAGACTGCATCTGAGGGACTAGATTCTGAAGGTTGCATGGTAAGCTGGGAGCGTAGGTTGCGTGCAGGTGAGTTATCAAAAGCTAGCCCTGCAGTAGCAAAGTGTGTGGAGTCAGACATCACACCCATCAGTAACATTAATGTTGTCAAATTTCTCCAGGCTTTGTAGCACTATGTCAGTCATTAGTAGTAGTATGTTAGCCATTAGGCATGTTCAGTAAACTTTTTTCTACTGAAACAAATGTGTAGTGTCACTTGTTACATTCACAATGGTATGTGGTCTCAAACTTCTCACCTGTTAGTACTGTTATTATTGTCAAATTTCTCCAGGTTTTGTAGCATTGTCAGTTATTATTGGCAGCATGTTAGTCATTAGGCATGTCAACTAAACTTTGTAAAACTGAAACAAATGTGCGGTGTCACTCGTTACATTCACCACGGTATTTGGTGTTAAGCATCACACTTGCCAGTAATGTAATTGTCAGATTTTTTCATATTTTATAACAGTATGTCAGTCAGTAGCAGCTGTATGTTACTTGTTAGGCATGTTTAGTACAGTTTTAGTAAGTGAAACATAAGTGTGGTGTCACTTGTTACATTCACCATGAGCAAAACATCAAATTGGTAATTAATGTAATGTAATTCTTACAAATATTTCTTTCTCATGTTTTAATATAACTCATTACATATGTTTATTAAAGTTTTTACTACTAAAACAGATGTATTGTGTCAGGAGTTACATTCATCACAGTGTGTGGTGTCACTTGTTACACTCACCACAATACAGTTCTTTTATCTTAGAAACCTGTGAGACTTTTATCTCCCAATATGTTTCTTTTTTCATACTTGGGTCATCATATCTTGAAATGCATCACAAATGTAACCTAGAAATAATTTGAAAATGTGACCCTCATGTCACACTTTGGTAACCCCTTTTCATGAACAGACTCACATATGACATTTTTCTGTTCTTGCTCATAACTTTAGTCATTTTCAATATTTTCACTCCAAACTTTCAACATAGCAATTTTTCCACACTGCCTCATAAAGGTGACGGGGGCTGTTTTTTAAATCCTGGCAAAAATGTGTTTGTGACATGAAATTACATTCTTGCCAGTATTATATAAATGTCACATGTTATACTTACATGAGGGAGTCAAAAAATGAATATGGTGAAAATTTGGAGGTCAAAATAAAAAAAATGATTAAGAAACATTGTGCAGTGCCATCTGTTGGCCCACCGGGTAGTGTTTTGTGATTCTGTGCTGGTGATCTGAGTTTGGGGGTCAGCTCAATGAGTCAGCTAGATGGCCAAGTCTGGGAAATAGTGCTGTTATGTGGCACTACCCTCCAGCCTGGGAAAGGAAGTTACAGGGTTGCCCACATGAGCTCCAGTACCATATAGTGAAGAGAACTCTTCTATTGACATTGGGCCATCCACCTCTGCACCCATGGCTGCCAGATGGCTCTGTGCTTTGGCTGATAGATGGACTCTTTGCTATATGCATCAGTGTCTGTAGCCACATGGAAGCATATTCTGTAGCCCACCAGACTGCTTGATGAATTCTTGACATCTGTTGTCACACAGAAGTGCAGGGCCTGGAGGGCAGTTCACTTCCATAGGAAGATAGACTGTTCCCTTTGTGCAGGGACAGAGGGCCCTGCACATCTTCATCAGCCCACTGCCTCTAAAGAAAAGAAATTGTTTGCAAAATCTGCATTAATGCACTAATTAGGATTAAAGTTACCACCATAAAAGTAAGGAAATGTGGCATTAGGGTTTCTAACTCTAACCCCCCAAGCAACAAAAGTACAAGACCACAGAAGCAACCACAAACAGACATCACCAGGTAAGAAAATTTGGAGGTCAAAATTTTAAAAAAATGTAGAGGTCAAAATTAAAAGGCATTTGACATAGTCCCACACAAAAGATTAATAAACAAGTTAGCTTGCCTGGGAGTGGGTCGCTCCCATGGTGGTAGCCTGGTTAAAAAACTTGCTGGACAACAGGAAACAGAGGGTAATAGTAAACGGAGTCCACTCTGAAGAAAGGGGGGTTACTAGCGGAGTACCACAGCATTCAGTATTGGGACTGGTCCTTTTTAATATCTTTATAAGTGACATTGCAGAGGGGCTGGAAGGAAAAGTATGCCTCTTTGCAGATGGCACAAAGATCTGCAACAGGGCTGATACACAAGGTTGATAGAAAGGATGATCAGGGACTTGGCAAGGTTGGAGGAATGGTCATAAGTATGGCAGCTTAAATTCAATGCAAAGAAGTGCAGTGATGCACATGGGAAACAGAAACCCAGGGAAAGAGTACACAATGGGGGGGTTACTAATAACAACAAAAATGAAAAGGGATCTGGGGGTGGTCATATCAGATGACCTAAAGGTAAGCAAGCAATGTAAGAAGGCAGTAAGGAGGGCTGGAGGGATACTGGGATGTATAGAGAGAGGCATCACCAGTAGAAAACAGGAAGTTGTTATCCCTCTGTACAGACAGTTGGTGAGACCCCATCTGGAGGACTGCATGCAGTTCTGGAGACCCCATCTCCACAAGAACATAGCCAGGATAGAGGCAGTTCAGAGGAGGGCAACTAAAATGGTACAGGATCTGCACCAGAAGCCATATGAAGAGAGCCTAAAGGAGCTTAATATGTATACCCTTGAGGAAAGGAGGGAGAGGGGGAACATGATAGAAACTTTTAAGTACCTCAAGGGAATCAACAAAGTCCAAGAGGGTAGCATCTTTCAGAAAAAGAGATGTGCAAGAACAAAGGGGTACAGTTTGAAGATAGAGGGGGGATGGCTCAGGGGCAACATGAGGAAGTATTATTTCACGGTGAGGGTGGTGGATGTTGGAACGACCTTCTAGAGGAGGTCATGGGGTCAAAAACAGTGGGGGAATTCAAGAATGCATGGGACAGGCATAAGGCAATTATGGTGGGGGTGAGGAAGAAGTAGGCTGTTGGTTAACTAGGATCTGCAGCTTATCCACTAGGTATGGAAATGGGCAGACTGGGTGGATCAAGCAGTCCTTATCTGCCATCAAAGTCTATGTTTCTAAGACAAATAACATACATCTGTTTCAAGATTACATAAATGCAGAAGCATAGATTTGCTACCTTAATGGATTTGGATCTGCGGCTGCAGAAGTGCAGTCCCACATAACTGTGTATGATTGTCTTACAGCATTCATGAGTGCCTGTGGCTGTAGAAGCACTGGCCCCACAGGGGCCTGTGCTTCTGCCAGCAGAAATGCTGTTGCAATTTGGGAATCATAGATTTCTATATGCAGCAGCAGGAGTGCAGGCCTCACAGTGTTCATGTCTTACACCTGCAGCTGCAGAACCACAGGCCTGCACATCTGCAACCATAACTGTGTGTATGTCTTGTGTGCATGAGTATCTGTGGCTAAAGAAGCTCTGGCCCCATATGGGCCTGTGATTCTACAGAGAAAAGAACTCATGTCATTTGGGTATTGTGGATTTGAATCTGTGGCTGCAAGGGCCTGTGCTTCTGAATAAAGAAGTAGTGCTGTTATTTGAGTATTGTGGATTTCTATCTGAAGCCAGAAGTGACCTTGTAAGCCTTACAGTAGATGCATAAAATACTCAAAGTTAGCACATCAATGCTGCTGCGTTTGTGTCAGTTGGAAACAGTTGTACATTGTTTGTCTTACCTAATGACGGCAGTCTGTGGTTGCTTGTCTGGTCTTGTCCTTTTCCTGCTTGGAGTGATGAGGAGTTAGGGTTGGAAACTCTAATGTCACATTTCCCTACTTTTGTGGTGGTAAATTTTATTTATTTAAAAGTTGGTAACCGGGAAAGGCACACTGATCTGTGGCTCGTTTTCAGGTGCGACCCAGCGGAAGAAGGAGAGAGAAGTATTTACAGATATTTACATTCTACCAAAAAAAACTGTTACAGTGTACAAATAATCCATGTTACAACAACATAGCATGGCATAATAAGAGAAAACAACAAGTTTTACATTCCATGAGAAGAATATAAAGCTAGCGAACATACTGACAGAACGGGGTTAGGATTTGTACAACTAGGAAAAGCTTGTACGGATAGGATACATATTCTCATAGATTTAGGGCTAATAAGGCAAGCTTGGTTCAGTAACAGTTTTTTTGCAAAAGATAGATAGATAGATAGATAGTGTGGGGCTTGTTAGAATGCAATACTGCAGCATGCTGATGTACAGTTAATGCAGTAAACAAGGGACTTTCAATGACATTTTAAACCTTTTGTTATGCAGTAACTCAAGACACTGCATTGCATCTTGGCTGGCTCCGCTTCATAGATATATTCAGTATATTTATGCAACAGATGTCTGGGTAAAAACTGACACATAAATTTGTTTATCTGAGTCACTGTGGTAATAAATTTATTCATTACCATAGTGATTACATCATACCCCATTTATCCACACAGTGACTATTTCATCCCCACTCACCCTTCGGCACTACTTTTTCAGCCCTCAACCACTTTCACTTTCCCCTCCATCCCACACCTCACAAAACCACCTCCCATATCCATAATTTATTTAAAAGTTCTCATTTCTGGCAAATTGCAACACATTCCCATAAACATGTTGCTCTCTGCTTCTTGTAGGCAACTGCAATGACAGGACAAAAAAGTCAATCATCTTTTATTTTTTTAATGCCTGCAGCCATGCACCTTACACACTGCAGAAAACTTGGGGACACAAAGAAACATAATGGAACCACACTAACCTAAAATCTTCACCATTCTAGCATGCTCCCGAGTTCTCAAATTTCCCAAAATGCTGCACACAGAAAGAAATATTTTCTTTATTAAACTCCAGCCTGCTACTCGCTATTCATAAACTCCCCCCCCCCCGCCACGTTTCATCTCTTAGGAACTGGCATCCATTGCTCACTACTCAACCTGCATTCCAGCTCCCACTCCACATACAAATTATCTGTACCTTCCTTTTCATTTTTTTTCCAGAAATAAACTGTTTCTTCACAACTCCGGACGGTTAGCTGCTCACCTCTTCTGTCACTTTCACTGCACCTCTGGGAGTGCCTGCAGTTTATGAGTCCCATCTGGCAAAAACATCTCAGAAGAACTCTGGACCACAACTTGAGGACCCGCCACTTAATCTTGTATCAACTGCTCCAGTACAGAAAAAAAACATGACTAAACAGTAAAAATAATTTCTTCTCAGAAAAGATAAAAATCCTGTCCATCAAATTACCAAATGCTACACACTAAAACATTGAACCCTCGCTAAGCACAGCCGCCATTTTTTTAAACACATTTTTGAAATGCCAAGCTCTACACTAATCAGCAGCAAGACTGGCAGATCCACATGCCCACATCCTTAGCAACCCTCTTGACAACAAAAGCACAACACTACTAGTACATGAAATAAACCCTTAAACTTAAAAAAAATGTAAAAAAAACTAGACACACTATAAATAATCTGAGCTATCACACAAAGTCTGCCTATTGCATAAATGGAATATGTGGGAGTGAGTGTGTGATAACCCATTTATCTGTACAGCTGTCTTTGACCTCTTATAACCCTCATTCATGGCTTCGCCACTTGTGAGGTTACTCGAGATCACAGGTAACTGTACAGATATAATGTAAGCAAAAAGAGACGGCTACATGAGACGACAACTTATATGCACAGAAAAAGAGCACAGCTATAGGTGTAAAAAAGACCAGTGAACTTGGTCTAGATAAAAAAAGTGTTTATTAACTACAAATAAAGTAGCAGCAACTCCCACATGTGTGCAGATAAATGGGTTATCACACACTCACCCCCTCATATCCCTAATATATTTATAGCTTTTTGCCTGGATTGATACATGTATATAGCTATAGATATATATTCTTTGCAAAAAACTCTGTTAATGCATCAGTTAGGGTTGCTATTAAAGCAACAAAAGTATGGAAATGTGATGTAAGGATTTTCAACCCTAACTCTGCATTCACCCCCAAGCAACCAAAGGGGGCAAGGCAACACAAGCAACACCAGACATCTATCATCAGGTAAGACAAACAACATACAACTCTTTCCACATGACACAAAAGATATCCATCGTCATGGTACAGCACTTCTGTAGCCATGGATACACATGAACAGTTGCACACCGCCTGGGAAGTGGATGGACAATGGTCTGGGAAAAAACGGATAAAAAAGGGGGAAAAAAATGTAAATTAAAAAAAAGAAATTCCCATAGGATCACATTGTAAATTGTAAGTAAGGAATAACACATGATAAGGTGTGCGGTAATGCTAAATTGATGCATGCCTCAGGTGGGTTGTGAAGCATGAGGCACAGCTGGGTGCCTTCAACCACCTGGGACGTGCGGTATATAATTTGCATAGGATCACATTATAAATTTTAAGTAAGTAATACCACATGGCAGGGCATGTGGCAGTGCTAAATTTCTGCATGCCCCAGGTTGGTTGTGAGGCACGAGGAGCAGCCAAGTGCCTTCAACCACCTGGGAAGTGCACTATAAAATTCCCCTAGAATCACATTGTAAATTGTAAGGAAGCAATACCACATGGCTGGGTATGCAGCAAAGTTAAATTGCTGCATGCCCCAGGTGGGCTGGGAGGCACAATGTGCAGCTTGGTGCCTACAACCACCTGGGAAGTGCGGTATATAATTCGTATAGAATTACATTATAAATTTTAAGTGAGCAATACCACACAGCAGGGTGTGTGGCAATGTTAAATTGCTGCATTCCCCAGGTGGGTAGTGAGGCACGGAGCACAGATGACTGCCTTCAACCACCTGGGAAGTGTGATATAAAATTCCAATAGGATCACATTGTAAATTGTAAGTAAATAATAGCACATGGCAGAGTATGTGGTAATACTAAATTACTGCAAGTTCCAGGTGGGCTGTGAGGTGGGTTGTCAGGCACGAGGCACAGCCGAGTGCCATCAACCACCTGGGAAGTGCGGATGTCTTCACTCAGGCACCAAAGGCTTCTATGCTACCACAGAAGCACAGGACCCTTTGGGCCCTGTGCTTCAGTGCCCACATGAATGATTGCATGCAGGTGCCAAGTGCCTTCAACCACCTGTGGCATGTATCCATGGCTACAGAAGTAGTAGACCATGATGATGGATGTCTCTTGTGTCATGTGGAAAGAGCTGTATGTTGTTTGTCTTACCTGATGATGGATGTCTGTGGTTGCTTGTGTTGTCTTCCCCCTTTTGGCTGTTTGAGGGGAGTGCAGAGTTAGGGTTGAAAACCTTAACATTGCATTTACATATTTTTGTTACTTTAATAGCAATGATGTATCCTCATTCAAGTTCCTTGATGTCTGGCTTGACTGGCATCTCCATTTCTCCCAGTACATAGATGCCATATACAAAAAGCTCCACCCTAAACTTGGTGCCCTCTATTGGCACAAAAGTTGCATCCCCTTACTTGCCCATTGAGACATCCTAACCAAGATGATTCTCCCCATTTTTGATTATGACAACATAGTCTATGGAGCTGCCCCTAAGTCCACCCTGGCCAGACTGGGTCCCCTCTTTCACTCATTCTGCCACTTCACTCTTAACTGTCCTCCCCTCACCCACCACTGTTCTTTCCTAGTTCTACAACTTCTGCCAGTGCTGCCTAAATGAGGTGCCCTCTATAGGCTCACATGTTGTATCCTCTTCATTCCCCTACGATATCCTATCTGTAAATATTGTCCATTTTGTATATACATACTATACTTATGTGATCTATGTGCTGTCATTTGTTGTACATCTGTATATTCTTTGTATCTACCTATGTATTTATTGTTAATATGTATCAAAACTTTTGTACAAATGTATTATACTTTTATTTGTCCTCTTAGCTGTTTCCATTCCCCTTCCCCCAGGATGCATCTGGAAACAAACTTTTTTTAGCTCAGCATGTCTTTTGTGGTGAAATGCTTTAATAAATAAATTAAAGAAATAAAACACTAACTGATGCATTAACAGAGTTTTTTGCAAAGAATTTCTGTACTTTTTGAGATAGTATAATCATATTCTCATTTGCCTGTGGGAGCACAGAGCACGCTCCCATCCCTCCATAGATGCAGTCATGTTTGTTGCTGGGGAAGCACAGGGCTCTGTGGGCCCTGTGCTTGCATTTGTAGCAAAACAGCAAACAAATTGTCAGTGTTGCCTTATTATCCCACCTCATGAACTCCATACTGAAAAATTTCAAATCCCTGCTGAAACATTATTCCATGCCACTGGAATGTCATTCCACACCACAAATGTGAAAACACAGTTTGGCCAGGATTTGAAAAATGGCAGCTGTCACGTTCATGAAATGGTGTAAAAAAATTGCTGTGTTGAAAATCTGGAGTCAAAATATTTTAAATTTCTGATGTTATGAGTGAGCATTTGAAAATGTAAACTAATGCACATAACTTTGCAATTGTTACATGTTTTGACCCCAAATTTTCAACATAACCTTCTTATGTTGTCCAATATATAAGTACTTAAGATGGCAGCTGTTATGTGCTGGCCATCTGTAGCATCAGAGTTTTAGACCAGCTTTTTAGGTTTTTTGAGTCTAGTTTTATTTTATTCGTTACTGGTATATTGTTGTACTTGTTTTATTTCAGTGGGTAGTTTAAGTTTAGAGAACAGGTAGTATAGTTAGGGATTCTAAGTGAGTTAGATAGTGTAGTGAGCATTTTTTTTTTTCAATTGTTTAACCAGGTGAGACACACTAAGCTGAAAGCTCGTTTACAGGTGCAACCTGAGACAACAGGGAAGTTAAGTGACTTGCTCATGGTCACATAGTATGCAAGTAGGGGCTGTGGAATTCAAACCCAGGTCTCCAGATTTGCAGCTCAGAGCCTTAAACCACTGCGCTATACTGCCTCCCCTTACATTTTCGGGGCTAGTTTGAGTAGAACTTGAACCATTTAATCCCTACACATTCTTGGATGCTGAACCAAAATATACATTTTTTGCAATCAGGAGGGCTCACATTAACGGGCTGTATGATGCCGGTTTGACAACACTTTTGTCAACCAGCATCACAGCGACAGGATTTAGGTCGACCACAAGTTGTGGTCGACATAAATCCCAATTGTCTCCTGGTCTTTGTTTTCATCAGGGGGCTTTGCCCCTGAATGCCCCATGCAGGGGACTCTGCCCCATGCACACCCCATACTATAGATAATCAACTCCATGTTGGAGTTGCTTCAGGGAGGGGGTGCAGGACTGGGGAAACAGTGTGCCCCTGTGTCAGGTGCACTAACACAGTGACCTGTCGACTAAGTGTCGATTTTGTCAACAGGTATGTAGGTCGCTGTGTTGGTGTCACTGACCATGGCACATACCACATTAATGGTTCTCCTGCACTTGAACTTTGGAAAGTTTACATTTAAACACTTACCCACTATTCCAGCAGGAGAACGCTCCGAGCACCAAAGGGGAAGCTGACCAGGATGTGAGAGATTGATAGACTGTCAGGAAGAGTAGTAACCCGACAAGCCACAGACTGGGGAGAAAGCAGCTGGAATTGATGATGGAACATTCATGGGCACATTTGCCATGTGGGACTGTACAGGACTGTGACTGGTACCAAGCTCGGGAAGATCTTGTACTGTGAGCGGCATGGTGAGCACAACTTTTAATATTGGGGTCCCGTGGCTGGTGGTGGTGGGGTCCACTGCTTGATCTCTAGGATAGCTGGGTTTGAGAACAGGCTGAAGGGCATGTCCTTTGTTAAGGCTATCAGGTTTGCCGGGGTTGATCGCCAGTGTTTGTGAACTGCACTGACTAACCGGGGATAATTCGGGCTAGTGGCCCTGTTCACACCAGCATTGTGGGACCTGAAAAAGAGTCATTGCTTGCCCACAAGAACCCTTCTTTGTGGGCCAAAGAATAGCCTACTGAGCAGTGGTAGCTGTGGATGTTGGAGGCCTACTAGAAGTGGGGGGTATTTGAATCTGGGATGTGCCCTAACCCCTTAAGACTGTTGCCTAAGAATTGTTCAGATTCCAGCCAATCTCACTGGCATCTTGGAAGAGGACTTGGCCATGGTGATACAGTGTTATAGCAAGAGGCAGTGAGAGTGCCTGAAATTATCATTTGTGCAGGCAAGTGATGCAGTCTTCCTTGATTGCTCATCCCACTTGGACGGTGCTATGCAATGTGAGGTCCATTAAGAACAAGATTGCTTTAATAATGGATCTTGTTGGGTCAGCGGACCTGGCTTGCATCACTGAGATCTGGCTGGATGAAAATGCTGGTCCAGTGTTGGCTTCAGCAATTCTGTCTGGGTACTCGGTGATGCACTGTCCGAGAATGGATTGTAGGGGCTGGGGTGTAGCTATCTGTTTTAGATCAGAACTGGACCTTTACAGAGGTTCCAGTAGGGACCACCACCAATTCCTTGAATGTATCATGGGTGAGGGTGCAGGATACTTCTCATTTACCATCCACCAGTAGATGGGAACGTTTTCCTGCAGAAAGTCACGGACTTCATCATCAAGATGGTATTGAGATCCCCCAGATGGTTAGTTCTGGGGGAATTCAATGCCTGGATCAACAATGAACTCTCTCAATTTGATCAGGACTTCCTCCAACTAATGAGTTCATTGGGCCTTACACAGGTTGTTAATTCCATGACTCACATTTATGGTCATTCATTGGACTTGGTGTTCCTTCTTGGGATGCAGATACCTGACTTGATGGTGGAGCCAGTCGGGTGATCTGACCATCACACTGTGGGGTTCAGTTTCATGGCTCCTGCCAATAGGCTTGCCCCTACAGAGATGGTCCGGCACCGCCCTTTGAGGGGTGTGAACCCAGATGGCCTGATGGCGGTGCTGGACCTATCGAATATACCAAGTGAATGCATGGATCCAGGGAGTCTAGTACTCGCCTATAACAAGGTAGTGACAGAGGCCCTGGATTCCATAGCTCCTGTTCATGTTCGCCCACTCACTCTTTGCCCAAGGTCACCATGGTTTGATAGGACCTTGAAGGAGATGAGGAATGTGGGATGAAGGCTAGAGAGGGGCTGGTGGAAATCAGGCCTGGAAGGTGACAGACTTAAATTGATGGACCATTATGTGGTCTATCAATTGGCAATCACCCATAAGAAGGCAGAGTTCCTGTCCAGGGATATTGCCACTGCGCAGAACTGACCGGCTCAGTTCTTCCAGACCATGGACAGATTGTATAATCCAATCTGTCTTCAGTCTGGCGGAGCCTTTTCACAAGAGAAATGTGACGAGTTTGCTCAGTTGCTCACAGATAAGGTTGTCACCATCAGTTCTGGGATCTGTCCGGCTCCCTCTAGTGGGAATTGCATAGGGTCAGCGGGAGGTGGTGGATGCCTAGTTTGCCTGATCTGACTTCAACCGGCCGGAAATTATGGATATCATGAGGGTCATCCAGACTTTATGGCCAACCAGCTGTAGTTTGGACCCGGGCCCTTAGTATCATAGTACTTTCAAAGCATTAGATAGACTTTCATCCATAGTTGCTTGCTAAATCAGTAAGCTTATATATTATTTTTATATTTTAATATAATTTTTGTTATACCACCCTGTTGCAAAGGCAGATCTTTTAGCTTGAAGAAAACTGCCTGATGGTCGCTATTTGCTAATGGAGGGCCTACCTCAATGTCTGATATATTTGCTCCCATATTTGTTAAAATAACATCTAATAACTTGTTACCCCTGGTGTCATCCTTTACTGTCTGTTCCAGGCATATTTGGTTGAATTTTTCTAGGTAATCTCTTTCAACACTGCCTTTAGAAGTTTGTTTCTCCCAGTCAATGCCTGGTAGATTTAGGTCACCTGCCAAGATAATATTTTCTGCTGGATTTAAGAGATCTAAGTAATTCAGAATTTCTTGATCCCTCTCTCTGATAGTTAAGGGGGGGGGGCAAAATAGCACCCTCTGCATAATTTTGGGGGAATAATCTTTATAGACAGGTGTTCTGTATTGAAACTACCATCGTATACTTCCATGCTTTTTAGTGAGTCATAGACGTAAATTGCCACCCCACCTCCCTTCCTGTATTTTCTAGATTTATTATATAGAATATGTCCATTTCAATTTTATCCCATGTATCCTCCTCCCACCATGCTTTTGTAAGGATTGCAATTTCAATATTTTTTTTCTCATCAGTTGAGTGAATTCATCAAATTTATTGTCCAAGCTTCTAACATTGGCTAATAAACATCTAACTGTATTTAATTGTTTTGTGTGTGATTTTGATGTGGGGTTGACTGTCCCAATCTAAATGTTATCCCCTCCTTCCTCTGTTCCCAGTTTAAATGATTCTCAATGATTTTATTGAAAGTCTTACCTTTTTGTAAGGTGCATAGATGAAATCGGCCTGGTCCTAGCCAAGACAGTCTGGAAGTCATTGGAGAGGGGGGTCTTTCCATATCCTCTAAAGGAGGTGGTTGTTTGACCCCTCCTTAAAAAACCCACCCTTGACCCTGACTGTCTGGCTAACCACAGATCAGTCTCGAACCTACCCTTTTTGGGTAAGGTTATTGAGAAGGTGGTTGCACTGCAGCTGGATGATCATTTGTCCAGCCACGATATCTATGATTCTTTCCAGTTGGGATTTAGGAAGAGGCATAGTACCGAGACAGCCCTTCTTCAGGTGCTAAATGATCTCCTAATATTGAGAGCTCAGAGGACCCTTTCCATCTTGGTCTTCCTTGATCTCTCTGCAGCATTTGACACTGTGGACCATAGTGTGCTGTTGGAGCACCTGTGGTTCATCTGCAGACTATCTGGAATGGTCCTCAGATGGTTTCACTCTTTCCTTGAGTGTAGGACTCAGAGAGTGGTGTCTGGAATTCATTTCTCAGCCCCTCTCTCCCTACCCTGCGGGGTACTGCAGGGCTCTATCTTGTCACCCATGTTGTTCGTAGTGTATATGTTGCCATTGGGAGAGATCATTTGGTGGTATGGTCTGAGCTTTCACTGCTGTGCAGATGATACTCAGCTGTATATGTTCTTTGTACCTGGACAGGATGTGATCCTCTCAGTATTTAACAACTGTCTGTCTGAGATCCAGAACTGGATGATTGCCAGCTGGCTGTGGCTGAACCAGCTAAAACTGAGGTGTTGGTTGTGGACCCAGACCATCAGGTCTACCTCAGACTGGGTGTGGAACCTGGGCATTATTTTTGATAATGGTCTGACCCTTAAATCTCAGGTGTCAGCCATCGTCAAATCCTCTTTTTACCATCTGAGGAATATCGCCCAGGTGAAGCATCTGGTTCCTCCTGATGATCTTCCAACACTGGTCCATGCCTTCATAACCTTCCACCTTGACTACTGCAATACCCTTTACCTAAGGCTACTGGGGGTTGATATCTGCTGCTTGCAGCTAGTGCAGAATGTGGCAGCCAGATTATTGACTGGTACTTCTAGGGTCAGTCATATAACACCTGTACTCCGTGGACCGCACTGGCTGCCAGTACAGTGGCGGATAACCTTCAAGGTCTGGTAACTGACCTAAAAAGCCCTACATGACCAAGGACCCCATTACCTGCAAGATCTCCTTCGCCCTTACTGCCCCCTCCATCCTCTCAGAGGTGTGGATGAGGGATTGCTAGAGATTCCCAGGGTTCATTTAAAGACATCGGGGTACAATATTTTGCTTTTGCGGCCCCGACCCTGTGAAATTCTCTACCTCATCGGAAAAGAGATTGTCTGATCATCCAGAGTTTTAAGATGGCACTAAAAACATATTTATTTACACTAGCATATCCAGATTAATATCTGAATTGATTACTTAGACTGGCATACTCAGATTTCACTGAAGCTAATATTTATGGTATTGTAGTTTTATGGATTTTAATATTTCTGATTGTAATGTGTATTTTTAAATTGTTATTTTGTTTGTTTTATATACTGTGCCTTGGTTTTAGAAAGACACTTTAAAAATAAAGATTGTATTCATTCATTCATTCATGACCAAACCTCATGAACAAGGGGGTGAACATTTTCAAATCCCGCCCAAAAGGTAATTTCATCATGTGACCATGAAATCACCTTTTGGCCCAGTTTAGAGTAATTCCACTACACTGTTCATGAGGTGGGGTTACAAAAAGGCCATGTTGAAAATGTGGGGTCAAAATATGCCAAAATGGCAAAGTTATGCCACAAAGTTGAAAACTAAATTGAAATACATTGAATCGCACTTACCTTACTTTCTCATATAGCATTCGGCATTTCCATCAGCAAGATGTGTCTTCGATCAGAGACTGGATCTTCACCCTAGGACCTGTTCAAGTGCATGAAAATTGAGGTAGTCCAGAGAAGGGCAACAAAAATGGTGCAAGGACTACACCAAAATCATATCAGGAAAGGCTAGCAGACCTCAGTATGTATTCCCTGGAGGAGAGGAGAGAGAGGGAAATATGATAGAGACATTCAAGTACCCCAGGGGTATAAAAGAGGTACAGGAGGGTAGGGTAGCATCTTTCAGAAAAGAAGGTGTACAAGAAAAAGGGGGCATGATATGAGGCTAGAGGGAGTAGGCTCAGGGACAATGTGAGGGGGACAATGTGAGGAAGAACTTTTTCACAGAAAGATTAGTGGATGATTGGAACAGCCTCCCTGCAGAGGTGGTGGGGGCAAAAATGGTATGGGAATTCAAGAATGCATGGGACAGACATAAGAGTACTCTCACAATAGGGAAGAGAGGGTGAGCTGCACATCATCTAGGGTCTGCAATATTGCATTAGGTAAGGAAAAGGGGCATACTAGGTGAGCCACATCTTCCTTATCTGCCATCACCTTCTATGTTTCTATGTGAGAGTGTGTGGGAGGTGTGGGGTGGTGGGTGCTGAGTGGGAGGTCAGTGTGGGGGGAGCTGGATCAGTGAGGGACCATTTTATTTTTTACAGACAAAGCCACTCCCAGGAGATTTAAAGACACAGGTTTTGGCAGGCTGCAAAAAAACGGGGAAATCCCAGCCCTGATTGGCTGAAAACTAGGATTGGGAAGGTGTGTCTCTGTAGGTGTCCTGGTGGAGCAGAAAGGTCCCTTAGGATGGTGAGAAGGGTTTGCTGATGCTCACAGATCCCAGGACCCCATTGCAGGCTGCCAGGTGTCCACAGCTATAACAGCAAACAACACCACTTCCAGGAGAGTTAAAGAGCAGGTATTCACTCTAAATGGATTTTTTCCATGAAAGGCTTCTGATTAGCTGATGAATAAAGTTTGTTGTCCTCAGTCTGTGTTGGCGTGGTTATATCTTAGCTGGCAGTGAAACTTTGTTGTTTAAATCATGGGATCACTTAGTGTATTTAATGCAGATGGAGTCGTCAGTGGAAAAAACACAGACGAGTACAACCGAGAAGCTGGAGCCTGTGTGATGACAAAGAAAACAGACTTGGGCTTCTCGTGCAGAGTTATATGTTGCTACACTAATTCTGCAGAGATAGCAGACTTGTGCATCCATGTGGGCATAGGGAAATCAGCTGTTCTGCCTTTGCCGTGCTGCTTGCTTTTATAGCACGAGTCAGTGTTGTTGGCAGAATAGCTAATCACTGAGGGGAAAGAAAAAAAATTAAACCCTTAGAAACTTGTCAAACACAGGCAAAATGGACAGCCTGTTTAAACGTTTCCATTATCCTCCAGCCTCGAAACAATCCCAAGTACATACACCAGTTTAAGCTGAAACTACCGAAGAAAGAACAGACAGGTTAGTTAAGGAATACAGATGAGAGTCCGATTTGCATACAATCCATGTTTTATATAAATGGTGCAAATGTGTTGAAGTTGCACTCAATTGTAACAAGCAGAATAGTGGACTGTAATGTTTAGATTTTTTCCCATAAACATGGTTTCCTAAATGTATGATCGGTGACTGACTCACGGCTATCATGTTGATAACAGCTGTCCCCAATCTTCATACAAATACAGACTGAATACTACAGAAAGGAGTTGACAATGCCATCAAATCCAGGGAATGCCAGGATATTTCAATCACTATACATCTAGATTGCATTACATCCAGTCACTGATCTTCCATTTGGGAAACCAGGTTTATGAAAAAAAAATGCCAACATTACAGTCCACTATTCTACCTGTTACAATTGTATGCAACTTCAAGACACTTACACCATTTACATAAAACATGGGCTGATTGCAAATCAGACTGTCATTGCATTCCTTAACTAAAGAAAAAAAAACTGGTGCAACTTACTCATTGGAATAATCCGAGAAACTCTCAGGAGATGGTTCAAATGCTTTAATAATAATAACTCACATCACAGCAAACAGGTGTGTTCCATGCAGTGGCCAGGTAGTAGAGAAACACCTCAACAGTCAAAGGACATGCATCTGTCATAGCAGAAGCAGACATCCAGGAAAGGAACAGCAGTGAGTGAAGAGGTGACTGCTATCTCAATGGAAGGGAAGTAACTGCAAATCAAGGAGCTTTCATTGTTACTTCTTTGCTTTGCTATTTGCATTGTGGAAAGGAGGAGTAGGAGTTTGAAGAAGGTTGTGTAATAAGCCTCTTTTTGGGTGTGGATAGGAAGGATAGGACTGTAAAAAGCAGTTGCTCAATCTATCTAAATGTGTACAACAAAAGGAGTAAGGGAAAATGTTTTGCACTGATAGAGGGGGCAGAGAGGAGACTTGAGGGAGTGTTTGGTATCCTTCATCTGGAAGGGTGGGGGGTTGCTGGTGGGCACCGACAGCAATGGGTAGGGTGGTAGGCTGCAACAACTGTGGTGCACCAATCTTTCTAAAAATTGCCTGTAGGGTGGGGGGATATTTAGTGTGCAACCACATAGAGAAACTTAGAAAGGAGATCGAGGGTCTGCAGGAGGAACTAAGACAGGCAAGGCAGACTGAGGGTGAGTTTAGCCCAATACTGGAGGAAGGGAGGAGGGGAGATGAAGGAGGGCGATTTGAGCTAACAGTGGTGAGGAGAGGGTCAAAAGAAGAGAAGCAGAGACAAAGGGGCCCAGGCCAGGAAGAACGATTGCCGGGGAAACCAGGTCAGGAGACAAAAGACAAATGGAAGCAGGAGATAGGGACTTGTGATGGGAGTAGAAGAAGCGGCAAGTCATGGAGTGGGAAGGAGAGAACAGGTAACTATGAAGAGAGAGGGAGCGGGTATTTGTGAAGGGTCTTTAGAAAATAGTTTTGCACTGCTAGCGGGGAAGGAGGAGGAGAGAAATGATGCAATTGGAGGAGTAATTGATAAATGCCTGGACCAAACCGGAGTGCGGGGAAGTTCTGCTGGGAGAATAGCAACAGGGGTAAAAGGGGGAAATAATGTGCAGGAGGAAGAAGAGGAGCCAGAAATGAGAAATGGAGATGAATGGAAGGAAGCAGGGAGTAAGGGGGTGGAATCTTAGTGCTGGGGGACTCAATACTAAGAGGAGTCAGGTGGGGTAGCAAGGGGGAGAGGCATAGTCGCATTTGGGTGGAGGCCATGCCAGGAATGACAGTGGAAAGGGTGGGACAATCTGTTCTGAAATATGCTAGAAGGGGTAGGGACAAGCCTCATTTAATTATACATCATGGGATGAATGACCTGGCTGACAAGACAGTAGATATAGTCCAGAGGAGGTTTGAAGAACTAGGACAATTATGTGAGGGGGCAGGAAGATCAGTAACTTTTTCAGAGATACTTCCAGTGCCCAAGGCAAGCACAATGAGAAAGCTGAGAATTGAGGAATTTAATGGATGGCTAAGAATCTGGTGTTATGCTAAAGGATATTGGCTGTTAGGGGTTGGGGAAGGACCTGGGAGGACAGTAGTCTCTATGCCAAGGACAGACTACACTTGAGTGAGGAGGGAAAGAAAGTGTTGAAACAGAGGATGGAGGAGTACATAGAGGAAGTTGGGAATTTAAACTAGGAGTGGGGGGTGGCAATTGGGCAAGAGACATGCAGAGACCACAGGTTGGGAAACCATTTGAATTTACCCCCCATAACAGTGACAAAGGACAAATGGCAAGTACTATTGGTGATGCTGGTAAAGGAGGGCAGGATGGCAGGGGAGAGAAAGGGTGGAAGGTGGTTACCCTTAATGCTAAGAGCCTTGGGAGGAAAACTGCAGAGTTACAGGTGCTCATGGGAGAAGTAGAGGTGGACATTGCAGCTATCACAGAAACATGGGCCACCCAATGCAATGACTGGGACCTGTCTGTACCAGGGTACAGGTTATTTCGTAGGGACAGGGTGACTGGGAAAGGAGGGGGAGTGGCACTATATGTGAAGGAAGGACTGAAGTGTGTAAGGGAGGAAGGGGAGGAGGGTAGTACGGAGTCACTTTGGATGCAAATCCTGGATTCCAAGAATAGGATTCTCAGAATGGGAGTGGTGTACAGGCCGCCATCTCAGATGGAGGAGTTAGACAGGGAACTAGCGGGACAGAGCAGGAGGACCTGCGAGAAGGGTAGTGTGGTGATTGTGTGGGACTTCAACATGCCAGTAGTGGACTGGAGTACCCCAACAACCAGGAACAGAAGGGAGCAGGTACTGCTGGATGCCTTCCAGGGCAGCTTCCTACTGCAAATGGTCAGTGAACCAACCAGGTTAGGGAATACCCTTGACCTTGTGCTGGCAAATGGGGACTTTGTGAGATAACTTACAGTGGAGGAACCACTGTCAGGGAGTGACCACCACTCAGTATGGCTCACATTGGATATGGGCAAGGAAGAAGTGGAATCTGGCACAACCGTGTTGGACTTCAGGAGGGCCAACTTTGGTAGGCTGGGGGAAGTGGTAGAAGGATACCTGGCCAGAATTCAATCTAGTATGGACACTAACCAGAGGTGGGAGCTCATAAAGCTGGGGATAGTGGAGGTAACCAAAATCTGCTGCAAGGCCCAGAGCAAGAAGGCTAGGACTAAGAAACCAAGCTGGTTGAGCAAGGAGGTCATAGAAAAGGTAAGGAGGAAAAGAGATGCATTTAGGAGGTACAAGAAAATGGGGGGGGCAGGGAGGAGTACTTGATGGAATCGAAGGAGGTGACAAGGGCAGTAAGGAGAGCCAAGGCATCTACAGAACTTAGGCTGGCACAAGGCATTAAAAAGGGGGATAAGGACTTCTTTAGGTACATCAGGGAGAAAAGGATCTGTAAGGACCTCATAGTAAGGATTAGGAAGGAGGGGAGGTTGGGTGGAAACATAGAAACATAGAAGTTGACGGCAGATAAGGACCGCAAGGCCCATTCAGTCTGCCCATTTGTTTTTCTACCTTATAAATGTGCCATCGGCCTTTGCTCTGTCAGTGGCCTATCTATTCATAGTCATTTGTATTGCTCCCTTATGCCTATCCCATGCCCGTTTGAAGCCCTGCACTGTATTCATAGCCACCACTTCTTGTGGTAAGCCATTCCATGCATCCACCACCTTTCTGTGAAAAAATTTCCTCACATTCCCCTTAATTGGCCCCCCTCTAATCTCATGCTGTGTCCTCTTGTCCTGCTATTTTCTTATATTTAAACATGTTAGACTCTTTCACCTTGTTAATGCCCTTAAGGTGTTTGAATGCCTCGATCATATCACCTCTCTCCCTCCTTTGCTCAAGGGTATACATATTGAGCTCTGTTAATCTGTCCTCATATGTCTTCTGATGCAGTCCCTGCACCATTTTGGTTGCCCTTCTCTGGACTGCCTCAATTTGGTTAATGTCCTTGAGAGTGTGGCCTCCAATACTGCACGCAGTACTCCAGATGGAGCCTAACCAGTGTCTTGTAAAGAGGATTATTACCTCCTCTTACGACTTGTGATAACCCTACTAATACACCCTAACACCCCCCTAGCCTTACCTACTGCTTTAGAGGTCTGCTTGGATGATTTCAGGTCATCAGTGATGATGATGCCCAAGTCTCTTTCTTCCTTTGCGACTGCTAGCAACTTCCCTCCCAGCCTATAGGTGGCTTCAGGGTTTCTCTTCCCTATGTGCATGATTTTGCACTTCTTTGCATTAAATCCCAGTTGCCACTCTTCTGACCATTTTACTGGTTTATCCAGATCTCTTCTCATTCTGCCCACCCCATCTGGATCATCTACTCTGTTGCAGATCTTGGTGTCATCTGCAAACAGACAAGCCTTACCCTCTAGTCCATCTGCAAGGTCACTAATGAAGATGTTGAAGAGGACTGGCCCCAGGACTGATCCTGAGGTACCCACTTGTGACTTGCATCTCTTCTGACTGTATACCATTTACCACCACTCTCTGTTTTCTGCCCGTCAACCAGTTTGCCACCCAGTTGACCAACTTCTGACCCACCCGAGCCTACCCAGCTTATTTATCAATCTTCTATGTGGAACAGTATCAAAAGCTTTGCTGAAGTCAAGGTAGGCAACATCAACTGCTCCCCCTTGGTCCACCACTCTGGTTACCCAGTCAAAGAAATCTATGAGATTAGTTTGAGAGGACCTTCCTTCTGTAAACCCATGCTGTCTTGGATCCTGTGCCCCTATGGATTCCAGGTGTTGCACTATCCTTTCCTTAAGGAGTGCCTCCATAATCTTGCCCACTACTGAGGTAAGACTGACTGGTCTGTAGTTTTCCGCCTTCTCCCTGCTACCACTCTTGTGGAGCGGGATCACATGAGCCCTTCTCCAGTCGTCTGGGACCTCTCCTGTGCTCAGAGACTCACTAAACAGTTTTGCTAATAGCTCTTCTAGTTCCACCTTTAGCTCCTTAAGTACCCTGGGATGTATGCCGTCAGGTCCCATTGCCTTATCCACCCTGAGCTTAGCAAGCTCTTGTAGGACCCTTTCTTTTGTGAAGGGAGTAGTGCTCACCTCCCACCCCCCATGTCCATGATGCTGAGCTGTGGGCCCTGCCCTACCTTCTCTTCAGTAAATACTGAGCAAAAGTATCTATTTAGGATAGATGCCTTTACAGGGTTCTCCTCCTCACATGCTCCCTTTTCTCCATTAAACATAACCCCTCTGGACTTTCTCCTTTCACTAATGTATCTATAGAAAGTCTTGTCACCTTCTTTTACTGTTCGTGCTGGTGTTTCCTCAGTTTGGGACTTTGCCTGCCTTACTGCCTTCCTACTTCCCTTAGGGCAGTTTAGTATGCCTCCTATCTTCATCCCACTGTGTTCCCTTATATTTCCTGAAGGCCAGCCTTTTGGCTCTGACCTTTCTGCTACTGTATTTGAGAACCAAAGTGGTTTCCTTCTTCTTTGCACTTCCTTTTCTGTCTAACACAATGGGATGTTGCTTCAGTATTGCATCCTTAATGCTTGCCCACTTTGCCTGTACCCCTCACCTGTGTTTCTTTTGCCAGAGGCTAGCTTAACTCTGTTAAGCAGGGTGCAATAAGGCAGAAGCACTAAATGATTACTTCTGCTCTGTATTTACTAAGAAGAAGACGGGGTGACACCCAAGGGGGGAGGAACAGCAGAAACGGGGGGGGACTGACACATGGGGAAATCATGGAGGGCAGAGTTTGGGAGGGGTTTGAAGGCACTCAGGGTGGACAAGGCACCAGGCCCAGATGACATCCACCCCAGGGTACTGAAGGAGCTGTCAGAGGTCCTTGCGGGACCTTTGGCAGGCCTATTTAATGCCTCACTACACTCGGGGTGTGTACCTCAGGACTGGAGGATGGCTCATGTAGTGCCCCTCCACAAGAGTGGCCCCAAGGATGAATCAGGGAACTACAGACCGGTGAGCCTCACATCCATTGTGGGTAAGCTAATGGAGACTATCCTGAAGGAGAGGCTGGTGGCCATCCTAGAGGCCAAAGGACAACAGAACAGCAGACAGCATGGCTTCATACATGGCAGATCCTGCCAAACCAACCTGGTGGAGTTCTATGACTGGGTAACTAGGCAACTGGACAGGGGCCATGTAGTGGATGTCCTCTATCTGGACTTCAGTAAGGCATTCGACTCGGTGACACATGGAAGGCTGGGAAGTAAGTTAGAAGGCACAGGGGTGGGTGTAAAACTGGTGAGATGGGTAGGGAACTGGCTTCAGGGAAGGCAATAGAGGGTGGTGATGGGTGGGGAGCTCTCACACCCAAGGGTAGTGACAAGCGGTGTTCCACAGGGCTCAGTGTTGGGACCAGTGTTGTTTGGGATACTCATTGCAGACATATCATTGGACATCAAGAGCAAGATCAGTCTGTTTGCTGATGATACCAAGGTAGGAGCAGTGGTGGATGACCTAGGGGGATGTCAGGAGTTGCAGGATGATCTGGTGAAGCTTGAAACCTGGTCAGACACCTGGCAACTGGGGTTGAATGCCAAAAAGTGCAAGGTGCTGCATTTTGGGATGAAGAACCCAAGGAGGAGCTACCTGCTGGAGGAGTGCAGCTAGCCCAGACAGAGGAGGAGAAAGATCTGGGGGTACTCATTACAGGATCAATGAACAACTCAGCACAATGTAGGAAGGCAGCTGCAAAGACCAACAAAATGCTGGGTTGCATTGCGAGGGGTATATCCTCGAGGAGGGAGAAGGTGATTCTGCCACTGTATAGGTCATTAGTTAGACCGCACCTGGAGTACTGCGTGCAGTACTGGTGCCCATATCTGAAGAGGGACATTAAGTTACTGGAAGGGGTGCAGTGCAGGGTGAGAAAGATGATCAAGGGGCTGGGGGACTTATCATACGAGAGGAGGCTGAGGGAGTTGAACATGTACTTGCTGGAGGAGAGGAGGGACGGGGCATGATTGAAACCTTCAAGTACATGAAAGGAATAAACAAGACAGGTACAGAGGGGCTGTTCAAAGTAAGGAAGGGGAGGGACACCAGGGGCCATGATATGAGGCAGAGTGAGGAAGGTTCAGGAGGAGATAAGGAGACACTTTTTACAGAGGGTGGTGGCTGGGTGGAATCGTTACCTGCAGAGTGGTATCCAGTAGAACAGTGGACTGCTTCAAAGGGGATGGGACAGGACAAGGGGGAGGGTCAATGGAGGGGAAGGGTGGAAGGGTGGGGCAGCTGCAGAATAAGGGGAGCTAGCTGCACATTCGAGCAGACTAGATAGACCTCTAGGCCTTTATCTGCTGGCAAATTTCGTATGTTCGTATTCTGTGCCAGAGGTGTGAAAACACATTTTAGGCAGGATGTGGCTCCCAGTATGCCACTTGAGTTGATGGGGGGGGCACAGAATACCATGGAGCTGGCACCGGTGACTCAACTGCGTATGTGCAGCACTCACGCATGCACAGTTGTGATGAATGGTATCTTGCCATTCACAACATGACTGGCGTAGCAGACTGCTCATGCCGCATGAAGTCGGCGTGTGTGTAGTTCTGCACCAGAATGTGGGTAACGGCTGAAATGGAGCATCTGTTATTCCATAGTGGCCGATCGTGGTGAGGATTCAAGTTGGGCTTTTGGAAGGATACTTCCAAAGGTCCAATGAAAGGTTCCACGATCGGCCATTTTTTAGAGCTGCTGAGCGACCGCAATAGTGCTGTAGGCTCTGCCCACAGCCCTAAAAAACACGCAGTTGGGCAGCTATTAAATTTATTATCAGCACTATTACATTACATCAAGCAGCCAAATATATTGCTATGGTGCTAAAATAAACTTCTATACTCAAAACATTAGGTATCATACAGATTCAGATGCAGTGTCAAATTAATATAGGTGTTCCAGTAAAACGGCAAACCCAGACGGAAACAGCAGGAGTTTAGAATATAAATGCAATCTAATTTATCTTCAGCCACTCATGCACCATTCTGAACAGGCTGTAAAACTGCTATGCAGTACATTAACATTGGAAACTGATCCTGATGACAAGAAGAGTTAATTAATTTGCATAATCATATGCTAACATTAGCAAAATATATTGCTTATAACTTATCCGATGGACTACAAATATGAAAAAAAGATTTTCAATGCTAATTAACATCTAATACATACCTAAGTTATCGCCAAATTGACTATGCATAGTAAACCAACACAGGCAGCAACAATGGACTTTATCACAAAATTACATGATTTTGCAACCCTAATGCTCACTCCATTCTCATGTACTCTACACATCTCAGCTTCTTTAATGATGGAATGGGGTGAGTGTTAGGGTTGAGAACCACGAGGTACACCCCACACCTGATTTGTGAACATGCAGGAGAGGGCAAATTATAATGATATCTCCTGTTGCTGCCTGCAGGGTGGAGATGCAGTGTTAGGGTTGGAAACCATAATGCCACATTTCCTTACTTTTGTTAATTTAACCTTAACTGGTGCATTAACAAGGTTTTTTGCAATGAATTTCCTTACTTTTTGAGACAGTATAATCAAATCCTCATTTGCACCCTGTGCTCCTATCCTTTCATAGATGCATACATGTACATTGCTGTGGCTGACCCTTCACTTACATTTTTAGCAAAACATGAACCTCATGCCAGATATTCAAAACTTAGCTCTGGGACTAAATTGGAACTACACGGTGTGCTAAATTATCCCTGAACCAGTAGCAAGCTATATTCAAAGGAATAGCCCCTGGGCTAAACCTGCTGAATATAGCATGCAAATGAAGCAGTGCAAATAGGGTTGAGAGTGCAGTGCTAAAATAGCATGGGAAATAAGACAGCTCTGAATATAGCAACAGAGAAGTGCGAAATGCAACATCAGCTCAGTGGGCACAGAGGTAGAGTAAGGCAGAGTTGAAGTTGGTGGACAATGTGTGTGATAGCAAATGTGGTTGCCCTTAAGGGACAACTTAAATTGTCAGGGAGATTCCAAAGGTAAAGGCACAGTGGGCTGGACTGGCCAGGGATGGGGGGATAGGATAGGTAGGCAGGTAGGCTCAGGTAAGGGGAGGGGGTGGGATTATGATGTCATCTCAAGATGACTAATATGACAAGGTAGGGATCAGCAGGTAAGGATTGGATGGGGAAGAGCTGGGGGGTTCTGAGGGGGTATATCAGGGCCAGCAGAGCAAGGTATCCCCCTCTTTTTGCTGGGATCTAACTTTTGCAGCTCAGCACTTCAACTGGCAAGATATTCAGGGGCTTTTGGAGGTAAGGTAGAGGTTAGGTACTGTTGGTGGAGGCCAGAGACCAGAAGGCAGATTTTTGAAGGATTACAGGACCTGTGCATGGTTTAAAGATGTTTTTCAAGACTCTATGAGGAAGGGGATAACAGAGTAAAAAACCAGGACCATGTGATAGGAGTAGGGACATTGTTGCCTGTATGGGCCTGGTTTACAAAGGAGGGGGGGAGAGGTTTGCTGGTGGGGGCCAAGCATGGCCAGAACATGATGAAAAAATATAGGCTGCATTAGTTATCCAAAAATGGTGGAATAAAAACTGTACCTGTTGTGCAGTATGCATTGCTGGTGGTTGCTTGTTCCCAGGGCTAAGAGGCACATAGGGCCGGGGTCCATGGTGAGGTGACCCCCCCCACGACATGTGGAGCGGATGGCATGGTGGGTTGAGCTCAGGAGGAAGCCGGGTAGCTTGTTTTTTGGGCCGCTGGTGTTTGCTGTGGGGCTCCTGTGAGGGAGTGCCCTTTGATTGTGGAGGGCAGGTGATTTTCCCCTGGAAGGGAAGGAGCCAGGGGCAGCCCACAAGGAGGTTTCAGGGCACAGGCCCGGTGGGTGAGCGCTGAGCACTGAAGCCTCAGTGGTTCTGGGATCATGGCCAGGTGCCCGTTTGTCCAGTGGTGGTGAGACAGGCGCATGGCCGAGGAGAGGGAGGCCAGCTCATGGTTTGGCGCTGAGGTAGTGGGGCATGGGCCCACCAGGAGGGAGGGTCACCAGATAGCTGCACCACATGGCAGAGGCTGCCAGTGCACTGACAGCAGCACACCCCCTTCCCTGGAGAAGGAGAGTAGTCCTACAGATGTTAAATCCTTCTCCTCTCTGCCAACCCCCAACAACCCAGGCTCGTTCCCGAACCCAGGTCGCCGGCGTGGTGCGAGGTGTGGCATCAAGCACCTCAGCTCTCAGTGCCACTGGGCTGGCTACAAATGAATTCTTTCTCAAGGAAGGTGAGCTTGATTCTGGGAACAGGTTGGGTACAATGGAAGCACACTGACCAAGCAAAATCTATGGGGGTTGGTTACTGCAATGACTGGGGAAACATTAAGGGTACCTGGTCAAAGAATGTGGGAATTTGTGTGGTGAATATGGGGGCTAACAGCATTAAAGGGGATAATACTAAGGCCACAGGTGGGCTTGTTTAGCAGGTCAAAACCTGCTCGTGGTTACTTTAAGGCATTTTAGAGTGAAATAGTCCTAATATGGGGGGGTGAGCAGTATACATAAAAAAAAAAAAAAAGGTGGATAACCACGGTTTGTTTTATATATTCCCCCAAGTATTTATCAGCAGGATGGCAGGGAATGGAGAGATTATGAGCATCTAGATGATGGAACAGGCTGCTGAGATGATGTAGAAGGTCAACGAGATGCTGAAGATGGCACGGAAGAGGGTGACGGAGGAGGAGGCCGTAAGGGCAAGGGCTAACAAGGCACTGGTGAAAAGCCTGATGAAAAAGGTTAATGAGCTGAGATAAGCAGCAAAGCTGAAGGAAGTAGTGGAAGCCATGGGGAAGAGGAAAACGCCAGCAGCCGGTTCTGGAAAGAGCCCAGCAGGAAAAAGGCCACCACAGGAGGTGTCGGAATGGGAATTGATTGTGGAACCGGAAGGCAAGGAGGTTACAAATGGTAAGGACAGGGGAGATCAGAACCCAGAAGGGGATTTGACTGAGTACTTGGCAGGCATGCTAGGTGATATGGGGGATAAGGGAATAAAAATGATGGAAAAGGCACTGGAAGAATTAAAATCAGCAGGGGTAAGGGGAACAACAAGAATACCAGAATGGGCAATAACGGGATACCAGACATGACATTAGGGGACTATGTGTCCCTAACTATTAAAGAGAAAATATGGAAGGGTGAATACATGGATATTTTTGCATTAGTAGACAAAGAGATGGCAAAAAGGTATGAGCAGAAGAAAACGGTGGGGAAATCGGAGATGGCAGTGGCCTTAGCGATAATGGGAAATAAGGTGGAAGAAACAAGTTATAAAAGAAAAAATATTGACACATGGCAAGCAGGGTTTACCATATTCAGGGCCATCCTCCTGGAAAAGAAGCCAGAGTTAGCCATCCCACTGCTCAGTTACACCACTACCATAAAGGATGCCTATAAGGCAAAGCTGGGGCTGAGTTGGTTAAAGTACGACGACGTTTTCAGGCAGAGGATGGCAGCCAGAGGGGATCTGAGATGGAAATTCACACATTCAGAGTTATGGGTTAGAACTTTGTCAGGATATGGGGGACACAGGAGAGGGGAGTAGGCAAGGTGGAAGCAGTCAGCAGGTCAAAACATGCTGGGGGTTCAACAAGGCTTCGTGCTCAAGGACCAATTGCAGGTTCAGACACGTATGCTCAAAGTGCACAGGGAAGCATCTGGTGACACTTTGCAAAGCAATGGGGGCAAAGATCAAGCTGACAAACTGGCAGCAGACAGTTTTTTGGGGGGTCATTTTGGGAGGCAAGGGGGTCTTATCAAAATGGGAGAGGGAGGGGATTCCAGGAGAGAGGGGGTTATGGCACAGGCGGCACCGGGAACCAATGAAAAAGAGTCAGGAAAGGGGGAGTTTTGGTTAGCTAGGACACAAATCAGGGTGGGGGTTGTTAGGGAATGGACAAAGGGGTACCCAGATAGGTGGGCAGGTAGGATGTTAGTAGAGAGTTTTGAAAGGGGTTTTGGCTTGGAGTATTGAGGGGTTAGAAGGAGCATGACTGCCAAGAACTTGGGGGTCTATAAAATGGAAAGAAGATATGGTGAAGAAGAAAATTAGGAAAGAAATGGAAGCAGGAAGGATAGAGGGGCCATTTGAAAATCTGCCATTTTCCATTTTCAGGGTTTCACCACTGGGTTTAGTGCCAAAGAAGCAGCAGGGTGATTTTAGGCTAAATCATCACTTGTCTTATCCAGAAGGGGCATTGGTGAATGATCACATTCCCGGGGAGTGTAGTGTAGTTTTGTATGCGATGTTAAAGCAGGCAGTGGAGTTGATAAGAGCAAAGGAGGGGGCATGGCTAGCGAAGACTGACATTGGGTCAGCTTTTCAGCTGCTACCCGTCAGGCAGGAAGACTGGGACCTGTTGGAATTTTGCTTCCAAGGGTACTTCTATTTTGATAAGACAATGCCCATGGACTGATCAACAGTCTGAGCTAAGTTTGAAGCATTTAGCACATGGATGCAATGGGCGCTGGGTGGAAGGTACAGACATAAGGCAGTGGTACACTATTTAGACAATTTCATACTGATAAGAGAGGGGCAAAGGCAATGCTCAGGGATTTCAAAGATATGTGTGAGAAGTTAGGGGTGCCACTAGCAGAGGGCAAGATGGAAGGACCAGCAGGAAAACTGGAATTTTTGGGTATTGAGGTGGATGCAGAGAAACAGATTTTTACATTGCCACAACAGAAAGTGGCAAGACTACGGGAACTATTGCAGGAAGTCAGGAGAAGGAGGAAAGTTCCACTGGGGCAGGTACAGCAACTCCCAGGGCACTTGAATTTTGCTTGCAGGGTAGTGGCCTCAGGGAGGGTTTTCACCAGGAGGCTAGCCAGGGCAATGAGGGGGCTAAGCTGCCTCACCACTGGGTGGACATAACAAAGAGAATACGTCAGCATTTGGAAGTTTGGCAGCAGTTTTTGGCAGATTACAATGGGGTCACGTTTTGGCAGGATGAGTGGCTAGGGGGTAACAACCTGGACCTATATACGGACGCATCAGGGTCAATTGGCATGGGGGTGTACTTTAAAGGAAGGTGAATTGCTGAGGCATGGCCAGAGACATTGAGGGAGAAGGGCTTGTTGAGAAACATCATATTACTAGAGATTTTTCCAATATGGGTAGCAGTGCTAACATGGGGTGAGCAACTACAGAACAAGAAGATAAGGTTTTGGTGTGATAACAAAGCAGTAGTGGAGGTTATCAACTGGCAAGGAGGTCATTCAGATTCGGCAAACAGAGTTTTATGACAACTGGTGCTGTGGGGCCTAAGGTTATACATGTCATTTAAAGCTAAGCATATCGAGGGGTTAAAAAATTACGTAGCTGACAGTCTTTCCCGTTTACAGCTGGACAGGTTCAGGACTGAGGTGCCAGAAGCGGCTGCACAAAGAACACAGGTAGCAGAGCAAGTGTGGGAAATTGGCTGGAAAGAGCCCAACTGTTATATAGGAGCTCCTGGTCTACGAACATGCTAAAGGCATACGAAGGGGCATGGGGAGCATTCCAGGAGTTCTGTGAGCTCGAAGGGTTCTAGGTAAATGAGCCAGTTTCACAGGACCAGCTAACAAAATATATGGTGCACAAATGGGAAGCAGGGATGGCAAGTGGGACAATGGGGGTACAATTAGAAGGAATAGGGTGGGCTTGCAGCACAAAAGGATGGGCAGAACCAAATAAATTTAAAGTAGTACAGCGCATGCTGATGGGTTGGCAGTAGTTAAAAGTGGAGAAGGTGGATTTGAGAAAAACAGTTGCTGGAGAAAAACTCTCAGAGCTAGTAAGGGTTCTGGGGCAGATTTGTACATCAGAATTCAAGGTGTGCTTTTTTAAAGCCATCTTTTTGTCATGGCAAAAGACACCTTCAGGGTCAGCGAGGTAGTGGCGGGTAACAAGAGGGACGAGATAGGGGGTTTGTGGGGAGAAGAACTACACTGGGGCCAAGAGAGGGTAGCAATTTGGTTGAGGCATTCAAAGACTGATCAGATGGGAACAGGGGGTGTAGATCATATTAGAAAAACAATTAAGAGGTACAGCATGCCCATCGCCTTACTATAGGAATAAAAAGAAAGGAAGCCACAGGGTAAGTGACAATTTTTCGTACATAAGGATGGTAAGTCAGTCACATGCTACCAGGTAACAGGGGTGCTAAAAAAGGTAATGGCACACCTGGGAGAGAACCCACAGAGCTATTCATCTCACTCATTCTGGATTGGAGCCGGGTCTGTTCACGAAAAGGGGTTACCAATGCCCACCATACAGTGCATACCACATTTTTAAAAATCGAGAACTGTCGGGCACATATTTTTGACCAAATCTGAATGCTGGCTATTTGTGCAGATAAATGACATAACTATTGAATTCTAGGGTATCCATATTTTTTTGGGATGGGGTGTCCTGCTCCATTTTGCTGCTTTTTTTACCTGAAAAAGTGTGACATGCGAAAACACATGTTTTACTAATTGTTTTTGCGAGCTTTATTTACTGTTTTCCATTATTAAAGTAAGTCCACTTACTAATCTGGAGTTGTGTTTTTTATTATCTGTACTCTTTAGCCAATTGTAATGCTCCATTTTTAATTTATGTAGCTTTGTATTTAGTGTGGTGAATGTAACAGTTGGTGTCACAGCATGTTACATTCACCGTCATGACCCCCAAATCTGTAATTGTGCTATTAGCACTTTAAAAGATTTTCTGGTTTCTCTCCTAGTTTGCCTCCTTGTGATAACTGACTGTGTTACTGCCTGATCTATCTTTCCCACAGAAGGGACATCAACCTTTGACCCTCACTCTACTTGGAGTCACATCAGGCCCATTGTTTGCCCGTCAGTCAGTGACAGTTGCAAAGTCATAACCTACCCATCAGAACCAAGGAGCAACCATAGAGGGAGGAGCTGAGTTGTGGTTTAAAACCCATTGTTTGCATTTGTAGGGCTACATTCCATGAAGATAAGCACTGCATGCAACAACAAGTGTTGCAGTTACATTAATCACAGGTAGACTATGGTTACCATCATTCACTGATTGTTGGGCAAATTTTCAGAGAGCATATTTCAGTGACAACTGCATGTCTAAGGAAAGTGCTGGGCATTAATTGTAATAGGGATTATTCAGTGTATATAGGGTGGAGAGTTAAAATGGATTTTCCTTGTGGTGTCACTCGTTACATTCACCACAATATGTGGTGTCAACCATCATACCTGCCAGTACTGTTATTATTGTCAAATTCCTCCAGGTTTTGTAACACTATGTCAGTTATTAGTAGTGGCATGATAGCCATGAGACATGTTCAGTATATTTTTTAAAACTGAAACAAATGTGTGGTGTCACTTGTTACATTCACCACGTTATATGGTGTTAAGCATCACACTTGCCAGTAATGTAATTGTTGATTTTTTTCATGTTTTATAGCAGTATGTCAGTCAGTAATAGTAGTATGTTAGTTGTTAGGCAAGTTTAGTACAGTTTTAGTAAGTCAAACATAAGTGTGGTGTCACTTGTTACATTCACCACAGTATGTGGTATCAAACATCACATCTCTCACTACGGTTATTATTGTCATATTTCTCCAGGTTTTGTAGTACTGTGTCAGTTATTATTAGCAGCATGTTAGCCATGAGGCATGTTCAGTGAATTTTTTAAAACTTGAAACAAATGTGTGGTGTTACTCGTTACATTCACCACGGTATGTGGTGTTAAGCATCACACTTGCCAGTAATGTAATTGTCAAATATTTTCATGTTCTATAGTAGTATGTCAGTCAGTAGCAGTAGTATGTTAGTTTGTTAGGCATGTTTAGTATAGTTTTAGTAAGTGAAACATAAGTGTGGTGTCACGTGTTACATTCACCATGGTACATGGTGCAAAACATCACATTTGCAATCAATGTAATATAATTATTATAAATATTTGTTTCTCATTTTTAAATACAACTCATTACATGTTTATTAAAGTTTTTACTACTAAAACAAATATTTTGTGTCAGGTGCTACATTCACCACTTTGTGTGGTGTCACTTGTTACACTCACCACAATACAGTCCTTTTATCTCAGGAACCTGTGGGGCTTTTATTTCCCAATATGTTTCTTTCTTCATACTTGGGTCATAATATCTTGAAATGCATCACAAATGTAAGCTAGAAATAATTTGAAAATGTGACCCTCATGTCACACTTTGGTGACCCCTTTTCATGAACCGACCCAGCCACATCAATGCTGGCAGCGGAAGGGGGGTCAGAAGAAGAAGTTAAGAAAGTCAGGAGATGGAAGTCGAACTGTTATAAAAGATATGTGAGGAAACTGTTAGAACATATTGTTTCTATCTCCAACAGGTTAGGGAAGGATCAGGTGGGTGTGAATCATTGGGCACTCATATGTTTATTGGGCAGATAAATGGGCCGCCATCCATCTGGGAGGAAAAAAGCTATGGCAGGACCCGGACAAAACAAGAGTTTTTTGGAAAGGAGTCCGGGGCAAGAGATGGGTGCAGATCATGCCAACGTTGGAGGAACTGAAGTTAAATTGGCCACAACCAGATATTTTGGTAATACATTTGGGGGGTAATGACTTGGGAGATCGGCCTTGGGAGGCACTGTGCAAAGATATGATAAGGGATTTAATAAAACAATGGTGGCCGCAGGCAAGGATAGCATAGTCAGAAATAATACCCAAGATGGTTTGGTGGCAGGCCAGAAACAAAAAGGCTGTGGAAAGGGCTAGGAAGAGGGTAAATAGGCAGGATGTGGCATGGTTAAGGGAGGATGAGGGGACATTCATAGCATACAGTGACATTTCGTTTATTAACCCTGGCTCTTACAGACCAGATGGGGTGCACCTTTCCAGGGTGGGCATGTCAGCTTATGTGTTACAACTGGGGGACAGTATTGTGATTTGGGAAAAAGAGGGGAGCCCATCATTCCATCGCCTAAGCTGGAGATGGGCTAGTGGAAGGTTTTTAGGGGAGCTAAGATTGGGGGGTAGGAAAGGGGAGCAGAAAATAAGCACAGGTCCAGATCAGGCACCAGGAAGTGAAGGCAGCAGACAAAATGAGGAGGGACAATAAGAAATTAACAAAATAGGGTGTAGGGTTGGCTTCAGCACCCGGACCCAAGTAGGGTACAGCAATGGGAAAATAAGAAGGGGTATTGGGCTTTCCAAGCGTCCGGACCCCAAGAAGATGATGGAGAATCAGAGACATTTCAAAGACAAGTGGAAGTTATTTGGATTGTACAGACTATAACATTGGACTTTATACTTGCCAACCTGTGGAGTGGCTGAAGCGGAAATGTTTGTAAATATGTAAAGGTTGAAGTGTGGCCAAGGAAAATGAAATTATGTGATCTTGTTAAATAAATTAATTGCCAGTCAAGCACCCACTAAGAAGTTGTCTGTGCTTCATTTCCCGGGGGAATCTCCCTCTGACAAATATGGTTTCCCTTAATGGCAACCTGAATTGTCAGGGGATTCCAAAGGGAAAGGCACCATGGACAAGACTGGCCAGGGGTGGAGGGTGAGGATAGTTAGTCAGGTAGGGGGAGGAGGGTGGGATTATTATGTCATTTCACAATGACTAATATGACAAGGTAGGAATCAGCAGGTAAGGACTGGACAGGGAAGAGCGGGGGGGGGTCAAAAGGATATACAAGGGCCAGCAGAGCAAGGGATCCCACTCTTTTTGCTGGGATCTAAATTTTGCACCCACCCACCCAGAAGGATAGATAGTTGGGGAACGGAGGGCAACAGGGGAAGACTGGGAAAAAGAAGCAGGGGGCTGGGTCACTGCAAGAGGGTGATGGGTCAAAGGGGAGTCAATACCTTGAAGACAGCAGGTTGGCAACGGAGGTCAAAAAAGGGGGAGGCCACAAGGAAAGGTAGGTTGAAAAAGGGATGCCACAATAGGGCAACAGGATGGAGTAAAAGAAAAGGACTCAGAAGGTTTCTGAGGGGAGAAAGTTTTTAGGAGAGCTAAGATTGGGGGATAGGAAAGGGGGGGCAGAAAATAAGCATGGGTTGGGGTCAGGCACCCAGACGTGAAGGCAGCTGACAGAATGAGGAGGAACAATAAGAAATTAACAAAATGGGGTGTTGAGTTGGCTTCAGCCCCTTGACCCAAGTAGGGTACAGCAATGGAAAAATAAGAATGGGTACCGGGCTTTTCCAAGTGCCCGGACCCCGAGAAGATGATGGAGAATCAGAGACATTTCAAAGACAAGTGGAAGTTATTGGATTGTACAGACTATAACATTGGACTTTATAATTGCCAACATGTGGCGTGGCTGAAGTGGAAACGTTTGTAAACATGTAAAGGTTGAAGTGTGGCCAAGGAAAATGAAATGATGTGATCTTGTTAAATAACTTAATTGCCAGCTGAGCACCCACTAAGAAGTTTTCTGTGCATCATTTCCCAGGGAATCTCCCTCTGGCAATGAAGTGTTGCACAACAATTGCAAACAACAATGCAGTCTATACACTGCAGAACTGTGATATGCTTGTGAGAGATATGCTCTGGGTTAACCCGATTGCACAGTGAAACACATTAGCCTGGGGCAAAAGTTTGCTATATTCAAAGCTCCTATGCAAATGAGAATACTTAGGCAATCCCATGTGCAAACAGCCACATAAGCATCTCATTAAGGCCTGCTTAGCATACATTAGCATGAAATTGCCCGATGCTAATCTATGGTGCACACAACCTCACCTGTAGGTCAAACTGGAACTACAGGTCGGTAGCTGCAGACTGTCTCTCCACAGCACCACCTGTATGTCAGACTTGAGAAACATGTTGGTAGCTTCAGGCTACATCTGTACACAGCAACAGAGTCAAGTGTGCCCCAGGGGACTAGCACTACTGCCAAGGGTGTGTGTGCGGCATGCCATGGACATACTGTAGTCCCTGCCACAGTGCACAACAGATGCTACTGTACCATAGTGGTCAGTTTAGAGAGGGACACAGCAAAGCCTACTGTGTAGCAGGCATCACTAATCGCTGTACACCACACAGTGACAGGACCATTTGGCAGGTGTGTTCTGACAGTAGACATCACTGTCATGCTGTCCTGTGTCCCCTAAGCTGTGTCAGTGGTGAGATTGTCCCACAGTACTATACAGATGGCTGGCCATGTCTGCCTTGGTGTCTGTACAGATGTGCAGTATGTGCACTGGGCGGGGGGGCAGACACATACCATCAGACAGGCACACCGATGTCAGGTGCAGTCCCAACACTGGAACATGTGCACTGTGTGGACGGCCCCAGCTGTTTGACCAGCCCTTGCTATATCTTGCAGCCTGACCATCTGTACACCCTCCATTCAACACCCTCCTTCCCTCCAGTGCTGCATGTGTACTATTACACACTTTGGATGTACACTGCGATTCTTGCACATATCAACCTGTTGTTGGTTTTTGCCTCAGTGTGCTGTTGTTTACATTAACTGAGCATCCTGACCTACACCCATTGCTCACCTTTTCTTTGTGTTTCACTCAAAGGGAAGTGCATGCCTCGTTTGTGAGCCCTGCTCTGGACACATGTGGATAGAGCACATCTACCTTTGTACAGAGTGCTGGTTTGTCTCATATTGTGTATTTATGTCCTGCAGTCTGTTATTGCTATGTCCAAACTCTCCATCCTTGGTTTGCCCAAATTTAAGACTACCTTTTCTTGGGTGGTAATTTGCACCACACAAAGTTGCGCAAACACACTTTGCGCTGTGCTAATGCACCTAATATAGCCTAGCAACTGTATTCATGTACATGCCCCCTCTCTTTGCACATTGCATCGATAATACTTTTGCCTGGTGCTAATACAGTTTGCCCATGCTATTTGGCCTTTTGAATATTGGGGACCTCCGCAAATCCGGCGCAAACGGTTTGCACCCAGTGTGAAGTTTTGACTATCTGGACCCTCATTGTCAGCATAACCTTCTTGTTATCCCACCTCATGAACCGAGTACTGAAAATGTTCAAACCCCTGCCAAAATGTCATTCAGTGCCACCGAAATGTCACTACACACCACAGGTGCGAAAATATAGTTTGGCCAGGATTTGAAAAATGACAGCTATCATGTTCATAAGCTGATGAAAAAACTAGCTATGTTGAGAATCTGGGGTCAAAATATATATCCCTTGCAGGGCCACAGACTGATATATCAGTCCAAAATTCTTATACTTTCTAATTCTGTTGGCAGTCTAAAGGTTAAAATGACCAAATATATGAGTGAGCATGGTAAATTTCAACATATGCACATAACTGCCATTTTTACCCCAAATTTTCAACATAGCCGTCTTATGACCCAAACTCATGAACAAGGGTGGTGAAAATTTTCAAGTCCTGCCCAAAAGGTGATTTCACCAAGCAACCATCAAATTGTCTTTCAGGCCAGATTTGCATAATTCTACTGCCATTGTTCAGAGATAGGGTCCCAAAAAGGCCATGTCGAATATTTGGGCTCAAAATATGCAAAAAATGACACATTTATGCATCAAAGTTGAAAACCACATTGAAATACATTGAACCACAATTAGTTTCTCATATTGCAGTCTGCAGATCCTTTAGCAGGATGTGTCTTCAATCTGAGAGTGGTGAGGGGATGGCAATAGGAGGGTAGGGGTTCCACTAGACATCAGGGAATATTTAAACAATTATGGGGACAACAATGGGAGGGTGAGGGGGTACCACTAGACACCAGGGAAATATTTTAGTTCATATGAACATTTTCATATGAACGTCCATGTGAAAAAAGCAGATGTGAGTCACGAAAAAGGATTTAAAATCTAAAACAAAAACATATTTCTGGGTCATTTATCCAACAATCAAGTGCAGAATCCACCTAAGGGAATCCCAATGAGCAAGATGGATGTCTTGGTCTCTCTACAGGATGTCAATGTTTTGAATTTTGAATTTTTTTTTAAATGAAAACAAGATGGTGGCAAATGAAAAAGGATTTTTTTCCTCACGAAAAAAGGATTGACCTCATACAAAAAAGGATTCCTGTTTCATTTACAGCTATCTTGAAATGCTTACTGAGTGTGCTCAGAACTAAAATTTCTAAATCAAATAACTTTAGAAAGTATTAAAATGTTTTCACCAAACCAGCAAAAGGCACATCTGTGGGCCAGCCCCTTTCTCGCCTGAAAATCCCAGACCAAAATGCCAAACCCTCTGGGCACTAGGAAATTAAACAAAAAGCAAAAAAATAGCAACCCCCCTGAAAATTCAATTTTTTTTTTGTAGTATCCAGAACTCAGACTCTGCACATCCTATCAGAACAAACATTGGCACATTCAGAGATCTATCCCATAATAACACACATGCAAAATGTCATGCAAATCCATTAAATGGTTGAGATGTTATTAAAATGCAAAACTTAGGGTTTAACATTAAACATCCTACTCTACCCTATTTATAGGGACATGACCGTGCCCCTATAATATGGAGGCTAATGGATTGGCAACAGTGAACAACAACACTGTGTTCACTTTGAGAGGTTGTCATGACAACCAAATAAACCTCGAGAGTGAAGCTTCAGAGGTTTACCATTGTCATGAAACCCTTGAGAAGTGAACTCAGTAGTGTTGCTTACTGTTGCCCATTCATTGCCTTGTATTGTATAGTGTATTGGCAACAGTTCAACAACAAGTTGAGTATTTCTTGAGAGAAAAGTGTTTAAAACATCATTGCACTGCTGTTTCAAACTTTTCACACTCCTCTGATCAAGCCCTACTCCACTTTTACTGTGCATCATCAGCACGGCAGCGTGTCTACTTGGCTTGCTGCTGCTTTCTCTCTCTCTCTCTCTCTCTCTCTCTCTCTCTCTCTCTCTTCTGTCATAAACCACCTGTACTGAGACTCCGGTGAGTAGCTGCCATAGTTTAAAAAAACAGCAGAAAGCAAAGAGTTTGTAAAGCAATGCTAAGACTGGAGATGGTGGCAGCAGCACATTACAATGTTTGAAATTGATGTACCACCATATTGACATATTCAAGAGGGTAAAACAACTTATTGACATCATTTTGATGGTACAACAACATTAGGAAGTCACTTAAGCCATGACAAGGTGTGCATTAAAAAATTTTAATGCAAGCTCCTGGGGCATGCTAAGGCACGAGGCCAAAGGCCGAGTGTTCTTACCAGGGAGTACATTAAATGAGAATAATGGTTATCTTTGAGTGTGTGTTATGTTTTTACACACCGTTGCGCGATGACCCTGTAAACCTTGAGAACAAAGTTCAAGAAGTTTACCTGGTCATCACACAACGAGGGTATGTGGCTACCTACACTAAACATAATCAGTATTTTTATAATTTACTGGTGCAAGGAGTTTAGACAAGAGCAGAAGAGAAAACAAGAGACATACTGGGACGGTATTTCTGTTTTCTTCCAAGAGGTTCCTTCTTGTCCGGGTCATGGAGGTGCTAGTTCCGGTGCTAATCAGTAAGGAAACAAACAAAAAAAAATACAGGGAGAACAAATGGAAGCTGTCATCGAGTCAAAAGATAGTGACACTCGCTGAAATTGTTGAATACTCTTGTCACACTAACGGTGGTTGCACTGCATCTGTGAGCTCAAGACAGCTGAGTGCCGGTAAGAATTCAGAACTAGCACAGAATGTCAACCGAACCCCGTAACAACCCGGCTGCCCAGTTATTATGGCATTTGAAACAGGAACTTGAGACAGTCATTAAAAGGTGTCACCAGTAATTATAATCCGTTAATGCACACCCTGGAGTGGCTTATCTCATTTACTGTATAAAATGGGACACCGTCATAAAAGAATTTGTTTGAGTTGCTCTGAGAGGGACCAAAATGTCTTTACTATTTTCTAAAGAGTATACAACACATTATCTCTAAAACTTCTAAAAACTGAAAAAAGCAGTCCCTATTAATTTATAAAATAGCATATTTCAGCAATAGATTAACTAGTGCTTTGCAGTAAAAGTATGTATTATTAGTGTTGGTTGAAAATATATATATTCTACATGTAAATTCTCATATAAATGCACCGTAACATCTGTAAATTTGTAAAAATAAGCAGTGTTTAAAACTTCATTGTCATTACACTGTAGTAATATAGTTTAATTGAAAGCAACATTCTCTTTATTTTTGTTTTTTACTTATGTATCATGGTCTAGCACATAACAGGAAAACTGCTATAGGACTGAGGTGAAAGGTTAGTAAGAAAAAAACTAAACCTGCCAGGTTTCCTTTTGTGTGTGTGTGTGGGGGGGGGGTGATAGATGTCACCTGAATGCACCCATATATGATTCAAATGTACATGCTTTTATTATCTTCAGGAATGTATTTGAGCAGTTTGGGTCTTCCTCCACCTATGTAACCATTTTCCCACCCTTTCTCTTTATTTATAAAGTAGTATTGCCTACAAAGGTAGCCATAGACATTGCCAGTTATTTCCAGATATTTTGCAAAATTTCTGAAGAGTTTATCTCTGCTGTCCATACTGTTTAAATGCAAAAAGCATCAGATATTTCTGGAAATATCACAGAAATTTCAGGAAATAGCTGGCAGTGGCTGTGGCTATTAGCGTACTTTTTCAATCCTGTTTTTTTTCTCCATTTTCTCCACATTCAAGATATGAACTGTTTATGATGGAATACAGGGATTCAAAATTCTGCTCAGTTCCACTGACAGAATGTTCCTCTCCTAACATACTGTATATACACACACACACACACACACACACACACACACACACACACGCCTGTTCTCAATATCAGGGCAGCAGAAAAGATTTCCCTGATGAGCAGGTAAAGACAGAAAGGAGATTTTCACTGTCAGCAAAGAAACAGTTGTAATGAAAACTATAAACAATACTTAATGTTTCTGATTTGTTTATGTGTGTAAGGAGAGTGAGATGATCAGGGAAACAACATTTAATTAATTTGATTTATGTTTTATTTAAGGTAGTTTTATTTTTAGGGCCCAGTTGAAAGTTTTTACAATGTAAAGGTAGCAGCCATGTTTGTGATGAACGATCAGTTCTGGTTATAGGGAGAATGATGGAAGCTAGTTCTGGTTGTAGGAGGACTGATTTGCTCATTGTGTGAAGTGGTTTAGGACCAGGATGACTGTGCGTTTATACAGTTTTAATGTATGGTCAACTGATGTCTCTTGGTCAATGAGATTTCTAGATTTTTTCTTGCCATTTTATGAATATATATAGGGGATACATGATGGGCAGGAGTGGGATATGGAAAATATTGTCACTCCTGCAGAGTAAGCTGTGTATTCTCGTCACGAGTGAATATACACAACTCACTCTACAGGAGTGACAATATTTTCCATATCCCATGATCTGCACATCATGTGTACGATTTATACCACAGGGGTGAGAGCTTTAGGAAATTTTTTTCTGATTCTGTATGTTTCCTGCTCATTCTGTGTGTGTGTGTGTTCTGAATGGACTGGGAGTCAGAAACACAGGTGAGTGTGTTTTGCAAAGCTAATTGAGTGAGTCAGAGACTCGGTAAGAAAGACAAATGGCTACAGGTAGCACTGAGAAACAGAAATTGCTTTGTAAAAGAGTTTAATTTAGAATTCAGGTTATTTTGATGCTGAGATCAGCACAGTAATGAGCTAGGAATGTGAAACATACAATGGAACATAGGTGAGAGTCTTTTGCAATGCTAATTGAGTAAGTTGCACCTTCAGTGAGAAAGAGAAACTTTTTCTGAAGCAGTTTCCTTTAGAATGCAAGCTGCAGTGCATTTATCCTCACTTTGGTGACATCAGCAGAGTATGGATAAATGTTGATATCCTCACTATGCTGATGTCATCAAGATTTATCCTCACTGCAGTAGAAATAACACAGGATATCCTACTGAGAAAGCTCTCACCCCCGTGGTATATATGTGTGTGTGTTTGTGTGTGTGTGTGTGTGTGTGTGTAGTGCCCCATAGTTGGGGGCACAACAGAAAAAGAAAAACAGAAATGTGCCCAGCCTTATAAGGTGCCCCAATACAGAATAGAGGTGCCCCAGAAATGCCTAAGTGCCCAAACTTTGGGCACATCCAGCACAAGCACACTTAAAATTAATGTAAATAACCTGAATTGACAAGCAAATATTGCTGTGCCAGCACTGTGCCCAGGGTAGAATGTTGTGTTGAGCTGCACATGCTCAGCATTCTAGTGCCAAGAATCAGAATGCAGAGTGTTGCTCTTTGAAAATGTATCAGTTATAAAGGGAGAACTGTGGTGACTGTGGAGGCGAGAGGACACAGAAAGTGAGGAGGGATGAGAATGGTGGTGGAATTTCACAAATTCAGCTGAAAGATGATATTGTGGTTGCTTAGTGAAATAACCTTTCGGGAAGGATTTGAAAATTTTCACCACATTTGTTCATGAAGTGGGATCATAAGAAGGCTATGCTGAAAATGTGGGGTTAAAATGTATAAAAATGGCAAAGTCATGCAGATGAGCTGAAATTTTACTACGCTTGCTTGTAACTTTGAAAATTTTAAATATTTACACCACAAATTATTAACAGCCATTTTTTACATCACCTCATGAATGTGACAGTTGTCATTTTTAAAATCCTGGACAAAATGTTTTCCCACCTGTGGCGCGGAATGACATTGCAGTGGCATGTAATGATGCTTCGGCAGGGATTTGAAAATTCTTAGCATGATGTTCATGAGGTGGGGTAATAACAAGGTTATGCTTGACAATTTGGTTACTGTTTTGACTGAAATGCAAGCACAGGGCCCGGAGGGCCCTGCACTTCCATGGCAACATACATGTACGCATCTATGGAGGGATGGGAGGGCAGGAACCCTTTTGAGACTGAGTGAGAGGCCTTTCAGCACCATGCATTCCTGCTTAAAGTTGAACCAGCATAGCATTTTGTGATGAGTTGCATATACAACCCATGATGCTTATTAGGGTATAGGGGTTCTGGGCTGCAGATGTGTCTTTTGAAGGTTTGGTGAAAAATATTAATCGGTTCAAAAGTTATAAAACTTTAAATTTTCCATCATAGCCTGCTGGAAAAAATAAATATATGCCTTGAAAGCCACTTTTTGCTTTCATGAAATAACTTTTTACTGCCACAAATGGGTACAGTAGTGTTGTACTGCCACCATCTTGTTTTCACCTAACAACAGGTAAAAAATGCTGTAATTCAAATAATACTGCCCCTTTGTAAACACCAACAGTTGGGTTCACCTAATCAGGGCCAGAGGAACACGGTTCTGGCACTATTTGTTTTAAAATAGAGGCTGGAAATATGTTTTTTGCATTCAAACATTGGTAATGTCGCAAATTTACGGCTCTACGTTTGCAAAACTACTGCAAATTGTGGCAGTTTTCATTCAACTAATGGCACTGTTGCATAAAAACTACCTCAAATCAGCAGCACTACCTCAATGTAAAATAAACATCATCAACTATAAAAACAATGAAAACTTTTCTGGCCACTTTTCTACAAAATCTTGTTTCTCGGCTCTGGTTTAGATACCTGTTGGTGTTTACCTAATAAAAGGAGGTTTTCTCCTTTTACTGCCTCCAAGGGGGGCAAGACATGTTTTAAAAATATATTTTTTTGCCAACATCGGGGTGCCCAGTCCCTGTGTTGGCATGATGAAAACCCCCCAGCACCATGAGACACTGGGGAGCCCACTCCCAGTGTCCCAAAATAAAGATTTTGACCCTGTAAAAAAAAGAAAACTATCACACGACATCTTTTTTTTAGCCTGTAAAAAAGAAAACAGTCCCTCGCCATCTCCCCATCCCATCCCAACCCCCACTGAGTAACCCACCCACCTCCCCTCCTTGCCCTATAATTACCACTGGAGATTGTCTTCTGTCATCTCCTGGGGACTGGAACATGTCTGCAGTCTTCAAAGTCAAACCACAAACTGAAGAATTAAGGTAAGTGCCATATAATGGCTGTCAATGGCGTTTTGAACATATGTTGATATAATAGCTATTTTTTGGTATTTTTTCACCAAATTTACAACATGGGCTTCTTGGGACCTCTCCTCATGAACACTGTCACTGTCATTTCATTAAACAGACCGATAAGGCAATTTCACAGACGCTATGCAAAATCACCTTTCAGGTCCAAGTAATGAAATAAGAGTGTCAGTGTTCATGAGGTGGGGTCCCAAAAAGCCTATGTTGAAAAATTGGTGAAGAAATACCAAAAAATGCCCGAGTTACACACAGTCATTGAAATCTTTCTACGCATGCTCATGACTTTGGCAGTGTTCATAGTTTCACTCTAATTTTCATCATTGCCATTTTTTCACACACCCTCATGAACAGCACAGCTGTAATTTTTTACATCCTGCCTGAAGCATATTTACGCACCTATAGCACAGACTAGCATGGTTGAAGTGCGAAATCACCTTTTGAGATTGATGAACAAAATGACAGTGCCAGTGTTCATGAGGTGGTGTTCCAAAAAGGCCATGTTGAAAATTTTGTGAAAAAATTCCTAAAAGTGCTCGAGTTACGTGTGTCAGTTGAATTTATTCTATGCACATGCATAACTTTGGTACTTTTCAATATTTTGCCTCCAAAGTTTCAGCATAGCCATTTTCTCACAGCACCTCATAAACAGTACAGCTGTCATTTTTCACATCCTGTCCAAAATGTGTTTTGCACCTGTGGTGCAGAATGGCGTTGCTGTTGTGCATAATTACATTTTGCCTTGCATGTCACAATTTCCCTGTACCGGGGTACATGAGGTGAGATAATAAGATGGCTATGCTGATAATTTGGTCACTGTTGTTCAATGCATGGAGGCCCAGAGGGCCCTGCTTCTTCCACACCTACACACATATGCAAAGCTATGGAGGGACTGGAGTGCAGGATCAGAAGGGCCTGTGCTCCCACAGTAAAATAAGAATACTATTATACTATATCAAAAAGTAAGAAAATTTATTGCAAAAAACTCAGTTAATGCATCAGTTAGGGTTCCTATTACAGTGACAAAAGTATGGAAATTCAGTGTTAAGTTTCCCAACCCTACCACCCCACCCCTCACCCTCCATACACCAATAGGCATCGGGGTGTGCCTTGGGGTCATCAGACTTATCACCCCATTCTCCTATACTGTACCATATCAGCTTCCTTGCACATGGAATGGGGTTAAGTTGGGCTCAATGACTAAGGCACACCCTAATGCCTGTTGGTGTATGTAGATGAGGGGGTGGGTGAGTAAGTGAAACTAACATCGAATTTCCAAACTTTTATCACTGTGCTATCAACCCTAACTGATGCATTAACACAGTATATATATATATATATATATATGTATACATATGTGTGTGTGTGTGTATATATATATATATATATATATATATATATATATATATATATATATATATATATGATACTGGACCGGTAGGTCTAGTATACTGTAGTTAGGGTTGCATAGCCCCTTCAATGTTAAACCCCAGATTTTGCACTCTAAGAATGTTGCAACCATTCATCTGATCTGCTTGAAATTTTGCATGCATGGTATGGTACCATAGATCTTTAGATCTGTACATTTTTGTTCCAGTCAGATTTTCTGTTGCAGAGCTGCAGAGTGTTGAAAAGTGTGAAAAATCCTCAACCGTTTTTAATTCTTTGCTCGTCTCTACAGACCGATCTAAACTTTTCAGGGTATATGGGGTCTGGGTCAAGAAAGTGCCTTTTGAAGATTTGGTGAAAAAATATATATCCATTCAAAAGTTATTAAACTTTGAAGTTTCCCATTATAGCCCGGGGAAAAAATACATGTTGAGCTTGAAAGCTTTTAAAAGTTTTTGCAAAAGCAAATACATTTTCAAGCTATGCCAATTTGTTTTTGAGCTGCCATCATCCTGTTTTCAGTTAGTGATGGACAAAAATTGTTGTAGTTCAAATTTGTCTGAGTCTAGGAAAGCACTGACAGCTGTGTTTGCCTAGTTGGGCACTGAGCTACACAGCACAATCTTTTTTGAGGGGTAACTCCCCCCAGAGATATCATTTCTGAGATTGTCTCCCTGTAGTGTCACAAAATTGCAACAGAACGGATGTGACACTTTTGCAAATCATGACAGTGTCATGCCCATCCTTTCACAATTTTTGTGAAAGTGTCACAATTTCACGACACTACAACATGCAAAAAAGATGAATTCTTTGTAACTCCACTACAGTTAAATGGTTGGGCCTTCTGGGATGAAATTTGTAGGGTGGCAAGCCCTTGCCCATAGATGTTCATTTTGTTGGTTTGGTGTTGAACTATTTTATGCTCTTTTAGTTACAGCATTCCAAAGTGGAGACATTTTCCACAGACTAACATTGTGGTGCCCGCACCATGTTTTGGCACCTGTATCTCAAAAATAATTTGAGATACAAATTTTTTGCTCTGGGCAGTAAGCGCACATGGACATTTTGAAGTCATGATTACAAGTGTAATGGAATTTTTCCAATAGTTGCTATGGTTTCTGAGATATTGGCAAACATGTGTTACAAGGGTTCCTTTTCAGTGCTATTGGGCTGCTGTATGTCTCTACATGTGTGTAAGTAGGAGCGCATGGCCCATAGGCCCGCACTCCCACATACGCATATTGTCTGGCAAAAAATGGGCTGTGTGAAGGAAGTGCAGGGGCCAGTGGGCCCACGCTGCCACAACCACATACCAGTTAAATTACACTACATTCACAATGGAACTGGTGTAAATATTTCCAGTAAACCAGCAAAAGGCATCTATGGAAAACATTACTGTGATATCGGCATGCGCACTACCTTTCAGCTCCCGTATCCCGAAAGTGGGTCAGGAAAGTGCCAGTAATGTTGCGACACTACCTGTAGTTTTGCAAAAATACCAGTAGTGTGACATTACCTTTAGTTTTTCAAAAGTACCAGTAGTGTTGCCACACTACCTTTAGCTTCATGAAAGTACCACTAGTGTTCTGACACTACCTTTAATTTCACAAAGTACCACTAGTGTTGCAACATTACTTTTTAGTTTCACGAAAGTACCCTATGTTGACCTATGGGAGTTTTGTGAAAGTTGCAGAAGTTCATGTAATTAAAACTTCAAATGAGCGAGTTTCTTTGCTATGTCATAGCAAAACAATGGTTAGTGATTTTCTTTCACTGAATTTGCAGTGTAGCAAGCCCTGGTGCCACAGTTGTGCCTTTTTGTGGATTGGTCACAAAATTGATGATGGTTCCATAGTTACAGTGCTCAGAACTTGCCAGATTTCCAATAGGACAACACTGCGGCACTTTTGGTGCTCTGTATACTGAAAATGGTTAAAAATACAGATTTTTTGCTGTGGGGACCTTAGTTCACCTTTAGGTGGACAAAGCATCATATCAAAGCAAAGTATCATGCATTAACCTGGTTAAATAACTAGGGGGGAAAAAAGCCCCAGTAGACGTTGTGAAGCTATGTTTACAATGGCAGCTGGATTTTTTCCTTGGTTGCTACAGTTACTGAGATATTGCCAGGTAAGTGATGCAAGGCTTCCTTTTCATGACTATAGGTGTGGTATGTCTCTGTACTTACGTGTAAGTGGGGAGCACAGGGCCCAGAAGGCCTGCATTTCCACATATGCATATCATTATGCAAAAAATGGGCGGTATGAGGAGATCACAGGTCCCAAGTGGGATCACAGGGCCCGAGTGGGATCACAGGGCCCAGATGGTCCATGCTCCCACATATGGATATCAGTATGTAAAAATGGGCAGTGTGAGGGGAGTGCAGGGCCCAGAAGGCTCACACTCCCACAACTACATACCAGTTACATTATACTTTCTCAAAAAGAAGGGAAACTCATTGCACAAAACTTCATTAATACATTAGTGAGGTTGATAGTACACCAACAAAAGTTTGGAAATTTGGTGTTTGGGTTATCAACTCCTACCACACCCCAACCCACCCTCCACACACCAACAGATGTCAGGGTGTGCACTGGGGTCATTGGGCCTAACTCTCACCCCATTCTCCTATACTTTACCACCTCAGCTTTTTTACTCATGGAATGGGGTGAAAGTTAGGCTGATCACCCAATGCACTCCCTGATGACTATTGGTGTGTGGAGGGTGGGGGTTGGGGATGGGGTGGTAGGAGTTCATAACCCTAACACTGAATTTCCAAACTTTTGTCAGTGTACTATTTTGGATGAGAGGCAACTTCTATGTTAAAGCTGAATTTGTGAACCTTAATAACTTTGGAACCATTAAACAGATTGACATGACATTTAGCATATGTAATCTGTAGGAGTAGGTCTCTGGATGTGCCACAATTCGTGTGAATGTATTTTTAATTTTCCCATTATTTCCTATGTGAAAAGATGCGTTCCACACAAAAATGCTTTTGTTTTCATTGAGAGCTGCCTTGTTTTCACAGGAAGGGTGACATCATTGTGCAGGGAATATTGTGCATTTTCACAGAACTGTCTTGTGTTCACATGCAGGTGGTCTTGTTTTCACAGGAGCTGTCTTGTTTTTGCAGAGAGGATGAGACTACAGTCTCTTCAGTTATTGTTTGCCAGCATCAGGGGGCTCAATTCTCATGCCAGCAATGGAAGCCCACCCACCAGCAGTGTGGGACACTAAGGAGCCCACTCCCAGTGTCCAGAGTCATGTTCCCCTCCCTCCAGCAGTGTGGTACACTGGGAAGCTCACTCCCAGTGTCCTGAGACATCTATCAGCACCCCCTTTGCAGTGTGGGACACTGGGGAGCCAACTCCCAGTGTCCTGAAATATGTTTTCTTTTAAATCTGTAGGTAAAGAAAACAGTCCCCCAATGTCTTTTTAAGTTTAAACTTGAAAAAAAGAAAATGGTCCCTCATCGTCCCTGCCATCCTCCTCCCCCTTCCTGACCCTCCCACTAAGCACCCACTGCCCCACGCACCCCTTTTACTATACTTACCACTAGAGGTTGTCCACTGTCATCTTCTGTGGGTGGTGACACATCTCCACTCTTCAAAGGTGTACTGCAAACTGAGGAATCAAGGTACTGTAACTGCTGTATAATGTATTTCAATGGTGTTTTAATCTTAAGTTGATATCTTAGCCAATTTTTGGTATTTTTTAACCAAATTTTCAACATGGCCTTTTTGGGACCCCATCTCATGAACACTGTCACTGTTGTTTTGTTAACTGGGCCTGGAAGGTGATTTTGTGGTCGTTGCATGATATCACCTTTCAGGACCAATAAATTAAATGAAAATGCTGGTTCATGAGGTGGGGTACTAAAACACGCATGATGAAAATTTGGTGAAACAAATCCTATAAATGGCTGAGTTACATGTGGTCATTGAAATTTTTCAATGTATGTACATAACTTTGGTCATTTTTTAATATTTTCACTCCAGATTTTCAGCATAGCCATTTTTTCACACCACCTCATGAACGGCATAGCTGTCATGTCTCATATCCTGCCCAAAATGTGTTTTTGCACCTGTGGCATGGAATGGCATTTTTACATGGATTTGAAAATGTTCACCTATGGGGTTTATGAGGTGTGGTGATAAGAAGATTATGTTCAAAATCTAGGATCAAAATATGAAAAAATGCCAAAGTTATGATCATGTGTTGCAATTTTGGTACACCTACTTGTAACTTCAGAAATGTTACATATTTTGACCCCAGATTTCCAAAATAGCCTTCTCATTACTTGACCTCATGTATGTCACAGCTGTCATTTTCCAAATCCTGTCCAAAATGTGTTTTTGCATCTGTGGCATGGAATGGTGTTGCAGTTGTGCAGAATTATGTTTTGGCGGGAATTTAAAAATTTTGTCTACTGGGTACATGTACTGGGGTAATAAGATGGCTATGCTGATAATTTTGTCAGGCATCTACAGATGGATGGTTGCACAGGATCCAAAGGACCCTGTGCTCCCATAGTAAAATAAGAACATCACAGAGCATGGGAGCACAGGGCCCGAAGGACTCTATGCTCCCATTGTGACATAAGGACAGTTATCGATGGAGGAAGCACAGGGCCCGAAGGCAAATAAGGATACAAGTAAACTATCTGAAAAAATAAGGAAATTCATTTGCAAAAAACTTTGTTAATGCATCAGTTAGTGTTATTACTAAAGCAACAAAAGTAGAGAAATATGGTGTTAAGGTTTCCAACCATAATGCCCCACCCCCAACCCTACCACCTCACCTCACCCCCACTCTCCACATACCAACAGGCATCAGGGTGTACCTTGGGGTCATTGACCCTGACACTCACCCTATTTCATGTGTAATGAAGCTGAGATGGTAGGCCTCATGACCCCATGGCACACCCCAGCATCTGTCAGTGTGTGGAGGATGGGGTGGTGGGGTGGTGGGGAAGGGGTAAGGGCTCCAACCCTAACAGCTCATTTCCCCACTTATGTCACTTTAACCCTAACTGATGCATTAACAATTTTATTTGCCATGAATTTCCTTACTTTTGGAAAAAGTATACTATAACCAGTAAATAATATGTATTAGTGGAAGCGTCTCCCACCAAACTGCCCATTTGTGTGTAATAATATGCATCTGTGGGAGTGTGGGCCCTCTGGCCCCTGCGCTCCCATTTACACATAACAACGGAGCCATACAGTAGCCCAATAGGCCTGAAAAGGAACCTTTGTAACACTAATTTGCCAATGTCTCAGTAACCATACAACTTATGAAAAAAATTCCACTGTAGTTGTAATCATGACTGCAATACCTCCATGCATGTCTAGGGCAAAGCTGCAGGTAGCGAGAAATCTGTTTCTTGCATCGTTTCCGAGATGTGGGCACTGAAATTTGCCATGGGCACCTCAATGTTACCCTATGGGAAAAATGTCAACTTTGTGATGCATATTTTTGAAACCGATTAACTTTTCAACACCTAAATAGCATAAGTCACATCTCCTTTATGCCCTGTAAATTTTAAGTCAAAAGACCATACTGTTTATTTACAGTGCAGTGGCAAAGTTTTTAAAATTCTAGTTTGTGAGGTGTCAAAATCCCCGTTCGCGAGGTCAGCCTCCATTCATGAGCTGTCAAAATCCCCATTCACTAGTAATCCTTGATTGTCAGATTTTGGCCATCTGGTCCCCAAGTCGTGAACAGGGACTTTGTCAGCTTGTGAAAGGGGATTGGCTTGCAAGCAAGGATTTTGATAGCTCGCAAATATGGATTTTGACAGTTCATGAATTAGGAATTGAAAAACCAGTCCCCTTTCTCAAGGTGTCAAAATCCCCAATCTTGAGCCAATCCTCATTTGTGTGAATGACCATCTGGTCGCGAAATGATGATCAAGGATTTTGTCAGCTCACAAAAGGGGATTGCTTGTGAACGGGGATTTTGACACCTCGCAAATGGGGATTTTGTCAGTTCATGAAAGGGGATTCAAAAACCAAATCCCCTTTCACAAGCTGACAAAATTCCTGTTCGTGAGCTGGTCCCCTTTAGCGAGCTGACAAAATCCTTGATCGTGAGACAATCCTCGTTTGCGGGCTTGTCCATTTGGTCGAGAAATGACGATCAAGGATTTTGCTACCTTGTGAAAGGGGATCGGCTTGTGAACAGGGATTCTGACACCTCAGGAATGAGGACTGGAAGCGAGTCATGAATGAAGAATTTTAAAATTTAAAACAGCCATTTTTGGCCAAAAAGAAGAAAACCAAAGGTATAGGTATAGGTTTGTAGAGGATGTCACCCTGAGCAAAACCATGTCTTATTTCACCAGCAAGTGACCCATGGATCAAGATACAGCATTTTGTTTGGGGGTAAAATTAAAACAAAATGGCGGCTATCGAACAAATAATTTTTTCTCATGAACAGGGATTTTATAAATCCCCATTCACGATCTGACAAAATCCTTGATTATGAGCCAAATCCCCTTTTCGCAAAAAAATACACATACATCTTGGAGTGAACGGCGCATGCTCAGAACATGAAGCTTCAAAATTAAATAAGTTTGGAACAGATTAATATTTTTTTACCAAACCAATGCTGGATTATTCTTTGACCAAACCTCCTTCTGCCCTGAAAATGTCAGACTAAAATATCAAACGGTGTGGCCACAGCGTGATGGGTGAAAATCAGCAAAAAAATACCAAAAAAAAAAATGAAAAATGCATTTTTCAGTACTTTGCTACATGTAAACCACAAGTCTGACTGACACACAACTTGGTAGATCAGGAGATCTACCGTATGAAACCGCATATTCCAAATTTTGTTTAAATCCGTTGAATGGATACAAAGTTATCAAGGTGCAAAATTTGGGGTTTAACATTAAACTGCTTACTCAACCCTAACTATACTGGTGCAACCACGCCAGTATAATATATGTGTGTGTGTGTGTGTGTGTGTGTGTGTATCACTTTGACCCTAACTAGTGCCTTAACAAGGTTTATTTCCTTATTTTTTGAGACAGTATAATTGTATACTTATTTTGCTATACAGGACCCAGCGCTCCCATCCATCCATAATTTTTCAAATAGTGTAATCGTAACCTCATTCTCCTTTTACCAGATAGGCATTTCACTTGACAAGCAGTGCAGAGGATCCATAAAAGAATGCAAGTAGAAAATAAATATCCAGCTTTACTCTGCTCCTCATTTTCCTTTTGGAGTGGAGCAAAATAGCAAGAATGAAACAAAGCTAAATAAAGCAAATGCAACACTACAGTAAAATGCTAAGGACCTGATCCACAAAATTAATACAGCGGATCCCACTTATAAGAACATTGGATATAAGAACATCCCATTTATAAGAATATTATTTGGATGTCCCAATTTTTGCCCATTATTTGCAATGGCAGTAAAGCCCGTTTATAAGAACAATCAGCCCGTTTACAAGAAGATTTTTTTCCAGAGGTAGTGGCCGATGGTCATTATTACCTCTGAGCAGGCGAAGCCTGGACTGAATCATCATCTAATCTCCTCATTAACAGTCACTTAAGTACTAAATGGATGTGTGAACGATGCCCTGTGAGAAGACAGATCATATTCCTTCACAGTTAAGTGAGACACTGAATGAAATTTACAACATTACACTTACTGTTTGAGCAACAGCTCTAGCTCTTTTAAAAAGCTATGTTACACTACTTTTAATAATGAATGATCTAAAAACTAATCTGAGCCTAGTTTCATCATGTTAACCACAGATTTTATATGGATTTTCACTGTTTCCAGTGAAGCCCTCTTATAAGAACATCACGGTTATAAGAACATTTTTGCTTGGCATTTGAGGTGTGCTTATAACAGGGCTCCACTGTAGTTTAACCAACTTAACTAACCATGGGCAATAAATCATTTTCATGGTTTGCTCGTGAGCGCTCTATCTGATTTGGTTAAATCTGTATGCAGTGGTATGCATTTGAAACATCTCTGAAAGAAGTCATATTTTACACATTTTAAGTGTTCTTGTTGATATTTACAGCAAAAGACAAAGATAAACGCACAATGGAGCTCAAGCACACTGCTGCTCTAAAAAGGCAAGGTGACGCTAATTGAGTAACTAAATTAGATTTATTTAGAAAAAGCAGTTTTGCAATTACAGGAAAATAAAGGTTTTGTTAACCACGATACAGTAGCTCCAGCACATTGCTCTATGGAGCTTTCTCAGGGGGAGCTGTACTGTGCATATTGCCTTCCTTAAGTACCCATAAACCAATAAAATCAATGACAGCTTAATGGTTCACATTACCCATAATGCACAGCCACAAGTGACATCACAGTGGTTCAAATCCTACATAGTGCATTTCAAAAATACGGATCACACTAATCCCCCAGTCACAATGTTGGCACACTATGTATATGTTTTGAATGTATAAAGGCAAGCCCAAGTCTTATAATAACAGAAACAATCATACAATAAACAAAATAATGACAAGTCTGTTTAAAGTAGTGGTTTTGCTATCAGAGGTTACATATTGAACATACAAGGATCAGTTAACGCACTAATCCAGAAATCTTGATCATTTTTATAAGAAAAAGAAACATGAAAAAATGTTCAGTTTTGTACCATTTTGAGGAGAAAACCACAATCAAACACATTCAATAAAGATGTAGACTGATACAGTGCCATTACCAGAGGCCACTATCAACTGGGGACAGAAAGAGTAGAGAGAAATGATGATTATTGTTCTGCAGGTGCTTCTTGTGCTCTACCTTGCTTGAATTTGTAAGGAAAAACAAGAGAAAGGAAAATTACAAGAGGCTATAGCAATCATTGCTTACAGTATGTACAATTCAAGACTCAATAATTTTGAGGAGCTAAAGTTTTGGAGGGATGGGGGATGGGAGGCAAAAGGAATATTCCTATGCAAAAGTCTCCTTTAATCCTATAGGTATGGTTTGAAATCCAACTCCATATTCAAACCATCTAGTGTCAAAGCATTTAATATGTATATCCAAAATGTCTCCCTCTGCAACAGATGCTGAAGTCTGTTGCCCCCTCTTCTGTAGTGCAACCAATATATAGGGACTTGCAGGGGTACCAAATTGCATAAACAATAAATGCAGTTACACATGAGATAAATTGGAGGGTATTGACCACTTGGTTTCCCTTCTGGTGTTCAACTTATTACCTTGACAACAGAAATTGTAGATATTGCAGTTCACACAATGGAACATTGTGGAGGGGTTGTGGGATAACAGAAGGACTAGACACCAAACTTCAGTTACAACACACAATCTCTATGTGATGTTTATTCAAAATACAGATGATAACCTTCAGCAATGGCATATTCCTTCTTCAATACATCAGTTTTCAGCAACAGACTAAGTATGTCCTTCCTCTGCACTTGTCAGCACCTGACTCACTGATATACTGATCTAAACTTTTCAGTGAAAACCCTTCATCCCTATGGTTGCCTTGTTTGCTTAGGTGGTGGGGGTTCAAAAAGAAAAAAACAAACAAACAGAACAAGCTACAGACAAAGAACCTCAGTGCAGAAGCACTGAAACAAGGATTACCCCCAAAGGGCATTGGCAGTAAGCCAAGTTTCAAAGAAACACAACATCACACATACTTCCATAATGCAAAGCAGCATGGGATGTATAGCAAATCACCATGACATTTCTGATTGGCTCAGTTTACAGCAGGAATGCATGGTACCAATTTACATGCATTTAACAACACAACCAACTTAATTTCTATAATACAGTCACCTAGTACTTTTAACTTTATAAAAAAAACACCTAGCCGGCCCACTGGCACAGAGGGTTGAGGCGCTGGTGCCTTACCTCATCCCACGCCAGCGACCTGGGTTCGGAAACGGACTCAGATCATCGGGGGCTGGCAGGGGTGGGAGAGGATTGAGCATCTGTAGGACTGCTCTCCTCTCCTGGGGGTGGGTTGTGGAATCTTGTCACACTGCAGTGGCCTCTGGTGGAGACCAGGAGCACTGCTGACACATACAAGAAAGAAGAGGAAATAACCAGAAAAGTGGAAATACCACTTTGTGGTAGCCAGATGATGGCTGCCCAGTGCTCTGAGGCCATCAAAGGTCCTACTGAGCTCCCCACCTCAGCAGCATCCCTGGGGCTAAAAAATAGGAGCACTGGTCTGCCCCCTTGGCAGGTGCCTTCCCCCTCGAAGGAGGGGGACTCATCCAGCGAAAGGGTTACGCCGGGTCACCCTGGGGATCGGCTGCAATCTGAGGCAGGCAGACTCTCAGAGGAAGGATGGATCAGGGGACTGCCTTGGCAAGCCTGAAGGAGTGGCTGCCGAGGAGCACATAGGGGGATAAAAAGATCACTCAAAAAAAAAACACCTAGTGCCATGGTATTTTCAACATTTACAGGTTTCATAAACATAAGGTATATACATCAAGGTATTTTATGACATAGTGCTATTACTTGATAAATCCAACAACGATAAACACAGCCTGTTGTTTGTTGTTTTACATAAGCTTGGAGGTCACCACAATAACCTCCCTGTGTGAGGACCTGAGAGGGAAAAGGAAAATTAAAGAGGACACTATAGCATAGTCAAGAAAGGGAAGGGGGGCCCACAGGTGGCCAATCTTATGGACTAAAAATTGTAAAGGATAGATTAAGCTAAGAAAACAAAGAACTGTTTCAAAAGATTTAAGAAAGGTCGGTCCTCAAGAGTGGTAGGGTCTCCCTGTCACAAACATCCCTGGTGGTCTTACTGATAGCCATGTCCTATTACCCACTGGTGGACTGATAAAGTCACTCTTCACTAATTTATCTGTAAGGCTACTGCTTTTCTGGAAGGAAACCAGAGGTTTTGGACCTACTGCTCTAGCCAAAACAGTAACATTCATCCAACAAATACTGATTTTTTGGATATTACATTTATGTCTTACCCTACCTACATGAAAGTGAGCTCTAAAGACTTTAGGAAAGAAACTGAAACCAACCGTTATCTAATGGCCAACAGTAGTCATCTTAGAAAATTGAAGGAGTCAATTCCTTTCAGCCAGCTTTTACGGTTATGTAGAAATTGTTCAGAGTTAGAAGATTTCAGCAAACAAGTAGGGAATCTCATTAATTTTTCTTGATAGGGCTATAGCAAACAAAATTTAGATGAGGCTTACACAAGAGCACTGCAAGCGGACAGGGACACCTTACTTACAATCTAGCCTTAACAAACAGAGCCAGTTGAACAAGTATGTTTTAGTACTGTATTCAATTATCTATCTAGCAGAAATGGAGGTATTATACATAAATACTGGCCAATATTACTGAATGAACCTGAGGTGGTATAAAAAATAGTTATGTTGAATATTTGGGGTCAAATTATTTAAGATTACCAACGTTATGAGCCAGCATAGAAAAATGTCAATATACGTTACTAACTTTGTCATTTTTACATGTTTGGGGGGAAAATATACAAAAATAATAATGTTATAAATCAAAGTTCAAAACCCCGTTTAAATACATCAAACTGCACTTACCTGATTTTCTCATATTGCAGTCACCAATTCCGACAGTAAGATGTGTCTCTGATCGGAGGGTGGATCTACACCATGGAACATCTTTAGGAGTGCTAGGATATGTAAGGGATGTGGCCAGTGTTGGGTAGTGGGTGCTGAGTGGGAGGTCATGGTGGGGTGGGTCAGGTGCATTTGTGTGAGGGTGGTCAGATTGGTGAGGGGCTGTTTTCTTTTTACAGGGTTTAAAAAACATCAAGGGATGGTTTTCTTTATTTTGGGGATGCATTCCAGTCCAACACTGGGGATTGGGCACCCCAGTGTCAGGCTCATGTTCGGCAGCAGTGGGAGTGGGCACCGCGGTGCTGTCACATACTTATTGAGAATGAAGGAAAGGAAGACCTGGAGGGGAGGAAGTTCTAGGACAAGAAGCAGTACTGGGGTGGGCACCCTGGTCCACCTATATTTTCCTATTCATTCTGCCCACGTTTTACAGTACACCACTATACTTTAAATCCAAAATACAATTCAGTACTATACATTTTGCTTAGTGCTTCCATTTAAGAGTGATCATCCACCTGCATGCAACCCATCTGCTTGCCTGTCACAGTACAGTATCCCTATTTGCTACTTGCTTTCTCATTGCTTTCCTCATTACTGGAATCACATGGCTGCCGTGTGCTGGGGAAAGTTGTCAGTCTTAGCTATTGTCATGGATGGTCACTGATTCATGCTATTTCCTCTCTCTACTCAAATGTTTTTTTTTTATACCAGACCTCGAGTTCTTTCTACACAGTCAAGAGTCTATCACCAATTCCAGTTTTCGGCCAACTCGAGATGTTGTTCTGTCAAGATCAATGTTGCTGAGATAGTGCCGGAGATTAAAACAAGAAACCTACTACAATTTACCACAGCAAAGCATGAAAGGTATATTGCAATTCAGTTCAGTGCACTGTGCACTGTATTTTAAGATGATGAGTTGGTTGAGAAGACTGCAGCAGGTGGCAGCAGTTGGCACGAAAATGTGAGCAGAAAGGTAAAGTACAGTGTTTTTGTTGGTAGCAATACATGGTCAGGCACTGAACTTTCAGCTCATGGCTTTTCCTGTTTTCTGTGTTGCAGGCTGGCAAATGTTGCTAACCAGTAAAATACAGTGTACACCACTGAATGTTACATGTATGTTGTATATAAAAGGTAAAAGGATGTCAAAGAAGATTACAGTATATGGTTCACTGAATGAACAAAATGAAACCCCAATTTTGCAAACTCCTGATTATCTGAACCAAACAATTGGATGTCTCCCAAGTGGTTCAGATTATCAGGTTAATACTGTAGATGTAAGCAATAAGACACGACAGGGTGTGCATGAAACAGATTTTACTGCACGGCTAGGGCGTAATGAGGCACCCAGGCTCCTGGTCGAAAGTGCCTTGTGCTCTGGCGCAGTAAAATCTGTTCCATGCACCACCTGGAGTTTCTTATTGCACTTATAAATGGGCTCCTGTTTTAAAAACTTTTTACATTTGGGAAAAGCATGTTTATATGTAGAAACAATAGATTTACTTGTGTGCATTTATGATCAAATAGTCCTTCCACTCACAACAAATGATGTCACTGATGATGTCATTGTATTGTTGCCTACCTTCTTCTTCCTGTTTTTTTCTGTTTTTCCCCACATTCAAGATATGGAATGTTTATCATAGAATGTTTACCATGGAATACATGGATTCAAAATTCTGCTCAGTTCCATTGGCAGAATGTTTTTCTGCTAACACTCTGTATGCATAGATAACAAAGGCCTTTGTTACAGCCACAGCCTCAGTTATCTCTCTGTCAGGACAAGAAGAAGAGAGTTACCTGATGAGCAGGTAAAGATAGAAGGGGGATTTTTCACTGTAAGCAAAGAAACAGTTGTAGTGAAAACTATAAACAATACTTATTGTTTCTAATTTGTTCATGTGTGTAAGGAGAGTGTGATAATCAAGGAAACTACCGAAATTAATTTGTTTTATATTTTATTTAAGGTAGTTTTATTTTTAGGGCCCAGATGAAGTTTTTTTTTTACAGTGTAAAGGTAGCAGCCATGTTTGTGGTGGAAGATCAGTTCTGGCTGTAGGGGGCTAACTGAAATGCCTGTGTTCCAAATGCCCATTGATCTGGTTTCCAGACTCTTCACAGTCCTTTTTTTTAGCCATGTGTAAACCATATTTTACACATAAATAACAGCCAATCAGATTCCATGATTTTACCCTGCCATTTTATAAAGATAAATAACAGAGGCTGACCAGCTCACAGCTTGAACTGAAGCCAGCAGCACTACTGCAGCTGTAGCTTTAGAATTCAAGAAAGTCCCGCTGTTTTCATACAGAGAATGTGGGTGAATAGCTCGTCTCACTAAGCTGGGCACCCTGGATTTTGGGGTACCCAGAAAATATATTTGTTGCCATTATTTTAAAAAACAAACATCAGAATCTAGCTAAACTCCTGTTTAGCTAGGTCCTGGTGTTTGTTTGTTTAAATTACACTATTTGTATGTATTTTCCATGATTTTTAGTTTGGGGGAAAAACAAGATGGCAGCTCTTACAGCACAAAACATTTTTTCGTGTTGTGAGAAGCAAATTGTGAGAAACCAAAAATGATCCTACGACACAGAATTTTTGGTGTGGTATCAGAACGTTATCCCAAAAACTCTACTGAGCATGTTCAGAACAGAAAAGAAAACTTAAAATCCTTATAACTCTGGAATCATGTAATATTTTTTCATCAAACCTTCCAAAGACACTACCTTGGCACAGTACGTTTCTACCCTGAAAGTTTTAGACAAAAATTCCATTCCATGTAGGCTATACATAAGACAAAACCCAAGTCCCAAGTTAAGTATAGGAAAAAAAATAGATGTCTACAGGAAAATGACATAAGCAGATCTCAGAAACTGCACAAGCTACCATCACAAAACTTTCCACAGATTGATAACCTTGCCTCCTAGACACCACCTGCAAAATTTCAGCTAATTTTGTCAGACACTGCCAATGCTATTATGGTGCAAAGTTAGGGGTTGAAAACAGAACCTCTTACTCCACCCTCACCATAGGATGTGCTTCTATAGTTAGAGTTGAGTAGGGTGTTTAATATTGAGCTCCTAACTTTGAATCTTAATAGCTTTTTCCCCTTCAACAGAAGTGCATGAAATTTTGCATGCATGGTTTTGGGGACAAGGTCTTCTGAAATGGCAAGTTTTGTGACCGCTGCATGTCTGCATTCTGAGATCCAGATAGGGCAAAAAGTGAAAAAAATGGGGGTGGGGGTTGCTATTTGTTGGTCTCACCTACAGCCCAGATGGCTTGGCATTTTATTCTGAAATTTTCAGAGTAGAAAGGGCTTGCCCTATAATGGTGCCTTTTGTTTGTTTGGTAAAAAAATAATCTGTTCCCAAGTTATAAGGATTTGAAATGTCGGTTCTTAGCAAGTGCAGTAGGGTGTTTCATTTAGCTTTTTGTACGAAAGAAGAATTTTGGGCTCATGACAGAAAAATCTTCTTTTGTGAGCCAAGAGTTTTCCTTTGTCACTCAAAATTCTTCCTTCTTATGGCTGCCATCTTGCTTTTGCTTTTTACAAAAAAAAGTAAAAACCTATAAAAATGACGTATTTTCAAGAACCAAACAGACACCTGAATCTAGCTAAATGGTACCCATGTAGCTAGATTCTGGGGATAGTTTTTTTTAAATGCCAGGACACATTGTTTTGGGGCACCCAAAAATCTTGGGTGACCTGCTTAGTGAGAGGAACTGTTCACCCACATTCTCAGCATGAGAACAGTGGGACTTTCTTGAATTCTAAAGCCGCTGGACTCTTGCTCCCAGCTTTAGTTGAAGAAGTGAGCCATTGATCCCCTGCTTTATCCATCTCTGTCTCTGCCTCTCTGTTGGTCTGTCAATTGTTATAATAGTAGTGGACTGGGGTGCCCACCCTGGTACTTCCTTTTTCTCCCTTCTCCCTTCCAGGTCACCTGCCCCCGTTCCCACATTTAATGTTACGTTTTTAGAAGTGGACCAGGGTGTTTACCCCCAGAACTGCTTCTCTTCACCACCCACTCCTTCAGGTCACCCACCCTTGTTCCTCTTATACACATGGCACCCCGAGTGCTGCCAAACAGTAGCCTGACATTGGAGTGTTCAGTCTCCAGTGTCAAGTCCTGTGAAATATAGAAAACTATACCTCTTTGATTTTTTTACCTGTAAAAAGAAAACAGTACCTTGCCAATCTGACCTATGCTCCTCCACCCATCCCACCCTGATCTCCCATTAAGCAAGCAACCCCCCACACACACAACACACCCTCACTCACTTGATTATGTCCGGGGACATGATGTTTTCACCCACATCCTCAGTATGAAAGCAGTGGGACTTTTCCTTGCATTCTGAAGCTGCAGCTGGAGTCATGCTACTGGTTTCAGTTGAAGCAGTGAGATGGCTATCCCCTGCTCTCTCCATCTTTGACTCTCTCTCTCTCTCTGTCTGTCTGTCTGTCTGTCTGTCTGTCTGTCTGTCTATCTGTTCTCATAATAGTAGTGGACTGAAGTGCCCACCCTCGATACCACTTTTTTCTCCCCCCCTCCTCTGGATCACCTGCCCCCTTTCCCATATTTAATTGTATGCTTTTATAAGTTGACCTGGGTGCCACAAAAGTAGGGAAATGTAGTGTTAGGGTCTCCAACCCTAACTTCCCACCCCCCAAGTAGCAAAAGGAAAAAAACATTAGGGTTTGGGTCTCCAGAGTCTAAGCTCATCAGTAGTGGAGTCTTCCATGGGGTTGACAACCCTAATGCTCACCCCTTCCCCCCAGCCCATGCACTCCTGTCTGTAGCAAAATGTGCAGCTCCAAGCCATTGTCTCATAATGATACACTCTTCAAAGGTAATGAAGTATGTCTTACAACATGTTGCCAATACAATCTGGTGTAGCTTTCTTCACACAGGACCCTGCAAGAAGAAAGGAGGTCATGTCTGACCTTGTTTTCTCAGGGAACAGAGCAGGCATTAGGACTGACAACCCCAAGGAAGACCCCCCCCCCTTTAACTTCTTGCTTTGTGATATTGGGGTTGGGATCTGGGGGGAGATCTGCCTCTTCATGGATGTTACTAAAATCTGCAGAAGTATGGCCAGCAAAGAGGGGTTAAGAACTATGAAGGAGAATCTGGAAAGACTTTACAAATAGTAGAGTATGGAAGTTGTAATTCAACACAAAACATGCAAGGTAATTCACATAGGGGAAAAATTCCTAAAAACAGAATATGGAATGGGGGGGAGTGGTAGAGAGAAAAGCTGAGGAGAGGAACCTGGTGGTGATAATATTAGACAATTTGAATAACCATGTACAGTGAATTAAGGCAGTGTGATGGGAGAATAGGACGCTAGGATGCATAACAGGGGAACAGCAGCAGGAAAAGAAGTGATTGTACACCTGTACAGATCCATTTTATGGTCTCCTCTGAGTACTGTGTGCAATTCTGGAGCATACTCTTAAGGAAGGATAGGGACAGGTTGCAGAAAGAGCAGAAACAGGTACCCACAATTCTGAAGTGAAAGGCTTATGTGGAGAGGTTGAAGGACCTCAACATGTAGACACTGGAGTTAAACGGGGGGGGGCACTCAATGGGCTATAGTAGATAGTAAAGAATTGTTCATGCCACATGGAAACACAAGAACCAGGGAGAGGTCAGTGAAGCTGGTGAGGGGATAATAAGAAGGGATGTCAGGAAGTATTTTTTCATGGAAAGGGCAGTGTGGTTTAAACATGGGGTGGATAGACACATGGGACTGGAAGGGACATCAGCAAAAGTAGACTGGGGAAAGAGGAGTGAAGGGCAGCTACAGCCCTCACAAACAAGAGGTACAGGGCAGGGAGACTGGATGGGCTGCAGGGCCCTTTTCTGCCAAGGACTTCTATATTTCTATGTAATTCATTAGTAAACGTCAAACATAAAAAGTAAAACATACAAGTGAGTTCTGCAATATGTGATCTTGACTGATTAAATAAAATATTCTATAATAATATTTTTCAAATGGTTTTTGATAAATATATTCAATATTAAAAGTTAACATTGCCTCAAGAAACATATAAACATATACATTGTCGGCAGGAAAAAAGTCTCTAAGAATACAAAACTGTTTTTGAAAAATTATTGACAATTGTTCCTGACAGTTAATAATCCAAAGCAGTTGTACAGGTTAGTCATGCAAAGACTGGCTTTCCAGAGCTACTGTGTACACAGTATTGTCACAAAGATATACTATGCACCAAGTGAACTGCTTAGGATTCTGCATGTTATCAAGAAAACAGAAAGTACCTGGGGAAAATAAAATTAAGACATACTTTTTTATCAGATGTTTGATATGATATTTTTTTTTTTTATTACTGTGGTCAAGGACATAAGTTGAGTGTATGCAATACGTTGTGCTTCATATCATCTGTACCTGTATCTCATATTGGCATTTTACTGATAACTCATGTGAATGACATGCCCTTATCATTTTCACAGATAACCTTTTCTCTTTTCAGTAGAAGTGTATAATTTCATTTGTGTTTATTAGATATGGTGCTCTTGGAGCTTGTTTTCCATGTGGCTTGGTGGTTCTCATATGTATATAGTTCATATTCCCTTCCCCCTCCTCCCAGAAAACACCGGTCAAGTGTTTCATAGATTGGGCGACAGGCACAGAAAAAGAGGCAAAAGACAAAAGATGAAAGAAACTGTTGTGATAACCAAATAGCACATAAGTGATTCAGAAAATATTTTACAAAATGAGTAATATAGCACCCGTTTTGAGGTGAGGAAAACCAAATCTGGATGCATACTAATTTTGAAAATGCTTTGACTGGTGCACTGTTAAAGTAGAAATGCATGTTATGGTGGGAAGGTTTGACCTATATTTTTTCATTCCATTTCAGATTGCCTTTTACCTGCTGTCTTGCACAATACCCTTTCCCCATTTTAAGTCCACTTTAGTACTTTCTTAGGTGCCAACAACATAAGCGTAACCACCGATTGTAGTCAAGCATACTTTTTTTTTTGCATTTAGTCAAGTTCAAATGTACATTCAGTGTGAGTAATTGAGATGAATGATATCACTGATGATGTCAGTGATAGGGCTTTTAGGTCTTGGTGTAGGGATTCAGACCTATAAAAGCCTGGGTTTCATCCCTACTGGGGAATATTTTTTCTTTCTCACTTCAATTTATATAGAATGAGAGAAATGTTTAGATGTCATGCTAATATTAGTGATAAAGTTTCAGCAAGGTTTGAAGTTCTTTATTCCTGATAACTTGAAAAGTTCCAGCTAAGACTTTTAGGTCTGAATTCAACTTGGAAAACATTCATTCAAATTCACAGACTGTTAATTATGAAAATCCACTGCAGCCATATGTGTGTGTGTGTGTGTGTGTGTGTGTGTGTGTGTGTGTGTGTGTGTGTAGGTAGATAGGAAGGGGTGTCTGTACTTACTGCTGTATGTCCTTTGCCACAGCATGCATCTTCTGCTGTGGAACCATGGTATAGCACTAGAGCTTCAGGCTAGAAAGCAGTAGTGGGTAGGGCAGGAGTCTGATCTCCAGTACAGAATACTTTTTTCTTTCTCAATTTATGTAGTATGAGAGAAATTGTTAAATGTCTTTGCTGATGTTAGTGACAGATTTTCAGCAAGGTTTGAAGTTCTATACTGATGATGATTTGAAAAGTTCCAGCTCATATATTAAGGTTTGAATGCAACTTGGAAGACACTACTTCAAATAGACAGACTGTTAGTTAGGAACATCCACTGCAACTATATGTGTGTGTGTTGGGGGGGGTGGTAGGGGGGAGTCTGCACTGACTGCTGGATGTCTTTGCCACAGCATGAACCTTCTATCTAGGAAGCATAGTACAGCACTAAAGCTACAATCTGTCAAGCAGTTGAGGGTAAGTGACCGGTATTTGATCCCCAGAGCTGATCCTTTTTTTTTCCTCACTACAATTGACAGATACTGTGTCACAGACCCCATCCCCCAAGCCACTTCCCTTTTCATTTCCAGGGGAAGATTGTCAGCCTTCTTTCTGGCCACACAATTATTTAATACAGACCTTCTCTGGCGCTTTTAGTACCATTGGTAGTTAGATTATATTTGAAATAAAAAAAGGACTGCTTCTTTAAATATGTCTCAGATCAGGCTTTCATTTACTATTCTTAGCTGTGTCTGTATGCCTAATGGCCCATAAGGTCAGGGAGCAGTGTAAGCTGCATGCTAGTTCACCTTAGTCACAAGAAAACTTCTGGGAAACAATAGGTGTTTAAAAACAGAAAACTGATGAAAACTTGGCCCAAGCTATATAAAAATGAGTGCCCTCATTTATTATTTTAAATGTAAACAAAAGTGTTCAAGCAGGCTCAGAACTGGTAAAAGAGTATCATACAATGTGGCACCTCTGAGAACATGGCTTTATATATTGTGCTCTGCAATATCATGGGGCAAATGCAGACCAGCAAGGCCAAGAGGACTAGATGCCCTACAACAAAACTAGTCTGCAAAATGATTAAAGCGTACCTTCTTAGGATACTACTTATGCTACTTCTGATATCTGGAAATGTTCATCTTAATCCGGGGCCTACCAGCCTAGCACACCATGCCACAAAAGGTGGAGGGGTCCCTCACATTAGCCTCAATCAATGTCTGCAGCCTCCTTAACAAACTTGACATCTTGCAAACCTGGGTCCAGCAACATAGCCCTGATGTACTCTCTGTTGTCAAAACATGGCTTAACCCCAAGATACCAGATGCTGCAGTCACCATCTCTGGATACTCTATATTCAGGCAGGACAGGGTTTCCAAACGAGGTGGGGGCTGTGCCATCTACCTGAGGAATTCCTATCTGGGTCAAGTCTTCCCGTTCTCAAACCCCAAACCACCCTCGCAGGTTCTCGCTATTAAAGTTCTACTCGAGGCGCACAACAAGGAGCTCACCATTGCCTCTGTGTACCTACCCCCTAAAGATCAGCACAATGGATTTATGAGCATATTGGAAAGCCTACAGGGATTACACCATAACTCTGAACTAATAGTACTAGATGACTTCAACATAAATTGGCTATCGCTGGAGGCCAGTAACTACAAGGATGCTGTCACATCACAGAACCTCACCCAGCTTGTTACCACCCCTACCAGATGCAACTATAGGACAGGATCGCGAACACTTCTGGACTGGATCCTAGCTAATCACCCTGAATGAATCTCAAAAGTCTCAGTGCTCCCTGATGGGATCAGTGACCACTCACTGGTCACATGTACCTGGACAAACAGATTCATTAAGCCCCCTCCTAAAATAATCCACACCAGAGTGTTAAAGCAGGGGTACCTTGAGCTACTAAAGACACACCTAAGCCACCTGGACTGGACACCAATCGACTCTGCCATTGATGTAAACCAAGCCTTAGACCTTTTCATCAGCCACTTCACTGCGGCCTGCAATATCTTCGCACCTCTCAAAAAGCTGAAGGTCAGGGCAGAGCTAACCCTTGGATAACCCCCGATCTAATCACTTTACTCAAACATAGGGATCATCTCTGGCACTGTGCCCATGCAACATCCAAACCTGGGATATTCATAAATATAAAGCTGCCAGAAATGAGTGCACGCGGGCAGTTAGGAGAGCCAAAAGCAAATACTTCAAGGAAGCTCTCTCCAACTCCTGGGGTGATGGAAAAAAATTTTGGAGTAACTTGAAAGACCTTACAGGCAAGGACCCTAAGTCACCACCCACCATGCTAAACATAAATGGAACACCAACAACTGACCTGTACACCATCACCAACACCTTTAACAATGCATTCTCCAACTTGGATAGTGTCCTCCCTTCTAATTTCTTTGATGCCCCCTCTGGTAGTAACCCTCCTGCAACTACTCCTCTCCTACACCCTGCCCCACAATTCTATTTCAAGGAGATCCCAGTGCATGAAGCCAGAACCTAGATTCGGAAGGCCATTCACAATGCAGGCTACAGCGGTGACTCCCTTGACCTGAAGTTGTTAGCACTTATCCTTGAAGAAGTCCTTGAACCCTTGACAAAGGTCCTCAATCTATCACTAAGGATGTCCCAGTTCCCATCTCGCTGGAAACAGGTGACCATCACACCGGTACACTTTAGTGGAGACAAATCACTGCACTCCAACTACAGACCTATCTCCATCCTCCCTCCATTGTCTAAGGCCCTGGAGCGCATCGCCTCAGACCAATTAGTCAAGTACCTGGAAAAATACGACATCCAGTGTCCTGAGCAACATGGTTTCCGAAAAAGGCACAGTACCACCACTGAACTATTAGAATTCACAGGCTTCATCCATACCACACTTGATCAAGGAAACTGTGTAGGGGCAGTATTCATCGACCTTACGAAAGCCTTTGATACTGTGAACCACCCACTCCTCCTCAAGCAATTATCAAACATTGGGCTCTCCAATGAAGCACTGCTCTGGTTTTCAAGCTACCTTGAGGAGAGGGTCCAGCGGGTTAGGATTGCCGGTGTTACCTCAGAAGAAAAGCCAGTCCTTTCAGGGGTCCCACAGGGGTCCATCCTGGGGCCACTGCTCTTCAGCCTCTTCCTCAACGACCTTCCCAGTGTCTGCCACCAGAAATTACTGCTCTACGCTGATGACGCAGTCATGTTCACCAACCACCAAAATGCAGAGCTCCTCGAGAAACAATTACAGCTTGAATTCACGCGCATTGAAGAATGGTTCAAGTCACACAAACTGGTCATGAACTACAGCAAAACAAAGGTTATGACCTTCTACAATGCCAGGAGCAAGTACAAATCCCGTGACCTCACCATCCTAAACCAAACAGGGACCTTACTTGAACACGTTCCTGATTTTAAATAGCTAGGTGTCACATTGGACAGCTCACTGTCCTACCATTGGCATAGATTCTGTCGCAAAGCCACCAACATCCTGTATAGGCCTGCTCTACAGGCACAAACACTGCATGACTCCTGACACTCTCCAGTTGGCTATCAACAGCTTTGTCACCTCCATCATCGATTACGGGCTAGCAATTTATGGCTCTGCCTCCGCCTCTGCCCTCCGAAGAATTACAGTTGCACTCAACAAAGCATGCAGGCTGCTAACTGGTGCTGATTGACTTACCTACACTTGTGACCTGTACACTCAGGCAGGATGGCTACCTCTCATCAGCCGGATACAGTATCAAACCTGCCTCTTAGCCAAAAAAGTCCTCCTTGGGGTCATGCCCCCGGGCATTGAAAAGCTACTTATTGACCACCACAGCACCCAGAGAACTAGAAGTTCACAACAACTAACCTTCCTTGTCCCCAGATGCCGGACTACCATGGGCCAGAGGACCTTTGCCCACAGAGCACCACAGTGGTACAATACTCTCAACAAAGAAACTCTTACTGCTGCTGCTCTTGGCTCTTTTAAGAGACACCTCCAACTTCATCTCATTTCAACTAGTCGTTGTGACTGCCTCGCCTAATCGGGGGTCCACCGTTCACTGCCCTCCACTTCAGTCTTGACAGCTATCTCTCCCCGCCTTGCCTCCTTCTACCTGCCTACCCCCTTGCCCCCTCTCCCTTTCCTCCCCCGGGACATTTCCTGACTTCTATCCCTCCTCTCCCTCCCCTTTAGAGCTCTTACCCTCACCCTCTACCCTCCGATAATGGCCTTCCTGCCTGCATACCCCCTTCCCTCTCACCTGCAGTGCTTATTTCCAAGATTGCCCTTGGCTCGTTATGTCATGCTACCTAACATTTGGCACATTTTGAATTACTGGAATTTCCTAAGCCTCAGTCTCTTACTTCTTGTTATTGTGTAACTATGTATTATTATGTTGACCTTTGTATGTATGTATACCCCCCATTCCTTCGATGTGGAACCTTTGTAAATGAGCAGTTCCTGCTCAAAGGTATTTGTAATCCTAGATTTCAATAAAATAAAAATAAAAATAAATACAACAAAGGAGGTACAGGAAATCTAAAATGGAATATTTACTTCTTTTATTTTTTTTATTTGATGGCTGAGATAGGTACACTGAGTCAGGGCTCATTCCCAAGTGTGACCAGGGGGAGGGGATACAAAAAGGAAGAAAACAGCAATAACAAAGTGACAACAATGGGTGCATGAACATATGCAATAAAATCACAATACAATTAATGAATTTGAGAGAAAGACAAAAACAATTTATAAAGTGTGCATGCTTGCTGGTTATGGGGTAGGCAGTTCGAGAGCTAAAAGAACATGCTGCCAATGTAGGGTAAGACACTAGTACAGAACCAATTAGGCATTAGATTCTGATTACAGAGTACATAGAGTTGTGGACAATATAACTGAGTAGGCAAAAATGGTCAAAACAGGTAAAATAGTAGAGGAGGATGAAGAGAAAAGGGTGGTTGTGGTGTGGAAAGAAGCAGAAGAAGCCTAGCTGCAGGTGCATTTTCTTGTGAAGTGTGTCAGTAAGAGAGGTTTGGTAGAGTGCAGGGAGGAAGAGAGATGGATGGTGAGAGAGAGTCTGTTCCAAAGTGTAGGAAGCTAGATAGAGACAGCAGGTTGGACTGCTACAGATTTAGTGTGAGGGATATGAAAGGAATGAGCAGCAGATGGACAGAGAGAGTAAGAGGAAGGGATTGTAAGTGGGAATGGAGACAAGTCAGTATTTTGTCCTTGAAGGAGGAACAATATGGGCCTCAAGAGAGGGAAAAGTGAAATTAGCATGTGGGTGCCTATTCACTAAGGTGGGTCAGGGTATACATGAAAGGTACATAACCCCCACACACAGCTCCACACCCTGAGGAGATCCACGTGTCAGCTGTATTCCCAAACACCTGCCAATGTGCAGCTCATAACTGTGGCCCCACCCCTCATGGCGTGGAGGTTTGCAGGGACGGGCGGGTATGGAGGTGTGAACCCAGGCAGGGGGCCAATCAGCTGCCCTACGTGGGACCCTCGATGGATCCCTTGCACATGTGGGCCACCATGTTGGTGGCCAGCACATATCGCTCTAACAGCTCGATGGGGGGGTGTCCCCCAGAAGTACACCCCAGCCCATCCAGAGTACCCTGACTGCTGGGGTGGCCTCGGTGTGGGGTCTGATGACCCCCATCATCCCTGCTGTGACATGAGGTGGCAACCCAGAGATGGGTGGGTAACATTTACAGCCACCTCCAGAAGGCATAGCTGTCACCCTCTGCGCACCACACCCTGCACCTTTGTGAATGGCGTGGAGTGTGACTACGTCCCCTGCACCAGCCGCGGCCCACCCCCACATGGAGCTGTGCATTCAGCTGGGGACTTGGGCATGTAAGGGAGCTTATCTTCATCATGCATTCCACACAGGGGGTGCAGTGGGTGCATGCAGGTGTGGGCAAGTGTGGGGTGGGCTATGCACCAGGGTTATGTGGCGCATAGCCACTCCGCGCATTTTGTGAATAGAGCCCATAAAGAGCAGTGATGGGTGAGAGATGGAGCAGTAAGGGCAAAGTGGCTGAAGGAATGAAAAAGGGGGTCTAGCATGGCAAGTGTACTCTTTCAGGCAGTACTGTAGACTACATCTGCATAGTCAAACACCAGCAAGATCATCTTTAAACACGATCTCACAGCTGACTGACACAGGAAAACCTGATTTGTTTCAGTACAGCACACCAAGCTTAGGTCAAAGTTTCTTGAGCATGGCACCAATGAGGATGAAAAGCTGAGATTCTGATCCAGTCACACCCCTAAATACTAGAAATGGGGTACCTGTTAGAGCAGGCTGCCATCCATAGTTAAGAAAATGAATCTGGCAGGGATACTGTGACATACAGTTTCAGAATGTGGCAGGGATACACAACTATGGTATATTATGATGCTGCTCAGTTTCAGGATGTAGTGTTGATGTTCCACTTCAGACTGTGGTGACAATATGCAGGGCATGGGCAAAGAATTTTAGAATGTGGCAAGGATGCGTTATTTTAGATGGATGCACAGTTTTGGAACGTGGCAGGGACATTCATGTTGGGAATGTGGTAAGGGTTAGGACTGTGCAAAACAAATACTATTTGTGACAAATACAAATACTGTCCTTTTTACAAATATAAATACAAATACAACTATCACTCATAAATATTTGTGTTAGACCATGTAAAATAGTATTAGACCTGGACTGCAGCTAAAGAGACACACATATGACTACTATTGCTCATAACATAAATTTATATTTAATTGATAACTCTGCATATTTTATTGAAACCTCATAAATCCTTGCAGTTGTATCACTTTTTACAATAGAAACAAGCCTGAAATGTCAAATAAAATATTTTTACAAACACTAATAAGCACTAATAAACATTAATAAAGAGGCAGTATATCGCAGTAGTTTAAGGCTCTGAGCTACAAACCTGGAGACCTGGTTTAAATCCCACAGCCCCCACTTGCATACTGTGTGACCCTGAGCAAGCCATTTAACTTCCCTGTGCTCACAGGTTGCACCTGTAAACGAGCTTTCAGCTTAGTGTGTCTCTCCTGGTAAAATAAAAAAATATATACAAATACAGGTCCAAATACAAATATCAGAAATAGAAATACAATTAATAACAAATCAGCCCTGTGCACAGCCCTCAAAGGAATGAAACATTTTTGAACATTGCAGGGATGAGCATCTTTGGAATGTGATGGGGATGAATTTTAAATGTGATGGTGACTCCCAGTATTTGGAATGTGATGGGGGCACATAATTTTGGAATGTGTCTGGGATATACAGTTTCAGATGTGGTGAGGATGCAACATTTTGGAATGTGGGAGAACATGCAAGGGGGCATACTTACAAGAACCATGGGTGATCAGTGATCCTGTCTGCCCTCCTTGGGAAAGGGCTTATCCTTACAAGAGCAATGGCTTGGCAATGATCTTGTCCTCCCCCCTTGGGAGAGGGGGTCATCCTTACCTGAGCTGCAGCTTGGTGGTAAACCTGCCTGCCCTTCTTAGGAGAGAAGGGGATCCCTACAAGAGCCATGGCTCAGCAGTGATCCTGCCCATCACCCTCGGGAGAGGGGGACATGCTTACTTGAGCCATGGCTTGGCAGAGATTTGGCCCTCCCCCCATCAGGAGATGGGGCATCCTTATTTGAACCATGGCTCAGCTGCATTCTTGCCCACTCCCTTCAGGAGAGGGAAGCATCTTTGAGCCGCAGCTGATCCCCACCCTGGCGCATTATCCTTTAGCCCTACTTTACTTCTACTGTCCTAACTGTACTTGTTTCTAGCCCCCCATTCACAACCCTCCCCACCTTTGTGCATTATCCCCTACTCCTCTATCCCTGACTTACCTCCTGTCTCCTAAATGAACCCTTCCTCTGATTACTACCTCACATGCTACCCCTATTATACCCCCTCCTCCCACCCCTACCACAACCTACTGTGCCATTTCAACACTCTACTACCATCCTCAACCTACTGTTCTATTTTGACACTCTACTGCTGTCCTTCCTCCTCTTTCCCTCCACTGATGACCTCCCTTTTTCCATTCCTAGTTTATCCCTATTTTCTCCAGCTTCCCTATTCCTTATCCCTTTCTTCCCCTTCAGTTACCCACCACACTCCACTCTTTCTCCTTGCCCCCTTTCTCTCCACTCCTTTTCTGCCTTGTCCTGTTCCCCTTGCAGGGTTCTCTGTCATCCTGAAGCAGTATAGATCTTGTCTCTCTCTCTCTCTCTCTCTCTTCTACCCCTCTTCCTTTCCCCCCACTTCTAATCCTGATCCCCTGGCAGGGTTCTCTGCATCCTGAACAGGTATAGATTGTCTCTCTCTCTTTTCACCCCACTTTCAAATCCATCGCCTGCGCACCTCCCTTCTTCCTTCTTCCTTCTTCTTCCCCCTCTCCTGTTTCCCTGCCCCTCTCTTCTCTACCACCTCGCTCCATTTCTCTCCTCTCCCCTCCTTTCTGCCTGATACTAACCCCCTAGCAGGGTTCTTAGCAACCTGGATGGGTATAGATCTTGACTGTCCCTTTCTCTTTCTTCCTCTTCCATCCCCCACCCTCTACCCCTTGCCTGTCTACCTCCCCACTTGTCTTATAACTGCCCTCCCTTGGGCATACAATAGCACTTCGAATCTTGTGCTCAGCCTACTACTTCTAGCACTTCAAATGTGTTATCCATCCTCTAACCTTTACCCTACCTTTATCTTGGATTGTTGCAATGTATGTTATATCTGAATATGGTTTTGTTTGCTTTGGCCAGTTAGTCTGGGTTATTTCTGCTCTGTAATTGTACTACACTGTTTTTAGTAATTGTACTTGTATTGCTCTGTTATTGCTATATGTTTGCTTGTTCTCCCAACTCTTGTAACTCTCGCCTCCCGGGCACTTCTGGAAATAAGCTGTTTACAGCTCATGTTATCTTTCCTGGTGAAACATTTTCCAAATAAATAAAAAAAATGATCAATGCTTCCAACTTCACATTTTTCAGACATTTCATGATGCATGATTTCTGTCCCTACATAGTGAAGAAGCAGTGCTAGCAAGAGACTTCCCAATGTCCTTTTGTGTTACAGAACTATTCATGGGTTAGTAATGTGTCTGACATAGTATTAAGTGTTTCTGCATGGGTTGTACTCATATCTCAAGAAAACAAGGCCACATTGAAAAGAATCAAGTCAAAGCACATACTTACAGTCAGTGTTACAAACCCCAGCCCACTGTTATACAGGGAATCATAGCTGTACCTGAATTTTGGAATTAGTGTGTATGCAGAAAGAAGTTGCAGAACACTGCTATGGCTATAAAATCTGCAGACTGTGAGTACCTTCTTTGACTTGATTCTTTTGAGTACTTCCTTCTTGCTTTTTCATTGACTGGGACTTAGTTGACTCTTGGGCCTGCACCAACACAGCACTGCATGGTGCAGCCTCTTTTTCTGGTGTGCAAGTATACTGTAGATTTCAGTGGATGGAATTTTATTTTTATTTATTTATTGAAGTCTCGGAATATAACCTTTGAGCAAACGCTCCTTTACAAAAGTTCCACATCAAGCAGAGCAGATTTACAGTCACAGAAAGACAGATTAAAGACAATACAACTTTTACAACATTTGAAGACTACAATAGAGTACAATATTGGATAAATAAGAGACAAAACAGTTAGCAGGTGGCTTAGGTACAACATGTGGGCTATTGTGCAGAGTAGCAAAAACATTGGAAGAGGTAGATAGTAGAGACTTTAGGGCAGATAACCAGGGACTGGTTACCTTTGTCAGGTTGCAGACTAGGGTATGGGGAGGATTGAAAGAGGGAGGGAAGGGGTAGAGGGAGGGTAGAGGGAGGGGTAAAGGAGGAGAGAGGTAGGATGGAGAAGGATGAGTAGGAGGGGTATAGCAGGGGAATTGACGGGGAGGTTATGGGGAAAATAAGGATAGGGAAAGGCCAGATGCAGTGAGGGGTAAGTATCAGCTGGGGAAGATGTGTAAGTGCTTGATTATGAGTGGAGTCACAGAGGTGAGGGGCAGGTCATGAGAAACAGGTGTACTTGATTTGGTTTATGAGGTGCGACCAAAGTTTAGGTTTGAAAAGACCAAGTTTTGGTTCAGTATGAAGCTCAGAAGGCAGGGAGTTTAGCAGGAGGGGGCACAATAGGCAAAGGATCTCTGTCCTTGTGAGGTGTATCAGTACGGTACCTTGTATAGTTTGCTATTTGTTGCCCTGATCAGTCTTACTGATTCTACAGGGCAGATCATGGAACAGGTGCTGGGAGGCATAAGGCCTAGGGCAGCTTTTTTGGCTAGGAGACAAATCTGGTAGTGAATTCTTCATTCAAAATCTAGTCAGCCTGATTGGGAGTACAGATGACAAGTGTGAGTCAGGCCTGGTGCACTTAGGACTAACCTACAGGCTTTATTCAGGTTAGTGGCAATGCATTTGAGAGTACTGTCTGAGGCCGCACTGTAAATAACAAGTCCATAATCTATTACGGATAAGACTGAACTTGTCAACTTGAGACAAAACCTTCTATAGATATATTAGTGAAAAAAGAAAGACAACAGGAGGTATTGTCAGACTCACGAAGGAAGATGGAGAGGCCATTGAGGATGACAAGGACAAAGTGGAAATCCTAAACAGTTATTTCTGCTCCATATTCACCAAGGAACAGGATGGCTGCAGACCCACCATTACAGGAGACAATAAAGGTGGCGACAAAGTATACTCAGAACCCTTTACAAAGGAAGCAATCCTAAAGAAACTGGATAAGCTCAATACAAACAAAGCCATGGGACCAGATGAAATGCACCCTAGACTACTGAGAGAACTAAGAGAAGAATTGGCTGCTCCACTGGCTGATCTTTTTAACTTATCATTTGAACTGGGCGAGGTCCCACAAGATTGGAAAATGGCCACAGTTATCCCTGTACGCAAAAGTGGGAGCAGAGTGAGTGCAGGCAGCTATAGACCAGTAAGCCTCACATCAATTGTAGGTAAAACAATGGAAACTCTTCTCAAGGAGAAGATTACATCCTTTCTTTATGACAACAGCAAATTAGACACTAAGCAGCATAGCTTTCCCACAGGGAAGTCATGTCAAACTGATTTATTTAACTTCTTTAACTAGGTAACGAAAATAGTAGACCAGGGAGGTGCGGTGGACGTAGTGTACCTGGATTTCAGCAAAGCCTCCAACTCAGTCCCACATAGAAGGCTGCTAAACAAGTTACACAGCATGGAAGTAGGACATCAGGTGGTAAACTGGGTAAGGAGTTGGCTTACTGGAAGGACCCAGAAGGTATTAGTGAATGGTTCACTTTCAGAGGAAATAGACATAGCTAGTGGAGTACCACAGGGTTCAGTGCTTGGACCAATCCTATTCAATATCTTCATTAGTGACATTTCTAATGGACTAGATGGCAAGGTGAGCTTGTTCACAGATGATACAAAGATTGAAAATAGGATGGACACCCCAGGAGGAGTGGAGAAGATGAAGGCTGTCCTGGAGTCTCTAGAGAAGTAGTCAAGAATGTGGCAACTAAACTTCAATACTAAAAAATGCAAAATCATGCACCTTGGAAGACTAACCCAGAAGTGGATTACTGCCTAAGGGGAGAAAAACTGGAGTCCTCTAAACAGGAAAGAGATCTGGGAATAATTATAACAGATGACCTAAAAATGTCCAAGCAATGTGAGAAAGGAGCACTGCAAGCAAATGATATGTTGGGATGCATAAGCAGGGGGATTACCAGCAGAAAAATGGAAGTCATCCTGACACTCTACAGATTGATGGTGAGGCCACACTTGAAGTATAGTGCACAATTCTTTGAGACCACTCCTTAAAAAGGTTATTACCAGACTGGAAACAGTGCAGAGGAGAGCTGCTAAAATGATTCATGGACTGCATGACAAATCATTCGAGGAGTGGCTGCTTGAATTAAACATGTACTCCCTGGAGCAGTGGAGGGAGAGGGAAGACATGATCAAGACTTTAAAATTCATAAAAGGAATAAACAAGGTGCAGGTCCAGGACCTGATCCATATCAAAAATCATTCAGCAACCAGAGGGCCCAACATGATGCTAGAGGGGGGACGATTCAGAGGCAGCACATGCAAGTTCTTCACTGAGAGAGTGGTTAATCCATGGAACTGCCTTCCATAGGAGGCAGTGGAGGCAAAAATGGTGGGGACTTTCAAGAAAGCATGGGATAGATACAAGGGCATCATAACATTGAAAAGCAGTTAAGAGAAGGGGTAGGCTTATGGGCAGACTAGATGGGCTGCATGGCCCCCTTCTGGCATCACTTTCTGTGTTTCTATGGTTCTGTGTTACAGCTAATTTAAGGGCTGCTTCATTTAGACAGTGACGGTGTCTGTAGAGCTGACCTAGCTTACGATTTGCAGACCTGGCAACTAAGTCAACATGAGTAGAGTAAGAGAGGGAGCGGTCTAGGGTGATGCCAAGATACTTAAAGTTATGGACCTCCTCAAGTACTTTGTTATTCCTGTTCCTAATGGTTGTTGAGTATGATTTATGATGATTGTGGGCTGAGGCAAAGAGCATTATTTTGGTTTTTTTGTAGTTTAGGAGTAGCCTTGCATTATGGAACCAGTCTTTCACATTTTTGAAGTCATGCTGTAGCCGTTGTTCTAGTATGGTGGGGTTGGGGTGGCTGATGTAAAGAACAGTGTCATCAGCATAAAGGAGTATTCTATGCTGACATGATAGGGGGAGTTAATTAAGGAATAGGCTAAACAAAATGGACCTAAAATGGATCCTTGGGGAGCTCCAGTGCTCATGGGTAGTGTCAGACAGGGTGTTGGCAACTTTTACCTTCCGTTCACATCCTAAAAAGATAGCTCTTGAACCAGCCCAGCAATGCTGGTGATAACCCTGTGGTATCTAGTTGTCCCAGTAGGAGCTCATGGTTGACTGTGTCGAAGGCCTTGGTGAGGTCAATGAAGGTGTCTCCCACCAAGTGCCCACGATCAAAAGTGTCATGTATGAACCCTGTGAACTTAATTAGTACTGTGGTGGTGCTGCAGAGTTTCCTAAATCCATGTTGTTGATCACATTGCAGTTGGTACTTGTCGAGATGTTCAACTAACTGGTCATAGACTATCCTTTCAAGAGCTTTTGAGATGGGTGGCAGGATAGAGATTGGATGATAGTTTGTGTGAAGGATCCTATTTCCATTTTTAAATACAGGGGTCACTACTGCAGTTTTCCACAGCTTTGGGAATTTTCCTGAGGTGACGGATAGGGTTAGAATTCTCTTCAAGGGTGTTATTAGCTCATCAAGAGTAAGGAATAACAGATTTAAGTCTAGGCCATCACCACTTTTTCTGTATTTCTCTAGCACCTTAGTTAGGTATTTCTTGACTTCTGATTTTGTGACGATCTTTAGGTAGAACAGAGGGGTCGAGTTCATAGGGGATGTACTTGGTGGGTTAGTTGGGGCAGTACTTGCTGGGTTGAGGAAGTCTGGTGGGAGTACCCCACTAAGTTCAGTGAACACATTGTTAAATATGTTAGATATGTATGATAGAAGGCATACTTAGGATGGCAGAGAAAGGGGAGATACAGTTGATGGAGGAACTTAATATGCCGGATGTCAACTGGAGCACCTTTGCTGCAGCCACATCCAAAAGCAGGGCCATTCTCAATGTTCTTCAGGTGGCATGCCTCAGACAGCTAGTTTTGGAACCTACTCATGAGGGAGCAATCTTGGACCTCGTACTCTCAAATGCGGACAGTGAGAAGATCTCAGATCTAGAAGTGGGTAGCCATTTGGGAACAAGTGACTACCAAACAGTGTGGTTCATGATAAACTCAGCTAAAGAGTCAAGCCATACAAAAGTGAGGGTTCTGGACTTCATGAGGGCTGACTTTGGCAAGATGGGAGAGTGCCTTAGAAAAGCACTAGCAAACAGACTAGAAGGAGGGGTGGAGCAACAATGGGGAAATATCAAAACTGCCATCACAGAGGCAACAAGCCTTTGTGTGAAGCAAATAAACAAATCAAAATGAAAGAAAAAGCCACTATGGTTCTCAAAAGGGAGGTGGAAGGTTAGGGAGAAAAAATAGCATTTAGGAAGTATAAGGAAACACAGCAGGAGCAGGACAGAGAACTGTACCAGTTAAGGCAGAAGAAAGCAGGGAGGTAGTCAGAATAGCAAAATCCCAAACTGAGGAAAAGATAGCCAACTTAGTTAAGAAGGGGGATAAAACCTTGTATAGGTATATCAGGGAGCGTAGAAAGACAAAGGGAGGATAGTGAGGCTGAATAGAATGGATGGTGGGTGGGCAGAGAGGACAATGAAAAGCAGGGATACTGAATGAATACTTCTGTTCAGGTCTCACAAAAGAGGAGGTGGGGAGGTGCCAATCCAATTAACAGAAGCACTCTGGATGGGGGGGGGGGTCGATCCCAGTCCTTTCACAGAAGAAAGGGTTCTGAAAGAACTCCTAAAACTGAAGGTGGACAAAGCAATGGAGCCTGATGGACTTCACCCCAGAATTCTAAAAGAATTAGGCAGAGAATTAGTGACACCACTGACTACCCTTTTTAACAAATCATGGGAGAATGGTGTGGTACCTAAGGACTGGAGGAAGGCAGATGTGATTCCCCTTCACAAAAGTGGGAGCAAGACAGAGGCAGGAAACTACAGACCTGTCAGTTTGACCTCTGTGGTAGGGAAAGTGATGGAATCACTTCTGAAGTAAAGAATTGTTGAGCACCTAGAGGCCAGTGGGGCACAGGACCCAAGGCAGCATGGGTTCACAGTGGGAAGGTCATGTCAGACGAATCTAATTGATTTATTTGACTGGGTGACCAAAGTAGTAGACCAGGGAGGGGCTGTGGATATGGCCTACCTAGACTTTAGCAAGGCATTTGGCACAGTCCCACACAAAAGATTAATAGTTAAATTAACCAGCCTGGGAGTGGGTCCCAGGGTGGTAGCCTGGGTAAAACATTGGCTGGACAACAGGAACAGAACGTGAATTGTAAACAGAGTCCACTCTGAAGAAAGAGAGGTTACTAGTGGGGTACCTCAGGGATCAGTACTGGGTCCAGTCCTTTTTAATGTCTTTATAAGTGACATTGCAGAGGGACTGGAAGGAAAAGTATGCCTCTTTGCAGATGACACAAAGATCTGCAACAGGGTTGATCCACAAGGAAGCATGGAAAGGATGAGAAGGGACTTGGCAAGGTTGGAGGAATGGTCAGAAGTATGGTAGCTTGGATTCAGTGCAAAGAAGTGCAAAATAATGCACCTGGGAAACAAAAACCCAGGGGAAGATTACACAATGGGGGGCTAGTAACAACAACAGAAATGGAAAGGGACCTAGGGATAATCATATCAGATGACGTTAAGGTTGGCAAGTAGTGTGAGAAGGCAGTAGGGAGGGCTGGGGGGATACTGGGATGCATAGGGAGAGGCATCACCAGCAGAAAACCGGAAGTTGTTATCCCGCTGTACAGGCAGTTGGTGAGACCCCATCTGGAGTACTGTGTCCAGTTCTGGAGACCTCATCTCCACAAGGACATAGACAGGATGGAGGCAGTTCAGAGGAGGGCAACTAAAATGGTGCAGGGTCTGCAAGAGAAGCCATATGAGGAGAGACTAAAGGAGCTTAATATGTATATCCTTGAGGAAAGGAGGGAGAGGGGACAAGATAGAAATGTTTAAGTACCTCAGTGGAATCAACAAAGTCCAAGAGGGTAGCATCTTTCAGAAAAAGAGATGTGCAAGAACAAGGGGACACAATTTGAAGACAGAGGGGGACAGCTCAGGGGCAATGTGAGGAAGTATTTTTTCACAGAGAGGGTGGTGGATGCATGGAACAGCCTTTCTGAGGAGATTGTGGGGTCTAAAACTGTGGGAGAATTCAGGAATGCATGGGACAGACATAAGGCAATTTTTGTGGGGGGTAGGAAGAAATAGGCTGTTGGTTAAATAGGATCTGCAGCTCAGCCTCTAGGTAGGAAAATGGGCAGACTAGGTGGGCCAAGCGGTCCTTATCTGCCATCAAAGTCTATGTTTCTATGTTTGCAATGGTTGTCTGACTCTGAGTAACAGTTCCACTGATGTTCAGCAAAGTTGGTGCTGCTTTGTCGTCTTGCCCGGTGATAATGTTTATGTTTTGCCAGAACTTCCTACTGTCACCCCAAGAGGTGTTTAGTTCTGACTTGAAATAGCTGGCCTTAGCCTGCCAAATGACTTGGGTACACTGGTTGCTAGCGGTCTTGTAATTTTGGAGTGTGGAGGATGACCCTGTACAGTTGTACTTTTGCCATAGGCAAGGCAAGGCAACTTATTTTATAAGATGCCCAATCCCAGAGGCTCTGGGCACCGTACATAAATAATAACATACAGCAATAAATTAAAACATATAAAACAACCTCATTAAAACCATATCAGAATTAGTATTCAGCAAAATTAAAAGGTTTCCGGAGGTCAGTCTTCAAGGGACTGGCCAAAACTAAGTTTGGCATCAGCAGTCAAAGGCCAGGCTGAAGAGGTGCGCCTTCAGCCTTCCCTTAAACACTTCAATCGAGGGAGCCTCCCAGACTGCAGGTGGAAGCGAGCTCCACAGGGTTGGTCCAGAGACACTAAAAGTGCAATCTCCCAAGGTTCTGAGCTGAATCCTGGGAACATCCAGGAGGCCCCTCGAGGAGGAGCAGAGGGAACGAGCAGAGGACACCGGTGTCAGGAGCTCAGACAGGTAACCAGGACCCAGCCCATATAGGGCCTTAAAGGTGAGGAGACCCACCTTGGAAAGGACCCTTCACCTGACCGGCAGCCAGTGCAGGGCAAGCAGGACCAGAGTCACATGACTGGACCTTGAAAGGCCCATCAACAACCAAGCCACTGTGTTCTGCACCACCTGTAGTCTTTGGAGGGTCCATCCCACGACCCTGAAGTACAGAGCATTACAGTAGTCAAGCCTAGAAGTCACAATGGCATGTACCAGTGTCGGCAGATCCTTGGGTGGAATGAGGGGCTTAATCCGGGCAATGTTCTGCAAGTGGTAAAACCCACTGCTGACTACAGATGATACCTGATCACCAACAGCGCAGACCCCAGAGCAAGTCCAGAGTCAGCCCCTGGTGACAACCCATCATGCCCGCAACCAGGCTCGATCACCAGCACTCAGTCTTGGCTGGGTTGAGTCTCAGCCAGCTGGAAGCCATCCAGTCACTGATTTTAGCCAGACAGCTGTTAAGCACGTCAACAGCTCCTGATGTTCCGGATGTGAAAGACAAATATAGTTGGGTGTCATCTGTATAGCAGTGAAACTCCACACTGTATTGTTGATTGATCTCACCCAGTGGCAGCATATACACTCCGAACAACATCAGTGTCAAGATCGAGCCCTGAGGTAGTCCACAGGACAGAGACATTGGGGAGGAGGAGAAATTCCCCATCACCACCCGCTGCACTCTGTCCAAGAGATAGGGCTCAAACCATTTGATGACAGTACCGGTAAGTCCACAAAACTCACAGAACCGATCGAGAAGCACAACGTGATCCACATAGGTGGTCCCTTGCCTGCATTTGGTCAGTAAGCTGTTTTGTGGGGCCCTTTGAGCTTCCTTGTGGTTAAGGGGGCAAAGATGTCACAGGCATTGTTAAAAATTCTAATAAAACTTTCTAGCGTGATGTCAACATCATCGGCTGTGAATATGGGGGACCAATTCAACTGCATAAGATACTGTTTTAGGGGACCTAGTTGTCCTTTTCTCAGAACTTGGGAGGTGACCGCATGACTCGGCAGCTTCAGGGCCTTATTGGTCCTTGAGCAGAGGATGGGAGAGTGGTCACTCATAGAATCAAGGAGAAAAAGTAGGTTCATAATCCTCTCTGGGTGATTTGTGAGTAACCAGTCTAGTATAGTACTAGTTCTGGTTTGATAATTTATGCATGTAGATGAGCCCAGCAGCTGGTGGATATTGATTTTAGAGATGGCGTCCTTGTAGGGAGCGGAGTCATTGGACAACCAATTGATGTTAAAGTCCCCCAGTACAAGTACTTCTGAGCTAGTGTGGTTGTTAGCAAGGTATTCAAGGAGCACCTTAAAACCCTCAGTTAGTTCCTTGGGGGAGATACAGACCATGGTAAGCATTAAACCCTTGCCATGCACACCAACTATTTGTTTGATGGGTAGAATGTGAATGTTTTTCCCAGTGTTTAGCTGAGGTAGGCCCGTTCTCTGCAGGTGGTTTTTAATATAGGTTAAACAACCTCTGCCCCTTTTACCTTGCCTATCAAGCTGGTAGGAGGTGTACCCAGTGAGTTGAACTTGGGGTCAGCCAGGTCTTGACCACAGACAAGACATCTGGGTTGTGCTGTGTAAGCCAAACTTGCAGTAAGTCAAATTTTGATACACGGCTGTATATATTGATAGAGGCTATTGTGATAGCCCTCGTCTGCCTTGGTGGGTTTGCAACTGGGTTTTTAGGGTTGGAGTTTGGATGAATGTTGCCTGATAGAAGTAATAACAGCCACAGAATCCTGGTAGCCTGCAGTTTCAATTGTTTTAGGGATTTTGTGTTATGTCACTGAGAAGAGGATTGTTTTGGATGTGCACAGGATATAGGGATCATGTTAAAGGTTGAGGGGATAAGATTTTGTGTTGCGGGGGAGATAGTAACAGCCAGCACGGGCACGTACAGGTAGCGTCTGTTGTGCTGATAGGCTTAGACATAGACCTTTGGGATCCATTGCAGAGTGTTGGTTTTATGCTATGTGTCTTATTAGGCTGAGTGCTAAGCAGTGAGTTTGGGATAAGGACTGTTGCTAGCACTCAGGTGACTACCCAGCATGATAGGGGTTGCATGATCAGAATGCGGTAGTACAGCACACTAGTGGTTGACAAGCTAGATGGTGCTTGCAGGATTCAAGCAGGATAGGAGGAGAGAGACAATGATAGAGAGAGAGAGAGAGAGAGAGAGAGAGAAAAGAAAGAGTGTTGCCACTTTAAAATGGCTGGGATCCAAAGAGAGAAGAATGTTGCTCCTTTAAGAGGGCTGGGATCCTAACCTCAAGAAGGGCAAATCAAATGAGGGGGAAGGCGTGGCTCAGGTAGCAAAAGTGGATTTAAAGAGTGCCGGGACGGGGGAGGGTGGGCAGGATAAAATTCAACCCAGATCAGCCCAGGCAGCAATTAGCCCCCTGTGCCTATTAAACTGCTTTCACAGAGCCCATATAAAATTTGATTTTGTGCACTGGGGCCGTAGCCTATCAGGGGAAGAGCCGCAGGTTCTGGCAGCCAATCCATTCAGCGGTTTTCAAGCCGCTTGTTTACACCGAGGTGCTGTGAGATTCGTACCTGATTCTTAGGTAATGGAGGTGGACAGGGGAGAGTGCAGAGGCCAGCTGAGGATTGGAAGCGGACCACTAGCTGTGGAGGAGCCTGGTCAAGGTCTTTTCCCTGCTTCTTAGCCGATGGAGCTGGGCAGAGGACAGTGCAGCTGCCAGTCGAGGACTGGAACTGGGCCACTAGCTGTGGAGGAGCCCGGTCAGGGTCTTTTCCCTGTAAAAGAAGAATGCTTTGCCCCTGCAACTGTTGTAACTAGTTTAGCCACATGGCATACCAATACATGATGTTTTGTTTTTATTGGGATCCTGTGTTTTACTTTATACATTAATAAAGTGCTGGTGAGCCATAGAAAAATAAAAGTCAATATCTGTGATTTAAAGGAAAAAGTTTCTCACACCGATATGAACATAAAAGCTTGCCCCAAAAAATTAAGTGAAAACGTTTTACAATAGCATTTACTGTATATCAGTCATATACCTCAATTTTTTCCTGATTTGTAAAGTTAACAGAAATCCATCTTACTCTGTACCTTTTCAGTAAATAATTGTTTAGAAAGTAAAGTGATATTGGTTGGTGTATGTTGTACTGCTATACAGCTTTTGTAAGTTCTTTTATTATGGCTGTTAAAACAAAAAACCGAAATGGGTTGCAAAAATCCTGAAACCTGATTGTCTGAGGATCTCTGAACCCCATGCTGATATATCAGCAGCATAACAGCATGGGAAGAAGAGCCAAGTTCTCCTTACCCTGTCCAGCCACTGGGATTTATATCACTAATCCTTTGTCCAACACCGGACTCACAGCCGACTTGCTCCTGTTCTCGTTAAACTCTCCTGACTGAGAGTTTTCAAATGGTCTCAATTCTATCTCAATATTTCTGTAAAGTAAAAAATGCTTTGCTTTTTGACTGCAGTTTTCTACAACTAGCCATGCTGACAACTATTACTCCTCATGATCTCAGCTTACGCCAACATCCGCACCACACACATCTCAGCTCCATCTGCCAAATGCCACACCAAGAGACCACTGCATGGGTTTCCCTATTTGCTAAACAATAGTTCAATGGGGCAGGCAAAAATGACTGCAGTGCAACAGTTTAAACTACTGCCACATAGCGAATAGCCACACAATGGCACTGTATTTGTTTGCTTCTAAGTTTGCTGATGCAGCTTCCCAAAAAGAAAGAAAAATGCATCAATTAAAGGAGTTGTACACCCAAATATCATGTTATCTGCCCCTGTTTCTTTTTTTCCAAAAAAGTGACCCCACAACTTATTAGCCTCTCTTTTGCAAATGTAACTCCTACCTGATGCTGAGTCAGTTTCAAAAGCCCACGCCCACAGCTCAGGATCATCATTTTCAGCTGCACTGTTCCTCCTTGGTCTTGCATTATCTTTTTTCAGTGTGAGTATGACATAGCCCTAACCCTGCCTTGTCTGCTATTTCAGTGAATGCTTTTCTGTTTTGGTCCCTTGGCAATGCCAGCAAGCTGTCAGTTTCTGCACATTGGCTGTAGCACATCCTCTTCTGAGTGATCCACTGGTCTGATCTCAGATTGGCTAAAGGCTAGACTACCAAAAGCCACTGGCTGACACTCCTTATCCTGCAGTGCTTGGATTACAAATGGCCATAAATGTGTGGTCTGTTTTTCCATTAACTTTTTTTACACAATTCTGTAGTTTTGTGTCTGTTGGGGACCCAATTCAACCCAGTCTTCAATGGGGGTGCTAGAGTCTGGTAGCAGTATACAGCTCCAGCAACGGTAGGTTAGCAAAGTTTGTGATACAGTGAAGCCCACTTAAGTGCACATTGGATAACTGCCCATCCCACTTTAATGCACATTTTTTTCAATATCCTGTTTTTTTTCCTATTCATGCAATGTTAAATGTACCTCTTAAGTGCACTACATGTAAATGCACATGTTGGTTAAATGCACATTTTTTTTTTTACTTTTCTTATTGATTTTCAATCCAATACAGATTTCAAGTGCACATTTTGTACAGTGCCACCTTAAATAGTCAACCTTAACATCTTAACTACAGCCGTGGTACTGTCTAGCATGGCTACAGTAAGAAAATTCATTTTGTCAAAAGAAAAGACTGACTTTAGCCTTCTGTTTAATTTTGAATCCTACACTGAAACACACAAAACAAAAAAAGATTGCTGATTTTTTTAAGTAGTATTGTGTTACTCGGTTACTCGGTTAATGGACAAAAGAAGGTATAGAGAGAATTATCTATGGAATTGTGGATCATTATACCCTGTCAAGTTAATTTTAGAAGACATCTGTCAAGTTTAATTTTAAAGTTGTTTATATTCTCACAATCTATAATGTCTTGTGGCAAAGAATTCCAGATTCTCGGAGCTGTAACTGTGAAAAATTGCTGTCTTTTATTTGTTTTGGTTTGATAAATTTCTATTTGTTTATTACGGTTTCTTCCTACAGTTTTCCTTGATGTAAGTGACAATCCACATAATTCCATTAAGGTCGCAGAATGGACAATCTTAAAGAGCTGAAGGAGATCACCTCTTATTCTTCTAAAACTAAGTGAATACAGTCCTATTTTTTGGAGCCTGGTTTCATAGTCTAGCTGAAAGAGAAGTGGTACAAGTTTTGTTGCCCTTCTCTGCACCTGTTCTATTCTAGCAATGTCTGCAATCAAATAAGGACTCCAAAAGGGTGATCCATAATCTGTGTATGGTCTAATATGTGATTTATAGAGAGATATAATGCATTCCTCAGATTTAATAACAAATGTGTTATTTATTCTATGAAGAAGTGCATTAGCTTGGTTGGCCAATTTGTTACAATAATCAGTGGATGGCAATTTGTTATTTACTAGTATTCCCAGATCCTTTTCCATAGATAATTCTCTAATAATAATATTATTAAGAAAATATGTTTGTTTGGGATTTCTTTTACCCATGTGCAAAACTGCACATTTTGAAACATTGAAAAACATTTGGTTGGTATTTGCCCAGCATTCAGTACTAGCAAGATCATATTTTAAAATATTTCTATTTGTGTCACTGTCAACACATCCTCCCAACTTAGTGTCATCTGCAAACTTTGAAATTGTATTGTTTGATGAGATAATTAGATCACTAATAAAGATACTGAATAGTGTTGGTCCCAAAAAAGAGCCCTGGGGAACACCGCTCGACACCTTTCTCCTTTACGAAACTTCCCCATTCACCCTAACACTTTGTGTTCTGTTATTCAACCAACTATGAACCCATGACACAACATCATGTGAAAAACCAAATTTAATTAGCTTATTTATCAATATAGAATGTGATACCTTATCAAAAGCTTTGCTGTAGTCAAGTAAGATAACATCAACTGGGATATTAAGATCCAGGTTTTTACTAATCTTATTGTAAAAGGAGAGCAAGTTGGTTGTGCATGAGTAACCTGATTTAAACCCATGCTGTGATTTATCTCCAATGTTTAAGAACTGCATTTCTTCTTCAATAAGGAATCTGATCTTTTTTCCAATAGTTTACAGGGTATAGAAGTGAGACTAATGGGCTTATAATTTTCTGCTTTAGAGTGAAGTCCTTTTTTAAAAATAGGGGTAACAGTGGCTGTTTTCCAATCCAAGGGGACCCTTGATTCCTTAAGTGATTTATTGAAAATGATAGTAAGTAGTAAAACAATAAAATCAGATGTTCCTATAAGAAATTTAGAGGTTATATTATCTGGACCAGGACTTGTTGTTTTTTTTTTTAACGTATCTAGAAGTTTACATGTTTCCTGAGGTGTAATACTGTAGTCAAATTTTTTACATATATGAGCTAGTGGAACATACTCTATACCTTGCTCAAAAACCAAGCAGAAATACTTCTTGAATTCAGTAGCAGTCACCTTATCGGAAATAATTGTGGTATTATCTGTAATTAGTGGGCCTACACTTCTAGTATCTCCCTTTTTTCCATTCAAATATGAATATAAGCTTTTATGTTGTAGGACAATGCAGTAATATCATTTTAATTTGAGCACCTGGTATTCAATAAAGCACATTACAGAAACAGTGAAATGTGCCTGGAAATGATTTTCTGGTTAAATGCACAGCCCGCTTAAGTGCACAAAAACCTTTTGTCCCAAGGGTGTGCACTTAAGAGGGCTCCACTGTATTACCGTCTCCAACTCCTAGTGGTGTAATCTTTCTATTTTTTATATAGTTTTGTTTTGGAGAATGGCTGATTGTGATGGGGAAGGGGGCTGTGGAGACTAGTACACAGAGATGGGAATGGGAACAATGGATTAGGGTCCCACTGGTGGCACTCCACGGGCAGAAAGGTATGCATCCGCATCTGCAAATTCAAGGAAAGAGGGTATGTTATGTCATGCAGATCACGGATGCATGTCTCCGCTTTTTTTTTAATAAGGGCTGGTTTTGCGGTATATTCTGATCAATCCAAGTCATAATTTCTACTGGGGGGGGGTTAAAAACCTATCTCAATTCCCTATTGCCGGTTCTGCTGTGCTGCTGGCGTGGAGTTGAAGATGGCCATAACAGAGTCTATCACCACTGGAACAGCATACAAAAACCACATTGGAATTGCAGCTGTGCTGGACTGCACACACCTGGCAACAGGAGCACCTGCCTGCACAGTTCAGGGTGTCCTCACTGATCAATATCACCATGGTGTGGCTCGGCCTCTATCTAGGAACTGCTGACCATCTGGACTATCTGGCTGGCAAGAGAGTGGCAAGTGTGCAAGCAGTACCTGGACACCATCTCCTGAAGCATCTTCCAGGTAGGCCCTGGTCTCTGAGGAGACATTGCAAGAAGCTCACTTGGAAGCTCACTGTAGTTTGAGTTTAGTTCTGGGTGCTGGGGTGAGACCCAGGGCTGGTTTATAGGAGTAATAGCAGCAACTAGGGATGTTGAATTTCGGCTGAAAAACAGGAAATACTGTAAAAAAAACTGTTCTCAGCTGAGAGACAGCTGACTGACTTGTCTCCCAGGCTTGTCCTATAATGTTCTGTGCCAAGTGCCGGTTAGTTTGTGGTGTGGGGTATGTCGATGGGAAATGTCAAAATATTTTACATGCAAAGCAACCTACATGAATGAAGAGCAATTTAATTTTATTTATTTATTATTCTTTTTTGTGGTGACAGTACATATTTCTGGATTCTTAAATGCTCGGGTTAATTCACCATCCCCAACAACCCTGGTTACAGTCATGGGTTATGGACAAAAGGGGCAGAAATAAGCAATGACCCGCATTATGTCACAACGTGAATGGGAAAGTCTTGCAAATCATGGAGTATGTACAGTATATTACAGTGAATGTCTTTCATTGTAGAACCATGCTCTCATCCACAGTAGCATTAAAGCAAGGAAAATGCCAACAATTTGAAACAGAATGTGAACTGACATTTTTTTTGCAAGCAATATGCCGGAGACTTTTGTCTCATATAGCACCACACCATATTTCTGTTTCTTATAGGTTACCACTAATCTGAATCAGTTTCTTTGTATTCTAAGTGGATTAGTTAGAAAACATACATAGACCAAGATAAATTATGCAGTAACTCAAGCAACTGATTGTGCATCAAGTCATACTGTCTTGTAAATGAATCAATTGCATATGTGATAATAGCTTTCTTTACATTAGATCATATGATTTATATGAAGTATTAGTGGCACCACTGAAACAGATTTGGCTACATGTCAATTTATTCCTGACAGTTTACTTTATGGCTTTGGACAATGCACTCCTGCCTCAGTTCGCTCACCTGACCATTCTCTCCACCAACAATTGCTCCCCCCGACATTTCACTCCTGTGACAATTGCTTCCTTAACATATTCATTTTCATGACAGCTTGCTCCCATTGAACACTAATCACTCTGTGAAGCTGCACTTTGCGTGACTCTGTAACTCCAATTACCTCTACAGTCTCAGCACTCTTTACCACCATGAATGAGTCACCTGCTAAAGTCCCCAGTCATTAATGACTTAGCATGAAGGTACACAATTGCTCATTCATTACTGCCATTACTGATAAATGGGAGCAAATTGCCATGAGACTAAATTTGCTAGGGAAGCAATTGACACAGGAGTTAACTGTTAGGGGAGCGAATTGGTGCGGGAGAGCATTGTCCGAGCCAATTGTCACAGAGCGAATTGTCGTTAATGAACTGATGTGTCCCCAACAACTTCATTACTATGTTTTCAGTCACTGTATGCATCCAGAAAGTCAGTTACTGATAGTTTTGAAATGAGAAAAACATGACATTTGTCATTTAATATGAGATGTCAGTGTCTCACACTTTACCGTGCAACTGTTTACACATTCTCAGTTTGAACAGTATCAGCCAGCTCATGGCCAAAAAAAAAAGAATACCATCAGGAAAATATCCTTAACCTTCCTCTCTTTCATGGTGAACAACATGATTTTTTTCCTTTAAAAACTGTCAGGAACTGACTTTCTGGATGCATACAAAGACTCAGAACATACTAATGACGTCTTTTCATTGGTGCCAGCAAGATATAAATTGTATGGTCAAATGTAAAAAAAATATAATTGTTATTACAATTGCAATGGATTTCATTACACTTCAGTGTGTTGCGATGCAAACATGTACTTTTGTCTGTTGGCAGAGTTCTCATTTGCTTGTCTCTCAAATACCAAAACTACTGCTTTTCAGACATGATTTTGACAAGTCAGATGCTCCAGATACTGTATACTTTATGTTGCTCTACATATGTTTTCAGACTGATCCCCTTATGAAATACATGGAACTGATTCTGATTTGATGCAAATTATAAGTAACCTGAATATGGAGTGATGCTGTATGAGACAGAATTCCCAGTTGCATAGTACTTGCTAAAAAAAGGAATTGCTTTTCTGGCTCTTTATTCATCCTCAGTCTATTTCGCACACTCTTACTGCCATACAGGCTTACTAACTTATGTCCCCCAACACCTACCGTTGTAAATGCATTTTGAATATGACTGTATGTGGGTAAGCACACAGGAGAAGTGAGGGAGTGTGCTTTTTCCCTCTCATAGCAGCTTCCATTGTTGGTTTCGCTGGGTGCTGAGGCTCCATCTTCATGTATTTGTGTTATTTCTCATCCCCTGGTCTTACTATCCTCGCTCCTGGACTCTGTTGACAGCCCCCGGTGGAATAATCTAGTTTTGCCTATTCATGTCTATAAATATTTGGAAGGCTTTAGCCTGAAGTTCAATGGGAGGCAGAATAGCTCCTCCCACATCCCCTACTTAAACCTCAGGCTTCCGCTCACTCAGCTTTGAGTGTTTTAAAAAACGCTTTCTAAGCTGCATGACTGGTTGGGCTGGGGTCTTCCTCTTCCCTTTTTCTTTGCCTTCCTCACCTCCATTCCTCCTCCCTGGTGCCCCTTTTTCCTTTATTCTTCCTTTGTCTCCTGCCTTGTTTGCTTGCTTGCTTGCTTGCTAGTTCCATTGCTTCTTCTCTTCATTGTCTCACCCCCCTGCTGCCTCTTGCACTTCTGCCCCTGTTTGTTTCTCCCTTCTGGCCCTGTACCACTTTCCTCTGTCATCCTTTCATTCCTCCATTACTTTTTGGGTGCTTCTCCTTTCCCTCACCTTCCCTCACCAGCCACTACACCTCTTGTTCCCTTTACCATTGCTCTGGACCGCCACTGCATCGCTGTTCTTCAGGAATCTATTCTGGTCAGATCATTCCTACTGCTGTTCTCCACCTGACCTCTCAACAGCAGGTCTCCCAGCAGCCTGCTTCAGTTCTCGGTCACCCTGCCAGTGCTTTGGGTTGTGACGTCACCTCTGTACCAGGCTTCATTTTTTACACTGCGGACTCCTTCTACATCTGGACCCTAGCTGCACTACTGATGGCATCGATGTCTGCCTCCAGGTCCTCTCTGCTGGTGAATACTTAACAAGACTCTTAGCCGTACACTCTTTGAATGCAATCAGGCTCACAGCTGTCATCCTGTGTCTTCACATCCTCTATGTTTCAGAAGGAAACCTGCTGTGCATAGCAACTTTATACATTGGCATTATTTCTGCTTGCATTCCTACTCTTCAGTGCCTGTTATCTGATTGTTATGAGGAACTCTGGAAATTTCAGAAGCAGTCAGGGATGTCCCCACATTTCAGGGACAGATGGGAGGCATGCTAAAGGGATTGCCCCCAGGAGTCCCCTCTACAAGGCTTTCTGTGTTTTATGGGGACCTGGAGCCATCTTCTGAGCAGTTGTTTTCTTGACTAGCTTGCTTATATGAGTACATGGAGGTATCTAGTTCCCATGTGGAACACTGTGATATACAGAGATGTCCAGCAAAATTGCCCTTGAGTGGCAAGGGCCATGCCAAATTCTCCTGGGAGTTCTGCAACCTGCTCTGGAGCTTATATGTTGCACTCTTTCCCACTCATCTGTGTCCCCATTATGTGAGGACTGCAACCAACTCCAGGACTGTGCTAATCTGATGGCACTGCCTCTCAAACACAATACTATGGTGATAGTGGACCATGTGGGGTCCTGCCATCCCACACATACATGCCCCATAAGGGGGCATCTATTCATTGCTCAGCTCTCATTTTCATTTACTGCAGGTGGACTTTCTTGGGGTCTTGTCCTCATTACCTTGGACTATGCACTGTAGTGTGATGGCGGACCATGTGGGGTCCTGCCATCCCAACATACACACCCCATGAAAGGGCTCTACTCATAGCTCAAACATATTTCTAATCACTACAGGCAGACTCACACAGGGGTCTTGCCCTTCTTTCCTTGGACTATTCCATACTATGGCGATGGTGGATCACATGGGGTTCCTCCATCCCAAAGCAGTACAGAGAAACATACACAGTGGGGGTCTTGCCTTCCTTACCATGGACTGTTCCATACTATGGTGATGGCAGACCATGTGGGGTCCCACCATCCCAATCACTCATGCTCCTTACCTTGGACTATTACATACTATGGCAATGGAGGACCACATGTGGTCCCGTCATCCCAGTCACAATTACGCATGCCCCATGAAGGGGCCTTACTCATTGCTCAGTGCAGTTCCATATAAATACAAGCAGACTTCCATGAGGTCTTGCCCTCTTTATTTATTTTATTTATTTTAACTTTTGTTTACCAGGTAAATTCAATGAGCCAAGGTCTGTTTTCATGCACAACCCAGGACCATTAATATATAGTCAAGTTGATACAATTATTATAACAAACTACAATAAACATATACCATTCAAATCACACATTCAAAAACATTGACAACATACTTTGCTAAGAACATATTTCTTTAGCTTAACTTTAAAAGTTTGATGGCTTAAATTACCATAAAGTAAAACTGGAAGTTCATTCCAGTTTTTAGCAGCAGAAAAAGAGCGATCCCCCATTTTTGGCTTGGTTTTGTGGACAATTTGCTTTACCAGTTCACTGGAGTGGAGTTCCCTATTATTGTTTTTAATTTGTAATAATGAATAGAGGGAAGAGTTCTCCCTCTAACGAAGAATATTATCAGTTAAACAGCAAAGACTATATAAACTATTCAGCCTCGGTGGAAGCCAACCTGAGTGTCTATATAGTTTACAATGGTGGGTAGAGTAAGGCAACTTGAATGTAAATCTACATATACTATGAAATACTAAGGTCAAGAGAGATAATTCTTGTCTGGTAAAATTCATAAAAAGAAAGGAATTATAATGTAAATGTGGGAGAATTACACCCTTGGCAATTGTCGTCCTTGCCTGTAGAGTAAGCAATGATTGAAATTTAAACAAGACTCCCAATCTTTGATTTACCTGACGACTCACAGATTTAATGTGATTGGAAAAGGCTAAATTTGGGTCCATCAGGACTCCAAGATATTTAAATTGGGTTGCCTGCTCTAATTTGTTTCCCAAAGAATCCATTATCATTAGATCAGGAGCTTTGTTCGGTCTCTGTGTAGAACCAAAAAGCATACATTTGGTCTTCTTACAATTCAAGGATAAATCATTCTCTGTTAATCAATTACCCAACATGCAAAAATTCTCACTTAATGTTTTATTTATTGGTTCCACTGAGGCTGAACTATTATACAAAATAATATCATCTGCATAAATCAAACCACTAGTACGTTTACTTATAGATGGTATAATATCGATAAATAAACAGTAGTGGCCCAAGGATGGACTCCTGGGGTACTCCCTGTTCCATTAACCTATAGGTAGAAACACTTCCATTTAAACCCACCTTCAAGGGCCGATCAAGTTAAATAACTTTGGAACCACTCAAGCAGTGATTCGACCAGACCGATGTTCCACAAGGTCCTGAGCAGCAGGTGGTGGTTCACCAAATTGAAGGCTTTGGACAGGTCCATAAACACAGCACCAGTAACCTTGGACTGTGATGCTCTGCCATCTGCTTATAGTTATATGCATGACATTTGTAATATAAATATATGGTACATGATTGTCTGCCTAGGAAAAGCAGCCACAGTGTGAGAGACTTGACCTTTGACCTTCAAGGTGTCAAGGAGGATGTCATGAAACTGACCAGTGAAACCTAATTAAATGCCTTTCTTCCAGTGGCACAGTTTATTATCCCTCATAACCTGCTGCTGCTTTTGAAGTTGGTTCCCATGTATGCATTTTTATGACATAGCAGGAAGGGAAGTAATTTGGCTGATTCCTCTTGGTTTTCTCACCTAGAAGGGGACTAGTGACAGGATGTGGGTTTATGAGCCATCAAAACAACCTGCTTGCAAAGACTGTCACATATTTTTTTTTTCATTGGTAACTACTGATTCCAGCTAGCAGAAGAATAATATCCTTTTTGGATATTCCTACTCAGACTACAGATTTATCGCAGATCTAACAGTGAATTCATGGGTGACATCGCCAGGAAGTGGAGAAAACTGACTTTTGAATATTGCTTGCAAGAGAAGTTTGGGCAGAAGGACTCCCTGAAAAGCAAAGACACACTTAGTCTGTGGACTGGTAACAAGGTACTTTAAAAAAAATAATAATTCAACTGGAACTTAAGTATTTTTTTTGGTAGGCGTTTGTGTTCTGTAACTTCCCATTTATTTTATGTGACTGTAAGTTGTTGATATATTTGTTCCATGTTTGATATTTTACCTATTTTACAATTTTTAGTAAACAGTATTTTCTTTGAAATACTGCCTGTGCTTTTTCTCAGTTTCTTTTGTATGTGAATGCTGAATCAGTGTTTAAGTCGGACAGTTGCTAAGGGCTTGAATGTGTTACTAAACTTGCTAAAGGTAAGAATACACCTAGGTCTCATACTGAGTCATAAGGGAATATTTTGGAAACCTGGCTGGGTGCCACTGGGCGAAGGATTGTACTGCATTCCCGAAGAGGGTATGTATCTGAGCTGGCTAACTGGGTGCACTAGCATAAGGTTCACATTTGACCCCAAGGACTCGAGACTAGTGATTTTGACCCAAAACAGACAGGACGGTTACCCTGTGTGTCCCCTGTTCACACTATTGCACTTCAAGGTTGGCACTGTGGCAGTAGAGGGCCTGACCTGTGGAATGCGTTTGTGACATGGACTACACAATGAAATGGAGATGGTGGACAACATGGGGTCCCGCCATCCCAATAGCAGTACTGAGAAACCTACATGTCCTATGAGGGGGCCTTATCCATTGCTCTAATGTATTTTCATGTCATTACAGGCAGACTCACATGAGAGTCTCGTCCTCCTTACCTTGGACTATTCAATACTATAGCGATGGTGGACCACGTGGAGTCCTGCCATCCCATCAATGGGTCTCGCCCATCTTACCTTGCATCATGTCATAATACAGTGATGGCAGGCCTGCAGGAGTGTCCCACCATCCCTACGTAAACATGTCCTTAACGAAGCAATACTTATTACTTAAAATTTATTTCTCTATCAGCTACAAGTAGTCTCAGCTGGGGGTTTTGCCTCCTTACCGTGGATCATACCATACCATGGCGATGGCAAACCCACATGGGGGTCTCGCCATCCTGACTGCTGTCATGCCCTATGAAGGGGCATTTCTCATCACTTAAATGTATTTCCATCTTCTCTACGGCAGACACACATGGGGGTCTTGCCTTCCTTAGTCTGACCACCCCAGACCTACTCTATTGCTCGAGCATTCAAATACTGCATACACTGGACCTACATGGGGGTCCCATTCTCCAGCTAGCCCACATCCGGGCCTACCTTACTTCATCAATTCATTCACTCATTCTACTGCACTCCACCTTCCTTGCTGTTCCAGTTCCAACCAAGATTCCATACCTCAGTTCCTTGGATGCCTTAGGACAATTTCATTTTTCTGACAAACTACCTTGCACAAGGATTAACCATCATCTTTCATCCAGACATCGTTCCATGTTGGACCACTTTCATTTGCCGGAACCTTCATCTTCAGCACTGATTTTCCAGTTCATCGTTGATCTTGGAAACAGGACTGTTCTACCAGCAAGTTCAGATATAATTCTTGGACATAACCACAACTAAAACCTCAGCCACATTTAGAATTATTCTCCTCTTAGTATGCCCAGAGGACAGGCAGGTCAGTAGCCATGGGTCCTCAGAGGTTTCCCCCAAAGGGTTTTTTTCCTGTCCTGCGTGCTACTGGTCACACTCTCCGGAGTTGGAGGAGATAATCACTACGCTAATTCTTTTTGATACTTAAATCTTACACCTACCCAGTATCCCAAAGAGGGTGGGATATAGAAAAATGCCAAAGCTCAAGTTGTAACATCAAGCATACACCTCTCAGCTCATGTGTATACACAAGCACTGAGCTATGTACCACACATTGAACTGAATAATTCCTCACCCCTCATGTTGGACGACAAGCATACTAAATGGGTTAGGTAACTTCTGAGTACCAGGGAATGACAGGGTAACCAGGATGGAAGAGGGGACAATGAACCCCTACACATGAGTACATGTTTTGAAGAGAGTAGTTAGGCACTGGATTGGAAGTGCTGCTGTTAAATGAATTGACTTCAAGAGAAGCAGAGGCAGCTGCACTCACCAGTTGCCTTGGATTTTGTAAAGAAAATGCTGATCCAGTTCATGAACTTTCCAATTCTTTTATTCCAGCCAAAATATTGACACAGCAAAATACAGATTGCAGTGTAAGCACACTACCTGCTTACGTATCGCCCCTTCCCAGGGCTTCCTCAGAGCTAGTGAACCATTTGCAATACAGGTACTTTTATACAGCAATTTAACTGTCACATGTTGTACTTCACCTAATGTGATGCTTCATTTAATTAAATGAGTTACTACAACCATTTCAATCACCTATGTATAATACATCTTGAATAGATAATGCATAAATATCAATAACAGGTATAGAAACCCTTTCTAAAAATGTAAGAGGAGGTGATGAAGTAACATTGTAACTGTGTTTAGCACATGTTCTGGGACTGGTGCTGCACTGTAATTCATCTGCAGGATTACATTATGTGCTGTTAGGGCAGAGATAGTAAACTGCATTTATGAGTGAAACACGTTTCCATCCCATCTGGAGTCACTGAAACTGATGCTTGTGCAGATCAATATTTTGGTTCAATATGAGTGCTGGTGCTAATTATTATATGCATAATATTCAGAACTAGGACCTTGGGGTTTTTGAATTTTCTGGTGGGTGCTGTATTTCAATGTTCAAAGGCATAAACAACCAATGATACTTTCTTCATCCCTCCAAATTTCAAATTTGCTTCAGTGCACTGTACCATGGGTGATGTTCTTACTGTGCTGTTCCACGTGTACTGTTACCACAGCACTGCACAATGTGTACTGCAGTCACTTCAGTGTCATGTGTACTTCTGTCCCTCATCCATCCCCCTAGTCCCCTATCAGTTTATGTTGCCCAGAGTAACCACTATATCCTTTATTCTGTTCCTCAACTGGTAGACTGTTCCACTGGTTCACCACCCTTTCTGTGAAATAATATTTCCTCATGTCCCTCCTGAAGCTCCCTCCTGTCAACGTCCACTTGTGTCCTGGTGACCTCAAACTATTTCTCATGCTAAATGATCTCATGCAGTTCACCTTATTATTTCCTTTCTATCTCCCTTCTGGTCTACAGTGAGTAGATGTTTGATGCCTTGTGGGGCTCCTCATCAAATCTATCCAAAAATCTATAACATTGTAGAACAGAGTGGGCACTCTGTGGGGGGATGAGCAGAGACCTGAGAAAACTCAAGGAGGGGTCAAGGGTATGGCAGCTTGGTTTCAATGTGAAAAAGTGCAAAGTATTTCACTTGGGGCACAGAAACCCAGGGGCAGAGTACAAAATGGAAGGAGTGACACTGACGACCACCAAGCAGAAAAGGGGTCTGGAGTTGACTATATCAGATGACCTAAAGGGTGCCTAGGGAGGGGTATCACCAGCAGAAAGAGGGAGGTGGTATTGCCTTTGTGTAGATTGCTGTTAAGACCCCACCTACAGTAATGTATCCAGTTCTAGAGACCACATCTCTGGAAAGACATAGACAGAGTAGAGGGGGTCTAGAACAAGGCACATAAAATACTGCAGGGTGTGCATCAGAAGCCCTATGAGGAGAGACATAAGAACCTAAATATTTACACCCTGGAAAAGAGGGGAGAGAGAGAGAGAGCGAGAGAGAGAGGATCGCTATGATAGAGACCTTTAAATACCTCATGGGGATAAATAAGGCACAGGAGGGGAGTATTTTTTCAGGGAAAAAGGTGCTCAAGGACAAGTAGGCACGATAAGAAGCAGGGGGGAGGGTAAATTCAGGAGAGATGTGAGGAAGTACTCCTTGACAGAAAGAGTGGTGAATTCCTGAACAGTCTTCCAGCAGAGGTGGTGGAGGTGAAAATAGTGGTGGGGTTCAAGAATACATGGGATAGGCATAACAGAATCTTAGGGAAACGTAAAGGGGGAGGGTGAATGGGCCAAAGATCAAGTCAGATATGGATGATACTATAGGGAAAGGGGCAGACTAGGTGGGCCATGTGATCCTTATCTGGTGGCAAATTCTATGTTTCTATGTTTTACCTATTTCTGTCTGCCTTCAATACCACTCCTGAGATACCTTAGGATTCTATTTGCTTTACTATCAGCCTTGTTGCACTCACTTGATTGTTCCAGGGTATCACCAGTGATAACTTCTATGTCCCATTCCTTAGCCATAGTGATATAATCTACTACCCCACCCATCCAATACTCTGTTTTGGGGTTCTTGTTCCCTAGGTGCATCACTTTCCACATATTGGTGTTGAATTTCAAATGCCAAATCTTATCACCTCTATAGCCTTTGCAGGTTACTGTCACGTCATGGTTTACAGACACCACTCCTGTGTTGTGTTATTCTGACTGGTTACCTTGTGTCAGGGGTAAAGATGCAACTGTTGCTCAAGTGTGGAAGACTCTGATGATCTTTTATGCCACCAGAAACATAGAAACATAGAATTGGGCAGCAGTTAAGGACTATTTGGCCCACCCAGTCTGCCCATCTTTCCTTACCTACAGTATCACTATGGTCCCTACTTGATCTCTGACTCCTTCTTCTTCCCCTTTGCACTACAGATTTGTTGTTGTTTTTTCCTTCATTCCAATAGAATTGCCAATGGCATTCAGTGGTGACCACATTGTTCCATACAACTTTGAGCCAGTGTATCCTGAAGATGAGATTCCATGCAACCCACATGACAGGAGTACAAGATATACTGGATATACTGGACAAAAGAAGGCTGTCTCAGCCCATCGAGATTGTCCCCTACAATAGTGGGTCAATTTCTTTCATGTATTTGTTAACCATATATCTAATTTTTTTTGAAAGATTTAAGGGTTTTTGAATTTACCAAATACTCGGGAAGTGAATTCCAGATCTGAGGAACCCTAACACTGAAGAAGTTTTTTCTTAAATTTGTGTTTACCCGTTCTACAGTTAGTTGTTTATTATGTAATCTACCCACAATGCGTTTATTTGCATATGTCAGTCCACATAATTTCATCTGAATTGGGCATTTTAAAATATTAAATAAAAGTAAAAGGTCACCTCTCAGTCTTCTTCTTTCCAGGGAATGTAATCCTGTTTTAGTTAATCTAGTATCATAAGAGTCTTTTTTTAATCTAGGTATCATCCTGGTCAATCTTCTCTGAACTTGTTCCACTCTAAAGATATCCTTCTTGAGTTAAGGGCTCCAATATGGAGAACCATAGTCAAGATAGGGTCTAACATATGATCTATACAAAGTGACCAAGCATTGTTCAGATTTGTTTACAAAAGTTTTATTTGTCTGCCTCAGCATAGTGTTTGCTGTATTTGCCACTCTGTTACAGTGTAAATTGGCAGATAATTTGGTATTTATCATAATCCCCAGGTCTCTTTCACATTCAGAGCTTTTAATTAGTTTATTATTTAATCGGTAAACATTTTTGGGGTTATTTTTTCCAAAGTGTAGTACCACACACTTGTCAGTGTTAAAGTCCATAGAGTTTCTTTTTGCCCATGTTTCTATAGTTTGAAGATCTTTCTGGATAATTTCACTATTTAAAGCTGTGTCCACCCTTCCTCCCAGTTTGGTATCATCCACAAACAAAGATAGTGATAATAATGCTGAATGTGACGCATTTGTTAGTCCATGACATCAGAATCTGGACTGGTGTTTGTGTTCCAAGTGTACACTCATGAACACATCACGAGAATCCACAGTTGTAAGAAATCTCCATGTGCTCAGGTCAAACTCATAGAGAACAGTCAAACTCCATTGAGTTGTATCATCGACCATGTGTCATTTCCTGCCCTGTTCCTGTATGAAGATACTTTAAAATTGATGCTTTTCCAACTCTAGCATTTTTCTGGACAGGCATGAGGCATACATTGGACCAGCAGGCAATCCTCTGTTGCTTGTTCTTGAGGTGACAGATGTTTTTCACCATTCTATTTTGCCAATGATGATTCGATGATTTGCAGGCCATCTTTGTTGTCCAGTGGTCCCTTCCCCCATCATCTATAGTAAAATACTACCTATATCCCTGGTATCCAGTGGTCCCAACACCCCCACAATTGTCCCTTGAAGAATCATACATCAATTCCTGGTATATACCGGTACTCACCCCCCATCACACATTCTACTGTAAAACGCCATTCCCTGGTGGTCCAACTGTTCACATCCCCCAAAGAGCCACCAACCCCACCCATCTGCTGCCATCCCACCTCCATTCACCCTTGTCACCCTTGTGGCCATAGAGCCTGCCAGCTCCATAATGGGATCATTACCTCCCTACTATCACCCCCATGGCCGGGTGCTATATGGGCTGTGGGCGAACATGTGTACATAACGTATGCATGCACAGCTTGAACAGCAGCTGGCACTGGAGGTAAGCAGAGGGTACTGATGATTGCCGTAGCAAGCTGTCAGGAGCCATGGCCATTGGGGTGAGGAGGGTGCATGGAGGTGTGATGACAGCATGCAAGTCATGTGCTGGGCTGTTGGGGGTGCCCGTAGATCACCAGGGAATGACTTTTTACAGTAATACTGGTGATGGGTTGGTGGTGACTGCTAGACACCAGGGATGTACAGTATGTAATATTGTACAACGGGCAATGTGGGGGGTACTGGACATCAGGGATATATGTATTATTTGACAACAGGCAATCTGTGTGTGTGGGGGGGACCACAGGACATCAGGGACATATATACTATTTGACAATGAGAGATTGGGGGGGAGACACTGGAGCCATGTATATCTGAATGACTGTGCTATGGTAGATCGAGGGGGTGGTGGTTTAGAAACATAGAAACAGAATTTGATGGCAGATAAGGACCACTTGGCCCACCCAGCCCGCCCATTTTTCCTAACCTCACATTATCACTGCAGACCCTACTTGATATGCAGCTGTCTCCCTCCCCCTTCCTTTCCACTGTGGTTCGCTTGGGTCTATCCCATGCATTCTTGAACCCCACAACTGTTTTCTCCTACACCACCTCTGCTTGAAGGCTGTTCCAGGATTCCGCCACTCTTTCTGTAAAGAAGTACAATACTTCCTCACATCACTCCCAGATCTAACCCCCTCCAGTCTCATAGCATATCCACTTCTTTTTTTAATGTTTCTTGTTATTATAAACAAAATAGAGGATACAGTATTTTGTGCATTACATAAATTACAATGCTTCCTTTCAGGATAAAGGATATAACACAGATTAGCAGTTATTAATTTCTTACATTGCAGACAACTTTGCCAGTTTACCACAAATCCATAGAAATGTTTATAAAGTCCCTTTCACAAGGCTTAGCTATAGTCATTGAGCCTGAGGCACAAGCCCTATACATTGTAGTGTATCTCTCATTCCCGTTTTGTAAAAATGTTTTATGTTCAGACCCTGTCTAGGCCTGCTGTCAGGGAACAACGCTTGGTGTGATGTCCCCATGTTCTTGAGCACCATTCTTTCTGAAAAATACTTTCCTACTGCCCCTTATTTACCCCCATGAAGTATTTAAAAGTTTCTGTCTCATATCCAACCTCTCCCTCCTCTCTTCCTGGGTGCACATATTGTGATCTTCTAGTCTCTCCATGTAGGACTTTGATGCAGATTCTGCACCAATTAAGTTACCCTCTTCTGGACCACCTCCACTCTACGTACTTCCAGAAATGTGGTCTCCAGAACAGGATACAGTACTCTACAGTACGTGGGGTCTTACCAGTGATCTATACAGAGGGAACACCACCTCCCTCATTCTGCTGCTGACAAAAGTATTGAAACACATGATGCGTTGCCACGCCTTTACAGATAATGGAGCCCCCATAGTGTCTGCCATACTTCCAGGTAGCCGACTTTTTGCAATTAAAGTAAAGTATGTTGCAGCACAAGAAAAACACTGCAATATACTTAAAAGGCTTAACTAGAGGGTAAGCCGTGTGGAGACGGGAGGCTGGCATGATGACAGCTTTCCTTTAAAAGTGTTCATTCATTCATTCATTCATTCTTTATTTATATAAGGTGCCTTTCTTAAAACCAAGGCGCCTGTACAAATACATAAAACAATAAATACTTAGAACAACACTAAAACAATCATAAATCATTAAAAGCTTTGCTAAAAAGATATGTTTTCAAAGCTCCCTTAAAGCTTTCAACAGTCAGGCAATTTCGCACCTGGCGAGGTAGAGAATTCCACAGGGTCGGGGCCATAAAACTAAACGATCTTGCCCCTGAAGTTTTTAAATGGACCCTGGGAATCTCTAGCAATCCCTCATCAGTGGATTGGAGAGAGCAGGAGGGACAGTTGGGACAGAGAAGCTCTTTCAGGTAAACAGGTCCCTGATCAGGTAGGGCTTTATAGGTCAGCAAACCGACCTTGAAGGTGATTCGCCAACAAACTGGCAACCAGTACAGACCTCGGAGCACAGGCATTATATGACTAGACCTAGAAGATCCAGTCAACAGCCTGGCTGCCGCATTCTGCACTAGCTGCAGATGGCGAAGTTCAACCCCCTATAGACCCAGGTAAACGGCATTGCAATAGTCAAGGCGGGAGGTAACAAAGACGTGGACCAACGTTGGAAGATCCTCTGGAGGAACAAAGTGTTTCAACCGGGTGATGTTCCTCAGATGATAAAAAGAGGTTTTGACCACTGCTGACACCTGAGATTTAAAAGTCAGACAGTCGTCAAAAACAATGTCCAGGTTCCGCACCTGGTCTGAGGTCGTCAGCTGGACACCCTCAAGCTATAAGCCAGAGGGCGATCCAGCTAACAAACCCACCTCACAGCGACCCTTGTCCACCACCAACACCTCAGTTTTTTCAGGGTTCAGCTGCAGCCAACTCCCATTCATCCAGTCTTGGATCTCAGCAAGGCAGTTATTAAATACCAAAATGGCAGCCTCCTGGCAGGGCATAAAAGACATATACAGCTGGGTATCATCTGCATAGCAATGAAAACCCAGACCGTATCATCTAACAATTGCTGCTAATGGCAGCATATACACTGCAAACAACATGGGTGCCAAAATGTAACCCTGCAGTACCCCGCAGGATAGGGAGACTAATGCCGAGGAAAGAATTCCAGACACCACTCTCTGAGTCCTACCCTCGAGGTAAGATCGAAACCACCTGAGGACTGTACCAGACAGTCCACAGATAGACCGCAAATGCTCCAGTAGCACCCCATGATCCACAGTGTCAAATGCCGCAGAGAGATCAAGAAGAACCAAGATAGAACAGGTCCTTCGATCTCTCACTATTAGGAGGTCATTTAGTACCCGAACCAGTGCTGTCTCGGTACTGTGCCTTTTTCTAAATCCAGACTGGAGAGAATCATAGACATTGTTGTTGGTCAGATGATCATCCAGCTGTGCTGCAACCACCATCTCAATAACTTTACCCACAAAGGGTAAGTTAGAGACAGGCCTGTAATTTGCTAGACAATCCGGGTCCAAGGAGGGCTTCTTCAAAAGAGGCTTAACTACAGCCTCCTTAAGAGGATCTGGAAAGATCCCCCTCTCCAAGGACCTCCAGACTATCACAGCAAGGACTGGGCCAATTTTATCCACACAATCCACTAAGAGACGCGTGGGGCCCGGGTCCAAATCACAGTTGGTCGGACGCAGTGATTGGATGATCATCACAATGTCATTGATTGTGGGGAGGCTGAAGTCAGTCCATGCAAACTGGGTGTCCGACATCTCCTGCTGACCATCACAACTCCCATTGGAGAGGGTCTAGCGGATATCCGATCTGATTTTGGCAACCTTATCTGCAAAGAAGAGAGCAAACTCCTCACACCGTTCTTGAGAAAAGGTTCTTCCGGGCTGAAGACAGACTGGATTGCACAGTCTGTCCACGGTCCGGAAGAGCTGAGCTGGTCTATTCTGTGCAGCCGCAATCTCTCTGGACAGGAATTCTGCCTTCTTACGAGAGATTGCGGAATGATAAACCACATAATGGTTCATCTAACTAAGTTTGTCATCATCCAGACCAGACCTCTGCCAGCACCTCTCCAGCCTTCGTCCAACTCTCCTCAACTCCCTCAAGGTCTCATCAAACCAAGGAGACCTGGGATAAAGAGTGAGAGGACGAACATAAACAGGAGCAATGGAATCCAGGGCCACTGCCACCGCCATATTATAGACACGCACCAGCTCTCCCGGATCCATGCAATCTATCGATAGGCCCGATAGGTCCAGCACCGCCATCAGGTCAACCGGGGAAACACCCCTTAATGGGTGGTACCGGACCATTTCCATAGGGGCTGACCTATTAGGGGTGGTCTCAAAACTGAACCCAATGGAGTGATGGTCCAACCATCCGACCGGTTCCACCACCAAGTCGGATATCTCCATCCCCAGAAGGAACACCAAGTCCAATGAATGCCCACCAATATGGGTCGAGGAGGAAATTGCCTGTGTGAAGCCCAGTGAAATCATCAACTGGAGGAAGTCTTGACCAAAATGTGAGAGTTCATCATCAACCCAGGCATTGAAGTCCCCCAGAACCAACCATCTGGGGGACCCCAATGTCAGGTCACGATGAAGTCTGCAACTTCCCGCAGGAAAACATTCTTGTCACCTGGTGGACGGTATATAAGAAGTATCCTGCACCCCACACCCTCACCTAAGACGCATTCAAAGGACCTGGTAGCACCCACTGGTACCTCCACTAGGCCCAGTTCTGTTCTAAAACAGATAGCAGCACCCCCGCCCCTACGATCCAACCTCGGGCGGTGTATCACCAAGTAGCCGGCTGGAACCGCTGCCCCCAAAACTGTTCCAGCATTTTCATCCAGCCATGTCTCGGTGATGCACGCCAGGTCAGATGACCCAACAAAATCAGCTATAATAGCCATTTTGTTTTAATAGACCTGGCATTGCACAACACCACCCAAGTAGGATGAGCCTCCGATGATGACCGTGTTATCTGCTGGCTATGGCCAGAACCCTTGGGTATGGGCACCAGACAGGGAGGTCCCCTTTCCTGGGCCCATTTCACCCCAGAGCATCTCCTTGTCCCCACTATCCCTATCTGCCCATTACTTTCCATGCCTCCTCCAGACCCAGCACCAGCCCTCCTCCTTCTACCCACAATTCCCAAAGCCCTGCATCATCAATAGACCTCTAGTGACGGGGGACAAGAGAAGGGACGAAGGTCCCTGAGCCTGGAGGGGGAATAGTGCCCGACTGTCCTAATATTGTCCCAGCACATAATTAACACAATCAATAAACAATCTAAAAAATAGACCCCCTCAAACACTTAAATAAATAACACAACTCTACAATAAAATATCATACAACTAATCAAACAATAATATAAACTATAAATCTAATAAACAAAATAATCAGATAAATGATAACTTGAAACTAAATATAAAATATGATATATATCTAACAAAACCTATATCCTTATTTCAAACATATAATAAATTAACCCTATTAATCAAAAGATTTAAATTATTGTAGTGTCCAAAATGTGCCTTCAGACCTCCAAAAAGCTTTAATTTTAATTCTCTACTCTCACCTACAATGCTCTCACCACTGTAAGGAAGGAGCTTTCTAAACTTTACAAGCCCCTATCATAGGGCTGAATTTTGAAATTAAAGAAGAGGCCTACAAGTCCAATAACCAGATTTTTTTTGTTTTGGTTAAGTCACAGCACAGATTCCTATGAAAATATGAATGAGAATTCCAAGTTGTTTACTGCCACAATTCACAGTTCACAGTTCACAACACAGTTTCCTATGAAAATGTACATAAGAGTTCTGAGCTGTTTACTGCTCACACCTGTGTGCTCTCACCACTACAGGGTAGGAGATCTAAGATTTTACAAGCCTCCTCTCACAAGGCTAAAATAACCCTTCAGAGCACAGTTCGGTTCTTGCTGAAAGTATAATAAAACTCGCCCAAAAACAAAAGAGGTTGTTGTGGGCATACCAGGTGAAAGAACGGTTACTAGTAATGAGTTTTGATAAAGTTGGGTAAAAAGAGAATCTGATTTATACCTGGTTAAATATGAACATTTAGACGGGGTGAATTTCTTATAAAGACAAGAAGGTAAGGTGCTTTGGTAAATAGAAGATGCAAAAACAGCTGCTATATAATCAATACAGAGTACAGGTGGCAAAATGTTAATTTTATTGTACAGGAGACAGTGATGAGTCCCTATAGAAATCCCAAAATCAAATCAGCAAATACTATTTAAAATAAGTTGGTACTTACTTAAAAACATACTACTCTGATTTTTGAACAAAACTGCTCTGTAATCTAAAATAGGCAGCAATACAGTGTTTGTTTGGCTATTACTGTACAGGCTTCATCAGTTAGGGTGTTAATGTTTCTATAATTGAAGGCCAACTTCTGATGGATCTTTTTCCTTATTTCACACAAGCTCTGTTGCAATGTGGTGCACTCATTTTCTTTTTGATGCAAGTCACTTTTGCGCAGGTAGCTTCTGATACAAGCAGTGTTAGAAAATCAGAATTGGTGCAAGTTTTGATGCACCTTACTCCTTACATCATTCTTTTCTGGTGCAAGCACCTTGTGTCATTCTCTGACCCTTGAAAATCAAGCCCCTGCTCTTCCTCTTTTCACTTACATACCGAAAAAAATTTCTTTCCCCTTTCATTACCTCCTGGACAATTCTCTCTTCAGTTTATACCTTTGTGCTCCTTAATGTGTTTCCTGCTTCCCTCTGTTTCCCCTGATACACTTTCCTATCCTCCTCCCTCTGTATCTTATACATTCTGAATGCTACCCTTGTACACTTTACCTTTTCTGCCACCTCTTTCGAGAACCATAGCGGTCTTTTTTTCCTATTGCTTTTCCTCGCTTGTTTGACACAGAGGTTTGTTGCCTTAACTGTGTTCCCTTTTAGTTTCCCCCACTGTTCCTCCACCCCATCCCCCTCCCCGGGTCATCCCTGAGCATTTACCCATCTTCATAAAATCTGCCCTCTTGAAGTCCTGAACCCTTGCCCTTGTGTATTTTGTACCAGTGTACACATGAGTTATAGGTATAGTCCTGTAACATGCGAATATTTTGGGGACAATGGAAACTTGGGATGTGGTACTGTTTTAGTTCTGGTGAAGGGGCAGGCAGCTGCAGTGCAGCCTCCTTGCCTTTGGAGGTATGGGTGCATATCTGTGGTTTCTTTTTTTTTAAACCTGAATTTTATTAATGTTTTCCAGGTGATACATCTCTGTTGCTCTTACAAATCCAACATTTTGCCACACCTGATCAACATTTCAGTATCTCGTTACAGGTTTTCATTAAAGAGACAGGAGTTCCATGGATTTCTTTGGGGCTAATGTTCACTTTGTTATGTATTTACGTATGTATTGTCAAAAAGGCATTAACCTGTTGGAGAAGGTCCAGAGGAGGGCTACAAAAATGATAAAAAAAGTCAAGTTTAGATGTGTGCTCTGGGGCGCTGGTGCACGAGCCATGAGCTTGCCAACTCCTCCACAGAAAATAAAAGAAAACAGCTCAGCACTCAGCTTCTGGGAGAGATCATCTCATTGAAAACAGTGGGCAGCTTTAAGAAAGGCTGGGATAGGCATAGGGCAGGGGTTCTCGAATGGTGAGGCCAGCCTCCTTGGGGAGGCCCCAACCTGTTCCAGGGGAGGCTCAAGCAAGTCTTAAAAAAGTATTATAGTCAATTTTGAACTTTATAGATTTTGTGTGAAGGGATAAGGCAAACTGAAAGAGGATAACAGTAGGTGAATTTATGTATTTAGTCACAAGTCAGTGACCAGGGAAGGTACTGTATACTGAGCCATGGCTGTTTTCAGGTGTACCCAGGGAAGGGTAGTGAGAGAATACAGTTCAGAATGTAACTGCAAAACACTCAATCAATACAAAATGAATAGAAGTGCACACAAATTAAGAACAACAAACTAACAATGTGAGGAACAACTGATCAATTAGACTGGCAGCAGAACTGTCCAAATACAAGAGTCAATTATACAGGTACTAGGAATAAGAGCAGGAGGGAACACAATGATCCCTGAGAAGTTGCTTAAGAGCAGGGGGAGAGGGGGAGAGGCAGAGGTTGGCAGGAAGGTTATTCCAGTAAGAGGGGAAACAGAAAACGCAGTCTGACCCATGAAGGTATGGCAGTAAGGGGTAACAATGGTTTGAGAGTCAAAATATTGGAGCAAGAAGGCTGTCCTGTTGGGGGGGGTTACAATAAGCTTAATAACATGACAGCCAGCTATGCAAAGAGGTTTCAATTTATTCCTGATGTACTGTGAAAAGTAGGCTATTTTTCTATGGGGAGGCCCAAAAATATTTCAGTATTTTGGGGGAGGCTCAAGATCTTTTCCATGGCTTAGGGAAGGCTCACTATGACAAAGTTTGAGAACTGTTGGCATAGGGGGAAGGTAAGGCTCATGGGTAGGGAGGATGGGAGGAGTGGGGAAGGAGGGAAGGGACATTAGCTCAAGCTGTGGACCCTGCAATACCAGCAGACTTGATAGACCAAATGGCCTTCTTCTGGTGGCTTCTTCGTATATTCATATTTATTTAAGGGAAGATGTGTTGGACTCTCCAGTCTGGTTTCCAGTCTCTCACTTCTCCTTCCATCTGTCTATGTGTGCTGATAATCTATGGTACTACTTCTGGTCTGTGCATAACAATATGAAGGAGCCATGTGTTCCATTTATTTTTCATAATGGGAAGGAAGCTTATTTTGTAGCTGTACTGTCATTTTTTTCTAGTTTATATAAGTCTAACATGGTGTCTTCCCATTAAACAATCTATGGAGGCATGGGTTGCAACCAGAGTTGAGTTATGGTCTTTTTAGCTGCAGTCAGCAGAATTCCAACTACATAAAGGTGTTGTTTCTGTTCAATTTGAGGAGGGTAGTGTAAAAGAAGTAGAGATGGGTGAAGCTAGCTAAATTCACTCTGTGAAGTAATCTGCAAATTTAGCACAGCTCGCAAAGTGGGGATCAATTCATGAAGTGAAGAATCTCACCACAAATGGTGGAATTCAGCCTGAGAAGTGTTGAATTTCACATGCAAATGGCAGAATTTCACCTGCAAATGACACAATTATGCCATACGCAGGTGAAATTCTGCCATTTGTGGTGAAATTGCACACTTTTCGAGCAGGGAAAACTTCATGATTTTGGGTGGTTAAAGTTGCTGAGGGTGGGGAAAACTTCACAAAACTGTGCTGATGAGATTTTTTGTCCACTTCACAGCAATTTCACTAGTGGAGCAAAACTTTGCTGCAACTCTAAATAGAAGTGTCATTTCTGGCATCAGAATCCTTATGTTTGGGACAATATTTTATTTATTTGATTTTGATAACCGGGTAGGTGCGCTAGACAGGACCTGCAAATTTCCAGGCACCACCTGCGAGCACTGTTTCAACTGATTCTCAAAATGAAACAAGAACTGGACATGACTATACTATATGTGTATTGCTGGCTACTTCACACCCACATTGCCACCAGCAGGATGCATTATGTGATAAGATAAACTTAGCTGTGTTCTATGGGGTGCAAACATATCTGCTGAAAATTGTCTGTCTGTATTCACTCCACGTATAGGGATTAGTAATCTTGTGTTGCCTGCACCATATTTTAACCCATTTTTCCTGTGGTATTACTGTGTTTAATTCTGCTTCCCAAGTACATTGTAGAGTGTCCATTAAACTTGTAGTATTGGCTATTAGTGCTTGATAACACCTAGAGTTAAAATGTGCCTGGTTTGTTTCTTTCAAAAGGTTTAGTATGAATGGGAAGATTGATTGGATTTGTTTTGGATCAAGTTGGAGTCCTATATTTTTTTCTAGAAATGCTCTTATATGAAGAAATCTGTAACAGTCCATCTTACCTAGTTGGAATTCAGCCTATAATTGTTTCAATGATTTTATTATGTTATTTTCAAAAAATTGGTACATATGTGTTTATCCTAATGTAGTAACTGGGGGGCATTTTTGCTTATGGCAGAAGCTGCTTATAATTAGCCATTATAACCCGTGGGTTATAACGACATACACATGCCAGCAATGCCCAGTCCCACTTGTGCTCACTCACTCCCACAGCTCTCGAAAGTGCCGTCTGTCACCAGTGAAGAATAATTCACTGTTATCCAGGACTCACTAAAAAGGCAGACCTTCAAGTCAAAAGCCACATAACAAAGATCTAGTCATCACTAACCGTTAGTCTCTCCCAGCCAAGATCTCACACCAAATCTTTTTCTTTCACTTTTGTCACAGTAGAAAAGGCTCTCAATCCTGACCTCCAGACCTAACTTGCATATTGCCAGGACAACGAAGACCTGGACCTTAAAAAAATCACATGAATATGAACAAAAACAGTTTCTTACATGTAATAGTGTTCCTGTTATCTGATGATTTCACTAGCTGCTGTTTTCAGTTTACTACATGTAGTAATAAGTAAAACACACACACACACACACACACACACACACACGCGCGCGCACATACAAGACTTTGGAGAAAAAAAACTGTTTTTATTTGAACAAATCTTGTTGGTGCAAAAACGTCCCCCAGCAATTACATAAAACAATACATGGGGGAAGTGCATAACTTGAACTGAATGCACACCTTCAGTGTGGGATGCTTTAATAAACCCCTCAGGCTTCACCCTCAGGGTTTATGCAGCATCCCACATCTCAGGTGTGCATTAAATTCTCATTATGCACTCCCCCCATTCATTATTCTATATTTAATCCAAGATTTGAATTTATAATCTCATTAGGCTGAATGAAAGTGGTATTCAGTGCTGGGATGCTGATCCACTTAGAACCAAACATATTTTACTTAAGATTAGGAAGCGATACCAGTTTCCAAGGAAGGTGGTAGTTATTGCAGGGGACTGGGATAAACTTTTCCCCTTCTCCAGTTGAAATAGGTATGTTATTTCTAAAAGATGTGCGGCAATTTCTTTCTCAATTTTTACCCATTGTGGAGTAGGAAGGGGTTTCAACTGAGACAAGTTCGGGAGAACCAATCCTCCCTTGTCTTTGGGTAACATAAGTTTCTTAAAGGATGTCCTCAGTTCCTCTCCATGCCAAATAAATTTTGAAATCATCTTATTCCAAGTTGGAAAGTCTTTTTTTGTTGGTAAAATAGGGATTGTTTGAAATAAGTATAAGTAGCTTGGGAGAATGTTCATTTGAATAGTCTGTAGTCTATTCAGTAATGTTAAGAGTAGTAGGCCCCAAGCTTTCAGATCATTATTTATTTGCTCTGATAATGGTGCAAAGTTTTTCTTGTATGTTGTAGATAGTTCAGTTGTTAAATGGACACCCAAGTATTTAATAGAAGATCTGTGCCATGTGTAAGGGTATTGTTGCATAAAGAGTTCTGTAGGGGAGAAATTTCTATGCAAAACTTCTGTTTTAGAGCTATTAATTTCATAGCTGGATAGACTTTCTATTTTCTGTAGGCTTTAGGATAAGGCCAGGAGGGATGTGTCTGGGTCAGTGATACACAGTATAAAAGTAGGTTGTCTGTATAATATGCTAGTTCATAAACATAATCTCTGATAGTGTTGCTTTATGCTACCGCAGATATTGCGCTATAGGCTCAGCATAAATAGTGAAAAGGTATGGGGATAAGGGACATCCCTGATGGGTACCCCTGGAGAGGGTAAATCTGGGTGAGTGTGAGCCATTGCTTTTACTCCAGCCTGGGATGTTGTGTGCATGCCCTGCATACAATTAAGGAATTCCTCCAGGAAAGCAAATTTTTGTGGGATGTGGAGTACAAAAGTCCATGATACCCTATCAAAAGCTTTCTGGGCATCTAAACTAAGGATTAATAGGGGTTTTGTATTTCTAGATGCATGATCCATAAGTAATAGAGTCTTATTAATATTATCTGAGGTTTGTCTCTGTCTAATAAGGCTAGATAGATCTGGATGTATTAATTCTGGAAGAATATTATCAAGTATGTGTGCTATTGTACCAGTGTACAATTTGTAGTCTAAATTTAGTATGGAAATTGGACAGTTTGAATCATACTGTGTTGCTAGTTTATGAGGCTTTAAAATTATTGATATACCAGCATACAGCCACAACACTGGACAAATAGCTGTTTTGTAACTTTCTTGTAATGCTCGTAGAAGGGATTCCTGTAGTAACTCTGTTGTGGATTCATAAAATTCTGCCCTGTATCCATCGGGGCTGGGGATTTTCCTATTTTTACTATTTTTAATGGTCTATAGGAGTTCTGAGGCTGAGATGGGCTGTAGTAATACAATTATTTGTGATTCTTTTAACCTAGGGAGATGTAGTCCCCTTAAAAAGATTTGTTGTAGTTCCCTTACAAAGGTTTGTTTTGCATCTGGTGATGGAGTGGCCTCTTTTCTCTACCAAGAGGTGTAGTATTCTTTTAAGATTCATGGTATCTCTGTGGTCCTAGAGTATGTTGTACCTGTGGAGGGGTCTGTTAGTTTTGTAATAGTGGCCAGCCTACTCTGTTTCCCTAGCCAATAGGCTAAAATTGTTGCTCCTCTGGAGCCTCCTTCATAGTATGTTTGACATAGCCACTGTAATGCCTGTTCTGTCTTACAAGTAAGGATGTCTTAAGGTTGGGCCTGGATTTGTTTAATAAGTAGTAGTAATGAAGTATCTCCCTGCACGTGTGTATGTTGTAAAAATTTTAAATTTTCTTGTAAGAGTTCACAGTTGCTCATCTCACTGCCTCTTCTTCCGAGATGCATATCCAATAATTTCTCTGCATGACACCATTTTTATGGTGTCCCAGTGTTACCTGTGGGGTAATCTGATCTGAGCTATTTTTCTCTTATAATTCTCAGCCTAACCTCTTTTAGGAGTGCGAGAAACTCTAGGTCCCATAGTAATGAAGTATTAAAATGCCATTGTGTTTTTTTTCTCTTCAGGGATTGTTAGTTCTACTCTGACTAGAGCATGATCTGAAAGGTATATTGCATCAATTTCTGCCTGCGTGACCCAATCAGTGTGCCCCCCACTAATGTAAAAGGAATCCAGTCTTGTATAATGCATATGTGGCTGTGAATAAAAGGTAAACTGGCCAGTTGCTGGGTGTAGGTGGTGCTGAATATCTATGAGATCCATGTGTAACCTCCCCCCACCAGCCCCCTTGTATCTACCAGCAGGGCTGCTCCTCTCACATCTAGGCACCACAGAGAGGGGTGGGGTAGTCACTACAAACATCTCACAGACTCTGTGGACCCATTACTTCTACTTCTGAGCCTGCTATCCTTCAGTCAGGCAAACCAAGTGTGGCAACTACCTGGCTCACACCTGGGGGGACCATTTAGCATGGCCAACAACCCGAGTCCCTGGGAGAAAATGTTTGCCAGCATTATGCTAGGTTTGTACTTCTGGAAGGGGCACTCAAGTAAATCCGGACACTGGAAGCAATAACTGTAATGTCCAAACCAGGCTGGGATTCTAGATTGTCACTTTTATTCACATAACACAGAGAATAACAAAGCAAAGATGGACCCCCACAGCACTACTCTCACTGGTAATGCAGATTACTGAGGTAAAGAGCACACTTCCTCACTACGAACCCTCAAGTTCTGAATGGATCTCTGCACACACGGCCTGAACTGGTACACTTCTCTTTTTTTCCTTGACATGGCATCCCGGACAGTGCTAGGGCACTTTTCTATATTGCATGGAGGTTGATGGTGGCTCCTTAAACCATGCACAAGCACTTTCCGGCTCTCAGGGAAAATCCAAACATTCCATATCTGGGTGCTATTCTCAAACATTGGCCAAATGCACCAACAGAAAACATAGGTGCCCAAACTGAACCCGGAGAGGTAAACCTGGTTACTCCAGAGGGGGGTCTCCTACCTTTTGCTCCCAAATCTATACTCGGCTATTCATTTGGTTAAAACATCTTTCTCTGAAAACACTGTTTGTAGATGCTCTCTTGAAATGTTTTGCCCATTTAACATCCTACTTTTCACTGGAGGTGTCCTGACTTTAAAAGTTCTGTATGTGGCTATGTCTTTACCCTAGACCCCCACTGTTGCAGATGCTTCCAACTCATACACAGTCTAAAAGTTATGTACTTGGCAAGTCTTCCTTTGACCTCACAGTAGGCAGATACTTTTACTTAAAACACAGTCTTGGTGAACATAGTCTCTTTGTCAGGGTAAAACTCACCACGGTATTGCAGGTGCCCCAGGGCTTCTTTCCCACAATAATCTCTGGTACTCCCAGAACAAAAGAACTCTCAGGCAGCTTCTCTCTCTCCAGGCTGGACCAGGGGATTGCCCCTGAATTCATGGAATTCCCTCCAATCCCTCCAGGGATGGGGTACTGGAACAACTTCTAGGAACGGTCTCTACCACTTCACAAATGGTCTTTTGTGTTCCTCTCTAGGGTGAGAACACAGCCCCTTTTTCTAAGGTTGCTCTCTTAGAGCTAGGTCTGTGGAGCTGCACACTGCAGCACTCCTCACTCTCTTGAGTCTCCACACAGACTACTGACTTGAGTCTCCCAACATTCTGCTGCTAACCCCTGCAGATAGCATTCCATTGTGGCTTATGCTGCTGTGAGTATTCTAAGGTGACATCATCACTCCAGCTCAGCAGAAACTGAAAACAGAGTATGACTGTGTGAAACCCATTTAACTGGCATCTCACAAGCTGTTTCTCCCTGCCTGCCACTGATTCTAAGTGGGATTCTAGTAACCCCTGGGAACAAGGGGGGTTATACCCACCCTTGGCCAGGAAAATGACTGTCCACAGTGATTACCTACCTGGCACCAGGCCATCCTACGCTATGTGCTATCTATGGAGAGGGGTAATCAGGCCCTCTCCTACCATGTGCCAGACACAGGCAGGCAACACTAAGGGTCCTTAGGCCATTGCTGGCACATCAGCCCCTACACTATGATCTTACCATGGTAAACAGTGGCCCTGGAAGAATTGTCCAGAGCATAGCCCTAATAGCCCAGTACCGTGGCCCCTATTGCAGGTCAGGACCACAGCCTGTCTATCCCCCTAGCCCTCTAGGGAAAACCTATCTGACCAGAAACAAAACTACCCAACACAGGGGAACCTCCCCTCATCCCTGGACAACTGCAAACCAAACAGAGGAGCTAACACTACACTTAAGCATTACACTCCCACACTCCCCCACAACTACACCTGTGGAAGGAAAAGTTAACACATGTTAACAACTACACAGTACTTTTAGCAAAACACTTTAAAACACATGATGAACTCCGATGAGTCCCTCAATCCTCTTCTTGTCTTCTCTTCTGTCTTCATCAGGAACCACCTGAAAGAGAAAAGACAAACACACACCCCTAATCTGCAAACACAGTACACAATCATAACACTTACCATCAAAACACTGGAGAATCCCCCACCCCCCAAATTTTTTTTAGAAAAGTAGAAAAAACACTAACATTATATACAATACACATTTTGGGGATGAAATACCCTAAATTTCCCAACTAGTGGCAACAGTGCCCGAAGATAGTCAAAGACAAAGTCTCTCCTGGGCCAGAGCCCAGTGAAGCACAGTTCTTGTAGTACTGTAGTCCCAAAGGGGAGAGTCTTTGTGGACAGTTCAAACAGTCTGTAGTCTGCCAGGCGTAGGATGTGTATTGCAATGTCAATAAGGTAAGAAAAGTCTGGACTTACCAGTCCCTTGAAGAATGAAAATGGAACAGCACTTGGATCTCCAGCCGAAGATGCCCCCTGGCAGCATTTTTTGGATACAGCTGAATAGAAATCTTCCAGAAATTACAGGATGGATGTCTGGAAACTGCTAGGCTGATGTCATCTAGGAGATGGAACCTTGCAACAGGAAAGGAACAGCTGGTCTGAAGTCATCCAAAATCCCAGGTGATGAATCAGGAAAGAGCTGGGTTGATGTCCTCTCTGGTTAATGTCATCTGGAAGGCCAGGCAATGGAACTGGAAGGCACACTGCAAGGCTAACAAATCTGGATGCACCTGGATCCTGGAACACCAGACTGGCGGAACAACATAGATACAGCAACGGCTGGATGGCAGCACTGGCTACCACTGCTCTGCTTTCCACTTGGTAGGCATGGGCACATTCACAGGAAGCTGGTTACATTGAGGGTAGTACCACAATGGGTCAGGTGCAAGAATTATTACCCCATCTGGGTGCTCATAATTCACATTGAAGAAAGTCTCATTGACCTTTCTGTCCACAATTTGTACAGGGTCTATGAACAGTGTCCTGCCCACTTTCCAGTACTTGAATCTGTCTCTGACATATCGAGTTGCACCAGGATGCAGATCTTTAGTTGTCTCTTCTACTATCCAAGCTTTCCTGTTTCTCTCAATCTCCTCCCAGACTATCCGAGGAAATGTAGGAAAGGACATTCCATAGATCTCATTTGCCTTCCTACAAACCAGTCTTTCCTCCTTACTACTCTTGGTCAGTTCAAGACCACTGGCCTGGCTTGGAGGTGGCCAGTCCTAGTTCTGCCAGTGTCGCATGCTCAGTGCTACATAAAACAGATCTCTGACTCCTCCTTGTGGGGACAGGGCTGTGGAGTCACCAATCTCTTCTTCTGGTTCCTCCGAAGCAAGAGTCCGAGGCTATGGACTAGCACCTTCTTCATAAGGATACCTAGTTTCCCTCTCCTCCTCTTCTTCACTGAGGAGCTGAGCCCAGGAGTGAGCAGTCATCCTCACTCCCGAGACTGTCCATGCTTCACTGGGCATGGAGGTCGACACCTCCCAATCTAGACTCTCACGCATCTCATCTTCTCCTATGAGACTAGGGCTTGGCCCCTCTCTCCACAGATCCACTGATGTTCCCTCCTCACTGTCCACCTGTGACCCAGATGTGGAGACATCACAAGGCCTCTGCTCTGCCTGTACATCCACACCCTCTTCCTTTGTGCCACACTCTGCTGGGGTTCCCCCAACAAGCTCCACCTGGTTCTGTGTGCTGCCATTTGCAGTATCTTGAAGCTTTGTCCACGTGGGAGCCAAAAAACACACAAAAGTTCCCTGTTATCTCTTAGTTCGCTTTGCTTGGAACAGTCTCACAAATGGCTCCCCTGCTGCTATGTTTACATTACTACCCCACCCTGTAATGGCGGCCGCAACACTCCTGGCACATCAACATTCTGTGTCTGACTCAAGCCACTGCACATCCAATTTACTGCATATAGAACTGGTAAAGTTTACTCAAACTGCACAGATTGCACTGTTTTGCTTCCCCAGCACATCTATATGATTTGTCTAGGACTTTACATTCGCTTTCAATCACTTGTTCTTGCTTAAAGTCACTAGAGCCACAGTATTCCACAAGCAGGATTGCCTGTTTTGTTGCCTCTCTCATGCAACCCACAGTTTCTCACTTCGCTCAGAAAATTACACTCTTGCTGAATCCATAATCATGCTCACAGTCTAATGCACAGAATTCTTGCTTCGGTTGATTTACTTTACACAGTCCTTCTTTGCAAAACAATCACACTGTTTACACATAGATCCAGCTGGCTTTTACAAAAAATCACACACAGTTTGAGCTGTTTTTCTGAATGGTACTCACTGAACCAGTAGCTGGCTTTACGATGGAAATTTTGGCCTACAGCCGATTCTGGAGGCCTCTGGATTGAAATGGGTTGGCAGTCCTGCCGATTGTCCCTGCAAACACCATGCTTTCTCCCCAGTCAATTGGAATACGGGTTAAGCCTGATTTTAAACAGAAAAGTCTGATATTTTAATTTTTAAAAAATGTTTTCAGTCACCCTGATGCTCCTCCTGGCAAGCCAGCTCGCACACCACTCGCTCTCTCCCTCTCGAACACTGGGCAGCCTCCGAAGCGAGCTTGGGGGTGGGACTGATTGCAGTCTCACCAATCACTTGACACCATGCAAATGAGCCTCTCTCTCTCTTCTTGTGCTCTTCTCCTCCACAGCAATCATCGAGCAGGCAAAATTTAAACTGCAAAGCAACTTTTGTTTTTTTTTCAACTGTAAGTCCTCGGCGGGAGCACCACTTTAACAATTTTTCATGGAACTTTAATTAGTGACTACCCCAGTCCACACTACAAGCATTTCAAACTCTCAGGGCACAAATGTCTCTTTGTCTCCCACAGTTCTCCATAATTTTCCTTGTCACAATTTGAAAATTAAAAGCTGGCAAAACATTATTTTTGATGCAGAACAAGGGGTACACACAATCTGGCTTTACAGCTCCTTGGTAAACGTTGACACAATTACAGCAGTATATGAACAACAGTACTTAGTGGCACATATGGCTGGCACTTCTCTGGTCAATCTCTTATGCACAAAGCTTCCAATTTTTTGGCTACCTTTTGCCAAATAGACGAAATGCTAGCCACAATCTGAGCAAACCTTTCTTGTTTTCTCTCAAAATCCAAACAAATCCTACATAGAAATATAGAAGCTGATGGCAGATAAGGACCGCAAGGCCCATCCAGTCTGCCCATTTATTTTTATACCTTATGAATGTGCCATTTACCGTTGCCCTGTCAATGGCCTATCTATTCACACTCATCGGTATTGCTCTCTTATACCTATCCCATGCCTGTTTGAAGCCCTGCTCTGTATTCATATCCACCACTTCCTGAGGTAGGCCATTCCATACATCCACCACCCTTTCAGTGAAAAAGAACTTCCTCGCATTACCCCTTAATCGGCCTCCCTCTAATCTCATGCTGTGTCCTCTTGTCCTGCTATTTTTCTTATATTGAAACATGTTAGACTCTTTCACCTTGTTAATGCCCTTAAGGTGTTTGAATGTTTCAATCATATCACCTCTCTCCCTCCTTTGCTCTAGGGTATACATACTGAGCTCAGTTAATCTGTCCTCATATGTTTTCTGATGCAGTCCCTGCACCATTTTGGTTGCCCTTCTCTGGACTGCCTCATTTTGGTTAATGTCCTTGTGAAGGTGTGGCCTCCTATACTGCACACATTACTCCATATGGGGCCTAACCAGTGTCTTGTAAAGAGGGATCAGTACCTCCCTCTTCCGACTTGTGATACCGCTACTAATACACCCCAACATCCGTCTAGCCTTACCTACTGCTTTAGTGCTCTGCTTGGATGATTTCAGGTCATCGGCAATGATGGCACCCAAGTCTCTTTTTTCCCTTGTGACTGCCAGCAACTCCCCTCCCAGCCTATAGGTGGCTTCAGGGTTTCTCTTCCCTATGTGCATGATCATGCACTTCTTTGCATTAAATTCCAGTTTCCACTCTTCCGACCAGTTTGCTAGTTTATCCAGATCTCTTCTCATTCTGCCCACCCCATCTGGATCATCTACTCTGTTGCAGATCTTGGTGTCATCTGCAAACAGACAAACCTTACCCTCCAGTCCCTCTGCAATGTCACTGATGCAGATATTGAAGAGTACTGGCCCCAGAACTGATCCCTGAGGTACCCCACTTTTGACTTTCATCTCTTCTGACTGTATACCATTTATCACCACTCTCTGTTTTCTGCGCATCAGCCAGTTTGCCACCCAGTTGACCAACGTCTGACCCACCCCAAGCCTACCCAGCTTATTAATCAATCTTCTATGTGGAACAGTATCAAAAGCTTTGCTGAAGTCAAGGTAGGCAACATCAACTGCTCGCCCTTGGTCCACTGCTCTGGTTACCCAGTCAAAGAAATCTATGAGATTAGTTTGACAGGACCTTCCTTTTGTAAACCCATGCTGTCTTGGATCCTGTGCTCCTATGGATTTCAGGTGTTGCACTATCCTTTCCTTAAGGAGTGTCTCCATAATCTTGCCCACTACTGAGGTAAGACTGACTGGTCTGTAGTTCCCTGCCTCCTCTCTGCTACCACTCTTGTGGAGCAGGATCACATGAGCCCTTCTCCAGTCTTCTGGGACCTCTCCTGTGCTCAGATACTCACTAAACTGTTCTGATAATGGCTCTGCTAGTTCCACCCTTAGCTCCTTTAGTACCCTGGGATGTACGCCATCAGGTCCCATTGCCTTGTCCACTTGTCCACCCTGAGCTTATCAAGCTCTTGTAAGACCCTTTCTTTTGTGAAGGGACTAGAGCACACCTCCCTACCCCCTGTGTCCATGGTGCTGAGCTGTGGGCCCTGCCCTACCTTCTCTTCAGTAAATACTGAGCAGAAATATCTATTTAGGATAGATGCTTTTACATGGTCCTCCTCCTCACATGCCCCCTTATCCCCTTTGATCTTAGCAATGCCCCCTCTGGACTTTCTCCTTTCACTAATTCATCTATAGAAAGTCTTATTTTATTTTCTTTTTTTATTTTTTATTTATTGTATTCTAGGAATTAATACCTTTGAGCCAAGGCTCTTTTACAAAGGTTCCATGTCAAATTAAGTACAAGCAAAAAGGTTACATTGAGTGGCACAATAAAATACGTTGTGGTAATAAAGAAGAAAACATAAACAGTCAAGTATCAAAGACATTTGTGCAAGGACAGATAATTACCAAATGAACACTTTTCATCAATAAGAAAACAAATGAGATGGGGGGGAAAAGACAGGTTAGGGAAGTGTGATAGATAGAGCAGGTGAGAGAAAAGGTAGGAGGAGCAGACCATAGCTAGAGAAAAGGATCCTCTACCAAGCCTTTGTCAAGTAAAATGGGCAGGGTGGAGAAATGAAATAGGTAAGGCTTTAATCAAGGCAGTCACAGGAGTTGGAGGTGGCAAGGTGAGAGAATAGGCTAGATTTAAATGCACCTAAACAGGTAGAGGAGGTAATACAGGTGCTAAGGGCATTAAGCCAGTAGGGGGCACAATAGGCAAATGATCTTTGACCCTGGGTAGTCCGGCAACGGGGGACCTGAAGAGGCTGATTTTCTGATCTTCTGGTGAGTTGGACACTTGTGTTCTGGCATAACAGGTCTTGAATGCAAGGTGGAGTGAGGCCCATGATGGATTTTTTTAGCCATAAGGCAGGTGAGGTACTTTAAGCGGTTTGAGAGTTGTAACCACCCAGTTTCAGCATAGAGCTCGCAAGTGTGAGTACGTCGATGAGCACCAGTAAGCAGCCGACAGGCCTTGTTAAGGGAGGTTGTAATGCGTTTAAGTGCGCTGGTAGAGGCAGACCCATAGACAATTAAGCCATAGTCAATGATTGAGATGATTGAGGATTGAATAGCTAGCTTCAGTGCTGGTAGGGTGAGGAGCTGTCTGTTCCAGTACAGTATCCCAAGCCGCTGATTAATAGTTTTTGCTGTACTATCGATGTGGGTTGCAAAGGTTAGGCCTTGATCAAAGGTGATTCCAAGATATTTGAAAGTAGCCACCTGTTCAAGGGTGATTCCCAGGGATGTGTTGATAGTGAGTGGTACTTGCCTTTTCTTGTTTTGCGGACTAGAGAAGAGAATGGATTTTGTTTTTTTGTGGTTTAGGACCAGCTTATGTTCAACAAACCACGTCTTGACACTGGCAAATGCGTGCTGGAGGCTGAGGCGTAAGGGCCTTGTCACCTTCTTTTACTGTTTGTGCTAGTGTTTCCTCAGTTTGGGCCTTTGCCTGCCTTACTGTCTTCCCTGCTTCCCTTAGTGAAGTTTGGTATGCCTCCCTATCTGCACCATGCTGCGTTCCCTTACATTTCCTGAAGGTCAGCCTTTTGGCTCTGACCTTTTCTGCTACTGTGTTTGAGAACCAAAGTGGTTTCCTTCTTCTTTTGCACTTCCTTTTCTCAATAAAACAATGGAATGTTGCTTCAAGTATTGCATCTTTTATGCTTGCCCACTTTGCCTGTACCCCCTCACCTGTATTTCTTTTTGCCAGGGCTAGCTTAACTCTGATGGCCATCTTATCAAAGTCAGCTCCTCTGAAGTCCCACATTTTTGCCTTGGAATGGGATGATTTTGTGCTAGTGGCCAAATTGAACCATACAATGTGATGGTCACTGGCGCCCAGGTGACCTTCTACCTGGAGATCTGTGATCCTTTCCCTGTTAGTCAATACTAGATCTAGGATAGCGCTATCTCTTGTGGGTTGTTGTACCAGTTGTTTGAGGTCCTCCCCCTCCTGGAATCCACAATGTGTCTAGTTCTGGCAGATGTCCCTGCTGGTATTGACCAGTCTGTATGTGGCATGTTGAAGCCTCCCATTATCAGAACCTCCCCTTTAGCTGTCATGTTTTGTATATATTCTAACAGTAATGTGTCTATGTATTCCCCCTGGTCTGGAGGCCTGTACACAACCCCAGTTCATATGGCTGTCCCATTTCCAGTTTCCAGGGTGACCCACAGTTCTTCTGGCTCGTTATGTGTTTTCTGAATTTCTGTAGCTTTGATATTTTCATTGACATAAAGGGCCACTCCACCCCCCCTTTTGCACCTCAGTCTCTTCTGAAAAGTACACAGCCAGGTACTGAAGTCTCCCAAGTGTGGTTTCTGGTAAACCATGTCTCGCTAATGGCTACTATGTCCAGTTTAGCCTCTATCATATTGCCTGCAGGTCTGGGATCTTGTTTCCCAGGCTGCGAGTATTTGTGTACATGATTTTCCATTGGCCGTATTTTGGTGTGTTAGTTGTTGGGTGAGGTCAAGCATTTCCCCTCTGCGTCGAATGGGGAGCCGGACTTTTTTCTTTACCAGGTGATGCAAATGAACTACAAAAATGCTGAACTCCTATTTGACCACTAGCTGAGGGGAGAGGGGTGTTCTTCCCATTTGACGTATGGGGTGCTGCACCCCTCTCCCCATTTGCTAGTTTAAATATTCTGCAAAGACGTCAAACTTCTGCCCCAAAGCACTGACTCCCTCCTTAGTCAGATGCAGTCCATCAAATTTAAAGAACTTTCGCTCCCAAAACTGTTGCCAGTTCCCTACAAATTTGTGTCCTTTTTCCTGGCACCAGCCCTTGAGCCACATGTTTAGCTCCCCTATCTCCCCTTCTCTGACCTTCCATCCATCTGTCTCCCTCTTCCAGACTGGCAGGATCTCAAAGAAGGAGATGCCGGACGAAATGGATGATAGTTTGTCACCCAGCCTGGTCAGGCGTTCCTTGGTCTCCACAACAGACTGGCTGGTGAGATCATTCGTCCCTATGTGTACCAGGATGTCATTGTTTTCTTCTGCTTCCTGAACAATTTTAGCAATGTGGTCAGTGTCTCTCCATGCTGATGTACCTGGGAGACATCTGACCATTACCCCTGGCTGGAGATACGTATCAACTCCCTGAACCATGGAATCTCCTATGATCAGAAGTTTTTTGGATACCCATTTTAGCTCCACTTACCCTGCAGAGGATGACATCTGCTTAGTCCAATCCAGTATACCTTTAGGCCTGCTGTCCTATGCACTGATCAGCCCTTCGTGTGAGGAAGGGCTAGGTTTTGTTTTCTTTTTCTGTGTCTTTTGCTCCCACCCTTCCTGCTCCTAAACAGGAAGTATTAGTTGTCAGTCAAGCTCAGTGCCTATAAGAATAGAACTAGCTTAGAGTGGGAGGGTGGAGGGGAGAGTAGAAGGGCAAGTTCTTCCCTTTGATGCCCCGAGTGCTACTTTCCGATCCCTCGCTGCTGCTACTATTTCAAGTTTAAGGGTTTTAAAATAAGAACCTCTTGCTATGCAGCTGACAGTACAGCTATGTGTACTATCAGTAGCATTCCTCTGACCAAGCACTGATTAAGGCAGGTCCGAGTGTTTGGTCAGTTTTATTACAGTAGCAGGATTTTCAAATCAGGCTCCTCTGCTGCCTTTCCTTGGATTCCAGCCAATCAGACATTCAGCATTCAGGAAATTGTTTGCCCATTTTATAATATGCCCTACATTACGAATTCAACTGAATATCACTATCCCAGTATCTCAATGTTAGAATAATCTTTAGGTCAGTCTATCAAGAACCCCATAAAGGCTGATAGCCTGATAACAAGAGCACAATCCTTTTACGTCTTGTCTGTGTCATTTATGGCTTTCATCTTTGTCTATTCAAATTAGCTATATTGTGAGTCAAGCACTGTTTATAAATATAAGGTTTATTATTCAGTGCACCCAGTTTCAACACGATGGCATTTTAAATAAAATATGCTTTATATAGTGAACTTGTTTTGAGAGGTACAGGAAAAGGGCACATCTGTCTTGATATAATATACTGTAGCTGGGTTCATGATGTCTCTGTTTGGGAGGGAACTTAACTGGTGGGTGCTGCATGTTTTCCTTTATGTAGTAATGAACTTATAAAACACCAACAAGGTTGGAGCAGAGTTTATTTTTAGATGAACAAACAACAGATAACCACTATCACATTGGTGAAATGAAATGATATATAACTATGAATGTCACGCTATTTGACACAGTAGTGATAAACTGAAAAAGAAGAAACACAATGAAAATAGTATATATTACTAAGTATCTTCACTTCTATGTATAAAAAGGAAAATATAACAAAGAGAGCAGTGTCATAATCTATCTTAACAAGCATTTGTCAATGCCGAATGTTGCTTGCTTCTATGTGCTGTTTAGGTATTTGGAAGTCATTGGAGTGCAAATATTGAAAATTTGCGAACTTACGAGCGTGCGTAGGAACTGCGCAACGCACGCTCGGAAAACAGTCATTTTTAGGAATTTTTTCACCAAATTTTCAACATAGCCATTTTAAGACCTCTGCTCATGAACAGTGTCACTGTGATTTAGTTAATGTGTCCCATACATTGAGTTTGCACACTGACTGCGCCATTGTGCGCTACATGGGCGGAAACACATTTTGGGCAGGATGTGAAAAATGACAGCTGTACTGCTCATAAGGAGTGTGGTAAAATGGCAATGTTGAAAATCTGGAGTGAAAATATTGAAAATTGGGAACTTCTGACGTCGCATTAGGAACTGTGCAATGCGGCTCATTAAAACAGTAATTTTTAGGAATTTTTCGCAATTTTCAACATAGCAATTTTAAGACCTCTGCTCATGAACAGTGTCATTGTGATTTTCTTAATTTGTCCGTACATTGATTTAGCACACTGACTCGCCATTCAGTGCTACATGGGCGGAAACACATTTTGGGTGAGATGTGAAAATGACAGCTGTACTACTCATAAGAAGGTGTGGTAAAATGGCAATGTTGAAAATCTGGAGTGAAAATATTGAAATTCGCGAACTTACGAGCCTGCGAGGAGCTGCTAGCGTACACTTGTAAAACAGTCATTTTTGATTTTTGCACCAAATTTTCAGCATGGGGTTTTGGGACCCTTCATGAATGATGTCACTGTCATGGTGGTATTCAGGCCCAAAGGGTGATTTCACAGTCACTGCGTGAAATCACCCTTCGGCCCGAATAACGCCATGACAGTGACATCATTCATGAGAAGGGGTCCCAAAACCCCATGTTGAAAATTTGCAAAATTCAAAATGCCTGAGATATGCACAGTTGAAACCCCCTATCTAGGCCATTATACAGCTTACCGCATTTCCTCAGTTCGCGTCGGCTTTGAAGAGTGCAGACGTGTTCCCCGTCCACCGAGATCATCGCTACCGGAGTCCGAGGTAAGTATGGGGTGAGGGGGGCGTGGGGAGGCTGGGTGCGAGTGGGTGGGTGCGGTTGTGGGGGGTCGGGAGATGCTCCGCTGGACCGTTTTCTTTTTGTAGTTTAAAATAAAAAAAGACTCGTGGGACCGTTGCCACACTGGGGTGGGCTCCCAGCATGGCACAAGGAAGAAATTGAGGGGGCATTCAGCCGGCGGATTGGGCACCCCGTCGGCTCATGGACTCATTGCCACGCTGGGGTGGGCTCCCAGCATGGCACTTACAACTGGGGGGGGGGAACAGATGCAGCTCAGCCGACGGGGATTGGGCACCCCATCGGCTACGCAGTAGGTGCAGGGGCGCGCACGCCTGCATGTGGGGGCTACACACTTCAGTGGGCTGCTTATCTCTGCTCACTGAGCGTAGTCCTTCTTCTTTAACTGTATGTCTACTGCATTTTGAGCGTGTCATAGACAGCCCAAAATGCATTGGCTTACAGGCCGCGCCTGCCAGTTGGTTGACTGAATTGGAGGAGGAGGTGACACACCTCCAAAATCTCCGTTGATGGCACTATGTTTCTTGCACATGCGTGCAAGCAACATAAAAATGAGTAACTACAGCTAACTTGGCAAAATCGTGCTGCCGATGATATGTGTGGGGCAATGCACTGAGGTTAGAGGGCCATCATTAAGGGAAGTTGGGAGGTTTAAGCATCCAAATGGATGGTCTACTCCACTGAAAGTGTTGGAAGGGAGCTCTGGTCACCAGCTCTACTGCCAGCTCATTGAAAACCGGTGACATATACCCCCGTTGGAGATATCTGGTGACAAACGCATTGTAGTCAGTCTGGTGTTTTAGCAGTCTGGCATGCAATAAGGCAGCAGGTTCCTGGCTGGACATGGGGAAATCTTAAAAACTGGGCAGGGCAGAGGGATGGTCGGCACACAACAATTAGGGTCTGTGGAAACTAGCCAGGAACCATCTAGGAAGACTGGGTGGGCCAAGTGGTCCTTTTCATCAAACAAATTGTATGTTTTTATGTTTCACATGCAGAGTAATGCACTGAATTCTGTAAAATCTGCAAATGTGGCCATGGTAAAAAGTGAAAATGTGCAGTGGTGTGTACTGTGCAAAATAATAGTAATGTCATAAATACATTGTCCAAGCCAGAGATGCATAATGCTCAAAGGCTATCACAATGTTGTTTCTGGGAATACACAAAATCCCTCAAAGAGTAGAAATTCTACATAGTCATCTCCCTCAGATAGAAACTGTGTATATAATTTACAGCGCATGAGGAAATAACTACATAGTGATCATAACCAAGCTTTTTCCCATCATGGGTCCAAAGCATGTAGGCATGACTGGCCAACATTCAGAACAACCTAAAAGAAAATAAAAAAAAACAGTAAATGATGTAAAAGACAATCAAAATTTGGTAAACCATTATGAAACCATAGATGCGGAACTTCCGGTGATGTTAACCGGCAAATGGCTGCAGAGCAGAAGAGTTCCAGCCCTCAGCCTAAGAAATATTGCCTAAAAGTACAGAAAATATAATAAATCATCACCAGATCCACAACACTGAGGCATAATCATATCAAGATGAAATTGGGTAGAATTAAATTTGAAGTGCTTATGGAGAATGAGGACAGATCAGCAGCAGACCTCTTGGACTTGGTGGCATCTGAAATCTCCCTAATGGCACAAGTACTAAAAAGCACAAAGAATCAAAAGGGGCAGAACATTACCTGTACAAAATGTTTACATCTTGATGAACTACTGTTAGAGATCAGCACCTGTAAGATTTTATTTATTTTTTTTATTATTTTATTTGTTTAACCAGGTATAGCACACTAAGCTGAAAGCTTTTTTACAGGAGCGACCTGGGAGCACAAGGAGGTTAAGTGACTTGCTCAGGGTCACACAGTATGCAAGTGGAAGCTGTGGGATTCAAACCCAGGTCTGGTCTACTGGATGACACTAAATTTGCAGCTCAGAGCCTTAGACCACTGCGCTATACTGCCTCCAAGACTAAGTTAATTGAAGTAGAACAATCACAACAAATCATGGTAGCTAGACTAAAATTAATTAATGATTCATGTATGCCATAATCTAGTAAATACCCACCCCTAAATATGGCTGGATCAATACATAATGCCATACAATCATTGCAGTCTGTCAAACAAGCACACACCAAATGAATTAGTCAAATCACCAAATGGTCTTGGAAACAGAAAAAGAGAAAGAAATAATGAATCTTCGACTGTTAGTTCCCAGGATGAGGAAGAATGGGCAATAGTAACAAACAAGCAAAAATCCAAAAAGGGAAGACATGCCATACATTTTTCTTTACCATTAAAATATCAATTTACCCCACTAGAGCCCCACAATGATGTTTCTCTCATTCAGAATCAGTAGGGGCCAATACATTCTACCCCTATTAAAACAGTGGTGGCTGGCAGTAAGTATTCTGCCAAAAACATCCCAAACAGAAACAAACCTAATAGATGTAAGCCTCCCCCACCTGGTAGCAGAGTTACAGGAAAATCAATTGTCACTAATAGCCTAGTCACTAGAGAATGTTCAGATAATGAACCTAATCATAAAAACTTAGCCAAGGAGGGTAATAATAACACCAACTTGATTAACACCGAATGGCAGTCTCTTCAGGATCAAATGAGACTAAACAAATATTTGTACTGGGAGATTCAATTGTTAAATATGTTGATAAAATAGTCTGCAGGGAAGATAAGGCCAACAGAACTTGCAGTACCTTCAGGGAGGCTACGATTCCAGATATCACCAATGTAGTGGATAATGTCCTTCGTAATGCTGGGCATAAACCCTTGGTAATAATACATGCAGGTACTAATAACATTAACAAAATGTCATTGGATGAAATCAGGCAGGAGTACATTGATATGGGGAACAAATTAGAAAATAAAGGAAGCAAGATCTGTTTTTCAGAAATACTCCCAGTTCCTAGAGCAGATTTTGAAAAGAATGTCAAAATAAAATTATTAATGAGTGGTTGAGGAGTTCAGTTCATCATTTATTGATCGACAATTTGTGTCATTTCAATTTCTTACAATGTTCACAATTCTTAAAAAAAGGAAAAGAAAAAACACAATAGACATAGAAAAAATATATAACAATATAAATGTATAAAATGTTGGGATTCCCTACTAAAGTGCTTACATGCTTGTATTGCACCTAAGTCTAAAAGCTCAGTTTCTCCTTTTCTTTTTTTTAGGTTATATTTTCAATAATGTGCAATTTTTTCTGTTCAATTATTTTACAGAATGTAACTAACTTCTCCAATATGTCTACTGAACTTGATCTTAATAAATGCAAAGCCATCTGTTTTGGCTCTGTTTCTAGTGTAGCCAAGATTTCACCCAACATCCTATCTACATCTTTTTTATGAAGTGGGCATAATATAAAAACAAGTGTTCTATATCATCTTCCCCCATCTAACATCTACAGTTGCTCCCCCCAGCCAGGCCATAGACTATTCTTAATCTTTGGCTATCATAATACTCAAATCTGCATTTCACAAATATCTTCCTCCTTCTTGAATCTTTTATATCATTCAAGTATCTTTCCAGTCCAAATTTCCTTTTATTAGTTGCAAGCCATTTGCTAATTTTATAGTTTTTGCTTAGTCCCATATCTCTTTGTATATATGTATCTTTTATCCTTTCTTTTATTATAATAATAATATAATAATAATAATCTTCATTTATTAGGCGCCTTTCAAATAGCAAGGGACCTTACAGAATTAAAGCAAAACATCAAATATTACAGAATAACTATACCATTAATAAAATCATAATAATTCTTAAAATGCCTGAGTCCACAAAAAAGTCATAAAGTGCCGTTTAAAGCCCCCAACAGTCGTGCACTCATGAAGCTGATGGGGCAGAGAATTCCAGAGGTTAGGAGCCACAAATGCAAAGGCACTGACCCCAGAAGATTTCAAAATAACCCTTGGAATCTCCAGCAACCCCTCATCAGCCAAGTGGAGCTGTCACACAGGGGTGTAAGAAATCAGAAGCTATTTCAAGTAGTCAGGACCAAGACCATGTAGGGCTTTGTAGGTCAACAAACCAACCTTAAAGGTGATCTGCCACTGAATCAGCAGCCAGTGCAGATTGCACAGCACAGGGGTGATATGTCAACTCCTAGATGCCCCCGACAATAATAGAGCAGCAGCGTTCTGCACCAGCTGCAAGTGGCAGATATCAACCCCAGGAAGCCCCAGACAAAGGGATTTGCAGTAGTCAAGGCGGGAGGTCACAAAGGCGTGGACCAACACAGGCAAACTGCTGGACAGAACAAGGTGTTTGGCCCTGGTGATGTTCTTAAGATGGTAAAAGGCTGACTTAATGACTGCCGACACCTGATGACGAAGGGTCAGCCCATCGTCAAGCACCACTCCAAGGTCGCGCACCCATTCTGAGGTAAGGATCTGAGCGCCCCCCAGAAAAATTCCAGAGGGCTGATCATTCCTCAACTCCTCTATCTTGCTACCTGGGTCCACAACCATAACCTCAGTCTTTCTTGCATTCAGCTTTAACCAGCTTGAATTCATCCAGTCTTGGATTTTGGCAAGGCAGTTATTAAATACTGAGAGTGCACTAACCTGGTCGGGTGTAAAAGACAGGTAGTGCTGGGTATCATTGGCATAGCAATGAAACCGCAGCCCATACCATCTTACAATGTCTCCGAGGGGTAGCATATACTTTGCAAACAACATGGGGGACAGCACCAAGCCCTGAGTAACACTGCAAGACAGAGAAAAAGGGTCGGAGGGAAAAAAAACACAACTCTCTGTGTTCCACCAGCTAGGAAGGATGAAAACCATCTGAGTACTGTACTAGACAGGCCACAGATAGACCTAAGGTGCTCGAGCAGCACCCCATGGTCTACAGTACTCAAAGCTGAAGAGAGATCAAGGAGTACCAGAATGAAATGGTTTCTCTAATCTCTCGCCAGCAGTAGATCATTGAGCACCCAAACCAGAGTGATCTTAGTACTGTGCCTCTTACGGAAACCTGACTAGAGAGGTTCGTAGACATCATGGATGGTCAAATGGTTCTCCAGCTGGTTTGCCACTACCTTCTAAATAACCTTGCCTAAAAAGGGAAGGTTTGAGATGGGTCAAAAATTTCTGGGTCCAACAAAGCTTTCTTCAGAAGGGGTTTCACCACCACATCCTTCAGGGAGCTTGGAAACTCACCTGATTCCAAGGAGCACCAGACAATTAGAGCCAGAAACAGGTTTGTGATCTCATAACAACCCAAAATCATGGAAGTTGGGCCCAGATCTAAACTACAGCATGTAGGGAGCATCCCTTGGACAATCCACATAATATCCATGAAGTCCAGCAGGTCAAAAGAACTCCAGGAAGTACGAGGAGTAGTGACCAAATGCTGACCAACCGTATCCCCCATACAGCGAGTCATACGAATCTCCGACCTGATGTCAGCCACCTTATTTGCAAAGAAATGAGCAAGCTCATCACACTCTTTTTATGAAAAAGCTCAACAGAGCTGCAGACAGGCTGGGTTGCACAACCTGTCCACAGTTCAGAAGAGCTGAGCCAGTCAGTTTTGAGTAACAGTGATTTCCCTGGACAGGAACTCTGCCTTCTTACGGGAGATTGCTGATTGGTAGAGCTGGTAGTGCTCGACCAAACTAAGGGGGTCGACCTCCAGGGTAGATTTTCACCAACATCGTTCTAACCTTCATCCCACACATCACAATTCCCTCAAAGACCTATCAAACCAATGGGCCCAAGGGCAGAGTGAGAGGGGACAAACACGGACAGGAGCTACCAAGTCCAGAGCAGAGGAAATGGTGTTATTATAGGCCAGAACCGACAACTCCGGACTCGAGCTGGCATCAGGAAACTCTGAGAGGTCAATCACCACCACCAGGTCTTCAGGGCCCACATCCCGTAAAGGGCAGTAACTGACCATCTCCACAGGGGCAGACCTATGAGGGGGGGAGCAAAAATTTAACCTCACGGTGCAATGATCGGACCAACTGACAGGGTCTACCCCCAAATCAGAGGTCTCAATCCCCAGGAGGAAAACCAAATCCAGATAATGACCGTGATTATGGGTAGCTGAAGAAACAATCTGAGTGAAGCCCAGTGATGTCATCATCTGGAGTCAGTGCTGACCAAACGGCAAGTGTTCATCATCGACCTAGGCATTGAAGTCACCAGAAACATCAGTCTGGGTGACTCCAATGCCATGTTGGTGGCAAAATCTGACACTTCCCGCAAGAATCGCTTCTCGTCCCTGGGTGGACAATAGATGAGAGCTATCCTGCAACCCACACCAGCTGCCACAGTACATTCAAAGGATTCAGCTCCTCAACTGGTACACCAATGAGGACCAATTCGGTCTTAAAACAAACTGCTACCACCCCCGTGGTCCAATCTCAGGCAATGTATCGACGAGTACACGAGTGGAATTGCTGCTTCCAAAATGGGGCCAGCATTTTCATCCAGCCAGATCTCGGTGATGCAAGTCACATCAGCTGTTCCAACAAGATCTGCAATAATTGCAGTTTTGTTCTTAATAGATCTGGCATTGCGTTACACCGCCTGAGTTGGACAGGGTTCCTGAGCCATCCCAGCTAATTGCCCATCAAAAGAGATGGTGCCATTGGGTATAGGGACTAGGCATGGATTACCACATTCCAGGCTCCATTTCACCCCAGGGCATCTTCTGGACCTAACCACCGCTATACGAGAGGAACGCTTCTTCGGCCTCCAATGTCCATGCTCCCCACTACGCCCGTACATATTTCTCCTATGCACAATGCCCAACACCCAACAGCATTGCTAAATAAAAAAGGGCAAAGGAGGGGAGAATGGGCGGAGGGCAAGGAGAGAAGAGAATGAATAGCGCAAGACCGGGGGGGTCAACAGGCACATTCCACAAACTAATAATTACAACAAGAACCAAGGCACACAACAAAATCCTGTTGTTCTCATAAAACTACCCAAAGAAGATTGCAGGATACCCAATAAAACTCAAACTAAAACCCATAACAAATAATAAACTTCTCCCTTACACAACAAATCAAAAATGAAAACCCCACAATACAGCAGATAATAATTACAACATTAAACACAAATAACAAAACTTCCCCTCCTCAGAACCATCTCACAGCTCAGAGGAGGACAACACTAAAATAAACACAAACAAATATAAACAAAACAGAAATAGTACAGTCAAAAAATGTATAAAGAAGAGACCAGCTAAACTAAGTCCCGCCGGTCCTCTCACTAGCAGCAGAACTATTAAAAATGTCCTCAGGAGAGCAGCCCCTAGGCAAGACAGTCTTTCCTTCAGTGATGGTACAGTTATTCTTTAGGCCGCTGATACTCTCACTGACAGAACCCAAGATATACTGATTATAGCACTCTCACTGCCAAAAGTAAATGAACTTTAAACTTTGTCCAAGAAGCAGTTAGTCCTTAGGCCACTGATACTCTCACTGTCTGGGTCCCAGGATATACTGATTATGGCACTCTCACTGCCAAATGTAGATGAACTTTAAACTTTATCCAGGAAACAGGCAGAAAACAAAACTGATAAAAACACTCTTACTGACCAATAAAATCAAATAAAAATCAAACCATAATCAGGAGCAGGAGCAGGAAAAGGAATCCAAAGAGCAGGAGCAGGAGCAGAAAAAGGGATCCAAAGAAGCCTCTTCAGGACCAGTCGGCTCTACAGCCAGGGAGAGCCCTGAAAATCTGGCCCAAGTTCCACAACTGAGCAGCACCAGCCACTACAAGACCCCCGCCAGAACCCAACCTAATCAGTCCCCTGGGAAACTCAAGGAACAGAGCACCAACTGCTGGCTACCCAGCAGATAGAGCACAGACCCCCGGGTTGCCACAAACCGGTACGCAGGCCCCAGCCAACTTGGGCCTACTCACTGGCTGTAAATTGAGCCACTTAGTCCCTAAGTCCACAACTGTAAATCCACGATATAAATCCAGTAAAAAAATTTCCAGATTCAAATGCAAAAAAAACAATAACTGGTAGAAAATGTCCAGTAACAGTTCCAAGCCATATGACAGTTCAATTGATACATACATAGGATCTTAATCTTTGGCAGCAATCCTCATCAGGGTGAGCCACTGCTAGGTCAGCTTCCCCAAAACATTCAGGGCCAATTAAAGAAAAAGCTGCGCGTACCAAACAAAGCGGTATGCAGCAACCCAGGAAGAAAACATCCCATCTGCAGCAAAACCACTGAATTGCCAGGAATATCGCAAATACTGGGGCATTAACAGAGCATCCATCATTAAGCCTCAGATCCTCCGAACAGTTTAACCCGGATTTCCAATGTCTTCTTAGTCCTCAACTGCAGCAGTGGGAAAAACAAGGAAAGTGGGCTACTCAATGGATAAGCCCAACATAAACTCGTTCCTCAGCACGAAAAACAGGCAGATTGTAAAAACAACAAATTAAATTAAAAAAATCTAAAAACAAACTTAGAACAAACTTAAACACACAAAAAACTGAAACTCAGGAACTGCAACCAACAGCACGCCCAGTCTGGTGGCCATCTTTCCATAATCAAAGCTATGGTGGCCTCTTATGTCCTGTACTGTATATTTTTTCCTGAGGTGTTGTATTTATATCTGCAATACAGTACAATAAACCCTGAGGTTTTATAATTCTCTCAGCTGTTTGCATACATGGGAATATTTCTAACTGTTTTGCATAGCTGATTGCCTCCTCTATACATTTGTGTGGGCGTCTAGTCTCCCCCATCTTATATGCCTTCAGCCAGTATTTTGTCATTCTTACTTCTATGTTATATTGGATTGGTAGTTGACCAATTTCCATCCTCACAAGTGCATTTGGTTCACTCTTTGGAAGCCCCAAGATATTTTTATAATATGTGTTTATCAGAGGTTCTAAAGCCTCTCTTAATTCCCTGCCCCAAATCTCAGCTCCATATAAGACTTGATTCCTTATTTTTGTACAGTATTTATTATCTTAATATATCCTTTTATTGATCTTTCCCCTATTTTATTTACAAAACCCTTTGCTGCAGCTGAGAACTTTTGGTTTCATATGATAATGGTGACCACATAACAGCGATCATCTTTTGGGCAAGTCTACATCGGTAAAAATTAATATCAGTGATGTAGACTCACTGCACACAGCAAAAGGGTGCAGGACACTTGTATTTTTCTTTTTATGCAGGGGGATGCTCCTCCCGCACCCCCCTACTAAAGGATTCTTAACTCCAGGGGGGGGGGGTGCATGTCGGGGGAGTGCAAAACGATGAAAAAAAACAAATCCCCAACCAGTGCAAAAAGTGAGTGGGCACCAGGAACTGAACCCACCACCCTACCAACCCTAGCCTGCCTCCAACCCGCCACACCACATGGCCATCTCAGCAACCCATCCCTACACTATGTCCCACAAACCCTCCCTCCTCTTCCACCCATCACACAGAGTGGTCCCTCCCCTCCACAAACATGTACATATAGCAACATCCTGTTACTATATTCACCAACCCCCCATCTGGTTGCCCTCCCTTCCCAGTAGCCCTGTGGAAAAATGCTCTGATAGAGTTGCCCTTTTTGAAAGCGCTCAATCGTGGTCACTTAATACACGGGCTACTGAACTTTCTGACCTTTGTCTGTACTTCTTTCTTCTGTTTACTCCATTTTAATCTATTATTAAACTGTATTTCTAAGTAACAATAATTTGTTACTGTTTAGATTTTTTTATTATTAGTTTTTATTTTATAATTTTCTAGCATTTGTTTCCCAATGTTGCCAAAGGGAATAAGTTTTGTCTTATCATTTATTTCTTGATCTATGTTTTCCATTTCTGTTTGTAAAAGATTAAAGCTTCTTTTTATTCCCAGAAAGCTAGTTGATATAAGGACAATATCATCCAAATACGCGAGGTATGGACAAATCCTTGATCCCACCCTCGGCATATGAAAATCTGTACAATAGAGTTTCTTAAGTATCTGGTTTATGAATAAGTTGAATAATATTGGGGACAATATGCATCCTTGTTTCATGCCTCTGTGCCAAATTTGTTACTTTTATTACCATCCTTACTATATCTTACACTAGTCATATTTTTCTGACATAGTGTCATTATGATGTTAATCAATGCTTCCTCTAGTCTATAGGATTTTAATGCTTTCCATAATTTATTCCTGTTTACCTTATTGAAAGCCAATTTAAGATTGACATATATGCAGAATAGTTTCTGTTTTTTAATCTTACTATATTTGTGTAATATGTGTGCTAGCGTGAAACAATGGTCTGTTGTTGAGTGTGCTATCATGAAGCCAGCCTGTGCTTCATCAATAATTTTTTTCTTTAACCCATTTCATAATCCTGTTATTTATAATCCTTGTAAAAATCGTTTGTGTGTTATCTAACAAGTTTATTGGCCTGTAGCAACTGAGATTACATCTGTCTCCTATTTAAATAATGTTATTATTATGTTTTCCTGCCACGATTTAGGGATTTTTTCTGTTTTTACTATGTATCTATATGTTTTTAATAAATACTCCGACCACATTTCTGTTCCTTTTTTTAACACATCCATTTGAGCCCCAACAGGGCCTGGTGCTTTCCTGTTTGGAAATGCCTTTATGGCTTCTTCTATTTCCTCTTGAGTTATTGTATCTTTCATTACCTCCCAAGTGCTTCTATCAGTATAATCTTCTGTGTCATTTTCCCATAACAAATTCTTATAATATTGTACTTATGTCTCTGGCACTATATAGTTCTCTACTTCTTCTGTGTAGTTATCTATGCCTTTTGAAACCATTCTCCAAAATTTGATGTTATCTTTTCTTTTACTGTTTTTTCAAATTCTCTCCAAATTTTATCTCTATACTTCATTCTCTTATCTTTAATTATATTATTATATTCTTTCCTTTGATTGTTAAGCATCTTTCTATTATTCATATTAGGGTTCTGCTTTGTTACCCTTAAATATTTATTCAATTTTCTTTTTGCAGTTCAACATTCATTGTCAAACCAGCAGGATCCTTTTCGTATTTCAAATGTTTTTTTCTTTATTTATTATATTGACTATTCTGGTTAATATATTTTCTATTTTTATAAAATGAGTGTCTTCTTCTTCACTCTCTATGCTTTCCCAAATGGCAGTTATAATCCCATATATTTGTAGATTTTCTAAGAAATATCTTCTATTAATTGTATCCCATTGTATACAGTTTGTTTTTCTACTAATCTTATCCATCACTTTTTGTGTTATTTCTTCTTCAGTATTTTTTATTTTGTCTAACTTAATTCTCATTTCTACTGGGGCATGAACACTCCCTGCTTTTGTTTCTAATTTAATGTTCTTGCATGCCAAAATGATTTTATATGAAACCCTTACCAGGTCTATTATTGATGCTCCATTATGACCTACAGTATATATGTATTGTTTCCCATGTGATCATCTAGTAATCTTCCACTTAACAGGAGAAAATTCCAATCAGTCATGATTTTATATAAATTACTTCCCCTCTCATTAGATTTATTGTCCATAGATTTTCTATAATATTTCATATTTTTATTATCGTTTATTACTTCAGCTATTTCTTCCAGGGGGTTAAGATGTTGCCCTACCCTTGCATTGAAAACTCCTATTATTATTACTTTACTTTGAGGATTTGTTTCCATCTCTTCCTCTATAAATTGTCTAATACCCTTCAGTAAATTCTCTTCTTTTTGTTTCCTGGTTTTTGGTGGAAGGTATACGGTACATTTAGAAGTACAATATCATTATTCCCTTCCCATATTCTTATTCCTAGTATAGTCTTGTCTTCTAATTTTATCTCTTCAGTTTTCACTTCTCTCTTATTTTTACTCAGTGTTATTATTCCCTCTAAATTTCTTCCACATTTTTTTGTTTTACTTGCTGCCTTGTGATATGATGTGTAATCATTTAAATTTATATTTTCTTTTATCCAAGTCTCCTGAAAACATATCAGGTCAAAGGTGTTTATATATTCCATAAGTTCTGGATCACATAGTATATTTCCTATACCTCAGATATTCCACATTATTATATTATTTTTATACTGTAAAACAGGTAAATATTGTTGTCAAATAAATCTCGCTATGTTCGCTCATTTTACTCAAGAGCGAATATTAACAGACAGCATCAGTTCATATCAGCAGAAAAAAATATTGCCACACTTTAGTTTGAGTAATAAAATACAAATCTTTATTTTTTAAGCCGAAACAAGTAAAAGGTACTGCTACATCACAGAACCAGTTGCACTAGGTGCATTTGCACGCTTACCCCCTCCCATCCAAAACACACGGATCCTTCACAACTTGCCAAAAACCACGGTGAGAGACACTCCCTTACAGGCATGGCTCTGAAAAAAAAATACAGTAATCCACCACTTAGTGCCGGCAGTCAGGGACATCAAAACATAGGTTCGTTTCCGCATCATCTAGAGACTCATCATGCACCTACGATATCCCTGCCTGGTCAAAACTATGTACAGCATCCTCTTTTCTTCCCCGTATCCTCTGAAAGGCAGTAACAAGCCATTGGGAATGTTTTACTTTCAATGTAGTCATTCTCAATTCCACTGAAGTTGTGGGTGATGGTGTTCCCATTTTTATTTACTGGGCTGCCCTTTGTTTTTTTTTCAACTGAGAGATACTGTATGCTGTATGCTTTGTAGCCTATTGCCTGCTACAGTTGTTTTTTTTCAGCTATGCATGCATGCTGCCCCTTACACCAAGTATATCACTTTTTAGTTTACTTGGCTGCTCTCCTTTTTCACTCTGAGTGATATTCTGTAAGCTGTTTGCTTTATGTCCTACAAGTGAACCACAATCTTTTTTATCAGCTTCAATTTCTATGAAGGCAAAACCAGACGAACGTCCCACGATGTTTATTTAACGTCCTACAGTGCGGTAAGTCAGATCCGCGAGATTAATTGAAAGTGAACATTAACAGTTCTACAGTAGTTCTTATTGCCTACTCTCTGAGTTTCCTTTTCCTCTGTCTCTGAATCCATACCTTTATAATTTTTTGCATGACTTTGTCAATTCTCTTCTAGGTTCTCTAGTGAGGTGCACCTATTTGTTAACTATATCTGGTCTATCCAACTTTCTAAATTTTCCATTTTGTCATTTCCTTGTTCTTCAATAGGGCTATTCTCTATTAAATATATCCCTAGTAGATCTAGTGTTGTCATGTTATTCAATATCTCTGTATATACATGTTTGTTATTAACCCAGAATGTTATTTATCCATCCTGCTCCCATCTTATGACTTTGTCCAGGTCTCTGTTTAGATCTTTCATTTGTAGTATATTTTGTAAAAATTCTTCCACCTTTCTTTTTAAATGTTGTCTTGTTTCATTTGGAAAATGTTCCAATCCAAATGTGGATATTGTATCATTTCTTCTTTTGTTGGTTAACTTGTTTACTGAATTTAGTATTCTGGAAATGTCATATCCAGATTGGTAACTTTGTCAACTTCAATTCCAATGCTACCTATTTTATCTGCCACATTTTTTTATGATTTTTAATATACAGTATTGATCTGAGGCCAAGAGTACCAATTCTAAATTGTCTATTGGTCTGCACACACTGATATATTTTGCTATATTTATGTTTCCTTCTAGTACTGCAATTAGAGTTTTCATTAATATACTATGTAATTTTTCTCCATCCTCATTTGGTAGAATATCTACTTTGTGTAGGGGCAGTACATAATCTGACACCTTAGTCTTTTCCAAAAATTCCTGGAATCTTTCCTGGTTCTTTCCTTTTATGTTTGTTATTTTCCTCATTATCCACTTTAATTTGTCAGTTATCTTCAGTCTTCCACTTTTATTTGTTAACTTTTTTCTTGCTCCTTTATATCCACTTTTTCTTTATTTTCTTTATTACCCTCTATATCTGTTTCAATACTTTCTGCTACCTTTTTTCTTTTCTTTTCTTTTCTTTCTTTTATATTTTTTGTCCCTTTTTTCCTTCTGTTTTCTGTGCTGTACTTATGTCTGTTTCTTCTTCTAAATAAATACTCTAACCTAACCCAGCCCCTTGATTGTCTCCACCTATATCCCACTTTTTTCTGCTAATCCACTACCTTTCTTACCCTCAGACTCCTAAGATATATATCCCCAGCCCATCTACGGTAGCACCCCTCCTAGAACAGCTGCAGTCCTGTACCCTTCCCCTCCATATCTGCCTCTTAAGTTTGTATATGTCCTGACCAATGATATGCCACGCTGTTTGAAAATGTTTAAATATGCTAGCTGTTTCAGAATGTTTTAATTCCCCATCTCACATCATTCTCCCTAACCTTGTTAACCCTATACCTGAAATACTTGTTATTGTTCTGTGTATTTTTTTCTATTTCTGTATAATTATGTCTATTTATTATCTGTACATAAAAGTGTTAGTCTTGACCTTGTGTAATGCAGGTACACCTTGTAAATGAGCCTGCTCAATGGTGTTCACCTGGATAAATAAAGATTTGACTGATTGATTAAGTTTTCCCTTTTTTATTTGGCTCTTTTTTCCCCTTTTGGTGTTTTTTTATATTTTGTTTGTTCTGATTTATTTTCATCTCTTTCTTTTTGTTTTCTTTCCATCTTCTCTCATTTTGAGCTATCCTTTTTTCCCACAAAATTGGATGTCTTGCTTTCAGCATCTCCACTATACTATCTTTCCTGTTGTCATCCCTTGGTAACATTATCAATTCAGATTCCGTCTCTGATTCTATAGTGGTTTCTTTGCCTTCCATACTTTCTGCATTTATTTTCTAGTCTTTGTATTTCATCATCTGTTGTAATACTTTCTTCATCACTCATTATTATCACATCATGTATCTGCTTTTTTTGTGTTTCCTTTTCCTCTCACTTTCTATTTTCATTTCCTTTTTCCTTACAATTTCCCTTTCTTCTTTTTCTTTTTGTCTGGTGTTCTCCAATAATATTCTATTCTCCAAGCAAACACCTTTAATAAATGATAATTATTGTTTTATTATTATAATTTGTTCAAATATCATTATATTAGCCTGATATGGATCTCACATGGCTCTAGCCATACTTTTTGTGACCTTTTCATATACAATTTCATCCACAGATTCTTCTGGGCTCATTTTTTGACTGTAATAAGATTCTTCCAGATCTATTGAATTATTAAAGTCATTGACATTATCTTCCCTATATTCCTCTTGCTGTAACTTCTCCATTACTTCCTCTTTTTTTATTACTCTTTTTCCCCCTACCACCTGCCAACTCCGACCCTTCAGGTCATCCAAGGAGTAATCCTCCTGCCTCTCACTCAGCAAGACTTACCTCTCGATCCCCCATGGAGCTACGGTTCCCCCCTGAGCAGAGATGAGGTGGGGCTTCAGCACCCCAACATCCTTCCTTTCATCGGGCCGAGGAGGTAGTCCAGCAAGCAGGGCACATTGGAGGCATGCACCAGGGAGTCCATCTTCCTGGAGCCGGCAGGAGGTTTTCCCTGTTCTTCTTCCCCTACAGCATTTGACCCTTGATGTCAAGGTGCAAGGTGCTGACATCCACACTGTATAGTGACCGCCCACCCCCTACAGTTGGGGCTTGCAGTACTCTGAGCTTCTGCTCAGAGTCAGGCAAGTGTGTGGGTATCAGCCCCCCTCCCTGGGGAAGGCAAGCTGTCATGGTATGCTCAAGCCTATCTCCCCTGGCTGACCCACCAGTGACCCGAGTCCACTCCTGAACCCGGGTCATTTGCATGGTGCAAGGTGTGGTGTCCAGCGCCTCAACCCCCAGTGCCACCAGGCTGGTTTACTTCCTCTTTTTGTGTGTTTTCCATTCTATCCTTGTTCTTGTCTTTTAATGTTCTCATTTCTCTTGTCATTGTCCTATTCCTATCTTTAATATTTATAGAATCTTGCAGTTTAATTCTCATGCCTCCCACCATTTAACTTAATGACTTTAGATTGATTAGAACCCCTCTGAAATCCATATTACTATTTCTTTCTTCAAGCTTATGTACAGTTGCACTTCCTGAGTTTTTCAGGTTTCCCTGTTCTTTGAGTTAGGCATGACCACCCCAACACACACCCCAATGCCTGATGGTGTGTGGAGGGTGAGGGTGGGGTGGTAATCCTAACATAGAATTTAAACACTTTTGTCAATGTGGAAACAACCCTAACTGATTCATTAATGAAGTTTTTGCAAAGAATTTACTTTCTTTTTTAAAAGTGTAATGTACGTAGTAAATGGAATGTGTTGGTGGGAGGGCCCGCGCTCCCACCTAGCTGCCCATTTTTGCATAATGGTATGTATCTGTGTCAATACGGGCCCTCTGGGCCCTGCACTCCCACTTACACAAAGCTATGGAGCCTTACTGCAGCCCTATAAGGCAAGGAACCCTTGTAACAGTAATTTGTTCATATCTCAGGAACCGTAGCAGCTAGAAAAAAAATTCAAGTGTCATTGTAATAGTGAGATTGAGTAGTTCACGTTATAATAAATGGCTGAACCTGTATCTCACATCATTTCTGAGATACAGGCACCGAAAAGTGATGTGGCTGCTAACTCAGAAGGCATAATAGTGGCCTATGCACATGAAAATGAGCAATTGGAACAGTAATTCACAAATATCTCAGGAACCGTACAAGTTGGAAAAAAAAATTAAATTTCATGGGTTTCATGGCTTTCCAGCCTACTTCTCTGTGGGGACTAAGAATGTTTGTGATGAAAAGTCCTTATTTTGAACCGTTTTCGAGATACGGGCCCCAAAAGGCATCACCAGTCCGCAATTATCCTATGTGACAATTTCTGAACTTCAGAATGTTGTAACTATGGCCCTGTTCAATGGTTTTGTACTGAACCACCAAAAGACACATCTGTGACAGTAAGGCTTGCCACCTTGAAAATTTCAGGCCAATAGCACAATCTACATTGCCACAATGAAATGACAAAGAAAACAGCTGCCGCAATGTTATCCTATGTGGAAAATTCAGACATTCAGAATCCTGTAACTATGAGCCTGTTGAACTTTTTCAACCAAACCACTGAAAGGCACATCCATGGCACTAGGGCTTCATACCTTGAAAATTTCAGGTCAATAGCACAATCCACCTTCCCATAATCAAGTGACAAAAATAGGAACACATAGCCAAATTCACCCATCTCTATAATGGGAATGCTAGAATGCACACAAAATTTTTATCTAGGTCATATTTAGAGTTTGCGCAATTGTCTGCACAGCAATAAAAATGTTTGTACAATCAAGGAATGAAAAGAAATTAAAAATATATATTTCTGGACTAGCTGGGTAAAAACTAATATCATGGGCATGTCCCTCAGGGTACGATTAGGTAAACCCAATGGTTGGTGTGTTGAAAAGTGTTGAAAAGTGCAGTATTTTTTGAGTTATAATGTTTTTTCTCTCTTGCTAACTGAAAACAAGATGGTGGCAGCACGACAACATTTTTGGCCAAGCTCGATCAAAACATGTAATCACGATTGTTTTCACAGTGCACATGTACATTTTTCCATAGGTAATAATGGGACAGAAAAATGCAATAACTTTTGAACAGAGCAATATTTTTTCACCAGATCTTCAAAAGACACAAGTGCAGCCCAGGACACATGCAGACAACCCGATTTAAACCCACTCAAATGCATTCTTCAGTGCATTATTTATTTATTTTTTTTTTTAGTTTTTGTTGACTGGGTAAGTGCACTAGACAAATCCTGCCTATTTTCAGGCACGACCCGGAGGAGGGGGGATACAGATGAATGCCAACTGACCTTGCACCAGATTAAACTATTTGTGGTATTTTTAGTGAATGAGAGAAATTTAGCCAGGACACCAGGGTAATTCCCCTACTGCTTGGCCAGTAGGGGGACTTGCTGACCGTCAGGATGGAAGGCTCAGTTGCTGAGCAGCTTTTGTTGCAGCAAGATGTGCTGCAGGCTATGGGGCCAGTTACAGTTTCTACAGTGCAGAATACTGAATCTGACATTTTTTTTGAAGCACCTATGGAACCCAGTTCATCTGCTGACACAGAAGTTTCAATGGATACTTCAGCTTTGAAAGGAAAACAGGTTGTGCGTTTGTTACCAACTTCAGAAGTTTCCACAGAATACCACACGGGTTTGACTGCCTGTCTTTCAGAGCAGTCTTTGCCTCCTAACAAGCGGAGGAATGCAGAAGCGCCATTTGGAACCTTTGTGACAGCTGAGGGATTGCAGACTGACAGCGAGGTTGCTACACAGCAGAAAACTGAAACTAACCTGCAGGCTAATACAGCCCCAGCTACAATGCCACAATCTTTTTGTCCTGGAAAGTCAGTTACAGGTACTGTTTATGCTTCTTCTGCTTTAGACCAGCAGCATGCCACAGTCTTTTCTTTTGATGCTAAACAATGGGTATTTAAATCCATGACTAAAAAAGCTATTTCTGAACAAAAACGCTCCTGGGCTGACCAGGTAGATGATGCTGATGCTTCGTGGTCAGTCAGTAAAGCCCTGACATTGGCGGGATGGGCACAGCTCCCAGAGTCTGGTAAATGGATTTCTGTTTTTTCCCCAATTGTTATTCTGAGGGTAAATATGAAGGGGACTAATCTGCCTACTTCACGGATCACTGAACCTACTACTTCTATGGTTAATCAGGCCTACTCAATGGAAAATCATTCTTTGGACAATGCAAGTTCTCCCCTGGCCCTTCCTCCTGAATTATCTTTCACACAGAACCCTGAACTTGGTTTTAAACCACAGGGAGGTTTGCCTCTTTCTGAAGAACTTCCACCTAAGCCATTACCCTCTTCTTTTGGGGAGCATCTAGATGACCAGGCCTCTTCGGACACCCCTGTAGGCCCCTCATCAGGATCTGTGCCTGGCCTTGAACAAACTACACCACGTTCTTATGCTTCCTTTTTTCATTCTTCTAATTTTTCAGCTAAAAGACATAATGCAGTTCATTTTGTTTACAAAGGAGGGATGGATGTCTTCCCTGATAAGAAATTTATAGCAAAAGCATTATTAAAGGATAGTTTGCAATTTACTTCCACCGAAATGTATGCTTTAATACATGTCTCAGGAGAAAAGACCTTTGATGTTAGCTTTAAATTAAATAGTGGTTTGGAAAAAATTTTGACTAAATATCGTAGCACGACAGACTCTTTGTGGTCCCCTTTTGATGTTTTTCCCCTTACTAAACCTGCACATAAAACCATTACTGTTCTCTTTAGAAATGAGGGTGTTAGTGTTACAGATCTTGTTTATTGGATGAAACAAAGGTGCACAGTATTGGGACACCCAGAGGCAATCTTTGATTCCGAAGATATCTGGACGGGGGTTGGAGAATCAGGGTTATACTGTGCTCTGCAGAGGATGGTTTACAGCACCTTCCTAACTGTGTTTTCTTGGAGCAAGACAGAGGGGTTCTTTTCTATGCAGGCCAACCTAAATCTTGCTATAGATGTGGGAAATCAGGTCACATTATTAGTGCTTGTGACCGTTTACTCTGTACCCTTTGTAATTCTTTGGGGCATGTGAGTGAACACTGTAGAAATGTAGCAGTTTGTACCTTGTGTAATGCACTTGGGCACTCTTATGCTACTTGCCCTGAGGCAGCCCATCAGCAATCAGACCCACAGGACTCTGAAGAACAGAGACTGTTGATCGCAATTGCACAGCGCTCCAGAACCACTCACTCTACGGCTTCTACTCCACCTTTAGTTCCTCCTCCTTTGGTATCACCAGGTCTGGAACTTTCTGTTGTTCAGGAATCTTTTTCCCTTACTCCCCCCCCTTTGGATATTATCTCTGAAATACTGCTACCTGACTCTTCACCCCAGGTTTCCATCCCTCTTGATTCCCAGTCCATGTGCCCCCCCGCTTCCTCAAGAAATGCCTTTTCATTCTAGAGAAATGAGGAGTAAGACCTATCATACTCAGCCAGCTTCAAAAGGTCCTAAATTAGTCAGTACTCCTACAACTAATCGTTTCCATGCCCTTCTCCTTGCACAAGATGTATCAGATGCTGAATCTGAATCCTCCAAGTCAGGGGTAGACCTCCTGGGGAAAACTTTAGAAGAAGAATCTGAGGGAGATCCACCCTCGGTTCTCCCATCTAAATCCATCTCCACAGTTGCTAAGAAAGGGAAGAAAAATAAACGTATAAATAAATTGTTTCCTACTGTCTAAAAGCTTTCTTCATTGACTTTCTGTTCACTTAATGTGAATAGCATCAAAAACCAGTTATGACAATCTGCTTTATTTTCTTTCTTGAAATCCTTACATTGTAATGTGTTCTTTTTACAGGATACGTGATTGCATACAGTTACTGAAATCTCTGATGCTTCAAATCGGTGGCTTACAGGGGTTTCATATTGGTCATTGGGATTAGAACGATGTACAGGGGTAGCAATACTTTTTGAGCTAGATGTGAAAGTTTTGAAATTGATTGATCTGGTCCCAGGTCAGGTATTAATTCTGGATATTATACTCCAGGGGGTGTGTTTCAGATTAATTAATGTATATGCACCTCAAACTAAAGCAACAAGGGTTGATCTGTTCCAGCTTCTACAACCATATTTGCATACCTCCTTTAATGTTATCTGGGGGGTGATTTTAATTGTGGTTTGTCTAACAGAGATAGGGGTAAGGGGGTAAAAACTACTAAAGTTTTTTGTGACATGTCCTGTTTGGCTAAGGTGGTCCAGACTGCAAGTTTGGTTGACGCATACGCTCATCTGCATGAGAATACTATCCCTACCTTTTATAAAGGAGCCCTAGCTACCAGGATAGATTTCTTTTTCATTAATAAAATTTTACCTTTAAAATCAGCGTGGGTCACCCCGGTGGAATTTTCTGATCATTGTGCCTCATGCATAACAGGTGGGTCTACAGTAGCATTCTCTTTTGGTAGGGGCCTCTGGAGACTCAACTCTCAATTGCTGTTACATCAGGACATTTTGCAACATTTACAATGTTTAGTAGCAGCAAGGAAGTCTCTCTATGAGATGTATGAAGACCCCCTTTTATGGTGGATGGATACCAAAACAGATGTTATTTCACTGTTTAAATTTTTTGGGAAATCTCAGCATTCCGCAGCTTATTTTTCCTATTACAACTCAGGAAACAGATGCAGAAATTAATGTCCATGGCCCAGACTACTAAACGTGACTTTTCATCTCAAATAAAAATACTTAAGGAAAAAATGGTACCCTTTCATAAGCATCAATCAACAGTTTTACATTTTCAACAGAAATTTGGTAAGCAGGGAAATTTTGCTACTGTTTGTCACTTTCTTGGTAATAAGGAAAGGGTGGGAAAAAAGGTTTTTGTCAGTCTTCTGGGGCGCGATGGTCAGGAGAAATTTTCACAACATGATATGATGTCTGAGGTGGCGTCATACATGGCATCACTTTTTAAAGAACAGCCTGTTGATTTGGTTTCTTCTCGGGCTTACGTACACAATGTTGAGGTCCCAGACTGTCCTCAATCTCTATTATCTAGTTTAGTGAATCCTCTTAAATCACAGGAAGTTCTCACTGCCATTCATTCCCTTTCTTGCAACAAAGCAGCAGGTACAGATGGTTTGACTGCTGAGTTTTATAAACTAATCAGAGTTATATTGTCTCAGGAACTTGCCAATGTTTATAATGACTTGTTGACGCATTCTGATTTTCCTTTGGAAATGATGGGGGGAATTTTAATTTTTCTACATAAGAAAGGTGATAAGAAGCTCCTTTCTAATTGGAGACCAATCAGCCTATTAAATGTTGATTTAAAAATTTTAATGAAAATTTTGAATATACAACTTTTGACAGTATCTCAACATTTAATTTCTCCTGCACAGTCCTGTGCGATCCCAAATAGATCCATAATTGATCAGTTACTCTTTCTATGAGAAATATTTGATAGATCTCATATGATTGGATTACCTGGGTTTGTTTTGTCATTGGACCAAAAGGGAGCCTTTGATTCTGTGAACCATGAGTTTTTATGGCTTACTTTACAACATTATGGTATTCCCTCTATTTTTATTTTTTGGTTCCGGAAACTTTATAAGTCCACGACAGTGTCCCCTTTGGTTAATGGACACCTTGGGCCTATGCTTCCGGTACAACAGGGAGTCCAGCAGGGTTGCCCAGCTAGCCCTTTATTATATGTGTTTAGTATAGATCCGTTGTTACGCACTCTGAATAAATTGATACCCCCATTCCTGTTCCTGGAGTATTAATACCTTTTTCAGCCCTTGCTTATGCAGATGATATGTGTATTTGCACCTCCACTGTTTCCTCAGTTCACTCAGTTGTTAATATGTGTGATTTTTTTGGCTTCCTTTCTGGTACATCTTTAAATATACCCAAATGCCTTGAATACACTTTGGGTGCAGGTACCCCTGCACGGGCTCAAGTATGTGATATAAATTTAACGTTACACCCCATTCGGATTTTGGGTATAGTTTTTGGTTCTCCTACCCCAGGTATTTATAATTGGGATATCCAACTGGAAAAAGGCAGAATTATGGTACAGAACTGGAATAAATGGCAGTTTTCCAAGCTTAAATGTATCTATATGATACGGACATATTTGTTACCTCTATTTTAATTTTTAAGTAATATTTTTCCCCACCTAAACAAAGGGAAGCAAATCTATTTAGCATTTTTTTTCAAGCTATTTGGGGTAGCTGTCTTAATCCTAGTAAATGTAATATTCTTTATTTGCCTGTATCTCAGGGTGGTTTGAACATGATAAATCCCTTACTGTTTTTTTACTGTCAATTCCTTTTTTCTAATTTCTCACCATTATTAAAACATTTTCCTAAATTATGGACAGGTCTCTTTCAGCAGACAATAGGGCCTTGGTATAAAGATTGGGTGGATGGCCAATTAGGGCATCTTAGTACACTTCCCACCGTGAATCCCTATCAGCGTGACATTTTTCTTAAATTGCGACAGTGGAATATACCCAGCGATTGGATACTCTCCAAGTAAAAAAAATTTTTATATCAGTCTGTTCTTGACTCATATTTTTCTGAACCAATTATATTTCCAAAATGTCCAGATGAGCTGCTTTTGTCCCTTCAGGGCTTAATAGCCCACAAACGTATTCCTCCTAAATTGTGGGATGTTACTTGGTTGTGTGGTCATGAGAGGCTTAATGTTAAGGGTAATCAATTTCATAAACAGTTGCAGGACCACAACTGTTCTCATCCTGGTTGCTTTCAAGCATTTGAGACTATGCAGCATTTATACTTTTTATGTCCATATATATATCCAATTTCTGGAGTTATGTTGCTAATGTTTGGAATGAACCAGTTTTTAAAAATGTAAATTACAATATTCTGATTTATGGTTCATATACTCCAGACTGGAGAAAGTGGGACACTGGTACATTGCACGTTATTTTCGATGTGTTTAAATGGTTTATTTGGCAAAAAAGGTGTCTTTTTACTTTACAGCAGAAGGATCTTTCTTATATAAAACTTTTGCAGAAAATACACTCAGAATTGTTAATTATTTATAAATATGAAGCCAGAATATATAACCGTGCTCAATTAAGGTTGAATTGGAGGAATTTACTTTGGGTGACTGACAATGATGTTCCTGTCACATGATTCTAAGATGTACTAACTGATTTTGGAGTTGTTCTCCTTTTTCTTATTTTTCCTTTTTACATTTCCTTTGTTTCTCTTTATTGGTAATTTTTTTTTTCTGTATACATTGTGAATTAACATTGTTTCTTGATTTTCTTTTTTGAAGTTTTGTCAATAAAAAATTCCCCTACTCTTTTCGATAAGTGCCATGGGATCTTTAACATCCACCTGAACTACCACCAATCCAGGCAGATGGGACCTCGGTTTAACGTCTCATCCAAAAGACGGCACCTCAGAAGTGCAGCACCCCTCTCATGCTGCACTACAGTGTCAGTACTGGGATATTAACCCATGTACAGGTGGACAAAGAAATCGCAGTTTTGGGGATTTTTCACTTTTTGAGCATGCTACTATTCTGCAACCGTACATCCAACAGGCATGAAAATTTCCAGATCCTGAGATCTGTGGTAGATAACAACAAAGACTTTGATGGCAGATAAGGACCACTTGGCCCACCTAGTCTGCCCATAATCTTTGTACATTCCAAATTTCAGGCAAATTGTAAAAACGGTTCAAAAGTTATTAAAGTACAAAATTTAAGGCTTAACATAGAAATGGCTACACAACTCTAACTGCAGTGGCACTACTGTGCCACTATTTTATATATATATATATATATATATATATATATAAATAGGGGATACATGATGGGCAGGAGTGGGATATGGAAAATATTCTCACTCCTGCAGAGTGAGCTATCCTGAGCTCATGATGCAGGAGTGACAATATTTGCTATAGCACACGATTTGCACATCAGGTATATGATTTATACAACTGGTCCAGGAGTTTCAGAAGTATTGTTATGTTGGCTTGTGTTCTTTTCCTGTTTATGTGTTTGTTCATTCTGTGTGTGAGTGTTTCTGAATGAGCTGGCAGTGTTACAAACTCTGGGAAACAGATGAGTGTGTTTTGCAATGCTAAATAAGTTAGTTTTAGGTAGGAGTGAGAAACAGACTATTTTGTGAAGCTGTATTCTTTAGAAGTCTGGCTGCAGTCAAGCTGAGAGTATCACAGTAATTGTAATGGGACAAGAGGCAGAGTTTGAGGAACAGGTGAGCATTTTTAGTGGAAATTGAGTTAGCTGCAGGCAGCAGTGAGAAACAAGCTGTTCTGTGAAACTATGCTCCTTAGAATTCTGGCTGCAGTCAAGCTGAGAGTATCACAGTAATGAGCTGGAAGTTAGAGTGTGGGGAACAGGTGATAGTGTTTTGTAATGCTGAATTAGCTGCAGGCAGCAGTGAGACCTCTCATGTAGTTCTGCATCTGTGTCTATGGTAACAGCACAGGTGTTTTGTATGCTGAGGAGAAAGCTGCCTAGAGTGTGTAAATGGCTGATATCATCACAGTAGAGCTGAGGGTAAAAATATCACACTGCAGTGGATGATATACTGTTTTATCTCACTCATTTATCACTCACCCTTATTGTATAAATAAATATATGTATATATATGTATGTGTGAGTGTGTATATATATATATATATATATATGTGTGTGTGTGTATATATATATATATATATATATATATATATATATACACACACAAATATATATATACACACACACACACAGCAGGAACCTGTGGAATAAATGATTTACTGTATTTTTAATAGAGCTGTTTGACCTTTGGTAACCTCATGAATGGCATAAGACATGTGTGATGTGCCCAAGGTCAAACAGCTTGAGTGGAAATGAATAATTTATTCCACAGGATCGCTGTTGTGTATTCCATTTATGCAATAGTTTAGTACCTTGTGAGATATTTAACTTTTATTCATTTTTTTTAATACATAAATTTTATGGGACCTTTTCAGTGAAGTTGTGACTGTCCATTTTGTTGCTGTGCTGTTGCCATGGGCATTGCAATGGACACCCCATCATGACACCAGCACTGGTGCTGTGATGTCTCAGCAGATTGGATGAGGTAGTGACAGACAGAAAATGTCTGTCCAAGGTGGTGGCACTACTTAGTGAAGGTGCAGTAAGGACAATAACACTTATTGTGCTAAGAGTCACTAGTGGCTGCTGTGGCTGCTTGGCAATTCATTTTTACAGCACTCTTTTTTTATTTCATTATTTTCCTAGTCTGCTGCCATTTGGTGCATGGTCCACACAGTTGGAGGCCATTCTGGTGAGGAAGTCTTCTTCCTTATATCTAGTTGGAGACTCACCATTCCCCCTTACTTCACAACAATGTTCACCCCCAATACCTTTCACCATGTGGGGCATGCATATGCACTATGGGCACTGTTATCCAATGATCACTGTTAACAGGGAGGATATCTGTCTCTTTGTGAGGCCAGAAGTTGTGTCCTATGTCTCAAGTATTGACCTTACAAGGCTAAAAGCCCAAGAAAGGAATCGGCAGACATCCAGAACCCCAATGACCCTATGGGTGAGCAATCCTCTGATGAGAACTCAAATGAGGATCAAGAGGAAAGAGAGGACCTCACAGCTTGACTGTGTTCTTTTAACATCATCCTGGAAGTAATAAGAGTAGACTGAGAAACACCACAGTTTGAGCCAGCCACTATAGCTACAGAACAGAAGCTCAATCCACTAGATAAGAAATGGGCAAAATCTGACAGCTTCTTTCCCATCTGCAAAGCCCTGAGTTATCTTATGACTGAAGAGTGGGATGCCATGGGCTCAACTAGAACAAGAGAAAAAAGGACCTTCTGACAAAAGATACCCCTGCCAGAGAACAAACAGGAAGTGCAGAGGGCAACCTCAAGGTGGGCTTGTGAGGCAGACCCACAAATTACCACACTCAGCCACAGGACAGCCATCCCATCTGATGGCTCAGCAGCTCTAAAAGACCAACAGATAAGAATGTTAAGGACATGGTTAAAAGGCACACAAAATGATGTCAATGGTGATCAAGGCATCTATTTACACTACCAGGGTCATATTAAGGTGGCTAGAGGCAATCCAGAGAGATATTGTGAAAGCCAGCAAGCACGGAATCACACTGGATCATGTCATTCAGGGAATTAAATGCATGGTAGATGCTTGGATGAACTTTTGGAAAATGCCAGAAATTCATAAAGATGAAGGAAGAAGTAAGGGACCTCACTAAGGGCAGAACAGGCAGGCTGCCCTACATGCCCTCCTTCAAGAATCATTTTCTTAATAATACACTGTGCAACCAAAAGAACATCTTCTACCAATGCAACAACAGTAGGAATTTTGGTTTCAAAAACAATTTCTTCAGCAGAAGAGAGGATAACAGCAGAGGCCACTCCTACCACTCCAGACAAAGAGGTGGGTTCAGACCACATAATGGTAACAGAAATTACCAGGCCTGGGGTGAAGTCAACTCAGGAAGCAGCATTAACAGTAGGAGGCAGACTTAAATGCCTCTCAACAACATGAACCACCTCAATATCCAAAAGATGGGTACTGGAACTCATAGAAACATAGATTTTGTTGGCCAAAAATGACCAAGCAATAACACCCATTCCTCTACTCAGCATGGGCAAGAGATCTACTCAGCCTTCTTTCTGGTGCCCAAGAGGTCAGGAGAATTAGACCCCATTCTGGACCTGAAATTCCTCAATTAATTTGTCAGATATAAATGATTCTGAATGGAAACTCTGTAGTTAACTACAGCCTCAGTAAAGACAGGAGATTTATTTATGCCCATAGACCTCAAGGATGCCTATTTCCCTATCCCCATACATTCCAGTCATTACAAAGTTTTGAGGGTCACCATCCAAAACATGCATTTTCAATACCAGTGCCTACCCTTTGGACTAGCTTTGGCTCCATGAGTATTCTCAGAAGTGATGGCAACCTTGGCTGCCAAACTATGCAAAAAAGGAATTCATGTGATCCAATATTTGAATGATTGGCTCATCAGAGCAAGGACATGACAGGGATCAATGACAGCAACATATAGAGTCTAAAAGGTCCTGACTCGGTATGGCTGGATCACAAATCAAGTAAAGAACAACCTAAATCAAGCATGTTGTCTGAAGCATCTAGGTGCCATCTTCAACACAAAGAAAGGAACAGTCCATCTCTCAGAAGACCCTAATGACATATTGCAAATAAATTCTTGTGTAATGCCATCCAACAGTGTAAGAGCTCATGCAACTGCTGGGTCTCATGGTATCATGTACAGATCTTCATATATAGCCAGATTGCGCATGATGAGACCCCTACAATTCTTCACTTTTAGCAACTGAAACTACAGCAGTCAGAACTACAAAGCACCACTACCTCTCCCACCATATATGAAACACTCCATCATGTTGTGAATAAAACCTCACAATGTGAGACAAGGAGCATTACTTCAGAGTCATGTAATGGTAGTCATCAAAACACATGCAAGTCTACTGTGATGGGGAACAGTGCTTGACAAGAAGGTGGGAGAAGGGGAATGGTCAAAAGTGGAAGCAAAACTGCCCATAAACATGCTGAAAGCAAGTGTAGCCCTAAAAAACATTCACAGACTGGTGGCTGGAAAACACATTAGAGTAAGAACAGACAATAGGGTCACCATGGCCTACATCAACAAGCGTAGTTACACAAACAGTCCTCAAATGTTAAGAGAAGCAGCACATCTCACTGCAAGGAGAGAAATGAAACTGAAGAGCCTGTCAGCAGTGCATTTAACATTTACTGTAGTAGGAAAGCTCAGTCACCTAGCAGACTGGCTAGGCCAACAGACCCTAACACAGGGGAATGGTGACTTCATCACAGTACCTGCCTAAAAATGGCATCCAAGTGAGGACCCTTTCACATCACCCTCAAGGCAATGAGACTCAACAAACAAATCCACAGATTCAAAGAACATGGAGTGGCAGGAGTGGATGCAGTCTCGATCTTGTGGACATTCTCCAGGGGTTACATTTTCCCCCATACCTCTAATCCCACATATGATCAGAGAAATTCAAACTTCATGGATGGTGGTTGTGTTAATCACCCTTGATTGTCCCAGATGATCTTGATATGCCACACTGATGGTAATGTTTGAAGACTGACCATGCTGGCTGAAGGTCACTCCAGATCTCCTCACTCAGCCACCCACAAACAGATTTCCTCAAGCTAAAGGCCTAGCTACTCAGAGATGATTTAGGACCTATTTTCCACACAAGTCATGGATGTCATTCTCCAATCCTGATGAGACTCAACCAACCACACCTACAAGATACAATGGGCCTTATTTTCTAGATGGCGCATGGGCCAATCACTGGACCCATTTCCTGCAACATCTGTCAGATGCTGAACTTCTTTATAAGTGGGCCAAAGAAAAGAATACTTCCAGCCTCGCTCTGAGTGCAGGCAGCCACAATAGGTGTGGTCAGAGGCATCACTGAGGAATCCTACCCAACACCACCCCTTGGTCATCAGATTTCTGAAGGCATCTGAGAACATTTGACCACAGAACACTTCATTGGTAAAACCTTGGAAGCTGAATATAGTCCTGGATGCTACATCCAAGCCTCCTTTTTGAACCCTTGGACTCAGTAATATTATATAATTTGACCTGGAAAACTGTGCTCAGATTGGCAATATGCTCAGCTCATGGGACATTTGACATTCAAGCATTGTCATGTACAGCCCCATTCCTGATAAAACTATTCCATCATTCATACTGTGGTAAACTCAGGTACTGGAGGAGAGGGGGTTTCCCTGAGTAAGATAGTCAGGGTAGAGCTGCAGCTGATTCAGCTGATTGGCTGCAGCTGCACAGACATGAGAGCTTTAAAAAACAGGAAGAAAAAGCCAGCAGAGAGCTGCTGCAGGGTACAGGGCTGACAAGCTGCTTGGATGTGTTCCAGATCAGGAGTCCCTTAAGCAACCCTCAGGAGATTGGTCTCCTGAATTAGGTCAAAAAGAAAAAAGTTATTTCCATTGTGAGTTTTCCATTTTACTGTTTGTGTTCTTCCAGAAGGTCTAGCCTTCTGGAAAAGGGGAGTTTCTAGTTAGGGTCGGAAATTGTTTAGTCAGTGCTCCCACCCGGAGATAGGCCTCTTTATTTCTGTTTTTATTTCATTTTCCCCAGTGGGGCTTAAAAAGGAAAAGGAAAAGGGCAGAAGCCCAAAGTTCTGTGTCACCAACCATATTAAGAAAATAAAAATATACCTGGTTGGTTTGATGTTAACAAACTGGTCTTCCTGAGACTCCTTAACCACTGCAAAGCTGATCCTGAATCCCGTGGCGAGGCTACGCCTTGTCACAATACCTGGGAGGGTGAGGGTGGTGGAACAGAGGTGTAGCCCCTGAGTTGTACCTCTACACAAATCATATGTCAGTCTGGCAAATCAAGGTTCCTCTATGATGACACCCTCAGTGGAGACCAAGAAGAATGCTGGGGACATCCACAAGGGAGACCCACAAAAGAGTGGCAAGGGACACCACAGGGGAAAGAAACAGCTTCTGATAGGGGACTCAACTGTTAGGCGTGTAGACCTGAGGAAGGGAGAGGAGAGGAAGTAAGGTGCCTGCCTGGTGCCATGGCTTGAGGGACAGGAAGCAAACCTCAGGATTGCAGAAGCAGCATCACAGGAGAGGAAACTAGATATCATTGTCCACCTCGGGACAAATGACCTAGCTAGGCATGAGATCAGTGCAGTGCAGGATGAATTTGTGGAGTTGGGGAGGGGCCTCAGACAGGTAGCAAGCACAGTAACCTTCTCAGAGGTGCTACCAGTCTATGGCAGGGGTGAGACTAGGGTACTGCACACCATGCAGTTTAATGAATGGTTGCAAATATGGTGCAGAGCACAGGGCTTTGGCTTCATTGGGGACTGAGGGTCCACCTGGAGAGACGAAGGTCTATATTGGCATGATGGTCTGCATCTGTCTAGGAAGGGAAACACGCTTCTAGGTGACAGGTTTAAATGCTTCCTTGGGAAGCTTTTAAACTAGCCAAGGGGGGAGGTGCTGATAGGAAACAGGAAAGTTCAAGCCTCCCCCCACAAAACATGGTAGGTAGTAGGGTAAACACTGAGGTACAGAGCTTGACAGAGGGCAGGACAGGGGTAAATGGAAAAATGGACAAGGGCAATAAGAGCAGGGATGGGGTAAAAAAGGATAAAGCCAACATTAAATGGAGGCAATGAGTACCAATGCCCATAGTCTTGGAAACAAGCTCCAGAGCTAGTAGCCCAGATGGAAGAGGAACACTTGGATATTGTGGCAGTCACAGAAATGGTACATGTGGAGAACCATGACTTGGGATGTCAACATACCAGGGTACGAATCTACAAAAGGGACAGGAAGGTAAAAGAGAGGTGGAGTAGCCTCTACAAAAGGGAAGGGATCAAAGCTACAGAACTAAAAAGTAAAGGGGAGGACAAGAGGAACTCTGGGTCACCTTGGAGACAGGGAATGGCATCACAATCCGCACAGGGGTTGTATACAGACCCCCGTCTCAAGGGGAGGAAATCAACAAAAAAATGATAGAAGGCATTCTCAAAATGGCTGAAAAAGGGGAGATACTATTAATGGGGGACCTCAATATAGCAGATGTTAACTGAGCGACATAGACTGCAGCCACAGCCATAGGGCATTTCTCGATGCTCTCACAGGAGCATGCCCTAGACAGCTAGTGGTGGAACCCACTCGGGAGGGAGCAATATTAGACCTGTACTTGCAATGGAGAGAGGATCACAAATTTAGAAGTCAGTAGACATCTGGGAATGTTTTCTACCACTGTACAGTGTGCTTCTGGTGAATAAACACAACCATGGAGACAAGTCATACAGAAAGAAGAATACTGGACTTAGAAGGGCTGACTTTGGCATAATGGGTGAATACCTGAGGAATGCATTAGCAAATGGCCAGAAAGGAGGGGTGGAAGAACAATGGAGAAAAATCAAAACTGCCATCATGAAGGCAACAAGCCTTTGTGTGAAACAAATAAAGAAAACAAAGCAGAATAAAAAAACACTATGGTTCTCAAAAGAGGTGTCAGGGAAGGTTAAGGAGAAAAAGGCTGCATTCAAAAAGTATAAGGAATCACAGAAGGAGCACGACAAGGAACTGTATCAATTAAAGCAGAAAGAAGTGGGGAAGGCAGTCAGAAATGCAAAGGCCCAAACTGAGGAAAAGATAGCCAACTCAGTTAAGAAGGGGGATAAAACCTTGTATAGGTACATTAGGGAGCATAGAAAGGTTAAGGGAGGGATAGTGAAGATTAATTAAAAATATTTGTGTTGTCTTGTGTTTCTGTTTTTAAATGCTGTTTATAAAAATTTGTACGCCGCCCAGAGCCTCTGGGATTGGGCGTCTTTTAAATAAATTTTGCCTTGCCTTGCCTTAATAAAGGAGAGGGGAGGTGGGCAGAGGGAGACAGTGAAAAGGCAGAGATACTGAATGAATACTTTTGCTCAGTATTCACAAAAGAAGAAGAGGAGGAGTTACCTAAACCAAACAGTAGAAGCACTCTGGTTAGTGGGGTTGACACCAGTCCATTTACAGAAGGAAGAGTCCTGAAAGAACTCCCAAAACTGAAGGTGGACAAAGCAATGGGGCCTGATGGATTCACCTAGAGTCCTCAAAGAGCTAAAGGAGGACCGAGTGACACCACTAACCGCACTTTTCAACAAATCATGGGAAGATGGGGTGGTACCTGAGGACTGGAGGAGGCAGATGTGATTCCCTTCACAAAAAGTGGGAGCAAGGCAGAAGCAGGAAACTACAGACCTGTTAGTTTGACCTCAGTGGTGGGAAAATGATGGAATCACTTCTGAAATAAATAATTGTTCAGTACCTAAGGCCAGTGGGGCAACGACTCCAAAGCAGCATGGATTCCAGCAGGAGGCCATGTCAGACGAATCTAATCAATTTCTTTGACTGGGGACCAAAGTAAATAGACCAGGAGGCTGTGAATGAGCCTACCTAGACTTTAGCTAAAGCATTTGACACAGTCCCCACAAAAGATTAATAAACTAGTTAGCCAGCCTGGGAGTGGGTCCCAGGTGGTAGCCTGGGTAGCAAACTGGCTTGCACAACAGGACACAGAAGGTAATAGTGAATGGAAATACATTCTGAAGAAAGGGTTACTAGTGGAGTACCCCAGGCTCAGTGTTGGGTCCAGTACTTTTAACGTCTTTATAGGTGATATTGCGAGGGTCTGGAAGGGAAGGTATGCCTCTTGCAGATGACACAAAGATCTGTAACAGAGTTGATACACAAGGGGGGTAGAAAGGATGAGAAGGGACTTGGCAAGGTTGGAGGAATGGTCAGGCATATGGCAACTTAGATTCAATGCAAAAGGGGTGCAAAGTAATGCACCTGGGAAATAAAAATCCAGGAGAAGAGTACACAATAGCAGGAGGTACTAACAACAACAATAATGGAAAGGATCTGGGTGAGTCATATCAGATGACCTAAAGGTGGTAAGCAATGTGAGAAGTCAATAAGGAGAGCCAGGGATACTGAGATGCATAGGGAGGGCATCAAGGTAGAAAAGGAAGTGGTTATCCTCTATACAGACAGTTGGTGAGACCCCATCTGAGTACTGCATGCAGTTTTGAGACCCATCTATGCAAGGACATAGACAGGATGGAAGCAGTCCAGAGGAGGGCAACTAAAATGGTGCAGGGTCTACATCAGAAACCATATGAAGAGAGACTGAGAGAGCTTAATATGTATACCCTTGATGAAAGGAGGGACGTGGGGGCATGATAGAAACTTTTAAGTACCTCAAGGGAATCAACAAACTCCAGGAGGGTAGCATCTTTCAGAAAAAGAGATGTGTCAGAACAAGGGGGCACAATTTAAAGTTAGAGGGGAGACGGCTCAGGGGTAATGTGAGGAAATTCTTTTTCACAGAGAGAGTGATGGAAGCATGGAACCACCTTGCTGGAGAGGTTGTGGGGTCTAAAACAGTGGGGGAATTCAAACTTGCATGGGACAGACATAAGGCAATTATAGTGGGCGGTTGCAGGAAGTAGGCTGTTGGTTAACTAGAATCTGCAGCTTACCCAATAGGTAGGGAAATGGCAGACTGGGTGGGCCAAGTGGTCCTTATCTGCCGTCAAAGTCAATGTTTCTAAAAGTTTCTTTGCCATCCCATATCACAAGACATCTTACTGCCATCATTCAACCCATGACCCTCGGAGAAAGTCTGAAGTGACTGACATCATAGTGGTAAACAGAGTTCACTCCGAGTAAGAGAAGGTGACCAGTGGGGTGCCTCAGAGATGGCATATGGACAGAATGTCATGGTGATAATCGCAGTGGAGAAAACGCACCAGTCAAAATGTTGAAATTAAAGGTGGTCGTTGGTAGAAATGGTCGTGGAGCAAATGTAGCTTCCACGACCAAAGACCGGTGACTGCAATGACCCTAGCACGATGCGACTTTATGTCAATAAAAGGGAGTGATTGTCAATGTGTGCTCTGCCTGGATTACCAGTGTGTGCTCTGCCTGATTGCCTGTGGGTAAGACAAGTCTGCCATTAGCCTTTAGACTGCAGCCAAGATCATTTCCACCTGCCTCCTGAACCACTTTCTGTTGTCCATTTCCTACCTACCTCCCTATTTAGGCCTTGGCCAAAATAAACAGCTTATGCTTGTTAGAAAACTCCCTTGAGCAGCAGAGAATCTCGCTCATCACCTGATCCACTACTGAACTCTCTCCCTCTGCCGAGAAGCCTGCCAAAGCCTGCCCACCAGCAAACTTCAAACTGACAGCTGGGAATGATTACACTAACAAAGTTAGCTATGGAATAAAAATGGGATAACACTAAGGAGCTCCCTTTTTCAATATTTTCTCTAAATACGTGGTTATTTTATATTTTCTCTGAAGCCCAATATTGAAAAAGGGAGTTCCGATCACAAACCCTTCTGAAATTGAAACTCATCAGAATTCGGGAGTGGAATTTAAATCACTGCAATCTATCCTGCTCTCTGATTTTATGGTTTGCTGATGCTTCTGTATTTTTTCTCTGAAGTGCGACAATTTGTCCGGTGCGCTTAATGTGCAGCGACATTTTGCCCACAAACTAACCATGTCAGTGATCAAATCCACGGTTCTTATTTGTCCCCGTGACGTAATGTCCACGTTGTTTTGACTGCAACATTATGTCCAGGGACCAATCGACCATACATGCTCAGGGATCAGTGCTGGGACTGGTCCTCTTTAATGTCTTTATAAGTGACATTGCAGAGGAGCTGGAAGGGAAAGTCTGCCTCTTTGCAGATGTCACCAAACTCTACAATAGGATGGACAATCCAGGTGAGGAGGTGTGGAAAGGATGAGCAGAGACCTTAGAAAACTAGAGGAGTGGCCAAGGGTATGACAGCTTGGTTTCAATGTGAAAAAGTGCAAAATAATGCACTTAGGGCACAGAAACCCAGGGGCTGAGTATAAAGTGGGTGGAGTGGTACAGACGACCACCAAGCAGGAAAGAGACTTGAGGATAATAAGACTGAATGACCTAAAGGTGGCCGGACAGTATGACAAAGCAGTAGGGAGGGCTAGTGAGTAGGAAGGGGTATCCCCAAGAGAAAGAGGGAGGTGGTGTTGCCTAAGTATAGCTCACTGGTAAGACCCCACCTACAGTACTGTGTCCATTTCTGGAGACCACATCTCTGGAAGGATATAGACAGAGTGGACGCAGTCCAAAAGAGGGCAACTTACCCTTACCTGGTTACCAAAGACTAAAATAAAAAATTAAAAAAATAAAATAACATTGTGCAGTGTCTGCTTCAAAAGCCCTATGAGGAGAGACTAAAGAACCTCAATATGTACACCCTGGACTAGAAGAGGGTGAGGGGGATATACTAGAGCCCTTTAAATATCTCACAGAGTTAAATAAGGTACAGGAGAGAAGTATTTTCAGAATAAAAGGCACTCAAGAACAAGGAGACATGCTATAAAACTGGAGGGTGGTAGATTCAGGAGAGATGTGAAGAAGTACTTCTTCACAGAAAGAGTGGTAGATTCCTGGAACAGTCTTCCAGCAGTGGTGGTGGTAGGGGAGAAAACAGTGGTGGGGTTCAAGAATACATGGTATAAGCACAAGGGAATCATAGTGGAAAGGAAGAGGGGTAGAAGAAAGAGCTGTACAGTCTGCTGTAATAGTGTGGGTAGGGAGAAATGGGCAGACTGGATGGGCCAAGTGGTTCTTATCTGTTATCACATTCTATGTTTTTATGAGTGGTCAGAATTTATCTACTTTGAACTGACTCATACCATAAGTGTGAAAGACTGCTTCTAAGACTTCCAGGGCTAAAGAAAGTTATACCTGCATCTGGAGTCACCATATCCCCCTGGCTAAAAACAGCAATCAGAGATACTTACAGCATGTAGCTAACCTGAAATTTAGAGGAGCCCCCTCACTGGACACTTTTAAAAGAAAACTGAAACCCCCATATGTTCATTAGCTGTTATAGGTCTGGTGGCTAAATTTTGTCATTTTATTGACACACTTTGATGACTTTTCTCTGTTTCATGTTTGTAAGGCACCCAGAGCTCCTTGGATTGGGTGTCATAGAAATAAGATTTCCTTAACTTGCATAAGGCTTTGCCAGTTCCAAAGAGATTAAGGGACCACTCCAGATGAACGCACCTGCACCTCTATCATGAGATCTGTTCAGCTTCCACCTGGGCATCAGCCCACACCTTCACTAGGCACCATCATTTTGATGCCCTTGATGCTGACTGAGCCTCCTTTGTCTGCAGTGCACTTAGGTCAAGCTTGGACCCACTCTCCTCTTTCCACCCAGGATTTTGGGGTTCCTGCTTATCAACACCTCACTATTTATGAATTTGGAGTGCTGTAAAAGCTGCACTTTCATAAACTGAGTTTACTCACCTGGTAAAGGAAATTATAGAATCAGAGAATCATAGAAATATGTCTGCAGAAAAGGACCTCTCTGGCCCATCGAGTCTGCCCCCTACCCCCCACACACACACACTTATCTCCTTTGCCTAGGGACCTCCTTCCCCTTTGGTCAACCCCTTATGTCTGTCCCATGCCTTCTTGAATCTCTTCCACCATTTCAACCCCCACCACCTCCTCAGATAGTCTGTTCCAATACTCCACCGCCATCTCTATGAAGTATCAACCCCTCACATTGCCCCTAAATCTTCCTCCTTCCAATCTCAGACTATGACCTCTAGTTTTAGCCCCCACGTTCCTTGTAAATAAGCTCCCCTCCCTCACCTTATTAATCCCCTTCATGTATTTAAATGTTTCTATCAAGTCCCCCCTCCCTTCTAGTCCCCAATGGGTACAAATCCAATTCCCTCCACCTCTCCTCACTGGGCTTCCTATGCATATTTTAAGAGTACCATTTACAGCACTGTGACTCCCCACTTTGAAAAATAGTGAAATCAACCCTGATTTTCTCACAGTTAAATCTGTGCAGTTTAGTATATGCCAAGCAGAAGCAAAACTGCACAGAAGAGGAATGTCTGGTGGTCGTGTTAATTTTGTGTGAGGGAGTGTTAATATACGTTATACAAAGTATTTTTAAATGAATTAAGAGTAATTACTTATCTTTGATTAAAAATGAAAATCTTCACAGAGAAATCCATCACAAGTTTTCTTTTTTTAATAATCTAAATAGTTTTTTAAAATACTTATGTAGCAATATGGTTTTCCTGCTCTACAATGATTTTTAATGTCTTCGTGAGGCTAGGAATTATTTCTTAAAATATTTGTGCTGCCCAGTGGCCTTTGCACTTTGGAATGGTGTTCAAAATCTGCATGAGGTACAGTATGTACTATTTCTTAAAAACATTGTAATGCATGATGGTTTTTGTGCTTTACAACAATTTTTTAAAAATATTCTATAGTTCATGGGCCAGATATTCAGAAATGCATCCAAGGCTGGTGCAAGTCTGGCGCAGCGCAAAACCGATGTGCTATGGTGCAACAGGAGCCTTATTCAGAAGTTGTGCTGGCCACACTGTGCCAGTGCAACACAGCTGAATATGGCACAGTTGCACCATGGCACAACCATGGATATGCCATGGTGCAACCACAGGTGTGCCATTGGCAAACACAGAAGCCCTAAGGCAACCGTGGGAGCAGAGCACCAGAGCAACTGAGGGGGGAGCATGGCACAGAGAGGAGACCCAGGGACAAAGCCAGGGAAGTGGAGTGACAGGCCACAGGAGGACACCACCAGCAGGGCATAGCAGGGTGCACACAGGCACCCAGACCCCAACCCCAAAACACAACAGTGTCACAGACAGGAGACAACAGGGGGTGCCAATGGGGGATGGAGGGCCACAAAGAGGGCTCCCCACAGGCAGCAGGCCATGTCCCCCCACACATCCAGGCCAGGCCACACCCAGGACCATGCAGCCAAGCAGACACACCTGCGGCACAACCCTGACAGCCACCCCAAGGGCACCCAAAGGCACAGCCATCAACCGAGGGGAGGGACACCACCACCATGGTACACACAGCAGCACACAGCAGTGGTCCACAGAAGCATGACACGTGTCCCAACACATGCACACCACATGGACAGGCACTGGGCCACTGCTGCATGGCCTCTCACACCACCTGCAAAGCAGGCACAGACACAGACACAGGCAGGAAAGTCAAAATAGATCTGTATTCAAAAAACTATAAACAGTAACAAGAGGCTGGGAAAGGGTAGGATAGCGAGGGAAGGGGACAGGTAACAGGGATTGTACAGTGGGACAAGGGACTGGAGGGGGAGGTATGGCTGGGGAAACAGGGGAACACAAAGTAGGGCTAGCAGCGGCCACGTCCTGCCACCCCTGCTGCTGTTGGTGCCTCCTGTCTACCAGGAGCAGCCTCCAGACCTGGAATACAGCCTCCATAGTTGTCAAGGTCACCAAGATAGCTGCCTCAGGAGCCTGCAGTACAGGGGCCTCCTACATCATCAGCAGACACCTACGACAAGGGACAGGACAGGTGATCAGTGCAATGTCCCAAGGAACATAACCCGACCACAGCACATACTAGGCAGGGGGACCCCCTCGGAGGTCCCATACAGGTCACCCACAGGGGCGTGGGCCAACGCCTGCCAGCAAGGCAGCACACCACATCAGTGCACAGCAGTGATCCTTGCTGCACAGGGACTATCCAACTGCATCATGGCAGTCACATGGCATAGTGCCCCGGCTGCACCATGGCAACATCAGTAGCGGTCATGCACACACCCACCCCACCAGCAAGTGGCACACATGACCGATGGATGCGCCACAGTGGCAGGCACCATGCACAGTGTGACACAGACAGCTGTCACGGCACATGGCATAGGCAGCCATGCCCCTGCCACCCCCCACTAACAGTGCACAGAACAATGTCAGTGCCAGCCCTCTGTGGCCCCACTGGCACTGGAACTGTTCCTCCTCTCTGGGCTGCTGCAGCCTGGCAACCTGCTAGCACTGCCCGATGTCTGTCCTCAGGTCCTGGGAATGGAACAGAAACAGGCACACATCAGTAACCAACCACAGCAGCTGCCCACCACCCCTGTGCACAGGGTGAGCCCCTGCCTGACACATCCCAGAAAGTGGCAGCACAATGCAAGTGGCAAAGGGTGATGCCACCCCACAATGCGCACAATGGTAGTACTCCACCCTGCAAGGCACACCAGGCAGCCTAGCCAACACCACAGTACAGCACCAGGGTACACATGCATGATGGGCCTACTCACCTGGCTGTGGCACAGCCCCATGCCTGACGCACGCCTCCAGCCTCTGGAGGCACTCTGGCTCTCTCCACACCAGGTCCCCATATCGGTGGCGACACTGCTCCCCACTTCTGGCTACCCCTGTGCACTGTGTGAGTGAGGCAGCTATTGCCTGCCATACAGCCACCCGGGGATGTTGCAGTGGCACCCACCCAAACAGCTGGGGTGCATGTGGCTGGACACAGGCCATGAGGTTGGCCAGCTCCAATGCATCCAATTGGCCATACATCCACATTGCTGCTGCTGCTGCTGCGCCATCACTGTGGTGTGAGCTGTGGAGCAAAATGGCAGCAAGAGGCGCACTTGGCCAGTGCATGCACCAGATGCGTGGGCCGAGGGGACATGCGCTATGTCATCCCATTGCGCAGTCACAGAGATGCATGGCATGGGCATGGCCAGGTGGGCTCACAGGTACGGGGCAAAGGTCACAGCAGGGCTCAGGGGTCAGCCACCGCACAGTGCACATGTGCACAACAGCAGGCATGGTGTACTATGTGCTATTGTCCCTATTGTGCAGTGGGTGCACAGTGCACAATAGGCGGCAGCACACTGACTGGCACATGAGCATTGCGGTCCTGTGGAGTGTGCATGTATGTGCATTGCGCCGTGACTTGCTCCAGAGCAATCTCACTGTGCACAGAGCAAATTCATGTTATTCAGCCGCCACATGCAAATGAGCTCATCAGCCAATGCGTGGCACACTGGGGGAATTAGCATGTCATTACTGTTGCGCCAATGCTCATTTTCATGCGTTGCGCCATAAAAGTGCCATGGAATCGCACAGGCCATGGACTGGTATTGCAACCTTCTGAGGTAAGTTGCACATGCTGCTGGAGCACACTGAGCCCAGCTAGCACAGCAGGGGGGACAGATTAGGGTGCTGCTGACACTGACACACTGAGCTGTCCAAGTACACAGGTAGCAACATGTCGGAACATGAGGAGGGTGAGGAGCGTGTGCCTGCTCACAAGCGCGTGCCCAATTTCATGAAGGCAGAGGCCCTGTTGGAGGCCTACCTTGACAGGGAGCCACTGTTGAGTGGTGCCACAGGCACACCACAGGCCAGGGCTGGGGCCTGGGAGGAGGTGGTGGCATGCGTGAACCAGCAGGGCAGCCACCAGCAGTCAGTGCAGGAGTGCTGCAAGAAGGTGGGCACAGATAAGTGGTGCATCAATGAGAAGGTGGCAGCCATCCATGCAGCCCAGAAAGCCACCAGAGGGGGGCCTGCTGATGCGCCACAGCTCACGGCGCAGGAGGAGTTGGTGGCAACTACTGTGTCCTGCAACACCATGGGGGGGTGTGCCAGGTGGAGGATTCCAGATGGGTGGCAGCCCATCACTGCATGGTACATATGTTGGGCATGCACAGCATGCAGTGGCTGTGTTGGGGGGGTAGGCACTCATGGGCCTTGCATCACTGACACACCTGTTTTCTCTTTCAGCACCAGCATGCCTGCATGTTGAGGATGGGGCACCAGCAGCAGCTGTGGAGGCAGGACCAGCCCCGGAAGACCCCATCCACCTTCATGGGCATCTGGGGGCCTGATAGGCTGCAGCACACCACCACTGTCCAGTCGGATCTCCTGGGCATGGGGTTGAAGGAGGCCCTGGATGTGTTTCTACAGGATGCCAGTCTCAGCAGCCTCTGCGTGGAGACACAGATTGGTGCAGGCTTGACACCAATGATGACCTATCCATGATCCTGGACAGCATGGGTGGTGTTGTGGGGGAGACGCCCACACCAGACACCAACACAGGCAGCGCACCCAGTGGCCTGTCAGTGGTGGAACAGCTGCCCACCACCACTGAGGGTGCTGCTGTGTGCACTGCCACAGCTGTGCAATGTGGTGGGAGTGGTGCAGCCACGCAGGCACTGGGCAGCGTTCAGTGGGCAGATGTGCAATGGCAGCAGGCTGCAGGAGCCAAAGGGCAGCTGGATGTGGGGTCCACTGCCGGGGCACCTGCTAGGGACATACTCCATGAGGACCCCACTGTGCAGTGTCCACCTGAATGGGGGTAGTGCAGCATGGTCAATCACTGCAGGAGGGTTAGCGCCCCACCCAGGTTACCCAGGGTACCGACCAGTTGGCGGAGCACACCCATTTGCTGCAGGCCTCTGTGGAGCAACAGATGCTGCTTACCACTGAGGTGCCTGCACTGCATGCAGAGGTGTGCCAGGCAGCCAAGCAGCATAAGAGGGGCATCGTGGAGCTCCTGGTGGCTATACAGCGCTTGCAGGAGGCCAAGACTGCATCCCAGGATTGCATTGCAATGCGATCACGGATGGCCTTGCACTGCTGGCTGCCACAGGGCATGGCCAGCCACCACAGACCCCACGCTATGCACTGTCCACCCCACAATCCCGATGTTGGGCGATACCCACACTGTCAATGCCAGGCTCTGCTGTTGGCATCCCAGGCACAACTGGGGCAGGCCTGTTTGGGTGCCTACACACCCCTTCATGGACCCGGTCATGGTCCCACAGTTCAACCCCTGAGGGGCTGTTGCTAAAACCCCCTGTGGCTGATGAGCAGCCTGTGGCTGCTCATCAGCCCCAGTGCGGCCGCCTCCATGGCCTCGGTGGCCAATGTTCCGCACAGTGGCCCTGATGTGCATGCTGCCCTGACCACAGTCTGCAGCTGCTGCCCTGTGCATGCATAGGTGGCATGTGTGTGTGCATACCACTGGTGTGGCATCTGTGTGTCACACCGCATGCTGCCTATGTGCGTACCTGCCCAGCCACTGGCCAGTGTGGTGTGGGCATGATTAGGGCAGTTCTGCACCAGTTGTGGCTTTCCACCAGTGCAATGCATCTGATCTCCACCACTTGCCAGCGCCTGGGTACCTGGGTGCATGTGTATATTGCTGTGTGATGCTGTGTGCAGTCGTGTTTGGATGTGTACCACTGACTCCCCTACCCCTGCACCATGCCTCTGTGTGTGCATGCCCATTGCCATGCATGCCTCTGCCTGTGTGCTGTACCTGTGTGTGTGGGCTTTGCATGGGTTTGGCGCCACCTACCTGCATGCACCATAGTGCTCCTGTGTGATGGTGTCTCGATGCTGCCACGCCATCCTTTGCAGTTGGGGATCCCTCCACCCCGGGGGGGCTGTCCACCACCCTCCAGCCCATTGCCTTCAGTGTCCCTACTACTGTCACCTTCATCAGCCTCAACAGCTATCCCATGGTCAATGGCCATGTTGTGTAGTATGCAGCAAGCCAGGAATAGGCCACAGTCTTTCGAGGGGCTGTACTGTAGGGCACCGCCAGACCTATCTAGGCAATGAAACCATGCCTTCAGCATCCCGAATACATGCTCAATGATGTTTCACTTGCTGGCATGTGCCTCATTGTTGTGTTCCTCTGCTGGGGACGATGGGCACTGATAGGAGGTGAGCAGCCAGGACCTCAGTGGATAGGTGCTGTCTCCTGTGTGGATAATAACATGGCTAGCCCTGTGACATCCTTTGCTGTGCCCCTTGCCTGTCCCTTGTGCCCCTCACCAGCACACCCACCTGCCCTCCCCCATCCCATGGCCTGCTCTGCCCGGCAGCCCTTGCCCATCCCATACTCACCCACTAGGTGACCCCATGGGAATGTCCCCACACTCAAATGTGTGGCACAGCACACAGCTGTGCCAGTGAACACATCATGTGCACTCCCATGGTGTGTGGCACAGACATTAGTGATGTGCCCCTTGGCATCACACACCACCTGGCAGTTCACACTCGGGAACTCCTTCCTATTGGTATAGGCCACACCCTCAGGGCCAGATGGTGTGCAGATGCCCACATGGGTGCAGTCAATGGCCCCAAGCATGCCAGGCATACGTGCTACCCTGTGGAAGTCCTGCATGGTTGCTGTAGGCTCTGCCTGTGTGCTGGGAAAATGAATGTATTCTGAAGCATGTGGCAGCACAGCGTTGAGCAACTGTGTGAGGAGGCATGACATGGCCAACTGGGTTATGCCTGTGATGTCCCCTGTTGGTCTCTGGAAGGTGCCCATGGTGAGCAGGCACATGACAGCTGTCACTTTTGTCTCCACAGACATTGCATGGCTCCGTCTTGTGGATGCCTGCATCTCCTCACTGCACAGCTCACAGAGCTGCCTCAGAAAGGCCCTGTTCAGGTGGTACCATCCCACAATCTCCATGTCTGTGTAGTTCTCAAAGGTGGTGAGGGGGCGGGGCCACCGGTTCTGGGCATACCGCCAACAGGCCCTTCCACGGCCATGTCGTTATTCCTCCTGCCCCCTCATTATGGCCTCCATAAGGAAGGGCACACTATCCATGGCCCTTGATGTCCTGTCTCCCCCTGGGCAGTCAGCTGCTGAAAGCTGTGCCCCACCCTGGTGCACTGCATGGCACTGTGCCTGACTTTCCCTCTCGCTCTCTGTACCCCTTGCTCACTCGCCACTGCCACCTCTGTCCGTCTCCCACTGTGGCTGCCTGTGATAGTCTCTCTGTCTCTCACTGGCTCTGTCTCCCTTGGTCTGTCTTTCTGTCTGTCTGTCCTACGCGTCTCGCTCTCTCTCTCTCTCTCTCTCTCTACCTGGTACAAGTGCTGTCTGTGTGCTTGTGCCCTGTATTTATAGGATCAAGTCTGCTCAGCGCATCCAGGTTTTGCTCCACACTTGCGCCATGGTTCCATGGTTGAAAATCACACTGTGCCGAATATTCATGGGCTTGCCCCCTGCTCTTGCACCTGCATTCATTATAGTTGTGCATTGGCACAATGGGATCTGCACTGCACAATGAATCCCACTAAATATCGCTCCTTGGCGCAAGTCCGCACTTGCATCGGCGCAACTCAGTTGTGCCATGTACAACTGCTTTGAATATCTCAGCCCATAAAGAATTTGTAAAATGTTTCATGCTGTAAGACAGTTTTGAAAAGCTACACACTGCTCCTCAACAGTTGTTAAAGTCTACATCCTGCATGGAGGTTTTTAATATTCAGATACAAATCCTCTGCAAAGGTTTAGAAAATATGCTTGCTGCGTGATGGTTTTGAGAATCTGTATGCTGCAGGAAGACTTTGACAATCTAAGTACTGCTCAATTTTTTAAAATCTTTATGTGCTGCACAAAGATAATTACTTTGAAAGTGTACATGTTGTGCTAAGCTTTGTATTTACTTAGCAAAACTTTAATATGATATCACTGAATGTTAAGGATGATATTTTACTATTTGTGATGAAGAGGTACTGTACAATAGAAAAACAATGGGCCCTATGCATCACAAGCTCACTACACATCACAAAGGGCAGGTACCAATATGCCAAAATGTGTGATATGCACTTGCTAACAGCCGGACATGTGGGACTGGGATTCACTATCTGTGGTTGAATTGATGTGTGGCTCTCTACATCTGCAGAATATGCAATGCCACCTGGGCAGCCCAACCTCTTTTTGGACTATCGGCATTCAAGTCAAAGACCCAAAAAGTCCCATGACCCTTGGGTGCAGGAGATCAATGTGACAGGGTTGAATAAGGCCCTGTCCCATTTGTTATGCAGAAATAGTTTAAATGCAAGGGTTTGTTCTATCCTCTCTGTTTCTGTCTCTTCTCTGTCTGGTTGCACAACCAAATGTTCTTGTGAGACCTAGGAACTGATCACTCTGACGGTTTCGCAATTCTCCACCTCTTGCTATCTCTCTGCCTTCCATTGCTTTTTCTCTCTTTTCTTCCCCCTTGTATAGCTGCAGTTATAAAAAAAATATGTGAATCCCTATGTAAAACTGCTTGTGGAAATGTCACTGATACTGGGATCCCTTTGGTTAAAACTATATATAGTTATAATGTTAAAGTGATTGCAAAGCTATTTGAAACTAAAGGAGTTAACCAGAGATGCTGGTTTGAAAAATATTTCCAGAGCTGTCAAGAAGAGGTCAGTTCTGGGTCACAAAATGTTCTTTTTGCTGCACCTGCTGAAACTGACAAGAACACTGTGTGAGAAGCAGGATGTTCTCTTAACGAGCTTCCTGCAGAGATTTGTTATGAAAAGAGCTGCAATGTTTTGCAAGAGGGAGAGACAGAGACTGAGAGATTGAGATTGGAAATTGAGAAGAAAACCTCAGAAGAAGAACTCTGCTTTCTATGTTTGTACTGCCATTGTAAATAGTAATACTGAACTATTTTTATTTTTATTTTGCTGTTATTACATAGAAACATACAAACATAGACATTGATGGCAGATAATGACTACTTGGCCCACCCAGCCTGCCCATTTCTCTACCTATTGGATAAGCTGCAGATCCTAGTTAACCAACAGCCTACTTCCTCTTACCCCCACTATAATTGCTTTATGTCTGTCCCATGCATTCTTGAATTCCCCCACTGTTTTTGACCCAATGACCTCCTCAGAAAGGCCATTCCATGTGTCCACCACCCTCTCTGTGAATAAATACTTCATCACATTGCCCCTGAGCCATCCTCCCTGCATCTTCAAACTGTGCCCCCTTGTTCTTACACATCTCTTTTTCTGAAAGATGCTACCCTCTTGGACTTTGTTGATTCCCTTGAGGTACTTGAAAGTTTCTATCATGTCCCCCCTCTCCCTCCTTTCCTCAAGGGTATACAAATTAAGCTTCTTTAGTCTCTCTTCATGTGGTTGCTGGGGCAGATCCTGCACCATTTTACTTGCCCTCCTCTGGGCTGCCTCCATCCTGTCTATGTCCTTGTGGAGATGAGGTCTCCAGAACTGCAAGCAGTACTCCAGATGGGGTCTCACCAACTGTCTGTACAGAGGGATGACAACTTCCTGTTTTCTGCTGGTGATGCCTCTCCCTATCCATCCCAGTATCCTCCAACCCTCCTTACTGCCTTCTCACATTGCCTGTCTACCTTTAGGTCACATGATATGACTACCCCCAGGTCCCTTTCCATTTTTGTTGTTGTTAATACCTGTTTCCCAGGTGCATTACTTAGCCTTTCTTTGCATTGAATCTAAGCTGCCATACTTTTGATCATTCCTCCAACCTTGTCAAGTTCCTTCTCATCCTTTCCACCCCCCCGTGTATCAACCTTGTTGCAGATCTTTGTGTCATCTGCAAAAAGGTATACTTTTCCTTCTAGTCCCTATGCAATGTCACTTATAAAGACATTAAAAAGGACCAGCCCCAATACTGAACCCTGTGGTACCCCGCTAGTAACCCCCTTCAGAGTGCACTCTGTTTGTTATTACCCTCTGCATCCTGTTGTCCAGCCATTTTTTTACACAGGTTACCACCCTGGGTCCCACTCCCAGGCTGGCTAACTTGTTTATTACTCTTTGGTGTGGGACTGTGTCAAATGGCTTGCTAAAGTCTAGGTAGGCCATGTCCACAGCCCCTTCCTGGTCTACTACTTTGGTCACTCAGTCAACGAAATCTATTAGATTCATCTGACATGACTTTTCCACTGTGAATACATGCTGCCTTTGGTCCTGTGCCCCACTGGCCTCTAGGTAATCAACAAGTTTTTCTTTCAGAAGTGATTCCATCATTTTCCCTACCACTGAGGTCAAACTGACAGGTCTGTAGTTTCCTGCCTCTACTTTTTAATAAAATGCTATTTGTGAATTTTGAAATTGCTCCTGGTTTTCCTATGCTTCCTGACCTGTGCCTCGATGACAGATGGTGTCAGCCTAAGTAGGATTTATGCTGTGCATACTCTAAGCCAGGAGTTTTGTGCATGGGTTCTAGACATAGTACCCAAGAAGCATAGAAAAAAGGTATGGATTCTGCAGGAAAGAGAAAAAGAGATTCAACATTTAGAGGCTCAGAGAAAAGAAGAGATGCAGTGACAGGAGCAGCAAAGAAGAGAAGAGATGCAGCGATGGATGGATGCTTTACAAGTTATCAAAGCTGGAGGATCTGGCACTGGTCCAGCAGAGCAACAAGACACAAACAACTTAAAATACATTAAACTTACAAAGTTGAGTCCCTCAGATGATACTGAAGCATACCTGACAACTTTTGAAAGGGTTGCCACAGTCAGCCAGTGGTCAAAACAGCAATGGGCAATTGGACTGGTACCTTATCTGACAAGGAAAGCCCAACCAGCCTACAGCAATATGGATACTGTGCAGTCAGAAAACTATGACCTGGTGAAAGAGAGGTCTTTAAAAGATATGACATCTCAGGAGAAACCTACAGGCAGAGATTTTGGTCTCTGAGGTACAACTCAATTGACAATCATTGAGAAGCCTCCACCCGACTCAAAGAACTTCCTATGAAATGGCTCTGACCAGAGGCCAAAACACTCTCACAGATCATCAAAACATTTGTAATGGAGCAGTTTATCAACATCCTACCCACAAGTGTACAGCTTTGGGTAAAAGAACACCAACAAGAAAGCAGGGAAAAAAGGCTGTTTCTTTGGCTCAAGACTACCAAATGGCCAGACAGACACCACAGCAGTGAAGTAACAGCCAGTCACCTGTAAGACACTCTTTTCCCATTTAAACTCCAAGTCTGATAAGAACTCTGGTGGGGGTAACAAATCTGCACCAAAACACTTTATTTGCTATAGCTGTAATGAGCCAGGTCATATTGCAAGAAATTGCCATAGTAAGAAGAGTGACACTGGAGCAGATTTATCCTTAGCAAATTAGGGCAAGTACTGAACAGATGTCAATGTATGAGATAAGACTGAGAAAGGACTTATAGATTCGGGAAGCAGACAGACTCTAGTGCATATTGAAGTGCTGGGAAAACAATGTCCAAAAGGACCAGGTGCTGGTGTTATCTGCACCCATGGGGACACTCAATACTAGCCCACCAGCCAAGTGACTCTGACTATTAATGAGGTGTTGCACCAAATGAAAGTTAGAAGCAGAATGTTCCCTTAAAGAGCTCCCTGAAAAGACTTGTTATAAAAGAGCTGTAATGTTTTGCAAGAGGGAGAGACAGAAACTGAGAGACTGAGATTAGAAATTGAAAAGAAAAACTCAGAAGAAGGACTTTGCTTTCTATGTAGAGCCATTGTAAATAGTTATACTGAAAAATTTGTATTTTTATTTTGCTGTTATTAATAATAAAATGCTATTTGCGAATTTTGAAACTGCTCCTGGTGTTCCTATGCTTTCTGACCTGTGGCAAACAGTGAAGTTTAAACTCAGAAGAAGAACTCTGCTTTCTATGTTTGTACTGCTATTGTAAATAGTTACACTGAACAATTTTAATTTTTTATTTTGCTGTTATTAATAATAAAACTACTGCTCCTGGTTTTCCTATGCTTCCTGACCTGTGCCTTAATGACAATCATGGTGCACAAAACTCAAAGTTGGACTGCTGTCTCTCCTCTTGCCCCCCCAACAGAAGTCACTCTGTTTTTTTACAGACCAGAAAGGGTACTGTGAAAAGTATTCCAGAAGTTACCTCCTTTTCTATGTTGGGTTTTAAGGCTATAAGTAAATTAAGTTACTACACAAATTTCTTAAAAAGTAAGGACATTTATGTATGAAACACCAGACCTGTGTGGCATGACTCTGGAGATGTTCCAAAAAATTAGACTAGGACTCCTACTGAGTATCCATACTTATAAAACTAGCCTCTGCACTATGTTTCTCCATTTGCTGGCTTAGCCATAAATGGTCCTTTCTCATTGCCATATGAATACACTGTTGATACATTCTCAGTTTAGACATATTTTGTGGGTGTCTTTGTTTGCCCAGCTCCTGGTGCCATCCTCACATGCAAAGAGTGTGACATCATGCCACTAACCAGAAAGAACTCAGGAGATGTACCCTGCTTGCCCACTGGTCATGAGGGTAGGGAAGGGGATTGGGGATTAGGGTTGCTATATATCTATCTTTAATATGTTGGCCCTGTATGAGTTATCACACCTTTGATTCATGGCCCTGTACCTGTAGACAGTCCTTGAGTCATGAAGGTAGGAGACATGGTAGAGTGGGGGGGAGTTAGACATAACAACCCTTGCAGCACATTTCAAATGTTGTGAGCATTGTGATTGCAACCCTAATAATGTATTTCCAACCTTTTGTAGTTTGAGTTTTGTGAGGTAGCAACTGTAATGAGCATTAAAATATTTGTTGCCATATACGGTATATAGGTTCCACCACACTGCTTCAACAACATAGTTGTCAACATCCACCACAGTGACAGAAATTTGCCAACAGCGACCTCGTCGACTGGCAAATCTATCGATGGACCACCATGGTGCCCCAAGCACCAGGGATTTTCTACATTGTTTGCGGGGAGCTGTGCCCCTGCACCCCCCATATGGAGAGCTCTTCCCTTGCACCGCCTGAATGTATAGATAATCAACTCTGGAGAGTGATTTACTGGGGAGAGCTGCCAACACCAGGAATCATTGTATACATACAGTGCTCTAACAACCCATTCAACACTGTGGATATCGAATGGGTTGTGTTGCTGTTTGGGGTTCGCTGTTGCAATGGTATACCATATATATATATATATATATATATATATATATATATATATATATAGTATGTATGTATATACTGTAGATTATATATATATATATATATATATATATATATTATTTTTTCAAAAACATCATTAATGCACAGTTAGGGTAACTTAATGCCACAAAAGTAGGGGAATATGGCATTAGGGCTTCCAATCCTAGCTCCCTACCCCAACCCCCAAGCATTAAAAGGAAAAAAACATTAAGGTTTAGGGTCTCCAGAGTTTTGGCGAATCAGTGATGGGGTCTTCCTTGGGGTTGTCAACCTAATGCTCACCCTTCACCCAGCCCATAGCCTTCTGTCTAAAGCACAAGGTACATCTCCAAGCCAGTATCTCATACTGATACACTCCTCAAAGGTAGAGAAGTATGTCTCACCACATGTTGCCAACACAATCTATTGTAGCTTTTTTCATGCAGGGCCCACAAGTCCCTGTATGAAGTAAGGAGATCATGTCTGGCCTTGTTTGCTCAGGAACATGGTGGGCATAAGGGTTGATAACCCCGAGGAAGACCCCACAACTGATTTTCTTTTTGAGATAGTGGAATTGTATCCCCATTCACACAGGTCCCTTTGGGATCTGTGTGGACAGGTGCAGATGTGCAGGCCCTTAGAGCCCTGTGCCATGAAAAGACTCTGCTGGCCTACAGAAGTGCAGAGCCTGGCATATTCACTCTTTAGACATTCACTCTTTACACATTCACTCTTTAGACATTCATTCTTCACACATTCACTTTTTACACCGTCATTTTTTGACCCAAATTTTCAAAATACACATTTTAGGACTGCCTTTACAGACATGACACGTAGCATTCATTGTATAATGGCCAAAATGTCATATCACACCAGAAGTGTGAAAAGACATCTCATCCAGGATTTAAAAAATGTGTCATGTTTATGACGTGGTGTGGAAAAATGGCTAAGGTTGAAAGTTTGGAGTCAAAATATTGAAAATTAGTGAAGCTGTGAGTGAATGTTAAAATACTGCAACGTTCAGTCATAACCTCGGCATTTTACCTTATTTGTACACCAATTTTTTTTTCAGTCTTTGGTAACCAGGTAAGGCCCACTAGGCACAAGTGCCTGTTTTCAGGGGTGACCTGGGAGCACTGGGTGGTTAAACTTGCTCAGTGTCACACAGTATGCAAGTGGAGATTGAGAGAAATTGCCAGCATAGCTTTCTTACTACCCCACCTCATGTTCAAATCCCCAGTGAAACATGATTCTGAACCACTGAAACCTCATTCATATTTTGACCAGGAATTTAAAAATGACAGCTGTCACATTCACGATGCCAGGCCAGTAGGCATGTAGCCACATTTGCATCTTGTAAACCTGAGTTCACACCCGCAATTGTAAGAGAAAAGGCTGTACGAGAGAAATGGAAAAAGACAGAAGTTGGTGCTGTGGCAGCCTCAGAAATCTGCACTGACATGAACACAGCCAGGGTTTAGAAATCCTGATACAGTATGGGGCCCCAATACCTGTTGGTACCATAGAGCCAGCCTTGAGATGTGTAGTTTTTAATGATTAGCTGGCAGTAAAGCCTAGAGGTTAATACAATCTTAAAGATGGATTATTTTTACTAACAGTTTGAAGTATAAGTGTGATAACTCACTAGTTTCAATGCACATACAAAACAATTATTATACATGTAGAAAGTGCTATAAAAACACTTTAAAACACACTTAATAAAACAGATGATTTCCTATTTAACCTACAGTCAATGGAGGGTCAAGATCCTCGGTGACATCATTTCCTGTCAGGAGCCTAAAACATATGGCTACCTCCAGCCCTTAATTACAGACTGGTTTACATATGAATAACTCTGGACTGCAAAGACTCACAGATAAACACAATAGCTCAGTCAAATTAGCTTTTTATGGTCTTTCAGACATTGAGAAACACTGTTGATGACAGTTCCCCTTTAAGCATGTAAAAGTTGTGTGTGTCAGAAAAACATGAACTTTCATGGACATCAAATATGACATAGAACCATTAATACCTGAAGATGATTTGAGTGAACGTATTCATGTTTCATTTTCCATTGGGTGTTTTATTTACATGTATTTTGTATGATACTGTATTTTGTTTAAAACTTCATTTTCTAGAAACATTTTAATGTCTTTAAGTTTAGTTTAGTTTTTATTTCACATAAAACTACTTAGGCAGAGCCTATTTTTACAGAGTTTAGAGTCAGGTACAACAAACAGGGGGACATTTTTTGTAATCCATGCATTACAGGGATCAAGGAAGCACACATCAACCATTTTATATCTTGTAACACGAAGTATGCAGTTTATGCCATGTGGTGCTCATGTGACCTCACTTACATTGGACAGACCACTAGAATTTTGAAGGAATGGATCCAGGAGCACATCAGGGACATAAAGAAACTGGATGTGGTGCATCCATTAGGAAAACATCTAAGTGATGTAACAGATCGAAAGGAACACAGCATTCAGTATATGGGTATAGACCATGTACCATTCAGACAAAGAGGTGAAAATAGAGGTTTACTTTTGGACCAAAAGGAATCCATGTGGATATTTAATTTAAAATCACTGACACCAAATGGATTCAATGACTACATGGAGTGGCAACCCCTTCTTTGAATTAGTCCTTGTATAAGAAAATAAAATCTCCAGGAATTGCAACTCGTCATCTGAATTTTATATTTGAAGTTGATAATGAATTAATTATAAAAACAAATTTTCTAGTAACCATTCAGGTAGCCCTTACTATATTAAATAGCAATATTGTGATAATAATATTTTAGCAAATTAATGTATAAGGGCTATCAAGATAAATTGATTTTAATCATAAATGAAATATTAGTTTTCCTAATAAAACACACTTTTTGTGTTTATTACTCCCCCCCCCACACTCACATCATAAATATTGAGCAAACAAACTTATATTTAAACAAATGTATTATTATGTATGTGAAAGGGTGTTTAATAGTGATTTTGGTGTCACCACCATTGGTTGATCTGGTCTCCTTTTAATTAATGGAAGTTATCCAAAACATAAGAAAAATTAAGGAGAAAAATGATTATTTTAAAGTGCCAGCACAGATGACACCTTATTTGTCACTAAAGAAAGCAGGAGTTTGTGGATGGAATTGTATCATGGTGATTCTAATTCTTTATTTAATTAATTGATTGTATATGAGATTCATGTGTAGCACAGATATTATATTTAAATACAATGATGAAGTTGTGAGAAGCACCCCTGACAGAGAGGTATTGCACCTGGAAGCGTTGGGCTGGTGTATGTCTGTGGCTTGGAACCTGTATTAAATGTTTGTTGTCAGACAAAAGGTACTGTCACTGCATTTTATTCAAATTTTTCACAGTAAAAATTTAAAACTGATTCATTGAGTGCTGGCCTTCTTTTACCTATTAAGAATGGTACAGGATGACTCAATGGCTTAGACCCCCCCACACACACACACCTGGCCAGCTGCCATCTGAGTGACAGTGACTGAGTATGCACACTATGTTTCTACTGAAGAATCAGTTTGAATTTGATGCACTAGAGTTCCTTCTGATGTTTCTCATTTCACTTGTCACAATAAATGCCTGTTATTTCATATCCAGCTTGGTATATATTTTTATATGCAACATAGTTTTGCGTATTTGCAACCCTTCCCTACACTGCTGCTGAAAGTTCACATTTGTAGATTTGTTTTTATATTTGCTGCTTTTCTGAATTTGAAGAAAAGAAAAAAACTTAGCTTTCTGATATTATTTGTGCAATAATTATATTACCTTTATAAACAGGATTTCTTTTAAGACATGTATAATTATACTTGACAGAACATTTATAATATCCGAGGTTCTACTTTGCAGTTGCTAAGCATGTTAAAGTTGTGTGTGTCAGAAAAACATGGACTTTCATGGACATCAAATCTCAGATAGAACCATCAATACCTGAAGAAGATTAGAGTGTATATATTCATGTTTCATTTTCCATTGGGTGTTTTATTTACATGTATTGTACTTGTCTGTTGACTGGCATTTTGTATGATATTGTACTTTGTTTAAAGCTTCCTTTTCTAGTAACATTTAAATGTCTCTTAGTTTAGTTTAGTCTAGTTTTTATTTCACATAAAACCCTTTCAGCAGAGTCTATTTTCACAGGGTTTAGAGTCAGGTACAACAGAGGACAACAAGTAGAGAGTAAATTACAAGTACACAATACAACATAACTAGCACTACATACTTTTTCAACACAGGTGAGGCAATGCTGTACAAGTGGAGTTAGTACAGTAGTTAACAGTACATGGGTGTCATGTTGAGATTACATAGTGAGTAAAGTGCAGCGTACATAAATACACTAGGGCTAAATCAGATGGTCAGTGGGACCAATTGCATGACCCAGGTGGAGTTGGGGAACAGCCTGGAGTTGAGGTTTAACCAGTTCATGCTCCTGTATAGCACACAGGTGTGTATGTCATGTTTTGGGCCAAGCACAAAGTGGCAGGCCCTACTGAAGAGACCCCTGACTCTAGAAAACACACTGTCTTTCGCAGAGCCATAAACCACTACTCCATAATCAATTATGCTTGTGATGAAGCACTGCACAAGTAGTTTCTTAATCTTTGGGAGGAAGTTGTTTCTATGCCTGTACAGTAGTTCTAGCCTAGAGTTGACTGCCTTGACCAAGAGGACAACATGTGCATTGAAAGACAAAGTTCTGTCAAGGGTAACCCCAAGATATTAAAAACATTGTACTTGTTCAAGGAGGGTCCCAGTTGTGGAGGTAAAGGTTAAGACAGGGGAACTGTGGGTCTTGGTACAGGTGCCAAACAGCATACATTTAATTTTTTTTGTGTGTTCATTACAAGAATGTTGGAGGTGAACCATTCCAGTAAAGTCAGTCTGTAGCCTCAGCTTCAGTTTCTCCAGGCACTTGTCACTGATGACAGCATCATCCATGTAAAGTAATATATTGGTTGACCTGCAGATGGCAGGTATATTATTTATAAATAGGCTGAAGAGAAGGGGTACTGGGGGGGAACATCCTCAGTGACTAACCTATTCTCCAAGACTTCATTGTGGCATTTTACCACTGAGGCTCTACCAGTCAGGCAGCCTTTGAACCAGCTGACTGAGTCTTCAGAAAGTCCCAGATTAAGCAGTTTCTGGCAGAGGAGGGCATGGTTAACAAGGTTGAAGGCCTTGGTAAGGTCTATGTATAGTGACCCAGGCAGTTTTCTTCTGTCCAGAGCACAATGAATTAAGTCAGTGAACTCCGGGGCCCAGATATTCAAAAGAGTTGAGCCATGCGCAATAGGGTTGCGCATGCGCAAGTCCGAATTTGTGCCATTCTGCGATATTCAGCAGGAGGCAGTTGCGCCCCCGAAATCATGCTGAGCAATAGCGCAATGATAATGAAGGCATGCACAACCGAAGGGGGAGGAACCATGCATAAATGGCGCAGTGTGATATTCAAAGACTTGCGCAATGCACAACAGTGGAGCAAGCGGAAGTTGCACCATAGCGGAAATGAGCCAAAATAAAAAGGAGCAAGGAAGAGGCACAAGAACACTACAGGGAAGCCACATGAGGCAGAGGCAGAGGCACACAGACAGGGCAAGTGGCAGGAACAGGGCAGACCAGGGAAAGGCTACTGTTAACAGCCAGGCACAGGGAAGGTGTGGGGAGCCACACAGCATAGAGGCCAGCATAGGCAGGTGTACCCAGTGCAGGGGAGGTAGCAGCCAGAACAGTGGGGGGAATACAGTGACAGCTACCAGGGGGTTGAACACAAGCCAGGGACATGGCCAGTGCCACCTTCCACATGGAGTCCATAATGAGGGGGGGTGAGAAGGTGGGCGGCAGGGGCACGTGGCCGTGGAAGGGCCTGTCGGCGGTATGCTCCCAACAGGCAGTACTGAGCCCGCACCAGCTTTGAGCTGTACACTGATACTGAGATTGTGGGCCAGTATCACCTGAACAGGGCAATTCTGAGGCGGCTCTGTGAGATGCGCAGTGATGTGATGCAGGCACCCACACGATGGAGCCATGCCCTGTCAGTGGAGACCAAGGTAACAGCCTGCATGTGCTTGCTCACCATGGGTACCTTCCAGAGACCAACTGGGGACACCACAGGCATAACCCAGTCAGCCACATCATGCCACCTCACCCAATTCATCAGCGCACTGCTGCCACATGCTGAGGAGTACATCCATTTCCCCAGCACAGCGGCGGAGCGCACAGCAAATATACAGGAGTTCCACAGGATAGCACATATGCCTGGCATGCTAGGGGCAATAGACTGCACCCATGTGGCCATAAGCACACCACCTGGCCAGGAGGGGGGCTGCATACATAAATCACAAGGGCTATGCAAGCATCAACTGCCAGGTGGTGTGCGATGCCAGTGGGCACATCATCAATGTCTGTGCCACGCACCTTGGGGGAGCACACGATTCTTTCATCTGGCACCATTCAGCACTGTGCCACAGATTCAAGAATGGGGACATCCCCACTGGCCACCTAGTGGGTGAGTATGCAAACCGCATGGACAAATATAGGGCCTGGGGGGGCATGGCCAGAGGTGCCATGGGTAGTGGCTTACATGGCCTGGGGCAGGGCGATGCTGATCACCAAACTAACCTCCACCCTCTACACACAGGTGACAGTGGATACCCACTCCATTCCTGGCTGCTCACACCCTACCGGCGGCCTATGACCCCATCGCAGCAACACTACAATGAGGCACACACCACCACACGCAATGTCATCGAGCAGGTGTTCGGGATGCTGAAGGCACATTTCCATTGCCTGGACACCTCTGGCAGTGCCCTACAGTACAGCCCCTCAAAGGCCTGTGGGATATTCCTGGTCTGTTGCATCCTGCACAACATGGCCAACGAATGTGGTATAGCCATACAGGTCAAAGAGGGGGACAGTGATGGGGACGATGGGGACGCCAGTGATGATGGTGATGGGCAGCCCCCCCTTGGCTGACAGGACCCCCAACTGCTTCGGCTGGCACAGCTGCACTGGGACACCATCATGGAGGAGCACTTCAGCCAACCCAGGTAAGTCATGGGGCCATGTGCAACCACCAGTGGCTAAGGCACAACCCACAAACACACAGGAACCCACACTGGGGGTGCATTCCATCAAGGGCAGTGGCAGGGCACAGAGGCATACACACAGCCAGGGATGGGTGAGGATTAACATGCCACACCGAAGGACACACACACACACAATGCAACAAACGTGCACAGAGGTTAGAAGGCACACTGACCCAGAACACACACCCTAGCAACACACATGTCCACAGGCCACCACGCCCACTGCCTGTCCATGTGCGTGTGTCAGATGCTGAGCACCATTGCACTTTGGTGTACAGCGCAATGCAGGCATCATCATGCACACGCAACTGCGGACAGCAGCTGGAAGGGTGTGCAGGTGGACTGTGTGTCCGTGTGCAGGGCCAGATACCCACCCATGCACTGCCCACTGACACACACAATGCACACAGGGCAGCACCAGACAGTAGCCACGCTGGGAGACAGGTCAGTCCCGCGACACAGTGCCACGGCCGCCACAGATGCATGGGCGGCCCCGCCGAGACCCGCCAGTGCTGGCAGGCTGACCACTGGCCTCATGGGGTGGCACCAATGGTCCCCCAGGGGTTCCAGTGTGTGAACACGACCATGCCCGCACAGGGGTCTGCAGCACACCGAACATGCCTGCACCAGGAGTGCTCGGGATGCCCACAGCTGAACCCAGCATCGACAGGGTGGGAGTCACACGTCACCGGGAACGGGGGGTGGATAGTGCACTGCGTGGTGTCTGCGATGCATGGGTACCTGACTGTGTGCCCATTGTGGCCAAGACAACAATGAATGCCTGTGCATGCCTGTCAATGGCAGCGGTCACATCCTCCCGCAAATGGTCCATCTGTGCCATGATCATTTCAGCATCCCTGCTGCGACGCTCCTCTGCCCACTCCAGAGACACACGCAGTGCATCCATGGACATCACAAGCCACATCTGCTGCTGGACCGATGCTCGCAGTAGGCAGGTGTGCTCGTCCAAGAGGTCATCAGCCTCCTTGGCATCCTGTCCCTCAGGGTGTCCAAGGGCCTGATGTTCAGCACCCCTTGAGGGTGGGTGCTGCACACCAGGACCAGGTCTGGACATGTCCACAGGCAGTGCACAGATGCCGCTGCTGAACCCTGTACCCCCAAGCCCAGTGGGTGACTGCTGATGCTGCCCTTCCAGCTGCCGCACCTCAGGGCTCAGTGGTGCCACCGCAGTGGCTGCAACAGTCCCACTGTCCTGAACAGACACCAGTGCTGCCCCACTGGTGCTGACAGGCACAGCCTGGGACTGTGCTGACATGCAGGCCTCCACGGCAGCACCACCCACAGTCATGGGTGCGAATTGCCCTGCTGTGTGTCCATCCTGTGGCACACACATATCACTACTCAAGACGGTCATGTCATCATCACTGGTGCCGGACTCTGCCCCAGCCACAGCCAAAGTGTGCTGACATCCGTGGATGCCAGCCCAACTGGGACACAGGCAGGGCTTCCTCCACACCTGTCACAATGACATCAGTGTGGACAGCCAGGTGGCCCCACTGTCGTACTGATCCACAGATACCTGTGGAGGTGGATGGTCCCACCTCCGACTCCATCCAACTGTCCGCAGTGGACAGGCCCACCACCGCTGACCCAAGCAGATGCTCAGGATCAGTAAGGGAAAGCAAAGTCACGTTACTGTATGTGACCTACCCTGCCCCTCCTAGACAGACCATGACTTACCATGCAGTGATGGGCCACCACCCGTCTGGAAGCCACCACCTGGAACACCCTCAATGGCACTTCGGTGCATGCTTCCAGCAAGCCTGTCCTCCGCTGGGGTGAGCTGTACCACCTCTAGCTGTCCCCCACCTGTTGCAGCACGTGCTTCCCTGATGGCCGCCACTTTCTCCTTTACCCTCCTCCTGTCTGTGCCCATCTTCTTCTTACACTCCTGCACAGAGCGCTGGTGGCTGCCAGGCAGGTTCACGGCACATGCCACCTCCTCACATGCAGCAGCACGGGCCTGAGGGGTGCCCCGCCATCCACCGAGCAGTGGCTCCTGATCCAGGTAGGCCTCGAAAAGGGCCTCAGTTTCGGCCTTAGTAAAATGTGGCCTCCTCCTCCTCCCACCACTGTTGTCCTCCTCTCCAAGAACGTGCTCCGTCATTATGTAGCCTGTAAGAATAGCAGTTGTTACCTGTGACTGTGCAGTCCCATGCATGTCCCTGAATCCATAGTCCACACTCCCAAACAGCATGCAACTCACCAGTAAACTGCAGTAACCAACTATGGACACTGCAACACTTTGTCGCATCTTTATAGCGCAATCCATGGAAATGAGGTGAGGAGCAACTTTAATTAGATGCAAATTGCAGTGCTGCACCATTGAATGGCTGATTTGCATATGACGGCTGAATATCGTGCTGTTGCGCTTTGTGCAATTGTGTTGAACGTGCTGAACCAATGGCGCAGTTCTGTGGCATGCGTAGTACACCTCACTGTGCATGCCCGGGTTGCTGACGCAGGCGTCTGCTGCGCTGATGACGTGCTGTGCACGGTAGGTAATGCAGGGCATGGCCACCATTGTGCCAGTGGTGCTATAGCGATGATCACTACATGGCGCTGTGGCAATGGGCCTTCATAGGCGCAATGGCCCAACTGCCCGATAGTCCGCTGTGGCGCTGGCACACAGGCAGCCAATTGTGCTACACGCATTGTCATCTGATGGTGCTGTGCGTGGCCTTGCGCCATTGACCCTTGACCCTGTACCCGACCTTAACCCCCTTGGCGCCATGCGTCAGGCATAGGTGCACCTCTATCACGCTGTTCGGTAACAGCACGATAGGGAATGGCAGCACTGTACCGCGCAGCATCTGCACATGGAGAACCACGCTGCAGAGCGCCATATTGCCTACTATAGCTATTGCAGTGGCGTGAAGAGCTGCTCCTTGGACAGCCATTGAGCTGGCAAATCTAATGGCCATAGTCGAGCCACACCTTGGGCCTCTCTTTGGGGAGGCTCCCCTGGATAGGGCAAGGACACAGGTGTGGCAGGAGGTGGCCACAGCCCTTGAGGAGGCAACAGGCAGGGGCTGTAGTGCAGAGCAGTGTAGGCACCGATATGGTGACCTGCGCAGGAGGGAGCCCGAGCTACTGGTCCAACTGAGGTCACGTGCCAGGAGGGGCAGGTCCCACATCCAGGTAGGGGTTCCATCAACACACTTTTATCGTCCATATGAGTCACAGTGTTGTATGTGTCCAGCAAATAGGGGAGGGACCGTATGGGGTTGGCCGTGGTGGTGTTCACAGGGTGTGGGGTGGGTGGGTTTGGCTGGGTGGGAGGCCACACTCCTTGGGGCAGGGGGACTTTGCTTTGGGAATGTACTAATGTTCTTCTCTCCTTTTTGTCCCCACAGGCCCGGACGAACTACGCAGAGTGCGTGCAGATGGAGGGGAGTGGAAACCGCAGCCAGGTGGGCTGAGGACCAGCAGTGGCCACCTGACCGGCCCAATGTGGGTGAGTGCCAGACATCCATGATTAGTATTGCATGCTGTGTGACAAGGTGGGCAGCGGGGCATGGCCACCATTCATTGACATCACTGCCATGCACGCCACTTATTACAGTTAACACTGTCCAGTAGCAATGCATGTCTGGGTGTGCATCACTGGTGGTCCATGCGTGCACCAGGTGCATGGCTGTGCCACTGCCTTTGCACCACATAGCCATGTCACTAGACGGCCACTGTGGTGCTGTGCGTGACTTGGCCAGTGGGTGTGTGCAGTGTTCCGCATGGCTGTATGCGCCTGGGTGGGCAGGTCCTGTGGACATGATCACTGTGGGTAGTCTCACACACCATCACAATGGTATGTCCCAAGGCCATATGCCATGCACAGTTGGTGGGCTGTATGGGTTGTGCATTCACACCTGTTGACTGTGCTCCCTTGTTCTAGGTGAGAGACATCTGAGGGAGATAAGAGACACCATGCGGGAGCTCCTGGATCTGGCCAGCGAGACCGTGGCAATACTATGGAGGATAGATGAGTCGGGGGTTCTGTGGTGACACAGAGCCAGAGGGAGCCAGAGCCAAGACCAGTGGAGCCTTCAGTAGTCCCTTAGTCCCTGACTTCCCCTACCCCCCTGCACCCACCCTCACACCCCTTGTATCCCATCCCATTTGTCCACCCCTTCCTCCTACCCACCCCCACCTTTTTTGTGTCCCCCACCACAAACCTGTAAATAGTTTTTATTCATGTACATAGTTGAGTTTTCTATTTTTATAATACATTTGCTTTTATAGGAATACCGTGGTGGTCTCTGATTTGCAGCGGGCTATAGGTGCTCAGCTGCAGTGGTGTGCATGGCATCAGGGGTGGTGCAGTCATGGGTATGTGTGTGTGTCCGTGTGGAGGTGTCTATGGTGTGGGGGTAGATATCAGTCAGTGTCTGTGTTGTGTGTGTTGTTCCCTGTGCACCGGATGACTGTGTGCAGTGGTCCATGGCACGTGCTCTGTGTCCATGGTGTGCCCATCAGCCCATCCATGGCCTGTTCAGCTGACACACATGCCTGTCTGTGACCTGCATGGTCCACTGGCATGTCAGTGGTGGCATTCCCTGCAGGGCGGACACTGTACCCGTCGCTTTGCTGGGTTGCCCATGTCACTGGTGTGGTGCATGCCTGGCTCAGGTGGCACTGTGGGTGACACAGTCATTGTTCCACCTCCATGCTGTGGTTTGTGTGTTGCAGGGGATGTGCCCCACTGTCTGTGGCTTGTGCTCCGGGTGGCTACTGGTGGTGTATTGGTCCATGCTGCCTGCTCAAGGTGGTTGGCACTGCAGTGCCATGGTGGACTGCGGGTTGTGTGTACACGGCTTACATGGGCCCACAATGGGGGCTTGGTTGCCCCACCACTGCGTCCCTGTGTTGTTGTGCCCTTGGGTATGGGTGGGTGTCTGTCCAGACCCTGTGTGGCATCTGGTGTGGTGCATGCTTCCACGCAACACTGTGGGTGTCTGTGATGGCTGTTGTGGCCAGTGGTGGGCCGGGGTGTGTCACTGGGATACTGTGCAGAGCGCTGTACCACTGGTGGTGGTGTCAAGGACACAACCGTCCCATATGGGGTAACTCTTGTGCCAACGCATGGTCGGTCTCTCAGCAGTACCTCGGGGGACTGTGCTTGGTGGCACTGTGTCTGCCATTGTTGCATTGCCGTGTGTTGCAACCTGCTGATGGGTGCTCATGGTGGGGCTGGCTTGCATGGTTCTGTGGTGCACAGGGTTGCATTGACACTATGGGGTGGTGGAATGCATGGGTTTCCTGCTGTGGGGTCACTGCTCATGGGGGTGTCTGGGGTCACGGTGCAGGTGTGCTGTACACTGGGGGGGGATAGTGTGGCACAGGGTGGTCTGCCCTCCTTGTGTGCCAGTCACAGCTTGCCGGTAGGTGTGATGGGGCACCATGGCCAGGCTGTGGGTTGGTTGCTTGTCTCCATGGACCAGTGGTTATTCCAGCCCTCCCCTGGTTGTGGTGTGCTTGGGGTGTGGGGGGACAATGTCTGTTCTGCTGTGTGTTCCTGTGCCCATCTGTGGCATGGGTGGTGGGCCCCTACCTCCTTGATTGTGCAGTTACATTGCTATGCAGCTGGGGGGCATCCCTGGTTGCGCTATGGTGCCTCTGGACTGCTCAGCTGAACATCATTTGTTGTGCTATGGCGCATCAGATCTGCTCAGCTTCCCCTCCCTAGTTGCACTATGGTGCAGGTGGTGCGATATTCAGTCATTGGCTGTAGGCATAATTTGGCCTGCTCCTTTTTTGAATATCGCGTCTCTTGCACATGGGCGCAATAGACTTGCACTTGCTCCTGCTATTGCGCACTTTTTGTGAGCAGTTTGAATATCTGGGCCCAGAAGTACAGTCATTGTGATGAATTATTTTTCTAAATCCATGCTGCGTTTTTGCCAGGAGCTTAGGCTGATCCAGGTACTGAACATGCAATTTAATAGAGGAGGTAAAATGAAGATTGGGCAGTAGTTAGATGGCAGGTTATTATCACTTCTTTAATTACAGGGGTCATGTGGGCTTTTTTCCAGAGCTCAGACATTTGTCCAGTGGAAAAGAACAAATTGAAAATAATCTGTGTGGGGTGGGTGACTTCCCACAGTACCAATTTGAGCAGCTTCATAGCTATGCTGTCTGGGACAAGTCTAGTTTTAATTTTGGTTCTTGCTAGCTAGCCATGCATGTCAGTCCGAGTAAGCCTTTTAAAATAGAACTTCAGTCTAGCAGGATGGTCAGGTGTACCTCCTACTTTGGCACAGTGGGTAAGAAGTCAGGTACGTATGACAATAGATTACTAAAAGATTTGTTAAAGAGAAACCTTCACACTCTTTTAACAGCCCCCAAAGCATGAAGGACCTTACCTGCCCATGTCATTTGGTCCAAAAAGTAGAGTTTTTATAGTCCCCTATTTTGAAAGGGAAGGGATCGTATTTTGGCTCTGTGGAGTCTAGCTGTGATCTCTTTCCACTTTCTGATACTGCAATCTGCCCACTTTTCTGATGTCATTATATGGAGAACATGGTGGCATGCTCCATAGACATGAATAAGGCTGTTTTTTTTTAAATCTGTTTTTCATATTGTAGATGGCCATCATGAACAAATCATGGGCACTGCTCAACTAACAAGTACCTTGTTAGTTGAGCAGTGCCCATGATTCACTTGTGATGTCCATGTACAATAAAAACACATTTTTAAAATTGTTAGTTAAACAGTGTCCATGATTTGTTCACGATTGCCATCTACAGTATGAAAAACAGAAACAGCCCCATTCATGTCTATGGAGCACACCACTGTGCTGTTCGTATAATGACATTAGAAAAGTAGGCTGATCATGGTATCAGGAAGTGGAAAGGGATTGACAGCCCAGCTCCACAGAACCAAAATACAATTCCTTCTCTTCCAAAATATGGGAACATAAATACTCTGCTTTTTGGACCACATGGCTTGTGGGCAAGTAAGGGTCCTTAATATTATTTCATGTGAGCACCAGGAAAAGTGCTCTTTAAAGTAGACTCCTTAAATTGTGGTGCCACCAGCTACAATGGAGATGGGAGAAGATTTTTGGGGAGTTTACCATGATTTCGTTGATGATGCTCCATAGTTGTTTAGGATGGTTAATGAGTTTTTTTGTTGGGTTTTGTAGAAATAATAATAATTCTAAACTTTATTTGTTTAAAGCGCAATTCAAAGAATATCAAAGTGCTTTTACAGAGCAAGTTAAAACAATAAATAATTAAAATCATATAAAATAACAAAATTCTTAATTAGAAATCAGGGTAGGTCAGAGAGAATAGAAAAGTTTTCAAAGCAGATTTAAAGCTCTCCACAGTCAGGCACCCCCTTATCAGAAGAGGTAGAGAATTCCACAGGTTGGGGCCACAAAAGCAAACGCACGGGCTCCAGAGGTCTTCAAGCAAACCTTGGGAATCTCTAGCAGTCCCTCTTCAGCAGAGCAGAGGAGTCAGAGGGGGCAGTAGGGACAGAGGAGCTCTTGCAGATAACCCAGTCCCTGTCCATGTAGGGCCTTATAGGTTAGCAAACCAAACTTGAAGGTGATCCGCAACTGAACTGGCAGCCAATGCAGGCCGCAAGGCACAGGTGTGACATGGCTAGATCAAGATAGCTCAGTCAATAACCTGGCTGGACCATTCTGCACCAGCTGCAAGTGGTGGATATCAACCCTTGGGAGCCCTAGGTATAGGGTGTTGCAGTAATCAAGGCAGGAGGTCACAAATGCGTGGACCAGTGCCAAAAGGTCACCGGATGGAACAAGGTGCTTAATCCAGGAGATATTCCTCAGATGATAAAAAGAGGTCTTGACAATAGATGACACCTGGGACTTCAGGGTCAAACCCTCATCAAAAATAATGTCCAGACTCCGCACCCATTCAGAGGACGTCAGCTGGCAACTGCTAAGCAAAAGCCCAGAAGCCTGCCCTGTGAGGACCCCTCTACCCAGTGACCTGAGTCCACCACCAAAACCTCAGTCTTGTCATGGTTCAGCCTCAGCCAGTTGGCACTCATCCAGTCCTGAATCTCAGCAAGGCAGTTGTTAAATACCAAGACTGCATCATCCAGGTCAGGCACAAAGGACATGTATAACTGAGTATTATAAGCATTGCAGTAAAAACTCAAGCCGTACTGCTTTGGCTTGGCTTCCTTGATGCAGACTTTAACAGTGTTCCGGAGCTCCTCGTACTTTTGGAGGTATTTGTTTTGGCCAAGTTCTGTATACAGAGCCCATGCTCTGTCATGTTCTCTGGTCAAGGATTTGATAGCAGAAGTAAACCAGGTTTGGGAGTTTCCTTTTCTAATGAGGATCTTGAAAGGGACAACAATGTCACAGATTCTTTTAAACTGGAGAAGGAAATTCTTCAGGGCTGAATTAACATCTCATGTACTGGAGAAGAAAGCCCAATTAACTTGTTGCAGTAGGACTTGGAAATAAGGGAGCTTGTGGGTGAGGAACACTGGGGCTTTGATGTTGGAGGGCTCACCTTTGCTCCCCTTGTTGGACCATCTGATGGTTACAGGGGAGTGGTCACTAAGGAAGTCAGACAGGATTGCACAAGAGATGACCCTATCAGGGTGACTGACTAGGATTCAATCAAGCAGACTGGCTGTGCCTGTTTTATAGTTTACCCTGGTAGGAGTGGAAATGTCCTGAGTTAGGTATGTACTGGCCAGTTTGTCTTTGTACACCTCATTATTACTTGCAAGATAGTTGCAGTTAAAAGCACCTAACGCAATTTTTTCATGTGGCAGATTTAAACCAGATACAGCAATAATGAAGCCTTCAAAGTCAGCAATGACATTTTTTGGCAATATATATACCATTAGAAGGTTAAGATTTTTTTGCCCTTGAGACTCAGTCTTCAGTTAGCTGCAAGAAGTTTACAGCCTGTAGGCTCAAGAGCAAGGGGGAATCTGCCAGATTTAAGAAAGGACTTTATGAATAAGAGACATCCACCCCCCTTTTTTTAGAGCCCCGTCTTATCTGAGCAATGTGTGGGTGTTAATGTTAGTCTCTTTGTCTGGGATCCTATTGGTGAGCCAAACCTCTGTGACAGCCATAGCATCAAACTGGGAGTTTGTCACCCAGTGCTTAAATTCATCCAGTTTGGGCATAACACCTTCCATGTTCACATAGGCCACTTCTAGATATCCTCTAAAGGATGTTAGAGGTGTATCAGGGCCAGGATTCTTATGCACGTTGCCTCCCGTGATTAATAGGAGCAGTAACACGTGTCTGATTACAAAGTACAGCTTAAATGTTTGGGAGGATAATACACCTCTCCTGTTTTTTACCTTCTGCGTTATGCAGCTGGATTGCCAGAGGAATTTTAGTAAAGTATCTCCAGCATGGCCTCAATCATTAAGTGGGGATGCTGCACACCAAGTTATAGGGAACAACGTTCAGTGGGTTCAACAGATACCTGGACATGTGTATTTGTACAGTGGGCAGGAATTATAATATCAGACCACACAGAGATCAGGAAAGAGATAGTGGTTGCTGGCATGTTAATAGTTACTACCAACAAAACAGCTAAGGCCATAAGATCTGTGCTACAGATGTTACTAGGGAAGGTGATTATTGTATACTAGAGGAGAATAAGATGAGGTGAACTTGCACATTTGAAGAATATCATTTGGCAATGGCAATTTTATTTATATGGCATCCAATCCCTGAGGCTCTGAGCACCTTAAAATAAAAACAAAATAGCAATATTTATAATACAAGCTAAAAAGTATTTAAAATCAAGAATCCTGGGCAAAACAGAGATTAAAAACATGAGTTTTCAAAGATTCTTTAAATATGGCTAATGAAGGAGCACCTCTCACTTCTTAGGGAAGGGTGTTCCAAAGAATCAGGGCCTCTACACTGAACACCCTATCGCCTGAAAAATTTTAACCAGGATCTGGATATGGAGAGAAGGTCTTCATCCACTGACTGGAGGGCATGACCAGGAGCATATGGCATCAGGAGGTCTTGCAGGTAGTCTGGACCTAGACTGTGCAGGGTCCTATATGTTGACAAGTAAACCTTGAAGCTAATGCACCACCTGACCAGAAGTCAGTGGAGAGCATGGAGAACTGGCATGATATGCTCTGATTGAGATGTCCCAGCAACCAGCCAAGCTGCCACATTCTGAACTAGCTGCAGGCAGTGCATTAGCCCCAGGTAGACAGTATTACAGTAATCCAGCAAAGATGAGACTAAGGCATGCACTAGTGTTGCCAGATCAGTTGGTTCAAGATAGGGCTTGATCCGGGCAATATTATGAGGATGATAATAGCCACTGCAGACAACAGCCGACACCTGAAATTCCAGAGTCAGCTCAGAGTCCACAATGACTCCCAGATTCTTCACCCTATCTGCAGCATGAAGAGCCACACCATCCAACAAAGGAAGGGCTACACTACTGGTTGTTGCTGTGGAACCAGACCGACCTGACTTTACCAATAACACCTCTGTCTTGGATGGACTGAGCCTAAACCAGCTAGCCACCATCCAATCCTGGATTTCTCTAATGCACTCTCCCAGTTCTAGGATGGCAGCCTTGTCATCAGGAGCACAAGACAAATACAGCTGGGTGTCATCAGTATAATAATGAAACACTAAGCTGTAGTGTGTAATGACCTCCTCCAAGGGCAACATGTACATGGTGAATAACATGGGAGCTAGAATTGCCACCTGAGGCACACCACAGTGGAGCACAGCACTGCTCAGAGTAAAGGAGTCAAGTGCCACCTGTTGCATCCTACTGGCTATGTAGGATTCAAACCACCACAACACTGTTCCCGAGAGTCCGACATAATGTCTAAAGTGAGCCAGTAGCACCCCATGATCCACCATATCAAATGCCAATGAAAGGTCTAGTAGAACAAGGATAGAATGACATGTGCTATCCCTTGCTAAAAGGAGATCATGGTGCACCCAGATTAAGGCAGTTTCCATACCATGAGAGGCCAAAAACCAGATTAGAAGGGCTCATAGATTTCATATGTCTCCAGGTGTTGTTCTGGCTGCAAAGTCATCCTCTTCTTGATCAACTTCCCATGAAAAGGAAGGGTCGAGATGGATCTGTAATTGGAAATACTGTATCATCATGGTCCAAGGAGGCCTTCTTAAGGAAAGGCTTCACCACTGCCTTTTTAAGGACAGATGGAAAGATATCCTCTTGAAAAGAGCACCTGACAATCCCTACCAAAGTGGACTGAGTGAATCCCAGCATTCTAAAAGAAGTTTGGTTGGCCCAGGCTCCAATGCACAGAAGGTGGGTCACAGGCTAGAAACCACTTGAGAGACATCATCCACTGAAACTGTCTCAAACTCAGCCCACAAAAACAGAGCCTACAACCCATGGGGATTGGACACTGATAGCCAAAGACACAATGCTTGGGGAAATCCCAGTGTGGATGGGGACACCTTGTCTTAAAAGAACCAATTTAACTCCTTGCATTTTTCATAAGAAAAGGATCTGTAAGACTGCAGACAGACCGGATTTATTAGTCAGTCCATAGTATTGAAAAGCTGAGCCAGCTGGTTCCTTCCAGCAGCAATCACCTGTGACAGGAACACCGACTTTTTCAGGGTGATTTCCCACTGATACTCACCATAGTGAGTCCTCAGTGCCAGTTTTGTCCTCCTCCGAGTGGGATCTCAACCAACAATGCTCCAGACTCTGCCCCTTAGTTTTATTCCTCCTCAGGTCCACATCATACCAGAGTGACCTGAGGTGTGAGATCAAAGGGCATACACAGACTGGTGGTCCCACCCCCATCTCCTCTTATCCGCAGGCAAAAAGCATATCACCACGCCCCGGCCAGAGCTGTTGTCCTCTTACTACTCTTAACAGGCAATATCCACCCTAACCCTGGCCCCACCCTGACCTGCCCACCAGGTGGAGCCCCCGGTCTGAATATTGCCTCCATGAATATATGCAGCGTCTTGAAAAAATTTGACTCCTTCCAATGCTGGGTCACGCTGCACAAACCTGACATCATTGCGCTGGTGGAAACGTGGCTATCTAAATCCACCCCTGACACCTTTATCGCCTTCCCCGGCTACACCCTCTACCGTGAGGATCGAGTAACCAAACGTGGGGGTGGCTGTGCTATCTACACCAGGGACTCTCTCACTGGGCTCGCCCTCCCTGCTCTGGACCTTGTAAGTGGGGCACAGGCCCTTACCATTAAGCTTACCCCAGACCCCACCAGGGCACCCCTTTATCTCACCGCTGCCTATATACCACCCAGGAACCAAAACCCAGCACTATTATCATTAACTGACTATCTTGCCACCTTCCCTCACAGTGCTGAACAAGTCATTGTGGGGGACCTTAACGTGAACTGGCTGAGCCCCTCCTCCACCCCCACCCGGGACTCCTTCTCAGCCCTTGATCTAACACAACTAGTCTCCCAACCCACTAGAGTGAACCCTATGAGAGGTACCAGCACCCTCCTAGATGTCATCATCACAAACCGCCCCCCAAAAATTCTGGACATCCAAGTCCTCCCTGATTCACTCAGTGACCATTCCCCTGTCCTGTTCCGCTGGATGGCCACCTCACCCCGACCCACTGCCCAGTGCTTGCCCCGTCGGTGTTTCAGACTGTGTGGTCTGAAAAACCTCAAACAATATCTTGCCCAACAAGACTGGTCCCCCATTCACCGCGCTCCTGATATAGACACTGCCCTTGCCTTCTTTACCCAAACCTTTAGTAAAGCCTGTGACCTCTTTGCTCCCCTCTCAGCTGTGCGAACCAAAAAACATAACCTGCCCTGGATTTCTCCTGCCCTTTTACAGCTGCTCAGGCATAGGGATAATTTATGGCACCTTACCATAGAAACTGGGCGACAAGCAGACAGACAGGCCTACAACACTGAGTGGAATAAGTGCACATGGGCAATCAGGAAAGCCAAGGCCGACCACTATCAGGCCACCCTCACTGCCTCCTGGGGGTGCTCCCGTACTTTCTGGGATAACGTCAAACAATTGAGTGGGAATGCTCGCTCCCCTCCCCCATCCCAGATTATTACTGACAACACCACCATAACGGACCCTGCAGACATTGCAAACCTCCTAAACACCTCCTTTACTGACCTTAGCCCTATCCTCCCCAGTAACTTCTTTGACCAACCTCCCTCCAAACCTGCCCCTGCCCTCCAACGCCCTTTCTTCTACCTGCGTAGGGTTACTGCCCAGGAAGTCAGACCGCACCTGACCCGTGCACTAAAAGGCAACAGTCCCGGTGACAACCCCCTGGACAACAGAATTCTCAGGCTGGTACTGGATCAGGTCCTTACCCCACTCACCAGCCTTCTCAACAAATCCCTCTGCCTGGGACAATTCCCCACTACTTGGAAAACTGCCACTGTTACTTCTATCCATAAAAGGGGTGACAGGTCCTTTGCTGGGAACTACCGACCTATCTCCATACTCCCACCCCTCTCCAAAGCCCTTGAAAAACTGGTTGCCATGCAAATCACCGAATACCTGACCAAACACAACATCCTCTACCCTGAACAGCACGGATTCCATGCAGGACACAGTACTAGCACAGCTCTTGTTGAATTCTCATCATTCCTACACTCCTCCATGGACACAGGCTCCCTAGCCGGGGCCGTGTTCCTCGACCTATCAAAGGCCTTCGACATGGTCTCACACCCCCTCCTACTGGAAGCCCTCTGTCACTCAGGCTTTGCAACTGGGCCACTTGCCTGGTGCTCCAGCTACCTATCCGCTCGCTCCCAACGTGTCAATATTGGTGGGACACTTTCCAATCCATGTCCTGTCCTCTCTGGGGTGCCACAGGGCTCCATCCTGGGACCCCTACTCTTCTCGCTATACCTTAATACCCTGCCCAGTGCATGCATGGGAAAATTCTGCTGTGCGCAGATGGCCGTCATCTTCGCCACAACCGTAACCCCTCCTCCTCCAGGATTCCTGCAGCGTTCCTATAATGATGCTGAAACCTGGTTTAAAGACATAGACTGGTCATAAATCTTAAAAACTAAAACCATGCTCTTGCCCACCCCCAAAACAGCATTCAAATCTCCTCTCCGTATCCTCTCCTACTCCAAACAGCAACTGAGCAAGTCCACTCCTATAAGTACCTAGGGATCTCCTTTGACTCAGCCCTCACCTATCACACCCACATCGATGCACTTGCCTCTGCTACCAATATATGGCTCATGTATCTTATACACTACAAAAACTATCTCCCCCGATGCCCTCCAGCTTGCAGTCACATCCTCCATATTATCCCTAGTTGACTATGGGCTACCTGTCTCACGGTGCTGCCAACACGACTGCCCTAAACAAACCACCTCCTGCATTAAACAAGGCATGCAGGCTTATCACAGGGGCCCCTATTCGATACATACGTGTCAGCTTTATGACATGGCAACAGTACTAAACCTCGACGAATGGCTGCATTATCAAACTTGCCTTATAGCTAAAAAACCCTGCAAGGACTGTCACCACCCAGGCTGACAGCCTCCCTCCTCCTAGCCCAACCCCTAGTCAGTACTCGGACCTCCTGCAAGGCCACCTTCCTGGTTCCTCGATCTAGGACCTCACATGGACAGAGGTCTTTTCGCCATAGAGCCCCTTCTTGGTACAACACGCTCCCTCTCTCCATCTCAGAAATCCCCACTATCTCCAAGTTCAAAACTGCGCTCAAAAACGAGCTAATCAACATGCGCTGCTGCACCTGTGCATATCGGGTGTACAACACCCTTTGCCGTGACAAGGACCACTGGGCTGCACCCTCGTCGTACCGCCTTAATCCTACCTCCAAGACATTACTACCATATCCAACTGCCTACCTTCTCTCAGTTCTCAAGAATGTACCATGTATGCTAGAATCCTAATATACTGCTTGCTAAATTGTCCTACTAGAATGCACTACTGTATCCAAATCAAACTATCTGCTGTGTTGGCCTGGTCGCATGTTCTGCTAACTCTGTAACCTGTACCATGGAACTTGTTACTCATGTTTTCTTTTGCAAGTATCATTCACTTATGCTGCTAAACTCTGTAACCTTCCTCTTTGTCTACAATACCTGAATCTGCACCTTGTAATGCAAACTGTGTAATCTGGATCCATGTATGCCTGCATCTTTATGTATTATGTTTTCTTTCTACCACACCTGATGAGGTACCTTTGGAAATGAGCCTCTGGCTCAAAGGTTGTAAACTGATTGCAAAATAAAATAAATAAAAATAAAGGTGGAAAAGCGGTCTAGATTAAAACCCCCCACAGCTGCCTCAACTCCCACTGTGCAAGCCATTTGCATGCTTGAGATGTCCGATATTGCTCTGAATTTAAAGATTTGCAGGCACCTAGGATATCATTAGTTAGAACTACATTGCTAAATACTCACTGTGTGACCCTAAGCAACCCAAGCTTCCTGTATTCTATGATTCCACCCAGCTACAGAAATGGATGGAAGCAGTACTCCCCATGAAATGAGATGTAGCACCTCAGCTGGGCTATCCTTGGTAAATAAAATAATGTATCTTAGGTGTGCTAGCCTAGGTAAATAAATTATAAAACAAAGATATTGCCAGTAGTCACTGGCTCTTTCTGCCCTGCTTCAGCCAAATACACACTGTGTGCCCCTGAGCTATTCATTTAAACTCCCAGTGCTCCAGTCGACCCATCCACATTTGGAAATGAGTAAAATCAGGGTCCCACTGGAAATGACACGTGCATCTTAGCTAGACTATCCTGGGTAAATACATTGCACAAAATCAAACCAAAAAAATATTGCTAGCAATTGCTTGCCTTTCCTGGTCCCTCTCCACTCCCCACCACCCCACCAAAAGCAGTGTGGTCTAATGGGTAGAGAATCACAGGTGAAATCCTTGCTAGTGAGAAATATTCACTGTGTAGCCATAAGCAAATCATTTAAACTCCCAGTGCTTGAGTCTACCCAGCTGAAAAATGGGTAGAGGCAAGACCCCACTGCAAATGAGATGTTCATGTTGCATCTCAGTTGTACTATCCAAGGTAAATATTTTGTAAAAATGAATAGAAGCAGGACCCCACTAGAACGTAGATGTTGCATATCAGCAAGCGCCATTCTTAATAAATAATTGTAAAAAAACCATGGCTGGCTGCCACTAGCTTTTCCCAGTGCCTGCCCCCAACCCCCACGCAGTCAGGTTTAATGGTTGGAGAAATGCTGAGAATGAGGAGATCTCTGGTTTAAACCACGCTACATCCAAGTACTGTGTGACCCTGAGCAAGTAATGCACTCTCTCAGCTCTATGTACATGTTGCCCTTGGAGGAGGTCATTACACACTATGGCTTAGTGTTTCATTATTATGCTTATGATACCCAGCTGTATTTGTTTTGTGCCCCTGATGACAGGGGTGCCATCCTAGAACTGAGAGAGTGCATTACTTGAAAATGAATCACTGCATCCAAGCTGGACTATCCTGGATAAATCCATTGTAAAATTCAGAAAAAAATGGACCCAACTGAAATCCAGATGTTGCATCTTAGCTCTGCTTTCTGTAGTGAATAAATTGTTTTAAAAAAAAAAGAATAAAGAAAAAGAAAACAAACAATATTGCCAGGAGTTACCCTCTTTCACTTACTAAGTATAACAATTATCTTATACAACATACAAGCAGACATTAAGCCATTCACCAATGCCTGTCTTTACTATGTCAACCTGTATGCTAACTCAGTGCACACCCATGTGATGAGGTGACCCTCATCCTCTAAGTTTAAGGGATAGTATTGTTTTCCTTTGAAAGTATGAAAATGGCAGCTGACTCTTTAAGAAATATGGTACCATATGATACAGTGTTTCCAAGGACTAGTAGTAGAAATAAACAAGCATTTGTCAATGCTGAATGTTTGCTTGCTGGTATTAGCATTGAGAATGCAGGCCATTAGACAGATGCAGAATAGGAATGGCAGTTAAGTATTGAACTTCATGCCAACACCACCTCCACCCTGCAAAGAGGGACAGGCATTGGGGTATGCGTTTGGGTCATCGCCCATAACGTTCATGCCATTTCACCTAACCCTATCCTGCAGACATTGACAAGTGTTGAGGTGTGCCTTGGGGTGTTCAGCTTTACAGTCACCCTATTCCAGAAGGACATATGCTGAAATGGGTGCAGTATAGGAGAATGGAGTGAACTCTGGGGCTGAAGAGTCCAAGGTACACCTCAATGCCTGTCACTGGCTGCAGGGTGGGGGTAGAATGGCATGAGCATTACAGTCAGCAATCCAAAGGCACACCCCTGATGCCTGACAGTCTGTACAGGGTGGGACATTATGGTTAGAAACCCTAATGCCCTGGGTGTTTGTTGGTATTTGCACTACAAATTTTCAACATGGCTTTTTTGTGATCCACACCTCATGAAAGCATTTGGGACTTCTTCTCATGAACAGTGGCACTGTGATTTTGTTAATGTGTCCCGAACTTTGAGTTCCCACAGCGACCATGCCATTCTGCGCCAGATGTATGAAAACACAGATCGGGCAGGATGCGAAGAATGACAGCTGTACCGCTCATAGGGAGGTGTGAAGAGATGTCTATGTTGAAAATCTGTAGCGAAAATATTAAAAATGCTCAAACTTCCGAGCCTACGTGGAAACTGTGCAACACGTGTGCGTAACATAGTCATTTAGTGGATTTATTTCACCAAATTTTCAACACAGGCATTTTGTGACCTCTGCTCCGAACACTGTCATTATGATTTTCTTAATCTGTCCCGAACATTAATTTCCCACATTGACCACACTATTCTGCACCATATATGTAAACACATATTTTTGGCAGGAGGAGGAGGTGTGAAAAAATGCCAATGTTGAAAATCTGGAGTGAAAATATTACAAATTGGCAAAATTACGAGGGTGCGTGGAAGCTGCACAACGTACACTCATAACACAGTCATTTCATGGACATTTGTCACTAAATTTTCAAAATAGGTGTGACAGGGTCAGTACCTGTCATGCTCATATTGTACCATTTCTTCTTGTCATTTATGGTTGCAACCATCTGTTTTCTCTCTTCTAGAGCTGTCCCTATATTTCTCTGTAAGGAGGCAGGCTACCTCCTTACAACCCCCCCCCCCCCAAGCCATTTTGTCTTTCACTGCTTTTCCTTCCGCTTCTTCTAATGGTACAAATGTGCAATAATAAAAAGAGAAGCCCCTTGCAAAGTGTATAAAATAATCCCCCGGGGAGTTGTGTAAGAGAGAGAGACTGTAATTAGCTTATCTCTATATTCCAAACATTCTTATTTAGTAACTTCTCCAGGCATATGTTATGTTAGCTAGAAAATGGAGAAGGATTATCCTTCATAAGAGAATTTAGACCCCAGTTTGGTTTAATTAATCAAAGGAAAAATAGTCCTTAAAAAGTAGCAGCTCACACAGAATCAGCTGCTCGAATCAACGCTGAGCTGTGCAACTGTGTGAGCGTGCGCATGTTCGTACAGCTCAAAATCGTATTCCGATTTTTAATTTTAAAGTCTCCAACCTTTTACAAATGTTCTGAAAGAGGGTTTTGCCACAAAATCGCATTCCTCTTTCCTTTTGTGAAAGAGCAGTTAGTCCTGTTAGCTTTGATTCCATCCTGAAGTGAAACGCTAAGCTGACGACTTGAAAAAAGTACAGCCGATGGCTTAGTCTGTTAAGAATGGACACATTTGTTTCCTTTTCAGGACACTGTACCCTAGGAAGAGCTGTATCATTTAGATAGGAATTAAAATTAAAAGGGAGCTTCTAAACTGTTATACTCTACCTATAAAGACCAGATTTGGGAAATGACTGATTCACCCTAGAAAATTAAACCTTTCCTGCAGTCTCTTTAGCCCAGCCTAATAAAAAGGGTTAGAAATCTTTCTGCATTGCAAAACTCCTCTTCCTTGGGGGTTTTGCTTTATTTATTTATAACTTTTTGTGCCAATCTTTTCCTATGAGTCCCAGATATCCAGGAATAATTAAAATAAAGTTCAGTAGAACAAATCTGGAATGGAACAGGAATCCCTGAGAAAAATCTCTCCTGAGGTCTGGTTTTGAGGAGAGACTGTTGACTTCTGCCTCTGACTATAGGGGGAAGGCGGCCCCTAGTGGGCCCTTTTTATACTGTCCAAAATAAGATTTGGTGTTACCTGATAACAAACTATAGGTTTAAAGTGTTATTCACAATTAATGATTCCAGAATGCATTTAAGTACTCTAGCAGTATTCTAATGTGTGTATAATGTTATTTGAAGCAGTTATTAAAAAATGTTATTGTTAATGATGATGCTGGATCACATGATCAGGTGGGAGGGTATATAAAAGCTATACTTAAACTGGCCTGGAGAGAGTGAAGGTCAGTATGTGCTGATCAGTCGTGGAAGCAAGTTCCTATTAAGGACATTGATAGAAACATAGAACATAGAAACATAGAAGTTGACGGCAGATAAGGACCGCAAGGCCCATCCGGTCTGCCCATTTCTTTTTCTACTTTATAAATGTGCCATCGACCTTTGCTCTGTCAGTGGCCTATCTATTCATAGTCATGTATATTGCTCCCTTATGCCTATCCCATGCCTGTTTGAAGCCCTGCACTGTATTCATAGCCACCACTTCTTGTGGTAAGCCATTCCATGCATCCACCACCCTTTCTGTGAAAAAGAATTTCCTCACATTCCCCTTAATGGCCCCTCTAATCTCATGCTGTGTCCTCTTGTCCTGCTATTTTTCTTATATTTAAACATGTTAGACTCTTTCACCTTGTTAAAGCCCTTAAGGTGTTTGAATGCCTCGATCATATCACTCTCTCCTCCTTTGCTCAAGGGTATACATATTGAGCTCTGTTAATCTGTCTTCATATGTCTTCTGATGCAGTCCCTGCACCATTTTGTTGCCCTTCTCTGGACTGCCTCAATTTGGTTAATGTCCTTGTGAAGGTGTGGTCTCCAATACTGCCACGCAGTACTCCAGATGGGGCCTAACCAGTGTCTCGTAAAGAGGATTATTACCTCCCTCTTACGACTTGTGATACCCTACTAATACACCCTAACACCCCCTAGCCTTACCTACTGCTTTAGAGGTCTGCTTGGATGATTTCAGGTCATCAGTGAAGATGATGCCCAAGTCTCTTTCTTCCTTTGTGACTGCTAGCAACTCCCCTCCCAACCTATAGGTGGCTTCAGGGTTTCTCTTCCCTATGTGCATGATTTTGTACTTCTTTGCATTAAATCCCAGTTGCCACTCTTCTGACCATTTTGCTAGTTTATCCAGATCTCTTCTCATTTTGCCCACCCCATCTGGATCATCTACTCTGTTGCAGATCTTGGTGTCATCTGCAAACAGAAAAGCCTTACCCTCTAGTCCATCTGCAAGGTCACTAATGAAGATGTTGAAGAGAACTGGCCCCAGGACTGATCCCTGAGGTACCCCACTTGTGACTTGCATCTCTTCTGACTGTATACCATTTACCACCACTCTCTGTTTTCTGCCCGTCAACCAGTTTGCCACTCAGTTGACCAACTTCTGACCCACCCCTAGCCTACCCAGTTTATTTATCAATCTTCTATGTGGAACAGTGTCAAAAGCTTTGCTGAAGTCAAGGTAGGCGACATCAACTGCTCCCCCTTGGTCCACCACTCTGGTTACCCAGTCAAAGAAATCTATGAGATTAGTTTGACAGGACCTTCCTTTTGTAAACCCATGCTGTCTTGGATCCTGTGCCCCTATGGATTCCAGGTGTTGCACTATCCTTTCCTTAAGGAGTGCCTCCATAATCTTGCCCACTACTGAGGTAAGACTGACTGGTCTGTAGTTCCCCATCTCCTCCCTGCTACCAGTCTTGTGGAGCGGGATCACATGAGCCCTTCTCCAGCCTTCTGGGACCTCTTCTGTGCTCAGAGACTCACTAAACAGTTCTGCTAATGGCTCTGCTAGTTCCACCTTTAGCTCCTTAAGTATCCTGGGATGTATGCCATCAGGTCCCATTGCCTTATCCACCCTGAGCTTAGCAAGCTCTTGTAGGACCCTTTCTTTTGTGAAGGGAGTAGTGCTCACCTCACCTCCTCCCTGTGTCCATGATGCTGAGCTGTGGGCCCTGCCCTACCTTCTCTTCAGTAAATACTGAGCAAAAGTATCTATTTAGGATAGATGCCTTTACAGGGTCCTCCTCCTCACATGCTCCCTTTTCTCCATTAAGCTTAGCAATACCTCCTCTGGACATTTTCCTTTCATTAATGTATCTATAGAAAGTCTTGTCACCTTCTTTTACTGTTCGTGCTAGTGTTTCCTCAGTTTGGGACTTTGCCTGCCTTACTGCCTTCCCTGCTTCCCTTAGGGCAGTTTTGTATGCCTCCCTATCTTCATCCTGCTGTGTTCCCTTATATTTCCTGAAGGCCAGCCTTTTGGCTCTGACCTTTTCTGCTACTGTATTTGAGAACCAAAGTGGTTTCCTTCTTCTTTTGCACTTCCTTTTCTGTCTAACACAATGGGATGTTGCTTCAAGTATTGCATCCTTAATGCTTGCCCACTTTGCCTGTACCCCCTCACCTGTGTTTCTTTTTGCCAGGGCTAGCTTAACTCTGTTGGCCATCTTATCAAAGTCAGTTCCTCTGAAGTCCCATATTTTTGCCTTTGACATGGGATGATTTAGATGTAGTAGCCAAACTGAACCATACCATGTGATGGTCATTGGCCCCCAGGTGACCTTCTACCTGGAGATCTGTGATCCCTTCCTTGTTAGTCAGTACTAGATCTAGGATAGCCCTGTCTCTTGTGGGTTGCTGTACCAGTTGTTTGAGGCCCTCCCCCTGCAGGGAATCCACTATGTGTCTAGTTCTGGCAGATGTTCCTGCTGGTATTGACCAATCTGTATCCGGCATGTTGAAGTCTCCCATTATCAGAACCTCCCTTTTAGCTGTCATGTTTTGTATATCTTCTAAAAGTAATGTGTCTATGTCCTCCCTGGTCTGGGGGCCTGTAGACAACCCCAGTTCTTATGGCTGTCCCATTTCTGTTTCCAGGGTGACCCACAGTTCCTCTGGCTCTTATGTGTATTCTGAATTTCTGTAGCGTTGATATTTTCATTGACATACAGGGCCTCCCCCTTTTGCACCCTCAGTCTCTTCTGAACAATACATAGCCAGGTACTGAAGTCTCCTAAGTGTGAGTTACTGGTAAACCACGTCTCACTAATTGCTACTATGTCCAGTTTAGCCTCTGACATTATTGCCTGCAGGTCTGGGATCTTATTTCCCAGGCTGTGAGCATTTGTGTACGTGATTTTCCATTGGCCAGATTTTGGTGTGTTAGTTGTTGGGTGAGGTTTGGCATTACCCCTGTGTGTCGTATGGGGAGACAAACCTTTTTTCTTACCTGGTGATGCAAATGAACTGCAAACATGCTGAATCCTTGTTTGACCACTAGCTGAGGAGGGAGGGGTGTTCTTCCCATTCGACGTATGGGGTGCTGCACCCTTCTCCCCATTTGCTAATTTAAACATTCTGCCAAGACGTTAAACTTCTGCCCCAATGCACTCTCTCCCCCTCCTTAGTCAAATGCAGTCCATCAAATTTAAAGAACTTTCGCTCCCAGAACTGTTGCCAGTTACCTACAAATCTGTGTCCTTTTTCCTGGCACCAGCCCTTGAGCCATGTGTTTAGCTCCCCTGTCTCCCCTTCTCTGACCTTCCGTCCATCTGCTCCCCTCTCCCAGACTGGCAGGATCTCAGAGAAGGAGATGCCAGATGAAATAGATGATAGTTTGTCACCCAGCCTGGTCAGGTGTTCCTTGGTCTCCACAACTGACCGGCTGGTGAGATCATTAGTCCCTATGTGTACTAGGACTTCAATGTTTTCTCCTGCTTTGTGAACAATTTTAGCAATGCGGTTTGTATCTCTCCATGCTGACGTACCTGGGAGACATCTGACCATTACCCCTGGCTGGAGATGGGTATCAACTCCCCGAATCATGGAGTCTCCTATGATCAGAAGTTTTTTGGATTTCCTTTTTGCCTTTTTTGTTTTGGTTCCTGATTTGGGTGAGTTTTGTTGTGCTGGCTCCTGTGCTGCAGTGTCCTGCTCTGCAGTGTCTTCTGCCTCTTTGTTTGATTTCAGAGATAGAGGCAGATACCTGTTTGTAGTGTTTATGGTTTTGGAGGTAACATGTTGAGAGCAGAGAGTGATGGGGCACCGACTTGCCCTCCTAACCACCTGCCAACCTCCTGGACCAACTACCTCTGCGTCGAGGTTTTTCTGTTGGATGCTGGGGAAATGGCAGGTGGTTCTTATAATGTATTTCCTCTTGAATATGAAATCTGAGGCATGCAATCTCTGCCCATGCTGCCCGGAGCTGAGCCCTAAGATCTCCAAAGGCCCAGCATGTAGGACAGTGTCCTAAATCCTCTAAGACTGTCCTTCTGAAAATTGTTCCACAGTACCTGCAGTTAATGATATCCATTCCAGATAAGTTGCTGGGTTTATAACCTAGTCAGAGTATTTAGAAGGGAAAAAAAGGAAAAAAAATGCAAGTAATGGTTTGATTGTGTTTTATTTAACTTGTTATAACAAGTTAAATTACTAGTGCCCCTGTAAATAAGCTCACCTTGTGGAGGCCCCACTGATCCACCCCTTCCTGCTGTGCCACAGGAAACGTCACAACTGTGGTACCCTATAAAAGGAGTGTAGTGTGGGGTGGTTGGGGATGGGGGTGGGTGGCTGGGCCCTTCCCCTACTGAAAAAGAAGAACCACGGACGAAAGAACAAGAAGGTAAGAGCAGAAACAATCAGTCAACAACAAATGCAGTAACCCTGAAAGCTTATCCTAATGTTAGATAAAACTGTAAAACCTGTAAAGCACCACCTGTAATAATTTCAGAGAAGATATACTCTGTAAGAAACACTTGGCTACAGAGAAAAATAAAGCAATGCAACATTAGCAACAAACAGTAGCAAACCCTGTGAGTAAAAAATAAAAACAACACCACACAGTAAATCTGCTTAGCCAAAATAAGTCTTAATCCTTTTCCCTTGCTCTGGTAAGTTTCTCTACTCTGCCTTTCAAGCAGTCTTAGAAGGAAATAGCTCAGGTGAAGCTAGGTGCCTTGGCCAGCAAAGCAAGTCTTCTTTATTTTCTGTTATTACAGTTATTTCTCTTTTTGTTTATTTTTTCTGAAATTTAAATCTGATTACTAAAAAGGTGCATACTTGAGAAGAACTGAGTCTGAATAAACATCCCACTTACCCATGTGGGTTGCATCATATATATGAGTCTTGTCCATCTGTAGTTCCCACACCATTACAATAGGCATTTTAGCACCTCTTCTCAAGAACAGGGTGACTGTGATTTTCTTAATCTGTCCTAAACACTGACTTCCCACAGCGACAATGCTATTGTGCACCAGAAGTGCGAAAACACATTTCAGCCAAGATGTGAAAAATGACAGCTGTACTGTTCATAATGAGGTGTGAAAAAATGCCAATGTTGAAAATCTGGAGTGAAAATACTACAAATTTGTGAAGTTATGAGGGTGCGTGGAAACTGTACAATGCACGCTCATAACACAGTCATTTTATGGACGTTTGTCACCAAATTGTCAACATAGGCATTTTAGGACCTCTGCTCATGAACTGAGTCACTGTGATTTTCTTAATCTGTCCCAAACACTTATTTTCCACAGCGACTGCGTTATTCTGCACCAGAAGTGTGAAAACACTTTTCGACCAGGATGTAAAAAATGACAGCTGTACTGTTCATAAGGAGGTGTGGAAAAATGCCAATGTTCAAAATCTGGAGTGAAAATATTGCAAATTTGTGCAGTTACGAGGGTGTGTGGAAACTGCACAATGCACGCTTATAACACAGTCATTATATGGACTTTCGTCACCAAATTTTCAACATAGGCATTTTAGGGCCTCTGCTCATGAACAGTGTCACTGTGACTTTTGTAATGTGTCCCAAACACTGATTTCCCACAGCGACTGTGCTATTCTTCACCGGAAGTGAAAAAACACATTTCAGCCAGGATGTGAAAAATAACAGCTATACTGTTCATAAGGTGGTCTGAAAAAATGCCAATGTTGAAAATCTGGAGTGAAAATATTACAGATTCACAAAGTTACAAGGGAGCATGGAAACTGCGTAATGCACGCTCGTGAAACATGCATTTGGGGAATTTTTTTCATCAAATTTGCAACATTGGCTTTTGAGAGCCCACCTCATGAACAGTGGCACTGTCATTTCATTAATCAGTCCTGAAAGATGATTATGCACAGTGAATACGAACTCACCTTTCGGAACTGAATGACATGACAGTGACTGTATTCATGAGGAGGGGTCCCAATGACCCCAAGCTGAAAATTTGGTGGCAAAAGTCAAAAAAATGGCTAAGATATCCACATAAGTTGAAAAAAAAACTGTTTATGCCATTATGCAGCTTACTGGAATTTCTTCAGTTCATGGTCGGCTTTGAAGAGTGCAGGCATGTTCTCGGTCCACCAAAGATCATCGCGTCAGACTCTGAAGGTAAGAATGGGGTGAGGTGGATGTGGGGAGGTGGGGTGCACTGAGGGTTAGTGCGGGTTGTGGTAGGGGGCACGACAGACCGCAAGGGACTGTTTTCTTTATTTCAGGGACAAAAATAATAAAAAGGACGTCACAGGTAGTTTTTTTTTTTTCAGGCTTCATTTGTTCACACTAGGATAGGCTCCCAATGTGCCACCTGCATTTTGGGGAAGGGGAGATTTAGGTTGACAGGGACTGGCCCCCCCATCAGCAAATAAAGACTGTTTGGGGAGCATGATGCAGAGGGGGATTGGACACCCCCTCGGCACACAACAAATGGGGGGAAATTATGCTGATGAGGAGTGGACTCTCCCATTGGCAAATGAATTGAGTCATTGGCATGCTGACAGAGAGATCAGGCACACCCATTGGCTTACATGGGGATGTGAGGTGGTGGCATTGCCACCACCATGTTCACAGAAATGTTACACCAGCCAAAGTACCGCCCTGCAATGATGGGTCGCTCCCTCATTCCAGTAGAATTGCTGATGCTGCAATGATGAGGCTGCCCCTCATTGCAGCGACCAAATCATTTCAAGTTGGTGGCACTTCTGCAGAACCAGTTTCATCAGGACACTGAGTCTGCATTGGGTGCACAATGCCAAGCCCACAAATGCAGTGCTGACATTGGCCGCCACACTGCCGCAACTCAACAACCCGCTTCTCTCCTTAGCTGCCGCATAATGTTTCTTGCACATGTGTGCAAGCAAACATAAAAATAAAATACTGCTTTTCATGTTTATGGTAACCAGGTGCTGAGACTTAAATGAAAAGGAAGTAGAAAAATACTTTGCTTCACTCCCAAAGCTCTGTTTAAGTTATGAGGTCTCTCTCTCTTTCTTTCTTCTTATATTTGGTCTCCCTTTGTTTAAGCTAGGCTGTTCTGCTATCCTGTCCTTTCTTTTCTTTCCATTTTTGTTTCTTCTGTTCTTTATTTGGCTTGTTTGGCCAGTGGAGTTCTGAAGATTTTAAATGGGTGGTCTGCCTGGGAGCTCTTCTGTAACATACAGCACTCCCTGACTTTTAAAACGGTTTGCTTTCTGCAAGATAAAAGGCAAGGATTGGAAGCAGAGCTCTCATTATGTGACTCCTGTGGAATGGAGTTTGGAGAGCACTTCAGTTTTCAGGTTTACACTTTTAGCAAGTCTCACAGCTCTTATTATTGCTTTTGGGGCATGAATGCTGTGAAAAATACCTTAGCTCCTGTTTAGACTACTGACCTCTCCATTGTTCTGCTGAACTGTTGGTGAGATCAGCAGTTCTGACAGTAATGGGTGAACACTGTCTCAGCTGTGTGCTGTGAGCTGGAGATTCCTCTGTCTGCCTCTCTCTGCTAGAGATGGGTGAAGTCCCTCAGCTTCGCTATGCAGAGTATTTTGTGTAGAACTCAAATTTCGGAAAATACTTCACATTTGTGTGGAACGCAAAGTTGCCATTGGATCATATGGACTTTGCATTACTTTACCTTTTTTTGGCTCCTAAAGGTGAATTTTGCAATGATTCATGGGATGGCAGGTCACATGGGCTCTATATTGGCGTGCACAGCTTCAGTTCAGCATAGTAGTGTGTGTAGTGAAAAGCTGGAGTTAGTTAGTCCGTAGAGCTGTGAGATTCAACCCTTCAAAAACATTTTCAAAAAAACAATTTACCTTTGGACTTTTGAGTCCAACTTTAGTACATCAAGTGTAGTAAATCCTTGTGGGGTTACATCATCAATCATTTATTATGTTGCTTGCACGCATGTGCAAGAAACATAGTGCCATCATCCGAGTTTTCGGAGGTGTGTCAGCCCGTCTTCCAATGCAGTCAGCATGTTTGCAGACGCGGCCCCAGTTCCCCAATCACTGCTGCAGCTGTCTATGACAAGCTGAAAATGCAGTGGCATACAGTTCAAAGGGAGAGCTTTGCTTCAGTGAGCAGAGCTCTCCCCCCCACGCACACACACAAGCGCAAGCACGCATATTACATGCTGATGCGCTCCCCCCCATGCACACACTGTATGGTCAACGGGGGTGCCCAATCCCCTGTCGGCTCCATGCTCCCCCAACAGCTGTCCAGGTGCCATGCTGGGAGCCCACCCCAGCATGGCAAAACTGTTATAGCCGACGGTGTGCCCAACTGGCCGGCCCAAGGCTGCACGCCCAAAAGCTCCGTGCCACTCTGGGAGCCGACCCCAGCGTGGCAAATTGCTTTTGGCTGATGGGGTGCCCAATCCCCATCAGCTCCACATCCCCGAACAGCTTTTTTTCCTGCTGCCACGCTGGGAGCCCACCCAGCATGGCAAACGCCCCACGCCGCCTCTTTAAAAACAACAACCTGTGAATAAAAAATGGTCCTGCTGTAGTCTCCCTGCCCCCACAACCCGCACCACCCACTGCGTACCTCTGCCTCCCCACACCCCCCACCCCATACTTACCTCCGGAGCTCAGCACGACGATCATCGGTGGACCGGGAACATGTCTGCACTCTTCAAAGCCAACTGCGAACTTAGGAAATGCCAGTAAGCTGTATAATGGGATAGATAGGGTTTTTTCAACTTTGCTGCATATCTCAGGTATTTTTTGGAATTTTTGCACCAAATTTTCAACATGGGGTTTTTGGGACCCCTGCTCATGAATGATGTCACTGTCATGGTGTTATTCGGGCCCGAAGGGTGATTTCGCAGTCAGTGCATGAAATCACCTTTTGGGACTGATTAATGAAACGACACTGCCAGTGTTCATAAGGTGGGCTCTCAAGAAGCCTATTTTGAAAATTTGGTGGAAAAATTCCAAAAAATGACTGTTTTACGAGCGTGCGTTGTGCAGTTCCTACGCAGGCTCATAAGTTCATGAATTTTCAATATTTTCACTCCAGATTTTCAACATTGCCATTTTACCACACCTCCTTATGAGCAGTACAGCTGTCATTTTTCACATCCTGCCCAAAATGTGTTTCCGCCCATGTAGCGCACAATGGCGCAGTCGGTGTGCAAAATCAATGTATGGGACACATTAAGAAAATAACAGTGACACTGTTCATTAGCAGAGGTCTTAAAATGGCTATGTTGAAAATTTGGTGAAAAATTCCTAAAATGACTGTTTTACGAGCGCATGCTATGCAGTTCCTACGCATGCTCGTAAGTTCGTGAATTTTCAATATTTGCACTCCAATGACTTCCAAATACCTAAACAGCACATAGAAGCAAGCAACATTTGGCATTGACAAATGCTTGTTGATTCAGTGTGAATTTTGCATCTTAAATTAGTACTTTCAGTGTCCGCACTGACAGACAGTGAAGAAGTGTGCTCCGGGGGAGGGGTGGATCAGTGGTGTAGAAGGCAGATTCACAGACCACAGTGTGAAAGGCAGTGTTGACAACTGCTGTTGGCTATTGTCTAGTATTGGTGTGTTCAGTTCTGTACATAGTTACACACAGTAATACTTCTAGTAATTTTTGATAATTTTTTGCAGTTCGCTGTGAATTTTTTCTCTCCGCTTAGAAGACTGTTTTATTTTACTGAACTGTTACTTTCTGCATGTTACCTTTAGTCTGTGTGCATGCCATCAAGTCATACACATTTTAATGCACCACCATAATAGCAGAACTGTTCATTTCTGAGCCCGTCTGTAGAATTTTTTTCTGCTTCTATCTGCTCTAAATATTCCCCCAAGAAAGTATTGCTGTTCCACTTTTGGATTTGTGAAGAGTGTGGTTAAGGTCTTATTGTGCCTGTGTGGCTATACCTCTTTATTGCCAAATTTCCATCTTGAAGTCACTATTGTTGTTTTTGCTTCCCATACACTCAAAACTGAATAAATATAACCTTACTGTTAATGTCTCTGTTCAATCTGTTGAAATTGTTGTCACTGTACCACTATTATGTGTTTCACCATAGTACCATGAACACTCTCTCTCTCTCTCTCCAGTGCTATTATAGCGTTTAAATGAATGAAAACAGACATAATAAAAAAAGTACCTATTGCTGTGTTTTTTTGCATTGTACTGACTTGTGAATTATCTTGAATTTGTTACAGCAACCCACAAAACCAGAAAAATCACTTTTTGTGGCGGGCGTGTTTCTTTTCTTGGTGACTGTCTGTGCCATTTTTCTTTATTGCAACATTTTCCATCTTGAAGTCCCTATTGTTGTTTTGTGGCTTCCTACCCACCCTAAACCAAAGAAATACAACCTTGCTGTTAATTGTCTCTGTTCAGTCTGTTGAAATTGTTGTTACTGTACCACTATTGTCTGTTTCCCCATAGTACCATGAATATCTCTCTCCAGTGAATATTACAGCATTTAAACGAATGAAAACAGACAACAAAAAAAGTACTGATTGCTGTATTTTTTGCATTGTGCTGTCTTGAGAATTCTTTTGAATTCGTTACAGCAACCAACAAAATCAGAAAAATCACTTTTTGTGGTGCACGCATTTCTTTTCTTGGTGACTATCTATGTAATCTAAAAAGATGTGGGCAAAGAGGCAGTCATGCAAAGCTGTTTGTGGCTGTGGCACAGCTGCCAAGAAGACTATTGCACATGTGTCTCCAAATGCTAGCAGTGGAAGTTGTGATGATGTGGCAAGTTCATCAGGGGCTAGCAATGTTGGCTTGTCTGACTCGTGCCACGTACAGTTCTGGCTGCCAAGATAACACTCGATTTGTGATGCCATGGTGAGTTCATGTCCTATGGATATGCATTAATTGATTTCTTATTTGTCCCACTTTGGTGCTATAGTCATTTTTGCAAAAATTTGGTTTATATTGTCATCATCATTATTAGCCAGAATAGCCACATGTTCCTGAAATAAAGTCTCCAGATTTAACACTGTTGTTTTGAATTTGGCAATTAAAAATAATTTATTCCGAATTAGTAGAGATTTCAGCATTCAGTAATTTATTTATTTATTTATTTAGATTTTGTTAACCAGGTAAACCCACTGAGACCAGAGGTCCCTTTTTCAGGGGCGACCCGGGGTGAGTACACCAACTACTTTACATTAGGCACAGTATACAGCTTCAAAATACATATACAGTTTGTACAGGAGGTTTGTTAACAGTAAGGCAGAGACAGTGAGCATACAGCAAGTAACAGAGTCAGAGAACACGCATTGTCAGTGAGGTACATTAGACCACAAGTCTTCAAAATACATACTCAGTTTGTACAGGAGGCAGGGGGACAGTAAGCAGGTGTAGGAGCAAGTTCCGTAAAGACTCCAGAGCAGAGTACATACCTTGCCAGTGGGGTATGTGAGCCTACAGAGGTAACAGTCAATAGAGGTTAGCTACTACACAGGGAGCAAAGGGTTTGTCGGTAGCCAAATTACGGTAAGGAGAGGTAGGGTGTATTATCTAGCAGTTGCAGCAGCAGTGGCTCAGTTCAAGGAGGTAGACTTTAAGACCAGCCTTAAACGAGGAGAGGGAGGGTTTGTCAAGCAGGGAAGAGGGGAGCAAGTTCCAGAAATGAGGGGCAGTGAACTGGAAGAAGCATGTTCCTTGATTGGTATGGATGCGGGGTATGTTCAGGAGCTGACTGGAAGTAGACCGGAGGTTACGGAGGGAGACTTTGGGAGTAAGCAGGTCGCTAAGGTGATGAATGGAGAGGAGTTTGTAGGTAAGGCAGGCAGGGGAAAAGGATAGTTTTGCCTGAGTGTCGGCCAGTGAAGGCCCGTAAGAGCCTTGTAGTGATGCCTCCTAGGGGAGGAGTGGGTTGCAAATCAAGCAATGCGGTAGTAGAGGGTGGAGAGCTTGGTTAGCTCGGTCTCTCTGAGGGACTGTAGTAGTGGAGAGCCATACAGTAAAGAAGGGAGGAGGTTGCAGTTGGCAATGGCTCTACGTGCTTCTCCAGAGATGGAGTTTCCAAGGTGGTATAGCAGGTCCAGTCTCTGGTGGATAGATTTTGTTAAGACATCTATGTGGGGTTTGAAGGTTAGATCCTGGTCAAGGGTAACCCCAAGATACTTAAACTTGTCAGCGACCTCAACACACATTCCTTGAGCTGACGTTATCCAGAGAAGACCGCTACGGTCTTTACCCAGTCACCGGGTCCCAAAAAGGACTGCTTTTGTTTTTTCCTCATTTAGCTTTAGGTGGTTGGCAGTGAACCATGTTTCAAGTTTTGCCAGGCAAGCTTGAAGTTCAGTTGTAATGACAGAGGATTGGGGGTCACTGTGGTAGATTACAGTGTCGTCTGCATAGAGTATCAGGTTGCAGGGTGCACACACCTCTTCTATGTCATTCACAAACAGTGAGAATAGCAGGGGACCTAGGATGGAGCCCTGGGGTACCCCAGAGATCACAGGCTTAGGGGTTGATTGGACGCCCTGCCAGCGGATTGTTTGAGTTCTGTTTGTCAGGTAGCTTGTGGTCCAGGAGAGAGAGAGCTGATCCATGCCAAGCCTTTGAAGCTTAGTAAGGAGCAGTTTATGACTGACCATGTCAAAGGCCTTGGAGAGGTCAATTGATAGTGCCCCTGTTGGGGTGCCTTGGTCCATGGCGTTGAGTATGTCAGATGTCAGTCTGATTAGGGCAGTATCCGTGCCATGGCCTTTCCGAAAGCCATGCTAGACTTTGGAGAGGAGTAGGTGTTGTTCCAGGTAGTCTTGTAGCTGATCATAGACTAATCTTTCCTGGATTTTTCCCAGAGGGCAGAGCAGGGAGATGGGCCTGTAGTTCTCCACCCTGTCCCGGGTTCCTTTTATATGGACTGGAACTATGGTGGTAACTTTCCATTTACTGGGGACCGTCCCTTCTAGGAGGGATCGGTTAATGAAAAGGGCAACGGAGTAGGCAATGGCTGGTGCCGCAGACCTCAGTAGGCATGACTCTAGCTGGTCATTCCCAGTAGATGAGTCAGGGTTGATTTTGCAGAGTAGTGGTAGTACCATGCAGGGGTCCACTAGTTTCAGGTGGAATGATGGTCAAGAGAGCACTGTGTCAGGGTGGGTGAGAGGAGGAGGTCCAGGCACGGTAAGGGAGCAGCCTGAGGGGTGTGTAAAGGATGTGCTGAAAGCTTCAGCTACCTTAGAGGGGTCAGCGGTAAGTGAGTTCCCAGCTATGACCGTAACACATTGTTCCTGAGTGCGACCCTTCAGGAGGGAGTTTATGTGGCCCCAGAACCTCTTTGGGTCTCTTAGGTTGCCCTTTTGGAGGTCCCTGAGGTATTTTGATTTGGCCTGTTTTGTGACTTGTTTACACTTGTTCCGCAGGTACCGGTACTTCTCCCAGTCAGAATTGGTGCCAGAGGATTTGTAGAGCCCCCATGCCTTGTCTCGGAGCCGCATGGTGTGTTTTAGCTCAGGGTGTAGCCACTTATGGCACTTTCCCTGAACCCTCAGTTTTTTCCAGGGGACATGTCGGTTAGCTATGCCCAGGAACATCTGGGTAAAATATTTGAGGGCCACATCTATAGTGGGAAGGGAGACAATAGGACCCCATTCTGCCTTTAGGAGGTCCGCGCAGAGGCCTGCCGGTTCGAATCTGCTGTAATTTCTTGCAACGATCAGTATGGCAGCCAGCCTAGGGGGTTTATTGGACCAGATGCAGTAGATAGGGCAGTGGCCTCTCAAGGAGTCCGACATGATCCCAGCAGTCAGTGTCTGAGCGGGGTTAGAGGTAAGTGCCCAGTCAAGAAGCGAATGGTTGCCGGTTATAGCGTTGTGCCTGGTTGGCATGTCAATCACTTGGGTGAGGGATGCATCTAGTATCAGGTTCTTGGTTCAGGAGGAGTTAGGGGCAAGCCAGTTGAGGTTGAAGTCCCCTAGGAGGATTTTCTCCCAAGGGGGGAGTTGGAGGATGGCATTAGCAAGAGATTCAAGGGAGGGGGTGGCGGATTGAGGTGGGAGATAGGCGCAACCGATATAGAGAGGCTTAGTACCTCCGAGTATAAATTTAAGAAATAATACCTCAGCCTGAGTTCCGTCCAACGCTTGGAGGTCGATCAGGGTGGCATTCAAGGGGGACTTCAGATAGATTAGGACTCCCCCCCCTTTTTTACAAGTCTGTCTTTTCGTATGGCTTGATATCCTGTTAGTTCGACTTCATGAGGGAGGATGTTGGGCTTCAGCCACGTCTCAGTCACAGCTAAGATGTCTGGCTTGTAGAGTAGGGTCCAAGCCTCAAGGTCGGCCACCTTGTGTCTCAGGCTCCCGATGTTCTTGTGCACCAGTCTGAGCCCCCCGGAGTTTGCCCAGGAGGGGGTGGTAGGGTCACTGAGCGTGCAGTTTGAAGAGAAAGGACCAGGGTTGGATTCAATATCCCCCCCTGTAGCAGTAGAGTGCTGGGCAGAGGGCCCTCGAGGCTGTGGGGGGGAATTCTGGCAGGTGAGGGCTTGAGGGTGGGCCAATAGCATTATTGGGAGGAGCGTCTTAGCCCTCTCAAGGCTTGGCCTTTCTGAAAGAATTATTACAGGGAGCAGTGTATCCTGAGAGTCAGAGGGACGTTTTATAGAGATTTTTGCAGAGTTGCAGAGCACAGGGGAGTGAGGAGGATGGGAGTTGAGGTTGCTACAGCTAGCAGCATGCAGTAGTGTTGCTTTACATTTGCAGAAGCAGGACAGAGGGAATAGGATAATGAGAGTGGCCTCTAGTGGGTATAGGTGTTAATCTGCGATGGAAAAGTGAGCTGATAGGTTCTACAGCTCACGTGACTTCTCCTATAAATGCAGATGCTCACCAAGGGTGGTGGTGGGGAGCCGGCGCACAGTGCCAGCGGGGCCTCACCACAGTAACAGAGAGCAGGCATGAGATGCAGTCCACCCAGGCACAAGAGCCTGGTGCTTGTTTTAAAGGTACCTTTAGCCGAGTGGTAGGGATCAGCGAGGCTCCGTCCTTGCATGGGGAAAAGAGTACGATTCATTGGGGGAGGTTCTCAGCCCTCATGACCTCCGTTGCTCCGGTTATGTGGGGGAGGGGCCCGGTGAAGTGATCCGCAGTGGGAGAGCTGCACTTTGTGTGCCTCATGACCTCCTTGGAGTTCCAGCAGTGCCTAAAGAAGTAGAGGAGAGAGGGTGAGTTTAAATAGGGCACAAGGAATGGAAGTTTAAGCTGTTTTACAATCTCAAGTTGCAAGACGGATCCGGCCGGTTGTATAGGGATTGGCCACGTGGTGCAGGTGTTAGAGTAGCCCTACCAATCGGGGAGATTACCATGCAGATCTGAGGAGCAGTACAGGGCAGGGTACATTTAAATTATAAGACTACACACCTATGTACATTGGCATTTGGTGCAGCGACCAGTAGTGAGCATTGGGTCGAATATGAAAAGGCCGGGGGGGGATGGGTAAAGGAGTCAGAATTAGGTGGGCTAGGTCCAGGAATCTATACCGGTCATAAGCTGCCTCGGTCCCAAATTACTGTTTACTCTGCAAGGCAGGCAGGGGTCAGTAGGACTGACCGCTCGCTAGTGCTCCTGGCAAATAGGCTGAGTGTTCTCTGGTGGACCAGAATAAAGATTCAGCTAGGTTGTGGCAGGTACGGTTTGATAATGCCACCAGACTCACACAGCCCCAGTCACAGTCTTTTTTTTTTTTTTTTTTTTAATGCAAGGCAGACTGAGATTCATATTCTATCTGCTCACCGGTGACCACTGCACAGTTTTATACATTCGACAAGAGAAAAAACCAAGGTCAGACAATTTAATAGGCAATCTCTAGGTTCTGATTTTTTTTTTTTTTTTTTTGTTATGCCCCCAGTCGGATGCTAGCAAAACCGTACAACAAGAAAAGAAACCAAAGGCAGACAGTTTAAAAGGCGATCTCTAGGTTCTGATTTTTTTTGCTATCTCACAGTCGGATGTTAGCATGAACATTTCAACAAGAAAAGAAACCAAGGGCAGACAATTTAAAAGTCAATCACTAGGTTCTGATTTTTTTTTTTTTTTGTTATGTCCAGTCGGATGCTAGCAAAAACATTCAACAGAGAAAGGAACCAGAAGTAGATAGTTTTGAGGCAAACACTGGGCGCTGATTTTTTTTTTTTTTTTACTTCTCAAGGTAACAGTCAGATATAAGCTAAAAACAGGGGTTATTCTGGGAGAAATTAAGGCAACAGTGTCGGTGGAGCATAATGGTAGGCTTTGGGCAGGAAAAGTGGAAAGCTAGAGACTAACTCCACTAATACGCCGATTTTTAAAAAAGGCACCAAATAAGTCTCGGTCCATTGTTCTCACCACAGTAACAGAGAGCAGGCATGAGATGCAGTCCACCCAGGCACAAGAGCCTGGAGCTTGTTTTAAAGGTACCTTTAGCTGAGTAGCAGGGATCAGAGAGGCTCCGTCCTTGCGTGGGGAAAATAGTACGATTCATTGGGGGAGGGTCTCAGCCCTCACGACCTCCGTTGCTCTGGTTATGTGGGGGAGGGGCCCGGTGAAGCGATCCACGGTGGGAGAGCTGCTCTTTGTGCGCCTCACAACCTCCTTGGAGTTCCATCAGTGCCTAAAGAAGTAGAGGAGAGAGGGTGAGTTTAAATAGGGCACAAGGAATGGAAGTTTAAGCTGTTTTACAATCTCAAGTTGCAAGACGGATCCGGCCGGTTGCATAGGGATTGGCCACGTGGTGCAGGTGTTAGAGTAGCCCTACCAATCGGGGAGATTACCATGCAAATCCTAGGAGCAGTACAGGGCAGGGTACATTTAAATTATAAGACTACACACCTATGTACATTGGCGTTTGGTGCAGCGACCAGTAGTGAGCATTGGGTCGAATATGAAAAGGACAGGGGGGGATGGGTAAAGGAGTCAGAATTAGGTGGGCTAGGTCCAGGAATCTATACCAGCCATAAGCTGCCTCGGTCCCAAATTACTGTTTACTCTGCAAGGCAGGCAGGGGTCAGTAGGACCGACCGCTCGCTAGTGCTCCTGGCAAATAGGCTGTGTTCTCCGGTGGACCAGAATAAAGATTCAGTTAGGTTGCGGCAGGTACGGTTTGATAATGCCACCAGACTCACACAGCCCCAGTCGCATCTTTTTTTTTTTTTAATGCAAGGCAGACTGAGATTCATATTCTATCTGCTCACCGGTAACCACTGCACAGCTTTATACATTCAATAAGAGAAAAAACCAAGGTCAGACAATTTAATAGGCAATCTCTAGGTTCTGATTTTTTTTTTTTGTTATGCCCCCAGTCGGATGCTAGCAAAACCATACAACAAGAAAAGAAACCAAAGGCAGACAGTTTAAAAGGCAATCTCTAGGTTCTGATTTTTTTTGCTATCTCACAGTCGGATGTTAGCATGAACATTTCAACAAGAAAAGAAACCAAGGGCAGACAATTTAAAAGGCAATCACTAGGTTCTGATTTTTTTTTTTTTTTTGTTATGTCCAGTCGGATGCTAGCAAAAACATTCAACAGAAAAAGGAACCAGAAGTAGATAGTTTTGAGGCAAACACTGGGCGCTGATTTCTTTTTTTTTTTTACTTCTGAAGGTAACAGTCAGATATAAGCTAAAAACAGGGGTTATTCTGGGAGAAATTAAGGCAACAGTCTCGGTGGAGCATAATGGTAGGCTTTGGGCAGGAAAAGTGGAGAGCTAGAGACTAACTCCACTACTACGCCGATTTTTTAAAAAGGCGCCAAATAAGTCTTGGTCCATTGTTCTCACCACAGTAACAGAGCGCAGGCATGAGATGCAGTCTACCCAGGCACAAGAGCCTGGCGCTTGTTTTAAAGGTACCTTTAGCTGAGTGGCAGGGATCAGCGAGGCTCCGTCCTTGCGTGGGGAAAAGAGTACGATTCGTTGGGGGAGGGTCTCAGCCCTCACGACCTCCGTTGCTCCGTTGCTCCGGTGGGGAATGTGGGGGAGGGGCCTGGTGAAGCGATCCGTGGCAGGAGAGCTGCGCTTCGCGTGCCTCACGACCTCCTTGGAGTTCCAGCAGTGCCAGTAATGATGGAATATTCTTTTAAAAAAGTTAATCTGTTGTGTTAGATTTTTTTTTTTTCAAATATCTCTGCATGATCAGTACAAGATTAGGAGGCTGTATAGCACAGTGGTTTAAGGCTCTGAGTTGCAAACCTGGAGACCTGGGTTTGAATCCCACAGCCCCCACTTGCATACTGTGTGACCCTGAGCAAGTCACTTAACTTTCTTGTGCTCCCAGGTCACACCTGCAAACAAGCTTTCAGATTAGTGTGTCTCTCCTGGTTAAAAAAATAAAGATACTGTGAGAACAAGTAACATCAAAATACTTGTGCCACAGTGAGCAATAATTTCTAATGTTGGCTGTTATCTGTGGTTATTTCCCTGAAGGTGTTGCACTGCAAGTCTGGCTGCAGCCAGCAATGCACCATCTCACAGTTAACATTACACTCATCAAGAACATCAGTAATTTACAGGAAGTATGAATCTCATTTATTGTGTTTTTGACTTGAATTGTGTTGTTAATCATTTTTTTTTCTTCCCTTTTTACACAGGTACACGCTCTGCCACTATGACCAAATACAGGCAAGTGAGTTTCAATTTTTCTTCACAGGTGACTGTTTCAATTTGCAGTCATACAGCCCTAGGACCAACATGATACAGAGTACTGTAAGTGCACCAACAATGCCGTTACAGTGCGGCCACATAAATAATTTTATGTACAGGTATGTATCAGTCTGATTTCCTCTTTACTTTATTTTTCTTTTCTTTTTTTTTTTTTCTTGTTTTTTGCAGGGGTGAAGTATTCAACAGAGGTCAAATGCAAGCCAGATAATATCTCTTTTTCTACACAGTTGAGACAGGCATACTTCAGTACACAAGGAGTCTACAACGTGTATTCATGGCCGGGACTGTAAGACACTGGTCCAGTGCATGTCACTAAACTTGATCGTTTTATTTACAGGCATTTAGTAATAGCTGTGTAGGTAGCATGTTATATGGGCAACTCAAATTGAGCGACTCAGTTTTTAGTGACTCAGTTTGAGCACATTATGTGGGCTACTGCTGGAGAATAACGAGGCATGATTATATCAAGGGTGGAGGGTAAGAATAATGAGGGAACAGGATGACAAGCAGAAGAGGGATGACAAGAAATGGATATATGAGACATAGTTTGCCAAGGTAAGCCGCAGCTGACCATTTGGTCTAGTGGTGAGAGTGCATACCTGAAGTTCGGGAAGTACCCAGTTTGGAGCTTACTAGGGATGGTAACTTTTTCTTGTGTGATAGGGACTTAAAAATGTTATTTTTTTTCTGTTCCCCAATCTCCCGGTTCCATATCCTCTTGATAACCTGAGCCCTCCCTCCCCCGAGTAGCCCCCTGCCAAGTTTTATCAACTACCCCAGTGTCAGGCCCCACTCTGGAGTTGGTTAAAATAAGAATGGGGAGTGTGGGTGGTATAGCCCCCACATAAAACATTTAATTTGTAGTGCACGCCAAGTTTGTATTGCGGACCATCACTAATTGTGGGTCCGCTGTTGTGCACATTCGCCGAGTCTGTGTTCAGCGATCTGCACTCACTGATTTGGTGGTCGCTGTAAATATTTCCTCCAAGGATTGGTGCTGGGGCCAATTCTATTTGACATATCCATCAGTGACATTGTGGAGGGTATGCAAGGAAAGGTATGCCTGTTTGCAGACAACACCAAGCTCTGCAACAGAGTGGACATGCAAGAGGAGGTCACAGAAATGATCGCTGATCTAAAAAAGCTGGAGGAATGGTCAAAACAGTGGCAGTTGAAATTCAACACCAAGAAGTGCAAAGTTATGCACCTGGGGAGGAAGAATCTAGGCTGAAAATATACCCTAGTGGGAACAGCTGACTGAAACTAATGTAAAGAGGGATCTGGGGAACTCATCTCTGATGATTTAAGGACAACCTGACAGTGTGAAAAGGCAGCACAAAAAGCTAGCAGCACTCTTGGATGCATAGGGATGGGTATCACAAGTAAGAAAAGTGAAATGCTAGTCCTGCTGTACAGGCTCTTGGTGAGGCCTCACCTGGAGAACTGTGTCCAGTTCTAGATACTGCACCTCAAGAAGGACAAGGATCACCTGGAAACCATGCAGAGGAGAGCTATGAAGATGATACATGGACTACATGAAGTAACCAGAAAGGAAGGGGATCAGATCAATTCCAGTACGGTAGCTTCTTCTTGCTGCATTTACATTGTTCTTGTGGATTTTACTTGGTAGATGGTTATTTTTTTTCTTTCTTACTACTTCTAAGGGGCTAGCAGGGTATTGTTTTGGGGGTGTTGGAATTTTGAAACCTATTTTGGGCTGTAAGTGGGCTCATTTGTTTTACTGTTTCACTGTGTAGCAGGCTGAGTTTGTTTTATATCTTAAAAGGGGCTAGCAGATAACTATTTTGGAGCTGTTGAAACTTTGAAATATATTTTGGTGTGCTTTGAGTGGGAGCTGTCATTCCTTTACATGGAGGCCTATTTCTTTTGCTTTCTTCTGATTTCAAACTTATTTGGTGTGATTTTATTGGGGCTGTTTCTTTGAATTGGAAACCTATATCTTCTAATTTCAAGCCTATTTTCATGTGTTGTTGGTGAGGATGTTTGAATTGGAGACCTGTTACATTTGGTATCAAACCTATTTTTTGTGCGTTGAGTGGAATTGTGATTGCTTTTTGCTGGCTTCACTAGCTGCAAAGTTTAGTCCATAATGGGGAAGGGTACTAATGGTCTGACCAGGGGCCTCAGCTACCTGATTGTTGCTAGAAGGCACAGGCTGGTCCCACCCTCCTGACCCTCACCCCCCACCCAGGTCCATGATTTCCTTTATATGGGGATTCTGACATCACTTCCCAAAAGAGCAAAGGACATGTACCTGTCATAGAATAAGCAGACACTCAGGAAAGGAACAGCAGCAAGTGAAGAGGTGACTGCTATCTCAGTGGAAGGGAAGTAACTGCAAAACAAGGAGCTGTCATTGTTTCTTGTTTGCATTGGTATTTGCATTGTGGAAAGGAGGGGTAGGAGTTTGAAGAAGACTGTGCAATAGCTGCTTAAAGACTCTTTTTGGATGTGGACAGGAGGGATAGGAATGTAAAAAGCAGTTGCTCAATCTATCTAGAAGTGTACGACAAAGGGGGTAAGGGAAATTAAGAAAAGGAGAAGAATGTTTTGCACTGATGGGGGAAGGGAAGACTTGGGGGAGTGTTTAGTATGCTTCACCTGGAAGGGTGGGGTGTCGCTGGTGGGCATTGACAGCAATAGGTAGGGTGGAAGGCTGCAACAACTGCACTTCACCAATGTTTCTAAAAATTGCCAGCTGGGTGGGAGGATGTTTAGTGCACAACCACATAGAGAAATTTAGAAAGGAGATTGAGAGTCTGCAGGAGGAACTAAGGCAGACTGGCAGTGGTTATAGCTTACTACTGGAGAGAAGGAGGAGGGGAGAGGAGGAAGGGCAATTTGAATCAACAGTGGTAAGGAGAGGTTCAGAAGAAGGGAAACAGAGACAAAGGGCCCTAGGCCAGGAAGAACAGTCTTCAGGGAAACCAGATCAGGAGACAAAAGACAAATGGAGGAAGGAGATAGGAACTTGTGGGGGGGAGGAGGAGAAGTGACAACAGTCATGGAGTGGAAAGGAGGGAACAGGTTACTAGAGGAGAGGGGAAGCGGGTATTGGTGAAGGGTCTTCAGAAAATTGTTTTGCGGTGCTAGAGGGGAAAGAGAAGGGAGGTGATGAAATTGGAGGAGTAACTGATAAATGCCTGGACCAAACTGGAGAGGGGGAAGTTCTGCTGAGGGAATTACAACAGGGGCAGAAGAGGGGAAATACTGTGCAGGAGGAAGAAGAGGAGCCAGGAATGAGAGATGGAGATGGAGATGAATGGAAGCAAGCAGAGAGTAAGAGGGGTGGAATCTTAGTGCTGGGGAACTCAATACTAAGAGGAGGCAGGTGGGGTAGCAAAAGGGAGAGGCATAGTTGCATTTGGGTGGAGGCCATGCCAGGAATGACAGCAGAAATGGTGGGACAGTCTGTTCTGAAATATGCTAGAAGGGGTATCGACAAGCCTCATTTAATTATACTTCTTGGGACGAATGATCTGGCTGACAAGATGGTAGATATAGTCCAGAGGAGGTTTGAGGAACTAGGACAATTATGTGAGGGGGCAGAAAGATCAGTAACTTTTTCAGAGATACTTCCAGTGCCCAAGGCAAGTACAACAAGAAAGCTGAGTCTAGAGAAATTTAATGGAAGTATAAGAACCTGGTGTCATGGTAAAGGGTATGGGCTGGTGGGGGGTGGGGAGGGACCTGGGAGGACTGTAGTCTTTATGCCAAGGACAGACTACACTTGAGCAAGGAGGGAAAGAAAGTGTTGAAACAGGGGATGGAGGAGTACATAGAAGAAGTTGAGAATTTAAGCTAGGAGCGGGTGGTGGCAAGTGGGCAAGAGACATGCAGAGACAACAGGTTGTGAAGCCATAGGAGCTTACTTCCCATAACAATGACAAAGGACAAATGGCAAGTATTATTGGTGATGCTAGTAAAGGAGGGCAGGATGGGAGGGGGGGAAGGGGTGGAAGGTGGCCACTCTTAATGCTAGGAGCCTTGGGAGTAAAACTGCAGAGTTACAGGCGCTCATGGCAGAGGGAGAGGTGGACATTGCGGCCATCACAGAAACATGGGCAACCCAATACAATGACTGGGACCTGTCTGTACCAGGGTATAGGTTATTTCATAGGGATAGGGTGATTAGGAAAGGAGGGGGGTGGCACTATATGTGAAGGAAGGACTGAAGTGTGTAGGAGAGGAAGGGGAGGAGGGTAGTATGGAGTCACTTTGGATGCAAATCCAGGATTCCTAGAATAGGACTCTCAGAATGGGAGTGGTATACAGGCTGCCCTTTCAGACACAGCAGTTAGACAGGGAATTAGCGGGACAGATTAGGCGGACCTGCAAGAAGGGTAGTGTGGTGATTGTGGGGGAATTCAACATTCCAGGAGTGGACTGGAGTACCCCAACAACCAGAAATAGCAGGGAGCAGGTACTGCTGGATGCCTTCTAGGACAGCTTCCTCATGCAGATGGTCAGTGACTCAACCAAGTTAGGGAATACCTTTGACCTTGTGCTAGCAAATGAGGAGTTTGTGAGGAAAATTAGGGTGGAAGAACTGCTGTCAGGGAGTGCCCACCACTCAGTATGGTTTACATTGGATATTGGCAAGGAAAGGAATGGAATCTGGCACAAGAGAGCTGGACTTCAGGAGAGCAAACTTTGGGAGAATGGGTGAAGTGGTAAAAGAATACCTGGCCAGAATACAACCTAGTATGGCCACTAACCAGAGGTGGGGGCTCATGAAGCTGGGGATAGTGGCGGCAACCAGAATCTGCAGCAAAGCCCAGAGCAAGAAGGCTAGGGCTATGAAACTGAGCTGGGTGAGTAAGGAGGTCATGGAAAAGGTAAGGAGAAAAAAGCAGCCGTTAGGAGGTACAAGAAAACATGGACGGGGGAGTACAAGGAGGTGTACCTGAAGGAATCCAAGGAAGTGACAAGGGCAGTAAGGAGAGCCAAGGCATCTACGGGGCTCAGGCTGGCACAAGGCATTAAGAAGGGGGAGAAGGACTTCTTTAGGTACATCAGGGAGAAAGGAACTGTAACAACACAGTAAGGATTAGGAAGGAGGGGGTTGGGTGGAAGCAGGATGAGATAAGGCAGAAGCACTAAATAATTACTTCTACTCAGTATTACTAAGGAGAAGGGGGGTTATACCCAAGGGGAGAGAAACAGCAGAAACGGGGGGGAGGGGTGACAGATGCAGAAATCATGGAGGGCTTGAAGGCACTGAGGGTGGACAAGGCGCCAGGCCCAGATGGCATCCACCCCTTGTAGGACCATTGGCAGACCTATTTAATGCCTCACTACACTCAGGGTGTGTACCTCAGGATTGGAGGATGGCTCATGTGGTGCCCCTCCACAAGAGTGGCTCCCAAGGATGAACCGGGGAATGACAGACTGGTGAGCCTCACATCCATCGTGGGTAAGCTGAAGGAGACTATCCTGAAGGAGAGGCTGGTGGCCCTCCTGGAGGTCAAAGGACTACAGAACAGCAGACAGCATGGCTTCATACATGGCAGATCCTGCCAAACCAACCTGGTGTTCTATGACTGGGTAACTAGACAATTGGACAGGGGCAATGCAGTGGCTGTCCCGTATCTGGACTTCAGTAAGGCATTCGACTCGGCGCCACATGGGAGGCTGGGAAATAAGTTAGAAGACACAGGGGCAGGTGCAAAGCTGGTGAGATGGGTAGGGAACTGGCTCCAGGGATTGCAACAGAGGGTGGTGGTGGTGGGGCTCTCTCATCCCCAAGGATAGTGATGAGTGGTGTGTCACAGGGCTCAGTGCTGGGACCAGTGTTGTTTGGGATAGTCATTGCAGACATATTATTGGACATCAAGAGCATGATCAGTCCGTTTGCTGATGATACCAAGATGGGAGCGGTGGAGGACAACCTAGGGGGATGGCAAAGGTTGCAGGATGATCTGGCAAAGCTGGAATCCTGGTCAGACACCTGGCAACTGGGGTTTAATGCCAAAAAGTGCAAGATGCTGCATACTAACATACTAAAATGCCAGCAGAGTAGGCCCCATGGTCTATCGAGTATGCCCGAGAGTCAGTGCGCTTAATAGGCACCACATCCCTCCTCCTGTCTTCTCCCCCATCCCCCTTCCCCAGCGAGGGTTCCCCTCCCCCAGACAGGTAGCCCTCCTCTTCATCCCCTTGCTGTTCCTATCCCAGCCTCTCTTGAACCCTTCCACCGTAGACACCTCCACCAATTCCTCAGGCAGTGCATTTCATGGTTCCACCACCTTCTCAGTGAAGTATCTCTTCCTCCTTTCTCCCCTAAGTCTCCCTTCCTCCAGCCTCCAATCATGCCCCCTAGTGGCCTCTCCCACCTTCCTCTGTGAGACCTCATGTAGGTACACCTTATTTACCCCTTTCAGATACTTGAAGACCTCAATCATATCCCCCCAATCTCTCCTCTCCTCTCCTCCAGTGAGAACAGATCAAGCTCCTCAAGTCTCACCTCATAAGTCCTATCCCCCAGACCTCAGATCATCCTGTTTGCCCTCCTCTGAATTCTCTCTCTCCAGGAGCTGAATATCCTTCCTGAGGTGTGGGCACCAAAACTGCATTCAGTACTCGAGGTGCTGTCTGGCAAGGCAATTGTACAGTGGCATAATCACCTCCCTACTTCTTGAGGTGATACCCCTGGTGATACTGCCCAGCATTCCTGGCTGTGGCCCTCCTACACTGTTCCAAGTTATTCATTTTGGCATCCACCAGCACCCCCAAGTCCCTCTTCCCACTTGAGACCTGCAATATGTTCCCTCCTAGGGAGTACATCTGACCCAGGTGAAGCACCTTGCATTTTGTGCTGTTGAACCTTAGCTTCCAGGTACGTGACCATCCACCTAGAACATTCAGATCTCCCTGCAGGGAAACCCTACCTTTCTCCCCATCCACCACTGCCCCCAGCTTAGAATCATCTGCAAAGAAACTCATTCCACTCCTGATGCCCTCCCTGATGCCAGAGATGAAGGCGTTAAACAGGAGCCATCCTAGAACTGATCCCTGTGGGACCCCACTGATGACCCCCCTGGGAGACGAGACTACCCCTCCAACCACCACCCACTGGGTACGACCAGATAGCCAGCTTCCAATCCATCTGACTGTCCATGCCCCCACCCCCATCCTTCCCAACTTATCCTGTAGACCAGTGTGGGGGACTGAGTCAAACACCTTGCTGAAGTCTAGGAAGACGATATCAACTGGCCTACCCTGGTTGAGCGCTGCTGTCACCCATTCATCAAACTCCACAAGGTTAGATTGACATGATCTGCCTGGGATGAAGCCATGCTGACGATCATCCAGGAATCCCCGTTCCACCAAGAACACCCCAGCCTCTCCTTTACTATGGTCTCCATCAGTTTGCCCACCACTAATGTCAGGCTGACTGGCCTGTAGTTCCCCTGCTCTTCTCTCGATCCTCCTTTGTGGATGGGCACAATATGTGCCTCCCTCCAATCCTTCAGCACCCTCCCTGTCTGTAAAGAAGTTTTAAAAAGGGCCTCCAGGGGTTTGTCCAGGTCATCAGCCAATTCGCATATCACCCTCGTATGGATTCCATCAGGAACCAGGGATTTATCCTTTTTCAGAGACTGGAGGGCTTCCCACACCCTACCAATGGGGATTTCCCCATCCGTGCTCCCACCCCCTCAGCCAAACCCACACTCCCCATCCCGTATGGGTCAGTTCCCTCAGCCCCCACTGTAACAAGAGTTACCCTATCTTGAAAAGGCCCTGTCTCATCTACCCCCTGTGTCCCCTTTGCCTGTAGCTCCCACTCCTCCTCCCTAGTGAGAACCGATGCAAAGTATTCGTTGAGCACCTCCGCCTGTTCCCCCACCTCTTCCAACTACACCCTCCTTGTCTTCAATCTACTGAACTGCCCTTTTACTCTCTTCTTCTCCCCAATATATCTAAAGAACCCTTTTTCTCCCTTCCTGATCCGCTGCACCAATTTCTGTTCCATCCTCGTCTTGGCCCCCCCATCACCCTGGTAACCTGTCTGGTCGTGCGAAGACACTCATCTCTGTCTAAGACCCAGTGCTATCTCTTGAACCTATGGTAGGCTGCCCTCTTTTCCCTCACCACCTCCTGAACCTCTCTGGTCCACTAGCATGGCCTCCTAGATCTACCGCCCTTACGTCTCATCCTCACACAGGACCTGGTAGCCTCCTGTAATCCTCTCCTGATGATTTCCCACCTACTCTCTACGTTCAACCCCTGCTTTATCCCAACCAAGTTGTCCCTGAGGATGTGCCCCATGTACTTAAAGTCTGCCCCTCTAAAGTCAACAAGCCTAGTCCTTGTGTGGTCCCTCCCACCTTCCAGGTCTAGTACAAACCAGACTGTGTCATGGTCACTTCCAGCTAGGAGGTCCCCAACCTCAAGCTCCCAAACTAGATCACTGTCAGCCAGGACTACATCCAGGAATTGGTCCTTCCTTGTTGGGTGAATGACCTGTTGAACTAGAAATGCATCCTGAAAAGCATCCAACAGCCTCAGCTCCCTGGCCACTGGGGATGTCATGTTTCCCCAGTCAGTCGCTGGCATGTTTAGGTCCCCTAATATCAACACCATATCCCCTTCCCGACCACAATGGTCCTTGAAATTTGCTAGCAGACAATCCTCCAGATCCTCCGCCAGCATGGGGGGGTCTGTAGACCACCCCCATCTTGACTGCCTTACCCCCTGGGATCTGCATGGTGGCCCACAAGGCCTCCACGCTGTCCTCTGATTTCTCCACTTTGAATATTCTGATACCATCCTGAACAAACAGCACCACTCCTCCCCCCCCCGCCACCCACCCTATCCTTTCTGAGTACAGTATACCCACTCAGGTTAAGGTCCCAATCATGTCTGGGGGTGGTCCATGTTTCAGTGATAGCCACCACATCAATGTGCCCATCCACCAGCATTGCCTGAAGCTCTGGCATCTTGTTGCCCAAGCTCCTGGCGTTTATCAGGACCACTCTCCAACCTCCCCTTCCCCTGGTCCCCCCCCCAGAGCTTACATGCCTCCACCCATGTGATGCCCCTGGTGCACATTCCATCACCCCAATTTGAGACCTGCAAGGAACTGCCTTGCATCCCCTCCCTCCCCCCTTCACAAGTTTAAACCCCATCTAGCCTGCATGAATTTGGTCAAGTTTCTGCTTAAGTACCTCCTTCCCCTCTGGGCTAAAATGAAGCCTATCTCTTGCATACAGCCCCTTGTCCTCCCAGGTAACTCCCCAGTCTCCCACTACCCCATATCCCCGAGCTTCTCCCCACTCCTTGAGCCACTGGTTAACCTCCTGAATTTTCTGCTTGTTTTCCAAGCTGGCCCTCAGAACTGGCAGGATCTCTGAGAAGGAGACTGAGCAGCCGTTGGCATGGCAGACCCTGGCAAGTTCCCAGAACCTAGCCTGAATCTCCAAAACACTATTTCCTGCAATATCATTTGTGCCCAGGTGCACTAAGATATCAGGAGAGGCCCCCCCCCACCCTATGCCAGTGAATAAACCATGTGCTTAGCCTTGTGCACAATCAAACCGGAGATGCTCTTGACCCAAATAGGACTGGGTTCTCCCTCCCCCTGCCCCTCCCACTGTATACCTTTAATTATAGAATCCCCTAGCAGGACTACACTAATGCCTTCATTTTTCTTGAGGCCTCCCTCCTTGCAGGCCACTTCACCAATACCCACCCCGTCCCCTACCCCAGAGCTGCCCATCAGCTGGGTGGCTGCTGACCCAGCCATGTGTGAATCCCATACAGCCCTGCCCCTCCTTCCCCAACATCTTCTCCTGCCTGCCCCATCTAGCCCAGGTACTATCATGCCCCTGCTTCTTACCTCAGCCAACCCTTCTGTTCCAGTCCCCCACCCCTCAGCCCTATCAGCATCACCCCCCGCCGTATCATTCTGATTCTTTTTTGGGGCTTCTGTCCCTGCCTTGCCTCTGGCTGTTTCTCTGCCTGCTCCCATTGAACTTGCCATTTCTAGATTAGTTGTGCAGTGCTGTGCCCCGGCTGTAATTTTTCTCCTCAGTACCTGTTCCACTTGCCTATGTCCCTCTAAACCCACCCCCCAGTGCTCCTCCAGTCCCTTCTTCTACCCCTTCTTTCTGTACATTACTCTCCATCCCATTTATGGCCCTCAAGGGCCCCATCCCTAGCTCACTTGCAGGCTGGTCATTTATCTGTCCAACCATGGCCCTCTCGCTGCATCCTCCCCTGGGCCCTGGGTGCCCTAGAACCTCACTCTGGAATGTCCCCAAGGGTTCCTTCCCCACACCAACCATCTTTCCTACCCTCGTGGGACCATTTCCTAAACCTCCCAATTTCCCTTCCCCTGCTTCCCCTTTTGGTTTGTTCCTCACAGTCAACCACCTCCAGCATCTCTTCCACCAGTGGGTCGAGGGGCGCAAATCTGTTTGCTTGTTCAGTACCTTTGCTGCCCCTATTGCTGTTGGTAGAGGCCCTGTTTGAATTCTGACCCAGAGCTTTTGCCATCCGCCTTCCTTGACCTGGTCCTACCACCTCCCATTGCATCCTATCTACTGCTGACTCCCTGCCTCCTGCCTCTAGATCTCTCGTTTCCCCTCTGAGAGTGCCATTACCCCCCCATCCTACTGCAACTGCTTGTGCCCTTACCATCCTCCTCCTCCTCCCTCCTCCAAGGCCCAACATTCTCGAACTGCAGTCCCAAATCCCTTGTGCACCCCTCCTCCCTCCACTTCTTCTTGTGCCCTTGTCCCTTTGCCAACCCTCCTCCCCTACCCTCCCATTTGCTCACCTCCCTCTTCCTCAACTCCCAACACAGCCACCTTATTTCATCCTTCAGCTGTGTGAGTTGTTTATATACCAAGCACCCCCCCCATCTTTCAGGCCCAATTTAGAACCATGGCTGCCCCACATACACTACACCCAACCATCCTACCAAAGAGGCCTTCCCCCTGTCCATCCCTCCAGTTTCACTGCCTTTCCATCACCAGGCCAATTACAAAATAAACTGTTGACCAAAATTGGTGTTCAAACCTGATTTCCTCATACCCTGTCAGGCAGCTCAAACCCCCATGTCAATGCAAAAATATCCTGGGTATGACTTGATACTTCCACCAGGTGGGTCAGTGCTTACAATTCATTTGTTTAATGTTTCAGTGTTCTGCAATTAATTTGTTCTTCCCCTTCCCAAACACCACACCCCACCAACTAGACCCCCCCCAAGTAGAACCAAGACCCCATAACAGTCCCCATTAGGTATCAAGAATAGATCATAGACACACTTAAGTCCCTGTTGCAGTTCTACTCAGAACTATACCCCCCACCCAAGCAGAACCAAGACCCTTATAACAGTCCCCCCTCAGGTATCCCTGCTACAGTTCTACTCAGAACTAGACCCCCCTGCCTAAGCAGAACCAAGACCCCTATAGCAGTCCCCCATCAGGTATCAAGAACAGATGAAATATGAGCAGATATTATAACTAATAAGAACAGATCAAAGTCACATTTAAGTCCCTGTTGCAGTTCTACTCAGAAGAACCCATCAGAACTAGAACAGTCACCATCAGAACTAGAACAGTCACCTTTTGACCCCTGTTGTGTAGACCAGGCAGTCCCGCAATTTCAGCTTCTCCCAGGTATATTCCTTGTCCAGCTCAGTGCTCCAGAGATCCCTGAAGCTACAATCTGCTGCCTCAAAAAAATCCTCAGCAACCAGGTCACCCAATGCAGCAACAGGCCATCAGATCAGAGGATCCCATGGATGTGATCAGCTGCCATAGCTACTAATACAGCCTAACAACCCCCTAGCCTTACCTACTGCTTTAGTGGTCTGCTTGGATGATTTCAGGTCATTGGTGATGATGATGCCCAAGTCTCTTTCTTCCCTTGTGACTGCCAGCAACTCCTCTCCCAGCCTATAGGCGGCTTCAGGGTATCTCTTCCCTATGTGCATGATCTTGCACTTCTTTGCATTAAACCCCAGTTGCAACTCTTCCAACCAGTTTGCTAGTTTATTCAGATCTCTTCTTATTCTTCTCACCCCATCTGGATCATCTACTGTGTTGCAGATCTTGGTGTCATCTGCAAACAGACAAACCTTACCCTCCAGTCCATCTGCAATGTCAGTGATGAAGATATAGAAGAGGACTGGCCCCAGGACTGATCTCTGAGGTACCTCACTTGAGACTTGCATCTTTTCTGACTGCATACCGTTTACCACCACTCTCTGTTTTCTGCCCATCAACCAGTTTGCCACCCAGTTGACCAACTTCTGACCCACCCTGAGCCTACCCAGCTTATTAATTAATCTTCTATGTGGAACAGTATCGAAAGCTTTGCTGAAGTCAAGGTAGGCAACATCAACTGCTCCCCCTTGGTCCACCACTCTGGTTACCCAGTCAAAGAAATCTATGAGATTAGTTTGACAGGACCTTCCTTTTGTAAACCCAGGCTATTTTGGATCCTGAACTCCTATGGATTCCAGGTGTTGCACTATCCTTTCCTTAAGGAGTGCCTCCATAATCTTGCCCATTACTGAGGTAAGACTGACTGGTCTGTAGTTCCCTGCCTCCTCCCTGCTACCATGCTTGTGAAGCGGAGTCACATGAGCCCTTCTCCAGTCTTCTGGGACCTCCCCTGTGCTCAGACACTCACTAAACTGTTCTGATAATGGCTCTGCTAGTTCCACCCTTAGCTCCTTTAGTGCCCTGGGATATATGCCATCAGATCCCATTGCCTTGTCCACCCTGAGCTGACTGAGCTTTTGTAGTACCCTTTCTTTTGTGAAGGGACTAGTGCTCAGCTCCCTCCCCCCCCATTTTCATAGTGCTGAGCTGTGGGCTCTGCCTACCTTCTCTTCAGTAAATACTAAGCAGAAGTATCTATTTAGGATAGATGCTTTTACATAGTTCTCTTCCTCACCCACCCCCTTATCTCCTTTGATCTTAGCAATACCCCCTCTGGACTTTCTCCTTTCACTAATGTATCTATAGAAAGTCTTGTCACCTTCTTTTACTGTTTGTGCTAATGTTTCCTCGGTTTGGGACTTTGCCTGCCTTACTGCCTTCCCTGCTTCCCTTAGGGAAGTTTGGTATGCCTCCCTATCTTCATCCTGCTGTGTTCCCTTATATTTCCTGAAGGCCAGCCTTTTGGCTCTGACCTTTTCTGCTACTGTGTTTGAGAACCAAAGTGGTTTTCTTCTTCTTTTGTACTTCCTTTTCTCTCTAACACAATGGGATATTGCTTCAAGTATTGCATCCTTAATTTCTACCCACTTTTCCTGTACCCCCTCACCTGTATTTCTTTTTGCCAGGGCTAGCTTAACTCTGTTAGCCATCTTATCAAAGTCAGCTCCTCTGAAGTCTTGTATTTTTGCCTTGCATTAGTTGTAGTGGCCAAACTGAACCATACCATGTGATGGTCACTGTCTCCCAGGTGACCTTCTACCTGGAGATCTGTGATCCTTTCCTTGGTAGTCAGTACTAGATCTAGGACAGCCCTGTCTCTTGTGAGTTGTTGTACCAGTTATTTGAGCTAAGGAGTGAAGAAGTGTAACTATTTCTTCAAATGTCTACCAAGGCCTACCGCAAGTATCCCTACATGTGTTGTGATACCCCACAATGCTTTGCACTTCTGCTGCAATCATGCCTGTGAACTTGTTTGTGCTAGCACAGTGTTGGAGGCAAGTGTAGATACCCTGACAACTGTACTATAACATGGATTCAAAAACCTTTTTTTAAAACATTTTTAGCATGCTGATCAGTGCATACTGTACGTGTTCTTAAATTTAACATTCTTTTTTATTTATTTTGCAGACGCAGTTAGCTTTTTATTCTTCTAAAACATAAGGCACTATTAATGGACACCATCTTCAATAAGGGTAGTAAACCTTGATTATGAGATTTCAACCGTACATTGCTTAATAAATACACAGTATTACTGCATGACGGTAATATATCAGAAATCCTTTCATCAGATATTGCAAAGATACTGATTTCCTTCTTATGTTCCCCTTGTATTGCTAGTAAAAAAGAGATGGCCCCCAGCTGGCCCAGTGGTCTGGTACCACCTGTAAGACTGATGTCACAGGTTCACAATAGATCCCCAGAATGGGACCACCAGAACAGCTACTATAATATGGGCTGAGAGAATAGAGCAGTTGCTCTTTATCATGCTTAGAGGTGCTGCTCTGGCTCCTAACTCCGTTCCCTGGCCATATGGAGTTGGCTCAACAATGGTAAAGCAGCTCTACACACCATCATGCCTGGTCTCAAGACAATCACAGACAAAGAGACAAGACTGGCACTAATGCTTGTGGCAAGTGAAGCAACTTGTTTAATTGTGAAACTAAAAACATCACAAAAGCTCACATATCCAGCATTAGGAAGGCAGGTAACACACACTTGGAAGCCCAGACCAGTTTTGCACATGTGCACTTCCATGGGGGGGCAGTTGAGCACTTACAAACACTTTAAACAGAGAAATTAATTAAAGATACAGTGCAACAGTTATATCAAAGTTGAACCCCCTCAAAAAAATTATAAATCACATCTCGATTCAGCTTGCTACTTCAGAGCCATTATTTTTGGTGCTGAACGTCAATCCATAAATTACCCAGAAGAGTAAATTGTTGGGTCCATATTTCAGTGCAATCAACATCAATATTTCATTTAATATATTCAGAGGGTAAGAATAAGGCATACATCCCAAAATGTGAAGATGAAACTGAATAAAAGGCCATTAATTAGGGAGGTCACTAGAAGTCAGTGGGCCCAATTCTAAGATGAATGTTGTAACTTGCAGGCATATGTGAATTGTGACATTCACCGCTATGTCAGGGACCCCATGCCCTATTCCAGAACAGGCAGGGTCCCCAGCACTTATGTCCTGTGACTTGCGGAAGCCACAGGGCTGCACCATGGGAAGGGCACACCTCACATGGGTGCTGCAAGCCACGTTCCACAGGGTGCAAATGACGCAATGCATGGCCTCCCCAGAGCCTACACCCCAATACCATGGCACTGCCCCACTGGGCTGGGGAGGGGCTGAGGGGCCACAGGACCATCCTGGGGCACCTGGCATGTGGAGGGATGGGAACTGCCCCGGGGGGGCAGTGTACTTGGATGGGGACGAGGGGGTGTCAGTCACCCATGGTGGTCTGCCTGCCACAGTGGGTGTGGTGGGCACCCATGGGAGACTGTGGAGGGGTCGGCCAGAGGGGCAGTAGGCTCAGTGGTGCATTCCCAGTGGATGTAGGTATGGTTAGACCAGTTACTATCTAGTCTAACTGTACTTATGCCATGGTCTGCTGGGTCCCACTTGGAAAACTGATTTGCAATTCCGCCAGCCACCCTCTTGGAATACCAGTGTAATCAATGCCAAAATTCCCCTTGCTCCATGTCACAGAGGGTTGCAGGTGTAGTGGGTGGCATAACCCCCATTTGGGGCAGGGTGCCTGCACCATGTTGCAGGCCACCTCTTGGAACTGCACTGGGTGTAACACATGTCACAAGGTGCAATTTGCACCATAGGGTTTGGCTCAAGTCACCTTGCAACATGCATAACCCGTCTTACAATCAGGCCCAATGGGATTAATAATATGGTCATGATAGAAACAATGACAGGCACCTAATATATGTAACCTGCCAATGCTGAGAAAATTAGAGTCAAAATATATATTTTAGTTTAGTCGTACATATGTAATTTGAAACCATTCAGGATTCAACAAAATTTCATCACATGTGAATGTGTGAAAATGAATTGAGTTGATACTGAGAGATCACATCACATGAGTACATAATAAATTGAAAAAACTGAATTATACGTGTGTAAAAACTGCCTTTGCATATGTCAGTACAATTTTCAGGAAACATTCGACAGCCAAAACTTACTTGCAATAATGCAATTAACAGAGAGGAAAATCCAATCTCAGGAATGTATCCCACTCTGTAGTTTCTGAAAAAAGCTGTATTGCTATATGTAAAAAATTAATATGGGCTCATTCACATATAAAATGGCTTTATGTAAAAACAGACTCATTCAAGAGTTGAAAACTGGGAGGCCACTAGGGGTCAGTTGGTGAGAAAAATGCTCATGTGTGCAGATCATGAAATCTGACAAAGACCAAGGCATACATATATACATACAGTCTGAAAGGTCACCAAAAGTCAATATGAAAGATAAAAAAATATATGCTCATAATTTTATAATGTCACACAATATGAGTGTGTGAGAAATGAATGAGCTGGTACTGAGATAAATGCATGTCTCTACACATATATTCATAATAAATTGCAATAGCTACATTATATTAGTGTCAGTGACTCAGTAGGTAGCACACTCGCCTCTGAGGCCGGGAGATCAGAGGGCTGTGGGTTCAGTTCCCACATCTGGCACTTGGGTTAATATCCCAGTACTGACACTGTAGTGCAGCATGAGAGGGGTGCTGCACTTCTGAGGTGCCGTCTTTCGGATGAGATGTTAAACCGAGGTCCCATCTGCCTGGATTGGTGGTAGTTCAGGTGGATGTTAAAGATCCCATGGCACTTATCGAAAAGAGTAGGGGAATTTCCCCGGTATCCTGGCCAAATTTCCCTCATTCACTAAAAATACCACCAATCAGCTTAGTCTGGTTCAAGGTCAGTTGGCATTCATCTGTATCCCCTTCCCCCGGGTCGTGCCTGAAAATAGGCAGGATTTGTCTAGTGCACTTACCCGGTCAACAAAAACTAAATAAATAAATAAATATAGAAGTATTACACAGGTGTGGAAAAGCCCATGTGTGTATCAAAATACAGACTGCAGCACAATGCATGCAAGAGATAAAGAAATATACTTAAAAATGTACAACTTTCAATGTTGAAATTCCAGTCCCCAAAAAACTAGCTCATTCTGTGATTTCTGAAAAAAGCTGCATGTTGTTATATGCATCAAATACATGTAAAAAATGTGAAAAAAATAATATGGGCTCATTCATATACAGAGAACTAGCTTTATGCCAAAAATTGGGTCTAGTTCAAAAATTGAGAAATGAGAATTGGGAGGTCACTAGGCATCAGACAGTGGAAATTGTACTGGTGCATGCATATCATAGTATCCAACGTTAACTGAGGTATACATACAGTGGATATAAGCATACTACAGGACGTAGGATGAAATGAACAACAGAAGAACAAGGGTCAATATGTGAAATAATATGCTCATTGTGAAACATCTAGTTTTAAGCAAGTCAATTTCAATGTATTTGTTTTCCAGATAAGTACACTAGACCAAAAGGTCTGTTGACAGGCATGACCTGAGTATTTACAATAAAACACAACTTACACTAATATCTCACATCACACATTATGTACAAGACATACAAATCATTATGCAAATTCATAAATATAAAAGGCAATTTCATTAAATATATACAATAAACATCACTGCTCAAATAAAATTTACATAAAAGTCTAAAGGGATGTGCAATCTAATCACAATCCTACCATCTGCTATAAAATAAAAAAAAATCACTGTTGTTAACATTTATATACAACCATAGGTGACAGATTACATAACAACTTTTGTCTAAAGATTTGTAGGGCTGGGGCTAATCTAATCTCTTTTGGAAACTCATCTCATTTTTTAACCGCATGATAAGAAAAAACTTTTTCCCCATAACAGTTTTGCATAAAGGAATGACTAACCATAACAGGTCAGCACTTAGCACTACCCTTTCCAGCCATTAGAGTGCCTGCATTAGTGTGCCAGCATATCAGAGTGCCAATTTTGGGATTCTCACCCTCCCTTCCAGAGGTCCAGCCACTCCCTCTGAGTTAGAATAATAATAAAGGGGGGTGGGGGTACAGTCCCTCCCATTGGAGGCACAGCCCCCCACAAAAACAGGGGTCTGTGGAACCCAACTTGAGCCCTGATGATCAGGTGCACTAACGCTGGCACTCTGAATGGGTGGAACCAAGCACTACACGTAAGTGCACAATTGTGGATTATAGAACAATTTAAAAAAATACCAAGGCTAAGGAGTTCATCAATGGTCACAAAATAATTTGCACATGTTTAAGAATTTTTCACTTTTGTTCTTCTTTCTTTCACCATGGAACACTCTATGCTGTGCACAATAACCTAATAACATATGAATAAAGAAAAATAATTAAAATCAATGGTATAGCCATGAGTAAATGCATTTCTTTAGTGCTCATGATTTCCAAAGAAATGGTAGTATATCAAAGAGTCATTCTTTCCAGAGTATTTCAAAGTCCTAGGTTGATGGATCCAGAAAGCTTCCCTTTTAAGTATTAACTTCTCCAAAGCACCTCCCCCCTTACCCAGGGTAAGTTTCTCAATGCCACAAAATGAGAAAGAATGTTCACCTTGATTCTGGTTCTCACTAATATGTTTAGCTAAGGCATTGAATGTTGTCATTGTCCTTATTAGAGCTTAAATGTTCCCCAATCTTTAACTTAAACATTCTTGAGGTTTTTCCCCACACAGAAAGCATTACATTTACAGCCGGTCAGATAAATAACCCCCACTGTGGAGCAATTAATGGATTATCATGATTAGTAGTGCTGCTCTGGCCCCTAACTCCACTCCCTGGACATATGGAGATGGCCCCTAACTCCATTCCCTAGCTATAAGGAGTCTGTGCCCATTAGTGCAGCCAATTTGTTGGGAGGAACTCATCCAAACCCTTTGAGAATGTTTGGGAGTGTGAGTAAATCTTGATAAGTGTATTGCTGTGGAGCTTGCCAGGTCTGTCACTGTGAGGACAGATTCCATGATATTAATTTAAAATCCCTTACAGTGGTTGTTTAGTCCCATGTAATTAACAATCTTGTTTGGCCATCTCTTGGCACTGTTTTTGAACCACCATACCCTTCCTGAATGGCAGCAGAGACTAGTCACAGTTAATGCTAAACGACAATAATCTTATCAGTCATGTAACTCATAAATTGCCATCATACCACAGTGAACCTTTCTGACTTCCTACATGTCAGCCTTATCTTATCAGGTCAAAGACTCCAAAGAAGATATGACAGGAATGATTCTTCCTCTCCTCTGACTGTGTGGTGAATACTTGAACAAGTGGTGAAACAGGGGCTCTCCAGTCCCTTCCATCTGCCTTCACAATAACTTAGAAGACCACAGGGGGCACACCAAAATAAAGCCTAGTGGTCTCTTAGCAAAGAGAAAGCTTTTATGCTGTTCTTACTCTGAACATGAATTTGTTTTGTGTCACCCTGTATCTGGAGAATACACCTCAGAATTTACTTAGAGAGGGTGGAGGTGGTACAGAGAAGAGCAACCAAAATGGTGCAGGGGTTGCAAGGGAAGCCCTACCAAGAGAGACTGTAAGGTCTCAAGATGTACACCCTGGAGGACAGGAGAGTGAGAGGAGACATGATTGAGACTTGCAAGTACCTCATAGGGGTGAACAGCGTGCATGAGGGGAGACTTTTGCAAATGAGGATGAGTGCCAGGACTGGGGGTCATGCCATGATGTTGGGGGTTGAGGAAATATTTCTTCATTGAAAGAGTGAAAGATGCATTGAGCTGACTTCTAGCTGAAGTGGTGAAGGCTAGAATGGTGGAGGGTTTCAAGCATTCATGGCACTAACATAGGGATATATTAGATCAGAAGCAGGGAGGGCAGGGTTGCCTTAGACAGACAAGGTCTGCAGTGGTAGAATAAGCAGGGAACACTTGGGCAGACTGGCTGAGCCAATAAGTCCTTTTCTGCCAACAAATTCTGTTCTTATGTTTTTATCAGTCTTTCTCACGTCACTCCTCACCCCAAAACCTCACTGTATACTGCATCATTAAGAAAAAATAGTGTAAGGAACATTTACCTGTTGTTTACATTTTGGGTATAATTGCAGCATGTACAAAGTCTGTTTTAAGATCTTTTTTTAAAACGCTCACTAGGAAAAAGTGCCAGTTTTCAGGGGCCACCAAGAGGCACTGGCAAAGTTAAGTGATTTGTTCAGAATTACACTGTATGCAAGTGGAGGTTGTGGGAATCAAACCCAGGTCTGTTGGATGTACCAGGGTCATTCACAGCCCATTACTCTAACCATTAGGCAATACTACCAGCTCAATAACCTGTATAGACCTACAGTGTATTGTTTTTTGTGTTTGTTTTTAAACAGACTTTTACCAACCATGGGGCTCTGGTTGTTCTCTTTATATGTTGCTACATTCTGTAGCACGTTAAGTTAGTTTGTACTTTTGACTTAAAGATTGTTAAGTGTTTTACCTGACACTCTGTGCCGATCTTTTTGGATGGTAGTTGTGCTTTTTTTGACTTGGGCATGAGTAATTTGAGGTTGAGCCATGGTTGCTGTTTGAATTTTGTTTTTAAATAGTCATATTTTTCCTTATTTAAGGTCATTGTTAACGTTGCTTTTACCTGCATAATTTTCATTTTTGAGTTGCTTATATGTTTCAGAAACCAGCGATACCAGTTGAGTGGAAGTCATGCATGAAAAGCTTCACTGTAGGCATCAGCTCAAATGATGGGATATATTATGCAGCCCATGATGCTTTGCATTGTGGAGGCATGTGTGATTTTGTATTTTCTTGAAACTTGGCTTCCCAGCCAAATGCCCTTTGGGGTAACCCTTGCCTCAGTGTTTACGCACAGAGGTTCTTTGTCTTTTAAACAGTTTTTTATTTTAATGGGTTCACCACAATATATCCCAGGCACACTGATTAGGGGTAGCTGGTCCATTCCACTGGGGTGTCAAACAGAAGAGGCATACTGATGAGTCCTGGTAGGGCGAAACACGTGTCTATTTCTTCTGTTAGCACCCTTTGCAAACTGTGTGAGAAGCCTTTCGGCACCATGCAATTCAGCTTAAAGTTGGACCAGCATAACATTCTGTGGTGATTTGCATATGCAGCCCATGATGCTTTGCATGGTGGGGGCATGTGTGATTTTGTATTTTCTTGAAACTTGGCTTCCCAGCCAAATGCCCTTTGGGGTAACCCTTGCCTCAGTGTTTATGCACAGAGGTTCTTTGTCTTTTAAATAGTTTTTTATTTTAATGGGTTCACCACAATATATCCCAGGCACACTGCCTTAGGGGTAGCTGGTCCATTCCACTAGGGTGTCAAACAGAAGAGGCATACTGATGAGTCCTGGTAGGACCCTTTGCAAACTGTGTGAGAGGCCTTTCGGCACCATGCAATTCTGCTTAAAGTTGGACCAGCATAACATTCTGTGGTGATTTGCATATGCAGCCCATGATGCTTTGCATTGTGGGGGCATGTGTGATTTTGTATTTTCTTGAAACTTGGTTTCCCAGCCAAATGCCCTTTGGGGTAACCCTTGCCTCAGTGTTTATGCACAGAGGTTCTTTGTCTTTTAAATATTTTTTTATTTTAATGGGTTCACCACAATATATCCCAGGCACACTGCCTTAGGGGTAGCTGGTCCATTCCACTGGGGTGTCAAACAGACGAGGCATACTGATGAGTCCTGATAGGACCCTTTGCAAACTGTGTGAGAGGCCTTTCGGCACCATGCAATTCTGCTTAAAGTTGGACCAGCATAACATTCTGTGGTGATTTGCATATGCAGCCCATGATGCTTTGCATTGTGGGGGCATGTGCAATTTTGTATTTTCTTGAAACTTGGCTTCCCAGCCAAATGCCCTTTGGGGTAACCCTTGCCTCAGTGTTTATGCACAGAGGTTCTTTGTCTTTTAAATGTTTTTTTATTTTAATGGGTTCACCACAATATATCCCAGGCACACTGCCTTAGGGGTAGCTGGTCCATTCCAGTGGGGTGTTAAACAGACAAGGCATACTGATGAGTCCTGATAGGACCCTTTGCAAACTGTGTGAGAGGCCTTTCAGCACCATGCAATTCTGCTTAAAGTTGGACCAGCATAACATTCTGTGGTGATTTGCATATGCAGCCCATGATGCTTTGCATTGTGGGGGCATGTGTGATTTTGTATTTTCTTGAAACTTGGCTTCCCAGCCAAATGCCCTTTGGGGTAACCCTTGCCTCAGTGTTTACGCACAGAGGTTCTTGTCTTTAAACAGTTTTTATTTTAATGGGTTCACCACAATATATCCCAGGCACACTGCCTTAGGGTAGCTGGTCCATTCAGTGGGGTGTCAAACAGATGAGGCATACTGATGAGTCCTGGTAGGACGAAACACGTGTCTATGTCTTCTGTTAGCACCCTTTGCAAACTGTGTGAGAGGCCTTTCGGCACCATGCAATTCTGCTTAAAGTTGGACCAGCATAACATTCTGTGGTGATTTGCATATGCAGCCCATGATGCTTTGCATTGTGGGGGCATGTGTGATTTTGTATTTTATATATATATATGCAACAGATCAGAGGCACATGAGGGGTGGATTACCTGAGTGGAAAATAAACCCATATGACCATGTGATAAATCTTTTTATCACAGCAACTGTATGTATAAATGTAAAATCTTACATTAGACAATGGCAAGAAAGAATGCTGGACTGTGACTGGTCCATCTAGGACTGGACCCAGGATGTTATCCTAGCATAACATCCCTGCTCTAGTCCCAGCACACTTATGACCACATTAAATGTAAAAAAAAAAAAAGAATCATTCCACATCTGTAATTCAGTTCGCCTTCACTGCTTTTCACTCCAAACTGAAGAAAAAGTCGTGTTTACATGGCTTCACAATCCCTCCCTAACACACAAAGCAACCAAACCCCAGCCCAAAACTGTGAAATGTTCTCCAAAACCACCAAAGCTACTATTTGTTATTTAAAAGAAACCTATGGCAGTGCACCGAGCGACTTCCAGTAAGCAAGAAAGCGAGGCTTTAAACAGTCACCTCACACCTTTTTTCCTAACGCTTGCTTGTGATTTAAATCACTTCTGTTTTTTATTTGTCTGTGAAAGTCAACCACCAAAAATCAAGCCAGTAAAAAACAATTTCTCAACCACCTCTTTACCTCCTTTTCTGTCACGCTACAACATGGTCATAGCAGCGGCACCAGGCAGGCGGCAGCAATGGGGACAGGGTAGGAGCTCCAAACACTGGTTGCTGTTGCTGTCTCCAGTTACTGCCCCACTTTTAAAATCTTTCCACATACAAAAAAAAAAAATAGAATACAGAGCGGGGTGGGGGAGACATACAAAAATAAAACTACATGGCAAACAAACAATCAGATACAAGACACAAGAAAAATCCAGCTACTGGTCACACAGACCCACCTACTGGCTAAACAGGGAAAAGGAACTTTTTTTTAAATAAATATTCTTCCACACACAAAAATGAACTAAAAAACTATTTAAAAATATTAATGTTTATTTGTATTCTTCTGTTTAAAGATTAGCCATTCTATAATAGGAATAATGCCCTCCAGGGTGGGTGTTATGCTGGGACAACAGCCCTTCTCAGGTGCTGGACACCCTCGGTCTGCGGCCTCAGGCCCAACCACCCGAGGTGGGATGTTATCCCAGCATAACACCAACCCTATTAGACATTATTCCTTTATTTATACATATACAGTAGTTACTATGCCATGACCTATTTTATATAAATCATTAGTTAATTTGTCATCAGATTAACCCCCCAGCCTGCCTTACAGCACTACTTCTCTTACATCTGAGCCCAGAATTGGCACACACAGGCAAAGTTCACAGACAACACAAAACCTTCCAGAAGACAAATATACCCCACTACTCCACAAATCATTATAAAGCCTGTCAGCATTTTTATGTCCTGGAAAAGATACCCAACCTTTTCAACTTGCTGGCACTGAACTGTGCTTTCCTGCTCATTGCTCATTCCACTGCTCCCACTTGCGCTTGACTCCATCAGCATTCTGGAGCCCTCTAGTGGCTGACAAGGCAAAAAAAATTCTGTTTAAACACTGCCAGTTTAAAGATGCGAGGCACTGTGCTACCGCTCAATACAGTTCTAGACTGCCGCCGACTTTCACAAAAGCCACTCGCTCTACTCTTCTCGCCAAAATAAACGCCTGCAAACATGCAGTTAAGAAAAGACCATGTTCATCTAAAAATGACACTTTCATGTCCTGAAAAGGAAACACACTTATTTCCTCAAGTATCTGTTGAAATTCTTGCCAGCAGAACTGCCAGCACAGACTTAGAATTGTCACCATTTTTGTGTAAAATTTTCAAAAGCCGCTCACTGCACCAATCAGCAGCAGCATTGGTTTCTCAATGTGATATCTTCACACTACATCCTTGACAACACCCTTAGCAACCAGCCCAGCAACAAGGTACAATAGCACCTTTTCACCACAGAAGCGCACAAACTCTACTAAATATATTAAAAAAACATATTAAAGCAAAATAACTAATTACACAAGGTCCCAACTTATTGCATACATTAAATATGCAGAGGTGACTTTGTGTGATACATGAGTTATCTATGCTACTGCTGTTTGAATTAGGACACCTCACTTGTGGCTTATGCAACTCATAAGGTTACTTAAAGGAAAACTACACCCTCATATCTTCTAAATGTTATTTGTCTCCATGTCACTAGACAACTCTTTTCATGTAGCTGTTAAGGATGCATGCAAATGTTTTAGTCTGTTTTTACAGTTCGTACTAAGCCCTGTGACTGCCCTGGGAGTCTCCATTTCATGGTTGTTGAAATCTCTTGGCCCTGAGAGCTGTATTAGCATATGAGAACATGATGCGTAATCACCCTTTAAACTCCCCAGTAGGCCTGCCTGCTTAATTAGTCTTAAAAGAAACAAGCTTCAGTGAGCTTTGTAAACAATCTAAGTTATAATGCAGTTTTTTCCCTTTAAACTTCACTCAGTTTATGAGTTTCCAGAGAGTTTTTGCAGGGTATTTGTTCTTTCAGCATATAGATACATAGTACAAGTCGGTGATCTGACATCATGTTCTCATATGCTCAGGGACAATGTTATTTCAACAATCATGAAATGGAGACTCCAAGGGCAGTCCCAGGGCCTAGTATATAACTGTAAAAATAAACTAAAACATTTGCATACATCCTTAACAACTACATCAAAAGAGTTGTCTATTGACATGGAAACAAATAACATTTAGAAGATATGACGGTGTAGTTTTCTTTTAAGCAATCAACCACGAAAGTGTGTGGGTTATAGGGAGATTTACCATGGGTGGCGTGGTTTGTGGCCTTGTGGTCAAACCCTAGCCACCCGTGGTAAATCCCCCTATAACCCACATCCTTGAGTGGTTATTGTGATTATACCATGTCCCCTTGGTTTTGGTGAGAAGAAAATAAAATAAAAACACATTTTTTGTAGTTTTTGTTATTTAAATTTATTTTATTGCTCCATTGGAAAACAAATAGTTCCTTGTTGCTAGGGAGACCATCATTTCTCCTGCATCCTCCACACAGGATCCCATGCCACAAATATAGCTTAGAGAGACCCCCCCCCTCCCCAGAGGCAAGTGTCCTGAGTTTAAAGGAGCGCTGATGGCAACCATCCTGTGGTTCCTGTTTTTATAAGTGTTTACCTGCTTTTCTGTTTACTCTGTGCAGTCTGCGTTGGGTGATAGTGGCCATTTTGTGGCAGCCGGTATTTCAATTATATAGCATGAGCTCAGTCAGCAGTCATGGTGATTTGAGTGAGAGAGTGTAGCGTGAGTGGCTCTGGCTCCAGTTGTTGAGCGGCCAGCAACACCATCTACTGACAGCTTGAAGAGCCATGGTAAGTCAATTTACTCTTTGTGCTGCAGCACTAAAGAGACAGGAGGCAGCTTATGAATATATAAATCAGCCCTGCCTTTCCGCCGTGTACAAACATACAGCCTGGGATGGTCAGCGGCTGTAGTGGGCAACTTCCGTGTGGTGGCAGGTAGTTTTTTATTTTTGTTTAACGAAAGGGTGGTCACCGTAGAATATGAAAGGAGTGAGGGGCAGGTTTGTACTTTTTACTGTGCATGGCTTTGCTGAGTGGGAGGTGATGGAAGTCGGAGACCGCCGATTAGTGATGAATTAAATATGGTGGTTCTCCGGTTTGAAATTCGCAGTTTGGATGTATTTTAGAGATCCAGCTGACTGGCACCTTTGCCGTGGGTATAGCGTAGGATTTACCATGGCAGAAAGGTGCTAGCCAGCCAATCGGAGTACAGGATTTACTGTTTAAATTTATGTCCATGGTATAATTCTCTATATTCGCATGTGTGTGTGTATACATACATATATACACACACATATATACATATATAAAAGACATTATATATATTCTTTACAGAAAGACTGTATTAATGCACCAGTCAGGGTTCAGCTTAGTTCAATAAAAGTACGGAAATGTGGCATTTGGGTTTCCAACCGTAACTCCCCAAAAAAAAAAAAACAGCGAAAGGACAACACAAGTAGTTGGCATAGTTTTATTTATATAGTGGCCAATCCCACAGGCTCTGGGTGCTGTACAACATAGCAAGAACAAAATTAAAAATAGCACATCACTTATAATAAATTAGAACGCAAAGTATAAAATAAGCTCTGCAGACAGGACAGATAAACATTGAGACCAGTGAATTAAGCTAAATTAAATGCTTGCCTAAGCAGGTGTGACTTTAAGCCCCTCTTAAAGGCCTCCACCGAAGAAGCCTCCTTCAGACACCTGGGAAGTGAGTTCCACAGGGCCGGACCAGCTACCTCTTCACCTGATGTCTTCAACCTGGCCCTGGGAACTGCTAGGAGGCATCTCTCAGAGGAGCAGAAAGGGTAAACTGGACAGTAAGGAGACAGGAGCTCACTCAGATAACCCAGGCTCAGTCCATATGGGGCCTTATAGGTCAGCAGATTGACCCTGAAGGAGATTTGTCACTTCTCCAGCAACCAGTGCAGATCATGCAGGACCATGGTCACATGACATGACCTCAAAATGCCCATCAGCAAACTGGCCGCTACATTCTGCACTAGCTGCATGCATTGTAGGACCCCTCTAACTACTTCCAGATGCAGAGCATTACAGTGGTCAATCCTGGAGGCCACAAAGGCGTGCACCAGTGAGGGCAGGTAATGAAGCTTGTAAAAGCCATTCTGGACTACAGATGATACCTGAGCCACCAGTGTCAGTCTTTCAGCCACAATGACACCCAGAGTTTTCACTTTGGTCGAGGTCACCAGACTAGAGGAACCAAGAAACAAAGCAGTCCTCTCTGCTGTTACCCCTACACCCTGCCATTGACCAGGCTCAGTTACCAGAACATGGATCTTGTCCAGATCAAGCTGCAGCCAGTTAGAGGACATCCAGTCCAGGATCTCGACCACACATAAATGAAGTACGTCAACCACACCAGGCATCCTGGGTGCAAATGACAGGTACAAATGGGTATCATCTGCATTAGCAGTGAAAACCCAAATCATGCCATCTGATGATGTCACCCAGAGGCAGCATGTATACAGTGATCAACACAGATGACAGAATCGAACCCTGGGGTACACCACAGAGCAGGGACTTTGAGTGTGAGGAAGAACTTCCCATCACCACCCTCTGCATCATGCCATTGAGGAAGGACTCAAACCAGCTGGTGACCCTGCCAGTGAATCCACAGTACTCCCTGAGATGATCCAACAGCAACCTATGGTTCACTGTATCAAATGCTGATGAGAGATTGGGTAGCCCAAGAATTGACTGTTCCCCTCTATCTCTAGCCCTGAGGAGGTCATTATGCACCCTGACCAAGACAGTCTCAGTACTATTTCTAGATCCAAATCTGGACTGGAGTGGCTCATAGATGTTAAAGGACCTGAGGTGGGTCTTGAGCTGCAGAGATAACTATCTTCTAAATAATCTTTTTGAAAAATGGAAGGTTAGAGACTGGACTAAAATTTGCCAAGCAATCTGGGTCCAAAGATGTTTTTTTTCAATAGGGATCTCACCATTGCATCTTCCAATGTTCTCAGAAACGATCCCACTGAAAGGGAGCACCAGACTATCTTGGTAAACACTGGGGCCAGAAATCCTACATAACTTGCTATGAGATGCATTGGACCTGGGACCAGTTCACATTAAGTGGGCCGCAGCTCAGAAAATATACCACACACCTCCTCCACCGAAAGCAGCCTAAACTTGCACCAGACAGGGGGAGTACTCCCTGATAAAACCCATGTGACACTGCTGGGCTGCACTGACCCAGTTGAGGTTATCTCAGATTTAATGTAAGACACCCTGTCGAAGAAGAACCAAGTAAGCTCTTCACAATGTGTGGATGAAAATACCTCTACTGGTCAAATACAGGCAAGATGTAACACCCTGAACACCATCCAGAAGAGCTGATCTGGTCTGTTCCTCCCTGCTGCAATCTCCCCAGAAAAATTGCCTTCTTATGGAATATTATCTCTGATACAGACCATAGTGAGTTCTGAGAGCCAGTCTGTCCCCAACAGCCCAAGATTTCCACCAGCAATGCTCAAATCTGTGACCCCAAGCCTTCATCTTCCTAAGCTTCCTGTCAAACCACAGTGATCTCACATGAAAAGACCTGGTTCATACACGAACTGGGGTGACTGAATCAAGGACCAAGATAACAGCCTTTTTATAGGCTATTACTGCTTCCTCCAATCCAGCCTCACACACTGCCATCACACCTGAGGGATCTAATGTTGCTTGGAGTCCTACTGATGATAACCCCTTTAAAGGGGGACAATGGGCCATCTCCACAGGGGGAGGACAGCCGGGGGGCCCAAATGAGAATTTTACAATTCAATGATCCAACCAACTGACCAGATCAATTTCAATTATTTATCTCAAGCCCCAGTGAGAACACCAAGTCCGAGGTAGGAGGGAGGCAGTATAGCGCAGTGGTTTAAGGCTCTGAGCTGCAAATCTGGAGACTTGGGTTTGAATCCCACAGCCCCCCACTTGCATACTGTGTGATCCTGAGCAAGTCACTTAACTTCCCTGTGCTCCCAGGTCACACATGTAAACAAGCTTTCAGCTTAGTGTGTTTCTCCTGGTTAAACAATTGGAAAAAAAAGGTATTGGTAGGATGCAGCAGTAACCACTTGTGCACAGAGGCTTTAATGCAGCACTCTGGACACTTAGAGCCCTCAGTGGCAAACTCCCTCAATACATGGTCGACTGTCTGTCTACAATTGTGCCCAGGAATTATTCTCTTAGAAGCTGCTCACAACTCCTGCTAAATATACCAGGGGTACTCACATGAGTCGGGAGAGCCGCCTTTGGATTCGCACTCCCTTCAAAATGGAATAAAACCTAAATAATATTTAAGCTGAAAACCCCAGTAAATACCCTTTTGTTCAAAAGTCTTTACCGTGATGGCATTATGGAAATTTGCAACTGCTTTACTAGACACTAACTAACCTCCCTCCCTCAAACGGCAGCCTGCAAATGGTGGCCCCCCAGCTGAAAGGTGTGCCTCTGCCTCTAGCATACCCACCAACAGATCCACAGGATTTATTGCAGAACTCCCATGTCTTATTCTTTGACACTCTGAACAGCTGCAACCTGATTCTAGCATATGCTACCACACTTGGGGATAATTATCATCTTTCGCCCAAAAAAATATTTAGTCCCTCGTCCATCCAACACCTCCCTCTGCCCCAACCTCCAGGACCCTCCCAGTTATGCCCCTGCTACTATATTCCTCCTCTTGCACTTAGTACAATGGCAGCTTTTCTCCTCCATATGTCGCCGCCTTTTGGGGCAAAAATAGCTTTGTCACCTTTTGTACGGTCCTCCACCCTCCCAATCCCTCACTCTGCTCTAACAATCGGGTCCTCTTCGCTTGCGCCCCTATTCCCCACCTCTCCCTACATTATGTGCTTGATATCTTCTATCTGGTATGCCTACCCTCTCCCTAACATTTCCCACTACAAAATGCACAGTTTTTGGGCTTGGATCCAGCACAAGTTCATTATCCATGACTCCTTGTAGTTCTACAGTATGTTCAAAGTATATTACCTGTAAATGTGCATTTTTACTATAATAGCAGCTATTTTTACTGTTTGTACTATTGTAACTTGTCTTTCTGTATTATTACTGTAGGACTGCAGATTCACCTTGTAAATGAGCTTGCTCAATGATGCCCACTTGGATAAATAAAAATATTGATTGATTGATTGTGTAAGGCCCAATAGGGACTTTAACTGGAGGAAATCTTGGCCAAACTGTGAGAGTTCATCATTGAGCCAGGCACTGAAGTCACCCAGAATTAACCATCTGTGCAACTCCAACGCCCTCTCAGTGACAACATCTGTGATTTCCTATAGGAAAACCCCCTTCTGCCCCAGAGGCTTGTACACAGGGAGGATCCTACAACCTACACCTTGACCCCCATGTGTGGCAATGCATTCAAATGATGGCATATCCCCCACTGAGTGCACTGTGAAGTTCAACTCAGACCTAAAACAGATGGCCACCTTGCTGTGATCCCTCCACGTGCAGTGAACTACATAGAAGCCAGCTGGGATCGAAGCTTCCATAACTGGCCCTGCTTCATCACCCAGCCAGGTCTCCATGATGCAAGCCAGATCAACTGTGGAAATCAAGTCTAATATAACCATGAACTTGTTTACCATTGGTCTTGCATTGCACAGCACTGCCCATAGAAGATGGGTAGAGATTGCTGGTCTACAGGACACCTACCCACTCAGTCCGGTGGGTTGGCAGGGGAGGGAGAGGATCGAGCATCCAGAGGACAACTCTCCTCTCCTGGGGAGGGAGGACTGGTGCTCCCGTCGAATGACTGCCCTCAGCTGGAGGCCTAAAGGTAGTGCGAGACTGTAGGCACCATGGAAGAGAGGGTGCTGCGGGACTTCCATGCATGCGCACATGCCTTCAAGTACACACGTCCTGCATGTGTGCCACAGCAACAGGAAGGGAGATAAAATGGAGGAAAAACACCCCAACTGCAGATGATGACCGACCCCTCACAGGTTCCGCACCCAGCGACCGGGCAGGCTCTGGGTAAGTCCCGGTGATACCTGGGTGACAGGGCTGGGAGGTTCAGTTAGAAGGGGACAGCTGGGGGCAGCGACAGGAGATAAAATGTATAGATTAAAAAAAAAAGTAAAGCATCAACTTAACGCCAGAGTGGTTCTATCTAAAAAAACAATAAAACTACCTCCTGACCTATCTCACGTAACGCCCTAACTTCTTCTGATCCCTAACTTCATGCTTATTACTACCAAAGAGAAAAGAGTAAAATGAAATAAATACAATATAAAAACACCAGCTGAAAGTATTAAGTTGTTTAAGCTTAAATTTAAACCAAAATGCCAAAAGCTGTCCAGATTCTCTTAAATATTCAGTATAAATAAATCTGGAGCAACAGAGAGCTCTAAGCTAACAGCACACCCGGGGGCCATAATTCCTCAGTCTCCTCTCACAAGCACTCACAGACCACCATCATCAGGTAAGACAAACAACATACAACTGGTTCAAGATGATACAAATGCAGTAGGTCTGATGTGCTACCTTTGTGGATTTATACCTGTGGCATGGACAACTCAAGACATACACACTCACTTGTCACTGCAGATACAAATCCATGGTACTCAAATAACAACGCTGCTCCTGTATGGAGATGCACATGCCCCTGCAGCAACAGATACAAATCCACAATACATAAATTAAAGAGTTTTTGTCTGCAGAAATGCGTGCCCTTATGGGGCAAATGCTTTTGTAGCATCAGGTACTCATGCACACTGTAAGTCATACATACACTTGACAAGCCTGCACTTCTGCAGCCACAGGTGTAAGACATACACACTGACCTCTGGTTGCAGAAGTACAGGTGCCACAAAATTCATGATACCAAAATTGCAACACTACTTTTGTCTGCAGAACTGCAGGCTCCCTGAGTGGCCTTTGCTTCTTCAGCCACAGATGTAAGACATGCACACCAACTCCTGGCTTCAGAAGGGTACTCCCCTGTAGGGCCTGCTGTTATGCAGATGAAAGTACTGTCACAATGTGAGTATAGTGGTTTCAGCATCAGGTCTAGATATTGTTTAAGGGGATAGCAGTTTTTCAGTTATAAGGATGCATATAGAAAAGCATGCACTAACGGATCATGCTATCAAGTGAGGTACCGCATACAGTGTGCATGACTACATCCACGATGCAATACAGTAACATGCAGCAAATGACATGTCACAAAATACTGCATAAAAAAGGACTTAACTGCCATTGAATTACACTGTTCCCTGCAGCATAATGCAGCATTTTTGTGATATACAGCAGCATTAATTCATTGCATTCTGAGCAACACTGCTGTATCTCTGGCTGCAGAAGTGCAGGCCAATGGGGCCTTCTGTCTACAGAAGGGCAGACACCCATGGAGCCTGTGCGTCTGCAGCCACACATACTCATGCACGTAGTATGACATACACACACTGATGTGCTGCATAAGCATGGGTCCTCTGTGAGTCCCATGCTTATGCAGTCACAGATACCAATCCAGAAAGGTACCACTTCAGTGCTGCTGCAGTTGTATCATCTGGAAACAGTTATTTGTCTTGTCTGATGATGGCTGTATGTGGTTGCTTGTGTGGTGTTGTCTTTTTGCTGTTTTGGGGAATTAGAGTTGGAAACCCAAACGCCACATTTCCCTACTTTTGTTGCATTAAGTTGAACCCTAACTGATGCATTAATTTAGTTTTATGCGATGAATTTCCTTTCATTTTGAGATAGTGGAATCATAGCCTTGATAAACAGATGAAGTGGTTCAGGGTCTTCTGGACCCATTGACAAAGGAAGACTCCATTCACCTATGGAAGTGCTGAGCTCTGCACTTCTGTGCAGTGACACATATCAAGAATTCATGGGGATGTCTGGTAGGCTATTAAAGAGCAGGGCCCTCTGGGTCCTGTGCTTCCATGTGGCCACAGATACAAATGCACAGGTCAAAGAGTACCTCTCTCATCTAATCAACAGGGCCATCTGTCACCTATGGTACAGCGGTTCAAGGCTGTACACCAGGAGAAGAGTTGTCTTCACTATATGGTACTTGGGCCCATGTGAGCAACCCTGCACATTTTCCTTACCTGGCTGGGGGGGGCCACATAACAGTACCATCCCCCACCCTCGCCCCATCCAGCTGACTCACTGAATTCACTCCCAAACTTAGCTCAAAGGCAAGGGATCACAAAGCACTAGCCACTGGGGCAAAGTCTGGCACAACACACTTCTCTTAATAATAATTATTGTTTTTTTCCCCAGATATTCAAGATAGTTGTTTTATGACTCTCTTTAAAAAGTGAGATGTAGTATTTAAATTCCTGTACTGTGTGGTGAAGTAAGAGGTCTAATAAACCAAGCTGGTGGACCAAGGAACTACAGATGAGGGTGAAGGAAAAAAAGGAGGCTTTTAAAAACAATAAGAGGACTTGCAAAGAAGCAGATAAAGAGGATTATCAGGTGTTCCAGAGAGGTGACCAGGGTAGTAAGGGTAGCCAAGGCTTAGAAGGAAATACAGATTGCTCAAGGGATTAGACAGGGTGAAAAGGTGTTCTTCAAATATATCAGGGAGAGAAGGAAGTACAGGGAGCAGATCTCTAGAATTAAGACAAATGAGGGATGGGTAGATAAGGCAGATGAACAGGCAGAGGTATTTAATGAATATTTCTGTTCTGTTTTTGCAAGGGACAGAGAGTTACCTAGTCAAAATAGGCAGGGCAATGAGGTGAATGTTGAAAGATCAATGGTGGTGGACGAGGAGATCCCTAGGTAGAGGGTGCTAGAAGGTCTAATGACTCTGTGAACAGGTAAAGCACCAGGACCAGACCGGATACACCTGAGGGTGTTGAGGGAACTTGTAGAGGTGCTGGCAGAGCCTCTGACAGATGTATTCAACATGTCCCTTCAAATAGAATGTGTGCCCCAGGGCTGGAGGGTGATGCATATGGTGCCTATCCACGAAAGAGGCTCTTGGAATGATCTAGGGAACTACAGGCCAGTTAGTTTTACGTTGATTGTGGGTAAACTATTGGAGACTATCCTGAAGGAAAATATAATGGCATTTCTGGAGGAGAATTGTCTCCTACATGAATGACAACATGGGTTCACACAGGGAAGGTCTTGTCAGACCAACCCTGTGAATTTTTATGACTAGGTGACTAGGGCTTTCGATGAAGGTAAGGCAGTGGATGTTCTATACTTGGACTTCAGCAAGGCCTATGACTGCCACACAGGAGACTGACAGGCAAGTTGAAGTATCTGGGGGTTAGTGATAGGATGGTCAGATGGATGGGGAGCTGGCTGGAAGGGAGGCAGCAGAAGGTAGTGGTAAGGGGGGAAATATCAACACTATGGGAGGTCTTTGGTGGGGTCCCAAAGGTCTCAGTACTGTGACAAAAGTTATTCAATATCTACGTAGCAGATAAGGCAGTTGGAGTTCAGAGTCAGAAAAGTGTGTTTGCTGATAATACCTAAACTGGGAGCAGTCATGGATGAGGATGAGGGTAGGGGGAGGTTCTGCAGAAGGACCTAGAAACATTAGAGAGATGGCCATGTACCTAGCAGTGGGGCTTCAATGCTAAGAAGTGCAGGATTATGCACGTTGGGAATAGGAATCCTGGATTCAGTTATAAGCTGGGAGGTGTGCAGTTATTGGTATCTGTTGAGGAAAAAGATCTGAATGTGCTAGTCACAGGCCATATGAATCACTCTACACATTGTAGGAAGGCGGCAGCAAAGGCTAATAGGATGCTTGGTGTATAGCAAGGGGAATTACTTCAAAGAGTGAAGAGTTGATCCTGTCACTGTACAGGGCATTGGTATGGCCACACTTGGAGTACTACATACAGTTCTGGCATCCCTATTTAAAAAGAGACATCAGACTGTTGGAGGGGGTACATATGAACCTACAAACATATGAAGAAGCCAGCAGAAGAAGGCCATTTGGTCTATTAAGTCTGCTCGTATTGCAGGGTGCACAGCTTGAGCTACTGTCCCTGCCCTCCCCCCCACTCCTCCCATCTTCCCTACCCATGATCCTTACATTCCCTGCATGCGTATCCCAGCCTCTCTTAAATCTGCTCACTGTCTTCAACAAGATGACCTTTTCTGGCAGTGCGTTCCAGGTGTCCACCACCCTCTCAGTGAAGAAGTGCTTCCTGACCTCCCTCCTAAACCTCCCACCCTCTAGCTTAAGACTGTGCCCCATCGTGTTATGGTTGCCACTAAGCTTAAAGAGACTCTCCTTATCAACCTTATTTATCCCTTTCAAGTACTTAAAGGTCCCAATCATGTCCTCTCTCTCTCTCTCCTGTCTTCCAGAGAGTACATGTTCAGTGCCCTCAACCTGTACTCTTATGCCTTACCCTGCTGACCTGCTATCATCTTTGTAGCCCTCCTCTGGACCCTCTCCAGCAGGTTAATGTCCTTTTTGAGGTGTGGACACCAGTACTGAACACCATACTCTAGATGAAGCCTTACCAGTGACCTGTACAAGGGCAGTATAACCTCCTCTCTCCTACTACTGAGCCCCCTAGAAATGCATCCCAGCATCTTGTTTGCCTTTGCTGCTGCTTTCTTGCACCATGTGGAATGCTTCAGGTCACTAGTGATCATCACTCCCAGGTCCTTCTCCTCCTCTGAAGCAGATACTTGCACTCCACCCAGGCAGTACTCTGTCCTGGGATTCTTGGCTCCTATATGCATAACTTTGCATTTCTTGGCATTGAAACCAAACTGCCAGATCCTGAACCACTTCCCCAGCTTTTCCAGATCTTCCTGTAGGTCCTGTATCATTTCAGCTGTGTCCACTCTCCCGCAGAGCGTGGTGTCATCCATGAGTAGGCACATTTTACCCTTAATGCCATCCCCATTGTCACTGATGAAGACATTGAACAACATGAGCCCCAGCATCGAGCCCTACAGGACCCCACTGGTTACCTCTTTGGTGCCAGATAACTCTCCCCCACAATCACCATCTGGGTTCTAGCCCTCATCCAGTTTCCCACCCATCTAGCTATCTTTTCCCCAACTCTGAGATCCACCAACTTCCTGATCAACCTTTTGTGGGACACAGAGTCAAAGGTCTTGCTGAAATCAAGATAGCGGATGTCTACCACTTGGCCCCTATATACTGTCTTAGTGACACAGTCAAAGAAGTCAATCAGATTCGTTTGACACAATCCCTTCCCCCCCATCAACCCATGCTGCCTCACATCCTGGAGACCATGCTCCTCTAGATATTTCACCAACCTTTCCTTTAGTATGGTTTCCTTGAGCTTGCCCACAGTGGAGGTCAGACTAACTGATCTGTAATTCCCTGGGTCATCCTAGAGACTGCTTTTGTGGAGGGGCACTTCATGTGCTGTTTTCCAGTGCTGCAGTACCATGCCTGACTCTAATGAACTATTAAATAGGTCTGCCAGTGACCCTGCCAGCTCCTTAGCCAGTTCCTTCAGTACCCTTGGATGTACTCTGTCTGGGCCTGGTGATTTGTCCACCTTCAATGCTAGCAGCCCCTCCCTCACTCTATCTTCCTCTATCTATCACTACATCTGTGTTCCCCTTTCATCCTGCTCCTTTTTTCCCTCCTGAAGGCACTGGTCCATCCTTCTCCCTGGTGAAGATGGAACAGAAGGATTCATTTAGTATCTCTGCTTTTCCCTCCATTATCCTCCACCCACTACACCTCTTTCTTAAATCTAACAATCCCTTCCTTCTTGTCCCTTTTCTCACTCATATAGTGAAAGAAAGCCTTCTCCCCTTCTTAATTCCTTCAGCTCTCTGCAGCTCCTTCTGTGCCTTTGTTCACCGGACTTCCTTACTTGCCTCACTATTCAACCATAGGTAATTTTTCCTATCCACCTCTCTCTCTTGGTCTGAATTTTTTATGAGCCAACCTCTTTTCCCTTACTGCCTGGGCAACCCTAGAACTGAACCAGCTGGGTGCTTTGGCCCTTGTGTTCTTTCCCCTGAGACTAACGCACTCATTTATGGCAACCAGTATTCCTTCCTTAATGATGGACCACCTTTGGTTCACCCCCATATCTGCTCTGATACCCACCAGATGGCTCCTTAGCATTTCGTCCATTTTCCTGAAGTCCGCCCTCCTGAAATCCAATATTGGGATGCTTTCCCTGTGCATATCCAACTGGAACCACACTGTGCAATGGTCACTTCCACCCAGTGGTTCCCTGACCATTATTTTTTGTACATGCTCCCCATTTGTGAGCACCAGATCAAGAATTACTTCAGCTCTCGATGGTTCAGTGATGCCCTGAGTCAGGTACCCACTCTGCAGTCTTTCAAGGATCACCTGACTCCTAGCACATGTTATGGATGGTATGCTCCAGTCCACCTTGGGCAGGTTGAGCCCTGCATAATTACCACCTCTCCTTTCCCTGCAGCTTCCAATATTTGTAAGCTTAATTCCCTGTCCCTCTCCTCATCCTAATTGGGTGGTCTGTAAACCACCCCCCTCACTTTCCTCCCTATTAGACTTTAACTGAACCCATAATGTCTCCACCTCCCCTTCCCCTGCCTTCTTCCATGTGCAAGTTATTCTCTTCCTGATATAAACTGCCAACCCTCCCCCCTTCCTGACTACCCTGTCCCTCCTGTACAGTTTATATCCAGGGTTCACAAGGTCCCAGTCATAGTGTGATGTTGCCCAAGTCTTGGTTACTGTACAGAGAAGAGCAACCAAGATGCTGATTGGGATGAGAGAAAAGTCCTATGAGGTTAGGTTATAGATGCTCAATATGTACCCGCTTCAGGACAGAAAGTACAGGGGTGATATTTTATTTATTTATTTTTATTTATTGAATTTTGTTAATTGGGTAGGCCCACTGAGACAAAACAGTCCCTTTTTCAGTGGCAATCTAGTAAGTGCAGTACATTGCTAGTGCAATAGTTGACACAGGAAACCATACAGGTATGACAATTGCAATAACAAGATCAACTAATATAGTTACAGGAACATGTCATAATACAACACAATTATATCATACAAACATTCACAGTGAGCATAAAGAAATGTACAGCGAACATAGTACTACAGTTAAGAATCACTACTATAGATAACAGTACCATAGAGTATACTATGGCAGACAGTAACATGATCATCAATCCCTGTTTACAGATATGATTGTGACCTTCAAATACTTGAAGGGCATTAATAGGGTGAGTCATGAGAGTCTATTTAAATTACAGTTACAGGAACATGTCATAATACAACACAATTATATCATACAAACATTCACAATGAGCATAAAGAAATGTACAGCGAACATAGTACTACAGTTAAGAATCACTACTATAGATAACAGTACCATAGAGTATACTATGGCAGACAGTAACATGATCATCAATCCCTGTTTACAGATATGATTGTGACCTTCAAATACTTGAAGGGCATTAATAGGGTGAGTCAGGAGAGTCTATTTAAATTTAGAAGAGATGGTATTACAAGAGGGCATAGTCTAATGTTGGAGGGGGGGAGGTTCGGAAGGAAGATAAGGAGACACTTCCTCACTGAGAGGGTGATGACAACATGGAATACTCTGCCTAAGGAACTGGTTTCAAAGGCTTCAGTGGGGGTATTTAAGGGGGGTGGGATAAACCAAAGGGCAAAATAATAATGGGGAAGGTAAAACAGTGGGATCAGTGATGGGAGAGAGACGAGTGGGGGGTCAGCATCAGAGTTCAAGACTGAGAGCTGCATACTTGGGCAGACTCGATAGACAATTAGGCCTTTATCTGCTGGCTTTATCATATGTTCTTATGTTTGTATTTATAGTTATTGACCAAAACATCATTTCACACCATAAGTGTGAAAACATGCCTCATCCAAGATTAAAAAAAACACACATCACATTTATGTGGTGGTGTGAAAAAAATGACCACGTTGAAAGTTTGGAGTCAAAATACTGAAAATTAGCAATGTTATACATGAAAGTTGAAATATCTCAACATTCACTCATAATGTGGTCATTGTACCATATTTTTTACCAGATTTTCAGCATAGCATTCTTATAACCCCACCTTATGAGCCCAGTAGGTGAAACTGTTCAAATCCTTGTCAAAGCATCATTTCATGCCACAGGTGTGAAAACACATATGTGGGATCAAAACATTAAAAATTACCAAAGTTATGAGCAAGTGTAGAAAAATGTCAATGTACATTCATAACTTTGTTGATTTTTAATGTTTTGACCCTAAATTTCCAATATAGCATCCTTATGACTCTACCTCATGAACCTGGTAGGTTACAGTTCTAAAATCCTGCCCAAAAGAAGATTTTGGACAGTAACAGCAAAACTGCTTTTTGTGCAGGATTTGACAAATTCCACCATCCTTGTTCATGAGATGGGTTCCCAAAAAGGTCATCTTGAAAATCTGTTGTAAAAATAATAATGAGAAAGTTATGAATAAAAGCTCAAACCCCATTGAAATACATGAAACCGGACTTACCTTATTTTCTCATATCACAGTTGCCCATTCCAGCAGTAAGACATTTATTTATTTGTTCACCAGGTAGGTGCACTGATCCAATGGACCGTTTTCAGGCATGAAGATGGCATATAGGGAATACAATACAATAACATTAATGAAGAATGGCGCAAGTGATAAAACAAACTAGAAATACATTGAATGCTTTGAATACAGTAACATACAGGTAAGGTGCAAGAATACATTAGAATACAATATACACAAACTGAATGCAGTTCCGTACAAGTAAGGTGCAAGTGCAATCTGTAAGAGGGTACAGTCAGGCAGTCTTTAGAATAAAAGTTCAGAGTAGTGGGAAAGCTTTGATTGGGAGTGAGGAGAGGACTCTCATTCAAGGGGTTACCTGACAGAGCAAGTGCATTTGGCCTCTGTCAGCAGCCAGGCTTTAAAGTGTGTTTTAAAAGTGAGGTGCAAGTCTATGGAGCAGAGGGAGGCAGGGGGATTGTTTCAAAGTGAGCATGCCATGAAGGACAGGGCTTTACTACCTAGACAAGTGGAAATCCTGGGAACTTCTAGCGGTGGGACCGAGGATTGTTGGAGGCACCTGGGAGCAGTTTTGTGTTTGATCAGGGATGAGTAAGGTGACAGGTTATCACTTCTAATGGAGTTATCTATGATGCAGCCAAGGGCATATTTATGTCTTGCTTGTAGGGGAAGTCAGCCTAAGGACTGGTACAAGGTGCAATGGTGTGTACAGTAAGGTGTTGTTCATTTAACTTAAAACAAAAAAGTGTGCAAAAGGACTGAGGTGTTCATGGTAGAATTTAAATCATATTAGTACAAAAATGAGGCATTCACCAACTCATAAGTATAGGACACCACTCTAGGTCACATTAAAAAGCAGCTTTATTATACATAGCACTGTATGCCCACCTGATGTGTTTTGGACAAGGTCCTTTCTCTTCCAGCCCCAGCCTTTGAAAAAGGACCATGTCCAAAATGCATCAAGTGGGCATACAGTGCTATGTATAATAAAGCTGATTTTTAATGTGACCTGGAGTGGTGTCCTATACTTATGAGGTGGTAAGTGCCTGTTTTTTGTACTAATACGGTGCCATTAATGCAAACCTACAGATGCTATTATAGACCATGTTTAGTATTGAAGACATGTCTTTGATCGGAGAATGGATCTACATTGTAGGACATGCTCAGGATAGTCAGGGTGTGGAGAGGTGGGATGTGGGGTAGTGGGTGCTGTGTGGGGGTCAGGGTGGGGGTGGGGTCTGGGATCAGATTGGCAAGGGACTGTTTTATTTTTTGCAAGTTAAACACAACAAAAACAGATCAATGAGGGACACTTTTCTTTATTTCAGGGGGACCCAAACTGTTGATGAGGGACACTTTTCTTTATTTCAGGGGGACCCAAGCTGACACTGGGGATTGGACACTACAGTGTTGGGTTGATCTTTGGCAGCACCGGGGGGGACACCCCATTGCTGTCAACCATACATTGGGTTAGGTAGGTGGGTGAGCAGGAGGGGAGCTAGAGAAGCAGTATCAAGGTTGGGCACCCCAGTCTGCTTAGAATTAAATTTTATTAGTAAACTTTGGAAAGGGTGAGAGGTGACCTAGAGGGAAGGGGAAGAAAGAAGCAGTACTGTGGGTGGGCAAACCAAACCACATACTACTGTATATGTTAATTAGAGATAGATAGATAGATAGATAGAATAGATAGATAGATAGATAGATAGATAGATAGATAGACAGACAGACAGACAGACAGCCCTTGCCAAGTCTTTCACCAAGGTTTAGAGGGATTTCTCAAAACTGTATTTCAGGGTCATTTTTCAAAAACCAAACTCCAAATTGACAATTTAGCTAGATTCATGTGTGTTTTTTTCTCCAGGGCCTCATTTTATGGGTTTTCAATTAAAAAAAAAATCAGATAGTGGCCATAGGAAAGATTTTTTTTCTCATGAAAGAAGAATTTTGGTTCATGAAAAAAAGAATGTGGCAATGACTATCAAGAATTTGTGGGGCTGCCTGGTAGTCTACTGAAGTGCAGGGCCCTCTGGGTCCTTCACCTCCATGTGACCACAGATACAGATTCACAGGGCAAACAGTCCATCTGTCAACCAAAGTGCAGGGATCCTCTGGCACCCACTTGTGTAGATGTGCAGGGCCCTATGCTAAGAGAAGATTTATTTTCATTACATGGTACTTGGGCCTGTGTGGGCAACCTTGCTTCTTCTTTCCTTTCCTAGACTGGGGGGATGGTGGTGCTGCATGACAACTACATCTGCCAGCCTTGGCTCATCCAGGTGGCTCATTGAGCTTGCCTACAAACTCAGCTCACCTGCACAGGGTTATGACACATTACCCATAATACTACTGGGGGTTACATTCAATACAAGTAGGAGCAAAGACAAAGGTGTTACAACAGGTTCAGAGTAAATACATATAGGGTGATTGCAACAGGTCCAGAATAGTTACAGGCTGGACTACACATTGGTTAGTGATACAAGTTTAGACCTAAAGACCAGAGTGCATAGTTGCTAAGTCACAGTTAGGGCCTATGACCGCAGGGCATATCAGACAGTGACAGTAGGAATACAACAATTATAGTAAGTTACTGGTCAATTTTACAGTTCAGGGCACGTGATTACAACAGGTCCAGAATAGTTACAGGCAGGACTAGACATTCGTTAGTGACATACAAGTTTAGAACTAAAGGCCAGAGTGCATAGTTGCTATGTCATAGTTAGGGCCTATGACTACAGGGCATAACAGACAGTGACAGTAGGTATACAATAATTATAGTAAGTTACTTGTCATTGGTACAGTTCAGGGCACATTACAGTGCCACGTGATGGCAGGTCTGGGCTGCAGGTTGCAGTTGCATATGTCAGAAAAGTGGGCCTGGAGGAGAGGTTTCAGGAGCCTTGGGTTGGGGGAGAGTCTAATACCTACAGGGAGGTCATTTCAGAGTTTGGGCAGCCGATATTTGAAGGCAGATTGGCACTTTGATGTGCGCATGAAAGGGACTTGTAGTAGCTTTGAGTCTGAGCATCTCAGGGAGTATGCCGGAGGGGTTGTGTTGACAGGATGGAGCTGAGATGGGGGGAGGGAGTTGGTCCAGTGCTTGGCTATGAGATTGGCGTAATGAAGCTGATGTCTGGACTCCAGCGAGAGAAGAGCTAGAGCGCTGTATAGGTCGCAATGATGGGTGGTGGGGGAGCATTCCAGGATGAGCCGACAGAAGGAATGAAAAAGGGGGTCCAAGCTGGCCAGGGTGGATGGGGGGCTGCACTGTAGACCACGTCTCTGTAGTCAAAAATAGGGAGAATCATTTTGTGCACTAATTCCCTCCTGACCGTGGTTGGTAGGCAACCTTTATTGCGGAATAGTGTGCCTAGCTTAGGGTGTAGTTTTTTCTGTAGGGAGTCAATGTGGACGGAGAAATCTAAGTGACGATCAAGCCATACACCCAGGTACCTAAAGGAGGTACATGATTCCAAGGTGGATCCATCCATGGTATGGAAAGCAGGGGGAGCAGCTAGCCAGGAGAGTCTAGGCTGCATGCCGAAGGTTATGGAGATGGTTTTCTTTGCGTTTAGGACAAGTTGGTTTGACCTGAGCCAGGTTTGAATGGCATCAAAATCCTGTTGAAGGGCAGAGTTGAGGATCCCCAATGGATGGGCCGGAGGCATACAGAATGGTGTCGTCTGTGTATATTTGTATAGCTGAGTTGGAGTATGTCAGCGGTAGGTCATATAAAAATATGGAAAAGAGTAGGGGGTCCAGGACAGAGCCCTGGGGGACCCCCATGGAGACTGGGAGTGAGGGGGATACATGTGGGCCAATTTTAACTGCCTGTTTCCTGCCTGTCAGGTAGGCTTGGAACCAGCTGGTGGCTAGATCGGAGAGACCTGCATCGTGCAGTTTAGAGATTAGCTTAGGGTGAGAAACGGTATCAGATGCTTTGGCCAGGTCAATGAATATGGCCGAGGTGAAAAACCCCTTATCCATACCTGAGGCAATATTGTTTGTGAGTCTTAGTAGCGCTGTGATGGCGGAGAGCGATTTGCAAAAACCTAACTGATAAGGGGTGAAGATGGAGGTAGATTCAAGGAATTGTGTGAGTTGGGAGAGGGCTAGGTGTTCCTGTAATTTGGCCAGAATTGGCAAAAGGGAGATAGGGCGGTAGTTCCTGGGGGCAGATGGATTGCCACCCTTTGGTAGTGGGATGACTACTGCCTCCTTCCAAGCAGTTGGAATTTGTGCTGTGGTGAAGGAAAGGTTCAGGAGGTCGGCTAGGGGGGCAGCAATGGCAGGGGCTGATAGGTACTGTATGGGAGTTTGGCATCAAGTCCTAAAGGGCAGTTGCCTTTATTAGGGTCAAGGGAGTGTAGGGCATCTAGGACTTCTGTTGTAGAGACTGGGTGGAAAGAGAACATGGTGGCATGGGGGTATGCTGGGGGGGCGTGAGAGGGCTGCGTGCATGTGTGGTGATTTGTAGGTTCGTTAGGAGAGATTTAGCACAGTTGGTAAAAAAGGTATTGAAAGCTGAGGCAACTTCACTTGGCTCAGATACATTTTTGCCCTGAATGGTTAGGGTAGGGGTGGGTGGCTGGACAGGGGGAGTGAACAGGGTTTTAGTGGATTTCCAGAATTTGGAAGGGTGGCTAAGATTAGAGAAGAGGGCAGCCCAGAAGTAGTTCTTTTTAGCCTGTCTTATGGCTTTTGTGCAATTGTTGCGGAGGGTACAGTAATGCTGTAGGGATTATGGGGAGCCTGTTTGCTTTTGTTTTTTCCAGGCCTGGTCTCTGCTACGACATCTGGAGATGATGTTGGCAGAGACCCAGAGGAGATGGGTTTCCCTAACCCTTTTGCTTCTTTGGGGGACTTGATAGTCTCAGACAGCAAGAACTTGATTTCTGAACATGTCAAAGGCATGGTCGATGGAGGGTGCCAGTTGGATGAATGACCAGTCGACAAGGGCGAGATCATCTAGTAGGGAGTTTGAGGCAAAGGGATTTGTAAGCTCTTGTGAGGAGGGTCCTTGGGGGAGATGGTTAGTAGGTCTGTGCACCTTTCTGATCATATAAATCATGTGGTGGTCACTCAGGGAATCAAATAGGAGGCCAGCTTTAACTATCCTGTGAGGGTGTGTTGTAAGAGCCCAGTCCAGGAGGGAGTGGTTTTGTGTTTTTGTGTTTAGGCAGGTGGGTTGCTCTATTTGTTGGGAGAGGTTTAGGGACTTAATCTTGCTGCATAGTTTTGGGCAGTCTTTTGCAAGCCAGTTGTAATTTAGATCCCTGAGGATGTAGAGCTCACCGGCTACAGCCATAGCTTTAAGAGTAGCTAGGTGGTCTATGATGATAGTCGCTGGGGTAGCTGGGGTGCAGTATATCCCTGCCATATACACCGGTGAGGTATGTGGCAGGACAAGTTTTATCATCTTGGTTTCTATTTGAGGAGTATGTCCAGGGAGCTGGACAGGGGCGTAATGGATGCCGTTTGCCATATACATGGCTATTACACTGCCTTTCTTTTTGCCGTGTCGGTCCTGTCTTATTACTGTGCAGCCAGGGATGGCTACTTCTGAGTCATCATGATGAGGTTTTAGCCATGTTTCAGATATTATACAAATATCAGGTCGGAGGGTTTGGGCAGTGATTTGCAGCTCCGGAACTTTATTCAATAGGCTGTGGATGTTGAGGTGAATTAGGCTAAGACCCTTTGATAGGGTTTGGGGTGTGGGTTGGGTCGGTGGCCCAGAGTTGGTTTCGACATCACCCACCAGGAGGAGCAACAGGGTGAGGTATCATATGGCGATGTGCCATTTGTTTCTGGTTTTAAGCTTGGGGCGGGTGAATTGTGGGGTGTGGATGGAGACTGATGTCACTAGGTTGCTTAGGGCAGATAGACACAGGGGAAAGGAGGGGGGGCAGAAGGGTTTGTAGTACATGATAGGGTGGGCGTGTGAAACTGACACGCAGAGGGGATTGATAGGGGGCAAGGGAGAGGTGTGACAGAGCAAAAGAGTAGGAGGTTGGGGTCATTTTGGGGCTGTGTTGATGGAACTAGTGGTTAGCATTGTAATTATGTATAGGAGCATGATTGTAGATTTAGACTTGCAATAGCAAGCTGGAATTCATGGTAGTGGCCTCTGCTGGTGGGATCTGATAACCTGCAGATCTGAAAGTGGGCTGATAGGTTCTGGTGTGTCACCTGACCTCTCAGCTACCTATAAGCTGAGTGCCGACCAAGGGTGGTGGTGGGGGTGGTGGGGAGCTGGCGCACAGTGCCGGTGGGGCCAGAATCTGCAGCACTGTATCTAGAGGCCTTGTGCTGTGCCTACAGTTTGAAATTCAAGTTGGCACCAAAGAAAAGACAAAGGATTCAGATCCTGACTCGCCCTCCTTGTCGTACCTGGATTAACTCTTGGGAGCTGGGGGGTTCCGGTGTGTCCTAGGGAAGGGTATATCCCTTGCGACCTCATGGGGTGTCTATGGGAGGGCAGCAGTCCCCTACCCTCGTGATCTGCTATGGAGGAGAAAGAGGAAAACGGAATTACTTATAGCTCAGGTGGAGGAGCGGATCCCATAACAATAAATTCTGGGACCTCTTCTTTTTATGGCTCAAGTACCTATATTCTGCTTTTAGATTCCTAAAAGCCTTTAATACAGCTAAAGATGGATTTTGTACTTTAAACTTACCTAATTTTTTAATCTCATTTCCTAAACACAGACAATCATAGTCAAATCAGGGTTGAGAGCTACAAATATTAATTTTTTTCTTGTTTCTTTTTCTAGAGCTCACCAATTGAAATAGCTCCTGCATATATAATTCAAAATATTCAACTTGTTTTATTGCCTCCACAAATGTTAACCTATCTACCGGAAACTCTATCCTATTATGATCTTGAATTAATTGATCAATACAGTCTTTTGTATAGTCTTTCCAAATAATTTTCTTTCCATATATAATGCACATATTAACATCTGCCTCCCTCTCTGCTTTGTGATTTCTTAACTTTTGATTAGTATTTAATAAGATAGAGCAAACCACAGGGAAATGATCACTCTCACCAGTATTACAAATCCTAAAATATTTTATCGTATGTCAGTGCTTCTACAATTCCTAGGTCTAAAACACTACCCCCATTAGATGTCAGGAATGATATCTGTCCAATATAATCAACTCTTGCTCTTCCATTTAGAATCCTTAAATTAAACTTATCTAAGAAAGGAAATAATACTTTAGCTTTTGGACTCAGTATCCTGTCTTTTGACTGATGCACCGGTATATTTAGGCAGTCATCTAATCCTCATTCAGGTTCCAAGTTTTCAATACCTTTATCTACCAGTATATTAAAATCACCAAGCAAATAAATCACTACTCCTGGGAACCTGGCTTTCAAGGATTTCTTATCTTGGCCCATACAGTTAAGAATACCTATCAATTCTTTAGATTTTTACATTCTAGTGGGAAATGATCACTGTCCCAAATTTTATGTATTCTACTGTAGTCTATATTAGGATAACCAGAGGCATCTACCATACAGTAATCCAATATGCTTCCTCCATTGACTGTAGGAAATGTTATTTCACCTATCCAGCCTCCTTTTATATGACCATTTAAGATTCTAAGATTATTTTTACCCAAGAACTGTATCAAAAGTTTACCATTGAATGTAACAGTTGTATCTTTTGAGTGTCTAATTGGTATATTTAGTGTATCATTTATTCCCCATTCATATCTTTTATCTTCAATCACATCACCCATGCAGACATTAAGGTCACCTACAATGAACAGGAATATACCTGGATAGTGTGATTTAATGGGATCTAACTTATCACCTAACATCTTTAGCACCTCCCTGAAATCTTTTTGCTTTAACTGATGTGGAATATAAATATTAAAAAAAAGCCATAAATTTACTCTTAGCAGCTAATTGTATTTACATAAAAAAGTCATTATATAGACTTGTTTCAATACTTTTTAGACCAAGGGTTATATCAATAAACACGGCTAAGCCCCTCTTGTATCTCCCAAATTTACTTTATCTATATGCAGGGATACTCCACACATTATAACCCTCTATCAAGCACTTATCTAATCTCTACCCATCCATGTTTCTTGAAAAATCAAAATTGGAAATTTTAACAGCTACTCCAGACACCCTTTATCTTCTAGCTTAGATTGTAATCCTGCTACATTCCAACTTATTAATGATATAAACTTATTTTTAACAATAGGCTTCAGTCAATTAGACTAATCTTCAATGTTTATAGTGCTATCCAGAGAGTCACTAGTTGTCAGTAAGGTGTTCTCACTTGAAAGGGTACAAATATCAGAGGAGTCTTCTCTGTCTAGTACATCACTAGTGTTTATTCTATTACTTAACTTCTTTCTTCCTCTTATATACACCAGTTTAGAGGCCTCTCCTTCCAAACTAATTTCTGTTTCTGCTGATTTCATGTAAGCAGTGACATAAGACTGTTTAACTCCAGTGTCTTCCTTTTTCCCCCTTCTCTAAATCCTTAGGTTCTTTCCCCAATTGCTGCTTTTTTTTTTTTTTGCTGGTGGGGAGATGTTACCTCTTCTCTTATTGTGGAATCCAGTATTATTTCCATCGCAAGGAATTCATTCCTTTCTGCCATTAATCATAATTTTTTTTGCAGCATGCTTTAATATAAGGTATACCCAACCCTTTAGAGGGCCAACCTTATACCTATATGCAGAAACAATATCCTGCTATCCCATTTTATGATGTATTACTCCCTTTATTAAATTTTAGGTTGTCAAAATATATGGATTTTCATTTTTCACATTGGGGATGTCCTTTCTACAGACAGTTGGACGCATATTTCCTGACTCTGTCAAACGATCTTTCTTTTCCTCATTTGATTCTTTTTTCTTTTCAACACCATTTTCACATTTTTTTAGTGTTTTTAATAAATTCTACCTTTTTTACTAGTTGTCTTACTCTCATAATTCCTCTCCTTTGATGTCTTATTACCGTTCTTAACAATTGATTTATCAGTACATTTTCCATCAGAGCATTCTTTCTGAATTTTATTTTGTATGCTATCAGCTTGCTCTCCTTTTTTATCTGATGTTTTGTTTGGTTTAGTTCTTTAATTAAATGGTCAGTTTCCTTAATCTCTTTACTAGCTACCTCTTCAGTTATTGTTTTTATTGATTTTGTTCTATTTCCTACCTCAGTTAGGATAACATTTTTGACCCTATGTTAACTTTCTGTGTTCCCTTTTTTAGATTGCTCCTTTCTTTTCTCTTTCTTTTGGGTGCAATCTAACCTAACTTCCTTGGCAATATTTGTACAACTGTTTCCATAATCTTCAGATGTTTTCATAAAGAAGTCTATAAATGACTGAAATAAAACAACTAGTTCCACAAGCTGTGTATTACAGAATCATATTTCTTTTTTGAGCTAATTAAAGCTTATCAATGAGACAATTATTTCCCACTTGAGAGTCTTGGTTTCCTTGATTAGTAATCTGGTTTGTATTACCTTCACACGGTTGAGAGTTTTCATCATTAGACCATAAATGTGGTACCTTACATGTAGGTTTAGATGGTGCATCAAGGTTACAATTATTCATATTAGAAGTAAGAAAATAATTAAAATCTCTGAGATATGAGCCATTTTTACTAGAAATTTTATTAACTTCTTGTGGAAGATCTAAATTACCACTTAGAATTTTATCCACAGCTTCTGATGCTAGTCCAGGCAGAACTATTACACTTCTGTTTGCAGTAGCCTTTTCTTCATTATGCTCATTAGGAGTTTTAACACATTTCCATTATTTTGTTTTAGTTTTATTTCTTTTAACAACCCCCAATCACAACAGGTTTTTGCACTTACATTTTCATCATTTTTTCCAGCAACCTTGTTTACAACATGTGTGCTTTCTGACACATCTATATCTGATCTGTGTAGTTCTGGACCAATTATATCAATTGATTTATCTAGCATTTCATTGCCTGGTGCTATCTCACATTCTTCAAGAGTCCTGATTTCATCCAATAATGGATATGGGGATAGCTGGTTACCCTCAGTACCATCCTTATGAACTGGCAATGAGGTTAAATTCTGGTAAAAACCGCTAACAATTTTTTTTGTTACCTTTTAGTTCTATATAGCTCAAAATGTAGCAAAGAAACTGGGTTATTTCAGAAATGCCATGTTGAGTAGCACTTTATGTGTTGGCTTGCATGCATGCACAAACAACATATTGGGGTAGTAGCACTTTCAGAGGTGTGTCAGTGTTGTGGCAAATGTAGGGGCATGCTTTAGTAGGTGTGTCTCTCGTTTCCCAATTAGCCAGCATGCTGGCACTGACACAAGTATTATGTAAAGTGCCAACAATGTGAAAGAAATGTGCCACTGGAATCGGAGACAAACTTGTCATGCAGCGGCACAAATGACACGCCTCCTGTACGTGCCTTTCCTGATGAAACATTTCAATAAACATGGTGGTGGCTCCTGCCACCACCACACAATCCCCAAAGAAGGCCAACATTGGGGGTGCAATCCCCATGTTGGCATGTCTGCCACCACCCACATTGTGTAGCACACTGGGAGCCCATCCCAGTGTGGCCAACATTACCCCCAAAAATCATGGGGCACACTGGGAGCCTACACAAGTGTGCCCAACATTTGCTGTATTTCTCCTGTAAAGAAAGAAAACCATCCCGCTGTGTAGTATCCATTTTTTTTTGTACCTGAAAAAAAGAAAATGGTCCATTGATCTGTGGCACCTTCCTCCCCAAACCCACACCCACCCTCTGTGCACCCCACCTCCCCACACCCACCTCACTCCATACTTACCTCTGGAGGTCCAGTGCTGTGATCTTTGGTGGAGCAGGAACACATCTGGACTCTTCAAAGCTGAACTGCAAAATGAAGAAATGCCAGTCAGCTGTATAATGGCATAAATGGAGGGGGGTTCAACTTAGGTGGATATCTCAGTCAAATTGTTTTGAATTTTGGCTCCAAATTCTCAACATGGGGTTCTTGGGACCCCACCTCATGAACACATGCACTGTCATCTTATTATTCAGTCCCAAAAGGTAATTTCATGGTCACTGTGCAGAATCACCTTTCAGAACCAATTAATGAAATGACAGTGCCACTGTTCATGAGGTGGGGGTCCCAAAAAGCCTATGTTGCAAATTGAGAAAAAATCCCCCAAATAATTGTGTTATGGGTGTGCATTGTGCAGTTTCTATGTGCACTCGTGACTTCACCAATTTTTCATATTTTCACTCCAGATTTTCAACATTGCCATTTGTTCACACCTCCTTATGAACAGTACAGCTGTCATTTTTCACATCCTGCCCAAAATGTGTTTTTTGCACATGTGGCACACAATGGCATGGTTGCTGTGAGAAATCAATGTTCAGAACAGAGTAACAAAATCACAATGACACTGTTCATGAGCAGAGGTCCCAAAATGCCTGTGTTGAACATTTAGTTAAAACAATCCCCAAAATAATTGCGTTATGGGTGTGCATTACACATGTTCTACTGATAGTGTCACTGTTCATGAGGTGGGGTCACAAAAAGCCCATGTTGAAAATTTGGAGTGAAAATACCAACAAATGCCCAGGGCATTAGGGTTTCCAACTGTAGAGACTGACAGGCATTAGGGGTGTGATTTAAGATTGTCAGTTGTAACGCTCATGCCATTCCACCCCCACCCTGTAGCTAGTGACAGGCATCAAGGTGTGCCTTGGACTCTTTGGCCCCAAAGTTCACCCCATTCTCCTATATTACAACCATCTCAGCATATTTTCTTATGGAATGGGGTGAGCATAAGGACCAAAGATCCCAAGGCACAACGTGACAGTTGTCAGTGTCTGCAGGGTAGGGTGAGGTGAAATGGCTTGAGCGTTATGGCTGATGACCCAAAGGCACACCCCAATGCCTGTCAGTGTCTGCAGGGTTGGGATGGGGTTGGCGTCAGTTCAATATTTCACTGCCATTCCTACTATGCATATCTCTAACTCCTGCACTACCAATGCCAGTACCAGCAAGACAACATTCGGCATTGACAAATGCTTGTTAAATCAGGCTTTGACAATTTATCTGGCTTGTCCTTTATTATATTATTTTTTTGACTGTATGCTTTCACCTTCTTTAACACTTTGTTAGACATTTTCATTTTTATTTATGCTGGAATAATTGAGTAGCCACCAATAATAATTAAAAGATATAATTATAGCAGAAGACAGCTGTGAGGCACAAGTACATCCTCCTATCCAAAGGGAAATAATGGGGGCTTATACGGTATTGTTAAACAGATACAAATACAGTTATAGTGTATGATAAAATGTTGTTATAGGTAGAAATCTACCTTTTTATAACAACATTTTACCATCGTTATGATGTCATGTTGTTAACCCATCAATGGTACATCACATTAATGGGTTAACAACTGGGAACAGTTTGCGCATGCCTGCTACAGAAATCTAAGACCTTCCTGAAATGGTGGCGGTGAGCATGACTCAAAATTACCAGCAGTAACTGATCTAACAGCAGTTGTAAGGTTCCTGCTGAATTTTTTTAGTTAGTTATGTGAAGCAAGCACTATAAATATAATGTATGGTTTTCTATTGGCAACTAGCTGGTTTAATTGTCTTGAGGTTGCCATGGCTATGTAAACCTCTTGAGCTTTGCTCTCTAGGTTTAGAAAGTCACCATGGCATCCTCTCAATGGTTAACAAGCTGGTTACCGATAGCGATCCATACATTATCCTCTATGTTATAGCTAGTTACCGTAACCAGTTTATGTTCAGTGATATATGGGCTTACATAAGCCTAATTAAAGCTACCTTGTTGTAAATGATCACCAGTCACTATAAGCTTCTCCACCAAGCAGTCCATATTGTGCACAAACAGTTCTTCTTAAAGAAAAAGGGCTCAAGTTCAAGTTGTCCCTTCACAGAGATTTCTGGTTTCAGTGTTCAGGCTTAAACAGGCTGTCCTCAATATCCAGTTCTTACTATGTTTGTTTGCAGAATTAGAAGGCCTCACCAATGATTTAAACAGAGACACTGATGAGTCGACAAACAGAAACCAGAAGAAACAAAACAGAAAGGGTCTTTTAGTACAATCTATTAAGTTTAAAAGGTATATATAAGCAAAGTTCAGCCAATATCATAAAATATCATAAAATGTTGGACACTCAAAAAGGATTTAACTAGTTTAGCCTGTCTTAAGTTTGACTTATATCATCAACTATACCCCCAATCTAGCTCTATTTCTGGTTAACTCTAAAAACAGTTGTTTCCCCTCTTTTGACTAAAGCTAACTACTGCATGCATGATACAATCAGAATGCATACAAAATATCCATACACGGCATACTTACTTTCAAAGGAGCTGAATGCAGTACACATAAGGTTGTAATAATAACAACAGAGGCTGTACTGACAGTAAGGTAGCAAAGATGGCAAAAATAGTAGCAGGAAATGCAGAAATAGCAGCAGTAGCAATTTGAGTATTTTTAGCCACTTTTATCAGCCTCAGCTACTCCCATTTGGTTCAACTTCAATATTAATGCTAAGTCCCAGAAAGAAGCTTTAAAGTCAGGCACCAGTTCTAGCAATTTAACATGCACCACACCGGAAAGAGGAAAAAAATCCATAGCAGCTGAAAAATCACAAAAAGGCACTGTATATGTATGTGTCTGTAGCTGAGAGCTCTAACAGAAAAAAGCAGGGTAGACGAGAGAACTGCACATACACACACACATACACACACACACACACACACACTGCTCGAGTAGCATTCGATTCAATCTGACTAGCGCCTCGGTTGTGCATGCACCTTTGTAAGCGAGCAGGTAGATGCCACATGATCACTAATGGAACGGTGCAAAAAAAAAAAAGAACAAAGACAAAAAAGGTTATAAATCAAAATTCAAAACCTAAACTAGATCCAGAATTTTTTTTTTTAAAGCATAAAAAAGTGTAGACTTTTCTACTGTATGCTGTGTATACGTCCTGCAACACAAAGCACTTGGAAAACAGTGGGAACCAGGACTAGTAAACTAGGAGAGTTCATAAATGGTGAAAAGTTAAAACTCTGAAAACAGTAAAACAGTAAATCAGTAAAAACAACAGAACCCTCTATAGACTCCCTTTTCAAGTAACATCAGATATCACACGTAAACGTACACAAGTTCATAAAAAGTGACTATACCGCTTCAGCAAAAACAACAAGCTGCCGGTTTCCACTTTTATTCTGTCTCTGTCCCAGTTTCTCTGTTTTTCTCCACTTTCGCTGTCCTTGCCCCCACTCTGCTCCACACTCTGCTCTGCTCACAGGCTTAAAGGCTCACTGGCTCCCCAGCTTGCTGACTCAGAGGACTCAATTACCGCTCTGCTCTGCAAAGGAATGATCCTATGTCCGGTCTTCTCCAGGGCTTTCTGAGGGGCCCTCTCGCACCGACAGTCCAGTCAGACTCCACTGCTTCCTAACTTTCTTCCCTAGCAAAACAAAGGAGACACAGGGAGCAGACCATGCCACAAGAGGACTCAGCTTAAGATAAACTGGTAAGACCATGTGGCAGGCTATCTTGGCTTACCTTTTATTTTAAATAAAACACGCTTAGCAGTCCTACTCCGAATGCTACTCCACAACGTTCAGAGTGCAAATGTCTCAACCTCATGGACTCCATGAGCAGTCTGCAGTGTCATCAGCCACCACACTTCACTACAGACTAACACCACAAGTAAACAAAGTACAGCAGCTAGGTATAAAAATTGGGGAGACACCCTCAATATCATGTTGCTGTAAATCTAAGATCACTGTTGAGTGCATTCAGCTCTCCTGCTAGTCTCTGTCTTCCAGCCTTGCACTTACTTGGTGCTATGCTGCCTGAATAATTAATTTATACTAGAATGCTGCTTGCCTGCTGTGGTTGGTCACTCGTGGTCAGTCACACTGCAAATTAATTTCCCCTGCTCACCTGTTTCTGCTGTTGTTGTCTTGCCTAGCTACATGTTAATTTGTGCTGGTCAATTTGGTCTGCAACATTGCTCTGAATTATGAGCTCTGGCATTAAGTGCGCCCTTGTACAAATTGTCCCATGATAATTCACTCCCTGCATAAATATAATAGAATAAACTTCAGGTGGTGCAAAATGGGAATGAATTATGCTGTAAGGGGACTGATGCCAGAGTTCATAGCCCAGAATGAGTTGTTACGTAGTGGAATGACCAGCGCAAACTGATGTGTCCCTATCTTGCCCCAGACTTCTCATTCAGTTCAGTCTGCCATGCTGCCCAGTGTGTTGCTGTCCATCATGACTCGATTGAAAAAAAATATATATATATACATATATATGCAAATTAAGCACAGCAAATGGCAATCCTTTACTTTGCCAAGGGATACCAATGAAAGACCTCAGCTCTTTCATCAAGTAAAACAGACTGAACAAAATGGCACAGCTACAAGAAGCTCAAACTTACAGCTGTGCTACTGCTTCCCCACTGCCCCCCCCAACCACCACTCTGGATGGCATGTCTAGCATCAGTTCAGTCCTTCAAGTACTTTGTGATGTGGCTTGACTGTAAGTTTGACTTCTCAGCCCACATCAATGTCATCTATGCTAAACTCCATCCTGATCTCCGTGCCCAGTACTGCAACAAAGACTATTTATCTCTGCATGTCCACAGATAGCTTGTTACTAAAATGGTGCTCTCTGTTTTTGACTGTACAAATATGGTCTATGGCATCACCCCTTCCACTTACCTCAGCAGACTGGACATCCACTACAACTCCTTCTGCTGCTTTGCTAAAACTCCTTCACCACACTCCTCCCCTCAAACCCACCATTTTTCACTGTATTCATCCCTATTCATTCTCCCTCTGCCATCATGTTGTCAGGCTCACTTTACCTCCTTCATATCTAAATACTGGTTGGTTCCCTTCTCTCTTACCATTTCTCACTGCTTTCACAACTCCCCCCTGCTTCCTGTTCCCTCCATTCCAGGGACCATCACATTTTTGCCACTCCTCAGCCCCACTCCTCCGCTGGGCAATCTGCCTTCTCCTATCAATTTCCTTCTCTCTGGAACCAGCTCACTTCCTTTCTCTGCTTCTCCCTATTCCCTGGTTCCCTCAGGCTCCAGGTAGAACTCCAACCCCTCACCACCTGTTCCTGTTCATCTTCCTCCTAAAATCTCCCTGGCTGAGCCTTAACTGACCTGGTAAAGCAGCTGGCTGTGTCCCCACTCCTGCCATGGTTTCCCTTCCTCGTTACCATTTTATCCCTTTTGTCTTGAGGTCAGGCTCAAGTTGCCTTACAGGTCATTTGCCTGGTGTCAAATTTGTTCTTGCTCACCTTAAACCGCTGCCACTTCTGCATTTGTACTTAGATGCCTCTTACTGAACTGTACTGTACTTTATTCTCTGTGCATATAATATTTTGTATTTATCCTAATTTTGTGCAAACTTTTACCAAACTTTATTTTGACTGATTTGTTATTTAAGCAATAAGGCATGGCCAGGGGTTAGATTACAGTCTATCACCCCCTAGGGATGTAATGTGGCATGAGGCATAGCCGTGTGTCATATTGCCCCTAGGTGATTAACTGACTGTTAATCTAACTCCTGGGAGTGCCTTATTGCTATTATAAAAAATGATTCCAAAAGAAAAGTGTTAAAAGTATACTTTTTGAATGTTTTTCTCATTTAGAGAGAGAGATTTTTAATAAAATAGTTCTTCCACCAACAGTTTAAGAATGCTGGTTCAAAATCAGAATGCATCATTCCACACATTCAGCAGTGCAACAGAATGGAATGCTGACAGGAAGAATCCATGTGCCATGGTGATCAGGCTGTACATGACAGTACAACGTGGATTAATGTAAGGCTGTTGGAATCCTAACAGCCAATCAGATTGCAGCATTTCTGAGACCCTTTTTATAATATGTATCGAGCTGCTTTTCTCCATCTCTTTTTCTCCCCCCTGGTCACACCTGGAAACATGCCTTGGCTCATTGTGCCACTCTCATTTACCAATTTTCAAATAAATAAATAAACTGGTAGTACAAAAATGGCTCTTCTCGCCAAGCTGTGCACCCAGGATTTTGGGGTACCCAGAAAGGGTATTTCTAGCCCTGATTAAAAAAAAGAATCTAGGTAAATGTGCCTTGTTTAGCTAAGTTCAAGTGTTTTTAGAGGATATCATTTTTAGGTATTTTCCATGTTTTTAGTTAAAAAAAAACAACAAGATGGCAGCTGTCATGACCCAAAAAGTGTTTTTCAGGTTGTGACAACTAAGTGGTGTGAAAGCAAAATAGCCTCACAACCCTCACATTTCTGGGTCATTTCAGAAGATTTGATAAAAACCTGAATCTTTTTCAGACTTTTCAGAGGTTTAGCCCAAAACCATACTGAGCATGTACAGAAAATAATCTTTAAATCCTTATTGCTGTGGAACCAGTTAATATTTTTTCATGAAACCTTCAAAAGGCACTACCTTGTCACAGGCTAGTTTTACCTTAAAAGTTGTCATCTAGGCTGTACCTGACAGCAAATAAAATGCGTAATAAATGCAGGAAAAAAAATGTTCCTTTTCAATAAAAATCAACATTCCATATCTCAGAAACTGCACACGCTGCCATCAAGAAACTGTAGTGCAGCCTGGAGGACTTTGGAAAGCCAGGAAGCTCCATCATCTAAATTGGTCCTGTGGATTTCTCCCATTGTTTTTTGTGCCTTTTGGAACTTTGCAGCCTGTGTGTGATCCCCAAAGCTTAATCTACTGGTGAACTGCTTAGCAGACCATTTGTTCTGAAGCTTGGCTCACCTTCCTGCCTGTGATCTCCCTTTCTTGGCTCCCTGTGGGCATTCTATGGTGTCAGCTGGAGGGTTACCACCTGAGCTCCCCTATTCTTCTCCTGGGAGCACCTGTCAGTGGACGGGTGCTTTTTCCCCTTGATTGTGGCTGGGGTAGTCTGGGATTTGGGAGCTGCAGTTGGGGTGGACATCCAGAGTCTCTGGATTCGGTCTCTGTTTTCTGTCTGGCTGCAGTAGCCGCTCCTAAAATCTACAGCTGCTGGGGAGTGCTGCACACATCTCTGGCTTTCCCTTAGTGGGTCATAAACTTGGGAGATCTTAAGAAGACTACACAGCATTTGTGGAAGCTGGTGAGGGAGCAATATTCATCTGAAGGAGGTCACCATTTGAGCTTCTAACAGGTCTGGTTGGCTGACTTTTATTTCAGACCAGTGAAAGTGCCCAGTTACTGATTGTCTTTTCACCTATTTGATTATTAATTTTAGTCAATGTGCTGTTGTTTTTGTGCCTGATAGTATGAATTGATTTTTATGGCTTTTTTTTGTATCTTTTGTACAATGTACGTGAATATATTTTGTTTTTATGTACTAGGGTACTCCCTTGGGTCAAGCCTGTAAAAGTGCCATGTGGCCCAGAGCTTTGTTTACCCAGTTAACAAATAAATGAAGGAATGAATGAACCTACTTCAATAATTTGCATATGGTCATGGTGGTGAGAGTGCCACAGTCTGTATGTGTATTTGGGACAGTCGGTTGATGGAGGTGAGAGCTCCATTAACCTTATATTAGGCATTTCTGGCCTGGCATCCTTTGTTATTTGTGAACACTTTTTGGACTTCTTCCATTGAACTGTCTGTCACACAGCTTCACCCTGAACTGTGGAACATACTGCTTTAATTTGCTGCCTGAATTATTATATTTTATTTTTGTTTTGGGTGAGTGGGTTTAATATATTAGTTTTGAGGGTGGTGTCTTGTTGGTTGGTTGGATAAGTGTGCGTATTGGGGGGTGTTTGTGTGTGTGCTTATTTTATCTTTTTGTTGGTTTAGTTCAATCTAATTGCTCTCTACTGCTGTTTTAGTTTATTTTAATTATGTGTTGGCAGGGATCTTCGGCAGTCAGGGGCTACTTTCCCACTGGGCTTAGAGACCTCAGCCCATTTAATTGCCTTCTCTTGTCTCCCAAGGTCTACGGTCACTGCCAGGCCTTAAGGATTGCAAGGAGGAGGAGGGGCTCTGGGCCTAGTGGGACCTTGGACTAGGGTAGGCCAATTGGGGTAGTGAGGTCAAGAAGGTGCCATGGGGTGAAATGGGTCCTGAAGAGGGATTCTAACTGCCTAGTACTCATACCCAAGGGCTCCACTTTTGGTGGGCAGCTAGCTCAGTGACCTCCACTTAACTATCCTGCTCAGATGGTGTTATGCAATGCTAGGTCCACAAAAAAACTAGACAGCTAATATTGTCGGTCTTGTGGGTACAGCAGACCCAGCTTGCATTACTGAGACCTGGTTGGGTGCAAATGCAGGTCCAGTCTTGGAATCTGCCATTCTGGCCGGGTACTCAGTAATACACGGCCTGAGACAGGATCATAGGAATGGGGGTGTAAGCATTTGTTTCAGATCAGAACTGAACCTTATGAATACCCAAGTGGGTGTGATCAGAACTTTTGAGTGTGTTGTGGGAGCAGGTGTAGGTTGCAGAATACTTCTCATCTACTGTCCATGCTGGGATGGGAAGGAGTTCCTGCAGAAAGTGGTGGGCTTCATCATCGACATGGTGTTGGCTACCACGGGTGGATTATTCTGGAGGATTTCAATGCCTGGATCGATGATGAACTCTCTTTTGTTCAATACTTCCTCCAACTGATGAACTCGTTGGGCCTCACACAGGTTATTTCCTCTGCTACCCACAGACATAGTCAGTCACTCACTTGATCTGGTCATCCTGCTGGGAATGGAGATCTCTGATCTGGTGGTGAAATCGGTCGGATGTTCCGACCATCATAATATAAGGTTCAGTTTCAAGGCTCCCCCTTATAGGCCTGCCCCTACGGAGATGGTTAGGTATCACCCTTTGAAGGGTTTGACCCCTGATGGCCTTATGGCAGTACTCAACTCAGGTTTGGTGAATTCTAGCAGGACCCAGGGGACCTGGTATTATCCTATAACAAGGCGGTGACAGCGGTCCTTGACTCCCTTGCTCCTTTCTGTGTTCATCCCTTACTCTTCGCCCCAGGTCCCCATGGTTTGATGGGACCTTGAAAGAACTGAGACGAGAGGGTCAAAAGTTACAGCGACGCAGGCAAAAATCAGGTCAAGAGAGTGACAAACTTAGATTGTTAGTTCATTATAAAGACTACCAATCGGCAATCTCCCATAAGAAGGCAGAATTCCTGTCCAGGGAGATTGCTGCTGCATAGAATCAGCCATCTCAGCTCTTCTGGACTGTCAACAGACTGTGCAATCCAGCCTGCCATCAGTCCTGTGGGAGTTTTTCACAGTCTAAGTGTGATAAGTTTTTGCTCATTTCTTCACAGATAAGACTGCCACTATCAGGTCTGAGATTCACTCAGCACCATCTAATGGGCTTTGCAGTGGCCAACTGGAGGCTACCTTCACTCAGTCTGGTTTGGTTTTGACCTGCTGGAAACCATAGACATTGTTCGGATCATCCAGAGCTTGCACCCAACTTACTGTAGTTTGGACACAGGCCCTATGTTCCTCTTGTTGGGGTGCATAGAAATCATTAGCCCAGTCCTAGCTGAGATAGTCTGAGGCTCATTGGAGACAAGGGTGTTCCCTGGCCCCTGTAGGAGACGGTGGTGTTACCTCTCTTTAGGAAACCATCCCTCGACCCAGACTGCCTAGCAAACTACAGGCCTGTCTCTAACCTGCCCTTTTTGGGCAAGGTTATTGAGAAGGTTGTTGTGGCACAGCTAGAGGATCTTTTATCCACTCATGATGCTTATGACCCTCTCCAGTCCCAGATTTCAAAAAAGTCACCGTACTGAGATAGCCCTTGTTCGGGTCCTTAATGACCTCCTGATGGTCAGAGTTTGAGGAAGCCATACCATCTTGGTCCTTCTCGATCTGACTGCGGCATTTGACACTGTGGACCATGAGATGCTGTTGGAGCACTTGCAGTTGTTCTGTGGACTATCTGGAACTGTCCTTAGATTTTTTAGATCTTTCCTCATGGGTAGGACTCAGAGAGTGGTGTTGGAAAGTTATTCTTTAGACCCTCTCCTCCTGCCATGTGGGGACCTGCAGGGCTCCATACTGTCACCCATGTTGCTTGCAGTGTATATGCTGCCATTGGGAGACATTATTAGATGGTATGGGCTGAATTTCCACTGCTGTGCAGATGACACTCAGCTCAACATGTTCTTTGTAGAGGGTGCTGTCTCAGTCTTTAACAACTGCCTCTCTGAGATCCAGGAGTGGATGAGGGCCAGCTGGTTGAGACTGAACCCAGTTAAGACTGAGATGCTGGTTGTGGACCCTGGTCACCAAGTTTTAAGTATGGTGTCTGGTCAACAGTCTGGGCTTTAGCTCAGTGGAAGCCAGCTACTAGCCTCAGACCAGGTGCGAAATCTGGGAGTGGTGTTTGATGGCATCCTGACTTTAAAATCCCAGGTGTCTGCTGTCGTGCAATCCTCTTTTTACCATCTGAGGAACATCACCCAGATTAAGCACCTGGTCCCACCTGGTGATCTACCCACTCTGGTCCATGCCTTTGTTACCTCCCGTCTTGACTACTGTAATGCCCTCTACCTAGGGCTTCTGGGGGTTGATATCCACTGTCTGCAGCTGGCGCAGGATGCAGCTGCCAGGTTGTTGGCTGGCCTACCTCGATCTTGCTATATAATACCTGTGCTCCACGATCTGCTCTGGCTGCCAATCTACTGGCAGATCACCTTCAGGGTTGGGTTACTGACATATAAAGCTCTACATGGTCAGGGACCATGCCACCTGCAAGACATTCTTCATCCTTACTGTCCCTTTCATCCTTTCTGCTCCTCCACAAGGGACTGCTAAAGATTCCCAGGATTTGGCTTAAGACATCTGGTGCTCGCTCATTTGCTGTTGTGGCTCCAACCCTGTGGAACTCTCTACCTCATTGGGTTTGAGAGTGCTTGACCATCGAAATCTTTAAATCTGCTTTAAAGATGTATCTTTTTAACTTGGCTTTCCCAGATCCTGTCTAATTTATTATGGTTTTTATCTTAAATATTGCTGTTAGATTTTATGGTTTTACTTTTGTTTTATCTATTGTATAGCACTTTGATCACTTGTGAAATCGCACTATATAAATAAAACTGACTTGACTTGACATCTTGTGAACTTGCCTCTGAGACAATGCATTCCAAATTGTGGAGAATGTCTTTGAATACTGCCAAAGATATTAAGGTGCAAATATTGGGGTTTAACATTAAACATGTTACTCCACCCTAACTATAGTGGCACTACCATGCCAGTATAATAGTGTAAGTTGATATGGCCAGCAAGATTTTTTTTTTTTCTTATGGTATAAGAAACAGAGTGTGAGATTCTCACTAAGGGCTGGACAACAGCAATGCCAGTTTCTAACATGATACAGTATATACAGGTATATCTTCTTTGCAAAAAAAACTATGTTAATGCATCAGTTAGGGTTCAAGATAAAGTGACAAAAGTAGGGAAATGTGGTGTTAGGGTTTCAAACCCTAAAACACCTTCCTCAACCCTAAAGCGAATGAGGGGTGGAGTCTTCCTTGTGGCCATCAACTATAATGCTCACCCTTTTGTAGCAACAGAAAAGCTAAGATGTGATGAAGACAGGTGTGTATGTTTCATGAGTGCATACAATGGGTTGAGCATTAGGGTTGACAATCCCAAGAAAGACTCCACCTCTCATTTACTTCAGGGGTGGGGCAGGGGTTTTAGGGCCTGAAACCCTAACATCATATTTTCCTAAAGAATAGAAAATCACAGCACACCCTCCACGCAATAAACAAAAGGAATATTGTCATACTTAACCAATTCAAGTCCTTTATTCAAATCCAGCAGCACAACAGGTGATTAAGGACCCATACGGAAAAAGGATTGTGGCAAACAACACTTCTTACATTTCACCTAATCCTAGGCTTTGATGAAGATGGTGACCCCTGATGTATTCTTATTTTTACAGCACCCAAAAGGGATCACATGTACATCATTTAAAATACTTCAAGTGCTACGAGTGCATATTCATACTGATCTTTTTGCAGTATTCATCATTTAAAAGTGAATTTCCAGATTCCCATTGTTTAAATATGCACATATTTTATATACTCTACCTACACCAAAGAACAGTATTTAAAAGTTCCCTAACACATTTTTACAAATATTTAATGTCCCTAGAAATACTTTTATTTGACTTAACTGGAATATTTATGTTTCTTACAGTCTAGTCAATAATTTTTATTTTCACAAAGGGCATGAGATGGGAACAGGAGAGTCTATCTCCACCACACCAGTTTTAAACTTTATAAAGGGGATAAGCTCATATACAGTACCACTGTGACTATAGTTTTATGCAGAAGAATGAGTCAGCATAAGCAGAGAGAGGTTTCTTAGTGAGATGGAAATAGGGCCAGGGGTTCAAAACACATGAAGATTATGGAGGAAGGTATAGCTAATGGTATGTTGGAGAGTCCTAAAGAAACCCAGAAGGGCAAAAGAGGTAGAAGGGTATAATGCCACTTTTTTTACAATACTGTATTCCAGTCTTCTTTCCTAAAAAAAGGAGAAAAAAAAAACAAGTTAACATATGTTTTTGAGGAAGGGTCTGATTTCTATATGTTCATTGAGTCCTTCCCATGTATGCACCCAAAGTGAAAATCCAAAAGTTTTCCCTTCTGCTTAGCAGATCATCTCTGTCCCCTCCTCTGGGTCCCAGCATTACCTACTCTAGGCCTATAAACCTAAGATGATGTTCACATCTCTCCTCAGTACTTTTCATGTGTACAGCCCAAACATATTCAAAACTCTCATTCTAGATAGGCCGCATATGGTCCCCAATCCTCTCATTAAGTTTTCTTTTTTTTTGCCTACATAATAGGCCCCACGTGTGCAGAATGCTACATAAACTGCATACAGTGTATTACAGTTGACAAATTGCTGTATATCAAACATTTTTCCAATGCATGGCTTTTTAAACGTGCTACACTCATATATCTCTGGGCAATATTTACAATTCCTTCACTTCCTGCATCCTTTATGAAAGGGGGGTAACCAATTTCCAAACCTACTTTCCTTTGGTTGAAAAGAGCTGACTAAAGTGTCCCTGAGATTCCTTGCCCTTCTATAGGCCATTCTCAGTGGTATCTTAGTGGTTTCTCTTATTTATTTTATTTTATTAATTTAATTATTTGTTGATCAGGTAAGCACACTGATCCAAAGGACCATTTTCAGGCACGACCCAGGCCATCTGACAGTGTCAGTGTGGCTCAGTTGGTAGCACATCCGCCTCTGGACCAGAAGGTCATGGGTTCTCATCCCACACTGGGATTGGGCTTGCACCTAAAAATCACTGGCATCTGAGTGCGGGTATTAGGGGGATGCTGTACTACTGGGGTGTGCCGTCCTTCGGATGAGATGTTAAACCGAGGTCCCTTCTACCCATCCTGGTGTTATCCTGGTGGGTGTTCAGGTGGAAGTAAAAGAACCCAGGGCACTCTTCGCAAAGAGGAGGGGACATTCCCGGTGTCCTGGCCAACATTCCCCTTCCCATAAACTGGTTCATGCAATTATCCAGGCTGTGTGTGGGTGATGATTTGCGATATGGCTGCCACTACACATTCAGTCACTTCACTACCAGTCTAGCATTGCTTGTAAAGCACTTTGGGATACACTGTGTATGAAAAGCGCTATATAAATGCTGATTCTTCTTCTTCTTCTTCATCACATGGTATATAAGGAGACAAGGACATTGTGACATTACAATAGCAGCAAATTCACATAAGTTACAGAGAACCAATTCAAGGGCACAACACATTTACATACAGTACAGTACAGTACATAATCATATTGCCAGCATAATCTGGATACATGTCAAGTGAGCAGGTTGCTAAATATTCCACAATACAGACCATAATACCTTTCAACAATTGCAGGACATGCTGGCTGCAAGTGCAATCTTGAAGTGCTTTAAAGGTTTGAGGGGTTTCAGTTCAACTGGGATAGAGCCCCAAAACCTTGAGGCTGCCCACGAGAAGGCTCTCTGACCCATAGCTGTAGATAGCCTGGGACAGTCAAGGATAGGGCTAGCCAAGGGCCTCAGGTTTCGGGAAACCTGTTTGACTGTGAGCAAGCTCGAGAATGGAGAACTAGTCCCATCATGCATGGTCTTAAAAATGAATGTACCAAATTTCAGGTCCCTACGCATCTGTGGAGCTAGCCACCCAACTGATTAATAAAGAGTGCAGTGGTGGGTATGATAAGGGGCAAGAGCAATGAACCTACATATGTTGTTGTAAGCAACATTTAGCCTGTTCAATAGTTTAGGCGATATAGGGTGCAATATGGGAGAGTAGTACTCCAAGATAGGGAGTACTGTAGTATACTTTGCCCTATTGCCAGCCTCGCTTCAGGTGACAACAGGTGTTTCAGCCTATAGCACACCCCCAGTCATTGTTTAACCCTATTTATAGCCTGTGTAATGTGAGGATTGAAGCTAACTATCACTACTAACTGCATGAAACTACTTGTCCAGATGCAGTGCATGGGCCCATCAGGTCTCGACATGCACATTAGTCCCTTGATCAGGAAGATTCCCCAGCCCACCACAAGGGGTCGTGTGCACAGCAAAACACTGCTCTGTCTCTCCCCAGCCTGGGACCAGTGCTGCATGTTGCGGCACCTTTCTCCCAGCTTTGGCCCATTCAACTGGCTCACTGAGCTTGCTCCTGAACTCAGATCACTGGCGTGGGAAGGCAATGTGGCCCTTACTGGGTCAACAGTCATCCCTGCAAACGGTGTTACATTATAATTGTTTTTTGTAAGTTTTGTCCCCAAAATGTCAACATAGTCTTTATGTGCCCCCTCCACCCCCTTCTGAACATGACAGGTATCATTCATAAAATTCTGGATGAAATGTCATTTCGTGCCACAAGTGCAAAATCATATTTTGGACAGGATTTGAAAAATAATAGCTGTCGGGTTCATGAGGTGGTGTGAAACAATGGCTATGTTAAAAATCTGGGGTCAAAATATTGAAAATTATCAAAGTTATGAGTGAGTATTGAAGAATGTCAAAGTACCTTTATAACTTTGTTGTTCATTTTGACCCCACATTTTCAACATAGCCATCCCGTGACCTCACCTCATGACATCAGTAGGTGAAAATGTTCAGATCTCAGCCAAAATGTAATCTTGCACCGCAGGAATGAAAAAGCATTTTGGCAAGGATTTGAAAATGACAGCTGTCACATCCATGCGGTGGTATAAAAAAAAATCTTAATCTCTGGTCTGCCCCCAGAACTTTCCAATTTTTGTAAATGATATCTGTCATGTTTCCTGATCACACATTGTAAGTTGTTACGAAATTGATTTGGTCCTGGGTATTTTGGTCCCCTTTCATCCTTTCCCCAAATGCTAAGGATTCTCTATCCCTATTTCACATGCTTCTTTGGCCTTTACAATTGTCTCTTCAGCATATCCCCTGAGCAGGGCCATTCTCAATGCCCTGCAGGAGGAATGCCTCAGACAGCTAGTGTTGGGGCTCAGGAGGGGGAGAGAGGGAGGGAGCAATCTCAGACCTGGTACTCTCAAATGGGGATGGACAGAGGATCTCAAATCTAGAAGTGGGTAGCCATCTGGGAACAAGTGATCACCAAACAGTGTGGTTCATGATAAACTCAGCTGCAGAATCAAGCCATACAAAAGTGAGGGTACAGGACTTCTGGAGGGCTGACTTTGTCAAAATGGGAGAGTGCCTCAGAAAAGCACTAGCAAACAGCCAAGAAGGAGGGGTGGAGTAACAAAGCAGAAACATCAAAACTGCCATCATGGAGGCAACAAGCCTTTGTGTGAAGCAAATCAAAACAAAAGAAAAAAACACTATGGTTCTCAAAAGAGGTCGCAGGGAAGATTAGGAAGAAAAAGATAGCATTTAGGAAGTATAAGGAAACACAAAAGGAGCAGGACAGAGAACTGCACCAGTTAAAGCAGAAGGAAGTGGGGAAGGCAGTCAGAATAACAAAGGCCCAAACTGAGGAAAAGATAGCCATCTCAGTTAAGAAGGGAGATAAAACCTTTTATAGGTACAGTACATTATGGAGCATAGAAAGACAAAGGGAGGGACAGTGAAGCTGAAAAGGGGACGGTGGGTGGGCAGAGAGGGACAGTGAAAAAGCAGGGATACTGAAAGAATACTTTTGCTCAGTATTCACAAAAGAAGAGGAGGAGGAGGTACCTAATCCAATCAGCAGAAGCACTCTGGATGGGGGGGTCAATCCCAGTCCTTTCACAGAAGAAAGGGTTCTGAAATAACTCCTAAAACTGAAGGTGGACAAAGCAATGGGGCCAGACAGGATTCACCCCAGAATTCTAAAAGAATTAAGGGGAGAACTAGTGACACCACTGACTACTCTTTTTAACAAATTATGGGAGGATGGGGTGGTACCTGAGGACTGGAGGAGGGTGGATGTGATTCCCCTTCACAAAAGTGGGAGCAAGACAAAGGCAGGCAACTACAGACCTGTTAGTTTGACCTCAGTGGTAGGGAAAATGATGGAATCACTTCTGAAGGAAAAAATTGTTGAGTACCTAGAGGTCAGTGGGGCATAGGACCCAGAGCAGCATGGATTCACAGCAGGAAGGTCATGTCAGATGAATCTAATTGATTTCTTTAACTGGGTGACCAAAATAGTAGACCAGGGAGGGGCTGTGGACATGGCCTACCTACACTTTAGCAAGGTATTTGACACAGTCCCACACAAAAGATAAATAAACAAATTAGTCAGCCTAGGAGGGGGTCCCAGGGTGGTATCCTGGGTAAAACATTGGCTGGACAACAGGACACAGAAGGTAATAGTAAACAGAGTTCACTCTGAAGAAAGGGGGTTACTAGTGGGGTACTGCTGGGTTCAGTACTGGGTCTGGTCCTTTTTAATGTCATTATAGGTGACATCGCAGCGGGACTGGAAGGAAAAGTATGCCTCTTTGCAGACAACACAATGATCTGCAACAGGGTTGATACACAAGGTGGGGTGGAAAGGATGAGAAGGGACTTGACAAGGTAGGAGGAATGGCTAGAAGTATGGCAGCTTGGATTCAATGCAAAGAAGTGCAAAGTAATGCACCTGGGAAAGAAAAATCCAGGGGAAGAGTACACAATGGGAGGGGAGGTATTAACAACAAAAATGAAAAGAGACCTGGGGGTAATCATATCAGATGACCTAAAGATTAGCAAGCAATGTAAGAAGGCAGTAGGGATGGCTGTGGGGATACTGGGAAGTATAGGGAGAGGCATCACCAGTACAAAACAGGAAGCTGTTATCCCTCTGTACAGACAGTTGGTGATACCTCATCTACAGTACTGTGTCCAGTTCTGGAGACCCCATCTCCACAAGGACATATACAGGATGGAGACAGTCCAGAGGAGGGCAACTGAAATGGTGCAGGGTCTGCAACAAGAGCCATATGAGGAGAGACTAAAGGAGCTTAATATGTATACCCTTGAGGAACGGAGAGAGGGGGGACATGATAGAAACTTTTAAGTACCTCAAGGGAATCAACAAAGTCCAAGAGGGTAGCATCTTTCAGAAAAAGACATGTGCAAGAACAAGGGGACACAATTTGAAGATAGAGGGGGGACGGCTCAGGTGTAATGTGAGGAGGTATTTTTTTCAAAGAGAGGATGGTGGGTGCATGGAATGGCCTTCCTGAGGAGGTTGTGGGGTCAAAAACAGTGGGGGAATTCAAGAATGCATGAGAAAGACATAAGGCAATTCTTGTGGGGTAGGAAGAAATAGACTGTTGGTTAACTAGGATCAGCAGCTTATCCAGTAGGTAGGGAAATGGTCAGACTAGGTGGGCCAAGTGGTCTTTGTCTGCCATCAAAGTCTATGTTTCTATGTTTCCCCTAGCTGTGAAACAATCCTCCAGAATTCCCAGCTGTCTTTCTAAATCCTCTGTCTCACTGCAATTTCTTTTTATCCCCCAAAAATTGGCTTTTTGGGATATTGACAATGGTGTAGCAGGAGTGACAACTGCTGACCAGTAACAATGTATTGCGGTCTGTTGACTTCCTATAAAGTGTTGTTGCTAAGCCACTCTGTTGTTTAACTCAAATGCTAGGATCAAGGAATGGAATTTCCTCCTTACTTACACTGTAAACAAATCAAAAGTTAGATTTACTTTCATGTAGGTACTTCACAAAGTCTTCTAGCTCATTCATGTTCCTCCACCTCACCAAGAGGATATCATCTATAAAGGGTCACCATAAGGAAATGTTTGACCAATAAGGTTCAAGTTTTTATCCCAGATGACCCCTCTTCCAAGAATAAGAGATACAAGTTCACATGACTTGGGGCAAAACTTGTCCCATCACAATCTCCTTTTGTTGATGGTGGTGAATGTTCCTAAATGTGAAGTAGTTGCCTTCCAGTACCATTCTAGCTGCCTCAATAAAAAAGTCAGTTTCTGGTCTAAAGCCTTCCCCTCATTTTTTCAGATAATATCTCAGGGCTCTCAGATTTCCCCCATGGGGTATGTTAGTATAAAGTGATTCAATATCTAGAGTAACCAACAAACAATGCTCTTCCCACTGAAGGTTTTCTAGGACCCTGAGAACATCACCTATATCTTTTACAAAGGAGGGGAGGCTGCAAACTAAACCCTTGATGTTGTCATCTACCATTCTGGCAAGTGGTTCTGTTACTGTGCCAATACTTGAGATGACTGGTCTGGCAGGGGGGATCTATTAATGTTTTGTGCACCTTTGGTAACACATAAAATTGTGCCTTCAAAGGAGAATCAGTTATCAGGAGGTTATGTTCCCTCTCATTTATTAATTCCTCACTGGATGCCCATTGCATAAATTCATCCACCTACCTTTTGTGGTGGTGTGTGGGGTCTGAATATATTACTGCATAATATTGGTATACCCCCCGACAGCAACACCAATACAGCGACCTACATTGCTGCCAACAAAATAGACAGTTCATCGACAGGTCACTGTATTGGTGTGCCAGAGACATGGGCATACTGTCTCCTGGTCCTGCACCTCCTCCCCAAATAAACTCTGACTCGGAGTTGATTATAATTAGAATGGGGTTGTGGGGGGGGGCAGAGCCCTCTGATAGAAGAATAGACCTGCAGTCCATCGGGATTTATGTCGACCGCAATTTGTGGTCGACATAAATTACATAGCTGTGATGCTGGTCGACAAAATTGTTGTCAAACCGGCATTGTAGAGCCCATAATATTCCCTATTACCCAACTGCCTCTCAATTTCTGTACATAAGTTAAAACAGACCCGCTACTCAGTACGTGGTGCCTCAAGTACAATTGAGATTCAAAAAACATAAATGTTGGCACACACTGCACTCAGACATACGCAAGGATTGCAAATAGTCTTTTGTTCAAAAATCAGCAAGTCCTCAAAGCAAAAACACGTAGCCAGAAAAATGCTCACCATTTCATGCAGCCGCACCTGTGTGTTGTCAAGAGAATAAAGTGCTATTCAACATACATTACTTAACTAGTGCCCTTAATAAGGTGCTACTAATCAAATAAGTTAATTATTAATAGACCCCATTCATTACAATTAATGTGGTACACCAATATATGAAGAAACCATATAATTATACAGCATCACAACAATAATTGCTTCAAAAAGCTTTATATTAAAAAGACTGTAAAGTCCAAAAATCAACAATCAATAACATATTACACTATACAAATTATGGACTTATAATACTAATTTTTGCAATATCATAATAAAGACATCTGATGAATCCATATAAACAGCTCACTAGTAATCAAGTCATGACTCTATTACCTAAAACCTTAGGCTACCTATCATGCTACTTTTAACCATATAGGTTTAAAATGTTTTTACAATTGATGCTGTAATTCAATTTTATCATTCAGCCTTGGAAAACAAAGTGTCTGTAATTTAAAAATCCAGTAGTTTTCCTTGCATGTCAGGGTACTATTTAAATCTCCCCCACGAAGTCCTAATTTAACCTTGTCAATTCCTGTGAAACTCCACTTGTGTGACAGGGGTTCACTACTAAAATGATTATGCTGGGCCGTTCCATATTCCAAATTTTTGTTCAGAACAACCCGAATATGCTCCCCCACTCTCTCATTTAGTTTTCTTTTAGTGTGACCAACATAGTATGCCCCACAATGGCAAGCTGCTAAATATATAACATAGCAAGAGTCACAATTAATGAACTCCCGAATCTGTATTTCACTCCCATCTACTGGATTTTTAAAACTTTTTCCAGGGTTCATATGTTTACAAAATTTACACCTTTGACATTTATAACAGCCCAATGGCAATGGAGGTAACCAATTTTTACTTGTCTTAACCCCATGTTCTCATTTTGTATCTGCTCAATAGAGGAAGTGCACAAGAGGGATGGGGGGAGAACATTTAGGCTGATAGCTACTAATTAATTTATTCCCTAAATTCCATTCAAGGAAATTCCCTTACAAAGGGTTCTAGTTTAGGCTCGTTCTGTAAAATGTATCAATTATGCCTCAGCACTGCTTCGATTTTAGTAGCCTGAATCAAATATGTAGTAATGAAATTGTCTATCTTTGTACACACTTTTTTATTATTATTATCAGAAAGTCTGTTTTCTGCTAATAGTTGCTGTCTAGGTAACATCATAACACTCTCTCTAGCTTGTATAATATCATTAGCAGCATAACCCTGTTGCAGAAATCTTTTTTCCATATCTTGGGCCCAATGTTCGATCCCCCTGCAGTGGAACAATTCCTTCAAGCACCAATGAACTGTCCCCGAGGTATAGATTTTACAATAAGTCTAGGGTGACAGTAACTCGCTGAAAGTACCATATTTTATCTGTCTGTTTATGAAACAACATGGTGCTGAGGCTATTTTCAGAGTCCTTCATAACTTCTACATCCAAAAATGGTATAGCATCATAACTAAAGTTAACAGTGAACCTCAAGTTTGGATTTGTGGATTTCAAATAATCAACAAAACATATCAGTTCATTCTCGGTCCCTTGCCAGATCATACAACAATCATCAATATAACATTTGTAAATATTGATGTGTGAAAAATAAAGAATTGACTTCTGAGTTATAAATAAACTTCTCCTCCCACATCCCTATGTATACATTAACAAAATTAGGGGCGAATGATGCCCCCATTGCTGTACCACTGACTTGTTAAAAGAAACTGCCTTGAGACATGAATGCATTTTTTTCTAAGACACACCGAGCCATGTCAATAATAAACTGTACGTGCATTAAATCCAATTCCCCCATCCAAAAAATGCCGTAAGGCTAACAATCCATTCTGATGTGGAATGTTAGTGTAGAGGGCCTCCACATCAAAGAGTGACCAATAGGTCTGTATGCTTGACTTGGAGGTCCTCAAAAATGCTCAAAGCATGTTTAGTGTCCTTAATATATAGGACCTCAATAATGGAATAAACTGTTTAATGTAAACAGCTACATACTGACTCAGTGGGTCTGTCACTGATCCTATTCCTGCCACGATAGGGTGCCCTGGGGGCTCTGAATATTTTTATGGACTTTGGGGAGAAGATAGATTGAAGAGCATACCAGATTTACTACAGTAAGAAAGTTATGCATATCTGACTCTATAATCCCATGTCGCCGTGGCATATCCAATTGCTCATCAATCTCCTTTTTAAAATTCAATGTGGGATCACTCATTAAGGGCTGATAGTGTTTTACACACTTCAATTACCTCAGTAATGTAGTCTGTCATGTTCAACACTACTACACTCCCTCCTTTATCAGCCTGCTTAATTGTAATCATGTGATTGTTTTCTAATTGTTTCACTGCTTCCAGTTCTGCCCTACTCATATTGACAAATTTAGTTTTAGCCCATTGTGCATCAACTTCTTTAAATTCACGCTCACAAGCTCTCATAAAAACTTGCACAACAGAATTCTGAGGGGGCATAAAAGTGGATTTTGATTTAAATTGTTTCTGAAAAGATGTACCAGTTTGTAAACTGCCTATGTTTTGTGTCAAATTACCCCATCAGAGGCTAGAATCACATGTTCATTGGACTCATTACTATGTTCTTTGTCAGTAGGTTTAATGCAAATGGTGTTGTTCTCCTTGAGGGATTTAATGGCCTCTCTTTCATCAGATGAGACATTACTAAACCTTGGTATAAAATCATCCTGTCTTAAAAGCTCTAAATCTCTTTCATATAATTTTTGAAAGGTTGTTACAGCATGGGGTTGTGGGGGACAAAAGGTGCTTGGTTTTGTTCCGGTAACATTAGTATCTGTCACTCTATTTTGTTATTCATCAGTTTCACCTCTTTCAAAATTATTTAGAGCTTCTAATACTTCCTGGGTCAGAATAACATCAAAAACCCTTGCGTCATTAAGCTGTTCATTGCTCACATCCTGAGAAGAGATAGAAATTAAACCAGTCCCACCCTTAGAGTCCAGCACCTCCCCTGCCCTTGTTTCCCCTATTGTCCTCCCCATTTCATTCCCTTTGTGAAAAAAACACCTCAGGCTTAATACTCTACGAAGGCAGAACAAATCAACAGTCATTTCAAAGAAGTCCAGATCAATAGTAGGAATGAATGAGAGACCCTTGTTCAGGATCATATTTCCCTACTTTTGTTGCTTTATCCTGAACCCTAACTGATGCATTAAAGTAGTTTTTTGCAAAGAATGTCCTTACTTTTTGAGATAGTGTAATCATAGCCTTATTTGCCTGTGGGAACAGCTCCCACCCATCTATAGTTTTTCAGATAGAATAATCGTATACTTATTTGCCTGTAGGAAAGTCAAGGGTCCTGCACTCCCATGCCTCCATATATGCACATCTGTATGTCACTGTGGAAGGGCCCTAAGCCTCCATTTATAGGACAACAGCAAACAAATTGTCAGTATAGCCAGCTTATTACCCCACCTCATGAACCCGGTGCCGAAAATTTTTGAATCCTTACCAAAACATAATTCCTCACAGCTGCAACACCATTCCACACCTCAGGTGCAAAAACACATTTTGGCCAGGATTTAAAAATGATAGCTGTGACATACATGAGGTGGGGTAATAAAGAGCTCTGACAAATATAGGAATTAAAAATATTTACAATTTCAATGTTACAAGCATGCGTAGCAACTTTGCAATGAATGGGCGTAACTTTTCCATTTTTACATATTTTGACTCCAAGTGTTCAACATAGTCTTCTTATGACCCCCACCTCATAAACAAAGGCAGAAAAAATGTCTAAATCCTGCACAAAAGGTGAATACATCAAATTACCATGAAATCACCTTTCAGGTGGGAGTTGCTTAATGGCAGTCATACTGTTCATGAGGTGGGGTCCCCAAAATGCCATGTTGAAAATCTGGTGTCAAAATTTAAAAAAATAAAAAAATAGCTGAGTTATGCATAGAAATTGAAACCACCATTGAACTACATAAAACCACATTTACCTTTGATTCTCATATTGCAGTCATCAGAGAGTGGATCATGAACCTGGGACCTGTTCAGGTGAATGAGGTTGTGTGGGGGTGTACCGGGGTGTGGGATGGGGGGGGTACTGATCAGTAAGGGACCGTTTATTTTTTCTTTGCAGAAAAAAAGGACTATTTTCGTTATTTCAGGGATGAACACCAACAGGGAGGGGTTGCCACTAGACACCAGGGACATAAGGCAGCATGGGGAGGGCCATCAGAGAATGGGGAGGGTGAAGGGACCACTAGACCACCAATGAAATATGTATAATATGAGGATGGCAATCAGAGAATAGGGAAGGGGGGAGGGACCACTGAACTACCAAGGAAATCATTTTTGGCTATGGGGAAGGTGATTGGACATTGGGGGAGAGGTCAGGGACCACTGGACTACCAAGAAAGTGTTTTTTTTTTAATATGAGGATGGCAATTGGAGAACAGGAAAGGGGCAAGGACCACTGGAATACCAGGGAATGTGAAAGAAAACATATGGGATGGTGATCAGGGAATGGGGAAGGGGGAGAGACCACTGGACTACCAGGGAATATAAAAAAACATATGGGATGGAAATCAGAGAATGGGGGAGGAGGAGAAGGGACCACTGGATTACCAGGGAATATAAAAATAAACATCAGGGATAGTGACTGGAGAATGGAGGAGGGGAGAGGGACCACTAAACTACCAGGGAATATAAAAACAAAGATATGGGATGGCGATCGGAGAACAGGGTGGGGGGAGGGACCACGAAACTACCAGGGAATATTTATTATCTTATTCATGGGCTGGAAATCAATGTGTAGGGGGTGCAACTAGACACCAGGAAGCTACGACAGTTTGAACTGTCATGGACCAATACTGTCTGCAGTCTTTACAGTTTGAACAGTAAAGTTTGAACTGTAAAGAACTGCGATTGGTTATTTTCCAACTGATTGATCCTTAACTAAGAGAGTGACAGGGAATATGATTCTCACCCAAAAAGGCATACTGGCCCTCAAAATTTTCAAATACGAATACAATAAATGAACTAAGCATGTGACTAAGACCTAAATACAGGTCTTGTTCATTCCTTACCAAGTAGGATTTCTTTAGAAATAAAATTTTACAAGGAAAAAAAACAAGATGGCAGAAGCACAAACAGTATTTCTCTGAGCACGAACAGTAAATCCTTAACAATTAATAGTTCAAACTATTTTCATTTACCTGCCTGTCTAGTGGCTATCACAAAAACAATTATAATTCAAAAATGGAGTGATATCTTCTCTCCACACTATCCAAAAAAGGTATACCCTTGGCACAGACCCCATCATCCCTGAAAATGTCAAGAAAAAAATTTATTCTGTCTGGGCTGGAGATGAGGCCAAAAAATCTCATGTCAACCAATAGAAAATAGTGTTTTTGTTTTTTTTTTCATTTTTTACCACTCCATAGCTTAAAAACCAAACAAGATGCCATCACAAAATTTTTAGATCTTGAAACACTGGCAGAATGACAACCCATGCCAAATTGTGGGCTATTTCATGAAAAAATGCCAAACTTATTAAGGTACAAAATTTTGAATTTAGCATAGAAGTGCCAGTACAACCCTAACTATAGGGGCGCTACTGTGCCCTATACAATATATATTGGATAAGGGTGGTATACAAGGATGTATACCCATCAAGGGGATAATTAGGGCTATAAGGTCACAATCCTGAAGGGTGAGTGGCTTTATTGCCCTAATTGGCCCCAAGATGGGTATACTTCAGAGTGTCCCACCCTTACCCATTGTTTGAATATAATACATTAAGATGATTATTGTTACGAAGATCACATTTGCAGTCCTGAAATGGCAACTAAAGGCCTCTTGAAGCAAGGGAGGGTATGGTGTGTAGTGAGTGCAGGTAGGAGTCTGGGGGATTTCTGAGTTTGGGAGGGTTTTGTGTGACTTTATTTCCAGGTTCTTTTGCAGTTTAATTGATTTGGCTAGTTCCTAATGATGTGTTAATTGTGTTAGTACTATTTTCTTATAAGTTTTATGTAGTGTAGGTATATACTTTTTATTAGTGTGGATATATACTTTTAATTGTTTAATTAGTGTAAGTGTATACAGTAGCTTTAATTAGTGTAAAAAACAAAAACAAGGTGCTGCATCAGCATGTGGTCTAAAAGCAAAACAAAATGGTTATATTAAATGCATGCTGAAAATAGAAAATAGAGTTAAAGATCTATGTTTCAACCTTAGGTCTTCTTCAGAAAATATCTAAAAGAGAAAAAAAACGAAGTTAGTGTAGGTGTATAGCTGTAATTGTTTAATTAGTGCCAGTATATAATTTTAACTGATAAATTAGTCACAGGTATACAGGGATATGGCAATGGGAAAAAGTTCCATTTCATGTAGTATATATAGGTACACTGATATATACTGTAGATATATAGATATTCACTATACATTAATAGGGCGTCCAAGGGGGTCTCTCTCATGGTATAAGAGACACTAAGCATGAAGTTTGAGGAAGAGGACTGTGAAGCAAACCTGACCCATTCTGTTTGCTCAAGTCTCACAAGAGGTGCCTCTTATACAATAAGAGATGCACCACAGAGGCCGTAGTAACTTATTACTCAAGATTAGACAAGTAACTGTACTTCAGTTTTTCTACATAATGAACACGTCATGCCCTACAAAACTAAAACGCGAAATAGTCTAACTCCTGTATTTTACACATGAGACCCCAAAACATAGCTGAAGACATCTCCATACTCAAACATCACATCTACACAGTGTTATACCATAGCATACTGTATGGAACAGCATAAATATGATACTATTTATATTATACTAGTATATATCTGTATTTTAATGAGTTTATCATATTAGCCTGTCACTTAATTTAATAGGTAATCATGTTACCTTCCTACAAACCTAAACAAAGCATCAAGTCAATGAATTTGTAACCTTGCATATTCAGATTGATATTCCTATTTTTATTTTTTTTATTTTATTTTTTTTTACTTATTTTATGGAGTTCTAGGATTACTAATACCTTTGAGCCAGGGCTCTTTTACAAAGGTTCCACGTCATTAGGTACAGTTTAGACAGAAACGTTACTGGCAACACAATTACTTGTTGTACAAACATATATTGCAGATGAGCAACATAAATTGAGGCAAACATTCAGTAGGGATGAGGAATGAGGTGAAAAAGAAGAGAGATGAAAGAGGAGAAAAAAGAGGAGGTGAGGGAGAGGGGGGACAGCAAGGGAGAGGGGAGAGGTAGAAGGAGGAAAAGGAGGGGTGGCGGTGGAGGGAGGGGGAAAGCAGCCCGGAAGGCTTTGTCAGAGAAACTAAAAAGTAAAGTGCAGACATTGGGCATGGTTGGTGTCACAAAGTGCTTGGAGGCTGAGACTCTTGCTGTTGTATGCAGAGCTGCCGAGACACGGAGGGGTGAACTGACTCAATAGACTGGGGGGGGGACCCAGTGGTGCATTCGAGGCTAGACATTACAGTCACAGGTGCTGGCTGCAATGAGAGAGTAGCAGAGCCTGGTTTTGAAGGCACCCAGAGTGGTGGTGGTGGTGATATCACTAGGGAGTCCATTTAGCCAGTAGGCAGCCCAGTAGGCAAAAGCTCTTTGACCTTGGGTTGTGCGGCAGTAAGGGATTTGGAACTGCTGCAATTTGGTTCCTTGGGTGCTCCGGCTGCTTATCTTAGGTTGTAGGAGGGTGGCAACTCCAGGTGGGGCAAGGCCCATCTGAATTTTCATAACCATAATGCAGGTTTGATATTTATTACGCTTGTCAAGTTGCAGCCAGTTGGTATGGGAGTAGAGATCGCAGGTGTGTGAATAACGTTGAGCACCAGTGATTAGCCGACAGGCCTTGTTGAGGGAGGTTGTTACCCGTTTGAGTGCTGTAACTGTGGCTGAGCCGTAGATGATGAGAACATAGTCAATGGTGGCAATGATGGTGCTCTGGACGGCAGCAGCCAGGGCCACAGTGGGAAGGTGTCTCCTGAGGTGGAACAGCAGGCCTAGTCTGGAGTTTGCAGCTCTGGCAACATTGCTGATGTGGTCAGTGTAGGAGAGGTACAGGTCAAGGGTGATCCCAAGGTATTTAAAAGTTTGGACTTGTTCTAGCAGGCTGCCTTGGCTGGTTGATGTGGAGAGGTGATGGAGTTTATGTTTGTTATGGGCGCTGCTGAAAATCATTGTCTTTGTTTTTTTCTGGTTGAGGATCAGTTTGTGTTGAGTGAACCAGTTCTCAACAGTGTAGAAGCAACGTTGGAGGTTGCTTTGCAGCTGGTTTGGGTCCTGGTGTGAGGCTAGAATTACCGCATCATCGGCATAGAGTATGATCTGTTGGGAGCATGAGTTAGGTAGTGTATTTAGGAACAGACTGAAGAGGAGTGGTCCCAGGATGGATCCCTGAGGGACACCGGAGCAGACAGGTTTGGCATCAGACAGCACATTCACAATTTTTACACATTGAGTCCTATTAGCAAGGTAGCTATTGAACCAAGGGATAGAATCAGGGGAGATCCCAACTTTTTGAAGCTGGGCAAGAAGAAAGCGTTGGTGGACAGTATCAAAGGCCTTGGTTAGGTCAATAAAAATTGCGCCAATGAGCTGACCTTTGTCTAGGGAGCTGTGGATGGCCCCAGTGACTTCAAGTAATATGGAGGCTGTGCTATGGCCTTTCTGGAAACCATGTTGTTGCCTGCAGAGGATGTTGTGCTTGTCCAGGTATTCGGTAAGCTGGTCCAATACAATGTGCTCAAGGGCCTTTGAGAGGGGTGGCAGGATTGAGATTGGACGGTAGTTCCGATGGTCAACCTTGTCACCACTTTTGTGGATTGGGGTGACAGTGGCTGACTTCCAGATTTCTGGGTATTGGTTGAGTGAGAGGTTGAAAATCTTGGTAAGTGGCCCTAGCACCTCTTCAAGGGTGAGGGCCAGGAGCTTTAGGTCAAGTGTGTCTTTGCTGGCTCTGGATTTGCTGATGGCTTTGGTGATGTACTTACGAACATCGTTCTTATGGACTGCTCTAAAGTAGAAGGTATGGTGATTGCCGAGAGTTGAGGAGTTGAGGGTTTCAAGAGCATCGTCATCGTTAAAGAAGTTGGGGGGAAGGACACTGCTAAGATCAGTGAAAGCATTGTTGAAAGTATCAGCGATGGTTTTAGGGTCGAGTGTGGTATTCCCATTTACCTTTAGCATGACTGGCACAGATTTAGGTTTCTTTCCAGAGATTTAATTTAGGTTGTTCCAAAAGTCCCTCCCGTTACTGCTGGATTTGGTGAGTACTTTCTTATAGTAGTCAGACTTCTGGGACTGGATGGTTTTCGTACAGTTGTTGCATGCACGTTTATAATTTTGGATGTCTTCTTGTTGCCCGGTGGATCTTGCCAGTTCCCAGAGGCAGCCCTGGACTTTAGCTTTTTATAGGTCCCTGGCTATCCATGGGTTGCAGAGGGTTTTGATTTTGCACTTTTTCAGGGGTGCAAATAGGTTACAGGCTTTATTGAAGATGTGGATTAAGTGATCTAGGGGCAGGTTTGTATTGGACGCCTGGAAGATAGGAGTCCAGTCTTGTTGGAGGAGGTGGGCTTTGAGGTGGGTTAACTGGCCACGGAGGAGGACTCTGCTGTAGATGATTCTGGGAGGTTGTGGAATTTGTTTGACCAGGTACAGCTGATGGGAGAGTGATCACTGAGTGAATCAGGAAGGACATCAGAGTTTGAGATCCTTGAGGGGTGGCTAGTAAGAATCCAGTCAAGCAGGGTGCTGGTCCCTGTTTTATAGTTCATTCTGGTTGGGAAGTCCAGCATCTGCGTTAGGTTGACCAATATGACAGAGTCTTTGAAAGTATCCGCCTCAGCCAAGAGCCAGTTGATGTTGAAGTCTCCCAGCAGAATGGTTTCAGTGTCAGGGGGTTGTGATCTGACAAGGTCCAGAATGGTGTTTATGCCTGAAACCTGCTCCTTTGGAGGAATATAATCAGTAATGACTGTGAGTGCCTTGTTATGGGCCCCTAGTAGGATCCTGACAGGGAGAATCTGTGCAGGGCAGGTCGCATTGGCTGGTTCAGTTTGGTGGCCCAGTATAGTGTCTTTTACATACATGGCACAATCTTCCCCTCATTTAGACTTGCGATCGAGTCTAAAAACATTGTATCCTGAGATAGCAACTGCCTGGTCAGGAACCAGGGGGATGAGCCAGGTTTCAGTAACTACCAATATGTCTAGATTATGTCGGCTAGCAAAGGCTTGCAGGGAGTCAATCTTGTGGAGTAGGCTGCAGATATTTAGGCACATGATAGAAAGAGTGCCCGACAAACTGTGTTTGGGCGAGACCTTGCTGGCGTGCGGGCCAGGGTTCAGGTGGACATTTCCCGATATCAGTAGGATCAGCAGCAGAAGTTTCAGGGTGCAGAGAAGTAGTTCCCTCAGTGACAGTTTATGCTTTTTTCTGTGGTGGGGGGCATGGTGTGGAAGCTGTAATTCAACATGGGGGTACCAAGGTATGCCAGTGTTGGCGACCAGAGTGCAAGTGGCAATTTATTTGTTGGAGGCTGCCGCCTGTGGTCCAGACTAGAGATCTCTGTAGAGGTGCCAAGGTAGTGATAATCAGGGCACAGTTGGAAGGTTTGAGGGGTGGAGGAGAAGCAGGTATTGGGAGGGCAGAGAAGCGGGAGAAGGGTGAAGAAGGAGAGAAGAAGGGTGGTAGTAGAGCAGAGGGAAAGCATGGTGGGCAGGAAGTGAACACTATAGAAGAACCAAAATAGAAAAGGAAAGGCCTAAGTAGGCAGCAATCAGGGGTGGTACAAGTGATGGGCAGGGTGTGGGGAGCCTAGAGCTGAAGCCAGTGAGGAGCTAGCAGGGGAGTGACTAATAGGGGGAGGGTGTAGCTAAGGTCTATTTAATTAAGGTTGATGGGGGAGGGGCAGGCATAAAATTTCGGCCACTTTCAATGTAATTCAATGGGCACATGGCCCTGGTGCACAGAAAAAATCAAGCAGAAAGCACAGTCCAATAGGGAGTCAGGGAGGGGAGCAGAGGACCAATCACAGTCGACTGCTGAGGGCGATTGTCCAATGGTGGCAACCTGCTGCTTCCCCAGTCAGTCTGAAGTCCTTACCCAGCTTTGTGGAGCTCAAGGTCAGGCTGGAGAGAGGCACCCAGACAGCTGGTTCCGTGGCTGTGGCTGCACCGGTGGTGGGCAGAGAGAAGCCCGGTCAGGGGCAGTTCTGAATCTGCAGGAGGGAAGAGAGAGTAGATGCAGTTAGTGTGAAAACAAAAGGACAGTGACGGGGGGCTAAATCAGGAGGCGTGGAGCTAAGGCAGAAGAAAGCAGGTGGGTGGGGGTCAGCAACCAGACCAAAGTGTAGCGTGGGTACTTAGTCTGGTGCCGGGGGGCTGAAACAGAGACAGCAGAGAGGTATTCACGGGGGATGGCACATGTGGAAAAGAAAGCAGGGATAGGAGTGGGGGGGGCAGTTGGAGCCCAGTTGGGAGGAAAAAAAGGCAGAAGTAAATGGAAGGCAGAAAGTAGCAGAGCAGAGAGAGGTTTTCCAATTAAGTACAGTGCAGTCTTTTGGCAATCAGAATCTGCACTAACACTGCCTAAAATGAAACCCCACACAAGTATCCCAAACAGTAATTAAGCCACAGCAAAGTGCTGGCAGAAGCACAGATAGCGAGTGGGCCAAACTTTTGGCCGCTTTCAATGCAATTCAATGGGAGCATGGCCCTGGTGCACAGAAAAAAATCAAGCAGAAAGCACAGTCCAATAGGGATTCAGGGAGAGGAGCTGCAGACCAATCACAGCCGACCACTGAGGGCAATTGTCCAATGGCGGCAACCCGCTGCTTCCCTGGTCAGTCTGAAGTCCATACCCGGCTTCGTGGAGCTCAAGGTCAGGCTGGAGAGAGGCATCCAGATGGCTGGTTCCATGGCTGCAGCCACACTGGTGGTGGGCAGAGAGAAGCCTGGTCAGGGGCAGTTCCGAGTCTGGCTTCGTGGAGCTCAAGGTTGGGCTGGAGAGAGGCGCCCGGGCAGCTGGTTACGTGGCCGCGGCTGCACCAGTGGTGGGCAGAGAGAAGCCCGGTTTATGTAGTTTGTTGCTATCCCTTTAACAAACAGGTCTACAAATGCAAACTGTATGTTTCACAAGATGTTGATGTTTATGACACCATAATGGTATTTATACGCATGTACATGTGGCAACACATCTATGTAGCACCATCACCACATAGATTTTCTAAACAATTGCCTATAGATTTAATTTTAGTGCTTCTGATTACATCGCTGTCATATCTGTACTACACATGTAGTAGTTTCTAATATAGTAAGTAGAATGCTTCTGCAGTAACTAGATCAAATAAAATCATAGTTTCTGCATCAGTGTTTGCATATATGTATGTATGTGTATGTATGCATGTATAGATAGACAGACAGACAGACATTGATCGACAGACAGACATGCAGACAGACAGACAAACAGACAGACAGAGATAGATAGATAGAGCTGGCAAACAGTCTTAACAAAACAAAATTGCACTTTACCTGTCTGTCTCAAGGGACTAGTCTATAACCAACAAGTAACAAAAATACTAGAGACTTATGAAATACTTTTACCCTCACAAGTGCAGATAAATTGTGCATTTTTATGGCTGTGGGCAGAGCCTACAGCCATCCTGCTTTCACTTGAAAAAAGGTGTTTCCATGGAACCCATCTTTTAGGAGTTTTCAGTGTATCCTTTCATCAACTGCAAAATAGTGCGCTCCCCCTCTGATTTTTGCTATTGGCTGCTCTGCCTTAAAGGCAGGGGGAATGCTACTGTGCTTCTCAACTTCTCAGGACATAAACAAAAAAAACACTTTTGAACATGCTGTCATTTAACCCTAGCAGGGCTGCAGAATGAGCATCTGTCCAGCTCAAGTCAAATAGTTTCATTCCAGTTCTTTCAGCAGCCTGGGGTGAACTCATTATCTCCTTACTTTAACTGAATACTGACCCAGTAGCACATGGCTAATTATACACGTGTTATGTAGGAGACAGAGCAATGTAAGAAGTAGACCCGGACTTCCCCCTCCCCCACAGAATCCAGGCCTTGAAGCTGGGAGTCATCATGTAGGAATGTCTGCTGTCTACTGCTGTCAACACTTCCACATGTCTAAGTTATATACTGCAGTTAAAAAATAAATTAGAACTACAAAACCAGTCATGCAGAGGGTATAATGACTTAAATAGTTTTTTTTGTTTGTTTGTTTCTTTTTGTTTGCTTTCTATTACTGGTCCAAAATAAGTATCTGTTTATAAGTCTATGAGCCCTGTTTGATAAATGTATGCTCTGCTATGTCATGCAGCTCCAAATGTCAGTACTAAAACAATGTGATCAATTTGTGTCCATTTTCCTGTTGCAGAAGGTTAAACTGATTCCATGTTATGGAGGCACATTCTGTAATTGGACACTGTCTGTTCTGCTTCACTCTGGGATCCATTTTAACTGGAAATTTCAGGCACAAAAATTGTATTTAAGTATCCTTTAAATTCTGTTCTGCTATTCCCTCTGTGTGCATTTACTGTCAATTTACATAATGTATCTCCTTGGAACCAGTTTTCCCTTGTTGCAACAGGGAAATGGACATACATTCCACAGCAAAATGTATTCAACTCAGATTTAAAAAAACAAATATGTGTGCATAGATTCTATTTTGCAATAGTAGCCATGAACATGATGAAAGTAGCCCTTATCTAACACAAGTGCTCTTGGGTCATCACATGTAAGTGGCTCTGGTGGGATCTGAAGCAGGTGATTCATTTATCTCAAGCCAGGTAACAACTTTGTAAATATAAGACTGCAGAATACTGTTTCCTGTTGTGCCATAAATATAATGTACCACATTTTACTGTCGTATTTTCTATGACACATTTCAGATCACCTTACATAGATAGGTTGAGGTACCTCAACATGTACTCATTAGAGGAGAGAAGGGAGAGGGGTGATATGATCTAAACCTTCAAGTACTTAAAGGACATCAACAGGGCTAGTACTGAGGGCACATTTCAGTTAAAGGGAGAAGGAATTACTAGGGGGCACAGCCTGAAGTTGGTGGCGGGTACTTTCAGGAGAGAGGTGAGGAGACATTACTTCACGGAGTGGTTGGTAGGGGGTGGAACGCACTTTCTGAGGAAGTGGTATCTCTTAAAACAGTGGAGAGCTTCAAAGGGGGGTGGGACAGGGTCAAGGGCAAGACACTAATTGGTGGGAAGTTGAGGAGGGAAGCGAAGGAAGCAAGGGGTGAGGGGCAGCAGTAGGAGTCTAACCTGTGTGCTGCATGACTGAGCAGACACGATAGACAAATTGTCCTGTGTCTGCTGGCATTTTTGCATGTTCGTATAACTACATTTTCTTACTTCAGATCTGAGATTTGGACTTACTACTGTTATTGCTGAAGATGCTATTAGTTAAAACAGTGATTAAGTTATTTTTATATTAAGACAGGTTTGTACAAGGGGTAAGTGTGGTCATGTCAGAAATTAAAGCTATAGACTGGATTACATCCTAATATGCAGCACAGAGCAAGATGAAGTATATTGAAATGCTTGGTGACTGCAGTGTGCAATCAGAGATTATGTCTTCATCTCAGTTAGATTGCTGGAAGCCGTGCAAAGATAACAAAAAAAAACAAGCATTTGTCAATGCTGAAGGTTTCCTTGCATGGTGTATGTGGTATGGCATTCAGCGGCACTCATGGTGCTCGTTACTCATAGCTTCTTCAAGCTCGCCACAGCCATATCAGCTCTGGCTAGAGTTTGTTGGTTTAGACAATTGTGTACTATATTTATACCACATTAGTTAAACAGTTATAACTTTAAATTACTTTTTTGGGTAAAGATGCTTCTATTTTTTTCTCTTATTTAAACTGCTGGGTTCAGTGCTGCATTGCCGTATTATGATCTAATGAACATTGTAATACCCACTCTTTCATTTGTTCTATTATGCTGAAGAGAGAAACTGATTATTTAATATGTCACCTCTAGATGAATGTGTTGAAGCTGGTGTAGCATTAATTGTCCTGTATCTGCTTCATATAATGTGCTGGTGTACTGCAGTATGTATAAGTGATACATGTCTTAATCATGCTCCTTGTGGTTCTCCCATAGCAGGTAAAGTTATTATTGTTACAGTTCTCTTTTATTGCATTTATCCATTTCCTTACATACAATATAGCAGCATCTTTGTTTCTGTTTTTTTCCCACTTAACAAACACTTCTACAAATCCCCAAACCTATCTTTCATGAGATATTGATCCCTGTGACATCATAACTTTATTTATATGCATGTACATGTGCCAACACGTACATCTAGCAGCACTACTTCCATATATTTTGTAAAAACTGCTGAACATTTTATTTTATTTGCTTTGGATTACATAAATACTTTGACTGTAGTGTGAATGATTAATATTTAGCATACTGAGTAGAATAATTTAGCAATACTCACAATCGCAATAGAATTACAGCTTCTGTGTCTATGTCTCTGCTGTACTTTTTCCTTTTAATGTGGTGCTAATGCCCCCCCTCACCCACAGAGTCCAACCCAGACACAAACACAAATACTGTATGAGTTATTTCCTCTCCCTGAGCACAGAAAAGGTATGCTATGTTCTTTAAGCAAGCAATAATACCCGACAGGGTGGGTGGTATTGGGCAATACTGGACCACTTGGGGTGTAATGAGGGCTGACGCTGCAGGTGGAGGGCCTTGTAGCCCCTGGAAGGTCAGGTATTATCCATACTGCCCACCCTGGAGGGTATTATTGTGCTTAGAAAATGGGCTATCTGTAAGGCTTTTTTTGTAATATTTAAGAATTAAACAAAAAATAATAAATGGAATCAAAATTAAGTTATTGTTGCCCTGCTAGTAAAGTAGTCCCTCTACTGGTATACTCAATAATACCTACCAGTAGAAGGCAGAGTAGTGTTTAAATGTTTGCTTGCTGCTGTGTACAGTATGTCCCTTCTTGGCACTTGAAGTACTGTATATCCCCCTCCCCCCGCAGCTCACTTGCATTCACTTTCTTTTTTTTCTAATGTATTTCTTACTCACACTGCTGTCTAACCCCATTATCACAGTTAGTTATGTTTCTTTGTTTGCCTCACTTTCCTTTCGGGATGCTGGTGGTCATCTGAGGTGCTCAGGTGCTGTTAGATAGGGAATGTGGAAGTTGAGTTGTGAACTCTGTGACTGGAGAATGAAAAGGAGGTACTTTAATTTATTTCCTAAAAAGTGAAAGTTATTTCTGTGGGGTGATTTGTTTGTGGCCGATAGTCAGGGTTGAAGAGTTTTGTGGAATGGAGCAGTGCTGACCATGAGTAGTGCTGAGTGTGCAACACAGTAGCACTACTCATTCAGAAGTAAACTAGTTTTCTTTTCTTTTTTGGGGAAGGGGTTAGTGTGCAAGAAGTGAAAGAAAAGTGGCAGTCTTTGTGCCACTTCAGTATGAAGGGTGTCAAGTGTTTTGTTCAAGTTGCAGTTTGCAAGTAATGCCGGGGAGGGGGGGGATCGTCACTAAGCGAGTAGGGAAAAAGTGGCTTTTCAAATTGAAACTGTCACATTGATACTGGTTTGCCACTGAACGCAGCTGTGCTGGCACTTGATTGCGGTGCTCTGAATCTGTAAGTTAATGTACCCCTGGCAGCCAATCAGAGTTATTATATCTTAAAGTCCATTTTCTAACCTATCATATCCCACTGTTTAATTGTTATTTCATATATACTGTATGTGTGTGTGTGTGTGTGTGTGTGTGTGTGTGTGTGTGTGTGTGTATATATATATATATATATACACACACACACACACACACACACACACATGTCACCTTCATGCCTCTTCACTCATCTCCAAATGCTGGTTTGGGTCCTTCACCCCTTACCCTCTCCACTCTCCTCTCCCCTTCCTCCCACTTTTATTACTCTCTCCGTTACAGGGACTCTCGCATCTTTGACCTTCCTCACCCCCACTCTAACTCTGGGCAGGCTGCTTTCTCTTACCTCCTTCCCCATATCTGGAACTCTCTCTTCCCCCTTGTTCCATCCATCTCCTTCGCTCCACTCCTTTAAATGTACCCTTTCCCTCCTCTCCTCCTGTACATGCTTGCCACATATCTAGTCCCTCTCCTGGTCCTGTTTTCTTCTCTCTATCCATCTTCCCCCTCTTCTACCTCCTTCCTCTCAAATCCCCCTTCCTCTCACTTCCCATTCCTTCTACCACCCAATTCCTCTCTCTTGTCCCCATGCCTCCTGTTACAAATTCAAATCAGCCTCTCTCAGCTCACGCCCACGATGGATCCCTGTTAACTGCTGTAACATTAATTTTTCAATTGTTAGATGAGGTAATACCATGTGCTACCTTGCTCATTGTAACACCTCCACCCTGTATTTTGTTCTACTAGTACAGAACAAATCCTTGTGTATATTTTGTATCTATGTATATTTTTGAAACTGTACATTGCATCTCCTCCTGAATTGTTTAATTGCTGTATTACTCCCTATTCCCCTTTCCCCAGGTTGCACCTGGAAATCAGCCTCGGCTCAGTGTGCATCTCCCAGTCACCAAACTTCAAATATATATATTTGCATCTAAATCTTTCACTCACATCATCTCTCTCCTTCACCCTCTACAGCATATTACACTCGTAATATTGCATATATTTATTTTTGCTTTTCTTCTCTTACAGAACGTCCAACCCGAAGGGTCACCATAGAAGACATCCGCTATCCTGCAAATAATGCTGTGGTTCTTTTTCTGATGCCATCAGTCATTTAACAGATACTAGCAACAACCTATCCACCAGCATCAGAGAGAATTCTGATTTTCAATATGAGATGGGGGGAGCAGTCACAGAAATACCAGCAACCTTGCATTCAGCAGCACATTATTATCCAAAAGATGGACCCCGACATTCTGCACCAGCTGTCAAACCTCCAAGTGCCACAGGGACCAATCTTCCTTGGTGAAGAGCTGCCAGATGAAATCTCCGGTAGTCAGGAGGACTACCCATCTTCCCTGTCCCTCATTACATCCCACAAGCCTTCACTTTCTACAGCAGCCAGTGAAGAACTTATCCACATTGGTTGCCCTGAAGTAGAAATATCACCCTCATCTTCTAGTCTCCCACTTAGACTTATTTTCATTTTTGTATTTTATATCTATATATATCTATATATATATATATATATAGATATATATATTATTTTTTTAGTATTTCTTGTATACTAAAAAGTTTACATTTGTAAATAATCAAACAAATCTATCTTGTTTGTTTTAAGAATGTATTTTTGCTCATAGAATCATTAAAGAAACAGTGCAAACAGTATATTCTTTAACATTTTTTCATAGATAAAATGGCATAATTCTACAAACCTCTGAATAGTTAATTAATTAAGAAAAGTAATTATTATCATTGAAAGTACCCTACTAGAAGAAGAATTTCCACTGCACTGCTCCTTTAATGCTTAAGCTGACTGTATATGTAATAAATACTCATGAATGCAAGGGTGCAGAATTAGAATAGTATTGATAACAGTATGAAGTATAATCTGTCAGGCAAAGTAATGTTTCCCAACAACCACATTAATGTTGCACAAGTGGTCTCATGCACATTCTTAGCGCGTAACAGTGAATGTATGTGAAACCACTGTTACACCTTAACATTAGCCTACTTAGAAATATTTGTATATAATTGAGAAAGTTCAAACATTATTCAATTAAATATTATATACTGTTGTTCAGGGTATAGTTGTAAATAGTTACTTAATACATTCAGCAAGACCATCTGTAACAGTCCTGTCATATACTGTACATACACCAAGTCAATGTGAAATACTTCAAATACCACAACAATATAAATGACGGTACTGTTGCAACATACAAGTGTTCTAGTTGGATGTATTAATTAAGCACTAAAGCATGACACAGTGTGCATTATGGCATGGATACCAAAAAAACCTCCCCGAACTGCTAACGGAATCCTGCCGGGCTGACACTGAAATCGATTGGGCCCATAGGTCACTCACACTCCCACCCAAGCCCAAAGAGAGACTAGGACTTATTCTGGCCCACTTTCTTCATTATACAGGAAATTAAAATGTCATGTCCTGGTCCAGAAAGAGAGGACAACTATCTTGGAAGGACCACACTGTAGGAATCTTCCCCAGTTACTTGATTAGGTGCAAGGCATATACACCAGCTTGCAATGCCCTGATGGACCGTGCAGTCCCATAAAACCTCTGATATCCTGCAGAATTTCAGCTCACTAAGAACAGTGTCACCTAACAGTCTGAAGCACTGGAGGCAGTAGAGGTCTATATCTCTGAATACTGGCCACACACTCACTGGAGCCAAAACAGTGCACCTGAATAGGAAAGATGGAAGGCTTCCCACACATGAGATATGGACAACACCCCAGCCTACAAAGGTCCAGCTCCCACCCATTACCACATTCAGAACTACAGCCTACCACTGAACTCCCTCCCAGTTGAAGAAGACCCATGGCTACTTGTGGCAAAGTAGAAATGAAGGAACAAAGAGTAGAAACCACCTAAGGGCAAGCACCAAGATTGCACACCTTGTTCAAGCAGCAGGAGCCATGGTGGAAGCAAGGGTCACTATCCACTTCTGAAATCCAATCCCCAGTCACTAGGACAAATCATTTTGTCCCCCTCCAGCATGCTGAGGATGGGGCTGTTCACTCTTCTGGACAGCATCATTCAGGAGAGGCAAGAGGTGAAACAACACAACCAAAATCCTGGGTGCAGGCAGTGATTCTGGTCACAGCAGCAAAAGGCCTTCAGTCCAGTGAGTCATTGTGCCCTGAGGACCATGGAGTAGGGGAGCAAGCTGCAACAGTGGTGACATCTGCACAAGCAACTGCACCTTCAACCTAACATTTCTACTTCTAACTGTGTGTCTGAATGCTTTGTACGGGAATCACAGGTTTATGTACTTTAGGAGCAGGACTAAATGACTTCATGTGGACTTGGTCCTATCAGGACCAGCTTGTAATTAAGGTGCTGCCCAACTTAAAAGGGATGCACCACATAGAAACATGGAAATTGACAGCAGATAAGAACCGCTAGGCCCACCCAGTCTGCTCATATTCCTACCTGCGTCAGTGGTCATTGACCCTATTTGATCATTGGCTTTAGCCTCTCCTTCCCACCTCTAGGATTCCCTTATGCCTATCCCATGCATGTTTGAATCCGCCCCCCCCACCATGCTTGCTCCCACCACCTCCTGGGGTAGATTATTCCATGCATACAGCACCCTTTCTGTGAAGAAAAACTTCCTCACATTCCCCTTTGTCTTAATATACAGCCTTAAACTAATGTAAATATTTACTCATTTTGTTTCATAACATTGCCCCTTTGATGGCAGCTGCCCCTGCTGTTGCATGCCTACTTATTTGTCCAATGGCCCAACGACATGCCTAGGAGCTTACATGGGGCTGGATTTGTTTTGCAAAGTGCAGCCCCATGCAAATCAATTGTGGTTTTTCTTTTCCTTCTTTTCTCTAATCAAGGACTGTATAACTTGTAGAAATGGTCGAAATCAGCAAGCTTCGCTCCGTGAATTAATTTGCAAATTTCATGAAGTGCAATTCATGAATTTCATGCAATTTTCGGAGCGTGAATTGATCCATGAAGTGCAAAGTTTCACCAAGAAGTGTGGGATTTCACGGGCAAAATTCCACACTGTGTGGCAAAATTCCACACTTCCTGGCTAAAACTTCTCGATTTAGGTGAAGTTGAAGTTTCTCAGGTCTAGCAAAACTTTGCGAAGCTCTAAAAAAGTGCACATTTTTACCACTTCAAGCAAATTTCTCTGGCGAATTTAAACTTCGCCACACCTTTAATAACTTCTGGCTGTGAGGTGAGATGGAGGGCCCTGGATCAGGAAATGGCAGCTAAGATGATCCTTAGCCTCACTGCATGTATAAGCCCTGCAGGAGAGGAAAGGAGGAGCAGTGGAGAAAGTCACTGCTGTGCATGAGGTTAGTCTGTCCTTAGTGGGGCTCTATGTTACTCTTATTTGCAGCACATAATATGCTTGGATGCCACAATACAGCAGATGGCACTGAGGACTGGTCTACCCCATATCCTCTACTCATGGCAGTATTCTCCACCCATCCTTCATAATGCCTCCAGGGGTGAGAATACGACATGCATTCAAATGCTATCAAATGATTTCCTAAAGGATTGTTGTGTAGGTCTACACACACACACACTAACTCGTCTGGTGGAACTGGTTCTTACACTCAGTGCTTTTTCTTTTAATAACAGTTTTTTTCAGCAGGTCAGTGAAGCTGCCATGGGTACCAAGATGGGTCCCAGCTTTGCTAATCTGTTTGTGGGTTGGGTGGAGGAATGTTTTTTTCTCTCATTCACAGAGACTGTGCCTGAACTCTACAAACGCTACATTGATGACTGTGTGGGGGCCACCTCCTGCTCCACGGAGACCCTCCAAGTCTTCCTTGACAAGTTTACCATGGCCCATCCTTCCCTTCAATACACTGTTGAAATATCCTCCTCTATACTGCCTTTTCAGGATATCCAGCTGTCAGTACAGAACACTGGTCTGAAGACATCAGTTTATTACAAACCCACTGACTCTCACAGTTTCCTCCTCCACAGCTCCTTCCATCCTAAACATGTCAAGAATGGCCTGCCTTATTCACAGTTTCTTAGACTTCGCAGGTTATGCAGTGAAGAGGATGATTTTGCTGAGCAGACCCTAATAATGCATAGTTTTTTTTATCAGCAGGGGATACCCTAAAAGCACAGTGGACACAGCACTCTCCCAGGTCAGTAACATGCCCCGTAACGTTGACCCCCGTAGGAAGGATACTGTCACAGAAGAACAACAGCGAATTCCACTAGTGCTTCCCTTCCATCAGAGCACACTTTCTCTTCACAGGATCATCACCAGAAACTTTCCCATTTTGCAAACTGACCCTAATATTGGTGCTTCCTTTACAGAACTACCTATTGCCTCCTACCGCCAGCCACCTAACCTGCGGAATCTCCTGGTTAAAAGCAGCCTACCTACTCCTAACAGTTCCTCCTCTCAGGTACCAAACCTTGCAACAGGACTCTGCTACACCTGCAAATTTATTTCCAGTGTGACTGAAATTCAGGGGCCTACAGGTGTTTTTCACATCACCAAGGAGTTCTCATGCACCTCCACTAATGTGGTGTATTGTATTATTTGCAGGAAGTGTACAGCTATTTACATCGGAGAAACTGGTAGGCGTCTTGCTGACCATAGAAACATAGAAACATAGACTTTGACGGCAGATAAGGACCGCTAGGCCCATCTAGTCTGCCCATTTCCCTACCTACAGGATAGGTCGCAGATCCTAGTTAACCAACAGCCTATTTCTTCCTACCCCCCACAGGAATTGCCTGATGTCTGTCCCATGCATTCTTGAATTCTCCCACAGTTTTAGACCCCACAACCTCCTCAGGAAGGCTGTTCCATGCATCCACTACCCTCTCTGTGAAATAATACTTCCTCACATTGCCCCTGAACCGCCCTCCTTCTATCTTTAAATTGTGTCCCCTTGTTCTTGTAAGTCTCTTTTTCTGAAAGATGCTACCCTCTTGGACTTTGTTGATTCCACTGAGGTACTTAAAAGTTTCTATCATGTCCCCCCTCTCCCTTCTTTCCTCAAGGGTATACATATTAAGCTCCTTTAGTCTCTCCTCCTTATACGGCTTCTCTTGCAGACCCTGCACCATTTGTTGCCCTCCTCTGGGCTACCTCTATCCTGTCTATGTCCTTTCGGAGATGAGGTCTCCAGAACTGGACACAGTACTCCAGCTGGGGTCTCACCAACTGTCTGTACAGAGGGATAACAACTTCCTGTTTTCTGCTGCTGATGCCTCTCCCTATACATCCCAGTATACCCCCAGCCCTCCCTACTGCCTTCTCACATTGATTGCTAACCTTAAGGTCATCTGATATGATTACCCCCAGGTCTCTTTCCTTTTTTGTTGTTGTTACTACCTCCCCACCCATTGTGTATTTTTCCCTGGGTTCTTGTTTCCCAGGTGCATTATTTTGCACTTCTTTGCATTGAATCCTAGCTGCCATACTTCTGACCATTCCTCCAACCTTGCCAAATCCCTTTTCATCCTTTCCACGCCTCCTTGTGTATCAACCCTGTTGCCGATCTTTGTGTCATCTGCAAAAAGGCATACTTTTCCTTCCAGTCCCTCTGCAATGTCACTGATGAAGACATTAAAAAGGACTGGACCCAATACTGAACCCTGCGGTACCCCACTAGTAACCCCTCTTTCTTCAGAGTGGACTCCATTTACAATTACCTTCTGTATCCTGTTGTGCAGCCAATGTTTTACCAGGCTACCACCCTGGGACCCACTCCCAGGCTGGTTAATTTGACTATTAATCTTTTGTGTGGACTGTGTCAAATGCCTGCTAAAGTCTAGGTAGGCCATGTCCACAGCCCTCCCTGGTCTACTACTTTGGTCACCCAGTCAAAGAAATCTATTAGATTCGCCTGACATGACCTTCCCGCTGTGAACCCATGCTGCCTGGGTTCTGTGCTCCACTGGCCTCTAGGTACTCAACTATTCTCTCCTTCAGAAGTGACTCCATCACTTTCCCTACCACAGAGGTCAGACTGACAGGTCTGTAGTTTCCTGCCTCTGTCTTGGTCCCACTTTGTGAAGGGAATCACATCGCCTTCCTCCAGTCCTCGAGTACCACCCATCCTCCCATGATTTATTAAAAGAGTAGCCAGTGGTTTCACTAGTTCCTCCCTTAATTCTTTTAGAATTTGGGGTGAATTCCATCAGACCCATTGCTTTGTCCACCTTCAGTTTTAGGAGTTCTTGCAGAACCCTTTCTTCTGTGAAAGGACTGGATCGACCCCTATCAAGAGTGCTTCTGTTAATTGGATTAGGCACTTCCCTCCTCTTTGTGAATACTGAGCAGAAATATTCGTTCAGTATTCCTGCTTTTTCACTGTCCCCTCTGCCCACCCACCGTTCATTCTATTCAGCCTCACTATCCCTCCCTTTGTCTTTTCACTGCTGATGTACCTATAAAAGGTTTTATCCCCCTTCTTAACTGAGTTGGCTATCTTTTCCTCAGTTTGGGCCTTTGCTATTCTGACTTCCCTCCCTGCTTCCTTCTGCCTTAACTGGTACAGCTGTCTGTCCTGCTCCTTCTGTGTTTCCTTATAGTTCCGGAATGCTATCTTTTTATTCCTGACTTTCACAGCCACCTCTTTTGAGAACCATAGTGGCTTTTTCTTTCGTTTTGATTTGTTTATTTGCTTCACACAAAGGCTTGTTGCCTCTGTGATGGCAGTTTTGATAATTCCCCATTGTTGCTCCACACCTCCTTCTAGCCTGTTTGCTAGTGCTTTTCTGAGGTACTCTCCATCTTGCCAAAGTCAGCCCTCCTAAAGTCCAGTACCTCACTTTTGTGTGGCTTGACTCTGTAGCTGAGTTTAACGTGAACCACACTGTTTGATGGTCACTTGTCCCCAGATGGCAACCCACTTCTAGATCTGAGATCCTCCACTGCCCCCTGCTTGAGGTAAGAGGTCTAGAGATGCTCCCTCACGAGTGGGTTCCGAAACTAGCTGTCTAATGCCTGCCACCTGTAGGGCATCAAGAATGGCCCTGCTCTTGGATGTGGCTGCAGCAAATGTGCTCCAGTTAACATCTGGCATATTCAGGTCTCCATCAACAGTATCTCCCTTTCTCTGCCATTCTAAGAATGCCTTCTATCATATCCTTGTCCATTTCTTCCCCTGACATGGGGGTCTGTACACAACCCTGAGCGGATTGTGGTGCCCTTTCCAGTCTCCAAGGTGACCCACAGTGCCTCCTCTCCTCCCTGTTTACTCTTTTGTTCAGTTGCTTTTATCCTTCCTTACATAGAGAGCTACTCCTCCCCTCTTCTCCCCTGCCTGTCTCTCCTGTAGGTTATGTACCCTGGTATGTTAACATCCCAGTCATGGTTCTCTGTGTACCATGTTTCTGTGACTGCTACTGATATCCAGGCATCCTCTTCCATTAAGGCCATCAGCTCAGGGAGCTTGTTGCCCAGACCACGGGCATTGGTACTCATTACCCTCCATTTCCTGATGGCCTTACTCCCTTTGCCCCATCCCTGTCCTTCTTGCCTTTGTCACTTTCTCCATTTACCCTGCCCTTTTCCCTATCGACACCTCTATGTTGGTGTTTGCTGCACTTACTACCATGATTATTTTGGGTGGGCTAGGATTCTCCTCCCTTTCCAGTGCCTCCCCTTGGCTAGTTTAAAAGCTTCACAATGAAGCATTTAAACCTATCACCTAGGATCCTGGTTCCCTCCCGGACAGATGCAGCCCATCATGCCAGTATAGGCTTGCATCACTCCAGGTGGACCCCCAGTCCCCAATGAAGCCAACCCTGAGCTCCACACCAGTTTTTCAACCACTGATTGAATCCCATGGTGTGGAACACCTAACCTCTCCTATGCCATAGATGGGTAGCACCTCCGAGAAGGTTACGTCGTTGCTACTTGACTGAGGCCCTCCCAATTCCACAAACTCTTCCTGCACTTCTCTAATCCCTTTCTTAGCCAGGTCATTTGTCCCTAGGGTGGACAATGACATCCAGCTCCCTCCCTGTGCAGCTGCTCCGCAATCCTGAGGATTCGCTCTCTGTCCCTCCAAGCCATGGCGCCTGGCAGGCCTGCCCTCCTCTCCTTCCCCCCCAGTTCTACCTTCCTAACAGTGGAGTCCCCCACCAGAGTTGTTTCTTCCCTGCAGGGTCCCCTGCCACCCTCCTGTGGGTTTCCTTGTGGAGGTTCCCAGCATCCTCCTTGGTCTCCACTGTGGGTGCCTCATAGAGGAACCACACTTGCCAGAATGGCATAGGAATTGTGGAGAGGTACAACTGAGGGATGCGCCTGTTCCACCACCCTCACCCTCCTGAGCCCACTGTGGTTCAACCGCCTCATTCTTGGCAACCTCTGAGGCAACGGCAGTGGCACTGGTGGTCCCTGGATGGAAGAGGAGGTCCCACAAATCCTGGCCAACTCAGCCTGGAGATGAGCAACCTCCTCCCTCAGCCCAGAGAGTGCCTGCAGATGGGACAACACCGCATCCTCCAGAACATCTCCCGAAGACTGCTGCTCCACAGCCACTGCACTGCACCACCCAAACATGTCTTATTTCTGGCCCTTAACTGTTTGCAATCCTTACTCTTTCCTCTGTTTTTTTTTTTTCTCTCTCCTTACTGTCTGCCTGTGTTCTTTAAGCTCCTGGTTGTCCTGTTCTGAGACAAGAATATCCTATATTTCTCAGTAGACCACTTACTTGTTCAGAAGCAGACCTCCAGCAGCTAGAGGGGGCCGGAGAGCTACTCTTGCCCTTCTAGGATGGTGGGTCCTTGGTGGTTCAGTGATCACTCACTTCCTGCCCCTAAACAGGAAGTTCCTGTTGTCAGTCAAATCCTGTGCCTATAAAAACAGAACTAGCTTTGGGTGGGGGTGTGGAGGGAAGGGAAGGAGGGCAATATAGTCCCAGCAGAGAAGTTCAGTCACACAGCAGTCCTTTCTCCTGGTGTCTTTTGCCAAGCTATTAGCTGAAACTTTCTAAGGCAGTCTTTAAATGTAGCTTCCTTCTAGCTAAGCCACCCCCTACTTACCAGATCTTTCTACAAGTAATTTAAACCTCACAGCAGTTACGCCCTTTCAGTCACCTTGAGATTTACACCTAGATAACTCTTTAGATACCCATTCAGTTCAGTTAACCCAAACACACACTTTTTTTTTTTGTATGTTAGTTTTTTACCCTAAATTAAAGGTCCAAATACAAAAGTTCTTCTACTTTAGTCCCAGCAGAGAAGTTCAGTCACACAGCAGTCCTTCCTCCTGGTGTCTTTTGCCAAGCTATTTCAGGGAACATTACAGAGCAGTCAGGAATAGTGAAACTGCTAAACCCATTGTATCCCACTTTATCTCCAGGGACCACAATGTCAATGACCTTTCTGTTTGTGTTTTTCAGCAGGGCTTCTGGGATCCTGACCATAGAAAAAACATGGAAGCCAAGCTGATCATCCGCCTTGGCTCCCAGCAGCCCTCTGGTTTAAATAATAGACTTATTTTCCACTAACATCTTTCAGCCATCCCTTTTTCCTAAAGTCTATTTGTTTTTGTACTCATTTAATTTATTTTTCATTTTCACCATAAGTCTCCATCTCTGTCTCCTTCCCACACATTTGTCACCTTTCAGCCTTCTTACTAGGCCCTGTTAATTAGTCCCCACCTGGGAACTTCCCTAGCTCTTTTACTCCCATTATGCTTTGCCTTTCTCATCATCACCTTTTTGTTTCACAGATTCTCTCTTAATCTTGCCATTTATCACTTCTTCTCCATGAGCCTCCCCTTTCTTCTTTCCTCACATATATATATTTCTCATTTTACCTCCCCGCTACACTAACTTTGTTTTTTTTTCTCTTTTAGATATTTCCTGAAGAAGACCTAAGGTCGAAACGTAGATTTTTAACTCTATTTTCTATTGTCAGCATGCATTTAATATAACCATTTTGTTTTGCTAAATATATATTGTTGGTTTGGACGGTACTTAGTTCATAGATCATCACTTGTGTTCCGTCTCTCCCTCAACAGCATTTTTTTTCCCACTATTGCTGGATCCAATACTCTACAGTTTATATCAAGAGTCCTATTTTATGGAAGGGTGCTGTTTTGGACTCAGGGAATGGGACACACCATGGAAGCAACCAGGCTCACTTCCAGGGCATTACAACTAGGATTAAATGGGTATATAGGATCCCCTTTCTGCCGGCCGCCAGCACACATGAACCCATGCCAGAGCACAATCGAGGCAGGATTACTCCCAAATCCACACAACTGATAAGCCACCCTATGCACCAGACATGAATGATTGATCTACAGTAGGAGGCTGGAGATAGAATGTCTACAATATCCCAGTGCTGGACACGATCCTGCAGTGGCCATTGTCCCATCAGAATGTCACCTTATTTGGTAGCCATTCACTGCAGTAGTGTTTAGGATACACTTCAGGAACAGGATTTTGTTTTCTCTTTTTTGGTGTTAGAATGCCCCAGCACCCACACTTGGGAAGGTTCTCACCTGTGCCGATATGGAGCCTAGGTGATGTAGATGGAGGGGATGGGTTAAAGTGGTAGTGAGAAGAGGAAACAGCTGTAACTACAGCCAGTGTCCATGATGCCCACTTAATACTCCAAAAGGCTATGGAGCAGCATGGTGCCATTACACCTGATTGGAGCTAAACTAGTCTGCCAGAAGAGATGTGGCAGAAATACACTCAGAAGCCACAAAAGTAACTGAGCATGCTGAGTTTTTTACAGCAGGAGTGAAGTACACTGCTCAACACTGTTCATCAGTGAAGTAGAAGTACAGAAGCACTTATTACGCTGAGTTTTTACCCTGAACCCCGAACACAACCCTCATAGCAAAACACATTGATTAAAGAAAATAAGGACACAAAAAGCATTTCCCATCCTAACACCTCACAAACCCCCTCATCTATATGAGGATACAGCCGCCCACGTGGGTGTGACTAGGATCCTCCATGGAATCTGCCCAGGTCTCTCCCCAGCGGTCCTGCTAGCAGGAGACCACCCACCCGCCACCATCGCTATGAAATAAGGATACAACTGCCCGCACGGGTACAACTAGGATCCTCCACGGAATCTGCCCAGATCTTTCCCCAGTGATCCTGCTAGCAGGAGACCACCTGCCTGCCACCATGGCTACGAAATAAGGTACAGCATAAAGTCTGGCACGGACCTTGCCACCACCCAGCCAGAGCGGAGGATTTTGTTCTATCTTTTAAATCTATACCTTTGGCACCTTTTCTTCACACTGATTTCTGAGCAACGTCTTTCAGTGGACACTCTGAAAAACCTAATTTCTGTGTTGAACTATATAAGCTATTATTCCTTCCCCCACCCTCCGCCCTTTCTTGACATTTAGCTATATAGACTCGTTTTTGTTAATTTCAGCTGACATCAAACAGGTCACTTTCCCATTTGCTCCTTATACCACTCTACCACTAGGGGCATTTTTGGCAAATCTCTTAATTGCTCTTCAAATTATCTTATTTTAGGGTTTCAAGCTGCCACAGTGCTGTTTCCTCTCCTGTCTACATTTTTGTTTATATGTGCTGTTGCTACACACCATGATATTAGTGCTGTTTCCTCCTCTTTCGACATTTTATTTAGTATTCTGTGGATGGCTGTCAGCCATGACACTGAAAGTCCTGGCCCCGCTCATGACCACCCTTGTGCTATCCTTACTTGCCAGACTCTCCCTTCCCCCCTATATCATATCAACGGGCAATTGAACACAACTAGTAACTTTAATTTTTCCAATACGCTAGTTAGAAATAACAAATGCCCGGATCTCACTGCACTATTAGTCCCAAGGCATATCTATTACTTTATGACTGCATACGTTGTTACTACTCGCTGCCCCAAAACTACTATGTGAATTCCTTTTATTCATCACAAACTCTGGCATCTGATGCTGCTCACTATCCTTTCAGCAGGTGATGTGGAACAAAACCCTGGTCCCCAGCACCCTAAACCATGCAATAATGCCTCCTGGGCTACTACTACTGGACTCCACATAGCCCATCTAAACATAAGGAGCCTAACACGTAACCTTCCAGAGCTGGAGGCATGGGTAGCCACCCATAACCTAGATATACTGTGCATATTAGAGACATGGCTCAAGCCCCCTACCACCCGACTCAACCTGCTCGCTACCAAACTATTGCCTTATCAGAAATGACAGATCATCTTCTAAACGGGGAGGGGGTGTGGCGCTATTTTATAAAGCGCATCTAAATGTCTCATTCAAAACCAAATGCCAGTCCTCCATCTGCAAATCCCTTCATGCAATTCTCTGCCTGGGAGTGAAAAATCTACATTTAGCTGTTGCTTATAATCCACCCCAGGGAGGTTTGTCTGCCCTCACTAATATGCTAGAGGATACATTAGTACTAGCTGGTCACAATGAACTGCTTATCCTAGGGGACATGAATCTGAACTGGCTTGGTCATTCTCTTGAGTCACGTCTATCTGTAACCTAGAGTTTTAACCTCCACCAAGTGATAACCGAGCCCACAAAGATCTCCCCTAAGGATTTGTCAAGCACGCTACTTGACTGGGTGCTAACAAATAGAGTTGACAGAATTGTGAATGCTGGCATCTTGCCAGATAGCATATCAGATCACTCCCCTATATTCTGCGTGTGGCAACACTCTTGCTTCCTGACTCAACTCCCACGTTATATCACCTTCAGGAATTATGCTGACCTGAACAAGGCTAAGTTCCTGCATGAAGTCTCATCTATCGACTGGTCCTATCTCACCCAGCCCCTGGGTGCACAAGCAGCACTTGACTACTTCCTAGAGAATTTCCGTGCATTACAAGACAGACATACACCCCCTGTTACCCGGCGGGTTCGCGTAACACCCACAAAGTGGCTACACAGAGACCTCCTGACTGTATTACGTATTAGGGATAAAAGCTGGAAGTGTTACAGAAAAACAGGCCTCACTACCGACTATCAAACCTATAGGACCCAGAGAAGAGATTGCAAAAAGAGGATTAGGCTAGCAAAAAGCGCATACTGTAAAGGGCTTCTGCTGGAAGCATCAAGTGACTCCAGGAAATTATGGGCTCATATCAAATCATTCCTAGGTGCGAAGAATACTTACTTGGCTGACGATATGATCATAAATGCAACAACCCTAAGACCATTGCCAAAGCATTTAAGAAACAATTCCCTGACCTAACTAGCTTTACATCTGGCTTCCTCCACTGTCAGTCTTTACCTTCTACCACTCTACACACTCCTGATACTCTTTTCCTTCCCTTCTATTTCAAGGCTATTTCCAAATCTGATGTCTTAGGCCTACTGAATACCATCTCTGACAACACCAGCGTAGACTCTGATGGCCTAGAACCCAAACTGCTAAAACTGGCCACACCATTTATTGCGCAGCCGCTATCATGGATATTTACCCTCTCTCTATGCAATGGAGTTGTTCTGGATATATGGAAAATGGCCAGAATCACGCCGATCATTAAGAAAGGCAATAAAAGAGACATATCTAACTATCGGCCAATCGCCATACTATCAGTACTAAGCAAAATAATGGAAAAACTTGTGTCAATTCAAGTTACCAAATTCATGACAAAATATAACCTCCTCTCACCTATTCAACATGGCTTTTGCAAAGGTCATAACACCGCCACGGCTTTACTCCACCTTACAAATGTTACCTGACAAAGGCATTTGACCTCGTCAACCATCCTTTTCTACTAGATAGTCTCCTAGTGCTTGGTTTCTCAACAAACTCCATTGCCTGGTTTAATAGCTATCTATCCAATAGAACACAGCTCATTAGATTCAATTCCGCTGTGTCTAGCCCCTTAACAAACAACCTAGGAGTTCCCCAAGGATCAATATTAGGACCCCTCCTTTTCTCCATTTATATTAATAGTATCTCAACCAATAGCCCTGACTGCTCGTCTATCCTTTACGCGGATGACCTGGTACTATACTGTAATAACAAGGACAAACACCATATAAACCAGACTCTGACCACTGCTTTCAAGTCCATTCAGTCCTGGCTTTCCATCCATAAGCTAATCCTTAATGTTGATAAAATGCAAACAATGTTGTTTGGATCTGCAGTTAAATTAAACAACAACCGCGATCTATTTAAAGTAACAGGTCAGGATGGTGTAGTCCTAAAACCTGTACGCTGTCTCAAGTACCTAGGAGTTCTCCTTGATGAAAACCTCAACTTTGATATGCTCATAACATCTACCTGTAAATTAGTCAATGCCAAAATTGGAGCTGCTTACAAAACTAGCTATGTCCTTACGAAATCAGCCAGACTAACCATAGCCCATGGGATCTTGCTCCAGTCCTTATCCTATGGGGTAATCATGTATCTTAATTCATCCACTACTCTCCTAAAAAAGTGGGATGCCACCTACAATAGCATCTGTAGATATGCCTTGGCCTCTCCCTAGTCAAAATATCATTGTCAGCTCTATGCTGACCTAAATTGGCTACCCCCTGCTTTGGCCCGAATCAGTGCCCTTGGCTCCCTGACTGACAATGTTATACGAACAGGGATCCCAGGATCACTGGCCTCCCTATTAAATCCTCTGCCCCCTTCTCATGGCCTCAGATCATCTGGCAAATCACTGCTGATAATACTGAGATGCAAATCCACCATAGGAACCCTTGCTTTCTCTTACTCGTTGGCTAAACTATGGAACTCCTTGCCTCTTACTGTTCGCCTAGCACCCAGCCATGCCCAATCTAAAACAAACTGTCAAAATTTCCTCCTCAGTCAGGTCTCCTGTGCCTGCTTCAAACCCCCATGAATCTTATGCGTTTCAGACTCAATCACATGGATACTGTTTCCAACTCTGCCCACCCACCTGGTTATGTCATTATAGCACTTATGTCCCAATTTGGTTTATGCCTTTAGCTGCTCCTACCCAGGTGTGCTTAGCCACTTCGTCTACAATCATATAATTTGTTGTCACTGTGTAATTGAAACTGCTGACCTGTCCTGCTACCAAACTATGTAATCTTGACCAACTTTGTATCTACTTATGATCTTGTCTGTATCTTGTATTGTTCTGTATCCTGGCCACTTTGTCTGCAATCTAATTAATTATTGTTACTGTTTGGACCACTGACCTGTCCTGCTACCTAACTGTGAAATCTTCGCCAATGTTGTACCTACTTATGCCCTTGTCAATATCTTGTATTGCTCTGTATTTTGTTCGTCCTATATAATTCTAATGTCATTTCCTTGCCTAATTGTTTGTATTTCTCCCTGGTCGTGCCTGAAAATAGTCATGCTTTGGCTATGGTACTTACCAATAAACAAAAACTAAATAAATATATGCCTATATAAAACCTTCTGTCAATAGTGCAATACAATTCCATAGCACTAACCAAAAAAAAACAATGCATTCACATAGTGACAATATTACGTATACCTGTTTATAACAGACAAATCACTATGACACCAACTAGTATATTATAAGCAGGTTGCACAGTACCAGGAGGGTTAATTCTCTGTTTGCCCTGTTAGGTTTGTATGGTATGCATAGTTCTGCCCGGTTTCATGAGTCATGCAAAGTACCATTTATACCAGAACCTTACTGTACATACAATTTCTTCTTATGTGTAGGATCAGGGGGAGGGTGGAGGGTTGGGGGTATGTTTAGATATTTAACATACATTAAATTCATGTGTAGGCTTATTGTAGAACCCCATGACAGATCTGAATATTGTTAGCTGGAACCAGAGGGGGTTGGAATTCACCTGTAAAGCAAAAAGAATAGTACTGGCCTACCTGAAACACCTATGCACACAAGTTGCCTTACTGCAAGAGACTTGCCTTGTGAGGCTGAAGTGGACAAACTTGCTAGAGAATGTGTTAAAACTGAGGTCGACAGTGTGGTCCCCACAAAGAAGGGGGGGTCTTTATACAATATCATAAAAGTCTGCAAAGGACAATAGCCTATACAGCCAAGGATGAGGGTTGGAGATGGATCATGGCAGAGGTCATCACACCAGAAGACCCACTGGTCCTGGTTAATGTATATGGGCCTAACACAGATGACCTTCAATTATTCCACAAACTCAGTCAAACTCTAAGCCAGTTCACCACACTTCAGACCCCTACCTTGGTAAGGGGGACTTTAGTGTCATGCTAGAGTCCTATGTAGATTGCAGCCCAGCTGCAAAAGAGCATCACGCCAGAGCTAAAGCAGCCCTAATGGAACTTTTTAATGAGTACTCTCTCACTGATGAATGGAGACTCCAGCATTTCAGTACATACTGTACATACATACGAACATACAAATATGCCAACAGAAACAGACCACCCGGTCTATCTACGTCTGCTCGAGTGTGCAGCTAGCACCCCTAGTTTGCAGCTGCCCCACCCCCTCCCCTTTGTTATCCCACTGCCACCCCCACCTCCCCCACCTCACTCCACCCTGCTCCCTGTCCCATGTCCTTAAATCTGTTCACAGATTAACATGATACTACCCATTCTGGTAGTGTGTTCCATTTTGCTACGATCCTCTCTGTGAAATAGTGTATCCTCATTTCCCTCCTAACCCCCCCCCATTCTTAGCCCATGCCCCCTGGTGTCCTTCCACTCCTTAGCTTAAATACCCCATCTGTCCCATCCTTATTGATTCCCCTCAGATATTTGAATGTCTCTATCATGTCCCCCCTGTCTCTTCTATCCTCCCGGGTGTACATATTTAGATCTCCCAGCCTGCTCTTATAGTCTCTCCCCTCCATTTCACATATCATCTTCATTGCCCTCTCCTGTACCCCCTCCAGTAGCCTGATATCACGCTTCTGGTATGGCCTCCAAAACTGCACACAATACTCCAAGTGCGGCCTTATCAGTGACCTGTAGAAGGGCAAGATCACCTCTCTTCACCTGGACGAAAACCCCCTCACTATGCACCCCAGCATTTTGTTCACTTTTGCAGCTGCTCTCCTGTACTGGGCAGTATTGTTCATGGTCTCTGTTACTATCACCCCTAGGTCCTTCTCCTCCTCACTGATCCCCAGCGTAGCCCCCTCCCAGCCAGTATTTTCTCCTTGGGTTCTTCAACCTGAAGTGCAAAACCTTACACTTCTTTGCATTGAACCCCAGCTGCCACCTCTCTGACCACTCCTCTAGCTTTCTTAGGTATCCCTGCAGCTACTTCCATGCCTCCTCTCCTTCCACCACTGCTTCTATTTTGGTGTCATCTACAAACAGACTTACCTTGCTTACCACCCCATGTGCAATGTCTGATATGAGAAGCCCAAATAATACTGGTCCCAGCACAGAGCCCTGTGGCACCCCACTCATCACCAGCTTTGGAGTTGAGAGCTCCCCTACCACCACCACCCATTGCAGCCTACCATTCAGCCAGCTTGCAATCCAGTTTGTCATTTCTGACCCTACCCCTACACCAGTTAGCTTCCCCACAAGCCTCCCATGAAGCACCGAATCAAAGGCCTTGCTGAAGTCCAAGTAACAAACATCCACTGCACGACCCTTATCCAGCTCACCTGTCACCCAGTCATAATATTGGATAAGGCTGGTTTGACAGGACTTCCCCGAAATGAACCCATGCTGCCTCACATCCTGGAGGCTGTTGTCCTCCAGGTATGACACCAGTCTTTCCTTTAGTAGCGCTTCCATGAGTTTGCACATGATGGAGGTGAAACTTACTGGACAATAATTACCCAGTTTGTCCCTTGGCCCGCTCTTGTGTAACAGCACTACATGTGCCATCCTCCAGTCCAGCGGGACACATCCTGACTCCAGTGAGGTGCATACAGATCCACCAGCGGCTCCACCAACACCTCTGCCATCTCCCTTAGCACCCTGGGGTGGAAACCATCTGGCCCTAGTGCCTTGTCTACCCTCAGTGCCCTCAGTCCCTCTAGGACTCTATTTCCTACAATCCTTCCATCTGTCACCTCTTCTACCCCCACCCTCCCAGCCCATGGTGGTAGCGGTCCCCCCTTTTCTTCCATGAACACTGAGAAAAAGTACTCATTCAGTACTTCTGCCTGTTCCTCCCCCTTTTCTGTCCACTTACCACCCTTTGTTATCCTCATTGTTGTCTCCTTGCACTTCCTTCTGACCCTGATGTATCTGAAAAAGTCTTTCTTCCCCCCACCCCTAATTCCCTGCACTAATCTCAGCTCCCTCTGGGCCTTGGCTTCTCTCACTTTTCTGGTCACCTCCCTGGACCATCTTGCATACTCCTCTCTGTCCCCTTCCTTCCCCATCCTCCTATTCCTCTGGTGCACCTCTCGTTTTGCCCTCACCACCTCCACCACCTCGCTATTCAGTCAGAATGGTTTCCTTGCTCTGTTCCTCTTACACTGTGTCTTGGTGCAGGCTTCCATTGCCTCTGTAATCCCTGTTTAATAATATCCCATTTCAGCTCCATGTCCATCTCCTGCCTTATGCCCTCCAGTTTCCCTTTCAGTACTTCCCACATCCTCCCAAAGTCCGCCACCCTGAAGTTTACCACACGGGTTACTGAGTTGTCTGGCTCCCTGCACATTGTGATATTAAACCACACCATTTGGTGATCGCTGTTGGCTAGTGGGTCCTCCACCCTTATTTCCCTTACTGCCTCCCCATTCAACAATACCAGATTTAAAGTGTTCTTTAGTCTAGGAGGTCCACAGACCAACTGCATCAGGAGACCTTCCTGGATCGCGTCCAGGAGCACTTGCTCCCTAGCATTGGAGGTGACCAGAATGCTATAGCCAACCCCAGCAAGTAGAAATACCCCACGATGACCACCTTCCCTTTTCTACATACCTTTCTGATTTGTCCCACTAATTCCCTGTCAAGTGCCTCAGACTGGGACAGTGGCCTGTATACCACCCCAAACCTCAGTTTCTTACCCCTTGAGTCTAGGAGCTGCAGCCAGATTGTCTCTGTTCTCCTTTCCTCCCCTTCGTCCCTTGTGCATTTGATCCTGTCTCTCACATAGACTGCCACCCTACCCCCCTTCCCCTCCTCACGGTCCTTCCTGTATAATTTGTACCCTGGGATTGCCAGACCCCAGTTCTGGTGCTCGATTGCCCACATTTCCATGACAGCCACAATATCCACCTTCCACACTGCCAAGAGTGCCTGTAGCTCAGCTAATTTGTTGCCTAAGCTTCTCGTGTTCAGCAAGACCACCCTCCATCCTACCCCCTTCCCTTCATTGCCCTCTATCTCCTCCCTTCTGCTGCCTCCCTTTTCTGCTACCCCAAATCCTTCCCTGCTAGCCTGGGGGGTAGGCTGTGATTCCGCTCTATCGGATTCCTGCTTACCGGCTGTCCACTTGCCACCCCCTAACTAGTTTAAATCCACCTTTGTCACAATATACCTCTCCAGTCTTTGCTTTAATACCTCCTTCCCCTCCCTGCTGAGGTGCAGCCTATCCCTTGCAAACAGATAGTTATTATCCTAGGTACTGCCCCACCCACCCACAACCCCATACCCCTTAGTTTGACACTATTCTACCAACCATGCATTCAACTCCCTAATCCTCTCCTTTCTCACTGTGCTTGCACAGGGTACTGGGAGCACATATGAGAAGGCCACAGACTTTCCAGTCTCCTCGCACTACCTTCCCACTTCCCCAAACCTCTCCCTTGCTACTTCCACCATTTCCTCCGCTAGGTTATTTGACCCCACATGCACCAGGGATTATACATGCTTCTCTGGGGTCCATTTCACCTCTAGCCTAATTAATCTGTGGATAACCTCCCCTCATATCACTCATAACCTAAGTGAGACAAAACCCTGACCTTATTATTATATCAAACCATGCCCTGCTCTCATTAAACATGTTATGGGGACCAGCCTCTCCCCAAACAAAAGCTTGGAGGCTGAACCCCCTGTTACTCTCTGACCCACAATTTAAGACAATGATTGCAGCTGAAATGACATTTCTTGATCTGTATACAGCACCAAAGATGCCTTGCTTTAGGGACGTATGCACAAATTTATTTAATCTTATCATCTTTTCACATACACAGTGAGGCGGGGGGGAACCCCACCCAGCACAATAATCACAGGAAAAGGAGGCGGGAGGGAAGCCTGTGACCTATTTGGGTTCAAGGTGTTGGAACAGACAGAATAATAGGGTAGGCTGGATGAGCCTTTTCTGCTGACAAATTCTATGTTTCTTCAAAATCTGGCTTTATTGCCAAAGTGCTTTTTGTTTAACCCACATTTCATTGCTCTTGCAGTTCTTCTTAAAAAAAATTTTTGCTGTGGCTCACCTTAATGTCGTGTGTGTGTGTGTGTGTGTGTGATAATCAGGTAGTCCACTGGAACCAAACTACCTGTTTTCAGGGATAAACACAGAATTAGTTACAAAAAGAGATACTATATACACGATGGTCAAGATGTGTTATTTGCACAGTACAGACATTTAAGTAACATGTGCATACAGGAAGGGGTGCATTGTTACAAAATGTATAAAGGTAAAACAAACTGACAAAACTTTCCTAAGTAACTAATTTAAACATTTTAGATACAGGACATACTGGCGGGAGCTAGCTCAGCTTCTGGAGCTAGCCATGGTAGCAGGGGTCAGCAGCTGCAATCAGCTAGCAACAGGAGATGGTCTTCGAGGGCTGGTTTGAAGATCCCAACAGAGATAGTTAAGTTTTCAGTCAGGGAAGGCAATTCTATAAAGCTGAGGCCAAGTAAGCAAAGGATCTTTTGGTTATACAGTATCACACTGATGAGTTCTAACAAGGCTGAAACCCTTGTGATTTGCTGTTGCAGCTGTAGCAGACTGTTTGTGAGATATATTGGTACATACATTTCTAATGTCCTCATAAAGTTTAACTGCTGTAGATTTTATTTCACAGTCTATTTATTCCAAGCTACAAACCAAACAGTGTATCTTGCTTAACCTGAAAGTCCTGAAATTTCACAATCATGAACTCGGGAGGTACATTTTCAGATGCTGGCTGTGGGCCCAGTCCTAGATACATCCATTACACTGCCAAACAGTTATCTTGTAGGAGGTTTAGGTATGCTTTCCAAGTATTTCCCTAACTTGCTTCATATCCTGATTTACTTTTCTGCCTGGTAATTAACAAGGTGCTTGTTTTTTTCACACACCCACTTACATATTTGAATAAAGTCCATAATTTCTTAGTAGAAGATGTTTTTTCCCTTAACAAAAGCAACATACAGATTTTGAATGAAATCCATGTATTGCAATGCTGAAAGGCCTTAACTGCGAAGACAGGCAGTATATTTCATTTTCAAAGGGAAACTGAAAATCTGTCTGAAGTATAGAGAAATGAAGCTTGTTTCCCCACAAAAATATAGATTTTATGAAAATATATGATGTTTGATCCTCTGTAAACTTTTTTATGATAGGTGATATTTTCTTCCTAATAACATTATATATATACAAAGCATAAAATCAGGGAAGAGTTATTGATGGTCACTAAACAAGAAAGGGAGCTTGGGGTAATTATGATATACTGGATGGTCTCATGGTGGCAAGGCAATGTGACAAGGCAGTAGGCAGGGCTTGCGGGGTGCTGTGCTACATAATGAGGGGTATCACCAGCAGAAGGAGAGAGCTGGTGTTATCTCTGTATAGAGCATTGATGAGACCTCACTTGGGGAACTGTGTCCAGTTCTGGAGGCTACATCTCAGGAAAAACATGGACAGAGTAGAGGCTTTGCAGCAGAGGGCAACTAAAATGGTGCAGGAGCTGCATGAAAAGCACTATGAGGAGACAAAAAGGAAACTCAAAATGTATACCGTGGAGGGAGTGGGTAGAGGGGTGACATGATAAAGATCCACAAATACCCCATGGGGCGAATAAGATACAAGAGGGGAGTATTAGAGGAAAAAAACACAAGAACTAGAGGGCATGCAATGAAACTGGAAGGGGGGAGTTTAGGAGGAAAGTGAGGAAGTACTTCTTCATTGAAAAAGTGGTGGATGCCTTGCACAGTTTTCCAGCGAGGTGGGGGGTGAAAACAGTGGTGGGCTTCAAGCATGCATAGGACTGACACAAAGGAATCTTGGTAGGAAAGGGAGGGAGGTAGCTGGAGATCTGGAAGATCTATATTGACAGTATAGGTAGAGAAAAAAATGAGAAGACTGAGTGGGTCAAGCGGTCCTTATCTGCTGACAAATTCTAAGACAATATAGTATATTTCATCTTGCTAGAGTTTGTGTTTACATCTAATTACAGTAGGTTCCCTAGGACTGCCTTTTTATCTCTGGTGTTGGTCTCTGTTTTAGATCATATTATCTATCATTATTTATCTATTATTGTAAATCTTTTGTTGGTCCAATAAAAGGTATCAAATCACCCATTTTGTTCATCTTTTTGTACAAGGATCAATATGGCAACTAACATTTTTCTTACATCGTGGAAGATACCGTATTGTACCATCTTATATGGCCGCTTCATAACATCAGGAAGAAGGAAGGTCAGCTGGATAGTGACATCTATTTCCTAACCAAATGAAAAAAATGAAATATTGCTCCTAAGGGTCTTACTATCTACAATCCACTAGGAACCACTTATAATTCAAAATATGGTGCACAGCTCTGCTGGAGGACTTCTGAGAAACTGAGAAATCACCTCATTCATAGGGTATACTCTGAAAAAGTTCTTTTGAAAAAAAGTGTTTGAAAAGATTTCTGATATACTGGAGGGAAGGACCATTAAGTTAAAACTAGAAATCCTGAAAGAGATCTATCCACATGAACTATCAGAAAACATTAAAGAGAGCCATGTTCCACAAGGACAAGAAGCTACATACTGTACCCTCCAACACGCCATGCATTACAACAGTAGTAAAGAAGAGGACAGTAATAACATAGAGCAACAAGATGATACAGCTGAAGATATCTCTGTTGTTAATTTGTCCAAATACACACTGACCACTTGAGAAGTATCTGTACTCTCTTAGGGACTTTTATTCTGCCCAACAAAGGAGATTGACAAAATACAGTCCTGTGGTGAACCAGAAGAATACTTCCATAGACTGAGACTAAGGGAATTTTTTCACAATGAACATGATACCCCAAATATCAACAGTCCACTGGCAAAGCAAAAGAAGTCATCTGATTTTACACCCCTGAGTGGGACACAGTACCAAACTGGACACATATTCAGAGTTTCATCAGAGAGATCATCCATTACAATATGAAGAAAAGACCACCACTAAATATATACCCCTGGTTGTTACATACAATCCTGATCTGGAGACCCTACGTAAAATCATTTAGGACCTCCAACCAATATTCAGTGATGCTGGCACCTTGAAATACATCTTCTAAGAACTACCTTTACTGACTTTCAAATAGCCACCTAATTGATCCAACCTGACTATGAGGAGCAAACTTATTAAACAAAAGATTCCAGATGCGACACAGGTTTTTCTATGGTGCTACAGAATGAGAGGCTCTTCCGAACAATCACAGTGAACACATGGTGAATAGCACTCCTAAATCCAAGAATGTACCTTGAACCAGATTACATAGATACATAGAAATTGTCAGCAGATAAGGACGGCTAGGCCCAACTAGTCTGCCCATAAGCCCTAAACTTGTATGCAATCACTGACCCTAAGTGATCAATGGCTTTTCATCACTCTCTCCCCACCCAGTGTTTCCTTGTGCCTGTCCTAGGTATGTTTAAACCCCTCCACTGTGCTTGCCCCCACCACCTCTTGTGGCAGACTGTTCCAAGTGTCCACCACCCACTATGTGTAGAAAAACTTGCTCATGTTACCTCTTAATCTACTCCTCTCCAATTTCATATTGTGTCCCCTCATTCTGATATCTTTTCTACATTGAAAATGATCCCCCACCTGCACTTTGTAAATGCCCTTGAGGTACTTGAAAGTTTTTATCATGTTCCCCCTTTCTCTCCTTTCCTCCAGTGAGTATATATTGAGGACTCTTACTCTCTCCTCATATGTTTTGTGATGCAAGCCATGCACCATCTTTCTCACCCTTCTCTAGATAGCCTCCATCCTGTCTATGTCCTTACGCATGTGTGGTCTCCAGTACTGCACGCAGTACTCCAGGTGAGGTCTTACCAGTGTTTTATACAATGGCATTAGCACCTCCTGTCTCTTGCTAGTAATACCTCTGCCTATGCACCCCAGCATGCCACTGGCCCTCTCTGCAGCCTTTGCTCACTGCTTTGATACCTTAAGGTCATCAGATATGATAACCCATAGGTCCCTTTCCTCTTTGGTGACAGTCAGCACCTCTCCCCCAATTCTGTAGCTATCCCAAGGGTTCCCCTATTCAGGTGCATTATCTTGCACTTTTTTGAACTGAACCTCAGTTGCTACACCTCTGACCATCTTTCAAGCTTCTCCAGGTCCCTCTTCATTTTCTGTACCCCTTCTGGAGTATCCACTCTGTTGCAGATCTTGGCGTCATCTGCAAATAGGCAGACCTTTCCTTCCAGCCCCTCTGCAATGTCGGTAATGAAGACATTGAACAGGCCTGGTCCCTGTACTGATCCCTGCGGTACTTCTCTGGTCACCCCTCTCTCTCCCCCTAGATTGGATCCCATTTACCACCACTCTCTGTCTTCTGTCTGTCAGCCAGTTTCTAACCCAGTGTATCACCTTAGGGCCCATGACCAGACTATTCATCTTGTTAACCAGCCTTCTGTGTGGGACGGTATCAAAGGCTTTGCTGAAATCTAGGTAGGCGATGTCTACCGCCCCTCTCTGATTCACTATCCTAGTCACCCAATCAAAGAAATCTATCAGATTTGCTTGACAAGACCTTCCTGCTGTGAATCCATGTTGTCTCAGATCATGGGCACCACAGAATTCCAGGCGTGTCACTATCCTTTCTTTCAGCAGTGTCTCCATGATCTCCCCCCCCCCCCGCTGAGGTAAGGCTAACTGGCCTCCTCCTTACTGCCACTTTAGTGCAGTGTGACTACACATGCCCTCTCCAGTCTGCTGGAACCACACCTGTATTGAGTGACTCTGTGAAAAGGGCAGCCAGAGGAGCTGCTAGTTCCCTTCTCAGCTCCCTTAATATCCTTGGGAGTACGTGGTCTGGCCACATGGCTTTATCCAGAATGTTCTCCACTGTGAATGGACTGGTGTCTACTTCTCCCCCATTGCCTCTTCTCCCCAGCTGTGGTCCTTGACCATCTCCCTCCTTAATGAATACTGAACAGAAGTATTTGTTCAATATTTCTGATTTCTCTAGACCCCCTCCTTACACTCTCCCTCCTCCCCTTTGAGCCTCACAATCCCCCCCCCCAGTTTTTCTTCTGTCACTGATGTACCTATAAAATGTCTTGTCCCCTTTTTTCACAGTCCGTGCTAAACCCTCCTCTGTCTGTGCCTTGGCTCTCCTTACAGCCTTCCCTGCTTCCCTTGTCATTCAACATACATCTCCCTGTCCTCCTCCCTTTGGGTTCCCTTATACTTCCTGAAATTTGTTCTTTTAGCCCTTACTTTGTCTGCTACCTCTTTAGAGAACCATAGAGGTTTCCTTCTTTTCCCTTTGGCCACTATCCTAAAGCATTGGTTAGTTACCTCCACTATTGTTCCTTTCAGTTTCCTCCACTGTTCCTCCACTCCTTCCATTATCTCTCCCTTCTCCAAGGCTGCTCTTAAACATCTACCTATTTCACTGAAATTCACCCTCCTGAAATCTAATACTTTTTCCCTTGTGTGGCTTAATTGAGTCCCTGTCTCTATGACAAACCACAACATGTGGTGGTCTTGGATCCCAGCCGCCCTTCCACCTGGACTTCTTAGACTCTGTTTCCATTGGTTCATACCAGGTCCAAAATAGATTTGTATCTGGTTGACTCATGCACCTGCTGCCTGAGTCCAACCCCCTGCAGGAATTCCAGGATGGCCGTGCTTCTGGCTAAAGCAGCTGCCTGGGTGGTCCAATCTATATCCGGGCATATTGAAATCCCCATCAGCAGGATTTCACCTTTAGGTGCCATGTCATGAATTTCCTCCATTAGTACCCTGTCCACTTCCTCCCTCTGTGCTGGAAGTCTGTAAATCACCCCAGTATGTATTGCTGTGCTATTCCCTGGTTCAAGGGTGACCCACATTGCCTTGGCCTCCCCCTGTCTTCCTTGAACTTCTGTAGCCTTTATGCCTTCTCTGATGTACAGGGCTACCCCCTAAGATTTATGCCAAAAAGTGTTTTTATTGAAAGTGAACCACAAATGTCCTCTCACAGCGCTTTAGACCAGCACTAGGGCCTTCATAAGGGGATGTGTCCTAGTCAAGTCTGGGACACACCTTTATAAAACCATCATTAAAGCAATACACACACTCCAGTTTAAGTGCAGTGAAACAGAACATTAAAGTTTTTCTTAAAAACACATTTGTAAAGATTCTTATAATTAATCAGAAAGAAAAATCCATTCTTATTTAAGTTCTTAATGCAACCTGCTTCAATTATAAAAATCATGAATGCCACTAGTAATTCTGAAAAATAAGAGGGAGATCAACAGTTCAAAGGTTTGTGAAAAAGCAGATGAGGGGTAGAAGGGGTAGAATAAGATAAAGATGAGGGGAGAAAAGGGGGAATTTGTAAAGGAGGGATGGGGGAATTAATGAAAATAGAATGTTAGAAGGTTGAATTACAAAGTGGTACTTAGGCACATGTCTTAAGAGTATACATCCAATTTCTATGTCAAGACCCTTAGGTTACATGTAAGTTAACATAAGTCACAGAGTTCTTTCTTTATAATTACATTTTTTTTATTATAAATTTGGTATTTTATCCAGAGTCCGAGCCACTATCAAATTTGGTATATCCTGCATGGGGTAGCCCGTGTATTCAGTGACCGCGATTGATCACTTTCAAAAAGAGTGACTCAGTCTGGCTTTACACAGGGCTACCAGGTAGGGAAGGCAACAGGATAGGGGTTAGGTCAATTATAGCGACAGGATGCCGCTTATATGTACACGCACATGGGGACTACGTCTAACGGGCGTAAGGAGGGGCTTTGTGGTGTAGTGCGGCAGTGGTTGTCAAGCTGGCCATGTGGCATGGTGGGTTGGTTGCAGGCTAGGGTTGGAAGGGTGCCAGGTTTGGTTTTGGGTGCACGCTCATTTTTTGCACCGGTCCGGGATCTTTTTTTCTCATCTTTTTGCACCCACCCTCAACATGCAGCCCCCTGGAGTTGAGAATCCTTTAGTAGGGGGGTGCCAGAGACAAAGCCCCCTGCATGAAAAGCAAAATCCAAGTGTCCAGCACCCTTTTGCTGTGTTACGCGAATCTACATCACCAAAATTAATTTTCGATGAAGTAGACTGGCCCAAATGGTGATCACTATTACGCAGTTGCCGTTATCACATGGAACCCATGTATGGATTTGTCCTCTACTGTGATCTTGATAACCTACAAAAGAAGAAGAATAAATTAAATGAAAGTTATATTCAGATTATGCTTCTATATTTTAAACATATAAGGACAGTTACTAAATCAACACAGAACACTGGTGCAGATTTTACTTCTGCATCAAGCAATTTTTTACTGGCCTTTCAGTCCTTTTTTCCAAAGCTACAAGACACAAATTTGTGTTATTATGGATCTTTCAGGTAAGGTGTATAATCAACCTCTTCATTCAAACCCATTGGTTGAGCTATGTCTAGAGACACAGTCCATCTTGTCTCCCTTTGATTTCATTTGTTTAGCCTATCACCTCCTCTTTCTAGGGGTGATACTGTTTCTAATGCCATGAATTTCTGGCAAGAGGGGTCAGAGTTGTGGCATATAGCAAAGTGTGTACCAACGGGGCTGCTATCACTTTTATTAATTATGGCCCTTATGTGTTTCTGTATCCTTGTTTTTACCGGTCTGACTGTTCTCCCTACATAGTGTTGGTTACAGGTGCACCAGATCAGGTAGACCACAAAGCCAGTTACACAAGAGATAACATGTTTAATGAACATCTTCCTTTGATTGTTATGGTACACACAAATATTGCCCTTGTTGGCATATTTACACACATTACAGTGACTACATTTGAAGAAGCCCTGGGTTTTGGTGGAAGCCAAGTGCGTGTTTTTGTACCCTGTGGTTTAAAGTGACTTTGGACTAACATGGCCTTCAGATTTCTTGCTCTTTTAAAAGTTATTCTAGGCTTCTCACCAATCTCGTTTTTTAAATGTGCATCTGTTTTTAACACATTCCAGTACTTGTGTATTATATTGCCAATTTTACCAGAAACCTCATTGTAGTTGGTTGAGAAGGTTATGGTTTATCTTCTTGAGTACCCCTTATTTTTGGTTTCAGGAGACTGTCTATATAATCCTCTTACCTTCTCAAGTGATTCTGAAAGAATGTGTTCCTTATATCCCCTTTCCTGAAATCTAACATTTCTTGGGCCTGTTTCTCAAATTCCCTCTCACTGGAGCAATTTCTCTTGATTCTAATGAGTTGCCCATAGGGATGGAGTCAAAAATGTTTGTGGATGTGTACTGGATGCGTGTAAAACCGAGTTTGCAGACGTGGGTTTTCTAAACCCAACTGTTTCTATTTTTCTTTCACCACTAGTTCTTACTTCAATATCCAGGAATGGCATACTTGAAAGGCAAACAAGATGCTGGGGTGCATAGTGAGGGGAATCTCCTCCAGGCACAGAGAAGTGATCCTGCCCCTGTACAGGTCACTGGTCAGGCTGCACCTGGAATACTGCATGCAGTACTGGCGGCCATTCCTGAAGAGGGACATCAGATTGCTGGAGGGAGTGCAGCGTAGGGCAATGAAGAGGATACAGGGACTTGAGTGGAAAATCCTTTGAGGAGAGCTGCAAATGTATTCCCTGGAAGAGAGGAGGGATAGGGGGATATGATCAAAACCTTTAAGTACCTAAAGGGTATTAACAGGATTAATGCAGAAGGGATTCTTCAGATCAGAAGGGGGAAGGATACGAGAGAGCGCATCAGCTGAGATTGGAGGGGGGGAGATTCAGGAGGGAAATCAGGAGACACTTTTTCATAGAAAGGGTGGTAGATAAGTGGAACACTCTGCCCGAGGAGGTGGTATCGTGTAGAACTGTGGGAGGATTTAAGAAAGGATGGGACAGAGTGAAGGAGGGTGGTTATGAATAGCGGGGAGGGGAGGGGAGAGTAGGGTAGCTGCAAGCTGAGGGGCTAGCTGCACAACTGAGCATACTTGATAAGCTGTGAGGCCTGTTTCTGCTGGCACTTCATATGTTCGTATGTATGTTCGCATACTTTCCTTATTGAAACTGCTGGGGAATCTGAAGCATTCTGTGGTGGCTCACAAATTCATCAAATTCTGTTTCATTACCATCCCAAACGCAGACAATGTCCTCTATAAAGCACTGCCAGTGTACCGCTTTACTGATGAAAAAGTTGGAATCCATGTTCCAGATAAAGTCCTCCTCCTATTTCTCTAGTGTGAGATTAGCATATAAAGGTGCCATTGAGGCCCTCTTGGCAGTGCCACAGGTTTGGCAATAGAATTGCTTGTTGAAAACAAAATAATTGTGGTCTAGCACAAATTCAAGGGATGTTAAAAGAAATTCTTTGGGTACTGTTTCAGCCTGGACTGGCTTTGATAGATACTATAGTAATTAACAGCCTGTAATCTTACATTGTGTTGGATAGAAGTATACAGGCTAACTATGTCTGTTGTTGCCCAGTTATAGTTCTCTTTCCAGATGAATTTATCCATCTTTTGCAACAAGTGCATGGTGTCTTTTATTTAGGACCTGATTCCAACCGCATATTGTTTTAAGAAAACATCTATGTATTTGTTCAAATTATATGTGATTGAATCGATACCAGACACAATGGGTCTTAATGGGGATGATTCCAAGTTCTTATGGGCCTTCAGTATCCCGCAGAAGGTAGAGATAATGGGGAAATCTTGCTTAATAAATGGCACTTCTTCTCTTCTTAGGGAACCATTACTGTATGCTTCACCAATTAGCGTATGGAAGCTTAATAAATAATTAGCTGTGGGGTGCCCCTTTAACTTTTCGTAAATGTTTCTATCATCTAGCAGTTCCATTATGTTTTCTATATAGAACTCTTCTTTCATTAAGACCACTTTGGCCCCCCTTATCTGATTCTTTTACCAACACACCCTTAATCTTCTGAAACTCTTCTAATGCTTGAAATTCTATTGCTGACAAATTCTTATTCCTATTATATTTTGTACCATTAGTTAACTTGTCAATATCAGATATAATCAATTTCTCAAAGGTAGTGATTGCAGGGTTTTGTACCTGTGGGACAAAGGTGGATTTAGTCCTGAACTTCCCACTTCTTTCAATTGTTACATCTGCTCTGACATTTTCCATAGATTCTATTTCACTATATTGTTGCAATAGTTCATCAAGTTCTGGATAATCCAGGAAACACGTCTCTTCATTTCCTTCTTGGCTTTCCAACATATTGTCAGGTTCATCCAACTGGGATAATTCAAAGTCCTGAATTTGTTTTGTAAATCCCATGGTTTGTTCCATTTGGAAAAAAATATTTAAGTTTCAATGTTCTGGTCAATGTATAAATATCTGTTTTGATATTAAAAATATCTACAAGTGGACGAGGAGAAAATGACAAACCTCTCTCTAGTACTTTGACAAGAGGTTCAGACAGCTCTAATTCAGTCAGATTTATTATGGGTTTTTTTTGGCTGTTGATTGTTCAAGTTTCTCCTTGGCTGATCCTTTACCCCTTCCTCATCATTCTCTTTGTGTCTTCCATTTGGATTTTTTGTTATTTTGGTCTGTAGCAGTTGTTTTGTTGCTTGTGGGGGAGATGGAGGGGGTGGTTGGCCTCCTGTCGGCATTCTCTTGGATAAAAAAGGATCCTGGTTTGATGTTCCTGGAGTTTCTTCTGAGATGACAACTTCTTTGTTAATGGTGACAGATTTTTGCTGTTGTTATTTGCACTCTCTTTTCTAGTATTGCTTAATTTTGAGCATTCCCTCCAGTTCCTAAATCACTGTCTACTTTTTGACCTTCAACTTCTGTGTGGACTGTTAGGATTCTTGGGGCAGCCCCACCAAAAAAAATTGTTGTGCTTAAAATCCTCAGAGTCCATTATAAGTTTAGTTTATTTTTGTTTCTTTAGTTTTTCTTCTGATTTGTTCATATTAGTTGTATACTTTTTGCTGACTTGTATAAAGTCTCTATGTGTTTTCAGTAGTTTTAATTCTTCTTGTACTTTGGCAGTTTCACTGTCTTTTGCTGCCAGATCACGTTCATCTTTCCTTATGAGTGCTCTTATGTATGCATTAGTGCACTCAGCATAGGCTGCCTCTCACTCAGCTTTAAGTATCAAGTCCTCAAACCCACAAACAGGCTCTTTATCAATTCTTAGTCCCCTTGGGGACCTCCCCCTTTCTAAGCATACTTCCAATGTAATTTTATTATAATACATATTCAGTTCTTTAATTCTCAGCCTTTCCAGTTGTATGAATAAGGCTTTAATCTCACCTTGCTCTGGTATGCTTGCTCCACCTAAATTCAATGTGAATTTGAATTTCTCTCTTCCTAAGAGTCGCTGCATGATTTTCTAAACAACGAATGATGTTATCGACTTCCTCCTCGAGATCAATGGTGATCACAGCCGCTGCTTCCTCATTTTCATTTGTGCTTGAATGAAGGGCTCATTCCCCCCAATGGGGGGGTTCCTTTCCATTCCCTTTGTTTGCTGTGGTTACAGAATGAGGAGGAGTCGATGAGAAATATGGTTCCTTTGTCTTCTCTGTTTTACACCAGTTTGTAAGTTTCACGGGTTATAAATCCAGCAGTAAATCCAGCAAGTGCCGATCAAACCGAAGCAGAGTGTAGCAGAGCAAAGCAAAGAGTAGCAATGCATGGTACGAGAGAGACACTTCAGTGTTTGGATTTCAGAACACAGGAACATTCTGGTATTTTTTCAGTCTTAGTCCATATAGGATGCAGGATTTAATCGGAAATAACTCCGTTTGGAGACTGGCAGCATCTGATAAAATGGCCAATAAAAACACTTTTTGGCATAAATCTGGTTCAAGGTACATTCTTGGTTTTAGGAGTGCTATTCACCATGTATTCACCAGCAGAAAACTTACACCTGACCAAAACAACATTACTTTGTGTGACACTAAACCTTGCAATAGTCCAAAATGTAAAACCTGTGAGTAATTTTCCACCTCTGAGTCTATCAAAATCCTCCAAAACAAACAATTCAAGATACAGGGGAATTATATGCTTACATCTAAGAATGTTTTGTAGTACATCCAATGCAAGAAATGTCCACATACAAGTTATGTGGGGGAAACTGGACAACACCTTCAAGCACAAATTAACTCACTTAGACATGACATTAAAATCAAAAATACTGTAAAACCAGTGGAACAACATTTCTCTCAATCTGATACTCTATTTCTGTCATCTCAGTCCTGGTTCATAAGTGACTTTTCAGGAATGCATATTAGAGGCAAGCATATGAGATCAAATTTATTTTTCTTCTTAATGCATTTAACGGTGGTATGAATATGGACCTTGGTTTTATGACCCATTACATAATCTGAACTCCAACTGTTTTTTTCTTGTCTCAGATTCTTACACTCAGACACACTGCTGTACTGACCATACACAGATAGATACACACACACTTACTTGTTCTTTTCAAGTATTTTAGGTAATTAGGATTTGATGATTTATACATGTCTGCTGTCAAATGTATTCCATCTTGCTAGAATTTGTGATTTACACCTAATTTGGTTCCCCAGAACTGGCTTTTATCTTTCATTTTGGTCTCTGTTTTAGATCTTATTATCAGCTAAGCTGTCCAATCCATATGTGAAGGGGTTTTTTTTATTAATTCTACTCTGATTATTCAAACTGATATATTTCCTTAACCGCCATGTTTCCGATGAAGGGCTCAGTGAGTCTGGAAGCTTAAACATTTTGTAAATCTTTTGTTGGTCCAATAAAAGGTATTAAATCATACTTTTTGTTCATCTATTTGTACAAGGATCAATATGGCAACCAACATTTTTCTTAAGACAGTATAAGATAATTACTCTTATAAAGAGATTTCCCATATACAGGAAAATCTTTTAAAATATAAGATTCATGAGCAATTCAACTTACATTTAATTGATTTTCAGTATTTATCTCTCCTCATTCTTCATTACTTAGGATATATGTGTAAAAACATTACCTTGACGAACAACAACATTGCAAAGATGTAGTGCAAAAGGTGCAATTTGTTATTTTAAAAAAAGGTGTCTATTTCTTTTGAAAATGATAGAAATAAATGTACAATTTGTCACTGAAATGCTTTAGACTCCTAAATACAGTAGATGGGGAGTTCTGCTATTACAGTCTCAGTCTCAGAATTGCATCACGTACTTTTTACTAGCAATCTGAAAAGTAAAGGTGAAAACCCACCAGCCTAATTGCACTAACAATTAAAGCAATCATGGTACTCATTGTGGTAAGTCTTTTACCAGCACATTAATCAAAATAGCCAATTGCCTATTTAAGAGGAGTGAATAGCCGAATACCCACTCATTAAATATGTGTGTGTGTGTGTGTGTGTGTGTGTGTGTGTGTGCTGTCTTTCAATCTTGGGAAGTGATGGAAGGGGAGGAGGGGAACAATAACAACCTGCCCCTGCTTGTTTCCTCCTTCTTCTGTATCCCAAAGTGTTATTTACCTTTGGACGAAAAATACTGTATATCACCCATCATATTAGGGAGGCAGTTTAGCGCAGTGGTTTAAGGCTCTGAGCTACAAATCTGGTGACATCCAGCAGACCAGACCTGGGTTTGAATCACACAGCTTCCACTTGCAGACTGTGTGACCCTGAGCAAGTCACTTAACTTCCCTGTGCTCCCAGGTCACACTTGTAAAAAAGCTTTCAGCTTAGTGTGCTAGTCCTGGTTAAACAACTAACAAAAAAAAAATATATATATATATATGTATATTTAACAGGACTTGATTGTAAACAGTGTCATTTGGTGCTAATCATTTGTTCTTGTATAAAAATAAAGTCTTAACATTTCACATATCCATTTATTGCCAAAAGTAAACATTCCATTGTCTTAAACACTCCTTCTAGTCTCCTGGGTTTATAAAGGATACTGAATCAGTTTTCACTGTTCAGCAGGAAGTAATTTATTTAATTCACTTTTTTTCAGTTTGTTCAGGCTGGTGGAAGTAGAAGGCATACCCTAATTTTAGGGAGGCATGGAACAAGGGGTAATGGCAGGAAGCATTTTTGCATCTAGTGAATGGTTAACCTATGGATCAAGTTCCTAAAGGCAGTGATGGAATTGGAGAGTTCTTAATCCTTATTACAAGTTGGATTGGTTTCTCATGGAAAATAACATAACTGGCAATAGCCCCTATTTATGATGTTATGTGTGGGGCTCTGAGGCAGTCATCTTCCCATCTGCCATGCTGGATATAGGTCACCCTTCAAGTTTGTAACTATCAGGAGTGACAAGCTATGGTAGCATTACTGGCAGCAATTAGAGTAGTACCAAGCCAATACCTACAACTAAGTTATCAGTGTCTGGGGAAGTGGTGAGCTGCAAGGGGTGAAAGTGGTTCCAGGGGAGAATGAGAAAGGGAAAGGACAGAAAGATAGTGTGATAGGCAGAGCACCCCTCAGTCTCCAGTGGGCATCTGTCTCTCCTCAGACCTTTGCCAATGAGACCATCTGGACCAGCTTTGCTGCCATCAAGGTCCCCTCTTTAACAAGAGCACAGACCCCAGTGCTCTGATGACCCTTTTTGCACCACCTTCTACCCTTTAGACTCCCTGTAGTGAGGGTCTCTGCTCTGGGTAGGACACATCCCACTCTCTCTCAGAGATTTTTATAATGGACCCCTTTATCTAGGCACCCTTCCCTCTGAGATGCAGTCACAAACAACCAGTTACACCAGTCTTAGGCAAAAACTAATTTATTACTAAACACTGGTTGTCCAAATACAGCATTAATATACAGGTATTACACTACTTACACATAGTTAAAACAACTGTACACATAAAGGATTACAAAAAAGCAAGCTTGCACACTTGTGCAAGTAAATGCTTTTATCTTCTCTACCAGTTACAAGATCTTCTTACCTCATAGTTCACACTAGGTTTTGTTTCCTTAAGGTTCTCTCTACGGACACTCAATCTGTCTCTCTCCCTTGGATCCAGTCCCACTATATCCCAGTGAAAACAAAGAGAAAAATGGCTGCATTAAAGCATTTATACCCCTCCCTCCCTCCCTCTCTCTCTCTGTCCTTTGTGCCTTGGTTGAGCATGATTGTGATGTCATTTCTTCGTACCCAAGTGCAACAGATTGACTGAAACTGCTTCAGGCTTGGTATTTTGAGTTATGCCTACCTTGTGCCTACTTTGTGATATTATCTAACCTTTGTTTCTCACGGCCCAAACTCTGAGCCTCTCTTCAACCTTTTGTATACTAATAAACCTCATCCCACTTTAAAGGAGAACTGTACTGAACTCAGTTGCTGCAGTTTCCATTAGTGTTCCCAGGAATACAGTATACCCTTGCATCAAAGCCTTTCCTTTTGTTACCTGCATAATTTCTGTGTGTGTCATGGTTTTGTTCCTACCTTAGCCCACTATTGGATGCTCCATGCTGTGCGGTTGTGTGCTCTGCCACCGCACTCCGAGTCTGACATGCGAATCATGTGCCTTGCTTGTGGATGCGCTTTGCGACCTGTGACCCCGCATGTCTTGCTATTGTGCATGTGTAGTCAAGCGAGTCCATCTGTGTGTGCACTCCAGTGTCAATTGCACCTGCACTCAATGCTTCTTGCTGTCTAATATTAGTGCCACAAGTGAACCTGAGTTGGTGTGAGTGCCTCATTCAGTATGTTATTTTCCATGTACGTTACAGTGTCGCTGTTTGCAATGCAGTTATGGTGTTCTCCATCTAATTTTTTTATCGAGTTCCTTTACAATTCAGAGTCTCAAAAGTGGTGTAAGCAGAATCAATATGAAGACAGCTGATAATTACAATATAGAAAAAGGCATTGTGTTCTACTGTTCACAGCACATGATTGTGTGATGAGATCAGCGGTTTGAATCCCATCGGGGACTGTGTTATTTATCTTAATTTCATATAATTGTGGTCCACCATGGCCCTCTGTGTACTCACACCCAGGATAGTGGTTGTTAGGCAAGACTTTGTCATGTGTTCATTATGATCCACATGAAATAGTGACCATTGGTATCTCTGAGGATCCCTGGCTATTGCATGATGATATGCATAGACATAGAGAGGGACGGTCAGCCACATAACTCCTGCAGCTCCAAGTCCAGAGATTGGAGGTAAGGGCTGCATGTGATGTCATACCCATATAACATTAGTATGTGTGTCCGTATTATCTCAACATGCTGTCCAGCATTTTGATTCCTATCTGTGTAGAGATGAAGCTGTTATTACTGTTGTTCGTAAAAAAGTTGTGTGGTCTTTACAGTTATGCTCCCTCATTTTGTCCATGGCTGTATGCCTTACTATTTTTGTAACTGTGTAAGTGCCAGTATGCACAACTTGCTGTTTTCATGGGTGACCTGGGAGCACTGTGGTGATGACTTGTTCAAACTCACGTAGTATGTAGTATGCAAGTGGAGTTTCTGTGACTGAAACCCAGTTCCTCAGGCTGTATCAAGGTCATTCACAGGTCTGTATCATAACCTGTAGGCTATAGTGCCATCCTAGATCCACTTATTGATGCGATCACTGGACAGTTTCCCATATCTGTATACTTTGTGATATGCATATGAAGCAGTGCAAACACCAAAGGCAGTGCCTTTTCAGAATCTCACAGGTATAGCAACACACTGTCTGTGTACAGGCAATATGATGTCCCCTTCCACACTGAAATGTCCTGGAACTGGTGCCCTCATAAATATTATGAGCCACTGGCACAATGTAAACTACAAGTAATGGGTGAACATGGTTCACCCTTCGCATGTTTAAAATCTGGGGAATGGTGCCTGCTTAATGTCATGCATGTTTTGGTGGTGGAACAGTCCCATTGCAGGAATTGGATAAATTAATCCTGTAAAAGCCATGCAAATTCATCTATGATGATTTCAGAAAACAGGAAGTTTGTGGGGCTGATACTTTTTCTCGGGTGCTCAGTTGGCGAATGTGCTATCTCACTGTTGTGGGGGGGCAGGAGACTGGATGACTGTATCTATGTGTGTTTGTGTGTGTCTGTGTGTTTCTGTCTGTCTGGGTGTGTGTGTGTGTGTGTGTGTGTGTGTGTGTGTGTGTGTGTGTGTGCCCGAGTGTGTGTCTCTGACATGTAAATAGTCCTGTGTGTCGGTCCGTTATGGGGCAGAGTGGCCAGAACTGTATGACAGAATGCATGTATGGTTGGTGGTGTGAATGGACCTCTGTGAGGCCTGGCTGCCTTGCTGTGGTACAGAGACTTATCACAATGTTGATCAGACATTGTAACTAAAAGCCAGACAACTTTAATTTGGATAATTTTGGAAAACCTAATAAATCTGTGGGACTGATACTTGTGTTCAGGTGCTGGGTGGAGAATGTGCTATGTGACTGTGTGGGGGGGCCTGCATACTGTGTATGACTGTATCTATGTGTGTTTGTGTGTGTCTGCGTGTTTCTGTCTGTCTTGGGTGTGTGTGTGTGTGTGTGTGCCTGAGTGTGTGTCTCTGACATGTAAATAGTCCTGTGTGTCAGTCCATTATGGGGCAGAGTGGCCAGAACTGTATGACAGAATGCATGTATGGTTGGTGGTGGGAATGGACCTCTATGAGGCCTGGCTACATTGCCGTGGTACAGAGGCTTACCACAATGTTGATCAAACATTGTAACTAAAAGCCAGACAACTTTAATTTGGGTAATTTTGGAAAACCTAATAAATCTGTGGGATTTATACTTGTGCTCGGGTGCTGGGTGGAGAATGTGCTATTACTGTGTGGGGGGGGGCCTGCATACTGTGTATGACTGTATCTATGTGTGTTTGTGTGTGTCTGCGTGTTTCTGTCTGTGTGTGTGTGTGCGCCTGAGTCTGTGTCTCTGACATGTAAATAGTCCTGTGTGTCTGTCTGTTATGGGGCCAAGTGCCCAGAACTGTATGACAGAATGCACGTATGGTTGGTGGTGTGAATGGACCTCTGTGAGGCCTGGCTACCTTGCCATGGTACAGAGGCTTATCACAATGTTGATCATACATTGCAACTAAAAAACAGACAACTTTAATTTGGATAATTTTGGAAAACCTAATAAATCTGTGGGACTGATACTTGTGTTCGGGTGCTGGGTGGAGAATGTGCTATGTGACTGTGTGGGGGGGGCCTGCATACTGTGTATGACTGTATCTATGTGTGTTTGTGTGTGTCTGCGTGTTTTGTGTGTGCCTGCGTGTTTGTGTGTGTCTGCATGTTTCTGTCTGTCTGGTGTGTCTTTGTGTGTGTGTGTGTGTGTGTGCGCGCCTGAGTGTGTGTCTCTGACATGTAAATAGTCCTTTGTGTCAGTACGCTATGGGGTAGAGTGGCCAGAACTGTATGACAGAATGCATGCATGGTTGGCAGTGTGAATGGACCTCTGTGAGGCCTGGCTACCTTGCCATGGTACAGAGGCTTATCACAATGTTGATCAGACATTGTAACTAAAAGCCAGACAACTTTAATTTGGATAATTTTGGAAAACCTAATATATCCGTGGGAGTGATAGTGTTATTTCAGTGCTGGTTGGTGAACGTGCTATCATATGTTGTGTGTGGGTGGTGCCCCGTGTGTGACTGTGTCACCGTGTATGCCTTGACCTGCAATGTAATATACGAATTCAAACATTTCTTTATGATAGCAGTTCTGAGTAAAGTATTTTGACACAGATATGTAATTGTCTTACAGAAACCATGGCCACTGTGTCCATCGAGCATTTATCAGAGATAAGTAGCAGAACTTCGGGCGACAGTGACAGTGAGGCAGCACAGACCTGTATGGAGATTTTTGAAAGTGTAACTGCTGCATCTGGCCACATTAGGCCATACATGTTTCAGCCACAGAGGCAGCAACCACATCATTCATCAACCCACGACAGCAGCTCATCTGATGAGGAGGCAGAACTTTTGCCAAGTCACCTTGATGACCTCAGTTGGTGCACGTGTGGCAACTGCATAATTATGGCAACTATCAGGGAGTGCCTTTGCTGTGCTGAGGTTGGTCATCAACTGGGAGACAAGATGGATGGTGTGACGTGCATCACACAAAATCCATATTTTGGTACTGGTTGCTTAGACCCATTTGTAGTATGCCTAGCACTGATCACCATATGCTCCTGTTATCGTCATCCAAAACCGGCAACACCAGCGCCTAATAGGTATTGCAATCATGTAGTACATTCCTCTATTTAACTTTTCCTTTTTTTATATTATGGTTGATTGTTCTGCCTTCCCTCATTGGCTCCACTGTCTGTGATCCCTCAAGACCCCTTACCTCCAGGCGCCTCTTGTGTCTGCTGTTAGCCTCTTCCACCTGGTGTCCCTCACACTCCTAAGTTAAGTGACACCATGTGACCCATCCTTATGGACTCCAATCACATAGTTTATTTTCTCTATTGAGTCCCCACGTCCCTTTGTTTTCCACTTAATTTTTGTTCCCTGCCTTGCTGCCCCCTCATTACACTCCTTCAGACCTTGTTCATCCCTGTATGTCCCTCATGCAGAATCTGGCCCTACAGTGCCTTTCTGAGTCCTGTATCCCACCTACTTTACTCCTTCTCTCCTTGGAGTTCCTGCACAATGGTGTGTTTCCTGTGGGTAGGTGATCTGAAGGTTGTATTGGTTATCATTTTGGACTAATTGTTTTTTTCCATTTTCTCCCCCTAGTCCCTCCTGCCCCTGAGGGCATCAGCAGGCAGGACAAAGGTACAAACATATGGCGTGGTAATGCATGCTGCAGTCAAATGCCCATGATGTCCTCCACTCCCCTGCTGTTGAACAGCTGCCTGTGCACCGATGTCCGTGCTTCCACAGACATAGTTGCGTCGTGTGTTCAGAACTCCCCATGAACCAACCCCAGGACTAGTATAACATCCCTTGTGGTGCTCGATCCTAGTCTACCCTCTGACACCCACTGGCCCCGAGCCCGTCCCCAAACCCATGTCTCCGACGTGGTGCTATGTGTGGCATTCACCACCTCTACCATCACTGTCACCGTGCCTTCCCCCGCTGTCCCTTCTGTCCATCATGGGGTACATATTCCACTGTCCCTGCCTGCTATAATACTGTCTCCCCTCCATTCCATACCCCATTTTCAGTGGCCTTCTCTGCACACCATCCAGTAGCATGATATCACGCTTCAGGTATCGCATCGAAAACTGTGTACAGTACTGTCACTATGGCCCTAATACTGACATGTGGATGGTCAACCTCACCTCTGTTTGACTTGATCCAAAAACCCTTGCAATGCATTACACCATTTGGATTGCTTTTGCGGTGGCTGTAATGCACTTGGCAGTGTTAGTCATGGTCCCTGTTACCATGATGCGTATGTCCCTGTTATCCTCACTTATCACCACCCTACTCCCTTCCCGGCAGTAATGTGTTCTTGGGTTGTTCACCAGAAACTGCACAACCTGACACTTGTTTGCATGGCACAGCACCTGCCACTTCTCTGACAACTGATCCATGTTGAGTATGCCCCTCTTGCAGCTGCATCATTCATGCAGTCCACCCACCACTGCTTCCATATGGTAGACGTCCGTCTGTTTCCTGTGTTGAAATTAGTAAGATAATGTTATGATAAGTACAGCACTCTTGCTGTCTTTATTACTGTTCTAATGACCGTCGTTGCTCTACTGTTTAGGTTGATGAGGTTAGCTGCATACATTCAGTATACCCATTGGGTTCAGGATATCCTTGGCAGAAAAATTTGCCATGTCATCCCTGCATGCGCCATCACAGCCATTAGATCAAAGTGGCCCGAGGCTAGTGGGATATACAAAGGTTTCAGAGAGGCTGATGAAGATAATGAAGATGAACTGCTGGCCAACTCCTTACTGCAGGAGTTCAGCTCACAATCCATTTGACAGCCAAATAGAAAGTTTTTGTTTATCACGATTCCGTAAAATGACTACATACCAGAAACACAGTTTGCAAACATGACTTGTTGTAACACATTGTTAACTGTTATGGGCATGATGTTCCATGTACTACTTTATTTTATATGATCTAACATTAACTTTGCAAGACAATACGTGCATCATTTATGCACTGTGTAAAAATTAAAATTGAACATCTGTAAAACTGTTAATACTGTAAGCATCATCATGCTCTACACTGAGTAAACTGCACTGTTAACACTTAATCAAAATTGAAGCAATTTACATATGTAACAGCAACTTCAATCAATCATTCTTCTTAAACAGGGTTATTTAGTTACCTGTGACATTGTAATTCTAAACATGTTCAAACAGCAACATCATTTGCATAATTACACATATAACATGTTGAACAAGTCACAGCCAAACACAGACAGGTTTGTGGTAGTTTGTGGTGGTACGTTGCCTGTATGAATAGTACCACCTCATGAAACACCTTGTACCGATCAATGACTGTTGTGGACGATGTGAACCAGGGGCAGTAATGCACATAGACATGTCACAAAATTAAGGAAGACTGTTACTATGAGAGTGAGATATAACAGTACAGGTGCAGTGAAACAGTAGTGGAGGTCCACTGCACTTAACACCATAGAAATCATACTGCATACTTTTTCATGGTTACGGGTTGAGGGTACAGTAAGTGGACAGTTGGGAGGCAGCTTCTGGGTAGGGCCTTCTTTGCCTATGACAGAACAAACTAGGCAGATGATAAGGAGAACACTTTGAGCAAATCCAGGTAAGTCAGCAGACTGTTGTGGACTGCGATGGGAGGAAGGGAAAAGAAATTAGCATATTTCCTAAAGGAATGGGAAACGCCTTGCTTCTGGTATATGTGGCAAACAATGAGGTGCGATGATCAAATACTAATAATCTTGAAAGACAGTGGGTGTGTACACAAAGGGGAAGAGAACTTATGCAGTCGTTCTTTTCTGTGTGCTAAATGTACAGTGATTGTCCCATACCTGCACTGAAAGGGGTTACAGCAATGTTGGTGAGACAACCACACAGAGGGTGATCATGGTCTAAAGGGTGCTGGACTGCATTACGTCCCTGAGGGTAGAAAAGGAACCGGGTGAAGAGAGGACACATTCATGGGTCTGTGCACTGGTCCTGGCAGAGGCAGTGGCTGATCTGTTCCACACATCGCTAAATATGGGATGTGCGCACAGCAAACATGCTAACTGCACATAACAGTTTGCACGAGGGAAAACAGGGGAAATAAAGATGTATCTTCACCACCAAACTTGTGGTGACAGTGCAAGAACTGTGTCCACTCCCAGTTAACATTTTCATCGCACACATAGCGGTTGGGTTCAAGAATAAGATTAACCTTCTTCCGCTTAGACACCAACATCTGTGCTGAGGTTGATGGTGCGGAGGGTGGCACATTACTGCAGGATGACTTTGAAACAATGCCATACTGGTTGGTCATGGTGCACATTGTGTTCACTGCCAAGAAGTGAAATGTCTTGAATTTTACAATAAAAACAATGCACACAGATACGGTGTGGATGTTATCAAAATGGCAACTTAAAATGAAGAACAGGATCTGGCGTTGTTGGTGACCGTCCATGTGCAGCAGTCAGAACACTATATGACTGAAGCGCATAAGGCTAAGTGGATGCAAACGTGAACAGCTAGGGGGATTCACCCTCCCAATGATCACCGCTGTAAATCATTGTACGTAACAAAACAGAAACACATTAACAGGTGACAATCATGTTGAAACTCTGGTGTAGTAATGCCAAGCGGATCTTTTGCATGGAAGGTAGAACAGCAGTTCTTGAGTACCTTGTTATTAACCGTGACAGGGTGTTGGTACATCTTTCAGTTGTGCTTAAATCTGGAGAAATGTTTTTCCAGCAACTCCTGTTTTTCTGGCCTCTTTGTGCTGGCAATATTGGGTGGTAGTTCCGGCACCTGTATAACAGGCACTTCACATAAGGTTCCCTGCCTCATATGTACTACATCATTCAGCAACTGTAACACATAACGGTATGTCTTGCGAACCATGACACTTTTAACAATCCATTGTTTCGTCACCTTGGAGAACACAAACTTACGTTGTGGTTTTCCCTTGAATTTACCTGTCTTTATCACTGCTTGTGACAGGTTACGATTTTCGCTGTAGTCAAGCATTGCCAGCTGTGTCCATGCCAACATACCATGACAGCTGAAATGCTGCCTTTTGGTGCAGTATTTATTCAACAGAGAGTTGAAAACCTCGATGTTCCCCGTGTGACAAAATTGCGTTATTTTGTCCATGTTTTTCAGGAGCCGGGTATCTAGAACAACACTTTTTAGTGCCTCATATGCTGGTTCCCCTTTGATGAGCCAGTCAGTGTTGTTGCGTTCAGTTTCCATAAGTGGACCATGGTCACATTTGCAGTACTCTAACATGACATTCCATGAGTGGATATTTGCCATGTGCTCGAGTACTGAAATCTTTTTCTCTCTAAGAAGTGTGCTGTTCTCACCGCAGGTATTGGCAGACCACCAGAAGTGGTTCAGAACTGATCTAATCCACGGCATGAGTTTCTCACAGTGTCTTTGCTTAGCCTTTGCAGTGAGTTTCTTGATGATCGATTTGGCAACATGCCAGACATCATATTGATGTTGAACACCCAGAAAGGTGCTTCCCTTGTTCATCAAGCAGGATATTTGGGGGTGTCGATCTGTTGCCACTGTTTTCACACTTATACCAGCATCCAAGATGCTTGCCATGCAATGTATGAAACCTTTCTCCATTATGTTGGAGCTAGAAACCTCTGACTCCTGAACCAGCGAGGACTCCAGTATGGCATTGGTATGCATATCCATAACTGTGTATATACAGTATTTGGCACTATGTCCGGGTGAGTCACAACTGCCATCTCCAGCTACCGTCAGTTGCTTGTCCTTCAATGTTTCCCATGTTTCATTCTTCTTATGTAGCCATGCCCTATTTACTGCTGGGAACATGTAGGTCTTCTGGATCGTCAGGTATTTTGACTCACAAATGAAAGGAATACCTCCAAATTTCAAAAATTGCGCAATTCGGTTGTAGGTGTTTCCACTAAATAGAATGCTGGCAGAAAGCAGCAGATTTTCAGCCCCCATTTTATTTATCAAAGGTTGAGAGCACCATGTGAAGTCATGGCTATTGCAACAGCAGAAGTTGGCCACATGCATGGTTCCACGTACAAAGCTGTCAGTCAACATCAGTGGTACATGACAGATTGGCACACCAACATGCTGAGAAGAGTTAGAAGACAACTTTTAAAAACAAGAAACTTAGTCTCATTCACAATGCCACCACTGCACGAAAATGTGTCATCGTCATTGGCTTCAATGTACTCTTCAGAGTCTGACTCAGAGGATGGTACAAACAAAGACTGCTGCGTTTCCATCAACTCACTTGTCTGTGAAGACAGCATGGAGACACTGTGGTCATGGTAGGTTTCATTAGCAGTGTTTGGTTTTATTGGAGTCGATGTTAGTGGTGGTGGCAATGGCAGGCTGGCGTCAAGATTCACATCAACCAAAGTGACCGAATTTTGGTCATGCAAACTTGATCCCGGTTGTTCCTGTGCATGTTGTGTTTCTGTATCATCCTTGGAACTGGTACTGTATGTATGATCCTTATACACATTCTCAGGTGTTTCTGGCCACTGGCATGCAAAATCATACATATCAACACAACACTGCACGGCAATGCTCCTGCTTCTGATACCCTGATGATGGCCTAATGTGCTTCTTTCAGAGGACACAATGGGCTCAGTATTCGTTACCTAATAGGGTGAACAGGAAAGGAAATCAGTTAGCATACACTGTGACTGGGAAGCACAGGAAGACATATCAAGAGAGCTTTCAGACAAGATAATATGTTGGGGTCTGTGTGTCTATGTGGTTGTTTGTGTGTGTGGAGGCTGTGTATTGTTTCAAAGAAGAACAAAGGTGAAGAATGCTGTTCTTACTGTAGATGGTAGAATACCATACAATGACATGTCAAGTGTGGTACAACAGCATTGTGACAAGGTTACCAGTACTTATACAGCAGTGATGTGGTAAAAACACTGTTTAGAGGACTGTGTGTGACCAGTCATACAAAGCAAGGATACTGTTGTGCAGCAAGGTTTAATTGTTATCAAGTGTCAGCACTATGGCAGTTGTACACTGTGTCTGTTAGCAAGTGAACCTCAACATACAACAATATCCAAGGTAGTGCAGACAACGGAGAAAACACAGTCCTTCACATGTGTGCAAAGCAACTTGGGACTACATTACAAATGCTTACAGCTCATAGGAAATGGGTTTCACAACTGTACATGCCCTACAGTGGTTCTGCTATTGGATAGCCAGTATTCAGATATAGTTGACAACACTTTCCTGACAGTAATAATGTGTGTCACTTACTTTGGTAAATAGCCTGAGTCCATGTCTGCTGAGCAGTTGATGTTGTCTGGCTTCATACTGCCTGAACGTTATATGACATCACAATCTACGTTCCATGCCATTAAGATGAATGGCATACAGTGTGAGTCTGTGCTGTCAAACAATGTCTTATTGATATGAAACTGCAGAACCATGCCTGCTGAGGAGAGTGGAATTCAATATACATTTGAGGACACCCCCAAGGTACATTCTTTAGTTAGCATGAAATCATCACAGCATAGTCAGAATACATAAGTGCCATAAAAAAACAATGGAAGGATAATGGAACAACAAATATGGGGGAGCATTATGAGTCATTGTGCTGTACTCACCGGCAGGAGGGGGAAAGGCTAAGCAGGGAGAAGAGGTAGCAGAAGTGGAAATCACAGCAGAGAGAGTGAGGGAAGCCCTCAGGTACCTTAAGACGGAGAAAGCACTGGAGCCGATACATTACATCCCAGAGTGCTGAAGTAACTTGTGGATGTCCTGGCGAAACCCCTAGCAGAGCTTTTCACCATCTCTCTGAGGACAAGGTGGGTGCCCCAGTACTGGAAGGTGGCGCATATAGTGCCTATCCACAAGGGGGGAGCAAGGGAGATGGCAGAGAACTACAGGCATGTCAGCCTGACATAGGTGTTGGTCAAGGTGATGGAGGGCATTGTCAAGGAGAGGCTGGGGGGGGACCTGGAAAAGTCAGGGTGCCTGGACGATAGACAGCATGGATTCATCCCGGAAATCATGTCAGACAAACCTTGTGGAGTTCTATGACTGGGTGACGAGTGCCTTGGACCTGGGTAGAACAGTGGGCGTCCTCTTTCTACACTTCAGCAAGGCATTTGACTCTGTTCCTCAGAGGCTTGTTGGATAAGCTGGGAGAAATGGGGTGGGGAACCAGATGATGAGATGGATAGGAATTGGCTCCAGGACCGCACTCCAGAGGGTCGAGTTGGTGGGATAGTCTCATCCCCAAGGAGGTTCATTAGTGGGGTCCCACAGGGATCAGTCCTTGGGCCCTTCCTGTTCAACTCCTACGTCTGTGACATAAGGAAAGGTATCAGGAGTGAGATGAGTTTCTTTGCAGATGACTCGAAACTGGTGGCGGTGGTGGATGGGGAGGATGGGAGGGTGGCCCTACAGGGGGACCTTGAGGCTCTGGAAAGATGGCCTAGAAAGTGGAAGCTGAGGTTCAATGCAGGGAAATGTGAGGTACTGCACTTGGGGGCAAGAAACCCGGGCCAAGTGTACACCTGGGGGGGGACATGCTACAAGTCTCGATGGATGAGAGGGACCTGGGGGTGGTGGTGGATGTCAAGATGAACAACTCGGAGACTTGTAGGAGGGCAGCAGCCAAGGGCAACAGGATGCCGGGATGCATCGCTAGGGGGATCACCTTCAGAAGGAGGGAAGTGATACTCCCTCTGTATAACTGCTTGGTGAGGCCGCACCTCGAGTACAGCATGCAGTTTTGGAGGCCACACTTAAAGAGGGACATTAAACTACTGGAGAGGGTCCAGAGGAGGTCAACCAAAATGATTTGGGGCTGGGGGGACAGGACCTATGAGGAGAGGATCGAAGAGCTAAATATGTACACATTGGAAGAGAGAAGGGACCGGGGGACATGATAGAGGTCTTCAGGTACATGAAGAGGTAAATAGGGGAGGAGAAGTCAGGGTGCGTTGAAGAAAGGAGGAGGGGGCCACTAGAGGGCAGGGGTGGAAGCTGGAGGGGGGAAGATTCAGGGGAGAAAGGAGGAGGTGCTACTTCACTGAGAGGGTGGTGGAGCCATGGAATACACTGCCTAGCGGGCTGGTGGAGGCAGAGACGGTGTAGGGTTTCAAGAGGGGGTGGGACAGGTACAGGGGAAGGGTTCTGGAAGCAAAATGCAATGCAGCGAGAATATCCAGAATTGGGAAGGGAGAAGCCAGAGAAGGTGAGGGGGGCAGCAAGGTCAGCTCACAGGGTGGGGGCTGACCAAACGAGCAGACGCGAAAGACCGTTAGGCCTATTCTGCTGGAATTTTAGTATGTTAGTATGTTAGTACTGTTGACAGCAAAATGGTGTCACAGCTACAGCAGAACAAGCATATTCAAGGCATGGAATTATACTGTATGTGCATGCATGAGAAAAGTGAGTAATGCACTGTTCTATGATCGGCCCCTTTGCAGCACTGTTTGACTGGACACACATGGTCACATGCTTGAGGTAGTGTTGATGAGCTGTGGCCATCAGTTACATAACTAACATGGTTGTTTAATTCAACATATGCACTGGTTCCTTCTGGTCAAGTCTCAGAACAGTAGGATAATTATCTGCATTGACATCAATTTAGACTGTCCAAGTTCTGAGCTCCACTCATGGAAGATGGAGGGAACAGAACCTTAACGTAACCGAGGACGTCTCTGTTGTTCTCCATCTGTAAAGCAAACAACAATACAGGCATCAGACATTACAACACATATCGTGATATCTCTGTACTGTTACACAACACACACGCACACAGACATTCACCAGACACACACACACACACACACACACTCACACACAGCACATTGCAGCTGGTTCCACAACCAGCAGCAGAAGACAGAGATTGGTCACACACAGATACAGTGGTGAGCAATCATATCCACTGAAATTGCCGCCTTTAGGAACAATGTCTGATCAACATTGTAATAAGCCTCTGTACCACGGCAAGGTAGCCAGGCCTCACAGAGGTCCATTCACATCGTCATCCTGACATGCCATCCACCACACAGTTCTGGACACTGTGGCCCGCCAGCGACTGACTCGCACGACTAGTACAATACCAGGCATACAGACAGACACACACGCACACAGACATACAGCAGACACACATGAACACAGACATACACCAGACACACACACACACACACACACACACACAGCACATTGCAGCCGGTTCCACAACCAGCAGCAGAAGACGGAGATTGGTCACACACAGATTCAGTGGTGAACAATCATACCCACTGAAATTGCCCGGCCTTTAGTAACAATGTCTGATCAACACTGTAATAAGCCTCTGTACCTCGGCAAGGTAGCCAGGCCTCACAGAGGTCCATTCACACGGTCATCCTGACATGCCATCCACCACACAGTTCTGGACACTGTGGCCCACCAGTGACTGACTCGCATGACTAGTACAATACCAGGCATACAGACAGACACACACACACACACAGACATACAGCAGACACACACGAATACAGACATACACCAGACACACACACATAAACACGCATACAGACATACACCAGACACACAAACACACACACGCACACAGAGCACATTGCAGCCGGTTCCACAACTAGCAGCAGAAGATGGAGATTGGTCACACACAGATTCAGTGGTGAGCAATCATACCCACTGAAATTGCCCGGCCTTTAGTAACAATGTCTGATCAACATTGTAATAAGCCTCTGTACCATGGCAAGGTAGCCAGCCCTCACAGAGGTCCATTCACACGGTCATCCTGACATGCCATCCACCACACAGTTCTGGATACTGTGGCCCACCAGTGACTGACTCACACGACTAGTACAATACCAGGCATACAGACAGACACACACACACACACACACACACAGACATACAGCAGATACACACGAACACAGACATACACGAGACACACACACACAGCACATTGCAGCCGGTTTCACAACCAGCAGCAGAAGACGGCGATTGGTCACACACAGATTCAGTGGTGAGCAATCATACCCACTGAAATTGCCCAGCCTTTAGTAACAATGTGTGTACCATGGCAAGATACTGGCTCTTTTTCAAGGCAGCAAGTAAGTAAGAAGCATGCACTATGACACACCACAACCTCACCTCAGGTACTGCATCCTTGTGCGACATATTTTGTGATATACACTTGGGCAACACTTGAACCCATGGTTCCACCAACAATCAGCCAACACAAGTAAATCCCCCACCCCACCCACCCACACAAGTAGACACCCCAAAAAATAAATAAATAAAAAGATACTCACTTTCACACAAGGTGGGTAATGAGACACAGAAGTCATCAGGCAGGAAATGAGAAGAGCAGACAACATCATTTCTTCTGGGACTAAAGTTCAGTATGTCATATTCATTTTTTCCCATAGCATGTAGCCAATGATGCTGCAATGTAGGATCACTGGGGAGCCTATGAAAGGAGAGTTTCAGACCACAGTTTTTCTTACCTGTTGTGTTACCACAACCCTGTACCATACATGTTGGCATGTTTATATGTGATATAAAAAGTTGTACAGGCAACACAACAAATTACTATGAAATTTCTACAGATGTCAACATACAGACTAGCCACAGAGCAGTTGTACCAGCAATAAAAAAAAAACAAGACACCAGTGCAGTTTTGAGAAATACAGTTTTTTATTGGTGGAAAATAAATACATGTAACCAAAACTTCATATGAGCAGGAAAACAGAGGCTCACTACTTGATGACAGCCACCAAATGGTGGAAGAACAGACATCACCATAGCAACAGAACACAACTGCATTATGATACAGTTCACAAGGACTTCACACTGCGTGTAAAACCTCCCAAACAAGTGACTGAACTGCACCTGTAAACATGTATCCTTTGCAGTGTCAAGCTACTTCGCACAAGCAACACACCAGAAGCGCTGCAGAGTGGCGGGAGATGAATGCCGACTGAGGAAACAGGCATGTCACTTGGGGGGGGCACATGAACAGCAGTAACTCGGCACAAAGGAATTCAAAATAGCGACAGGCAGAGGTACAAAAGCAGGATCCGGTACACAGCAAAACAACGACTGCATATGGACAACCAATGATTTTGTAGGGACAGCAGAATATGTCAGTGTCGGAGGCCTCTCTCTAACCTCCAGCCGTGGCTGCATACTGTCAACGAGGCAAGTGCACAACAATACAGACGATGCAGCTATAATCATCTGCTACAGAATTGAAAAAAACGTTGGTGTGCCTTCAGAATTGCTTTCAGGTATGTGGGGGTTACTGTGCTTTTGCGGACATGTACTCTTCCGACCAAACACAGTAACCCCCCCCACACACACACACACAGAAAGCCACATTCTGATGCACACCAACTTCTTTTTTTTCATTCTCTAGCACCTGATCAAAGTTCCATTGTCCATATTGTTCAGCACATCCATCGTTGACAGTTTGTTGCCATGGCTGGAGGATAGAGAGAGAGGATTCCCACACTGACAGGTGCAACAGCACAGCAAACAAACATCTTAGAAGCACAGCACCAGGCTTTCTAGTGTGGCACCGCAGTGCGTGGCTACGATTTTAAAGTTACCCATGACCTCCACTGCTTCATGCACGAGCACGCAAATGCAGGAGAGGCAGCAGACCATCTCAACATGGCATAGATCTTTGCAAGGAACCACACATCATGGCATACAGCACAGTAAGTGCAGAAAACTGTCAGATACATGTTTAATAACCGATAATTCAGAGATAACTAATCCAGAGACATAGACTATGGGCATACAATCTACATGATAACTGCTGTTCTCCTTTAAGAAAGCCATTACAATAAAAGTTCACATCACTTAAGAAACCCTGTTGAGCTGGTGAGAATTTCTCAAATAGGCCAGTTATGTCACACTGATGAAGGCATCCTAGTCCCCCACTGCTACAGAAGGTACCAGCAATTGATGAAATATTTCAGAATACAATACTTATACTTGGTACAATATTTGATTTTGAAGACAGAAGAAGGTGTTTGCCCATTTAGTCCATCTCCCACTCCTAGTGGGCAAAGTTCCAATCCCTGTTCTTGAGAATATATTCGTCAATCTTTTTCTTGAATATTTAAAAGGATTCTGCCTCTCCCACTTCCCTTGGTAGAATATTCTAACTTCTTACGGCCATATGTCGGCTGCCAGTATAGCCTAGAGGTTAGAAGGAGGTGTGAACAAGCTTGGTACATCCAGCAGGCCAGACCTGAGTTTGATTCTCACAACTTCCACTTGCATACTGTGTGACTCTGAGCAAGTCACTTAACCTCCCAGTGCTCCCAGGTCGCCCCTGAAACAGGCACTTGTGCCTAGTGGGCCTTACCTGGTTATCAAAGACTAAAAAATAAATAAATATGTGTAAAGAATGATTTTCTATTATTCTAATGTACATGTTCTTCCTTTAGTTGCTTATTATGAGATCTTAAGTATATTCCTCTATCTTTATGTTCTATACCAAATTCTGCCATTGGTTATTTATTTTGGGGGGCTGGAATATATACAAGTTGGGTTACTGAAGTTTATTCAACAGTCAGGATGTGTTGGGGATATAAACCCATAAGGTGCAGTTACTCAGAGGCCCATCTGTGCGACCTCTGGCCTTTTGCGCTCCCCTCTTTACCTGTGAAGATATATGCGAGATGCAGGGCTTTGAGGATCGCATGTGGGCAGAGGTCAGGGTGGAGAGCTGTACAAGTGACTGCTGGGGAGTCAGTGAGTGGGGTGGTGAGACCCAGGGGGTGCCCTGGGGTGAAATGGGTACTGGAGAGGGGTCCTCCCTGTTTGGTCCCTATACCCAAGGGCTCCACTTCAGATAGTGGGCAGATGGTTGTTGGTCCAGCAGCTCCCATTCATCTAACCTGGGCTTTGCTTTGCAATGCCAGGTCGATGAGGAACAAGACTGCTATAATAGTGGACTTGGTTTCCTTGGTAGACCTGGCAAACATCACAGAGACCTAGCTGGTTGAAAGTGCTGCCCCCATTTTAGAAGCAGCAGTCCTGGCCAGGTACTTTGTGATACACACCCCGAGGAAGGATCACAGAGGTGGGGAAATGGCCATTTGTTTTAAAGCCAGTCTGGACCTCACAGTGCTACCAGTGGGTTTGAGAGTGTTGCCATGTTGAGGGGGGTCCTGGCACAGGCTACAAGATTCTTTTAATATACCGGCCACCAGGTGGGGAAAAGGAATTCCTGCAGGAGGTCTGGGACTTTGTTGCCACCCTTGTGTTGGAATCCCCCAGATGATTAATTCTGGGGGATTTCAATGCCTGGGTCAATGGCAAACTCTTGTCTTTTGGTCATGACCTCCTGCAGAGTATGGAAGTCCTGGGCCTGTCACAGGTTGTCACCACAGTGACCCACTCACATGGTCACACATTGAACCTGGTATTCACACTGGGTCTTGGACTCGATGACCTCATGATTGATCCAGTTGCTTGGTCAGATCATAGCACCATGAGGTTCATGTCTGGAGACTCCCTGAGGTCAGTTTTCTGTGGAGATGGTCCAGTACCACCCTTTTTTGGGGATTATCTCCAACAGGACTACAGGCGGTGCTGGACCTTTCGGGTTGGAGACTGTGTGCACAATGGGTGTGGAGGAGGCAGTAGCAGCCTATAATAGGGCTGTCACTGCAGCCTTTGACTGTATTGCACCTGTCCTATGTCTGGCATATATCTACTTGCTGGAGGTTCCCTTGGTTTCATGGGGAACTCAGGGAGTTAAAAATAAAGGGCCAGAGATTAGAGCAATGCTGGAGGAGGTCAGGACTGATGGAGGATAAATTGGCTTTGAGGTCACATTATGGTGACTGTCAAAGGGCAATCTCCCATAAAAACGCAGATTTTCTGTCAAGGGAGATTGCTGTGGCAAGGAACAGACCAGCTCAGTTTTTCCATATGGTGGATGGGATGTTGCATCCAGCCTGTCTCCATACTGGAGGAGCAAATTCAAGAATGTGGTGCAATGAGTTTGCTTTGTTCTTTGCTGACAATGTGTCCTCTATCAGGCTGAGATGTTATTATAAGCCTTTGTTCCGACAGAGATCTCCTCCAGTGTCACTCAAAGAGCTTGTGGGATCAGATCAATGATGTGCCGGAGCACCCCTCTTGTGTGGGGTGAGTTTGATCCAGTTGGAGTGGATGAGGTAGTCGAGATAGTTTTGAGTCTGCGACCAACCTATTGTGACCTAGACCCAAGTCCAACTCGACTTTTGGTTGGTTGCATTGTCCTGATTGGATCTGTGGTTGCTGAGATCATTCTGTATTCTTTGAGGAATGGGGTCTTTACTAAGGCCTTGAAAGAGGCCTTAGTGAGACCCCTTCTGAAGAAACCATCATTGGACCTGGCGTGTCTCACCAACTACAGACCAGACTCAAACCTCCCATTTTTAGGGAAGGTTATAGAAAAAGTGGTAGCCATCCAGCTTGAGACCCATCTCACCTCCTGTGCACCTTTTGAGCATTTCCAATCTAGATTTAGACCTGGGCACAGCACAGAGACTGCCCTGGTAAAGGTGTCAAACAATCTCCTTATAGTGAGAGATAAGGGAGAGTATACCATCCTTGTTTTTCTGTATCTCACTGTAGCATTCGACACCATGGACCATGAGGTGTTACTGGACTGACTGTGGAACTGGTATGGACTAACTCGCAATGTCATCAGCTGGTTTAGGTCCTACCTCATGGGTAGGGTGCAGAGGGTGATGATGGGGTTATCCTCATATAGCCTGATGCCCCTACACTGTGGAGTTCCGCAAGGATCAGTTCTGTCACCCCTGTTGTTCACGGTGTATATGCTTCCATTAGGAGACATTATCAGGTGGGATGGGCTGGGTTTTCATTGTTGTGCTGATGATACCCAGCTATACTTGTCCTGTGCACCTGGAAACCAGATGGTGGCCTCCGTGTTTAACACCTGCCTGGACAAGATCCAAAATTGTATGGCTCAAAACTGGCTACAACTCAACCTGGACAAGACAGAGGTACAGGTAATGGACCCTGGTTGTCGACTAGATGGGGGAGGGTTGGGGAATGATCCTGGTTTGATACTGGGAGGTGTTCCCTTGATCTGGGTGTGGTCCTTTATGATGGTCTGACATGTGATACTCAGGTGTCATCCATTGCCCAAAGTGGCTTACACCATCTCAGGAACATTGCCCAGATCTGAGCCCTGATACCAGCTGACAACCTCGCAACTCTTGTGCATGCCTTCATCACATCTAGATTGGATTACTGCAATGATCTTACCTTGGGCTATCTGGAGGCAATCTCCACCATCTGCAGTTGGTGCAGAATATGGTGGCCAGGCTGTTGACTAGGGCTTCGAGATTTGATCATGTTATGCCTGTCCTCTGCGGACTGCACTGGCTGCCAATAAGATGGAGGATTGCCTCCAAGATCAGATTACTGACCTATAAAGCCCTGCAGAGCTGGGGATCAGACTATCTGCAAGACCTCCTTGTTCCTCACTGCCTGGCTTGCACTCTTCATTCCTCCCAGGGTTGTCTCCCGGTGGTCCCCAGGGCCAAGTTGCAGCAATCTGGAGATTGTGCTTGCTCCATTGCCACACCAGCCCTGTGGAATTCACTTCCAGTCCATTTGGGGGAGGCACCCTCGGTGGAAACCTTTAAAAAAGGGCCAAAAACATTTTTATTTAATAAAAAAAAAAATTTTATTTTATCAAGTTTATGACTTAAATAATATATAATCACTGAAGGTCTTATACTATACTGACTGTCATATTTTATGTGACAGATAGATTTTAAACATTGTTTAATATTCTGCAATGTGTTGTTGTAAATCTTGGTTGTAATTTATTGATAATGATGTTTTAAGAAGTTGTTCGGCACTCCAAGCCTCCAGGAAAGGGTGCTCTATAAATAAAGTATCTATCTATCTATCTATCTATCTATCTATCTATCTATCTATCTATCTAGTTTACTATCCCCTAGAGTGTGGTAAAGCTATAACAGTGTTGAGAGTTGACAGTGCAGAAGCAGTTAGAGATCTACAAAAAGAGCACCACAGACTAAAAAGATGGTCTAACATCTGGCAGCTGAGGTTTAATGTGGAAAAGTGCAAAGTGATGTAACTGGGAAAAGGAAATCCTAAGACAGATTTGCTCTACGATGCTGGTTCAATAACACTTTTGTTGACTGGCATCACAGTGACAGGATTTATGTCAACTGCAAGTTGCAGTTGACATAAATCCTGATTATCTCCCAGTACGTTTTTTCATCAGGGAGCTTTGCCCCTCCAACCCCCATGTGGGGGGCTCTGCCCCTACACTCCCCATACTATAGATTATCAACTCTGAGTCAGTGTTGATTCAGGGAAGGGGTGAAGGACCTGGAGACAGTGTGCGTCTGTCTCAGGTGCACCAACACAGTGACCTGTCGGCGAACTGTAGATTTTGTCGACAAGGGTGTAGGTTGCTGTGTTGGTGTCGCTGACCGTGGCACATACCAGACATACTATTGGCTCAGTGTGGTCACACTAAGTATCTCACAAGAAGAAAGGGACTTGGGGGTCATCATATGTGACACTCTCAAGCAATCAAGCCAATGCAACAAAGCATATAGCCAGGCAAATAGAATGCCGGGGTGTGTAGGAAGGGGATTCGACAGCAGGAGAAAGAAGATGATTCTCCCCCTCAGTAGGTCCCTGGTGAGGCCTCACCTGGAGTATTGCATCCAGTTTTGCAGCCCTCACCTTAGGAAGAACGAAGATAGGCTGGAAGCTGTACAGAGAAGAGCAACAAAGATGATTCAAGAGCTCCCAGGGCTCTCGTATGAGGATCACCGAAGGTTATGAAACATGTACTCGCTCAGGATGAGGAGAGAAAGAGGAGATATGATTGAGACATTCAAATTCATGAAAGGTATAAAAAGGGAACCCTATACAGAGCTATTCAACAGGACAGACAGCTCAACTACTAGAGGTCATGAATGGAAGTTGCAGGGAGGGAGGGCGCTTTAGGAGGAATCTAAAGAAACATTACTTTACTGAAAGAGTCATGGAACCATGGAATAGCCTGCTTTCTGAGGTAGTGGGAGCTAAGATCATAGCAACGTTCAAGCTTGGGTAGGACAGAGCAAGGGAAAGCTCTGTAACAAGAATGGACACATACAATAATAGGTCCCTATCTCTTTTCAAATGTGACCTCCAGAAGGGAGTGCCATTGTCCACAAGTGTTCTTACATATCTCTTATAAAGAGTCATTATACACTGCTCTGTTATGGTAATGAAGGATTTTTTATGCAACAAATTAATCTATTTGCTTTTACAGTTACCCTTTTACATAGTTTTTTTTTACATGGGAGAAGCTGTGACTTATTAATATTCCCAAGTCTCTCTTAGTATCTACTTTTTTAGTATTTTTGCTTCTGTGTTGTATTCTTTTATTGGGTTGTTTCATCCCAGCTGCAACACCATGCATTCATCTGTATTAAACTTCATTTGGTAAGTATTCGCCCAGAGTCCAGTCTCTTTTAGGCCCTTGACTAGTGATTCATATCCACCTGCCTCCCTAACTCATTGTCATCGGCAAATGTTTAATCCAGTTTTTAACATTGGTATGCATGTCACTGATGTACAAAGAGAAAAGTGTGGGTTCCAGAACAAACTCCTGGGGAATCCCACTCATAACTTGCCCCAAATCTAATAGTGTATTTTTTATTCTAACATGTCAAATTCTATTTTCCAATTATGTATTTACCCATGTTGTTATTTTATGATCGTTCCCCCTAATCTCCAGCTTCTTAATACCCGAATACCAGTGAAGAGTTGTCTGGTCATCACAAATAGTAATAAACAATTCTGTCATTAAAGGGGAGAACATAAAGGGAAAAGGGTGGAAATACAGTAATAAAAAAGTTATCTTTTTTCCTTTTTTTAGTTGAATACCTGTTTCTTTGGGGTTGGATAACTTCAGTATGGTATAATAGAGTCTCATGATCAGAAGCCTAGTAGATTTCTCCTGTATCATTTCTGTGACTATGTTTTTTTAAACATTTATATTGAAACATAGAAACATAGAATTTGATGGCAGATAAGGACCACTTGGCCCACCTAGTCTGCCCATTTTCCTACCTAACAGATAAGCTGCAGATCCTAGTTAACCAACAGCTTACTTCCTTCTACCCCCCACTAGGACTGCCTTATGTCTGTCCCATGCATTCTTAAATTCCCCACTGTTCTTGACTCCACAACCTCCTCAGGGAGGCTGTTCCATGCATCCACAACCCTCTCTGTGAAAAATACTTCCTCACATTACCTCTGAGCCGTCCCCCTCTATCTTCAAATTGTGCCCCCTTGTTCTTGCACATCTCTTTTTCTGAAAGATGCTACCCTCTTGGACTTTGTTGATTCCCTTGAGGTACTTGAAAGTTTCTATCATGTCCCCTCTCTCCCTTCTTTCCTCAAGGGTATACATATTAAGCTCCTTTAGTCTTTCTTCATATGTCTTCTGGTGCAGACCCTGCACCATTTTGGTTGTCCTCCTCCTCTGGACAGCCTCCACTCTGTCTATGTCTTTGCAGACATGGGGTCTCCAGAACTGCACACAGTACTCCAGATGGGGTCTCACCAACTGTCTGTACAGAGGGATAACAACTTCCTGTTTTCTACTATTGATGCCTCTCTCTATGCATCCCAGTATCCCCCAGCCTTCCTTACTGCCTTCTCACATTGCTTGCCCACCTTTAGGTCAACTGATATAATTACCCACAGGTCCTTTTCCATTTTTAGTGTTGTCAGTATCTTACCCCCCATTGTGTACTTTTCCCCTGGGTTTTTGTTTCCTAGGTGCATTACCTTGTACTTCTTTGCATTGAATATGAGCTGTCATACATTTGACCATTCCTCCAACCTTGCCAAGTCCCTTCTCATCCTTTCCACTCCATCTTATGTATCAACCCTGTTGCAGATCTTTGTGTCATCTACAAAGAGACATACTTTTCCTTCTAGTTCCTCTGCAATGTCACTTATAAAGACATTAAAAAGGACCATTCCCAGTACTGAACCCTGTGGTACCCCACTAGTAACCCTCCTTTCTTCAATGTGGACTCCATTTACTACTACCATTTGCGTCCTGTTGTCTAGCCAATTTTTTATCCAGGCTACCACCTTGGAACTCACTCCAAGGCTGGCTAACTTGCGTATTAATCTTTTGTGTGGGACTGTATCAAACGCCTTGCTAAAATCTAGGTAGGCCATGTCCACAGCCCCTCCCTGGTCTACTACTTTGGTCACCCAGTCAAAGAAATCTATTAGATTCGTCTGACATGACCTTCCCATTGTGAATCCATGGTGCCTTGGGTCCTGTGCCTCACTGGCCTCTAGGTACTAAACAATTCTTTCCTTCAGAAAGTGATTCCATCATTTTCCCTACCACTGAGGTCAAACTAACTGGTCTGTAGTTTCCTGCCTCTGTCCTGCTCCCACTTTTGTGAAGAGGATTCAAATCCACCCTCCTCCAGTCCTCAGGTACCACCCCAACCTCCCATGATCTGTTAAAGAGAGTAGTCAGCGGTGTCACTAGTTCTACCCTTAGTTCTTTTAGAATTCTTGGGTGAATCCCGTCAGGCCCCATTGCTTTGTCCACCTTCAATTTTAGTAGTTCTTTCAGAACCCTTTCTTCTGTAAATGGACTGGTATCGACCCCTGTCTTCAGAGTGTTTCTCTTGTTTGGTTTAGGTACCTCCCCCCCCTCCTCTTCCTTTGTGAATACTGAGCAGAAATATTCATTCAGTATCCCTGCTTTTTCACTGTCACCCTCTACCCACATTCCCTCCCCTTTATTAAGCCTCAGTATCCCTCCTTTGGTCTTTCTTCACTCCCTAATGTACCTATAAAATGTCTTATTCCCTTTCTTAACAGAGTTGGCTATCCTTTCCTCAATTTGGGCCTTTGCTATTCTGACTGCTTTCCCAGCCTCTTTCTGCTTTAACTGATAAAGTTCTCTGTCCTGCTCCTTCTGTTTTTCTTTATAGTTCCTGAATTCTATCCTTTTCTCCTTAACCTTCCCTGCCACCTCTTTTGAGAACCATAGCATTTTTTTCCTTAGTTGTGTTTTGTTGATTTGCTTTACACAAAGGCTTGTTGCCTCTATGATGGCTGTTTTGATTACTCCCCATTGTTCCTCCACCCCTCCTTCTTGCCTGTTTGCTAGTGCTTTTCTGAGGCACTCTCTCATTTTCCCAAAGTCAGCCCTCCTAAAGTCCAATACTCTTGCTTTTGTATGGCTTGATTGTATGGCTGTGTTTATCGTGAACCACCACTGTTTGGTGGTCACTTGTTCCCAGATGGCTACCCACTTCTAAATCTGAGATTCTTTCTCCTCCCCATTTGAGAGTACCAGGTCTAAGACTGCTCCCTCCCGAGTGGGTTCCAATACTAGCTGTCTGAGGCATGCCCTCTGTAGGGCATCAAGAATGACCCTGCTCTTGGATGTGCCTGCAGCAAAGATGTTCCAGTTAACATCTGGCATATTCAGGTCCCCCATCAACAATATCTCCCCTTTTTCTGCCATTCTAAGGAAGCCTTCTGTCATTTCCTTGTCCATTCCTTCCCCCTGAGATGGGGGTCTATATACAACCCCCATGCGAATTGTGGTGATATTTCCTGTCTCCAGGGTGACCCAGAGTGCCTTTTCTTCTCCCTGTTTACTCTTTAGTTCTGTTGCTTTGATCCCTTTCTTTACATAGAGAGCTACTCCTTTTCCTCTTTTACCCTCCCTGTCCCTCCTGTAGACTGTGTATGCTGGTATGTTGACATCCCAGTCATGGTTCTCTGTGTACCATGTTTCTGTGACTGTCATAATATCCAGGCAACCCTCGTCCATCAAGGCCACTAGGTCAGGGAGCTTGTTGCACAGACTATGGGCATTGGTACTCATCACCCTCCACTTTTTGATGGCCTTACCCATTTTAGCCCCATTCCTGTCCTTACTGTCTTTGCCTTTTTTTAAATTTACCTCTGTCCTGCTCCTTAATGACTTCTCTACCTTGGTGTTTACCTCACTAATTACCGTGTTTTGTGGGGAGAGGCTGGGATTTCCCTGCTCCTTTTCAGTGTCTCCCCTCGGCTAGTTTAAATGCTTGCCAATGAAGCATTTAAACCTCTCACCTAGGATCCTGGTCCCCCAGACAGATGCAGACCATCGCACCAGTATAGGTCTGCATCCCTCCAGGTGAAAGAATTAACACAACAATACAATACAAAATTGGGAACAATACATTACAACTGATTGTGAAGCAATATATAGTTCATGTCTGGACACTTCATAGTAGCAACAATATTTCATAGAAAAGCAGGAAAGCAATATTATAGTCAGTTTATATGTAATGGTCTGAGTCAAGCGGCATTAAAGAATGCACTGATAGGGACATAAGCAAAGTTAACACTTGGGAAGAGGAAAATGACCTGTGCTCCCTCTAAGCTGTGGCCACCCAGAATCAAAGAAAGAGTCGCTCACTAATGAAGCAGTGGCGCATATGATGTGCTGATAAAACTCTAGCAAACTGCCTTACAGAGTGGCTACAGTGAATTATCTTTACTTCTTTCAGACTATGGTCTTTCTCCCCCCACTGCACCCCACTACACTTAACTACTGTATTTCCTGATGAATTAAACTTGAACTTGAACTAACCATTGCTTTGCCATGGACTGACATATCAGTCCAGAATTTCTTTACATTCCACTTAAGTCAGAAGCCTAAGGCTTAAAGAGTGCTATACTCACTCAGTCACTGCTATGTTCACATAGACACACACACACACACACACACACACACAAACGCATTGCATTGTGAGTATGTTGGTAAGGTACTCTGAGTCATAAGTAACAGTTATTGAATGGAAGCTCCCAGTTCCCATGGTAGTCTGTGAGATATGGGATGTGGGATCATGTACCAGGCAGTGTGTGCTCTGAAGTTTTTATTGTAGCCGTTGTTTGCTTGCCTCTTGGATGTATTAGCAGTTGCATAAGTAAAGGTGGTGCTTAGTTATAAAATTCTAACAGAATCCTTTATTTTGAATACTACAAAGCAAGACAGATTGCATCTGACTACTTGGCCTGCAGAAATCTGAAGATACTAAGATCAAATAATTTAAAGTACACTGCTGTAAACTATGCAATTGTGTCTAGTGTCCCAGGTAGCTACAGGCTGCAGTGTGTTGATGTCTGGAAATTTCAGTAAATTAATATTAAAAATACAAAGTTTTTTGTTGTTTTAGAAGGTTCTTTCTCTGATGGTGTCCTTTGATTTTAATGGGTGAAAGAGAAGGTGTAATGGATCTGGCACAGGGAAATAAGTAATAAAATGGAGTGCCATTTCAATTAGATTAATAAGGTTCTCATTGTTTGGAGGGGGTCCTTTATCTGCTGATGTTTTCTGACTTTGATGAGGTAAAATTTTTCTGCTGGTGTTCCCTGACTTCAATCTACTTAAAGAGAGGGAGAAATATATGGTGTAAGTGTAGGTCATAGATCAGTATGTATTATACAATGGCAAGAAAGAATAAAGTTTTCTGATTGGTCAGTCTGGAACTGGAGCCGTGATGTTATCCTGGCATAACATCACGGCTCTACTCCCAGCACAATGATGACCGCATCTAGTGCAAAAAAGAAACATTGTGCTGCTGCCTGCGAGCAGCATCTCCAGCCGCCACTTAGCTGTTTTGCTTGTCGCCCTACTCGCTGCTACCTCGCACAGCATAAATCCCGACCAGAAAAGCAGACAAAAAAGAAATGTATCAAGGAGCACACATGTCTTAGTATCCCATTTTTTTTGAATGGATAACCATGGTACTGAAATGCAAAAAACTTCATGCTGACCAGAAAAACCTAAAACAAGCGAGTGCCCAACAGCGTCATTGGTCACAGCATGCGCTCGCTCGTTGTACTAAAAATCATGCTGTTCTTCCTCTCCTTAAAAAATACATTTCAATACCTTTCCTCTCCTGGTACAGACATACCCTGACTGTACCGGGAGAACCTAAACAAGACCAAAAATTAAAAAAACAAATGTCAGGATGAGGGTGGGTTGGGGATTCTCACCAAAAGACATGACCACTGATAACCACTCACCTCTCATCAGTCTTCACCCGGTTCCCCAGTCAGCTGCAGGATCAAATCATTTAACCTTCTAAATAAAACATTCTCTCCTATCTGTGTGTGTGTGGTGGGGGAGGATCAGTGGAACACAAACCTAGCAAAGTATAAAAAAAAAAATAGCATACACATATACAAAGCAACAATACAGTAGGACTATTTTTCCTCTATGTATACCTACCCACATAAAAAATGACTTAAACATGTTTTAAAATATATTTTAAACAAGTTTTTTTCTTTTTCTTTTTCTCAGTAGAGCCATTGTATAATAGGAATAATGCACTCCAAGGTGTGTGTCGTGCTGGGATAACGTCACTTCTGGGGTGATTAGTCACACTCAGCCGGCGGCCTCGTGCATAATCCCCCCAAGCGTGATGTTATCCCAGCATGACACATACCCTGTCGTGCATTATTCCTTTAATAACACTAAGGATGTTCACAGAGTTATAAGAAAAACAGAGGATAAAGTTCTGATGGTTAAAAATAAAAAAGAGAAGCTGTGTAGTTTTAAAATAAGGACCACCTCATGTCTGACTGAAAAAGAAATAATAAAGGAAAGCAAATTTGTGTGCAGATGTGGGGAGGGACATAAAGGGTCATCTCTTGCTAATTTTTAAAGCATAAAAAATGATGGGAAAGGCACTTTTAACAACTGAGGCTGGGGGGAATGCTACAATAAAAATATTAAGGCAAAGGCTATCTATCAGTTCATAATTACTGTGGATTTGCAGTCATTGGAAATATCTGGTTAAGAGAACTGTGTGCTTGTAAGATTTTAAAGGCTTAAGAATGTATTTGTGTTTTATTGTGTCAGGTTTAAAATGGCTAACTAGTAGAGCATTTTACTACATTTCCGAGCATTCTTTTAAAAGCTAGGGGAATTTTATGTAGTTATTTATTTAAAAGCTGGTGACCGGGAAAGGCACACTGAGCCAAAGCTCATTTCCAGGTACGACCCTCGGGGTAGGGGACAATATAGTGGAACAGCATTCATAAACAGTACATCAAAAACAATACCATACAGAAAAATATAGTGGATACATAACAAGTGAAATATATACAGTAGCAGCAGAAAAAAGACTAGATTTGTACAACACATTACAAGTTTAGATAATGTACCACACGTTACAAGCAAAATATATATACAGAGGCAGCAGATTATTTAATTAATACATGTGCAATACAGCACATGGTGGAGAGTACGAGAGCACATGACGGTATGTAGGAAAAAAGTAGTGTAGTGGACAAAGATGAGGATATAGCGTGAGTGTGTGACAAGAAATTCATGCCTGGTGTCTGTGAGGCCTTGGTTGGTAAAGGAAAGCTATAGGACTTTGTAAGGAGGTGATGCTAGGTTGGGAAGGGTGTTGGCGTGGTCTGGGATGGGGAGAAGACATGAACGTATAATGGCGGGGGCAGCTTGGAGCAGGGATTTAAGGGCAAAGAATGTGGGGGAGTGGTGAGTGTCCCAAGGGAGTTGATTCCAGAGGTGTGGGAGACAGTAGAAGAAGGTGGCCTTGCCTGAGTAAGTGTGTGGATGGAGGAGGGAGAACGTATAAGCATGCCAGGATCGGAGGGAGTACATGGAAGATCTAACTGGAGGCAGGCAGGAGTTGAGGTAAGGGGGGTCTCATATCAAAATTTGGAAATGAAAGTGAGGCTATGGATACAGTGCCTAGCAGGTAAACGCATTAGGGAGAGGGAGGAATAGAGGGCGAAGTGGTGAGGGGGGGTGGCAAAAAGACAAAATTAATTTAATAGGGTGTTGAGTCTAGTGAGGGACGTAGTGGGTGTGGAGCCATAGACAATGTCTGCAAAGCCGATAACTGGTAAGATGCTTTTGGTGACTAAATCACAGCTGGTGGATAAGGGGAGGCAGTCCTTGTGGTGTTAGAGGGCTTCTAGTTTAGGTCAAAATTTGGAGCAGATGGAGTCAATGTGGACAGTGAAGTCAAGGTTGCTGTCAAGCCAGACCCCAACATATTTGAAAGCTTTGACTGTGTCTAGTTGAGAGCTATCCAGGGTGTCAAATGCAGGGGTGTTCTTGGATTTGGATAATCTTTGCCTCAATCCAAAGAACATGGAGACTGTTTTTTTGGAGTTTAGTTTGAGCTGATTTTGCCTTAACAATGACTGCACATTATCAAAGTTGCATTGCAGGGGGGTAGCTACATCAGTGGCATCTGGGCCAGAAAGACATATCACAGTATCATCTGCATACATGTGGATTTTGAAGGGAGAACAGACAGATGGGAGGTCATTTATAAAAATCGTGAGTAGGATAGGGCTAAGTATGGATCCTTGGGGAACTCCAGTTTTGATGGGGAGAGGAGGGGAGAGGGAGCTGCCTACTTGAACAGATTGCTTTCTCTTTTGGAGGTAAGATCTGAACCAATCTACGGCAGATGGGGCCAGACCGGAGGAAAGAAGTTTTTGGATCAGGAGATTATGAGAGACAGAGTCAAAGGCCTTTGTCAGATCCACAAAGATGGCAGCAGTGACAAGGCATTTGTTCATTGCTGACTCAATACAGTCAGTGACTCAAAACAGGGAGGAGGCTGTGGAATGCTGCTTCCTGAAGCTTGGCTGGAATGGAGAGAGGCAGTTGGTCGCAGAGAGATGTTCCAGGAGTCTCGAGTAGAAAAGGGACTCCTGGAGTTTGGCGACAGCAGGCAAGAGAGAGATAGATCTATAGCTTCCAGGTGAGGTGGGTCCCCACCTTTATGAAGGGGAAGCACCTTCGCCACTTTCCAGGCCTGATGGATGGTGCTAGTAGTGAGGGAGAGGTTTAGGAGATGAGCGAGGGGGGTGACTATTGTAGGTGCAGAACAATTTTGGGTGTAGGCCATCAGGACTAGTTTTAGTAGGGTTGAATGACATTAGTGCCTTGAAGACTTCTTGGGAGAAAATGGGAGTAAAGATGAAGCCAAGGCCAGAAAGAGAGGGTGATGGACCTGCAGAGGTGGGAATGAGATGGTCAGGGAGGGCACAGGTTGTAAACAAAATGTTAAAGGTATCTGCGATTGAAGCTGGGTCCATGATAGTCAAGCCTTTATAGTTTATAATGAGGGGGGCTTGTGATGTAGGGTGGTCTAGGAGAGAGTGGAGAACTTTCCAAAAGTTATATGGGGAGTTGGATCTAGCCTGCAGCTGGGATTTGAAGAAATTTGATTTGGCAATTCTGATGACCTTGGTGCAGGCATTTCTGTGGAGAAGTGGTGGAAGTAGGGAAGACTTGTAAGTAGCCCAGTATTTATCCTGAGTTCTGCAGAGGGCAAGGAGGTCAGAAGTGATCCATGGGTGGTGGTAGCTCTTCACTCTGGTTTTTTTTAGAGGGGCATGGAAGTTCCAGATACTATTTAGGGTATCAGTAAAGAACTGGTAAGTCAAATCGACATCCGGGGCTATATGTAACAGGTTCCAATCAGCTCATGTCAGGTCCAGTGGTAGGGAGTTATTGTCCAAGGTGCATACTGGGTGATACAATAAGTATTTGTGGGCTGATTGTGGAATGGAGGCTTTCCTTATGCAGAAAGTGATATAATGATCACTAAGAGCATCAGGAAGTACTCTAGCAGATGAGATATGGTGGGGGTGGGAGGTGAGCACCCAGTAGAGGAGAGAGTGGTTTGGAGATTTTGGGTTGAGGCAGGTTGGTTCAGAAATTAACTGACTGAGATTTAGTGATTCCATTTTAAAGGTAGATGATTTGGCAGAGCAGGAGAGCCAATCCAGATTGAAGTCACCGAGCAGGATGAGCTCAGCCTTAACTCAGTGGGATGAGATGGTGGAGATACTCTTAAAAATAGAGCTGCGGGATGCTTTTGGTGCGCTGTATATTACTCCAGTGTAGACTGGGAGGGTGGATGGGAGGGAGAGGCAAACAATAAGGAGCTGATGGGAGGAAAGGTGGGCATCTCGATGGGAGAGACAGCATGTGAGAGACTGCCTGGTATAGATAGCTATGCCACTGTCACACTTACCATGGTCTTGGCAGAATAGGTTGAACTCAGGGATAGAGAGGGATGAGTCTGGGATTCTGGCAGAGACCCAAGATTTGATCACGCACAGAACATCAAGGGAGTGTTGGGTGACCCAGACTTTAAGGGCATCCAATTTGGGCAGGATGCTCCTGGCATTTAGATGGAAGATGCGTAGTCCATTTGGCTGGGCAGAGGAAGTTGGAGTGGGAGAGGGACCTGAATTTATTTTGACATCCCCTGACAGGAGTAGGAGGTGGAGCAAGCAGAGGGAGAAGTGGGGGGGGGTACTTGGACCTTCTGGCAGAGCAAGAATGGGAAGGAGATTTGGAGAGGTGGACACAGCGAAGGAGGACCTAGAAGTTCAGAGAAAAGGAGGAAAGTAGGCTATAGTGAGTAGGTGGAGGCAGAAAGAATGGGGTAGTGGGCAACTGAGATGTACATCGATGTTCGGGGGTGGAGAAGGGGGAGACAAGGGGCCTGGTGGTGTGGAGTTAACTGGTCGGGCTGTGGAAGGGACATGGGGGTAGGTTGTAATTGGGATGACTGGAGAGTGGAATGAAGGGGATAAGTGGGTGGACTGAGATGGTGGGTTTCAAGAAGGGAGGAGAGTAGTAAGGGGGAGGAGGGAAAAGAGGGTCTGCATAAGAGAATGCAGAGCAAGAGTAGTGAAAGCGTGTGCATGTTATCAGGTGAGGAGGAGGCAGGAGAGAGAAACAGGGCTCAAGGCTTATGAGTCAGATGTAAGGGGGGCCTGGGCTTTCAGGGAATGAGAGAGGAGAAATGCCTTATCAGGTGGAGCAACTAAACACTGGTGAGTGTCTGGAGAGGTAAATTGGGTGGATTATATAAGGGAACAACCCCTTGGGGGGGGATTATTACCCTCTCGGCACCATTCAAAGTGTGGCGCTGTGTGCAGCAGGGCGACTGTGAAAAACAGTCAATGCTACCTTGGCATCCTGTTGGTGGAGTGGGTGACCTGAGAAATAGCCCACTCCACCCTCGGGAATTGTCTGAATGTCTGACAATTTAAGGCCCAAGTCAAATTATCAAGCAGAATGGAACTGGACTACAAAAATGCTCGAGTGTATAACTTTTAAAGGTACTTAAGGCAGCAGTATATGTTATAGTGAAAAATTTAACCTACACTTTTTAGCGGCAATAAATGGTATCCCTATTATAGACTGTTTGTTTTGCGCACATAAATCTCTTTCTTGGTGCCCAGTGCTGCACACACATATGACACTTCCACCCACAGAGTCAAAATATTAGAGGAAACATTGAATGACTGGTGTATGGGGAAAGGGGTATATTGGAAGTCCATCTCTAGCCCACAACAAGCCTCTCCTCCTGTTTCCAGCCTTTGGCTCCATGATATAGCTTGCTAAGCAGAATCCCTCATAAAGAGAAGGCTCCAGCCTCAATTGCTTTGAAAAGAGGGCCCCACATTTTGCTGAAATGTGTCACGGCCCCATTGGCAGACAACTGGATGTGCTACAATGTAAAACACTGTTACAAATTGTGAGCACACTGTTGAATAGATGGTGGGTTAGGAGACGGCCAGTTTTGAGCTATGGCTTTCCTGGCATTAATGACTGCAGCTGATCATAGGTGCAGATCTTCCCCAAGAGGTTGCGTTGGGGGTCAGCTCCAAGAAGAAGCTCCAAGGGGGACTTGGGTGGAGCCTTATGTGGGACACAGGACTTAATAGCGTGAACAGCATTCCAGAATTCAATAAGCCTTGAGAAGGTAAGTACCATGTATAAAATTCCCCTTCCGTGTACTATGGGGCATACTGCTGACTTGTTTGGACGGATTGTCCAGAGCTTGGAAGGTGATATATAAACTCTATACATAAAGTTGAGCTAGACCTGTTAAAATGTATTGTTCTTGGAACAGCATGTCCAGGACTTGCTACTTACTACCACATAGTCACAGGAATGATACAAGGGAAATCTACTAGGCACCTGATCATGAGAATCTATTATACCACACCATACCAAAGTTATCCAAGTGTTGGGCTGCTATTGCTAAAATGTTGGGCATGATAGGGGTGCCCAAATCATGTCCCATTTGTGCTTGATGTCAGAGAGTGGAGGTGTACTCCCACCCCTGATTGCTTTGTAGAACACAGGTGACAGTTTAGAGCATGGCTGAGTTCTGCGACTATGTTTACAAAACAATTATTAATTTACTTGATTTTTCCTTGAAGTCTCAACAGTCTCCTAACTGGAAACATGTATTATTCTACAGTCTAAATTATAAGTGTTTACAAGGCTTTCCCAGTTTTCTACATATCCGGCCTTCACCAGCTGGAAACAAAAAATACACATTTTGACATTGTTCTGTTCCATGGGGGAAGAAATTATTATGTCAGTGTTAGTAGAGGCCTAAGGACCCTCCACTGCAGCTATGTTGAAGTGGGTGAAGTTGCAAGAATATACCTGTAACAGCTCATACATGAGCTGTAGAACAAACAAAACAGTGAATTGTATGTTTTGAATTATTTTTAAGGGGACTTTCCCCCCATCCAATCCTATTTATATCCAACTTTGCCCCCCGTCCAAACCTGTTTATATCCAAAGTTCTTTATTGTTTTTTTGAGGGGGATAAAAAAAAATTCTGAAAAACAAAACATGATAAAAAAAAATGGATAGACAGCAAATAAAACTACCTGTGAACTGTCCTCATTACGGACACTATGCAAGAAGGGGTTATATATGCACCAGAAAGGATGCAAACCAAGCTATGCACCTGGCCGCAGCGAGACATGTGGTGCCAGGATTCATGTTTCTTGACTGTCCCAATGCATTGACACATAATCCCGTGCAACGGGTGAGACTGCTGGGGGGGTCTAGTCCTGGGATGTATCATAGGCTTCCAGTCCAAAGTCCTAGCCAGTCCCAGTGTAGATCCCCTACTCCACAGGTTATGGTATTTGACAGTCAATAAAAAATGTACATGTTATTTGTGACGAGGGACTGACAATTAAATCTCAGGTGTTGTCCGTTGTCAAAACCATGTTTTACCATCTGAGGAATATCGCCCAGCTTAAACACCTAATTTCCACCTGATAGCCTTCCAAAACTGGTCCACTTTGTGACCTCCCTCCTTGACTACCGCAACTCCCTGTAACTAGGGCTACATGGGGTTGTTATCCACCGCTTGCAGCTGGTGCAGAACACTGCGGCCAGGCTGTTGACAGGGCTTCCTTGCTCGTGCCATGTCACACCTGTGCTGCATGGCCTGCACTGGCTGCCTATTCAGTGGTGGATCACCTTCAAGTTTGGACTACTGTCCTACAAAGCCCTACATGAACAGGGACCATGTTACCTGCAAGAGCTTCTGTGTCCTTACTGCCCCCTCCGCCCACTCTACTCCACCCACGAGGGATTGCTAGAGATTCCCAGGGTGCATTTGAAGACCTCTGGGATCCAGGCATTTGCATTTGTGGCTCCCACCCTGTGGAATTCTCTACCTCATCGGGTTAGGGAGTGTCTGACCATGGAGAGTTTCAAAACTGCACTGAAAACCCATCTTTTCAACCTTGCTTTTCCTGATTTGGTATGAATGATTGCTGCTGATATTAATTTCATAGATATTTTAACTTGGACTTTATTGAATATTGTACAAGCGCTCTGATCACTTGTGAATAGTGCTTTTTTTTTTTTAAATAAAGTTGAATTGAAAAAGTTGAAGTGAACCCCCCTCCCCCTGTACACACCTGGAAATAAACTGTGTGCCTTTCTTGGTCTAAGATTTAAAAATGAAATAAATAGGGATGGGTCAGACAATATGAACCATTTCTGTAAATGGTTTAACATTATAAAATATTCATACCAGCATGTATAATTGTTGATTTACTTTCAGAAAAATATTTCCCTATCTACCTTCAGGAAGCAGATTTGCTGTGGGAAACATTGATGGTCATACAGTGGATTTCTGTATATTGTGGGTTCCTTGTATAACGAAAAATACTTACAACTCAAGCAATTAGCAATGGGTGAATCTATTACTGTATTCCAATCTCACTCAAGCTTATGTGTTTAGTTTTGATTGAAACAGATCTTTTTTTTTCTAGTGATATGCAGCAACACTGGAGATTCAGTTTCATTACTCCATTAGTAACAACTTAATCAAATACACCAGGTAAGGGTTCTGACCACAACATGGCAAAGTTACAGCACTAATAAAACTTAACTGTATAGTGAATACCTTCGACTCAGGTTTCCTCCTTGGAAAAATTTTGATTACTCTCATGACATTTACTTTGGTTAACCACCCCCTCTGACTCAGTAAGCTCCATATTTGGATATGGATTGTACCTCCCTAAAGTGGGTGAGAGATTACAGTTGGTGTCGCTTATAACAGGTACTTCCATGCAACACGGAATTGCCCGTTATAGCAAGTGGTCGTTGTAATCAAGGTGCACAAAAAGCTTGATTTCAAAAAAGGCAGAAGTCGAATACACGGTTACAGTGTAATGCACTTAATTTAATACATGACCACCCTGCACAGTCCTATGCTTTCCAACACCAGTGTCACTCAGATTAGTACAGCACTGCTCAGTACTGTATGCAATTACAGCCCCTTTAATGGAAGAGTCTTACTTCTTCCCAAGAAATCTGGAATCTTCTTCTGGTGGACTTGTATACGGTGATACGGTGCCCACGCCTTCTCTGTTACTGTTAGGGCTCCCCAGTGTGACTCCAGCTCTGGATGTTGTTCCATTGCACAGCGTAATGTGAGCAAGGCTGCTTTAACGTTGTTTGCCATGACTTTGGCTTCTTGCGGCTCTTCTTCGGCATCTTCATCTTCCAGCTCCTGCATATCATCGGCACACATAGTCTCCAGAACCTGCACGATGTCATCGACTGGTCACTCCTCCTCCTCCTCCTCTCAATCACCAAGGTGACACACTGCATCAAACTCCTCCTCCATCATTCCATGATCAGTGCACGATCCCACAATCTCAGCTAATCTGTGAAGATTTCTGCAGTCATCCATGCTGACCAATTTGACCTGTATGTGACAGGCAGATGATTTACCCCACAGAAGCAACGGGGCATCGCAGACTTCCCAACCATCAAAAGTTGTGGTTTCTCAGTGCCAGTCAAGTTGCAGCATGCTCACACTGAGACTCGCTCTTTTGCTTTTTTTCTGCCCCAACAAAGTTTCTGATTTAAAAGCCATGGTGCCTGGCCAACACAACAAAATAGACAGACCTGTCTCATCACAGTTAAAAATGTAATTTGAACTGAATGACGACATTAATGCTGGCAAAATTTCTGACAGCCAGTGTTGTGAGCTAACAGAGTCAGTGTTTTGTCGCTCACCATGTGCCCTATGGAACCCAATGTTGTTCCGTACTTTCCATCTTTGGAGCCACCCATCAGATGGATTAAATTCCAGGTGGCCCAAAGCTTTGGCAAGTTGTTTAGCTTTTTGAATCAGTAGAGGGCTGCTGATAAGTGCTTCTCTACCACAGGCATTAGCAAACCATCTGAGGAGTGCCTCCTCAACTTCCCCGTCCTACTTTCTTTTCTCCTCTTTCATTCAGGGTTTACAATCTGATGCCAGTCCTGTAAAAATTTGTCTTTCTGTCACAAGAAGTCACCAATGATTGATTTAGGTAGAGAGAACTGCTGTGCAAGTTCTCTCTGACTCATCTTAGGCAGGCCATTAATTTTGTTAAAGAGTTCTACCTTTTCATTCAGTGACATCCCTTTTCCTTTTGATGCCATTTTGATGAGTTCTAAGCTCAAAGCACAACAGACTGTGAATAATTAAAAACAAGCAGTGAATGACCTGCAACTCATCAAGGGGCTTTAATAACTGCATAGGTAACTGATATGTACTTGATCTTTAATTTAGGGCAATTACAAAGTAACACCTGTCCACTGCCGTGAATTGATAACACCCTTTCACTTTATAGCCGTGAAGTCAAAAACTGCCCAAAATAGACAGCCCATAATAGACACTAAAAGCTGTGCTTAATGCATTGTTGTTAATGTAGATAGCAAATGGAATTGGAGATCTGACCACAAAAACCGACTGCCAGTAATAGCCATAGGCGGTATAAGTGGTGCTGACTGTACTTGTGTTGGAGATTCCAGTTCTGAATGTAATGGAGTTATCTCCCAAACAGTGCCCTACTGTTGGGAGGTCCCCAATGTTTAATCCCAGGATGACTTACAGTATCTTCTCTCTGTTAGTAAATTTTCTCCCTACAACTTTTTCATACAGTACTACGTAAGTCCATGTGTAACCCCCCCTGTAGGGGGGTTTACCTGTGTGCCCCCGAAAAAGGCTAATTTCCTCAGGGGCTTTGGTCCTCCCTCCATCTTTTTTTGCATCCAGGTCCTGGTTTCCTGGTTTTTCCCTGTGTTCTCTGGTCTCTCCTGACAGCCCTCATGTTGGTTTTCAGAAAGAGCGGGGCCAGAGGAGCAAGTTCGTGGAGCCGCCAGCTTTGGAAATGGCACACATGCTGGCGAGCTCCAGGCATGCACAGAAGCGCATTTTTGTGTGATCATTTTCAGATGGTTTTAGTTTGCCTTTCCAGTGGTCCCAGTCCCAGTATAGAGCCAGAGAGGGACCAGGGATCTTTGTTCAGAGAGAAAGGCAACCAGGAAGCAGAAAATGTATTTTTTGTGAGCGCCAATCGTGCTCATGTATTTGGGAGCTGCCTCGTTAATATTCATGAAGCGGCATCCCTTTGAAGAGCGAGAGGTTCTGTCCAGTGCCTAGGGGAGTACAGATTAGCAGCACTTGTGACAGTAATAAGAAGGGATAAATGAAATAAATAAGAAAGAGGTGCACAAGGGAAAAGAGAGAGCTATATGTCTGTGGGGGCATAAATAGCTAGATGTGCACACTGGGCTACAGAATTGAGATAAAGTGGAACCTGTGTAAATTGAACTGGGGCAATGTGTATGTTGCCTAGGGGCAAGGTATAACAGCAGCAGCAACTGAGCAAGGGATGAGTTAATGTGTCAATGAATGCAGCCACTTTACAGGGCACAGGGGTGGCCACTAAATGGTGGGGAAATGACTGAATGAAAATAAAAGGTTTGGCTGCAGGGACACTTTGATCTTGGGATACTGAGTAAACTGTGGACACTACTTACTTTGGCCACCATGTTTAGCAGCCATGTGATATCAGCCAGCCAACCACCAAGCCAGGATTCTTGCCAGGGACTCTAAGACTGTTTGCAAGGACTTTAGGAGGAAAATACCAGGGAACATTTAGGTGCCTTTTTCTGCACCAATGAGGCATCAAGGGAGCCTCATATTTATTAATTTTTGCCTAAGGAGAGTGGCTCCAGCCAATGGAGAGTGAGGAGAGGGCTCTCAATAAAGCAAGGACTGGTGGGCTTTGAGTCAGTTTGGTGGGAGCTCCTCCAAGAGGAGTGGGGGGGCTCCTGCCCCTGAAGGGATTGCAGCTGCGAGATGGGCCTGCCTGGGGGCTCTCAGCAATTTGTCCCCCAGGGCAGGGAGTGCCTGCCCCATTAGGAAAGGGAAGAAGCAGCTTGGCAGAGAGAAAAAGGGAAAGCTGCAGGATGCTGAAAGTTCTGTGTTGTTCTGAAGTTGCACCACAGCCATGAGAGAAGCACAGCTCGAATGGAAAAGGGAAGCTGCAGATTGCAAGAGAGAGGTTGTGTCCTGAGCCTGAATAAAAGAACAAAGGTTTGGTCTAAACCTGGGAAAAGACCAAGGTTGCATTCTGAGCCAGTGAAAAGAATGAAGGTTGTGTCTAAGCCTTGAAAAAGATGGGATACAGAGGATGAGGAACAAAAGAATATGAATGTGCTGAGAAAGGAAAAAAGAAGAGTATGCCTCTTCGATCCAGTACCTGCATGGTGAGAAAAGGGACTGTGATTGCAGGTGATATGTGTGAGTCAGAGCCAGAATGTGGCTGTGTTCAGGTTGAGAGACTGTGAAAGCAGAAGAATGGACAGGTGTTTTCAGAGATTTGAGTACCTGTTGTCTGCTCCTGAGGAACAGCAAAGAAAAGAGAGAGAGAGAGAGAGAGAGAGAGAGAGACGGGCTGCTGTGGCTACACGCTGTGGCAGAAAGGTTAGAGATGAGAGAAAGATAGAAAAGCAGAACATAAGGTGCTGAATGGTTTCTGCTGACTCCCAGGGTCAAGTGGGGAACTTGCCTACCCCCATCAAGTGAGGTCTGCTCTGCAGGGGGTCACAGGTCTTGTACCCGAGTGCTAGGGCGCTCTGATCGGAGGGAGCTGGGCCATGGGGCCACTCCCTGGTCTGGGTTATCTGTAGCTAGCAGGCCTTGCACACATGCCCTGCAACAGGGCCTGTAATGGGTTGAAGGGGGCAAACTGAAAGATCTGCTAGCAAGAGAAAGAGAGAGAGAGTGAGCTGCAGCCTCTGTGCCCCCTGATCAAGCATTGTGCCTGGTTCTGCCTGTGATCCATCAATCCCCAGGACTTCAGTGAACTGTGCCATCAAAGGACTGAATCTGCGGAACCATGAGTAAAAAGCTGGACTTGCCCTGCATCTGGGGACTGTAAATATGTTGGCCCTACTAGGGCAGGAGGTAGAGCTAAGGACTAGAGGGAAAAGTAAAGGTTTCGCTCTAACCAAAAGAGAGGAATGTAAAAAATTAAAGTTTCATGCAAGTGAGTGCACCAATGCTGGCTACCAGCAGCACCTCAGACCTGCAACTAGAATCTGGGTACCCAGTGTAGGACTGTGGGGTTGTAATGGACTGGGACCTGTGGGTCTGAGTTCGGGCACCTGCAGCAGTTAGCTAGTTAGACAGAGAGGATGGCTGCATTGATTGAAACATGGGATTGGAATTGAAAAAGGGAAATGTGGTTTGGGGGAAATGCCAATCTTTAAAATGTTTGCTCGAACTCTAGTTCCACTTACCCCACTCCTAAACCCTCTCCCCCTGTAAATAAACCATGGAGTTATTGTTTTGCAACAGAGATGAATCCAGAGCCTAATTTTAGTGAGCCTGTTTATTGGATGAAATGGAAAAAGGTAAATGTTTTAACTGAATGTGGGGAGATTCGAACTTGGTTAGTTCCATGCCTAGGGTAACTGCTGGGGAGGTGGGTTGGTATGACATCCCAGGGGGTTGTACTGCAAGCAATCAGACCCACTGAGTATATACTCTGGGTGGAAGCACTGCCATTTTATTTTACTTTTGGGAAAGGACCCCCATAGGTCAGCTTTGGGAAAGCAGGCCCCTTGTCCTGTATCCTAGGCAGTGGCAGAGGTTGTGGCCTTCTCCAGGACAGTGCTGGAAAGGGGCTACACATGTATATGTGGATGACACCATTGCCTATGCAAGTGACCATTCCATAGACATTGAACAACAGCCAGCATGATGATTTTAATAGGATACCAATGTAGCTTTCTCTGAATGTACACTAGAGCCAAGCCCAGATGGATATTATTTGCTGTACTCTTCTTATCTTCTCAAATACAGAGCTTCTGACTAGGAGTCTTAAGGCACCATTTATTTGTTGAAAAATTCATTTTTTCCTGCTTTCTTTCTGTATTCACTTTTCCCTTTTATACCATATTCCAGGTTGGTGTTCCTCTCTTTCTCCTAAATGGCAGCCAGACATGCACAAGGGACCCTGTGCTGCAAAGGGGAATACCTATTCTTGGGTCCCCATGCAGACCCTCTAACCAACTCACCCTGTCTTCTTTTACTCAAAACCAGTTCTCCTTCTAACGTACAGCCTTAGGCATTCCATGTACACATGGACCCAGTCTGTTGTATCTGGTTCTGACTGGCTACTACACCCACAGGGCCTTTCTGTCTGGGGATGACCTCTGCTACATCACTGCAGGCCAGATGTTTTCTTTCTTTGGAAAATAGATTAAATCCCTCTCACACAGTGAGCTGTTAGGTTCTAAGTGAAATGAGTGAAAGCAAAATGGCAATGGCAAAATGGGGAGTGGAAAACAGAGAGACAAAAAGGAGTAACCATGAAATATCAGTGATTGCCAAAAACAGTCACAGCACTACCGCAGTGAGTTTCTGCTGAGGGCATCACCCCACCCCACGCACTCCTTTCTATGTATAATCAACTCCGGGGGGGACACAACTTGGGGAAGGGGAGAAAGCCATAGGTTTCTGTTTCGGCGATCACCGTTTTTCCAGGTTGTTCTTTTCCCCCTCGCTGTTTTGCAGTTGTCATTTTTACAGTCACGATCTTGCAGTTGCGCTTTTCGTGGGATACCAGCTGTTAACTCTGCTCCCTCCTGTGGAACTCTCCTCCACTTACACTCTGGCTTTCTACTCCTAGTAACATTAAAACATAGAAAATGTTTGGTAGAAAAAGGCCCACTAGGCCCACCCTGTCTGCCAAAGGGTTCCCTGCCTACTGTACCTCCAAAGATCCAAAATGGTCTCTGGGAAACCCTCCCTGTTTCTGTAATATGACCCTGTGTCTATCCCATGCATGCTTCAAGCCTTCCAGCATTCTAACCTCCACAATGCTAACTGGCAGTTGCTGCCATGCTTCTACCACCCTTTCTGTGAAGAAGTTTATCCTCACATCCTTCCTGAAAATTCCTTCTCCAATTTCATTACAAGACCCCAAGTCCTAGAGTTCATCCTCCTTTGAAAGCGGCTCCCTTCCTGCACTCTGCTTACCCCGCGAGGTACTTGAAGGTCTTTATTGAGAGACCCCTTGTTCTCCTGTCCTCCAAAGTGTACATATTAAGATCCCTCTGTCTCTCCTCATATGGCTTCCCTTTCAACCCCTGAACAATCTTGGGTGATCTCAGGATCTCCTTCACCCTGGCTTTCCTGAGGTGCAGTCTCCAGAACTGGCTAAGGTATTCCACATGTGGCTGAACAAGACAGCAGTAGAGTGGCAGCACCACCACCCCCTCCCTCTTGCTGGTGATCACTCTCCCTATGCACCCTAGCATCCCGCTAGCCCTGCCCACCACCTTGTTGCACTGCACTGCCATGTTGAAGTCTTCTGAAATAATAACCCAGAGGTCCCTTTCTTTCCTGGTGATTGCCAACACCTCCCTCCCAATCTGTACTCAGTACAGGGGTTCCTGTGGCCAAGGTGCATGACTTTGCACATTTTAGCATTGATCCCTAACTGTCATACCTTTGACCACTCCTCTAGTTTCCCCAGATCCCTGTGTATGTCTCCACTACCTCCTGGGTGTCCACCGTCTTGTAGATCTCAGTGTCATCTGCAAAAAGATAGCTCTTCCCCTACAATTCCTCTGCAATATCTCCTGTGAAGATATTGAAGAGGACCTGTACCAGTGCTGAACCCTGCAGTACCCAGCTGGTCACCCTACAGAATGTATGCCATTTACCACTACCCTACTCATTAGTGCCTAGGTATAAAAGCCAAACTCCCAGACTTCAGTGCCCTTCTCATACAACACTGGCACCTGAGGGAACAGATACTTAACTCTTTCCGATACAGAATACTCTATATTCTAATTTCTGACTTGTAGCCACAGTGATAAGGGTATAGATGCAGAATCACAGAAACCTTAGCCTACAGTCCCATCATATGGACAATACTGAGGTTATCACCTATTTTAAGTATCTGGAGATTTAGCTTGACAAATGGCTCTCCTTTGTACATCACACAGACCATAGTCACAAAACCACTCCCCAAAAGCTGGGCCTTCTTCATATGAATTATCACTGATTTAACTACAGGGTAAGAAAGTTGCTCATGAAACAATATCTGCTCCCTTCCCTTGCATACCCAAAATGCTGCTGACAGAGTTGTTAATGCATCAGTGTTGAGCAAGTTAGCAGCAACCTACAACAGCTTTTTGTAGGTTTGTACTTGGCTGTGATGATTGACGTACCACTGTGCTTCTTAAAATTAGGGCTTCTATCCTAGGAAAGACAGTATGAGTTATAGTACCGTATGTTGAGCCTGCATAATTCACAAATATGTGCATAATATGCATCCCAAAAACTTTTGCAATGTCTTTACCATAACAGTTAGTGTCAACTATCTCAGATTTCTAACCAAGAAAGTGATCAGAAAGGGGTGTTTTTGTGTATGCACACTCAAGCTGGAACACACTCCCTTAAAAATATAAAGGATGCCCCATTGCTACCACTATATACTGTAAATCAAGGTATTAAAATCACATTGAAATTCCTTGTACCTGCCATAAGTAATGAGTTTTATATGTAATGCATCAGTTTGTTTAGTAATTATAGTAATGTTCTGTGTAACTTATCTTTAATTTATTGTGTACCTTTGTAATAAGTACAGTGCCACTAGTACTGTTGTTTATGCCCCTTGAGACCCTCTTGTCAACTAGGTGCTATGCAAAAATCAGACCACCTTGGGTGGAAAACAATCAATAAAAAAATAAACAGAAAGAAAAACAGACTGACAGACAGACAGATAGATAGATAGATAGATAGATAGATAGATAGATAGATAGATAGATAGATAGAAAAACAAATCAAGATTCCCAGCTTATAGGTTGGAGCCAGACTATAGTATGTTATCTCACAGTTGTTAACAGTTCTTTACTTCTCTCCAAAGGGTTAGTATATTTTAAATCTCATTATAAAGTGGTGGAACTGCCTCCACCAATCGGATCGCAGCATCACTGTACCTCTTATGGAGCGTACAGTTGCTGCCTCACACTGCTCAGGACAGCTGATTGCCGCTGCGGTGACTCTCACTTGTTGTCTGTGTCTTCTGTAACTAAGGCCGCAGTGGATCAGCTATCACTCCTGTTTTCAGTCAGCGAGTCACAGAACAAATCAGAAATAAAAACACACAGTAAAGTAAGACATCTATGTCTGCAAAAATTAAAAAAATAAACAGAATCACTCCAATCAGAGTAGTGAAGGTGAAAGAAGTGCCGTTTTGCCTCAGAGAGAGTTTCTGAGGAAACCAAACTCATAAAGCAATTGAAACCAAAACATTACAACTTAACAGATACAACTGTCTTGTAAAAGAAAATAAATATATAAATGAAATCACAGTAGTCAAAGTAGTGAGACCTAAAACATCACAGCATTGGTGAAAGAGCAGTGTTAGAATGAAAGTCATTTTGAACGTGTGTAATGGCAACATTTAAAGGGTTTTTTTTGGTTTGGTTTTTTTTTTAGTTGTGGAGGCTGTCACAAACCTACTCAGCAGGTCAGACCCTCTGCTCCCACAGTGCCAACCTCCGAGTGCAGTCTTGTGAATGGGTAACAGAAACATGGTAACCCTCCTGTCTGTTTTGTGGGTTCGAATCAACCTTTGGTCTCAAGTTCTGGAGGGATTCAAACTGTGAACCTCTTGCTAGCGTACCCAATGTACAGGCTCAGATAATTCTGCTCTTCGGAGAAATGTCAGATATCTTTTGCCTATGGGCGCCTAACCAGGTGTACAAAATGAACCCTTAAAATCTCTATGAAAGACCTCAGATAAACTCTTACATTTTCCCAGTTTGGTATATCATTAAGCTTATGCACAGTGTCAACTTTAACCATATATGCTTCACTTGTCAAAGAAAGAATTTCGAAGGCACACCAAGCAGTCTCTTTAAAATATAGGTTTACTTAAAAATAGATACAAATTTAAAATGTAAACACAGAACAATATATCACAAAACATACAGTCACTTGAAAGAACAAAGTTAAAGTGTAAACTCCTACCAACAATACACTTAGACTTGTCTATCTAATGTATTCTTATCTTCTTACAGTGCTGATAGATGTTGTTATTTTATTTCAGAGAGTCCAAATAGGAATGTATCTAAGTGGAAATACAGAATACTGTTTAAACCCTGGATCTCCACCATGGATAGTGTTAATGGTGTGCTCCATGCTCTGAGCACAGGCAGTGATTATAGGAGCAAATTTTCTATGTAAAATATTCAGTTATCTGTGCTACTCTTGCTTTTCTGGAGTACAGTTAAGGGCAGGAGTTCCTGGCAGTGGGACAATGGTGGAGGGAGTCCAGTAGAGGCACTGGGATGCAAATCAGGATTTTTATCAATTAGGTGGAGTTCAAAGTTAGATCAGCAAATAACTGGGTGAGTGGGCAATTGCTACATTAATAGCTGGGCTGACGGGGATCAAGTGTATCGGTAGCCAGCAAGTTAGTGTTCACTTTGACATGCTGACAAGGAACAAACGTACTGGCAGCCAGCACAGGTTAATGAGTGAGCTGGCAGGCAGGCAGGAAAAGAGCATGAAAGTGACTGGCAGACTAATGTTGTTTAGAGCGAGTTTACAGGTGGGTGGCAAACAAAAGTGGGGAAGAATGACATGGAGAAAATGAATGTATTGACCACAGCTGAATTTAAAAGTAGGTGAACGAGCAAAGAAGGAAAGATAATATATAGGACAGTGTATGGTAGCCAATACACAACACTCTAGTATTACACTGAATGGTTGCAATGATGTCAGAGAACTCAAGAGCGAAGCCAGGGGGGTCCCTCTGGTGTCATAGTAACAAAGAGTGACATGATTTTGGGCTGTCATACACTATTCTATACAGTGTATGGTCCCAAAACATCATAATTGTTTACTTTTTCTTGTCCAGGCAGTCAGTAACTTCTACGACCTGCACTTCTCTGCCATCAGCCCACCAGCCAACTTGCGCACACGATGCTTCAACCACCACTAGTCCTGTCAACAACACTGATGGGGGCTGCTTGCATTGTGATGTCCATACTAACGCAGAACAAAAAGTCATTTTGAATTAGTATGTCACTACTGGAGCAGAATGACTTTTTACAGTGTATGGATCTCCATACACAATCATACCCCTTCATACACTATATATTTTAAAGTCCATGGGCAAAAAGGAAAAAAAAGAACAGTTGAAACAGGGACAGTGGAACTGTGGCCAGAGGAAGATGAAAGAATGAAAACAAAGATGAGGCAGAAAGACCAGAATAAGAGGTAAAACAGGATGAAAAGAACAAAAATCACAGAGGGATAAAAATTAAAAATAGAAGGCAAATCACTGAAACACGTAAACCAGAAGAAGTAGCAATACCAACAATCATGGTGTCCTGCGTGTATGCAGGGAAGCCTGATGGGTAACTCCATTTTTTTTTTTGTTAGAAAGTTGACTATTTTCAACAGGTTGTCTTTGGAATATTAAAAAAAGAAAAATACTACATTTTGTTTTATACTTTGATTTGTAGGCCACCAAAAGTTTGAATGATCTGTAATTGATGTATGATTTTGTTGGAAGTTGTTATATACGAATATATGAAGAAGCCAGCAGAAGAAGACCATTTGGTCTATCAAGTCTGCTCTTATTGCAGGGTCCACAGCTTGAGTTAATATCCCTGCCCTCCCTCCCCATTCCTCCCATCCTCTCTACCCATGATTCTTACCTTCCCCTTATGCCTATCCCAGCCCTTCTTAAAGCTGCTCACTGTCTTCAACGAGAAGTCCTCTTCCGTCAGCGCATTCCAAGTGTCCATCACCATCTCTGTGAAGACGTGCTTCCTGACCTCCCTACTAAACCTCCCCACCCTCCAGCTTAAGACTGTGCCCCCTTGTGATATGGTTGCCACTCAGCTTAAAGAGACTCTCCTTATCAACCTTATTTATCCCTTTCAAGTACTTGAATGTCCCAATCATGTCCCCTCTCTCCCGTCTGTCTTCCAGGGAGTACGTGTTCAGTGCCCTCAACCTCTTCTTGTATGCCTTGCCCTGCTGACCCACTATCATCTTTGTATCCTCCTCTGTACTTTCTCCAGCAGGTTAATGTCCTCTTTGAGGTGTGAGCACCAGTACTGAAATCCAAGACAGCATGGGTTTACAAAAGGAAGGTCCTGTCAAACTAATCTCATAGATTTCTTTGACTGGGTAACCAGAGTGGTGGACCAAGGGGGAGCAGTTGATGTCGCCTACCTTGACTTCAGCAAAGCTTTTGACACTGTTCCACATAGAAGATTGATAAATAAGCTAGGTAGGCTCGGGTGGGTCAGAAGTTGGTCAACTGGGTGGCAAACTGGTTGACTGGCAGAAAACAGAGAGTGGTGGTAAATGGTATACAGTCAGAAGAGATGCAAGTCACAAGTGGAGTACTTTCAGGATCAGTCCTGGGGCCAGTCCTATTCAACATCTTCATTAGTGACCTCGAGATGGACTAGAGGGTAAGGTTTGTCTGTTTGCAGATGACACCAAGATCTGCAACAGAGTAGATGATCCAGATGGGGTGGGCAGAATGAGAAGAGATCTGGATAAACTAGCAGAATGGTCAGAAGAGTGGCAACTGGGATTTAATGCAAAGAAGTGCAAAATCATGCACATAGGGAAGAGAAACCCTGAAGCCACTTATAGGCTGGGAGGGAGTTGCTAGCAGTCACAAAGGAAGAAAGAGACTTGGGCATCATCATCACTGATGACCTAAAATCATCCAAGCAGACCACTAAAGCAGAGTAAGGCTAGGTGTTAGGGGTGTATTAGTAGGGTATCACAAGTCTGAAGAGGGAGGTAATAATCCTTCTGTACAAGACATTGGTTAGGCCCCATCTGGAGTACTGGCAATATTGGAGGCCACACCTTCACAAGGACATTAATCAAATTGAGGCAGTCCAGAGAAGGGCAACCAAATGGTGCAGGGACTGCATCAGAAGACATATGAGGACAGATTAACGGAGCTCAATATGTATACCCTTGAGCAAAGGAGGGAGAGAGGTGATATGATCGAGACATTTAAACACCTTAAGGGCATAAACAAGGTGAAAGAGTCTAACATGTTTAAATATAAGAAAAATAGCAGGACAAGAGGACACAGCATGAGATTAGAGGGGGCGATTAATGGGGAATGTGAGGAAATTCTTTTTCACAGAAAGGGTGGTGGATGCATGGAATGGCTTACCACAAGAAGTGGTGGCTATGAATACAGTGCAGGGCTTCAAACAGGCATGGGATAGGCATAAGGGAGCAATACAAATGACTATGAATAGATAGGTCACTGACAGAGCAAAGGCCGATGGCACATTTATAAGGTAGAAAAAGAAATGGGCAGACTGGATGGGCCTTGCGGTCCTTATCTGCCGTCAACTTCTATGTTTCTATGTTTCTATGTTTCTATACTCTAGATGCGGTCTTACCAGTGACCTGTAAAAGGGCAGTATAACCTCCCATCTCCTACTACTGATCCCCCTAGCTATGCATCCCAGTATCTTGTTTACCTTTGCTGCTGCTTTTTTGCACTGCGTGTGAGTGCTTCAGGTCACTAGTGATCATCACTCCCAGGTCCTTCTCCTCTCTGATGCAGATACTTGGACTCCACCCAGGTAATACTCTGTCCTGGTATTCTTGGCTCCAATATGCATAACTTTGCATTTCTTGGCATTGAAGACAAGCTGCCAGATCCTGGACAACCTCCCCAGCTTTTCCAGATCTTCCTGTAGGTCCCATATCCCTTCAGCTGTGTCCACTCTCCCACAGAGCTTGGTGTCATCTGTGAATAGGCACATTTTGCCTTTAATGCCATCTCCAATGTCATTGATGAAGACATTGAACAACACCGGCCCCAGCACAGAGCCCTGTGGGACCCCACTGGTTACCTCTCTGGTGCCAGATAACTCTCCCCCCACCACCACCCTCTGGGTTCTGTCCCTCAGCAAGTTTTCCACCCATCTGACCATCTTTTCCCCAACTCCAAGATCTACCAACTTCCTGATCAACCTTTTGTGGGACACAGAGTCAAAGGCCTTGCTGAAATCAAGATAGAGGATGTCTACCGCATGGCTCCTGTCTACTGTCTTAGTGACACAGTCAAAGAAGTCAGTCAGATTTGCTTGACATGATCCCCCCCATGAACCCATGCTGCCTCTCATCTTGGAGACCATGTTCCTCTAGATATTCCACCAACCTTTCCTTTAGTATGGTCTCCATGAGCTTGCCCACAATGGAGATCAGACTGACTGGTCTGTAATTCCCTGGAACATCCTTAGGACCACTTTTGTGAAGGGGCACTACATGTGCTGTTCTCCAGTCCTGTGGTACCACACCTGACTCTAGTGAACTATTAAATAGGTCTGCTAGTGGCCCTGCCAACTCCTCAGCCAGTTCCTTTAGTACCCTTGGATGTACTCTGTCCGGGCCTGGTGATTTGTCCACTTTCAATGCCAGCAGACCCTCACTCACTCTATCCTCCTCTATCACCATGTCTGTGCACCCCCCCGGGTCCTCTTTTCCCTCCTGAAGACACTGGTCCATCCTTCTCCCGGGTGAAGACAGAACAGAAGTATTCATTTAGTGTCTCTGCTTGTCCTCCATTATCTTCCACCCACTCCACTCCTTTCTTAAGCCTAACAATCCTTTCCTTCTTGTCCCTTTTCTCACTTATATAGTGAAAGAAAGCCTTCTCCCCTTTTTTAATTCCTTCAGCTATTTGAAGCTCCTTCTGTGCCTTTGCTCGCTGGACTTCCTTACTTGCCTCACTAGCCAACCTTAGGTAATTTTCCCTATCCACCACTCTCTTGGTTTTCCTGAATTTTCTATAGACCAACCTCTTTTCCCTTACTGTCTTGGCAACCCCAGAACTGAACCATCTGGGCACTTTGGCCCTTGTGTTCTTCTCCCTGAGAATAATACACTCATCTGTGGCAACCAGTATTCCTTCCTTCCTTAATGATGGACGACTTTAGGTCCACCCCCATATCTGCTCTGATGCCCACCAGATGGCTCCTTGGAGCCTCAGCCATTTTCCTGAAGTCCACCCTTCTGAAATCCAAGATTTTGGCCTTAGTCGGGATGCTTTCCCTGACCATATCCAAATGGAACCACACTGTGCAATAGTCACTTCCCCCCAGTGGCTCCCTGACCATTATTTCCTTTTTTTTTTTAAACTTTAATTTTTATAAAGCTTCGCAGAAGACTTTAGTACATTTGCCAGGTACATCAGTACAAACACAGTGTTCTGTGCAGATATGTTACACAGTCACTCCATATACAGGATACTTTACCTTACTCAGAATTAATAATTCCATCATACTTCTTTCACAAATCTAAATACTGAGTTGATTTAGTTTGGATTTACTTCAAGACTCATATATAGTTTAGGAGGAGGAGGATTTCACTGACCTTACCCCTACTTCTGATTCTCCCACTGTTTGTTGCCATGTCTCCCACCTCATCCATCTCTGGACATAAAGTGGAGTCCTGTGGTTTATTTTAAAGGTGAGTTCTTCCAGCTCAGCTATGCTCTGGACTATTGAGATCCAGTCCTGTTTCCTGGGTGGCAAGGGGCTAAGCCATGCTCTGGTTATAGCTTTGTGGGCTGCCGTGATTAAAATTGCCCAGAGATATGTGGGGTCAGGTCCCCTGACATCTGCTGGAGGAGTTCCAAGGATTATTTCCTTCCAATCAAGTGATTGGTTTAGTGTAAGAATTTCTCCTATGGCTGTTGTGATCTCCGTCCAGAATCTCTGTAGATTTGGGCATGTCCAAAATATGTGGATATAATCCGCTTTCTCCTCCCCGCACCTCCACCAACAGCTAGCTGAATATTTTGTGTTTCTCTTATTTAAGGACATAGGTGTGAGGAAGAAGCGGACCCTTACCTTCCAGGCAAACTCTTGCCATAGGGAAGACCCAGTCGTTTTTCTAACTATGTTAAAAATGGATCTCCAGTCCAAGATCGGGGAGTCAGGGTTTACCTCCTGCCATTTATTTTTGATCCTAGTTAATGGGTCACTGTTTGCAGATCTAAGGGACCCATAAAGGAGAGAGAGATCAATCCCTTTTGCCCCATGGTGGTTTTTATCTTTTGGATCACTGCCAGGAGAGGGGCAGCTGTAACATGGTCTGTCTCTTCCTTTTGAAGGGATACTATATATGCTCTTACCTGAAGGAACCTAAAATGGTCTGAGTTTTTAAGACCAAACGTGTTCTTAAGGGAAACAAAATCCTGGATCGAATCCCCCTGAATGAAATGGCTCAGGTATTTCAGCTCCAATTTGCCCCAGTGTTTATATGTAGGATCTAGGCGATTAGGAGGGAAGTCTTCGGGCCAGGCCAAACTTTTTAGTGGCCACAGAGAAGCCTGTAATTTATATTTTTGCCAGAGCATATGAACCGAGCAGAGAGTATCCCCCACAGAATGTAGCTTGGGCATGGGGTGGTTGTGAGACAGCAGAGGAATTATAATACGGTCTCCAAGGGGTGCCCTACCGTCTCCCTCCTCCTCACCCCTTTCCATTTCTCTCCACCCAGAGGCGGAGCTGGGGCAGACCCATTGGAGTGCATTCTTCAGTTGGACTGCCAGGAAATAATCCTCCAGTTCTGGAAGGGATCTACCCCCTCCTTCTTGGTGGGCCTGCAGGATCTTAAGTTTTATTCTAGGTCTCATGTTGCCCCAGACAAATCTAGAGATCATTTTGTGCCACATCTGGAAGTTTGACTTATGTATATGTAACAGTATACATTGGAATAAGTACAAGAATTTGCTCAGTACACTCATTGTTATGGCCTGGATTCTAGAATGCATAGGCATGTTGGTCATAGACCACCTTTCCATATCTTTTTTAAGGGATGCAGTGAGAGGGGTGTAATTTGTTTTAAATAGTTTAGAAAAGTGTTTAGTGATATGTACCCCCAGGTATTTCATCCCATCAGCAGACCAATTCAGGGGCAACAACCGGCGTAAATCCTCAGAGGGACTAAAGAAAAAGCTTAAGACTTCTGTTTTAGTTTTATTTAGAGAGTATCCCGAATGTTTCCCGAACTCTTCCAATATGGGCCATATTTGTGCTACGAATTTATGCGGTTGGGAAAGACTCAGCAAGACACTGTCTGCATACAACAGAATTTTTTTCTGTACTCCACCTACCTCGATCCGTGATATCTCTTCTGCCCTCCTCACAGCTTCAGCCAACGGTTCGAGATAGAGGGCGAACAGGAGGGGGGAGAGAGGACACCCCTGATGGGTACCCCTGCCCAGCCTGAATCTATTTGATAACCCTCCGTTCACCCTGACATATGCCTGGGGGCCCGTGTACAATGACCTCATGGTGTCTATAAAGGATTTGGGAAATCCCCTGTGCTCCAGTACCATAAATAAGAAGTCCCATGAGACCCTGTCAAAGGCCTTTTCGGCATCTAAGCTCATCAGACATGCCGGGGTGTGGGTACGTTGAATCTTATCTATCATATTCAGGGCAGAATGCACTCCAACTGGGGCCTGACACCCCATAACAAAACCAGATTGGTCTGTGTGTATCAAGTCCGGTAGGATAGGGTTTAATCTGGAGGCGATAATTGAGGTGAATTTCTTGTCATCATGATTAAGAAGAGATATGGGGTGATATGATTCACACCTTGAGAGGTCCTTTCCCTCCTTGTGTAAAATAGCTATGGTCGCATACTGCCAAGAGGGTGGAGGGGCACCTCCCCTGGACCAGATAGTTGAAAAAACTTTAAGGAGCAAGGGGGCTGTTTCTGAGGCTAGAGTTTTATAGAATTCAGCTCCCTACCCATCTGGACCTGGGCATTTAGCTGACTTAAGTTTTTTAATTGTGGACATTATCTCTTGTTGGGTAATGGGCCTAGTCAGCATCCTCACCGCTTCTGGTGAGAGTGAGGGAAGGGGAATAGAATCCAGGTAGCTCTTTTTATCTTGTTTAGAGGTTTTTTCATCTGGAGCATATAAATTCGAATAGTACTCAACAAATGCCTCTGCTATCTATGAAGCTTGTCTAACCATTTGGCCTGACCGTGGGGATGATATTTTGGTTATTTATTATAACTTTTGCTGCATACTGACGTAGTCTGAAGGCCAAAAGTTTGGTGCCTCTAGGGCATCCCTCATAATATCGTTGCTTCAAATAAAACAGGGCCTTTTCTACTTCAGCTTTCTGAATTTTCTGTAATAGATTTTTACATGCTATCAGCTCCCTACTCCGAGTCTCATCCCACTTAATTTTTTGGGCATCTTCCAAGTCTTTAATCTGAGACATTAATTTCTGTTGCTTCTGTCTCATTTCTCGCTTTTTGTGGGAGGCTATAGCTATCAATTTGGCTCTAAGTGAGGCTTTAACCGTATCCCACAAAATGTGTGGCGAGGTTTCCTGTCTACTGTTCTCTTCTAGGGTTATTTTCATATGCTCTTTAAGCTCCTCCACCACCCCCCTATCTTGAAGAAGAGAGGCATTCAGCCTCCAGTGTATAATGCGCTTAGGCAGACCCAGCTCCAATTCCAGGTAGACTGGGCTATGGTCGGAGAGAGTGGTCATACCCACCCAGATGGAAGGAAACCTGCTTAGGTCTCCAGAAAATGTAAAGAACATATCTAACCTAGAGAAGACCCAGAACCTAGGTGAGAAGCAAGTGTACTCTCTTGCTCTAGGGCACTTCTCTCTCCAGATATCGATCAAGCCCAGTTGTTCCAGTAGTATTTTAAGGGAGTGGGCTTTAGCCGCATCTAATCTTGGAATCTGGGATGTTGAGTCGAGAGCTCTATTTAAGACTATATTTCCAGTCCCCTCCCAAAATCAATATGCCTTTAGCCCTCTTGGATACCAGTTGAAGGATATTTGAGTATATTCTGAATGAGGACCCAGGGGGGATATAGATATTGACCATAGTTACTTGTATATCTTGTATAGTCCCGATAACTATAAGGTACCTTGCTTCAGGATCTTCTATCACTTCCTGTTGTTGAAATTGGAGCTTCTCCGAGAGGAAGATCGCCACCCCCCTCTTTCTACCCACCGGAAGGGACAAGTGATAGACCAGAGGGAAGGACCTTGACTTAAGCTTTTGAGCTTCCAGGGGGGAGAGGTGAGTCTCCTGCAGGAATACTCCCCCACACCCCTGAGATGCGATAAATTGCTGAATTCTCCTCCTCTTAATGGGACTAGATGATCTGTTTATGTTAAGTGACAGAAATTTTGTGGTGTAACTAGCCATATTCATACCAAATAAAAACTTTTACCTTATCCTTAAACACTGGCTCTCTACACATTAACAATATTATCCAGTAGTGCCCCTCAAAGCATAGAACTTTTTAATATAAACAGTAACAGGTTGTAAAGAAACATTCACTATAACTATTGAACTACTGAACTGTTGCTCTGGCGTCCTCCAAATTTGAGCCATGAGCTGGATTAAGTATGGGTCAACCAAGACCAAGACTACTCTCTGCCCAATTGCCCTAGGTCTATTGATTAGACTTCCAAGGGAAAGCTGAACGGTGGTTATCAGCAGAAGGATGTCTGACTATACAAACCAAATCAGGGAGCTCAACAGTGCAATGAGTGTTCCCTGTGGGCCCCAGGAGTGTCCATGGGAAGCACCCCCTACCAGTTGTTAGTGCGCCTCTGCATAGGCAACCAAATTCCGTACTCCCCCAACCCCTCAAAACATACCCAAAGCCATCTGTTAGCCCACTTTAGTCTCTGTACTTAGAATTTACATATCCTCAGCATCCCAGGACCCCCTTCCTTCTGTCTCACATGTGTGGAAGCCCCCACCGAGCACATCTTTTATGATACATGCCCTTAGGTCAGTCTCCACCAGGAGGTAGTCCTCCCCCACTCTTGTCCCGCACTACTTATTAGTATTCTCCTTTGGTAGCCCAAGTGCCCATGTTATCCCAAATAAGCGGTCCAGGTGGGCAGAGGGGCCCCGATACCAGAGTTCCTAGCTCTTACCTCTGGGAAGAGCAGATTCACCCAAGGTGATGGCTTCACTTCAACTGCCAATAAATAATATCCCAACTCGGGGCTAATGACACAGTCAGCGTGGCCTTCCCCAGCCCAGCCCCCATCAAAATTATCCTGGAGATGTTCTGGCTTAGAGATCCCCTTCCCCATATTCCTGTGCCTCCTGTAGGTCTGGCCCAGGAGAGGGCTCATCCCAGACCACCAGATCAGAGTTTATAATAAGAGATTAAGCCCAGGCCATAGGCGTATCGTGACCTCGATTTACTAGACCGGGCCCACAGGTAGGTGAAAGTTTCCGCTCGTCCTCGCAAGAACCTCCAGGTTTAAGAACCTTAAAGGCAAACCTAGGGTATCCTGATTCTGAAGGCTCCAATGATGTCTTTCGAGAACGAGCGGCCCCAGCACTCCCCCCCCACAGGGAAACCCCTCGTGATGTCTTTCCCCCTCTATATGCCCGGAGCTGTGTCCGGTCTCCCTCAAGCCGACAGCCTGTATGAGGTTTGTCCTGTGGGAATTTGAAGAGTTTAACGAAGCCAGTTGTGTATATATATAAAGGGGAAAAGGGAGAAAAAAAAGCTCGGGCCGAGCCTTCCCCCAACTCCATGGCCCAACGGCAGGTCTAGCCTCTCGTCTCCATGACATGCCTACCAGGAGCCATGTGGAGCTGAACACAAACGGAACAGACCAATTCCCCCTCCACCAGCCCACAAGCCCTTGAAGTCTTGATTCACCTTTTCACACACTTATAGTCCATTAGTTACTAGATCACCTTGATGAATCGAGATGGACATTTGCAGTATAAGACACAACATTATCAGCAGCTGTCCCGACAATCCACATCCCTCCCTCCTCGCCCATTCCGCCTGACCAGCTGCTATCTGAGGTGAGTCTAAAGTACATTTTTATAGAGTACAAGGGGGTAATATAAGAGATTGATGCAGTGGATACAGGGCCAGTTAGTCTCAGCTGTATGCTGCGTTGCTGCAGCGATTTGTCAAAAGTACTCACTGCGACCCCTGCACAGCTCCATGGCTAGGTGAATGATTCTGTGTTTCACATTAGGTAGGGGCTCAGATGGGATGGGGGGGTCAGAAGAGAGTAGAATCACTCTACTGAAGATACGCAGACCTCCCCAGGAGATTGCTTCATGTGTCTGAAGCTTGCATGGGGGATATCTTGTCTACCTCACTGCTCACTGCCATTGACCTCAAGTGTGGAGCGCCTTTGTTGATCAAGGTGGGGTCCCCGAGTTTCCAGAGCACTGAGCCAATGTCCACACAGAGCGAGGTCTGTGACTGCCGCAGCAAGGATCCCTTCTTTATTATTTCCTTTTGCGCCACGGACAACACGGATGCCAGGAGGTCTCGCTCCAACTTTTCCTTTGACAGAGGGGGTGTGTTGATTCCTAGTTCTTCAAGGTAGGGGGCTGCTGCCAGCAAATCTTTAAAGTTTCTGGTTCCCTGTTCTGTGGTAATCTTCAGTCTCGCTGGGTGTAGCACTTGGGCCTTTATCTTCTTGGCTCTGAGCTGCTTTACAATAGGCCAGATCGTTTCCCGTGCTTCTTGCACTCCTGTAGTGTGATCATTATCAATCACTATCCTGTGACCCTTGTATTCTAGCGGGCTCTGTCTCCAGGCTTGCCGTAGCACCTCCTCCTTACTGTTGTGCAAGGTATACTGAACCACAAAGGATCTGGGTCTAGCCTCTGGATTGCTTGGCTCCGGGGCTAGTGATCGGTGGGCTCGATCCAGTCTCATATCCAAGTCTTCTGGCAGGTCCAAAGCTTTTTTGAGGACATTTTGAGTGAACTCAATAGTGTTTGTGGCTCTGTCTTCTTGGCCTTCAGGAATCCCATGTATTCTGATGTTCTGCTGTCTGCTTCTGCCCTCGAGATCATCCAGAAGGTGGGTTAGTTCACGATCTCGTGCCAGGAGGTACAACAGAAGCCTATCCTGCTTATCCATCTGCTCAGAGACGGACAAAAGGCACAGCTCCAACTGATCAGTTTTGTGGTCAATTTTACTGAGGTCTGTTCGAAGTTCAGAGAGGGTCCAGTCAATTTTCGTGACCGTGCGAACCATTTGTCGGATGATTTCAACCAACTCATCCCCACGAAGGCTCTCATGCTGCATGGCCTGTTGTGATCCTCCAGGAGCCTCAGCTTCTTCATTACTTTCTGTGTCATCCTCTTGTAGCGTGGCTTTAAGTTTCTGCGCCGGTGTTAAGTGGAGCCTCCCTGGTTTATTTTGTCTTTGTTTAGCCGGGGATGTCATCATTTAGCAGGCAATTGCCTTTGATTTTAGACAGTGGGAATCAGAGCGAGTGAATCAAGCCATCATATCGAGCACTGATGTCACCAGAAGTCCCAAGCGACCTTCTTTCTGAGATGCCTGAGGGATGTCCTGACCATTATTTCCTGTACATGCTCCCCATTTGTGAGCACTAGATCAAGAATTGCCTCAGCTCTTGTTGGTTCAGTGATGCCCTGAGTCAGGAACCCACTCTGCAGTCCTTCCAGGATCACCTGACTCTTAGCACATGTGGATGGTATACTTCAGTCCACCTTGGGCAGGTTGAAGTCCCCCACAATTACCACCTCTCCCAACCCTGCAGCTTCCAATATTTGTGAGATCAGTTCCCTGTCTCTGTCCTCATCTTGATTGGGTGGTCTGTAAACCATCCCCAACCTCACCTTTCTCCCTCTATTGGACCTTAACTGAACCCATAATGCCTCCACTTCCCCTTCCCCTTCCTCTGACTCCTCCCTCATGCAAGTTATTCCCTCCCTAATATAAACTGTCACCCCTCCCTCCTTCCCAACTACTCTGTTCGTTTTATATAGTTAATATCCAGGGAAAGCAAGGTGCCAGTCACGGTGTGATGTTGCCCACATCTCGGGTACTGCAGCTATGTCCACCCTCCTGTCTGCTAATAGTGCCTGCAGGTCATCCATCTTGTTTCCAAGACTCCGCGCATTCAGAGACATCACCCTCCATCTAGAGTCTGACCTTCCTTCTCTTCCCTTTTTTCTTCTATTCACATTTATCCCCTCTGTGTGCACCTCTCCACATACCCTTGTTATGTGTTTCTCACCCCCTCCACTCTTTGCTAACTGTGTATTTGCCCCTTTTACCTCCTCCCTCCAGACCCCTTTCATCACTGAGGGGGAAGGTTTACTGATCGCCTCTTCTCGGAGTCTGTACGCCTGCTCGCCCACTGCCCCCCCCCTCAGCAGTTTAAATTAAGTGTAGTGGTTATGTATTCCCCCAGCTTGTCTCTGAGTACAATACAATCCTCCCTACTGAGGTGTAGCCTGTCTGGTGAAAAGAATGCTTTGTTTGACCAGGTCTTCTCCCAGTCCCCAATACAGATGAACCTCTTCTCCCTGCACCATTTCCTCAGCCAGTCATTAAAATCCTCTAAAAGTATTTTCCTAGCTGTGCTGCCCATTGGTACTGGTATCACCTCTGAGAAGGCCAGCAAACTTCCTTCCTCCCTGCAGATATTCCCTAACTCCCTGAACCTAATTTGTACTATCCAACCTACTTCCCAACTTGGTTGTTGGTTCCCAAATGTATAACTAAATTAGGTTTTCCTCCAACCTCCCTTACTATTTCCCTTATTCTTGGGCCCGCCTTCCCCACTGTCATCCCCAGCACACAAACTACCCTCATGCTTACATTTGAGTCCCTTTTCCTTCCCCAGTGAATACCCCTAATTATGGAGTCCCCTATGATTGCCACCCTTCCATCTCCTGCATCCATGTTCCCCATCCTTCCTTTCTTACCTTCTGTACTAGCTGCTTCCCCACCTAACTGCTCCCCCTGCACCCTGGTAAACTTATCTCCACATTCACAATTTATCCCCATAAATGTTTTTCCATTTCCCAATTTGTCCCTTCCCTTATGACTATCTGTATATGCTTTCAGTTTTCCCTCCCCACTTCCATTCCTTTTCTCTCCTTCTCACCCATCCTCCACTCCATTTTGCCTGCATATTCTTCCCTGCCCAGCCTGATTAATTCCCTCCCTTGTACTCCTGCTCTCAACCCTGGCTCAACCTGACCTCCTACCTCACATCCTGCTGACCTCTTCCTCCTTCCTCCTTCCAGGCAGTGGTGCAAATCTGTTCAATAACGGCACCCCTTTAGAAATTCCCACCACAATGCTATTCTTACATTATATGGTGAAACTAAAGACTAGTCTGGGATATGGAAGCTGAATTGCTCCATTTTTCTCTGTGTACACAACACAAGTCTGTGGACACAATTTTCCTGTGAACTGTTTCTCAATTTACCTTAAAAATGCAAGAATACTTGCAGATGTGGGAGTCTTGCCAGTGGAGTCACTACTGAATGCAGTTAATCAGCACATGGGATAAAGTGGTGCAAGGCTTCAAGATCTAAATTAATGCCTGTATTTTACAGGCAGATGTACAGTAGCAGTCCGTGCAAAATTGTTTTAGATCGAGACTTGAACTGGTTACATGAGAAAACAAAGCAATTCAGGAAAAATTAGCCAACAGTTATAGGAAGAGAAATATTAAACCGATATGGGAGCCAAGGTGGTGTGGTCTGGAACAAGTGGCTGTGGACTATCGAGCCAGAGGGTGAAGAAATCATTGGCATGTGTGTGTCTGACTGTGGGTGGCCATGGTGCTTGGAGATTCAATATATAGTGGTGATAGGGTGGGTGCATTTTCAACACTTGATGGCATCAGTAACACACTATGAAGTCATACTGTGATGTGCTCAGAACTCAATAACACCTAGGAAGCGGGCAACAAAATTATTATTGCACATGAATTACTCAGAACCTTTATTACAAGCAAGAAATAATGAACTAGTAAATTTAAAAGAAGATAGGTAGGAGGACAGACAAGGTGTAAAGGAGTACATATTTTAGGGTACAATTTAGAGTTTCTGTGTACCTCTATTTTGGAGGAGCACACCATGTTAAATCCTTAACACCATACCTCTCCTTCCACCCCTTCTATGAAGCCACCTAGCTCCTTCTTTTAAAATATTACAAATTATACAACCAGGATGGTCTATCACTCAGAAGGTAAATTAAATAAGGTAACATCAGCAAAAACTTGTTTCCCCATATGACCCTTTGATCTAGTGTGTCTTCCTGCCCTTCAAAGACATCAAAGGACTTTCTATGACTAACTCTGCCAGATCTCACTGAGGTGTAATATGCATTGTAACACCAGGTGAAATTAACAGGGCATCCTCTGAAGACATTATAAAATGGATATTTTAGTTCCTGGCCTTCAAAGAAGCACAGCTCAACAACAAGACCATAAAATCTGAGTCTTTGGAAGTTAATCACATTACAGAGATCTGCTGTTTAACATATCCTGTCCTTTGAAGTGATACCTGGGGGGGGGGGCATCCCAGGAGCACAAGATTTCTCTCAATCACAGTACATTTTTTTTTATATTACAAAAATCATAGAGTAATCAGAACCAGCTGTCCAAATGTCACAGAGGCAATTTTAAAATGATTATCTTATCTGTAATAAAGAAATCCCTTGGCCCTGCAGCACAATCACACACGGCGAGAGTGATAACAATCAGCACCCTCCCACTCCCCCACTCTATCACAATGCCACAAGGCAGAGGCAAGCAATGGAATGCACCAAGATATTCATACATAGTGGGGGAGACCAGAAAAATATTTACAAAGTAAAATGAATTGATGGCAATACTTATGTTATTTTGTAGTGGAGGCAGTTCCACCACTTCATAATATATTAATATATATAGTTACAGTTGTCTCTTATGAAATAAGAAGGTCATCTCATGGTGGTTTGGACTGACAGAACCACTCAGCTTTGCTTTGCGGTCCTTTTGCCCAAACCAGCACAAGATAACCTTCTTATCTCATAAGAGACAACTGTAACTATACATATTAATATATATCATGTATAATTTCCCCAATTAAGTGAACACACTATAAAGATACAAACTCGAGAGACACAGTAGTCATTTTGTGAACCTGGAAGCACAGGTCCTCCCCTTTCTGTGCTCAAATGTTAGTATTGTACATGTAGCCTTTTGCTGTCCATATAGTTATCTTGGGATCCCTATTTTTCAGATTTAAAGGTACTTGTGAGGAAGATGTGTCATGAACATCCAGAAGGGATACATGTAAATAGTAAGCACATTACACTTTCCCTCATACCCTGGCTACCAGTGTGACCTCCTGCCATTAACCCAGTCTCAGCCCACTTAAGAAGCTTCCTAGACAAGACCACTGTTTCAGCATGCAGTCTTTTTTTTTGTTTTGTTTTATCTATTTACCTCCCTTGCGACCCCCACCTGCCTCTCCTTCAGGCCAATTGCCACAAGGACACTCACCTCTTCTCATCTCTGCCGCTAATCCCAACCGCATATTGCAGCCACCTCAGAGTAACCTGATGTAACCCTGCACTGGTTGGGTCCTCCTCTTCCAAGGAGAAATGGCCTAATGGCCTAGGTGTTGGCCCTGGGTGCTGCTGCAGCCAGGTCAGCTGTCATGGAGCTCAAGTGGGCACTGGTCCAGGTGGCCATCATCCGGTAGGAGGAGATGCCATTTTTCTAGTTTTTCCTCCAGTTTCCCTACTGGCGCCATAACTGAGCTTTCCCTGGTCTCCACCGGGGGCCACTGTAGAGTGATGCCATTCCCTAACCCACCCCAGGAGAGGAGAGCAGTTCTCCGGATGCTTAATCCCACTCCTTCCCCTGTCGACCCTCCAGCACCGGAGTCCATTCCCTAACCCGGGTCGCTGGAGCAGTGTGAGGTAAGATGGCAGCACCTCAACCCTCTGTGCCACCGGGCCAGCCCAGTCTTTTTTTTTTTTTTTGAATAACACCTCTCCCAAACAGTGCACAGTCGGTTACCACCCTTCATCAACTGGCCATAAGCCAAGATCGTGTGAAGAGGTGTGGAAGAGGTAACTTATGGGAGCCATTTGTGTGCTTGTGTGTTCTTCTCTTTAGCTGGTTGCCCTTACCTGTCCAGTCTGTCCTTAGCTGACTGAGCAAGGGCCTCTACATGTGTCCCTACTGCTTAAACAATAAACTTCTCTAGGCATTATTTCTATCTCAGGGTAGCCTGTCTCATTCTGAGACATCACACACACCCACTTACATCGCACACAGGTACACTTTGTAGAGTTTATATTGTATTCATGGATCCTTCCTCCCTCACCCTTGTATGTAGTACCATTACAGGGCTGGTCGACACTTACTGCATGCTAGACTCTACAGGCTAGGCCTAGGGGTGGGGTGAGGTGGAGTGGAAGTTCTGGGTGCGTACAGTGTACTAGGGTATGTGTAGCAGAAATAACATTTTCTTGTTTAACCATGGTCATTCCACAGAGGGCTGAGGAGCAGCAGTGGGGATTTCCCTGTGCTAAGTATGCTGCCATCCATTATCTTCACTGAACAGAGGATATATTGGAGGGGCTCCTGCCAAGCTCCATGGTGCCTTGATACACACAGAGTATAACTCTTCTAGAAGCTGGATCCAGCATTCAATTGATGTCTAGTATCCAGAACAGGCATATGAATGCATTGCGTACACCATGTAAGTCAAGGTGTACAAATCTATTTATATGGTGCAACATTCTGCGATACCACAAAGGAACCATTTGCCCCACACTCCAATTGTATAAGATGTTTTTTCTGCTTCATGTATGGAAGACATTATGCAGAAATACACATGCATACAGCTGAGTCTTATTTATGGTTGTCTCTCCCATGCTTAACATAGCACTGGTGTATACAACTTTAGAGTAGCAAACAGGGTAGAAGTTACACATGTGGGCAACAAACAGGGTTGCAGTAACAAACAAGGTCATGCTGTTAAAACTTTATTAACCTAGCTGCACTCTTTGCCAGCGGGTATCCACCTACTGGCTTTCTCAAACTAAGCTCCAGGTACCCCACAGGCAAGTACAGTAATGGGGTGGCCCCGTCTAAAGGAATCACACACCACTGCAAAGCAGCCAATATTGTAGAGCTCAGCAGGCTACCTACCCACAGCAGATGGATGGAAGGACTCACTGTTAAAATCAGGGCGTAAGGTTTTTTGATATAAGTCTCAAGGGCTGTCCTCATCTACCCTTAGCTTACTTCCCAGTCTCATCCTCCTTTCCTCCTTGCTGACTAAAACCACTGCCCTGCCATATCTGGTCACACAGGTGACAGTATAGCAGCTGGGACAGCCACCTTCCATCCCTGATGAGATCATCCTCTGGGATTGTCTAGCCTCCTCCCCCAGCCAACCCTCCAATGACTCTAGTTCATTCCTGAGCTAGCATTGCAAGTGGCAGCACTGCTGCTGCACAAATGTTTAAGTTAGGGCCTAAGGGCTTGATCTATAGAAAGGGCTGGGATATGTGCATCGCATGCATATCCCAGCCATGGAGCTCTGCGCCATGATGCCTGATCACACTGGGCAGTGTCCACAGTTCCTGCCTTCTGTACCATGTGAGCGTGGAGCTCCATCATGGGGCAGAAAGGGTGATAGAGCCCCATGGGCTGCATAACCTCAACTACCCTCTGCTGTCCCTCCACAGCGTGGTTCGTCTCCTGAATCATCATATGCATGCCTCAGTCCCCTTTTCATTATTTCATTACTGTTCAAATCTCTGTGCGATGAGCTAGGTCTATCCCAGGATGTTAGCAAATCTACCAGGATAAATAATGCAAACAACACCAATAGTACCCTCCTCGATGTTATACTAAAGGAATAATGCCCGACAGGGTGGGTGTTATGCTGGGATAACATCCCACCTCAGGTGGTTGGGCCTGAGGCCAACGGCCGAGGGCGTCCAACACCTGAGGCGGGATGTTATCCCAGCATAACACCCACCCTGGAGGGCATTATTCCTATTATACAATGGCTAATCATTAAACAGAAGGAAAACATAAAAATAACTAGTTTTTTTAAATAGTCTTTTTACTTGATTTTTGTGTGTGGAAGTGTACTTATGTGAAAATAAGTTCCTTTCCCCTGTTTATCCTGTAGGTGGAGCTGGGTGGCCAGTAGCTGGATTTTCTTGGGTTCTGTATCTGCTTGCTTTTTTGGTATGTGGTTTTCATTTTGTATGCCCCCCCATGTTGTAGTTGAGACTTTTCTGGCAGTATTGTATTACGTTTAAAACTTGTGTGGTGAGATTTTAATAATGGGATAATATTTTTATACAGCAACAGCAACCATTGTTTGGATTTACCATTCTCGCCTGATGTCATCTGCCCGATGCCGCATGCTGTGATCTGTCGAGAGCTACAGGAAAGGAGGTGTAAAGAGATGGTATACAGTGAATTATTTATGCTGGTTTGATTTTAGGTGCTCAAGTTTCAAAACAAAAATGCAGAAGCGGTTACAACAGCGTAGAGAGCGTTACATAAATAAGGCGCCATGTAATTGTTTAAGGTCCAGCTTTCGCTTGGTTGAAAAATCTGTCAGTGCGCTGCCATAGGTGTGTTTAAAAAATTAATAAATAACTGGGATTTTGAATAAAGGTTTCTTGGTTTTCGCTGGGTTTTAGGTGCATTCCGTGTTAGATAGGGATTTACTGTGTCGTGTAGCGTTGAAACACAGCTTTCTCTTCACTTGGCAGCAAGAAATGGCGAATAGGATCAGAGGTGTAGCTGTGGAGTGATTTTTATTTTAAGACTTCATGCGGTCATAACTTTGCTGGAACTGGAGCTGGGATGTTATGCTGGGATAACATCCCGGGTGCAGTTCCAAACGGACCAATCACAGTGTAGAATTATTTCTTGCCATTGTATAATAACTACTCACCCACACAAAATCCTGCACCCTGCCATCTATCACAATGACAGGAGTGACCACGTGATTGTGCTTTGTACATGAGCACAGGTTAAGAGTCACCAGCAGCCCAAGCTTATAACAAAATGATCATTCCTCAGATTCAACCCAGCAAATTACCTGGCAGATTTTGGTAATATAGCCAAATCGGTTGACGAGGCTGTCGCTATCCTGAATAACAATCTCTCCACCTTGGCCAACAAGCATGCCCCATTCATAAAATCTAGAGTGTGCAAAACCTCACATCCCTGGTTTACTCCAGACCTCAAATCAGTGCTCATACACTGCGATAAACTCTGGTCGCAGGGCAGGCGAACCAAATGCCGATCTGACTGGTAGGCCTTCTGCATACCAAGAAATGCATGTGTTAATCACATACATGCTGCCAAGACTCATTACTATATCACCACCTTAGAACAGGCCAATGGTAATGCATACAAAATTTGGAGAACCCTTAAGGCAGTCGAAGGATGTCAGGTTGCCTCCTCCATCCAGGTCAAATTACATGTCAATGGTAAGACAATTGACAACAAACAACTCCTTGAAGAGCTTAACTCGTACTTTACTACCTCCAGACTGGCTTTTGAATCCTCACCATATGTTGGCCTTGTGAATAGTGCTCAGCATAGGATTATTCCGGAAACCCCTGCTCCACCTTGCCCGTTCCAATTACAGCAGAGCTCTTTTAAAGAAGTCGAAAACCTGCTCATTAAACTGGACACCAAGAAAAGCAGTGGTGACAACAGGATGGAACCATTCTTTCTAAAGTTAGGCTACTATCTCCTCATAACTCCCATACATCATATCTTTAATCTTTTTATAGACACAGCCACAGTACCTTCCTGCTGGAAATCCGTGCACGTCCTTCCCTTGTTTAAATCAGGAGACCCATGCAATTTAAACAATTACAGGCACATATCTATCCTGCTTGTCATTTACAAAATCTTCAAGAAATTGATTCACTCTTAACTTAAACACCATCTTGAGACATTCTTCCTCCTTAATTCAGCTCAATACAGCTTCCATCCCAACCATAGTACCATTTCTGCCCTCACCAAAGTAACAAATAACTGGATTACAGACCTGTACTCCAAAAAGATCACTGGTGCAGTCTTTCTGGACCTAAGTAAGGCATTCAATACTGGCAACCACAATCTAGTTACCAGTAGCCTTATTAGTATAGGAGCTACCCCCCTCCCAACTGCCCAGTGGTTTACCAGTTATCTGTCAGGGAAGCTCCAGAAAGTTAAGGCCAATGGACTTTTCTCAGCCTCTGTACCAGTCACTAGAGGCATCAAACAAGGCTCCATCTTAGGCCCTATCCTCTTTTCACTCTATATTTACAACCTCGACTACAACATAACTCATTCAAAATTATATTTCTTTGCCAATGGTACAGTTCTGTATGCCTCTAACTCAACCCTATCTGAAGTAAGAGATGCACTGCAAGCGGATTTTGTCCAGCTCGAGTTGAACCTTATTAATGCAAAGCTCCTTCTTAACACCAGAAAAACAAAGGCCATGACCTTTACCCTCAATAACTCCCTCTGTTCCACATCAATTCCTCCTACTGACTTAATTGTCACTGCACTAGGTGTATCCCTTGAGGTTGTTCCCAAACTAAAATACCTAGGTGTATGGCTAGGCAACAAACTTAACTTCAATGCACATATAGATAATCTGGCCAGTAAGCTAAAGTATAGAATAGGCTTCTTCTTCAGGAACAAGTCTCTTTTTCCATTCAAAATCAGAACCAGGCTTGTACAGACCACATTCCTGCATTTACTTGATTATGATGACATAATTTACAATTCATCTGCAGCCGCAGATCTGAATAAACTGGATGTCCTTTACCATCGTGCCCTTCGATTCATCACCAACTCCCCCCATTCGTATCCACCATTGTGACCTCTATGCAGCTATTGGCTGGACGTCACTTACCACCAGACACTTGATTCACTGTGGGACCTGCACAATTAACATTCTCCTGAACAAGCTCCCGGGCTATGTCTCTTCCCTTGTTCATATCTCCCACAGCTCCTACTCACTTAGGAAGTCTGATCTTATCATTCTAGATTTGCCTAGGACTCGTACCACCTTTGGTAAACGTGCCATCTCCTATGCCCTTCCGGCTACCTGGAATCTCATCCAGTCAGCACTTAAACTCTCCTGCCTAGTCTCTGTTAATTTCTTTAAAACCTTTGCCACTACTAACTTGAAAACCGCTGCCAGCTGTCACTAGCCTCTACCTTGACATTTGACTCCTATTCCAGGAACTCTTCTCTATGACCTCTTTTGTTTTGACTTATTATTGCTGTGTTGAGCATTGTATATCAATATACCAAACATTGTATACTATACCAATATACCAAACATCCACTATATTACAAACTTATACTACTACATGTTATGTTTTATGTATATGATTTGCCTTCATTCTAGTTGCTTGTATATGCTCCTGAAATACGTCTCTTGAATTTCTTGTATTGCCTTAAATATTTTTTATTGTGTGCATTAAGCATCGTATACCAAACATCACTTATACTACAATGTTAGATCCTCATACTTATTTATTTATTTAGGAAATCAGAATTACAATCCTTTGAGTCATAGACTCGTTTCCAAAGGCTCCCCATCAGAACAAAACGTAGAACTTTCATACAATACATACATAAAATAAGTGTGGGTGAGCACTTACATGTATTACGTTAATGTATTATGTTTTATGTGTACTAGTTGCCTTTATTTGTATTTGCTTGTACATGCTCCTGTTATATGCCTTCAGGACCTCCTTGTAAATGAGCTTGCTCAAGGGAGTCATTCCTACAATAAACTTGAACTTGAAACTTGAACGTTTCTGCTCTGGTCCGACCGGTCTTGTAGTAGTGTGAGCAGGTGCATTGAGGGCACACAAGCAGGAATGGGGATGCACAGAGGTCTCTGCATATGTAAAGAGGGATTTCTGGGCACCTCTTGCCCACATAGACACCCCTCAGCTGGCATGCATCCACCTTGGATTGAGCTCTTAGTTTTAAAAGCTTTAGGGTTTAAAATATAAAACCTTTTCAAGTGCAGTTTGGTTTTACAGAAACATAGAATTTGACAGCAGAAAAGGACTGCTTGGCCCACCCAGTCTGCCCATTTTTACCCTGCCTATACTGTCACCGCAAACCCTACTTGATCTCTGACTCCCTGCCCCCCTTTGCATTCCACTAAGATTCTCTTGTGCCTATCCAATGTATGCTTGAAGTCCACCACTCTTCTGGCCCACACCAGCTCTGCTGGAAGACTGCTCCAGGCATTCACCACTCTTTCAGTGAAAAATTATTTTCTCACATCTCTATCGAATTTACCCTCTATTAGCTTCAGTGCATTTTCCCATGTTCTCATGCATCTTTCCTCTGAAAAAATACTCCCCCTCCTCAAAGAATCATAGAAGCGTGACAACAGAAAGGGACCATAACAGACCATCTAGTCTTCAATTTTTCCCCCTACACCTCCCTCTCCCTGCCAGCCCCCTCCCTCCTACTGATACTCAGCCTCATATACTTGTCCCATACCCTCTTGAATTATTTCACCGATTTATGCTCCTAATATCCAGATCCTCCAAGCACCTTATCAGGTTCCACAGTGCTTCCCTCTAGGCATAGACCATAGCTAACTTTCCACTGAACCATGCCAGTAGTAAACAATGAGCTTACTATGGAAAATTACATTTCTTCTGCATCTTTTGTTAATTCTACTGTCAACATATTTGTAAGGACTGATGCATGGTGATAACCATGGCTGTAACCTGCTCACACACCTAAAACTACTCTGCAACCTAAGTCTTTTTCTGTATGAAAATATGCATTGTTATCCCGGGTCGCCCCTGAAAAAGGGACCTTCAGGGCTCAGTGGGCCTACCCGGGCACCAAATTTTAAATAAATAAATAAAAATAAATAAATATCCCCCACCACTCTGTCTGGTAGTCTGTTCCAGGGCTCCACCACCCTCTCTGTGAAGAAACACCCTCTCACATTGCCCCTGTATCTTTTTCTTTGCAGTCTGAGGCTTTGCCCTCTAGTTTTGGCCCCCTCCTTCCTCTTAAGTAAACCCTCTTCTCCCACTTTATTGAACCCCTTTACATATTTAAAAGTTTCAGTCATGTCTCTCCTTTCCCTCCTTGTCTCCAGCATGTACAGATCCAGCTCCTTACACCTCTGCTTTATGACATTCCCTGCATACCCTGTACTATCTTGGTTGCCCTTCTCTGAACTCTCTCCAACACATCTCTGTCCTTGTGGAGATGTGGCCTCTAGAACGGAACCCCATACTCCAGGTGTGGCCTCACCATGGCTTTGTAAAGGGGCATTATGACCTCCCTCTTTCTGCTAGTAATGCCCCTGCCTATGAATGCCAGCATTCCATTAGCCTTTCCCGCTGCCCTGCTACATTGGATTCCTACCTTAAGGTTCGAGGAGACTATGATCCCGGGGTTCCCTCTACTGTTCTGTTACTTTAAATTCTTCCCCACCTAGGGTGTACCCTGCTCTTCTGTTCCTACTTCCCAAGTGCATCACAGTGTATTTCTTGGCATTAAATTTCAGCTGCCACATACCAGACCATTTTTCAAGTGTCTTTAAGTCCTCCATCATGTCCTCCAACCCCCCCCCCGGGGTCTCCACCCTATTGCATATTTTTGTATCATCAGCAAATAGGCACACCCTCCCCCTCAAACCCTCAGCAATATCACTGATGTAGATATTGAAGAGAAGCGGACCCAAAACTGACCCCTGTGGCACTCCACTCTTCACCCTCGCTGTTCCAGAGTGCACCCTATTTAGCACCACCTTCTGAGTCTTCCTGACAGCCAGACCTCTACCCAGCTTGTTATTTTCCCACCCAACCCCAGGCTTTCCATCTTGCTCACCTGCCTCCTTTGGGGGATGGTGTCAAAGGCCTTACTAAAGTCCTATACCGTATTTACCCCCATTAGGTATTTATAGATCTCTATCATATCCCCACTCACTCTGCTCTCTTCATGGGTGTACGTATTGAGGTTTTTCAGTCCCTCCTCATAAGGTTTCTCATGCAAAATATAAAACACTTCTTGAAACAAAATTATGTTCCAAGTCTCTAGGGACTTCACCCCAGTTGATACCATTTAATTCCTGGTGATAGCCAGAAACTCTGTGCCACCAGTTTCTGTCAAAGAAAGTGTTTTAAAATTTGCATAAGCAACCGCATGCTATTCCCTTGTGCTCAACAAGTCATTCAAGTGGCCAGGCTGTCTCAATCAATCATAGAAGCCACAAACTACTATGATGCACACTGTTGCTGTTTACAGTGCATTTCCAAGATTTTCAAAAAAAAGAATGCTGTCAAAAATGTCTGCAGCTGGCCACGATTACAAAGGAGAGAGCATGTACTTTTCTCTTATAGCACCAGCACTGGCACAAGGGGGTAATAAGAACACAGAGACCTTGGTCACATGCCCTTGACTGTGTACAAAGGTCCCAAATAATTGCAGTTTTGTTATCAGTGCTCTCATTTCTTTAAGAGACGAAAGAAAATGTCAGGTATCAGGGGTCTGGAAATGATTATGATTAAGTGAATCATTAACACCAGTTAATACTGGCAAGGAGAAAACGAGAGTGCCGCAGTAGTGCAGGAGGCTCAGTAAGAACAGCAGGGCGTGGATAAGAACATAGTAGACAATAACTTGTCTACATCTGGAAAAGAAAAACAATGGGGAAGATAACTAGCTGTGGTGAGAATGGTTTTAAAAATTAATACTAGCACATGTCTAAAAGAGTTGCTGTTCTGAATCTGTTTACTTTTAATGCGATAGTAAGTTTGTTTAGGATGGTTATTTATAGCTACAGTATTGATAAACTGGAGGAGACAAGTTTTCACTGCAGGCAGTGCACATATTCCAGTTTCATATACAGATAGCTCAATAGTTGGTTGTTAGCTTTTTCTGTATTTAACAGCGGTCTAAGAAATAATGAAAATGTGTGGGTTTTTTGTACCTGCTGTGGTCTGGGAAGAATTTCCATTTTTAAAGCAGCAGTATTTGTTAGTGACCATGTAGTTTTTCCCCACAATAATGTTTTTCTGGCAAAAACATGAATGCATTCTTTTTTTCTTTTTGCTTTGTTTCATTCCTGAACTAAGGTACCAGAATTTGAAGTTTTTAAACATTCCTGTTCCCATGCCACACCCAAGATATAAAAAATAACTATCTTGGTACAGTGCTGTGCTGTTTAACAGCATCCTGATACATCCACAGTATAAATCTAGTAGTCGCATTCAATGGGGAACTGAATCAAAGGAAAAGATTGTTAAAAACTAGAAATGCAATCTTCAATGAGTTGAGTCATTAATTACAAAATTAGCTATAAAAGATTTAAATAAATGTGTGAAAAATTTAAAATATACCGAGGATGAGTATGAGATGTCAGAAATTCATAGTTGCTAAATTATATGATGACATTTTTTGCCAACTAACAAATGCTGCTTCTTTAAAGTACAGTATTTATTTTGATGTATGTTTCCAGAATTTCCCACAGCTATACAAATAAATTCTAGGAATGCACTAGTGAATGCAGCACACATTACCTCTATGAACTTACTGGACACTTAAAGAGCTAGGAACAGTTTTTGTTCCACATAACTGCAAAAAGTGAAAATGAGGCCAGCCTGGGCCTTTCCATAGCATTGCAGTGCTACCTAGGTGTGTCAAGTTCACTTGTAATCATTGGAAACCAACAGCAGGTCTGGTCATGGGACTGTGTCATGGAGATTCGGCACTCGACATCTAAGAGGGGCACAAACCAACCATTTTTCACACGCCACCATACAGTTGACCCAGGTGACCTCCATGTAAGCAGCCACTCCATAAGATGGGTGCAGCAGTGGTGACCCCCAATCATTTGAATCCTCTGTTTTCCCTACTGCAGCCCCAGTGCTGGTTGTTGGAACACTGTTTAGCCTTTTGATTTATTTATTTGGAAACTTGTGTCTAGGAGAGGTACACTGAGAAAAGGCTAATTTTAGGTGCAACCTGGGGTGAGGGGTATAAACTGTGTGATAAAAGTTATTTATTTAGTCAAACGTTTTGCCAGGGAAGAAATACTGATTAGTTAACAACTTGTTTCCAGATGCATCCTGGGGCTGGGGGTGAGACAGAGTATGCAATAAAGTAAGGTGCAATAGGTAGTACAATAAATTACAAGTTGTGCAAACAGTAAATATTCAGTGAAGAGTAATACAGTGTATCCAGGTGCCTAAAACCCAGTTTACACAGCGGCATTTGCACTGCAGCAACCTGAGCACTCCAGTTGCTGTGGTGCAAAATGCTGCTGAGTGGAAACATATCGGATTGCAGTCAGTCAGTTATTACACCACTCCCACAGCCCCAGAAAGTCTGAGAATGCATTCCAGAATGAGTGGTTTAAGCAGCCATGTGGATTGACTGCATCACTCAATCCCTCGTGCCACACCATGTGGTCATCTTTTGGCTATTTTTAGCTGACCACTGCTTGACTCTCAACCCCAGTCCAGTGTGTCTTCCATTGTCTCTGAGAAGGGCTGTGTAGATGCAAAAGCCCAAGCATCTTCTTGTGTCAGGGTAGCGCCTCAACACTACACAGAAGGAGCAAAGTCGGCCATGTAAACATGGCTTTTAATAGAGTAAATCTGCAATAGATTGGGAGCAATGGAGCAGTGGGAAGGAGGGTGAATACTTAGGAGCTACGGTCAGAAGCAGTTGTGGGAGTGAGTTGTAAAGTCATGAAGGAGAGAATTAAGGAAGAAAAGGGAAGAGGCAGAGTGTATGGACAGGGAAAGAGAGGACCAGGGCTTAGGGTAATTACAGAAGAAGGTAGATTGGCCAGCAGTAGATTTTTACCAGAAAGAGAGAAAATGGAATCTGTGTTGCATAGTGAGTTAGAGAATTAGTGGATATGTATGTGTGTGTGTGGGGGGGGGGTAATCAGAGGAGAGAGTTGAGGTAGGGAGGGAGCCAAGGGCAGCATTTGGTTACAATACTGGGTTAAGCAACTGCAGCAAGGACAAATGACATTTTAGAAACTGCAATTTAAAATTATAATTATGAGATGGTAGTAACATAAAAGAGATGCTGCTATGGAAATACTGATGATTAAAACATCTGGGGATCAGAAAACAGGAATGTAGTTAAAAAGAAGGAATTACAGTGCGACTTCTTAATAATCTAAGGGTGAGGCATATGTGAGTATTTAGGTGAGGGATAGATCCAGGTGGGGCTAGAGGAGGAATATTAGGAGTAAATGGCATCTGAGGAGTTATGTAATAGTACACTATATTTTACCTAATGTCACTATAATAATTGGGGACCATTTTCTCCCATAGGGAAACCTGGTTAAAATTCACCATTATAACCAGCTAGTAATAACCATGACTATTCGCCTGGTTTTCCTCACTTTACTCTTGCCTGGACTGCCTCTTTCATGCACACACTTTGTTTCAGCCCACGAGTCCTATTGAACTAGCATTGCTGGAACCACTGACCATACTGTTTTCTATAACTACTGTTTTAAAGTGAGAAAACACTACCCAGCAATTATATAAAGCAAAACATAGGTAGGTGTGTAAAACTTGAATTTTATACATACCCTTGGTGCGGAATGCTATTAAAAAACCCTCAAACTTTGCTCTCAGGATTTATGTGGTATCCTACACCTCAAGTATGTGCACAGATCTTGTTACACACACACCTCTCCATTTATTATTCTATATAATTTTGGTCTGTACTAGCTTCTGCTGTTCGCATTTTACCTTCCGTACCTTTCCCAGGGTAACACCTGGAAATGAGCATCAGTTCAATGTTCCTTTTGCAGCCACCAGTTTTAATATAATAAATAAAGCTATCAAGCTAATCAATAAACTGAACTGATAAAATAAATAAATAAATAAATTATAGAGGGGTTGGAGTAGGAGGAGAACTTGCATATGGAAGGAGAAAGAGAGTTCCAGAGAGAGGTCAACCATATTTTGAAGGCAGATTTCCAGCAGAGGTGTTGCAATGAAGAATGCAGAAGAAATGCAAGTCCAAGGAGATGAGGGAGTCAGAGGAGGGGAAAGAGGGATTCAATAAATCAGGGAGGTGGAAAGGGAAAGAAGCAAGTCAGTATTTTGAGAGGTAAGTGGCACAGGGTGAGTGTCATTGAGATTCACTGGATGGGATAGAGAAGTTCTGTGAGTAGTGATGAGCATGTAGGTGGAATCAACAGCAAAACAACAGAAAGAATGGAAAAGGGGATCTAGTCTGGTTAATGCAAATTGGGGGTGGCACCATAGACCACATCGGCATTGTCTAATGGTAACATAATTCTTAGGAGAACATCCTTATGGGTCTAGAGGAGAAAGCAGGATTAATTTCAAGCTAAAGCACTGAGCTCCATCCAGAGTTTTTTGTTTATGTTATCTACATTGGTGGAGAAATCCTGGTTTCTATCAACCACACACCAAGGCTTTTACAGACCACTTCAAGTGGAGCATCATCAGAGTTCAAAATACAGAAGAGCGAGTGAGCCTGGCAAGACATTGTCTAGTGCCAAAAGACACTGAGGTTGTCTCTTATTAGTTCCAAGAGTGGTGGTTTGAGCAAAAGCAGCATTAGGCACCACTGAAATCATGCTGTAGCAACATTTCCTGCTAAGGGACCAAGGCACCAGAGGCAGAGGACTGTGTCATTAGCATAAATACATATGAATGTTTCATGACCCATAGACAGTGGGGAGGTCATTGAGATCATAGACAAACAGATCAGTTCCAAGAAAGAGCCTTGTAACATTGCAGAAGAAATAGGATGGGGTGGGAAAAAAACATTAGCAGCTTGGACGGAGTGATGTCAGTCAGTGAGATAAGACCTATCATCTTCTACTTATCCTGGTGTTGCAGTAGAAGATCTCAAACAGAACAAGAAAAAACAGTCTTTCCTGGGCTTGTGCAAAAGTGTAGGGTGAATGGAGATAGGGTGGAAGTTACCAGGAAAGGAGATGGAGAAACCCCCCTGGTGTAGGGGAAAGATTTTAGCTTCTTCAAAAGTATGGAGACTAGCCCTGTAAAGAGGGGGCAAAAATAGCAGGAGCAGAGAGATGAAGAAATTTATGGTCAAGTCCATCAGGGTTGGGACCCTTGAGATGGTTAAGTGAGTACAGAGTGGACAGTGTGATGGTCAGTGTGATAAGGATGAAGGAGAAGGAGCATGAGGAAGTGACAGGGCTTGGAGGGAGGAATCAGTGACAACAGAAAAGGCAGCAATGAAGGTATTGAAGTAAGGGCTGAAAGCAGCTTCAGCATAAGGAAGGGGATAAGAGGAGTGAGGGAGAAGCTTCAAGTTTGAGGATTGTAGAGGTCAACTTAGTTGGGATGGGGTTATACAGTGGGTTCACAACCTGTCATATTTTTTCCAAAAGCCTCTAAAATGTTGTGAAATGCCTCTAAAAAAGATTTCCCAAAGAGCTGATTATATAAAATCTAAGAAGCTGGTTGGAGTACAGTACATACAGTACATATGTGCTATATAATGATATATTTTTGTAATGATGTTTTTTCAAATGAAATATCTTAGTATGCAAATTTTCAGCTACCTCTTGTCCAGGTCAGATCTAAAAAATGTGTTTTCTTCAAGTGAACTTACCTAATTTTAAACTAAATTATTGATAAGCTTTGAAACATCTGTCACACAGATGTTATACCCTACTGGAGGCCTGTGGTCTTACTAGTATTGTTGAAAAATTATATGTCACATCTCAGTTGAAATGTCCTTGGTATTTAATTTGGAAGAAAAATTAACAAACAAAATAAAAATGTTAGTCTCTTGACTCAGGGGGTCAATAGAAACTGGGAGATGGTGGCAATATTTAAGTTCAAACACAGGCTTGCATCTTTCAGGATAAACTGGAGCTGATTAAGGTCAGATCATTAGTGCCCATGATTCTTTATAGGCAGATTAATCGATAAACTGGACTTATAAAATCAAATTAACGATGGTGCTGAAAGGTAGATAGTTATTCCAAACAGAAGCAGGACTCCACTGGTAAATAAATGTGACATGTTAGGTCCTGTATAGCACAGGATGAAGGTGCAACAGTCCAACAGAGATCCACAGTAAGCAATAAGCATGTATAATCACTGCCAGACCTACAGAGGACTGCTGAAGTACAGTACAATGTTTTAACTTTGAACCTATCCAGTCAATCAATCAAGTTTATTTCTTAAACATTTGGTCATTGTAATGCGTAAAAAACATCAACAAAGAAATAAATAGCAGCAGTACCGCTACCACTTCCAACGCCGATGACCTGAGTTTGGAAACAAGCTTGAGTCTTTGGGGCCAGTTGGGGGGGTGAGTGTCCCAGGGATACTCTCCCCCTCCTCCTCCTCCAGTGAGGGTGGGTTGCATCCTCACTGCAATACTGCCACCTGGGTGACCACAGATGACAGTGAGGTGAAGGTCCCCGTGGGGGGCAGATGCAGGCCAGGGTTCGGTGTGGAAGCATGTTTGCATGCACACACCTAGGGTCTACTTTGCATACTTGTGTCAATGAGGAACAGGAGACAAAAAGGAAAAACCCCACCATCTGATGGACAATGGACCCTGATGGACCAGAGGAGGCTGGACCTACACTTCCCAACTGACCTGAATGATGCAGCTCAGTGTGTTAGAAAGAGATTATTTCCTCTTTCCACCCCTGGGAGGATAGCCACAGGACTATGGAGGTAAGGCTGTCATAGGGTCTGGGTATTGGCAAAGCAGAGGCGCCAATAGGCACCCAGAGGGAGGTCAGGATGGTGGCATAGGAGGGGGCATAAAACAGAGCATAAAAAAGTAAAATAAATAAAGCAGTAAATACAATATACTCAAATTGTTTTCCTACAAGAGTGGTTTCCATGATTACAGTTGTCTAGATATCTTCTATACTGGGCAGGATGCAGTGAAAAACAACTCTGTGTTCATCATGACATCAGTATTGCACAGAGATACTAAATGAGAAGGCAGGTAAGGGTTTTGCCTTAGATAATTCCAAACAATAAAGGCTGGAATGAAACAGGTTATTACAGGGTTTGGGTCTGTGTGCCCACACCCTCTATAATAATCATCATACCTGTAATCTCTTATCTCAAACAACTGAGATAAAAAGGTCCTAAAGAGATCATAAAAGTATTTCCTCGGTGTAAGCTGGCCCGGTGGCACTGAGGGTTGAGGCGCTGGATGCCACACCTCATGCCACGCTGATGACCCGTGTTCAGGAATGAGCATGGGCCTCTGGGGGATGGTAGAGGATGGAAAGGATTGAGCATCTGAAGGACAACTCTCCTCTCCCAGGAAGGGAGGATTGGGACTCCCGCCAAATGACTGCTTCCAGGTGGAGGTCTGGTGGAACTGCGGGACTGTAGGCACCGTGGAAGGGAAGGTACTGTGGGACTTCCATGGATGCATGCAAGCCTCCACATATGCAAGTCATGCATGTGTGCCCCAGTAATGGGGAAGGGACAAAATGGAAGAAAAACATCCCTAGCTGCAGGATGATGACTGACCTCTCGCAGGCTCTGCTCCCGGGGACCGGGTGAGCTATGGATAAGTCCTGGTGAGACTGGGGTGATGGGACTGGGGGGTCAGTTAGAAGGGGTTAGCTGGGGTAGAGAAGGAGATAAACACCAATATAAAAAAAAGGATTCCCTCAGTGTCGACCCAGTGATGTATGCAAACTTACAATAGCAATAAAGTGCAGATATGAATTATTACAATACTGATATCATGTATTACATTATGTATTATCCAGCAGCCTAGTCTCTTGGTACTCAAGAAGCTTTTTATTCTTGTTTTTTCCTACAATTATCTTTAAGCCCAAAGATTATACAAGGTGATTTACATAATGAGAGGTCTTACCAATGTTGGGTAACTGTAGGACTGTTATGAAATGTGAAAGAATCTCTGAGTTTTTTAAGTAACCAGTCATTCCACTATATACAACTGAAAAAGGCATCCATTACATCTAGATTTTGCAAACCTGTCCAAGCCACACACATTCACTGTAAAGTCTAAAACCCAGTGCAAAGCATCACAGATATGCACATTATAGTGGTGGGGTGTTGTAAGCCAAATTGGAAATGCCTCCCCTTTAAAGGAGTAGTACATCCAGAATCTGCAAAAAACGTATGTTGTGCAGAATGTTTTGATTCATGTGTGAAGTCCTAGTGTGTTATTCCCTCTGTCTGCTACTGGTTTTTCCTAAATTAGCCTGCTAGGTTTATGATAGTTTTACGACCCCTGGGGATATCCATCTGAGCTAGATTTATTGCTTTTTTTGTACCTACAATGCATCTTGTCTCATGTGCCATTGATGTAGCAGAGACCATAGATCCAGAACATCTTTAGAATTACTCCATGACAGCTGAGCTGCGTAACTTTTCTTATCCAGTTTGCACATAGAGAATACTGAATGGGCAACTATGCAGAACCAGTGCGTTCTGCCACAGAGGGATTCTAATTCCCTCTGACCTTGAGAGTGAAGCTCAAGAAGTCCATGGGAATCAGAATCCCAAGGTGGCAAAACACACTGGTTGTGCAAAGAGTTGCTAAATACTGTATTTTTTTATAGTGTATAGTACTGTGTGAAAAATGTGTCTTGTGGGTTCTTCTGCTTTCAAAATTAAACTGACTCATGCAGTCTCTAGAGGTTCTAGAATACCCTCAGTAGGGTAGAACAGCATTCCATGACATTGGAATTGTGGTAGAACAGCATTTTGAAAGGGATGGAATTCTATACAGAACAACACTGCACTATACACTATAAATAGAATAATGTATAGTTCAGTGTGTATTACTGGTCAGTAATACCATCGAGAGGTTCCTACATGACCAGAACCGTGAGATGGTATTGCTGACCGTTAATACACATTGAACCATACATTGTTTTTTTTTTAATATATGGATCTGAGAGTGTTTTGGGATCTTCTGAGACGGGCGGCTCGCCAGTTCAGTTAAGGACTTTCTGGGTGATGGCGAACCGCTGCATTGTCTCACACCGTCATTCCCCATGTCACTCGTTCTGTCACTAGACTCCTCACCCCACCTTCCATTAAGCACAAGCATGGCATAGTATTATTAGTGGGCATTCCTACCTTTTCCTGCTTTTGGTAAATGGGGAACACAGGATTACGTAGATATATCCATTTGGTGCAGAATCTAAAAAAAAAAAAAAAAGGCAAAATATGGAGGACTCCCTAGTGTCTAGCTAAGAGATGGATGGCCACCATGTTTTGAGATTTTTTATGCCCACTCACTAAGGAAAAGTGGCTTGTCGAAAGGACGGCTTCAGAAGACGTGGGTAGGGCATAATAGCGCATGCGCTGATGTCTTTTGGTGATAATACTATCGTTCATGAGGGAACGATAGTATTATCATTGTGGAACGATGCTATTATCAGTGAGCATACCTCTCAACCTTTTGTCCCCTAAATGTGGAACATTGCCTCTCAAAATGTGGAACAAATGAGCAAAATGTGGAACACTTAGTCAAATCTTTACCTAGGAGGCTTAGAACACTGTTAAAATATTTGCATTTATGTTCAGAAAGTCTGTCATTAATTGAATAATATATGTTTTGCATCATTTACTATAGATTTTTGCTTTAAAATGTTAATACTGAATGTGGAACAAGTCCTCACAATGTGGAACATGAAGCTTTTCTGAAGTAAAATGAGGAACGTTCCTCGTAATGTGGTACAGTTGAGAGGTATGTCAGTGAGCAACTGTACTATTAGCACTTTCGGTGCAGTGCTATTACTGAGATTTTTTTGTATGCTATTAAATCGCATATCCATATAGTAGAAATGGTTACATGTACAGTTTAGCAGATATTTGAGAGCCAACTGAGTAGGTTTTCTGTAAGAAAACAGCTAATAAATAGCTTTGATTTACTATTTTTTTCCTGTGTGTGTGTGTGTGTCAGGTCTAGCTAGCAGGAGTATGTGTGTTGATTTTAAAACTTTTAATTTCATCAAACTACACACAACCATAAAACGCATGGAAATCACCATGGATCATCAGTGTTATAATTAGTAAAGACTCTAGCTGTTTTCTTTCAGAAAACCCCACTCAGTTAGCTCTCAAGTATTTGCTAAACTGTAAATGTAGGTACCAGAATTCTATTAGGTAGAACTGGCAGTTAGTGCTGATTTTGCTCTGTGACATGATTTTAATTTTTTTTAATTTTATGAATGTGAAGTATTTTAATAAAGTATTTGTTTCTCATTAAAGATAAGTGTGTGTGTCTGTGTGAGTTATTTAGATTGCCATGCATGTTTATAATCAAAACACCTACTCCTGCTAGCTAGATCTGACACACACAGAAAATAAAAATTACTGAATTAGAGCTATTTAGTAGCTGTTTTCTTACTCAGTTAGCTCTTACAAATCTGAAAAACTGTACATGTAGCCATTTGTGCACACTGGATAAGAAAAATTACACAGCTCTGTTGTGAAATAATTTTAAAGCAGTGCTTGCAGCTGGCTCTATGGTCTCTGGTACATCACTGTCACATGGTGGGGTCTGCTGGGCAGATTTTGGCACTCTGGTTCTATGGGGGAGAGCTTACTGTAGCCCTCATGACCTTCTTTGTTCCAGTGGGGTCTGCTGGGCAGATTTTGGAGCTCCGGTTCTGTAGGGGAGAGCTTGCTGTAGCCCTCACAACCTCATTTGTTCCTGTGGGGTCTGCTGTGTTGCATTGTAGGAACAAAAAAAGCAATTAACTGACTCAGATGGAGAGCTCCAAGGGTTGTAAAACTACCATAAAGCTAGCAGGCTAATTTAGGAAAAACTCTAAATAGCAGACAGAGGGTAGGACATACTAGGACTTCACACACAAATCAAAACATTCTGCACAACATTTGTTATTTGCAAATTCTGGGTATACTACTCATTCAAAGTAAACTCTATGCTATTCTTTACAAAACAGGTAAGGAAAATGCTGCATCCTGATTTGTCAAAAAAGGTTCCAAAGCCATAGGGTTCAGAAACAGTAATCCCTGACTTTGCACTTCTTTCTGGAAACAGGATGCAGTACATTTGGATATCAATGTCTGCCAAAAAGTAAAATGAATAAATAAAACTTTCCAGCAGCCGTGTTTGTGAAGCATTCACCACTAATTTTTTTCTACATCAAAAATACAACACACATTTTTTGTTCCTTACACACCCATCCATGTTGCCCAAAGCAGCTAGTGATAATAAACGGGTTTTACTGTCCCCAACAAATGCCAATCAGCCTCGCTTTTCATGGTTCCTGGTGTTGGGTTCAACTTTGTTATCATTTCCTGAAGTTATACTGCTGTGCAGGTGATCATCAATGCAACAGAGCCTACATTTTTCAAGTTAAATGAAAAAAGTTCCCACTGTTTGGAGAATTGAATAGTACCACATGCAGCAACTGTGCGTGCGCTCCACTGTTGCCACACACACTGGCAACTCCTATACATGCTGCTTCAAAATTACCAGTGAATAAACTGTTGAGCTACATTTCCACACTCCATTTGCCCCCTCCCTCCAGAAAATAAACATGATTAGTTGCAATTACGAACCACCTGTGGTGAAGGAAAATAAATATTAAAAAATACCAGGCAATTAAAAAGAAAGAGGGCAAACATGAACCGCGTAATTGAATGAGGCACCACCTTGTGGCACACATGTGAAACAGCTTTAATGGTAAACAAACTACATTTTACTTTTTAAATGCATGGGATAGACACACAGGATTCTTAGAAGCAACGGGGGGGGGGGTGTAAGCCAGAGTCCATGTAGGGTCTCCAGTGGCACTATAAGTAGGGAATCTAGGACAGACTAGGTGGGCCAAGTGGTCCTTCTCTGCTAATAACTTCCATGTGTCTATGTTTTTAAACACCAAAGACTTTTTAATATATTGTTTTCTTCTTTCAGAAACATTAAAACTGTTTATATTTTTTTTTTTCTTGAGACCCATTTTATAAGCACGGTATATAGTTTTGGGTGAGAGTTGCCACTCCTAACCAGCACTTCCAGATGTTTAAAGGTACTCAGTGCAAGGGTCTCATGCCTCACAACATGCTTAGGTGTGCAGCTCAGGAACAGTGACCCACACCCTGCCATTTCTTATCGTTTACATAGTCCATGCAATATCAGCATTTAATCAAAGTACCAGTGGTACAGAGAGGTGCTAAAAGCAATCATTTTCACTTTGACTTCCCATTTACTTTCATCACCTTAGCTCTTGCTTTCATATTCCCCCTTCTCAGTTTCCTAGTTTGTAGAACCATATTGAGTGTTAAGTGTTTAATCAGCAATGTGGCCACAGAAAGCAATCAAGTTTTGAAATTAACACCAGCCCTACAGAAAACGTAGCTATGTGCACAGTGCAGCTACTTCTTCACTAAAGCAGCCAACCTCCTACAGACCAATGTATGAGACAAACATTAGAGTTGGAAATGGTACAACAAAGAAGCAGCATGACAGAGAGGCAACATGGAAGAAAATCAGTCTGTAAGATGCATCAACTTTACAAAAAGAGACAAATAATTTTCAGGGTTTTTTTTTGTAAATCACTCACAGCCATGTACATGCATTCAAAAAACCTACAGTCCAGTACAAAACATAATGGGCTTGCAAATTCAGGTGGGGGGAAGCTAAATAAGAAATGTCCTCAACTGGTTCTACACTCCAGCTGACCATGCCATTACACAGATTTCTCCACAGCCAACTCACGCACACTAAAGATAACAATAATACAGAGAATCTACACAAAACTAAAGGAGAAGGAAATGTCCAATGGGCTTCTCTCCTAATGGCCCACAATTTGACTTCCATCTAGAAAAGGTTGGGTGGTAGTGCAGCTGGTTGGTAGCTTAAGGGAAGGCTGGACCTTAACTGATGATAGTACATACCAGACATGTACAGAAAGCATGCCCTCTGTGTTTCTCCATGGCCATGAAACAGGGATACAATTTGTGGAGCAAATAGCCACTGGCCAGGCAAATTACACCCTATCGGCCACCAAGTCCATCACTGGGCATCCTCTCCTGGATCCTGGCTTTCTCCTGGGCTTCACCTCCACTGTGGTAGTTGGATATTGGGAAGAAGCTTCCAAAGGAGCTTAAAGGTAGTCTTCACCTGAGGAGGGGTGCTCAAAATGAGGGTCTGTCTTTTGTCTTGAGATGTTAAATTGTCATCCCAGCTGTCTTTTCTCATGGTTGCTAGGTGGATGCTGAAGATGACATGGTACTGCTTGAAAAGAAACATGGAAATCAATGGCTGAAAAAGGCTGAGCAACCATTCAGTCTGTCTGTCTATCCTACCCAACTACAGTGCAAAGACCCCAGAGACCATCCCTTCCACTTACCTCTGCCCCCCTTCCCACTTACTATGGGCATGTGCCAGCCACACAAAACCTTGACCCCCCCCCAACAATTTAGCTTGTGCTATCCCCTAGGGCAGCCTATAACATTTAATTCACCCTTCTTTAGGTGAAAAAGTTCTTAGGGACATCTTTCTTAAACCTATCTCTTGCTAGTTTCAATAATTCACCCTTGTTTATGCATTCCTGCTTAATGTAAAAATGTCATTGAAACCCACCCTGTTTATCCCGTACAGCTACTTTTCTATTATGTCCCATCTCTCCGTCATGGCTCTAGTGTGTAATGTCAAGGTCCTGCAACCTCTCTTCATATACCTTTCCCCTGATCCCCTGAATCATTGAAGTCACCCTTCTGCACACTGTCTGTACCCTCTTGCAGTCTTTGTGCGAGTATGAATTCCAAAATCTTGTGCTGTACTCCAGGAGTGGTTGCACCAGTAATTTGTATAGAAGGAGGATCACCTCCTGGCTTCAGCTGCTGATTCCCTTCTCAGTGCACCCCAGCACCCCATTTACTTTGCCCACAACCTTGTTGCAATGTGTTGCAGATTTCAGGTTATTCCACATTATCATTCCAGATCCTTTTCCTCAGCTGTACTTTCCAGTATCCCCTCCTCCACTGAGCACCCCACCCCAATTGAGTATTGCATCCTTGGGTTCCTTTTTCAAATGTGAATTACTTGACATCATTTTGCATTTAATTTTAATTGCCAGATCTTGGGCCACTTCACTAGTCTCCCTATGTCCTGGTTTAGCATCCTGATCCCCTCCTCAGTGTCCACCCCTGTGCAAATCGCCATGTCATGTGTTAGGAGGCAGATCTTATCCTGTATGTTCACACCTGTGTTGGAAATGAATATGTTGAAAATTACTGGGCCCAGAATAAACCCTGCAGCACCAAACTGATAAGCTCTTCAACATCTAAAAATTTTTCACTACCCTTTGGTCTTCCAGTTCAGTCAGCCCCTACCCAAGTTGCTGTCTTTTCCTCCACCCCTTGATTGCTCAGCATTTTCACCAGCTTCCTGTGAGTAATCAAAGGATTTGACGAAGTTCAGGTACAGAACGTAGACTGTCTGTCTGTCCATTAATAGCCACCCTGATCTTCCAGTTAAAGAACTTTATTAGGGTCATGGCATAACTTCCTCTTGGTGAACCCATGTTACCTGTCGTCCTACAACCCCTTCATGACCTGGGCATTTCCCCATGGGCTATTACCAGCTCCACTCTGCCCTTCCGCAGATATCAATACCCCTGCCCTCCTAGGGACAGTCAGTTTTCCCACCCACCTTCCCCTTCCCATTTCCATTCACCGTAATATACCCTCCACACACACCCAAACAATCACACCTTCCCATCCATTACATCCCTAAAGGTGCTCTGAGCCCTCAAATCATTAAAATCATCCAAACAAAGCCCAGATGGTATTAATCCCATCCTCTTGAAAATCTCTGCCCTGGCTGTTGTCCCCCTATTACTCACATTTTCAATCATTCCTATTATTCATGTTCCCTGCCTAAGGCTTGGAAATTAGCTAAAGTCATCCCCCTGCACAAAGGTAGTGACCCATTCATCCTTGGCAACTACAGATCCATTTCTTTCTTCTCCCCTCTCTCTCCAAAATCCTGGAGTCCCTTATCTCAAAAAGATTAAATGCATTCTTGGCCTCCAGTGACATTCTTACCCCATATCAATCAGGTTTCTTTTGTCTCCACTCCCCTTCCTCCTCCCTTCTCCGCCTCACCAACCACATCCACTCAGCCATGGATAAGGGTCATCTGACACTGGCTATTTTTATAGACCTTGCCAAGGTGTTCGACTCTGTTGTCCATAGACTACTCCTTGCTGACCTAACAGCTATTGGTCTATTCCTCTCCTCCATGGAATGGTTCAAGGCCTATTTAACAGATAGAGTCCAGTAGGTCAAGCTTGGGGATACCAAATCTGATCCCCTCCCCATTTTGGCCGGTGTTCCTCAGGGGTCAATCCTGGATCCTACTCTATTCTCTATTTTTGTGAACAACCTGCCTTCTGCCTCTCCCAACTCACACGTTCAAATGTATATGGACGATACTGAGATCTTCGCTTCTGGTCTCTCCCCTTGCCCACGTTGAATCTACCCTACAAACCAACTTTGCTAACACCCTATATTGGCTTGAAGACAAATCATTCAAATGCAACACTAAAAAAATGGTGCTATGGCATTTGGCACAGCCCAGAAACTAGCCAAAATGACATATCTCCCCTCGTCCTTTACCCCCGATGGCTCCAAACTTGCAGCAGTCGAATCATGCAAATACTTGGGTGTCTGGCTTGATGCTAAATTGGACTTCTCACTGCACTTGGATTCCATTCACAATAAGCTGTGTCCAAAACTAGATATGTTATAAAGACATAAGGATAGCCTCTCACCCCCATCAGGAGGGAAATAATCTCCAAGCTCATCCTTTCTTCATTCAGCAACACAGACATGGTCTATAGCTCAGCATCGCAATCTTCCCTGGTCAGATTAGACCCTCTATTCCATGCCTTCTGCTGCTTTGCTGCTAATCTCCCTTACTGCATCCACTAATGCTTCCTTTACCAATCTATCTCCTTGCTCTCTCTCTCTGATCATCATCTGGCTCATTGCGCAACCTTTATTTCCAGATTCTGGTGCAACACGCTTCCCCTTAACTCTCCTCCTTATTAGCCTCAGCTCCCAGTACCAGTTACTCCCTGTGCTAATGTGACCACCGCTCCTGTACTCTGACCACACCTCACACACAAGCAGCAAAAATAGCCTTCACCCACTGGCTCCCTGCTCTCTGGAACTCCCTTTCCCCTACTGTACGAAGCTTGCCTACCATGCTCTCCTTTAAAAAACACTTCAAACAACTCCCTCCCAGCCCTGCAATTATTTCCACCCTCCCTAAGTCACCAGCCACCACTGGCTATACAGTCTTGACCTTGTCTATTTCCCAACCCTAGCCCCTGTGCACAATCCCTGCTGCAAATTACCTGCACGTCTGTACCCTAGCTACTAGATTTTTTTAATTGTCATGTACTGTTCAAAGGGAGAGTTCTTACTGTTAAGTACACTGTTAAGATCTAGTTTTTTTGTTTTTGTTTAAGATGTTATTATTTTTTATTATTATATAGTACTCTTATCTTAAATCACGTTTTTGGATGTGCTTATATTCTATCTATGTACTGCACCCTAACCCCTGCCCCGGGTCACACCTTTAAACAAGCCTTGGCTCAGTGTGCCTTTCCCGGTTATCAATTTTTAAATAAATAAATACTTTGAGAAAGTCCACCTGTCTTTCCCTCAGTATGGCCTCAAGCAACTTACCTACTGTTGACATTAGATTGCCTGATCTATAGTTGCCAAGTTTATCCTTCTTTCCACTTTAATACAGAGGGACCATATTTGGCTGTCCTCTTAAAGAGCAACTCTGCACTTCGGCATGTGCTTTCATAAATAGGAGGTTTTAGCTGTTACAATTTACTGGAGAATACATATTTTCATTTTCAGTGCTTCTTTCCAAGCTTTACAGCACATCTTGGTAGTCTATCTAAAAGGTTTGTACAGAAAACATTTGGAAACATTTGCCTCGACCCTATTTACTTCACAGTGCCTTTGTTTATGACATCATAGTGTACACCAAGACAACAGACTGTGATGTCACAACTAGCAATTGTGTGGTTAGCAGGGGAGAGTCAGATGCATTAACTGATGAAATAAGAACTGCATTATCTACAATATTTAATAGACTAACAGCAGGAGAAATAAAAACATAATTTGTGTAAATCTAGTGATTTTTAAGCTTTTTATTATAATAGAGAGTTGCTGTTAAGAAAATGAGAAATCAAACAACAGATTAACCTGCTGTAATAATACTATACCAGTCGGTACTTCCATGTACCCCCCCCCCAAAAAAAGGCTGAAAACAGAAAATATTTCTTTTTTTTTTTTTTACTTATTCATTTATACTCCTCCTGCCCACAGCACTCTTGCTCTTCAGGAGACACCTATGGCTTTCTAGACCCCACCCTCTTACCTGAAGCCTGGTGTAGTCCATCCCCCATGTAGCCGTGGCTATGTCCCCCAGGCAGGCATGGGGTAGGGGCTCCCCCGAAGTCCTTCTTGTTCTCGTTGGGATGCTGGTACAGGGTCAGGCAGGGGCACTGGGGATTGGGGCCTGGTGCTCCATCTACCGGGAGCACAGCAGGTGTTTTTCCCATTTTCTATGGGAATGGCATATGCCCCAACATCAAGGCATCTCTGCCGGCATCATCTACTCCCAACCCTCTCTTTACGCCTGCGCACTTGCTATGCCTACAGCTTCTACCAGAGGCCAGTCAGGCACCGAGCATGTACCCCCCTCCCTCCCGGGAAAGGAGAGCTGTCCTTTGGATGCTCAATCCTTTCCCTCCCCTGCTGACCCCCGATGGCGCGGGTTTGTTCCCTAAACCTGGGCCACCAGTGTGACGTGAACTGCAGCATCCAGCACCTTAACCCTCAGCACCACAGGGCCAGTTAACAGAAAATATTTCTGTGGAGAGGTTGTGGGATAATAGGTGGACCAGATGCCGAACTTCAAGTTCAACACATGATCTGTGTGTGATGTTTATTCAAAATAAAGGAGGTAACCTTAAGCAATGGCATATCCCTTCTTCAGTACATTAGTTTGCAGTAACAGATCATGTATGTCCTTTCTCTGCACTTAGCCAGCATCTACTGACACTGATCTCTGATCCAACTTAGCAGTTGAGATTCAGCCTCCACCCCTGTACAGGCCCTGTTTGCCTGGGTAGTGGGGACTCAAATAAAAAAACAAGCTAAAGACAAAGAATCTCAGTGCAGAAGCACTGAAACAAGAGTTACCCCAAAGAGCATCGGCAATAAGAAAAGTCTCAAAGAAACACAGCATCACACATACTTCCTTAATGCAAAGCATCATGGGATATATGCAAATCACCATGACATTTCAGATTGTCTCAGTTCACAGCAATTTACATGCATTTTAAACTATTATTTTCAACATTTACAGGTTTCATAAAAATAAGATACATACAATCCATCAAGATATTTTATGACATAGTAGTGCTATTACATACTAAGTCCAACAATGATAAACAGGTTGCTTTACATATGCTCGGAGGTCACCACAATAACCTCCCTGTATAAGGACCTGAGAGGAAAAGGAAAATTAAAGAGGACACTATAGCATAGTCAAGAAAGGGAAGGGGTGCCCATAGGTGGCCAACCTTATGGACTAGAAATAGTAAAGGATAGAGTAGGTTAAGAAATAGAAGAACTGTTGCAACAGATTTAAGAAAAGGTCAGTCCTCAAGAGTGGCAAGAGCTCCCTGTCACATATCCCCACCTTAAGAGAGAAGCAGTTATTGCAGACTTCTTACCACCTTCCTGTGCCAGGAAAGGATGGAGCTTCCATCCAGCCATCTTCAGAAGCTCAGTCTCAGGGTCCCTATTAATGATACACATTCTATTATAAACAAAGTGGATATCACCATTCTTTTACCCTGAGGCAGTAACACACTTCTCAACAGAGACTAACGCTACCTTCCCATCTCCATTTAGGGAAAGTCTGTCATGTGTTATTGACCAAAAATCTGGATGTCTGTAAAGTCCAGTACCATAGAAAGACTTTCTCTGGGGTAATTACCTGCTCCAACCCCACCAAACATATTGGTTTTAAGAAGGGGTCTAGTGCTAGGTTCAACCCCTCTATATAAACCAACTATGTCTCTTGATTCATTTCACTTGCTACAGATACAGAAACCTGAGGGTAGACACTATTTTGATGTTACCCTAACACAGGTTCCAATCAATTTTCCACCCAGCTCCTCCTTTGTAGGTTTTCTATCAAAAAATTAATAAATAAATAAATAAAACACATGTACCACATCCTTAATCTTAACATATTGTAACATGTTGGCAATATTAGCATTTTAGCCTGCAGTATACCCCAGTCAATACTATTAATAGATTTAGGTGTTTCAATACAAGAAAAGGTCCATTCAGCCTCATAGGCTTCTTCTTCTTGCTTGAGTGGAGTCTTCAACCCCAGCACAATAGCTCTAGGCAAAGTTTTACCTGGGGTCTCACATTCAAGTTCCATACATGCATCTCTGACCTCCAACAGGTAACATCCTGGGAACACAGGCAACAACGGAACATCCTGCTCAGTAAGAGGGCCCTCCTTCTGCTGACCCCACAAAAAATCGTCCTCTGATTCTTTATTCAAACTCTCCAGCAGGGACCTCTCCATCACCTGGCATCAGTGTTCCACCTCTCTGCTCAATCAGTCTGCCACCAGCCATTGCCCACTCATCCAGTGGATCATCCTCATCAGGACCTCCACATCCTGGGTGTTGTCCTCACACCTCCGGTCTGCCTCAACCCTACAGTAGTCCCTCATCCCTTTGCATCTCTTTGTCATCTTCAGACCTGGACTTCCTCTGAGATCCCAGGTCCAGTCCAGGAAGCAGCTTCTCTCCATCTGTCAGCCATGGTTCTGGGCAGAACTTCATGGACTTTCTTCTCCGGGTTCTCCTCCGGCAGCTCCTGGTGCATCGGCCCACCTGGGATATCTGGGCAATATCCACTGGAAAACATCCCTTTTCGGCCAGTCCAGTTGCTTCCAGCAAGTTATCCCACTTCTAACACCAATTCTTTGGAAAGGTTGTGGGATAACAGATGGACCAGATGCCGAACTTCAAGTTCAACATACAATCTCTGTGTGATGTTTATTCAAAATACAGGAGATAACCTTAAGCAATGGCATATCCCTTCTTCTTCAGTACATCAGTTTGCAGCAACAGACTATGTATGTCCTTTCTCTGCACTTATCTAGCATCTACTGACACTGATCTCTGATCTGACTTAGCAGTTGAGTCAGTCTCCACCCCTATGCGGGCCCTGTTTTCTTGGGTAGTGGGGGCTCAGAGAAAAAAAAAAAAACAAGCAAAAGACAAATAACCTCAGTGCAGAAGCACTGAAAAAAGGGTTGTCCCAAAGGGCATTGGCAATAAGTGAAGTCTCAAAGAAACAAAGCATCACACACATTTCCCTAATGCAAAGCATCATGGGATATATGCAAATCACCATGACATTTCAGATTGTCTCAGTTTACAGCAATTTATATGCATTTTAAATTGCTATTTTCAACATTTACAGGTTTCATAAACATAAGGTATATACAATACAGCAAGATATTTTATGACACAGTAGTGCTATTACACACTAAGTACAACAATGATAAACACAACCTGTTTTACATACACTCAGAGGTCACCACAATAACCTCCCTGTACGAGGACCTGAGAGGGAAAAGGAAAATTAAAGAGGACACTACAGAATAGTCAAGAAAGGGAAGGGGGGCCCATAGGTGGCCAACCTTATGGACCAGGAATTGTGAAGGCTAGATTAGGCTAAGAAACAGAAGAACTGTTGCAATAGATTTAAGAAAAGGTCGGTCCTTAAGAGTGGCAGGAGCTCCCTGTCAGTTTCCTAGTCCCCTTTTTCCAGTCAACATAAAAAAATTGTCCTACATTACTTTAGGAAGGAGGGGCCTCATTTTACCTGTCTGAAAGCATCTGAAACTGGCACACATGAAAAGGTGCTGTCACACTCTCACATTTTATAGTAAGATTTGAAATACGACATTCATATGAATTGAGGCTGATTAACAGTAAGTTATTTAAACAACAAAGCTTTGCTCTCCAGCAAGATTAAATTGTCTCACATTGTGTCTCTTGGGCCTGCCACAACATTTAAGAGGCTACAGATGTAGAGATATAAGCCATTCCCTGCTTGAAATCCCCATGTGTCCCACTGCCAACAGAATATTTTGGGTGCCATAGATGTGTGCCCTTCTAGGCTGTATTTTCACATAAATATTAGCTGAAATGTTAAAAAAGTGGCTTGTTGTCTCACATTGTGTCTCTGTCCCTCATTTTGAGGGTGTGTCCCAACATTTGAAAGGCTTCACTAGAGTTGTAGTCCCATTCCCTGTTTGAAGTCCCCATGAATTTCCCCGGTGTCCTGGCCAAATTTCCCTCATTCACTAAAAAAATACCACCAACAGCTTAATCTGGTTCAAGGTCAGTTGGCATTCATCTGTATCCCCCTCCCCCGGGTCCTGCCTGAAAATAGGCAGGATTTGTCTAGTGCACTTACCTGGTCAACAAAAACTAAATAAAAATAAATAAATAAAAATAAATGTGTCCCACTTCCAACAGAATACTTTTGAATGCAAAAGGTGTGTGCCCTTCTAGGCCCGGTTTCATTTAAACCATGGCTAAAATGTAAACACATCGCTTGAGAGAGCCCATCACATTTGAGGGAGCAGGTTTCCTTAATAAATAAATAGAAAACAGTTTGAACGTGTGCCAGAGAAAAACTACTGCATTCATCAGTCTGCAGGATGACCTCATTTATTGAATCAAAATGCTCGTAGTTATAAACAAAACAAAAAAACATAAAACATGCATACAGTGCAAGGCGTGGGTGCAGCCAGGAACCGCTGAAACGTTGTAGTCAATGTAACTCAGGTCAGAGTGTTTTGATTTCATAAATGAGGTGCTGGCACTGTTTTGTGAGGGTGAGTTCAGTCTATACTGGAGCCGGTGCCAATCCCCTTTTCAGTTTACTGATCTATGGTGGGGATCAAACACCATAGTGGTCACTCAGAGTTGGAGAGGACGATTTTTGCCTGAAGATATTCCCTCAATAAATGTTGAAATTCAGTTTTTAAATGCATCCAAGGCTACATTTCACACAACAGCAGACTTTCATGTCTTCGCTACTAGAGCCACTTTTTTAAAACATGTTACCCCCTTCACTTAGGGGCAGATGTCTTTGGCACAGACTATGGTGGGAAGCTGTGGTTACATTGCAAATGTTTGGAGGACCTCTTATCTAGATTTCTAGGTGATGGGACGAACTATTGTGTCTAGGTGGTGGAACTCGGGGCCGCAGTAATAGGGGGAAAGTAGGGATGTTGTCCAGGGCCCCGAGCTCAGGAGGGGCCCACCTGAGAAGTTGGCATTACCCCTGGCATTAGCTGGTTTGGTAAACAGGGGCCCATTTCAGGTGACTTGTCTGGGGCCCAAAATTCATAACTGCAGCCCTAGTGGAACTCTTCTGTAGCAGTCAATGGAGAAAGATAACAAAAGCCGTGGAACTCCCAACTGAGTTCCCGAGGGCTCCCGTCCAATTTAACATCTGGTGGGAGGCTCCCAACCAGGGGTGTAGGCAGACATTTCTGTTTTGTACACACTGTCTTCAACTGCTGCTCCCCCCCCCACTAAAAAATGTACACATCTTTACACATCTTCTCAAAATGCTGCCCCCTTTACAAACAAGTCAGATTGTTGTCAGATGACTCCTCTAACCTCTGAAGAGTTTATACACAGTCCTATCTCCTAAACAACAGGAGGGACCGAAAAAAAATACAGGGTGGCTCACAACCTGTTCTCAGAGTCAGACTTCTAATGACCCCCTGCCTGCTTTTGGTTGGTAAATTTCGTAACCTTGGGCTCAAACTAAACAACAACAATAAAATGACATTGCCTTATTTTGCACAAATGCTCAAACGCCTTTCTAGAGGGGGTTAGAAAGACCAAAGGGACAGAAGCAAAGTTATCTCGGCTTGAAACGAGTGGCGCGTGTAAGTGGTGGTGTGCCAATTCGGGTTTCAGTCAGATGACATAGTGGTGGGGCAGAGACACCGCCCAGAATTTTTTTTTTTCTGAATTTCCGACTTTGTGCCTGAGTCAGATTAAAAAATATCGAACCTACATACATTAAATAAATCATCATTTCTAACCTGGCTGTCTCTTATTTGAGGTAGCAATTCTAAACTGTTCGACATGCTGGCAGTGCTAACAAAGCAAAGACAACGGATATTCAGTGTATGATTGCGGACGTTACTGTTTAACAACTCAGCTGCACAGAAGAACTTACAGCTGGCAGCCTTCTCACTAAACTGGACTCGATGCACAAATAAGAGATCATGCAAAGCTACTCAGAGAGTACAAAAAGTGAAACTTTTAACCTCTTCTCTGCAGATGATGATCCGAAAAAAGATGTTTCCCCCCCCAGAAGAGGAAAAGTCCGGTACGTACACTATATACTGTATTGATTGACTGTACCCCTGAGTGTTTTGTTCTGTTGTCAGTGATCACATCTCTTTGCAAATGTACACTGTCCTTTGGCTTTCACTGATATAATGAAGCTTTTCGTTGAAGTTGCCTGACTGAACATTGCATTCTGCATCTTAAGTTTGACGTGGCATTCGATGCATTACCTAGATCCTTAATATATCCGGGTAGCTCCCCCACTGTCTCTGCCTCCTCATTTTAAAGAATATGCATACAGTACCTTAATGTTGGGAGAGCACGTTCTCATATTGAAACTGATAAAACAGGCCAACCCATCGAAATAGTAAATAATGTTATCTATATTTTTCTCTCCAAGGCAACTATATTTGCTACCCCAACATTTCCTCTCAAAGTTGCTTAATTAGAACTAAGTGATCGATTATCCAGTTTGATTATTGTAGTGATAGTTATCTTAAAAGTGTATCAGTGATGTCACCAAAGTTCTTAGCGGCACTGCCCTCGTCCACAGGTAGCATACTTTGATTGGCTGAGGAGACAGTGTTTGGTTGTTTGAGAAAGACTTTACGACAACATGTAGGGTTGCCTGTCTCCTAAATGCAGCCACCTTTGTGTTGGTGGTAATAGCCACATGTTTATGTTATACCGTAGTTCCATGGAGCACTCCCAAGCAATCCGAGCACTTCTTCACTCTATGCTTCAAATACTCTTATTCCGTGAAGAGTGCCTCATCTGCAACTACCATGGAAACGGGCACGTTCGGGTTAAGGTTTTTTTAATGAATATATTAATTACATATTAATACCACCAGGAGACCACTCTTACTGTTGTATAGAGTTGTATCACTTACATTCTTAGGCATGGGTGTAGGCAGGCATACTCCAAGCACTCCATGGTGTGCAATTTTATTTAAGGGGGTAGCAAATAGGCTGTGAACTGCTTCCTTTTCCATGAAAATTAACAAAGAAAATACTGAACCTTTCAGTAATTTCATTCATAGTAGTCAAAACTATGACTGGTCACTAATACTCTCTTTGCATCCCAAGGACAATATAACTTTACTGGCTCTGGGCTGGTATGTGGGTGTCTTGGGGAACAATGCATAGCATTTGTATTTACCCATGCATGGCAACAACCACTGTCATGAGATACAAAAGTTGCACTTATTGTGTCAAATGAGGCAGCAAACACGGTCCTGGTGTACATTTGTGTATTGTCTGGCTGCACCCTGTGGGGTATCTCACCCTAACAAGGGGAGTGGGGTAGCAGTGAGTCCACTTGGTGTGCATATCTGAAATCCCTAGCTACACCCCTGTTATCTTAGGGTTAACAGAACCACTCACCTTCGGTGTGCAGTTCTTATACCCTTAAGAATGCATGTGAGGCCACTCTTACAACCCTAAGAGTGATCTCCCCAGTGGTATTACTATACATTATAAGTCTAATTATTAATTGAGAATAGACTTATAATTGCAATAACAAGCTTGAAGTCCACACTTGAGTGAGGAGGGAAAGAAAGTGTTGAAACAGAGGATGGAGGAGTACAAAGAGGAAGTTGGGAATTTAAACTAGGAGTGGGGGGTGGCAATTGGGGAAGAGATATGCAGAGACCACAGGTTGGGAAACCATATGAGCTTACCCCCCATAACAGTGACAAAGGACAAATGGCAAGTACTATTGGTGGTGATGCTAGGAAGGGGGCAGGATGGGGGGAAGGGTGGAAGGTGGTTACCCTTAATGCTAGGATCCTTGGGAGGAAAACTGCAGAGTTATAGGTTCCTGGGGTTTAATGCCAAAAAGTGCAAGGTGCTGCATTTTGGGATGAAGAACCCAAGGAGGAGTTACCAGCTGGGGGGGAGTGCAGCTAGCCCAGACAGAGGAGGAGAAGGATCTGGGTGTGCTCATTACAGGGTCAATGAACAACTCGGCACAATGTAGGAAGACCAACAAAATGCTGAGTTGTATTGCAAGGGGTATATCCTCGAGGAGGGAGGAGGTGATTCTGCCACTGTATAGGTCATGAGTTAGACCACACCTGGAGTACTGCATGCAGTACTGGTGACCGTATCTAAAGAGGGACATTAAGTTACTGGAGGGGGTGCAGCACAGGACGACAAAGATGATCAAGGGGCTGAGGGACTTATCATACGAGAGGAGGTTGAAGGAGTTGAACATGTACTCACTGGAGAGAGGAGGGACAGGGGTGACATGATTGAAACCTTTAAATACATGAAAGGAATAAACAAGACAGGTACAGAGGGGCTGTTCAAAGTAAGGAGAGGAGGGCCACCAGGGCCATGATATGAGACGGAGGAGGAAGGTTCAGGAGGAGGCAGGAGACACTTTTTACAGAGAGGGTGGTGGCTGGGTGGAATGCATTACCTGCAGATGTGGTATCAGTAGAACAGTGGACTGCTTCAAGGGGATGGGACAGGACAAGGGGAGGGTTAATGAAGGGGAAGGGTGGAAGGGCAGCTGCAGGAATATAAGGGTGCTAGCTGCACATTCGAGCAGACTTGATAGACCTCTAGGCCTTTATCTGCTGGCAAATTTCGTATGTTCATATGTTCGTAAGTCGGTCATTTCCTTGGATTAATGACCGGTTGGATGGAGGTGGCCTGAGGCTGCGCCTCGGGCCACCCAGCCCATCATTAATTCCTCATAAATGACCATCTTCTCAGTGGTTGTTGCTTAAATAAACCCTTTCCTGCACATGGAGTGCGCATATTTTGCATGTTAATCCACCACTGGAGAGCACTCATGGTTGTAAGAGTGGTCTTACATGTATTTTTTAGGATATGAGAATTGCAGTTCTGATAGCCTAAGAATGCAAGTGAGGTAACTCTTACAACCATAAGACTGGTCTTGGTGGCAGTATTAATATATTATTGATCAAGCTTGATCAGTAATATGTTAATTAAAAAAAAAATCCTTACTTGAACATGCCCATTTCTAGGGCAGCTGCATGTGAGACACTCTTTGCAGAATGGGCTCTATGCACTAACAGGGGCCAGGTATGTGCAGGAGATGTGTATCTAGCTCATGCAGCTCCATACTTACAGACAGACGCATGGTGGCTGGCATTTGCTATCACTAGGTGCCTGTCTCTGCCCCCCCCCCCGTGCACAGCTGTGCAGGGGTAGATCAAGGGACTCAAGTAGGCATCCAATTCAGTGCCTGTTCTGCTTTTTTGTAAACCATGAGTCAGTGCCTAAATGGCTGCCCTCAGTCCTCCTTGTCAGCCCAGCGAGGTGGGGATACAGGGTGGAGGTGGGACCCATCCTGTTGCTGCTGGCAGATGCCCTGGGGGGATGAGTACAAGGTATTGCAGGGTCCCCATGCCATACTGTGCACCCTCCCTTGCCTCATACTCCACACCTTAGTGACAAGCACAGAGTGTGGGTATGCTGCTAACATACAACCAGTCCACTCATGGCACATAACTGCATGGGCGGCTGGGAGATCATGTGCACATGGGGCTTGTGCACCTGTTGTGAATGCTGATGGAGGTACACTGGGTCCCCACTGCATGACATTCCAACTTGGAGTTGCCTACATGCCTCAGATACACAGTGCAGGGGGAAACCCACGCCTTAGTGCATATAGCCCAATAACAGTGTCTCATGCATAGAGTAAAGGAGCTCTCTGACTGGTCAAGAGCATTCCCTTGATCTGTAATTTCTTTTTTTTGTGCAAGACGACTTAAATTGACTGAGGTGGCAATGTCGGGTTGTTCAGTTGAACTATGGGACACAGAAATGTGGTGCAGAGCCAGCCACTGGCGGAAATTAAAAGTGCCATAATGGGGGGGGGTGGCTGTTCTACCAGAAAAGGTGCTACTACTACCACCTAGAGCAATGGTTTAAAAAATAGCATCATGTTAACCAACTTGGGTGTCATATGAACTCTTTGTTATAGCCCTAGAAAGTGCTAATAGCCTGAAAGGGTAGTGTATCATCTCTTAGTATAAAATATGTTGTAGTACGTTATATGATCGTAAAAGTGCCCTTCATGTATGCTGTATAAAAACTGCTTTGTGTTTTAAATTCAGTAAAAACAAAGCTAAAAAAAAACAGGCGGCATCAGGATTTACCGATATCAAGACTTGCTGATAAATAACCTCTGGTGTGCACAGTTCTTATGAATAAACAATACTTTACAAATTAAAAAAGCAAATGGTAATAAATGAACAGTTCAATAAACAGAGGTTTTAAACAGTAAAACATAGGGCAATAGGCAAACTGAACTGTACATGTACCTAGGTAATTGAAATGCTTATCAGTCTAAAATTTAGGATGCTGTTTGTCACTGCCTATCAGGGCCATCAGAAGGGCAGGTGAACCCCACCTTTGGAACGCTCCTGCCTGGCCTATTCTTGGTGTGTGATGCCTCCCCATCATTCACCAGGTAGTGGGTGCATGCTTTCATAAGGCTACTTTATAGGAATCACTTGCATTTTTAGGTGTCAGCATGACTTAGCTGGTAGCATATCCACCTCTGGGCCAGAGGATCATGGGTTCTAGTCTCACACCGGGACTGGGCTCATGCCATAATACTGGCATCCAAGTGCTGTACTGGGGGGTGCTGTACTGTTGGGATGTGCTGTCCTTTGTATGAGGTGTTAAACCAAGAACCCTTCTACCCATGTCTGTGCTGTCTTAATGGGTGTCCAGGTGGAAGTAAAAGAACCCAAGACACTCGTATCAGGAGTAAAGAATTTTCCCTGATGTCCTCACCAACATTCCCCATCCCATAAACTGGTTAATTTAATTGTCCAAGGCTGTGTGTGCATGTTGATGTGCAAAATGTCTGCTAATACATGTTCAGTCACTTCACTACCAGTTTCAAATTGCTATAAAGCAATTTGGGAATACAATGTGTATGAAAAGTGCTGTATAAATCCTGATTATTTCTTCTACTTGTTCCTTCACACATGATACATCCATCTCCTGGGCCGCTAGGGGCAGTCATGCAGAAGTAGGTGCCCTCCCTCCCTGAGGTAGGAGGTGTCCAGATAGAAACCAGAGCCCCACCTTACCAGTCGGCACCAGACGTCCCAGGCTCGAGGCACGAACCTGGGTCACCTGGACAGAAAACAGTGGCTGTACCACTATACTAGCTGGCCAGCCAATATGTGATAGTTTTAAAACCTATTAACTGTGTTTGAATCTATATTATACAAAATAAAAATAATCCATCTGTAAATTATATGGCTTGTAATTCCATCTTTGAGTTCTGGTGACTTTCACAAATATTTGAGCTTCTCTCTCTTGGGTTATCATTTCACTAGAACCCCTCGATGGAATTACAGCCTTGTAAAAGTTGACTATTATTCTATATATAATAATTACATGCTATACAATATTGAATATATATCATTATCTCCACTTGATAATATTTCTGTTTGAAATGTTTTTGCAGGGATAAAACCTCAACAGTGCTCAGCTGTAGCTGAACATGTCCTGCCTGCAATGCAGACCACTGTACAAGAGCAGAAATGATGAATAGGCTGCAGGCAGGACTCATTCTGCAGCAACTGAGTGCCATTGAGAACTTATCTCCATGAAACCATTCAAGCAGACGTACTATCAAGTGAAGATAACTATGAGATGATAATGACACTGTTCATAATCGTGCTGGATAACTGACCACTTTCCCCGACACAGTAACTTTGCTATGAACTGTTGGGGTAGAAAATACAGTATAGTGGCCTCCAAGTGAAAAAATAAAGATGCAGTTGTTTCATTGTTTTGGTAAGTGGGCCTGCATCATTTGTTTTAATAACCTTTCTGTGTTAGAAACTTTTTTGTTAGATATTTTCTAAGAGGAATTTCAAGTTGACTTGTTTGTGCCACACTCAAAGAGCCCCTTCTGTCAAGGAAATCTTTGGAAAAACACAATATTTAGACACATTTCACATAGTATTTAATATATATTTTTGTATTTGATTTCCATAGGAATAATTATATCAGATGACCTAAATGTTGGCCAGCAATGTGAAAAGGCAGTAGGGAGGGCTGGGGGGATACTGGGATGCATAGGGAGAGGTATCAACAGTAGAAAACAGGAAGTTGTTATCCCTCTGTACGGACAGTTGGTGAGACCCCATCAGGAGTACTGTGTGCAATTCTGGAGACCCCATCTCCGCAAAGACATAGACAGAGTGGAGGCTGTTCAGAGGAGGGTAACCAAAATTGTGCAGGGTCTGCACCAGAAGACATACAAGGAGAGACTAAAGCAGCTTAATATGTATACCCTTGAGAAAAGGAGAGAGAAGGGGGACATGATAGAAACTTTCAAGTATCTCAAGGGAATTAACAAAGTACAAGAGGGTAGCAACTTTCAGAAGAAGAGATGTGCAAGAACAAGGGGGCACAATTTGAAGATAGAGGGGGGACGGCTCAGAGGTAATGTTAGTAAGTATTTTTTCACAGAGAGGGTTGTGGATGCATGGAACAGCCTTCCTGAGGAGATTGTAGAGTCAGGAACATTGGGAGAATTCAAGAATGCATGGGACAGGCATAAGGCAATTCTAGTGAGGGTTAGGAGAAAGTAAGCTGTTGATTAACTTGAATCTGCAGCTTATCCATCTGGTAGGGAAATAGGCAGACTACGTGGGCCAAGCAGTCCTTATCTGCCGTCAAATTCTATGCTTCTATGTTTTATTAATACTAAGCACATTTATACAAAATTCAGGATCCATAGGTGCTGGATCTGGGGGAGTTGGACATGAGCACCCTTATTATTTAACGCTTGTGCTCTTTATGCCTTTCAGGCATTAACTGCCCTTTCAAACTTCAGCCCCCACACTTTTTGCAGTGTTTCAACACTCTTGATGGGACCTCTTCACCTTCTTGAAACCAGCTGCTCCAGTAGCTTGTTTACAACTGGCATCCAAATCCTCTTGTGACATCACTATCGGTTGTTGTAGAAACAATTGTGATGTCTCAAGCAGGAAATTGTGATATCTAGCACAGACAGCCAATGCAGATGAAGACTAGAAGACAGTGGTCTTGTCTCTGCATTAATACCACCTTCTGAGACCACTCTTACAGTCATAAGAGTGATCTCACATGCATTCTTCAGATATGCAAACTGAAGGTGAGCAGTTCTGATAACCCTGAAGTTACAAGTGAGACCAATCTTATAACCGTAAGAGTGGTCTCGGCAGTGGGATTTATATGTTATTGATAGAGATTGATCAATAATATATTAACATTTTAAAAACCTGCCCAAACATGCCTGTTTCCAAGGCAACTGTGCATCAGATACTCTTCACAGAATAAGAGTGTCTCACTCGCAAGGGAAGGAAGCGTTATAATTGGTCTGGACCATTCCCTTGATCCATAATCATATTATTAATATCACAAATAGTTAAAAAGAAAAAAGGGACAAAAAGGTAGATGAAATATAAGCTGAAATGTTCCTAATGGTTATGTTCTTCCAGGGTGATGTCAGGGACTCTTTATAGATCATTGACAATGTTGTATTGTTATTGGTATAATGTAAGAGCAATACAAAGAAACTGTTTAATACTGTTCACATCCTTGGTTTGTGTGTGTGTGTGTGTTTTATGAGTGTGTTTGTTTTCTTGTTGCCTCTTTCCTGATTGCTTAGGCCCACAACATTCCACTGTCATTTTATTCATTCATCTCTAATTATTTCTACCACCAGTTCTTTATAAAAAGTTAAAAAAAAAATAGTAGTGAGATGAAAACCTACAGAGACACAATACATTTTTGATACCTACAGCAAGTGGTTCAGTTTGCCTGAAGAAAGAGAATACCGAGACTAAAATTACATTGTGCAACTTCCAAAAGAATGCTGTGACTTCCGTTTCAGGGAAATTACTGTGACAAAAACACAGTGCAGTGGTATAGTTCAACCTTATTTTTAAAGTTAACAGTATACCATTCTAAATACAGTTCACCTTGGAAATAACATAAAAAACATGTTGTACTACCAATACGTTTAAAGAAGTGCTATATTCTGAAATAACAGAAGCAGCAGCTAGATTTTTCCTGTGCTACAAATTCCAGCCTTCTGCTGTTTTTGTGGAAAATTGCAGTGACTTATGGTACTGTTTAGGGTGAGCTGCCAGAAAACATTTATTATGTATTCAGAACAGTGGACATCCATTTCTAAACCAGAATTATGCTGTGCCTCCAGAGCCTGGTTAATGAAACACACGAAGGTACAGTGCTAGAGCTGAAATAACTGTGTCTCAAAGGAAGTCTGATCAGCCCAACTGAAATGTCTGATTTGTCTGACTGTCTGAAATGACTGGTTTTTATGTTTGCTTGCACGCATGTGCAAGAAATATAGTACCACCATACGAATTTTCGTAGGTGTGCCACTAAGCTTCCAATGCCCTGCTCCCTTTTGCAGGCGCTGTCTCACCGCACCAAGAAATGTCGGTGCTGTCTATGACAGCAGTTCAGATGCAGTGGCGTACAGTTGAAAGCGAAAAACCACTGCAATCTGTGGTGGTAGCGTGTAGGTAATTTGCATCCTGCTGTCAGCAGCATGCAAATTGCCTACACGTCACACTGCATCTGAACTGTCATAGACAGTTCTTACCCCCTGCCCCGAACACCTACATAGCAAGCTGGGAGCCCACCCCAGAGTGCTCACGACTCCTCCCCACACACACTGTATGGCCGACAGGGGTGCTCAATCCCCATCGGCTCTGTTGCCCCAAAACAGATTTCCAGGTGCCATGCTGGGAGCCCACCCCAGTGTGGTAATAGTCTGTATGGTGACGGGGGTTCCCAATCTCCTATTGGCTTCACTGCCTCCCCCCAGCAAAAAAAAAAAAAAAAGACTTTCAGTTGCCACGCTGGGAGCCCACCCCAGCGTGGCAAACATCCATATGGCCGATGGGGGTGCCCAATCCCCAATCAGCTCCACTACCCCCCCAAAAAAAAGAAACTTCCAGTTGCCACACTGGCAGCCCATTCCAGCATGGCAAAGTCCCACATCATCTTCTAAAATAAAAAAAGGCACCTGTAAAAAAAAAAAAGTTCCCTTGTTGACTGTCTTGCTCCCTCCCCTCCCCAACCCGTACCCACCCTCTGTGCACCTACCTCCCCACACCCACACCTCCAGAGCCCAGCGCAACGATCTTCAGTGGACTGGGAAGTGGGAACACATCTGCACTCTTCAAAGCCAACTGCGAACTGAAGAAATGCCGGTAAGCTGTATGACGGCATAAATAGTTTTTTTTCAATTTTGGTGCATATCTCAGCCATTTTGGGGAATTTTTTCATCAAATTTACAACATGGGGTTCTTGTGGCCACACCTCATGAACTCAGTCACTGTCATTTTGTTTATTTGGTCCCAAAAGATGATTTCGTGGTCACTGCGTGGAACCACCTTTCAGGACTGAGTAACAAAATAACAGTGTCACAGTTCATGAGGTAGGCCCCCTAAAACCCTCTGTTGAAATCTGGTGAAACAATTCCCCAAAATGACTGTCTTACGAGTGTACATCGCGCAGTTCCTACGCACGTTCCTAACTTCATAAATTTTTAATATTTTCACTCCAGATTTTCAACATTGCCATTTTACCACACCTCATTATGAGCAGTACAGCTGTCATTTTTCACATCTCACCCAAAATGTGTTTTCGCACATGTAGCGTACAATGGCACGGTTGGTGTGCGAAATCAATGTTCAGGACAGGTTAAGAAAATCACAGTGACACTGTTCATGAGCAGTGGTCTTAAAATGGCTATGTTGAAAATTTGGTGACAAAAGTCCATAAAATGACTGTGTTACGAGTGTGCATTACACAGCTTCCACGCACCCTCATAAGTTCACAAATTTGTAATATTTTCAGTCCAGATTTTCTACAGTGGCATTTTTCAGCACCTCCTTATGAACAGTACAGCTGTAATTTTTCACACCCTGGCCAAAATGTGTTTTCACACTTCCGGCGCAGAAATGCATGGTCGCTGTGGGAAATCAGTGTTCGGGACAGATTACGAAAATCACAGTGACACTTTTCATGAGCAGAGGTCCCCAAATGCCTGTGCTGACAATCTGCTGTAAACAATCCCCAAACTAATTACATTATGGGTGTACATTGCGCAGTTATTATGCACGCTCGTAACTTCACCAGTTTTTTTATATTTTCACTCAAGGTTTTCAACATTGCCATTTTTACACCTTTCACGAACAGTACAGGTGTCATTTTTCACATCCTGTTCGAAATGTGTTTTCGCAAATGGTGTAGTCGCTCTGCAAAATCAGCTTTCGGCTAACAAACTGATATTGCCACTGTTCATGAGGTGGGGGTCACAAAAAGCCATGTTGAAAAATTGGAGTGAAAATACCAATGAACGCTTGGGGCATTAGGGTTTCCGGCCATAACGCCCCACCCTGTAGAGACTGACAGGCATCAGGGGTGTGACTTGGGACTGTCGCCTGTAATGCTCATACCATTCCACCCCCACACACACCCTGCAGCCAGTCACAGACATCGAGGTGTGCCTTGGACTCTTCAGCCCCAAAGTTCACCCCATTCTCCTATACTGCACCCATCTCACCATATTTCCTTATGGAATGGGGTGAGCATAAGGCCCAAAGGCCCCAAGGCACACCGTGACACTTGTCGGTGTCTGCAGGGTAGGGTGTGGTGAAATGGTGTGGCTGTTATGCCTGACAACCCAAAGGCACATCCCAACATCTATCAGTCTCTGCAGGTTGGTGGTGGGGTTGGCTTCAGTTCAATACTTCGCTGCCATTCCTATTATGCATCTCTCTAACTCCTTCACTACCAATGCAAATGCCAGCAAGCAAACATTCAGCATTGACAAATGCTTGTTTTAACTCTCTTTGTGCTCCTCTGCTGACTAGGGGATATATCCTATCAGACCCAATTTGAGGCATCCCAACCCTGTCAGTCTGCCTCCCCCAGAGACTAAGCACCTTTTCAAGACTCCATGGCTTCCCCCTTAGTGACCTCTGAGACCAGGGACCAAAGGATCTCAAGGAGGAGACTGAGGTGCAGTCAGAGAGGCAATCCTGGATCAGCAGATGTGGGGTCTATGTGTGCCTCAGGTCATCATGCATAGTGGAATGGTATTTATCCCCCTTGTGTTGCTACCATCCCCAAGGCTGGTACTGTTGCAGTTGTCCATGCAGCAATGCATGCCGAGCATCTGCATGCACTGTGACTCTCAGCACCAGCCTCTCCCTCCAGAGCTTTATGCTGTTCCATCTGCAGTACCAGCTGTAGTCACCCAGTTGGTGGCCACACTGTGGAGAACTGCTGACCTCCCTTGGAGGAGGACAGCATCCTCTGGGATGCCCAATCCTCCCACCCCTGGCCAGCCCTCAGTGACCAGGGTGTGTTCCCAAACCCTGATTGTCAGCACCACGAGTGGTGGCTCTGCTACTGTACCAATGGGCCAGCCCAGAAAGGACTGTCTAACCTATAACATGGTAACAAAGAAATTGAAGGACAGAAGGGACTTTAGGTCCATCAGATCTACCCCACCCCCACTTCATAAGCAGGGATTTAGAAGTATTTTCTACAAATGTGCTAATTTCTAGGGATTCCCCACCCACTTTATTATCCAGGGTACTCTGTGATTCCCATGGTAAGCATACATTTGTACAGGCTTACTTGCAGGCTTGTACAGTCTTCATATCCACTGTCTCCTCCAGTAGGCTACCTCGCAGGTTTATTAGCCTCTGGGAGACGTGACTCCTAACATTACAGTTTATAACCTCTGAGGTTCAGGGTGTGTCCCTGGGGTCGTGCTAGAGCATACAGATCATAATTCTTGTCTTTGGATTTGGTCACGCATGTTGAAAGAGCAACAGCATAAATGATTTTGTACACTTGTGTAGGGCCTCAATGGTATTGAGGAATAATGAGCTGGAATCAGATAGTAAAACAAAATGATTTCATATTGTACTGTTGGGTTGTGCTGTCCTTCGTATGAGGTGTTGTGCATGAGACGACAGAAAATATTCCTATGGTACATGAATTGCATGTCATTTTAACACACAAGAAGAAAATTGAGGATTTAGAGTTCTGATTAATTAAAACTGACAAAGCCAAGTCAGTACAAGGACTAAAGAAATGTTTGTATCATATAGTTTAAACCAGTACTCGGGTAAATGTGCCTGATAAAGGGGTCTGTGCCCGAATGCTCATGTATTGTATTTCACATGTTGGTGCAATTTCATTGACCTTGCTTGTCTGCTCTGGTAAATATTATTCGTGATTTTTTGAAGTGGAATGGGATGACTCAGGGGATTGATGGTAGGCTATGTACAGAATCTTTCGTTTATTTATTTATTTGGATTTTTGTAACCGGTAAGCCCACTGAGACCAGAGGTCCCTTTTTCAGGGGCGACACGGAATTAGTTGCAGAGAAAGACACATAATAGCATTCTTTACAGAAAAAGACACATAATAGCATTCTTTACAGTAGTTACAATAGTTACACAAATATGCATTAGCAACAGGTTACAGGGGGTAGAAGTAGGTTAATGTATGGTAGGTCACTAGTTCATATATGTTGCAAACCAGTAAGGGACAAAAGTTATTACCACTTGATGATTATTCAGTGCTGTATGCAAACTGAGTTTCATCAGTTTCAGTTCAGTTTCTAGTACTGTATAAGGTGCCATATTACAAAACTACTATCACAACCATCACTAATTCCCACCCTTGTTGACAGTCTAATGAGGCTAAAGATTAAATAGGTATGTGCAGTAGTCTGAACTCTCCTTACACCCACTAGGGGCTTGCCTCCATGACAAGAATGAGGCAAATAAATAAGCAGTGTGAGAAAACTTCCACTGTTGCAGTCTGGGCTGTGCTTGCTAAGTAGTTCAGCAGGGGATTTTAGCCTCCAATGTTGTTAACCTGGTGCCATTCATGAGTTCTAAAAAAATAATTTCAAAAGACATTTCAAAAAAAGTTTGTTGAGTGAATAACAAATAAGGAAAACAAGGCATAACTACCAGCGGGAGACGGACAAGAAGTTTTTTTATCATCCATCTAGTTTTCTTCTAGTTGCCCCTGTCCCCCACTCCAACTGGTGATGCCAGATCTTTGTCACAGGGGGCACATGCTCCTGTGAGATCCTATCAAGTCTTGCTTATTTCTGGGCAAATTGGGGGGTGGTGCTGCTCAGCTGTCTTTCTGTCACCTCTGGGACATGCCTGCCATCCACTGAACTAGTGAGCAACACCCCTCAGTTTATTCCCTAGCCTAGGCACTCATAGTCGCACCATCACTGCGCCAGCCTAAGACTGACAGGTTATCATAGGATGGCAGATCCTTACACTGGGAAAAAAAAGAGAGTATTAGCGTATGGCAGTCACACCAGCAGTGACTTCTGTGAGACTGAGAGAGACACAGAGCAGAGTCGATGCTGGGCTTGTTGACAAATGTGTTAAACTAAACATCATTAAGTTAGTGAAAGCACATTCAGAACACAGATTCTGAGGCAAGCAGTAAAGTTCAAGTAGTTCAAATATGTATGACTTTATTCCATTTTTGGTAACCAGGTAAGTTCAGAGACATAAATGCCTATTTTCAGAAGCAACACAGATAATACAGAATGCGCAGTACAAGTAGAACATACCAGCAGCATAATATCAATAAGGTACAGTCCAGAAAATTCTGCATACACTTCACATGAAATGCATCAGTTAGCATATCTGATGGAATACAGATTACATTCCTTTTTGACGGCAACCAGTTATAACTGATTCAAGGAAGCAGGCAGAAACTAAGAACGAGTATGGGCTATTTGATTTAAACAGTGTCAAAGTGTGGTGACAGGACTCAGGTGGGTGGTTCGTCTCTGTTGGTCAAGGAGAGGCAGGCGCAATGGTTCCAGGTACAAACAGATAGTTTTTATTGGTAGCAGCTACTGGAAAATAATGAGTTAGGTGATTGTCATGCACAAAACAGTGTTTAGCAGTAGAAGGCAATTACACAGGTCTAAAGAGGTAAATTTAGGGGTAAACAGTTATATATATACTATCAACATGCGGTATACCTCTAACAGGGTCACCCGATGCCCTATGTCTGCAGATGTCAATAATAATAATTTATCAATACCCAACCACCTTGGCCAAGGATAATTCGAAAAGAAACACCAGTTATAGTCTGACAGTCCTGTAGGGGAGTAGTCTTCTTGGTGCAGTGCAGGTGGTTGCTAGCTAGTTTTGAGGAATGAGGTACAGTACCTGAGCGACCAATTGGTCTCGTTGGCCAGGAGGAGGACTGAGGACAACAAGATGGAGATGAAGATGAAGAAGATGAAGAGGATGCAGGCTGGTCCAGGGCTAGAGATGCAGGTGATGAGAGGATGGAGGATGGTCAAGGCGATGTCCTTCAGTGGCAATGATGGGTCCTCTGGAAGGCTCCTGATGAGTTGCCACCCAGCCAGGGATGGGAGCTATGGTTACCTCAAAAAAGCAAAACAAAGGTGGGTCAATTTCCTAATCACGTACTGCAGAGGGAACCTCACTATCGTGAGCTGGGACAGCTCCTAAGCTGACTATACTGGGGGGGAACTGACTACCACTATTCTGTCTAATGCAGTCTTTCGATGTCTTCAGGGGTTGTGGGCAGGCTGGGTGGGAGGCACTAGATGCTTGGCCGGTGAACAACAGATGACCCCTGAACTCAGGAGTGCAGGCAATTGCAGTCTTCATAGGGCAACTAGTTGGGTGATGGGACATCCACAGTTGGACAGTCCATCCACTTCCCCACGGCAACAACTCAGACTGGGGCTGGAGAGAGAACTGATGTGGCTCAGTGCAGTTGGCGATGGGGCAGGTAGTTCAAGACCCTGCCAGGACAGTTCAGGAACCAATTGGTTAAAGTGCAGGGCAAGCAAGTTCGGCCCCGACGTGGATAGGTGACTTTGGTGGGTGCAGGGCAGGTTGTTCAGGCCCTGTTGCAATTTTGATCAGACCCCAATGCAATTAGTTCAGTCAGTTGGGGTCAATAACGTCCCAAGGTGCAACCAAGGAAGACATCAACACAGCAAGTACACAATAATCACTATTTTTTCTGTACCAGGGACTGGGTTTACCATCTGGCCAGGGTCAGGGTGGCAGGCAGCACAGCAATAGACACCACCATTCCCTCAGTCCACCATTTGCACCAGTCTCCAGCAGCAGTCCAAGGGATAAGATAGGGTGACTGTCTAGGGTGGTTGGGGCTCTTGGTGGTGGGGCCAGAGCCTCTAGGGAGCTGCCTCAAAAAATGAAGTGCTGGCTGTTTAAATCCCTGGGAAACTGTTCTAGCCTAGCTGGCCTGCAGGGGGTCACCTAGGCCAACTCGCCTTCATGTGGGTAGGAGGGGTGGTAGCTAGGCTACACAATGTGCCCAGACTGAGCTCTGCCCCACTGAAGACCTATGCTTGGGCCACAGGCTTGCAGTGCATGACCCTTAACTCAAACTACACCCCTGCACTCTTGACATGAGTGCACTGCTAGGTTTTACTTTACCCTAACCCACCCTCAACTCCCTGTTGATGAACTGGCTGCTTTCCCTGTCGTGGTGTGCCCTTTTAGCACCAGTCCTACACCCTGGTGCTCATGCCATATGGTGCCCCTTTTCTATATTCTTGTGGGTGCTATGCCCACTTGTGCTCCTCCATGCTCCTGCCTGTTCTTTTAGGTGCCCTTGGTGCTAAATAAAATACATTTTGGGCTTACCACCTGGCCCGGGTCCTCAGGGGTCAGTTGGCATTGGTGGTGGCCAGGGAGTTACTCTCCCACCCGGCACCTCTGTGGACTGGCCATGGCTGTGAAGGCAGAACTATTACATGCGGGCAGTGGTTTCTGCCCGAGTGTACTTTACTGCTGCATCTCACAGTCTGTCTCCTAAAGGGGTCCCGTCCTCTTGTGCGGCATGGGCCCCAGGGTAGGGTGAGTCCACAGCCATGCTAGTGCTATATGCACTGTAGGAAAGAGATCGAGAGGTAAGGGAAACAGGGAAGCAGGGAAGGTGATAAATAAAAGCACCCCCTTGCTGCCACCGATCACTGGACTGGACTCTGCCTGGGTTGGGGAAGGGGTTGGGGAGTTCCACCAACATCAGGAGGCTTGCACAGAAGGGTAACAGGAGGAGAAAAAAATAAAAGGCACAGAGGCAAAACAGGACAACCCACTGAGTTGCAGCTGGCACTAAGGCCCATCTGAAGGGGACAGATGGGGGCCCATCCACCACGATGGGCCCCAAAACTTGTAGCTGGAGGGACAAACAGGAGGACCAACCAGGCAGGGTACAGCACAGGGCACCCTGCACAAAAACACCCCAGACACCCACACAAAGAAAAATGAGGAAAAACCCATCAGCCCAGGGGCAGACAACTAAAGGTAACTTACTCTATGGGGCTGGCTGCTGCTGGACATTGTGGGGGACTACTGGACTCCTCGAGGAGCTGTAGAACAACTGCTGCTGCTGCTACTGGATGTTGAAAGGACTGCTGGGCCCTTCCAGTCTGGAGGATGACTGCTGCTGTTGCTGCTGCTGCTGAAGACCCCAGGACCCCTGGTTACAGAGGAGCAGCCACCAGGGAGCTATTGACCCAAGCTACAGGTAAGCTTCCAGGCACCCGTACCCCTGTGCTCTCCACTCTGTAGGACACCCAGTCCAGAACTGCTCTCTGGCTAGCAGAGGAGACCCTTTTCTAGTCTGGGGGTGGACTTGGCTTCTAGCCAGGCAATTGGGTCCCTGGGGCCTAGATCAGCACCTTGGGCTGATTTATGGCCCCTTTGTGCATTGGCCGGAACTCTGGCCTCGCCAGGACAAAGGCTGAAGCCCAGGAAGAGTACAGGAGGGGAAGGGGGGAGAGGGGGACCAGGACAGGAAGTGGTCAGACAGCTAGCTCAGTCAGCAAGCCAGCTGACTGTGTGTGGGATGGGGGGGTGAACCCTTTCCCTCCCAGTGGTCCTTCCTGCTGGCTTATGTAGCAACCGTTGGGGTGCTACAATTGTAACAATGATTTAACTTGCATGTGAGAATATAGTGCCTGGTCTATTAAGAAAGCCAATTCCAGAATCTGGAAGCTGAATAGAAGATGGCCATTTGGCACATTCTGGTGAAGCTTCTAGACTCTTTTTTTTTTTCCATAATGTATTTTATTGAGTTTTCAAATAAAATTATATAGCATGAAATTGCAATAGATTATAGTTACCAGTTAAATTACGAGAACATTAAAAAGGAATTCAAGTCCAATAACAATAAGTGCTATCACAGTTAAAAATATCATAAGCAGTTTAACAAATTACTTACATAAACAAACACAAAACAGAATAAATTGTTTCACTTATTAGCTCAAGCAAGAAATAAATAGGAATTAAACAATCACAATAGCCACTAGCCTCATACCTGACACTAGAAGTAAATAAACATAACTTAAAGCAGCTCTAGTTTTATATGAGAAAATGTCAGAAATCAAAGGTCGAGTGGTTCTTGCCTACAGTGGTGGTCTGGACACTTCCTGTATTTTGATGTGGTTGAAGGAACAAGGCTATGAGGTCATCGCTTACCTGGCTAACATTGGACAAGAAGAAGACTTTGAGGCAGCCAAAAAGAAAGCCACAACCTTGGGAGCTAAAAAGATCTATGTTGAAGATGTACGACAGGAGTTTGTGGAAGAATTCATCTGGCCAGCAGTGCAGGCCAATGCAATCTACGAAGACCGATACCTGCTTGGGACCTCAATCGCCAGACCTTGCATTGTACACCACATGGTGGAGATTGCGAAAAAAGAGGGCACACAGTTTGTCTCACATGGTGCCACTGGAAAGGGAAATGATCAGATCAGATTTGAGCTGGCCTGCTATGCTCTGTATCCTGAGGTCCAGATCATTTCTCCATGGAGACTGCCAGAGTTCTACAATAGATTCCCAGGACGTGGAGAATTAATGGAATATGCCAAGAAACATGGTATTCCAGTCCCAGTAACACCCAAGGAGCCTTGGAGCATGGATGCTAACCTAATGCACATCAGTTATGAGTCTGGGATCTTGGAGAACTCCAAGGGAACCCTCCACTTCCACTCGAGACTTGTGCTTGGTGCACTGTTTGGATATTCCTGGTTACTTACCCCGACCACTACTTTCAACAAGTGTGGCCACCTCTCTACACGGAACCACCTTGCAGTCAGTATGGGATACAACCTGGAACCTTGCATCCTCTACTCCCAGAAACAATGATCAAAACTATCTCTCAAAGAGCTGCAACTCTGCTCCTTAAAACTCCTACTCCTACTCCTCATCTCAGGCAGCATCCATCCCAATCCTGGCCCTAGAAGCTCAGGCCACACACAAACTCCAGGTGCCCTTATCCTTGCAACCATTAATATCTGCAGCCTACTACCAAAGCTGGATGTACTCCAAGCCTTCATATGCCAACACAACCCTGACATCCTTGCAATGGTGGAAACTTAGCTGATGCCTAAAGTTCCTAACTCAGCAGTAACAATACAGGGCTACAATGTCCACAGGCTGGACTGGATATCCAAAAAATGCGGTGGTTGTGCAATCTATATCAAAGACTCCCTGTCATGGCACCCTGTAGCAACTCCATCACTTTCTGCCTTGGCCCATATTCTGCCAATAAAAAGCATCCTAGATCCCAACCATAAAGCCCTGACTGTTTTCTCCATATACATCCCACCCAGGGACCCTAAACATGGCTTCAATGACATCCTAAACTTTATCAACCCTCATCCTCCTGAAGCTGAACTTATTCTACTAGGGGATTTCAACATAAACTGGTTAGCATCGAGCACCAGTGCCTATAAAGACTCCATCTCAGCTGCTAATCTCACACAAATAGTAAGCTCCCGTACTAGAATTAACTACAAGACTGGCACCAGTACCCTCCTGGATTGGGTCCTCACTACTCACCCCACAAGGATTTCTCCTATGACCATTCTCCCAGACTCTCTCAGTGACCACTCCGCAGTCATATGTTCATGGTCTAACAAATTCCTCAAGCCCCATCCCAAAATTATCACTAGCAGAGTCCTTCCTCTTGGAAAACTTCCACATCTCAAACAATACCTGTTTCTACAAGACTGGCTATCCATCTATGAAGCAACAGATGTTAACTTGGCTCTTGATCGCTTCATCTAAATTTTCAACAAAGCCTGCGACCTCTTTACCCCTGCTAAAAGGTGCAAAACAAAATCTCTCTCTAACCCATGGCTCACCATGGCTCTTCTCTCATAGCTGAAACTAAGGGACCACCTCTGGGCAGATACCAGGGACACTGGCAAACAACTGGACATCCAAAATTACAAACAAGCATGAAATGCCTGCACAAAAGCCATCCGGCTCACAAAATCCACCTATTACAAAGACGGTCTCACCAATACATGGGGAAATGGTCGTGCTTTCTGGGACAATATCAAGGATGTCACGGGGAAGCAGATAAAAACCTCTCCAGCCATGTTAATGGTTGATGGATCCTCAACCCTCAACCCCAAGGTGATCGCAAACATCTTTAACATGGCTTTTTCAGACCTTAGTGCTCTCCTGCCCCATGACTTTTTTGAAAACACGGCCTACTCCCCAAATACCTCAGCCCCACAGTCTAACCATCCTCTCTTCTACTTCAGGGAGGTAAGGCTGAGTGAAGCTCACCGCTATATTACTGCAGCTATCTCTAAATCTAGATCTAGTAGTGACACCCTGGACCTTAAGTTTCTGTTGCTCACCCTCGATGAGATATTTCATCCATTAACAAAATTCCTAAATCTCTCTCTCTCTCTCTCTCTCAGCAGTGGAAATTTCCCAGACTTATGGAAAACAGCCACCATGACACCTGTCCATAAAAGTGGGGATAAGATGAATCACTCAAATTATCACCCTATCTCCATATTGCCCCCATTCTCTAAGGCACTCAAGTGCATCATGGCTGATCAACTTACTGACCACTTGAATAAATACAATATACCTTGTCCACAACAACATGGTTTCTGGAAAGGTCACAGCACCACCACAGCTGTTCTTGAGTTCACTGGAGCTTTGCACAAATCCCTTGACAAAGGCCTTCTCACAGGGGCCATTTTCATCGACCTCTCCAAGACCTTCGATACAGTACACCATGGACTGCTAACTGACTAACTACTGAATGCTGGGCTATCACCTGACTCTTCTCTCTGGTTTATACGCTACTTAGAAAACCAGTCACAGAGAGTAAAAATCGCTGACGCTCTTTCGGACACTCTGCCTGTTCGCTCGGGTGTCCCACAGGGATCCATACTGGGCCCCCTCCTTTTAGCCTTTTCTTAAACTCACTCCCTTACCACTGCTCTGAGCAGATCATTCTATATGCCAATGATGCTGTTGTATTCTCCACTCACAAAGATCCTGCAACTCTTCAACACAATCTTCAACTTGGTTTCAGTTCTGTAGAGACATGGTTTCTTAATCATAAACTGGTCCTCAATGACAAGAAAACCAAATCTATGCTCTTCTGCAGCTCTCATAACCCACACAAGCTACACCACTTGGCTATCTCCACCACCAAGGGGAACACTCTAGATCAGGTGGGGTCCTTCAAATACTTACGGATACAGCTTGTCCCTAATCTGTCCTATGGACCTCACGTAGATAATCTAGCTAGAGCTGCTAATACATGGCTTGGTCTCCTCTACAAAAACAGACAACACCTCACGCCAGAAGCTTTGAAGGTTGCAGTCCTGAGCTCTATGATCTCTGTAATGGACTATGGTCTCATCATTTATGGCTCAGCCACAACCACAACCCTTAGACGCCTCTCAATTGCCTTAAATAAAGCATGTCGGCTCATCACTGGTGCTCACCGTCTCACCCACACATGTGACCTGTACACCCAGACTGGCTGCTCCAACTATCAAACTGCATAAAGTTTCTCACCTGCTTCATGGTGAAAAAAATCTACCTTGGCCTTGCAACTTCTGGGGTCTCAACTCTGTTACAACACCAAACCAACAAACGGTGCCTTTAGAGATCCACGCTACAGCTACTGAAAGTCCCCCACTGTCACACTTCACAGGGGCAACACTCTTTTGCTTATCGAGTGCCACTCTGGTTTAATGGCCTCAGCCCCACCATCTCCTCTTCCCCGACAACTGGTATGTTTAAAACTAGACTCCGGAACTATCTCACTACCAACAGCTCCTGTGACTGCCCAACTTAACCTTGTTTCGCCACTTCCCTGCCTGCTCTAGTGGTCCCCCCTCCCTTCCTAACTGGATTCTACCATCACATCTTGGTATACCCAATGCTGCACTTTTCACCCTGTCCCCACCCTACCTACATTCCTTCTTCCTCCCCTTCCCTCTCCCTATGACTGTGGTACTTCTTATCTCTTGTCTGTTTTCTCTGACAAATGCCGCTTGCTGCCTTGCTTACAATGCTACCCTTGAATTGTATTAATCTGTAATCTGTTTGCAATGTCCACATTGTTGTAATGTTTGTGTTGATGTTCCCCATAATTTGTATTTCTCTGACGTGGAACCTTTGTAAAAGAGCCTTGGCTCAAAGGTATTTATTATCCTAGACTTAATAAATAAATAAATAAATAATATATGCATCTTAAATTAAACAAATTGTAACTGCACATCTAGAAGAGCCCCAGTAAAAGTAGTTAATTGGAGAAATGGTCCCCAGATCTCAAAAAATCTATTTAATCTATCAGAAATTGAATAAGAGATTCTCTCATTGTTAGCAGTAAAGTTGATCATATTTAACTATTCAGTTAGGGAGGGCACTTGTAGGATTTTCCAATATTTAAGAATTAATCTTTTGGCACAAATGGAGGTGACTGAGATCCACATCTTTTGATTATAAGTAAAGTCTACATTGAATGAAAAAATTCCAAGAATAAGTATAAGTGGAGAGTATGGTAGAACCACAGAAAGAAACGTTTCACATTACTCCTTCACTTCCAGACATAAATCTTTAAGCTGAGGGCACTCCCACAACATGTGCAGCATGTTGGCATTGTTAGAATTACATTACCAGCAGCATGCATTAGAAGAAAACCCCATTTCAAAAAGTTTTACTGGTGTCCTATAAAATCAATGTAAAACTTTGTATTGCATGAGCTTAACTTGGAGGTCCTTTAAACCGTGGTATGTATGGTCCCAGGCAGAACTCCAGTCTTGGTCATCAAATTCAATTCCCAACTCCGCTTCCCACTTTTGTTTGGCAGAGGAAGTGAGAGATGGTGAGGTGAGAGAACATGTTAGATATATATATATTAAACTGGCACCTTTTTTGAGTGGGCCTATTTTCACCAGTTGATCCACTCCTTATTAGAGAGAAAATCTACTAGAGTGTGTCTTAACTGTAAATAATAATGGAAGTGGAACCATGGGAGACCAAATCTCTCTTTAAGCTTGGAGAAGGACATAAGTGTGAAGAATCTTTGTGTAGGAGATCCCCAATATAATTAATACCTGCTTGGGACCAGGTATTATTAGACAAAGATATACCACCTTGTGTTAATAAGAGATTGGACCAAAGAAGCATCGATACCAAGGGTATGGAGGAAGGATTAACAGCTTTATTAACCTTTTTAATGACTCTAAAAGTGCTATTTAAACAGGGATTTCCTTGAGATCTATGGGGCTTGGTAGGTATAGGAAATCAGTAAACTTGTTAGGTTTTATCAGTGCTGTTTCCAGCAATATTCATAAAGGGAGTTGGGTGGTGACCTTAAATTCAGGAAGCAAAAGGGCAGCAGATTGTTTAAGCATAAAAGCCCATTGGTACCATTCCCAATGTGGAAGACCTAGTCCACCTATTTCATAAGGAGCATGGAGATTGCCTAGACTCAATCTGGAAGGTTTAGTACCCCATAAGAAGATTCTTAATAGGGAGGTCATAATTCCACTATACAAGACACTAGTGAGGCCCCACCTGGAGTACAGTGTACAGTTCTGGAGACCTTACCTACGTAAGGACATAGACAGGATAGAGAAGGTTCAGAGGACGGCAACAAAGATGGTACATGGATTGCATCACAAGTCCTATGAGGACAGGTTGAAGGAGCTGAATATGTACTCCTTGGAGGAGAGGAGGGAGAGAGGGGATATGATAGAGACATACAAGTATCTTACAGGGAGGAACAGGGTGCAGGATTACACTATTTTTAAGCGAAAAAGATGTTCCAGGACTAGAGGGCATGGGATGAAGTTGGAGGGAGGATGATTCAGAGGAAACGTGAGGAACAATTTCTTCACAGAATGGGTGGTGGACAAGTGGAACACTCTACCAGAGGAAGTGGTGGGGGCTGAAACAATCACTGGATTTAAGAATATATGGGATAGACATAAAGGAATTCTGGAGGTCAGGGTTAAGGGGCAACAGACTTCTAGGAAAACATAAACTGAACTTACAAGCTCAAATGGGCAGACTGGGTGGGCCATAGGCCCTTATCTGCCGACACTGTCTATGTATCTATGTATCTATGTAATTTAACTTATCCAAAAAAAAATGAGGTAGCAAGACAGGTATATTTTGAAAAAGATAGAAGATTTTGGGAGCAATAATCATTTTGACTGAGTTTACTTTACCCCAAAGTGAAAGGTTAAGATTCTCCCACCTGTTCAAATCGTGTTCAATACTATGGAAGAGGAACAGGTAATTTATGTCAACTAAAGAGTCTAGATTCACAGAGATTTGCAATCCTAAATATGTTAGCTGATTCTTCACCCATTGATTGTCGAAAATTTCATTGAGATTTTATGAATAAAGGACATAGGGTTCAGACATAAAGCCTGGGATTTGTCCCAGTTAACTTGGAGACCTGAGAAAGAACTAAATTCCCTAAGAAACAGCTTGAGGACATTATATGACTGCACAGGCTTAGAAAGGGTTAACAACAGATCATCCACGAAGGTGAATGTTTTATGTGTATAATTACTTATTTTAAATCCAGATATTTTGGAGTTATCGGCAATAGCTCTAATCAAGGGCTCAATAGATAGGATAAAAAGGTAAGGGGATAAAGGACATCCTTGTCTGGTTCCACAGGCCAAAGGAATTGTTTCAGATACAATGCCATTTGAGAGAATTTGAGCCAATGAGTTATTATACAGTAATGACACCCAGGATTTGAATTTATTGCCACATCTAAAATGTTGCAGATCTAAAAACATATAATCCCATGACAGAGAATCGAATGCTTTAAGTAAATCCAAAGATAAAACTAAGTAAGGTTCCTTAGATTTGTTAGCCAGCCACAGCACATTTATCAGCCTTCTGACACAGTCGGCCCCAGACTTTCCCTGAATGAAACCCACTTGTTCCTTCCCAATAAGATCACAAATTATAACCTGAATCCAAGCAGTTAATACCTTAACCAGTATTTTATCATCCAAATTCATCAGAGAAATGGGATGGTAACTATCACAGAGCAGAGGGTCTTTGTTCTTTTTATGTATAATTGTAACCAGGGCTTGGGTAAGAGTTTTTGGAAGGGAGTCCTGGTCTAGAGCCTCACAATACATATTAAAGAGGTGTTTGGATACCTTTGAATTTAGCAATTTATAAAATTCTTCTGGGAGTCCATCTAAACCTGGAGTTTTATTATTAGGGAGGGAGTCAATGGCCCAAGAAATTTCTTCTTGGGATAAGTCCTTATTAAGTTACCTTTGCCTATCTTTTATAAGCTTAGAAGTATTAATGGCTACAAGGAAACCAGCTATTTTTTCAACATCAACCTGTTTCTGGTCATAAATTTTAGAGTAGAATTCCCTAAATACTTTATTTATTTCATTGCTTCTATTCAGCACCCTTCCAGTTGGATCTTGAATACTTGGGATGATGTTTCGATCCTGCATTTTTTGAGTTGGTATGCAAGTAATTTCCTCGCTTTTTCTCCAGATTCCCAATATCCTTGCTTAACACAAAACAACGCATGTTCAGTCTGAGCTGAAAGAATCTATTAATATCATATTTAACCAGTGCAATTTCATATGAAAGAGACTTGTCTAGTGAACCTGAAGCCCTTGCATGACATTCAAGATTTTTGAGTTGAACCTGCTTAACCTCTAAAAGTTTAGCCTCCTCTTTTTTCCTAGAGGCAGAGATGCTAATAATTCTACCCCGTATAAATGCCTTATAGGCTTCCCAAAGCCAGGCATAGCTAACTTCTCCATTGTCATTAATTAGAAAAAATTCATTAGTCTCATTAGTAAGCCAGTCAGAAAATATCTTGTCTTGTAAAAGGGAAGTATTCATTCTCCTTCTGAGCTCCTTTGGTCGTCCAGAACCCAACACTAGATTCAAGACAATTAAGGCATGATTTGAGATAACTATGTTATCAATCTCAGTATCCAGAGTTGAATTAACTAGATCGGCTGAAAAAAAAATCCAAATGGCTATAAGTGGAGTGGCGGTTAGAAAAAAAAGTAAAATCTTTATCCTGAGGGTGGACCAACCTCCAAATATCAGATAGAGACAGCTTAACAGATTGTATAAAGCCTGGCATGCTTTAGAGGGTGCTAAAGAAGGTTTAGGGGGATTCCTATCTAAAAATGGATCCATAACTTCATTGAAATCACCTCCTAAAATTAAATTGTGGGTAGAAAAGTTAGAAATTGTTTTGGAAATCAAATCAAAACACTCAGACTGACCTGAATTAGGTGCATAAATATTACAGAGCACCACCTGCATTCCATCAAGTAAACCCATCAGGACCTGAAATCTGCCATTATTGTCAGCAGTGTGTGATGTTTTGACAAAGTTTATCCCTTTTGTAATTAAAATAGCCATACCCCTTTTTTTGCAGTTATAAGAACTAAATTCCACTTGGGAAACCCAAGATCTGGCAAGTTTAATCGATTCAGCAGCATCTAGATGAGTTTCCTGTAACATAGCAATATCAGCATGTTTTTTTATTAAGATAGGATAATATTTTTTTCCTTTTAATAGGGGACCCTAAACCATTAATGTTCCATGAACAACTTTATATGGGTGCATGCTTAATTCCCTAAATATAGGTCACAGTGAGATAAAAAAGCAGGGTGAAAATCTTAAATGTAAACTATTATTTCTTGCTAATCAATAAAAACTCATAAGAGAAACAGAAAAAATCAAACAATATTAGCCAATATAAGATAATGCTAGAAAAAAAGTAAGAGCAGAACTTTAAAACAGTAATATAATTTACCTATGAGTTAGTGAGACTGTAAATCAAAAAAAGGTAAATAAACTGTTTAATTCCACCTGATATCAAGTTTAAAATCTACTAATAACTAAGTATGATATCAGATAAATTATGTTCTAAGATCTAACAGAACCAGTAAAATGAATTTAAAAATTATTCAGACTAACTACACAAACAATACAAAGTCCTAAATCGACCAGAAGACCAGTTGGAGTGTAACCACACAAACAATACAAACAAAGTCCTAAACTGACCAGAAGACCAGTTGGGGTGTAGTCTACTGAGCAGCCAGATTGGTCCACCGGACAAAAGTCCAGGACAGCACTGGCTCAGGTAGATTAAAACTGTCTTTGATCCTGTCTGCAAGGTGAGGTGATCCTTCTCAAGAACTTGTAGCAGGTGAAGTTGCCTTTCATTAATTAATTGGATATAGATATAAAAAGGTTAAATTGCAATGAGAGGGACTGTAAATTACATGACTTGCAAAATGCTGATGTAAACAAGCAGCTACATCAGGCTGAATAATAACACACATACACCACAAATATAACAAAAGAGCCCACAGCACATTAACAGCAACCAATTATAGAAATAAACAGAAAAGTAAAGTTAACTAGTAAACCACCTGGCTATGTACAAATAAAGGAGTACTGGTAACTGAAGTCCCATATTGACTCTCCGATGTCCAGATTACCAATTTAAGACTGCTATTAAAATGGCCATAAAAACAAATCCAAGCAAACATCAGCCCTAATGCAGTTTGTTATGCTAAGACCATTCACAGATTTGTGCGCACATATCTAGCAATCCAGACAACAGTGGCATCAAAAGCCTGTAAGCAGACACAATGCACCTTCTTGCAGCAGGTGCATATCTTAGACCAAACCAGCACAGGAGAATCAGACAGTTGAGAAAAGGGATAGGGGAGGCAGACACTAATAGTAACAGACACAGTTGGGGAGAAGGGGGGGGAAGGGAAAGGGATAACATGAACATTTTAGCAGAAGAGCTTAAGTACACAACAAAACTTAGTAAAATTGAACAGCACTGTCATGTCTCACTGCAATAAAATTACCAAAAAATCATTCAAGAAAACAACCCCACCTGAGAGCAAGTATAGTAAAGCATGACCATTTAGCTAAATAGACACAGTGGTCACAGCTCCTTTAAAACTTTTAATCTAGTTTCATCAGAGATAGAACAGTCATCTTGAACATTGATAAATCATTGACATGCAGCTCTCTACAGGAATAGCAATGGATTAGATACGGAAGACAAACCTTTCAGATGTTCAGTAAACTGGAAGCCTTGCAATTGAAAAAAAAAATAACCAGGAGGAAGTTCCTCTGGAGTAGCTTCTAACTCACCCCCATACTTCCTGCAAAATTATATCCATGAGAGGGAGTAGGTGGCCTTGCTACATCTAGGTCCTGCACGTCCATTTCCTGTCCCATAAACAGTTCTGGTGAGTTCCGAGTCAAAGAGTGATTGTTTTCTCTGCTTCAGGAGTGCTTTTTAGGATTATTCTGCAAATTAGTAAACCGTGGAATATTGGAAGGGTGAGTCGAGAGTCTGGCTTCCCTTTGGATCTCCTTATCCAATGAAGATTTGTCTGCTTCATGAACAGCCTCAGAGAACAGGTGAGAGGTTGTACGCTCACACATCCTAGGGGCAGGAGACTTCTTCAGCCCATCAGCCCAGGGCAAGTCCCAAGGCTTGGAGATGCTAGATCATGCATGAGGGATAGGATTAGAGGGTTCTGATCCATGTAGCCCTCACTCTGCATTTGAATGCTAATGGTTGTATGAGTTGACAGCAGTATTATTATAGAAATGAGAGTCTTTATAGGCCTGAATAATTCCCCAAACATCATTTACTGAAGAACATTTTATCAAACTTCCTTTCTGGTCCTGAATGACTAAAACAGCAGGATATTTAAAGTGATACTGTAAAGCAAAGTCCCTCAGCTGTTGCTTTGCTTCATAAAACTCTTTTCTTTTAGCTACAATCCCCACAGAGAAATCTTAGAATAAAAGTATGCGATTGCCCCTCCATTTCAGTACCTTTCTCTCTCTAGCAAACTTCATAACATCTTCTTTGTCAGTGAATGTTATAAAACATATAATTATGGGTCTAGGTCCCAAGGACCTGTGTGCCCAATGAATGTCACGGGGTCGGCCAGTGAAAACCTAATAGACCAAGGAGGAAATCTTGAATAAAAGCAATGGTATTATTACCTTCAGCTCCCTCCGGGACTCCAAGAATTCTGATATTGTTCCTATGACTCCTGTTTTCAAGGATGTCAACTTTTTGAGCTAGGAAAGATATTTGGTCTGACTGGCATTGTGTTAGCTGCTCAAGGTAACAGACTGACGAGGTTAACGCAATTATTTTTTTGCTATTAAGACCAATATTAGCTCCCATTTCCACATTTTGTTTAGACAGTGCTGCTGTGGATTGCATAACATCTGAAAGTCCGATCTTGATTTCGGACAGAATATCCTTTAATTGTTCAATATCCCCCTTGGTGGCAAAGTACTCATTAGGACCATTTAAAATATCAGAATTGTGACGCACTGTCCCAGGGGAGCGGGGTGAGTGGGGCCTCCCGTTCGGCACAATCGTTAGATGACAGCTTAAACAACAACAACTCAATTAGCAAGTAAAAAGAGCAAAGCGAGCAAAACGGACTTGGTAAGGTAATGGATAAAGTGTAACTGACGTCCGAGATTATTTTTGCTATATTCGATTGCTAAAATGATGCCAATAATCGCTAAAAATAGAAGGATCACCGCAGAGCTCACAGACTTGCGACAATCTTACTCAAGCGCCGGCACGTGCTCTGGAGCTTCTAGACTCTTGAAGTAAAACGGCATCACCAGACAGTAAGCTACAAGGCATTGAAGGGACTAGTAACATAGAAGACAAGCAGGTGGGGTTACTAGACCTGACCAGTTTTGCAAGGAAGCAGTCACTAATATAAGAACATTTGAAAGAAGGGGAAACCCAGCACAGGGAAAAAATAAAGGGTGGAGTTGTTGGTGAGATGAGCAGCACCTGTAACAGAGTGGTAGATACTGTTATAAATCACATCCCATTTATCCAGAATAGTTGTAGAGGAACTGAAGTGAATTGGGACACAGTAGTTAAGGCAGAGCCATAGGACACCATTGGCTAATGCCAAAGGGCTTTATGGGTAAAGCTAGGCCTAGTTTAGTATTGACTTGTTTATAGGTAGATGAGACATGAGTAGAAAAATCTAAAGAAAGGTCCAGAGTGACTCCAATGTACATTTATTTATTTATTTAGTTTTGGTAACTGAGTAGACCCACTGAGTCCAGAAACGGTCCCCTTTTCAGGGGTGACCTGGAATTAATTACAGGTAGTTCAGTGTTGACAGAATATTAAATTTGTAGAGTTACAGAGACAGTATTTTACAAATCATGTGGCAAGGTACAACATTTAACAATGCATGGCAATTTACAACGTTTGTTAATATACTTAAATACATTTGTGAATATAACCACTCACTGACCAATTTATTTAGATCATGAAGTACAAAGTTGAGATATCAACGGTGACAAGTGCATTGGTTTAGCTCCAGCAGGTGGGTTTTAATTCCCCTTTTTTTACCTGTCCGGTGACACTGAGGATTGAGGCACTGGATGCCTTGCCTCATGCTATGCTGGCGACCCGGGATCAGGAATGACCTTGGGTCACCAGGGTGCTGGCATGGGGGAGGGTGGGAGCAGGATTGAGCGGTGGCCCTCCTCTCCCAGGATGGGGGGGGTCACCTGCCCATAGTCCTGCTGCCACTGGATGGAGGTCCAGTAGCTGGAACAGGTGGTTAACAGCGTGACTGGAACATAGGGGCATCCCACAAGGCGTGCGCTTGTATGCCTTTGCACACACGCATTGTGTTGGAGATGCATGGGAATGGGTTGGGAGGAAACCCATAAAAAAACACAACAAAATGTTAAAAAAGAAAAAAGAAAGCTATGTTTTATCTCTCTGTGCCACTGGAGAGTGATCATAAAGGAGGATCCTTCCTCAAGAAGGGATCCATTTGGGTAGGAGAGCAAGAGACTGCAAGAGCCTTAGGGCAGTTTATGTTTAGTCTAGTTTTAGTTTAGTTTATTGTATAAAAAAGATCTTTGAGCACAAGAGCCCTTTTTCAAAGGTGTCTAAGTCATGGATAGTTACACAATAACAAAATAACAGCAGCGTGGTCAATACATTGTAGGTCGTGGAAGTGTCATGTGATGCTTCCAACCAATCCCTGTGCTTCTTTTCAGTTGTGTATGAGGCACTCTTATTTCCATAACAGTGTTTCATGTTCAGTGCCAAAGTAACAGGTTCTTGAGCACCATTTGCACTGAACAGAAAGGCAGAATTTTGAAGATAAAAAGGTAATATTTTTTTATCACACTCTATAATAAGGTCATAGGGGCACTAGGAGGGCCTCTTATGGATATAAGATTGTCACTTCTTGTGTTCTTAGGGCACCAGAACTGCTCACCTTTGGTTCGCAGTTCTCATACACTAAGAACGCATTAGGTGACATACATCTATAAAAGGTCCACACTGTGTCCATATAAACTTATATAAAAAAAAAGAATACAGGTACAGGCATAAAGTACAAAATAGAACATACAGGTACCTGTACTGTATATGACACACCATTACTGCGTCATATGTCATGTACTGTTACAGCTAAGTTTTGCAAGGAAGACAGCTGATGTTTGTGCTTTGAACAAGCCAAAGGAGGTAAACACAGTCATTTTCAGGGCAGTGAGTTCCATACTTTGATAGCTCTATTTTCAAATGACCAGTATCCTAGACAAATATACCAAAAAACATAAGTAGTCTATCATTCCCCATGGAGCAAGTACCATATTTATTGTCAAGCAAGGTAAAAAGAGTTTTGGACACCAGAGGGCATTTAGCCTAATAGTGGCCCTTTGCAAATAAGTGCAGACTGAAAGGATACTCAAGAGGTGAAAAGAGAGCTAATTAGAGGTGGTGTAGAAGTCACAACGGTGTATGTCTGCTCTTAGGTTAACACAGATCTGCAGGCTAGTTGAAGGTGACACAGATTTTCAAAAGGATGGCGTTACTAGCAGCTGAGTAGGTCACAAAGTCACAGTCCATAACTGAGATGATGAGACTATAGAATAGCAATTTTTTTTACTTCACTGGTAACATTTTCATTGTAGAGTAACCCAAGATGTTGGTTGATACATTTAAAAAGCAGGTGACACGTTCAGGAGAACTTTAACAAAACATTATATTTAGACACTTCAACTTGTATTTTCCATTAGTGCTGTATTCCTCCTCTCTATTATTTATTACTGAGGCTATTCGTATGAAAACAGGATCTTTGCTCCCAAAGAGTTTATCTATTCCTGCTGCTTTCTCCCTACCTGAAGACACAGAGCACTGTTTGTGATATCACAGGTACTGCCATGGCAACAGACTATGATGTCACAACATAGGATTATGACTTGAAGTAGGGAGTAAGCTACAGTATAGAGGCAGGTGAACTCTAAAGAAACTCTAAGGGATAAAGATCATATATTCATGCAAATTTCCTTAGTAATAAATAATGGGGAGGAGAAACATAAAATATAAATGGAATACATGTAGAATTGTACCTAATTATTATGATTTTTAAAATGTTCTTTGCTGCATCAGTAGCTCATTAACCCTTTGAGCCTTGACAGGTACTGTATCTGTACTAGGAAAAAACATGGATTTATCCATTGTTGGGCTCCAAAGGGTTAACTACAGAGTCCACATGTGGGAGAAAGGACAGCAAAGCATTCAGGTATATACCTAGGTACTTGAAGATCTGAACCTGTTTGATTTGATTCCCATCAGGCATGGCACTGCACAGCCCTGAGTTCCTCTTTAGTTTGTGAGTACTCCCAAACAGCACTGTTGTTTTTTTTTTTTTTTTTTAAATAATGACATCATTAGGTGTGTGAACCAGCTGCACAGCTTGGTAAAGTCATGTTGGAGATGTTTCTCTAGGCTTGCTAAGTGCCTGTAGGTAGTAAAAATTACTGTGTCGTCTGCATACAGTAATGTTTTTGAGTAGTGACAGACCTCTGGGAACGTTAGTAGCAAACAAGCAGGGGCCTCAAAATAGAGCCTTGCGGTACTCCGGTTGTCAGGGGTTGCAACCAAGAGTACATGTCAACGCAACTTGCTCTTTGAGTTCTGTTTGTCAGGTAGTCAGTGAACCACACAGCAGTCTCAATCAACAGGCCCAGATCCAAGACATTTTTAGTAAGAGATCATGAATTACTAAATCGAAGGCCTTACATAGATCAAGGCATGCAGCACCTACAAGCCTCTCACCCCCCCCCTTCCCGTCCAGGGCTACATAGAGCTGCTCAGTTAAAGGACATGTGTTTTTTGTTTTCCCAGAGTTAAAACAAGCCAGTTCAAATTCAGTCAACTCTGAATTATGCCAAAATCCATGTTAGTGTACTTTCTTAAGGTTGCCAGGTTGCTGGAGCTATAGTATGCCAGATCATCAGCATACAGGGGGATTTTGCAGCACACACAGGACTCAGGGAAGTATTTATAAATAATAAGAATAGCAAAGGACTGAGTATGGAACCTTGAGGAACCCCAACAGAGACACATTGCAAGCTTGAAACAGAATTTATGATCTTAACCTGCTGACACTGGTTATTTGAAAACCATTTTTAGAGAAGTATTAGAGACCCACAAAATAAAGAGCTTGTGGACTAGAAGATCATGATTCACAAGGTCAAAGACTTTGGTGAGGAATGTAAATACTGCACCTGTGAACATACCATTATCCATATCATTACAGATAACATTTGGTAGTTTTAGAAGGGCAGCTGTTGCCCCATGCCATTTCCTAAATCTATCCTGGGAGTGAATAAGGAAGGAGTACAGTAACTTGTTTTGTACCCAAAGAGTTTGTGATAGACAATGTTCTCCAAACCTTTGTTAGGCTGCACAGAATTGCTATTGGGCGGAAGTTGTCTAGACAGCTTTGTTCACCAGATGTGAAAAAGTTGGCAAGTTTCCAAATGTCAGCAACAGTGCCAGATAGTAGAGACAGACTGAACATTCTTTCTAGTGGTGAAACAACGCAGGAGGCCACTAGCTTTAGGTGTTAAGGCTATAAATAATCAAAGCCAGCATTAACATGTAATTTTGTACAGGTTAGTAACTTCCAAATTTCAGCCAGGCGCACCAAGTGAAAGTAAAGAGGAGGATGTATTGTTCAGAATTGGAAGGCTTGGCCTATAGTTCAATGGATAAGCAGCCAGCCACTCCCACTTCCCTGACCTATATAACCAGTTCCTCTCAGCCTCCTTCTGAAGCATTTTTTTCTTTGCTGGCTGGAGGCTCTGTCTGTCTGTGCTCTGCAGCTTGCTGGGGCCTATCCTGGGGCCTGCACCCCAACCCATACCCCCACCTTGCTGCTTTTGTTTGTCTCTGCTCGACTTCTGCATTTGTTTTCCTGCTTCTGGTTTGTATTTTGCCTCCATCTGTGTGCTTCTTTCTGACATTCCTCCTTGTTTTCTGTGTTTGTGTGTCTTTGTTTTGGGCCTTGTTCCCTGTTCTCAGTGTTTGTGTGTTTTTTGGTTTTGTCTTTTGGGGCTTTGTTTCTAAGCTCCTAGCATATTGCTACTCCAGAGCTCATATTACTTGCTCTCAGTTACTCACAACTCTCACATTACTTGCAATACAACTCCAACAATTATCTGTGTGTTTCAGCTCAACCATTGCTGCTCTCCATGCTGCACTTAATTGTTTTCACCTGATTCAGGCTCACTCTGAACCCTAGCTATGCAGCTCAATCATGTTCTCTCAACTCATTCTACTTACCTCATTGCTGCAGTTTCATTGCACTGCCAGGTGATAGCTGCTTCAGAGCATGGTGTCTCCTTTCTTTCCATGTTTATTGAAGTTTACAACTCAGTGTACTCAATGCAGATGCTACTTCTATGTTTGTACACTCTGTTATGCTCTGAGGTTAGCTAAGCTACTACTGATGTTGTCAACTAGTTTCAATACCTGCATGTGGGTCTCGGCCCTTCCATCACTTTCTTGTTTTTCCTACGGGGGGGACTTGGAGGTGTTTGGGGAGTCGTGGCCCTGTGTGATTAATTATTTATGTTCTAAATCCTGTCTCCGCCTCCGACAAATCCTCAGACTATGTGTCACCTTTATTGGCTTTTTGAATGCCTGGCTGGCTTGCCCCACTATTCACAGTGCTGCTTCATTGCTACTATGTTTTGCAGACCTGCGTGCAGGTTCAACTATTGCTACACTGTTACTGACCTATATGAAGGTCCACTCTTGCTTATGCAATCTTTACTTCATGCCAACCACCATCCCCTTGGCTTCAGCCTCTGGGATGTCTGCTGCACTCACTACTGCATCTGACTTTGCAAGGTCTCAGCACTTAATTCTCATTCAGCTCCTTATCAGTTCTGGGGCATGCCAGCCAACCCATTCTGGTACAGGGTTTCCCTGCAGCCAATGGTCTCACTCTGCATTTTAAGTCTGCATCTTGAGTGCGCCCGACTTAAGGTGGGGTCCTTCTCACCTGGCCCATAGCTGGGAATGTCCTCACTCTGGGCTTGGCTTTAGCTATTCACTGATGTGACAGCAGCTCCTGGTGTAGAATTTAAGACTAGCTGTGAAGTGTGGTTACTCTGATCTCCTTTGGCTCTAGTGGTTCCACTACAATGGTTATCCATTGGCTTTAGTGGTTTCCCTAGCAGGGCACCTTCACCGCATACTCCCTACAACTGCCTCTGGTTCACCTGGTTTGTGTTTAGGGTGAGTAGGCCAGGTAAGTACCTCAGCAGTCGTTGCTCTCCTCCTCCTCCCGCATTGGTTGCCCCCCATGTTGCAGAGCACTCTTTCAACCTTCCACAGCGTTCCCGCTAGAGGGATTGAGCGAGAGCTTTCCACCAAACTGGAATATTTTCCACCTCCCTTTAATTGGGTTTCCAAATTGCCGCTGCAGAGCTGTCACCAAATAAAATATCCCAGCCTGGAGGGAAGGCAACCTAGTCCTTGGATCCCCAGAGATTTCCTCCTCAAAGGGTTTTTTTTTCTCTCCGTGCCTCAGGTCATAAAAGTTACTTAGCTGTAGTTAGTGTTTCCTAGTTCTTTTAGGTAGGTTCCACTGTTTGATGGAGAGGGATGGTGTCCTTACTTGCCGTTCCCTCTCTCCTTAAGAGGTCCCCTCATTCTCTAGCACTACTAACTGAACTCATGCTATTGCTACCCTGTGCATCTCATTATGTTATCAAGGCATCTCATTACATTATCAAGCTGCCTGATGCTTTATCTACTACTACGTCACAGCTACTGCTTGCTTATATGCTTCGTACTATTTCATTCTTTTTGTGGATCCATTCTAAGGTACCTTTGCCATGGGAATCATCCCGCTGCACCTTTAGGGGGTGGAACCCTCTTCAAGGGTTCCTTGCCTTTGGTACCCCTACAGGGTGGTAATTCCTCTGGAACAGAGAATGCATATGGCCAAAACCAAACTAACACATATGCACAAGCATAACACTATAGTGGCTATGTAGGCCATTGAATTGGAGGGCTTGGATTGTAGTTCAATGGACAAGTAGCCAGTCACTCCCACTTTCCTGAGCTATATAAGCAGTTCCTCTCAGCCTCCTTCTGAAGCGTTTTTTTCTTTGCCCCACCATCCTCCCCTCCTCCTCCAGCAGCAGCACTTCTCTCCTTGGGATCCTTCCTAAGGTACCTTTAGCCACGGGAATCATCCCACAGCACCTCTAGGAGTGGAATCCTCTTTGAGGGTTCCTTGCCTTTGGTACCCCAACAGGGTGGTAATTCCTCTGGAATAGAGAGTGCAAATGGCCAAAACCAAACTAACACAGCTGCATAAGCATAACACTAACACAGAAACATAGAATTTGACAGCAGATAAGGACCGCTTGGCCCACCCAGTCTGCCCATTTCCCTACCTAATGGATAAGCTGCAGATCCTAGTTAACCAGCAGCCTACTTCTTTCTACCCCCACCCCCTGGAATTGCCTTATGTCTGTACCGTGCATGCTTGAATTCAACCACTGTTTTTGACTCCACAAACTCCTCCAGAAGGCCATTACATTCATCCACAACCCTCTCTGTGGAAAAATACTTCCTTACATTACCTCTGAGCCGCCCCCCCATCTTCAAATTATGCCCCCTTGTTCTTGCACACCTCTTTTTGAAAGATGCTACCTCTTGGACTTTGTTGATTCCTTGAGGTACTTGAAAGTTTCTATCATGCCCCCTTTCCTCGAGGCTATACATATTAAGCTCCTTTAGTCTCTCTCCATCGTGTTCTGGTGCAGACCCTGCACCATTTTAGTTCCTCTTCTGGACAGCTTCCATCTTGTCTATGTCCTTGCAGAGATTGGGTCTCCAGAACTGCACACAGTACTCAGATAGGGTCTCACCAGCTGTCTGTACAGAGGGATAACAACTTCCTGTTTTCTACTGGTGATGCCTCTCCCTATGCATCCCAGTATCCCCCAGCCCTCCTTACTGCCCTCTCACATTGCTTGCCCACCTTTAAGTCATCTGATATGACTACCCCCAAGTCCCTTTCCATTTTTGTTGTTGTTAGTATCTCACCGCCATTGTGTACTCTTCCCCTGGGTTTTTGTTTCCCAGGTGCATTACCTTGCACTTCTTAGCATTGAATCTAAGCTGCCATACACTTGACCATTTTCCTAACCTTGCCAAACCCTTCTCATCCTTTCCACCCCTGCGTGCATCAACTCTGTTGCAGATCTTTGTGTCATCTGCAAAGAGACATACTTTTCCTTCCAGTCCCTCTGCAATGTCGCTTATAAAGACATTAAAGAGGACCGGTCCTAATACTGAACCCTGCGGTACCCCACTAGTAACCCCTCTTCAGAGTGGACTCCATTTACTATTACCCTCTGTGTCCTATTCTCCAGTCAATTCTTTACCCAGGCTATCATCTTGGGACCCACTCCCAGGCTGGCTAACTTGTATATTAATATTTTGTGTGGGACTGAGTCAAATGCCTTGCTAAAGTCTAGGTAGGCCATGTCCACAGCCCTCCCTGATCTACTACTTTGGTCACCCATCAAGAAATCTATTAGATTCGGTCTGGCATGACCTTCCTGCTGTGAATCCATGCTGCCTTGGGTCCTGTGCCCCTCTGGCCTCTAGGTACTTGACAATTCTTTCCTTCAGAAGTGATTCCATCATTTTCCCTATCACTGAGGTTAAACTAACAGGTCTGTAGTTTCCTGCTTCTGTTCTGCTCTGCTCCCACTTTTGTGAAGGGGAATCACATCCACCCTCCTCCAGTCCTCAGGTACCACCCCATCCTCCCATGATTTGTTAAAGAGGGTAGTCAGTGGTGTCACTAGTTCTACCCTTAGTTCTTTTAGAATTCTAGGATGAATCCCATCAGGCCCCATTGCTTTGTCCACCTTCAGTTTTAAGAGTTCTTTCAGAACCCATTCTTCTGTAAATGGGCTGGTATCAACTTCTGTATCCAGATTGTTTCTATTGTTTGTTTTAGGTACCTCCCCCTCTTCATTTGTAAATACTGAGCAAAAATATTTGTTTAGTAACCCTGCCTTTTCACCGTCACCCTCTTCCCACCCCTTCCCCTTTATTAAGCCTCACTATCCCTCCCTTAGTCTTCCTTCGCTCCCTGATGTACCTAAAAAAGGTTTTATCCCCCTTCTTAACTGAGTTGGCTATCTTTTCCTCAGTTTGGGCATTTGCTATTCTGACTGCCTTCCCAGCTTCCTTTTGTTTTAACTGATACTATACTGGCTGCATAGGCCACTGAATCATATTATTGGGAGTTACAGTATAATAAGTACTGGTGCATTTGGAACACTATAATCCATAGTGGTACAAATGGATAGGTCAAAAATTTAGAGTTTAAAGCACTAGTAATCTGCAATGGATCACTAAAGTTCACCCATTTTTATTTAATAAAAGACAATTGGTGTGACTGTTTCAGCCCCATGAAATATTTCACACTGTCCCAAAAACTTAAGGAGTCATCTACCAGCTTATTTAACTGTGTTCTGCAATAAGCACTTTTATTGGCCCTGGCAGCCATTTTGCAGATGTTTCTCCATTTTATTTATTCATACCAATCCTAGTGGAAGTTACATGATTTGAAATACTGCCAGCATTTATCCCTGTATGTTTGTATTCCAAGCAGTTCTCAAAAGATCCACTGACTAGTGGATCCTCTAAGGTGCCTTTTAGTGGCAGGAGCAAGTTTATTCTGAATTGGGGGGAAGGTATCAATTAAATGAGACAGTGCCGAGGAAGCCCAGGTGATATTACAGAGGTAGGACCAGGCCATGTAAGACAGGTTGCAGATAAAATTGATAGGGTTGCCATTAGAGAAGTCTATACAATGGATAGTTTTAGGGGTATTTTGGGTAATTGGACCTCCACAGGACACAAAAGGTAGGAGAGTGGTCACTAGTAGAGTAAGGAAAGGTGCCCATGCAAGAAATCCTGTCAGATCTACTAGTGAGGACCCAGTTTCTAAGGGAGTGATGAGAGCTAGAAGTAATCACCCTCATCAGTGTAGTGACAAGTTGGGCAATGTTCAGTTTGCCCTAGAGAGTCATAAAATGTCTTCTTACTATTGGCCCAGCACAAATTGAAGTCACTAACTAAAATACTTTCTTTATGTAGGAAGAGGGGGGAGATAAAAAATCGGGTACTGAGGTAAGGCCAGATAAGCTGCCATGACAGGGGTTATAGGCACATGCATTATGTTATTCCTTAGATTGTCCCAAAATCAGAGTAGCATGAACAGATTCACATTGGGAGTTTATGGAATTACCACTGCACAATGAAAGATTAAGGTAATCCTTATAGTAGAATAACAGAGAACATAGAAACACAGAATTTGTTGGCAGAAAAGGAACACTTGGCCCACCCAGTCTGCCAGTCGGCCTCCACAGACCCTAACAGGTCACTAGAGACCCTCCCTCCTCCCTGATTATTTGCTAATATTCCCCCATGCCTATATCACACATGCTTGAAGACCCATATCATTTTCATCTCCACCACTTCCACTAGCAGTCTGTTCCAGGTGTCCACCACTCTTTCAGTGAAGTAGTGCTTTCTCACATACTTCTTAACCCCACCCCCACCCCAGCTTCATTGCATGCCCTCTGGTCCTGGTCCTGTATCTCATTTGAAAAAGACTCCCTTCTTGCACCCTGTTCATCCCTGAGAAGTTCTTGTATGTCTCTATCATGTCCCCTCTCACTCTATTCTCTTCCAGGGTGTACATGCTGAGATCCCTCAGTCTCTTCTTACGGGGTTTTTGATGCAGCCTCTGCACCATTTTAGTTGTCCTCCTCTACCCTGTCTATGTCATTTCTGAGGTGCAGCCTCCAGAACTGGACACAGTACTCCAGGTGGGGTCTCACCAATGAGTGATACAGTGTAAATACTACCTCCGTCCTCCTGCTACAGATACCACTCCCTATGCATCCCAGCATCCCATTGGCCCAACCAAATGCTTTGTCAGACTGACCTGCCACTTTGAAGTCATCAGATATGATAAGCCCAAGGTTTCTTTCCTGCTTAGTGAATGTCACTACCCCCTACTCCATCCTATACTCAGCTATGGGGTTCCTGTGCCCTTGATGTATGATTTTACGCTTTTTGGCATTGAACTCCAGCTGCAATGCTCTTGATCAACTAAAAGTTATATTAATAAATTTAAATTAATACTACACCCCCTCATTTAGTAGAGCTGCTATCACTGTGAAGAAAATTATAACCCTGCTTTAAGTAGGCAGACTCTCAGACAGAAGACTTGAGCAAAGTCTCAGTAACACCAACAATGTCTGGATTGTACAGATAGATCCAGACTTCAAGTGCAGGCTTATATAACATCCCTTTGACTCACCTTGGCTGCTATGGGACCCTCAGGTCAACTTAGTACATACCTCCGAGAGGGCAGGCCTGGGTTCCTCCATGGACAATAAGTATGGTGTGGTGTCTCCACCTGGGGTAAGTGGCAAGGGATACCTGTGGACAGGGAACAGGTTACCACCCCCCAGGAAAACATGTAAGCTGCCCCCGAAGACACTTCTCCCCCCCACACAATAACAAGTCCCCACCCACCATAATTCTATCACAATAAGTAACAGTAACAATAATTAACAGGCAAACAATGAAAGTATTCATAAGGGGAGGGGAATGGAGAATATCAAACAGCATGACACTTTGCATATCAAAGATACCCTACACTCCAGTCCCCACCTCCCACCACTGGGAGCATCCAGAAATGTCCCTTGATGTGGTGGGTAACTCACAGGATGGTAATGCAGGCCTGAGGTCTTCTACCAGGACCAAAATAACTTTTAAACAGTTTCAAATTTAATTTTACTGCCTGGGCGCAGCTTTGTACCTAGCGCAGTCCAGCCCAGGACTTACCACCCCGTAACCTAACTAGCCAGATAATAAAGACTTCCCAAAGTTGCAGCTTGGGGAACTTACAGTTTGGTAGTCCACAAAGGAGAGTTTGTCTGTCTGATTTGCAGTCAAACTGGCAGTTGTATGGTACCGTGGAGGTATCCAGATGGTGGTGCACCACTAGGCTGCAGAGCTGGATCCTGGAGAAAATGAAGAACACTGGTCTTCACCTGCCTGGCCTTGCCAACTTCACCTCAAAGGTCTTTATAGACAGTGTTTGCCAGGCAGGCCTCTCATCGTCTTCTGCTGCTGTTCTTCTTCCTCTTCATCAGTCTAGGGAATGATAGATGTGGTTCCCTAGACCCCTGTCTTGCACATTCTGGTCAAACAATTACTGCTGGGCTTTGGCACAGTCTCTAACCCCCAGCACTCTTATGGTTGTTTTTTCTATTCACAGTAGTGCTGGGCCCTTCCACAGTCTCTAGTCACAACACATTCAGGCTCTCCTCTTGCCAACATTTGCACTCACCACAATTACCTCTCTGAGGGGGGACACAGTAACTCAGTCTCTTTGCAAGGGTTACATTGCTTGGGAAATCAGGCAGCACACACAGTCTTTTAGCTCTCACTGCAGCTTTCAGCTCTCTCTCTCTCTCTCTCTCTCTCTCTCTCTCTCTCTGGCTGATTTCTGGCTCCTTGACATCTGCAGCAAACTCCAAAACCTTTCTCTTGTTCCTGCTGCAAAACTCCAAGCTCTTTCTCTTGCTGTCCTTTCAAGTATATCTGGGTTTGTTGAGCTGTTGGGGCTGTCAGCCCTCTACTCCCAAATTGCCAACCTCTGAGCGTATGCTTTGTGAACAGTGAACAGAACAAGGTAACCCTCTTGTCTGTTTTGTGGGTTCAAGTCACCTTAGTCTCAAGCTCTGGAGGGATTCAAACTGATAACCTTTTGTTAGCATACCCAATTATCAAGCTCAGATAATTCTGTCTTTGGGGGACCAGATATCTTTGCCTATGGGCACCCAACCAGGTCTTTCAAATCAACCCTTAGAACTATACGCAAGACTTTAGAGAACTCTATCCATTGCCCAGTTTGGTATACAATAAGCTCATACACAGTGTTACTTATAACCTTTAAAAGCTCCACCTAAAATAAAAAGAAATTTCAAAGCACTCCAGACAGTTTCCATTGTAAAAATATCTCTTTACTTTAAAATATCAAAACAGAACAATAAATACAGAACAAATATATATCCCAACACATACAGCCTTAAAACAAACATGTAAAAGTGCAATTCCTACAATTAATAACTTCAGACTAATCCTGCCTAAGGTCCTTATTTCAGTGCTTTGATGGTCTCTCTTCTCTCAGTCAGTAATATTGTCTTTCATTCAGACATATTGTCTTGTGAGTCTCTGTCAAGGTTCTTTCAGCAATTAAACACAGTTCTGAGCCGGCCTTCACTGAGGTCACCAAACTCTGCCTTGGTGTAATAAAAATCTATGTTTTATATAACACAGGATGTCTAAATAAAATATTTAAAAAACATAATAGGTGATCTCCCTGACTTTTCTCTCCTCAGGTTAACCAAACAAAACTGGTTTGTGCTCTGCTACACATATATCTCAAAAGCTTCTTTGATCTAAGTCGCTGTATTCAAAGCAAAAGTGTATTTGCCTCTTTAATCTCATCTGGGCCTTGGAATCTACACCTCAAAGGTCTCTCTGATGTAATTCAAGGGTTCCCCGGGAATGTATATTTGGCCTTCCAAATTCATCTGGGTCCTGTTCGGCCGAGCCATCAACCTCTTTGAGGAAATGAGCTGGTTCCTGAAAGGTTATTCATAACAAATGCATGCTCTTTCCATATGACACCTAGAGTAAAATCAAAAGATTCCCCTGGGGATGCCATGAATGGCTAATTCCATTTCCTGGAATCAAAGCAAATTTAACATGCTAATTGAACCTCAGATCTCTGTAGTTTAAAAACCTCCTGTCCTTTGACCTTATCCATGGGGTTTTTTGGATGTGCCAGTTCAGCAAGACTGTGGGTCTCCTGACTGCCCTTCCCATCACATATTTTATATGTAATAAAAAAAATTAGATACAGCACTCAGAGCTGGCTGTCTACGTCACACAGGCCTGAAAGCAGTATTAGGGCTGGGAAGCCCACACAGTCTGTTCTGCACTCCCAGTCTGTTGGTAGTGGCAGACTCCAACACACGAGGCATCCAGCATCAATTTGCAAATAAGAACTACCAAACTCTGCTGTCTACAACAGAAACCCCATGTGCTTCGACTGTGAGGTCTTCCTAAAGGGACAGCTTCTAATAATGAATGCATTGCTTATATAGCCCCACACAAGATGATGTCACAAGTCACATGACTATTGTGCATAAATAGTGCAATTTGACCATGTAATACTACAGGCAACAGTATATATCCTTTAAGTGAGTCCACGGCACCTTTAGACTCCCTACAAAGTATGACAGTATCAAAAGAACCCTTTAAAATTCTGGGGATTAGCTTTGGAAGAGGAGACAATAGTAAATTAAACTGGGAAACAAAAATAAAACAAGCAAAACAAAACGTGCAATTTTGGAAATTGTGGCAACAAATAAAAAAGAAGAAAGTACAGATTGTTAAGACTTTCTTACTTCTTATCTTTACATACCTTAGTGTATATCCACTTCCCCTATGTTATGAAGCTACTATATTGAGCTTAGTCTTCCAAATAATGTGGGGTAGTCATCTAAACCCAATCAAAAGAAATGTACTGTATTTACCAATAACACAAGGGAGACTAGACTTAATAAATCCAGTTGTATTCTATTGTAGTATGTTTTTAAATAATAACTTAATGTATCCTCACTCTCCAACTCCGGCAATATAGACAATTTTTACAGCCACATGGACACACCCTTTTTCTGAGGCATGGATTTCTCAAGGAATCTTAAAATAAAGAGTTATGAACTGTCCAGAATATTTCAAACCAGCAATTACTAAACTGAGAAAATGGAAAATGGCTCACACTCAGATAGTAAATAAATCCAGAAAGTATGTTTATTTACACATACAGGAAAAAGCCTTTCACATAACATCTATTTTTAAAGGAGTTACAGAATGTCATTATAACAAAGTCTTAATTTTACTGACTGATAAACTTACTCCCCCACGTATGTGGGATATAACATGGTTGGCCAGCCACAGCAGAATTAATGTAAAGGGTAATGCAAAACACAAAAGTATAACTGAAAGAATATGCCTGAGAGAAACATGTATTGCACAAGAGGAGACTATGGAACATTTTTTAATAAAATGCCCTTTTGTGAAAACGTTTTGGGAATCTTGGCAGTTAAATGGGGAGAAAAAAGATGGCAAGCAACTATGTATGAGGAAATTGTGAGAGGTTTTACACTACAAGGGTTAACATTAAATACAGGATTGATTAGACTAATATTTTCTTGTATAAAATTCATCCTATGGCAAGCAAGAGTTAAATTCATAATGCAGCAAGTCTATCAAACTCCAGAACAAATCTTTCAGATTCTAGAACATGAATTGTATACAGAATGGATATATGAAAAAAAGGATCTTAGCCATTCAGTATGGATATCTAGATGGAAATCAGTGCCTTTCTTAAAAGACAAAATTGGATAAATATATGGATCTTTAAATAAGGATATATGAATAAGGGTCCAGTACAAGAAATTGCAGTACAGCCTCATGAATTTAAAAAAAAGGATGCCTCTTTGATTATATTGTGTTAAAGATGTTTTTTGTATAAATATGCTATATTATTATTGTATTATTGTATTGCTAAAAATGTTTATCATAAGTTATGTATCTTCAATAAAGCATTCCCCTACTCTTTTTCGAGAAGTGCCATGGGATCTTTAACGTCCACCTGAACAACCACATGGGACTTAGATTTAATGTCTCATTGAAAAGACGGCACCTCAGGAGTGCAGCACACCTCCCCTCATGCTGCACTACAGTGTCAGTATTAGGATTTAACCCAAGTGTCTGGTGTGGGAATAGAACCCACAGCCTTATGATCCTCTGTTCCTGAGGTGAGTGTGCAACCTGCTGAGCCACTGACATGGATATGCAGAGGGAGGGGTTCTGAGGGACAACTAGAGGGGCAGTGGCTGAAGACTAGCACTCATTTTTCAGACCATCAGCAGAAACACTTACAGGATTCTTAGAAGGAGCATGAATATATCTTTTTGAATATGGAAAATGTTATGGGGACGGCCAACTTCAGAGTTTTTTGAAGTTTATTCCACAGTTGGGGAAGCACATAACTTATGGATGATTTACCAAAGCACGAGTTAACTTTAGGGCAGATTAGAGATACTTCTCAGGGAGTATCTACCTACAGTGCAGAGCAGCAGACAATTTGAGATATACTGAGGAAGCATCTTGGTAATTGCTCTAAAGATCCAAAAGGCAGCATTTCTTTGCCTTCTAAATTTAAGGGAAGTCCAACCTACTATGGAGTACAGGGAGCAGTGGTGGGTGCAGTATGGTGCTTCAGAGATAAATCTTATGGTTCAGTGGTAGAGAGTATCGAGCTTGGAAAGTGCAGAGGCAGGACCTCGGCCAGAAATGATATCAGCGTAGTCCAATAATGATAGAAAGGTAGTTTGGACCAACCTCTTTTTGGCATCATGAGTAAGTAGGTAAAAGAGGCCAAGTCTCTGTTTTAGCTTTTTCAAAAGTTCCTCAATGTGGTCGGAAAAGGATAGTTTATGATCAATCCACACCCCCGAATATTTATACTTAGCCATGAAGTCTAAGTATTCACCTAGAAGCGTAGTAATTTGAGGTACTGAGCCTTAGATGGAGGAATTTGGAGCATAAATGAATGAAGAGAAAAACATGGCCTTAGTTTTTTTGGCATTTAATAAGAGTTTTTGATTCAATAGGTTTAACTGCAGCCAGATAAAGTCTTGTTGGAGGTCCATACAGGCCTGTTCTGGGGTAGGCCTATCAATGTCAAGGACCATATCACCTGCAAAAAGATGAATATTGGCTGATTTAATTCCTGAATCAATGTTGTTGATATAAAGAGCAAAGAGTAGAGGTCCTAGGATGGACCCCTGCAGCACACCTCTATGCAAAGATTTTAGAGGGGAAAGATCCCCTTCTGCTTTAACCTTTTGAAGTCTCCCCATAAGGTAACTGGAAAACCATTTCAGTGCTAGAGCATCCAGACCAATGTTCCGTAAAGTGACCAGAAGCAAGGCATGATCCACTGTATTGAATGCCTTGCATTGGTCATGGGGATAAGGCACATACATATTTATTTGCATCTGAGGCACACTGCCAGTCATTAGTGACCTTTGCAAGCACTGATATTGTACTGAGGCAAGCTTTGAATCCTGAGTAAACTGGGTTGAGCAGGTTGGAAATGTCTAAATATTTCCTAAGTTGAGTGTTAACTAATTTCTCAAGCAATTTAGAAAAGATAGGGTTTAGGGATATTGATCTATAATTATTTAGATCACTTGGATCACCAGATTTAAACAGAGGAATAACATTGGCAGTTTTTCATATAGATGGGAGGTCACCATGGGCAAGGGGACAAATTGAACAGGTGGGTGACTGGCACAGACAAGATGTAGTGACCAAGCTTTATGAAATAAGGATTGATACAGTCAGTACCCATGCTCTTTCTAGTGTCCAGATCTAGAAGTAAATCTTCTACTTGTTTCAGTGTTACAGGACAGAAGAGAAGGCTGTGTCTTGGTCTGGGGTGTTGATGGCTGGAAAGGTAGGATCCTGGGCACAAAGTTGTGTACAGAGATTATTGGCAGAGGAGGTGTCAAATGCAAGCCCTGCAGTGGCAAAGTGATTATTGAGGAGTTCAAGAATTGTCTGTTTATTGGTGGTGGAGGAGCCACCAGAAGAGATTTTGGCCAGGAGGGAATTTGCCGATGTGTGCCCTTCAATATCCTTTAGGGTCTTCCAGAATTTAGCAGAACATTTGATAGAGGAATCCAATTCAGAACGAAAATAACTGGTGTTTTCTGCTCTGATAAGTTTCGTACAATGGTTCCTAGCCATTCTGAAGGCCAACCAGTCAGCAGGAAGTTTGGTTTTCCGCGCTCTTTTCCAAAGTATGTCCCTTTTAAGCAGTGCAGTCTTCAGGCCAGCTGTAAACCATGGGCACAATTTTTTCTTTATGCGTATTTTAACTATGGGAGCATGTCTATTTATAGTAGCAAGTACAGCATTTTGGAAAGACTCGTAAGCCTCGTTCGCCATCTTGGCCAGGTAGAAATCCTGCCAATGCACGTTCTGTAAGTCCAAGAGTGCATGTGGATCAAAATTATGTCTGCTTCTCTTGAAGATATGTCTTGAAGTTGATGCAGGTTTGATTACTGACCTCACACAAGCAATACAACAGTGGTCACTGAGGTCAGTGAAAAGATGCCTGAGTGAGCATAGAGGTGGGGTTTATTTACTAAGATAAGATCAATCAAAGTGCTGTTGGTAGGGTTTTTCTTGTTAGGACATGTGGCTTCTGTAATAAGTTGTGTAAGCCCGAAGGTGTCACAAATATCCTTAAGAGGTTTGGAGCTAGCAGAAAACCAGTCAAAGTTAAGGTCACCCACAATGATGACCTCCGAGTACAGCATATCCAACATACTGCACAGGTGGTTCAGCAACTTTAGCCCCACCGAGAAGGGTCTAAAACATCCTATGATGCAAAGTGATAAGGAAGAAGAAAGCTGGACCTTTAAAGTCAGGCTTTCAAACTCCTTTAGCATTGAGGTGGAGTCAGTAATGGAAGCAATAAACTTATTGTGGATATATATATATATATATATATATGTATATATAGCTACTTCTCCCCCTCTAGACTGTCTGTTGGTTCTGAAGACATTGTTGGATGGGATGTTTATTTCATAATGCAAGGTAAATGGACTGACCAAGACTCAGTCATCACCAATACATCTGGCTTGGAGTGATAAATCTAGGACTGTATGGGGTCTAACTTCTTTAGGAGGCTGCAAGCATTTAATTGAAGGAGTATTATCCCTTTGAGGTGAGCTAGCTCAGTGGGAGCAGTGATAGGTGCAGATGGACCTGGGTTTAACTCAACATTGCCGGAGCAAAGTAATAGTAACCGCAGGAGTTTTTTTAAGAGCACTTAATAGCAGTCTAAGGAAATGGGTACGCTCCCTTTTACAGTGCCGAGAGGAGAGGGATGAAGAATAATCAGTTTGGGTACTAAGTAGACCCAATGCCGCATAAAGAAGCACCCTAGCCTCACAGAAAAAGGAGGTGTGGGGGGATGGATGTGGTGAGTTCAGAGTAGTATGCCTCATATAATGAATAAAGATAGTTCCAGAATGCCAAGATGGCTGCACAGATAATTCCAAGATGAGAAGATTGACTGGAGTAGTGCAGTGGCCATTCACGTTTGGTGCAATAGTATGAGCCATACCCAAATGATCAGGATACTGCTGCAGGGATCTGAAAAGGGAGCCTACTAGGCAGCAAAAGAATAGTGAAGTGGGCTACATTTTGGTGTTCTGAACACAGGGAGGAGAGAGGGTCTCTTATGACAACGAGCAGTGGCAAGGCGATTGTCCTTTTAATACCATGAAAAAGTAGGTATGCACTACAGATGCACGTACACAAGGCTAAAATGAGGTCTAGAATAGTGTACCCACAACAGATGCACACAAGTAAGGCTAAAATGAATGGGCGATAAGAATCACTTAACTCAGAAGAACAGGAAGAATAGGGAAGCAAGATACCACTTTAAAACTAGCCAGACTGGATTGCCCCCGGTAAAGGCAAGGCTGCCCCTGAGCCCATGGTCAGGGAAGGGGCTACCTTGTTAGGGTACTTTTAAGCTGAGAAGGAGTCATAGGCTGATGCAAACTTCAGAACTTTTATTGCATGATCGAACTTTAAATAAGTGGCTCACAGCTTTTACTCTCCTTCCTGCAGCTACTCTGCTGTCAATCACAGTACTTTAACAGCATAGACTGATGTCACAGGGGTGATACTGGGAAACGGTATTGGCCTGAGTATGGTGAACAAAAAACAAAGATTAATGCAAACCCAATAAAGGCAAATTAAAGGACCAGTGGTGACAGTAATTGGAGCAATGATCTAAAAAACATGGGTGCTCCTCTGACTTTAGGTAGTGAGGTAAACGGAAAGAGTAACTAGCAGTTTATGCTAACTATTGGGTAAAAATAGTCAAACAGTTAACATTAGGGCTAGTGTAGTAAAGTTAAATTGACCTGGTAGCATTTTCTAACTTTGAGGTTATGAGTGACATTTTACTTCAAAAATGTTTAAAAAATTTGTGATAACTTTATTCTCATTTCATGTATGAGTTATGTTAACGCTATTTGGCTGACATATACACATTTTTTTGCTTTTTTGTTTGCTGTTCCACCTTGTGATTTGATACCGGTGTATGTCATTATGATACTGGATATCTAATGAGGTGTTGGAACGTTAGTAGCCACACCCTCTGAGGAAGGCTGTCCGCTGAAGCACTGGGGTTTGGGTGAGAGCCTGAGTCTCAAATAAATGATATTTTGTTGATAATTTTGCTGGACATTTCATTTCTTGCTGGAGTGCTGTGTGCCTGTAATTCTTTGTACTTCTGGGATTGCTACCCTACATGCAGCACCCGCCCCCTAGCTGATTTGCAGCAGCAGTTTGTGGACAACTTGAACGTACCAGTACTGACCTTGACCAATTAGAAAAGAAAAAAAACACGAAATAAAATACACTAAAAAGTATTACTTGGGCTTCTAACTGATATTTGAGGACTGATTATCATCTACTAACCAAACAGTTAATTATGCCGCAATCTCATCTGACAACCTCTGTGACATACTGAGGTACTTGTATGCATTCATTTGCGGTTGTGAAAGCAAACAATATACTGTCAGCAGCCAGCTCTCTCTACACACTGGACTAAATAGATACAGTACAAATACTGAAAATAAACATATTTTTAACATTAGCACAGATCATGCTTTCAAACCAGCAAATAACATGTTTGTCGCAGTTCTGAAAAAGTTTTGAAGAGGCAGAAATGACAGAGTGGCCCATCACCCACAAATGGGTGACACTGATCTGCTGAAACTCCACCAGTCAGATACACTGTCACCCAATATGGCTCCAGGTCTAAATCATCTGCTGTGGTTCGAAATGCAACTAGGCCTGGCCCACCATGGCTATGAGCGGGGTGAGAGAACTCATGAAGGATATGTCTGTTATTAAAACAGGTGATCAGAGAAACAAATACATGACATTAAGTTGTAATGCACATACAAAAAAACACAACAGGCCAGCTTGGTGATGCCAAGGGCTGAGGCACTGGATGCCATACCTAGCACAATACCAGTGACCCAGGTTCAGAAGTGAACTCAGGCCAATGGGGTCAGCTGGTAAAGAGAGGACTGAGCATCCAAAGGACAGCTCTCCTTTCCTGGGGGGATCTGTTAGTCCAGTCCATGACTACTGCCAAGTGGAAGTCTGGTGATAATGCAGGCTAGGGTGGAAAGGAATGGGAGAGTCTGCAGCCTGGTAAGTAGTATGTTCCTCCACATGCATGCTCATGTATAACCTCAGAAGGGGACTAGGGAGAAAAGCAGAAAAAAGAGGTCACTGGTCACTGGCTATGTGATGCCCAGCCTGCTCATCTGTGGACCCACACCATCACCTGGATGACCTGGAAGACCTGCAATCAATACTCAATTGTATAGAGTCTCTCTGATGCCAAGTGATGAGGCATCACTCTGGCACACTGGTGATCCGGGTTCACGTCCTGAGACTGTATGTCAAGAGTGGAGGTCAACAGGGAGGGAGTCTCTGCATCCTTTGAACACTTCCTTCCTGGTTGGTGGGTTGGTGCTGGCCACTGTTAGAGTGGCTCCTGGCAGTGGACTTGTGGAGGCATTCTTTGCATGGGTGACCACATGCTGTCGAACATCCTTGCCACCCAGGATGTTGCTGTGGCCACACATGTGAGGGAGATGTGTGGGGCCCTGAAAATGGAAAAAAATGTCTAGCCTGCAGCACTGGATAATGGCCTCTGGTAGGTCTCCCGCACACCACTCAACTGCCCAGTGCATTGTGTTGCCCTCTCAGCCACCTTCTGCCTGGTGTAGCCTGCCTTCAGGGGAGGGGCATGAGGGGGGGCCCATTTGCTGAGATTGCAGTGAGGGTTGTTTCTGGTGGCAGTGGATACTGGCATGAACACCTAAAGGAATGGGATTGCAGGAGGTCTGGGAGGAGCTAAACAAAGACACTTGATTGTATCCTTGGAGGAGATGGCCCTCCCTCTCCCAAGCCCACCACAGGTGGCAAAATATCTGGGGGTACTGACTGCAGGCAGTGGCAGGGGAGATGGATGCCAGTCTGTGGAGGCAGGAATAGGGCTGAGAAGCAGTAATGAATCCTGAGAAGAAACACCATACGGGAAAGAAAAAAAAACACAACAGTATGAATGAAACAAAAAACAACAGCCTGGTTTTCTTTTTGCTGATCCCAGAAACCCTACTTAACCAGTGAAACTATACAAAAAAATATTTAAGCAAATACACCATGCCTTTACCTCCACCCAAAAAAAAAAAAAACCCTGTTTGTCCTAGATCAACAGGACATTTGGTACAGCCAGCAACCAACAGGCATTAGTTTCCCTGGCAACCTAATGGCAAAAATCTCCAAAGAACCTGGACTAACACAACAGTTATCCAGTCATTCCATCTAAAGTACTGCTGTGCCCATTTTGTCAGAGGCAGGTTTGACAATAGAGAAATTATGAGTGTCATCAATCACCGGTGTGAAAGTAGTTAAAAAAACTACTGGACAGCCTCAAACAAGGAAAGACAAACATGGTGTCAACTGTTAACTGCACATACCCTGAATATCCCCAATTTCAAACTCCCCATCTGATGCCCAGCTGAAACTATCACTGCCACAACCTGGGATGCAAAAAAATGCTAACTGTAACTTTACACCCCCAACATATCAGTGCCACAACCCGCAAGCCAAATGCAGAAAGCGTGGACTTCAACCCCTGATGAGCACCAACTGACCTCACAGAACTGAAGGACAAAGAGGAAGGAGCAAAGTGATGTTTTGGCACTGAAAGACAGCAGAACCTGCACCGAAGTTCTTAGTTGGGAGATCACAGTGATCAAAGACAACCGCAATGCTGAGAAAACCACACAGCTACTGATCTCTGGATTCAACCTGCAGAACTTTACAGTCAATGGAGCAGTAAATGATGATAAGTTGCAATGAACTACAATTGAATGGTGCAAAGCTAAAAAAAAAAAGTTTTAAAAGTCGAACTTCAGTTACTTCAGAAAGTCAGGTCACAGGGTCCTCCAGGTCTGATGTTCTGACCTTCACATCAAACAAAGTGATCTTACTGTTACTACTAGTAACAGAAGATAGGCTGAGCCAAAGCTGAGAACTGACATGATAGAGATAAAGGGTAGGCAGAAATTAGCCATGGGTGGATACAATCCACCAAGGTTTAGTTAATTTGGATTGTGTATTTTTTATCTGAATCTCGGTTATCTGTTTTGTATGGAGTGAATCGGATATTAAATACCTGATCAATTAAGTTCCACCATCCACTGTTAAGAAACAAATAAGTGAGCAAAGAAACAAACAACCTTCCCCTTGAAAAAAATCCCTGTGAGGAATTCCCCCCCCCCACAAAAAAAAAGAAACAGACAGCAGGAGAAAGTTAAAGATACCTATTAGCTCCATTGTTGGTCCATTAAAATGGAGAGGCAAGGGTTTATCTCAGCCACCCTCAAAACACCTTGCCACATGCCTACTAGATGACAAGTCACTGACATTCAGTTAGTACTCCCTCCACCATATCCCATTTCCAGCAGGTGTTCCCATTTCCTTCACCCAGGCAAGTGCCATAATTTTTTCAGGGGGCACTGTCCCCTCTTTGTCTACTCCTTTCACAGAGCCATTCTTGGGAAGGGGCAGTCCCAGCAATGATTGTCAGACAGTGTGGAGCTGACTTTGCCCAAGCACTACCTGCTGGCACACTCAATGGCTCAATAGCTAGGGGTTGCACTGGGCAGCTTTAAGGCTGCTGTAAACATGCCCCATAGAAGGAGTCGCTTACAGCAGCTCTGCCCAATGCAATCTGGAGCTACAGATGCATTGAAGGCCCTGGCAGGCTATGCATGGGATCATTTAGTCAAAGACTATGAGGACCAGCCCTTCCCCATATGGATCCAGGAGACAGTAAACAAATAAGATGCAATGTCCCCACTGAATACTATATTAAGGTATTCACCTGGGGGTGGACATGAGCTGGTATTGTCCCAAAGTCCCCCATGGCCAGCCCTCTGATGATGCAACTGATGGGCTAAGCTGTGGGGGACTCCTATCTGCCACTACAGGTGCCTGAAAATAGTAACATACATTAAGCACAGGTTCACACTTCTAATGCTGGTACCAGTCAATTGAAACAGGTATATGCCTTTTGCTAATCGGGACCTGCAGGTCCCATCTTTTTATTTGTACTTTGCTGTGAGTTCCCCTTTAAAGAGCTGCTGCCATCTCTGGGAAAACTTTGGAAAACCGAATATTTAGAAACAATTCAGACTGTGTGTCATTCACCTTCTATAGATGTCTCCTTCCTCTTATTTATTATTGAGGACATTCCCACAAAAATAGGATCTTTATTCCTTAGAGTTCATCTACCCCTACAGCATATTCCTTACCTGAAATCATAATGGTCTGTTGTGATATCATACTTGATTGGCATGGGAATAACTGTGATGTCACAAGCAGAGTAGTATGACATCAGGTTGGGAATAAGCAATAGGAGCTGATGAACCTTTGAGGAACAGAGATCCTGTTTTCATACTTATAACTTCAGTAATGAATAGTGGCAAGAAGGAATACAGAACCCATGAAAAATATAGGCTGCTTTGTGCCAGAATATTATGTTTTCCAAAGTTCTTCTGGAGTCGTCAGTGGCTCTCTAAGAGGGCTTTTTGTAAGGGATTAGGGGAATTCATTTATCCCAACACTATCTATATTGAGCTGTTAGCAAATGGATTACCTGATGGACAGTGCAGGCTATCTGCTAATTTGCTGTGGAGCAGATAATAGACTATTTTCCAAAGTCTTATAGAAAGTAAGATGTCTGCTAGAAGGTGGTCACCCTAATGAGAGAAATGAGAGGCCATGTGATTTTAGAATGTAACCGTTGTTGTAAACTGTGCATCAGGCTGATTGGGGAATTTGAAAAATCAGAGAACAAAAAACATTAACATACCTGTGCGGGTGACAAAAACGTCACTGAGGTACTGAGGACCCAGGCCTTCCAGGGCCCTATAGGTTGCCTTTTTATATTTAAACTTGCTTAATTTTTACAACTTTTAATACATTTTTAAACAAACGTTATGTACATCCATATGAATCCTACCCCTGATGCCCTATAGACCAGTGGCGGCATTATTTACAAACATATTTTCTGTTACCATTGTTGACACAATATGTTCATTGAAGGATCGTGAGTTACAACTGATTACTGAATAATCACAAATATAAAAACTGTTGAGATTAGCAACCCCAAATATGGTGGACCCTCTGCTATAACAATCTCCTTGAAAATATCCAGTAGGGGTTAAAAAAACTTCTGAACTGGGGGTCTCTCAGCAGGTACCAATGGTTTGTGGAGGGAGCGTTGAATCTTAATGCATCCCAACACACCATTAAGGAAAAAAATCTAAGGTATGTCTCATTGTGTAGATTACCTGTTATTGGGTCCACCTTCTGTACCTTTAGATTGGTTTTCAAGATTTTGTAAGGAATGGGATATTTTCCCCAGCTTATACAGTTTGTTTACTTGGGTCCTCCAGTCTGCCAATGAAGGAGGAGTCCAGAATCAGCCAGAGTCTTCTGTACTTCTCAGCCAAAGTAATAAGGATCCCTAGTAGATATTTAACATTGGCATCTTTAATATACGCTAGGTACTTCAATAATAAAAATAGGAGCTGTAGTTGCTGTGTGAAAAAGAGTGAATATTTGCCTCAATTCACCTTCTAGATCCTGGAAAAATAGCTGCAGGACCACACAATGCATTTGTGATTAGCATGTTTTTCCTTGCAACCCCTTCCAACATGAGGCAATCATGGTCTTGTTTTGAGGCATATTTCTGACCTTGTGAGTGGTGAAGCACAAGGAGGATCAAGCCGCTCCAGTCAAATCAACTTGGAATATATGGGTGTCATTTTTTCACACAAGGAATCAATGACATCAAAAACTAATAATATCATCACTCTGACATCAGGAAGTCATAATACAATCATTCTGACATCAGATCAATGGTATTATGAGAGGTAATATTTGGAGCATTCCATATGTTACAAAAAATAGCAGATAGGAAAAGAGCATTAGATAGGTTTGTCATTCCATCTTGGGATGGATTCTGGTGACATCGTAAACAACTCGAGCATTCCTCTTGTGGTTTATGACATCACCAGAATCCCTTAATGGAATTATAGTCTTGTTACTAATGATTTCCTATCTATTATTCTATTTGTAACTCCTGCTCCCGTTCGGAAGCCACTGTTGGCCTGATCATGTGTCCTGCTATTAGCAGGGTTTTGTACCATGAGGAAATACCATGTAGTAGGGTAGTAGGGTCAGTCAGCTCTGGACACCACCTAGTAGGCACATCACCCTGTGCATGCTATCAGAGTAGTGCAAGGTAAGTGGATCCAGAGAAGGTAGGCTTTGGGTTAAAACATATGATATAAGTCAGAACGAGGCATATCACAATTACAGCAAAGCTCCTGGAATGGGAGAAAACAAGACTGAGAAAAATACTGATAATGGTAGATGAGATTTAGCCATCTCTAATTACAAAATCCTGAGTCTAAACATGTAGAAAGAAATATATCATGATTAGCCAAAAGAAGAAGTAGAGGCAAGGAGTCTATTATTTTAAGATGACATATGTTATTGCACCAGACCTTATCAGTGATTGCAATATAGGTGTTAGGATGTCAGATCAATCGAGACTGGGTATGGGAGTCAAAAAGTCAGGACTTAATTGGCAAGTCAGACAGAAAAGCCAGTTCAGTGTTTGCCCAGAGTGGACATAACTTGTAATTTTGCCAAATACAAAGTGAGTGCAATCTTATTGCATCATGTTAGCATTCCAAGTTTGGTAGGCCTTTCCTGCTCTCCATCAGAGGTAGCTGTAACACTGCATATTTAAATCAGTAGTATCTGTCAGTCAGCCAAAAATTTCATCATATAGGTTTTTTTAGTAAAAATGTATTTCTGATATCTTAAGATTCATCCTCAGTGTATTTTTAGTTTTCTCAGTCATTTTAAAAACAATTTTTATAGTTACTTTTGTAAGTAATGACTAACGTCATTAAAGATGGCCACCACTCACAATATTTAAAAAATCTCTTCCACTGAGGTTAGCTGTTGAATGTATATGCTAGATTCATAATGTGGATGTATTAGGATGGTGCTGCCACATGTTTCCGGTGGAAAACAGCAAAGCACTGAACCAAGAAATTTAATTTATTCATGACGGGAATAGCACAGGAGTAGGAACTTTCAAAAACTTCAGACTCCCATATCTTGGTTTAGGAATAAAAATAAAACAAAAAAAATATTTATCTTGATATTCTTACCAGAAAAACATTATTGCTGAAAAAAATGATATGGTGAATAACAAATACTGCTGCTTTAACTCTAGGGGCTTTCCCCAACAATATGAACCTTAAAATCAGTTTATTCCAGCTGCACCACTCTATTGGTACAACACGGACAGGTAGAGACTGAAAAAAAAGGCAGGACAGCACCAGTATTCACATAACTTCCACCCAGCAAGAAGGAGACAGCGGCAAATGCCTTCATTGTTCCAGGTCTGAAATAAGCTGGAAGGGCAGTGGCTTGAAGTTTAGAATGTAGAAATGACTTGGATTAGAGGGTATTTTGACTATGGAATATACTAAAGCAAATGCATTGACAGTATCTAAACCCAGACCTCTACTTCCATACCATAGGAAGGTACAATCAGGTATCAGGGTAAAATAAGTGTCCTTCTTCAAAGAATAAAACTGGTCTGGTTGAAACCTGTTAAAACATCAACAAATGAGATGTAATTAAACATTTAAGCACATTAACTGTGAATGCGAATGTGGAGGTTCTGTTGCTTCTTTGTCTGAGAGGCACCTCTGCGCCTTTCATGTTAACCCAACTCATCGAGGAGAAGGGAGCACATGCACGGGGACCGAAGGCCACACCAGGTTACAACAGGTTTCCCATCTCCACCACATCTCAGCTTCAGGTTGTGAAATTTGCAATGTTTAGTATAGGATAGTATATGCATTGCCATATCTACAGTTCCCTGGCAGAGTCAGGAAAATGTTTACAGTAGCTTTATAGCCAAAATTCAGGTGCCCTTTAGGGATGTAGTTCTGCAAAAGATAATAGGCAGACTAGGAGGCGGTTCAGTATTGAGCACCCTTTCTACTACTCAATCTGGCCCCAGTCCACATAAGTTAAGCACAGGTGCTTTGCAGATCTTTCACTCAGCCCAGGACATATTTTGAGAAATGTTTGATGTGTTAAATTTTGTTCTGCACCTTGGTATTTTGAAAGGCACCATAAAAATAAAGATATTATTATTATTATTATTAAAACTTCTGGTATTCACTCATGCTAACAATGTCAAAATGGCAGGAGAGGGAAATCTGACTCTGGTTAGCACATACCTCCCTGCCCACACTGCCACTTCTACCCCACTGCCAGAGCATAATCGAGGCCAGAGCAGAAACAAAAACCCTTTGGGTAAAACACACTTGCATCCAAACATGGGTGTAAAACTACAGAAAATATAGTGAATGCACCACCAAAGTCATGTTGCCTCACTCAGGTTGAAAGAACTGGATTGGGCCTCTTCATCTGCTTCTAATAAAGTGATGATAGCTTACATGATGTAAGCCGCATGTGGTTTCCAGTCCATCTTTTGAAAAACTCCTCCTTTGGCTTAGAACAGTTCCTGGGAGTACTTTTTTTCTCTCTCTGCTTTCTTTGGCTCTGGTATTGTAATGCCTCTCAGTCCAAGTCTTTTCTAACGTCCAGGGTTATTTGGTAAGTGACTTGCCATGGATATTGTACAGTCATTTTGGCAGGGAAGTGAATCTGTAATTTTAACTTTTTTTCCCACAACACTTTCATAATTGGAATATTTGAGCCTCTGGTTCATACTAGATTGATAAAACTCTGGGTTAAACTGTCTTCAGAAAATAAAAAATCGATTTTGGGAAGAGCTTTTAGGGAGAAGAAAAAATTACTCCCACTGAATAAGGATGGATAGTTATCCACTGTTTATTCTCTTTTAGGAAATTACGAATTAAGGGACTGAAATACCTGGGTTAAAAACAACATTCAATTAAATCTAGCATATCTTAAAAAGATATCTAGACATATCCAGAATGAGTGAAAAGAAAAAGATTTAGAAGAAATTAAAAATCTGAAAGTGGCTTCCTGGCTTGTAAACAACACAAAGGAACATAACTTAAAATATTATTTGGACTCTACTCACCTTCCAGAATGCAGATTAATCTTGACTAAATTTAGATTTGAGGCATTCCCTAACAACATTCTAGAGAGTAGGTGTAATAAAGGAAAAATTTTCAGGACCATATGTTATTGTTCTTTGAATGAAAAGGACGATCTTGTCCATGTAACTCTTCACTGTCCCTGGTATTCAGGACTAAGACATACATTTTTGGAAGAATATCTGAAAGATATGCGTTTCCCTTCTAGATTTGTCCAGGATCTACTGTTTAACTCAGAAAACAATGATGTTTTCTGAGATTACATGATACTACCATAAAATGGTTCTCTAGCTACCTTACAGATAGGCGGCAAAGAATTAAAGTGGACAGGGTCATGTTGGACTCAGTGCCTATCACAAGAGGAGTCCCACAGGGATCCATTCTAGGGCCCCTTCTCTTCACTATCTACATCAACTCGCTGGATAAAAATATTCAAAACTCCAAACTACACTTTTTTGCCAATCACACGGTTCTCTACATCTCTAAGCTATTATTGCATGAAGCCTGTACAGAGCTACAATCTGACTTTAACCAGCTGTAGTACAACCTGGCCCATTCAAATCTTCTTCTAAATGCAAAGAAGACTAAGGTGATGTTTTTCACCTCCACCCATGCAGCCTCCCCCCCCCCCACCAATGCACAGAACACCATCCTTCCCATTACTACAATCTTTGGGGACATCCGTTATACAAAATAAGTCCATAAAGCAACATGGAAAAAATGGGTCTCAAAACAGAGAAGTGCACATACTACCGCAGGAGCTGAAAAAATACAAATATAAATAATTGTAGGTGGGGTCAGCACTAAAAACCTTTTTCTCAAGTGTTAAAACACTTTAAGGCTTTTTATTGTATACAAAAGCATCACCAATAAAAAGGCATCACAGTGACCAGGGAACAGAGGTTGTTGGATGTCTTTCAAGACGCGTTCCTAACTCATCAGAAGGGGGAACCAACCAGGGAGGAGCGAGTACTGGAACTGGAAGGGGACAGGATCAGTTGTGTTCCAGGACAGTAGCTGCTTCTTCTTGTTTTCACAGGGTTTCTTGTGGATTTTACTTGGTAGAAGGTTATTTCTTTTCTTTCTTACTTCTAAGGGGCTAGCAGGGTACGGTTTTGGGGGCTGTTGGAAGTTTGAAAACTGATTTGGTGGCTGTAAGTGGGCTCATTTGTTGGATGTTTCACTGTGTAACAGGCTGCGCTGGTGGAGGCCTATTTCTTCTGATTTAAAACCTATTTGGTGGGATTTGCTTGGGCCTGGTTATTTGAATTGGAGACCTATATCTGTTAATTTCAAGCCTATTTTGATGTGTTTGTGAAACTGATTAAATTGGAGACCTGTTTCCTTTGGCAGCAAACATATTTTGGGGGCTTTGAGTTGAATTTTGATTCCTTTTTGCTGACTTCAGTAGCTGCAAAGGTTAGTGCATAGTGGGGGAAGGGTGTTAATGGTCTGGCCAGGTCTCACTCAGCTAATTAACTGGAGGCAGAGCTGAATCAGGTTTGTGGTGTTAGCTACTTTGGTTTCTCAGAAGGAACTGGAAGGGGACAGGATCAGTTGTGTTCCAGGACAGTAGCTGCTTCTTCTTGTTTTCACAGGGTTTCTTGTGGATTTTACTTGGTAGAAGGTTATTTCTTTTCTTTCTTACTTCTAAGGGGCTAGCAGGGTATTGTTTTGGGGGCTGTTGGAAGTTTGAAAACTGATTTGGTGGCTGTAAGTGGGCTCATTTGTTGGATGTTTCACTGTGTAACAGGCTGCGCTGGTGGAGGCCTATTTCTTCTGATTTAAAACCTATTTGGTGAGATTTGCTTGGGGCTGGTTCTTTGCCTGCTGGGCTTGGAGGGGAGACACAGGGCTGATACACTCTCTCTCGAGTCGGGTGTCGGCCCAAGACCCACCCTCCATCACCCCTCCCTCCTCAGAGTTCTGCTAATTTATAGGGGAACACCTGCCCTGCAATTGGAGGAAAAGGCTGCAGGTGCAGCTCATGTAGTTCTAGCCACTGGGGGTTGGATTTAAAGGCTGGGAGAGAGGAGCTTAGGGAGTTGTTCATTTCCCTTATAAGTTTATTGTGTTGTACTACACCTAGTAACAGGGTTACCGATGTATTGTGGGACTGTATCTAGGATTAGTGGGTGACCTGATTAGGCAGTAGGGGTGTATCTTGGACTAGGGGGGAACCTGGTGGCTCACCCAAAGAAACCTACTTGGAAGGGGATGGAACCACACATCGTTAGGGCTGGCATCTTTGGGAGGGTGGTGGGGTGCACAGAGTGTGGAGTAGCCATGATACTGGACTGGGCTTGGAAGTTCGGTGGTTGCCCAGCATGCTACCAGCTGGCACAGCTTAGGGATGAGGTTGCAGAGATTAGGAGACAGCTGGGGGAAGGGGGGAGGTATGGTTGAGGAAGGGGGCAGGGGATCTCCCATGGGGTTGCACCAAGCACTGGGGGCGTGGGCATAGGGAAAGGAGTGCAGGAGAATACTCGGGGGTCACATAGGTACCCTGGCAGAGGGGGCCCAAAAGGACACTACCAAGGAAGCGGGCAGGTAACTGGGGACCCTCACAAAGGGAGGCCAGAGGGACAACATTCTCAGGGAAGTAGGCAGATGGCCGGGGCTGGACAGAAGGAAGCAAGGCAGGGAGGTGGATTGGACCTTACACTCAGTAACCGCTTCAATTCTCTTCTTCTGCTCGAGGATGAGGGGGGTGATGTAGCCATGACAGGGGTGGTTAGAGATGGAAAGGGAGTGAGGGGCAGGAGGCAGGGGCCGGATAGCAGGAGGAACAGAGGGGAACCTGGAATGCAGGAAAATGGGGGGAGCAGTGAATCAGAGCAGTAGGGGCAGGGGGAAGAGGAAGGAAAGCGCAAGGAGAAGGACCAGTTGGGAGGAAAGGTAAAGGAGAAGGACCAGAGGTACAAGGAGGATACAGTAATGGGAGCTGAGGGTTTAGGCCAGGGGAGCACAACAAACAAGGAGGGACTAAATGGAGACAGGAAGGAAGGGAGGACGAGCCAGGCTAGTTTAGCGGATGGGGGAGAAGGACCAGTTGCGAGCAGTGAGGGGGGAGTTAGCAAGGTACAGAAGGATACTCAGGAGGAGGAGAGGCATAGGATTGGAGGGGGGGGTGGCCAGGGTAAATAAGGAGGGGGTGGCATGTGGCACCCAGATGGGGGAGAAACAAGGAGTCGGGTGGGTGGAGGGGCTGGTAGAAAGGATGAGGAACATGGAAGGGAAGGAAATGGAGGAAAAGGAGCGGTCAGAGTGCTCCTGTTGGGGGATTCTATGATAAGGGGTATCAAATGGGATAGGGAGGGAGGGAGAAGCCTGGCCAGTTAGAACAAAATGCTTCCCTGGAGTAATGGTGCACAGGGCCAAGCACGAGGTATATCAGCTGGCAAAGGATTGTGGGGGTTCCCCGGACATACTGGTCCACCTGGGTGCAAATGACATTGAGGGAAATAGCGATCTAGAGATACAGGCAAGATTCAGGGAGATTGCCAGGATCTGTCATGACATAGGATGCACAGTTTCCTCCTCAGAAATCCTGCCGGTGCCAAGGGCTAGTGGGGAACACAAAAGGAAGATTAGGGAGATAAACCAGTGGCTCAGGGAGTGGTGTGAGGCCAGAGGGTATGGGTTGATGGGGGATCGGGGAGTCCTAGGAGGATAAGGAGCTGTATATGTAGAGATAGGCTCCATCTCAATTTGGAGGGGAGGGGAATCCTTAAGTTGAAAATAGAGGGGTTCATTGGTGAAAAGTGGGGTTTAAACTTGTGAAGGGGGGAGGGATGGGAGAAAAAGCAGTCAAGGGGGTGCCGATAAAGGAGGGATTCTGTCTCCACCTTCCTGGGGAGCTGGAGGATTGTGGGAAAAGGCCGACTGGTAAAGTGCAGACCAGGGGAAAACAGAATCCCCATGGGAACACGAGCAGGGGAAATGGAAGTATAGGGAAAGGGTGGAAGGTAGTCCTGCTAAATGCCAGGAGCTTGGGCAATAAAATGTCTGAGCTCCAGGCGATGCTAACTGAGGGAGCAGTGGATGTGGCACTGAGACCTGGGCCACTGCAGGACACGACTGGGACCTGAACCTGGAGGGTTACACTATGTTCAGGAAGGACAGGGAGGAGGGAAGGGGAGGAGAGGTAGCAATGATAGTCAAAAACTGCATTGGCATAGGAGGAGTAGAGGAGGCAGAGGGAACCGTGGAGGCAATTTGGGTCACCTTGATAACAAGGGGGGGCAAGAAAGTAAAAATAGGAGTGGTGTATAGACCCCCTGCCCTGGCGGAGGAGCTGGAGGAGAGTCTGGTGGCAGATGTTGGGAGACACTGCAGACTGGGCAGAGGAAGGTGGTGGTGTTGGGGACTTAAACATGCCAGGGACAGACTCGAGACTATGACATCCTCAGTGACCAGGAACAGAGGTTGTTGGATGTCTTTCAAGACGCATTCCAAACTCAGCAGGTGGGAACCGACCAGGGGCGTGGGTACTGGATGTGGTCCTGGCAGACAGTGACCAGATTGGGGGCCTGGAGGTAGGGACCCGTTAGCGGGAGTGACCATGCCACGGTCTGGTTCTGCCTGGACCTAGGAGGGGTAGAAGGCTGCACAAGATGGAGGTAACTGACTTCAGGGGGGCGGATTTTAAGGAAATGGGAAGGATCCTTAAGGAGCATTTGGATGTGATTGGATCAGACATGGACGCTGATAGTAGGTGGGAAATCATCAGGAGAGGGGTGCAGGATGCTACTAGCACCTGGGCAAGAGTAAGACGAAAATGCGGTAGGGTCCAAAAACCCTGCTGGTGGACCAGGGAGGTCCAGGAGGTGGTGCGGGGAAAGAAGGCAGCCTATAAGCAATTCAAGTGCTCAAGGAGTGAAAGGGATTCAAGGGAGTATGAGCTGATCGCTAGAAGGGCCACTAGGGTGGTGAGGGCTGCCAAGGCAAGGAAGGAGCAGAACCTGGCCAGGAAATTAGGAGAGGGAACAAGGGTTCTTTAGATACATTGGGGAAAATCGAAGGTGAAGGGCAGATTAGCAGGATTAAAACAGGGAGAGATGGGCACAAGACCTGGGGTAGCAGGCTGAGGTACTAAATCAGTACTTCACCTCAGTTTCACCAAGGAAAATGGGAGTGCTGCATCATACATGGGAGGAGACAGAGATCAGGAGGGACCTTACCGATCGGGCGGTCTGGGGAGAGGGGAGGCATCACTGGCAGGAAGGGGAAGGCTAAGCAGGGAGAAGAGGTGGAAGGAAGTGGAAATCATAGCAGAGAGAGTGAGGAAGCCCTCAGGTCCCTTAAGATGGAGAAAGCACTGGGGCCAGATAAATTACATCCCAGAGTGCTGAAGGAACTTGCGGATGTCCTGGCAAAACCTGGCAGCTTTCACCATCTCTCTGAGGACAGGTGGGTGCCCAGGACTGGAAGGTGGCGCATATAGTGCCTATCCACAAGGGGATCAAGGAAGTGGCAGGAACTACAGGCCTGTCAGCCTGACATCAGTGGTGGGCAAGGTGATGGAGGCATTGTCAAGGAGAGGCTGGGGGGACCTGGAAAAGTCAGGGTACCTGGACGATAGACAGCATGGATTCGTCCCAGGGAAATCGTGTCAGACAAACCTTGTGGAGTTCTATGACTGGGTGATGAGTGCCTTGGACCTGGGTAGACCAGTGGACGTCCTCTTTCTAGACTTCAGCAAGGCATTTGACTCTGTTCCTCATGTTGGCCTGTTGGATAAGCTGGGAGAAATGGAGGTGGGGAACCAGATGATCAGATGGATAGGCAATTGGGTCCAGGACCGGACCCAGAGGGTCATAGTTGGTGGGATAGTCTCATCCCCAAGAAGGGTCATTAGTGGGGTCCCACAGGGATCAGTCCTTGGGCCCCTCCTCTTCAACGCCTATGTCTCTGACATAAGGACAGGAATCAGGAGTGAGATGAGTCTCTTTGCGGATGACTCAAAACTGGGGGTGGTGGTGGATGGGGAGGAGGGAGGTGGCCCTACAGGGGGACCTGGAGGCTCTGGAAAGATGGTCTAGAAAGTGGAAGCTGAGGTTCAATGCAGGGAAATGCAAGGTACTCCACCTGGGGGCCAGAAACCCGGGCCAAGTGTACACCCTCACGGGGGAATGCTACAAGTCTCGATGGCTGAGAGGGACCTGGGGGTGGTGGTGGATGTCAAGATGAACAACTCGGAGACTTGTAGAGGGCAGCAGCCAAGGCCAACAGGATGCTGAGATGCATCACTAGGGGGATCACCTCCAGAAGGAGGGAAGTGATACTCCTTCTGTATAACTGTTTGGTGAGGCCACACCTCGACTACTGCATGCAGCTTTGGAGGCCGCACTTAAAGAAGGACATTAAACTCCTAGAGAGGGTCCAGAGGAGGGCAACCAAAATGATTTGGGGATTGGGGACAGGACCTATGAGGAGGCTCAAGAGCTAAATATGTACACACTGGAAGAGAGAAGGGACTGGGGACATGATAGAGGTCTTCAGGTACATGAAGAGGTAAATAGGGGAGGAACAGTCAAGGGTGCTTGAAGGAAGGAGGAGGGGCCACTAGAGGGCATGGGTGGAAGCTGGAGGGGAAGATTCAGGGAGAAAGGAGGAGGTGCTACTTCACTGAGAGGGTGGTGGAGCCGTGGAATCGCTGCCTAGGGGCTGGTGGAGGCAGAGATGGTGGAGGGTTCAGAGGGGTGGGACAGGTACAGGAGAAGGGTTCTGGAAGCAAAATCCAATGCAGCGAGAATATCCGGAACTGGGAAGGGAGAAGCCAGAGAAGGCAAGGGGGGCAGCAAGGTCAGCACCCAGGGTGGGGGCTGACCAAACGATCAGACACGAAAGACCGTTAGGCCTATTCTGATGGCATTTTAGTATGTTAGTATGTTAAATTAAACAATGTACGGTCTCCCCAAAAAAATGCATGTATCTCATTGCAAATGTTCTTCAGAGCTTAAACTATTAAGGAAAAGACCGACATAGAGATATGGTGTGAACAACTTTCACAAAAAAGGCAAACAGCCGTAGTGAAAATGCTAATCGACCAAAAGTCAGAAGCGAATAAACATGTATACGGCTAGCGAAAAATGCTTGTTCAGCTAAAAATCCAATGCAAAAGGCATATACCAAATACACAGTGAAGTAACAGCGTGAGGCAAAAAACTAGATTGAAAATCATACCACTCGCCATATCTAAACGCCCAGGCACACAAGCGCATTCGCCATAACCGCTGCAACTTCAAGCCGCTGGCACACACGGAGAACCGGAAGAGACAACAAACATCGAGCTGTGACGTGCTTACGTATCGACTAGTAAAGTCTTCATCAGAGCATGACGTGAATGCATCTCTTCCACTTAAATACAATCCTACGCTTAAAGAGACAGAGAGATGCATACAATATTTTACCAACATTACAAATATCTACAATTTAAAAAGAAAAATACATAGAATTGTATAATAATCCAATAGCACATCCAACCTTATAAATGAGAACAGAGCCGGTCAAGTCATGTTCCCAAATCATCATAGCCAGAGCACGAAAACTCATGGCCACAAATACTATAAAAGTGCCACCACTAAATCCCAAATATAAAAGGTGCTGTGTAAAATTAATAACTAAATATAAATACATACGAAAAATAATATTAACAAAAACACCAAAAGGAAACAGAGCCGGAAAGTCATGTCTCCTTATTGTGGACAGAGCACGGCAAGTCATATCCACAAATACTAGACTTTACATGAAAAATCAATCACAAATAGCTATATATTGGAAAGTCATTGTTCAGACCAAAAGGAACCATAGTGTTGAGTTCAAAGATCCAAAAAGCTTCCCTTTGTAAAAGTTTTGCATTCAGATCTCCACCTCGGAATCCCACATCCACTTTTTCGATGCCAATAAATCTAAGAGTAGCAGGGGACCCATGTGGTAATTCTTGATAGTGTCGTGCCATTACATAATCCATATTTTTATTTCTAATGGCTCCTTTATGCTCCCCTATTCTTAACTTCAGATTTCTCTTTGTCTGACCAACATAAGACTTACCACAGGGACAAGTCAGCATGTATATCACTCCCTGAGTATTGCAATTGATGAAAGATTTTATCTCATAACTTTTCCCAGATCTCGGATGGTGAAAACACTTAACATCAGATGCGTTAGAACAATGAACACATCTTCCACATCGATAGTTTCCCTTAGGAAACGAAGGCAACCAATCTTGCTGTACACTCATATTCTTATGTGGAATATACGATCTAACTAACATGTCCTTTAAATTCTGTCCCTTAGTATATGAAATCATCGGTCAATTTCATCCTATATCTTTCAATCTGAGATCTGAATTAATGACGTTCCAATATTTGTGGATGATTTTACCAATTTGGGGAGCCAAAGAATTAAATTCAGTAATGAAAATTAGTTTATCATCATCTTCTTTCTTTTTTTGGTTGGAGTCTAATAATGATTCCCTATCAATATTGTCAACCAAATGTATATTTTTTAATAAAATAGAAACATAGAAACATAGAAGTTGACGGCAGATAAGGACCGCAAGGCCCATCCGGTCTGCCCATTTCTTTTTCTACCTTATAAATGTGCCATCGGCCTTTGCTCTGTCAGTGGCCTATCTATTCATAGTCATTTGTATTGCTCCCTTATGCCTATCCCATGCCTGTTTGAAGCCCTGCACTGTATTCATAGCCACCACTTGTGGTAAGCCATTCCATGCATCCACCACCCTTTCTGTGAAAAAAGAATTTCCTCACATTCCCCTTAATCGGCCCCCTCTAATCTCATGCTGTCTCCCTGTCCTGCTATTTTTCTTATATTTAAACATGTTAGACTCTTTTACCTTGTTAATGCCCTTAAGGTGTTTGAATGCCTCGATCATATCACCTCTCCCTCCTTTGCTCTAGGGTATACATATTGAGCTCTGTTAATCTGTCCTCATATATGTCTTCTGATGCAGTCCCTGCATCATTTTGGTTACCTTCTCTGGACTGCCTCAATTTGGTTAATGTCCTTGTGAAGGTGTGGCCTTCAATACTGCATGCAGTACTCAGATGGGGCCTAACTGTGTCTTGTAAAGAGGGATTATTACTCCTCTTATGACTTGTGATACCTCTACTAATACACCCAACACCCCTAGTCTTACCTACTGCTTTAGAGGTCTGCTTGATGATTTCAGGTCATCAGTGATGATGATGCCCAAGTCTCTTCTTCCTTTGTGACTGCTAGCAACTCCTCCCAGCCTAGGTGGCTTCAGGTTCTCTTCCCTATGTGCATGATTTTGCACTTCTTTGCATTAAATCCTAGTTGCCACTCTTCTGACCATTTTGCTAGTTTATCCAGATCTTCTCATTCTGCCCACCCCATCTGGATCATCTACTCTGTTGCAGATCTTGGTGTCATCTGCAAACAGACAAGCCTTACCCTCTAGTCCATCTGCAAGGTCACTAATAAAGATGTTGAAGAGGACTGGCCCCAGGACTGATCCCTGAGGTACCCCACTTGTGACTTGCATCTCTTCTGACTGTATACCATTTACCACCACTCTCTGTTTTCTGCCCGTCAACCAGTTTGCCACCCAGTTGACCAACTTCTGACCCACCCAAGCCTACCCAGCTTATTTATCAATCTTCTATGTGGAACAGTGTCAAAAGCTTTGCTGAAGTCAAGGTAGGCGACATCAACTGCTCCCCCTTGGTCCACCACTCTGGTTATCCAGTCAAAGAAATCTATGAGATTAGTTTGACAGGACCTTCCTTTTGTAAACCCATGCTGTCTTGGATCCTGTGCCCCTATGGATTCCAGGTGTTGCACTATCCTTTCCTTAAGGAGTGCCTCCATAATCTTGCCCACTACTGAGGTAAGACTGACGGGTCTGTAGTTCCCCGCCTCCTCCCTGCTACCACTCTTGTTGAGCGGGATCACATGAGCCCTTCTCCAGTCTTCTGGGACCTCTCCTGTGCTCAGAGACTCACTAAACAGTTCTGCTAATGGCTCTGCTAGTTCCACCTTTAGCTCCTCAATTACCCTGGGATGTATGCCATCAGGTCCCATTGCCTTATCCACCCTGAGCTTAGCAAGCTCTTGTAGGACCCTTTCTTTTGTGAAGGGAGTAGTGCTCACCTCCTTCCCCGCTGTGTCAATGATGCTGAGCTGTGGGCCCTGCCCTACCTTCTCTTCAGTAAATACTGAGCAAAAGTATCTATTTAGGATAGATGCCTTTACAGTGTCCTCCTCCTCACATGCTCCCTTTTCTCCATTAAGCTTAGCAATACCCCCTCTGGACTTTCTCCTTTCACTAATGTATCTATAGAAAGTCTTGTCACCTTCTTTTACTGTTCATGCTAGTGTTTCCTCAATTTGGGACTTTGCCTGCCTTACTGTCTTCCTTGCTTTCCTTAGCGCAGTTTGGTATGCCTCCCTATCTTCATCCCGCTGTGTTCCCTTATATTTCCTGAAGGCCAATCTTTTGGCTCTGACCTTTTCTGCTACTGTATTTGAGAACCAAAGTGGTTTCCTTCTTCTTTTGCACTTCCTTTTCTGTCTAACACAGTGGGATGTTGCTTCAAGTATTGCATCCTTAATGCTTGCCCACTTTGCCTGTACCCCCTCACCTGTGTTTCTTTTGCCAGGGCTAGCTTAACTCTGTTGGCCATCTTATTGAAGTCAGCCCTCTGAAGTCCCATATTTTTGCCTTGGAATGGGATGATTTAGATGTAGTAGCCAAATTGAACCATACCATGTGATGGTCACTGGCCCCCAGGTGACCTTCTACCTGGAGATCTGTGATCCCTTCCCTGTTAGTCAGTACTAGATATAGGATAGCCCTGTCTCTTGTGGGTTGCTGTACCAGTTGTTTGAGGCCCTCCCCCTGCAGGGAATCCACTATGTGTCTAGTTCTGGCAGATGTTCCTGCTGGTATTGACCAATCTGTATCCGGTATGTTGAAGTCTCCCATTATCAGAACCTCCCCTTTAGCTGTCATGTTTTGTATATCTTCTAACAGTAATGTGTCTATGTCTTCCCCCTGGTCTGGGGGCCTGTAGACAACCCAGTTCTTATGGCTGTCCCATTTCCTGTTTCCAGGGTGACCCACAGTTCTTCTGGCTCCTTATGTGTATTCTGAATTTTGTAGCTTTGATATTTTCATTGACATACAGGGCCACTCCCCCTTTTTGCACCTCAGTCTCTTCTGAACAATACATAGCCAGGTACTGAAGTCTCCTAAGTGTGGTTACTGGTAAACCACGTCTCACTAATTGCTACTATGTCCAGTTTAGCCTCTGACATTATTGCCTGCTGTTCTGGGATCTTATTTCCCAGGCTGTGAGCATTTGTGTACATGATTTTCCATTGGCCAGATTTTGGTGTGTTAGTTGTTGGGTGAGGTTTGGCATTACCCCTGTGCATCGTATGGGAGACAAACCTTTTTCTTACCTGGTGATGCAAATGAACTGCAAACATGCTGAATCCCTGTTTGACCACTAGCTGAGGGGAGGGTGTTCTACCATTCAACGTATGGGTTGCTGCACCCTCTCCCATTTGCTAGTTTAAATATTCTGCAAAGATGTCAAACTTTTGCCCCAATGCACTGACTCCTCCTTAGTCCAGATGCAGTCCATCAAATTTAAAGAACTTCGCTCCCAGAACTGTTGCCAGTTCCTACAAATCTGTGTCCTTTTTCCTGGCACCAGCCCTTGAGCCACATGTTTAGCTCCCTATCTCCCCTTCTCTGACCTTCCGTCCATCTGCTCCCCTCTCCCAGACTGGCAGGATCTCAGAGAAGGAGATGCCAGATGAAATAGATGATAGTTTGTCACCCAGTCTGGTCAGATGTTCCTTGGTCTCCACAACTGACCAGCTGGTGAGATCATTAGTCCCTATGTGTACTCTGGTTCATATCCTCTCCCAATGAACCTATCGGTTATTTCCTTTTTTGCTTCATCATAGGACCTCTCCTCAGAGCAAATGCACTTTGCTCTGATATATTGTCCTCTTGGAATATTGGAAATAACAGATCGAGGGTGACAACTGTCAAATTTCAATAGAGTATTTCTAGGCAAAGGTTGCCTATATAGCTTAGTTGAAAGGCCATGATTTTTCTTCTCTATTAAAATTGTGGATCTGTTATAGATTTATGACCTCCACTTCAGACTCCTTGGTCTCAGGGATCCCCGAGACCAAGGAATCTGAATTGGAGGTCATAAATCTATTTAGTATACAATTAACCCCAACTCAGACCCCGATTCTAACTAAGGGTCTGAGTTTTGTCCCCACGACCAAGGTTAATCCATTTCAAATGGAGTTGGATTTGTTTAGATTTTTTAGAAAGATATTTTTGAAAGATCTTTTTAGTATAACAGATCCACAATCTGTAGTTAGTGATATTACTAGAGAAAAGACTCCCTTTAAAAAATCCTCCTCCTACAATCCCCACATTCAAATCATACTATTAACACCTTTTGTAATTTGGTAATGGGAGATGTGCATAATTTAATTAAAAGTAATAAAGACAAATATTATGCACAAAATATCACCACTGCAGAAAGGCAAGCTATACAAGAACTTAAGAATTTGGATTCTATGGTGATAAAACAAGCAGATAAGGGAGGTGTAGTGGTGGTATGGGGTGTGGATGATTACAACAGAGAAGTTATGTGGCAATTAATCAACCAAGACTTCTATCAAAGGATCAATAAAGATCCTGTAGAATTGATTAAGACCAAGGTTGATGCACTAAGTGATTGTGGTCTAGCTATGGGAGAGATTACTAAGAAAGAAGTTGATTTTCTTAAAATATCCACCCCCCAAAAAACTGTTCTGTACCTCCTACCAAAAGTGCACAAAAACAAGTTCCTTGTGGTGGGTAGACCGATTGTCTCTGCAAACTAATCTGTCACTGAAAATATGTCCAAATATGTGGATTTTTTTGCACAGAAATTTGTTCCAAATCTACAGTTATATGTGAAAGATACAAAGGATGTTTTAAAACTGTTGCGAGATGTTGTAATATCAGAAACGGATATATTGGTCACTATAGACGTTGAAAGTCTATATTCCAACATCCCTCATGAGGGTGGTCTGAAGGCATTGTAAAAAAATTTAAGACTGAGGAACAAGACAAAGCCAAGTACTGAATTTATAGTAGAGCTGGCAAGGTTTGTATTAGAACAGAATTATTTCTGGTTTGATGGCTCTTTCTATATTCAGATAAAAGGAACTGCAATGGGAACTACCTTCGCACCCAGTTTAGCAAATCTTTATATGGGAGAATGGGAAGAGACCAATATTTATGATGCATCAAATAACATTTTTTTGAAGCATATAAAGCTATGGAAACGTTACATAGATGATTGTTTAATGGTTTGGACTGGAACAGAAATTGAGTTGAAACGATTTATTGAATATATAAATCATACAAGTTCCCATTTAAAATTTACCTATGAGAGGAGCATGGATAGTATTCCATATTTGGACATTTTAATAGAGAAGAAAAATCATGGCCTTTCAACTAAGCTATACAGGAAACCTTTGTCTAGAAATACTCTATTGAAATTTGACAGTTGTCACCCTCGATCTGTTATTTCCAATATTCCAAAAGGACAACATATCAAAGCGAAGCACATGTGCTCTGAGAAGAGGTCCTATGATGAAGCAAAAAAGGAAATGACTGATAGGTTCATTGTGAGAGGATATGAACCAGAGATTTTATTTAAAAATATACATTTGGTTGACAGTATTGATAGGGAATTATTATTAGACTCCAACCAAAAAAAGAAAGAAGATGATGATAATCTAATTTTCATTACTGAATTTAAATCCGTGGCTCCCAAAATTGGTAAAATCATCTACAAATATTAGAATGTCATTAATTCAGGTCTCAGATTGAAAGATATAGGATGAAATCGATCAATGATTTCATATTCTAAGGGACAGAATTTAAAGGACATGTTAGTTAGATCGTATATTCCACATAAGAATATGAGTGTACAGCAAGATTGGTTGCCTTCATTTCCTAAGGAAAACTATTGATGAGGAAGATGTGTTCATTGTTCTAACACGTCTGATGTTAAGTGTTTTCACCATCCGAGATCTGGGAAAAGTTATGAGATAAAATCTTTCTTCAATTGCAATACCCAGGGAGTGATATACATGCTGACTTGTCCCTGTGGTAAGTCTTATGTTGGTCAGACAAAGAGAAATCTGAAGTTAAGAATAGGGGAGCATAAAGGAGCCATTAGAAATGAAAATATGGATTATGTAATGGCACGACACTATCAAGAATTATAACATGGGTCCCCTGCTACTCTTAGATTTATTGGCATCGAAAAAGTGGATGTGGGATTCTGAGGTGGAGATCTGAATGCAAAACTTTTACAAAGGGAAGCTTTTTGGATCTTTGAACTCAACACTATGGTTCCTTTTGGTCTGAACGATGACTTTCCAATATATAGCTATTTGTGATTGATTTTTCATGTAAAGTCTAGTATTTGTGGATATGACTTGCCGTGCTCTGTCCACAATAAGGAGACATGACTTTCCGGCTCTGTTTCCTTTTGGTGTTTTTGTTAATATTATTTTTCGTATGTATTTATATTTAGTTATTAATTTTACACAGCACCTTTTATATTTGGGATTTAGTGGTGGCACTTTTATAGTATTTGTGGCCATGACTTTTCGTGCTCTAGCTACGATGATTTGGGAACATGACTTGACCGGCTCTGTTCTCATTTATAAGGTTGGATGTGCTATTGGATTATTATACAATTCTATGTATTTTTCTTTTTAAATTGTAGATATTTGTAATGTTGGTAAAATATTGTATGCATCTCTCTGTCTCTTTAAGCGTAGGATTGTATTTAAGGGGAAGAGATGCATTCACTTCATACTCTGATGAAAACTTTACTAGTCGATACACATGCTCACAGCTCGACGCTTGTTGTCTCTTCCGGTTCTCCAGGTGCCAGCAGCTTGAAGTTGCAGCGTTATGATAATGCGCTTGTGTGCCTGGGTGTTTAGATATGGCTAGTGGTATGATTTTCATTCTAGTTTTTGCCTCACGCTGTTACTTCACTGTGTATTTGGTATATGCCTTTTGCATTGGATTTTTAGTTGAACAAGCATTTTTCGCTAACTGTATACATTTTCATTCGCTTCTGACTTTTGGTCGATTAGCGTATTTCACTACGGCTGTTGGCCTTTTTTGTGAAAGTTGTTCACATCATATCTCTATGTCGGTCTTTTCCTTAATAGTTTAAGCTCTGAAGAGCATTTGCAATGAGATACATGCATTTTTTGGGGGAGACCGTACATTGTTTAATTTAACTGTGATACCTTTTTATCGGTGATGCTTTTGTATACAATAAAAAGCCTTGAAGTGTTTTAACACCTGAGAAAAGGTTTTTTAGTGCTGACCCCACCTACAATTATTTATCTTTGGGGACATCCTTGAGGTCGTGGATCAATTTAAGTATCTTGGTGTCTGATTAGACAGCAAACTATCGTTCAGTGCATATATCGCCTGCCTAGCCAAAAAACTTAAAGCCAGGCTAGAGTTCCTCTTCAGGAACAGATCCCTATTTACATTGGATTGCAGGTGAAGGTTGGTCCAGACCACTTTCCTACCATTGCTAGATTATGGTGACATTATCTACAACTGCAGCACCACAGCTCACACCCACAAACGTGACGCCTTATACCATTGTGCATTACACTTCATACTCAATGCAAGGATGCACCACTGCTCCCTCTACTCATCACTAGGCTGGACCACCCTAGCAACTAGGCGCATGCTCCACATTGGTCAATGGATCCTGAAGCTGCTGACAGGCAAGATACCACAGTACATCTGCTCCCTAGTGCACAAGACTCACACCATTTGCTCCCTGAGTAGCTGAGACTTTGTACTCCTAGACATTCCTAGGACACACACTAACCAGGGCAGAGGTGCCATTAGCTTCATCCTTCCCACAATATGGAATCAGATGCAAAGCACTATGAGGCAAAGTGAGCTGGTCTCATTAAACTGCTTCAAGTCTCTGGCCAAAAAAACTTTTAAAGTGGTTGGTCATTGCTCCAAATGACAGACCAATTTCAGAACTCCTTCATCACTACCTCCATCCTTTTGTCCCCAAATCTCCACCAACCACCATTCTTCCTGACCCCCCACCCTTCTGTCCCCACCCTTTCTCTCATCCCTGCACTGACTCCCCCCACATCCCCTTCTATCACCCTCCCTGTCCACCCTTCCCTCATCTATCCTGGCTTCCCACCCCTCTTCCCCACCTCCCCATCATCACCTCTGCCCAGGACCTCCCCAACCTAAGTCCCCCAACCCTTAATTTATATTACTTCTGATACATTGTGCCCCTCTCTGACACACATACAATACTTAATGCCTGCACTTTTCCTCTCTCCATCTGCTCTCAAATATAGAGGATAATGTATGGTCCTCTATTGGTAACCGGTCAGTTAACTGTCGAGAGGTTGCCAGGGTGACCGTGTAAACCTTGAGAGTGAAGCTCGAGAGGTTTACATCGCCATGGCAACCTCGAGACGGTTAACAGTGACCGGTTGCCAGTAGAGGAACCATGCATTATTTTTTATAGTGTATGGTCCCACATAAAAAGCAAAACGGCTGCTTACTTTTGGAAAAATAGTCACCGCCGCGGCCGTTCAGTCCTTCCCTAGCTGCTGCGTTCATCCGTCGGTTCCCCATGTAAAAAAAAGCATGCACATGCGCAGACTGATAGCTGTTGTTAACCTATCGATGTGACGTAGCATCGATAGGTTAACAACATTTCTACATCACATCAATAGGTTAACAACCTTAGGAAATGATGATTTCCTAAGGTTAACAGCATTCTACCATGCATTATATAGTTATTCTAAATATATGTGTAGCATATGTGTCCTCACATTCGTCAGTTCCCTACTGTGTATTAGCTAGCTTAATTGCACCTGTATTTACCTGTATCTCATGTCAATTTTGCTATGTACCTTTTCTTTTTACTAGTGATGTCCAATCTGTCTGTTTTTTATTGTCATCATCAATGTTACCAGGACCTCCTTGTGAATGAGCTACCATCTGCTCAATGGAGTGTTTCCTGTAATAAACTTGAGCTTGAACTTATATTAAATGATCTAACAATATAGTTAATAGAAATCCAGGAAGAAATATGTGCAGAAAGTTTTAAATGTATTCTAGGGTAGCTCAATTGGAATTGATTATTAGTCTTTGGAAGTTGGCCTAACTCTTGGTTGTACTACTACAGTGAAATAAAGAGTGAGGGGACAAAGCCCATAATTGCTCTTATACTAAACCAGACAATAATAAGACAGGTCGAAACCTGAGGTGAGCAACTTGTAAAGCCAATACTTAAAAATGATTTTGCTTTCACTCACTACAACATACAATGGCAATTTATTCCATGGTCCTATGATCCTTAAAGTGAAAAAATATTTACGATCAGAGGATTTAAAGGATTTACCCACCAGTTGTAGAGGGTGTGCATGGATATCATGTGACTGATCTTTAAATTGCAATCCCAATTCACATAATAAATAAGGGTCTTGAACAATATTGTGAAGCAACAAAAAGTCACCACTAAGTTGATGGGTTGCTAACAGCATAAGATTTAGGGATTGCAACCTAGAATCATAAGACATGGTCTGAAACCTTAATAAATGTTTAGTAAACTTCCTCTGTACTACTTCTAGTGAATTACAATCATATTTATGATATGGGCACCATAATTGGGAGGCATACTCCAGATGAGGCCTGACATAGGCTCTAAACAAAGGCATCATCACCTCCGGAGTCCTAGAACTAATATTTCTTAGAATGGACCACATGACTTTGTTTGTTTTACATATAGCTTCATGCAGATGTTTAGTATATAGTTGTCCATGTTTTAGATTATTGGAAAGTTTAGCAATATGCATATTTTTTTAAAATTCTCTCTGTAAATGAATCTGATGTATTACAAAATGTTCAAATATGTAACTAATCTGTTTTAATTGTGATATGTGTAATGGCCAAGTATGTTGAACAATAAACTTTGATTGAGATATTGATTGATAACCGGAATATATTCATGATATCTGTATCTGGCCATTATGATCATTAGGTCAGTTTAGTTTTAGTTTGTTATCCAAGTAAGTGCAATGATGCAAAGACTCCTTTTTCCAGGTGCAATCTGGTGTGCACAAGGGTACAAAGAGGTTAAATGTAAAACAGTGTACATATATTAATAAACATGTAAGATACATACAATAAATGCATAAGACATTGCTATAATCAGAGAGGCAAAAGACATGCAAAATAGAAATATTTTTTAAGCAAAGCAGTTACAAATAGTTGATTTATGAAACTGCTCCTTCAACACAATATTAAAGACACTTGGAGAATGTAAAATTCTAAGAGGTGCAAGTACATTATTCCATAGACAAGCTGATCTATAGCTAAAAGAGTTCTGTCCTAATACAATATACATATGAGGAATTTGAAACATATTCTGTTTTACTTGGAATGAGAATTATAGTTACAGTTTAGATCCTTAAATAGATTAAACAAACAAAAGAGGGCATTTTTATACAGAATCTTAAAAGTGAAATTTGCCAGTGTTAATTGAGATTTATATTCAAATGCCAACCAATTAAAATTAGCAATGTTCTCATAATAATGCATTCTATTACCAGTTGACAACACAAATGTAGTTATTTTATGATATAAGGCATTCTTTCTATCTAAATTTGTTTTCAAAGCAGCATCAATTGTTACTGAACCATAATCAATAACTGGTAACAAATTATGAGCTGCAATCTGTAAACGTGATTCGTGTGTCAAATTCTTTCTGACACAATATGATTGGCCCAGTTTTTGATGGACCATAGTAGTCCTGTTCTTAATGTGTGCTCCAAAAGTCAGTCCAGAATCAAGATGACCACTAAGAAACCTAAGCACTTCAACTGCTTCAAGCAAATCACCCTTTGCACTATAAAGAAGTCTTCCGAATATTTTTTAAGTTTGGCGGCTGTAGCGAACAATATGGACTGAGTTTTAGACATAGTAAGCACCAACTTGTTCATCTTAAACCACTCATGTAAGTGCTGAAATTAATTTTGAATTATAATGTTGCTTTCTGTTATGCTTTTAGAGTAAACATAAGGAACTGGATCATTGGTATGTAGTAAAATATTTGCCAAAGGATGGACTTTTGGAGTATCATTAATGAATTGAAAAAACAAGGGCCCTAAGATGGATCCCTGCAAAACACCACAGGAAACCTTTTGTTTATCTGAAAAAAATTGAATCTAATTTCACCACCTGTGTACTATCATGCAGAGAGTCTTTTAAGGATGATGTACCAAAACCTAAACTTATGCAATAACAGGCCATGATTGGCCAAATCAAATGCCTTGGTCAGGTCCACAAACACATTATCCATGATTTAGATATTATCATTAATTGATGAATAATCAATTACCTGAAAAAATACACAGTCACACATATCACATAATGCAAAGCATCATGGGTATATATATAAGGGATATGCAGCGGTTCAGTGTGTGATAATGCATTTATCTTGTACAGTTTCCAGTGACCTCAAGTAACCTCACGAGTGCCGAAGGCACGAGTGAGAGTTACGAGAGGTCACTGAAACTGTACAAATAAATGCATTATCACATACTGAACCACTGCATATTACATTTATACAACAGGTTTAGATGTTGTGTGAACATTTTGATTTTGGTAGGTGTAAATAATTTGTCAAAAGGAAAAGAAAATTGAATTTATGCTGTTTTTGCTAATTATAAAAAACAAATGGTATCTATAAATGAAACACCACTCATTTTGTAGATATTTTGAGCTGAACATTTTTCGTGCTCACAGTACCATGCTATCATTTTTTGTTTTAAAGTTATTTATATTTGTTTGTCAAAAAAGTGAACAAAAAAATTACATTTTCTTCTGTTTTCTTGCTAATCATATACAATATACAGGGTTTATATAAATGAAACAGTATTCATTTTGTAGATAATTTTGTGCTGAACAATTTTCGTGCTCACAGTACCATGTTATCTTTTTTCGTTTTTAAGTTATTGACATGTAAATATGGTTAGTACTGCTTCTGAGGCCGAACATTCTAAATGAATTCTGAAGAGAACTGTGTAGATAAATGAGCTAGTGATATAGTTACTGTGTGGATAAATGGGTGATGATGTAGTTACTATGTGGATAAATAAATTTATTACCATAGTAGCGAAGATAAATGGTTTTATTCTACAGTTTTTATCCTGACCCCTGTTGCATAAATATATATATATATATGTGTGTGTATGTACAGTACAAGTCACATTAAACTGTTCCCTCAACTCACTGGTGTAGCATTGTTCAATGAGTTTCCTAATCTGTGCAGTGTTTAATTCAATGAATTAGTGAAAGGTTAGTACTGGTTTGCAACTAGTTGTTATGTACTATAAGCTTTATTTTCAGCTGAGTGCTTATGAGTTTCATTTCAGAAGGCAGACTAATCAACTCTTAAGGAATGCTGTGATATTTATAAACAATGCCATGAAAATGCATTGCATAAACATTGCAAAACAGCTACTGCCATTTCATTAAACAGGTACAAGTTACTGTAGTTGAACAGGCAGTGAAGGATGGTTGGAAAACAGTTGAAAGCTTCAACAGTTTGAGTTGCCACTGCATTAGCATCACAAAGAAAAATGCTACACCATTGAGTTGATGGAACAGTTTAATGTGACTTGTACTATATGTGTGTGTGTGTGTATATATATATATATATATATATATATATATATGCAAATCACCATGAACATTTAGGCTGGTTCTGCTTTAAGCAGGAATGCATGGTGCCAAAGGGCCTCTCATGCAATCTGCAAAGGGTGGAAACAGAAGACACAGGCACATATTTCATCCTACACAGGACTCATCAGTTTGCCACATCTGTATCTCACCCTGGGGGAAAATGAGCCAGCTGTAATGGGATCTGACAGGTTTGGGTCATGGTGGGCTCAAAATAAGATAAGAAAGCAAGCTAGAAAGACAAAGAACCTCAGCACAAAAGCTCTGAGGAATGGGTTATCCAAAAAGGGCGTGGTATATCACATATCACAGAAGAAAGAGTATTGTATGAGTTCTGGGGCTTGTGAGTAGATAATCAATAGGGCCAGATTGGATGCATCCTAAGATGCTCAGATAAACTGTTGTGGTACTAGCAGCACCCACTGGCAGGTATTTTCAACTGCTTGTTGGACACTGCAGTGCTCCCCAGGGATTGAAGGACTGCCAGTGAGGTTCCTCTACATGCAAGTGAAAGTAAGGTTGAGGCATGAAGCTATAGACCAGTCAGCCTGATGCCTATAGTTGAGAAAGTACTAGCAGCCATACTGAGGTAAAGACTGGTAGACTTTCTCAAGGTAAACTGGTACAGGACAACAGGCACATGGGTTCACCAGGGGGAGGACATGCCAGAGGCACTTAATAAAGTTCTCTGACTCGCTGACTAGGGTGGTCGACAAAGGACAGCCAGTTGAAATACTGTACTTGGACTTCAGTAAGGCCTTTGATTCAGTCTCCCACAGAAGGCTTATCAAGAAACTAAGAGGCCTGGGGGACCTGGGGGGTGTAAGAATAGATAGATGTTCAGTTGTGATATAGGGCTAGACATACAGGGCAAGATCTGCCTTTTTATGGATGATGCTAAGATCTGCACAAGGTGGACAGCAAGGATGGGATTAGAACACTACTGAAGGACCTGGCTAGGTTGGAAAAATGGTCCATGATATGGGTGCTGAACTTTAATGAGAAAAAAATGTAAGGTAATACCCATCAGGAACAAGAACCTGAGAATGAAATACCAGCAAGTGGTTTCAGAAAATACACCAGAAGAAAAAGACATTGGGGTGATAATATTGGAAATTTTAAATCCATGGTACATTGCACCAAGGCAGTAGGAAAAGCAAACAGGATACTAGGGTGCATAGGGAGGAGAATCAGCAACAGAAGCTGCGAGGTGATCCTCCTACTATACAGATCAATGGTGCACCACACCTAGACTACTATGCAAGGTTCTGGAGCCCATACCTATGCAGGACTGTGAGAGGGTGGAGGCAGAGCAGAGAAAAGCAAACAATATGATTCTGGGAAAGAGCAAAAAGATATATAAGAAGAGACTACAAGTCTTTAATATGTACACCCTGGAAAGTAAAAGGGAGAAATGGGAAATAATAAAGACACACATGTGCCTGTAAAGGGCAAAGTGGTTTGTAAAGATACAGCAGAGCCAGCCACGATGCAATGCACTATCTTGCAGTAAATGATACATCACAAAATACTGCCTGACATAAGGCCTTAATTGCCATTGAATTACACTGTTCCCTGCAGTATACAGTAGTATTTTGTGTTATACAGTTGCATTACTGCATTGCATCCTGTCTGACACCACTGTATATCCATCATCCAGTAAGTATGATAAACAAATAAACAAATCAAAATGAAAGAAAAAAACACTATGGTTGTCAAAAGAAGTGGCAGGGAAGGTTAGGGAGAAAAAGATAGCATTCAGGAAGTATAAGGAAACACAGAAGGAGCAGGACAGAGAACTGTACCAGCCAAAGCAGAAGGAAGCGGAGAAGGCAGTCAGAATAGCAAAGGCTGAAATCGAGGAAAATATAGCCAGCTCGGATAAGAAGGGGGATAAACCCTTTTATAGGTACATTAGGGAGCAAAGAAAGACTAAGACAGGGATACTGAGGCTGAATAAAGAGGAGGGTGGATGGGCAGAGAGGGACAGTGAAAAAAGAGGGATACTGAACAAATACTTCGGCTCAGTATTCACAAAGGATGAACAGGGGGAAGAACCTAATCCAGTGAATAGAAGCACTCTGGATAGGGGGGTCGATACCAGTCCTTTCACAGAAGAGAGGGTTCTGAAAGAACTCCTAAAACTGAAGGTGGATAAAGCAGTGGGGCCTGATGGGATTCACCACAGAATTCTAAAAGAACTAAGGGGAGAACTAGCAACACCACTGACTACCCTTTTTAATAAATTGTGGGAGGATGGTGTGGTACCTGAGGACTGGAGGAGGGTAGATGTGATTCCCCTTCACAAAACTGGGAACTAGACAGAGGCAGGAAACTACAGACCTGTCAATTTGACCCCAGTGGTAGGGAAAAATGATGGAATCACTTCTGAAGGAAAGAATTATTGAGTACCTAGAGGCCAGTGGGGCACAGGATCCAAGGCAACATGGATTCACAGCAGGAAGGTCATGTCAGATGAATCTAATCGATTTCTTTGACTGGGTGACCAAAGTAGTAGACCAGGGAGGGGCTGTGGACATGGTCTACCTAGACTTTAGCAAGGCATTTGATACAGTGCTGCACAAAATATTAATAAACAAATTAGCCAGCCTGGGTGTGGGTCCCAGGGTGGTAGCCAGGGTAAAACATTGGCTGGACAACAGGACACAGAGGGTAATAGTAAACTGAGTCCACAGTGAAGAAATGGGGGTTACTAGTGGGGTACCATAGGGTTCAGTACTGGGGCCGGTCCTTTTTAATGTCTTTATAAGTGACATTGCAGATGGACTGGAAAGAAAAGTATGTTTCTTTGCACATGACACAAAGATCTGCAACAGAGTTGATAAACAAGGTGGGGTGGCAAGGATGAGAAGGGACTTGGCAATGTTGGAGGAATGGTCCAATGTATGGCAGCTTAGATTCAATGCAAAGAAGTGAGTGCAAAGTAATGCACCTGGGAAACAAAAACCCAGGGGAAAAGTACACAATGGGGAGTGAGATACTGACAACAACAAAAATGGAAAGGGACCAGATGACCTAAAGGTGAGCAAGCAATGTGAGAAAGCAGTAAGGAGGGTTGGGGGATACTGGGATGCATAGGGAGAGGCATCACCAGTAGAAAACAGGAAGTTGTCCCTCTGTACAGGCAGCTGGTAAGACCACATCTGGAGTACTGCGTGCAGTTCTGGAGACCCCATCTCTGCAAAGACATAGACAGGGTAGAGGCTGTCCAGAGGAGGGCAACCAAAATGGTGCAGGGTCTGCACCAGAAAACATATGAAGAAAGACTAAAGGAGCTTAATATGTATAGCCTCGAGGAAAGGAGGAAGAGGGGGGACATGATAGAAACTTTCAAGTACCTCAAGGGAATCAACAAAGTTCAAGAGGGTATCATCTTTCAGAAAGAGAGATGTGCAAAGCAAGGGGCATCAATTTGAAGAAAGAGTGGGGATGGCTCAGAGGTAACATGAGGAAGTATTTCTTTATGGAGAGAGTTGTAGATGCATGGAATAGTCTTTCTAAGGAGGTTGAGTCAAAAACAGTGGGAGAATTTAAGAATGCATGGGACAGACATAAGTCAATTCTAGTGAGGGGTAGGAGGATGTAGGTTGTTGGTTAACTAGGATCAGCAGCTTATCCATTAGGTAGGGAAATGGGCAGACTAGGTGGGCCAAGTGGTCCTTATCTGCCATCAAATTCTATGTTTATGTGTTTCTGTGTATGTTATGAATACAAGCACATGGGGAAATTCACTGAAATTGGCCAGGAAGAATTCAAGAAGGATGACTGCTAGTACTTTTTTACAGAAAGGGTAGTGAACAAGTGGAACAGGCTGCCAGAGGAGGTGGTGATGGCCACAGCAGTGGGGAATTTCAAATTAAAGTGGGACAGAGACAAGCATGGCCACTAGGGCCAACGTAGGATAGTTAGGCTAGTTGTCCACCTAGGGACAAATGACCTGGCTAAGAAAGAGATCAGAGCAGTGCAAGAAGCATTTGTGGAGATGGGGAGGAGCCTTAGACAAATAGCACACACGGTAACCTTCTCAGAGGTGCTGCCTGTCTATGGTACAGATGAGGCTAGGGTGCTCCACACCATGGGATTCAATCAGTGGTTGAAAACTGATGCAGAGCTCAGGAATTTGGCTTCATTGGGGACTGGGGGTCCACCTGGATGGATGCAGGTCAATACTGGTGTGATGGTCTGCATCTGTCCAGGAGGGGAACCAGGATCCTAGGTGATAGATTTAAATACTTAATTGGCAAGCATTTAAACTAGCCAAGGGGGGAGGCACTGGAAAGGAGCAGGGAAATCCTAGCACCCCCCCCCAAAAAAATCAAGGTACTAAATGAGGTAGACACCAACATGGAGATGTCAATAGGGAGAAACGAAGGGGTAAATGGAGAAAGTGACAAATGCAATAAGGACAGGGATGGGCAAAAATGGGTAAGGCCATCAAGAAATGGAGGGTAATGAGTACCAACGCCCGTAGTCTGGGCAACAAGCTCCCTGAACTGGTGGCCTTGATGGAAGAGGGATGCCTGGATATTGCAGCAGTCACAGAAACATGGTACACAGAGAACCATGACTGGGATGTTAACATACCAGGGTACACAACCTACAGGAGAGACAGGGAGGGCAGAAGGGGAGGAGTAGCTCTCTATGTAAGGGAAGGGATAAAAGCAACTGAACAAAAGAGTAGACAGGGAGGAGAGGAAAGGAGGCACTGTGGGTCACCTTAGAGACTGGAAATGGCACCACACTCCGCACAGGGGTTGTATACAGACCCCCATTTCAGGGGGAGGGAATGGACAAGGTTATGATAGAAGGCATACTTAGGATGGCAGAGAAAGGGGAGATACTATTGATGGGGGACCTTAATATGCCAGATGTTAACTGGAGCACCTTTGCTGCAGCCACATCCAAAAGCAGGGCCATTCTTGATGCCCTTCAGGTGGCATGCCTCAAACAGCTAGTTTTGGAACCTACTCATGAGGGAGCAATCTTAGACCTCATACTCTCAAATGGGGACAGTGAGAGGATCTCAGATCTAGAAGTGAGTAGCCATTTGGGAACAAGTGACCACCAAACAGTGTGGTTCATGATAAACTCAGCTACAAAGTCAAGCCATACAAAAGTGAGGGTTCTGGACTTCAGGAGGGCTGACTTTGGCAAGATGGGAGAGTGCCTTAGAAAAGCACTAGCAAACAGGCTAGAAGGAGGGGTGGAGCAACAATGGGGAAATATCAAAACTGCCATCATGGAGGCAACAAGCCTTTGTGTGAAGCAAATAAACAAATCAAAATGAAAGAAAAAGCCACTATGGTTCTCAAAAGAAGTGGCGGTGAAGGTTAGGGAGAAATAGATAGCATTTAGGAAGTATAAGAAAACACAGAAGGAGCAGGACAGAGAACTGTACCAGTTAAGGCAAAAGAAAGCAGGGAGGGTAGTCAGAATAGCAAAGGCCCAAACTGAGGAAAAGATAGCCAACTCAGTTAAGAAGGGGGATAAAACCTTTTATAGGTATATCAGGGAGCGTAGAAAGACAAAGGGAGGGATAGTGAGGCTGAATAGAATGGATGGTGGGTGGGCAGAAAGTGACAGTGAAAAAGCAGGGATACTGAATGAATACTTCTTTTCAGTATTCACAAAAGAGGAAGTGGGGGTGTTGCCTAATGCAATTAACAGAAGCACTCTGGAGAAGAGGGTTGATCCCAGTCCTTTCACAGAAGAAAGGGTTCTGAAAGAACTCTTAAAACTGAAGGTGGACAAAGCAATGGGGCCAGATGGAATTCACCCCAGAATTCTAAAAGAATTAAGCAGAGAACAAGTGACACCACTGACTACCCTTTATAACAAATCATGGGAGGATGGTGTGGTACCTGAGGACTGGAAGAAGGCTGATGTGATTCCCCTTCACAAAAAGTGGGAGCAAGACAGAGGCAGGAAACTACAGACCTGTCAGTTTGACCTCTGTGGTAGGGAAAGTGATGGAATCACTTCTCTGAAGGAAAGAATTGTTGAGTACCTAGAGGCCAGTTGGGCACAGGACCCAAGGCAGCATGGGTTCACAGTGGGAAGGTCATGTCAGACAAATCTAATCGATTTCTTTGACTGGGTGACCAAAGTAGTAGACCAGGGAGGGGCTGTGGACACGGCCTACCTAGACATTAGCAAGGCATTTGACACAGTCCCACACAAAAGATTAGTAGTCAAATTAACCAGCCTTGGAGTGGGTCCCAGGGAGTTAGCCTGGGTAAAACATTGGCTGAACAACAGGACACAGAAGATAATTTTAAATGGAGTCCACTCTGAAGAAAGAGGGGTTACCAGTGGGGTACTGCAGGGTTCAGTACTGGGTCCAGTCCTTTTTAATGTCTTTATAAGTGACATTGCAGAGGGACTGGAAGGAAAGGTATGCCTCTTTGCAGATGACACAAAGATCTGCAACAGGATTGATACACAAGAAGCATGGAAAGGATGAGAAGGGACTTGGCAAGGTTGGAGGAATGGTGAGAATTATGGCAGCTTGGATTCAATGCAAAGAAGAGGAAAGTAATGCACTTGGGAAACAAAAACCCAGGGGAAGATTACACAATGGGAGGGAGGTAGTAACAACAACAGTAATGGAAAGGGACCTGGGGGTAATCATATCAGATGACCTTAAGGTGAGCAAGCAATGTGAGAAGGTGGTAGGGAGGGCTGGGGGGATACTGGGATGTATAGGGAGAGGCATCACCAGCAGAAAACAGGAAGTTGTTATCCCCCTGTACAGACAGTTGGTGAGACCCCATCTAGAGTACTGCATCCAGTTCTGGAGACCCCATCTCCGCAAGGACATAGACAGGATGAAGGCAGTTCAGAGGAGGGCAACTAAAATGGTGCAGGGTCTGCAAGAGAAGCCATACGAGGAGAGGCTAAAGGAGCTTAATATGCATACCCTTGAGGAAAGGAGGGGGGGCATGATAGAAATGTTTAAGTACCTCAGTGGAATCAACAAAGTCCAAGAGGGTAGCATCTTTCAGAAAAAGAGATGTGCAAGAACATGGGGACACAATTTGAAGATAGAGGGGGGTTGGCGCAGGGGCAATGTAAGGAAGTATTATTTCACAGAGAGGGTGGTGGACACATAGAACAGTCATCCTGAGGAGGTTGTGGGGTCTAAAACTGTGGGAGAATTCAAAATTGCATGGGACAGGCATAAGGCAATTTTTGTGGGAGAGGTAGGAAGAAATAGGCTGTTGGTTAAATAGGATCTGTAGCTTATCCTCTAGGTAGGGAAATGGGCAGACTAGGTGGGCCAAGCAGTCCTTATCTGCCATCAAAGTCTATGTTTCTATGTAGGCAGGGTTGGCAGACTGGATGAGTTGCTAGGACTTTATTCTGCTATCATGCTTTATGTTTCTATGTTATTCTGAGAAGTTCAAAAGTTTCCAAAAATAGCCTGCCCACAGGTGCAGCAGTAGCGCTTTCGACATCAGCGACCCGGGTACAGTAGTGAGCCCGGATCACTGGAGGGCCAACCAGGGGGAGAAGGATTGAGCACCTGATGGGCTGCTCTCCTTCTCCAGAAGGGGAGGGATGCAGACCTTGCTGCTATACTGCCATGTGGGTGACCATGGATGGTGGTGCAGCAGGGGGAGCAGATTGACAGGAAGGGGCAGACATTGACTGAGGACCAGAGTGAAGGCACGCCTCTGTGTGCCTCTGTCTCATGCTCCTCCCTGAGTGCTGACTTCCACAGGGGAGCCGGAACCAGAATATAGGAAACAAAACACGTCTGAGCCAGGCAAAGAGCTCCCGCACCAGTGACTGGGAGGAGCAAGGGGGTTTCAGTTCCAGGTGCATGCTCTCCTGGAGAATCGGAGGGGGGAGGAGGAGCCCCCTCTACCTGATCCAGGGGGGGTCATCCAGGTCTCTAGAATATTGAGTGGGGCACTAACAGGGCAGGCCCCTCGGTCCTTATGGCGCAGCTGTGTGGTACATTGGGAGACCCTGAGGGAAGGTCCTGATGTGGTGACAGGAGGCATAAACAGTAAGTGAAAAAAATAAAAGTTTTCAAAAAGCAAAAACGGTTGTACCCTTTTAGGAAGGAACTGAACCAACTCAGAATAGTTCCTGATATGATGAGGCAGGATAACATAGTGATTAGGAGCACTGAGCTACAAACCTAGAGTACTGGACTTGAATCCCATAGCCTCTACTTTTATACCGTGCAATCATGAGCAAGTCACTTAATCTCCCTCCACTCCCAGGAGGCACCTGGAAACAAACTTAGGCTTAATGTGTCTCTCCTAGTCAAAAATTGTCAAATAAAAAAAGAAATAAAATAAAAAATAAATATTCCAACTATAGTACCTTCCTCTGGTAATTAACCGGTTTCCTGTGGTTAATGGTGTCAAACACTGATGACATGTCAAGGAGAACCAAAAAACAACAATTTTCCTTGATGCCTTGCAAGAGATTATTCATAACCTTAAAAGGGCTGTCTCAGTGCTGTAGTAGGGCCAAAATCCATATCGGAACGGCTCATAGATATTATGCACTTCCAGGTTTTCTATTAATCCTAACACCTTCTCAACAGCCTTCTGTAACATCTCCCCTGCCTGATAGGCTGTCACTAAAACCTTACATGCTAGTCTTTAAATGAGGCTGTAGCTGTTCTGGCCTTTGGGCAGAAGACCCTGGGTTCCTGGATGTAATAGTTCTTTGTTTAAATGGCAAGCAGAGCTTCTACCTCAGGAATAGGAATGCTCTAGAGGCAATGCCCCTTGAAAAATATCCTGAAAGGGTTTTCTGGCATGCTATCCTTTGTGCTGAGGATCCCTATCACAAACTCAGCAGCTACAAAAGCTTATATTCATAAAAATTACCTCCAACATTCTTTTCTTTTCAACTCCTCTTTTTTCACACCTTTCCATTCTGATTTTAGGAACACCCACTCCACTTCTACCTCCCTCCTTCAGCTCACTGACTCCATACTCACAGGTATGGATCAAGTACTGTTTACTTCTGCCATTTTTGTTGATTTTGCTAACGTTTTTGACACTGTGGTACATCCCCTCCTTCTGGACAAACGTAAAGCAGTGGGCCTCTCTGACTTCAGCCAGTTGGTTTTGTTCTTACATCGAAGGAAGGTTTCAAGCTGTCCAGATAGGAAAATCCATTTCATCTCCACTTCCCATTAACTCAGGTGTCCCTCAAGGGTCTGTCCTGGGTCCTGTTCTCTTTTTTCCATATTCTCAAATGACCTCCCCGCTGTTTGTTCCTCTGAGTCCATGCATATGTATGCTGATGACACAGTTCTTTCTGCTTCTAGCTCCTTTACCCGTGACTTTACCTCCCAGCTGCAGTTGGATTTTGACAACATTCAGTACTGGTTCAAATCTAATTGTATCTCAATGCCAAAAAAACAGTCTCCATGACTTTTGGCAACCATCAGAGGCTTGCCAGACTTATTCTTTTCCCTCTATTTAATTCCCTTGATAGTGCTACTATTGAAGATGTTTCCTCCTTTTAGTACCTTGAGGTCTGTCTTGACCAGCATCTTGATTTCTCAGTACATATTGATGCCATACATCATAAGCTTCATTGGTTCCATGTGATAACAGTGAGGGAAATACAGTGACTACACTAATGGCAATGGCATTTCGGCGAACATGAGAACGGTGATGGTAAATGTTGGTGCAAACAATAATGGCGACAATTGCTTTTCTGCTGGGGGTTTTGCCACCTTCACCCCCTTACTAATATAATCAACCCTCGAGGTCATAGCACCTCGGGGTGGGGGGGGAAGTAATTGTCACCATTAATCGCTGCACCAAAATGTACCGTCACCATTCTTACATTTGCCAAAATGCCATTGCCATTAGTCCAGTTGCCGTATTTCCCTCACTGTTATTACGTACTACTGCTGCACCCCAAGCTTGGTGCATTGTATAGTAATAAAGGAAGTATTCTGCTTCCTACCCACCAAGAAATTATATTAAAAATGATTCTCCTAATCTTTGACTATGGTTATTTAGTCTACAGCGGTGCTCCTAAATCCTCCCTTGCCAGAGTAAATCCCCTTTTTCATTTTTTTTGTCATTTTGCTTTAGACTGACCCCATCCTACTCACCACTGCTCTCTTTACTGTGCCCTTTCTCTCCCTTCTCTTGATGCTAGGGGCCTTTCCCATTACATATCAGTTATATCCAAATTCTGGTTCAGCACCCTTCCCTCATCCCAAATCCCTTCTATCCTCTACTTCTAATTCCTCCTACCCTCTCTGCAACAATATTTCCCATTCTCTCTCTATTCGTCTAGAAAATCTACTATTGCTCAATCTGCTTTTTCTTGCCACTTTCCTAAACTTTGGTCCTCCCTTCCCCTTTCAATTTGATTTGCCTCTTCTCCTTCCTCCCTAAAGTCTCTTCTTTATTACTTTTGTTATCCTGCCTCCAACTGTCTATGACCCTTTCCTCTTCTTGCTCCCCTTCTCTAATTTTGCCCTGTTCATGCTGTTCCACTATTTTTCCCTTCTATACATATGTGTGATTTTTTTTAATTGCATTCATTTACTAATTTGCCATGCCCTTGACTACAGCAGCTGGGGTTCAATGCCAAAAAGTGCAAAATCATGCACCTGGGGCATAGAAACACAGGAGCTGAGTATAAAATAGGGGTGGGGTACTGTTGGTCACTAAGAAGAAAAGGGACCTAGAATTATAATACCTGATGACCTCAAAAGCACAAGGCAGTGTAACAGTCAGTGGGCAGGACCAGTGGAATTCTGGGATGCATATGAAGAGGTATCACAAGCAGAAGGAGGGAGGAGATTTACCACAGTATAGATCATTGGTGAGACCACACCTGGAAAACTGTGTACAGTTCTGGAGGCCACATCTCAGAAAAGACATAGACAGAGTAGAGGCAGTCCAGAGGAAGGCAGCTAAATTGGTACAATGGTTGCATGAGAAACCGTACAATGAGAAACTGAAGGACTGCAATATGTACACCCTATAGGACAGATGGGAGAGATGAGATATGCTAGAGACCTACAAGTACTTTTTTGTTTAATTTAGTTGTTTAACCAGAAGTAGCACACTAAGCTGATAGCTTTTTTACAGGAGAGACCTAGGAGCACAGGGAAGTTAAGTGATTTGCTCAGGGTCACACAGTATGCCAGTGGAAGCTGTGGGATTCAAACCCAGGTCTGGTCTGCTGGATGTTACCAGATTTGCAGCTCAGAGCCTTAAACCACTGTGCTATACTGCCTCCCAAGTACCTCATGGGAGTGAACAGGCTACACGTGGGGAGCCTCTTTTAAATGAAAAACTGAAACAGAACAACAGGACATGCAATGAAGCTAGAAGGGGGGAATTTAGGAGGAATGCTACTACTTCATTGAAAGAGTGGTGGACACCTGAACAGCCTTGATTAGGGCTCTGGTCAAACAGAACAGAGCCCTATGGTCTCATCCCTCTTTGAAAGCTAGGGTACAGTGGGAGGCAGACCCAGGGTGCAGGATCCCCAAACAATGGATGGAATGTAATGTGTGTATCCCATGGGGTATTATTTGTCTGTAGCAAATACAAGTAAGGAAAATATAAGCTTATTAAGCATTTATATTAGCCCCTGCAAGTAGTAAATAAATTTAGAACAGGAGTGATTTATAGGCCACCAGCTCAGGGGGAGGGGGTGGTCAAGTTAATGCTGGAGTCAGTATACAACATGACAGAGAAGGGAGGAGGGTCTGCTTATGGGCAATTTCAGTATGCCTGACGCAGACTGGTCCATCCCAACAGGGGCCCCTTGAGAAGGACCAGGAACATTGTGGAGTCCCTACAGGGAGCAGACCTGAGACAATTGGTACAGGAGCGCACCAGGGACAGACATATCCTGGATCTAGTGCTCACCAATGGAGACAGGCTCATGGATCTCCAGGTGGAGGGGGACCTGGAGTTCAGCAACCATCACATGGTTTGGTTAAAGTTGAACACAGGAATACAGGCCACACATACAAAAGTTAAAATCCTAGCTTTCAACGTAGCTGACTTTGCAGAGATGGGAAGGAGGGTTAAAGAGGAGTTGGCTAAGAGGGGGAAATGGGCACATATTAAGGAGTCCATTGTCAGGGTAACCAATCAATGTGTGAGGGTGAAGAATAAGGGTAAGAGAAGGAGAAAGCCACTCTGGCTTTCTAAGGTGGTGGCAGATAAAATTAACGCCAAGAGGGTAGCCTTCCAAAAATGCAAGGGGTCACAAGAGGATGGGGACAGAGTAGAATACCAAAAATGTTGGAGAGAGGCAGGGGTGGTGGTGAGAAGTGCTAAAGCACAGACAGAAGAAAGGCTAACAGAATCAGTGAGGAAAGGGGACAAGACATTCTTTAGGTACATCAATGAGAGGAGGAAGTCCAGAAGGGGTATAGTCAGACTCAAAGGGGACAATGAAGATAGGATAGAAGGGAACCTGGAGAAGGCCATAATCCTTAACAGGCACTTCTGCTCGGTCTTTACTAGAGAGGGAGCAGGGCAGGGATCACAACTAGAAAACAGATGTGTGGAGGGGGAAGAGTTGAGCTTCACAAGATTTACAGAACAGAGGGTACCAGAGGAACTTACAAATCTAAAGGTGGACAAAGCAATGAGGCCAGACAGAGTGCATCCAAGGATCCTACAGGAACTGAGGCTGGAGCTGGCAGCACCTTTGGCAGCCCTGTTCAGCGAGTCACTGACATGGAGGTGGTCCCACAGGACTGAAGAAGGGCAAATCTGGTCTGTCTTCTCAAGAATGTTAGCAAAGAGGATACAGGGAACTACAGGCCAGTGAGTCTCACCTCAGTAGTGGGGAAGATCATGGAGACACTGCTTAAGGAACGTCTTGTAGATCACCTGGTATCCATTGGAATGCAGGATCCAAGACAGCATAGGTTCACAACAAAAAGGTCCTGTCAAACAAATCTGATAGATTTCTTTGACTGGGTGACCAAGGTGGTGGACCAGAGAAGGGAAGTGGATATTGCCTGCCTTGATTTCAGCAACACCTTCAACACAGTCCTGCATAGAAGGCTGGTAAAGTAAGTAAAAATAATTAAGTAAAACTTTATTTTTATAGCGCCTTTCCAGAACCAAGGTGCTGAACATATTTAAAATACACAGTCATGCCATGAATTAACAATAAAATAATAAACAGTAAACAAGCCAAGGAGTCTAGAGGTGGGACACAGGGTGGTGAACTGGGTCAGAAATTGGTTAGTGGACAGAAGGCAGAGGGTGGTGGTAAATGGCACACAGTCGGAAGACATGGGAGTCACCAGTGGGGTGCCACAGAGTTCAGTCCTGGGACCAGTCCTCTTCAATGTCTTCATAGCAGACATATCAGAAGGGCTAGAGGGAAAAGTATGCCTGTTTGCAGAGGACGCCAAGATCTGCAACAGAGTAGATACTCCAGGCGGCATAGAGAGAATGAAAAGAGACCTGGAAAAGGTGGAGAAATGGTCTGGGGTATGGCAGTTAAGGTTCAACGTGAAGAAGTGCAAGATCATTCACGTGGAACCGAAACCCTGGGGGAGCTACATGTTGGGGGGTTAGTTGTTGATGGTCACCAGGGAGGAGAGGGATTTGGGGGGCATTATATCAGATAACCTGAAATCCACCAAACAGACTGCAAAAGCAGTTGGGAGGGCTAGTGGGATATTAGGGTGTACAGGGAGGGGTATTATAAGCTGTAGGAGGGAGGTGGTGATCCCACTGTAGAAGACACTGGTTAGGCCTCACCTGGAGTACTATGTGCAGTTCTGGAGGGTGCACCTGTGTAAGGATATTGACATGGTGGAAACAGTGCAGAGGAGGGCAAGATGGTGCAGGGTCTGCACAACAAGGCATATGGGGATAGACTTAGTGACCTCAATATGTACACATTGAAACAGAGGTGAGAGAGGGGGAACATGATTAAGACTTTTAAATATCTTGAGGGCATAAATAAGGTGGAAGGGGATAGCATCTTCCAGTATAAAAAATACAATAGAACTAGAGGGCATGACATAAAATTGGAGTGGGGGGATCACATAAGGGATAAAGTGATAAAGTTTTTTTTTACAGAAAGGGTGGTGGATGTGTGGAATGCCCTTCCTCCATAGGCAGTGGGAGGACATACAGTGGAGGTATTCAAGCAGGCATGGGATAGGCACAAGGGAATCATACATATGAGTGGGCATAGCTGAGGCCACTGACCTAGTAGAGGCAGCAGGAGCAAATTGGTAAAATGGAAAGAGTGGATGGGCCTTGCAGTCCTTTTCTGCAATTAACTTCTATGTTTCTATGCAATTCAGGAGTATCGCCAAAGTGTGCACAGTGTAATAAGGAGACAGGGGCACACTTCCACAATTTCTGGGAATGTTAGCAGCTCCAGTCATTCTAGATGAAGATAGCTGCATTCACAGTGAGACTACATAAATGCAGAGTGCCAAATACACTTTAGCAGTGCTTTTTGGCATAGCTGATCAGGGATGAGGAAGATTGGGTACCCTACAAGGAAGAGTAGGCACCCTACAAGAGCAACATTAGGCACAGTACAAGTATCGGCCAGAAATTGAGTGCAAACTACATTGGTGTCCATGATAACACCTACAGAAAGCTGATGAAAATAACTCCTTTTTAAAGTTTTACCATTCTCAGGGACCCTAATTATTTGGTTTTTTTTTACCAGAAAACCCTGTAAAGTTCCCAAATGTTGACTTCACAGAATTTAATGTTTTTTACCAGATCAGTGAATCTACAAACATCTATAAATTCTTTCTTGTAGTATTTCAAACTTGCATTATTTAGTTTGATATACAGTTTTCTATCCTCCTTTTATTCTGAATATTAATACACATACTAAAAGTTTTACAGTAGAATTCTGGTAAAATCTGGAAGTTAGATTACAAAATACTGCTGCAATCCTGGAATTTCAAATATTGAAAATGGAACTGTTACTTCAAACACCATGAATCAGTGCCCTTAACCATTGCAGAAACTGACTTGTCAGATTAAAGAAAAGAAGCCCAGTTTGAAAGAATGTACTGTAAAGACTTACATTCCTTGCTAGTACAAATAGCAATGGTAATTCATTCAGGGATGGGGACTATCAGTAGCGTTGCATGATAGAAGGGTCAAGTACAGTGACAGCAGTAATCTAGTGAATAGGTAAATGTGCTGCTGAAAAAATGTATAGGAATTTCAAACCCTGTGAACTGCGGCATGTATAAATGTTTGTGAGTCCCTTGATACAGACTAAATACATTATGAGTGCAAGGGAACCTGTTTTGTTCTATGTATGTACCTATAATTTGCTTAGTACAGTATTTATATAAAACGTTCTTTCAATGAACTACTGTTAGTCAATGCTTGTTGTCAATGTTTTTTTACATATATTGCTATAAACTTATTTTATTTATCCATTGAAATGTTTCACCAGGAAGGCACACTGAACAACAAGTTGCTCATCTCCCAGTGCAACCTGGGGGAGGGGAAATAGGGAGAATACATATAGTAAAAAATACATAACAGTCATTACAGTGGGAGTATATAATTCAAAAAACTTCAATAAAAGTATTTAAAAAAAGTGTTTAATCAAGTAAACATGCAGAAACAGAGCAAGTATTTGGTTTACAAATGCAGCCCTAGGTATGGGGAGAATTGGGAATACAACATTGGGGCAAAGGAACACCACAGTACATACATATATATGAAGGACACTACCAGTACATCTTTATACAATCTATACTGTACAATATAATTACAATAAGAACAAAAGATTTCAAACCAGCAGTAGGATACAATGTAAACATTTACTAAGTTGCAGTCTACAAATACTTCCAAGATGGCTATTTTTATTTGATCCAAATTCAGGGCAGGGTTACATGTCATACACAGTACAATCATCCCCGTGTTTCACTTACATTTCTTTTCTTGCCAGTTGGACAGCATGGGCTGCCAAAGTGTGACATCATTTTTGTCCAATATAACATTTAAACCCATACTGAGTATCCAAATGTATTATTTTCTTGCAAATGCAATTTTCTCCATTTTAATCTAATGCATTCAAAAAGCACATAAATGAAACGACATTCACAAATTCTCTAACATGCCACGGGGACTAAGTAAGTCAGGGTAGTGCTGACAACTGTGGGAGATGCTACCTGATTAATATCAGAATACAATATTTAATGTATTTATTTTATGTCATATTTTTGGCTGGAAAAGGCACACTTTGCCGAAGTTTGTTTCCAGGTGGGAACTGTAAGATAATTAAGCACAGAGAGGTTAAGTGATATGCTCTGAGTCATACAGTACTCAAGTGGCAGGTGTGTTATTCAAACCCAGATCTACTAGATCTCCAGGTTCACAGATATGTGTTCTAACCATTAGGCTATACTGTCTTCCGAAGTGTCTCAACAAGTAAGCAAGCTTTTCTCATTACAGTTACCACAATGCAAATCAAAGGTTATTGCCTTGACAATAAAGTCAAGTTTTAGAGCAGCATAAAAGTGCACATATATCTGCAATTCAATCCATCATGTATAATATATGCAAAACATTATGGAATTCTAGTGTTGCAGTCATAATAGCAAACTCCAGAGTTTGGTTTTCTGCCTCCATTTCAGGTACGGTACAAAGTGAAATGTCAGTGCTAACCACATTTACACAGAGCAGTATTCATGTTGAAGTATTAGAGCTACATTGTGCCAAATTGTAAATTGGCCTGTATCTTTTTATTGCTTTGTAAATTGTCTTTTTTCTTGCCTTATGAGGTGCCCTTTTTCCCAGTTTTAAGTGTTCATTACCACTGTTTTAGATTTAAAAAAATTAAATGATAGCTCATTTGAATGTGGCTACCCTATGCATTCATCCATATTCTCAGCTGTTTTTCTTTTAACAAAAAAAACTTCTTTGTCACTATTGTTGTGACTAAGATTAACTAGCATGCAACAGACTTTGCTCCCTGAGGGACACTGAGGAAGTGAGGGTTAACTCCATTCCACAAAGCTAAACATCTCACGTGGGGAATATAAAATGGATTGTAGTGACATATAAATGGAATTGGGAGCAAAAATGTACAACAAGGATCAGCACCAGGTATTAAAAAGTAGTACAAAATGAAGTATATACATTTTTATATACAAATGTCTTCTTTATATGTATCACAAGAACATTCTAATCAAGTGTAGCATGTTTTTAATGTTAGGTATCATTTGTGCCTGTTTACTATGAAATACTTTATCATAGAGCCAGACGGAAAGGGAACTTGACTCTCCCATTCCTCATTCTCAGTGGCTCAGCAGGTAGCACACTCACCTCAGAGGCTGGGAGATCAGAAATCTGTTTGTTCTATCCCCACACCAGGCACTTGTGTTAAATCCCAATACTGACACTGTAGTGCAGCATGAGGGGGTGCTGCACTCCTGATGTGCCATCTTTCGGATGAGACGCTAAACCGAGGTCCCATCTGCCTGTTCTGGTGGTAGTTCAGGTGGATGTCAAAGATCCCATGGCACTTCTCAAAAAGAGTAGTGGAATTTGTCATTAACTCTTCAAAAACAAGTATTTACAAGAATGTTTACATCACAGCAAATAATAGAAAATAACTGGAAAGTATAATAAAACAAATGGCATTACATCGCCCAAAATCATATATCAAAAAGGAAAAATCAAAAAACAAGTATTACGAACTTAAACCCTACATATGATATCAATGAGTATATTCCCACATATTACTATAAAAGGACCCCCCCCACCCTAAAGAGATGGGGAAGTGTATTATTAAATCATCAAAAGCATATTTACAGGCATGTCTACATCACAGCCAAAATAGCCATAACCAAAAAGTAAATTCAAACCAATGTTATTACAGCACATGAGATCATAAAAAAAGAGATGTACAAGCATTAACTTTGTAAACATACTCCGTCCCATTAATCCCAATAAGTCTTTGGTAATTTATCATAACCACTTAAAAGCATCCCACCTAGTTTGCCACACTGAACTATCCACTGCTTTATAATCCTCCATCTTCAGCTGCTGCAGGTTGGACTGGATAAGTTGTATCAATCCTGCCTAGGGAATGTGCTGCTGTTGGAGTACCAGCCTGCAACATACTTGCCATATCCAATAGACAAAACATGCCATCATGACCTGTAAGGAACCTATATCATATTGGACCCACTGTCCGGGGAACAACCCTTTAAATGAAATATTAGGGGACAGCTATATAGAAAAATGTCAGAGTCCCAATTTAGAGACATTCCTACCAAAATTCTATAATATAAGGACACAAAAAATACAAATTTTCCATCGTCTCGGTCACACCACTATACTGATTTCGGGGACAATAACGCTCAGCAAGTTCCTTGTGTTTCTGATTCCCCTTAAGTTTGATTTTATTATGTACCAACCATACCATATCCCACATTTTTGGGGGGGTTCTGGGTTTGACCAATAAATCCCCTATCACCTTTTGTCCAGTTATTGGTAATGCCTCAAAAGGTTTTTCTGTAAATTTATCTCTCACTCTTTGGAGGTATAAGAGTTTCCTGTGTGTGGATAACAATGAAGTTTTTGACACTTCCCACTTCTTTAAATAATCAAAACATGGCATCCAACTAAAGTCCAATTTCACAATTCTTTTATTTTTATGTCTGAATGTCATATCCTTCCAATCCTGCATAACTTCTGTCAACTGAGGAGATGTCCATGCTACCCGTGGTACAGCACTCTCCTTTATTATTGGAACTAAGTTTGTATAAAAAAAATTTCTCCAAAAAAATACAACCGGTTGTACCATGTCCACTCTATCCTCTTTAAGTGATAGGTAATCCCCCATTTTATGGGGTTCAATCTGCTCCCCCACAGACATGAAAAAAAACAATAATATAATCTGGTTTCCATATGGATAGGCACAGAATATACATAACACAGGTATAAAAAAATTGGGATTAAAAAGGTTTTTATCAAATATACCCTTTTCAACTTCCCCATATGCCATCTGTTCCATTTAGTCACCAATTGCTGTCCCTCCCAATTTGGTGGGCCCAGTTAAAACTACCCATATCTCCTTGCCCAAAAAATACACCTAGCAACTTAGTAGGTGCTAGGGACACCTTAACTCCTCCCACAATATGAAATGTGCCAGGTCCCTGTTGTAGGGGAACACATGTACTTTTAGTGGTGTCAACTTTTCTCACTAAAACAATATTTCGGGACTGAATTAGAGCATTAATACAATCCCCTGAATCTACATTTGCTACTGTAAGGATCAGTTTATCGGCATACACCATGCATTTAATTGCTAACAAATTTGAAACCCAAATCCCCTCAATCCTAAGGGAAAAATACAAAATTCTGATCAAAGGATCCAAAGTCAATATATATAATAAGGGGCTGAGGGGGCAGCCCTGTCAAACCCCACACAAGACCATGTACTTCTCCCTCACCCATTTATTATCATAAGGCCTAACAAATGCCCCCTTGTAACATAACTCTATCAAGTGATGAATCCCTGTGGAAACCCATATTTCTTTAAACAGGCCCACAGAAACCTGTGGGAGACATTATCAAATGCCTTAGACTGATCAAGACTAACCAAAACTCCATCTGAAGTACCCTGTGCCCCATGTGCCATAAAGGCCCGGAGTAGGAAAAGGTCATCAGTAATTCACCCACCTGGGACTGCACAGACCTGGGCTGGGTAAATTATGGTATTAAGTATTCCAGACATCCGGGACTAAGAATTTTTGCTAAAATTTTAAAGTCAGTATTAATTAAGGGAATCTGTCTCCAATTTTGCAAGTTGATTTTATCACCTTTTTTATATTAAAAGGCCTTCATACATTTGACTATTAAACCTAATTTCTGAAAAAAAGGCCTGAAAGATCTGAAGTAATTCCTGAGGAATTAATTGCAATAATCTGACATGAAATTCACTGGTCAGCCCATCTGACCTCGGTGCTATCTGTTTTCGTAGAGACTTAATCACTGTTGGGAGTTCCAACACAGACAGGGGGGCCAAAAGGGCCACTTCCTGTGTTGGGCTCAATTGCAGAGTGTCTATAGCCTGTAATATGTGATGATACCACTCTTCACATCCAGCTTCAGCCTGTTGTTGTTGTTCTGCTACTTGTTTTCCTCATTTGTTCCAAAATATTAATGTTCCGTGTGATTGATTGTCCCCTAGAGTCCCGTATACTAGTTAAACAGTGTCTCTGTACCTGGTTACAGCAATCTTCCAATGGTGTAGTCTGTGATTTAGACCCCTGTGTGCCAAACCTTTGTTCCATAACCAGTGTTGTATGTCTGTTATACTGTAAGTGAAACATCTCCTGTCTCACATCTTTTAATTCATCCCTATTATCTTTCCCATCCTTTATTTGTTCAGTCAAGAGTGCTTGAAATTTATGCCGTAAAGAAAAATAATCGACCTCCTTCTGACCACTGTGTTCCTGGGCCACAGTTTTAAAATACCCAATAAGCAGTCATTTGGTATCCTCCAGCCACTATAAAGGGGACTCATATAGGAAAGTTACTGAGCGTCTGTCATCCAGTATAATCTTCAGATCCTGGCTAACATCCGGTTCCTCCAATAAACTAGAATTTAGCCATCAAATCCCTCACCCCCCCACCCTAGGTGGAGTAGTGGAAACTGAAATTCCTGTCAAAGCATGATCCGAGGTTTCGATCAAAATGTTTTCTGAAGCGGAGATTGGTATAGATTGGGATAAAAACCAATAATCAATTCTTGTGAATAAAAATCTCAGATAGTAAGTGTGTTTGGGTGTCTGAAAGCACACTGCTTGTGCATCGCATAATCCTGCTTGTTTAATCAAAGCCCTTAAAAATGCAATGTCACTATAAACCTTTGTTTTCAGCCCTTTAGTATCAGAATCTAATAAGCTAATGTTAAAATCACCACCAAATAACACTTGTTTATTTGTGCATAAATATGGCTGGACTAGTTTCAACAACTCCACCCATAGGGTTTTTGTCTGTGGGGCATAAATGTTAATAATTCTGTATATCAACCCTGCATACCCCACATCTAACAGTAGGACCCTCCCCTGGGATATAGCCACCATTTTATGCAAAAGAAGACCAGGGTTGGAAAAACAAATTCCTACACCACTACATAAATCTTCACCAATAGACCAGTAGGATTTCCCTAAGAACCAAGCAGATTCAGCAATGTGCACCTCATTAACTGATCATAGCCTTGTATCCCGTAAAAGGAAAATGTCATATTGTAAAGACTGTAATGTCATAAAAGTAGTGTCCCTCTTAATATAGAAACATAGAATTTGACAGCCGATAAGGACCGCTTGGCCCACCCAGTCTGCCCATTTCCCTACCTAATGAATAAGCTGCAGATCCTAGTTAACCAGCAGCCTACTTCTTCCTACCCCCAAGATCAACATCCTCAGAACCCCAGAACAACATCCTCAGAACAAGCTACATATACCTTTCAAATTCAGGAACCTCCTATGGTGGCAACTGAAGAGAATGAACCTAGTGTGAAACAATAACCGACTTGCTGCTGTTTACATTAAGTCTAGCTAGCCTAAGAGGTGTAACATCCTGATGTTTTTGAAGAGAGTCCTGCTTCCTTGCACTGACTCTTGTTATCCTACCTGGTTATTTCACAGGTTTCTGTGGCACAGGTAGTGTATAACCTTCTGTCAAAGGGTCAGGAAGGGATGATTGTGAGGAGATATCAAACTCTTCTTCCATCTGTTCACTCCAGCTTTGGAGCACCTCATAGGTATTGCTTGTAGGAACAATCAGAGGTGTTGTTGTAATGTCTTGTTTCTTCTTTAGCCCTTTTTGACCATTCCCCACCTCCTTGAACTCCTTTAGTCGCACAGTCAGCATGGTATTGGAAGTTTGAAGTCTCTCACTGGGAGCTGGGGGGCATACATGTCTATTCTGGAGAGGGAGCAGGGGGAGGAACACTAGGTTCGCTCTCTTCAGTTGCCACCATAGGAGGTTCCTGAATTTGAAAGGTATATGTAGCTTGTTCTTAGGATGTTGTTCTGGGCTGGCTGGAAGGGAGAGTTACCCGGGGTTGAGCATAAGGGGGCTCCAATCCATGTGAGCATTTAACCCTATTGATGTAAAACTCTTGTTCCAAAGTATTTTCCAAATTATGGGCTGCCCACAGGCAGGAGCAGAAGAAATGTTCATTATCACCACACAGATTACAAACTGGGGGGACAGTACATGATGCAGCTGTATGCCCAAGTTCACCACATTGAAAGCATCTGATCTGACTGCAATCTGAGTTCAAGTGTGTAAGTGAGCCACACTTGTAACAGATCTTTGGCTGTCCTTCATAGAAAAGGATTCCACAATTCCAACCTAAGAAAAAGGAGGTTGGGAGGTGTCTGAATCCATCATCCTTATGTTGGAGTTGCATCCTAAAAGTCCAACCTCCATTCCAAAACCCATTGTCATCAATTATGAGTTGGGGATTACCTTGAATATCAGCCCATTTTTCTAGCCAAAAGATAATATAATTCACCCTGACCCCTTTGTTCTGAAAAAGTATAGTCACTGTTATAACTTTAGGTTTTGAAAGCTGAATGGCATAGAACCCCTGCCACTCAGGAGAATCCTTCAAGGTATAATATAATTTCCAAAATTTGTCCAACAAGAAGGCTGAACAGACACTAACATTGTAGTTGCTGTCCCCAGGTGCATGGATAAAGGCATATGCTTCTGCCTTATTGAATTTCATGGATTCAAGTAACAACATTCTCCCCACATACATCCTATAGAGATCTTTCCAACACCCCCTTTGTACCATATTCTAATTGCAAATCTGTGCTTGGCAGCAGTAGCAGGTTGATGGAAAAAACTAGCATAGCTAGGCTGTCGGTGTCTTCTGCATTATTAGCCAGCTGTGCTCCTGTAGCAGAACCCAGGACCTGTTCCCCCGTATCATTTCCAGCATTTACATTATTCACATTGTTATTGTCTATATGCCCTTGAGAGTCTTGTACCTGTTCTGACTGTGTAGTCATCCATTCTCCTCTGTCACCTCTAGGGGAACTGTTCAGGCCGATCCCACTCTCCCACTCAGGATCCTGTGATGGCCTGCGTGGTTCACATGCATCTGATGCAGTTGGAGAGTTTGGAGCCACACCGTGTCACTGCCGATTCTCCAGCCATCACATTATCAGCTGCTGTCTTTGGGCTGAGAATGCGCCCTACATTTTCCACAATGGTGTTTTTCCGCCAATCCAGCGTTATCCTGGGATTGGCACCACAGGGTCTGGAATCCAAATGCCATCCACGAAAATCCATCCTGCTTGCTGCAGGGAAGTATCCAGAGCCTATTCTGGTTCTGTGGAAATGGTAATAGAAGAGCCACTTGTAGCAGTCCTTAGTTCATCCTCAGGCTCTGTGACCACATTCTGAGCATCTGTGAGTGCATTTGGTGCTGCTGAGTGTATCACCCGCTTACACAAAAGAAGCACAGGGCTGACAGCCAATCTTTTCCATTTTTTTTCCTTGTCAAGTTTGGCAATATTCATTTAGAGCTCATGTTCAGCTTCTTGCATCAGGTTTAATAATTGTTGCTTTTTAGTTTCTAGTTCAGTTTGTAACTCCATCTCTTGCTGCTCAATATCAGCCAAATTTTCTTTAGATTCAGTACTAATTTGTTCCTTTTGGCCTGGTTCAATGTCCTCAGCTGAGAGCATTTCTTCTTCTGATCCAAAATCCATGTTAAGCGAATCTTCCTTCTGCTGCAGTGGAACAGAAACACCTCCTGTCTGCTTCAAGGCCTGACCTGGACTGGCAGCAGCCATCTTTTTTTCTTCATGATCCATGGCCTCTAGTAGAATAAAGACTGGGGAGGAGGCCCTCTCCCTAGTCTCCCTCACTTCCACACTCCCACTGTTTCAGTAGGACTGATTCAGTTTGTCAGGCTGACATGGATCCTCCGATTGGTGAGTAGGGGAATTTCCCTGGTGCCCTGGCTAGATTTCCCCCTCATTCACTAAAAATACCACCAACAGCTTAATCTGGTTCAAGGTCAGTTGGCATTCATCTGTATCCCCCTCCCCAGGTCATGCATGAAAATAGGCAGAATTTGTCTAGTGCACTTACCCAGTCAACAAAAACTAAATAAATAAATTCTGGAGTAACCAACTGTTGACAGGGAAAGTGAAAACCACTTACAGACTCTATCTTGTGTGATTTATTTTAGAGTGCTGCACAGGTAGTATCTGACTGGCTAAACTTGGTATCCAGTGTCAATTTGCACACCTGAAGAAATAGCGACCATGACAGAATAGTGAGGGCAGTGAGCAGAAACTGTGGAGGGACAGAATAGTGAAGGTGAATGACTGGGGAGTGTAGAGTTATGTGGGCTAAATGAAGTAATTCAACATGCTGCTGCTGACCTCTCCACCTGGCACGGTGGATACAGTCACTGCCTGCAAAGGCCATGGACCTGGGTTTGGAACTGCCTGTAAGTAAATGATTTTTGAGATGTTGCAGCTGTTACATTTTTTTCTTTTCTGTATCCTCCAGTTCCTCTGACTTTGTTACCCCCAGCTGCGGTATCCCCCTGCATACTGTAGCACCTCTCTCTTGTATTCTCCTGTCCCCCAGTGTCTGCCCCCCCCGGAGTTGATTATTTATATATGAGGGATGCGGGGGGCATAGCTCCCCACATTAAATGTAAGTGTACATCAACCTCCTATTGTATTGTATACTGCCATCGCTGTTTTGCCAGTTGCTGTGGTGTTGATTGACGATTTTGTTTTCGGCCAAATGTAGTCACCGTAATGTCAGTCGCTGTAAAATCTTTGCTCATATCATATGGAACCCTAAACTTATAATGAGTTACAAGAAACAGAAAACTGTTGCAGGTGTGCTGGGGCAGGAGGGACATTGTTATACATTCTTTAGTTTCACTTGAACCTGCAATCATTTGGCAAAAGACGCATCTGACTTATGAGTAAATAATTGGATGCTCAGTCCCTTTTACAAGAGTCTTATTTACTTTGGATGGCACCCTATATTAACTCTTCCATCTCCAGAGAGGTATCTAAAAACGTGACATTCATTAGCCACCGTGGAAGCAAAAGGATACATTTTAATTAGATGCAAACAACAGATCCCTCTTCCTTTAATACCGTTTTGGGTGGATATGCTTTGGAGAAGCCCTTTGGTCATGAATAAGCTAAACACCTTTAATAACATATGGGAATAAAGTGGTATGTCAGTACCAAGAGGGTACCTTCTCCTTATCAAGTAAGTGACCTGCTTATGAGTAACAGAGCTATTGTGTTGATAAACTCTTTCTAAATGATACATTGATAAGATAACAACTCCTCCAAACACTCAACCATACATGTTTACTGTAACCACATTGCTTAATTAGTCCATTTGTATATTTGCATAACAATTCTACCTTAATATGGTTGAAATATCAAAGCCAGCATCTGTTTTTATTGTACATTGCTATGCACATTGTCAGCATGATACTGAATGTATTGTCATTTCTTCCAGTACTGTAAAATAATTTAGAAAGCACTTTATGATGATCTATTAAATGATGAGTATTTTGTAATGTGATAGCTACTATTACCACATCATCCCAGTGATTCCCTAGTATGTGACTTTGCACTCTTTAACCTGCCTTTAAGCCTGCGTGTGTTTCTGGATTTACTGTACCTTATTACAGTGTGCTCTTTGAAATGTCTGTAACTTGCACTACTGTCCCCAATAACCCTCTTCTAAATGATATATTGCATCTCGCGGGGGGGTCTATCCCAGTGAGCAAAGATTTAATATAAAGAATAATGCACACCCAACTGTAAATTATACAGATGCAATTTATCAAAAAGTTTATTAAACCATTTGGAAATCACAAAGGGGAAGCTAGTGTGATTTGTAATAAGTACCATAGAGCTACAGTCCCCTACACCTTTCTCACCTTTTTGTTTTTATGTGTATGGGAGTTCGTTATACTACGAATCTAGCTTGTAGAGCTTTGTTTAATATGGTCTGTTGTAGCTCAGTGTCAAAGAAGTGGCACTTTCTTATCTATTCAACAGTCATCCTGATTTAAAAGGTATTGTCAAATATTTCAAGCATTTGATACTGTAACTTTAAAGTTGCAATGTCATTCTGGTAAATGGGAAAAGGGTACCACCCTGTAATGAAGCCTCAGACTGAGGTGATATGTGATGGTACCTTCCTCCATGCTGACACCGCTTGACCATTTCAGATGTTTTGTAATTAGGCACAAATTTAAGTGTATTTGGTTCATGCTATCTCCTTGATGTGTGCGCCAATTTCTTTTTTACCTCGTTGGGGTGAAATTTACTTGTGGGACATGAAACCAAACACCTACAAACTCTCTTTGGAAGACACAGACTAAGAATGAAAGGATGAGGGATAGCATTACATGTCAGAAGCCAACTATAGGTATGTGAAATAAATTGCTTCGTGTCAGAAGGAATTTAAATACTCTGGCTGAAAGTCTAAGATAAAAGGAGAGGCACGTTATGATCATGTTCTGTCACAGAGCATCAGATCAAAAGGAAAATCAGAGCCTTATACTTACAAAGAGATTAGGAAGGCATCAGTAAAGGGAAACATGCTGTTCATGAGAGTACTAAACTACCTCGCTCAGTGGTGTCCAGTGTCAGACTTCCTCGTGTCTGGTCATGTCGATTCTTGAGGGAAGAACTGTTGAGAGTAGTTCAAGCTATCACCTTGCAAGTGTCTGTCTTCTTGCAATTTGCCAGCTGACTACTAAAGCCTGAAGGCTAATGGGCTTGTGTGGGTACACGTGCATAGCACAGTTTCTGTACAGTGACACCTCCTATCTCTTTAACAACCCTGCAGATGGCAATATGTATTTATAGCATTTTAAAAGAACGAAACCAAGTATTACTACTTGTTGTAACTGGGGATATTGTGACAGTACTATCAGGATATCTTTAGACATGATGGAACTAGATGCTGGACACCACTGTGGATTAGGAGGAAAGGGCAGCCAGGATCAGGTGTACTCAGCAATTTATAAATCTTATGTTAGGAGTAGTACCTGACACTGGAAGGGAATCACTAGAAATCAAGAAACAATGGACATTAGCAACAAGGATGGCTTGGTTAAAGAGGTGGAAATCAAAGAAACACAGACCAACAGTGACCATATTATCATCAGATTCACTATTGTCAGTAACAGAGAGAAAATCAAGGAGGCATATACTGTATTTTTACACAAGGCAGATTTTGAGCAAATGAGACTGCTTACAGCACAATAACACTGGTAAAATAAATTTAATGGCATCAATATTCGCAATACTGTGCCATTCTCAAACATCACATGGATGATGCAAAACAAGAATGTATCTATGATGGTTATGCTCACTCTCAAGCCTACTGCAAAATGATCCTCTACTATCACCCTGTGGGACCCACCAATGGGAAGGTCTGCATACTCTCCACTCCAGCCTGCTCACTGTATGCCATCTTATATGTACACTCCTCCAGGGCAAATCGCATTTGTTTTAAGGTTGCCAATGCAGTCCCACAACATTTCTGCTCTAGATGTCCTGGATTGCCTGCAGTAGTCATGTCTTCGGTTGACGGAGAGACATTACATGAAAATAATACTTCTTTATTTGCTATTTACAGTGTTTGTTTCCAGTGCCTGCAAGTCTGCAGATGGAAACAGAATTTCCTGTACTCTCAGTTGACTCTGAGTACAGAATACAATCTTGCTAGAACAGTGTTTGCCATGAGTCCCCAAATGCAGACTGCTTTGCCTCCCTCATGTAGTGAACTTTTACCACCCCTTGATCTGACAAAGGTGTGAATAAATCTCTTTTAAGTTTGAATTCTCCTATATCCCTCTCCCCCTAGCCCCCCTAGCTGGTTCCTTCTGTCCCTCCATCATGTGTCAGTTGTAACATCCTTATTTCTGTGAGCTTATAGTCATATGATTTCTGAGGTCCTAATTATCTTTCCCTGCAGAAATGGAAAAAATGCTCTACAGGGGCTGCTCCTAAACTATTTGGGTACAGCTTGGGCACCCAGGACACAGTGTGTCACAGTTTCCCACAAAGGATCAAGTACCTTTGAAGAAAATGAAGACCACTTGGAAGACACAAGATATTCTAGACATAATTAAGGAGAACAAGGAGGGCTACAGGAGTTGCTAATTGCAAGACATAAATGCAAAATCAGGAGAGAAACAAGCAGCAGAAGACTAGATAACACTGGAAATGCAATAATGAAATGGCATTCAGATACAGTGTGTCAATAAGACATGGAAAACCACAGAAAACAGTCGGGTGCCTAAAGGATCAAGAAAATGGTGACACACAATAACAAAGGAAGAACATATGCCAGAGTGCCTTAATACGTATTTGGCATTAGCATGCATAGGAGAAAAGCATGAAACAGTACCTGCCAGTGACATTTTCACAGGAGAACATGGAGATACACTACAGGACAGACAGAGAAAAGCTAATGGAGTTGAGAGCATGCTCAAAACAGTTAACACAAGCAAGACAATGGGCCCAGATGGAATGCACCCAAGAATCTTAAGGGAGTTGGCCCGAACTGTTCATCCACTGGTAATGATAGTCAAAATGTCAATATGATCTGCTTATGTACCTGAAGATTCAAGTGTCCCATGTTATGCCGGTACTCAAAGGTTACAAGACGGTGCTGGGGAACTACAGAATAAGCCAGTAAGCTTGACATCCATACCTGGGAAGCTACCGAAGAATGAGGCAATCATAAGAAACAGAATTGTTGAACACTTACAGAAAAACAACTTTCATTTAGAACCTTAGGATGGGTTTTGTAAAGGGAAATCTGGCCAGACAAATCTTATTGCATTTTTTGAGATGAGACCAGTGAACATGGTATGGTATAGGAAAACCCATGGATGTTGTGTACTCAGTCTTCAGCAAAGAGTTAGATACTGTCCCACACAGAAGGCTTCTTCAAAAAAAAAAGGCAAGGCTCTCATTTTGTTTTTATGTTGCACTCCCCTAGGGCCCTGGCCCCTTACAATACATAGAACAACAGAAAACAGAATAGGTAGAGTTACAAGCAAATAGAAATAAAACAGGGGTATACAATTTATATTTAAAATTAATCAGACCCATAGCACAGGCTGAATAAATGGGTTTTTAACCATGCTTTAAAAATATGAGCTGATGCAGTCACTCATATATTTCATAGCCAGAGTGCTGGATCACATCTCCAGATACTCAGTCCTCTGAATATTTTAGATGGGAATGGAGAACACTTAGGAGGCCTGCCTCAGATCAATGACGAGGCCAGATAGAAGTGTATACAGTCAGGAGGTCTTTTTGGTAGCCAGGGCCCAAACTGTGTAGAAGAAGAAGAATCAGCATTTATATAGCGCTTTTCATATATCCAAAGCACTTTACAAGCAATGCTAGACTGGTAGTGAAGTGACTGAATGTGTGGTGGCAGCCATATCACACATCATCGCCCACACACAGCCTGGATAATTGCATGAACCGGTTTATGGGAAGGGGAATGTTGGCCTGGACACTGGGAATGTTCCCTACTCTTTTGCAAAGAGTGCCCTGGGTTCTTTTACTTCCACCTGGACACCCACCAGGATCGGTAGAAGGGACCTCGGTTTAATGTCTTATCCAAAGGACAGCACACCCCAGCAGTACAGCACCCCCCAATACTGCACTCGGATGCCAGTGATTTTTAGGTGCAAGTCCAATCCCAGTGTGGGACAAGAACCCACAACCTTCTGGTCCAGAGGCAGATGTGCTACCAACTGAGCCACGCTGACAACCAGGGCTTTGTAAGTTAACAAACATATTTTGAAGTTGACATACCAGTGAACTGGCAAACAGAGGAGATCATGGAGCAACAATGATATATGCTCAGACCAAAAAATCCCATCAATCAGCCAGGCAACTGCATTCTTTTCTAGCTTCAGATGACGCACATACCCCACAGGTAATCCTAAGAAAAGGATTGCAGTAACATAGAAACATAGAAACATAGAATTTGACGGCAGATAAGGACCGTTTGGCCCACCCAGTCTGCCTATTTCCCTACCTGATAGATAAGCTGCAGATTCTAGTTAATCAACAGCTTACTTCCTCCTGCCCCCCACTAGAATTGACTTATGCCTGTCCCTTGCATTCTTGAATTGTCCCACTGTTCCTGACTCCACAACCTCCTCAGGAAGGCTGTTCCATGCATCCACAACTTTCTCTGTGAAAAAATACTTTCTAATATTACCTCTGAGCCATTCCCCCTCTGTCTTCAAATTGTGCCCCCTTGTAGTCCAACAAAGGCATGGACCAGTGTTATCAGGTTAGCCAGCACCAGATATGACTTGATCCAGGAGATGTTCTATAAATGAAAAAGCCACTGTGGATTACCACTGACACCTGATGTTCTAGCTTCAGCTTGCAATCCACAATGATCCCCAGATTTCTAGCCCTATCCACAGCTCCAAGCATAATGCCACTTAAAGATGGTAAAGTAGCAGAACTGCCATGCATTGCTGACCCAGGCCAACCTGGTTCCACAAGTACCAGCTCTGTTTTTATTTGAGATTGAGCCATCTGGTGGCCATTCAGGTTTCAATTTTAGCAAGACACACATCCAGCACAGAGACAGTACCTCCCCCCCCCAATCAGGTGCACAAGACAATTATGCCTAGGTATCATCTGCACAGCAGTGAAATCCTAGTCATAGTCTAATGATCTCTCCCCATGGCAGCATGTACACAGTGAACACCACAGGGCAAGGAAAAAACATTAAGGCACACCACAGCAGCATGCAGCACTATCCAAGATGTTACCACCCAGTGCCATCTGCTGCACCCTGCTGGATAAGTAGGACTCAAACCACTGAAAGTCCTACAAATAAAACCTAGTTATAGCTGGTCAAAAAACACAAAGGGCTTAATTCTCAAAGCCTGACACAGGGCTTGTGTCAAGTCTTGTATCAGACCCAGTGCTGCACCAAATATGTTGCCGCACCCTGCTCCTGATTCGCAAAAGGTCATGTGCATTTGTGACACTTTACCCTTTTACAGCGTCTTGCACCAAATATGTGGCACAGACCCCTTACAAAGGCCCCATGATTGTCACAAAGTTAGACCGGCGAAAAGCTGGTCTAACTCATGGCATGTGACACACGGGTTCATGAATCCCGAGTGCCAGCCAGGGAAAGCCGCAAACCCCATGTGCCATCTGTTCAGTACACCCAGGGCTTGCGGCATTCCGACATGTTTGAGAATCAAGCCCAGTGTGTTTGGATCTGGCTACAAAATATGAAGCCATTATTTTTTCAAACAAAGTTTATTTATTTTTCATTAGTAACAACACAGCCATAAATCATTAAAACATGAATAATACATTACGGAACAAGTAATCATGTAACTAGCAATCTATGTAGAACCCCATTAACTCTAAATCTTTAGGCTTGTTAATGTTAAGCTTAATATGCATCGCAAAAATTATCTAAATTCTACATTGTCATAACTATAATACTACTATATAATTATACAGTAACTTAACAGACTACGTTTCACATCTCAAGTAAGATAAGCAAGTTGTTTTTTTTAGACTTTTGATAACCATTTAAAAAAGGGATTCCATGTGGCATCATGTTTATCTAGTGTCCCTGTATTTACATGGCTAATCCTCTCCTTAATGGCAAGGCTTGTGAGATGTTTCACCCACTCATCAGGCCAGGGGCATAACCATCTTTCCAGTGTCTTAGAATCAGACGTTTGTACCCTAAGGCAGTTACAGTAGCATGAGCCATTTCTTTTCTGTTGAATTTAGTGTAAATACCCTACTTGTATCACCTAGTATAAAAATCTCAGCTTCAAAGGGTATAGTTGTACCAGGGACCTGGTTACAACCTTTCCAGATAACTAACCAAAAAGGCTTAGCATGTTGGCAGCTCCATAGCATACGTATGAGGCCTGCGTGGGCAGACCCACACCTCCAACACTTACTGTCCAGAGCCAAGCCAATGTTATGTAACGTCTCTGGGGTAAAGTACCAATCATGCAAAATTTTAAATTGTACTAAATGGCCTTGCATATCTTTACTGATTTTGTAGACATTATGCCACATAAGATCCCATGAGAGTTGAGAAATCCTATGGCCTAGCCTATCTTCCCATATTTAGTTAGTTTTATCTGTTAAATCAGGACCTGCCTCAATGATAATTTTATATAATTTGCTAGCCCCTCCTTTGCCTTTCACTGTTGTGATTAGATTGGTCAGTTCTTTGGAAGGACATATAGCCAGGTTAGCATCCAAAACGTTTCGTAAAACGTCTCTAACTTGTAGGAAGTAGTGGAACTCCATGTATGGTAACTTGTACAGACCTCTCAACTTGGTAAATGACTGAAGAATACCACTATCACGGTTTACCAAGTCCCATATAGTTAAAATGCCCCTGCTTTCCCATGATGCATTAGTCATAATGTCTCCCCCTATAGTAATCCTGGTATTTCTCCATAAGGGGGTACATTCTAAAGAAAATAGAGGAGTTGATAATAATTTACCAAGCCACTTCATGTTCCCAGCAGGTACCTTCATAGCTTCTTCACATTCCATGATGCCATTCCACGCAGGGGCAAAGGTCCTTCACTTACAGAGCTCCCAGCTGGCTCAATTGCCTTAGCAATGACATTTCCTTCCTGCCTAAGCTAGGCCCCTTCAAATATAACCTCCGCCTCTTACTCTCTGCCGCCAGCTCCTGTGATTGTCTGGCTTAACCTGCTCCACCTAATTAATGCTCTTACTTACCCCCGCTTCCTCCTCTAGTGCACCCCCTCCCTCCTAATCCTTTCCCCCTTCCCTTTTGCACTTTCTTGTTCCTGACAATTGCCACTGGCTGCACCTTTACCACAGTACTGTATGTTTGTAACTGTTTGGAATTGACTGTATTCTGTATTGCAATCCGCCATCTCAAATTGCATTGCTCTTTTCAGTTGTCCAGTTTCTAATTATCTTGTCTACTATTGTCCCTTATCTGATGTGGAATCTTTGTAAAAGAGCCTTTGGCTCAAAGGTACTTGTAATCCTAGATTCAAATAAATAAATGGATGTGATGCTGTTCTAGCTGGACATATCTCTATCATGAGGTGGTATAATGTGTAGGGGTGGGTTATTGCTGCTTCGTATTGAACCCAAAGGGTGAATTTCCATCATGCTGGAACCAGTGACACATTTGCTTATATAAGAAGGCCTGATGGTACTACTTGAAATCCATAAGACCCATGCCCCATAGTTGCCAGGTAGGTTTCCCCAGAACAAGTCTAGCTTTTTTCCCCTTCCCATAGAAACTTTCTGATAGAAGAGTCTATTCTTCTGAACCAGTTGAAGTCCTCCACCAGCAACACCTCCCCTTTTTCTGTAATTTTAGCAATTGCTTCTAACATTACCTTATCTAAGTCCTCCCCCTCTTCCAGAAACCTGTAGATCACATCTGTCCAAATAGTGGTTCTGTTTCTCAACTTGAATGCGACCCACAGTACCTCTGCCCCCCCTTGAATTTCCTGTATTTCTGTTGCTTTTATGCTTTCCTTCACATAAAGCAACACTCCCCCTTCTTTCCTTCCTACCCTGTCTTTTCTGAATGATGTGTATACTGATATGACCATGTCCCAGTCATGGTTGTCAGTGCACCATGACTCAGTAATGGCCACAATATCCAGGTCAGCCTCCGCCATTATGGCCTTTAGGTCCAGAATCTTATTTCCCAGACTCCTAGCATCAGCACACATGGTCTTCCAGATTTTGTTAGCTTTTTGCTTGTAGCTTCCCCCTTTTTCCTTTTGTTTCCCCTTCCTCCCTGCTTTCTCCTGCCTGCTTTGTTTTCCTCCTTTCTCTTTTGCTAATCCCCTACTTTCTTGATTAATGTGCTCCATTATGGGACTCTTGCCCCTAAGAATCTCCCTACATTCTAACTCAGCCTGTGGGGGAAGGCAGTCTCTGCTTCCCCTTTTTCTCCCATCACCCCCCTTTGACTAGTTTGAACATACATTGAAGTGCGTTTAAACCATCCACTGAGAACTGTGGTTCCCCTCCGGGATAGATGCAGGCCATTACCTTTGTATAGGCTCTTATCCTCCCAGGTGAGCCCCTGTTCCAAAATGTAGCTGTACCCCTCCTTTCTGCACCAGCCCTTCAACCATGAGTTGAAAGCCTCGGTGTGGAGCGCTCTCTCTCCTTCCCCTCCTCATAGACAGGCAATACCTCTGCAAAAGCTACAGAGCATGCTACCTGTCTAAGACTGCTTCCTAGCTCCCTAAACTCCCCCTCCACTGTTCCTGGCCCATCCTTAGCCAGGTCATTTGTCCCCAGTTGGACAATGACATTCAGTTCTACCTCTCTCCCTACTGCCCTAGTGATCTGTAGGATATGCATCCTATCCCTCCGGGCCATGGCATGAGATTTAATCTTTTGACATGCATGTCTCTAGTGACAATCTTGAAGGCTGTCAAGATGTTACAGACATAGCCTATGAGATACCAGTGATTAGCATGTAGTGCCACACCATCTTTTATCACATGGTCGAGTGTGTAGTTGCTGACAACTGCCCTTTGCTTGAAATCCACTCCAGCTCATAAAAAGGTAGACTTTCAACTGGTGCCAACATCCTAAGTTTCATGTCAGCAGTAAGATGAACTATGCAGCCCTCAGCCTATGCAAAACACTCTCAAATCATCTGCTTTGTGGTACCATAATAACTTTGCAACCAATTAATGGATTTGCACAAAACTTGGCATGCCCTGTCCTGCGGGGTAAATCTCTTGATGTGGCACGTTTCATTCCAGTTGGATGTGCAGATTCTGAGATCCCTATAATGAAAAAACCTTAAAAATCACCACTTTTTGCAGTTTTTTCCTCATCAACTTGCTCCCAGATGGTGTGGAATTTTGGTGTGAATTTTTTATGGTAGAAACAACCATGCATTTGGTGAAAGAATATTAATCTGATGCAAAGTTATTCAGTTTTTAAGTTGCCATTATTTTCAATGGGAAGATCACTCTCCAGGATAGAGGGATAAAGTTCAACAAAGGATTTGGCCTCACGAAAAAGGATTATTTTTCATGCAGGGCCAATCCTTTTTGCCAGGAAAAATTCCTTTTTCATGTGCCGCCATCTTGTTTTCTGTTTCTTCAACCTCCAATGAACTCTTTTGTGGGAGTTTAGAGCTGTGCTGGTCAGGTGTGCTTATCGGGCTAAGCAGCAGTTTAAGATCCAACATGGAAGCATCCATATGGGGTAAGGTTTTGACCAAATTATTCAAGGTGTGCAGCAATTGTTGAGTTGGACTATGTTGTTCTTGAGTGTCTTTTGGTTGTAAAGCAAGGGGAGCTGCAACTGAGTGCTGGGCTAAATTTTGTTCCACTTTTTTCATTGGAGCCGATATTGCCATGCTAGCCATTGCTGGATAAGGAGTGGTGTGTTTTGCGGCTCTGGAACGATACAGTCTCTCCAACATACTTAAAGGGTATGAAAACTCAAGGAGAATGCTAAGGTACTTTACCGATATGGTGGGTTAACGTTGTTGCAGGTGCAAGGCATTAAACCATTAAAAAACAGTTGCTGGTAAAAAATACTAGTTTCTTAAATCAGACCAGTAATCATTATGCTAGTTGTAGCAAATTAAATAAATCAGGAGATAAAAAAAGTTGGGCGCCATTCCACAGCAACTACTCCTCCCACTTTGCTGGTGCCATCTTACTATCTGCAGCATCTATTTAAAATGCAGCCTTTTGAGTCTGACTGCTTTTTGAAGACTCCTGCTTTCCATGTGAACATCACAGCATGTGAGGACTAGAGGAGGGGGAGCGAGTAGACCAGGCAAGCAGGCAGGTGGGAGGAAAGACACAAGTGTGGCATTCAGAGTGCTGGTAAGTGAGTTAAAAAAATTCACACTAGCTTCTGATCTGCAGTGTCTGTTTACTATGTTGCCTTTTGAGCTTGACTGCCTTTTCAGCCAGACTCCTGCTTCCCATGTGAGCAGTGTGTGTGTGGGGGGAATCGGGAATGGGACTATCGATTGCATGATCCAGTTCAGCTGTTAGATTAAAAAATAAAGTTACACACAATAAATAGCCCTGTTTATGAAAAAGCAGACAAAATGAACACATAGAGCTATATTTATATAGTGTGAAATGTTAAACTGATTTTTTTCTGTGTCTGTCTATACTGTGGGGAAAAACGTCTGCTATTTGAATTATGTAAATTCTAATGTTGGTACAAGGATTTTGGTCATGTTCTTCGCCCAGATTTGCAAGAATAGTTTATAGCTGTGCTTTGCACACTTCTAATGCATGGCTATTGGCCAGTCATATTGATTGAAATCCTTTCTCCATTTTATGAACTTATACATGGGCCACCTTACTAGGCTCTTTTCTGTGCTGTTGTCCTGCCTGATCCTCCTATGGTATTTCACCTACAGTACTAGCCAAGCCTGGTATCTTGTTCTAGGCTCTTGGACCTCCAGTGCTCAGACCACCCAGGGTACCCCTTTCAGACTGGTTGGGACCTATTTCAAGAGATGACATGGATCATACCCTGTGCACTGGTGCCCAGGGGGGAGGAGTTCCTCATTTGCATATTCCATAAATTATTGGTGACGCTCTGGCCATAGGTCATTATGCAGCCAGTAGGAGACTTCTGTCCCTCCCTTAAGTCCTAACCACTTCCCTGACATAGTGAGGCACGCACTCATGGCTGCCAGGAGTGGGGACACCAACACAACGAGTGGAACCTCTACCATGCCACCTTTGGGTATCACTCAATGAGCTGCATACTGAACCTCTCATCCTCAGGAGGAGAGCAGAAGCTCATGGCCCTTTCTGCTAGCCCTCACTCCTGATGTCTCAGTCTTAGGGGGGAACTATTAACGCATACAGGACCAGGGCTAATATTAAACCTGCTGGGGCAGCCAGTGGCAGACTGAGACAGTAATATGGGCCATTGGAAGACCAACCTTAATTGACATAAGTTCAGGAGATACACTGCCCCCCAGTCCCCTCACTCAGGCTCAATGCCCCCAGTAACCTCCCTCTCATTCTAGTTCCCCTCACTCAGGCTCAAGACCCCTCCAGACTCCTTACTAAGGATTGATACTTCCCACCCCTCACTCAAGACCCCTCATCCCCTTACTCAGCCACCCAGTGCCTTTGCTCAGACACATCTTACAGTGGCCTCACTCAGGCTCAACACCCACGTCTCCCTCATTCAAGCTCAACCCCGGACCCCTTAGTCAAACTGCAGGCCCCCAGTCCCCTAAGTGAAGCTCAAGACTCCTAGTCTCCCAACTCAAATTTTACACCCCCCACAGTCCCCTAATTCAAGCTTTACACCTCCTCAAAATCCTCACAGGCCCAAGATCCCCCACCAGCCCAACCACTCAGATTCGAGTCCTCCCCACTCCGTCTCTCAGTCTTGTGATTATGCCAGTCCTCTCACTCAAGCTCTAGACCACTCCATTATCACACTCATACTGAAGATCCCACAGTCTGCTCACTCAGGCTTGAGATCCCCTGGCCACTCACTCAGGCTCAAAACCCCTTCCCCCATCCACTCACACGCTCAAGACTCCTTGTCCACTCACTCACTCACTCCTCACTCACTCACTCACTCAGCCTTATGACCTCATCATTCCCTCACTAAGTCTCAAGACTACCCCAGTCCCTTCACTGAGACTGTAGACCCTCCCATCCATTTATTTATGCCTGAGACTCCCCCATTCCTTGAATCAGGCTCAAGATTCCACAGTCTCTCACTGAGGTTCAATGTCTCTCTATCTCCTGACTCAGGCTAGAGACACTCCTCCACAGTCCCCTCACTCAAGCTCAAGACCGTCCATTCCTCTCACTCAGCTTTGAGTCCCCACTCTCCAGTCCCCTCAATCAGACCTGTTTCCCTCATTGTCTCCTCAGCTCATGCTACCAGTTCAGCTCTTCCTGACCCCACAGACCTTCACCTCACAGTCCAAGCTTAGCCAGCCAGGAGGCACAAAGCAAAGAAACATCAGTTTTATAATGAATGTCTTAAAAAGCAAAAACTGAAAAGGGATGCAGAGCCATAGAGCAGGTGGCACGAGAACAAACTTCCTGTGTGATAAAAATAGCCTTTTGTATAGAAATAAAATTATTTTTTCTAAAAGTAAACACTAATAAAAAAAGTAGCCCATTTTCTAAGTGCAATAAATATGACGCTCGTGGGGGGTGCATGGAATAGATATTGCTGCACTTTCAGGGGCTGAAGGCACTATAATATCTGTTCCATGCACACCCCGTCGTATCTTATTGCTTACTTAAATTATGGACACACTCAACTTTGATCCTTCCCGACATGCACAGATCTATGCTGACACATCAGTAACAGGTTACCATTACCACTGGGAGGCAGTATAGTGCAGTGGTTTAAAGCTCTGAACTGCAAATATGGAGACCTGGGTTTGAATCCCACAGCCCTCACTTGCATACTGTGTGACCTTGAGCAAGTCACTTAACTTCCCTGTGCTCCCAGGTCACACCTGTAAACAAGCTTTCAGCTTAGTGTGTTACTCCTGGTAAAACAACTGAAATAAAATAAATTACTTAGGTAACCACTCCACACATGCACTGTGAACTTGTTGTACTTACTTCACAGTGCATTAGATTTGAATACTGCCACAGTTACTTGGCAGCACTGTGCACTAGCATAAGTTTATTAATGAGTTGCTCAATTGGATTTCTACTTTTTTTCTTAAACATTACGGGTATTGTGATACTGGACTCAGGTCATTAGATTGCGATCATGGTTTTCAATGGTGGACAGTTGGACAGTTATAGGAACTCTGTTACAGAATTCCACTTAAAAAGCAGGTTCTTTTTTATATCAGTACTCTGATCAGAGGGCTGAGGATGCCTGTTAATGAAAGATTAATGTAGGGCTGCTTGAAAGTCAAAACACAGGAATTTAAGCAGCCTTACTATAATATTGCTTAATGCACAGTCATCCTGGTATTTAGCCTAATCACAGATAATTATGTAATTACAAAACTTAAAAAAAATAAATGGCAGATTTTCCCGCTAAAGCACAACACCCAGGTACAAGAGATCCAGACTTTTAGAGTACTCGCTTCCTTGCCCCATCTCCATACATATTATAATTCACACTGTACCATACTTATTGGGTCATATTTGCCAAAGTTTCAGTTTTCCTTCCTTTAAATGAATTGCATTTTTTGAGTTAATCCCATCTACAAAGTTCAAATGTACCACTCATGCATCCCCCCACATTAATGTTACTGCATTCATTGATAACTATGGCTGTACAAAAAAATCTAATTTAGAAAAACGAAAACAAACAGCCAGACACTCCTGATGCTCCCAGCTGTCTCTCTTTCTCTCACTACACATTCCCAAAGGTCTCTGTCTCTCTTGGAGCAGAGTTCAGTGTCAAGAAAAAAGATAGAAAAGTAGCCAGTCCCAGTGCTATCTGCCATATCTCTATCTTTTGCTCTATACTCACACTATTCTCTGTCTTCATCTCAGCACAGTTTAGTTTCCTTATCAATGTTTAAACCAGCCACATGCAAAAGAAAAAAAAAGAACAAAAACACTAAAGTGCTATTAGCTTATCCCCATCTGACATTATTATTTTTTTTAAATATAATGATTATGAAGTGGGGAGGCACTCACCCAGAGCTGCAGTAATACAGAAAACTACAACTATAAAGGCATATTGGGATAAAGGTCCTAAATCAAAACAAAACAAATAAACCTGTCAAGTTCCAGCAGGCAGAAGAAATACTTTCTCACAAACTGATCTAAATATTTGTATTTTAACACATTTAAACATGTTTACTTTATTTCTTACACACATTTAAAAAAATGTTATAAGCCCAGTAACACATGCCAGGGTGTTCATTGTAGTAGATTACGGTACTTGCTAGGTGGTTGAAGGCACTTGGCCTGTGACCTTATGCCTCACAGTGCACCCGGGACATGAAATGACCTAGAATAATGCATACCATTTCACTGTTACAGCTTACTTAATTTACTGCAGTAATAGCTTAAAACATTAGCCCTTTGACAAAAAGTATAGAGCTAAGAGCCCACCACTTAGTAGTACTCTGCATATCTCCTACCGTACTGCATATAACAGCTGAAAAAATGTGCAACAATTAGGCCTCAGACATTGCCAGGGCAGGGTACCCAGAAGAAGTCTGAGCATTTCTTAATGTGCTGCAATAGTATCTGACACAATTAGCACTCCTTCACAAAAGCGCAGGGCGAGGCCCCCACCGGTGCCACCAACCCAGTAGAAATTTACTACCTGAAGCCAGTCTCCAGGGCCTCAAGTTCTCTTTGGCACTTTAGTCCTGGTCTCTGCAGTAGGACCCTAGGCTTCTGCAGCAAAGTTTTTAATTTCTACAACTTGAATTGTCAGTTTATGTGGCAATATGCAGTCCTGCTATTGAGTAAAATATGATGTACTGTCATCAATGACATTGCATGCTGAGCATAGAGGAGGGGACTCAGACTGTACAAGGAGAAGAAGGGAGCCACACTCTGTAGAAAAACTGCACATTTTCATAAAAAATAACCAAGAACAGTGAATTCCATGGCATAACATATATTCTGGGGCAAGATGCAACTTCTGTGAAAAATTACTCAACTGTGGAATTGTGGAATTCAAGGGGCCTTGCCTATCTCTAAAATATAATACAAACTGTAGACTTGGGGATAAGGTAAAATGAGACAAAACCTGAACTAGAATACAAACAAAAACAAACAGTACCCTAGGGTGCTACAATGAAACACCCATGGTGCTTGCACCACTGTAACTAGTACACTAAAGCTTTGTTTTTCTTCGCTCACTCAGGGCTTGGTTCTGCCTACCTAAAGTTTAGTTGTTATGTTTGCTTGCACGCATGCACAAGAAACATATTGTGACAGCTTGCTGGAGTTGTGGGTTGTAGAGGCGTGGCAGTGTTGTGGCGAATGGCAGCAGCCCCTTTTGGGGCTGGTCTCTGCCGCACCAATAGAGGAGCAAGCTGTCGATGACAACAGTTAATAAGCATGCCACTATGCTCAAAGAAATTGACCACTGCAATCAGGTAACGCACCATCATTAAACAATCAACTGGGTTTGCTTGCGGGGCAATTCCTGACTGCAGCAGCTAATTAGAGTTGCATTGTCTGGTGTCCCCTTTCCAACAAACATGGCGGCAGCTTGTCCGTCGACCTCTCACAGTCCCCATGGAAGTCGACGGACAGCCACCGCCTCTCACAGTCCCCATTACAGTCAACGGGGGTGACCAATCCCCCTGTCAGCATTCCCCCTCCCAGTTCATTTGTCAACAGGGCACGATACCCCCATTCTGTTGTGTGCTGAGGGGTGACAAATCCCCTCAGCTCATGCACCCCAACATTCTGCCGACAGGGGTGCCCAATCCCGTCGACTAGACACCCCAAAAACACTCAGGTGGCATGCTGGGAGCCCACCCAGCATGCCAAACCACAAAAGCAGAAAACCTTTCCGCATTGTTTTAAATTTTTTGTTTCCTGTAAAAGAAAAACAGTCCCTCATTGAGTCTGGTGCCCTTCCCTCAACCCGCAGCCACCCTCTGTGCACCCCACCTCCCCACACCTCCACCTAACCCCATACTTACCTCCGGAGCCCGACGCGACGATCTTCGGTGGACCAGGAACACGTCTGCACTCTTCAAAGCCGACCGCGAACTGAATAAATGGCGATAAGCTGTATAATGGCATAAATGGTTTTTTTTCAACTTGTGTGGATATCTTGCCCATTTTTCTGAATTTTTGCACCAAATTTTCAACATGGGATTCTTAGGACCCCATTTCAAGAACCCAGAGACTGTCATCTGGTTATTCGGTCTCAAAAGGTGATTTTGCGGTCACTGTGCGAAATCACCTTTTGGGACTGATTAACAAAGTGACAGTGTCACTGTTCATGAGGTGGGCTCTCACAAAGCCTATGTTGAAAATTTGGTTACAAAAGTCCATGAAATGACTGTGTTACGGGCGTGCATTGCACAGTTTCCATGCAGCCTTGTAACTTTGCGAATTTGCAATATTTTCACTCCAGAAAATATTACAAATTCATGAAGTTACGATGGTTTGTAAACACGCCAATCTCCCCTTGTAACACAGTCATTTTTTGGACTTTTGTCACAAAATTTTCAACATAGGCATTTTAGGAACTCGGAACAGGAACAGTGTCACTGTAATTTTCTTAATCTGTCCCGAACACTGATTTCCCACAGTGACCGCACTATTCTGCATCAGAAGTGTGAAAACACATTTCAGCCAGGATGTAAAAAATGACAGCTGTACTGTTCATAAGGAGGTGTGAAAAAATGCCAATGTTGAAAATCGGGTGGCAAAAGTCCATAAAATGACTATATTATGAGTGTGCATTGCGCAGTTTCCACACACACTCGTAACTTTACAAATTTGTAATATTTCCACTCAAAATTTTCAACATTGCCCATTTTGCACATCTGCTTATGAACAGTACAGCTGTTATTTTTTACATCCTGCTCAAAAAGTGCTTTCGCACCTGTGGCGCAAAATGGTACAGTTGCTGTGCGAGTTCAAGCTTTGGAACAGATTAATGAAATCTCAGTGCCACTGTTCATGAGGGGAGGTCCCAAAAAGCCTATGTTGAAAATTTTGAATGAAAATACCAGCAAATGCCCAGGGCATTAGGGTTTCCAACTGTTAATACCCCACCCTGTACAGACAGACAGGCATCGAGGGTGAGGCTTGGGGTTCTTGGCCATAATGCTCACACCATTCCACCCCCACCCTGCAGCCACTGATCGGCATTGAGGTGTGCCTTGGGGTCTTTGACCCTAACGCTCACCTCATTCTCCAATACTGCACCCATGTCACCTTATTTCCTTAAGGAATGGGGTGAGTGTAAGAGCTGAAGACCCCAAGGCACACCGTGACACCTGTCACTGTCTGTAGAGAGGATTGAGGTAGAATGGCATGAGCGTTATGGCCGACCCAAAGGCACATCCCAATGCCTGCCAGTTTCTGCAGGGTAGGGGTGGGGGTTGGCGTTAGTTCAGTACTTCATTGCCATTCCTATTATGCGTCTCTCTAACTCCTGCACTACCAATGCCAATATCAGCAAGCAAACATTCAGCATTTACAAATGCTTGTTCTTCCTGCAGCAAGTGTCCTAGCCTTCAAACTCCCTCACAACATTGACCACAATAATACATTTGCTAGCTAGCAGCACTTGAAAGTGCCTTTGACTTTCAGATTGTTGTTTTTTTTTTTTTCAAAATTCTTTTTTTTCTACATGTTTCCCCTCTTCCTCTCATGATTGAGCTGTCTTCTCCATTCAGCAGCTACTGCTAGGGTGAGTCAGAAATGCTGAAAAGAAGGACGTGCCCCTGATTGTGCAATGACACACAGGGGCCATCCTAGGGGTCATAGAGCACAAGGGGGTTGTTCCTTTCCTGTGTGTCTTTCTTCAATTTGTTTTTCATTTCAAATAACAAACAGAAACAAGCCATTGACCCACAATTTAAGTTTGGTGTTTGGTTTGCCTCAAAATAAATGATGGGGGAGTAATTTTCTAAATGAATCACTCACTATCCCTACTTTAAAGTTAGACTTGACAAGTACTATCAAGAATGAGATGTTACAGGCAAGTATTTCAGTTGGGCTGGTGAGGAAAGAGCTTGAAAGATTAAAAGTCTTCTTTTGTTACAAAAATTAAATTTTGAGATAAGTATAAAAAAAAGTATTAGCAAGTTAAAGAATTATAAGCACTGATACTGTTTAAAGCAGATTTATTTTTTTTAACTTTATTTTGAAATGTTTTTCTGATAAAGCCATGCAATCCACATTATTTGACATCCTGCTATTTTCTGACTATATCAGATCGCATGGACACCCAGTCATGCACCATGGCTCAGGGAAACTAGTTTATGGTGTTTGAAAATGTCAAAATCTGGTTTTAAAACATGGGCTTTTCATACAGTGTTTGAAAAAGTTAAAATAAAGGAATAATGCACAACAGGGTGTATGTGGTGCTGGGACAACATCACGCCTTGGGTGGTTGGGCACGAGGCTGCAGGCTGAATCTAATACTGAAGACATGATGTTATCCCAGCATGACACACACCCTGGAGTACATTATTCCCAGCACTGGGAGATGAGCACATAGTTGTTCAGTATGCTTTTCTGGTGAAACTCTTCAATAAATAAATAAATTATACAATGGCTGGTTTGTAAAAGAAATAAAAAAAGATGAAAAAGTATGTTTAAAGTACTGTATAGCAGTTTATATTCACACCCTTTATATTTAGCGCTCCAAGCACACACACATATTCACTTCCTCTTATTTTCACTTGTGGAACACTAGTGCTGCTATGTATAGTGGTCTACCTAATATTCACTGTCTTTTTATTTTCACTCTAATGTGGAACCAGCAAATATAGTGAAAATAAAATGACAGTGAATATTTCCTGTAATACAGTAGTTTTTTTGTCATTTTTTTGTATGGGTAGGCATATTTTATAAAAAACAATAATGATGATTTATTGTTTTAGCCAACAGGTGGCGTTGATGTGTCTTTTCGTGTGGCTGTGCAGTCCTCACTGGAAGTTTTGTCAGTGTTGTTGCCAGTCTTTGTTAATCTATCCTATTTTATTGCTGTTCATGTTTTCTTTTGTCACAATTTGGAGTTTGTGTTTCTGTTTCCGTGTCTCGCTCTTCATGTTGCTGCTGTCACAAATTGCGAATTGGAGATTTCACACCCCGCTTTGTCAACCGCTCGCCCGCTGCTATGAGGATGTTTGGTATGCAAGGGGAAGGAGGTAGGGAGAATGTATCTTCTTTTATCACTTTTGAGTTTCTGTTTCTGTGACTGGCCCTTCATGCTGCTGCAAAGTGAGAATCAGAGATTGCATCCCCCCTGCCACTTCAACCGCCTGCCCATTGCCACTTCCATGTGGATGTCTGGTATGCAAGAGGGAGGTAGTATGGAGAATGTAACTGGATGCTTTTACATGATTCAGTTAAACAAATAAGATTAGAAGGTGACTTGAGTGAGCGAAACCCGAAGCAAGAGAGTGTTACAAAAAGAGCCATGCGTTGACTGTTTAAAGACATGCTTGCTTAGTTGCTCATTCTTGACTGGGCGAGCTCTGTGGGCGAACTGAGTCATAATGGGTTTCACTTCGGTCTTTAAACATGGAAAATAAACTTTGGGGATTTGAGGGCTAATGTGTGAGTGTTGTGCGGGTGGTTTTGGCAGGTTTCTCTGTTGTGTGAGGGAGAAATTTACACTGTTGTGTAGACGACGGAAATTGAGTTTTTGACTCTGGTTGAGAATGCTGCGTTTACTGATTTTTTTTTCATGTGATTTGGTCATGTGTGTGCTGGGACTAGATCCATGATGCTATGCTGGGATAACATCACGGATCCAGGTCCAGACTGACCAATCAGAGCCCGGCATTCTTTCTTGCCATTGTATAATAAGTGTTTAAAACATAGGTATCTATTTATGGGGAAGCCTAGCAATACCTTCCATTGCTTTATTGACTACTGTAGATCCCATGGTTACCTGTTAAGTAGGAATAGAACTAAGAGTCCCACACCCAAGTGTAGGGCTGGTCCCAATTTGCACTTTGTGTGCAAAAACATTATTTTTTTTTACAGTTTACTGCAGCATAGTAGATTAAAACTCCAGTCGGATGTTTGTTGGTCCTGTTGTTTTATTGGAGTTAAGTATACTCCTCTTGGACTGTTATTGGCCCAGAAAGGACAGTGGGATAAGCAAACAAAAGATCAGAGTTCATAAGAACTGTAGCATGCACTGTAGGCTGTTGAATCTTCCACTGCTGCAGCCCTGCACTGATGTCAACTGCAGGTGATTCTGGGATTTTCAGTTACAGAAAATGTCAGCTTGCAGGTCAGCAGAATAACTCAGTAGCAGCCTATGTGGGCAAGTATTATTGAGCTGCTCAATATGAGCGACTCAGTAATACCTCTCCCATGTAGAGTGAGTAGGGAAGAAGAGCTGTGAATACCTATAGCGAATGTAGCACTGAGGGATACGCACTACACTCACATGACAGAGGATAAAAGGATTGATTTGGCCAAGCCTTGAAAAGCTGGCCATATGGTGTAGTGGCTTGAGCCACTGCTCCTGGAGCCTGTGGTGCTGGGTTCAGATCTTGGTGCAGGCAATTGTTTTGCTTCCAGGGGGAGTTTCTATATTTTCTAAGTCTGCTCCCACTGGAGTTGAGAATTCTTATTTAGGAGGGTGCGGGGGGCAAAGCCCCCCACTTAAAAAAAGAAGTAGTGCATATATTTAGAGGACCGTCTCTGTTTGCAGTGGTCTGTGTAAAAGGAAGTCGCCTTTTTGTCGCGGGTGATTGTTTCATCACTCTAATGAGTGGCACGATTAGGGACTCACCCTTATCACATAAAACCGAATAACTCTGATATAGTCTACTACGCTGCAGTAAATACTAAGTAAAAAAGAAAGGTTTTGTAGACTAAGTGCAAACTGGGACCAGCCCCACACTTTGGTGTGTGGCTTTTAGTGCTGACTGTTCCCCTTTAAGTTATAATCCAAGCATGATTTGTTCTATGGTAGCATTTTAGAAATGAAAGTTGATGATGCTGCAGGTGGAGTGTGTGTGTTATCAAGTGGAGGATATTCTGGTAAGTGCATGACATTTTCAGTGTAACATGCAAACTGATATCAAAGGGATGTTTGGTTCAGTTTGATATTTCTGCACCAGCCTCATTTGCAAAAATAGATTCAACTACTGTATTTACAGTACTACAGTACCTTGAAGAGCTAAGTGTTATCCGAGCCATATGTTCAGGCTTGAAATAGTTAAGTACAATGGGCCCGATTCTAGAAGCATCCATACTCATGTCGCATGTTGCGAGATGCGAGGGGTGCAGTTGCGACATGGACCCTGCGCCCGATTCTATAAGGGGCAGAGTCCCTGCGACTAAGTCCTGCAACTTGTGACAAACCCACATGTACACCAAATGAAGGGTGTATCTGAAGGGCTTGTCACAAGCCACAACCCCGGACATGAAGGGCACAAGTGCTCCCCCAACCCTTGATCCCCAAATGCATTATTTAAAGCCCTGCAGGGCTACTCACACCCCCCAAATCCCTGATCCCCAAATGCATTAATCAAAGCCCCACAGGGCTACTCACGCCCTTCCCCAGCCCCGATCCCAAATGCTAGCCACCCGCAAATGGCACATCCTGTAAAAATAGACATAGAAATAAATATACAAAACCCTAACCTGTAATCTCTGGTAGTCTAGTGGCCTCCCACCCGGCAGGTGCCAGAACACCCTCAGGCCACTAGACTACCAGAGATTACAGGTTAGGGTTTTGTATATTTATTTCTATGTCTATTTTTACAGGATGCTATTTACTGGGTGGCTAGTATTGAGATTGGGGCTGGGGAGACTGTGAGTAGCTCCTACTGGGGTTTAATTAATGCATTTGGGGATCAGGCTTGGGGTATGAGTATTCTGCAGGTTATTTTTATAAGTACTGGGATCAGAGTATGCTGTACCTGCAGGGCTATTTTACATGTACTGGGGTCAGGCATGCAGCAGCCTCTGTGGGGCCATATTTTACAAGTACTAGGGGTTGGGACATGCTGCAGCCCTGTGGGGCTTTTTGGTATTGGGGTGACATGGATAGACCTATGGAGCATTAGCATGTTTCTTCTGGGTTGGGCATTGGGGGGACAGAATTAGCCCTATGGGGCTTTTGTTTTTTGGGGTCAGGGCAGTGTTGGGAGGAGGGTGGCATACCATTGGGGATGGGTAGGCTGCACATGCAGGCGCAACCTCTGAAGGCGTACATAATTCGTAGCTACATGGTGTAACACGTTGACAGTTTTCCCCCGAGGGTTGTTGGAGAATAGCGCCCTGGGGGACTTTGTTGCTGCCCTTCCAGAACAGAGTGCAGCTGCTGCCATAAATCTCCTAGCACCATGTCACAGGGGGTTTAAGGTGTAACTAGTGGCATAAGTCCACTTTGGGGCAAGCAGCCTGCAGCATGTCGCAGACTGCTTTGCAGAATACCATATGTCGCAACTGCTGGTGTAACTTGCTACTTGCACCATTATGTTTTGCACAAGTCAAGTTATACTAGACATACCCTTTTGAGAATTGGGCCCATAGTCTATAAATGCACTTATAAAAACACTACATTAAACTAAACTATTCCTGATATACAGTACACTGCAGCAGTTATCTGTAACAAAAGCTTATAAAGATTTTTTCTTCTCTTTTTACAAAGCACAGTTATCTGATGACTCCTATGAATAATGAGGGGTTAACCCATGACAGGGTATGGGTTTACTGAGCATTAATCCATGCCTGGGGGGGTTGGAGTCACCAGGTGAAACCAAGTCACTTCAACCACCCAGGCATGGATTAATGCTCAGTAAACCATACCCTGGAGCGGGTTAATCCTCTTATAACATGGATAATATTATATTAGAGTTTTACTTAAAGAAATAGTAAAATAAAGCCCTGTGGACATGCAACTGTGGGTATATCAGGGATTAATCAATGGTCAGGTGACCTGTTTGGACGAATCAGAAGACAGTATTTTCAGAACCCATGTTATAAATGATACTAATGAGCTCATGATTTCTTACATGGATCAAATAAATGCATTATTTATTTATTATCTGAAATTCTCTTCTGTTTTCAGAAAATATGTGGAACCAACTATCCACTGAGTATCGCCTTCATTGTGGTGAATGAGTTTTGTGAACGCTTCTCCTACTATGGCATGAAAGGTAGGTGGAGTTAAGATTTTACATGCAATGCTCACAAAGCGTTTACCTTCCTTGCCTATTGTTGTGCTGCCAGTTTAAAAAGCTAGTATGCCATCAAGCAGCAAATTTAAAACAATACCAACTTTTAAGTGTTCCATTCCTATTTCTTGTTCCTGAAGTATTTTCTCCTTAAGCTGGTAAGACAATTTTTAGCTGAGAGTATAAGATGTAATATATTCTGAAATCTGAAATATTTTCTTCTGCCAGCACATGGTCCTTTACTCTTGATCTAATCCTATTTCATTTAAAAGAGAAAACTATTTAGCGAAATGACCCAACCGTCTGATGGATAAACCTCCAATTTGGGGTTTCACAAAAAAAAAAAAATTATTACTACCTTTCAGCCGCTCTAATTAAGTTTGCAAATCCTCTTGAATATAAATAATGGACATGTGGCATGGTACCTTTTCAAATATAAAGAGTGACTCCATGCTGCTCACTTGTATGCATTCAGTTTAAACGAGCAGCATGGATCTGCTCTCTATATTCAACATGGCACCATGCAGCGTGGCCATTATTTAAATCCTGGAGGATTTTACAAACCTAATTAGAGCTGCTGAAAGGTAGTAATATAATCTGTTTTCTTGTTGATCCCCAAATTGTGTGGGAGGTATCCATCAGGTGGTATGGTTGTTTTGCTAAGAGATGTTCTCCTTTGCTGTGTTTTGCTTCACAACTATTTCTCTGCCATTTTGTCTATCGTTAATCTTTCTATTTATTCTGGTAAAATATGGTTCCTGACTCTCTTAACGTAGCTATAGTGACTCGGTGCCTTAAGAAAGACCCTCTTAACCCCTCCTCTGTCTCTCTTACTATGACCAGATTTAATTCTTTTCCCAAGTAAAACAATGGAACAAGCTGTCCATTTTCATATTTTCACCTATCATTCTTTCCGTTATATTCTTGACCCTTACAATTCAGATGCTTACTGTTTTCATACTACTGAAGCTGCTCTTTTTAGAATGGTTAATGATCCCCTTCTTGCCTCAAATAAGTAAAGATGCCCTATGTAGTTTTATTCTCCTTGATCTTAGTGCTGATGTTTATACTACTGATAACTCTGTTCTTCTTTAGTAACTTTTGCAAGTGTCTTTGGCTCCTTGCGGTCTTGGTTTAGATCTTACTTCTCTCCTTGCTGCTTTGTTTTTTGTTACTAAATTTATTGTGTTACAGTGGCAACAAATGTTCCTCTCCCTCCTATCCTGTACTTTATGTTGTTCCTCAAGGCTCAGCTCTTGACCCACTTATTCTCTCTACTCCTGCTTGGTCATCTAAGATCCAAATTAGATACTGGATTTCTCCTGTATGATAATGATATTCCATTTTACTTTTTCTTTGATTTTCCCCCTTTCAGTTTTTGTCCTCTCAATTTCTCTTCTTGCTCTGATCTTATTAACACTTGACTACAATCTAACCTTTCTTCAACATAAGTTCTCCAAAACCAATGTTCTGTTCTTGGGCATATCTAGTGTCCTCAATTGTATCTCAGTGAACACCTTCTTACTTAATTAAAAAATTTCATTTTCCTCTAGAGTCAAAACTGTAGTGGATGACAGTGATCCTGAAATCACTTTCAATGCTCACATCTTCCCGGTAAAATACCTACTTTCAGTTCTGTTTTAATTCACACTTACTGTACTACACTGCCACACCCTACTATTGCTGAAACTCTCATCCACATTTTCGACCCATCTTGCCTTGATTATTGCAATTCTTAGTTTGTTGTCCTCCAACACATCTCCTTCAAACATGTAAAATATTTGCAGAATGCTGCTACCTTTTCTAATGTATGCCGCGAAATGTGAACACGCCTCTATCCATCCATCCTCAAAAACTTACACTGGCTCCCTCTCTCTATTTGTATTCAATAAAGGTTTGCATTGCTGTTTTTAAACTATTTATAGTCTTGCCACATCCTACCTCTCTAATCTTTCACTATGCCTGCATACCACTTTATACAGCATGTACCAGTCCCACAGGATCACTTTCTGATCTAATTTACTCTGCCTATGGAGCTACTTCACCAGCCAGGTCAGGGAGCATGTTAGAGGCCAAAGCACTAAGTGCACACCAAGGGGGTTTCATAGGTTGCTCAGGGAGAGCCAGGCCAGAACACCTATGTATACCCTTTCATGTCCCACAGGAGTTGTGGGGTGGGTGAGGGGTGAGGGTTGACTCTCATATGTCATCTAAACACCTGCACCCAGGCCTGGTCCATTGTATGGAGGGCTGCCAGGAGCAAGAAGCATCCCTATTGCATTTTATATGTTTATTTATGAAGAGGTAGTATAGCATAGTGGTAAGAGGCAGTATAGCATAGTGGTTAAGGGCACTGAGCTGCACATCTGGAGACCTGGGTTTGAATCCCATCAGCTTCCACTTGCATACTGTGTGACCCTGAGCAAGTCACTTAACTTCCTTGTGCTCCCAGGAAACAAGCTCTTGCTTAATGTGCCTTTCCTGGTTAAACAATTTCCCCTTTCCCCATTTTTTTTTTAAATTCCTCTAAAGATAAATGGACAGGCAGTCCTGAGCATGGACTGCTTCATCCCGTCAATCCCAGTTCATGCAGAATAGAGGATCCAGTGGTGTCAGTTCATGGAATTTTAATTGTTTGTGGGCTCCTCCTTGTTCCGCGCCCATGCAAGGGGACTGCCAAGGATTTTGAATGCTGCCTGTGAACCCCTGCTCATGAAACTGAATGGGGTTGCAGCAGGTCTATGCAGGCTAGGAAAAGGGAAGATCAGAACCCAATGGCACCTGGGAGCAGTGGAGGGCCACCTCTCAAGGAAGGTCACTGGGATCTTTGAAGACCCACTCCCATCACCAGTACACAAGGGAGGAAGAAAATATATAAGTTAAACTGCACTGCATTGCTTTATGTGAGCAATAGGCCTAGGCAGTTAATTATATTTGTAAACCAGCCCCGAGTTATGTTTTGAGTAAATAGTAGTGGTCATCAGGAGGACAGGGTCTGGCAAGAGCTGGGGTCAGTAAGTCTCCAGAATGAGGCAGAGCATGGTAGTCCATTTCTTTGGGCCATTAGCACTATCAGTGTGATCATATGATCAAAACTTTTAAATACTGTAAAACAGGTAATAATTAATGCAAAAAAATTATCGCTATGTTCGCGCTTTTGGAAATAGCACGAACAATATATTTTTATTTATTTATTTTATTTATTGTAGAGATCAGATTTACAACCTTTGAGTCAAAGACTTGTTTACAAAGGTACCTCGTCAAAAAAGGGGGGGGGGAGACAACAAAAGTGTGAGGTTAGGACAGGGAAATGATGAAACAGGTTAGATACATAAAAAATATACACTTGGAGAGAGCAGACAGCGAGGTTGCGCTGGATTAAACTTGTGGAAGGTACTAACATTGGTAAGAACAACAAGAGGCTCAATTTGACAGCAAGTCACAAGTTAATAGGTACTAACATTGGTAAAACAATAATAGATACATTATTCATAATTGAGCATGTCCAAGCTAATATGTAGATATATAAGACCGGTGGGCGAGGGGCTTGAAAAAAGGTTAGCTAAGGGACCCGGCATAGAGGCAGTAGGGACAGTGGGAGCAGCTACAAGCATTTACAACATCGGCTGTCAATAATATGCTGGCGAAGGGCAATTTTAGCAGCCAATACCAGGGATCTTGGAGATAGTTTCAGGAAGGAGTTAAACCAGGACGGGCTTGGTGATGGAAAGATCTTTGGTATGCAGAGGTCCGCTCTGGGAATGTTGAAGGTGGCTGCCGGCGTACCGGGTTGGCAGGGACCTAGCAGCCCGCTGCAAAGGTCCAGAGACCCCAGGAGGGCAGAGACCTGACAAGGATTTTTTGACCAGTAGGCAGGTTTGATAAATCAGTCTTTCCTCAAGAGTGAGTATTTTTGTGCCGGAGTATAGCAAACAGGTGTGGGTTCTGCTGTGGGCACCGATATGACAGCAACATATACTGTATGTGATTTAAAAATAACCGTATTTTATTAAGTGCACGTTAAAAAGTTAAAGAGAAACATTAAGCATAGTACAAAAGCAGGCCAATCACATTACAGACAACAGAGATAGCTGCTGTGCCCGCCACCATGAGTGAATTCTCACCATGGATAAAGGTTCCAAACTGGCTAGAACGTACTGTTGCTGGCAGAAGTATTTGTGGCTGCAAAAAAAATAAAAGACTAATAAAAAAACAATGAATCTTCTTAATATGTGCTGATCTGTTATCAGCATAGTGTACCATTTAGTAAAAAGCCAAGATTAAAGTGACATCCTTCCAACTGAATGTACTGAGCAGAACGCAGCCTGGGCATCCTGCTAACCAGTTCTTAAGTATGCATCAAGCCTTTACATGAACTGAATGACCTGAGGTTAGCAGCTTACTTGCATTGGCCTTGTTTGAATGATTACTGGAGAACCTCCCTATGTTTATACTATTCTCCGATCCCCAGTTTGCTTAAAAATAGAACTGTAGTAAATGGTAAACCACGTTGAATGTTTTTCTAAAAAGTGATTGCAGTTTCACATGGGTGCTGTTTGGATGATTACTGGAGATCCTCCTTATATTTATATTGTTCTCTGATCACAAGTCCACTTAAAATTAGAATGTCCATCCCACGAACTTTAGTTGACAGTCTGCAGTGCAGGACACTGAGGGTGCAAAATTAATAAATTGCAGTATTTATCAGTTTTAGTTAAGACTAATACAGAAGGGATTTTCCAGATTAGAAGAGGGAGGGATATGAGAGGGCACCAGCTGAGATTGGAGGTGGGAAGATTCAGGACGGACATCAGGAGACATTTTTTCATAGAATGGGTGGTAGACAAGTGGAATACTCTGCCCGAGGAGGTGGCATGTTTATATACCTCTCAACCTTTTGTCACTGAAATGAGGGACAAGAACACTGAAAATGAGGGACCATGAGAAACCATGAGGGACCATGAGTGATACTGACCGTTATAATGTGGGACATATCCTCAAACATGGACATGAAAGTTCATAACACTGTGGAAACAACTGTGTTTACTTGTACACCATTTATTTTTGATTTACCATCTTAAAATATTATGAATTTCTTCTTTAAAGTCTGCATTTACAGTACATTCTTTGTGTGGGAAGCACCTTTTCCATGAGGGATGGATGAGAAACATAACAATTTTGGGGTATTAGGGTATAAAATGAGGGATGTCCCTGTTAATCAGGGAGAGCTGAGAGGTATGAGTGTCATGCTGGAAGGGAGGCACTCGCAGCCAGATGAACTATAATATTTTTAGGAGATCATAATGCTGATGTACTAATTATTTTTTGTTGCCACTTGCTGGCACAGTAGACATGGGCTAGCACAGCTGCCCAGGGTAATGCTTGCCCAGCCTGGGAGAGTGCCACTGCACAAATGGTCTTGGATTTGCCAGGGCTCCAGAGAGCCCAAAAATGGGAGACATGGTTAATTTTGAGTAAATCAGCAGCTGCAGAGGGCGGGAATCCTGAAATACAAAGGTGTACAGTGTTGTATCGTGGGTGTAGGATATGCTGTATGTGATTGTACACACTTAATGATGACAATGAACAGAGATGACATGAATGAAGTGAGGGTAATGCCTTTGAAGCTGTGTGAGACCACTGCTGTAAATAAACATGCATTCTACTGTACTTGATCCCAGCTCACAGTGGACATTTGTTTGTAAGTGGTCTCATGTTCATGGTACCCCAGCATCTTCATTGGTTGACCCTGGTCCCCATTCACCTTGCCCAGAGGTGGAAAGGTACAGGTAATGAGAGAGGTACAGTTTTCATGGAATAAGGTGGGTGCCTTTCTGGGTGATTGTGGAGAACATCAGACCATCTTATGGCACACTCTATGCTTTTGCAGCACACTCTACTCCATGTCAGCCTGTATTTTTTTTTATTAGTTTATTTGATTTGGGGGGCTCCCCCCCCTCAACAACCCCATGTTAAAAAACAAGGGTATGTGTGTGAGGGGTGAAGCCTCTCAACTGAAATAAACTGGCAAAACTGAAATCAACAGCAAGCACACAATTAAAGTAGCATAGTAGAGCTACAGTAGAGCATTAATTATGCTATATTCATAGCTTTGTGCTACACTAATAGTAGTGGTCCAATATTCTTCACAATCGACCACTTCTGAGCAGATGTGCCACCATATACCTATAGATACGGGGGGGGCGGGTGCCCAGCCCTTATAGGTAGCAGGCTTGTTTGGTCTCAAAACTGGCAAGAGGGTTATGAAAATATATTTAAAAGACCAAATCCTTGCAGTGGAGACCAACATGGTGCTTATACATTAATGCCCTGCAGAATACTGTATTGAGGGTCCTTTGTTGGCAGTCCATGAGAGTCAACGTTTCTATTATTACGGGGGGGTACATTTACAACTGTGCTACAATTGAAATGTTAATGGCATATTAACTAGCCATCTTATAGCATCTTCTAAACAATATTTTAAAAGGGCTTTTCAAGACAATGAATTAGATAATTGATGTGTACATACTTCATGCAGACAGGTGCAGCTGCCGTTCATGGTCCAGCAACCTATACACAGCCCTGGACAATTGCATATGTTACTGATTTGTTAAAAAAGAAAGGAGACTGTTGGCCAGAAAGGGTGAGGGGAGGGGTGTTCTCCTCTTTTTAAAGAGTGCATTTAGACATCCACTGAACATAAGCAGAACAATGGACTTTGATTAGTCAACATCTCAACCGAAGGAGGACCCCCTCCAACAGTGTAGTCTTCCCCCTCCCCCATACTGGGTATGAACCCAAGTCTATTTCTAAGAAGCAGCAGTGCAACAAACAAGGTTTTATCAGAAAGCTAGTTTCAGCTACAGTTAACAAAAATATTAGCATGCATGTAAAATCTACTTTTTAGGTACCTCCTATGCTGTGCACCTTAAGTCTTTTTTTATGTTCTTGATCATAACCCTTGCCATTGTCATGCCTATAGTGTTATTTCTAAGCTAGATGTGATACCCATCATTTCCTTCTTGAGAAAAAAACTCAATTAAAATAATGTCAGTGACAGTGGCTCAGCAGGTAGCACACTCACCTCTGATGTTGGGAAATCAGAAGGCTGTGGGTTCTATCCCCACACCAGGCACTTGGGTTAATATTCCAATACTGACACTCCTGAGGTGTCATCTCTCAGATGAGATGTTAAACCGAGGTCCCATCTGCCAGTTCAGGTGGATATTAAAGGTCCCATGGTACTTTTCGAAAAGACTAGGGGTGTTTTTTATTAAAACGTACAATACTGTATACAAAACAACAAATAATGATACAATTAAAGCATGACAAAGAGTACATAAAAAAAGGAAAATCTAAGAAATATATCTCAATCCTATGGAACTAATAACCCTAAAACTATAACTATTCAGTCATAAAGTTTATATTAACATCTATAGGATTCCAAATGTTCATTAAATGGTTATTTCCTGTTCTTTAAATCTCAAAGGCAAGGAACTCATTTAAATGTTATGAAAAAAGTAATACCTTTCCACCATGATTTAGTTACTTGTAGACCATATTTCTCCTCCTCCTCCTCCTTATCCAAAACATTTTTAGTGCCTTTTCACATAATACCTCAAAGACCATGAAAGGCATTTGTTGTTGTCGAAGCACCCATTGTACTCGGGCGTTCCATAAATAATATTTAAGAACTGCAGAAAATACAGAAAAAGTCCCCATATTGTACTTTAATAACCTATTGGTAAAATCCTCCAGAATTAATGCCTCTTATGTTAGGTTTTGTAGCCATGGTAGTTTCCACACCGTGGCTAAAAAAAAAAAAAGGTTACGAGAATAAATACAGTAAAGTGCTAAATGTTCCATAGATTCTTCCGGGGCTCCACACCCCGAGTAGGGACATGATCACTCTTCCACTGGTTTATGTTTATTATTTCCTCTGAGTCTCGTAGAGTCTCCCATGGGTACTTAGCCAAATTAGTTCCCACATATGTTCAGGAATTCGTTTTTCATTTAATAGTTTTAGTACTTTGCCTTGTTTTTGTGGTCGATAATTTTTAAATTCAGGATTAGAATGGCCTACCTTATCCAGGATGTGCTGGTAAAATTGTGGTCTAGAAGATGCCAGAAACAGGGGTTTAGAAATATTCTATTTATACAACTTTTGGACCATGGATTTCATTGCCTCAGGTATTAATAATGATGCTGAGAATTTCAGTGGGGGTCCACCCATTTTGAAACAAAATTACTCCAATTATTCAAAAGCCATTTATTGACTAGGGTGTTTGACATGGTCCATAGAATTTCTATTGAATAAACCCAAAATAATGAATGAAAGAAAGTGACAAGGTCTGTCATTCCCAGTCCTCCCTTCTCCCATGGTAGGTAGGTAGGTGAATCCCCTTTTAACAGGGTTACGATAGCTACCCCACAACATATTAAAGAACATACTATACAGCTTTGTCTCCAAAGATAATGGTAGCGGAAAAATTGTTCCAATGTACATTAAGCTGGGAATTAAAACTTTCTTTATAATAAGAATTCTTTTTAATTTGGGCAATTTCCATACCTTCCAGGTATTAACCTTAACCTCACAACTCTGTAAGACATTCATCCAATTTGTATAGGCTAAGTCTTGGGATTCAAATGTGATCCCCAAAATTTTGACTGGATCTGCTGTAACGGGGAAGTTCCCCACCATGGGGAAGAGCACCCTCTGAACCCAACATTATCACCTTACATTTTTATACATTTAACTGAGCTCCTGATGCTACTGAGAAGTACTGTATTTCTTTGCTGGCTTCTATAATACTATTGGTGTCTTTGAGAAGAATACAAGTGTCATCCGCATAGGCCAAGATTTTGACTTCATCATCATGAAAGTCTCCTTTCAAACCTTGTACTGTCAGGTTAAGCACAATTTTTTGTATAAGAGGACTGAGGGAAAAAATGCAGAGCAAGGGGCTCAGGGGGCATCCCTGGTGAACCATCTCATATAATACTCTCCGGACCTATGACCCCTTTTATATATGGATTCCATTTGGTGTTATGATACAGCATTTTTATTTTATTAATAAAAGGTAGGGGAATCCCATAGGCCTCTAATGTACTAAAAAGAAAATGGTGATCAACTTTATCGAACACCTTCTTTTGATCAAGGTATATAATCCATCCTGTATGTTGCCATTTATGGTACTATTCCCAAATTTCTCTCAGTATGATTAGGGGTTGATGAATGGATCTCTTGGGCAAGCTACCGTATTGAAGGGGATGTATTATGTTATCTGCTAGCTTCCTCAATCTCAGGTGTAATATTTGTGAAAGTATTTTGAAATCTCCATTTAACAGGCTGATTGGTCTCCAGTTCTGAAGAAGAGACCTATTGCCAGATTTGAATTAAAAAAATGGTCAAACTTTTTGAAAATTGCAGGCATGAGTTCTGAAAAAAGAAAAAGTTAAATACTCGTCCTAAACACAATGCTATCTCTGGGGCAAAGGTTTTGTAAAATTCAAAGGGTAAGCTGTCTATGTCAGGGGAAGCCCCTAATTTTCGGGTTTGAATAACCTCTGAAATTTCCTGAGAAGTAATATCTTTGGTAAGGGAGTCCAACTCCTGGGGAGAGAGTGGATGTTGCATCAGGGTAGAGAGGTAAGCGCTCCTATCCTGGAACAAGGTGTCACCCACATTGTGAGCATCCATAATTACTTTAAAAATTTCTTGGATTGAGGTCACCAAAGAGCTGTCTTTACTCTTTAGGCTAGGAATTGCGGCAGCTTGTCACTGTGTTTTACAGGCGTCGCAGGAGTTCAATACCAGGGATTTCTGGGTCCCATAAGACAGTTCCACCCTGATTAAACTAGCCCTAATATATTGTAATTTCTGCATATCGAACTGTATTATGTTAATTTGTGAGATAAGCTTATTACTTACTATAGGGGTCAGTGATAATAGATATTGGAATTTCTTCCGTAATGTTAGATATTTGAAATATTGAGCTCTAGCTTTATTTTTTCCATGTTGTTATAAATACATGGAAATGTCTTGTTTAGTCTGTAGCCACCAGTCTCCCAAGTTGTCATATAAGGCAGTAACTGAAGCTCGAGCAGCTATCAGTCTTTTGACTGCTAGCCTTTTGCTAGGGTCTGTCAGGATTTGAGTGTTCAGTTTCCACCTTGTGTTGGCGAAGGGATGACTTAGTTCTGAGCCCAGAGAAGAGATAACCAGTTGATGGTCCAAAAACTCGATGGGGCATAGCCTGGTGGAATTTACCACTAAGTGTTTGGAAACAAACAGGTAATCAATAACTGTAGTATATTGCACCCATTTGTAAGTGAAGTATTTGAGAGTCAAAATGTGTGTGTTGCAATTGTGAAGATCGGCTGATGAAATGCATTTCTTAAAAGCTAGGGAGTCGCAATACACCTTGGTGGAGGGGTGCAATCACTTAGGAGAGGTCAAACTACAGTTAAAGTCACCTCCAAAGATAACTATCTTTGCCGTAGAGAGATATGGATGAATTTGGGAAAAAAGGTTTGCTTTATCCACCTTCGATTGGGGGAGGTGTATATGTTAATCAGTCTACAAGATTCTCTGTCCCAATAACCATCTAAAATCAGAGCCCTCCCAGGGATAAAATCTGGGATTTGAAATAAGAAGTGACTGCCTGTGAAGAGGAAACCCACTCCATCCACCCTATCCATCCCGAATGACCAATAGGATGGACCCCATGACCATTCTGACTTAAAAGTCTGGAATTGGATACTGAAGCCATCCAAGCTTCCTGAAGGAAAACAATATCTATTTTGAAATCTGAAATCAACTGGAATATGGCCTGACATTTTTTAATGTTAATAAGGCTGTGGCAATTAAGAGATGCCACTACAGTTTTACCAATGTTCATTTATAAAGCTCAGCAATTAACTTTTTCTTCTCTTTTTTTCCTTTTTCCCAGTATAAAGTTTCTCCGTAGGCTGGGGATGGGTATTTCCCACCTCTGTCATATCTTTTGGATCCTCATCTTGCTCTGAATCCCCCCATGCCAAAATCACCAATATTTCATAAGAGTTCTTGGATTCCATCCATTGAATTGGGTCTTCCTTAGTCAATCTTCTGGATGATCTTCTTTGTGATAGTGGGGTCGGATCCTTTGAAGGAGGTAATGTCTCTATCTTGTCCGTTATACAGTTCTGTTCCAGGGTGTCAGTGTAGCAGACTGGTTGTAATAAGGGTGTAATCTCAGGTCCTTCCATCTGTTTCAAAATGTTCTTCTGTCCTTGAGGCCTTGTCTCAACCTCTGTGCTACAGGATTCCGTCTCATTGGTAGGTGAGATGTCCTTATCACAGGAAGAGGACTGCGGGGAAGGGGTGATAGGATCTGAATTTCCTTCTGGTTGAGCTTTGTTGATCAGGTCTTTAGGATCAAGGGACTGTGCATTATTGACTGTGGCACATGGGCAATCCTTATAAAGATGGCCCTTTTCTTCATAAAGATTGCAACGGGAATAGTTTGTACAGTGGGAGTTGATATGCCCTACCTCGTTGCAGAGGCTACAATGGAGTTTGTCACAGATGGTGGATAAGTGTGTTCATGATCCACAATGGTAGCAGGCCATGGGCTGACCATGATAATAATAAACTCCTTGATCTAGACCCAGAAAAAAACAGTTGGGGATGTGAATAATATCTTCATCTGTTTGATGCAATTCCACTTGGAATTTCCACCCCCCATCCAAAATTGTTCAATTTTTTTTTATTTATTTATTGAAATGTTTCACCAGGAAAGGCACACTGAGCAACAAGATGCTAGTCTCATGGTGCTTCCTGGGGGGGGTACAGAGGAGAGCAGGTGAGTACATGATACATAGCATTGAGTTACACATTGGAGTCATGAATTGAGAGTATCATTACTTACATTGCTTACATACATACATACATTGCTTACATTACTTACATTGAATTGAATTAGAGTTACACATTGCTTACAGTGCTTAGAACTGCCTTGTATGTAAGGGGGCATAAATGAGGTAGGGAAACAGTATAGAGAAGGTTTAGTAGCCAAGGGAGAACAAGGAGTGAGGTTTAGACCTAGATTGTGTTACACTATACATGGGTGACAGTCACTGACTAAGGAAATACGTTTGACAGGGAGACAAGGCAGAAGTGCAGTATGGGATAAGTGTGGAGGTTAGTAGAAATATATGCCAGCATTTGTAGCCATTAGCTAAAGCCACTGGTCAGGCCGCATAGGATGTAGGGGGTGTGATGGGGGGTAGTAGTAGGAAGGTGGGGAGGGGGGTTGGCTAGAGGAGGGGAGAGGAGGTCAGCTGCATGAACAGTTTACCACATAGTAGTTTATGAGGGCAGAGGATAGAGAATGCCTAGAGGAGGAATGGCGGATTTGGACCGGAAGGTCATTCCAAAGTTTTGGGAGATGGTAGAAGATGGCTGATTGGCCTGCAGAGATCTGATGGTGAGGGATTACCAATAGTTAGGAGTCAGTAGACCTGAAGGCATGAGAGGGGGTTGGAGGAAAAGATAGGGAGGAGGTGAGGTAGGGTGGTAGGGAACTGAGCCAGAAGTTAGAAGTAAATTTAGCACTGTGAAGTAGTCTCCAGTTGCTAAGGGGTGGGAGGGCCAGTGAATGGAATAGCTCACAGTGGTGGGTACAAGGGGGGCATCAAGGGCAAAATGGCAGAAAGCATTTAAGAGAGGGTCCAGTCTGGATAGGGTGGACTTGGGGGCAGAACTGTAGATTATATCGCAGTAGTCGAAGGTGGGTAGTATCATTTTCTGCACAATTTCACATTTCATGGGTAGCGGGAGACTACTGCAATTCCTATAGAGAGCGCCAAGCTTAGGGTGCAGTTTTTTCAGGATAGCATCCACATGGGCTGAGAAGGATAGGTGTCGGTCAAGCAAGACCCCTAGGTACCTAAAGGAGGACACATCCTCAAGGACTGTCCCATCAAGGGTGTGGAAGATCAGGGGTGAGGTAAGTCTGGATAGTCTCTGCCTAGTGCCGAAGGTCAAGGAGACTGTCTTCTTCTCATTAAGGGAGAGTTGGTGGGAGTTAAACCAGAGCTGTACCTTGTTGAAATCAGCCTGTAGACTGGATGCAACCTCCTCATGGGTCCAGCCAGAGGAGAAGAGGACTGTGTCATCTGCATACATATGTATTGAGGTAGAAGAGCAGGTTTGTGGCAGGTCATTTAGTAGTATGGAAAAGAGAATGGGTCCGAGAACTGAGCCCTAGGGAACACCAGTGACAATAGGGAGTGGAGGTGAGGTGGAATCAGCAATTTTTACAGACTGGGTTCTGCCTTGCAGGTAGGCTCTGAACCAGATGGTGGCAGTTATGGATAACCTAGCTTCAGATAGGCAGGACAACAACAGGGGGTGAGATACTGTGTCAAAAGCTTTGGCTAAGTCGACGAAGATGGCTGATGTAATTAGACCTTTGTCCATCCCCGAGAGGATGGAATCTGTGAGTCTTAGTAGGGAGGTGGTAGTAGAGTGGTTTATCCTAAATCCAGACTGGAAAGGCGTGAATAAGTTGGATTCAAAGAGGTAGTGGGAGAGTTGTGAAAGCACGAGGTGCTCCTGAAGTTATGTTCATCTTCTAATACAGCTGCAGGATCACTTAACACTTGACATTTTTGTTGAAGCCAGTGATAGACATCACTCACTGGGACATTTTCATTACGAAACATAATTGCAATATGTTTTGTTAATGGTTTCATCAACAGGATAGCCATAAAGGGGATCCATAAGGGGGAAGTTTTTATCTGATTGTACCATGTCCAAAAAGATTCCAGAAGAGTTTGCTGAGTGGAAATTGATGTCAAATGTGTCCTCCCCAGAGATGTGGATGAAGGTGAATACCTTCGCTGGATAGAATTGCAAAGAATCTTTAATTAGCATTTTCCCCATGTAATGGCGGTCCTGGTGGGTGTCCAGTCTGTCTTTATACTTGAGCCATACGGTGTGTCTCCTGGGTAGCAGTTCTGCCATATTTAGCTTAAATAGTTCTGAAAGCAATGTTTGTTGAGGTTGGTCTGACTGTGGATCACCTTTAGGTGGAGATTGGTAATGAGGTTCTATATCCTCTATTGCCACAGGAATTGGTATAGTTGTTTGAGGAGGTGTTGATACATTCTGTCCCTGGTTAACTGACTGCTGTGGATACTGTGGGTGCTGTGTTTGTAAACCCGGTAAACCTGTACTGGTATCAGGCCATTCCGTTTCCATAAGTTGCTCTACCGAGTGTATAGTTACTCCAAGACTCTGTATGCACTTTGTAGTGTGAGTTTGCATCTTACTAGTGTTACTCTGTTCCTGACCTTAGTCTGGTCCATTTTCATCCAGTGGGGGTCGCCATTCCATCTTCATGGATGATTGTGAAAAGGAGGTAGCATCCCAATCTGTGTCACGAACCCATTGACCCATATTATTTAATGCCCAGCCAGCCCCCTTAAGAGCAGAATCCATCCAGGGTTTCTCCCCTCCAGTAGTAAGATCCAGTCCAAACACCTGTTTGATAACTGTAACTGTGGACATAGGTGGAGAAAATTCAAATGGGTTCTGGTTCTGTTGGTTACTCAAGGAGCTGGATGCAGCAATATTTCTGTGGTGTAATACCACACTCTCCCATTTTTTTTTTGACTCATCTGTTTTTGGTTTTTGCCCATTTTCTTCTGTCACCAAAACTTTGTGCACAATATTGTGTCTTAGGCCAAGGAAAGTGTTCCATATATGTGCCATTCCTGACTGTCTTCTCACTTGTTTCTCTATGTCATATTCAGACCCTGGGGTTGTGGTAAACTGGCATGCATGTTCAGGACACCCGTAATGGGTTTGTTTACAGTACTGCTTTGTGGCCCTTCAGACTGAGTATCCTGCCTCACCTGTTCCTACTCAATATAGCCCAACAAAGAGAAAGAAGCACTAAACTCAGAGTTGTACTGCTCTGGAGAATATGTTCCCACTGCCCACAGCTTAGCTGCAAAAGACACCCCAGGTAAATTGATAAAAGAACATTCCGTACCCACGGCAGCTTTGGTACTTTGCCACACACTAGAAAATGTAAATACAGTAGCACTGTCTTGATTTCATGCTGTGGTTTGGTAATAAGAGAAGAAGAAGGGTTTACCTGCGTTGGAACCATGGGAACCGATATCGGAGCCTCAGCACTGAGTCTGATAACTTCTGTCACAGGGCTAGCATGTGGGTGTGGTAGCATAGCTTCATCTGTAGATTTTGCCAGTGCTTGCTACAACTCCGGCCATCTCTCCTGATATAATAAATCCTCTGCATGAATCATACACTGTAATTCCAAAGCTGATTTCTTGTTGAGAGATTCATAAACCAGTTCAGATTTCTGATCCATTGTTTTCTCTTTACTTGGTAATTGTTCTGTGGGTGAAATTGCCATATCAATCGGGTTCGTTGCATCAAAGAATATTTTGGTCTCATTTACAATACAGGCCATGGCAGAGACCGCACCCCTAGCCTCCTCAGCATCCTTCTCCATCAGCTCCTTGGCCAGACTGGCCATTGCATAGCCAAATAGCAGCTCCCCCTACTGATGAGTAGGAGAATTTCCCCAATGCCCTGGCCAAAATTTCCCCTTGTTCACTAAAAATACCACCAACAGCTTAATCTGGCTCAAGGTCAGTTGGCATTCATCTGTAACCCCTCTCCCTGGGTTGTGCCTGAAAATAGGCAAGAATTTGTCTAGTGCACTTACCTGGTCAACAAAAACTAAAACAAAAAAAAAGATAAAATACTCAAATTTTGGTAGAGCTAGATGATTTTACCACCACATAAAATTGAAACATTTCTGGAATCTTTCACAGTGAGAAAGGTAAAGCCAAACTGTTGGCCAAATTTCATTGCATTGCTGCTTTAAAAACATGTTATTTGCAATTAATATAGTTGGTATTTATATTTTGTTATGCTGCATGTTCTTTACAGAGACTGGGCTTACTCTGATGAAGGGGTGGGGAAATCTTTAGAAATTAACTGTCATCTTCATATCCAAAAAAAAACATTCTTACCTGCTATGTGTCTCTTGCTGTTTTACAGCTGTGCTGACTCTGTATTTCATATACTTCCTTCACTGGGATGAGGACCTCTCCACTTCTATCTACCATGCCTTTAGCGGTCTGTGTTATTTCACACCTGTTCTTGGTGCCATCATAGCTGACTCATGGTTAGGAAAATTCAGGTAAGAGGCCCTTTGTTTTAGTTCACACAGATATGAACAGATAAAGTCCAAGAGAAAAAGATTGTATTTTGTACTGAAATCCAAATTTTGGAGGGCCTTGTGAAACTGGATTCTGCTGGTTCCAGCTGTAAGTTTTTTTTCTGAAAACTGAAAAACCTTTTCTTAAAAAAATTGTGTCTGGATGTCCCCAGCTGGCCTCACAATTGTTGTGTTTATGTTGATGTTTTTTTCTTAAACAGATTTTAGAGATTACAAAAACATCACTTGAGTTGTGTGCTAAAATGTTCCCTTCTTGCTAAATGAGCATTGGAACCTTGATATACTTCATTTCTTAATGTGAAGGCTGCTGTGGCCCTATTTTAGCTAAGAAATGGCAGACTGGGTTTTTGGTGTGACATTGAAAAGAGGCACTTTTTAACATATTTTTCCTCCTTTCCTCACTGATCTTGAACCTCCTTACATCACAGTCACCTGGTACCTCCTGCCCAGCCTCAAAGATTTGTCCTGACACTACCACCACCACCACCCAGATGCCAGAACACTGCACTATTACCCCCTTCCACTGTACCTTCTCAGATTCCCCTAAAGTGTGCCCCTCCCCTTCAGCACCAAGGGAGGCATCAGACCAAATTCTGACTATGTTACATATATCCACCTGAGATCGGCCTAGGTGGTGAAGATGGAACAAAACCTGAAGTGATCATTGCAGCAGGATGGATTTCATGAGGCCATTCAATGACTTTTCCCATTTTTTATACCTACCTAAGCATGTACTGTATGATATGACATCATCTGATGTGAGCAAGCCAGACATAATGATGACATGAAACTCTTCCATTCTCAGCTCAACACATCTTATTTTGACCAGATGCGCTACCACTTGGTGGTGGTATAGCAGCGGCCCTCCCTTTCTGGAGGTGGCATGCATTCTATGGGCCACTCAAGCCTTCTACTGCTGGCCCTATAGTGCTCTAGGCTCACGGGTGAACCTAGTTCACTGGCATCATGAGCGGCAGTATAGTTGCTGCACCGACATGCCAGACAAGCGGTATGTTCCAACGATGCAGTTCTGTGTGTATTGCTCTGTTGCTGTATAAAACAATACAATACAAGTGTCTGTGAGAATGGATTCCAGTTCCTCTTCATACACAGCACTTGGTGACAAGGACAGATTAGAACCCATAGAAGGACAAACTCTCGTCAGAGCCAATATGGCTGCTAATGCATTAGCCTGATAAGGGATATAGAATAATGTGTGGCTTAGTTACAATTTACTCGTATTATTGTGATGAAAAAATATCCCACATGTACATTTCCTGGAAAACAGGGAAAAGGTTTTTATGGCATGAATTAAGCTATCTGTTCATTCTGCCTCTTCTCTGTCCTCTCTAAAGTTTCTTCTTTATGACTTTTGTTATGCTTCCTGCAACCATCTTGACCCTTTCCTCTTTTACTTCCTCAACACATGCAACTGTTGTCCTATCCTTACTACCCTTGTCTAGTTTTGCCCAGTTCATGCTGTTTCACTACTTTTTCCTTCTTTACATATATAGTTATATTTCTTTTTTAATTGCATTTCATTACTAAATTGCCTCTATATTTATGAATCTTCTTGTAATTTTATATCGCTGTGTTTTACCTCTTGTATTTTTATTAATTATATTGTTGCTACAGTATCTCCTTCTCCCCAGGACACATCTGGAAATGAGCTGTTATAAGCTCAATATGTATTTCTTGGTTAAACTTTTAAAATAAATAAATCACCTAATAGATTCCTATGCAAACTATAGCACTGCATTACAGCTCTGTTGTGGTCACCACCACCTACTGATGTTTTCCTTTCAGAAGGGTTAAAACAGCAAAGTTTACATTTTCTAGTTTTGTCCACATTAGCAGAATGCGAACAAGAATTCTGCTTTAAGTGCTGCAAATGAAAATAACTCACCTGTGATCTAGTATTGAACATATCCGACAGGGTCTGGGAATGTTTCTTCATTATATGTTGCATATTTACACTTTATTTAGACATTGTCATGCCTTTGGGGTGTGTATTTTACATATCAGTCCTACCTCATTTTACTCCTGGAAATTAGTTCACTCCCAGAACTGAGTTCCCCTGGACTCCCTCCATTTCCACTACTTTCTGCATTAAGCTTTACTAAGCAGCCTTATAAATATAACAGATGGGTGGTATTGGGGTCTAGTGGTTAGAGCACAGGCTTGAGAACCAGCAAGTACATGTTCAAATCCCACCAGAGTCACTTACTCACTTATCCTGTGCAAGCTTCAGTATCTAAGTGTAAATGCAAGGTTCATGAGCTACTAGGAATCAGCATGGTGTTTTTGCAGCAGGTTAAACTGGGGTTTGCTCTCCTTCTATTAAGGAACAGGTGCTGAAGTGCACTTTCTCAGCAAAACTGTTATACTGGATTGACTTCTTTATCCTTTCTTCGCCCCTCCCCCACTGCCACTGATTTCTGCAGAAGACTGTGTGCATAATGGTGTGTATCAAAGTGAAATGTAACATCAGCATTAGTATCTTAATGGGAGCACAGAAGAATAGCTTGGTATATTCTGATGGAGAAATGTGTTTATTTATTTATTTTTATTAAAAGTTTCTCCAGGAAAGGCATACTGAGCAAAATAGCTCATTTCCAGATGCATCCTGGGGGAAGGGGAAAGGGGCAATAGCAGTAATTGAGAATACAGATGTACTAAAACATATACAATATAAGCAACATGGTTCAGGCAGTAGGTAATACAGAGTTACAAGTGCATAAGTAGGCATCAGTGATGTAAGCAGGTTACAATTTGCCTGATGATGCAGGGGAGCTGTAGACACTTGGCCAGGAGAAGAGGACAGAAAGGTGCAGTACTGTGGAGTAAGAAAGTGTACTATACTTAGTGAGTAGCAGAAGAGGGACAACATGATGAAGAAGAGGTTGGGAGAGGGATTGGGGGGACAGCATGAAGAATGATGACTGGGAAAAGGGACTAGGAGTACGTGCAGGAGGGTGTGATGAGGTTTCAGAGGAGGGAGGAAAGGGTATCAGAGGAAGATGCATTACAGATGGAGGCTGGAAAGGTGTTCTAGAGCCTAGGGAAATGGTGGGAGAAAGCTGCTTGGCCAGCAGAGGTAGATCTGGAGGGAACAGCAAAGGTCCAAGCATTTAAGCTCCTGAGGGAGTGGGAGGAGGTAGGAGGTAGGGAGAGAGAGGCAGATAGGTAGGGGGGAGAGAGACAAATCAGAATTTACTTAGGAAGCTGGCACAGTGGATAAGGCACCTGTCTTCAAGAGAAGGGAGAGATAGAGATTGGTACAGAGTGCAGTGGTGAATTCAAGGAGGGCAGTTGAAAGCAAAGCAGCAGAAAGAGTGGAAAAGAGTGTCCAATCTGGCTAAGGAAGTACCAGGGATGGCACTGTAGACCACATCACTGTAGTCAAAGATGGAGTGGATCACTCTATGGAGGACTGCATGACAGGCTGGTGATGGGATGCAGCCATGATTTCTGTACAAAGCACTGAGCTTGGCGTGCAGTTTTTTGTGAATGGCATCCACATGAGCAGAGAAGTTGATGTGTTGGTTGAGTCAAACCCCAAGATACCTGACAGAAGTATCATACTTGAGTGGGGAGCCATCTAATGTGTGGAAAGAGGGGACGGCTGGGAGCCTAGAGAGTCTCTGCCTAGTGTCAAAGGACATAAAGACAGTCTTCTTGGCATTTAGGAATAAAAGCTTTGAGCATAGCCATAGCTGAACTTTGTTGAAGACAAGCTGAATTCTGGATGCAGCATTAGTAGGGGAGGGGGTCAGGGGTAAACAGAATGGTGTCATCCATGTACATGTGAATGGATGTAGATGAGCAGACTGTAAGGAGATCATTAAAGAAAATGGAGAACAGCAGGGGTCCAAGCACAGAGCATTGCAGGACACCTATTCTTATAGGGAGGGTCATGGGAAAGTGAGTCACCAGTCCTAACAGACTGGGTCCTATCCACCAAGTAAGAGTGGAACCAGCTGGTGGCTGTACCTGAGAGCCCAGTGACAGAGAATTTATCTAGGAGGAGGGGGTGGGAGGCAGTGTTGAATGCCTTAGCCAGGTCAACAGAAATGGCAGAAGTGATGAGGCCCATGTCCATGCCAGAAAGGATGGAATCAGTGAGCCTGAGGAGGGAGGAGGTAGTGGAGTGGTACTTCTGGAAGCCCAATTGGAAAGGGGCGAAGAAGAAGGAGGAGTCAAGGAAGGAAGAAAGTTGGGAGAAAACAATGCATTCCTGCAGCTTGGCTAGGGTGGGGAGGAGGGAGATGGGACAGTAATTTCCTTGGGCAGAGGGGTCACCACCTTTAGGAAGGGGGATGACATTTGCAAGTTACCAGACAGAGGGGACAGAGTTGCTAGGTTTTGGAGGGCCACAAGAGGGGAGGAGATGGCTGGGGTGGACAGATAGAGAAGTTTAGCATCAAGGCCATCAGGACACTTGCCTTTAGAAGGGTTTAGGGCAAGGAGAGCCTCAAGAACAACAGTGAGGGATATAGGGGAGAAAGGGAAAAAGGGTGTAGAAAGGGAGGGTGGCAATGAAGACTGGAGTGGGGAAGAGGAAGGAGAGGATGGGGATGGGAAGAGAGGAGTGAGGAGGCACAAGAAGTGAAGAAGGAGTCAAATTCAGTGGCCACAGAGAGGGGGGTCAGACAGGGAGGAGTCACCCACTCTGAGGACAGGGGTTGGTGGTTGAGTTTAGGGGAGAAAAGGGTGTGAATCATGTTCCAGAATTTGGATGGGTGATTTAGATTTGATTGGAAAATGTTTGAGAAGTAGTCAGTCTTGGCAAGTCTGACTGCCTTGATGCAGGTATTATGTAGGTGATGGTACTTTTGCAAGGCAGCAGGGGAACCAGTTTGTTTGTGTTCCTTCCAGGTCTGGTCATGTGCACATAAACAAGGTAGTAGTTCTGCAGTTATCCAGGGGAGATGGGATCCTCTCACCCTAGTATGCCGGAGGAGGGTGTGGAGGTTCCAGATATCAAGGAATTTCATTTTTGAAGAGATTTAGGGCATAGTCTATAGATGAGGCAGTAGGGATGGGAGACCAGTCAGTGTTGTGCAGGTTACTGAGCAGTGGGGTAAGGTCTAAGGACTTGAAGGAGAGGAGCAGGAGTGGTTTTGAAGGGGCATTGTCTGATGGATTTTGTGGATGCAGTATACAACGTGATAATAACTTAGGGCATCAAGAAGGATACCAGAGTTGATAATGCAGTGAGGGTGAGAGGAGAGGACCAAGTCAATGAGGGAATGATTATGGGATTTGTGGTTTAGCCGTGTGGGTTCACTAATTAGCTGGGACAGGTGGGAGGAGGAGAGTCAATTCTGATTGTAATCACCCAAAATAAAGAGTTTTTCAGTGGAGGCGTGTGGCACAAGAGTGGTCAGAATGTCAGAGTGGGGGAGAGGCCAGGGCAACAATAAATGCCTGTAACATAAATGGGAAGGGAGAAGGGGAAAGAGAGCTTTATTAGCAGTAGCTCATAAGCAACTGGGATTGAAGAAATCAGAATAGGTGTGAATTGGAATGAAGATGATAGGTACATGGCCACACCTCTTCTCCTGCTGGAGTGGTCCTGGTGAATGACTGTGTAGCAAGGGATAGATGCTCATGTCAGGGATTTTGAAGTTAAGCCCGGACTCAGACAGGATTAGTTCATTAAGCTTAAAGGAGACCATGAGGGGCTGAATTTAATCCAATCTATGGTGCAGATGGAGAAATAAAATTATATGTTGTGGTGGATACCTTTTATTGGACTAACAAAATTGTTTGAGACTAGCTTTCAAAAGTAAAAGTACAAAAAAAGGTATCACCCATACTGCAATCACAGTCCTAACTGACCAACATTAGTTGTAAATGGTAGTGTTCCTTGATTATCAAATAGGAAGCAGAGGACTCCAGAGCTTAGATTTCAGTTTATGTCTTCACCCTCTGCATACCTATGTAAATCAGAGATATCCACACAATGGCTGTCTCATTTTCTCTCCACCATTCAACTGTTTTCTAAGTACAGCATGTACTATGGAGGTAAAAAATGGTTTCTGCTATGTCAGGTCTAAATTAGTTGATGATAGACTTGTTCTTCAGTCACTGACACTTGCACAAGCTGTGTATTGTGTAATCTGTCAGCAGCAGTCTTCCAGCTGCAGAGGTGGCACAGAAAAAGGAAAAAAGTGTGACAACCATAGATTCATGAATAAAGTACATCTGTATGGAATAAGGGAAGGGGAATGGGGGCACAGAGAGACACAGAAGAGCAGGGATACCATGGAAGGAAAGTGGGATGCTGGGGTACATAGGGAGGGCCATCACTAGCAGAAAGAGGGAGGTGGTGTTGTCTCTGTATAGATTGCTGATAAGACCCCGCCTAGACTATTGTGTTCAGTTCTGGAGATCACATCTCTGAAAGGACATGGGCAGAGTTGAGGCAGTCTAGAGGAGGGCAAATAAAATGGTGCAGGGTCTGCATAAAAAGCCCTATGAGGAGAGACAAAAGAACCTCAACATCTACACCCTGAAACAGAGGATGGAGAGGGGAGATATGATAGAGACCTTTAAATACCTCACGGGATAAATAAGGTACAGGAGGGGAGTATTTTTCAGAAGAAAAGGTACTGAAGAACAAGGGGACATGCAATAAAGTTGGAGAGGGTGGACTCAGGAGAGATGTGAGGAAGTACTTCTTCACAGAAATAATGGTGGATTCATGGAACATCCTTCCAGTGGAGATGGTGGGGGCAAAAACAGTGGTGGGGCTCAAGAATGCATGGGGTAAGTACAAAAGAATCATAGTGGAAAGAAAGGTGGGAGCTGTAGATCAGGCATGGTCTAATGTAATAGTGTAGGTAGGGAGAAATGGGTAGATGGGATGGGCCAAGCGGCCCTTATCTGCTGTCAAATTCTATGTTTCTGTGTTTCTATGGCTAGTCAAAAAAGGGAGTGTACCTGCACTTCTTGATCAAAATTGGGTTCAAAAGTTAAAGTTAGATTAATCCAGAGTGTATAATGTCACTAGGGAAGAGTTCAGAATTCTATGGCTAGTCACAAAAGGGAGTGGCCTTGCACTTCTTGGTCAAAATTGGGTTCAAAGTTAAAGCTAGATTAATCCACAGTGCATAATGTCATTAGGGAAGAGTTCAGAATTCTATGGCTAGTCACAAAAAGGAGTAGCCCTGCACTTATTGATCAAAATTGGGTTCGAAGTTAAAGTTAGATTAATCCAGAGTGCATAATGCCACTAGGGAAGAGTTCAGAACATAATGCTGTGTTCAGAACAAACACAGGCTTGATAAAAGTTATTAAAGCTAAGGTGTATGTACTGTATCTGGAAAAGCTGTTCCAAAACTGGAAGGCTAGGGCTGAATCTTCCGTATTGTGAGAAGCTGTAACTCAGCAACAGAAAAAAATGGAACCATAGGGCACAATTTCCCCCGTAGCTTACAATGAATGGGCAGCAGTCTGTTGTGCATGTACTCAACACAGATGCAGGGTCAAAATCTGTGGGGATTACATTTTCACAATGGGGGCTATGCACAAAAACTAAAAATGCCTACATGCTGTATATCTGCAGTGCTTAGGCATCCCTAAGTCAAGCAGCAAAATATCAGGGGTCCAGGGGATCCATACGGCAAGCACTATAGGTGCATGCAACTCTTCTGTGCTTGATCCCTCATTTGTTCATGCAGCTACATGTACAGGCAGTCTGGGAGAGTGTCCAGGGGGTTGCCTGTGCTCCATACCATTAATGAAGGTAGGGAGTTTTGGGTGAGGGTGTGCAGGCTACATGGGTAGGTGCCCTGCCCCAGCTGCTGCACCACCCCAACAATGCACATCAACCAGACACGGCAGGAAAACAAATGACCTCTACCATTCTGCCCCAGACCTCCAGTGAGGCAGAGAAGGTTGGGGATGGCCATTGGAGCACTCATCTGACAATTGCATGTTTCAGAACTTGCACATTTCCATGATCCCCTGCTCTACGTGGAGTAGGGGATTCACTGCCAGACCAGGATGGGTATCTGATTGGATGTCCACCTGTGTCCACTGATTCACCCCCCCACACACACACAGCAACGTGCTGGGGTGGGGCCGTGAATAGGCACCCTGCAGTGACCATCAATCATGCATGCCAAGCCCCACATGCCTTTCCATGGCGGAAGAGCTACACAGGCCAGGTGCATACCTCTCTGTCTCATACCCTATACCTGTAGTGCATAGCCCCCCCATATGAATAAACCCATTTATTTTTGATAAGTTGTTTTTTTAACACATTTGGTCAATAGGGTTCACTGCACTGAGGAGCTGTCCTTTCAAGTTCCATCCTGGGGGAAGAGCACATTGGATACATGAGAAAAACACAATGAAAGACAAATACTTTATAGTGATTCCGATAATAAAATGCAACACATGGATGATAATTATAGTGAAAATAAGGCAGGTAAAAATACAGAACCATAGAAACTGGTACACAATAAAACAGATAATAGGAGTCCTTTAGACCAATGGGGACATGCAAGCAACATGGTGGGAGAAGAAGCAGGCATCAGGGGTTGTCTGGGAGTTGAAGAAGAAATGATGGCATAGATAGGATTGAGGAGGGAGGAAATACTGGAAGGGGGTGGGAAGAGAAGAGGAACAGGTGGAGGTTAGGCTACAGAAGCTAGAGAGAGCCTATAGCAGACATGTGGCTTGACCAGTTGAGGTTTTATAGTGGGGGAAGGAGTGGCAGTTTTGTTTTCGAAGCACTTCATGGCATGTACAGTTGATAAAATATGCAAAAATGAGACAGAAATTAAAAAAAATAAACAAAGCAGATTTGAACCTGCATTACAAGCAGACTCAATAAACCTAATGGCCTTATTCTGCTGACTTCGTCATATATTCATATGACACAACTAAATTGTTATAAAGTCACACTGTGGATCTCAGTGACAAGGTAGAGAAGGGCATGTATGTAAGGAGAGTTGTGCTAGCAAGGGAGCAGGTTGTACAAGAATTTGGGGATGAGAGAGATGGAGTGGGAGATAATAAACCCTTGGCTGAATGTGGTCCATTATCCTCCTTCTAAACTACAGAGTTGTTTAATATGGTATTGCAGCTGGTGGAAAAAAATCCTTAAACTTGACTTGATAAAAGTATGCTAGTAAGTGACATTGAATGATAAATAGAAATATAAAACTATAGGCAGTGATGGCAGAAAAAGACCATTTGTCCATCCACTCTGGCCTCAAAACCCTAACAAAGCTGGAACCTATTGTCCATGCAGGGTTACAACTCACACAATCTACCCTCATGCTCCCTGCCCTACTGCTGCCAAACTGAACAACGATTAAACCCTTCATTGATAATTTTGGTGCCCACCACATCAGCTGCCAGATTGTTCCACAGGTCCACCACCCTTTCTGCAAAATGAAACTTTCTCAAGTCCCTCTTGAACCTGCCCCCATTACTTTCAAATCATGTCCCTGTGTTCCTGATCCTCTACTCAAGCTAAATGGATCCTTGCATAATTCCATGGCAGATTTAACCTTTATGTAGAATAACTTGTATCAGTGTTTCATTGTTACAAGACCCAGTTATTACAGAGACTGACTGGTGTGCTATGCTACTGATATTTTAAGTAAGTGGTAAGACCCAACATAGTATGGGTCATTTTTTGATATCTGCCCCTTCCAGGGGCATGGCCCAGTGTCACAGGCAGAGGCACTTTTAGCCCCTGAAAGGGTCAGCAATTATTTATTTTTTGTTGCTTGGGTGGGTACACCAGGCAAACAAATGCCTGTTTTCAGGCAGGACCTGGGAGAGTACAACATACAAGACATTACAAGGAGTGAAAGTACATGTCGATGGCAGTGTAGACATAAAGTATCAGTATTACAACACAAAAATATCAAACCATAGAATAGTATAATATATGGTTATTAAGCTAGAGCTGTCAAAGGAAGGAAGGAAGAATGAGGGGCAAGAATGAACAACTAACAATGGATTCGAAATAATAAAAAATAAGCATTTATGTTTTCACAATAGGTGCAAATAACAATAGAAGTGTATCTAGGTTGACACATTAGCCAGCGTAGCAGAATACCATAAGTGTCCACTATCTTGGGAGACCAAAGACAGGGCGAGAGTAGGTTTGGGGCAGATACACTTAGACACCCTGAGAAGATAATAACAGAACATTCTACGGAATGAGTATGCAGTGGGACATTGCCTAATATCAATTGGAAGGGAATTCCACTAGGCTTGGGCGCAGTATCCAAAAGACGATTCCAGTATTCTAGTTCTAATTGTAAGGATCTCAAGCAGGGCATTTAGGTCAGACCTCAAGGGGTATCTGCTTTGAGTTACGTTGAGGATGGAGGCAAGGGCCACCAGCATGTGTTTCTGAAGAACCTTATAGATGACACCTCCTAGCATTACATCATGAGCTTGGGTCATGGGAACCTAGCTAAGGCTTTCATAGAAGGAGCAGTGGTAAGCCTGCTAAGGAAAATCTGCAGATGGTATTGTAAGCAACAGCCCATTCGGAGAGGGTAGTTTTTGTAAAACAGCCCACACCTGGAGGGTCTTACCGTGCTTGAAAACTTGGGTTTTGTGTTATACAAAATGCCCAAATAGCAAGGTGTGAGTAGAAGCTGGTGGTGACAGCAGAAGAAATGGGTAGAAGCAGAGGGGTTGCAGTGTTGGTGCTGCAAAGTCAGAGGCAATGAGTGAGTAGGGAAGTGTGAGCCACATATCAGCTCTTTCTGTTTTTTACTAGTTGGTGTTGCCTGATAAACATATGGTTAAAAAATGCTGCTAACAGCATTCCCCTGACCACACTGAATGTTGTTAACCAATCAAAGACCAGCATTTCTCTTACTCATTTTCTAATCACAGTTATGAAACTCAGAGTAAATTTCCCTGAATCTGTTTGGCTTGTGCCAATATCCCAGCACAACAGCTTGGAAAATAGATGCATGACCTCTTTACCTAGTACGCAGGTCCATCTATTTTATTTTATTTATTTATTTATTTATGACTTTGGTAACTAGGTAGATGCACTGATCTTAGGGACCGTTTTCAGGCATGACCCGGGCCACATACTGTGGCACAGGAAATAATGTAACAAACAAAAAAGCATGGAATAGCTGACAAAAACAAACAAAAAAAAAGAACAAGATAAAGATTACAATAGTGCAAGGGAATAGCAAATAGAAGAACAAAAAATACAGGATTCCATAAACCATACATCAGGCATTACAATAAGTAAGGGTATGCATAAACATACAGTTCTATCAACAGCAGTTACCATAGGGGACAAACATGGGAGTTGAAGTATAAGTAGAAAGAGGGATGAGGCATAGCAAAGTGTAGGGGAGGGAGGGAAGGGGTGGGGCAGAGGGGTGGGAGGCAGGATTAACAAACAGGTACAAAAGCTCAAGTGCACAAGCAGGCCAACTTAATTGATTCCCGCTTGACCTAATATACATACACATTCCTTGGTAGGGTGCAGTCTGGAAAGTGAGTAAACTACCCATGGAAGCAGAGCAGCAGGAAGTCATCAGCAGCCAGTCTTTGAGGTGGGTTTTGAACTGGCAGTGGGTGTTGAGAGCAGAGCTCGGCAGGCAGTTTATTCCACAGTGTAGGGGCTGTCTTAGACAAGGCTCTGCTGCCCAAGTTGGTAGATACCCTGGGGATATTCAGAGGGGGGATGCTGTTTGAGCAGAGGCTACGTTGTGAGGTTCATACAGCAAGGAAGGGTGCAAGGGGAGATATCTGGCCAATACTGATGGTGGAATCCACCATGCAGCACAGGGCTAGGTCAAAATTGCCTTGCAGTGGGAGCCATCCTAGTGAGTTGTAGAGAACACAGTGGTGTGTGGTAATAGGGGCCAGCAAGGCAAAATGACAAGCACTGTTATAGGCAGAGGAGAGCTTGGCCATGAGGGTGGCAGATGTCCTGGCATAGATAAGGGAGCAGTAGTCCAGGATAGGGAGTAGATTTCCCTGTATGATGGCAAGTCAGGATTCCAGAGAGAAGTATTGCCGGAATCTGTAGGCAACACCCAGTTTTTGGTGAAACCTTCGAACTAGTGAATAGATGTGTTCAGAAAAGGAGAGGGAGGGATCAAATATAACTCCTAGGTATTCGAAAGTACACATGTCTTCAAGGGCTTGGCCATCAGGGGACATGATGTTGAGAGGGGGTGAGTTTTGTATTTAGCTAGGAAGGGCTTTGATCCTAACAGCATAGGTTTCATAGGTTGATCTGAGCTTTTAAAGACCAGAAGGTCCATATGCTCACCATAATTTATGTGTATCCTGAGATCTTATTTTGGATCAGATAATGATCTAGCTTGGATTTAAACTCATCCATTGATCTGCTCACTATAATTTCTAATGGGAGCTTGTTCCAGATTTTATCTGCTCTTACTGTCAACCACTGCTTTCTTTTGGCAGTATTATACCTTTCCCCTCTTATTTGTAGGGGATGGGCTCTTGTATTGTATGACAGTTCCTTTCAGGTAAGTTTAACTGTTCCCAAAGTGATGGATCATTTAATGCCCTATATAACATGCACACATCACCTTGAAGTCTACAAAGTTCTAGGGAGTACAGACCCAGGGCCTGTAACCTATGATCATAGTCCAGACCCTGGACCTCTAAAATCCTCTGAGTCACATGCCTTTGAACCTTCTCTAAGGAGTTAATATCACCTCAGCTCCCAGGTGACCAAAACTGGGTACAATATTCCATGTGAGGGCGTACCAATGAGGTATAAAATGGGATGAGGACCTCCATATTCCTGCATTTTATATGTTCATTTATACAGAATTGTATACCGCTAGCTTTCTTAATAATCTGGTTATAATGAGGCTTAAAACTTAAATTATTGCTAACTTTAATACCTAGATCTCTTTCTTCGGTTATCACCTTTAAGGGTTTGTTACCCAGTCTATACTGATACTGTTTATTATTTTCACCCATATACATCGCATTACACTTATCAATATTAAAAAATGACCCTTGCTTATGAGCCCAGTCTTCCAATTCTGCTAGGGTGGTTTGTAAAGAGTCTGCATCCTCTTTAACTTTTACCACCTTTCCAATACGGGTGTCATCAGCAAATTTTGAGAGCCATATATCAGGTGTAGAACTCATGGACCCGATACATATATTAAATAGACATGGACCCAGTAACAAGCCCTGTGGTACCCCACTAGTCACCCCAGTCTAGTTGGAATAGTCCCTTTTTATACAGACCCTCTGTTGTCTATCTGTCAACCATGACTGAATCCAGCAAATAATATTATGATGAATTCCCAACTTAGCTAGGGCCTCAATCAGTTTATCATGTGGGACTTTATCGAAGGCCTTAGTGAAGTCCAAAAAGATGACATCCACTGCATTCCCCTCATCCAAGGCTTTATTTACCTTCCCATAAAATTCCAGGAGGTTAGTTTGACATGACCTCCCCTTCATGAAACCATGTTGTGTATGATCAATGTTATCCGTTATATACTGATACTCAATGATGTGTTCCTTTATAATGCCCTCTAACACTTTTCCCAGGATTGAGGTCAGGCTTACAGGTCTGTAGTTACTGACATGCTGCTCGGAACCTTTTTTGTAAATAGGGACAACCACTGCCTGCTTCCATACTTCTGGCACCACACCTTCATTTAAAGATTTTTGGAAAAGGCAAGTTACAGGGCCTGCAAGCTGATCAGCCAATTCTTTAATCACCCTTGGATGAAGATCGTCTGGGCCCTGTGCTTTATTCTGATCTGGTAATTTTAATTTTCTTCCCATTTTAAGACTATGTAGGGTAATGCTAGAGTCTACTATAGGTTTGCTATACTGGGACCTAGTTGTTACTGACCCTTAGTTGAACACTGTGGAAAAACAGTTGTTACAAATTTCTGCCATTTTCTGGTTATTGGTTGTAACTGCTCCTTCCTGGCTCAATAACCAACCAATCTTTTTAGTTGTACCTTTTTTGTTATTAGTATAAGAGTAAAAAGACTTGTAGTTATCCTTAACTTTTGTTGCTAGGTTAAACTCATACTTTCTTTTTGCCCTTTTGATACTCTTTTTGGTAGTTCTTAAGCATTTTTTATAATTGGCCAAACTAGTTTCGTCCCCACTTAATTTAGCCATCCGGAATATTCTATTTTTTTTCTTGATAGCCCTCCTAATTGAAGAGGTCATCTGCAGGGGGAGTTTTTTTTAACTGTACTGTACTTATTTATAGTAACCACGTAAGTCTGTACCAGGAACTTTATTTTGGAATGCAATTTGTTCCACATACATGGCAGAGTAGCGTCTTCAAAATGGTTTTCCTAATTCCAATTGGCCGTCTTTTCTCATGCTGTCAAAATTAGCCCTGTCATACCTATAGATTGTTGTTTTATCAGTATTGTCTCCTATTTGACCCATATAGCTAAAATTTGACTATTAAATGGTCACTTAAGCCCAGTGGTTGCAAAACAGAACAGTTCTGGATTATGTCACCCAAATTGCTTAGAACCAAGTCCAAAATATGATTGTTCCTAGTGTTGCAAGACACATACTGCTCCAATCCAGCCAGGTTAAGTAATTCTAAATAGTCTGACTCAGCTTTAGAATTTACTTGGAGGGTTTGCCAATTTATTCCAGGGAGATTAAAATCTCCTAGCAATATAACCTTCTTTAAGCTTGCCAAATGTTCAATAAAGTCAGCTAAAAGGGAATCTTCTAGTGGAGTAATCGAGGGTTGCCTATAAATTAATCCTAAACTGATCTTTGTATTATGTGTAGGGGAAATTATTACCCACAACACTTCACAACTTCCCCACTTGGAAGTATCCATGCATTCAGCTATTATGCCATCAGCTATATATAAAGCCACTCCCCCGCCCCTAGTTAGCGTCCTATCCTTATTATAAAGCGTGTAGCCTGGAATAATTTTATCCCAGTTATCCTCAGGTTTCCACAATGTTTCTGTTAGAGCACAAATGTGTATATCCAGATTGTGCAGAATGAATTGAAGTTTGTCTGTTTTATTATTTAAACTTCTTGCATTTAATGAAATTAAGTTTATTTTGGGCTGTTTATTACTCGCTTTGCTGCTCCCCAGTATTGGTGATGCCCTGTACCCCCCCCATTTAATAGCTTAAATGGTTATCCATTATACGCTTTGGTTTGTAGGAAAAAATGTGTTTACCCTGCCTATTAAGGTGTAATCCATCACATGCAAACAATTGATGCCCTTGGAAGTCCTGCCAGTTGTCCACATATTTATAACCTTCTCTCTGACACCAGCATTTCAACCATCCATTAAATCTGCATATTTCTCTATTCGTATCTAAATTTGCCCTAGGTACTGGTAGGATTCCAGACAGAACAAGGTCACATCCCTGGAATTTGAGTGCCTGTCCCACCTGTTCAAAGTCCCTCTGGATATCTGTGATATTTCTCTTACCTACATCATTAACCCCAATGTGTAGGAGTGCAACTGGTTTTATATTATTTTCTAATAAGCCAGGGAGTAAATGCTTTATATCACTGATTCCAGCCCCTGGTAGGGCACTGACTGTAGTATGTTCTTTCCTATTGTTACAAAGCACATGGTCAGTATATTTTAACATTGAATCCCTAATACACAGTACATCCTGTGGAATCTGTGTTATAGACCTTGTAGTATTGTGTGTACTAGGGGAATCTTGGTCAGCTAGTGAACATTGATTACCTCCTGTCTGATTTGGGCCCACTGGGGTATCGGATGTTTCCAGATTGTTTGCATATGCATCTGGTGAGAGGGCACTGAATCTATTTGGTGTCAATATATTTGATGATCCACCTATGTTCCTCCTGCCTTTTTTGTTTACTGTCTTACGTACAAGGCACCAGTCATCAGTATTTACAACGTCCTCCTCCACCTTATGTACTGGGTAAAGAGGTTCTAGCAACTCTGCATGTGCTACCTCAGAGACATTGTCAGCCATAGTGTCAATAAACTGTTCCAGTACATATATATCTGCTTGCACCTTCAATCTTTGCCTTAATTGGGCTAATTCTTCTTGCAGGGTTTTTATCATACTACATTTGCAACATTCAAACCCCATCTGTGCCTCCCCCTCTGCATACATGTTACACCTCACACATAGTTTCATGTTTGCTAATTACTTCAATCGCATGCTGACAACACTTTTCCCAGCTGACACGCGCCGATGCGCGTGTCTCTGCATGCATCTCTGCATGTGGTGACGTGTGCCCTGCTCGCAGCAGGGCCGAGCTATAAAGGCACTGAGACCCGGAAGTGCCTGTGGGGGTCACGGGAGCACTCACAACAAAAGTTGAGATATAAATGTTATTTTTTTGCTGTACAGGAGCCCCAAAACTGTTTAAAAGGCTCAAAAGACTAAATGCAGCTCAAACTGAAATAAAAGCGCTACCAAGCGCTATAGTAGTTAAGCCCCACGAACAGTGAGACTGCCACTACTCCCTTCCTACTTCCTGTTTTAGGAAAATAGGGCTCCAAGCATAAAACAATCAGTACAATATAATTAAATGTATAATTCAGCTCCCCATGCTCTCCCACGGTATCATACACACTTTGTCACAAATTTGGTATTGATATCACACTGCCCGCTCACAGCAGGGCTGAGCTATAAAGGCACAGTGACCCAGATAGATTTGTTTTTTTAGGCATTAACCTGAAGGAGGTTATTTGTGAACCAGTTATGGGCTGCAGCATAGTTTCGGGAGAGAACTGAGGAAATATTGTCTGGGGATTTATCACTGTGGAAGAGCACAAGGTCATCAGTATTGAGGAGAGAGAGACAACTGAGACAGTCTGTGGGGAGGGAGTTTATAAATAAAGAGAATAGCAGGGGGCTCAGTATGAAGCCCTGGGGGACACTTGTAGAGATGTGCAGGGATCATGCAGGGCCAATACACACAAATTGGAAGCGGGTGGTGAGGTAGTTCTTGAACCAGGCAGTAACCTCTTGAGAGCAACCAAGGCTATGTAGTTTGGAGAGAAGAAGGGCATAGTTTACCATGTTGAATGCCTTAGAGAGGTCAATGAAGACTGCTCCAGTGGCATTACCATGGTCCATATTAATGAGGATGTGGATGGTCAGAAGAGAGAGGGCAGATGCAGTTGAGTGTTTTTTTCAAAAGCCATGCTGTTGGCTGCACAGGAGGTTGTAATTGCCTATATAGTCAGCAAATTGATGGTGGACAGCTTTCTCAAGTAGTTTACTTACGTGAGGGAGGATGGAGATCAGATGAGTCTTCCAGGGATCAGGCATGGAGGAGGAAGAGGAGAGGGCGAGGTTAAAGATATAAGTGACTGGTTCGATGATGGCTGGGGAGATGAGCCTAAAGAAGACCAGGGATAGACCATCAGCACCAGAGTATCTGCTTCTATATCACCCTGAAATGCCCACATCCATCATGAACACCTTGGCATCACTTGTCACCTAGACCTGAACAGGTAGTATTATGAAATCCTGACTTGCAAAATTGCAAGCCGCACAAGCCTGAGCCCCATATCCCAAAAGGACAGTTGCCCAATGGCGAACATCCCAACCACCGACTGCCTGACACTGCAACATGCCATGATGCAAAGTTGATGATATTAATTTAGGGGGGTTCAGAGGGAGAAGCTCTCCGCCTGTCCACATACATCACGTTAGTACAGTGTCGGACACTCAGTCATCAGGATGTTCATTTGCCAGCTAACCAGCCTTTTAGGATATGGAGCTTGGGCTTGGGCCCCCATGCTCCCCACCTGAGATCTTATTTACTGAAAAACAAGCATCTTACAGAGCAACCAATATGTCTTTAATCAAATTTATTAATGGGTCCTCACAGACTACGATCAACCACATGCCACTACATCTCCAGACTAAACATGTGGCACGGCATTAGCTCTACCACTTGCAATGGTGACAACCAGGGCTTCAGGAGCAAACTCAAGTCATCGGGGGTTGGCTGGGGTGAGAGGATCAAGCATCCAGAGGACTCCACTCTTCTTCCATTGAGGGTGGGCAGCACTTTTCAGACCGCACCTGACACCAAGAAGAAGCTGGGTGTCATGACACCCAGGAATCCCAGTAGACAAGGAGGAAGTCAACATGATGCTGCACATCATTGCGTGCAGACAGAGAGGGAGACAAGAAGGAAGAAAAAGAGCATCCTGCCAAGGAGGATGAAGGCCCTAGCCCACAGGCCTGGCACCCCCACCCAGGCACCCAAACCAAATCTTGCTTAGGGTGGATAAGGTCATGTCCCCACATCCCTGCCACAAGCGGTAAGTCATGGGGGTACCAAAAGTAAGATCTGGGGTGGTGGGTGACCAGGCTGGGTCAGACCACCAAGATGAAGGCCAGTAGAAGGTAGGGGCAAAAATCAAAGTGGAAAAAAATTGGGCCTCTGGGATTCCTGCCAATTCTCCATTACCATAACTTTGACTGCCACTATCCATGTGCCACGTCCACTTTTTACCCTAAACAAGCAGCCTCTTAACTGAAAAGAAAAAGTAACATTTCTTCTTCACCAGCTGCCACCCACAGGACAGCACTTTCATGTTGGTGACTGTTTGTTCAGTACAAAGTCCTGACAATGCTCAATGAAATAACTCAGGCCATATCTGTTCTGTAAAGGGACTGGTAGTGCTCTAGTCCATAGCTCTTCTACCTTCTTTAGTCTCCTTAAAGAATGAGTATACCTTGATGGTGTTTTGATAGTCTCTCTCTGTCTCTGATCTAATAAACTCTAAAATAATGCAGTACTACTGCTTTTCAAGTGTTAAGTTACAGTTTGGGGGGTTATTTTTTTATTTATTTTTTTATCATGGATGCTGCTGATAGTGGTGCCCATCACCTTTCAGTGGTTAAAGCAATGGAAATGACATTGTGGGAGGAACCACATCAATTAGCTGTCGTGGTTTCAAGCTGTGAAGCCAGACGGACTCATGCAGAAACAGGGCTATCTCACAGTGTACATAATGCTACTGATATTAAAGTTTTTTAGTTACTCTGTGTCTTCACCTGTTTGTTGATTTAGTTATGTTAGATTGTTTTTTGTTTGTTTTTGTTTTTTGTCTCTCCTTTCAGGGTCAGCATTTCTTTTCAGGTCTGCCTGTGCAAATTAAGAAGGTTGCTAATCTCTCAAATCAACTGTGGATTATTCATAGCAGTGGTGACACAGATTCATTAATTCTGACTGTGAAACACTGATATTTCTTTTTTATTCTTTTTGTTCCATTTTGAATTGCAATGCCAAAATGCTGCATTGTATGTGGTTGCCTGACCTTGCTTCCCCACCACCTTCAAACCGAAAAGAGTTCTACATTAAATTTAATCAGAGCAGACAAGCAAACATAACAGCACATCAGGCTCCTGAGAGTAACTCTTTTGACATACAGTTGCATCAGTAAACAGTTTAGAAGAATTGATTTTTGGATTTTTTAAATTAAATAAAATCCTGAATATCTGCTGCCCCTACTCCAGTAGATAAAGAAGCATATATGCAAAATGTCATCTGTGGTACAAATTTTAAGCCAGCCAACTAAGTAAGGAGCACACATGGTTCGTTAAGATGAAACAGCAACAGTATTCTGTGTATCCTATAGGAGGGAGAGCTGGTGTCGCTAAGGTTACCAACCATGGTAGACAAGAAATAAGGAAGGGACACTCGGAGGTCACAAGGTATAGACTCAGTAAGCTGAATTAAGTAAGGTAGTTTATTGCATCATGAAAAGAAAAATGCCAACTTCCAGCCCCTTACTGAGTCTGTATTTTGGGACCTCTGAGTGCCTGTTCCTCTTTTTCGTTTTATGATTCCTGGAGATGTCTTTGCCAACAGCCCAGTCAAGAGTATATATTATTTTGTTTTAATAAAATAATAACTTTCATGTCATGAACCATCCCCCACCCCCTCCCATCACGCTGAAACTGACTCTGAGTGTTTTACAGTTCCTCTCCTATTGGCTCCACTTAAAGGAATCAGGTCTAGAAAAAGGCAGATAGGTAAGTGTCCCAGGGCAGAAAACCTAAGTAAATACTCTTCTAACCAAGGGGAAGTTAACTAGCACAGTAAATAAAATAATGTCAAATTTCTGTGAATAAATGCATGCAGCCTTACAAACAAACTGGATGTTCTGAGACTTGTTGCTCATACTGTTTAATCTTGATGTAATCACAATAACTGAAACTTGGTTCAAAGTAGAAGATACTTGGGGTCAATCCACTGGCAGATATAATCTTTAGAGATGTGAGAGGTCTTAAAGAGGGGTGGGGTGTTGCTCTTTATATTAAGCACAGCCTAGAATGTATGCTTATTGAAACAAATCCAGAACATTATGTACTCTAGACACAGTGGGTTACAAAATGCAATTACTACATGTTCCCTTACAGTTGGAGTATGTTACAGGCCATGTGATGACATCAATAGTACTATGTCCCTATACAATAAAATGAGTCAGTTTGCTAACAAATCTAACTGTATATTAATGGGCGATTTTAATTTCCTTAATATCAGCTGGCAAAAAGGTCATGTACCATGAAGGATCAACAAGGAATTCCTGCATATGGTTTCTAAATCTGGCCTTAGACAACACATTACTGAAGTGATCAGTCACATGACTATTCTGAACTTAGCATTAACTCATGAGGATGTAAGTAACAGTAACTATATCACTAAACAACGCTTAGCCTCCAGCGATTGTAATATAGCTGTATTCTTTCAAGGCTTCACCCTTTCAAGAATAAGGAACAACTATCAACTATGATTACAACAAAGTCAATTTCAGTGGTAAGAAGTAACTATTAACTGACTAGAACTGGCAAAGTGACTTAAAAGGGGCAGATACTGAAAAAAGCTGTGGGAAAAAAACTTAGATAAATAATTTGCAAAAGAGATTTGCCCCCTTAAAGGAACTGGATAACCTGAAGGGCAATCTACTCTCATGGTTTACAATGACCATCTTTACATTAATTTAAAAAAGATAAGGGGTGGGATATTCAGAATGCACCAGGCAGGGGCGCAAGCCTGGACGCAGCGCAACTGGGATGTGCCAGGGCGCAGTCTGAGCAATATTCAACGGTGCTGCGTCATGGCTCAGCACCATTGAATATGGCACTGGGGCTGCCCGCACTGCACCAGTGCAAGTGGAACGTGAGGAGCAGGGGGATGCGCCAGCGCAAGTGCGGATGCGTTAGGTGTATGACCCACGATATTCAGCACTGGACATGCAAATGAGGCCATTATGCATGCAAGGCACAAATGGGGCCATTTGTATGTCATTATGGCCCCATTTGCATGCAGGTGTGCCAATCCCCGGTGCCCTTCCAGGCTGTAGCCATCGGGGACTGACACCCCCTGCCCCTCGGTGGGCAGCGCGCCCCAATGGGCTGTAGTTAATGTAATATCCCTGGTGGTCCAGTGGACCCTACCTCACTGCCTGATCACGGGCCTTAGATAAATGAAACCTCCCTGGTGGTCCAGTAGACCTGCATCCCTGTCCAATCATGGGCTTTTGTGAAATTAAATGTCCCTGGTGGTCCAGTGGACCTGCTCCCCAGCCCGATCATGGGCTTATGTAAAATAAATAATTCCCTAGTGGTCCAGTGGACCCGAACCCCAGCCTAATTTGGGCTTTAGCAAGCGTAACGTCCCTGGTGGTCCAGCGGTACCCCCACCCACCCACTCAGACCCGCCACCCCACCCCCCAGTCAGCGGCGGGCAGCACTTCCCCACTCGTAAGTGCCTGGCCACCCGCCTGCCGACTGACAGCATACAGTACTGCTGTATGCCCATTGGCCTAGTGTGCAGACGGTACTGTACTACACAGTCCTGAAATGTGAATGGTGCCCCCCGGACCCTCCACTTAGGATTCTAACTCCGAGGGGGTCCAACATGGAGAGCGCACAGGCCCGGGGTTTGCGCATAATGCCGTACGCTATTAAGCATACGACATTATGACCCGCTACGTGACGCAAAGAGATCTAGGGAGCATGAAACTAATGATTTAAAGAAAAAAATTAACAATCTGACAGGATTTTCAAGAAGTTAAATAATATCTTACATTTTGTATCAGTTAAGGTTTGTGTGTAGAACAGCTGAGGTCATTATTCCATCATACAGATTTTATGTAAGGCCACACACAGATTACAGGGAGGAGTTTTGGGGTCAGTTACTATCAGTGACAGGAGGCAAACAGAAAGAATCCAGAGAAGAGCAACCAAAATTATGTCTAGTATTGAAATTGATGCTTATAAAGATAGACTATCTATTTTGGGATTACATAGTCTCCTCAGACACAGGATGCATGGAGACCTATTAATGATGTACAAAATGATTGATTATAGTACCACACAAGATTTCATTGGTCTGGCACTTAAACACCAAGTCTATCATACTGGAGGGCATAATTAACAACTTAAATCCAATAGTTTCAGAACTATACAGAGAAAATGTTATTTCACACATGAGTTGTGAACCTTTGGAATTGCCTGCCTAAGAAAGAGGTTGTTGCACCAATTTGGAACGATTTAAACTCACACTAGACCTACACATGGATGGGGGGGCTGTGTTATGATTATTACCACTGACTAGTGGGGACATTCTTTATGGGCTTTTTGCCTGATTCGTTCCTAAAATTTCCACTGTGAATCTCAGTATGATACTCTATGCCTCATTATAATGATTTTATTTCTGCATTGTACTGTTCTTCCTCTCTGCCTCCCCCCCCCCAACCCCAGGATGTACCTGAAAATGAGCTGATACCAGCTCAATATGCTTTTCCTGGTAAGAATTTGAAATCAATCAATCAATAAACACTCCTGTTGAAATAAGCAGTGTACAGCTCAGTAGGCCTTTCCTGGTTAAGCTCTTTCAATAACATAAAATCTGCTCAGATCCACAGTGGCTGCTAATGCATTAATGTGATTAAAGATTTCTTTCTTTATTATAAAGGTTTTGTGAGGAAAGACATACTGAGCCAGTAACAGATCATTTTCCGATGTGTCCTGGGGGGAGGGGAAATGGGAAAAGATAACAGATACAAAAATACAGAATACAGAGCACATAGAAATTGAATAAATGTAACAAAGACAAAGAGGACAATTATGTCTTAAGAATAAATTAACAAAAATAAGTCACCAATCAAAAAGTTGTGGAACTGACCAAAGAACAAAAATAGTTAGCAGCTAATCAAAATAATAACTAGGGGAATGACTGATGGGGGAGAAGAGATATAAAATTAATGTATGATTTAGTTGTATTCCTGTGATGTAAATTCTTTCGCTGGTCAGGCTGCCTTCTCTTCTGCTTTCCTAAAATTTAGAACTCTCTCCCCTTAACTATTCGTTCCACCTCTTCCAAATGCCCTCTGTCCTCTGTGCTGCATGACCACACTGCTACCTCCTGTGCCTATCTCTGAATCACAGCCCTTCCCCACTCCTCAGTTTACCCTCTTCCTTCTTACTCCATGACCACACTGCTACCTCCTGTGGCTGCCCTTGAGTCATAGCCCTTCCACCCTCCTCAATTTTCCATCTTCCCCTCTTTCTCCTCCTCATTTCCCCTCTACCCACCTAACCAAACCTTCTTTCTCTCTTCCTCCTCAAGTGACATCACCACACTGTCTTTGGGGAGGCTACAGCCCCCCTAATGTAAGCTAAAGCCCCCCCCCAATCATTTTCCCCATCAAAGTGTAAAGAACCATGGCTTCAATGCTGAGCAAAAAAGAGGACGGATTTTCTTTAAAGACACGGCATTCATCGCACCACCGCATGGAGTGCACTTTTGCTTTTTTATGTCAGACTTTGTGAGCACTCCTCAAGTTCTCACGAAGTCTGACAGAGAAAAATGAAAGTAAGTCTCATGGGTGTTCTGGTGGCTGGCTGCTGTAGTTAAGTGCTGTGCTGTCTGAACCAATGGAGAGGACTCAAATCAGGAGTCAGGACACCACAAAAGAGCAGAGCTCAGAGCTTTGGACAAACTTATTTGTCTTTGTCAGTGATGGTGTCGCTTCCAGGTTAGTGCTGGTCTGGGCTCTGGATGGAAATGAATGATGTTAACCACTGTGTCAGTGAAGCATGCACCGAGGGCGTCACAAACAAACACGCTCTGCCTCTGCTAGTCCCAGAAGTCCACTGTGTTCAGCAATGTGAGGGTTTGGGCATGCCTTGCCATGTGATAGCTGACAGTGACATAGGTACAAGGAGGGACTAGGAGGGCGGGAGTGATTGACATAAGGGAAGGGGATTGGCGACTGCCTTTTGGTTTCTGTGCCTTGCCAACAGTCAGCATTTTTTGTACATCCAAAAGTACAAGCACAAGCACATGGTGTGTTGTTCACTAGATACACATGTAGTACACAGTAGTAGGGAGTAAAGTCAGAAGCACTGCATGAACACAGTGGGGTGAAATGGTACCCATCAAGGTGGTGTACTGCATCTGGATAAAAGGTAAGAGACTGCCTGCACTGTGGAGTGATGTTGAGAAGCACAGCTTGAACACAGTGGGGCAACATGGCACCAAGTATGGTAGTATACTTTGTGCTGGTGAAAGGTGAGGGAGTGCCTACTCTCTGGAGTGATGCTCAGAAGCTCTGCATGAACACTGTGGAGCAACATGGCACCCATCACTGTGGTGTACTGTGGACTGGTGAATGAGTAGGGATTGCCTGCACTGAGGAACGATGCTCAGAACGACTACATGAACACAGTGGGGCATCATGGCACCCATCCCTGTTGCATACTGTGAGTTGGTGAAAGGTAAGGGACTGCCTGTACTGGGGAGCAATGCTCTGCATAAACACAGTGGGGCATCATGGCACTCATCCCTGTTGTATACTGTGTGCTGGTGAAAGGTAAGGGGCTGCCTGTATTGGGGAGCAATGCTCTGAAGCAATTCATGAACACAGAGGGGCAACATGGCACTTATCATGGTGGTGTACTGTGTGCTGGTGAAAGATAAGGGACTAAATGTGCAGGGGAGTGATTCTCAGAAGCACAGCTTGAACAGAGTGGGGCAACATGACACCCATCCCTGTTGCTTACAATGTGCTGGTGAAAGGTAAGGGAGTGCTTGCTCTGTGGAATGAGGCCCTGAAGCACTGCATGAACACTATGGAGCTACATGGCACCCATTACAGTGTTGTAATGTGGACTAGTGAATGGGTAGGGATTGCCTGCACTGAGGAGTCATACTCAGAAGCACTGCATGAACACAGTGGGGCATCATGGCATCCATCCCTGTTGCATACATTATGCTGGTGAAAGATAAGAGACTGCGAGTACTGGGGATCAATGCTCAGAAGCAATGCAAGAACACAGAGGGGTAACATGGCATGCATCACAGTAGTGTACTGTGTGCTGTGTGCTGGTGAAAGGTGAAGGAGTGCCTGCTCTGTGGAGAGATGCTCAGAAGCACTGCATGAACACTGTGGAGTGACACAGCACCCATCATGGTGGTGTAATGTGGACTCTTGAATGGGTAGGGATTGCCTGCACTGAGGAGCGATGCTTAGAAGCACTGCATGAACACAGTGGGGCATCATGGTACAATGGGGTATCATGGCACTCATCACGGTGGTGTACTGTGTGCTGGTGAAAGGTGAGGGACTGACTGCACAGGGGAGCAATCCTCAGAAGCATAGCTTGAACACAGTGGGGTGGTATGGCACCAATCACGGTGATGTGCTGTGTGCTGGTGAAAGGTGAGGGGCTGTCTGCTCTAGGAAGTGATGCTCAAAAGCACTGCATGGACACAGTGATGCAACATGACACCCAGCATGCTTGTGTGCTGTGTTCTGGTAAAAGGCCAGGGACTGTCTGCACTGAGGAACAACACCCAGAAGCATTGCATGAACACAGTGGGACATCATGGCACTCATCCTTGTTGCATACTGCATGCTGGTGAAAGGTAAGGGACTGCCTGCACTAGGGAGTGATGCTCACAAGCACTGCTTGAACACAGTTGGGTGACATGGCACCCAGTCAAAGATGGAGTGATCAGCCTGAGAGAAATGTTGTCCAACTGTTTTTTCAGTCTTCTTCATTTTACTATCAAGTCTGTGCTCCTACTTCCTTCTTGTTTTATGTACAACACATGGAAGAGATTAGCCTTACATATTTTTAATATGCATATATATAAGATGGTTCTATCTAATATGTTGAACTATGTGTGTTAGAGGTTTGATTTTTAACTGGTGGGTGATGAGTTGATAGACTAGTTTCATACAGCAGACCTGCTGTTTCTAGTACACACACACACACACACACACACACACACGTAGCTGTTACAACAGTTATGTATGCACACATAGGGTGTGAATTTCATTAGTAGGATAGAGCAGCTAAAATATGCCATTTTCAGTGGGGTCCTTCTTTAACATATTTTTCCAGTGTGTTTAGTATAGTTAGCACAGGCAAAATGCAGAATCTAATAATAATTACTAGTGACCCCCTTTAATGCACAGAGCCACTACTGTTTTCAAATGCCGTAATAACAGATAGAATGGGTTATTACGGCATTTTGTGTCGGTATTTGTTAGCGTGCCACCTCATTGGCTTACATTCTGTGTGTGGGCAGGCTAATCAGTTGCTCATATATGGTGGCTTCAATCCCGCTAAGCAGTGAACCAGCACAGCAACACTGTAAGTCTGTCTGAAAATTATTTTAATTTCTTTGTAAAAAGTTATCTGGTTGATCCAGCTATTTACAGTATTTAAATGTATCTGGTTGATCCTACTGTGTGTTGGTCTCGGGAAACCATGAGTCAGACCCAGCACAATCTCCACTGAGACTGTCACTGTTCTCCTGACTTTCAAACCACGACCCTGTGGTTCAACAGTTTTTAGTTTGTTTAAAAGAAGAAAAAAGTGTCTCTAATGAACAGTGTGTGTGTGTGTCAGAGTGTGTGTGTGTGTCAGTGACAGAGTTCCCTGCACCAGCATAGAGTTCCAGAACTACCTCACTGGCATTTCAGGAGCTGAAGAAAAAACTCCCTGCACCAGTAATTATAAAAAATAATGTATATTCAACTGTGCTTTTAAGGATTTTTTTACACACCCTCACTGTGTAATGACCTCATAAACCTCTTGAGCTTTGCTCTCAAGGTTTATGGGCCATCAATCACTTCAGATGTGTAGAAAAAATCAATAACACACAGTTGCATAGCCATTATTCTGTATTTTACTGAGGTCCTGCTTTTATACATTTTTACAATGCAGTTACCCAGGATAGGTCAGTTAACGTGCAGTATTGTATTCTCAATGACGTCCTGATTGTACCTGTTATAACATTAACAGGTCTGGGATGCCCTAAATGAGTTGGCTCCTTCACAGCCTGTATGTTTTCAGTGACCAGATACTGTATCTCTCTTTGGCCAGCAGAGGGATGTAAATTGTGCTGACTGCATGTTTTAGTACCTCATTTTTGCTTTGATGGGCTATATTCAAATATGCATTGTGCACTCGCACTTTGCTCCAAACATATTTAAGTATAGCAAATTTAGTGAACTGTGCTAATTTGCACTAATTGGCCAGCATGGGAATGTGAATTGTGCTGAGTGCACGTTTTAATGCATCATCTTTGCTTTGGAGGACTATATTCAAACATGCTTGGGGTCTTCACACTTTGCTCCAAACATGTTTTAACACAGCAAATTTAGTGAACTGTGCTAATTTGCACTAAGGAAAGGGACTTTGCAAGGGGCAGACTGATACATTTTAATATGGGGCCATTACTCTGTGTTGTTCTGGTTTGCAGTTCTAGGTTTGTCTTCCTATTTCTGTTTCAAGCTTTTAGCCACTGACTAAATTGCTTTTAGCCACTGAATGCCATCTCAGCAACCCAGGTTCAAGAACAGGCCTGGGCCGGTTCCACCCATTTAGGGCACATGGGGCAGCGCGCCCGGTAATTAGGCACCATGTCCCAAAGTCACCAACCCCTCTCTTTGTGGAGAGCTGTTCCCCCGTGCCCCCACAACCCTCCCTTTCTAAATATACCAACTCCTGGAGAGCAGACTTTGAGGAGGAGGCAGTGAATTTCACTATTTAGTGCCCTAATGATGGGCGCACTGATGTTGGTGCCCCGAACAGGTGCAGTGACCTGGGTCACTTGGGGACTGACCTGGGAGGAAGAATGCACATCTGTAGGACAGGGAGAGGAATCTAGGTGGCAGCACCATGGGACAACATAGGAAGGGACTCCACACCTGGATGCCTGAGGTGTCTTCATGGAGGCCAAGTACACACATGTCTGGGCCAAACAGGGGAGAAAATAGGAGGAAAAGCCCTCCAACTATAGAACAGTGATTGCCTTCCCTCTAGCAGGCCCCACACTCATGATTAGGCACCTCTTATCCAAGGTCCTGTGAAAAAGTTAATTCCTAGAGAAGGTGTGTGAGATGGAGCTGGGAAGACTGGCCCACATGGGGCAAGTCAGGGTACTGAAGGAGATAAACAGCTTTGTCCCATGGACACAGTGGGGAAACATGCCACTCAGCAAGCTTGTGTACTGCATGCTGGTGAATGATAATTGACAGCCTGCTTGGAGGAGCGATGCTATGAAGCAATGCATGAACTCAGTGGGGCAACATGGTGCCCATCAAGGTGGTGTACTGTGAGCTGGTGAAATGTGAGGTACTGCCTGCACTGTGGAGTAATGCTCAGAAGCACTGTATGAACAAAGTAAGGGACTGCTTGCACAAAGGAGTGATGCTAAGAAGCAATGAATGAACACAATGGGGTGACATGGCACCCATCATGGTGGTGTAATGCACACTGGTGAATGGGTAGGGTCTCCTTGCACTAAGGAACAATGCTCAGAAGCACTGCATGAACACAGTGGAGTTGACATAACACCAATTACCATTGCATTCTGTGTGCTTGTGAATGGTGAGGAATTGCCTCACCTGTGTAACAATGCCCAGATGCACTGTATGAACACTCTGATGTGACAAGGCACACATCATGGTGGTGTACTGCTTGCTGGTGAAAGATGAGGGGGCATGACCCCACAACAGCAACACCAACACAGCGACCTACATCACTGTCAACAAAATCGACAATTTGCTGACATGTCACTGTGCTGGTGTGCCCGAGACAGAGGCACATTGTCTCCCGGTCCTGCACCCCCTCCCCGAATCAACTCTGACTCAGAGTTGAGAATCTTTAGTATGGGGTGTGGAGGGCAGAGCTCCCCACATGGGGGGTTTAGGGGGTGAAGCCCCCGATAAAAAAAAACAGAACCGGGAGACATTTGGGATTTATGTTTCCCAAACTTGAAGTCGATATAAATCCCGTCACTGTGATGCCGGTCGACAATAGTGTTGTTGAACCGGCATCATAGTTCTAGATGAGGGGAATGCCTGCACAAGGGAGTAATGTCAGAAGCAGTGCATGAACACAATGGAGTGACATGGCACCCATCAAGGTAGTGTACTGGATGCTGGTGTAAAGTGAGGGACTGTCTAAACTGTGGAGTGATGCTCAGAAGCACACCTTGAACACAGTGAGGTGCCATGGCACCAATCATGGAAGTGTACTGTGTGCTGTTGAAAGGTAAGGGAGTGCCTGCAATGTGGAGTGATGCTTAGAAGCACTGCATGAACACTGTGGAGCAACATGGCATCCATCACGGTGGTGTAATGCGGACTGGTGAATGAGTAGGGATTGCCTGCCCTGAGAAGCGATGCTCCAAAGCACTGCATGAACATAGTGGGGCATGAACGCACCCATCCCTGTTGCATACTGTGAGCTGATAAAAGGTAAGGGAATGCCTGTACAGGGGAACAATGCTCAGAAGCAATGCATGAACACAGAGGGACAAAATGGCACCCATAAGAGCTACATACTGCAAGCTGGTGAAAGGTGAGGGACTGCCTGCACAGTGGAGTGATGCTCAGAAGTACAGCTTGAACACAGTGGAGTGACATGAAACCAATCACAGTGATGTGCTGTGTGCTGGTGAAAGGTGAGGGACTGCCTGCACTGGGGAGCAATTCTCAGAAGCACTGCATGGACACAGTGGTGCAACATGGCATGCAGCATGCTTGTGTACTGTGTCCTGGTGAAAGATCAGGGACTGCCAGCACTGGGGAGTGATGTCCAGAAGCACTGCATGAACACGGTGAGGCATCATGGCACCCATCCCTGTTGTGTACTGCATGCTGGTAAAAGGTAGGGGATTGCCTGCACTGGGGAGCAGTTCTTAGAAGAACTACTTGAACACAGTTGGGTGACATGGCACCCAGTCAAAGATGGAGTGATCAGCCTGAGAGAAATGTTGTCCTACTGGTTTTTCAGTCTTCTTCATATTACAATCATGGCTGTGCTCCTATTTCCTGCTTGTTTTAGGTGCAACACAAGGACAGATATTGGTCTTACATATTTTTAATATGCTTATATATAAGATGGTTCTATCTAATATATTGAACTATGTGTGTTAGAGACTTGATTTTAACTGGTGGGTGATGAGTTCATAGACTATAGTTCAATATAGCAGACCTGCTGTTTCTACTACACACACACACACACACACACACACACACATACTCCCCAACTTACTTTCAGTAAGATTTTTAAAAATCAGGTGTTAACTTCTAAGAAATAGACAAATTATTATTTTATCTATTGTATTTTGATGTGTTAGCAATTACTTTCTACTTCTGTAACAAAATATTTGTTAGTGCAGTGAAACAAGTAGGTTTTTGGCTTTACTTTTTACACTGTTAGTAAAAAAGAATTCAATAGGATTCTGATATTGTTATGTCAGAAATTGCCAGCTACTTAGGATACCAATTTATGTCAATGATAAACTACAGGTAAAAATATTTTTCCGTCTTTTTCAAAATAGATAGATACTTCTTTCAATAACAAACTTTGCCCTTTATATGTTTACACTATTGTGGTTCATCTGTCTGACAACACTTTTTTAAAACAATAATTAGTTTCTCTTTCTTCTTCCCACACAAAATCTGGCTATGAAGAAAATGTCACATACTAAATTATAACAAAGGTTATCAAAATCACATATTTCTATTAAATATACAATATTTTGATGGTAGACAGTATTATTTCTGCATAAAAAAATCAGAAAACAGATTTGCAGTTTTCCATTGAAATACACTGTCAGCTTTGCCATTAAACAGTTTCTGACTTCATAATACAATGATTTAATTGGATTCTTTTTTCACTAGCAGTTGGCAAAATAAAAATAAAATGATGGAAAACTAAGTAAAGAAATAAGTAATGGCAAACTGAATGACTGTAGAGGCAGCAAAAGGCCCCACCCCTTCTTTTTTCAAGATATACATCCTTACTAAGCACTTGCTTTAACACCAGATAATCTACCACATGAATATTCCATTCTGTGACATTTGACCCACTCCCTCCTATGGATTTCAGGGATGTTTCCTTATCTGTTTAGTTGTATTTTTTAACTAATTGTTCCTCTAATCTGTCACACTGATATGTAAAAGGTTTTTTTCTAATATCGCTCTGGGTTCTTAAAAGGCAGCTTTTGTAAGCAGCTGTTATTCCTCTTGTTGGTCCAATAAATGGTATTAAATCACCTAGTTTATGACTGGGAAAGGCTAAGTTAACATGTTTATGAGCTATGAAGTTTTCTTGAAAGAGAATACTACCCAATTCAAGCTAGTAACCACAAAATAGTCTGGTGATGAATGAACACAACAGTGGAGTGATTACACAAAAGCTTCAATTGTATTTAATCTGTTAGGAATCTTGAGAGCTCCCTTTTTCTACTATAATAGCATGGCGTCTGCAGGGCTCCACCCACTACAGCTGCAATAAATACATACATATATAATTACAGTACTGTCATTACTATGCTTAGGGATGCCCTAACATTACCAGCAATTTACATGAAACTTTGATACCACCTACTGGCCAAATACCACTAAAACTGCAGCATCTAACAAGGTCTGCTTTCTCTCTCTTTTTTTACTTTTTTCCCCCTTGTTTTTTATCATTTAAATAAAATAAAGACCTTAAAAATTATTTACTAATCTAAAAGGATCCATTTCATAATTGCAGTAAGACATTTCAAGGTGTGCATTGTTGTAGGATAATGCACATCTCTTGGGTGGAGATAGATTATCCCAGCACAGTGCACATCTGTCATATTTCATTGCTTAAGTGAAGCTACAGTCATATTTGTACAGTCTACAAGTAGGTTTCAAAACAGTGCAGGAAGAAGTGTTATGTGTTAGAAAGGGAAATATACATTTTGTCTAGACACTATAACTCATTTGGGCCATAGATTAGGCTCTTAGAGGCTTCACTATAAGAAGAAAAAAGTACAGAGGCTGTTACTCAGGCCCCTACGTTGATGAATGTATCTGAACTGAAATCATTTTTGGTAGTGTTAAATTATCATGGAAAATGTATGCCAGATTTAGCTACCCAGATAAAACTTATGACACAACTGTTATAGAAAGATCAAATGGATTTCTTTAAAGAATGCCAAGCATCTTTTGAGTTAGTGAAAAGCCACTCTCTGCATTACCTCTATTAGTGCATTTTGATTCTGCATTGCCTGTTGGGTTGTGTAAAATCTATTTGTGTTAATTGCAAAATTTGTTTCCATTAAATTTTGCAAAAACTAGAAGAACATTTAATTAAAAATGCTCCTTTTGAACTGTGTAATTTGGCATGAGGAATTACATAGAACATAGAGGCATAGAAGTTGTCAGCAGATAGGGACCTTGTGATCCATCAAGCCCGCCCTTGTTTTCCTACCCCCCCCACTTAGCTGCCTGTTTGAGTATCCTGCAATGCCTGTCCCATGCCTGCTTGCATTCCCCCACCGTCTTTGCCCCCACCACCCCCTCCAGCAGGCTATTCCATGAGCCAATAATGCATTCCATGAAGAAGAATTTCCTCATATTGCTCCTGAACCTACCCTCCTTGAGGTGATGGTCATACCCCTTGTCCTGCTATGGTATGTTACCTGAAAGAGGTTGCATCTGTACCTTGTTGTTGCCTTTAAGGTATTTAAATGTCTCTATCATGACCCCCCCCCAATTCCTGCACTGCTCTAGGGAGTATAGATTGAGTTCATTGAGTCTGTTGTACCATTTCCAGCCTATCTATGTCTTTCCTGAGGTATGGCCTCCAGAAATAGATATAGTATTCCAGGTGGGGTCTTACCAGGGATCGATACAGAGGCATGATCACTTCATGCCTCCTGCTTGTGATGCCCCTTCCTATGCATCCCAGTATGCCACTGGCTTTTAGTGCTGCCTTCTCACATTGTTTACTGACCTTGAGGTCATCTGATATGATCACCCCAAGATCTTGCTCTAGCCTTGTATTCACCAGCTGCTCTCCTCCCTTTGAGTACAGTTTCCCTGGGTTACGCTTTCCCAGGTGCATGACTTTATATTTTTTTTGGCATTGAATTTCAATTGCCATATCCTTGACCATTCCTCCAGTTTTCTGAGATCAGATTCCATGCTTTGTTGCTTCTCTGGTGTGTCAACCCTGTTGCAGATTTTGGTGTCATCAGCAAACAGGCACACTTTTCCCCTCAGTCTATCAGCAATATTGCTGATGAATATGTTGAAGAGGATCAGTCCCAGAACTGAGCCCTGCAGAACCCCACTAGTCACCCTACCCTCCTCTGACAGAGTGCCATTTACTAATATCCTCTGTGGTCTCCCATTTAACCAGTTCCTGACACAGCCTTTTACTCTAATCCCAACTCCTATGTTCTCCAGTTTATTGACTAGTCTCCTGCATGGAACTGAGACAAGCACCTTACTGTAGTCCAGTTAAACCATATCTACTGCCCCACCCTGATCCACTGTTCTAGTGATCAAGTCAAAGAAATCTACCAGGTTTGTCTGGAAGAACCTCCCTGCCATGAAACCATGTTGCTTTGTGTCAAGCTGACCACTTTTCTCCAAAAAAAGCAGTGATACTTTCCTTCAGTAGGGACTTCATCAGTTTTCTCACTACTGAAGTTAGACTACCTGGATGGTAGTTTCCTGGCTCTTGCTTCCTTCTGCTCTTGTGGAGTGGCACTACTTTTGCCTTCTTCCAGTCCTCTGGAACATCCCTACTCTCCAATAATTTGTTGAAGAGCACTGCTAAGAGGACTGCTACTTCCCTCTCAAGTTCCTTAAGTATTCTTGGGTGTATCCCATCTGGTCCCATAGTTTTATCCACCTTTAACTTGTTGATTTCCTCTAGTACCCTTTTCTCTGTGAAGGGACTCATGTCTATACCTCCAAGTGGAATACTCTTTTTGCCTAGTGTTGAACTGCTACTGTCAGCTTGCTGTGTGAAGACTGAGCAAAAGTATTCATTGAGTGCCTCTGCCTTCTTTCCATCATGTTCTGTGGGCTGCCCATCTGTTTTCATGATTCTAACAATGTCTCCCTTAGTCTTCATTTTTTCTCATATGTACCTGTAGAATGTCTTGTCACCCTTTTTCACTTCCTGAGCTATCCTCACCTCTGTCTGTGTCTTGGCATTTCTTATCACTTTCCCTGTCTCTTTTAGCTTTTCTTCATATTCTGTTTTGTCAGCCTCATTCCCTGACTCCTTGTACTTTTTGAAAGCTTTGCGCTTTCCCTCACAATGATTGCCACCTCTTTGGAAAATCATAGAGGGTTTTTCCTCTTTTTATTCTTACTGATCTGGTGGGCACATTGTGATATGACCATGGTTATTGCACCTTTCAACCTTGTCCAACACTCCTTGATGCTCCCCTCTGTTGTGTTACTAAGATTGTCCCTCAAGCAGGCCTTCATTTTTGTGAAGTCTGCACTCCTGAAGTCAAGGACCTTTAGCTTAGTATGTGTGAAGTTTTCAGTCCTGTTTACCTTGAACCATACTGTGCAATGGTCACTGTTTCCCAGGTGGTTCCCCACTTCAACACTCCAAACCCTATCGCTATTTGTGAATACCAGGTCTAAGATTGTGTTTCCTCTTGTGGGTGTCTTCACTAGTTGACTTACATGGCCGTCATAGAAAAGTTTTCTGGTAATGAGGTATACCAATCAGCACCTCTTTGTGTGGTGCGGTGTACTGATCAGTACCTCTCTGTGCAGTGTGGTAGGAGTACTCTTCCTCACTTAACCACAGGATGGCTACTACGAGCCATCACAGTAACACTGTATGCGTGAAGCTGAATACATTATTCTCCCCCATAATTAACCAACAGATAGCATCTGGTTGAATTGTCGGGACCCTGTCAGACTAAATCAATCTGTTTTTTCCAGTCTTTCAATGGAGAGTGTCAGGTTTAGAGCTGCTTTAGTGTATTGTCCCACCCCGGTCCCTGATCACCCACCCGATATTAAAAACAGTTGTTCCATAGAGAAAGATCCCATCCCAGTCCTGATCACCCACCCAATACTAAAAATATTTTTTTCCATAGTGTAGTGTAGTGTCACACCCCAGTCTCTAATTGCTCACCAGATATTAATAAGACATTTTTCCATAGTGCAGTGCCCTACCCCGATAGCCCACCTATTATTAAAAATAATTTTCTGTAGTGTAGTGTCCACCCCGGTCCCCAGTATGTGCAAACACTAATAACAGTGAGTAATAAATAATTCACAAACACAGTAGAAGAGGCTATGATCATTGAGACTTACTGTGCTCTAATTTCTCTTGATGTGCTGTGACTATTTACATTACTGGGAAAATTAAATTACTGATTTCTATAAATTGCAAACTGATTACACATCATCACATAGAAGAGAATACCATTAAATAAAATAAGCACAACTTTAATTTGGATAATAAATAGACATAGTTTATATAGTATTTTTGTATTTTTGATTAGATGTATGTATATGATCTGATACAGTTTGTGATGTGAAGCAAGTCCAGAAAAGTAATATTTTCATAATTTGCTCACAGTAGTGTTAGGTACCTTTTTTGTAAAGTAGTCTTAGCGGGTATCCATGTAGTGAGTTGCCTCTAATCCACATTATTTTTAAAAATTAACATTGAGTGCATATTGGTGGGCTTCCCCTAACACCTTGCCACTCAGTCATTGATCTATTAAATTATGACTGCAGATGAACCCTTGTTTTAGAGGTAGAATCATAAAGGAGGAAATTGTAGACCAGTTTTATCATTTTAAAACTAATTACTATATAACTGTAATAGTGAAATTATGTGTGTGTGGTTCAGTAGTGGTGATGGATAGGGACGTGTGTGTGTGTGTGTGTGTGCGTGAGGGGGGTGAAAACTGGTGCACTGAATGAAAAACCAAATGGGCTGAATTTTTTTTTTTCTGGATTACCTATGTTTTGAACTGCACCCTGTCACTTGTGCCCTTAGTTTCTTCTGTTAGGTGTATGTTGGTAATGAATATTAATTCCCAGATATCCTGATTATTTTTGAGCTCCATTTCCAGAGCCAAATGCAAGGCATTTTTTATTATTGGAGGGTATTTATTTAGGAATTAGCTCTCACCATACCCAGATGGTCACATACAGTCATATCTGTTCCACACACCACCCCCTTCCTTTATACAATGATAATATAAAACAAATTGTCTCCTGCTACTTTTCCAGGTCCCACCCTGGTCCCTAATTGCTCACCCAATATTGGGTGGCGGGTTGTGGGGACCACTAGACTACCAGGGACTGTTTGTTTTCTGTTTGGGGACAGCGATTGGTGTGGAGGGGGGAGAACCACTACACTATGGAAAACATTATTTATGAATATGGGTTGAGTGATCAGGGACCAAGGTGGGACACTACACTATGTAAAATTAATATTGGGTGAACAATTGGGACCAGGGTGGAACACTACACTACAGAAAAAAATACTTATTAATATTAGGTGGGCAATCGGGGACCAGGGTGGGACACTACACTCTTCAAAGAGGTAGGGCTTCAAAGACAAAGGGCTAAAGAAAACATTCTGTTTCTTTATTTTAGCTATTAAGCTGCTGTACCTAAGTTTATCAGCATGTCCTTTGGTGCACTTTCCAATGTCTACCATATACTGTACTGTAACCACCTGATATTAACAAATAGTTTTTCCATAGTGTAGTGTCCCACCCCATTTCCTGATTGCCCACCCTATACTAAAAATAATTTTTCCATAGTGTAGTGTCTTTACCCAGTCCCGGTCACCCTCCTGATATTAAAAATAATAGTGTTTTGTCTGTTAAAAGCTAAATAACATTAAACAGTGTGGTGGTAGACCATCTGTAATTAGGTATTTTTTCGCTGCTCAAGTTCCATTTATTTACAGTACACTGAACACCCAAACAATTGTGTGCTAATGGTCTCATACTGATTTTCCACAATAGAAAATGTCACCAAAAATGAGGTGTCAGATGTTTTGTTGACTGTTCACTGTTCATTGCTCACTCTGTCGACTATTGTCTATGTCTGTCTCTGTATTTCCTTATACTGATGGGAATATATAACTACTGCATCTCTTCTCTCATTATGATGCATTTGCTGCACCTAGCAATGGTAAATACCACACCCTCACTACAGTGTTTTCTTCACTACATAAGTATAATAATTAAAAAAAAAATGTTCTCAATGTTTGTATTGATGTGGTGTTTGTCTTCTCAGCCCTTAAACTGTTTGTTTTGTTTTAAATAGTGCCAAAGGCAGGGGAAAATAATATTCTGCTGAATAAAACTGATTTATTCTGTTTGTTCTCCCTGATGCAATAAACTTTACAGTAGGTGGTGTTCTTATAATATAACACTTTAATTACCAAGTTTGGGGGGGGTACTAAAACTGTGTTATAAGCATAAAGACACATCCTTGTGGAGCTCCAGAACATTGGGGATTGAAAGGCAGAGGCAGAAGCTCTGTGATGGATACCACATCACTCTGTTGCTGGACAAACTGTATATCTCCTATGGGGGCATATGCCAGCAAAATCACCATGAAGGTGGAAAAGCAGCAGGATACCCGATGTGCATAATGAATTATTACTATAAAGATAAAATACAAATAGAGGCACAACTGTATGAATGAGGAGTATGAGCAATAAAAGCAATGTAGCCTTATCACCTTTTTTTATGCAAGGTTATAAAAAGTAGGTTATAAAAAGTTGCAAAAACTCTCAAAAAATTGCAAAAAGTTGGCTATTTAGTTTAGTTTAAAACAGAATGGCCTCAACTCTGGGTCCCTCCCTCCCCATCCCTGATATGCCCAAACTATGTTGCTTAAAAAAAAACACTTTCCCTGGTTATCTAGTGCCCCCCCAAGGTCCCCTCAACTGTGTAATAAATTACAATAAAAACTGTCCCTGGTAGTCTAGCGCCCCCGATATATCCCTCATTGTCCAGAATGACTGACTCTCGGGAGCCAAAACTACATTCCAAACTCCTTTCATGTCCAGCAACAGGATTTTCATACAAAAAAATCACTCCAGTCCTCCCAGATCCCAATATCCCCCACCCCACTACTGTATGTGATTATTAAATCCCTACACTAACTGGGGTATTCAGAAATTGAAAAATAGCAAATAAGTAATTTTTAGGTTATGAGAACCTTCTTTATTTTCTTGTAGTATCAGACTCTGCTGTGTTATTCAGTGCATGAATTACACAATTAAGGCATAAAGTGCATGAAGTGCATAAATCCTGTGTTTGCCCCAAGAAAGGGCAGTGAAGTAATGTGTTGGGTATTTGTAAGCTTGCTACATACTTTTGCTGCATTTTATGCACTTCACGCCTTCATTGTGTGATGTACACACTGCATAACACACAGGCATTTGCATAACTTGAAATAACTGCTTTGCTATTTTTCACTTGCAGAATACCATAGTTAGTGCAGTGATTAAATATTGGAGTATTCCCCCATCTCCAGAGCTTTTAGAATATTTTATTTATTTATTTTCTAAGAATGGCAGTAGTCATGAACATAAGGAAATATCTAAAGAGTTTTTGCACTGCAGTTTAAAAACTGGTGCATTGCAAGATGTAGAACATAGTGACTACCAATAAGTCAGGAGCTCTGTGCTGCACACTAAAGAAGGCCATCACCAGAATTCAGACACTGTCAGTTTGTGGATATACTACAGACCTGTCATTGATGTAGATTTAAATATCATAATTAAAATCACTACTAAATTACGTAAGTTTAAATATTTAAATAAAAAAATATATATTTAATTGCAATACACTTAATGAAGACATCAATGTCCAAAATAAAACCCAAGATAGTATAACATGGAAAAAACCCATGCATTTGCAAAGGAAGAATATCAAGGATGGAACTTTATTAACAAAGCCAATGAATGCATACTGCAATACTTAAAAATTATGCCATAATGATTGATTTCAGTCATTGCAGTTTGATAGAAAATCAGTCATCTTCCATTGCAAATTTTCATAGCATCAAATTATTTCATGGCATAAGATTATTTCTAGAGCTAGGTAAAAGTCTGCACTAAATTAGGAACAATAGCAGGCAACTCCTGTTAAAATGTAAGAAAGTTAAATAGGATTTCACACTTTTTTTAAACTAAGCTACAGCAATGACACTGTTGCAAGTCTTATGTTTGTTGCATAGGATATGTGTTTTGAACAGAAGGTTGTGAATATCTTTTATGTTAAAAATGAGAACATAAAATTACCTGTTTTGCTCACAGAAGTTATTTTATGGCTCTGGTGTCTATATAAAATTTGGACTTTTCTGTAACAGTGACTCTAGGATTGTTTTATATGACTACCTAAAAAAGTTGGATAATTTTCTGACATTCCATTAAATTTCATACCATACAATGATAGATAGATAGATAGATACATACATACATACATACGTACATACATACATACATACATACATTATTCATGGTTTACAGTCATCCACACTGCACTTTGGGTCTCTTGGGCAGTGGCACTGATACATTCTTAATAAACATCTGCATTGAGCCCATATCCTAGCTTATTTTAAATAAAAGTGTCCATTAACTACAAAGGGTGATAGAAATTGCTGCCTGAAAATATTATTTAGTTTAAACATAGATGATTGTTACTTTTATTTTTTTTTTTCGCTTTTTGTATATGTCCCCTTCTTGTCTCCTTGGTACTCTTTTCATCTCCCCAGCACTTGTCTTCCTCAGGAGCAACCAAGCTTCACCTGATAACCAGGCTACTCTGCAGTACATATGAACATATGAATGTGCCAGCAGAAACAGACCACCCGGTCTATGTCTGCTCGAGTAAGCAGCTAGCACTCCTAATTTGCACCCCCTCCCCTTTTTCATCCCACTGCCACCTCCCCGACCCTCACTCTCCCCTTCTCTGTGGCGGTACAAAGAATGGTTGCTTATTAGAACTGAAATGCATGGCTTGTTCAGAGCCACAAGGTATGCAAGTGGAGATTGTGGGAATCTAGCCCACCCTTGTCTGTTGGCTGTACCATGCTCATTTACAGCTCATTACCCTAACAGCTTAGCTGTACATTATACCAGTTAGTCTTATTAACCTCTATTAGCAATTGCACTGTTTAACCCCAGAGGTGGCGGAGACATCTTGGTTAAATTTCAGCCTATTTCTTAATTTTCTTTCTTTCAAGTATGGGATACTGACTTTTTTCCTATAGATTATATTTCCTAGGGATTCCCAATTTCTATTTTTTTTTCAACATGACAAAAGCAGTCTCAGAGAGTGATTTCCTTATAGATTGTCTGTAAATTTAGTGAAACTTCATCCACTGAACTGCAGTGTGACACATCACTGTCAGGAAACAAAGGAACTGATACAGCAGGGAATGTGGGGAAGGGGAAGCTAACATCACAGAACTTATCAGTAACAAAAGGAACTAATTAAGCACACTCTCCAGCCAAAGAACACACTCACAGGATTGAGGGAAGGAGGCCTGAACAAAAGGCAACACAGTTGTCTCTCAATAGGGACTTGCACAGGATCACACACCATGAAGGTGTGAGCCTCCCTCATAACCGCTCACCCTCCCCCAATTGACATTATGGTTTCTTTAGCACATTGACCAAACAGGGACCTTGTAAATCAAGATGAGCAGTGCCAGGTTTCCTGTATCACTATACAAGGCGACTTGATAAAAATGTCATTACTGCTTGTAGATGGTGAAAATATAATTTTATCTCACATTACACTTTACAAGAATAAATTAACTTAACAAGATAATTAATGCTGTTTTTAGTGTGCCCTTTAGTACAATATGTCTAAGAAACCTGCACAGTTACATATTGCTGCTTGGGCAGTCAAAATCTGCATTTTTTGTAACATTGTAGCATTCAATAATGACACAACTAAAAGTTACAGTCTTAGCTTTGAAAGAGATACAGAATAGCAGTTAACCCTTAGAATATGTCAGTATACACTACTACAATGTTAAAAAAAAGTATTGTTAAAAAACAATATACAGTATATGCAGTGCTGCTTTGGATTCCCCCATCAGGAATTTATAACTGTTTGTTTTTTTTCGAGATATGTACTCAATAAGGAGCTTTGTTAATTATCTTGTTAAAGTAATTTATACTATAACGTGTAATGCTAGACAAAATTGAAATGTTCTCCATGTAGGAGGTAGGGTTACTTCCTGTCCTGATTTTGTCAGGACATTCCTGGTTTGAGTGGTATTGTCCTGCAAAAATTAAGTAAGATATTAAATGTCCTGATGGTACAGTAGAAAAAAGATTTGTCTTACTGTCTTCTAACAGTGACAGACAATAATAATACCTCCACTAAAATAATTTAAAATTATCTTGTATCACAAGGTGATCCCTTTGATGAGTAGGGGCCCTAATAGTCTTACAAATACCCCCAAGAAATAATGAAATGATGAAGTGCTCTTTGGCAATTAGTGCAGCACCAAGATTTCCTGAAAAGAGCACAGTATAAATGCTATAAATTGTGCAATAAAACTTTTTATCAGCAGGCTTGAAGGGTGATATAGGTCTGATTGAAAGGACTGCTACCACCAGTTTAATTTTGAAACAAAGATAGTAAAAGGTCAATACAAATAGGACCTTTGATAAAGGAAAACATAGTTTATACTTTATCTAACTACACAGCCAGAATAAAATGTCTGGGTAATTGTCAAATAAGCATATGTATTAGATAAATGGGACAGGAGCAGCTCCCTAGTTATTATTTTGACTAGTTCTCTGATGCCCAGATATACAGATTCCCAAGAAACAATCTTTAGGTGGGTTTTGTCTTAGTGGGTATAAAATAATGCATCCTGAATGAAGTTTAAATCAAGAAAGATTTTTCATTCATTAGTGTGTTCCCTTGTAGTGCTAGCAAATGGTATGTTTTAGAGCTTTTACAAGCTCAACAGTTTGTGCACATACCGCTGGATGGAGTGAATCCCGAAGTGGACTGAGATTGGCATGGGGCGACAATGTTTTTTGCTTTGTCTTTGCCACCACTCCATGTCTCTGTTTCCTTCTCTGGTACCCCTTCTGCTGAAAAAATATCCTATATGGTCTTAAGAAAATAAGACAGAGAGAGAGAGAGAGAGAGAGAGATAAAATAAAGATATAATGAAGTATAAATGACAAGTGTACTTCTCTCTCTCTCTCTCTCTCTCTCTAGTGCTGCAGTGCAGATCAAAGTAGAAGCAGCTGATAATGTTTACTGTCATCAAACAGCCACTCTGTAATGGTAAATAGTGCTATGCACTTGAAAACAGGAGTTTTAATGTACAGGGACAAAGATGTCCTGAAAGGGAGTTTGATCTTTAACTTGTTTTATTTTTACCTGGCTAAGTGACTCCTGTTTGGAACTTAGCCTGATTTACAATTGAGGCCAGCCCTATACAGTATATTAAAGAAAGAAACCAAGGGCTTGCTCTACTCGCTCTGCCCTCTATCTTTCCCAGCCTAGTTTACACTGGAGCCTGGTTTACCAAACAGAACAGAGCGGCAAGCTATAGTTGTTTTGTTAAATCGTAGCCACCGCTACAATATTAAACCCTCTGGGCTAGTCTGGGGAAACCAAAGACAATGTTTAAAATGCTGCATTTCTATCTGTAGACACTAGGTAAGGGTAATCAGTGCTAAAGAAACATAAAAAAATACAACTAATAATAAAATGGTAGAAAACGTTAGCTGCCTGAGCTACAGATAAAAAAGGTGGCTGGAAATAAATGAAGTGATAAAAGTGAGCTGTGTAATCAGGAGGGTCAAAATGAAATGTAGCCCAATGGTTGACATGTCAGCCATCGGCTTTACATAGTGACTGTTGTTAGGGAGTTAGAGAAACATCCAGAGCTTACCAAAAACTCTTAATTTAGTATTTGGTACAGCAAAGTGAGGGCTAAAGAAGTAATACCCTTACAGAAATCAAAATAAAGAGAACTTTGTTGAGAACCTTTTATTTTCTGATCTCACATACTGCCTGGTATTCTAAAGTTGGCAAGGGATAGAAGATACGGAGCATGCCCTTATGCTTCTCTTCTCTTGACCAGTTCAGGAATACCTATGTTATTTACAGGAAGGTATAAAATAGTAATTACCTGTATATGCAGTAAGGACTTTCTATGGGGCTGGCAACCCAAGAAATTACTGCTTTTATAGAAGCCTAGGAAGTGAGGTCACTCCTGATGGGAGGGGCTTTATTCCTTAATGAGCCTAATGACCATACAATTAGGTATATTTGGGCCATTGTAGCCCAGTATTGCATATAAAGAAAGTGGTGTTGCTATTCAACTATGTGGGGTAGTATTTTAGACATGTATGGTGGGTTACCTGGTGATATAGTCTACCCCAGATAGTTTAATTTTTGTATATTAGGTAAGGGCCAGGTCAGGTGACACCCACCTAAATGTATAAAAGCCTATCACTAGGGTGTTAAAAATAGAGCTCCAGATAGGGGAGTCAGTCTGGAACTGATGGTCTGAGGGATAAGACCTCAGAAGAAAGAGAGTGGGTGTTCCCACTAAGACAGAATCAGCTAAGTACTGCTGGGTGCAGCAGTTGTTCTCTTAATGTTGAACTAATGGTATTTTCTGTGAGAACTTGAATCATTTTATGAAGTGACAAATAAAATGATAAATGCCAACCTGGCATTTTTTATGCACTGATTTTGGTTGTTTGCCTGCAATTTGTCTCCTGAACTAACAACCCTACGACATATTGTTAAATAAAAAGAAAGAAACCAATTAAATCAGTTGGGAGTGGGTTTGGGGTGAGGGGGCGGGATGGATTTCTAGAGTGGTTGCTCTATTTTGTTCCCAATATATACTATCTAGTATTACAGTTTCCCCCTGTATTCCTGCATCTGTTTTTGTGCTGCTTGCCTGTGGCTTGCTGGCATGTAGATGTACATTTTATTTATACTCCCATCTCTGTATGCATTGGACCTGCTGTTTGTTGTCTGTTTTTACTATGTCTGTATTACTTGTTGTATGCATTAATAAAAAGATTAACTACTAACTTCATATGTTTGTGAAATGGGATCTCTGTCACTTGACTTTCATATGCAGTATGTTGGCTGCTAGTCTATAAGAATCAAGGTTGCACATAAATAATAAAGTTTCTAATTTCGAACATTTGTGATGAACTTTAAATATATCACACTTTAACAGTGTATCCATATAGAACATAATTTACAATTAACATATATGCAGTATCAATACAGAGTGTGATGCTTCTCCAGGGATTTAACATCAGAAGTTCCGGAGGTGCGCTTACCATATATTATCTTATGCAGTACAGTTTGTGTTTCAATTACTTACTGCACCAATAATTGATTACTATTAAAATGATATACAGCAAGGATTTGAATGGGGGGGGCTTATGTTTAAATATGCTTTCTCAGATTCCTTTGCCCATTCTAAAGCTGAGAAACACCACTGTTACACCATAAACTGTGATTCGAGGAACCATATGCTTTTGCTTACTAATAAAGAAAAAAGAAAAACTGTCTTAAAATGAAATGATTTTTATTTAATATGAAATTATTTTTATTAAATAATCAAGCTCCTGTTGTGTTTGTTTTCTTTGATAACAAAATAGCAATTGTTAGGAAAGCAAGCCACAAAACAGCATTTGACATTTATTTTGGTGGCAAATGCAATTGCATTAGTTGAAAATGTTGATCTGTGGCATGTTATTCTTGGCAGTGCCCGTCTAGCCAATGATTTGGGTGCTGACTTGATGCCCACTTGTAACCTGCTGGGCTACTCTTGAAAAGATGTATGTATGGTATATTTAGACAGGGATATGTTTCTGTATTGTATTTTATTGTACTGAATTGTATTGTATGGTGTTGTATTTCTACCTGGGTTGCAGAAAACGTATATTCCTGGAGTCACAATAAAATACACAGACACATAGTTCAGGAATAATTGTGCAAATAATCTGAAGTTATTTTTTGTGAATCAGAGTAGAATACAGAATTACTATCCTCAAATAATTTGCATTCTGATCCCTAAAAGTTGACATTGTTTCTATGGTGATTCCTGAAACGTAACTACTACATTTTCTAAATGATTGACATATAGCATGTTATGGTTTGTATTTCTACACTTCATGGAAAGCCAATTGGTATATGACTCCTCGGAGCCAACATACAGTACTTTAAAGATGCAGTCAATGGTACATTTATTATTAAAATGGGGGGGGGTATCAAAATACAACAAAATACTGTACTATTTCAATTTCAGTGAATTCACTGTTCAGATTATGCCAGATTTGTCTCACTAGTCTTCTCTGACTCTTTAAACTTAAAGCCCCATAAAGCAAACCTGATCCTCTGTCTAAATATTGAATTAACGGGAATTGTGAAGTTAGTGACATGTTCATATGAATAACATTAATTAAGTGGGCATTTTTTTAAAGGGCCATTCATGCAGTAGCCTGAAAAAGTTGAACATTTCCTCATTGAAACATTTATTTATTGTATTTTTCTTACAATGTGGGCATTCAATGTCACATGCTGTATAATGTGGTCACCTGCTATTTCATATGTGGGCATTAGACAACATTTCACTTATCCAAGCAATTTGAAATAACCGCCAACATGAACATAAAAAATCCAGTTGGCCAAAATACCAAAAAAAGTTAAAATATTTGTTTTCCCCTATCTAATTTCACTTCTGAGGTAACAGAAGCTTTTTTTATATATATAAAACCCCTGCTATCTTGCCTTTTCAGGCCATTGTGGTGGTGGTGCTGCATTGTTGTGCTCCTTTAAACCCCACAAATTGCATTTCTTCCACAGTTTTTCAATATTTTATATAACATGGATCTGGGTCAAACTTAATATGTAGCATCGGGCCCCCAAAAGAACCTGAAGTCTGGGAGTAACTTGGAACACACAGGGTGCTCAGTACCTGTGCATGGATTCAATGCCAGTGATTATTTGTTTTACTGGTGCTTTGTTGGGTTTTTATGTATTTCAGGTAATATGCAGAATAATGGGGTTATGAGGTTACTTTTGATTAACAGTTGTGTTGTCCATTCTTTGATCCAGTTGTTAATTCTATTCACTGATCAATCCAAGGAATGTACTTAATACAAAGCTCTTTGATATACCAGATAGTACTGCACACAAACCAGTAAAGACTGATAAGTGTGAGGCAGCATTTCTCCATGTTCAGTATGAACAAACAACACTAAATAGAAATAAGGGACATGATTAATTTGTGGGTGTGACAGGAGCCACAACCATTAATACCCAATACTTCTACCCCCCACCCCATGGCATGGGATTGAACACTTTACTTTAAATTTCATGCACTGAATGTTCAGTGCTGATGAATAAAATAACATGCCCAATAACAAGCGGAAGGCTTAAAATAAAACAGAAAAAAACTTTTTATATTAAATAAATGAACTGAGCTGCCCTCAGCTGTCAGATATGTAAATGTAATACCTATCAGGAAGTTTGTTGGTGATTGTGAAAATGTACGTGGACTTTTCTTTCACACACACACACACACACACACACACACACACACTCACTCACAGGTAGATGGGCACGTACACAGCATATGACACACACAAATTGGTAGACACAAATACAGTTTGTGAGTGTAGCTTGTCTGTAGATTTTTTTTATAGGTAATCTATCTAATACTGGCTGATAAGTTTTGATACCGGAAGACACTGTCACATATACAGTACATTTGGTGTGCACAGACAACGTGAACATTAGGCAGTAGACTTTCGATTAACCATGCTTCGGATCTCAGAATTTCTAGGGAACTTGAAATTCTTTATCGATTACTGAAAAAAAAGTTATCACTTAGTTGGTGTGTGTGTATTACTGCATGCATTTGTTGTCACCCACTGCTACAGGATGATTTTACATGAAGAGCTTGTTACTATTTAAAGAAATACAACACTGGCTCAATATGTAAGGAACTATTTCTAATTAAATTGGGTAAACCAATAATGCGGATAAGGTTGCAATGAACCTCTAATTTATCTTTTATGTGCTCATGTGATAATGTTTAGACTGGGAAATGGTAATTTTTATTTCTTTTTCTATTGCACATGGTCAATTCATTTTTCTTGGACAATTTCGAGACTATTTTTTAATATACACTACAACACTGCGCAAACAGACTCAGTTTAATCACTGTGTATTTCTAATACTCAGTACCTAGCTAGGTGGAGTCATTTATCAATAACACTTTTTTTGCATCCGAATGGGACCCCAATAGCCTCAGCAACCTACAGGAGTGCACTACGAACTGTTTGTACTTGTTTATTCAATTGGGGCTCCCCCACTCTGTATGCGCTCTAGCTTCATACAGTTTTGCTTTTATACACTAGGACAGAAGACAGATTAAACAATTATTTTAATAATGATCTTCCTAAGTGTACAGTACTAGAGTATCACAGTCATTAGTGATGACTAACTTAATAAAGGGACACCAGTCCTCACCAATAATATCCATAGGCACAGGAATTAGAAAAGTAGAACTGGCACAGTACCAGCTCCATAGCAGTGAGGTCCGAGTACTGTTGTTCACAGCAGTTCAGACAGACAAATTTGCAGTGGTCCCTGGAGAGCATAATTCTGTACTACTGGCAAAAGCACATTTGCAATAACATAAAACATGACAGCTTCCTTTAAACACTGAGAGGCCATTACATACATCCACCCACCCTCCCCGACCCCGGCCTCTATTAAATACACAATTTGCCCCACTCTATCGTTCTTCATTGGTTGTTGCCTCCTAACTTGTAGTTGACCTGCCACTGACAGCCAACTCCCTACCGGTGCTTTCACTGGCTGGAAGTGCCTTCCTCTGTCTCTCTTTACCTACCTTTGACTCGTGTATGACCCGGTCTGGGCAGATTGAATTGCTGCCCTCCTGTTTGTAGTGCTTCACACCTGCCCACTTATTCTAGTACTACTCCTCTTCCACTTCTTCTCTGCCTTCCCTTGGGCCAAGTACCTTCTGCTCACTCATGTCCACTCTAGTTGGTACTGCTTGCAGCACTACCCCTATATTGCTGCTCCCCCCCAGTTCTGTCTCTGTGCTAATCCTTCCTCCAGTGCCTTGGAGTTTCTGTATTGACCTTACCAGCCATCCCCTCCTCTCCACTTGCTTTGTGCCTTAGCCTACCCCCCACCCCACCCGCTTCCCTACTGCTCTCCACCTTTCTACTCTTGCCCTTGGTTCCTATTTCTCTTATAGCTAAAACTCTTCTCCTCTGTTACTTATTGGCCCCACCTCTCCCTGTCACCTCTGTCAATTCTCCTGAGTTTGTTCTTTTTGTGTCTCTGGCATGGATAATCCACGTTGGCTAATCTCACTTTCCTGCCTTATTTTTCTTTGTTGCTGTTCTGACCACTTTATTGATGTGTCCAATCACCCCCCTTCTTTCAACAGTACCCCTCCTCCTCTGTGTCACATATGGCCAGAATCCTCTTCTGCACTTCTATATATCCCTTGTCTCTCCAAGCTGGACACTGCTGTCCTTGGGTACTGGCTATGTAAGTGTCTTTGTTTAACAAATATCACAACTGCCTTCAGGATGCTCTCTTTCTGTGCCTCATCTTGGGCTCATCTATCAGTTCTCCTCCTCCTTGCCCATGCTGGGGACATTGAGCTCAACCCTGGGCCTCCCTACCCTACTCTTGCCCATACCCCCCTCACTACCGCCATACCCATAATAAAGGCCTAAAACTTGTGCACATAAATATTTGCAGCCTTCACCCTAAAATGATTGAGCTCGAATCATGGGCCCTGCAGATGATCCCCGACATTTTATGTATATCAGAATCCTGGCTCAAACCAACTATGAAAGAGCATGAGGTGGGACTATCTGGCTATAGCTGTCTCAGAAAGGATAGGTTGGGAAAGAGGGGTGGTGGTGTTCTTATCTACTTTAGGTCTGATCTGGTTATCGTTGAACTCCCTGCTCTCAACAAGGGCTTGTCTCCAGCAGAATCTATATTTGTCCCCTAACAATGCTCCTCTCAGATTGCCCTTCTTTCTTGCTTCTCTAGCTAATCTCCCCTGCCATGACCTTATTCTGTGTGATGACTTTAATATAGATCGGCTCCAGCCTAATGCTGACAAACTGCGTACATCTCTTGCTGACTCCAACTTGGTTCAACTCCTCAGGAGCCTACGCATCTCAACAACACGTCTGGAAAGCATACGTTACTTGACTGGATGGTCACTAACTGTCCTCAGAAGATTACAGCAGTGAGCATTCTCCCTGACTGTATAAGTGACCATTCACGTACTTTCTGTATTTGGAAAAACAACTGTCCCAACCCCCCCTCCCAAGATCTCTCTGGTTTGGGACATGTCTAGGTTCACTGTAGGCTGCTCTAGTACCTCCATCTATGACACTGACTGGCACCCCATTAAAACTCTCCCTGATGTAAAATCAAGCCTTGGATTTCTTTGTGTCGACCTTCACTCAAATTGTTGATGGCCACACACCTCTGAAAAGGTTGATCCAATGGTATCAAGGCTCCCTGGCTCACCAAGGAGATTAGAACGCTTATGTCCCACTGTGACAAAACTTGGTGGACTTATAAAAAAAGCAGTCTCCCTCAAGACTGACAAGTCTGTAGGCAATTCAGAAACAAGTGCAAAAATTCACTCCATAAGGCCAAACGGCACCAGTACAAATCTCTACAAACAGCACCTTTGCAGCCCAAAGGAATTCTGGAGGCAAATCAACTCCCTGGTAAAAGGGAAGGTGTCAGATATCCTGAGCTCCATTATTGCCAACAGCTCCACCTTTGTTAACCCTATGTCCATTGTGACTGAATTTAATAACTTTTTTACTGATCTACACAAATATGTGTCCCTGTTCTATAACTCCTCTTCTCCTTCCTCTGCCCAATCTACCCAGTGCACACTTGGGGCTCATCCTGATCTCTACCTTAAGCAGGCCTCTCTCAAAGAGGTGTGGAAGCTCTCTCTAGCTTAAATTCACAAAGCTCCCCTGGCCATGACTCCCTTGAGTCAACATTTCTTAAACTGGGGACCCCTGTTCTCACTCATCCTGTCCATGATCTATTCAATCGGTCATTCCTTTCTTGCACTATCCTAGATAGGTGGAAGGTGGTGGTAGTCATTCCAGTGCATAAGGGGGGACCCAATACTGCTGTAGACAACTATAGACCTATATCCATCCTTTGTCCATTGGCTAAAATTCATGAGCCTATTGTGTATAACCACCTTCAGGACTATCTGGAACTGCACAGTCTACTATCCCTGTATCAACATGGTTTCAGAAGGAACCATAGTGCCCTAACTGCACCAATAAAAGTGACCTCTGATATTCTACTGGCAATGGACCAAGGTTATGCCACTGGTGCCATATTCATTGACCTCACAAAAGTGCTTGACCTGGTAAACCGTGGTCTTTTTTTCCAACAGCTACATGTTCTAGGCGTAGACATTACTGCATTGAACTGGGTTAAAGACTATCTGTCCTGCCGCTCTCAAAGAGTTAAATGAGCTGGTTCCATCTCTGACCTTAGGATCATAACTCATGGAGTCCCACAGGGCTTTATTTTGGGTCCTTTGTTGTTCCCGCTCTTCATTAATGACCTTCCCAACTTTTGCAGAGGGGCCTCTGTACACCTCTATGCAGATGACGCGATCACCTATCGCTCCTCTCCTGATATTAATCTAATCAACAGAGAACTTGCATTTGACTTCGCTTCCCTTGAGTGCTGGTTCTGCCACAGTCACCTTGTTCTCAATATGAAAAAAATGAAAAGTATGCTTTTCAACCACCAACTCCCCAACCATGTCTGCTCTACCCCCTCTTAGCATTATCTCGATCAGTGGTGATACCCTTGAGTACGTCCACTCCTTTAAATATCTGGGCATTACCTTGGACATTGCACTCACCTTTAGCTTGCACGTCTCGAATGTCACTAAATCTTTGAACCAGAAACTTGGACTCCTCTATCGTATCCATCCTTTCCTTTCCTCTGCCTCCTGCCACGAGATTGCTTCCTCATCCCTTCTTCCCTTCCTAAGTTATGGTGCTCCTTTACTGCTCTCAACTAATTCTACCTCCCTGTTTCAACTAACCCAGGCTTACCATAGAGTGGGAAGGTTTACCTTGAGGGTTAGTGTCCACTCCCACCATTGCAACATACTCTCTTCTCTGGGCTGGCTACCTTACAAAGCTAAACTGAGGTATTTCTCCCTGAGTTTCATGTTTAAGCTTGTCCACAAATTCACTTCTCTGTGCCTTAGTGAGACTATACGTCTAAGACAAGCTCCACATGCCCTCCGATTTGCCTCTCTCTCTCTCCCCCTTCTCATTAAACCCAAACTATACCTTGCCATGGCCTGAAGGTTGTTCTTGTTTGCGGCGGTATCTGACTGGAATTCCCTTCCCCCCATCCTGTCCTGTTCCTCCCTCTCTTTGTTCCAATCTAATCTATATGCCTCCCTCTCAGCCTCTGTATCCTGCTCCTGCTTCCACTAATGTTACATTCGCTCCCTGCCCTTCTTTCTACTCCTACTCCTGCCCTTGTACCTTGTCCCTATCCCTACCTCCTATCCTTATCCTTCTATTCCCTCTTGCCCATTGCTCGGCCCCTTCCCCCCATACTCCTCCTCTTTTTTCTTGGCTTTTAGCCAGTTGCCTTAGGTTCTATTGTATATACCCTGAAATTATGTTATTGGTGTCTCTATTCCTTATATTGTAATACTTTTTGTATATACTGATATGCTGTATTTCAATTTTTGCCATCCTGTATATTGTTCTTCCATATTTTGAACTGTCTTCTGATCTATGACCCTGGGTCGACCCTGAAAAGGGACTGTAATTGTCTCAGTGGACTTGCCCAGTCACCAAAACTCAAATAAATAAATAAACCTTACTCAGAATGTTCATCTTATCTGTAAAAAAACGAGTGCAACGAGTGAATTTTCAAATATGCAAACCCAGTATAACAGACAATTCTGAGTTCCAAACTCAAACAGGAGTTTTGGAATTGAATATATCTCAAACTGCAAGTGTACATTTTGCATTCAGTATATGTGATATGGTGCAGTTGCAATTTGTTTTATATTGGCATGATCAAAAGGGTGGTGAAATACACATACAGAAACATTTATGTGGCATTTATAAGTATTCAGTTACTAAGAAAAGCTGATAGTACTCCTTTAATTGAATTAAAAAATAATATTTGATTACCAACATCTCTTCTCATTTCCTTTTTCTTGCGTACTGTCTGGGAATGATTAAAACTGTATGTAAGAGGATGGATTATTTCTTACTCTCTACATTTTAAAAAGGGAGTAGCTTAGTTTATTTATTTTTTTTGCATCCTACCTGTCCTGATCTACAGAATTTTGTGGACTAGGGAGACATGGACTACAGTGACACCTGCTGTCAGAGCAATAATTAGCAGGCATATTTACATGGAAACAGTGCCTCCTGGAACATTTCAGCTGTCGGCAGTTAAGTGACTATTAAATGTATTTAGCCAGCCTGGTGGTGCTGAGGGTTGAGGCACTGGACACCACACCTCGCGCTACACTGGCGACCTGGGTTCTGGAGCGAGCCCAGGTCTCTGGGGGCTGGCCGGGAAGGAGAGAATTGAGCATTCAATGACAGCTCTCCTCTCCTGAGGGCACAGGAGGGATGCATCTCCCAGCGCTAGTGACTCCCTGCGGAGGCAGGGATCACTGCACTTGGGAGCACTCATGTAGGCGAGGAAGCACCATGAGCAGATGTCCTTGCCGATGTGTGCAGGAGCACACACACCAGCGCTAGACATCACTGCACATCCATGATGCTGGGAGGAGTGCAACAGAACATGGGAAAAACCCAGCTCTGCGAGGTAGGCAACAGCACCTGACCCCATGCCCACCACCAGATCCCACCTACCTGGCCTCCCAGTTCCTCCTCCCAGGCCTTCACCTGCAGCCTGGCCAAAACTTAAGAGTGCCCAAAGAGGAGGGGCGGCCCCACCCTGGAGGGGTTTATTTATTTATTTATTTAAGAGATTTACCAGGAAGGCATACTGAGCAGAGTACCACTCGATTCCAGATGCGCCCTAGGATAGGGGGGTTACAAGAGTGCAGTACATAAATACATAAAAAAACACAATAGTACATACATAATTTGCAGATAACAAGCAATGGCCCAGTAAGATGGGTGCAGTAACTGAGATGCATATTGGTTTATACAAAGTGAAGAGTATTTACAGGCAGTGATATAGTAGCATGGTAGAAATTGCAACAATTACATAGTGTGATTAGATTTATGGGTAGGTGGGCGTATCAACAGCAACAGAGGAAGGATTAAGTGGTGTATGGTACTGATTTTGAAATGGAGCCCAGGATAGCTGATAAGAGTTGGGCAGAGAGTTCAGCGATGGGGAAAGCATGAGCAGTTGGTAGCAAAATGTGTTTTGAGGAGGGCATGTCATTGGGGAGTACTTGTGGTGAGTCTGATGTTGGCTGCTAGAGAGTTCCATAATTTGGGCAGTCTGAAGCTGAAAGCTACCTGACCTGATCGGGTGGATCTGTGGGGAATGTGAAGAAGCCTGGAGTCAGAGTTCCTGAGATCGTAGGTAGGTGGGGGGATGGTGGTTAGAGATGTTGATAAGTAGGAGGGCAGCATATGTGACCAGAATTTTGCAGTAATTCTAGTACAGTGCAGCAATCACCAATTTTGGAGTGATGGGAGGTCAAGGGACTGGTAGAGGTCACAGTGGTGGGTGTTGGGAGGATGATCCAAAGCGAACTGGCAGAAGGAGTTGAAAATGGGGTTGAGCCTGGCTAAGGATGTTTGGTGGGTGGCACCGTAGATGACATCGCCGTAGTCAAAAATTGGGAGGATCATTTTTTGTACAATTGCTTGCCTGGTTGGTAGAGGGATGCAGAACTTGTTCCAATAGAGAGCTCCCAGCATGGGATGTAATTTTTTTTGCAGAGCCTCTACATGTGCTGAGAAGTCAAGGTGCTGATCCAGCCAGATGCCGAGATAACGATATGTGGAGCAGGCTGCAAGCGGAGTCCTATCCAAGGTATAGAAGGTGGGTGCATCAATAAGCTGGGTTAGTTTGGCTTGGGAGCCGAAGGTGAGGGAGACAGTTTTTTTTGAGTTTAGGAATAGTTGGTTCTTAATGAACCAGTGTTGGATGGAGTCGAAGTCCTTCTGAAGGTGAGATGCTACAGTGGTACCAGATGAGCCAGAGGCAAATAGCACCGTATCGTCTGCATACATATGGATACCAGATTGTGTGCAGACAGCAGGCAGGTTGTTGAGGAAAATTGAGAAAAGCAGTGGGCCAAGTACAGACCCTTGAGGTACACCAATGGTGACAGGGAGGGGGGTGGATAGAGCCGTACCGATGCGGACTGCTTGTGACCTGCCTGACAGGTATGAATGGAACCAACTGAGTGCTGCCATTGTCAGACCAGTTTGGGCAAGTTTAGATATCAACAGGGGGTGTGAGACCGTGTCGAAGGCTTTTGCCAGGTCTATGAAAATAGCTACGGTAATTTCCCCATTGTCAATGCCTGTAAGGATGGAGTTGGTGAGGCGAAGGAGGGATGTGGTGGTGGAGTGATTTTTTCTGAAAACCGGCTTGAAAGAGGGTGAAAAAGGAGATTGTATCTAGATAATTGTGTAGCTGGGATAGAACAAGGGGCTCTTGAATTTTGGCTAGGATGGGGAGCAGAGATATAGGCCGATAGTTTGAAGGGGAGAAGAGGTCCCTTCCCTTGGGGAGAGGAATGACTGTGGCCTGTTTCCATTTTGTGGGGACAGCCCCTAATTTAAAGGACAGATTATAGAGTGTGGTTAGGGGGTAGGCTAAGGCGGGGCAGAGAGTTGGAGCATTTTAGAATCTAATCCCGATGGGCATTTTCCTTTGGTTGTGTTTAGTGAGTGTAGAATTTTAACACCTGGTCTGGGTGACTGCGTGGAGGCGAGAAGGAGGCCCAGGGTGGTGCGTTAGGGGAGATCAGAGGGAGCCTTGGGGAGAATGAGTGGTGGTGGGTGGGGGTGGGGGTGGGAGGAAGTAGAGAGGCAGTAGCGGTGGAGAAGAGGGCATTAAACTCGGATGCAACTTGGCAAGGGTCATTTATGATTCTACCTGTGAGGTTGAGAGTGGGGGTGGGGGGTTGGGTTGGTGGAGTGAGGAGGGATCTTATGGATTTCCAGAATTGAGAAGGGTGGGTGTGTTTTTTGTTAAACGTCAATTTGAAGTAGTTTGATTTGGACTGCCATATGAGTCTTGTGCAGGCATTTTGAAGGGACCGGTATTGTTGTTGGGCCAAGTGAGAACCAGTGGCCTTGAAAAATTTCCAGGCCCGGTCTCTGGCTCAAAGTTGTTCCATGAGGTTAGAGGTTACCCAGGGTAAGTGGGAGCCCCTGACTCTGGATCTCCTTAGTGGGGCATATATGTCCCAGATAGCGAGGAAATTTGTAGAGAAGTAGCTCAGGGCCTCGCCCATGGTGGTGGCACTAGGGATGGGAGACCAGTCAATGGTGGTGAGGGCATTTAGGGTGCAGGCAGATCCAATGATTTGTAGGCTCTGCAGTGCAGCAGATGGGGTGGGGGCCGGGGATGGAAGATTTTGCACACTATGTAAATCATATGGTGGTCGCTAAGGGAGTCCGGTAGGAGGCCGGCTTTGAGTATCCTATGTGGGTGGGTAGTGAGTACCCAGTCCAGTAGTGTGTGTGTTTCTTAGATTTGTGGTTTAGGTGGGTGGGTTCCCCTATTTGCTGGTGCAAGTTTAGTGCACTTATTTGGCAGCGTGCCTTGGATGCTGCACACCCAAGCCAGTTCAGATTGAAATCCCCGAGGATGTGGAGTTCTCCGCTTTCTGTGAGGGCCCTCAGGTTGCCTAGATGTTCGAGGATGCTGGTTAGCGGTGTGTCTGGTGGGCAGTATGACCCAGATATGTATACTGGGATAGAGTGGGGCAGGGGGATTTTGATCAGGAGGGAATCAATGTTTATTGTGGGTGTTGGTGAGATGATTACAGAAAACTGGAGATTTGAGGTGACATACATGGCAGCACCACCACCCTTCTTTCTTCCCTGCCTGTCTTGGTAGATTAGTGAGAAGTCAGGTATTGAGAATTCCTCATCCCGGTGATGGGGCTTCAGCCATGACTCTGTGATGATTACGATGTCTGGGTGAAGGGCAAGGACAGTTGTTTGTAGGGCAGCAATTTTATTTAGGATGCTACATATATTTATGTGTACAATTTTGAGACCTTTGGGGAGGTGTGTGGGTTGTGCTGGTGGTAGGGCAGCCATGGGTGCCTGTGGACCTGGGTTCCGTTCAACATCCCCTGCTATGAGCAGCAGGAATACCAGGGCATTCCTTAATTGGCGCATGATCTTTATCGGTGCTCCCCTCCGGGTGGGTTGAATTGCAGGAGTTGAGTTTGCCTTTGGGGCTGAGAAGATTGGGAGATATAGGGCAGGTGTTGCAGTGTGGAAAAAGGGGGGGAGGATAGAGGCCCCCAGGGTCCAGTTGTGCCCCAGGAGTAGGTAGTGTTTAAATGGAGCAGAGGAGGAGTGGGGTGTAGGCTTGAGAGTTAAGGTGGGAAGTGGCACAGGGTCAGGTAGGGAAGGATTGACTGAGGGAGGGAGGGAGGAGGATGAGGCTATGCAAAGCATAGTAATAATTGTAGCAAGAAACTGCATTTTTTCTTTCTTTTTTCCAAGTAATTCCTTGTGTGCAAGGAGGGAAAACACAGTCTGCTCAGCGTTGGCCGCTAGTGGTGGAGCAGTATAAGGGACTAATGGGTTAAGCCGGGGGTACTGCCTGCAGGAAGGTGGAGACAGGAGGCTTAGGATGGGGGGACCTCAGGCGGACAGGATCAGGCCAGGATGCCTGAGAGAGAGGCCCCACAGGCTGTGACCAGAGGGGAAAAATAGTTGAAAAAAAATGTATTTAGCAAGAAGTACTGCATAGGGAACAACGCATACCACATGACGCATGACGCAAAAGACATACCACTGCTCCTATCGAGTCTACCTCATTATAACGAGGTACCAATAAACTTTTCTATAACAGCCACTGTATGTAGGCCTGCTTTCTGTAGTGTAACTAGGAATTCCCTGCCTTTTTCTGATGCTGCTGTGCGGGTACTCTAATCAATGTCTGGAAGTCCCCTACCAGCACTGTGTCCCCTTTGTCTGACATCTGAAAGGTATCCTTGTCCCTGGTTTCCTCCTGATGTGGGGGTCTGTAGACATGGCAAACACTAAATATTTTTCTGCATGAATTATGATTTTTTTCTTTCACATTGCTTTTTTCTTTCATCTAGTAAGTAGAAAGCCTGTTTAAACTGGGGCTGTGACTGGAAGAAGGTGACATTGGTGTACCCGGGAGAAGAAAATGATGTCACTATGAGTTGACAGTAGTGTAACAGTGTTTTAACAGGAAGTAGACACCAATGTAACTGACGAGACAGTGGTATAATGGCTTGTCTGTAGTGAGATACTTGTATAGCCGTGAAGACACTGAGCAGTGGGAGACAGTGCCATAACTAGAAGGAGATACCGCTGTCACTCCAGTCTTTTGCTTTTATGGCCCTGACCCTGTGGAACTCTCCATCTCATCAGGTTAGAGAGTGTCTGCACACTGAGACTTTTAAAACTGCCCTAAAAACCTACTTATTTAGTTTAGCATTTTTAGATGCTTATTAATTTGGTAATTGCTGCATATTTAAATTTCAATCTGTTTTAGTATTATTTCATGTTATTACTGTCTGGTTTTAGCTTTGTACAGGTGCTTTGATAATTCTGAAAAGTGTATTTTTATAAATGAATCTGACTGATTGATTGACTAGAGAAATGATGCTTTTACTTTTAGGAGACTGTCATAACTAGAATTACTGGTAAAACAGGGTAGAAATTCTGTTCTAACTGGAAGTAGACCAAGATGTTGATGTTAGTGGGCTTAGACAATGTAATGGGAATGATACAGTGCTGTAATTGAGAGGAAACACTACGATAACTGGGACCACAGTGTTGCTACTGTAATTGAGACATTGTTTTGAGTGAGAGTATACACTAATTGAATTTGAATAGGACTGCAGTAACTTGGAGGGTACACTGCTGTAGCTGGGACTAGAGTAAGAGACAGTGCCTTATTTGGTAAGATATACTGCTGTAACAAAGAGAAGACAGTGGTATAACTGGGAGGAGACATTGCCATAACTGGTAAGAGACCATGCTACAACTGAGACACTGGCATGACTTGGCCAAGACAATTGTATAACTGCCTGGTAGCAGGGACATAAGTGGGATGGTACTCTACATTGCCATACATGGGATGAGACTCTACAGTAGGGATGGGCAATCTGGCTCTGCTAAATGACCAAACCCCCCCCCCCAAATGGGCCAACTTGACTCTGACTGGGAAACCAAAGCCTTTCATGGCTTGACCCTAGCTGCCAAGTTTGCCTGGTCCAGAAGTGCAGTTCCAGTCTGGATATAATGCTCTCATCACCGGTACTGCATGCAAGTCAATAAACAAGTCAGTACAGGATGCAAAAATTTAAAATAAAACAGTGTTTTTTTTCCAATCTCTAACGAATACTCCTGAGTCCCTAGACCATCACATAACCAACAAAGGCAAGCACTCATGATACTGGGGCACTGGAGTGAGCCAACCATACATCCATAGGAAACAGTGCATTGAGTGCATTTGGGTCTTTGCATTGAAAGGAGACAGCCATGTGTGTGTGCAGAAAGATTTAAAAAAATGGCGAAAACGAAACAATGTTTTTCATTTTTTTCTTTCCTTAGAGAGAGAGAGAGAAATTGGAGAGACCAATTAATTCAATGGCAGACAACAGCAGAGTGCAGACATTGCAGCAGAGTACTCTGTAAACAATTAAATGTTCATTAGAAAAAGAGAGAAACAGTACAGAGAGAGAGAGAGAGAGAGAGAGAGAGACCAACAAATTCAATAGCAGACAACAGCAGAGTGCAGATATTGCAAACTTCACAGTAAAAAAAAAACTTGCTTTTTGTTAGCCAAAGCAAGAGAGAGAGAGAGAGAGATAGACCAACAAATTCAACAGCAGACAACAGCAGATTGCAGAAAAAAATAAAAAGAATATTAAGGGGAGCAGAGTCAGACGGGACAGAAGGACTCTGTCTGAAGATCATAGTTCCTCAGTAATTTTGAGAGGAGGGCTTATTGTGCAGTAGAGATTTTGAAGGGGGTGTCACCCATGTCTCAGAGTCTGTGCTGTCCTGAGAGGTCATACTGCTGTAGACTCTCTGCTGCCCATCTCTGGGCCTGAACTACTACTAGGTCATAGAGCCATATAGATTGTGAAGGGGGTCATGTCTCATACCCTGTGTTTCCCATCTTTGTGCTTGAACTACTACTACTGTGTCATAGTGTCATACAAATTGTGAAGTGGGGGTCACATCTCAGACTCTGTGTTTCCCATCTTTGTGCCTGAACTACTACTAGGTCATAGTGCTGTAGCATAGACTCTGTGTTGCCCATCTCTGTGCCTGAACTATTACTGGGTCACAGTGCCATACAGATTGTGAAGGGGGGTCACATCTGAGCTCTATGTTGCCCATCTTTGTGCCTGAACTACTACTAGGTCATAGTGCTATAGTGTAGACTCTGTGTTGCCCATCTCTGTGCCTGAACTATTACTGGGTCATAGTGCCATACAGATTGTGAAGGGGGGGTCACATCTGAGCTCTGTGTTGCCTATCTTTGTGCCTAAACTACTATTGCTGCACCTGGGTTATGCCCCCCATCATCCCACATACACCTTACACTGTATTCCTGGTCTATTATACTGTGATACTGCTATTTTGCACTAACATGTAGATTTAGGCACCCATTGTATAAGCATGAGTGCCACGAATGTGCTTTGCTGCTAATATATGCCAATGTTTACATCTTTTATAGGATTATATCATGCATGATCATTATACCTCACAATAATGCATTACGTTTGTCTTTTACATATATTCTATATATAATCTACCTAATCACTGATAAGATGACTCTTATGGATCATCAGTGATTACTGTATACTGATATATTCTCATTTATTTATATGTAGTGTATGTTTTACACTTAGGCAAATATGCCACATGTAGTAGTGACCACTCAGCACTTTTCTTTGTCTAAGCTTCATGCTGAGAGAGACAAATCCTTTGTCTCACATTATACTCATTTGTAATTCTGTCTCCTAAGTAATTATCCAAGGAAGACCACCTTGTTTATAATATAGAACCAACACATTATGTTTCTCATATTCGTAACTATGAGGTAATCTCTGTTGCTATGCTGATATCTATGGTATATAACCCTGTGTAAGCCAGCTCCTCACGGAGATTCTGGAAATTCTGGAGATTCTGCACATTCTTCAGGAGACTGGTGAGAACCCATCTCCTTTGTGATTTTCTCTGTCACATGCTAGGCGTAAGTATTGTAATAAATTATCATTATTACTTCTGCTTGTGTGGTTGTTTCTTTGGCTGACACTAGACATACAAGAATCTGATTTATTTTCTCCAGAGCTGGTTTCTGGGTGACACTACTAGATCATAGTGCCATACAGATTGTGAAGGGGGTCATGTTTCAGACTCTGTGTCATCTATCTTTGTGCCTGAACTACTACCAGATCATAGTGTCATACAGATTGTGAAGGAGGGTCACATCTCAGACTGTGTGTTGCCCATCTCTGCATCCAAACTAATACTGCTAAGTAAGCAATTAAGCTGGACACCAAAAAATGGATTCAGAATCAGAGTCTGTTATGGAGCTGGAACATGTGGCCAACACCAGCAGTATGGCTGAAATTGGTACACATAACAATAACAATATTTCCCAAAAACAAATTCAGATAAAAAAGGGAAATTCACAGCTGAAGATATAATGAATACAGTTGGTGAAAATTAAGCAACACATCCAGAAAAAGAAAATAATTTTGGTGACTTCCCTGCAGGGCCAGATTAAGGCATAGGTCAACAAGGCCCAGGCCTAGGGCCCCAGCCCTGAGTGGATCATCCTGGCTACTGAAAGCAGACTCAGCCAGTCTAACTTGTAATCATTCCTGTACATGACCATTTGGCCTAATCTCTGTAACAAAGCACTGTTGTTCCAGCATCTACTAATGCTTTATTAACCAACTAAAGGGCCACTGTCAACTGCCTTAGGCCTCACATTATCCCTAGATTAAAAAGAACATGTTATTACTGCTCACATTATGTAGATATTGCTGATGTAGCTGGTAGTCTGATTCTAATTCATTATTTTTTCTTTTTAAAAGTAAAAAACAGACTGCCCACCGTATTGGAGCAACCACACAAAAACTTGTTTATTTACATTTTTGGACCAACTTCCACTGCATCTTTCCTGGACTTGGGAATGCCACAAACAGTCTTTCCACTCATGATGGTGTGGGAGGAATGGAGGCTATTGCATCATGAGTGGCTGCATTGTCTGAGAATATTCCTTATGTTCAGGATGTAAGCAATAATTTTTTATTTGCAATTTTTAACCAGCAAAAGCACACTGCACTATTAGAATTTGTTTCCAGGTACATCCAAAGGGATGGGTGGTATGGACATGTTTTATTGATGGGGGAATGTTGGCCATGACACTGGGGAAACTCACTGCTCTTTGTCAATAAGTAATATGGGATTTTTACTTTTATCTGGACAATGGCCAGAAGAGACCTCAGTTTAATGTCTCATCCGAAGGATGGCACCTCACTAGTGCAGCACCTGCCTTGTACTGCACTGCAGTGTCAGTTATGGGTATTACCCCAAGTGCCTGGTGTGCAGCTAGAACCCATGACTGTCTGATCTTTCAGCCCCAGAGGTGAGTGTGCTACCAGCTGAGCCACTGACACTGAAGAGAATAAGAGAAGATCAATTATTTGCAGCAAAACAAGGTTGGGTATAATTGCACCATTCCCATGCATTTCAGTTCTACCAAAAAAGGAAACAGATCAAACAACCAACAACTTCAATGAGTTTTAGAGAAGGTAAGTGATCACAAAATGTGGGTTTTCAACTAGAAATGGGTCTGATGGTCCTTATCTGCTCACAGATTCTTTGTTTCTACGTAGAACTATGCAAAAAAGGTTGGCAGTGTCCCTTTAACACTGCTGAGTTACATAACAGGCCTTCTGCCCCACCTGAAAATGAATACCTCAAACTCAGTAATGTTTGACCCCTACAGCATGAATCACAGACTAGAGACTGTAAAGATCTAAAATATGTTTTGGTAACTGGTGTGACACTGGTTATAATAAGAGGGCACACATTTGACTACTGAATCAGAGACTCCACTTAAGTATTATTGCATTGATCCCATGGGTCTGATTTTAGAAGCTCTCCCTAGATCAGTGTAACATGCGCTGACCCCCATGACTGTGGCAAACTCGGGTGCGACTGGGACCCTGTGACAGATTTTGGAAGAATGGTGGTCCTGGCTCCAAACTCCTTGAGTTTGCCACAAGCCATCCTGTTTGCTGACTAAATGGCATGTGGGAGGGAAATGCCACAAGCTGCAGGACATTCGGCCGATAGTGGTAGCCATGACAGGGACCCACTTGTTGGGCATCCTGATGGCTGCCAGGGCCCCATGAAGGGTAGGACAGGGTAGTTTGGGGGTGGGGTGGTGGTGACAGATCCAAAAAGAGCCATGGCTTGACTGGCATTCAGGAAATATAAGGAAACACAGAAGGAGCAGGACAGAGAACTTTATCAGTTAAAGCAGAAGGAGGCAGGAAAGGCAGTCAGAATAGCAAAGGCACAAACTGAGGAAAAGATAGCCAACTCTGTTAAGAAGGGGGATAAAACCTTTTATAGCTACATTAGGGAGCGAAGAAAGACCAAGGGAGGGATACAGAGACTTAATAAAGGGGAGGGAATGTGGGCAGAGGGCGACAGTGAAAAAGCAGGGATACTGAATGAATATTTCTGCTCGGTATTCACAACAGATGAGGAGGGGGAGATGCCTAAACCAAACAAGGGAGAAACTCTGAATAGGGGGTTCGATACCAGTCCATTCACAGAAGAAAGGGTTTTGAAAGAACTCTTGAAGCTGAGGGTGGACAAAGCAATGGGGCCTGATGGGACTCACCCAAGAATACTAAAAGAACTAAGGGTAGAACTAGTGACACCATTGACTACTCCCTTTAACAAATCATGGGAGGATGGAGTGGTACCTGAGGACTGGAGGAGGGAAAATGTGATTCCACTTCACAAAAGTGGGAGCAGGGCAGAGGCAGGAAACTACAGACCATTTAGTTTGACTTCAGTGTTAGGGAAAATGATGGAATCACTTCTGAAGGAAAGAATTGTTGAGTACCTAGAGGCTAGTGGGGCACAGGACCCAAGGCAGCATGGTTTCACAGCAGGAAGGTCATGTCAGATGAACCTAATAGATTTCTTTGACTGGGTGACCAAAGTAGTAGACCAGGGAGGGGCTGTGGATATGGCCTACCTAGATTTTAGCAAGGCATTTGACACAGTCTCACACAAAAGATTAATATATAAGTTAGTCAGCTTTGGAGTGGGTCCCAAGGTGGTAGCCTGGATAAAAAACTGGCTAGACAACAGGATGCAAAAGGTAATAGTAAATGGAGTCCGCAGTGAAGAAAGGAGGGTAACTAGCGGGGTGCTGCAGGGGTTCAGTACTGGGACCGGTCCTCTTTAATATCTTTATAAGTGACATTGGAGAGCACCTGGAAGGAAAGGTATGCCCTTTGCAGATGACACAAAGATCTGCAACAGGGTTGATACACAAGGTGGGTGGAAAGAATGAAAAGGATTTGGCAAGGTTGGAGGAATGGTCAAACACGTGGCAGCTCAGATTCAATGCAAAGAAGTGCAAGGTAATGCATCTGGGAAACAAAAACCCAGGGGAAGAGTACACAATGGGGGGTGAGTTAATAACAACAACAAAAATTGAAAGAGACCTAGGAGTAATTACATCAGATGACTTAAAGGTGGGCAAGCAATGTTAGAAGGCAGTAATGAGGGCTGGGGGGATACTGGGATGCATAGGGAGAGGCATCAACAGTAGAAAACAGGAAGTTATTATCCCTCTCTACAGACAGTTAGTGAGACCCCATCTGGAGTACTGCGTGCAATTCTGGAGACCCCATTTCTGCAAAGACATAGACAGAGTGGAGGCTGTTCAGAAGAGGGCAACCAAAATGGTGCAAGGTCTGCACCAGAAGACATACGAGGAGAGACTAAAGCAGCTTAATATGTATGCCCTTGAGGAAAGGAGGGAGAGGGGGGACATGATAGAACTTTCAAGTATCTCAAGGGAATAAACAAGGTACAAGAGGGCAGTATCTTTCAGAAGAAGAGATGTGCAAGAACAAGGAGGCACAATTTGAAGTTAGAGGAGAGACACCTCAGAGGTAATGTTAGAAAGTATTTTTCCAGAGAGAGAGTTGTGGATCCATGGAACAGCCTTCCTGAGGAGGTTATGGAGTCAGGAACAGTGGGAGAATTCAAGAATGCATGGGACAGGCATAAGGCAATTCTAGTGGGTGGCAGGAGGAAGTAAGCTGTTGATTAACTAGAATCTACAGCTTATCCATCAGGTAGGGAAATGGGCAGACTGGGTGGGCCAAGCGGTCCTTATCTGCTGTCATATTCTATGTTTCTATGTAGATACTGGGCTTTGGATGGGTGGTCAGGTGACAGGCACTGGTTCCATAGTATCACCATGGTGCGATGCACCTATAAGTAGCAGTGGGACAACAGCACTGTGTTATGACGCCTTTCACCAGGGTTCTGCCTTCCCTGACCCTGTCACCAGAAGCAAGTGCCATGTATCCAGATGGGTCATCCGCCCACGCAGCAGTGTACTGTCACAATTTGACAGGACAGTAGGTGAGGTACTGCAAAGGTGTTGGGACTCCCATACTGTACCTCACAGCTGTAACTTACCACTGTTGGCTACAGTTGTGAGAGTAGCAGAGGATGGAATATGCTGGCACCAGCTTAACATTGCCCACCAGCTGTAGACATAATAACAGATGTTGTGGATGGACAGTGGTATACAGTCACGTACAGGGCACTACCCATGAAACCATGGCTATTCTACCACAACCCACTGCCTGTGTAAGACACAACACAATGGTAACCTTCATTGGTGCACTGCCTTTACTTGTCAGTGGTCTGTGACTCCAACTGTTACCATACCACCACCACCCCACCAACCAGTCTGCCAAAACAGGAATTCCACTGTGTTCAATAGCCAAGGCAATGCCAATGTTGTTGGGGAGGGTCCCTTCGGGACACCTATTATGGCTCCACTGGTGCCAGGATGGGTGTCCGGCTGCTGGATGGCCAGTGACTGGCATCGGCCATGACCAGAGGCAAAGACCACTGCCCACCTTGCCACTGCTCAGGGAAGGATGCACAGGTCATTAAACCAGACCCTGCCTGGCCTAACTCTGGAAGCCTTTGCTCCTATTGGGGGGCGGGGTTGTGGATCCCCAAATAAGGGGGTACTGCAATGCAGCTCTGGCGCAAGCCTTCCTCCACCTTGCTGCACTGCTGTGTCCATCACAAGGCAGGAGAAAGCCTGGCCAGCACAAGTGGACCTCCAGTTGGTGCTGGGGGTGTTGGAAAATTAAGAATGGCACATGATGTGATGCAAGATGCCCCTTGTGCCACTCCTTGTTGGCACAAGCACTGTGCTGCATTCCCCATGGTTTGAAAATTAGGTCCCCTGGCTTCAGCTTAGTACACTCTCTCACATACCCACGATAGCACAGGTATTTTGCTGACATCAGGGATTGATATAAGAATTTAAAAATTCAGCCTTGGAACTGTTAGTGTTTGGTGACTGCCATTCCTAAGCTGCTGACTGTGGTTTATTACTGTAATGTATTTTTTTAATTGTATTTGTTACACACATACAGACTCTGTCATATAGCAAACATGGTACCAGCACATACTGTAGCTGAAACCAAGAGATACATGAGTATTCAATTTCAAAAAAATATCAACCTTGGAATTGTTTATGGGCAGACAAGATGGAACTGTGGTCTTTTCCTGCTGTCAGCCTCTATGTTTCTAAGTTTGACTGTTTTTGGTGACTGCAGTTCCTACTGTATGTTGCTGATCATGGTTTATTAGTGCAATGCATTTATATTGCTTAGTAGTCCAATTGATGCAGATGGTGAGTGAGATTTGTTTGTGTACTGCCACTCATGGATTCTTAATATTTTTCATTGTAAATATTGCAAATAGTTAAGATAGTAGAAACACAGTCAGCAGCAGTATGCAAGTATTTCACTGGGGAAGCATTAAGTGATGGCGACAGTGAAAATCCTGACGTTTCTGTCAGCGACAGCAACAAACTGTGTTTTTCGCAAGGGGCTTTGCCCCCTGCACCCCCCATGTGGGTGTCTCTGCCCCCACACCTCTTGCATTTAATGATTATCAACTCCAGGTCAAAGCTGATTCGGGTAGAGGGCAGGACACCAGGAAAGGGAATCACCGAAAACAGACCGTTGCAGCAAATGTCATTGTAATGGTCTGTTTTGGAGTTTTGCTGTGGGGATGTCGAGCTCGAGTAGGCCACCATTTCACTGGACCCCACAATCATACATACGATGGAGACCGACAAATAAATGACAAAGAAAAATACTGTACTTTCGAAGGTTCTAAAACTGGCAGATTTCTTTAAAATAACAAACATGGTGGGAGTGTAATCATTAAAAAAACCTTAATTCACTGATGATATGAAAAGGAAATAAATGGATCTCTCTAACAGGCATGGCCCTCCATGTTGGGAAGGGGATGCCAGATTTTTCTTGGGCCTAGGACCACTCTTAATCTTAAGCTGGCCCTGGACAACATGAACACTGGAGGCATAAGTAAGGTGCTCACTTGCCCTGGATCCTCTGCTAAGCTTGTAACAAGCACCAAAAACAAAAACAGTCTTTGGAGGCTCTGCAAAAGAGCAGGGGATTCTGGGACAATCCACTCAACTGGGGCTGCTCTATTTCCCTTACTAAGGCAGTCAGTTCTATTTATTAGAAAAAAACTACACATTCACATGTCCAGCCCTCTATGCTACTTCTTAGGGCTGTGGAACAGTACTTGCAGGCTTGATGCCACACACAAGCATACAGCAGGGTTCATGAATGACTGCAGTTAGAGTCCACTCTATACAGCTTCCTTGCCTTCCCTTAGCCTAAAGCCAGATGTACCTGGCTTTTCCCAACTCACCCACCAACTCACAATGTGGGATAAGGCAGACAAATCATCTCTGTGGGTGCATGGAGTGGCTTTCTTGATGCCACAAAGTGCACCACAGAGAGCTTTGTAAATTGTGCCCTTTTTCTAGTGTTTTTCTAATAAGGAATTTCAAGAAATAAAGCAATTTTAGGTCTTGACACATACATCAGATTTTAATGTTTGCTCAGTGCAAGTCTGGAACACTAAACAGCTCACATTCTGACTTCATAACTTGACAGTGATAAAGCAACAGCATTTCTGCATGATCACAGCAAATTATAGTCAACCACATTGTGTGTGGGGTCAAAGTTTATAGACAGAAGCAAGCCCTCTGTTCTCATGTGATTCCAATTACGCAAGAAACATTTCTGTTTCAACAGCCATGTGAGAGTTATGTTGCATTCTATAAATCAAGAAATGGTAGAATCAGGAAGCCCTGTTTATTATGTCCTCCTTCCATCCTTGCATGACCAAAACCCTGTTCAGTCTGATTCTCACATCAGGACCATGGCTTCCAAAGGTAGTCTTGTCTGGTCTTTTATTGTCTTGTGTTTATAGTTTATTCAGCCAGGATGCTGTAGATCATCTGAAATGCAACATTTCATTCTAAGAGGGATTCTGCTTCTTTTCCATTTCATAAGTGACAGGAGTAAAGCACAGGGAGGTGAACTAAAATGCTCGGGGTGACACAGTGAGTCAGTGGCTGTAATGGAATTTGAACCTGCAATCTCCTAGTTCAGTTTTTTGCTTTAACCACTAAACTACACTGCCTCCCATTCTAGTAATAATAGTATAAGTAGTGCTAGTAAAAGTTTTTATTCAATCAAACATGAATAAGGCATTTTTTATTTAGCTGAAGCTTATTTACAAGGGGTACTACACACTAAACCTGGTTACAAAATTGGAACAAGTTATAAAATAACATTTCTCAGGGTGCAAAAATCCCAAATATAGAAACATAGAAACATAGAATTTGACGGCAGATAAGGACCGCTTGGCCCACCTAGTCTGCCCATTTTCCTACCTAACAGATAAGCTGCAGATCCTAGTTAACCAACAGCTTACTTCCTCCTACCCCCCCCACTAGGACTGCCTTATGCCTATCCCATGCATTCTTGAAGTCTCCCACTGTTCTTGACTCCACAACCTCCTCAGGGAGGCTGTTCCATGCATCCACAACCCTCTCAGTGAAAAAATACTTCCTCACATTACCTCTGAGCCGTCCCCTCTATCTTCCAAGTTGTGCCCCTTGTTCTTGCACATCTCTTTTTCTGGAAGATGCTACCTCTTGGACTTTGTTAATTCCCTTGAGGTACTTGGAAAGTTTCTATCATGTCCCTCTCTCCTTCTTTCCTCAAGGGCATACATATTAGCTCCTCTTAGTCTTTCTTCAGATAGTCTTCTGGTGCAGACCCTGCACCATTTTTGTTGTCTCCTCTGACAGCCTCCACTCTGTCTAATGCCTTTATGGAGATGGGGTCTCAAGAACTGCACACAGTACTCCAGATGTGGTCTCACCAACTGTCTGTACAGAGGGATAACAACTTCCTGTTTTCTACTATTGATGCCTCTTCCTATGCATCCCAGTATCCCCCCAGCCTTCCTTACTGCCTTCTACTTGCTTGCCCACCTTTAGGTCAACTGATATAATTACCCCAGGTCCCTTTCTATTTTTACTGTTGTCAGTATCTCACCCCCATTGTGTACGCTTCCTGGTTTTTGTTTCTCATGTGCATTACCTTGCACCTTTGCATTGAATCTGAGCTGCCATACATTTGACCATTCCTCCAACCTTGCCAAGTCCCTTTCATCCTTTCCACTCCATCTTGTGTATCAACCCTGTTGCAGATCTTTGTGTCATCTGCAAAGAGACATACTTTCCTTCCAGTTCCTCTGCAATGTCACTTATAAAGACATTAAAAGGACTGGTCCCAGTACTGAACTCCTGGTACCCACTAGTAACCCTCCTTTCTTCACTGTGTACCATTTACTACTACCCTTTGCGCCCTGTTGTCTAGCCAATTTTTATCCAGACTACCACCTTGGGACCCAATCCAAGGCTGACTATCTTGTGTATTAATCTTTTGTGGGACTGTATCAAATGCCTTGCTAAAATCTAGGTAGGCCATGTCCACAGCTCCTCCCTGCTACTACTTTGGTCACCCAGTCAAAGAAATCTATTAGATTCGTCTGACATGACCTTCCCATCGTGAATCCATGCTGCCTTGGGTCCTGTGCCCCACTGACCTCTAGGTACTCAACAATTCTTTCCTTCAGAAGTGATTCCATCATTTTCCCTACCACTGAGGTCAAACTAACTGGTCTGTAGTTTCCTGCCTCTGTCCTGCTCCCACTTTTGTAAAGAGGAATCACATCTGCCCTCCTCCAGTCCTCAGGTACCACCCCATCCTCCCATGATTTGTTAAAGAGAGTAGTCAGCGGTGTCACTAGTTCTACCCTTAGTTCTTTTAGAATTCTTGAGTGAATCCCATCATGCCCCATTGCTTTGTCCACCTTCAATTTTATTAGTTCTTTCAGAACCCTTTCTTCTGTAAATGGACTGGTATCGACCCCCATCTTCAGAGTGTTTTCTTGTTTTTTTTAGGTAACTCCCCTCCTCTTCCTTTGTGAATACTGAGCAGAAGTATTCATTCAGTATCCCTGCTTTTCACTGTCACCCTCTACCCACATTCCTCCCTTTATTAAGCTTCAGTATCCTCCTTTGGTCTTTCTTCACTCCTAATGTACTTATAAAGGTCTTATCCTTCTTAACAGAATTGGCTATCCTTTCCTCGGTTTGGGCCTTTGCTATTCTGACTGCCTTCCCAGCCTCTTTCTGCTTTAACTTATAAAGTTCTCTGTCCTGCTCCTTCTGTGTTTCTATATTTCCTGAATGCTGTCCTTTCCTTAACCTTCCCTGCCACCTCTTTTGAGAACCATAGCGTTTTTCCTTCATCGTGTTTTATTGATTTGCTTACACAAAGGCTTGTTGCCTCTGTGATGGCTGTTTTGATCACTCCCATTGTTCCTCCACCCCTCCTTCTTGCCTGCTTGCTAGTGCTTTTCTGAGGCACCCTCATTTCCCAAAGTCAGCCCTCCTAAAGTCCAGTACTCTTGTTTCATAGTGGCTTGATTAGATAGCTGTGTTGATCGTGAACCACACTGTTTGGTGGTCACTTGTTCCCGAGATGGCTACCCACTTCTAAATCTGAGATTCTTTCTCCATCCCCATTTGAGAGTACCAGGTCTAAGATTGCTCCTCCCGAGTGGGTTCCAATACTAGCTGTCTGAGGCATACCCTGTAGGGCATCAAGAATGACCCTGTCTTGGATGTGCCTGCAGCAAAGGTGCTCCAGTTAACATCTGGCATATTCAGGTCCCCATCAACAATATTTCTTTTCTGCCATTCTAAGAAAGCCTTCTATTATTTCCTTGTCCATTCCCTCCCCCTGAGATGGGGGTCTGTATACAACCCCCATGCGGATTGTGGTGCCATTTCCTGTCTCCAGGGCGACCCAAAGTGCCTCATCTGCTCCCTGTTTACTCTTCAGTTCTGTTGCTTTGATACCTTCCTTAACATAGAGAGCTACTCCTCCTCCTCTTTTACCCTCCCTGTCCCTCCTGTAGATTGTGTATCCTGGTATGTTGACATCCCAGTCATGGTTCTCTGTGTACCATATTTCTGTGACTGCCACAATATCCAGGCAACCCTCTTCCATCAAGGCCCCTAGTTCAGGGAGCTTGTTACACAGACTACGGGCATTGGTACTCATCACCCTCCACTTTTTGATAGCCTTACCCCTTTTAGTCCCATTTCTGTCCTTACTGCCTTTGCCTTTTTTTACATTTAAATCTGTTCTACTCCCTAATAACTTCTGTACCTTGGTGTTTACCTCACTAATCACCATGTTTTGTGGGGGGAGGCTTGGATTTCCTGCTCCTTTCAGTGCCTCCCTAGCTGGTTTAAGTGCTTGCCAATGAAGCATTTAAACCTCTCACCTAGGATCCTGGTTCCCCCTGGACAGATGCAGACCATCGCACCAGTATAGGTCTGCATTCCTCCAGGTGGCTCCCCAGTCCCCAATAAAGCTAAACCCTGAGCTTCACACCAGTTTTCAACCACTCATTGAATTCTGGTGAGAAGTGCCCTAGCATCTCCCTCCATCAGACAGGCAGCACTCTGAGAAGGTTACCAGAGCGCCACTTGTCTAAGGCCCCTTCCCAACTCTACAAACTCCTCTTGCACTGCTCTGATCCCATTCCTAGCCAGGCCATTTGTCCCTAGGGTGGACAATGACATCCAGCTCCCTCCCTCATGCAGCTCCTTCCACGATCCTGAGGATTCGCTTCCTGTCCCTCCAAGCCGTGGTACCAGGAAGGCACCTTACCTCCCTCTCCCTTCCTCCCCATTTCTACCCCCTAATGATTGAGTCCCCCACCAGGAGTTGTTTCCCCTGTGGGGTCCCATGCCACCCTCCTGTGGGTCTCCTTTGTGAAGGTTCCCGCATCCTCCTTGGTCTCCACTGCAGGTACCTCCATAGAGGAACCACTATCCACCAGAAGAGTGAATGAATTGTGGATAGGTACAGCTGGAGGGATGCAACTCTGTTCCACCACCCTCTCCCTCCTTGAGCCCACCCTGGTCCAGCCTCTCCTCTTTCTTGGCAACCTCTGAGGTAGTGGCATTGGCCCTGGTGGTCCCTGGGTGGGGGAGGAGGTTTCACGAATCCTAGCCAGGTCAGCCTGGAGATGGGCAACCTGCTCTCTCAGACCAGAGAGGTGCCTGCAAATAGGGCAGCATTGCAGCCTCCAGAATGTCTCCCAGAACACTGCTGCCCCACAGCCATTGCACTGCACCACTGCTATCATGTCTTATTTTGTGTCCTCTCTACTGTTTCTCTGGATGCTTATTCTCTCCTCTCCCTCCTTACAGCTCTCACCCTTCCTGTTCTGGGACAGCAACTTCCTGCTCTTCTTCAGTAGCCTCCTTCTTCTTGCTCAATATCAGACCCCCAGCAGCTAGTGGGGGAGAGTGAGCTACTTTTTTTCCTTTAGGGTTGACAAAACTAATGTTTCTCTATGATCCTTTCCTTTCTACTGCCAAACAGGAAGTTCCTGCTGACAGTCAAATCCAGTGGCTATAAAAGTAGAACTGGCTTTGGGTGGGATGGAGAGCAATTAGTAAGAAAAAAGGCTAGCAACAGGAAGTTGTAATTTGACTCACCTGCTTTTATAGTGTCTGAACCACACCCCCAGGTAAGCTCTCTTTCCTCCTACTGGTTTAGCAAAGTCAGCTGATACAGTACCCTTCCCTGCACAGAACACACACTGACTTTCTTTCTTTTTATTTCTTTTTCTAACCCTAAATAAGACCCCTTCTACTTCTAATAAAGTTATCTGTCTACTTAATCTTAACAGACACTGACTCCTGCTGAGATATAAGTTTTAAATTAATAAGAAAATGTAGCTTCTTTTAGTTAGCTGCTTTCTGCTCTACAAGCAAGGCTAGCAACAGCTCCAATAGATCCTGTAAAGATTATACACACATATAAATAGTATTATTATAATTAATACACACCCATTCAATATAACTTGCATAAACAGGCTATCTAAATATTAATAACAACCATATGTACTAAATAACATTCGTACATAAGCAATGCTAACCACAGGCAAAACTTCAGCCAATACCCAAGCTGAGGCAGAAGATTTGAGGTAGTGTGGTCTGTGAGATATACCAATTTCTAATTTCACCCAAGCATATGGTATTGTTGTTTAATCTTAACATTTTCTATATAGAGTTCCAAATATGGACCTAAGTGAGGAAAGGAAGCCTTTCCAATACTGGACTTCACTGGGGGGATGTCAAATTCTAGACCTTCTGCTGATCTCTGCCCAGATCTTGGTAACATGTCTTTTTTAACAGATTACCAAGAATACAATCTAGAACTTTTCCTTTATAACATTTATACATGAATCCTATAACACAAAGCTTCTTTCTGTTCAGTAACCACAGCCAATTAAGTTTATCATACAAAAGGCAATGATGTCGGGGTTGTAAAGAGGAATTTTCAGGTCATGGGAACAAACTGGTAAGTTGGCAAGCTTCATTATACAAGCTGCACAAATAAAGTTTAAAAACCCCTGACACCATTAGAAAAACTTAGAAAAGAAATTTAGATTTAGTCACAACTCATTTTGGCACTGTTCTGTGCTGGTTTGAGTCCAACATACAGTAACTAGAAGAATGCAGCCGGGTACCTTAGGTAATTCCATCTTTTGGACTTCTGCATTCTCCTGTGAGGTTCCTTAAGGTTTGATCCTTCCTTCTGTGTTGCCTTTTGTGTACATGTTGCCCTTGGGGGAGACAATTAGACAGTACATGGTTGAATTTCATTGCTATTCAAATAATACTCAGTGGACCTGTCCTGCTCTCCCCACAAGATCATGCAGCTTTGGTGCTGGGGTGATGTCCTGCTGAGATAAACAACTGGATGGCCTCAAGCTGGTTATATCTTAACCCAGGAAAGACAGAGGTCATGTTGATTGAGCTGAGTCGATGGGGTGCAGAAGCAATGGAAGATGTGGTAGCCCTTCCTGTGCTGGGTGGCTGACCTGTTGATGCAGTTAAGAACCTTGGGGTCATTTTGGACCAGAGTTTAATACTAGACCAACAGGTGTCAGCAATGGTCTGATCTGGCTTTTATCATCTATGAAACATCACCAGGATTAAACCTCATCTGGCTCATGCTGCCCTGCTGGCAATCATTCATGCTTCCATTACCTCTAGGTTAGACTACTGCAATGCTCTGTACTTAGGGCTAGCTGGAGGTTTAATGTGATGCCTGCAGCTGCTGCAAAATACTGCAGCTAGGCTGGTGATGGGAACTTCTTGGAGGGACCACATCACGCTAGTCTGGCGTGTGTTGCACTGCTTGGCTTTGTAGTAGTGCATAACATTCAAGATATGCTTGTTAACAAACAAAGTCCAGCGTGGTTGGGGACCTGACTACTTGAAAGATCTGCTGGTTTCTTACCTCCCAACCCAACCTCTCCACTCTGCCAATGCTGGCCTAAAAGTTGATCCCTCTTCCAGCTTGAGAAAATCTGGGGACTTTTGGACTAGCAGCCTCAGTGTTGTGGAACTGCCTTCCAGGGAGTATCTGCTCTGCTAGCACAGTGAAGGCCTTCAAAAGATCACTTAAAACTTATCTATTCAAGTAAGCCATCCCCAGCTAGCAAATTTTCAGATATGTAGTAGTTCAGGTATTTTAATGGCTGAGATATATTTATTTTATTATGTTTTTTGTGGGATATGTTTGTTTCATTATTTTAAACTCTGTACAGTGCCCTGAGCTCTTGGGAAAGGTGCTTTATAAATAACATTGCCTTGTCTTATATTTCCTGTAGTTTCTATAATTCTTTCTATTTTTTCTTTATTACTAAGGACAGTTGTACAAGAGAGGTGTACTGTCCCTGAGACTTTATCTGCTCTTTCTGCTTACCTACACATGACATCATAATTCCCTATGTATGACATCATAATTACCTCCATGGCAACATATTGTGATGTCATAAATGGTACTGTGATGTCAGGTGTAGTCAAACAGCCAGAACAAATAGGGCAGTGATCCTGTTTATGTGCAAATGTCCTTAGTAATAAAGAATTAAGGGAGAGAATTACAGAAACAAATTCTAAATATAAGTTGAATTGTGTGTAAATCTAACATTCTTTCAAAGTTGTCAAAATGGCATCGGGGCTCTTTAATGCAGTACAAATAATACTGTGTCCAATGCACATCAGTATTGCCACTTTTGAGCACTAACTATAAAGCTGTGTGGTGTTAGCAAATTTGGAATTCTCAAAATTCTGATGGAATTTTGTGAAATTCTGTAAAATTCGATGGAATTTTGTCAGAATGTTGTGGAATTTTAAAAATGTCTTTATTTAGCAATAATTCAGTCAACTATTGAGATACAGACCTAACCATGTGATTGCTTGTGAATGATTCATTTCAAAGTTATATCAGCTTAATGCTTGCATTTTATTTTTGGGGAGAAATGTGAAGATTTTTGCTTATAACTCAGCCACTATTGGTGCTAGATATGAGAAAACTAGCATGCATAACCTTTTTGTAAGGGTTATTGGACTGACAATTATGGAGAGATTTGGTTTCATTTTTTTAAGTTCCATGAGTTCAGAAGTTCACTATGTAAATAAATGTGAAGTCAATGAAAACTTTAAAAAATGTGGAAGTCTAATTTCTCTGCTCTTGCAGTGATAGACCTGACATTTGCATGTATATCCAATGTCAGTGTACCCTGATAGCTAACAAAACTGGCAACGCATTGTCTTTGCAGTCTTAAATTTACATTGGAAATACTAAAAATTATAATAGACAAATTTTTTTCAAATATTAGGACTCAAATTACTTCCTATTTCTTTCTCTCCGTGCAGTTAATAAGCCACTGTGAGGCAATTTTGAAAATCCAATTGCAGAAATGAAAGGAAAAGTGTAACTCCTACCAGGATTCGAATCCAGGGACCTTATTGTTCTGTGACATGCTCTTAACCACTTGAGCCATAGAAGCCCCAAGTCATTAATCTTCCTGAGTTTTCCCTTGAAACACACACATTCCTTTCATGGTGTTGCAAAACAGCAACTAGCCAGCCTCTCAAGACTCAAATCACTTCCTATTTCTTTCTTGCCATGCAGTTAATAAGCCAATGCGAGGCAATTTTGAAAATCCAATTGTAGAGATGAAAGGAAAAGTGTTACTCCTACCAGGATTTAAACCCATGGACCTTGCTATTCCGTGGCATGCTCTTAACCACTTGAGTCATAGAAGCCCCAAGTCATCCCGAGTTTTCCCTTAAAACACACACATTCCTTTCATGGTGTTGCAAAATATTAAAGGTTGTATAATCGGTTATGTCTCAGAGAATTGTTTAGAATAGTGACATAATAGTCATTTTCCCTCAAAACCCACTTAAAATGTAATAACTACAGTCCTTCAGTTGTCTAAGAAGTCCTTTTTTAGGTAGACTCTTAAAAAAAATTCCTTCATCTGGAGTTGGTGGAGGGCATCAAAGTCCTGACTACCCCCAGAAGACATTACCTTCAAACTCCATTGATCCGCTATGGGGCCTTTAAAAATGGGAGTATTGATAAAAAATGCTGATTATACATTTAGGTGGTTCCAGGCCCTTACTTACACACACACACACACACACACACACACACACACACACACATCTGTGACTTGAATATCATGGACTTGATTTTTAAAGATTTGGGCATGACGCAAGGTACTTGTGTCAAACAGATATGATGCAAGGAGCCACTGTGCAGCACCATGCATTATTCCCAAGTTTCAGTAAGTCCTTGCAGTACCATCTGGAGTCCATATGCTGAGCTTGTGGAATTCTGCAGGCTGCGCTATGGTGCTGAGGAGGCTTGAGCCATGGTGGGGCTTCACCATCCCCTTATTTTGAATTCCAGAAGCCCCACCATGGTAGCAAGAGGGGGTTCAAGTTAGACTAGTCAGAAGCTAGTCAAGGGGCCCTGCACCACTGCCTGGCAGGGTGGCAATGGGGGGAGACATGGAAGGTGGGGACTAGGTGTGATAGAGTGGTGGGGTTTCCATGGGGGTGAAGGGGGTATGGTGGCAGTGAGTGGGAGATGAGGAGGCACCCTGCGGGGGTGCCATGCTGCAGTGTAACAGAGCCGATTGACCTTGGTGGAGGGTTGGCATGGTTGAACCATAAGGACACAGAGCCCAGGTAACAACAGCCCTAGCACCTACCCCACAGGATCCACAGTCCCCAACAGTGTGGGTGGGCATCCACCAGCTGCCACAACAGGGGACTGTGTACCAGGGGATGTCATGGTGCCCAGGACATGTACCCATCCACCAAGTTCACCCCACTATCTGCTCCCACTGCCAGTTGCTGCATGTGGGACTGTGGGTCCTGTGGGGTAGATGCCAGGGCTGTTGTCACCTGGTCTCTATGTCCTGATGGTCCAGCCATGACAACCCCCCCCACTGGGTCTGATTGGCTCTGATACACTGCAGCATGGCACCCCCACTGGGTGCCTCCTCTGTTCCTGCTCACTGCCATTGTACTCCCATCACCCTCCATGGCACCACCCCCTCATCCCCACCTTCCAAGCATTTTAACCCTCCCCAAACCCCCACAGCTCATCTACTCTTGTGTGTGGGGGGTTGATGGGACCCTCAGTCAAACCCCTGAGGTGCACCACATGTTTGGCACAACCCTGTAGCTGTGGCAACTCTCAGGACTGTGGCACAGGGCCCTCCATTTTTAGAGAATAGGGCGCAGGGGCCCTGCACCGGGTGGTTGCCGCAACCATATATCAATGCACATTGCTCCACTCAAAGGGCCGATTGAAAATCGAGTCCCATGAGAGAACATTAATACCACTACAACAGACATTTATACCCCATACAGAGGTACTCATGACTGTGTGATGTGATTTTTGACCACATTAATATGGAGTTTTCAGAATAGTACTCTAAAAGTTGAATGCTCCTGAATACTATTGGCAGGTACAAGAAATTAAGTACTAAAAATATAAGTAATAGTTAATAAAGCAGATTTCAGTGTCTTTTATGAAGACCATGAGATGCATATGAAAAGTTTATAAACATTTTTTTTAATTATTTGAACAGGCTACACCCACTGAGAAGTAAAACATCATTTCCAAAGGCAACCTGTTAACAATAAGAAATGTTATTGTTTATTATTTAGCTTTTGTTGACCGGGTGGGGTACACTAGGTATGCATATGCCTATTTTCAGGCATTACCCAGGAGAATACTACACAACATATGGGAGACAACAGAGCAAACAACAGTACAAGTGAACTATGGCAGTCTAAGGAACAAGTAGTAGGGAGACATTGACAAGAATAAATAATTACAAAGGTTTGTGCAAAACATTAATTATACTAAGGTAGGCTGAAAAGTAAGGCAAAGGCATATGTGCAAGACTGAGGGAGAGAAAACAGTGTCAGTGCTTAAGGAGGTAAGGGGTTGAGTGAAGAGGGTAAGAGAGTGGAGAAGGGGGTAGGAAGGGAATAGGATGGGGACAGGGATATACTTGCAAAGTACTGAACTCGTTAGGTACAGGTGCATATGGATGGTTACAAAAACACCATGGCTGCATTCAGAAAAGTTGCTAAAAACATGAATTCATAACAGCATCACTTCCACGCTGTCAAGTCTGGACATGGTATAACCAAGTTTTGCCTTAGCACCTCTATGCTTATTAAGAATTGTTTAATTAGAGCAGACATTTAAAGTGACCCAAGGACAGAATCAGTCAACCGATAACACAAGATGGTATTAGAAAAAGAGAAAATATTGCATTAAAAATGAAATCTTACAGCTGTTTATTGTTTTAAACATTTCCATTAAAACGTGACTGCATCTGATTTGTTTCCCACACACAGGACGATCATTTACCTCTCCATCGTTTATGTCATTGGCCATGTAGTGAAATCTATTGGTGCCATACCTACAGTGGGGGACCAGACACTTCATGCGTAAGTAAAAGAACTGTTTTATCAGTTTGTATCACAATTGTTTTTTTCTTTTAATTTCTGTTTTTCGTAATTTTGTATGTGTGTGAACATTTGTCCTCTGGTATTCCTAATGCATTCTTGAAGTAGTGCAATACTCATTTGTGTTTCCCCACAGCAGTGTTCTGACATTTTTGGCTTTGCCATCGGTACTGTGGGCAAGTTCATCACTACACACCTGGCTGCCCTTGTTGTTTTCACTCCCAGTGGAGAAAAGCTGCCAAGCAGGGAGCACTGCTTGTGCCTAGTATGCCCAGATTAGTGATGTGCAGATAGTATCTGCTTGGTCTCAAATACTTCAGATAGTAGCACTGTCTAACATAGCAGATCAAATTAGATGTTTTGTATCTGATACCCCTCAATCTGCTCTCATTAGATTGAAAAGTCACTGTCTAATACATTTAATGCCTGTCACCCCCACACTCTCTAAAACAGTGGTGGCTAACCTGTAGCTCGCGAGTCACATGTTGCTCTCGAAGCAGTTTAATGTGGCTCTCGAGGGGTTTGCCAATTAAGTGTCAAGCACACGTCAGTCTTTTAAATTTAAGAAAAGTTAAAGTACAGGAGATGAAAAGTGCCCTGAGTGCTCAATAAGCTACTTTTACTAAGCATGAAAGCAAATCTAAAGCTCTAGAGCTGCTATGAATAATTATTTTAAAATTACAACTTTTTTTTAAATACTGTAACTTAATAAAATACAATTATAGAATATTTACTATGCCTATGTTGTTATTTTAACTCCTAAATATGGCTAAATATGGGTATGGTAAGGGCCACATGTTCAGTATGGTATGGGCCATACTTTGTTATGGCTCACATCTTACTCAGAAATTTAAATGTTGCTCACAACCCGAAAAGGTTGGGCGCCCCTGCTCTAAAACATCTGATCCCCTCAATAAAATCTCCCACTTCCAAACTAGCCCCTATCAAAATGATACCCATTAAGTCAGTAAAGGGCTTTAAACATGCATTAAAGCCAAAGGTGGACCAAGAAGCCTCACTCCCAGTTCAAAAGACTAAATGAGCCTATCTGCCCTCAACTGCATGGCTTCCTACACAAATATGAAGCAATATGCATCTCATCCTCCTGCCAACCACCTACTGTACCCAGCTATCCAGTCCCTACCTTTGTTGAGGAGGTCCTAGCCATTTAAGCTCACCAGCTACCACTGCCTGCTCCATCTACTAAGGGCAACATGGTGACTATGACCCCTATTACTGTTCAGGTGGTAGGGATGTGCAAGGTTGTGATACTCATGTCTAATCAGGTGCACTTGTTACAGTCTCACCACATCCTCTGAATACAGCACTATACTTCAATTTTAATATATGGATTTCAAATTTAATACCTCACTGAAGCATACAAAAAATTACCAGAAATAGGACCATTGGCAGACTAGTAATACCACTCTTCAGCAGTGATAATAGTATTGTTCAGATGCAGCAATACCATCATTCTGTACCTGACAAATACTATTATCATCACAATTGAACAGTGCAAGTGCAAGTCTTCCCCCAACATCTTCTTAAGCATGCCTTCTGATTGGCAGCTATTCCTGTGTGAATGGGCAGAACAATTTTCAAAAACATGGTGTCTCTTTCTCTCGCTAAGTGAGAGAAATGTCCATGTCGGTAGAAGCAGCAATTCTTTTTTTTTCCCTTTCCAATGGCTCCAAAATATCTGGTTGATCCTGCTTTAATTCATTTCTTCACAAAAAAGAGGAAAAAGAAAAAAATAAATGACAGGTAAGACTCAAGCGAGCGAGTCTTCAGTGCAGCGCTCCTAGCTAAGAAGAGCAGTAGTCAGGCACCCGAAGCGAGTGTTAGCTGAAGTAGTTGGGCACCTGTTTTTGAGCTGAGTAAATTTCTAATCGGATCCATATATTAAAAAAAATAAAAAATAGGTGAGTGTATATCACTCGGTACTAAAACCATCTAGAGGTTCTGGGGACAAACAAACCTCTCGAGCTTCACTCTCGAGGTTCCCTTGTCCCCAGAACCTCTCAATTGTTTTATTACCTTGTAATACACTCTCACCTATTCATTATTCTATTTGTGTAGCACAGTCTAGCTGTGCTAAAATGCTATTGGGGGAGGGAGGGACCTCTGCCATCTCCAGTCAATGGAGTAAAACAACAAGTGATTTACAGTAGTTTCTGGGTAGGTTGGTGGGCTTACAGGTGGTGGGGGTATAATTATACTCTGGCCCTGGTAGGCCTACCAGTGGCTTTAGGGTATGTTTAAAGTTTGCAGTCGGAACAGGAACTCTAACAGACTTTAGGGGCTGTACTGAGAGTAGAGAGATTTTGTCTGGGCCATTTATACCTTCCTAATTCACTACCATAGAAATGCCATCAGCTAAAGCAGGAAGCATTCACCTAACTCCTCAACTCTGGAACAATTGCTCCCTTTCCGCATTATTCTCTTATGCACATGTTCCCCTTTTCCATATGCTAATGAGCCCTCAATGTCACTGTAATTAGGCCTGCCTGATAATTATCTTCCACCATCTCAGCTCAGTAGCTGTATGAGAGGAATCCTATCACTCATACACCATGAAGAGGTATCTCAGGGCTTTACAGACCAGCACTACTGTCCTTGCTATTGTCTATGTACACAACCATGCTTGTTCAAATAATGAGGGGCTGTACTCCCTCAGGAATCAGTCTGGTTCTGCTTTGAAAGCCTGAACAGTGTTAGCTTCCACTATTTCACCTCACCATGTAGGCTATTCCACGTGTGTGAAGTGTTATCTATGCGTATGTTCCAAAACACTTTTAAAACGCAATAAATAGTGTAACATTTTTTGAAGGTTTTTCATGTTTTCTGTGTTTGTTTTTCTGTTTGAAGGGTTTTGGCAATGATTGGCTTATTTCTGATAGCCTTCGGAACTGGAGGTATTAAACCTTGTGTGGCTGCTTTTGGTGGTGATCAGTTTGAAGAGGAGCATGTAAGGAAACATTTTCTCTTTACAGCTTTTTTAATGTAGGTTTTTTTTTTATTTGCTATTTGTTTATTCTCTTTAATTGGAGGGTCACATATAAAGAGAGACAATGTAAATAGAAACTTGGCTTTCCACACAATGATGATGATATGAAGGCTCATAGGATGGGAGACTGAAGAAAACCTTTGTTACAGAAGACAGATTGGTAGAACCTTAAACCAAGCTTGAGCTAACATGCCATTAAGCTGTTACATTCCAGCCACAACAATAACCTCATTATTTGACTTGTAATACATGTTGAGAGAATGCTGCTTAGTGAAACTGTTTAATATAAAAGTATAATCCTTCTGCACATATTTCCCCACTAATTATCGAATTTATTTAGGCCCCTGTTGCCTGTCAAAACTAGTGCAAAATGTTAACTATGCTTACGTTAACTTGTTGTTATTATCATTGAATTGTCGCCATGGCTGTTAGTCATTATTATTAAAACATGGTGTCAGAAATACTCCATTCTGATTAGCTGTCAGCATTCTGAGAACCTTGCATTAAAGGTGATAGGAAACAGTTATTAGACCACTAGATGCCCTCTAGTTGTTCTTTTATTAACTACCCACAATTCTGATATGTTTTGACCTTTTTTGTTAAATTAATAGTCTAATTTTGTTGCCTTTGTAACTATCCTGAATCCCTCTCTGCTCAGCAGTTGCTGCCATCTGTTTTCATACTGCATGAACATTCTATGACATCAGTAACACCCATTCCAGGTCATTCAGATGAATAGTATGGAATGGGAGTTTCTGATGTCATAGAGTGTCTTAGAAATATGAAAATCAACAGCAGTAGCTGGTGAGTGGAGTGGAACTCTGTATAGATCTGAAGGCACTCCAAAGCTACATTATTTATTTATCAAAAAATCATCAAAGCATATCAGAATAAATGCATAGTAACTGACAAGGAAAGGAAGATGGAAGGGCTGTTAACTATGCAAAAATAATTTCCTATCTCCTTTAATCTCTGTTTCATTGTCATGTACAGCCTACTCACCATGGCACATGAATTCTTCCTGTAAGCATTCTTGTAGCACTGCTGAATAACTAGAATGATGCAGTCTGATTCTCAAACAGCGTTCTTAGAAAGTAGGTAGATGAACTATTTTATATATTTGTATGCACAGTTACTGTGTCTCATGTGGTTATAGCAGTGCAATCTTAATTTCTACGGGTGAGAGAACTGTTAAGCAAACCTGAGTAGTTCTATCACACAAAGGTCTTGAAAATGTACTCTTATAACCACAAGAGACACGGGAACTGCACATATACAAACTATGGGAAATTCAAATCAGATGCATAGCTGATCCTTGGAGATTTCAGTCTCCTGGTTATAAACTGGCATCTTAAAAGGGTTGTAGCAGTGCTGAGTTTGAATTCATATTCACCTTTAAGGACTGCTTCCTACAGTAGAGTAGAATGTTCTACAGGGTACTAGTTTTAAGGCCACCCTTGACCTTGTTCTCAGCAGTGGGGATGTGGGTCATCTCCTGTGTAAAAGTTAAGGAATCTGTTTGAGGCAATGATCTTAGCTATGTCCCCTTCTCCCTGGTGACAGGGAAAACAAGTTGTACCACAGCATTCAGGACCAGGAAATTTCAGAAGGTACATTTTGCCATAAGGAAGGACCTGGTGTCCAAGGGTCTTGAGTGGCAGCATGAGACTGGTAATGCAGAGTGCATGTGGTGTTGCTCAAAGCAGCTGCAGATGCCTGCATCACTGTAAGCAACAAGGGAAAGAGACCAAAAAGTGCCCCCTGGCTCAGCAGGGAGCTAAGACAAGTGATTCTTAACAAAAAGCATGTACTGTACAATATATGACTGCTGGAAAGAGTCATGTTGGTCCCAAGCCAGAAAGGAGTACAAAGCAAAACTGAGGGACTGCAAAGCTGGAATTGAAACAGCCAAGTAAGGACTGGAAGCCAAGATAGCATCAGGAAATGCAGACAACACCAAAGCTTTCTTCCAATAAACAAATGTGGAGAGGAAGGTGAATGAGGAGATCGGGCCTTGAAAACAAGTGATGGGGAAGGGATATGTGAGCGAGCCAAAAACTTTGGTTAAGATGTTTAATGAATACTTCATTTCAGTGTTCACAAAAGAGCACCTGGTGGGGGGAGGGGACTCATTGTGAAGGCCCATAACACCAGGGTAGCTAACCAGCTGGCAAAGATCAAGCCAGTTAAGTCCCAATTAGTGGTTAGGTCACACTTCTGGATCAAAGTGGAACTAAAGGAACAGTGGGCAGTTCCACTTACAATAATCTATCAGGAGTCTATCTGGACAGGTGTAGTGCTAGGGGACTGGAAAGTGGCTAGTGTGGTTCCCATCATCAGGAAGGAAACATGGTCGGACCTGAGCAGCTACAGGGTAGCCTGCCTGAAATCAGTGTTGGGCAAGGTCCTGGAGGCCATTATCAAGGATAGAATAATGGGTGAGGCCAAGGTTCCTGACCCTTCCACTTTATAGGGGGGAAGATCATGCCAAGCCAACCTAATCACTTTCTTTGAGGGGGTGACCAGGGACAAGGTTGTGGACATAATCTATTTAGATTTCAGCAAGGCCTGTGATACTAGGGCATATGACAACATACTGGACAAAGTACATCACTGTGGAATGCACAAGACATACACAAGTTGGATTGATAACTGGTCTGGAGGCCAGAAGCAGAGGGTGGTGGTAGACAGACGCTACTCAGAGTGAAGAGGATGGCTCAGCACTTTACTTCAGGGTTTGGTGCTGGGGCCTGTTGCTCTTCAACATCATTAGCTATGATATGGAGAAGCTGTGATCTCCATGTGGCTGCTTGAGTTCATGATGGCGCTAAGTTAGCCAGGTTGATGGACTCCCCTGAGTATGGGAACAAGCTTCAGGTGGCACCCCACCTTGGGGCCTTTAGTAATGCAAGTGCCCCAGGGCTGTATAAAGGGTTGCAGCACACTCCACATTCTCCTTTTATATGTGGTCCTCTTCCTCCATCCGCCATCTGCCCTTTCTCTTCTGCTCCTCCAGGGGCCTTACCGATGAAGTGTGATAGCCTCAGTGTGCTGTAGACTTCTCTAAAATTACATATGACGGTCCACAATAATGACCTACTAACATGTACATGTACAATGCAAGTAGAGTACTTACATGTGGCAGGTGAAAGACCCCCAGTACTTCACCAAGAACTAATCCCAGTATCCATTCACCTCATGGATAAGGGCATCCAGGATGTAGCAGGAGGTGGACCAAGATCTGGACTTTGGCAGCATCCACTTGGTATAAGGCATGGCTGAATGTGAGTTGCCACTATGTACAGAGTTTCCACATTATTCTGACCTCCCCAACCCCCAGCACTAGATGCCCATTGGCTAGGGGCCAGTCAAGGCACACTGACACAACAAGCACTTTAAAGGGATCCTGTCCAGTGTCACACTGGCATCTGAGGATAGTAAGGCCTTTTAGCCATGTGTCTTGAATATAGGGTACACCCATGCACCACATACAGTAGAGATATCACTTTCCATATGGGTGGAGTCACCTGTGCAGTATGTTGGGCATTATGTTGTTTGAGGGAGACATGTGTGATATATACTGAGTATATGAATTGGCACTGCAACATATTGTATTGTGTCTACTTTACTATGATGGTGCAATCAGTAATGCACTGTAACAGTGTGGGTGTGTGTAGCTTGGGGTACACAATAGGGATGTACCTACTCTGTTGGAGAGCGCTTCTGGTATGCTGTAGTCTGCTATGTAACACCAGGAGCTTTGGGGGTTGGTTTTGTGTCGGATTCAGGGCACCCACAGATGACACCCCTTCGTATATATCATGGGCTTGTTCTTCCTGCTCATTACCAGGTGGTGGAGGCACCGATGCATTTATCATTGGTCATCCTTTCTCCAACAAGAAAGGATATGTGCCTTGGCTGCCCTTATATGGTTGTGTTGTGCTGTCAAGCCATGAAGCACTATGTCAGGCATTGTGATGATGCTCCCTAACACAACAGGTATGAGTGCACCAATCTCTATGTGCACAGCATAGATCACTGTGCTGATGATACACGAAGTGAGCTCATAGCATCAGGTTGGGGGCCATACCACTGACCTCTGTGACACTTATAGATGCTACCTCTACTGCGTACATGGTAGTCCATGGATGCGGGAGCAACGGACACCCATGGTTATGTCCTCACACCACATTTCCCTTTCCGGTGCAATGGTACAAATGTTTAGGTGTCTCTGGTGTCATATTGTAACTGGGAGGATGGGTGGTGTTAGTACTGAAGTGGAGGCTATATATGATCAGTTGTGGTTTTCACTGTTGTCACACCCATCCTCTTGTACTCTCCCCTCCACTCCCCTGGACTGACTAGTCTATGCCATCCTAATACATGTTATATGGGCCTTCCCAGCCTGGCAATCAGCACTTCCCTCATCTCACCTTCTCAGCACATGATGTCTGTACCTTATTGCATACATGATTTCATACACGTAGACGTAGATTAAGCACTGTTTCAATACCAACTTCAGTCAGCAGCAAAATGAGGGGGGTGAGATGATAGCTGTTGCAGTAGCTGCCTTGGGGGAGGCCTACTAGACCATCTGGATCAGGTACTGTAGGTTGGTATGGGATGTTCATTCTTACGGGGATGGAGGGCAGTCTGGAGAGCAAGGGGACAAATAACATGGGACTCCAGTCCCTTCCCATTCTGGCAATAGGGCCATTTTGGTTCAGGTTCAATTCCAGTTATCTCTGTGTCCTTTTCTTGTGTGTGTTGGCATGATCCCCAGCTGCAGCAACCAATTAGCTATCACCAGATGATGTTTCAGTGTTGCTCTGCATGAGATGGTATGTCTCCTTATATGTTTGGGTCAAGGATCATTCCATTGGGGTGTCCTTTCATTCATGAGTCCAACCCCTTCTCACCTGTGCTTCTCTGTAGCCCCTTCTGCACCTGTCACTCAAACCCACTATCAATATGAATTGCGGGATGTGTGTGGAACTTATGCATCACTGAGATTCATGTATAATTTATGCAATTTGTGGCTCAAGTTCTAAACTAAACTGATAAAATGGAAGTGAATTATTAGTGTATCAATGTCATATTAGTATATTTACATTGCAAAGTAGTAGAAGTGCATACAGTATAAGTAATATCAACTCCCAAAATGGGAGTTTACTTTCAGGGCCCTGCAGAGCACGTCAAACTCTCCATCCTTTCCACATGCACTAAAGCCTTCTTTACTTGGTACCCTGGCATGACTGCTGCAGTGGAAAGTGGGAAGCAAGAGATGAGTGGCACCAGTTGTTTCTCATACCTGCATGATGCATGCAGATCATCATGACCATGCTGCCACTAATGGAGGACCATGACAGGCCTGACACCCACTCCAGGCTACTGAGTTTCATGCAAACAGACATGGTGGGTCCTGTACATGTAACCCCTAAGTGGCACTATTTTAAGGGCTACTACCCCTGCCTCTATGACTATACACAGGTTGAGGGCCCTGAGTTCACAAAAAGGGTGTCTCCACCCAGAGTAATGGTATTGGGGTTGCTTGTCTGCTCTGGTATAGCCCTCTGGGAAGCTATAGCCCCTCACCAACCCTCCCAGTGACCTTGGATTTGACACAGTAATAAATTCACAGTCAATATGAAACAGCAGTAATATGCACAGACCCTTCACACCTACCACCAGGGATGAACTTTCATCAGTTTCCCTGGAGATCCCCTGTAAAGAAAGATTAGCAATGCAATAGCACACTCTTAATACTGTAACCCAACTAATAATATGCACACTAGCCTGGTTAAACGTGAAAAAAACAATTGGGTTTATTAAGGGGACATGAACAAGGAAGGTGCATGAATCTAGTTAAATGATTTGCATTCAGATTTAAGTCAGGCTTCGCTGGCATGCATTTTAAGTCCCAATTATACAGTTCAACAACACTGGGTACCCAGAATGTTATGCAGGCTAGCCTGAAACATTGCCCAGGGTTGGCCGGCATTGCAGCTGTTTGTTTGGGCCCTTAATGGAAAGAAAGGCAGTTAGCATGCACAGTAACAAATGATTATTTGTAATCCTGAGCCAGATGGCTCAGTCTCTTGTAGATCCCAAAAAGAAAAGGAAATCAGATGGTACCACGGAAGATTAACACTTGTTGCAGGTTGCTATCCTGATTGTACTCACACTACCAGGTTTCTGCTGAAGTGCAGGTGAAATGAAGACCTTGTGATGTTCGCTGATGAGCATGGGGAAACAGGGTTGACACAACACACCTCCTCTCCTTGACTTCTCCTCCGGGTGGCCGTAACCTGCTGGTTGTTTTTTTTTATTTTAATTGTATTTATCCTCTTAGGCAGGTCACCCGGTCGTCGGTCAACCTACCGAACTTGGGGTTGTTCGGGAGCCAGTGGAACCCCAGAGCCAACCCAGAGGCTTCATCCTTGGGTGGCCCCCGTGTTTCCTCTATTTTCTCCCCAGATGCCCTACTCCTGAGACCCTGAAAGCGGTGACACATGCATGTGGAGGCACACATGTGCACTGCAGCTCCAGTACCAGCCTCTTCCTCCCTCTCTCGGCCTAATGCCAGCATTTTTTTGCAGTGACACAGCCACTCTGGCCTCCAGCAGGGGGCAGCCATGCTCTGAGGAGATGAGATTCTCCCTCCTGAGGTGGAGAGCCACCAGCCACCAGCCATTCGCATCCTCTCCTTCCCCCTCCCCCCGCCAACCTCCGATGACCCGGGCTCATTCCAGAACCTGGGTCACTGGTGTGGCATGAGGTGTGAAGTCCAGTGCCTCAACCCTCTGTGCCACCGGGCCGGCTCTGCGGGTTGTTGTTGCACAGGGGCTGGATCCCTGAACCGGTTTCCCACCGAAACAGTCACTGGTGCAGGAGTAGCATCCTAGGCCAAGTAGGCAAGGCCCAGGCAGGATGAACAGTCTGGCAAAGTTCTTGAGCTTTTGCTGGTGAAGCCTCCAGCTGGTGTAACAGATCTGGTCATGGGCAAACAGGTCTTGACCCACAAAATACATTCAGCACATTTATAGTAAAAGCTACCCCTGGATTCAGTTTAGATACTGTCCAGTTGCAATTCAGCAACATTACTGAGCAAACCCTTCCAGTCTGAGTACATTTTTCACGCAGCGTGGGCAGATCACTTCAGGAGCAAGTCTTCTGTCCAAATTTTAAGCAATACAGACAAAATTCTTCTTTTCCTCTGCTGCAGTTCCAGGTCAAAATCGGGCAATTCCGACAACAGCTATTAGGCAGTCTAACAAGTAGTAACAGTGGCAGAGAGGCAAGTTGGATGTCTCTTGCCGATTCCCCTGAACTCAGCCAGGAAGCAGCTCGACAGCTCAAGCTGCTCACATTTCAAGCTCCAGCTCTAACGGATCAACTTTCCACTGTCTCTTTGGGGATTTCCCTTGTAAATCCAAGCTTGAGGTTGGCTGAAGGAGCTGTCAATCACAGTTTAGGCTCCTTCTCCAGGCCAATTTAGTTGTCAACTCCCAAACTACAAAAACTACAGTTTTCCTTCCCAAAAAAACCCTGGGGCAGGATCCATTTTAGGCCCCCAGTGTCTGATAGGTCCAAATACTGGAAGTCTTGGACCAAACATGGTGGCTCCCATTCCAAAAGATAAACTGCAAGGACAACAGGTTAGATGAACTCCTCTATTTCAAATATAACAACATGTAAACAACAAATAAGCACAGTTTCTACATAGGCCCCCTCTGCGTAAGTAGCGACAGCAGAATGGAGTGAAACAAAGCAGTGGCTGGCCAGTCATAAGCCCTAAATCACTCAGACCCAGCACAGACCATTTAAAGGGATAGGCATGAAGGCTCAATATGGCACTCTCACGCAAATGAACAGAACTACTTAAGACGGACACCAGCCTGAAAGTGGGCATTAAGGAGCCCAGGAAGACATTAAGTAAACCCCACATTTGTAGGAGGGTTACATACATATACCATCAATTGGGTGTGGGAAAGACGGCAGGGTAATGTGGGTGAAGCAATTAGGGCGAATGCGATCTGGGCAGTCGAGACTTCGGTGCGGCAACGATTGTGGGTGGACAGAAACACGGGGCCCTAACTCTGGTCCTCCCCCCAATGTGTGCAGGGTGGGGGTGTTTATATTTATTTGAGGGGGATGTAGGGAGAGGGCAACACCCCCCCCCCACAATTGGGCCAACATGCAGTGTGATCTGCCAGGAGCGTGGTGCAATTCTCTGTCATGCACCTTGCTGTCACCCATTTTCACATGCCCCAGTTATCCTCAGTGAAATTGTTTTCACCCTGCTGTGGGTGACCCGGTCCTGTATTGCTAGCCCCTGACCCACTCGTGATCAGTGCAGGGACAACAGTGATCACAAGACAGTCCACCTGGCAAACTAGCAGCCAGTTGTTCTGTGGGGCACCCGGACAGACCAGCACTGATACCAGAAGATGGACTGTGATGGTTGTAGGCAGGATGGAAAGTTCCCAAATTTTGGTCAGTGGCTTATTTGTGTGTCAGCCCAGCCCCAGAAGGACTGAGTTAATTTGTGGTTGGGGCTGCTTGTTGGTATCCCTCGATACAGCAGGAAGAGCCAGATCAATACTGGATGTTGAAGAACACAGATCTGCCTTGGAGAGTAAAGGATAAGCCTCTCCTGTATGGAGCTGCAACAACAGAACAAAGGCTAGCCTGCATGTTTGGACTTGGGCAGACATCTTCAGAGACTTTCTTGCTACATAGGCTAGTAACCCAAACTAGCCAGAGACTGAGTTTTGTTTAGGCATCTGCCTAAAAATAGTGTGTTCCAACTGAAGCTCAGCCAAGTGTGAGCAGAACCAGAATGAGCGTCAGACTACATTAACCATCAGCTTATTTTTAAAGTCCTGACAATGGGCAGAAGAGGAGGAAAATTACCCTTTGAAAAGGTAAAGTCAGAAGTTTTTACTTGTGGAGAGAAGATCAGTGAGGTTGAGGTGTCTGCCCCACTGCTCGCTCCTGCAGCCATTGGAAGCACTGCACCGGTGTGTCACATGAATCCAGCTCCTGAACATCAGTAGCAGCTGAACTACAGAGGGGGGGACCTGTCCCATTGCTGATGACATCAGGGGCCTAAGGAAAAGTAAAAGTATGGCTAATTTTCAGGGCCTTGGTCCCACAACATCATATAGATAGACAGATAGACTGTTGTAGAACTGCTGAGGGGAGGGCTTTGTGGAATTGCATATTTTAAAAATAAATAATACTAATAATAATAAAACTTTATTTATTAAGCGCCTTTCAAGCACCAAGGCACTGTACAAATGAATGTTAAAAGCAAAAATACACATATAAAATCAATATTCTCAGCAACATTAATACATAAATGCCTTACTCCACAAAAGTGTCTTAAAATCCCGCTTAAAAGTTCCACATGGTCATACATTCCCTAAACCCGACAAGCAGAGAATTTCAGAGGGTTGGGGCCACAAACACAAAAGCTCTGGCCCCAGAAGACTTCAATGTAACTCTCGGAACCTCTAGCACCCCCTCGTCGGCTGAACGGAGCTGTCATAAAGGGCGGTAAGGAATCAGAAGCTCTTTCAAGTAGTCGGGGCCCAGTCTGTACAGGGCTTTGAAGGTCAAATGACCTACTTTAAAGGTGATCTGCCACTGTATGGGCAGCCAGTGCAGATCACGCAGCACAGGGGTAATATGTGTCCTTCTAGATGCCCCTGTCAACAACCTTGCAGCAGCATTCTGCACTAGCTGCAAGCGGCCGATATCAACCCCAGGAAGCCCCAAGTACAGGGAGTTGCAGTAGTCAAGGTGTGAGGTCACAAAGGCATGAACCAACACGGGTAAAGCTCTGGATGGAACAAGGTGCTTCACCCTGGCAATGTTCCTAAGATGGTAAAATGCAGACTTAACGACTGCTGACACCTGATGACGAAGGGTCAGCCCATCATCAAGTACCATTCCCAGGTTACACACCAATTCAGAGGTAAGGATCTGATCCCCCCCAGCAATAAGCCAGAGGGTTGGCCAGACCCCAAACCCCCTGTCCCATGACCCGGGTCCACAACGATAACCTCAGTCTTACCGGCGTTCAACTTTAACCAGCTCACTTTCATCCAGTCATGGATTTCTGCGAGGCAGCTATTAAATACCGAGAGAGCACTAACCTGGTCGGGGGCAAAAGACAGGTAGAGCTGGGTATCATCAGCATAACAGTGAAACCTCAGCCTGTACCATCTTACAATGTCTCCGAGGGGCAGCATGTACACTGCAAACAACATGGGGGAAGCACCAAGCCCTGAGAGACACCAAACTGCAGAGGCAAAGGGTCAGAGGAAAAATTCCCCGACACAACTCTCTGTGTTCTCCCAGATAGAACAGATGAAAACCATCTGAGCACTGTACTAGACAGTCCACAGATGGACTCCAGATGCTCGGGCAAAACCCCATGGTCTACAGTGTCAAAGGCTGAGGAGAGATCAAGGAGAACCAAGATAGAATGGTTCCTCTGATCTCTCGCCATCAAGAGATCATTGAGCACCCAAACCATAGCAGTCTCGGTACTATGCCTCTTACAAAAACCAGACTGGAGAGGTTCGTAGATACTATGGATGGTCAAATGGTCCCCCAGCTGGTTTGCCACTACCTTCTGAATAACTTTCCCAACAAAGGGAAGGTTAGAGATAGGTCTGTAGTTGGCAAAAATATCTGGGTCTAGAGAAGCCTTTTTCAAAAGGGGGGGTCACCACAGCTTCCTTTAGGGAGCTAGGAAACTCACCCAATTCTAAGGAGCACCAGATTATTTGAGCCAGAAACGGGCCCACAATCTCAACAACCCAAAATCAGGGACGTAGAACCCAGATCTAAACTACAGCACGTAGGGCACATCCCCTAGATGATCCACATAATATCTTCGAACATCGGTCGGTCAAAGGAATACCAGGAGGCTGAGGATTCCGTGGCCAGATGCTGACCAACAGCTTCCCCCTTAGAGTGTGTCAGGTGGATCTCTGATCTGATGTCGGCAACCTTATTCGCAAAGAATTGAGCGATCTCATCACACTCCTTTTGTGAAAAAGCTCGACGGAGCTGGAGACAGGCTGGGTTGCATAGCCTGTCCACAGTTCTGAAGAGCTGAGCCGGTCGATTCTGAGTGACAGAGATCTCCCTGGACAGGAATTCTGCCTTCTTATGGGAGATCTCTGATTGGTAGAGCCGGTAATACTCCTCCAAACTAAGGTGGTTGACCTCTAGAGCAGATTTCCGCCAACAACGCTCTAACCATCATCCCACATGTCGCAACCCCCTCAAGGACCCATCAAACCATGAGGCCCGAGGGCGGAGAGAGAGGGGATGAACATGGACAGGAGCAATTGAGTCCAGGGCTGAGGAAATGGCCTGATTATAAGCTAAGACCATAGATTCTGGACCCAAGCTGGCAACCAGAAACTCTGAGAGGTTCAATACAGCCATCAGGTCCTCATGGCTCATATACCGTAAAGGACGGTATCGAACCATTTCCACAGGGGCAGACCTATGAAGGGAAGCACAAAAATTGAAGCCCATGGTATAGTGATCAGACCAACTGACAGGTTCCACCACCAAGTCAGAGGCCTCAATCCCCAGCAGAAAAACTAAATCCAAAGAGTGACCGTGATTATGAGTGGCTGAAGAAGCAATCTGTGTAAGGCCCAGTGATGTCATCAACTGGAGGAAGAGCTGACCAAAGGCTGAGAGTTCATCATCGACCCAGGCATTGAAGCCACCCAGAACCATCAATCTGGGTGACTCCAATGCCATATCAGTGACAAAGTCTGCCACTTCCTGCAGGAATCGCCTCTCGTCTCCTGGTGGACAGTAGACGAGGGCTATCCTGCAACCCACACCAGCCACTACGGTACACTCAAAGGATTCAGCTTCCTCAACTGGTACACCTGTGAGCCCCAACCTGGTCTTAAAACAGACCGTTACTCCCCCCGCGATCCAGTCTCGGGTGGTGAATCACCGAGTACCCAGCAGGAACAGTCGCCTCCAGAATGGGGCCAGCATTTCCATCCAGCCAGGTCTCAGTGATGCAAGTGAGATCTGCTGTCCCAACAAAGTCAGAAATAACAGCAGACTTGTTTTTAATAGATCTGGCATTGCACAACACCGCCCGAGTCGGACAAGGCTTCGGAGCCATCCCGACTACTTGCCCATCCAAATAGGTGGTGCCCTTAGGTATGGAGACTAGACATGGATCATCCCGTTCCAGGCTCCATTTGGCCCCAGGGCATCTTCTGGACTTAATCAACCCTATGTGAAAGGTCTGTTCATTCGCCCTAACGTGTCCACACCCCCTGCCACACCCACACCCCCTCCTATGAACAATACCGAGCACCCGACAGCGCTGATAGGTGGAAAATAGTTGGGGAGGAGGGCAAAAAGGGTGAAGGGCGTGGAAATCGGAGGACAAATAATGCACGACTGGGCAAACCAAACAACACATGTGTTGTGTTTCCAAAAGTGGGAAACAAACTTGCTGCTGAACAGCTAAGTAAAAAATCCTAATTACCTCTTAAATAAAATGCCCACAATTACAATTAAACTAAAACCCACCCAATAACATAATTCAAAAAAACAAATAAACAAAACAAAACTAATAAAAACTACCCGACCCAGTAAATCTTCTCACAACTCTAGGGAGGGGGAAAACAAGATTAAAAACTACACAAATATAAATAATCTTTATACAGTTATTAAAATTAAAGAATCCAAATATATAGGGACAGTGAGGCCCTCTCACTGCACACCCTGCCTTTCATATGATGGAAAACAGGATCCAATAAAAACTGAAATTGCAGTTTTTAGGCACTCTCACTGCCAATGATAATAATGTTAAAAGAATAATAACAACTTAGCAAAAATTCTAACACACACTATAACTAAAACAAATCAAAAACAGCAAAATGTTCACCTCCCCAGGGCCCTCTCACAGTCTCGGGATGTGAACAAAACAATATTGCACTGTAAAACAAATAAAATAAAACATCAAAATCATCAAATCAAGTTAGTAGAGGCAAACAAAATTAGCTGATGATATTGCACAGAAGTATCAAGGAGAGAAAGTACGATTTTCCAAGCCCCAGCGGTTCTCTCACCACCAGCAGGGCTGATTAATCCCCTTCAGGAGCTCACAGCCCCAGAGCAGTCAGATGGAGAATAACTTAGAACTTTCTGCCAAAGATAGAATCAAACATTTCCCAATTCTCAGGCACTCTCACTGTCTGGGTATTTAGAAAGTAAAGTATAGCACTCCCACTGCCAGCAGAGTAATAAAGTTAAAATTTGACTGCAGACCAAGATGCATGAAGGTGTCCCGAAAGTCCTCTTCCAAAAGCAGTCACTCTGAAGTCAGGAGTGAGTCCCAAAAAATCTAAATAGCCAGCTGAGCCAGGACTGCAGCAGCTACCATGGGCCCCCAACCAGACCCACCCACCATTTTGTTTATTGTAATACTGTAATTACTGATGAGCCTTTCTAATGATCAGGCTGTCACCACTTTCAAATGCCATAACAATCAGCTTTTCTCTTAATACATGGCCAGTAATTGCATCGCTCCTTCCAGTCAAATGCTTTCTGGTGTGAAAATCTGTGTTTTTCTTGGGCACACTGAACATGCATACAGAATAAGCCACTGTATATTTACTAGTTGATATTGTTTATCAATCCAAGTTTTTTTCCATGAGAGAAGGTGTTGGGGGGAGTGCAAACAAAAAATGGAGAGTCCCTGTTTGGAATTTATTCGTTGCTTTTATTCATTTTATTCCTCATACAGCCTATGTTCTCAATGTTTCACCTGATTTCAGGCTTCATCAGGAGAATGGCCTTTTAAATTCCTAGTAAGAAATATATGTACATATATAAGTGCTACTGTCCATAAACACATTCATATTTTATAAGACTTAGAAGCACGGTCTTAATCAATAGATCAAAATTGTGACTCACTTTCTTAATACTGCTTAACTGATTACTAATCCAACTATTGAATTAGAATTACCAAAAAAAAAATACAAACAATACTTGAGAAGATACATTCTAAAGTGCAGTACATCCTGTTGTAAACATTAAAGTGTTATGATTGTTTGCTACTTCAGTAATCAAAAGTAATTTTTTTAAATGTACAAGAAATGTTTGTGTTGCTATATTACATATCCGCTAAAGCCACTTTATTGAATCTGCTACTTGGAAAAGCACAGGCCAATTTATAATTCACTAATTAATATTTACAAGTAAAACTTTTTATGTGTGACCATTTTCTAAGTAAGGACCCATCACCAACACAGCTGTGCAAGATATCTATGAAAGTTCAGTACCTGAAAGTTCCACAAAAACTCTTCCAATATTCTTTACACATTATGGTCTGTTCAGATCCAAGCCATGTTCTTAACTAGTGACTGAAAATAATGGTTTGATTTTAATATTAATTCATTTTTAGCTTAACAAAATCTCAACTAATCATCCTGTTCCTTAAACAATGTTTAGATACACACAAATGCGAGCTCCATGGCCATCCCTGCCAGTTACATTTGTTTACTAAATATCCTTGCTTTACTCTGTAACAAAAGTACATATTTCTTTCTCCATATTCCCAAGCTCTTTCTATAGTTTACTTATATTAAGTTCACTCTTAGCAGTGACCAGGCTAGTGAAAACTCAGAGCAGACGGCAGCACAGCTACACATCACTGCTGGCAAATAAATGCAGATCATTCACAGGATAAATGCATAAAAAATACTTTTACTGCACACAAAGATACTGGGCGCACAGCTGGAGCATGCCCCTCCCCACAAACAGCCAAACGTTTTCACGCCAAACCTTGCGCTTTCTCAAGGCTGAGGTGGCTTTGTAAATTACACCCTTATAAATGGTGATGCATAAAGTGACAGTGCATACATACACCACAATACTAATAAATACAACAATCAAAGCCACCTAAAAAAGGCTTCCAAACAGCATAAAAATCGAAGTGCATACCCATCATGTGTACGAAAACAAGTATATAAGTAAACAGCTGGTAAAAACACTAATAGAGCAAAGAGCCAGTTCCAGTATGTACTAATTCATTCCCACTATCTTTACATTCTTTTTATAATCATTAGTGATCTAAAGGAGACTGCTATGATATTAATTTTGTTCCTTAATGGAAGTTTCAGTGTTGTACTCTTACCTCCCAATGCAGATTTTCTTTCGTACAGGATGCCAACACTAACTGCTGTGTGAGACAGTAAGCTTCAACTGAGGATTTAAATCTGATGACCTAACTAAAACGTCACTTGCCTACTTGCATAGCTACATATTGGAGACTGACTGGGCATGTTCTAGGTGTTTGTGAAAAAAGAGAGTTTTCCATTTTCTTTTCTACAAAAGCATACTCCACTGAGCATACTTAAATTATTTAAAAAAAAATTCCAAAGTCTGTCTTCTTTTGGTTTTTGACTGATACTAAAGTCGGATGGCACACAAGAGCATGTGTGTAGTGTTTGCTTGAAGTTAATAAAACTTAAATAGCGCTGTATACAGTATATATCTTGCACTGTATGGGTAATGGAACTAATACTTATTATATGCCATTATTGTGTTATGGGTGAAAGGGAAATGGAGAAACCCCCACCTTACATCTTTATACGTTAAATCTGTACTCACCGATTTCATTATAGATATTTTTTAACAGTTAGCTGGGGGGGGGGGATACAAAAAAAGGGATGTACTCAGACTTATGCATTGTATAAATTCAGTTTGTCACTCCGGTCAACTGATCACCAGCATATTCATTTTCAGCTTATACTCAGTTCATTTAATCTACAGTTATTCCAACTAATACCCCTGTTCAGTCCAATGTTCGAAGTAAGTGCAGACCATAGCACAAATCCATCTAGTTTCTCCTTCCTCTAATAACTTGTTGAAATCCCCACCTCTGTCTGATGGCTGAACCACCTCTAGCCCCCAGAATCTCATTGAGGCACCTATGTGTCCTGATTCCATAAAGTGCTCTGACACCGGGATCAAAATCCTATTTCTAATGTTCATTTGTATTCTTGACTTCTTTGTTTGAGTTGCTGGGAGGTTTGCCCTATATAGATTTTGTCACAAGGACAGTGTAGAATGTAAATTAAACCTACAGTGTCACAAGAAATAAACTGTTTAATTTGGTATTCCTTATTGGTATGTGGATGTATATAAACATTCTTTTTCTAGTGTGCCACAAACTGAGCAGTGTCCACACTGTACCATTCCTGGACTCAGGGGTCCCAGTAACAGTTGTCTACTTCGCATCTTTTTTTCTTGTGGGTGATCCGTGTTCACCACCCTGTCCTTAATAGTCCGTACTTTCTTAACTGCCACTAATGGTGATTCTCTGATTAGATTCTGATTCTGAGGATAATTTCTCACTATACTGAAGATAATTTCTCACTATAATAATGATTTTTTTTTAATTTGTTGAATTTTATGGTTATGTTGTACTGAAAAAACAGGTCTGCATAGTGATATTTCTTTAGGTGTCCCTCTTAAAGTGTCAGCTTGTGTTATGTGTTCTACTCATCTTCCTGCTCTAGTGAGTGTGCTTCTTTTATACCCTCTATGCTTGAATCTACTTGCTGCATCTTGCAATTCTTTCTGAAAAAAAGAAAAGCATCGGCGTACGAGTGGAGATAGTTTTTTTGTTCCCCTCTTTTTGCCTCCCAAGCTGTACTTTGTCTGTTACCTTAATTTGCTGACCTGCATAGCCACAGTGTTCCCAGCTTATGTAGACAGTTACCTTTAAGAGAATTAGAAACAGAAAAAAAAAAAAAATTATATATTGATGGATAAATGCTTTATCGTTGGGAGCCCTAGGTTTTGCCTGTAAGCAGTGGAGAGCTGGTTTGGCAGTCGCTATCCCCAGCAGCAAAAATTCACTCGAGCCCCAGGCAGCTTTCTTTTCTTTTTTTTTTTCTCTGTTTGTTTGACCGCGCCCGTACTGTACCTCTCTAAACACCCTAGGACCAATGAAATCATGACCACGGCTTAATCCGTGTACCTGTGCCCTATTTAAACTCACCCTCTCTCCTTCTTCTCCTCAGGCTGACACATACTCCTCAGGGTGGTCGTGAGGCGCTGATAGCGCTGCCCTCCCACCGCGGATCGCTGCAACAGAACCCCCCCCGAGACATGGAGGTCACGAGGGCCGAGTCCCTCCCCAGGATAGCACTGCAGAAAAAAGACTCCAGAAATGCAGGTACAGTCTTCCTCTGGTGACAGACTATTGGACTTCATCCCTACAGGACTCCCGTCTTCCTCCTCAGTGAGGCCCCACCGGCGCTGAGCGCCGGCTCCCCACCACCCCCACCACTGCCCTTGGTGAGCATGTGTATTTATAGGAGAAGTCACGTGAGCTCTATATCCTATCAGCTCACTTCTCCATTTGCAGAATATCACCATCACCCACTAGAGGCCGCTCTCTTAATCATCTCCCCTCCAACCTGTTTCTGCAAAAATAAAGCAACACCACTAGGTGCTGCTAACTTTAGCAAACTCTTCTTCCATCCTCCCTGTTTCCCTACACTCCGCAGCTCTGTAAAAACCCCTACCATGTGCCCCTCTCCCCCTTGGGATACCCGGCTCATTGAAATAATTACCCTGGAATGGCCTGGCCTCAAAAGGGCGACGGCACTCCATCCTACAATGCCGTTGGCCCACCCACCAGCCCTCTCCTGCCTTAACCCCCCCAGTACTTCATGCCCTCTGCCCAGCACTCTACTACTGCAGGGGTGACATCAAACCCAATCCTGGCCCTTTCTCCCCAAACTGCATTCTCCAGTGACCTACTACCCCTCCTGGACTAACTCCAGGGGCTCAACTGGTTCACATGAGCGTTGGGAGCCTCGCAGGCGCCAGGTGGATGACCTTGAGGCCTGGACCCAACCTATGAGCCGGACATCTTGGCAGTGACTGAGACTTGGCTAAAGCCTGACATTCTCCCTCATGAGGTTGAACTGACGGGATATCAAGCCATCAAAGGACAGACTCCTCAAAAAGGAGGTCCTATTCTATCTAAAATCCCTTTAAATGCCACCCGCTGGACCTACAAGAGATAGATGATACTCAGGCTGAAGTATTATTTCTCAAACTTGTCCTCGAGGTACAAAGCCCCTCTACATCGGATGTGCCTATCTCCCCTCAATCAGCAACCCCTTCCCTTGAATCCCTTACCAGTGCCATCCTTCAACTCCCCCAAGGGGAGAAAATCCTTATAGGGGATTTTAATCTCAACTGGCTCGCCCCCAACTCCTCTCGAGCAAAAAACCTCATGCTGGACGCATCCCTTACCCAGGTGATTAACTTACCAACCAGGCACAATGCGAAAACTGGCAACCATTCACTTCTTGACTGGGCACTTACCTCCAACCCCACTCGGATACTGTCAGCCGGGATAATGGCGGACTTCCTGAGCGACCACTGCCCTATCTACTGCATCTGGTCTAATAAACCTCCCAGGCCAGCAGCCAGGCTGATTGTTGCAAGAAATTACAACAGATTTGAACCAGCAACCCTCTGCGCTGACCTCTTCAAGGCAGAATGGTGGCCTATCATCTCCCTTCCCACCATTATTGTGACCCTCAATACTTTTCAAGACGTTCCTGGGCATAGTAAACTGTCATGCCCCTTGGAAAAAACTAAGGGTTCAGGGCAAGTGCCATAAATGGCTATACCCAGAGCTGAAACACACCATGTGGCTCAGGGACAAAGCATGGGGAGTCTACAAATCTTCTGGCACAATATCTGACTGGGAGAACTACAGGGGCTTGTGCAACAAGTGTAAACAGGCCACAAAACTGGCCAAATCCAAATACCTCTGTGACCTCCAAGTGACCAACCTAAGTGACCCCAAGAAGTTCTGGGGCCACATAAACTCCCTCCTGAAGGGTCACGTGCAGGAACAAAGTGCCATGGTCTTAGCCGGAAACACTCTGACAGATGACCCTACTAAGGTGGCTGAAGCCTTCAGTGCCTCCTTTTCTCATCCCCCTGCCTCCTCCCAAACCGTGCCAGGAAATCCTCCTCCCACCCACCTCAACGCAAATCTCTCTCATCCCTTATTCCATCTGACACTTGTGGACCCCTGCACGGTGCTACCACTACTCTGCAAAATTAACCCTGAATCATCTACTGGTAATGATCAGCTGGAACCTCGCCTGCTGAGGGCTGCAGCACCTGCCATTGCCTACCCTGTTGCCCTACTCATAAACCGATCCCTTCAGGAAGGGTCTGTGCCCACCAAATGGAAAGGTGCCACCATAGTTCCAATCCATAAAAAAGGAACCCGGGATAGGGTGGAGAATTATAGGCCCATCTCCCTCCTCTGCCCTCTGGGAAAAATCCTTGAAAGAATAGTCTTCGATCAGCTGCAATGCTATCTGGAACAGCACCTACTCCTCTCTAAGGTCCAGCATGGTTTTCGGAAAGACCATGGCGCGGACACTGCCCTAGTCAGATTGACTACTGACATACTCAACGCCATGGACCAGAGCACCCCTACGGGGGCGCTATTCATCGACCTCTCCAAGGCCTTTGACATAGTCAGTCATAAATTACTCCTCTCTAAACTCCAAAGGCTTGGCTTGGATCAGCTCTCTCTCTCCTGGGCCACTAGCTACCTGACTAACAGAACTCAGACAGTACGATGGCAAGGCGTCAACTCAAGCCCCAGACTGGTGATCTCTAGGGGTACCCCAGGGCTCCATACTAGGACCCCTGCTGTTCTCCCTATTTGTGAATGACATAGCTGAAGTGTGCACCCAGCAATCTACTGCTCTACGCTGATGATACAGTAATCTATCACAGTGACCCCCAATCCTCCGTTATCATAGCAGACTACAAACCTGCCTAGCAAAACTTGAAGCGTGGTTAACTGCCAACCAACTCAAGCTAAACGAGGACAAGACAAAAGCTGTCCTCTTTGGGACCCGGCGACTGGGTAAGGACCGTAGTGGTCTTCTCTCTATAACATCAGCTCGAGGAATGCGTGTCGAGGTCGCTGACCAATTTAAGTATCTAGGGATTACCCTTGACCAGGAACTAACCTTCAAACCCCATATAGATATCCTAACAGAAACCATCCACCAGAGGCTGGGCTTGCTATACCGCCTTGGGAACTCCCTCTCTGGAGAGCCACATAGAGCCATTGCTAACTGCAACCTCCTCCCCTATTTACTGTATGGTTCTCCAATATTACAGTCCCTCAGAGAGACTGAGCTAACTAACCTCTCCGCCCTCTACCACCGCATTGCTCGCTTTGCAACCCACTCCTCCCCTAGGCGGCACCACTGCGAAGCTCTTAAGGATCTTAACTGGCCGTCACTCAAGCTTAAACTATCTTTTTCCCCTGCCTGCCTTTCCTACAAACTCCTTTCCACACGCCATCCACCTCACCTCAGTGACCTGCTTACCCCTAAAGTCCCCCTCCGCAACCTGCGGTCTGCCTCAAGTCGACTCTTGAACATACCCCACATCTGCACCAATCAAGGAAAACGCTCCTTCCAGTTCACCACCCCACACTTCTGGAACTCGCTCCCCTCTTCCCTGCTAGACAAACCCTCCCTCTCCTCTTTCAAGGCCAGTCTCAAAGTCTACCTCCTAGAACTGAGCCTCTGCTGCTGCAACCGCTAGATATACTCCCCAGCCCTCATGAACTTATGTGACCATCTACGAACCCATGGTGCCCCTGGTACCAACTAACCTCTATCAACTGTATTTCTCCTTACAACCTGTGTTATGTTCTTCCCTTTGAATGACCCCTGGACTTTTGAATTTATTGTTTTTCATTTTTTTCTCCCCCTGGGCAATGCAATTCTATTTTTCTCTGACTACTGGTACTCCCTACTTGCTCTCTATCTCTGCCCTACAGTTACGCAACCTCCTGTATGAACTGTATATACATTATTTTTTTTAATTAATTTTCTTATGTATCTGTATGCTGTACCTTATATATGAATTGTATATGTATATCTTCAAAGCTGTACACTGTACATAATGTAAAGTTGGTGGTGTATTCACCCCGGGTCGCCCCTGAAAAAGGGACCTTTGGTCTCAGTCGGTTTACCTGGTAAACAAAATCTAAATAAATAAATAAAATGTACAGTTCCTATGGATCCTTAAAAACTGAGAATAGGGTATGCTTTCAATCAAATCGACTGGTTAAAAACTCTCAGCATGTAGAACTGTATTTCTTGCCATTGGTTTTCTATGTAAAATGGTGATAAGCCCTGTTTATCCAAATTTAACCTCTACATCTAAGTAAGGTAAACTGTCCTTACTGAAATTAATGTTAAGCTGTATGTGTGGTGTACATCCATTTAAATATTCATAAAAACTCTCCAATTGTTCTTGTGTTCCTATCCATAAAATAAAAAGATCATCAATGTATCTTTTATAGAACTTTGTGTTCAGGACTCTGAAGCATTGCAGATGAGGAGGCAGCAAGCGGGACAAGTTTTTGTGGCCCAAGGTTCCACTAATAGCAGGGGGAATCATAATTTTAATCAACAGGAACATGTCTTTTACCCCAACTCAGGTTATCAAAGACCCACAAGTCGATACATTATTGTAAAAGGAACTATTTATTCTGAACCACTTCTTCTCTGCAGTGTCTACGGTCCTAACTCAGACGACTCCAATTTCTTCATGAACCTGATTGTGACAATACTTCCCTTTCTACCTACACCGATTGTTTTGGGTGGTGATCTAAATTTAATATCTGATCCTGAGTTGGATCGATCGGTACCTTCTCACAGAGGGACCCGAAGTATATAGGCGTTGCCGTGCCTTGAGGATTGCACGGAGGAGTCAGAGAGGGAGGGTGGTCCCCCGGCTATGGGGGGGAAGCAGAGTGGGCGAATAAGGGTGGTGAGGTCAGGGAGACGCCCTGGGGCAAAATGGGCCCAGGATAGAGGAGTGCGTTGCCTGGTTCCCATACCCAAGGGCCCCACTGAAAGTGGGCATGTAGCCTGCTCCTCCAGGGCCTCTCATCCAACCCAGGCGTTGTTATGCAATGCCAGGTCTATAAAAAACAAGACAGCGATTATTGCTGATCTTGTTGAATCATCTGACCTGACATGCATTACCGAGACCTGGCTGGATGAAAATGCTGGTCCCATTTTGGAGTCAGCCATTCCAGCCGGGTACTCGGTAATACATCGCCTGAGGTTGGATCATAGGGGTGGGGGGGTTGCTATTTGTTTTAAATCAGAATTGGGCCTTGTAGAGGTTCCAGTGGTGTCCCCTAGATCCTTTGAGTGTATCATGGGAGCAGGTGTGGGCTGCAGAATCCTGCTCATTTACCATCCACCCAATAACGAGAAAGTTTTTCTGCAAGAAGTCGCGGACTTCATTATTGACCTGGTGCTGGAGCCCTCCAGGTGGTTGGTCCTGGAAGACTTCAATGCCTGGGTCAATGATGAACTCTCGCAGTTTGGTCAAGACTTTCTCCAACTAATGAGTTTGTTGGGCTTCACACAGGTGGTTACCGCCGCTGCTACCCATATTCAGGGTCACTCTTTGGATCTGGTGTTCACCCTGGGGATGGAGATCACAGAACTGGTGGTGGAACCAGTTGGGTGGTCTGACCATCATTCTATAGGGTTCAGTTTCACGACCCCCCTTATGAGACCCACCTCTTTGGAGATGGTCCAGTATCGCCCTTTGAGGGGAGTTACCCCCTGAGGGTCTGATGGCGGTACTGGACCTATCAAGTTGGCCTATGGAGTGCATGGAACCAGATGCCTTAGTAGTGCACTATAATAACTTGGTGCTGAGGGCACTGGATTCCATTGCATCTGTCTGTGTTCACCCCCTCTCCCTCTGCCCTCAGTCCCCTTGGTTTGATGGGACATTGAGGAAGTTGAGGAGAATGGGGCAAAGATTGGAGCATTGTTGGTGGAAATCTGGCCTGGAGAGTGACAGACTTACATTGATGGCCCATTATGTGGACTATCAATCAGTAATCTCCCATAAGAAGGCAGAGTTCCTGTCCAGGGAGATTACTGCATCAAGAAATCGACCTGCTCAGCTCTTCCGGACTGTCGACAGACTGTGCAATCCAGCCTGTCTGCAGGGTTGGAGAGCCTTTTCACAAATACAGTGTGATGAGTTTGCTCGGTTCTTTGATGATAAGGTGTCATCAATCAGGTCGGAGATCCGCAGCATACATTCAAACGAGCATTGCAGTGACCGATGCAGAGTTATATGCCCTCGGTCTACCTCGATGGATTTTGACCAGCCAGCGATCATGGATATCATGAAGATTGTCCAGGGCTTGCGACCAACTTGCTGTAGTTTGGATCCTGGTCCTATGCGCCTCCTTGTGGGGTGCATGGATGTGATCGGACCAGTCCTTGCGAGGATAGTCTGGAGTTCCTTGGATCAAGGGGTGTTCCCGGAGTCTTTGAAGGAGGCTATCATGACACCCCTTTTGAAGAAACCTTCCCTTGACCCCGACTGCCTCGCTAACTACAGACCAATCTCTAACCTGCCCTTTTTGGGCAAGGTTATTGAGAAAGTAGTCGCGTTGCAGCTCGATGACTTTCTTACCACCCATGAAGTCTATGATCCTCTCCAGTCCAGTTTCAGGAAGAGGCACAGTACCGAGACTGCATTAGTTCGGGTACTTAATGATCTCCTAATAGCGAGAGATCGGAAGAGCCGTTCGATCTTGGTTCTCTTTGATCTCTCTGCAGCGTTTGACACTGTGAACCATGAGATGTTGCTGGATCGCCTGCAGCTACTCTGTGGACTGTCAGGGACAGTCCTCAGATGGTTCCACTCTTTCCTCACAGGCAGAAGTCAAAGGGTAGTTTCAGGGATTTTCTCTTCTGCTCCCGTTGCTCTGTCCTGTGGGGTGCCGCAAGGCTCTGTGCTTTCCCCCATGTTGTTCATGGTGTATATGCTGCCGTTGGGAGACATTATAAGGCATTATGGGCTGAGTTTTTACTGCTATGCAGATGATACTCAGCTCTATATGTCCTTTGTACCCGAACAAAGCGATGCAGTGTCAGTTTTTAACAACTGCCTCGCTGAGATTCAGGACTGGATGAGTGCGAACTGGTTGAAGTTAAATGCAGATAAGACTGAGGTGTTGGTAGTGGACCCGGGTCATTATGTAGAGAAGTTGACTCCTGGGGTCCCCTCTGGTCTCTTATTAGGGGATACCCATTTGAGACCTTCTGAACAGGTGCGAAATCTGGGCGTTATTTTTGACAGTGCGCTGACACTGAAGATGCAGGTGTCGGCCACTGTCAAGTCATCCTTTTACCATCTGAGGAATATCGTCCGGATAAAACACCTTGTTCCGCATGATGACCTTCCTGTGTTGGTCCACGCTTTTGTTTCTTCATGCCTTGATTACTGTAATGCTTTATATCTAGGGTTGCCGGGGGTAGATCTCTGTCGCCTGCAGCTGGTGCAGAATGCAGCAGCCAGGTTGTTGACTAGGTTATCAAGAACTTGCCATATCACAGCTGTGCTGCGCGAACTGCACTGGCTGCCAGTGCAGTGGAGAATCACCTTCAAGGTAGTATTGCTGACCTATAAGGCCCTACACGGTCAGGAACTGGGCTACCTGCAAGATCTCCTTTGTCCCTACCGCACTCTCCGCCCACTTCACTCCACTGGCGAGGGATTGCTAAAGATTCCCAGGGTTTGTCTTCAATCATCTGGGGCAAGGGCTTTTTCTTTTATGGCCCCGACCCTGTGGAATTCTCTACCTCATCAGATTAGAGAGTGCCTGTCCGTGGAATCATTTAAGAGATCTTTGAAAAGTTATTTATTTACACTGGCATTTGAATAGACTATTTTATGGTCATTTTATGGACATTTTATTGTTTATGTTATTTATTATTGTTGATGTTTTATCTTTTGTTATGTATTAGTGCTTTGATTTATTGAAAAGCGCTTTATAAATGAATTTTGATTGATTTTTTGATTGATTTCTCCGGCACAATGGGCACTGCATGACCTTGTAGATCAGCTCAGTCTGTGTGATGTCTGGAGGGTTTTAAATCCTAAGGAGAGAGAATACACCTATGTCTCTCCAGTACATGGCACATCCTCCCGTATCGATTATCTTCTAATTTTCCAATCGCTTATCCCCAGGGTATGTTCCTCCACTATCCAGCCTGGACTCCCCTCTGACCACTTGTTGGTCTTCACCCATTTATCTTTAACCTCTCTACTGCAGAAAGATAAGCACTGGAAGTTAAACGACCAATTACTTAAGAACTCAAACACTCTTCAAAGGGTCAAGGAACATATTGAGCTCTTCTTCAACACAAACACTTCACCAGTTACCACCCCGGATATCATTTGGTGTGCATTTAAGGCATACCTTAGAGGCATACTAATAAGCCTGGCATCTACGGGGAAGAAAACCCAAGATGTGCAGCTGAAGACCTTGTTGTCTCAAATTCGGGCAATGGAAGTTTCCCTAACCCCAAATACTCCTGATGAGATTAAATACAACCTGACCATCACTAGAGACAAATACTTAGAGATTCTCAGGGAAAAAGTGGAATTCGCCATCATCCGTACTAAGGCTTCTTACATGGACCAGGGGGAAAAGGCCGGGAAACTACTTGCCCTTAGAATCAAATAGCAGGAGTCGGCGAGGTTTCTCCTTCCCCATTACATCCTTAAAGGATGGATTATTGAAGAACTCACCCAAAGAAATTGTAAGTGAATTTACCCAGTACTTCAAGCAATTGTATGGCAAAATGAGTAATCCCTCCTCAGAGGCTTCCCTAGATGCCTATTTAACACAAACTTCCCTGCCTTCCCTTTCTGAATCCCACACATTGATTTTGTTAGCACCTATCTCTAGTTTAGAAATAGCGGAAGTAATACAAGAGCTCCCCGTAGATAAGGCCCCAGGTCCAGACAGCTTTACTTCTTATTTCTTTAAGCAGTTTAAAGAGTTAATTACTCCCGTTCTCCAGTCACTATACCACCATATCTTATCAGGGGCACATACTGATCCCACCCTATTTGAAGCCCTAATCATCCTTATTCCCAAAGTAGATAAAGATCCTGAGTTAGTTCAGAGTTATAGGCCTATTTCTCAGTTAAATCAGGATATTAAAATTTTAACAAAAATATTAACAGACAGGTTCAACTTAGTACTGCCAGATCTAATCGGAATGCATGAGGTGGGCTTCATGAAGGGGAGATCCTCGGTGGACCATCTTCGTACTCTGGCTCGTGCTTTCTCAGCATCCAGGGATGCACCATACCCTGTGGTCTTGGTGTCCCTCAACACCAAGAAGGCTTTTGATCGAGTCAACTGGAACTTTTTGTCCCAGACTTTAAAAGCCTTTGGCTTCCCGTCCCAATTCCGGGACTGGATAAAGGCCCTCTACCAGGCCCCATCAGCCAGAATCATGGGAAATGGAGTCATATCTGAACCTTTCCTGTTATGCTCCAGTACCAGGGAGGGGTGTCCTATCTCTCCCCTCTTATTTAATATATACCTTGAACCACTCATCCAGAATTTGGTAACCAGTACCGGAATACAAGGTATTAAGGTGCAGGGAAATTAAGTCAGAGTTTCCACATACACAGACAATCTCCTCCTCCAGATTTCTTACCCAGATACTTGTATCCCCTCAATGCTTGAGATCATTGAGGAATACGGTTGTCTCTCTAATTACAAACTTAATCTCAGTAAATTGACTGTTTTCCCTTTGAATCATAAGGTATTCAAACAGTCGGTCACAGCTTTTGGTCTTCATTGGACCTCTGATTCTCTCAAATATCTCGATATTGTACTCTCCAGAAACCCTCTCTCAACCATCAAGAAAAATGTCAACACTCTTATACAACATATTAGTCAGGACCTTGATAGATGGGCAAAATTACTTATATCCTTGTGGGGATGGATCAATTTGATCAAAATGAATATATTTCCACACCTTCTATATCCTCTCAATCTTCTCAATGTTTGGTTACCCGGGGCCTGGTTTAAAAAACTGCATCAACTTCTCACAAAATTTATATGGGTTAACAAACAGCCTAGATTAGCCTACAATAAATTAGCTGCCCCTAAATGTAAAGGAGAGCTAAAGTTCCCCCATTTACACTTTTATTACTGGGCTTGCCATGCATCTAAATATATCAGATGATTAGATCCAGGCCCCCCTCTCTCTCCCGTCCATTGTGGCTCAAAATAGAATTGGACTTTATCAACTCCACTGGGTTGAACCTTCCATCTTACTCAATTTAAAACTTAATTTAATACCCCCCAAGCTTAAATCTACTATTATCAAGACGTCTATGTGGGTCCATGCACAACTGTGCACTTCCTTATGGTATAAACCTCATCATGACCTTTCCCAATCAATGTGGAATTCCCCTCTTTTTTTACTTGATAACAAAACTATTCCTTCCACTTGGCTACCCCAGTTAGGGAATGGATCACCATCTCTGTTCCTGAAAGATGAGAATTCCTGGCTTTCCATTCCCAGAATCATGTCCAAATTCAAAATCCCCACTTCTGGCTACTTCAAGGTTTGCCAACTTAACCACCTCCTTACCAAAGTTTTGAGCCAATTCCCTCCTGCACCAAACACATTATCCTTACATGTGGAACTTCTAGCTTTAAGTCACCCCCCACAAGGCAATCTCTAAGATATACGCAGCACTATATGATTGGCGTTTCCACCAATACCAAGGCCCTACTAAATATTGGACCCCTCTGTTTTCTCATTTGACTTTAGAATGGTCTTCCTTGTGGCTTAATTGCCATCGCTTTATAACACAGGACAGACTTCGTCTCACACAATTTCACATTCTCCATAATCTTTATTACTCTCCTCAGAAATTGGCCAGATGGGGTTTGATTGATTCCAATCTCTGCACTCACTGTTCCCAAGAAGAAGGTTCACTTCTTCTCATTTCTTGGGATTGTCTGAAAGTAGCACCCCTTTGGAAAATAATCCAAACAAAGGCAAACCCTTTGTTGGGACTCTCTGAATGTTTTACTCCCAAAATTTGCTTATTAGGTGATTACTCTATTGTAAGAGTCACAAACCATAAATGTTATATATCAATCATTGCAATTTCTGTTAAAAAACTTATTCTTAGGCACTGGAAAAATTCAAAAGTATTGTCCTACAATGAGTGGCTCAATGAACTTTTGGGGAACATCAGGACTGAGAAAGCTATTGCCAGTCTTCACAACAGTTTGCCCAAATACAGGAAGATCTGGGATCCCTTCCATATGTTATATTCTATTTAACCTGTTTAGAACATTGACTGCTTTGACAGAAAACTATTGCTGGTGTTATGTATATTGTGATTTGAATGGGGTGGGGGGTAGGGCTAGGGGTAGGGGTAGGGAGGAGGGTAGAAGGTAAGGTGGTGAGACAGAGCCATTGTTTCAATATGTCTGTACAATATGCTATTTTATCCTGTTCTGTCTCAACCTGTATGAAAAATTCTAATAAACGTTAAATTGAAAAAAAAAAAGAACTTTGTGTTCAAAAAATTGATTGTTTTCTCCATTCATTATGTACTTATCTTCATATTCATACATGTATGCATTATTTGATTTTCATTTTTATTAAATGGGTTAGACCATTGCATAAAACTTATTTAAAATGGTGACCCATGTTAGCATAGCCAGGCACCATAGTTGATCCCATGACTGTGCCTCTACTTTGTTTATTAATAATTTTTTTCAAATCTAAAGTAGTTGTAAGTATAAATCCTGCCAATGCCTGTAAGGTACTACTCTGTGGGTGACAGTGGCAATCCCTGGTGTCCAGTAAGCTGCCCATAGTCTCAACCCCATCCTCATGAGGTATGGACATACTGTATATAGATCTGCAATGTCAAGGCTCACTAAGATCATGTCCATCCTTTCCTGTGTACTAAACTGTATGTCATGAATCATGTTAATGAAATGTGCTGTGTCTCTAATGTATGTAGGAATACCCTCAATAAGAGGTTGAAGATGAAAGTTAATGAAATTTGCTACTGGTTTAAATAAACTCCCTATCTCTGAAACAGTGGGATATGCCGAGGATCTTGGTTGTTTATCACCCGCTGGCCATGGCTGGCAAACTCCGATATTCGAATAACAAAGTTTGCCCAAGCACCTTCTTCAAACCCTGTGCCAGCTTATCTGAAGCCAGTTGAGTACTTCCACGGCTTCCTTCCCTCACGCTGTCAACTTGCTCATGCCACAGCAAGAAACCAGCAAATGGCAAACAGCTTCTGCGTCAGTTTGAAGTACGGCAAAGACTTGCATTGTGCTTTGAGACACTGTCAACTCGTTCACACCATAGCAAGAAACCAGCAAACAGCATCAGGAACCACAAAATAAATGACAAAAACTGCTTCAAATAAATCTCAGGAAAAATAAATGAAAAAAAATGTCAACCTCTTCATGCTAATTTTTTTATATTTACAGTACTGGTTCTTTGAGAATTGCAGTTTGGAAACAGTTAAACAGTGCTGTGTCACTAATTATTCCATGTAACACAGAAAACTGCAATTTCTCGAAGAACCAGTAAGTATAAAGAATAAAACATGGGGAAGTCTGGAAAATTCAGATTTTATGCATACCCTTTGTGTGTAATGCCAAGATAAACCCCTCGGGCTCCACCTTCAGGGTTTATGGGGCATCACACACCTCGGGTGTGCATAAAATCCTCATTAACCGCACTTCCGCATGAATTATTCTATATTTTGTTACTTGCATGCTACATAGGCATCCACTCCTAATAATAAAATGTAAAAACATACACTTGCAACAGACTTTGTGAACAACTGCACCAGAAAGACAATTTAGGTGCAAGTTCACTTACCTGTCTTTTTGCTGTTTACTGCTTAGGGGAATCATTAAAGAGACACTGTCAGCCTTTTGGGGCAATTTTAAACTACCTGTAATTAAGGAGTCTGCAGCAAGCTTTATGAACATAAAATACATACAGGACAGTAGATTTGCACAGCAGTACAAAATATTTATTTTTCTTGTAAAAAAGGATATTTTGGTCATCCCAACAAAAATGTTGGGGGTGTGCATCCCTGAGCTACAATGTAGTGGAGCTAAGAGGAAACTTGTTCATGAATGAGTTACTTATTTCTGGATATACATGTGAAAATGGCTGTATTTCTTACCATTCATGATAAAGAGTTGCACAAAGATATTCCAATTCAAAAACAAGTGCTGTAACCCATTTTATTTTGTATATAAAAATTGGAGCCATGGCTCGAGGCATGTGAATTAGAGTCGACTCCAGTAGGTTCAGTGCAGCAACTGAGGCTTATAATGTAGCTGTTCTTGCTACTGCTGACTCCCTGGTGCCAGTCCACCTCCATCCACATCTCGGGTTAATGATGAGCTGAGGGAACTGTAAAGATGTGGATGGAGGCTCAACAATTGGAGGAGATCTGGCCTGCTCCCCGACAAACTTATCCTGATTTCACATTATCAGTTTTATCAGGAGGCAAAAACTGGTGTGAGGAAAAGCTTCTATCCCTCCTTCATTACATCCAAGAAGAACAGACCCACAACTCTCTTCAAACTGGTTGATGAAATACTAAATCCAGACTGTCTTGGCTCTTGGCCAGAGCCAAGATCAATGGAGAGATGCGAGTGGTTTTCTGATTTCTTCACGGTCAAGATTGTGGAGATAAGGTGTGATTCTGGTGATGGTCCCCAGATAGTTCTCGGAGTTGAGGTGACTGAATATCGGGTGCTGTGGTTGGACTTTCATCCAGCTGGAAGAAATCTGCCAGGTGCTGTCAGTAATGTGCTAATCCACTTGCATCCTAGACCCTGCCCCCTTTCATTTGGTAAAGGTAGGCTGGCAGAGGCTAGTGCCTGTGTTTGTGGAGACTGTGTATTCTTCCTTGGAAGAGGGTGTTTTTCCTGACCCCCTTAAAGGGGTCATTATGGAGCCCCTCATTAAGAAGACAAATTTGAAAAAATTGACAGCTATAGACCAATAGCATTATTAAACTTAGATTTAAGTTAATATAAGATGACAGGGTGCCATTATTAAGTTGACATTATCACACCCAGGGTGGGCCGAATCACGAGGCCACAGGCCGAGTGCTTCTGCCATCCTAGGTGTGATGTTAGGCAGTGACGACGCACACCCTGGAGTGCCTTATTGCAATTATGATATGGCTATAACATTTCTGACAAGACTTTAATGATTAAGCAATAAACATAAGAAGCAAATCAAAAGTTATAACTTTATTATAATTAATTTAGACATAAAATTGAGATAAAATAGTCCCTTCAAGAGCTTTACTGCATCCCTCCATATTGCTTATACTGACTTTGTTATATCCAACTTTATTACTTTGAGCTTAGCAATAATTTTTATACTCTTGTTTTTATCTCATTTTTCACTTTGCAGAATTGAACACAGTAATATTAACAGTCCCATTTTGTGTCCCTATAGAGATCACTTGCGCTGTGGCAGAGGCATCCATATGGTTATTTTATGTGCTTCCTTGTCTGTTTTTTTTAACAGGAGTGAAGATTGTATTAACAAACATAAAAAAATAAACAATTACACAATTAGACATGACAGGGTATGTATTGTGGTTGGATAGTGGTACACTTTGGTTGTGTCATGAAACATCAGGCATCACCGAGTGACTTCACTTATGCCGCCCAAGAAGTGCTGGTACCCCACCACAATGTGCACCCTGTAGTGTCACTGTGATTATAAGATGAGTCCAAGATGGGTTTTTTGGGGGTAAAGAAATGCACCAAATCAAAAAAGAAACAATTTTATGACTTTTCAAAACAGTCCCAGCACATCTCAGCACTGACATGTCATCTCAGGTTTAAATATTATTTACAGCAAAATGAATGTATTTTTAGTTAGCTCTTAAACCCTCCAGTTTCCCCAACCCACCCCTTTTACCCATTCCCTTACCTTTCTTTCTTCTTCTTTATAATATTCCCTCCCTTTTCTCAGTCTTGTTTATTTTCTGTATTGCCAACATTCAAGAGATGGAATGTTTACTTCAAATAGAATGCAAGAATTCAAACCTCTGTTCAGTTCTGCTGACAGAATGTTTACTCCCACTAGCACACAACAGAAGCCCTTAGATGGAACCAGGGCTTTTGTTTTACCTGTAACAGCTTAAACAACATAGATTTCCCTAGTAAGCAGGTGAGGATAGGAGGGCGATTTTTCATGGTGAGCACAGAAATACCATAAATTACAATTCTAAGTACTGTATTGCTTAGTTTTTTAAGTTATGTATGTGTGTGCAACAAGATTATGAGGGCAAATAACATTTAATTCATATGTATATAAATTGAATACAGTTTTATTTTTAGGGCCTAACTGAAGGTTTTTAGTGAGTAAAGGTGACTGCCACATTTGTGATGGTAGTCAGGAATGGCTAGTACTATTGATTTTATTGTGAAGAGGCTATTGGACCTTCTTCCGGTACTGCATCATGGGATATCAGCACTGGGTTCCGAGCTCCTCAGCCAATCAGATTACTGGATTTTTTATAGCCATATTATAATATAAAATTATAGCCTGTTTAATAGTAGATAGAATCAAAGATGTCATACGTGTATGTATAAATAATGACCAGCCCCTTTGTCAAAATGGCAGAGTGCCTCAGAAAAGCACTAGCAAACAGGCAAGAAGGAGGGGTGGAGGAACAATGAGGAAACATCAAAATTGCCATCACAGAGGCAGTTTTGATCCATCACAGAGGCAACAAGCCTCTGTGTGAAGCAAATAAACAAATCAAAATGAAAGAATCACTGTGGTTCTCAAAAGAGGTGGCAGGGAAGGTTAGAAACATAGAAACGTAGAATTTGACGGCAGATAAGGACCGCTTGGCCCACCCAGTCTGCCCATTTCCCTACCTAATGGATAAGCTGCAGATCCTAGTTAACCAGCAGCCTACTTCTTCCTACCCCCACCCCATAGAATTGCCTTATGACTGTCCCATGCATGCTTAGATTCACCACTGTTTTTTGACTCCACAACCTCCTCTGAAGGCGGCTCCTTGCATCCACAGCCCTCTCTGTGAAAAAATACTCCTTAAATTACCTCTGAGCCGCCCTCCTCTATCTTCAAATTGTGTCCCTTGTTCTTGCACACCTCTTTTTTGAAAGATGCTACCTCTTGGATTTGCTGATTCCCTTGAGGTACTTGAAAGTTTCTATCATGTCCCCCCTCTCCCTCCTTTCCTCGAGGCTATACATATTAAGCTCCTTAAGTCTCTTTTCATATGTCTTCCAGTGCAGACCCTGCACTATTTTAGTTGCCCTCCTCTAGACAGCTTCCATCCTGTCTATGTCTTTGCGGAGATTGGGTCTCCAGAACTGCAGGCAGTACTCCAGGTGGGGTCTCACCAGCTGTCTGTACAGAGGGATAATAACTTCCTGTTTTCTACTGGTGATGCCTCTCCCTGTGCATCCCAGAATCCCCCCAGCCCTCATTGCTGCCCTCTCACATTGCTTGCCCACCTTTAGGTCATCTGATATGACTACCCCCAGGTCCCTCTCCATTTTGTTGTTGTTAGTATCTCACCCCCATTGTGTACTCTTCCCTGGGTTTTGTTTCCCAGTGCATTACTTGCACTTCTTAGCATGAATCTAAGCTGCCATACATTTGACCATTCCTCTAACCTTGCCAAGTCCCTTCTCATCCTTTCCACCCACCTTGTGCATCAACTCTGTTGCAAATCTTTGTGTTATCTGCAAAGAGACATACTTTTCCTTCCAGTCCCTCTGCAGTGTTGCTTATAAAGACATTGAAGAGGACCGTCTAATACTGAACCCTCGCGGTACTCCACTAGTAACCCCTTTCTTCAGAGTGGACTCCATTTACTATTACTCTCTGTGTTCTATTCTCCAGCCAATTCTTTGCAGGCTGTCATCTTGGGACCCTCCCAGGCTGGCTAACTTGTATATTAATCTTTTTGTGTGGGACTGTGTCAAATGCCTTGCTAAAGTCTAGGTAAGCCATGTCCACACCCTCCTGATCTACTACTTTGGTCACCCAGTCAAAGAAATCTATTAGATTTGTCTGGCATGACCTTCCTGCTGTGAATCCATGCTGCCTTGGGTCCTGTGCCCCTCTGGCCTCTAGATACTCAACAATTCTTTCCTTCAGAAGAGATTCCATCATTTTCCCTACCACTGAGGTTAAACTAACAGGTCTGTAGTTTCCTGCTTCTGCCTTGCTCCCACTTTTGTGAAGGGGAATCACATCTGCCCTCCTCTAGTCCTCGGGTACCACCCCATCCTCCCATGATTTGTTAATGAGGGTTGTCAGTGGTGTCACTAGTTCTATCCTTAGTTCTTTTAGAATTCTGGGATGAATCCCATCAGGCCCCATTGCTTTGTCCACCTTCAGTTTTAAGAGTTCTTTCAGAACCCTTTCTTCTGTAAATGGCTGGTATCAACTTCTTTATCCAGAGTGTTTCTACTGTTTGTTTTGGTACTTCCCCTCTTCCTGTGTAAATACTGAGCAAAAATATTTGTTTAGTATCTCTGCCTTTTCACAGTCACCCTCTGCCCACCCTCCCTCCTCTTTATTAAGCCTCACTATCCCTCCCTTAGTCTTCCCTTCACTCCCTGATGTACCTATAAGGTTTTATCCCCTTCTTAACTGGGTTGGCTATCTTTTCCTCAGTTTGGGCCTTTGCTGTTCTGACTGCCTTCCCAGCTTCCTTTTGCTTTAACTTGATACAATTCTCTGTCCTGCTCTTCTGTGATTCCTTGTACTTCCTGATGCTTTCTTTTCTCTTGAACCTTCACTGCCACTTCCTTTGAGAACCATAGTGGTTTCTTACATTGTTTCATTTGTTTATTTGCTTCACACAAAGGCTTGTTACCCTCTGTGATGGCAGTTTTATTATTCCCATTGTTCTTCCCACCTCCTTCTGCCCATTTGCTAGTGCATTCCTAGGCACTCACCCACATTTTAGCAAATCAGCCCTCCTAAGAGTCCAGTACTTTTGCCCCTTTGTATGGCTTGACTCTATTGCTGTGTTTACATGAACCATACTGTTCGATGAGTAGCTAGTTCCCAGATGGCTACCACTTCTACATCTGTGATCCTCTCTTCATCTCCATTTGAGAGAACCAGGTCTAAGATTGCTCCCTCTTGAGTGGGCTCCAATACTAGTTGTCTAAGGCATGCCCCCTGTAGGGCATCTAGAATAACCCCACTCTTTGAAGTGGCTGCTGCAACTGCACTCCAGTTAACATCTGGCATATTCAGATCACCCATCAGCAATATCTCCCCTTTTTCTGCCATTCTAAGTATACTTTCTATCATTTCCTTGTCCATTTCCTCCCCCTGAGAAGGGGGTCTGTATACAACCCCTGTGCGGATTGTGGTGCCATTGCTGGTCTCCAAATTTACCCACAGTGCTTCTTCTCCTCCTTTCTTTAGGGAGAAAAATGTAGCATTTGGGAAGTATAAGGAAGCACAGAAGGGGCAGGACAGAGAACTGTACCAGTTAAAGCAGAAAGAAGTGGGGAAGGCAGTCAGAATAGCAAAGGCCCAAACCGAGGAAAAGATAGCCAACTCAGTTAAGAAGGGGATAAAACTTTTATAGGTACATTAGGGAGCAAAGAAATACCAAGGAGGGATAGTGAGGCTTAATAAAAGGGAGGGAGGGTGGGTGGGCAGAGAGGACAGTGAAAAGCAGGGATACTGAACAAATACTTGATCAGTATTCACAAAAGAGGAGGCGAGGTACCTAATCCAACCAATAGAAGCACCCTGGAGGAGGAGGTTTGATACCAGTCCTTTCACAGAAGAAAGAGTTCTGAAAGAACCCCTAAAACTGAAGGTGGAGAAAGCAATGGGGCCTGATGGGATTCACCCCAAAATTCTAAAAGAATTAAGGGGAGAACTCATTACATCACTGACTACCCTTTTTAACAAATCATGGGAGGATGGTGTGGTATCTGAGGACTGGAGGAGGGCAGATGTGATTCCCCTTCACAAAAGTGGGAGCAAAGCAGAGGCAAGAAACTACAGACCTGTTAGCTTGACCTCAGTTTGCTAGGTTTACTAGGTGTTAATGGACATAAGAAGAAACTAGGCCCATCTAGAATGCCCCCCACACACACACACACAAACTGGTGGGTCAGGATTAGACCAATATGTGTTTATTGTAAAATATATTATCCAGCATAGTTTTGAAGGAGTTAAAATACTTTATATTAACTATGGTGGTTGGTAATTTATTCCATGCTTTAGCAACCCTTACTGTTTAAAAATCACCTCTTCTGTTTGTATTTATGTGAGGAACCAATAATTTACTATTGTGGGATCTAGTGGTAATTGTGGATGTGTTGTAGATAAATTCAAAGCTGTTCATAAGATAGCTACTCTGTAAGATCTTGTGCAGGAGCAAAAAATCACCCCTTTGATGCCTTATGAAAAGAGGGTGTAACCCAAAGCTATTCAACCTCTTTTGATATGCCATGATTTTCAGTCTGGGAGCAATTTTGGTTATGGACTTTTGGGCTCTCTCTACCCTATTTATGTCGTTAATTAAATTTGGAGACCAAACTTGAGATGCATAGTCTACATGAAGATGGACATAAGTCCTTTATAATGGAATAATGCATTGTTCAGTTCAAGTGGAAAATGAACACCTTATCCTTGAAATTAGACCCATTGCTGTTTTTGATGCAGCTGTGCAATGGGAGGATGTGTTAAGCTTACAATCTACAAGCACTGCTAGGTCCCTCTCTAAATTTGAACTTCTTAGTATAGTTTGATTTAGTGTGCAAGAGTATTTAGGGTTTCTGTGACCAAAGTGCATAGTCACACATTTATTGATATTAAATGTCATGCCATTTTGTGTGGCGCAAGATTCAATTTTCCCCAAGTCCTCCACTAAGGAGAAATGATTGGGCAGGCTATTGACCTGTCTTCCAGCTTTGCAACATCAGCAGACTTCATTAAATTGCTATGTAGGTTCTTGCCCATGTCAGATATAAATAGGTTGAACAGTACAGAGCCCAAAAACTGATCCCTGTGGGACAGTGCTGCTAACTTGATCCTCACTAGACAATTTATTGTCTATGCAAACAAATTGGTGTCTATTGTTTAACCAACCATGAATCCAGCTAGGTAGGCTGCTGTCTATGCCCTTGTCCTTTAATTTGGTGATTAGTACATTATGGGGCACCTTATCAAAGGCTTTTGAGAAGTACAAGTAAATAACATCTGAAGGTGTACTGTTGTGGTAGGGGAAAATGATGGAATCACTTCTGAAAGAAAGAATTGTTGAGTACCTAGAGGCCTGTGGGGCACAGGGCCCAAGGCAGCATGGATTCACAGCAGGAAGATCATGTCAGACAAATCTAATAGATTTCTTTGACTGGGTGACCAAAGAAGTAGACCAGGAAGGGGCTGTGGACATGGCCTACCTAGACTTTAGCAAGGCATTTGACACAGTCCCACACAAAAGATTAATAAACAAATTAGCCAGCCTAGGAGTGGGTCCCAGGGTGGTAGTCTGGGTAAACAATTGGCTGGACAACAGGACACAGAGGGTAATAGTAAATGGAGTCCACTCTGAAGAAAGGTGGATTACTAGTGGGATACCACAGGGCTCAGTACTGGGTATGGGCCTTTTTAATGTCTTTATACGTGACATTGCAGAGGGACTAGAAGGAAAAGTATGCCTCTTTGCATACCACACAAAGATCTGCAACAGGGTTGATACACGGGGGGGTGAAAAGGATGAGAAGGGACTTGGTAAGGTTGGAGGAATGGTCAAAAGTGTGGCAGCTTAAATTCAATGCAAAGAAGTGCAACGTAATGCACCTAGGAAACAAAAATCCAGGAGAAGAGTACACAATGGGGGTGTATTAACAACAACAAAAATGGGAAGAGATCTGGGGGTATTCATATCAGATGACCTAAAGGTAAGCAAGCAGTGTGAGAAGGCAGTAGAGATGGATGAGGGGATACTGGCATGTATAGGGAGAGGCATCACCAGCAGAAAACAGGAAGTTGTTATCCCTCTGTACAGACAGTTGGTGAGACCCCATCTGGAGTACAGCATGCAGTTCTGGAGACCCCATCTCCACAAGGACATAGACAGGATGGAGGCAGTGCAGAGAAGGACAACTTTTTTTCCCCAATTGTTTAACCAGGAGTAGCACACTAAGCTGAAAGCTTGTTTACAGGTGCGACCTGGGAGCACAGAGAAGTTAAGTGACTTGCTCAGGGTCACACAGTATGCAAGTGGCAGCTAAAATGGTGCAGGATCTGCAACAGAAGCCATATGAAGAAAGACTAAAGGAGTTTAATATGTATACCCTTGAGGAAAGGAGGGAGAGGGGGGGCATGATACAAACTTTCAAGTACCTCAAGGAAATCAACGAAGTCCAAGAGGGTAGCATCTTTCAGAAAAAGAGATGTGCAGCAAGAACAAGGGGACACAATCTAAAGACAGAGGAGAGACAGCTCAGGGGCAATGTGAGGAAGTATTTTTTTTCACACAGAGGGTGGTAGTTGCATGGAACTGCCTTCCTGAGGAGGTTGTGGGGTCAAAAACAGTGGGGGAATTCAAGAATGCATGGGACAGACATAAGGCAATTCTGGTGGGGATAGGAAGAAGTAGGCTGTTGGTTAACTAGGATCTGTAGCTTATCTTTTAGGTAGGGAAATGGGCAGACTAGGTGGGCCAAGCGGTCCTTATCTGCTGTCAAAGTCTATGTTTCTATGTTTTTTTTCCTATGATGAACAGAGTCAGACAGGGATGCCCCCATTCTCCTGTACTCTTTATATTGGCCTTAGAATGACGTTCATGTAAAATAAGACAAAACCAAAGAATAAAAGGATTAACGTATAAAAACCAGCATGTAAAATTAAATGCTTTTGCTGACAATATTTTGCTCATATTACAAGACATTAATAGCACTTTACCCTATGTACTACAAGAGATAGAGAAATACGGTTCCTTAGTTGGTTACAAACTTAATAAACAAAAATCTATTATAATTGAGATTTATGGAGAGAATTACATAATTAACCAAGAAATAACAAAACATTTTACAATAGATAATAAATGCAAGTACTTAGGAATAACACTAACAAATAACCAAGTGGAAATAATTAAAGTTAATTACGAACATGCAAAGGCCAAGATCAAGAAGTTGTTGGAGAATTGGGAAAAGCTCTCTTTATCTTTATGAGGCTGTATAGAGACTATAAAAATGATTGTATTGCTGCACCTTATATTTGTTATTCATAATATTGTTGGTGCCCCTATTCTGTTATGGTTTTCGGATATAAAAATAATTTTCCTGAAATGTTTGTGGAGGGGGGGAACCAAGGATTCCATGGAATCAGTTGATTATTCCTAGGTCAGAGGGGGGGATATAGCTGTCCAGATCCTAAGAGCTATGCTGTCTCCTTTCAGATTAAACTAGTATGAGACTGGGCTTTCCAATCATTAGACAACAAAATTATTTGGGAATTGGAATTTTGGGAGGGTCTAAATTTAGCATCATTTGACAATTGGCTAAACAAAATAAACTCAACATTTAAGGTTCCATCCATTCTTGCATCCATAAAAAGAGAGATCTTAAATGCAGGAGAGTATATTCAAACTGTTACCATTTACCCATGGTTACATATAAAAATTTGGGGAAATACAGAACTTAAAAAAATAGATTAATAACTAAGTATAAGAAAGATTTACAACAAAATATGAATAAATAGGAATAGCTGATAAAGGGACCAAACTTTGTTACACTGACATAATTTAAAAAATTCTTCCCCTTCTTACAAAATAAAACCATATTTGTATATTTAACTGTAAAAGACGTATTTTATAAGAAAATATGGAAAAACAACAGTAAACTTACAACTTAAACAAATAAAACAAAACAAGTTTATGCAAAACACAAAAAGAAAAAGGGCACAATTAATTTATAGCTTATTTATTTGCAAAATTAAAGATCCTTGGAATAAAACTAATAGAAAATGGAATCAAGAAGGGGGGATGAATTTTTCAGAACAACAATGGAAACATTTAAGAATACAAATTAATAAAGATTATGTTTTTGCAAAAAATAAAACCATTCAAAAAAATTATAGATTGTGCATACTATACACCTCAAATATTAAGGAACATAGCAAAATCAGGGCACAAGAATTGTTGGCATAATTGTGGGGAGTTAGGGGACTTATTTCACTGCATTTGGAAATGTAAATATGATCAAGAATGGTGGAAGATAACTAAAGAATTAGAATAAATTTGACATAAACCATTTCCATTTAAATTAGATACATTTATTGTGAATAATATTTCTCAATATGAACTGAATAAAAGAGACAACAAACTCTTTTGTGTTGGAACGATAATAACTAAGAGATTAATTCTCAAAAACTGGAATGTCCCCCATCTTGATGTGTTCAACAGAAATAAATGGTGGTATATGTTCAAAGAAGAGGCACAGAATGAGGCATTATGGGAAAAAGAAGAATTAGACCAAGATGTTCAAGAAGCTACTTGGAGAGAATTAGCTAACTTATTACCACCATTATGGACAATATAGACTATTGACAGAGGTGGGGGGGGATAGAAAATGATGATATAATGTAAACTCTATATTTTACACATACATAGGACATGAATTGATTAAGAAATGTATGAAAGAAATAAGACAAAATATATTATGTGGAATATCTAAGGACATTAGATAATGAAATATGAACAAAAGATTAAAACTGTGTGTAAGTAAGTGTATTATCTATGAAATTAATAAAACATTAAAAAAACAAAAAAAGTGTGGAGCTCAGACAGGAAGCTGCAGTTTGGCCTTGTACCTAGTGGTGGGCGAAGTCCCTAAACTTCACTACATGAAGTACTTTATGTATAATGTGAAATCATGACATTTCTCCGCAATGAAGCGTGAGAAAATTTGCCTTTAACTTTAATGGAAGTTCCATTGTTACAATGTATTTTATGTTAACGTCACCTTTTTTACTGCTTCACCTTTCATATTAATGTGAAGTTCCATTAATTTCAATGGACTTTGTGTTAACTTTGCCTTTTGTATTGCTCTTTAAGGAAAGCTTTGCAGTGATTCAGGGGATGGTAGGTTACATGGGCTCTATATTGTCTTGCACAGCCTCAGTTCAGTGTAGTGTGTGTAGTAGCAAGCTGAAGACAGTGTACTCTCAGAGCTCTGAGAATCAAACCATCGAAAAAGCTTTAAAAAATCATTTTTGCGACAAAATTTTGTGTCAAAATTTAGTACATCGATTGCAAGAAGCCCTCATGTATTTATATCGTCGAGCGTTTATTGATTTTGTGTGCATATTGAATGTGTTAGTATTGTTGTGTTCATGTACACACAGTAATACTTGTAGTAAGTTTTGATAACATTTTGCTGTTTGCTGTGGTGCAGTGTGTTTTTTCAGCTGGTTTAAAAGATTTTGTTATAGTGTACTGAACTGTTACATTTTCTGCACATTATTTGTAGTGTGTGTGTGTGTGTGTGTGTGTGTGTGTGTGTGTGTGTGTGCGTGCATGCCATCAAGTCAGACGCATTGTATTGTGCCACACAGTAATTGCAGCCTCTGAACCTCTTATCCATCTGTGGTATTTTTTTACTGCTTCATTTTATCTAGTTAGTAGACTGGTACTGCAAGGTGTCCCCCACCCCCACCCATGCAAAAGGTATTAGTTTTCCAGTTTTGGATTTGTGCGACCACTGGCTAAAGTGTTGTTGTGCCTGTGTGGCTCCATCTCTTGAGTGCTCAATCTCCATCTATCTCTGCATCTTGTTTAGGGTCCAGTCTCCATCTGTAAGCCGTAGTTGTTGTTTTCTGGCTTCCCCTCCACCCCAAAGTTCAGAAATCAAAATTTCCTGTTAATTTTCTGTGTAATCCAAACAAATGCCTGAAAAAAGACGTGCATGCAAAGATGTTTCTGGCCATGGCACTGTTGCCAGTGGCAAGAGTGGCCATGGGCATGGTAGTACACAACATAAGGGCATTGTTGATGGCAGTAAAGGGATTCATTTAAGTATGGACATGTAGGCAAGTGGCAAAATGGCGGGTAGTTTCTATTTGTGTATTACTGCACATTGGGCATAGGTACCGAGGGTTGTCTGTGCTGGCAGGATTGGAAAGCAGTGTCATAAGGCAGACTGTGATGGTAGAACCCTTCAGAGAATTAGACAGCATGCAATGCTTGCAATGCACAGTGTTGCAGGGTCCCACACAGGTGAAAACATGCTAGACTTGCTACTGACAGAAATTGATGAGTGGCTGAACCCCTGTCCCTCAAAGCTGGCTTTATAGCTAGTGACAATGGATCAAGCATCGTTAAATATATTCAGCAATGATGACTCATGTGATCTGTGAGCTATTTTTAATTCTCACATACTTCACCTTCCTGAAAATAAGATGAAGTGAATGCTAAGTCAGCAACGCGAAGTGGCCTATCATAATGGAGACTTCACATAGCCCAAAACAGATGCGAAGTGGGCGACTTTGCCTGTACTTTGATAAGGAATTAAAACTTTGCTACATCTCTACTTGTACCTTTGTGTGGGGATTAAGAGGTCTCGGTGGGGAAAGGGTCAGGGCTGACTGACTCTCACGAGAGTCTGGATAGGGCCCAAACCCCACCCTCCCCATCCTCCCACCCTAGAGTACTTCACATTTATAGGGGAGGAGCTACCCTATGATTGATGGACAAGACTGCCAGATGCAGCCCATTTCATTCCCTGGAGAAGTATGAAAGCCACAGGGCATGGAAACACATCGTTTTTAAACAGGGAAAATCTCAACCTTGGGCCTAAACCAAAAGCTGTCCGGGCAAGAGGAGAATATGGGAGGGAACCACATTTTGGAGGGGCAAATGGAGCAGGGTGAGGGCAGATCCAGGGCAGGATCCCAATGCTTCAAGGGCTGCGGGCATTTTAGGAGGGTGGTAGGGTGTACTTGTTGTGGGTCAGCCATAGTTCTGAACATAGCCTGGAAAATGGGGGGATATATGGTATGTAGACAGATTGCACAGCTAAGGGAGGAGGTGGGATGGCTGAGATGGGAACTAAGCTGGGAAAGGGAGAGAAGTAGATGGGGGAACATGAGGGGTCCCACTGAGGGAGCTATAGCAGCAACTGGGAGGACTGTGGGGGAACAGGGCACAGTCAAAAGGGGAGCTGCAGGGGGACAAGGAGCAAACTCAGCTGCAGAAAGGGGATGATGGGATGGGGACTGGAGGAAAGTTGGGGAGCACAAATACAAGAGATGGGGGGTAGGGGAAAGCACCAGAGGAGATGCAGGAATCCCGGATGGGGCAGCAATGGGCACAACAGAAACCTGGTGAAATAGCAGGTAATACAGTATAAAGGTAAAAAGCCTGCTCAGAGGAAAAAGGAGGAAGGAGCAAGGGGAGTACTATCGACCAGAGGGGTACAGGCATTGGCTTAGAACAGAAGAATAGATTTTCCCCACTAGAGGCGCTAAATGGGGGAAGATCAGGAAGAGGGAGCTGAAGAGCACAAAGGGAAAGAAAGAGAGGCAAGCATGAAGGAAGGTGCAGAACTATTGGAAAAGGAGGAGGCCCTATCAGGTAAGACCAACAGGCAAGCCCAGAAGGAGGGGGGATAGCATGCTCAGGTTCAGAGGAGCAAAAACTGGATGGGGAGGAAGGTCCCAAGGGAAAATCAGGCAGGGACAGATAAATAGGGAGGGAAAAAGTTAGAAAATGGAGGGACAGAGGCGGGGGGGGGTGCAAGGTTGGGGGGTGCAGAGTGAAGAAGCTGGGGAGTACAGCGTGAGGATAGTGCTTCAGGAAGCAAAATGGGCAAAGTGGGTATTGATAATAAGGTAAGAAATAGGATGCAGGGGGTTGGGGGAAGGATGGTAGGGAGATGCGATCAGAAGGAGATGGAGAGCAGGGTCTACTGATAAGGGACTCTATAATAAAAGGGATTAGGTGGGGGGATGGGAAGACATAAGCAGCACAGTGTGGGTGGAGTGTCTGTCGGGCATGACAGCAGAGAAGGTCATTCATTATATCCCCTCGGGGGGGGGGAGACAGCAGGATGAGAAAACACACCTGCTGTTCCACCTGAGAGCAAATGACATGGCAGGAAGTAGCCTGATGGAGGTGCAGACTAGATTCAGAGCTCTAGCTAGATACTGTAGCAGTCTGGGGTTTAAATCAGTGGCATTCTCAGTGGTGTTACCAGTACCGAGGGCAAGCACTGATAGGAAGTCGAGGATTAAGGAGTTTAACAAGTGACTGGTGGGGTGCTGTGAGCAAATGGGATATGGCTTGGTAGGGGACTGGGGATCTACATGGGAGGATGAGAGCCTATTTGCACCAGGCAGACTGTAGCTGAATAGGGAGGGGGTAGCAGTACTGAAATGCAAGCTAGGAGAATACATAGCGGATACCTACAATTTAAACTAGGTTGGGGGGGATAGTGGGGACAAATCTGCTCCACAAGGAGGAAAGCTTGGGGGGCTACTAGGCTCCCCCCAGGATAGCACTACATGGATGGGCAAGAGGGTGACGGGTTCAAGAGGAAACAAAGGGGGAGACTGGTGGAAGGGATTGTCAGCAAACACAAGGAGTTTAGAAAATAAGATGGTGGACCTGGATACCATCATGAGGCATGAGAGATTAAATTTAGTCACAATAAGTGAGACCTGGTGGACAGAGCATCACACCTGGGAAACAACCATTCCAGGTTACAGAATGTTCAGGAGGGACAGGGAAGGCAAGAAGGGGGGAGGGATGCCTTATACATCAGTGAAGGTATCCGTGTTACTGAAAGGCAGAAGGAGGAAGGGGAGACTGAGCTGCTGTGGGTAACACTAGGTAGGAAGACAGGTAAATCCCTGCAGCTGGGGGTGGTATACAGGCCACCTACGAAAGGAGAGGAAGACGATAGACAGCTAACACAGGCAATCACAAGGCTGGCACAGAATGGTGAACTGCTACTGGTGGGTGATCTGAACCTCCAAGATGTTGACTGGGAAATCCCAGATGCAGTGCTGGCAAGTAGTAGGGAGGTATTAGCTGAGCTGCAGGGGGTATTCCTTCAACAGCTGGTCAGGGAGCCAAAGAGGGGAAGCAACTTGTTGGATGTGGTCCTACCTAAAGGGGAGAGTGTGGAGGAGGTGCAGGTGGGAGAAGCCTTGGGCACCACTGATCACAGCACAGTACGGTACTGTTCAGGGTCAGGGTAGGGAGGGAGACAAGTGAGACTAATACGACAGTCATGGACTTCAGACACACAGACTTTAATAAGATGAGAAAGATAGTTTGAGAAAAAAATGGAAGGTACGGAGAAGAAAGGGGTAGTGGAGGAACGCTGGGAAGCTGTCAGGGGAGGCATTCAGGAAGCAGCAGAAATATGCATAAAAAAGATCATGAAGAGCAAGAGGGGGAGGAGACCACTCTGGTTCACTAGGGAGGTGGAGGGGGCAGTCAGGGAAAGGAGGAGGGCTTTCAGAAAATTTAAGATGACACTTAGAGAGAAGGATAGGGAGGAGTATAGGGAGAAGAGGAGTCTGGCAGGGAGGGAGATCAGAAGGGCAAAAACAGCCACTAAGGAGAAAATATCCAAAAGGGCCAGGAGAGGAGATAAAACATTTTTTAGATATGTGTGGGAGAGGAAAAGAGCAGGGCAGGGGATTGCTAGACTGAGGGAGAAGGAGGGATAAACTTGGAGCAGGACTATGAAAAGGCAGAGGCACTAAATGAGTATTTTAGCTCGGTGTCCACGGAGGAGGTGAAACATAGAAGTTGACGGCAGATAAGGACCTCAAGGCCCATCCAGTCTGCCCATTTCTTTTTCTACCTTATAAATGTGCCATCGGCCTTTGCTCTGTCAGTGACCTATCTATTCATAGTCATTTGTATTGCTCCCTTATGCCTATCCCATGCCTGTTTGAAGCCCTGCACTGTATTCATAGCCACCACTTCTTGTGGTAAGCCATTCCATGCATCCACCACCTTTCTGTGAAAAGAATTTCCTCACATTCCCCTTAATCGGCCTCCTCTAATCTCATGCTGTGTCCTCTTGTCCTGCTATTTTTCCTATATTTAAACATGTTAGACTCTTTCACCTTGTTTATGCCCTTAAGGTGTTTGAATGCCTCGATCATATCACCTCTCTCCTCCTTTGCTCAAGGGTATACATATTGAGCTCGTTAATCTGTCCTCATATGTCTTCTGATGCAGTCCCTGCACCATTTTGTTGCCCTTCTCTGGACTGCCTCAATTTGGTTAATGTCCTTGTGAAGGTGTGGCCTCCAATACTGCACGCAGTACTCCAGATGGGGCCTAACCAATGTCTTGTACAGAGGGATTATTACCTCCCTCTTACGACTTGTGATACCCCTACTAATACACCCTAACACCCCTAGCCTTACCTACTGCTTTAGAGGTCTGCTTGGATGATTTTAGGTCATCAGTGATGATGCCTAGATCTCTTTCTTCCTTTGTGACTGCTAGCAACTCCCTCCCAGCCTATAAGTGGCTTCAGGGTTTCTCTTCCCTATGTGCATGATTTTGCACTTCTTTGCATTAAATCCCAGTTGCCACTCTTCTGACCATTCTGCTAGTTTATCCAGATCTCTTCTCATTCTGCCCACCCCATCTGGCTCATCTACTCTGTTGCAGATCTTGGTGTCATCTGCAAACAGACAAGCTCTTACCCTCTAGTCCATCTGCAAGGTCACTAATGAAGATGTTGAATAGGACTGGCCCAGGACTGATCCCTGAGGCACCCCACTTGTGACTTGCATCTCTTCCTGACTGTATACCATTTACCACCACTCTCTGTTTTCTGCCAGTCAACCAGTTTGCCACCCAGTTGACCAACTTCTGACCCACCCGAGCCTACCCAGCTTATTTATCAATCTTCTATGTGGAACAGTGTCAAAAGCTTTGCTGAAGTCAAGGTAGGCGACATCAACTGCTCCCCTTGGTCCACCACTCTGGTTACCCAGTCAAAGAAATCTATGAGATTAGTTTGACAGGACCTTCCTTTGTAAACCCATGCTGTCTTGGATCCTGTGCCCTATGGATTCCAGGTGTTGCACTATCCTTTCATGAGGTGCCTCCATAATCTTGCCCACTACTGAGGTAAGACTGACGGTCTGTAGTTCCCGCCTCCTCCCTGCTACCACTCTTGTGGAGCGGGATCACATGAGCCCTTCTCCAGTCTTCTGGGATCTCTCCTGTGCTCAGAGACTCACTAAACAATTCTGCTAATGGCTCTGCTAGTTCCTCCTTTAGCTCCTTAAGTACCCTGGGATGTATGCCATCAGGTCCCATTGCCTTATCCACCCTGAGCTTAGCAAGCTCTTGTAGGACCCTTTCTTTTGTGAAGGGAGTAGTGCTCACCTCCCTCCCCCCTGTGTCCATGATGCTGAGCTGTGGGCCCTGCTCTACCTTCTCTTCAGTAAATACTGAGCAAAAGTATCTATTTAGGATAGATGCCTTTACAGGGTCCTCCTCCTCACATGCTCCCTTTTCTCCATTAAGCTTAGCAATACCCCCTCTGGACTTTCTCCTTTCACTAATGTATCTATAGAAAGTCTTGTCACCTTCTTTTACTGTTCGTGCTAGTGTTTCCTCAGTTTGGGACTTTGCCTGCCTTACTGCCTTACCTGCTTCCCTTAGGGCAGTTTGGTATGCCTCCCTATCTTCATCCGCTGTGTTCCTTATATTTCCTGAAGGCCAGCCTTTTGGCTCTGACCTTTCTGCTACTGTATTTGAGAACCAAAGTGGTTTCCTTCTTCTTTTGCACTTCCTTTTCTGTCTAACACAATGGGATGTTGCTTCAAGTATTGCATCCTTAATGCTTGCCCACTTTGCCTGTACCCCCTCACCTGTGTTTCTTTTTGCCAGGGCTAGCTTAACTCTGTTGGCCATCTTATCAAAGTCAGCTCCTCTGAAGTCCCATATTTTCGCCTTGGAATGGGATGATTTAGATAGTAGCCAAATTGAACCATACCATGTGATGGTCACTGGCCCCCAGGTGACCTTCTACCTGGAGATCTGTGATCCCTTCTTTGTTAGTCAGTACTAGATCTAGGATAGCCCTGTCTCTTGTGGGTTGCTGTACCAGTTGTTTGAGGCCCTCCCCCTGCAGGGAATCCACTATGGGTCTAGTTCTGGCAGATGTTCCTGCTGGTATTGACCAATCTGTATCTGGCATGTTGAAGTCTCCCATTATCAGAACCTCCCCTTTAGCTGTCATGTTTTGTATATCTTCTAACAGTAATGTGTCTATGTCCTCCCTCTGGTCTAGGGCCTGAGACAACCCCAGTTCTTATGGCTGTCCCATTTCCTGTTTCCAGGGTGACCCACAGTTCTTCTGGCTCCTCATGTGTATTCTGAATTTCTGTAGCTTTGATATTTTCATTAACATACAGGGCCACTCCTCCCCTTTTGCACCTCGGTCTCTTCTGAACAATACATAGCCAGGTACTAAGTCTCCCAAGTGTGGTTACTGGTAAACCACGTCTCACTAATTGCTACTATGTCCAGTTTAGCCTCTGACATTATTGCCTGCAGGTCTGGGATCTTATTTCCCAGGCTGTGAGCATTTGTACATGATTTTCCATTGGCCAGATTTTGGTGTGTTAGTTGTTGGGTGAAGTTTGGCATTACCCCTGTGCATCGTATGGGGAGACAAACCTTTTTCTTACCTGGTGATGCAAATGGCAGGCAACAGCGCTGAATTCCTGTTTGACCACTAGCTGAGGGGGAGGGTGTTCTTCCCATTCGATGTGGGTGCTGCACCCCTCTCCCCATTTGCTAGTTTAAATATTCTGCAAAGAGCGTCAAACTTCTGCCCCAATGCACTGACTCCCTCTTTAGTCAGATGCAGTCCATCAAATTTAAAGAACTTTCGCTCCCAGAACTGTTGCCAGTTCCCTACAAATCTGTGTCCTTTTCCTGGCACCAGTCCTTGAGCCACGTGTTTAGCTCCCCTATCTCCCCTTCTCTGACCTTCCGTCCATCTGCTCCCCTCTCCCAGACTGGCAGGATCTCAGAGAAGGAGATGCCGGATGAAATAGATGATAGTTTGTCACCCAGCCTAGTCAGGTGTTCCTTGGTCTCCACAACTGACCGGCTGGCGAGATCATTAGTCCCTATGTGTACTAGGACATCAATGTTTTCTTCTGCTTTGGAGGTGTCTGGTACTAGTGCCTAAGGGGAAGGAATATGGGTGGATCAGAGCCCATTCACTGTGGATAGGGTCAGGGCTGAGCTGGATAGACTAAGGGTGGACAAGGCAATGGGGCCTGATGGGTTGCACCCCAGAGTAATCAAGGAATTGAGGGAGGACCTGGCTGCACGCTTGACAAGGCTCTTCAACCTGTCCCTGGATACATGGAGGGTGCCGGAGGACTGGAGGAGGGCTGACATAGTGCCTTTGCACAAGGGAGGTAGCAGGGAGCTGAAGGAGAACTAGCACCCAGTCAGCCTCACGTCTGTGGTGGGGAAAGTAATGGAGACATTAATCAAGGAGAGGGTGGTGAATTACCTTGAGGAGTGTGACTTGCAGAACAGCAGATATCATGGCTTTACCAAGGGGAAATCATGTCAGACCAACCTAATTGAGTTCTTAGATTGGCTGACTCAGGTAATCGACCAGGGAGGGGTGGTGGATGTGGCCTATCTGAACTTCAGCAAGGCCTTCGACACTGTCCCTTATAGGAGGTTGGTGAGCAAGATGGAAAGCATGGGGTTGGGAGAGAAAATAACAGGCTGTGTGGAGGCCTGCTGGGTGGAGGCCTGGCTAGTGGGGAGAACTCAGAGGGTAGTGCTTAACAGGGTGCACTCCAAGATGGCAAGTGTGAGGAGTGTAGTGCCACAGGGGTCAGTTTTGGGTCCGCTCCTCTTCAACATCTACATCAGGGATATTGTGGAGGGGTTGAGAGGGAATGTGTGCCCATTTGCCAAAGATACCTGTGTGGCTCAGGGAGTGGTGTGAGGCCAGAGGGTATGGGTTGATGGGGGATTGGGGGGAGACCTGGGAGGATAAGGAGCTGTATGCTAGAGATAGGCTCCATCTCAATTTGGAGGGGAGGGGAATCCTTAAGTTGAAAATAGTGGGGTTCATTGGTGAAAAGTGGGGTTTAAACTTGTGAAGGGGGGAGGGATGGGAGAAAAGGCTGTCGAGGGGGTGCCAGTAAAGGAGGGACTCTGTCTCCACCCCCCTGGGGAGCTGGAGGATTGCGGGAAAAGGCCAACTGGTAAAGTGCAGACCAGGGGAAAACAGAATCCCCATGGGAACACGAGCAGGGGAAATGGAAGTATAGGGAAAGGGTGGAAGGTAATCCTGCTAAATGCCAGAAGCTTGGACAATAAAATGCCTGAGCTCCAGGCGATGCTAACTGAGGGAGCGGTGGATGTGACAGTGGTCACTGAGACCTGGGCCACCACAGCACATGACTGGGACCTGAACCTGGAGGGTTACACTATGTTCAGGAAGGACAGGGGGGAGGGAAGGGGAGGAGGGGTAGCAATGATGTTCAAAAACTGCATTGGCATAGGGGTAGTAGAGGAGGCGGAGGGAACCGTGGAGGTGATTTGGGTCACCTTGATAACAAGGGGGGGCAAGAGAGTAAAAATAGGAGTGGTGTATAGACCCCCTGCACTGGCGGAGGAGCTGGAGGAAAGTCTGGTGGCAGATGTTGGGAGACACTGTAGACTGGGCAGGGGAAGGGTGGTGGTGTTGGGGGAATTAAACGTGCCAGGAACAGACTGGGAGATTATGACATCCTCGGTGACCAGGGAACAGAGGTTGTTGGATGTCTTTCAAGACACGTTCCTAACTCAGCAGGTGGGGGAACAGACCAGGGAGGCGCGGGTACTGGATGTGGTCCTGGCAGACAGTGACCAGATTGAGGGCCTGGAGGTAAGGGACCCATTGGCAGGGAGTGACCATGCCACGGTCTGGTTCTGCCTGGACCTAGGAGGGGTAGAAGGCTGCACAAAGATGGAGGTAACTGACTTCAGGGAGGCGGATTTTAAGGAAATGGGAAGGATCCTTAAGAGCATTTGGATGTGATTGGGTCAGACATGGACGCTGATAGTAGGTGGGAAATCATCAGGAGAGGGGTGCAGGATGCTACCAGCACCTGTGCAAGAGTAAGACGAAAATGCGGTAGGGCCCAGAAACCCTGCTGGTGGACCATGGAGGTCCAGGAGGTGGTGCGGGGAAAGAAGGCAGCCTATAGGCAATTCAAGTGCTCAAGGAGTGAAAGGGATCGAGGGGAGTACGAGCTGATGGCTAGAAGGGCCACTAGGGTGGTGAGGGCGGCTAAGGCAAGGAAGGAGCAGAACCTGACCAGGAAATTAGAGAGGAACAAGGGTTCTTTAGATACATTGGGGAAAAATGAAGGGTGAAGGGGCAGATTAGCAGGATTAAAACAGGGGAGAGATGGGCACAAGACCCGGGGGAGCAGGCTGAGGTACTAAATGAGTACTTCACCTCAGTTTTCACCAAGGAAAATGGGGGTGATGCATCATACATGGGAGGAGACAGTGATACTGAGGGGGGGGCCTTACCAATCGGCGGGTCTGGGGAGAGGGAGAGGCATCACTAGTAGGAGGGTGGAAGGCTAAGCCGGTTGAAGAGGTAGTGGAAGTGGAAATCACAACAAAGAGAGTGAGGGAAGCCCTCAGGTCCCTTAAGACGGAGAAAGCACCGGGGCCGGATAAATTACATCCCAGAGTGCTGAAGGAACTTGCGGATGTCCTGGCGAAACCCCTGGCAGAGCTTTTCACCATCTCACTGAGGACAGGGTGGGTGCCCCAGGAATGGAAGGTGGCGCATATAGTGCCTATCCACAAGGGGGGGTCAAGGGAGGCGGCAGGGAACTACAGGCCTGTCAGCCTGACATCAGTGGTGGGCAAGGTGATGGAGGGCATTGTCAAGGAGAGGCTGGGGGGACCTGGAAAAGTCAGGGTGCCTGGATGATAGACAGCATGGATTCATCCCGGGGAAATCATGTCAGACAAACCTTGTGGAGTTCTATGTCTGGGTGACGAGTGCCTTGAACCTGGGTAGACCAGTGGACGTCCTCTTTCTAGACTTCAGCAAGGCATTTGACTCTGTTCCTCACATGGGCCTGTTGGATAAGCTGGAAAAAATGGGGGTGGGGAATCAGATGATCAGATGGATAGGCAATTGGCTCCAGGACCGGACCCAGAGGGTCATAGTTGGCAGGATAGTCTCATCCCCAAGGAGGGTCATTAGTGGGGTCCTACAGGGATCAGTCCTTGGGCCCCTCCTGTTCAATGCCTACGTCTGTGACATAAGGACAGGTATCAGGGGTGAGATGAGTCTCTTTGCAGATGACTCAAAACTGGGGAGGTGGTGGATGGGGAGGAGGGAAGGGTGGCCCTACAGGGGGACCTGGAGGCTCTGGAAAGATGGTCTAGAAAGTGGAAGTTGAGGTTCAATGCAGGGAAATGCAAGGTACTGCACCTGGGGGCCAGAAACCCGGGCCAAGTGTACACCCTCTTGAGGGAATGCTACAAGTCTCGATGGCTGACAGGGACCTGGGGTGGTGGTGGATGTCAAGATGAACAACTCAGAGACTTGTGGGAGGGCAGCAGCCAAGGCCAACAGGATGCTGGGATGCATCGCTGGGGATCACCTCAGAAGGAGGAAGTGATACTCCTCCTGTATAACTACTTGGTGAGGCCCTACCTCAAGTACTCGTGCAGTTTGGAGGCCACACTTAAAGAGGGACATTAAACTCCTGGAGAGGGTCCAGAGGAGGGCACCAAAATTATTTGGGGCTTGGGGACAGGGACCTATGAGGAGAGGCTTGAAGAGCTAAATATGTACACATTGGAAGAGAGAGGGACTGGGGACATGATAGAGGTCTTCAGGTACATGAAGGGGTAAATAGGGAGGAACAGTCAGGATGCTTCAAAGGAAGGAGGAGGGGCCACTAGAGGGCATGGGTGGAAGCTGGAGGGAAGATTCAGGGAGAAAGGAGGAGGTGCTACTTCACTGAGAGGGTGGTGGAGCCATGGAATCGCTGCCTAGGGGGCTGGTGGAGGCAGAGATGGTGGAGGTTCAGGAGGGGTGGGACAGGTACAGGGGAAGGGTTCTGGAAGCAAAATCCAATGCAGCAAGAATATCCGGAACTGGGAGGGGAGAAGCCAGAGAAGTCGAGGGGGGCAGCAAGGTCAGCTCCCAGGGTGGGGGCTGACCAAACGAGCAGGTGCAAAAGACCGTTAGACCTATTCTGCTGGCATTTTAGTATGTTAGTATACAAAAATCTGCAATAGGGTGGGCATGCCAGAGAGTATGGAAGACATGAGAAGGGACCTCAAGGCACTTGAGGAGTGGGTCAGGAAATGGCAGCTGAGGTTTAATGCCAAGAAGTGCTCTGTGATGCACCTAGGGAGGAAAAACATGAAAGCGGGGTACATGCTGGGTGGGGGGGTCAAAGAATCAGAACAGGAAAGGGATCTGGGGATCATAGTCTTAGCAAACCTTAAGGTAGGTTTCCAATGTAGTAGGGTGGCGGGAAGGGCCAATGGAATGCTGGCATGCATAGGCAGGGGCATTACTATCAGAAGGAGAGAGGTTATAATGCCCCTCTAAAAAGCCATGGTGAGGCCACAGTTAGAGTAGAGGGTTCAGTTCTGGAGACCACACCTCTGCAAGGATATAGATGCATTGGAGAGGGTTCAGAGAAGGGCAACAAAGATGGTGCAGGGTATGCAGGGGAAGACATACGAGCAGAGGTGTAAGGAGCTGAATCTGTACATGCTGGAAGAAGGAGGGAAAGAGGGGGACATGATTGAAACCTTTAAATATGTAGAGGAGCTCAATAAAGTAGGTAAAGGGGGTCTGCTGAGGAGGAAGGAGGGAGCCAGAACTAGGGGGCGCAGCCTCAGATTGCAAGGAAATAGGTTCAGGGACAATGTGAGGGGCACTTCTTCACACAGAGGGTGGTGGAGCCCTGGAACAGACTGCCAGATGGAGTGGTGGGGGCCGAGATGGTGGAGGAATTTAAGAGGGCACAGGACAGACATATGGGACTGAATACTGGGGGGAAGGTGGGGGCAGGTGGGGAGGGGTTATGTGAAAGGGGAGGATTGGGCAAACTAGATGGTCCAGAAGGATCCTTTTCTGCCATCAAATTTCTATGATTCTGTGATTCTATGATCTCAGCCATCACCTCTGGATATTCTCTGGCAGCCTTTATGGTCCTGGTGGCTGAGATCCTGCTTGGATTCTCTATCACCAGGAAGACGATTACCTGGTTGTGGTCACTGCTTCCAGCAGATTCCTTGACTTTTACACAGGAGATGACCCCATCCCCACTGCTGAGAAGAAGATCAGAGGTGTGCTCAAACATACTACTCTATGGGACATACTGATCAAGAATGTAGTCCTTGAAGGTGGGCAGGAATTCAGTCTTAGTTGCTAGCCCTTTTAAGACAATAGCCTATACCAAGGAGATTGAAGCCTCCCAGAATCACCACTATATCCAAAATGAACTACTTTCATAATTTCCACAAACAACTGAGCATCATGCTCCACAGAGCTGCTTGGGAGCCTGTAATGCACCCACAGGAAGACTCTTCTTCCTTTTCACCAGACCTACAGTAGCTCAAACCAGATGTACTCTGTGACATTGTTTGCCACCCTGATGTCCGCATTCTCCTCCACTGTGACTCATTCCCTTATGCAAGAAGATTGGCAGTTTCTGCTTTGATTTCTTTTCACCCAGATGACATGTTAGGAAAGTAGTACTTGATCTTAAATATGTTCCTCTAAAATGGCTGTTCCATCACTTCAGGGCTTTTAAATCTAACCTCCTTGTCCCCTGGGGTTACTAGAATCCCATCAGTGTCAGTGCAAGATAGGAAAGGCAGCTGGTGAATAACTAGTTAAATAGAGTTTCACCTGCTACCTGTCTGTTTACCTGGTCTCAGCTGAGAGCAGAGAGGTGATGTCATTTAGAACTCTTGCAGCAGCATAAGCCATGGTACACACCTGTGAGTGGGGAGTTTTAGAATTTTCAGTTAGTTTTAGTTCTGAGTCAGCAGAGTGAGCAGTGGAGGAGTGAAGAGCTGCAGTGTGGGCTCTGAGGAGAGCCTACTTTTTCTCACCCTAGTGCTGAGAACCATCTACCTGCCTTGTAGAAGTGGTGGAAACCATCTAGCAGGAGTTCCTGGTTTTACTCTTCATCTCCAGTGAGATGAGGAGGGACTGCAGAATGGATCTGAGGGGCAATCCCCTGATTTTATCCAGGACATTTGAAGCTGCCTTTTCTTTGACAACTGTGAGTAATCTGACTTTGGGTTCCCAGGAGGAATGTACCTGTTTTTGCCTGTTTTCTTTGGGATGTTACTCTGACAAAGGGACCTGTGCACCATTTCTGTTTGAGACTGTTCTCCTGCCTTTTCCCAAAGTTGGCTGACAATCGTGGAGTCCCCTGTGAGATGTAGCACATTGTACAGATCTTTAATTTACACTCAGAAGTAGTGTGTTTCTAATGCTGAATGTGAGAGTCATTCCAAGATGCATAGTTCTACAGTTTGCAAATGTTGAGGCGTAACTCTAAAAGAATGGCTGGGTATGGACTGAGGAAACAAAAGGTGAGCAATCCCCATCTGGAGTGACCAGTTCAGCATTACGGGATCCAAAAGGGTGCCTATTTTTCAGGTCATATGGCCAATGTCTGAAAAGAAAGTTTACCCCCTGGTGTGGGTTCTGTTAGTTTTGAGCACCAGTGTGCTCCATAGTGGTCAGTTGCCACATTGCTACACCTTTAAATCCTATGCCATATGGAAAATGTTCTAAGTTGTGGCCAGTGCCGCTAGAAGAAATTGTGTGCTCCACTGTGGCCATTGCCACTAGAAGAGATGTATGTTTCAGCTGAGGCTTTGCCGCTGAAAGGGTTTGAAGTCCTATGCAATATGGAAAGTTAGAGTTTCTGTCTGCTACAGATGTTGTGTTCTGCATTGCCTTGTGCCATGAAATGTAAACCCTTGGGGGTCCACCTTTGTTTTTGTGTATCAACTTTGGAATAAAGCCACACTCTAGAAAACCAACCTGGTTTGGATAATCTTGTTACTGCTTCCTGTGTGAAATTACTGGGTACCCCTCCAGAAGTGTAGACCTAGCATAGCCCCTGGCAAAAGTTCTTTCCTCAGGACCTGGGTTTAGTAATGGTCATATAATGTATGGGGAGCCCTTATTATTAATTGAAATCAAGCAGATTACAACCTTATAATGTATGGTAGAATGTTGTTAACCTTAGGAAATCATAATTTCCGAAGGTTGTTAGAAGATCAATGTGACGTGGTAATGTTGTTAACCTATCGATGCTACGTCACATCGATAGGTTAACAATGGGGATCGGTCTGCGCATGATGCGTGACTTTTTTTACACTCGAGAACCAATGGATGCGCACAGCTGTAAGGGAAGGACTGAACAGCCACGGCGGTGACTCCGTTTCAAAAAGTAAGGAGCCGTTTTCCCTTTTTCTTGGGACCATACACTATAAAAAACAATGTATGGTCCTTCTATCAGCAACGGTTACTGTTAACCGTCTCGAGGTTGTTATGTGATAGAAACCTCGAGCCTCGCCTAGGTTTACATGGTCGCTTCTGGCAACCTCTCGACGGTTAACAGACCGATTACCGATAGAGGACCATACATTATCCTCTATGTTATGCCATTGTTATGACATCACTCTGTTGTTAACCCTTCTTGAGTATGTCATATCAATGGTATAACAAAATGGAATGTTCAAAACAGTCAATGTTCTAGCAAAATGGAATTTTCGCAACAATCAATGTTCTGTAAAGTAATTCAGTAAAGTAATTCAATCTGCAATTATACAATCTTGGTAGCCCATACACTATAAAATATAATGTATGGTCTTTGGTTAACAACCACGCTGAAAACGCTTCTCGAGGTTGCCATGACATATGAAAACCTCTCAAGCTGCGCTCTCGAGGTTTACAATGATGTCATAGCAACCTCTTGAAGTGTCTACAGTGCGGTTATTAACCAAAGATCATACATTATCCTCTATTTTGTGTTTCAGTAATACTTAGTGCTTTGTACCCCAACCCCTCTCTTTTCCCTAGACAGAAAAATATGGGAGGTGTGCTTACTAGTTAAACAAGTGGCCAGAGGGGGGTTACACAAACCCATGAGTTTTGAATAAAATGCTGCAGATTGTTTTCTGCCTGTTTTGGAATTACTTTGAGTTAACTAGTATATTTTCATTTCATTTATTTGAAATTGCAGGTACAGTAGGTACACTGGAATTTACATTTTGCAGGTACAACCTGAGGTCAAAGTAATGACAAATGAAGACTTATAATACTAAGGGTTCATGCTAAGGTAATTAAGGAGCGAGGAGGCTGATATAGCCCACGAGAGCCCCTATAGATACATTTAAGTGTAATAGTCAAGGATGTGCCCGATAGGTAATTTGTCAGGTCATTTTTTGAATTCAGCTTTGGTTTTACTAATGATTTTGTCTCGGGGAAGTTTGTTCCATGGGCTTGCAATTCTGAGTGTGAAAAATAATTTTCTATTAATTCAAATTTTTACCAGTGAGCTGAAGGGGATGGCCTCTGGTGTTATGAGAGTTACTTTTAAAGTCGAGGCCAAGTTCCGGCATTAAATATGAATCTTGGATGATATCAAATAAGAACAGAAAATTTCACCTAAGACGACGTGTGGCTAAAGTCATTAGATTCAGAATGTTAAGTCTATGTTCATATGTTTCGTTGTGTAACCCTTTAATATGTTTGGTGTAATAATAATACATAGTACAGTTATGACAAAACAAAAATGTTAAAAAATTAGAATCAATTCGTCTGTACATTCAAGTTATATGAGCATGCATTTATACTCTTAAAATAGTGGAGAGCAGCTGTTATAAATTATTTAATAGAGGGAAACGCTTGACATGAGTCGGTAATAAATTTCTTAACAGACCCGCTTTATTTAGTAACTAAATATGTTGCACACACATTAAATATGATTTCATCCACAAATCTTAATGGGAAGAGCTAGAAAATGATAGAAGGCAAGGCAAGGCAAAGTTTATTTATATGGTGCCTAATCCCTGGGGCTCTAGGTGCCTCACATGAAACAGGTAGGTTTAAAAACATAAAATACATCACCTATAACATGCAGGAGAAATTTAAAATAATAAAATTCTAAATATGATTAAATACAAACTAGTGCTGGTTATTCACCTTCATCAGGGAAGACCAAACTAAACAGATGAGCCTTGAGACCTTTTTAAAGCTCTTGACCATCGGGGCCTGCCTCACACAGGCTAGAAAGGAGTTCCAAAGTGCCAGTCTGTCGACACTAAAGGCACGGTTGCTGGACTTTTTCAAACAAACCCTAGGAATGGCAAGGAGGCCCCTGGTCGAGGAGCGGAGGGAATGGACTGAGGTGGCAAGTGTTAGGAGATCAACCAGATAGCCAGGGTCCAGTCCATATAGGGCCTTGTGGGCGAGCAAGCCCACCTTGAAGATGATCCTCCACCTGGCAGGCAGCCAGTGCAGAGCCCCAAGGACCGGAGTCATATGACTGGACCTAGACAGGCCCATCTGCAAACTAGCCACTGCATTCTGTACCAGCTGCAGCTGGCAGAGAGTCCCTCCAGTGACCCCAAAGTATAGGGTATTACAGCAATCAAGCCTAGCTGTGACAAAGGCATGTACCAGTGACAGCGGATCTTTTGGGCGGAACTATGGGTTTAATCCTGGTTATATTCCTCAAGTGGTAAAAACCACTCTGGACCACAGATGACACCTGAAATTTACTGTAAGTCATCCAGGATTACATCAAGATCCTGCACCCTAGGGGAGGCCATCAACAGAGTGGGTTCCAGAAACAATCCAGTTGTCACTCCAGAGGCACTCCAATCATGCCCACAACCCGGTTCAGTCATCAGGACCTCAGTCTTGTCAGGGTTCAGTCACAACTAGTTGGAGGACATCCAGTCATTGCTCTCCACCAAGCAGTTGTTAATTACTCCCATGGTGTCATTTGTTCCCGGGGCAAAGGACATATACAATTGGGTAGCATCTGCACAGCAGTGAAAACCCACACTGCAACACTTAATGAACTCTCCTAAGGGCAGCATGTATACCGTGAATAACATTGGTGACAAGATCGAGCCCTGAAGTTCTCCACATGGCAGGAGCTTCAGGGAGAAGAAGGAATTCCCCATCACCACCCGCTGCTTCCTGCCAGAGAGATAGGATTCAGACCAGTTGATGACAGTACCAGAGAGTCCACAATACTCTCGAAGGCAATCAGGAAGCACAGTGTGATCCACGGTATCAAATGCTGATGAGAGGTCGAGGAGTGCAAGAACAGACCACTCTCCTCTGTCTCTAGCCCTACGGAGGTAATGTTGCACCCTGACTAACACCGTTTTGGTGCTGTGCCTGGCCCTGAAACCAGAATGGAATGGCTCATAGATATCAAAGGACAGGAGGTGCTCCTCGAGCTGTTGCACCATTATTTTCTCAACAACCTTACCTAAAAATGGCAGGTTGCAGATCAGACAGGAATTCACCAGGACATCAGGGTTGAGAGATGGCTTTTTCAGGAAGAGCCTCACCAGAGCCTCTTTCAAGGCCTCCGGTAATATTCTGTCTGACACTGAACACTGGACAATCCTAGCGAATACCGGGCCAACAGTCCTAACACATCTCATCAAGAAACAAGTCGGGCCGGGTCCAGTTCACAGTAGGTGCGCTTGAGCTTCGAGATCACCTCAATGACCACGGCCACCTCCACTGGTTTAAGCTCGCCCTAGACAGAAAGAGCACCTCTGCCCAACCTAGGCCGACCACAACAAGGCAAAACTTGCCTCACTGACGGGATCCCCAGACAGATGGAGGACACTCTGTCAGAGATGAACAGAGCAAACTCCTTGTACAAAGCAATTCAAAAAGCGTTTTATCAGCTGAAGAAAGGCTGGATGTAAAAGTCTGTCCACAGTCCAAAAAAGCTGAGCTGGTTTGTTCCTCCCTGCAGCAATCTCCCAAGACAGGAACTCTGCCTTCTTACAGTTGATTGCCCCTTAGTACTCATAATGATGAGCATGCAAGGCCAGTCACGTGGAAGACACATTACAACATTTACTTAGAACTTCATGCCCTGCCGAAGTAAGCACTTCCCGATTTCTGGAAGCTATTTTTGTAGCAGAGATGAAACATTTGGTCATTCTACAAGACTTTTCAAAACAGGAAAACTACAAACCTCAGTCATTTGACAATTTCGCTGAATGATTACTTCATTCTGCATCTGTTTTTCTCATCATTGTCTTTTGGAGAATATTTGTCACTGTATAAAAGTTTGTGTGCAAAACTGTGAAGTTTCTTTGCCATAGGAAGCCCGGGGGGGCACCATAAGTGGTTTTTTTTTGTTTCTGTTCCTTAAACCTTTCGGAGAACAGAGCTTGGTGGCCACAGGTACTGACTGTTTTAGAAAACATTTTCATATTTTTAAAAGTGAATTGCCATCTATTGTATGAGAAACAGAAGAAAGTAACTCATTAAAGGTGATGGGAAAATATTTCAGATGGTTAACTGCCCACCCATTTTCCTTTCCATGTTAGTTATATATTCTGATAATGCCTTGATCAATGTATGATAGATAGATAGATAGATAGACAGATAGATAGATAGATAGATAGATAGATAGATAGATAGATAGATAGATAGATAGATAGATAGAATTCCACTCTCCTCAGGAGCATCTGCTCTTTTTTCGTATTTCTAAGACATTCCATGACAGGAGTTACTGTACACCATTCCATGCTAGTCATGTGAATGACTTGGAATGGTATTACTGATGTCACAGAATGTTCAAGTAGTATTGTTTGAAAAGAGAACGTAGCTATTGAGATAAATAAAGTCTACAAAGAAATCAAGCATTTCTGAGTAGTTACAAAGGCAAAGCAGACTATTAACTTAACAAAAAAGGTTAAAAATCATATCAGAATATTGATAGACACTAAAAGGAAAACATGACAGCATCTAAAAGTGTAAAAACTGTTTCTTATCACATCTAAAAACATTGTAGCTTACAGTGTACTAAAGCTTCGTAAGATCAGAGTGAATAATTCTGGAGTACCATAAAGCATCCCCATGCAAATAAGCAGTAACTTAATAACTGTGGCAACAAGTATTTATTTCTTTGGTACCAACTAAAACTCAGGGCATTATACATTAATATACATATACAGTTGTGATACAGGGGGTACACCTAGCAGGTGGGTAGTAGCGACCCATCTTGTAAGAAAGTCCCAGGGGCACTTTCAATCTGGCACATTAGTTCTGTGCTTGCACATAGTATTAATTTGCAGAGGTCGGAAGAATCCTGTTTAATTAGAAAATAAATGTAATACTTCTCTCCTCCTCCACGGATGGAGGGTTGCAGTGTGCAGCACAAGCTTGGCCTCTAGCGAAGGTTGGGAGGCAGGTAGCCCAGAACCACTAATTGGGGGAAAAGTGGAGCCATCAGTTCACAGTGTGTGGAAGCATGTCCAGTACATTGTGGTGACACTGCACACATGCTCCTCTGAGGGGAGCAAAAAAAAGCAGTTAAGCCCTAGCCTGCAAGATGAATTAGGCTGCCTGCAGTACCCTCACCCATTAACTCAGCCACCACCAACTGGATCCTTCACACCATGGGGGTTGATGAGCACCACTGACCACGCTGGGGGGAGGGGCAAGCCCTTAGGGAACAAGTGGTGGATTAAGTCCTGGGGAAGTCGGGGTGATGGGGCCGGGCTGAGTGGCAGGATCGGGGCCCGTCAAAAGAGGGGGATTAAACAGAGAAAGTGAATAAAGGAAAAAAAAATAGATGGAACAGGAAAGGATGTACAGTGTTTGGAAGATGGGGAAGATCACTTTCAGAGGAGGGCCAAACTGGAAATTTCCAGGTATCCGAGTGGTACAGTTCAATAACGTTAACATAAAACAAATAAACCAGAAACAACATACATTATTAGCCAGCTCTACAGTATGCAAAATGTAAACCACAAATATAAGCCTCCTCAAACCTCTACCAAGGAGATCTGCCTGGTTTTACATATTTCAATTCAATTTCAATTCAATTTATTGGAAAGCAAAATTGAGAGAAAATCTCTCTTTTACAATTGCATCCTAATTTAATCCTTATTTAAAATGCATGGTTCATGGAAAACTGCATTGGAGTTAAGCTCCATTTTCAGTCATATCGTGGTGCTCAGTGGCAACTCATTCATAGAAACATAGAAACATAGACTTTGACAGCAGATAAGGACCGCTTGGCCCACCTAGTCTGCCCATTTCCCTACCTAGAGGGTAAGCTGCAGATCCTATTTAACCAACAGCCTATTTCTTCCTACCCTCCAACAAAAATTGCCTTATGTCTGTCCCATGCATTCTTGAATTCTCCCACAGTTTTAGACCCCACAACCTCCTCAGGAAGGCTGTTCTGTGAGTCCACCACCCTGTCTGTGAAAAATTACTTCCTCACATTACCCTGATCCGTACCCCCACTATCTTCAAATTGTGTCCCCTTGTTCTTGCACATCTCTTTTTCTGAAAGATGCTACACTCTTGGACTTTGTTGATTCCACTGAGGTACTTAAACGTTTCTATCATATCTCCCCTATCCCTCCTTTCCTCAAGGGTATACATATTAAGCTCCTTTAGTCTTGCCTCGTATGGCTTCTCTTGCACACCCTGCACCATTTTAGTTGCCCTCCTCTGAACTGCCTCCATCCTGTCTATGTCCTTGCGGAGATGGGGTCTCCAGAACTGGACACAGTACTCCAGATGGGGTCTCACCAACTGTCTGTACAGGGGGATAACAACTTCCTGTTTTCTGCTGGTGATGCCTCTCTTATACATCCCAGTATCCCCCCAGCCCTCCTTACTGCCTTCTCACATTGCTTGCCAACCTTAGGGTCATCTGATATGATTACCCCCAGGTCCCTTTCCATTTTTGTTGTTGTTACTACCCCCCATTGTGTAATCTTCCCCTGGGTTTTTGTTTCCGAGGTGCATTATTTTGCACTTCTTTGCATTGAATCCAAGCTGCCATACTTCTGACCATTCCTCCAACCTTGCCAAGTCCCTTCTCATCCTTTCCACATGTCCTTGTGTATCAACCCTGTTGCAGATCTTTGTGTCATCTGCAAAGAGGCATACTTTTCCTTCCAGTCCCTCTGCAATGTCACTTATAAAGACATTAAAAAGGACTGGAGCCAGTACTGAACCCTGCAGTACCCCACTAGTAACCCCTCTTTCTTCAGAGTAGACTCCATTTACAATTACCTTCTGTGTCCTGTTGTCCAGCCAATGTTTTACCCAGGCTACCACCCTGGGACCTACTCCCAGGCTGGTTAATTTGACTATTAATCTTTTGTGTGGGACTGTGTCAAATGCCTTGCTAAAGTCTAGGTAGGCCATGTCCACAGCCCCTCCCTGGTCTACTACTTTGGTCACCCAGTCAAATAAATCAATTAGATTCGTCTGACATGACCTTCCTGCTGTGAACCCATGCTGCCTTGGGTCCTGTGCCCCAATGACCTCTAGGTACTCAACAATTCTCTCCTTCAGAAGTGATTCCATCACTTTCCCTACAACAGAGGTCAAACTGACAGGTATGTATTTTCCTGCTTCTGTCTTGGTCCCACTTTTGTGAAGGGGAATCACATCAGCCTTCTTCCAGTCCTCAAGTACCACACCATCCTCCTATGATTTGTTAAAAAGGGTAGTCAGTGGTGTCACTAGTTCTCTGCTTAATTCTTTTAGAATTCTGGGGTGAATTCCATCTGGCCCCATTGCTTTGTCCACCTTCAGTTTTAGTTCTTTCAGAACCCGTTCTTCTGTGAAAGGACTGAGATCGACCCCTCTCCAGAGTGCTTCTGTTAATTGGATTAGGCACCTCCCCCACTTCCTCTTTTGTGAATACTGAACAGAAGAATTCATTCAGTATCCCTGCTTTTCACTGTCACTCTCTGCCCACCCACCGTCCATTCTATTCAGCCTCACTATCCCTCCCTTTGTCTTTCTCGCCCCTGATGTACCTATAAAGGTTTTATCCCCTCTCTAACTGAGTTGGCAATCTTTTCCTCAGTTTGGGCCTTTGCTATTCTGACTACCTTCCCTGCTTCCTTCTGCCTTAACTGGTACAGTTCTCTGTCTTGCTCCTTCTGTGTTTCCTTATACTTCCTAAATGCTACCTTTTTCTCCCTAACCTTCACAGCCACCTCTTTTGAGAACCATAGTGGCTTTTTCTTTCATTTTGATTTGTTTATTTGCTTCACTGTTTTGGAGACAACACTTGTGAAAGTAAGGCAAGGCAATTTCATTTATAGAGCGTCCTTTCCCAAGGGCTAAGGGCGCTGCACAGTAAATATACTAGTAAACTGTGGGCAGTAATTGAGACAGTAAACAGCAAATCAGTTACAATATACATAGACTTCAGCAATTATTTAACATCAGTCCTAGACCCTCTTTAAAGTATACAGTATGCTGGTCCCAGTAGCATTCCCCCCCCCCCCCAAGAAGGCCTTAGAAAGCAATCAGGAGTATAGTGTACCAGGTCATTGGAGAGAGGGTGAAGCCCTGCTTGGGCTATAAACTGTACATCAAAACCGATCCTAAAAAAACAATCCACCATTGTACATTACTCAGCATCATTCCTATATGCTAAGTAGTTTAAATTATAAATTGGGATTAGGGTTGTGTGAGAACCTTTTTTGGATGCTTGGTGAGTATCCATACTCGGCACACCCAGATCCTTGGTTCTCTGTGTTTGGTACTTGGAGGCTAATTTAGGAAAAAAACTTCAGCCCTTTGCAGGTGGCTAAGGCTAGTCCTGTACACCATCTTCACACCCCAGTCATGTTCTGCCTAGTACACCCTTATCCATCCTCCTATATACATTTATGCTAATATAATGTCATCCCCACTCCATCTCAAAAGGTACATTATACTCTCACTGTGTGGAAAAGAGAAACATGGGACTATTTACCTTTAGTCAGAGGGGCCTGGATTCAGATATTATGGACTGGGGAAATATGATATTACATAGTGACTCCATCTGGAGAACCCCTTGCCACACAATTGTATGCATAAAGTTCCCACCTGGAAATAAAACACTGTTACCAGACCCACACAGACCCACCCCACAATAATAACTAATAACAGCTCAAACAATAAACCAGTGGTATGCAAGAAGTAAAATGCAAACAGAGAACAAGTTTTTTTTGGTGAAAACAGAAACAAGGCTCTGGCAAAGAAAGGGTAAGGATTAATCAAGATGAGAAACAAAAACCATCAGAGCACTACCCCTAAAACTGTCACTGCAGCTGCAAAACAAAACCAAGCAGGATGACAGAGAAGAGCCGTGCATAAATCAACAAGGCTGCAGATACACAAGCTAAACACTAAGCCAACAATTCAGGCTAACTTATTCTCAGTTTTTAAGGCTTTCAAAGCTTCTGACTCCATAGCCTGCTAAAATAATTTTCTTCTGACTCACTGTAGGCATCAAACCCTGTACCTTGGCCACTAAATTTGGCAGCTCTGCCACTGAGCCTACAAGGCAAGCTAATTTCTCTTGGTTTGTTTTAAAAGCTCTTGCAGCTTTTGACTCCCCCCCCAACCACTTTGTTCTGTCTCCAAGGCTACCTAAGCACCATGTCTGTTGACTTCCACTTTATGTGCCTCATCTTCATAACCACCCTGGGGTTCACCTCCCACCAGCCAGATCTCACCCCATGCCCTTTGTGGACTGCACCTTCACATTTCTCCCAAATTACCCATCCCTCCCTACTCTGTCATCACACCCTGGACCCCTGCATCCACCTCCTAGTTGCCCTCCGAACCCCTCTGCCCACCCTGGCTCCACCCCCTCTGTGTCTTCCCAACCCTCCAAATGCTACCCATCCCCTGCTCCACTACATCCTCCCCCCCCCCAAAGTACTCCCAAAAAGTTAACTGCCACCCTATGGTCAGAACCTTGGTCTTTCTACTTCTCCTCTCTAGTAATATCCACACAAATCCAGGCCCTGCCCCCACCAGTCCACCTACCAGGTCCTCCAGACTCCGCATTGCCTCTGAACATATGCAGCCTGCCAAAAAAATCTGCAGCGCTCTAATGTCGGGCCACCTTTCACCAACCAGACATCATTGCACTAGTTGAAACCTGGCTCTCTAAATCTACTCCTGATGCCTTTGTCTCACTCCCCGTATACACACTATACCAAGAAGACAGGGTGGGAAAACGTGGGGGTGGCTATGTGATCTACATCAGAGATAATATTATTGGCCACATGTTCCCACCCCCCATACTCAAAAACGGAGCAGAAGACCTCACCCTAAAAATCACCCCGGACTGCTCCAGGGGTCCACTATACCTCACAGTCTCCTACATACCCCCTAAAAACCAAAAGCCAGCCATCACATCCCTCACTGATTGCCTCTCTACCCTCCCACACAGTGCTGAACAGACACTAGTAAGGGACCTAAATGTCAACTGGCTTGGCCCCTCGACTACGCCAACGAAGGACTCCTTCTCTACCTTCGACATGGTCCAATGAGTTACACAACCTACTAGACTTCATCCTACTACTGGTACCAGCACCCTTCTGGATATCATTATCTCAAACTGCCCCCACAAAATCCAGGATATAAAAGTACTTCCCGACTCCCTAAGCGATCACTCGCCCATCCTATTCCTATGGACCTCCTCCACACCCAAACCCATTGCCCAAACCACTTTCTGAACACGTCTCCACCCAGGGGGCTTAACAAAACTTAAACAACTACTCACCCAAATGGACTGGTCCACCATTAATACAGCCCCAGCATTGACAGTGTGCTCAATCTATTCATGCAGGCCTTCACCAAGGCCTGTGACCTCTATGCTTCACTCACCAAACACCGCACCAAAAGACAAAATGCACCATGTATCACCCCCTCCCTACTTCAAAAGCTGAGAGAAAGGGACAATCTCTGGCACAAAGCTACGAAGCATGGCAAGTTGGCTGACAGGCAATCCTATAATGCCACAAGCAATAGATGCACGCCAGTCAACAGCAAGGCCAAAGCAGACCACTGTCAATCTACTCTCACCACCACAGGGGGTCTGCATGGACTTTCTGGAGTAATATCAAAGAACTTAATGGAAAATCACGCTCCACACCTCCCTCCCAGCTCTCCATAGATGGCACCATTTCCACTGACCCACTTACCATAGCAAACTGTCTAAATGCCACCTTCACAGATCTCAGCACTGTTCTCCCCAGTTGTTTCTTTGACCCTGTGCCAGAATCCCAACCCTCAACCCTGCAGCACCCTCATTTCCTCCTGCACAAAATATCCACCCATGAAGCCCATCCATACCTGCAAAAAGCTCTAAATAGCAATAACCATAGCGATGACCCCCTAGACGCTAGGCTTCTTCAGCTAGTCCTGGATGAGGTCCTAGTCCCTCTAACAGACCTACTCAACATATCCCTCTGCCTGGGGTAATTCCCCAGTGCCTGGAAGATAGCTATCATTACCCCCATTCAAAAATATGGTGACAAATCCACACCCAGTAACTATCGACCCATCTCCATTCTCCCCCCTCTAAAGCTTTAGAAAAAGTGGTTGCCACTCAGCTCACTGAATACCTAGCCAAGTAAGACATACTATACCTAGAGCAGCATGGCTTCCATTCAGGCCATAGCACTACCACAGCCCTCCTAGAATTCACCAACTTCCTACAGTCCTCCCTAGACTCCGGTAACATTGCTGGAGCTGTGTTCATAGACCCTTCCAAGGCCTTCGACATGGTTTGCCATCCTCTCCTTCTTGACTCCCTCTGCCAGCTTGGTTTCTCCACAGGGCCCCCTGGCATGGTATGCCAGTTACCTCTCCACCCGGTCCCAATGCATCAAAATAAACAGGACCCTATCCGACACGCTACCTGTCCACTCCAGGGTGCCCCAGGGCTCCATCCTGGGTCCACTTCTTTTCACCCTCTACCTAAACTCCTTGCCAAAGGCCTGCTCTGAAAAAATACTACTGTGTGCAGATGATGTAGTGCTCTATGCCTCGCAATATAAACCCACTCCCCTCCAGGACTCTCTCCAACATGCCTTCTTCCAGGCCAAAACATGGTTCAAGGACCGTAGACTGGTCATAAACCTGAAAAAGATTAAATCAATGATTGTCTCCCACCACCAAAACAAAGTGAAAAGTGCACCTCTCCTTATCTTCCCCAGCACCCAGCACCCCCTTGAGCAGGTATCCATCTACAAATATCTTGGACTTACCCTCGACTCTGCCCTTACCTTCCATGACCACATAAACACCCTAGCGGCTACCACTAACACTCGGATTAGACTCCTTTACCAGCACAGGGACTGCCTTCCACCTGATGCCCATAGGCTTGCCATTATTTCCTCAATACTGTCCCTAGTGGACTATGGGCTCCCTCTGTATGGGACAGCAGATAACTCCACACTCCAGAAAATTCAGGTCTCCCTCAACAAGGCGTGCAGGCTCCTAACTGGTGCCCCTAGGCTCACCCACACCTGCTCCCTTTATTCCTCTGCCAATCTTCTCAACCATAATGAAAGAGTCCGCTACTAGAACTGCCTACTGACCAAGAAAATCCTGCTCAGTCACTCCCCTCCTGGGGTCACCGCCTCTCTCCAACTTGCCACCCCCTCTCTCTCTCCACCCACTACTCGGACTATGCTATACTGGCAGTACCCAGGTTAAAAACCTCCCTTGCCCAGATATCCTTTCACTACAGGGCCCCTGTTTGGTTTAATGCACTCCCAGCCACTATCACTAGCATGCCCAAGATTTCCCATTTCAGAGTTGCCCTCCACAACCACCTCCTCAATGTCCGCTCCTGTAACTGCAACTAGATTGTGCTCTCATGCCCACAATGACCCAAACCTCTGACAAAGTCCATTATGGATTGCAACCTCTTACGACAATGTCTGGCCCATGAATATGATGGACTATACTGTAACGGATGCTCACTCATGTTAACAATGTTTTTCTGCTATGCTTATGTGAATGTCTGTATTCAAAACTGTATATAATGTCTGTAATCAATGTCTGTAACCTAGACATGATGGCTATTTCCTTTATAATTGTACCCTCTCTGTTTTTATTCTGTCCTCCATGTGACGAGGTACCTTTGTAAATGAGCCTTACGGCTCAAAGGCTGTAAATCCAATATTTCAAATAAATAAATAAATATTGAGGTGAGTTCTTTGGTAGAGAGAGTGGCACTGAACATTGTGGCACTTCAAACCTTGACCAGTTCTTCCTCGTAATCAAGGTTCAGTAGTAAAACAAATAATAAAGGTAATCGCACAATGTAGCTCACACCTGATGGCATACATCCCAGGGTACTAAAGGAGCTAAGGGTGGAACTGGCAGAGCCATTATCAGAACTGTTTAGTGAGTCTCTGAGCACAGGAGAGGTCCCAGAAGACTGGAGAAGGGCTCATGTGATCCCGCTCCACAAGAGTGGTAGCAGGGAGGAGGCAGGGAACTATAGACCAGTCAGCCTTACCTCAGTAGTGGGCAAGATTATGGAGGCACTCCTTAAGGAAAGGATAGTGCAACACCTGGAATCCATAGGAGCACAGGCTCCAAGACAGCATGGGTTTACAAAAGGAAGGTCCTGTCAAGCTAATCTCATAGATTTCTTTGACTGGGTAACCAGAATGGTGAACCAAGGGGGAGCAATTGATGTCGCCTGCCTTGACTTCAGCAAAGCTTTCGATGCTGTTCCTCATAGAAGATTGATTAATAAGCTGGGTAGGCTCAGGGTGGGTCAGAAGTTGGTCAACTGGGTGGCAAACTGGTTGACAGGCAGAAAACAGAGAATGGTCGTAGACAGTATACAGTCAGAAGAGAAGCAAGTCACAAGTGGGGTACCTCATGGATCAGTCCTGGGGCCAGTTCTCTTCAATATCTTCATCAGTGACATTGCAGATGGACTGAAGGGTAATATTTGTCCGTTTGCAGATGACACCAAGATCTGCAACAGAGCAGATGATCCAGATGAGGTGGGCAGAATGAGAAGAGATCTGGACAAACTAGCAAAATGATCGAAAGAGTGGCAACTGGGGTTTAATTCAAAGAAGTGCAAGATCATGCACATAGGGAAGAGAAACCCTGAAGCCACCTATAGGCTGGGAGGGGAGTTGCTGCCAGTCACAGGGAAGAAGAGACATGGGCATCATCATTCGATGACCTGAAATCATCAAGCAGACCACTTCACAAGTCGGAAGAGGGAGGTAATAATCCCTCTTTACAAGACACTGGTTAAGCCCCATCTGGAGTACTGCATGCAGTACTGGAGGCCGCACCTTCACAAGAACATTAACCAAATGGAGGCAGTCCACAGAAAGGCAGCCAAAATGGTGCAGGGACTGCATCAGAAAACATATGAGAACAGATTAATGGAGCTCAATATGTATACCCAAGAGTAAAGGAGGGAGAGCGGTGATTTGATCGAAACATTCAAACACCTTAAGGGCATTAACAAGGTGAAAGAGTCTAACATGTTTCAATATAAGAAAAATAGCAGGACAAGAGGACACAGCATGAAATTAGAGGGAGGTCGATTAAGGGGTAATGTGAGGAACTTCTTTTTCACAGAAAGGGTGGTGGATGCATGGAACGGCCTACCTCAGGAAGTGGTGGATATGAATACAGTGCAGGGCTTCAAACAGGCATGGGATAGGCATAAGGGAGCAATACAGATGGGTATGAATAGATAGGCCATTGACAGAGCAAAGGCAGATGGCACATTTATAAGGTAGAAAAAGAAATGGGCAGACTGGATGGGCCTTGCGTTCCTTATCTGCCGTCAACTTCTATGTTTCTATGTTTCTACACTAGCAGTCCTGCAACAGTCCTTCTCTAAACTGGTGCACCAGTGTATATCTCATAGTCCCTTTGGGGCTCCCTTATATTAAGTGATACCACAGTCTAAGCAGAAACGCAGACCCAACATTTAGGAAGATAAAGTTGCTGCACACAGTGACCACATAGGAAAAATTAAACAAATCAATCAATAACAAAATAAGTAATGTTTTGGTTTTTTTTGTAATTAAAGACCCAGTGGCCTAAACGCTGGTCTTCTGCCCAGGTTGCCCATGAGGTACAGTCCTAGCCCTGGTCTTCTGAGCCCCTACCAGACAAGGGCATGATCAGTTACTCTCAGTTTGGTAGACTTTTCAGACCCTCAAAAGTCTCAGCTGTGGAAGCATGTCTTGCTCTTTCAAAACGTGCACTGTAGGTTAACGCGCACTCATAGCTGGGGGAGGGGATGGGCTGGGGAAGGACTCACTGAAATAATGATGTCTGCTCCTAGCACCATGACAAATGAAGGAGGAAGTAAAGGTGTGCACTTCATAATCCCCAAAGATGCTGACAATTAGTAGCATAAAGAAACAATCATTTGTCAATGCCAAATGTTTGTTTGCTTGCTGGTATTAGCATTGGAAATACAGGAGTTAGACAGATGCAGAGAAGGAATGGCTATGAAGTAGTGAACTTCACGCCAACCCCACCTCCACCCTGCAGAGATAGAAAGGCATTGGGTTATGTGTTTGGGATGTTGCCTATAACGTTCATGCCATTTCACCCCACCCTATCCTGCAGACACAGACAAGTGTTGAGGTGTGCCTTGGGGTGTTCGGCTTTACAGTCACCCCACTCCATAAGGACATACGCTGAAATGGGTGCAATATAGGAGAATGGGGTGAACTCTGTGGCCAAAGAATCCAAGGCACACCTCGATGCCTGTCACTGGCTGCAGGTTGGGGAGGTGGTGATGGAATGGCATGGCATAAGCATTACAGTCGGCAATCCAAAGGCACACCCCTGATGCCTGTCAGTCTGTACAGGGTGGGACATTATGGTTAGAAACACTAATGCCCCAGGCATTTGTTGTTATTTGCTCTACAAATTTTCAACATGGTCTTTTTGTAACCCCTACCTCATCAAAGCATTTGGGACCTCTTCTCATGAACAGTGGCACTGTGATTTTGTGAATGCGTCCCAACTTTGAGTTCCCACAGTGACCGTGCCGTTGTGCCCCAGATGTACAAAAACACAGATGGAGCAGGATGTGAAGAATGACAGCTGTACCAGTCATAGGGAGGTGTGAAGAGATGGCAATGATTAAAATCTGTAGTGAAAATATTAAAAATGCTCGAACTTCTAAGCATACGTAGAAACTGTGCAATGCATGTGCGTAACACAGTCATTTAGTGGAATTATTTCACCAAATGTTCAACATAAGCATTTTGTGACCTCTGCTCATGAACACTGTCAGTATGATTTTCTTAATCTGTCCCAGACATTGATTTCCTACAGCAACGAGATGTGTAAATGCATATTTCAGGCAGGATGTGAAAAATGACAGCTGTACTGTTCATAAGGAGGTCTGAAAAAATTACAATGTTGAAAATCTGGAGTGAAAATACTACAAATTTGCAAAGTTACGAGGGTGCATAGAAACTGCACAATGCATGCTTGTAATAGTCATTTTATGGACGTTTGTCACCAAATTTCCAACATAAGCATTTTAGGACCTCTGCTCATCAACAGAGTCACTGTGATTTTACATATGAACATACATACGAACATACAAATCTGCCAGCAGAATAGACCAATCGGTCCATCTAAGTCTGCCTGAGTGTGCAGCTAGCATCCTAGATTACAGCTGCCCCAACTTCTTCCCCCTCTGTTCCTCCTCCGCTTGTCCCAGCCCCTGCCCCCCTAAATCTTCCTCTTGCTTTATCCCACTCCTTCTTAAAGCTATTGACTGTCCTATACATTACCACACCCTCTGGCAGGACATTCCAACTAGACACCACCTTCTCAGTGAAGAAGTGCCTCCTCATTTCTCTCTTGAAACGTCCCCATTCCAACCTTAGTCTGTGCCCCCTCATCTCTTTTCCACTCCTCAGTTTAAACACCCCCTCAGTGCTAGGTTTATTTACCCCCTCGGGTATTTAAACAATTCAATCATATCCCCCCATCCCTCTTCTCCTCCAGTGTGTACATGTTCAGCTCCTTCAACCTAACTTCATATGCCTTTCCTTCCATCCCCTTTAACATTTTTGTTGCCCTCCTTTGCACCCCCTCCAGTAACTTTATCTCTCTCTTCAGGTGTGGCCTCCAGTATTGCAGACAGTACTCCGGGTGTGATCTGACCAATGATCTGTAGAGCGGTAGGATCGCATCCCTTTGTCTGGATGAGAAGCCCCTTGCAATGCACCCCAGCATCCTGTTTGCCTTTGCTGCTGCTCTCCTGCACTGGGCCAAGTTGTTCATGCTCCCAGTTACCAACACCCCTAGGTTCTTCTCCTCCTCTGTGATCCCCAACCTCACCACCCCAACCAATAGTCCCTCTTCTGGTTCTTAGCCCCAAAGTGCATCACCTTACACTTCTTTGCATTGAATCCTAGCTTCCACTCCACCAACCATGTCTCTAGTTTGGTTAGGTCCCCCTGAAATTTTTCCCATCTGTCCTCTTCATCCACCACCACCCCCAATTTGGTATCATCTGTGAACAGACTAACCCTGCTCCCCACTCTGTGTGCTATATCAGAGACAAAGAGCCCAAATAGCACCGGGCCCAGCACTGACCCCTGTGGCACCCTGCTTGTCACTGCTCTGGATGCCGAGAGCTCCCCCACCACCACCACCACCCTCTGCACCCTCCCCTGTAACCAGTTCTCTAACTATTTAGTCAGCTTTTTCCCACCCCCACTGCCATCAGCTTCCCCCTAGTCTCCCATGAGACACTGTATCAAAGGTCTTACTGAAGTTCAAGTACAGGACATGTACCGCATGGCCCCTGTCCAACTCTCTTGTCACCCAGTCATAATACTCTATTAGGTTGGTTTGACAAGACCTCCCTGAGATGAACCCGTGTTGCCACCCATCTTGGAGGCCATTACTTTCTAGAAATGCCACCAGCCTCTCCTTCAGTATCGCCTCCATAAGCTTACCCACTATGGATGTGAGACTGACCAGATGATAATTTCCTGGCTCCTCCCTAGACCCAGTCTTGTGTATGGGCACCACATGGGCCAATCTTCAGTCCTGGGGCACACACCCTGTTTCCAGGGAGGTGTTGAACAGATCTGCCAGTAGCTCAGCCAACAGCTCCGCCGTCTCCCTCAGCATCCTGGGGTGGATGCCATCGGGACCTGGTGCCTTATCTACCCTTACTACATTCAGCCCCTCTAGCACCCTACTCCCTGTGATTACTTTGTCCGTCACCTCCTCCCCTCCTTTCCCCATCCCTCAGCCCATGCTGGTAGTGGACTATCCCTCTCCTTAGTGAAAACAGAGCAGAAGTACTCATTTAGAATTTCCACTTGCTCCTCCCCCTTTTCCACCCAATCCCCTGCCCACTTTATCCTCACAACATGTTCCTTGCACTTTCTCTTTTCCCTAACATACCTAAAAAAGTCAATTTCCTCTCCTTTTATGCCCTGTGCTAACCTTAATTCCTGGAGACCTTAGCTTTTTTCACCCTCCTGGCCACCTCCCTTGACCAACTCCCGTAAGTGTCCTTATCCTCTCCCTTCCTTGTTCTCCTGTACTGCCAGTATGCATCCCTCTTTGCCCTCACCCCTTGCAGCACTTCCTTGTTCAACCAGCATGGTTTCTTGACTCTGCTCTTCTTACTCCTGGCCCTGGTGCAGGCTACTGTGGCCTCTGTTAGCCCAGTCTTTATGACTCCCCACTTTTACTCTTCATCCATCCCCGGCCTTATACCCTGGAGTCTCCCTTGCAGTATTGCACCCATCCTCCCAAAGTCCACCCTACTAAAGTCCACCACCTTAGTTCCCATGCCTCCTGTGTCCCTGACCAACACGAGAACGAGCCACAGTGTTTGGTGGTCGCTACCCGCTAGTGGATCCTCCACCCTTACCTCCCTCACTGCCTCTCCATTTGCCATTACTAGGTCCAGAGTGCTACCAAGCCTTGTATGTCCACTTACCAATTGTGTCAGAAGGCCGTCCTGGAATGCATCAAGGAGCACCTGCTCCCTGATACTGCTAGAGGCCGGGGTGCTCCAGTCAACCCCTGGTAGGTTAAAATCCCCCACTATCACCACACTCACCCTTCTACACACCCTCCTTATCTGCTCTGTGAACTCCCCATCCAGTTCCCGGATTGGGCTGGTGGTCTCCTTTCCTCAGACTCAGCTTTCTGCCCTTGAGTCCAGGAGCTGCACACAATGCATGTCTGTCCTCTTCTCTTCTCTTCTCTTCTCTTCCCTTCCCTTCCCTTCCTTCCTTCTCTTCACCTCGTCCATTATGCATTTGATCCCTTCACTCACATAGAGTGCAACCCCTCCTTCCAACCCCCCCGTCCCTCCTGTATATCCTGTATCCTGGGATTGCCAAGTCGCAATCATCATATTCTGTGGGCCAAGTCTCTGTCACTGCAGCAATGTCCACCTTCCTCTCTGAAAGGAGCGCCTGAAGCTCTGCAATTTTGTTCCCCAGGCTTCTTGCGTTGAGAGAGACCATCTTCCACCCGTACCCTTCCTTCTCCTCACTCTTCTCCTTGGCCTGTGTCCCTCCTCCAGGTAGTCCGCACCATTTCTACTCCTTATTCTTACTGGGTGGTGGTGCCTTCTATATTACACTCAGACCACTCTGCCCACTCCCTCCCGGGGTTACTACACCTCCGCCTTTACCTATATCTAGGGAGGTGAGCTCATTAGGCTCCCCTGTCCGGACCTTTCTACCAACATCAGTCTTTTGGCCACCCCCCCAACCAGTTTAAATCCACCTTAGTAGAGATGTACCCCTCTAATCCCACCTATAATACTCTCCTCCCCTTCCTGCTCAAGTGTAGCCTGTCCCCACATACAAGTCACTATTCCCCCAGACCCTTCCCCAGTTAGTCACTAACCCATAATTTTTGGTGTGGCACCAATCCCTCAGCCACTCGTTGAACTCCTCAATCCTACCCTTCCGCCCTGCGCTTGCACATGGTACCGGGAGTACCTCCGAGAATGCCATTGACTCACACACCCTCACACTGCCTGCCCAACTCCTCAAAACTCCCCCTCACTACTTCCACAGCCTCTCCCGTCAAGTCGTTTCTACCCACATGCAACACTAAATGAGGTTTCTTCCTCCCACTCACTGCACACTTCAGCAGTGCCTGCTCTGCCCCTCCTGCAGTCAACCCAGGGATAGCTTCAACCCAAATACGGCTGTGCCTTTCCCCCCTTCTGCCCCATCTCACCCCTTTCAGTATAGAATCCCCCAGGATGAGTACCCCATCCCTTACCCCTTTCCCTTCTAATGCCCCTTCCACCACCCCATATTCGTTCTTCCCTGCCCCTTACCCCCGCCAGCTGCACCCTCTGTGACTTCTGTATCTGCACCCCCTACTTCCATCTCAACCCTTTTCTCTGCCTTATTCCTCCCATCCCCCTTGAACCCCTTTCCCAGCCTGACTACTTCCTACTGGGCTTCACATGTCGACCTCCCATCCTCCCCTGCTGATTTCCACCCCATCTCCTATCCCCGTTGTTGTCGATTTTGAGCCCCCATTCTCTTCGACCCCGAGAGCGATACCCCTCCTATGCTTCCCCTTCATGTAGCCTTCTCTCCTCCAGTCACCCCCTTCCTTCCTTCCTTACTAGCCCCCCTTCTACCCTTTCATCCTCACTATCTCTTCCCCTACATGTTACCATCTCTCTCATGCCCTGCTTGTCCTCCCCCACTCAGCATGTTCCTGCTCCCCCTCTCTCTCCCATAGCAGAGGCTCAAATCTATTCCTAGTCAATACCCCTCCTACATCTCTTCCATCTATCCATTCCCCCCTCCTACTTGTTCCCCTCCGTGACTTCCTGGTCCCACCCCTGGTCCCTCCCTACCTGCAGCCATCTGCTCTCTCCCCTGGTACTCCACGTGGTCTCTTCCTCCCCCATCAGGAGGCCCCCCCTCACCTCGGGCACCCCCTCCTTTCTCCTCTCTTTTCTGCTATTGCCTCTGATATGGGGGTCGGTTTCAGTCCCTAGTTGTTCTTCCCCGTCCCCCTTGTCATCCCCTATTCCCCCCCAGCCAGGATGCCTACCATACTCATCTGCCCTGCCACTTAGACTCCTCCCTAGCCTCCATAGTTCCTCCCTCAAACTAGCCAGTTATATACAAACCATACACCCCCCCATCCTCCAAGCCCGGTCCAGGATCATGGCGGATCCACACCCTGTACACCCCACCATTGTTCCAAAGATGCCCGCCCTATTGACATGTGGCACCTGCCCCATTTTGGCCCCCATCTTATGTTACTGGCTCTTACTCCCAGTTTGTGGACCCTACTACAACTGTTAGGCCCCTATTTACTCAAATTCCTGTTCCCCCCACACTAGTCCCCCTACTGCCCCCTTGCCGACCGGGTTAATTCAGTCTCAAATCTCATCTGTTAGATACTGTATTACTGTAGCAATCCATTTTTCACCCCTCAGCTACCATACCTTTTGTTCTCAGCCCTCATATAGTTTCACATTGCCCAGTTAGAAATCCTATTGCGCTCCAAGTATTACTCAACTCAGTTAGAGAAACAGAACAAATAAATATGTATTATTACAGCAATCCTAAAAGTGTCCAGTTATTGCTTTGTCTTCACCACAGAGACCCTGCCTGCTGCAACATAGGACCACATAGTACCCTGGCCTGGAGGGTGGACAACTCTAAAGTCCCGACAGAGCTCCATTGAACTCACACACTCCCCCTCTCTCACTCGCTCGTTCTGTTTCTCCTGGCACTGCAGGCTGCCCTTTTGTACTGGGCTCCTGCCTGCATTGGTGCCTTTTTCTGTTCACAAAGAAATCTGCAGCAGTCCTGACAGAGCTCCGTTGAGCTCGCTCACTCCCCCTCTCTCATGCGCTCATTCTTAATCTGTCCCAAACACTGATTTCCCACAGCGACTGCGCTATTCTGCGCCAAAAGTGCACAAACACATTTCGTCCAGGATGTGAAAATGACAGCTGTACTGTTCATAAGAAGGTGTGAAAAACTGACAGTGTTGAAAATCTGGCATGAACATATTACAGATTTGTGAAGATACAAGGGTGCGTGGAAACTGCGCAACGCACACTTGTAACACAGTTATTTTACAGACGTTTGTCACCATATTTTCAACATAGGCATTTTAGTACTTCTGCTCATGAACAGTGTCATTGTCATTTTCTTAATCTGTCCTGAACACTGATTTCCCACAGCGACTGCACTTTTCTGCGCTGGAAGTACGAAAACCCATTTCAGCGAGGATGTGTAAAATGACAGCTGTACTGTTCATAAGGAGGTGTGGGAAAATGCCAGTGTTGAAAATCTAGAGTGAAAATATTACAAATTCACGAAGTTACGAGTGTGCGTGGAAACTGTGCAATGCACGCTCATAAAACAGTCATTTTTGGATTTTTTCACCAAATTTGTAACATAGGCTTTTTGAGAGCCCACCTCATGAACAGTGGCACTGTTGTTTCGTTAATCAATCCCAAAAGCTGATTCCGCGCAGTGACCGTGAAATAATCTTTTGGGACCAAATAACACGCTGACAGTGACTGAATTCTTGAGGAGGGGTCCCAATAACCCCATGTGGAAAATTTGGTGCCAAAATTACCAACAATGCCTGAGATATGCGCCAAAGTTGAAAAACCCCTATTTATGCCATTATACAGCTTACCGGCATTTCTTCAGTTTGCGGTCGGCTTTGAAGAGTGCAAATGTGTTCCCGGTCCAACGAAGATCATTGTTCCGGGTTCTGGAGGTAAGTATGGGGTGAGGGTGTGTGGGAGGTAGATTGCAGAGGGTGGGTCAGGTTGGGGAGGGGCACGGGAACACTTCGAGGAACCGTTTTCTCATTTTACAGGTAAAAAAAAACAAACGGACAATGCAGGTCAGTTTCCTTTTTTTGCAGGTGTGTTTGGTACACTGGCGTGGGCTTCCAGTGTACCACCTGCATTTGTGGGGAAGGGGACCGCAGCCGACAGAATTGGAGCCCCCGTCAGCACAGAATTCGGTGGGAGGGTGTACATGATGCTGAGGGGTATTGGGCACCCCCTTGGCACAGGCATGCAAGCATTGGGGGGCCATTATGCTGATGTAGAGTGGGCTCCCCCATCGACAACTGGAACTGGGAAGGGGGAGACTGAAGCCATCAGGGATTGGGCCCCCTGAAAGCACAGAAACATGTGGGGGGCCGCATGATGCCAAGGGGGATTGGGCACCCCCTCGGCACACAACTGAAATGGGGGGGCATTATGCTGATGGGGAGTGGGCTCTCCCATCAGCAAATGAACTGGGTCGAGGGCATGCCAACAGGGGGATTGGGCACCCCTGCTGGCTTTCTATGCACCTCTGAGGCAGCGGCATACAGCTGCCACATTCCTAGTAATGTTACAGCAGGCAAGGCACCGCCCTGCAATGACAAGTCACTCCCTCATTGCAGCGGAATGGCTGATGCTACAATGATGAGGCAGCCCATGATTGCAGCGGCGAAATCGTTCCAACTTGGTGGCACTCTGCAGAACCAGTATCATCAGGACACTGGCCCTGCATTGGCTGAGCACTGCCAAATCCAACAATGCGGTGCCAGCATTGGCCACCACAGTGCCACACTTCCACAACCCACTTCTCTCCTAAGCTGCCACATAATGTGTCTGGTGCATGCGCGCAAGCAAACAAAAAAAATCAAACAGAACAACACATGTACCAAGGCTCAGAGAGTTAATTAGATATTTATTTAGCTTTTATTGACCAGGTAAGCACACTAGACAAATACTTGCTTATTTTCAGGTACAATCCAGGAGGTTATAAATATATACAGGCAAGCAGTTTTAACAGTGAAAAGACAACAGCATATAGGTAAAGTAACAATAGATTTAAGATCACAGTAATTTAAACAGTATATACGTATGATACAGTTTTACACAACCATGGACATGAACAGATCATACCAAGCACTGGAGTCCACCAGTCATTGGAGGGTGGGGATGTCAGGATTAACTGCAATTACAGGTTGAGACAGATTTCAGGTGATCCCATAAGGAACTTCTAAAAATGTAATGGGAGGTGGCACTGTGAACAGGCACTGGGAGTAAGTTCCATAGCCTAGGTGCACAGACAGCAAAGGCCTAGTCCCCCATAGCCATGCTAGTTTTTGGAAATGAGAACAAAGATGATTCACTAGATCTGAGGGGAGTAAGTTGAGTTAACAGTCCTTAATTGCTCCACCAAGACAGGAGGGGTGGCAGTTCTAACAACTTTATCAATAAAGCAACTCACAGCTAAGGTATAATAATTCCCTGGGGACAGCCATTCTAATTTATTATAGAGTTCATGGTGATGTGTAGGATGAGTGGCAGAGAGGGCAAATTGGCATACATTGTTATACACTACATCCCACTTACATAAAGTGGACTCAGCGGCATGAGTAAAAGTAAGGAGCCCAGAACTAAGGGTAGGAAGGAGCACTCCTCTAGCAAGGGCAAATCATGCAGCTGGTGCAAGGATGCATTTGGCTCTATAAGCCAGGCCCAGTGTGCAATTTACTGCCTTACATCCATTACAGATGTACAGGGAGAGATCTAGCTGAGGATCAAGGGTGACTCCCAGAAATTTGAAAGAGTCAGCAATAATCACAGACAATCCATCAATACTAGTAAGATCCAGGGGGTCAGAACTAGTTCTGATCTTGGCCTGAGAGCCAAAAAGCATAGCTTGTTTTTTCCTGAGATTAAGGACTCATTTATTGAACACAAGCCAAGACTGTATTTGGCAGAAGTCAGCCTTTAGTAGTGAGTTGATTACCAATATCCTGGGAACTGGTTAGTAACACCAGATCATCAGCATAAAGGATGGGCTACAGTGGGCTGGCACCTGGGGTGAGGATTTATAAATGAGAAAAATAAGATGGGTCCCAAGATTTATACAAAAACTACATCAGCTAAGGAGTACAGGGCTACAACCCCAGCCTGGTGGTTATTATCCACCATGGGACTTGCCAAAGCTCCTTGGGAAGGGATAGCAGGTTCTTTTTTTTTCATTTTTCTATTGACTTTGGGCTGGATATCAAAAAAACTATAGCAGAACATCTGTGGTGACAAGTAGTCATACTCAGCAAATTTGCAGCACAAAGTATTTGCACACCCTCTGTACAGTACCTACATTTGTGTGCAATGTGCTTTAAATCTAGAAACAGTACAGCAACCAGCTTCATGGCTGCTTAATTCAGATTTCAGTCCTTCATCAGTTTGGCAAGCAGAGGACCATGGAATTTTATGAATAGTACATGCTCATTTTTGCCTATATATTTATTAGAACAGAATTCATTTACCGTGTAGTTAAAACAGTAAATTGTCGACAATCTTGTCATTTATTCTACAAACCCACTTTATGTTTCAGGCACAGGAGAGGAGCAAGTTCTTTTCTGTCTTCTACTTGGCCATTAACGCAGGAAGTCTGATCTCAACATTTGTTACACCGGTGTTAAGAGGTTAGTAATGCAAGCAGTCAGAGATCTATGTTTCTCACTCCAGCGATCAGTGTAAATCTATAGCGTTCTAATTCACTGCTGTTTCAGTTCTGAGCTGAGTACTGATGGTACCTATGCAGGACAAGTACTGTATACCAAGCTGCAGAAGGCACAGTTCAAAGCCTGGCACAAAAGAAAGGATGTAGTAGTGGTATAGTGCATTCATGCAGGCTGGAAACGAGCTTTGATAGTGTCTTGGAGGAGGTGGGCATCAAGGGGCAAAGTTCAAAAATAATTTCAGACTCACCACATTCTTACAGCTATCAGAATGTAATCATCAATACTCTGAAGCATTATTCATTTATTTATTTACATAGTTAGTTAGTTAGTTAGCTAGTTAGTTAGTTAGTTAGTTCGTTCAAAATATTTACCAGGAAAGACATACCAAGCTTGTATCAGCTCGTTTTCCAGATGTGTTCTGGGGTGGGATAAATAGAATGGGAGTAATGAGGTACATACAGAAAGAGCAAATAATACAAATAGTACAAATAAGGTAATAATCAACAAAATCAACAACAAACAATTGTGAAACATTCTGGGTAGGATTTTCCAAAGCGTGGTGCAGGGTTTGCATCCAGCCCATCACCACGACACTTAGGTTCTGGCAGTGCACCAAACCCTTCACTGCAACTGCACCTGATTTTACAGTATCTGACAGTTTCCACAAATTATGGCAGCTTGCACCACATATCTAGTGCAAGCTCCATAAAAATGCCCCTCAGGACTGCTGCAAGTTAGACCAGAAAAAGTTGGTCTAACTTGCGGCAATTGCCACACAGGATAGAAAACCCCGTTAGATCACAGCAAGCCCCATGCATTGCATAGTCGGTGCACCAGGGCTTGCAATGATCTAAGACTTTTGAAAATTCTGCCCCTTGTGTAAGGTGGTACACTATGATGATTATGAGGGAGAACATTCAGCAATATGCAATACAGGGTTTATGGTGTGAGAAGGGAGTGCAGTTTAGGGGGTGGAAGAAAAAACTGCACTACTAAGGGTGCAGAGCGAAGGGAGAGTGGAGAATAAAGGTGTCAGTCAACAGCCTAGGACCCAGTATCAGGTGCAACTGCAGGAGTGAGAGGAGAAGTCACAGAGGAGTGACTTGAGAGAGTGAGGGGAGGAGGGCAGAGTGAACAGTGATGGGGAGACAGCCCCATAGTTTAAGGACATGGAAGAAGAAGGCAGCTTGACTAGCAGAGGATTTCATTGGGGGGGAGGTTGAGAGATTGGGCAATGGAGTTGTGGAGGGAGTAAGAGCTGGGTGGGCAGGGACTGAGAAGGGAAGTGAGGTGGGAAGCAAAGTAGGAGGGGAGGGAGCCAAAAAAGAACTGAGAGACAAAGGAGACACCATCAGCAAGGCATCTGGCCTCAAGGGAGAGGAAGGAGAGCGAGGAGTACAGTGAACAGTGATGGGTGCGGGGGAACTGTCCAGGGCAAAATTGCAGAAGGAGTGAAAAAGGGGAACCAGTCTGGCCAGAATGGACTTGGGAAAGCACTGTAAACAATGTCACCATAGTCAAAGAAAGGGACAATGATCTTTGATACGTTCTCTCACTGAGCAAGTAGTGGGATACTCCCTTTATTCCTATAAAGTGCATCAAGTTTGGGATGAAGCTTCTGGTGAATGGCATCCACATGCACAGTGAAATCGAAGTGACGATCTAGCCAAACCTGGAGATACTTAAATAAGGGAACATAATCACTGCACCATCAAGGGTGTGGAACTAGAGGAGAGGGATGAGCCTAGCGAGCCTCTGCCTAGTGTCAAAGTTCATAGAGACAATTTTCTTGGCATTGAAGGACAGATGATTAGCCACAAACCAGTAATGGATATTAATAAAGTCCAGCAGGAGCTTGGCTGCAAGGTCACAGGTAGGCAGACCAGAAGCAAAGAGAACTGTATCATCTGCAAATGTGTAGGTGGAAGTAGAGGATGAGGCAGCCGGGGGGGGGGGGCATCTAGGAAAATGGAGAATATGGGGATAAGAATGGATCCTTGGGGCATGACTGAGCAGATAGGGAGTGGGAAGATAAGGAATTACCAATATGAACATCTTGAGAGTTGCCCTCAGCGTAAGAGCTGAACCACACAACTGGGGAGTCAGAGACCCCCACTGCCTCAAGCTCGTCTAGGAGGTGAGTTGGGCAGTAGTGTCGAAGCTTTGGCCAAATCAGTCAAGATGGTGGATGTGACCAGAAGCTGATCCATGCCAGACAGAATGGAGTCAGTGAGCCTGTGGAGCTGGAGTGGGGCTTTTGGAAGCTAGACTGGAAAGCAGTGAAGAAGAAGGAAGAGCCAAGCATGCAGGAGAGCTGGGAAAGAACAAGGAGTTCCTGGAGCTAGCCAAGGTAGGGAGGAGGGAAATAGGATGGTAATTATGAAGAGAGGTAGAATCACCTCCCACTTGGGAAGGGGGATGACTCTAGCCTGTTTCCAAGTATCAGGGACAGAAGCTAAGGAGAAGGAGAGATTCAGAAGATAGATGATAGGGAAAGCAATGGCATGGGCAGAAAGGTGCAGGAGTTTGAAGTCAAGACTATCAGGGATCGTGCCCTTATGGAGGTTTAGAGCCAAGAAGGCCTTAAAGGATACAGAGGGAATGGTAGAAGAGAAAGAGATGTGATGGGGTGTGTGGAAGTGGGAGCGGAGGAGGAAGAGAGAAGGGTGTGGGCACAGGAGGTGAGGAAAGAGTTGAAAGCAGAGGTGACAGCAGTAGGGTCAGAGATAGGAGAGTCACCCACCTTGAGGACTTGGGAACAGAGCTGGGTAGGAGGAGAGTGAAAGGGGACATGATAGAGACCTACAAGTACCTCACAGGAGTGAACAGGGTGCAGGAGGAGAGTCTTTTTCAAATGAGAAAGAGCACCAGGACCAGGGGGCATGCAATGAAGTTTTCACACATGCATGCGACATAAGGGAATATTAGTAAATAGGCAGGGAGAGGGGTGGGTCACCAGAGACTAGTTAGGGTCTGCGGAGACAGATTAAGCAGGGAACATCTGGGCAGACTGATTGAGCCAAGTAGTACTTTTCTACCAGCAAACTCTCTGTTTCTATGTTTCTTATTTATTATTTTTTTTTATTTATGCTTTTCCCCTGCTGGATCACCGGTTACTCAGCCCTTAGTCACGGCCCCTCTTGCACCCCCACCTTCCGTCAATCACCAGGCTTCTCCACAGTCACCCCTGGCTTATGCCCCAGATGGCGGGGTTGTGAAGTTGTTCCCCTACCAGCTCTGCACTACAAATATCTGGTCAGGAGAACTCTGGTACCAGAAGCTAATTGGGGCCCAGAGGGAAGGGCGCCATGGAGACAACCCAGCAGCATTTTTTGCCCCTGTAAGCAGGGTAGAGACATGCAATGATGTCCAGTGTCTGCCCCTCCCTGAAGTCTTGCTAGCGTCGGCGCATTGCGGTGATCCCAGCCTCTGCTAGGTGCTGCTCATGCACCGAGCACTCTCCCTCCCGGAGAAGGAGAGCAGTCCTAGGGATGCTCGATCCTTCTCCCCACGGCTGGCCCTCTGACAACCTAGGTCCGTTCCCGAACCCAGGTCGCCGGCATCGCGAGCTGAAATCCAACCGCTGCGCTGATGGGCCAGCCCCTGTTTCTATGTTTCTGTCTACAGGAACACCATGTCTCAGATGTTACAAATTCTGTAGACTCAAAAGAGGCATTTCTCAGTAAATTCACAAGCACTTTAAAATAAAGACAACTACATTTTGATGGCTAAAAGTACTCAATGTGTGAAAGTGTTTAATCTTTTTGGTGCTTTACCTGGCCAATCCCTTCCCCATCTAACCTTCAGGCCATGCTAGTCCCCATCTCTTGCCAGTTGTACAGTGTCCCCAGCTATCTCCTAGCAGTCTCCCACAGGTCCACACCCCCAGGCTCAATTTCTATCCCTAATAAGGACCCTCCATCTGGAAGGAATGTAAAGCCAGTCTGAGAGATGGGAGGTGGAGGGACTTTTAAGTAAAGATCAATTAGTGTGAGTGGCGTAAGGCAACTGTCATGTGGCAGAAGAACGGAAAAGACAGTTATTTTTCTAATTTCAGTTCATCCTCCCACATCATGTGACACAGGGCACAGAGGCTAGTGATGTCAATATGTTCCTTTGAACACTAGACTTCCCCCTGTGTCACTCCCCCATCCCTCAGGTTGAAGTGTCTGTTCCTAGAAGGCAATTGCAAGGTGGGATGAACAATTCCCTCCCAGAGCGGGGCATATGACCAGATACTTAATCCTACCCTGCTGACCTCTTGCTCCCTTCATCTCAGGCTGTGGGCATGAACACAGAAAACCAACATGCTCACTAGTCCCCTACCACTCAGTACCAATGAGCCAGCAGGCAATCCCCTTAACAAGGAGACTCTCTGTTGAGTGCCTGACAATTTGGGTATCAGCATGTGTCCATTACAATGTCCTGAGGATTGAATCACCCTGGAGTAGAAAAATGACCCTCTTTTCCCTAGTAGCATGCAGAAAGAAAACTACCATGGCAGAACACAAGTAAGTAACGCATTGTTGAGAGCAGGCTGCAGCTGTAGGCCATCAGACAAGAATTTGAACAACACAAAGACCAGTGCAAACCGAAGACCTTCGATGGTGCAAATATTTATTGGTTTACAAAGTGCGGTGTGCTCCTAGTACCTCAGGGTGCCCTACTGGCCCTCCCACATTTTTCTAAGCAGCAGTTTATCTATATAACATATTGCAATATTCTAATATCGCAGGTAGCTACCTGCAATATTAAAATATTTCAGTATTATATTGTACATAGTAAATGAATCACAACAATGCAGATCTTAACTCTGTGTAACATTTAAGTGTGATAAACTGCTGATGGTATTTTTTTTTAAATTAGGTGAACCAATGAAATAAAGCAGGCGAGAAGGTAGATGCATGTGATGTTTTTATCTGTATATTTAAACCACTTAGTGTTTATTGCTCTTTAATAAGGCTCCCTTGAGAAGGGGTAGGGTAGTTTCAGGGCACTAGGAGCACACCACACTTTGTATACTAAAAAATATTTACACTGACTAAAGTCTTTGGTTTGCTCTGTTGTTTGTTTTGTTGGAGAAAACTGCCATGACCTTCCCCCAGTGTAGTCTTCTCAGATGCATTGGTGACCAATATACAGTACACAGAAAAATATTTTTGTTGTCGTATTGGTCCTTGTAACAAAAGATCCAGCATCAGCTTCTGATGAAGGACTGTGTGTAGTCTGAAAATTAAAGCACCTGTTTTCTTTCGTAACATCTACGCTGGTCCAATAAAAGGTATCAAATCATCTTTTTTTTCTGGATCTTCAAATATATAGTACATAATCACATCCTGACAATGGAGATCACAGCATTTTCATACATGTTTTTCTATTTCAAAAATTGATCACAAAAGTTTTCTTTTTTTCTTAAAGCTATTTGTGGCCTGTCACTGGGTCTTTGAATATAGAGCAGCACAGAACTGGATTTCTATAGGGCATTTCATATGCGCAACACATCTCAAGGTGCTTTATAATTGCGAACTGGTGAGCTGATATTTGTGATGCAGTGATTTTGTGCTGGAAAACGTAGCAGATTTCATGCTCTCAGTATCAGTAACATCCCACACACCGCAAGGGGCAATTTCTTCAAATGTAGAATAAGTTACTGAAAGATAAAATAATGAGGGCAACCCCATCCCGACTCTTTTTAATAAGTACCATGGAATCTAGTTTTCACCTGGAAAATCGCCATTAAACATTGTTTAGCAGTCAAAGTACCTGACTAATCAGGTATATTCTAGACCTAGCGGGATTAATTTAACTGCCCAGAAAACCTCAAACAGGACACCAACTTGTGGAATTCACTAAATTATTTGTTTCATTATTTTTATAACTGTCAAGTGTTTAAATGATTAAGCTAAGTTTTGTAAGCATTTTGTTTTAGAATTGCAGTATGGGTAATTGTGGCCTAATGGTAAGAGTACTGCCTTGAAAACCAGAAGACTGCAAGTTCAAATCTCACTAGAGCCAGTTACTCACTGTGTGACCTTGGGCGAGTCCCTTAACCTTCCAGTGCTCATCCACCCAGCTGAGGGAAAGGGTAAAAGCAGGACCCCGTTGGAAATGAAATATTTAATCTAAGTTGGAATGTCTTGGGTAGAAAGTAAATACAAAATCTCTAGGTGCTCGGCAATTTCTGTTTATCACCTTCTTGGGGCTACACAGTACTAAGAGGGAGATTACCTCATGATAACCTAGCCCTGGTCTTCCCTTGTTTAAGAAGTGGTCAGAATTGATCTTGGTTTAATGTTTCATCTAATGAATGGCACCTCCAGCTCAGAAGTATCATTACCTTTCAGGACAGCCCTGTATGCATTTGTTATTGGACTGCACTGTATCTTTGGTATGAGTCCAGATCCCTGTTGTGGGACCTGAATCCTTTGTGTTCCCCAAGTAAGAGCGCTACTAACTGAACTCCATTGGCACTCTGTTGATTTTTTTCACTGTGATGACATTAATTTCTAACCTCTGTACAATTGTCATTTCAGCTGACGTGCAGTGCTTCGGAGGAGACTGCTACGCTTTAGCATTCGGTGTCCCAGCGGCACTTATGGTAGTGGCACTGGGTAAGTCTCACACTGGGGGCATCTTTGGCACAATTCAGAGAAATAATCTGTAGTGCTGTATATGGTACAGTGTTGTTCTGTCTAGAAATCCATACACGTCTAGATACTTTTGTACCACAGTAGCAATGTCAGAATGCTGTTGTACCATTGTAGCTGTGGTACTACTCTGGCACAACAGTATAGAATCTCATGTTTATTATGATTTCTCATGCTTGCATACATCAACAATTTGCCAGTGCACTCCACCACCATAGTAAGGTTCTCCATACCAATTAATGACAGGATAGATTACTCATTATTAATTGTGCAGATTTGCAAAACAGTTTATAGAAGGCCTGTTGCAAAGTGGTTACTGGGGAACCTAATCACAAACTTGCAGGCACACAACCACAGTGCTCCAATGCATCGCTTGAGTAGAGCACTGGCAAGGGGCTCAAATCTGCACAATAAATACAGAGCAACCTATCCTATCGAGGCACTTTGCATTTTTTGGTGTGGCAAACCTTACTGTAGCTGTGGAGTGCAGTGGCAATTTATTGTGGTGAATATTACTGGGGGGGCAAGGCACCGTATCCACAATACCCTGCTTCCAGCACCACTTTAATGTATGTCTTTAACTGTGTACTCGTGCTTACCTATGCTGCAGAGTCCTAATAACAAAGATATCAGAAAGAGTGAAAACAACCCTTGTGAACTGGTTGTTAAAAGACAAACTGCTAAAAATAATGGCAGTACATGTAGCTATTACTTAAATCACCTTAAGTGTTTTAGTCTTATCCTATTGTTTGCCATTTTCTGTATATTTGACAACAATTTAAGACAGAGTTAGAAAGAAAGTTCATGAATTACAAGCATATCCCATACAAAACAATGTATGGGTAACCATACACAGCATGGCTGACAGTTCCATCCAAGTCCAAGAGCAAAATGAACATCTTTCTTGCTATTATGAAATAATCATTTTTAAAATGAATTTGTAAAATGGCAAGAAAACATGTAGAAATTTCATAGGCTGAGAGATGTCGCCTGACAGTGTATTAAATCTCTATAAACGCACAGTCAGGTGCCAGATCTCATTTTCCTCCCCAAGTAAACCTACTTAGAGCCATTTTATATGTGTGATAAGCCCCTCCAGGCTGTGCACCGTAGGATGTTAATGCACTTCCCAGGGGTGTAAGGTCACTCAGCCCTCGGCCTTGTACCTTGCCAAACCCCTGGGTGTGCATTCAAATCCTATAATGCACACTCTGTCATGGCTTATTACTTACATATACCACACTAATTAGTTTACTATGCATCACTGATAATTAATAACATCAGTACACCAACTAATTAAGTACAGCGTCATCAAAAAATAACTTTTTTCAAAATTTCCTACCACAGCCCTAAAGCCAAACTTTTATGAAATACTTTCATGTGTTTACGTACACCCCAGCACAGTATAAAACCAATACATAACATTAGAAACAGATTCCAAGTACTTCATCCTCTCCTAGCAAATCTCTAATTCTTCACAGTTCCTTTTAAATCAGAACACGGAAATGCAGATTATTTTAAAACTGGACATGGAAATTAAGCTTTCAAAACCTGGTTATTTAAATACAGGTAAATAAGCAAAGCCGAAATATTAGAAACAAGGCTTTCACATTATGTTTGGTTAGATTTCCCCAACCCAGCCCAATACATTTTCAAACAGCATGAGGAATCAGCTTTCAAAACATAGTTACTTAAATACAGACCAACTAACAATAAAGTCATGTTTTCACAGCTACAAAACATTATAGGAACCATTAAAATTATGTCAAAATGATTATTCTTTCTGACAAGAGAGGGGGCTAGTGTACTAGGGCGAAGGTTTGACATCTACAGCAGACATTTAAACTGACTCTGGAGGAGTCTGGGTCTAGGGGATCCATGGTGGATGGTGAGAAGAAGAGGATCCTAGACAGAACTCCTCCACATCCAGGAGACAGTAACTGCAAAGAGGGTACAGGGAAAGCAATAGGGTTTACTGGACCAAGGGGAGGAATACCAGTGAGGAGAAAAGTAGAAGATATAAGCACAAACAAGGAGGGGGGAAAAAACATGAAAAGCAAAAGGACAGTAGCAGAGTTAGAGCAGGGGTCAAATGGAGGGGGGAATGCCTTGACACCAGGGGCCTAGGCAACAAACTTGGCGAGCTCCAGACGCTGATGGCAGACACTGAAGTGGACCTGATGGCAGTCACAGAAACATGGGCCACAGATAAAAATAACTGGGAGATGACAGTACCTGGGTATTCGTTGTTCAGGAGGGATAGAAGAACTTGTGGGGGGGGGGAGAGTTTCCCTTCTTGTCAGGAAGGGCATTGAAGTGGCAGAAGATGGAAGTGTTAGGGGTAGCTGTGCAGAGACTGAGTCAGTATGGGTGCAACATACTGCAGCCTCAGGCAGGAAAGTGCGCTTAGGGGTGATCTATAGGCCTCCAGGGCAAGGGGAAGAAAGGGACAAAGAACTCGAGGAGGAACTTAAAAGAGAGGCAGCAAAAGACAGAGTAGTGATGGTGGGTGGCCTGAACCTGCCTGATGTCAACTGGGAGGTCCCAGTGGCCAAGAGTGACAGGAGGCAGACATTACTGGACACCTTCAAAGACTTTCTACTGGTGCAGATTGCTAAGGAACCTACCAGGCAGAATGCAATCCTTGATGTGGTGCTCACTAACTCAGAGATGGTGGGTGCTATAGGAGTAGGGAAGCCACTAGGGAACAGTGACCACGACTGCGTGGTTTCAACTGGCCCTCAGGGCCGGCAGCCCACACTCAAAAACTGAAGTCCACCACTTTAGAAGGGTGGACTTTTTTAGGTTGAGGGAACTAAGAACTGATCAGGGTTAAGTTAGTAGGGTTGGAGGTCATAAGAAGATTGGAGGAGAGATGGAGGGCAATAAAAGGAGCCATCCTCGAGGCATCAAAGGCAAGAACAAGAACAGTATCTAAAAAAAACAGGTTTAAGAGACTACTTTGGTTCTCAACTAGAGTAAGAGAAGTGGTTAGGGCCAAAAAGGAGGCCTCCTATAAATACAAGGAAAAGCAGGAGGAGGCAGAAAGGGAGGGTTATATACAGAGAAACAGGGAGGCAAAGAGGGTCGTTAGGGAGGCAAAAGTCAACACGGAGCTGCGTATTGTGGAGGTCAAGAACAAAGAAAAATATTTTTTTAGCTATATCAGTGCGTCCAGTTCTGGAGCCCTCACCTCAGAAAGGACAGGGATAGGTTGGAAACAGTGCAGCACAGAGTAACAAAAATGAATTCAGGGCCAGCAGAGCAGATCCTATGAGGAGCACATCAAGGCCATTCACTTGAAACCAGAAGGGAGAGGGGAGCTATGGTAGAGACCTTCAAGTTCCTTAAAGGAATTAACAAGGTAAACTGTGGGGAATTATTTAACCTGAATGCCAATTTGAGGTCATGTGGCTATGAGTGGAAATTAAGAGGAAGGAGGTTCAGGAGGGACGTGAGGAAGGTGGTGGGGTGCAAACACAGTCAGGGGAATCAAGCAGGTATGGGATAGAATGAAGGGAATAGTGGTCACCTGTGGTGACAAGATCAGGGAGGAGAATGGGGACAGGACAGAGAGGATTAGTACCCTGGAGGAAAATAGGTTCCAGGGAAGGTTCCAGGGATTATAGGGAATATGGGCAGACTGGATGAGCCTCTGGTCTTTTTCTGCCATCATTGTCTATGTTTCTATGTTTCTATCTATGTTTCTATTATTTTGAAGAAAAAAGCTAGAAAACATAAACTGATAGGTGAGCAGATTCCAAACTGTCCAATAAGCCACATGCTCACTGAAAAATAAATCTTTCCTGCAAAGAAAAGCCTTTAAAAAGTCTCAGTAAATATTTTCAAACAAAACACAAGTTGATCTGTACATAACTACAAGCTAAAAACAGCACTTTTAATTTAAAGCGGATACAAGCTCATAGACACCAAGGCAATTGTCATTATGGCGAGTGTACATTGCTGAAATTCAATTTTGATGACGTACAACACCGGTGAAAAACAAAACGGTGCACAGAACACAGTTTTTAATGTCAAGCAGGGGGCTGTACCCCAGCGGGGGCTGCATCCTCCGCACCACTCCTACTTTAGGATTTCAACCCAGGGGTGCAAAATTGTGCAAAATAAAAAAAATACTCAGGTCAGGGAACAACAAAAACATACCTGCCTGACCTCAACCCAGCATCTTGGCTACCCCAGCCCAGCACTCACCCACCACACCACAGGTCCAGCTCAGCAGCTCACCACAGCACCACCCTCACAAACCCTCCCTCCTCCCCTCGCTCAAGCTGCTTGCCCCCGGGTGCATGTACAGCAGCGACATCCATCACTATTCGCAAACCCACCCCATCCAGTCGCCTCCCTACTCCCTCGCCCTGTCGCCATGCGTTGCAAGTGGGTTACCATTTCGGTAGGTTCCCACTTCCAAGTAACGCATGTCACAGGGGAATCAAGCAGGTATGGGATAGAATGAAGGGAATAGTGGTCACCTGTGGTGACAAGATCAGGGAGGAGAATGGGGACAGGACAGAGAGGATTAGTACCCTGGAGGAACAATAGGTTCCAGGGAAGCAGAAAGAAGTGGGGAAGGCAGTCAGACTAGCAAAGGCCCAAACCGAGGAAAAAATAGCCAACTCAGTTAAGAAGGGGGATAAAGCCTTTTATAGGTACATTAGGGAGTATAGAAAGGTTAAGTGAGGGATAGTGAAGATTAATAAAGGAGAAGGGAGGTGGGCAGAGGGAGACAGTGAAAAGGCAGAGATACTGAATGAATACTTTTGCTCAGTATTCACAAAAGAAGATGAGGAGGAGTTACCTAAACCAGACAATAGAAGCACTCTGGGTAGGGGGGTTGACACCATTACATTTACAGAAGAAAGAGTCCTGAAAGAACTCCTAAAACTCAAGGTGGATAAAGCAATGGGGCCTGATGGGATTCATCCCAGAATCCTAAAAGAACTAAGGGAGGACCTAGTGACACCACTGACCATGCTTTTTAACAAATCATGGCAGGATGGGGTGGTACCTGAGGACTGGAGGAGGGCAGATGTGATTCCCCTTCACAAAAGTGGGAGCAAGGCAGAAGCAGGAAACTACAGAACTGTAAGTTTGACCTCAGAGTAGGGAAAATGATGGAATCACTTCTGAAAGAAAGAATTGTTGAGTACCTAGAGGCCAGCAGGGCACAGGACCCAAAGCAGCATGGATTTACAGCAGGAAGGTCATGTCAGATGAATCTAATTGATTTCTTTGACTGAGTGACCAAAGTAATAGACCAGGAAGGGGCTGTGGATATGGCCTACCTAGACTTTAGCAAGGCATTTGACACAGTCCCACACAAAAGATTAATAATCAAGTTAGCCAGCCTGGGAGTGGGTCCCAGGGTGGTAGCCTGGGTAGCAAACTGGCTGCACAACAGGACACAGAAGGTAATAGTGAATGGAACACATTCAAGAAAGGGGGGTTACTAGTGGAGTACCTCACGGCTCAGTACTGGGTCCAGTCCTCTTTAACATCTTTATAGGTGACATTGCAGAGGGTCTGGAGGGAAACATATGCCTCTTTGCAGATGACACAAAGATCTGTAACACAGTTGATACACAAGGGGGGGTAGAAAAGATGAGAAGAGACTTGGCAAGGTTAGAGGAATGGTCAGACATATGGCAACTTAGATTCAATGCAAAGAAGTGCAAGTAATGCACCTGGGAAACAAAACCCAGGAGAAGAGTACACAATAGCAGGGAGGTACTAACAACAATAAAATGGAAAGGGACCTGGGGTAGTCATATCAGATGACCTAAAGGTGGGTAAGCAATGTGAAAAGTCGGTAAGGAGAGCCAGGGGATACTGGGATGCATAGGAAGGGCATCACAAGTAGAAAAAGAGTGGTTATCCTCTGTACAGACAGTTGGTGAGACCCCATCTGGAGTACTGTGTGCAGTTTTGGAGACCTCATCTACGCAAGGACATAGACAAGATGGAAGCAGTCCAGAGGACGGCAACTAAAATGGTGCAGGGTCTGAAGCAGAAACCATATGAAGAGAGACTGAGAGAGAGCTTAATATGTATACTCTTGATGAAAGGAGGGACGGGGGGACATGATAGAAACATTCAAGTACCTCAAGGGAATCAGCAAAGTCCAGGAGGGTAGCGTCTTTCAGAAAAAGAGATGTGAAGAACAAGGGCACAATTTAAAGATAGAGGGGCGAGCTCAGGGGTAATGTGAGAAATTTTTTTCATGGAGAGAGTGGTGGATACGTGGAACAGCCTTTCTGAGGAGGTCATTGGGTCTAAAACAGTGGGGGAATTCAAACATGCATGGGACAGACACAAGGCAATTATAGTGGGGGGTTGCAGGAAGTAGGCTGTTGGTTAACTAGAATCTGCAGCTTATCCAGTAGGTAGGGAAATGGGCAGACTAGGTGGGCCAAGTGGTCCTTATCTGCCATCAAAGTCTATGTTTCTATGTTTCTATGTTTCACATGATACCATCTCTAACCCCTTCCTAAAAGGGGCCTGCCTTTGGCTCTCTCCAGAGGAGTGCTGCTGTCTTCCCCCACACCGCTCCTTCACCCTGGTTCTGGTCCAGACTGCAGCTGGTGGACCCAGTGCTGGACTGGACTCTGTTATTTGTTCTGCAGGCTTGTTCAGTGGCCTTTTTACTGGCTCACCACCACCCCTCTGCGCTCAACCAGCCCCTAGACTGCCTTAAGGGTTGGGGAACCCACAGCAAGGAGTTTGCTCAGTTTCAAGCAGCTTTCAAAGCTTCACAAAATGCAAAATAACTAAATTAGTATAGCCTGTCCCTGTGAAACTGACATCAGTTTGGACACTAGTTCAGCTCTGCACAACAACTAAATAAGTACATCCTGTTCCTCTAAAATGGACAACTATTTGGAGCTCAGCTCCACAAAACAGCTCTGAATTGCAAGCTGGCACAAAACTTGTATGCATGCTTTTCCTGCGAAACTGGCAGTTACTGAGAACCAGGGGTTTAGCATGCTGAATAATGCATGAGATGCTAGACACTGATATTTAACCCCTGGATTTCTGCACAACCGAGAGACATGTGCAAATACAGCAGATTTGTCTGAAACAAAACCTCTGAAGAAAGGAGATCCAGAAGCAAATGTTTTGATATCTTTTATTGGACCAACATAGATGTAACAAAATGAAAACAATGTCTAAGCTTCTGAACCAACCAAGTCCTTCCTCAGAGACTTATGATGAGAGGAGAGAATGTTTGAATAGCTCTCCCTTACTAGTCCCATCTGACTAAAACATTTGTCCAAAAAAGACTTGAAACCCCTAAAAAAGGGGTTGGATGCAGCTAGAGTGCCAAGTCTTGGTTCTAGCACCAACTTAGAACAGGGTTTTCCTTGAAAGTTGCTCTGCATCTGGTAATGCAGTGAACCACTGCCTTCTACTGCTGCTAGGACATTTTCCAGACGGGATCAAACCAGCTGAAGTCCCAAGTGACTGCTTACCTGTTGGGGTGGGTGAGGTTAAGACCCAATGTGGGGAGAAGAGGATCATCATCATCTGGAGTATCATGGCCCACACTCCTCACCACTGGAAGCACGTTGGGCATGGTGCACCTGTAACCAGATTACATAACAGAGCTCCCATCATCCAAAGTATAGGCCAAAGGAGGCAGTATAGCGTAGTGGTCTAAGGCTCTGAGCTGCAAATTTGGTGACATCCAGCAGACCTGACCTGGGTTTGAATCCCACAGCTTCCACTTGCATACTGTGTGACCCTGAGCAAGTCACTTAACCTCCTTGTGCTCCCAGGTCACTCCTGTAAAAAAGCTTTCAGCTTAGTGTGCTATACCTGGTTAAACAACTAAATAAAAAATAAAATAAAAAAAGTCATCCCAACCCTGACCCTTTGCCACCGGGAGCACATTGGGTTTGCTGCACCTGTATCCAGCCTACAGAAAAGACCATCCAGCCATCATCTGCCTAAGAAGGAGAGACATCCCCATGGAAACAGCACCAGCCTGTCATCTAAAGCTCATGAGTACTGGGTTTTACCCACAGAGCTTACCATTCCTATTGCTTAGCTAGCTAGCTAGATACAGTCCTTTCTGGACATTACTGTGCAATCTGAGAATTAAGCCTACAGCTACAGCTTATAGCCAGGAGCAACTGTTTATTGTCCATCCAGTTGTATAATTTGCCAGTCAGCAGCTATAGTCAACAACTGAATTTCCACAGTACCGCACCGAGATCAAAGCATCACAGACCTGCAATACTATGTCTGTGTGCACACTTAAACTATAATGGGAAGCTCCCAGAAGTGCTGTGGGGTTAACTTGTGCACCAGTGGGGGAGAATTGCTGAGACATGCCTTACAGTGGGGGTGAATGCAAACTATTGTCTTTGTTTATTTTTACCTTTGCTTCCCTTGTCCCCTACCTTGTTCTCCAACCCCAAAATAATCCCATTGGTCATTTATTTGCAACTATTGATGTATTTTTCCATTATTGCCTTGTTTGTTTATTTACATATTTAGAGTAATAAATGGGCAGGGGATTGTGTTATTGTATTCCCAGTCACAGAGGGTTGGGGATGTATTTATTTCCTGCAGGAAACACCCTGGCAGCACTGTGTCATAAGGATACCCACTGGTGGAGGCACCACACCACACCACTTTCTAAGCCCATTTCTAACCAAAAACCTGGGTACCATTCACCAAGAATGCATAACAGACTTTGCCTTTTACCATTTCTAGGGTTAGTCAGCACACCTTGCAGGTGGGGGTAGTTATAAATTTGGAGGCACCGCTGGAATTTCTGGAGTATTTCTACAACACCTCACCCTGTGCACCAGTCTGGGGGTAGAGGTGAGCACAGCCAGGTATATGCCTGTTGTGCATACCTGACCCATGATTATGCATAAGTCCCATTTATTTTTAAATGTAAACTAAATGCTAAAGGGACTCAAATTGGGGGAAAAGGGGCATTTTATAAGACAAGAGAACAAGGACACTGTAAAGCAGAATTAAAAAGTATAGGTCAAAACATCCCCCTGTAACATAAACTGTTGCTTAAACATCCACAAATTGGTATCTAATTGAGGACTGACTTAAAATATTTGCACCAGGGATATATTTTAACTTCTACAAAATTGAAATTACTTTGAAATTTGGACCTACTGAAGTTTTTGACTTCCTTTAAAAAAAAATGTACTAAACCACTGAGAACAGTACCCGTTCAGTGCTGTACTGCAGTGCCAGCTTCAGCATGACGCGCTGGTGTGGGATTTGAACCTTGGACTGTAGAACTGTGAGGCAAGAGTGCTGACAACTGAGCCACACTAACACTACTCCCCTCAAATACCACTGTGTGTTTCAGTACTTTCAAAATGTAATCCCTGTTTGTATTTGTCACAGCCTGTATTGATTTAACATCCACATAATTATTTTCTTCTTCTTAGTTGTGTTTATTGGCGGAAGCAGTATGTACCACAAAACTCCACCACAAGGAAACATCTTAACAGAAGTCTGCAAATGCATTGGGGTATGGTATTGAGTCTCTTCTTCTCCCTCCTCCTTATATCTCTGCTTCCTGGCCTTCAAATCAGGGATAAGTCTTCAAATAACCTGGGAAAGGGGGACAGATAGTCAGGATTAGGGATGCCATCTCACAAAAAAATTATTAATACTGGAAGCATTTAAAGTAATATTTAGAGTCATTGATAAGAACCCTCTATTCAAAGGTTTCAGTTTGAGCCATGAAGAGTTGTTATCCTGAGTGTAAATTAGTACAAAGCTCTAACTGTGTTATAGTCAAACAAGTTGGAGTGCAATATGAGTGCCTCCAAACTTGTTTGATTTTGTAACCCCTTAGAGTGCAGTGCTAACAAAGGCACTAACATGTATACTTAGCAAAAATGCACCCCTCTGCTAGCCAAAGAGAGGCACTGTATGTACGTATACTTACCATAGGCTATCAAGGTGCAAATGCAGTTAGGGTATTGCAAAACTGGTAGCACTATTGCTCTAACTTGCCATTTTCAACAGTCCTAATGCAAATGACCTCATAGCCCATGTAAGGTGCTAAAAGGTACTTTATATTGCATTACTGCCTCATTAATTCATGATGTGCAAGCAGTTCCACCATAGACCATTTCTCCCACACTCCCGCGCCACAACACCTCCTTATTAAATACTCCTGCCAGGTCCTCCCAGCACAGGACACTCTAAAAGACAAGAAGAGGGGTGGAGAGTCACAGTTTATTTATTTATTTATTACAGTTATAAGATATAACATCATATTACAGTTACAGCTAATAAAAGTTTATTATAGTTCAGCACAGTTTACTACAGTTATAAGATTTAAGCAGCATATTACAGTTATAGCACAGCTAATTTACAGATACTTTACAGTTTGCTACGTTACAGCTTATTTCAGTTATAAGATCTAACCTGCACAGAATAGCACAATTACAGTGATTACAGCTGTAAGATCTAAATAGCTGTTTAATTAATATATGGTATTTGCATAGATATTGGGGACAAGGGACCATAGTATAGGAAGTTCATTGCATTCAAGTTTAGTACATTCGTTTCACAGGGCAGAGACATATCTTGCATTATTTGATTTATTTTGTAGTATAGTAGTAGGATGCTATGCAGTACTGAAGAGTATGCTACGGGGTAGCAAAAAATATGGCACAGGAGAGAAGAACCAGTATGGCAGGAAGGGCATGCCTCTTTGCGGATGACACAAAGATCTGTAACAGAGTTGATACACAAGGGGGGGTAGAAAGGATGAGAAGGGACTTGGCAAGGTTGGAGGAATGGTCAGACATATGGCAACTTAGAGTCAATGCAAAGAAGTGCAAAGTATTGCACCTGGGAAATAAAAATCCAGGAGAAGAGTACACAATAGCAGGGAAGGTACTAATGACAACAATAATGGAAAGGGATCTGGGTGTAGTCATATCAGATGACCTAAAGGTGGGTAAGCAATGTGAGAAGTCAGTAAGGAGAGCCAGGGGGATACTAGGATGCATAGGGAGGGGCATCACAAGTAGAAAAAGGGAAGTGGTTATCCCTCTGTACAGACAGTTGGTGAGACCCCATCTGGAGTACTGCATGCAGCTTTGGAGACCTCATCTACGCAAGGACATAGACAGGATGGAAGCAGTCCAGAGGAGAGCAACTAAAATGGTGCAGGGTCTACATCAGAAACCATATGAAGAGAGACTGAGAGAGCATAATATGTATACCCTTGATGAAAGGAGGGACGGGGGGACATGATAGAAACTTTTAAGTACCTCAAGGGAATCAAGTCCAGGAGGGTGGCATCTTTCAGAAAAAGAGATGTGTAAGAACAAGGGGGCACAATTTAAAGTTAGAGGGGGGACGGCTCAGGTGTAATGTGAGGAAATTATTTTTCACGGAGAGTGGTGGACGCATGGAACCGCCTTCCTGGAGAGGTTGTGGGGTCTAAAACAGTGGGGGAATTCAAACGTGCATGGGACAGACATAAGGCAATTATAGTGGGGGGTTGCAGGAAGTAGGCTGTTGGTTAACTAGAATCTGCAGCTTATCCAATAGGTAGGGAAATGGGCAGACTGGGTGGGCCAAGTGGTCCTTATCTGCCGTCAAAGTCTATGTTTCTATGTTTCTATGTTAATGTTGGGTCTGCCAGAAAAATGAATATGACATTACTTCCAGTTTATACTGGAAGAGATGGACCAGGTAATGAGCCTGTCCCCTCCAGATCAAAAATGAGAGGCAAGAATTGATATATAAATTCCATATCCAGACTGGAAATATAAAAATTATATTAGGTACTGTATCACTGTATACAGTATGTGCTCATTGACAGCTCAAACAGTGGTCGGCTGTGGTGGAGAGTGAAGGGCCGTGCCAGTCACCAGCTCAAGGGAGGGATGGGGGGAGTGGGGTGGTAGTCAAGTACCTGCCAGGATGGGGGTCTACTTGACCACCAGGGACAGATGTTTTCAATATACGGATGAGTCAGGCTAGGAGGGGGACCATGAGATCACCAGGGACAGTTACAGATTATTACACCGGCAGATCAGAGGAAAGGAGGGGGTCCAGTAGATCACCAAAGAGTTGTACCACATACACAGGGGATCGGGATTAGGGAGGGGGACCGCTAGCCACCAGGGAGTTTTTAGGATAGAGACAAGGAATCAAGGATTGGGAGGGGAGGGGCTGCAAGACACAAGAGAATTGACGCAACATTGGTATGGGTGAGGGTGGGGGAGGACCACTGGACAACAGAGAATATATCTATTTTTATTATCGGGCCAGCGATCTGCAGGGAGAGGGACCACTAGACACCAGGGAATATCAGTTTTTATTATCAGGCCAACGATCAGTGGGGGGGGGACACTAGACACCAGGGAATATCTATATTTCATATTGGGATGGTGATCAGCAGGGGGAGGGACCACTGGCCACCAGGGACTTATGATACTGTACATCAGGATGGCAATTGGCAGGGGTGGGGCCACTGGACAACAGGGAAAATCACTATTTTATATCGGGCCAGTGATCAGTGGGGGGGGACCACTGGACACCAGGGACCACTATCTTGGGTGGGGTTTTGCCAGCTACTAGGTTTGCATGGGAGTAAGATGGGATTTCAATCGGCAGTATGTGTGCCGTGCAAGAGAACCAGGCAAAATGGCCTTGTGTGGCACACATTCTCTGAATATTGGATTGTGCCAATATTCAGGTCCCTGCCCCTTAATTTACATTGCATCCCCCTGAATCTTGTCCAGGTGCAAACCCTGTTTGCCCACGCTAACCAAGCTTTTCAATATTGTACATCCACATAACACCCGGTTTGCATGGGCAAACTTGTATTTGCACCCAGGCAATCGTTTGACTATCTGGCCCCTGCAGTTTACATTAACTTTGTTAAAAAATAATCTGTAGTTTATATTTTTGGTAAAATAAAACTACAGTTTCCATTAACTTTTGTAAAAAAAAAAAAAAAGCTCTATTTTCTATTAACTTTTGTAAAAAAAAAAATCTACAGTTTACAGTTTTTATTTAAAAAAACTGCAGCTTATATAAAAAGCACACAGTTTATTTATATATGGAACTCTGTGGACTTAAAAAAATTCTGCACAACGTTTTGGAAGCTGAATGGCAATTCTGCCAGAATTGCACTGGAGTTTATCATTCTGCACACATCTACTAGGTACTACTACACCTACATGAGGCTGTCCAGCTTTGGAAAACTTTAAATAACAACATAAATAAATGTCCTCCCCCCCAATGAGACTTATATTCGTACAAAGAAAACAAGATATGTTCTTAGTCCCGACACCACACGTACTAGGATGAGAGAACTGTTCTTTGGACCTCTGATCCTCTGCAGATCTGGTAATTTAGCCCAAATCCACGCCAATCAGAACTCCAGTATGCTGTGTTTTAAATCTGGCTTTTTTTGTATTTCGTAGTAGTCATTAATAACATATTTATATGACAGTCTCATGTGTACTTAAGTTCTCATCTCAGAAAAGTATGCCCAGCTGGAACAGCTAATCCTACAGTAACTGGGGTTTCCATATTGTTTTAAAATTTTTGTAAGTTTAATGTTATAATAACATTCTAGCACCATGATTACATTGTCAGGTTCTGATTTCATACAGAATTTATCAAAACTAGTCAGAAATCCGGCATGGATTTGGGTCCGGTAAGGGCCAAAATGTTTTGAGGTCCTCCCACACCATAATACACACCATCACCAAGATGTTGTACTATATTCAGCTCTTAGTTACAATCTTCATATAGATTAGAAAGGCGTCTGTACATTGTTAAGGTCCCACTGAGGGCATCACATGCTCATGTACACACACACATACAGTAAACACACACACACACACACACACACACCTCCCTTTCTTTCATACATGGGTAGTCCATTCCAAATGTGAATGGTTTTCCACTATTGCTTACCTGCACCAATGTACTCTCACTAAGGAGGAAAGAAAGAAAAATATGTTGGAAGAGGTGAATCTCACCCAATCAAAGCAACTCTAAAATAATAGTTTAATATTAAACCTGCAAAATTAAATTAAATCAAAGTACCAAAGCTACTGAGAGGCATCAAGCTGCCCTAAACAAAAGCAGGACACCACTACAAATAAAAGATGGCATCTAAGCAAGGCTTTCCTATGTAAATCAGTTTCCTATAAGCTAGGAGCAAATACATTTGAAGTCTGCTTTTTTTTTTATTTTAGTCTTTGGTAACTAAGTAAGGCCCACTAGGCACAAGTACCTGTTTTTAGAGGTGACCTAGGAGCACTGGGGAGGTTAAGGACTTGCTCAGAGTCACACAGTATGCAAATGGAGATTGTGGGAATCAAACCCAGGTCTGCTGGATGTACCGAGCTCATTCACAGCTTGTTACTCTAACGTCTAAGCCATACTGCCAGTTTTATTGTTATAGTGAGCTGAAAAAAGTGACAGAATTTAAATGCTGATCAAAAAGTAGGACAATATGTAGAATGCCTAAGTGATACAAGGGAGATACTTTCCAGTTGTGGCAGTTTCCGTAAAAACACATATATTCAAAAGTTTCAAACCCAGAATAAAGCATCACAGGTATGCAAATCCATGTGTATGAGTTAGAGGGCATGTGTATGTGTTTCGGGGGAGGGGGGTGTAGGCTGACTAGGAAATAGTTCAATGGTGCTACATTCTGCTTTCCATGTCACTACTCAGACCTCACTGCAGCTGACTCCTGCGCACTAAATGCAACATTAATAATTAAATACTGAAAAGCATCATCACATGCAAATCCATGATGGGGGGAGGAGCTGACTAGAAAATGTCTAAACGTTCTGTACTAAAGTCCACTAGAATAGGATGCAGAGTGCTAGTGTGAGAAGACAAGCTTCAGCATTCACTTCGCTGTTCTCACTCCAGCTGAAGGTGCATGAAACCACTCGTTTTCAGCAACGAGTGGCTCTGAGGGACATACTAACACATAAACAATGCAAAATACCATTTTCACATCACTTTTTATTCAGGTACAGTTACATATGAATCATTTAGACTGATGTATATTGTTTCTGTAAATGGGAACATTATAAACAGCTGTCAATAAAAAAAATACCGCCAACAGCTTAATCTGGTTCAAGTTCAGTTAGCATTCATCTGTATCCCCCTCCCCCGGGTCGTGCCTGAAAATAGGCAGGATTTGTCTAGTGCACTTACCCAGTCAACAAAAACTAAATAAATAAATTAGAAATTATTTCCTGTCCTCTTTAAGAAGAAAGAACACTATGTAGGATACACATATGATACAGAAAGGCAGATGCTTTCCAGTTTGTGTTGTTTGTGCAAACACACTGTAACATAAATGTCTAATGTAACCCCCCCCCCACCCCATGCCTAGGGGCATAAACTTCTTTCGCAGATGGTCCAGGGCAATGGAAAGGGGTACCCTCCTGCACTAACATCAAGACCAATGCACTTCAAAACAAGGCAGAAAAATGGTATCCTACCTTTCTGGTGTCTTCAATACTCGTGCCTCTCACGTTTACCCTCAGAGTCAGGTTTTCGTCCTGAAGGCCGCACACCGGACCAGGAACTCCACACTGTACCTCTACTGTCTTCAGAGCCTCCCTGAGCCCCTCAGACCCTCCACAGGTGGGATGAAACTGTATCTGGAAGGCAACTCATGAGAAATTAATTTGACTACATTTAGGGGAAAAGAAGGATTTCATTTCCCCTGCTTCCCCCTCTCAGTTTAAATAATGCACATCACTACTATTTCCTCCCAAACTTTTTATTTTCTTGCTCCTGCACTGCAAATGATTCCCAGCAATACAGGGGTCACATCTTCATTTTATAAGTAGATAATGCAGCTCCATGGAACTAATTCAGTTTTTTACATGTACTGGATGGACATTTTAAAGCAGGAGAATGATGACTCTTAAAGCAGTACAAGCAGGGAATATTCATTCTCTCTCTCTCTCTTTTCTCTCTCTCTCTCTCTCTCTGTCTCTCTCTCTCTCTCTCATGCTTCAACCAAGACCTATTTGAGACTCAGATCCCTGCAATCTCCTGGCTTCTCTGGATCTGGTAATCCAAATGTTTTTTCTTCCTTGCTCCCAGGTTACCCACTCACTGGCATTGGTCACCCCCCAAACACTGGCATGAGAAAGTGGGCTGTTTCCCCTACCTGGACCCCTGGGCACTGGCCCAAGCCACAAGAAAACACCAGGATTTTTCCTGGCGACCCAGGCCCCGTAACCCACAGTTTGGCACTGTAAGCAGTGCTATTTCAGCACCTGCCACCTTCCCTCGGCTCAGCCTCTCCTTGGCCCCACTGCTGCAGTGGCCCCAAAACCCAGCCCTGCTCCAGTAATACTGGCCCCAAGCTACGGGCTGTACTGTCTCCTACCGATAGCCCAAATGCTCTGGCTTCTGCTGTCCAGACTCCTATGGGGGTCCCAGCCAAGTCCATGTCCACTTTATGTCTCCTGGGCTTGCATTAAGCTCCAACATGAGGGCTAACCTCCAAGGCCTGCCATTATGGCCTGTGACACACCCGGACCTCAATGTTCTGGTGCCCCCCAGACTTGTCCCTCCAAAACAGGCCCACATCTTGGGTGAAGGGCCACCTGGCTCCTTCTACACCCCAGGCCACCCTGCCACACTGGGTACAAGGGGAGCCACTGCCACCGGCTTCCCTCCTGCAGGGGCCCTGCCACTGCCCCCACAGCCCTGGCAACCTGGCAACACCTTACAGGGGTCTCTAGGGCTCCTAACTCTTTCTGTCCTACAAACCACCTATATTCCCTGCCCCCAAATGATGCAGGAACTGGCTACTCATTCTTCCCCCCCATGGAGTTCCATATCCGCACTCCTCGTCAACCACGGCACTGCCCAAAGCCATCCTGACTGTACTGTTGGGGGTGTCCCCCACTGGCCCTCCTGGACCACTGAGCTCCCTCACTTGCCCACATAATTTCTGCTTTTTTCTCTGCACTTCCAGCCACACCCCTCCAGCCCCAGGCCTAATGCCTGGGCTGGAAAAGGCCCAGATACTTCCTGTCTGTTCCCTTACATAATCCCTCAAGCCTACTCTCTGCTGCCACCTTGAGGCATCCAGCAGCCAATTTCCCCCAGAGCACTAACCCATTCCCTAGCTCGGGGGAGGGGGGGTGGGAGGGGGAAAGGGATGCCTAAAATGGTAATATAAGCCCCTCTTTTAAGGGGGCTTACATTAACATAGATGTGGCATACTGTTATTTGGGCATACCTGTTATATAGTTGTGAAATATAGCTTGACGCAGTCCTCTCAGGTAGTTAGTAAAGGTTAAAGTATTTTCTTAAGGGCATAGCATTCAGACATATTCAGATTAACAGCAGAGTACACCTGGGATGAGTAGATTTCTCTCTGTGAGTGAATATGAGATTAATTTTGATTAGTAGCTTGAGAGTGCCTCCTTATCATATGAAAGGGATTGCCTGCAGAAAAATATGTTTCCATGGGCCCCCTGTGGTGTTGATGCCATGTTGAAAACGCAGAAGCAGCTTGGGGTATTGTGGGTAGCCTCAAATACACAGCCATCATTTAGGGCTCTATGTATCAGACTCAGAATGGGTTTGGCCCACCTCTTGAGCAAGGGGGCAATGGTAGGCTGACCTCTGTAACTGAGAGGATGACACATATTAGTATGTGGACTGGCTCAGAGAGGGATAGCTTGTAGCTAGCAAGAGTACAGAGGGCAGGTTTCACTTGGCACATAAGGATATCAGATACCTTCTGGAAAAGGGGACTCTAAGTTGAAATATCACCTTCTGTGTGTGTAACTTAAAGTCCTGTAAGTGTGTACGGTGCTGCAGTTCTTAATATGAGACAAGAGAGTCGCTTTTCTTTGTGCAAGCTGTCTGTTTGAACTTTTTAAATTTTGCATCCCCTAGTGTGTTTTATCCATTTGGCATGTTACTGTATATTCTGTAACTTAACTGTGTCACTATTAAATATTTACATATTTAATATTCTCTGTGACAGTACAGTGTTTTTGGTGCAGGTAAAATTATTGTTGTTGAAAAATCTGATGTTCTGCTACCGAGGAGCATGATTACCAAGGTATAAAAGTAACCTTGTCTGATACAGAGCAAGTGAGAGGTTCCTGGGACGATTAAAAGGGTGATTTCTGTGCCTAAAATAAAGGCCTTGTACTGGGTGAGCAGTGGCCAATGATGGGGTGAGAATCAAAGAGAGATATCCTAATATTCAGCCAGGTAGTGGCAGCATTGAACTACAAGTAGCCATCCAGGTGTGTGGTGGCTCTTGTGTTTGAGACTGAGAAACCAGTGGCAAGGGCCTAGATCATTGTGACTTACACATATACAGTATTCAAAAGCCCTAAATCCATCACAAAGCCTCTTGGGTATGGAAATCTGTGTGTATGTATATTTCAACTGGTACTACATTCTGCTAGATATGTCACTACTCAGAACTTACTACAGCCAACTCACACAGTAAATGTAACAATAATCTTTAAAGACTACAAAAAAAATATATGGATGACTAGAAGAGGCAAAGCAAGCATAGATTTCCACCTAAGAAATATGCTACCTGCAGCTGTTTATAAAGGCTCACCATGATATGACCTGCTGAAATGTAGCATCTCATTTACAAAGGGGTCCTGGAAGACATTAACATAGGTAGAGAGATAGCAGTACAGCATGAGCACCTCCTGGGGGGATTTTAGTATGATATGGGATGTTATGGGTGACAATGTAATATTCCCCCCCCCACAGCCAAGCACAGATAGGCCCTAGAGAGTTGGGAGGTGGGTGGTTCTGCACAGAAACACTTTACCCCCAGTGCTGAATAGAGTGTGCTATCCACCCCACATCACCACCCCAGCATGCACTCTCCCTAGCTGTAGCTCTCTGGGCTGTACAGCTTACAGTAGGTCTGCCCGTGGATTTTCTCCTGCCTTGGAGCCCATTGTGGGGGTTGTGATCCAGCAGTGACTGTCTGTACCAGAACCAAGAGGGTGAAGTGACCTGCAAGACTGAAGGGCAAGTCAGGAGAACAGGCTGATACACTCAGAAAAGTAATAACAATAATAAGAAGAAATTACAATGACAAAAAGTTTCTTTATTGAAGAATGGGATGATGTAACAAGCCACTTGAGTCATGGCTCATTTACAATAATGTCCCTCATTTACATATAATAAAATGTAACCACAAACAGCATAGTACATATTAATAAAATTATACAGAACAAGAATGATGTACAAGTACACCAAATAACAGAAGGAGAGATGAAGGAGCTGAGGAGGTGATTCAATAAATTCATTCAATCCACTTTTGATGAAATGTTTGCACTGCTGAAACATTTTAACAGAATGTCTGCAAGCTTAGCGGCACAGTATAGAGCCTGATTTTTTATGGATTTAGTTCCTGTTAACCAGTTTGGTGCACTAGATAATAAATAACTATTTTCAGGCATGGCTCGACCCAGGATTTCAAGAATGAATGACCTTTTCTGAAGATTTTTCTATAAATGCTTCAACTGACTTTCTGAAGTCAATGTTTCTTTCTGAGGAACATCTTTTCTTCAAGATATAAATGCTCTTCATGCTTTTGAAAGACACATAATACAAGCGTATTGTCTTAATAGGGTCATGCTAACTGCAGCGTTCCGCAATGATTAAAACCATATGCTTAGCATGTGCCTTAATATATTCTACTATAGACAAAAGAGGGCCTGTTCAGAGTTCACCCAGCCTGTACACTGTGCAATGACTTGTATCTACACACTCTGATTGCAAATGTATGGATTCTTCTATATACAACATTTGAATAGGTAGCACTGGTGCCTCAGAAAACCTTTGAAAATATAAAACAATGTAGGCATCCCCCCTAGCTGCACAAAAACAGTTCCTTTGTCACTAACCTATAGCTGCTCCTGCTGCTTGTCTACACCTGGGGCCCAATTGTCAAAATATAATTTTTGCTGTAAGTTTAGAGTGCGTCAGAAATATGCCATGCTGGATTTGTGGCAAAGAAATGGGATTTTCCATCCTCTGCTTCAGTTAAATGCCCACTAGACCACATTTCCATGGTCTAGCATGTGTCAATGCTGGGACTTCTTGCATCCATCTCATAACAGCTTGCTGCAATTCTTAGTTGCAAGATGGTGCAAAGCAAGGCCAAGTGCTATAAATGCTTCTGATAATAGAGCATCAGGGGCTCGATATTCAAAAATACACAAAACAGAGCGCAAAAATTTGCCCTCCACTTAGTGATAGCCCTGGTGCCCAAAGAAGCTATGTTTAGTAGAATAGCACACTGGTGCTATTTGTCTCAATATAGGGCCATGTCAGCCCAGTACTAAGCCATTTAGTGCTGCCTCAATATGGCTGCTAAAATACGCCACCACAATGGCTTGCACCGAAGCGCAATTCGCAATATTCAAATGGACCCATGCAAATGAGCCCATTGGGCATGCAGGGTGCTAAGGGTCCATTTGCATTCCCATTATGGGCTCATTTGCATGGGTAGCCTGGAAATGTAGTGCAGAGCAGCCCCCCAAGTGTCCGGTCCCAAACATTGAGCTATCCCTGGTGCTAGTGGTCACCCCCCCAACCCAATGCCTTGCCAGAGTAATAAAAGAAGAGTCTCACTGGTGTCCAGTGGTCCCTCTCCCCACCTGATCCCCTTACCCATACCAATGACAGCCCACCCCAGTTTGACAATCTCCCCTCCAGCGATCGCCGGACCACAACTGATGTGTAGGATGCCTGTGTCATGTAATGCCCCAACAATACAGCTCCAGCCCATTCCCGAATAGTGACAATCCGAACCCCCCCCAGCCCATGTCTCGTTGGTGTCTTGGGGCCCCCTTCCCTCCCGACACACCAGGAACCCACCCTCCAGGTCACCCTTACCTGAATCTCAGTGCTGTGGTGAAGCACCAGCAAGCAACCCAGCCCTCCACACACCACCTCGGCCTCCAGCCATCTGACAGAAGCAGAGAATGCCCTGCTTATTTATAGGACACTGTATTTTAAGCAATGCACTCCCAGCTCAGACATGCCTTGAGCACTAGACTTGGCTGGAACTATAAAATGCCTCAGCCACATGGCCTTGATAAACTCCTCCTGTCCCCACAGAGCAGGCCCTTGCAGGCATCTGCAGTATATCAGAGGATTCTCGCACTCCACAGCCTCTGTCTGGATTCCCTGTGACACCTGGAGTAGAGAGCTGGGCCTAGAAATCCCACCAGCCACCTGGGAGAAATGCTGGGTCAATTCAGGTACCTTGATAAGGACACATGGAGCCGATTTACCCAGTTCAAGATTCTCCACCTCTGGTACAGGACCCCACCAACCACTGCATAAATGGGGCCTCCTGGGCACGGATTGGTGTTGGCGATGGCATGAGGCAGTAGGTCATATTACTATTTATTTATTTATTTATTTATTGAAAATGTTTCACCAGGAAAGGCACACTGAGCAAAAAGATGCTCATCTCACGGTGCGACCGGGGGGTTACACAGGAGACAGCTATACATACAGTAGTTGAACTTACAGTAGCACAATATGGATAATGCACATAGTTGGGAGGGATTACATTTGAATATAATACATGGCAAAGCAGTACAGCACAGCAAATACAGGTTGTACAAATCATGGTTACCTGGCAGGGTAAGAGCAGTACAGAACATGATCATAGGGCATAGTATACAAAGTATGGGTATACATCGAGGCAACACAAGAAATACATAAGTGCCAGTTTATAGAACAGAGGTAGTAGTAGCAGAACTTGAGCCAGTGGCAGAAGTTGAGCTACAGGGAGAAGCAATCAAGTAGGAAGGAAGGATTTGGAGAGCAAGAGGGGGGTGGAGTAGGAGGGGAGGAAGTGTAGATGTATAGTGGAGGTTAGGTGAGAGGGAGGGAGGGGCTGGGAGCTGGAGTGGGGGAGGGAGGAAATGGAGTGGGAAGAGTAGGTAATAGAGAGGATAGTCGTAGGGTGGTATATAAGCCAGACAATTGGGCTATGGCCGGGCCGCTGGTCAGGCGTGAGAGGGCGGAGCAGGGGAGGAGGAGCTAAACGGGAGGGTGGTCAGGGCAGTAGCAATTAGGGTGCAAGGAAGTTACAGGGCATAGGAAAGGGAGAGTTTGGATGAAGAGTGATGGATCTGGGTGGCAGGCTGCTCCAGAGTTTAGGGAAGAGGTAGAGAATGCAGATTGGCCAGTGGTGGTCCTACAGTGAGGATGAATAGTAATCTAGGGTCACGGACCTGAGGATGTAGTGAGGAGTGGAGTGGGGGATAGGGCGGATCACGAGATAGGGTGGGAGGGACCGAGGCAGAAGTTAGAAGTGATTTTGCGATAGAGTTAGGCGGCGGTTACTCAGAGAAGGTAGGGACAGGGAGCGATAAAGCAAGCAGTGATGTGATCGTGGGGGCATCGAGGCAAAGCGGCAGAAAGCATTAAGAGGGGTCTAGTCTGGCTAGGGTGGTCTGTGCTGACTGAGCTGTAAACTACATCACAGTAATGAAGGAAGGTAGAATCATTTTCTGAACAATTTCACGCCTGACAGGAGGTGGGAGACTAGTGCGGTTTCTATAGAGGGCACCAAGTTTGGGGCGTAATTTGGAAATGATGGCATCGACGTGAATGATAAAGGAGAGGTGGCGATCAAGCCAAACCCCGAGATACCTGAAGGAGGGAACTTCTTCGAGGACAGTGTTATTTAGGGTGTGGAATCTCAGAGGGGAGGAGAGTTTGGACAGGCGCTGTCTGGTGCCAAAAGTCATAGAGTTGGTTTTCTTAGCATTTAGGGAGAGTTGGCTGCTATTGAACCAGTGTTGGATTTTGCAGAAGTCGGTTTGAAGTTTGGAGGTGACTTCTTCAGGGGTCCGGCCGGAGGTGAAGAGGACTGTGTCGTCTGCATACATGTGGATGGCGGAGGAGGAGCAGGAGTTTGGCAGGTCATTTAGTAGGATGGAGAAGAGGATGGGGCCGAGCACTGAGCCTTGGGGTACACCAGTGGTGATGGGGGGAGGGAGATATGGTCAGATATTTTAGTTGATTGGGTTCTATGTTGCTTGGGTGGGCACTGAGCCAGTTTACGGTGGATTCAGCTAAGCCAGCTCCAGCAGGATAGTAGGAGAGAATGGGATACGGTGTTGAATGCTTTTGAGAGGTCAGTGAAGATAGCAGCAGTGATAAGCCCTTTGTCCATCCCAGTGAGGATGTGGTCTGTGAGTCTGAGCAGGGAGGAGGTAGTGGAGTGGTGTTTTCTGAACCCGGACTGGAAGGGGGTGAAGAAGTTAGTTTCAGCGCGGAAATGGGAGAGTTGGGATAGCACAAGGTGTTTCTTGGAGTTTTGCGAGGGTGGGAAGGAGGGAGATGGGGCGGTAGTTGGATGTGGAGGTATTGTCACCGCCTGTAGGGAGGAGTAGAACAGTGGTATGCTTCCATACAGAGGGGAGTGACTCGGTACTGAAGGAAAGGTTTAGTAGGGCTGCGAGGGGGTAGCGATGGCGGGAGCAGATAGGAAGAGGAGTTTGTTGTCAAGGCCATCAGGGGATTTGCCTTTGATGGGGTCTAGGGCGCGAAGGGCATCTAAGGTATCAGTGGGGGAAATGTGTCTAAAGGAGAAGGAGTTAAAGCCAGATGATTTGGGAGTTAGGGGCTGAGGAGATGGAGTGATAGCAGGTGGGAGGGCTTCAAGGAGGGCCTGGGCATAGGTAGTGAAATAGGAATTAAACTCGGAGGCGACTTCCAGGGATCAGAAGGAGAGTACCTTGGGCAAGGAGAGGAGGAGGGTTGGCTGTTTGGGGAGAAAAGGAGTTAATGACTTTCCAGAAGTTGGAAGGTCTTCAAGGTTTGCATTAAGTGTGTTTATAAGTTTTCAGACTTAGCTAGGCAGGTGGCCTTGATGCACCTGTTAAAGACATGCGATAGGAGGTATGGTCACCTGGGAGGGAGAGGATTTATGAATCAGAGGCCTTATCATGGGCTTGTTGGCAAGCAATCAGTTCAGGGGTGATCCAGGGTAGGTGGGAACCATGGACTCTAGTCCGGCGAGGGGGGGCGTGTTTGTCCCAGGCGGAGAGGAAGGTGTTGCGAAAGTGCATAAGGGCCGAATCCATATTGGAGCGGCTTGCATTTGGGACCCAGTTAGAGTGGTGAAGATCGTCCAAGAGGGGAGAGAGGTTGAGGGATTTGTAAGAACGCTGGAATATAAATTTGGGGGGGTTTAATTCTGTGGATTTTGCGGACTAAGTAGATTAGGTAGTGGTCACTAATGGAATCAGGGAGAAGTCCTGAGCTGACGACACGGTGTGGGTGGGAGGTAAGCGCCCAGTCGAGGAGTGAGTGATTACCAGACTTAGGGTTAGAGTGAGTAGGTTCAGTAATGGTTTGGCTGAGGTTAAGAGCAGTTAACTCGGTTTGGGATTTGTTAAACGTGGGTGCTAGCCAATTATGGTTAAAATCACCCATAGCGTATAATTCACCCGATTGGGAAAGGGAAGAGAGCTGGCCCAGAAGGTCGGTGACTATTGTGATTGTCGTGCCTGGGCTGCAGTAAATGCCAGCCACAAAGATGGGTAGTGAGGAGGGGAGGGACAGTTTTACCATCAGAAGCTCGTATGCTTTGGGTACAGTTTTTGTAACGGAGAAAGTGAAGTGAAGGGCAGATTTGATGTAGATAGCCACCCCACCGCCTCTGGAGGGCCGGTCTTGCCGTATGATGTTGAACCCTGGAATAGCGAAGTTATTATCAGGTAGGCTAGGTTTTAGCCAGGTCTCAGAAAGGATAATTATATCCGGGGTGTGGAGCGTGGCTAGGACCTGGAGCTGATCGAGCTTTGGGGCTAAGCTCCGAATATTTAGGTGGAGAAGGCGCAGGCCCCGAGGGAGTGAGTGAGGGTGGGAGACGGAGTTAGCTCTGGCTAAGGGGTTTGATATGGGGTGGGCAGGGCCTGGAGTATGGGTTGGGCTGGGGTTAGGGTGTATATCCCCTGCCGCCAGAAGGAGTAGTGCAATGGTAAGGTGGCAGCATAGCATGTGTAGGGGCCGGGATTTGGTCATGCGGCAGGAGGGGGCAGTAATAGAGGGGGGTGGATGAGGGGAGCAGGTGCAGGAGTGGGAGAGAAAGGCAAGGAGGCAACCAAAGGAATAGGCCGAGGAGGAAGAGGGAGTGGGGTAATGGGACCAGGAGATATCTGGGAGGGAAGCAGTGGACTTGTATGGGGCAAAAGAAGGGAGTGACAGGGAGGATGGTGAGGGTGGTGGCGAAGGGTAGGGACACTGAGGGGGGGTAGATGTCGGGAGGGATAGTAAAATGGGGAAGAGCGGTATACCAGGGTTATAGAAGGGTGACATTATACCAGGTTTAGGAAGAGGTGACCAAACAAAATACCCTGTAAATGCAGGGTAGGGAGTTACAAGTGTCTTAAATGCCCTTCAGATAGCGTAGATACCACTTTGGAGTGGTGGTACTGTCCTGGACTCAGGTGGACAGGGTGCAGGGTTCGAGACTCTGGTAGGGCAGTAGTGCTTGGGCTTACTAAGCACAGGGATCCTGGTGCTAGGTGGCTTGCAGTGGGCTATGAGTGGGCCACAAATAGGGGTTGAAATAACGACTCCTAGTGGACACTGGGGTAAGTGGCAGGCTGTGAGAGGAGGGAGTCAAAGGACAAGGTGGTGTATAGAGTTAGCCAGATGGCTGGGGGAGGGAGGGGTGTGGGCAGAGGCAGGGGATTAGTGAAGGGAGAGAAGTGGCCTAGGCAGGTAGAGAGGTAAACAGAAGTGGGGGTAACTACAGGTAGAGGGGTGTAGGAGCGAAGAACAGAGGGTCCCTCTAGTGGCAAGTAGGTATAACCTGCTAATGGAGAAATGGGGACTTTGTTAAATGAGTGACAGGAAGTGATGTCACTAGAAAGAGCCTATAAAGGAAATGCCAGGACGGGTGGGCGGGGCAGTCGACGTGCACAGCGTGTCGACAGGCTATCCCCCTTCACAAGGGTGCTGCAATTGGGAGGTAGCTTATTACCTCCTAACACCCACGTGTTGTGTGCTCCGCGCCCTGGGAGGGAGTTCAGGTATACTTTGAGATTATCCCATCCTCCAGGAATACTGGACTGGAGTGCAGACAGTACAAGGCAATGTATTCCACCAGAAAAGTACTCACAGCCCCACAATGACCTTATTAGGCCTACCAAACATGGGGCTTCACTCCAACGATCGCCCACCTGTGTCTGAATAGGTTGAAAGGGTCTCTGATTCCAGCCAACCAAACAATTCTTCGACACTGAAAAAAAAAGACACCACCACAGATCTCGGAATGGTTGGTCGAACTCGATAAATTTGCCAGTTTTGAAAGAGTCCACTACAGCCAGCTTAATGAGGAGGATATTTATATAGCCCTGTGGGGACCATACCTGCTCACTTCTCACTGCAAAATCGCTCTGGGGTACTACATGACACCCTATTTGGGAACCCATCTTCAGGTAACAGGGGCACTCTCCACCCTCCTGCCCTTGCCATAGATCTGCTATATCAGCACTCTTTCCACACTACATAAATGGCTGCCACGCCACTTACGCCACTCAAGACATGGCACCTGAGGGACTCAGCCCATTCATAGCTCATTTCAGTCCATCCTGCAACATGTTGTATTGATCCTTACCTTCACACCTTCTCATTCAATGTTAGGTATGTCACCCTCTAGTTTGGCTTAACCATTCCCCTTACAGTAGACGTCTCTTCCTCCCTCCCTGGCCCTACTCCCTGACTGTGAATATCACCTATCTATTCTTCTGGTACCCCATTGCAGATTGTAATGTCTCTTTGATTCATAGCTAGTGTCACTCACTGATCTGTTAGGATATTGCTGTAGTTGTAATAGAATACTCTGGTCCTCACAATGTACTTTACTGCATGTTCTGTAATGTTGGGATTAAGTTATTTGTACTGTTCCTTTTCATTACCTTAGAGTTGGGCCAATAAAATTTTAATTACAAAAAAAAAAAAATAGTATAAGAACATCAGGGCAGACTTGATGGACTCATGGAGCTAAATTCAGAAAGTTCCCCTGAAGACAGCAAGGTGAGGCTTGCACCAAAAATTGTGCCAGAAGCAATTCACAAAAACAGCCTGTGTCAAATGCAGGCTGTATGCGCCAGAGTGGACTTGTACCAGCCTTGCGCCACAAAATGGGCTATGGCATGGCACTAGGGGGCTTGCGACAGACGCAGGCTGCCATATCCCTCAAGCCGGGATTCTCAAAACCCTCCCAGAGGGTATATTTCTAAGTATGGTTAGACCTGCCAGAGCTGGTCTAAGGGTACATAGAAGTGTATCCTCTGGGAGGGTTAGACACCTGTACCAATGTGCCGTGGTCCTATGTATAAAAACAATCATGTCCTTGGTGGCTTGCAGACCCCCTCTAGCCCCAATCTGCCCATAGAATAAAATATATAGCCCTGGTGGTCTAGCAGACCCCCCCACAACCAATCCTCATTTAGTACAAAGTAATCACATCCCTGCTGGTCTAGTGGACCCCCCCCAAATCCCCATTTATTGAAAACTAAATCACATCCCTGGTGGTCTAGTAGAACTGTTCCCCCGCCCCGATCCATATTTATTTATTTTTTTGGGGGGGGACTATTTTTCTCACCATCCTACCGGCTGCCACCTTCAGCCTGACCATCTCACCAGCCCCGACATCCCAGAATAACCGGGACTTACCTTATGCCAGGCCCGGGAGCGGAGCCTGCGGAGGGTCAGGCATCATCCTGCGGCAGGAGGATCCATTTTCCATTTTTCTCCTCAATTACACCGGGGTACCAGGAGTAGAGACACATGCAAATGGAGGTGAGCATGTGTACTACAGCCCCGTTAACAGCCCCTTCTGCCCACCTGATGGCCTAGTGCTCCCTTTAGCCTGCGCTGCCCCCTGGCCTCCACTGTGAGGCAGTCAAGAGCTGAGGGATACCACTTTCCCTCCCTGGAGAGGAGAGCTGCCTCTCGGTGGCTCCATCCAGCTCTGTGCCCTCCCCCCCCGACCTCTGACAGCCCATGATCGTTCCCGAACACAGGTCACATGGTGCGAAGTAAGGTATCCAGCACCTCAGCCCTCAGCATCACCAGGCCAGCTATTATATTTATTGAAAAATAAATCCCATCCCTGGTGGTCTAGTGGACCCCCCACCCCCGATCTGCCTATAGAATAAAATATATTTCCCTGGCAGTCGAGTGGACCCCAACCCCAGCAGGCAGTGCTCCACCACCTCACTCCCCCCATTCCATTTCTGAGCCAGTGACCAGCACAGCCCTCTGCTCACCACCACAGCTGGCTACAGACTGAGCTTTCAATGAGTGTGTACTATATACAGTACGTGCCCATTGATTGGCAGCTGACCTGAGCTGTCAGTCAGTGAGCATGTACTGTATACAGTATGCGTTCATTGAAAGCTCAGTCGGCGGCCAGCCATGGTGGTGAGTGGAGGGCTGTGCTGGTCACCAGCTCAGGGATGGGAAGGGGGAGTGGGGTGGTGGGGCACTGCATGCCAGGGTGGGGGGGTGCTAGACCATCAGGGAAATATATTTTATTCTCTGGGCAGATTGGGGCTGGGGCAGGGGGCTGCTAGACCACCAGGGAAATATGTTTTATTCCATGGACAGATCGGGGTGGAGGACCAGCTAGACCACCAGGGACGTGATTTATTTTTCAGTAAATGGAGACTGAGGTGGGGGGTCCGATAGACTATGAGGGACATGATTTTTTTTGTACTAAATGGGGAGTCAGGTGGGGGGGCTGCTAGACCACCAGGGATGTGATTTCATTTTCAATACATGGGGATCGGAGGGTCTGCTAGACCACCAGGAATGTGATTTTGTTCTGTACTAAATGGGGAGTGGGGTGGGGGGGCTGCTAGACCACCAGAGATATGATTTCATTTTCAATACATGGGGATCAGAGGGGTCTGCTAGACCACCAGGGATGTGATTTTGTTCTGTACCAAATGGGGATTGGGGTAGGGGGATCTGCTAGACTACCAGGGACTGTTGTCCATGGTGCTGTTGCCGCATGGCCACCCCACAGCTTGTGGCACATCTTCCAGATGTGCTGTCTGTTTAGCACAGGGCCACAGTTGCCACAAGCCATGGGACTTTGCCACTAGGACCCTACCTGATAGTGAATCAGGTGCAGGGTCCTTGGCATGCCGGCAACTGATGCAAGCTGCCTTTGGTGCAGCTTACGCCGACTTTTGTGAATCAAGCCCATAGTCTTTTTCTCTGTCCATGGCTATCTACAGTGTATATCTATGTAGTTACTGCATGCATGTATAAAACACAAAGCTTTATTTTACAACTTTATCAGGAGATAGTCTTCAGTGACAGCTTCTTGTTGACGGAAGCGTGATTTGCCTCTTGTCTTGCACTCCTGCATGTTTGCTTGTACAGTATATTGAAAACCTTTTCATATAAGTCATCAAGAAATTAGAAAAATATGATGATTAAGCAGGGATCTGTTCCATATCTGCAGAGGAAGGGCTAACATATGCATGAATGTAAATGTGTTATTCTTTTCCTCCACAGTTTGCAATACGGAACCGGTGGAGACATCGCTCTAGCAGACATCCAAAGAGGGAGCACTGGCTTGACTGGGCAGTGGAAAAATATCCGGTAATACAACATTACAATGAACATTTAAGGAATCCAACCCTCATGACGTATGGGACATACATGTCACTGAATGTTTGAAAAGCTACAATTATTACGTAATCTTCATAGGTCATTTATTTTTCATTTATTTGTTTTACCAGGAAAAAATCTCCATTGAGCAATGCTCCTTTGCAAGGAGGTCCTGGTTAGGACAGTCATGTAGTACAGAGTTAATGCAATGAGAACAGCATCTGTCATGCATACGTGGTACAAAGATGTGACAGGCATACAGAAATTATAGAAATAATAGACATCAGAGCAATCTTTCCAAATCTTAATCCGCATGGTATGTTGAAGGGGACAATTAAATGTTAAGTGAGCAAAAATATAGTACATAATGCTTACAAGCCTCGATGTATTTCTTATAGTGTATTTTACTGAACTGCACAAGTACAAACAGCTATAGATTGAACTGCAAGAACATTTCTTAATTAGTAGCCAAGTGCTGTACTACATTTTGAAGTATTAAAGTTTTAGAAAGAGAAACCTGGCTTGAAAGCCACCTAAACTCAGAGACTATTTACTGGACACAGGGACGTTAAGTCTGCATGTCTTAAAGTCCATGGAAAGCTCTTTCAAATGAGATATTATGTTTACCGTAGTAGTACAGTAATATTCATGTGCAGATCAGCCATAAATTAAAACAAGGCAGCTGCCACGTAATGTTAAGTTGAGACAGGAACTGATATCATGGGAGGTCTAGCTGTGCCTAAAGAACAGGGCCGGATTATCAAGCTGCCCAGAGACTAAGTTCCACACTGCAACCACAGGTGCAGGAAAAAAAATCTCTACACCGCTATTTCAGTTTTCTGCACAGGCAGTTTGCGCAGCTGTGGGGGGCTACTACTAGCCCGCTTCAGGTTATCATGGGTATCCCAATGGCTCTCTGTTTGAAACACACTAGAGTTAGCCATATGGGTCGTGCAGGAAGCCTATGTGGATGTGGTTTTGTCTGACTGTGGGGTTTGGCAGCACCCGCAGAACATGCTTTCATCCTATGGGGATGCTACCTCTGGTACTACCAGATGTCACATTTTGGCACAGCTCAAAAACAGCTGCAAGCTGCCAAAAATTGCAGAGTCAGTTGCAAAATGGCATTTTGATGGAAAATCATTGTGCATTACTCCCTTGTGCAGCTCATTCATAAAACCACCAATGACATCACGCAGTATCGGCACTGTCCATAGTTAGCCCAGACAGAAACACCACTTCAGCACACAGCAGCAGTTGGACACAGAAAAAGATATAAGGTACTGACCACCCTGCATGAATGACACCCAGTGTTTATGCTTCTCTAGCCTGCTACTGAGTAGAGTCTAAACATAAGAACTGTAACACATTTGCCAATGATCTTTAAACAATCGTGAAACAACTACAAAGGGGAGAGGTGAGTGGGAAAAGACTGGGATGAGGAGAGGTGGCAACCAAGTGACTAGTCCTGGCCATCTGGGGAGAGCTAAAGGGTTTATTAAATTTTTTTTTTAATTTAAGACACACACCCCCTCCAAACCCCCAGTCTATAATTTCCAGGGTGAGAGAAAGGAACGCTTCAGTGCTTGCTTGCTCAGTGACCCCTTTCCTAATCCTTGGCATGCATACTATTTATGTATTATATTTAAGCAATAACAACTAAGAATCCAGTCATTTTCGAAGGATTAATGACCAGTTGGGGAGATGGGTAGTCCGAGATGCAGCCGAGGGCCACCTCCCTCCAGCTGGTCATTAATCCAAGGGAATGACCAACTCCGAGGTTGTTATTGCAATTATAAGTCTAATCGCAGTAGCAACTTCATTGTTGCTGTGTTCTTTTAGTTTCAAATAGGTTTTAGCTATGTGGCATGAGCCATACATGCCACACAGTGTCAGATGGCAGCTGGATCAGTCATTTCTAAGACAGCAATGAACAAACCAGTAGCCAATCAGGAGCCTCGCTAGGTTCATGAATAATTAATTAGACTTATTTATTTGATGTCATTGTTCTCTGTTGTTTCATTATTGTGAAGTGCTCTGAGCCTTTGTATGGGGCACAAAACAAATAAAATTGCCTTGCCTTGCCATACTTGATCCATTGATTGACTAAGACTCCCAAGCGTTAGCCAATACTCCTTGGCCCAACTCCTTTACCATTGTAACTTGTTATATTCCTACCATGTTTACCCTGTAATGTATCTATGTGACACATGTTATGTATCTTGTTGCATTCAATCCCCTGTAATAATCTATGTAATCCTCGGGTCGCCCCTGAAAAAGGGACTCTTGGGGCCCAGTGTGCTCACCCAATTATCAAAATTTAATAAATAATAAATAAAGAATGTGCTTGGGAGAAAGGGGAGAGAGCTGGCAATATAACCCATCAGAATTATCAAAGCTGCTGACAGCCTCACACACTCCATTCCTCCAGGGCACTTAGTCTGTCAATGAAACTGGTGTGCATGCTGCAAGTTATGGAAGAAGCAACTGTGCTAGACTGGCATTCCTCTCTCTGCCCCCCAAACCCAAGGGTCAGTAAATAAAGAATTTGGGGGTTGGGTTAGGGAAGGGATCTGTGTAATAATTACTCATGTTAGTGGCCAGCCCACCAGTGCAGCAGTAGCGCTACTGCTTGTGACGCTGACGACCTGGGTTCAGAAGTGAGCCTGAGACATCAGATGGCTGGCCGAGGGGAGAAGGTTAAAGCATCCAATGGACTGCTCACCTTCTCCTGGGAGGGAGGGAGGGTGGAGTATTCCAGTGATAGTATATCTCCTGGTGGAGCTAGAGATATTGAGGACAGCCCTGCACAGGGATGGTTGACAGGCAGATATCGAGGCGTACTGGAGCGTGTGCCTCTATGAAGTCATATATTCCGGGTCCCATCACATGGAGGAGACACAAAGAATGAGCCCCATTGACTGAAGGAAGATGCTGTCCTCAGCCTCACACCATGCCAGATCCTGCCTTCTGGGTCCCAACATCTCTTCCTTCACCTTTACCTGCAAGGCTACTTGATAATCTTCACGGAGCACTGAGGAGCAGCAGCTTGAGGCGCAAGCCAGGCAGGTTTCCTGCAGGTGAGTCATGTGTGGGTCATATGACTAGGGCCACAGGTTAGCATGATCTCAGGCAGGGCAGGAACAGGCTAGGACTCGACTGATGGGGCTCCAGTCAATGGGGACCGGAGGGAAAAAGAGTTGTAAAAAAATAAATAACCCATGTTATCAGACAAATGCATTGGTTCTGCCCCTGTTGAAGTAACCATCCTTGGACCTGGATGTCCTGGCGAATTATCATCCTCTCTCTAGCCTGTCTTTTTTTACATAAGGTTATTGAGAAGGTTGTGGCACTGCAGCTTGAGGCACACCTCACAACTTATGGCACCTATAAGCCCCTCCAATCTGGCTTCAGATCTAGACACAGCACTGAGACAGCATTGGTCAGGGTGCATAATGACCTTCTCAGGGTGAGGAATAGGGATGAATGGTCAGTTCTTGTTCTCCTCTATCTCTCTTCAGCCTTTGACACTGTAGACTGCGTACTGTTGTTAGATCACCTGAGAGAGTATGGAGGACTCACTGACACTGTCACCTGCTGGTTTGAGTCCTACCTCAGGGACAGAATGCAGATGGTTGTGATGGGAACTTTCTCATCATGCCCAATGTCCCTGCTCTGTGGCGTGCCCCAAGGATTGTTTTTTTTCACCTAAAGTAAGTTGTCTGCAGTGTACATGCTGCTCCTGGGAAGGATCATTTGGCAATACAGTCTGAGTTTTCACTGCTATACAGATGATACCAGATATATTTGCCTTTTGCATCCTGGACACTTGCACTGTCAAGGTGCTAAATTTGTTTCTGACTAAGATTCAGAACTGGATGCCATCAAGCTAACCGAGAATTAACCCAGACAAGACTAATTTGCTGCTGAGTGAATGGGATCGGGGGTTGGAGGTAGCCAAAGAAGTGACAGGCCTTCACCTCAGTTTCTCTAGACTGTTGGCCTCCACTAAGGTACCGCCAAGTACTCTGTGGTGCACTGCCCGAAGAGGGAATGCAGGGGTGGGGGTGTGGCCATCTGTTTTAGATCCAGCTTGAACTTTGCTGTGCACCCAGTGGGTTCTACCTCATCCTTCAAATATGTGGTGGTGCATGGGGGTCCAGGTGCAGGTTGCAGGATTCTCCTGGTTTACCACACTCTGGGGCAGGAGGGCAGATTTCCTGCAGGAGGTCGTAGATTTCATCGTCAACAGGGTCTTGGAGTACCCCAGATGGTTAATTCTGGGGGACTTCAATGCCTGGGTAGATGACGAATCCTCACATCTTGATGCAACCTCCTCCAGTTGATGATATCACTGGGCCTGACACAAGCAGTTGCTTCTGCGACCCATCACCACGACCACACCTTAGACTTGGTGTTCTCACTGGGGCTTGAGGCCATGGACCTCAAGACTGATCGGGTCACTTGGTCCGATCATTGCACGGTAGAGTTCTCCTTTGTGGCCCCCCTGATAGTCCCTCCCCTGTCAAGATGGTCAGCTATTGCTCTTTGAGGGGATTGTCCCCAGAGGGACTTTTGGCAGTAGTTAATATGTCTGGTGTGAGTACTGCATGTGCGATTGGCATGGGTGAGGCAGTGGCTGCCTATAATAAGGCCATCTCCAAAGCACACGTTGCCATCACACCAGTCCGTACATGACCCAGATCTTCCTCGCTTGAGACCCCCATGGTTTGATGGGGCATCATAAGGAGATGAAAATCAAGGGTCGGAAGCTGGAGCATTTCTGGTGGAGGACCCACTCCGAAGAGGACAAATTGGCCTTACGAGCTCACTATCATGAGCAACAAGGGGCAGTCAACCACAAGATGACAGAGTTCCTGTCCAGGGAAATTGATGCAGGGAGGAACAGACCAGCTCAGCTTTTTCGGACTGTAGACAGACTGCTCCATCCAGTCTGTCTGCAGCCAAAAAAAGCATTTTCAATCATAATGTGCAATGAGTTTGCTCAGTTCTCCTCTGACAGGGTGTCCTGTATCCTGCCTGGTATCTCCCTAGTGGGGCAAGGTTTGCCCCGTGGTGGTCGGCCTGGTGGGAGTATGGGCACTCCTATTGTATGGGAGGAGTTTATTCCAGTGGAGGTGGCTGAGATTGTTAAGGTGATCACAAAGCTGCGACCCAGTTTTTGTGAACTGGACCCATCCCTGGCCCATCCCCTAGTGGTAAGCACCGGGATTGTTGACCCAGTGTTCACCAAGATAAATGGGTGTTCACTTTCAGAGGGGATCTTCTCATATGCCTTGAAGGAGGCATTGATGAGGCCCCTCCTAAAGAAACCATCATATGACCCTGATGTCCTGGTGAATTATCATCCTATCTCCAACCTCCCATTTTTAGGAAAGGTTGTTGAGAAAACAGTGGCGCTGTAGCTCAAGGCACACCTCATGGCCAATGATATCTATGAGCCATTCCAGTCCAGATTCAGGGCTAGGCATAGCACTGAAATGGCATTGGTCAGGCTGCAAAATGACCTCCTCAGGGCGAGAGATAGAGGAGACCGGTCAATTCTTGTTCTCCTCAATCTCTCCTCAGCATTTGACACTGTGTACCACATTGTGCTTTTGGATCACCTTAGAGAATACTGTGGGCTTGCCAGTACTGTCATCAACTGGTTTGAGTCCTATCTCTTGTGCAAGAAGCAACAGGTGTTGATGGGGAATTTCTCCCCCTCCCCAAAGCTCCTGCCATGCGGAGTTCCTTAAGGGTCAATCCTGTCACTGAGGCTGTTCACAGTGTGCATGCTACCCCTGGGAGAGCTCATTAGATGTACAGTTTGGGTTTTCAGTGCTACACAGATGATACCCAGCTGTATATGTCTTTAACCCCTGGGAAAAATTACACAGTTGAAGTGCTTAAAAGCTGCCCAGCTGAAATCCAGGACTGGACAGCCTCCAACTGGTTTAGGCCTAATTCTAACAAGATGGAGGTCCAGATGATTAAGCCTGGTCCTAAGAATGATGAGAGTGCCTCCGGAGTGGCAACAGGATTGGTCCTGGGGACCACTACGTTGATGGCTTCCCTGAGGTTGAGAAGTCTGGGCATCTTCCTGAATGACAAATTGACACTTGATGCTCAGGTGTCATCTGTTGTCTAAAGTGTTTTTTTACCACTTAAGGAATGTTGCCTGGATTAAATCCCTAGTTCCGCCCAAAGACCTGTCATCACTATTGCATGCCTTTGTTACTGCCAGGCTTGACCACTGCAATACTCTATACTTTGGGGTATGTGGAGGGACCCTCCACTGGCTACAGCTGGTGTAGAATGCACTGTCCAGGTTACTGATGGGCCTGTCTAGGTCATAGAAGGAGCTGCAGATAGACGAAGGAATTAAGATGGGGAGAAGGCTTTCTTTCGCTATATAAGTGAGAAAAGGGACAAGAAGGAAGGGATTGTTAGGCTTAAGAAAGGGGTAGAGTGGGTGGAGGATAATGGGGGAAAAGCAAGGATACTAAATGAATACTTCTGTTCCATCTTCACCAGGGAGGACAGACCAGTGCCTTCAGGAGGGAAAAGAGGAGCTGGGGGGACACAGATGTAGTGATAGAGGAGGATAGAGTGAGGGGAGGGGCTGCTGGCATTGAAGGTGGAAAAATCACCAGGCCCAGACATAGTACATCCATGGGTACTAAAGGAACTGGCTAAGGAGCTGGCAGGGCCACTGGCACACCTATTTAATCATTCACTACAGACAGGGGTAGCACCACAGGACTGGAGAACAGCACGTGTAGTGCTGCTCCACAAAAGCGGTCCCAAGGATGACCCAGGGAATTACAGACCAGTCAGTCTGACCTCCATTGTGTGCAAGCTCATGGAGACCATACTAAGGAAAGATTGGTGGAATATCTAGAGGAGCATGGTCCCCAGGATGCAAGGCATCAGGGGTTCATGGGGGACGAGATTGTGTCAAACAAATCTGATTGACTTCTTTGACTGTGTCACTAAGACAGTAGACAGGGGCCAAGTGGTAGACATCTTCTATCTTGATTTCAGCAAGGCCTTTGACTCTGTGCCCCACAAAAGGTTGATCAGGAAGTTGGTGGATCTCGGGGTTGGGGAAAAGATGGCCAGTTGGGTGGAAAACTGGCTGAAGGACAGAACCCAGAGGGTGGTTTTGGGAGGAGAGTTATCTGGCACAAGACAGGTAACCAATGAGGTTCTGCCGGGCTCAGTGCTGGGGCCGGTGTTGTTTAATGTCTTCATCAATGACATTGGAGATGGCATTAAGGGCAAAATGTGCCTATTCATGGATGACACCAAGCTCTGTGGGAGAGTGGATACAGCTGAAGGGATACAGGACCTACAGAAAGATCTGAAAAAGCTAGGGAGGTGGCCCAGGATCTGGCAGTTTGGCTTCAATGCCAAGAAATGCAAAGTTATGCATATTGGAGCCAAGAATCCTAGGCCAGAGTACTACCTGGGTGGAGTCCGAATATCTGCATCAGAGGAGGAGAAGGACCTGGAAGTGATGATCACTAGTGACCTGAAGCACTCCACGCAGTGCAAGAAAGCAGCAGCAAAGGCAAACAAGAGTCTAGGATGCATATCTAGGGGGATCAGTAGTAGGAGAGAGGAGGTTATACTGCCCTTGTACAGGTCACTAGTAAGGCCGCATCTAGAGTATGGAGTTTAGTACTGGTGCCCACACCTCAAAAAGGACATTAACCTGCTGGAGTCGGTCCAGAGGAGGGCTACAAAGATGATAGCTGGTCAGCAGAGTAAGGCATATGAGGAGGGGTTGAGGGCACTGAACATGTACTCCCTGGAAGACAGGAGAGAGAGAGAGAGAGGGGGGACATGATTGAGACCTTCAGGTACTTGAAAGGGATAAATAAGGTTGTTAAGGAGAGCCTCTTTAAGCTGAGTGGCAACCATAACATGAGGGGGAACAGTCTTAAGCTGGAGGGTGGGAGGTGTAGGAGGGAGGTCAGGAAGCACTTTTTCACAGACAGGGTAGTGGACACTTGGAATGCACTGCCAGAAGAGGTAATCTCATTGAAGACAGTGGGCAGCTTTAACAGAGGCTGGGACAGGTACAGTATAGGGGAGGGCAAGGGTCATGGGTAGGGAGGAAGGGAGGAGTGGGTAGAGAGGGCAGGGACAGTAGCGCAAGCTGTGGACCCTGCAACACGAGCAGACTTGATAGACCAAATGGCCTTCTTCTGCTGGCTTCTTCATATGTTCATATTTAATGTGACCCCAGTCCTGTGAGATCTGCACTGGCTGCCTTTTAGGTGGAGGATCATCTTCAAAGTGGGTTTGCTCACCTATAAGGCCCTGTATGGATCAGGTCCTGGTTACCTGATGGATCTCCTTACTCTTGTCACTCCAGTCCATTCCCTCTGCTCCTTCACCAGGGGTCTCCTTGCAGTTATGAGGGCCAGGCTGAAAACCTCTGGCGATCGAGCTTTTGAGGTGGCCAGCCCTGCCCTCTGGAACTCGTTTCCTAGATCAGTGAGGGAGGCCCCATCGGTGGAGGCATTTAAGAGGGGCCTAAAGACTCATCTTTTTAAAATGGCTTTTCCGGACTACCTACAGTGTTTTTAAACCTGTTTTATTGTTTTATTACATATTAACTATTTAAAAAATTAGCTTCTTTATGTTTGAATTTTATATTTTGTAAAACATTTTAGAGCTTTTTTCTATTGTTATTACTTACCCTGCCTGTCTTTGATTTATTTTGTAAGGCACCCAGATCTTCTGAGAAAGAGCAACATATAAATCAATCTTACCTTACCTTACCCTAAGGTGAAAAATCTGGGAGTTATTCTGGATGAGAGACTGACATTTGAAGCTCAGGTGCTAGCAGTAGTCTGAAGTAGCTTTTGCCATTTTAGGAGCATCAGCCAGATTAAGTCCCATACCCCTCCCCAAAGACCTTCCAACACTGGTGCATGTATTTGTAATATCCTGGCTAGATTACTGTAAAGCAGTCTACCTCAGGGTCAATGGAGGTGCCCTACGGTACTTGAAGCTGGTGCAGAATGCTGCAGCCAGGTTGCTGAGTGGCCTTTTGAGGTCAAGTCATGTGACTTTGGTCCTGCATGAATTGCACTGGCTGCTGGTGGAGCGATATGTTACTTGTTAGGTTGTTCACTAAACCATGAGGCCGTATATAGGTTGGGCCCGAGCTACCTGTTGGAGCTCCTGAATCCTCATCAATCTTTACAACCTATCCACTCCACTGAGTTTGGTCTCATTTCAGACCCTAGGGTCCAGCTTAAATCATTGGAGATCGAGCTTTTGAGGTTGACAGCCTTCTACTATGGAATACTCTACCCAGGGTGCTAAGGGGTCACCCGTGGAGGCATTTAAGAGGGGATTGAAGGCATATCTTTTCAGGCAGGTATTTGATCACCAATAAGGGTCCCCCTTAACAACTTTACCATTTAGTGATGCTGCTGTTTTATTTTTTACATATGTTTCTTGTGACGGTGGTTGCAGTGTTCAAATGTGAACCACATAAGCATGCACTCCTGCAGTCAGGGGCTCAGATCCCATTCCCTAGCCGAATCCTATGCCAAGACTCTCACATATCTTTTTTGGTAGAGGGCTCCCACTAATGCTACATGATTTTGGGGGTCCCACAGTCCAATGTCCAGCTAGTTCAGTCACCACCCTCCCTAACTTATGGTACGCACCACAGACCTATTGACAGTCTGAGTAAATATGCCCAAGAGGATGAGGATGGGGCTGGTGGCAAACAGATTGGCAATTCAGCGGTGTATTATTGCCCCCCAAATTGTGGATTGTGGGTCAAGGGTAGGCCCTTTACTGAAAACGTATGTGTGGGGTCTTGGAGCAGTCGGACTAGGAAGGGTGGATTCTATTTCAAACACTACAACAGGGGGTCCATCTAAAAACAGGTACTGGGGGTGTTGTGGGGACTGGGTTGGAGCATGGTGCAGGGAATGTCACCCTAGGTTTGTGCATGTTTTGCACAGATAGTCAGCTAGTGCTAGTAATATTGTTGTCCATCTGTGTACTTTTGTAGTTAATGACGATGTGTAGACAGTAAGTAAACATCTTTTTTCCCCCAAGTAACATCTATTTAGAAAGTAAATACAGTACTATCTGCTAAATTATTACAAATGTTCACTGATTATCATCAAACATTGCATGTTTTATGGCTGGTTACGTGGAGTTGGTCAGTGGAAGACTCAGATATATCATGCAAAGAGAATTTCTGTAATGCATGCAGTCAAAAACAAGTTTAGGGGAAACACTAAATTAAATGTTTACAGCGTTTTGAAGACTGAAAAGCACTACTTGGATGGGAATTTGTGGGGGGCATGTGCCCCCCCCCCATCCATGACTATGGGCATGACTGACATGGGAGGACTGCTCTGGAATGCTGGCAAACCTGGGTTTCCACAGAGCTGACAGGAGTGGAGGCCAGCAGGGAAGGCAGTCTAAGCTGGGGAGAGTTGATCTGCACTCTACTTTGGAGTGACTCCTGATGGCAGCATGGTGGTGGTGCACTTGGCAGCATGGATGGCCATGTGCTGCCAGGCACCCTCAGATACTGCAGCATGACATGATAGTAAGGGAGGAGAGTGGACTATAAAAACTAGGGGAGAATCTGCACCCTGGGGAAAAGCTCGTCCTGCACCAGGGCCAAATCTGGCATGCAGAAAGAACACCAATGATCAAAGGGGGCAATGATGATAGGGAGCTGGTAGTACACATCCCATCTGGTGACATGCAATGAGTGGCAAATGTTATGTCTAATTGTGATTGATTTGTCACCACTTTATACCTCACTTTCCTCCCTTATTTGCTGTATCACCCTCCGTGCCAGTCTGCATCCCTACCATCCCAGGCTGGGAGAATGGCCATGGCACTGGGTTTCCAGCCTGCAAGCGTGGACATACATTGCTTATTGCCATGGAGCTGGCCTACAGTTTGTGATTTCTGATAATCCGTGGGCATTTGTTATGATTTAGTAGATGACATTTTCTTACTATCCAAACTTTTATTGGTAAGAGAAAAAGAGGATACAGTGCCCCCTTGCTATGCTGAACCCCTCTATGAGGAATTCCCTGCTATTACAAATGGTCTTCTTGGCTCCTACTTAATTTGTCAATATCTCAGCTGATTGTCAAATGCAGTCTCAATCATGGGTCAGCTGTTTGATCGCATGCCCCTTTAATCAAATAGTAGTAATCAAGTACAGGGAAACTAATTTACTTAATCAGCTGCTAATTTTGTTACATTTAAAGAGTAGGCTCAGGGCGACCCTGCAACCACTGTACTGTTCCTGCTCACCTGACAGTGTGAAGCACTCTGGTTATTCAGTTGAGACCAAGCTGACTATCCTTAACAGACTTAAAGTTTGTGAAAGTTTCATCATAATTGCTGCTTAGACAGGCTAATATAAGTCCACCATATGCACATGGCAGAAGCAAGAGGGGGACATTATGAGACTTTGTTAGCAAATGTTGGGTGTTTGAGGGACTTCACAGAAAGAAGCTGAGGCATGCTGATGAGGATGAAAATATAGCACCTCTCAGATTTGGTTCACGCAGCAAAGAGCAAACTGGAGGCCTGTGTCTGGGAGTATTGTATGCGAAAAGGCAGAACAGTTTGCCAAAGTGATTCACAGAGAGGACAATCAACTCCAAATCATCCTTCAGGTGGCTGTGGCAGTTCCAGCACAGAAATGGCATCAGAAACGTCTGCATAACAGAGCAATGGAATCTATCCTGAAAATCAGGGCTATCCTAGCAACGGTGGGGACCTGCCAGAACAGATGTATAATGCAGAAAAAAAAATATTTTCTACTGGTGTCTCCCCAGTGTTACTCTGGCTGATTAAAATGAAGAGAACACCAGAAAAGGGATGTACGGTCTTTAAAGACAGGGTCCCTTTCCTCTTCTGCACAAGCAGCACTGGGTCTCACACTTCAGACAGCCACAGTGTTGCCATAGTGTTAATTGAACATGTACAGAGATGGGTAAAAATATTACCAACATTTAAAAAGTGTAATGTGACTGTGTTTTATTTGAAAAACAGAGAAATATATGTACAGTTTCTCACTAAAATACTGTGGGCCCCTTAGTAGTCGTTTTTTCTGATATCATGATATCAGAATCTTATTGAATTATTTTTACATACAAGCAGTTTGAAAAGTAAACATAGAAGCTGGCCAGTTTCTTTATATACAAAATGATTATTATAAAAGTAGAAAATTGTTTAGTAATACATTAAGACACAATTAATAGAATAGTCAGTTGACTTAGGCACAGCTAGACCTCCCATGACGTCTCTTCCTGACTCACTCAATGTTGAATGTCATCTGCCATGTTCTAATTAATGGCATATTTACACATGAATATTTCTGGACTGGTAAAGCCGATAGGTAAGACTAATACCGCCTTGAAATAACTTTTCAATTGGATTTCAGATTTTAAGAAGACCTGCAAAGTTTACTTTCCTTTTAAGACCATATGGCGCAAACGTACCGAGTTCTCACTTTTTTTAATTTTGTTTTAACCTACAGAATCGTCTTATTAAAGAAATTAAGATGGTGACACGAGTTCTCTTCCTGTATATTCCATTGCCAATGTTCTGGGCACTCTTTGATCAACAGGTAAACTTCATGCTTTAGATAAAGTAAATGCAAAAACAGTTCATGGGAAGACACATGTGCATTATAGTTTCTGGTGGGTTATTGGCTGCAAGGTTGGGCTGGGAGAACTCGGAGAAGTTCTGACCCTTATTAAATAAGAACCAAAACACAATTAATTTCTGATTAATCCTGATTAGTTCTGATGTTACATAAAAATGTCAATAGATGTGTTAAATTGTTATGATATTATTTGTATGTGCAGTGCTTTGAAATATGAATTGCACTATATAAATAAAAATATTATTATTAAAATGTATAATAGGGTATAAATTCTCTGTCGTATTCAACACAGTGGGGCAAATGAAATACTTTAATTATTTGTATGAAAAATAAAGTAGAACTGCTAATGTGGACAGGAGTTGGGGCAACAATGACACATGTAGCACAGTCAATAGCATGCAGTAGTTCTTTTGTGGTCTCCCTTGACGCACCTGCCTGGGACCAGCACAGCAGCATAAAATACACTCGCTTTGATTTCTCTCACTGATCTCTCTCTCAGTTCTCTCAGTGCACGCCTCTCTCTCTCTCTCTCTGTCTCTCTCTCTCTCTCTCTCTCTCTCTATGCTGCTGCTGCTGAAAGTTTTCTAGTATGTATTTTTTGAGTAATGCCTTTCCCTCATTATACTGTTCCCCATTTCTCTCTTTCAATCTTTCTCCCTCTGCAGTTTATTTTTGTTCTTTGTGCTGGGCTATTATTTTTATGTTTCCTTGCGCTTGCGCAAGAAACATTTTGGTACAGAGTATGGCATTTCAGAGGTGTGTCACTGATTAGCTCAATGCAGAGCTATTCTACATTGGGCTCACCCCTGACAGACTAATGACCATGCAAGCCAAGTATGACAGTGATCAGCATTCAATGGGTGGAAACTTTGTGTACTCGAAAGAACTGAAGTGCTCCAATAAGAGAGCACTTCAGTACTTTCATCTGCATAAAGCTTTGGATACTATGCTAAGTACTGTTTCCATATGGTCTACATCCCTGTATTATCTTTTGCTTTCTATGTCTTAATGGAACCCACAAGTGCTGACGGCAGACTATGTTATGGAGTAAACTTTGCTTGGTGGCTATATGGCTGTTGTCTCAGCAGTGTACATGCTGCCGTCATTTTTCTTCTCAGTTGGATTGCTCTCAATTTGCATTCAGTCACTGGCTAATACTCTGCACTAATGATTATGTTTCACTGTAGGAGCAGGTTAGGCGCAGTTTTTTGATCCGGACTTAGGCGTCAAAGGTATGCAGTAGCGCTGCGGTGCTGCTTGTCTTTACCTGGCTGGCTGGATGAATGAAATTATAACAGTCACACTAGTCTATCCTGTCCCAACTCAGTCCAAGAGACTCCCAACACACACACATCAACAAGTTAGTGAAGTGACCTTTCCTGGCCAATAGTAGGGAGAGCCACAGAGAATGTGGCCGGGACAGTCACAACACTTAATGAACAGGTTAGTACAGCAGCTCAATCCCAGGCCCGGGTCCCAGCCCCCCACTCTGCACTCGGAGTCAAGCCAACAAGTGAAGTGAAGTGTGCTGCAGCTGCTGCCAGCTGGAGACGGACAGTACATAACATCTTTAAGTCACCCTGGTCTGATGTTTTGTTCTACCTACTTTAAGTAGGAAAAACAAAACATCAGACCAGGGTGATGGGAGGACTCGGAGTGGTGGGAGTTGAGTCAGGAGTGGGAGTGGAGAGCTAGTCACTGTCAGCTCAGCGCAGCATCATGCAGCAGCACAAATTACCCCCCCCAAAGCACACGTAAGGTAAAAGAGGTAATGATGATCATCTAGACTATGACTTGAGACGGAGTCCTTTCTCCCAGTCCTGCTCTCCTCTCCGGTGATGGTATCAGCAGGAGTAAGTTTAACTTCTTGACGTACTACAGTACTACTCACTCACAGACTTGTGCTTGGTCGCAGCTCTTGAGATAATGGGAGGGTGGGGTGAGGTCTTACTCTTCGCAGCTGGCCTGCCTGGCTGTTGAGTTGAAAATGAAATTGTTAGTACCGCACCGCACTGCAGGCTTGGTTGGGACTGGGGTCAGGACGGGATTTGGGATAGGAGACTAAGAACTCAGCTGTGCCTGTTGCGGCGATGGTTGACGCAGTCACAGACTGAAACTCGGGAGGGAGTCGGGCAGGGACAGGGCTCAGGGGCTGCAAAATGAAGCGAAACAACAACAAAAAATGCTAAGCAACCGAAAGAAAAAGATGCTGTCTGAGCATCAGTTTTTTCAGGCAGGCAATCGAGTGTTTTGTTCCTGGCTAATTCTGAATTAAATTACAAAAAAATGCAGGGCATTTAAGGGCAGGGCCTATGCATAAGTATCACCCTTGCTTCCTTTACCACACTGGCATTTTTAATATATCTTATATTATGTTTTGCCAGCAAAGGGCAGAGCATACTGCTCGTCTTCTGCCTAAAATAGTATTCTGGGCTCCTTTCTGAACAATTGCTGCTTTGTTTTAAAACCCTTTGAGAACTGAATATGTTTGAACATATATGGATTCAGGATGTGTACTGTATATATATATATATATATATATATATATATATATATATATATGTCCACAGTCTTCTTAATGTTGTCCAGCACTTCCCTCATTTAGCACAGGGACTGAACTGCTTTAGTGTATGGCCCTTGATTATAAGGTTTTCTCCTGTCTCACCCCAGTATGTGCCCCATCCCTAGATTCCATCTACTCCTCAATTAAGGTATACAGGAATACCAGCAGACCTATATAGCAGGCTGCTTTTCTTGAACGCAGGCTCCCCTCCCCCACTCCTCCACCTACTCTCCTTCCTTCTATTTCTGGTTCACACATTTCTTTATTGTTTCTCTCAGTCTCCACCCTCAAGAAAATGGAATATATTGCAATATATTGAAAAAAATATGCATTCGTGTATGTCAATACAATGAGAAATACATTATCCCAATGTAATATATTATATAATATATTGTGAAATGTATTTTTAAATATACTGACATAATATATTTCTAACCCATAGTATGCAAAAATATGTCACTATATGGAGAAATACACTGACTCAGTGGAAATATAATACACAGCGTATTTCAACATATAATGAAACCACATATTCTGCCTCATGCATTGCTTGAAAGCATGTCAATCTATTTAGTAATACATTGTCTGAAATATATTATTAGTATATTTCAAAATATATATGTATTCTTTGTATGTTACATATATCTTTATATATGTTACATACATTTTATATATGTTACATATATTTTATATATGTTACATGTTTTATGCATGTTACATAAATTTTTTATTTTACATGTATTTTTGTAAATGCTTAGTTTTGTCCCATGTGTACATTTGCATAACTAATGTTCATATTTCAAAAACATAGTTTATCAGCCCAAATCATGATAATTTCTATGTAAACCCTCACCCCTGCCTTTTTAGCAAAACAACAGGTGGCATGCTGTTGAAGCTGACAGCAGTACCTGGTGGGGACTGGGTTCAGGGAGGATGAGGTTACTCGGCACAGGGGGGCCTAGGTTTGGCTACTCTGCACAGGGGCACCCAAGTAAATCCGAACACAGGAAGCAATAACTCTAATGTCCAGAACCAGGAATGAGATTCTTCGGTGAGGGTTTTATTTACATCCAAGCTGAACAAACAAAGCATAGACGGACCCCCATGGGGCTACATTCCTGGTAATGCAGATTAGAGACTACAGGACACTTTATTACTATTTCCAGCCTTCAGGCTCTAAACCCACCAGGCACACAGCCCAGACTTGCACGCAGCTTAGGGTACACAGCCCGACTTGTACACTACTTGGGTTTTCCCCACTGGACTGGCTCCCGCGCCGGCCACTTGATCCGCGGTCCATTTTGGGAATGAACCAATTATCCTGTTGTGGCTCCCCAAACCACACTAGAGTCTTTGACTCCTAGAGAGAATTTTCTTTACAATCCCACGTCTGGGTACTTCCCTTATCACTGGCCAAGTGCCTGAGGTAAAGTAGAAATCCACAGAAGTAATCGGTAGAGGTGGACCTGGTCACTAAAGATGGGGGGCTACCCCCCTCCAGCTCCTACAGCCCATACCCAGCCATTTCTCTGGAAACTGAGCAATTCCTTTACTGAAAACTTTCAAATGTAGATTCTGGGTAGATGTCTGTCACATCTCCTCTACATATCATTTTCATCCCAACAAGCTCTGGACTTGAACCTACTTTTACTTGCTTAGCCCATTACTCTAGGCTTCCACTATTTTAGTAGTTCAATCCCCACACTGTCACACAAGTCCCAGGGTGAAAAACATAGGCCCTTTTAGCAAGAACAGACACTCACCCTCACGTTGCAGATGCCCCACAGGCGACTCACAAATATTCCTGTTCTCCCAAATAAACTCTGGAACACATAGGCAGCTTTTCCTTTACAAGCAAAACTAGGGTGTTGCCCCAGGAATCTGCAGGGAATCCTTTCCTGCCCTCCCATCCCCAAAGGGAGGGGGCACTGAGACCCGAAAACAGCAGTCTCCACCACTTCAATTATCTTCTTTGTCTCTCTTTAAGGTGGAGACACACACCCTTTTTATTTAAAAGTAGCCATCTGTCAGGGCTGAGGCTCCTAGAGCCTTACTGAGCTGCTGAGCTGCTTTACCAGCAAGCTCTCAGCTTCACACTGAACTGACTCACAATGACTGACTGACTTCAAAACCTCCCAACGTTCTATACCAACTCCCTTGCTGCAGATTCCAATGTGGCTCATGCAGCTGCGATAGTTCTATTGGTGATGTCATCCCTTAGTCTCAGCTGAGACTGAGAACAGAGTGAGACAGTGTGAAACCCATTTAACTGGAGTTTCACAAGCTGCCTTCCCTGCCTACCATTAGGTCTTACTGGGATTCTAGTAACCCCGGGTAACAAGGGGGTTACATCTAGTTTTACAGTACTTTCAATTTTACAACACTAGCTTAGAGACTGACAAGAAAGGTGCAAGTTATAAAGCAAGTACATGTAGGATCGCACCCTGAACTAAAAGTAAAATGAAATGGGGTGGTATAAATACCAATCTGAGCCTTTAACAAGCATGAGCTTGTGAGATAAGTCATATGTGGAAGTATAAAATGTATGTTTGAGTTAGAGCTGCTCTGTAAAATGGTAATTCAATATAAATATCTCCATGATGAATAATAAGATGAACTCCAGTTGCACAGATAGAGGTATGTGTAAATAATAAATAATTTCTTTTGTTTTTGTCTGGGTAAGTTAATAGTTATATTAATATCTATTACCATGTATATTATATATATTTGTAAATATAGGAAACAACATTTGAAATGTAAAGCAAAATACATTTATACATATATTGGTAATATACCAATAACATATATTTACCATCCTTATTTCGATATATTTAGAATTTTATCAATATATTTTTCAATATATGGAATATACTAAAGTGGCCATAATGTATATATTTACAGTACATTGAAATATATTTGCAAATTTTAAAATATATTGAAATATATTGATTTTCCAATACATTACAAGATATTACAAAACAAGTAGATTGGAATATATTTTCCACTATATGTAGATATATTGTTAATAATATATATATTAAAATAGATTTCATTTTCATAAGGGCAGAGTGATCAACAGTGTTTGGGCCACAACTTTAAATTCCCAAATCCCAGTGTTGCATGGATGGCCATTCGTTTCTGTTTTTTTTTTTAAAAACAATGCATCCCTGCCACATACACTATGCAAGTAAACATTCGGCATTGACAAATGCTTGTTTCTTTGTACAGTAACTAAGTAGTGCTGATCACTCATCTGAAACAGGCACTCAGAAGTACAGTGCTGCTTTATACAATTTCTCTCTTAAGTTATCTCTCTCTCTCTCTCTTTCTTTCTATTTCTATCCTGATCTATTTGTCTCTCTAGTCTTGCATTGTCTATATCTAGTCTTTCTTATGCTCTTTGATTTCCCTGCTTTCCTCTCTCTCAGTCACAATCTCTCTTTAAAATGTTTAAAATCCCACTTTCTCTTGATCTTGCTCGCTGTCTCGGTCCCTCCTTATCTTTTGCTGCCTATCTCTCAACTGATCTCTGCAAGGAATTTCAGCCTGTTGAGCCAGATTGCATGAAGATTCACCAAGAAATGCCAACAGAAAGAAATTACTCACAAGACTTGCAATACTACAGACCTAGCTATATACTCAACAATGTGATGCTCCCCCAATGTATGGTTAGGTACAGCAGCAAGTCACATCAGGTGTAAAGCATTCATAAGGAGTGTGAGAGGGACTGTAACAACAAACTGAACAAAAAAAGTGCTGAAAGTGAAGAACCACAGCTCACTCACAGACTGGGATCTGAACTCTGGCATATTGATCCAAGTCCATGAGTGAGTCCTGGATCAGAGAGAGGGGTTCAATTTGTTATGGAACAGTCCACCCCACCCCCAACAAGTACTACCACCAATGCAATCTATACTGATTGTCAACAAGCTTGACCTAAGAAACCAGTTGTACCAGCGACCCCATCACTTGTTGCAGCCAATCACTCACACTATTTGAGTCACAAAGTACTTTTAGCCATTGCCAAAGAGATTAGTTATAGTGAACCATGAAAAGCTGACCCATGTTAAGGACCTCGGAGTTAACCTACTGCCAGTGTCCAAGTCATAAATTTAAAGGGACCTCTTCTCTTGGGGAAATGTCCAAGGTTTTAAAAACAGCTTCTTATCCGTGGCTGTCAGACCACCTCCACTTCATGTCTGTTCCACCACCTCAGCCTCATCCCCCCCTCCCCCAATGTAGATATGCCCTGGCTACTTATGCAACAGAATGCATTCCCAGATTTGAATCACAAATGCCAACAATGGAGGCAGGTGGCGGAGAGAGTGATAACTAAGGTAAGCCTGCAGTCCCTGAATCCTTAATCCTAGCTACAATTTTTTGGTGCTGTCAGTAATGGACTCCTGGAGAATCCTAGAGACATGGTGTTTGAATCCCACAGCCACGATTTGTATACTGTGTGACCCTGAGCAAGACACTTAACTGCCTAGTGCTCCCAGGATGCACCTGGAAATGAGTTTCAGCTCAATGTGCCTTTCCTGGCCAAAAATTATAAAATAATGGTTAAATAAATAAATAAATAAGGACTTGGAACCAGGCTCCTGGGGCTCAGTCCTTATTTATCTGAATTCTGAAGTGAGGGCTGGATCGGGGAAGGGGGGCTGATTTAAACAAGAACTGTCTGCACACCCCTACTGCAAGGAATCCAAATTTAAAAAGAAGAGCTGTAAGGTCTAGCTTGTGCAGACAGAGTTCTCCTTAGCTGACTGGTAGAGTCTTTGGCCTTGAAACTTTCGGTATCCAGTAGGAAAATAAGGCAACATAATATTTGTGGGTGTACATAAGAGGGTTGAGATTCAGGAAAGGACAACATGTTGATGGAAGTATGTTATAGACATAGACAGCGATGGCAGAAAAAGACCACAGATGCATCTAGTCTGCCTGGAACTTCCTATCTGCCCCAGGGTCTATCGTCCCTAAGGGATTCTATCCCACCCGATCCACCCCCTTTCCCTATTGCTACCAACCTAAGCAACCACCAAAACCTTGCTCCAGCCATTCTTGAAACCATAAAAATATTATTCTAAATCATAAAACTAGTAATCTAAATCAGAAACTGATTAAAAAAATTAAATGCCAAAAGTGGGGAGAGTTTCATAATCTTACGGGATTTTAATTATTGAGTCATGGGGGGCAGTTTCATAAGGGGCCAGTGTAAACACAAATGCATTTTCTGCCTGCATTTGTGTCTGCCTAATTACACCCAAAATGATATGTGAGCCCTATTTTCAAAGGGTCCTGAACATTTCCATGTTTGTTAACAGCATGCATAACAAAAATGATACCTGCATCTGCAGAATGGTGCATGTGAAATAAAAATGGTGCATACATCAATATCATGGTGTATGCATCAAGAAAATGGTGTACATGTCAATAAAATGCTGCATGCATCAATAAAATGGTGCATGCATCAATAAAATGGTGCATGCATCAATAACATGATGCATGTGTTAATAAAATTGTGAATGCACCAATAAATTGGTGCATGTGTCCACAAAATGGTAATGTATCAATAAAATGGTGCATGCATCAATAAAATGGTGCATGTGTCAATAAAATGATGCAAGTGTCAAACAAATGGTGCATAAATCAATAAACTGAAGCATGCATCAATAACATGGTACATGCATCAATAGAATGGTGCACATGTAAATAGAATGTTGCAGAAGTCTTTTTTTATTCAAGCTCCAGATTTTGCATCCAAATTGCTAGACCATCTAACAGATGTGCTAACAGTGCAGATGGAAGTCAACTTTGAAATCATGAGTGGACAGATCTGGTTTGACATTCCTGACAAGAGACTGGAATGCTGTCTGAAAGGACCAGTTGAGAATTTTTAGATATACTGTATGTTTTGATGACTGCTTCTCAAAGCAGCATATAGGGGAGGGCAAGCAGCAGAGTACAACACTGGAAGAGAGTATGTTCAAGTTCATCACCAACACTGTGGGAGGTAGATAGTAGTAAAACAGAGCCCCTGAACTTTAGCAGAAAGAGTCTTTGAGAAACTGGGGTCCCTGCTGAGACTAGGATGGGAGGAGGTGAACAAGAAAGGAGGAGTGGGAAGCAAGACTATTATCTGACATGCAATAGTTGACTGCCTGTCAAAAAGAAAAGAAGGGTAGATGATGTACAAATATGCTACTGTAAATGATCAGAAAGGTGCTAAAAACACATCAAGGCAAAACAGAGGATGCTGAGGTTGTACTGGCTAGAAAAGCAAGTAGGAAGCAGGTAAAGCATGGGGTCAGAGGTACTGTGGGTCACCCTGGAGATCGGGAACAGAGACACTATTTGCACTGGTTTGATCTACAGACCTGCAACACTGGGGAGGAGCCAGATAAGGTACTGGTGGAAGCCACTGGCAAGATGGCAGAAAACGGGGAGGTGCTAATGGTAGGGGACTTCAATCTGCTGGTTGTAGATTGGAGTCTCCCAGCTCCAGTTTCAGCTAGAAGCAGCAACATGCTGGACTCCTTATAAGAGGTTTTCCTCAGGCAATTAGTCAATGAACCCACTCATGATGGGGCAATACTGGACCTGGTACTCATTAACAGGATCAGTATTGCAGATGTCAAGATGAGGGGCCACTCGATGACCAGCAAACACCATGTAGTGTGTTTCAACAGAAGGACAGCTGTGTAGTCAAATCACACAGGGGTAAAGGTTCTGGACTTCAGGAGGGCAGATTTTATAAAGACGGGTGAATGCCTCACAGATACCCTGGTGGGGGGATGACCTGGGTTGAGTGGAGAAACAGTGGGCAAAGATTAAAGGGGGCATCGTGAAGGCAACAAACCTCTGCGTCAAGCAAGTGAGTAAAAACAGTAGAAAAAGAAACCACTATGGTTCTCAAAAGAGGTGGTGGGAAAGGTAAAGGCTAAACATGTAGCATTCCAAAGGTGTAAGTAGATGCAGAGGGAGGAGGAAAAGGAGGTGCATCTGGGGAAACAGAGGTAAGCAGGAATAGCAGAAAGCAGTCTGAAGGTGCAAACTGAAGAGAGAATAGCCCAGGAGATAAGTGGGGGCAAGACATCTTTTACGTATGTAAGTGAAAAGGTGAAAACCAGGGGTGGGACTGTAAATTTGAAAAAGGAAGAGGGGGACTGTACAGAGGGGGGACAAGGAAAAGGCAGACATCCTGAAGAAATATGTCTGTTCAGTGTTCACAGGAGAAAAAGAGTGGTAAGGGCCACAAAAACATGGCAGGGACACTGGAGGGAGGGAGGGAGGGAGGGAGGTGGACAATGGTCTTTTTCCAGAGGAAAGAGTCATGAAGGAATTCACTAATCTGAAAGTGGACAAAGCAACAGGGCCTAATGGTTTTCATCCAAGAGTATTGAGGGAGCTCAGGGAGGCTCATGCTGCACCTCTTACAGTCCTGTTTATCTGCTCATTGGAGCAAGACTGGTTCCCTGAGGACTGGAGGAGGGTAGATGTAGTCCCACTTTACAAAAGTAGTAGCAAGGAGGAGGCTGGTAATCATAGGTCAGTCATCCTGACATCATTGGTGGGAAAGTTAATAGAATCACTGTTGAAGGAAAGGACTGTGATTTATCTTGAATCTAATGGGTTACAAGACTTGAGGCAGCATGGATTCACAGGGGAGGCCATACCAAACAAATCTGATAGATTTCATTGACTGGATGACAAAGGAACTAGATCTGGGTGAAGGGGTGGACATGGCCTAACTACATTTCAGCAAGGTTTCCAGCACCATTCTAATAAGCAAGCTGGGTAGCGTAGGAATGGGTCAAAAGCTGGTTAACTGGGTAAGAAATTGGTTAGGGGATAGGCAGCAGAAGGTGGTGGTAAATGGAGTTCAAGCTGAGGAAGGGAGGGTGACCAGCGAATACCTCAGGGATCAGTGCTGGGACCAGTCCTCTTTAATGTCTTTATGAGTGACATTGCAGAGGAACTAGAAGGGGAGGTCTGCTTCTTTGTGTATGACACCAAAATCTGCAATAGGGTGGACACTCCGGAGGGGCTGGAAAACAGCAGAAACCAGAGAAAACTAGAAGAGTGGTCAAGGGTATGGCAGCTGGGTTTCAATGTGAAAAACTGCAAAATAATGCACTTAGGACACAGAAACCCAGGGATGGAATACAAAATGGGTTGAATGGTATCGATGACCACCAAACAGGAAAGAGACCTGGGGTAATCATATCTGATGACCTAAAGGTAGCCAGGCAGTGTGACAATGCAGTAGATAGTGCTAATTCTTAAATGCATTGCTGTACATTTATCATAGTTGAATTTCATGTTCCATCCCTTAGTCCACTCCACCATTTTTTATGTTTGCTTGCACACATGTGCAAGAAACTTAGTGCCACCATAGGAATTTTCATAGGTGTGCCTCCCCGCTTCCAATGCCCTGCTCCTTCTTGCAGGCGTGGCCTCACAGCACCAGTAAATGTCTGAGCTGTCTATGACAGCAGTTCAGATGCAGTGGCATACAGTTCAAAGAAAAAGACCACTACAATCAACAGTGGTAATGTGTAGGCAATTTGCATGCTGCAGTCGGCAGGCAATTTACATACTGCCGTCGGCAGACAATTTACATACTGCCGTCAGCAGAATGCGAAGTGCCTACGTCAGCACTGCATCTGAACAGCTGTCATGGACAGCTCCGTTTTCTTCTTGGTCCCCTCCCCAACAAACACACAAGCAGCAGCTGAGGCCACCCAAGCGTGCCAGGGTCTCCCGCACACTGTATGGCCAATAGGGGTGCCCAATCCCCGTCGGCTCCACTGTCCCCTAAACAGACTTCCAGGTGCCACACTGGAAGCCCACCAACATGGCAAAGTCCGCATGGCCAGTGGGGATGCCCAATCCCGTCAACTCACTGTACCCCCCCAAAACAAATTTCAGGTGCCACACTGGGAGCCCACCCCAGCATGGCAAAAGTCTTAGCTGATGGGGGTGCCCAATCCCCTGTCAGCTCCACTGCCTCCACAAACAAACTTCCAGCTGCCATGCTGGGAGCCCACCCCAGTGTGGCAAAAGTCCTGTGTCGTCTTCATAAAAAAAAAAAAAAAAAAAAAAAAAAAAACTGTAAGAAAAAACGGTCCTTCATTGACTGTCTTGCCCCCTCCCCCAGCCTGCGCCCACCCTCTGTGTACCCACCTCTCCACACACCCCTGACCCAAAACTACCTCCAGAGCCCAGTGCGATGATCTTCGGTGGACCGGGAAAACGTCTGCACCCTTCAAAGCCAACCGCGAACTGAAGAAATGCCGGTAAACTGTATAATGGCATAAATTTTTATTTTTTTCAACTTTGGTGCATATCTCGCCCATTTTTGGGAATTTTTTCACCAAATTTTCAGCATGGGTTTCTTAGGACCCCACCTCATGAACTCCGTCACTGTCATTTTGTTATTCGGTCCTGAAAGGTGATTTCACGGTCACTGCATGGAACCACCTTTCAGGACCGATTAATGAAATGACAGTGTCACAGTTCATGAGATAGGCCCCCAAAAACCTTATGTTGAAAATTTGGTGAAAAAATTCCCAAAAATGACTGCTTTATGAGCGTGCATTGTGCAGTTCCTATGCACGCTAGTAAATTTGAGAATTTTTAATATTTTCACTCCAGATTTTCCACATTGCCATTTTACCACACCTCCTCATGAACAGTACAGCTGTCATCTTTCACATCTCGCCAAAAATTTGTTTTTGCACATGTAGCACACATTGGCATGGTCGGTGCACAAAATCAATGTTTGGGACACATTAAGAAAATCATGGTGACACTGTTTATGAGCAGAGGTGTTAAAATGGCTATGTTGAAAATTTGGTGACAAAAGTCCATTAAATGGCTCTGTTACGAGCATGCATTGCGCAATTTCCACACACCCTCGTAAATTCACGGATTTGCAATATTTTCAGTCCAGATTTTCCACATTGACATTTTTCCACACCTCCTTATGAACAGTACAGCTGTCATTTTTCACACCCTGGCCAAAATGTGTTTTCACACTTCCGGCACAGAATAGCTCGGTCGCAATAGGAAATTAGTGTTCGGGACAGATTAAGAAAATCACAGTGACACTGTTCATGAGCGGAGATCCCAAAATGCCTATGTTGAAAATGTGTTGTAAAAAATTTCCAAACTAATTACATTACGGGTGTACATTGCGCAGTTTCTATGCATGCTCGTGACTTCACCAGTTTTTGTATATTTTTACTCCAGATTTTCAACAATGCCATTTTTTACACCTCCTCAGGAGCAGTACACCTGTCACTTTTCACATCTTGTTCGAAATGTTTTTTCACACCTGTGGCACCAAATGTCTCAGTCGCTGTGCAAAATCACCTTTCACCTAATGAACGGATAGTGTCACTGTTCATGCGGTGGGGTCACAAAAAGCCCATGTGGAAAACTTGGAGTAAAAATACCCAAAAACGGCCAGGGCATTATGGTTTTCGACCATAACTCCCTGCCCTCTAGAGACTGACAGGCATCAGGGATGTGACTTGGGATTGTCAACAGTAATGCTCATGCCACTCCACCCCCACCGCCACCCTGCAGCCGGTGCCAGGCATTGAGGTGCCCCTTGGACCCTTTGCCCCCAGAGTTTTCCCCATTCTCCTATACTGTGCCCATTTCAGCGTATTTCCTTATGGAATGAGGTGAATGTAAAGCCCAAACACCCCAAAGCACACCTCAACACTTTTCAGTGTCTTAAGGGTAGGGTGAGGTAAAATGTCGTGACCGTCATGAGCTACAACCCAAAGGCATACCCCAATGTCTGTCCATCTCTGCAGGGCGAGGGTGGAGTTGGCATCAGTTCAATACTTCAATGTCATTCCTATACTGAATCTGTCTAACTCCTGCACTTCCACTGCTAATACCAGCAAGCAAACATTCGGCATTAACAAATGCTTGTTTTTTTCAGATCTTGTAAGGCTTCTGCCCCCAGTAGTGTGTTAACTCTCACTCCGAGCTTAGTACTGTCTGCAAATGTGTTGCAAAAGTCGTTAATGCTGATACTCAGATGATATATAAACATTCCAAACAACACCAGGCCCAATACTGAGCCCTGTGCAACTCCACTAGTCACCCTGCCCTCTTTTAAAATGTTCTCTTTCACTCACCTTCTGACTTCTGTCTTCCAACCAATTCAGTTAACTAGTTTGTTGCGTAGTCCACTGCCCAGCATCTTCTTGATGAATTTCTCATGCTCTACAACAAGCCCAAACAGATAACATCCATAGCATTGCCTTTATCCAATTTCTTACTGATATGTTCATATTGTAGAATGTTAAAATATTTGTGACACATGATCTGCCTGCCCTAAATCCGTGCTGCAGTTTATCAGTGATACCCTTGCTTTCACATTCCTGCTTCATGCTGTTATGCATTTCTCCAGTATTCTTCTGGCTACCAAATTCAGATTAACTGGTCATTCTGCAATGTATTGTATTTGTGTGTTTATTACTGTCAAATTTATTTGTTTGGACGCAATTAAAAAAGAGAGGATTCCTCTCAATTTGCCTTCCAATAAAAATTAATGAATGAAAAATGAACAAAAACTGGTCTTTAATTTGTAAGCAATTTTCAATCGCCTTTTTATACAGCAGGACTACCTCTGGCTTTCTCCAGTCCTTGGGTATATAACAGTCATCAGTTGTGGGGGGGGTTCCAGTTTCCTGGCAGAAGGAGAGCTATATGGGAAACAAAATAACAACATTGCTGGCAAATGATGTCAAGTGGTGGAAGCATTATGATGTGGGATTCAGTATCATCCTAAATCTCCCTCCTCCTCCTCCTCCTCCTCCTGCATGACCATGGGGCTTTTGGCTTTCCCACTGGTTGGGCTCCATTGCAAGGCGGACATCATGTGGGGTGTGTGGTTCTTGTGGCATGTGTTGAGTAGAGATAGTTATCTGGTTTGGGGCTGTAGGAAATGAGTTGCTGCCTCAATGGGAAGCAGCCAGCACCTGATTAAAAAGGTAGAAGCATGGTGAGCTACACAGGTACTCGGGGCATAAACAGTGAATTTAAAAAGAGGGATAGACAGAAACATACAAACAGAAAATGCGGGCAGAAAAGTACTGGTAGGCCCATCTAGTGGCTCAGTTTTCCCTTCCTAACACTATACCCTGCATCCTACTTGCTCACAGGTGTCCCTCCCTCCTCCCTTACCTCTATTTATAATATCCATGTGCCTGTTCCACGCGTGCTTGATGCTCCCCGCTGTCTTCGCCCTACCATCTCTTCAGGCAGGCTGTTCCGTGAGTCTGCCACCCATTTTATGAAGAAGTATTTCCTCACATCCCTCTTAAACTAATGCCTACTGTATGCATCTTGCTGCCTTGAACTTGTCCTTTTTTAATCTGAATGATTTTCAGTACTATGTATGTTTGTTGACCACTTGACGAACATTTCCTTTGGAATTTGCCTTGATTGTTTGGTCCTTGTTTTGAATGTAATGATGTAATCCGACATGGAACCTTTGTCAAAAAAAACTTGTTCTCAAAGGTATTGTCTGAATCTTCCAATAAATAAGTAAGTGCCACACACACACACACACACACAAAGTTTCATAGCATGCCCCTGTGTATTGGTGTTTTTCCTCCTTTAAAAGAGGCTCCCCCTTGCACTTTGTTCACCCTGTGAGGTACAGAGTAGTATATAAACATGTAACCCCTTCCCCGCTCTAGGGGTACAGTAAACTGGCACAATTTGTTTTCATGGAGGGATCAACCACAGACAAAAATCTACTTACCTGACCTCCCTGGTCTGGGATGACCCACAGCGCAGGGACGACCTGGGAACCTCTGCAGTCTGCAATTTAACTGAGTTAGCAGACAGATGCTTTGTTTCTAGTAACTAAATGTCCAAATCCATTGCAAGGTTTACAGAGCCCATTTTAACAAAAGTAAGAGATCATCAGCATATTATTACAAGGGCAAAATCATAAATCCCAGACGGGATTGTTCCAGGCAGTAAACATCCCACAGGGTGAAATGTCTTTTGCTAAATCCAGGATCCCACTAGGGAGGCACTTCTTTAGGGCACTGGCCCTTTAATCATCATATCCAGAACTCCAAGGGCTGCGTACCATCCTTGGGCACAAGTAAATCAACTGCAGCTGTGGGTTTCTTAACCAGCTTGTTAACAGGACCAGCTCGAGGGGAGATTTAAACAGAGTCTGTTTCTGCAGTATTTAAACAGTACTAGCAATGAACTATAGCTGTATCTATGTGGTATTTTGCTCAGGAGATACCTGTGGATTCCATCCAACCACCTCTCCCCTAAATTCAGTACCCACTTTGCCACTGTCCCTGTAGTGAAGGTCTATTGTAGCCAAAACTAGGTTTCGTAGTCCGCTACCCTGTGGCATTACCACAGTCAACTAAGAGACCCTGGAGGCTATATAATCTCCACCAATTATATGATCAGCCCTGGCTAATCCAGGACCTGTGTGGCTCACCACAAAATTTAGAGGGGTTCAGAGGAGCACTTTTGTCTGGAGGACTGCAGTTTCTGGGAGTCCTGCCGCGCCTCTCCCTCTGCCTTGCTAGCCCCATTGAACAGAGGATCCCTGGCTATATAATAGTACCACCCCATTACATGGCTTCCTCCTGCTACCTAGAAGGAGGGAGGTACCATAGTACCTAGCACAGAGTTTCTCAAAGTCCAGAACAATTACATTCTACCTCAAAGGCTGCATTTGCAGCTTTTGTGAGTAAACAAATAACTTCCCTTAAGGATCTGCATGCTGTGGGGATTCACCTCACAGGGGTCCCTAGTAAAGGCCTCTACCATGATCCTAAGGCTTGAGTGGGTTCCATTTCTAGCAAGGCCTCTCAGCTGTTGTAATTGATTGCTGGAACTCCCTCCAACTCCTCTTTTCTGAATGAGCTAACCACATCTGTTAACTCATCAGTCATTAAAAGCTGGCCACACTCACCGGAAACTCCCAGCCAGGCTGACTAAAGTCACCCCCTAGAGGTCTGCAAACCTATGGGGAGCCTTAGCTGCCAAGGGGTTACATGCAGATGTTTGAACTACTGTACTGAGTGCAAGCAGAACTAGAGTGCATGTACTCAAACTAAGAGGAGCAGATATGGAGAACTTTAAAAAGCATTATTTCACACACAGAGGCTGGTCAAAATATAAAATTTCCGAGCCAGAGAGGTTGTGGAAGCTAACACTCTTCAGTCTTTCAAAAAAGGAATAGACAGATTGCTGAAACTGTAATCAACATTGGCAGGGCTCCATCATGGTGTTGTTACATAGAAACATAGAAACATAGACTTTGACGGCAGATAAGGACCGCTTGGCCCACCTAGTCTGCCCATTTCCCTACCTACAAGATAAGCTGCCGATCCTAGTTAACCAACAGCCTATTTCTTCTTACCCCCACAAGAACTGCCTTATGTCTGTCCCATGTATTCTTGAATTCTCCCACAGTTTTAGACCCCACAACCTCCTCAGGAAGGCTGTTCCATGCGTCCACCACCCTCTCTGTGAAAAAATACTTCCTCACATTGCCCCTGAACTGCCCCCCTCTATATTTAAATTGTGTCCCCTTGTTCTTGCACATATCTTTTTCTGAAAGATGCTACCCTCTTGGACTTTGTTGATTCCACTGAGGTACTTAAAAGTTTCTATCATGCCCCCCTCTCCCTCCTTTCCTCAGGGGTATACATATTCAGCTCCTTTAGTCTCTCCTCATATGGCTTCTCTTGGAGACCCTGCACCATTTGAGTTGCCCATCTCTGGACTGCCTCTATCCTGTCTATGTCATTGCAGAGATGGGGTCTCCAGAACTGGATGCAGTACTCCAGATGGAGTCTCACCAACTGTCTGTACAGAGGGATAACAACTTCTTGTTTTCTGCTGGTGATGCCTCTCCCTATACATCCCAGTTTCCCCCCAGCCCTCCCTACTGCCTTCTCACATTGCTTGCTAACCTTAAGGTCATCTGAATATGATTACCCCCAGGTCCCTTTCCATTTTGTTGTTGTTACTACCTCCCCTTGTGTAAACCACTAAATTTGTTTTACTGTCACGGAAGTCAATAACCAGCCCAAGTTTAACAGAATAACACAGCATTATTAACAACTGACCCTTTGTAAGAAAAAGGGTTAAAGCAAATGTCAGTTATAAACATGGCCCTTTCAGGTGCCCTCCTAGGCAAGCCAGTGTTCCCTGTAGTAGTGTGTCAGATCATCACTGGCATTTTGTGGGGTACAAGTAAGAGGCGCTAAGAAGAAGGGATAGACTGGGGACAAACCTGTTGAATATTTAAATACAGCAGTCAGCTTACTGTTTACTGAAAAGGATTAGTCAATTGTGTGTGCAGCGTACACATATTTACATGTTTCCGTTCCTGAATGGTCGATAAATTGTAGAAGTGAGGCAATAGTTGAATACATTTTTTTTTAAAACATACACAATACCCATATCAGTGCCACATACTTCTCAATTATCCTGATTTGCATGGACATCCCTGATTTTGCCTCAAAAACATCTACCAATCCTTCTAAATGTGGTATTTCTTTCACTGAAGAGCTGGTGTTTGAAGCAGAAGATCATGGCAGACATTAGTGTTCCAGTTTAGTTTTGTGTCAGAAAATAGTTTCACACTTCAGTACAGACTGCATTTAGGTAACTTTGCAATGCATTCCCAATTCATTCCAAGCTCAAAGAGACAACTGGATTCAGAGTAGTTAGAATGTTCAGCTTGTAACAAGCAAAATGGAATGTACGATTCATGCTGTTTCTGCATGTTAGTGCATTTGCAGTTCAAATTGCAGCTCATGTCCAGTCAGATCAAAATGATGCAGTCTGTACTGTAAGCCACATATTTGTATCAGCTTCTTGCGCTAATATCACCATTATTTAAAGAGCCCCTGACACCATTAGGAAAATCATGCATTTTCTATAATTATTTACCTCTTTTCTTTATTACAGAGGACAACAGTATGAAAGAGACTTACTGTCCCTTAGACTTTATCTGCTCTTTCTGCTATCCTACAAATGACATCATAATCCGGGTTGCACCAGAACGCAAGTTTCTATTAGTGGTGCTTTTCCCGGTTACTAACTTTTAAATAAATAAATAAAATAAATAAATAATCCCCCATTTATGGCATCATAATTATCCCCACAGCAACAGACTGTGATGTCAGAAAGAGAACCGTGATGTCATGTGTAGGCAAGCAGCTCGAACAGACAGGGCAGTGATCCTGTTTCCATGCAAATGTCCTTAGTAATAAAGAAGAATGAGAAATACAGAAACAATATTTAAATGTAAGCTCACTTGTGCTAAACATTACATTATCTCAAAGTTGTCACAGTGGTGTCAGGGGCTCTTTAAAGATGTGTCCCTAATTGGACACGTGTCACTTATTTTTTAAAGTCTTGTCCCTGATTTCTGGGACAGAGTGTTGAAATGTAGGATTTAATCAAAAGATTCTGCCTCAGTTGTATATTTTTATTACTGTTGTCTATTTTTATTACATGAGAAGTATTGCAGCAATAGTCACAATTTCAGGAACTGGGGTAGATTCAGACAGGAAGAATGTCTGGTTTTGTGAATGATTTTGTTAGGAAATGAACAAATTGCCTAAAATGTAATTTTTTTTCTATTAGGGATCCCGCTGGACTTTACAGGCTACCAAGATGTATCCTGACTTTGTAAGTAAACTGTATTACCTAAACATAATATATTTTACAGTAGTAGACAGTATGGCACACATGTATGTAGCGGAAGCCCGTCAGAGAAGTCAGAGCTCCAAGGAATGTTTAATTAGAAAAAAGTAACTCCCTGAGGGCACCGATAGACCCTTCTGAGATACACTTGAAACACTGCATGAAATGCTAATTGTAGTAGGAAAAGAGAATGATAGGGGACGCCATTCCAGGGAAGCTGTTTTTTTTCCCTGCACCCTAGCAGGTGACTTTGAGGAAGCCCAACAGAGAAGCTTTAAGCATGCTTTCAGGACTTCTGAAGTTTGGAGACTCTCTGCTAAGATGAGGTCATCCTTTTCAGTACAGGTTGACCTATTTATTTTATTTATCTGTTTGAACATTTGTAACTGGTAGAGGGACATTGAGACGAGGCTCGTTTCCAGATGTGACCCGGGGGGGAGGGTGAAACCTAGCCTGGAACATACTAGCCCTGTAAACATGCAGTACCAAAAGGTTGGAAAAGACTGGAAGCATGGTGAGTTGCCTGCGATGACAGGCCACCAGTGAAGCCCTCCCTACCTGTAACAGAAGGAATGACATCCTGCAGATCCAATCTTCACAGCAACAGGCCACCAGTGGAGAGGTAAAAGGCAGCTTTGACCAAAAGCAGCTAGAGAACATGCAGTAGTCAAAGCAGTTCAAGGAAGAGCCTACCTGTATGAGAGAAAGAGGGAATAGAGTGGCAATCCCTCCAACCAAACAACCAGAAGTTTTGCGGATGAGCTGATGCTGGAGGCTGTTCTTGAAAACGCACTGGAAGAATCAGGAATCTGGTGACTCTGTTTTGTTTTATTATCAGATCCTGCTGTTGCAGATCATAGAGCCAAAATAGAGTCCTTAAAGAACTAAGAGAGGTGGTGGCTGAACCTCTGGCTATCCTGTTTAGCCGATCACTGGAAACAAGGGAGGTACCCAAAGACTAGAGGACAGCAGATGTAGTCCCCTTATACAAAAGTGGGAACAAAGAGGAAGCGGGGAACTACAGACCAGTCAGCCTCACCTCGGTAGTGGGGAAGATCATGGAAGCACTACTGAAGGAGAGATTGGTGGAACATCTGGTTGTCAATGGACTACAGGACCCAAGGCAGGATGGTTTCACCAGGGGGAGGTCATGTCAGACCAACCTCATTGAATTTTTTGACTGGGTGACTAGGGAGGTGGATCAGGGGAGGGCAGTGGACATGGCCTATCTGGACTTCAGCAAGGCCTTTGACACTGTGCCACATAGAAGACTATTGCACAAACTGGAGAATATGGGTGTGGGCAGGACAGTAGTGTAGTGGGTAGGTAACTGGCTGGGCAGCAGGACACAGAGGGTGGTGGTAAATGGCTGTCACTCCACAGAGGAAGAGTGACCAGTGGGGTACCACAGGGATCAGTGCAGGGACGGTGACTATTCAATATCTTCATCAGTGACATTGCGCTGGGACCTAGAAGGCAGAATTTCACTGTTCGCTGATGACACAAAGCTCTGTAACAGAGTAGACACACCAGAGGGTGTAGACAGAATGAGAAGGACCTGCAGAAACTTGAAGAATGGTCAGGGTTTGGCAGTTGAAATTCAATGCAAGGAAGTGCAAGATAATGCATATGGGGCACAAAACCCTGGCACAATATATCAGTTGGGGGTGAGGATATAGCATGCACCAAGCAGGAAAGGGATCTTGGGGTTATCATCTCTGATGACCTCAAGGCAGGGAAACAGTGTGACAAGGCAGCAGGTAAAGCAAATAGGATGCTGGGATGCATAGGCAGGGCATCACCAGCAGGAAAAGGAGGTCATAATTCCACTATACAAGACACTAGTGAGGCCGCACCTGGAGTACACTGTGCAGTTCTGGAGACCTTACCTACATATGGACATAGACAGGGTAGAGAAGGTTCAGAGGAGGGCAACAAAGATGGTGCATGGATTGCATCACAAGTCCTATGAAGACAGGTTGAAGGCACTGAACATGTACACTCTGGAGGAGAGGAGGGAGAGAGGGGATATGATAGAGACATACAAGTATCTTACAGGGAGGAACAGGGTGCAGGAATGCACTATTTTTAAGCGAAAAAGATGTTGCAGGACTAGAGGGCATGGGTTGAAGTTGGAGGGAGGATGATTCAGAGGAAACGTGAGGAAGAATTTCTTCACAGAACGGGTGGTGGACAAGTGGAACACCCTGCCAGAGGAAGTGGTGGGGGCTGAAACAATCACGGGATTTAAGAATACATGGGGTAGACATAAAGGCATTCTGGAGGTCAGGGGTATGGGGCAACAGACTCCTTGGAAAACATAAAGTGAACTTACAAACTTAAATGGGCAGACTGGGTGGGCCATAGGCCCTTATCTGCCGACACTGTCTATGTATCTATGTATGTATGTAACACCTGGAGCCAATACCTAAGCATAGCGGAGGTGTGGAGTTAGACACAAATTGAAAATTCTGTTTCACACCTGGCCCAGTGGTGCTGAGGATTGAGGCCCTGGACGCCTCACCTCACGCCACACTGGTGATCCATGTTCAGGAATGGACACGGGTCACCGGGGCTGGGCAGGGGAGGAGAAGGATCGAGCATCCGGGGGACTGCTCTCCTTCTCCTGGGAGGGCTAGGGACCTGGTCCCGGTGTCGCTCACCCCCTGGCAGAGGCCAGAAGACATGATACCATGCCAGAACATGGGTGGAGCTGGGGCGGACGCTTGCCTTGGCGTCAGCGTCATTGCATGCTCCAGCTCCAAGGGACTCCATTGAAAAAATGCTGCCGGCCCCCGTGTATGAGCTGGGGCTCGGTGCCTGACCCTCCAGCCACCTTCAGTTCCACCTCGGCGGGCGGCCCCACTCGGGGGGGGGCATCCCCAGGTGAGGGTATGGGTCGCGAGCCCAGGGCAAGCCCTTTCGCGGGGCTAGGGGTGCCGGCAGGAAAAAAGCATAGTATGATAAAAAAAAAATTCTGTTTCACATAATTTTCATTCAGTTTTGTATAGCTTACTGAGACTTTTAAAGTGAGAAAAGCTTTTCAAATAGTGTTTGTTTTATGTGAACATTTGCACTTTTTCATATTTCGAGCATAAAATCCCAAACCATGACTTAAAAAAATCTGGTTTTCCAAAGAAATTGCAATTAGGGAAAAAAAGGAATGCTTTCAAGTATTTTGTGAATAAGATTCCATTATATGTTACTTTTGTGATTTCAGACAATCAAAGCACAGAACCGTAGAGGCTTTTATCCTATGTACAGTTATTGTCTTGTGCAGGAACATAAAACTGGTGTGTTCAACTTCAGAGATGGGCAGGAGTGTTACACTTATTTTTCAAAAAAAACAAAAGAAGCATGAAACAGATATTGTTCATTTATTTAGAAATGTGTGGCTGGGAAAGGCACGCTGACCCAAGTCTCATGTCCAAGTGTTACCCAGGGAAGTGTACATGGGAAAATACATCCTATAGGAAAAAAATAAAATAACAGTATAAATACAGTGCAAGCAAATATGGGTTAGTGCAAGTGCAAAACAGTACAGACAGGATGAACAACAACAACAATTGCATCATGGTACATAACGATAACTTCCATGATAAACAGGGCACAAAATAACTAGGGTGATACTGGGTGGCCAGCAGGGGGTACACAACCCACCAGCCCTAAAAAGTGCACTGGGTAGCCAGAGAGAAACTATGGACAGGAACAGGAGAGAGTAAAGTAAGCTGTTAGAAGCTGTTTGAGTGAGTAGTAAGAGAAGGTGCACCAGAGCTGAGTGGGTAGATTATTTCAGAGGAAGGGAAAGCAGAAGGAGATGGCAGTTTGCTGAGCTCCACAGCAGTTTTGCAGCAAGGGTGTGCAACTGATCATGAATCACCACATCAGAGCTGGTAGGTGGATGGGAGAGTGTGAGAGAGAAGGGATGGCAGATACAGAAGGAGGGAGGAGAACCTGAATTTTGAAATTAAGAGTAGCAATAAGAGAGGTGCCCGAATAAAAGTGGAGGAAAAGAAAAGTTAGCAGAGGGCAAGCAGAGGTGGATCAGGAGAGGAGGGCTAGTAGCAAAACAGCAAAAAGCAGGGAAAAGAATATTCAGTCTAGCAAAGGCAGAACTTGGGGCAGTCCTAGACTACATACACATACAGTCAAATATTGGTGGAATCATCTTATGGAGGATCTCACTGTAGACAGGTAGGGATAGGCAAGACTTGCGTTAAAGGGTGCCAAGTTTGGGATAGTGCTGTTTATAAATAGAAATTATGTGGCTTGAGAAGTCTAAGCAGTGATCCAGCCACACACCATGGTACTTGAAAGGAGAAACCTCATCAAGTGGGGTACTAGCCTGGATTTTAAAAATTAGAAGGGAGTCGAGTCGTGCAAGCTTTTGACTGGTACCAAAGGACATGGAAACTGACTTTTTGGAATTAAGCATTATCTGGTGTGACTGGAACCACTGTACATTATTAAAATCATGTTGCAGATACAATTTCAGGTCACGGACTGAGCACCAGTGGCAAAGAGTATTGTTATCAGCGTATGTGTGGATGTTCATTTTGACATAGACCATGGGCAAGTCACTTAGGAAGATGGAGAAGAGAACAGTACCCAAGATGGAGCCTTGGGAAACCCCAGAGAGAATGGTGAGGGAGTGGGTAAAAGCATTCCCAACCTTGACTAACTGTAGCTCACAAAAGAGGTGAAAGTGCAATCAATCTACTGATGAGGTAGAGTCCCACTCCGCCCAACCTGCAAGGAGAAGTGGGTGGGCTACCATGTCAAAGACTGTTGGCAGGTCAGTGAAAATGGCAGCAGTAATGTGATGTTCATCCTTCCCCTTAAGAATGGAGTCAGTGACACTGAGAAGTGAGAATACCCAGCCAGCCTAGTAGTGCTGGAGGTTGAGGTGCTGGTCACTACACCTCGCACCACACCAGTGACCCGGATTCAGGAACAAGCCCAGACTGCCAGTGGTCAGCAGGGGCGAGAGAGGATTGAGCATCTGAAGGACTGCTCTCCTCTCTTGGGGAAGAGAGGCTTTGTCGTTCTGCTTATTAACTGACCTCTGGCGGTGGCTGGAGGGCAGTACGGGTCGGGAGGCACATACCGACGTCCTCACATCGGTGGGGAGGGGGGATGGAAGAAAAACATGGAAAAAGGAGCCGACAGGCTCCAGGATGGCCTGCTGCATCCCTGAGGCTGCCCCAGCATGTGGATTATGCTCTGGGGAGGAGATAGCCGGCATTCTCCTCTCTGGCCCTGCCATGGAGGGGCAAGCCATGGAGGAATATACAGGGGTCGATGTGAGTGGTTACGCACAGGCTGGAGGATGAGTCCCTTTGAGGGAGGGCCATAACCACCTGCCAGGCTCAGGGAGTATAAAAATATGATAAAATTTAAAAAAAGAAGCAAGAATACTGTGGAATGCCATTCCCAGAACCTGGACTGGAAAGGGGAGGGAAAGTTAGAGGCATCCAAGAAAGCTGAGAGCTAAGTAAAAACAAGTTTTCCTTGGAGCTTGACCAGGACAGGGACCATGGAAATAAGGTGGTAGTTCTAGAGGTTTAAGAGTCACCACCGTTGTAGAGGGGGAGACCTTTGGCCTGTTTCCACACTTAAGGGATGGCCCTGAGATTGAAAGAAAGGTTGAGAAGAAAAGGAGAGGCACATTTCACAGGTGCAAGAGGTTAAGGAGTTTAGGGCCCATCTGTCAAGGCTATAACCTCTGAAGGGATTTAGGGAGAGGAGTGCAGAGACACTGTCATGGGGGCTGAAAAGTAAGAAAGAGAAAATGGAAGTGGGAGAAAGGGTAGGAAGTGGAGGGGGAATAAGAGGCAGGGTGAGTATGAGAAGTAAAGAAAAATAAAAGAGCACAGGTGGCAAAGAATTTCAACAAATTCTTTGTCAGCTGTCATGGACATTTTTTTTTCTTTGCAGAGGTGGCAAGCAGAGTCACTGGCTTTACAAAAATCAGTGAGCTCTACTAAGACCCGAGAAGGTGAGTTCCTCTGACACAGGTCCTACTAAGATGGTCTTGTCTATCCCAGATAGAGATACATTTTGATTGGAAGGAAAGAGCCTTATCAGCTGGTGATCGACAGAGACCAGTCATTGTTGTGGAGGTCATCAAGGAGGAAATTCTGGTTAAGAGATCAAAATGACCTTGACCAGATCTACTTGGGTGAGGATTAGAGGTGGCAAAGAAGGGCATCAGTGGCAATGATGCAGTGGGGATGGAAGGAGAGGACCCAGTCTGTAGGTGAGTGGTTCCTGGAGAGGGATTAAAGAACGTGGGCTCAGTGATAAACTGGCTGAGATTAAGGGATTCCATTTTTTGAATGGTCAGTTTGGACAATAGGGCAAGCTTATTAATGTTGGAATCCCCACCAAGAAGACTCTCCCCAGAGGAAGATAGAGAGACAAGGGTGTAATGGCTTTCTGAAAGTGCAACAGTGTTAATTTTTGGAAAGACAAAGATCCTGCTGACAAAAATAGGTAGGTAACAGAAGAGGGCCTGCATAGAATGTATTCCTGCTAGGAGGGAACAGTAGCTTGAGGTAAAATGTCACAGCTGAAACCATGATGAATATATAGAGTGCCACTGCCACCATGCTTCCTATGATCCTGTCTGCAGAGCTACAGTAATAATCAACAATCGACACTTTACCATCATTTATGCTAGCTGAGAGCCAGGATTCAGTGTTACACAGGATATCAGGCTGATATTGGGAGACTCAAAGCCACAGCCTAAGCTGGTCAAGCTTAGGGAGAAAACCCCTGGTATTAAGATGGAAGATGCTCTAACCTTTGGGAGTGGAGGGGGGAAGAGAGGGGCCAAGTGTTCAGCTCCATATTATCAAGGAGCAACAGCACTGAAGTGAATAGGAGTAGAATGGAGTAGGATTTTCATTGGCAGGGAGGTAGACGGGAGGAAGGAGCAAGAAAAAAGATGGCCCTGTAACAGGCATTGAGTTGAGAGGAGAAGAAGAAGACAGGAGGCTGTGGTGGATGACAAAAGTGGAGGGTAAGAGGTGAAAAAGGGGTTAGTGAGGGGGCAGGAGGTGGAATGGAATGCAACACAGAGAGGAGAAAAGAGGAGGATAAGAAGTATAAAAAAGGGAGACAGGAGCATAGCTGATAGATACAGTAAATAAACTGAAATTGCAAAACCCCAGGAAACTTGAATTAGATACAAAAGAGTAAAACTTACGTGCAAAGCAACAATATCCACAGTAGGATGGACATGTGAAAGTGCTTGATGTGCAATAAGAACTAAGGGCCTGATCCAAAAATCGATTCCTAATAAGTGCATTTCATGTATACCCTGTTTGTATACCTCTGCACCCCCAATGCAGTGTGCACCAGCTGGAATCCACAGTCCTTGGTTGCCACGCAGGGACAAGTGGCAACAGGCTTCTGCAGGCTTAGCAGTGGGACCCTTGATGTGCCATGGCTGTTGCACAGCTGGCTGGTGGCTGTTACAGTAATCTCCTGGGTTAGATCACACTGCCAGTCCCTGTACACCACCAACACTGCATGACTTGTGCTGTGGACAACTCAGCACATCCTTACCCCATCCCAGTGCTTAGTAATAACTAAAAGCTGTTAAACATTATCAAATTATCAAACTAAGCAAGTGCAATTGGTAGATTGTCAGCACTTGTAAGTAAGATACTGTACTGTAGATACTCTAATAACTGGAGGCAGTACAGAGTGCAAAACACCACAAAGCTTACCACTAGGAGCAGCAGAGGTGACTACAGGCAGAAGCTTGGCTTAAGGAACAAGTGGGGGTTGACTAGGCAGCATAGCATGCAGTCATGCAGCCAATACAAGCTGAAACTGAGACATGCATGCAGAGGACCACTTGCACTGGTAGTTTTTTTTTTCCTTTTTTTTTTCCCATAAACACTTTTTAGCCACCGGAGCCCTGGCAGGCAGCTACTGCCCTCCGAGTGGAGGGACTCTCTCTAAGGTCCCGCCACTCTCATACGAACATACGAAATTTGCCAGCAGCTAAAGGCCTATAGGTCTATCAAGTCTGCTCGAATGTGCAGCTAGCACCCCTTATTCTGCAGCTGCCCCTCCCTTCCACCCTTCCCCTTCATTAACCCTCCCCCTTGTCCTGTCCCATCCTCGTTTGAAGCAGTCCACTGTTCTACTGCATACCACTTCAGCAGGTAACGCATTCCACCCAACCACCACCCTCTCTGTAAAAAATGTCTCCTCATCTCCCTCCTGAACCTTCCTCACTCCAGTCTCATATCATGGCCCTGGTGGCCCTCCCTCCCTTACTTTGAACAGCCCCTCTGTACCCATCTTGTTTATTCCTTTCATGTATTTAAAGGTTTCAGTCATGTCACCCCTGTCTCTCCTCTCCTCCAGTGAGTACATGTTCAAGTCCTTCAACCTCCTCTCATATGATAAGTCCCCCAGCCCTTGATCATCTTTGTTGCTCTGCGCTGCACCCCCTCCAGTAACTTAATGTCCCTCTTCAGATATGGACACCAGTACTGCATGCAGTACTCCAGGTGTGGTTTAACTAATGACCTTGGTCCCAGTAATTCCCCTGCAGATTGCTCTCCCCCACTGCAGGGCCAGGAGAAGGTTGCTGGCTTCTCCTCCCACCCGAGACCCAATCCACAATCTGGGGGCGACAGACCATAATCAACCCTGCCAGGCTCATTTTTCATTTTTCACCCAGCCCTCCTCCCTTCCCAAGTAGGGACATTGCCTCAAGCCTCCCAACCTGTACTGCCCTTCAGCCACTGCCAGAGGGCAGTCAGTGAGTCGGATGACTAGTCCCCCTCCTCCCAGCCTGTCGCCCCTCTGCCGACCCCTGGTGACCTGGGCTTGTTCCTGAATCCAGGTCGCTGGCATGACACAAGGTGTGGTGGCCAGTGCCTCAACCCTCAGTGCCACCAGCTGGCTCACTGGCAGTTTTTTTTCTGAGAAGTGGGAACCAAGGTACCAAATGCTGCCAGATTGGCAGTAAGGCCAGGCCTCCTTTCAGTGGGTTGGGGGAGGGATGGCTCCTGCTTGTCTCCTTTGCAACCCCCAGTGACTTCAGCATTTCTGGATACACAAAACGTTTAAGCCTGACTGGTCTAGCTTTACAGACTCTCACAGGTTGTAGAAAACACAGTTCTGGATGACATTGGTACTCCTCTTTCAGCCTGATTCACTTTTGTAAAGCAGGACTACATCTTCCCTCCTCCAGTCCTCTGGGACCACTCCTGTCTCCAGTGAGTTGTTGAATAGGCCTGTCAGAGGTACAGCTAACACCTCTCTGAGCTCCCTCACTGTCCTTGGGCATATCCCATCAGGCCCCATTGCCTTGTCCACTTTCAGATTTGTGAGTGCTTTTAGGACTCTCTTCTGTAAATGGACTAGTGTCCACCTCCCTTCCTTCGGTGAACAAAAAATTGAACAGTTCCCTTTAGGTGGCTTGGGAGAGGGATGGCTCCTGTCTAACTCCCTCAAGAACCCTGATAACTTCGGTGACCCTGGCCACAGAAACAGTTCATGCCCGAATGGTCTCACATCTTGGTGTGAAGGATGTCTCCTACTCATCTCCTCTGTGAAACCGGAAGGATTCAGCAGCTCTGGCTGTGTAAACAGTTCGCATCTAATTGGCCTAACTTTATGGACTTCTTATCAAGGAGGGATTCCATGTTAGGAGGTTTGGAGTTAGACCAGGTACTATAAATCACTCTAGCTAATCAGTGAATTATAATTAGTTCATGGGTGTTCTGCAAGTTGTGTCTTATGGTATAAAAGTATCATCTTGCACAGTTTCGCAGACAAAATCGTTCTGCTTTGCTTCATGGCCCTCTCACCTAAACTTCACAAGATAACACTCATACAATAAGAGACATCTCTCATTCACAGTACATATAAACGTATAAACTGCACAATTTGTTTAAGACTTTAAAAAAATAAACAATATGGACAAAAAGGATCACTTCTAAATATCTTGCTCATCAAAGATCCAAACTACTTACTCTTTTTTAATGACTTTCTAAACGTGCACAATTAAGAAAAGTGGTGCCATCTCATGCATTTTTGGAAAAAGAAAAAATGCCAAACTGAAAATGTTTACAAACGGGGTTGTTCAATTGTATGCTTACCTGAAAGTGTTTCATCCCTGTTAGGCTATAAGGAGTAAAGTACACCCAACACATAATAAGGCCATACTAACATTGAGGGGTACTGGAACATTTGTAAACTATGAGTTTGAAGCATAAGTAATTGATATTTGTTACAGGAACCCCAAGATCCCCTTCTGTCTATGCATTTGACATATTTTATTGATCGGTCATTTGGTCCGATCATTACACGGTGAAGTTCTCATTCAGGCCCCCCCCCGGTAGTCCTCCCCTTGCAGAGATGGTCAGCTATCACCTTTTGAGGGGATTGACCCCTGAGGGTTTTCTGGCAGTGGCTGACCTATCTAGTGTGGACAGTGCATGTGTTGGGGGTGTGTGCGTGGCAGTGGATGCCTATAATAAGGCACTTGCTGGTGTGCTCGACTCCCTCGCACCAGTCCGTGTACGACCCAGGTCTTCTCATTTGAGGTCCCTTTGGGCTCAAAGGGATGAAGACCTTGGGTCAAAGATTAGAGCACTGCTGGTGGAAGTCTGGCCTGGAGGTGGACAAACTGGCCCTGTGTGTGCACTATGGTGCATACCAGGGGCAATCAACCGTAAAAAGGCAGAATTCCTGTCCAGGGAGATTGCTGCCAGGAGGAACCAACCAACTATGCTCTTTCAGACTGTGGACAGGCTTCTCCATCCTTCCTGTCTACAGCCAAAGGTAGCTTTTTCTACCGCATTGTGCAAAGAGTTTGCTCGGTTCTTCTCGGACAGGGCATCTGCCATCAAGCAGGGGGTTCCGCCAGTGGGTCAGAGTTTGGCCCACAGTGGTCACCATGGGCAACCGGAGAGCTCTCTGCCTGGTTGGGGCAAGTTTAGACTGGTGGAGGTGGCTGAGGTCATTGAGATTGCTTCCAAGCTTCGGCACACCTTTTGCGAACTGGACCCTGTGGCAACTTGTTTCTTAATGAGATGTGTTGACTGCATTGGCCAGGTGTTTGCCTTGATTGTCCGGTGTTCCTTGTTGGAGGGGTCTTTCCTGATGTCTTGAAGGAGGCACTCTTAAGGCCCCTTCTGAAAAAACCATCGTCGGACCCTGAGATCAAGGCAAATTACCGTCCTATCTCCAATCTTCCATTTTTGGGTAAGATTGTGGAGAAAGTGGTGATGCTTCAGCTTGAGGAGCATCTCGTGGCCCATGATTTATACAAGCCACTCCAGTCTGGGTTTTGTGTGAGGCACAGCACAGGAACTGCACTGGTTTGGGTGCATAATGACCTCCTTAGGGCTAGAGATCAAGGGGAAGGGACAATTCTTGTTCTCCTTGATCTCTCTTCAGCATTTGATATGGTGTACCATCGAGTGTTACTTGACCTCCTAAGGGAATTCTGCATACTTGCTGGCACTGTCATCTGCTGGTTTGAGTCTTTTCTATCTAACAGGAGGCAGAGGGTAGTGATGGGGAATTTCTCCTCCTCCCCAGGCCACCTGTCATGCAGGGTTCCCCAGGGTTCGGTCTTGTCACCAATGTTGTTTGCCATGTATATGCTGCCCCTGGGAGAGCTCATTAGGAAGTACAGTCTGGATTTTCTTTGCAATGCCAATGATACCCAGCTGTATTTTTCCTTCGCCCCAGAACATCTCGTGCAGTAGAAGTGCTTAATAGTTGCCTCGCTGAAATCAATGACTGGATGGCCTCCAGCTGGTTGTGACTGAACCCCGATGAGACGGAGGTACTGGTGGTGGAGTTGAACAGAGGGCATGATAGGCTGGCCTCTGGTGCAGAGACTGGGCTTTTTCTTGGCTCAGTACCATTGAAGGCCTCTTCTACGGTGTGGGATCTTGGCGTTATTCTTGACAGTGGATTGACACTTGAGTTTTTCGTGTCTTCCACTGTCCATGCTAGTTTTTATTATCTGAGGAATATCACCAGGATAAAGCCCCTAGTTCCACCGCAGGACCTCCCCACCTTAGTACATGCCTTCGTGATGTCCAGGCTAGACTACTGTAATGCACTCTATCTCGGGGTATCTGGGGGTACCCTGGTGCAGAACACAGCAGTGAGGCTGTTGACAGGACAGCTCAAGTATTGCCATATTACTCCAGTGCTGTGTCAACTGCACTGGCTGCCAGTTAGGTGGAGGGTCCTCTTTAAGGTGGGTTTACTCACCTATAAGGCCCTACACAGCCTGGGCCCTGGTTACCTGAAGGACCTTCTCAGTCCTGCTGTCTCAGTCCGCTCCCTCCGCTCCTCCTCTAGGGGCCTTCTTGCAATTCCCAGGATGAGGTTAAAAACAGCAGGCGCCAGAGCATTTAGTGTTGCCGCTCCCGTCCTGTGGAATTCGCTTACTCCAGCTGTTAGGGAGGCCCCTTCTGTGGAGATATTTAAAGCCCGCCTCAAGGCCTTCCTGTACAATCAAGCCTTCCCAGACTGTGCTTTATAGTCCTTGCCTATTTTTTAGAATCTACATCTAGGTTAGCCTTGGCTTTTAGGTATTTGTTGTTGCTGCTTAGATTAATGTTTATATACATTTTGTTTTATTGCTGATATGTTATGTGCTGTGCTTGATATATTGTTATGCATTTTGTTTTATAATGTATAGTATTTATTTTTAAAATGTTCGGCACCCAGAGCCTCCGGGATGGGCGTCTCTTAAAATTTGCCTTGCCTTGCCTTGCCATTTGTTAGTTGTTTAGGTGCCAGCAGCATAGCTGTAAGCACCTTTTGTGGTCAGGCATACTCTCTTGTGCATTTTATTAGTTTAAGGTTACATTTAGTGTGAGTGATTCAGCTGTGTGATATCATTGATGTTGTCAATGAAAGGGCTTTTAGGTCTTGGCATAGGGTTTCAGACGTACATAAGCCTGGATTTAATCACCTGTATTGAACATTTTTTTTTCTTTCTCACTACAGTTGTTGTTGTTAGATGCCATTGCAGATGTAGAGAAGAGTTCAGCAGAGCTAAATAGCAGACTTTCAGATAATTGAACTTAGTTCTTCAGTATGTTGTAGTCATTTCAGTTAGTCCCACCTCAGGTTTGTCTAGGTTTGAATACAATTCAAGTTACCCATTTTGCAGGTTGTGACATTATCTCTCCACCATAGGAAATGCACCTCCCTTACCTTTAGCTCAGTGGCACACTGAATATGTGTTTGTTTAAGCAACAAAAGATCAGTGATTCAAATACGGGCAGGGACATAAACAATTTTTTGTAAGTTGGAAACTCACTTGAGTGGCAATGTCCAAAAGCACAATCCTGCACTTACCACCATATGTAAAAGACAGTCCTCTGTCCTTAAATGTGCAAAAAACTTTATTTAAGGTTCCAGTGACAAACAGTCTGGATGCATTTTGGATGAATTCTTTATCAACAGACTTATTAAAAATAGGTAAGGACATCTTATATAGATACAGAGTAATGACGGCACACTGCCTGTACCAGGTAAACCAACAAATAACAATATCACAAACCAATTTAAATTAAAACACTTAACAAACAACCATCAGTAACAGAATATATATATATATATTTAAATATAAAAATGTATGAGACCGAAGGGACAGGGGAAGGAAGGAAGGAAGGAAGGAAGGAAGGAAGGAAGGAAGGAAGGAAGGAAGGAAGGAAGGAAGGAAGGAACGAACGAACTTAAATGAAAAGAAATGGTTTTCTGTAGGATTAGATTGCATAATCTGTAAAGCAGTTACACATTTGCTGTCCCTGTTCCGAATTGCCCTACTATGTTCAGCAACCCTATGTTTAAATAGTCTTTTTGTTTGCCAACATAGAAAGCTCCACAGGAGCACTCAGCCATATAGATCACACCAGGGGTATCACATGTTATCAGCTGTTTGATTGAAAAATCCCTTTCACAATGTGGGCTGGAAAAGGTTTTGCATTGTGTGATTACATTGCACCAGTTGTATCTGTGGCACTTGAAGCACCCAACACTTTTTTCTTGTAACCATGCTCTCTTATCTGTTAGGATCAACCTGCTGTGGACCAATTGGTCCCCCAATACACTCACTTGCCTATAGGACATTCTAGGTGGAGCACTGCAAAATTCCCTAAGACCAGTATCTCCCTTCAGGATGTTCCAGTTTTTGTGTATGATCCCTGAAATCTTAGAGGAATGTACAGAAAATGTTCAGACCAAATTAAAACATGTGTCATCAGATTCTGTCTGTTGTTGTGACTTATATAATAATTCATGTCTAGGTAAACCCTTGACATGTTGGATGGTTTTATGCAAGTCATCCAAGTTATAACCCCTTCCCACAAATCTGTGTATAAGGTCTGCTGTTGCTCGAGCCAAACCCTCCTCTGTACTGCAATTACATTTAACTCTAAGATACTGCCCTTTAGGGAGGTTAGGAATAACATGCTTGGTGTGGCAACTCAAGGACAGTAATACATTATTATGGTCACATTCCTTCCTATACATATCAGTAATAACATTCCCATCATCACCCCTCGAGATACAGATATCCAAAAAATTAACACAGTTCCTATAAGCTATGTAGGAGAAACAAAGGTGTGGATTAGAATAATGTAAATTGGTGACAAAAGATTCAAATTCAGTAAGGTCACCTGTCCAAATAATAAATATGTCATCAATAAAACAACAAACAAGTTATATTGTATCAAAATAAGGGTTATTATCTGAATCCCTTGTCACCTCATTCTCCCACTTGCCAACATAAAAATTTGCTGGGCTGGGGGCAAATGTAGCCCCCATTTCTGTTCCTTGTGTCTATAAATAAAACTCACCTGGGAAAAAAAAGTGTTAAACTTCAGGACAAATTCAGATAACCTGGTCAAAAATTCTGAGGGTGGTTGAGTAATGCTGTCTCTTGATTTCAGGAAAAATACTGAAGTGTCTAGAGCTTCCTCTTGGGGGATGCTCGTGTAGAGGGAGTCTATGTCCATAGTAATAAAATAGGAATTTTCAGGTATAATAATGACATTCAGTACTTGTAAGATCTCCCCAGTGTCCCTGATATAACTGTTCAACATAGGGTCGAATATGAAAATCAACATATTGTGATAAGGGCTCAGTAGGGGACCCTATTCCACTAACTATGGGTCTACTTGGAGGGAGATGGGTAGAAAAGGGTTTATGAACCTTTGGGAGTGTATGTAGGGTTGCTCTGATGAGATATTGAACTGTAAAAAAATCTTTCACGTCAGAGTCAATCCATCCATTTTGAAATGCTTCTCCAATGTATTCATCTATTCTGAACTTGAATTCTGGGGTGGGGTCCTGTCTCAGTTTCTTATACGACTGTTTATTTGACAATTGTCTCTTAATTTTGGAAATGTAATCATCAGTATCCTGAATTACTATGGCCCCACCCTTATCCGAAGGTTTAATTACTATAGTTTTGTCATTTTTCAGATTTTCTAAAGCCTGTCTCTCCTTTCTCATGAGGTTGTTGCATTTTATATCTGGCAGATTCTCAAATAATTCAAACAACTCCCTCTCACAAACATCTTTGAAGATAATAATGGCAGCAGTAGGGGGGAAAGAAATGTGATTTGCCTTTAAAATTACCTGACATGATCACCCTACCTAATCGATTGAATTCGGAGTCTGAAGTGCAGTCAGTAGAAACATTGTCCACAGCTCTGCCGGCCTTATCTTGCTTACATTTAAAAAACGATATCAAACTCAAATTATGGCAGGCTTTCTGTAGGTTCACAAAAGTTTCAAATTTATTAACACCACTTGTAAGTGCAAAAGATAGTTCCTTCTCAAGTAATGTCTCTTCTGTCAGAGTTAGTGGTCATGTAGACTAATTATTTTTCATTGTTGTATCTCCATTTGGTTATTTGTTGCCTGGTTGTCTGCAAGGCTGGGGTTGGTGGGACATGGGGTTGAGGCTCGTGTAGGTCCAGGTTCTGATTGGTGTTGTAAGTATGCAGGCTCTGAGACTGTAAGTGCTGATCTAGTTGACCTCCCATTCCTCCTCATCCTCCTCTTCTGCCGCTGCCTCTTCTCCTAATTAGCTGTGGTTCCAGTTGTATGTTGGTGGGTGGACTGAGTCTCAGACTTCATCGTGGCATCACTACCTCTGAAGACAATATCCTTTGCTCTAAAAAAAACTCTGAGGTATTAGATTCTCAACCACTCTGATCCCTACTTAAATTAAAAGAGACTCCCCTTTCTCACCACAAAATGCCCCTAGGAGAGTTTCTATTGGATTTTTTTCCAACTGTACACTATGTTCAGTTCATAATCCTCTGAGTCTCTTTTAAATCTTTTCTGTTTGGCTATTTTAAGCTCAAGTCCAGTCTCTCTATTTTTTCTTTAAGTTTGGTATCAAATATGTTGAAGTCAAAATGATCTTTGAACTTAAGAATGGACACTTCAGTCTCCTTAATATAATTTTTAAGTTGCTCACCCACCTCCTTTCTGTAGTAAATAATAAGCCGCATAAGTCTATTTGAAGCTTTGGTGAGTATCGCATGTCATCTCTCCATAGCTGCTTTTTCACTTGAGTGGCAATTCGTGGTGGTGTGTAGTTGGACTAGTAAATTACATGAGAAGTAAATTTAGCTAAGAACAATAATTTGTGAAGGTAAATCACCTGCCAGGGTTACCTCCTTAGTTGCCTGTTTTGCAGGTTGTAACATAACCTCAACTTTTTTGTAAGATGAAAACTCAGCTAAGTAGTGATTCATGGTGGTGTGGAGTAGACTACTAAATTATTTGAGAAGTAGATTTAGCTAAAAACAACATTTTGTGAAGGTATTAGAGCTCCAGTTGCCCATTTTGCAGGTGTGGCATAACCTCTACATCTTCGGAAGTGCAGTGCACTTGCTTATCGTTCAGTAGCACACATAATGCATGTTTGCTTAGTAGACAAAGGGTCAGTGGCTCAAATCTGAGCAGTGACATAACAGTTTTTCATTTTTTCTAAGATGGAAACTCACTTGAGTGGTGATCCATGGTTCTGTGGAGTTGGATAAGTAATATATATAAGTACATTTAGCTAAGAACAACAATTTATGAAGATAAATCACCTGCTGGAATTAGATCACCAGTCGCCCATTTTGCAGGTTGTGACATAAATTGTACATCATAGGAACTGTAACTCACTTACCAACAGCTCAGTGGAATACTGAATGCGTGTTTGCTTAACAGGCAAAGGATAAGTGGTTCAAATCCTGCCATGAACTTAACCATTTATTTTAAGATGGAAACTCACTTGAGTGATGGTTTCAGTGGTGTGGATATGGAATAGTAAATTATATGAGAAGTATATTTAGCTAAAAATTACAATTTGTGTAGGTAAATTGCCTGTTGGGATTAGATCCCTAGTCACCTATTTTGCAGGACGTGACATAACCTCTACATCATAGGAACTGCAACACACTTATCTGTAGCTTAATGGTACACTGGATCTGTTTGCTGAGCAAGCAAAACAAATCAGTGGTTCTAATACAGGTAGATAGAGTTTGAATCCTGGCAGGGACTGATTTTTTTTCCTTTGTAAGGTGGAAACTCACTTGAGTGGTTATCTGTGGTGGTGTGGTATTGGACTAGTAAATTATATGACAAGTAGAGTTAGCTAAGAACAACAATTTGTGAAGGCAAATCACCTGCTGGGATTACATATCCAGTTGCCTGTTTGCAGGTTATGACAACCTCTACACCAAAGCAAATGCAACTAACTTACCTGCAGCTCAGTGGCACACTGAATGTGTGTTTACTTTGCTGGCAAGGGATCATTAGTTCAAATCCTGACAGGACATAAGCATTTTTTGCAAGACTGAAACTCACTGGAGTGGTGATTCATGGTGGTGTGGAGTTGGAATAGTTAATTATATAAGCAGTAACTTTAGCTAAGAACACCAATTTGTGAAGGTAAATCACCTGCTGAAATTATATTCCTAGTTGCCTGTTTTGCAGGTTGTGGCATAATCTCTACACCATAGGAACTACATCTCACTTACCTGCATCTCAGTGGCACACTGAATGTGTGTTTACTTTGTGGACAAGGGATCATTAATTCAGCTTCTGACAGGGACATAAGCATTATTTGTACGAGTGAAACTCACTTGAGTGGTGATTTATGGTAGTGTAGAGTTGAAATAGTTAATTATATGAGAAGTAACTTTAGCTAAGAAGAACAATTTGTGAAGGTAAATCACCTGCTGAGATTACATCCCTAGTTGTCTATTTTGCAGGTTGTGGCATAATGTCTACACCATAGGAACTACATCTTACTTACCTGCAGCTCAGTGGCACACTACGGGCCAGATATTCAAAACTTTGCCCCGGGGCAAAATTAGCACTGCCCAGCGGGCAAACTTAGCCTGGAGCACAGAGCACGCTATATTCAAAAGGAATAGCCCAGGGCAAACAGCTTCCGAATATGGCATGGTAATGAGGCCATGCAAACTGGGCTGGGAGTGCAGGGCAAAAATAGCCCTGGAATAAGACAGCACTGAATAAAGCAACCAGGAAGTGCAACCCACAACAACAACACAGTACACAGCAACATGAGGGCAGGTACAGACGAACTACGTGGCCAATGTGTGCCAGCAAATGCATGGACTCAGTACAGCTGCAGGAAGCAGCAGATGTGAAAGAACAGTGATCAAAACTGTATAATATTCCCGTACCGTTAGCGCCGTGCTAACACATTAGCGTGACATTAGCGCAGAGAGCTAAGCAGTTAGCCGGAGCAAACACGCTGTTCGGGCTAAAATGTGCCATATTCAAAAGTGCTATGCAAATGAGCCTACTTACTTAGTCTCTGGGCAAACAACCCGATTAGTATCTCATTATACCCTGATTTGCATGCAGTTTTGCCCAGCGTTACTGCAGAGTCCCACAGAGCCACCTGTAGGTCAGTCTGGAAGTACAGGGGCTGACCAGGTCCAACCGCAGCTCCACCTGTAGGTCAGTCTGGCAGTGCATGATGATAGCTGCAGGCTACATGTAAACAGTACAGCATAGCATAGCATATTATACCCCAGGGGACAGGACACCATAGGCACAGGTGGTGATGGTGCTGCATGCCACTGTCACATTGTAGGGCATGCTACAGTGCACAGCAGAAACTACAGTAGCAAGGGGGCCAGTAGTGCATGGACACAGCAATGTCTATGGTGTGTAGGGCAGTGATGATGACTGCACTATACACAGTGAGCGGCCCAACCTGTGAATGTTTTCTGACACTGGACATTACTGTTATGCTGTTGTGTGACCCACAGATGCTGCACCTGTGGCATGGATGCTCACAGTGACATGTACATTTCTGGCTTTGTGTGCTATGGCAGTTGTACAGCTGTGAGGTATGTGGCCGGGGGGGGCATATATTATCCGAAAGGCACACTGGTGTTGGGGTATTCCCAATACTGACCCATGTACACTGCATGATGTGTCCCAGCCTTGTGGCCACACCTGATCTGTAGCACAGCCTCGCCACCCGTATATGCCCCTCAACATCCTCCATGCCCACAGTGCTGCATGTGTGCTGGCATCTGTTGGTGTCCCGGATGTGGTCCACAGGTGTGCTGTATGGCCACACTGCCGTGCTGTCCGCTGGTGGCAGGGTCACCACTTACTGCCTGGCATGGCTGGGACTGGTGGCAGATGATGGCATCATTGTGATGCCATCAGTTAGCAGCATGCTTCCTCTATGTTTGGCTTTATCTATGTGTCATATTTATTTGTTAGGGTAGCGCAAAACCCACGCTAAACCCACACAAACGCCGTGCAAAGCCATAATGTCGCACAAAGCTGATTGCCCAGGATTAAGACCAGCTTTTCCTGGGCATTAGTAATGCACCAGTGCTAAGATGTCGCCTAAGCCGCCCAAAACCATTTCTAGCGCCGGGCGCTAGTCGCTGAATATAGCATTGCGCCTGTATTCATGTCAGATTGCCCCTTGCATACATTATAATTTTGCCCGGCGCTAATGCAGTTTGCCTGCGCTATTTGGCCTTTTGAATATGGCAGACCCGTGCTAATCCCACGCTAAACCTGCGCAAATGGTTTTTGCCCAGTGCAAAGTTTTGAATATCTGGCCCTACATATATGTTTGCTTATCAAGGAAAGAATCAGGGGGTCAAATTTTGGCAGGGACCTAAACTGTTGTTTCAATTGTTTTGTAAGATGGAAAATCACTTGAGTGGTAATTCAGGGTGCTGTGGCGTTAGAACAGTAAATTATATGAGAAGTAAATTTAGGTAAGAACAACAATTTGGGAAGATAAATTGCCTGCCGGGATTAGATCCCCAGTTGCCTATTTTGCAGGATGTGACATGACCTCTACATCATAGGAAATGCAACTCACTTACTTGCAGCCCATTGACACACTGAATGTCTGTTTGCTTGGCAGGCAAAGGATCAGCGCTTTATATTCAGGTAGACATAGTTTAAATCCTGGCAGGGGCTTAAAGATTTTTTCAACTTTTTTGTAAGACAGAAACTCAGTTCAGCAGTGATACATTGTGGTGTGGAGAAGAATAGTAAATTATATGAGAAATACATTTTAGCTAACAACAACAATTTGTGAAGGTAAATTGCCTGACAGTATTACTTCAGTAGCTGCCTGTTGTGCAGGTTGTGACATAATCTCTACACCACAGGAAATGCAACTAATTTACCTGCAGGTCAGTGGCACACTGAATGTGCGTTTACTTAACAGGCAAAGGATCAGCACTTCAAATCCTGACAGGACGTAAGCATTTTTTTTTTTATCAGATGGAAAGTCACTTGAGTGGTGATTCATGGTGGTTCGGAGGTGGAATAGTAAGTTATACATACGTTTTGCTAAGAACAACAATTTGTGAAAATAATTTGCTTGCTGGGATTACATCCCTAGTTGCCTGTTTTGCAGCTTGTGACATAACCTCTACACCATATGAAATGCAACTATCTTACCTGTAGCTCAGTGGCACACTGAATATGTTTTTATTTTGCAGGGAAATGATCAGTAGTTGAGATCCTGATGGGACAGAAGCATTTTTTTTTTGTTTGTTTGTAAGATGGAAACTTACTCGAGTGGTGATTCTTGGTAGTGCGGAGTTTGAAAATTTATATGAGAACTACATTTAGCTAAGCAGCTAGGTGAAAGGTAAATTATTATTTATTGTAACATGGGAGAAATGTCAGGAGTCCAGGGAAGGAACGTGATAGGTGAGACAGGGTCAGGTGGTGCAAGAACAACACAGCATTATGGCACGATAATGCCATGTTGGCTTAGAACTCTCACACCAATAATCCCCTGTTGAGAGCGTGAAAGCGCTCCGAGAAGTGTCTCAGAAGTGAAGCCCGGAAAGTTTGCTGAGAGTTTGACCAATAGGTGGTGGTAGGAGCACACATCGGACACCGAGAAGGGAAAATGTGCTCGTTCTGTCGAAACTGCCACCTATTGGCCAGAAAACTAGTGAAGTGGTGAGTAAAAAGCGCTCTCCGGTCTCGTCCATAGAGGAGTGCAGCAGTGCGAATGATGCACACCACAGAACATATGTATTGCAGGCACAGAAGAACTGTATATCGAGGTAGGAAAGAAAGGCATATGATAGTGGGGACATGATATCACGGAATGAAAACTAGCAGGGTAGCAAACAGAGAAATGGTGAAACGGCAATGGAATGCAAAAAGCGGCACCTATTGGTCGGAACAGTGACGACTGTGCCACAGAGTCCGCTAACAGAACTGCACTGAAGTAATTGAGACAGTAAGCAACGCACCATAAACAATCTCCCCAGAAGTCACCACGGCATAAAACTCACCTGTAAATAGACGGGCAGCAACATAGCAGCCAACAAGAAGGATGACATTTCTACCTGTAACTATTGTGTAATGTAGCTGCTACAATCTAAACGACAGGTTTAAGTCTGCACAAATCCGTAGACACCACATTACTGCATGTCCGCTGTGCAACGTGCACGTGCATAGGTCTAGTTAGACAGAGCTTACAAAGTAAGACAGCTAAAGCAAGAAACTGGAACGCAAGGAAGTAGTTGAGCTCATGTGCCTATCACAACAAAGAAATCGCTATGTAAGCAATACTTGCTTTGCACTTTCCATGTTACAAGTGCATTAATCCCCTCCAAAGGTGGCATCTAATGGGGAATTAATGCATGGTTGTACCGTTGTACGCCCTGGGCCTCTGGCCTCGTGCCACAACGGTCTCAACCATGCATTAACTCCCCATTAGATGCCACCTTCATCGGTGATTAATGCTTACTTATATAACTCATGGAATGTTAAGAATGGAATCCTACATTCTGACTGAATTACTAGTGGTCCTTATCCCACTGGTAATGAACCACTAGCATAAACAGAATGATGTGACCCATCCCATGCATGTAACATTGTGTGGGTTTTTACTGTTATTTTGCTTTTAAAACCCCATTAGGAAGTTTATAAAGCAGTAAGAACATCTGTATTGGTCCTTTATTATTAGACCAGTAGGGTGTTTCCCAACACGTATTTATTCTACTAATAAAGTACTGCTATGTTGGCCTTGTTACTTAATTATACCATCCATTCCCAATGACTGTGCGTGCATTACAAGACTACTACTGTAGTCAACATGAAATTAATCCAATCTAGCATTTTAACATTTTAAAATTAGGTAAATGTTACAGTAAGTAATGTATCTTCATGCAAGATTTAAAGCATTCTGTAGAAGGGTCTGATCTAAGAAACATTCCTAGAGTCTATGAAGTTGATACCGCTACCTAAAATGTTCTATCCCCAGGAGACTTGAGGTGAGATTTTGGAACTCTCAATAAAGCTGCCCTTGAAGGAAATAAGTCACAAGGTAAAACTATGGGGTCAGAAGATCATGAGAGCAACATGTCCCCTGTCCATTTAATGCCTTATACAGTAGGGTGGAGATATTCAAAGGGGTTGCGAGGGGCTCAACCGAGTTGCCCCAGTGCAACCCATAATGCACTCAGTGCGATATTAATAAGGGGTCTGGCGCCAGCGCCAAGACCCGATGCACCGGGGGCATTGTTAATGTATACAGCACATCAGAAGGGTGTGCCCATGCATGTCGCGGCACATCCCAATATTCAACCAGTGTCGCGGGCGCGTCTGCTGGCACAACCCCAGATGCGCCACATATCGCGGGCACAAAGTTGAGCCAGAAAAAAAGGCTCAATGCCGGCTACCCACAGGCAGGCAAGGTGCAACACAGCAGCCGCAAGCCGTGGGTGACCACCTGCCCAGAACACTGTCCACAAGCACCCATTTGTACCCTGGTAGTCTAGTGGTACCCCTTCCCTCCTGTTAGCCCGACCGTGGTAATATTAGGAAACATATCAGCCCTGGTAGGCTAATGTAACCTCCCTCCTCCCTCCCTCCCATAGTGGTGTTCAACGGCAATAATAAGTAAAATAACATGCCCTGGCAGTCTAGTGGTAACCTCTCCTTGCGTAATCCAATCACGGGTAATAGCACCAAAACAATTTCCTGGTAGTCTAGTGGCCCCCACCCTCCCCATAGCCCGATCAGCCAAAATAACATCCATGAAATGCCCTGGTGGTCCAGTGGCACCCACCCTCCCACCCGCATAGGACCCTGGCACACAGCACCACCCCATCATCGGAGGTGGTTGCATCCCGCCCACATACTGCCCGGCCACCCACTGAATGACAGTGTACAGTATAGGCTTGCAGGGCATACTGTACTAGACAGTTGACAATATGTGAATGCACTTCATTCACATATTTGTGACTATCTAGTACTGTATTCCCTGCACACTGTGGACCAATGGGCTTACAGACCATACTGTAAGCTGTCATTCGGTGGGTGGCCGGGCAGCATGCAGGTGGGATGCAGCCACCCGCCGATGATGGGGGTGCTGTGTGGCCAGGGGTCCTGTGCTGGTGGGAGGGGTGGGGGTGCCACTGGAGCACCAGGGATTATAGCTACAACATTGAACCCGTGATTGGGCCTACGAGGAGGCAGGGGGGGTACCACTAGACCACCAGGGCATTTCATGGATGTTATGTAGGCTGATCGGGGCTACGGGAGGGGTGGGGGGACCACTAGACTACCAGGGAATGTGTTTTGGTGTTATTTCCCCCATCCTTCTTAATTCTCACCAGCTGGTCCTTGCTCCTTCTTCTCTCTGTCTCTCTGATGTAGCAGAAGTATTTTTCTCCACTTTTGATTCCCTGCATCAGTCTAAGCACCCTGGATGCCTTGGCTGCCCTGACCCGTCTGGCAATCTCCCCGGACTTCTCCATATATGTATCCTTATCTCCACCTCTCCCTGATTTCCTGTACTTTCAAAATGCTGCCCTCTTGGCCCTCGCCCTTTCCATAACCTCCTGTGCCAGCCAACTGGGTTTCTCTGCCCTTCCCATCTTGCTTTTCTTCCCAGTGCTAGACTCTGTAGCCTCCACCAGCCCTTCCTTTATGGTGCCCCATTTCTGGTCTCCATCCATGTGTGGTTGTATACCTGCCAGGTGCCTGCCCAAAATTTCCCCCATCTTCTTAAAGTCCACCCCCCTGAACTCAATCACCCTTGTAACCATGCCCCCTGTTTCCCTCCCCATGTTGAGCATGAACCACACCGAATAGTGGTCACTCCCAGCTAGTGGTTCCTCCACTTCCAGATTCCTTACAGCTTCCCTGTTATCCAGTACAAGGTCCAGAGTCCTTTCTAACCAAGTCGGCCCCTGGACCAGCTGTGCCAAGAAGCTGTCTTGAAATGCTTCTAGCAGGACCCAGTCCTTTGCACTCGTGCAGGATGGGGTGCCCCACTCCACCCCCGGTAGGTTGAAGTCCCCTGCCACCACTGTGCTCCCCTTCCTACAGACCTTCCTAATTTGTTTAGCTAGTTCCCTATTCAGCTCACTCCCCTGAGCTGGTGACCTGTACACCACCCCCATCCTCAGTGTCTGGTTCTTTGCATCTTGGAACTGCATCCATAGTGCTTCTGTCCTCCCCTCCTCCCCTTCCTCCTTTCTCACTTTATCCCCTCCCTTACACTGATTGCCACCCCCCCCCATTCCCCTTAGCCATATCCTTTCTGAATAACCTGAACCCCAGAATCATCATATCCCAGTCCTGGTATGGGGTGGCCCCCATTTCCATGAGGGCCACAATGTCCACCCCTTTACGACCCTGAGAGCCTGAAACTCCGCTGTTCTATTCCTTAGGATTCTTGCATTCAATGAGATGACTCTCCAGCCTGTCTCCTCCCTTTCCCTACCCCGTTCTTCCCCCCTCTTTATCCCTCCCTGTGCTGCTTCCCTACTGCCTTTACCCATAACTAGGGGGCTGAGCTCACTAGGCTCCCCTTTCCACACCCTTTTCCCATCAGTGGTCCCCTCGCCACCCCCCTCCTAGTTTAAATCCACCTTTGTTGATATATACCCCTCTATTCCCTGTTTTAGTACTCCCTTCCCCTCCCTGCTCAAATGTAACATATTCCCTGTGTATACTGTAGGTCACTATTGCTCCAGGTCTTGCCCCAGTCTGACACTAATCCATATTCCCTGGTATGACATCAATCCCTTAGCCACTCATTGAACTCCTCTATCCTTTTTTTCCACAATATACTCATACATGGTACTGGGAGTACCTCAGAGAATGCCACCAACCTCCCCCCCTCACACTGCCTGCCCAAATCCTCAAACTTCCCCTTTACCACCTCTGCTGTCTCTCCCGCCAAGTCGTTTATACCCATGTGCATCACTCTGTGAGATTTCTTCCCCCCCTTCCATTCACACTTGAGAAGTGCCTGCCCCACCCTGCCCACGGTCAACCCCGGAATAGCCTCGACCCAGATACGACTGTGCCTTTCTCCCCTTCCGCCCCATCTGACCCCTTTCAGTATAGAAACCCAAGCAATAGTACCCCATCTTCTTGTCCCACATCCCCCTCCTCCTGTTTTCATTGTCCATATTTCTAGAGTCCATACTGCCCTGCTCCTTATTACCTCTATCCACACCATTTGTGACTCCTACATCTTCCTCCATGTTTCTACCTCACCCTCTGCCTTTACCCTGCTCTTCCGCTCCCCCTTCTTTTTTCCCAGCCTGACTCCTGACTTCTGGGCTTTCACTGCCCTTCCCCCCCCACTGATCTGCAACACGTCCCCTACCACCTCCAATGCTAACACTACACACCTGTTACTTGTTACCCCCGCAGTGGTGCCCATCTCCTCCTTCCCCCTGCCCTGAACCTTCCCTCCCCTTACTGCCCCTCTGTTCTCCTTATCCCCATTCCCCCTCCCTACATCCTCACAGGATTTAGCCCTGCTATTCCTCCTCTGCTTCTCCCAGCTACTCCTCTCCGGGGTCCCTCCTGCCCCAGTCACCCCTCTCTCACCCTCTCCAGCTCCTTCCAGAGCCCCTGTACCTCCTCCTCTTCCAGTCTGCTCAGCCTGTAAAAATTGGACAAACCCCCAGTTTCCATAGTATATTTATCCAAATAGCTGCCCCACAACCATTGCATCCCACTATCCTCCCTGTGCCTGCCACCCTCACTCCATGGTGCCCCTCATTCCATCCACTATTCTAATGTCTCCAGCCACCCTTATTTGTGCCTCTCCCCCACTGCAATCCCCCAATAATGCCCCATTTTCCTTCCTTCCATTATTCACACTTAACTTACACGTAACCTCAATTTCTTATCACACAGTCTGTACAGCAATAGCTGGATACCATATGTGACCCTACTAGCTTGCTTCCAAATCCTTCTTTATCCCATTGGTCCCTAGCTTGCTAACTCAGTAACATTAGTTTATACATGACCTTGTCATTTTCAGCTTTAAATTTTCAACTTTAAATATGCAGTTACCCCTCCTTAACCCAGACTTGTCAGTTTGACTTTCAAACTTGCAACTTTAAAACATTTAAACCTTAAAATCCAGCTAATAAAAGCTTGAGTGTCTGAAATTTTCACCACCTATTAGCTTTAAGCTCATACGGGAAGTTTGCAGCTCCTCAAGCTCCTCCCCCACACCCTTCAAGCCCAACCTGCAGTGCCTTTCAGTATTTAAGAAGGGTGGGGGGGAGGCTTTTTTCAATTCATTCAGCCACAGTCCCTAGACAAGCCAGCACTGTTAAAAATTTAATCTAAATTCAAAAACCTCCAGCAAAACTTACAAAATAACTCAGAGATAAATAAACTCTCATAGAAACAAACTCACATCATATTCAAACTCCCCTCTAACCACTCCCCACAGCAAGTAGAATGAACAGACAATGCCTCAGTGAACATTTAAATAGAGATTCAAACTAAAATCCAAACAAACTTGATTGGCTGCACTGTTACTGCCAAGGAAACACCTCCCCCATTCAGCCACAGTCCCCAGACAAGCCAGCAACTGTTAAAGATGTAATCTAAATTCAAAATCCACCAGCAAAACTTACAAAAAAACTCAGAGATAAATAAACTCTCACAGAGACAAACTCACCTAATATTCAAACTCCCCTCTAACCTCTCCCCATAGCAAGTAGAAAGTCTGAGTCTGAGTTTTGAACATTTAGGGAAAATAATTATTAATTGGCCAAGTAAAACTAATTTTTTGGTGTGAAAAGTCATGGTTTGCTCTTCTCCAAAGATGCCCCCCCCCACACACACACATGTGTGAGCACAGTCTGGATGATGTCATTTTGTCCTGTCAGGTAGTATGAGCCAGCAAGAGTTAAATATTTAATCTAAATTCCAGCCACAGTCCCCAGTCAAGCCAGCAACTGTTAAAGATGTAATCTAAATTCAAAAACCACCAGCAAAACCTACATCCACAGTCCCCAGACAAGTCAGCAACTGCTAAAGATTTAATCTAAATTCAAAAACCACCAGCAAAACTTACTAAGAAACTCAGAGATAAATAAACTGTCACAGAGACAAACTTACCTCATATTCAAACTCCCCTCTAACCTCTCGCCACAGGCTTTAAGATAAATTCCAAGGAGGATGCGGATATTTTACAATCAGCATTAAAAGAACTTGAACATTGGGCAATAAGTAACAATTCTACTTTCAATACTGACAAATGTAGGGTTATGCATTTAGGGAAACATAACAGCCATTATAAATATAATTTAAATGGAGTGGAGTTACAAGGGACAACAGAGGAAAAGGATCTGGGCATTTATATCACCAACAATTTTAGTTTCACAACTCACTGTAATCAGATTATTAGAAAAGCTAGTGGACTTTTGCACTGTATTAATAAGCACATTAAAAGTAAAGATAGATTAGTGGTGATGCCACTGTACAAGGCATTGGTCCACCCACATCTGGAGTACTGCGCCCAATTTTGGTCACCAGGGGGTAAATTGGCTATAAAATCCCTCGAGCGAGTTCAAAGAAGGACAACTAGGCATGCGGCAGGCCTAGATGGGCTATGTTATCAGCAGAGATTGCAGGAACTAGGTCTCTACTCACTGGAGTTCCGTAGGCTCTGTGGTGATATGTGTATGGTATATAGAGCACATTTGGATGATGACTTATGGCCAAAATTAGGCCTTGAGTTAAGGATACAGCTATATGATACTAGGGCACATCCACTTCAAATTCAGATCAGTACTTATTGTACAAACACCAGGAAAAATTGGTTTAGTAAAAGGGTAACCAGAATTTGGAATAGTCTACCAATAGAGGTGTTGGCAAGTGCGAACATGACAGAATTTAAGAAAACACTAGACGACTACTTGATTACACAAGGTATTACGGGTTGTTAACATGGCAGGCCGCAATGGACTTCGGTCTTCTTGGCCTTGTATTTACCTATAAGACCTATAAGTAGAAAGTCTGAGTCTGAGTTTTGACCATTTAGAGAAAATGATTACTAATTGGCCTGGTAAAACAAATTTTTGGGGTGTGAAATGTTATGATTTGCACTTCTCCTAAGCCCCCCCCCCCAAACACACACATGCGTGCTCATTTTGTCCTGTCAGGCAGTATGAACCAATATGTGGGAGTTTTGTTGGGTAGGGACCAATCTCTAAAAGAGGCTAGGTCCTGGGTGGTGTAGGAGTTAAGCTGGTGGTTTACTAGAGGAGACAAGAACTGTAGAGATTATATTGTAAAGCAAATGATTGCTGGAAGAAATCATTCCCAGGATCAAACATATCTGTTATTGATAAGTGAGCCAGGATCAGTAAATTACAAGATTTGTTGATGGGAATCTCATAAGAGGCTTGGAAAGTACCATGCCACAAAATGACAGGACAGTCCCAACAGACTTGTTTTCAAAGAAGTCAACTGTTTGTCATTGTGTATGTTGTAAATTAAAAATTATTAACATTTAAATTACAAAACAAAATATACATCCGAAATACTTTTCAGAATTTTTCATTGAATTTTACAGAATTCTGAATAATTTTTTTGTGCTTTCTTTAGCCCCCATCCTGGGTGGCCTTCCATATCACTGACCCCCCCAGCCCCATGCTCCACGCTTGCAGTGCACCTCCTGTCATCCTCCATGGCTCACCCGCCAGTGGCGTGGCAGTGAGGATCTGCAATCTGCTGACACGGATCCAGTTTTAGGATGTGCCTGCCATTCGCTGGAGCAGCGACTGCGGGGGTCAGCCTCATCCAGACACCCAGGACATTTTTCTCCTCCAGCTTTTCTGCCTTCCACCCCCCCAGAGTTGGAGTAGCTTAATGTTGGTAATGGCTGAGCTGTGCATGCTTCTGCTCACAGCATGCCAGCCGACTACTCTGCCCCCATCCCTAACATATGGTACCCAGGTGCTCTGACACCCAGTCACCACTAGGTGTCAGAGGTGCACCAGCCTCTGTGTCTCTCCCTCCCCAGGAAAGGAGAGCTGTCCTCTGGACACACAATCCTCTCCCACCGCAGCCAACCCCCAGCAACCCACTCGCACTGTGAACATGGGTCACCAGCATGGCAGGAGGTAAAGCTTGATGCTACAGCCCTCCATGCCACTGGGCCAGCCTTTGAACATCTTTTAATTTAATATGTGGCTTAGTTTGCCTCCGTTTACGTAAACTGCAGATTAATTTTCCAAGTCTGTTGAGAAAATGATCTCCATGACCTTTAGTATCAGGCAGAGTTGGGCCAGGATTCCCAACCTGTCTTCATAACCTTGAATAGCTCTTTGCTTTAGAAAGTGCCCTCCTTCAAATACCTTGGTATCTGGTTAAACGTCTTCATTTCTCCAGTTACATAAATTCCATACAATCAAAACTCCTCTCCAAGCAAGCGATACTGCGCAAGAACAAATTTTGAATCCTCTCCCCGACCATCAAGAGATTGTTCTCAAAATGATATCTCCCAATGTTTGATAATGGGGGTGTGATCTACAGTTCACCCTTATGACTACTGTCACCCAACTGGACCCCCCATCACTCATTCTTTCACAATGCCCTAAACTGCCATCCCATACTCACCATTGCACCCTCTATTCTGAGCTTTACTTCTCCCTTGCAGGCAGATGCATTCTCCACTATGCTAACCTTGCATCTAAATTCTGGTTATCTGCCCTTCCCTGTTACTGCTCCTCCCTCCTCTTTCCCTCCTCCTTCTCCACCTACTTTATCCAGAAATCTAACTGCCCCTCTTTGAAATGCCTCTTTTGAAAACCTTTGCTGAGCAGGCATCTTTTTCTTTCAGACTCCTTCATCTTTAGAACAACCTTCCTCCCCTTTTTGCCACTCTTCCTCTCATTCTCCCTAAAAGCCTCGCTCCATGAATTCTTACTCCTGTTCCTAGGCCCCCTCTTGTCCCTGAAGATTCTGTCCCTGTTGCTAATTTCTCCTGACATCCTTTGTTGATTTCCCTGTCTATCTACCTTTATCTCTGGCACCCCATTCTTGGTCTTGTTGGATGCTCCTCAGAGTGGTATGCCCTGATGTTTTGAAGTAACATTGTTTTTCATATTGTACTGATAGGTTGGAAAATACCTTTTATCAAAAGGGTGGTAGCAGAATGTAGCAAACTTCCCAATGAAGTCATATGTGCTGAAACAGTGGTGGCAATGTGATGCAAGAGGGGATGGAACAGGCATATGAGTCTAGTGAGGTTGGTATGCTGTGCGGCAAAAGGTCAGGGGACTGACAGAGGCTTAGTCCCGTAGACTGGGAGGCAAGGCAAGACTCAGAAGGGCTCCGGGTCTTTTTTGGCCAACATTTTCTATGTTTTTATGTACTACATTGCTGAGCATTTTCCATCTCTAGCACTTATGTGACTAAATGTTCCATGTACCTCAGTATATTACTGAATTTGTATCTCTCTAGTTGCTTGCATGCTGGTATATTGACTATTTTTTTTATTCTGCATATTACCTAGTTAGTAGTTCTGTTTGCTTGTCTATAAATGTTTTCCATGCTCCCTTTACTCTGGTGGGTCATACCTAGAAACAAGCTCCAGCTCAGGGTTTTTTTTCCTGGTCAGAATTTATAAATAAATAAAACTGGATCTCGAAAAGGATGACACTGTGCAAGAAAGGGAGGCATGAGTTTTAAAAAGGGTTGGGAGTATTAGGGAACCAAAAATTAACTATTCAAAACTCAGTGTTGGGTAAGTTACTTTTTCTATTACTTTCTATTACTTATGGAAACTTGTTCCAGGAAGCTCTGTGCAGTCACTAGCAAGGATGGAGAAGTACTAGAAAATGTAATACACCTTACAGTTACAGTTATTTATTTTTATACAAAAGTAATATGTAACTGTAACTAATTACATTTATTTGAAAGTAACTAGTAACTAACCTATTACTTCCAAATAAATGTAATATGTTATAGTTACTATTTTTGTATTGTTTTTGTATAAAAAGAAAGAAGTAACTGTAACTGTAAGGTGTATTACTTTTTCTAGTACTTCTCCATCCTTGCTAGTGACTACACAGAGCTTCCTGGAACAAGTTTCCCAAAGTAATAGAAAAAGTAACTTACCCAACACTGTCAAAACTAATCAAATACTGGACCAAGGGCAGGTCTCCTCAGAGGGCAAAAGTCAGAGGCTCCCTTCCCCAAACGATAAACGGACCAACTCAAGCATGCACCCATTAGCAGGCGTTCATCTCCTGAGAGGGCCAAAGCCTCAGGCTCCCCCCCCCCCAAGCCACGAACTGACCCACTCAAGCCTGCACCCATTAGCAGGCATTCTTCTTCTGAGAGGGCCAAAGTCAAAGGCTCTCCCCCCCCCCAAACCATGAAATGACCCGCTCAAGCCTGCACCCATTAGCAGCTACAACCAGCTGCACTGCAGGAGTGTGTGTCGACAGAGCTGTGGAGATAAACTGTGGCTCTGCATGTTGTAACCAGAATTACAGTAATTTTTGCCTGTTATGCTATGGAACTTTAAAATGAATCTGAATTATAGTCTGTTTCATCTGTTCTGCTATGGTACTTTAAGATGGGTAAATTCCCTCTGCTAAGGCTGTTTTACTCACTTTCAACTGCTACTCGTACATGATACTGATCATTAAAGTGCTGTTAAGTATGTGTTTCATGACTCTCTTAATTGAGTATTTGATTTTGTTCAGCTACCTCTTTGTTGCCATCTTTTTTCCTCATGCCCCTCCTCTCTCCACTTCCTGCCTTGACCCGAGACCATTGTTTGCACTTGAACTCTCATTGTGTCTGTCAACCTACCTCTAATTCTGTGTTTTGTTTCAGGCATTCGTCTCGTGAAAGGGCCAAAGTCGGAGGCTCTACCCCCCAAAACCATGAATGGACCCGCTCAAGCCTGCATCCATTAGCAGGTACAACCAGCTGCACTGCAGCAGTGTGTGTCAGCAGAGCTGTGGAGTCCTGCCACCACTAGTGCAGTGGCTGCCTCACCCACCCTGGGCAGACCCTTGCCTTATTGCCAGTTCCCATCATGTGACCCCACAGCCACTCTCTATCTCCCCAACTTGCCACTAGCTGGTTATATGCCTTGGCCACTAGGGTCACCATCTAACTCCACAAAGGGTTGTAACATATTACTCTTCCTTCCTTAACTATAAGCATTCTAGTCAAGGTAAATTCCCCTTCCGTATCTATCCCCATTCCACCTTGCTACTCTCCTTACTTTCCCTCATCTCTCCAGGTGCTTCCATCAAACCTATGTCCCTGGAGTTAGTGTTTCTGCCATATTCACTTGCCACTCAGCCTGTTTCGGAGCACTCTTTCCCCTACTTCTGTTATCCCATTTCGACCAGTGACCACAGGTGGTACTACACCTCTCCATGCAAACCAGTCCTCCGGACTATATTTAATTTTTAACTCAGCTTGCCTCTTCATCAGAGCCTTATCTCTACTTTCTTCCTAATCAATGATGCATAACATTATCTTCTACTTCCTTGGCCTCACTCTTTTTTCTCCACTAACTTTACTACCCCCCCCAACTCTCTATCCCCTACCACCCTACTCTCCACCCATCCTACTCCCTAACACTCTCTACACTCCTCGTTCATCCTACTCCAATCAATTACCCCTGGCCTCTCCATATTTCCATACTTCCCCCTATATCTCTCTTAGTCATCCTAAATTATTCCAGGCTCCTCTCTTCTCCTCTTCAATGCCCCCCCACCACCACCACCCAGTCATGCTCTACAACCCAAAGCTTCCAAATGAGTCTATTCCTTTTCCAAACTCCTTATCATCTTCCTCCTCATCTCAGCAGGAGACACTGAATCAAACCCTGGGCCTGCCCCTCCTCCCCCATGCACCTCCTAAAGAATTTGAAAATTGCTCACATCAATATAAGAAGCCTACTCCCCAAACTTACCCTCTTCCAACTGATTATGCTGGATTTACATCCAGATGTCCTGTTGATCTCAGAAACCTGGCTGTCCCACAAGATACCAGATACCACACTTGCCATTCCAGGCTACATTCTTATTGGACAAGACAGACTCAGCAAGGGTGGAGGTATGGCAATTTATCTAGCCTCCAACCTTCAATACTCTCCTGTTCTGTCTATCTTGTCAGCATCCCAACATGAACTTCTCCTTATCAAGCTATCACTCCCTTTCACACTGCCTGTGTTCATAGCTGACACCTACTGTTGCTCTGATCTCCAAACATTGACTATATCTGATCTCTTCACAACTATTATCTCACATACCTCCACTGGCAAGCTATACATACAGTACTAGGTGACTTAAACATGGATTGGCTCTCACCTACCAACTCTACAATTTGAAACAAAGTAAACTCCCTAAATCTGTCACAACTAATTACCTCTCTGACTCGACTAAACCACAAATCTCTCAAACACACCCTGATTGATTGGGCCCTTGCCTCCCATCTCCACCATATAATTGACTCCAATATTCTCCCAGATTCCCTTAGTGAGGAACACATGATTTACTGCATCCATAAAGTTCATCAGACTAAAGCTCCCCAAAACTGATCCATCTACGCTCCTTTGGATCATTAAACCTTTCCTGCTCCTGCTTATCGACTACGGCACTCAAGTCTATTTTCCACCCCGTACTCAGAGTAACCTCCAAAAACTCTGTTCCACCTATCACATCTTCCATTTTGTCTCCAGTCTTGCCAGACATACCCATCATTGTGACTTGTACAGGATCTCCAAATGGACCTCCCTAGAGGATAGACTCAACATCAAAATACTCACCTTCTTCCACATACTATCCCTGGGCCTCCACCCTGAATGCATTATTTCCCTCTTCCCTATGTCTGCTGTCTCTCAGACCACCTGAAGTTCCCCCACCATCTCCTTCGCCATCCCTTTCTGTCATACCACACGTGGCCAAAATACCCTCTTCTATAAGGGTGCTAAGTTGTTCAACAGTCTTCTCCCTGCTATAATTCAGTGCCCCTCTACAGCTTCCTTTAAGCATAATCTAAAGTCTCACCTTTCTCAGGCCACCATCTACAAATGTCCCTTGAAGTGATATTTCCTTCAGGGTGCCCTTTTCTCCTCCACCTAACAACTGAATCCCACCCTTACACCATGGAGGCGGGATCTCCAAGTCTGAGTATGCCAAGCACTTTCTTTCATTGCACTTATTAATTGTTTTCTAAAATTGTTAGTGTCATATCTGTGCTCAGTTGTCTTAGATCTGACCCCCTTAGTTCCTCAATTTGTGATCCTCTGACTGTTTGCCCTAAATTTAGTAACCTCCTTTTGTATTTGTCCTAAACTGGACACTTGTGAAAATGGGCAGCTTTTGCTCACATGCATTTCCAGTATAATTAATAAAGTGAAACTGAAACTGAAAACTTAGCTCCCCTACCACACAACCTATACCATACAGACTGCACCCCCCCCCCTTCAGAATCATCTATTGATACTGCCTTTATCTACATCCAAACAAAGTTCTTGGAAATTTAGGACCTGTACACCCACCCCTAAACGTACTACAGTCAAAGGCTTGCACCTCCCCTGGATTACTGCTGAGCTGTTGGCATGCATGCATACAAGGGACAAGGTCTGGAAAGCCTACATGAAAACCAGATCCCACACTCTCCTCCTCCATTACAGGCATCTTAGAAATGCTTGTACAAAGGCCTCTAGATATGCCAAGTCAGAATACTTCTCCACATCCTTCTACACCAATCTAAGCCATCCTTCTCAGTTCTAGATAGTAGTCAAATCTCTCTTCTCTCCATCCTCCTACCCTCTGATCCCAACACTCATCCATGGCAACAAAATACTCTCAGACCCTCCTTCGGTCTCATCTACTTTCAACACCTTCTTTATATCCTGTGTCTCCTCACTCCTTACCACCCTCCCCACATGTCCACCTACTGCCTCCCTTGACCCTCCACTCATTCCTAATCTCCCCTCTCCCTTTCTCATTCTCTCTCATCTCACCAAATGATGCTGTAAGGCCCTCCATGCCTTGAACCCCTCCAAAGAGAAAAGCCCAGATGGCCTTGACCCTGATCTGCTGTATCTCTCTGCCCCTGCTATAGCAGCCCCCCTGGCCTCCCTCCTCAACCTATCTTTTACCCTATCCTCCGTTCCATCATCCTGGAAGCACTCTACTGTTATTCCTCTCCCCAAAGGTGGTGATCCCACTACCCCTCGGAACTATCACCCTATTTCCTTACGTCCTATCCTAGCTAAGCTCCAAGAATGAATTGTCCTTGCCCAACTCACCCCTTACCTTGACTCCACCCCATTCTTCGCCCATTTCCAGTCTGGTTTCCATAAGTCACGCTCCACCACCACCTCCCTCTTACAGCTCACAAATTTCATACTTACCAATATGGATTTGGGACATGTTACCTTTGCCATATTTGTTGAAGTGGCAAAAGCCTTTGACACAGTATTCCACTCCCTCCTTCTCCAAAAATTCACTGGTGCTGGGTCAACCCCCTCAGCCACAGCAGCATGGTTTTAGTCCTACATGTCAGGTAGATCCCAGTCGGTCAAGACTGCATCCTCCCTCTCCCCTCCTCTCCCCATCACCACTAGCATTCCACAGAGCTCTGTATTTGGCCCAATATTATTTTCTATTTTTCTCAATGATCTCCCTTCTGCCTGCTCCTCCTCCAAAATCCACACGTATGCGGATGATACCATCCTATACATGTCTAGCACCTCACACACTGATGGTGAGACTAGATTGCAACATGACTTCAACAATTCAGTTCAATTTATTTTACCAGAAAAAGGCTCCATTGAGTAAGTTCATTCACAAGGAGGTCCTGGGTGTGAAAGTTGAGATACGATACATACAGTACAGTGACAGTAATACAAATACAGAAAAAATAGCACAGTATCAAGAACACAAGCATCACATGCAGAAAGTACAGCTAGTACTTAAGAACAGAACTAGCGAAACATTACTTAAAGATCTGGTTCAGTTAGACAGTGCATCATTAGTGATAACAGTGATGTTATTATGCTGACATTAAATTTGTCATTTAATGCTGTACTTGCCCTAGTTGGGCTCTCTAGAATAGCTATAATCGCTTTATCCACTATGTAACTTTGTGTCGAATTTTGGTGCGCTACTGGTAGCACACTATGTGTATAACATAATTGGTTCCTAACCTAGTGCATCTTATTTACATATGCAAAATTCTGGGCAGTTGCTATTGATAAGTGATTTGAAGTGCTGTCTGTAACTTCTTCCAGGCAACTGGTATGATTGTGCTGATGGCTAATGCATCAAAGTGCATTGAGTATAATGGTATGTCTAGAAGGAGGATATTGCTCTTCCTTAATGCATGAGAGCAGGTGGTCCTTCTGTAGAGCACTAAGATATATTGTGGTAGGTCATTTGCTAGTATCTTGTGTGCCCATATATAAAGATTATGTAGCCTTCTTTGGCCTATGAGGTCCATCCAACTGCAGTGTATAGGTTTCAGTGGTGTGTTAATGGTGGTAAGTTTGTAACGCATCTTAAAGCCCTGTGGTACAGTACGTTGAGTTTGTTTAGGCAGTTAACAGTACAGCAACTATAAATAATGTTCACATAGTCTCTGATTGGTATGCAGGTTGCTTGCACCGGTTGTGATCTGATGTCCAATGGAAAGCAGTGCCAATTTCTGTAATAAAATCCAACTCTGATTCACAGCTTTCTAAAGACTGCATCTATGTGTTCAATGAAGGACAACTTGCTATTGATCCACACTTCTAGGTATTTATATTTTGTCACTGCCTCGAGGTGTTTTCCAAGCAGTGTGCTGATGGGCAGGGGGGGGTTATGCTTTGATCTTGCATTGGTAAACCACGTGGACTTAGTTTTGCTGGCATTGATTAGGAGTTTGGATCAGAAGAGGTTCATCTGAAATTCATTAAAAGCTGACCGTAAATCCGAATGCATTGCCAACATATTGGGACCTGAGGCATATAGCACCGTATCATCCACACAGAAGTGTAGCTTTGCATTTTTGATGATGTGGCTCAGATTGTTGGTGTATATTGTAAAGAAAAGAGGTCCTAGGACTGACCCCTGGGGGACTCCTTTGTATATCATAGTGCTTGTTGATTGTAGGCCTTCCACTTTGACTTGTTGAAGGTGTCCAGAAAAATAATAATGCACCCATAGCAAGGCTGGTACATAGAAACCGATATTTTGCAAACAGTCCAACAGTGCAGTGTGATCAACTGTGTCGAATACCTTGATGAGATCGAGGGAGATGGCACCCACAGCTTGTTTACAGTCAACAGCACACAGCCAGTCATTCGTGACCTTGGATAATGCAGCTGTGGTGTTATGTTTGCAATGGTTCCAATTCAACCAGCTGTTCCCGAGTGCCAAAAAGACAGTCTCCATGTCCTTCAGTGCTAGACAGAGGTTGGCTAAACTTACACCCCCATGCCTTCCACACCCCGGACAGCACCGCTATCAAAAATGTCACTTCATTCAGATACCTTGGGGTCTGGCTAGACCACCAGCTGGACTTTTCAGCACACATGGATGCAATCCAAAAGAACTTACACCCCAAGCTTAGTGTCTTATATAGAAACAGGGACTGCATTCCTCAAACTGTCCATCATGCAATCATGCTGAAAATGATCCTTCCCACCTTTGATTATGCAGACATAGTCTACAGTGCTGCCCTCAAGACCAGCTTGGCCAGAGTGGGCAATCTTTTCAATGCCTTCTGTTGATTTGTGCTTTCCTGCCCATCTCATACTCACAACTGCAACCTTTACAAAGCTCTGTCCCTCCTTTCCCTGGAGTCCAGATGGCTGTCCCATACAGCTACCTTCATGGCCAAATTCTGGACCAGTAATCTCCCCACCTATCTTTTCTCCTCTATTTCTGCCTCCTCCCTGAGCTTTTACTCTGTCTGTAACTCTGACCTTCACTCCTTCTCAATCCCTGACCGCTCCACCACCACTGGCCAATCTGCCTTTCCCTGCTGCTGCCTTAAGCTGTGGAATGCTCTCCCCTCCCCATCCATATGCTACCTCACACAAAACACTCTCCTCCCTCCTATGTAATTACATAGCCCCCTCCTGCTCATGTCAAAACCTATTGACCCCTCCCCCTACACTGTCCCTCCTCCCCCCAAAATCTTTAGCCCTTTGCCCTCACCCGAAATGGTTATTTATTTGGACTGCCCAACTTAGCACTTTGCCACCTTCCATCCCTATCTCACTTTGCCTGCCTACCCAGCTCATCGTAACTGAATGTTCCTCCCAATGAACTCCCTATTGCATTTCTGTTTATTCTCTTGCTGCAATAATGTTCTAAAATTTTTGATTGTACCCGCTATATTTTTCTTACTGTATCTGCTGTGCTAGTCTGCTTAATATGTATAATTGTCCATTGTATTACTTTGTGCAAATCTGTACCATTGTATTAATTATTTCAACTCCACCCCCGAACACATCTGGAAACAAGCAATATTGATCAGTATGCTTTTCCTGGTGAAACTTTTGAATAAATAAAGAATAAATAAAGGTCTGAAGAGTGTATTAAAGGTAGACAAGGAAACAACTGACTTAAGTGGATAATAGTTTATAACTTACCAGTAGAACAAATACATTTTGTATGCTGACAGTAGGAGTTATCACTTAAATCTAAAGGAACAGAAGCTTTCTGGAAGCAGAACTCTGAAGGGTAATTTCAGGAACAGTGAAAGAGATGAGAAAAACAGGAAAATGAGAGAGAAAACAGGATGGGTAGTGGAGGCAAAAAATAAAAAGAATCAGAAGAACAAAGGACAATTGCTACAGCTACAGTGCTGAGATCCTTTCGAACCTTTAGGGGTCATTGTGTTGCTGTTTCACAGTTCTGAACACCTGTGCTTGATACGCTGAGAAAAAAAAGAAGGAAAGAACTTCCAAAGAGCCAAAACATAGTCTTCAACTTCAGCATGTTGAAAGCTGGGAGGACAAGGATTGCAAACAAAAATGTGCAAACTATATCTGACTCATGAGATTTTCTAAGTGGTGCAAGAACCATTTACTTTGATGAAAGAAAATCAACTGAAATACACATCTCAAAGCACCTAGTACTGTAGTAATCACATGATATGAGCAATCGCAGCTGAGCAGTCAAGAACAGAGAGAGAACTAAAGACCAGTTAAGTTACTGTTGAGGGTTGAGTCTTTATGATTGCTAAGTTGGATTTAAAAAAAAATTTGCTGATTTATTTATTTTTTTTATTATTACAGGAGGGCTGGGTGGGAATGGGAGGAGGGAGGATGCCAGCAGTGAGAGAGCTGAGGGCAGGTAGCTGTGAGATGGTCTTGGGGGTCATTGGTGAGCTGGGAGTGCCATGTGGCTCAAGGAGTCCAGTTGTAAGGCAGTAGCATATTTAAAATACCCACAAGGCCAAGCAACCCTTCACATGATCTACCCTGAATCATGAATGCAACAAAGCGGGAGTGTGGTGTCCATCTAAGTGGTATCCAGAGGTGTCCAGAGGGCATCCACAAAGAAGACTGCAGGCCACAGGCCATGCTGCCCAATGGAGGTCAAGCAAGATTAAGGTGAGAGCACAAAGCAGGCAAGCCTTGTCAAGCAGTTGCAGCTGATCCCTATCAGTGATCAACTTACAAGGGGGCTGGTTGAAGGGGATCTCACATGTAATGCAGCTGGTTCCTATCTACTGTCAGGAAACAGCCTAGTTAAGGGGATGCAACTTTACAGCTCTCCCCATATGGGCAGCAGGTTAGCAGGGATCTCACAGAGAATGTAGCAGGCCCTTATCTATGGTCAGAGAAAAGGCAAACCAATGGGCTGCAGCTTTACAGCCGTCCCCATGTAGCTTAGTAGGCTTCTGTCTAGGGCAGGCAGACAGGTTAAGGGGTGCAGCTTTTCAGCCATCCCCACCCAGGCTATACAACACTGATGGGGAGGTAAAGGTGAAGGAGATATCACAGGGAATGCAACTGATCCCTATCTAAGGGCAGTGAACAGCCTAATTAAGCAGTTGCAGCTTTTCAGCCATCCCCATCTAGGTTGAATTACTAGGTTCAGATTGAAGTGTTCTGAGGGAGTCACAGCAAAACCTTATGTAACCCCTCACCCCTGCCTTTTCACTAAAATGACAGGTGGCATGCTGTTGGTGCTGGCAGCAATACCTGGTGGGGACCTGGGTTCGGGGAGGATGAGGTTACTCGGCAAAAGGGACCTAGGTTTGGCTACTCTGCACAGGGGCACCCAAGTAAATCCGAACACAGGAAGCAATAACTGTAATGTCCAGAACCAGGAATGGGATTTTTCAGTGTGGCTTTTATTCACAACTAGCTGAACACAACAAAGCATAGATGGACCCCCATGGGGCTATGTTTACTGATAATGCAGATTAGAGACTACAAGGTGGTCCACTTGAAGAATGGACCAATTCTGCTGTTTTCAGGCTCTGGACCCACCAGGCACACAGCCTGGACTTGCACGCGCTTTTGGGTACACAGCCCGACTGGCCTGGCTCCCCTGCCGGCCACTTGACTGGCGGTTCATTGGAAGAATGAACCCATTTTACTTGTTGTGGCTCCCCACACCACTTAGAGTCTACAACCCCTAGAGAGATTTCCTTCTTGCTTCTTTTGACTCCCATCTCACAAAGAGAATTCTTTACCCATGTTGTGGCTCCCCACACCACTTAGAGTCTGCGACTCCTAGAGAGAGTTTCCCATTTGCGACCCACGTCTGGGTACTTCCCTCATCACTGGCCAAGTGCATGAGGTAAGTAGCAATCACAGCAGAAATCCATAGAGGTGGACCTGGTTACTAAAGATGGGGGGTGTTCCCACCTCCAGCTCCCACAGCCCATACCCGGCCATTTCTCTGGACAAACTGAAACTTCAAAATGTAGATTAAACGGTGGATGAACTGTCGCACCCCCTCTACAACATTACTTGAATCCACACAGTACTTTAGCTTTTGACACTACTCCATTTGTTTGTCCTAGTACTATAGGCCTCCCAAATAGTAGTTCAAATCCCAGATTTCTTCACTTTTTCCAGGCTGAAGAAACACATTTTTTGCCCTCTCGAATTAGAGCAAACACTCACCCTTTCGTTGCAGGTGCCCCACAGGCGAAGTACAACTTTTTCCACTTTCCAAGCACAAACCGAAACTGTAAAAGGCAGCTTTCTCTCTTTAGCAGAAATTAGGAGATTGCCCCTGGAATCTACATGGGGATACTTTACTTTCTCTCTCCCCCCACCCCGAAGGGAGGGGGGCACTGAGACCTGGACAGCGGTCTCCACCACTTGAACAGTGAACACTGACTTTCTTGCTTCAAAATAAACAGAAGACTGACTTTGAAAACTCCCAACGTTCTAACTCACTCCCTCTGCTGCAGATTCCAATGTGGCTTATGCAGCTGCGACAGTTCTATTGGTGATGTCCTCTCTCAGTCTCAGCTGAGACTGAGAACAGAGTGAGACAGTGTGAAACCCATTTAACTGGAGTTTCACAAGCTGCCTTCCCTGCCTACCACTAGGTCTTACTGGGATTCTAGTAACCCCGGGTAACAAGGGGTTACACTCACCCTTGACCAGGAAAATGACTGTCCCCAGTCATTATGCACCCGGCCTTAGGCCATCCCACCCTATGTGCTACCTGCAGAGGGGGGTGATCAGGCCCCCTCCTACCATGTGCAAGCACAGGCAGGCAACACTAAGGGCCTAGAGGCCTATAGCTGACATATCAGCCTCTACACTATCCACTTACTATGGACACCCAGTGGCTCTAGTAGAACCATCCAGAGCATAGCCCTGATAGATCAGCACTGCGGTCCCTACTGCAGGTCAGGGCCACAGCCTGTCCATCCCCCTAACCCTTTAGGGAAAACCTATCTGCCTCTAACATAATATTCCCAAACAAAAAAAACCCGGGGACCTCCCTGACCTTGGGCAACCTGCAACCACACCATTAAAATACCAATTACTGCCTCCTCCCTACCCCCACAACCACACCTGTGGAAGGGAAAGGGTTAATACAGTAACCACCATAACAATAACACCACAGTACTTTAAATTTCTACACAATAAAGCACTGACGAGGAACTCCGATGAGACCCTCCTCCTCCTCTTCTTGTCTTCTCTTCTCTCTTCCCAGGAACACCTGTAACAAAAAACCAAAACAACACACTCCTAATCTGCATACACAGTCTACCTAAAACCCTTACCATACAAAACACTGAACAATCCCAAAAAGATTTTTTAGAAAAAGGTAGAAAAACAGTATTTGCATTAGAATACAACAATGACATTATTTACAATACACATTTGGGGGGATGGAGTGCCCTAAAAGTCCCAACTAGTGACCACAAGGCCCGAAGGCTAGTCCAATAAAGAGTCTCTCCTGGGCCGGAGCCCGGTGAAGCACAGTTCTAACAGGCCAAAGTCCCAAAGGGGAGAGTCTTTGCAGACAGTTCACACATTTTTGAAGTCTGTAGTGTAGGGTGTGTACTGCAATGTCATAAAGATAGAAAAGTTTCGGACTTACCAGCCATTTGTAGTACAAGACTCTGCACGAACCTGCACCCTGCCGAAGACTCTCCCTGGCAGCATTTCTTCTGATACAGCTGGGCGGACATCTTCCGGGAACCACAGGAGGGCACATCTGGAAACAGCTGGGCTGATGTCATCTCTGGAGACGGAACCTTAGAACAGGAACAAAAAGAAAACAGCTGGTCCAACGTCATCTGATTACCAGGCGATGAACAGGAAACAGCTGGGCTGGTGTCCTTTCTGGATCTGAAGTCATCTGGTGGGCCAGTAGATGGTTGCTGGACAGGACAGTACACTATAGACTGATGAATGTGGAGCACCTGAGTCCTGGTTATTCATATTGGCGGATCAATAAGGGCACTTCACAGTCTGGTGTGGCAGTATTGACTACCACTGCTCGGCTCTCCATTTTGTGGGCACGGGCTTAATTGCTGGGAGGTCCTTGCACTGAGGCCAATAGTACCGGGGGTCAGGGGCTTGAATTATTACCCTGTCTGGGTGCACATAACTCACACAGTGGGAGATTTCACATCCCTCTCCGTCCATCACTCTCACTCTGTCCATAAACAGTGTCCTGCCTCTCTTCCACTGGGTATACTTTTCGTGGAACAGTCTATTCTTTACATGCTGGTTGGCCCCAGGATGCACACTTTTCATTGCTTCATCCCAGATCCAGGATTTCCTGCAGTTCTCAATCTCTTCCCAGACTTTTCGAGGAAAGGTAGGAAAGGTCATACCATAGATCTCATTTGCCTTTCTACGAACCAGTCTCTCCTCTTTACTTGCTTTGGTCAATCTGAGACCGCTGGCCTGGCTTGGGGGTGGCCAGTCCTGGTTCTGCCAGCTTCGCATTCTCAAGGATATTAAAAATGGATCCCTGACTTCTTCCTTCTCTAAAGCCAGGGCAATGGCATCACCACCTTCTTCAATACATTCCTCCGAGGCAAGATCTTGAGACTGTGTACCCGTTCCTTTCTCACAAGGCCACATAGGTTCCCCCTCATCTTCCTCTTCACTGAGGATCTGAGCCCAGGAGCGAGCAGTCGTTCTCACCCCTGAGACTATCCATTCATCACTAGGTGCAGAGGTCGACACCTCCCATTCAAAGGTCTCCCGCATCTCATCTTCACCTAAGAGACTTGGGCTAGGCCCTCCCCACCCAGGGGTCTATTGATGCTTTATCCAAACTTTCTTTCTGAGATACAGCATCCAAAACTTCAACTTCAAGTTCAGTCTCTAACTCTGCACCCTCTAGCTTTGTGCCACACTCCCCCAGAGGGACCTTCCTCCACAGGCTCCGCCTGGTGCTGTGTGCTGCCAACTGCAGATTCCTGAATTTTTGTCCATGTGAGGGCCAAACGAATTGGAGGTGCTTTATACAAGCCATATTTTTGAAGGCATCCAGCACAGTGAGGAATCATAAAGACGTCCCTTCCAACACTCAAGCATATTTGGCATACACGCACTGGATAATTAGGAATTGCCACATCAGGAGGCAGTTACCCTCCATAGCACCACTTTTCAATATCTCTCAGTCTATTTACTGCTGCTGTTACTGCAACCCGGGCATGATCCAGGTAACGAGCTGGTCCTGAGGCCATAACTGCAGAAAAATAAACAAATGTTCACTGTAACTGAAAGTCCCACTTTAATGAACACACTCTGTAGCTTTAAAATGGCTCCTCTTCTGCTGTGTTTACTTTACTCCCCCACCCTGTAATGGCAGCAGCAGCACTCCTGTGCATCAACATTTAGAATCTGGGTCAAGCCACTACACACCCGATTTACACCAGCTACTGATAACTTTTACTCAAACTGCACAACTTGCTCTGATCTGGCTTCACACACATTTACAGGATTTTCCTTGGACTTTTACAAGCTGGTAACATTTATTTAATTCACAGTCCCTTAAAAGCTTCAGGTTTTAGCACAGGATTGCCTGCTTCTACTAGTGTTGCATTTTGCTACAACCCACAGTCTCTCTCTGGCTGCAAACTTTAAACTGAGGCTATTTTACTTCCATGTACACATTCAATGGCTTTACAGACTTGCACTTGCTGTCAGGACTTCACACAGTCATTACTTGCAAAGCGACTACACTGCTGCACACACATTTTATATGGCATTACTGAAAATCACTGTTTGAGCAGTTTTTTGGACATTTACTTACTGTGATCAGTAGCAATTTGCTGCGATGGGGTAAACCGGCCTGCAGCCAGTTCTTGAAGGCCTTGAAACACAAACGGGCGGGCAGTCTTAGCGATCGTCGTTTTAACCACCAAATTCACTATTTCCACGATCGATTTTCGGGTTGAGCCCGATTTTAAACTAAAATGTCTATTTTTTGAATGTTTACAGTGCTTTGAATCCTCCGCGACTCTCCTCCACTGCCAGTACACGCACTACACTCTGTCTCCCTCTCGAATGCTGAGGCAGTCTCAGAAGAGCTGGCTGAGGGCCGGGACTAATGGCAATCTGACCAACCACACGACGCCATGCAAATGAGCCTCTTCTTCCTCGCGAGGGCTCCTCTCCTCACGGCGATCGTCGAGCAGGCAAATTTAAACTGTAAAATGCACTTTTTTTTTTTCTTCAACAGACTCCACAGCGGGAGCCCATTTCAACCATGTAACATTGCCATTAACTCTGCAGTCTCTCCATTTACACAGAAAGCATTTCCAACGTCTAGGGCATAATTTCTCTGTTGCTACCCCTAGTCTTCCACACTTTCCTTCACAGAATTCATTTTAAAAAGCAGTTCAAACGTCCAGGACAAAATTTCTCTGTTGCTACCCCTAGTTTTTCACACTTTCCTTCACAGAATTCATTTTAAAAGCATTTCAAACATCCAGGGCATAATTTCTCTGTTGCTACCCCTAGTTTTCCACACTTTTCTTCACAGAATTCATTTTAAAAAGCTGACAAAAACGCTGTAAACAATTTTGATGCAGGACAAGGGCACACTCTTTGGCTTTACAGCTCCTTGGTAAACAGTTGGCATTTTTTAAACAGCAGCACAAGATTTACAAGCGCAACACACTAGGAAATTGCTTCAGCTTTTGGACTACCCACTGCCAGATAAGAAAGCTAGCCCCTTGCCCAAGCACCTCCTTCCGAACAAATCCAAGTGGTGCCTCCATTTTATAACCCTCACCCTGCCTTTTACTAAAATGACAGGTGGCATGCTGTTAGCGCTGGCAGCAATACCTGGTGGGGACCTGGGTTGGGAGGATGAGGTTACTCGGCACAAGGGATCTAGGTTTGGCTACTCTGCAAAGGGGCACCCAAGTAAATCTGAACACAGGAAGCAATAACTGTAATGTCCAGAACCAGGAATAGGATTTTTCAGTGTGGCTTTTATTCATAACCAGCTGAACACAACAAAGCATAGATGGACCCCCATGGGGCTATGTTTACTGATAATGCAGATTAGAGACTACAAGGCGGTCCATTTGAAGAATGGACCAATTCTGCTGTTTTCAGGCTCTGGACCCACCAGGCACACAGCCCGGACTTGCACGCGCTTTTGGGCACACAGCCCGACTGGCCCGGCTCCCCTGCCGGCCACTTGACTGGCGGTTCATTGGAAGAATGAACCCATTTTACTTGTTGTGGCTCCCCAAACCACTTAGAGTCTGCGACTCCTAGAGAGATTTTCCCATTTGCGACCCACGTCTGGGTACTTCCCTCATCATTGGCCAAGCGCATGAGGTAAGTAGCAATCACAGCAGAAATCCGTAGAGGTGGACCTGGTTACTAAAGATTGGGGGTGTTCCCACCTCCAGCTCCCACAGCCCATACCCGGCCATTTCTCTGGACAAACTGAAACTTCAAAATGTAGATTAAATGGTGGATGAACTGTCACACCCTCTACAACATTACTTGAATCCACACAGTACTTTAGCTTTGACACTACTCCATTTGTTTGTCCTAGTACTATAGGCCTCCCAAATAGTAGTTCAAATCCCAGATTTCTTCACTTTCCCAGGCTGAAGAAACACATTTTGCCCTCTCATATTAGAGCAAACACTCACCCTTTCGTTGCAGGTGCCCCACAGGCGTAAGTCGACTTTTTCCACTTCCAAGCACAAACGAAACTGTAAAAGGCAGCTTCTCTCTTTAGCAGAAATTAGGGGATTGCCCCTGGAATCTACATGGGGATACTTTACTTTCTCTCCCCCCCCCACCCGGAGGGAGGGGGGCACTGAGACCTGGACAGCGGTCTCCACCACTTGAACACTGGACACTGACTTTCTTGCTTCAAAACAAACAGGAGACTGACTTTGAAAACTCCCAATGTTCTATCTCACTCCCTCTGCTGCAGATTCCAATGTGGCTTATGCAGCTGCGACAGTTCTATTGGTGATGTCATCTCTCAGTCTCAGCTGAGACTGAGAACAGAGTGAGACAGTGTGAAACCCATTTAACTGGAGTTTCACAAGCTGCCTTCCCTGCCTACCACTAGGTCTTACTGGGATTCTAGTAACCCTGGGTAACAAGGGGTTACACTTATATACAGTAAAGCTACACAGGGTTACAAGGACAATACAGACACTCTGTAAGGGGAGTGGAACAACATGATGTGGAGGGGGATTACTGAGGGGGCAGGAGAGGCAGATAGAGTACTGAGTTACAGGGGGTGTGGGGCAGTGGTTTTCATGGGTACTCTCTGGGATGTAGGGGGTGGGTGTCTGGTCTGTAGGAGCCTAGATCAGCTGAGGCAGAAGTATAAGTACTTAGACAGGAATTATGAGTGTTAGTAGAGAGGGGACATCTGAATGGGGTGGGGTGGAGCAGGGCAGAATTGGTGGTGGGGGGACCAGTATTGGAGCTTAGACTGGGTGGGGGATCTGGCAGGGGTAAGAATAAGACGGGACCTAGGGCAGGCTCCCTGGGTCTCTCTTCCCCAGTGGGAATGGAGGCCTAGGGGAGACAGATGGACACTAGTAAGAGGAACAGGAAGGACAAGGAAGGGAGGGAGGGAGGATGGTGGGGCACCCTCAGAGGCGCTGTTGTGAAATAGATTCCTCCCACTGACTAGACAGGGTATGGGTAAGAGTGTTGTGGAGGAGAGAGGACATCAGCAACACGAAGGGATATGAGCAGTAGGGGCAGTGTCCACAGAGGAAGGGGTAATGAGGTAGGAGGTATACAAGTAGTGACAGAGGGTAATAGAAGGAAGGGGGCAAGCAGAGAGAGGTGCGAGCAGTGGAGGACAGACAGAGAGAATGGAAGGCCAAAGTAGGGGGTATGCAGGTAGTCAGAATGGGGTAAAATGCATGTAAAAGCCGTGCACACCAACCTCTTCCAAAAGTGCAACTCCAACTACAACACCGAGTAACTAGCAAAACAATGAAAGCACACACACCACTTGTTGAATTTTAATGTGGTTTTATTTCTCACATGAGGCTAACACCTCTACATAGTGCCTAAAAAGGCTTCATCAGGGGATGTGATGTTTTGTGCAAAAACATGTGTATTAAATAGCCCAACACATCCAAATATGCATTCTATCTCTTAAAGAGGACAGGAAATCATTTCTAATTGGCAGCTGTTTATAAACTTCTTATTCTCAGAAATTATATGCATGCCTCTGAACTGTCAATTTTTAATTGTGTGTGAATAAAAAGTAATGTGGAAAACTGTGTTTTGCATTGTTTTGTTTTTATGGGCAACATTCTTTTGCAGTTCTCTTCATGGAATCAATCATTTGTAATTTTGACTATGTCACGGGTTGTGCACAGAACTCTAACCATAGTTCTAATAGGTCAACAGCTGATAATTAGAATTCTGTACACAAACTGTGACACAGTAAAAACTCTGAGTTACTGGATTCCATGAAGAGAACTCTAACAGAATGCTGCCCATCAAAACAAAACAATACAAAATACAATTTTTCATATCACTTTTGTTCAGGTGCAGTTACAAATGGATTATTTAGAGAAATGTATATAATTTCTGAGAATAAGAACTTTATAAGCAGCTGCCAATTAGCACATATTTCCTGTCCCCTTTAACACTACATACACTGCACAAAAAAAAGAAGTGCTGTGTGTAAAGTGCAAGATGAAAGCAAAGTGCTAGTAACAATGACAAGCTCCTAAACCTTTTTACACAGAGCAGTTAACACTTTAAACAGTTACAATTCCACCTTACTATATTGGAACCAAACTCTTTTAAAGTGATTTTTTTACCTTTTCTCCAATGCATTATCGCCTACTGAATATTATACATTATGCTGGTGATGGTCCTTTTGTGGCATTTTTAACATTTTATTTGCAGTCTTTATTTAGTTTGAAGGGATTGTAGTTTGGCCCTGACAAGGTGGCCAGCTGATCCCTTCCATTTCCCTCTTCATTATGACATGTAGCAATGGAGAGCATGGAGACATGCCCCATTAAAATGTATGGGAGTGTATTCTCATTACCATTTAATGCATTATGATGGCCAGCTGGAGATTACTTAAGGCCACCACTCGACTAACAGGGGCCTTCAACAGTTTTCACTATGCTTCTCTCACATAGATTTTAAAACATTATGGCTGGATGGACAAAGATGTCATGTTCAAGAAGATAGTGAGAGTACATTAGGGAATGTTGCAGGACACTGTCAATCCCAGGCACAGTTGGTACTAGTAAATCAATCAATCAATCAAACTTTATTTAACCAGGCAGTTACATCATTGAGCAAGCTCATTTTCAAGGTGGTCCTGGACACTTAGGATACATTCAATAATGAGGGCTTAAAAAATAACGTATGATAGACATTAAATACAGAGTAAGACAAGGTGAAAGTCAGTAAGCATTAAAGCTTAACATTGAGGCGAATGGGCACATAGGCTATTTAGCATATACTAGAATTTAACATGATACAGGGAGAGAAGAGGGAGGGAGGGATACACAGCAGAGGTTGGGAGGGGGTTGATATAGACCAGGAGGGAGAAGGAAGAGGCAACCTAATAGGAGGAGACCCCCAGGGAAACTAACAAAGGACCGGGGAGTGGAAACAACAAGGGGTATAGTTACCCTAAAGTGATGCCGGCTGACAGAGGGATCGATGGCCTAGTCAAATGAGGAATATGGTATTGATTGGCCAGAAGGGAAGTGTTTATCTAAAGCAATCCCATACCATATTCAGGCATCGGTTGAGCATCTGTCTGAACACATTGGGGCTAGGCAGGGTGGAGAGTTTAAGTGCTTTTTGCATATTATTCCAAAGCATAGGAAGATAAGAGCTAGTGAATGACGTACTCATAATTTAATGTCACCACATGGTATGCAGTAGGATGCAGCATGTGCTCCATTTCCCTTCCATGTGGTCCTGGAGATATACAGAAGAAAACAAGGCTCTGTGGCCAAACCACAATATTTAGATATATACTGATGCTCTTGACTTGCAGGTGACATTCTACACAGCTGGGAAGCAGCTAACCATGGGCAAAAGAACTATCCCCCTACAAGTAACTTGTCACCTGCCTGTGAGGTTGTTCTATAGATCTGTACAGTGAGACTATAATAATCAACACTGAATTTATGGAAAATATAAGAACCACAGTGGGGAAGACACTGACCTGCAGTCAGTGGCCTTCATTAGCAATGACATCAGACACCAGATGTAGTAGCAGGAAGCACCTTCTAGAAAAGAAGATCTGGAATTAAAAATGGTTCCTGTAAAGATGAAAATAGACCCACTTAAAAACTCTTGCCTTTCAGTCCTCTTCTGTGGTTGTGAAAGCTGGATCCTCATTAAGTCCACAGAAACTAGCCTTTAACAACTTTCCCACCGTCTATCTTCAAACACAGTTCAACACACGCAGCACAAACATACTAGGGTCCTTATAATACAGACATACTGGACGAAAACAATTAATACAGGTATGCAAGCAGTGTCAGCTCAAATGGCTCAGACAAAGGCTCTGCAATAATCTCTATTTATTCATTCATGTATTTAGCTAGTTAGTTAGCTGGTTAGTTAGTTAGTTAGTTTATAGTACAAGAAGAGCTCATTTCTAGTTGCAACTGGGGTAAAATACACAGGAACGAAACAGTAGAAAATGGGAGTATACAATAAACCATCTTCCGGCAATGACATCAGTAACATAAATAGAAGGCTGGTGAGCAGAAGCAGGTATTCTCCAGACAAGCTACTCTATCACATGACATGACATTGAGGAAGAAAGTTCCTGGCCTGCAATACAGTATTTCAGTAGTTCATTGCTAGAATAATAAACTTTTGAGCCCACCATCCAACTGTTGCCCCTGATCATTATAGCTAGAGAAAAAAATGATGAACGCTCTCCATTTTGTTATGTAGACACTGAATAAATAATGAAATACTGTACTGCAACAGTTTTATTTGTCCTTGCTCTGTTCACAAATGGAGTCTGAACCTGTACAAAATGGAATCAATTTAAGGTGTGGGTGCTCTGTTAGGAAGTTTCTATTTTGTCTAAATATAAAGAAAGATCCATCCTTTTCCTCATCAGATGCACAAATGCAGGGCAATGAGAGTATAGGCTGCTCGAATGAATAGCTTTGTATCTGATCTGATCATATTCATGCTGAAATAGTGCATAGTCTGCTCAACTGGTTATCTTTCTTGTTTTAAAAATCCGGGGCTAGATAAATCTGATAGAAACTATCTGGCATAATAATGTACTCCATACCCCAAACATTAAAATATCTAGGCCAAGATGATTGATTGATTGATTGATTGATGACTATACCATGCATCTATCTGACCTAGTCCTTAGCCACTCATTTTAGCCTCCATAGTAGCAGTAGTAGTAGTAGTAGTAGTAGCATTTTACTTATACTGAGCCCTTACACTGCCTAGAGTGCCACTTATAATTCCAGCACAATGAGGAACAATGATACCGCAGGGAGTAGGGGATGGAGAGAAACCATAGCAAACAAAACATGTCATAGCATAACATTAAATGAGTGACAAAACAATACTCAGTACAATAGTCATAAAGATAAATAGCAGAATAATTAATATTACATAACATCAGGGAAAGAGTTTTTCTCAGTTTTGCCTTACATATATGTATGGAACTAGAAAGGCAAACTTCCATTCGCAATAAATTCCACAGGACTAGAGCAGTCACTGCAAACACATGATCACCCACTGATTGCAACACAGAGGGTGGCACCCACAAAAGCTCCTATCCCGTGGACATCATCACCCTAGCAAGGGTGTGGTGGGGTCTGCAGTTTGCTGGGGTATTAATCTATATCAAAACCAACAGAATGTTTTCAAGTTTTATGACTGCATTTTTGTAAAAGATAAGCTAGTATATTAAATAAGAAACCAAGGTTCATAACATTCTTTGCTTTATGTAAATAGAAGTCATCAATAAGCTTTTTCTATAGGTTCTTTAGAACTCCTATAACTACAATTAAGTACAAACCCACACTACTCCCGACCTGTTGGAGGGGATGTGGTTGCCCACAGGACACTCATACCCATATTTTCTGGGAATGGCAAGCCGTACAGGGCTTTTGGCAATCAATATTGTTAGATATTCAACAGGTATCACCAGTGGACTAGACTCTTACCGTGCAGCTTGCTTAGCATTATATATTCCCAGACACAATAACAAACTCAGTTCACAAATATTTATTGGTTTTATTCATATTCACAGCTAAAATATTAATCACCAAGCTCTGGTTACAGCCACATGGCCCAACACATAGAAGACTATTGCACAAACTGGGGAATATGGGTGTGGGCAGGACAGTAGTGCGGTGGGTAGGTAACTGGCTGGGCAGCAGGACACAGAGGGTGGTAGTAAATGGCTGTCACTCCACAGAGGGAAGAGTGACCAGTGGGGTACCACAGGGATCAGTGCTGGGACCGGTACTATTCAATATCTTCATCAGTGACATTCGCAGGACCTTGAAGGCAGAATTTCACTGTTCGTTGATGACACAAAGCTCTGTAACAAGTAGACACCAGAGGGTGTAGACAGAATGAGAAGGGACCTGCAGAAACTTGAAGAATGGTCAGGGGTTTGGCAGTTGAAATTCAATGCAAGGAAGTGCAAGATAATGCATATGGGGCACAAAAACCTGGCACAATATATCAGTTGGGGGTGAGGATATAGCATGCACCAAGCAGGAAAGGGATCTTGGAGTTATCATCTCTGATGACCTCAAGGCAGAAACAGTGTGACAAGGCAGCAGGTAAAGCAAATAGGATGCTGGGATGCATAGGCAGGGACATCACCAGCAGGAAAGGAGGTCATAATTCCACTATACAAGACACTAGTGAGGCCGCACCTGGAGTACACTGTGCAGTTCTGGAGACCTTACCTACGTAAGGACATAGACAGGGTAGAGAAGGTTCAGGAGGAGCAACAAAGATGGTGCATGGATTGCATCACAAGTCCTATGAGGACAGGTTGAAGGCACTGAACATGTACTCCCTGGAAGAGGGAGGGAGAGAGGGATATGATAGAGACATACAAGTATCTTACAGGGAGGAACAGGGTGCAGGAATGCACTATTTTAAGCGAAAAAGATGTTCCAGGACTAGAGGGCATGGGATGAAGTTGGAGGGGACGATTCAGAGGAAGCGTGAGGAAGAATTTCTTCACAGAGCAGGAGTGGACAAGTGGAACACCCTGCCAGAGGAAGTGGTGGGGGCTGAAACAATCACGGGTTTTAAGAATGCATGGGATAGACATAAAGGAATTCTGGAGGTCAGGGGTAAGGGACAACAGACTTCCTGGAAAACATAAACTGAACTTACAAACTTAAATGGGCAGACTGGGTGGGCCATAGGCCCTTATCTGCTGACACTATCTATGTAACTATCACATAGTAGGAAAATATACTTACATTCACATACAGGATAGAAAAAATAACATTCATTCTATGGAATTTCATCCCAGCATGAATAATTGCTGTGCATTATTTGTGGGTTTTTTTGTTTAGGCTTTTTTTTTTATTTTACCATTTTTGATCAGGAAAGACAAGCCAAAGCTTGTTTCCAGGTTCATCCTGGGAGCACAGCAACGTTAAGTACCTTGCTTAGGGTCACACAGTATATGTGTGGTGGCTTTGGGAGTCAAACCCAGTTCTCCAGGTTTGCAGCTCAGTGCTGTTAACCACTATGCTATACTGCTATACTGGATGGTGTGATTGCTGCATGTGATTGAAAAACAGGACCATTCTTTTTCACAGGCCTCAGTATTCTCTATTTCAGGATAGCAGCTGCTGTTCTATGATGTGATCCAGGCAAGACAGGTGAACCTTCCTATCAAAGGAAGATAAAAGAAAAACAGAATCAGTAAATAGGCATGGCATAAACCAAGAAAACTGATTATATCTAGGGGTAGATACGTTTGTGATTGACATGCTTGGTGTGGGGGGGGCAGTGGGGAAAAGGACTATGATGAAGAGCCTTCTGAATCCTTGTACAAGAAGCTAACTCTCAAGACTATATCAGTGTTAAAGTTGTGACACCACAGTTGCAACTCCATGATTGTCAATGATTGGAAACTACTTATGCACTGTATATGATTGGTCATAATGCACCCTTCTAAAACCCTTTATAAAGTGCAATTTAAATAAAAATAAGCTTTTCCTAACCTTGTAACTGTGATGAAACTATTTATATGTTTTATTATTTTTGTTTCAGGGTGGATTTTCTATTCAGCCTGATCAAATGCAGGTACTGATTTTCTAAATAATTTATTTTAAACGTTAACCTTCGTGTGTGCTGATATACTGTCTATCATTGCCAGCCTTAACTCATAATATAATATTTATCTATTTGAAATTTTGCACACTGGGAAAACATCATTTAGGTGAACAACTGATTTTCAAGACAGCCCTGGTGGAACCAGTATAACAACAGTGGAGTTACATAATGCATGTTGTTACGTTTTTGATTTGAAGCAGTTAATGAGCAGATTCTTATTTGTGGAATTCTCTCTAGCCCCTAACATCATACCTATCAACTGTCCCTCATTACAAGAGACATCCCTCATTTTACCCCTTAAAATTGCTCTGTCCCTCATCCGTCTCTCATGGAAAAGGTGCTGCCCACACAGAGAAGGTGCTGTAAATTCATACTTCAAAGCAGAAATTCTTAATATTCTAAAATACTAAATCAAAAATAAACTTTGTACAAGTAAACACTATGGTTTTCACAGTGTTCTGAGCTTGTATTTACATGTTTGAGGATGTGTCCCTCATTCTGAGGGTCTGTGTCCTTCATTGTCCCTCATTTTGAGTGTCCAAAAATGTCCATGTCCCTCATTTCAGTGACAAAAGGTTGAGAGGTATGCCTAACATACACGGTAGCTTACCTGCCCCGAAATGGATTATGAGAAGACGTTCGATTTATTTCTGTCTGTATTTTCTGTAAAAACATTTGTAATTTTATCCATGCCACCAGCAGCCAAAATGGATGTAGTTCCTTATATGGAGACATGTCCACACACACGCACATTTGATGGCATTGTTAGATGAACAGCACAGGGATTCACTTTATAGACTATAATGGGGATGTTGTTAAAGCCTTTTGTTATACTTTTAAGCATAAGTTTTGACAAAGGAAGGCCACCGTTTAATTAACAAGGACCTTGTTAGTTGAGCGTTGGCCTTCCTTTGTCAAAATCGGCACTCCAAAGTATAAAAAAGTACTGTAAAAACTGCCCCCATTACAACCTTTTCAGTATGTCCCTGTGCTGTTCATTTAACAACGTCATAAAATGTGCTTGCGTGGGGGCATGTCCCCATATAAGAAACTAGGTCTGTCTTGGCTGCTGGTGCCATGGAGAAAATTTCAAGCATTTTTCCAGAAAATACAGACAGAAATAAATGAAACTTTTTCTCATAATTCATTTCAGAGCAGGTAAGCTGCCATATACATTTGGGGGAAATGAGACTGTGAACCTACTCTATAAGCATACTAACAAACAAACAGAAAGATACAATTTCAAAAGGACGTGTGCAATTTATATGATAATTAAGATAATTAATAATTAATGATTATAATAATTAAGAGAAGGCAGTACCCATCAAGAAGAGCAGATCAAAAGAACAGGAGTTAAGAGCTTAGCAGTTGCAAGGATTGTTAAAGCGGATGAAAAGAGCCCTCGTGAAGGAGAACAAAGAGAGCAGTCCTTATCAATGACTGGGAGGGAACAACAGGTAGTAGGGACTGCAATAAAGAATGCCTTAGTCACATATGTTTTCTGAGCACTTGGCAGATATAGGAGGTGCCTAAACTGTGACCTGTATAGATAGGACTTGGGGAGGTGTTCTAGATATCAGATATTCTAGGTAAGAAGTGTAGAACCCACGGATGCTTTTATATACCAAGGATGCCAACTTTGACTTCCTTTTCATCTCCATTGATAGAAGACCTAGGGTGTGATATGAAATAAAGTGGTGAATGTCTTTGCCACCACCTTCTGCCAAGCTGCACATTATTGAAGACTACAGTTAATTTTTGCAACAAGGTGAAATTGACAGTTCTGTAGGCTTAGCTACCATACTCTAAAACAGGTGCAGTAGGAGGGATTGATGCAAGAGTAACTTTTTGATGTGCATGTTGAAACAGGATTGTTTCAGTAGAGTAGCTCTATAAAATTTGTGTATGTTCCACGTATGTATTCTGCCATAGAAATACAATTTCTCAGAAGGTGTGAATTATTCTATAATGTAGTTAAATAGATGGGAAGGGATAACCACCATGGGCAGCAAATCTCCTAGAATCTAGGATGAGCTGAACATTTGATGTGTGTACTTGTAATTCTAAGTGATCAGCACTGCTCCATTTGAAACTTATTGGATAGTGCTACCAAGAGATATCTATACAGTAATTGTGCCATTTTGTATAACTCATGTTTGACCAGATGGCTATTGTCCAGTTCCAATAACATCCATCTGTTCAAACTACTGCTATTGCTGTGATGGTTAGTGGCAGACTGTATAGCATCAAAAGGTATTCAAAGTGTACTAAAAAAATCCATATCTGCCCCTAGGTACTATCGGCCCATCTAAAAGCACTGCCTTTTGATGGTTTGACCTCAAGAACTCTTTTGTTAGGTAATGTAACTTTTATGACATTTCCCAGTTATTATTTAAAAAAAAAAGCAAGCATTTGTCAAACCCAAATGTTTGATGCTTGTTAAACAATTGTTTTTTTATTTTGACCCCAGCTTTTGGAGATACTTGTTTTAGGATTCATTCGCAGTATAGAAATGACATGTACCATTTATAGTATATTGGCCAAAATGTAATTTAGCACCAGAGAAGTGAAAATACATCTTGTCCAGGATTTTAAAAATGACACATGTCAAGTTTATGAGTTGGTTTGGAAAAATAGCTATGTTGAAAGTTTAGAGTCAAAATACTGTATTGAAAATTAGCCAAGTTATGAGTGAATGCTGCAATAGTGTGACGTTCAGTCATAACCTGGGCATTTTACTGTTTTTGTACACCAGGGGAGCATATTAAGGGCCAACCAGTTGTGTGCGCAGAACAGTGCACCGCGCAAAACAGATGAGCCAGCTGACACTGTAGCAATATTCAAACAGTATGCACGATCAGCACAGATCATGCAGCCTCTTTGAATATGGGACCCTGGATTCGTGGCACAGAGCAGGTGGCTGCCATGGTGGGCACAGTGCATCCAGGGCTGGGGCTGAACACCGCCAATGGAGGAATGGTTGGCACATATCTGGATGCACCATTTCCCCCAAGGGTGATATTCAGCCAGCATATGCTAATGAGCTCGTTGGGCATGCATGGTGCAAACAGGCCTCATGCATGCCCATTATGGGCTCATTAGCATAGCCGAGCCTGGCTCCATGTGCCGGGCAGCCTCCTTCTAGTCCCATTCTCAGCCATCAGGACCAGACCCCTACCTGGTTCAGCAGTCCAGTGGAAATCATCCCCCAGTCCAAGCCCTGTCCAAGTATGCAATGCAGCCACTGTGCAGTGTCCCCCCATCCCGGTACCCTGATCTGTGTCCCAACAGGAACTGTAACCCTTTCCGCAGTGTGGGGTCTCCCCACCCCATCCCCCAACACTGATCTCCAGTGGTACAGTGCTCCCCATATGAATAGTTGCCTCCGAGCCCCATCTGTATACAGCTCCCCTTTCTTACATGCTCCACCATCCCTGTCCATACCATAGTTTCCATCCGATTACTCTCCCCCAACCCCATTGGTAGCATTATTCCCATTTGAAGAAGCCCCCAATCCCCATTAGTATCATACCCCACCAGCACTGACATTCCTATAGTGCAGTGGTCCCCCACACCCCACCACCCCAGCAGGCAGGACCCCCATGCACCACCCATGCCAATGACTGGCACAGCCCTCCACACCCTGCCATGGCCAGCTGCTCACTGAACAGCTTCCAATGACATTGTACTATACAGAGTACGAGCCCAATGGCTATGCTTGTACTCTGTACAGTACAGTGTCATCGGGAGCTCTTCAGTTGCAGCTGGCCGTGACAGGGTGTGGAGGGCTGTGCCAATCAGAGGCATGGGTGAAGTGAAGGTGGTACAGGGAGGATGTCCTGCCTATTGGGGGGGGGCCACTACATTATGGAAACTTTTGTGGACTGAGATAGTTTACCGAATATTGCAGAATGGGATTATCGACTGAATGGGGATTGTTTGTTGCACTCAGAGTGGGAGGACCTTACACTGCCATGGGATTATTAGTCAATTGAGGATTGGGGGACCAGGATGGGGGGGGAACACTACTCACTGGAAATACAGGGATGGGGAGTGTTGTGCAACACTGGGGGTATGGGATGGGATGGGGGCACTACACTATGGAAAAAGGGTGGGACATTAATGTACACTGCATACGGGGAACAGGACCAGGACACCAAACTATTGCAATGGGATTGGGGTTCATTTTTCTTGTGATTAAGGATTGGGGATGGAAGGGGGGTACTGCTTGACTACCAAGGCTGGCAGGGGTACTGCCTTTTATGTCTATTATGTTTGGGGGGCTAGGAATGGGGTACACTACACTATGGAAATACTGGAGGGTGATCCCTTGTCTTGTAGACATGGGGCATTGGGAGGGGGACCCTACATTGGGGAAGTGGGGGGGGCTGTAGTGTCCTAGTCACATCAGGGATTGGGGGGATTACTAGACAACCAGGGCTGGCAGGCTGCCATGCACATATATGCATTTCTGCAACCTGCCTGTGGGTGGCTGGCAGATTTAGGTCTGCTTTGTCTGGTCTATCATTGTGCTGCACAGGGCTGGCCCTTGAGGAGAACCTTCCCGATGAATATGCCCCTGTGCAGCACATTTACGGGAATGCCCTCTCATCTTGAGCCATATACATTATCTGTGGGACATGGCTCATTCTTCTTCTTTAGGCAGTGCATTGCTGCCCTTTGAATATCACGCTGTGGTGCATAGTTTGGGATGCGTGGCACATCTCCATTTTCTGCTGGTATGCACCAAGCATCACCTTTGAATATGGGGGCCCATATCTTCAGCATAGCCTTCTTATTACCCCACTTAATGAACCCAGTAGGTGAAAATAATCAAATCCCTGCTAAAACGTAATTCCACACCACCAAAATGTCATTCTGTGCCACTGACACAAAAACACATTTTGGCCAGGATTTGAAACATGACAGCTGTCATATTCATGAGGTGATATGAAGAAATGGCTATGTTGAAAATTTGATGTCAAAATTTTGAAAATTACCAAAGTTATGATCCTACATTCTCAAATTTCAATGCAGGCCCATAACTTTTGTGTTTTGTAATATTTGTATGCCAAATTTTCAACATAGCTTTCTTATGACCACACCCCATGAACAAGGATGGACAACATCTTCAGCCCCTGCCTGAAAGAGGATTTCACGCAGCAACCACAGAATCATCTTTTGGGATATATTTGCCTAATTTCACTACCATTGTTCATGAGGTGGGGTAACAAAAAAGGCATGTTGAAAATTTGGAGCAAAAATATTTAAAAACGACCAAGTTATGCCACTAAGTTCAAACCCCCATTGAATTACATTGAACCACATACCTCATTTTCTTAGTTCATGTTGTGGCTTTGAAGAGTGAAGATTTGTCTGTGGTCCCAAGAGGACTGGGGTGTTGGACACCATTGGGTAAGTAAGGGCTTGGGGGTGTGGGGTAGTGGGTGCTAAGTGGGAGGGTCAGGTGGGGGAATAACGGGGCAACAGACAACAATGGACAGTTTTCTTCTTTACAGGATAAAGAAAATAAAAAAAACAATGAAGAATGGTTTCCTTTATTACAGGTTATGACACTGGGGGGTTGGGCACCCCCAGTGTCAGTGTTGTATTTGACAGCACCAGGGGTGGGTTTCCTGGTGCTGCATAACAAAAATGGGCAGGGTGGAGGTAGTAGCTGGCACAGGGGATTGGGCATTCCCTGCCATAATAATAACATGGGTTGGGCTTGTGGGTGTGGCAGTTATGGCAACTGCAATAGACTTCGATTGATTGTTTTCTTTTTTACAGGGTTTAATTTCAAAGGGTCACTGTCAGCTTTTAGCTGATTTTTAAAGCCCTGTGGAAAATGCTGCTTGCACACATCATTCATACTGGACATACTATTCCTTGGTCCTGCTTATTGTAAAATGCCAATTTTTACCTTAATTTTGCATATTTTCCTGTCTCCCCATCCCGAGTGAAATCCTGGGCGATCCACTGCAGCCACACATGCGCCTCTACTATCACACAGAAGCGCCAGTAAACTCATGCATGAACGAGTCTGTATTTTATCAAGCACTGTAAGATAAAGTTATTTCCAAATACAAGACCCTTTCCTGAGCATTGGAAAGTGAATGCACTGCTGAAATGAATGCTCTAAGATAGCAGAATCCTTATTTGTAATATAAAGCCGAGACTCTGGGCATATACTTTAGCATTGGGGCTAATGCACATGCCCAGAGTAATGACTTTAGATTTCAAATAAGGATTTCAGTATGTTAAAATGTTTGTTTCAGCATCTCATTCATGTTTGCATGCTCAGGAAAATGCATTGTATAAGAAAATAACTATCTTACAGTGCTTGTGAAAATTCAAACTCGTTCATTCACGAGTTCACTGGCACTTCCACACCACGTCAGAAGTGCATGCACAGCTAGCGTGGACTGCCCAGAAATTTGCTCAGGATGGGGAGATAGGAAACTATGCAAAATTAAAGTAAAAATTAGCATTTTACAGTAAGGAGGACCAGGGAATAGTATGTCCAGTATGACTGATGTGTGCAGGCAGCATTCTTCATAGCAGCTCTAAAAATCAGCTAAAAGCTGACAGTGTCCCTTTAAAGGCTGCCTGGCTGACAGGCTTCTGATGTTGAAAGCCAATCAGCTGCTTGCTTCTGACCAGCTTCATGCAAATCAAATGACTGAAGCCCTCTCTGATTAGAGTGACTTTGATCCTTTGAAGTGCACGAAGTTTCCGCACAGCAAATAGCAAGTGGTGTAATGACCATAGTGTGTGGTCATTGGTCTGAACTACCGAGCCCCTTTCAGATTCAAGTGTAATGGGCTAGCCCCCGGAAATTCCTGTTACTTGTCACAAAACGTTTGGTGCGCATGCACATCAAATGTAAAAATGAAGAGTGCATTTATTAAAGTTTCTGGGATCTCTACAAGTTAAGGAGGTCCTGACTGTTCCTTTTCTTTTTAATCACAGAAGATGCAAAAACCTTTTGAACAGTACTATAAAATCTGGTCTGGAGGCAGAGTTTAAATGTCTACTCTAGTGAACACCAAGCCAGGTGTTGTTTTTACCAATTCATCAAAGGGATGTAATGGTAAATCCATACAGTGGAGCATAGACTGCATTTTATCTGATCAAATGAAGTGCTTTATTCACCATTGAATGTGTATGCATTAAGGTTATCAATAAAATGAAATCCCCAAAATAATGACTATTCCAAATTTAGTTTTAAAATATTAACAATTGTTCTTTTGTTTACAGACTTTGAATCCCCTCTTAATTCTTATCTTCATCCCTATCTTTGACCTTGGTATTTATCCTCTGGTAAATTTATGTGTTAATTTTACGTAAGTACAAGCATTTATTTAATTAACAAGTTGCAATCTTGCCATTTCAGTCATCATTAGATTCTGCATTACTGTTAACTGTTTAATGCTTGGTAGCCTAAAGTCTTTGCCAGCTAGAAATCTGACATACTGCTTTTTCATTTGAGCTGTGCATGAAATTAATATCCAGTAAATGACAGATATACACGTGTCCATGTATAGAAGTGTATGGTACAGCTCAGTCTCATCTATATTCATGGGATGTGATTGTATATGCAGTTCTGTACTAAAAGTACAGTTGGGGCTAGGGAATAAAATATCTAAACAACTTATTGCTTAGGATATGCTGTATCTTTAGAATGAGATTGTGCACATGTCTTTTGTCTTTAGAGGTTGCACTTGGGTTGTTGTACATTCAGAGGAGAAGGAGGAGGAGAAGGAGAGCAATTGTCTGGTGATATGGATAGGGTAGCAGGAATACATGGAGCTCCATTTTTATAGACTGTATTTTGAGTGCTGAATCTGCCTAAAGTCTGTACACTGCAGCATTGTGGTAGCATGTTACCTTTCTGTTTTCAGACCATCCTTTTACTGCTGCAGATAGCTTTGCATCAAAATACCAACATTTAGCGGCATGTTTGATGCAGATTGTGAAAAATAAGCGCAAATAGCATTTTGCACTGTAACATCATTTTTTTTATTTTAATTTTCATTTTTTGCATTTTCATGGAACCATGCAATAGAATTCACAGTTCATGTTCACCATACCAGACTCACCATAAAAGAAAAACAAAATGATAACTAGGAACCATTAGAAGCCATGCTTCATTACTTGACTGATCAATTATTTTTTTTTTGTCTTTTCAATTCTTTTTCCTTCCGGTTGCCAGTACTTAGGAACTCCCTCAGGTGTAGCCTTCCTGCATGGCTGATCCCCCCTGCCTGAGACCCCCCCAAATTGAGTCCCCCTCTGGAGTGCCTCACCTACTCCCCCATGCCTGACATGAAACCCCCCTGGCTTGTACCTCCCAAGGTGGGGCTGCCACCACCTACCTTGGTGCACTCACAATCCAGCTGTCAAGCTGGGACAGAAGTGAAGGCTATATCAGGGATCTGATTGGGCCAAGTCCGGCAACGGTTGTGGAGCTGCTGGAGGCTCACTGTCATCCTCCCACATGTCTTTTTTTCCCCTTTGTTTGTCCCCCCCAGAGGTGCAGATGTGCAGTGACATCCAGCATGTGGCAGGAGCACTCCTGCACCCACCAGATGGACGCCCACTGATGCCTCACCCCATCTAACGACCCTGACTGCAGTGCTCCCAGTGCCCCCTGGGAGCTGCTAGACACTGCGGATTTAACCCTCCTCCCTCTCAGGAGAGGAGAGCAGAGCAGTCCCCTGGACACTTGATCCTCTCCTCACTGTCCAACCCCCGGCACCCCAAGCTCACTCTCGAACCTGGATCACCAGTGTGGCATGAGGTAAAGTGGATGCATCAACACTCAGCCCCACCGGGCCGGTCAACTGACCAATTATTTAAATGTGAACATCAGTCCAAGGTAACCCCTATTAATTTGAGAGAGTCAATACAGGCTTGACATGTGCTCACTACACCAACAGAAACATAATCCAGTAATTAAATACAGACTAAAGCATAGGGTTGTGTGTGTAACAAGAATTTTACACACACTTGAGGTGTTGGATTCTACATAAGCCCTGAGAGTGAAGCTTGAGGGGTTTATTTAAGCATCCAACACTGAGGGTGTGTGTAGAATTCGAGTTTTACACACCACCCCATGTTTTATTTTATATAATTGCTGGGGAGTGTTTTTCACCACAGCAATTACATAAAATAAAAATACATTACTGTTCAGCTGTGGTCCAGCCTGCTGTCAGTGCAGCCCAGGACTGTTGAAACATTTCCTTTCTTTCTGTTATTTTTAATTCAAGTAAGCAGTTGTAAATAACAGACAGGGCTCAATGAGTTTCATATATAACAGCCCAGTCTGTTTGTTCTTGCAAGATTTACTTACCACCAAGCATAGAGAGAGTGGCAGTGCTTCTGTCAGTGGGACAGAGAACAGGAAGACAGACAGCTGGCACATGCACAGAGCGATGGAAACCCAAAGCATGTTTGCCGTTATAAACACTCCTTTACAACAGAAATTTACAAGCCAGGTTTTCTTAGGGAAAAAACACTTCCCAGTTTTTATATGTGGAATAATGCATGGGCAGCTGTGTGAAATGATTTTTTTTTTTTTATATGCCGAGCTGTGTGATACTACATATACATGAGAATGATGTTCAAGTGATTTATACAGGTATCACCCTCTTAGGGTGTGTAAAAGAAAAGTTAAGACTGTCACCTGCATTTTATCTTTTGTAATTCCTGGTTCCTCTGGTGAGAGAGCAGTCCCACAATGTGAAGCCATGAGGGCAAAAGAGCTATCTTCTTTATACACAAGGAGGGTGTCACACACATGTATAATGATGGATTCAGCATACTGGTTTTGGTTTGTAATCAACCCTAACCAATAACTATAAATTATTACCTCAGCTTGAGGTGATTCTAACACAATGTCCAGCACAAGGAATGGTTTATAATAATTCACAGACTAGGAATAATCAATAACAATATGCAATGGTATGCATACCTATTGAGTTCTAACTAGTCCCGTCAGTTTAGCTTACAAATGCTTTGCTAATTGATTGGCTATCAGCCAAACACACTTATTATTATTAGTTGTGGTAGGCAGTGTGGTCCAGTAGCTAAAGCACTGGTTAGGGTGCTAGAGATCACAAATTCATACCTTAGCAGAGCTAAATACACCTTGTGTGATCTGTAGCAGTCTAATTTCTGTGTGCTGCAGTATGCCTAGTAGTACAAAATAGGTAATGGTAGGACACCACCAAAAACAATATGTTGCACCTTGCTGGGCAATCATGGGTAAATTAGATGTCAAATAAATAAAATTAAATTAGTAGATGCATGTAATAAACATATAGATAACAAAGAGATGCAAAATATATTACACCCTCCTGAAGGTTTAAAGGGGGGAGAGATTGGTATTAGAATTTTAATTTATTAAACCTTTATTTTCTTAGAAATAGATCCCTAGCATAATTAATTATTCTATGAGTATTTATTCAGACATACAACCATTCTAGCCTTTCCCAGGTCACAAACAAACACTTTACTAAGCCATTTTGCATTGCCGAATCAATTTCACTGCTCATCTTTTTGCATCCAGTAAAGTTAACTTTCAGTATTGTATGTACATAATGTTCCCATTAGCCAAAGAAAGTATATAATCTGTTAGTTTCAAAGCCTAAACCATACAAAACATAGAAAACAGAATAATCTCCTTATTAGAGATGACTGGATTACGCAATAATCTATGACAGGGTATGGATTATGCTGGGATTTTCTCACACCTGGTGTGGTGTGTGATTAGGTTGCAGATCAAATGATTTAAACCACACCAGATGTGGTGTGGTGTGTCACATGCACAGGCCAAGTGACTTAAACCACACCAGAAGTCGATAAATCCCAGCATAACCCACACCTGGAGTGGATTATTGTAATTATACAATCGTTAGTAAGTAAAGAAAGTAAAAGAAAGCTATTTCAGTGTTCAGTTTAGAGTTCTTTAATTCTTTTTTTGTTGCTTTTTGGTAAAATATCCTTCCTCCCTATCTAAAATAGTTTTATGTTGCTGGGCAGATTATGGCATAAGAAGTCACCCCCATTTCTTTTTTTATTTTTTTTCCCCACTACCTTTTCTTGTGTTTTATAGTAGCAGGGGCAGTGCTCAACCAAACTGATGAAAGGTATTTGTCACAGTGTGAGGTGTGACTAGGAGTGAACAGCACTGTGAAGGGAGTTGCTAGTAAGAGAGCTGGCTGTAGTGTGAGGAAGCACTGGTAGCTGCTGCGAGTGAGTGTGGGGAGTGAGAGCTGGTATCAGTGGTAGGGAGCATCCTATGAGTGCCTGGTATCCAGAAGGAAATAACGAGTATGAGGTACAAGCTGCTGCATTTAGTGAGACAGAATCGGTGTGGGTGAGAGATCAGATCAATGCTGCTGTTTCAATAGTGAAATGCAGGCAGGGATTCGCCAGTAGCTGGCAGGGAGTGGAGAGAGAGCCATGGTCTGACTTTGACCCACATTCTGGTTTCACAGTACTTTGCAATTATCTCAAAGTATGCAGCTTACAAGGGCTCCAATGTCATTGTTTCTGGTGTTTGAGTACAGTACAACCTTGATTATCCGAACTCACTGGGGGACATAAGATTAATTCGTATGATTGAGAGATTCATAAAATCGAGGGTCCCTCTCACCATGTTTCTGTTAGCTTGGGAGACATGGTACGAATTTGGATAATCCAGAGGTTCAGATAATGGGGGTCGGATAATTGAGGTTATACTGTATTTAAAAGTCTTCTTTTTACTTTCTGGTATTTTTTTCTTTTAGAACAGCAGTTGCAGTTACTGAAGCAGGAGTCAAGATGGCAGCAAAATTTAAACTTTTTGGGGCAAAGAGATTGTAGTGATTTTTATCACTGTAAATTGATCTGCTGGCACTTTACCTGTGGGTTATAGATGCCAGTCGACCAATCAGGTTGCTGGATTTTTAGCACCAACCCATCTAATACCAAACTGATGGTTCTAAACAACTAATACACCCCTTTCAGGAGCAACATTAAAGGTTCAAGAATATTTAGCTATTTGCACTAAAGAGTGGCACAAAATGCTAAATTGTGCAGTGTCCTAATACTGCTATATTTAAAAAGACACTAGCAGAACAGGTGCTCAATGGAGGATCTAAACTAGGTCCACTAATAAAATTCAACAGAGGCTGGATGTGAGCAACAAAGCAGTAAGACTGATTCAACCTTAGTAGCAGGCTTCACAGGTCAATTTAATGTTTGCAACCACAGCGTGATATGACATAAAACACTGGAATAAGTGTGTTATTGAAGTGCAGTTGCAACAGTTGTAACCCAACCACACTACTCAAGCAACATACCAAATGTCTCTGATTTTGCCTAAAGGGGTACCATTACCAGTTCTGGTCTTGCCCTTTGGACTGTCATCAGTTGTTGTTTGTCGCTATCATATGCTTTGCCGTGTTAACCATGGCACTGCAATGGGAAAAGCTTTATGTCTTCCTGTACTTGGACGGCTCCTGTAACAGGCTACAGTAGTCAGGGATAAGTACACTTTTCACTGTAGCAGGCTACTGCTGAACAACCTAGGGTACTGGTCATTGTGTCCAAGTCTGTTCTATTTCCTTCTCAAAGGCTGCAGTGTATATGAGCAGTGCTGGACTCAGCCCTTGCATAGACCATCCTCCCCAAGGATGGAGCTTCAGCCTTTATGGCCCAAGTGGCCTTGGTGGAACACAGTGTCTGGGTGTCAGCCTGCATTATGCTTCATCATCTGGGGCTCCCTATGAGGGTCCCTTATGGTTACTTCAGTCTCAGTAGTCTCAGGCCTTCCAGCTGCTGGACCATTGACTGTGGTTTGCTGACCCTGTGGGATGTCCTGCTATGGTAGCAGAAAAAGGGATCACCTGCTTATGGATTCTTCTTTTCTGCAACCTCAGACACAGGTGCTCCTCACCACGGATGCCTCCAGCCTGGGGTGGAGAGCCCACATAAGTTCTCACAAGATTCAAAGGTCCTGGCCTCTGATGGAACAAGGCCTTCACATGAATGTGGTGACAAGAGGACTCTCACCTTATCCTCTGTGCTGAAAGACAATGAGGGTTTGGGACTGGGCTTTTGTCTAATGTGTCTTAGTCATTACTGTACACATGGAAGGCACTAGGTCATAAGAGTGCTAGTATGAACAGTGCTGTAAGAAACAGCACCATCCAAACAGCACTCTTTGTGGGGGGCTCTGCCCCCCCGCACCCCCTGACATGGGGTGCTCTGCCACCCACCCGGTAATTAAAATAATCAACTCCAAGTTGGAGTTGGATTACAGGGAAAAATGTTAAATTGTGGCAACCAGGATTAGAACCCTGGTCTCCACCACCTTCCAGCCTCCTCCATTCCCCGGCTCTTGACCCAGGTACTAGTACCCTGGACAGCGACCAGTGCAGGGTACTAGTAACAAAGACAGTGACCAAGGTAGAGCTTACTCCATAGCACTGTAATTCCTTTGTCGCTGTCTGTGGTAGCACGGTATAGACAGCGCTGTGTTAGCGTGCGCTATTCTAGTAGTGCTATTCTGATCAGGTAGGCACATGAAAGACTCTTAACTGGTATGTAGTTCTGCCTTATGAAAGGAAACACAGCTAGGCTGTCGCAGACCAACTGTTCAACATGTGGGAAAGGCTAGGGTATAAACTTTTTACATCACTCCACAATGCAAACCTGATGCATTTTTGCTCACTATTGGCATTTGTTGGCAGAATGCATTTTCAATCAGCTGGAATGGGAGACTCCTGTATGTCTTTCTGCCTCTACCCCTGATCCCAAAGGTGTTGAACTTGCTAAGGAAAGAAACAGCCAAGAATTTCATAGTGGGTACCATGGTAGCTCCAGGAATTCTGGTCCCCACTTCTGAGGGAACTGGCAGTGAAAGTCCCATTTCCACTGGCACTCCAGAAGGGCCTTTTGTCCCAGAACTATGGCACACTGCTGCATCCAAACCTTCAGTGCCTGCATCTCTATACCTGGCTTCTGAGGATATAGAACTGTCTCAGTTCAAAGTCTTATCCAAGGTCTCAGCTGTCCTGTATGCTGCTCGGAAACCTTCCACCAGACACACCTACTCCCAGAAGTAGAAGCATTTCATTTGTTGGACTATCTCTTGACTCTGTTTCACTAAGGATTGCAGTAATCCCTGGACAATGTTTACCTTCTGGCTTTTCCAGCATCCGTGCTCCTATCAGGGATAAGACATTGGTGCAGATGGATGTGATTTGCAAGTTTAACAAGGACCAGTTACATGTGGTCTCTCTGGTCCACAAACCTGTTCCAGTTTGAATCAATACTGGGCCCCCTCCTCTTTGCCTTCTATGTAAATAACATCCACACTGGCATTCATCATGCTGACATCCACTTATTCGCTGACGACACTGTATTATACATTTCCGGACTGACCCCTGACAAAACATGGTCAGACCTCCAAATTGAATTTAACCATCTACAGAACAACTTATTGCATCTTAAGCTCCTGCTTAATGCAAAAAAAACAAAAAACAAAAGTTATGCTCTTCTCTCCCTCTCAGAGATCTATCCCTACTAATGTGGTGGGTGGGCAAACCTCTATTACTACCCTCCTTAATGAACCCCTAGAACTGGTACATAAATTTAAATATCTAGGGATGTGGATTGACCACAAATTATCCTTTCTTGACCACATTGAAGAACTTTCCAAAAAACTTAAACAGAGGCTTGGCACATTCTTCCGTATTAAGCACATGCTAACATTAAAAGTGGGAACCAGAATCGTACAATCCACCTTCCTCCCATTACTAGACTACAGGGATATTCTATACAGACAAGAGAACATCAGAGCGCTAAAAAAGCTTGACATCTTATATCACCGGGCTTTAAGATTCATATCGGGAGCCCCCTACGCTACATACCACTGTTCCTTATATGCCCTGGTCGGCTGGACCTCCCCTGGCATAAGGCGATACAAAAACACCGCAATCTAGACCTACTGTGCTATCATCAAGAAACTGCCCTCGTATATCTTGGACTGCCTCCCTATCTGCACCCCTGGTTCGTATGCACTAAGAAAATCCACCTATATCACTCTTGTTATTCCCAAAGTCAAAACTCATTTTGGCAAAATTTCCATTTGCTATTCCCTTCCCACCCTATGGAACAAGCTTCAGAAAGTACTACAAATTGCCTCTTCACTTCACCTGGCTACCTTCAAAATCCTACTGTCCAGGACAGCCACAGAAAACTGTAATTATGCATCTTAAAACCCCTATGTTAACATCCCTTCCTCTTTCCCCTACCTATGCCTAATAGACAAGAGTGATACAGAAAATTATAAGGGTGCTTCACAAAATGTCCACTGGTCAAGACGGCTACAGAAATTTACAAGTGTGCTTCATAAAACCAATATGTTATCACCTCTCATGTCTTCTCTCTGTCTCTTACCTCCCTTATAAGTGATCCAGCATACCTACTTCCTCTGGTCCACACATTTACAATACCTCAGATAGCCATGGCCCTGGACTCTTACTCCTTTCTCTAGATCTATTTTTTCACCTGTCAGAGTTGACCTCTCCTCCTTGCAGACCCTTGACCTACTGGCACTGACCTTGCATCCGTCAGTCAGTTTTAACACTATCAGTATGGGCTGGTACAGCTAGCTATTAGAACTCTTGAGTACTTTGTGAATTGTATTTTTCTTTAAACCAATTTGTGTTAGCTCTACCAATCTAGTCAATAGAATGTCTATCATATTCGTTTTATTTTTATTTTTGTACTTTGCCTCAACATGTCTGTATATATCCTAACCATTTTGCATAAACACCTAATTGTATGTTGTAAATGTTTGATATATCTACTCTATGAGGATGTGTTGTTGTATACTCCAATGTTATTCTGTCTCATATGTAACTGTTACCAGGTCCATCTTGTATATGAGTTCTTCTCAATGATGTTTCACCTGGCTGAATAAAGATTGATTGATTGATTGATTGATTGATTGAGACCTGAGCTTTGTGTTCAAATTTCTGATGAGACCCTTTTTAAAGGGACACTGTCAATCCTTTTTCATCATATTATTTTTGGTTGAAACCCCATATTTTCTGATTGCTTGCCTTCTCTAAAATGTACTGAAGTTGGGTGCTATGCACAATGCCAACATGCTCGCAGAAACCGGGTGCATTGGCATCATATGTGTGAATGCCATGGAGGGGGAACCATGTGGGATTCACAAAGGGGGCACACAGCAGTTATGTGCCCAATCCCCCAGATGTGTGGACAGCAACGCACCGGGAGGCAGATGGGGGTGTGCCGGGGCATGCCAGCACTCAGTGGCATGCATGAAGCCACAATGTGCTGCATGCTGGGGGCACAGTAGAGTGCAGATTATGCCAGGGCAGACCCTACCATAACCCACTGCGTGCCCCCACGGACATCGTCTGCTGGTTGCGATGGAACTGGGATTCAACCCTCTGTGCTGCCCCAGCTCACAAGGAAGATGGGGAGGGTAGGGGCAGCTGATCAGGCAAGTGCTGTGGCACCACTGGCTATATGTACAGGGACAGGGGTTGTCAGTGCCGTGGGGGTGGGGGCTATGCCAGCCGAACACTGGGTCAAGGATGCACTGTGCCAGGGGGTGGGGGGTCTGTCACTGGGGAAGGCTGGTCACTGGGGCATGGCCGTGCAGGTCTGGGTGCCCACAGGGGCTATTCATGACCCAGATCTGCACCTACAGGCACAAGTGATCTGCTCCCAGACCCAGGACAGGCATTCGATTGGATGCCTGCCTGTGTCCACAACTCCACCCCTGGCCACCCTGCAGAGTCCTGCATACCAGGAGGGAGGAGCTGCGGACAGGTGGGTGCCAGTCGTGCATACCGGCATGTGCACACCTATCCATGGGTGTGCAGCTATGTGGGCAGGGTACACACCTTTTACGTGTACCTCTGCCCCGTTCGTGCATAGCACTCATTGTTTGTTGTTTTATTGACCTTCTTTCTAAGCAGAATTGAAATGCATGCTAATGGTGTAATTATACCCAACCTTGTTTTGTTTCAAATCCTTGATCTACTCTTACTGCATACTTCTTGAATATTAGGAACACCCCTAAACAGTGCTTCCACCCATGATGCAGTAATCTCCTCTCCTCCAATTGCATCTTGAGTGACTAGACTGTGTTGGAGGTGTTCCCAATTCCAGAAAGATTCAGCTGGAGTTAAGTAATGTAAACAAACATGTTTTTGTGTGGTAACAACAGTATGGTGGGCAGTCTGTTTTTCAATTTTAAAAAGAAAAAAGGAAACAGAATCAAACTACCATCTACATCATCACTCTCTACAGAATGTGACCAATCATAAAATGTATTTTTTAAACTAGAGACCCTCTGAGGTTGGGCAGTTGACAGTGTCCCTTTAAGACCAATTCTTCCTGTGGCATGAAGTATTCATCCTGGAAGACTTCATTCGTTGTGGTTATTACTTGGGTCAGACATCTATCTGAACAACTGCCCTTGGTTCATAAGTCACCTTTTCTGGTGTTTCAGACATTTATTTTTTTATTTTTATTAATTTATTAGGTCTAGGATTACAATACTTTTTGAGCCAGGGCTCTTTTACAAAGGTTCCACATCAGGTTACAATTCAAAACATAAGACATGTAAGTCAGATTACAAATTCAATACATAGGACAAGGTTACAAAAGTGTAAGCTAAACAGAGTTACAAAGCATCTGAGAAATAAAACAAGTTTTGGAGGCTAGGTTACATTAGATAGATGAGGTGCAGAGAGGATAGAGGACAAGAGAGAGGAAGAGTAAAGGAGGGCAGAGAGCTATAGTGGAGGAGCGTAGCCAGAGGCATTGTCGTAGACATAACATGGGGAAGTGTGTGCTAAGGGGTATTCAAGTGCTAATCAGAGAGAGAACTGCATAAGATTAGGGAATCCAGATACCCACTTTAAGCAAGAACTTGAGAGGTGACAGATACAACTTGAGTATTGCTCTCAAGTATGTGTGCTGTACAAGAGGGGAGAGGTTGATAGGGTGGAGAGAGTCCAGAGAAGAGCTACTAGAGCAATAAAGGGTTTGGATAATGTGACATATAAGGAGAGGAGAGGATGAGAAGTTTAAATCTTTGCTCATGGGCGTATAGATGGTGGAGAGGGGACATGATATTAGTTTATAAAGCTTTTCATGATCATAGTCTGAGAGCAGATTTAGGACTTGAAGCTAAACTAAAGACCTATGGAACTAGAATTCATAATCTACAGATAGATTTACAAAAGTGGAGATTGCAGAAGCATAAATATTGGTTTAGTCAAAGGGTAATACTGCATTGGAGTGCACTTCCAATAGCAGTAGTTGAAAGTCCGTCACTAGAAAGTTTCAAAGAAAGGTTGGACGCTTATAGCAAAAATAAAATATATGAGTTCTAAATTCAACACAAATTGGGTAGATAGCAAGCAAGTGGACACAAGTTCAATTCAGCGTTGTATTGACTATGATACAGTAGAAAAGCATTGTGCATTCACCCCCCAAGTTCTTGCTTAAGGTGGTATCTGGTTTCATGTTAAATCAGACTGTTGATTTACACATGTTCCTTCCTACTCATAAAGTCTGGGCAAGGTGCTATTGCACTGTTCCAAGGACTGTGCCTAGTCCTCCAAGGTACTGTATAGGTTTTCTTTTGCCCTGGCACCAGGGGTATACCAGGTTCCAAACAGCACCTCTGCAAATGGATCTCCCCCTGCCTCATATTCTGCTACAGGTAGGTGGAGTAGGATCTGCTGGTACCATTACCGGGCATGCCACATGGGCATAGCAGCCTTGGTGGCCTGTTTTTGGTCCATTTCAACTGGTAATATCTGCAGCACTGATATCGGGCACATGATTCACTCTTTTAGTAAGCATTACAGACTGGCTTTTATTTCCCATAGGAGTGTAGGTTTTTGGCCTTGTTGTATTTCAAGGCTTGCTCTACTAGGAGGGTTGGCCTACTGTTTTTACTAGCCACCTGGATGGAGCTGGAAATATTTGATAATAGACCAGAGTATTATGACTCTGTGGAGGTATCCTTGAAGAAGATAGGTTAGTTACTTACCAGTAATAATAAATCTTCTTGGGCTGACCCACCAGCGCAGTGGCAGCCCATCTGCTTGTTGGGCAGATGACCTGGGTTTGGAAGAAAACACAGCGGAGGAGGATCAAGCATTCATAGAATTGTTCTCCCCCGGTGGGGGGAGGGTCACGGGAGCCTGGCATACACCTGGCCCCTAGTGGAGGCTGGGGGTAGGGCAGCTCAGGTTGCCAGTGTGTTAGGAGGAGTGACCAATATCGAAACACATCATGCAGGACTGTGTGATCTGCATCATGACATCACTGCATGTCTGCTCTGCCCAAGGTGAGAAAAATGGGAAATCCTGGCTGGCAGGATGACTCTGGTCACCTGTAGGCCCCACATCTGACAACCAGGGCTCATCAACAAAGAGCCAAATCCTGTTCAATGGCAGGAGGTTGGGGACCCCTGCTGACCCTTCCCAGAAGGGTAAACCCTGAGGGCAGATGCCTCCGATAAGTCCAAGGAGAAGTTGGGGTGACAGGGCTTGGGTGGCCTGAGGATGGGGACCACCTGGACTGAGGGAGTAAAAAGATCAACAACAAAAAATAGTAGATCTTTGAGAGGATCTCTATAGAGCCATAATGTTACCACCCCTATCCCACTGATATGGAAAACCTTTCCTGTCCGCTTCTTGGCACAACACTTCATAGTGAGTCTGCTGCTTTTGTCATGTGCCACCACCCGCTGTGTGCTTGGTGGTGTTTGCTTCACTCCCTCTGCTTCACTGTGTATGATTGGTGGTGGCAGCCCCAATACTGTTGTTGGTGAAAGTCCACCAAAGGCAGGAAACTGAAGCATTTGGGAGCTGCCTACATTATGTAGCTAACACCATGCACTGGCAATGTGCATGTAGGCACACTGATGTAGGCAGCCCCATCTTGCAAAACTTCTGACGAGGTCCTGATGCTGATGGCTTACATTTCAAAGTATTATGGCTCTATGGAGATCCTCTTGAAGAGCTACTGTCACCAAAGCTGTGCTATCAGAGTTTTGAAAATAAAAAAATGTTTTAGTTTAGAAGTTATTTACTAAAGAAAATATGGTGCAGGCAAACACAATTCAAAAATATCAGCGCAGCCGAATAAGGCAAACTCGCATGCCGCCCCGTAAGTCTGTGGTTGCAGGCTTACACACATCGAAAGCTGCATTATTAGTGCAACGTGAAACCAAGAAGTAACAACGTGTTCGTACCTGTGGGGGTCCATTCAGCTTTATGATGGAACCTTGGTGGGGCACTGAGGTTAATCACTGGCTTTATTTTGAACCCATGTTCAGCTAAAGAAGATGTCTGGAGATATACAGTAGCTAAGTTTAACCATCTAATTCAATTTATAACCATGGAACAAAATCCATTTGAAATGACTCAATAATCTACTTTTTTTTAAAGTAAGACATTAATTGCTAAATAAACTATGTTACTGCATCAGCTGTTTACACACAAAGCATCTAAAGTAGGGAAACACAATTTAGGATAGAAAGTTCCCTGAGTCCCTGTTTTTTCCGTAAGAAAATCTTTCTCTGCATTGATATATTGCAGTCCTTGGAAAAGTTACATATCCCCCAATCTCCTGTTTCATGCTGCACAGGGGATATAGTCAATCACATGCACCAATCAGCTGTGCAGATTGGGGGGGCAGGGTCTGCGGATTCTGTAATGTGATGAATCCATTGGCATTTGGAGTGGTGTGCACTGTCAGTGCATAAGTTGTTCATGCAGTATGTTGGCACAGCTGTAAATTCTGCCCTAAATACTAAACTCCATTTTTTTCATTTACCTGCATGTCTGTAGGTTTGAAATATACACTATCTGGTTAAATCTGCTCTCCTCAACGTGACATTTTACAAACCATGCCTCCCTGGTGGCATTCTATAATCTTCATCGGTGATGAATGAATAGGAGTGGACACTCCGGGGATGAGTAGAGACCTGAGAAAACTAGAGGAGTGGTCAAGTTGTATTTGTGGATTTGTCCAAGGCCTTTGACCTGGTGAGCCACTCCCTTCTACTGGATAAATTAAAAGATATAGGCATAGTTGATGGGCCCAGAAATTGGATAAAATCTTATTTAACAGGATGTACCCAGAGGGTAGAGGTCTCACAGACATTGTCTACATCTAGAAATGTTAGTAGAGGAGCTCCACAGGGGTCCATTTTAGGGCCGTTGTTATTCCTCTTGTTTAATAATGATCTGCCCCAGGTGGTGAGGCATTCAGCCGTGAGGCTGTATGCTGATAATATTGCGATTGTCACCACCGTAAGTTCTGTTTTGGATCTTCAACTAAAGCTTCAAACAGATTTTGCCGGGGTAGGGGAGTGGCTCACCAGGTCAAGGCTCTTGATGAATGTTAAAAAAACAAAATTAGTGTGTTTTTCAAATAAGAAGCCTAAATCACAGATTCATATTGTTACACACACAAACAAACTTATAGAACAGGTGGATAGCTATTGTTATTTGAGGGTGACTTTTGATTCTTTGTTGACTTTTGACACCACATAAATAATAATATAAAAAAGGTGACCAAGAAATTAAGAGCCTTGAGACGAACTACTAAATGTTTACAAATCAAGGATAGGAAAAAAGTGGCCGAACAGCTGATCATGCCAACCCTGACGTATGGGGATTTAATTTATAGAACAGCGAGTAAACATCAGTTGATTAGATTAGATAGGGTGCAACATAGAATAGCTAGATATGTTCTGCAGTGTTCATATCGAACTCATCATTGTAATATGTTTATAAAATTGAATTGGCAGTCTTTAGAAATGATTTCTCAAAAAAATTGGTTAATACTGATACACAAATATAAGATATTTCACCCTGAACATTACATCACACAAACACTATTTCCCAAAGTTAGTAAAGGCAGGCATGAGTTGTTAAGATCTGTGCATAGACATAGAGTCTGTCCCATAAAAACTCATAATAAATACGGTAATGGTTCCATCTCATGTCAGGCAGCTAAAGTATGGAATATTCTACCCCCTCCAATAAGATCTCTAGAAGACCACATGATTTTTAAAAATGAAATTTTGAAACTTCATAAAATAGAATGTAGTTGCATATGATTATGCTTGGGAAATTTTTATTGTGAAATTTTGTATTTCTTTTTTGTATTTGTGTTTTAACGTATTGTTGGATTTTGTAATGTTGTGTATTGTGTATATTTTGTATTTATTTGAGAAATGTTATATGTTATATGTTTAGATGTAACTAAGTGAAACATAAACAGGACTATCTTGAGAACAGGATTGTATAATCCTAATGATTAGAATTTCCTGTATAAAAATAAAGTTTTCATCAAGTACGGCAGCTGAGTTTCAATGCAAAAAAGTGTGAAATAATGCACTTAGGACACCGAAACTCAGCAGCAGAGTACAAAATGGGTGAAGTGGTATTGATGACCACCAAGCAAGAAAGAGACCTGGGGGTAATCATATCAGATAACCTAAAGTGGTCAGGCAGTGCGACAAGTTAGTAGGGAGGGTTAGTGGGATGCTGAGGTGCATAGGGAGGGGTATCACCAGCAGAAAGAGGGAGGTGGTGTTGTCTCTGTATAGATCCCTGGTAAAACCCCACTTAGAGTACTGTGTCCATTTCTGGAGGCCACATCTCCAGAAGGACATAGACAGAGTGGAAGAGATCCAGAGGAGGGGAACTAAAATGGTGCAGGGTCTGCATGAAAAGCCCTAGGAGGAGAGAATAAAGAACTTCAATATTTATAGACTGGAACAGACAAGGGAGAGGGGGATATGATAGAGACCTTTAAATACATCATGAGGGTAAATAAGGTACAGGAGGGGAGTATTTTTCAGAAGAAAAGGTGCTCAAGAACAAGGGGACATTCTATGAAGCCAGAGGGGGTAGATTCAGGAGAGATGTGAGGAAGCACTTCTTCACAGAAAGAGTAGTGGATTCCTGGAACAGCCTTCCAGCGGAGATGGTGGGGCTGAAATCAGTGGTGGGGTTTAAGAATGCATCGGATAAGTGCAAAGGAATCATAGTAGAAAGGAAGGGGGGAGAAAGAGCTGCAGACTGGGCATGGTCTGTGGTAATAGTGTAGGTAGGGAGAAACAGACAAACAGGATGTGCCAAGCACTCCTTATCTGCCATCAAATTCTATGTTTCTATGTTTCTGTGTCAGTGTGGAAGGGGCTGCATCAGCTGGAAATTCAATACACTGGAAACTACCAGGATGTAACACAGTGTCTGTAGTTACTCTATGACAAAAGGGATTAACTGCCACTGGCATTGCCTTGTTTCCTGCAGTAACTGTGCTGCAGAATGCTGCAGTATTGTGTTGCATCCTGGCGGGCTCCACTATAAGTAAAATTCACTAATGAGTTTTATAAAGCTCCACTTTGCTGATTGCCAGTCCCAGGGCATTTCCAAGGCTAAGTACAAGTTGGGCCCATAGCTAGCCTTGGAAGTACAGCAGGACCGATGAACTGGAGCATTATAAAACTCATTAGTTTATTTTACTGAACTGAATCCCCCACAACTGCAAGCTCCCCTGCCCAGCATGAGCCATGGTGAGATTATGAGATGCCTCCAGAGTGATGGGGTTTGCAAAATGTTGGGTCACGAATGGGAGGATCAGTCAGATGTATGTAACCCCCCCCACCAGGTGGGCCTTACTGTGATTGCCCCCCCCAGGTGCTACTCTGTCTCCCTGGTCATTTGTCTCACCAGTCCCGGTCCTTTAATGGTGCCTCTAAATGCTCCTGCCGGCCCTTGGTGTTCAGAAATTAAGAGAGGGACCAGAGGAGCACAATAAAAGTGGGACCGCCCATATGGCAGTTCGCCAACCCCTGCACAGCTCAGTGTATGCACATTCAAGCAGGATCCTGCTCAAATATACGAGTTGGCGGGTCGACTTGCATACAGTATTAGCTCTGTGGTGCTCAGTATAAAAACACCATTCCAGTGGCTCCTCCCAGCTCTCTATATGTGCTCCAGCCCCAGAGATAATAGAGATGACAATAGGGGGTCCAGAGGCACAAAGGAAGGGGGAAATAAAACTTTAGAGATGCACTCTTAAGTGCTGTTAATCTAAAAGGGCACTGAGACTTTAAGAGCAGCCAAGGCTGCTATGAATGATTTTGGCTCTGTATGTTGCCTAAGGGGATAGCACTACAGCACTAGCAACAAGTGGGGGAAATTCTTTGCAAGCCCCACTCTGCCACTGAACACTAGGGCAGAGGGGCTGCTACCAATGGCTAGGGACCATTATTTCTAAATATATCCAGTTTTCCTCTAAAAGACTGTAAAAGTTGGGATAACGTTTAAACTGGTTTACAGCAGCCATATTTGCCATGTTTGACCTGGCAATCGGCCAGTCAGAAAGCCAGCAGCCCTAGAGATCATAGCAAAGGGACTTATGAGAGGAGGAAAGGACAGTGTCTTAGTGCCAATACAATGAACCAATCAGGCATCAAAGGAGCTTCATGCATATTAATTTTATCAATGGACAGCCTCTTTGACCAATGAGATGTTGCCCTGAGCTCACCAAACCCAGAGGACAGATTCAGTTTAGTTCAGTTCTGCTGGAGCCCTCCTATGGGAGGGGGAGGCTCTAGCTCTTGCTCCTGAGAAGATGAAGAGGGCCTGCCTGGGGGCTTGCACCGCCACCAGCCCAAGAGGTGTGCTGTGCTACTTTCCAAAATCTGGAGGGAGCCGTTTCAGAATCGAAGTGTTGATTTGCTGGCCAGAGGCAAGAAAGATGTCTGAGAGGTTCCCAAGAGAGAGGAAGCCTTTCTGTGATCTGCGAGTGAAGAAGAAGACTTGCCTGGAGGCTTGTATAGGCCCTAGCCCAGGAGGTGGTTTGTGTCAGTCTGTGTTGCCTTCCAATGGCTGGAAGGAGTTGCTATCAGAATGAAAATGTTATTCTGCTCTTCGTGTCATGGAATTGTCTGGGTATTTCCAGAGAGAGAGAAAGGAAAGTGCAGCATTGTCTGAGAGAAGTGTGAAGGCCTACTTGGGGGATTCTGCAGCCACATGGCCAAAGGAAGCCTACCTGATGTTTCCAGTAGCTGGAAAGAAAGTGAGAAGAGTCATTCTTCTGTTCAAGTCTGAGTCTTTAAAGTGATAACATGAATGCCATTCTCTTTTCCCAGTCTGAGCATTCAAAGCTTGAAGAGGAACGCTGCCTTCGGTTCCAGTCTGAACACTTAAAGTTTGAAGATGAAAGCAGTCTGCATCATTTTCCAATAGATGTAAAGTTTGTGAGAAGATGAAGCGATTTTCTACTTGAATTTGAACATTTTGAGAATGAAGCAGAGAGACTGTTTTCTGCCACAAGCTGGTGGGAAATTCAGAGACTATGTCCCATTTGAGTGACAGCCACAGCTGCTAGCTGGCAGTGTGGCTGAAGCCATCTCCAGCTGGAATTTCCTAAGTTTCCGAAAGAGAGTGACTGTATCCAAGGACAGTCGTGAGAATCAGCCAGATAGTGTCACTGCTAGGCATTACCCATCATTCCCCTTGGGGGTGAGGCGTGTGTCCCCGGTCCCCAGCACTGGTCTGTCCAGCCTGCAACAATGCAGAAAGAAGGTGACAAGCTGCCAGAGAAGCTGAGAGGTAACCAGCTGCAAAAGCCTGTTGCAGAAGAGGTCCAAGCTGCAAGAGATGCAGGGAGGAGGTCCAAGCTGCAAGAGATGCAGGGAGGCAGTCCAAACTCCAAGAGGTGCAGGGAGGAGGTCCAAGCTGCAAGAGATGCAGGGAGGAGGTCCAAGCTGCAAGAGATGCAGGGAGGCAGTCCAAACTCCAAGAGATGCAGGGAGGAGGTCCAAGCTGCAAGAGATGCAGGGAGGAGGTCCAAGCTGCAAGAGATGCAGGGAGACAGTCCAAACTCCAAGAGGTGCAGGGAGCAGGTCCAAGATGCAAGATCCTGCTGCTCATCTCAGCCATGTAAATGTCCAAGCCTCTGCTGGTACCATACACCCCATATCCACAGCCTGAAAGTCATCAGTCTGACAAGAAAAGAGACTGTTCTACAAAACCGTAACTCAGGGCTTGCCCTGTGTCTGGGGGAAAATTATGTGTAGTTACCATCAAAGGTTCTGAATTTGGCTATTCAGCCCAAAGTTGCCAAGTTTCACCAATTAGCTATTGTCATAATTCAAAGGGGTTTGAATTTAAATTGTTAAAGTGCACCAATGCCATCCAACCAGCTGCACCACATCAGGCCTGCAACCGCTCAAACTGAGTATGCAGAGAGTCTGTGGGAACTCCCTAGGTAGACACTGGAGAGAGAGTGGTACCAGTCAGGGAGTGCGGGTAGGTAGAGCATCCCAGAGGGTGGTACCCTACAAATAACTGGCCCACTATATTTGACTCTGGGTGGAGGCACCACACTATTTATATTCTGTCTTGGGAAAGAACCCCCCCTTTACCACCAGAAACAAAACCCAGGTCCCTCAACCTTGTTGGTCCCACAAGGCAGGGGGAGTAGCCTGCTGTAACAGGGCACCTGGGTTACTTGTATTTAAAACATAGATGAGCAGATAGATGGAAAAATTTAATTCAACACTTGGGGGGGTATTTTTAAAAGTTATAAAATAGATGCAATTCATAGCTACGGCAATGTCAGAAACTTCCCTGGTATGTCTAGACCAGGTTCTGTCTTATTGGAGCTATTTTTAAAAGTTTAATTTACCTGTATCATTATAAGCTGTGTTTTGGTACTTACTAAGGCTTTATAAAATGGCAAGAAAAAATCTAGAAATGTTATTGGCCGAGAGACGTCACCTGACCATACATTAAATCCCTATAAATGCATGGTCAGGAGTCAGATCTCACTGCCATGCCCCCAAAATGCTTCACTACTAAGTCTAAGTTAAACATATCACCACACACAAAATGAAACAAAAAAATGTCAGCAGACACCATCTTTAAATTTCCATACAGTACTACTAACAAATAACAAATATCTAACTACTTAATTACTCACATACCTTAGTAAGTTACACACCCACAGACTGTTGCTATTATTGTCAGTTAGTACAACAGCTTATATTAATTAGACATGCTCCGAAATTCTCTTACTATGTCCTGCGGCCTGCATTTAAAAATTGACTGTTTTTAACTATTCTTCCACTCAGCTGCACCTCTGAACTTTGGCACATGACTAGTTCAACGGCCAGTGATTCAATACCTTTCAAGCCATACTAATCTTTTCAGTAAAACTCCTAACAAAGCGGGCAGCATGGCAGTCACCAAGCACACATCCTTTTTTTATGTTTAGTCTACTTTTTCTTGTCAGGGCCACACGTTAAGCTTCTGCCCTGGTCACGGCCCCTGGACTTTCACCTACCGTCACTTGCCGGCACCCTCCCAGGCACTCCTGGCTTTCCCCCTGGAGGGTGGGGCCACGGCACTGCTTCCTCCGTGCCCCAGTCCTCAGAACCAGTAACTATTTGGGAGAGCCAGCGACGGAAGCTAATTGAAACCCTGGAGGAGCTTCATAGAGATGGAGGCCCCGCATTTTTGTCTCCCCTGTAAGCAGGGGTGGGGACGTACAATGACAACCAGCATTCACCCTGCCCCCGAATTCTGGTAGGCACCAGTGCATAGTAGTGCACCCAGCCTCCACCAGGTGTTGCCACTGCACTGAGCACTCAGCCCCCTCTCCCCCCGGAGAAGGAGAGCAGTACAGAGATGCTCAATCCTTCTCCCCCATCTGGCCCTCTGATGACCTGGATCCGTTCCCGAACCCGGGTCACTGGCATCGCAAGTGAAAATCCAACCGCTGCACCGACAGGCCTGCTACACCAACCACACATTCTTTTTAAACATTAACACCATTTACCTTACGGCATGGGAGTCAGCTGAGCGAGGACGAGGCCAGCACAACAATCACCAGAACCAAGCTACCCATTCTGGTCCATGGAGCTGGGGAGGGGCAGGACACGACACGACACAGGAACTCCACTTATGGCTCAGACCAAAAGAAGAATTTCTTCCGTATTATTAATCAGCTTCCCGATCTCATTTCAACTGCTTGTGAGGGCCAGGAGAGCAGCTACACTACTTCCAATCATACAGTTTCGGGGGGGAACTCGCAGTGGATTGCAGCCTGACAAACAATGAACAAGCATCCACTTGGAGCAGCACCACCACTAGCTATCTCAGTGAGCATGGTGGGACAGACAGCCCTCATATTTAACTTTCCTTGTTTTATCTATGATCATACTGTTTCTGGGGTTGTGCAGGGGGGAGCTCACAGCAGGTTGCACACTGATCAACAGACAGCATATCAGAGTGGCACCACTAGCTTTTGTCAGCAAGCATGTAGGGACACCAGAATGCCATAATATGTTTTTTTTTTTTTTTTACCACATTAATGTCAAACAAGCTGCTACACGATGTCCTGAATCTTCTTACTATAATCTGAAACCCTTACACAGAAGAAAAAAAAGCTTCCCAAGCACTGTGATTCTAGCACTGCCATCTGCTGCACTGTAACTATTTAATTTCTCTGTACAGGACAGACTTCAACCTAAATATCTAAACATATTATTTTAGAACCAAATCATCAGGTCGGCCCAGTGACACTCAGGATTGAGGTGCTGGACACCACACCTCGCGCCATGCCAGTGAGCCCGGGTTCAGGAGTGAGCACGGGTCATCGGGGGTTGGTGGGGCTGGGGAAGGATGGAGCACCCTAGAGGCTCCTCTCCTTCCCCAGGGAGGGGGGATTCTCTCATCCGATGCACTGGCTATCCCTGGTGGAGGCTGGGGACATTGCAGTACACAGAGGCAGATGCAGGGGATTGGAGTAGCGGCGAACGTCCTCCAGGTGCGCACGGGTGCATGCACATGCTGGGCAGGACATCATTGCACATCCATGCTCCTGGGAAGAAACAAGACTAAAATCCCCCTATCATCAGGTAAGGCAATGGTGAGCACAGGCAGACAGGTCCAACCACATGCCCAATGTCAGCCGAATCTCCAGTCTCCCTGGGGTCTGGGGCCTCTCCGTGGGGCCAGAAGAGCCTGGACCTCGCATACCCGATGAAGCACTTGGAGAAACAGTTCAGGTGCATGGTTGAGTCTGGTGGCTACAGATGGGACTCTGAGAGATGCCCCAAAGATAGGGTGCATAAAATGAAATTCCAAAAAAAAAAAAAAAATCATTACATTTAGCTAATAAAAACAATGTTTTTTTTATTTTAATAATGAGCTATATTATAAGTGTGATAAGTCACTCCTAGGTTTGCATTAAAAATGTAAATGCACTTCCCAGGGACGTAAGGACACCACTGTGGCATGCATTAAATAGAGAATAATGTCTGTGCAGGTGTGTGTTTTGAGGATTTTTCAAACACCCATGGTGTGTGATAATTCATAAACCCCTTGAGCAAAGCTTGAGGGGTTTATGAGATTATCACATATTGAGGATGTGTGAAAAATCCTCAAAACACACACCCGCACAGGCATTATTTTTTATAATAACTGGTGCAAGGTTTCAACAGAGAGAAAAACTGCATTTGTGTGAGTGAGTGTGTCCCTGAGCAGCCACTGTATTTGCACAAATACTGTGTGCTCTCTTTCATGCTTCAGTGATCTGAGAGCACAAGAAGGAAAATGCCATAATAACCTGCCATTGACTTATTACGGAATTCTGCAGGTTATTACTGCATTTTATCAAGCCTGTTATTATATAGGGAATAATTCATTGGCAGTTGTGTGATATGAAGTTTGTTTTGCACACATGAGGTGTATGATGTCCCATAAACCTCAAGAGCAAGGCACAAGAGGTTTATGTGGATATTACACACTAAAGGTATGTGAAAAAAAACTTCATACACACACAGTCGGTTATGTTTTATGTTTTATAAACTGGTGCAGGAACATAAGCTCAAAAAAATAAGACAACCAGGAAAATCCACGAGAGTCAAGTTTCTTGCTGTTGAACTGTAAAAAGGGAAAGTGAAGCACAAGCACTCCAAATGGCATTTAACCACACTGATAATCAATGTGTTAAAGGGGATCACCAGTTATTATGTAAGTACTAAGCAACGACAGGGTGTGCATTATAGGATTTCAATTCACGCCCCAGGGGTTTAGTAAGGCACAAGGTCAAAGACAGAGTGTCCTTATACCCCTGGGAATTACATTAAAATTCTATGATGCACACCCTGGAGGAGCTTATTACACTTATAAAATGGCTCCTAAGTAGTTTTTGCAGAGAACAAAATGAGAGTCAGCACCTGAATATGCATTTACAGAGATTTAATGCACTGTCAAGTGACATCTCTTGGCCAATGAAATTTCTAGATTTTTTCTTGCCTTTATAAGTCCTTTAATGCACACCCTGTCATTGCTTATGACTTACTTATACCATGGTACTAATGGGTGAATGGAGACTAAACATCCCTCAAGTTCACCACTGACACATTATTTCAGTGGTAGTATTCCAAGCAATTACCTTCCTGAACAACCCCTCTAGCCAAGATTTGAAAATAATAAAATTACTAGGGTTGATCCAAGACCTTCAAAAATGAAATGCAAATATTTGAAAATATATTTTCTTTGGCAGCACCACCACCAAGCATTGACAACGGGATGGTTGCAACTTAAAAGTCAGTGCTCTATAATAATTTAGGATATGCAGAGTGCATATTTGCATATGACTGTGGGCACCTTGAAAATGACTACTGTTTGCCATCTCATTTGGTAATGTGTTCCAGAGACTGACCACCCTTTGTGTGTAAAAGAGCTGCCTGTGATAGGTTCTAAATAATTTGGCTACTAACATACCCCCATGACCCCTTATGCTATGTTTGTCAGTTCTGTGTGTAAGGTTAAGTTGGGTCATTGGTTCCTCATCAGCCATGATTTTGTACAACAGAAACAAGTCCCCAATCTTCCATGTGGTTTTTAAGCTATTTTATCTTAAAGATTCCAATCTTTTATGGTAAGCAAGAGTCTGGAGTCCAGACATATATTTTGTAGCTCTATGCTGCATCTTTTCATATTTCTTAATATATCTGGCTAAAATTGATCCACATAATTGAGAGCAGAGATCCACCCATGGTCTTACATGTGATATATATACAAAGGTAGCTTGTCTGTTTAATTTTTTGAACAAAACATCTCTCTAAGCACCCCAGAATTTGATTTGCTTTTTTTATATATAAGATTGTGCTGCGTCCCATGCCTCATATCCCTACTGATTTGAACAACCACATTATTTTACCCCCTCAGTTTCTTTCAGGTCATTCCCTCCCATATATCTGTTTATATGATTCCTGTATCCAAAATACACCACTGTATACTTGTCTATGTTAAAATGCATTCCCCCATGTTATCGACAACTGCCATATTCAGTTTAGATCTTCCTTTATCAAGCTTTCTGATGTCACCATCCAACCTACTTTAGTTTTATCTGCATGTTGTGAACACCAGTTTACTGTAAGTTTATTCAGATCACTAATAAACAACCCAAACAGAACAGGGCCCAAAACCGAGCTCTGGTGTACACAACTCTCATTTTTCTCTGCCATAGATAGGTGTCCTTTATTGCTTACAGTACATTCTGCATGTTGTTATCAAGTCAGTTTCTTACCTATCAGATCATTCTTTTGGGGAATTTCAGTTAATTCAATTTTGAAATTTTGCAATTGTATGAAACGGTGTCAAATCCTGAACAAAGTTGAGAAATAATACATCCACACTGTTACCCTGGTTCAATGCCTTGCTTAATGTACCTTCTCATAGAAGCATAACAGGTTTGTAGTACACAGCCTACCCACCAGAAAACCATGTTGGTCTGGGTCTGAAATGGCCCTACTAACTTTGATCTTCCCAGTTTTGCTTTCTTTCTCTAGTGGTTTGACCATTCGTAGTGTTATACAATTGGCTCTATAGTTATTTGGATCCGACCTGTCCCTCTTCTTGTAGACCGGGAACTTAAATACCATTCACCAATAATCAGACACCTCACTGGCCTCATAAGATTTTAAGATGTTTTTAAGATGCTTCTTAATGTTGGAAACCACCTCTTTTTTTTTTTTTTTCTATATGCATTTTTTTCCTCCTCCGAGGAGCCTGGCAGGTGGCTCTGGCCCCTCCTTCTGAGGGACTCAATCTCAGGCCCCACCTTTTCCACCCCAACTATCCCCAGTGATCCACCACGGGTTGCCCTCCCATGACAGGGCCAGGGTGAGGAGTGCTGGATTCCCCCACCCACCCCAGAACACAAATCCAGATTCGGGTGTCAGGACAGACATTGGCAGAGCCATCATGGAGCCTGCCAGCTCCATTTCCTGGTTTTCTCCCACCCCCTCCCGCTGACTCATATGTCAGCTCAAGCTTCCCGACCCATATCCTCCTCCAGCCGTCACTAGAGGGCGATGAGCGGGCAGGACGGCTATACCTCCCTCCCTGAGAGAGGAGAACAGTCCTCTGGATGCTATATCCTCTTTCTCCCCTGCCAACCCCTGGCAGTCTGAGCTCATTCCTGAACCCAGGTCACCAGCATGGCATCAGGTGTGGCATCCAGCACCTCAACCCTCAGCACCACCAGGCCGGCCAGGACACCATCTCTTTAATTAACCTTGGATGGATATTATCTGGTCAGGCCCAGCTGATTGTTTGGCATCCAGTTCCACCAGTTGCTTTTATGAATCATCTTCACTGATTTCCAGTCCATCCCCTTGAGAAACCTCAAAGTGCACTCATCCTTCAAACGGTATGTTTCTGTGCTAAAAACTGAATGACTATTCATAATGTTTACCATCTCACCCTCCTTACTATTGTTTCTCCATTGTACTTTAGTGGACCTACTGTTTGATCCATTGTCCTCTTTGTATTACATACTTACATTCATTAGTGACATTGCAGAGCATCTGGAGAGAAAGGTATACCTGTTCACGGACAACACCAAGATCTGCAACAGAGCTGACACACTGGAAGGGGTGGAAAGAATGAGAAAGGATCTAAGCTCATTGAAAGAATGGTCAGGTGTATGGCAGTTGCATTCCAATGCTAAAAAGTACAAAAATAATGCACCTGAATCACAGGAATCCATGAGAGGAGTACAGGATGGGGGAGGAGGGAGGTTCTGGCCACCACAAGGCATGAGAGAGACCTGGGGATCATCATATCAGATGACTTAAAGATGACTAAGCAGTTTGAAAAAGCAGAGCAGAAAGGCAAGCAGAATGGTGGGTTGCCTAGACAGGGGCATATGCATCAAAAAGAAAGAGGTGTTGATGCCACTGTACAGATCACTGGAAAGGCTTCACCTGGAGTACTGTGTCCAGTTCTGGAGACTGCATCTCAGGAAGGACATAGACAGGATGGAGGCAGTCCAGAAAAGGGCAACATAAATTGTACCTGGACTGCACCAGAAGCCGCATGAGGAAAGACTCAGGGACCTTAATATCTGTTTATTGGAGGGGAGAGAGATGGGATATGATAGACACATTCAAGTACCTTAGGGGTATAAACAGGGTACAGGAGGGAAGCATATTCTAGAGGAAACATTGCACAGGAACAAGGGGACATGATATGAGGGTGGAGGGAGGAAGGCTCAGGGGGAATGTCAGGAAATAATTTTTCACAGAAAGGTTGGTGGGTCTGTGAAACAGACTTCCAGGGGAGGAGGTGGGGGCTAATCAATACAGAGGTTCAAGAGCACACAGGATAGCGATAAGGGTACCCTGAAGATGGACATAGAAGGCGTACCACAGATCAAATAGGATCTGGGCTGTCAACACTGAGTAGGGAAATGGGCAGACTAGGTGGGCCATATGGTCCTTATCTGCCATGAGATTCTATGTTTCTATGTTACAGAAGCCTTCGACATTCCCTTTAGCCAGATTTTTTTTTTTTAGTCTTTTGTTTTTCCCTCCTTATTGTTGCCTTTTTCTTCCTTAGTAGGGTATCATACTTCTTAATTTGAAGCAAGTATACTACCTGTTCATTCTGGTTACTAATAAACAACACAAACAGGATGGGAACCAAAACCAAGCTTGGACTACACCACTCTCAGTTTTCACTGTTGTAGACAGTCATAGAAGGCGTAGTTTTCTTGTCGTTTTTAAGAGTAAATACCCTGCCCATCTTCAGCACCAGATTGTTTCATTTTTTTGGTTAGCCAAATAGGTTTCTTTCCTCTGCTATTATACTTTTTTGTACCAGGGTAGGGATGAATCTTTCCTAGAGACTAATTCATTTATGTTTTAGTATTTTCCATTCATGATAAATGTTGACATTAGCCAGTTCACCTTCTCAGTCCCAGAGTTCAAGTTCTCTGTTTATGATTTTAAACTCAGCTTTTTTTTTATCAGTAAGTTCTGTAACACCCACTTCTTTTACAATTTTCTTGTCTAATTTGAAGGGGATGATGTTGTAGTCACCTCCCCCTAGCAGTGTACAAATAATATAGTAAGTTGATCCTATATCATTATTTGTTATGGTTAAATCAAGAATAGCATTGTCACATGTTGGCTCTTTAATACTGTATGTTGGATCAAGTTCAAATCCATTGTCTCTAACATAAATTTATCACTACTGCCTTTTGATTTTTATTTATGCCAAACAATTTCAAGCATGTCATTGTCTCCCATAATGATAAAATCTCTGCCAACAATACACAAAAATTCTTTAAGTAAAATAGGTCTTCACAGCACACAAAGTTACTTTCTTGTGGTCCATATACTACACCCAATATTATTTGACTTGTATGATTTGATGTTAATTTCACCCAGGCTGACTGTATTGACTCAGTCTGTGAATACTAAGACAACATGTACATTATTGTTGATATACATAGCCAGACCACCACCTCTTCTACCTCTCCTGTCTTTATAGTTCAGCATATAGCTTTCTATTTCCTTATTCTGTTAATCATTCTCCACCCACCATGTCTAAGTGATGGCCACAATATCCAGCTTATCTCTCCAAATTGGTTAAAAAAGCTCATCCATCGTTACGTCCAATTTTTGATAAAAAATGCTAGATACAAATGTAAATGATAGAACAGGTTATGCTTTGTCTAACAGTTGTGTCCAGGTACATTTATATCTGAACTTATCAAACTGGGCATAACTAGTTTTTTTTTTATATTGCACCTTATCACCATGTATATTTTGTATAATTTGTCTCCCTACTCCCTACTCCCTCCCTTGGGTCACACCTGGAAATTAGCCATGTGCCTTCCCCATTACCAATTATCCATTAATAAATAAGTCTGAACTTAAGTCTGAACTTTGAAAATGAGACTTAGCTATCACATAGCTTTGAAAATTAGAATGTTGTGTCCAGGTACATTTATGTTTGAACTCTTCAAACTGGACATAACTAAGACAGAGTTTAAAAAATTGGACTTAGCTATGTCTTAGCTTTGAAAATTGAACATGGGGCAATTTTGCTCTTGTAGTACAGTATGTCCAGATTTGTACACAACAGAAAATTGCATCTTGACATAGGCTTTGAACATTATCTCCTTAATGTGCTATTCAAGGGAAGTCCCACACTTAGGCATGAGTCTTAGTCAAAATAGAGTTCCCCTTTAATATTTTGCTTGCTGCGGAAGTCTCAAAAGCAAGATGCCCAGAATTCTGTGGTGCTGCTCCTGCAGAACTGCCTGCAGAATTGGGGCCCACCTGCAGAACCCATGTAATACCACAAAATTCACATTTTATGGTAATTTTCATTAAAAAACTAGTTTTAGACAATTCCATGTTTTGTATCTTCTTTCTCCTAATTTGTCCTGAAGGCCCTCCTACATGATTAAGATATGATACATTCAGTGACATCACATGGTATGTTAGCCAATAGCTGGACAGAAATCTGCCACAAAAGTCAATGTCAGTTTTATTTATGACGCTCAATCCAAGAGGCTCTGAGCACCTTATAATAAACAGATAAAACAATTAAAACAACAAGTTAAAATTAACATAAGAGAGTTAGGAGACCAGGCCAAAACGTAAATTATAATAACGAGTTTTCAGTAACGATTTAAAAGCGGTCAGCGAGGGAGCCTCCCTCACTGCATGAGGAGGGGAGTTCCACAGAATCAGTGTTGCTTCACCAAACACCCTATAGCCCAATGATTTCAACCGTGAACAGGGAACAAAGAGGAGATGTGCCTCAAACTCACAACAGATGTTCAGGAGCCCTGCTGCAGCACTTACTGTGGGTCTAACATGGGGCAGAGAACTGAAGGCCCTTCTCGTGAGAAGAGATGCACCTCATTTTTTTAAGAGTTGTGGATGGCAATAGTTGGACATAGGGAGTTACACTGTTACATGGCATAGAACAAATTGTAATTACAGTATGCAGGGTAATGAATGACAATCAAATAACTGTACAGTCAATGTAATACTTATACAGGGCTATTATTGTACAGCAGTGGCATGGTGCTCAGTGGCCGATGAGAGGAAAGTTCTGTCTATAGCAGTCTGCAGTGCTGTAGCAGTATTCTTTAAGTCAGGAGCTTGAAGTAGGCAAGTGGTTTTATTCCACGAGTTGAGGTTAGGGAAAAAAAATAATGCATGTTTGCCATGTTCCTTAAGAACAAAACAAATCCTCAAAATGAGAATTCTGTCATCGATGGGGTCACCTCTGATGGTGCTATTCTCAGTTGAAGATCATGATATGCTGTCACTTTCGCATCTACTGGAAACGTTTAGTACATTGTTTAATCCTTTGATACATCAGAATGTCATGTGGTGACACTGCAAGTGAGGAGGCAGGTGTTGGACAAATATACAGATTTCAAATGTTTTTTAACAGGATTTTGTTTTTTTTACTTTTGTTTTCTGCAGCCCTATTAGGAGAATGGTAACAGGCATGGTTATTGCAGCAGTGGCATTTGCAGTAGCAGCTGTCGTGGAAGTTAAAGTAAATGTAAGTAAAATACATGTGAGGTATCATGCATGGATGGCATATTATATGCAAGCATTTGATAGTGCTCTTCAAAGAGCTGGAGAGATCAGCTGTACTGTACAAAGCGGAAATGTCAACTGCTTCATAAACCCTTCAAAACCGAGTTAAGGCTGCTGTGAGATGCATATGTTTTTTTTTTTTTAATTGTTTAACCAGGTATAGCACACTATGCTGAGAGCTTTTTTACAGGAGCAACCTGGGAGCACAAGGAGGTTAAGTGACTTGCTCAGGGTCACACAGTATGCAAGTGGAAGCTGTGGATTCAAACCCAGATCTGGTCTGCTGGATGTCACCAGATTTGCAGCTCAGAGCCTTAGACCACTGCGCTATACTGCCTCAGTATATGTGGTGTCTCAATCCCAAGTTTTGGCTTCCCGTGGGAGTTGGATCTTTTCATTTTGTAATTTTACAACAAATTTTACCCAAGATAGCACAACTAAGACACATCTGGTTTTCAGTGGGGCACTACTTTTTCCCCTAATATTTATACATTCGAAGGACATGAGTACAGGGAGGTCAAGAGACAAGGAGCCAGTGCATGTGGTGGGGTTCAAACCTATTCTCTGCTGTCTCACAGCTCAGTTCTCTAGTGACTGGATTACACTTACTTCTCTTGAACCTTTAAAGTGTGAAACTATTTTAGCAGTGGACAAATACATGTATTTTTTTCAGGGCACTAAGACAACTAATGGCTTAATTAAATGATAGACAGAGATACAGTTAATAGCAAACACAGTTTTACTACCAGTTTGTTATGGCTAGATTTCTCAAAAGATTTAGGTGCCTGTGAAGATAGATTTTTACCACACTTTTGAGGAAGTGCCTCTGGGCTATCTGCGGTCACATTTCTGGGGTTTTGGATTTGCATCCCCTTTTTTGAAAAAAAGGGCTATTTGCAATCAAACATGGTAGCTTTTGCCATGTTAAACAATGAGAAAAACAGCTGGCTCTGTGGCTCGCATCAGTGAGGGAATGGTATGGCATTCTGGTGACCCAAGTTTGTGCCATGAACCTGGTACATTAGGGGAGAAGGCTGAAAGGGAAGGCAAAGTTGTGTCCACAGGGACACTCTCCTCCCATGGGAGGCAGGAGATATGCACTGCTCAGAGAGCAGCACCATGAGGTACTGTAGCGTGGGACCATTGCTGGCTTCAGTGACCATCTGCCAGTAGAACCTGCTCTCAGAATGCTGACATGGGCATGCTCTAGATAGGAGAGGGAGATCAAGGGAAGCTTTTCAAACAGGCAGTCTTGGGTGACAGTCACCATGTGCTCACTCCCCCACAACACCAGGCCCTCGTTGGAAGTGCACCCACTACCTAAACACTGGTTCCTGGACAAATGGCTTCTGCAGCATGCTTCTCCATCTCCTCCTCCTCAGGCTCCTGGGGAAGTACAGTTGCAGCCATAGATACTTTCATATGTTTCCATATATGTCATGATATATCTAAAGAGATTCCCTCCAGTGATTCACAGTAGCACTGCAGGCAGGCAGTGAATTTTTCTAGCGATGTCACAGAAATTTCAGGAAATTTCTGACTGTGTCTTTGGTTGAAACTATACCGTATAGAACTGGCCCAGGCACAGGAGACACCACTGGGAGACAGATGGTGGGTGATGTTGGCAAGAGTATGCTCAGTAGGTAGAGACAGCACAGTTACAAGCGCCTGAAAGAGTGAGGACCCTGGGGGCATGGAGGGAGGTAACAAAGAGAAATAAAGTTCATCCCCCTTGACATTCTTCATGGAGTAAGAAGTTCCTTAACTTTGTTCTACATTTGAAAATTTTGTATAAATAAATGCAGTTGTGATGATGTGGCCACAGATATTTGTGACCCGAGGCAAAATTTCTTACCAAAAAGCTTTTACAGACACCTAAACACCTCACCATTCACTTGATTTTATAGAAGTTTCAAAATCTAGACTATTTAAAAAGCTTACAGATCAAAGGCTTGGAATGATGTAAGTTAGTAGAGCCTGCAAGGGATGTCTCTTATTGTATAAGGCAGGCATCTTATCATGAGGTTTGGGCGAGAGGACTGCAAAATAAAGCCAAGTGGTTCTGTCTGCCCAAACACAAACCTCTCAAGATGAGCCCTCTTATACAACAGGAAACGTCTCTCTAAGTCACTATTATCTTATCACTCTTGTTAGCCGGAGTGATTTATAATAAGTTTTATGTTCCTATTTTATTTTAAATAAGTGAATGTAAAACTCCTCCCCAACCCAACCCCACCCCATAGTGTAATGCTCCACTTTAACATTCCCGCATGAATGAAATGACAGCATGATGCTGGAAAAGAGGCCTTGTGGTTCTGAGCACTGATTGACTTAAGTCGCATAGTGATTTATAATTACATTAATAAGTTACTAGACACCTGAACTAAATCCTCACAGAAAACACTACTTTATTATTAGCCACCTTCCTACCTGCATGGAAGGCTCTTAAAGATGTACTATAGCCAAACAATGAACCTTCAGAGCTCATTTATTAACAGTATCCCCCCACAAGGATTGCCTCATGGGATGTAGCATCTGATTTTCATGATGGTCTTTGAATCAGCAGATACATATATACTGATTGTGTCAGGCATGCATACAAAACAGGAAAAAAATTAAAACCACAATGACTGCATAGAAATAATAAATGTGCACGCAATGAATAATATAGTGGTAACAACACATTGTTACATATTGAAGATGATACAGCAGTGGCTAGCAGTCCCAGGTAAGAGAAAATCTGTTTGTTTTATAGCTGCAAATTGTTGATAGGTGTTTCAGGAGATCAGTGAGCCTATCCCAGTCATTAGGTATGAGTAAGGAGCAAGAACCCTTCCCACAGAGCTTAAAGGGGAACAGTCAATACTAGGAGCTTCGCACCCAGTTGTGTTGCTGGTCCCAATTTGCACTTTGTGTGCAAAACCTTTTTTTTTTTTTACTTCTTGTTTACTGCAGTATAGTAGGTTGTATCAGACTGATTCTGCTGACTTGCAAGCTGACATTTTCTGTAACTACAAATTCAAGAATCCCCTTAGCTTACATCAGAGTAGTGCTGCAGCAATAGGGGATTCAGTAGCCTGCAGTGCATGTCAATAGTTTTTATAAGCTCTGATCTTTTGTTTGATGGTCCTGCTGTCCTCTCTTGGCTAAGTACAGTCATAGAGGAGAGTATTTAGCCCCAGGAGAACAATGGGACTGCAAAAATCTGATTGGAGCTTATGAAAGCTCTAACGGGCACTGCAGTCTATTGCATTCCCCAGCCCGCTGCAGCCCTGTTCTGATGTTGACTGCAGGAGATTTTGTGATTTGTGGTTACAGAAAATGTGGGCTTGGAAGTCAGCATAATCAGTCTGATACTCACTACTATACTGCAGTAAACAGTAAGTAAAAAAATATGTGTTTGCACACAAAGTGCAAATTGGGACCAGCCCGGCACTATGGTGTGGGGCTGTTAGTGCTGGCTGTTCCCCTTTAATGTTTTTATCCTGGAGCACTGCTTTAAAAGTTCTCTGTCAACCTTTCTGACATCAATTTGTTCTAGCTAATAAAAAACACAGTTTATGATTAGGGATTGGAGAATTGATTCAGATAAGTTCAGAACCTTCCAGAACCTATGCCATTTTCTGTCAAAGAATTGTATCAGAACCTTTTCAGGTTCTGATGAGGTTCTAATATTAAAAAAAATAATAATTTTGGAGCTTAATATTTAAACATTGAAACATAGACATTGTTGACAGATAAGGACCTCTTGACCCACCTAGCCTGCCCTATTTTCCCTATCTGCTGTGCTACCACAAACCCGACTCAGTCTCCACTATTACCCACCCTTGTCTTATTTCTAAGGTCCCCTTGTGTCTATCTCATGCATGCTTGAAACCTGTTGCCATTTTAGCACCACCACCTTCAATGAAAGGCTGTTCCAGGTGTCCACCACCTTTTCTATGAAAAAGTATTTCCTCACATCTCCCCTGAGTCTCCCCCACCCCACCTTCATAGCATGACCACTTGTCCTCAAGCATCTTAATCTATGTAAAAGGTATTTATTTATTTATTGAAAAGTTTCACTAGGAAGGCACACTGAGCAACAAGTCACTCGTCTCCCAGTGTGACCTGGGGAGAAGGGGTACAATAGGAATGAGACATTAAACATTCAAGTTATAAGTTCAAGATTAACAGTTGTAAGGCAGGTGTTACAAACAGTGTTGCACATGATAGGTAGAAAGAGTGAAGAATAAAAAGTGCCAGGTTAGTAGGTAAACAAGTGCTTATGTGAAAGAAAAGGGGTAAAAGAGAGGCAGGGGTGAGATGGGGGGCTGGGGGAAAAGTCTTGTCCCTTGAGACCCTTTTAGGATGTGAGGAACCCACAAGGGGACTGGTGGGACTAAAGAGAAGGGGATAAGGAAGTGTCCCAGAGAGACCCCTTCAGGATGGTGGGGGAAGGGAGTAGATGAGAGATACAAGCCCCTTTGGGGGGTTAGGAGAGGAACCCATGGACAGCACCCATGCTACCCGAATGTATTTTAGTAATACCTGTGAGATATTTTAAAGTTTCTATCATTTTCCTCCTTTTCTCTAGAAAATACATATTTAATTCCTTGAGTCTTTCCTCGTAGGGCTTTTTATACAGGTTCTGCACCATTTTGGTTGCCCTCTTCGATATCGCCTCCACCTTATCAATTTCTTTCCAGAGATGGGGCCTCCAGAACTGGACACAGTACTTGAGGTGGGGCCTCATCATCGATCTGTATAGGGGAAACACTACCTCCCTCTTTCTGCAGGTGATACTCCTCACTATGCACCTCAGCATTCTGCTAGATTTCCCCACTGCCTTATCACACTGCTTTGCTACCTTCAGGTCATCAGAAATTATTATCCCCAGGTTTCTTACCTGTTTTGGGGTTGCCAATACCTTCCCACCTCATTGGTAAATAGCCCCCTGGATTCTGTGTCCCAAGTGCATGATTTTTCACTATTTTGCATTGAAACCTGTTCCCATACCCTTGACCAGTCTTTCAGCTTTTTCAGATCGTCCCTCATTTTATTCACCCCCCCCACCCCCACCTAGTTGCAGACTTTTGTGTCATTGGTGAACAAGCAAACTTTCGCTTCCAGTCCTCCTGCAATATCACTAACAAAGACATTGAAGAGGACCGGGCCTAGCACTGACCCCGTGGCACCCCGCTGGTCACCTTGCCTTCTTCAGAGTGAAACCCATTTACCACCATCCTCTGACTCCTGTTGCTTAGCCAATCTCTTACCCATTTTACTATTCTTGGATCCACTCCTTGGCTGCCCATCTTGCTCACCAGTCTTCTGTGTGAAATGGTATTGAAGGCCTTACTGAAATCCAGGTAGGCCACATCCACCGCTCCACCCTGTTCCACTTCCCTAGTCACCCAGTCAAAGAACTTGATCAGGTTTGCCTGGCAAGATCTCCCCCCTGTGAAACTGTGCTGCCTTGGATCCTGTAATCCACTGTTCACAAGGTATTCCCCAATCCTTTCCTTCAGTAGTGATTCCATTACTGTACCCACCACCGAAGTCAGGCTGACAGGTCTGTAATTTCCTGCCTCCTCCCTATTACTACTTTTGTGAAATGGGACCACATCTGCCCTCCACCAGTCCCACAGAACTTCCCTGGTATCTAGTGATAGGTTGAACAGGGCTGTCAGGGGTGCAGCCTGCAACTCCTTGAACTCCCTCAGTATCCTAGGGTGTATACTGTTAGGCTCCATTGCCTTGTTCACATTTAGTTGTGCTAGTTCCTTAAGAACTCTCTCTTCCGTAAAAGGACTAGTGTCCACCTTCCTTCCTTTAATGCCGTTGTTCCATATCTGTGGCTCATCTCCTATCTCTTCCTATGTAAATGCTGAACAAAAGTATTTGTTCAAAATGTCTGCTTTTTTTTTGGTCCTCTCCTCCCAATCCCCCTTCCCCTTTTATCCTTATTATCCCTCTTTTGGTCTTCCTCGTTTTGCTTGTATACCTAAAGAATGTTTTATCCCCCTCTTTTACTGACTTGGCAATATTGTCTTCCATTTGCTCCTTTGCTGTCCTAACTGCTTTCCCTGCCTCCCTTTGTTTCTTTCTCCTGATATCTCTCCCTATCCTCCTCCTTCTGTGCCAACTTGTACCTTCTAAATGCTAGCTTTTTTTGCCCTTACTTTCTCCACTGCTTCTTTAGGGAAAAGGGAGGGAAAGAAAACGTTGTTTAACCAGGAGTAGCACACTAAACCAAAGCTTGTTTCCGGATGCAACTTGGGAGCACAAGAAAGTTAAGTGACTTGCTCAGGATCAAACAGTATGCACCTAGATGGCTTTAGAGAACCACAGCGGTCTCTTTTTCCTCTTACCTATGCTAACCTGCCTGACACAGACATTTGTTGCATTCTCAGTGCCCTCCTTTATTTTTGTTCACTGTTCCTCCCACATACCCCCCCCCCCCAAGCAGGTCTGTATCTTGTAACAAGGCTGCTGGTGGTGGTAGAAAGATCTAAATATGGCTAGAGGTTGTGTAGTACTACTACAAGCTGTTTTTTGATAATAGTTTAAAGAACATCTAGTTTAAACAATCACGGGATTTAAGAATGCATGGGATAGACATAAAGGAATTCTGGAGGTCAGGGGTAAGGGGCAACAGAATTCCTGGAAAACATAAACTGAACTTACAAACTTAAATGGGCAGACTGGGTGGGCCATAGGCCCTTATCTGCCGACATTGTCTATGTATCTATGTATCTATGTAACATGTGCCTAGTATGGATGTAAATCTCGAAGAATGATGGTATGGGGCATTTAGATGCCTTGGTAATATATTTTGTTTGCTTTTATTTGTTCCTTGGCTTTTCATAATTTTATTTTTATTTTGCCAACTAGTACTGTAGTAAAAAAAAGAATCCAGTTAAATCATTGTATTATAAAGTTAGAAAGTCTTTACTGGCAAGGCTGGCAGTACATTTCAATGGAAAATTCCAAATCTGATTTCGGATTTTTATAGAAGAATAAAGCTTTCTACCGTTAAAATAACATAGATTTAACAGGAAATGTGATTTATCATAACCTATAATCGTTTGTCATTGCTTAGCAAGTGATATTTTCTTTCTAACCACATTTTACATAGGATGAAGAAAAGAAAAGCCAGTTACTGTTTTAAAAATTGTAAAATCAAACAGATGAGCCAGAATAGTGCAAACATGTATGAGGCAAAGTTTCTTGCTGAAAGCAGCATCTATTCCTTTTGGAAAAAGAAACATATATTTAATTTCTTATTGAACTATATAAGGCTTCTAAGTAGACTGGCAGTTTCTGACATCACAATACTAGAATACTATGGAATTATTTTTAACTAGATTTCTGAAAAGCAAAGATGAAAATACACCTGTTTCACTACAAAAATATTTTATTATAAAAGTACAAAGTAGTGGTGCTCAAATGGATCTGCACCAATCCGGACCCACCAAATACCTGCCCTTTGTGGCAGAATAGTGGATCCACCAGATCCCACCCCATCTGCCCATGGATCTAGGTATTAGATCCCTAGTCAGATCACATGTTATCCGATGGCTGGAACTATGGATCTGATACCAGATTCTTGGATTCGGCGCCGGCATCCGATGCCGGATTCCCTGGATCTGGCACCAGACAACGTGAGATCCAACCTGGAATCTGACTTCCTTATTCAGCCACATCCTGGGATATATCCTACTTGAACAGTGCTGCCATCCACCAGATCACTGGCAGATCCACGGTGGCACTATCCGAGCAACACTAGTAGAAAGTATTTATTAAAGAGCTAGTGTACTGCCTGGAAACTGCCTGCAATTAATTGTCACTTTCAGATGTAGTCAGCTGTAACTTCTTATATCTCAAGTATTTATTCTTTTCTGTTTGCTAATTAGAAGATTTTCCACCTGGCAATACTGGGGTGATGTGTGAGGCAGCACTCTGTCTGAAGGGGAAAAAAAGTTAGTTCTGTTCCTCCCACTACATCAACACTGAAACCACACTGACTATGACATCACTAGTAACCATTGAGAACCATTTCTCACTGCCAGGTTTCACTTTCACATAAAGCATCAGGGAATGGTTCTCCCTGGTTACTAGTGATGTTACAATTCCCTTCATTTTGATTGGTAGCTTGTGAAAGTCACTGCTCAGGCTGCAAGGACTGTGGTGCCTCAAGGTGTTTGGTCTCATTTCTGACTAGGTAGTGGGAGGAACAGAACTGACTTTTTTTTCTTCAGACAAGAGTGCTGCTCCACACATCACCCCAGTACTGCCGGGTGGAAAATCTTCTAAGTAGCAAACAGAAAATAAAAAAATACTTCAGATACTGGCAGTGATAGCTGACTGTATCTGAAAATTACTATTAATTCCAAGCAGTACACTAACTCTTTAGTACACCAGCACACACACAAAAAATACTCAGTTTAGTATTTTAACTGCCTTTTTTGTAAGGACTGTATTTGTGCTAAGTTGACTGGTGTATTGTAAATTGCATTCTTATCTGCTGCACTTTATACTTATTCTCACCGCCTCTGTGTAATTGTACTCTAATTACTGGTGATCAATTTTTTCAATTGGATCACCAAGTTGATATTTGCAGTAATAACCAGTTGGTTATTATGGCATTCACGCGCTCCGTCTATCAAAAGGGAGCGCTCCCTCATTGGCTCCTATTTTCTGTGTAGGCAGGCTAAACAGTTCTAAAAACATGGCGGCTCCATATCTTAGTTAGCGAGGAGCCGCCACGGTTACATCTTCACCTAATCGTTCTTTTTATTTATTTTGTTGCTCCTACTTTAAATAGCACCATTATATTTTTTTAAAGTATCTGGTTGATCCTGCAGTTCACTAGCTTTTCGCGACACACACCATTGGTGGGAATGAGTCTGTGGCTGACACAGCTAAGCGCGAGCATAATCACAATCGTGGTTTTAGCTGTTAAATTTAAAAAAAATATTTTTTGAATCTGAGAGTACAGTGAGCTGGAGGGTGATGTGGGGCAAGAGGGAGAGGGACTGGGGACTGCTGCACAGCTCAGATGGGGAATTTAGAGTGGGAGCTGGGGGAGGAGAAAGGAAGCTGCTGCATTTGGTGCCCCAGAGAACTACAGTAAAGCTGCCATGGGGATTTCTTGAGAAGGACAGAGGGAGACAAGGTGTGTGTGTGTGTGTGTGTGTGTGTGTGTGTGTGTGTGTGTGTGTGTGTGTGTGAGAGAAGTGAGTGAGTGAGTGAGTGTGTGTGTGGGGGGGGAATCACAGCACTAGGGTTGGAAAAAATTGCTCTCCAGCAAATTATATAAAATAAAAAATGGGGAAGTGTGTATCCTATGAGAATTTAATGAGCACCCTCAGTGTGGGATGCTTTGATAAACCCCTCGGGCTTCGCCCTTGGGGTTTATGTAGCATCCCACACCTTGGGTGTGCATTAAATTCTCATAACACACACTCCCCCATCCTTTATTCTCTATGTACATGCTTGCCACCATATTTCTATAGTGCACTACTTTGCATTTCCTGTGCATTATTCATTGTAGATGTACTCCGTTGTTCTTGTGATTGTAATTTCCCAGGTTGTGACCGCAGATAGGCATATTATTGTCCAGTGTACTTACCTGGTAATCAAGAACCAAACAAAGTAAATAAATACATTAGAAGTGAACATGTGAGCCTTAAGTGTTTACAACAATGTTTAAAACAGTATTTGTATCTTTGACTAAAAGGTTCTGAAAGTTCTAATAAGGCCTGGATAGCAATCTCAACTTTTTGTGGCTCATCAGAACCTCCAAGTCTTACTTATGATATCTAATCTGCTGTTGATTATTTTATATATTTTTTTTGGCTTGTTTTGCTTATTCTCCCCTGTTCCAGTCATCCCGTGTTGGTGCTGGTCCTCCCAACCCCATCCCCTGACCTCACAGGACCTACCTTCTCCATTCTTCCCCATGGCTTGCCCTCTGTGGAAGGGTGGTGGGGAGTCCCTCAACCTGCCGACACTGGACCCAGATTCTGGGAGGTGCCTTATGGATGGGAGCAGAGCCTACAGTGGCCGGCAGTCATCCAACATGCCTGGGACATTTTTCCATTTTTCCTTGGTTTGAACTATGAGTCTGGAGGTGGAGCATGCATTACCAACAACGGCCAAGCTGCACGTGCTTCTGCGTGCAACACACCACTCATCTGATGTGCCTCTGCCCTGCTTTGTACAGGACCCAGCGTGCCAGCATCCCGCCACCGCTAGGCGTCAGACAAGCACTGATCTCCATTTCCTTCCCTCCCCATGAGAGGAGAGCTGTCCTCCGGGCACTCGATCCCCTCCCTCCTTCCCTGGCCACCCTCCGGCAACCCATTCACACTGTGAACGCAGGCTGCCAGTGTGGCAGGAGGTAAGGCATGATGCCTCAGCCCTCCACACCACTGGGCCGGAGTCTGTTGAATTCTTTTTGTGTTGTTGGCTGCTCTTCTATCTGCTTCTTGTTCTTTTTCAAACAGAAATGCTATTGGTGTAATCATACCAACACTTGTTTTGTTTCAGATCTTTTTAACCCCTCTTACTGCATCCTTCCTAATCTTTAGGAACATCCATACACAATCCAGCCACTAATGATGCAGCCTTCTGGTCCCATGAGTGGCTAAACTGTGTTGGTGGGAGGGGCATTTCCAAGTTTTATGAAGGATGCAGTGGGAGTTTATCAAGGACCATAAGCAAGCCTATACTACATGGTTATATCAATAAGATGGACAATCAGTTTTTCCTTTTTATTAAAGAAAAACAGAGGTAAACACAAATCCACCAGCTACAAATTCCACAGAAGGTGAATAATCATAAAATGTGTTTTGTTTTTGTTTTTTTAACTAGGGATAGCTTGTGGGCTAAGGACATTGACTACATCCCTTTAATATCTGAAATAATACTTGTTATAGGTTTAGCATTTGTATTTTTCTAGCAGTTTCGTTTGTGCCAATCTTTACTTTTCCAACAAGGACAGTCCTAAAGTTAATAGTATAACAATACAAGGTTTTCATTTTTAATTTGTAGGAAACCACATTGACAGCACCTGTTGCACGGGAAAGTCTTCTTCAGGTCCTAAACCTGGTGGACAACAACATCAAGGTTACTCTCCAGGGCAATGACATCTTCCCTGACTACATTGCTGCCTTTGAGGTAAGGTCAACTAGTGACACTTTGAATGTTTTTCTAATGCCTGTTATAAAGTGGCAAAGGGGAAATTGTGACTTTTATTTAGTTGTATTTACGTGACATAATAAGATGGAAAGTCATAGAAAAGCAGAATTTCACGCTTTATACAGTCCAAATATTAATTTCTGAATACAAAAAAAATAGTTAGGTACTCCTTAGTCAGGATCAAGTACAGAATATGTGTAATTATTAGGGGCACTACTTTTGGATCCTGACAAGCAAATTAAAAAGTTACAAAAACAAAATATAGTCCTACCCTGTGGCTAGTGCTATTCATGTGGCCACCAAAGTTATTTCCTGTCCTCCACCCCCTTCCTCCCAGATAGATTTGTACAAAAAAAAAATTGGTGACTTCCAACACCGTAATTTCATACACCCCACTCTCTTGCCTGACCACCCATACCTAATATGGTTTAATTTCAATCCTAGGCACCTCCTGACACCTAATACATAATTATAGAAATGCCAATAGAGGGAAACCAAGGATTGCTGAGTCATCCTTCCCCTCTCTCACCACACACCAACCCTCTGTATCAGAATCAGATGACTGACTGATACAGCATGATTGTGTCTGTGACTAGAAGGGAGGGGGTGGCTGATGTGTATCACTGATGTTGCTAGGCCACCTGACAAATCATTATATCTTGACATTTTTGTAAACTTTACAATTTTTTTTATGGACAACATTAAAAAGTGTTGTCTTTTTGCCATTAAATTCATAAAAACCTTGTATGTTCTATTTTATACTGCAACAATATGCCATTTTAGAGCATATCATTGGACTGCGATATCATCCTTTGTTGAGTGGCTTTAAAGGGGACTAAATGCACTTGGATATAACCTGAGGCATTCTATCTCAGCAGGTCAATCCCAGTAGGCTGTAGCCTGTTGTGTTTGGTCAACACTGTACCTTAAGTAGATACTTACATTACACAAACTGGGGAATATGGGTGTGGGCAGGACAGTAGTGTGGTGGGTAGGTAACTGGCTGGGTGGCAGGGCACAGAGTGTGGTGGTAAATGGCTGTCACTCCACAGAGGGAAGAGTAACCAGTGGGGTACCACAGGGATCAGTGCTGGGACCGGTCCTATTCAACATCTTCATCAGTGACATTGCACAGGATCTAGAAGGCAGAATTTCACTGTTAGCTGATGACACAAAGCTCTGTAACAGAGTAGATACACCAGAGGGTGTAGACAGAATGAGAAGGGACCTGCAGAAACTTGAAGAATGGTCAAGGGTTTGGCAGTTGAAATTCAATGCAAGAAGTGCAAGATAATGCATATGGGGCACAAAACCCTGGCACAATATATCAGTTGGGGGTGAGGATAGCATGCACCAAGCAGGAAAGGGATCTTGGGTTGTCATCCTGATGACCTCAAGGTAGGGAAACAGTGTGACAAGGCATCAGGTAAAGCAAATAGGATGCTGGGATGTATAGGCAGGGGCATCACCAGCAGGAAAAGGGAGGTCATAATTCCGCTATACAAGACACTAGTGAGGCCCCACCTGGAGTACAGTATACAGTTCTGGAGACCATACCTACATAAGGACATAGACAGGGTAGAGAAGGTTCAGAGGAGGGCAACAAAGATGGTGCATGGGTTGCATCACAAGTCCTATGAAGACAGGTTGAAGGAACTGAACATGTACTCCCTGGAGGAGAGGAGGGAGAGAGGGGATATGATAGAGACATACAAGTATCTTACAGGGAGGAACAGGGTGCAGGAAAACACTATTTTAAGCAAAGATGTTTCAGGACTAGAGGGCATGGGATGAAGTTGGAGGAGGACGATTCAGAGGAAACATGAGAAAGAATTTCTTCACAGAACGGGTGGTGGACAAGTGGAACACCCTGCCAGAGGAAGTGGTGGGGGCTGAAACAATCACGGGATTTAAGAATGCATGGGATAGACATAAAGGAATTCTAGAGGGCAGGGGTAAGGGGAAACAGACTTCTAGGAAAACAAACTGAACTTACAAGCTCAAATGGGCAGACTAGGTGGGCCATAGGCCCTTATCTGCCGACACTGTCTATGTATCTATGTACTTAGCCTATTTTGTCGGTGGTTTCTGAAAGTCAATGTACACATAGAATCGACAATGGACTTTTTCAGACTTTAGAATTAGAACCATTTGGAACAACTTGGAATATGTAAAACAGGTTTTCATAGTGACTATAGAACCATATTGAAATTAATAGATTTTTTTAAAAACCTTCCCAGAACAGCACTAACTGATGAGAAAACAGTTTTGCAGCATAGGGAAGTGTGAGCAGGAAGTAATGTATAAGCAATAAGGCACAACGGGGTGTGTATAAAACATATTTTACTGCACTGTGGCTTATTGCGCTTATAAAATGGGCTTTTTTTAAACTTTTTACAGTTGGGAAAAGCATGTTTATATGTAGAAATAATAGATTCACTTGCGTGCATTTATGATAAAATAGTCCTTCCACCCACTGCAAATGATGTCATAGATGATGTCACTGTATTACTGCAAGACACAGCTTATTGTTTGCTGGCATCAAGATTCAATATATGGAATGTTTATCATGGAATACATGGATTCAAAATTCTGCTCAGTTCCACTGGCAGAATGTTTCTCTCCTAGCATACTGTATACACACACACACACACACACACACAAAACAAATGTCTGTGTTACAGCCAGTGCCTCAATTATCTCACTGGCAGGGTAAGCAGAAGAGATTTCCCTGATGAACAGGTAAAGACAGAAGGGGGATTTTTCATTGTCAGCAAAGAAACAGTTGTAGTGAAAACTATAAACAATACTTAATGTTTTTAATCTATTTATGTGTTTAAGAAAAGTGTGATGATGTGATGATCATGGAAACAACATTTAATTAATGTGTTTTTATTTTTTATTCAAGGTAGTTTCATTTTTAGGGCCCAGCTGAAGGTTTTTTACAGTGTAAACGTAGCAGCCATGTTTGTTATGGAAGATCAATTCTGGTTGTAGGGGACTAACTGAAATGCCAGTGTTCCAAATGTCTATTGATAATGGCTTTGGACACTTCACTGTTGAACAGAATGATTTTTTACCATGTGTAAAACATATTTTATACATGGCCAAGAGCCAATCAGATTACTGGATTTTCCCCTGCCATTTTATAAGTTGGTGTGTCTGATTAACATGGAAGAAACATCAGAACAGTTAGTTTACAAGTAGATTAGATAGTTGGATTGCAAAATGGGAAACTCAATGATAAAAAAATTCAAACCATGAATAGCAGGGTTGCTAGGACACCTCTGGGTACTATTGACATCATTATACACTTGAGCTGCACTCTCATGGTTCTGTGATGTCACTACAACTGCAGTGTTGGAAGTGATGCTTGTAGCTCTGCAGGGTGCATGCTCCCCTTGGTTATAAATAACCATATTGATGACCCAGTAAGGTGTCTGGAGGATAATGTGCCAACATTGTTCAGATGAGATGTTAAACCGAGGTCCCATCTGCCTGTTCTGATGGCTGGTGGATGTTATAGATCCCATGATACTTCTAAACAAACTCTGGTCAGAGCCGATATGACTGGAGAGCTTTTAGGAGCAGCAAGAGTGCTGAAAAGAATATGCAGTGCTCTCACCACACTGGAGTGAGACATAACTGATACTGCAGTGATTACAGAACTGCACATGTATGATAATCATGCATGTACAGTTTGCCCCCAAGGTAGCCGTGCATAACATGGCAGTGCTGACATGACTAAATATGCACGATACCCACATATGCGCAGTTTAAGTCAGCACCATCATGTTGCACACAGCAGCCATCAGTATCTCAGCAAAGCTATCGTGTGTCAGTACATTGCTTGCAGATGTAAACATGGGTAAAAATAAGACCCCACTGAAAATGAGATACTGCATCTCAGCCAGGCTAACCTGTATCCATGCATTGTAAAAATGGGTAAAATTGGGACCCCCTGAAAATGAGATACTGCATCTCAGCCAAGCTATCCTGTGTCAGTACATTGCCAAAATGGATAAAAGTATGAGCCCACTAAATATGTGACACTGCATCACAGCCAGGCTATCCTGTGTCAGTACATCGTAACAGGGCTATAATACCACCAAGAGGTTCTGGGGACATGTGAACTTTGAGAGCAAAGCTTAAGAGATTCCAACATTTTTCCAGAGCCTCTGTAATATGTTACAGGTGAGTTTTACCATTTAAAATAAATAAGAACACATAAAACAGCCTTAACATTTATTATAGGGATTTTACTGACAGGCATAATGAAGTCAGTTGCATACATGTATTGATTTGAGCAAACAGGAAAATGTAACATAGAAACATAGAAACATAGACTTTGACGGCAGATAAGGACCGCTTGGCCCACCTAGTCTGCCCATTTCCCTACCTACAGGATAAGTTGCAGATCCTAGTTAACCAACAGCCTATTTCTTCTTACCCCCCACAAGAATTGCCTTATGTCTGTCCCATGTATTCTTGAATTCTCCCACAGTTTTAGACCCCACAACCTCCTCAGGAAGGCTGTTCCATGAGTCCACCACCCTCTCTGTGAAAAAATACTTCCTCAGATTGTACAGGAGTTTTGTCCGAGTTTTACATGGAAAATACAGGGAAAAGGAGGGTGCCCGACAGGGAAATGCTTTGTTCAAGCTGACATATTTTGTGTACATTACATCAGTTGCTACAAGTATGTCAACAAGAGATCAGTAATTTTTTTCTGCTGTAACACTTATCTTGATTCTAAGACTCTGACACAACCTTGGAAAGTCTCAAGCCAGACCGCATTCATATGCAAATTAGGCACTTGTAATACAACCCCTCCAATTCCCTGATGTCACCAGAGCAGCAGCTCAGAAAAAAGCATATAGTTGCCAATGCTTACTATCTGTATTTTATTTTAAGTTTACAATGACTTAAGACAGCCCTGTCATGACACTCACACAGTGTGTAGTAATTCTAGTAGCCTATATTTGTGCATAGAACATAATACATATAACATCATTGCATTCACAAGAAAAAAAACTGTTTCTCTGTGCTGCTCAGCTCTCACTGTAAGACAGCTGTAACATGTTGTGGGGGAGAAGTAGACCAAAGGCTTCCTTTGCACAGATGACACACATCTTTGTTTCGGATCCACGACAGAATGGCAGCAACACAGACCGCGAGGTCATCCACAGCGACACCCGCAACACGCAGGGCACAAGGCCACCAAGACAGCATGGTGCGGACAGGAACAGTGATGGTGGCAGTGCTGAACAGCCAGGGGCAGCAGGACTGCAGCCGCGAGGAAGCACAGCACACCCGGGCATGCGTCGCCCACCCACCAACAGCCGTACAGCCAACACACACACAGAAGGGTGGCCGGGCCCAGGGATCCTACCCCCACACTGTATGGGGGCACCTGTACAGCCCCAGAGGAGGGGCCCCAAGACCACAAACACAGAACAGCCCCAGCCTCCCCACATGGACCCACCGGACTCAGATAGGGCAGACCCGGGCAGGGTGGGCTGGGCACCAGGGTGGCCACAGGGGGCAAGGCATGGCACCAGGGACCACACAGAGCCTGTGCCCATCATAGGGGAACCATGCTGAGCATAGGGCCCAACAGGCTTGGGCGACCATGACAGTGCGGGTGGGCATACCACACACCCTCGCAGCAAGACACCTCACAGCATGGGCCCCCACACAACACAGCAATCAGCCAGACAGTGAAGCACCAACCCATAGTACACAATAAGATGCCGACAGACAGTGGGCCCTGGACAGGCAGTGTCAAGGTATGATGCTAGCAATGGACTGTAGTGCTATACAGGTGTGCGAGTCCAGCAAAAGTCCCTCCACAGTCGGATACTGCAGTACACCTATGCGGTACAAGGGACCATGATGGGATGGAGGCCATGGTGCTATGTGAACCATTTAGCAGTTGAGCGTTATGCCGGTGGGACACCCCCTTCCACAGGGCAGCATCACACAGTGGCATGCCCTTGGGCGGTTGGTACAGGAAGGCAGACAGCACAGCCAGGGATGCCACCAAACATGTTTATTGCACACACAGACCATACATAGTGCTATGCACCTGTACCCATGCCCACACCCCAGAACAAACCCCCACACCTGCTGAATGTTCATGGCACCACACGGCACAGTCCACAGCCACCCAGGCATTCAGACCTGGAGATGGACATTCAGAGCAATGCCCAGGAGGTAGTCCCACAGTGGCCATGTCTCATACTGCTCCACTATCTACAGTATACGGTCCATGGCATTCCTGGCCCTCCTGCGACCACTGGTCACCTCATTGCCACATAGCAGCTGCTGGTGCCGCAGCTCTGTCAGGTGCTGTTGACCTCGGAGTACCTCTATTAAGTACCAGATGGTGGGATGCGCTGCACCCATCAGTGCATTGAAGCCCCGGTGCCACCCCAAGGGTGTTGGTGGTCCTGGACAGGCCCTCATGGACTGAGGTGCACACATTCCAGAAGTCGAGGGTATAGGTCACCCAGCACCGCACACCACTGCGCACTGAAGGGCCCAGTCAAGTGTCCTCAAAGTAATCAAGGAAGGGGCCCAGGGTGTCCTCGAAAGGTTCAAAGAAAGGCCAGACCAGTAGCTCCTCATAGGTGCCAACAATATCCCCTGGTGGCACGAAGGTGAGCACTGCCAACATCCGTATGTGCCGGGCGAACTCGTCGTTGGTCACGTACAGTTGGGCCAGGTTCCCGTGCTGCTGTAGCTTCCTCCACAGGCACTGCATGAAATGGAAAAAGCAGCCCCAGAGCTGAGCCTGTGGGAAGACCATTTGCAGTGCCCTGTAGGCGGCAGGCTCGAAGTCAATCATTATCGACAGAGGTTTCAGGTCGGGCACAGCCCCAGCAGTGTCAGGAGCATTTCGGTGTAGCAGGCAATGGTTCTACTCCCCATCAGCGCATACATTGCAGGCAGCACACTCTCACTCTCCACACCATGCAGGCTGTACAGTTGCTGGAAAAGCCTTGGGCTGGTCCTGAACGTACCGTCAGTGTACCATGCAGCACAGTGGGACAGACACAGGAGATTTCGCTGTGTGCTGAAGAGCACAATGCAGCTGGTGGTGACCCTGGAGTCGTGGAGCAGGAACTGCTGGCCTGCATCAGTCAGCTGATACTCTGCTGGGATGGTGAGACTCGCGAGCGTGGCAGGTTCCACCAGCATCCTCTGCACCCGATGCCGTGCTCTCTGCACCATCCACTTCAGGTGTGTGACCATGGGTAGTCACCCTCCAACAGCATCTGGTAGCCCATTGCAGCAGGCTACAACCACCTGCTGACTGCTCTCCATTGACATTACAGCCTGCTGCCTCACAGCCACATGGACCCACCACACCACTGCCTCTGCACCATCTGGCACATGGTTGTGCCAGCCCGTGAGCAACACATCTTCCACCCCTTCCATGTTTCGGGCCCAGCCATGGCACTGGCCAGCATGGTACTGGATGCACTTCCAATAGGTCACCGGACCACGTGTTCTCTCCCTCTGGTAGAGGAATCTCCGGAATGGTAGGAGGTTGTTATCCCGGGCACTCTGCACATATCCAGACTGCATTCATCCTTCTATCCCCATATGCAAGGGCCTCCCCAGCAGTGCTTTATGACGTGGCACTGTGTGCGCCCACCCACTTGGGCAACTGCTGGTCACTGTGCAGTCCCATTCGGCCTGCCTGTGTGCACAGTGCTGGGTCTGTGCGGTGCTGAGCCTCCTCGGTGCTGTCATTGCCAGTGCAGTGGGATGGTGCTGCCTCAGTGCCTGGGGCCCCCTGCTCGACGTCCTGCCCGTCACCACATGATACGGCCCCACATATGCATGTTTGGGGGGTTTGCTGTCACCCTGTGTCCTGTCTCCCTCACTGCCCTGTCACTGTTGGCACCCTGTTGCCCTGACGGGGTTTGCCATCCTGGGATCGCTGTGTGTGCTTCGTGACCGGGGTGTCGCGGTTGCCGGTGCATATCCTCATTTCAACAGCTGGGAAAATGGACAGCTAGATGACTTAGTTTAAAAAGTGTATTCTTCACTTTTTAAATGCTCCTAAAACCACAATAGCTGACTGGAATTACAAACAGAGGGAATGAATTTGACATAGGAGAAGCGAGGTAAGCAAATACACAGCACTGCATACATGAAACTTTTTATTTAAGCAGCATGGAATTTGGGAGTGCTTATCGTAATGATCAGAGGTTATTTATGTTAGAAGCATTTGACACTTCTTGAGACAGCAAAGTACCTCTTGTGTGTGCATTAGAACTTAACTTTGTCACACTAGACAGCGCTTACATTTCTCAGGCTTGATAGACACATGTAAGGGGGCTGGAATCCTTATCTAATTTTTCATAGATTTCATAGATTTATACGGGCACAGGAGGCAAAAGCTCATATATGGCCCGCCACTTGTCAGTGGATCACCTGATATTTTTTTAATACCCATGCTCTTATCTAACAATGTTTTAAACTTGTTCATTGTTCTACTTTTAACTACATTCTCAGGTAAGGCATTCCAACTAGTTACAACCCTCTGACTAAGCCACTTCTGTCTCTTATTAGTTTTACTAATATCCCTTGTTAATGTTAATGAATGTGATCTTATATTCTTGGTATTGTTGTGTTTAGTCAAGGCAATAATTTCAAACAGTTCTTCATTTTTTATTGAACTACATACCAAACACAAATCTCCTCATAACCTTCTATATTGTAAAGAATACAAGTTCAACTGCCTCTTAGATGCTACAGTATATTGTTATTTATGTTAAAAGCACTTGACAGGTCTTGTGTTCCAGAAACCCAGCAGAGAGAAAGGAGTATTTTATTACGCTGGGTAGTGATTTGCAGTTGTTGTGTGTGGAAGGATACACTGAAAAGTACTAAAATGTGCTTTGGTATCCCATTTTCCAGCTACAGACAGCAAGATGGCTGTAGGCTCTGCCCACAGCCATAAAAAGACTAGTGAAATATTTTTTTTTATTTTTACAAAACGTAAACGGCAGTACAGAAAATCATACATAGCAATATTTACAGAAATAATTTCATACATAAAGAACATATCTCATCTACTGTCTATAACATGAAAAATAAAGGAAAAAGGAAAGCTCAAGAATCAAGAAAAAACTATATACTATAACCCCTGTTATTTATCTCAGATGATTCGGGAAGGGGGTGTTTCCAAAAAACTGATCCATAATTGGACCTGGGAGACACTTCTCCTCCCTGTCATAGATTGCCAAACTCTTCTTTCTGCTTTCTCCAATAGACCATGTACAGATATATTCCTGGATGATATTTACTCCACACACACACACACACACACACACATCCCTCCGGAAATCTCCATAAACCAAAACTTTATATGACATTTGGGTAAAAAGCGGATGCCTCCACCTTTTAGCCAAAAACGTCCAAAGACTTCTTATAAGCACAGTCCAGGAATAAATGTCCCATTGTCTCAAAAGATATAACACACTCAGGTTTTAAACAGAAGGTGTCCCACATTTTTCACGGTATCCTGAGCTCCATAAGCGGTTCTAAAGTCCATGTTACCTGTACCCTGGGGGACAACTGAAACATGGTTCCACATTGAAACACCTCTCTAAAATGCTGTTATAAACTTGTTTCCTCATATTACAGGTGACATTTCACACCATTGTTTTCCATTGCTACAGCTTTCTAAAGTGCTTTACCAAGTACCTTGGGATCCTTTCTGGGAGATTCCCCAATACCCCAAGGTTTCCCGTGTTTTACTTCCTAAAAAACACAGCCACATCATTCCTGAAAAAGTGGAATCCATGGTCTAAAATTACCTCAATGTAATGGGTGTATATTATCAAACAAAAAAAAATAATGAAGAAAAAAAGTACTTGGTTTAGCATGGCTAAGCCCTAAGCCTCCTCCTTTCACTGGCTTATATGTTCCGTTCCTTTTGATGGCATTTAGCCTACTCCCCAATAACAATTTAAAAATACATTTTACAATCAAGCTTCCATACGCTGAGGTAATAGAAAAATATAGTCAATATACTGTATAAGAAAATAAGGACTATAAAGGTTTTTAACAGGTACACCTTTTTTGTCATTGGCTATGCCTTCCATTTATTTACTTTATTCTATGCTATTTCCACTTTTATGTTTGCTTGCATGCATGCATGCGCAAGAAACATCTTGTGGTAGCAGCACATTTCAGAGGTGTGTCAGTGTTGTGGCCAATGCAGGGGATGATTTAGTGGCTGTGTTCCTCAGCCACTAATCAATGTGCATGCTGGCGATGACAGCAAACTTCAAAGACAGCCAAAGAGTTGAAACAAATCTGCCACTGCAGTCAGGTGCAGTTTCATCATTGCAGCAGCAGATGAGAAGACTCTGGCTATGCGCATTACAGTGCATAGTAATGCACATGGCTGGAGTTATGAGTAGCTGCTCGATGTGCCATTCCTGGTGAAACAGTTCAATAAATAAAACAGCCATAGTGCACCTTTCCACAATGACGGCTCCTGCCACCAGCCACACATTCCCGCAGAGTCGACATCAGGGATGCCCAATCCCCATGTTGGCATGTCTCCCCTTCCCCCCCCCACAGTCACATTGTGGCACACTGGGAGTCCACCCCAGTGTACCTAGACATTTTTTTTTATTTTCCCGACACCGGGATGCTCACTCCTGGTGTTGGATGCCCCCCAAGCTCAATTTCTTTGCCGATGGGGGTGCCAAATCCTCATCAGTATCATGTTTCCCCCCCAAGCTTGCCAACAGGAGTGCCCAATCCCCGTCAGCATCATGCCCCTCCCAAACTCATGTGGCACACTGGGAGCCCACCCCAGAGTACTCAAATTTTTTTTCACCTATAATAAAGAAACTGTTCCCAAGAGTCTTTTTGTTTGTTTATTGTGAAAAAGAAAACATCCAGCGTTGTCTCCCAAGTCCCCCCACCCTCCCCAACCCTCTCTCTCACGCCCACCTCCCACACCCGCTTCACCCATACTTACCCTCTGGAGGTTGGGAACAGTGATCTTCTGTGGACCAGAATGTGTCTGCACTCTTCAAAGCCAAACTATGAACTGAGGAATTGGTTAAGTGCTGTATAATGAGAGTCAGTGGGGAGGGGGGTTCAACTTAGGTTGTTATCGCAGCCATTTTTAGGAATGTTGTCCCTAAATGTTCAACATGGGGTTCTTGGGATCCCACCTCATGAACATGTCATTGTTGTTTCATTTCTCGGTCCCAAAAGATAATTTCACGGTCACTGCGTGGAATGATCTTTTGGGACCAATTAACCAAATGACAGTACCATTGTTCATGTGGTGGGGTCCCAAAAAACCCATGTTGAAATTGTGGTGAAAAAATTCCCAAACATGACCGCATTACAGGCATGTGTTGCACATTTTCTACGCACGCTCGTAACTTCGCAAACGTTTAATATTTTCACTCCAGATTTTCAACATTGCCATTTTTTAACACATCCTTATAAACAGTATAGCTGTCATTTTTTACATCCTGTCTGAAATGTGTTTTCACACCCATGGCACAGAATGGTGTGGTCGCTGTGCAAAATCAACTTTCAGGATGGATTAACAATATCACAGTGCCACTCTTCATGAGGGGAGGTCCCAAAAGCCTGTGTTCAAAATTTGGTGAAAAAATTCCCCCAAATTACCATGTTACGGGTGTGCATTATGCAGTTTCTATGCACGCTCATAACTTCACTAATTTTTCATATTTTCACTCCAGATTTTCAACATTACCATTTTTTCACACCTCCTCATGAACAGTATAGCTGTCATTTTTCACATCCTGCCCAAAATGTGTTTCTGCACCTGTGGTGCTGAATAGTGTAGTTGCTGTGCAACATCACCTTTCAGGACTGAGTAACGAGATGATAATGCCACTGTTCATGAGGTGAGTCCCAAAAAGCACATTTTGAAAATTTGGAGCAAAAATACCAACAAACACGTGGGGCATTAAGGTTTCCAACCATAATGCCCACCCTGTAGAAACTGACAGGTGTGGGGGGGTGACTTGGGTTCATCGGCCGTAATGCTTACAGCAGTCTACCCCCACCCTACACCCACTGACAGGCATCAAGGTGTGGCTTGGGGTCTTTTGCCCTAAGGTTCACCCCATTCTTCTAAACTGCACCCATCTCAGCTTATTTCCCTATGAAATGGGTTGAGCATAAGGGCCAAAGACCCCAAAGCACACCACAACACTTATCGGAGCCTGCAGGGTGGGGTGAGGTGGAATGGCATAAGTGTTTTGGCTGACAACCCAAAGGCACACCCAATAACACCTTTCAGTCTCTGCAGGGTAAGGGTTGGCACTAGCTCAGTACTTCACTGCCATTCCTATTATGCATCTTTGTAGCTCCTGCACTACCAATGCCAATGCCAGCAAGCAAAAATTTGGCATTGACAAATGCTTGTTTTAGACTATATTTTATTCTTAGAGACAAAATCACTTTTACAAATTCAGTGAGATGATAACCCTCTGAAAGCTTTTAGTTTAACATAAAATGCTGAAACCTTATCAAATACAGAACAAAAAAATTATTTTTTCTAAAATTTTAGGGGGATTAAAAGGAAAATAGGTATATTAGATATAACAATATTAGAACTCTGTATAGCTACAACTAGCTTTATCATGTCTGTACTCTAAGCTTTAAACTTCCCTCAATGAGAAAAACATTTCAGGTAATCTATTCTGAAGACATCAATACTATGAGCCCCCCATCGTTGTAAAAGCTGAATATTTAATCCTGAGAGTATGAAAAAATAAGATAACAGAAAAAGACAGAGATTGTGTTTCAACCAGAACACTTAAACATCATATGAATCAGAGTTAAGTCATATAAACAGGTTACATTCTTTCACGTCTCCCTCCTCATCTTCAAATTTGGAACCAATGTCCTCAGGAAGCTTAATGTTTTCCTCAAAAAATCCTTGTGCTATGTCTGGATCCTCCAAAAAAAAAGTTATTTTTCCTTGAATAGTCACTTTTAGCCTAGCAGGAGCAAGCAATGTAGCTGGCACTCCAGCTGCTTTAAATCCCAAGAGTATAGTGAGAGATATCTTGCGTCTATGTTGGGTATGTATACTGAAATCTGGGTATAGATGTATCCTGTTCCCCTCGTAAACAGAATGTTTTTTCTCTCATGCAGTCTGCAGTACCGTTTGACTTTTACTAAATGTCTGGCATATTATTATAATGTACCTGGCTCCAGGAGGTATCATGGCAGAGTTTCCAACTGCCTGCTCATAATTTACAGTTTTCCCTTCTTTCAAGTTTTGATGTGCATTAGGCCAAAAAATAGATTTTAGGATCAAAGGATGCTCTATTGCAAAGCCTGAAGACAGAACATTTTGAACAGAGTTTTAGTTCAGTGTCTCAAATAATGTGAGGCAGACCAATTAGTCATAAATTTCATTTTAGCATGTTACTCTCCATGTGTTTGAGTCTAGTAGCTTGAATCAGATGTTGATGTAGGGCTGCATTTACAGACCCTTCTAGAGTCAGGGTCCTTGAAGTCATAGTTTTCATCTGTCTCATTTTGCTTGATGGCTTTCTGCATGTTCTCCATATGCAATTGTATTGCAACACATCTGAAAAAAATATTGGCCTGTGCAGTTTCAGTCCTTTTGTTGGACAAATTAACTTCAAGTTTGGAACTCAGTGATGAGAGTTTGTATGGACCCCAGGGTAGGTTTTGTAGGTGCCCTGGCCTTCATGCTGCCATTCAACTGCATTGCTGTGGTAGGATAGCCTTCAGCTCCAGCCACTCCAAGGGAGCTAGCAGGCTTCCAATAGGAAATCCTCTCCCAGCCAGTTTTGGGGGGGGGGGGTACTTCTCTATAGTACTTGCTGAAGAATCCATATATCCTAAACAGGTATGATCGTCTCTTAAATGTTGTATTTTAACAGTCTTTAAATGGAAATTCAGACCCCAACAGAGGAGCTGCAAACACATACATCTGAAAAGACCAAGCTGAGCAAAGTTCCCATTTCCATTTTTTTCTTGCCAATTATGCTGTGTTAAATCTTGCATACCAAACGTAATCTCCAATATTTTAACTGAATCTTTGGATATCCTTGTTCCTCTGATAGTCAAATATTCAGAGCCCATAAAATCTCCAAATTGCATACCTACACATTTATCCATGTTTATTTTTGACCCAGATACCAGAGAACAAATCCTGAAATCTTAAAGAGCCAGTAGAATCAAAAACAGCAAAAAGGAAAATATTATAAATTTTAAGAAGTAGACATTTGTAACTTTTTATTTCTGAAGCTTTTTTTTTTCATTTGCCCATACGAAAGTTTTTTGTGTGAGAGTATCATGCTGGATGTGTGGAATAGCACTCTGTCTTGCAGTAGACATATTTATTTCTGTTCCCTCCACTACATCATCAGCATGTGACCTCTCTGACTATGATATCACAGGTGATTGACCTGGCAGCTACCGAATGGCCCTTCCTGAGTGGCTGTGAGGTCACAGTCAGTGATATCACAATGCTGATAATGTAGTGGAGGCAACAGAACTAGATAAATCAGTTGCCAAACAGAGTGCTGTTCCACAGAACACACCTATTAACAAGTAAAACATCTTCCAACTACCCAAAGTAAAAGAGAAAGCACCTCCGATATAAAAGGTAACAGCTGACTGCTTTTAAAAATGAATATTCATTTTAGGCAGTACACTAGCTCTTTAAAGCAGATTCGCACAACAGTACATCCTGTACCATAATGCATAATGCATAAATCAGCTGCATATATGCCCTGCCACCAGTCCCTTAACATGTCTTATATCCACTTTTTGTGCTAATTTGTTTAGAATGGGATCAAGACAAAAAATTTACAAAACTGGGCTAAGTGAGCAAGCCTATCTTGCTCCTCTTTGTATTGTTACCCTAATCACTATGGCCATTAAAGTAGCTGAGATATATAATAGTTTGACCCACCCAACGAAAGATTCTGGAATTTTGCATTCCCTCCAAACAGAAAATAGGTAATCATGTAGCACATTGTCAAACACTTTCTCCTTGTCTAATGTCAGGAGAAAGCCTGGTGCCTGTTTATTATTTCCGCATTCCAGTAATTCTCATAGTATCAGACATTGTCTTATATGGAGCAGCCTGGTGCAACACGGGTTTGAGAGGCAGATATTAAAGATTATGTTGTTTCTGCCAACCTGTTTCCTAGAATTTTAGCAAGTATTTTCCAATCCGTGTTTAGAAGACTAATAAGGCACCAATTTTTTAAGTCATTTTTGGTGTCTTTCTTGTGCAGAAAGATGATTAGGTCTTCTGATATTTCTTGTGCTTGCTCATTCTGTCCCAAGACATGGTTGTACATACCATTTAATTTTTCTGCTAAGTCTTCCACTAAAACTTTATATAATTCTCCCTGTAACCCATCAGGGTCACCCCGTATGTGTTGACTTTTCTGTATTTAAAACCCTGCTCCTTAGTCCTGCTGTGCCTTCCACTAAGTTACATACTTTTGTTCCATTAGCAGTGAGGCAGTCCAGTCATATTGTATATTTTTCATATCTGTTTTTTAATTTAATTTATTTGGCTAACAAACTTATCTCCTGTTTCTTTAGAAAGAGACATCAAATTTTGCAACTATTTCTGTAAATCTAAGTATTTTAAATATGTTTCATTACTCACTTTTTCACCTGTTTCTGAAAAAAAGGATTTCAAGTCCTGCTTGGTATCCATCCACCAGGTTGTATAATTGTCATACATACAGTATCCAAAACTGACATTCTAGCTGATATGAAGGAAAGGGAAAGGGGAAATTGTGTAACCAGGAAAGGCACACTAAGCCAGAGCTCATTTCCAGGTGCAACCTGGGAGCACAAAGAAGTTAAGTGACTTGTTTAGGGTCACACAGTATGCAAGTGGGGGCTGATGGGATTCAAATCCAGGTTTGCGGCTCAGTGCCCTTAATTGTTATGCTATATTCCTCCTAAGGGAGGATTTTAAACCCTGTAACAGTTTTTTACTACAGTATGCACCAAATTAAATGGACACGCTTGTAGCGGATGTCTGCTTGTAACAGACAAATCCCCATTGCCAAATGTCATTTACTATATGGCTCAATATAAAAGTCATTCGATTAAGCGGACCTTTAATTCTGTATTTAGTGGCCACCGAGTATCTCATATCCCTTGACACCACTGAAACCTCTGAAGATGCTAATTAACAGATGTATTTACAGTGTAGTAACAGTGTATTTAGTGTATTCAGCAGCTGTTAATGCCCTCACCCTACTGGCAGTTTGATTTCCTGATCAGAAAAACTTTACACCTACAGTTAGCTCCAACACCAGGAGCTACTGCTGAATGCAGCAGCTCATCTCCTGAGCTCTGTTACCAGTTCAGAACAAATGCATATATATTTTTTTAAACAAACTGGTGACAGTAAACTCTCACTCTCTGCTGCCATGCTCAGCCCTGCTGCCCTCCGATCATGAGCTCTGTTACAAGGTCAGAACAAATGTAGTTTTTTTTAAGTAAACAAACTGGTGACAGTAAATTCTTTCTCACTCTCGGCTACCACACTCAGCCCTGCCACCCTCCAATCATGCATTAAGCAACAACAGTTAGCTCCAAACCCCAGAGCTAGTGCTGAATGCAGCAGTTCATCTCCTGATGGAAGACAGAAGCTCTCTCTTCCCTCCTTCAGCCGATCCCCTACTCAATGCAAGAACGAATATCTCCCATTCGTCCCCAGCACAACATACCAACAGTAACCTGCTTCTGTATTTATTTTGTATCAGGTAAAAATCTCCGATCATGCTCAGCAATCCAACTTTGTTCTTGATCGCGCTTCTATCTACATTCCGCAGGTACAGTACAAAGATCCATTTTAGCAGCCGCATTGATGTAATGGACGCCACTTGTAACGGATGATTCACCACATGTCAAACCAGTCCATTGCAAGTGGTGCATACTGTATTAAGTAAAGAGGAATTTACTCTCCAAACTCCTGCATCTATGGGTGGGTTAACTGGGATCCCCAGGGGGAGGAGACAGTATAGCATAGTGGTTAAGGGCACTAAACTGCAAGCCTGGAAACTTGAGTTTGAATCCCATCAGCCCCCCACTTCCATTTTGTGTGACCCTGAGCAAGTCACTTAACTTCCTTGTGCTCCCAGGTCACACCTGGAAACAAGCTGTGGCTTAGTGTGCCCTTTCTGGTTAAACAATTTCCCCTCCCTCCTATTTGAATTCCTATTAGACTATGGTCCATAGTCTCTAACAGTATAGTAATTGTCCCATTACAGGGTAACTAATTGAATATAAACATGTAATTAATACAAGATGATAAATTACCCATATTGAAGGTATGGTCCAGAGGCCTGTTTGTGTCAGCTAAACTGTCTTTAAGTCTAGCAGTTTTATACATGTTATTCAGAAAATTCAAATCATTGTATAATTTCTCAGTTTTCCCACTTTTTATCAGACAGGCACAAAATTAAATTACCCCCTACCCCCCCCACACACACACACAACAAGATAACCACTCTGGCCATACATGGGTACAGTTGGATCTGTTTGAATATGTCCACTCTACTGAACCTGGTCTACGGGGCATAAATGTTTATTAATCTAAGGTTCTGAGCTTCTATGGGACATCTAACATTAAAACCCTCCCTGGTACTAAATCTACTAATGGAGTCAACTGTGAATTCACCAATTTGAAAATAATCCCTATGCCAGAGCAAGGGCCTTCACCTAGTGACCAAAAAGAGGATCCTCCAAATCACTCCTGTGAAGCCTGTATGATATCTTTGTTTGTATGTAACCTAGTGTCTTGAATGAAAACAATATTACAAGGTAGATCCCATTTAATAGAAAAAGCTGTTTCCCTTCTTTGCTGATTTTTGATACTGTAACATTCAAAGAGGCACAACTCACTTTGAAGTTAGATATAAACAGGACGGAAGAAAAGGAGGAAAAAAGGGCACCAGAAATTTTCATTTTTTAGTCTGTCAACCCCATTTTCTGCCTTGCCCTTTTCCTTCATGAGAAGCGAGAGTCTGTGGAGGCCTCATCATCATCAGTCAAGGGATCAAGTTGTGAGGATGCCACAAATGAAACATTAGATTCATCCTCAGTTTCCCCCAGGCTATCTGATCAGCAAGAGCTGTGAAACGGTTCATCACCGGGACCCCTTCAGTCCTCAAAAATGTAGCTTTAGGCTGTCCACTACCACTTCTGCTTCAGGTAAACATTTGAAGTTGTTTGGTCATGGGGTGGATGGGGGAGACATTTCTTGCTTGGAAAGTTAATCCATGTCTTTCCTTAGAATGTGTGGCTATACTAGGAACTGCCACATCTTCTGCAGTTTGGGTATCAGCATGCTGTGCTTGGACCTGTGGTGAATCCATGTCCTGAAATGGTTCAGCTGGTTCTATCAGAGTCCTAGGAGTACTACTATTAGTAGAGAATGCTGTGCTGTGTTCTGTTACTTCCTTCCTCAGTCCTAATGGGTGGATATGAGCAGTAGAAGGAGCTCTGGTCAGGAAAGATCCCCCTATTCGGATATCTGTTTCTGCAACTCTCTATTGTTGTGTGTGGGCCACGTTCACATAATACTCCTGTTCTACTTGTTCCATTGGGTCACTCTTGTTGTGAGATGCTCAGGGACAATTTTCATTGGAATGTCCTTTTCCTTCTCACAGATTGCAGCATACAGGATTCATGCAGTGCATACTTTCATATATCCAATATCAGAGCATAAGGAACTTTTATCTGATGACATGCACCATTTAGATGTGATCTTGATCCGCATCTAAAGCAAGACTTTGGTTTTCCTAAGTAGTAAATGAAACCCCTATTTCTCCCTAGGTAAAAGCAGCTTGGGAGATGCTTAAGTCCATTGTCTTACTGTGGTAATCATACCTTCGTGCACCACTCTCCTGTCCAGATATGCTCAGAATCCAGTATTGAATCAGGATTTCCTGAAACTGTGTATCATGATTTCAGCTAGTATAGGATTGTCTTATATGTAGACCCTTTTGTTTTTAAACAATACTGGTATTGTTTTAAAAGTAGGTTTGGTAAGGGGAATAACAACAAAGGAGGACCATTATAGAGTAATTTCACTTCATGATATCTTTGTCAGAATTTTTCAACACCACTTGCTGTCATGAAACTGACACTGAAAACAGAGCCATCTGACATATGAATAAGAGCATAAATCTCAGTGGCCAGGAAACCTAAACTGCTTTTTAACAGGTTTCTGGCCTCAAACAGTCAGTCTAGAGGTTCTTCTACCCCTTCCCTTCCCCATACTTAATATGGACCGCATTACTTTTTTTGTGCCGGTTCAATAGGGAAATGGAACAACCATGCATATGTTCTCCTGCTATGACCATCTTCTCTGGGTTCCATCTTTGTGGCTGCCTGGAAGGGCCTTGGTCAGAATCTATTGCTTCACCCATACTAGTTATGCTAGGTCTTGTGGAGAGGGTAACATGTGTGTCTTCCACATCTCCTGTGTGTTGCACTGGTACACTTAATATCACTTCCTGCTTCCCTTGTGGCTGTGAGTGGGGCACGTTCCCCTCAGTTTCTCTTTCATTACCATCCTTCAATACTGGGTCTGCAGTACCTATATTCATAGTTTCTACCTCTTCCCTCCCAATTATAGTTGGACCATCCAAGCCTTTCTTCTTGCACAGGATGGCTCCCCACAATATCCACAATATCCTGTGCCCATTTCAATTTGGGATTCTGTGTAAGTTCAAAAGTACAGTTGAAGGTATATCAGTGGAATTTCTAATTGCCTGAGTAGAGGAATTCTTACTGAAGAAGATATCCATCAAAAAACGCTACAGGGGAAACTTATGCAAATAACACATACATTGAAACTATACAAAAACAATCCTGTTCACTTAACAAGTCTTCATGTCACAAGGAACCTCTGACTTCTCACTAATCTAACCATGAGATTCCTTTCCAGTGATTCTGAAATGTGCCCCTGCGCATCCAAGTGACTTCCTTGTCTCTAAGATTTTGCTATTCACATTCAATATTGTGAATTAAAGTTATTAATAATATGTCTTTTTTCAGTAGAACAAACTGACATCTAGTTTGCTAGATATCTCTTTAAACACATGCAAATATAACAAGAGTGGTACTGGAAATCCATTGTGTCCGTGAATGTATATCACCTAAGATCAATTGACTATACGTAATATTCTGAAACTTAGGTTCATTCCACTTTGTCGCCAGTAGTTGCCACAAGGGGCAATATAGGACCACTGAAAGAAAAGATAATTAATTGTTTCTAGTTCGGCCAAACAATTCTGTCTAATTCACAGACTTTCTTCCATACGTGTATGTTCGGCATTGCCGTTCATGTTTAGCCTACCATGAACACACAACCACATCATATCCCACATTTTTGGGAATCCTGTGGTCCAACAATTGTCTTACCACCTCAAAGTGAGAAACACCCTGTTCTGTGTAAACTCTATGTCACAATGGGAATTTAAATCAATAATCTTTTGATATAGCACTTTCCTAGTCTCATTCCATACCATGGCTACAGTTACATTCCAAATCTTTATTTTTTCAAAGCAACTCCGAAAAAATCCAATATTACCATTACCCTGGCTTTTGATGGTCCTTAGAGTTCATTCTTCCCAAGAATGTAAAAAATGTTTGATAAAGATACCAAAAAATTCTAAACCCATCTTCATTTGGGAAAGATTATGGGGCATAGGTTGTAACTAAATAAAAAAAACAATAAAAAAAACACTAAGGTGCTTACCATACCTATACCTTTGTCTTTTATGGAGCAATATGTAATACTTCTTTTAACTGGATTTAACCTACTACCCCATAACACTCTAAAAACCACTGTACAATCTGGCCTCCATCTGTTTTGGAAGGGGAATACAAAACTAACATATAAAAAAATGTGAATCAGAAAAGTTTTAATCATGTAAATTCTTTTTTGCTTGGACATCATCCACTGGCTTCATTTGTTTACCCTCAGATTCGCATTATCTAACTGCAGCTTCCAATTAAAATGTGCCATATCCATACATCCATACCAAATTCCCCAGATTTTTATCTTATCCATGTTACAGGGTATCCCATGAATGACAGAAATATTAAGCGTAGTACTGTCATCCAAAACCCTCCCAGTGTGCTCAGTCAAATTGACCTTGGCGCCTGACATCTGTGAAAATCACTCAAAGTGCTGCAAAGCTTTTTCCCCTGAAGCAGCATCCCTTAACAGTACGCAGACACTGCCCACACAGGAAATGGATTCAAAATGTAATAATGTGGAATTTACAATGGACCCACGTACTGGGTGATCTTGATCCAATGCATGCAGAACTGGATCCAATACAGACAAGTATAGTAAACAGCTCATAGGACAGACCTGTCTGACACACGATTTCAGATACAATTCCTTTCTTCTTATGCCATTAATTATGGGAAGCAAAGTGCCATTCCCATATAAGAATTTTACCCAGTCAATAAATTTCAGTGGGACAACGTATGTTTCCAAAACATGCCATAAGTAGGCATAGTTAACCCTGTCAAAGGCTTTCTCTTGGTCAAGGACCAGAAGTAAGCCTTGTACCTGTCCCAAGGTATTGCGTGTAAACACATCTCACAGTAAAAATAGATTATCCTGAATTCTCCTCTCTATGATGGCACACGTCTGAGTCGGTACTATAAGATTGGACACTGCGTCTGTGAACTGTCTCCCCAAAATCTTCATTAATATCTTGAAGTCCGTATTTAAAAGGCTTAAAGTTCCCCAAGTGTTAAAGTCCGACTTATCTCCACTTTTGTGAATAAAAAACAATATACCCTGTAGCATAGTGTCCCCAGAAGTGTGTTTGGACAACATTTCATTAAACACAGCAGACCTAGGGTCTGCCAGGACATCACAAAATAGTTTATACACTTCGCTAGGTATGCCATCACTGCCAGGAACAGTGTTGGTTTTCAGAGATTTGATGGTTGCTGTTACTTCTTAAGGTGTAATATATGCTACAGGCCCTTAATGTCCTCTGGAAGCTGTGGAATTAGTAAATTCTGCAATAATCTGTCAGGGATAAGCCCTGTGCCATTTTCCTTCCAAAAGACCTCATGTACCCAATCTTCCACTATCTGCCTAATATTCTCCTGTGCAGATCTGATTTGCCCCGTGTCATCTCTTAATTGAGTCTGTGCTCTTTCGTCTATTCTATCTGCACAGCCATCAAAGGGATTGGTTTGCTTTCTTGTACCTTGTATGCCAAATTTTCTTTCCAGTAATAAAGAAGTCATTCTTCTATATTGTATATTTTTCATTTTCTGTTTCACCTATCTGGAATGTGTAGTACGGTACGGTCTGCATACCCATTGGCTCACGCTGTGGACCAATGGGCCTACAGCCCTAACGACGGTGTCAGCCGACGGGCAGCAGGGTGGCAGGCGGGTGGCTGCTGCCACCCGCCGCTGACGGGGAGCGGGCAGTGGGGCTCAGTGGTGGGTGGGGAGGGGTACTGCTAGACCACCAGGGACATTGGTATTATTAAATTTTTTTATTACAAATGCCTGCAATCGGGCAGACAGCGGTCCACTGGACCACCAAGGATATTGGACATATTTCTTAAATGCCCGTGATCAGGTAGACAGCAGTCCACTGGACCACCAGGGATATTGGACAGAAGTCTTTTTTTTTGTACAAATGGCCGCGATCAGGCATGGGGGGGGCCGCCAGGTGCAGCCGGAGCTCTGGTGGCCACCATATAGCAGCTGCCGTGGTTGCACCCTGCAATGTGGCAGCTCACCTGTAGGTGGCCATCAATTGTCTTTTTTGGATCAACTTTGTGCTGGCGCAGGTAGGCTGGGCGCATGCGCCGGCCCCTGCACATCCCAGCTAAATATCGGGCTGTGCAGGATATGCATGGGCACGCTTCACTCTCGCGCTTCGTATTAAGATATTTACTTTGATGCGCTTCCGCACATCGATTTGTGCCATGCACTTTTCCCTTTTGAATATTGCGCCGGGGTGCTTCAGTGAGTTGCGCATGGCGCAACACTGTTGCACCATGCACAACCCTTTTGAATATCTGGGCCCTACAGTATAAACAAGCTTTGGGTCAGGGCCTTTCCTGGTCACCAATTTGTGCATAAGTAAAAAAAAGTCACCTGCCATTATCCATATTTAGTTTGCTTCATCTCTTCACACTAAACATCCAAAACTTAAAATTTAAATACTGTACATTCTCAGGCTTGACTGGGCCTCCTCTGGAACAGTATGGGGCCTCCCTTGGGAGGCTGGCCTCACCATTTGAGAACCACTGTGTTAATGTGATGCTGTGGACATTCCACATGGGAATAATGGCACTGCAGGCAGCAGATAAAAACCAAAGCCAAAGTTCAAGGTCAGTAGTCTTCCCAGCTGCAACATCCACAGCATGACATTATCATTATTACAGCAACGGGAAAATGTAAAAATTAAAAAATATACTATTTTTGGCAGCTATTTACATTGTTATTATTTTCAGAAATGATATAGTTCTCTTCATGGAACCAATGATCTGGAATACTAACTATATCACTGGTTGTATGCAGGACTCTGAGCATGGTCTTGATAGGTCAACAGCTCATGCTTAGCATTCTGTACACAACCCATGACATACTAAAATCTCCAGATTAGGGTTCTAGGAAGAGAACTTTGTAAAATGTTGCCCATAAAAAGAAAACAATTGAAAACACAGTTTTTGACATCCATGTTTATTCACATACAGTTAAATATGGATTGTTTGTAGGCATGAATTTAATTTAGGTAAATAAGAACATTACTAACTGCTGCCAATTAGCACACATTTCTAAGCCCCTTAAAATAACCCGGAGTTTGTAGGGATTTTTCCACTTTCGAAGGGAACTTCTGACAGAATGTTCACATGCTGAATGTGAAAGGTCAGGGTTCATTGACACACCAGTAGTGTGTTCATCAGCTAATTAGCATATCTAGTGTGCCTTTGTACCTGATGCAGACCCCCTAGATATGTGCCGTGATTAGCTGAGTAGGTCTGTACTTACTATAAAGGTTGTCACCAAACTTTCTTGCATGGCTGCAAAAATGTTTCCAACTGTGTGGGGAAAGAGTAGGGGGATACCATGTGAATTGCCCACAGAACCATTCTCAGCCAATCAGTGGACCCTGCGCAGCTGGTCACAGACTCCTTTGACCTCTGCCTGTGTAATAACTACAGGCAGGCAACAAAACGGGGGAGGTCACATTGCTGCAACCTGAAGGGCAGGGGATGGAGAAGATATATTGAATCTATGACTCCCCAAGATACGATGTTGGCCAAGTCAGGGTTGTTATGTTCCTACCTAAATGGAAACATGATGGGGGTGCTGAGACATTGGGGAACTTTCTGGCATAAACCATATCCTTTTAATTCCTCTTGCCACTCCCTGTGCCCAGTCGGTATGCAAGGTGCATAATCATTGTCCATCTACTCCACACCACAGTCTAGGTCCACAATGCAAGCATGAAGAAAACACCACACACACTGCATTACAAGCAGGAACAGTGGTGCTTCATATTTATTCTCAAACAATACTAGCAGAGCAAACCAGGACTGAGGTGCACTCATTCAGACTTGAACCATGGTAGTGTGCTGCAGAAGGACACACAGAAACAGTGAGGCATAACATGTAACAGAAAAATACTTTAACCAATGCAGGTCATGAATGGGTGATTGTGACAGTCTGAAACATAGAAACATAGACTTTGACGGTAGATAAGGACCACTTGGCCCACCCAGTCTGCCCATTTCCCTTCCTATTGGATAAGCTGCAGATTCTAGTTAACCAACAGCCTACTTCCTGCAACCCCCCACGACAATTGCCTTATGTCTGTCCCATGCATGTTTGAATTCCCCCCACTGTTTTAGACCCAACAACCTCCCCAGGAAGGCAGTTCCATGCATCCACCACTCTCTCCGTGAAAAAACATTTCCTCACATACCCCTGAGCCATCCCCCCTCTATCTTTAAATCGTGCCCCCTTGTTCGTACGCATCTCTTTTTCTAAAAGATGCTACCCTCCTGGACTTTGTTGGTTCCCTTGAGGTACTTGAAAGTTTCTATCATGTCCCCCCGTCCCTCCTTTCATCAAGGGTATACATATTAAGCTCTCTCAGTCTCTCTGCATATGGTTTCTGATGCAGAACCTGCACCATTTTAGTTGCCCTCCTCTGGACTGCTTCCATCCTGTCTATGTCTTTACATAGATGGGGTCTCCAAAACTGCACACAGTATTCCAGATGGGGTCTCACTAACTGTCTGTACAGAGGGATAATCACTTCCCTTTTTCTACTTGCGGTGCCCCTTCCTATGCATCCAGGTATCCCCTGGCTCTCCTTACTGACGTCTCCCATTGCTTATCCACCTTTAAGTAATTTGATATGACTACCCCCAAGTCCCTTTCCATTTTTGTTGTTGTTAGTACCTCCTCTGCTATTGTTTACTCTTCTCCTGGGTTTTTGTTTCCCAGGTGCATTACTTTGCACTTCTTTGCATTGAATCTAAGTTGCCATGTGTCTGACCATTCCTCCAACCTTGACAAGTCCCTTCTCATCCTTTCTACCCCTTGTGTATCAACTCTGTTACAGATCTTTGTGTCATCTGCAAAGAGGCATACCTTTCCCTGCAGACCCTCTGCAATGTCACTTATAAAGATGTTAAAGAGTACTGGACCCAGTACTGAGCCCTAAGGTACTCCACTAGTAACCCCCTTTCTTCGGAATGTGTTCCATTCACTATTACCTTCTGTGTCCTGTTGTGCAGCCAGCTTGCTACCCAGGCTACCACCCTGGGACCCACTCCCAGGCTGGCTAACTTGATTATTAGTCTTTTATGCGGGACTGTGTCAAATGCCTTGCTAAAGTCTAGGTAGGCCATATCCACAGCCCTTCCCTGGTCTATTACTTTGGTCAGCCAGTCAAAGAAATCAATTAGATTCATCTGACATGACCTTCCTGTTGTAAATCCATTCTGATTTGGGTCCTGTGCCCCACTGACCTCTAGGTACTCAACAATTCTTTCTTTCTGAAGTGATTCCATCATTTTCCCTATCACTAAGGTCAAACTTACAGGTCTGTAGTTTCCTGCTTCTGCCTTGCTCCCACTTTTGTGAAGGGGAATCACATCTGCCCTCCTCCAGTCCTCAGGTACCACCCCATCCTCCTATGATTTGTTAAAAAGTGTGGTCAGTGGTGTCACTAGGTTCTCCCTTAGTTCTTTTAGGATTCTGGGGTGAATCTCGTCAGGCCCCATTGCTTTGTCTACCGTGAGTTTTAGGAGTTCTTTCAGGGCTCTTTCTTCTGTAAATGAACTGGTGTCAACCCCCCACCCAGAGTACTTCTATTGTCTGGTTTAGGTAACTCCTCCTCATCTTCTTTTGTGAATACTGAGCAAAAGTATTAATTTAGTATCTCTGCCTTTTCACTGTCTCCCTCTGCCCACCTCCCCTCTCCTGTATTAATCTTCACTATTCCTCCCTTAACCTTTCTATGCTCCCTAATGTACCTATAAAAGGTGTTATCCCCCTTCTTAACTGAGTTGGCTATTTTTTCCTCAGTTTGGGCCTTTGCTATTCTGAACATCTTCCCCACTTCTTTCTGCTTTAATTGATACAGTTCCCTGTCGTGCTCCTTCTGTGATTCCTTATACTTTCTGAATGCAACCTTTTTCTCCTTAACCTTCCCTGCCACCTCTTTTGAGAACCATAGTATTTTTTTTACTCCGCTTTGTTTTCTTTATTTGTCCCACACAAAGGCTTGTTGCCTCTATGATAGCAGTTTTGATTTTTCACCATTGTTCTTCCACCCCTCCTTTTTGGCCATTTGGTAGTGCATTCCTCAGGTATTCACCCATTTTGCCAAAGTCGGCCCTTCTAAAGTCCAGTATCCTTGTTTTTGTATGGCTTGTCTCCACGGTTGTGCTTATTGTGAAGCACACTGTGCAGTGGTCACTTGTTCCCAGATGTCTACTGACTTCTAAATTTGTGATCCTCTCTCCATTTGAGAGTACCAGGTCTAGTATTGCTCCCTCCTGAGTGGGTTCCAACACTAGCTGTCTAAGGCCTGCCCCCCTGCAGGGCATCGAGAATGACCCTGCTGTTGGATGGTGCTGCAGTACATGTCATCCAGTTAACATCTGGCATATTCAGGTCCCCCATCAACAGTATCTCCCCTTTTTCAGCCATTTTGAGAATGTCTTCTATCATTTTCTTGTCCGTTTCCTCCCCTTGAGAAGGGGGTCTGTATACAACCCCTGTGCGGATTGTGATGCCATTCCATGTCTCCAAGGTGACCCAGAGTGCCTCTTGTCCTCCCACTTTACTTTTTAGTGATGTAGCTTTGATCCTTTCCCTTATGTATAGAGCTACCCCACCTACTCTTTTACCCTCCCTGTCCCTTCTGTAGACTGTGTACCCCGGTATGTTGACATCCCAGTCATGGTTCTCCGTGTACCATGTTTCCGTGACTGCCACAATATCCAATTTTTCATCTTCCATCAGGGTTACTAGCTCAGGAAGCTTGTTTCCCAGACTACGGGCATTGGTACTCATTGCCCTCCATTTAATGTTGGCTTTATCCTTTTTTCCCCATCCCTGCTCTTATTGCCCTTGTATATTTTTCCTTTACCCCTGTCCTGCCCTCTGTTGAGCTCTGTACCTCAGTGTTTACCTTACTACCTGCCATGTTTTGTGGGGGGAGGCTTGAAATGTCCTGCCTCTTATCGGCACCTCCCCCCTTGGCTAGTTTAAAAGCTTGCCAAGGAAGAATTCAAACCTGTCACTTAGGAGCTTTTTTCCCTTCGTGGACAGATGCAGACCATCATGCCAGTACAGACCTTCATCTCTCCAGGTGTATCCCCAGTCCCCAATGAAGCCAAAGCCCTCTGCTCTGCACCAGTTTTGCAACCATTCATTAAACTGCATGGTGTGCAGTACCCTAGCCTCACCCCTGCCATGGACTGGCAGCATCTCTGAGAAGGTAACCGTGCTTGCTACCTATCTGAGGCCCCTCCCCAACTCCACAAATTCATCCTGCACTGCACTGATTCCATGCCTAGCTAGGTCATTTGTCCCAAGGTGGACAGTGACATCTAGTTCCCTCTCCTGTGATGCTGCTTCTGCAATCATGAGGATTTGCTTCTTGTTCCTCCAAGCCATGGCACCAGGCAGGGACCTTACTTCCCTCTTCTCCTCTCTTCCCCAGTTCTACCCCCATAACAACTGAGTCCCCCATCAGAAGCTGTTTTCTTCCCCTGTGGTGTCCCTTGCCACCCTTTTGTGGGTCTCCCTTGTGGATGGCCTCAGCGTTCTTCTTGGTCTCCACTGAGGGTGCCATCATAGAGGAACCTTACTCTGCCAGACTGGCATATGATTTGTGTAGCGGTACAACTAGGGGTCTTGGCCTCTGTTCCACCACCTGCACCCTCCCAGAACCCACTGTGGTCCAACTGCTCTTCATACTTGGCAACCTCTGAGGCAGTGGTTGTGGCAGTGGTGCTATTTGGGTGGGGGAGGCCTCCTTAGTCCTTGCCAGTTCAGCCTGGAGGTGGGCAATCTCCTCCCTGAGAGCTGACAGTTGCCTGCAAATAAGACAGCAATACAGTTTCCAGAATGTCTCCTGGAAAACTGCTGCCCCACAGCCAGTGCATTGCACCACTCCCCACATGTCCCTCTCCCTTATAATATACAGTATGTAATATATATATATATATATATATATATATATATATATATATATATATATATATATTTTTTTTTTTTTGGTGGTCTGGAAGCCCAATGGTTCATTCCACCTAGGCAAAGTCCTTACTTTAGCATCCATGATGCCAGTTTGCAAGAATATGTCTATACAGCACTCTCACCACCTAAGCCAGGACTGGAGGTCATGCAGACTGAGTGGTAGGGATCCCATGAAAAAAAAGTCCCGCTACCCGGGGACACCAGTTGTACCAGATGTTTCTATTCAATACATGACTGCACAGTCCTCAAGTGTTAAACTGTTCCCAAACTTGTAAGTTCCAGCTGAGGCAACAGCAAGACTCTTGGTTCATGCACCATCACAGTTGAAGGGTACCTGGCCTGCCTGGCTGCTCCTTACTCCCTCTCTAGCGTGATGCCCAGCTTGACTGTAAGATGCCCCTCTAACCTGTGGTGCCCCTTATAAATGTTGTGGCATACAGCAAACCCCTCTGTTCCTACTACTATCCCAGCTGGGAGAGTTCTGGCCATAGCCTACTAAAAGCCCCAAAAGGGGTCCAGGTCTACAGTACTTGTATTTCAGGTGGATGCAGCAGCAGAGCCGCTGACTCTATGAATTAATTCTAGGGAGGGGTACCACTGGATGCCAAGGTGTGCCACAGGGCTGGGGAGTGGATAGAAGGCCATTGGACTGCCAGGGTACCATCATTCAGGTCAAGAGTATTCAAGAACAGGTGACCCAGGAGGGCCCACAAGGTAAGGTGGAGGATAGGATGAGCAGTGTGACGATTTGCAATGGATTTGTAGCATGGCATAGCACCATAAGACTGACCTGATGCCATGAGGTGACTCAGTTGCCAGCATTATCTAGCATGTTTTCCCCCATAAACATCAGACAAGCTGATTTCAAAGGTAACTTGGAGAGTTAGTGAAGCCCACCTATTGAAAACAAAATATTGCATCTCATTGATCCATCCAGCTATCTGCACATTGCAAATTCAAAATAAACAAATGACTGCACCATTGTGCTTGCTGTTAATTCCTAAGTCAATGGTTACCCCTTTTGTGCATGGTTTCCAACCTAACTAAAAGCTGTTGTACCACAGTGCAAAAGTCAGGGAATGTAGCTGTGTCCATCTGTAGTACAACAGCTTTTTTATTTATTGATCTAGTTTTTGTTGACCAGGAAGGAGGACTACACAATTTTTTGCATATTTTCAGCCTCATCCCGGGGGGGGGGGGGATACAGATGGATGCCAACTGAAATTGAACAAGATTTTAAGCTGTAGGTGACATTTTTAGTGAATGGGGGAAATTTGGCCAGGACACCAGGGAAATTCCCTTACTCTTTCAGTAGGAGGCCAGACTTCCTGTGAGCAAGAATGGAGAGCTCAGTAGAGTCTGAGCAGTGCAAGGAGAAGCAGGCCAGGTTTCGGGCCTTTGAACCAGCAGAGGAGCATCAGGAAAATATGAGCGGAGCCCAGGAGGGTGAAAGGGATTTCGAGTCAGATGACTCATGTGAGGAGACCGAATCAGAAAAAGTGGATAGCATTTTATGAACGAATCCAGTGGACATTGTGACAGCAGGAGCACAACTGGAAAAAGAGCTGGATGTGAAAATAACTGTGTTATTCCAGCTGTTAGCAGAGGACGAAGAGAGATACACAAAAAGAAAACTCCCAGAAAAACGAGGGAACCAGCGCAATGAGAGCAATAGTGAGGATGTGATTGCAGGAACAAGTTGTGCCAAAGACAGCAGACGATCGAGCCTTGTAGAAGAACCAGTGAGGCCTTTACCTGCACAAGAAATCATCAGGTAGCCTTTTAGAGATAAGGTTGCACATGTTAGCACACAACAGTGGTCCCCGGAAAAAGCTCTGAAAGAGGCAGGGAGGCAAAAAGCACCAACAGGCAGTTGGATTCCTGATAAGGGCACAACATTTCTGGAGGTAAACAGAGAGGAGGGAAACCAAAGGAGAACGGAGAAGGACCCTATCGCCTAACAGATGTCCTAGGTACAGGACTTAACAAATGAGTTAAAACATGGGTTAAGGCAAATCACTATTGAACAGGCCCAGAAGGGAGAAGTGGTAAAAGAAGATACAAATAAGAAAAATGGGGGACAAGGGGCTACAGACAAAAACGCAGAAAAAAATACAATGACACAGGCTGACAAGGGGAAAGAAAATTGGGAGGGGAGAAGAGATAGAGGTGGGGCTCAGGCAGAAATGGATATGAATCTTGGACAGACTCCTCAGGATAGAGACCAGGGGAATCAAGGTCAGGAGAATAGCAATAATAATATTCAAAATAGGCCCACAGATCCCCAGAACCTGCAAGATCCCCTGGATGAAAACTCAGAAGAGTTACCAAGAGGGAGCCCCCCCCCACCACCTCGTAGGCCCCAACGACCAAGATTTGCAGATCTTTTTTCATCTGTAGTACCAGTTCCCAGAAGAAATGCGGTACGAATAAGGTGCAGGGGAGGATCGGATCATACCCCAGGCAGGGTCTATATGGGAAAAAATTGTTAAAAGATTCAATGCATTTTTTAGCCTCTGAGGTTTATGCCTTAATCCACATATCAGGGGAGGAGTCATTTGACATAAGTTTTAGATATCCCCATGCTCTGGACAGATTTTGGTCAAAATACAACCAATTAAAATTGTCTCCCCTTTGGACCCCTTATATATGTATACCACTGACAAGACCCACAATAAAATTTATCATGGTCATGTTCCGTAATGAGGGGGTACATGTAAGCAACATTGTCTACTGGATACAACATAGATGTGAGGTCTTGAGAGCCCCTGAAGCTGTTATAGACAAGGAATATTTCTGGACTGGGGCATGGAAATTCAGAGTAAAATTGAGACAGGAGGCGGAGGGGACAACGCATTTTCCTAACAGTTGTTTCATCGGAAGGGACAGAGGAATCCTGTTCTATGCAGGACAACCAAAGGCATGTCATAAATGTGGGGATAGATCACATTTAGCAAGTGTATGTGATAAAGTGAGATGTGGCATACTGTATGCAATTAGATGGGTCATGTTAGCATGCAGTGTGCTAACCTTGCAAGGTGTAATCTTTGTGATGACTTTGGCCACATATTTCAAAACTGCCTATGGGCTGCACATAATAAAGCCAGAAATATAAACCAGGATGACATCATAAAAAAGGCTCAACAAATGCAAACGCACCCCCTCATCACACCCCCAAATGAAAATCCCCTTCGCTTTCCCCCAACTAATGGGGTGGCAGGCAGTACGGAGCCACCTACAGAAGAAATGGATGTGGCTGCAGAGACTACCCAAGCAGCTTTAGAGTCTCCAGTACTAACTGATGTACAAGGCCCAAACAAGTCCACCACTCAACAAAGGGAGGAGCCAGGAAGTAGCAAGGTAGGCACAATGGCTGGGGATCAGGCCCGAGAGCCTCATGAGAACATATTGGATAAAAATAAGGAGCAGAACAGAAAACCATCTTCCCCTGAGTGGAAAACTCCATTCCCTAGAAGACGGAGCCTAAGACTGCAAAAAGATACTTTGGTGGAAATTTGACATGGATAATCCATATGATGTTGTGGGTTCCTCTAGTGGGGGGTCGATGAAGCTGGAAGATCTAGACTCTGACACTTCCTCCTTGCACTCCTTACCCTCGAGACTGAAAGGAAAACTCAGGATAAAAGAAAAGAGAAGGTAAAAACGAAAAAGAAAAAATAGGCATGACTTTGAATGGTGGATAGATGAATAACTAAGCATGACTGTGTTTTCCATCATATCCTTAAATGTGCATAGTATAGTAAATGATAACAGAAGAAGAACAGTACTAATGTACTTGCATGATATGAATATTGATGTACATTTTTTACAAGAAACATGGTTTTTCAGTGAAAGATTAAGTGCTCTGGCTAGTAAGGAATGGCTCTGGGGACTGTCATACTGGTCATTTGGGGAAGATAGGACGGATGGGATGGGTATATTATTTACTGGGTCTGGTTTCAAGTTCCAGAAAATAATAGACTTAGTATTGGGGAGATTTTTAATTCTGGATAGGATCTGGAAAGGCAGATCATGCTGCCTCGGTCTTTAACAACTGTCTCACCAAGATCCGGGATTGGATGAGTGTGAGCTGGTTGCGGTTAAACCTTGAAAAAATGGAGGTGTTGGTTGTGGACCCAGGTCATCGGGAGGCAGGTTTACTGACAGGACCACCTTCGGGTCTTTGGCTTAGGGGTGCCCAGTTAACTACCTCAGACCAGGTGCGGAACCTGGGCGTTATATTTGATGACTGCCTGATCCTTAACTCACAGGTGTCGGCAGTTGTCAAAACCTCTTTCTACCATCTGAGGAATATCGCCCAGATGAAGCACCTGGTTCCTTCCAATGATCTTCCAATTTTGGTCCACACCTTCGTTACCTCCTGCCTTGACTACTGCAACGCCTTTTACCTAGGGCTACTGGGGGGTTGATATCCGCCACTTGCAGCTAGTGCAGAATCGTTGACATGGGCTTTGACTGGTGCCAGGACCAGTCATATAATGCCTGTCCTCTGCAGACTGCACTGGCTGCCAGTACAGTGGCAGATCACCTTCAAGGTCGGTTTGCTGACCTATAAGGCCCTACATGACCAGGGACCTACTTACTTACAAGATCTTCTTCACCCCTACTGTCCCCTCGCCCTCTCCAATCCACTGATGAGGGATTGCTAGAGATTCCCAGGGTCCGTTTGAAGGCATCGGGGGCCAGGTCATTCAGTTTCATGGCCCCGACCCTGTGGAATTCTCGATCTCGTCGGGTGCGAGATTGTCTGACCGTCCAAAGTTTTAAAGCAGCCTTGAAAACTTATTTATTTAGCCTAGCTTATCCTGATGTTGACTGGTTTTACCATATTGTTTTATTTTTTAGTGTATTTTAACTATTTATTGTACAAGCACCTTGGTTTTGGAAAGGCGCGTTTTTACAAATAAAGAATGAGTTGAATTGAGAGTTGAGTCAAGCAGGTTTCTTGTGGTGTAAAGCCCTTAGATGAAAGCAGACAGAGTACAACTGTTGGATGAGATTAAACCATTTTTAGCTACTGCAAGAGACACGTACTTAGCAGGGGATTGTAACTGCTGCCTGGATGTCACTGCAAGGAAGGCACAAGGTAAAAAAATTGATTGCGATACAAATGCACTAAACACATGCATTGAGCACGCTAGCCTGGTAGATTGTAGTAAGGAGGCACATCCAAAGATTAATTATTCATTTGTTAAAGGGGCTTTAACATCAAAAATAGATTACATTTTTGTATCCAAGCACATCCAAATTCATATGACAAGAGCCATACCACTGGAGTTCTCAGATCATTTAGCGATTTTTTCAAGGATAGAACCAATAACTGGGGAGGGGTACCGAGGCAAAACAGATGGAGATTAAATACGGACACGATTACATTGCCTGAAGCACACAAGGGAATGTTATATATTTTAATCTATAGAACATCAGCGTTAACACTATATGAGGATCTGGGGAGATGGTGGCTGAACACAAAAGCAGATATCAGGGAATGGTATCAGAAATTTAGGAAGGCAAAAATAAATGAGAAAAATTTAAGCTACATTACACTAAGGACGCAGTTATATAAGTTACTAACTACTTCTTATAACCAAAAAATAGACCTAGGGGAACAAATCAGGAAGGCGACACAAGATATGTTAGAAGTGCAATATAATAGGGCAAATTCTCTGCAGGCAGAACTTAGCTACAGGAAACAAATAACACCTATTAGTGACCCATGTGAGGCCTGCAAAGAAAGAATAAAGACAGTACACTTCTCAGCATTACGGGCTGAGGAGGGGAGGAGGTATGAGGGAATACAGGGTATATTACCGATAGTGGAAAAAGAATTATATGATTTTTCACAAAGTGAAAAACTGGACTTAAATAGAATGGGGGCATATTTAGAGGTGGTGCAGGGCTTGGATCTAGGGAAACAATTTAAAGATTCAGAGGAAACAGAGATACAAGAGGCAGAAATATTACAAGCAATAAAGGCTTTGAAATTAAATATAGCTCCAGGGGCAGATGGGATCCCAAATGAATGGTATAGATTATTTCCAGATATTTTGGCAGTTATTTTGGGGAAGGTCTTTAGATATTTATTAACGAAAGAAACATTGCCAAATGAATTTACCATTGGTTTAGTAATATATCTGTTTAAATCGGGAGACAGAGAAAGTATAGGAAATTGGAGACCAATCTGCTTGTTAAATGCAGATTTTAAAATGTTGGCTTTTATTTTACAAAATCGATTGAAAATTGCAGCTTCTGAGGTCATCCACCCAGTGTAAACTTGTGCCTTACCTGGTAGACACAGCCAGAAAAATCTGTGCATTATAAGAGATGTCATTAATTATTGTGAGGCACAAAGGGTAGCAGGATTCTTATTATTATTGGATCAATGGAAGGCCTTTGATAGAGTGAGTCCTGAGTTTTTATTTAAAACACTAGAAGTATATGGAGTACCTCTAAGATTGAGAGCATGGATTCAAGTACTATACACAAATGCAGTTATAATGTCAAATATAGCAGGTCCACAAGGAAATTGTTCTACAGTTAGGAAAGGGGTGAGGCAGGGATGCCCATTGAGTCCATTATTGTATTTATTTGTTTTAGACCCTTTTATTAGAAAGATTGTGCTCAATCAGGATATACAGGGAATAATGGGATTAACGGAGAGGTCAGAAATAAAAATAACACCATACAGGGATGATGTAAGTATAATGGTTAAGCGTGAAGAAGGGGAGGGACATATCCTCCAGGAAATGGAGGAATATGGAATGGTATCAGGGGCCAGTCTAAATCTGCAGAAAAGCAAAGCCATGGTACTAGGAGGAAGGGTATATGATAAACAGGAGGTGCACAGGATAGAGATTATGACTACACCAATTAAAATTTTGGGAGTGTATTATGGGCCTGGAGACATGGGTAAATTTAATTGGGAAAAATCTTTACAGTTAGGAGAATGGAAACTGGATAAATGGAAAGGGTGGAAGATGTCAAAACAAAAAAGGGTGTATTTCATAAAGCAGTTTTTGATCCCCATATTTCTATAGGAGAGCGCAGTGTTTCCTCTTCCAGTATGTTTAGAAGACAGAATATTGAGAGTATTTGTCCAGCTTTTTGGGGGAAGCCAGCTTAACCCCATGAGAAGGGAGTTAACGTATCTACCAATAAAGAAAGGTGGGGTTGGGATGACAAATCCGGTAGTTTTTTTTCATTGTATGTTTTGGGCTGTAAATATGAAAAACTTGTTTCTGTGCAAACAGAATCTGGCAAGGATTTGTCTAGCCCAAAATATTAAGGATATTTTACTTTTGTGGGAAAACCAGCCGGTCAGATTGACAGGAGGGAAATCAGTACCAGAATATCTAAAAAGTTAATTTCAAAAAATGTTTCAATGGAAGGTTACTAAGCAAATGATTTTACAGAAAACTCAGAAAGATTTGTATCAAGAGGTGGTAAGAAGCTTAGGGCCAAAGGAACCAGAATTTAAACATTGTCGGGCAGGAATGCAATTGGAGGTAATTAAACAGATAACAGACCCAAGAATACCCACTAGAATGTGAGATGTCCAGTAGTTGTGTGCTCATGGGAGAATTAGCGTAAGGGGTAATCATAAACACAAGGCAATAGAGGAGAGAAACTGTTTATATCCAGAATGTGAAAATTAACTAGAAAGCCAGGAGCATTTTTTAACGGAATGTTCGTATTCTATGAAAGCATTGAAATACCTAGCAGTCACATGGAAGATGCCATGGTTGAGGAAGGTGGTGTATAATATGATATCGTTGGGTGGCTTTCTCCAGCTACTGACAAGGTATGAGCCAAGTACTATATGAGTTCTCTTTGTATGTATTAAATTTTATTTATGGCAGAATAGATGCCGATTTGTGTTCCAGCACAAAATGATGACATATCAAACATTCTGTTTACACTGTGAAAATGCCCTATGAGAAGTGTATCGGGGCGACTTGAATGTTCACCCAAGGGCACGGGTTCTGGTGTGGTGGAGGGGTTTTTCTTTCATTGTAAAATACAGATAAATAATTAAGAAACAGAAAAAAATGTAAAGGAGTATTATGTGGGTTTAAGGGAAGGAGTGTGGTGATAAAGAGTCACAGTGTGGGGTTATGGTGATGGGATTTATGATTGGAAAATACTTGTGATGTATGTAATGGAGTTCTTGCAATAAACATTTCCCCTACTCTCATTGGTAGGGGGCACTGTTGCTGACAAGTGCTAACAAGGATCGCCAGTCTTCCCAGGAGTGCAAGCTCTGAGGACATTGGGGAGGTAGAGGAGAGGGTCTCCTCCCCTGCCTCTGACTTGATAGAGACCAGTGGTACTGGTTTACCATCTACTGGAGGAGAAGCGAGCATGCAGGAGTCTGTGGAGCCCTCCACTAATGGTGATGTTTCTATGTCCATTCTAGAATCAGCAGAGTTGCGGCGGTTGCTGCAAGAAAAACAGTGCCAGTATCTGGCCAGGCGCATGGTGTTGGAAACCGCTTTCAGGAGCGGTACTGTGGTCGAACCAGAATTATCGGTAGTCAGGCTGAGTGGAGGAGCAGCAATGGCGGTCATTAGTGAAACATTGTTTGCGGTGGAATCGGACAGTTGCAACACGGGTCCAGGACAGCAGGGAGCCCCTGACCCACAAGGTACTGTGTTGGAAACAAATATTGACGGGGAACACTTTAGTGCTGCATATGGGGAGAGTGAGGCATGTCAGCAGCTGAAGAATGGAGGGATGGTACAGTCTCAGGACACTTGCTCCACTGTTGGGGTAGGGAAGGAAAATGGGGGAAGGGCATCTGTAGGGCCTTGTCCAGCCAAATTCACTATTGGAGTGGCAGGAGGGTCTGTGAAAAAGGGTCCCAGGAAAACAGTCGGTGGAGAGCGCACTGGCAAAAGCAGTGGGAGCACTTCTAATGTGCAGTTTTGGGATACTAGATGGGGTACAGCCACTACTTCTACAACATCAGGATAGTCTCCCCTTGGGTTTGTGAAGCCCTTGAACTGGCTGGCTGGCCCAATCCCCTGATGGGAAGAGATGGGAGGCCAATCACATTGCCATTACAGATAGTCCTGCCATACCCTTAGTAATAGCAGGACTAGAAAATCAGTCAGATCCCATTAACATAGAGATTCCCTCACTACTCACACCTGGGCAAGTCACAGGACAGGGGGCTACTCATGTTTCAAACAGTAGTGTCCCATATGAAATTATGCAGGACATAAGGGCTCTGGAAGAACCAGGGAATGTCCCTTCTGGGCAAGGCTCCTCTGAACCTATGGTCCTAGAAACTTTTACGGAAAGCATTATGACTCCACCAACTCTTGCTGTGGATGAGATGGGGGAGAAGTACATGCTGTTCCAGCACCTACTACTAGTGTTTGGTCCTTAAATGTAAGGGAGAGGCTATTTCCTGAGTCTATACAGCTTGCCTCTGAACCCGCTAAAAGACGCAATGCTGTTTGTCTAAAATACAGGGGTTGCTCCTCTGAGTTGCCTGATCGCCACTATGTGGGCTGCACATTAATCAAGGACAATATGAAGTTCTTTGCGAATGAAGTATACGCACTTATACACATGCCTGGGGACTCACTGTTTGACATCAGTTTTAAGCATCCAGCTGGGCTGGAGCGCTTTTGGAAACAATATCACTTGGTGAAAAACACACCCCTTTGGAGGCCTTTTATAGCAATTCCTTTAACAAAACCGGCTTTTAAGCGTGTCACAGTACTATTCAGGAATGAAAGAGTCAATGTGGCTGACATTACCTTCTGGCTCAAACAAAAATGCAATGTAATTGGTTACCCTGAGCCTATATTGGACAAGGAACACTTTTGGATGGGAGGCTGGAAGTTCAAGGTTATGCTGAAGCAAGTAAATAATGAAACCCAGCATCTTCTAAACTGCTTTTATTGGGTCGAGATATGGGTGTGGTCTTTTACCCAGCCCAGCCCAGGGCATGTTATCGGTGTGGGTACACTGGGCACTTGAGCAATGCCTGTGAGAAACAAAAGTGTGGACTGTGTGGAGTTGTAGGGCATACTAGTGTGCAGTGCCCCAATCCCATGAGGTGCAACTTGTGTGAAGATCAAGGCCACACATTTCGAAACTGCTCCCGGGCATCTCATAATAGCTTGGACCAGGCCCTGTGAGCTGAGCAGGATTTATAGGCTACAATAGCCCAAAAAGAAAGACTAAAATTGATTACAGACCCTGAGCACAGTAGTCCACAATGACCCAGTGCTGCTGCACCTCAGAGAGCTCCTTCACTCAGGCAGCAGCAGTCTGCGGCCCCCCCTCGGCCTCCTGATCAAACAATACCTTCTATCCCAGAGGAGACTGTGATCATGGTTTTGGAGCCTGTAGGGCCTCAGGAGGTGGCGCCTCCTCAGGAGGCACCTAAAGTACAAGTATCAGCTATGGACACTACCACTGTGGAGGAGACAGAGTCTGTATCTGCCTCTGCAGCACAGGATATGCCCCTCCAACACTGTCTGTGGGGACTGGATTCAAAATGGTCACCAGATCTAAGACCACTACAGCTACTCCCATTCCGCTGAAGCCCCCTGACATATCAGACCCCGTGCTGGTTCAGAACTAATATGCAGTGTTGCAAGACCAAGACTGGGCTGCTTCGGAGGAAGAATCTGATGTTTCCTCAGTGGCCTCTTCCCAGGCAGATCATGCCATGGAGAGTTCTAAACCAGGGAAGCTAAGTCAACCAAAAAAAAGAAAAGAAAATGAATTAAGGATTGCTTGCTTATATTTACATGCTAATGTCTTTTTTTTTTCTCCCCTTTATTCTTCTCATGGCTACAGTTAACTTTCTTACATGCAATGTCAACAGTATTAAGGCTGGCACTAGGAGGAATGTTACTTTTTCTATTTTACAGGGGTTACGGTGTGAGGTAGTCTTTCTCCAGGATACTAGATTGCATACTATTCCAGAAATAAATCAGGTTAAAAAGGACTGGAGGTGGGGTTCCCTCTTTGTGGTCAGTGGGAGAAGAACAATGTTCGGACTTTGGTTTTCTGTTTTTTGGGCATGATATTTCTGTGTTGAAAATTATAGATGCTTGTCCAGGGAGGGCCATGGTGGTGGACATTATGTTAAATCATAAACCTATATGATTTATTGATCTATATGCTCCACAACTTAAAGCAGAGAGGACAAAGCTACTACACCAACTAGAGCCCTTCTTGCACAGTTCCAAATTGACCCTATGGGAAGGGGATTTTAACTGTGGTTTAGCTAGACAGGATTGGAGGAGGAAAACCAACAAAGTTTATTGTGATACTAATTTACTTACCACAATTTTCCATCAATCTGGTTATAAAGATATATATATATATGATATTCTGGGGGCTCCACCTAGCCACACCTTTTATAAGCGGTCTATTTTTTCCCATATCATTTTTTTTCATCCCTGACTGCACCCCTATCTCTGATGTTAAGATTGTTCCCTTGGAAACTATGGACTATGTGGCAGTGCAGGTCTCGGTTGCTACAGCTAGTCATGCACAGGCTGATAGGGGTTACTGGCGTATGAATACATCCTTGTTATAGGATGAACCGGTTCAGACTGAGATTGAGGACTTCCTAAATGCACGAATTTCAGTTCAAATACTGTATGATGACCTCCTTGATTGGTGGGAGGATACAAAGCGAGACCTTAAACAACTTATGGTACAACTTTCTCATAGAACAGCAAGCTCTACCTATTACCATTATTTAAAATGGAGAGCCTTTTTTTTAAAGGTCCTCACACAGATGAGGGAAACACGGGCAGATCTGACTGCACAAATTGCTGTAGTGAAGACCAAAATGTTTTCCTTTCAATATGATAGGGAGCATTCACTCCAGATGGAGCAAAAATTCAGGATGCAAGGGTCTAGGTTTCATATTAACCCATATGATAGTCATGCTAACCGACTAAAGCATAGAGTTATGACAGCTTTAAAACAGCCAGATGGCACAGTGACAACAGATATGAACTCTTTAAGAGCAGTTGTTCATAAACATGTGGAGACTAAATTTCAGGGGACTGTAGTTAGACTCCCAATAGCACACCATGCATGGAGACACATCCCCCTAGTCTTTCGGAACAGGAAGTTCATACCTTAAATTAATCCATCTCAGTACAGGAACTTACACAGGCGATAAAATCACTGTCTATACATACTGCGCCTGGCCTGGATTGGATTCCTACTGAATTTTATAAACAGTTTGTGGATGCATTAGCCCCAATATTTTGCAATATTTTTTTAGACATAGCACAGAAAGGTACTTTAAGCACTAGCATGCAGAGGGTGTTATGTTCTTTCTCTATAAAAAGGTTGACCATACGGACATCAAGAACTGGAGACCTCTCAGTCTGCTTAACTCTGACTATAAAATCTTGGCAAAAATCATTACTTTTCGACTGGCACAGGTAGCACAGACTCTCATTTTGGACTCCCAAGCATGTGTAGTTCCAGGCCGGAATACTGCACACAACCTGATGTTTGTCAGGGAGATGGTGGCACAAAGTTTGGAGAAGCAGCCGGATGGGTATCTTCTCTCTCTTGACCAAGAGGCCGCCTTTGACTCTGTCAGGCATGAACATTTGTGGCAGGTGCTGCAAATATATGGGATCCCAGTGGGGTTTATGTCTTTGATTAAAGCTTTGTGTTTGGATGCTCAGATAAGGCCAACGGAAAATGGACATTTGGGACTGGTTATGTATTTGAAGACAGGAGTGCATCAGGGCTGCCCCCTCAACCCATTGTTGTATGTTTTCAGTTTGGACCCCCTTTTAGGGCCATAGAAGCAGACTCACAGGTCATACCTATCACCAGTCAGGTAGGTAGTAGGCTTGGGAAGGTACCCACTTATGCTGATGACTGTGTTGTCATGGTGGCAGATTTGAAGTCAGGGAAGAAGGTTTTAGATTTTTTAGAACAACAATCTCCTGTGATAGGGATGAGAATTAATAAAGCTAAAAGTGTGGCACTAGTAATAGGGAATGCAGGGGTTCCAACCCAGTATGATATACCTACACAGTGAGAGGCAGAGAAGATTCTGAGTATCTATTTTGGACCAGAGAACGCGGCTCATATGAGTTGGAGTGAGAAAATTGAGATGGCACAGCAAAAGGTACAGAAATGGAAGGCCTGGAATATGACCAGGCAGAAATGGATTGTTTTGTTAAGAACCCTTATGGTTCCTATTTTCTTAAATATAGCACACATTTTCCCCTCTCCTTTGATTTACATGCTAAACTAATGAGTATTTTTTTTCAACTGGTATGGGGTAGTAGGCTTAACCCGGTGAAACGTAATCATACATATAGACCCTGGCAGGAGGGGGACCTAAATATGATTCACCCCCAGTGTGTTTTTTTAGTATATTTTTTTTTTATATGCATATAAGACCACTCCTACAGGGGAATGATACTTTTTGGTCTCATACTTTACAACATGGCAACCACAGTTTTTGGAAGCATGAGGTACAGGGAAATGGACAGTTAGAGTAAAAAAATTACCCTTACACGTTTAGTATATACTGAAATATGTTCTGTTTTGGAAAATTGACTGATGTGGGTTTCCAGTCTCTAAATAGGAAACAGTTTTATACCGAGATTCTTACAAGATGTTACTATGCAAAACCTGTGTTTAATGTAGGCCCTCAGGTACAGGTCAAACACATACTAGCTGCTATGCTTGAGAAGCGGATACCTCGTAAGATGGCAGATGTTATGTGGCTTTGGGGGCATGGTAAACTATATGTGAGGGCTAACCATAAGCACAAAGGTGTGGCAGATAGGATGTGACTGCATGTGAACTGCACTAACCAACTGGAAACTATGCAACATTTGTCTTTTGACTGTGCCTTTATTCATTCTTTGTGGCAAAAGTTGGATGCTATGTGGAACACTACCTGTTTTAGGTCTATGGCATATGAGACACTAATTTGGGGTCAACTTTCAGCTGTTTGGCTTAAATGGAACCGAAACACTTTTTATGTAATTTTCGTTTGTTCAAAGTGGGTAATCTGGCAAACTCAATGCCAGTCCTTCTTAAGGGATACTGACGTTTCTATATAAGATGTTATTTTTAGAATACAAGTAGAACTTGATGCAATTCGTCAGTATGAAACTAAGCAAATGGGAGCAGAATTCTGCACCCAGTTATGGAAATATATTGATTGGGTGTGATACATTAGTATGGGTTGGTTTGAAGTTGTGTAATTTTCTTTTTTACTTTTTTTGCCTTCTAAGGTTTACAGGGTTGTTTCCAGAAGGACCTTTCAAAGCAGACTTACACGTGGTCTTCTGGTGTTTTTGTTCTAACAATATACCAGACGATGTATGCAGTTTATTTTTTTCCCCCTTTCTTTCTATGACAAGAGGAAGATGTGTGTTATTTTCATTTTTTTCTTTCTCTCTACAGCTACTAATGTTGATATTGTTTGCCAATTTTTCGTATGTGCTGCGAACATGCTTGTATGTATTCTGTTTTGTTAAAAATTTCTCCTACTCTTTTCAAGAAGTGCCATGTGATCTTTAATGTCCACCTGAACTACCACCAGAACAGGCAGATGAGACCCCAGTTTAACGTCTCATTCAAAAGATGGCACCTCAGGAGTGCAGTACCCCCCCTCATGCTGCACTACAGTGTCAGTATTGGGATTTAACCCAAGTGCCTGAAGTGGGGATCGAACCCACAGCCTTCTGATCTTCCAGTCTAAGAGGCAAGTGCAACCTGCTGAGCCAATAGAATGAAATAGAATGGAAACTCCTGCCTCCTGCCACCTGCCGTTTTAATTTCATTTTCTTCATACACCACAGAACCCAAACCCTTCCCTAGCACAACCTATTCTTTTGTTTCATTATATAAAAAAAAGAAACCTACCCCTCGCCTTGGTGGGTTTTTTAGCAGCTGGATGAGGATGGGTTTGCATTTAAAAAGTTAAGTTTTCTTGGGAAGAAAAAAAGTAGGGTTTTTGTTATTTTATGTGATGAACCATATACTACACAAAATAAGACATACGCAACCATGCAGAACTCTGCTGCATTGCCATTTTGGGGGTCCTGATGACATTATAAACCTCTGAAGCGTCACTCTTGAGATCCCTATGATGTCATCAGAACCCGTTGCTGGAAACACAGCCTCGTTGTGCATGGTTGGCCATGCATTATTTTCTACATCCTGCATGCAGTTTGCTCATAAATGCAATCCTGCAACTCAGTAAAGACCATTAAGATATTATTGAGACTGTAACATCGGGATTTTCAATTTCAGTTTTCGGATTTTTAGTTTTTTTTACTGAAGTAATGCATTTAATGCTGTGAAACTATTTATAGAAAATCAATGAAAAAGACTACCAAGATAATTAAAAATCATGTGTTTTAATTTTTCTTTAGGATCCAAAAGAGTATAAGAAACTAAGTTTAAAATCAGAAAGTGAAATGTTCGAGTTTACCTTAAATGATGGCGTGAATTCTTTCAACTGTAAAGAAACTTTCAATGAAAAGATGGCCTATAGCTTGGCAGTTTACAAAAACAACACACAACTGATTTGCAAACTGGTAAGTAAAACGTTTATTCTGCAGTTAAACAACAAAGTATATAGCATGGCTGACTAAAATCGAAGTGTGTTCATAGTATTAATTGACTTGTAGAAGTTGTACCCCTGAAACATATGACTTATGTATTACAGCTTGAAGATCAGACGACAAAGCCATCAAAAGGACAGGTGTCTGTGAGGTGAGAAATACTTTTTTTTTTTTTTTACTTTGGTCAATTTCAGTTTTTCACTAATCAATCCTTCTGGATTTTAGGGGTTCTAATTACTCTACTCTAAGGACAACCGTTTGTGGTCCATACTTACGCTAAAAGTGAACTCATCACTTTCCAGTGCTATTCCTGTATCTACTTGGATTTGATTTTATGATAAATGAATCTTGCAGGATCTGAGCCCCATAGTCATATGCTGCACATCCATGTACAAAGCAGACCAGTTTACACCAACACATAGAAACACAGAAGCATAGAAGTTGATAGCAGGTAAGGACCGCAAGGCCCATCCAGTCTGCCCATTTCTTTTTCTACCTTATGAATGTGCCATTGGCCTTTGTTCTGTCAATGGCCTATCTACTCATACTCATTTATATTGCTCCCTTATGTCTATCCCATGCCTGTTTGAAGCCCGGCACTGTATTCATATCCACCACTTCCTGAGGTAGGCCATTACAAGCATCCACCACCCTTTCTGTGAAAAAGAACTTCCTCACATTACCCCAAAATCAGCCTACCTCTAATCTCATCCTGTGTCCTCTTGTCCAGCTATTTTTCTTATATTGAAACATGTTAGACTCTTTCACCTTGTTAATGCCCTTAAGATGTTTGAATGTTTTGATCATATCACCTCTCCTCCTCCTTTGCTCTAGGGTATACATATTGAGCTCCGTTAATCTGTCCTCATATGTTTTCTGATGCAGTCCCTGCACCATTTTGGTTGCCCTTCTCTGGACTGCCTCCATTTTGTTAATGTCTTTGTGTAGGTGCGGCCTCCAGTACTGCTTGCAGTACTCCAGATGGGGCCTAACCAGTGTCTTGTAAAGAGGGATTATTACCTCCCTCTTATGACTTGTGATACCCCTACTAATACACCCCAACATCCCTTTAACCTTACCTACTGCTTTAGTGGTCTGCTTGGATGATTTCAGCTCATCTGTGATGATGATGCCTAAGTCTCTTTCTTCCCTTGTGATTGCCAGCATCTCCCCTCCCAACCTATAAGTAGCTTCAGGGTTTCTCTTCCCTATGTGCATGATCTTGCAATTTTTTGTGTTAAACCCCAGTTGCCACTCTTTCGACCATTTTGCCAGTTTATACAGATCTCTTCTCATTCTGCCCACCCCATCTGAATCATCTACTCTGTTGCAGATCTTGGTGTCATCTGCAAACAGACAAACGTTATCCTCCAGTCCATCCGCAATGTCACTGATGAAGATATTGAAGAGGACTGGCTCCAGGACTTATCCCTGAGGTACCCCACTTGTGACTTGCATCTCTTCTGATTGTATACCATATACCATTTACCATCACTCTCTGTTTTCTGCCTGCCAACCAGTTTGCCACCCAGTTGACCAGCCTCTGACCTACCCCAGCCTACCCAGCTTATTATTCAATCTTCTGTGTGAAACAGTATTGAAAGCTTTGCTGAAGTCAAGGTAGGCGACATCAGCTGCACCCCCTTGGTCCACCACTCTTGTTACCCAGTCAAAGAAATCTATGAGATTAGTTTGACAACATCTTCCTGTTGCAAACCCATGCTGTCTTGGATCCTGTGCCCTTATGGATTCCAGGAGTTGCACTATCCTTTCCTTAAGGAGTGCCTCCATAATCTTGCCCACTACTGAGGTAAGACTGACTGGTCTGTAGTTCCCTGCCTCCTCCCTGCTACCACTCTTGTGGAGCGGGATCACATGAGCCCTTCTCCAGTCTTCTGGGACCTCTGCTGTGCTCAGAGACTCACTAAACAGTTCTGATAATGGCTCTGCTAATTCCACCCTTAGCTCCTTTATTACCCTGGGATGTATGCCATCAGGGCCTATTGCCTTGTCTACCCTGAGCTTAGCGAGCTCTTGTAGGACCCTTTCTTTTGTGAAGGGACTTGTGCACACCTCCTTCCCCCGTGTCCATGGTGCTGAGCTGTGGGACCTGCCCTACCTTCTCTTCAGTAAATACTGAGCAGAAGTATCTATTTAGGACAGATGCTTTTCCTTGATCCTCCTCCACACACTCTCCCTTATCCCCTTTGATCTTAGCAATACCCCCTCTGGAGTTTCTCCTTTCACTATAGAAAGTCTTGTCCCCTTCTTTTACTGTTCGTGCTAGTGTTTCCTCCATTTGGGCCTCTGCCTGCCTTACTGCCTTCCCTGCTTCCCTTAGGGAAGTTTAATATGCCTCCCTATCTTCATCCCACTGTGTTCTCTTATAATTCCTGAAGGCCAATCTTTTGGTTCTGATCTTTTCTGCTACTGTTTTTAAGAACCAAATTGGTTTCCTCCTTCTTTTGCTCTTGCTTTTTTCCCTAACACAATGGGATGTTGCTTCAATTATTGCATCCTTAATGCTTGCTCACTTTGCCTGTACCCTCACACCTGTATTTCTTCTTGCCAGGGCTAGCTTAACTCTGTTATGTCTAAGGCTGAAAGAGCCATACTGGAATCCCCCTGCCCCACACCAGCCCTATTTGATTTGCTCCTTGGCCTATGGGATGAGCTATCATAGGTGAGTGGGATCCCTCTTCCCTCCTTCCTATCCTGATTAGCAATAAGCCCCTCCCCATCCAATTTCAGGCACCCCCTCCATCCTGACCTGGTGGACAACCATTTAAATCTATTCTGCCTGACAAGAACTTAGTATCCCAGTTGGAAGCCCAATTGGATTACTACTGAATCCCTGAGCAGTGGATTATGGGATACCATAGACTGCCATATTCCCTCTGAGGGATGGTGTTTCATGAAAAAAATATATACGGGAGTGCCTGCTGATCCCTTTCAGCAGGGCTGATGACAAGTGTTTGTAGGGTCCTATTTGGACCACCTGCATGTGCCCATGGCAGGTAGGTGCATAAGAGTCATAGCTAAGTCTCCACCTGTATAACCTATATGCATGCATGATTTAAAAACAAAGCAAGAAGCTACCACCTAAGGTGCTGCAGATTACCCGGATAACTGAGTGAAGTGCAAGGACAGGAACAGAAAACAGCACACACAACAGCCAATGCAGGTGAAAGGTATTTTATTTTAACTTAACCTAACTGAGAATAATATTGCAATATGTGGCATAACCAAGACCTGGGGAAAAGACAATGACTGGAACGTTGAAATCCAAGGCTACAATAGATTTTACAAAATTGGAAAGAGCGTAGGGGTGGTGGTATAGCCCTGTACATAAAAGAGGAATTCAAAACATATGAGATAAATGACACAGTGGATAATGAAAATGAAGGCATATGGGTGAAAATCAAATTCAAAAATAATAATCTTACAGTGGGCCTAGTTTACTGCTCGCCCAGTCTAACAAATGAACAAAATGTTACTCTGTTAAGAGAAATAGAAGCTAAAGATATCACAGAGGATTATGTCCTTATGGGAGACTTCTATCTCCCAAACATAAACTGGGAAACATTGAAAAGTACAGTATCCTTAGAAAACAAATTTATCGATACATTTATTCAGCAGAACTTGGAGTAGCTGGTTAATCAACCAACAACAGGAACAAATATACTAGATCTAATCTTGACAAACAGGGAGGAAAAATGTCATAAGATTAAGATACTTCCCCCACTCAGAGATTCTGACCACAATATGATTGCTATTTGTAACCCCTCACCCCTGCCTTTTTACCAAATGACAGGTGGCATGCTGTTGGCGCTGGCAGCAAGACCTGGTGGGGACCTGGGTTCGGGGAGGATGAGGTTACCTGGCACAAGGGGACCTAGGTTTGGCTACTCTGCACAGGGGCACCCAAGTCAATCCGAACACAGAAAGCAATAACTGTAATGTCCAGAACCAGGAATGGGATTTTTCACTGTGGCTTTTATTCACAACTAGCTGAACACAACAAAGCATAGATGGACCCCCAGCAGAACTCGTTTACTGATAATGCAGATTAGAGACTACAAGGCGGTCCACTGGAAAAATGAACCATTTCTACTGTTTTCAGGCTCTGGACCCACCAGGCACACAGCCCGGACTTGCACGAGCTTTGGGTACACAGCCCGACTGGCCCGGCTCCCCTGCCGGCCACTTGACTGACGGTCCACTGGAAGAATGAACCCAATTTACTTGTTGTGGCTCCCCACACCACTTAGAGTCTGCGACTCCTAGAGAGATTTCCTTCTTACTTCTTCTGACTCCTATCTCACAAAGAGAATTTTTTACCCTTGTTGTGGCTCCCCACACCACTTAGAGTCTGCGACTCCTAGAGAGATTTTCTTCTTACTTCTTCTGACTCCCATCTCACAAAGAGAATTCTTTACCCTTGTTGTGGCTCCCCACACCACTTAGAGTCTGTGACTCCTAGAGAGATTTTCCCATTTGCGACCCACGTCTGGGTACTTCCCTCATCACTGGCCAAGCGCATGAGGCAAGTAGCAATCACAGCAGAAATCGGTAGAGGTGGACCTGGTCACTAAAGATGGGGGGTGTTCCCACCTCCAGCTCCCACAGCCCATACCTGGCCATTTCTCTGGACAAACTGAAACTTCGAAATGTAGATTAAACGGTGGATAAACTGTCGCACCCCCTCTACAAGATTACTTGAATTCACACAGCACTTTAGCTTTTGACATTACTCCATTTGTTTGTCCTAGTACTATAGGCCTCCCAAATAGTAGTTCAAATCCCAGATTTCTTCACATTTCCCAGGCTGAAGAAACACAATTTTTGCCCTCTCAAATTAGAGCAAATACTCACTCTTTTGTTGCAGGTGCCCCACAGGCGAAGTACAACTCTTCCCACTTTTCAAACACAAACCGAAACTGTAATAGGCAGCTTTCTTTCTTCAGCAGAAATTAGGGGATTGCCCCTGGAATCTACATGGGGCTCTCCACTCCCCCCCAGAGGGAGGGGGGGCACGGAGACCTGGACAGTGGTCTCCACCACTTGAACACTGGACACTGACCTTCTTGCTTCAAAAGGTAAACAGGAACTCCCTTCCTGCTTGAAGGCACTCAGGAGACTGACTTTGAAAACTCCCAACGTTCTATCTCACTCCCTCTGCTGCAGATTCCAATGTGGCTTATGCAGCTGCGACAGTTCTATTGGTGATGTCATCTCTCAGTCTCAGCTGAGACTGAGAACAGAGTGAGACAGTGTGAAACCCATTTAACTGGAGTTTCTGGCTGCCATCCTGCCTACCACTGGGCCTTACTGGGATTCTAAGTAACCCGGGTAACAAGGGGTTACACTCGCCCTTGACCAGGGAAAATGACTGTCCCCAGTCATTATGCACCCAGCCTTAGGCCATCCCACCCTATGTGCTACCTGCGGAGGGGGGTGATTAGGCCCCCTCCTACCATGTGCAAGCACAGGCAGGCAACACTAAGGGCCTAGAGGCCTGTAGCTGACATGTCAGTCTCTACACTATCCACTTACTATGGACACCTAGTGGCTCTGGTAGAACCATCCAGAGCATAGCCCTGATAGATCAGCACTGCAGTCCCTACGGCCATTCAGGACCACAGCCTGTCTATCCCCCCTAACCCTCTAGGGAAAACCTATCTGCCTCTAACATAATATTCCAAAACAAAAACAACCCGGGGACCTCCCCGACCTTGGGCAACCTGCAACCACAACCCATTAAAATACCAATTACTGCCTCCTCCCTAACCCCACAACCAAACCTGTGGAAGGAAAGGGTTAATACAGCAATAACCATAACAATAACACCACAGTACTTTAAATTTCTACACAATAAAGCACTGAACAAGGAACTCCGATGAGCCCCTCCTCCTCTTCTTGTCTTCTCTTCTGTCTTCCCAGGAACACCTGTAAGAAAAAGAAAGACAAAACACACGCTCCTAATCTGCATACACAGTCTATCTAAAACCCCTACCATACAAAACACTGAACAATCCCAAAAAGATTTTTTTAGAAAAAGGTAGAAAAACAGTATTTACATTAAAGCACAATAATGACATTATTTACAATACACATTGGGGGGATGGAGTGCCCTAAAAGTCCCAACTAGTGACCACAAGGCCCAAAGGCTAGTCCAATAAAGAGTCTCTCCTGGGCCGAAGCCCGGTGAAGCACAGTTCTAACAGGCCAAAGTCCCAAAGGGGAGAGTCTTTGCGGACGGTTCACACATTTTGAAGTCTGTAGTGTAGGGTGTGTACTGCAATGTCATAAAGATAGGAAAGTTTGGACTTACCAGCCACTTGTAGTACAAGACTAGGCACCTAATCTGCACCGCAGCCGAAGACTCTCCCTGGCAGCATTTCTTCTGATACAGCTGGGTGGACATCTTCCAGGAACCACAGGAGGGCACATCTGGAAACAGCTGGGCTGATGTCATCAATGGAGACGGAACCTTAGAACAGGAACAAAAGGAAAAACAGCTGGTCCGGACGTCATCCGATTACAGGCGTATGAACAGGAAACAGCTGGGATGGTGTCCTCTCTGGATCTGAAGTCATCTGGTGGGCCAGTGGATGGTTGCTGGACAGGACAGTACACTGTAGACTGATGAATGTGGGGCACCTGAGTCCTGGTTATTAATATTGGCGGATCAATAAGGGCACTTCACAGTCTGGTGTGGCAGTATTGACTACCACTGCTCGGCTCTCCATTTTGTAGGCACGGGCTTAATTGCTGGGAGGTCCTTGCACTGAGACCAATAGTACCGGGGATCTGGGGTTTGAATTATTACCCCGTCTGGACGCACATAATTCACACAGTGGGAGATTTCACGTCCCTCTCCGTCCACCACTCTCACTCTGTCCATAAACAGTGCCCTGCCTCTCTTCCACTAGGTATACTTTTCATGAAACAGTCTATTCTTTACATACTGGTTGGCCCCAGGATGCACATTTTTCATTGCTTCTTCCCAGATCCAGGATTTCCTGCAGTTCTCAATCTCCTCCCAGACTTTTCGAGGAAAGGTAGGAAAGGTCATACCATAGATCTCATTTGCCTTTCTACGAACCAGTCTCTCCTCTTTACTTGCTTTGGTCAATCTGAGACCGCTGGCCTGGCTTGGGGGTGGCCAGTCCTGGTTCTGCCAGCTTCGCATTCTCAAAGAAATTAGAAACGGATCCCTGACTTCTTTCTGCTGTAAAGCCAGGGCAGTGGCATCACCACCTTCTTCAATACATTCCTCCGAGGCAAGATCTTGAGGCTGTATACCTGTTCCTTTCTCACAAGGCCACATAGGTTCCCCCTCATCTTCCTCTTCACTGAGGATCTGAGTCCAGGAGTGAGCAGTCGTTCTCACCCCTGAGACTATCCATTCATCACTAGGCGCGGAGGTCGACACCTCCCATTCAAAGGCCTCCCGCATCTCATCTTCACCTAAGAGACTTGGGCTAGGCCCCCCCACCCAGGGGTCTATTGATGCTTTATCCGAACTTTCTTTCTGGGATCCAGCATCCAAAACTTCAACTTCTGATTCTGTCTCTAACTCTGCACCCTCTAGCTTTGTGCCACACTCCCCCGAGGGACCTTCCTCCACAGGCTCCGCCTGGTGCTGTGTACTGCCAACTGCAGATTCCTGAATTTTTGTCCATGTGGGGGCCAAACGAATTGGAGGCGCTTTATACAAGCCATATTTTTGAAGGCATCCAGCACAGTGAGGAATCATGAAGACGTCCCTTCCAGCATTCAAGCATATTTGGCATACACGCACTGGATAATTAGGAATTGCCACATCAGGAGGCAGTTGCCCTCCATAGCATCACTTTTCAATATCTCTCAGTCTATTTACTGCTGCTGTTACTGCAACCCAGGCATGATCTGGGTAACGAGCTGGTCCTGAGGCCATAACTGCAGAAAAATAAACAAAAGTTCACTGTAACTGAAAGTCCCACTTTAATGAACACACTCTGTAGTTTTAAAATGGCTCCTCTGCTGCTGTGTTTACTTCTACCCCACCCTGTAATGGTGGCAGCACTCCTGTGCATCAACATTTAGAATCTGGGTCAAGCCACTCTTGACCGATTACACCAGCTACTGATAACTTTACTCAAACTGCACAATTTGCTCTGTTCTGGCTTTACACACATTTACAGGATTTTCCTGGACTTTTCACAAGCTGGTAACATTTATCTGACTCACAGTCCTTAAAAGCTTCAGGTTTTAGCTCAGGATTGCCTGCTTTTACTAGTGTTGCATTTGCTACAACCCACAGTCTCTCTGGCTGCAAACTTTAAACTGAGGCTATTTTCACTTCCATGCACACATTCAATGGCTTTACAGACTTGCACTTGCTGGCAGGACTTCACAGAGTCGTTACTTGCAAAGCGACTACACTGCTGCACACACATTTTATATGGCATAGCTGAAAATCACTGATTGAGCAGTTTCTGGACATTTACTTACTGTGATCAGTAGCAACTTCCTGTGATGGGGTAAAACGGCCTGCAGCCAGTTTTTGAAGGCCTCTGAACACAAACGGCAGGCAGTCTTAGCGATCGTCGTTTTAACCACCAAACTCGCTATTTTAACGATCGATTTGCGGGTTGAGCCCGATTTTAAACTCAAAAGTCAATTTTTTGAATGTTTACAGCGCTTTGAGTACTCTGCGACGCTCCTCCACTGCCAGTACACGCACTACACTCTGTCTCCCTCTCAAATGCTGAGGCAGTCTCAGAAGAGCTGGCTGAGGGGCGGGACTAATGGCAATCTGACCAACCACACGACGCCATGAAAATGAGCCTCTTCTTCCTCGTGAGGGCTCCACTCCTCACGGCGATCATCGAGCAGGCAAATTTAAACTGTAAAAGGCACTTTTTTTTTTTTTTTTAACTGACTCCACGGCGGGAGCCCATGTCAACCATGTAACATTGCCATTAACTCTGCAGTCTCTCCATTTACACAGAAAGCATTTCCAACGTCCAGGGCATAATTTCTCTGTTGCCACTCCTAGTCTTCCACACTTTCCTTCACAGAATTCATTTTAAAAGCATTTCAAACATCCAGGGCATAATTTTTCTTTTGCTACCCCTAGTTTTCCACACTTTCCTTCACAAGAATTCACTTTAATAGCATTTCAAACATCCAGGGCATAATTTATCTGCTGCTACCCCTAGTTTTCCACACTTTTATTTACCACAGTTCATTTTTAAAGCTGACATAAACGCTGTAAACAATTTTGATGCAGGACAAGGGCACACTCTTTGGCTTTACAGCTCCTTGGTAAACAGTTGTTATTTTTTAAACAGCAGCACAAGATTCACAGCACACAGCAACACACTAGGGAAATTGCTTCAGCTTTTTGGGCTACCCACTGCCAGATAGCCAAGACGCTAGTCCCCTTGCCCAAGCACCTTCCTTCCCGAACAAATCCAAAGCGGTGCCTCCATTTTTGTAACCCTTCACCCCTGCCTTTTTACCAAATGACAGGTGGCATGCTGTTGGCGCTGGCAGCAATACCTGGTGGGGACCTGGGTTCGGGGAGGATGAGGTTACCTGGCACAAGGAACCTAGGTTTGGCTACTCTGCACAGGGGGCACCAAGTAACCGAACACAGGAAGCAATAACTGTAATGTCCAGAACCAGGAATGGGATTTTTCAGTGTGGCTTTTATTCACAACTAGCTGAACACAACAAAGCATAGATGGACCCCCATGGGGCTACGTTTACTGATAATGCAGATTAGAGACTACAAGGCGGTCCACTGGAAGAATGAACCATTTCTACTGTTTTCAGGCTCTGGACCCACCAGGCACACAGCCCGGACTTGCACGAGCTTTGGGTACACAGCCCGACTGGCCCGGCTCCCCTGCCGGCCACTTGACTGACAGTCCACTGAAAGAATGAACCCAATTTACTTGTTGTGGCTCCCCACACCACTTAGAGTCTGCGACTCCTAGAGAGATTTTCTTCTTACTTCTTCTGACTCCCATCTCACAAAGAGAATTCTTTACCCTTGCTGTGGCTCCCCACACCACTTAGAGTCTACGACTCCTAGAGAGATTTTCCCATTTGCGACCCACGTCTGGGTACTTCCCTCATCACTGGCCAAGCGCATGAGGCGAGTAGCAATCACAGCAGAAATCCGTAGAGGTGGACCTGGTCACTAAAGATGGGGGGTGTTCCCACCTCCAGCTCCCACAGCCCATACCCGGCCATTTCTCTGGACAAACTGAAACTTCTAAATGTAGATTAAATGGTGGATGAACTGTCGCACCCCCTCTACAAGATTACTTGAATTCACACAGCACTTTAGCTTTTGACACTACTCCATTTGTTTGTCCTAGTACTATACAAGATTACTTGAATTCACACAGCACTTTAGCTTTTGACACTACTCCATTTGTTTGTCCTAGTACTATAGGCCTCCCAAATAGTAGTTCAAATCCCAGATTTCTTCACATTTCCCAAGCTGAAGAAACACAATTTTTGCCCTCTCAAATTAGAGCAAACACTCACCCTTTTGCTGCAGGTGCCCCACAGGCGAAGTACAATTCTTCCCACTTTTCAAACACAAACCGAAACTGTAATAGGCAGCTTTCTTTCTTCAGCAGAAATTAGGGGATTGCCCTTGGAATCTACATGGGGATCTCCACTCCCCCCCCCAGAGGGAGGGGGGGCACTGAGACCTGGACAGCGGTCTCCACCACTTGAACACTGGACACTGACCTTCTCTTTCAGAAGGTAAACAGGAACTCCCTTCCTGCTTGAAGGCACACAGGAGACTGACTTTGAAAACTCCCAACGTTCTATCTCACTCCCTCTGCTGCAGATTCCAATGTGGCTTATGCAGCTGCGACAGTTCTATTGGTGATGTCATCTCTCAGTCTCAGCTGAGACTGAGAACAGAGTGAGACAGTGTGAAACCCATTTAACTGGAGTTTCACAAGCTGCCTTCCCTGCCTACCACTAGGTCTTATTGGGATTCTAGTAACCCTGGGTAACAAGGGGTTACATATTCATTATAAAAATGTTACAATACACACTAAAGGAAACACTATAATAAGACTCTTTAATAGAGCTGACTACCATAAAATGAAAAAAAACATTTTGCGAGTTGGAACTGGAAGAAAGATCTAGCAGGCCTAAACCTTGAAAATACATGGCAGAAAATATGTACTGTATGATAAAGAGTGCCCAAAAAGATCTGGAAATAAAACTAGTAACTAGGGTAAAAGATAATAAAAAACAATTCTATAATTATATTTGGACTTAAAAGGGAAAACAACATACCATTGGACCCTTAATAACAGACAAGAGAGTAATATCAGGTGAAGAAGAGATAGCAGAAGAATTAAATAAGTATTTCTTGAGTGCTTATGAATATAGAGACAGTTGTATTAAACCTATGGGGATGGCTAACGACTGTCCTATAGAATTCAATAACACTGAAGTGGAACAAATAATACATTCATTAAAGGCCAATAGTTCACCAGGATCAGATGAAATAACCTCCAGGCTCTTACAGGAATTAAGTACAGAGATTGTTGGACCACTTACAAACCTCCATAATAAATCAACTAACAAAGGAAAAACAATAAAAGAATGGTGTGAGGCAATAGTGACTGCGATTCACAAGGGAGGAAAAAACGATGAGTGTAAAAACTATCATTCCATCAGCCTAACATCGGTAATTGGAAAAATAATGGAAAGACTCTTGCAGGGACTAATAACTGAACATATGAAAAATACAGGTCTGATAGATCACAATCAGGATGGCTTTATTTCTGCTAGATCTTGCTTCACAAATCAAATATATTTCTTTGAGCCCATAAGTGAAGCTTTAGATAAGGGTATCTCAGATGACATAATATTTCTGGACTTTGCTAAAGCATTTGACAAAGTGTCACATTCAACCCTATTAAAGAAACTACACAGGATAGGTCTGAACTCCAGTATTACAAACTGGGTTAATTCCTGGTTGGGGGATCGATACCAGAGGGTGTCTGTTAAAGGACACCTGTCCAATTGGGGTAGTTTTAACCAGTGGAGTCCCACAGGGATCAGTCTTGGGTCCCACACTATTTAACATTTTGGTTGCATCAATGAAAGTCTCAGATAAGGCATGGATATGCAAATACACTGACGGCTGCAAGCTTGGGGAACTTGTTAACTCAACAAACAACAGCGTACTTTTGCAACAGCAGTTAGACAAACTCTTGGACTGGGCAGTGGCAAATAAGATGCAGTTTAATATAGCTTAATGTAAGGTAATGCACCTAGGGAAGAACAACCTAACTGCAAATTATAAATTAGGTACCACCATACTGCAGGCAATGGAAGAAGAAAAAGATCTAGGCACACTAGCGGCAAAAGACCTTAACTTTGATAAGAACATCATAGTTAAAGTTAAGAAATGCCATAAAATTATAGGATCAATCCTGGCTAATATAAAAAGTAGGGAACAGGAAGTACTAATGCCTCTGTACTCTAGTCTTGTACGCCTGCACCTGGAATATTGTTTCCAGTTTAACCTACCACATACAGGGAGAGGCTGTAAACTCGTAGAGGGGGTGCAGAGGAAATTTACCAGGAAGATAAAGCCCCTGAAAAATATAGATTATAATAAAAGACTTAGGACACTGAACCCATTCTCAGCTGGATACAGGCAGACTAGGGGCGACCTGTGCCTAACATATAAAGCAGTAAACAATGAGTACCTTAGGGCAACTGTCAGCTTAACACTGAATGAGGGTAAAGTTAATACAACATGTAATGGGTATTAGATCAAAGGGGACTTAATAAGAACAACTAAGAGAAGCAGTTTCTTTACACAGAGGTTTGTGGGGCCATGGAACAGCCTGCCACCACAGGTAGACTGAAGTGCAAATATCAACATCTTCAAAACCAGACTTGATCAATATATAGGGAAAAAATATGATTTTCACCCATGATTACATGGGAGGTGGGTTTTTTAAAGGGCCATGGTCTGTTGAACTTGTACGACTCCTATGAACCTATGAACTTGCTTCATACATTCAGAGCCAAAACAGTGCCAAAATGCAGGAACAGCTGATCCAAGCATGTCTCATCAGGATATCACCTCACAGCATCATCAGGAGGTGCACTTTGGCAGCATTTTGGCTCTGCATATCTAAAGCAATGCAAAATAAAATATTACCTTTCGCCTGCATTTGCTTTTGATATGTTGTTTTCTGTTCTGGCACTTCCACACTCACGAGTTCCTGAAATCAGTTATAGATGTCTTCAAGCATGCTGCTCATTGAGCACTTACCTCCAACATGCCCCCAACCCTGCCAACTGCTTAGCACAATGGTTGGGGCAGGCCAGGATCAGGATGCAGCAGTGTGTGGCTGGGCAGGGAAGTGATGGTGCATACCATCTTGCTCCTTGGAACGTGTTGGTGCATTCATCACATGAAGTATGCACAATCAGTGAAGTCCAGTAAATCACTATGCTTAAGAAAATATATTTAAGAAAACATGGTACAGAACTGCCAACCATCGTCACTTTCGGCAATGCAGTGAGATGGCAAGCACCACACCACCATGCTTTGCATGAGCCAGGAAACCTTTCCACACACATCACTACTTGACACCTGATGTTCATTGTGCTACTGTGACCACAAACTGGATGATATACAATTTTTAGAAGAAAATAAAAAGAAATGTAGAATGGCTACAGTGGAGCCACACCCAGAATTAATCATCAAACAAAAGAAAAAACAGGGGTCACACAATTCCCAACTGGTGCAAATAAAGCACTGAGACACCAATTGAATACAGAAGAGGTGGCAAATTCCAGTAGTTGTACACATGTTATGTCTAATTAAACAAGGTGTAGCATCTTGGCAAAGAAAATGTCTGCAAACTACCATAAATTGTCTAGAAGATCACAGTAAGACAACCTTTTAAAAAATGGCATGCATGTGGCAAGAACTGGGGTTTGCACAGCCCCTTTCACATGTTTTCTACTGCATGTGTGTAATTCCCAACCCTTTGAAAACTGGGCTCCAGGTTTTGGAAATGGCACATAAAATGCCTTCCAAAACTGCAAACACTTGAAATTACAGTATATTACTAATACCCCATGGATTTTGAGTACCTCCTCAAACCTGATGTTTCACCTTGTAAGTAAGGCTTCCTCAGAGTTTGCGTGTCCCCGCCACTCACTACATTTACAAGGTGTCATTGAAGGCACATGTACTACATTAAGTTCTATGATAGGGACCAGTGAAGAGTGAAATTGCAAAAACAAACATTTTGTGCGTTTTTCACATCATTGCTCCATTTTGATGAATTTTCCCACAGTTTTGAGAACTGAGCACAGTACATTTAAAAGCACAATTCTCACACATAGCACTGTGTTTGACTAAAAATATGCATTCTTGTTTAATTGGCACAAGGTGAATGGTGCCAAAGAGGTCACAGAGTATATGTTATCTCACAAGATGGAAGACATTTTGTGAGCATCATGTGACTTTGTGCAAAATGTACATAGATGGCATAATTTTACCGATTTAGATTTTTAAAAATGCACACTTTTGAAAGTGATTAATAGTCATGTAGGAAAAACTACCATAGTCATTCCAAGTACAGCCTTTTTTGAGAAAATTTGGGAGGGTTTACCTAAGATTCTTGGTTGGCATATACTCAGAATGTTCCGATGTTTGGTCAGCCATTTCTGTGCATTTAAGTGAGAGCTGTTACACAGCAGCTTAGAAATATAGAAACTGATGGCAGATAAGCACTGCTTGGCCCATGCAGTCTGACCCTTTGTTTCCCTCCCTATGCTGTCACTGCAAGCCCTATTGGATCTCTGCCCACCCCCTTCCCTCTAAGATTCCCTTATGTCTATCTCATGCATACTTAAAGCCCACCACTGTTTTCACTCCCACCATCTCTGTTGGTAGACTGTTCCAGGCATCCACCTCTCTTCACTGATGAAGTACTTCCTCACATCTCCCATGAATTTACCCCTTTCCAGCTTCACTGCATGTCCTCTTGTTCTCGTGCATCTTTACTTTGAAAAATATTCCCGTTTTGTACCTTATTTACCCTTATGAGGTATTTATAGGTATCTATTATATCCCCACTCTCCCTTCCCTCTTCAGGGTGTACATATTGAGGTCCTTCAGCCTCTCCTATTAGAGCTTCTGATGGAAACCCAGCACCATTATAGCTGCCCTCCTCTGGACTGCTTTCACTCTGTCTATGTCTTTCCTGACATACAGTCTCCAGAACTGGCCACAGTTCTTCAGGTGGGATTTCACCAGTGATCTATATAGTGGCATCTCTTTTCTTCCTATTCTGTCAAACTTCTTGAAAAGCTGGAAAACTGTCAACTAAGGGAATTTTTGGAGAATCACAACCTACTAAATCTTCTCCAGTCTGGCTTTAGACCAAGTCACAGCATGGTCTCTGCATTAGCCAAGGTTACTAACGATTGGTAAATGGCACTTGACGTGAGGAATCATGTCACTATGCTTTTCCTTGGCTGAAGCAAAGCATTTGATATGGTGGATCACAGTCTGCTACTGACCCTATTACATCACATCGGGCTGGACGATAATGCCCTTAAATGGTTTTCATGCTACCTTGTTGGAAGGCGGCAACAGATGAAGGTGCAGGGTGACCTTTCTCCCTGCAAAATCCTTCTGAGAGGAGTACCTCAGGGCTCAGTTTTGGGCCCTCTATTATTCACAATATACATAAACAATATTGACCACAGCATTACATGTGCCAGTATTCACCTATTTGCAGATGATACTGTGCTTTATGTCTCTCGTCCTATCATTGAATCTGCCTACAGGGATTTACAGCAATAATTTAATATCCTACAGCAAAATCTGCTACATCTGAAACTCCTACTCAGTGCCAAAAAGACAAGTCATGTCCTTCTCCCCATCAACTAATGCGTCTTCCAGATCACATCAGCCTGCCAATATGCATATAGTATCTTTGCAGGGTGAAACCCTGGAAAGAGTGGACAAATTTAAGTATCTAGGCTTCTGGTTGGCCTGTAAGCTCTTGTATATGCCTCATGTTGAAGAAGTCTCCAAAAAGCTAAAACAAAGGCTGGGATTATTCTTCCATATCAAACACTTGCTTACCTACGAAGTAAAACTACGATTAGTAAAAACAACATTCCTTCCACTAATTGACTCTGCTGACTTTCTTTACAGTCATTGCCCCAAAACTGTCCTTACTAAGCTGGATGTCCTGTACCACAGGGCCTTAAGATCTGTGGCCAACTCTCCATTCAAAACATACCACTGCTCACTTTACAACCAGTTCGGCTGGACTTCCTTATCTACCAGAAGATGACGTAATGCCTCCATCTGGACCTTCAAAGCCCTCACTAACAAACTCCCTCTTTACATAGCCAGCCTCTTTAAATCAACACCTTGCACATTCTCAGTTAGGAAATATGATTATATCTCGCTTGCGACCACCTTGGTTAAATCTCGTTTTGGTACCATATCCATTAGCCACGCCTTACCAACCTTGTGGAACTCCCTCCAAAATACCCTAAAATTGACTCGCCTTGTTAGACTATCCTCCTTTAAATCTCTTCTGAAACCTCTGTTGAAGGAAAATTGCCAGTGCTTTGCCTAGTGCCCCCCCCTTTGATATTTTACATGGCACATACCACTATATGTGTCCCTGGCTCTCCCTTCTCCCCTTTCTTTTTTTGTTTTGCACTCTTGTCTGTCTATGCCCTGCTACTCCCTGAGCCTCTCTCCCTTACACCTTCCTTCCCATCCTACTTATCTTCGACTATTCCTACCTCACCGTATGGATCGTGCTCTACCTTCCCCCTTACCTCCTTCCATTCCAGTCGTATTATGCAGTTAGCTGCCTGCATTTACGTAGATATGAAAAATCTGAGTAATCTGACTGTACCTTGTTATGTATTACCCACTGTTTTGTGTGAACTATTGTATAAATCTGTAGTGTTTTCCTTTTATGTATGCTATGTGTGTCCCCCCAGGACCACCTTGCAAACGAGTATCTCAATGGTGTATTTCCTGGTTAAAAATAAAACTGAATTGAATTAAATTGGTAACACCACCTCCCTCCCTCTGCTGGTGATACTCCTCCCTATGCACCACAACATCTCACTGGTGGCCCTACTCACTGCCTTGTTGCACTGCCTCACCACCTAGAGGTCATCAGATATGATTACTCCCAGGTCCCATTCCTGTTTGACTGTCATCGGTAGCTCTTCCCCATATTGTACTCCACCTCTGTTCTTCTGTGCCCTAAGTGCATGATTTTGCACTTTTTTTGCATTGAAATGCAGCTGCCATGCCCTTAACCACTCCTTGAGTTTTCTCAGGTCTCTGCACATTTTTTCCACCCCCTCTGGAGTGTCCACCCTATTGCAAATTTTGTGTCATCCACAAAGAGACAAACCTTGTCTTCCAGCTCATCTGTAATGTCACTTATAACGAGATTAAAAAGGACAGATCCTAGTACTGAGCCATGTGACACCACGTTGGTCACCCTCCATTCCCCAGAGTGAACTCCTTTTACCACCACTCTCTGTCTCGTATACCTTAACTAATTTGTTACCCAGTTTACCACCTTTGCACCCACCCCTAAGGTGCCCAGTTTCCTTATGAGCTTCCTATGTGGAATGGTGTTGAAAACCTTACTGAAATCTCAGTAGGTCATGTCCACTGCCCCACCATGATCTATTTCCCTGCTCACCTAGTCAAAGAAAGATTTGTCTGATATGACCTGACCCTCCCCCAATAAATCCATGTTTTCTCGGGTCTTGTAGCCTGCTGGATTCAAGATACTCTATAATCCTCTCCTTAAAGCAGTGACTCCATTAGCTTCCCCACAACCAGTGTTAGGCTGACTGGCCTATAGTTGCCAGCCTCCTCCCTGCTACCACTTTTGTGAAGTGGGTCTGCATCTGTCCTCCTTCAGTCCTCTGGAACTGCTCCTGCTTCCAGTGAGTTGTTAAAAAGTACTATTACAGGTACCTCCCTGAGCTCTCTCGGTACCCTCAGTTGTACCCCCTTGGGCCCAAAGCTTTGTTTGCTTTTAGATCTGCAAGTCCTTTCCGGACTCTCTCCATTGTAAATGGACTTGTGTCTTCCAGACACATTTTCTAAGGTAGTCAGGTACTCTTGCTAAGATGGCGGCCACGCTGGGCTAGCCGTCGGAAACAGGATTAGAGCTGTGCTTTTGTTTTGAGTTTTTGTTTGAATTTTATTTAGTTTTGTTCTAATTTAGTTTAATTTAGTTTTTTAGTTCAATTTGAGTTTCTCGTTTATCTTTGAAATGTCCATACTGTTATTCAGGTCCGTATATGAGTTCTGTTGTGTTTCTACTAACAGGAAAGTTGGAGTAAATGGACATTTTAGTTTATTGTTCTAGGAATTACTACCTTTGAGCCAGAGGCTCTTTTAAAAAGGTTCCACATCAATTAGGTACAGTACAAAAAAGGTTATATAGATAACACAACAATTTGTGCTGTGTCAAGAGCGAGAAAACATATACAAATACATATCAAATCATTTGTGCAAAAGGACATGAGATATCAATAATCACATTATTATTACAAGAAAGAGGTCATGCCAGATTAGGAGAAACAAATAGGAAAAAGTCCAGAACAGAGAGGGTAAGTGAAAGGTGTGGGAGCAGACAATAGCAGGAGAAAAGGTTTCCAAACATGTCTTTGTCAAATAACGGAACAGGGTGGGTAGTGAGAAAATAGGAGGTTTAATCAGGGCAGTCACAGGAGCTGGAGGTGGCAAGGTGAGAGAACAGCCTTGATTTGAAAATACCTAAGAGGTGGAGGCAGTAATATGAGTGCTGAGGGCATTTAGCCAGCTGGGGCACGATAGGCAAATGATCTTTGTCCCTGAGAAGTCCGGCATCAGGGGACTTGGAGAGGCTGGTGTTCTGATCTTCTGGTAAATGGGTTCTAGCCGGGCATAACAGGTCTTGGATACAAGGTGGAGTGAGGCCCAGAGTGGATTTTTCGCCATCAGGCAGGTGAGTACTTTTATCCGGTCTGAGAGTTGCAACCAACCTGAGTCAGCATAGAGTTCACATGTGTGAGATGCGTCGATGTGCACCAGTGAGCAGCCGACAGGCCTTATTTAGGGATGTTGTAATGCATCAAGTGCTGTAGTAGTGGCAGATCCGTATAACTAAGCCATAGTCAATGACTGAGATGATAGAGGATTGATGGCAATCCTCAGTGCAGAATGGGTAAGGAGCTGTCGGTTCGATACAGAGTCCCAATTCGCTGATTAATATTTTTGCTGTACTATCAATGTGAGTTGCAAGGTTAGGCCTTGATCAAAGTTGATTCCAAGATATTTGAAAATTGGCACTTGTTCAAGGGTATTTCCCAGGTATGTATTAGTGGTGAGTGGGACTTGCCGCTTTTGTTTTGGGGTTAGAGAAGAGCATGGATTTAGTTTTTTGTGGTTTAGAACCAGCTTATGTTCAAGGAACCACATCTCAACTTTGGAAAAAGCATGCTGAAGGTTGAGGCGTAAGAGGTTGGTATCTTTATGAGTGGCAAGAATCACGGCATCATCGGCATAGAGGATTATTTGTTCAGGGCAGGATTTGGGGAGGAAGTTTAGGAAAAGGCTGAAAAGGAGGGGGCCCAGGATGGATCCCTGGGGAACTCCTGAGCGAACCGGTTTTGAGTCTGAGAGAACTCCAGCTACTTTTACAGATTGAGAGCGCTGAGCAAAGTAATTTTACCCAGTCACCAGGACCCTCATGAGAGCCCTAGGGATAGTAGTTGTTTGATAAGTAGGCCATGGTGTACTGTATCAAATGCCTTGGTTAAGTCAATGTAGACTGCTCCAGTTAGGTTTCCTTTGTCCATGGCATTGTGGATTGCTCCTGAGAATCCAAGTAGGGCAGTCGATGTGCTGTGCCCTTTCCTAAATCCATGCTGCTGAGTGCATAGGATGTTGTGCTTTTCCAGGTAGTCTGAAAGTTGGTCCGCCACCAAGCGTTCAAGGGCCTTAGAGAGAGGTGGTAGTATTGATATCGGGCGATAGTTACCAGGCAGTGACTTATCACCACTTTTGTGCACCAGAGTGACAACGGCAGCCTTCCATTTCCTAGGGAATTGGCTGTATCAGAGGGAGAGATTGAACATTTTTGTGAGGGGGAGCAGTACTTCCTTCAGAGTGAGGGACAGAAGTCGCTGCTTGCTCGGGACTTAGAAATGGCCTTCTTTGCATATTTATAGACTTCATGTGCCTTTACTAGTTTGAAATGGAAGGGTGGTTTGGTTGGAGAGGCAGTAGTAGAAGTAGAAATTGGAGGGTCAGCATCAGTGAAGAAATCAGATGAGAGGACACCACTAAAGTCCGTGAAGGTATCATTTAGGGTGTTTGCAATGATCTCTGGGTCTAATGTAGTGGTTCCATCCACATTCATTATTGTAGGAGAGGATTTGGACTGCTGACCCATGATATTTCTTATGTTGTCCCAGAAGGATTTCCCTTCACCCCAGGAGTTGGAGAGGGCATTCTTGAAGTTGGAGCTCTTCATCAAGTGGATCTGTTTAGTACAGTGGTTGCGAGCCTGTTTATACTTTTGGATGTCCGACAGAGTGCCAGTAGCTCTTGCAGTGGCCCAGAGGTGATCCCTACTTTTGAGTTGTGCCAATAGCTTCACTGTTTGATCAATTTTGATCAACGTCTGTGTTCTGTTTACAACTGGAAATAGGTATCACCTGCAGAGTCCCTGATACTGCTGTGGAGAGGAGTGTGGAGAGCAGGGCATGGAGTCCCAGTGGTGGTGCAAGAAGTGAACCGAAATTAAGCGGCGCTTTGACCTGGTGGTAGATGCCGGTGGACTGTGGGGAGGAGTTCCTTCCTGGCCCCGACCCCTACCTGGTGGTGTACTGTGGTGCTGCTGCCATTGGGCGGACGTGTCTGCAGCACTTCCGTTTTCGCCGCTCGGTACCAGGTGTCTAGCCATAGTGGTGAGCGGGTCTAGGAAGAGGTTTTGGGAACTGGGTGGGACCTTCCAGGACAGTCCAATTACCGGTTGTGAACTAGGCGTTTGCACCTGGAGCGCAGTTCCGCTCTGTCACCGACAGATATGAGGAATCCGGTGGAGCGGTGAAATGGAATTTTGGTTTCCTGAGCACCCTGGCTTGTTCTCCTGTTCTCCAACTTGGATTTCTCAGTGAGTTTTGTTTTCAGCTGCAGACTGTGTGACTCTGGAGTACTTTTCTGGGATCTAAGATCACTGTAATATGCTGGGGCTCTGTTGATTCTCAAGTGGAGGTGAGAGCCCATGAGAGAAATTGAACAGTGCTATTATTCCCTAGAGGTGTGAGCTCCTGGGCACATTCTGTGACTGACAAGAATGGTTCGCCATTCTTTGTTCTTTGAACTGGTTTCCACTCATGAGAGGGGTGAGTTACCCTTTGGCTAACCTTGTGCTCTGATTAACTTGTGACTCTGGGATCTTTAATGCCTTAGCCCTTAGACTCCGGGATTTTTAACTCCTTAGTCCTTGTTGCAAACAGGCAGTTTGAGCACCTTTTTCTTTGCATTGTAAAATTTAGGGCTCATCTATTCGGACTTGGACTATTTGCCAGTTAACTTTAGCTAAGTAGTTTCCTTTTGGAAAGAGTATTCTCCTTTCAGCATATTTGCACTGTGTTGAGATCTTTCCATTGTAGGGGAGGGTTGATAGTATTTAGGCATTTTAAAATACAGTATTTGGATGGGTTAGTTTGGGGTAGGGGTAGGTCGTGTTTTGAGTTACTAGTGTATGTGTGGGTGTATGGGAGGAGTGTGTGGCGTAGAGTGGGTTTGTGGGTTGTGTTTTGGGACAGGGTTTATGTAATTGGCAGGGATGTGTCTGGGAAGTTATGAGGGCCTGGGGCGGGCTAGGATAGTGTATGGGGCCCCCCAGCTGTACGATCTATGGCCTTTTGTGAGCCTCTCAGTGTCTGCTAGTACAGCTAGGTGCTGTAAAGAGGTTGGAATAGGGAGGAACCATGTGACTCGTCTTGGCTGGGGTGCCCCATGCACTGCGGTCAGTGATAGGATTGGGGTAGTGAGGTGTAGAAGGCGCCTTAGGGTTAGACAGGTTCTGGAGAGAGGCCAGACGTGCTTTAGTTCCCATCACTAGGGTTTCCACCAGACCGAGTGGGCAGGTAGCCAGAGGGACTGCACTATCCACCAATCCCCTGAGGGTGGTGCTGTGCAATGCCAGATCAGTCAGAAACAAGACTGCAATTATAGCTGACTTGGTTTCTTCTGCCGATCTGGCTTGCATTACAGAGACCTGGATTGGTGACGATGCTGGCCCGGTTTTAGAAGCTGCCGTCCCATCCAGATATACTGTGGTGCACTGCCACAGAGTGGAATGCAGGGATTGGGGGGGTAGCTATCTGTTTTAGATCCGAACTAGGCTTCGCCCTGCACCCAGTGAGAGCACCATATTCATTTGAATGTGTGGCCATCCATGGGGGTCCGGGCGCAGGTTGCCTGATTTTTTTGATTTACCGCCCCTCTGGGGCTGTGGGAGACTTTCTGCAGGAGGTGGCCAATTTTGTGGTCGGTGAGACGTTGGAGACCCCCAGATGTTTAGTGCTGGGAGACTTCAACGTCTGGGCCGACGACGAATCTTCACGGCTAGGTTCCAACTTCCTCCAGACAATGTCTTCCTTGGGCTTTGCACATGGTGTTTCCTCCGTAACTCATCTGGGTGGCCACATGTTGGATCTGGTGTTCTCACTGGGGCTTGAGATTAATTGTCTCAGGACTGATCAGGTTGTTTGGTCTGATCATTACATGGTGAAGTTCTCGTTCTGGGCCCTCCCCCTGCAGAGTTGGCCAGCTATCGCCCTTTGCGGGGGTTGACCCCTGAGGGTTTTCTGGTTGTGGCTGACCTATCTAGTGTGGATAATGCATGCATTGGGTGTGTGTGTGTGTATGGCAGTGGATGCCCATAATAAGGTGCTTGCTGGTGCACTAGACTCCCTCACACCAGTCTGTGTACGACCCAGGCCTTCTCACTTGAGGTCCCTTTGCTATGATGGTGAGCTCAAAGGGATGAAGACCTTGGGTCAGAGACTAGAGTGCTGCTGGCAGAAGTACAGCCTGGAGGTGGACAAACTGGCCCTGCATGCGCACTACGGTGCATACTAGGGAGCAATCAACCATAAGAAGGCAGAATTCCTGTCCAGGGAGATTGCTTCTGGGAGGAACCGACCAGCCATGCTCTTTTGGACCATGGACAGGCTCCTACATCCTTCCTGTCTACAGCCAAAGGTAGCTTTTTCTAAAGCATTGTGAGAAGAGTTTGCTCGGTTCTTCTCGGACAGGGTGTCTGCCATCAGGCAGGGGCGTTCCGCCAGTGGGTCAAAGTTTGGCTGACAGTGGTTGCCGTGGGTGACCGGAGAGCTGTCCGCCTGGTTGGGATGAGTTTAGACCGGTGGAGGTGGATGAGGTCATTGAGATTGCTTCCAAGCTTCGGCACACCATTTGTGAACTGGACCCGGTTTCTTAATGAGATGTGTTGACTCCGTTGACCCGGTGTTTGCCTTGATCATCCAGTATTCCTTGTCGGAGGGGATCTTTCCTGATGTCTTGAAGGAGGCATTGGTGAGACCCTTTCTGAAAAAAACATCACTGGACCCTGAGATCAAGGCAAATTACTGTTCTATCTCCAATCTTCCATTTTTGGGAAAGATTGTGGAGAAAGAGGTGGCACTTCAGCTTGAGAAGCATCTCGTGGCCCATGATCTATACGAGCTGCTCCAGTCTGGGTTTCGTGCAAGGCATAGCACAGAAACTGCACTGGTTTGGGTACATAATGACCTCCTTAGGGTGAGAGATCGAGGGAAGGGGATAATTCTTGTTCTCCTTGATCCCTCTTCAGTGTTTGACACAGTCAACCATCGAGTGTTACTTGACAGCTGAAGGGAATTCTGCGGACTTGCCGGCGCAGTCATCTGCTGGTTTGAGTCCTTTCTATCAAACAGGAGGCAGAGGGTAGTGATGGGTAATTTCTCCTCCTCCCCTGGCCACCTGTCATGTGGGGTTCCCTAGGGCTCGGTCTTGTCGCCGATGTTGTTTGCCATGTATATGCTACCCCTGGGAGAGCTCATTAGGAAGTACAGTCTGGATTTTTATTGCTATGCTGATGATACCCAGCTGTATTTTCCTTTGCCCCTGGAACATCTCATGCAGTGGAAGTGCTTAATAGCTGCCTCACTGAAATTAGTGACTGGATGGCCCCCAGCTGGTTGCGACTGAACCCAGATAAGACGGAGGTACTGGTGGTGGAGTCGCACAGAGGGCATGATAGGTTGGCCTCTGGTACAGAGACAGGGCTTTCTCTTGGCTCTGTACCATTGAAGGTCTCCTCTAGGGTGCAGGATCTGGGCGTTATTCTGGACAGTGGATTGACACTTGAGTTCAGGGTGTCTTCCACTGTCCGTACTAGTTTTTATCATCTGAGGAATATTGTCAGGATAAAGCCCATATTTCCGCCACAGGACCTCCCCACCTTAGTACATGCCTTCGTGACATCCAGGTTGGACTACTGTAATGCGCTCTATCTCAGGGTCTCTGGAGGTACCCTGCGCTGACTGCAGCTGGTGCAGAATGCAGCGGCAAGGTTGTTGACAGGACAGTCTAAGTACTGTCATATCACTCCAGTCCTGCGTCAACTGCACTGGCTGCCAGTTAGGTGGAGGGTCCTCTTTAAGGTGGGTCTACTCACCTTTAAGGCCCTACATGGCCTGGCCCCTGGTTACCTGAAGGACCTTCTCATTCCTGCTGTCTCGGCCCACTCCCTCTTCTCCTCCTCTAGGAGCCTTCTTGCGATTCCCAGGCCAAGGTTAAAAACAGCAGGCGACAGAGCATTTAGTGTCGCCGCTCCCATCCTGTGGAATTTGCTTACTCCAGCTGTTAGGGAGGCCCCTTCTGTGGCGGTATTTAAGGCCCGACTCAAGGCCTTCTTGTATAATCAGGCCTTCCCAGACTGTGTCCTATAGTCCTTACTGTTTTAGAACCTATGTTTAGGTTAGCCCTGGCCCTTTAGACATTGGCTGTTATTGCCTAAGTTACTACATATGTATACATTTTGTTTTGGTTGATGTATTGTGTTATGTCTGAGATATTGTTATGTATTCTATTTTATAATGTATAGTATTTATATTTTTAAATGTTCGGCACCTAGAGCCTCCAGGATGGGCGTCTCTTAAATAAAACTTGCCTTGCCTTACCACCCCCCGCCCCGTGCCCCTGTTGCTTTTATGTTGCCACCCCTCCCTCCTCTGTGAAGACTGAACAAAAGTATTTCTTCAGGACATTTACTTTTTCCTGATCCTCCACTGCACAGTCACTACCTGCCCTTCTTAACCTTACAATCCCTTCACTAGTCTTCCTTTTTTTCACTTATACCTAAAAAATGTCTTGTCCCCTTTTATTTCCCCCTAAGCTATTCTTTCCTCAGTCTGCGCCTTTGTGCTCCTCACCACTGGCCTCCATCTACTTCTCCTGACACACCTCCCCATCCATTTCCCTCTGCATCACTTTATACCTCCTGAAAGCTACTATTTAAGCCTTTACCTTTTTATCCTTCTCCTTTGAGAACCATACCAATAAAAAGAAATCAACCACTCTGACACAATAAAGCTGCTACTACTACATTCCAATGTACCACTTGTAGCAAGAAAAAAAGAAAAAACTCTTTGTACCACATCTGTTTTTTGATATATTAAACAACATTCTTGCTAAAACGTAAGTGTGCTCTGCTTTTTATTTTTCTTCCTTTGAGAACCACAACAGTCTCTTTTTCCTCTTGTTTTTGCTCTCTTCTTTTGATGCCTTCACTGTTCCTTCCCTTAGCTTAGCACGCTGTTCCTCCACCCAACCCAGGTCATCTGCCCCCCCCCCCCCGGTTACATCATCTAAGGCTTTCACCCATTTATTTTTTTTTACATCTGCCCTCCTGAAGTCCAGGACCCTCATCCTTGTGTGGTTCGCTTCCACTGCCATCCTTATGTTGAACCACACTGTACAGTGATCACTGGTCCCCATGTGGCCTCCCACCTTGACATCTGAAGTACTGTCCCTGTTAGTAATCACCAGATCCAGTATTGTCCCATCTCGAGTGTGCCCACTGACTTGTTGCCTGAGAAATGCTCCCTGTAAAGAGTCCAGAATGTCCCTGCTTCTAGCTGAAGCTGTGGCTGGGAGACTCCAATCTGCATCCAGCAGACTGAAGTCCCCCGCCAGCAGCACCTCCTCTTTTCAAACCCCAGGAATACCTCACTATGCTTAACAACTGCAAATCATTCCTCAGGGATAAGCCGCTTCAGAGTCTAGAATGTTATGCATATTATGGAGTCTTACAATGAAATTCAAAACTCTGCACTGTGGTCACACTCGTGCCTGCTCTCTAACATCAGATTTATTTCTCCTCCAAAGGAAGAAATCACCCCACAGTCATCTTCAGTACTTCAGCGCTGTGTACCAGTTATTTTTTTTCTGATTACTGAGTTTTTAGTATTTTAGTTACTTTTTCAGTTACTTTGCATTAGTTAGTGTGTTTTTTATTGGGTTCTGGTGAATTTTTTCTTGTTTTTCCCCAGTTCCTTGTCAGTTCCCAGGAACTGAAGAAAAAGCCTCTGAGTCACGGTTCCCACTTTCAGGGAGCCACACTAGTTTAGAACACAAACAGAATTTCTTTATTTGGCTTGTTTTTCTTTTAAAAAAAACACTGGGCTAGATTTTCAAAGCCTCCAGGGACTAAGTCCCACTACATAGCCAATGCTGTGGGATGAAACATAGAAACATAGACTTTGATGACAGATAAGGACTGTTTGGCCCACCTAGTCTGTCCATTTGCTTAGCTACTGGATAAGCTGCAGCTCCTAGTTAACCAACAGCCTATTTCTTCCTACCCCCCACAAGAATTGCCTTGTCTGTACCATGCATTCTTGAATTGTCCCACAGTTTTAGACCCCACAACCTCCTCAGGAAGGTGGTTCCATGTGTCCACCACCCTCTCTGTGAAAACATACTTCCTCACTTTGCCCCTGAGCCGTCCCCCCTCTATCTTCAAATTGTGTCCCCTTGTTCTTGCACATCTCTTTTTCTGAAAGATGCTACCCTCTTGGACTTTGATGATTCCACTGAGATACTTAAAAGTTTCAATCATGCCCCCTCCCCTTTCCTCAAGGGTATACATATTAAACTCCTTTAGTCTGTCCTCGTATGGCTTCTGTTGCAGACACTGCACCATTTTAATTGCCCTTCTCTGGACTGCCTCCATGATGTCTATGTCCTTGCGGAGATGGGGTCTCCAGACCTGGACACAGTACTCCAGATGGGGTCTCACCAACTGTCTGTACAGAGGAATAACAACTTTCTGTTTTCTGCTGGTGATGCCTCTCCCTACACATCCCAGTACCACCCCCAGCCCTCCCTACTGCCTTCTCACATTGCTTGCTAACCTTAAGATCAGCTGATATGATTACCCCCAGGTCCCTTTCCATTTTTATTGTTGTTACTACCTCCCTCCCCACATTGTGTACTCGTCCCCTGGGTTTTTGTCTCCCAGGTGCATTATTTTGCACTTCTTTGCATTGAATCCAAGCTGCCATACTTCTGACCATTCCTCCAACCTTGCCAAGTCCATTCTTATCCTTTCCACCCCCCTTGTGTATCAACCCTGTTGCAGATCTTTGTGTCATCTGCAAAGAGGCATACTTTTCCTTCCTGTCCCTCTGCAATGCCACTTATAAAAACATTAAAAAGGACTGGACCCAGTACTAAACCCTGCAGTACCCCACTAGTAACCCTCCTTTCTTCAGATTGGACTCTGTTTACTATTACCTTCTGTGTCCTGTTGTCCAGCCAATGTTTTACCCAGGCTACCACCCTGAGACCCACTCCCAGGCTGGCTAATTTGTTTATTAATCTTTTATGTGGGACTGTGTCAAATGCCTTGCTAAAGTCTAGGTAGGCCATATCCACAGCCCCTCCCTGGTCTGCCACTTCAGTCACCCAGTCAAAGAAATTGATTAGATTCTTCTGACATGACCTTCCCACTGTGAATCCATGCTGCCTTGGGTCCTGTGCCCCACTTGCCTCTAGGTACTCAACAGTTCTTTCTTTCAGAAGTGATTCCATCATTTTCCCTACCACAGGTGTCAAACTGACAGGTATGTAGTTTCCTGCCTCTGTCTTGCTCCCACTTTTGTGAAGGAGAATCACATCCACCCTCCTCCAGTACTCAGGTATCACACCATCCTCCCATGATTTGTTGAAAAGGATAGTCAGTGGTGTTACTAATTCGCCCCTTAATTCTTTTAGAATTCTGGGGTGAATCCCATCAGGCCCCATTGCTTTGTCCACCTTCAATTTTAGGAGTTCTTTCAGAACCCTTTCTTCTGTGAAAGGACTGGGATCAACCCCCCTATTCAGAGTGCTTCTGTTACTTGGATTAGGTACCTCTCCCTCCTCCCCTTTTGTGAATACTGAGCAGAAGTATTCATTCAATATCCTTGCTTTTTCACTGTCCCTCTCTGCCCACCCACCGTCCATTCTATTCAGCCTCACTATCTCTCCCTGTTACTTTCTACACTCCCTAATGTACCCATAAAAGGTTGCATCCCCTTCTTAACCGAGTTGGCTATCTTTTCCTCAGTTTGGGTCTTTGCTATTCTGACTGCCTTCCCTGCTTCCTTCTGCCTTAACTGGTACTGTTCTCTGTCCTGCTCTTTCTGTGTTCCCTCATACTTCCTGAATGCTATCTTTTTCTCCCTAACCTTCCCATCACCTCTTTAGAGAACCATAGTGGCTTTTTCTTTCATTTTGATTTGTTTATTTGCTCCACACAAAGGCTTGTTGCCTCTGTGATGGCAGTTTTGATGTTTCCCCATTGTTGCTCCACCCCTCCTTCTTGCCTGTTTGCTAGTGCTTTTCTAATGTACTCTCCCATTTTGACAAAGTCAGCCCTCCTGAAGTCCAATACCCTCACTTTTGTAAGGTTTGACTCTGCAGCTGAGTTTATCGTGAACCACACTGTTTGGTGGTCACTTGTTCCCAGATGGTTACCCATCTCTGCACCTATGGAGTTTGACATTTTCAGCCAGTGCAGCTGCAGGTGATGTTACACCTGGCCCCACCAGGCATAACTTTTCCCTGCAGCTGTACCACCAAAAACTGGGCTGCAAGCTGCCGTAATTCATGGAGCCAGCTATAAACCAGCTTCACCTGTGAAAATATCATGGCTGTGGGAGAAACTGTAGCTCCACAAGTGGAAATCCAGTTACGCCAGTTTTTTTTTTTTCCCACAGCTGCGGACATATCAGAGGCTTTGAAAATCTAGCCACATTTTTTTTGCAGTTTTCCTTTTTTTTCAAGAAACTGAACTGCAATCTTTTACTTTTGGGACCCAAAGCATGTTGGGTAATCAGTTATTCTCCCAAAAAGAGAACAGGACCTAGATGCTTTAAAAATTGTGAAAATTGTTTTCAGATCCTGGCTAAGGCAGACAGCCACGAGCTGTGTTTGAGGTGGTAGGTCCAGATCATGACTTTGCCAATTGTGAATTCTGTATTAAGTTTTGCCCTAACACACAACAGAAAGGGACTAAAAAATAGACGATATGATGGCTTCTCAGTCTGCCTCTGTGTCACAGAAAGGCTCAGAAGACGGTCCAGCCACTCAAAGTAAGCAGAAGGACAAGACTGCTAGAGATGGTTCAGAGATGAGGATGTCTAAATGGGGGAAACCTGATTCAGTAAGAGTAAGATAGCCACTGAGCAGACACCGGAGATGGTGCCTACCAAGAACAAATACAAAAAAGCATGTCACTGCCCAAGGAGACGTCAGTGGAGAAAAATAAGAAGCCCTCAACTGAGGACATGACTAAGGCATGGCAATTCCTTCAGGCCTTCCAGGCTGTGGGGGCCTTCATGGGCATGCCTCTCCCCCATCACCCAGCTTCAGTGCCTGTTCCAGTGCCTGCGGAGGAGGAGGAAGCTGAGTTTTATTGTGATGAGGAAGAGGAAGAAGGAGGACCCATAGAACCTGAGCAGGAGTTTGGTTCCCCTCTTCTTGCACCTGATGATTTTACCTCACACTATTCCTTTGTGAAGCAAATGGTCAATACCCTCAATCTCTCTACACATGAGACTGCCAAGAACGAGGATGAGGTAGAATTTCAAAGCCCAATGGGGTTAGCTCCCACTCAGAGATTATCACTCCCTATCCACAAATCCCTTTAAAAGCTACCTGCAGAGTCCAAATTGTACCTCACCGAGAGTACTAGCTCTAGTTCTGTTCCCTTATAGATGCGCTCCTTACTATGAAAATGACTCCTGTGTTGACAAGACAGATTTCTAACAGATGGGTATTACACTCCCTCATAATTTTACACAAAATTAGATCTTTGTCGCAAACCCTGAATGAAATAGGCCCTCTTACCTTAATCACAGGGGGATCTCAATTTTCAGCTAAAAATTGTAGACAAGGGTTTTACAAGGTGGAAAGTACATGCACTCACACAATATGAACAACTCTTGGAAGGAGACCATTGTGTTTTATTCCAGCATCTCCAAATGAAGTACTCTTTGACTGGAGTGGATTTCTACCATTTTTTACAGGCACAAAGCTACTTACTGAAGCCAGTAGAGAGCAACACATCAAAAGGGACAAAACTCCCTGGGAAGAATTTCTCTATTGGTCCACTATTCTCAGGAACAGATCTAGATATATATCCATGATGTATAATCTGCTTTTTTTTTTTTTTGAAATCCACTCCAGTCAAAGAATACTTCATTTGGAGGTGCTGGAATAAAACACAATGGTCTCCTTCCAAGAGTTGTTCATATTGTGTGAGTGCATGTACGTCCCAGGCTACAGACCTGTAAGTTTGACCTCAGTGGTAGGGAAAATGATGGAATCACTTCTGAAAGAAAGAATTGAGTACCTAGAGGCCAGCGGGGCACAGGACCCAAAGCAGAATGGATTTACAACAGGAAGGTCATGTCAGACGAATCTAATTGATTTCTTTGACTGGGTGACCAAAGTAATAGACCAGGGAGGGGCTGTGGATATGGCCTACCTAGATTTTAGCAAGGCATTTGACACAGTCCCGCACAAAAGACTAATAATCAAGTTATCCAGCCTGGGAGTGGGTTCCAGGGTGGCAGCCTGGGTAGCAAATTGGCTGCACAACAGGACACAGAAGGTGATAGTGAATGGAACACATTCCGAAGAAAAGAGGGTTACTAGTGGAGTACCTCAGGGCTCAGTACTGGGTCCAGTCCTCTTTAACATCTTTATAGGTGACATTGCAGAGGGTCTGGAGGGAAAGGTATGCCTCTTTGCAGGTGACACAAAGATCTGTAACAGAGTTGATACACAAGGGGGTAGAAAGGATGAGAAGGGACTTGGCAAGGTTGGAGGAATGGTCAGACATATGGCAACTTAGATTCAATGCAAAGAAGTGCAAAGTAATGCACCTGGGAAACAAAAACCCAGGAGAAGAGTACACAATAGCAGGGAAGGTACTAACAACAAAAATGGAAAGGGACTTGGGAGTAGTCATATCAGATGACTTGAAGGTGGGTAAGCAATGTTAGAAGTCAGTAAGGAGTGCCAGGGGATACTGGGATGCATAGGAAGGGGCACCACAAGTAGAAAAAGGGAAGTGGTTATCCCTCTGTACAGACAGTTTGTGAGACCCCATCTGTAATACTGTGTGCAGTTTTGGAGACCCCATCTTCGCAAAGACATAAACAGGATAGAAGCAGTCCAGAGGAGAGCAACTAAAATGGTGCAGGGTCTGTATCAGAAACCATATGAAGAGAGACTGAGAGAGCTTAATATGTATACCCTTGATGAAAGGAGGGACGGGGGTCATGATAGAAACTTTTAAGTACATCAAGGGAATCAACAAAGTCCAGGAGGTTAGCATCTTTCAGAAAAAGAGATGTGTAAGAACAAGGGAGCACAATTTAAAGAGAGAGAGGGGACGGCTCGGGGTAATGGGAGGACATTTTTTTTTTCACAGAGAGAGTGGTGGATGCATGGAACCGCCTTCCTGGGGAGGTTGTTGGTTCTAAAACAGTGGGGGAATTCAAACATGCATGGGACAGACATAAGGCAATTGTAGTGGGGGGTTGCAGGAAGTAGGCTGTTGGTTAACTAGAATCTGCAGCTTATCCAATAGGAAGGGAAATGGGCAGACTGGGTGGGCCAAGTGGTCCTTATCTGCCATCAAAGTCTATGTTTCTATGTTTTGTGGGTGGGGGGTAGACCTCCTTGGCCATAGGGATAAATGGCAAGAAGTGACTGGAGTCTCTATCTCTGATGGGCAGTGGTGGGAGTGCCTGCAAGGATGGAGAGGATCGGCTTCACAAAACCAAGGGAATTTCACTGGAAGATTATTAGCAGTTTTTTTTTCATGTCCCTACTGTTACTAAGCATTTAGGGACTGCGAACACTGATAAATGCTGGTGAAACTGTGGAGGAAAAGGTATACACCTTCACATGCTGTGGTCTTGCCTGAGATTAGAGAGCTTCTGGACCCAAGTCCAATAAGAGCTCAGTATAATTTGGGTGGTGGAAATGCCAGATGCTTTTCACCACTATTTACTGGGAATCAAGATTCCAGAAATTCTGCCACGAAAAGGGGGAGAAGTTTTTCAGTGCATGTGTAGCCCCCTTTTTTAAAAACTGTCTAGGGGCATGAAAGAATTCATGGATGTACTGGGGAAAGGAACTACGGCATATGAAACATCTCTGAGCATTTGCACAGCAAAATTAAAGTAGGAAGACTTAACCTATCTCTCGATGGCATTAGCTTTTCAGTGCACCCTTGATTTTTCCTTTTTTATTAGCTGGCTTGGACCCAAACCGCCGTTGCCAAATCCAGGAACTTTGTTTTATGCAGCCTCCAGTTCTCCCTTGACTCCCAAGCCCCTTGATCCCAATGCAAACTGCTGAAACCACCTTCTGGAAATACAAACTTATGGCACAAATAAATATAAGGTTTTTTTATTTTATTTACCCCCCTTTTAACTTAAAAACAAAAAATTACTAGTTTCTTTTTAAACAGCTTTTTATTGTCACCTGTGCCCCAAATGATTTTAGAGGACACGGGGCACCATTTCACTCCAAGAAAATAAAGCAGCTCCAAGGGGCTATTAAACCTTTTACAAGCTCACCTGGCGGGAAACTCTCGCGTAGACATAAGATGGCAACAGGCAGTACATGCAAGGCTGTTATTCACATTTTGAAGCTCAGCTGGTTTACCTAAGCAGATCCTTTGACTTGGAAGTATCATGAGGCTTTTTTCCCTCTGGCGCTGGTAAGCCACTACTTTTATTTAGTTACCTTTTCCACATCTCTTTTTTCCTTGGCACTGGCTGGCTTGCCCTGTCTCCACTTGAAGAAGCGAGCTGCTTCTCCCACCTGGCCCCTGGACCCAGCCTGAATACTACAGGGGTCCCAGGATTTTTTTTTTTCAAATCAGGCACTGTAACCCTTTTTTTTCCCTCTGTGGAGCCTGCACCCAAATGCTTAGGTGATACCCCCACCAACTCTAATCTTTTTTGTTCTTGTACCCCTGCTGTCCTCAAGCTGCCCTACCAGAGAAGAACCTGGGCCCTGCCACTGCCCAGGCCCTCTGAACAGCTCAAATGCTTGCTGGCCTCCCTGGTGTCATGTTCTCTCATGCGGTGCCCCAGATGACCATCCGGGGATGGCCTCAACCTCCTCTTTGCATCTCTACCAGTCATTTCCTGGGCTTGAAATAAGCTCCCGGCCAGAGCTACCCTCCAAGGCCTGTTCAAAGACCTATGTCTCACCCAGCTCTTACAATGCCGGTGCCCCAGGACCTGCCCCTCCAAGCAGGGCCCCTTAAGTGGGTGAAGGACACTCTCAGGCCCCCTCTACATCTGAGCCACCCTGCCACACCAGGTATGGGAGAGAGCCTCTGCCACCAGTCCCTCCCCTGTGAGAACCCTGCTATGGTTCCCACAGCCCTGGCAGCCCTAGCCACACCTACATGGCATCCTAGGGGCTCCTACCTTCCCTACCATCTACACATTATCCAGGCATCCCCATCCCAACAACGCTGTACCGGCTAGCTGGCCATCCTCCCTCGGAACTTCCATCCCTGTTCCTTGATGCCATGCTGCTGCCCAGAGACCATCCCTGACTATTGACTTATTGGGGGGTCTCCCCACAGGCCCAAACCGGATCGTAGAGCTCCCTTCTTGTCTGCCTTGCCTACTCTTCCCTGCCACCCCTCAAGCCTCAGGCCTACTGCCCGAGCTGGAAAAGGTAACAGAACTTCCTGTTCTAACCCTATTTATACCCTCTCTGCCTACTCTCTGCTGCCACCTTCAGGCGTCCAGCAGAGATTAACCGCCAGAGCACTAATAAAACCCTAAGCTCTGGGGGGGTAGAAGGTGGAAGGGGGTCCCTAATGCGAGCATAAGCCCCTCCAAAACAGAGGGGTTTACACTCTTTCCCCACCCAGTGAATCATTTCCTCCTGGGAATGATGGCACAGGGCCCAGTGATGGTCTCCTCCCAGCAAACTGGGTTTGCGCACTCCCCAGCCTGCAAGGGAAGACTTATTATATTTGGCCAAAAGGGCTCCCACCCCAAACCAACCACTCTGAACCTAATTTACTGTACCTTATCCAAAAAATTTTACCTGCGCCAGGAGACAATTATAAATTTTTAGAAAAAACAGGATTCAGGATTATTTTTTAGTCAATAGACAACTACAATTATTGATTTTTAATTTTTAAACTTCACCAACAACATTTTAAACATATTGAGGTTGTTTTAAAATGTTAACAAACCCCATTATACCTCCCTATAAATAGAAACATGTTACTTTGTGTACAATTTTTTAATTTTACACACTTACACACTTTTGCATTTTTTCACCCCTATTAACCAACATTTAAGCTATAATTTTGTCCATAATCTTTGCATTTTGATTAGTAAAATAGGTCCCATTAAAAAAAATATATATATATATATATATTTACAGTCACTACTGTCCTGCTTCATAGAGCAACTGTCCTGGTGCAGTCTATAAGTCTGATTGCAGGAGGCCTAAGCTGCAGGTCCCCCTCCAGGTGGAAAATAGTATTTCGAATCTAGTTTGGTGATCAAGTCCCCAAAAGAATCCCGGTCTATGATGTAATATTTGGTCCATGTCCCAGCCAAGACCTGGACCAAGGCAACATTTTTAAAGAGGGTCAAGTCAGATGAAGTCCCTGTACGGCACATTGTCCGAACCTGCTGAATTAGTTGCTGTGAGAGAACCCATCCACCTTCTGGACAGTTATTTAATCGGTCCACCTGCCTGCTCTTTGAAGATTCACTCTTTTTTTTATCTTTTTAATGATGTCCCAAACCTTTTCTGGCACATATGGGAAGTCCATATGGGGATACTCCATACACAGCCTCCTACAGACCCATTTTTCAGCCTGGTTCCATTTTGGCAGGTCTGTCACACTGTTCCTTTTGGCTTGCCCTGGTGGTAACCAAATGTTTCTTTTATACTTGATGTTCAGCGGGTTACTGGGGTTTAACCCATCCATACGGGTCTTGAGGATTTCGACACAGACTGGAAGCTGTGGGGTGCGGTCTGCTATGATGCCCACCAGATGATGAAAAGACCTGGGGATGGCTCGATATACCTGATTGTCCTGGAACTGGAACCTTTTGCCAATAATTTTTTATCTAGCTCTTCCTGTTCCTCTCGAGCCTGTGCACCTTCCCTGGTCTCTGTTGATGCAGCAAATGGCATGGAGCCAAGCCCACTGGGCTTTAGAATCTTTGACTTGACTCCAGCCACAGGCTCTGATTTGGTAGACAGAGCCAGTGGGCTACCGCCGGACAGGGGCCAAAATGGGAACCCCCTGGGCCCTAGGGGATCTCCCACTGTTTTTTTGAGACTCCTGCCCCTCCTTCTGCCATGGGGCTAGTTGGTTGCTGGCAGCGGGGAACTGGGCAAATGGCTATGCTTCCTGTCACCTTCTAGTCTCTTTTTTACCCCTGCACCCTTTTTTTATGGCTTTAATGATAACATCAGGGGAAACGCTCCTGGCTTTTGTTGTCTGGCCCAGAGCACACTCTCCACCAGGGACCGTCTATTAATTGCTTTTGAATTCCCACTAGCCAGTGACCATAGCACGTAAGAGCCCTTTGTGGTACTGGAAGGGAACCCCAATTGAAAATGGGTGGGGTGCGATCCAAACTGCCTCCCAGGGCCGAACCAGAGCAGACTTTACACATAGGCAATTTTGCGATGCCTTCCCCCTGATATCCACATTTTACACACTGCTTATTACTTTGTCCCTTTTCCCCTGCCTTTTACAGCCAGGAGAGCAATGAGGTAGAAACTGTGGCAAGTGGTTCCTCCTTGGGGGACACCTCTTTTTTTACTTTTTGTCCTGGGTCTGCCATAATCCAGCGGCAATCTATGTGGCCACCCACTCAAGTCTCTGCCCTGCTGCCAGTGGCGGAGCCAGGTTTGGGAGCATTTGAGAGCCAGAGAAGGCCATTCAAGTCAATCACGGGCTCCACAATGGGCACTAAACAGTGAATAGAGATGGTGGTGGGGCGCCACTACTGACACAGGGGCAGCCAGGAGGGGCGACTGCCCCCCCAGGCCCCCCTCTAGCTCTGCCACTGCCTGCTGCTCCTCCCAGTACCCAGAATAAAGGAACTCTTTTACTTTTGGCAGTGCAGTTTGCTTTTTTGCTCCTGTGTGGGTGTGTGCTGTCTTAATGTTGCTCTTTTGGCTGCCTTTTTTTTTTTTTTTTGCACCTCTTCCTTCTGACTGCTTTTGCAAAGATGGCACTTCCTCAGCAGCTGCACTAGCTTTTTTTTTGCCATCCATCAGTTGGAAGCTGCCTGAGCATCACGTGATTAACCAGTCATGCGCTCACACCACACCAGACATGCTGAGGCCTCCCACTTCTTCAGGCCTGCCCCACAGCTAATTTAAAATACGCCACAGGGCGTACTTAGGCCAGGGAGCCTGCCAGCACCTCAGACCCAGGGAACTCAGGGTTCAGAGGGGTATTGGAGTACAGGAAACATCCCAGACAAGCCCCCACATGTAGCCCCTCCTTCCCAAACTATCTGGGAGCATGAAAGAATTGATGGATGTACCGGGGGGAAGGGTCTACAGCATACAAAACATCTCTGAGCATTTGCACAGCAAAATTAAAGTAGGAAGACCTAGCCTACCTCTCGATGGCTTAAGCTTTTTAGTGCACCCTTGATTTTTCTCTCTCTCTCATTAGCTGACTTGGCCCCAAACCTCTGCCACTGGATCCAAGACCTTTGTTTTTCTGCAGCCTCCAGCTCTTCCTTGGCTCCCAAGCCCCTTGATCTTGGTGCGAACTGCTGGAACCACCTTTTAGAAATACAAACTCATGGCATGAATAAATATAAGGGGCTTTTTATTTGATTCACCCCCTTCCAACTTAAAAAGGAAAAATTCACTACTCAGTTTCTTTTCAAACAGCTCCTTATTGTAACCTGTGCCCCAAATGATTTTAGAGGACACAGGGTACCATTTTACTCCAAGAAAATAAAGCAGCTCCATGGGGCTATTAAGCTTTTTACAAGCTCACCCGACTGAAAACTCTTGAGCAGACATAAGATAGCAACAGGCAGTACGTGCAAGGCTGTTATTCACATTTTGAAGCTCAGCTGATTTACCAAAGCAGATCCTTTGACTTGGAAAAGTCATGAGGCTTTTTTCCCTTCTGGCGCTTTTAAGCCACTACTTTTATTCGGTTACCTTTTGGCCGGTTTCTTTTTTCCTTGGCACTGGTCAGCCTGCCCTGTCTCCACTCGAAGAAATCAGCTTCTTCTCCCACCTGGACCCTGGACCCAGCCTGAATCCTACAGGGGTCCCAGGATTTCTTTTTTTCAAACCAGGCTCTGTAACCCTTTTTTTTCTCTCTACAGAGCCTGCACCCAAATGCTTTGAGGATACCACCACCGGCTTTAAATCTTTTTTGTTCCTATGCCCCTGCTGTCCTTGAGCTGCCCTGCCACAAAAGGAACCTGGGCCCTGCCACCACCCAGGCCCTCCAAACAACTCAAATGCTTGCTGGTCTCCCTGGCATCCTGTCCTCTCTTGCAGTGCCCAAGATGACCATCCAGGGATGACTCCAACCTCCTCTCTGCATCCCTGCCAGTCCCATCCTGGGCTTAAAATAAGCTCCCCACCCATAGCTGACCTCCAAGGCCTGTTCAAAGACCTATGGCCCACCCAGCCCTTTCAATGCCAGTGCCCCAGGACCTTCCCCTCCAAGCAGGCCCCTTAAGTGGATAAAGGACACTCTCAGGTCCCCTCTACACCTAAGCCACCCTGCTACACCAGGTACGGGAGACAGCCTCTGCCACCGGCCCCTCCCCTTTGAGAACCCTGCCATGGTTCCCACAGTCCTGGCAGCCCAAGCCACACCTATACAGGATCCTAGGGGCTCCTACCTGCCCTACCATCTACATGTTATCCAGGCCTCCCCAGTCCCAACAATATTCACAAAAATATCACCAACAACTTAATCTGGTTCAAGGTCAGTTGACATTCATCTGTATCCCCCTCCCCCGGGTCGTGCCTGAAAATAGGCAGAATTTGTCTAGTGCACTTACCCGGTCAATAAAAACTAAATAAATAAATGCAGTGCCGTCTAGCTGGCCATCCTCCCTTGGAGCTCCCATCCCTGTTCTCTGATGCCATGCTACTGCACAGAAGCCATCCCCGACTACTGACTTATGGAGGGGTTCCCCCCACAGGTCCAACCCAGACCGTCAAGCTCCCTTCTTGCCTGCCTTGCCTACTCTTCCCAGACATCCTTCCAGCCTCAGACCTACTGCCCAGGCTGGAAAAAGATACCAAACTTCCTGTTTATACCCTCTCTGCCTACTTTCTGCTGCCACCTTCAGACGTCCAGCAACAATTAACTCCCAGAGCATTAATAAAACCCTAAGCTCGGGGGGAAAGGGGTCCCTAATAAAAGCATAAGCCCCTCCAAAACAGAGGGGGCATACACATGGTTATGGCAGCCCTTAAGACCCTGACATCTCACTAGCTAGATCCTGCGACTCCATGAGTGACTCAATGGTAGGACAGAGTGTTCCAGATTTTTCGTATGGAACAATTGATGGCTAGACTCCATTTAATGGAAACAAAATTTAATCAGGACTAAAGAGCTTGGATGGTATATACTGGTTCAGCTGAGTCCAGTAGGGGTTCCGGCTCTCCCTTATCCCCTTGAGCATGAGAGGGGATACATTCCATAGGAGTTTCTAACTAAACCCTTGGGATGAGCTCAGGCAAGGCGCACACACACACATACCCGCATTTGTTTCAGGTTAAGTGTTTGGTTTTGCAAGGTTCTTTGTCGTAATAGTGACAGAAAAATGGCACCGTCCAAATCAGCAACTGCACATCACCGAAAACTGAAACAGCGATGTGCAGTACAGTGCCTGTGACAAACACCTACCAGCGCTCAATCAGAACACAACAAACAAAACAAATTTATGTTTTACGTGGGGGGCTGTACCCCCAAAACTTAAAATAACCAACTCCAGAGGGGGTGATACTGGGAAAGAAGGGAAAACTCAGGAAGGGGGCTACATTGGGTGAGGGATGTCAGCAGGGGGAGAACGTTAGGTAGGGGCAACCTACAGGTGGGGGGGAACACAGTCAGGAGGGCGGGGAACTGGACACAATATAAAACACAAAAAAACCCACTAACTATTAAAAAAAAAAGCATACCAACAACCAGTCCCAAACCCAGGTTACATGACACAAAGGCAGTGACATTAGCCACCACAACAGCCAGCCAGCTAGAAACTCCCCTGATGAAAAAACCTACACATACTCTAAGAACTATACACAAACAGTACGTGCTGAAATACATTGTGATATTAACAGCACATAATTATTAACTACAAATCACCATCTCTCCTTTCGCTATTTTGACTTTGCTTAAATTACCTCACTCAGAAGGACTTGCTATCTTAACAGGCTACCATTTTGTAACTGTTCATTTGTTTTCTGGTTAATTTAATGAATGTAACTCTTTTCAGACACTCTATGTTTACCATGGTCTGCAGTAGTGTAATACTGAAAGATTAGGACTGGCAATTAATTGCTTGGCTCCAACACTTGGCTTTGGGCAAATAAAGACACACCAGGAACTATGGGGCCTAATTCCCCACAAAGAGGTACCTATACTGCTTCATAAGAAGCAATTATAAGGGGGTATGGACGCCCAAAAAGACTGCCTCTTTTTTGTTCTTATGATGTTCTAACAGTGATAAAAAGTGCAATTAAATTAGTTGGAGTAGTAGGCAACATGGTAATGTTGATGTAAATAACATTATGTGAACTGAAGGCATAATTTGCATAGTTTGTAACTGCCTCCTAATTGGGGGGGGGGGGGTTGGTGGAATGATACAGACCTTGTGTATGTAATACTTTGAATCTAAATAAAGCTGAGTTAAAAAAAGCTACCTGCAAAGTTTTGACAGCACCCACTTCAGATGCTGGAATTGACAAGTAAATAGAAAGGAAGTACCAGGTGGACAAGCTGAGTGCAGAGTACCTCTATCGTCTGTTCCCATGCTGCCCATGAGGGAGCTGTCCAGACTGCAGCCTGTGACAAGGCCAAGGTCCCTTTCTCTCCTCTCAGACCCTGGAGAAGGGCTCCAGGAAGCTTAACAGCATAAGCAAGGAGGTCTATACTTCAGTCTCCCTGCTTTTAAGTCAGGCAACTTACACAGCTTACACTGCTCAGTACCAAAAGGCCCTTTGGAACTCTGTTTTGGCTATTAGTGAGAAGACCTCGGGGGATTTGGCTCAGGACCTGGTAGACACAGCAAAGACTGCCATGGATCCTACCAAGTACCAGTTCGACATGGCAGTGGGTGCTAATGACACTGTTTCAAGGGTCATGACACATGCAGTAACCCTAAGGAGGTTTGCATGGCTACGCACCATTAACATCTCTAAGGACACACAGACCAAGGCTATAGATTTACCTTCTCAGGCAAATTCCCATTTTGGATACAAAACAGAGGCTTATATGAAGAAGATGGATGGATACAAGGCCACCTACAAGAGCAACACTGAGAAGGAGAAAGCCTCTGCTTCCAGTAGGCCTTATGGAAGTGGAGGTAGAGGTAAGGGATATTTTCCCCAAGCCTTCTTTGCCTTTGATTGTTCCCAACTGAAGGAATTATTCAGAGGCTGAGATGGAAGGGGTCCCAGGCATACAGACTCTGCTCCAGCATCCTAGGGCCAAGCAAAACAGAACCCCTGACAAGTTTGTTCAGGATACCCAACCATTGCCAGTGGGAGGAAGGCTGGTTCACTATTTCCAGGAGTGGAGAAAAATTACCACAGATTGGTGCATCCTGTAAATAGTGAGTAAGGGTTTTACCCTGCAGTTCAAAAAATTTCCAGAGCTGCAGTCCCACAGAGTCTTCACTCCTCCTACACCAACAGAAAAGCTCCTGTTGGAGTCAGATATAAAGAAGTTTGTCATGATATCACATTAAGTTTCTTTCAAACTTGTATATTCATTAAATTTTTCTTAAAGAGCACTGTCTCTTTAAGAAGAATTTGATGAACATACAAGTTTGAAAGAAAATTAATGTGATATCATGACAATTTCATCCTATAAAATGAATGTGTGTAAAACTAAGGCCACGCTCCCTGGGGAAGTCGAGTAACCGAATCGCTGGGACAGTGTGAGGTGGTGAGATTAATTGAGCACAATTCATGGAATAAATCTTTAAACTTTATTTGGAGTTTTTGTTCATTTGTTGTTTGAATGCTGAGGGTTGAGATCACCAGCACATAAGGACTGTCCAAGCACAGAAAGTATTTCAGATTCAGGCTAGGGAGCTACCACTATCAGTTCGTAGCCCTACCCTTTGGCCAATCCTCGTCTCCTAGAGTGTTTACAAAGTGCCTGGCCATAGTGGCAGCATATTTAAGAAGACAAGGGGTGGTGGTTTATCCCTACCTGGATGACTGGCTAGTTTCAGGAAAACCCTCTTTCGCACCCAGCAAACTCTGGAGTGCTTGGGGTTTTTGATAAACTCCCAAAAGTCCCAGATAGAACTGGTACAGGTTCTGGACTTTATAGGTACAGAATTGGATGCCCACACGGGGAGAGCATTCCTCCCTCAAGAAAGAGTGGAAAACCTGATGGTTCTTGCAAGGTCTTTCAAGAAAGAGCAACCCAGACCTGCAAGAGACTTCCTTCAGTTGTTGGGGCACATGGCCTCATCCACAGCAGTAGTCCCAGGGGCAAGCCTCCAAATGATGGACATCTAGCACCACTTGAGGTTACATTGGTCCCAAAAGCAGGACCCACTGTCAAAATTGGTGCCTGTCAAAGTCCCGGTTAAGAGCTCTAGAGTGGTGGAAGGAGGAAAGCAACCTCAGAGCGGGGGTTCCCTTCCACCAGCAACCTACCTCTGAGGTGCTTACCACAGATGCCTCCCTCCTGGGCTGGAGTGCCCATCTGGAGGATGTAACTATTAGTGGGGTGTAGAAGACCTCTTTGGAGTCTCAGGAGCACATAAACCTCCTGGTGCAAAGAGTCCTTATCTTGCAAAGTAGGATTTTTCTCTGCATCAGGGGTCAGTCTGTTCAGATCAGAGTAGACAACACCACTACAATGTATTACATCAACAAACGGGGGGGACAAGATCTTAAAAGCTATCTGCAGAAGCAATGAAGATTTGAAGTCTGGCCTGTCCCCTAGGGATGAAGATATCAGCAGTTCACCTGCCAGGGGAAAGACAATGTGTTGGCAGACTCCCTGAGTTGAAATAGCCAGGGCCATTACGAATGGACCCTGAACAAGCAGGTGTTGGCCGCAGTGTTCAGAAGGTGGGGTAGTCCAGAGAAAGATCTCTTCACATCATAAGAGAACCATCAGCTTCCCCTGTTCTGCAGCAGACCTCCCTCGGTAGGGACAGTCCCAATGGATGCCCTCATCCTCAATTGGACTGGGAAGTTTCTTTATGCCCTCCGCCCCATTTCAACTTTTACTGAGGGTGTTGCTGAAGTTAATGGGAGAGTCTGCAACCATGATCCTGATAGCACCAGACTGGGCCAGGAATATTTGGAATTCGCTGCTCCTGTCCCTCTCCATCAAGCACCCTATCAGCCTTCTCTTGAGCTACAACCTGTTGACCTTGTCTCAGAGCAAGATAACATTCCTAGATCTGAGATCCCTTCACCTCAGGGCATGGTGCTTGAAGTGCTAGAGTACTCCGGGCTGAATCTTTCTGAAAAAGTTTTTGAAGTACTTAAGGTGTCCAGGAAACCAATAACAAGAAAAACCTATGCCTCCAAGTGGGAAAGGTTTCACTGTGGTGTTCTACTAGGCAGCTTAGTCCACTCATGTAGGCCTTCCTGTGATTCTGGATTATCTGGTCCACCTTCAGTCCCTGGGCATCAGGCCTATGACTCTGAAGGTGCATCTGCCAGCTGTATCAGCTTACTCCTCAGCTGACAAGGACATGTCATTAGTTTTGCAGCCTATTTTCAAAAAAATATTTAAGGGCATTAATCACCTGTATCCCCTGGTCAGGGATCCAGTTGCACCATATGATCTGAGCCTGTGCATTGTCCTGCTCATGGAACCCCCTTTTGAGCCCCTGGAGTCTGCTGATTTGACCTGTCACCTGGAAAACAGTTTTCATGGTAACCATGATTTCTACCAGGAGGGTGAGTGAGCTGCAAGCTGTCTGCACAGATCCCAACTACCTCATTTTCCACAGACCCAATGTAATCTTGATAACTAACAGAAAGTTCCCCCCAAAGTGGTGTCTGAATTTCACCTGAACCAGTCAGTTATGTTGCCACTGTTCTTTATGGCACAGTCCAGTGCAGGTGAGCAGAAACTCCACAGTCTGGATGTTAATAGGACACTAAGTTCCTACCTGGACCACACAAAGAAGGTGAGGTTCACCAGTACTCAGCTGTTTGTCACCTATGGTGAAGTGGGTAAAGGTAAGCCAGCATTCAAGATAACCAGCTCTCACTGGATAGTCTCTTGCATACAGTTCTGCTACAGTAAGGCTGGCAGGCCACCTCCCCAGGGCCAGAGTTTGCTTTTTACATGTGACACTTCTGCTTTGGTAGCAGCCTCTTGAGGTATTCCCTTGCAGGACATATGTAAAGCAGCTACCTGGAAAACAGAACACACCTTTACAAAGCATTATTGTCTGCTCACACAGTCCTGGAGTGATGCCAGTTTTGGAACTGCTGTCTTGCAAAACCTTTTCCCCTAAGTAGGTTCTGTACCCAGCCTCCCAAGGTACTGCTTTGTAGTTTGCAATTGTTAAGCATAGTGAGGGATTCCTGGGGCTTAAAGAAAAAAATCACTCACTGTAGTAATGTTGTTTCTTCCAAGGGATCCCTCACTATGTTTAACAATCCCATTCCTACCTCCCCTTCTAGAACCTGGAAAAGGTTCACACAATAATCAGTTCCTTTCTTTTGATTGAGCATTTCTTGTCACAGGACCTTTCAATTGATATTCAGTAATCTAACTTTTAAGTTTCAATTTGTTCTGCCAATCTAAGAGTCTTGCCAGACCCTCTTCTTTTTCTTAATATTTTGGGGGTTTGGTAGCCAGCCAGTTTCAATAACCACTGCTCACCCTAACTTCAGAAATAAATCTGACATTAGAGAGCAGGCACAAGCATGACCATACAGTAGTGCAGAGTTTTGAATTTCACCCTAATAATTCCAAAATTATCCTAACATTCTAGGCTCTGGGGTGCCTCATTCCTGAGGAATGATTTGCAGTTGTTAAGTATAGTGAGGGATCCCTTGGAAGAAACAACATAACTACATTGAGTAATTTTTAATTTTCTGCCATTGTGCCAGTAGCTTCCAAAAGTGCCTTTTCTAAACTATCCTCCTGTGATGGAGGTCTGTAGATCACACCAGTGTAAATAGTGGCTCCATTTTCTGTCTATAGGTGACCCACAATACCAACAACCCCTCCACTCCCCCTCTGGGTTCCCTGTGTCTCCATCGCTTTGATACCCTCCCTTACACATAGCACCACCCCTCCTCCTTTCCTTCCCACCCTGTCTTTCCTGTGTATAGCCTGGTATGGCCATGTTCCAGTCATGGTTTCCTGTGCACCATGACTCAGTAATGGCTGAGACATCCAGGTCTGCCAGTTCCTTGACTTCTTGTATCTGAACACATGGCCTTCCACATTTTCTTACCACCCTGCCTGCTACCCACCTCCATTTTCTTTTTGCTCTGCCTGTTTTTCCCCTCTCTTTGTAAGCTCATGTTCCCAACCACTTTCATTTCGGCCACTATGCTTTTTTCTTTATTTTGTACTCTGGGGGATTTACCTCCCTCTGAGTCCTCATTTCTCTATGCTTCAGTCAGGGGGTAGCAGATTATGCCTCCCTGATTTCTTCCGCCACCCCCCCCCCCTTGGCTAGTTTAAATGTTCATCAAAGTAACATGTAAACCATCCACTGAGGGCTGTAATTCCCCTTCCAGATGGATGCAGGCTATCTCCCCTGCATAGTCCCTTGCCCCTCCAGATGGGTCCCCAGTCCCCAGTGCAGCCAAACTCCTCCTTTCTACATCATTCCTTCAACCATGAGTTAAAGCTCCTGGTGTGGAGATCGCCATGCTCCCCTTTCTGTAAACAGGCAGCACCTCAGTGAAAGCCACTGAGCATGCTACCTGCCTAAGACCCCTCCCCAGCTCCCTAAATTCCCCCCCATAATCCCACTCCATCCCTAGCAAGGTCATTTGGATTGCCTGACCATAAGCAGCATTCCATTTGGTTTAAGGTCTGATAGGTATAGACAGGCTGCTGAAGAGTCCCCTCACATCTGGGCGGTCTTTATAGCAGACTATAGAGGAAGTGGATGTTAAGTTGCATTTATTAGTAATATCCAGATCTTGATCATACCTCCCTATATATCTTCTGTGTCTTCTCGTCATCCCCTCCTCTCATTCTCCCATAATTTGTCTCTGTTCTTCTCTATGCTTTTAACTTCCCTTTCCCCTTTCTTCCCCCATTTCTTACTTAGTTATCCTGGGCAGGTAACAGAATTAGAGCACATGCTTCTTGAACAAGGTACAGTGATGGACCAATTTTTTTCTCTTTTCCTCTTCCGCAGAACAAGCAATGTTCATAACTATAGAGCTAATCTATTGATGTGAAAAGATGTTGCAACACGTGCAGGTGCAGTTAGCTGCAATGAGATAGCACTGAAAGGAAGCAGTACCTTCCTTGCTGCTACCAGAAAATGTTTATTTTAGTTTTTATCAAACACTGTCACTTTTCACACTTTTAATCAACTAGACTGAGTCCCTACCATACAACATACTGTAATATTCAACAGGTGCCTTTGAGGAGACAGTATAAATGTGAAGATTGGTAGGGGGGCATACCTCCTATGAGGCAGCCTGGCTCACTAGGCAAAATGTTAGGTTTGTGGATTCTTCAAGCATCCATGGGGTATTGCCACCTTACTTTGTTAAGTTTGTACATTTTTGTAAGGCACATTAAGTACCATTAGTCCATAAAGACTTGATCTGTATTTGACAGATGTTTGAAAGCTTCATTTGTGCCAGTCAGAAAGTATGTGACCCCCCTTTTTGCGTTTGTTTGAGGATATTTAATTTTACCTATTTTATTGCCTGCTCTCCAGCACCCAACTCCCCAGTTTGTAGTATTGTACTGCTCTTGGTCATGTGCAAATTTACTTTACCATAGACACTACTCTGCACTAAATAATGTTTTGTTCATATAATTGTTAATTTAGATACTTGTTGCACCTAACTTTTTGTTTGCTCTCCTGCACCCCTACCCCCAGGATATATCTTGAAATGAGCTGTTACTAGCTCAGTATGTCCTGGTAAAATATTTAAAATAAATAATATTATTTTTACAATGTGTGAATGTTACAATATCAAACAGATGATTTGGAGGATTAGTGCAAACTCCACCAAAACTGATGGCTTGCAGTAAGAGGATTTTTCCAAATTCTTTTCAACATGTAACTCTTGTTAAAGTATTTGTTTCACTGCAGGATCCAATATACCCTATTATAACACTGTTTTCTTTGTCTACAGATTTGTAAACACACTGCAGAAGGATGTCGACAACATCACCGTAGCACAAGAGGACTTTGGGACTGTGATCAAAAACTATGGAGTCTCCGCGTACAAAATACTGAACAGAGCAACGTAAGATTTACAAGTGTTTGGTGACACTAGTTCTTAACAGAATCATTTCTCCTTAAAGACTAGAAAGCCAATTTAATTATAGTAATTTAAAAGACAGGACTAGAAGCTGGGTGTTTAACCTGTTGGCCCACCAGTGTAGACTTTGTTATAGCCACATACAATTCCATTAATTTGAAAGACAGTTTAGAAGTGAGAATTTTGGCACCTATAGACAGATGCTTTTGTTTTCTTATTAAACAGAAATGTTTGTAGCTGTACTGGTCCTTGAACAAATAGATAAACAAAGTACAGATGATTCCACTTGTGTGCCATTCAGTTGTGTGTACATTCCGCTTGTGTGTACACTTTTTGCTGGTCCTGATTCATTCCCTATATGTCCAATGTCAAATAAACTTGATGTGAGCACACAGATTTTCACTTCTGTGCATATATTTTCACTGAGTGAGTGCTTTAAGAGAGCTTTCAGGGAGCTGCTAATCACCCGTTAATTGCTGATCACAGGTAAACAGTAGAGAGACCGCTTGTGCTGCCGGACTGTAACAAGGTGATTGATATCAGGTGTTAGGGGATTAGGAGCTTAGGTGGATAAAGAAAATGAATCACTCTAGAATTCAGATTTAACTCAGACATGGAGCTACCAAAGTTGAAACGGAATGTCCTGACACTGGAATGTGAGGTAGCGCTGCTTGACAAAGCGCTTTTACCAGGATTATCCAGCAAAGATCTCACTGCTGAGTTTGGGGTCAATGCCTCTTGTGTGGGACGCATAATAAAAAATAAAGAGACAATTTTACAAGAATGGAGTGCTGGCAGTAATAAAGACCACTAACAGAAATGCGATGGAAAGGATAGCAGGGTCGAGGACGCCTTGCTCAGGTGGTTCACTGCTGCCCGACCATGATGTCCCGCCTTCAGGGCAAATCTTGTAAGAAAAAGCCAAAAGCCTTGTAGTGGGAATGGGCATTAAATTCCAGCCAGCAGCCAGATGGCTTTCTAGATAGAAGGAGAGGAACTGTATTGGGTACAAACAGGTGCATGGCAAGAAGGCTGAAAGTGACTTTGACAATTCAGAGCACTGGCTCCGTGAAGTGTTACCAATCATAACCTCAGCTTTCTCACCACGAGACATTTTTAATGCAAACGAGACTGCACTCTTCTTTTGAGCCACACCAGACAGCACCCTCTCTTTTAAAAAAGAAATGATATCCAGCCACAAAAAGGCCAAAGAGAGGGTATCTGTGATGGTATGCGCCAACAGTAAAAAACTTCCCCTGCTGCTTGTTGGCAAATCCAAAAAAAACCTGATGTTTTAAAGGTGTGAATGTTGACACTTTGCCTGTTCTCTATAATGCAAACTCAAATGCGTGGATGACATCTGTCATCTTCCATGACTGGCTGAAGGAAATCGACAAGCAAATATGGAGGCAGCATCGCAAGATTGCTGTGACGGTGTACAACTGCCCCACTCACATGCCCATTACCCTGCGAAATGTACAAGTTGTGTTTCTTCCCCCAGCTGCACAGCCCTGATCCAACCCCATGAATCAGGGCATAATCAACAACCTTAAACAGCACTACAGAAAGAAAAGTGTCAATAAAATCTTACTGGGACTTGATTCACAGGAATCAATTCAGTTTAATCAGATTGCAAAGTCCATAATGATTTTAGACACTATTCACCAGCTGCATGTAACTTGAGAAGAGGTGAGCCCTGAGACAATTCACAATCGTTTCATGAAGGCAGGCATTGGACGGATTTAGCCTCATGACCAGGAACAGGAGCAAGACAGTGACCTGCCAATTGTTCCGATGGTTACTCTACCCGATGGAATGCTGGCTGCCCATTTTTCAGATTTTTTGGCAGTAGATGGTAATGAGACAGCTAGTGGGGAGCTAACCGATGCAGACATTTGTGCCTCCATTTTGGATTCAAACACCACACTGGATGAAGAGGATGATGATGAGCCCAAGGTTAATGTTCCCTCAATGGCTGAGGTGTGGTGTATAATGTGGCAAATCTGCCACTATGTAGACCGAATGGAGCAAACAGACTGTTCATGGTTTTATAGCTTCAAGAAAAAGATTGAATCATTAAGTTCTCGCGTGGCCAAGCAGTCCATCATTACTGACTTTTATACTAAGGACTCAAGTGGTCTGTGAGTTATGAATGGTGCTAAATAGCCTTACAATGCTTTAAATGCCTTTAAATGCTTTACAATGTGCAGTCGTGTTTTCTGCTTTTACCTTTTTTCTAGTTAAGTTAAACTTTTTAAAATGCGGTACACTAGAGTAATGCACAGTGCACTTGAAACCTGTATTTCAACTTTTTACCCTTTTTTTAGCTTTAGTAAATATCTTAAAACAAATCAAAGTAATGCACAGTTCGGCTTTTAAATTTTTTAGATAATGTTTGAGATTCTTTGTACTGTATTAAATAAATTGAGTGCTTACAGTAACTATGTATACTGTGTGTGAATTTGGTCTTTGACCATGACCAGAAGATTGCTTGTTGACAGTGCTGACCGCAATTTTCAGATATGTGCATTTTCGCTTGTGTGCACATTTTCGGGAGGTCCCAACCATGTACACACAAGCGGATTTCACTGTAGATAATTTGATAGCATTTATTGGAGTGTCAAGTCATTTTCTGTACAAAAGAGTTCAGGTCTCAGAAGTTCCTTCCTCAGGTGATGACATTTTTCACATAAAGCAATGCTTATATACTGTACACTGGACAGTGAAGACTCCTTTTAAGCAATATGTATATTCACAAAAACAGAGATGTTACGTTTATGATAGGATCGCTATTAGCAGGTATAAGACACTCTCTATTGCCAAATAATGCAGCCCTGGGACTAGTGGAGTGTGGAGGATATTGGCAAAGGGGGAGCACTGACAAAAAAGAATATGTATCTGAAACACAGGGGTGCTGCATATACCATACATACATACATAGAAACCCACAAGAATATACTGTAGCTCATATAGATACATATATAGCCTTCATCCTTGAGTGTGGGCTTACCTGGCCATCCTTGTCCTGGACTGCTTCAGCATTCCTTCGTAGCCGTTGGCCTACAGGACTCCAGTTACAGAGCGGCGACTGGCTGGAGCATTGGACATTTTAGTGTTGCTGGCACCTCCTGAACCCTGCTGGATCATGGCTCTGGCCGCACATCATATGCAGATGGCAGACACTGACAGAGAATTGCTTTGAGCACTGCACTACCACAACCAAATATCATTACCCCTGCCACTGGAACCAGGGGTGTGAATGTGAAATGAAAGCAGAAGCCCCAAAAGAGAGGAATATTAATACCAGTACCCCAGATCTCCATGGGCATCACTATCTTTGTAACCCCAACCCCTGAATACAGCCAGTAGGAGGGACAGACAGCTAGAGCTTGCTCATGGAGGCCTGTGGGAGAGGACAGAACAGTGGATTCTGGGACTTTTGGTATCCAATGGGGCAACATAGCTTGTGACAAACTTTTTGACCAATGGAAGCTGCCCCAGAACTGCTTCTATAAGAAGGGGGCTGTGCTGGAAGATTGCAGATCTGGAAGGGATTTCAGAAAGTTAGCACCTGTTTTCTGGTGAGAGAATTCCAACTGCACCATATTAGGCTTTATGACTGGGGATAAACAGGGAAAGAAACTGCTGAGCCTTGCGAGGAAAGGAGTGGCATTCACGTGGTATGTAGCACAGGAAATTATGCTAAATAGCCTGTGTGGAGCAAAGCAGTTGAAGCCAGGGCTGCTAGTACAGGTTCCATAGCAGGAACTACAGCCAGGTGTCAGGCTGCCGCTGCCCTAAGGGTTTATAAGCCATGACACATTGGTCAGTCTGAGCTGTCAGTAGTCGAGAAAAAGAGAGAAAAAAGGTATACTTCCAGAAAAGAGCCCAATGCCCGCACCTGAGAGATGTGAAGCAAGCCTGAAGAAGGGGCCCAGCTGATCCAGTGGTACCGGAGGAGACCAGAGTTACAGAGGCCTGCCCCACCAGGAGGAGTCATCCAGTTTGGGAACCATGAGTAAGACCAGGGCTTGCCCTGCTTCAGGGTAAACCAGTTGATTGAAGTTGGGATTTTGTTCTTTGCATCTGGCCTTCAGGCTAGGAGCTACAAATACTGTAACTCACATTTTGAGGTTCAAAACCATATAATCAATTGCATGGCTTTGGGGAGAGTTTGCTTCTTTAAGCGGGTAGCACCATTTAATGTCAAAGAGTACCAAAGCTGACCAGCCTGCAGAAACAACCTACAGACCTACATGGATCCAACTCTGGGTACCAGAATGTGCCACAAGGGGAGCACCCATAGCATTTTGGGGGGAATCCTGGTACCGGGTGGCAGGGGCTAGTGGCCTCCAGTTTAGGAGGGCCACCAGCCTGAATTGGTGGTAGTTCAGGTGGATGTTAAAGATCCCATGTCACTTCTCAAAAAGAGTAGGGGAAAGTTTTATTGAAACAAAAGAAATCGTACAATACCAAGACAAAAGCAATTTGCAAAAACTCATGTGGACTCAAAACAGAAGTAAACAAAAAAAACAGAACAGAACTATGCAATCAAGAGACAATCCATCAGGTCACTGCAAAATCAGAGTCTGTGATCTAAGGAAGAGCTTTCCAAAGTTCAAGTAATGTCTCCTTGGAAAATAATATACTTTCATGTACATAAATGTTAGTTAGGTCTGTTATGATTTTCTTCTCAAGCTCTGAATAAGAACAGGTTTTTTGCTGTAGAGTAAACAGACATCGAGCCATCCAAATATTCCATTTAATTACTACAAAAACTAGATTTAATGTGTCCTGAGTCCAAAGGGACCCACTGGTGAGAAAAAACACCATGCATAATATTCTGGGAAGAAACCGTTTGAAATAATGGAGTGGCCCAGACTCTTGCCAAAAAAATCCACCAGTGCCGAATAAAAGAACACTCAAAAAATAAGTGTGATATAGTTTCCAATTTAGAAATACACAACAGTCTAGAACATTGTCGGCCTTGAGACTGCTTGTGTTTATGATTATCTTTGACGTTAATTCTTTCATGACACGACAGCCAATGAAAGTCCCACATGTGAGCAGGCACCCTTTTACACCATAACAAAACCAATAGGAAAGGAAAATGTTGGCTGGAGCACTTTTCAAAGGGCAACTGTATTGCACAAACGGTCAGGAGCAGATTATTATATAATACTTTATGAGAATTCGTTAACAACATCTGAGTAGATATCCTCCACTGTTTCAAACGTAAAAACATGTGTTTAATATATATCGGTATACCCAAAGTTTGTCGTATCACAGTTAATGAATCACATTCCCATAAATGAAACCATAATCTGCAAGAATCATAGAACCAAGGTTCCCACCCTCTCTGAGTATTTATCAATAGAGGCCGAAGATTTGCAGTCAAAAAAATAAATGAAAAAAAAAAACAGAGGATTAATCATGTTAACACCCCCCTCAGAAATAGGTAAGTAACATTCCGTTTTACCGGATTAAGCTGGCTTCCCCACAGAGCTTGAAAGAAGAGACCAAGAACTGCAGTTTCTAATTGTTTAGGGATTGGGAATACATAGTTTAAATAAAGAAAAGTCGGTATCAAATAAGTCTTGATTAGGAAAACGCTTCTTCTTCCTCAATCTGCCCTTATTCCATGAGGCAACCTTAAGTTTGCCTTGTTGTAATTTAGCAGACCAATTAAAAAGGTCAGAATCTACATTCCCAAAATAAACTCCCAAAATGAGTTGAGGCCTCTCAACAAGTTGTAAAGGACCAATATGTGAAAAAGGGGCTATTTTTGATCCTAACCGAATACCAAAACTTTTGGTAAAATTTAAACTCGCACCAGAAAAATCACCAAAGGAAGAACATTCCTGGAGGGCAGTAACCACAGAGGCTGCATCAGCCACAATAATGCAGACATCATCTGCATATGCAATTGCCGTATACGGCGAGATTAAAGTAGAACTAGAAAGGGCATGAATCTGAGGATAAGTATTCAGACGGCGAAGCAAAACATCTAGAAAAAATACATATAACAGAGGGCTCAAAGGACACCCTTGGCGAACCCCTCTTTTTATGGGGATCATAGGTCCAACCCAACCATTCACAACAGGCACAACAGTGGCAGTCCTATAAAAAGTCTTAATCCAGCAAATCATTTCACCAGGCACATGCATAAAATGTAGTGCCTTCCATAAAAAATCATGGCTAACTGAATCAAAAGCCGCCTTCTGATCTACTGATACAATAAAACCTGAAACAGAGTCTGCGTAGCCATGAGAAAATAATTCTCAAAGAAGAATCAAATGGTCAGAGATTCTCCTGTTCGGTACAGAGCAGGACTGAGCAGGGTGCAAAACCACTTCAGTGATCCTCATAAAGCGTTGTATAATGATTTTCATTAATAACTTAAAGTCAGTGTTTAGCATACATAAGGGGCGCCAATTCTCAAGAGAATGTATATCTCCTTTCTGTTTATAGATATAAATCAAAGTACCCTTAGTAAAATCTAAAGGGATAAACTCACTAGCTAACAGGGAGGTAAATACTGAAGTTAATTCAGGGATCAGGTGGTCACCCAGTACCTTATATAAGGCAGCGGGGAGTCCAACCGGACCAGGAGTCCCCCGTAAGGGTAAGGAAGAAATAACTGACTTCAATTCTAACTCAGTAACAGGTATACAGGCTGAGTCAGAACATGGCTGTGAAGGGATAGGGATGTCAAGGTCCCTATACAACACTGCAGGATCAACATCCACAGCTGGACAGGAAGAAAAGAGGGCAGTCGTGTAACATGTCACTATCCAACAGATGTCCGACTGAGAGGTACATAAGGTGCCATCAGAATCAGCAAGACACAACATATTCTTTTGTGTAATTTGTTGAAAATTCGACTCAAAGGGGCAAACAACAGCCCTTGTGCCTACCACATTAAATTTGTGTTGATGATAAAGTTGCTGTGATTGTCTAGACTGGAATTTCAAGATATAATTCTGAATTAAGTGCAATTGTTGAGAAAGATCTTGTCCTGTCGTATAAGCTATTGTCAACAAGGACTGAAAATGTACCCTTTTCTGTAAATATTCTAAATATTCTCTTCGACATTTTTGACGACTATATCTTTTCAAAAAGAGCACCAAATCATGTTTAGTGTCCGTCCACCATGCGATAGGGTCTGCATAACAAATAAAAACGGATTTCCGGGCCTGAATAAAGGACTGCATGAAAGTCGGAATTTGCAACAGAGATACTGTATGTTGAATTTCCAGAGTCCTGGTCCTTTGCGAACAGTGACATCAGAACCAAGGCCTACAGAAATCAGTTTATGATCAGAAAATTCCACAGCTTGTACAGTAGCAGAGGTAATTGGGAGAGTGCGGGACAAAAACACAAAATCAATTCTGGTAGCCAGCTTACCCTTTTGAAATGTAGGAGTATGTTGTTTAGTAAAAGAGTAATAGGCATGCGTGAGATGAGCAGTACGAACCAACTTCCCTAATTCGTGGGAGTCACAAAACAATTTCTGGGTAGTAGCAAAAGAGCTTTTGTCAAGAAGACTTAAGCCACAGTTAAAGTCACCAGAAAATATCAACTAAAAGGAGGTATGCAAATAAAGGCAGAGTAAAGAAAATAAAGCTATACATGGAGACTTAATTTGGGGAGCATAAATATTAATAATCCGATAAGGGCAGGGCCCAATTAAAAAATCTAAGACCAACACTCTGCCAGGGGCTACGTCAATCAATTTTAGCAAATGAAAATCTGGGATATTGAATAAGATCCCAAGTCCGGAACAGAAGTCCAGGCCAGTGGACCAAAAAGAAGGACCTAGAAGCCAGTCCTGTTGTGCCTGTCGAATCTCGTGGGTGGTATGGAGTCGTGTATCCTGCAACAGAAAGATCCCCATAGGTAAAAGCCGTAAACAGGAAAAAATCAATCTTCTTTTTGCCAGACGCTTAATACTATTCACATTAATAGTATGACAAACAAAGTGAGGCATAACGCAAGGAGAACAGAGACACTTTGCAATTTCCTTTTCCCTATCACCTTTTTCCCTTTTAGCTTAACCCTGGCCTTCTGATTCTAAGAAAGACCAGTACCCAGTTGAATCTCAGAATCAGTAATACCATCTGGGAGGGAAGATGCAACAGAGGAAGAGTCAGACTCGCCTCCAGCATCATCAGAAACAGTTTGGAGTAGCTCAAAGGCATTAGACAAAACCACAGGAGGGGGTTCCAAAAGCAAAGGAGGCAATGGTAATGCCCGGGAGTAATTTCTCATAGACCTCCGACGCATAACACTAGTGGGTACTGGGTGGCATAGTACTCGGGCTTGGAACAGGGTCCAGGACAAGCTGGACAGATTGGACAGGGTCAGGGGTAGGAGGAGTCGTCTCAGTAAGCGGTGCCACACAAGAGACCACCGGGGGTACCACAACCTGATCTACAACAGGCTCAGGAACCTGCAATAGAGGTCGAGCGACTACTGAAGTCGGCTCTACTAAGGTGGTCCTAAGACGAGCCTTCTGGGCTTGCATGATTACACAACGTTGATCAGCACCATCATCATGTGTGGCCTGATTATGAGCAGCCCACAGACAATTTTGAAATGTATGACCCAGCTCATCACAAAGATTACATTTACACTCATTTAGACAGCAAATCCCGACATGACCCAGTTCTCCACAGGTATTACATTTCAGTTTATCACAGACATTACTAAGGTGAGAGGGGTCTCCACACCTGTAACAAGCTTTCAGTTGTCCAGGGTAAAACAAGACCCCCCTATCACGACCTATAAAAAAAGAATTAGGTAGGTGCACTGGACCAGAATCATTAGAGTGCAACAAAACTTTAACCTTCCAGCCTCCAGTCCAAATATTCTCTGTGTCCAATATTGCCTCAGGCTGACACTGAACAGTACAACGTTGTTTTAGCCAATAGACAACGTCAGTGACGTCAACACCTTCATTCCGAAACAGGACGGTAATATTCTTAAACGCTGGTTTGGAAAGGGGAATGGCCTTAAACGGGGTCCACAGGACAGTATTTCTTAAGGCATGATATTGTGACCAAAAACGCTCCAAGCCACGAGGCATTTGGAAGCTGACATCAAACGTAGTTCGCCAGAAATATGAATCAGTGCATATATTTCATGAGAAAAGAATTTCAGAGAGTCCTTGAGTAGTGTCCGAGCTACATACACTCGGTCCAGTGGCTCAGGTAAACTGCCCATATAAGCCAATCATACTGCATTATGCTGCTTTGCAGCCAGAATTGGAAATTTAAACAATGAGGAAAAAGAATGATTTGGCTCTATTTTCTTTGAGGGGGGGCTCCACTACTGCAGGAGCTGTATTCTCTGTAATGGTAGTTGGAGAAGCAGCACAAATAAGAGAACCCTGCAAAGGTTCCAAGACTGGGTGCTGGGTAAGTTCCGATGCCTTGGGGAGACACAAGGGGTCAGACATAGGCAGACTTCTGTTTGGTGAATGCTGCAGCTCAGGAAAATCATTGAGACAGGGGGACCGAATAGGAGACGGACCAGAAACCCACTTCCCCTCTGTAGGTTCCTGCACCCAGCCAGCTCCTTGCAATGCCGTTTCTACGGACCAGGTAGGTGTTGTAGCAGGATTGGTATCAAGAGATAGCAATTGAGAGGGAGAGTGTGTCACAATAGGCAAACTAGGCACTGTATGCAATGATGTCGCTGTAGTCTGTGGGGGCAGCTGAGAAGTGGGCAGGAGTATTCCAGCTGAGAACTCGCCAGGATGGGCTGCACAGGGCGGCACCTCAGCCGCTTGAAAAGGCAATGTAGGCTGTTGCAAAGTATCATTGTGGGCTGCAGGAGACATACATCCTGCCAATCTGACTTCATGAATCCATTGCAGTTCTCTGTTCAAATTCTTCTTTGTAATCTCAAATCGACGTTCTGCATCACCCAAATGGTCCTGAAGCTCCTTTTCAGCCAAACAGACAGTAGCAGAGGCAAAAGTGGAAAAATCCCTCATTGGGACGGCAAGGGGTAAAAACGTTTGAGAGTCCATGTCAGGGTGACCCAGCAGAGGTTCTAAAGTTGTAACCTGTAGTGTAGATTCATTTTCTGCAGTAGACACAGAAACCAGCTTTGCTTCAGTAGTTGTAGACGTGGTCTCTACACACACAGAGGCAGGAGTTGAGACCAGGTCTCCCACCTCCATCGCCACCTCCTCAGCAAGCAAGAATGTGTCCACCATCTTGGACAGAGGTTCCCCCTCTGAAGAGTAGGGGAAGTTTTTATTGAGAAAAAAAACATAACATCACAAAGAAAAAGAGCAAAATAAAAGATACCAATACAAAAAGAAAAAACAATGTTTTACATACAATCTTGAAAGAAAATTCGTCACAACATAGGAAAGTGTTTCCATAAAGCTGTCATTTTGTCATTAGAACAATGCTTTCTATCAGTCGCATATAAAGCAAGCAAATCAGTATGAACAGACTCAATTATAACTGAATAAGAAATCTGTTGCTGTTGTAACACAAATTTACATCGGCTTGCCATAAAATATTGTAGTAAAGCAAAGAAAACATTTAAGGTACTTTTATGATAAGTTTTCCAAATCCCTGTATAATCACCCAGAATGAGAGTATGGTATGTTAATAAGGTTAGATATGGCATTTTCCAATAATGCTGCTTGTGACCAAAAGCCTTACTATCTACACAATCTATAAAGAAATGCTGTTGACTTTCTTCCATATTAATGCATTGTGGTCTTAAACAATATCTGTCATCTAGAGGTTTGTATTTCATGTTTCCTCTGACGCCTAATCTTCCATGAGCTGACATCCAAATGACATCCCAAGTTTTGACTGGGATTCTATAGTCCGTTAATTTATGGAATGCTAAGATCATTTTAGTGGGAGTACACTGAGGAAATAGCAGTGTAATTTTCTGGACTTCATAAACAACATGTGCATAAAAAGTTTTTCGAGACAAAATAAGTAATTTTTGTAGTGGAATCTTCCACTGATATAATTTCTTAAGTGTGGCAAGTCCATACTTAGGTAAAGAATCAGATAAAATAATTTTTGGGGGAAATAATGACCATTTAAAAAAATATTTATGCCAGATTGACTGGACCCAAAACTGCCAAGGTAACGAAGGTTGAGTCCAAATAAACGAAAAAGAAGAAAATAAAAGTTAGAATGGAAAAACAACAGGGTTAATCATATTGAGACCTCCATCTTTCTTGGGAAGGTAGTGTAGTCTCTCTTGATAGGGTTAAGTCTGTTTCCACAGCATCTGGAAAAATACTATATAACCTAGTTTCTATGGAGACAGGGGAGGAAAACATGACTTATGTATGTAAACAGGGGCAACAAAAATTGTTTAATAATAGCTACTCTTTTTGTTTACTAAAGGTCCAGCTTTTCCAAAGGTTTACCTTGATTCTCCTATCTCCAATTGTTTTTCCAATTATATAGGGCCATGTCCTCAACTCCAACCAAATCCCTAGTATTTTTGAGGAATGCATGATACAGGTATATTAAAATAGTTAGAGACCAATGAAGGAATATTTTGTAAGGGTAGTATAAAGCTTTTTTCCATGTTTAAGGATGCTCCTGAGAACTCTCCAAAAAGTAAAATCTCTAATGCTCGTTGCAATGACAAGACATTTGCTAATAACAAGGTAACATCATCTGCAAAGGCTGTAATTTTACTTTGTCTAACCAAGGGAGGGAAAGTCCTATAATCTGATGGTCAGAAACAATACTTCTAATGACTGGGTCCAAAATAAAAGTATACAGCAAAGGGCTTAAAGGGCAACCTTGCCGTACACCTCTCTTAATTTTAATTTCAGAACCCATTAATCCGTTTACAAATGGTATAGTGACTGCCTGACTATACAGTTTAATTATCCATTGAACAAATGTTACCGGAATACCATACTGAGTTAAAACAAAATACAAATAGGAGTGACAGACCGTATCGAGAGCCTTGGCTTGATCAAGGGCCACTATAATCCCTGAATCTAGAGAGTTTTGTGACAAAGTAGAAAAAATATCTCTTACTAAATACAGGTTTTGTTGAATAGTCCTAGTAGGTATAGAGCAAGTTTGTGTTGGATGGATCAAAATTTCTGCAGCTTTCATTAGGCGATTATGCAAAATCTTAGTTAAAATCTTATAGTCTGTGTTCAATAAACTAATCGGTCTCCAATTAGATACTAAACTCTTGTCACCTTTTTTGTATAAAAAGGTCATAAGCGAGGTGGACAGGGTTTTATCAGTTGAGATCGAATTTAAAACTGAATTAAAAACTGGAGGCAAAAAGAATTCCATGTATTTAGAACAAGTTTTATAAAACTCGTGTGGTATGCCATCCAGACCTGGAGCAGTTCCAGTCTTCAAATTTTTAATGACCTCTGCAACTTCATATGAAGTAATAGGAAGTACCAATGATTGTAAGATGTTATCTGGAAGCTTAGGTAAAGTGGGAAGTCTGTGAAGCGGAAATGCTTCTGTAGGTAATATGGTTGAGGACGAGAAATATTCTTGTATATAATGCTGGACAATAGATAATATCCCTATCTCAGTGGTAACCAACTCCCCCTGAGAATTAACAAGTCCTGTCATTAAAGTGTTAGTAAGACGGGTTTTACAGGCCTGGAAAGGATCAGACATAGGACTATGTTTAATCCCATATCTGAATTCTAAATCTAGAGATTTAGCCCTATCATATTGAAAATCTTTCATTAATTTTTTTATTGTTGTAATTTGGGAATGAATTAAGCAACGTTCTTTAGTGCAAGGACATTAATTTGTATAACTGATTTCTATGTAATAAATATTGGAGATATTCTGAATTTACTTTAAGTTTACCCCACTTAATAAACAAAGATTTAATTTCACCTTTCAATTGTACCCACCAATCATAAGAATTGTCAAAGAAACCCATAGTAGAGAATTTAGCAGAAAAAAAAATTTCTAATTTAGAAAAAAAGTGTGCATCCTGTAAAAAAGAAGTATTCAATCTCCATCGACAATGTATAGAGGGGAAAGTAGGGGGAATATGTGTCAATGAAAGATTACTAAGCAAAATATGATGATCCGAAAATTCAGTAGGTGAAACTGAACAATGTTTTGGAAAGAGATATCGAGAAACAAAAAGCATATCAATGCGAGTTGCAAAAGTGTGTCTAAAATATGTTTCTCCGCCCTGCGGGTGTAGACTCCTAAAAGCATCCTTAAGGCCTGAATCTTTAATGAGCTTATGAAGAAAATTGGAATCACAATATATCTTTTTCCCAAGTTGTTTGTTCATATTACTGTCTAGAGAGCAGTTAAAGTCTCTTCCCCAAATGATATGCTTTCTGGTTAGCAAAAGGGTTTAATATCTTCGAAAATCTCTATCCGAGATAATTTCGTCTGAGGTGCATACAAAGTAATCAGGCGAAAGGAATAGTCCCCAAGGAAAAAGTCTAAAATTAACAACCTGCCAGGTCTAAGGTCTATTACTCGAGATATTTTAAATGATGTATTCCCAAATAATACCCCAAGCCCATCTGCAACATCTGAGCCAAAGGTCCAAAAGGAAGGTCCCCAAATCCACTTCCTTTGCAATTGTTTTGTTTCAAAGAGAGATGTCACCCTGGTCTCTTGTAAAGAATTATATCTAATTTCAAGGACCCCAAATACATCAAAATGGGTAATTGTCTTTGAAAAGTTTTTATACTACATACATTGTATGAGGCTAGTTTCAATATGGTCATAAGGAGCTAAAATGTCAAGGACTATGTTTCTGGCTAACCTTCCTTTTCTTCCCTTTTTTTTCCTTTCTTTTCTTTCGCTAGCTCCGTTGTTTTACTTTCATCATCTTCGGTAATTAGTTCTGATACATGAGAAGTATCAGATTCAAGATCTGACTCCTTGGGGTCATCTTGAAGAGGGGAAAAGAAATTATCTGTAGGTAAAGGGGTTATAGGGGATTGTTTTATAGAGGCCCTAGTAAGTCGTCTACTCTTGACTGTTTCAAAAGGAGGGGGCATAGAAAGTCCAGCAGTTTGTTTATTGGAGGCGAGAGGTTTGGGAGCAGTGTGGCTGTCTACAGAATTATGGGGTTCCTTAAAAACAGTCCCTGTTGTTCTAGGGGTCACCAAATGAGCTGCAGCTGGAGATATAGAAGCAGTTTTGTCAATAGGTCCATGTTTTTTTTCATGAGCTTTCTTTAGCAACTCATCCTGATCCCAACCTTCAGTGCAATTTCTGCGAGCCCAGGGGCACTGGTGAAAGGCGTGGCCCTTCTCGTCGCAGAGGTTGCACTGAAAAATGTTAGTACACATATCTAAAGAGTGGCCAAAACCTCCACATAAGGGGCATTTCAGCACGTCACAGACACTACTTATATGGGTTTTGGCTCCGCACTTATAGCAGGCTCTGGGTTGACCACCATAAAAGCAAACTCCCCTATCTTTACCCAAAAAGAAACTGTTGGGAAGATGTACTACCTCAGAATTGACTATAAAAAGTTTCACTTTGAACTTCCAACCCCCAGTCCATATGCCTTCAGAATCCAGTAAGGCCTCTGGCGGCTCAAAATGTCGATTTAGACTGTAACTCAATGATAACTATCACTTATATTTACCCTTCATTACGGAACATAATTGTAATGTAACGAATTTGTGGCCTAGTAAGTGGATAACAAAGAAAGGGTCCAAACTAGAGTAGTCTTGAGGGTAGTGTATTTATCCCAAAATTTGTCTAAAAGGGTATGAGACTGAAACTAATATCAAATGAGTCCTCGCTTGAAATGTGGATCAAAAGCATATATATCTGAAGCATAAAACCCATAGAAATTTTTAGAAGCTCTTTAAATACATAATACCTATCTGGATGCTCCGGAGACCACCTTTATAGCGAATCCGAACAGCATTACGCCTCGGGCCTGCTCTAATTTGTTTTAAATAACTCCGACATAGGAGGCCTGGTTCGGGAGTCTGTACCCCCTTCCTGTGATGACATTTCAATATTATCCCTAGCAAACCCAGCAGAATTAGAAAAGGAGGTAGTTGGTTTCAAAGAAGCCAAAGTACTCTCCCCACCCTCAGTGACTACAGCGCTTTTAGATGAAATGTCTAAAATACCTGGGCCCAGTGAAACTGAATCGGTGGCATGCTATGAGACCGAAGAGTCCGACGAGAAGGTAGTCCAAGCCGAATCAGGAATCCAACGACCGGAGTCAGTTTTATGCCATCCTGCTCCTGAAAGGGCCAAATCTTCCGACCAGTCTACAGAGAAGTCCTGTGGGGCCTCTTCTGGCAGTCCAAAGCGCCGTCGCATAGTCTAGTCTGTGACGCTGCTTTTCCGCTTAGAAACAGTCCCTGTAGCATTTCCTCGGGAAAATCAAGCCCGTAGGGGCGCCGGTTCTAAAGCATTTCCGGTATCTGAGAAGAACACGCTGAATCCGGCTAATCGATGCTACTGGCTCCAAAATCTTTCACCAGGCGAACTCCCACTTGTTGGAATATCCCCAGCCACCTCCAAAATACTCGCTCTTTCTTCCGTGCCTGCTTCCAACGAGGGAATGTTCACGGGTAAACTAGGTGAGTCCTGTACAGTAGTGCATAACGAAGTCTCCGGTACCTTGCTTGTATCGACATCCATCTCCAAAGACAGTTGCTGAGGTGCTGCCATCATGCAGCGTGACGTCGGCGAAACACCTACTGACGGCAACTAGGCAGCCAGTAGGGGAATTTCCCCGGTGTCCTGGCCAAATTTCCCTCATTCACTAAAAATACCACCAACAGCTTAATCTGGTTCAAGGTCAGTTGGTATTCATCTGTATCCCCCTCCCCCAGGTCATGCCTGAAAATAGGCAGGATTTGTCTAGTGCACTTACCCGCTCAACAAAACTAAATAAATAAATAAATAAAGATGCTGCGTGGGGAAGCTGCACCTGGTCAGGCCTAATTAAAGGTGGCTTTGAGAGTCAGGGTGAGTTAACATCATCTAGAAGGGCACCTAACAGGGTGACAGTTAGGAGTGCACTTAAGAAGGACTGCAAGACAGTGGCTACACTAAGCATTTTGTCTTCCAGGGCCAGACTTGTTAATCAAGTAGTTATACTGTTATACCTGGCATGCTTTGACTGAAATAATACTGTGCATGCCATTTGGGGAGTGGGATAGGTTAAATCTTGTATTTGTGTGGGATCAGCAGGAGAAGTGACCACATTTGGGTGGTAGGAAGGTATGGCATCCCACGGAGTTGTACCTACAAATCATCTGGCCCAGTTAAGGCACTGCACGATTTATTCTTGTTAATGTGCCCCCCCCCCCACCACCATTGGTAAGAGAAAAAAAAGGAGCCACCTCAAATGTCCATGGTGACACAGTGGTGGTGTAAGATTGTTGCACCTTTGCCCCAAGGCAATTGATAGGGACTCCTGCTCTACAGGGGCTTTACATATACAGTTAGTTATGCCAGTGCTCTAGTCGCTAGACCACCCTGCCTCCAAATGCTTCCTGATTCTTTACTGTTTTGGAGCCAGATTAACAACATCCACTCTGTCTGAAGTATGCTATGGTTTTCTGTTGCTACAGGAGTCAGGAGGAAGCCTAATAAGCAGGAGCAGTCATGTTGTCAGGGTTTCAATTGCTAGTCCACGTACAGTATTAGATGAAATATATATCCGTCTAGTTTGAGACACCTCCAATGTACTGTTGTTTGCAAACAGAACATTAGATAGCCCTAAGATTATTTTGCTTGAGAAACATTTCCTCACAAGTAGAACAACAGTTTGCACTGAGGTGCAAGTCTCTAATGATGACTCATGGGCGCACACACTCTTACTGCTGACAAGTGTTACTTTTAATATACAAAGTGCTTCATAGTGCTCAAAGTGCAACAGCAGTACTACTGTTGTGCAAAACCTACTACTTAGTAAATGCCTGCTTCATTTAGAGGTTCAGTACTAGATAGAACCACTAGGTGGTTCACTTGGAAGCCACCTTCTGGGTACAAATGCTCTCAAGGAACTGCTCATGAGATGAACTACCGTCTACCAATTTGGAAAAAAAACTTTTCTCTCAACATTCTTGGCCATATGGGTCTCCTGCTAATGTTACCTTCAGGCATCCCAGGAGGCTGATTCTATATGAACCATCTCCTGGTTGACAGGAGGCAGCCCAGGCCGGTTCTTGACAATACATGAACTCTGTCAGTAATGGCAACTGCCGCACTACTGTGAACTGTGTTTGGGGTCAGGAGGCTACTGTTTAAAAAACTGTTCTAATACCTCTAAATGATGCAAGTATTTACTAAATAGCAGGTTTTGCACAATTATAATATTGCTGTTGCACTTTAAGCACTATGAAGCACTTTGTATATTAAAAATAACATTTGCCAGCAGTAAAAGTGTGTGCAGCTGTGATTCTCCATTGGAGATTTGCTCCTCAGAGGAAACTGTTGTTCTACGATGGAGCCCTGGGTGGAGCACCTAGGTGTTAGAAGAAGCACAGTAAAGACAACTTTGATATTGAAATTTCCTCACATGTACTTGGTTCTTTGAGTGTCTAAAGTCTTCAGTGACCGAGATACACAGCAGTAAACACACTAACATTATTTATGTAATATTTGTTAATTGTATTCTGATGCCCCTTCTGTAGTGTATGTAGGGTTGGTATTCTGTTGTGTTTGGCCAGTAGTTTTACATCCGTCTTGCTTGTTGCTTGAATCAGTGTTGAAAAAAGACACGATATAAATGATGAAGAAGATGAAGATGATGAAGATCAATTGAATGATGAAAAAACAGGATGATGAAGATAAGGAAGATGAAGTAAAAGATGATGATTATGATAATAATTCCTCAGTAGAGATCAATTAACAAAAACAGTAATATATTGGTAGTCACTTTTTCCTACTGGTCAAGAGTTACGTCCAAAACTCATAGTACCATTGTTGCAAGTTCCTTTTCATAATGCTATCTATCTGACATCATATCAATGATATAATTAAACAGAATCTGCCTGTCAAGCATGAGAACAGCTTTCACATTAACTGCTAACTGCAATGAAAGCTGCTGAGCACAGTAGAATTGACTTACATAGCAAATGGACATGACAAAGTATTGCATTATGTTGAAATCAGTTTACTGCTTTTCAAGAAATCAGACGACAATCTGACTGCACATGTATATTACACAGAATAATAGATTGTTTATCATCATTAACAAGACTAAACAATTCCATCTTGGGATTCTAGTGACATCAGGGAACCTTTTGAGCTCTGCCCTCGAGGTTTTTACGTAAATAGGATGCACTGATGGAATTACAGCCTTGTTACTGATTGTAAACCATCTATTATTCTTATACCACTTATCTTTCTTTGTGGAAATATATTATCATGCTATAAGGTTCATGGACCATAGATTATATCTTTTGACATATGCTCCTAAGTGACCTGCCCGTTAACTTTTATCCATACTCTTTTTATAAGGTGCAAATGGAAGTATTTTTGACATTACAATACATCTGGTTGTTTTTGGTAATTCTATTTATAAATCAGACTGGATGGACCAATTTCTGCCGTCATGATCTATGTTTCTATAAAGGCTGCTACTTTTCCCTGACTTGCTGTGTCTTTTATTTCCTTCTTCTGTCTTACAGAATTACCCATGGCTTTATGGGCAGACTAGATCGGCCACAAGGCCTTTATCTGCCAACAAATGCTTCTTGCAGAAGGCCCCACGTTGCATCATACTCTTCCAAGCATTTTCCAAACCACCTCCAAAATGGGCTAATCATCTATTATAATATGTCCTCTCAAGACTTTTATGTACCATAATTCACACTGTCACACCCAAAGCACTGGGGAAGTCACTCATATAACCATAAAAGGTACTGTGACTGTACATAGGTGTAGATATAGATATACAGTCGCAGACATGATATGGTCAGATATATTTTACGATATATTTAAAAGAGATTCTCTCTGGTGGCCCATAATGATACTGCAGGCAGGAAATTTCTCCAGAGATATCACAGAATGTTCAAGAAATATCTGATCATGTCTATGGCTGCCACTGTAGATATAGATACAGATTATAGTGGAGCGGTAGTGCCACTATAATTAGGGCTGAGCAGGAGTTTCTCTTTTAAACCTCTAATTGTGTACTTTAATATCTTCGCAACCATTCTACGGATTTGTACATATTATTGCATGCGCAGTCTCTGGGGTAGATCTCTTGATGTGCCAAGTTTCATTCTGGTTGGATATGCAGATTCCGAGATCTCAATACCAAAAAAGTTTTTAAAAAAAATCGCTGTTTCTGCAGTTTTTTTTGTCATCAGTTAACACCCAGATGGTTTGGAATTTTGGTCTGAAATTTCCAGGGTAGAAATGATTTGGTCCACAGATGTGCCTTTCACTGGTTTGGTTAAAAAATATGAATCCATTCCAAAGTTATTAAATTTTAAAAGTTAGGTTCTGAGCATGCTCAGTATAATCTTTTGGATAGCTGCTTGGAATGAAAAAAGAATTTGGTCCATACAAAAAAGGTTACTTTTTTCATATGGGGGTAATCCTTTTTCATGAGGAAAAAATATTTTCTCATATGGCTGTCATCTTGTTTCCAGGAGGCAGTATAGCAAAGTGGTTTAAGGCTCTAAGCTGCAAAGCTGGGGACCTGGGTTTGAATCCCACACCCCCCACTTGCATACTGTGTGACCCTGAGCAAGTCACTTAACTTCCTTGTGCTCCCAGGTCACACCTGGAAATAAGCATTGGCTTAGTGTGCCCCTCCTGGTTAAATAATTTCCCCTTTCCCTTTCCAATTTAAAAGAAAAAATTCAAAACCCACAAAAATGACATCCTTCACACACACACACACTCACACACACACACCAACACCAACACATGTATCTTGACACCAAGATGTCCAACTGCCTAACATTTCACCCCAGCCAATCAGGAACTTCATCAGAGGATTCTGACAAAGCCCCTGATTGGCTGAGGTGAAACATTAGGCAATTGGATGTCTTAGTGCCCAGCACCTTGCTCACCTGTATACTGTTTGTTTTACCATCTATAAACTACAAAGAAGTTTTATCTTCAGAAGTCATTTTATTGATGTGTTCTTTGAGGCAAGGGGTGAGAATTTGGATTTATTTTTCCACATTCTTTTTTCGTATGAAGGCAGCCTTTTTGTATGCTTTTTTCATTCATATGAAAAAAGAATGACTCATATGAAAAAATAATTTGGACTAAGTTTTTCCCCATTCTTTTTCCATATGAAGGCATCCTTTTTTGTGTGCTTTTTCCATTCATACAATAAGAGAATGCCTTCATACAAAAAAATATTTTGGTTTTAGTTTTCTTCCTGTATTTGAACTTCAGCAAGCCATAACTCCCTGAGATATTTGGACTTAAGGAACAGTTTATATATCAAAACAAAGGTCTTAATGAGTAGTAGAAGAATAATACATAATCCCAGCCCCCAGACATTTAGGGGCAAAATAAAAAAAGATTAAAAAATGCAAATTCAATAGAATAACATTGGGCTTTAGCAAGCCATAACTCTCTCAATATTTGGACTTAAGGGACAACATATACATCTAAACAAAATTCTTAATGCATACTACAAGAATAACACATGTACCCCACCACCAAATACTTTACAAGCAATATAAAGGAAATTCCCATAGAATAACATTGAAACTTCAACAAGCCATAGCTCTCTCAATATTTGGACTTAAGGGACAATGTACAGTACATATCAAAACAAAGGTCCTAATGACTACTATAGGAATAACACATATACCCCCAAACATTTAGGGGCAATGTTAAAAAATTAAAAAATGTAAATACCCATAGGATAACACTAGAACAAGCCGTAACAACCTCAATATTTTGACTTGAGGGATAATCTATGTATCAAACAAAGGTCTTAATGAGTACTACAAAAATAAGACATACCCCCAAAAAAAAAAAAAACATTTAGGGCAATATAAAAAAATGGAAATTTCCATAGGATAACATTGGAACTTCAACAAGCCTAACTCTCTCAATATTTGGACTTAAGGGACAAGCTATATATCAAAGCAAAAGTTTTAATGGTTACTACAAGAATAGCACATAGTCCCCCCTAAACATTTAAGGGCAATATAAAAAAGCATACAAAATGCAAATTCCCATAGGATAACATTGGAACTTTAACAAGCCATACAATGAAGGAAAGAAATTGCTGTTTTGACAAAAAAATGGAAGCACAGGGCCCTGTATGCATCTATGAAGGGATGGAAGAGCAGGGCCAGAGGTCCCTGTGCTCCCACAGGTAAATGAGGATATGATTATACTGTCTCAAAAAGTAAGGAAATTCATTGCAAAAAACTTTGTTAATGCAATAGTTAGGGTTAAATCAACAAAAGTAGGGAAATATGGTGTTAGGGTTCCCAGCCCAAACACCACACCCCCACCCTGCAGGCAGCAATAGGAAAATCATTACAGTTTGACCTCTTCTGCATCTTTGCAAATCAGGCATTGGGTGTGCCTTAGGGTTGTCAACCCTAATGTTCGTCTCATTCTCATATACTGTACACATCTCAGCTTACTTACTGATGGAATGTGGTGTGCATTAGGGTTGATAACCCCAAGGCCCCTGGGGGTGGAACCAGTCAGCTGGTCTGACCATCACACCATAAGGTTCAGCTTCAGAACCCCCCCTAATAGGTCTGCCCCTACGGAGATGGTTCAGTACCGCCCTTTAAGGGGCATTAACCCTAGTGACCTATCGGTGGTACTGGACCTATTGGGCTTGTTGGGTGAATGCATGAATCCAGATTATCTCATACTAGCCTATAATGAGGCTGTGGGAGATGCTCTGGACAAGATTGCTCCTGTTCGTGTTTGACCTCTCACCCTTCGCCCAAGGAGCCCTTGGTTTGATGGCTCCTTGAAGGAGTTGAGGTGAGTTGGACAAAGGCTGGAGAGAGCCTGGCGGAAGTCCAGCCATGATGCTGACAGGCTTAGCTTGATGGCACATTATGATCACTATCAATCAGAAATCACCCGTAAGAAGGCAGAATTCCTGTCCAGGGAGATTTCTGCCGCACAGAATTGACCGGCTCAGCTTTTCTGGACTGTTGACAGATTGTGCAATCCAATCTGTTTCCAGCCCAGAGAAGCTTTTTCTCAGCTGAGATGCGAGGAGTTCGCTCGATTCTTTGCAGATAAAGTTGCCAGCGTCAGGTCTGGCGTCGGTCCAACCTCTCCTATGAGGGATTGCAGTGGTCGACAGGATGTGGCATGCACTCGGTCTGTCTGGTCAGATTTCCACCGGCTGGAGTTCACTGACATTGTGAAGATTGTCCAAACATTGCGCCTAACCAGTTGTAGTTTGGATCTGGGCCCTATACCCCTTCTGGTGGGATGTGTAGATGTTATCTGCCCGATCCTTGTTGACATTGTCTGGAAGTCCCTGGAGATTGGGGTCTTTCCTGACCCCCTCAAGGAGGCAGTCATTCGACCACTCCTTAAAAAACCCTCCTTGGATCCAGATTGTCTAGCTAACTACCGGCCTATCTCTAACCTGCCATTTGTTAGTAAGGTTATTGAAAAGGTGGTTACGTTGCAATTGGATGATCATCTTACAACTCACAATGTCTGTGATACTTTCCAGTCTGGTTTTAGGAAGAAGCATAGCACAGAGACTGCTCTTGGCTTGGTATTGAATGACCTCCTAATGCCTAGAGATCGAAAGGCATGTACCATTCTGGCCCTTCTTGATCTCTCTGCTGCATTTGACACTGTAGACCATGGTGCGCTGCTGGAGCCCCTGCAGTTTTTTTGTGGTCTGTCTGGTACAGTCCTTAAATGGTTCCATTCTTACCTCAGGGGCAGGTTTCAGAGAGTTGCCACTGGAATTTATTCCTCTGGTGCTCACTCCCTGCCTTGTGGGGTACTGTAGGGTTCCATTTTAGCCCCCATGTTGTTTACAGTGTACATGCTGCCATTGGGAGAAATCATCAGGCGATACAGTCTGAGTTTTTACTGCTATGCAGATGATACTCAGCTGCATATGTCCTTTCTGCCCGGAAAGGATGATGCACTCTCCATGCTAAATAATTGCCTTACTGAGATCAGATCTTGGATGAGTTCCAGCTGGCTGAGACCGAATCCGGATAAGACTGAAGTGCTGGTAGTGGACCCAGGTCATCCGGGGGCAGGTCTGGGGGCTGGACAATTATCAGGCTTATTACTTGGTGGTATGTCACTCACTACCTCAGATCGGGTGCGTAACCTGGGAGTAATTTTTGATGATGGTTTGGCCCTAAAATCTCAGGTGTCAGCTGTCGTCAAATCCTCTTTTTACCATCTGAGGAATATCGCCCAGGTGAAACACCTGGTTCCCCCGGATGATCTTCCAACACTGGTCCATGCCTTTGTCATTACCCATCTTGATTACTGCAATTCCCTCTACCTAGGGCTACTAGGGGTTGATATCCGCCACCTGCAGCTGGTGCAGAATGCGGTGGCCAGGCTTTTGACTGAGACTTCTAGAACCAGTCATATTATGCCTGTGCTCCGCGAGCTGCACTGGCTGCCTGTTTGGTGGTGGATCACCTTTAAGGTTGGCTTGCTAACCTTTAAAGCCCTACAGGATCAGGGACACGGTTACCTGCAAAGATCTCTTGGTACCTTACCACCCCCTCCGTCCTCTCCATTCCACTGATGAGGGATTGCTGTAGATTCCCAGGGTACGACTGAAGACATCTGGTTATCGTGCCTTTGCTTTTGCGGTGCCAATCCTGTGAAATTCTCTACCTCGTTGGCTGAGAGAATGTCCAACTGTCGATAGATTTAAAATTGAGTTAAAAAACTATTTATTTAGCTTAGCTTTCCCTAGTCATGGATGATCTGTTTTAATGTTCTTGTCTATTTTATTTTTCTGTATCTGATTTTATGTACAGCGCCTTGGTTCCGAAAGGCACTATAAAAATAAAGCTGATTTGATTTGAAGGCACACCCCACTCATGATTTGTGAAGACTCAGGAGAGGTCAAACCGTAATGGTTTTTCCTGTTGCTGCTTGCAGGGTGGGGGTGGGGTAATAGGGTTGGGAACCCTAATACCACATTTCCCTACTTTTGGCACTTTAACCCTAATTAGTGCATTAAACAATTTTTTGCAATTTTATATAGAGATAGATAGATAGATAGATAGATAGATAGATAGATAGATAGATAGATAGATAGATAGATAGATAGACAGACAGATAGATAGACATATGGATAATTTGCTGCAACTAAATCTCAGGGGTAACTCAGTGTATACGAAGGACATTATCTGAGTAAGTAGCTCTTTTTGGTTTAATATTGTCTAAGTAGCTTTTATTAGTTTAATATTGTGTTCTTTACTCGTTTTGTTTTAAAATCTAAATCAGTAAGATGTGTTTTGGGGCAGCTTAATGGACAGATCTTATTCTTTATTTCTCTTTGTATAGGCATACTGGAAAATTCATTATTGAAGGAACTGATCATCAACTCAATTTGGGTCTACTAGACTATGGAGCATCATACACCATTTTTATAACTGATGTAAGCCAACTGTGAGATGGTGTTTACCCTTAATTTAATTTTAGATATCATAGGTTGTACTCTGTATCATACTGTAGTACCTCTGGTATTCTATTTGTGGCCTAACAGTCTTATGAGAAGAACATTTTTGGCCCATTCTAGTTGTATGTAGTTAAAGGCTATACTAAAATCAGAAAATGCAGAAGCAAAACATTTGCACTTGCAGTTTGGTTTCCTGTACAAGTTTAGAAATTTAGCATTAGGGCAGACATAGAGAGTTGCTGCAAGGAGTCTCTGGGGACATTGCAAGAACTTGAAACTATCATATATTCTGCTGATGACCTTAGAAATCCAGGGCTAACATTTAATAATATAGTGACATAGTCATTTAAGCTTGAGAGGGCCACTAGGCTCATCATGCCCCCTGCCCCCGCTTCATAACCATAACTTAGATAAGTATGCTGTGGACAGATGCAATAATTTATAAGGATACTCAACCTAGATTGCCAACGATTCCTTTGGTAAGCAACCATTTGTTCAGTCTTACCTTAAAGGCCTGTACTGTCCTCATGTCTGCTCTCTCTGCTGGAAGGCTGTTGCCTAGGTTAACCACCATCTGGAGCAATGCTCTCTCTGCTGGTAGGCTGTTGCCTAGGTTAACCACCATCTGGAGCAAAAGTGCCACCTAATCTTTCTACTGAATTTTCTACCCCTGAACCTCAGTGCACATCCCTGCATCCTACTGCAGGACCCCAGATTAAATATCTCAGACTGTTTGACCTTGTCGATACCCTTGGGTATTGCAAAGACTGTTGTCACAGCCCCTCCCACCCAACCTTTCTTTAGGTTGAACATGTTTAAGGGCATCCAGCCTCTCCTCATGCTTTTGTTCCATATGCCACTGATTCTTTTGGTGGCAACCTTTCAACTGCTTCAGTGTTATTTTTCTATTGAGGGGATCAAAGCTGCACACTTTGGGGCCTAACCAGGGCCATGTGAAGTAGCAGGATTACTTTTCCTATTCTGCTGATCACCCCTTTTAATCAACCTCAGCATTCTGCTGCCATCTTGCCAGTGGCTGCACACTGTATGTCCTGCTTCAGCCACTTGTCTATTATGAGCTCAGGTCCTTTTGTTTATTGACTGCAGAAAGAGGAGCCACATATGGTATGTATGGTAGCATGGTATGTACAGTACATCTTACATTTGTTTTTCTTCTCAAGTGTAGCACCTTGAATTTGGTTCAATTGAATCCAAGGCTCCAGGAGTCACACCAATTGCCCAGCTTGTTTATGTCCTCCTGAAGTTTGCGCCAATTCTCAAGGGAGTCCACTACCCTGGGAAACTTAGTGTCATCCACATTGTTAAGCAGTCTTCTGGAGATCCAACTTCTAGATCATGGACAAAGATGTTGAAGAGCAGTGGATGCAGCACTGATCCCTGGAAGATGCCACTAAGTACTTGTCTCCACTCAGAGTAGTGCCCATCAATCACCACTCTCTGCATTCACTACAGGCCAGTTAGCAATCTACCACGTGTATGTCTCATGTATACCTCACTAGTTTACTTTGCTCAGAAGCTTGTTATGTACCACAGTATCAAAGGCCTTGCTGAAGGCCAGATAGACTATGTGCATGGCCCTGTCCCTATCCATCTTCCTGGTTATTCACTTGAAGAAGGTGATCAGGTTGGTTTGGTATGAGCTACATCTCATAAAGGCATGCTGAGAGGAGACAAAAACCTTGGCCTCAATCAAGCACTCCATTATTCTGTCCTTAATAATAGCTTCCAGGACCTTGCCCAGCACTGATGTCAGACTGAGCAGCCTGCAGTTGGCTGGGTCCAACCTTGCCTCCTTCTTACAAATGGAAACCTTTTTGTCCACGTGACTGTCCTTTGGCACCACACCTGTCTGGACAGACTTATGAAAGATTATTGCAGGTGATCCTACCAAGTATTCCTTTAGATCCACTATCATCCTGGGATGCATCACATCTGCCCCATGGGATTTGATGGTTTGATCTTTTGCATGTCAGAAATAGCATTATTAGTCCTTTTACACCTTTCCAAGGCTCAAATCCCTTTAACAATGTCCAAATTAACAAAAATGTAGCACAAACCAAGGTATAATTACAAAATATCTGCAAAAATGCAAGGATACACATAAAAAGTCCAGGCACCAGAGAGCTCAACAAAGTGCCATATTCTGGCAGATAGCTCCAGGAAAGGAAAGTTTGTCCCTAGAGATGCTGGTGACCACCAAAGGGGCAATTAAATTTTTTACTGGAGAGTGTTCCACAAAGCAGGAGAACAAACCGAAGCAGTCTTGTCCCCCATTGATCTTAATTGTGAGACAGGAACCTCCAGCAGACCCTGCTGTGGCACTCTTACGCAGCCTGGGCTCGGGGGATTCAGGAGGAAGGTGGTAGGGGGTCCAAGCTCATTTAGGGCTTTATATGTTAAACAAATTACCTTAAACTCAACCAACCATTGAACAGGCAGCCACTCTAGAAATCAAATGGAGGGAATGATATGGTCCAACCTCTGAATATAGAAAAATAGAATTTGATGGCAGATAAGAACCATTTGTCCCATTAAGTCTGCCCCCTTTTTCCCTGCCTATACTTTCACCACAGACCCTACCTGATCTCAGGCTACCTCCCCACCTCCTGTTTCCTAATTAAGATTCCTTTTGCATATTCCATGTATGCTTGAAGCCCACCACTGTTTTTGCCCTCACTACCTCCGATGGAAGATCATTCCAGGCATCCACCACTCTTTCAGAGAAGAAATACTTCCTCATATTGCTCCTAAATTTCCCCTTCCAACTTAATTGCATGTCCTCTTGTTCTTGTGTGTTTTAGTATAGCTCCGACATCCCCGACAGTGACAGACACAATGCCGAGTGTTGGCATTGTACTGTCAGGGATACCAGTGTGTTTCAAATGGGGGGCTGTGCCCCGGACCCCAATGTGGGGTTCCCACACCACGGTCTCTAGATATCCAACTCCGAGTCAGAGTTGGATCGGGGAGGGGGCACAACACCGGGAGCCGCACCGCTGGTGTCTGCAGGGACCAGCACAGCAACTCGCTGCTCTCAAGCAAAATCTTTTCTTTATTCTTTATTCATTACAAATCGGGTTTACAACCTTTGTGTCAGAGACTCATTTACAAAGGCACCTTGTCTCAGGGAGGGCAGACATCAAGACAGTTATTACAGTGCAGATTAAAACAGAGGATAACATTGCAGGTGCAGAAAAAGGAACATTTAACATAGATACACTCAGGTTACATAATATAGTAGATTGTATGTTACTTAGGTTACATAATGTTACAAAATTGTGAGTTACAATCATGGATATAGTAGGTCCTCAGAGAAGACAGTGGATGATATCCCTATTTGGACCTAGTAGGGAAGGAGTGGGTCTGGGGGAGGGAGAGGCTGTCCAGTGGATGTTGTCGAGCCAGGGGGCAAGGCAGCCGGCAAATCTGTCACTGTGCTGGTCTTTGCAGTAGTGGTGTCGACCTCCTGTCAGCATACTGTTCTTGTGCACCTTCTCCTTTGAAAAATACTCTCCTCCTGTATCCTATTTCAACTTTGTGAGGTATTTATAGGTCTCTATCATGTGTCCCCTCATCCTCCTCTCTTCCAGGATGTACTTGTTGAGATCCCTTAGTCTCTCCTCATAAGGCTTCTGATGTGGTCCTGTACCATTTTAGTTGCTCTTCTCTAGACAGCCTCCACCCTGTCCTATGTCCCTTTATGAGATCTGGTCTTCAGAACTGGATCCAGTATTCCAGGTGGGGTCTCACCAATGATCTACACAGTGACAACACTACCTCCTTCCTTCTACTGGTGATACTCCTCCCTCTGCACCCCAGCATCCCACTGGCCCTACCTACTGCCTTGCCGCATTGCCTTGCCACCTTGAGGTCATCGGGTATGATTACTCCTTGGTTTCTTTCGTGTTTGGTGACCTTCAGTACCTCTTCCCCTCCACCATGTTTTACTCTGGGTTTCTGTGCTCCAGGTGCATGATTTTGCACTTTTTTACATTGAATCCCATCTTCTATACCATTGGCCACTCCTGCAGTTTTCGCAGGTCTCTGCACATTCTCTCTACCCCCTAGGGAGTGTCCACCATATTGCAGATTTTGGTGTCATATGCAAAGAGGCATACCATCCCTTCCAGATTTTCTGCAGTGTCCCTTATAAAGACATTAAAGTGGACTACTGAGCCCTGAGGCACCCCGCTAGTCACTCTCTCCTCCCTTGAGTGAACTCCGTTGATCATCCCCCTCTGTCACCTATCCATCAACCAATTTTGTACCCAGTTTACCACAATATGGGCCACTGCAAACTGCCCAGTTTCCTAATGAGCCTTCTATGTAATACGGTGTCAAAGGCTTACTGAAGTTTACGAATGAAATGTCCATAGTCCCACCCTGATCTATTTCTCTGGACACCTAGTCAAATAAATCTATCAGATTTGTTTGCCATTCCCCCCCCCATGAATCCATGCTGCCTTGGGTTTTGTAACTTGCTGGATTCAAGATACTCCACAATCCTTTCCTTCAAAAATGACTACATAAGCTTCCCCACCACTGATGTCAGACTGACCAGCCTATAGTTTCCAGCTTCCTTCCTATACCACTTTTATGAAGTGGGACTACATCTATCCTCCTCCAGCCCTCTGGAAACACTCCTGTTTTAAGTGAGTTGCTGAATAGGGCTGTCAGAGGTGCAGCCATTACCTCCCTGAGTTCTCTCAAAACCCTTGAGTGTACCCTTATAGCCCCACAGCTTGGTCTACTTTCAGCAGAGTCAGTGGCTCAGTAGGTAGCACACTCGCCTCTGAGGCTGGGAGATCAGAGGGCTATGGGTTCAGTTCCCACATCTGGCACTTGGGTTAATATCCCAGTACTGACACTGTAGTGCAGCATGAGAGGGGTGCTGCACGTCTGAGGTGCCGTCTTTTGGATGAGGTGTTAAACCGAGGTCCCATCTGCCTGGATTGGTGGTAGTTCAGGTGGATGTTAAAGATCCCATGGCACTTATCGAAAAGAGTAGGGGAATTTCCCTGGTGTCCTGGCCAAATTTCCCTCATTCACTAAAAATACTACCAACAGCTAAAAATCTGATTCAAGGACAGTTGGCATTCATCTGTATCCCCCTCCCCCGGGTCGTGCCTGAAAATAGGCAGGATTTGTCTAGCGCACTTACCTGGTCAACAAAAACTAAATAAAATAAGATTTGCAGCTCCTTTCAGCTGAAGTCAGAAGCCTCGCTGCTGCATTCTGGACCAGCTGCAGATGATGAAATTGGCTATGAGTTAAGCACTTGTAGAGCACGCTGAAGAAGTCCAGTCTGGATGCCACAAAGGTCTGCACTAAGGGTTTCAAGTTGGCAGGGTCAAATAAGGAGCGCAGTCTGATGATATTCCCAAAGTGGTAAAAACAACTCAATGGCAGCCGAAACTTGCAGTTCTAGTGACAACTGCTCTTCAAAAACTGACCCCATGCTGGCCCAGTGGCACAGATGGTTGAGGCTGTTGCACCTCACCTACCACCATGCCAGCCACATGGGTTCAAGAACGGACTTGGGTTACTGAGGGTGAGCTGAGGGGAGAGGATCGAGCATCCCATGGACTACCTTCTCCTTCTAAGGAGTGGTGACCAGCCCCACCCGCTCTCTCTTGGCCTGCACTACTACCCAGTCCCTGTGCACTTCTGAATTGTGTATGGTGGGAGGATGTCCCTCGGTCCACTGGTCCCACCATGGGGGGAACCCATGAGGGACTTAAGCTTAGTAGACTGAGGGAGGTGATGCTGGTCATGAGGAGCTGAGACAGGGCTGAAAGAACCAACCTAAGATAAATACTGTAACTTGTCTTACTGGCTCCAGCTGCATCTTCCCAATGAGGTAAGCATGCAACTACCATAAAGGGCCAACACCTGCTTCCCTAAGCCAGTCAGTAGCACTTCTGTCTTGCCAGGGTTAAGGACCAGTCAGCTTGAGGCCATCCACAGCCTGCTGTCCTCTAGGCATCATTGAAACATAGCTGCTGAACAGGACTGTCTCAGTCAGGGAATACCCATGCTATACCACCTAGTGATCTGCTCTCCCCCAGTGGAAGCAAATATACAGTGAAAAATGGAGGAAAAGGGATATATCCCTGTGGTACACCACTGTCCATGGCAATCTGGGCCAACCAGTAATATCCAATCACAACTGACTGCACCTTCCTGACTGGGAGGACTGGAACCATAGTAAGACAGTTTCCATCAACCTCCCCATATAACCTGAGCCTGCCAACTAACTCCCCTTAATCAACCATATTAAATGCTGATGAGGGTTCAAGGAGAACAGGAATGGAAACATCTCCATGGTCCCGTGTCCAGCAGATCTCATTATAGATCCTGACTAGGGCCATCACTGTGTTCTGGCACCAACAAAATCTTGACTGCAGTGGCTCAAAGATGTTCTGGATGTTCCATCAGTTGTTTTGTCACCACCTTCTCAACAACTTTAGCCAAAAATGACAATGTAGTTTTCAAATTTACATGAGCAACCAAACTTCATGAGCAATTTTTTTTTCAATAATGGGCTCAGTATTGTATTTTTCTACCAAAGCATGACCCCTTTTACCAGATGGCTTTGTAGCTAAGAAATACATTGTAATTAGGCTCCATTACAATCAAAAAAATTTTACAAGAAATGGAAACCATAACACACTGCATGAGGGAATTGCGGGAAAGAGAGGTGTAGGAACTGCCTTGCCTTGAGGCAAATTGCACACCCAATACTAACAAATTGATGAAAACTTAGCACACTACAGTGTACAAGAAAAATGTTGAGCCAGTCCTGAGATGCAGTGGTAGGGCTACCACCCACCATGCCAACAATCAGGGTTTGGGAGCAGACTCTGGTCACTGGAGTTTGGCCTAAAGGAAGAGGACTGAGCATCTGATGGACTGCTCTCTTCTGGGGGGACTTTGTCAACCCTGCCATTGTCTGCCACCAGGTGGAGGCCTGGGGATATTGCAGGCTGGAGTGGCACATAAAAAGGGGGTAGGGCTGCTGGTTTGGCATGATGCGTGTGTGCCTCCACACAACATGTACCACTGCTTGTCTGGGGTAGGGAAGGGTACATCAAAAAATGAAAAAGGGAGGGCCATACTGACTAAAGAAGCCCTGCCTTCCCCCTGCCAGTGTCACCACCCAACCACCGAATTCTGGATTGTTGCCCCAGGGGGAGAATGGCCCTCCCTTCCTTGGTCCAGCCACAGGGGGAATCCATGGAGGAACACCCAGTGGTTCAGGAGCAGTGAGTGCCAGTTGAAGGAGGCAGGAACAGGAGTGATAGCCCACCCACACAGGCACTGCCAGGAAAAAAGCTACATGAAAAAAGAGTATGATAAGGTTCTTATTATTACTTCTATTTATACTTCCTTGTTGCTGGCTCAGCCCCCCCAGTCTATCTGCCCTCCTTTGTCCCTGTTGTTGGAAGGTCAGGTGGGTGAGAAGAATTGAGCATCCCAGAGGTAGCTCTCCTTCTCCAGGGAGACAAGACTTCTGTCTGCAGAACACTGCCACCTGAGTGAATGCAGGTGGCAGTACAGACTGGAGGGGCTAGAGAGAGAAGGAGAACATTGGTTGGCTCTGAGTGGGATTATGGTACTGCATGCACATGTGTGCATCAGAGCTCTCACCTCCAGCATGCTGGGGGTGTGCCAGGGGATGAAATTCCCTGGCCCACGTTGATCATGCCTGGTACACTTGGGCCCAACAAGCCTCCTGTCCACCTCTACTTATATGTACACTGAGGGGGTCTGCCCCCTTTTGGCCCAACCTCGGGGCAAACTACAGAGTTGGTAGGAGGGCTGCAAGTGGAATGGTGAGGCAGAGTGGTTGCTTGGAGCTGATTGGAGGCACAGCCTTGATGGGAAAAAGTACAGATTAAATTAAAAACAATTGAGTTCAAAACAAAATGTATGATGGCACACAGGAATACACTGCAGTTTTAAAAATGTGCAGAGCAATAGAATAAATCTTCAGCACTAGGAACAGCTCAATGTATTTTTCCATTTTCTCAGGTTTCTGAAAGTAGTGACGCTCGCAAAACTGAAGACATCCCTGCCAATAGTTTCCATATTGCTTGGCAAATTCCACAGTATGCCCTAATATCGGCTGGTGAAGTTATGTTCTCAATAACTGGTCTGGAGTTCTCCTACTCTCAGGTACTGTTATTAGAAGTTTATCAACATAATTTTGAAAGCCTATAGTGTCATTTACTGACCGTGTTTATGGACTAATGGATGAATATGCTACAAAAAAATTATTTACATATTTGCATCATGAATAGGAACATATGCACTTATTATAAGTTTGGTGACAAGAATTAGAACCATGCAGCCCATCTAGTTCAACTCCTTATTATCCTAACAGCAATAACCTGAAATGCCTTTTCCTGATCATGGGATCACCTGTTTTACTATGCAAGCAAGTACAGGAGTGATTTCCATTCACTAGAATGTTTTTGGCTGTGGAGGAGGGCAGGTTGTTTCAGTCAACTTGGTTGTGCCTGGGGGGTAGCCTTCTCTTTAGAAAATGTGGGTGCTGTGGGAAGAGGAGGGGGAAGTTAAGTGGAAAAAAATAAATTGATTTAATAGAAAAGCCCTAGATGAGCCAGTGGCCAGCCATAGAGGGGATCAGGTTGCGCCAGTCACCATTACGTGGGAGTTTTTTTGTTAAAACTTACAACTGTGTGTACTGCCAGGGAGGAAGAGGGGGGGATTGAACTTGTAGCAGAGGGTGGGAGATGGGGGGGTTGTATTGTAAACAACTAGGCTTAGGAGGAGGGGGCTGTTTCTGTTTTTTTGTGTGTGGTTACACTTTGTCACCTAACTACACTGTAGTTATAGTGTAACTATACTGTTTGTTTCACATTTCCCAAATACAGTAGCAATTGGCATGAATAGTGTTACTATTCATTATTCATATCCAGATAATGAAGAGTGCATTATTCATGGTATTCAAGAAATACTGTTCATTACTCACACCCCTATCACACAGTCCTGCTGTTTGCACCATACCATTCAAATAATTGGTGTCACTAAATAGTTTTGCTGTTTTGAGACCCCATCACCCTTAGCGCACAACTAAAATACCCCTGTGGATAACACACCTTAATATGTGCAAAAACGGCTGAATTTCTTTGAAATGATCTACTCTCTGTGGGATTGATTGTGGTGCAGAAACACAAATCCTCCTGTATCTTACATTAACGTAAGATGTACCAGGCAGTAAGACCCTTCCCGGGTGAATGTCTAGTAATCTGGATACCGAGAACGATATTCTCCTTAGTTAAATTCCCACCCCATTGCAAGTGAAATCTCCTACTGACCAAAAGAAAGCACCCTCCCTCCACAATGTGATAGCCTAGGATACCACATACTGAATTTTATGTCTAGTATCCTGTATAAAAAAACACATCACCCAGGGAAAAGCACAAAACCGAAAAAGTACAATTTTTTTATTTTTTTTATAACATAGCTTTTAAGTGTTTACAATTACAGTACAAAGAATCCATTTCACCATAAATGACAAGGCAACAGACAGATGAAGTAATCTGTCAGTTCAAAGCTCAGAGTCTTTCTTTATGAGGAAGGTATGGGGTGGTCAGTGATGTGGGCAAAAAAGACAACACCACGAATTGCGCTGCAAAAAGGGCAAAACCAGAATGGTGACAAATGGTTTACCTCTTCCCTGAGGTGCTACGACCCTGGACTTAGTTATATTAGTAAGGGGGGTGCGGGTGACAAAGCCCCAAGCAAAAAAAAAGAAAAAGTCAGTGTTCCAGTTTCACCTTTTGTGCCTCATGATTCTGGGTTTACACTTAAAGTGTTGCCTTATCACAGAAAACCAAGTATGGTATATGCGCCAATTCTAGAAATACATTTCAGGTTGCAGTCACCTAGGCTGAGCCTCTTTAAGATATAAACGTAAAAGTCAAAACTGATCTGAATAAAAGGCGGTGACTGTTGGAACATCTCAGAAGGTGGAAGTCCAGTATCGCTCCTTAGACTTGAAGTCTTCATAATGGTCATTCCCAACCTTTAGTCTTTCCACTGAAATCATAGCTGTAGTACAAGGATATTCTGAATGTGAGATGGAAGAAAATAGTGAAGAGTAAGCTCAGAAGAAACGAAGAAAAGAGACTGAATAAGAAGAAAAGTAAGAAGACAGGAAAGCTTGAGCTAATGGAGAAATATCCCCTTCTATGTAGTGAATTTAAAAATGCCAAGATCTGTAAGGGCTAATGACAGAGGAGCATCGTCAAGGGTATAATGGGGGGGATATCTGACTCTAAGAGACAAAGTGTGAGTATTTGTCAAGCTGATACATAACTCATTTCCTCTATGTATTATCAAATGATGAAGTATGGTTGCTAGCACATGCCGATAATCTCTCAAGGGTGTATATCTCGAGGGTAAGGGCCCTCCAAATCCCAGTAGGAACCTTCTCCATCCACCACAATTGGGTCATAGCCTTTGTAGCCGCTAATAGTAAAAGGTTCATGACTATGACTTTTATGGTGGGGAGGGTTAATGTTGAGTGTGGTGGGGGAACAGCTGTTAAGATGAACATGGGGGATATCAGGCCTGCGCAACTGAGCATGACCTCAATTTTTTGAGTGACTTCTCACCAAAATGTCTACAAAAGGGGACATGTCAACAGTATATAGGTTTGATCTGCCAAGGCATTGCCACAGTTGTGCCAGCATCCTGCCACCTGGGGGCCCACAAATTTTGCAATTATCACTGGGGTATGGAAGTCTTGCAAGTGACACTTCTATGTATATCCCCTCCTGTACAAGGCTCCCATATGTTACCCTATGTGCTGAGGTGGTAAATTTATGCCATTGCTCAAGGCAGTGGGTGGTGCCTAGCTCCAAGTTCTACCTGGTAAGTATGGAATAGGTTGATACCATCATGCTAGCTTGTAGGGCCTTGTATAATTTAATAATTAGATGTGGTTCAGTATTGCCTGAAGTATGTGTTTTAAGTAGCTGGACCAATGGTGAAGGTTTTTCTGCAACTTGAGTGAGGGTCTCTTCCCTCGTTCGAAGGTATGAATGTAACTATAAGTATTTGTGAAAGTCAGACTGAGCGAGGTGGTAAGAGGCCTGAAAGGATATAAATGGCAAGATCCCCGTCTGTGTAATCTGTTGAAAGATGTTTATTTTATTTATTTATTAATTCTCGGATTACAATACCTTTGAGCACATAACAGCTCTTTTACAAAGGTTCCATGTCAGTGGGAAGGGTGACAGACATACAAAGGATGGCATTACATAAAATTTGGACAAGAAAGTATTTATAATGACATAAACCTTGCAACTAAAATTAAAACTATGAATCGGCAGGAAATCAAAAATAACCTAATAAAAGGAGGCAGCCCATGGTACTTTGTCAAATGGGTATAGGTATATTTGAGAGAACAAAAGTTCAGGTAAATGAAGATAAACAGTGGAAAGAAAGTGGAGGGCAAGAAGGGTGAGGTGAAAGAAGGATCAGGGAAGGAGGCAGGAAATGGGGAGAGCGGTTAGGGTGAAAGTGGTCATTTGCAGAGAAAGGGGAAGAAGTAGGTACACAAGGATGTGTCAATACTGCTGAGGTAGTGCCATGTCAGTTGAAACAGTCACAGGAACTGTTAGCTGTAAGATGCTGATGAAAAGCGCCTTTAAATGGTCCCAATTTTGGTAAGGAAGGGATATCTCTGGGCAGCGCATTAAACCATAGTGGTGCTCTATATGCAAACAATCGTTGCCCTTGTGTAGTCCAGCATCTTGACACAGAGAAGAGTTGGTTGACTGAGCTACGCGTGTGCTGGGAGCTGCAAGAGGTGTTGAGTAAGTTTGTAGCACCAGAAGGCAGGAGCCTGAGAAGTGCCTTTTTAGTTAGCAGGCAGGTTTGATAGTGAATCCTCCCATTTAGCTGATCCAATCTATTTGCGCATACAGTTCACATGTGTGGGTAAGGTATGGTGCTCCAGTAAGAAGTTGGCATGCTTTATTGAGTGCCACAGATATTCTGTGGAGGGTAGTGATGGAAGCTGAGCCATAGATAACCAGACCATTGTCAACAATGGATACCGTGGAGCTATAGATAGCTAGTATGAGGGCATCAGGTGTTAGATTGCGTTTATGTCTATGGAGTAACCCTGTCTTGATACTGGTAGACCTGGCAACATTCTCAACATGCTGGGCATATGATAGTGAGCTATCCACGATTACCCCTAGATACTTTAAATGTTGAATTTATTTAAGTGGGACACCAGAGGAGTTCCTGATGGTTAGGGCACTGGATCTGTGTTTGCTACGAGCACCACTGAGCAACATGACTTTCGTTTTTTTGTAATTCAGAATCAGCTTGTGTTTTCTGATCCAATCCTCCACTTCCTCAAAGCTGAGTTAAAGTTGGTGTTCCAGTGGTTCAGAACCAGTGTTGCTAGTGTATATGACTGCATCATCCACATAGAGAAGGATCTACTGATGACAGAAGAAAAGAAGTGGACCCAGTATGGAGCCCTGTGGTACTCCAGAGTGGACATGTTGATGGTCAGAGGTGACATTAGCTATCTTCACCCATTGGGAGCGGCCTACAAGATAGCTTTTGACCAGGACACAGTATCTGTCGAGAGGCCAATTGAGGACAGTTGCTTGAGAAGTAGAGCGTGGTTCACTGTATCAATGGCCTTTATGAGGTCTATGAAGGCCGCACCCACTAATCTACCTTGATCCAGAGATTAGTGAATGAAACCAGTGAATTCTAGCAGTGCTGTGGTAGTGCTATGTCGCTTTCTGAATTCATGCTGCTGGGGGCACTGGATCAAGTATTTTTCCATATATTCCACCAACTGATGCACAACTATGCTTTCAAGTGCCTAAGACAGAGGTGGAAGTATAGAGATAGGTCTATAGTTTGTGTGTGTAGTGCAGTCTCCAGTTTTGTGAACAGGGGTAACAAGGGCTAACTTCCAAATTTGGGGGTATTGTGCCAGTCTCAGTGAGAGGTGTTTAGAATCTTTGCAATGGGCACCAGTATTTCTTCAATGGTAAGTGCAATTAATTTGAGGTCTAAGGAATCACCACTATGCCTTGACTTCCCGAGTACTTTTACTAGGTATTTCCTGATCATATACAGCAGGACCTCTTTTGAAGTAGAAAGGAGATGGTGCAGGAAGCGAATCATCTGCCCGCTGTTCATTGTCTTCAGTGATGTCCTTGAAAAAGTCTGGTGGGAGGACACTGCCCAGGTCAGTGAATGTGTTATTAAAAGCATTGGCTATGGTCAGTAGGTCAAGGGTGGGAGCTCCATTAATATTTAGCATGGTGGGTGCAACCTTAGCATCTTTACCTGTTACATCTTTTATATTGTTCCAAAAGTTCTTACTGTCACCCCAAGTGTTAGTAAGCTTTTCCCTATGGCACTAGCTTTTTTCCGATGCAGATGGTCTGAGTGCACTTATTCCTGGCAGTTTTATATTCTTATACATCCGCATGCTGGCCAGTGGCCTTTGCACAACACCAGAGGTGATCTCTGTGGTTCATCTGACTAATGAGGTTGGAGGATAACCAGGGATTGATGGTGCCTCGGATTTTCATCCTTTTCAAGGGGGCATGGAAATCACAAGTTTTATTAAAGTGCTTGATAAAGTGGTTCAGAGCTATATTTATATCATTTGTGGCATCGAGTAATGACCAGTCAATGCTACAGAGGTTTTGTTTCAGGGTTCCAGGTGTCCCCACTTTTGCACCCTGCTGAAAATTGTTTTGGAGGGAGGTTTATTGAATTTATTTGGCCAGTTACAGGTAATAGGGGAGTGTTCACTTAATGCATCAGGGAGAACAGAACATTTGTGATACAATCTGGATGATTGGACAGTATCCAGTAGAGAAGGGTACTCATAACTGTCTTATAATTAGCCCTAGTAGGTGACGGAACAAGCTGGGTAAAGTTGAGTGTGGAGATTGCATCCTTAAAGGAACCTACTTCAGGAGAATGCCAGCTGATATTGAAGTCACCCATAATTATCGTCTCAGCATTATGAGGCAGGTTAGTAACGTACTCCATCAAGCTGTGGAAGCCGGTGAATTGGTTCTTAGATGGTATGTAGACGGACACAATTGTTAGAACTTTATTGTGGGCCCCAAGTAGAACACTGATGGCTAATGCCTGGGTGGCATTGCCTAGGCTGTCCATAGGTAATGTATGTCCCATGAGTGTATCCTTGATGTATATGGCACAGCCACCCCCTCGTTATGTGAGTCTATTATGTCTAAATATGGTGTAACCAGGTATAGCAAGAGCTGAGTCAGGGATCTTCGGGGAAAGTCATGTTTCTACTATGGACCGGATGTCAGGGCTTTGCTGCATGACCCAAGCTTGGAGATCTAGAAGGCCATACTTCTGCCACGTTCAAAAGGCTTTGTCAGCTGTATTTGGTGGAAAAGCGTGATCATACGCTAGAACCCTCAGGTAAATTTGGTCAGCGGGGGTGACAAAATGCTTCCAAAGAAATAGCCATGGCCTACAGGTTTCTGCTGTAAATCTATAAAATGTACTAATTGGAATACAGGCCGGCGGGTTTTCAAATGCATAATGGACTTGGTCTCGGGTGTCATTTTGGATGGATTCAATTATCTTCCAATATGACTGATAAGAAGGGGTAGTCCATAAACATAATATGTGTAAGTGTGTTGCTAACACATACCAGGTAAGGTTATGAAGGCTGACTCCTCCTCTGACCCTAGGTAACTATAAAATGGAGCAGCAGATCCTTGGGGGTCTGCCCTGCCATATGAATCTAGACATGGCTGTATCCCAAGCTTTAAAATGCATTATATCTGGCATAAGTGTGAGGGTTTGAAGAAAATAAAGTATTCGGGGCAAAATATTTTGTTAGATGGCTTCTATTCTGTGAAAGAAGCCTAGCTTCAAGGATGCCCAACGGGATAGATCATCCAGGACTTCTTGTGTCAGGGGCTCATAATTTAAGAGTTTGAGGTGATCCAGATTTTTTGTAAGTTTGATACCCAAGTATCTAATAGATTTCTTATGCCAATTAAAAGGAAAGGCGCTTTTCAGCCGAGGCGATGGGGAATAATTATATAGCAATACTTCTGTTTTGAGCTTATTTAGTTTATATCCCATCAGGGAGCCAAATTCCCGTATGTGTTCCTACACTGCCGGGATGAAATCCTCCAATAAGGTTATGGTAAGCAACATGTCATCGGTAAATGGTGATATTTTATATTGCCTTCCCCCAGATGTATTCCCTCCACCAGAGGATCGCGACGGATGGCTTCCACCAGGGGTTCTAGATTGGAAGCGAATAAGAGTGGGGATAAAGGACAACCCTGTCACGTGCCTCTAGAAAGGGGAAAAGGGTCTGAAATGGAGTTGTTTAATTTAAGGTAGATTTGATCTGAACTGTAAATGTCCTGCAAAGTTTGTATGAATTGCTGAGGCAAGCCAAAGAGAGTCAGGGCACTCCCCAGGAATGGCCATGCCACCCTGTCAAATACTTTTTCAGCAGCTAGGTTGAGGAGTGTGAGGGGGATCTGCCTGGTGGTCACACAATCTATTAATAAAAGATTTTGGTGGATGCTGTCATGTGCCTGGTGTTGTTGGATAAATCCCAGTCAGTTAGGGTCAATTAAATGGGGTAAGAGAGGATTGAGTCGCCTAGCCAAGATGGACATATATATTTCATAATCAGAATTAAGCATGGAAATTGACCTGTATGAGGTAGGGTGACGAGGGTCTTTTTGAGGTTTAAAGAGAGCTGTCTGGGTTGCATATTTCCATGGGGGGAGTTCACCTTCCTGGATTCTCAGAATGCCGATAGTAAGTGGAGTATGAGGGGTTCCCAGAAAGTCCGATAGAACTGGACCGGCTAACCATCAGATCCCGAGGCTTTTGAAGTTTTTGAGTCTCTGAGGACTGCTTCAATCTCAGAAGCAAAGACTGGGGCAAGTAAGCTGTCAGCCTGTGGGTCAGTCAAGCAGGGTAAGGGGATCTGACTAAGGTAGGTGTCTATTTGTTCCGAGGAAGCCTGGATGTCTGCCTTATAAAGCTGCTGATAGAAGGTTGCCATTGCCTTTCTGATTTCACTGGGTTGGGTTAGGGTAACACCAGTTGCCGGATCAAGAATATGTGTGATATAAGCTTGGGATTCATAGTTCCAGATTCGGCAGGTTAGGTTTCAGGCTCTTCTGTGGCCCCCCTCATAGTGGTAGTGTCGCAGGTAAAGAAGTTGCTGTTCTAGTTTTTGATCATGTATTTTTTGGAGTTCTTGCTTAACTCTCTGTATTTGAGCTGTTACTGACTGATCCCCCAGTGCAGAAAGCATTGGAGGGTGTGTAGTTCATTTTGGAGAGTACTTTATCTAGTTTCTCTCCCCTTTTTTTTCCTGGATGTATAGGCAATGATCTTTCCTCTCAGAACTACTTTGAGGGTATCCCAGAAAATGGCTGATGAAATGTCTGGGTTTGAATTTTCTGTATGAATGCGGGTAATAGCTTCCTGAACTTGCTCTTGGAACTCAGGGTCCTTGAGGTGCGTTAGATTAAGCAGCCAAGAGTTAACTCTATATTGCTTACCGAGATCTAACATTCCATAAACCAGGGAGTGATCTGAGAGGAGGGAAGTGACATGATGTAAGTCGCGGGCTGTGTCCAGATGTTCAGCTGAAGTGAATCTATGATCTTTGCGGGAGGCTGTACCCATGTGTAGGGCGTAATGTGTGTATTCTTTTGTGGTCAGAAAAAAATGTCTCCATAGGTGTACATTTACCAAATAAGCTAATGTATGCCTCAGCTATTTCTGGAGTGGTGCAGTACAATGGATCGTAGGACCGGAACAATCTAGCTTTGGGGAAAGTGTGACATTTAGGTCAACCCCTCCCCCATAATAAGCTAGCCCTTTAAAATCAGAAGCAGGACATTGAAGAAATGTTGGGCTACAGCTTTCTTAGATCCCAGTGGGAGTTACAACCAAGATGACAGGATTACTATAGAGTAGGCCAGTTGCTGTGGTGTAGCGTCCGTCCGAATCTACAACCTAATCTTCCACTACAAAAGGTATCCCCTTAGGGATTATTATTGCCACCCCCCCACCCCCACTCACATCTCCTGCTGGAGGCATGAGAGGAGGCTACTATGATTTGGTAGCCAAATGAGGTATATCTGGCATGCTCCACAGCAGATAGGTGGGTCTCTTGAAGGAGCACCATCTCCGGCTGATCCCTCTTAAGCTGTTGCAGCAATCTATACTGTTTCACTGGGCTAAGTATGCCATTTATATTAAAAGAAACCACTTTAGAAGTCCTAGCCATGGGAAACAAAGGGGTTGTGGGTTTAAATGCATGGTGAGACAGATTCCTCCCCCAAGAGGAATAGTGAGCAGCTAGAAAAGTGGTGGGTTTAAGAAGTGAGGCAATAGGTAAAGGGAAGGAAAGTATTAGGGGGAGAAAGACAACAAGAAAGTAAGAGCTAGAGCTCAGAAGGTATTGTAGCTGTTGTGGAGGGAACAAACAGTTGAAACAACAAATATTTACAGATGTATTAACCAAATATAGCACCAACAGGGCACAACACTCAATCTGTGAACTGAAAAATATACCCATGAAACATCCCCCTCCTCCAGCCAGAGGATGAGGAAGAAACTATGGGTGGCTTCCTAAGTAGGGGGAGTAGGACTCTCTTGCAGGGGGATAGCAGACTTATTCCATGGGGGTTAGATCACGACAGAAGCTGTGGGCCCCTGTAGCAGGTAACTGCTACTGAATAGGGTAGGAAGGTAGGTATTCCTCATCTTTGCTAGTCTCCTACTGTACTCTGAACCAGTGCAAGAGAGTCTGTATATGTTAGGGTGCTGTGGACCCAAACCTCTTCCATGTCTCCAGGCACGTGCTTGAGTACCAAGGGCAGGGCATTGTCCAAGGACCAATGGCTCTTTTCAGTACCCAGCCCATTGTGGGAAATGAGGAGGACATAGTACTAGGCTTCTCCTCCCATCTTGGTGCAGAAGATGTGTGACATAATAGCTCAACACCTGTCTTCTGGGTGAGGTTCCATCATCAGGCTGCTAGAACAGTAAAACCCATATTCAATAGAGAATCTGGAATAGGTGATCCCTTACCTGTTGAAATGGGGTATGTCCAATTTTTCATTTAGTTGTGAGAGGAAGACAGCTCTCCACAAGAAACTGTGAAGTGGAGGGGGGCAGCTGGTCCACTTACCACCCAGCCAAATGTACACTAGGGAGGATGTTGGGTGGCCAAGTGGGGGGGAGGAGGAGGAGGGGGGGCGGTATAGCCACATCCCAGACTTGGTACACTAAAATGGTCTTGGAGCTAGGTGGCATGGGAATCTGACTCCTCTGGATCAAAGGGACAAAATTAGTACCCTGGGCTGGATAGTACATCCAAGCAGATGTGAATTGAGTATATCTACCATCACCACCTGTGTAATTTCTGTCCCCCATATGTCTGGAGAAGTCACCTCTCAAGAGGGAGTTTTGTTTTTTATAAAAAGGGGAAACAAGGGAAAAAATTAAAGGGGGGGTGTGATAGTTAAGGTTCTAGCAGCAAGGGACTGAGAAGCAGCGGCTATGACAGTGGAGCTGTACCTTCCCTCTTAAACCAGGAATAATAATTAAGGATACAGATCGTGATTTCAATTGGTTGAATAAATAATTTCACCCTCTGCAGTTTAGAAAACACAACACATTGTGTGAGGGAGCCCTCAACAAGGTGTCCCAAATCTTCACAACTGCCTGTTGACAGTGCAGGCTGCTGAAGTACAGCGGTGTAATTAACAATAATGGCCACTGGAGGGCAGCATGAGCTCACTAAGGAGCTAAGTTGTCAAGTTAAATTGCAATTCTGCTTACCTGGGAGAACAGATTTATAAAAACATAGAACACAGAAACATAGAAATTGTCGGCAGATGGGGACCTTATGTTCCATCAAGTCTGCCCTTGTTTTCCTACCCCCCCACACACTTAGCTGCCTGCTTCAGTATCCCACAATGCCTGTCCCATAACCGCTTGAATTACCCCACCGTCTTCTCCCCCACCACCCACGGTTCAACAGTGCGCTCCTTGAAGAAGAATTACTTCATATAAATGAGGATAATGAACAGGGCTCAGTCTTATTAATAACCTGCAGACAGAAGAGCCCAATAAAACACATTGAGGGTAGGGAGCCTTCCATTAATTTATTTATTTGCTTTTGGTAACCGGGTAAGTGCACTAGGCACAAGGATGCCTATTTTCAGGCATGACCCGGGAGAGCACATTTTAGAAATACAAAATTGTGTATGTGACGCAGCACATGAAAGCAATACCTCGGAGGACAGGCGTCTAGGCAGGGAAATACTCTTAGCAACAGTGCCCTGCGCATGTAACTGTAAACAAGCTGCATATGTTCTGCCTAGCCCCCTGTGGTAAGGTAATGAACCTATTTCAGCATTTAATATAAAGAATGATTATTTCATTGAACTCCACCCATGGAGGTGGGGGAAGGGGATTTGCAGGTCACCAAGTGAGGAGGTGCTAGTTAACTCCGACCCGATTCAGGAAATTCGTAGTCAGAGGGATAGAGAGTGGCTGCTTGCAGGGACAGGCAAAGTTGTGGCACAAGCCGTACAGCAGTCTCCGTCAAGCTAGCTGCAGTGTTTATGTGGCCACTTCCCCATCGTGTCCCAACCTCTGGTGAAGTGATGACCAGAAGAGCAGCTCCAAAATGAGTTGAGGTATGAAGCAGCTAGGTGTGGATTACTAAAACAGGAAGGTTTGTGTTTAATTAGAATATAACAAAATGAATCAGGTTCAAATAAACACTATGCCCGCTTAAACATGGCTCAGTTGTGAAAGAGGCCAGACAACGGCCCAGTAGGGGCGAGGGTCCATGTGCCCCATTCAATTTAAACATTCCCCCTTCATAAAACAAACAGCAGAGCAACTAGGCTCTGATCACAAACATTTAGACAACTGGTAACCAGCAAGAATAAACATTTTAAATAGTAACAGGAGAACAGCGTCCCTTTCCTGGGTATCTACAGGAGCTGTGGGACTAGACACTTCTAAATCTCGAGGACCAACAGTAACTGTTAATGGTACAAGGTCCCATACCTCAGTCACAGTGGGAATCAGGAGGTTGCTGCTATCGTGTGAGGATAGAGCAGAGCCTCCACTGAAATCCAGATGGAACGTCCATGGTCGGCAGTGCAACCTGTAAGTGAGACAAATTCACTAGCAAGCACCAAAGGGCAAAAACTCAGCTATATGGCCCCAAAATGTTTTCAGAGGGGGTGGAGGTCTGGCAAATGAGTGGAGCAGTTGCCAAATTTTTTGCATGGTGGCCTGGCCCTGTCATTGACTGTCATCTCCGGTAGAAGCAGTGGCCCAAAGGGTGCTGTGAAGAGTGGCAACATCAGTGCAGTCTGGTTGGTGTTGCGGGGGGGGAATACCTCTATTTCTCTCATTGACATTTCCTTAGTGGCATCCTCCGGACTGGAGAAGCCCTTCCGAGCCATTGGGGAACATGATCACCAGGCGAGCCAGATAGGGAGTCTGGAACTTGAGCTGCTGGGCTCAAACAGCTCGAAGAAGGGGGGAGTATGCACTTCATCTGGCCATTACTCCAGAGAAATAGTCATTATCAAAGTATAGGCGAGTGTTAAGGTAAGTGACTAGCCGCATTCTCCAGGCTCGGAGAAGGAGATCCTGTTTTGTGCTAAGACTCAAAAATGTTATGGTTACTGATCTTGGTCTGTCTGTGGATTTTTGAGGTTTCGTCTGTAAGGCATGGTGGGCCATCTCAATGTGTCAAGGTGTGGCTGAAATGCCCAATTGTTGCTTTTCTCATTGGCTGCTCATTTTGCACTTACTGCTGTATTAGTCATGTTCTCTGATTGCACTTTACTGTAACTGTGAACTGTGTCTGTGCTACGCATTTTGTATTCCCTTTCCATGAGTCATACCTGGAAACGAGCCTCAGCTCAGTGTACCCTTCCCAGTCACCAGTTTTCAAATAAATAAAAAAATAAAAGGTGACAGTTAAGGGCAGAATGAGCATAAGAACCAGATAGATAAAACGTAACATTATCGGAGCTTTTGGCATAGCATCCCAATATATAGGCTGATTTCATATGCTGCACCCACTCTTTGGAACTCTCTACCATGTCGGTTACGGCAGTGCACCTCCGTGGAACTCTTTAAAAAGGATTTGAAAACTTACCTGTGGAGCATGGCTTTTTTAGATAATTAGTTATTTATTAATGCTTGGATTTTATTATCATATATTTTATCTTGTTGTATGCTGATTTTATGTACATGTTTGTTTATGTAGTGTTTGAATTGTTTTAAGTTGTTCAGCACCTTGATATATTGAAAGGTGCTATATAAATAAAATTATTATTATTATTATTATTATTATTTCTGATCACATGATCATGAAAGAACAGGCCACTTTCCCATCTGCAGCTTATCATCTTCCACCACTAGGGGCCCCTTCACCTTTTTCTCTTTGTTTTCCTTTCTCTTCAGCCCTATTTCACTTACCTCCTCACATCTCCATCCTGCCATGCTCCCACTTACCCTCATCACACTACTCCTGTACTTCCCTCAGGCACCTCCGCCCCCCACCCAGTACGTGAAAATGGGAAACAATACTGAAACCCTCAGTCAACATCCAGGATGGCACTCCTTGCCCTACACCCCCCCCTCACTGCACCTGCACACCCAGCCACTACAACATCAGACCAAAAACTATCAACCCCCCCCCACTACAACGCATACACAGGCACCTCCACCCACACCCCAGGTTGTCACCTCCCACGGAAAGAAACACACTGGAGCCCCCTCTGCCTTGCCAACCTCCCTCCAATTCCGCAACACAGCAACCCTCACCCCCTGCCTCCTCCTATCTGCCCCTTACCCTGAAACTACCAATACCCACCATCGGACGCACACAGCATAAATGCCAAAGACCTACTACTCGAACAGACCGCAACCGACTCAGGTCTCTCATTCTTCTTCTTCTTCTGACAGGTAATGTCCACCCAAACCCTGGCCCCCTAAATTCCCCACCATCCCACCTTTCGCCTGGAAATGGCCTGCGCATCGCCTCACTAAATATCTGCAGCCTGCAAAAAAAATGGGACTCCTTTCATAGCTGGGTCCTCCAAAACAACCCTGACATCATTACCCTGAGTGAAACCTGGCTCTCTCCCTCTGTCCCCGACTCAGCAGTTAACCTTCCTGGATACTGTCTTTATCGCTCCGACCATCAAGCGAGGGGGGTGGCTGTGTTGCCACCTCAAGGACTCCCTCACTGGCCACCCACTTCCCTGCCCATGCTAACATCCAGGGCCCAGACCCTCACCCTAGCAATAACACTAGGTAGGTCTACATCCCATCTCCTCCTCACCACGGCATACGTCCCCCCCCAGACCAGAAGCTAGTCTTCCAAGCCATCATGTCCTACCTCACCACCCTACCCCAAAACAAGAAAAAATACTACTGGGGGATTTCAACATAAATTGGCTGGCCAAAACAGCCGCCCCTTACATCAATGAGGCCGCGGCACTCGATCTCACTCAGGTCATCAAAACCCCCACCCGGCTTCATGCCCGCACAGGGACATCCACCCTACTAGACCTAGTTTTCACTAACCAACCTCACAAAATAACAAGCACCCAAGTCCTCCCCGACACCCTCAGCGACCGCTCTCCAGTACTCTGCAACTGGTCTGGTATCCCCGTCAAAACCGCCCCCAAAATCACTACACTACGCAAACTAGGGCCTGGTAAACTGGCCTCTCTCAAGGCCCACCTCAGAGAATGGGACTGGACACCCCTCACTAGCACCCTCGACCCTGACCACGCCCTCGAACTGTTTATCAACATCTTCAACTCAGCCTGTGACAAGTTTGCCCCCCTCACCAAAACTATGACCAAGGGGAATCATGCCCCATGGTTCTGGACCACCTCCACCATTTACTACGCCAGTGCGATGTTGTCACACTTGCCAATGAGACCAACGGCCGCAGGATAGGCAATGTTATCGGAGGCCCAAAACAAGTGCACCTGGGCCATACGCACCACCAAAGCAAACTATTATAAAGCCACCTTAACCTCCGCCTGGGGAAATGGTCGCAAGTTCTGGGAGAACATAAAGGAACTCTGTGGCAAAGGCCCAAATCTGCCACCTGACCAAATACTCATAGATGGTAGCCTCACCACCGACCCTCTCAGGATTGCCTTGGCCCTAAACACCACTTTCACTGATATCTCCCATGTGTTGCCACCAAATTTCTTTGACCCCCCGCCAGCCCGCATCACCCCCCATCCCCCCCTTGCTCTGGCTTCCTACCTACAAGTTCTTACACCGGAGACCGCCAAACCCTACCTTACAAAAGCTATAAGTAAAACCACTGCAGTCACGACTCCCTGGACCTGAAACTCCTCCGCCTCACCCTCCAGGAAGTCCTAGCCCGCTCACCCACATTCTAAATCGCTCCCTCTGCCAAGGGAAGTTCCATACCCACTGGAAATTGGCCTCACATCACACCTATCCATAAAAGTGGTGACGCACATCCACAAACAACTACCGCCCCATCTCTATCCTACCCCCCCCTAAGGCACTAGAACGCATAGTCGCCGACCAACTCACTGAACACCTAAACAAATATAACCTACTATCCAGGCAGCAGCATGGCTTTCGTAAGGGCCATAGCACCACTACCGCCCTCCTCGAATTTACCTCCCATGTCCACTCAGCCCTAGACCAGGGTCACCTCACTGGTGCCATCTTCGTGGACCTATCTAAAGCATTCGACACAGTTAACCATGCCCTCTTACTTAACACCTTGGCCTACACGGGTTTCTGAAATGACTCCCTAAACTGGTTCACCAGCTATCTCTCCTATAGAACGCAGATAGTCAAGGTAGGCCCTGTCCTATCACCCTGCCTCCCAGTCCGCTCTGGTGTCCCTCAGGGCTCCATACTCGGCCCCCTACTTTTCAGCATGTACCTCAACTCCCTCCCATCCTCATGTCCCGCAAATCTGCTCCTTTATGCGGATGATGCAGTCGTGTTCACCTCTGACCCAGCCCCCCTCAAACTCCACCATTCTCTCCAGCACTCATTCCATGAAATCGAAGACTGGCTCACCACCCAGCACCTTATTATCAACTATAATAAGACCAAAGTCATGATATTTGCCCACCCTCAGAACCCACACAAGAACCTCTGCCCCAATTTCTCACTGAAAAACAAACCCCCCTAGAACAAGTAAACTGCTATAAATACCTAGGGATCACATTAGACCCGGCCCTCAGTTTTAATCAACATATCCTGCACCTATCTACTGCCCTTAGATCCAGACTAGGCGTACTCTACCGGTACAAACAGTGCCTCACCCCTGAAGCTCTCCAACTTACCATAAACTCCTCAATCCTCTCCCTGCTAGACTACGGCATCCTAATATACAGTGCCGCCCCCACTACAACCCTAAACAGACTCAGGCTCGTGCTAAACAAAGCATACCGCCTCATCCAAGGATGTGACCGTTTCACCCACCCCTGCTCCCTTTACAGCAGCACAAACTGGCTAAACCTGGATAGCAGAATCAGATACCACACCTGCCTTATAACAAAAAAGGTATTATTAGGTCTCATCCCACCCTTCCTAGACCAAATTATCCTCCCAACACCTCCAGGCAAAACAACCTGCAGCTCAAGCAAACGGCTGCTATGGGTACCCCATGGCCGGACGTCCCAATACCAACGTACTTTCAGTTTCAGGGCCCCCTCCTGGACAAACTCCCCCCTAGCCATATAGCTGATGAAATAAGGCTGGGCTCTTACAAATCCAAGCTAAGGGAATACCTTCAGACCACAAACCAATGTGACTGCCCTTGAACCGTACCTAAATGTATCTGTGAAAATATATGACTACAAATCTCCTACAGAATCTTCCTGTAATTTTTTTTTTCTTTCTCTGGCTGTGCTAATGTACCTCAATCTCTGTTTAGCCATCAACTAATACAGCTATGTAACTTATTGTGAATGTTATCTGTAACGTGCTGCAATCTGTATTTCAAGTCTCGTCCCTGTACCATTTTTTTATGTATGACGTGGAACCTTTGTAAATAGGTCCCTGACTCAAAGGTCTTTCCGAATATTACAAATAAACAAACAAACAAATAATCTGGACTTGCATTTCCACCTGGTGGATGAGGATGTCTCAGGCTGAGAGTCCTTGGGATCTGAAGAAAAATCCTTATGCAAGGAAGCGAGAGAAGATAGCTCCAAATCCCTATCCCCCTCTTCAGTAATTCCCACACCACCTGGCTAAAGCTCCACATCTATTCCTTAGGAAGGCTATCATAGTTCTCAGGGTTTTGCCTTAGGTTTGCGACATATGCTTTTCTGTTTTTTTAAGCACCTGTATTTCATCCTCCACTGGAGAAGGAGTGGGAAGGGGCATCTCTTTAACCAAAGGCTGTGAGTCTGGCACTGCAACTGGTACAGATACAATGGTTGCAAGTCCAACCTGCTGGGGGGGGATCACAGTGGGGGAGGGGCTTGGCACTGAGGGTCTGCCTCTATCTGAGCAATCAGGGGAGCAGGAGCCTGGTCTAACCAGATCCTTGTAACATCAGCTGGTGTTGCAGTTTGTGTGGATCAGGGGACTCCACCAGACCAGAGGGTAGAAATGTATTTTCAGCAGTGTAGGTATTGTGGAAGTTGTGGCCTGATATAGATGGATCCAATTATCTGCATCCTACTGCTGTTTCTGTAGTGATTAAACCATCTTGGTCCCATCCATCATCCCCACTGTGGGACACCTACATACAATTTTTGCACAAATGCCCGTGTTCCTCATAGAGGTTGCACGTAAAGGAGTTAAGGCATTGATAATTGCCATGACCATGTTCTAAGCCCAGCCACATATCAGCTTATCACAGGCCCCACTAAGGTGCCTGTGAGAGCCACACTTTAGGCATGTTTTGGGCTGTCTCTGGTATAACAATAATCCCCCTTCCTCTACCCAAGAAAAAGTTGCTGGGTAGATGTATGACACTGTTATTTGTCTTCTTCAGTTTAACCCTGATCTTTTACCCCTCTGTCCATATATGTTCAGTATCAATAATTGATACTGCGTGATCTAGCATCTCACACTTCCACCTCAACCAGTAACAAGTGTCCAAAATGCTTACATCCAAATTGAAAAAAGAGATGGTCACTGTTTTTATCATGGTCTTCGTGAGAGGCATTGCAGTGAAGGGCAACCACTAAGAGGTGTCATGAAGCTCTGCATATTTAGCCCAAAATCTTTCTAGAGAGACAAATCTTAAAGCTTACTTCAATTGTAGTTTCTCCAGGGATATGAATAAGGGCATACTATTCAGAGGGAGGAAAAAACAGAGTTTTGAGCAGAGTCCATGCCACATACTGTAAACCCTTTCCAGATGATTGTCCATGTCACACATGTAATGGATATGCACCACACTTCAGCACTGCACAAGCTCCCTTTGAGAAGCAAACAAATCGTATAACTTAAAGGATGATAGCCCAGAGGTTCTAAGCGGAGGGCTCATACACTGACATGAGCCTGAAGACCCACTTGGATTTTCTCTAGTGTCTTCCTCTTAATCCTGCTGCATCATAGTTGTTTTCCCTGGAATACCCCTGCTGGGGGGGGAGCTCTCCTGCAGTGCCACTTCTGGTGCCTGGGGTTACTCCAGACTTCATCCCCAATGCTGCAGTGACAGGAGTAACTAGGACTAGAGCCCAGCCTCCTGCAGAACCACACACACACACACACACACACACACACACACACACACACACACACACACATATACATCCTTTTCAACCTTATGACCCTGGGATAATGCACTCACAACAGGTGCTTAGCAAGCCACCTGCCCACCTTCCTTAGGTGCTCCCTGACCAATCTAGGTTCCCATGTCATGCTTTGGCTACCCCAGATATACTGGGGCTAAACTTTTTTCCATGTCCTCATCGTGAGGACCCAACAGTGGCAAAGTAGGAATCACAGACTGGTAGAAATTAAATTCCCTTGCAGAATGACCTGATGCTCTATATTAAAAACTGCATGGGCCCTCCCCCAGGACACCCAGACCCCCTGACCTGAGGAGGAGTAGATGGACCAGCCTTCTGAGCATCGTGCCCATCCATGATTTTTCCAAAATTCTCCTGCAGCCCAGTAATCCAGGACCCGTCTGGCTTTTGAATCAAGCTTGTACCCAATAAAGCTTTCTCTGGGGACCAACTGTCAGTACTATGTGATTTATAGGGTCATCAGACTCTTGAGTAGGTTTAGTACTGACTGAGACTCAGTAGGATGTGGTGCTTCTGCAACTGAGAACTTTGGCTTACCCTCTCTCTGTCTCTTGTACAGAGACCACTACCCTGTCGAGGTGTCACAAGGATGTGCAACCCTGATGAAGGGTTCCAACCCTTCTAGGTGACACAGGGACAGGGTTCCAAGACAAAAGGCACCTGAGGGAAGAAGGCCCAACCCCAAGGAGTGGGAAGTGCCACAGGAGGAGGAGAGGAGGAGAGGAAAGCTGCAACAAAAAAATTTTGAGTATCCAAGGGACATTTAGACATCCGCAGTTTTAACCACATGGAGTGTGATGCAGCATGTGTCACCCGCTGCTCATCTGAATTACAGGAAAAACATTTTCATTCTTTGGGTCATCAGGCTCTTGAGTAGGTTTAGGACTGATTGAGACTGAATGGTATGTGGTGTCTATGCAAACTGTGAACTTTGGCTTACACTCTGTCTGTCCTTGCTATAGGGACTACCACCCTGTCAGGGTTTCACAAGGACTTGGAACCCTGATGAAGAGTTCCAACTCCCCCTTGAAGTGCTGCAGCGATGGGTCCTAGGACCAAAGGCATCTTAGGGAAGAAAGCCCAAGATCACAACAGAAGACAGATAAGTGTGTTCTTCTCAAGGAGAGGAGAGACATACCCAGACTAAGGCCCAGACCTGGAGAACCACCAACCAATTCCAACTCCTGCGGAAACCACCTAACTTTTTATGAGCTTCAACACGATGCAAAGGAAAAAATCCTTAAAAAGGAGGAAATCTGTGGGAATCCAAGGCCTTGGTTGCCTTCCTTCGAGCCTAGGGTTAGAATTTGCGATAACTCAGCTAATGCAATTAAGAATCCCAATTCATGGTAAGAATTTTAGAGGAAGGGCTCTCACTCTGTCCCTCTAATGGGAACACTGTGAGGGTGCTGTAAGCCTACCTCTGCAGCTAAATAAGATTCCCCAAGAAGAAGGCAAGGCCCCCAAGGTGAGAAGGAGGAAAACAATGACCACTGAAGGCACTCATCTGGCCTTCATCTGAGGGGAGGCCCAGAGAAGAAGCCAAGCCCTTGTGGGGCAAGGCATAGAAGCTGAGCCCTTGAGGGAAAAAAAATTGACTAGTTGTATGATCTTCACCCTTGAGAGGCAGAGAAAGGGAATTAGGTGGAGATCAGGTGAACCTTAGGTGATCACAGGAAGGAATAACTCTCGAAGGCGCTGCCAACATGGCATGCACAGCTAAAGGAGCCCTTGAAGACTATAAGGCCCCAGTCTCTGAAAGTCTTAAGCGCTACATCAAGAAGTTCCACCAAGTCACTCTGCATGGCTTAAGTTCCCCTCAGAGCACAGAACATTCTCATCTGAAGGGCAGAAGGAGATGCACCCTGCTCGAATCAAGGGACCCACCTTCAGAAGGACCCACCATGAGAAAATGTGGACTTCTCAGGAGCAGAGTGAGACCATCAGTTTGCAGTGTAAAGGAACCCTGGAAGCCATGACATGGTAATGACTGACATGCATCTGAGTGCAAGAGAGTAGTGGGAGGATAATGACAAAGCCTGGTGACCACTGAGTAAGAAAAGTAACAAGCATTTGTCAATGCCGAATGTTGTCTCGCTGGCATTGGCATTAGTAGTGCAGGAGTTAGAGACGCATAATAGGAATGGCAGTGAAGTATTGAAGTGATGCCAACTCCATCCCCACCCTGCAAAGACTGACAGGCATTGGGGTGTGCCTTTGGGTTATCAGCTGGCGGCTACTGCTGCCATTACATGCCTCACCCTACCCTGTAGACACTGGACAAATGTTGTGGTGTGCTTTGGGGCCTTTGGGCATTATACTTACCCCATTCCATAAGGAAATATACTGAGGTGGGTGCATAGGAAAATGGGGTGAACTTTGGCCAAACACTGCAAGGCACACCACGATGCTTGTCACTGACTGCGGGTGGGGTGAGGTGAATGGTGTGAGCATTACAACCGATGATCCTAGACACCCCCCTGACACTTGTCAGTCTCTAGGGTGGGTGCTATAGTTGAAACCCTAACACAGTAGGCGTGTGTTGGTATTTTCACTCCAAATTTTCAACATGGTCTTTTTGTGACCCCACCTCATGAAAAGCGGCACAATCAGTTTATTAGCTGAAAGGTGGTTTTGCACAGCAGCTATGCCATTTGGCGACACAGGGATGAAAACTCATTTTGGTCAGGACGTGGAAAATGACAACATTGAAAATCTGGAGAGAAAATAAGGAAAATTGGTGAAATCATGAGCATGCATAGAAACTGCACAACACACGTCCGTTACCCAATTATGTTTGGGAGTTTTTAGCTACATTTTCAACACAGGTATTTTGGGACCTCCCTCATGAACAGTGACACTGATTTTGTTACTCTGTCCCAAAAGTTGATTTCCCACAGCAACCACGCCATTGTGTGCCACAGCTGCGGAAACACATTTTGGGCAGGCTATGAAAATGACAGCTGTACTGTTGCCAAGGAGGTGTGAAAAATGCCAGTGTTGAAAATCTGGCATGAAAATATTGCAAATTTGCAAAGTTACAAGAGTGCGTGGAAACTGTGCAATGCATGCTCGCAACACAGTCATTTTATGGACTTTCGGCACCAAATTTTCAACATAGGCATTTTAGGACCTCTGCTCATGAACAGTGTCACTGTCATTTTCTCAACCTGTTCCGAAAACTGATTTCGCACAGCGACCGCACTATTCTGATCTGGACGTGTGAAAACACATTTCGGCCAGGATATGTAACATGACAGCTGTACTGTTCATCAGGAGGTGTGGAAAAATCCCAATTTTGAAAATCTGGAGTGAAAATATTACAAATTCACGAAGTTCCAAGCGTGTGTGGAAACAGCGCAACGCACGCTCATAAAAAACCGAATTTGAGGATTTTTCACAAATTTACAACATGAGCTTTGAGCCCCCATGAACAGTGGCACTGTTGTTTTGTTTTCGGTCCGAAGGTGATTCCGCTAGTGACCACGCGAAATCACTTTAGGACGAATAATGCCATGACAGTGACTGAATTCATGAAGAGGGGTCCCAATAATCCCATGTTGAAAATGTGGTGCAAAAATTCCAAAAAATGCCCGAGATATGCACCAAAGTTGAAAAAACCCTATTTATGCCATTATACAGCTTACTGGTATTTCTTCAGTTCGCGATCGGCTTTGAAGAGTGCAGACGTGTTCCCGGTCCACCAAAGATCTGTAGGTATGTTTTGAGGGGGGTGTGGGGAGGCAGGGTGCACAGAGGGTGGGCACAGGTTGTGGAAGGGGGCAGGAAGACTGCGAGGGACCTTTTCTTCTTTCACAGGGTTAAAAAAAAAAACATTGTGGGATGTTTTTAATTTTTCAGGGGATTTGGCATGCTGGGGTTGGCTCCCAACATGCCACCTAAGTGTTTTTGGGGAGATGCTGTGGCCGCCGGCGGATTGGGCACCCCCCTCTGCACATAACAAATGGGGGGTGCATTATGCCGACATGGAGTGGGCTCCCCCGTCAACACATACATTGGGGCAGGGAATGCCAACAGGGGGATTGGGCACCACTGAAGTCAGCATTATGGCAGGCAGTGTGTGCATGTGTTACATTTTCACCAGGAAAGCATGTCGGGAGGTCCGCTGCATATTGGCAGAGGCTTTGCTGCATTGCAGCGGACCTCTCCTTAGATGTGCTCTCCATATTATGTATGCATGGTGTGGCGCTGGCATGAAGGCTTATTGGGTAATGAGGGACGCACCTACTGATGCATGCCCTGCAGTCACCCAACAGTGATCGCACCTCCAAATCTGCTACTACTACCACAATATGTTGGTTACGCATGCACGAGCCAACGTAAAAATGAAATGAAGGCAAGGCTGAATGACTGACTGAAGGCATGAAATGCTGACTAAACATAGACTGAGACTGTACCTGATACTTAATGATATGAACGGCAGGTGCTCACGAAACAGTTCTGAAGGGAAGGAAATGCATGATGGAGACAATGGCAGTTACAGGCTACAGAGACTGAACTACAACATATGGAACAACAGTGTGAGATGGAGTGCCTGAGTCATGATGGACAAGCAGTAATAAATATAAAGACTGCTATAGGCATGATTCATGAATGCATGGGTGTTTACCTGGAGGAGGGCACTAGGACCCAGAAGCAGCCACAAGGGATGAGCAAACAAATGAAGTGTAACTGGTTCTTGCAAAACACAGTTGGTAACAGGAGCTGTTGGTATGAAACTCTGTACAGAGGAGCAGCTATCTGTGGGCAGTAAACATGTATGCCTGTAAGGAGGGGAGTGGTAGGAGCAAATGGGCTGAGGAAGGAGTAGCAATGGAACCATGTTGCACACCACCAAAAATGCCTGGAGCCCAAAGAGCCATGAAGAAGCAGATGGCATTGGCCAGAAGGCCATGCAGTCCAGAAGAACTGAAGCTACAAAGAGAGGGAGATGCCTGGAGGAAAGTCACACAGCGGCAAAAGTACAGGAGGGAGAATGGGTCAGGACAGAGCAGCTGCGTGGCACAACAAAAAAATTCCATGTGTCCAAGGGATGCTTGGATATGCACCATTTTTACCAGGTGAAGGATGGTGTGGCATGTGTTGCCCACTGACCCTCCAATCCACAGGCATAGCCTTTTAATTGTGATGAGGAGCAATTTTTCCTAAGGACTAACTCCGCACTAGCCTTTGGCTGTGTAGCAACAGTCCCAGCAGCTGATCAGGACTCATGAATGCCTGCTGACCCCTCTTGCATAGTACACAAGTGCATTATCATCTGCTCCACTCTCCCACTGTATGATCGTGATCACAGACATGCTCTCAGGAGACCATATAACCATTAGCTGCTGCTCCTGCTGAAACTGTTTCTGGCATTCATTATTGAACAACCCCTCTTCTCTGCCAGCATTTCCATCAAATGAACTCCCTCATCCTGCAAGATTTCAACTGCCTGTGGATCCTCGACCTCCATCACTATATCGACATAGTGACTTAATGCAATAGGTACTGAGTTTCTAGTCCCCAGCTCAGCAGGATAGTTTCAATCTCCATTAGATGCTCAACTTCCTGGTCACTTGAGATGAGAAGAGGGATCAGCTCTCCCATCTCACCAACACTGCTGCTACTACCACCTGGGATCCTCCCCTTGCACAGGCAACAAGATGGACAACAGCTCCCCATAGCAATGAAGAGTAGGGGAATCTTTATTATGTAGAAAAATAAACAAACAAAAAAAAATAATATGATACAATAAGCAAAAAAATATAAGCAGGATACATTTGGCTAAATCAAACAATTACATACAGTACAGATGACCCAATCACAGAAAATATTAAGGCACACTACCTTTGCAAAAAATTAAAAAAAAAAAGAAAATATCAGGAAAAAAGAAAAGAAAGAGGAGAGATATGTTTCATAGTAACTTCGCTAATCACAGTCTGTTCAGGACTGTGAAACTCACAGTCTAAGGCAAAATTGCAAAAAGAGTGAACAAGAGGGTCCAGTCTGGCAAGGGAAGATTTGGGAGCTCCACTATAGACTGTCACCATAGTCAAAAATAGGGAGAATCATCTTTAAAACAATCTCTCGGTGGGCAGGAAGCAGGATACCTGCTTTGTTCCTGTACAGTGCAATAACCCACCCCCCGGGGGCTGGGCCACCACATTTCTTACCTGGTGACCTTTCTGGAATCAAGGCATTTGGGGTCCTGGGGCTGAGTGAGGGCTCAGGAGAGCTGGTCAGGATAGGTCTAGTACTGGTGATGTGGGTCGGGGCCACTCGAGGTCACCGTTGCCCTCCTGAGTGCCAGGGTTTTCCTTCATTTAGTTGTCTTGGGAGCACGGATATGCAATGGTGTCCATGCACAACGTGTATGCTCCCGCGCACATGCGCATAACCCCTGCCAACACTCCCATACACAGAAGACATGCCCCCGACAACTGCAGTGCTCCTGGGAGCCACTACATCTGCGGGGAGCAACAACCATCCCCCCTCAGAAGTGGAAAGCAGTCCTTCGGATGCTTGATCCTTCTCCTCCCCAGCCGACCATGACCCCGGACAATCTGAGTCTACTCCCAAACCCAGGTCACCAACGTGGCGTGTGGTGTGTCGTCCAGCGCCTCAACCCTCAGTGCCACCAGACCGGCACATGGTTTGGCTTTTTAAAGAGAAAATGAATATTGGACTTAGGTTATGGTTTGATAGCTTTAACTACCAAATCTATTTGCATATGTATGTTTCCATTTACTTCTATTTTTTTCCATGTCTATTATGATGCTTTTGTTAATTTCGGGTGATGTTGAACTTAAACCTGGCCCAATGTCTGCTACTCACAATTCACATTGTAATTTCTGGAAAACAAAGGGAGTGAAATTTGTTCATTTAAATGTATGCAGTTTATTACATATAAAATCTGAAGCTGAGGCCTGAGTTTCTTCAAAGGTGCCTGATATTTTAAGTCTAACTGAAACTTGGCTTAACCACCCATTAAAGACAATATATGTTCAATAAATGGATATAAATTACTAAGGAAAGATAGAGGAGGTAAAAAAAGGGTGGAGGGATAATAGTATATTAATGGGACCACTCTGATGTAACTAAACTTGTGACTGACTATAATTCTGTTACTGAAAATGAATGGCAGCTTTTAGAATTGTCCTTGGGAGGACCTTCTAAGATTAAGTTGTGTACTGTTTATAATCCACCAAGGGCTAGATTAAAGGGGCTAAAAATCTTCCTTGAATTTATCCAGCTGATAAACAAGGGCAGTGATGTTTTAGTAATAGGTGATTTGAACTTAACTTGTAATCCAGGGATGGATCCAAATTTAAAATCATTAGGTATTAAACTCAGGCTTATTTCAGATGGTCATACACTCATGAATTTGGTTAGTAAAAATCATGCAACACTTAATTGGATATTATAAGTCTAATTAATTATTAATAAGATGAACTAGTTCACTGATTGGCTGCCGTACTGCTTTGAAATCTCTTAAAAATGACCAGCACAGCAGTGGCACTCAGCTCACACATTGTACACCAACAGCAGCGGCATGTAAACAAAACAGTTTTCAGCACTCAAAACCCAAAAGAAAAAAATCATTACTGCAATTAGACTTACAATCACAATAATGACCTCAGCTGGTCAGAGCTGGTCATTTTCTTTTGATTAATGACTGGCTGGTTGGGGGTAGCCCTCAGCTGCACCTCAGGCCACCCTCCCCCCTGCCGGTTGTTAATCTCTAGGAAATTAGCATCTCTTTGGTCATTATTGCTTAACTCACAAATAACCCAAATAAAATAAGTAGCCATGGTGTTTTTCCTGACGCGATAAGTGATCATATATTCATTTATTGTGTACTGAACAATAAACAACCAAAAATTCCATCAAAGTAAATTTCTTACAGAAGTTTCCATAATTTGGATATGAGCATGCTTATGGAGGAATTGTTTTCGGTAGCTTGGACATTTCTGGGCATCATACCAGATGTAAATGCAGCTGTTGATTTTTTCATTAGTAATTTGATTAAAATTCAAAATAATTTTTTTTGGATAAGAACTAGATGGGTGAAAGAGACAGCCAATAGTTGGATTATGCCTGAGCTATAAGCTCTAATGAAACAAAGAGATAGTAGCTGGAACATGTTTAAATCAACAAATACAAGCATTTGTCAATGCCGAATGTTTGCTTGCTGGTATTGGCATTGGTGCTGCAGGAGTTAGAGAGATGCATAATAGGAATGGCAGTGAAGTATGAACTAATGCCAACCCCAACCCCCACCTTGCAGAAACTGACAGGTGTGGAGGTGTGCCTTTGGGTTGTCGGCCATAACGCTCATGCCATTCCACCTCACTCCACCCTGCAGACACTGACAGGTGTCACGGTGTGCCTTGGGGTCTTCGGCCCTTACACTCACCCCATTCCATAAGGAAGTAGGCTGAGATGGGTGCAGTATAGGAGAATGGAGTGAATGTTAGAACCGAAGACCCCAAGGCACACCTCAATGCCTGTCAGTGGCTGCAGGGTCGGGGTGGGGGTGGAATGGCATGAGCAATATGGCCGATGACTCCAAGCCACACCTCTGACTCCTGTCAGTCTGTACAGGGTAGGGCGTTACAGTTGTAAACCCTAATACCCCGGGTGTTTGTTGATACTTTTGCTCCAAAATTTCACCATGGACTTTTTGGGACCCCACCTCATAAACAGTGGCATTATCATTTCATTACTCAATCCCAAAAAGTGATTTCACAATGTGAATGCACCATTCAGCGCAACAGGTACAAAAAGACATTTGGGGCAGGATGTGAAAAATTACATCTATACTATTCATTAGGAGGTGTGAAAAAATGGCAATGTTGAAAATCTGGAGTGAAAATATGAAAAATTGGCAAAGTTATGAGCATGCGTAGAAATTGGGTAATGCACGCTCACAACGCAGTCATTTTTTGAAATTTGTTCACCAAATTTTCAACATGGCCTTTTTGGAACCTCTCCTAATGAACAGTGGCACTGTGATTTCATTAATCTGTCTCAAAAGTTGATTTTGTACAGCAACTGCTCCATTCTGCACCACAGGTGTGAAAACACATTTCACGCAGGATGCAAAACATGACAGCTATGCTGTTCATAAGGAGGTGTTAAAAAATGGCAATGTTTGAAATTTGGAGTGAAAATATTAAAAATTGGCAAAGTTACAAGCATGCGTACAAACTGCACAATGCACGCTCGTAACGCAGTCTTTTTTTTTTATTTTTTTCACCAAACTTGCAACATGGGCTTTTTGGGACCCCCACCTCATAAAGAGTGGCACTGTTGTTTCGTTATTCATTCCCGAAAGGTGATTCCATGCAGCAACTGCAAAATCACCTTTTGGGACTGAGAAAAGAAATGACAGTACCAGTGTTTATGAGGTGGGGTCCCAAGAACCCCATGTTGAAAATTTGGGGCCCAAACTCCTGAAAATGGCTGAGATATCAACCTAAGTTGAAACTCCCCAGTGACTGTGATCGTAGGGCTTACCATGATTTTCTTCAGTTTGCAGTTGACTTTTGAAGAGTGCAAATGTGTTGCCAGTCCACAGAAGATCACAGCACCGGACCTCTGGAGGTAAGTATATGCTGAGGGGGGTGTGGGACGGTGGGGTGCACAGAGGGAAGGTCAAGATTGGGGAGGGGTGGCGAGGACGAGGAGGGACTGTTTCCTTTTTCTTTAGGTTAAAAAAAAAACTCGGAATAGTTTTCTTTTTTACAGGTAAAATAGTATTAAAAAAAATTTCGGCACACTGGGGTGGGCTCCCATTGTGCTAGACTAGTGGAGGGGGGATCAGTGCTGACCCAGGGATTGAGTACCCTGAGGTCAGCCAAAAAAAGCGTGTGTGCGGAGGTGCATCCAACACCAGGAGTGGTCATCCCGGTGTCAGAAAAAGAAAAAGAATACTGGCACACTGGGGTGGGCTCTCAGTATGCCACAATAGTGGGGTGGGGTGGCCATGCTGACATGGGGATTGGGTATCCCATTGTCAGCAAAGATATGTTTGGGCTTGGGGGAATGCTGACATGGGGATTGGGCACCTGTTGTCGACAAAAGATATGTTCAGGCTGGGCGACATCCAACACCGGGAGTGGGATTGTGGTGCTGGAAGCATAATTGGTTGGCACTTTTCTGGTGGGCTCCCAGTGTGTCCACATTAATGGGGGAGGGGGAGGATACATAGGGATTGGAGCACGCCAATGTCAGCTTTGAGGGCGTGTAGAGCCACTAATTATGCAAAGCCATGGCATGGCTCATTTATTTATTAATATGTTTCACCGGGAAAGGCACACTGAACAAATGAGTTGCTCATAAGTCCAGCCATGCACATTACTGTGCACTGTAATGTGCATAGCTGGAATGTGCCTGGTTGCCGGGAAGAGGGAAGAGCTCTGCTGCTGCAGTGACGAACCTGTCCCTGATTGGAGCATCAGATTTCTTTCAAGTGCAGTGCTCACTCTAAAACTGCCACCATCGGCAGCTTCCCTGTTGATTGATGACTGAGGGACATGCCCGTGAAAGCATTCGCTGGATTGGCCACAACACTGCCACACCTCCGCAATGCTCTGCTACCTCAATATGTTTCTTGTGCACTGCATGCACAAGCAAACATAAATATTACTGATTGGAATAAATATCGCCAGCTAAGGAACAAATGCAAATCTAAGGTTAGGCAATGCAAGTCTGACTATTTTCATAAACAGCAAAATGGGTCTTTGGGAAACCCCAACCAATTTTGATCCTCTATAAAATCTTTAATAGACCCTCACAGAAAGGAATCAACAGACGTCTTTTACTCTAATGGTGTTGAGTTAAAACAGCCACTTAAAATTTGTGAAGCATTCTTGAATAAATTCATTGACTTGTCAAGTTACTGAACAAAACCCGAAGACAAAGTACAATGAAGAATAAGTCAACTGACTCTTCACTGATTAGTAATACACCTCCTTTTTATTTTCAAAGAATAAACCCATTCCAAGTTCTTAAACTGCTAAGACAGATTTCCATAGGTAAGAGTGCTGGTCAGGATGGTTTAGAACCAAGATTTCTAAAATTGATTTCTTCAGCTATATACTTGCCATTGACTACTATTTTCAATTTGCCCCTAACAACAGGGGAATTTCCACAATTGTGGAAGGACACAATAGTCAAGCCAATTCCAAAACCAGACTCATTGACCGACTTAGACAACTATTGTCCAATTTCCATATTGCCTCCTTTAAGTAAACTGTTTGAAAAGGTAGTCAACAATCAGCTGGCTGACTATCTTTGGACCCATGGCCGCTCTCTCGAGTAGCATGGATTTCGTAGGTGTCATAGTACTGGCATGGCCTTGGTCAGGTTCACTGACCACGCCAGTAGGGCTATGGATTCTGGGAAGCTCACTGGCACATTTTTTGTGGCCCTGTCCAAGGCCTTTGACATTGTCGATCATTACATGCTGCTTGGAAGACTGGGAGGCATGGTCCTAACTGAGACACCATGCTCTTGGTTTAATAGTTACTTAACAAACCGCTCTCTTAAGGTCGCTAACGGTGGATGTCAGTCTACAATTCATGTTCTGGAACAAGGAGTGCCCCAGGGTTCAATCCTGGGGCCTGTACTGTTTTCATTATACATAGTTGCCATTCCCTCTACTGTGTATTAGATTCTACCAAATCAATATTGTAAGCAGACAATATTATTATATACACCAGTACTTCCTCTATTGAAGAGATTATTACAGCTTTGAATTCAGATTTTTCACTCTGAAACTCTTGGTTTCTGCAATCTCAACTTTCATTAAACACTAAAAAAAAACAAAATGTATGATTTTCAGGTTGAAACCCAAGTATCCAAATATAAACCCATGCAGATTTTTGATTTAAATGGTAATTTACTAGAGAAGTTACAGAGTTCGAGTATTTGGGGGTACTTTTAGATTCAAACTTAACTTTTTCACATCACATAAAAACCATCAGCAAGTATACCAGAAACTTGGGGCACTGTTTAAACTAAACAAATTGTTCGACACAAGACGCCAGATTCACTATTGCAACAAGGGTACTGTTGCCTACAATAAACTATAACTCTTTTGTATTTGTTAACTCGTCCTGTACTGATCTGGCTCTGGTAACTAAAACATTCAGCTCTGCTTGGCACTTTGTTCTGAATTTGTCATACAGCACACATCATTGTGTGCCGTGTGCTCAGATTGGTTGGTTACCAGCTAGACTTAGTTATTTGTACAACTTGTGCTGTGTAGTTGACAAAACACTTAGGATAGAAATTGCTTATCCATTATATTCTTTACTTGGTTTGAAAAAGGCAAGCAGGGTTTTAAGATCAAATTCAAATTAATTATTGACTGTTCCTAAGATTTCCACATCAGTGGGTGAACATGCCTTTTCTGTACACGCTCCCAAATGCTGTAATAAATTGCCTCCTACATGCCACAATGCAGAAAGTCATATGGTTTTTAAATCTCATTTAAAAATAAACTTGTTAAAACAGTTACATTGTAACTGTTTTTAATTATTTACAATTGATATTTATTTTTCTTGTAACAATGTTTGATGATGTATTGTCTCTTGATGTTTGTATAAACTGTAATATATGTAGCAAATTTGTATGATGTAAGCTGCAAATTTTGTGGCTCCGGGTCATTCCTGAAAAATAGCTTTATGCTTAGTGTACTTACCCAGTGAAAAAAGTGAATACATAAATATGAATGGACACAGAGGAACAGACAGACAGGAGGTCATTCAAGAATATGAAACAGAGAATGGGGCCCAGGACAAACCCTCTAGGGACGCCTGAGCAGATGGGGAGTGGTAATGAAATGGAGCTTCCTATCCATACAGCTTGAGACCTTCCCTCCAGGCAAGAATGAAACCAAGTGTCAGACCTATTGTGTTAAGCTTGTCCAGAAGAAGGGAATGTGCCACAGTTCATTTTTTTCCCTGCCTATACTGACATGGAAGACCCGACTAGATCTCTGCCCTTCCCCCCGGCTTACCTCTAAGATTCCCTTGTGACTATCCCATGCATGCTTCAAGCCCACCACTGTTTTTACCACCACCACCTCCACTGGAAGATTATTCCAGGCATCCACCAATCTTTCAGTGAAGAAGTACTTCCTCACATCTTTCCTAAATGTTCCCCCTTCCAGCTTCACTGTACGTCCCGTCCCCTTGTTCTCCTGCATCTTATCCTCTGAAAAATACTCCCTTCATGTACTTTATTTACCACCAAGATATATTTATAGGTCTCTATCACATCCCTCTCCCTTCCCCTCTCCCTTCTCTCCTCCAGGGTGCAAATATTGATGTCCTTCAGTCTCTCCTCATAGGGATTCTGATTCTGATGCAGACCCTGCACCACTTTCGTTGCACTTCTCTGGACTGCCTCCATTCTATCTCCTTCTTGATATGTGGTCTCCAGAACTGAATACAGTACTCCATGTGGGGCCTCACCAGCAATCTATACAGTGGAAACACCACCTCCCTCCTTCTGTTGGTGATACTCCTCCCTATGCCCCCTCAATATCCCACTGGCCCTACCCACTGCCTTGTCTCTGCCTTGCCACCCTGAGGTTATCAGATAAGATTACTCCCAGGTCCCTTTCCTGCTTGGTGACTATCAGACTTGTCTCACTCTGTACGACTTCTGAACCTTCCTTCTCAGTTATGTGATCCCTGTGCCTCCTTTCTCTGTTGAGCCCACAGTCAAGGCTGTATTGGTTCCACAACCGCATCCTGTATCATTATTCTGCCTAGCTCCACCTTTCAGCTGTTGTAACTCTCATTGTAATGCACTTGTACCTTGTAACATATTATACCATGTATAGAGTTGTAACCTTGCTGTTATATTGCCTGTACCTATTATCTCAACTTTTTATATTGTATGCCTCACATTGTTATTGTACTGTCCCCAGGACACATCTGGAATCGAGCAGTACTCCGCTCAATATGCTTTCCTGGTAAAATTCTTAAATAAATAAATAAATCTTCCCTCCTAGGTCAGCTAGGAGGGAGGGACTACATATCAATTCATTCCAATCAATATGCTCTGTGACAACTTGTGCCATACTTATTAGCTCCAGTGTAATGCAGTCTCCTGTACAAATCATTCCCTGACAATCTGTCCCCTGTATAAATTTAATAAAGTAAACTCCAAAGGGGTGCAAATCAGGAACAAATTCTAAAGGAAACCGACAGTGGAGCTCATAGCCCGCTGTGAGTTGTCACAGAGCACAATGACCAGAGCAAACTGATGAGTCACCAAAGGGAGGACAAGTCCAGTGACCTAAAGGCCTGAGACAGATGAATTTGGGAGGGAGGCCTTAGAACAATGTATCTTGCATATACAGTAAACCATATGATAGTTACTGAGGGCATCAGGAAGAAATCCTGCAACCACAATATGATGGGGATGAGTTGTGAAGACCCAGGCTAACAGAGAGTGTTTTAGAGATTTACAATTTAGACATATGGGGTCAGAAATCAACTGAGTCAATTGCATGGACTTTACAGTTTGGTAAAATGTATTTGTATTGGCGAGTGCCAATTTTCATTAAAGTCACTGAGAATAAGTAGCTCAACTCTGGAAGAGTTAGAACAGACTGAGGAAAGGAGGTTTATAACTAAACCAGGGGACGTACCAGGGCAACTTTAAACACCAGCAATAAAGATGGGGACAGAGAAGGAAAGGGAGAGTTTAAGAGGGAAAAGATCATAGGAAGGGGGGAAAGAGACAGCAAGCACAGTCACAAATTGGATGCTGCTTTATATGTGAACTGCAATGCCACCATCCCTCTTTTTTCTATCCTGTCTGGCTAAGGTGTAGTCAGGAACTGTCACAACAGAGTCCTAGACTTTAGAGGAGAATTAGGGTTGAGATATGACAAGAACATTCAGCCGTAGGTTAAATATCATAGGCTGTAGTTGGTCATCAGATGTTTAAATGGGCAACCCTCAGTCATTTGGGAAGCTGCAGGGGAGGTGCTGCGATGAGGCCAGGATTAAGTCCAGTGCCACCTACTATCAAAAGCAGCAAGGTGACAAGGAGCTTTAAGGAACCAATATGCTGCTTAGGTGACATATATTTGGGAGTGTCTAATACAGTATGCTGTGCAAGCCCATTGGTCCACACTTACAGCCCATACTGTATCTGTCATTCAGCGGGCAGCCAGGCAGTATGTGGGCAGGTTGCAGCCACCCACCGATGATGGGAGGGGGAGCGGGGTGGGCAATGGGTGCTGTGTGGGTGGGACGGTGGGGGATGCCACTGGATCACCAGGGAATTATGATATGGTGCTGTACCACAATCATGGCAACAGGCAGGGGGTACCACTAGACTACCAGGGACATAAATGATGGTCGTATTCCGTTGATCAGGTACACGGGAGGAAGGGGGGACCACTAAACTACCAGGGACTGTCTAACATTCCATTCATCGGGGAATCGGGGAATCGGAGGGGGGGGGCCACTAGACTACCAGGGCCATCTTCAGTAACTTATACCACGTAATCGCAGCTATGGGGTGGGGTTTGCCCCGGGATCTCCACAGCACACGTCATGCTGTGCAGGGCGCCAGGCACAAGTCGCCAGCCTGCCCTGCACTAGGCATGCAAATGAGGCCATAATGACAGGCAAATGGCCCCATTTGCACCTTGCATATTTTATAGCCTCATTTTCATGCCCCTGCTGAATATCACGGGTGATGTGCCTAGTGCAACTGCACATGCGCTGGTGCATCCCCGTGCTCCCTATCCGTGGCTTTCGCTGGCACAGTGCCACTGCACCAGGTGCAGTATGTGTGCTGACCTTGCCATATTCAATGGTGCTGTGCCATGGCGCAACACCATTGAATATCGCCTGGTTCTGGCCCCGGTGCATCCCAGTTGTGCTGCACCCAGGCTTGCGCCCCTGCCAGGCACAGTCTGAATATCTGGGCCTATATATTTTTTGCTTGGAACATTGATATTGTGTATGTTTTTATGTATCTCCTGTTCTCCTGTTCCTTCCCCCCTCCCCCCGAGTCGCACCAAGAAACAAACCTTGCCTCAGTGTGCCTTTTCCGGTTACCAATTTTCTAATAAACATACATTTTAGGTATATAGTACAAACTGCTTGCAGTGCAATATTTCCTACACTGTACCACCAACATATAGAAACATAGAAACATAGAATGTGTCAGAAGATAGGGACTGCAGGCTCTATCTTGTCTGCCAGTACCTTCAACCCCCCCAATTTGTTATATATTTTTTTCTTTTTTGTGATTTATGCACCTTCCCCCGGGAGCCCCCATCGGCCCGACAGGCCTCCCCCAGCTCAGATTCCCAGAATTACGGCTTACCTTATGCCCAGCCCAAGAATGGTGCTCATGGGGGGCCAGTTTATCTGTCATCAGGAATTTTTCCCTTAACCCGGGGCCCTAGGATTAGAGACACATGTATGTGGAGGTGCACATGCGCACTACAGCCCCAGTGACAGCCCCATCTGCCCACCCCACGGCCTAATGCCTGTGCTCCCTTCAGCTGTTCCACACCCTGGCTTCCACTAGGAGGCAGACCCACACCAAGGGATGCACCAGATCCTCCCCGAAGAGGAGAGCTGCTTTTCGGCCTCTCTAACCAGCTCCTGCACTCCTCGCTGGTCTCTAACGGCCCCCAGGTTGCCGGCATGGTGCAAGGTAAGGCACCCAGTGCCTCAGCTCTCTGCGCCACTGGGCTGGGGTTTGTTGTATTTTTGAGGATACCCTTTTGCCTGTTCCATGCTAGTTTAAATTCCCCTCCTGTCTTTCCTCCCATGACCCCATGGGGCAGGCCATTCCATGGTTCCACCACCCACTCTATGAACATAGAAACATAGAATTTGATGGCAGATAAGGACAGCTTGGCCCACCTAGTCTGCCCATTTTCTTACCTAACAGATAAGCTGCAGATCCTAGTTAACCAACAGCTTACTTCCTCCTACCCCCCACTAGGACTGCCTTATGTCTGTCCCATGCATTCTTGAATTCCCCCACTGTTATTGACTCCATGACCTCCTCAGGGAGGCTGTGCCATGCATCCACAACCCTCTCTGTGAAAAAATGCTTCCTCACATTACCTCTGAGCTGTCCCCCCTCTATCTTCAAATTGTGCCCCCTTGTTCTTGCACATCTCTTTTTCTGAAAGATGCTACCCTCTTGGACTTTGTTGATTCCCTTGAGGTACTTGAAAGTTTCTGTCATGTCCCTCTCCCTTCTTTCCTCAAGGGAATACATATTAAGCTCCTTTAGTCTTTCTTCAGATGTCTTCTGGTGCAGACCCTGCACCATTTTGGTTGCTCTCCTCTGGACAGCCTCTACTCTGTCTATGTCTTTGCGGAGATGGGGTCTCCAGAACTGCACACAGTACTCCAGATGGGGTCTCACCAACTGTCTGTACAGAGGGATAACAACTTCTTGTTTTCTACTATTGATGCCTCTCCCTATGCATCCCAGTATCCTCCAGCCTTTCTTACTGCCTTCTCACAGTGCTTGCCCACCTTTAGGTCATCTGATATAATTACCCCAGGTCCGTTTCCATTTTTACTTTTGTCAATATCTCACCCCCGATTGTGTACTCTTCCCCTGGGTTTTTGTTTCTATGTCTTTGCGGAGATTGGGTCTCCAGAACTGCATGCAGTACTCCAGATGGGGTCTGACCAGCTGTCTGTGCAGAGGGATAATAACTTCCTGTTTTCTACTGGTGATGCCTCTCCCTATGCATTCCAGTATCCCCCCCAGCCCTCCTTGCTGCCCTCTCACATTGCTTGCCCACCTTTAGGTCATCTGATATGACTACCCCTAGGTCCCTTTCCATTTTTGTTGTTGTTAGTATCTCACCCCCCATTGTGTACTCTTCCTCAGGGTTTTTGTTTCCCAGGTGCATTACCTTGCACTTCTTTGCATTGAATCTGAGCTGCCGTACATTTGACCATTCCTCCAACCGTGTCAAGTCCCTTCTCATCCTTTCCACTCCATCTTATGTATCAACCCTGCTGCAGACCTTTGTGTCATCTGCAAAGAGACATACTTTTCCTTCCAGTTCCTCTGCAATGTCACTTATAAAGACATTAAAAAGGACCGGTCCCAGTACTGAACCCTGCGGTGCCCCATTAGTAACCCTCCTTTCTTCACTGTGGACTCCATTTACTACTACCCTTTGCGTCCTGTTGTCTAGCCAATTTTTTATCCAGGCTACCACCTTGGGACCCACTCCAAGGCTGGCTAACTTGTGTACTAATCTTTTGTGTGGGACTGTATCAAATGCCTTGCTAAAATCTAGGTAGGCCATGTCCACAGCCCCTCCCTGGTCTACTACTTTGGTCACCCAGTCAAAGAAATCTATTAGATTCATCTGACACGACCTTCCCATCGTGAATCCATGCTGCCTTGGATCCTCTGCCCCACTGGCCTCTAGGTACTCAACAATTCTTTCCTTCAGAAGTGATTCCATCATTTTCCCTACCACTGAGGTCAAACTAACTGGTCTGTAGTTTCCTGCATCTGTCCTGCTCCCACTTTTGTGAAGAGGAATCACATCCGCCCTCCTCCAGTTCTCAGGTACCACCCCATCCAGAAGAAGTATTTTCTCACATTGTTCCTGAATCTGCCTCCCTTGAGTCATGTATTATGTCCTCTAGTCCTGATACAGCTGTTTACCTGAAAAAGGTTCTGTGTCTGAACCTTGTTGGTACCCTTTAGGTATTCTCTATCATATCCCTCCATCCCTATGCTGCTCCAAGGAGTACATGTTGAGCTTCTCCAGCCTTGTCTTGTACGGCTCTCGATACATACCCTGCACCATCTCCGTTGCCCTTCTCTGCACTGTTTCTAATCGATATATGTCTTTCCTGAGGTGTGGTCTCCAGAACTGGACTCAGTAATCTAGGTGAGGCCTCACCAGTGCTCTAACCAGTGGCATGATCACGTCCTGTCTCCTACTTGTGATTCCCCTCCCTATGCAACCCAGGATTCCACCAGCCTGCAGTGATGTCTTTTCACATTGCTTGCTTACCCTTAGGTCTTCTGAAATGATAACCCCTAAATCTCGCTTCTGCTCTGTAGAAATTAGCTGTTCCTCTCCCCCATCCAGGGAGCACCAGAGCCACCACCACTACTTCAGAGGTTGCGAATAAAGCACAGCAGTTGGACCACAGTGGGCTCAGGGAGAGTGAGGATGGTGGAACAGAGGCACACCCAGTCAGTTGTTCCACTCCACAATCCATACACCATTCTGGGGGAGCATAGCTCCCCTATGGATGCACCCACAGAGGAGACTAAGGAGGCTGAGGACAACTGTCACAAGGGAGGCCCACAGGAAGGAGACAGAGGACACCACAAGGAAAGGAAGCAGCTCCTGTTGGGGGACTCAATTATTAGGGGGATAGAACTGGGGGGAGCAGGAAAAACTGAAGTAAGGTGCCTGCCTGGTGCCATGGCTTGGAGGGAGAGGAAGCGCATCCTCAGGATCACAAGAACAGCTGTACGGGAGTCTGAGCTGGATGTCATTGTCCACCTAGGGACAAATGACTTGGCTCAACATGAGATTAGAGCAGTGCAGAAGGACTTTGTAGAATTGGGATGGGGCCTAAGACAAGTAGCACACACAGTATCCTTCTCAGAGCTGCTGCCTGTCAATGGCATGAGTGAGGCGAGGGTACTTTGCACCATGCAGTTTAATGAATGGTTGAAAAAATGGTGTGGAGAACAGGGGTTTGGCTTCATTGGGAACTGGGGTTCCACCTGGAGGGACACCAGCCTATACTGACAGGATGGTCTGCATCTGTCCAGGAAGGGACAAGTCTTTTGAGCAATCGGTTTAAATGCTTCATTGGCAAGCTTTTAAACTAGTCAAGGCACTGATAAGCAGCAGGAAAATCCCAGCCTCTCCTACAAAACAGGGTACTAAATGAGAAAAAGACCGAGGTAGAAAGGTCAGTGGGGGATGTTGCAACAGAAGGTAAAGCCATCAAAAAATGGAGAGCAATGAGTACCAATGCCCATAGCCTGAGTAACAAGCTTCCTGAATTAGTGGCCTTGATGGAGGAGGAACATCTGGATATCATGGCAGTCACAGAAACGTGGTACACACAAAACCATGACTGGAACGTAAACATACCAGGATACACTATCTACAGGAGGGACGGGGAGGGTAAAAGAGGAGGAGGAGTAGCTCTTTACATAAGGGAAGGAATCAAAGCAACAGAACAAAAGGGAAAACAGGAAGGAGAAGAAGCACTGTGGGTAAATTTGGAGACCGGCAATGGAACCATAATCCGCACAGGGGTTGTATACAGACCCCCTTCTCAGGGGGAGGAAATGGACAAGGAAATGATAGAAAGTATACTTAGAATGGCAGAAAAAGGGGAGATATTGCTGATGGGTGATCTGAATACGCCAGATGTTAACTGGAGTGCAGTTGCAGCAGCCACTTAAGAGTGGGGTTATTCTAGATGCCCTACAGTGGGCATGCCTTAGACAACTAGTATTGGAGCCCACTCAAGAGGGAGCAATCTTAGACCTGGTTCTCTCAAATGGAGATGAAGAGAGGATCATAGATGTAGAAGTGGGTAGCCATCTGGAAACTAGCGACCATCGAACAGTATGGTTCACAATAAACACAGCAATAGAGTCAAGTCATACAAAGGCAAAAGTACTGGACTTTAGGAGGGCTAACTTTGCCAAAATGGGTGAGTGCCTAAGGAATGCACTAGCAAATGGGCAGAAAGGAGGGGTGGAAGAACAATGGGGAATAATAAAACTGCCATCACAGAGGTAACAAGCCTTTGTGTGAGGCAAATAAACAAACGAAACGATGTAAGAAACCACTATGGTTCTCAAAGGAAGTGGCAGTGAAGGTTCAAGAGAAAGAAAGCATTCAGGAAGTATAAGGAATCGCAGAAGGAGCAGGACAGAGAACTGTATCAGTTAAAGCAAAGGGAAGCTGGGAAGGCAGTCAGAACAGCAAAGGCCCAAACTGAGGAAAAGATAGCCAACTCGGTTAAGAAGGGGGATAAAACCTTTTATAGGTACATCAGGGAGCAAAGGAAGACAAAGGGAGGGATAGTGAGGCTTAATAAAGGGCAGAGAGGGTGGGCAGAGGGTGACTGTGAAAAGGCAGAGATACTAAACAAATATTTTTGCTCAGTATTTACAAAGGAAGAGAGGGAGGTACCTAAAACAAACAGTAGAAACACTGTGGATACAGAAGTTGATACCAGCCCATTTACAGAAGAAAGGGTTCTGAAAGAACTCTTAAAACTGAAGGTGGACAAAGCAATGGAGCCTGATGGGATTCATCCCAGAATTCTAAAAGAACTAAGGGTAGAACTAGTGACACCACTGACTACCCTCTTTAAGAAATCATGGGAGGATGGGGTGGTACCTGAGGACTGGAAGAGGGCAGATGTGATTCCCTTCACAAAAGTGGGAGCAAGGCAGAAGCAGGAAACTACAGACCTGTTAGTTTAACCTCAGTGGTAGGAAAATGATGGAATCACTTCTAAAGGAAAGAATTCAAGTATCTAGAGGCCAGAGGGCACAGGACCCAAGGCAGCATGGATTCACAGGGGAAGGTCATGCCAGACGAATCTGATAGATTTCTTTGACTGGGTGACCAAAGTAGTAGATCAGGAGGGCTGTGACATGGCCTACCTAGACTTTAGTAGTGACATTTGACACAGTCCCACACAAAGATTAATATACAAGTTAGCCAGCCTGGGAGTGGGTCCCAAGATGACAGCCTGGGTAAGGATTGGCTGGAGAATAGGACACAGAGAGTAATAGTAAATGAAGTCCACTCTGAAGAAAGGGGTTACTAGTGGGGTACCGCAGGGGTTCAGTATTAGGACGGTCCTCTTCAATGTCTTTATAGCGACATTGCAGAGGGACTGGAAGGAAAAGTATGTCTCTTTGCAGATGACACAAAGATCTGCAACAGAGTTGATGCACAAGGTGGGGTGGAAAGGATGAGAAGGGACTTGGCAAGATTAGAGCAATGGTCAAATGTATGGCAGCTTAGATTCAATGCTAAGAAGTGCAAGGTAATGCACCTGGGAAACAAAAACCCTGAGGAAGAGTACACAATGGGGGGTGAGATACTAACAACAACAAAAATGGAAAGGGACCTAGGGGTAGTCATATCAGATGACCTAAAGGTGGGCAAGCAATGTGAGAGGGCAGCAAGGAGGGCTGGGGGGATACTGGAATGCATAGGGAGAGGCATCACCAGTAGAAAACAGGAAGTTATTATCCCTCTGCACAGACAGCTGGTCAGACCCCATCTGGAGTACTGCATGCAGTTCTGGAGACCCAATCTCCGCAAAGACATAGACAGGATGGAAGCTGTCCAGAGGAGGGCAACTAAAATGATGCAGGGTCTGCACCGGAAGACAAATGAAGAGAGACTTAAGGAGCTTAATATGTATAGCCTCGAGGAAAGGAGGGAGAGGGGGGACATGATAGAAACTTTCAAGTACCTCAAGGGAATCAACAAAGTCCAAGAGGGTAGCATCTTTCAAAAAAAGATTTGTGCAAGAACAAGGGGGCACAATTTGAAGATAGAGGGGGGGTGGCTCAGACGTAATTTAAGGAAGTATTTTTTCACAGAGAGGGTTGTGGATGCACGGAACAGCCTTCCGGAGGAGGTTGTGGAGTCAAAAACAGCGGTGGAATTCAAGCATGCATGGGACAGTCATAAGGCAATTCTAGAGGGTGGGGGCAGGAAGAAGTAGGCTGCTGGTTGACTAGGATCTGCAGCTTATCCATTAGGTAGGGAAATCGGCAGACTGGGTGGGCCAAGCGGTCCTTATCTGCCATCAAATTCTATGTTTCTATGTTTCTATTAAGTACACTCTCCCTGGGTTGCATTTTCTCAGGTGCATCATTTTACATTTTTTTACATTGAACTTTGACTACCAGTTTCTCGACCACACCTCTAGTTTCCTCATCCTTTGCACCCCATCAGGTGTATCCACCTTGTTGCAGATCTTTGTGTCATCTTCAAACAGGCACACCTTTCGTTCTAGTCCTTCTACAATGTCGCTGATAAATATATTGAAAACAACTGGTCCCAGCACTGATCCCTGTGGTACTCCACTAGTCACAATACCTTATTTTGACAGAGTACCATTCACATATACCCTCTGAGTCCTCCCATTCAGCCAATAATTCAGCCAACAAGTTATTTTGTGTCCATCTCCAATGTGTTCCAGTTTACTGACCAACCTCCTGTGTGGCACAGAGTCAAAGGCCTTGGTAAAGTCCAAGTAGACCACATCAGCTGCACCCCCCTGGTCCACCGCCCTAGTGACCCAGTTGAAAAAATAAACCAGATCTGTTTGGCAGGACTTTCCCACCATGAAGCCATGTTGCCCTTGGTCTAATTGATTACTTGCTTCTAAATATGCCAATATCTTTTCTTTTAACAGAGATTCCATTAGTTTTCCCACCACTGAGGTGAGGCTAACTTGGTTGCAGTTTCCAGGTTCCTCCTTACTTGCACTCTTGTGCAGTTGCAGCACCATAGCCCTTTTCCAATCCTCCAGAATCTCCTCATCATCCAATGGCATGCTGAAGAGTTTTGCTAGGGGTGCTGCCAGTTCTTTCCCAAGCTCTCTCAGTATTCTAGGGTATATTTCATTCTGCCTCATTGCTATTTCTACCTTCAACTTGTTGAGTTCTTCCAGGACTCTTTCCTCTGTGAAGGGACTCGTGTCCACCCCATCTGTGAGGCTAACCATTTTGCACAGAGAAGGTCAGTTGCCATCTTCTTCCTTGTTGACGACTGAGCTAAAGTACTCATTAAGTACCTCTGCCTTTTCCCTGTCTTCCTCCATAAGATGTCCATCCTTTTTACAATTCCAATGATACCTGCTCTGTTCTTCCTTTTCTCCCTTATGTATCTGTAGAAGGTTTTCTTTCCCTTCTTGACTCCTGTCCTATCCTCTTTTCTGCTTGAGCTTTTGCAATCCATATTGCCCTCCCAGCTTCTTTCAGTTTTTCCTAGTACTCTATTCTAGCACTGTCCCTTTTTGACTCCTTGTACTTTCTGAAGGCTCTTCTTTTCTCCCCCCACTTTGGTTGAAACCTCCTTGGAGATTCAAAGTGGGTTTCTGCTCCTCTTTGTCTTACTAACTTGACCTATTTATTTGTTTATTTATTGCATTTTGGTAACCAGGTGAACCCACTGAGACCAGAGGTCCCTTTTTGAGAGGTGACCCAGAGTTAATTACATACAACATTTATACAGCTGAAGCATTGTGATATGGCTAATGTTAATCTGGCCTAGTAGTGTTCCACAACCCCTTCAGCCATACTGTTTAAATTTTACATACTAATATACTATTTGCCAGCAGATTAGGCCTTACGGTCTATCGAGTCTGCTCGAACTTTAGATCCTTAGTTGGGTGCCGAGACCCTCCCATCCCTTGTGCTCCAGAAACCCGTATCATCCATCCCCACCCCCCTGGGACAGGACATCATCTGATACATCCACTTTCTGTGTCTGTCCCATCCTCTCTTGAAGCCCTCCACTGTGGATCTCTGAACTAGCTCACCAGGCAGTGCATTCCAAGGGTCCACCACCCTCTCAGTGAAAAACCTCCTCCTCTTTTCCCCTTACCCTTCCACCTTCCAACTTCAAACCATGCCCTCTGGTGATGCCTCCCTGCTTTAGTCTAAAGATCCCCTCCATGTTTACCCTATGTATTCCCTTGAGGTACTTGAAGACCTCAATCATGTCCCCCCTGTCTCTCCTCTCCTCCAGTGAAAACAGGCAGAACTCCTTAAGTCTGTCCTCATACGTCAAATCCCCTAGCCCTCGTATCATCTTTGTTGCCCTCCTCTGTACCCTCTCTAGGAGCTGTATGTCCCTCTTTAAGTGTGGTCTCAGTACTGTACACAGTACTCAAGGTGTCAGTCTAACCAGTCCATTGTACAGTGGCAGAATCACTGCTGCTTAGAGGTGATCCCCCACGATGCATCCCAACATCCTGTTTGCCTTCTACAGCTTCTCCTGCACTGCTCGGAGTTATTCATACATGCATCCACCATGACCCCTAGGTCTTTTTCCCTATTGAGGCCTCCAGCGCCCTCCCAGGGTGTACCTGTGTTTAGGGTTTCTCACCAAGATGCAACACCTTGCACTTGGTGATATTGAAATTTAATTTCCATGTGAGCCCAGCTTTCCAGGGTGTCCAGGTCCCCTTGTAGGCCAACCTCCCTCTTCTCCTCAACTACTGCTCCCATCTTGGAGTCATCCATGAAGAGACTCATTTCACACCCTATACCCTCCCTGATGTCCGATATGTATGCAGTAACAGGATTGGACCCAGGACCGAGCCCTGCGGTACCCACTACCAACCTCTCTAGGGTTCGAGAGCTCCCACAGACCACTACTCTCTGAGTGCGCCCAGCTAGCCAGTTTTCAATCCATCTGACCATCAAAGGGCCTACTCTAACCCCATCAGTTTCTCCACCAGACCATTGTGGGGACAGAGTCAAACGCCTTGCTGAAGTCCAAGAATAATACATCCACAGGCTTACCTCGTCCAGTTCTGATGTTACCCATTCATAGAACTCCACAAGGTTGGTTTGACATGATCTACCTGGCACAAACCCATGTTGCCGACTATCCAGACCTCTCACCTCCTCCAAGTACACCCCCAATCATTCCTTTAGTATATTCTCCATTAATTTTCCCACCACCGAGGTCAAACTGATGGGTCTATAGTTACCTGGTACTTCCTCGACCCCCTTTATGGATTGGTACCACATGTGCCTCTCGCCAATCCCTAGGTACCTCCCTGTCTCAAGTGACCTGCTGAAAGCTCCGCCAGGTGCAGCCAGTATGTCCGCCAATTCCATAGTACTCGGATGAATGCCATCCGCCCAGGAGATTTGTCTTTCTTTAGGGCCTTGAGGGCTAACCACACCTTTTGCAGAGATAGCATCATCCGTCCCCTCCACCTTACTGGCCTTTTATCTTTACCCAGATGTGACACCCCTGGGGTACCTCTCTCTCCCTCTTGCTCCATTTTTGTTGCTCCCATGATCCCACTTACTGATGTTTCTATCCCCTTCGTGCCTTGCTTTGTAGATACCCCATCCCCCTCCCTAGTGAACACAGAGCAAAGTACTTGTTAAATACCTCTGCCTGGTCCCTCGCCTCTTCCACCCACCCTCCTTCTGAGTCTCAATCTGCTGAGATGGCCCTTAGTTTTTCTCCATCCCAATGTACCGAAGAACCCTTTCCCTCCATATGTATCCTCTGTGCCAGCCGCTGTTTTACTGACTTTGCCCCTCACCATAATGGGTGACTTTTCTAGATGCAAGCTGGTACATTTCCTTATCCCTATCCCCTCTTGTTGTTTTATATTTTTTGTAGGCCGCCTTCTTTTCTCTGACTGCTACCTGTACCTCACTGGACCACCAGCATGGTTTATGTGACCTTGCTCCCTTACGTTTCAACTTAGTGCAAATTCTGACTGCCTCATGAAGTCCCCGTTTTATGACCTCCCATCTTCTTTCCACATTTTCCCTTAGGTTCTCATTTTACTGAAATCTGCTTTTCTGAAATTGAGGACTTTCAGTTTTGACTGCCTGGTGTCCTTGAATTGGTTTACCCTAAACCATACAGTGTGATGGTCACTTGTTCCAAGATGGTTCCCAACTTCAATGTGTAGCATCCTGTTATTGTTTGTAAATACAAGGTCCAGGATTGCTTCCTCTGTCGTGGGTGATTTATCTAGCTGATGAAGTCCTGCCCCCTGCAGGGCAACCAGGAACTCCCTGATTTTTTCTGATGCAGCTGAGAAAGAGCTCCAATTACTGTCTGATAGATTGAAGTCCATGACCACCACAATGTCCCCTTTGTCTGATTACCATAGAATGGTTATTAGGATCTCCTTATTCTTTGCTTCTTCCTGAGAAGGGGGTCTTTAGATCACTCCTATCCAGATGGGTGCCTTGTTACTGGTCCCAATTGTGAGCCACAGGGCCTCTGCTTCCCCATGTGGCCCCGTATCTCTGTGGCATTAATGTCTTCCCTTACGTAAATAGTTACCCTTCCCCACTTTTTCCCCTTACAGTCCTTTCTAAATAGATTATACCCTGGGATAGTTATATCTCAAGTGTGGTTATCATTGAACCAAGTTTTGGTTATAGCTACCCAATCCAGCCCTGCTTCAGCTGTTGTGGCAGTAAGGTCTGGTATCTTGTTTGCTAGACTGCGTGTGTTTGTGCACATTGCTTTCCATGTCCTAATACTTCTGTTGACTGCATGGATGCCCCCTTCCTGCTGGTTACCCTTTTTACCATCTTTGCAATCTGAGTTGGACCCTTTCTGAGTTGTATTTCTTCTTTCCTCTGATGACACTCCCACAATTATGTTTTGTAGGTGTAGTGCTAGCTGATGAGGGAGAGACGACTAGTTCCCCATGATAGGATATGGGGGCTACCATCATCTCCCCCTTTGGTTAGTTTACATTTCCTGCGTGGATGCCAAATTTTTGGTCAGGGCCCTAATCCCCTCCTTTGTTAGGTGGAGACTGTCGAACTTAAAGAACTCACTCTCCCAGAAGTTCTGCCAGTTTCTGATGAAGTGGTGTCCTTTTACGTGGCACCAGTCCCTCAGCCAGAAGTTAAGTTCACCTGTTTCCTTTTCCCTGATTTTCTGCCTGTTTCCCCCCTATTTCCCATACAGGCAGAGGCTCAGGAAAGACAAGGCCGGATGAAAGAGGAGCTAATTTTTCCCCTAGCTGGGCTAGGTGCTGATTGACCTTGTCCACTGATTGACTAGTGAGATGGTTGATCCCTAGGTGGACCAGAACATTTGTGTTCCCTCTTTCTTTGCATATTATTTTGACAATGTGGTCTGTGTCCCTCCTTGCTGATGCTCCTGTGAGACATCTGACTGCCACCTTTGTCTGCTCATTTTGCATCAGATGGGGCTCCATACCACGAATCATGGAGTCCCCTATGATGATGAGTTTCTTTCTGGTGTTTTTGTGTTGTAATGTGCCGCAGCTGTACAATGCCATTATGCATTTGGATTGGTACTGATCTGTTACCTCCTCTGCCTCGTTGCTAGAGACAGAGGTCAGAGGTGGGTACCTGTTAGCAATTTGTATAGGCTTAGGATTGTTTGGGTACATTGTTTGGGTCCTGCCTCCACTTCTCCTGACCACCTTCGAGCCCCTGGCCCCAGTTTTCCTCTGGGGGAGAGGTGCAGCAGCTCGGCATTGGTGGTATGGAGAAGGAGTATCATACTGTCTACTACCTTGAAATTGGAGTTGGAGGTGGGTGATCTCAGCCCATGTATCCTGAAGCTGAGTCTTTAGGTCACTTATTTTCCAGCATGTTGGGCAGTGACCTAAACCCTGGAAGATTGTTCTGTTGAAGAGGGTCCCACAGTACTGGCAGCTGGCAGTGTCCATTGTTGACTTCTGTGTGGTTCGTGGATGAAAGAATAACATTTTTATTACACCCTCTCCTTCTTTAAGTCCAGCCTCTTCCTATTCAGGCACAAAATCGGAGTCTTGTATGACATCTATAAATTGTGATGAGCACGGGTGGTGGGATGGGAAGGGAGGGTGGGTCCTCCGGAGCCTCCCCTGCTGCCGAAAACAATCAGTTAATCTAGATGTACAGTCCCACCACTGTCCACCTAAATGAATAGCTCTTTACAGCCTGCCAATCATCCGGACCTCGTCCCCTGCCAGGAGACCAAGGTAATCAGAGGCAAGCAGCTGCTAGCTAGTTTCTTGGCTCTGTTATGGAGGGACAACTATCTAGATAAGAAAGTGTTTGGTCTTCATGCCCATTAAATCCTTGGTCTAACATGTGAGATAAATTCAATAAAGCTCCCTATCAGTGGCAGTTGTGTTGGTGCCAAGTTTTGCAATATAGATTCCAGTCCACTGGGAACTGAACTGAGACACCCACAATCTATTTCAGAAAAGCTACCAAAAAACATCAGATGGTAACATGTGAAAATGAGATCATAATAGAGCTATAGTTATGTTATTCCTGTCTGAGCCATTAATGCCGAAGACCCAGTAACAAGACTTTTACAGGAGAAAGAAGCAACAAAATAGTCGTGCCCACAGAGCCACTGTAGCAGATGAGAATATCAAAAACTGTGCAGGGCTCAGAAAATTGCACCCCCACAAAAAAAAAGTCTTTTGAGGAAGTAGTTTAATTGTGGGGATCATGAAAAAAAGTTTAATCTAATTTTTACAACAATCCTTTATTAAATACTGTATGACAAGATTTCTGAACTGAATCTGACTGTCCGTATTTTCACAGAGGGGTTCTGTCAGGACTATTAGTACATTAGACTGTTTTAGCAGTTTGTATGCAAAACCTGCAACTTGAATCAAAAACTTGACATATGCAATTGAAATGATGCATGTGCCCTTTTGTTGACTGATGCACCACCTTCTAATCAGGAATCCCTTACTTATGGTTCTACTCTGTGCATCATTCTCCATTGAAACTGATGTCCCAGAGACAAACCCTATTCTAAGAATGGAACTTAGAATTTAGAATGGGTGTTTAAAAAACTCTGCAGCCACGTTCTATTCATTTGTTTTTTTGCCTGGAGAGAAAGGTTGCCAGAGTAAAGCTCCAGTACAACTGGGTCTCCACTTGGTTTTATTATTTTAAGGCCCTGTACACACTTACGATGTGTGTTTTAAATCATTTTTTAAAACAGTTTAACTCTTAGCATGTTAATACAGTCACATTGCTGCTTTAACCTGTTTTTTGAAGTGTTTTAAAACCCGCGTCGTGCACACACTCTAGAACCTCACAGAGTGATGCCTGCAACCGTGCTGTGCATCAGAGGGCTGTGCATAGTAGGGGACCAGAAAAGAACAGGATAAACATGGCAGCATGTATACTCTTATAAGTGCAACCGTGTTTAGCTTAAACCGTTTTTAATTTATAGACTAGGTAGTCACCAGGGTTTAAACTCGGTTATTAAAAACAGTTTAAGTAGGGCTGCAGCGTGTCTGCAAACCGTGTTATCTGCCTCTTGAACTGTGTTAAAGGGACACTGTCAACCTGTTTTGCATCATATCATTTCTAGTGAAAAACCTGCATTTTATGATTGCTTACCTTCTCTAAAATTCATTGGTGTTACTGTTTGTTCTCCATGTTTAGTAGAACTGAAATACATGCTAATGTATATTTATAAATAACTTTGTTTTGTTTACAGTCCTGAATCAGAATAAGAATCAGAATCAAACTACCAGCTATATCAACAATCTTTACGGAATGTTGGCAATCATAAATTGTGTTTTATAAACAAGGGACACTTTGAGGCCTAAGGGGTTGACTGTGTCCATTAAGCTCTCTAACATGGTTTAAGGCCAGCAGTGTGTACAGGGCCTAAATCAGTAACATTTAGTGTTTGTCAGTTTTAGTACTGCTCTGCATTAGTTAGGGTATCGTTGTCTTAGACAGCTCCTGCTTTGATTCCCAGGAATCAAAGACCTTTTTTGGCTACCTCTTTGATTGATCAGTTGATTATTATTTTTTTGTTATTGCTGCCTATTTTTAACACATACCTTATTTTTTAAGTAAAAGGTTTGTTTTTATCGAGCCAAGTTGCTTAGTAACAGAAGCAATTTTACTTTCCATTTCAATCTGTGTTCTTACATCTTAATCGCTTTCCGTACAGAAAGTCGCTATTTGATCTTTGGCACAGTTTTTAAAGTTAAGAGGCATTTTTTAATACTGAGCTATTACTTTTCAGCTATTTTTGCTGTTTTTTGGAACTGTTTTTCAATTATTACTAGGATCTCTCTAAATTGACATAACAGAGTCCTAGTACTTTTACAAGCTAAATAGCTAATTCCATAGCTGACACTTTTAATACTGTCTTTACAGACCTCAACAAGGTCCTACCGCCCAACTTTTTCTACACATCCAACACTAGTGACACCCGAGATGCTGCCATCCACCCTCCCCACATGCCCTCATTCTATTTCAGGTGGATCACGCTGCTGAAACCAAAAAATATTTTCTTAGAATGCTAGGAAAAACCAGGTACAGCAGTGACACCCTTGACATGAAACTACTATTCCTATCGCTGGATGTCATGCTAAAACCACTCCCCACCATTCTGAACCTTTCCTTGTCCCTTAGACAGTTCCCTAAGCAGTGTAAGGCTGTGGCTGTCATGCCTGTACACAAAAGTGGAGACAGATCAATAGTCTCTAACTACCGACCTATCTCAATATTCCTCCCTCTATCCAAAGTCCTTGAGAGAGTTGTGGTCGACCAACTGACTGAATTTCTTACCAAATACAACATCCAACGCCCCCAGCCACACAATTTCCATCCAGCACATAGTTCCACCACTGCATTATTGGAATATACAGATTATCTTCACAAAGCCCTGGACTGTAGTCACCTAGTTGGGTCAATTTATATTGACCTGATCAAGGCTTTTGACACTGTGAACCACTTTCTCCTTCTAAACTCCCTCCCTTCCCTTTATCTCTCCCCTTCTGTAACAAACTGATTCAAAAGCTGTCTTGATAACAGAATGCAACAGGTCAAAATAAATGGCTCACTATCGAGTTGTCTGCCAGTTCGCACTGGCGTACCACAAGGATCCATCCTTGGACTCTTGCTTTTCAGCCTGTGCCTGAATATGCTACCCAAAGCCTGTGACAGCAACCTTGTCCTCTATGCAGATGATGCTGTACTCTTCTCTAGCCATTCAGACCTACTGCTCCTCACTAGTGACCTGCAAAGAAACTTCAAAAAAGTTGAATCCTGGTTTGCCAACCAAAAATTGTTAATGAACTATAAAGAAACATAGATAATGCTCTTTGCTAGCCCCATAATAAATACAATTCTGCATACCTAACCATCTGCAGTAACATAAATCAACCCCTGGAAATGGTGCATGAATTCATATATATCTAGGTATCACACTGGACAGCTTGCTGTCTTGCACCCTGCATGTTAATCATATTTCCAAGATTGTAAACAGCAGGATTGGGGTTCTCTACAAACATAAGCACTGTCTCACACCTGCTGCACTAAGACTAGCAGTCACCAGCACCATATTATCCATCATAGACTATGGCCTGTTAATTTACAGTGCTGCTACTGACACCACACTCAAGCAGCTGATGATCTCACTTAATAAGACCTGCAGGTTGATAACTGGAGCTGACAAACGGACTCACACCTGTGACCTCTATCATCAAACCGAATGGCTCAACCTTCATGGTAGAATCAAATATTAAACCTGTCTTTTTGTGAAAAAGATTCACCTTGCCTTAGCCCCTCCAGCCTTAACCCCTCCCCTGGACAAACCAAGCAGTAGCCATAGCTCTTCTAAGCTGGCTTTCCACATTCCCCACTGCCGGACCTCTCAAGCCCAGCGTACTTTCAGCTACACAGCTCCAACTTGGTTGAATGACCTGCCCCCTGATGTCCTCTCTGAACCCAGACTAGGCACATTCAAAGCCAAACTGCAGGAATACCTTGTAACTCTAAATGTGACTGTGCCCTTTAGTTCCCTTGCTCTGCCCTTCCTTCCCTACATCCCGCCCCTAGTTAGCCCTTTGCACTTCCCACATGCTACTATTTACACCCCCTCACCACTCCTACCTCCCCCCACCCCCAAACTCAATCTCCCTGAGGTCACCTCTCCTTGTAGCAGCTCCATTTTGACAAAGTCTGCCATACTTCTGGACCGCATAATTATTACTGGAGTATTCTTTCTGTATTTTTCATACTTTACAGTTCTTACTGAATAATTTCTGTATAGCCTGTATTTCACCTCGCCACTCATACCTTCACCAACTTCACTGCCTCCCTAAACACAATCTCCCTGAGGTCTCTAGCCTATCTACTCCTTGTAATAGCTCTTATTTCAACAAAATCTGCTATATTTTTGGACTGCCTACTGATTACTGGTGTTTTATGCACTGGATTTGCTCTGTCTAACTGTTTCATACTGAATAATTTCTGTATAGCCTGTTTCCCCAATTGTAACACCTCTATATTTGTTGCTCATTTGATTTTTGTACATCGTCATTGCTTTTATTGTGTCATATTGTGCCTTTCTTTCATTTATTGCCATGCATTAATTTTCTCACTTGACATGGAATCTTTGTAATAGAACCCCTGGTTCAAAGGTATTTTGTAATCCTAGTAATGAATAAATAAATAAATAAATAAAAATAGATTTTTTTTTTTTTTCAAAGCTGTTTTCAGTTCTCGCAAAGGCAGACTGCCAAGTGCATAAATTAAATTGCCTGTTCAGATCACAGCTTAATTTTTTTGTGAAATCTGCATTGCCCCCCCCCCCAAAAAAAAAACAAACACAAAATACAGTAAAAGGCAAATAAATTAGAGTCATTCTGGCTTCGGTCTGCCTCCTTGTCACCAAAAATAATACAAAGTCTCTGAGGGAGTTCCAAATGATGGTGGAAAGCACACGTCAGAGGATTCTGTTGCCTCATGTTCAACAGCAGCAACATAATATGTAAAGCGTGACAACAACAAAGATAAATCTGCTCAGCCATCTGAAAGGCAAGGTGAAGATGGATCCGATATCAGGGTGTCCGAAGAGGAGAACCCTGACTCCAGTGATGGCAAAAAATATAAAAAGAAACATAGAAACATAGACTTTGATGGCAGATAAGGACTGCTTGGCCCACCTGGTCTGCCCATTTCCCTGCCTACATGATAAGCTGCAGATCCTAGTTAACCAACAGCCTATTTATTCCTACCCCCCACAAAAATTGCCTTATGTCTGTCACATGCATTCTTGAATTCTCCACAGTTTTAGACCCCACAACCTCCTCAGGAAGGCAATTCCATGCGTCCACCACCCTCTCTGTTGAAAAATACTTCCTCACATTGCCCATGAACCACCCCCCCATCTTCAAATTGTGTGCCCCTGTTCTTGCACATCTCTTTTTCTGAAAGATGCTACCCTCTTGGACTTTGTTGATTCCACTGAGGTACATAAAAATTTCTATCATGTCCCCATCTCCCTCCTTTCCTCCAGGGTATACATATTAAGCTCTTTTAGTCTCTCCTCATATGGCTTCTCTTGCAGACCCTGCACCATTTTAGTTGCCCTCCTCTGGACTGCCTCTATCCTGTCTATGTCGTTGCAGAGATGGGGTCTCCAGAACTGGAGCAGTACTCCCGATGGGATCTCACCAACTGTCTGTACAGAGGGATAACAACTTCCTGTTTTCTGCTGGTGATGCCTCTCCCTATACATCCCAGTATCCCCCCAGCCCTCCCTACTGCCTTCTCACATTGCTTGCTAACCTTAAGGTCACCTGATATGATTAACCCCCGGTCCCTTTCCAATTTTGTTGTTGTTACTACCCCCCATTGTGTAATCTTCCCCTGGGTTTTTGTTTCCCAGGTGCATTATTTTGCACTTCTTTGCACTGAATCCAAGCTGCTATACTTCTGACCATTCCTCCAACCTTGCCAAGTCCCTTCTCATCCTTTCCACGCCTCTTTGTGTATCAACCCTGTTGCAGATCTTTGTGTCATCTGCAAAGAGGCATACTGTTCCTTCCAGTCCCTCTGCAATGTCACTTATAAAGACATTAAAAAGGACTAGACCCAGTACTGAACCCTGCAGTACCCCACTAGTAACCCCTCTTTCTTCAGAGTGGACTCATTTTACAATTACTTTCTGTGTCCTGTTGTCCAGAAGAGCCTCTGAGCAGACACTGGAAATGGGGCCTGCTAAAAAGAAATTTAAAGAAATGAATGACACTGCCATGCCTCCTGAATGAAGAAAGAAGCTGGCAGATGATAAAGGGAAAGGGGGGGGATTGTTTAACTAGGAGAGGCACACTAAGGTCTCCAGGTTTGCAGCTCAGAGCCTTAAACCACTGCACTATACTGCCTCCAAGAAAAAAGAAATAAGAGTAATAAGAAAGAATAACAAGAATTGAGAAAAAATGCCATCATCAGAGGACATACCAAACATGTGGCAATTTCTCCAAGTTATCCAGGCTATGGGTAATTTTAATAATACGAGTGCCCCCCCCCCCCCATGCTCAGGGTCCTCACCTATCTATCTATGGAAAAGGACAAAGAAGAAGAATACTATGTACAAGAGGAGAAAGGTGATCCCATAGGGTCAGAGGGTCCACCTGAGCAAGATTTTGGCTCACCCCTAAGGCATAATGTGGACTACAATTCACATTTCTCATTTGTCAGACATACTGCATGCTTGAGTACTTTAAACATCCACCTTCAGAAAACTGAGGCAGTAGAAGACTATGCTTAATTTAATGACATGATGTGGATGGCTGCCTAAAGGAGGTTACTAATCCCCACACACAAGGGTGTGGTTAGCCCTTAAGGGCCTAAAGAAAGATAAATCTCCTGGGCTGGATGGCATTCATCCGAGAGTACTATGGGAATTGGTGGACATACTGGCTGCACCCCTGGTGGAGCTCTTCAACAGGTCGCTTTAGACAGGAAGGGTACCTAGGGATTGGTGAGAGGCACATGTGGTACCAATCCATAAAGTGGGGGTCAAGGGAAGTACCAGGTAACTATAGACCCATCAGTTTGACCTTGGTGGTGGGAAAATTAATGGAAAGTATACTAAAGGAACGATTGGGGGTGTACTTGGAGGAGGTGGGAGGTCTGGATAGTCGACAACATGGGTTTGTGCCAGGTAGATCATGTCAAACCAATCTTGTGGAGTTCTACGAATGGGTAACATCAGAACTGGACAGGGGAAAGCCTGTGGATGTATTATTCTTGGACTTCAGCAAGGCGTTTGACTCTGTCCCACAATGGTCTGGTGGAGAAACTGACGGGGTTGGGAGTAGGCCCTTTAATGGTCAGATAGATTGAAAACTGGCTAGCTGGATGCACTCAGACAGTAGTGGTTGGCGGGGAGCTCTCCAACCCTAGAGAGGTCGGTAGTGGGGTACCGCAGGGCTCGGTCCTGGGTCCAATCCTGTTTAATGCATACATTTCGGACATCGGGGAGGGTATAGGGCATGAAATGAGTCTCTTTGCTAAAGACTCCAAGATGGGAGCAGTAGTTGAGGGGGAAGAGGGGAGGTTGGCCCTGCAATGGGACTTGGACACCATGGAAAGGTGGGCTCACACATGGAAATTAAATTTCAATGTCACCAAGTGCAAGGTGTTACATCTTGGGCAGGGAAACCCTAAACTCAGGTACACCCTGGGAGGAGAGGCGCTGGTGGCCTCAACAGGGGAAAAAGACCTAGGTGTCATGGTGGATGCATGTATGAATGACTCCGAGCAGTGCAGGAGAATGGCTAGCAAAGCAAACAGGATGTTGGGATGCATCATAAGGGGGATCACCTCTAGGAGCAGGGAAGTAATTCTGCCACTTTAAAATGGATTGGTTAGACCACACCTTGAGTACTGTGTACAGTACTGGAGACCACACTTGAAGAGGGACGTGCAGCTCCTGGAGAGGGTATAGAGGAGTGCAACTAAGATGATACGAGGACTAGGGGATTTGACTTATGAGGACAGACTTGAGGAGCTCTGCCTGTTTTCATTGGAGGAGAGGAGAGACAGGGGAGACATGATTGAGGTCTTCAAGTACCTCAAGGGAATAAATAGGGTAAACATGGAGGGGATCTTTAGACTAAAGCAGAGAGGTATCACCAGAGGGCATGGTTTGAAGCTGAAAGGTGGAAAGGTGAGGGGGAAAAGAGGAGGAGGTTTTTCACGGAGAGGGTGGTGGATTCTTGGAACGTGCTGCCTGGTGAGCTGGTTCAGAGATCCACAGTGGAGGGCTTCAAGAGAGGGTGGGACAGACACAGAAAGTGGATGTATCAGATGATGGCCTGGCCCAGGGGAGTGGAGATGGATGATAGGGGTTTCTGGAACACAAGGTGGGGGGAGGGCCTCAGTACCCAACTAGGGATCTGAGGTTCGAGCAGACTTGATAGACTGTAAGGCCTAATCTGCTGGCAATTGGTATGTTATTATGTTAGTAAGTATCTTAAGAAGGGCATATCAAAAATCATGACTGCTTCTACTTCAGCTGCAGTTATCAACAAAAGGATTGATAGAAAATACCAGGTGGGTACGCAGGAGGTAGAATACCTATATGCCTACTCTGGTCACCAAGGTGTAGTCCAGAGTGCTACTTGAGAGAGAGCAAAAGCCACTCTGTCTGCACAGATTCCAGAAAAGGACTCTAAAAATTGGATGCTATGGGCAAGAAAGTGTATACTACAGTTTCTCTGCTCATTAGACAGGCAGTTTATTCAGCATATATAGCACAGTACCAGAAAGCATTGTAGAACACAATTCTGGCACTTGTTGACACAGCAGACAGTGTTGTGTGCTGCAGGACTTGGTTGCCACTGAAAGATGCACTGCAGTTCTAGAGACCCAATCTCCGCAAAGACATAGACAGGATGGAAGCTGTCCAGAGGAAGGCAACTAAAATGGTGCAGGGTCTGCACCAGAAGACATATGAAGAGAGACGAAAGGAGCTTAATATGTATAGCCTCGAGGAAAGGAGGGAGAGAGGGGACATGATAGAAACGTTCAAGTACCTCAAGGGAATCAACAAAGTCCAAGAGGGTAGCATCTTTCTAAAAAGAGGTGTGCAAGAACAAGAGGGCACAATTTGAAGATAGAGGGGCAGCTCAGAGGTAATTTAAGGAAGTATTTTTTCACAGAGAGGGTTGTGGATGCATGGAACAGCCTTCCGGAGGAGGTTGTGGAGTCAAAATCAGTGGTGGAATTCAAGCATGCATGGGACAGTCATAAAGGCCATTCTAGGGGTGGGGGTGGAGGTAGGAAGAAGTAGGCTGCTGGTTAACTAGGATCTGCAGCTTATCCAGTAGGTAGGGAAATGGGCAGACTGGGTGGGCCAAGCGGTCCTTATCTGCCATCAAATTCTATGTTTCCATGTTTCTAAGATCAGCCCTGGATGCCACTAAATACCATTTCTACCCCATTGTGGACAGTCATGACACGACAGCTAAAGTTATAGCTCATGCAGTGTCCTTAAGAAGATTCCTTTCCCAGGATACCCAAATCAAAGCCATGGACACCCCTTCGATGAAAATTCATTTTTTGGTGACAAAACAGAGGCATATATGAAAAAAGTGGATGAATACAAGGCCACAAGAGCAAAATAAGAGAGAAAAGCATTCTACCTCCTTTAGGCCCCATGGAAGAGGAGGTAGAGGAAGAGGTTACTTTCCAAGATATTATACTGCATATGCCTCCTATGATTGACAGCCACAAAGGGGATACTTCACGGGAAGGGGCAAAAGGGCCAAAAAGTATACTGTTGCTGCAACACCAGCACCCAAGCCCCAGCCAAAGCAAAACCCCTGGCAATTCCATCACGGTCACCCATCCATTGCCGGGGGGGGGCGGGGGGAGACTGGCTCTACCTTCAGGAATGGATAAATATTACCTCAGACAAATGGGTTCGAAGGTACTGGGCTAAGGACTCTCTGCAGTTCAAAAAATTCCCAAACATAACATAGTAAGTAACATAGTAATTGCTGGCAGATAAGGACCGTTAAGCCTGTCCAGTCTGCCCATATATCCTACCTTTATTAGCAGACGCTAACCCTACTTGGTCATCAGCTTTTAGCCTGTACTTTCCACCTCTCGGGTTCCTCAATGCATGCTTAACTCCTCCCATTGTGCTTGCTCCCACCACCTCCTGGGGCAGGCTATTCCATGCATCCACCACCCTTTCCGTGAAGAAAAACTTCCTCACATTTCCCCTTATTCTGCCCCCTTCCAATCTCCCCTCATTGTAGTACTTCTCCAATATTGAAAGATGTTGCCAAATTGCACCTTGTGTATGCCCTGAAGATACATGAAGATTTCAATCATGTCTCTTCGTTCCCTCCTCTTTTCCAGTGTATACATATTGAGGTCCTTCAGTCTTTCCTCATATGTCTTCTGTTGCAAGTCCTGTACCATCTTTGTCATCCATCTCTGAACTGTCTCCACCCTATGTCCTTATGAAGATGCAGCCTCCAGAACTGTACACAGTATTCCTGATGAGGCCTCACCAGTGTTTTTTGTAGTGGTATCACGTTTACCCCCTTCGCAGCGACATTTTCGCCAGCGAGGTCCCCCACAGCAACCACAGCAACCCAGCGTTGTCTGTTGGGGGTCCTGCACCCCCCCCAATCAGTTCCGACTGGAGTTGAGAATCCTTAAGTGGGGGGGTTCAGGGGGGTGAAGCCCCCCGAAGGAAACAAAGATAGCAATAGCGAACTGGCAGCCAACTGCAGAATGCGGTCGACCTGCTGGTGTCACTGACTGGGCGTTCAACAGAATTTCTGTTGGAATCCTGTCATAGATCCGTGGTATCACCACCTCCCTCCTTCTGCTACAGTGGTGATATCCCTTCCTATGCACCCCAACATGCCACTGGCCTTCCCTACAGCCCTTGTAATCAGCTTGGCCACCTTTAGGTCATCTGAGATGAAAACCCCCAGATGCCTTTCTTCCCTGGTGACCATCAGCAACTCCCCCCCCCCAACATCCCATAGCTCTCTCCTGGGTTTCTGCATCCCAGGTGCATGATTTTGCACTTCATCACATTGAACCTCAGTTGCCACTCTTTGGACCATTTTTCCAGCTTTCCTAGGTCCCTCCTCATTTTCTCCACCCTATCTGGAGTATCCACCCTGTTGCAGATCTTTGTATCATCTGTGAACAGGCAAAACTTCCCCTCCAGCCCTTCCATAATGTCACTAATGAAGACATTAAAATGGACTGGCCCCAGGACTGATTCTTGCGGTACCCCACTGATCACCCCCCTCTCCTCTGATTGAGTCCTGTTTACCACGGCCCTCTGCTTCTTGCCCCTAACCAGTTTAGGCACTGGGTCAGAATGGCACCAACCATAATGCCATCGGCAACAATAGCGCAGCAGTAATGTCATCAGTTTTATTTTTGCAGTGGGTGGAGATGGGAGGCACTGCCCCCCCTGCACCCCCCAAACGGAAGGATTCTCACTCCAGGGGGAGCGGATCACGGGGAAAGTTAAAATACGTGAGGCCATGGTATACTGTTTCCACGGCCCCATGTCAAAGAAACAGAGTCCCAAGAGCACAAAAATGTTGGAGATCAGGATTAGAATCCTGGTCTCCACTGCTGCTTGGCAAGCTGCTTTATGCCCTAGCCCTCCATGCCATGGGAGCAGCTTGGACAGCCTCCTGGATCCTGGTGCTCTTGTTTGTGGTCAGCACCATGGACAGCGACCTGGGGAGTGCTTATTGAGAGCATTGTAGAGCCCCTCTCGCTGTCCATGCTAGCGCTACACGAAGTAGTGCTCTGTAGACTGGTGCTATTCATGTAGCGCTATTCTAACCGGGTACCACCAGTTTCTAACCCTGTTTACTACTTTGTGGCCCATGCCCATGCTACCCAACTTGCTCACCAGTCTTTTAAGGGACAGTGTCGAAGGCCTTGCTGAAATCAAGGTAGGCAACATCTACTGCTCCCCCCTGATACACCTCCCTCGTTATCCAGTCAAAAAAATCTATCAGATTTGTTTGACATGACCTTCCTACTGTGAATCCATGCTGCCACGGATCCTGGGCTCTATTAGATTCTAAGTGTTCCACAATCCTTTGATGAAGCAGTGCTTCAATAATCTTACCCACCACTGAGGTGAGACTGACCAGCCTATAGTTTTCTGCCTCCTCCCTGTTGCCATTTTTGTGAAGAAGGGCTATATGCGCCCTCCTCCAGCCCTCTGGAACCACTCCTGTGTTGAGTGACTCACTGAACATGTCTGCTAGTGGTACAGCCAAATCCTTCCTTAGTTCCTTCAGAATCCTGGGATATATGCCATCTGGCCCCACTGCTTCATCTACCTTCAGCTTTGTGAGCTCCTCCAGGACTCTCTCGTCTGTAAATGGACTGGTGTTCACCCCCTATCCCTTTGTATATGGTGCCCAGCTGCAATCCCTGCCCTTCCCCATCTTATGTGAATACTGAACAGAAGTATTTATTCAATATTTCTGCCTTTTACAGGTCTCCTTCACACCTTCCCCCTCTTCCCCTCTGAGCCTTACAATCCCCCTCACCCCACCCCCTGCCTGGACTTACTTTTTTCACTGATGTACCTAAAGACTGTATTGACCCTATTTTTCACCATTACTAGTCTTTGTCTGTGTCCCTGTGCTCCCCAACAGCTTTCCCTGCTTCCTTCAGATGATTTAGGTACACCACCCTATCCTCTTCCTTCTATGTCTCCCCATACTTTCTGAAACCCATCCTTTTGGTCCTTACTTTCTCTGCTGCCTCTTTTGAGAACCATAGTGGTTTCCTCCTTCTCTTGCCTTTGTGCCTGAGCCTAATGCACTGGGTTGTTGCTTCCACTATGGCTCCTTTTAGGTATACCGACTGCTCCTCAACCCCCCCCCACCTCCCTCCTCACCATGGCTTCTTTAATACCTGTCTCCATCATGGCAAAGTCCACCCTCCTGAAGTCCAAGACCTTCGCCATTGTGCAGCTTGACTGCGACCCTGTACCCATGTTAAACCACACTGTTTGGTGGTCACTGGACCCCAGGCTACCTTCCACTTGGACTTCTGTGATTCTGTCACCATTGGTCAGCACTTGGTCCAGAATCGTCCTGTTTCTGGTGGGTTCAAACATTAGCTGCCTGAAGCCTACTCCCTGTAGGGAGTCCAAGATGTCTCAGCTTCTGGCTAAAGCAGCTGCCGGGATGGCCCAGTTTACATCAGGTATATTAAAGTCCCCAAGCAGCAGTACCTCTCCTTTGGTTGCCATCTCTTGTGTTTCATCCACTAGCCCCCTGTCCACCTCTTCTTGCTGAGCTGGAAGCCGGTAGATCACCCCCGTTTGAATTTCAGTGCCATTGCCTGGCTCAAGGGTGACCCACAGTGCCTCGCCCTCCCCTTGTCTGCCCTGCCCCACAGTTGCTTTTATACCTGCTCTGACATACAGCACCCCCATTTTTACCTTCCCTATCTCTCTCTCTCCTGAACAGAGCATAACCCGGTATGTTTACCGCCCATTCGTGATTTGCAATGTACCAAGACTGCAAAAATGCATTTTCCAACACACTCTGTCTCAGACAGAATTTTGCTGGAACTGTAAGTGACAAAATTACTGACGGCACAAGTTACAGAAAAGGTCTCTGTCTCTCAGAGGGGCAAAGGTCTATTCTCAAGGGATTTCCTCAACCACAAGAAAAATGGGGAGTGGCAACCCATTTTAGATTGTTTATCTAAGCAAGCATATAAGGAAAGAGAAATTCAAGATGATCACACTGAAAACAGAGATACTATCTCTGCAGTCAGGACACTGGCTGGGATCAGTGGATCTGAAAGATGCCTATTTTCATATCCCAGTCAGGCCATCATACAGAAAATATCTCAAGTTCAAGCTAGGAAACTGCCAATATCAGTTCACTTCTCTTCCCTTTGGCCTCACCTTAGCACCAAGGGTATTCACAAATTGCTTGACTGTGGTGGCATCATATCTGAGGAGACACGAGGTGATAGGTTGTCCCTAAATGGATGACTGGCTAATATCAGGGGAAGAAAAGAACAAGAGCCACGGTGCTCTCTACAGACTGTAAAATGCACCTTGGAGTCTCTAGGATTCCTGATACACCTACAGACGTTCCAGGTAGAACTTGTTCAAGTACTGGACTTCATAGGAGCTGCTCTAAACACCTTACAAGGGAAAGGTATCATCCCGTAAGCCAGAGTTACAGCTCTGACAACAATAGCAGAGTCCTTCATGACAGCTCAGCAAGACCTGCTAGGGACTCCCTTTAATTATTAGGACACATGGCTGCATCCACAGCTGTGATCCCATGGGCCAGGTTCCAAATCAGAGATATTTAATACTACTTAAGAGACAGCTGGCCTCAAATGTGGCATCAACTCTCAAAGCTTGTGCCAGTGACAGAAGCACTGGTAAAGTCACAAGTGGTGGAAGGAAGAAAACAACCCCAAAGAGGGCATTCCCTTGCTTCAGCAATCACCAGCAAGTATCCTTACTATAGATGCCTTGCTCTTGGGGTGGGGCACCCACTTACAGGACCTCACAGTGAGTGGCACATGGAGCCCGCAGGAGTCACAGGAACACATCAACCTCCTGGAGCTCAGGGCAGCTCTGCTAGCAATACAGTTTTTCTCCTCCCAGCTACAGGGTCAGCCTGTCCAAATTAAAACAAAGGGTAAGTCTGTCCAAATTAGAACAGACAACACCACAACTATGTTACATAAACAAGTAGGGAGGAACAAGATCCTCAAAACTGTGTACAGAAGCAGTGAGGATCAGGGTCCTGGCATACACCTTAGAAGCAAACATTCATGCAGTGCACTTGCCAGGCAAAGACAATGTCCTGGCAGATTCCTTAAGCAAAATCAGTTAGGGTAATCATGAATGAGCCTTGAACAGACAGGTTCTGGTGGCCACAGTGTTCAGGAAAACAATCAGCTTCCACTTTTTTGTTGCAGGCTACCAGCCAGAGGCACAGTCCCAGCAGATGCCCTGGTCTTAGATTGGACAGGGAGGTTCCAGTATGCCTCCCCTCCATTTCCACTTATCCAGAAAGTTTTTCTGAAACTCAGGAGGGAATCTGCAGCAATAATTCTAATAGCTCCACACTGGGTTAGACACTCCTGGTATTCAGTTCTGTTGACCCTGTCCAGCAAACCTACAATCATCCTGTCACTGCGTCACAATCTGCTGTCCATATCTCAGGGCAGGATATCATTCCTAAACCTCAAAACACTATGCTTAAGGGCATGGGTCTTGAGCAGCTAGAACACTTTGGTTTAAATCTCTCAGAGGATGTTCTGAAAGTGCTTAGAGTTTCAGAGAAACCAGCAACCAGGAAAACATACTCCTCTAAATGGAAGAAATTTATTGCTGATGTACCCCCAAAAGAATAATCCCACTAAAGGCAGGGTTGCCCACAGTTTTGGAATACTTTGTGCACCTGCAGTCATTGGGCCTAAGGCCATCAACAGAGAAGATGCACTTAGCAGAAGTGTTAGCTTACGTATCAGCTGGCAGGAGAAAGTCACTGGCCTCTCAACCCATTTTCAAAAGTTTTTTTAAAGGCCTCAGTCACTTGTGCCCACCAGTAAGGGACCCAATGTTACTGTGAGATCTCAATGTCTGTCCTGCCCAGCCTACATAGACTCCATTTCAGCACGTGGACACTGCTGACTTAAAGTATGTCACATGGAAAACCATATTCGTGATTGCCATGACCTCTGCTAGGAGGGTGAATGAGACACAAGCCCTCCTCACAGAGCCAAATTACATAATCTTACACAGAGATAAGGTAGTCCTTAGAACCAATAGGAAATTCCTACCTTGGGTGGTGTATGAATGTCACCTGAACCAGTCAATAACACTTCCAGTGCTTTATCCAGAACAATCTAGGTGAGGAAAAACTGCACATCCCTGACTTGAAACAATTTCTGAGGATCTACATGGACCAGACAAAAGATGTCAGAGCCAAACGCACTTAGCTATTTGTTATCTATGGGGAGGCTGGCAAAGGTAAACCAACTTTCAAGAGGTCTATCTCTTGCTAAACAGTCTCTTGTATTTAGTTCTGCTATGAAAAAGCAGGGAAAATGCCACCTACAAGCTTAAGGGTGCACCCTACAAGGGGCATCTCTGCCTCTTTGGCATCCTTGAGGGCATCCCTTTATTAGATACTTGTAAAGTAGCTACCTGGAAAACAGTACACACCTTCACAAAGCACTGTTGTCTGGATGTACAGTCCCAAAAGGATGCCAGCTTTGGAACTGCTGTATTGAAGAACCTTTTTCCAAAGTAGTTTCTGGACCCAGCCTCCCAAGGTACTGGTGTGTAGTCTGCATACAGTGAAACCATACATGAGGGATTCCTGGGGCTAGAAAAAAATAATTACTCACTTTAGTAATGATGTTTCTTCTCAGGGATCCCTCACTATGGTTTCACTCTCCCACCCTGTATCCCCTTCCAGAACCTGAAATAGGTTCTTGTAATAATCAGTTAGTTTTACTTAGGTTGCTTGAACATTACTCTTGTAGTTTTTCTCCACAATTGTAAGTTGTGTTTTTTTCTCTTTATATTTACATTTTACATTTACATCTCTGTTTTAATTTAATTGGTGTGTTTTTTTTGTTTTTTTTTTAAATGTGAAAATGTTGCATATATTCTTGGTAGTCTTTTTGTTAGATTTAATATCCACCTTCTATTCTGGCTATAGAAACAAACCTGACAACTGCCTGGGTAGAAGGTGACTAGAGATGCAGTGAAGTTTCACTACGCTTGCAAATTTTCAGGAAAGTCACAAATTTCGCATCCGCAGATCAATTCACGAAATTGCAGCTGTCACTGAAAATTTGCAATTTGTTACTTCACCTTGTTTTTAGGTGTTTTTTTTTTAAGTGCAAATTGAATTTAAAAAAATAAAACAAAGCAAGAAGAAATTACATATCCCAAATCCCTGGTGTCTAGTGGTCCCCACCCCATTGATCACCAGCCACCCCTTCCCCCCATCACTGGTCAGTCAACCACAATGTAAAAAAAATTTTTTCAATTTAATCCATGCCCCCATGCCAATCGTGGGCCACATTTAAAATAAAGAACTCCCACCCCCACACCGATTGCTGGCCAGTCGGCCACAATGTAATAATATAAAATCAATTCTTTTAAATTCAATTCCTGGTGTCTAGTGGACCCCTCCCCCACTGATCAGGGGCCACCATTAAAATAAAGAAACTCATCCCTTGCCCCCACATACCCCCACCGATCGCTGGCCAGTCGGACACAATGTAAAAATATAAAATATATATATTTTTTTAATTCAATCCCTGGTGTCTAGTGGACCCCACCCCATCGGGGGGGTGCCCTACCACACCACCCTACTCCCCCATCCCAATCCCACCCCGACTGGACCACTGGCACAGTCCTCCACTCACCTCCATGGCTGGCAGTCCGAATGAGCTCTTAATGAATGACCACATGCTTGTACAAGCCCGCTGTCATTCATTGACAGCTCACGGTCATTTTAGGCAGTTTTTCAGAGGGTTAGAGAATGGGAAGGGGCTGCTCCAGTCACCGGTGGGAGGGGTGGGAAGGGGGAACAGCACTGTGGATCCCTCAATGCCATTCCCACCATCCCGTCCCCCTCGCGGGTGACTGGAGCAGACCCTCCAGTTCTCTACCCACCCCAGAAAACTCTTTAAATGACTGTGAGTTGTCAATGGACGACGCGATGCTTGGCCAAGCACGTGCTCATACGTAAAGCTCAGTCAGGCTGCGCCATGGAGGTGAGTAGAGGGCTGTACCGGTGCCCCGATCGTGGTGGGATCAGGATTGGGGGGCATGGGGTGTTGTGGTGGTGGGGCACTCCCTGATGGAGTTGGGGGTCCACTAGACACCAAGGACTGAATTTAAAAAAATGTATTTTATATTTTTACATTGCTGCCAACTGTCCAGCTATCAGCAGGTGTGTGTGAGGGGGGCCTGGGGTGAGTTTCTTTATTTCAATTGTGCCCATGATCATCGGTGGGGACTACCAAGGATTTAATTGAAAAAAAAACACATTTTTTTACATTGTGGCCAAATGGCCAGCAATGGAGGAGGGGGCTGTCAATCAGCAGGAGGGGGGCACTAGACACCAGGGATTTATATTTGTTTTTTGTACATTTGGGCAAAGTTTGTGTGCAAAGTCTGGAATTTTGCCTGCAAAATTCCACACTTCATATTTGATCCTGCGCTACATGAATCTGTGAATTACGCAGATTACGCTTCACATACTGCATGCAATCTGCGAAATGTTTTGTGAAGTGAAGTTTGTGGACTTCGTACATCTCTAAAGGTCACTGCAGAGTTTTTCAAACACCTGTTCTAAATTCTAAGTTCCATTCTTAGAATTGGGTTTGCCTCCAGGGCATTGGTTTCTATGGAGGATGATACATGGAATGAAACCATAGTGAAGAATCCCTGAGAAGAAACATGGTGAGTAATTTTTTTTTATGTTTGCTTGCATGCATGCGCAAGAAACATTATGCGACAGCTTAGGAGAGAAGTGGGTTGTGGAGGTGTGGCACTGTGGCAGCCAAGGGAGGCACTGCATTTGGGGGCTTGGCACTGGTGGACCAATGGAGGCACAGTGTGCCAAAGAAACTGGTCTCCAAAAGTGTCACCAAGTACAAACATTTTCGCCGCAGCAATCAGGGGCTGCCTCATCATTGCAGCATCAGTCATTCGGCTGCAATGAGGGAGCGACCCGTCTTTGCAGGCCGGAACATTAGCTAGCGTAATACTATTTGTGAACATGGCAGGCGGCTTGCTGCCACGTTCACAAACAGTATTATGCAGCACCCAGTAGCGAGGGGGTGCCCAATCCCCCTTGGTGGCATGTGGCCCCCCCAAACAGTCTTCGTTTGCCGACGGGGGCCCCAATCCCTGTCGGCTTCAGTCCCCATCTGAGTTTCATTTGCCGACGGGGGAGCCCACTCTTCATTGGCATAATCTCCCCATCCACAATTATTTTGCAGACAGGGGAGCCCACTCCCCACCGGCATAATGCCCCCCCCCACAAAGTAGGTTTGTGCTGAGGGGGTGCCCAATCCCCCTCGGCTACTGCACCCCCCCCCCCAACAAAACACTAAGTTGGCATGCTGGGAGCCCACCCCAGCATGCCAAATGTCCAAGTTAAATGTCCCTGTAAAAAAAAAAAAAAGTCCTGCGATGTTATTTTTTCACCTGTAAAGCAAAAAACAGTCCCTCATCAAGTCCAGCGGCCCCTCCCCAACTCACTCCCACCCACTGTGCACCCTGCCTCCCCACACCACCCATACTTACCTCCAGAGTCTGGCGTGACGATCTTCAGTGGACCGGGAACACATCTGCACTCTTCAAAGCCAACTGCAAACGGAGGAAATGACAGTAAGCTGTATAATGGCATAAATATGGTTTTTTCAACTTTGATGCAAATCTCTGGCATTTTTGGGAATTTTGGCACCAAATTTTCTACATGGGGTTTTTGGGACCCCTCCTTATGAATTCAGGTACTGTCATGGTGTTATTTGGTAACAGAAGGTGATTTCGCGGTCACTGCCTGGAATCACCTTTCAGGACAGATTAACAAAATGACAGTCCCAGCGTTCATGAGGTGGGCTCTCAAAAAGTGTATGTTGCAAATTTAGTGGAAAAAATCAAAAAAATGACTGTTTTACGTTAGTGCGTTGCACAGTTGCTACGCACGCTTGTAACTTTGCAAATTTGCAATATTTTCACTCCAGATTTCAACATTGCCATTTTGCTGCACCTCCTTATGAATGGTACAGCTGTCATTTCTCACATCCTGGCCGAAATGTGTTTTCGCACTTTCGGCAAAAAATAGTGCGGTCGCTGTGGGAAATCCATGTTTGGGATACATTACAAAAACCACAGTAACACTATTCATTAGCAGAGGTCCTAAAATGCCTATGTTGAAAATTTGGTGACAAAAGTCCGTAAAATTACTGTGTTACGAGCGTGCGTTGCGCAGTTTCCATGTACGCTCGTAGCTTTACACATTTGCAATATTTTCTCTCCAGATTTTCAATATTGCCATTTTTCTGGCCCTCCTTATGAATAGTACAGCTGTCATTTTTTCACATCCTTGCCAAAATATGTTTTCGCACTGCAGGCGCAGAATAGCACAGTCGCTGTGGGAAATCAGTGTTTGGGGCACATTATGAAAATCACAGTGACACTGTTCATTAGTAGAGGTACTAAAATGCCTATGTTGAAAATTTGGTGATGAACATCCATAAAATGACTGTGTTACGAGTGTGCGTTGTGCAGTTTCCACGCACGCTCATAACTTCGCACATTTGTAATATTTTCACTCCAGATTTTCAACATTGCCATTTTCCTGCACCTCCTTATGAACAGTACAGCTATCATTTTTTTCATCCTGGCTGTAATGTTTTGGCCTGTAATAGCGTGGTTGCTGGGAAATCAGTGTTCGGGACACATTAAGAAAATCACAGTGACACTGTTCATGAGCAGGGGTCCTAAAATGCCTATGTTGAAAATTTGGTGGCAAAAGTCCATAAAATGACTGTGTTACGTGCATGTGTTGCGCAATTTTCACGTATGCTCGAAAGTGCGAGCAATTTTAATATTCCCACTACAGATTTTCCACATTGCCATCTCTTCACACCTCCCTATGGATGGAACAGCTGTCATTCTTCACATCCTGCCTGATCTGTGTTTTCGTACATGTGGTGCAGAATGGCACTGTCGCTGCTGGAACTCAATGTTCAGGACACATTGACAAAATCACACTGCCACTCTTCATGAGAAGAGGTCCCAAATGCTTTCATGAAGTGAGGTCACAAAAAGGCCATGTTGAAAATTTGTAGTGCACATGCCAACAAACGCCCAAGTCATTAGGGTTTCTAACCATAACATCCTACCCTGTACAGACTGGCAGGCATCAGGGTGTGCCTTTGGATTGCTGACTGCACTGCTCATGCCATCCCACCCCCCCAGCCAGTGACAGGCATCGAGGTGTATCTTGGACTCTTCGGCCCCAGACTTCACCCCTTCTCCTATGCTGCACCCTTTCACAGTATGTCCTTATGGAATGGGGTCACTGTAAAGCCAAATGCCCTAAGGCACACCTCAACAGGTCTCAGTGTCTGCAGAATAGGGTGAGGTGACATGGCATGACCGTCATGGGCGATGACCCAAAAACTTACCCCAATGCCTGTCCGTCTCTACAGACCGAGGTGGGTTGGCGTGAAGTTCAATACTATACTGCCATTCCTATTCTGCATCTGTCTAACTCCTGCATTTCCAATGCTTATACCAGCAAGCAAACATTCGGCATTGACAAATGCTTGTCTTTTGTGGGGTATATACCATTTGTTTGCCGCATGCATGATTCTGTTGATGCTTGATTTAAATTTATGATTAGTATATTTAAACAGGATTGGATAACTGGGATAGTCTCCCATTCTCAGGATCATCCTTTTTTTGGCACACACTGTCACAGATCGTGAAAATTGTAGAAACTGTTGCAAAAACTGAGTCAGGACCCTTCGAAAATAGGGCTCCCAAGTTTTGGTGCAAGTGGGCTGACACCAGTGCAGGCTGTAAGTGCATTTGTGTCTGTATCTGCCCCTTTAATAAATACCGCCCCCATATGTTTTGTAGATGTCCAGAGATAGAAAACCTAATGTACAGTTTGACTGAAGATACAGAAAACAGATGCCCCATGCAAACATATTTTATACATATTTTTTTTTCTTTAGGCTCCTTCCAGTATGAAATCAGTTCTTCAAGGTGGCTGGCTGCTGACTGTTGCTTTTGGAAATGTTATTGTGCTCATAGTGGCACAGGCTGGAATGCTGAAACAGGTAAGGCTTTATCTGGTATGAATGATCCCAACAAAATGCAATATAATATTAGAATAAACATACTGTATAGTGCAGGATTTTCAAAAAGAATCTGTCTGAGATCCATTCACTGGTAGTTTTGAAATTGAAATGTGTCCAGCCTGTCAGACCATCTATTAAGGGATCTAACTGTGGCTGAATTTTGCATCCCATAAAAGACACAATTGTGTCATTTCTTTGCAGCAAATCTTGACGTTTTGATGCAAATAGAGGCATCTTTTGAAAAAAGAAGCAGGTGCCAGCCCAATGGCATGGCAAGTTGAGGCACCCATGCCTCCCTGCTGCCATGCCGGGAACCCAGGTTCGGGAATGGATTTGGGTCACTTGGGGGCCTGGCCGAGAGAGGTAGGATTGAGCATCTGTGGGACTGCTCTCTTTCCTCAGGGAGGGGGGGTTCCATGACTTGCTACTCAACTGCTAGCTGGTGGAAGGCAGGTGGTGGCATGTTCGGGTCCTGTAACTAGGAGAAAGGTTGGGCGTACAGTGAGCTTGGAGCATCTCCTCAGAGGTGGAGTGCGCTTGCACATGCATTGCATATACACAATGCTTTGCGGCAAAAACTGGAGGAAAAATAGGCTTAATTAAGCCCTCCCTGCTGGCACCGGTGGCCCGCCTGGTCTCGTGGGATGGACGGAGGCTCAGGACAGCTCCAGTGCATTGGGACAGGGCTGATACAGTCACCCAGTCTGGCACAGAGAATCACAGAATATTGTAGAATCACAGAAGATGATGGCAGAAAAGGACCTCACATCCCATCTAGTCTGCCCCTAACCCCCCACCCAATCTACCATATCTTGAGACACACACACACACACACACACACACACACCCTTCCCCTTAGCCTCATGTGTCTGTTCCAAGCAGTCTTGAATCCCTCTACGGTCTCTGAATTCAGCACCTCCTCCGGAAGCCCATTCCAGTTCTCCACCACCCTCTCCATGAAAAATAGACCTCTCTCATTGCTCTTCAAGTGCCCCCGGAGTCTCAGTCCATGCCCCCTTGTTATGTTTCCTTCCTTCCTGTGGAATAACTTCCCTGTGCCTCCCTTGTTCGTCCCTATGATATATTTAAAGGTCTCGATCATGTCCCCCCTCTCCCTCCAGGTCTCCATTGTATATAGCCCCAATACCTTGCATCTCTGTTCATATGGTTTGCCCTTCATCCCCTGTACCATCTTGGTCACTCTTCACTGAACCCTTTTGATTCAGTCTATATCCTTGAGCAGATAAGGCCTCCAAAACTGGACACCGTACTTGAGGTGTGGCCTCACCAGGGCTTGATACGGGGCACCAGGACCTCCCTACGCCTGCTGGTAATCCCCCTGCTGATACTTGCCAGCATCCAATACATCCTCCCCACCATCCTTTAGCATTGCTTCCCTACCCTGAGGTTGCTGGAGACTGTTACCCCCAGATCCCTCTCATCCTCTGCCACCCTGACTCTCTCCCCTCCCAGCATGTACTCGGCCCTCTGGTTCCTGCATCCCAGGTGCATAACAGCACACTTCTTGATGTTGAATTTTAGCTGCCAGGTCTTGTCCCACTCCTCCAGTACTCTCAGGTCCCTTCTCATGTCCTCCACTCCCCCCCCCGGGGGAGTCAACTCTGTTACAGATATTTGTGTCATCTACAAAGAGGGCCACCCTCTCTTTCAGTCTGTCTGCAATGTCCTGTACGTAGATATTGAACAGGAGGGGTCCCAGCACTGATCCCTAGGGAACTCCACTCCTCACCTGCCTGATCCCTGAGTGCACCCTGTTCACCACCACCCTCTGACTCCTATCTGCCAACCAGTTTCCTACCCATCTTGTTATTTTGACCTCTACTCCTATGCTATCCAATTTGTTGACTAGCCTTCTGTGGGGTACGGTGTCAAGGCCTTACTGAAATCCAGATAGGCCATGTCCACTGCAACCCCTCCCCCCCCCCGGTTCACTACCTGCATCACCCAGTTGAAAAATGAGATCAAATTGGACTGGCATGACTTGCCCCTAGTGAATCTGTGCTGTCTGTTATCCAGCAGTCTGTTCTCTTCCAGGTACTTCATTACCCTTTCACAGATGAGTGCCTCCATGACCTTCCCCACCACAGCAGTTAGGCTGACAGGGCGGTAGTTTTCCCTCAGCTCCCTGCTTCCCCCCTTGTGGATCGGTACCACCGTCAACTTTTTCCAGTCCTCCAGCACTCTACCCGGTGTCCAGGGACAGGTTGAACAGCCTTGCCAGTGGAGAAGCCAGCTCCTCTCTTAGTTCCCAAATCACCCTTGGATGCAGGCCATTCAGCCCCATGGCCTTGTCCACCATCACCCTGGCTAAATCCTCCCTAACTCTCTCCTTGGTAAAGGGATCCAATACCATCCCTGTGCCCCCCTTCCAACTCCGGCCCTCTACCCCCCCTTCCCCCATAAATACAGAGCAGAAATACCTGTTCAGGTCTTCTGCCTTCTCCCAGTTCTCCTCCAAATGCTCCCCTCCTTTCCCACTCAGCCTGCCAATACCCTAACTAGCCTTCCTCCTCTTCTCCATGTATCTAAAATATGTATTTTTCCCTCTCCTGGCCTGTTTAGCTATCCTTTCCTCCATGTCTGCCTTAGTCCTTCTAAAGACCTTTCCCCGCTAGTCGCCTCGCCTTCCTGTCCCCTTCCCCCTGAGTACTCTTGCACAGTCCCAGTCAAAGACACGGCCAGATATTTCCTGAAATTTCTGTGATATTTCAACAGAAATCTCTTGCTTTCTCCATTTATACAGCAGGGGCAGCAGAGAGAAACTCTTTAGAAATTTTGCAAAATATCTGGAAATATCTGGCCAGGTCTGTGGCTACTATTGTAGCTCATGAACATCCTCTGCCTACCCCCTACCGCCCTTGCTACATCTCTACTGAACCAAAGTGGCTTCCTGCTTTTAGGCCCCATCCTGACACTTTTGATGGATGCCTGTGTGGCCTCCCGGATCTGGTCCCTAACAGCTACCCATAGTTCTTCTGCGTCACTTATATATATCCTCTAATCCTTCCATCGCCTCCCTCACCAGCCTTCTTAATTTGTCAAAGTCTGCCCGCCTAAAGTCCAGCACCATTGTGCTGGTTCAGGTTCCCATCCTTCCTACCCCACCTTGAACCCGACAGTCCTGTGGTCACTTTTCTCTAGTTTTTCTTCTACCACCACCTCCTCCACATTCTTCCCATTTGTCAAGACCACATCTAGCAGGTTTCTCCCCCGGTAGGCTGCATGACTAGCTGTTTCAGGAACACCCCACGTAGCCCATCCACTGTCTCCCTACTTCTTGCTGAAGCTGCTTCAGGGATGGTCCATTACACATCTGGTAAGTTAAGGTCACCTACCAATAATGTATCCCCCTTGAGAGCCATCCTCTCAATATCCTGCAGCATCACCCTGTCCTGATCTTCTTCCTGTGAGGGTGGTCTATATATGACTCCCAGTCTCAAGTATTCCTCTACCCGCCTGCATAACTCTACCTACAGGAGTTCCGCAGCCCCGTCACCCTCCTGTCCCTTCATCGCTTGTATGTCCTCTTTGATGTAAACGGCTACCCCCCCCGTCCTTCCTAAGCAGCCTGAAACCTGGTATAACTGTCTCCCATGTGTGGAGGTCTGTCCATCAAGTCTCAGTTATTGCTATGATGTCTAACTTGTCATGCGCAATGATGGCCATCAGTTCCTCCATCTCATATGCCAGGCTCCTAGTGTTCACCACCAGCCCCTTCCGCCAACTGTCCCCCTCCCTTGTTCTCCCCTGCTTTCCAGCACCTTGTTCATCAATCTTTCCCTGGGAGGGGACCTAGAGTCCCCCAACTCATTCACAGTATGGTGTAGATTTACATCCAACTCCCCCCCCCCCCCGTTCAATTTAAACTTAAATTTTTTTCTCAAAAAACTCACCCTTCCAACACTTCAGTACGGCCACTCCCACTCTGTTGAGGAGTAACCTGTCCACAGAAAAGAGGTTTTCATCCTTCCAAGTTGCCCCCCCCAGTCCCCTATCATCCCATATCCCATCTGCGCACACCATTCCACTAGCCAGCTGTTAAGCTCCCGTATCCTTTGCTTCCTCTCAGTGCTAGCTCTCAGTACTTGCAATACCTGTGAGAAGGTTAGAGATTTGAAGTTCAACTTTCCGCAGAATCTAGCTAGGGCCCTAAAGTGACAGAAACGTATATGAAAAAGGAGAAGTGACAGAAACCTATATGAAAAAGGAAGTAGGGCTGCTTGGACACAATCGGGCAGATGCAGACATGGCACAGCACACATTTGAATCCGCGCTTGCACCTTTTGAAAATGATATCCATGATAGCCTGTTTTTTAAAAAAAAAAATTAAATCCTGAAAAAAAGAGCTCATGGTAATTATTTCAAAACAAATAAATGGACATTTTATAGTTCAGTGTTTATGGTATAGATGGTGCCTATCAAAGTAAAAAGAAAAGGAGTAAACACATTCAGTTTGCACCATTTGTATTTACCTTTAGTGATTTAGTTTTATTTATTTTGGCAGATTATTTGTTGTATAACTATTTCACACACTTATCCCCTGTGAGTTTGAAAGACATTTGATTATTCACAGATGATCCCATACAAATATTGTTCGTGAAATCAGAGTCTGCCATGGAAAAGACTGTGATGTCATAAGTTCATTATGATGGCAGAACATTTTCAAGAGACCTTTTTTATACAGGCTCCATGGATACTTTGGCAAAATGTCTATAAACCCTAGCAGGAAAAACCACATTTTGAAAAAAAAATAATGTCTAGTTTACATTAATAGCTGAATAAATTTGACAGATGAAAGTGTGTAAGGAAATAAACATTCCCATTAACACCCTTCCGTTGCATTCTATTTTACAGTGGGAAGAGTTTGTTCTATTTGCTGCCCTTCTGTTGGCTGTGAGTATTATCTTTGCCATCATGGGATACTTTTATGTATATGTGGATCCAGCAGAATTGAAAGATGAAGAGGAGGAGGAGGAGGAGGAGGAGAAGGAGGGGAAGGAGGAGAGTTGAAGAAACAGGATGGATTACCTGAGTATGAAAACGTGATTCTGAACGAAGTCACGAAGCAGACCAAGATATAAATGTGTACATATAATTTTTATTTTAGAAGAGTAATCTTCTGTTTTTCCAATGTTGCACGGCATTTCCAATCTGAAATTACCAAACTGATCACACTGCTGCATATCTTCTCCAATTAGAAGCTCATTACTTGTAACTTTGTAAGCAGCATTGCACAAGTGAAGGTATTGTATATGTTAAGGCTGCAAGCATTCTTTTCCGCATAGGGGTTTTTATCCCCTCCAGATTCAGGTCCACCCTCATCTGGCCCTGGCAACCACCCAGCTACATTGCCCACTAATCTGGTGCTATATGCTGCCTACTTCCACCACGTCTTCTCCCCCATGGTGGGACTCAGGTGGGGGATACCCCCACAAAGAGTCCAGGATCTGGTTAGCAGAGGTACCAAGCTGCTTGGTGCAAGGCTCCGCATTTCTCAAACGTTGAGCACAGAACAAAGACGGTACAAACACCATTGCAGTTTTTTTCAGTTTTTTATTTTTATTACTTTGTTCAGCTTCTTCTGAGGCAGCATCTCAAAATTGGGTAGACAGCAATACATAGTGCAAAGGTGAGGTTCACAGAGTTGAACGAACACTGAAGTGGTACTGAATGCACAATCAGCTCTTTACCTCTAACTAGAACCTCTAGACATTCTTTTTGGTTTTTTTACATGCCCAGGTGAAGTACCAGTATTGTGTGTTGTTTTCCTCTAAGACAGAGGCTGGGATGTTTTTCCCCTGCTCTTTTGTCCCTCCCACCACCTTTCACCCACTGGAGGGTGCCACAGCCTTCCAAGGTTTAGAACACTGCATACCAAAGGAGCAGTTTGCAGGAAGAATAGTTTATGGGATCTTTAAAAAAATGCTAAAAGAGAAGAAATCACCATATTTTGGGGGTTTTGTGCACCATTCTAAACCATACACATACTCTAAGCCTCATTTGCCTCTAACACTGCAGCAAACATCCAGTGGGAAAGCAAGCTCCCTGGCTCACCACAGGTATCCAGTCCTGTCAAACATTCCTTGGTGTCGGGTGCATGAGGCTTGTAGTTTTAAATAAAGGCTCTAGCCACAAGAAAAAAAAATCACATTTGGAATCAGCAGAATACTGTTACACATTACTAAAAATATGAAATTTAAAATCATTCCAGCTATACAAGTAATAGGCAAGGCTGGGCAGACTCCATGAACCAATGAGCCTTCTCCTGTTGTGATAGTTTATGCTTCTAGATTGCAGTCTTAATTATTTCAGGCATTTGTATAAAGCAAAGATCTTTGTCCCTCAGGGTTCATTTGCTCCTGATAATTATACTGTCTGAGGTCAAAACCTCCTTCCTGTAACATCATAATCTGTGATTGTGATCATGACTGATATCAGAAATTGAGGATTATTGCCTTGTATAAGAAAGTCCTCTCTGGATACATTTCAGTTTTGTATGGCATGTTTCTTATGTCTTCTCGTCTATTTCTTTGCAGTTTGCAGATGGAAAAGTACTGTTTCTATGGACAATATTTTTACAATTAGTGATGCCATTTCAAGGGATATCACACTGTCAAGCACTTTTAGGTCCAAAAGGCCCTTGTTCAGTCAAATAAAGATCATAACAGCTGTTAATAATAGTCTTTGGTGTCTTCTGTTTAGAAATGTGAAGTTATTAGTTTAAGAAATACTGATCTAGCATCTTGTATGCCCCAAACATGAATTTTAGCGTGTTTGCATAAAAAATGGTGTATTATGTGTATTATTGTCTTTTCCCTTTTGTAAATCTGCATGAAAATCTTAACAATTCATTTGTAATCAATTGGGATTCATATCTTCATTTTTTTTTTTTTTTTATACAATTTATTTATCCGGGGTGTCTTGGCAGAGATATACACTCTCGTTTCCAGCGGGGTTCTGGTAGATAGATAGTTCCTTATTTTATATTGAACCATTGTAAGAACAGAGAGCTTCACAATAAATAACATGATAACTAGGAAATCTAGAATGAAACAGCAGCAATAAAAAACATGACAAAACATAGGAACTGGATGATACAACAAATGCTATGCAAGATATAGATATTGCTGCAGACCAGTCAGTCATGGAAGGACTAATTCCTGCAGTGTTGGTAGAATATAGATTAAAACCCGGCTACTGAAGTGGCACATCAAACCTCCCGTAGAAGAGCGTTCTTCATAACAGGGGCACATATTGCAAAGGTCTTAGCTCCCACTGATGTAAGATGGGAGAAAGGAACTTTGAGTAATCCTTACTGTGATGCTCTTGTTTTGTCTGGGTCTACAGGGTGTCAGAAGGTCACAAAGGCAGGGAGATTCCAGCTTATTAAGGGCTTTATATGCTAAACAGAAAACCCTGAAGTCAACTCACCATCTAGCTCAGCCAGTCCAGGATGTGCAGTGATGGGGTGAGATAATAAGATTTCACCTCCAACCAGAGATAAGCAACCTCTCCGCCACATTATTGATGGTGCTGTTGGACTCAAGGCAAGCCCTTATGGAGCCTATTAAAAAAAACTAGTTTAACAATTGGTATATGGTTCTATAACAAATGGTTCTACCTAATCTATTTATTGGTTTGTTGTTAACTGGTAGGTGGTGATTTCCAGGGTTTTTGTTTCACATATGCAGAACTGCTATTTAGTACTACAAGATTTTAGTTTTATACAGGCATAGGTTGGTACACTGACACTATCAGGACAACAGAGCCCTATTTACAAAGTGGTCCTGTTTCTGGTTACAGTTTAAATGTTAATAAATAATATTGACAAATGAACATATAGAATAATGCATGGGTTGCTATGTATTACGAGAATTTAATACACACCCGAGGTGTGTGATGCTACATAAACCCCGAAAGCGAATCTGAGTAATGCTTAGCACCCCATGACTTGGTTTATATATTTACTGGCCATCAGTTTTTTCCTCTCCCAAAGGCTGAGGCATGTCGTCAAGCCATGCCCATTTTCACTTTCAGTTATAAAGCTATTTCGGTGACTGGATTACCTCATCATGCTGCTAGTGAGGATTTTTATATTTTTTTCACATTAGCTGATTTTACGTAAGTGTTTCAGAGAGCTAACAAAGAATTAATACTTATATGCTGGGGGGAAAGCCAACTGCGGCACTGATGTGCTCCAGACACACAGCAAGTGTAGAGTGCAACTTATTTCTGTGCAAAAGCTTTTTGGTTATTTTTGTGTGGTAGAAAGAATTTTTGTGGGGTTTTTTTGTTTGTTTGTTTTTTGTTTTAAGATAGTGGTTAGTATGTGCTAATGTTTGCACAGAATTTCAGACAAAAAGTCACCAACAGCAGTACTCGAGATACGCAGACCAGGAGTCTCAAGAGCAGCTGCTTTGATTGTTGGCACATGTTTGCTGTAATAACTGGCCAGTTATTACAGCAAATAATAACTGGCCATCACCATTGAAACAAATTCTAGTCAGAGCCAATAGGGCTGTGAAAAGCTGCCAAGTGACGAAAGTTACATATGTGCGTTGAAATTATTCAATGCCCAAGTGTAACTTGACCATTTTTGGGAGGTGTTGCACCAAATTTTCAACATGGCCTTTTTTGGAACCCTCCTCATGAACAGTGCCAGTGTTTTCTAATTTACAGAAAAAAAAATCCATACACTGGGGTGGGCTCCCAATGTGCCACGAGATGTCAGGCATGACCTGGGAAGGGAGGCATACAAAATACTTGAATGGCATTTTGCCATTCGTAACATGGAGGTACCCGCAAAACTGTGCATGTACAGTTCATGCATCGGAATGCAGAAGAAACAGCCAAAATAGTGCGACTGTTATTCTTCCAACCCACACCAATTCACCCCTGTACTTCTCTCCTTGTAATCCTTTTCACCCCTCTTCAGACAAGGCCACTGGCTGCACTTAACACAATATTTATCTTGCCATATGGTTCTTTTGGTTATGTAATTACTTAACTCATGTTGTACTACTTACTGAAACTATTGTAATTTGCTATTCTTGTGACTTGATGTGGAACCTCTGTAAAAGAGCTCTTGGCTCAAAGGTCTTTCCAATTTGTTAAATAAATAAATAAATAAAATTATTCCATAGGCTGATCGTAGCGGAGGGGTTTAAGCTCCGTTGTGCTTTCAGAAGGATACTTCCAAAAGTCCAATGGAAAGGGTTCTGCAATCGGCAGTTTTCAGAGCTATAGAGCTCTCACAAAATGGCTGTAGGCACCGCCCACAGCCCTAAAAATAGATGGTCAGTAATTATACAAAGTTGTAGACTGAACATGTTTAAACAGTGCAAGCTTCAATATTCACAAATAATATTGACTAATGAAAACACAGTTACTGACAGAAACATGTTTAAGCAGTACCAGCATTGAAAATATGTGGTAAAAAACATGCGAATGCTCATTTTATGCTAGTACAATGCATCTTTAATTCCATTAAGTGCATAATACCCAGACACATTTAACATTAGATAACTTATAGACCTTGCACATCTACATAGCATTCCTTCTCTGACATTTGACCTGCACAAAACTAGAGTTTTACTGGATGATTTCTTATCTCTGGCTGTGTTTCTCATCTAATTACTTCCCTAATCTGTCTCATTCATATGTAAAATGTGTTTTTAAAGTGAGATCTTTTTAAGAAACCTGCCATTTCCTTCTGATGACGAACCATGTAGGTTCGACAACTTAAGAATTTTTTTTTGTAAATCTCTGTTGGTCCTATAAAATGTATCAAATCACCTATTTTAGATAGAAACTTTATTTTAGATAGAAACTTTATTTATATAGCACCCTATTCCCAGAGGCTCGGAGCATTTAACAATAATTTAAGAACAATTCATAAAGTACATAACAGCAACATAACACAGTGCAGAGTTCAATATAAAATTCTATCTATCATACACTAAATTAGCAGATAGCACTCTAGTCAGTTCATTTGGGTCATCAGCTTCATTATAAATCATACATCCCATAGGTCTGGTTAAATAGAAACATTTTCAGTCCCAATTTGAAGGTTTCCGTCGAGGGTGCCTCCCTTAACTGTCTTGGTAAAGAGTTCCTATGGGCCGGTGCGGTAATTGAGAATGCACAGTCCTCTAAATGCTGCAGGCTACCCCTAGGAACCATAAGGAGGCAACTTTCAAAGATATGGACAGCCCACGACAGGAGATGTGGAATCAGGGGGTCTCGCAAGTAGGCAGGTCCCCCCCCCATGCAGGGCTTTAAAGGTGAGTAATTTGACCTTGAAGGCAGTCTTCCACCTTACTGGTAGCCAGTGCAGTTCAAGGAGGACTGGCATAATATGATCCGATCTTACAGTGTCAGTCAATAATCTAGCTGCCGCATTCTGTACTAGCTGCAAGTAGTGGAGATTGCCTACAGATAGCCCCAGGTACAGAGCATTTCAGTATTCCAACCTAGATGTGACAAAGGCATGCACCAGGTGGTCAGGACCTCGGTTGGTTTCAGGGCCCAGTTCCAAGCAATGATCCTTAAATGGTAAAATCCACTTTTGGCGACAGCTGACACCAGTGCATCCAGCATCAAGCCATGGGCAAGGATCATGCCCAGATCCTTGGCCTGAACGGAGGAGAACAAAGGAATAACCCCTAGTACTAGAGCAGGGGAAACTCCACATGCCCTTCCATCAAGTCGATGACCTGGCTCCACCACTAGTACCTCTGTCTTGTCTGAGTTGAGTTGTAGCCAGTTACGAGTCATCCAGTTCTGGAACTCCTCTGGGCAGGATTTTAAACACCAAGGCCGCCATCTGGTAAACAGGTGCACAGGACAGGTATAGCTGGGTATAATCAGTGTAACAATGAAAACCCAGTCCATACTTCTTGATAATGTCCCCTAATGACAACATGTACACCATGAACAACAAGGGCGACAGAACAGACTCCTGCAGAGCTCCAAAGCGCAGAGGCATCAGGTTAGATGAGGATAACCCCATCATCACCCACTGCACTCTGCCTTTGAGGTAGTACATAAACCAGTTGATGACCTTACCAGTTAGTCTATACCAGTTCTGCAGCCGATCCAGCAGCACCTCGTGGTCCACAGTGTCAAACACCACCGAGAGATCTCAGAGAACCAAGATAGTACACTCTTCCATATCCCTCACCATCAGGAGACCATTTAGCACCTTCACCACAGTGGTTTCAGTGCTATGCCCAGATTTGAAACCAGACTGGAAACACTCATAAGTGGTGGAGGAGGCAAAATATGTCTCGAGCTGAATGGCCACCACTTTCTCTAAAACCTTCCCTAAAAATGGGAGGTTTGAGATGGGTCTGTAACTACTGAGACACTCCAGGTCCAGTGAGGGTTTTTTTAGTAGGGATCTAACCAAGGTCTCCTTCAATGCCATAGGAAAGACCCCACTACCCAAAGAGCTCCAGACAATCCCAGCAACCACCACAGGTCCTACCAGCTCCACACATCCAACCAAAAGTCGGGTTGGACCTGGATCAAGATCACAGTGTGTTGGTCACAGCCTCGGGACTATCTCTGCCACCTTATCCACTCCAACTGGATCAAACACAACCCACACAAGAGGAGTGGCCTGACATGAATCAGGGAAAACCCTGCAATTCCTTTAGGCGATGCTGGAAGAGATCGCAGGCCTGATAGAGGACACTTTTTTGGCAAAGAACAGAGCAAATTCTTTGCACCCTGTGCTAGAACCTGCTCCCCCCACACAGAGACAGGCCAGATATAATAGCCTGTCAACCATGTGGAAGAGCTGAGTTGGTCCGTTCCTTGCCACAGCAATCTCTCTTGATGAAAAATCTGCATGTTTTCAAGAGAGTAACCCCTCATAGTTACTAAATTGTGATCTAATGGCCAATTTGTCCTCCATCAGTCCCGATCTCATCCACCAGCGCTCCAACCTCTGACCCTTTATCTTTAACTCCCTGAGCTCCTCATCAAACCAGGGGGCCTCCATCGAGTAGACATGGGTCAGACACAGATGGGTGTAATCAAGTTAAAAGCCACACTTACGGCCCCATTATAGGCCACCACTGCCTTCTCTGGTTCAATTGCACAGGCAGACTCCACACTCAATAGGTCCAGCACCACCAGAAGTCCTTCTGGAGACAATCCCATAATAGGCAGTACTGAACAATATCCAAAGAGGATGTACCCTTTTGTGGAGCCTATTACAGTAATCCAGCCTAGATGCCACAAAGGCCTGCACCAAAGTCTTCAGATTCATGAGGTCAAGTAAGGGGCTCATTGTTGCAATGTTTCTAAGGTGGCAGAAGCAGCCCTGATATCTTATGACAGCTGAGCTTCAAGTGACAGGCACTTATCAAGAACCACTCCTAGACTGTGAATCTTTCTTACTACATCAAGCTGTGTTGGTGACAAAAGGGGACAAGACAATTTTTAGGTATATAAGTGAAAGGAGGAAGACCAGGGGTGGAATCGTAAGGTTAAAAAGGGAAGGGGGTGACTGTACAGAGGGGGACCAGAAAAGGCAGACATCCTGAAAAATATTTTTCTTCAGTATTCACAGAGGAAGGAGAAGGGGGAAGGGCCACAAAAATAATTACAGGAGCATTGGAGGGAGGGAGGTAGAAACTAATTCTTTCTCAGAAGTGAGTGTCCTAAAGAGACTTGTTAAAGGGACACTGTCAACCCCTTAGGCCTCAGATTGTCCCTAGTTTAAAAAACACATTTTGTGATTGTTCACATTCTATAGAGACTATTGATGCAGCTGGTAGTTTGATTCAGATCCATTTTCTTTCTTTTAAAAAGTTAAAAACTGACTGCCCACCATACTGGTGTTACCACACCAAAACATGTTTGTTTACATTTCTTGACCAACTCCCATTGCATCTTTCCTGGATGCAGGAACACCTCAACATGATCTAGCCATTTATTATGCAGTGGGAGTACAAGAGACTATTGTATCATGAGTGGTTGCATTGTTTGAGGGTGTTTTTAATGTACAGGAAGTTTTCATTAAGAGTAGTTCAGTGATTTGAAGCAAAACAAAGCCGGGCATACAGTACATTACCATGCAATTTGGTTCTAATAAGCAAAGAGGCAGATAAAACAACCGGCAACATCAATGAACTTCAGAGACAGTAAGCAATCATAAAATGAGGAGTCTGACCTAAAAATAATATGATGCAAAAAAGGTTGACAGTGTCCCTTTAATCTGAAAGTGGATAAAGCAACAGAGCCAAATGGGGTGCATTCAAGAGTATTGAGGGAGCTCAGGGATGTGCTGACTGCACCTCTAACAGCCCTATTTAACAGCTCATTGGAAACAGGAGTGGTTCTGGAGGACTAGAGGAGAGCAGATGTAGTCCCACTTCACAAAAGTGGTAGCAGGAAACAGGCTGGCAATTATAGGCCAGTCAGGCTGACATCAGTGGCAGACAAGTTAATGGAATCACTACTGAAGGAAAGGATTGTGGTATATCTTGAATCCAATGATTACAGGACCCAAGACAGCATGGATTCCCAAGGGGAAGGTCATGTCAAATGAATTTGATAGATTTCTGTGACTGGGTGACCAAGGAACTAGTAAGGGTGGATTGGTGGACATGGCCTACCTAGATTTCAGCAAGGCTGTTGACACCATTGCACACAGGAGGCTAATAAGCAAGCTATAGATAGCTTAGGAGTGAGTTTGGTGGTGGTAAACCAGGAAAGAAATTGGTTAGGAGATAGGTGACAGAAGGTGGTAGTAAACAGAGTTCACTCCGAGGAAGGGATGGTAACCAGCAAGGTGCCTCAGGGATTTAATGTCTTTATAAGTGACATTGCAGAGGAGCTAAAAGGGAATGTCTGCCTCTTTGTGGATGACACCAAAATTAGCAATTTAGTGGACACTCTGGGTGTGTGTGGAAAGAATGAGCAGAGACCTGAGAAAACTTTGGAGGCAGTATAGCACAGTGGTCTAAGGCTCTGAGCTGCAAATCTGGTGACATACAGCAGACGAGACCTGGGTTTGTATCCCACAGCTTCCACTTGCATACTGTGTGACCCTGAGCAAGTCACTTAATCTCCTTGTGCTCCCAGGTCACTCCTGTAGAAAAGCTTTCAGCTTAGTGTGCTATACCTGGTTAAACAATTAAATAAAAAAAAAAAACCTCAAAAGAGTGTTCAAGAGTATTGCAGATTGGGGTCAACACAAAAAGTGCAAAGTAATGCACATGGGGCATGGAAACCCAGGGCCAAAGTACAAAATGGGAGGAGTGGTACTGATGACCAACTATCAGGAAAAAGACCTGGCGGTAATCATATCAGAGGACCTAAAAGTAGTCATGCAATGTGACAAGACAGTTGGAAGGGCTAGTTAAATGCTGAGATGCATAGAGAGGGGTATCACTAGCAGAAAGAAAGATGTGGTACTGCCTCTGTATAGATTGCTGGTAAGACCCCACCTTGAGTCCTGTGCCTAGTTCAAGAGAACACATCCCTGGAAGGACATAGACAGAGTGGAGGTGGTCCAGAGGAAGTCAACTAAAATGGTGCAGGGTCTGCATCAGCAGCTCTATTAGGAGAAACTGAAAGACCTAAATATGTACACCCTGAAAGACGTGAAGGAGGGGGCATATGACTGAGACCTTTAAATACCTCACAGGGGTAAATAAGATGCAGGAGAGAAGTATTTTTCAGAAACAAAGGTGCTCTACGATAAGGGGACATGACAAGAAGTTGGGATAAACAATTGGAAACAAAAAATTGTCTCAGACATATGCCAGGTCTTCAGTGAACTATCCAGATAAAATAGATAGGAATCAGCAGGCATTTTCTACTATGCTTTTTGGGAAAAAAATATATTGATCTACAGCAAACACATACACACTCTCACACACACACACACACACACACACACACACACACACCATCCTCATGGCCACAACATTCAAAATGAATACTGTATTCTAATATATTATAAAACAAAAAAACTGTTTGTTTGTCAGTGAACACAGTGAAGTTCAGTTTAGAGTAGATTTTCTTTAAATATTTCTTATCCTATATTTTGTATCCTAGAGATACACACACACACACACACACACACACACTGTACACATCGTCCTCATGGCCACAACATTCAAAATAAATACTGCATTCTAATATGTTATAAAACAATAAAGAAACTGTTTATGTCAGTGAGCACAGTGAAGTTCAGTTTAGAGTAGACTTCCTTTAAATATTTCTTATCCTATATTTTGTATCCTGGATAGCACAGTGGAGATGCTACATCTCATTGTCTTAGGGATTTTCATTTAGACATTTTTGCACTGTATTTACTTAGGCTGTCCCAGATTAGATGCAATATCTTGTTTTCAGTGGGGTCATGATTTTACTATTTTGATAATGTATTTCTTCAGGGTAGCCTAGTCCAGGGCCCCTTATTCAAAGGAGAAGCATGGTGCATCCCAGCGGAAAAGGAAGATGTGCCGCGCAACTCTAACAATGTGCCACAGTGTGATAGTCACATGTGCCGGATGTGCTAGCCACAAGGGAATGGGCCAGGGTGCACACAAATAGTATGCCATGCAAATTGAGGGTGCGTTTCCATGCATATGCCACACTGCGGCATACTCAGTGGTAATGTGCCCCTTGTAGTTCAGAGCAGCGCGGACCACAGTTAGACCAAGAATAGCGGCCTAACCTGGCCACCCACCCACAGGCAGGCTGTGGAAGTGCACCCAGGTACACAGCAGCCTGGCAGCCCTGGTGGACTAGAGGTACCCCCTCCCATTCCTGATTGATCCAACTCCATCCCCGAAGAGCTCCATAGTGTAGGGCTCCCCCTGGACCCAATCGCACCAGAGGAAACCATGGTCCATATCCATAGCATACAGAACCCCCACCTATCATCTTGGTATGTAGACATCCCCACTCCCCACATACCCAACCTGTTGCAGAGACTGGCACTGCCCTCCACACCCTGCCATGGCCAGCTGCTGACTGCACTGGACCCAGGCTGAGGACCTGCACTCCAGAATGACCCAAGTGGTTGTACCTTGCATTGGGGCACTACGCAAGCTGCGAACCCACCAGTGTATGCAGCTGTGTGTATGTCCCTGGCAAACCGTAAGAGGGAACTGACATATCTCCGATGCATGCCTTGTCGATGTTGTATCTTCCTACTGTCATATACCACTGCAGGCCCACACTCTTCCCCATTCCCCTGTGTAACATGCCACCCTCCAGACTGCTGAGATATCCTGGGTGCCATGGGGTGTGGTATCCTGCAATGCCATTTGCAGTGCACGCTCAAGCTATGGATAGTGTGTCCATGGTTCCATGATTGTACAAATGAATGGGAGGTCAACTGTAACATGACTGTTCTGGGACCTGTGTGAGTGGGTACAGCACTGGCTGCCACCCGCACTGAGCAGTGCAATGGCACTGGGATGATGTATCTGCATATGAGCGCCTGAGGTTTATGGCCACTGGGCATTATCACCTGCACACAGCTCGTGCCTATGTATGACACATTCCAGTGTCCTACTGCCAGTGCTCCACCACCTGAAAATAAGAAGCCATTTCTTCTGTGAACTATCCAGGCTAAACACATAGCAAACAGCAGGCATATTCTAGGAAAATACACAGTAAAAATATGTAAAAGGAAGACCACATTGAAACTGCATCTCAGCGTATTTGCATTGTGCAAATTCATTAAAAAATAATGGGTAAAAAGATCCCAAAATCTCTCCACAGCCATATCGACTCTGACTAGAGTTTGTTATGTTTGTTTGTGCACATGCGCAAGAAACATTTTGGTACAGTATGGTATTTGAGAGGTGTGTCACTGTCCTGGCCAATGCAGCTGAAGCTGCACTGGGCTCATCCCTGATGCATCAATCAGTCTGCAAGCTGGCTATGACAGCAGTCTAGCTGCAATAGGCAGAAATGATCTCTACTGGAAACAAATGAACCGCTGCAATCAGGGATGGTTTGGTCATTCGTTATTTGCATAAAGCATCATAGTGAACTGTTCATTTCCTCCTTGTCTCTTCTGACCAGTTTCTTCAAACTGCTTTGGCTGACAGTTGCTGTAATTCACCCTTTATCTTGGCACAACAGGCTGCAACATCCATCACCGCACAATAAACTTGTCTGCAGTTGTCTGCTCCTGACCCCTCCACCAAACATATATATATAAAAGAGCTTGCGTCGACCCCTCCACCAAATTCAGAATGTCTTCACTCTTTAAAGCCAGATCATGAACTGTGGAAATCAGGTATGCGCGTCAATGTATTTCGATGGGGTTTTGAACTTAGAGCCATAACGCCTTAATTCCCTGCAGCAATGGTGGCAGTATCCTGTGACACACTGGCTTCTCTGGCACTGTATTACACAACCCATGTTCTTCTGTGCCCCTTAATCTCTGTGAAGCCCCCCACCCCCACCCTACCAGGAGTCAGTGGCCGACAGTACAGTGCTGTAGTGCTGTGCATGTTTCTGTCATCACTGTACTTTGTGGGTACTGTCATCCTTGTAGTGTCTGTATGCATGGGTGACATGCAGGGGACAGAGAAGGTTGGGAGTTGTAGCTGTTCTGAGCAGAGCCATAGCTTGGTGCAGTTTGGGTAACACAGAGAGACAGATGGAGATACAGAGTGTGTGCCCCCCTTCATGGCTGCTATGGAGTAAGTCTGTTCACAGAGCAATAGTGTCCCCCAATATTCACCCTGTCAGTGTGTTATTGTATGCAAGAAGTGGGACAGGGGCACAACATGGTGGCATTGTGGGGGGCTGGAGTTAGTGGGTGTGCCAGGAACAGTCTGTTAATTCCACATCGCTGCAGTGGGATGTGGTGCCACAAAAAGACACACTGTGTCCCAACACTCCACCTCCAACTATAGGTGTTCCCACTTCCTACATTGTAAGTTGCATTCCCACTTCCCATGTTGCAAGTTGCTGGAAACAGGTGCCACAGGTGGCATCACAAGTGGTGGAACAGAGAGAGAGCCACAGTGAGCTCCTGTAAAATGCAAATGCCTCCCACAGCCATGCTGTCCCCCAGAAATCATTCTCACTGTGATGGCATGGAACACTTTGCCGGGTGCCCCCCCCGATAGTCATCCGGAATGCACTATGCTCCGGGGAGAGGGACAGACACAGTGACAGTGTGAGAGAGACCATGACCTTAAAGTGTGAATTCCATGCATTTCCTCTGTCTGTCTGTCTCTGTTTTGAAAACTCATTGCACCTGAACTCTACAGCATGGACCATGACAGAGAGACAGCAAGACACGTAGGGTAGCTTTCTTTCTCTCTCTCTCTCTCTCTCCACAGTGACAGCAAGCGAGTTTGTGGGACAAGACACCAGTTGGCTGCTGTGCTGTGTGAAAATGTGTGCCATAGCTTGCACCAAATTTACCAAGTCCTGTAACCCTGAGAGAGAGAGAGAGAGAGAGTGAGAGAGAGAGTAAGTAGTGAGACAGACACACAGAGGGTCAGTGGCACAGCAGAGACAGAGTGACAATGTAATGGAGATGTGCTGGAGTGTGAGTTTGGACATCTCTGTTGTGTGTTTCTGTGCCATCCATGTTGGTGTGGGGTGAGGGGAGAGAGAAAGCAAGACACAGAGGGACATTCAGAGAGAGAGAGAGAGAGACACAGTAACACTGGACACTAAATTACTTTTGTTTGTGTCAAGGTGTTTCTTTTTTCTCTGTGTCAGTGATCGGCGCTTTCTCTGTCTGTGTCATCGAGTGCTCCATTCACAAACTTGTAGTTATGCTCAGAGGCATGTCTGCTTTGATGTGGCATAGAAACTGCTGTAGGATGTTAACATGGCTATAGCCTTACACACTGCTGCTGCTGATACCTACACTATCTGCAGCACACAGTACCACTGGTACGTGGCAGTAATGGAGCCCACCCTGTCACCTGGAGTATGGATTTGCAGGGCCACTCCCATGGAGCAGCATCACCAGGTATCAGCATATCATGCCCCTTATAGCCAGTCACCTGACCATGGACATCTCCATTCCACTGGTCCAGACCACATGGTGCATAGCGTTCCACTAGGACCACAATGGTAAGTGAGCAGCTGCTGCATGGGAAACCTGCCAATGCAATCAGTATGTCTACAGTCACTTCTGGGCTATCTGTGGATAGTGGGTGTTCTCTGTCAGCACCAGGAAGGGGTTTAGTGACAGGCTGCATAGCACAGCAACATGGAGATGAACACCTGTCTTTCAGGTGGCACCTAGTACCCTGAGCACTGACATGGGCTGTCACCAAACACACATTGCCTGACTCTGCTGATGCCAGTGGTTGCCGAGGTGGCCACTTGCCAGCAGGTGTACTGTCTCCTCTTAGCCATGCCACAACACCATCCAGCCTTCAGTCCCATGCATGGTGAACCAGGGCTCCTCCTGTGTCCTGCCAGTGTAATGCCAGTGAAGGTATCATTGTGGTACCACTACATCTGTGATGGCACCATGTGCAACGACTTAGCAGGGGGCTCTGTGGGTGCAAGGGGGCCGAGTCAACTGTGGTTGTCCAGCTTGCGTATACCCAGCCCCCCACCCAGAAACATAATAATGACACTGGGGATGCCCAATCCCCCAGTATCACAATCATCATCTCGGTCATGTTTTTATTTATTTTTTATTTTAACCTGTAACAAGAAAACCATCTGTCAATGTGTTTTGTGCCCTTTCAGGCCCCCCACTCAACCCTCACACTCAGCAACCCCCCCCAAGCCCTTACTTACCCATTGGGGGTCCAACATTGGAATCCTCTCTGGACCATAGACACGTCTTCACTCTTCAAAGCCAGACCGCAAACTGAAGAAACAGGTATGCCGTTCAATGTATTTCAATGGGGTTTTGAACTTAGAGCCATAACTTGTAAAATTTGGTAAGTCTGGACTACTAGACAGATGATGGTCAGCCATCATACTAGTGGAATTACTTTTTTTAGTTTTTTTTTTTTAAAGGTGATGCATACTGGTTGGGCAAACAAGACTGGGTTGTGCTACAGTAATTATATGGCTTGGTATCGCATTAATCAGTCTGGAGGCAGGATTGTTTTAACCAATTTTACAACTCTCTTTCAGTTCTTTTTATATTTTAAACAGTTTTGACAAAATGAGTTCAGACTGTAACAGAAAAGGCAGATTACTTGGTACTGAAACAGCTGCTATGACCTGCCCTCAAATGGTTGTTGAGGAAGAAAAATAAACACAGTAAACAAATTACAACACAGTGTTTAGTGCAAAATGTGAACTTTGTAAAGCAGGGTAGCAAGATTGGCGTAGACACCTTCAATTTATAATTCCTATATTCTTGGCATGCAGCTTCCAATTCTTCATAGCAACTATAGCAAATTAACACAAACGCAGGAGTCTCAATTAGAATCCATCTACTCTAGTGAGTAAATTATCTGTGCCTGACATTATTACCTTGTTTGTGATGTGTAGTGATGTCACAAATAATAAATTGTGATGGCTGGTGTAGGCAACAGCCACAGCAGATGGAATCTGGGAACAGAGATCCTGACTTCCTGTTTAATGTTCCCAAGTAATAACGAAAAAAAAAAAACTAGGGAAACCCAAATACAGAAAATATATTAAATATTAAGAGCCATGTATCTTGAAATATCTGTTTTCTCAAAGTGTCTCCTATGAAACCAGGGGCTCTAGCAGTGATTGCACAAGCACAAGGATGATAGAAGATAGGTTTATATTATGTTTTATTTATTTAAGTCTTTGGTAACCGGGTAAGGCCCGCTAGGCACAAGTGCCTGTTTTCAGGAATGACCTAGGAGCACTGGGGAGGTCAAGTGACTTGCTCAGACTCACACAGTATGCAAGTGGAGATTGTAGGAATCAAACCCTGGTCTGCTGGATGTATCAAGCTCATTCACAGCTCATTACTCTAACCACTAGGCTATACTGCCGGACCCTAATCATTAATGAACCTTACAATTCCTACCAACTAGGTTATCACTTAGGCTTGTACATTTATTTTAAAGATGTCTTCTACAGTAGGTTATGATATGTTTTTATTTGCATTTGGGTCTGTAGTAACCCTTAATGCTTAACTGGCAAATTTAGGGTTTGTCCTCAGAATAAGGAAAACTCCCTTACAAAGCCAGGCATGCACACACCACTAGCTTGTCCCATGTCAGCCAGCACTGGAGACATTGGAGTAACTTATGACACCTTGAGCTGCACTTATTGGGAGAGGGGCAAGTACAAGGACTGGCTCTTCCTCAACTGCAACAGTAAAATAAGGACTGAGATTAGTGAGGATAATTTATACCACGTTGACTGCACTTTATTGCTTTACTTTGCATCTCACTCTACTATAGTTGCTGTTGTTTTCCTGCATGGTGTATAGTACCAAGGGCAAAGTTCTACCTACAGTGTGGGTTGTAACTTTTGATGCGTGAATGTTTTACCTAATTGTTATGTGTAACATTTACATGGCAAGTCCCACTGCCACAGGGTAGTCCTCTCAAGTTCTGGTCAAGAAATATGGGGCAGTGGCATTCAAGATGTGGGATACATCATCAAACCTGCTGATTGCTACATGAGAAGTGGTAGAGACTAGTATAGTATTTGTGGTAAATTTGGACAGTTGCATTATTGTAGGTAAATACATTGTAAAACAGCATTGTAATATAATTAAGGAGCAGGGAAATCCTAGCCCCCAAAAAAAAAAAAGAAAATCAGGGTAGTTAGTGAGGTAAACACCAAGATAGAGAAGTCAATAGGGAGAAGGGCAGGGGTAAATGGAGAAAAAGGCAAAGGCAGTAAGGACAGGGATGGGGCAAAAAGGGGTAAGGCCATCAAAAAATGGAGGGTAATGAGTACCAATGCCCATAGTCTAGGTAACAAGCTCCCTGAACTGGTGGTCTTGATGGAAGAGGGACGCCTGGATATCATGGCAGTCACAGAAACATGGTACACAGAGAACCATGACTGGGATGTCAACATACCAGGGTACACAATCTAGAGGAGGGACAGGAAGGGTAGAAGGGGAGGAGGAGTGGCTCTCTATGTAAGGGAAGGGATCAAAGCAGTGGAACTAAAGGGTAAACAGGGAGGAGAGGAGGCACTGTGGGTCACCCTGGAGACCGTAAATGGCACCACAATCCGCATGGGGGTTGTATACAGACCCCCGTCTCAGGGGGAAGAAATGGACAAGTAAATGATAGAAGACACCCTTAGGATGGCAGAAAAAGGGGAGATATTGTTGATGGGGGACCTGAATATGGCGGATGTTAACTGGAGCACCTTTGCTGTAGCCACATCCAAGAGCAGGGTTATTCTCGATGCTCTACAGGGGGCATGCCTCAGACAGCTAGTGTTGGAACCCACTGGTGAGGGAGCAATCTTAGACCTGGTACTCTCAAATGGGGATGGAGAGAGGATCTCAGATCTAGAAGTGGTTAGCCATCTGGGAACAAGTGACCACCAAACAGTGTGGTTCACAATAAACACAGCCACAGAGTCAAGCCATACAAAAGTGAGTGTACTGGACTTTAGGAGAGCTGACTTTGTCAAAATGGGAGAGTGCCTCAGAAAAGCACTAGCAAACAGGCAAGAAGGAGGGGTGGAGGAACAATGGGGAAACATCAAAACTACCATCACAGAGGCAACAAGCCTTTGTGTGAAGCAAATAAACAAATCAAAATGAAAGAAAAAAAAACACTATGGTTCTTAAAAGAAGTGACGGAAAAGGTTAGGGAGAAAAAGATAGCATTCAGGCCAGAGAACTGTACCAGTAAAAGCAGAAGGAAGCTGGGAAGGCAGTCAGAATAGCAAAGGCCCAAACCTAGGAAAAGATAACCAACTTAGTTGAGAAGGGAGATAAAACCTTTTATAGGTACATTAGGCAGCAAAGAAAGACCAAGAGAGGGACAGTAAAAAAGCAGGGATACTGAATGAATACTTCTGCTCAGTATTCACAAAAGAAGAGGAGGGTGAGGTACCTAATCCAATCAATAGAAGCACTCTGGATAGGGGGATCGATACCAGTCCTTTCACAGAAGAAAGGGTTCTGAAAGAACTCCTAAAACTGAAGGTGGACAAAGCAATGGGACCTGACAGGATTCACCCTAGCATTCTAAAAGAACTAAGGGGGAGAACTAGTCACACCACTGACTACCCATTTTAACAAATCATGGGAGGATGATGTGGTACCTAAGGACTGGAGGAGGGTGGATGTGATTCCACTTCACAAAAGTGGGAGCAAAGCAGAGGCAGGAAACTACAGACCTGTTAGCTTGACCGCAGTGGTAGGGAAAATGATGGAATCACTCCTGAAAGAAAGAATTGTTGAGTACCTAGAGGACAGCGGGGCACAGGACCAAAGACAGCATGGAGTCACAGCAAGAAGGTCATGTCAGACAAATCTAATAGATTTCTTTCACTGGGCGACCAAAGTAATAGACCAGGGAGGGGCTGTGGACATGGCCTACCTAGACCTTAGCAAGGCATTTGACACAGTCTCACACAAAAGATTAATAAACAAATTAGCCAGCCTGGGAGTGGGTCCCAGGGTGGTAGTCTGGATAAAAAACTGGCTGAACAACAGGACACAGAGGGTAATCATAAACAGAGTCCAGTCTGCAGAAAGGGGGTTACTAGCAGGGTACCGCAGGGTTCAGTACTGGGTCCGGTCCTTTATAATGTCTTTGTAGGTGACATTGCAGAGGGACTGGAAGGAAAAGTATGCCTCTTTGCAGATGACACAAAGATCTGCAACAGGGCTGATATGCAAGGGGGGGGGTGGAAAGGATAAGAAGAGTCTTGGCAAGGTTGGAGGAATGATCAAAAGTATGGCAGCTTAGATTCAATGCAAAGAAGTGCAAAGTAATGCACCTGGGAAACAAAAACCCAGGGGAAGAGTACACAGTGGGGGGGGGTATTAACAACAACAAAAATGGAAAGGGACCTGGGGTAGTCATATTAGATGACCTAAAGGTAAGCAAGCAATATGAGAAGGCAGTAAGAATGGCTGGGGGGATACTGGGATGTACAGGGACAGTCATCACCAGTAGAAAACAGGAAGTTGTTATCCCTCTGTGCAGACAGTTGGTGAGACCCCATCCGGAGTACTGCATGCAGTTCTGGAGACCCCAACTCCACAAGAACATAGACAGGATGGAAGCAGTCCAGAGGAGGGCAACTAAAAAGGTGCAGGGTCTGCAACAAAAGCCATACAAAGAGAGGCTAAAGGAGCGTATATATGTATACCCTTGAGGAAAGGAGGGAGAGGGGAGACATGATAGAAACTTTCAAGTACCTCAAGGGAATTAACAAAGTCTGAGAGGGTAGCATCTTTCAGAAAAAGAGATGTGCAAGAGCAAGGGGACACAATTTGAAGATAGAGGGGGCACAGCTTAGGGACAATGTGAGGAAGTATGTTTTCACAGAGAGGGTGGTGGACGCATGGAAAGACCTTCCTGAGGAGGTCGTGGGGTCAGAAACAGTGGGCTAATTCAAGAATGCATGGGACAGACATAAGGCAATTCTGGTGCAGGGTAGGAAGAAGTAGGCTGTTGGTTAACTAGGATCTGCAGCTTATCCAATAGGTAGGGAAATGTGCAGACTAGGTGGGCCAAGTGGTCCTTATCTGCCGTCAAAGTCTATGTTTCTATTTCTCAGGCATGTAGTCTACTATGAACGGCAAGAGTTTGACTTTTAGAACTGGTTAGTCAAACTGAAATTGTAGCCCTAGTTATGAGCCCTAAGCCAGATTTATTTTTCAGTAGTAGTAACATAGAAACATAGAATTTGATGGCAGATAAGGACTGCTTGGCCCACGTAGTCTGCCCATTTTCCTACCTAACAGATAAGCTGCAGATCCTAGTTAACCAACAGCTTGCTTCCTCCTACCCCCCACTAGGACTGCCTTATGTCTGTCCCATGCATTCTTGAACTCCCCCACTGTTCTTGACTCCACGACCTCTTCAGGGAGGCTGTTCCACGCATCCACAACCCTCTCCGTGAAAAAATACTTCCTCACATTACCTCTGAGCCATCCCCCCTCTATCTTCAAATTGTGCCCCTTGTTCTTGCACATCTCTTTTTCTGAAAGATGCTACCCTCTTGGACTTTGTTGATTCCCTTGAGGTACTGTACTTGAAAGTTTCTATCATGTCCCCTCTCTCTCCCTTCTTTCCTCAAGGGTATACATATTAAGCTCCTTTAGTCTTTCTTCATATGTCTTCTGGTGCAGACTCTGCACCATTTTGGTTGTCCTCCTCTGGACAGCCTCCACTCTGTCTATGTCTTTTCGGAGATGGGGTCTCCAGAACTGCACACAGTACTCCAGGTGAGGTCTCACTGTCAGTAGTAAACATTCTTGCAAGTTCTTGCTGCACTATAATTACATACATAGATACATAGACAGTGTCGGCAGATAAGGGCCTATGGCCCACCCAGTCTGCCCATTTAAGTTTGTAAGTTCAGTTTATGTTTTCCAGGAAGTCTGTTGCCCCTTACCCCTGACCTCCAGAATTCCTTTATGTCTATCCCATGCATTCTTAAATCCCGTGATTGTTTCAGCCCCCACCACTTCCTCTGGCAGGGTGTTCCACTTGTCCACCACCCATTCTGTGAAGAAATTCTTCCTCACTTTTCCTCTGAATCGTCCTCCCTCCAACTTCATCCCATGCCCTCTAGTCCTGGAACATCTTTTTCGCTTAAAAATAGTGTATTCCTGCACCCTGTTCCTCCCTGTAAGATACTTGTATGTCTCTATCATATCCCTCTCTCCCTCCTCTCCTCCAGGAGTACATGTTCAGTGCCTTCAACCTGTCCTCATAGGACTTGTGATGCAATCCATGCACCATCTTTGTTGCCCTCCTCTGAACCTTCTCTACCCTGTCTATGTCCTTACGTAGGTAAGGTCTCCAGAACTGCACAGTGTACTCAGGTGCTGCCTCACTAGTGTCTTGTATAGTGGAATTATGACCTCCCTTTTCCTGCTGGTGATGCCCCTGCCTATGCATCCCAGCATCCTATTTGCTTTACCTGCTGCCTTGTCACACTGTTTCCCTGCCTTGAGGTCATCAGAGATGATAACTCCAAGATCCCTTTCCTGCTTCCTAATTATGACTTAACTGTAAATAGCTGTATCATCTACATACATTAATATTTCTGCATCAGTAAAAACAAATGGGATTTCATTTGTAAAACAAGTTTAACAGAATCACATCCGAAGGGAAGCAACAGGTCTCTGTAAACCCTTCAATATCAGCACACCTCCCTGCAACTGTAACTGCACCTGCTCTTATCAATTTTAGAGACTAATGTTCTCAAATTTGTGATCATGATGGAACGGAAAGTAAAGTTAACTGAAAGGCTTAAAATTACACATGGTCTAACATTCACAAATGTGGCCTTACATGTGTTGCCCTTTTGTCTTGAATGTGGATTTTGTATTTTCCCATAATGGTTTCTATCTGGTTAGACATTCTGACACTAAATGGTTTCTGTCTGGTTAGACATTTAGATACTGAATGGTTTCTATCTGGTTAGACATTTTAATACTGCACTTTTTACCCACTTTTCGAGACACTGGAAATGCTGTAATTTATTTAAGAATAACTGTAGTTTTTCTTAAACTCTCATTAGTCCTTAGACAGCTGTCAGTCACATTGTCTCTGTCCACACTGACCTGCATATTGAACACGTTTTGCGAAAAGTTTTCAATTTCTGTGTTTGAGCATGGTCGTTGGCGTGTCCACACTGCGATCCGACACTTTGTTTGCCCCTTCGAGTTCCCAATCAGTAACTGTGTGGGTCTGAAACTATGCTAAAACCCTGCTCCGATCAGGGTTTTAGCACGGTTTTTAAACATGGTTCTTAGCACGGTTTTACCGTGCTACAGTGTGGATGCAATCCGTGTTTGCCGATCTCGTAATGTTACTGACTGCCGGTAATGTTACAAGACCACAAGTGTGGACAGGGCAGTAGACACATCAAGTATCACTCGCATCTTGTTCTCTCAGGGGTCCAAATGGAACTTCTCACATCTGGGCTGCTTTACACTTATCGAAAACCGATGTGGCACAGTTAATAAACATTCAAATAGAACGTTCAATACAATGAAAAAACAGCAATTAAAAGAAGGCAAGAATAACATTTCTTAATTATTTTTTATGTTACTTATACTAACAATACAGTGCCATAGTAGAAGTATGCCATGCCATTGCCTAACACATAACAAAATAACACTGCCATTTTTTCATTGCTTTTTTTCCCCTTTTCTTGAAAGCTCTGTGTGAATGGGTATTAAATGTGCCACATGACTGTCTCAAAAGAATACAGCACCACATGTCAGATGTTCCAATTACACCCTCACCAGTTTTTGTTCCAAGCAATGCAGTACAGCTGTCAACAGACTCCTCTCCGTAAGTGCAGGAGCAGATATTCAGAATAACATAAACAGTTACCCATTATTTCTCTCTTACTGTCTGTCACCCCAGCCGCTGCCAAGTGGAACTCTTCCATGCCTATCAGCAAAGCTTCACCTTGAACAGTGGGAAGAGACCAACACAATCTACACCGCCTGCACTTGGCAAACGCTTGCTACTGTCCCTGACAAATTATGGACTGTTGAAAGGCATGCCTTGTATCACCATAAAACTACAGGAAAAGCCTCTTCCTTTCCAATTCCATGCTTTATACTTAAACAGCCTGTGGATCCTGTCTTTGTTTTTGTTCTTGTAGGATTGGTACCCAAAATTGAAATGTATATTGTAAAGTGCAGGTGTAGAACTGACCTATTAAAATACAGAACACTATCTCCCACATCATTGCTTGTGTATACTTTAAATACTGTTCCTAATAATACCTAATTAGAAACAGACAATTGATGCATCACACAAAATCAATCTACATCAATGCATTGTCACAAATGAGACATGCTAAGGTATTTAGTGACATGGAGCCTAGTGCATCAGACCTCAAAACTACAATCAAGATAAATCAGCTATATTACTTTTATTTATTTATTTATTGAGAGATCGGAATTACAGACCTTTGAGTCAGAGATTCCTTTGCAAAAGCTCCACGTCATGGAAGTACAAAACAAGAGAAATGGACAATACAATGAAAGGTATTACAAATGAATGCGGAGGGTAAAACAATCCAGAGTCAAGTGTATGGTACAAAGGTAATGAGCAATACATCAAAAGGTATGTCATCTGAATGCGGAGGGTAAAACAACCCAGAGTCAAGCATGGTACAAAGGCTTCAAGCAAATTAAGCTATTGCTTGCATTCAAATTTCAAGGATGATACAAGGTTTCCTAAGCCCATAAAACAGATACTTACGATAAAGGCACAATACATCAGAAGAATCAATCAGAGTAGAGAAAGAGAGGAGAGAGGAGGAAGGGGGAAGAAGACATAGAGGTTTGGCTTGGCACACCAGTAAAAGAGGGGCAACTATGCTAGTGGACAGCTCAGGCGCAGTCACAGGTACTGGCAGTGAGTAGTTGCTCTTTGAGTTTGAAATGACCAAGGTTCTGGACAGATGAGGTATCAGAAAGCAGATCATTTAGCCAGAGTGCAGCCCTATAGTGGAAGGCATGTTGTCTCAAGGACGTTCTGCAGAATGGCACAAGCAAAGTGGCTTTGTCTGAGCCTCTAGTATTCCTTGTGGATGGTGCATGCTGAATGAAGTTAAGGAGTCCGGTGGTGGAATGCCAATTGACAATCTTCCTGGCAAGGAGGCAGTGTGTGGTATTTCAGCTGGCCCTCAAAGATGAGCCAGTTGGAGAGCCAATAAAGGTTACAGGTGTGAGTCACCTTATCACACCCTGTGACAAGAAGACAGGCCTGATTCAGGGTGACCTTAATTCTGCAAAGTGCAGTATTGTCAGTCGTGCCATAGAAGATGATCCTGTAATCCAAAAGAAACATAGAAACATTGAATTTGACGGCAGATAAGGATCACTTGGCCCACCTAGTCTGCTCATTCTAGGGAATAGGGAAAGGACAGAGGAGGTAACTGCTGGATGGAGGGCTGCAGGAGGCATACACCATTTGTTCCTGTAAAGGAGACCAATTTTGGCATTTGCAGCAAAGCTAAGACGATGGATATGTTTATGATAGTTTAGTGAGGAGTCAAGGGTAACACCCAGATATTTAAAGGAAGTCACTTGTTCTAGCTGTGAGTTTTGATAGTTAAGTATGAACAGTGGGATGCCCCTGTATTTGTTTTGTCGATGAGTGAAGACCATAGACTTTGTTTTGTTTTGTAATTTAACACCAGTTTATTGGTGGAGAATCATGTTTCAGTTTCAGAGAAAAGACTGGAGGGCAAGCTGAAGGGGAGGAGGTCACGGTGACTGTAGAAGATAACTGCATCATCCATGTATAGAAGCATTTCACCAGAACATGCTTTTGGGAGAGAATTTAGAAAGAGGCCAAAGAGAAATGGCCTTAGTATGGATCCCTGGGGGACACCAGAGTGAACCGGCAGACTGTCAGATAGAGTGGAGTTTATTTTGACGTGCTGTGATCTACCACTTAGGTAGCTCTTGAACCAGGAGATGGGTTCAGAAGCAAGACCCAGAGCAAGGAGAGACTCTAGTAGGAGAGGGGGATTGACCATGTCGAACACCTTAATCAGGTCTATGTACACAGACCCGACTAGGTGTCCATGGTCTAGGGCTTTGTATAGGAAGGTGGTGTATTCCAGCAGTGCAGCTGAGGTGCTGTGCCCCTTCCTAAATCAATGCTGTTCTTTGCAAAGGAGGTTATATTTAGTCAGATAGTCAGTGAGCTGGTCTGAGACAATTACTTTAAGCTTAGCACTCCATTTAATATAGCCGAATGAAGAACTAACAAAAATTAACAAAATAAATCACAATACATGAACTGTATGTCTCTGAAAAAAAAACAACTTCTGCAGCCATGTAAAACAAAATACAGTTTAAGATTACATGCACTGGCTTCATGTCTCCAAACAATGTGCCCTAACTAAAGAGGGCTTTCTAGGAAAATATAACTAGAGAAAAATGTTTTTACAATACAATATACTGGCAGTATGTCTTCAAAATGGGGCATGGTCATAAATCAATTTCAACATTTACTTAAGCCATTCTTAAATAAATTACAGTGATTCCACTTTCTCTTTAAGACCATGACACAAAAAATTGTTAACATATTATGTTTAATTATACCATGTACCTCGGACACCGACCAATCAGATAGGCAGGCTGGCACCTTACCTGCATTGATTATCTACCGATAATCACCGCAAAAGGTACCAGCCAGCCGCATGTTCAAAAAAAGCAATCCGACGGCAAAAATCATGGAACTCCGTCCGCGCACCTTGTTTCCCCACTAGCGGAGACTGTAAAACAGCAGCTCCATTACATCGAGAGAGAAAGTAAGCAAAAACACTGACTGCTCTACAACTGAGTAAACTTATTTAAGCATTATAGCAAGTACTGTTTTTAAATAATGAAAAAACAGTACTTGGTATAATGCAATAAACCACTCAGGGATCTGAGTTATCGGGGATTTACCACGGCTGGCACGGATTTACCCACTCAGCTGTACCTCGTGGGCAAACCACTCCAGCCGTGGTAAATCCCCCGATAACCCACACCCCCTCATGGCTTATTGCTTAAACGTCCACCACCTCGATGTACTACTGGAGAATGCCACAGTCATCATAAATTATATTTTCTTAGACTCTCCTAAGTCCTTACACAGTTGTCAGCCAGCTACACACATCAAGTATCAGTCACATCTTGTTCACTCAGGGGTCGTGATGGAACTTCTAACATGTGTCATGCTGCTTTCTTTTTGGAAAAAGATGTGGCACAGTTAATTCCCATTCACATACAGCTTTCAACAAAATGAAGAAATAGCAATTAAAATACAGCAGCAATAACATATATTTTTATTTGTAATCTTACTTACACAGGCAATGGTGTGGCATAGTAGGACTATGCCATGCTATTGCCTGTAACTATCATGACAAATAAAACAAAAATTCAAAAATGACTGCCGTCTTTCACTTGCTGTTTTTTATTTTCATTTTCTTGAAAGCACTGTGTGAATGGGTATTAAAAGTGCCACATCAGTTTCTGTGAAGAATACAGCACCACAGATGTAAGAAATTCCGTTGGGACCCCTGAGTGAACAAGATGCAACAGATCTCCCATTTCTTTAAATTTGTACCCATTTCTACATGAACAGTTAATAACTTTCCCACCTAATGATCAGAAAAATGCTTTGCCTCAACATGTGTAATACTGCTTTTGCCATATTGTAAATAATCTATATATGCTGTATAACATACCTGTTTACATTCCTATCTCACTTTTTATTGCCTCCTTCTCACCTCTCCTTGCTGTTCTTAATAAATACGTTTTCAAACTACTACAAGCCTATGCATTTCTGTACTAATTCACATAGACAACATCAGTACTTTTCTGCCATTCTTATGATGACTATTGCCACCTCCTGCACTACCAATGCCAATACAAACAAGCAAACATTCGACGCTGACAAATGCTTGTTTAATGTGGCCCAGCCTTCTACCTATTGTCTCACATCCACTGTTTAGGAAGAAGGGTCATTAAGCCTCCACATTGTTCCAAACTTGCTGCGCTGCCCTTATTTAGACTGATGGGTACAATGTCAGTGCCCTTAATCTAACACTTAGTACCAGACATAGCTATTTAAGTGACCTGGTGGATTTGTATCTGGTATATTGGCTTTTTAGTTTGACTGGTGTGAGTGCAATCCAGTTTAGCCGGAACTGGAGCAGTATAGCAGACCACTGGGACAAGGGTAGGGCTTCTGGAAGCCCAGGCCCCCTATATTCCACTTCCTCTCATTCCCACCCCACCCCCCGCTGTACATACCTCTCAACCTTTTGTCCCCAAATGTGGAACATTGCCTTTCAAAATGTGGAACAAATGGGCAAAATGTGGAACATAGTCAAATCTTTCCCTAAGAAGCTCAAAACACTGTTAACATGTTGCATTTACATTCAGAAAGTTTGTTAGTAATTGAATAATATATTTTTGCATCATTTACTATGGATTTTTCTTTAAAATGTTGACTTTGAATGTGGAACAAGTCCTCACAATGTGGAACACAGAGCTTTTGTGAAGTAAAATGAGGAACGTTCCTCGTAATGTGGTACAGTTGAGAGGTATGCCGCTGTAGCACCACTACATGTGCATGGAGGCACATTTATTTATTTTATTCACATATTTATTTAGGGTTTAACCAAGAAGGGGCTTGTAAACTCTGTTTATCTTGTTAGTAACTTCAGAAGGATTTAAATACTGCATTTGGGTAGGTCCTTGGAGGTAGCTAGATTGTCTACTAGGATTTGCTGACAGTTAAACTATTTTTAAATTTCAGGTGGCTGAGGAGTTGAAAAAGAAACTTGCAAACTCTGCTTATCTTGGAAGTAACCTCATAAGTGTTTAAATACTTCATTCTGGTTGTCCCTGGGGGTAGCTGGATTGACTACTAGGCTTTTGGTGCTGAAACTATTTTTAAATAATTTACTGGTACGTAGGAGTTTGTGATAGTTAAACTCTTTTAAACAGAGTTACTGGGGTTAAGGAGTGGTCACAGAAAATCCTGCAGTGTGAACTGAAACACAGACAGCCTTAGGGGGCAGGACATTGTTTTCAGACCAAACAGGTTGTATTGGAACAGGAAGGGCTACATATAACCTTGGCAACAAATTGCCCTGGGTGGAGATATCCAGACTAGATCAGATTACTATAAGTCACTACAGGCTGCAATTTTCAAAGACACAAAGCACATTTGCTGGAGCTGGAAGGATACTGCTTTCTTCAACTGCGAGCTGTGTGAGAAATTCTATATTGCACTTGATATCTGCAACAAACATGCACTTTTGCTTAATTCTGTGGGAGGTGAAACTAACTACCCTTAGTAATTGCTTTTTATTCACATATTTATTTAGGGTTTAACCAAGAAGGGGCTTGTAAACTCTGTTTATCTTGTTAGTAACTTCAGAAGGATTTAAATACTGCATTTGGGTAGGTCCTTGGAGTAGCTAGATTGTCTACTAGGATTTGCTGACAGTTAAACTATTTTTAAATTTCAGGTGGTTGAGGAGTTGAAAAGAAACTTGCAAACTCTGCTTATCTTGGAAGTAACCTCATAAGTGTTTAAATACTTCATTCTGGTTGTCCTTGGGGTAGCTGGATTGACTACTAGGCTTTTGGGACTGAAACTATTTTAAATAATTTACTGTGCGTAGGAGTTTGTGATAGTTAAACTCTTTTTAAACAGAGTTACTGGGGTTAGGGTGGTCACAGAAAAACCTGCAGTGTGAAACAGGAAAAGACGGTCTTTCAAGCAACAGAGGGTGGTGGATTAAGGTTTACGTTTGTTTGTTACAATTCTTAAGATTTTCAGTGCAGGAAGAGTTTAAAGCATAGCTGACTTATTTTGGGGCGGACAGCTCTCAGAGCACAAACCACCAGGCCTGTTTTGGGGCTGGGAAAGTTTACCTGTGTCTGACTTGGATGTGTGGATTTTTCTCTGATTGATTAGCAGGGTATTTCTCTATCAAATTGTTGTGTAGGGCATCTTCCTGACAGGAAGGCACTCATTGCAGCAGTGGGTCAGAGCTTCTAGCTGATTGTTTTGTGAGGGCACAGTTTAGGCCCAACCCCTTCCGACCCTCACCCCACCACCCCTGGAAATAGTTCCTTTATACCTGGGGTTCTGACATCATTCCTCAAGAGTGCAAGGTGCATGTCACTGTCATATCCTCTCTAGCACACTGCACTGACAATATAACATAAACATTGTATAATATAAATATATATTTCTACATTACAAACCAATCACACACAAAAAAAAAAAAATGTGGGGAGTAGTGCAATGTAATGGCTGTGGGGCAGCAGTCTTTGGGAGTCTTTCTGGAGGCTGAGATGCTCCCCATTTGCAGACAACTGTCTGCCCTGAGGGAGGAAGCTGCCCGCCTTCAGGCCACACTGGACGGTAGTACGGGACCTTCCCCAGGCCACAATGGACAGTAGGAAGGAACCTCCCCATCCAGGGAGCATCAGAATCACCACCACTACCTCAGAGGTTGCAAAGAAAGCACAGCAGTTGGACCACAGTGGGCTCAGGGAGGATGAGGATGGTGAAACAGAGGCACACCAGTCAGATGTTACACACCACAATCCATACACCATTCTGAGAGCTAGCCCTAGAATACACCCGCAGAGGAGACTAAGGAGGCTGAGGACAACTGTCACAAGGGAGGCCCACAGGAAGGAGGCAGAGGACACCACAAGGAAAGGAAGCAGCTCCTGGTGGGGACTCAATTATTAGGGGATAGAACTGGGTGGAGCTGGGAAATCTGAAGTAAGGTGCCTGCCTGGTGCCATGGCTTGGAGGGACAGGAAGCGCATCCTCAGGATCACAACAACAGCTGCAAGGGATTCTGAGCTGGACGTGAATGTCCACCTAGGGACAAATGACTTGGCTCATCATGAGGTTAGAGCAGTGCAGGAGGACATTGCAGAGTTGGGAGGGGCCTAAGACAAGTAGCAAACACAGTATCCTTCTCAGAGGTGCTGCCTGTCAAAGGCATGGGGAGGCGAGGGTAATGGCACCATGCAGTTTAATGAATGGTTGAAAAATGGGTGTGGAGCACAGGGGTTTGGCTTCATTGGGGACTGGGGTTCCACCTGGAGGACACCAGCCTATACTGGCAGGATGGTCTGCATCTGTCCAGGAAGGAACAAGTCTTTGAGCAATCGGTTTAAATGCTTCATTGGCAAGCTTTTAAACTAGTCAATGGGGAGGCACTGACAAGCAGCAGAAAATCCCAGCCTCTCCCTACAAAACAGAGGTACTAAATGAGAAAAGACCAAGGTAGAACGGTCAGTGGGGATGCTGCAACAGAAGGTAAGGCCATCAAAATGGAGAGACAATGAGTACCAATGCCCGTAGTCTAGGTAACAAGCTTCCTGAATTAGTGGCCTTGATGGAGGAGGAACATCTGGATATCGTGGCAGTCACAGAAACATTACACAAAACCATGACTGGGACGAAACATACCAGGATACACTATCTACAGGAGGGACAGGGAGGGTAAAAGAGGGGAGGAGTAGTTCTTTACATAAGGGAAGGAATAAAAGCAACAGAACAAAAGGGTAAACAGGGAGGAGAAGAAGCACTGTGGGTAAATTTGGAGACAGGCAATGGCACCACAATCCGCACAGGGGTTGTATACAGACCCCCTTCTCAGGGGGAGGAAGTGGACAAGGAAATGATAGAAAGTATACTTAGAATGGCAGAAAAAGGGGAGATATTGCTGATGGGTGATCTGAATATGCCAGATGTTAACTGGAGCACAGTTGTAGCTGCCACTTCGAAGAGTGCAGTTATTCTAGATGCCCTACAGGGGGCATGCCTTAGACAACTAGTACTGGAGCCCACTCGAGGGAGTAATATTAGACTTGATACTCTAAATGGAGATGGAGAGAGGATCATGATGTAGAAGTGGGTAGCCATCTGGGAACTAGCGACCATCGAACAGTATGGTTCACAATAACACAGCAATAGAGTCAAGCCATACAAAGACAAAAGTACTGGACTTTAGGAGGGCTGACTTTGCTAAAATGGGTGAGTGCCTAAGGAATGTACTCAGCAAATGGGCGGAAGGAGGGTGGAAGAACAATGGGAATAATAAAACCTGCCATCACAGAGGTAACGAGCCTTTGTGTGAAGCAAATAAACAAAACAAGATGATGTAAGAAACCACTATGGTTCTCAAAGGAAGTGGCAGTGAAGGTTCAAGAGAAAAGAAAGCATTCAGGAAGTACAAGGAATCGCAGCAGGAGCAGGACAGAGAACTGTATCAGTTAAAGCAAAAGGAGGCTGGGAAGGCAGTCAGAACAGCAAAGGCCCAAACTGAGGAAAAGATAGCCAACTCAGTTAAGAAGGGGAATAAAACCTTTTATAGGTACATCAGGAGCAAAGGAAGACCAAGGGAGGGATAGTGAGGCTTAATAAAGGGGAGGAAGGGTGGGCAGAGGAGAATGTGAAAAGGCAGAGATACTAAACAAATATTTTTGCTCAGTATTTACAAAGGAAGAGGGGAGGTACATAAAACAAACAGTAGTAACACTCTGGATACAGAAGTTGATACCAGCCCATTTACAGAAGAAAGGGTTCTGAAAGAACTCTTAAAACTGAAGGTGGACAAAGCAATGGGGCCTGATGGGATTCATCCCAGAATTCTAAAAGAACTAAGGTAGAACTAGTGACACCACTGACTACCTCTTTAACAAATCATGGGAGTATGGGGTGGTACCCGAGGACTGGAGGAGGGCAGATGTGATTCCCTTCACAAAAGTGGGAGCAAGGCAGAAGCAGGAAACTATAGACCTGTTAGTTTAACCTCAGTGATAGGGAAAATGATGGAATCACTTCTAAAGGAAAGAATTGTCGCATCTGGAGGCCAGAAGGGCACAGGACCCTAGGCAGCATGGATTCACAGCGGGAAGGTCATGCCAGATGAATCTGATAGATTTCTTTGACTGGGTGACCAAAGCAGTAGATCAGGGAGGGGCTGTGGACATGGCCTACCTAGACTCTTAGCAAGGCATTTGACACAGTCCCACACAAAAGATTAATATAAGTTAGCCAGCCTGGGAGTGGGTCCCAAGATGACAGCCTGGGTAAAGAATTGGCTGGAGAATAGGACACAGAGTAATAGTAAATGGAGTCCACTCAGAAGAAAGGAGGTTACTAGCAGGTACCGCAGGTGTTCAGATTAGGACCTAGTCCTTCAATGTCTTTATGTTTACACGTAGAAGGACTGAAGGAAAGCATGTCTCTTTGCAGATGACACTAAGATCTGCAACAGAGTTGATGCACAGGGTGGGGTGGAAAGGATAAGAAGGGACTTGGCAAGGTTAGAGGAATGGTCAAATGTATGGCAGCTTAGATTCAATGCTAAGAAGTGCAAGGTAATGCACCTGGGAAACAAAAACCAAGGGGAAGAGTACACAATGGGAGGTGAGATACTACCAACAACAAAAATGGAAAGGGACCTGGGGGTAGTCATATCAGATGACCTAAAGGTGGGCAAGCAATGTGAAAAGGCAGCAAGGAGGGCTGGGGGGATACTGGGATGCATAGGGAGAGGCATCACCAGTAGAAAACAGGAAGTTATTATCCCTCTGTACAGACAGCTGGTGAGACCCCATCTGGAGTACTGTGTGCAGTTCTGGAGACCCAATCTCTGCAAAGACATAGACAGGATGGAAGCTGTCCAGAGGAGGGCAACTAAAATGGTGCAGGGTCTGCACCGGAAGACATATGAAGAGAGACTTAAGGAGCTTAATATGTATAGCCTCGAGGAAAGGAGGGAGAGGGGGGACATGATAGAAACTTTCAAGTACCTCAAGGGAATCAACAAAGTCCAAGAGGGTAGCAACTTTCAAAAAAAGAGGTGTGCAAGAACAAGAGGGCACAATTTGAAGATAGAGGGGCGGCTCAGAGGTAATTTAAGGAAGTATTTTTTCACAGAGAGGGTTGTGGATGCATGGAATGGCCTTCCGGAGGAGGTTGTGGAGTCAAAATCAGTGGTGGAATTCAAGCATGCATGGGATAGTCATAAGGCAATTCTGGGGGGTGGGGGTAGGAAGAAGTAGGCTGCTGGTTAACTAGGATCTGCAGCTTATCCAGTAGGTAGGGAAATGGGCAGACTGGGTGGGCCAAGCGGTCCTTATCTGCCGTCACATTCTATGTTTCTATGTTTCTATGTTTCTATGAGGCACACGCATCCTATGTCACTGCATCCCCCTTCCTTTGAGTTGCTCACACCTGCACTACCATCAGACCTGCACCTTATAGCAGTCATGGACTGTGATGGCTTGGGCACCCTCCCTAAGAGAGGAGAGCTGACCCTGGGACATTTGATCCTCTCCCACCCTGCCGTTCCCCCAGCAACCCGTGCTCACTCCCAAACATGGGTCACCAGCATTGCAGGAGATAAGGTGTGCAACACCTCAACCTTGATGTTACCAGTCCTGCATTCCAAGCATTTTTATTTTCATCCAACCTTCTCACCAGGACTGCAATCTATTTACCCAAGGTGGCAAAGCTTAAGAGCTTCATTCCAGTTTTGGCATGGTGAGGGAGTAGGGTCACCACTTTTCTTTTTGTATAATAAGGGTGATTATAGTGTTCCATGAATAGATTACTGAAACCTAGAAAAAAACTCTCACTTTATAGAGGAAACAGAAAAAGCATTTTCAACATTCAGCAAAAGACGTCTTGTAAATCTTAAATGGTATATGCCAAAGGCTGTTTCTAAAATTTTCCCAACAATTTCTTTTTTTCAAAACTCTTGTTTCAATATGTTTTTCTAGGGCCAGGTGTCCTGCTTCTCAACCCTACCCTCAACATTTTTAGATTGTGTCATGGCTCCCAACTAAGGTAGTATTGGGTGCAGGTCACAGCCTCCTCCAAGACCCTTCCAAGTCTTGCTCATCACTCAACTTCCGAGGGTGCTGGAAGTGAGGTTGCTCCTAATCTCGGGTCACACTACAGTGCAGCACACTGCTGCTAGACATCTTTGTCAGCAAATTCTTGTCAATTTTACTGTTTTTGATATACATCTGTTCAGTCACAGATTACGTTATCAGCTGTGACCAGTTTTGTCCTTGCACATACTACAGTTTTGTCCTTGAAGTATTGCAGATGTCAAGGTGGGAGGCCACCTGGGGACCAGTGATCACCGTACAGTGTGGTTCAATATGGAGACCCGTACTTTAGGAGGGAAGATTTTAAAAATAAATGTGTCAATGTCTCAGAGATGATCTGGTTGGGAGGGGGTGACCTGGGTGAAGTAGAGGAACTGTAGGCTAAATGAAGGGTAGGCATAGTGAAGGCAACAAACCTCTGTGAAAAGGAAGTGAGCAAAAACAAGAGTTAAAAAAGACTGCTAAGGTTCTCGAAGGAAGTGGCTGAAAGGCAAGGGCTAAACAGGTAGCTTTCAGATGGAAAAAAGTGATGCGGGGGCAAGAGGACAGGGAGATGTATTAGGAGAACCAGAGGGAGGCAGGGAAAGCAAAAAGTAACATAAAGGCACAAAATGAGGAAAGAATAACTGAAGGGGTAATGAAAGGGGACAAGACAGCTTTTAGGTACAAAAGAGAAAAGAGGAAGACTAGAGGAGGGATTGTGAGGTTAAGAAGGGCAGGTGGGGACTGTGCAGAGAAGGATCAAGAAAAATCAGATATCCTAAACAAATACGTTTGTTCAGTCTTCACAGAGGAAGGGGAATGGGATGGGCCAAATAAAAGCAACAGGGGAGCTGGAGATGAGAGGTAGACACCAGCATACCTCTCAACTGTCCCTGATTTTCAGGGATGTCCCTGATTTTGCCTCAAAAATTTACTCTGTCCTGCCTAAAAATTGTGTTTTCGTGACCAAACAGTGGGGGTTGTAAGCACAAAATAATGTCAGACCTTAAAGTTACAGACTTGTTCTTCCTTAGAAAATACATTTTGCACTAAGCCCCTTATTCTATCAGCTTCCTAAACTGATATCTCCAATTTTGAAGATATGTCCCTGATTTTGGTCCTTTGTCCCTGATTTTTTTAAGCCTTGTCCCTGATTTATGAGGCAGGAGGTTGAGAGGTATGGACACCAGTCCCTTTACAAAGGAGAGAGTCCTGAAGGGACTCGCAAATCTGAAAGTGGATAACACTATGGGGCCAGATGGGGTACACCAGAGGGCACTGAGGGAGCTCAGGGAGGGACTGGCTGCACCTCTGACAGTCTTTTCTAACAACTCACTGGAAACAGGAGCGATTTCAGGGGACTGGAGAAGGGAAGATGTAATCCCACTTCACAAAAGCAGTAGTAGGGAGGAGGCTTGCAATTATAGGCCAGTCAGCCTGACATTTGTGGTAAGGAAGCTAATGGAGTCACTGCTTAAGTTGAAGATTGTAGAGTATCTTGAATCCATCAGGTTACAAGTCCTGAGGCAACATAGATTCATGGGTTGGGGGTGGCAGGTCATGCCAGACAAATCTGATAGATTTCTTTGACTGGGTGACCAGGGAAATAACTCAGGGTGGGGCAGTGGATGTGGCCTACTTAGACTGATTTTTTTTTTTTTTTACAGTTCTATTTGTCACCCCTGGCACCGGAACTCTCTCAGACCTCTCCGCTGACTGGTGTTGCTCTACCACCCACTGTGAGCCCCGCCATCCTCAAGGTCATTACTTTCTCCCAAGCCCCCAGGAGGGACATAGGGCCCAAGGAGATTGGAGGGGTGGTGGAAGGGCTCTTGTGTTGGGCGTGTGGCGGCATGGCTCTGAGAGGCCCATCGCCTATCCAGGCCAGAGGGATTTTTCGGTAGTGTTTACACCCCTGACATGGGACATGCAATGCCGCCCAGCCCGCGACATGGGTGCTCCCACTCACATCCAGAAGGCAACTGCCCAACATCTACACCTTGCTTGCTTGCGAGCCCCTGTGCATAGCAGTGCTGCCAATCTCCACCGAGGGCTGTTGCTGCACCGGGCTACCCCTGGATCCCTCCCCAAGAGAGGAGTGCTCATCCTCTCTCTCCCCTGCCGACCCCCGGCAGTCTGGACTCATTCCCGAACCCGGGTAACCAGCATGGCGCGAGGTGTGGTGTCCAATGCCTCAAACCTCAGTGCCACTGGGCCGGGCTACTTAGACTGATTTTGAGGATGGTGATTTTTTGATTGGTTAAAATAAAAAAATATTTATGTAATATACCAGTGCGTGGGTAATTATTCTCCATTTCTGGGTGTTCTACTTAGATTTCAGTAAGGCTTTCAACACTGTTCCACATAGGTGGCTCATAACAAAACTGAGCAACTTAGGATTGGGTTCAAAGGTGGTAAACTGAGTAAAAAATTGGTTAGGGGATATGAAAAAGAGGGTGGTGGAAAACAAAGTTTACTCCGAGGAAGGGAGAGTGATCAGTGGGGTGCCACAGGGCTCAGTACTGGGATGATTCTATAAGTGACATTGCAGATGAGCTTGAAGGGAAGATCTGCCTCTTTGTGGGTGACACCAAAAACTGCAAAAGGGTGGACGCTTTAGAGGGAGTGGAGAGAATGTGCAGAGATCATAAAAAATTCGAATAGCGATCAGTGACATGGCAGCTGGGTTTCAATGCAAAAAAGTGCAAAATTATGTACTTAGGACACAGAAACCCAGAGGCAGAGTGTAAAATGGGGGCAGAGGTATGGACTGTCCCCAGACAGGAAAGGGACCTGGGAGTAATCATATCTGATGACTTTAAGTTGATGAAGCAGTGCAATAATGCAAGGGGTAGGGCCAGCGGGATGTTGGAGCACGAAGGGAGGGGTATCACCAGCACAACAAGAGAGGTGGTGTTGCCAGTGTATAGATCACTAGTAAGAACCAACCTTGAGCACCTTGGTCAGTTCTGGAGACCACATCTCAGGAAGAACATAGACAGAGTGGAGAAAGTCCAGAGGAGGGCAACTAAAATGATGCAGGGTCTGTTCTGCATCAGAAGCCCTACGAGGAGAGACTGAAGGACCTCAATATGTAAACCCTGGAAGAGAGAATAGAGAGGGGGAATGTGACAGAGACCTATAAACACCTTGCCAGGGCAAATAAGGTATAGGAGGGGGGTATTTTTCATGGGAAAAGATGTTCAAGAACATGGGACATACATAAATTCATGAAAGATGTAAAGAAGTACTTCTTCACTGAAAGAGTGGCGGATGCCTGAAACAGTTTTCCAGTGGAGGTGGTGGGGTAAAAACAGTGGTGGGCTTCAAGCATGCATGGGATAGTCACAAGGGAATCTTAGAGAGAAGCAAGAAGGGGACAAGAGGGGGCAGATATCAAATAGGGTCTGCAGTGACAGTATGGGCAGACTAGGTGGGTAAGATGGTCCTTATTTGCCATGAAATTCTGTTTCTATGTTCATGTCCTTTAAATATTTAATGTTAACTTGTTCACCATTTAATACATTTCTGCATACCACTACATTGTTTGATACAGCAAATGCACAGTGTTATGAAGATTAAAACTTTTGAGGGGAGTTTATGAATATAAAAGATCTTACAGCCTCCTAAATCTGGTTCCATGTCATAACGGCAAGCACGGAACAGCGATCACCCTTTAGGCAAAGTGTACATCGCCGAAAATAAATTTCGGCGATGTACACTCACAGTGAACATTAGGGAACACTTAGGGGACACCTCAGGTTCAGTTCTTGATGGTTGGAGCAAAGACTTGGAATTAGAGATCCCTTTCTCATCCTGCCAGGACTCCTCCCTCACTGCCATTAAAATAACCTCTTCAAATGTTTGGAGAAAGTTTGCATGGAAATGTCGTTTCCATTTTTTCTGCTCCCCCGCGGTTCTGGTTAAATATCTTCCAATGTCATATGGCAAATGTTGGCACAACTGCAATTCTAAGATAGCAGACCTAGGTCATATTTTTTGGCTTTGTCTGAAATTAACACCATATTGGTGTACTCTTCAGGAGGAGTTACGGGACTGCCTGGGGCAGCGGTAGGACCTTATGGCAGAGATGGTACTGTTATCTATTTACCCTCCACGCAGACCTTCATGGCATCGAACAATGTTACCTTTGTATCTTTTAACAGCAAAAAAGGCCATAACTAGGAGGTAGATGTCCACTACCATCCCCATAGTCTCCAAATGGCGACAAATTCATAAATCATAAATAACTTCCTATCTGCAGCAAACAAGCATGCCCCTCTGAAAAAAATCAGGGTTAAAGGGCAAGATGCTAGGTGGCTATCCCGGGATCTGAAAAAAACTCATGAAAGAAAGATACTGGGCATGGGAGAACTCTAAATCTACTAGTCAACCCAAGGCCTGGCAGAACTACAGGGAACTGCGAAACAAGTGTAAAAGGGTGCTAAAAACAGCTAAAAACCTACACATCGGAGAACTCCAGAAAACAAATCTCTCTGATCCAAGAAAATTCTGGTAATAGATTAACACCCTCATTAAGGGTAGTCCGTCCCAAGGTAACTGTGCTATATTAGCCAGTGGCACCCACCTAAAAAACCCTATGGATGCCACCAATGCAATCAACTCTTACTTCACGGATTTAACTAACTGCAAGACCACCCACACTGGGGCTCCCCTACCCACACCTCCTAACTTTAATAGCACTCCACCCACCCCAAACTTTCATCTTAAGCTGCTATCAAAGAACAAGATCCTAAAACTACTTAAGAACATAAAACCCCATGGTTCAGCTGGGTATGACAAACTGGAACCAAGACTGCTCAAGAAAGCAGCCCCAGCCATAGCTGCTCCAATCACATGACTGCTTAGTAGATCACTCCTAGAAGGGAATGTCCCAATACTCTGGAAAGTGGCCCTGGTTATGCCCATCCACAAAGGTGGATCACATGAACATGTGGAAAACTATTGTCCTATATCGATCCTCTCCATCCTAAGCAAGATACTTGAGAGGGCCATCTATAGCAAATTAACAAACTATATTGAGAGGAACAACATATTTACACCCAGACAACACGGTTTTAGAAAAAACCACGGCACAGACACTGCCCTTATAGGCCTCACTGATCATATTTTCTTAGCTCTAGATAAAGGCCAGCTCACTGGTTCCATATTCATTGACCCCACCAAGGCCTTCAACCTGGTGAACCATCAGTTGCTCCTTGCAAAACTCCAACAAATAGGTCTAGACTGTCAGACAGTTCAGTGGTTCACCAACTACCTTCAGGGGAGATCACAGTTTGTCAGATGGCAGGGTGCACAATCTGAAAATTGGGGCCCTTACTATTCTCTATTTTTATAAATGACAAATCACTGCAGGGGTGCAGACATAATCCTGTATGCAGATGATGCTGTGCTCTGCAGGACCTCCAAGGACGTGGGATCTTTGAGCAAATCTCTAACAGATGACCTGCAACTCCTCGAGGGTTGGTTGGCCAGCAACAAACTTGTGCTAAATAGTAAAAAACCTAAGAAGGCTATTCTATTTGGCCCTACAAGCCTGGGGCCAGATAGAGTCTCTATCCTAACACCCAGTCTTTCGAATGGCACAAAGATTGAGGTAGTAGAAACAATAAAGTACTTAGGCATCACCTTAGACCAGAACTGCACTTTCAAGACACATGCTGAATTACTAACCAAGAATGTGAATGAGAAACTCGGACTACTGTACCGTCTTAGCCCTTTCCTGACACAGGACTCCCAGCTAAGGATCGCAACTGAAACCCTGCTACCCATCCTGCTGTATGGGTCTTCAGTGTTACTCACAGTAAAAGGTGAAGAATTGCAAAAACTTAGTACGCTCTATCATAGGGTGTGTCAGTTTGCTATGGGGACTCAGCCTAGGGAACACCACTGCCAGGTGCTCCAAGCCCTGTCCTGGCCTACACTGAAAGGGTGACTTAAGTACCCTTTGCTATGCTTAGCTTTCAAGCTAAGGTCAGTAAATGCACCACCTAGCATAGCTAAAATGTCATCTGCTAAACATAACAGCAGGCCCCTTAGATCCTTGAGCCGTCAGCTCCTTTATGTGCCTAAAGTCAGGTCATCCCAGGGACAGTGGTCTTTCTCTGCCAGCACCCCCCTTCTCTGGAACGCTCTTCCAGCAAATCTACAGGTATGTAATTCCCTTGGGGGGGTTCAAAAAGGGACTTAAGACTCACCTAGTAGAGCTTAACCAATGCACTTGCAACCGTTGAAAACTGAAAGTTCCTCATTTGTGACCTGCATCCCCCACTGCAATTTGTCTGTAACCATGATTGTCACCAAAGAACTAATATATATAAAGTGTTGAAAATTGTCAAAATGTTAAAAGAAATGTACTATATGAACATTGTATCATCAGAAGTACACCAATCCATGCTTTATGCAATACTGTCTGTTGTAAACTGTGCAAACCTACAGAATGTCTACCTGTAATGTGTATGCATTTATGAATATTTTTACCTGTGATTAATCCCGGGTCACCCCTGAAAAAGGGACTGTCATGGTCTCAGTGGGTCCACCCGGTTACCAACATTTAAATAAACAAATGAATAAAATTGTTCTAGATATATACAAGCTAGAAGGCCTCATGGCTGCCCTATATAATAAGCATACCCTATTTAGAGAGAAATGGCAACCATGGGCCTTCTATATGACACAACACGACCCAGAATTTGTACCTTAGGTAGGGATGAGAAGCTTGGGGGAAGGGAAGGGGATGCAAGCATAAGACTTGTCCCATTTTAAGGGGAAAGGCTCTTCTTAAAGACTAAAAGTATAAAAACTGGGGTGGCAGACCACGAACATCTGTGGGGTTTCAATATGAGCTTATTCATATTATTTTCTTTCACAACATATTTAAATCTAAGGCACCTATCCGCCAAGATTCTCTGACGAACCTGACCTGCCAGACTGCCACCCACCATCCAAGTGTGAAGCCACCAGCCCCTCATAGAAGCGAAGGTATGGACTTGCCCTCAGGGACTGATTACCTCCAGGAAGGGAGCCCTAGCTGCCAATTTTTTCCCCCATCCACCAACCTCGGTCCCGATTAAATACACATAAACCCCACCCTGGCTTTCTAGCTCACTCCTACTGGCTATTGCCAGCCACGCCTCACTGGTTATCTAGGCCTTAATTTTCACTGGTCCTCCATCCTCTCACAGGAACCACTCATTTCCCTAGCCCTCTATGCCTGTCCCCTCTAAGCTGCCACAACAGTTAGGGGTTTTCTAATGCTAGGTCCGTGCCATGGCCCAACTACTAGGCTTCCTGCCACTGCTCATCCATATTCTCTCTCCTCCCTCCTCCCTCCCCTCCTCTCCAACATACCACCCACCTCTCCCATTTCCCCCCACTTTTCCTGCCCAACCTCACTGGGCTTCCCCATTCCTCCACTCCGGCATCCACTCTCCCTTTCATCCAAGCCTGGACTCACTCAGCCACACGTCCCAGCCCTTTTATCTTCATCCCATCACTCTCCTGGTTTACTTTTCAACTACTCCCCCCTTGCCCAGCTCCAAATAATCACCCAAGCCTTCTAATTAAGAGACGTCCGCTCACTGTCAGTCATATACAGCTATTCACCCACTACCTATCTCTTGTGCTCCTGGTCCTTGCTGCAGGTGACATCCAACCAAAACCCAGCCCCCCAACTACACACCCCTTCTCAATCACTGCAAGTCCCCCTCCTACATCGGACACTTCCTCACTTCTCCCTAGAGACCCTCTCCCACATGGCCTGCGCCTCCTGCACCTAAATATAAGAAGCCTAGTCCATAAACTTGACTCTCTCCAGGTACTTGCTGCCCACTATGCTCCAGATATCCTCACCTTGTCAGAAATCTTGCTCACAAAAAACATTAGTGACTCCTGTGTCGCCATCCCAGGCTACACTTTGGCCCACCAGGACAGAGCCACAAGAGGCGGCGGAGTTGCCATCTATGTCAACTCGGACTTGCACTATTCGGTTATCCTAGCCAAGTCTGAACCTAAAATCTATGAATTAATTTTACTCCAGCTGACACTCCCCTTCTCGCTACCAATCTACATTGCAGGAATATACTGCCGACCTGGCACACCATCCTCTGCTGTCACCAACCTCCTCAAGCCAAATCTCCTGCCTAACCCCGACAGGGGAACTTTATATTATGAGCGATCTAAACCACAACTGGCTAGCTCTTGCCCTCAACAAAACCAGAACTGAAATTGCTGCTCTAAACCTCTCTCAAATCATTACTGAGCCCACCCGGCTTAACTTAAAATCTGGTAACCACTCACTCCTCGATTGGACTCTTACCACACACCCTCACCGGGTCATAAATGCCGGTATTCTTTCTGACTCCCTCAGTGACCACCACACTACTTTCTTAGTGCGCAAAATCCACAGCTCAAAATCCCCCCCCCCAAATTTCTAGTCCAACGCTCCTTCAAATCCCTCAATCTCGCCCCGGTGTTAGACGACCTTGCATTAGCAAACTGGGCCCCCGCCCCTATTTTGGACTCCATCGACGATGCCTTTCTCCATTTTAAAGACACTTTCCTCAGCGTCTGGGACAAACATGCCCCGCTGCGACATACAAGGGTATAGGCAACCATCTGCCGTGGATCACCCAGGAACTGACTGCATGTCAAACCACCCATGACAAAGCCTGGAAAACATATAAATCCTCATGCCTCCCACATCTCTCCACATACTGCATGCTCCGAAACAAGTGTACCAGAGCCACTCGCCTAGCTAAAGCAGAGTACTCCAGCAGCTCCCTACAGTCCAACCTAAATAACCCTCAAAATTCTGGAAGGTCATTCACTCCCTCTTCACCCCACCAGCTGCCAATTCCACTCCAATTCTAAATATTAACAACTCTATTCTCGCTGAGCCAACAACAGTCGCTACTGAGTTCAACATATATTTCTCCACTTGTGCTGCCACTCTCCTCTCTGCCCTGCCAAACCCTGAACCTATCACACCCTCTACAGACATAACAAACCTGACTAGGCCTCACTCCTTTTCCTTCAATGACATCTCTGAGGCGGATTCCCTAGATGCACTACTTTCTCTCAACCCTTCAAAAGGCAAATCCCCAGATGGCTTGGACCCTAAATTCCTCTACCTCTCTGCCACCGCCATAGCAACTCCGCTTGCCAAACTCTTAAACAAATCCTTTGCCACCGCTGCCATCCCCCAAGCATGGAAGCACGCCACTGTCATTCCCCTCCCAAAAGGAGGTACCCCCACCTCCCCTTCCAACTACCGCCCTATTTCCCTCCTCCCAGTACTAGCAAAACTACAAGAGCACCTTGTGCTCACCCAACTTACTTTCTGCCTCACTGACTCTAATTTATTCACACCCTACCAGTCAGGTTTCAGAAAGGGACACTCCACTGCGTCCTCCCTGATAAGGCTTACCGACTCCATCCTGACTGGTATGGACAGTGGGCTGATCACCTCAGCCATCTTCGTCAACCTTGCAAAAGCCTTCAACACCGTCTCCCACCCCATATTGCTTTTTTGTCTCACTGAATCGGGCCTCTCTGTTTCTGCCACCAACAGGTTTAGATCTTACCTCTCTAGCAGAACGCAGTCCGTTAGAGTCGCAAATGCTATCTCCTCCCCCTTCCCTTAACTACCGGTGTCCCCCAGGGGTCAGTTCTGGGACCCATACTGTTCTCTATATTCCTAAATGACTTACCACTCATCTGCTCTACTACCTCAATCCACATGTATGCAGATGACACTGTACTCTTCTCCTCAGGCTCCGACCCTGAAGTGATACAAACTAACCTCCAAGCTGACTTCAACAAAGTACAGCAATGGTTCAGCTCTCACCAGCTCTCCCTAAATGTAAAAAAAACTGTCACGATGACTTTTGGCACACGACAACACCTGTCCAGACTCCCATCCCTTCCCTGTTTCCACACCCTGGATGATCAAAAACTCGAAGATATCTCCTCATTCCACTACTTGGGGGTATGGCTCGACTGCCATCTTTCCTTCTCAGACCACACTGATGCTATTTCAAAAAAACTACGCCCCATGCTTGGTGCACTTTATAGGAACCGCAGTAGCCTCCCTCCCCCCATCCGATGTGAACTGGTCCAGAAGATGATTCTTCCCTCCTTTGATTACTATGACATTGTTTACGGTGCAGCCTCTAAGTCCACCCTGTCTAAGCTGGACACACTTTTTAATGCCTTCTGCCGCTTTGCTCTCGATGCCTCACCCCTTACCCACCACTGTGACCTTTACCATTCCTTGGCACTACTGTCCCTCAGAAACCACCACATTTCACACTGTGCTAAATATGTATCTAATCTATGGCTTGGCACCATCCCTTCCTACCTCTCCTCCATGCTCTCGGCTGCCCCTTCCCCCGCCCATTATCTTAGATCCTGCGAAAACCGCCAACTATCAATCCCTAGGTGGAAGACTACTGCCAGGCAAGCCACCCTCTCACACCAGTTACCCAAGCTATGGAATGATCTCCCACCTAAAATTCAGCATTCCTCCTCTGCCCACTCTCTTTCTACCGCCCTAGCTAACTTCCTCACCACTAATTGCTCCTGTACCTGACTCGGCCATGCTCCAATTGCTTCCCTCCCCACTGCCCGACCAGCGGCCTTAGCTTTGCTATAAATGCTGACATATAGCCCCAACCTATGCACTTTTGTCCTGTGCCTTTTTGTCCTGCACCATCATGTGTTCTATGTCTCCTGTTGCTTATACCTGCATATTACTGTGTGCTAAATTTTCCCTTGTATTGCTGCTATATGTCAAGTAATTGTTATATGCCCCATAAAATATCCAATGTACTCCATGTGTTGTTGCTTGTCGTTTAATGCAATTGTATCTATATGCTGCTACTTGCCTCTGTTATTTGCTCAGTTGATAACCTGCATGTTATCCAACCCCTTTGTACCCCCTCCCCCCAGGTCACACTGGGAGATGAGCATCTTGTTGCTCAGTGTGCCTTTCCTGGTGAAACTATTTCAATAAATAAATAAATAAAAAAGATCAGGATCATCCTTTTTTCTTAACTGTACAGGTTTATTGATGATTAACAGCAATGTATTCTTATCAAGTTTGGACACTATTTCCCTGTATATGTATGTAATACATTCTACTATGTCTCTCTTAATAAAGGAAAAAAAAAAAAAAGATGCACAACAGGTTTTTTTACTGTTATGCGGGGGGCTGTGCCCCCCACCCCACCCCACCCACTAAAGGATTCTCAACTCCAGGGGGATGCATGTGTGGGGGGGTGCAAAACTAAAAAAAAAAAAGAAAATCCCAGACCTGGCACAAAAAACGAGTGCGCCCAGAACTGAACCCTCCCTCCCTTTCTTCCTGTTGCATGGCGTGGTCCCTCCCCATCCCCCCACCACACGTGTATACAAAGTGACATCCTGTTGCTATATTCACCTACCCCCATCCGATCCCCCTTCCTGCTAGGTAGCACTATTCATAGGTGTCGTGACTGAGTCGCCCTTTTTGAAAGTGCTTAATCGTGTTCGCTGTCATCACAGGCTACCCTAACTGCTACAGTCTTTATATAAATGGCATAAATTAAATGTGTTATTGCTGGTGATATTATTTGGATGAAACATTGTAAAAAGTTTCTGTGATCTCAGGTGAATCTCATCATTGCCACCTTAACTAGCATGCTAAGCCTTAACAAAGCCAGTTTAATAAGCACTTATCCTTGTATTATTATTTCCCTCTTTTCATTCCTAGATATTGCTAGAATGTCTCCCTTCCCTATTGTATCTCAGAACATCATTGCTTCGCTTGTTTTGGGTGTCATTGTTTTTTAACACAACTGCATTGAATGCCAGATTTTCGACTGTCTCTTTATTGTAACTGTTTGTATACCAAATATTGTAACTGCATTATTTGTAGAGACCCGTGCATTTCGTATTTGTGAAAAAGCACAAAATAAAATGAAATTAACACTGTTAAATGAAATCTGCACCATAAAACGAAATAATGCAAAATATGCTGCTTTGTAAAACAGTCCAAATAAAAGTCATTCTGCAGTTAGTTTTAATCAATACATGAGACTGAGCACTCCAACTAAGTATACCAGAGCCAGTAACAAAACCATTAACACCTCATCTTGGACCTCTTTAGCTTAATTGAAGCTTAAATGCAGCCTGCCAGCATGTCAGCTAGTTGATCAGTAGCCCCTATTAACAGTTCCAATTCACAGCTTCTAAAACCTGCCTGTGCCACGTCTTTTTTTTTTTCTATTGGCAGAGTTCAATTAGCAATTTGTAGAGACCCATGCATCTCGCAGTATCGCAAATGGTGACACCTGTTAGTCATTTACAGAAAAGTATTTGAATGCATACCTTCTGATTTTGTTGTCACAGGCTGGTTTTCGATGTATCGAACGCATTCTGTTTTGAAGCAGGCTGCTCTGTGTTACGTGTGAAAATGCCAAAAACCCACATTAATATTAGCCAGAGATGCAAGGAGTTTGCAGCAGAGGAGATGTATTTATCAGACAGTAGTATCTTGATGTGTCGGTTCTGTAACTGCTGTCTAGAGAGGGAGTCCAGAGATACCCTCGTTAAGCATTTCCGGTCTGCTAGCCACAATAAAAAAAAGCAAGGGCTGCAGATAGTGCCAAGAAAGCTTCAGTTCAGTCCACAATTGGTGAATCCATTCAACATTCAAAGAAAGCAAAACTGGACAAGGCATCATTCACAGAGAAAACGGGTCTAATGTACACAACAGCAAACATACCTCCTGAAAAGTTGGACCACCCTTCTGTGAGAGAGTATTTTAACAAGTATATTCCAAGTGAGCTAAGGTAAAATGCTTTTTGTTATGAAAATTTATTAGAAGCTCCTTTTACTCTGTACTGAGTGTGCAGTTTAACAGACACTGTTTATGTTGGTTTTAGGAGCCGGTGACCTTCTCATAGCAGACCGCCTTAGGAGAGAATATTTACCCAGAGCTGGACAGATTGCCAAAGAGGAGGTCCTGTCCACTGTTGCAGGGAAAAGAATTGCTGCAATCTGTGATGAAACAACAGATAGTGCTGGACGCTGTGTGTTTGCTGTGCTATTTAAAACACTTGAAGCCTGTAGCAGCATCCACCTAGCTGCAGTATTTTTCCTTGAGAATGCTAATGCTAGAACATGTTCACAGGCAATCACTGAGACACTAAAGAATTACAATGTAGAGCATTCAAATGTACTTGCGATTGTTAGTTATTCAGCTGCTTATATGATAAAATGTTTTAGTGCACTGCAAATATTGCTGGGGCTCCAGGTTTTACATATGACATGCTGGGCACACCAACTGCACCTGGTTGGTAATGTATTTGTTGACAATTTGTCAGAGTTGAACTCAGTGGTGGCTAAAATAAAAACACAGTTATTCTCTAGAAAACTGAAGTCAGCCTATTTAGGCTACCTTAGAACAAATCATCCTGATCAACCAGCTGTTTTGTACCCACAGCCTGTTCTGACAAGGTGGAACTCTTGGTTTAGGGCAGTTTTCTATCTGCATGATTATTAAGATGCTTTAAAAGATTTTTTTGAACAAACTGAAATGAAACCAGCAACCATAATAGCCCTGATTAATTTACTGGCAGATATGGATTTTTACTCAGTTGTCAAATTCCAGTGTAGTTTCATAAAGACACACTGTGTCACAGTGGCTGATTTAACAATGCAATTAGAGGACACAAAAAAGCCATGGGTACATTTAATTCTAGCTAAAATGCAGCTGTTAAAAAGAAACTTTGAGATTCTTATAACAACAGCCGAGGCTGAGAACCTTGCTGCTGGAATGGAGCCACATGTGAAAGATGGGGCAATTCTACAGCTTAAGATGGCCCTTCAGAAATCTATACACAAAATTGGAAAACATATGCCAATTAATTCACCACCAATGCAGTTCATGACAGCTGTTAACTCTCTCTTTAACCTTGTAGTGGTTAGCACACATCAGAACATGGAAAAAAAAGTGTTATAAAATAGCTTTCACAGGTGTCTCTGCTGAGAGATATTGAAATAAACAATTTTCTGTTGTGGCATATGTCACTTACTGACAGTGTTAAAGAAGCTGCAATGCACAATTTGGATGGATCAGTTAATATTATAAAAATTCTTTATGGGTTGTGGTGCCAAAATGCCAAAATATCCAGCATTGTTATCTGTTACTTGATGTACCCTGCTGTGAGTGTAGATTGTGAAAGATTTTTCAGTAGGTACACATTGATTGTAAATGACAGAAGGCAAAACATGAAAAAGGAAAATATTGAAAATTGTTGTATGCTTGCTTTTAACTGTTAAACAACAACATAACAGTTACTGCTGCTGTGTTACTGTGATTTGCAGTGTTTTATTGATGTTTATTGATGTTTTTAACTTGTTTGTACTTGACGATTAAAAAAATAAGAAATAAAAAGAAATTTATAAAAAATAACAAGAAATAATTCTTTAAAAATATCAAGAAACTTGGGATAAAATAACAAGAAATACACGGGTCTCTATAGCTGCCATTATTGTGTATTGTATATTGTTCAGTTTGTCCTAACATGACCTCCTTATAAATGAGCTTGTTTAATGGAGCTTTCCTGCCAATAAACTTGAACTTGAAACTAGGAAACCATACAGTTAGACTTATCTAGACTTATATTTACTTTATGCTTATTCTTGTTACTCTTCTAATGTTTATGGTACTTTGCAAAATGAAGATCTTTGTTCCTTGGAATTTATCTTCTCTTGCTGCATATTCCTTACCTGAATTCATAATGTTTTGCTTGTGACACCATAATCATTTCTGAGACAATAATGTCACAAATGGACTTCAAGTGCATACAAGCAAGAACTGTTACATTAGTGGAAAAGATAGCAGGGGGCATGTTTGTGAAATCACTGAAGCCATCATTTAATCGACAGTGCTACCAGTACATTTTTTGGATGTTGTCATCACTATGGAGAGGAAACATGTTAGAGGTGAAAACCTCTGGGAAACCAAGGCAAGGTCATCTGCCTTGGGGAATCCTCCCTAATTCTCCCTAACCCCATGCTAATTATGCTACTAAGTACACTCTTTGAGACCCCTCATTCCCAAGTGAATTAAATTTTATATATAGTAGAGTTATCCTGTATGAGGAAACTATCTAGCTTTGGTTTAAATGATTCAACACTTCCCACTTGCATTCCTTCCTTCAGGAGCTTGTTCCATAGGTTAGTGCTGAAAAATGCTTCCTTGTGTTAGTTCTAATTCTATCCCCTGTCAGACTGTGCAGGGAAATAACCTGAAGGTAAAACACCACACAATACATGTTGTACAGAATAAAAGTTTTATTTCTCCCTTAGTGTTACCAAGGACAATAAAATAAGATAAATCTTACCAACTAGAAACACCGAAACAGTCATGCAACTGGTGTGGAAGCGTAATGCTCCCAGGAATCCAAAGGGGTCTGGCCACATTTTGGTATTATATACTATAGATAACATCATCTTGCTACCGGAGTAACAGGCACATAGACGTAGGTGCATTTTTGTATTCGGCGTTCCACTGGCTTAGCCATGGACGTCTTGTACCCAAAAGTTACAAAATGTTGCAGTCATATTGTGCTGACTTGCTAACTTAGTTAACAATAGAATGCTTCTTATATTATTTGATGATTACAGCATGTTGACTTGAACATAGGTGGCACTATAAGACCACAAATATATATATATATATATATATATATATATATATATATATATATATATACATACATATTGCAAAAATGTTGTTAATTCATCAGTTAGGGTTGTCATTATGTCATTGAGGCACAGGTCAGGAAGCATAGGAAAACCAGAAGCAGTTGTAGAATTCACCAAAAATATTTATTTACACTAGCAGTAATATAAAAAAACTAAACTTAGCCGGCCCAGTGGCACTGAGGGTTGAGGCGCTGGACACCATACCTTGCGACACGCTGGCGACCCGGGTTTGGGAACAAGCCTGGGCCACCAGGGGTCGACAGGGGAGAGGAAGGATTGAGTGTCTGAAGGACAGCTGTCCTTCCTCTGGGGGTTCCAGGGACCATGCCCGGCATAGCAGTGACCTTCAGTGGAGACCAGAGGTACTGCAATGATTAGGGTTCATCTAGAGGGTTGCAGACAGGACGTTCCCTGGCATCATTGCAGGTACACCCCCCTCCTTAAGAGGGAACCTGTTTTATCAAACAGTTTTCTAAAACTTTCTATTAATTGTCTACTAATATTAGCTTCTAACTTTCAGAAATTAAGCACATGTGCAGTATCCTTTTTTCTATAACAGTACAGCAAACAGTAAATTTTAAACTCATGCATTTGTTTTTCAACCTTCAGAACTTTCAATTCCTGATCAATATCTTGACAGAAAATCAGCATTGCAATTCTCTTTACCAGATTTGTGTATCACCATGAATTTAAATGGCTGTACTGCCAGATACCACCTTGTGATTCTAGAATTTTATCTTTCATCTTGTTAAGCCAACAGAGAGGATTGTGATCTGTTATAAGTACAAAGTCAGTTCCTAGTAAATAAAACTTAAGGGACTCCATGGCCCACTTTGCTGCTAAACATTCATTTTCAATGGTGGAGTACCTTTTCTCTCTGTCATGCAACTTCCTGCTTATAAACAGAATAGGATGTTCCATTCCATCTATATTTTGACTCAGTACTGCACCTAGGCCTACCTCTGATGCATCTGTTTGTAACAAAAATGGTTTCTTAAAATCTGGGCTTCTTAAAACAGGAGCTGAACACAATGCAGCCTTAATGGCCTGAAAAGCCTCATCACACTCTGGGGTCAAGTTCACATTATTCGGGTACCATTTTTTGTGAGTTCTCTGAGGGGAGTAGCTAACTCAGCAAAGTTGGGAACAAATCTCCGATAATAACCAGCCAGCCCTAAAAATGAACTGACATGTTTCTTTGTTTTAGGGACAGGGCTGTTAGCTACAGCTTCTATTTTAGACATTTCTGGCTTAACTTCTCCATTTCTCAACACATAGCCCAAATATCTGGTTTCCTGCATGCCCAGTGCATGTTTGGTAGGATTAATAGTCAGACCTGCATTTTTGATAGCTTGGACAACGGCTCATAGGTGTTCCAGGTGACTTTTCCAGTCTGGACTGTACAACACGACAGCATCCAGGTTCACAGTACAATAACCAGTGTGAGGTGATAAAATTACATCCATGTACCATTGGAATGTAGCTGGCGCACCATGTAAACCAAAGGGCATGGTGATGAACTGATAGAATCCAACAGGAGTGGCAAATGCAGTTTTGTCTCTGGATTCTTTAGCTAAAGGGATTTGCCAGTAACCCTTGGTGAGATCGAGGGTACTGATATAATTTGCACTCCCCAGTCTGTCCACCAAATCATCTATTCTGGGCATAGGATAACTGTCAAATTCTGACACTTGATTAAGTTTCCTAAAATCAAGACAGATTCTAACACCCCCTTCCTTTTTGTTTACAATTGCCATTGAAGATGACCAAGCACTCCTCGACTCCTCTATGATACCCAATTCTTTCATTTTTTGTATTTCCTTAACCATGTCAGCTCTTAATCACTCTGGAAACCTGTATGTCTTTTGTTTACTAGGACGATCATTTCTTGCCCCTATAACATGCTCGGCCCCTTTTCCTCAGCCTGGTACTGTGGTAAAAGTACTGTTAAATGTCTTTAACACTTTACAAATGTCTGCAGTTTGTTCTGAGGTTAAAGAAACATTCACCTTTACAGCATCAGCATTTACAGTTTGTTCCAGTCTATCATAAACTACATCAATATCTTCCTTATCAGTTTCTGGTAAAACTAGCAAAGCAAGTTTTGGCATTTTTTCAACCCATTTCTTGAGGAGGTTAGCATGGTATATCTCAGTAGGATTTTTTCCTGTCAGGGGTCTTAATCTCATAGTTAATGGTGCCAGTACGTCTAAGTACTCTATAAGGCCCTTGCCACTTCATTAACAGTTTATTTTCTGTTGTGGATAAGAGTAGCAAAACCTTTTCACCTGGCTCAAAAACTTTTTCTTTTACCCCATGGTCATAATATACATTCTGCTGGTTTGGGGCCTCTTCCTGATTACTATGGGCAATTTCAACATATTTTGCCCGCTTCTTTCTTAGGGCACACATATAAGACATTATAGATTGTTTTTGAGTGGAGTTATCTTCCCACATTTCTTCTATCACATCCAATGGCCCTCTTGGCTGCCTACCACATAGCATTTCAAATGGTGAAAACCCTGTTGATGCCTGTGGCACTTCTCTGTAAGCAAAACGTAAGTAATGCAAGTATTGGTCCCAATCTTTCCCTTCCCCTTTTACAAACCTTTTTAATATGTGTTTTAGGGTTTGGTTAAAATGCTCAACAAGACCGTCTGTCTGAGGGAGATGGGGGAGGTTCTTATGACAGTGATACCTAGTAGTCTGTACAGCTCCTCAAGTAATGCAGCACCAAAATTACTACCCTGAGCAGTAATAATTTCTTTAGGTATACCCACTCTGCTGAAAATTTTTGCAAGCTGTTCTGCAACTTTTGAAGCTGTGACAGTACGCATTGGAACTGCTTCTGGGTATCGAGTAGCATAGTCACATACTACCAGGATAAATCTATTACCCTTTTTACTTTTGTCTAAAGGACTAACTACATCAATTGCAATTCATTCAAAAGGCACATCTATCAAGGGTAGGGGCATCAGGGGCACCTTGTCTTTTCTAGTGATTGGGGTTACTTTCCAACACTCAGCACAAGAATTACAATAGGTAGCAACATCTTCATGAATTCCAGGCCAGTAAAATCTACACAGCAATCTGGCAAGGGTGCGATCCCTCCCTGAGTGACCAGCCATAGGACTATCGTGTGCTATCTGTAACAACTCTGTTCTATACTTCTGTGGTATAACCAGTTGTTAGGTTTATCCCAAACTCTGCACAGTAACCCATTACATTTTGTAAACATTGGTCCACCCTGTTTTGGTTTCACCCCCAGCTGCTTTAAATAACCCTGGAGAGAAACATTGTTAGCTTGTTCTGAAAGAAAATCACAATCAGCCATCAATTTAGTTTCAGCATTTTCATATGTTAACCTCTTACATCTATCAGTCATTTGTTGCCACAGTTTCTTCAGGCATCATCTTTCTTTCCTGGATTTCTGGATCTTAGAGCTGTGCTCAAACAAGTCTGAATCAAAATCGGGGAAAGGAAAAGAGTCCCCACCATCTGAAATTTTCTTTGCCTGAGCTCTTGTCACCACAGCTGTTGAAACATCAGGATTTACTCCTTCTTCAATTAATTCAGTAAACCCTGGAAAGTCATTTCCAATAATTACAGGTATATGTAACTTAGTTACTACCCCCACTTTCATTTGATGCGACACACCCTTAATGATCAGAGTTATTTGGGTGGTGGGATAGTACTGCATGTCCCCGTGGATGCAGATGACACCAGTACCTGGTCCTTTTGCAAAGTTTTTTTCTCACTTCAACATGCACTAGGGTCTGTCTACTTCCCAAATCAATGAGCCCCTTTACAGTCTTATCGCCGACCTTCACATCTGTTAAGTACTTGCCCCAATTTGCCAAGGACAAATCTGCTCCAGTGCCACTCTCCTTAATACGGCAGTTTCTTGCAATATGGCCTGGCTTATTATAGTTGTAGCAACTAACGTCTTTGGGCACAGATTTGTTACCCCTACCAGAGTTCTTAGCAGGCTTGGAGTTTAAATGGGAAAAAGAGTGTCTTACTGGTGCTTGGCTGTTACCTCACTGATGTGTGTCTGTCTGGCCATTTGGTAGTCCTCAGCCAGAGAAACAGCCTTTTCTCCACTCTCTGGTTGGTGTTCCTTTAGCCAAAGCTGCACATCTGTAAGCAGGATGTTGATGAATTACTCCATGGCAAATTTGTTGATGATCTGTGGGACTGTCTTGCTTTCTTGTTTGAGCCATTTTATCAGGAATTCTCCTAGTTGGGTGAAGACTTCTCGAGGATTGTCAACTGAGTTGTGCTTCAGAGATCAAAATCTCTGCCCGTGGGTCTCTCCTGAGATGTCATACCTTTTCAGGATTTTGCTTTTCACTAGGTCATAGTTTTCTGACTATGCAGCATCCATATTATTATTATATTACCATATTGTATGCAAGTTGGGCTTTCCCTGTCAGGTAGGGTATAAGGAAACACAGAAGGAGCAGGACAGAGAGCTGTACCAGTTAAGGCAGAAGGAAGCAGGGAGGGAAGTCAGAATAGCAAAGGGCCAAACTGAGGAAAAGATAGCCAACTTGGTTAAGAAGGAGGATACAACCTTTTATAGGTACATTAGGGAGTGCAGAAAGACAAAGGGAGGGATAGTGAGGCTGAACAGAATGGACAGTGGGTGGGCAGAGAGGGACAGTGAAAAAGCAGAGATACTGAACGAATATTTCTGCTCAGTATTCACAAAAGAGGAGGAGGGAGAGGTGCCTAATCCAATTAACAGAAGCACTCTGGAGAGAGGGGTAATCCCAGTCCTTTCACAGAAGAAAGGGCTCTGAAAGAACTCCTAAAACTGAAGGTGGACAAAGCAAAGGGGCCTGACAGAAATCACCCCAGAATTCTAAAAGAATTAAGGGCAGAACTAGTGAAACCACTGACTACCTTTTAACAAATCATGGGAGGATGGTGTGGTACCTGAGGACTGGAGGAAGGTGGATGTGATTCCCCTTCACAAAAGTGGGACCAGGACAGAGGCAGGAAACTACAGACCTGTCAGTTTGACCTCTGTGGTAGGGAAAGTGATGGAATCACTTCTGAAGGAAAGAATTGTTGAGTACCTAGAGGCCAGTGGAGCACAGGACCCAAGGCAGTATGGGTTCACAGCAGGAAAGTCATGTCAGATGAATCTAATTGATGTCTTTGACTGGGTGACCAAAGTAGTAGACCAGGGAGGGGCTGTGGACATGGCCTACCTAGACTTTAGCAAGGCATTTGACACAGTCCCACACAAAAGATTAATGGTCAAATTAACCAGCCTGGGAGTGGGTCCCAGGGTGGTAGCCTGGGTAAAACACTGGCTGGACAACAGGACACAGAAAATAATTGTAAACGGAATCCACTCTGAAGAAAGAGAGGTTACTAGTGGGGTACCACAGGGTTCAGTACTGGGTCCAGACCTTTTTAATGTCTTTAAAAGTGACATTGCAGAGGGACTGGAAGGAAAAGTATGCCTCTTTGCAGATGACACAAAGATCTGCAACAGGTTGATACACAAGGAGGTGTAGAAAGGATGAGAAGGGACTTGGCAATGTTGGAGGAATGGTCAGAAGTATGGCAGCTTGGATTCAATGCAAAGAAGTGCAAAATAATGCACCTGGGAAACAAAAACCCAGGGGAAGATTACACAATGGGGTGGTAGTAACAACAACAAAAATGTAAAGGGACCTGGGGGTAATCATATCAAATGACCTTAAGGTTAGCAAGCAATGTGAGAAGGCAGTAGGGAGGGCTGGGGGTATACTGGGATGTATAGGGAGAGGCATCACCAGCAGAAAACAGGAAGTTGTTATCCCTGTGTACAGGCAGTTGGTGAGACCCCATCTGGAGTACTGGGTCCAGTTCTGGAGACCCTATCTCTGCAAGGACATAGACAGGATAGAGGCAGTCCAGAGGAGGGCAACTAAAATGATGCAGGGTCTGCAAGAGAAGCCATACGAGGAGAGACTAAAGGAACTTAATGTGTATACCCCTGAGGAAAGGAGGGAGAGGGGGGACACAATAGAAACCTTTAAGTACCTCAGTGGAATCAACAAAGTCCAAGAGGGTAGCATCTTTCAGAAAAAGAGATGTGCAAGAACAAGGGGACACAATTTGAAGATAGAGGGGGCGGTTCAGGGGCAATGTGAGGAAGTATTTTTTCACAGAGAGGGTGGTGGACTCGTGGAACAGCCTTCCTGAGGAGGCTGTGGGGTCTAAAACTGTGGGAGAATTCAAGAATGCATGGGAAAGACATAAGGCAATTTTTGTGGGGGGTAGGAAGAAATAGGCTGTTGGTTAACTAGGATCTGCAGTTTATCCTGTAGGTAGGGAAACAGGCAGACTAGGTGGGCCAAGCAGTCCTTATCTGCCATCAAAGTCTATGTTTCTATGTTTCTGTGTTACCAGTCTGATTGTCCATTGCTGCTTTGGCCATTGGCAGGCTGTGGCAACTCTTTCAAAAGTTCTCAGGTATGCCTCGATATCATCTGAGGGGATACAACTTTGTAAGTTTAATGACTTTTAAGTTGATTGTGCCTTGTTGCTCATCTGGATCTGTACCAGATTCTCTGCCTTTGATAGCTTGCAAGGCATCCAGCCATCGCTGCTTCCATCGCTGCATATCTTCTCTCCTCTGTGCTTCTAAACATTGAATCTCTTTTTCTGTCTGCTTCTCAGTCTCTTTTTGTTGTATAGCCCACCACTTGAAAAAAGTCCATCAGGCTTTTAGGTGCTGTCACTGCCTGTTCTTTTTCTATAACTTGTGTTGGTTGTACACTGTCAGCTTGGACTTCTGTCTCTGCTAGTTTGGCTGCTGTTCTCCTGGTAACCACTCCTGGACTTGCTGCTCCAGAATCCATACCTTTCTCTCTGCTTCCCTGGTACTAGGTCCAATACTCAAGCACAAAACTTCTGCCTTAGGATATGCATGGCACAAATCCCACTTAGACTGACACCATCTGTCGTCGAAGCACAGGTCAGGAAGCATAGAAAAACCAGGAGCAGTTGTAGAATTCACCAAAAGTATTTATTTACACTAGCAATAACATAAAAAAAAACTTGCTCAGTATAACTATTTACAAAGGCAAAATAAAATAGAGAACATCCATCAGAGTTTTCCTTCAATCTCTGTGTCCCTTTTCTCTCTTTCCAGCAGTTGCAGCTCAGCTGTCTTATAAGTCCTTCCAAATTAACAAGCATCCTGTTCTTGTATGTTTCAAGCAGGTGCTGCAAGAACACAGTGTCATAAAGCTGAGGCCCCTTTTCCACAGCTCATCTGCAAAAGGTTTAAAAAATTGCACTCAGGTAACCTCTTGAGTTCCCAATAGCTTTTTGCAATCACCTCAAAATATAATTATATATATATTTCAAAAATTAACACTATATAATTTCTAAACAAAAGGGATTCCAATATCAGTTTCTATACAATGATTTGCATATATTTTTATATCAGCAGAAGGGAGGAAAAGACAGATAGCAAGGGAGACTGAGGGACAGTGAGAGGCAAAGAATTGTCAGACTGTCGGGGTGATCAAATCCTAGGTTGCATGAAAATTTGGTTGCACAAGCAGACAGACAAGAGACAGGAAAGGAATAGAACAGAACAGATCCCTGCATTCAAACTCTCCATAACAACTGGGACAGGGTCCTATTCTACCCTGTCACACATTACAGTGACAAAAGTTTGGAAACTCAATGTTAGGGTTACCAACCCTACCCCCTCAGCCCCTATTCTCCACACATCAACAGGCGTCGGGGTGTGCCTTGGGGTCATCAGCCCTAACTCTCATCCCATTCCATTTGTAAAGAAGAGGGCAATGGGGTGAGTGAGGCCCGATGACTACAAGGCACACCCCGATGCCTGTTGGTGCGTGGAGAGCAGGGGTGGAGGTGGGGGGTAGGGTTGTTAACCCTAACATCGAATTTCCAAACTTTTGTTGCTGTAATGACAACCCTAACTGATTAATTAAGTTTTTTGCAATGAATTTCCCTTCTTTTTGAGAAAGCGTAATGTTACTCATATGTGGTTGTATCATGCATACATTTTGTAATGGTCTCTGATTTTCATGTGGGGTCCCTGCGCTACCATCTATACATATGTGTACTGATATTTGAATGATATTACATCTCCATGTGGGAGCGTAGGGCACTTCTGCTTAATGTAGGGCCTTGCACTCCCATTATTGCATAATGGGATCCAAATGTGGGAGCACATGGCCCATACGTATAGAGACATAGTGCACTCCTAGAGCCATACCAGGTAACCCTTGTGCTGCAAAAGTTACAATATCTCAGGAATTGTAGGAACTTTGGAAAAGATTCCTTTGTAGTTGTATTCATGGCCTGGCCACCTCCACGCATGCTTAGTAGACCTGCTGCCGAAAGGCACCACGACTACCACAGTGTTATCCTACGGGAAAATTTGCAACTTTTGAGTGCTGCAACTATGGAACCAGTGCCCATTTCTTTGCCAAACTAGCAAAGGGCACATCTGTGGGGAAAGGGCTTACCACCCTGCAAATTTCAGCCCAAAGGTCCTAACCATTTTCTTGCTATGAAGTGGCAACAAAACTGTTTTTTGGGGGCTGTTTACCTGCTTTCACTTTTAGATCATATATTTTTTTTCCCATAGGTTATTATGGGAAACTTTAAAGTTGAATACCTTTTGACTGGATTAATATTTTTTCACCACATTTTCAGAAGGCACATCTGTAAGGCAAACACTTTCTACCCTGAAAAGTTCAGACCACAACCTAAAGCTGTTTCTGAGATCCAGGTGGACAAAGAAATGTCTAAAAACATGGATCGCTCTGTTTTTCCCAACACTCTACATCTCGGAAACCACACAATGGATTCCCATGACATTTGGCAGATCAAGAGACCTATCCCTAGACTTTATGTATGCCAAAGTCCATGCAAATCTGTTGAACAATTCCAAAGTTATTAACATTCATAAATTTGGGTTTAACATAGAAGTTACCTTTCACCCTAACTGTACAGGCACTACCGTGCCAGTATTAGATATAGATAGATAGATAGATATAGATCACAGACATGTATTTCTAGCTAATATCCTAGGTTTCTGGCTAAATAGTAGGTTCCTGACTAGGCCCTAATATAACAAATACGTCAGTGCATTAGTAAACTGTTAGTACATAGTGTTGTCCCTTGTCTGTCACGATAGAAGTGATGGTCCTCATATGGGACGGCAAGGCAGGCAGGTCTGCATATCCCCACCCCCCTTGTTGCCTGGATACAAAAGCAACACTAAGTAGGGTAGTAGGTGAGTCACTTTACTGAGTGGCAGTCACATAGAAACTTTAATTGATTACGATGTTGTTCCAGAGTTTTACGTAAACAGAGCAAGGTCATAACAAGAAAAATAATAAGAAGTACCTGAATAACATCAAAACCTTTAAAAGTGAGTTCTAACCATGTATTAGATAATGCGGTGCTGAGATCACCATCATGAAAAAGAGCATTTAGCAAGTTGCCTGCCTTAGTAAAATTGTTACTTATGTGAACTAAATGTGTTTCCTTTCTCTCTAATAGAGATTTGCGGTTCAGAGTGAGTGGATCAATATGCACATTAAGCACTGGTAAATATTGAGCTAGAACATACAGATAGTCAGGGTCACTCTCAATATAATCACATTCAGGGGTGGGAACTGGGGAGATAACAGTATGGCCAATGATAGAGCATTCCTGGGGCATGAAGCAAAAGTTTGGGAAGAGTATGTCATGTCAAAGGTCCATATGAAAAAGTCTGGTGATTTGTCACAATGCAGTATTATCCATTAGAGTTGTAAGTCACACAAACTTGAGGAAGGTGTCACTTCATGAGCTGAACAGGGCAGGTGATGGAAGTGTTTGTGATTCTGCTGATGTGGATGTTGTCTTGCGATGCATTCCTGGAGGCAGGGCTGGAGGTGTTGAAGCTGGGTTGCTCTTGTCTTGACAAAACAGTCTCTGGATCCATAGAAGGTATTGAAAAAGGTAGCTGAAGTGTCACTTAGGTCATTAGTGAATTCTATTGACCAGTCCAGTGTATCACTTGAGTAACCACAAACTGGAACAGTTACGTCAAAGACATCACAATTGCAAAGATAGTGATATCCCCTTTTTGCACAACAGTCCATATGTGGAGCAACCCAGGAGTTGAGGCAAGGATGAAATACCAGCAGTGGTGGTAGATTAATCTGTTCTCTGTAGATGCTTCCCTTAAGATGGCCCACGGAGTGGATGACTGCAAGCTTGTTGAAGACTGAAGAATCCTTGTCAAAAACTGGAAGAGAGACTGTAAATGTGACATACATGAGGCCTGATTCTACAAACACCCCTATGCCTGTCACAAGTTGCGACATGTGAAGGGTGCAGTTGCAACATGGACCCTGTGTCCAATTCTGTAAGGGGCAGGGTGCCCGTGGCTAAGTCCCGTGACTTGCGACAAACCCACATGTACGCCAAATGAAAGGCATATCTGAAGGGCTTGTCACAAGTCGCAAACCCGGACATGAAGGGTGCAAGTGCCCCCCAATCCCCGATCCCTGCATTGCATTATTGAAAGCCTCACAGGGCTATACACAGCCCCCCCAAGCCCTGATCCCCGATGTCAGCTGCCCGCAAATGGCACATCCTGTACAAATAGAAACAAATAGACAAACCCTAGCCCATAATACCTGGTAGTCTAGTGGCCCCCCACCTGGCACTGGCAGATCACCCTGCACCCCTCCACCCAGCCGGCGACTGGCACAGCCCACCTCTCACCACCGCGGCCAGCCATCAACTGAGCTTCGTCTGAGTGTGTGCTGTATATACACGCTCAATGAATGAACTGTCATTCATTCATTGAGTGCATATATGCTCAGACTGAGCTCTAACGGTGGCTGGCCACAGTGGTGAGAGGTGGGCTGTGCCAGTCACCGACTGGGTAGGAGGGAGTGCAGGGTGGTCTGGCAGTGCCAGGTGGGGGGTGGAGGGCCACTAGACTACCAAGGATTATGGGTTAGGGTTTGTCTATTTGTACAGGAAGTGCCATTTGCGGGCAGCTGGCATCTGGGATCGGGCTTGGGGTGGGCATGTGTAGCCCTGTGGGGCTTTACATAATGCATTTGGGGATCATGGCTTGGGGGAGCAGTGAGTAGCCCTGTGGAGCTATTTTTCAAGTACTGGGGACAGCTCTGTGGGGCATTTTGGTATGGGGGGCATTACTATGTTGTTTCTGGGTTGGGGCATGGGGGGACAAAATTTGCCCTGCAGGGCTTTTGTGTTTTGGGGTCAGGGCAGTGTTGGGGGGGTGGCATACCATTGCAAGGATGGGCAGGCTGCACATGCAGGCAACCTCTGGGAGTGTAAGTACAGTTACATGAGCTATATGCTGGTGTAACTTACATTGACGGTTTTCCCCGTGTTGTTGGAGAATAGCACCCTGGGGGACTTTCCTGCTGCCCTTCCAGAATATGGTGCAACTGCTGCCATAAACTCCCTAGCACCATGTTGCAGGGGGTTTACAGCGTAACTGGTGGCCTAAGTCCACTTTGGTGCAAGCAGCCTACGGCATGTCACAGGCTGCTTTGCAGAATACCATATGTCGCAACTGCTGGTGTAACTTGCTACTTGCACCATTTTCTTTGGCACAAGTCATGTTATGCCAGACGGAACCTTTTGAGACTCGGGCCCATTGTGTCTTTAATGTTACAATGGTCGGCAGTGTAGCAAGGTCCTTGATTTGGGTGTGGTGTAGCATAACCCAAATTTCGTGCAGTAGCCAGGGAAAATTAAACTTCATGGTGCAGGAAAGAGAAGTCCAGTGGGGGCAATGCCATTTGGCCATATGCTTATCTTGGATCAAATCAGGGATTCACCCTGATTTCAAATCCCGGAAAAGATTAGTAATAGTGCTGAGTGCAAAATTACCAGAGGCTGAAAATATAATCTCCCTGTCTGTGCTGCTCATTAAATACTTTATTATTCAAAAGAATTAAATGGTTAAGTTTATTACGAGTTTCATCAAATAAATGAGCTATATCATGCATATTATATACTGTAAATCTTTCTTCCTGTGAAATTCCGTCTATACCGTGCAGCATGGGTGTAACCACATCTTCAGCTACTAAGAATTGAAGATTTTGTGTCTCTGAATTTTGGCCAAATTGGCACGGTTCCAAATTGACATTCCTGAGTCAAACAAACCTGTAACCATGCTAGCTATGCCTGCTAATCCAGCTGCCCCAACACTCTCTTGTAACGTTGTGGTCTGAATACACCTCAGTGTTCAGTTTTGTAGTGCCCTGCTGCAAGGTCTTGTGCCCTAACCTGATACGCTGCCATTAAATCTAATAACGTCATAGAATGAAAATGAGAGACATTAGTTGATGAACAGTGTCCAAACTCCGTCATGTTCCAGTGGGTCAGATTCGGGATGTGCATATACTGCACATTATTTATTAAAGTTCCAGGGATGGATGTTGCTGCTAGGCCAACTTTCTGGGCCAGGCTCCAAGGTGGGACATTGAAGAGTAGTATCTTTATTAAATGGAGTCACTGTGAGCAAAAGAGCAATTGATGCAACAGTGTGATTAGAACATATCTTTCATACAGTAATGATATGAAAATGAGTGCAAATGTCTTTATTAATCATTGTTGTGAGATTGTAAAGTCCTGTATGTTGCGGTGTAACTTGGCATATGCACAAAGTTCCATTGGGGCAAATACAGGTATTGGGCCAGCCTTTAAAAGTTCTCTTGGCAAGGCGGGCCACTGAAAGTTGCTGTCCATTAAGGTTATCAGTTTTCCAGTCAATCTGTAAATTGGATAGCGGTGATGCTATCACTAAAGTACTTAAGTAAGCATCATTTCCTTCTTGAATAGAAATGTGGGTGGAGGGCAAATCAATAGTGATGTCAACACCTGGAGGAGGGGTAAAATTAGGTAAATGGGAAAAGGCCAAGTCATCTGGATTCACAGCATGAAGAAAGGCGGGTCTGGTATGCCTTAGTTTTCTGGAGCTTCTTATGGTAGGACTCACTCTGCAAGAGCTTCTGGTGAAGGGTCAGATGGATCAATGCCAGATCTCTCTACTATAGGTCTAGGAATAGAAGGAGTATCAATGGCTTTCCTCCAGAGGGTCTCATCTTGGTTTACCAATGTCTTCAGAATTTAGGTTTACAGGAGCTAAGGAAAGGAAAGAAGAAAAGAAACAAAATATAGTTAGGCACACAGGTCTCCTTCCTGCTAGGATGGAGGATGGAGTGTCTTCACATCAGCTTCCCTCCGTCTTCATCAGGTTTAATCAAAAATCTTCAGATTATGTGGGTTTTCAGCAGCTGGGAATGAAAAGCAAAAGAAACAGTTAAGCATACAAATCCCCTTCCCCCTGGGAGAGGAAGAAGGAGCATTCATATTGCAGTGACTTTGTATGACTTTGTAAAATTTAAGCTGATTTGCTTGGTACCACTTGTCGATTGGTTTCCTTCTGCCATCAGTAAGACATACTTGACACACAGCTGGACTCAGCTTGTTGTTGATATCAAATGGACCTGACAATTTGTTCACAAATGGATGTGCGGGAGAAGCAAATTTGAGAATCATGACTCTGTCACCTATTTGCCAGTTGTCTTCTTTGGCATTTTTATCAATGTACTTTTTGGATTGCATTTGGGCTTGGCCCAGATTATTTGCAGCAAACAAATGGGTTTGAGCAAGGTTGTTTCTCAGCTGAGGGACAAAAGCATTGCTGTCACCAGTGCTATACTGTCCATCATAGATTACAGCCTATTAATCTACAGTGCTGCTACTGATACCATGCTCAAGGTGCTGATAATCTCGCTGAATAAGGCCTGTAGGCTGATAACTGGTGCTGCCAAACAGACTCACACCTGTGACCTCTATCAGCAATCCGAATGGCTCATCCTCCATTGAAGGGCCAAATATCAAACCTGTCTCTTTGCCAAAAAAATTCACCTCACCTTAATTCCTCCATCCACCCAGTCCCTGCTTCTCCCCTCGACAATCCAATGCCATACCCGGAGCTCGGATAAACTGACTTTCCATGTCCCCTGATGCTGGACCTTGGAAGCGCAACGTATGTTTAGGTACAGAGCACCAACCTGGTTGAATGACCTGCCCCTGAAGTCCTCTCCAAACCCAAACTAGGCACTTTTAAAACCGGACTCCAGGGTTACCTTGTACAGTAGATTCCACGTGTATGCCATTCGGATGTATACACATTCTGAATGTATACACAAAAATGGCATGTCCCAGTTCCAACCCTATACACTAATAATGAAAAATGTGCTTGTATGCACACCAAATTTTGGTTGTATGCACATATTGTCCTCCAAACAGGGGCTTCACAGGCATGAATACTGTTAATCACACCTGTTAAACAGGTGCTAACTGTGCTGCCAGGTGTTGAAGACATGCAAGTTTTACTCAGTTTCAGCCTGTTAGTTAGAACAAGGAGCTTTGGAGAAAACAAATAGCTTAAACAGCACAGAGTAAACAACATTTGATGACTGGGCATGTTTTCAATGAGTTTGATATCGTCACTAAAAGTGACTAAGTGAGAAAGTGTGTTTTACTTAGTGGCTCCTTTGATTTCTATATAATTTCAGTTGTATGCCATTTTGGATGTATGCACAAAAGCAGGGTCTCCCAAAGATGTGCATATATCAGGAATTGACTGTAACTCTAAGTCAGTGTGACAGCCCCCTTTAGTTAGCTATATTCCACTCTTGCCTTTCTCACATCCCTCCCTATTTGCCCTTTTGCTCCTCCCCCTGCTACCTCCTCATCACAACACCACCCCTCCCCAGTTCTATCTCCCTTAGACTGAATATCCCATATGCTCCTCCTCTCTATCCCTGTTTTTAGCTCTTTTATTTCACCAAATGTCTGCCATGTATTTTGACTGCTTGCTTATCACTGGTGTTCTCTGTTCTGGATTATTTTTAACAAAGTCCTCTATATATTTGTACTGCATACTTTGGTATTGTTTATTCCTATCTACTGTTCTCACTGGTACTTCAGCAGTACTGTACTCCATTTTCATTAGCCTCTGCACATTTGTTTATCAAAAATCTATTATGTATATTGTTCCTCTTTTGTCTATAATCTTGTACTCTTTGTAGTCACTGACGTGGAACCTTTGTAAAAGAACCCCTGGTTCAAAGGTAATTGTAATCCTAGTTATGAATAAATAAATTAAATAAATAAATGTATCTACTGACACTCTGTCTGCAGTAGGGGCACTGAGATCAATCACCAAATGTGCTGGTAATCTCATTTGTCCAGTCATCACCTCAAAGAGTGTACATCGAGTTGATGTTGATGGGGTAGCTCTAATTGCCATTAGGAGTAAAGGCAATAGGGTATCCAAAGTTTTTCCAGTTTCAGTAGTAAATTTACATAACATTGCTTTTATGTGTCTGTTTGCTGTCTCAGCCTGTCCTGATGACTGGGGATGACAGGCTGTCTGAAATGTCTGACTCCCAATAACTTCAAAGTTTCCTGCATGAGTTCATCTGTGAAAGTTGTTCCTTCATCAGAGTCTACCTTGAGGGGTAGGCCCCATCTGGTAAATACCTGTTCTACTAGGAATCTGACAGTGGCTTTCGCTGTAGAGGCCTTACATGGGAAGGCTTCCACCCATTCTGAAAATAGGTCAGTGATCACAAGTGCATGCTTGTTATTTCTGGGTGTACGAGGCAATGGCCCAGTGAAATCAATCTGAATGTCATTACATGGGCCTGAGTGTCTCTGAGGCAGAAGTTTGGCATTCATCTTGCCTAGGATTGGGTTATTCTGTGCACAGGTAATGCAGTTGTCCACATAGTGCTGGGCATCAGTTCTTATACAGGCCACCTGCCCTCAGTTTTCACTCTCTGGACTGTCTTATCCACCTCTTGGGGTTCACATGTAGAGGTGCTGTGGACCTGATAGATGACTTCAGATCAAATTGATTTGGGAATCACCCAGAGTTTCTGATCTCCTGAGTGATAGAGGATCAATTTTTGATCCTGGGTCGGATGGAGGTTATCTATATAAGAACATAAGAAAAGTGATGGTAGAAGGGGATCTTTTGGTCCATCTAGTCTGCCCTTTTTTCTTGCTACCCCCCCCACCCAGCTAATTATTTCTTGTCAGGTTTCTATAACACCTATCCCATGCTAACTTGAATTCCTTGACTGTCTTAGACTCCGTCCTCTTTTCTGACTCATCTTGGGTGTGCAACTCTTTTACAGAGTCTTTTGAATGGATTATTCATAGACATTTCTTTCTCTATGTCTTTTGAGAGATATTGGTATACTTCCTTTATCTCTGGATCTGCTAGTTGCAGTTCAGTGAGATCCAGAGGAACCTCTTTAGATCTTTTGTTTGCAGACACCGTAGGTGTTGCACTGGTAGGAAGCATAATCCACCCCCCCCCCGAGCTCCTTCTTTGGCTAAAGAATGAGCTCAGTTGTTGTACTGATGGAAAGGTTCCACTTTGGAGTAGCTTTCACTTTGTAAATGGATAGTCTGAATATACATTGTTCAGCCAAGCTGACAATGTAAATGAACAAATCTCTGTACTTGACAGGGGTACCTTCTGAGGATGTAAAATTATGGGCCTTCCAGAAAGGACAACATTCTGTCAAAGAGTTGCACACTCAAGATGAGTCAGAAATGAGGATGATATCTTCAGTTCCTTGCCCAGCTATTATTTCTAAGGCACAGGCAACAGCTGCAAGTTCTGCATACTGGGATGATTTGACAATGCACTTCCATGACACCTCAGAGGTGTCACCTGTTGAAACCAGAACCAAGACACCAGATCCTGTTATCTGCACCCCCTCATCATATCAAAAGGAGCCATCTGTAAAGACACAACATAAAGCAGTATATTTCAAAGTAGTTTCTGTTGCTGGGAGAAACAGGCCTGGTTCAGGCAGGACAGGTGGCTCCAGACCACACTCATGTGGTTCTCCTTGGTAGAAGAGGCCATGTGCCAAAATGGAGGGCATTTTGGCAGGAAGTACAGTAATATCTCTATCCTGTAGTAACAGAGACCAATGTGTGAGTCGAGTATTAGACACATTGCTGTCTTTGATCCTGTCAATAGGAAGTTGGTGGGGGTGTTATTGGTGTGTAGCATAATACAGCAGAACCCTATTATGTAAGCAAAGTGTTTGACAGCCCAAAAGGTTGCCAGTAGGTTCCTTTCACACAGGGTATACTTTAGCTCTACCATGGAGAGCATTTGGAAAGCATAAGCAATAGGCCGCAGGGTACCATTGACCTTTTAAGCAAGGACTGCTGACATACCTGTTTCAGAAGTGGCAGTTTCCAAGTGAAAGGGGAGTTCTGGGTTGGGGTTAACCAAAGCTGGAGCAGAGGCCAGGGCCTTTTTCAAGAAGGTGACAGCATTGGTGTGATTGGGTCCTCATTGCCAGGGGATGTCCTTTTTCAGGCGTTCATACAGAGGGGCGGCCTTCTGTGTAAAATTGCAAATAAAGTCCCTGGAGTAATTGGCCATACCCAGGAAACATCAGAGGGTTGCCACACTGGCAAGTAATGGCAGATGTTGTAGGCCCTGAATCTTGTTTGAAGCAGGGCTTCTTCTGTCTCCAGTTATGTGCAGGCCCACAAATATCACTTCTGGCTGACACAACTGCACCTTTGCAGGATTGCATTTGAGGCCTGCTCTCTGTAGCAGGGTAAGGAGCTCATCTAAGAGTTCCAAGTGCTTCTCCAAGTCCACTGTGGCTAGGAGAAGGTCATCTACATATTATAGGAGACACTTAGGTATGGAGAAGCCATTTATGGCATTTTTCATGTGGATATGGAATAATGAGGGGCTATTATGGAATCCCTGTGGGAGACAGATCCATGTTTATTAATGTCCTTCAAATGTGAAGGTGAATTCATACTGCTCTCGAGGGCCAGAGGTAGGGACCAAAATCCACTGAAAATGTCCAATGTACTGAACCACTGATGCTCAGGTTTTAGGAGTTTTAGCACATTTGGGGCAGATGCCACTGTTAAGGTACAACTGGAGGTTACTTGATTAAGTTTGCAGTAATCAATGGTGAGCCTCCAACTATTGTTGGGTTTCTTCACAGGCCTGATGGGAGAATTGACTGTAGACACACAAGGCCTAATGACTCCTTGTTGGACAAGTTAATCAGTGGTGGCACTCAGTGAGGGTATTGCTTCTGTTGGGAATGGGTATTGATTTTGGCATGGTGGGTCATCTCCAGTAACCTGGATAAGGGTATCCATCCTTCCACTGTGTGGTTGGTTCAGCACTAGGCTGCACCATGGCCAGCTTGGCCTTCTGACCAATACACCCTCAAGACAACCCTTCCTCCCCCCAGGTTACCTCTAGCTGGTGCTGCCTGCACCTCTACTCCCCTCCTCCTGCCCCCACTACTCCACTCCCCCTCCCTTCCCCCTCCAGTCTTTATCCTTTCTGCCAGGACCGCCCCTTGCAGGATTCACTGCATCCTGAGGAGAACATGTCCTGGCTTCCCTAAGCCCTCTTCTACCCCTAGGATACCTCTAGCTGTAACCTCCGCACCCCTGCCCCACTTTATGCCCCCACCCCATCCACTGTACTAAAATCTGCCCTCTCCTTCTATGCTGGGTCAACCTCCTTGCAGGGTTCTCAACATCCTGATGGGGAACATTTCTTGGCTTGCCCATCCCTCCCCCAACCCCTCTTCTTTGCCAGACCCCACACCCCCTGAGGGGTTCAAGCAACCAGTGGGTATAAAATTCTTGGCCCATCCCCTCTCCCTTCTCAGGGACTCAGCAACCTGTGGTGTTTAGGTCTTGGCCTTCCCCCACTTCCCTGTTTTGCCCCCTCCTCTCTCTTCCCCTTCTCTGCCAAGCCCTGTCTCAGTGCAGGGTTCTCCACTTCCTGAAGGGGATGGAGTTCTTGGCTTTACCCCTACACCCTCTCTCCTACCACCTTCCTTACTCCCTTACTCTCTCTCTCTCCCTCCCTCCCCTTTCTGTTAGCACCTATCCCCTTGCAGGGTTCTTCAGCACCCTGAAGGTGAGTGGTTCCTGTCTGCCCCTCACTCACTCCTACCCCGTTTTTCAAAAATTAATTTTTGTATTCCACTGAGTTCCAGCCTGCAACTTCCTCTGCCATCCCTTTTCTGGTACGATATGCCATCCAGAGTTGGCTGTCATACTGGGCAGGAGTTTCCTCAGCAAACTGCCTTACATTGTGGGACATGCTCATGCCCACTTGGTTGGGATTGTGCATAGCCATCAGGCCTGCTGTGACTTTACTGAACCCTGCTCAGGCATCTTCATGTGTTATGTCTGGCAACTTGCTTGATCCAGAGCATAGGGTCCACTGTCTGTTTCAAAACCTGTACTCTCTGCTCCGCTGGAAGAATAAGCATTTTGCTCTGATTTCTCACTTTCTTCAAGTGACAACTCAGGTTGTCACTAGGCCCCATGCAGCCTATTTTGTCCACAATGTTTTGGATAGCCTAAGCGGACTGCAGCATATTGGGGGTCCACTCTGTTTGCACTGCCAGGGTTTTGATCACAGGCTCAGCCATAGCTGTGGCCATGCCCTGGATGAGGTTGTTCTGGCCTACCTCATCCCGGAGCAGATCAGCAATAGCTTGGCGAACCACTGGGGATCTGCCCTCAGTGACGCCGGTTCTCTTGATTGCATGATCAACTATGGCCTCTACCTCTTGCCTGTTGCCTTTACCCAAGATGGGTATCAGAGGTGGGTGAGTCCGCTGCCCTCCAGAGTCCCAAGAACCACCATCTTGGATGTCCTCATCATCACCGTTGTCATCATGTAATAATGTCAGGTCAATGGGTGGGGTAAAAGATAAAGCTTTCACATGACCCTTCAGGATCTAAAACTGCAGATGTAACTGTGAATACCTCTGCCTGCATCTAGTATGATTTACTTTTACATCTTCGTGCTGTCCTGTACAAAGATGTTTCTGTAAAACTCTATACATGGCAGTAACTTTGCGATTTTCCCTGATCTCTCTATCCAGATCCTGCTGACATTTACCCATTTCTTACAGCAGCTCCTCATTTGCATCTTTCAAGTCATTGTTTGCATCAGTGAGGATGTCATTTAACTGTAACGCCTGCTTTTGTCATGATACATTTTATCACAATCCTTTCTCAGTCTAGCAATCTCTCTCTCTTTCTCTAATAATGTACCACACGTTTCAACCTGTGTCACATGTCTGTGACTTTTCATCTTCTTCTCCCATGCCTTCTGTTGCTCACCTTTCTCTTGCAGCATGGATTTCAGCTCTGTTTCCAAACCAAACACCTTCACTTCAACTGCCTGTTGGGCAGTGTGCAATGCAGCAACCATTGCTCCTTTGCGGTTTACTTATTGACTGTTAGTTTGGTCTCTGAATACAGCGAACACACATACTGTTCTGGGTGGGCTTCAGACTTAGCACTTTATGCAAAATTGCCCCGGCCTCTGTGGGAGGCTAAAAAGTTAGCAATGTCTAACTTTAATTCAGTGCTGATAGACATTTTCTAGCAGTTCCACCCCTTTTCTGTACTACCCAAAAAGCCCAGAGCATTTTGGAGCACCCTGTACTTTTTCTACTAGACAGTTACACTTTTGGAGCCACTGAGTCCTCCAAGCAGAGCCTAAAGGTTATTCCATGTTTGTAAACAGGAGGGCACAAGGGTTTTAACATCCAATCACCAAAGCTCAGCACGGGAGGCAGAAGCAAAACACATACAACTGCCATATCACAACTGTGACTCTCTTCTGGTCAACAAAATGACTCAGCCCGAAATCAACTATCTGAAGCATTCCCAAGAATCTAGCACACCTGTAAATTTCAAGTGGTTAATGTTTTAACTCAATCAGGTCCAGCCACGGTTGACATTTGTCAGATTGTGATGGGAAATAACTTGAAGGTAAAACACCACACAATCACAGATGTGCAGAATAAAGGTTTTATTTCTCTCTCTTAGTGTTACAGAGAACAGTGAAATAAGATAAATCTTACCAACTGGAAACATCAAAACAGTCATGCACCTGGTGTGGAAGTGTAATGCTCCCGGGAATCCAAAGGGGTTGGCCACATATTGATGTTATATACTATAGATAACGCTGTCCCATTGCCAGAGTAATGGACTAACAGACATAGGTGCACTCCTGTATTCAGTGTTCCATTGGCTTACCCATGGGCATTGTGTACCCAAAAGCTACAAAATGTTGCAGTCATGATATTGTGCTGACTTACTAACATAGTGAACAATAGAATGCTTCTTATGTTATTCGCTGACTACAGCATGCTGACTTCAGAACATAGGTGGTGCTATAAGACCACAAATATAATATTATACTGGCCCGGTAGGGCCAGTATAATTAGGGTTGCATGCCCATTTCTATGGTAAACCTCAAAGTTTGCATTTTAATAACTCTGCAACTGTTTGTCCAATTTGCCTGAAATTTGGAATGCACAACCACCTACCATAGATCTCTGAATATGGAAAGTTTTGTTGTGGTGAGATGTATGGTTGTGGAACTGTGGGGCACTCCAAAAGTGAGAAATCATGCTTTTTGCACATTTTTCGGTAAGCCATATTGGACAGAAGAATGCATTTAAGTGGCTTCAAATCTGGTTGTCTACATGTGGCCTGGGTTGAACTGGTGCCTTTTGAAGATTCGGTGAACACATATTGCTCCGTTCAAAACTGATTCAATTTTTTCATGTCCCATTATAGCCTATGGGAAAATTTATATGTGCATTGTGAAAACTTTCACGATCACATTTTTGTTGCCGAGCTCCCCTAAATTGTTTTGTGTTGCTGCCATCTTGTTTTTCAGTTAGTGACAGAAGAAAAACATTGTAACTCAAAAAATAATGCCCTTTGGTAAACACCAACAGTTGTTTACCAACACAAACACACACACACACACACACACACACATACACGTAAGAGGAACATGCCCCTGGCATTAGTTTTTTACTAGGTGGTCCACAAATATGTTTTTTAAACTTTTGCCATTTTTTAATCGTGGTAACATTTTTTTGTTGCCACGAAAACAATTGCATTCAGGGAAAAAAGTAACTGCAGCAACATTTTTGTGTGCACGATAACATTCCCATTATAGAGATAGGAGTGTTGCGATAACATTAAAGTAATCACGGTAACACTGCACAAACACATTTTGCTATGTGTTGTTTTCTTTGTCACTTCATTGTGGCAAGGTGGATTGTGCTATTGGCCTGAAATTTTCAGGGTGGCAAGCCCTAGTCCCACAGATGTGCCTTTTGGTGGTTTGGTGTAAAAACATTGAACAGACCCATAGTTTCAGCATTCCGAAGTTCAAAATTTTTCCCATAGGATAACATTGCGGCACCCGTGATGCCTTTCGGTGCCCGTATCTCAAAAATGGTTCGAGATATGGATTTTTCATTGAAAAAATTTGTAGTCCCCCTATGGGGGCACTAAGAACAGAAGTAGGTTGAAAAGCCATGAATATCATGAAATGAGAATTTTTTTTTTCTAAATTGTACAGTTACTGAGATATTTGGGAATTAGTATTCCAGTTGCTCATTTTCATGTCCGTGGGCCACTATTACACCCACAGAGTTAGCATTCACAGTGCTTTTCAGTGCCCATATCTCATAAACGATGCAAGATATGGATTCAGCTGGTGTATGTTGCATGGACATCTCACTGTCATGATTATAACAACACTTGAATTGTCTTCCTAGCTGCTACTGTTCCTGAGATGTTGGCAAATTAGTGTTACAAGGGTTCCTTGCCTTATAGGGCTGCTGTATGGCTCCATAGTTCTGTGTAAGTGGGAGCGCAGGGCCCAGAGGGCCTGCGCTCCCACATACACATATCATTATGCACAAATGGGCAGCTTGCTGGGAGCGTGGGCCCCCCCCACCAACACATACCACTTACTACTTACTGTATATTACACTTTTCCAAAAAGAAAGGAAATTCTTTGCAAAAAACTTTGTTAATGCATCAGTTAGCATTGTTTCCACAGCAACAAAAGAGTGGAAATTCAATGTTAGGGTTACCACCCCACCACCCCACCCCAACGCCCCATCCTCAAAACCCTTATTCCGCATTCCACACACACACACACACACACACACACACACACAAGACACATGCAAGATTGTTAGAGACTATATGAGTCAGTCACATCTGTAAGCACAATAATCACTACACTGCACTCACTTCACATAACACTATGTAATGAAAAAACAAATACAGTATAATCGACTCTATACTGCCAGCACAGTATGATGACACATTATAGCTGGTATATCTTTTTCATATAGTGAAACTTAGGCTGTACAAATTTTCTAAATATTGATTTTTATGTGTCATAATTCAACAAGTGGCTCGCTGCAAGTATCGCTGCATGTGGTAGCAGGAAAGATAGAGCTGACTCATACATAATACTTTTCAGATACTGCTCAGGTATGAAACTAGTACCATTACATGTTATTATACTGCTGCGTTACCTGGAAATACTCATTAGCAGCATGTTATGGTTAGCTTTGATTGTTACAACTGTTGCTGTCACATGTTGCTTGTAAACTATACTACAAAACATTACTTTTATTATTACCACCATTTGCTATTAGGATTGACTCACTCTAGCAGGAAAATATATGCAAGCATACACTGTTGCTACGGTTATCCAAACTCTTATTTCCAATATAGCTATCTATAGATAACATACTGTGTGTTTCATAATTTGTTAACAACTGAAATATAGGCATCTGCTTAAATCTTGTTATTGATGTCTGTAACAGAAAAATACTTACTGTGGGCCATCTCCCATGGTTGCCCAGCATGCGTATGTACCCCCAAGGTACTGTGATGGCAGCATAACTCATACAGTAGGTGGACCATGATGATTGATGTGTCTTTTAGTATGTTTAGAGAGTTATGTTACTTCTGTTACCTGATCCTGATTGTCTCTGATTGGTTGTATTGCCTTGGCCCTTCCCCTGCTTGCATGTGTGTGTGGGGTGGGGTTGGGGGAATGCAGAGTCAGGGTTTTGAGAATGTGGGCATGGGGGTGGGGGGTTGGGTGGTAACCCTAATGTTGAATTTCCACACTTTTGTCACTGTGGAAACAACCCTAACTGATGCATTAATGAAGTTTTTTTGCAAAGAATATATATATACTGTATATTAGACTGCTAATATCACATTTGTCAGTAGATGTCATTATATACCACATATATGTATTTCTAGCTAATACATTAGGTTTCTGGCTAAACAGTAGGTTCCTGACTAGGCCCTAACATAACAAATCTGTCAGTGCAATAGTAAACAGTTAGTACATAGTGTTATCCCTTGTTTGTCATGATAGAAGTGATGGTCATCATATGGGATGGCAGGGCACCCCTCTTAAGTGTAAGCTGTGTCCTCTGGTTCTGTTGCCCTTAAGAAGCTGAACACGTTTGCCATGGTCCATCTTTTCTAATCCCTTTAAAATTAAAAAAAAGACATTATAATGCACCATTATCTTCTGTCTCCATGGGAAAACACATCTACTGTAGCCCAGCCTGTCTTGACTTTCCCAATAACTTAACCTCTCTGTGACAGAGTGACCTCTGTCATGGAAGGGTGCCCTGGTATTTTCACCCATACCCCCAAGCAGTAACTACAAACTGCTACTAAAAGCTGTTATTTAAATATTACTAGGTTATAGACAGCTTCCTCTCTCTATTTAGTGTGCTATCATGGTTCCATTGGAAGTCCCCTCTCCTTAAAGTAAGCATACTAAAGAATAGTAATGGCAACATAGGCTAGAATATATTAGAAGCCAGATATGCAAGGAGTTGCCAGGTGAGACAGTTATGCCGAGTGGTATTTGCCCCACTGTCCTGTACCCTCTGAACGGCTGCTGGCAGTATGTAATAAAGTACTGCTAGCCACAGTGGGCTACAAATACATGGACAGCTGATTTAGGCTGCTGGTACAGAAATAAAAAGGGATTAGGATGCATCTAGAATAAATAGAATAATATGCATGGAATGGCCTTCCGGAGGAGGTTGTGGAGTCAAAAACAGTGGTTGAATTCAAGCATGCATGGGACAGTCATAAGGCAATTCTAGGGGGTAGGGGTAGGAAGAAGTAGGCTGCTGGTTAACTAGGATCTGCAGCTTATCCATTAGGTAGGGAAATGGGCAGACTGGGTGGGCCAAGGGGTCCTTATCTGCCGTCAAATTCTATGTTTCTATGCCGCTATGATAAAGTGAGGAGCATGTTGTACTGTTTATTAGATGTCCAGAGAGAGAGAGAAAGAAAGAAATTGTTTTAAATTGGGAACACTCTCGCTCCCTCTCATCATGCTGTCACCGGAGCAGAGTTAGCTCCGTAACAGCTGTTTTTGAAGAAAGATAGCACCAGTATTGGAATTAAGTTTTTCTGGTTGCAAGGTGTGACTCAGGAATAAAACTAAGATCGGAGCAGGATGCTCCAATAGGGAAAGAAGCGTTCCTCGTTCGGAGCAGAAAGAAAGAGAAAAAAAACCCGCAGTGAGGGAGAGAGAGGTGATGTTGAAATAGGAGCATGTTCGCTCCTGAAAATCTCTCTCTCTCTCTCGCTGTTGCAATAAGAAAAAGGGGGACAGTCAGGCATCTTGCGGAGCGGGGGCTGAACCCTGTTTCGATTAAGAATTCCCACCCAGAGCTCCGGTGCTAGAAAGCGAGTGGCAAGCTGTCAATAGGTAAAGACAGCTGCCAACTTTAAAAACAAAAAGAAATGAGCCACATTAGAAAAGACAAGAGAGAGAGATGGTGCTAAAAGTAAAATAGGAGCATGCATGTTCCTAAACACGCTCTCTCTCTCTTTCTCTCTTTCCCTCACTGGTGCCCCTGAATGCAGAATAGCCCCACTGCAAGCACAGCTGAGCTCAGGCTCCACTGCTGCAGAATGCAGCTCCTTTTAAAATAAATCATATCCTCTATGCGACTAGAGAATGAAAATCCAGGACCAGAGTGGGATGCTCCGTTTGCTGTAAAAACGCTCCTTATTCGGAGCAAAATTGGAAACTGTGCTTCAGAGAAAAAAAAAGTACGCTCCGAAGCTCTAAAATATTATTGCATGTTGTGATGATGCCTTTACTAGCTAGGAACACTCCAGGGATAGAGGGACTGGGGTTTTCATAGGAAATAAAAATGAGCTCGCTATGTTAAGGAGAGCCATGTCACTCCTCATAGTGCAGGAAGGAAGAAAGGGAAAGTATCAGCCGGTGGCTCGAGATTTCAGCCGACAGCTTGACATTTCAGGGGTCACTTTCCAGCCAAAGGTGTCTGCAAACAAATACAGACAGACAAAACCTCAAAGCATCTCAGGGGGGCTGATAAAAAGGTTAGAACCAGGAACAACCCTAAATGGAGGGTTTAAAAAAATATTTGAATTAGTCAAAATAAGGGCTAGAGAAAACCCCAATGTAGGGATATGGACAAAAGGAAACATTTTACTGACTGCTTTAGCTTGTAGCCATGGGACTAAATAAGAAGCATAAACAAGTGACAGTAATTTCCTCAAAAGATTATCTGCTTATAAATTATAGTAGCAGGACTACAGCATATTATTTAATCTATATTATTATGTATAAAGAGGTTCCTTTATCTGTGATACTATAGAGGTGTTGCTATAGGGCTGGCAGGCCACAGACTGTTTCTATGGGCTTCCCCATAGTGATGTCACTATTAAGAGGCGAGGCTTATCCCTATTAATACTAATTAAAGTTGTAGAAACTGTTTTTATGCCTTTAGTTCAAGGCTGTGGTAGCACATTGCATATCTCTTATTCATATATGTATAGTGTATGGTTGGGGATGTTGATTGATGGTAAAAAGGGAACCGAAGATATGTTTATTACGCAAATTAGAAAAGGGACAGATCACATGATTTGTGATGTCACTCCCAGAATTATGTAAAAAGCTATCACCAAGGGTGTTATGGAGATCTAGAGACTGAGAGGTCCATAGAGGGAGTCAGTCTAGCACTGACCAGTGCGAGAGAAGGGTCAGTCTCCTAACTGACTGAAAGGAGCTATTGCGGGGCATCAGATTGATCTTTTCCAAGGCAACTGATGTTGGATTGATTTAAAGGAATAGCATATGAAGTAATACCTGACTTTTATTTTCTGTTAATTTTATCATTTTAAGAAAAATAAAATGATGAGTGCCAGCTAGGTGCTTTTTATGTACCCAATCTCAGTGTCTGCCTAAGTGATTACCCTGAAATCCCAACCCCGCTACACTCGCCAACCACTAAATTATTTTAACTGTTCTCCTCTGTACAGTCTGAGTTGCAACAAATCCTTTTTATACTGCAATGGCCAGAACTGCATAGAGTATCCACATGCATTTTTTATAGTGATTCATAAAGGGGCCAGGTCACATCACATTCACTACATATGCCGCTTTTAAAAACTTAGTCCCTCTGAGGTGGTGATTTTGTATCAGTGTTAAGCAGTGGAATGTTCGGCCTTCTGAAAGAACTATTAGAAGTGAGTAGTTAATACAGTCCAGCATTTGATTTGCCTTATCCACTGATGTTACACATTGCTGTGACCACTTCAGCTTCTGACTAATAATCAACCCTAGGTCTTTCTCATGGTCTACATAGAAACATAGAATTTGATGGCAGATAAAGACCGCTTGGCCCACCTAGTCTGCCCATTTCCCTACCTACTGGATAAGCTGCAGATCCTAGTTAACCAGCAGCCTACTTCTTCCTACCCCCACTCCCTAGAATGGCCTTATGACTGTCACATGCATGCTTGAATTCCACCACTGTTTTTGACTCCACAACCTTCTCCGGAAGGCCGCTCCATGCATCCACAACCTCTCGTGAAAAAATACTCTTTAATTACCCCTGAGCTGCTTCCATCTTCAAATTGTGCCCCTTGTTCTTGCAGTAATTTTTTGAAAGATGCTACCTCTTGGACCTTGTTGATTCCCTTGAGGTACTTGAACGTTTCTATCATGTCCCCTCTCCTCCTTTCCTCGAGGCTATACATATTAAGCTCCTTTAGTCTCTCTTCATATGTCTTCCGTGCAGACCCTTCACCATTTTAGTTGCCCTCCTCTGGACAGCTTCCATCCTGTCTATGTCTTTGCAGGATTGGGTCTCCAGAACTGCACGCAGTACTCCAGATGGGGTCTGACCAACTGTCTGTACAGAGGATAATAACTTCCTGTTTTCTACTGGTGATGCTCTCCCTATGCATCCCAGTATCCCCCAGCCTCCTTGCTGCCCTCTCACATTGCTTGCCCACCTTTAGGTCATCTGATATGACTACCCCCAGGTCCCTTTCCATTTTTGTTGTTAGTATCTCACCCCCATTGTGTACTCTTCCCCTGGGTTTTTGTTTCCCAGGTGCATTACCTTGCACTTCTTAGCATTGAATCTAAGCTGCCATACATTTGACCATTCCTCTAACCTTGCCAAGTCCCTTCTCATCCTTTCCACCCCACCTTGTGCATCAACTCTGTTGCAGATCTTTGTGTCATCTGCAAAGAGACATACTTTTCCTTCCAGCCCCTCTGCAACGTTGCTTATAAAGACAGTGAAGAGGACCAGTTCTAATACTGAACCCTGCGGTACCCGACTAGTAACCCCCCTTTCTTCTGAGTGGACTCCATTTACTATTACTCTCTGTGTTCTATCCTCCAGCCAATTCTTTATCCAGGCTGTCATCTTGGGACCCACTCCCAGGCTGGCTAACTTGTATATTAATCTTGTGTGGGACTGTGTCAAACGCCTTGCTAAAGTCTCGGTGGGCCATGTCCACAGCCCCTCCCTGATCTACTACTTTGGTCACCCAGTCAAAGAAATCTATCAGATTTGTCTGGCATGACCTCCCTTAGTGATTCCATGTTGACTCTCCTTTAAAAGTGTTAGGAAACAGTTTTTACACCTCTCTTTCTTTTGGTGTGTATCCAATATTCTGATATGTTTTGAGCTTTGTGTTAAAGTAATAATTTAATTCGTTGGCTTTTGTAAGTCTCTCTCTCTCTCTCTCTCTCTCTCTCCATATGGCCTGATCCTTCTATGACATTAATAACACCATTCCAGGCCATCCAGTAGCAAGGCATGAAATGGTGTAACTGATGTCATGGAATGTCTTAGACATATGAAAAGAAAGAGTAGTAGCTGGTGAGGAGAGTGGAATTCTGTGTAGAGCTGATTGCACCCAAAGCTAGGTTATTTATGTATCAAAAATTGCTCAAAGCATATCGGAATACATATCGGGCATGAAAAGGAAAATGGGAGGGCAGGTAACTGTGTAAAAGTCACTTACTATCACATTTAACAAACAAAACCATCCAGATGCTCTTAAATAACCATCTACAGCATTTTCTACACAATGTGGATTAGGTAGGTTAGTCCTACAGTTATCTGGCTTACTTCTAATTCCCCATTTTAAATAGATGAGCCACATTTTTCTTCCTCCAGACCCCAGGTACGTCTTCTGGAAAATCCTTGCACGAGTAACCAGTATTTGATCCTTTAGCTCCTTGAAAATCCCTGGAAGCATGCCATCCAGTTCATGCAATTTATTCTCTGCAATAACAGATGCAAGTAATGAATAAGTAACAAGAACAGATGATTTCTATGGAACAATGATCTTCTTGTCATGCACATGTCCTTAATTAAAAACAAAGGGAAGAGAAATACATAATATTGGTGAAAATAAACTGAATTATGTCTAAATATGGTATTATTTTTTTCAGAGGTGTCATTAGCTGTTTGAAACTTCAAGTGTCAGTTAAGATTAAGCTTCTTCCAACAACGTATTCAGTCTTGCACTTTACTGTTATTATTTTATGGAATAAAAATAGTTGGGAGGGCAAAGCATGTATCTGTGTGTGAATATAAAGTATTGGACACAAGATTTACAAATCAAAATGTTTCACCTTGTCTACAGAATAAATAAACAGCGCCTGAATAAGGTTTTAAGCAACTGTGCCAGATATTAAGCCTAAGAGGAGATGTTGAATGAGGTCAGTAAGCTACATGTATAGCCTCAGGAAAAGCTATGTTCTTAAGCATACAGAATAATTTATTATATAATAACTGCATTGTAAACTCTGGGAAATATGCTGTTAAAGAACCTCTGATGTCTCAAGGTAAACTTTGGGGAAAAAAACTAATATGCTGGCACCTCAGCTTGTATTTCACGCAGTGCATGTTCTATACTTACTTTCTGCCTTTTTCTTTAAAACTATGGACATACAAGGAAAGCTGGATCACTGTCTCCTAGATTTTATCTGCTCTGGCTTCCCATCTGCATCAGCCATCATACTCCTCCACTCATAACATCATAGTAATTTCTACTGCAGTAGGATGTGATGGCATTGGCAGATAATTTTGATGTCAGGTATAGACAAGCAGCCACATCACATGTTGCCTAAGAGACTATAATCTTATTTTCTTATTAATATACAAAGTTATAAGGACAAAGGGGAAGCTATATATAGAAAATAAATGGATGTCAAAAGACCTTAGGCTAGATTCACAAAGAGCACTGCAGGGCTTACACCAAGCCCTGTGTCAAATGTGTGTGGTGGCACAGCTGCAATGACAGCTCTGACACACACTGCACCCAATTCAAGATGATCGGGGGCATTTACAACAGTTCACCTGCATTATGATAGGTTGCACCCTATTTGAGGCAAGCACCATAAAAAGGGTGCCCAAAACTGCCACAAGCTAAACCAGAAAAAGCTGATCTAACTTGTGGCAATCAGCGCACAGGATTGAGAATCCTGACTGACAGCTAGGGAATGCCGCAAGCCCCGTGCACCATGTTTGGCATAGCCGGGTCTATGCATTCTCGGCCCTTTGAGAATCCAGACCCTTATGCCAGCAAGCTCAACGAGATTCACTCACACCATCTTTTCACAGACCTCCAACCTAGTTCTCCGCTTCTGTGTCCTGCTCCCCCACTCACCCATCGGTATACTTGGCATGCTCCAGAGAAATGGACCCATAAGCCCAGTCACCAGTCCCTGTGGATCAATCCAAGGCCAGTTGCTTGGAACTCAGGTGGAATGTGGATGTAGTATCATTTTTCTCTTGTTGCTCTATCACTTCCCAGTGTTTAGAATCCTTATTTAGCTCAGGTTCTCTCTTTAATAGGACGGTTACCTCGGAGGGCCATAAAATACCCCTCTCACAATGCACAGACAGCCAGGTATAGCTTAATACATAGTGCAGTTTATTAAAAAGATATATGCCAAAATAAACAAGGTTGAACAGTGCAATCAAGAAAACATATGAAAATAAAGTTTTTAAACAGTAAATGCAAGTACTTAAATGTAGACTGATTTAGGTTAAAACTTAGAGGTAGTAATTATACATTAGCAAATAGGAAATGTGTGACTATTTCTTATCTGTTTCTTATCACTGAACCTTAGACTAAAGAACCTTCTCACCATCCATTAACTCTGAATCGGACTGCCCGTGTCAGTGCTAATTCCCTTCTATTTACTCTGTAGAATAACCTGCCAGTTCAGATGTTCTCCCCCTCAAAGACCTAAGCAGCCCTTAGAGCAGTTCATTTTATTTGCAAAGATCAAAGGAAAGGTCTTTTGTAAATGGGTGTTTACTCACTTGATAAAGGTGATTGTGTTAGTTGATATCCAAGGCACTCCAGACATTACATCATGGGTTATAGCCTACCTGATAGGCTAATGATGCACATGTGACCCAGGATCAAATTTTGCAGTATACCTTGGTCCCAGGTGTCTTTGCCCCTCGGTTCAATTTTTCCAAAGCTGAAACAAGGTTAGTTACACAAAACATACGATATTGAACCATACACAAGAAATAAACTGCACTGAGAATGACTGGTGCTTTGACAAATACATCAATACTAAAAGAAAAAAGTCAGCACCCAGTCCAGGCCATGTATATTCAAATAGAATTTATTAACAAAAATGCATCAGTGTAAAAAAATACTGGCTCGCCATGGCAATATGCCACAAGGCAAAAATCATCTTATGTTTCGCTTAGCTAAACTCCAAGCTCAGGGTCACATAGTATGCAAGTGGGGGGCTGTGAGATTCAAACCCAGGTCTCCAGATTTGCAGCTCAGAGCCTTAAACCACTGCACTATAATGCCACCCTAAATGTGGTTTTGTTATTGCTCTTACTGAAGTCCTTGCCTTCCTCCTTCTGCTTTAAGTATTCCTGAAGATACTCCCGGAAGACATGTTTACCATTTAAGGGTAGATTCTGCAGCAGACTCTTTATTGATTCATTATCGGCTTCCCACAGTTTTAACCATAACACCCTCCTGGCCCTGTTTGTCAGAGCCGCAGCCCTCGCCTTCAGTTTAAGAGTGTCCACTGCCATATCCACCAAATATCTGGCTGTGTCCAGAGAACATTCTATCAGTTCAGTGTCCCTTGATTTTGGATCTGCTTTCTCTAGCAGTTCCTCCAACCATTGGATCTGTGCCCTGGCCACGTAGACTGCTGTTGTGGCAGACCTTGCTGCCCTACCTGTGATTTCAAACAATTCTGTCAACATATCCTCCACCTTTCTGTTGGTGGGGTCTTTTAGAGAGACAGTACCACAGGGGAGGACTGTCTTCTTACTAAGGGCAGCAATTTGTGGATCAATCATCAGAGCCATGCACCACATGCACCATGTGTTCACCTTATCTTCCTAGATAGGGTACATCCTATCCAGGTTCCTCTTTTTAGACATGTGTCCTGGCTCTGAAGATTCCCACTCCTTGACAAAGATATTATCAATGGCTAGGCACACTGGGAAGGTTTCCTTAACAATCAGTTTTGTTGGATCATAGGGTCAAGCTTAGATTCTGCTTTAGCTGGTTCTACCTCAAAGCCAATAGTGTTTTTTATTGCTTTCATGAGTCCTTGAATTAGATTGAAGGAGCATAGCTTAGAGGTAAGAGAGGGGATAGACTGACTGGTGTCCATCTCGTCCTTATCGGAGGCTGGCTCTTCCTCATCATCTGGGAGCTCCTCGTCCCCATGACCCTCATCTGGTCATGGCAATGGGGTGTCTGGAACTGGATCATCCTTCTCAATGTGGTCATCAGGAGAGGGAATGGGTTCAGGTCATGGGGCTGGGGGCACAGGTGTCTTTATCTGCGTTATTGCCTTCAGCTTTTCCATGATCTTAAGCATGACATTTTGTTGATTCTCCATCATTGCCACTGTGGTGTGTTGATTATGGAGAAGAAGTGCCTCCGGGTTGACCCAATTAGCCCCACTGGTTCCTGGGTTGCTCAGATCCAAGGATGGGTACCGTTCAAGGGAAAAGTCATCCTTGTCAAGTAGACATGCTGGGCACTGCGGCCCCGAGTTGTGAGGCAACAGTGTGGTACTGCAGGTAGTGCATTTCTTGACCTATACCATCTGGGGAGATAAAAGGGGAGAGACAAGAGGGGACAAGATTAGGGTCTGGCCAAGGTGAGCATCCAGGTAGGTGGAGATAAGAAAAAAAAAACACCTGGAAGCTCCATCTACAATAACTGGACAATAGTCTGAAAAGGAGCTGTAGCCAGGCAAACTTCTGAAAGCATCTGAACAGACTGAGAAAAGGCTAGAGGATTCCAGGACACTCATTGCTTGCCATGCAAGTAGCCAGCAGTTACATTGCCTTTCCAGAATATCACATTTCAACTTAGGAATGTAGAGAGTCTGATCTCTTAATACCCGACCCCCCCCCCTGCTGAAACATGGTCAGAGTGAGCAGGAGAAATAACACTCTTGATCCACTGTGTGAGGAGACTGAGACTGTATTATTGGCTGCAGCAGTTCACTCTCGATCTGCTGTGTGAGGAGACTGAGACTGTATTATTGGCAGCTGCAGCTCACTCTCAATCCGCTGCGTGATGTGATCAAGGTTGAGTAAAATGGCTGCTCTGGCACCCTGCCTTAGTGGTAAGGGTTCCAAAATGGAGACCAACAAGCAAGAATCTTGGGCAGCCGAACTACCAAAATGGCTGCTCCAGAAGAACTACAAACATGGCGCCCCCTGAGTATGGTGGAAGCCTTATCAGGAAAAGCCACCATGGTGCTGCAAGGGACTAGCGCTCTTTAAAAGGACTAAATGTGTGGTGGCAAGAGCAGGGCAGCAGGGTTGTGACTGCTAGATAGGGGCCGGTAACCCTGGTGTACAGGAGCACTGGTGAGGTGGGTGCATCAGGCCGACTCCACTTGGGAAGGGAGTCAGGCACAAAGAAGGGTGAGGTTACAGGCATTCCCCCTTTCCACTGACAGGTGGCCACAAGCAGAGACCAAGGGAGGCACTATTCACTGGGTGGGGGGGTCCCAAAGTGCATTCGGCCCCGCTCAAGAGGAAGGACAAATGCACCACACTGGAAGAAGGAGAGGCAGGCGCAACCTGCACCATCAGAGGTGGCTCTGCCTGGGTGAACTCCATGCCGCTGGCTCACTAGGTAGGGATACAGTGGATAATAGGATGATCGCCGGACTGGGAAGGAGGAGGAATTAATTGTTTCAAGGAGCAGCACTCTTTCGAGTCAACTAACAAAACAGCAGGTTGTAGACATGGGAAAAAAGGAGGGGGGAGGGTGGCCCATACTTGCATCTCAGCACATTTATATTACTATTAGGCTTACAATGGGCTCCCCAATAGTCAAACACAGTTTGGGCTCTCTTGGATCCCTCAGCAACAGCTACGATCTGCAAAAACAGTTCCAGAGCTCTATCCACTCTGGGCACAAGGCAGGCAGGGCAAGGTGCAAACTGAAGAACTAGCTTTTATCAAACAGTCACTTTCAGCAAGTTGGCCCAGATTGATTAAGTTTGCTTTCTCTCTTGCACCCAGGGGAGGGGTACAAGAGTACTTACTCAGGTTCCTCACGGACGATCCCTGCTATAAAAGGCTCCTGATGGTCTTCAGTTCTTTCACAACTGAGGTCTTTTTCAGCTCTCTCACAGCTGCTTGATGTCATCTGGTTTCGGTCCACATCTTTCCCTAATGTGGAAGGGAGGGCAAGCACCTGAAAGATATTCTGGTAACCTCCAGGCTAGCAGTTTAACAAACTAGATTACTGTTACACATTTAACTAAATAAACAAGGCACACCATCTCTAGGCTAGAAAGGATTAACTGGATCTCCAGGCTTGGCAGCATGGCTAAGGGCCTGAGCACCCAACCCTGTGGAGCGGGGCTCCTGCTTGAAAATCTTTCTCTCAATCTCCCTCTCAAATCTGGATCTGGAATCTAGCAAAATGCTGGAAAACAGTCTCTTATAGGGCTCTCCTGAGGCCTTTGACTGGCTGAAGCTTTTGGTTGCATGGCCCCCCCATTGGCTGCAAGGCCTGTCAGTCACAAAAACGAATAATGCATGAACCTCACTTGATGCACTGTTGGTCTGCTATTTTGGTGCCTAGAATTAGGTCCCTGAAGTCCCCATGAGCACTTAGCATTTACCCATGAGCTTTTGTGAATGTCCCATAAGTCCTGGCTTTGTTATCCTGGCTTTCCGAGTGGCTGATGCTACTTGTAATGGCTATTGAAATATACTGTCCATTAGCAGATTAAGTACAGTCCTGAATCAAAGTCCTGGTGCAGCCAGAATAAAGTAATTATTTGCCCCAGTGCCCCACAGTCCATTAGCCCTGTTAGTGTTCTTGCTGTCACTTCACAGAGTGCACAAATTGCTCAGTCCATTTTCCTATCACTGCTGCCGATATTTTAGCTCCCTAACATGCAGCAGCAGACAGGCTGTTTCTCTGAGTCCCAACATTTTACTGGTGCAGCCAGAAGTAGAGCATTCATTTTATTTTAAACACTCCCCCCCCCCAGCAACAATCCCCCAACATACAGCAGTTACAACATTTATTTTACATTTCTTTTCTTCTGGCTGCAGTCCAGAACAAGCTGCCCCAAGGACAGCTAGACCATCATGAATATTTAAATGTGACCAGGGCTCCGGCTCATTAATATTCATGAGCCCCGATCAAAACTCCCTTTTGGCTCTCTCTTAATTTCAAAGGGAGCAGCCGCTAAGGGCCCTGTCTGTGGTCAATGGGTCCCAGTTAGCTGATGGGGATCCCAGGACCAATGGAACATTCTCCAGATCAACTGCAAACACAGATCAAAGGCACCGCTCGTGCCCATGTGATCCCTACTGCCGCGAGGGCATGCTTCATAGCGGGAGATTACGGCTGGACTTCTTGAGCCCCAGAGGGCTGGATTTACACTTCAGGCAGGTAGGGGCACCAGACAAGGGCAGAAGAGGACCAAAGGACAAAAAAAATTATAGGCTGGATTCAGGAGGCACCCTGGAAGAGAGGAGGAACAAGGGCTGCATGGTGACAAGTAAGCCTCCATTCGACAAGGGGGTTACACATGCCTTTACTGGGGAAGTTCCCCCTTGTTCCAAAGAAATAAAGACAAGCTTCTTCATAGGAATCAATTGTGATTCAAAAACCAAGCATAAGACAGACATACAAACAGCTGGTTACAAACTTTCCAAGCAGTTGAAAAACATTACTTAAAGAACTAGCGCAAGATCAACGCCTTATAAACTATAAGGAGAGGGAGCTCCCTCCCCCAGTTTATTACAAAGCTAACAAGCTGCAATTCAATGATAGTTTAACTTAATCAGTGCTCAAGTAATCAAATGAAATAATCAAACAAAATAATCACTTTCCACAGAAAGAAAACAGGTAGACCAGAAAACAAGCATAGGTACAAAGGCACTGGGGCCTACCTTAGATTCACAAGTAATCAGACAGGGACTCCTGTTGTGCTGTAGCCTTCAGATGCACAAAAAGAACTGAAGGACAGGTACTCCTGGGACCAAGGTATACTACAAAATTTGATCCTGGGTCATATGTGCATCACTAGCCAATCAGGTGGGCAATAACCCATGATGTAATGCCTGGAGTGCCATGGATATTCAACATAACACAATTATGGTTGTGTTTAAAGTATGAAAAGTTGTCTACAGGCTTCTTTTCCCAGCCCCCACCCCACTCCACCGACCACCCCTGTGAGGCAACAGCACCTTGCTTTTGGCCTAGGAAACTCTTGTAAATTCAAAGAGCCAAAAACTATAGCACATGTGACCTTCGGTACAATTCACACTTTAAACTATTCTTCTGGCTGGAGAGAGCAGGCCACTGAATACAGCATCTAAACCAAGACATATGATTGGAACTTATTTTTCTGAATAAAAAGGTTGCACATATATGTCACAATGAAACATAAGTGAACACTTGCCTAAATATTTTATTTTGTCAAAGCCCCTTCCCCCATCCCCCAAGATGTGATGAGCTCTTTAAATCTCAGGTTACATCTCATAAGTACCACTTATAAACCCAGCCACAAGTACAAATTTCGATGACAGGTTATACTACTATTTCAGGTTTCTTTGCATTCATTAGATGGTAGTGGTAACACACTTTGTATGTAATTTGAGAGCAATGCCCAGAAGCTTCAGAATTCTAGTATCTGCTGTAACACACATACAATCAATCAATATTTTATTGTTTTTAGCTTGAAAAGCTTTCAAGGGAGAATTTATCATACACAGAATAGATAAGCAAAAAGTCAAAGTTAAAACTGAAAATCACAGTATTAACAACTGCAGTATCATACATAAAATACAATTTCACAGCATTCCCCTATCAATATTGCACAACCTATGTTTTAATCTTATGTCATATTGTTTATAGCAAGTAATTTATTTTTAATTTTATAAATTGCACTAAAATACTTTGCTAGCCTGATCAATGACCATTCATCAACAGTGTTCATTAAAATAAGTGTTAGCAAGTCCTCATTAGTAGGATACAATTAATTTATAAATGGTCCAAGCCAGTACAGTGTGTCTTTGGTATACCAGGTACATTTCCAAAGTACATGTATTAAATCTTCCCTTTCAGCCATTGAACAAGTACAGGCTTCTAAGTCCTTAGATAGTTTAAGATGTCTAACTTGTAGAACGTTACTTGGGAACTGTTCAGATCTATAGAGTATAAAAAGGCTCCTATGTTCTGAGTCACCCAAAATACTCAAGTACGGTCTGAATAATAATTCTTAGTTACCCATTCAGAATAGGCCGAACCCCTTATTTTAGCTAGGTTAACTTGACTCCAGTGATTAATAATTCTTTTGGTTATAAATTTGTTATATTTTGCACTAATCATTATACCTTTATCAATGTAGTTCTTCAAAAATATAAGCATGTACTTGTTCAAAAAAAGTTACTAAGAGGGTGTACCAATAAGAACCTCTGTAATCTAATTTATACCAAAACTGTTTTTCTTCAAGACAGTAATATGCAAAAGAGTCTTTTGGCAGTTTAACCAGTCTAAGCCAAAACAGTATTTTCCTCGTATCAATAATTGCATTGAGTTCAGGGATACCTAGCTCAGCTCTTAAGTACAGTATGCTGCTGGGCAGGACTGTCCAAGTCCCACACACTTCCTCATTATTGTATCTTGTTAACTGGAGAGGTTAAAGTACCTAGTTTTTTACTAGCCCAGACCTCAGAGCCATAGAGTGCCTGCATATTATACTTAGTACTGAAGGTAACACCTAAGTATAACTGTCTGCCTTCTCTATTTCTTTACTGCCCAGGTACCATTTCCCTCGGGCTCTGAGCTTTTCTCCAAAGATCACCACTTTAGTTTTATTGATATTTATATTCAATTTTAAATTCTGAGACCTTTCATCCAAAAAATCTAATTTTTTTTTGTAATCCTTTTTTGGATAATGAAAACACAACAATATTATCTGCATACACTAATGCCACACAGGTATGGTGCAAGATATTAGGAGACTCTGATGGAAGATTATTTAAGTCATTCAATAGACTATTCAAATATAAAAAAGATAGTAGGCATACTCTTCTATTAGTTCCAAATGGTGCTGATAAGGGAATTCAATCAAACTGAGGCCTTCGTCTGTGAATATATCGAGCACAAAATGTTTATGAAACTGGCAGTTATTCCTCTGGCAGATAATGTTTCCCATAATATGGGTCTAGATTTAGAATCAAATGTGAGAGAATAATCAATAGATACTGTCTATATAGCCTGCTTTAGTAGGTAAACACTCTTGTATACATTTATTAAAAAAGGCTGTCAAAAGTCTTGCCCATATAATCGGTTGACAAAGAAAGACTTCGGCAGGTATTCCACTGGGGCCTGGGACTTTGTTTGTTTTCAAAAAGTTTATTGCCAGGAACTTTCTCAAATAGAATGACTATTGCATTAGGAATTATACCTGAACAATTATGTACAGGGTCTGTAACAGTGGGTAGCCAATAGATATTACTAAAAAACTCTATCCACTTTTGCTCTTGAATATATGTATCAATTTTAAATGTACACCTATTTAACACACACAGTAGAAACATAAATAGAAACATACACTATGGTGGCAGAAAAACCCAGAGGTCCATCCAGTCAGCCCATATTCCCTATAATCCATGGAGCCTTCCCTGGAACGTATGGTTTCTCCAGGGTACTAACCATAGAAACATAGAAGTTGACAGGAGATAAGGACCGCAGGGCCCATCCAGTCAGCCCATTTCTTTTTCTACCTTATGAATGTGCCATCGGCCTTTGCTCTGTCAATGGCTTATCTATTTATACTCATCTGTATTGCTCCCTTATGCCTATCCCATGCCTGTTTGAAGCCCTGCACTGTATTCATATCCAACACTTCCTGAGGTAGTCCGTTCCATGCATCCACCACCCTTTCTGTGAAAAATAACTTCCTCACATTACCCCTTAATCGGTCTCCCTCTAATGTCATGCTGTGTCCTCTTGTCCTGCTATTTTTCTTATATTGAAACAAGTTAGACTCTTTTACCTTGTTAATGCCCTTAAGGTGTTTGAATGTTTCGATCATATCACCTCTCTCCCTCCTTTGCTCTAGGGTATACATACTGAGCTCCGTTAATCTGTCCTCATATGTTTTCTGATGCAGTCCCTGCACCATTTTGGTTGCCCTTCTCTGGACTGCCTCAATTTGGCTAATGTCCTTGTGAAGGTGTGGCCTCCAGTACTGCATGCAATACTCCAGATGGGGCCTAACCAGTGTCTTGTAAAGAGGGATTATTACCTCCCTCTTACGACTTGTGATACCCCTACTAATACATCCCAACATCCCCGTAGCCTTACCTACTGCTTTAGTGGTCTGCTTGGATGATTTCAGGTCATCTGTGATGATGGTGCCCAAGTCTCTTTCTTCCCTTATGACTGCCAGCAACTCCCCTCCCAGCCTATAGGTGGCTTCAGGGTTTCTCCTAGGTGCGTGATCTTGCACTTTTGCATTAAACCCCAGTTGCCACTCTTCCAACTATTTTTCAGTTTATCCAGATCTCTTCTCATTCTTCCCACCCATCTGGATCATCTACTCTGTTGCAGATCTTCGTGTCATCTGCAAACAAACAAACCTTACCCTCCAGTCCATTTGCAATGTCACTGATGAAGATACTGAAGAGGACTGGCCCCAGGACTAATCCCTGAGGTACCCCACTTGTGACTTGCATCTCTTCTGACTGTATACTGTTTACCACCACTCTCTGTTTTCTGCCCGTCAACCAGTTTGCCACCCAGCTGACCAACTTCTGACCCACCCCGAGCCTACCCAGCTTATTAATCAATCTTCATTGTGGAACAGTATCGAAAGCTTTGCTGAAGTCAAGGTCAGTGACATCAACTGTTCCCCCTAGGTCCACCTCTCTGGTTACCCAGTCAAAGAAATCTATTTTATTTATTGAAATTGTTTCACCAGGAAAAGCATACTAAGCAAGAACTGCTCGTCTCCCGGTGTGACCTGGGGGGAGGGGTACAGTGGGGAAGAGGACAAGGGTAGAACAGGTCCTGACATATATACATACAATTACAATAGAGTTGAACACATTTGACAGAAATAGATGGCCGTAGATGACAATTTACCCTTACTTATAGTATAGTAGCAATTACATGGGGAAGTCATGCTTTATACCTTGAAAACATATAATTAGACAATACAGCTGCATATGTTTGACAGGAATAGGTGAGCGTGGATTAATATACTGTATATACCTTAATAGTCGAGAGTAACAGTTACAGTGAGGAAATCCTGCTAAGGTAGTGGGTTGTGGTATATAATGAGATGGGGTAAGTGCAAGTTAACTAGCTCAAAAGTTGGGATCAAGTGCAGTACTTGGGTGTGGTTAGTGAAGTAGCACTATTGGGCCTACTGGGAGAAGAAGTATAGGAGTGTCTGAGGTAGAATAGATTGGAGAGTTAGCTGCAGGAGCAGTTTACTGAGCAGTGGTTGGCAAGGGCATAGCATAGTGAGCGGACAGAAGAAGAGTGGCGAATTTCAGAGGGGGAAAGAGTTCCAGAGTTGAGGGAAGCGGTGAGAGAAGACAGCCTGGCCGACTTGGGTCCGACGTCTGGGGACTAACAGAAGCCAGGAGTCTAGGGACCTCAGAGCATAGGTGGGTGCCAGAGGGGGCAATAGTATGGAGGTCAGGTACACTGGGAGGGTACCAAACCAGTTCTTCGAGATAAACTTGGCACAGTGTATTTGGTGGCAATTCTCAACGGAGGGGAGAGCAAGGGAGTGGTATAGCTCGCAGCGGTGTGTGCGAGGAGGAGCGTCAAGAGCGAACCGGCAGAAAGCATTAAAAAGGGTATCCAGTTTGGATAAAACTGACTTGTGGGCAGCACTGTAAACAATATCACAATAATCGAAGGAGGGAAGTATCATTTTCTGGATAAGCTCACGATGGACCGAATAGGGAAGGCTAGAATGGTTCTGATATAAAGCTATGAGATCAGTCTGACAGGACCTTGCTGTTGTAAACCCACGCTGTCTTGGATCCTGTGCTCCTATGGATTCCAGATGTTGCACTATCCTTTCCCTAAGGAGCGTCTCCATAATCTTGACCACTACTGAGGTAAGACTGACTGGTCTGTAGTTCCCTGCCTCCTCCTTGCTACCACTCTTGTGGAGCGGGATCACATGAGCCCTTCTCCAGTCTTCTGGGACCTCTCCTGTGCTCAGAGACTCACTAAATAGTTCTGATAATGGCTCTGCTAGTTCCACCCTTAGCTCCTTTAGTACCCCGGGATGTATGCCATCAGGTATCATTGCCTTGTCCACCCTGAGCTTATCAAGCTCTTGTAGGACCTTTTCATTTGTGAAGGAACTAGTGCACACCTCCCTCCCCCCCGTGTCCATGGTGCTGAGCTGTGGGCCCTGCCCTACCTTCTCTTCAGTAAATACTGAGCAGAAGTATCAATTTAGGATAGATGCTTTTACATGGTCCTCCTCCTCCTCCTCACATACCTCCTTATCCCCTTTGGTCTTAGAAATACCCCCTCTGGACTTTCTCCTTTCACTAATGTATCTATAGAAAGTCTTGCCACCTCCTTTTACTGTTCGTGCTAGTGTTTCCTCAGTTTGGGCCTTTGCCTGCCTTACTGCCTTCCCTTCCTCCCTTAGAGAAGTTTTGTATGTCTCCCTATCTTCATCTTGCTGCATTCCCTTATATTTCCTGAAGGCCAGCCTTTTGGCTGACCTTTTCTGCTGTTTTGAGAATCAAAGTGGTTTCCTTCTTCTTTGCACTTCCTTTTCTCTCTAACACAATGGGATGTTGCTTCAAGTATTGCATCCTAATGCTTGCCCACTTTGCCTGTACCCCCTCACCTGTATTTCTTTTTGCCAGGGCTAGCTTAACTCTGTTGGCCACCTTATCAAAGTCAGCTCCTCTGAAGTCCCACATTTTTGCCTTGGAATGGGATGATTTAGTTCTAGTGGCCAAATTGAACCATACCACGTGATGGTCACTGGCCCCCAGGTGACCGTCTACCTGGAGATCTGTGATCCTTTCCCTGTTAGTTAGTACTAGATCTAGGATAGCCCTGTCTCTTGTGAGTTGTAGTACCAGTTGTTTGAGGCCTTCCCCCCTGCAGGGAATTCACTATGTGTCTAGTTCTGGCAGATGTTCCTGCTGGTATTGACCAATTTGTATCTGGCATGTTGAAGTCTCCCATTATCAGAACCTCCCCTTTAGATGTCATGTTTTGTATATCTTCTAACAGTAATGTGTCTATGTCCTCCCCCTGGTCTGGAGGCCTGTAGACAACCCCAGTTCGTATGGCTGTCCCATTTCCTGTTTCCAGGGTGACCCATAGTTCTTCTGGCTCCTTATGTGTATTCTGACTTTCTGTAGAATTGATATTTTCATTGACATAAAGAGCCACTCCTCCCCACCCCACCCCCTTTTTGCATCTCAGTCTCTTCTGAACAGTACATAGCCAGGTACTGAAGTCTCCCAAGTGTGGTTACCAGTAAACCATGTCTCGCTAATGGCTACTATGTCTAGTTTTGCCTCTGTCATTGTTGCCTGCAGGTCTGGTATCTTGTTTCCCAGACTGCAAGGATTTGTGTACATGATTTTCCACTGGCCAGATTTTGGTGTGTTAGTTGTTGGGCAAGGTCTGGCATTTCCCCCTGTGCATCATATGGGGAGCCAGACTTTTTTCCTTACCTGGTGATGCAAATTAGCTACAAACATGCTGAACTACTGTTTGACCACTAGCTGAGGGGGAAGGGGTGTTCTTCCCCTTCAACGTATCAGGTGCTGCACCCCTCTCCCCATTTGCTAGTTTAAATATTCTGCAAAGACGTCAGACTTCTGCCCCAATGCACTAACTCCCTCCTTAGTCAAATGCAGTCCATCAAATTTAAAGAACTTTCACTCCCAAAACTGTTGCCAGTTCCCTACAAACTTGTATCCTTTTTCCTGGCACCAGCTCTTGAGCCACATGTTTAGCTCCCCTATCTCCCCTTCTCTGACCTTCTGTCCATCTGCCCTCCTCTCCCAGACTGGCAGGATCTCAAAGAAGGAGATGCCAGATGAAATGGATGTTAGTTTGTCACCCAGCCTGGTCAGGTGTCCCTTGATCTCCACAACTGACTGGCTGGCGAGATTGTTAGTCCCTATGTGTACCAGGACGTCAATGTTTCTCATGCTTCCTGAACAATTTTTGCAATGCGGTCAGTGTCTCTCCACGCTGATGTACCTGGGAGACATCTGACCATTACCCCTGGCTGGAGATAGGTATCAACTTCCCGAATCATGGAGTCTGCTATGATCAGAAATTTTTTGGATTTTCTTTTTGCTTTTTTTGTTTTGGTTCCTGTTTTGGGTGAGTTTTGTTATGCTAGCTCCTGTGCTGCAGTATCCTGCTCTGCAGTGTCCTCTGCCCCTCTGTTTGATTTCGGAGATAGAGGCAGATACCTGTTTGTAGTTTTTATATGGTTTGTGGAGGTGATATGTTGGAGAGCACTGAGTGAAGCGGCACCTGATTTGCCCCTCCTAACCATCTGCCAACCTCCTGGACCAACTACCCTCTGCGGTCGAGGTGCTTCTGTTGGATGTTGGGGAAATGGCAGGTGGTTCTTATAATGTATTTCCTCTTGAATATGCAATTTGAGGGACGCAATCTCTGTCCATGCTGCCTGGAGCTGAGCCCTTAGCTCTCCAATGGCCCAGCATGTAGGACAGTGTCCTAAATCCTGTAAAACTGCCCTTCTGAAAAGTTTTTCGCAGTACCTGCAGTTAATGATATCCATTCCAGATAAGTTTCTGGGTTTATAACCTGGTCAGAGTAATTAGAAGGAGGAAAATGAAAGCAAAAGTTTGATTTTGTGTTTTGTTTGTATGTTTTTGTATAACTTGTTCTATTCCCATTCTCCTTCCTGGTCTTGTTACCTTGGGCGACCACTATTCCCTTCATTCTATCCTATGCTTGTATGAATCCCTTGACTGTGTTTGCATCCACCACTTCAGCTGACAGACTGTTCCAGGATTCCCCCACTCTTTCCATAAAGAAGTAATTTCTCACGTCACGCGTGAACCTCCCTCCTGTTAATTTCCACTCATGACTCCATGACCTTGAGTTAGTATTCAGGGTAAAAAATTCCCCACAGTTTACCTTGTCAATTCATTTAAGGAATTTGAAGGTTTTGATCATATATCCCCTCTCCCTTCTGGTTTCCTGTGAGTACATATTTAGTGCCTTAAGGCACTCCTCATAGGATGTGCCCTGTTGTCCCTGAATCATTTTTGTTACTCTGTGCTACACCGTTTCCAACCTATCCCTGTCCTTTTTGAGGCGAGGACTCCAGAACTGGATGCAGTACTCCAGGTGAGGCCTCACCAGCAGGGGTCAACCGTAACCTTTTTTTTTTGCACTAGCCAGCAGGTCAAGTTGATTCAAAATTGCACTAGCCCTCAGATGGTTGCACTAGCCCTCAATTATAATGGTAAATTTTGATCACTTATACAGGAAACAATGCAAGCTAATAAATACTCTGATTAGTGCACATTTATCTTGCTCCCACATTGCTTCCAACTCCCCAGAAGAAAAAAAAAGACTGAAATGCCATCACACACAGTAGTACCCTTCCCCCATTGTTTTGTAACATGGCCTCTTCTCTTCCTCTTTCTGCCCCCCCCAACCAAACCAGAGGACATCATAACAGCGAATGTTCAGTCAAGCAGTCCTAGCTCTGCACACACAGTAGCTAACATCATAATGCATCTCACCACACTGTCACCACCACCTACAGGGTAATGAACAGAATCAGGCAGAGAAAGACACTCTCAGCCCCCACCCTATAGTCAACTGGAGACCTGCATTTCTGGAAGATTGTGTACAGTCTCAAGTGAGCCAGGAGCACATCTAAGATTTCTTTGAGGTGGGGGTTACACAAACCTTAGGGGCTTGGGAAATAGAAAACTATGACATTTTTATTTTAAAAGCATAGATTTTAATACGCTCTGCCCAAACAATAACAGATTTTCCATTAATATTGTTCTTTCATCAGCCAAAGGGAAACAGTACACAGGCATAATGCTGTACTATCTCTGTTTCTATATAGGATGATCTATATACCCCAGGAATGCCTATTTTAAGCTTTCAAATTATGTATTTTATTGAGGTTTAGTTTTGTTCCATACATGATGCAAAGCTTTTCTTTTTAGGATGAAAGGACATGCTGGGTGGGATAAGGGTGGGACTTTATGGATGGTGATGGCCAGCACAGTCCATTTAGAAGAGCTGGGGACCCCCTACACTTGCCAGTAATGGCAACTATGGATCTGTGGATGGTCATTTCAAAGTTTGGTCTGCAGTGGTGTTAAGAGATTTGGAGAGGAGAGGGAAGTTATGGTGAGGTTGGAATAAAACTCACCACCTGCAGGGCCAACGCTGTATACCTCCTCACATGTTGTCACTGAAATGTTGGATACAGACATTCAAAATGTAGGAATATGAGGGGCACTGGTCTTAATAATATGGGACAAATTGTTAGACAGAGATACTTTCCTAAAACTGGAAGCTAGTGACTTAACAGCACTCTACCCTTGATTCCACCCTGGACACTAGCTGAAAGTCCTAACAGTGGAGTGATAATGACTCACATTGAATCTTTTGTGGGATGCCTCTCTTGAACTGCCAGATAATTGCAGCTCTTAACGAGCTGTTAATCACACCAGGTCATCTGTTACATTGAGAGAGATTAGCATGAGGACTAGAGCCTGCTAAAGTAGAGACTTTTTTAATTTCATTAACTGCCATGAAATTCTGCACTAGTCAAAATGGACAAGTAGAAAGTTAGCTGCACTAGCCCCGGCCAGTTTACACTGGGGTTTGGGCTAGTAAAACAATGTTAAGATTGACCCCTGCTCACCAGGGATCAGTACAGGGGAAGTATTACCTCTTTTCTTCTGCTATCAATACCCCTCCCAATACATCCCAGCATGCCGTTAGCCTTGCTATAGGCCTTGCTGCATTGACTTGTTTGTTTAAAGGAGTTACTGATGATAACTCCCAGATTCTGTTCCTTTTCTGTAGTGCTAAGTCTCATCCCACCCATCCAGTACTCCATCTTGGGATTCCTTTTCTCTAGGTGCATTACCTTGCATTTTTTGGCACTGAATTTTAACTGCCAGACCTTTGACCACCACTCTGGTTTTTGTAGGGCCCTCTGCATATCCTTTATTCCCTCATCACTAGCCACCCTCTCACACAGTTTTACATCATCTGCAAAGAGACACAGCCTACCCTGGATTCCCTCAACGGTGCCATTAATGAACAAGTTGCAGAGGACCAGACCCAGGACATATCCTGGAACCCCACTGATAAACCCCCTTTCTTCTAATTTAAGCCTGTAGACCACCACCCTCTTCTGCCTCCCTTCTAGTCAACTTCCCACCCAGTTCACTACAGTTTTATCAAGCACTGTCGAAGTAAACTGAAATCCCTTGTGGAGTATAATGCTAGAGTTCCATAAATCACAAGAAATATGAGTGGTACTTTGTATACAGGCTCATAGATATCTGTAGAAAATTTTAGGAAATACATATTGTTTCTTCAAAATATATGGAGTTACTTTATTACAGAGATTACCTTAAAACCCTGCCTATAGTATAACATAGAAACATAGAATTTGACGGCAGATAAGGACCGCTTGGCCCACCCAGTCTGCCCATTTCCCTACCTGATGGATAAGCTGCAGATCCTAGTTAACCAGCAGCCTACTTCTTCCTACCCCCACCCCTAGAATTGCCTTATGACTGTCCCATGCGTGCTTGAATTCCACCACTGTTTTTGACTCCACAACCTCCTCTGGAAGGCTGTTCCAGATATCCACAACCCTCTCTGTGAAAAAATACTTCTTTAAATTACCTCTGAGCCGCCCCACGTCTAACTTCAAATTGTGCCCCCTTGTTCTTGCACACCTCTTTTTTTGAAAGATGCTACCCTCTTGGACTTTGTTGATTCCCTTGAGGTACTTGAAAGTTTCTATCATGTCCCCCCTCTCCCTCCTTTCCTCGAGGCTATACATATTAAGCTCCTTAAGTCTCTCTTCATATGTCTTCCGGTGCAGACCCTGTACCATTTTAGTTGCCCTCCTCTGGACAGCTTCCATCCTGTCTATGTCTTTGTGGAGATTGGGTCTCCAGAACTGCACGCAGTACTCCAGATGTGGTCTCACCAGCTGTCTGTACAGAGGGATAATAACTTCTTGTTTTCTACTGGTGATGCCTCTCCCTATGCATCCCAGTATCCCCCCAGCCCTCCTTGCTGCCCTCTCACATTGCTTGCCCACCTTTAGGTCATCTGATATGACTACCCCCAGGTCCCTTTCCATTTTTGTTGTTGTTAGTATCTCACCAGCCATTGTGTACTCTTCCCCTGGGTTTTTGTTTCCCAGGTCATTACCTTGCACTTCTTAGCATTGAATCTAAGCTGCCATACATTTGACCATTCCTCTAACCTTGCCAAGTCCCTTCTCATCCTTTCCACCCCACCTTGTGCATCAACTCTGTTGCAGATCTTAGTGTCATCTGCAAAGAGACATACTTTTTCCTTCCGGTCCCTCTGCAATGTCGCTTATAAAGACACTGAAGAGGACCGGTCCTAATACTGAACTCTGCGACCCACTGCTAACCCCCTTTTTCAGAGTGGACTCCATTTACTATTACTCTGTGTCCTATTCTCCAGCCACCTTTTACCCAGGCTGTCATCTTGGGGACCCACTCCCAGGCTGGCTAACTTGTATATTAATCTTTTGTGTGGGACTGTGTCAAATGCCTTGCTAAAGTCTAGGTAGGCCATGTCCACAGCCCTCCTGATCAACTACTTTGGTCACCCAGTCAAAGAAATCTATCAGATTTGTCTGGCATGACCTTCCGCTGTGAATCCATGCTGCCTTGGATCCTGTGCCCTCTGGCCCTAGATACGCAGCAATTCTTTCCTTCAGAAGTGATTCCATCATTTCCTACCACTGAGGTTAAACTAACAGGTCTGTAGTTTCCTGCTTCTGCCCTGCTCCCACTTTTGTGAAGGGGAATCACATCTGCCCTCCTCCAGTCCTCAGGTACCACCCCATCTTCCCATGATTTGTTAAAGAGGGTAGTCAGTGGTGTCACTAGTTCTACCCTTAGTTCTTTTAGAATTCTGGGATGAATCCCATCAGGCCCCATTGCTTTGTCCACCTTCAGTTTTAAGAGCTCTTTCAGAACCCTTTCTTCTGTAAATGGGCTGGTATCAACTTCTGTATCCAGAGTGTTTCTACTGTTTGTTTTAGTACCTCCCTCTTCCTTTGTAAATACTGAGCAAAATATTTGTTTAGTATCTCTGCTTTTCACAGTCACCCTCTGCCCACCCTCCTCCCTCCCCTTTATTAAGCCTCACTATCCCTCCTTGGTCTTCCTTCGCTCCCTGATGTACCTATAAAAGGTTTTATCCCCCTTCTTAACTGAGTTGGCTATCTTTTCCTCGGTTTGGGCCTTTGCTGTTCTGACTGCCTTTCCAGCTTCCTTTTGCTTTAACTGATACAGTTCTCTGTCCTGTTCCTTCTGTGATTCCTTGTACTTCCTGAATGCTTTCTTTTTCTCTTGAACCTTCACTGCCACTTCCTTTGAGAACCATAGTGGTTTCTTACCTCGTTTTGTTTTGTTTATTTGCTTTACACAAAGGCTTGTTACCTCTGTGATGGCAGTTTTTATTATTCCCCATTGTTCTTCCACCCCTCCTTCCTGCCCATTTGCTAGTGCATTCCTTAGGCACTCACCCATTTTGTCAAAGTCAGCCCTCCTAAAATCCAGTACCTTTGTCTTTGTATGGCTTGACTCTATTGCTGTGTTTATTGTGAACCATACTGTTCGATGGTAGCTAGTTGAACTGAAATATGATCACAATTAAAGAAAATGCATTTTCTTGTAAATCTTTGTTAAAATACACAATTAGGATCACTGTTGCTGGCTCTCTCCTGAGCTTCAGGAGCACTCTCTGTAGGAGTGGGAATGGTGGGAAGGCATACAGGAACATCCTATCCACTTCAGCATACCTCTCAACTGTACCACATTACGAGGAACGTTCCTCATTTTGCTTCACAAAAGCTCCCTGTTCCACATTGTGAGGACTTGTTCCACATTCAAAGTCAACATTTTAAAGCAAAAATCCATAGTAAATGATGCAAAAAATATAATATTCAATTAATAACAGACTTTCTGAATATAAATGCAACATGTTAACAGTGTTCTTAGGTAAAGATTTGAGTAAGTGTTCCACATTTTGCCCATTTGTTCCACATTCTGACAGGCAATGTTCCACATTTGGGGGACAAAAGGTTGAGAGGTATGCATTTCAGAGTCAGGGCATCCTCTGAGATTGTGCCCCTGGCTGGTGGTCTGCAATAAAACTGTGGGTGGTGACTGTTCTCCAATGATGCAAACAGGTCTATTTCCTGGGCACCCCATCTTCTGAAAATTGTGGCCAGAACCTGCTGGTTCAGGGTCCATTTGGTGTTTCCCTGGCTAATTCTCCTCAGGGAGTCTGCCAGAACATTGTCTTTGCCTGGCAAAAGTTCTGCAGATGTCTTTGCATCTAGGGAGCAGGTCAGGTCCCAGATCCTCATCGCTTCTGTGCACAGGATCCTCAATAATCTTGTATCTACCTGCTTGTTTAGGTAGTACATTGTTACACAAAAGCAAAATGAAGTATGCTAGGCTCCCAGGAACAGAAGCCTTACTGTTTTTTTGTTTAAAAATATAACCTTTAAATAAAACATGTTCTATAAAACAAAATGTGGAGATTCTTTGTCCCTCAAAAGTTAGGGGTTAAAAAATGAAAACCACCGGTGGAAACTGAAAAAGTTAGACATGACTGATCCTGTTCTACCTTGCTTGGCCTTTTTTCAGAGGTGCAGGTTTTTTAAACCACCTGGTGGACTGTAGTTACTATGACCACTAATGATGATATCCCCTAGATCAGGGTTTCTCAAATGGTGAGGCCAGTCTCCTTGGGGAGGCCCCAACCTGTTCCAGGGGAGGCTCAAGCAAGTCTTAAAATGTACAATATTTAAATGTCAAGTTCTGGATGCTTCGTGTGAAAGAATGCAGCAAACTGAAAGCGAATAATGGCATGCAAATTTATGTACAAAATGGTTACCAGGAAAACACACTCAACAAACACTTGTTTCCTGGTATGACATGGGGGAAAGCTCAATGGAGGAAATATAATTCTTGGAAACTATGCAAAACAAAATGCAAAATAATACAAATGAATAGGAATAAGATAACAATTGACCCATTATACTGGCTGCAGAAAAGCACAAATACAAAGGCTAAGCAGAGAGATACTAGGAGCAAGGCCAGGAGGGAGCAAAATGGTCCCCAAGAAGGTGTTTAAGAGCAGGGTAAAACTGACAAAGAAAACAGTCTGACTCATGGAGGTATTGCAACGAGGGGTAAATAAGGCCAAAACTCAGAAGTGTGGGGCGAGTAGGCTGACCTGGGGAGGGGAGTTATAGAGAGGGAGAATAATAGCATCAATGAAATGAGAATAAACTCAATGACTGAAATGCACTTCATTGCATTCTTCCTGTAATGTGCAAAGTATGATAGTTGTTCTAACTATGGGGAGGCTCAAAATTATTTCTGTATTAGGGAGAGGCTCAAGATCTTTTCCAAGGCTTGGGGGAGGCTCACTATGACAAAGTGTGAGAACTCCTGCCCTAGATACAGAGTCCCTTTGAAAATACTTCCCCACTGCCAACTAAACATATAAAATCAGACCACTGGTACATAAAAATTAGGGGTGTGGACCATTTAAACTTTGTGAAATCTGTGCCCCATTATGTGTGCATTATGGAAGGATCAGTTGAAGAGTATCTTCCTGGGAGCAGAAGATGACATGAAGGCAAAGGGTTGTCAAGTTCACCTCAGCTTTAAGGAAAGGCGCAGTTTGGCGAAAAGTTTGCAAATCCTGCAGAGTTCACTGAAAACTTTCTAAAAGCACAATGGGCTATATTCTACAGTACTGCTTTACACATCTGCAACCCTGCTACACTTTTGTGCTACAACAAGAGCAACTGTTGTGTCATCAGTATGGTAAGTCTACTACTGTATTATCTTTGATGCTTCACAAGCTTTGTCCACAAAAGCAGGGGGATAACCTACAAAGCTCTACATAGATGGCGCCCGGGTTATCGGAGCAAACTCCTGTTTCCTTATTGCCCTGCATGCCCTCCCTGCTCCTCCTTGGGGAGCCTCCTAATGGTTCTCAGGGCCAGGATGAAGACATCAGATGACTGCAGTTTTGAGGTGGCCAATTCGGCCCTGCGGAACTCACTTCCAAGGTTTCTAAAAGAGGCTCCTTCAGTGGAGGCCTTTAGGATGGACCTAAAGACCCACCTGTTTAGACAAGCATTTGACACTTAATTTAATCACCGCTGGTCTTTAGTATTAAATTTATTCTGCCTGCTGAGTTTACACTACTATGTTTTATATTGTCTAATTTTATTATAAGCGACTATGTCATTTTGGTTATTTATTTTTGTTATGTTGGGCAGTTGTCCAAAGCCTCTGGGACTGGGTGCTAAATAAAACTACTACCAGCAGTTACGCTCCATAAAATGGGGAAACTGTCAAACAACACATGCTTCCGTTGTGGGGAACAACCTGGTACCTTACTCCACATATTGTGGAGCTATGGCAAAGCCTCCCCACTCTGGTTGGCCTTCAAGGCCAAGTTAGTTCCCCTTCTAGGTCTTTCTGATGCCTTCCAGCCTGAAATATGTACACTGGGGGAGTACGGTGACTCTGATTGGTAACCAGTGCAAGCATATGACCATGATTTCCCTGTGCGCTAAAAAAGTGCTATTATGCCGTTGACTAGATCAGTCTACCCCACATTCACAGAATGGCTGCATGAGGTGCTTTTGCTCTACAAGAAGAAAATCTTCTGGTCAGTCTCTCAAATAAAACAAACTATTATCAAAGAGTGTGGGTTCCCCTATGTACACTGCTTACTCTTTTAGTTATTATATATGCTGCTTGTTTTAGTCAATGCAGATAGCAAATGTTAATGGGAGTATTAATGACCGTGTATATTTCCATTAGTGATGCAGATATGGGGTGGGGGAGGAAAGGGAGGGTGTGTTTCTTAGTTTATGCTTCTTCATTGTCCTCTTATGGAGTGTCTTTCATTAATAATAAGAAAATAGGAGCAACATGATCTGTTCTCTCTTATACATTGTATAAACAACATGCTCCTACTGTTTTGTACTGTTGCTATCCCATGTGTATCTCTTTGTGAATAAATAAAGCATATTAAAGTTGAAAAATAAATAAAACTACTACTGCTATTAGGGGATGAAAGGAGAATAACAGTAATATGTGTGATGCTCTGAGAGGCATTAGTCATGGCTGTAAATACTTGGAAATATTGTATGTTATCATTCAATGAGCTGTAGCATTGTAAAACCAAAAATAAACATTTGAAAACATTTCATTTCTTTGTTTTTAAAGTTATGCATTTCTTAACATAATTTATTAACAGCTATTAATATTTTAATATTTATTAAACATATTTTAACTGAAAGCAGTCAGAGCAATATCAATAAACTGTAGCAAAACAATAAGCCTGTAAAAGTATATTAAAATATTTTTAGCAACTGTAAAACATTATAAAAATGTATCAGTAATAAATATACTGATGCATGATGACAGTATCAATAAAACATATTGATACTGCCCCGGGTCCAAGCTTTTATGTAAAACATTTGTTCTTAGCCCAGATGGTTCCAAAAATGTTCCCTTCTAAATATATTACTGTGAAAACTGATAACTTAGGAACTTATTTTATTTTAAGGAACGTTTGGAGTCTGGGCAATATCAGTAAATTGTATTGATACAGTTCTCATGAAATTATATGTAAAATATTTTACAAAAAATGTATAGATAATATTATAATTTCTAACCCCAGGAATCCATCTGTAAAGCTTTACAATAGCAATCGGCTTACTGGATTGAGTTGACCTGGAGACAGAATTTATGCTAATTTAGGAATCTTAGAATAAGGATGCAATTCAAACTCTGCACTGTGGTCACATTCCCACCAAAAGTCAGATTTGTTTGTAACGCTAGGGGAGCTGTGACTACTAAAACTAGCTAAATGGCACAAAATTTATTTAAACAAAATTTAATTACATTTTGGAAAACATTAACCAACTTAAGGCAGACAACATTATTTTTGTAGAAACCTGTTTATAACTGACTTCCTGTCAACAACTGTAAAGGAACTGCACCAAGTAATGTTTAAGCAAACTAAAAAAAGAACCGATTCTTGTATGAACCTATTTTCTGGTTCTGGAAGGTAAGGTAGGTTAACATATTGTAAAGCTTACTGATTGATCCCTTAAGAAGAAACAGCATTACTATGGTAATTTTTTCTTCTAACCTCAGGAATCCATCAGTATAGCTTTACAACAGCAGATTCCATAGCAGTACCTTAGGAGGCCGGGTCCAGAACTTATTTAGAGAAAAAGGTCCTGCAAGACAACAATCCCAAAACTGGCATCTCTTCTTGACTGTATGTCCAGACATTAGTGTTTTGTGAAGGTGTGTACTGTCTTCCAGATAGCTGCTTTACAGATTTCTTGAAGGGGGATGCCCCTTGTTGCTGCCACAGAGGCAGAGGTGCCCCTTGTGAAGTGTGCCCATAGACCTCTGGGGGGGTATTCTGTCACCTTTTCCATAACAGAATTGTATGCAGGAGACTATCCAATATGAGATAGTTCTAGCTGCGGTTTACCTTTCCCACTTCACCATAGGTGATAAAGAGTTGAGTGCTGTTGGACCTAACATCTTTTGTGCAGTCCAGGTGGTAACGTACTGCTCTCTTTACCTCCAGGCAGTGAAGTTTTTCTTCCCCCGTACTGGAATGCTCAGGGGAAAGCACAGGAAGAGCAACACACTGGTTCAGGTGGAATTCTGACACCACCTTATGGAGGAATTTCCTATTAGTCCTGTAGACTACCTCATCCCTGTAGAAGATTATGTAGTTTGGATCTGTGCAGAGGACTTGCAGCCCACTCATGCTCCTTGCAGATGTCATGTAATAGCAACTAGAAATAGTGCTTTCTATGTAACATACTTTAGGTCAGCTGTAGCCCTAGGCTTAAAAGATGCTTCCATCAGTTGAACAATGCATACATTTATATCCCATGGAGGAACAAGGTCCCTCACAGGAGGGTATAAATAACTGAAGCCTTTAAAGAACCATTTGAAAACAAGTTGCAAGACCAAAGACTTACTTTTTCCAGCTGATTTGTAAGCTGAAATTGCTGCCAAATGCACCTTCAGGATTGAGGATCTCTGGCCTAGGGTCTGTAAGTGCACTAGGCAATTCAAGACTGTAGGCAGGCCTACCTGCATAGGGATTCTCTTTCTGGGTGCACACCAGAATGAACATCTCTTGCATTTTGAGGCATATGCCTTCATTGTTGCTGGTTTTCTAGAAACCTTAAACACTATCATCACCTTCTCTGATAAATTTAAGCTAGAGAATTTGAACTCCTTAAGAACCATGCTCTCAGGCATAGGGTTTTGTGGTCTGGCAATGTTATCCTGCCTTGGGACAGGGACAGCATGTTGTGCCTCAGTGTCAAGTTAATTAGAGCCCTGCTGGACAGACTTAGGAGCATAGAATATCAGATGTGTCTGGCCCAATCTGGTGCTATCAAAATCATTGTCAATCACCTCCTGAGCTTTATTAGTACCCTCTGCAAGAGTGGGAATGGAAGGAAGGCATACAGGACCCTCCTTGTCCAGCTCAGGTTCAAGGGATCCTCTGGGACTGTTCCTATTGCTGGGGCCTGCAACAGAATTGTGGGAGCTGGGTGTTCTCACAGAAAGCAATCAGGTCTATTCTGCTGTACTCCACCTTCTGAATACTGGTGCCAGCACCTGCTGGTTCAAGGTCCATGTGTGGTTTTCTTGGCTGATTCTGCTTAGTGAATCTGCTAGGACAGTGTCTTTTCCTGGTATGGCCAGCTGACTTGTGGGAAGAAAATTACTCAGTGATGGATGGTCTGCTTTTGTGTGCCTACACCTAAACCTACTTGCCAAATGATATCCTCATAGAGATTTGATATAAGGACTTGTGTAGTATAATCACATTCTACACACACAACTTACACAAAGTCAGAAGTATATGCAAATCACCATGCATATACTTCCCATGACGCTTAGCATTAATGAGGTATGTGTACATTGGTACAGTATTTTTTTAAATTTGACTTTCTTGCCAGTGCCCTCCCAGGGAAAAACCTGCTTCAGTGATTTGGCACTGAAGTTCTTTTCTTTCAATTTGCTTTTCTATTTGGGGCTCACCATGGCACAAATAAATGAGATCATTTGTCAGGTTCCTTCCTCTCCCTGAGCTGCAGCAATAGGGGTCCTGTATATAGTTGCTGTAGTAGATGGTGGTATTGAGGGTAACACTTTGCTTTCTTTACTGCTACCCATGAAAACTGGCATACACAATTAGGTGTCTGTGCTAGCAGAGGATGTATTGTCCCCTGTGACAGCAACACAACTTAATTTATACAGCTTGCCTGTTTAGATGGCAATGATCTCACATAGGCTGTGTGACCATTAGCATGCAGGATTATAACAGCACAAGGGGTTTGTCCATGGTGTCGCACAAGGCGCAAGGTTATATTGTGAAAATCATCCCACACCTATTTGCACCATATCACTCTGTTGATGGCCATAAGTATATATAATGTTCTGTGCCATCTTGCCCTGGAACATGCATGAATTTGTTGCCTACATCCTTGGCAAGTGTTAGCCCTGTTCCCTTCTGTTACTGTTGTTAGAAATGCTACAAAAACCTTCCTCTTGATTGCAAGGCTGTGACATCAGCTCTTCTGTCATGGCAAGGGTCACTTCTTCTTGTGAGCTGGAGATGAGGGCACTGGGCAGTGAGCTAAGTAACCACTAACATACTGAAACTGTGACAGTAGTAGGGGTTGGCATATGGCATGGCACCTGGGGCCTTGTACCATGTCATGGCCTATGTCCTAGGCACATGGTTCTAGTGCCAAATTTGCCCACCACCCTCCTCTCCCTATGCATAGATGACTTTTATGGCCATGATAATATGTGTATATACCATACCTTGGTGGTCTTCACAGGTGGTTCAGTGGTTCCAGAATCCTCTGAATTTGGTTATCCACATCCATGGCATCCAGTAGTGACTCCCCCCTACTGGATGCATTGTAGTTGGCTCTGTTCCCTTCTTTTACTGTTGTCGGTGGCACAATGCACTGCTTAACTCTCAATCCCATCAGAACAAATGTTCTATCTTGCAAGGCTGTGACCCCTGCAAAAATGCTTTCAGCAGTACTACCATGGCATGAGTCACTGTGCACTTCAGTCGGGAGGTGAGGGTTCCAGGGAGCTGCTTTACATAACACAACACCTCTGTGCACGCCAGCACTAGGGGTGGGTAAAAGTTGTGAATTATGCCTCATGAAACTTCCACAAACCTCACTCAGGCTTTCTCAGTTCCCACAGTTATGGAAAGCAGCCCTGGTGACACCCATTTTCAAGAATGGTGATTGAAACTCTCTAGGTAACTATCAGTCCATCTCAATACTCCCGCCTTTGACTAAGGCTCTTGAAAAAAATAGTTGCTGACCAATTAACCAAATAAATAGAAAAGTACAATATACAGTGCCCACAACAACATGGGTTCTGCGAAGGACACAGCACCACTACTGCATTGCTTGAGTTTACCAGTTATATTCACAGTTCCCTGGATCATGGTTCGCTAGTCGGCGCCTCTTTCATCGACCTGTCAAAAGCCTTTGACACGGTTAATCATGATCTTTTAGTCGAGCAGCTTGCATCTATTGGTCGGTCTACTGACACAGTTACCTGGTTTATGAGCTACCTCATGAATCGCTCTCAGCAAGTTAGGATTGATAATGTCCTATCTGACAGAAGACCCGTTCACTCCGGTGGTGTACCCCAGGGCTCCATCCTGGGTCCCACTTTATTCAGTTTGTTCCTAAACAGGCTCCCACTTGCCAGTAGCTGTCCGATTCTACTCTATGCAGATGATGCATTCCTGTATACAAGTGACTCTGATCCTTTTAACTTGGAACACAAGCTCCAGGACAGCTTTACTGCAGTTGAGAGATGGTTCAGAGAACATAAACTCATTCTGAACTATAAAAAAATCAAGACCTTGTTGTTTTCCAGTCCCCAGAGTAGGCATCGTTCACATCCACTCAACATAACAAACGAATCTGGGACTACATTGGAACTCGTCCAGCATTTCAAAGACTTGGGGATCACAATAGACAGCACTATGTCATATGCCTACCACATTGAAAATGTTGCAAAGGCTGTGAACATCTGTATTGGTTTGCTTCATAGGCACAAGCAAAGTCTTACCCCAGAAGCCCTAAATCTCGCTATCCAGAGTTCCGTGGTCTCTCTTGTTGATTACAGCATCGTAGTCTATGGCTCAGCTATGGACATAGCCCTTCGCCGTATAAAGATTGCCCTAAATAAAGCCTATCGACTCTTAACTGGTTCTCCATGGCTTACACATACATGTGACCTCTATGACCAGGCTAACTGGCTCCAGTTCACAGATAGGCTCAGGTTCCAATCATGCCTTCTGGCCACAAAAGTGAGTCTGGGCCTCATGCCAAAGGGTGTACAGAAGCTCCTTACTCACTATGATAGTACCCATTCCACCAGAAGCTCAGATAGCACAGTCTTTCAAATTCCTAGGTGTCGCACCTCTCTTGGTCAAACAGTTTTTGCCTACCGTGCTCCCATTTGGATTAATAATCTTCCTCCTGCCATCTCCTCTATAACACCATTAGGCCCCTATGAATGTGAGCTCTGAAAACATCTCAATGCTAACGCTATCTGTGACTGCTTGCCTTAGCCACACATTGCTGTTTTTCCATGTCCCTAAGCAGCTCTCCCTTATGACCACATGGCCCCTTAAATCTTGTATTTGTTACTTCCTTCGCATGTGCCTTAATGTAATCTATCCTTCCTTCCTTCCTTCCTTCCTCTTCCTTCCTTCCTTCCTTCCTTCCTTCCTTCCTTCCTTCCTTCTTCCTCCCTCCCTCCTCTCTCCTCCTCTCTCCCTCCATCAAACTCCTTCTACCCACCCCTCTTTTCTCCTACTATCCTCTCCCATATACCTTCAGCCCCAAACCTCCTCAAACAAAATAGCTTTGACAAGGCCTTCCTGGGTTGATGTTTCTCCACTTCTTGAGTTGGTGTTGGCCGCCCTGGGCTGCTGTAACCCCTGAACATAGCCCTCCATCTTGACAACTCAGTCTGCTGCAGTACCTCCCCCTGCCTTACAGGCACCCCCCAAGTCTGAATTGTCCTCTCTTCCTTAAACTGCCTTAACCCTCTCACAAACTTGTTGTACTTACAATAACCTGCTGACTTAGTCTGTTTGTTTATGTTTATATTAATACTTAGACTCATATTTGTTATTAGCCTGCACTTACAGCTCTATTGTATACCTATATGTTTTTTTTCTGTTTTAATCATTGTAAATGTAATTCTGACGTGAAACCTATGTAATGAGCTTGTTCTCAAAGGTGTTAATCCGAGATCACAATAAATAAAAAATAAAATAAATAAATACATTTTAGAACGTTCTCAGAAATTTCAGAAAACTGGGATTTTCTGCAGATTTTCACCTGGTTCCGCAGACTTTTTTGTGAACTGCGGAAAAATACATATAAACTGTGGAATTTATTCTAGCCACAGTTTACTGTATTATTTCCCATTCACATCCGATTCCTATCTTGTAACACAACCCCCACCTTGTGTAGTGGCCCCCACACCTGCCGATCATGGTTCCCAGTAAAGAAATAAAAAAAAAAAAACTTTGATCCAAACCCATGATCCTTGGACCCTGGTGTATAGTGGCCCCCCCAGCTGCCGATCATGGATCCCAAGTAAAAGAAACCCTGATCCCTAGCGTCTAGTTGTCCCCTCCCACCATCCCCCAATCGCAGGTCCCGGTAAAAAAAAAAAACCTCTGATCCCTCCTTGGTGTTTAGTGGCCCCTCCCACCTGCTGATCATGGCCCCCCCTCAAAATGTGTTATTTCCCTGGTGTTTTGCGGACCCTCCTCCCTATCACAGATCCCCATAATCCACGAAAAAACAGCTGGCAGTCCACCGACTCATCCCCTTCTATTCCCAGTATTCCCTGGTGTCTAATAGAACCCCAATCCCTTATAAAAAAAAAGTAATACCAATTCTCTGGTGTCCAGTGGACCCTCCTACCCTGACAGTTCATCCACCACCACTCTGCTCCTCCCCATCCTTCCCCTGTGCGGGCCATCGGCACAGCCCTCCTCCCTTCTCCTGGGCCGGTGGCCCACTGAACTGTCAGTGAATGACATTTTTGGGACCACTAGACACCAGGAGGGTCCAAGGGAGGGATCGGAGTTTGTTTTTTTATTTCTTTATTTATTGGGACCCCCGATCAGCAGGGGGTGGATTAATGAATTAAACTGCAGGTAAATAAAGCCTCAGAACTGAACACTGGCAGTGATTAGTTCTGCAGATTTTTTTTCCACAGTTTAATAAATTAACCCGCAGTCTGAATATTTATTCTGCTGTTTTAAGGTGTTATTTCCACAAAAGTTGCAAAAATTATTTCCAAACTTTCCCGGAAGCGAAAGTCGCACTTTCTCGGAAATTCTGCTGGCAGAATTTTTTTTCCGCACACCCCTAACCAGCACCATTTCTAAAGAGAAATGTCCATCAGGACTTGCCTGACACCTCAGTTTGGGGCTGTCCTCTATTAAGCTTTTCACAAAGAAAGTTAAACTTTACCACTGATGGTCTTTGTGTTATTTAGTATTATCAAGTTGATCCTGCCACCCCTTCCATCTGCCTTTTTGTAACTATCACCTCTAGGGGTGCAGTCCTGAACCTTCTGCAGCTAATGTCAGAGCCGGGGGTCAGCTGCAGGAGACTATATTGCAGTTATTAATCATATGAGCTATTAGTGGCTCCTGTTCATAACTTATAATCCAGGTGCCATGCCCAAGGTAAGTATGGACTGTGAAAACAAAAGACTTGTCACACGCCAGGTTTGAAGGGGAATAAAGTATTCTTTAATTTAAATAAGTACTGTGCATGACGCAAAACCCAGACTAACACCCCTACTGTACATATCAACTTGGAGAAATTAATCTTTCTCGGGGGCAGAGTCAGCCTGCAAGAAGACACCATTAAATACCTCAAAAGATTTGCATACAGAATAGCATACACCTGTACCAACAGTTGTTTTTCTCAGTATTGGTCCCTGACTGGTAGCACCCTTGAGGACGTTGGTGTGCTCGTCTCCTGTGTGACTTAAGGATAGGCAGCACAAGTCCTCATTTGCACAGGTGCAGTGGTATATTCTGCGCCACTGAGCTGTCAGGTCAGCCCCCTGCACAAGGCACCTTTGAATACAGCTCCTAGTAAAATCACATTTTAAAATCTAACAGCTCATTTCAATCACTCACTTGTGATCTGACTATGGGAGGGTGACAGTTTTCTTATCTTATTTACTTTTGGCCGGTGTCTCTGATGCATGACTGTTGCTGCTGTTGCTTGCTTGCCTTGCTCCTCTCCTTGCTCACATCCTCCATCCGTTCCTTTTCCAGTCTGTCCCAGGCTAGCCAGGTCCACTAACTGTCTTCTTTTTCTTCTCCAATCCTGGCTGCTTATCCTGGCTATGTCTGTACCAGAATCCAATTTCCAACTCCTTTCCTGGGCTGGGGGCCCTGCTCCTGGTTCTGTCTCCTGCTCCACTCCTCCATACCTCCAACTTTTAAGTCATCTCCAAATTGTCCACATACACAGACCCTGCAGCTGCAGAGATGCTTTCCACTCAGTTCACCGAGCCAGGCCACATGCAGTAGTTGTACAGCCTGTCTGTCTATTTTACTGGCTGAGGATTTTGTTGCTATGGGCCTAATCTGACTCCTTACACTGCCTGCTCCACCTAGACTCAGGCTAGACTGCTGCTGCCCTGTGGGCTCTGATCTGTTTCCCCAACTTCCTCGCTCTACAATGTCTCCTCTCTACATACATGCCAGCCCAGCCAAGTCCCCACCAGTTTAGAAAACAAAGGATGGACCATTGTGATTTTATTCTTTCTTTGCAGCCTTGAGCATCAGTCTTGCTTGCTGTTGCTCTTAAACCTGCAGACAGACACAGTTGCTGCTGTGCCTGTTGTTGCAGTTGCAGGCTTGCAGTTATTACACAGAGGCTGGTGTTGAGCTGAGGAACTGAATTAAAGCAGCACCAGCCACCAAAGCAGAGTAGTCTGTGTTTCCTAATCCCCGCACACCTATGCCTAGGCCCTAGTAGGCCGCTACTTCTCTCCTTCTCCAAGACAGTGGACGGACCTTCAGTGGACCCACAGAGAAGCACCACCCATTCACAGACAATAGTAGTAGTCCCACCACAGCCACTCCACACACAATCAGGGAGCGGAGGCACTTCTTTGGCTCCTCACCCAGGCTGCTGCACTGCCAAGTCCACACCCCAGCCCCTACCCAACATGACACACATGGCCAGCCAGCCAGACATGGACTGTTTGGGAGTGACCCAACCACTTTCTCTCTGAATGACCATTCGGCATCCTTCTCCTCCAAATGGAATTTGTATCTCTTGTATACTATGGCCAAAGACTCCACTATGGTATCCTAACCCTTCTGGATAGTTCTGAGACTGGTGACTCCTATCACTCTGTAGTATTGTAGTTGGGACCCCTCCAAACCGGTACATCATTACCTGGTATGTGGGGATGTGAAATATTGCCCTCCTTACAATAAAACAACACTAAGGGACCTAGCCTGAATTTTATCTGCTGGGGGTTGCAGTCCACAACCCCTTCTGGGTACACTCCCTCCCTGCCATCGCACAGCTGAAAGATAGAGTGGGTTGATCCCCCCACCTTGCACAGTGCAGCAAACTATTCTTCAACAAGGGGATCCACTATATCTATGCCATAAAATGCTGTCCCCACAGTTCATAATTGGGGGTTGAGGAGGAAATGGTCACTCCTCATTCAGACCTTGTTGTTTCAGTTTATTCTGTATAACAACAGTACATCTTAATTGTAACAACTGAAGATGTCATTGCTGTAGACCACTGAAAATACTTTTTTTTCCAATAAAAACTATAATAAGAAAGAAAAAAATACAAAGGGGAGCAGCTTATCCCAATTCCTTTCACTGTTGGCCACAAATTTTCTTAGCGTAGTTCTTATGCTATGGTTCGCTTGTTCCACTTGTCCCAAGGACTGGGGGTGGTAAGGTTCATGGAATTTTTGCTTGATAGCTAGCAAGGTTTTTTTTGTTTTGTTTTGTTTATTTTTTTGGTAACTGGGTAAGGCCCACTAGACACAAGTGCCTGTTTTCAGAGGCCACCCGAGAGCACTGAAGTGGTTAAGTGACTTGCTTAGAGTCACACAGTAGGTAAGTGGAGGTTGTGGGACTCAAAACCATATCTGCTGGATATACCAAGCTCACTCACAGTTCATTATTCTGACCACTAGGCTATACTGCTAACCTAAGTTAATTGTTTCTTTCATCATCTCTGCAGTGAAATGGGTTCCTTGATCTGATTCAGTGGTCAGAGGGATTCCCTACCAGGTAAACACCTGCCCTACCAAAACGTTTGCAGTTGTGAAGGTGGTGCAGTCTCAGGTCAGAATGGCCTCTATCCATTTAGAGAAGATGCAGGTAATCATCAAAATGTATTTGTTGCTATTAGTCGTGAGATAAAGTGGTTGCATAATCAACTTGAATGTTGGCCCAGAGGCCGTGGCAGGTCTGTGGAATAAGAAGAGCAGTATAACAGTTATGAATGGGTTATTCTGGGCACAAACAAGGCAATTCTTACAATGATGTTGAATGTCTGCCATCATTCCTGGCCACCAACACATTGTTTTTAGTAGGTTCAGGGATTTTTGAATACCCTGGTGGCCCGCTTTGGACCATGTAAATAATTTTGTGCCATAAGTTGGTGAGTACTACATATGTATAGTCTCTTCTGATCAAAGTGTAGTAGCACACCATCCGCCAGTTGCAAGGAGGCGTGGTACTCGGCATATGGTTGTGTAAGGGGTCTTCCTGCACTAAAGAGGATGGAGAGGGGGCTAGGATAGAAATCTTTAATACCTCATGGGGGTAAGTAAGGTACAGGAGAAAAGTATTTTTCAGAAACAAGGTGCACAAGAATGAGGGGACACACTATGAAGTTGGAGGGGGGTAGATTACGGAGGGATGTGAGGAAGTACCTCTACACAGAAAGAGTGGTGGATTCCCAGAACAGTCTACCAGCTGAGGTAGTGGGTGTAAAAACACTAGTGGGATTTAAGAATGCATGGGATAAGCATCTTAGTGGAAAGGAATGGGAGGAGGGAGAAACAGACAGAGATCAGGTACGGTCATGGTAATACTGTACAGTTGGTAGGGAAAAATGGGCAGACTGGGTGGCCAGGTGGTCCTTATCAGCTTACAAATTCTGTTTCTATGAGTGTTACATAGAAACATAGAAGTTGACGGCAGATAAAGACCGCAAGGCCCATCCAGTTTGCCCATTTTTTCTACCTTATGAATGTGCCATAGGCCTGCACTCTGTCAATGGCCTATCTATTCATACTCATCTGTCTTGCTCCCTTATGCCTATCCTATGCACTGTATTCATATCCACCACTTCCTGAGGTAGGCTGTTCCATGCATCCACCACCCTTTCTGTGAAAAAGAACTTCCTCACATTATCACTTAATTGGCCTCCCTCTAATCTGAGGTGTCAGCATGGCTCAGTTAGCAGCACATCCGCCTCTGGGCCAGAAGGTCATGGGTTCTCGTCCCACACCGGGATTGGACTTGCACCTAAAAATCGCTGGCATCCGAGTGCAGTACTGGGGGGTGCTGTACTGCTGGGGTGTGCCGTCCTTTGGATGAGACGTTAAACCGAGGTCCCTTCTGCCCATCCTGGTGTTGTCCTGGTGGGTGTCCAGGTGGAAGTAAAAGAACCCAGGCACTCTTTGCAAAGAGCAGGGAGCATTCCCAGTGTCCTGGCCAACATGCCCCTTCCCATAAACCGGTTCATGCAATTATCCAGGCTGTGTGTGGGTGATGATGTGCGATATGGCTGCCACCACACATTCAGTCACTTCACTACCAGTCTAGCATTGCTTGTAAAGTGCTTTGAGATACCGTGTATGAAAAGCGCTATATAAATGCTGATTCTTCTTCTTCTTCTTCATCTCATGCAGTGTCCTTTTATCCTGCTATTGTTCTCATATTGAAACATGTTAGACTCTTTCACCTTGTTAATGCCCTTAAGATGTGTTGCCTTGGTTTTCTTAATGTCTGTGTCCCTGTCCTATTGGTGGGCAAGACTAACAGGGTCAGCGGACTGTCTGCATGTGATGGTGGACACTGAGATGACTGAGTAGTCACGGCTTGCCAGAGGTTCCCCTTTTGGGCATTGGGATATGCCAGAGAGCTGGCAGTATCGTTGCTCACTTGGTCAGATGGTGGGGTCTTACAGTGGCCCTTAGCCTTCTTGACATCTAAAGGAAAAGGGACATGGGAGACCAGGGAGTAAATACAGCAAAAAAGTGTGGCAGACTTGACAGGGAGCCCATTGGATTCCATAAAACCTTTTGAGCACCAGAAGGGAAAAAAATTCAGTTAGAGTGATGCACGCCAATAATGAATCTGAAGCCAGAGTTAATTACTCCAGAGGGGGAGAGAGTGCCAGGCAGTGTGACAAGGAGGTGGTGATGACAGTCATCTCCGCTGCCTGAGTTAAATGGAGTTAAAAGGAGTAAGGCAAGGCAAGGCAAATCTTATTTATATGGCACCCATTCCAATGTCTCAGAACGGCTCACAACAATAAAAGCAAACAGGTATAAATTCAAAAATCCAAAGAACAGCCAAATAAATGCATTAAAATATAAATACTAAAATAAAATAAAAACACCTAGAGTTAATTAATAATCTGGATAGGCCTGTGTAAATAAGTATGTTTTAAATCTGTGCTTACAGGTGTCCACAGTTTGGGCAGAGCATAATGATTCTGGGAGAGAATTCCACAGTAAAGGGGCCACAGTTCCAAAGGCCCTATCCCTGGACTGTTTTAAATGGGAGTGGGGAACCAAAAGTAGGCCTGCATCTGTGGACAGGAGGGGATGAGAGGGAGTATAGGGCTTCAGAAGATCTTTCGGGTAGCTGGGGCCCAGTCCACATAAGGCCTTGAAAGTTATCAAGGAAATCTTGAAGATGATACACCAACAGACAGGAAGCCAATGCAGAGCCCACAGCACTGGCATAACGTGGTCACTATGAGGAGCTCCCACCACCAACTGGGCCACGGCATTCTGAACTGCAGTCAGTGTACCAAACTTCCAGATAGTCCTAGGTACAGAGCATTGCAGTAATCCAGTCTGGAGGTGACAAATGCATAGACAGCCATCTCAAGGTCGGTTGGCACCAAATATGGTTTAATTCGGGTGATATTCTGAAGATGGTAAAAACTATTCCTGTCCACCACAGACACCTGTTTTTCAAATGTCAGCCTGCAGTTGAGAATGACACCCAAATTCTTCACCACTTCCATGGCTCAAAAATTGTAGTAGTCAGCGTCAAGGCAACTGAAAATCCCGATTCCAGTGTGTGGAGAGCCATGGATATAGTAAGAGGAGTCATTAGTGTAGTCAATAGGAAAGGGAGGGGTGCTGGGAGAAAAGCAGGAAAATGGAGAAGGTGGGAGAGGGGCAAGTGGCAGTGGAAAAGCAGAGCAACCATAGGCCAGATTTATTTATTTATTTATTGAATTGTTTTTCCAGGAAGATACACTGAGCAACTTAATGCTCATCTCACAGTACATCCTGGGGGAAGGGGAAAGGGATATACAGAGTACAGATATACAGAGTACAGAGTTCAGGTAAATACATACAGATGGTGTAATTATACATACAGTTATAAAAACAGGAACAAGGCACTTGAGACAATAAAGACTGTAGAGTATCAGTGCAAGCAGAACTTAGGGGCAGCATACAAAGTAGAATCAGTACATAGGATACAAGGTTGACAATGCATAACATACAGACAGTACACTAGTGCAATATACAGCAGGGTGAGCACGTAGGAACCAGTCACCCCTATTTAAGAGCTGGTCTATAGGAATAAGCGCAAGTGGGGGGGTGAGACGGGGAGAGGGAGATGGAGAGAAAGACAGAGAGGGAGACAGATAAGGAGGGGGGATCAGGAGCAAGTGCAAGAGGGTGTGAGGTAGTTGTGCAATGCAGTGGTAAGGAAATAAAGGGAGGAGGAGTGACTCTCACTGATTGCGACCTGCCGGACAGGTAGGTACTGAACCATCCTGTAGCAGATGAGGATAGACCAGCAGCTGAGAGGCTGTGAAGGAGGAGGGGGTGAGAAACAGTGTCAAAGGCTTTAGCCAGGTCTACAAAGATAGCTGAGGTAATATGCCCTATGTCAAAGCCTGAAGAGATGGTGTCAGTTAATCTTAAGAGTAAGGTGGTGGTAGAGTGGGATTTCCTGAAGCCAGACTGGAAGGGGGTGAAAAAAGCGGAGTCAGAGAGAAACAGAGAGAGTTGTTCGAGTACTATGTGTTCCTGTAGTTTAGCTAAGGTTGGCAGTAGGGAGAGAGGATGATAGTTACCAGGGGAGAAGGGGTCGCCACCCTTTGGGAGGGGGAGGACAACAGCATGTTTTCAGACAGAGGGCACAGTGGCAGTCACAAAGGAGAGGTTTAGTAACAGGGAGAGAGGGAAGGCTATGGCAGCAGCAGAGATGTGTAGGAGCCTGGCGTCAGGACCATCAGGCGAGGAGCCTTTGGTAGGGTTAAGGGCCAGGACAGCTTGAAGGGCTGAAGCAGGGGTGGCAGGGGAGAAGGAGAATGGGGGGAGGTGAAGGGGTTCAGAAGAGGGGGACAGGGCAGAGGAGCAGAGGGGGGAGGGGATGGGGGAGTGGCCTGGGAGCGAGGGGAGTAGGCGTAGTGTAGGGGACGGTGCAAGAGGGGGCCAATAAGTCAGGGAAAGTGCTAGGAAGGGTACAATGGCAGATAAGAGGCAAATGGAGAAGAGCAGAGGTGACAGGGGTTGGCATGGGCTGTGGAGCGGTGATAATGTCATGGTCCTGCAGTAAAAGTGCCCAGGAGGTAAGGCAGGTACTGGAACCGTTGCTGTTCATCAGCTTAGAAGACATAAGGAAGTTCAGAGGGGAATGGGAAGTGTGGAGAATGATCTTAGTATGATCCATTAGAGGAGTGAAGTAATAGATGGCCCAGAAAATGCAGAGCAATTAGAGTTCACAAGGGGTAAATGTAATCTCCACAGGGAAAAGGATTCAGCTTGCATAGGCAATGATGCATCAGTGGCCGTGGGAGTCTTGAGAAAGTGCGGCTACCAGGGCAGTTAGTGAAGAGGAGGTGTCCAGATGAAAGGGTAATGAAGGTTATGGGCTGGTTAGTTCCAATATGTAGTTACTGTGAATCACAGTGCGGGGCACGTGCTGAGGAAGAGCAGCTAGCCCAAACATACATACGACTCTGAGACATCGGCACTCCACAGGACAATTAGTAGCTACAAGGAAAAACAATAAACAATAACTGCAAAAATAAAGATTTATTGTGACAAAATAAAGAGCAGTGGCAAGCACCTGTCCCCAGCGCTTTGGCCTGTGTAGAAGGCGGTTGCCGGAGCGCAGGGGACTGGCACTTGGAACTGCTCTTTATTTTGCCACAAACAATCTTTATTTTTGAAGTTATTATTTATTGTTTTTCTTTGTGGCTACTAATTATCCTGTGGAGTGCCAAGGTCTTGGAGTTGTATGGGCTGGCTAGGCAGGGTGCTTGTGCCAGTGCATTTTGAGTGTAATCACTACTGCATCCTCAGTGGTGTTTTTTTCCAGGGAACATCCTTTCTGAGAAGTGTGCATAGTGGTTTAGCTATGAGTGCAAAATCTGGGATGAAAGGGTTAGAAAATCCAACCAAGCCCAGAAAAGAGTGGAGGAAAAGGATGAAAGTTTGAAGTGGGAGTGGGGAGTGCCAAAACAGCTTGAATTTTGAACTGTAAGGGTGTCTTTCCTGAATATGGAATGGAATGGCCTAAAAAGGCAACAGCTGGAAGGTACAGCTGTTCCTTCCTGGGGTTCAGTTTGAGTCCAGAGGATTTTAAGGCTTGCAACAAGATGGCAAGCACATCAAAATGTTGTTTGACACCATTAGTGGTAATGAGGAGATCACTGAAGTAATGAAGGACTTTTTCTTGGAGTTTAAGGGGCCGGAGTACAGAAAGCATAAATCCACGAAAGTTCATTGGTGAATTATGGAACCCTTGAAGTAGATATGTCCAAATATATTGTTGCCCCTGAAAGGTGACGGTAAACTTATACTGGCAGGAAGGGACATGGGGCAGGGTCCTAAAGTCATTAAAAATATCTAGGGTGGGAAAGGTCATGGGTGTGGGTGATATCCTGATGAGAATATCAGGTATGGATGCCACTGGGGAAGCTGCCACCAGGGTGAACTTGATAAGGTGATGGTATTCAATGGCCAGTATCCACGAGCCATCAGGCTTCTTGACTGGCCATATCGGGGAGCTGCAAGTGAAAGAATAGGGGCATACAACATTCTACTGTTGGAAAGATATCAGAATGCCTGTGACAGCTGCCGCTGCCTCACAAGGGACATGATACTGGCTCTGAGGTGGAGAGTCCGGGCTGTCCACCAGTAAAGAGAAGGAAATCGCCGTCCACAGTCCAGCTTGTGGAGGGAGAGAGTGGTAGGATAAGTGGAGAGGAGGGTAAGCAGCAACAGGGTTGTGGGTGATCATGGGGTACCATCAACTCCAGAAGTGCTTCCAGCATAGGGGTTGGCACAGAAAGTACAGTTACGTAGGAACTTACTGTAACAGTAAATCTTTGAGAGAGGTTCCTTCGGTAGGTCATCACACATATAGGACTGGCACCACCTGGCATCTGGCTGCACGGCAGAGTTTTTCTAGTAATACTTGATGGGGGACCGTCCACCCGACATCACGTGACCGACGTCAGCGTGACGCTATATAGTGGACGGTCCCCACGCCTGCCCTCCAGTTCTCCCGTTGGAGCCTGGAATAGGCCTGACAGCAGAAGGAAACAGAGTCTGGAGTCCCTAAATAAAAAGGGGGAAGAAGAGAGGGGAAAAATATGACCTACTGAAGGAACCTCTCTCGAAGATCTAATGTTACGGTAAGTTGCTACATAATGGTACTATCTTACTTCGAGAGGGTTCCTTCAGTAGGTCATCACATATTTATTTATTTATTTATTTAAGAGTTTAACCAGGCAGGCGTACTGAGCGGAGCACCACTCGTTTCCAGACACGACCTGGGGGAGATTGGGGAGCACATGATGATTATTACATACAGTACAGATAATTACAATAGTGTACAGATGTTGATTATTACATACAGTATAGATAATTACAATAGTGTACAGAATTTACAGCCAGAGGGCTGAAGAACAGCTGACATAGAGGACACTTTTTCGTAAATTGTACATTTTCACAAACAACAGAGAACAGAACAACAATTAACCTTTAGGACCCTACAGTGTAGCAGCTGAGATTTGGCATGTCTACCGGTTAGCAGGAACCAGTGGGCTTGTGTTTATGGCTACTGCGAGCATGTGCATGTGGCAGGGAAGTGTGTGTAGAGGAGTGGGTTAAGACGTCTGGGGTTCGTGGAGCACCTGATGTCAGCAGGCAAGTCATTCCATAGTTTGGGCATGCGATATTTGAAAGCAGATTGGCCCTTGGAGGTATGCATGAAAGGGACTTGGAGAAGCCTGGAGTCAGTGCTTCTGAGTGAGTAAGCAGGGGAAGGCTGAGCCGATATGGCGGAATCGCGATAAGGGGGAAGGGTCTGTGACCAGAATTTGGCAATGACTCTGGAGCAGTGGATCTGTCTGCGGGTCGTGAGTGAAGGCAGGGCTAGGCCCCTGTACAGATCACAGTGGTGGGTCATTGGTGGGCAATCCAGGATGAAGTGACAGAAAGAGTGGAAAAGTGTGTCCAGGCCAGGTTAGATAAGGCTGCAGCGCCATATACCACGTCGCCGTAGTCAAGTATAGGGAGAATCATTTTTTGAACAATTTCCCTCTGGACCTGTTTTGGCATACAGTACTTATTGTGATATACAGCACCAAGTTTTGGGTGCAACATATTGTGTAATGATTCGATATGGGTGGAGAAATCCAGATATTGGTCAAGCCAGATTCCCAGGTATCTGAATGAGGTGCAGGACTCAAGGGGGGCCCCATCTAAGGTAAGGAATGAGGGGCATGAAGCTAGGCAGGAGAGTCGTGAACACGACCCAAAGGTGAGTGTGACAGTTTTTTTCATATTTAGGGATAGCTGGTTGGACAGGAACCAATTCTGTACGGCACTTAAATCCCGCTGAAGCACAGTGGACACCTCTCCAGTGGAAGGGCAGGAGGCGTACAGTACGGTGTTGTCCACATACATTTGGATGGATGATAGTGTGCAGACCTGCAGGAGGTCATTTAGGAATATTGAAAAAAACAGAGGGCCCAGGACTGAGCCTTGGGGGACCCCCATAGTGACTGGTAGGAGGGAAGATATGTGAGGGCCAATTTTCACCGATTGATATCTGCCTACCAGGTAGGCATGAAACCAGCTAGTGGCATGGCATGAGAGGCCAGCACCGTTTAGTTTTGCTAGTAGCTTAGTGTGGGAGACGGTATTGAAAGCCTTGGCCGGGTCAATGAAAATGGCCAAGGTGATATACCCTTTGTCCATTCCAGAAAGGATGTCATCGGTGATTCTTAATAGGGAGGTGATGGTAGAGTGAGACTTTCGGAAACCAGACTGATATGGGGTGAAGAAAGAGGTTGTGTCTAGGAATTGGGAAAGTTGGACAAGTGCAAGGTGTTCCTGAATTTTAGCCAGAATTGGAAGAAGGGAGATGGGACAGTAATTACCCGGCCTAGAGGGGTCTCCGCCCTTAGGGAGGGGGATAACAATTGCATGCTTCCAAGCGGCTGGGATTTTGGCCATGGAGAAGGAGAGGTTGAGAAGATCAGCTAATGGAGCGGCTATGGCGGGAGCAGATATGTGAAGCAATTTGGCGTCCAGGCCTGATGGACATTTACCTTTGTTGGGGTTGAGTGAAGTCAGTACTTGCAGCACTTTGGCCGGGGTTACTGGATGGAAGGAGAAACTGGGGGCATGTGTGGAGTTCAGAGATTTCAGTGGGGTACGTGGTGTGGATGAGGTAGGTGGGTGATTGGATAGGAGAGACGCTGCACAGCTAGTGAAGAAAGTATTGAAGGCAGAAGCTACTTCGCCAGGGTCAGTGACAGTCGAACCTAGGATGGATAGGGTCAGCTGGAGGTTGGATTGGGGGGAGAGGAGGGATTTGAGAGTTTTCCAAAAATTGATGAGGTGGTTGAGGCTTGAGTTTAAAGCCGACGTGAAGTAACTCTTTTTTGCCCGACGTATCAGTTTGGTGCAGGAGTTGCGGAGGGTACGGTATATTTGTAGGGATTCTTGGGAGCATGCTAGTTTATGTTTATTCCAAGCCTGATCTCTGGTGAGGCAGCTGCTAATGAGATCAGCTGAGACCCAAGGAAGGTGGGAGCCCCTTATTCGTGTGCTTCTTAGCGGGGCATGATTATCCCAAACTGCGAGAAACCTGGTCTTAAATGTTTCGTAAGCATAGTCAATTGAGGGTGCTTTAGGTATGAAGGACCAGCCAATATGAGCCAGGTCACAGAAGAGCGCAGGTAGAAATAGGGATTTGTAAGATCTCGTGAGAATCATCCTAGAGACATATAGGACTGAATCCCAAGCAGTCCCTCCTAAGAGAGACTGAGAGAAACCAGGGAGGAGGAAAAAACTCCAACAACCAAGGAAAGAACACAGAGTGGAACCAACCTAGGACAGAAGGCCCTGCATAACACCTAGGCCAAAACCTGCCCTCCACCTAGAAGCAATGTCCAGACTGTAGTGTTTGTTAACGGTATAGACAGGACCCCATGTTGCTGCTGCACAGATATCAGCTGCTGACTTGTTACACAAAAAAGCTGCGGAAGCAGCCATGCCCCTTGTAGAATGACCTCTCACAGGCCCCGGCAGAGGCTTGTCATACTTCTCGTAGCAAAAGCGAATACAATTACCAACCAATTGGACAAGCACTGCTTAGAAACAGCTTTGCCCAAAGATCTGGGGGCAAAGGAGACAAACAGTTGATCATCCTTACGGAACTCTTTTGTACGATGAGCATAGCATTGGAGAGCACGATGCATGTCCATAGTGTGCAGGAGTGCATCACCTTTATTTGCAGGGGACAGAAAATAAACAGGGAGTTCCACTGATTGATTCAGTTTGACCTCCGAAACCACCTTAGGCAAAAACGTAGGATTTGTCCTGAGGACCGCCAGATCCCTATGGAAAATTTAATAAGGCTCCTTACAAACCAGAGCCTGAAGCTCCAAAATTCTTCGAGCTGAGGTAACTGCAACTAAAAACAATGTCTTCCAGGACAGGAAGCGTAAATCACAGCTGGTTCAAAAGGCGGAAGAGTGAGCTTCTCCAACACAAAGTTTAAATCCCAAGGTGGTGGGGGCTGCAGATAGGGGGTTCAGATGGAGAATCCCTTTCAGAAATGTTTTAGAGACTTCCAACTGAGCCACGGGTTTACCATCTACCAGCTCATGGTACGCCAAAATATGGACCTTCAAGGAGGAATATGAAAGGCCTGAATCTGAAAGATGAAGGAGGTATTCCATGACTTGTGGGGCAGAACAAGAGAAAGGGTTCCAATCTTTGGAAGCCACCCAAATGGAAAAACATTTCCACTTCATAGCATAGTTGGAACGGGCAGATGGCTTTTTAGCCTCAACCAGAATCTGGGCGACTCGAGAGGAGACCCTGGAGTGAGAGACTTCTATGTCTGCAGGACCCACACATGAAGGGGCAGGGTGCTGAGCCCCGGATGGATGAGCTGGCCTTGATTCTGTGCCAAGAGGTCATGAGTTATACGGAGTGGAACCAGGGGTTCCTCCGCTAACTGTTGCAAAAGCGGGAACCAAATCTGTCTCGGCCAGAGGAGGGCGATAAGGATCATCTGCACCTTCTCTGCCTGAAGTTTGAGAAGAACCCTCTGGAGAATGGGAAATGGAGGGAAGGCGTACAAAAATGTCCCTATCCAAGAGAGAGACAACGCGTCGTGCCACAAAGCACCATGCCCTGGAACAAGCAAGCAGAAACTGTGAATTTTTGTGTTGAATGGAGAAGGAAAAAGGTTGAGTTCCAGACACCCCCACCTTAGGATGAGAGACTCTGCCACTTCCTGACTTAGTTCCCATTCGTGACTGAGAGTTCGAGACCTGCTGAGACTATCCGCCAGGACGTTTTGAATGCCTGGAACATGCACAGTCACTAAGAACAGATCGTACTGGACTGCCCAGTTCCACACTCACATCACTTCCTGCAGAGAGGGTACGAGTAGGGTTCCTCCTTGTTTGTTAAGATATCAGACTATTGACATATTGTCCGTCTGAATGAGCAGTGATCCCTTGGGGAGAAGAGTCTGGAATGCTTGAAGCACGTACAAGACTGCTCTCATCTCCAGAACGTTGATGTGTAACAATGCCTCTGAGCTGGACCAAAGTCCTTGTGCTTGGTTTTCCCCCAAATGCACCCCCAGTCCATATTCGATGCATCTGTAGTCAGAGATGCTGAGGGAACAGTACTCCTGAATGGGAGACCCAAAGAAAGGTTGCAGGGATCCCGCCACCACAGCAGATTTTTCTGGACTGCTGCAAATACCAGGACCGGATGATCCAGGTCATCCAGGAGTTGATCCCACTGCACTCGCAAGGACCACTGAGTGATTCTCATATGGAGCCTCACCAGGGGAACGGTAGTGATGGAGGCCACCATCAGGCTGAGAAGGTGAAGGACCTCTCTTGCTGGAATGGTCCTGGATGAGGCCACCACTGAAGCCTGACAGACCAGGGTTTCCACCCTATCTGGAGGCAAGAAGGCCCTGCTCTGGATGATGTCCAAGACTGCCCCAATGAACTGAAGTCTTTGATTTGAGGAAAGAGATGACTTGGGGAAATTGACAGTAATCCCCAACTTGGAGAACAGATCCAGAATGAAATGCAGAGCTTCCGAAAGGGAATCCCTGGAAGGGGCTGAAATCAGAAAGTTGTCCACGTAAAGGAAAACTTCTATGCCCTGGCAATGCAGAAAGGCCGCCACCACTGCCAGGCACTTGGTAAAGACCCAAAGTGCTGAAGACAGACCAAAGGGGAGGGCCCGGAACTGGAAATGTTCCCCCTGGAAACAAAGCAGCAGGAACCGGCGGTGGCTGGGGAAAACTGGAATATGCAGGTAAGCATCCTGCATATCCAGAGCACAAAGCTACTGGTTCTCCAGCAGGAGAGGGAGAAGGCTTTGGAGGGTCAGCATTCTGAATTCTTGTACTCGACGAACAGGTTGAGACTGCTCAGGTTGAGAATGGGTCTCATGTTGCCTGACTTTTTTGGAACCAAGAAGGTGGGAGTAGAACCCTTCCCCTTTGCCAGAGTGGATTGCTCTCTATAGCCTCCTTGAGCAAGACAGACTTGATTTCTTCTCTGACGAGGAGAGCCTGGTCCCGACAGTAGGATGACCAGATTGGTGGAGGATCTGGTGGAATCTCCAGAATCTCTGTGATGTGTCCGGCAGACACCAGCTGCAGGACCCATGCATCAGAGGTAAAGCCCTGCCACTCCTATGTGTGGTGGGCAAACCTCCCCCCCACTGGCTCCTCACACAGAGGCTAAGGAGGGGTTGGGGCGAGGGAGTCAGGAGGTGGCAGGACGGTCAGGGGGAGGGCCCCCTGAATGTCTCTGATTCTTGGAGGCGGGAGGAGTGGCAAAACCCCATGGACTTACGCTTGCCCTGGTAACGAGCCGAGACATGCTTCCTCTGCCTCCAGGTCCTTTTCAGAAAGGGCTGGTGCTGTTGTTTGGCACCTGATCGGTACATGGACCGCACTGATCTCAGGGTCTAACCTTTATCCCGAAGATCAGTGATGATGTCTTTGGTGGCGCCGCCAAAGAGCACCGAGCCCAGAAAGGAGGCATCCTGAATCACAGGCTGGACCTTGTTGGTGAGGCCAGAGATGTGAAGCCAGGTCTGTCATCTCAAAGCAGTGGCAGTCGCCGAGGCGTGAGCTACTGAATCGACCGAGTCGTAAGTAGCCCACAATGCATGCCTGCAAGAAAAGCCGGACAGGCGGAGTTCCTTGGCAAGCTCCTCCTTGAGATCTGAAGGTTCCACAGACTGGACTTGGGCCTCAAGCCTGGCCAGGGTATCTTTTTGGAGTGACACCATGTGGGCCACATAATTAAAGAACCAAAGCACGCATGTGGCCAAAGAATAGACCTTCTTGCCGAACAGGTCCATCTGCCTCGACTCCTTGTCTGGAGGAGAGGTGCTCATGTGCTTAGGTGCTGAAGAGCGGTCATGAGCATCTGAAATCATGATGGAGTCTGCCTTCAGATGAAAGCTGAGGAATGGAGCATCCTTGAGCACCCAGTAAACCCTGTCCACCCTCTTGGAGACAGCCGGGATGGAATGAGACATCTGCCAGACAGTAGAGGTGAGGTCCTATCCATGAGGGAACAGGGATCGGGGACAGAGACTCCAGGTCCAGGTGTTCGGTGAGTCTCTGCCATGTCGGATCCTGCTCCTCTGACTCCCACTCAAAATAATTCTACATGGACCTCTGGAGGTCCAAAAAGGCAGGGTCCTCTGGTGGGGATTTGGGGGAGACCTTGCCCTTAGGGACCGTGGATTTGTGATCCAAGGGCTCCTCCGGTGACTCATCACCATCCTCATCAATCATCATCATCATCATCATCCCCCATGTCTGGATGGTCTTCAAAATCTGGAAGCGTAATATCCTTGTGAGTGGTCCCCAGGACATGAACCGTGGAAGGAGACAAACTCCTCGGGGACGGAGACCTAGGAGAGCGCAGTGGTAGGAGTCTGCTCTCTAGGTCAGATACCAGCTCCAAAAGCACCCCCTGCCACCAAGACTGGATAAGAGTCTTAAGGTCTGGTTGAACTGGGGCTTGTGGAGTGGGCAGAGGAGGAGGAGGTTGGGGGGAGGAGGTGGAGAGATTACCGGGGGAGGATGATAGTGATACCCCTGGTAACCTGAATAGCCATATCCCGGGTACTGACCATATCCCAGGAAGTTGTGCCCCGCACTGCTCCAAACTGGAGGAGGACCAGCCAGGAGATGGTCCCCAGGATACCCCGAGGGGTAATGCGGGACAATCCGGGGTCGTGAGTAGAGGCCCAACATCAGAAGATCTGACGAAGGGGGAACCCACGTAGGGTCCGCCATCATATAAATCAGCAGCAGGTCCAGTGTCGGGGGAGCCTCATCGGGGCCGCCATCGTCGGGACTGGCACCACCCGATCCGGCGCTAGAACCAAGAGAAGTGGACCCGATGGAGGGACTGCATCTGGCACTGGAGCCAAAGGCTGGGGCAGATGGCTGGGTCCAGGTTCAGAGACTGTCATCAGGGGGACTGGCATTGGAGGAACCGTTGCCAGATCTGGCAAAGAGATCTCGACTGGGACAGGCGTCAGGTCGGGAGTGATAACACCAGAAGGGATAGGAGGGGCCTCTGAAGTAGGGCCAGATGGCTGAGGAGGGGCCTCCTTCCCTGCGACCCTATCAGGAGAGTGTGGAATTGACCCAGAGGTGTGGTCGACATCTACAGGTTCTCCATTATCATCACCCAAGGTAGTGGTCTGAGCAGGGGAAGCTACTGCTGAAGAGGAAGGGGAAGTGGGGCACCTTCCCCAGGCTCTGCCGGACATCAGGTTGAGTGCTGTTAGGTCCTGACGGGATAGTCGCATCTGAGCTCCCACCTGGAGTGGGCGTCTGACCATACGGAGCCAAGCAGGAGGGGGAAGAGCCCCTTGCCGACTTAGCAGCTGGTGCTGTGTGGGTTCCCGAAGCCTGGGGAGCCGACTTACTAGTGGCCGGGCAGTCCCCGGAGGAGCCAGGGGCTGACTTAATGGCAGGCGCAGTGCAGCCATCGGAGGAGCCGCCGGCCTACTTACCCACAGAGGAGGATTTGTCTGACTTACTATCCAAAGCCGGCTTGGCCTTAGGTGGCGGCTGGGAAGAAGCCTTACTGGTCGAGATTCGAGAGGCCTCGGTCTGGGACACCTCTGCGGAGCGCTCCCGCTCCTTCTGTTTCTCTTTCCTATGATCTTTTTTGGAAGGAGATGAAGAAGAAGGTTGGATCTACCCCATCTGCTTTTCTAAAGATGCTAGCTGGGTCTTGAGAAGATGGGCCTCCACAGCCTGCTGCCCCCTTTTGCGTGTGGCCTGGTTAAAAGGCTGGCAGTCTGGACAAGAAGAAACTGGATGGTGTGGGCCTAAGCAGATCACACACTCCAAGTGGCCGTCCTTATGTGGAATTTGCGTGCCACAGGTGGAACACTTCTTCAGTGAAGACATAGAAGAAAATTCACAAATTTGAAGAAAAAAAACACTGTGAAAACCGACGCGAAAAAAAGCACTTTCAATGACGATCGCTTGGGAAGTCTGCAATGCGACTAAGACGAGGCGATGGTGGGAAAGAACTGGATGGCAGGCGTGGGGACCATCCACTATATAGCATCATGCTGACGTCGGTCATGTGACATCGGGTGGGTGGTCCCCCATCAGGTATTGCTAGAAAAAGTCTGCCGTGCAGCCAGACACCTGGTGGTGCTAGTCCTATATGTGTAATGACCTACTGAAGGAACCCTCTTGAAGTAACATCTTGCCTCGATCATGGCAATCTCAGAGATGGGTGTAGATGTGTACATGGGAAAGTGCTGTATTGTCATATAACCCTCAAGTGTATGATTAAGGAGGTCCACCACACAGGAATGGGGTATTAAGACACTCACCCCCAAAATACAGTCCTGCAGGAACTGTATGACATAAAAGATATACAGAAACTGAAGATTCCTAATGGAACACAAGAGAGTGGCTTGCCTGTTGGTTGTGGTGACAGACCCATCATATGCCACTAATGGGATGAGAGAGGGCAGCGTGGTTGGGGCTGTGCTGCTGTTTGACTGCCTTCCAAAAATTAACTGAGACTACGGCACCAGTGTCACTCAGGGATGGCAGTACAAAGGATCCTACATGAAAGTCTATGAATGGATGACCGTAATCATCATAGTGGGAGAAAATGGTGAGGGTGAGGGTTTTTTTTTTATAATTTTTGGCCAGGAAAGACACACTACAGTATGTCAAGGCTTGGTTCCAGGTGCATATTCTGGGGGCACAAGGAACTTAAGTGACATGCCCATTGTCACACAGTATGTAAGTGGTGACTATGGGATTCAAACCCAGTTCTCCAGGTTTGTAGCTCAGTGCTCTTAACCACTACGCTGTACTGCCTCCCCAGTGTCCCGTACTAATCAGTAGTAGTTTCCCTAGTTGGTGAAAGGTTGTAGTCCTTGCCCACCATGGCCACTGCCATTTCAGTGGGCATGGAGTTGGTCAATGCACTCCATGAACTGGCGGATCTCCTCCTTGGCCTGGCTGAAGTGGTCCCAGGGTTGCCAGTCCCTGTTTTCTGGGGCCAATGATGATCTTCTGCCTCTACCACTATTGTTGCCACTATGTCCTCCACCACCCTTTTTTACCCCTACAGTGGCCACAATCAGGCTGGCTGGTCGGGGTCTTGGGTGGTCCCTTCCAGATGGAAATGTGGGGCTTGGGTGTCAAGTTTTTGGGTGTTAGAGGTGGTAATAGCCATAAGGGGTTGGAGTTCTGATTTTGGTCTGCATTGGTCACAAGATGCTTGAAGGCATAAATAGACTCAGGCTACAGCTACCAGGATGTGTTCTATCGGGTCAGAGGATGAGACATGCATCTCGATATTGCTCTTGACCTATGGAAGGAGGTTACTGATGAAGAGGCTCTTACAACCTTTGTCCTCTGGGTTGAATTTGGTCTTCCCATGGAATAGGCTGTGATCAATTTTTCATGGAAGACGTGTGCTTGTTTGTTGTGTAACTGTTTTTTGGCCATGGCTACAGTGGTGCCATTTGTGTCTGGGTAGCAGGTGCTCTGGTGGGCAGTCAGAGTTTCAGAAAACAGCCTAGTTCCCATCCAGACTTCTGCTGGATGGGAGTCCCAGATGTGGCCCAGAGGGGACATCTGAAGTATCTGCACATTATTGTGGTCACTTGTGATGGCGTACAGTTTGGAGGCGGACTGGATGGCCAGTTCATGACACAGTGGGGAGCTTTTCCAGGCTCAAAGGTACCTATTGAGGAAGCTATATGTTGCAGGACTTTTACAGGAGTTATGACAGAAAGTCAGGTGTCTCTTTGGGCACCTTTGGGCTTGGGCTGCCATCAGCATCGGGAGGGGGTTGGGATTGTGGAGTTGTTAGACTTCCCTTCAGATTCAGAGTCCTCAGAGACCGAATCCCCCTCATTTTTAAGTAAATCCTTTTTCTTTTTTGCAGTCCTGAAGGACCCATTGTGGGCTTTTTGGAGGTTACCATGTTCAATGGAGTTTTTTTTAATTGTGCCTGAGACTTGACATTTTTATGTTTTAACACTGTCTCATTTATTACCTCCACTTAGTGGTTTCAGTAATTTTCTGGAGTGTTTTACAGGATTCATGGTTAGTGGGTTGGTCACTGCCCTGTTCGACATCTAATTTTAGTTGACTCATCTCTAACTCCAGTTCAGTTACCTTTATTTCTAACATCTTATTTCTTGTGTGAGCCATTGTGTACTTGTCTTTTTGTACCAGTTGGAGATCAGTCTGCTTTTCCCCTCTTTATCACTGTATCTGGAAGGAAAAGTATGCCTTTTTGCAGATGACACAAAGATCTGCAACAGGGTTGATACACAAGGAGGCATGGAAAGGATGAAAAGGGACTTGGCAAGGTTGGAGGAATGGTCTGACGTATGGCAGCTAGGATTCAATGCAAAAAAGTGCAAAATAATGCACCTGGGAAACAAGAACCCAGGCTTAAGAACACAATGGGTGGGAGGTAGTAACAACAACAAAACAGGAAAGGACCTGGGGTAATCATATCAGATGACCTTAAGGTTAGCAAGCAATGTGAGAGAAGGCAGTAGGGAGGGCCGGGGGTATACTGGGATGTATAGGAGAGGCATCAGCAGCAGAAAACAGGAAGTTGTTATCCCTCTGTACAGACAGTTGGTGAGACCCCATCTGGAATACTGTGTCCAGTTCTGGAGACCCATCTCCGCAAGGACATAGACAGGATAGAGGCAGTTCAGAGGAGGGCAACTAAAATGGTGCAAGGTCTGCAAGAGAAGCCGTATGAGGAGAGACTAAAGGAGCTTAATATGTATACCCTTGAGGAAAGAAGGGAGAGGGGACATTTAGAAACTTTCAAGTACCTCAAGGGAATCAACAAAGTCCAAGAGGGTAGCATCTTTCAGAAAAGAGACTTGCAAGAACAAGGGGACACAATTTAAAGATAGAAGGAGGGCAGTTCAGGGCAATGTGAGAAGTATTATTTCACAGAGAGGTAGTGGATGCATGGAACAGCCTTCCTGAGGAAGTTGTGGAGTCTAAAACTGTGGGAGAATTCAAGAATGCATGGGACAGACATAAGGCAATTCTTGTGGGGGGCAGGAAGATATAGGCTGTTGGTTAAATAGGATCTGCGGCCTATCCTGTAGGTAGGGAAATGGGCAGACTAGATGGGCCTAGCGGTCCTTATCTGCTGTCAAAGTCTATGTTTCTATGTTTCTATCTCCTACCACATTTCTGCACTCATAGAAACATAGAAGTTGACAGCAGGAGACAGCTAGGTCCATCTAGTCTGTCCATTTGTTTTAGACTTATTTGACACTCTAGTTGCCCTTTATAGTCAGGGCTCCCTTGTGCCTACTGTGGACTGTAATTCACAGATATGGATATCTAGTTTACAATGTGGTCCACTGCATCATTGTGGGCTTTGTTTAGTGCCACAGTTGCAGTATAAAGTGCACATATGACCTTTCATTCCAAGTCCTTTTCATCTTTTTCAGATGTCTTTCCCTCACATTCCCTGATTATTTTCAGAGTGAAAGACAGAGGTTGAAGCGGGGTGGCTTGTCTGGTCCCCTTCAACTGGAATTCTGTTAAATTTTCTGTACTAACTTCATAAGTTACATACTTCTCTACCACCTCGCTAGCCGTATTGTGCCTTAATTGAGTATCTTATGTCCTTCCCCTAGTTTGTAGGTACCCTCACCTAGTCTCTTCTGTAGTAAGTAGTAGTAAAAAATTTTTATTCATACAAAAAATGAATAAGGATATCTCCACTGAGCCGAAGCTCCTTTACAGTGAGATCCAGGTGTCATTTCCAGTTACTCTTATAAGTTAACAATATATAACAAAGAAAAACACATATACACTATAATTATACCTCAATAAATATAACACAGTTCCAAATCATAAAACAAACTAGGACAAGAAGAACATACAAAAAACAATGATTAATTCACAGTATACATTTAATACAAGCTACAATCTACCATCCTAAGATTCAAACTATTTCCCATCTTAACTAATATTTTCGATAAGCCATTGTTTAATTTGGTGCAACTGGAAATTTCCCTCAAGGGGTCTAAGCTTCCCAGGCAATTTATTCCATATAGAAGGTCCGATATTAAAAAAAAAAAAAAAAAAAATCACAGATATGGCTTAGATTAGATTACCTTCACTTTACCATGTAAAATGGCATTTTCACTAGTCCTAAGTGCCTCCATTGGAGACTTGAACAAGGGACTCTATAGCATAGTAAGAGAAAATATCGCTTATTTCTGTAAAATATTCTTATCATACATGTGCCATTTGTGACTTACTGGAAGACCATCTGGGGTGTCAAATTTTAACAGAGGTAATAAGATATGACAAGGCTAATATGACTGTATTACTGTATGGTAGCCTCTAATAAGCAGCAAGCTACCTCAGTTCAAACTCACGTAGCAGAGGTCACAAATGACAAAAACAAGCCTTGCCTTAACATATAGGATTCTATCTAGTACTTCTTATACAGGTACAAAGGCTAGCAGTAAGACTATTTTATATCAGTCTACATAATTCTAGGCATATTTCAAACAGCATTAACAATGGCAACTTGGCAATGACAGTTTGTATAGGCACAGTTCAAAACAGCAATCAAGTTTATATGTGTATGTCTACCACTGTCCAATAGACAGATTCTCATAGACTAGTCCATGAAAGCAAGGATCAGATTCTGTTGAGGAATAAAGATTGTTTGGGTCCTCTGTAGCAGGGTAGACCAGTCTGTGCAGTACTGCTGAAGAACGTGGAGTCCCAGTTGTTTCAGCTGGGTTCTGGTAAGCTCTGCCTCTCTAGTCACTGTTGTGGATTATTATACAGTACAAAAGTTGTTACTTTTTTTTTCACCTACCAGACACACAGTTGTGAGAACAGTTTGCTGATTCGAGTAATGGGGAAGACTGTGATTACAAGCTAAAACAAGCATTTGTCAATGCTGAATGTTGATTGCGTTGGTCCGTTGTGCTCGCTCACTGCCCCTCTGTCACTCGCTCGTTCTGTTTCTCCCAGTGCTGCAGGCTGCTGTTTTGCACTGGGCTCCTGCCTGCATTGGCACCCTTTTCTGTCCACAAAGAAATCCACAGCTGTCCAGAGAGAGCTCCGTTGAGGTGGCTCACTCCCCCTCTCTCACGCACTCATTCTGTTTCTCCTGGCGCTGCAGGCTGCCCTTTTGTACTGGGCTCCTGCCTCTGTTGGTGGCTTTTTCTGCCCACAAAGAAATCTACAGTAGTCCCGACACAGGTCCGTTGAGTTTGCTCACTCCCCCTCTGTCACTCGCTCGTTCCATTTCTGCCAGCGCTGCAGGCTGGCCTTTTGTACTGGGCTCCTGCCTGTGTTGCCACCTTTTTCTGCCCACAAAGAAATCCGCAGCAGTCACGATAGAGCTCTGTTGAGCTCCCTCACCCCCCCCCCCACTCACTTGTTTTGCTTCTCCGCGCTGCAGGTTGCCTTTTGTACTGGGCCAGGTGCATTGCTGCCTTTTCTGCCCACAAAAGAAATCCGCCTTAGTCCCAACAGAGCTCTGTTGAGCTCATTCACTCCACTCCCTCATTCGCTCGTTCTTGTCTCCCGCTGCTGCAGGCTGCTCTTTTGTACTGGGCTCCTGCCTGCATTTTGCGGCTTTTTCTGCCCACAAAGAAATCTGCAGCAGTCCCAACAGAGCTCCGTTGAGCTCGCTCACTCCGCCTCTCTCACACACGCTCATTCTGCTTCTCCTGGTGCTGCAGGCTTCCCTTCTGTACTGGGCTCCTGCCTGCATTGCCACCTCTTCCTGCCCACAAAGAAATCTACAGCAGTCACGATAGAGCTCCACTGAGCTCACTCACTCCCCCCCCCTCTCACTCACTCACTGTGTTTCTCCTGGCACTGCAGGCTGCCCTTTTGTACTGGGATCCTGCCTCTGTTGGCACCTTTTTCTGCCCACAAAGAAATCTGCAGCAGTCCCGACAGAGCTCCGCTGAGCTCACTCACTCACTCACTCCCCCTCTCTCTCACTCGCTCATTCCGTTTCTGCCACTGCTCCAGGCTGCCCTTTTGTACTGGGCTCCTGCCTGTGTTGCCGCCTTCTTCTGCCCATAAAGAAATTTGCAGCAGTCACGACAGAGCTCCGTTGAGCTTGCTCACTCCCCTTCTCTCACTCGGTTGTTCTATTTCTCCCACTGATGCAGGCTGCCCTTTTGTACTGGCCTTCTGCGTGCACTGCTGCCTTTTTCTGCCCACAAAGTCTGCAGCAGTCCCAACACAGCTCCGTTGCATTCGCTCACTCCCCCTGTCTCACTTGCTGATTCCGTTTCTGCCGGTGCTGCAGGCTGGCCTTTTGTACTGGGTTCCTGTCTGCGTTGCCACCTTTTCCTGCCCACAAAGAAATCCACAGTAGTCATGATAGAGCTCCGTTGGGCTCGGTCACCCCCCCTCTTGCTTGATCCCAATCTGTCCCAAACACTGATTTCTGACAGTGACTGCAGTATTCTGCACGGAAGCGCAAACACACTTCAGTCAGGATGTGAAAATGACAGCTGTACTGTTCATAAGGAGGTGTGGAAAAATGCCAGTGTTGAAAATGTGGCATGAAAATATTACTATTTTGCGAAGTTACAAAGGTTAGTGGAAACTGCACAGCGCACGCTCGTAACACAGTCATTTTATGGAGTTTCATCACAAAATTTTCAACATAGGCATTTTAGGGCCTCTGCTCATGAACAGTGTCAGTGTGATTTTCTTAATGTGTCCCGAACACTGATTTCCCACAGCTACCGCACAATTGTGCACCGGATGAGTGAAAACACATTTCGGCCAGGATGTGAAAAATGACAGCTACACTGTTCATAAGGATGTGTAGAAAAATGGCAACATTGAAAATCTAGAGTGAAAATATTGCAAAGTTGCGAAGGTACAAGCGTGCGTGGAAACTGCGAAACGCACTCTCGTAGCACACTCATTTTATGGACTTTTGTCACCAAATCTTCAACATAGGCATTTTAGGACCTCTGCTAATGAACAGTTCAGTGTCATTTTTATAATGTGTCCCGAACACGGATTTCCCACAGCGACTGCGCTATTCTGCGCCGGAATTGCGAAAACATATTTTGGCCAGGATGTGAAAAATGACAGCTGTACTGTTCATAAGGAAGTGCAGAACAATGGCAATGTTGAAAATCTGGAGTGAAAATATTATAAATTCGCGAACTTACAAGCGTGCGTGAAAACTGTGCAATGCACACTTGTAAAAGTCATTTTTTTGATTTTTTTTCACCAAATTTGTAACATAAGCTTTTTGAGACCCCACCTCATGAACACTGGCACTATTGTTTCGTTAATCGGTCCCAAAAGGTGATTCCGTGCAGTGACCGTGAAATCACCTTTCGGGGCTGATTAACGCTATTGACCGTGCTAGAGTTCATGAGGAGAAGTCCCAAAAACCCCATGTTGAACATTTGTGCTAAAATTCCAAAAAATGCCTGAGATATGCATCAAAGTTGAAAAAACCCTGTTTATTCCATTATACAGCTTACCGGCATTTCCTCAGTTTGCGGTCGGCTTTGAAGAGTGCAGATGTGTTCCCGGTCCACCGAAGATCATCACGCTGGACTCCGGAGTAAGTATGGGGTGAGGGGTGTGGGAGGTAGGATGCAGATGGGTGGGTGTGGGTTGTGGAAGGGGCAGGAGACACGAGGGACCGCTTTTTTGACGGGTAAAAAAAAAAAAAACATTCGGGACCATTTTTTTAACAGGGCATGTGGCACACTGGGGTGAGCTCCCAGAGTGCCAACTGACTCTTTTTTGGGGGCAGTAGTAGCCGATGGGGGATTGGGCACCCCATTGGCACACAACAAAGCGGGGAGTGACATTATGCCAACGGAGATTGGGCACCCCATCTGCACACAACAAAAGCGGGGGTGTTACATAATGCTGATGGTGAGTGGGCTCCGCCGGCAACATCACTCAGGCACTGAAGCTGATGGGGATTGGGGTCCCCATCGGCAAACAAACATGGTGGGGGGGCACATGCTGCCGAGGGGGATTAGGCACCCCCTCGGCAGGAGGGTGCTTAATATTGTTTATGAACACAACGGCAAGCCACCGCCATGTTCACAAACAATATCACTGTTACAAGGTTCGGCCCAGCAATGATGGGTCGCTCCCTCATTGCAGTGGATGGCTTACACTGCAACTGCGAGGTGGCCCCTGATTGCAGCAGCTGAAACCTTACAAGGTTGTGCCACGCTGGCTGAACTAGTGTCAGCAGCAGTGTGCCATGGCATTGGGGATAGTGGGCCAAGCCTTTAAAGGCTGTGGGGGCACTGGCCACAACAGTGCCGTGCCTCCACAACCTGCTTCTGGCAACCTGTCGCAATATGTTTCTTGCGCATGCATGCAATCAACATAAAAAGACCCAAACTTCTGAAAAGCAAACACTATACATCCCTTGTGTAAGGTTTTGAAATGTTTTGCATTTTATAGCCTCAGACGTCTTGTCTCCAGGCAGAAAATGTTGCACTTATTTTTGTCCTAGAAAGGAGTTTATCACACACTATTCATACACAGAAAATTAGTGGAGGGAGGGAAGGAGGCACTGTGGGTCACCCTGGAGACAGGAAATGGCACCACAATCCGTACAGGGGATGTTCACAGACCCCTGTCTCGGGGGAGGCAATGACAAGGAAATGATAGAAAGAATCCTCAGAATGGCAGAAAAAGAAGAGATATTGTTGATGGGGGATCTGAATATGCCAGATGTTAACTGGAGCACCTTTACTGCAGCCACATCCAAGAGCAGGGTCTTTCTCAATGCCCTACAGGGGGAATGCCTCAGACAGATAGTGCTGGAACACACTTGGGAGGGAACAATCTTAGACCTGGTACTCTCAAACGGGGATGGAAAGAGGATCTCAGATTTAGAAGTGGGTAGCCATCTGGGAACAAGCAACCACCAAACAGTGCGGTTCACAATAAACACAGCTGTAGAGTCAAGCCATACAAAAGCAAGGGTGTTGGACTTTAGGAGGGTTGACTTTGGCAAAATGGGAGAGTGTCTCAGACAAGCACTAGCAAACAGGCAAGAAGGAGAGGTGGAAGGACAATAGGGAAAAATCAAAACTGCATCACAGAGGCAACAAGCCTTTTTTTAAAGCAAATCAACAAAACGAAGGAAAAAGCCACTATGGTTCTCAAAAGAGGTTACAGGGACATTTAAGGAGAAAAGGATAGCATTCAGGAAATATAAGGAAACACAGAAGGAACAGGACAGAGAACTATATCAGTTACAGTAGAAGGAGGCAGGGAAGGCAGTCAGAATAGCAAAGGCCCAAACTGAGGAAAAGATAGCCAACTCTGTTAAGAAGGGGGATAAAACCTTTCATAGGTACATTAAGGAGCACAGAAAGACCAAGGGAGGGATACTGAGGCTTAATAAAGTGGAGGGAATGTGGGCAGAGGGTGACAGTGAAAAAGCAGGGATACTGAATGAATACTTCTGCTCAGTATTCACAAAAGAAGAGGAGGGGGAGGTACCTAAACCAAACAATAGAAACACTCGGGATGGGGGGGGGGAGGTCTATACCAGTCCATTCACAGAAGAAAGGGTTCTGAAAGAACTCTTAAAACTGATGGTGGACAAAGCAATGGGGCCTGACGGGATTCACCCAAGAATTCTAAAAGAACTAAGGGTAGAACTAGTGACATCACTGACTACCCTCTTTAACAAATCATGGGAGGATGGGGTGGTACCTGAGGACTACAGGAGGGTGGACATGATTCCCACTTCACAAAAGTGGAAGCAAGGCAGAGGCAGGAAACTACAGACCCATTAATTTGACCTCAGTAGTAGGGAAAATGATGGAATCACTTCTGAAGGAAAGAACTGTTGAGTACCTAGAGGCCAGCAGGGCAGAGGACCCAAGGCAGCATTGATTCACAGCAGGAAGGCCGTGTCAGATGAATATAATAGATTTCTTTGACCGCGTGACCAAAGTAAATAGACCAGGAAGGGGCTGTGGACATGGCCTACCTAGACTTTAGCAAGGCATTTGACACAGTCCCACACAACAGATTAATATACAAGTTAGCCAGCCTTGGAGTGGGTCTCAGGGTGGTAGCCTGGGTAAAAAATTGGCTTGATAACAGGACGCAGAGGGTAATAGTAAATGGAGTACACTCTGAAGAAAGGGGGGGTTACTAGCGGGGTACCGCAGGGTTCAGTACTAGGGCTGATCCTCTTTAATGTCTTTATAAGTGACATTGCAGAGGGACTGGAAGGAAAAGTATGCCTCTTTGCAGATGCCACAAAGATCTGCAACAGGGTTGATACACAAGGTGGGGTGGAAAGGATGAGAAGGGACTTGGCAAGGTTGGAGGAATGGTCAAATGTATGGCAGCTTAGATTCAATGCAAAGAAGTGCAAAGTAATGCACCTGGGAAACAAAACTCAATGGGGAGTGAGATACTAACAACGACAAAAATGGAACGGGACCTGGGGGTAGTCATATCAGAGGACCTAAAGGTGGGCAAGCAGTGTGAGAAGGTAGTACAGAGGGCTGGAGGGATACTGGGATGCATACGGAGAGGAATCACCAGTAGAAAACAGGAAGTTGTTATCCTTCTGTAGAGACAGTTGGTGAGACCCCATCTGGAATACTGTGTGCAGTTCTGGAGACCCCAGCTCTGCAAGGACATAGACTGGATGGAGGCAGTCCAGAGGAGAGCAACTAAAATGGTGCAGGGTCTTAAGTCTAGGATGGGTCGCCACTCCCTTGTCTTTTTTGGGTTAAGGAAATATCTGGAATACAGACCCTTGCCCCTGTGTAGAGTAGGAACTCTCTCCACGGCTCTGAGAGCCAGCAGAGAGGAAACTTTTGCTTCTAGAGCAATGGTTTCGGAGATGTTTGCAGGTAGAAAAGATCTGACCCTCATTTTTGGAAACTTCTTGAAACTGAGGGCCAGTCCCTGGCTTACTACCTCCAGGACCCATTTGTCTGAGGTAACAGACTTCCAGGCCTGGAAGTAGTAAGCCAGCCTGCCTCCTACTGGAATTGGGAAGTCAACCTGGGCTGACACATCAGGGTGTCTGCTTGACAGGAGCCTTGGACTGGGAAGAGGATGCAGCCCTGCTCATCCCCCTCCTGCCTCTCCCTCAAAAGAACCCTCTCTGTTGGAAGGGAGAGGAGGCCTGGGCTTGGTAGAAAGGCCTGTGAAAGGGCATGCCCCTGCCCCTAGATTGCTGCTTTTGAGGAGTGGCTTGCCACTCCTTGGCCTGTACACTCCTGCAGGTGGTCCTGTACTTATCCATCTTCTTCATGTAAGCCTCTGTCTGCTCCCCAACCAGAGCGTTACCCACCACAGGGAAATCCATGGCCTTAGCCTGGGTGTCCTGAGAAAGGCTAGTGCATCTGATCCAAGCAAATCTCCTGAGACACCCAGATGTAGCCATGACTCTCGATGCCACATCGTTAGAGCCCACAGCAGCATGGAATTGCACTCTGGATGCCTCAATCCCATCAGCAGCCACCTCCTCTAGCTCTTTGGCTAGCTGGGAGGAAGTCTGTTTAGCCAGTTCCAGAACCATATCCCACCTGGACTTCTGGTATCTGGCTGTGTAGGCCATATAATTAGCCCGCCTGAGTCCCAAGGAGGATGCCAAGTATTGTTTCTTGGCCATGGCATCCACCTTCCTGGAGTCTTTATCTGAGGGGAGTGAAGTCAAAGGTATATTAGCCCTGTCACAGGCTGCAGCCTGCACTACCCCAACATGGCTGCAATGACTGAACAAAAACTCTGTACCTGAGCCTGATAGCAGATGCCTCCTGTCCATTCTCTTATCCACAGGAGGTGAAGAATTTGGTGTCTGAAAAATCTTTTGTGTCTGTTTCCCCAGAGATTTATGGAGGGGAATAGACAACCTCTTAGACTCTGGGATGTCCATGATCTCCACAAAATCCTCAGCAGCTTCAACCATAGGGAGCTGGAGGGTTTCAGCCACCTTTTTGTAAAATAAAAAGTGAGATGGGGACTCAGAAAGCCTTGGAGGAGAGACATTGGAAGGTTTGTCTGGGGAGATGTCCGGTTCAATGGGCACATCCAGACCTTCATAATCATTGTCATCATCATCATCATCATCCGGTAACTCTTCGTCCCCCTCCCACTCCAATTCGTAATAAGCATCCGGATCATAATGCAATGGAGTTGGATCCGACCGAACCGAGCACCTAACCAACGGCGCCGGTTCGGATGGAATCAACTGCACAATACTGATCGTTTTGGCTATTTCTTCAGCAGTTGGAGTAAGGGATGCTGGATCCGAACTGGCTAACTTTTTTCATTTTTTTGACAGAACTGACCCCTCAGGGTCAGCTCTCCTTTTGCCCGAGGACGTCTCGCCCAGGTCAGTGGGCACCTTCTCAGGTTCAGTCAGAACCGAACTGGGCTGGCCATCCGGATCAGCGGACTTCTCGGCCTCCTTTTCCTTTAGCCTACCCAATCTTTTTTTCAGAGTGGCCTTAGGAAAATTTTTGCAGATTTGGCAGTCTGTTTTGAGGTGGTTAACCCCAGACAATAAACACAGATGAAGTGGGGCTCGGCCTTAGCAAAGGCCCCCCCACACTCTGTACAGTGTTGAAACCCAGTGGGACCGTTTTTTTTCTTGGGTTTCTCAGATATGGCCAGACTAGAAAAAAATTACCCTTTACAGCTTTTAGCCAGGTAATACACCCCTATCGGTTACCAACCATGTTACAGGTTGTGTAAAGAAACTGAAGAAATCTTTTTTTTTTTTTTAAACTGATAGGAACCGACATACCACTACTAAAATCCCAGAAAATAAATTTAAACACAAAAGGTCGGTTCCCAACCGGACCGACCGAGAAGGAACCCGAAGTTTACGATTTCCACAAAAGAAAAAACACAAAATCACAGTTCACTACCTATCTACACTACTTACTGTACCATAGACAGAGGCTCGAAACTGAAAATAAACAAATTGGTTGAAAAACCAACACGTTTTGAAACTTTACCAAACCGAAGCGAAGGAGAAATCTCCGGAGCAACTTCACAGTTAGGCGGAATAAAGAATCTGATGGTTACACTCTGAGGCATCACAGACAGAGGTTTGAAAACCGAGCTCGAGCTCAATGTTCTATGCCTGGCATAGAAATTAACTCTTTCCTCTCATGGGCAGGTCAAATGCTGGGTCTAACTGCATATGTCAGAATACAGCAAGACTTCATGCTGTCTGAAAGACAAACTGACTCAATTGTCTAAAAACATTGCCAACGCAAAAATGAAGCTCCTTAATATTGCTCTCATACTGATTTCAGAGATCTTGAGAAACAGTTCAAAGAAAAAACAATCAAATATAAAAATGAAATTGTAACCTGAAAGAAAAACAAGTTAAAAAGGGATGAGACAAAATAAATTTACTTCATAATTACCATGATTTGCTTTTCTGTTAGCTTCAGCATTATCAATGTGAAGTCATAACAACTGGGTATAGTGCACCCCTACCAGGGGAACGGCACAGCCAAAGCTTTAGAATGTTGGGCACATGAGGATTCCAAGCAGCAGTAACTCCCCAATCACTACTGACCTCGCAGTGCTATAATGAGCTTAACTACCATATTTTACCTATTTGATAAGAAAAAAAAACAATTAACTAATTACTTGTGTGCAACCTTCCTACTATATGATAGATAGAACCTGTCTTACCTTTTTGGCAGACTTCTGAATGAAGACCCATTCCACCTTGGACACAAAGCTTGGTCGAGTCAGTCCTCTCAGTATGAAAGGAGGGCAGCCCATAAGGATCATCCCTCACTGGCAGCTCCTCTACAACTTAGACGTTGATAGACACAACGATGAACCTTGACAAGCAAAACTGTCTGCAGTGAACTACCTGCAACAAGGAAAACACCTTTAGTGATATACACTGAACCTGTTGACATCCGTGCTCGCAGTTTGATTGTACACATATTTATATGTACAGTATGTGTGTATATATAGATATATATATACATATATATATATATATATATATATATACACACATACACACACACACCCCACAGCAGGATAAATAGAGGAATGCTCAGGAAGTCATAATAGTGATTTTGATTAAAAGGACATCCCCCACTGACATACTGGATAATATTCCCACAGGAGCAAGGCTCCTGGGTGGCCTTACTGACAATGTTGGAGACAACAGAAAAGGAAATTATGCTATATGAAGTACATTTTCTTTCTAGCTGCCCACAAGTCAATGGAAGTCATAATAACCAGTACCCAGAAACATCTGGGGGGGAGAATATTATCTCATATGCCAAAAACAAGTACTGAAGAGATTACTTTTGCCCTGCTGCCTGTGACACTCTGCGACCAAAAGCTGCATTATCAGAATTCTAAATATTCAATTTGTAGTGTTTACTGAAAACATGGACGGAAGACCACACAGCTGCCCTGTATAACTCTAAAACAGATGTTTGTCCTCTCTTCACCCAGGATGTGGCCATAGCCCTGGTGGAGTAAACCCTGAGGAGGACCAGAGGCCTCTTCTTTCCTGTGACATAAGCCATAGCAATGCAGGCCCTCACCTGCCTAGCTAGGTTGGCCTGGGTGTTTTAGCCATGTTTGACTGTTTAGAACAATGAAACAGGCTGATTTCTTGAACTCAGCCGTCCTGGTAAGGTATATCCTAATGGCTCGTCGCAATCCAACTTGTGCAACTCCTTCTCTTTTGGGTGAGATGGTTGCAGATGGAAAGAGGAAGGCAGCCTCCTAGTTACATGAAAAGTCATGCACTTTTTGGAATAACGACAGGACTGTTCTGTGCACCACCTTGTCCTTAAGACAAGGTACGGCTCCGTGGGATAGAGTCTGGAGCAAACCGGTCCTTCTGGCTGAACACAATGCAATCAAAAACACCCTTGTAAGACATCACATCCAACGAAAAAGGATGACAACGGTTCAAAAAGTTCCTCACGGGGGCGCTGATGAGCAGCTAGGTGAATAGACGTGCTCTCACGCTGCTCTGTTGTAGCGGGGCAACCAAAAGTAAAATAAATTAAAGAAAATCGGCATTCTCAGCAAAATTTTCAGTACAGCTTGTGTCTAAGGACATGATGGAGGAGTACCTGGTATCCAGTGGAGGGAAGGACCAAAGGCAGACTGGTAAAGCCGAGAAGAAAGTGGCCACACCTCTACGGCCTCCTCTGCAGGAGACAACACTGGAGTAGTTTCACTGTCGGCAGCTGAAATTGGAGCCCTAGGCCGCGAGGTGACGGGTCAAGTAATAGCTGCCTTAGAGCCCAGATTGATTAAGCTGGAGAGCAAGATCGATCTCAAGTTGCAAGAAATACTGGAGCAACAAGCGGCACACATGGATAGAATTGCTGAGGCCAAGGAGAGAATTTCCCGTCTCGAGGATGATACGGGGGAGATACCGAGTCAAGTAACACGCCTGCAAAAAGAGCTTGAGGAGCTAAAAGACGCGATGGACTACCAAGAGAATTATTATAGGAGGCTGAATTTGCATCTTAGGGGGCTGCCAGGAGGAGCGGAGAAGGATGATATTATGGGCTTTTGTGCAAAGATCCTGCTGGAGCTCCTGGGATTGCAGCCTAAAAACGGGAAATTTAAACTAGAGAGGGCCCATCATGCTGTGATGCCCAGACCCCTTGGGGGTCAACCCCCACGACAAGTTACTATTCGCTATCATTCGTATCAAGACAGAGAGGCGACCTTGTGTGCATATAGAGAAGCTGGAATGTTGGAATTCCAAGGCACACAATTGTTCATCTCTCAAGACTACTCGATGAGGCTGCTGCAGAAAAGAAAGGTGTTTAATGGTTTGATGGCCCAATTGAGAAATTTAAAAGCTGAAAACTTCATGGTGTACCTCGCAATACTGAAGATAAAGTATGAGGGAGTGACATACTCCTTTTGGGAACTGAATAAGGCGGAGCAGTTCGTGGCCGACTTGCAAAAGAAAATAAACAAATTAGTGATGGACAGTCTGAACTTATGGGTGCACTATTGAACGTTATGTTGTTAGTTCCAGGAAAGTTACAGTATTAGCAGTCTACAGGAGTCCTCTTAACACCACCAAAGCTCCCAGTGACACGAGGGACTGTGGGGGAGGGCAGATGGGAAAATCACTCTCAAGACTGGCAGAGAAATGGCAAATGGAATGGAGGACCACGAGGTGGCACTCGGCAGGTGGGAAGCAGACGGGAAGCTGTGAATGGCGCTGCCTCGTGACCTGACTTGGCTGGAGAAACTGAACTAAGAAGGGCAAAGCGGATGTCTGATTTCAGAAAAGATGGCATGGTGGCAAGTACTTTGGGGGCTTGGAAGAAGAGGGTGATGGGAGGCATAGGAGGGAACATTCCAAGCATATGCCATCATGGTGTAAGTTACTGAGCTTGGTCACAGCTGTGCTGCACTGGCCAAGTTTAAACTGCCATCTTGCTTACCTGGAGCTTCAGTGGGGGGGTAGAGGAGATATGAGCTCTGATATAAATATTGCAAGACAGTCACAGAAGCTTGATGGGTGTTCCCTCAATGATCCTGGGAGGTCACTTGGCGAATGTCGAGAAGGTGGTGGTTTAAAGGGGAGCTGTTTGTTTTTCTTTTCACAAGCTCATTTGTTAATATAAATGTTGATGTTAAAATGATAAGCGTTATGCATTATGGTTACATAAAGTAAGTCAACTAAATAAGGGTTGTCCGTGGACGGAGCAGTGGGGCACGTATATTGTTAGGGTGAGGCATAGACACTTATGCTTAAACTGCAATTAGTGTCAAAGGGGGGACGAAATTAGATATGGGGTAGGATATATTAAAAGTGGTATAAAGATTGGGGGAGGTAGGGGGAAGGGGAGACGGAAATGGAGGGATGAAGAGAGTAACTATAGGGGGGATAGGGTGGGGGGAATGGTGTTCTTGTTATTGTTATAATAGTTGGGCTGTTTAAATGTGTTTTTTAATGTTCGTTGAAAAATGCATTTCATGTAAAACGAAGGCTAAAAGGAATGTGTGGGTGGAGAGCTGATGGAAGGACAAGAGGTGTGGGGACCCGGAGGGGGCTCATGGTAGAATTAGCTAAGTGGAAAGTGGGAATATATAATAAGCTTAGATGGCTAACAAACAGGAAGTGGTGATAGTCTCCTGGAATGTCAAGGGGATTGCAAACCCAATTAAGCTTACGATGCTTCTGACTGCACTACAGAGAAAGGGGGCACAAATCGCTCTATTACAGGAAACGCACTTGTCCGATATTGAGCATGCAAAATTGACACAGGGATGGGTGGGCAGATGCTTTGCGGCTTCTTGCTCATCTCGTAAGAGAGGGGTAGCTATCCTTATAAAAAAGAATTTACCATTGGAAGTGCAAAGAATTGTAAAGGATAATAGGGAGGGCAGATATATATTTTTAATAGGGAAGCTTTATGGGGAGTCAATCACGCTAGGGAATGTATATGCGCCGGCTCAATATGACCCACAGTTTTTTCCGGGATTGCTGGATCTAATTACTAGAGAACAATTTCCAGGCTTAATCACAGGGGGAGATTTGAATAGCACCCTGGATCCTATATTGGACCATTGAGAAGGTAAGGGGTGAGCGCCAGCGGCAGTAGTACAGTGGAGGGTGGGTATGTCAGAGTTGGATTTAATAGACAGCTGGAGGATGATATATCCAGGGGCTAGAGAATAAACGTTCTATTCCAATCCTCATAGGACATGGACGAGGATAGATTACATCTTGATACCCAGAGTGTGGCATGATAGAGTAATAGATGTTTTGCATAGCCCTATTCATATATCTGATCACGCTATGGTAGTGGGAAGGATTAAAATGAAGGAAGAGAGGGACGCAAGGCTGCAGTGGAAATTTCCCTCATATATGCTTCAAAATAAAGATTTTCGAGTGTATTTGGAAAACCAGTGGAAATTATATAAAGAGACCAATGGGGGTTCAGGGATCCCTAAAGCAGTCTACTGGGATGCTGGTAAAGCCTTCCTCAGAGATTCTATAATAGCACACATGGCTAAAATTAAAAAGGAGAAAAGAGATAAGCGACAAGGGTTGGAAAAGCAATTAAAGGAGCTAGAAAAGCGAGTTGCAAGGGGAGAGAGGGGACAGGTGGAACGCTTTTTGATGGTTACAAGAGAGGCATTAAATTCTCTAGTAAGAGGGGAGGCTCGAGTTTCCTGGTTCTACTGTAAGAGGCAGGCATTTGAATGGGCTAATAAACCAGGCCCACTCTTGGTCAGGTTAATGAAGGGGGGAAGTGCCCTGTGAGGTTAACTAGGATTAAGGATAAGGAGGGAAAGGTGCAAAGGGGGACAGAGCAGATGAGAGCATGTTTTTGGTAGTTTTATGCTCATCTGTATAAAGCGGAAGGGATGGAGGAGGACAGAGGATGCAGAATTTTTTGAATAAGGTGGAGCTACCCAGCCTCACAGAAGCCCAAAGGAAACGGTTGAGTCAACCCATAACAAAGGAAGAAATATTGAAGGCTATTGGGAAGCTTCAGCATGGGAAAGCAAGTGACCCAGACGGCTACCCTGTAGAGTTTTATAAGGCTCTGGTGGGCCAGATGGCCAAGGCATTGAGTGAGGTGTTTCAGGTAGAGGAGGGACAGGAGGAACCCTGTCTGCCAGATACATGTTATGATACCACGATCTGTCTGGTTCCTAAGGTGTGCAGGGACCCTCCGGAATGTGACTCGTACAGGCCAATCTCCTTGTTGAATTGTGATCTTAAAATCCTCGCTAAGGTGTTAGCCATGAGACTGGAGGAATATCTGCCGTCGTTGATTCACCCAGACCAGACCAGATTCATAAATGGGAGGTTATCATATCATAATGTACGTAGGTTACTTAATGTGGTGTGGAGGGCTGGCCAAGACCTAGAAAAGACCTATGTTATATCAATGGATGCTGAAAAGGCCTTTGATAGGGTGGAGTGGGGATACCTCTTTGAGGTGTTGGACCGGTTTGGTCTGGGTGATCCATACATACGGTGGATTAAGGCAATGTACCGGTCTCCACGAGCTAGTGTTTTGATTAATGGAGTCCCCATGGCACCTTTAAGGTTGGAAAGAGGAACCAGGCAGGGTTGCCCGCTTTCACCATTGCTGTTTGCATTGGCACTGGAACCACTAGCAGCAGCGATTGGGCAATGCCAGAGTGTCCGAGGAGTTAAAGGGGCGGGTAACACTGAGCACAAGGTTACATTATATGCAGATGACATGCTGGTGTTCCTAAGGCAGCCAGAGGGATCCATGATGTCTCTCTTGCAATTGATAAAAGGCTTTGCGGAATTCTCCGGTTATAAAATAAATTTGAATAGAAACACAGAAACACAGACTTAGACGGCAGATAAGGACCACTTGCCCCACCCAGTCTGCCCATTTCCCTACCTACTGGATAAGCTGCAGATTCTAGTTAACCAACAGCCTACTTCCTGCAACCCCCCACTATAACTGCCTTACGTCTGTCCCATGCATGTTTGAATTCCCCCACTGTTTTAGACCCAACGACCTCCTCAGGAAGGAATAAGTCGGAAATGTTGTGCTTCCCTAAACCAGATAAAGGAGATGAGCAATGGGGTGTACAGTGCAAATCTGCAAGCATAATGTACTTAGGTATTAAGGTGGGGAGAACAACTGGGTCTTTGTATGGCCTGAACTATGTGCCTTTAATTAGAACAATAGAAACGGACCTGAGAAGGTGGATGCAGTTGCCAATATCATGGATGGGGCGGATTAATGTATTAAAAATGAACATTCTACCCAGAATAATGTATCCTATGCAGATGCTCCCTATGCAAATTACGCGGGAGGATGTTGGTAGGTTAGAAAAAGCATTTGCTCAGTGTATATGGATGGGACAGAAGCCGAGAATGCGGCTTCAAAGACTCAAAGCTGAGGTAGTTAAGGGTGGTCTTAATTTCCCAGACTTGCTAAATTATTATCTATCCATCCAGCAGAGATATACAGTATAGCTGACTGGGTGTTTCGACCAGAGGTAGCAAGCTGGGTGGCGCTGGAGCAAGAGGGCTACGTAGGGCAATTATCGGCCTATTTGCACAGTAAAGGATCACAGGCATATAGGACCCAAGGGGGTCGGAACCCTCAGGTAGGAATGACTTTGGAAGCCTGGGGGTTGCTTAAGAAAGCTAGGGGGATAACTAAAGGGGAAACTATACTGATGCCAATAGCAAGGAACCCCTTCTTTTTGCCAGGGTTAGAAGATAGAGGATTTAAAGAGTGGGAAAGAGGGGGAGCGAAATGTGTGGGTAGTATGATTAGTAGAGGGGCGTTACTCCCATTACAGGATATTAAAAAGAATCTGAATCTGCAGGGTCAACAGATGTATCGATATCTCCAACTGAAAACATTTATAGGCAAAATGGAGAGAGAAAAACTGGAGGGGCAGGGATGGGGCTCGTTAGAAATAACAATACTGGGGGTACAGAGTGATCCTAAAGGGTTTATTGGTAAAGGCTGCAAAAGTTGGTAAACAAGGGTGGCCGGATTATACACAGAAGGTAAGACAACAATGGAGTAAGGATTTAGGAAGGGAAATCTCTGATGAGAACTGGCAAAAACTGTTGCTGGGACATAGGGGCCTGCTGGTCTGTAATAAATTTAAGGAAGCCTATTTTAAGTTCTTACATAGGCTATATTATCCCTCAGCTGTGGTGCATAGGGCCCATCTGGCTGTCTCCCCATTATGTCGGAGATGCAGAAGAGAGGTAGGAACATATCTGCACTGTTTTTGGAACTGTTGTATCCTGAGGTCTTTCTGGGGAAACATATTCAAAGAAATAGAGTTAATGGCGGGGACCCCCATCCTGATGGACCCTATTAAGGGGTTATTTGGTATGAGTGCGGATGAGACAGAGGAGTGGGAAACAATGCCGCGTTGGATTAAAATTCTCATGGTAATGGCCAGGCATTGTATCCAAAATACTTGGGTTAACGATGTTGCACCTACCATCCAGCAATGGCGACAACTGACACTGCAAAATCTGGTGTTAGAAAGATTATCATTAATATTGGAGAACAGGTCAGAGGCATTCTATAGAGAGTGGGCGCCCTTCCTCTCCTCGCTTAACAGACAAGAGATGATCACCCTTTGTGAGGGCTTGGCCTAGAAGGGTGGGACTTAATTGGATGGGTGTCCCCCCCACTTGTGGTTATGCCACATAATGATGTTATATATTGATAGCCACACGATACCTGACTTGTAATTGTCTGGACATTAGCCTACCTTATTCCTAACATTGTCAGTGAGTGATAAGAATCAACTGATTGGGGAAACAATCTCCGAATGTAAAATTAATTGTATAGAAGTGCATTTGTCCTTTTGCATCAGTATCTGTTTGTATGCGTATCTGTATGTTTATGTGTTGTGTATGTGTTGTTATAACTGAAAACAATAAAAAGGATTATACAAAAAAAAAAAAGTTCCTCACAAGGGCATTCAGAACCAGATTTAGATCCGATGGAGCAAGCGGTGATCAGAACATGGAGCAGCTCCTGCTAACACCACACAGAAAATGAATAACCTCTCTATTAGTCCCTAGAGAAAGCCCAAGGATCTCCAAGGGCAGAGACTTCGCATTTCAAAGTGCTCAGGGCCAAAAACTTTCTCCATGCCTTCCTGCAGGAACTCAAAAACTGTGGCACTGAAGTCTTGGGAGACCGAAGATTCTTTTCCCTGGCCCAAGTTAAGATGGAATTCCATACACAGTACAAATCCTGCTAACCACCCATTGCAGAAGTAGAAGTTTTTCTGGCAGCCAGAAAAGTATCTGCTGCTTTTTATGAGAAACCTAATTTTGGAGTCTCCTCCTTTCAGGGGCCAGGCCGTGAGCTGTATCACTCCTGGACTGGGTGCAGAATGGGACCCTGAGTCATAAGGTCTCCTTGCACTAAAGGCTAAAGATGCTGGCTGAGCTAGGTTCAATAAGGCTGAGACCACAGTCTTCTTGGCCACTCTGAAGCCACTAAAAAGAAGCTTCCTTGAGTGTCTTATTTTTGTATGACCTTGGAGAGAAAAGGCAGTGGAGGAAATGCATATGCTCTGTGATGATCCATTCCTAAGGCTGAGCGACCACTGCTTCCTCCTGTGGACACAGATAATGGCTAAAACCTTGCCGTTTGAGCATTGTGGCTGGAGGTGAAGAGACCAATCTGTGGTCGACCGAACTGTTGCACTGAAGCTAGAACATGTCTGGTTCACCCTTCACTCCCCAGTGTGAACATTTTCACGACTCAGCCAGACTGCTTGAATGTTCAACTCCTCTGCTAAGTGTACTACTGAGAGCGAGAGAGAAGATTTTCCTTTGGCCAACTGTGAAGATCAGAGGCTTCTTTTAGCATCTCCCTGCTCTTTGTGCCACCTTGATTGTTTGAGTACACCACTGCAGTGGCATTGCCATTCAAAAGGCTGAGAAGAAAAGCACTCCAAACCCTCCGAATGCAAACAACACAGTGTAATACACATATGAAAAACAAGTACTGATTTTTTTTTTAAACCAGCGTCAACACAACCTGACAACTGGGGGTGGGGTGGGGAGGCTTGGAAACCGATGCAAAAGCCAAGGGAACCCCCAGAAGACCTACGCTGCCCCAGAAATAAAACAGAATGTACCTACCTTTGGCAACTTTTTTTTTTAAATGGAGACCATTAAAAGACCCTAGAAGGCATATGTGGCTCCCAGTCCGTGAATGGAAATGTATGAAGTAGGTTAGTCAGTTTGAAAGCTGTAGCTTAACAGGCATGATTTTAACTTAGGGATGCTCCCTGAAACCAGGCAGCCCCAACCTGCGATGCAGAATTGCAGCCCCAACAGAAATCTTGAAAAGTTTTGAGAGAAGACAGAAGTAGCTCTGTCCCCTTCAAATGGCACAGCTGAACTGGGGAGTTGCTGCTGCTAGGAATCCTCATGTGCCCATCATTCTAACGCCTGGACTGTGCCATTCCCCTGGTAGGGGTGCACTATACCCAGTTGTTACTACTTCCCATTGACAATGTGGAGCACTACAGAAGGATTATTTAAAGGAGACTGTTTAACTGGCAAAAAACAAACAAAAAAAAACCCAGAATGAACGCAAAATAGAGGGAGAGCCAGGTGGAGGCATCATAGCCAATACACACACACATACACACATGTAGAGCTAAAAGCACATAGAAATCAGCTGAAGTAGTAAGCTCTTATCCTCAGACAAGTGGGGGAATCAGCAGACAGTGATACTTCCTCTGAAAGCAACCACTGCCCATGCCACAGCAGTCCAAAGAAATATCTTTTTTTAGAGAGTGCTGGAATGAAACCAAAATGCAAGGGGGAAAAAAACAACAAACAACCAAACAACTGGCAAGAGAAGAATGAGAACCAGAAGGGGCAAGGGGATGGAAGGGTAACCACTTGCAGATAAGAAAAACAGAAAGCAACCAAAAAATCATTAATCTATCCAAAAGGGACTTAAAGAGCTAGTAGAGCCAAAAACAGGCAGGCAGGAAAATAATGCAAATTTTAAGAAGTAGACAGTTCTAAATTTTTATTTCTGAAGTATTTTTCTTTTGCATTTTTTTCATAGAAGGTCTTCTATGTGATAATATTGTGCTGGATGTGTGGAACAGCTCTCAGCCTAGCAGTTAACATATCTATCTCTATGCCCCCCACACACACACACAGCATCATCAGACTTGTGACCTCACTGACTGATATCAAAAGTGACTGACCTGGCAGCTACTGAGTGGCTGTTCCTAAGCAGAAGTGATGTCACAATCAGTGAGGTCACAAAGCTGATGATGTACAGTGGCGGGGGGGGGGTAGAGCTAACTATGTCAGCTGCCAGGCAAAGTACTGTTCCACACAGCACACCTACTACTTACTAACATCAGGTAAACAATCTTCTAATTAATCAAATAAAAAAGAAAAAGTACCTCAGTCATAAAAGGTAGCTGACTGCTTTTAAAAACAAATAGTTGTTTAAGGCAGTACACTAGTTCCCCCCCCCCCGCCTTCCATGACTGCCATGGCCCCATTCCTTCAGGCTCTCGTGCTGGACCTTCCCCCATCCATCCAGGTGGCATCAGCTCTGCCACATATTGCCCATCAGACCCTTAGGTCTGACCTGTCAGGCACACCCGATGAGTTTGACTGATCCCTCACCGGAGGCTGCTGTGGGGACGTCGGCAGGAGCAGTAGGAATGGTCCATGCTGCACAGTCTAGTGCAATGTGGGGAGGCCTACCCGAGGCCGTCATCCAGGGCTGTGGCAGCCATTTTCCTGTTTTCTGTGGCTCCATCCCTCTCCCCTTGCTATTTGGCCATAACTGCATCCTGGGGTTGGGGTGTTCGGCACGTGGTCACCCACGCCAAAAACAGCTTTGCAGTGCCACAACAAAAGTGGCAAATAACAACCAACCTGGGAGGGAAGCATCCAAAGGATGCTCATAACTCCCTCCCTGCCAGCTTCCACTCCTGGCTTTCGGGATTAAGCCACAATCCTGGATTGCCAGAGTGCCGAGCAATGCCCTATCCCTCGGCGCCATGGAGTCCGCACTACACTAGCTCTTTAACAGCAGAACAGATAGCAGTGCTATCAATGGGTTTGTCATATGTTCCCACAAATAAGATTGATGAAGTCGAGCTCCAAATTGAAATAAACAAATTTATTTATTTTAATTTTGGTAACTGGGTGAGCCCACTGAGACATTGCAGTCCCTTTTTCAGGGGAGACCCAGGAAATACAATACATTGGAAGTACACACATCACAGTTTACAGAGGAAGTGCCGAGTACAAAGTTTTGGAACAAAAAAAATAAAGAAATTAAAGGAATATACAAGCACACAATATGGACAGATTTACATCAGTTTTACCCAAAGTCTTCTGAAGGGTACGTGCCGAGAGATTGGAGAGCAGCAATTGTGGTGCCTATTTTCAAAAAGGAATCTAGGATGGATGTGGCAAATTATAGACCAGTAAGTTTGACGTCGGTTGTGGGAAAAATAATAGAAAGAATAATAGTGGATGAAATAAGTAATTATTTAGAACAACATAAATTATATGACAAAATGCAGCATGGATTTGTAAAAGATAGATCAAGTAGTACTAATTTGATTACTTTCTACAATTACGTGATAGATAAACTGGATGATGGTAGGGCAGTGGACATGGCACTGTTGGATTTCACTAGGGCTTTCGACAGGGTTCCGCATAGAATGATAATAACTACGTTGATTGAATTAGGTATAAATAACATCACAGTGAAATGGATAGAGAGGTGGCTGTCAGATCGAATACAGGTAGTAAGGGTGAATGGTCATTTGTCTGGGGAGCAGAGGGTGATTAGTGGGGTGCCGCAGGGGTCCGTCCTGGGCCCCATATTGTTCAGTATTTTCATAAGGGATCTGAATATTAGTAGCTCAAATAAAATTAGTAAATTTGTGGATGATGTGAAGATTAGAGGGGTGGTGGATACTTTTGAGGAGAGGCTTGCTTTTGGGCAAGATTTGTTAAACATTGGAAATTGGGCTGGTAGAAACGGAATGATGCTGAGGATGGAAAAATGTAGAATATTACATATGGGAAGAAATAATATCCATCAGGATTACTATTTGCAGAGAACAAGAGTAATAGAGTTAAATGGAAAAAGAGACTTAGGGGTGTGTGTTTCCAATGACCTAAAAAGTGAGATGCATTGTGAGGTTGTGCAAAGAAAGCAATGAACTAGGTACACTGCATTCGAAGTAGTTTCTTTTCTCATGACAGAAGTATATTATTGCCAGTGTATAAAACATATACAAGACCAATTGTGGACTACTGTTCAACAAGTTGGAGCCCATTTCGAAAGAAAGATAAGATTCTAGTAGAAAGGCCACAACGAGCCCTTACTAAATTCATTCCAGAGTTAAAAAATACATCTTAAGAAGAAAGATTGTTGAATATTAAATTATGGCCGACAGAACTTAGAAGAAGGAGAGGAGATTTGTTGTTGTTTTATAAGATATTGCATAATGAAGAACTTAGAGAGGAATTAAAATTGGAATATAGGCCACAGATGTATAATCTTAGGGGACATGGACTCCAATTTGTTGAGGATAAGTATAGGACAGAACTAAAAAAGAATAGTTTTAAGATCAGAACTATAAGGGAGTGGAATAAGTTGCCACAGGATGTGGTAGAGGCAGACAGTTTTAAGACATTTAAGGTAAATTTGGATAGATGTTACTCAGTTGGCATCTCGAATGCCTCCTCTTTATAGTGGGAACAGCTTATATGGGCTTGAGCCTTCTGCTGTTCTATTGATTCCTAGTATAATTCCTAGTATAAACAGCACAATCACCATGGGATGCACTAGATCTTGTAAATCTGGCTGCCCTCAAACAACTATTTCAAGAAAATGAGGGCATGGAGCTGGACAATACCATTGAAACCTTAAAAATCTATGATCAGACAGGAGGTAATCTATTACAGTTAAGAAAAAGAACATTTAAAACCCAAATATACATTTTGTCCCACTACAGTCAACAATAACATCATTGCCTTTGAAACAGCCATCATAAATGAAATTGGGCAGGTACCTGAAAGGACTAACATGAATGAAATAACTTGGTCCATTCTGAGTTTGGGGAGAATGGCATGCCCTTAAATAAATGGAACAATGGGAAGAAGTGATTCCACTTCACAAAAGTGGGAGCAGGGCAGAGCCAGGAAATTACAGACCAGTTAGTTTGACTTCAGTGGTAGGGAAAATGATGGAATCACTTCTGAAGGAAAGAACTGTTGAGTACCTAGAGGCCAGTGGGGCACAGGACCCAAGGCAGCATGGTTTCACAGCAGGAAGGTCATGTAAGATGAACCTAATAGATTTATTTGACCGGGTGACCAAAGTAGTAGACCAGGGAGGGGCTATGGATATGGCCTACCTAGATTTTAGCAAGGCATTCAACACAGTCTGACACAAAAGATTAATATACAAGTTAGCCAGCCTTGGAGTGGGTCCCAAGGTGGTAGCCTGGATAAAAAACTGGCTGGACAACAGGACGCAAAAGGTAATAGTAAACTGAGTCCACAGTAAAGAAAGGAGGGTAACTAGCGGGGTACCGCAGGGTTCGGTACTGGGACCGGTCCTCTTTAATATCTTTATAAGTGACATTGGAGAGCACCTGGAAGGAAAGGTATGCTTCTTACAGATGACACAAAGATCTGCAACAGGGTTGATACACAAGGTGGGGTGGAAAGAATGAAAAGGGACTTGGCAAGGTTGGAGGAATGGTCAAATACGTGGCAGCTCAGATTCAATGCAAAGAAATGCAAGGTAATGCATCTGGGAAACAAAACCCAGGGGAAGAGTACACAATGGGAGGTGAGTTAATAACAACAACAAAAATTGAAAGAGACCTAGGAGTAATTATATCAGATGACCTAAAGGTGGGCAAGCAATGGAGAGACAGTAAGGAGGGCTGGGGATACTGGGATGCATAGGAGAGGCAGCAACAGAAAAACAGGGAAGTTGTTATCCTCTCTACAGACAGTTAGTGAGACCCCATCTGAGTACTGCTGCAATTCTGGAGACCCCATCTCCTCAAAGACATAGACAGAGTGGAGGCTGTTCAGAGGAGGGCAACCAAAATGGTACAAGGTCTGCACCAGAAGACATACAAGGAGAGACTAAAGCAGCTTAATATATATACCCTTGAGGAAAGGAGGGAGGTGGGGACATGACAGAAACTTTCAATTATCTCAAGGGAATTAACAAGGTACAAGAGGGTAGTGTCTTTTAGAAGAAGAGATGTGCAAGAACAAGGGGGGCACAATTTGAAGATAGAGGGGGGACGGCTCAGAGGTAATGTTAGAAAGTATTTTTTCACTGAGAGAGTTGTGGATGCATGGAACAGCCTTCCTGAGGAGGTTGTGGAGTCAGGAACAGTGGGAGAATTCAAGAATGCATGGGACAGGCATAAGGCAATTCTAGTGGGGGGCAGGAGGAAGTAAGCTGTTGATTAACTAGAATCTGCAGCTTATCCATCAGGTAGGGAAATGGACAGATTGGGTGGGCCAAGCAGTCCTTATCTGCCGTCAAATTCTATGTTTCTATGGTTTTCAAACTGGCAGATAAAGGGGGGTATATTGTTCCTATGAATAAAGAGCACTGTGTTAAAATGTGTAAAAACCTACTGGACATAGAATCTAACTACAGAAAATGGAACAGTGACCCATACAGAAAACGGAACAGTGACCCAACTCCTGCTTTTTGAAAATAACTACTTTCTCTACTTGAAACAAGTCTCACAGACAACTACGTCAATAAACAAGTATTTGTCAATGCTGAATGTTTGCTTGCTGGTATTAGCATTGGAAATGCAGGAGTTAGACAGATGCAGAATAGGAATGGCAGTGAAGTATTGAACTTCAAGCCAACCCCACCTCCATCCTGCAGAGACGGACAGGCATTGGGGTATACGTTTGGGTCATCGCCCATAACATTCATGCCATTTTCCTCACCCTATCCTGCAGACACCGACAAGTGTTGAGGTGTGCCTTGGGGTGTTCGGCTTTACAGTCACCCCATTCCATAAGGACATACACTGAAATGGGTGCAGTATAGGAGAAAGGGGTGAACTCTGGGGCCAAAAAGTCCAGAGCACAACTCGATGTCTGTCACTGGCTGCAGGGTGGGGTGGGGGTGGAATGGCATGAGCATTACAGTCGGCAATCCAAAGGCACACCCCTGATGCCTGTCAGTCTGTACAGGGTGGGATGCTATGGTTAGAAATCCTAACGCCCTGGGCGTTTGTTGGTATTTGCACTACAAATTTTCAACATGGCCTTTTTGTGACCCCCATCTCATGAAAACATTTGGGACCTCTTCTCATGAACAGTGGCAATGTGATTTTGTCAATGTGTCCAGAACTTTGAGTTCCCACAGCGACCGTGTCATTCTGTGCCAGATGTACGAAAACACAGATCAGGCAGGATGTGAAGAATGACAGCTGTACTATTCATAGGGAGGTGTGAAGAGATGGCAATGTTGAAAATTTGTAGTGAAAATATTAAAAATGCTCGAACTTCCAAGCATACGTGGAAACTGCGCAACACATGCACGTAACACAGTCATTTAGTGGAATTATTTCACCAAATTTTCAACATAGGCATTTTGCTCGTGAACACTGTCACTATGATTTTCTTAATCTGTCCCAAACATTGATTTCCCACAGCAACCATGCTATTCTGTGCCGGATGTGTAAACGCATATTTTGGGTAGGATATGAAAAATGACAGCTGTGATCTGAAGGAGGTCTGAAAAAAATGCTAATGTTGAAAATCTGGAGTGAAAATTACTAATGCGTGAAATTACAAGGGTGCGTGGAAACTGCGCAACGTATGCTCGTAACAGTCATTTTATGAGCTTTTGTCACTAAATTTCAACATAGGCATTTTAGCACCTCTGCTCATAAACAGTGTCACTGTGATCTTCTTAATCTGTCCCAAATACCGACTTCCCACAGCGACCGTGCTATTGTGTGCCGGAAGTGTGAAAACACATTTTGGCCAGGATGTGAAAAATGACAGCTGTACTGTTCATAAGGAGGTCTGAAAAAATGCCAATGTTGAAAATCTGGAGTGAAAATACTACAAATTTGCGAAGTTAGGAGGGTGCGTGGAAACTGCACAACGCACCTTCGTAACACAGTCATTTTAGGGACGTTTGTCACCAAATTTTCAACATAGGCATTTTAGGACCTCTGCTCATGAACAGAGTCACTGCAATTTTCTTAATCTGTCCCAAACACTGATTTCCCACAGCGACCACGCTATTCTGTGCCGGAAGTGTGAAAACATATTCCGGCCAGGATCTGAAAAATTACAGCTGTACTGTTCATAAAGAGGTCTGAAAAAATGCCAATGTTGAAAATCTGGCGTGAAAATATTACAAATTTTCAAAGTTACGAGGGTGCGTGGAAACTGCGCAATGCACACTCGTAACACAGCCATTTTATGGACTTTCATCACCAAATGTTCAATATAGGCATGTTAGGACCTCTGCTCATGAACAGTGTCACTGTGATTTTCTTAAGCTGTTCCAAACACTGATTTCCCACAGTGACCACGCTATTCTAATCCCCAGAATTGCAGCAGATCTCCTCCAAGGGTCATGAGGGCTGTGGGAAGCAAGGCAACCTCCCCCATCCCCAGAACTGCAGCAGATCTCCTCCGAGGGTCGTGAGGGCCACTGGAAGTAAGGCGCCCTCCCCATCCCCAGAACTGCAGTAGATCTCCTTCGAGGGTAGTGAGGGCCGCGGGAAGCAAGGCACCCTCCCCATCCCCAGAATTTTAGCAGATCTCGTCCAAAGGTCATAAGGGCCACAGGAAGCAAGGCACCCTCCCCATCCCCAGAATTGCAGCAGATCTCCTCCAAGGGTCGTGAGGGCCGCGGGAAGCAAGGCACCCTCCCCATCCCCAGAATTGCAGCAGATCTCCTCCAAGGGTCGTGAGGGCCGCGGGAAGCAAGGCACCCTCCCCATCCCCAGAATTGCAGCAGATCTCCTCCGAGGGTCGTGAGGGCCGCGGGAAGCAAGGCGCCCTCCCCATCCCCAGAATTGCAGCAGATCTCCTCCAGGGTGTGAGGGCGCGGGAAGAAGGCGCCTCCCTATCCCCAGAATTGCAGCAGGCTGCATAGGGAGCTCCTCCCAACTTCGTGGAAGGACTGGCATTGTTTGAACTCTGGTACCATTTTTTGTCGGAGTATGTTTGGAGATAGTCTCCTGCTTCTGCAATATTTGTCCCAACAGCACTAAGACCGCTGTGAAAGCCTGTACCTTAAGGGCTATATTGCCTATATTTCTCCTTTGTAAGGTGCTTAAATGTTGCATGACTGTAAAGTGACTGTAATTGCGACTAAGGTTATTCTGTTCTGCTACCGGCCCTTACAGCAAAAATCTGAATTGTTCTGCTTCAGTAATGAATTTAGCCCTTACAGCAAAAATCTAAATTATGCTGCTTCAGTAATTGCTTCAGCCCTTAAAGCTAAAAACAGAATTGTGCTGCTTCTGTAATTAATTTACCGGCTTCTTTAAACAGTTTAAGTATATTGCTTGCTCCGTTTTTCCAACTTTGACACCTGCAGCTCACTCTGACCACTAGGTGCTCACGAGGTCCCTGCCTAACAGTCCTGGCTCCCGACAGATAAAGTAAAAGGAAAAAAAGAAAAAAACAGGGCTGGGTCATTCAATATCATCCTGATGTTATAGCCGTGACTGAAACCTGGCTCACCCCTCGGATTCCCGACTCTTCAGTAACCCTTACCGGTTACAACCTCTTCCGTGTGGACCGACAGGGTAAACGTGGCGGTGGTTGCGCCATTTACACTAAGGGCATATTACACATTCAACAGCTCCCTTCCCCTCAGTTGGGACCAGGACCACAGGCCGTCACCATTAAACTTACCTTGGGGTGCGCCCACAACCCACTACACATCACTGTGGTTTACAGTCCACCCAGGGACCAAAAAGTAGCCTTCTGCTCGGTAATGTCCTATCTGCACACTCTACCATCTCAAACAGAAATGATTGTACTAGGTGATTTTAATATAAATTTGTTAAGTAAGCACACCTCCCCGCTCATCGATGCTGCCACAGCCCAAGACCTCTCCCAAATGGTCACCTCCCCTACCTGTCTTGACCCGCACACTGGGTCTTTCTCCCTGCTCGACCTTGTCTTCACAAGTCATCCACACAAAATCACTAGTGTCTCTGTTCTCCCAAATGCCCTTAGTGACCACTCCCCAGTTCTCTGCTCCTGGTCCTGCAAAACCCCTAGATTCCCTCCCAAATTAATAACCCAACGCAAACTTGGCCTGGTAAACTGGCAGCTCTTAAAGCGCACCTCAGGGCCATGGACTGGCCCTTCATTACTAGCTCCCATGACCCTGAAATAGCCCTTGACCTCTTCATCCTGTCTTTCAATAACATATGTGACAAATTTGCCCTATTCACTAAAAGAATGGTTAAAGGCAACCATGTGCCCTGGATCACTGATCACCTCACAGCCTTGTTGTGGGCAAGAGATTCATTGTAACAACACTCCATAGAATCTGGCCTCCTGCTTGACAGACATAAGTACAGAGAGGTTCAAAATAAGTGCACTTGGGCCATTTGCAAAGCTAAAGCAGAGTACTATAAATCCTCATAAACTTCCTCCTGGGGCTCTGGATGCAAGTTCTAGAACAACATTAAGGAAATCTGTGGTAAGGCCCCTAACCCGGATCTAACGCAGGTCATGGTTGATGGGTCATTGACCACTGACCCTTCCTGTATCATTTCAGCCTTCAATAATGTCTTCACTAACCTTAGTAGTGTTCTCCCTCCTAACTTCTTTGATCCTCCAGCAGCTAATGCCCTTTCTCCCCCTCCTGCAGCTCCACCCTTTTACTTGGCTGCATCACTACTAAGACTGCGGAGTCATACCTCAAATCAGCCCTTAGCCACTCCTCATACAGCTCCGACTCTCTGGACATGAAGGTCCTTCGTGAGGTTCTCTGCCCCCTTACTCACATCTTAAACCGTTCCCTTTGCCTAGGTAAATTCCCCTCCAAGTGGAAATCTGCCTCCATCACACCAATATTTAAAGGTGGGGATCGTTCCAATACAATAATTACTGCCCCATCTTCATACTCCCTCCCTTCTCCAAGGCATTAGAATGAATTGTATCTGATCAGCTCATGGAGCACCTCAACAAATACAACCTTCTCTGCAAGCAGCAACATGGTTTCCACAAGGGACACAGCACTACCACTGCCCTTCTCAAATTTAACACACACATACACTCTGCACTGGATAAGGGACACATCACTGTTGCTGTCTTCATTGACCTCACAAAGGTGTTCAACACCGTCAACCACTCCCTCCTACTAATCACATTGACCAATTTGAGTCTTTCTCAGGATGCATTGGGATGGTTCTCTGACTACCTCTCAAACCGATATCAACAGGTCGAAATTGGTAAAGCAGTTTAAAATAGACTACCTGTCCTCTCTGGTGTCCCTCAGGGGTCCATTTTGGGACAGCTACTTTTTAGCCTCTTCCTCATCTCCCTCCCTGAGTCCTGCCCTGGCTATCTACTACTATACGTGGACAATGCAGTCATTTTCTCCCCAGCCCTGACCCTATGCAACTTCAACGTTCCCTTCAGTCTTCTTTCAGCTGTGCTGAAAACTGGTTCACTGCGCAATGCCTTATTCTTAACTTAAAAAAAAACAAAGTTATGCTATTCTCTCACCCACAGAACACCAGAAAGGTGCTATTCCCACAAGTTCTAACTTCTAATCACACCCCTATGGAGCAAGTGGACTCCTTTAAATACCTATGCATCACCTTGGACCCAGGTCTTAACTTCCACAAACACATTCACCATCTATCCAAGGCCTTAATGTCAGGCTGGGGCTTCTGCACCATTTCAAGCACTGCCTTACCCCTGATGCTCTCAGGCTTGCTGTCGCCTCCTCGGTCCTCTCTCTGCTAGATTATGGCCTATTGATATATGGGGCAGCAGGCACCTCATCCCTAGCTAGAATCCGTATCTCCCTAAACAAAGCCTGCTGTCTTGTATTAGTATGTGACCGTCTTACATATACCCGCTCACTTTATAGTGCTACTAACTGGCTTAATCTCGACAACAGGATTAGGTTCCACACCTGTCTGATGGCTAAAAAATCACCCTAGGCTTCTCCCCCTCTGGACTCGCCCCTTTAATCCTCCCAAACATTAAGGTTAAGTGTACCCATAGTTCAGTCCTCCATCTCTTCTCGATTCCCTCCAGCCGTACCACTCAATTTCAAAGGTCTTTCAGCTATAGGGCCCCCGAGTGGATGAACAGCCTTCCCTCCACCTTGGCTAATGAACAAAGACTTGGACAATTTAAAACCCTCCTTAGGGTCCACCTCCTGTCCTCAAATAAATGTGACTGCAACTGAAACCCTGTTCTCCACTTCCTCCTTAATCTATAACAATGACCACTGGCCTGCCTCTTCTCTTAGTGACCAAGCAGTGTCGCTCATGCGTTATAATATATTTACATCGTATGTGTACTGTGTGATTACTCTATTAAGTAATCCTAGTAATCTGAATGTTAGCTTGTCTGATTCCTTGTAAACATTCTCTATCTGTTGCTGAGTTTATTTGCTGTAATGTCTGTTCTGTATATAACCTATGTGACGTGGAACCTTTGTAAATGAGTCTGTGACTCAAAGGTACTCTCCGAATCTGTAATAAATAAAATTAAAAAAATTCTGCTCCGGAAGTGCGAAAACACATTTCGGCCAGGATGTGTAAAATAACAGCTACACTGTTCATAAGGAGGTGTGGAAAGATGCCAATGTTGAATATCTGGAGTGAAAATATCACAAATTTGCGAAGTTACGAGTGTGCATGGAAACTGCACAACGCACGCTCGTAAAACAGTAATTGTTTTGATTTTTTTTACCAAATTTGCAACATAGGCTTTTTGAGAGCCCACCTCAAGAACGGTGGCACTGTCGTTTCGTTAATGAGTCCTGAAAGGTGATTCCGCGCAGTGACCACGAAATCACCTTTTGGGACGAATAACACCATGACAGTGACTGAATTCATACGGGGGGTCCCAGTAACCCTATGTTGAAAATGTTATGCCAAAAGTCCCAAAAATGCGAAGCTATCCATATAAGTTGAAAAAAAACATTTATGCCACTATACAGCTTACAGGTATTTCTTCAGTTCACAGTCAGCTTTGAAGAGTGCAGACGTGTTCCCAGTCCACCAAAGATCATTGCGCTGGACTCCAGAGGTAAGTATGGGATGAAGGGGGTGTGGGGAGGTGGGGTGCCCACTGGGTGGGCACAGGTTGGGGGAGACTCAACGAGGGACCATTTTCTAGTTTACAGATTTAAAAAATGTTTTATAACATCACAGGAAGGTTTTCTTATTTACAGGGCTTTTGGCATGCTGGGGTGGGCTCCCAGCGTGTCACCTGAGTGTTTTTTTGGGGGGGCTGTAGCCAACAGGGATTGGGAACCCCCTTCAGCACATACCAAGTATTGGGGGCAAGAGCCAAGAGGATTAGGCACCCCCTTACACACACAACAAATGGGGGACATTATGCCGACAGTGAGTGGGCTTCCTGTCGGCAATGAACTGGGTCGGGGCATGCCGAGAGGATTGGGCACCCCCATCAGTTGGCTTTCATGGGGCTCTGAGGCGGCATAAGCCACTGCCATGTTTAGGGAAATGTTACACCAGGCAAGGTACCACCCTGCAATGACCGGTCGCTCCCTCATTGCAGCGGAATGGCTGATGCTGCAATGATGAGGTGGCCCCTCATTGCAGCAGCTAAATCTTTCAAGATGGTGGTACTTCTGCAGAACCAGTGTCATCAGGCCACTGGGTCTGCATTGGGTGAACAGTGCCAAGCCCACAAATGCAGTGCCGGCATTGGCTGCCACAGTGCTGCACCTCCACAACCCGCTTCTCTCCTAAGCTGCCACATAATGTTTGTTGCACATGCACGCAAGCAAGCATAAAAATCAAAAGGGTTTGGATATTTGTATTCATCTTTTCTGATTATCCCTGCCTTCTATACTCTCTCCTAAATTCATAATCACATCAGATACCCAACTGGCTGACCCACAGTATTCAGAACAGGATCCCTGACAGTTTAGGCAGGTTCCTGGATTTTTTTCCTAAAAACAAAGCTCCCCCAAGTTAAGTCTCATTTAAGGAATATGATAAACACAACTGCTAAATTGCAAAATTTAGTGTGGCAACCAAACTACAGGAGTCACTATAGATGCAGAGGCCCTGTACATTTAACATAATGTAACCCCCAGGTGGCGCTGTCCCAAGGGCTACTACCCCTGCCTGCTTGACTACTGACAGGTTGAGGGGCCTAGGTTCTATGGCGGGTGCCTCCACCCAGAGGTCAGGGTTTGTAGTGGTTAGACTAGCTTGGTCACAGCCCTCTGGGACACTAAGACCCCCTTTTATTCCCTCTAGTGGCTCACACAGTACACAGGAGTTACAGCCCCAATACCCTACGTATACACACTGTTCACTTATAAAGTACCACTTACCCTCGAGACTGATTCTGCAGCATATCTCTGAGGACCCCCTGTAAAATAAGGTTAAACATACACAGCAAAATACAATACTGTTTCCATAAGTACCAACACCACAGATAGTATATAGTATAACAACAACAAACCTGATTTATTTAGGGGACAGTAACACGGGATGGGGCAATCAGGTTAATTGGCAGAATTAAATCACAGTACTGTGCACACATACTGGGTCTGAAAAGTCACACTCTGGGTACCCAGGTTGGGGGGGGCTAGCCAGGTCCATTGCCCAGGATTGGCCAGCAGGTGCAGATGGACAGGGACCTGTAGAAGAAAATATATGCACAACACCCAATTGTAATCTGGAGCCGGATGGCTCAGTCCATGAAGAAGTGAAACAACAATGTTAGATGACACACTTGTAATTGAAAACAGGCTGCAGGGGAATACCCTGATTTGTACTCACAATACCCAAGCTGAGAACCGGATGGTGGATGTTCTTCTGGGTTGCCAGAACAACAGGGCATGGAGACAAGATCCTTGTGACTGGACCCCACTGCAGTAGATAGCAAACGGATTTAGTCTGAGACAAGCTGGGGTTTGCTTCCAGCTTCAACACAAAGCACACAGCACAGGGGACTGGAAATAGCGATTCCCCACAAGCACTACGCACATTCATATGTAAAAGGAAAGTACTATACCAGGCAGGCTGCTCCTAGATCGCGATCGCAATACTGCAAAATACCCAGCAGCACACACAGTAGCTTCAGTTCCTGACAGACCGAACGCGATTCAACAATTTCTCCAGTCTTCTACAGGGTGAGCCTAGTTTCCACTCTTCAGACTTCCTTCTTTCTCCTCACAAATTGGATTTAGTCCGAACTGGCACTTACAACGGCTGCAGGCCGAACCTCAGGGCCTCACATGCACTTCCCGCACAAAACTATACACTGCAGAAGCACAGAGCTCCTTCTCTCTTCACTGTCACAACTGATCTCCTCTTTCCAGTCACAGAGCAGGGCATTTCCTTTAGCTCCACACCATTCTGTTGGCTGGTTCAGCTGTCACTCACAATGAGACTCCCTCTGTTGGTGAAAAAAGGCACCAAGGTCAAAACTACATTTCCCAGAATCACTGCCCATACAATCCCCTTGTGGCTGACTCAAAATTGAGAGTCCAAGTTCCGATTCATCCACAGGCTCCATTTTAAGGAACCCCTCCCCATTGATTGGTCCATTTCAGCAGTTCAGGACCAAAATGAAAGAGCTACACTGAAACAGTTCGTGCTGAAATGAAGACAGGTTAGACAAACTACATTTTCTCAGTCACTCCAAATGATTTCTGACAAATAGTTATATCTTTCAACAAGGCTCCCTCTGTACATGTAGCGACGGCAGAAACGGAGTGAATTGACAGCAGCTCAGGCGGGATTTGAGCATTAAATACACAGTCCCCCCATACAAACTAATTAAATCTGCAAGCAGACAGCTCTTAAAGAGACAGTACATGGAGGCTCAAATAGCACTCACTTGGAACCACATTTAAACAGCTTAAATGCCGAACACCGCCCAGACTTGAAGCAGTCAGACAAGTTCCTGGAAGACATTTGGGAACCCCCATTTGCAGGGGGGGTTACAATAAGAAAAGTGTCAGCAGATGGGGACCGTGTGGTCCATCTAGTCTGCCCAAGGTGGCTACCCCCCCCATTACATTTTTTTTCCTAAGTTGCTCACATGGAGCTGTCCGAAGGGAGTTTGAATTCCCTTACTGTCTTGGATGCCATCACTTCTTTTACTTCAATCAGACATGAGGAAGGGCTCCTAGCAAATTAACCACAGAATTCATTATTGCAGGTTTAGATTTCATTTCAGACCATAACTATTTTGAATTCCAGAATGATTATTTCCTGCAACTCTGGGGCATAGCTATCGGGGCATCTGTTCTCCTAGATACGCAAATCTCTTTCTGGGGTATTGGAACAGGTTATTCTTTATACTGGTGCCAACCCATACACAGAGCATTCTCAAGTGGCATCGCTTTACTGATTATGTTGTCTGTGTGTGGAGTGGCATCCCTACCGAACTGAAAAACTTCATTCAGTGGCTGAATGTAAAGGAATTTAACACGTGGTTCACCTACCAGGCCAGTACTTAGAAGGTTAACTTTAATCATGATGGGCAACAGGGGGTCAAATGCTCAAATTACAGAAAACCTACCTCTACCAACTACCTCCTCAGAGCAGAGAGGAGCTGCCACCCTATAAATTTGATTGCATCCATACTATACAGACAATTTATGCAGCTCAGTTGAATCAGGAGAAATGAAACAAAGCTTTGTTGAGATAGGATGTAAAAAACAGTGCTGGAAACAGCACTAGAGAAGGTTGCAAGATAGCAGAGAACTTCTAACCACCAAACAACAAAAAAAGAATAGAATACCCCGCAACCACTGACATTTGCCACCACATTTAATAAGCAGTCCATTAAGACTGGAAACATTATTAAAAACATTGAGGTATTCCTACTTTTGACAAAGAATTAAATCCTGTTGGTTCAGCACCCCCAGGATAACCTATAAGAGGGTTTGCAACATTAATGACAGGCTAGTACACAGCCAGTTAGGTGAAATACCTAAATAGAGAATACTTGGTTGCTCATAAAACCTAAAGGATTCTACCAGTGTGGCAACTGCAACGTTTGCAAATTCACAAATTTCTGTAGGCCAGAGAATTCACACATCCTGTGGAAAACAACATGATGGAGATGCAGAAGTTTATCTCCTGTGCAACAACCTTGGTGGTACATGTCATCTGGCGTGCCTGCAGTTTGGTCTACCTTGGTAGAATCATTTGCCAGCTAAAAACTAGAATACAAGAACACATTAGGTGCATCACAAGCAGAAAGAAAACTCCAGTAGCCACACAAGACAAACATGATTCAGACCCAAAGATTCTCAGATTTATGGGGTTGGAGTGGGTAGCGCCTATGAACAGAGGAGGTGACCGCTCCGAAGTATTTCTAAAAAAAGAATGTAAATGGACATACAATCATAAACATTAAAACCTAAGGGACTTAATGAGGAATTTGAATGGAAATTGTTCCTATAATCATTGTATTTAAATTGAGTGCTACTTCTGTTCAGACCAGGTACATTTCTTTGTCAAGTATAATGTTAACACTAATATTTTGAATCTTTTTCAGATAATGGAATTGTATATCTGAACACAATCCCACTTTTCTCTCTATCGAAACTTCAAGCCACACTAGTGGAATAATATTCCTGGATGTTTGATTTTCTCTCTGCCATCTATGGTTTTCATTGTGATAATTAACACAGATGTTTTGATGTAATTCTTTATTGAAACTGAAAACACAGGTAGTACATATGTAAATATTTTTGTAACAAAAGATGGTTATGATTGTCTTCATCTGTGTAGTGCTGGCCCCTAGTTCCCAACCCTACACCACATGATCCCCCCTCTCCAAACCTTTCTCTCACCCCCATTCGACCCTGCTCCTAACCCCTTCCCTATCACTCCATAACCCCAAACCTCACTTTCCAAACACCCCAACCCCCCAATCAGCAGGACCACCAACAATCTTTGGTAATCACATGTTATGACCTTGTTTATTAATGCAATATTTAATTCTGAACCATGATATAAAGTATTAGCATCATACTGGATATTTGGCAGGACTCTGCAATTTTCCAAATTTGAACATTTTCTTGTTTGTACATAAAACTTGTAATACTGTTTCCATACAACATTTTTTTTACTATGTATATGTGCACTCCATTTCCCACTGTATAAAGGCATACCTTATTCATGTTTCAAGCAGACACTAAGCCCATTTGTGCATGAAAAGATATGCTTTGGTCATTAGACCCTGGCCCCTGATGAAGCTCTCTGAGCAAGGGGCATCTAAGACCACATGGCATTTGGCTGGTGTTTTGTTTAACATGCTGGATTTACTATTGGTACTTGTTTTTTTTCTGACTGCACTGTCTGAAATAAAGTTTCCATTTCCTGGACTACTGGCCTGTGGACCATCATTATAAGCCACCAGGGCTGGGGCTATTCTGGGATCGATTTACAGGGACTCTGGTTAAGTACACATCTTTTTGGTTTTATATACACAGTGTAACTCAGGGGTCTGGCTGCCCAGCGTAGCACCGTGGGCTACTCAGTGAGTCAGACCAAATCTGTTTTTTCACAACCACAGTCCGCAATTCAGAAATGCATCTAGCAGACGTCATAGCCACCAGGAACAATGTTTTTCAAGAAATGAAGCACAGCTCACAAGTAGCAGCAGGCTCTAAGACAGGCACAGTAAGGGTCCCCAGAACCAAATTAAAGTTACACACCAGAACCAGATCACGGCCTGGGAAGCAGAGAAGCAGAATACCTCTGAAAATCCTGCGAGAAACCTTAAGCTGGACCACCATTTTGCCATCAATGAGGGTATGAAAAGCCAACAATATAGCCAGGTGGACCTTAGTGGTGGAATACTTAAGGCCTGAGTCCGTAAGGGACAGGACATAGTCCATCACTAGACTGACTGGGAATATAGATCAACAGCTGACGACCCAGAAGGAAGGTAGTGAAGGCCTTTAGGCCAAGCAGAACAGCCCTCATCTTAAGAGTGTTGCTATGCAAAACTGTGTCTAGGGGGACAACTCACCCCAAGTCCGGAAGGGGCCCAGATTGGCACCCAACCCGGAATCTGAGGCATCCATCATTATCACTAGCAGAGGAGATGGACAGAAAAAGGGCAATCCTGTCTCTACCAGAGCAGGAAGCAGCGGAGGGAAGGGGTTACCTCTGTGAGACACTTCCACTCATATGGATGCTGAACCCATTGGGCACAGAAGAACCACTGTGGAATCTTCATATGCAAATGTGCTAGGGGACAGTCAGAAAGAACAGTTATGTAAGAACTTACAGTAACTGTAGATCTATGAAAGAATCTCTTGCAGGAGGTCACACCTTAGCAACTATAGCCATCAGGCACCAGGACCACATGAAAACATCTTTTGCTAGCAGTCTAACTGAGGCCGCCCATGTCATCACGTTGACATCCCCCTATATAGCCATGGGTGGCCCCACCCCCTTCTCAGTTCCCTGCTGGAGACCACTGGCTGAGAACGCGCTTCTGAGAGAACTGAGGGAGAGCTAGAGAAACCCACCAAAAGAAGCATATAAAGCTGAAGACTCACCATCCTGGAAAAGGAGAGAGCAGGAAAGGAGAAAGTTAGAAGCAAGGGGGAAGGTGGGTTGGACGGCATGACCTGCTGCAAGAGAGTCTCTTGAAGATCTACTGTTATGGTAAGTTCTTACATAACTGTTCTTTATGTAAATCTTTTATTTTCTTCAATGATATCTCTTGCAGAAGGTCACACCTTAAGAATGAATCCCAAGCAGTACTGCAGAAGAGAAAAACAGTCTGGGTGGCTGGAAGGCAACAGCCTATGAGATCAGGCCCTGTAGCACTGCTAGGCCAAAACCTGCCCACCTTCTAGAGGCGATGTCCAAACTGTAGTATCTAGTGAAGGTATGGACAGTACTCCAAGTGGCAGCAGCACAGATCTCTGTTGCTGAGACCCCTCTGAAACAAGCAACAGAAGTGGCCACGCCTCTATCAGAGTGGCCCTTGACAGTCCCAGGAAGTTCTTTACCGTACTTCCTATAACAGAAAATAATCCAGTTGGCTAACCATTTGGACAGGTACTGTTTTGAAACTGGTATGCCCTCTTTCCTAGGGGTAAAAGAAACAAACAGCTGTGAGGACTTCCTGCAGTTCTTCATGCGATGAACATAATATCTGAGAATTCTATGTACAGCCAAAGTATGGAGCACTGCTTCCCCTGGACTGGCATGCGCCAGATAAAAACAGGCAGGTGGATGTTTTGATTCAGAGTAAACTCAGACACCACCTTTGGCAAAAACTTAGGGTTAGTACACAAAGACACCCTGTCTTTGTGGAAAAACAAACAGGGTTGCTCACACATAAGCACCTGAAACTCAAAAATCCTACAAGCCCAGGTAATAGCAACTAAAAATAGCACGTTTCAACAACAGAAGGAGAAGCTCAAATGTCACAGCGGGCTCAAAAGGAGCCAAAGTAAGTTTCTCCAAAACAAATTCAAGTCCCAGGCCGGGACCGGGTTACAGATGGGAGGCTTTAAGTGCAGGATGTCTCTCAGAAAGGTATGGACCACGTCCAACTGGGCTACCATACAACCCAGGTGGACAAGCATACCTTTTGCGAAGAATACTTCAGGCCAGCCATCGGACAAGGACAGCAAGTACTCTAAAATCTAGTTCACCAGGCAAGTGAAGGGGCACAGATTATTGCAAGTCACCCACAATGCAAAGTGCTTCCATTTCATGGAGTAAGTTGCCCTGGTGGAAGGTTTCCCGGCGGCAACCAGGATGTCAGTCACTTTAGCTGAGACACCAAACCTGGCAATGGCTATGTCTTCAGAAGCCAGGCATGCAGGTGAAGAGACCAGAGATTCAGAGGGAGAAGGTTCCCCTGTTCCTGCAACAGCACACCTGGGTAGAGGGGAAGCAGCACTGGGGGCTCCACTGCTAACTGTTGCAACAGTGGAAACCAAATCTGCTGAAGCTAAAAGGGAGCCACCAGAATCAGGGTGGTGCCCTCCATCTGGAGCTTGATTAGCACTCTCTGGATTAGAGGGAAGGGAGTGAAGGCATAAAGAAACCTCCCTTTCCAAGAGAGGGACAATCCATTTAGCCAGAAAATGTCAGGCCCTGGATTGAGCAAGCAGAAAAGTGGCAGTTTTGCACTGAGTGGGGATGCAAAAGGGTCCAACTCTGGGCAACCCCATCTGTCGAACAGGTCTTCTACCACTGAGGCGAGTAGTTCCTATTTGTGCATTTGGACTGCGACCGGCTTAGTTTGTCTGCCAGGACGTTTTGGACACCTGGAACATGGATGGCCAACAGCTCTAGGTCATGCTCCAGAGCCCAGTACCAAACTCTCATTGCCTCTCTGCAGAGAGGGTAAGAGTGGGTGCCCCCTTGCTTGCTGATGTAGTGCGCTACACTGATATTGTCCATCTGCACTAGCAGAGGGCCTGGGGACAGATGAGACTGGAAGGTCTGCAGGCCAGAAAGAACAGCTTCTCATCTCAAGACCACTGATGTGGAGCAAAATAATATTGAGCAGAGACCACATCCCTTGAGTCTGGTAAGGACCCAGATGAGCACCACAGCCCGTCCCCAAGGCATCCATGGTGAGGATCTGATGAGGAAAGGATATGAGGAAAGGAACCTCTTTGAGCAAATGGCTGGGTTCCATCCACCACAGGAGAACCTTTTTGACCAGTGAAGAGACAAGGACCATCTGCTCCAGGTCATTGGTCTACTAATACCACTGCACCCTCAAAGTCCACTGAGGGATGCGCGTGTGTAGCCTTGCCAGGGGAACCATGCCAATGGCTGCAGCCATGAGACCCAGGAGTCTGCGGTATGTCCTGGCAGTGACATACTGGCTGTGGTAGATTTCCTGGGCTTGCGCTATCAAGCGTTCCGTCCAGTCCAGGAGCAGAAATGCAGAGCCCTGTGCTGTGTCCTGTATAGCTCCTATGTACTGGAGATGCTGGCTGAGAGTCAGGACAGACTTGGACAGGCTGACTATGATACCCAACTGGTTGAACAATGGAAGGGTATGCGCCAGGGTCGAGGACAACTGTTCTTTGGACAGAGCCTTGAGCAACCAGTCATCCAGACAGGGAAAGATGTAAAGTCCCTCTCTCCTGAGGGCTGCTGCCACTACAGCTAGACATTTGGTGAAGACCCAAGGCGCCAACAGCAAGTCAAACGGGAGGACTCTTAACTGGTAGTGCTCCCCCTGAAACAGGAACCTGAGGTACTTCCTGTGGGGAGGGCAGACCTTGATGTGCAGGTATGTGTCCTACATATCTAGGGAACAAATCCAATCTCCCTTCCAGTGCAAGAGCAACAAGCCTAGGAAGGTGACCATACTGAACGTTGTATACTAGATGTAGTAGTTCAGGTTTCACAAGTCCAGGATGGGCCTAAACTCCCCTGTGGACTTGGGAACGAGGAAGCAGCGGGAGTAGATCCCTGTGTGGCATTGATTCTTGGGGACTGGTTCTATGACCCTTTTTTGCAGCAGCATCTGAATCTCCTCCAGCAACATGGGTACATGGTGTGGAGGGTAAGTGGAAGGCCTTGGAGGAAGCTCTGGAGGCAGCTCCACAAATTCTAGAGTGTTTCCTTGTTGTATGAGTTGCAGCACTTAGGCGTTGGCTGTGATCTCCCTCCACCCGTCCTGATGGAGGGAGAAATGAACCCTCAACACCGCATCCTGGGCAACTGGATGGAGGGGGTCGGGCAAGGAGTCAGGCTGATGCTTAGCCTGGGGATGGGCCCGCTCCCTCAACCCTTGAGGACTTTTCTGTGGTGCAGGAAGGGGTAGGCAGGGCTGTGGCAGCTTTGCACTTGCTTGGCTGTCTGGTGCCAGACCTGGGACAATGGGTGGCATGCTGAAACATTTCTACTTCTACTACTGCCTCTCCAACCAAACCACCCTTCCATTTCAAACTAGTAAAGGCACATGAAGTCTATAAATATGTAAAGAAGGCCATTTCTAAGTCCCAAGCAAGCAGTGACACTATTGACCTTAAATTTCTGTCCTTCACTCTGGAGGAAGTACTGCTCCCCCTCACAAAAATGTTCAATCTCTCCCTCTGCTACAGCCAATTCCTAGGAAATGGAAGGCTGCAGTTGTCACTCAGTGCACAAAAGTGGTGATAAGTCACTGCCTGGTAACTATCGCCCGATATCAATACTACCACCTCTCTCTAAGGCCCTTGAGCAGCTTGGTGGTGGACCAACTTTCAGACTACCTGAAAGCACAACATCCTCTGCACTCAGCAGCATGGATTTAGGAAAGGGCACAGCACATTGACTGCCCTACTTGAATTCTCAGGAGCAATCCACAATGCCATGGACAAAGGAAACCTAACTGGAGCAGTCTACATTGACTTAACCAAGGCATTTGATACAGTACACCATGGCCTACTTATCAAACAACTGCTATCCCTAGGGCTCTACTGAGGTCCTGGTGACTGGGTAAAAATTACCTTGCTCAGCGCTCTCAATCTGTAAAAGTAGCTGGAGTTCTCTCAGACTCAAAACCGGTTCGCTCAGGAGTTCCCAGGGATCCATCCTGGGCTCCCTCCTTTCAGCCTTTTCAACTCCCTCCCCAAATCCTGCCCTGAACAAATAATCCTCTATGCCGACGATGCCGTGATTCTTGCCACTCATAAAGATCCGAACCTCTTACGCCTCAACCTTCAGCATGCTTTTTCCAAAGTTGAGATGTGGCTCCTTGAACATAAGCTGGTTCTAAACCATAAAAAAACTAAATCCATGCTCTTCTCTAACCCGCAAAACAAGAAACGGCAAGTCCCACTCACCATTAATACATACCTGGGAAATACCCTTGAACAAGTGCCAATTTTCAAATATCTTGGAATCAACTTTGATCAAGGCCTAACCTTGCAACTCATTGATAGTACAGCAAAACCTATTAATCAGCAATTGGGATTCTGTATCGGAACGACAGTTCCTTACCCATTCTGCACTGAGGATTGCCATCCAATCCTCTATCATCTCAGTCGTTGACTATGGCTTAGTTATATATGGATCTGCCACTACTACAGCATGAGTAGCATTACAACATCCTAAATAAGGCCTGTCGGCTGCTCACTGGTGCACATCGACGTACCCACACATGAACTCTATGCTGACTCAGGTTGGTTGCAACTCTCAAACCGGATAAAGTACCTTACCTGCCTGATGGCGAAAAAATCCACTCTGGGCCTCACTCCGCCTTGTATCCAAGACCTGTTATGCCCGAGCGCTAGCACCCGTTTTACCAGAAGATCAGAACACCAGCCTCTCCAAGTCCCCGATGCCGGACTTCTCAGGGACAAAGATCATTTGCCTATCGTGCCCCAGCTGGCTAAATGCCCTCATCACTCATATTACTGCCTCCACCTCTCTAGGTATTTTCAAATCAAGGCTGTTCTCTCACCTTGCCACCTCCAGCTCCTGTGACTGCCCTGATTAAACCTCCTATTTTCTCACTACCCACCCTGTTCTGTTATTTGACAAAGACATGTTTGAAACCTTTTCTCCTGCTATTGTCTGCTCCCACCTTTCACTTACCTCTCTCTGTTCTGGACTTTTTCCCTATTTGTTTCTCCTAATCTGGCATGACTTCTTTCTTGTAATAATAATGTGATTATTGATATCTCATGTCCTTTTGCACAAATGATTTGATATGTATTTGTATATGTTTTCTCGCTCTTGACACAGCACAAATTGTTGTGTTATCTATGTAACCTTTTTTGTACTGTACCTAATTGATGTGGAACCTTTATAAAAGAGCCTCTGGCTCAAAGTTAGTAATTCCTAGAACAATAAACTAAACTAAACTCTTCTGGTGGGTGTGGTAGAGGGAGTGAACAGACCACAGTGTTCTCCCCAAGGCCTACAGATGATTGAGAATATCCTGCACATCTGCCCTGAAGAGCTTGTAGCTCCTGAAGGGAGCATTCAGGATGGACTGTTGGACATCCGAGGCAAAACCGGACACCCTGAGCCAGGAGTATCTCCTTAGGCAAACTCCCAATGTGGAGGTCCTGCGGAAGCATCTAGGGCATCATAGGTGACCTGTAAGAGGTGCTTTCCTACATCTGTGCCCATCTGGAGTATCTCCTGATTTTGAGGGCCATCTGGAAGGCACTGGGCTGCAGATCTGGCCTCTTTCCAGAGATCATTCTGGAATCTAAGCATGTGGCCAATGTAATTGATATTCCTTATGACCAAAGTGAAGGAGGCAAACACCCACTTGCCCATAAGGTCCAACTTCCTGAACTCGTCTGGGGTAAGAGAACTAAGGTGGTGGGGCCTCTTAGATCTATCATGGGCTGCGCTGATCACCACGGAATCTGCTTGTGGGGGCCCTGGAAAAAAGAGCTTCCCAGAGGGGACCTGGTACAGCTTGTCCACCTTCCTGGGCATGTGGGATCAAATTAGGCCTGTACCAAGCGGCCATGGTGGCATCCTCGTATGCACTGATCATAGGAGGAATAATGAGGGGAGGGGAATCTGGCAGGTCCAGGTAATCTGCCAGGTTCGGCCGAGTAATGCCTGCTGTGCAGCATCAAACCCCATAGTGGACTGCAGTTGTCGCATTACTGCTATAAAGGAGGGGTCATGTGAGGGGGGGGGACCATAGGGTGTATTTGGAGGAGTCCTCCCCTGCTGAGGAAACAGTAGAAGTGCTAGAGGGGGGTCGGAGCCCCGGCCCCCTCCACCTCCTCGAGTAACAAGAAGTCAGGCTGATAACTCATCGTCCCCGGCTCAGAGATGGGCATCGAAGAAAGCGGTGACCATGAGGTGGGGAGGACGTGCTGGCGCCTGGTGGGACGGCATCGGCACAAGTCAAAAAGGCCCTGCTGGGGATGGGCTCTGAGGTGAGGCAACTCTCTACATAATGTCCCACATTGAGGACATGACGGCCTGGACACTGATGGTCACGGGTGTCGACAGACTGCCTTGTGGTATCGACGGGGGACACTGAGACCCCAGCGTTGACAGGGAGGGCTGAAGCAGTGATGAGATGGGGGTAGGTTGAGGGACCAATTGGGGAACCTGCATCCTTGATATCGTAGGAATGGCCATGGGCATCGACAGAAGAGGTCCGAAGGCCGACAACACATGACCATTGTCCACTGGCTGGTGTTGCTCCCTGACTGCAGCCCCTGAGGAGTTGGAGGGTCATTCAGCAGGGGAGGATGTATCGGTAGGAGTAAGGAAGAAAAAATTACTTACCACAGTAATCTTGTTTCTTACATGGGATACTCCAATATTCCTAACTCTTATGCAGTATACCTTTAAGCCAATCTGCCCGGAGATGGAACATTATGCTAATGATGAAATCATTGGCACGTGCCACTTTTTCAAATGCTGCCACTCATCAACTGCCTACATTCTACCATCAGATTTTGTGGACGCCTAACAAGACAGGGCCCGAGAGGGCTGGCCCACCGGTGCAGTGGTTGGATTTCCATCTGCGATGCTGGCGACCCGAGGTTCAGGAGCAAGCCGGGGTCATCGGAGGGCCGGCCAGGAGAGAAGGCTGAGCGTCCCATGACAGCTCGCCTTCTCCAGGGGGAGGGATGCAGCTCAGCGCTGGCTGATCCCTGGAAGAGGCCAGGCTTTAGCAGGATGTCAAGCACCCAAAGCATTAGGCTGGTCTCAGACGATGGTCTGAAGCTATGCTGGCACTGAGGGCCTAGGCAGCAAGGGGTAGAACGTCGCAGATGTCGGCGGTAGAGCCATGACATCAGGGGACTCATGATGCCCATAGAACACCAGGGAAATGGACCACCAGCCCCAGGGAGATGGAGATTTGAGGAGCTAGCCCTCATACGCAGCCACCTGCCCGGCCGTCCAGGGTCTGACAAGACGCAAGAGTTCAGGGTGTAGGGGCCCCATCCCGTCCCCGCCTGGGGGGGAACCGAGACTCCACGGGGATCCAGTGATGGACCAGCTAAGGTGGCTTGCAGGGGCAGACTCCATGATACTCCTGAAGATGTGGGGCTAGTAGGGAAGTAGGAGGAAAAATAGAGATTTCAAAAAAAAAATAGACAGGGCCCAAGAGGAGCTTAATAATTATCTATAATAATAATAATAATGCTAATAAAATACCCAGGAAAAAAAACTCCAACTGGAGGGAAAAACATTAACAAAACACTCCCAATGTCAGAATCACCTGAAGAGGGAAAACACCTTTGAACACAGTTCCCAATATAAAGCCAGAGTGTTGCACACATACCCCTGGTATTACATCATGGAGTGCAGAGGCCACTGATTCTAGTAGGGGAGGCTGGGTGGGAGAGTTAGGAATATTGGAGTATCCCATGGAAGAAACCAGATTACTGTGGTAAGTAATTTTTTCTTCTCACCCAAGGAATACTCCAATATTCCTAACTCTTATCTGAACTTAGAAGCAGTACCTTTGGAGAGTGAGCACAGGACCTATTTTGAAACAGGCTCCATGAGACAGCTATTAAAAACCTGGCATCACCCCTAGCCTGCATATTCAGGCTATAATGCTTGGTAAAGGTGTGCACTGTTCTCCAGGTAGCTGCTTTATAGATGTCCACCAAAGGAACCTCCTTGGTAGCTGCTATGGTAGCAGCTGTACCCCTTGTGGCTTGGGCTCTAAGCCCTGCTGGGGCCTCCTTCCCCATTTTTGAATAGCAAAACTGGATAAACTGGACTATCCAGTGAGACATGGACCTCTTAGATGATGGCATTCCTTCTCCTATATCCCCATAGGTCAAACACAGTTGCTTCCTTTCCTGCCTATGGGACTTTGTGGCTGTCATGCAGTAGCTAAGAGCTCTCTTGACATCAAGGCTGTGCAGCCTGCGCTCACCACAGTATGAATACTCAGTAAAGAAAACAGGTAAGGTGATGGACTGGTTCAAATAAAAGTGAAAGACCAGCTTTGGAAGAAATTTTCTGATAGTTCGCAGGACCACTTTGTCCCTGTGGAAAGAAATGAAGTCCTGCTCAATACAGAGAGCCTGGAGCTCACTGATCCTTCTGGCAAAGTGATTGCCACTAGAAAAACTGTTTTCCATATGACATATTTCAAAGGAGCTGAAGACATGGGCTCAAAAGTGGGGCCATAGGTTTGGCAATACAGATACTTAGATCCCAGGCTGGCATCAGTCCCTTGATGGGGGGGGGGTGCAGGTGGGCCATAACTTTAAAGAACCTTTTGAAGATAGAATTTGATGCCAAAGAGACATTCTTCCCAGCTGAAGTGTAAGCAGACACTGAAGCCAAATGTGCTTTTAGGGTGGAAGGCTGCAGGCCCAATGAATGCAGATAAGTAAGGTAGTCCAGCACGACTGGAACCCCTGCCTGGGCTGGTACTATATTCCTGGTGGAGCACCAGATAGAACATCTTTTCCATCTAGAAGCGTAGGTTTTCTTGGTGGAAAGCTTTCTGCACCCCCTTAAGATATACAGGACACTTTCCGTGAGATGCAGATTAACATACTCTAAGTCCTCAATAGTCATGCTTTGAGTTTGAGTGACTTGAGGTTCAGGTACAAGAGCCTCCACTGACTGGAGGTTAGCAGGTTGTGCCTTCGGGGAAGGTTTACTGGTTCGGCCACAGACATGGGGAGCAGCAGAGAATACCATGGCTGTCTGGCCCAGTCTGGGGCTACCAAGATCATTGTGGCTGAGTGGGCCCTGAACTTCAGTAGCTCCCTGCACACCAAAAGGAATGGAGGGAACACATACAGGTACCTCCCTGACCAGTCCAGAATCAGAGCATCCAGGGGTACTGTTCCCAGTGCTGGAGGTCTGCAACAATACTGTGGCAGGTGATGACTTTCGTGGGATGCAAAAAGATCTATCTCTGGGGTACCCCACCTTCTGAAAATCACTTCCACCACGTGTCTGTTTAAGGTCCATTCATGATGGGCCTGGTTGATTCAACTCAAGGCATCTGCTAGGGTATTGTCTTTGCCTGGCAGATGAATGGCTCGAAGAGACTCCTAGGGAGTAGGCCAGAGTCCAAATTCGCATGGCTTCTGTGCAGAGAGGATCTGACCTTGTTCCTCCCTGCTTGTTTATGTAATACATGGAGGTGGCATTGTCTGTTCTGACCTGTACCACCTTTTCCTGAATTAGTGGTGTGAAGGCTTGCAGTGCCAGGAACACTGCCTTGAGCTCCAGTAGGTTTATGTGCTGAAGCGACTCCGCACTTGGCCAAGTGCCATGGGTAGTGTGAGCCCCTAGGTGAGCACCCCACCCTAGAAGTGATGTATCTGTTGTGAGAGTCACTGATGGAGTGTCTTTTTGGAAGGGAACCCCCCTCTGAGGTTGGCTTCCTCTTTCCACCACTGAAGGGCCAGAAGTAACATTTTTGTTACTAGGACCATCTTTGATAGAGAATCCCTTTTTTAACACCAATGAGCTCTTAAGTGGAATTGAATGTCTCTCATCTGAAACCTGGAACCCAGAACTGTGCCAGTGGCAGCTGCCATGTGTCCCAGTAACTGCAGAAACTATCTTGCAGTTGTTGGTCTGTTGAGCCTGAAAGAGCCTGCCAATTGCAGGATACCTTTTACTCTGTCCAGGGGGTAGGTAAGCTCTTCCCTCCTGGGTATTTAATTCTGCTCCTATGAACTGTAGGACTTGTGCAGGGATTAGGACTGACTTTTTGAGATTTACCAGAAAACCCAAAGACTCCAGGAGTCCTTGAGTGAGCTGTAGATGTTCCTTTACCTGTTGTAGTTACTTTCCCACCACCAACCAATTGTCTAGATAGGGGAACACTGTGACATCTTGACTTCGCAGATGTGCCACAACCACTGCCAGGCATTTTGTGAACACTCTTGGAGCTGAAGTGAGACTGAATGGCAGGGCTGAAAACTGGTCATGACCTGAAGAGAGTCTGAATCTGAGGCATTTTCTGTGAGACTCCCTTATAGGGATGTGGAAATAAGCATCTTTTAGGTCCAGAGATGCCAGACAATCTCAATTTTGGAGAGCTGGCAGAATCAGTGACAAGGTTACCATTCTGAACCTTGGGTTTGTTAGGTGCCTGTTTAGCACCCTTAGGTCTAGGATAGGCCACCACTCCCCATTTTTCTTTGTTGTTAGAAAGTATCTTGAATAAAACCCCTTTCCCTTTTGCTGTGGAGGCACAGGTTCCACTGCTTTTGCCAACAATAGGATTCGAGCCTCCTTTTCCAGCAGCTTTCATTCTGAAATGGAAGCCTGTTTGAACACTCTGGTTCTCAGGGAGGGAAGGGATTTGAAGGGGACAATCCCTGACTCACTACTTCCAGGGTCCACTTGTCTGTGGTGATCTGTTTCCAAGCCTGGAAATAGTGAGTTAGTTATCCCCTACTGGAAGTGGGGAGGCAGCCTTGGAAGACGAGTCAGGGGTCCTGCTTTGCCTGGGGCTGAGACTGGGAGCCACGCCTGGAACCCCTTCTGCCCCTGCCTCTGAAGTACCCTTGCTGAGGGTACTGTTGTACTTGGGGTATGACCATGGCCTGATAAAAAGGCCTGGAGTTGAATTGTCTGCCCCTGCCTCCCCTTCCGAATGGGCTTGTGGACGGGGAAGCCTTCTCTTTGGCAGAGTTACTTCTATAAGTGGCCTTGTAGTTGTCCACTTTTTTCATGTAGGCCTCTGTGTGAGTTCCAAAGAGGGAGTTACCCTCGACTGGGAAATCCAGAGCCTTGTTTTGGGTGTCTTGAGTAAGGTTTGTGGCTCTTAACCAGGCAAACCTCCTCTGAGCAACTGTATTTGCCATCCACCTAGCAGCAGTGTCATTGTTGTCTGCTGCCATCTGGAACTTATATTTGGCAGCCTCCAAGCCAAATCTGGCAGTTTCAATAAGGTCTGCTGAAAGGTCAGAAGAAGCCTTGTCTGCCATAGCCATGACAGACTTCCAGAGGAATTTTTGGTACTGGGCCGCATAGGCCTGGAAATTAGCTTGTCTTACAGCCAAAAAAGCTGATAAATAGCCCTTTTTGGCCATACTGTCTATTTTCCTTGAATCCTTCTCTGGGGGGTGAGAAGCAAGAGGAACTTTTGCCTTATCACAGGCTGAAGCTTGTACCACCCCCTGGTGGTCAGGGTGGGAAAATAAGAATTCAGACCTATCCCTGTCAAGCTGGTACTTTTTGTCCAGCCTTTTATCCAAGGGTGGGACAGACCCAGGTGTTTGGAGGAGTTTTATTGCATCCCTTTTGAAAAACTTATTTATTGGGAGTAATAGTTTTCTGGTGGGTGTTAAACCCATCATTTCTAAGTACTCTTCCTCCTTCTCATCCTATCACCTCAGTGGTAGTCGAGATATCCAGTGCATCCACCATTTTTCTGACAAAATTAAAATTAGCTGAGAAATCCTCTGATGATTTAGGAGGAGAGACAAACTCCTGCTCAGGAGAGACTTCAGTCTCCATAGGCTCTCCCTCATCCTCATCCTCATAAGTCATCACGTTCACGCAGAGAGGACTAAGTAAACTCAGCCGAGGTCTGGGCTATAGACTGCTGTCCAGTAGGCAGCAGACCCTGCAAGGCTTGTAAAACTTTATATGCCTGTGCAATTTCCAGAGGAGAAAGCACGGTTATAGACACAGCACAAGTCCCCATAGGCTGATCAGCAGGGGGTTCAGCGTGTTTAGTTTTCATAGTTTTTTCTTGGGAACCAGAGAGTTAGCCAATTCAGCAAGCCTTTTTGTACCCGTATCAGGGATAGAAAGTGTGGCTCCTGTGGTTTCACCCACAGCCACAGAGGGTATCAGCTGGTCACAGCCAGAGGGACCCTTAGGTGGAGGCAATTTCTTTTTAAGATTTTCCAAATGTTTTTCATGCATTTTTTTCAGGAAAGATCTTACATATTTCACAGTCTATCTTTAAATGATCATAACCAAGGCAAACAACACAAGAAGTGTGTTTATCTGCCTTGGCAAACACTTCTGCACACTCTGTATAATTTTTGAAACCGGGTTCACCAGTCTTTTTCTTAGGTTTTTCAGACATTCCAACAAAAAAACCCACAAAAGTGCGACCACAATTAATTTAGACTTTTATTGGTTGCGGTCGGTTCAGAACCGATAGGTGAACCGATCGGAACTATGAACCGAAGAAAAAAAGTATTAGCGGTTCAGTAACCGATAATAGCGGTTACGAAAAAATTAATTTAAACAACAAATTACCTCAAACAAAAGAGTTTTAAAGTAAAAAAAACTCTGCTAAGGCTAAAAAAAAGCCTAGTCCCCCACCAGTTATACCGAACCATGAGAAACTGAGAAAATTAGTCATTTGACTAAAATAAACTATCAGTTTTACTATAAACAAAAGATAAGGACAACAAATGAAAATAAAATAATACTTATATGTATTTTATAAAGTTTCATGACAAGATGATGAGGAGATGGTCTCTGAGCATCTAGTCTTGACAGGTGGAGAGAGAAATCTGAGGGCAGAATATAGGCAGTTGATAGGTGGCAGCATTTGAAAAAGTGGCACATGCCAATGATTCCATCATAAGCATAACATTCCATCTCCAGGCAGATCTGACTTAAAGGCAGACTGCATAAGAGTTAGGAATATTAGACTATTCCTGGTGTGAGAAAACCCTGGCGACTATGGTCTAACGTTGGCAGAGGAGGAACCAACGGGCTGCACTGCCAGAGTCCCCCACCTCGTGGCACAGAGGGTGAGGGAGGCAGTGCCAATCGTCAGCAGAAGAAAGGAGAGGCAATGCTGGGTGAAAAAGCTCTGTCAGGAAAAGTTGCCAAGATCAACCCTGTAACAGAGAGGGTGTGGGTGGCAGTGGTGGGTCGCCACCAGTCTGGTTGACAACCCCAAGATGGTTACCACAGGGTGCAGTGACTGAGAATGCCCCCGGGAGGACCCATCCTTCTCCCAGTGGTGGTGCTTCCCTGATGATTTGTCCTGAATCTTGGTGGCATGGAAGCTCATGGACAGGGAAGCAGAGGAGCTCCGTGCCTGAAGCTCCTTTTCCAAGGCACGACCTTCTTTCTTTGCATCATGGAAGTCTTTATTGCAGATCTTCTGTCCACAGCTGCAGTGACAGAAGAGAGTGTCAGAACCAGGCATAAATAAAAAAGGGAAAATGGAATAAAAAATAAAGTGACTGGACAACTAGGATGAGAAACAAAATGTGGAAAATTCTCAAAAAAATGGCGGTCGATTGAAGCGATGGTGCTCCGTTGAGTCCAAAGTGCGATGGTTGACGGCGGGAAAAGAACTGAGGAGGATGTGGGGCTGCCCACAGCTATATAGTGGGACATTAACGTGATGACACCGCCATAGATGACCCCAGTTAGACTGCTAGCAAAAACATTTCCATGTGGTCCTGGTGCCTTATGGCTATAGTTCCTAAGGTGTGACCTGCTGCAAGAGAAATCCCCAAAGAAGATTAGCAGCATCCATGAAGCCTATTAGTCACAGAAGACATCTGACTGAGACACTTGCTGGAAGAAACCAGTTGAGCCTGGGCAGCCAGCGTTTTAGAACAGTACAAGGGAAGAAAACCAAATCCAACTCCAAGGCCAGAACAGCTCCAATGTACTGGAGACACAGACATGGAGTGAGAACTGACTTTGGCTCATTTACCAGAATGCCCAACTGCTCAGAGAGCTATCTGGTACAGAACAGTATGTAAAAGTAGTTTTCCTTGAATGGGCTTTCAAAGCATTTGGTAAATATAAACGTTGCAGATGACAAACCAAAGGGCAAGGCCTGAAACTGACTGTATGAGCCCTGTAGCATAAACTGCAGGTATTTTGCGAGGGACTTGGGAATTTTTTTTGTTTATGCTCACGCCCCCTTATCACCATGGCTCACCTTCTGGGTACTGTACTGGCGGGGGGAGGGGAGGCACGAACTCTGGGTCCAGACCTCAGTCCCCATCCTGCCTCGGTTTTCCCCCTGGGTGGGGTGGTGGGGCTACCCCCACCTGTACCATGTGTTAGGCCTCCATCCGACCCAGGTCCACACAACTCCCGTCAGCCCCATAATCCGGTGAACCAGGGGGCCATTTTCCACTTTTCTTCCCATGCCCCATAGACACTGGCCACCAAGATCCATGGAGACAGGCACACGCTAAGACATGACACCGCTCCGGATCCCAGCCAACGTCTAGTCCTCCCATGTGGTGCCCCTCACTGCACCTCCACCTGGGTGCACCCAGGTGGCGGCATTGCAGCGGGAGTGGCATCCCTCCTCCCTGGAGGAGGACAGCACCCCTTGGGCACTCAATTCTCCTCCCCCCGACCGACCCTCCAGCTTCCCGGGCTCGCTTCCGAACCCAGGTCACCAGCATCGCAAGCAGTAACACTACCACTGTGCAGGCAGGACTTGAGGATCTTGATCTGGAGGTCAGCAGCCTTCATATCCAGGGCACACATCCAATCCCCTTGCAAGAGCAGGGGAAGAGGGGACTGCATAGAGACCATGCAGAACCTTTTGTATTCGATCAACAGGTTGAGGCCACAGAGGTCAAGGACAGACCATAAATCCCTGGTCTATTCAGGCACTAGGAAGTACCGGGAATAATAGCTCAGATTTAGTTCTGCAACTGGTACGGGCTCTACAGCCCTTTTGCGGAGGAGGGTTTGAACCTCCTCCAGCAGGAGGGTGAGTTGTCCTGGAGGATAACAGTTTGGCAAGAGAGGATGCATGGCAGAGATAGAGAAGAGTTCTAGGGTGTGCCCTCACTGAACCACCTCTAGCACCCAAGCATATGTCGTGATCACCCTCCACTTTGGAAGGAAATAGGAGATTCAGCCCCCCACAAGGACACCTTGGTCTGCAGGGGCACTGCCGAGACCCATACCTTTTGTGACCCTGGCATGGGATCCAGCAGGCAAATGGAACTGTGGAGAGGACTGGGGCTGCTGAGAGTCACAGTTTGATCCCCAGGAATAGCCTCTACCATGGTGGGCACAAGGCCTACAAAAGGAACTCCAGTCCCTATCTCGAGGTTTTAGATTAAAGGTGTTGAGGGACCTCAGGGTCATCTTGTATATCTGGAGATCTCACAAGACAGACTTAACATCAGAGCCAAAAGGATGCTTACCTTTGAAGGGAGCATTAGGGACCAAGTACTGGATATCAGTGGCAAAACCAGAAACATTCAACCAGAGAGGCATCATAAGTGGACCAGAACAGGTGCTTACCAGCCTCCAGACCATGGGCAACAGTCTGCTGGACTACAATTTTTATCTGGTTCATCAGGCACGTTGTCGACTATGGCAGCCATAGACTTCCACAGGCTGTTCTGATATTTAATCACATAGACCTGATAGTTGGCAATCCTAAAGCCAATGAACCCTGAATCATATTTCCTCTTGCCCATGACATCCTCAATTCCTCAATTCTTTGTCAGGAGGAAGAGAGTTTGTATACTCGTAACTGTTCTCCTTAAACTGGCTGTCTCCCAATGACTTGCGCTCCTACACCCTCGGTTTCTTCATTGATTCCTTAACCAGACACCCTGACCTGACTCTCTTGGAGCTATGTTAAATCCTGTGTCTTACCCTCCTCCCTTAGGTCTTCTGCCTCCCCTCTGCTCTCCGTCCCTCTTTGCTCTACAAAGATGGGTGAGCGAACTTCCTCCCACTTTACTCCCAAATTCTGGAACTGCCTAGCTCCCCAAATTAGGTGTTCCACAACTCACAACACTTTCAAGAAAGCAATTTTCTCTCACCTCAGTGCACTTGGTGCTTGCAATTGCTCTTAATTTTGTTCCGGATTCCCTATCTGCTCATTGCCTACCTTGTCTGTAAATACTACTGTTTTGTGTACTAGATGAGCATTACCTGTTTTTTGTTACACCCTCCTACATGGGTGTCCTATGTTCTACTTGTATTATGCCTCCGACCTTCCCTGCGTGGGGTCCTGTTATCTGTTGTATCGATTCAACCTGTTTTGCTCACTGTTATAAGTGATTCAGTGTATTTTGTACTACCTGATGTTATTGATTCTACCTGTTTTGTTCACTGTAATTATGTGTCTCATTGTATTTTGTACTGTCTTGGGTCGTGCTTGAAAATAGGCAGGTCATTTGCCTAATGCACCTACCTGGTTATCAAAAGCTAATAAATAAACAACTAAATACTTAAGAGCTTTAGATCGGTCATGTACAGTCATAATAATCAGAGAGTCCATCTCAGGTTGAGAGAAATAATATGATTTATCTAATGGGACAGGATATTATTTATCTGTCTTGTGCGGCATGGCAGACAAAGCACAAGGTCAATGTCAAGCGACCAGAGTTGCATCCTCCAATGCCGAATAAATAGAAAGAACAAGCACAGTAGATAGAGCAGACACCTGCAAGAAAGTACAGTTACATAGGAACTTACCATAACAGTAGATCTGTGGGGGGATCTCTTGCAGAAGGCCACACCTATGGAACTATAGCTGCCAGGCACTAGGACCACATGGAAACTTTTCTAGCTAGCAATCTACCAGGGGGCCACCCGCTCCCACATCATACGCCGATGTCAGCCGGCCCTATAAGAGTGGTCCTAGCTGAGGGAACCAAGGAGGAATCGAAGGTTCCTGCCAAAAAGAAAATAATGGAGAACGAGGTAGAGGCACTGAAGATCCTCCCAGGTCTAGGGGAAGGAGGGAGGGATGGCATGGCCTGCTGCTAGCGATCTCCTCGCAGATCTACTGTTATGGTAAGTTCTTACGTAACTGTACTATCTGACTTTGGGGGTATCGCTTGCAGCAGGTCACACCTATGGAACGACTCCAAAGCAGCTCCGTCAGTAGATGGCACAGTCTGGGTGGAGGAGACCACGAGCTTAAGAAAGTAGGCCCTGGAGGACAGCTAAGCCAAACTTGGCCCTATGCCTAGAGGCAATGTCCAAACTGTAGTGCTTGGTAAAAGTGTGGACAGTACTGTAAGTAGCAGCAGCTGACACTTTCCTGAAACAGGCAACAGAAGTGGCCATACCTCTGGTGGAGTGGCAACGAACAATGCCAGGAAGCTCCTTATCATACTTCCTCTAGCAATAAGTAATAAAGTTGGCTAACCACCTGGACAAACACTGTTCAGAAACAGGAATGCCTGAAAGAAACAAACAACTAAGGACTTTCTGCAGTCCATCGTACAATGTGTATAGTAATGTAAAATCCTGTGTACATCTAAAATATGGAACAATGCTTCCCCCTGAATTGGCACACTCTGGAAAATAAACAAGAAGGTAGATGGACTGATTTAGAGTAAACTTTGACACCACCTTAGGAAGAAACTTAGGGCTGGTACACAAAGACACTCTGTCTTTTTGGAAAACCAAATAAGGCTGCTCGCACATGAGCACCTGCCGCTCTGAAATTCTTTGAGCAGAAGTAATGGCAACTAAAAACAATGCTTTCCACGACAGAATGCATAGCTCACATGTCACAGCTAGCTCAAAAGGAGCCAAAGTAAGTTTTCCAACACAAAATTCAAGTTCCAACGCAGAACTGGATTGCGGATAGGATGTTTCAAGTGAAGAATGCCTCTTGGAAAAAGTGTGGAACACCTCCAGTTGTACCACTGTACAGCCATCAAATGGCACATGGAAGGCAGAGATGGCACACATGTGCACCTGAAGACAGCAGTACTTCAGGCCAGAGTCTGAAAAGGCCAGTGAGTACTCCAGAATCTGGTTCACTGGATAAGTGAAGGGATCCAGTTGACATGAAGCAGCCCACAGCACAAAGCATTTCCACTTCATAGTGGGCTGCTTCCACTTGGGCTGGCAGTATAGCCTACAGGTTAGAGTAACGAGCTGTGAATGAGCATGGTACATCCAGCAGACCTGGGTTTGATTCTCACAACCTCCACTTGCATACTGTGTGACTCTGAGCAAGTCACTTAACCGCCCAGTGCTCCCAGGTCGCCCCTGAAAACAGGTACTTGTGCCTAGTGGGACACTTACCTGGTAACCAAAGACTGAAATAAAATAAATAAATAAATAAATAAATAGAATAAGTGGCCATAGTGGAAGACTTCCAAGCCACCACCAGGACCTGGGTGGCAACCTGAACCCAGCCATGGCTATGTCCTGAGGAGCCAGGCGAGAAGATGCAGGGATTTAAGGTCCAGATGGACCAGGGTGCCCCAGTCCTAGGAGAGCAAGCTGGTGCACAGATCTGATGCAGCCAGAAGGGGGTGATGAGGATCATACTAGCCCCTTCCATCTACAGCTTGATCAGAAGCCTCTGAAGTAGAGGAAAGTGAGGAAAGGCATACAGAAACCTCCCTTTCCAAGAGAGGGACAACATGTCTCACCAGAAAACTCCAGGTCCTGGATCGAGTGAGCACAAATGCAACAGTTTTGTGTTGAGTGGGGACGCAAAAAGGTCCAACTCTGGATGACCCCACCTGTCGAACAGGTCTTTTACTAATGAGGTCAGTAGCTCCCACTCATGCGACTTTGACTGTAACCGGCTTAGAGAGTCCACCAGGATGTTTTGAACACCTGAAACATGGACAATCAACAGTTTGAGACCCTATTCCACAGCCCAGTACCAGACTGTCACTGCTTCCAGGCAAAGAGGATACAAGTGAGTGCCGCCCTGTTTGTTGATGTAGTAGACTACACTAATGCTGTCCGTCTGCACTATAGCAGAAGATCCAGGGATAGCCAAGTCAGGAAGGTCTGCAAGGCATAAAGAATGGTCCACATCTCCAGGACATTGATGTGGAGAGAGAAGATTCTAGAAGGGACCAGGTCCCTTGTGTTTGGTGGGGCCCTAGATGTGCTCCCCTCTCCAACCTGAAGCATCGGTCATGAGGATTTGCTGAAAGGAAGGAATGAGGAAAGGAATCCCTCTTAACAGGGTTGCTGGGTTCCATCTACCAAAGAAGAACTTTATTCACTGGAAAGGATATTAGGACCTGCTGTTCCAGGACATTGGTACGCTGGTCCCACTAAACCCTCAGTGTACATTGAGGAATCCTCATGTACAATCTGGTAGGGGCACTGTGACTATGGCCGCAGCCGTTAGACCCAAAAGTCGGAGGAAGGTTCTGGCTGAGACAAAGTAGCTGCAGTACAGCAAGCGGGCTTGAGCTATCAGGTGATCTGCCCAGTCCTGGGGCAGGAAGGTCGTGCCAAGCAAAGTATCCAGGACTGCCCCTAAGTACCGCAGGTGCTGACAGGGGTCAGAACTGATTTGGGTAGGTTGACCATGATGCCCACATCCTGTTATAGGTGGGTGGTATGTTCCAGAGTCTGTAATAGGTGCTTCCTGGACTGGGCTTTGAGAAGCCAGTAGTCCAGGTAAGGAAAGACACAGAGTCCCTCCCGCCTGAGGGTAGCTACCACTACTACCAGGCATTTGGTAAACACCCAAGGGGTCAAAGATAAGCCAAAGGGCAAGGCCCAGAACTGGAAGTGTGCCCCCTGGAAATGAAACCTTAGGTACTGTCTGTGGGAGGCATGAAAAAATTACTCACCGTAGTAATCTTGTTTCTCTCAGAGGATCACTCAGTATGATTAAACTAATGCAGTCAGCCTTCAGTGTGTTAAACTGCCACAGAGACAATGGAATTTATGTAAATGATGGAACTCTGACTCGTGCCAATTTCAAACTACTGCCCCTAGTAACTGCTGCACTCTGAAGTGCTCAGATGTATTACGCAGCCTAACAGGGTAAAGACCCTCTAGTTAGCTAAACAATATAGATTAGGCCCCCTTAATCATATCCCCAAAAATGAAAGTCCTTAAAAAGGGACAACAGTAAGTACAGTACCAACTGGGTTAAGAACTCAACCATTAACCTAGAACAATATATGTAGCATGTGACAGCAGGGATGCAGAATCAGAGTCTGTCTCCTTTTCCCTTGGTTCAGGCAGGGGAGGCAGGGTGAGCGCTTTAATCATACTGAGTGATACCCTGGAAGAAACAAGATTACTCAGGTGAGTAATTTTTTCTTCAGTTCCCAGGAATCACTCAGTATGCTTAAACTAATGCAGACTGCTAAGCAGTACCTTTGGAGATTGGATACAGAACCTACAGTACTTTGGGAAATGGTTCTGCAGGACTGCTGTGTCAAATCTGGCATCACTTCTGGACTGTATGTCCAAGCAGTAATGCTTGGTAGAAGTGTGAAGAATTTTCCATGTAGCTGGCTTGCAGATTTCCAATAAAGGAATATCCCTTGCAGCTGCCACTGAAGCACCTGTGCCCCTGGTAGAGTGTGCCCTGAGGCCAAGGGGAGCCTGCTTACCAGATTTACTGTAACAGAACTGTATGCAAGCTGCTATCCAGCATGCAATGGTTCATTTAGATGCAGGTTTACCCTTACTCATTTCCCCACAGGTGAGGAACAGCTGGGTATATTCTGGTCTGTAAGCCTTGGTCCTGTCAAGGTAGTGGCTTAGTGTCCTCTTGACTTCCAGGCTACGCAGTTTTCACTCAGATGAGCTAGCATTGACAGTGAAGAAGACAGGCAATGTGATGCTTTGGTTCAGATGAAAGTCTGAGGCCACCTTAGGAAGGAATTTCCAATTGATCCTAAGCACCACTTTATCTCTGTGGAAGGAGATGTAGTTCAGGTCCATGCAAAGGGCCTGCAATTCACTAATCCATCTGACTGAAGTGATGGCCACAAGGAAAACCCCCTTCCATGTGACATACTTCAAGTCTACAGTTGCCATTAGCTCAAAAGGGGGGCTCCATGAGCCTCGCAATACAAATGTTAAGATTCCAGTCCGGAACTGGTTCCCTAAGGGGAAGGTGAAGGTGATTGAGACCTTGAAAACTTCTTAAAGACAGGGTGAGAGGCCATAGACCTATCATTACCAGCTGAGATATAAGCTGAGGTTGCAGCCAGATGGACTTTCAGAATAGAAGGTCTGAGTCCCAGGGCATGTAGGTGGGTCAAATAGTTCAATAGGACAGGGAGACCAGCCATGGAGGGATTAATACCCTTTCCTGAGCAACAGATAGAAAACATTTTCCCTTCTGAAGTATAAGTTTTCCTGGTTGATGGCTTCCTAGAGCCCCTGAGCATAGTCAAAACCACTTCAGAAAGGTTTAGGCTAGCAAATTCTAGGTGTTCAAGAGCCAAGCCTTGAGCTACAGGGCCCTGAGGTTGGGGTACAGGATCCTGCCTTGACAGGATGTCAGGAGGTTGTGCTTCTAGGGCAGGTGGACTGGCTGTGAAGCAGGCAAGGTTAGCAGGAGTGAATACCATGGCTGTCTTGCCTAGTCTGGTACCACCAGGATCACTGTTACTGGTTGTGACCTGAGCTTTATCAGAGTACTGAGCAACAGGGGAAAAGGAGGGAAAGCATACAGGAATCTACCTGACCAATCTAGTGTTAAGGCAACTACTGGAACAGTGCCTCTGCTCAGAGGCCTGTAACAGTACTGTGGCAGCTGGTGGTTGTCTGTGGAGGCAAAGAGATCTGTCTCTGGCGTGCCCCACTGTCTGAATACTGACTGAAGTACCTGTGTATTCAGGGACCACTCATGATGATTCTGGCTGATCCTGCCAAGGGAAGTCTGCCAGAATGTTGTCTTTTTCTGGTAGGTGGACGGTGGACAGAGACACCTGTAGGGAGTAGGCCAGGCTCCATACCTTCATGGCCTCTGTGCACAGTAGGGTGGACCTGGTTCCCCCTTGTTTGTTCATGTAGTACATGGTGGTACTGTTGTCTGTTCTGATCTACACTACCTTGTCTTTTAGGTGCAGAGCAAAATGCCTGAAGAGCCAGGTACACTGCCCTGAGCTCTAACAGACTGATGTGTAGAAGTGACTCCTGGAGAGACCACATGCCACTGGTAGTGAGGTCGAGCTTATGTGCCCCCCAGCCCAGGAGGGCAGCATCTGTGGTAAGCACCACTGACAGATCCTCCTTTTGGAAGGGAGTTCCCTCCCAGAGGCTCTCACTGTCTAGTCAACGCTGCAGAGCCTGTAACAGGGTATTTGTGACTGGCATCAGCTTAGCCAGGGACTCCCTTCTTTGAAACCAGTGAGCTCACAAGTGGAGCTGACTGTCTCTCATCTTGAACCTGGCACCACTGCTGTGGCAGCTGCCACGTGGCCCAGTAGTCTCAAGAATTGTCTTGTTGGCTTGGGTCTGTTTAGTTGAAATGATCCTACCAGCTGCAGGATACTGCTTAATCTGTCCTGGGGAAGAAAATCTCTTCCCTGGCTGGTATTCAACTCTGCCCCTATGAAGTCCAGGACCTGAACTGGCTCCAACTGAGACTTCTGGGCATTTATCAGGAAGACCAGAGACTCCAATGTGCTCTGGGCAAGAGCTAGAGAGTCTCTGGTGTGTTGCAGAGACTACCTAAGACTAGCCAGTCATCCAGTTATGGGAACACAGTGACTAGCCTTCTCAAGTGTGCCACTACTACAGCCAGGCACTTTGTGAATGCCCTGGGGGTTGAGGTTAGACCGAATGGCATGGTTGCAAACTGGTAGTGACCTGAGGGCAGTCTGAACCTCATGTACTTCCTGTGGCTGGGTCAGATTGGGATGTGGAAATAGGTGTCCTTTAGATACAAGGATGCCAGCCAGTCTCCCTTTTGCAGGGTAGGGATAACCATGGCCATAGTGACCATCCTGAATTTTGGTTTTGACACATGCTTGTTCAGGAGTCTTAGGTCCAGAATGGGTTGCCAGTCCCCATTTTTCTTCTGGGTGAGGAAGTATCTGGAGTAGAAGCCTTTGTCCCTCTGAAGTAGGGGGACAGGCTCCACTGCTCTGATGGACAGTAGATTTGCCACTTCTGACTCCAGAAGAATCCTTTCTGCTGGACTTGCCGGGGAAAAATTTCTGCTTCTCAGTTTGGGAAGTGATTTGAAGCTAAGGGACAGTCCCTGGCTCACTACCTCCAAGACCCACTTGTTAGTGATGATGGTGTACCATGCATGGAGGAAGTGAGCTTCCTACTGGTCGGGGGGAGGCGACCTGTACCAGCCCATCAGTGATTCTGCTTGGGCTGGGCCTGGGCTTGAGGTGCCTGGTTGGACCTTCTCATAGTCCTTCTGCCTCTACCACTAAAGTACCCCCTGGTCTGTTGGTAGTCTGGCATTGCTTGGGCCTGGAAAAAAGGCCTGGAGTAAGATCCCCTAACCCTGCCTTCCCTGTACTGGGACCTGTAGGAAGTGGAAGGCGTATCCTTTGCAGAGTTGCTCCTATAAGTGGACTTGTACTCTTCCACTTTTTTCATGTATGCTTCTGTTTTGTCCCCGAAAAGGGAGTCACCCTCATGGGGGAAATCCATAGCTTTGGTCTGAGTGTCCTGAGACAAGTTTATGGCCCTGAGCCAAGCAAACCGTCTCATTGAAACAGTAAGTGCCATAAGCCTGGCTGTGGTGTCGTTGGCATCCACCGCCATATGGAACTGGTATTTGGTGGCATCCAGTGCTGTTCTGTCAGTCTCTGTCAGGTCCACTGCCACTTCTCCAGACAGCTTGTCTGCCATTGCTAATAATGAAATCCATAAGACTTTCTGATACTGGGCTGCATAAGCCGTATAGTTAGCTTGCCTTACTAAAAGTGAAGCTGCCAGGTACCCCCTTTTTTCTATGCCATCAATCTTCCTGGAATCTTTGTCAGGAGGATGGGATGACAAAGGTGTTCTGGCTTTGTCACATGCTGCAGCCTGAACCACTCCTTCATGGTCAGGGTGAGTAAACAGAAATGCGGAGTTAGCTCTGTCAAGCTGGTATTTTTTGTCTATTTTCTTATCCACCCCTGGAATTGAAGTACAGGTTTGCAAAATTTTTAAGGCAGCCTTCCTTAGGGACTTGTGTATTGGGAGCAGGAGCCTTCTAGTTGGGGCTAGCCCCATCATATCAAGGAATTCTGCTTCCTCCTCATCCTCCACCATCTCCTGGATGGAGAGGTTGAGGGTGTTAACCATTTGTTTAACAAATAAGTAGTGAGGGTAGTAGTCCTTGGGTCCCCAGGGTGGGGAACCAAAGTCCTGTTCTGGGGATACCTTGGGTTTGATGGGTTCCCTCTCCTTCTTCTGCCTTTCATTCTGGGTCATCATAGACGTATACTAGTTCCTGGGTCACTAGAACTGAGGCAAGAATCAGTGTAACTGGTGGAGTCACTGGAACCACAGCAGGTAACGCCTGCAGAATCTGCAAGGCTTTTGTAATGTCCTCAGCTGAGGGCATTGCTGGTCCGTCAGCTGAGAGCTCCTTTGCTTTTTCAGCAGAAGGTGCAGCGACGTGTTTCTCTTTGTGTTTTCTTTTTGCTGGAACTGGTTCACTAGCCAGTTCCACAGGCCTTTTGGTTTTAGAAGAGTCAGCTTTCTCCATGGATTTTGAATCCACTGACTTTAGGTTTTTATTTCCTAGTAGAAGAAGAGGCCTCTTCAGGAAGCTACAATGGTGAGGAAGGAGTGGCCATTTCCTCAAGTTTTTTTAGCCTTTTTCTTTAATGTTTTAGGGCAAAAAGTCCTACAAATCTCATAGTTTGCAATATGTGACTAGGTCCCAAATACAGAATGCACAGGTTGTGCCTAACTGCCTTAGCTAATATTTGACCACAGCTAATGCAGTTCTTGAACCCAGTAGGTCCTGTCCTTTTCTTTTGTTTAGGTGCTTCTGACATGGATGTCAGGCACAACAAAAAAAAATTAAAAAAAAATAAAACGAACGGTTGGTTCCAGAACCGAGTTCAAGTATATATATATAAAAAAAACAAGTGATCGGTTCCCTAAAGAATCCGGTGAATCGAGGGCTGCTCGGTTCCTGACAGGAAAAAAGAACCGCAGCAAATGAAAAACATATATAAAACTAAATAACATTATGGAACCTAATAGGAACCAGAACATAGTAATAAATATAGTTTTTTTCTGACGTAAATCTCTCACACACAGCGGTTCCACAGAACCGATGTGGAATCGAAAAAAAAAACAAATAACTATACTAACTAACCTGAACAGGGCAGCAATATAAAATAAAAGAGTATAAACGTTACTGAATGACAAATAAAAACAATACAAGTAAGTTGAGGAGAGCCCTCCAAGGCGTCTGAACTGACAGGCGGAGAAATAAATCTGAGCACTTCAGAGTGTAGCAGTTACTAGGGGCAGCAGTTTGAAATTGGCATGAGCCAATGAGAGTTCAATTATTTGCAAAAATTCCATTCTCTCTCTTTGGCAGTTCAACACTGAAGGCTGACTGCATTAGTTTAATCATACTGATTCCTGGGGTTAGAAGTACTTGGATATGCAGGTAGGCATCCTTCATGTTGAGAGAGCAAATCCAATCTCCCTGGTGCAGAATGGGCAGCAGCCCCTGGAATGTGACCATCTGAAATTTTTTGTACTGGATGAAAAGATTTAGCTCCCGGAGGTCTAGAATGGGCCTGAGATCTCCTCTGCATTTGGGCACCAGGAAGAAGTGAGAATAGAATCCTCAGCTCTACTGAGGTTCTGGGACAGGTTCTATGGCCCTTTTTTGCAGCAAGGAGTGAATTTTCTCCCAGAACACTGGAATGTGGTCTGGAGGGTAAAAGAACAGAACAGTTTTTTTTCTGGACGCCACTCCAGAAGCTCCAGAGTGTGGCCACTTTCTATGATCTGCAGGACCCAGGCATCTCTGGTGATTTACCTCCTCTTGTGCTAGCGACCCCCTACCACCACCTGCTACCTTAAGGGAGGGGGGCTGGACAAGGAGTCAGGTTGAACTATCAGGGGTGGCCAGGTCTGCACCTCCAACTCTGGGTGATTTTCCTGTGGTGGAGGAGGAGGTGGGCATGGCCGAGGCAGCCCAGCACTTACCCTGAGGCGTGCTAGAGGGCTTGGGTCTATGAACAGGCTGACAAAAAGGGCACTCGCTGACCACTTTTTGGTTGGTTGTTGTGGCACATGGAGTAGGCCAAACATAGGGTGCAGTCAGAGGCTTGCAGCTGAGACAGTATGTCCTGCACATCTGCACCAAACAACTTGTAGCCTCTAAAGGGGGCATTCAGGATGGATAACTGAACATCCTAGGTGAAGCTGGACACCCTCAACCAAGAGTGTCTATGTAAGCAAATGTCCCTGTGGCAGCTCTAGACAAGGCATTTACAGCATCATAGGCAGCCCTAAGGAGGTGGGAGTCAATGTCAGAACAAGCTTTGAGAGACTGCAGCAGCTGCTGTTTTAGGGGGTCCCCTTGGAGGGCCCAGGCAGATTCAAGGGCTTGGTCCCAGAGCTGGTTGGGGTACTGGACCATATGGACAATGCAATTTAACACCATAATGGTCAGTGTGGCAGAGGCAAAGGTTCTCTTACCAGTGTGATCCAGCCTCCAGGACTCATTATCTGGGGCAAAGAACTGAGGTGTTTGGGCCTCCTGGTGTGGTTGTGGGCAACATTGATGACCGGTGAATTCACCTGAGCCTGATCAGCAAAGAAAGGCCTCCTTGCTGGAGCCTGGCATAATTTGTTTACTTTCTGTGGTACAGCACGTATCAAACTGGGCTGGAGCTAGGCTGCCATGGTGATTTCTTCAAAATGCTCAATTAAGGGAGGGATGACCAGAGAAGGGGTATCCGGTAGCCTTAAATAAGTGGCCTGTTGACATCGAGCGTGACCTTGCTCCTCGGTGTCGAAGCCCATGGATGACTGTAACTGTCTCATAACCAAGACAAAAGAGGGGTCATCTGGGTGGGGACATGGGATATACCTTGGGATATTCTCACTGTTGGACAAGATCATGGAGGAGAATGAGATCTGGATGGCACCCATCCTCGTTCTCGAGTCCTGAGGGGGGAGCCAGGGCCCAGGGTTCTGGGGCGTGGGCTGTGCCCTGCTGGAGAAGCAGGGGGGAGCTGCAGCGATTGGCCTTGTGGAGGAGCAAGCTTAGTCTTCATAAAGTCCCATAAGTCCACTTCTATCAGCATCAGACCCATCAACCTCGGTTGAGGGAACACCAGGGTTAGCACTGGAGAGGGTGGCTGCACAACCTGGGGCCTGAGGAGAAGCTCCTCTGCGTGGATCAGGGATGGCGACTGAGACTCAGACCAGGGTGACTCGAGAGGGTAGAGGCTCCAGGCCCAAGATGATGCCAGAAGAAATGGCCAAAGTCAGCAGTGGGGGGTTATGCTGTGTCCTGTTGACTGCTAATGTTGAGCCCATCAATGACGAGCTAGCTAAGCCACCTGACTGCATGCCCACTGAAAACAAGGACCTGAACAGCTGGGGCTGTAAAGTCAGTGGGGGTGCCAGAGCCCCTGGAACTGACCCCCACCACTGAAACATTGGTGGGTTAGCTGCCAATAGTAGCCCTGCAGGGGAAAGGGCGTGTGAGGCAGAGGGGCCCACCCCCACAATGAGGATGGCTCTGCTGCAGACGGCACATGGAGCATGACTGGGAGCGAGATGACGAGGACTGAGTTTTCTCCTTGGGATGGTCCTTGTCTTGATGCTTATGCTTCCCCATAGACTTATCCTGAGCTTTGGAAGGCTGCGAGCCTGAGGCCATAGGGGGTGAGGCAGAGGATCTTTGAGCCTGAAACTCCTTCTCCATCTGGGTGACTTTCTGCTTTAGCAGCAACATTTCGAGGGTCTGTACTTGGTGCTTCCTGGTGGCCTGGTTAAAGCCGCAGCAGATTACGCAAGCCTGGGTGTCATGGTCTGGGTCTAGGCAGCAGACGCAGGCCTCATGGTCATCCTTCTCAGGGACCTTCTGCCTGAAGGCACACTTTGTGAAGAGGTTTCCGCAGGCAGAGCTCAGCATAAACAGAGGAAAAAATCACTTTATTACCAAAGTTATACACATTAGGGAGAGAAAAATAAAAAATAGAAGTTCAACAAAGAACTTTGGTGAAAAGGCGGTTGTCTGAAGCTGGCAGATCTCCGTGAAGTCTGATGTGCAATGGACATCGGCGGGAAAAGAACTGAGGAGGGCGCATGGGCCACCCACTCTTACAGGATAGGCTGACGTCAGCGTATGACGTCGGAGTGGGCTGCCCCCTGCTAGACTGCTAACGAGAAAGGTTTCTGTGTGGTCCTAGTGCCTGGCAGCTATAGTCCCATAGGTGTGGCCTGCTGCGAGACATACCCCCAAAGTCAGAGCTCATAAAGTGTCTTCTTAGAGGAACCTTTCTCCTCGGTGGCACAATCCAGCTTGGACTGGACCTGCCAAAGGAAAGTCTGACAGGAGGTATCCACAAGAGGGGACCTAGGAGAGTAATGCACTGTCCCCACTACAGGAAGACAAAGTGGAAATGGAGCCCACCACATGGGGGAAGGGGTCAGGCCATATCTTCATCTTCTTCCTCATATTCCTCCTCCACTAAATTAGGATTGTATTCATTGACAACAATGCATAGCAGGTCAATGGCAGGAGAAGGCTGAATAGGTGGAATCATTGACTGACTAGGTATTGATGAAGAAAGCCCGTGGCTAGGTATGGTGACCACCACAAGGAGCCCCAGCATCACTAATGAAGTCAATGGCAGTACTAGTGTCAGTGATGGGTTTAGTATTAACAGCGCAGCCAGTGGCAGTAGCTTTTGCAATAGTCAAGACATAGTTTGAAACAGCATCTGTGTGTCGAGTTGTCGACAACAGATCCATCGATGGGACAGTGCCCAACAGTGGAACTGGCTGTGAATTCCCCCAAAAGAACATTAGAGCCAGTGCCAGACCTGGTCGGGGGGGACAGCAGAATCAGTGGGCTTAGCCTGAGACCTGTCTTTTTCCAGAGACTTATCTCTTTTAAGAGGACAGCAGGGACTTAGGCAGGAGAGGAATCCTTTTCTCAATGCCTCTGCTTTTCCTTGTCTGCTTGGCAGTGTTTGTTCATTGAATTAGCAGACCTGCCCTTTTTCTTTGACGGATCCACAGCCTGTGCCATCAACAGTGGAGAGCGCTGGGTCAATGGTGACCTGTGGGGAGAAGAAGCATGTGACAATGGCAAAGCCATCTGCAACACACACTGTTTATCCACCATAGCCTTGCATTTCAGATAAACTCTGAAGGCATTCTTATAACTCTGTGTAGCCTGGTTAATGACCTAGTACATATGTCAGGCCTTCATGCCTTGAAAAATGCTTAGACAACATATGCACATGGAGGGAGCGTCACCCTTGTAAATTCTGACTTTACCTCAATGACAACAACAAAACAGTGGATCCTTTTCTTTCCTCTGCAGCATAAAGATTTAATTAAATAAACAAAGCAGTAGAAGCACAAACGATACTTGCAAAGCTCAACAGCATTCTTCAGCGCAGTGGACCAATGAGCGGCTGACAGTGGAAGAAAGAATTAAGGAACGATGGGGCCACCCACATTATACAGGCGGCGATGATGCACATCGACATGGGTGGCCTCAGCTAGCAAACATTTCTGGGTGGTCCTGATGCTGATGACTTACAGTTCCATTGGCTGAAAATAAAGAGAGATATCCTTGAAGAAGATTTTTATCTTCCAGTTGAATGTAAGAACATCCTGGGACATAGTCCTTTGTGGGGTAGCTTGCAGCAGAACAGTGGTAGCTTGTGATTGTCCCATGAAGTGAACAAGTCTAACTCTGGTGCTCCTCCTCTACTGAAAAGAATGTATACCACCTGTTTGTCTAGAGACCACTCATGGTTTTCCTGGCTTATTCTGCTTAGGGAATCTGCAAGTACATTGTCCTTCTCTGGCAGAGGTATTGCTGCAGTTATGCATTTAGTGATTAATCCACATTCCAGATTCTACATTGCCTCTGTGCAGAGTTTTGAGGAATTTGCACCACCCTGCTTCTTTAAATAATACACTGTGGTGGTATTATCTGTTCTTATTAGAACTGACCAGTTCTGCAACACATCTGAAGACTGCATTGACTGAAATACTGCCCTGCCTAGAAGGTTTATGTGCTCCTGTTGCTCTTGCAGGGACTACACACCAGTTACTGTCTGTTCTTGTAGATGCCACCCCATCCCAAAAGGGAGGCATCTGCTGTCAGAGGGAGAGTTGTGGACAACTGCTGGAAAGGAATACCTCCTCTGAGGTTGTCCACCTCTTTCCACCAGTCCACAGCCCTGACCAGACTGTTTGTGACTGGTACTGGCTGACTTAGTGAACTGGACGTTTGATACCAGTGCCTTTTTTTTCCTCCATCATCCTTTTTACTGGTTGGTCATCACGGATGGGCTCATTTCAGCCCCATCTTCAGCTGCTCACACCTGGCACCCACCCCCTTGGACCTATCAGCTTGTGTTCCCCACAGATTGCCTCCAGTGGTGGAACTGGAAAGAGGAGGGCCATCCACCCCCCACCTGGTGACTCACATCCAGATTGGCTGGTGGCCAGGTGATGGTGTGGGCCGGAGGCAGGTGGGCAAAGCTTCATGTAGCCCACAACAGCCATTTTCCTTTTCTCTCTCTGTCCCCTGCCACAGCAGCACATAAGTGTGTGCACATGAAGGCGAGCACATGCCACAAAACCATGGCTCCTCCCTCCTTGTCACTCAGGCTGCCGGCGCTACCCCCCCAGCTTTCACCAGGGAGCAGCCAAGGGCCAAGCTGGCAAACCACCCCACCCTGGGAGAGGAGAGCCGTCCTTTGGATGCTGGATCCTCTCCTTCCCTGGCAACCTGAGCTCGTTCCTGAACTTGGATCGACAGCATGGTAGGAAGTAAGGTGCACCGCACCTCAACCCTCAATGCCACTTGGCCGGTTGATGCCAGTGCCTTTTTAAGTGGTACTGCACATTTCTCATCTGCAGATGAAACCATGGCATCACAGTTGTTGCTGCTGATGTGTGACCTAGTAACTCCAAGAATGCACTTGCTGGCCTTGGTTTGCCTGGACTGAAGGACCCTGCACAGAAAAGCAGGTTTTCCACTCTTGACTGTGGAAGAAATGCTTTCCCCGTTGTTGTATTTAGCCCTGCCCCCGTAAACACCAGCATTTGACTGGGTTCTAGTTGGGATTTTTTGCAAGTTCAAGAGGAAACCAGAATTTCCATGGTGTTTCTTACCAGTGCAAGAGAGCTTAGTGTCTCCTCTTTTGATCTGCCTGTGACTAGCCAGTCATCCAGGTAGGGATGCATTATTACCCAATTTCTTTGCAGAAATGAAGCTACTGCTGCCAGGCACTTTGTGAACACCCTTGGAGCTGAGGTCAGACCATAAGGCAGTGTTGCAAAATGCCACTGCTCCTCTTAGTTTGAACCAGAGATACTTTCTGTGCAAGTGACTTACAGGGATGTAAAAATATACATCTTTCTGATCTAGGGTTCCCATCCACTCTTCTTTTTGCAGCAAGTGTATCACTGTTCTCAGTGTTACCATTCTGAACTTTTCCTTTTTTATGTGCCTGTTTAGGAATGGGCAGCCAATCCCCATATTTCTTCTCTGAGAGAATGTATATTGAAAATAGGCCTCTTCCTCACTGAGCAGGAGGGACCTTTTCTATGGCTTTTATCCTTAATAGCTTCTTTAACTCCAGTTCTAGCAGGATTTTTTTTTCCTGAGGCAGGAGTGGAGGGAAGATTTTTCGACTCTCTAGTTTTGGGAAGCTTGTGAACTCGAGAATCAGTCCCCAACCCACTACTGCCAGCACTTACTTGTCTGTGGTAACAGTTTTTCATCCTTGAAAGTAATGAGTCAAGTGGCCCTCTACTTGTGGAGGGTCTATGGTGGCCTGTACCGAGTCAGGGATTCTGTTTCTCTTGTTGCTTAGAAGCAGGTGCCTGCTTCTGCCGGGCACCTCTCTGATGAGATTTAATTAATCATAGTAGGAATAGGGTCTCTGATAGTAGGCCTTATCCCTATCTTCTCTTCCAGATGGCCTGAAGAAGGTAGAAGTTCTTTCCTTCTAGGTCAGGTTTTTATAGGTTGTTTTTTGTTCATCAGCTTTTTTCATGTATGTTTCTGTTGTATGACCAGAGGGATGGTCCCTCAAATGGGAATTCCATAATATGACAACTCGCAATGTATTTTTTTATGCATGTGTCCTTTTAATTTTTATTATCATCTACACTTCTACAAATTATTTCAACTGAGGTGGGAGGTCTGGCAGAAAGAACAGTTGCATAAGAACGTACCATAACAGTAGATCTTCAAGGGAATCTCTGTCATCAGGTCACACCTATGGAATTTAGTCATCAAGAACTAGGATTTCACAGAAGCTTTTCTGCAGCAGTCTGCTAGGGACCACCCATGCTGACATCAAGCTCTGATGTCATACCCCCTATATAAGCGTGGGTGCCCCACTCCCTCCTCCGTTCTTTCCTTTGTCAGAGGCCATGAGTGACAGGAGTCCTGCCAGGGAACTGAGGAGAGAGAAGGTGCCCAGTTATGAAAAAGGGCTGGAGCAACAGGACAGCTGAGCTGTAGAGAGAAAAGGGGGATGGAGAGATGAAACAGTACAACCTGACGACAGAGACTCCCTGGAAGATGTACTGTTAAGGTAAGTTCTTACGTAACAGTTCTATCTTCTTCATGGATATCTCTGTCATCTGTTCACACCCATGGAACGAGTCCCAAGCAGTGCTAAGTGTAAGATGGTTTGGGTGGCAGAAGGCCAGAGCCCTAAGAAAGCAGGTCCTGAAGCACAGCTAGGCCAAAGTCAGCCCTTCTTCTGGAGGAAATGTCAAGGCTGTAGTGCTTGGTGAATGTATGGACAGCACTCCAAGTGGCAGCAGCACAAATCTCTGAAAAAGGCAACTGAAGTAGCCATGCTCTTAGTGAAATGGACTTTGACTATCCCAGGAAGTTCCTTATTGTACTTCCAGGGGAAGCACTGCTTCATATTTTAGATGTGTATAGAATTCTCAGGTACTATACACATCATGCTAGGGACTGCAGAAAGTGTTTTCAGTGGACGACAACCAAACTGGAAAGGGACTCAGGGGTAGTTTTGTCGAGGCACAGGTCAGGAAGCATAGGAAAAACCAGTAGCAGTTGTAAAATTCATAAGAAGAGTTTTATTATAAATAACAATAAAATAAAAAAATAAAATTGTTCAGTATAACTATTTACAAAGGTAGAATAAACAGAGAAGACCCATCTGAGTTTTCCTTCAATCTCTGTGTCTCTTGCAAGAAACTGCAGCTTTGTTTTCATATGTCCTTGCAACCCCCCTTCTTAGCAAGCATACTGCTTTTTTCTAAAATGTTCTTGTAAATATCAGGCAGGTGAGGGCAAATTATTGCAAGACTGTCAAGGTAATCAAATCCTAGGTCTCACAGGAAAATTTGGCTGTGCAACAAGACAGACAAGAGACAGGAAAGGAAAGAACAGATCCCTGCATTCAAACTCTCCATGACAACTGGGACAGGGTCCTATTCAACCCTGCCACATTCACCCCTGCCCCCAAGAGGGAGCCTGTTTTATCAAACAGATTTCCAAAACTTTCTATTACTTTTCTAACATTAGCTTTTAACTTTCAGAAATTAAGCACACGTACAGTATCCTTTTTTTCTATAACAGTACAGCAAACAGTAATTTTTATGTTTATGTTATGTTTGTTTATGTTTATTCACTTAACGGGTAAGCACACTGGAAACAAGTTCCTTTTACAGGTGTGACCCACATATATTATATACATACAATACAATACATAATCAAACATACATATACAATACAACATAACAGACATAAAGTATCTTTGTTACAAAGATTGATTCATAAAAAACATTTACAATCAAATTGAGATTCAAAAAACATCCTCAATGCATCAGCAAACATTTTAGCAGAACATAACTGCCTAATATCATAATGAATTTCATTCCAAATAGATGGAGCAATGTAAGCAAAAGATCTCTGTCCACTTTTAGTTTTCATAAATGGGATCTTAAAGAACCTACCGTCTGACCTATGCCTAGAATAATAACCATCATTATACGGTCTCAGCAATTTACATACACTTTGCGGAACCCCAGAATTCACAACTCTGTGTATAAACTTGACTACACAATAGTGAAAGTTTAATTTTTAAACTCGTACATTTGTTGTTTAATCTTCAGAACCCTCAATTTCTGATCCATATCTTGACAGAAAATTAGGTTTGCTATTCTCTTTACCAGAATTGTGTATCATCTTGAATTTAAATGGCTGTAGTGCTAGGTACCACCTTGTGATTCTGGAATTTTTATCTTTCATTTGGTTAAGCCAACAGAGAGGATTGTGATATGTTGTAAGTACAAAGTCAGTTCCTAGCAAATAAAACTTAAGGGACTCAATGGCCCACTTTGCTGCTAAGCATTTCTTTTCAATGGTGGAGTACCTTTTCTCTCTGTCATGCAACTTCCTACTTATGTACAGAATAGGATGTTCCATCCCATCTATATTTTGACTCAGGACTGCACCTAGGCCTACCTCTGATGCATCTGTTTGTAACAAAATGGTTTCTCAGAGTCTGGGCTTCTCAAAACAGGGGCTGAACATAATGCAGCCTTAATGGCTTGAAAAGCTTCGACACACTCTAGGGTCCATTAAACATTATTTGGGTACCGGTTTTTCATGAGTTCTGTGGGAGGAGCAGCTAACTCAGCAAAGTTGTGAACAAATCTCTGATAATAACCAGCTGGCCCTAAAAATGACCTGACATGTTTCTTTGTTTTAAGGACAGGACTGTTAGCTACAGCTTCTATTTTAGAAATTTCTGGAATAACTTCTCCATTTTTCAACACATAGCCCACATATCTGGTTTCCTGTATGCCCAATGCACATTTGGTAGGATTACTAGTCAGACCTGTATTTTTGATAGATTGGATAACTGCTCGTAGGTGTTCCAGGTAGCTTTTCCAGTCTAGACTGTACACCACGACATCATCCATGTATGCAGTACAATAACCAGTATGAGGGGATAAAATTGCATCCATGTACCGCTGGAATGTAGCTGGCACACCATGTAAACCAAATGGCATGGTGGTGAACTGATAGAATCCAACAGGAGTGGCAAATGCACTTTTGTCTCTGGATTCTTTAGCCAAAGGGATTTGCCAGTAACCCTTGGTGAGATCGAGAGTACTGATATACTTTGCACTCCCCAGTCTGTCCACCAAATCATCTATCTGGGCATAGGATAACTGTCAAATTCTGACACTTGATTAAGCTTCTTAAAATCAAGGCAGATTCTGGTTCCTTGGGGTTCCTATGGTGTCTCTGTGGTGAGAATTATTATTGCCATCTCGGGGCCCTATTTCAGATTACAGCCCCCCGGCCTGATCTTAGCTTAGGTGTCTAGGCCTGGGTTTTGAGAACACAGTTTATTGGAGAAGAGTTGGTTTTCCTAAGGAACCCTTTCAGTGATCGGATTAAGAGGGGGTGAGAGCCCCTCTTGCCACTTGTCCGAATTTCATGTGGAGGATCTTCTGGTATTTTGGACTAAGGGGGGGGGTGAGAGCCCCTCTTGTTGTCATCTGGATTCTACATTTCCCGGTGGAGAGTTGCTATTTTGCCCTTTGACATTGACTTTTAGAGACTATGTGATTTGTATTTTTTTCTTTTTTGATTTGTTTAATTTAAGGGAGGGTGACAGCCTCTGGATTTTTCATTGTTTATTTTATTTATTTGGATGTTTTTGTTTGATTGATTTCTTTCATTTTGTTTTTGTTTATTATTTTTATATTATTTCATTTAATTTTATTTTAATTTGGGTTATTGTTTGGGTTTGGTTTTATTGTTGTAATGTGTAGAGGGTCTGCCACAATGGTCGTGTGCTATTCATCCTCCGCTCTCCGTGCCCTCTGCCCTTTCTCCCCTATTCAATTACAGTTGTCAACTTACCAGTGCTGTAGAGTGCTAGGGATTGTGTGGAGGGGGAGAAGGGGCTTTGGGGGGTGCGGACAGTGGAGTCCAAATGAGTGGCAACATTGGATTGGAGTTCTGAGGACCAGAAGACACCCTGGGGTGAAATGGATTCGAGAGTGAGGGTCTCCTTGTCTGGCTCCCATACCCCCAAGGGTATCTCTACTATAAATGGTACTAGGCAAGTAGTCTGTTCCACTTCAGTAACCTGTCCAACCTGAGTGGTGTTGTGCAATGCCAGATCCATTAGGAACAAGACTGCAGTTATTGCAGATCTGGTGGGGTCCGTGGATCTGGCTTGCATTACCAAGACCTGGCTGGATGGTAATGCCGGTCCAATTTGGGAGGCAGCAATTCTAGCTGGGTACCTGGTGTTACACCGCCCTAGGCTGGACTGCCGGGGAGGGGTTGCGGTCTGTTTCAAGACCGAACTGGGACTCACAGGTATACCAGTTGAGGAGGTGGAGTCCTTCGAGTGTACTGTCGTGGTAGGTGTGGGATGTAGAATAGTTCTCATCTACCGTCCACCAGGGGATGAGAAACATTTTCTACAGGAAGTAGCCGATTTCATCATCAACATGGCATTTGAGTCCCCCAGGCTGATGGTCCTGGGTGACTTCAATGCCTGGATTGATGATGAATATTCGCAATTTGGACAACACTTCCTCCAATTAATGACATCTTTGGGTCTCACACACGTGGTTACTTCTGCCACGCATAAGAGTGGTCACTCCTTGGACTTAGTCTTCCTCCTGGGGATTGAGGCCACTGACGTGGGGGCGGAACCCATCAGTTGGTCCGATCACCACACTGTGGGCTTCAGTTTTTGCACCCCCCCCCGTAGGCCTACCCCTGTGGAGATGATTAGGTGCCGCTATTTACGAGATATTAGCTCTGTGGGTCTGACAGCCGCACTTAACCTATCAGAGTTTTCTGAAGAGAGCAATGATCCCGATGCTTTGGTGCTGGCCTATAATAGGGCCATCTTGGCTCTGGATCAAATTGCTCCTGTCCGCGTTCATCCTCTCCCCATTTGACCTCGGTCTGTATGGTTTGATAAGGCCTTGAGGGAGATACGGTGACAAGGACGAAGATTTGAGCGTTGTTGGTGGAGAACTGCCCTAGATGACGACCATCTTAGATTGATGGAGCATTATCAACTCTATCATTCCACAATCTCTCGTAAGAAGGCAGAGTTCCTTTCCAGAGAGATTGCGGCTGCTCAGAATCAACTAGCTCAGCCTTTTTGAACTGTTGACAGACTGTGCAACCCAGTCTGTCTCCAGGTTCAGAAAGCTTTTTCACAATTAGAGTGTGATGAGCTTGCTCGCTTCTTTGCAGATAAGGTGGCTGACATTAGGGCAGCACTCCAACCTGCTCCCTCTATTGGAGATGCTTTTGATCATTTGGTTGCTCCCTCTGATCTCTCTTGGGAGTTCCTTTGACCGGCCTGAGTTCATTGATGTCATCAGGAGCATGCACCCTATGTGCTATAGTTTAGATCCAGGCCCGACTTCCCTGTTAAAGGGTTGTCTTGAGATTATTAGCCTGGTTCTAGCATGAATAGTCTGGTGCTCCTTGGATACAGATGAGTTTCCTAGCTCCCTGAAGGAGGCGGTGGTGATCCCCTTCCTGAAGAAAGCTACCTTGGACCCTGACTGCCATGCTAACTACAGGCCAATCTCTAATCTTCCCTTTGTTGGGAATATTATTGAGAAAGTTGTGACAGCACAATTGGAGAACCACTTAACCATCCATGACATCTATGAACCCCTCCAGTTTGGTTTTCAAAAGAGGCATAGTACCAAGACAGCGCAGGTTCGGGTGCTCAATGATCTCCTGATGGCTAGAGATCAGAGGAATCGTTCCATTCTCGTTCTTCTTGATCTCTCATCAGCTTTTGTCACTGTGGACCATGGGGTACTTCTCACATGCCTGGAGTTTATCTGTGGTCTGTCAGGGACAGTTCTCAGTTGGTTTAGATCTTTTCTCACTGACAGGACTCAGAGAGTGGTGTCTGGATTAAATTCTTCCTGCCCACTCTCACTGTCATGTGGGGTACCCCAGGGCTCTGTGTTGTCCCCCATGTTGTTCGCAGTGTATATGCTGCCCCTCGGAGACATTGTAAGAAGGTATGGGCTGAAGTTTCACTGCTATGCAGATGATACTCAGCTCTACCCGTCTTTTGCACCCGACCAGGACAGAGGTCTCTCGGTCATTAATAGCTGCCTCGCCGAAATCCAAAACTGGATGAATTCAAACTGGTTAAAGTTGAACTCAGAGAAGACGGAGGTATTGGTTGTGGACCCAGGTCACAGGGTAGAGGGGATGGGATCTGGTTTATCCTCAGGTTTATTTCTGGGAGGTATCCAGCTCCCTACCTCTGAATGGGTGCGGAACCTGGGGGTGATTTTTGACAACGAACTGACACTGCATTTGCAGGTGTCAGCAGTTGTCAAACTTTCCTGTTATCATCTTAGGAACATCACCAGAATTAAGCACCTTGTTCTGCCAGTTGACCTTCCTACGTTGGTCTATGCTTTTGTAACCTCACGCCTGGATTATTGCAACTCCATTTATCTAGGGCTTCCTGGGGTTGATATCCACCGTTTGCAGCTGGTGCAGAATGCTGCAGCCCAATTGCTGATGGGTACATCTCGTACCTGTCATATCTTGCCGGTATTATGCAATCTGCACTGGCTGCCGATTCAGTGGCGGATCACCTTTAAAGTGGGTCTTTTGACCTACAAAGCCTTACACGGACAGGGTCCAGACTACTTGAAAAAGCTTTTGGTTTTCTACCACCCCAGGTGATCTCTCCGCTTGGCAGACAAGGGGTTGCTAGAGATCCCGAGGGTTTCTTTAAAGTCATCAGGTGCTTATGCTTTTATGTTTGTTGCTCTGACCCTCTGGAATTCTCTACCCCGTCCGCTTCGTCAGTGTGCGACCGTGGAGGAGTTTAAAAAGGCCAGCAAGACCTATTTATGGTCTAAGATTAATTTTAATTAATTGATTGTGATTTGGAGATCAGATTTAATGTAGTATTATTTATGGATTTGTGTTTATTATTTTTTGTTTTAAATTACTGTAAGGTGCCTTGGTTTAAGAAAGGCACCATATAAATAAAGTTTCATTCATTCATTCTAACATCCCCCTTCATTCTTGTTAACAATCACCATTAGAGATGACCAAGCACTCCTCGACTCTTCTATGATACCAAATTCTTTCATTTTTTTGTATTTCCTTAACCATATCAGCTCTTAACCGCTCTGGTAACCTACATGTCTTTTGCCTAATAGGGCGAGCATTCCTTGGCACTATTACGTGCTTGACCACTTTTGTTCAGCCTGATACTGTAGTAAAAGTACTGTTAAATGTCTTTAGCACATTATGAATTTCTGCAGATGTTTTGAGGTTAAGAAAATGTTCATCTTTACAGCATCAGCAGTTACAGTTTGTTCCAGTCTATCATAAGCTACACCAATATCTTCTTTATCAGTTTCTGGTAAAACTAGCAGAGCAGCTTTTCGCATTTTTTCAACCAATTCCTTGAGGAGGTTAGCATGGTATATCTTAGTAGTATTTTTCCTGTCAGGGGTCTCAATCTCATAGTTAATGGTGCCAGTATGTCTAAGCACTCTGTAAGGCCCTTGCCACTTCATTAACAGTTTATTTTCTGTTGTGGGTAAAAGCAGCAAAACCTTTTCACCTGGCTCAAAAACGTTTTCTTTTACCCCATGGTCATAATATACCTTCTGCTGGTTTTGGGCCTCTTCCTGATTACTACAGGCAATTTCAACATATTTTGCCAGCTTCTTTCTTAGGGCACACATATAAGATGTTATAGATTGTTTCTGAGTGGGGTTATCGTCCCACGTTTCTTTTATCACATCCTGTGGCTCTCTTGGCTGCCTACCATACAGTATTTCAAATGGTGAAACCCCTGTTGATGCCTGTGGCACTTCTCTGTAAGCAAAAAGTAGGCAAGGCAAGTATTGGTCCCAATCTTTCCCTTCCCCTTTAACAAATTTTTTTAACATGTGTTTTAGGGTGTGGTTAAAACACTCAACAAGACCATCAATCTGAGGGTGATAGGGAAGGCTCTTATGACAGTGACACCTAGTAGTCTGTACAGCTTCTTAAGTAATGCAGCACCAAACTTACTACCCTGATCAGTAATAATTTCTTTAGGTATGCCCACTCTGCTGCCACTTTTGAAGCTGTGACAGTATGCACTGGAACTTCTTCTGGGTATCAAGTAGCACAGTCGCATACTACCAAGACAAATCTATTACCCTTTTTACTTTTGTCTAAAGGGCCAACCACATCCATGGCAATTCTCTCAAAAGGCACATCTATCAAGGGTAGGGGTACCAGAGGCACATTGTCTTTTCTAGTGACTGAGGCTACTTTCTGACACTCAGGACAGGAATTACAATCGGTAGCAACATCTTCATGAATTCCAGGCCAATAAAATCTATACAGCAATCGGGCAAGGGGGCGATCCCTCCCTGAGTGATCAACTATAGGACTATCTTCAATCAATCAATCAAAATCTTTATTTATCCAAGCGAACATCATTGAGCAGAGCTCATTTGCAAGATGGACCTGGTTAGGGTAGGTTGCTACATGTAAGTATGTATATAGCCAGACAAGGTATAACATGAAATTTACAATTTACAAGGCAACATACAATGACATGGATAGACATACAGATACATTATTTACAAATGTGACATATGTACAAATGACACTGCAGTGGTATCAGCTTAAGTAAACAGGTGGGCAAAGTTTGAGTGTGGGGGGGTAAAATAGTGGGGATAGTACTATGTGGGCCTAGAGGTGCAGGGACAGTCAGTGAGGGGAGAGGACACCAGCTGAACAAGACCAGAAAATTTGATCCCGAAGATGGTGATAGACAAAACTGACAACAGTAGTGTAGGTGAATTAACAGAAGTGGATAACAAGAAGTGGAATGTGGTAGAAAGCAGTAGGGGGATGGCAATAACTGGAAAATAGAGCAGGTTAGTAGACAGACAATATGGAGATGCTGTGGGTGTTGATTCCAACTAGTGGCGCTGATAACACTTGCATTGTTCCTTCAGGAGACGTGAATAAAGGGTCTTGAATGAAGCAATACTGATAATTGAGCTCAGTTTTAAAGTTTTCTGTAGATTGTTCCACAATGTTGGCAGCGCAAAGCTAATAGATGCTCTACCCAGGCAAGAGTGGACTTTGGGAATTTTCAATAGGATATAGCAGTAACTTCTCAGGGCATAGATGCCTATTAGGTTTAGTGGGAGGCAATCCGTAATATATTGTGGATGTTTTTTTGAAATAGGTCTGTGGGTCCATATGGCGATGTTTTTTTCTCACCTAAACTGGAGGGAGGTCCAACCTATGGCTGCGTATAGTGAACAATGGTGCACGTTGAAGGGAAGGTCTGTAATAAATCTCAAAGCTCTGTGGTAGAGCGTATCCAGTTTTGAGAGGTGAGAAGTAGGACATTGACTATATAGGAAGTCCGCATAGTCTATTAGTGAAAGGAATGTTGCTTGCACCAGCCTTGTTTTGGCATCGCCTGTAAGAAGGTAGCTAATCCTAAAGTAGAATCCGAGTCTCTGGCGCAGTCTTTTTAGCAAGTCCTCTAAGTGTTCGATGAAGGAGAGTTTATGATCTAAACAAACTCCCAGGTACTTAAACTTTGTAATGAATTCTAGGTTTTCTCCTAGAATTGTAGAGCTCTGTGGTATAGATCCTGAAACGACTGGGTTAGCCGCATGTATTAAAGGAGAGAGAAGCATCGCTTTGTTTTTTTTAGCGTTATGTAATAGCCTGTTGTGTAGAAGCTGGTTTTATAGTAGGTTGAATTCAGTTTGTAGGTCGTTACATGCGGCTTCTGGGGATGGGTGGCTCAGATACAACACTGTGTCGTCCGCGAATAGGTGGATGTTAGCCTTAGCTATATTGTCATCAATGTTATTGATGTAAATTGCAAACAGTACAGGACCAAGACTAGATCCTTGTGGCACTCCCCTAAGTAGGGGTTTGATTGGTGAGAGTTCGCCTTTGGCCTTGACTTGCTGTAGACAGTTAGTGAGATAACTGGTGAACCACCAAAGGGAAAGTGAGTCCAGACCTATAGACTGAAGGGATAAAAGGAGCAGGCTATGGTCAACAGTGTCGAAAGCCTTGCTTAAGTCCAACAATATGGCACAGATAAAGTTTTTTTTGTCCAGTTCTTGCTGCCAGTCATTGGTCACTTTTGCAAGGGCTATGATAGTACTATGTTTACCTCTGAATCTGGAATGGGCAGTGTTTAGAAAATTTGTTGATTCTAAGTATGATCTCAGTTGTGTACTTACAATTTTTCCCAATAGTTTTGACAGAACAGGGAGAAGGGACATTGGCCTATAATTGTTGAGGTCACAGGGATTCCCTAATTTAAACAGAGGTATCACATTCGCTGTTTTCCAGATGGATGGGAGGATTCCTTGGGTCAATGATAGGTTGAATAGGTGTGTTATAGGTGCAGTTAGTACTGTATGTGGTAAGCAATCTTCAGAAAGTAAGGGTCCATGGAGTCTGCACCAGTGTTTTTCTTAATGTACAGCAGACATAGGACATCTTTGACCTGTTTCAGGGTGGCAGGTTGTAGAGCAAATGTAGTATCCATGACTCAGGCTTCAGCATGATGAGTATCCAGCTGGGAGCGTAGCAGGTTCACAGGAGAGTTATCAAAGGCTATCCCCACAGTTGTAAAGTGGTTGTTAAAGAAGTCCAGGATTTCCCCTTTGTTGGTAATAATGTTATTACCAGATATGATCTTAGGTGGAAGAGAGTTACCTGGTGTGTGACCAGAGGGGTCCTTGACAGTGTTCCAGAATTTTGCATGTGTTATCATGTGCTATCTGTAGCAACTCTGTTCTATACTTCTGTGACATAACCAATTGTTCTCACTATTCCTGTGTCTGAGGTTTAACCCCAACTCTGTACAGTAACCCATTACATTTTTAAACATTGGTCCACCCTGTTTTGGTTTCACCCCCAGCTGCTTAAAATAACCCTGGAGAGAAACACTGTTAGCTTCTTCTGAAAGAAAATCACAATCAGTGATCAGTTTAGTTTCAGCATTTACCTATTAACCCCTTATGTCCATCGGTCATTTGTTGCCACAGTTTCTTCAGGCATCGTCTTTCTTTCCTTCCTGGATTTCCAGATCTTGAAGCTGTGCTCAAACAAATCCGAATCAAAATCGGCAAAAGGAAAAGTGTCCCCACTAAGATTTTTTTTTGCCTGAGCTCTTGTTATCACAGTTGCTGAAACATCAGGATTTACTCCCTCTTTGATTAACTCAGTAAATTCTGGAAAGCCACATTCAATAATCACAGGTACAGGTCACTTAGGTATTACCCCACTTTCATTTGGTGCGACACCCCAATAATAGAGTCACTTGGATGGTGGGATAGTATCGAGTGTCCCCGTGGATACAGATGACATCAGTACCTGGTCCTTTTGTGCAGTGTTTTCCCAGCATTTCAATATGCACTAGGGACTGCCTGCTTTCCAAATCAATAAGTTCCTTTACAGTCTTATCTCCCACCTTGACTTCTGTTACATACTTGACCCAATTTGCTAAGGTCAAATCTGCTGCAGTGGTACTCTCTTTATTTTTACGGTAGTTTCTTGTGATATGGCCTGGCTTGTTACAGCAAATAAAGTCTTTTGGTGCAGACTTGTTACCCCCACCACAGTTTTTATCCGATTTGGAGTCAGAGCGGGAAAAAGTGGATATTACCAATCTTTGGCTATTACTTCACTGCTGTATGGTCTGTCTGGCCATCTGATAGTCCTCGGCCAAAGAAATAGTATTTTCCCCACTTTCTGGTCGGCGTTCTTTTACACAAAGCTTAACGTTTGTAGGCAGGAAGTTGATGAATTGCTCCATTGCAAATGTGTCAGTCATCTGTGGGACTGTTTTGCACTCTGATTGGAGCCATTTACTAAGGCGTTCTCTGAGTCGGGTGAAGGCTTCTTGAGGATTGTTGACTGAGCTGTACTTCAGGGACCGGAATCTTTGCATGTAGGTCTCTAGTGAGATGTCATATCTTTTCAGGATTTCTTTTTTCACAAGGTCATAGTTTTCCGACTGTGCAGTATCCATACTGCTATAGGCAAGATGGGCTTTACCTGTCAGGTAAGGTACCAGCCTGATTGCCCATTGCTGCTTTGGCCACTGGCAGGCTGCATCAACATGGTAACCTATCATATGGGTGATTCAAATTGAGCGACTAAGTTTTAAGTGACTCAATCTGAGTGCTCATTATCTGAGCTACCCTGAAAGGGTAGCGAGGCATGGTTATAAAGCAGATCAAGGGGAAGAATGGAAAGTATGCAGGAGGGCAAATGGAAGAGAAGAGATAATGGGGGAGGTATGTGGGAGGTAGGGTGGCAATGTGCTGCCGAGCTGGCCATGTGGTGTGGTGGTGAGAGTGGCTGGCTGCAGTGAGGAAGGGTCAGGGTTCAGGGCTAGGTAGAAGTGCATTTTTTTTTTTGTGTGTGCGGGAGTTTTTGAGTTTCTCCCCCTCCCCGACATGCACCCCCCTGGAGCTGAGAATCTAAATTAAGGGTTGTGCGGGGGCCAAAGTCCCCTGTGAGGGGGGTGCAGAGGTGCAGCCCCCCACCTAGATATATCAGTCCATTTTTGTTGGTGTTCTTGTCCATGCTGGGGAATGTACATCAGCGTTTTGCTTTTCGGTGATGTACATGAGCTGCAACAGTGATCGTTATTTAGCAATCGACGTTATGACATGGAACCCTTTCAAAAGTTGTCAGGTATGCTTCGTTATCATCCAAGGGACACAGCTTTGTAAGTTTAAGGTCTTTTAAGTTGTTGGTGTTTTGTTGCTCTGCTGGACCTGTGCCAGATCCTCCAGCTTTGATAGTTTGCAAGGCATCTAGCCATCGCTGCTCCAATCGCTACATCTCTTCTTGTCTCTGCTGCTCCTGTTGCTGCACATCTTCTTTTCTCTGCTGCTCCTGTTGCTGCATCTCTTCTTTTCTCTGTTGCTCCTGTCACTGCATCTCTTCTTTTCTCTGCTGCTCCTGTCACTGCATCTCTTTGTTTCACCGCTGCTCCTGTCACTGTGTCTCTTCTTTTCTCCACTGCTTATCTTCTTTTCTCTGCTGCTCCTGTCTCTCTTCACCATTTGAAGAAGGCAGACAGGTTTTCAAGTTCTGTTACTGCCTGTTTTTTTTTTCCATCACTGGTGCTGGCTGTACAGTCTCAGCTTGGACATCTGTCTCTGCTAGTTTGGCTGCCATCTTTCTGGTAATGACTCTAGGGCTTGCTGCTGCAGAATCTACACCATTCTGCTACGCTTCCCTGGTACCAGGTCTAGTACCCATGCAGAAAACTTTTAGATTAGAGTATGCACAGCTTAAATCCCACTTCTAAAACTATATGTCATTGAGGCACAGGTCAGGAAGCATAGGAAGACCAGGAGCAGGTAGAAAATTTGCAAGTAGCATTTTATTTTTTCCAGCAACAGCAAAATGAAAAATAAAATGTGTCAGTATAATTATTTACAAAGGCAGTACAGACACAGAAAACAAAGTCCTTCTGAGTGATTCTTCTCAATTTCAAATCTCAGTCTCTTAGTCTCCCTCTCTCTAGCAAAAGCATTGCAGCTCTTTTTTATAAATCTTTGTCTGGGAACTTTTTAAGAAGACTTCCTGTTTTTCAGAAAATGCGCTTGTCAGTTTCCTTCCATGCAGTACATGGTGTCCCAGAACTGACCTCCTGTTTACAGCTCTGCAGAGTTTGCAAACCAGCATCTCAGGTTAACTCCTCAAGCTCCAAATAGCTTTTTGCAATCATTTCAACAATATAACCATATACATTTTCAAACCAAGGGATCCCACCTTTACATAAAGATTCATGCATATTTTGTAACTTCAGATATGCAAGGAAGAAGAAAAGATAGAAATAGTAGGTGAAGGCAGAGAGATAGCGGGAGGGTAAATAACGAGACAGTCTGAGTGGCCAGTTCCTAGCTCTCACAAGAAAATTTGGCTGCGCAGTCAGATAGACAAGAGACAGAAAAGAAGAGGATAAAACAGATCCTTGCATTAAACTCTTTCTGCATAACAAATGGGACAGGGTCTTATTCAATCCTATCACATATGGTCCATCTGCAGCCCTGAGCAGACTGAGAGAACTCTCCTCTGTGGGGGGCCCGACAGGAGCAGAGGCCTGCATGGAGCGAGGTACTGATGCTGAAGCAGAAACTGAGTGATCCCAGGAGAAGAAGAGGAGGAATCCACCAGGGATCAGGATCACCATTAGGAAAACAGTCCTTGGGCCAGTCCTTATTCCAACAAGACTGTTTCTCTGAGGACTTGTTCTGGGCCTTGGTGGCCTGACAGCTCAAAGAGAACACTGGTGACTGGGAGGGGAGGAGCCCTGGAAGATCCCTGCTCTCTGCTGGCTGCCTGTTGCTCCATGAGGAACTTCTGCAGGGGTTTCTTGGATTGTTGACAGGTGATGAGGCTGAACTTCAGGCACAGCTCACAGACAAGAGTTCTGTGACAGGCCCAAGACAGCAGACACAGAGTTCGTGGTGGTCGGTTGAAGAAACCATCTTTCCGTATTGGCAGTGAGGGGAAAAGAGCCGATGAAGGAGAAGTTCTTGACATACAAAGATGAGAAGGATCACTTTAAAATAAAGTGATTCAAAGGCTGTTATCAAAGAAAAAGGTAAGTAATTTTGGCGGTCAAACTTAGTGGTGAAGCTTCCATGGAGTTCGTGCATGAACGGTTGATAGTGGGAAAGAACTGAGGAGGAAGCGGGGCTGCCCATACTTATACTGGACTGTGACATCAGAGCCTGACATTGGCATGGGCAGCCCCTACTAGACGGCTACAGAAAAGCTTCCGTGGGATCCTAGTGCCTGACAGCTAAGTTCCATATGATGACAGAGATATCTCTGAAGAAGATCTGAAAATTAAATTCCTCTGTAGCCCAAGCCTTGGGGCATTTAGTTAGGCAAGGCAATTTTATTTATATGATGTCCAATCCAAGGGGCTCTGGGCACCTCACAATAAATGAAACAAATAAATAAAACAACAATTAAATAAAACCACTAAGTCACTTAACAGCAAGAGTCCAGGCCAAAACTAGAAGTGTGTTTTTAAGCATCTTTGAAAGGCAGCCAGTGCAGGACCACCTCTCACTTCCAAGGGAAAGGCATTCCAGAGAATAGCAGATACAACACCAAATGCCCTGTCACCTGAGGATTTCAACTAGGATTGAGAAACAGATAAGACGTCTGCCTCTACTGAGGGGAGGGTGCAAGCAGGAGTGTATTGAACCAGAAAGTTTTTCAGGTAGCCTGGACCCAGATCATGCAGGGCCTTGTGTGTCAAAAAGCACATGTTGAAGCTGATGCGCCGCTGAACCAGCAGCCAGTGGAGAGCGCGGAGAATGGGCACAATATGCTCATAGTACAAAGTCACAACTACCAGTCACACCACTGCATTCTTAACAAGCTGCAGGTGATGCACCAGCCCTGGAGATAACCCAAGGTACAGAACATTGCAGTAATCCAACCTAGACATGACTAAGGTGTGTACCAGTGTTGCCAGATCAGTCAGTTCAAAACAGAGCTTGATCCAGGCAATGCCGCAAAGACAGCAGAAGCCACTACAGAAAACAGCCGACACCTATAACTCCAGAGTCAGCTTGGAGTACACAATGATCCCCAGATTCTTCACCCTATCTGCATTGCGAAGGGCAATGCCATCCAACAAAACAAAGGCGGTGCTACCACTAGTTGCCATTGAACCTAACCGACCTGGTTCCATCAGCAACACCTCCATCTTCAATGGATTAAGCCTAAGCCAGCTAGCTATCATCCAATCTTGGATCTCCCTAAGACACTTGCTAAGTTCTGAAACAGCTGCACTATCATCAGGGGCACAGGACACATATAGTTGGGTGTCATCAGCATAGAAATGAAAGGCCAAGCCATAGCGTCCAATTATCTTGCCCAATGGCTACATGTACATGGCAAATAACATGGGAGCCACGATCAACCCCTGAAGCACAACACAACTGAGTGCAGCACTGCTTGATGTAAAGAGCCAAGTGCAACCTGCTGCATGCTGCTGGATATGTAGGACTCAAACCACTGGAACACTGTTCATGAGAGTCAGCAACACCCCATGATCCACCGTGTCAAATGCTGAAGAAAGGCCAAGCAGTACAAGTATGAAATGACATCTGCCATCCCTTGCCAGGAGGAGATCATGCTGCACCCTAAGGTGGTTTTCTACTAAGACAAGGCCAAAAACCAGACTGGAAAGTCTCAAAGAGGTCATGCTTCTCCAAGTGTTGTTATACTGCACCACCACCACCTTCCTGATCAACTTCCCAAGAAATGGAAGATTTGAGGCAGGTCTGCAGTTGGAGAGATCATCAGGGTCTAAAGAAGCTTTCTTAAAGAGAGGCCTAACCACAGCTTTTTTAAGGGCAGATGGAAAGACACCCTCCTGAAGGGAACACCTCATGATTACCACAACTGGACTGAGTGAATCCCAGCATTCTAAGAAAAGTCTGGTCGGCCTTGGGTCCAATACACAGAAGGTGGGATGCAATCTAGAAACTACTCAGAAGACATTTGCTGAGACTGGCTCAAACTCATCCCACTGAAATGGAGTGCCTGCATCCTGTGAAGATGCTGTCAGCCGATGAAAGGCTACTCAGGGATATCCCAGCCCAGATGGCGGACAGCTTGTCCAGGAAGAACCAGTTGAGCTCCTCACATTTCTCAAGAGAAAAAGCTCTACAGGACTGAAGACAGACCAGATTTATCAGTCTGTTCACAGTGTTGAAAAGCCAAGCCAGCCAGTTCTTCCCAGCAGCAATGACCAGTGACAGGAATGCTGACTTTTTCAGAAAGATTGCTTGCTGATACTCACCAGAGTGAGTTTTCATCACCATTTTGTCCTTCTTTGATCGGGACCTCCACCAACAACACTCCAATCTCCACTCCCTTAGTCTTCAATGTCCTCAGGTCCACAGCATACCACGGTGATCTGAGGTGAGAGATCAAGAGGCGTACACAGAACGGTGTCAGGGAGTCGACAGCAGTCGAGAGGGCTAAATTATAACCCTCCACAGTTGCCTCAACTTCCATTGCACAAGCCATCTTCATACTCAAGATGTCCAGTACTGCTAGGATGCTCTGAAGCTCCAAGTTTTTAAAAGAGCGGTATTTGACCCTCTCCACAGGGGAGATTAAACAGGGAGCACTGCATTGGACAAGAGGAACTAAACAACAGGATGATCCAACCAAACAACAGAATTAACCCTGACATTGCTTATGTCAAGACCCATTGAGAAGACTAGATCCAAGGCATGGCCATGTTGGTGAATACCAGAGGCAACCACCTGTATGAAGCCCAGGGATGACATAATCTGGAGGAACTGCATTCCAAATACAGAAGTTTTCTTGTCGACCCAAGCACTGAAGTCACCCAAGACTAAAAGTTTGAGTTACCCCAGCACCAAATCAGCCATGAAAGTCTCTAGTCTTGCAGGAATTCATGCCCACAATCTGGATAGCGGTATATGAGCATGATCTTGCAACTTGTACCTGCCCATCTTTTATGGCCATGAATTAAGATGATCTGGTCAGTCCCAAGTGGTATGCCTTCAGTTACAAGGCGAATTTAAAACAGATGGCTACCCACCCCACCTGCACTTCCACCTAGGGCAATGTACCACCCAAAAACCTGGGGGAATGGATGACTCAAGCACATGACCTTAGTCATCCCCCAGTCAGGTCTCCGTGATACATACCAGGTCTAAAGAGGAATCCACAATGATAGCTTCCATTATAGCCATTTTATTCCTAAGAGACCTGGTATTACAGAGAACTGTGCTAAGTGGAGAAGTTGCGTTGGCTGGTCAATTAGCTACCTGCTGAGTGGAAAGCTCAGAAGCCTGGGAACTAGTAATCAGGCAGGGAGAACCTTTACCGGATAATGTCTACTCCCCAGGTGCCTTCTGGATACCACATTCCTGATCCTACCCCCAGGTCTACATTTTGAGCAGTGCCCCCGGAGAATCCCCAACCAACCCCATGCAGCAGTTGAGCTCCACTGTAGGCAAGGTACAAGGGAACAATCTGAAGGGGTGCCACAACCATAGTTGCTCTGTGGAGTACACTAGGTGGCCTTTGTTTAAACAGACCCTTTCTTGTCCTGTAAAAGGCTCTTTGTTTTGAGTAAACTTCAAAGGGATGAGTCCTTTCATAAAAAAAGTTGTGTTTAGAGTGTAAACTGGGCAACAGCAGAGTAAGACATTTCCAGATCTGCTAGAAGGCCAGGATAACAATGCAAGCCAAGGTGAACACACAAACCTGATTTCAAAATCAGAGACAGGGTGTGATATCACAAAGGCCTATCCAGTGATGCGGGAATAGTGGGACAGCCAGAAAAAGATACTTCTGCTGTATGATTGCAATGAGAACTCAGTTGTGATGGGACTTTGAACTAATAACATCACGGGTTCTAGTCTGCCATAACTCACTATTTCCCAGTTGGGGTGCGCTTTTTCTACAATATTCAAGACATTTAGACAGCTTGTCCCATGTGCTCTCCTGCTCTTTCAAACGTGTTTATTTTTTCTCTGTAGAAATACTGTTCTCCCCATAGTCTTCAGTGTATGTGTATTATCCTGTAACATATGTAAATATCATGGAATATTAAAAAGTTACTTTTTTATACTGCATGCTTTCTTTGAGTAATTTCTGATACAGATAACCAGGGTAAATTGGCAAGTCTGTAATTCATTTCTAGAGACAGACTACAGTGTTACTATATATAAGCAACGTGTTCTCAGCTCTAACAAAAAGGGTGGGCCATTTACCCTTTGGGAAAGAGTTCTGTACTGTGTGAGCAGTGGTTCTAATGGGATTTGAACCGAGAAATACACAGAGTCACACAGAGTGGTGGCAGCATACTAAGGTAACCCTTTCAGGTGTCTGCAGGGTTGTGAAAATGGTAGCAGTGCAGACTGAGTTCTGCAAGCAAAGCAGTCTGTGACACAGAGCCCTGTTTTTTGTGTCCTCTGAAAGGATGGTTGTTGTTAGCCAAGCAAATCTCCTCAGAGCTACTGCATGTGCTAACAGTCTTATAGGTATGTCATCTGAGTCCATGAAACTAATATCTTGTGGTTTCTGATGCATCCTTAGCAGTCTCTGCTATGTCACTGCCAGTATCACCGCACACCTTTTCACTAAGAGGACTAAGAGGCTGGGCAGTGCTCCAGAGGGGCTTTACATATTGTGCAGTGCATGCTATATACGCAGCGTACCTTAACTGTGGGGTTGCTGAGGTATACATTTGCCTTGCCATATAGTCAAGTTTTCTAGAATCATTTTCAGGTAGCACTGCTGCTAGTGACGTCTTTGATTTTTCACAAGCAGCTGCTTGCTTGCAAATCTCTCTCATGGTCTGGTTGTATAAAAATTTAACTCCCCACCTTTCTATTTGGTATTTCTTTTCCACTTTTTTATCAATGCCAGAAGCTGATCCTGGATATTGCAGAATTCTCAGTGGCTTTTTTAGTATATGTGGATGGGTATCATGAGCCTCTTTGATGAGATCAGTCCCAGAATACTCATGCATTCTGTCTCTTCGATATCCTCCTCAGTCTCAGTAGAGGGGCTGTTCAGAGCCTCCACCATATGTGTAACATAAGAGGAATATGAGGTAAAATTCTTCAGTAAATCTAGGTGGTGAACAAAAGTCATGTTCAGGGGTAGCCTTCAGTTCCATTGGTTCCCTTTTATAGTCCTCCTCCTCCAGCACAGGTTCAAAGGAATCCTGAGGCCGGGGTGATGAATAGTGACTAAGTTCCCTGATGGCTCAAAGGCCTGGAAAAACTGCCACATTTTAGTAATGTCCTTAGCTAAGGGCATAGGTCTCTGTTCTACAGCTGGCTTCTGGTCCCATGGGTGGGGTCAGAGTCAAATGCTTTTCTTTCTGTTTTTTTCTTAGCTGGCATTGATGGCATCAGAAGATCTGTAACCTTTTCCTGTTTGCTATCCTTAGCATCGGGGTTTCCCCATTACAGCCTGTGCTTTTTATAATGAGCCGAGTGATGGTTTTGCAGATTTTTCTGTCTCTCTGATCAGAGACTATTGCTTCTCTCTCAACTTTTTTTTATTTTGAGGAGAGGTACTTGAGGATGCATATTTACCACCATCCGAGGTACTTTCTTTAATTTTTGTTCTTTTAGGAGAGCTGTTACGTGACTCTGTGTCACACTGAGACTTTCTGAGTTTTGCCCTTTTCTTTTGAGTTCTTGACAAGACAATCTGCACAATTCACAGTTCAAATACTCATGGTCAGGGCCCAACCAACACTGGTAACAACGCGCACAAAGTACTAGAGTGAGTGCCAGTCAAAAAATAGCAGAGAGCAGAAGCAAAAAAAAAATACACTAGATCAGTAAAGTTAAATGAATCATACACAGGCAGAAACTGCAAAAAGACTCACTTTTTTTTCTATATGTATTTTGTAGGTTCACCCCAATTTTTCTTCCAACCCCGTCTCTGGCACACGTGTGCGTGCCTGTGCATCAAGACACCCTCCCTTTGTGTCACTCCCTTTGCCTGAGCCGACACCAGACCTCCACCCCCTGGCTGCGGGACTGTGGGAGGGCAACCACCTACCCCAGGAGAAGACAGCTGCTGTAAGGCTGCTCGATCCTGCTCCTCCTCCTCCGTGCTGGTGCCATGATGACCCAAGGTTGTGCCCAAAACCAGGTCACCGGCATAGCACAAGGTAAGGTGTCCAGTGCCTCAGCCCTCTGTGCTACCAGGCTGGCTTGAGACTCACAGTTTTAATGCCAAAAATTCAATGAAGTGCAGCACTGAAAGCCCCGGCCCTTAGGATCCAACCTGACCGTTCGTCAGGGGGTGGGGCTCATGCTGCTACAAATGGATCTTAAATATATCCTTTTTAAATGTATACACTCTTACTGTTAATCCTGTAACTATGACAGATTACAGCCTATCAGTTAGCTTGTCTAAAACTGTGAGACTTAACCAGTGAAAGTACAAAGGACAATTTTTAATTTTTACAAATATATAGTGAAAGCTTAGAAAGGTAAAGAAACAAAACAAAATAGTAAACAAGGTGAGTAAAGTGAAATGCATTAAAAAGGCAGGAGGATAAGATGCCACCACTGGGTTCTATTCATAATATGTGGCTGCTATGAAAATATGCTCAAACATTAGTAGTACAGTATATGTCACTTATACCAGACATGTTTGTCTATGGAAGTTTTGTCCGGCATACGTGGTGCCCACTTTATCTGAAAGTCTGAAACTGCACAGATACACACACACACATAGATACACTTGCAAGCTCGTACAGTGACCATGATTACAGCTCTCTATGTGAGACTGTTCAGTTTTAGGCAATGTTTCTTGGTATGTTACTGCCCAACGCTGCCATGAAGTCCATCATCATTGTTTGTTAATTGTTTAGTGGCTACAGTGGGCACAAACTCAAACAGTAAGCAAAGCTCATCTATCAGGTCCACAGCCACATTCACCAGATTGAAGGTAGTCAGCGACTAACATCCCAGCAATAGCAAAAAAGGAGGGGTGCTAGCGGGCTTCTGTGTGTACTAGAAGGGCCCTGTCTGGTGTAAAGTCCTCACACCCCACTCCACTGCTCCAGCTGTAGCAGAAGGGGGGAGGACATTCACCGGACCTCACAGCATCAGCTTTTATCGGCTGCTCCACACCACTCCTCTGACTGCGATCTTATGCATTTGCTGCCAGCCATTCTCCTTTCAACCTGATGTTTGTTTAAAGGTCATATGCAAAGGTTTTTAAAAATAAGAGGCAGTGCCATTCAATAAACACTGCTATAAAACCTATGTGTGTTAACAGGTTTTGTAACAAACGTCAACAAATGAATGCATTTTTAGTGTCTTTTTGTTGCGGTCCATTTCCCCAAGGTTGCTGGATGCTGAGTCAGCATGCCTCAAGGCTGCTGATGTCATTTGGGGTGCTACTTAACTGTGCCTGTTAAGAAGTTGTATTGCTGTTAGTAATACAATGCTGGTAACTTCACTGCTGTTGGTCAGTGTCTGCTTTACAGTAATTTAGATTTAATAGTAAACAGAGACACACCAAATCTCACTAGAGGTGGTCACCCGCCAGTGCTGCTGGATGTAGAATTTCTCCTCTGCAGCTTATAATCCTGTCAATCTAGTAGCTTTACCTGTCCCTGACCTTCATAATTTCGACTGCCAACCAAGAAGAAAAAAATTGCCATAGTAATCTTGTTTCTTCCATGCCTTGGAGGATTGAAACATATATAAATGAAGGAACTATCACTGGCTTGTGCTACAATTCAAACTGCTACCCCTAGGTGCGGCTGCATTCTAAAACGTTCACATTCATTGCAGAACCTAAAGGGTACAGACCCCTCTGACTACGCTATCCTAATAAAGAAAGTCATCCCTCCCCAATGGGTTATTAATAACAGGTCCCTGTAAGAAGGGAACAGAACAGGCTGGTTTGCAGTCTTGACAACTATAGATTATATATATAGGGGATACATGATGGGCAAGAGTGGGATATGGAAAATATTCTCACTCCTGCAGAGTGAGAATACACAGCTCACTCTGCAGAACTGAGAATATTTTCCATATCCCACGATCTGCCCATCATGTGTGCAATTTATACTACAGGTGTGAGAGCTTTAGAAAAAAAAAATCTGTTTCTGTTTCCTGCTCATTCTGTGTGTGCTGTCAGTGTGTGTGTGTGTGTGTGTGTGTGTGTGTGTGTTCTGAATGGACTGGGAGTCAGAAACACAGGTGAGTATGTTTTGCAAAGCTACCAGAGTGAGTCAGAGGCTCAGTGAGAAAGATAAAGTGCTGCAGGTAGCACTGAGAGACAGAGAAACTGCTTTGTATGAGTTTCACTTAGAATTGAGGTTGTTTTGAAGCTGAGATCAGCACAGTAATGGGCTAGGAGTGTTAGAAATACAATTGGACACAGGTGAGAGTGTTCTGCAAAGCTAATAGAGTAAGTTGCAGCTTCAGTGAGAAAGATAAACTTTTCTGAAGCAGTTTTCTTTAGATTGTGAGCTGCAGTGCAGATATTCTCACTGGTGACATCAGCAGAGTATGGATAAATGTCAATAGCCTCACTCTGCTGATGTCATCAGGATTTATCCTCACTGCAGTGGAAATAACACAGGATATCCTACTGAGAAAGCTCTCATCCCTGTGGTATAAATATATACATCTCGTGTCTGTCACATTTTAGGACTGCAAAACATGTTGTCGGCTTTGCTTTCTGCAGTATATTAAATGTTTTATTTTCCTCTTCACCGCTCAGCGTTCTGCTCCTTTCTCTATTACATAAAGTTGTGGACTGCAACTCAAGAAAAACATACAGCAGAAAGCAGCAGGTGGAATTCTCACAGGTTAGATTCATCATGTTTTCGTTACTTGCTGAAAGTAGTGCCAGCATAGAGAACACAGGGGTGTGTGTCAGCATGACATCAGCACAATGATAATATTTCCCAGTGATGTAAGCACAATGTGTATAAATGGCAAATAGTATCACTGTGTTGAGTTGCTGCAGGATTTATATCACTGTGTGGTAAAGACATGCTTTTATCCATTATTCATTTTCCTCACCCCTGTTGCGTGTGTGTATATGTAAGTAATAATACCAGACAGGATGGGCATTATTGGGATATATCGGACCGACCAGGGGCATAATGAGGCCCGAGCCACAGGCAGAGTGCCTTATAGCCCCTGGAAGGTCTGTTATATCTCATAACGCCCACCCTGGAGGGTATTATTACACTTAAAAAATGGGCACTGTAAATAAAAAAATGTGTATTCAAAAAATTGTTAATGAAAAATAGCAAGAATAGTTTAAAATAGTCCCTCTGCCTGCACTGCAGAGAATGACTTATATCCTACTCAAGACCCTGTAGTAAAGCTTGCTCCCGGGAGCTGGCTGTATGCAGTTACTGTCTCTGTAGGCCTCCCCCGTCAGTGGTGCTCATGTAACAGTGTTTTCTCTCACTTGGTAAAATGTTTTGTTTTTGTAAGTATCTTTTTTATCCTGTGCACTCGGAGTGTTTAATAGTGTGTATTGCTGTGCATGATTTGGACACTGTGCATGGTTGTGGAGGCAGTTATTTTCTTCTGGCTGCACATCACGCCAAGTAAGTTATGAGGAAGAAGTTACTCTAGTATGGACACTTTGTGGGACAGTTAGGAGCCTGTTTATGGGAGCAGTGCTTCTGAACAGAGTCAGTGGTAGTTCTGGTACCAGTAACATACATGAGAGGAGCAGGACATTCATGGCTTTCTGTACCGGAGACTGACGTCCATCTGCAGTACAGAAAATTAGGAAAGTCCCGCTGCTTTCAAAGACAGTGCTGGCACCATCGCGATTTGTTTTGTCATGAATTTGTTTAACTTGTGTAGCTCAACAGTTTTTTTTTTAAATTACTGCAGCATGGTTAGATATTGTGAAGATAGTGGCATGGGGAAAATATGGAGAGAGATCGATGCAGGCATCAATTATGGGCATGGCTCACTTAGTGAGCGAGAATAAAAATGGTGGTTGCAAGTTTCAGAATTCGGGATGCGAAGGATACCCTTGGTAATACGGCAGCACGAATTGGCACTTGTATTGAACTGGGCCGAAGTTGAAAAATAACAGTCCAGGTGGCAGGCTGTTTCAGCCAATCAGGATGTGAATGTCACTTTACCCATTTATCTAAATATATATAACAAATGTGACAGACCAGTCAAGACATGACCAGCAGGGTGAAGAACCTCCCTCATCTGGTTCTAGAAGGGGAGGCGGGCTGGGAGAGTTAAGTATACTGAGGGATCCCCTGGAAGAAACAAGATTACTATGGCAAGTAATTTTTTCTTCAAACCCCAGGAATCCCTCTGTATGCTTAATTGATGCAGACTACCAAGCAGTACCTTGGGAGGTTGGGTACAGAACCTACTCAGGGAAAAGGTTCTGCAGGACTGCAGTGCCAAACCGGGCATCAGTTCTGGACTGTATGTCCAAACAGTAGTGCTTTGTGAAAGCATGTGCAGTTTTTCCAGGTAGCTGCTTTACCAATGTCCAGTAGAGGAATGTCTCTTGCTGCAGCCTCTGATGCAGCTGTGCCATGTATGAAGTGGGACCTGAGGGCTTGAGGTGGTTGCTTGCCATAGCAAAATTGTACACAGGCTACTATCCAGTGTGCAATGTTTTTTTTTTTGGAGGCTGAGTTACCTTTGCCCACTTCCCCATAGGTCAGAAACAGTTGTGTGTGCTCAGGCCTAAAGACCCTGGTATGGTCAATATAGTGGCCGAGTGCCCTTTTGACATCCAGGCTATGTAATTTCACTCAACTGAGCTTTAGTTATCCGTAAAAAAGACCAGCAAGGTTATGGACTGGTTCAGGTGAAAATCTGATACCACTTTAGGGAGGAACTTTCTATTGGACCGAAGTACCACCTTGTCTCTGTGAAAGCAGATGTAATTCAAATCTGTGCACTGGGCTTGCAACTCACTGAGTCGCCTGGCTGAAGTAATGAACACTAAGAAGACAGTCTTCCAGGTGACGTACTTCAACTCTGCTGTTGGCATAGGCTCGACTGGAGGTTCCATGAGCTTGGCTATGCAAATGTTCTAATCCCATGGAAGGACTGGCTCCCTGAGGGGAGGATGGAGATGAAGAAGACCATTAAAGAACTTCCTAAAGACAGGGTGGGAAGCTTATGACTTGTTTTTACCAGCTGAAAGGTATGCTGAAATGGCAGCCAGGTGAACTTTTAAGGTAGAGGGCCTCAGATTCAGTGAGTGTAGGTGGGTTCAGCAGTCCAGGTAGCCTAGCCTGTGATGGAGTAATATCCCTGCTATTGCATCAGAAGGAAGACCTTTTCCATTTGGAAGCATAGGTCTTCCTAATGGAGGGTTTCCTGGAAACTCTGAGTATTCCCAGCACCTTTTCTGAGAGTTGTAAAGTAGCAAACTCTAAATCCTCAAGAGCCATGGTTTGAGGCATAGAGACCTGATGTTGGGGTACAGGAGCCTGCCCTGCGAGAAGGTCAGGAGATTGTGCTTCTGAGGAAGATGAATAGGCTGAGACACTTATCAGGCTAGTAGGAGGGAATACCATTGCTGCCTTGCCCAGTCTGGTACTATCAAGATCATAGTGGCTGGCTGGGTCCTGAGCTTGATGAGGACTCTGAGCAGCAGGGGGAAGGGAGGTAAAGCATAAAGAAACTTCACTGACCAGTCCAGTGCCAGGACATCTAATGGCACTGTCCCCTGAGCCAGAGGTCTGCAACAGAACTGTGGCAGCTGGTGGCTGGTCATGGAGGCAAAGAGAACAGTTATGTAAGAACTTACCGTAACAGTAGATCTTCGAGGGGATCTCAGTTATCAGGTAACACCATAGAAACATCACCGTTGGTGAAGCAGGATCCACACAAAAGATTTTCAGCAGTACAACTCGGGCTACCCATGCCAATGTCATATGCAGACGTCACCAACCCTATAGAAGTGTGGGCGGCTCTGCTCCCTCCTTAGTTGTTTCCCTCAGAGACAAAGGAAGCATAGTGCTAGACATGGGGGACCAAGGAGAGAGGAGCCCAGGCCAATATGAAAGGCTGAATACACCAGATAGCCAGTTCCAATAGCAAACCCTAAAAGGTGGATGGTGGGAGGGAAGACAGGCCTGATGACAGAGATCCCCTCGAAGAGCTACTGTTATGTTAAGTTCTTATGTAACTGTTCTATCTTCTTCATGGCACGGGTATCTCAGTCATCAGGTCACACCATAGGAACCAGTCCCAAGCAGTCACAAGTGCAGATAGACAGTCTGGGAGGAAGGCCAACCATTAACTTAAGACAAGAGGCCCTGCAGCACAGCCCTGCCAAATCCTGCATGGGTTCTTGAAGCAATGTCCAGACTAGTGCTTGGTGAAAGTGTGGACGGTACTCCAAGTGTCAGCCGCACAAATGTCAGTGGCTGAGACCCCATGAAAATGAGGCACAGAGGTAGCCATGCCTCTTGTGGAATGAGTTTAACCGCTCCAGGCAACTCTTTGCCATATTTGTTGTAGCAGAACACAATGCAATTTGCCAAACATTTAGACAAACACTGTTTAAAATCCTGAATGCCTTCTCTTCCTGGGGTAAAAGAAACAAACAACTGCATCGACTTTCTACATTCCTTGGTTCGGAGCAGGTAATACTTCAAAGTTCTGCACACATCTAACATTTGGAGCAGTGCCTCCACAAATACACCTTGTGCTATGTGAAAAATCAAATAAGGCTCCTCACACCAGAGGGCCTGAAAGAAAAAATTACTCACCGCAGTAATCTTCTTTCTTCCAAGGTGTCCTTTAGCATCAGTAACTTTTTTGCACCTAGCTGGCTAGGTGCAACTGCCCCGAAGGTGTGCCTTTAAGAGATATTTAAATGAGTGTAGGGACAACCCAATCAAAAGACAGCAGGGGGTGTGAGCTGAGTGAGCGCTGTTGAATGCTTCAGAATTTTTTCAAGGAAAAACAAGGGCAAATGCCACGAAAAAGAATCAGCAGGATTCAAAAGTCATGCAAATGTCCACAAAAGTGGAAACAGAAACAACAGCAACACAAGCTAAAAACTCATCAATATGAAACTCCAAATTTGGTAAAAGGTGACATAAGAACCCTTCTCCAACAGGTGAACCAGGGAGGAAGGGTGGGAGCTTACTGATGCTAAGGGATCCCTTGGAAGAAAGAATACTACGGTGAGTAATTTTTTCTTCTTACCCCAGGAGTTCTTTAGCATCAGTAACTTTTTTGCAGACTACCCAGGAGTACCAAATGGGAGGCGGGTAGAGAACCTACTTAGGAAAGAGGCTCTGCACAACTGCCCTGCCAAATTTGGCATCAGATCTGGTCTGCACATCCAAACTGTAGTGTTTCCCAAAGGTGTGCACAGATTTCCAGGTAGCTGCTTTGCAGACATCCAGTAGGGGAATGTCCCTTGCTGCTGCAAGGGGGCTGCAGTGCCCCTAGTGGAATGGGCACTGAGTCCCACTGGAGGTTGTTGACCAGCTTTCTCATAGCAGAATCTAATACAAGAGACCAACCAGCGAGAAATAGTTCTCTTGGTAGCTGGTCTTCCTCTGCCTACATCCCCATAGGTGAGGAACAACTGAGTGGAAGAGCCTCTGGACTGTCTAGTATGCTTTAGGTAGTGAAAGATGGCTCTTTTGACATCCAAGCTGTGGAGCTTTTGCTCGCCAGGAGTGGATGGTTCAGTAAAGAAGACAGGCAGCGTAATGGACTGGTTCAAGTGAAACTCTGAAACCACCTTTGGCAGAAATTTCTTATTTGTCCTGAGCTCAACTTTATAGTTTGAGGGATCATGTAATTCTGCTCAGTGCACAGGGCCTGTAGCTCTGAAATCCTCCTGGCAGATGTAATGGCTACCAGGAAGACAGTCTTCCAAAACAGGTTCAGGCTCCAAGGAGGAACAGGCTCCCTGGTTGGAGGCTAGAGATGCAAGAGGCCTTTGAAAAACTGTTTAAAAATGTTGTGGGGAAAAAACTGATTTCTTCTTTCCCAACCAAAGGTAGGCTGAAGTTGCCACCAGGTGTAGCTTGAGTGAAGATGGTTTCAAGCCTGACGCCTGTAGGTGTACCAGGTAGTCTAGCAGCTGAGGGTCTGAAGTTGATAGGGGTTCAACCTTTTCACTCTTGCACCACAGGGAAAACCTTTTCCATCTGGCTGCATAAGTCTTCCTAGTTTTCAGTTTTTTAGCCATCCTCAGTATCTTAAGGACCTGTTCAGAGTACTGTGAGGATGGAAACTCTAACTCCTCAAGAACCAGGTCTTGAGGTGAAGAGAGTGTATGTCTGGGTACTGCAGTCCCGTCTGAGAAAGGGTTAGCAGGCAGCGAGTCGGAGGCAGGCGAATGGGCCTGTTGCAGGACATTGAGAGAAGGAGAAGCTAACAGGCTTGCCTGGGCCAGTCTGAAGCCACTAGGATCATCGATGCAGGATGCTGTCTGAGTTTCAGCAAAACCCTGAATATCAGGGGAAAGGGAGGAAATGCATATAGGAACCTCCCTGACCAGTCCAGGATCAGGGCATCCAGAGGAAGTGTTCCCAGAATTGGGGGCCTGCAACAGTACTGAGGAAGCTGAAAATTGAGAGGAGAGGCAAACAGATCCACACCTGAACACTGTGGCTAGTACTTGCTTGTTCAGTGTCCATTCACTCTGACCTTTACTGATGTGGCTTAGAGCATCCACCAGAGTATTGAGTTTGCCTGGGAGGTGAATAGCTGAGAGGCTTACTCCCAGGGAGAATGCTAGAGACCAGAGCTTCACAGCTTCCAAACAGAGTATTCCTGATCTGGTACCACCCTGCTTGTTTATGTAGAACATTGCAGTGGTGTTGCTCGTTCGAATTTAAACCGCCTGCCCTTCTATGCTGGGAGCGAAAGCTTTGAAACCTAGTAAGACTTCTCTGAGTTCCAAAAGATTTATGTGCAACTGTGACTCTTCAGGTGTCCAGTTGCCGCTTACTGAGTTACTGTCTAAATGAGCTCCCCAGCCCAAATGGGAGGCATCTGTGGTGATCACCTTTGTGGGAAGAGGAGTTTGAAGGGGAACCCTTGCCTGCAAATTTGCAGGGTTCTTCCACCATAGCAAGTTTTGGAGGAACTGCTCTGACACAGGTACCAACTTTGAAAATGTGTTGCTTCTCTGAGACCAGCGAGCTCTGAGGTAGGCTTGCAGGAGTCTCATTCTGTACCTGACCCCTAAGACTACTGCAGTCATAGAGGCCATATGTCCCAGAAGTTTGAGGAAATGTCTGGCTGGTCTTGGCTGTCCCTGGGAAAAATAATCTGCCACTGAGAGGAAAGTGAATTATTTCCTGCAGGAGGAAAGCATATCCCTTCTGAGTGTCCAGCTGGGCCCCTATGAAGATGAGCAGCTGGGTGGGTTTCAGGTGAGATTTCTTTAGATTTACCAGGAAACCCAGAGACTCCAGAGTATGCTCTGTGAGGGAAAGAGATTCCTTGACCTTGCAAGGAGACTTTGCTACTATGAGCCAGTCATCCAGACAAAGGTAAAGAGTGACACCCAGTCTCCCGAGATGTGCTGCTACCACTACGAGACACTTGGTAAAGACTCTTGGGGCCGAGGACAGACCGAATGGCATTGCGGTGAACCGATAGTGACCCAAAGGAAGTTTGACCCTAAGAAACTTCCTGTGAAATCTCCTTATTGGTATGTGGAAGTAGGCGTCCTTTAAGTCAAGGGAGGCTAGCCAGTCTCCCTGCTGTAAGGACTATATGACCTGTGACAGAGTGACCATTCTGAATTTGTTTTTTTTCAGATGTTTGTTTAAATATCTGAGATCTAAGATAGGTCACCACTTCCCAGTTTTCTTTTGTGTCAGAAGATACCTGGCATAGAGGTCCTTGCCCTTCTTGTGGGTGGGGACCCTCTCCACTGCTCATAAAGCCAGAAGGTTTTGTACCTCCATTTCCAATAGCGGTATCTGTGTTGGGGACAGAGGTCTTGACACCTGGGTACACTTGAGGTCTAGCAGCTGCTTGAATTGTAATGACAGACCCTTCTCCACTCCCTCCAGCACCCACTTGTTCGATATGATGAGGGACCAGTGCTGAAGACAGTGAGAGAGTCTGCCTCCAACCGGAAATGGGGAGGCGACCTGGACACTCACATCAGGACTCAGACTGAGACGCAGATGACTGGGTAGAGATAGCTCTTCTTTGGCCCCTTCTGCCCCTGCCTCTGAAAGACCCCCTGTACTGGCTAAAGTCAGATTGGGGATAGGGACTGTAAGGCCTGGGAACAAAACTTCTGCCCATACTGCCCCTGGGACAGGATCTTTGAGGGGTGGCGGGTTTAGGCTTGGATGTGTGGCTCTGCCAGGAGGCCTTGTACTCATTGACTTTTTTCATGTAGTCAGTGGTTCTGTAATCAAACAACATATTTTGATCACAGGAAAAATCCATGGCCTTGTTCTGAGTGTCTGAGGTCAGATTAGTTGTTCTAAGCCAGGTGAAGCGTCTCAGAGAGATGGCATGGGCCATCACCCTAGAGGCTGCATCACTGTTGTCATCTGCCATGTGGAATTGGTACATAGTAGCTTCCAGGGCAGTTTTTGATATAGCCACCAGCTCCTGCACCACAGAATCTGATCCGTTGTGGGCGATAGCCTGGACAGACTTTCAAAGGGCTTTCTGATATTTGGCTGTGAATGCCATGTAAGAAGAAAGCCTCAGAAGCAGGGAAGCTGTGGCATACATTTTCTTTGCTATAAAGTCAATTTTCTTGGAATCCTTGTCAGGGGGAGAGGGCGACAAGGAGATTCCGGCTTTCTCACAAGCTGCCTGCTGCACTATACTTTCATAGCTAGGGTGTGCAGACAGGAACTCAGTACCATTTTTAAACAATTTATATTTTCTCTCAAGCCGCTTATCAACTACTGATATTGAAGTGGGGTGTTGAAGCACCTTCATGGTATTTTTTCTAAATGCATTATAGATAGGGATGACCAGGGTCTTTGAGGAAGAATGACCCATCTCCCTATAATCTTCTTCATCGACCTCCTGGTTGGGTTCCTGCATAGGGAGGTCCAGGGTATCCAGCATATTTTGCATAAATGTAAACATAGAGGAAGGATCCTCATGGTCACCCATGGGATCCCCAAGGTGAGGGTCAGGGGACTCCTGGGGCTCGAGTCTCTCAAAATCCATGTCAGAGGCACCATAAAACTGATCATCATCAGTGTCACCCTCACAGTCTACAGAAGACAGAACTGTGGAAGAGTGCTTGCCAGCCCCAGTAAATCAAGGACCCATCTTTTGAAGGGTCTGAAACAGTTGGCATGCTTTTTCCATATCTTGCACCGATCGAAGAACCTGCGCAGTTTGCGTTTGGTTTTTTCTGTATGCTTAAAGCTGCCTGTCGTCTCATGATTGGCTTTCCCAGGAGCAACGGGAGCATATCTGTCTTGACAGAGTTTCTTTTCAGCCACTTCATCAGAGGCTTGATCAAGCTTTCTTTTTTCGTCACTCTTACTATTTTCAAATTGTGAGTAACTTCATCTTTGGAAGCTTTATTTTTTGGCTGGGATCTGGAGGAATCCTCAACATCTCTGCTTTTGGTATTAGTACTTTTAAATGGCCCTTCATTGGAAGCCTTTGATTTATCCTCAGCCATAATAATCAAAGGTTTGTCTGCTATGTTTGCCAATTTAAGCAAAGCAAACCAGTTATGGACCTACGAACTGAGTGCAGGTTTCTGTGAAAATGCCACCGGCCAGTCCTGCCCCAGTTAATAAACCCTGTCTATTACTAGTGCCTTTTTTATTTGGGTTGTTAAACTGGGATCTATACCAGCGTCAATCTTAACAGAAACCCAGTAATAGTCAATTGTGCACAGGTGACTGCTGGACCTTTATGAATAGTCTGGACACAGATGATACCAAGGTCCAGTAATATAACAAAAAAGGTTTTGTAATTGCCAATCTAGGGAGAAAACCCCCGGGCACTGTTTATATTTAAAATCTATTGCATCCTTTGACTCGGGGAATTGGTGCAGAGGAAATAAGGGAGTTGGGGATTGGGATATTTTATGTTTAAAGTTGGGGAGGACATGTTTGCCTATATGGCTAGTAGTTGGGCTTTTTTTTACAGCACGGTTAGTTCTGCTGTTTCAATATTGTTGCACACAAGGTCATGGATGCTGTTCTGAGGTGCTTAGGTAATTTCTGAGGGGTGATTTCTGTTATCAGAGACTGCCGGATCTGTGGGTTATGGAGGGAAAGGAAAATCAAGGAGTCCTGTGGGGAGTTACGTGAACATAACTTATCTTTTTAATAATAGCTAATATACAAGATCTGAACATATGTTCTTGGAACGTCAGAGGGATAGCGACCCCAGTTAAGCAGACCAGTCTCCTTACTGCGCTGCGGAGACAGGGAATCCATGCAGCTTTGCTACAGGAAATGCATCCCACTGCGAAAGAACATAGAAAACTGATAAGGGGATGGGTGGGGAAATGTTTTGCAGTGTCATTTAAGGCACATAAAAAAGGGGTCGCTGTCCTTCTGCACAAACATCTTCCTTTTCAGCTGAAACGCGTGGCTAAAGACCAAACGGAAGGGCGATATATACTTGTGGTGGGTGAGTTATGGGGGGAGCAGGTCACCTTTGGCTCAATTTATGCCCCAGCAGTGTTTGAAGCCTCCTTCTATGTGACTCTGCTCTCGCTTATGGTTAAGGAACAATTCCCGGATCTACTACTAGGGGGTGACCTAAACTGCACATTGGATCCTGTGATGGATCACTCCCAGAGAAAGGGCCGACAGCATGAGGCAATCCATCAGTGGCGAAGGGGGATGGTAGATCTTGGGATGGTGGGTGGGTGGATGGATGGCGGGAGTATAATCCCCGTGCGAGAGAGTATACATTTTATTCAAACCCACATGGCACATGGTCTCGGATCGATTATGTCTTCCTCTTGCAGGCGTGGCATGGAAGGGTGAGGGAGGTCAAACATGGCCCTATTCATATTTCAGACCATGCCATGGTGATTCTCTCGCTGGTAATGAATAGGCAGAGAGAGGGTTCACCCCATGGAAGTTTCCGGTTTATCTGCTGGGGGGCAAGAATTTTAAGGAGTACCTTCGGGAGCAGTGGGAGCATTATATCGTGGCAAATATTAATACTCCAACTAGTAAGGCGATAGTATGGGAAGCCGAGAAAGCGTATATGAGAGGGATGATCATACAATATGTAGCCAGGGTTAAAAAACAGAAGCTACAACAGAGAAAGGAACTGGAAACTAGAGTGAGAGACTTGGAGAGGAGGGCTGTATATGGGGGGGGGGAGGAGGATGTGGTCCAGGAGGAATTGAGAGTTACTAGGGAAGCGTTGAATGCATTGCTTAGTGGAGAGGTTAGAAATGCATGGACACTTGGTAAAAGGAAATTGTATGAATGGGGAACAGATCAGGACCAATGATGGTTAGATTGATTAAGGGAGGGAAAACGGCAACCCATATTGCAGCTATTAAAAATAGAGGGGGAGTGTTGTGTAAATCCCCTCAGCAGATAAGGGACTGCTTCAAGGCCTTTTATGAAACCCTATACAAAAAGGAGGGAGGAGGTGGAAACGGGGAAGTATTTCTACAGAAGTTGAATTTACCCAAACTGACGAGGGAGCAAAGAGACTTACTGAATACCCCTATAGTCAGGTCAGAGGTTCTTGGGGCGATGCAGAAACTTAAAAATGGGAAAGCTAGTGGACCAGATGGATATCCAGGAGAACATTATAAATGTTTAGCAGAGCAGCTGGTTGGACCACTGTGTGATGTCTTTCAGCAGAGGGAGGGGGAGCGTCTGAGGCTGCCGGACACGTTTTCCGAGGCAGTGATCTGTTTGATCCCTAAGATAGGGAAGGATCTACAAGAATGTGTATCTTTCCACCCCATCTCGCTTTTAAATTGCGATGCTAAAATATTTGCGAAGGTGTTGGCGGGACGTTTAGAGATGGTCCTCCCTGATGTGGTTCACCCAGACCAGACCGGGTTTATTAAGGGGCATCTCTCCTGTCATAATATGCATAGACTTCTGAATGTGCTATGGGGGCAGAAAGTCGTAAGGAGGATACCTGTATTATTTCAATGGATGCTGAAAAAGCATTTGATAGGGTGGAGTGGGATTACTTATTTGAGGTGTTGGCCCGGTTTGGTCTGGGTGATACCTTTGTGGGATAGGTACGGGCGTTATATAGATCCCCATGTGCAAAAGTATTGGTGAATGGGGTCCTCTCAGGGGTATTTCAGCTAAGTAGAGGTACATGGCAGGGATGCCCTCTATCCCCATTATTGTTCGCATTAGCGGTAGAGCCCTTGGCAATTGCAATTCGGGAAAATGGAGAGATTCAGGGAGTAAGGGGCTCATTGGGAGAGTAACATAAGCTTGTAATGTATGCAGATGATATGCTGCTGTTTATCACAGAATCTGAGAGATATACCCCCCCTTGCGACTGGTCGGGACCTTTGCACTTTTCTCTGGCTACAAATTAAATGTAGATAAGTCTGAGATTATGAGGATCCCCAAATTGGTAGGATCAAATCAGGACTGGGGTTTTAAAAAGGTGACAGGGTCCTTCACATATTTGGGGATCGGGGTAGAAAGGTCCCTGGGATCTTTATACAGTCTAAACTATGGCAAAGTTTTGAGGACGATAGAAATGGACCTGAGAAGATGGTCTGCACTACCAATCTCGTGATTGGGAAGAATAAACTTAATTAAGATGAATGTACTCCCCAGGTTGGTGTATTTATTACAGATGTTACATGTGGGAATGACTAGGAAGGATATTAAATGACTGGAAGGAATGTTTTCTACTTTTATCTGGAGGGGAAGGAGACCTAGAGTTGGCCTGCAACAGCTTTAAATGGCCACGGAGAAAGGTAGATTAAGTTTCCCAGATATTGAGTTGTATTTCCTGGCTGCTCAGTTGAAGTATATAAGTGACTGGGTACATGATCCCCCGGCAGCGTGGTGGGTGGATCTAGAACAGAGGGAATGTGAGGCTAGATTATCAGCCTATCTAGAAACTAGGGGGAGGGTAGCTTATAGAAGGAGGGAAGTTCGAAATCCATTGGTGGAATCTACTTTGAATAGCTGGAGTAGAATTAAGAAACGTAGGGGTGTGAAGGGAGTAGACACATACTTGGTCCCGGTAGCTAGGAACCCATATTTTTTCCTGGATGGGAAGACCCTGATTTTAGGAGGTGGAAAGTAGGAGGAATAAGGAGTCTGGAGGATCTTAATTGTGGGAGAGGGCTTTGTACCTTCCCAGATTTACAGAACAGGCTAAACTTGGGGAAAGGACATAGATTTAGATATTTCCAGGTAAGAGCATATGTAACAAAACTAAAGAGATAGGGACCGGGGATAGGGAAGTTGAGAAGGATAGAGATGATAATTCAATCCGTTGGGCTAGACTCTAAGGGCTTTATTGGAAGAATGGTGTGGGATACTAGACGGGAGCTGCCAGACCTGACTATTAAAACTCAGAGACTCTAGGAACGGGATATGAACGTGCAGATAGGGGATCAGAATTGGCGCCAACTATTGACTATGCATAGGGGTATCCTCATCTGTAATAGCTTCCAGGGAGCATTCTTTACATTTTTGCATAGAATATATAGACCTCCGGCTGTGGTTCATAAATTTCACCTGACTATCTTGCCCTATTGTGGGAGATGTGGGAGGGAGATTGGCACCTACTTCCACTGTTTTTGGGCATGTAATATATTACAGAAATTCTAGAAATCAGTGGTGCTGGAAATAGGTAGGATGTGGGGGTAGGACAGTCACATTCACAAATGTGGTATGTTTGTTTGGGGTGGAGATTGATGAGGAGGGTGACTGGCATCCTCTCCCGAGATGGGTCAGAGTGTATTGATTTTAGCCAGGCATTGTATACAGAATACCTGGGCCTCTTGTCTGGTCCCCACAGTAAGAGGATGGCGAATGCTCGCACTGCACACGCTGGGGTTGGAGCGACTCTCCATTCTGGTGAAAGACAGGTTGGACCTGTTTGTCAGGGAATGGATCCCCCTTTCTGGTGGATCTGTCCCAACAAGAGAATATGGCTCTGTGGGGTGGTATAGATATATAGATATCTAGATATATAAAATATGTGGAATGGCTTGAGGGACCTTGGAGCTAGCACCTCTTCTTTACTGGATAAGGGACTGACTTAGGAGGTTTCTGGATTCATTTGATATATAGTATGGGGGTACGTGCTAATATGTATGTGGGTACAGGTATAGAATGCAAGACTGTAACTGATTTTGGAAGAATTGTGGAATATGGTTGCTGTACCTGATTATAAATTAATCTCTGTATGAAGCTGACTATGTGTGCATAAAAGTTTAATAAAATTATTTTTATGCAAAAAAAAAAAAATCTATTGCAGGTGCCTCGCGGTAAACCCTGCAAGGTCTGAGGTAAAAAACAAGGCAACTGTCCCTAATTTGACGGTTCCCACAAGAATTTTCCCCAAAAATGAAGGAAACTGTTGAAAATAAGCACCCGCAATAAAATCAGGCTTTAAACTAAATAGTCGTGGTAAAAATAAAGTCAAAATAGTGCCGTTATGCTAAAATTAAAAAATGTTATGCACCGCTAATGAAAAAGTAAAACTTTCACTTAGCACACTAAAGGAAATAATTCATGAGGAAAACTTTAGCCAGATAAGCACTAGGAGGTTGTCAACAAGGAAAGTTGGGAGACACCTTAGAGGCAATATTGCTCAGTCCAGCGGAGAAAAAATTTTGAAGCATTCAACAGCTCTCAGCCCCTCCTGTCTTTTGACTGGCTTGGCCCTACGTTCATTTAAATATCTCCTAAAGGCACACCTCCGGAGCAGTTGCACCTAGCCAGCTAAGTGCAAAAAAGTTGCTGATGCTATAGAACTCCTGGGTTAAGAACTTGGAAATCTTTCGAGCGGAAGTAATAGCAACCAAAAAAAGAAAAAGGTTACACACCTGTAACAGTACTTCTAGGAGTGGTACATGGTGTTCATCCACACACCAGCAGTTTCCTTTCCCCTTTAAGTTCAGTCAGAACATTTTCAAGCTGGCTCATCCCACTCACCTGGGTGGTAACTCCCTTGGTACCACCCCATGATGTCAGATCTTGCCCACTGCCTCTTGCCAGGGGAGGTCAGGTGGGTTCGTGTGGATGAACACCATATACCACTCCTACAAAGTACAGTTATGTAAAAACTTACTGTAACTGTAGATCTTTGAGGAGTGACTCGCAGTAGGTAATACTTTTGGGTATCCGGCAGAGGTCGCTGTGGTGCATGGTAGTTCTTCTAGCAGTTTTTCACCAGGGACTGCCCACACATGACATCAGCTTCCTGTTTCCTATATAAATGTGGGCGGACCTTTGTATCCTCAGTTCCCCCGCTAGATTCAGCTCGCAAAGCTAGGACTGAAATGAAGCCGAGGTACCAAAGGAGTCCCAACCCTAGTCACCGGACCAGAACTTGCTCTCTTAGAGAAGAAGGGGGATGGAGGATGGGAACAAACCTACTGCCAAGAGACACTCCTCAAAGATCTACTGTTACGGCAGTGCTGGGTAAGCTACTTTTTCTATTACTTTCTATTACTTTTGGAAACTTGTTCCAGAAAGCTCTGTACAGTCACTAGCAAGGATGGAGAAGTACTGGAAAAAGTAATATACCTTACAGTTACAATTACTTATGTCTTTTTATACAAAAGAAATACGTAACTGTAACTGATTACATTTATTTGAAAGTAACTAGTAACCTATTACTTTCAAAAAATGTAATCTTTTATAGTTATTTATTATTTTTGTATTGTTTTTGTATAAAAAGAAATAAGTAACTATAATTGTAAGGTGCATTACTTTTTCTAGTGACTGCACAGAGCTTCCTGGAACAAGTCTCCAAACATAATAGAAAGTAATAGAAAAAGTAACTTACCCAACACTGTGTTACGGTAAGTTTTTACGTAACTACTATCTTCCATGGAGTGGTCTCTTGCAGTAGGTAATACTTTTGAGATGAATCCCAAGCAGTAATGCCCATGTGGGAGGACAATTATGATAGGAGATCTTGCAGGACTGCACGGCTAAAGGCTGTCCTACGTCAAGAGACAATATCCAGAATGTAGTGCCTTGTGAATGTATGAATTGTGGACCAGGTAGCTGCACTGCAGATATCTGAAATGGAGGCTCCTTTAAAGCAAGCCACAGTGGTGGCCATAGCTCTAGTGGAATAGGCTTAGACAGGTCCAGGCAAAGGCTTATTGTATTTTTTGTAACTAAATGTAATACAGTGTGCCAACCAGGATGAAAGAGTACATGTTGCAACTGGGAGGCCTTCACGACCCGGGGCAAAAGAGACGAACAGTTGAGAAGTCTTTCTAATCGACTGTGTCCGATTAGTATAGTAGCATAATATACAGTGGGTATCCAAAGTATGAAGGAGATGTTCACCCTGATTGGAGTAGTCAGGATAGTAGACTAGAAGCTCCAAGGACTGATTTAAAGTATGTTTGGAGACTACTTAAGGAAGAAAGGTAGGAAGGGTGGGTTGGTGCAAAGAACCACCCAGTCCCTGTGGAAAAATCAAGTAAGGTTCCCTACATATGAAGGCATGGAGCTCGGAAATACATCGAGTGGAAGTGATAGCCACTAAAAATAAGGTTGTCCATGAAAGAGAATGGAGATCACAAGTGGCCGCTGGTTCAAAAGGCTCAAGGGTAAATTTTTCAATCATAAAATTGAGATCTCATGGAGGAGTGGGTCTTCTAATAGGGGATTTAATACTGTATGTAAGATTCCATTCAAAAACATCTTGGCCAGATGGTGTTGGTACAGTAACCGGCCATCCAGAGGCTCATGAAAAGCAGAGGTGGCAGCCAAGTGGACTTTAATGGAAGAATAACTTAGACCGGACTCAGATAGTGAGGCCAAGTAGTCCAGAACCTTCATCAGTGGACAACAGTAAGGGTCCACAGATTGAGAGGCTGACCATATGGAAAAGCGTTTCCATTTGGAGCTATATGTTGCTCTTGTGGCTGGATAATGGGAAGCCAAGAGGATATTGGCAACAGGAGAGGAAAGTTGTAAATGAGTTGTGAAAGCGTCCTCAGAAGCCAAGCGTGAAGGTGAAGAGCCTTCAGGTTGGGGTGTAGAAGAGACCCGTGACACTGAGTCAAGAGGTCTGGCCTGGTCAGCAATGGAATGGGGTCCTCCACTGACAGTGGCAGAAGTAGAGGGATCCACATCTGGTGAGGCCGCAGTGGGGCTATGAGTATCATCGTGGCCAGTTCTAACTGTAGTTTCAGTAGAATCCGTTGCAGGAGTGGGACGGGGAGAAAGCATATAAGAGACCTGTCCAGGGTTGGGACAGAGCATCTACAGATTGTCCCTTTCTGTTTGGAATAATGGAAAAATACCTGGGAAGACAGTAATTCTCTGGGAAGGTAAACAGATCTATCTGTGGAGTACCCCATAGGTTGAAGATTTCTTGGAGCACTTGCTCGTGAAGTGTCCATTTGTGAGTCATGTATTGATGACTCAGCAGGTCGGCTAACTGGTTGCAATGTCCCAGAAGGTGGACAGCTGTTGGCATCAGTTGGCGCTGTATGACTTCCTGCTAAACAGCAAGGGCCTCTCTGCATAGAGTGCGAGACTTCGTACCCCCTTGCTTGTTGAGGTAGAACACTACTGTAGTGTTGTCTGATTGGATCAGTAATGATCCTGGCTTGAGGTAGGGCCAGAAAGCCTGAAGGGCAAGATGGAACACTTTCATCTCTAAGAGACTGATATGAGGCTGATGGGGAGAAGCGGGCCACTGGCCTTGGGTCTGGTAAGGACCTAAGTGCACTCCCCAGCCCAGCAGGGAAATCCATGGTCAGCATTTGCAGGGGAGGGAGGGATTGGAAAGGCATTCCTTGATTCATATTGATTCTGATTGTCCACTATGTCAGGGAGGACTTCAGAGGACAAGTGACCTTGATTTTGTCTTCAAACTGTCCTGATTTTTGGGACCACTGATTCTGAAGGGTCCACCAGATAGGTCTCATGTGGAGATGGGCGAAGACTACCACAGGGATGGCAGCAGACATGTAACTCAGAAGGCGCAGCATTTGTCTACCTGTGACTACCTTCTGAGTCTGTACATGTAATGCCAGAGCTATACGTGTATTCTTCCGGGCAGGCAGGAGATAAGCTCGGTCGGCAACCGTGTCTAGAACAGCTCCGATGTATTGAAGAGACTGTGTCAGGTTTGGACTGGACTTTGGCCAGTTTACTGTGATTCCCAGATTTGCAAACATTTTCAAGGTAGCATCTAGAGAGGCAAGCAGAGCTATTCTGGAGTATACTTTTATTAGCCAGTCATCTAGATGTGGAAAGATGAAGTGCCCTTCTCTTCTCAAGGCTGCTGCCACTACCGACAGGCACCTGGCGAACACTCTGGGGGCAGATGAAAGGCAAAATGGGAGTGTTCAAAATTGGTAATTTTGACCCAGTAAGTGGAAGCATAAAAATCTGTGGTGGGCAGGGTGGATGGGAATATGAAGGTAAGCATCCTTCATGTCTAGGGTGCAAAGCCAATCGCCCTGTTTCAAAACTGGCATGATGGCCGGTAGGGTGACCATGCAGAAATGTTTGCACTGAATGTAAAGATTCAATTACCTGAGATCCAATAGAGGTCTGAGGTCTCCCGTACGTTTGGATACCAGGAAGAAATGGCAGTAAAATCCCATTTGATATTCTGGAAGGGGTACCTGTACAATGTCCTGTTTGGACAAAAGGGCCATCAATTCTTCCTGCAGCATGGGGATATGCTCTGGAGGATAATGAGCCTTGCATGGAGGGCAAGGGCATGGTGTGGAGAGAAACTCCAATGTATGACCCTTCTGCATAATCTGTAGTACCCAATTGTCAGAAGTGATCATTTGCCAGGCCTCCAGATGGAGGGCAAAATGACCCCCCACAGCCTCTGAGGCCTGGTTGAGGAGGTGGGGGGGAGCCCTAGTGGGTCACTGGGTGGCTGGTGGTGCGGCTCCACCTGTAGAGGTGTTGCCTCTGGTGGGGTGTGCATGACCTCTGAAGCCGCCTTTGTTATTACCTCTGTATCGGCCACCTCTTTTGGAATAAGAGATGTACTGAGTATGGTAGGTTGTAGCTGGAGTATGATACATGCCATGGACCATATACAGGATTCTGCCTGATGCCTGTAAGCCATCCAGTAAAGTTTGAGTACCTGGCCCGAACAGCTTGGACCCATTAAAGGGAGCATTAGCTACTTTATGTTGTATATCAGGTGCAAAACCTGAAACACGGAAGCCAAGTATGGTGACGCAGAGTAATACCAGTGACTGACAGTTGGGCTGAGGTATCAGCGGCATCATATCCCGACCTGAGAAGGTGATGGAAAATTGAATTACTAGTTGTCACTGCAGCCAATAATTTATCCCTTTCCTGTGAGGGAGGGAGTTTATTGATAAGCTTAATGGCTGAGGACCCCAGGGTATGCTGATATTTAATCATCTGACCCATATAGTTCAAAATTCTGATATTCATAGCACCTGAGGAAAATACCTTTTTTCCCCAGATAGTCAATTCTTCAGGATTCCTTATCAGGAGTTAAGGAGCTCATGTGCTTGTGTTTTTGGTACGGTCGTGAGTGGCAGTAATGACCACAGAATCTGCCTCTGGAATACTAGAGAGAAAAGGGTGATCCAGGGGACTGATATAGATGATCCCCCTTGTGGGGAACAGCTGTGATAGCTGAAAGTTGATGCCAAGCAGACAGCATGGCATTCTGGTACGTTGGTATTATTGGGGGAACCACTAAAACAGGCTCTTCTGGTAACTCAAGGTATTCTGTCACATCCTTACGTTGTTTGTCATGTTCGGTAGTGAAGAATCCCATGATGTTTTGAATTTGAACCATCATTTCGTTAAAGGAAGGGTCATTGGGGGAGAGGCCGCCACAGGCAGAGGCAGATCCTCATCCAGCGAAGAGATTTCCAAGTAGTGGGATTCCGGATTAGGGAAATCCAAATCTGGAAATTCATCATCCTCGAGATCACCAGTGAAATCAGGTGGCAATTCTTGGTCATCTGACAAATAGTCCTCTATGAATGGAGGAGGAGACCAGGGTGGTATTGTATCCTGGGCACTGTGGAATCTTTTAGGCGGAGGAGGGGGAGGAGATCGGGTGAGATCACCCAGCCCTTCAGAGGGTTGAGAATGCCACAAGGCATGCAAGACATGTTGGACTACATCAGTGAGGTCCCATTCCTGGGAAGGAGGGGGGCATGTTGGGAAACCAAAGGGGTGATAGTGGGAATGGGCCATGTAGCATGAGCAGGTCTTACCCATGGGTAGTAAAGATCAGGGTCCCGATCCCTGTCTGCCTGACCCCTGTACGAAGGCATCTGAGTAGGTGGAGGGGCAGTCAATAAAGCATAAGCTGTGGGCTTGCCCTGAGGAATGCGGGTTCTTGTTGATGAGCCCGCAGGGAAAGGAGAGTGATTTTCACTGAAATTGTCAGATGCCATCACAGGGAGAGGCACCCCCGTCGACAGAGCAGCAGTATACTTTGCTGCATGTAAAGCACTGGACAGTGTAGTTGACAAGAGGGTATAAGCCTCCATCGATGAAGCAGTCACTAGCTGGACTGCATTTAAAGCACTGTTGACAAGAGGGAATGAGCCCTCGTTGATGAGGAAGCACTTGAAGGATGTCCCATCGATGGGGGAAACCAGAAATGGTGGCCATCAATGGGTGTTTAGGCAGGGAGTGTGAGGAGGGTTTCTCCTTCTTTTTCTGCCTAGAATGAGAACTAGCAGAGGGGGAGCCCTTGGTACGAGCCCCTGGGTTCTCTAAGAGAGACATTTTCTGCTCCATCAAAAGTCTGGATTTCAAGCAACCGTCATCAGTGAGTTGTCTGATTACATTCTTGCCAAAAAGTACAGGAATTGGTGTCGTGTGTGGGTCCCAGTCAATATACAAAAAGTATGTGATTGTCAAAGCGGTATATCTTCCTACTGCAACAACAGGATCGAAATAAAGCTTGTTTAGTTGAAGAATCAGTAGACATTCATCTTAGTTCCAAGTTTCTCGTCGATGACTGTTACACAGAAGTTGCACTAGCTGCTGCTCGAGCTGAAGACGACAGGAAAATGAACTGAAGATACCAGGGACTGCCCACACTTATATAGGACACAGGAAGCTGATGTCATGTGTGGGCATTCCGTGGTGAAAAACTGCTAGAAGAGCTGCTGTGCACCACAGCGACCTCTGCTGGATACCCAAAAGTGTTACCTACTGCAAGAGACCACTCCACAGAAGATCCACTGTTACAGGTGAGCAACCTGTTTTTCTAGGGGCATGGATATGGTATTCTATCCACACTCTAGCAGACTTTAGCAGTTCTCCGGGAGGAGGGGTCAAGGTGCACACCCTCTACTAAGAAAATTAAGATTGGAGAACTGAAGCCCCAAAACCAGCATTCCGGCCTGACTCAAGGTCAATGTGGTAGTGGGAAATGAAGGTGTGTGCTGTCCTCCAGGTAGCAGCCGTGCAGACTTCCTGGATAGGGGCATCCCTGGAAGCAGCCACTGAGGCAGCGGTATGGTAGGTGGAATGAGTCCTTAGCCCTGCGGGCGGCTCCCTACCTGCCAACCTATAGCAAAGTTCAATGCAGGATACAATCCATCTGCCAATCATCCACTTAGCTGCTGGTCTGCAAGTTGTAGCTTCAGCGTAGGTGACAAATAGGTGGCGAGCCTCTCCCTGAATTCCAGCTATGTGCTCCTTATGGTAGACTAGCGCTCACTGCAGGTCCAAAGTATGGAGCCTGTGCTCAGCATCCGAGGTGTGGCTGATGAAGTACACTGGGAGATTAATCACCTGATTAAGGTGAAATTCTGACACAACCTTCGGGAGGAACTTTGGGTTGGGGCGAAGGACAACTCTGTCCCTGTGGAACACCAGGTAAGGAGACTCCACTGAGAGCACCTGGAGCTCGCTGATCCTTCTGACTGACATGATAGCCACCAGGAAGGTGGTCTTCCATGACACGTCTGATATCTCACACCTGTGCATCGGTTCGAATTGCGTGCCCATGAGCTTTGCCAACACCAACGACAAGTCCCATGGTGGTGGTGTTTCACGCACCGGAGGAGAAATGTTGTCAAGGCCTTTGATGAAGCACCAGACCACCTTCTCCTGTGCCACCAACTGCTGACAGGCCTACACCCGGTAAGCAGAGATGGCTGCCAGGTGCATCTTAAGGGTCGTCAACCAAAGGTCCAACAGAGAGGGACCAAAGGTAGTCAAGCACGCTAGACACAGACCAGGACAAAGGGTCCAACCCCTTGCCCTGACACCAAATGGAGAACCTCTTCATTTGAAGGCATAGCATTTCCTGGTTTACCCCTTCCGAGAAGCCTAGACTACGCTGAGGACATCCTCGGAGAGACCCAAAGCCTGGAACTCTAGCCGCTCAGGAACCAGGCTGTCAGGTGCAGGGATTGAAGGTCCTGATGGAGTACCCTCCCCTGAATGATGGAGAGCAAGTCTGGATGGAGAGGAAGATGCCTTAGCAGCCTGCTGCTGAGGCTGAGGAGACTGGGGTACCAAAACTGGCATGGCCAGTCTGGAGCCACCAGGATCACCTGTGCCTTGTCCCTCCTCGCCTTGAGCAACACCTTGTGGATCAAGGGAAATGGAGGGAAGGCATACAGAAGGCCCAGGCTCTGGGACCTTGAGAAGACCTCCCCCTGCAGTGTTCCCTGCTAAGGGGGAAGGGCACAGTACAGCCTTAGCTTTGCGTTCTCCCTGGAGGTAAACAGGTCCACCAGAGGTGTGCCCCACTGGGAGAACAGGCTGTGTACTACTTCTGAGTGGAGAGACCACTCGTGAGATGCCTCACCTACATGGCTAAGAGCATCCACCAGCTGGTTGGAAACACTGGCCAAATGGATGGTGAGGAGATCAGCCTCCAGGCTGCACACAAGGGTCCACATAGACAGTTTCTCTGCACAGAGGAAAGGAGTGCATCCTGCCCTGCTTGTTGAGGTAGAACATGGTCATGGTGTTGTCTGTCTGGACCTGAACCACCTGACCCTGAAGGTGAGGAGCAAAAGCAATCAGCACCAGTCGAACTGCCCTAAGCTCCAGCAGGCTGATGTGACACCGGGACTCCTTGGGGGTCCAGAGCCTGTGGACTCTGTGTTCCCCCAGGTGGGCACCCCAGCCCATGAAGGAGACATCGGTCATCAGGGACCATCGGCTCTGGGTAGACAAATGGGATATCTTCCTGTGGATGTTACAGGACTAATCACCACTGGAGAGTGTCCCACATCAGCTGGGTCAAAGTGACTGGCTGGTTGAAGTGGCCCCTGCGCTGAGACCATTGGCGTGCCAGCTCCCACTGCAGAGAGCACATTCTCCAGTGGGCCCAATGGACCACGCTGGTGCAAGCCACCATGCATCCCAGGAGGCACAGGAAGAAAAAATTACTTACCATAGTAATATTGTTTCTTCCGGGAATCTTACTGTATTCTGACATATGCAGTATGGTCTCACCATAGGACTGCCCCAGAGCCGAAATGGTTACTAGAACCTATGCTAATGATGGAATGCTGGGCTCGAGCTCAGTTTACAAACCACTGTCCCTGGAATACATCCTGCAACTGTCAGATTCTTATGGAGCGTGCATAATAAGCTATCTAAACTACACTAATAAAATGATTAACTAACTAACCCTTAAAAACAAACAACGTGTTTTATTCAAAAATTTGGACAACACCAAGACTCAAGTCACTAAAGCCCAATAAAGAAACACTCACAGGTTTCAGACATCATGGACAGCTGTGCTTCAGTGCCCATAGGTTCTAGCAGGGTGGGAGCTCAGAATACAGTAAGATTCCCTTGGAAGAAACAAGATTACTATTGTAATTTTTTCTTCAAACCCCAGGAAATCCTACTGCATTCTAACATATGTAGCCTACCCAAGCAGTGCCTTTGGAGGAGGGCAGATAACCTATTTAAGAAACAGGATCTGCAATACTGCTGTGCCAAATCTGGTTATCACTTCTTGCCTGGGTATCCAGGCTGTAGTGTTTGGTAAAAGTGTGAACTGTTTTCCAGGTAGCTGCTTTATACATTTCCAACAAAGGAACATCTCTTGCAGCTGCTATCCAGGTAGCTGTACACCTTGTAGAATGGGCCCTGAGGCCTACAGGGGGCTCTTTACCCACTTTGCTGTAGCAGAACTGAATACAGGGAACAATCCAATGGGCAACTGACCTCTTTGAGGCAGGTTTGCTCTTTCCCACTTCTCCATAAGTAAGGATGAGCTGAGTGCTATCCTACCTGTGTCCCTTTGTGTGATCCAAGTAGTTTCTTATAGCTCTCTTGACATCTAGGCTATGCAGTCTACTTTCCCCTGAACTGGAATGGTCAGTAAAAAAAAGACTGGCAAAGTGACAGACTGATTCAAGTGAAAGTCCGACACCACCTTGGGAAGAAACTTTCTCTCAGTCCTGAGAACTACTTGGTCCCTATGGACTGATGTGTAATCTGGCTCTGTGGACAATGCCTAGAGCTCACTAATCCTCCTGGCTGATGTGATGGCTACAAGAATCACTGTTTTCCATGTGACATAATTAAGCTGTGCTGAGGACATGGGCTCAAACGGTGGTTGCATTAACTGGCCAATGCATATATTGAGGTCCCATGCAGGAGTGGGTTCCCTGTGAGGGGGATACAAGTGCAGCAGGCCCTTGAAAAACTTTCTGAAAACCTGGTTAGCAGCCAGGGATGACCCTTTATCAGCTGAGAGGTAGGCAGAGACAACTGCTAGATGTACCTTGAGGGTGGAAGGCCTAAGGCCGAGAGAATGAAGGTGTGCCAGACATTCCACAACAACTGACAAACCAGCCTGGCAGCAGTCTATTTCTTTTTGCTGGCACCAAATGGAAAATCTCTTCCACTTAGAGGTGTAAGTCTTTCTGGTAGAGGGTTTTCTAGAAACTCTAAGGACCTCTAGCACCCCTTCAGAGAGAGAGGTGCAAGTCAGCATATTTTAAGTCCTCAAGACTCAAGCCCTGAGTCTGAGCGACTGGAGATTGGGGTAAAGGATCCTGCCCTGAGAGGAGGTCAATAGGTTGTGCCTCCTGGGTAGGGAGACTGGATTGGCTGCTGACAGGGTCAGAAGCAAAGAATACCACGGCTGCCTGGCCCAGTCTGGAGCAATGAGGATCATTGTTGCTGCTTGAGCCCTGAGCTTGTTCAGTACTCTGAGCAACAGGAGGAATAGAGGGAAGGTGCACAGAAACTTTCTTGTCCAAACCAGCAGCAGTGCATCCAGAGGGACTGTGCCCACTGCAGGAGGCCTGCAACAGAACTGTGGCAGCTGGTGATTGCCTGGGGTTGCAGAGGTCCACCTCTGGGGTGCCCCACCTTTGGAACACAACTTGCAGGATCTGTCTGTTTAGTGACCACTTGTGGTGATTCTGGTTGATCCTGCTGAGGGCATCTGCAAGGATGCAGTTCTTCCTGGGAGATGTACTGCTGAGAGGGAGATGCCCAGGGAATAAGCCAGATTCCAGATGTTCATGGCCTCTGTGCACGGGGGGACAACCTTGTGCCCCCTTGCTTGTTTATGTAGTACATTGTGGTTGTATTGTCTGTTCTGACTTGAACCACCTTGCCCTGCATCATTGAGGCAAAGGACTGAATGCCCAGGTAAACTGTCCTGAGTTCCAGCAGATTTATGTGAAGCAGAGACTCCTGCTGGAGCAAGGTACTGTGTGCGGTGTGCTCCCCAGGTGCACACCCCATCCTAGGAGGGAGGCATCCACTGTCAACACTGCTGATGGTGGCAGCTGAAGGAAAGGCACACCTTCCCTGAGGTTGTCCTTTTCCTGCCACCACTGCAGTACTTGTAGAAGGATTCCTGTGACTGGTACCATTTTTGACAGGGAATCTATTTTCTGAGAACTGAGAGATCTGAGATGAAACTGGATGTCTCTCATCTGGAACCTGGCATCTGCACTGTTGCTGTTGATGCAGCCACGTGCCCCAAAAGTTCAGAAAATGCCTTGCTGGTCTGAGGATATGCAGCTGGAAGGAGCTGTCCAACTTTACCAGGCTGTCTACCTTCCCCTGAGGGAGGAAGACTCTTCCTCTCATAGTGTCCAATTCCGTCCCTATGAATTCCAGGAGCTGAAATGGTGTCAGCACTGACTTTTTCTGGTTTACCATGAAGCCCAATGCCCACAAAGCATCTTGAGTGGTGGTCAGTGCATCTGACTTGCTGAAGTGCCTGGCCTACCACCAACCAGTTGTCCAAGTATGGGAAGACTAACTCCTTGCATCCTTCGGTGTGCTACCACTACTGCTAGGCACATGATAAATACCCTTGGAGCAGAAGTTAGCCCGAAAGGCATGGCTCTGAACTGGTAATGGCCTGATGGCAATCTGAACCTGAGGTATTTTCTGTGGGATTGCCCAATTTGATGTGGAAGTAAGCATCCTTTAAATCCAGAGATGCCAACCAATCTCTCTGCCTGAGTGTAGGGAGAATGGTAGCCAGAGTGACCATTTTGAACACTGGCTTTTATAGATGTTTGTTTAAATGTCTGCAATCCAGTATGGGTCGCCACTCCCCTGTTTTCTTTAGACTGAGGAAGTACCTTGAGTACAGACCCCTTCCCCTTTGGGCCAAGGGAAGAGGCTCTAACGCCTTGTCCTGAAGGAGTTCTGCTACTTCTGCCTCCAACAGAGCTGTTTCTGATAGGGTGGCAGGTCTGAAAACTCTTACCCTCAGTCTGGGTAAGACCTTAATACTGAGGGCAAGTCCCTGGCTCACTACTTCCAAGACTCACTTGTCTGTGGTAATGGATTACGAAGCCTGGAGATAGTGAGCCAGTCTGCCTACTACTGAAAGTGGGGAGGTGACTCTGGCAGACCCCTCAGGGGTCTGCTTTGCTTGTGCACTTGGCTGAGTGGTGGGGCAAGCACGGCTTCTGTCCCTTCTGCCTTTGAAGTACCCTCTCTGAGGTTAATAAGCTGGCAGGGCCTGAGTCTGGAAAAAAGGTCTGTAGTGGGTTCTACCCCTACCCCCTCTGCTTTGGTACTTCTGAGGTGTTGTTTCTTTTTTCTTGGCAGCAGCACTCTTGTAGGCCACTCGTCCATCTTCTTCATGTAAGCCTCTGTTTGCTTCCCAAAGAGGGATGTGGGCTCATAAGAAAAATTCAGGGCCTTTGTCTGGGTGTCCTGGGACATGTTAGTGGCCCTTATCCAAGCAAACTTCTGCAGGGACACTCAAGTTGCCATTTGCCTGGCTGCAATGTCATTGGCGATCAATGCCATCCGAAATTGGCATTTTGAAGCCTCTATTCCCCTTTCTGCAGCTTCAGCCAGGTCTGATGCCATGGGTGCAGGACAAGCCTTGGTAATCTCTAAAACTGTGTTCCAGAGACTTTTTTGATATCTGGAAACATAAGCCATGTAAGTGGCCTGTCTAATGGCCAAGGAAGAACCCAGGTAGGACTTCTTGGCCATAGAATCCATTTTTCTAGAGTTTTTATCAGGTGGGTGTGATGCTGCTTTATCACATGCAGCAGCTTGCACCACCCCTTCATGGCTGGGATGTCCAAAATGGAACTCAGCTCCAGCCTTAGCCACCCAGTACTTCCTTATCCATCCTCTTACCCACTGGTGGAATGGAGGTGGGGGTCTGCAAACTCCTAGTGGCTTGTCTCTTTAAGGATTTGTGGATGGGCAATAACAGCCTTTTAGTTTCTGGCATATCCATATAGTCTAGTTCCTCCTCCTCTTCCTCTGTAGATCTCTGAGTGGAGAGTTCAAGTGTCTGTGCCACTTGCTTCATAAAAGAAATGTGTGGAAAAATCTTCAGCTCCCTTGTCAGGGGAGCCAGGACTTTGAGGATCAGGGAACACATCCGGCTCAGGAGGCTCCCCAAAGTACTCCTCATCATCTTCATCGTCATCCTTACCCTCAACATAAACATCAGGATAATGTTCAAAAGAACCAGGAACCAAGGAGGAACCCAGAACCTGAACTGAGGGCTGTGAACTGGGTCGCTGAACTGGCACCACAGTATCGGTCTGCAGCACCTGGATAAGTCTAATAGTATTAGCCATCTCCTCAGCGGTAGGAACTGACGGGCTTGTCGGTTGCAGCTCCTTAACTGAGTGTTTCTCCTTTTTCTTCTTAGCAGAACTTACCAGTTCAGAGGCAGTATCTGCAGTTCGTTTTCTACCCAAGGAACCTTCACCCTGGTCAGAGGGCTGGTCTGCCGGTTTCTTGGGTTTCTCTTTAGTATGAGAAGGAGACAGTTTATCCGAGGCCGGATCAGTAACCTTATCAGACCTTTTTTTTCTCAGTCGGTTGAACTGCCTATCAAGCGTCGACTGAGAAAAGCTTTTACAGATTTCACAATCTGCTTTAAGGTGGTTAAACCCTAGGCAGAAAACACAAACCAAGTGAGGATCTGCTTTGGCAAATGATTCACCACACTCTGTACAATGTTGAAAACCCGTAGGACCAGTTCTTTTCTTGGGTAGTGACATAAAGAAAGGAAAAAAAAAAAAAAAAAAAACTAAAACTGGGTTTCTGTGAGTTAGATATCCACACTAGTGAACACATTTTTTTTTTTTTTTTTTGCGGTCTGTTCAGCGACCGATGAAAGAACCGAGAGTGACCCTGGTTTCTTTCCCAAATTAAATAAAATCAATTATACAATGGCAAGAAAATTTCCTGGACTCTGATTGGTCAATGTGTGCCTGAAACAGTGATGTTATTACACAATAACATCACTGTATTGATTTTTTTGGATGATTTTTATGAGCAGCTTTTTTTTTTTCCAGAAACAAAGATACACTGCCTCACTAAAAATCTACTAAAAACATTTTTATTTTTATTTTTTGTTTTCTATAACATCGAGCCATTGTATAATTGCAATAAGGCACTCCAAGGTGTGTGTTATTGTGTAATAACATCAATCCTGGGGTGGTGGAAGCACTCGGCTTCGCCTTGTGCTTCAACCCACCCCAGGAGTGATATTATTACACGATGATACACACCTTGTCGTGCCTTATTGCTCAAGTAACCAGCCCAGGGAAGTAGGTTTTTTCTTCATATGTATTTTCTGGGTTTTTGCAGGTTTTCTCCTGGCCCCTACTCCCATGTGTTCCCGACATAGAGCGTGCATGTGGAGGCAGGTGTGTGCATGCCATTCAGGATGCCCTTCCCTTCCAGTTACACTGCTGTCTGCCTGCACCGGCAACAAACCTCCACTCAGTGACGGTGGGACTATGGGTGGCCAACTCCACCCCTTACCTGGGAGAGGAAGGCCAACCCTCAATCCTGCTCCCCCTTCCCCCCATGTTGGCATCCCGGCAACCAGAGGTAATTTCCAAACCCGGGTCAACGGCATAGCATGAGGTGTGGTGTCCAGCGCCTCAACCCTCAGCGCCACCGGGCCGGCTTCAGGGAAGTAGTTTTAAAAGTAAATTTACCCTACAAAATATAAACAAACTTACTGGAATAACACTAAATCTAGACTAATCTACCTGTAAAACCAAGGACAGTGTTTTAAAAATGAACAAAAATAAAATGTACTTGAAAAAAACGAGAAAATAAAATCTTCAGGAAAGATGAAGGAGAGCTCTCCGAGGCGTCTTACTTAGGCAAGCGGAGTAAAGAATCTGATAGTTTCAGGATGTATTCCAGGGACAGTGGTTTGAAAACCGAGCTTGAGCCTAGCATTCTATCATTAGCATAGGTTCTATTAACCATTTTGACTCCAGGGCAGTCCTATGGTGAGATCATACGGCATATGTCAGAATACAGTAAGATTTCCTGGTGTTTGAAGCCCCGGGCAGGGCACAATTGTCCAACCTAAAATGATCAGGCAAAGAAGGAGACAGCCTCCACCCTGTCCGCCGGGAGCCGAGCCCTGGTCTGCAACAGCTCTGCTCTGCCCCGATGAAGTTGATCACTTTTGAGGGCATGAGTTCCAACTTGGCCTCATTTACCAGGAGGCCAAGAGAGCGATGCAGGTCTGGAGGGCCAGGTCCCTGGACCGCTCCACCTCCTGCCTGGAGGGACCTGTGACCAGCCATTCATCCAGGTATGGGTACATGAGGACCCCCTGGTGCCTCGGGTAAGCTGCCACCACTGCAATGCACTTGGTGAAGACCCTGGGGGCTGAGGACAGGCCAAATGGCATGGCCTGGAACTCATAGAAGGTTCCCTCTGCTCGAAATTGGAGAAACCGGCAGTATGATGGATGGATCACGATGTGAAATAACGCATCCTGTAGATCCAGTGAGCAGAACCATATGTTTTGCTCGAGAGATGGTATGATCTGAGACAGAGTTACCATCCTGAAGGTGCCGCGACCTAATGAACTTGTTCAGGTCGTGCAGATCTAAGATGGGGCATCAGCCCCCCCCCATCCGTTTTGGCACCAGGAAGTACCTGAAGACAAACCCTGGGTGTTCCGGAGGTCCTGCAACAGGGAGCCATGACTTTCTTGTGGAGGAGCTGGGTGATGTCGTCCCGAAGGGCCAACAGAATGCCTGCGGACATCATGTCCTCCCGTGGGGCACAGACTCAGTAAGGTGGGTACTGCTCGAATTCCAAAGGTAGACCCTGACCGACCACTTCGAGAACCCACCTGTCCATGGTGACAGCAGACCAGGCAGAAAGGAAGTGGCAGAGCTAGCCCCCCCCACAGGAGGACCCAGAGGTCATGTGACAGAGATGAGGGAGGCACCCCTCATCCCATCATTGGGCAAGCTTGGAGGCAGAGGAGGGCCCAGCTGAGGAGTCACTAGGGCCTAGTCCTCCTGGCTTGCGGATGACTGTGGCTACTGACTTTGGCCAAGGTTGCCAGGCCAGAGCCTGCTGCCCAACTTGGGGCTGGGCTGGTTTGGCCGCAGGAGTGGAGGTGGACTGTAAGGGCTTCTTTTCCTGCTATCTGGAGCCCTCGCGGTTCATCTGGGCCGACACAATGGAGTCCAAGGTGGCACTAGACTTCTCAATGCAGGTGAAGTGCCCCTCGACCCCGTGACTGAAAAGATCGGTGCCAAGGAAGGGGACATCAACCAGCTTGTGCTGGGTATCTGCTATGAAGGTCAAGATCCGCAGCCAAGCCCTGCGGCGCATGGCCACTGAGGCCATCACAGATTGGGTGCAGGAGTTGCCAATGTCCATGGCTGTCTGGAGCCATTGTTTGGCTACAGACTGGCCCTGGTCCCAGACCTGCTTGACCATAGTCTGGAGCTGGGAGATGAGAGAGAACCCCATTGAGAGTGCCCAACAGGGCATGGGAAAAATGGGCCATCAGGAGGGCTGAGCTCACCTGGCGGCGGCCAAGCAAAGAGGCAGTATAAACCTTTTTTGGCCGAATGGTCCAATTTCTTGGATTCTTTATCAGACAGCTTGTACATGTCTCCAACATTGCCGCAGCACCAAAACATAATCGGCCACCAAGCCCTCAGCCAAGGGATGTTCTGTGAACCCTGAAAGGGAGCCAGTGGGCACTGCATACTTGCGGGCTATCCTGGCCGACAGCACAGGGCAGGAGGTGGGATGTTGCTACAGCTCCAAGGCAGGGCCAAGGATAGCCTCTGCCACCAGGAAGGCTTCCACAGGGGAATCCCTCAGTCTAAAATCTCGGTAAGTGGGTACCGAGCCTCCTTCTGAACAGGTTCCATCTGGAGACCCATCGACTCCGAGATGAGGCAGAGAAGGCCCATAATAGAAGTAGGGCCCCCTCCATCGAAAGACCCCCTGCTGACTCTGTGTCCACCGGATGACAGTGTAAGGAGGAACCCTCCAACTCTGAAGAGTTGTCAAAGAGGGGTCAACTGCCTAAATCCCCACTGACCCTCGGTGGATGGTCCAGGGTGATGGTGACCAACAGCCAGTGGGGAAGACCCGAGGCTGGCCAAGCCTCCTTAGTCAAAGCGCAAGTCGTTGGCTGTTATGGGGGCGGCTCCACCAGAATTGGTGGAGAGGCTGGAGGGGGTCGAACTTGGACTGTTTTATGGGTCTGCTCTTGTGGAGGTGGAAAAGGCATTGGCCTCTGTGGTGAAAGCCAGGTGATGGCCGGGGTAGATGCCAGCATGGGCTTCTTCCCTGTGAACACCAGCTGTTGCCACACAAGGTCCTCGTAGTGTCAACGCAACTTGCGCTGAAGCCTCTCCTCACCCCAGGAGGACAAGGATGAAGAATAGCAGTGGCGTCGCTTGCCCGAGTGCTGAGAGCAGAAGCACTGACATCGATGTGAGCTGCTTGACCCACAGGATCGAGAATGGAACCTCGATCGTCGGGGGGATTGATGGCGGGCCTGAGGGGGCACATCCAGTTCCTGGTCTTCAACGAGAGGTGGTGGGTTATCGGACTGATCCATCCTTCCTTGAGTCTGAGTGAGGACCGGAATCCTCAACAAGGAGGTATCAGCCTCTTCAAGTGATAACTGGTTGACTGGCTTGAGAACAATCTCGGCCAGAAGATCGACCTACATCTCAGCCAACTGGCCCGATGGGGATACCGTGCAGCTGGCGGCCTGTGCCAAGGATTTGACCAAGGTTGGAACCTCCAGAGAAGCACTGGAATCGGGAGCCCAAGAGCATTTTCCTGATCCTGCAATTGATGGCGAGACCGTTTTTTGGACTCTTTTTTCGATTTCAACTTGTGTGTCGACGAGGGTCCCTGTCCATGAGTTGGAAGGGCCAGGCACAAATCCTTAAATGCCCCCGTAAAAGAAGCGCCCAAAGAGAGTGGCAAAAAGACTGAAGCCGAGGAGGACTGAGCTGTGATCTGGTCCACTACCTCCTCGAATGCCTCAAGTTGCTCAGTGGACCCCGCAGCTGCAGAGACCACCTGACGGGTGTCTTTAGATTTGACCGTCGGGTACCGATCGTTCAGATGCCTGAGAAGTAAGCAGGCGTGATGATCCTCCAAAATGGACTAGTGAAAAGTGTGGCAACACTTGCAGGCCTGGGGACTGTGCTTGTGGCCCAGGCAATTGATGCACAAGGTGTGCGGATCTGTCCGAGACATCCTCTGCCCATAAACCCATTTCCGGAACCCAGGAGTAGACTTTGCGTTGTCCATATCGACGGTGTGAAGAAAAAGCCTGAAGACAAAGTTTTTATTACGTTTTAAAGAAATCCGAAGATATAAGCAAAGGGCCTTCTCATCGTGGGAGTGGTAAGGATGGAACCTTCTTCCTCCAGCAGAAAGGAAGATCTGACCTCACGGGGCGGTGCCAAGGGAGTTACGACCCGGGTGGGAGAAGCCAGCTTGGAGACGTTCTGGCTGTACTTAAAGGGGAAAGAAAACTGCTAAAGTGTGGATAGAACACCATATCCACACCCCTAGACATAATGCTTTCCAGGAAAGAAAGCAAAGCTCGCAAGTCGCGGCTGGCTCAAAGGGAGACAGGGTCAATTTCTCCAAAACAAAATTCAAATCCCAAGCTGGGACAGTGGAATGGACTGGGGGTTTCAGGTGCAGGATGCCCCTCAAAAAAAATATGGGAAACATCCAGCTGAGCTACGATGTGGTTACCCACTGGCTCATGAAAGGCTGAGTTAGCCAAAAGGTGCACCTTGAGGGAGGAGTATTGGAGACCTGAGTCTGACAACGATAACAGGTAATCCAGAATCTGGTTCACTAGACAAGTGAAAGGGTCCAGATTATGCTTGCCAGCCCAGATGGCAAACCTCTTCCACTTCATGGTATAGGTGGCTCAAATAGGGGATTTCCAAGCAGCCACTAGAACAACCACTATGAGATTGGAAACCCCAAATCTTGCAATGGCAACGTTTTCGGGAGTCAAGCATGCAGATGGAGGGACACGAGGTTGGGATGAACCAAGGTCCTTTGAGCCTAATACGGACCAGAGGTTCCTCTGCTAGCTGCTGTAGCTAGTCCCTGGATGGGGCATTTAGGAGCCAATTGTCCAGATATGGGAATACGTACAGCCACTGCTGCTAAGCACTTGGTAAAGACCCAGGACGTAGAGGACAAGCAAAAGGGCAACACTTTGAATTGATAATGCTCACCCTGGAAAAGAAACTGGAGGAATCTCCTGTGAGGAGAAAATACAGAGATGTGCAGGTAAGCATCCTGCATGTCCAGAGAACATAGCTAGTCACCCTGCTTGAGAGGGAGCGTGAGGTCTGGCATTTTGTACTGGACATACAGACTGAGGTCCTTGAGGTCTAAAATGGGCCTCAGATCTTCGGTTTTCTTGGGAGCCAGGAAGAACCTGGAACATAACCCTTTGTTTCTCTGGTGCCTTGGCACTGGCTTGATGGCCTGTTTGTGCAGAAGGGACTGTACCTCCTCCCGGAGAACAGACAGGTGGGTCAGGGGGGTAGTCTTTGGAGGTTGCTCGACGAGCTCCAGGGTGTGACCCCTTTCTATTATTTGAAGAATCCAGGCATCTGATGAGATGGCTCTACACTGATTGAGAGAGAGGGAGGACAGACCTCTGACCACCACCTCTTGGTCGGGGACCGGAAGAGGAGGGTCTAGCATGGAGTCCAGTGGAGGCACATCAAGCCGCTGGGGATGACCCGTCACCTCAAGGATACATGGCCGCAGCGCCAGCAGTGGAGGGAGCAAGGCGGCAGAGGCTCTGCATTTGCCATGAGACCGGTGGGCTGCTCCCAGCCTGTTGGACCCCTTACAAGGGCGCTGCCTGCTCTTGGGTTGAGTATGATGGAGCAAATGGACAGATTTGATAGCCCTACCAGAGGACTGCAAATCATTAATGATATCCTGGACATCTGGTCCAAATAGTTTTGAGTCATTGAAGGGGGCATTCAGCACCATCTGGTGGACAACTGCAGTGAAGCCTGACCCTGAGCCAGGAGTGCCTACAGAGGCAAATGTCTGTGGCAGCAGCCCTGGCAATAGTATCTGAAATATCACAGAGGGCCCACAAGAGGTGCTAGCTAACATCCTCAACAGTTTGGAAACATTTTAGACTCTCCTGCTTCTGGGTACCATCTGGAATGTCCTGGGCAGCTGCCTTACTTGTCTTCCAGTTTGTATTCTGAAATGTCATCATGTGGAAAAGGTAGTTGGCAATCCTCAGCCCAAGGGTGGAGGAGGCATAAACCATTTAGCCCCAGAGATCAATTCTACGTGACTCTTCGTTGGGAAGGAGGGAACTAAGGTGCTTGGGCACCTTAGACCTGTCATAAGCTGCCTTTGTGCCCACTGAATCTGTTTCAGGCTGGGCAACATAATATGGAAAACCCTGAGGGGCATGGCTGACACCATGTCAGGCGTATGCCAGGCTGCCGTAGCAGCATTTCTCAAAGCAGGCAAAACAGGAGGAATGATCTTGGGAGGAGATTCAGGTACCTCCAGAAAGTCCACCAGATCTTTCCTGGTGGCATCCTCCTCTTCAATATGAAAACCCATGGCTGAGGACAACTGCTTTATAATACTGAGAAGATATGGTCCTCTGGAGGAGACCTAGGGGTGTGTTTGACAGAGTCCTTACTCACTGAAGAAGCAGTGGATCTGTCTGAGGAGAGGGGGGTCTTCTTCCTCTTTATCTGGAAGAATAAGATCAGGATGGTACTCCTTCTTGATATCAACCTGTTCTAGTTTTAGGTCTGATGACTGAGGTGCCAACAATGGCCTGCAGGGGGTAGCTCATGAAGGCCGAGTTATTGACGATGATGGAGCCGTCGACAGCGCATGCGATGTAGGCCTATATGCTGCTAACTGGTGGACTATCACGGAAGTAAATTCAGTCAAAAATTTTACTGAGGTTGATGACAGTAAAAGACTTAGTTAACTGGGGGGGGGTTAGATAGTGCAGGAAGCCTGTAGCCTGAGGGCATGAGGAAGCATCAGGCCTAGACTGGAGGGCCGTCCACAGCGATCCCATTGTTGACAAAGAATGGGACGAAGACTGGCCGCCCTGAACATTGGGCAAGGGCGCTGTCGGTGTGGGTCTGGAAAGGATAGAGACCTGGACAGCAGATTTGTGCTTCGTTGCAGCTGCAGCCAACAAAGAACTCCCGGACAAGGAGGAAGAGGCCGTTGGGGAGCGGGACCACCACCGGGGGGGGGGGGAGTGGTCCCAATCAAGGTCGTTTTTATGACTTTTCCTCTGAAGACTTGTCTTGGGCCTTGGCGACCTGGGAGCTTGACAACCCTGTCGGCAACTGGGAAGCAGGGACCCCAGAAGACCACTGCCCAGAACTGGCTACTTGATGCTATATGAGGAAATTATTAAGTGCCTTTTTGCATCGCTTGAGGGTTGTTTGGTTAAACATCTGGCAGAGCTTATAGCCGGAGACTTCATGGTCAGGCCCAAGACAGCAGACAGTGAGAGAGTGTTCGCCTGTAGGGGCAATCTTCTTTCCGCAATGAAAGAAGAGAGAAGTTGAAGAATTAACTCTTGACATAAACTAAAGGAATCTCTTTAGAAAAGAGATTCTAAAATAGTATAAAAAAAAGCAATAGGCAAAAAATGGAGCAACACTGCATCAGAGCTTCCATGGAGACCCATATGAATGAGTCAATGGCAGGAAAGAACTGAGAAGGAAACGGGGCCACCCACACTTTATAGGGTTGGTGACGTTGGCAAATGTCATTGGTGTGGGTGGCCCCAGCTGTACTGCTGAAAATCTTCGGTGTGGATCCTGTTTCACAGACGGTGAAGTTCCTATGGTGTGACCTGATGACTGATACCCCTGAAGAAGATCCATATCTGGAGTGCCCACCTTCTGAATACTGAGTCCAGGACCTGTTTGTTTAGGGACCAATCGTGACGGCCCTGGATGATTTTGCTGAGAGAGTCTGCCAGAACATTGTCCTTCCTTGGCAGGTGGATTGCGGACAGACACCTGCAGAGAATAGGTTAGGTTCCACACTTTCATGGCTTCTGTAACCAGCAAGTTCGACCTGGTGCCTCCCTGCTTTCTGATGTAGTACATGGTGGTAGTGTTGTCTGTCCTGATCTGTACCACCTTGCCCTTGACCTGAGGGGCAATTGCCTGCAGGGCCAGGAAAGCTGCCCTAAGCTCCAGCAGGTTGATATGCAGAAGTGACTCCTTTTTTTTTAATATTCTTTTTCTGGCTCCGCTTGGACCCCGGAGAACTCTCTGGGGCATCTGTACACCCTCAGTTCTACCTCTGAGCCTGAAACCCCCCCAGCATCCTGCCACCAGCCCGGCTATCCCCTCAGCTCTGAGCCCTCCTGAGGTGGGGACGCTCTATCCATCCAGGGTGCTCTATCTTGCAATTCAGGCTGGGCTTGGCCCAGGAGCTGGGTGGGTCCGGCTGGTAGAGTGTGGTCGAGGCGGCAGTGCTGTCGCCTATCTCCAGGAGCAGGGATTTTCTTTGCTGCATTGATCCTTCCCCTCCATCCCCCCGGCACAATTCGGTTGTGCAATGGCGCCAGGCACGCCCACTGCAGCTCTGCCTCCCCTCCAGCAAGCCCTGCCTCCGGTAGCCACCAGGGGCTGCTGCGGTGCCAGGCATGAGCCTGGATCCCCTCCAAGAGAGGAGAGCAGTCCTCCGAATTCTCGATCCTCTCTTTCCCCTGCCGACTCCCCACAACCCAGGCTCGTTCCCGAACCCAGGTCGCCGGTGTGGTGCGATGTGTGGCGTCCAGTGCCTAAACTCTTGGCACCACCGGGCCGGCACAGAAGTGACTCCCAAGGGGACCAGGCGCCACCAGGGTCCCAGATAAGATTTTTTGGCATGAGTACTGTGCTCCTCATTTTGAAAGTAAGGTGGGTAAATCCAAATTCAGATTCGTACAAATGTCTGGACAGTGTGGAGTGGAGTAAGGAGTACATTTATAAACACAATGTAGTTTTTTTTTTTTCCATACAAGAATTGATCCGGTGCCAACAATGCTCCAGATAATGTTGGAAGGTAGGAATAATTTACTCACTAGTTTTAAAATATAGTGAACAAAATCAAACCAGGATGTGTAAGAGTGCTGCAAATCTGGAAAAAAATGCTCCTTTTGAATCACCAGTTATGGTATAAAGCACTGTTCTGTGGAATGTGGAGCATTTACAAATGGATGAGTATTTGTACTCATTAAAAAAATTTTCTGAAGAGCATTTCCTAAAATGAGGTGAGTAAAGTAGGTTGTTACTCACCTCATCTGCAGCCCTGGGTGCCACTTACTGTCAATTCACCTAGGTGTGCCCCCACCTGAGGAGGGAGACATCTGTGGTGAGGATGACCGAGGGAGCCTCTTGGCAGAAGGGCATCCCCACCCTGAGATTGCCTCTGTCCTACCACCATTGTAGGGCCTTCAGGAATGGCTTTGTGACTGGCACTAATCTGGACACAGGATCTCTCCTCTGGGACCAAAGGGACCTAAGATGAAAATGAATATCCCTTATTTGGTATCTGGCTCCTGGGGCCACAGCTGTGACAGCTGCTACGTGGCCCAGGAGCTGCAGGAAGTATCTTGCTGGACTGGGTCTGTTGAGTCTGAAAGAGCCTGCTAGCTCCAGAATGTTGTGCACCCTGTCCTGTGGAAGGAAAACCTTCCCTTGCAGTGTGTCTAGTTCTGCTCCTTTGAATTCCAGGATCTGGACAGGTTCCAGCTCGGACTTTTGGGCATTTAGCAGGAACCCCAGAGACTCCAGGATGCCCTGTGTGAGGGCCAGAGAGTCCCTGGTATGGCGGGGAGACTGTCCCATGAGTTGCCAGTCATCTAGGGAAGGGAAGAAAAAATTACTTACTGTAGTAATCTTGTTTCTTCCCGGGGATCCCTCAGTATGCTTAAACTATTGCAGTCAGCCTCCTGTGTTGAAATGCCCGAAGAGAATGGAAGGTATGTAAATGATGGAACCCTCATTGGCTCGTCCCAATTTCAAACTGCTGCCCCTACTAACTGCTGCGTTTTGAGAAATGTTCAGACTCATGGTGAAGCCTAACAGGGTGAATCCTCTGACTAGCTTATCTAAAAAAAAAAAAAAAAATTCCACATTAAAAAAAAAAAAAAACATGGTCTCTGTAAGAAGGTACAAAGAAGACAGTACAGACTGGTTCAAAACTCAAGTGACCAGAAAAAGTACAGAACACTTCGAGACCAGCAGTGATGAAGAATTAAAAAACATTTTTCCTGGTTCTGGAAGGGGAGGCAGGGTGGGATTCATGAAAGAAGCAAGATTACTATGGTAATTTTTTCTTCAAACCCCAGGAATTCCTCAGTATGCTTAAACTATTGCAGACTGCCAAGCAGTACTTTTGGAGGTTGGGTACAGAACCTATTTAGGGAAAAGGTTCTGCAGGACTGCAGTGCCAACTTGGCACCACTTCTGGACTGTATGTCCAAGCAGTAGTGCTTGGTGAAAGTGTGAAGTTTTTCATGTAGCTGATTTGCAAATCTCCGGTGAGGGGATGTCCCTTGCTGCAGCTACTGATGCAGCTGTACCCTGGGTAGAATGTGCCCCGAGATCCAAGGGAGGCTGTTTGCCAACTTTACTGTAGCAGAACTGAATACAGACCACTATCCAGTGTGTAATAATTCTCTTGGAAGCTGGTTTACCTTTACCCACTTCCCCATAGGTGAGGAACAGCTGAGTGTACTCTGGCCTGGAAGCCTTGATCCGGTCAAGGTAATGGCTGAGTGCCCTCTTGACATCCTGGCTATGTAAAGTACAGTTATGTAAGAACTTACCGTAACAGTAGATCTTCGAGAGAGGCTCTTGCAGTAGGTAATTACATATAGGACTGACGCCGGCCGGCGGCAGGACCACACGGAAAAAATTTCTAGCTAGCAGTCCCTGGCGAGGGACCGCCCCCACGTCAGGTGACCGGCGTCATACGACGTTGGTATAAAGGGGCAGTCCCAGACGCCCACCTTCCAGTTCTTTCCCACCACAGGCCCGGAAGGCCCGGACGAGAGACGAGCAGATGTTTCCATTCCTGGAAAGAGAGCTGAAAAAGCCTAGGGGGATGGACGGTGTGAAGGTATTACCTACTGCAAGAGCCTCTCTCGAAGATCTACTGTTACGGTAAGTTCTTACGTAACTGTACTATCTTACTTTGAGAGGGCTCTTGCAGTAGGTAATTACATATAGGACTGAATCCCAAGCAGTCTGGAATAAATAATAGGCACCGGGAGGAGGAAACTACTCCAAAAAATAGCAGTAGCCTTGAAGGCCTCAAGACAGGAGGCCTTGCAAAACAGCTAGCCTGAAGCCTGCTCTACGGCGAGAGGCAATGTTCAAACTGTAGTGTTTCGTAAAGCTATGGACGGAGGTCCAGGTGGCGGCAGCGCAGATGTCTGCCGCAGACACATTCTTGAAACAAGCCACAGAGGCCGCTACTCCTCGTGTGGTGTGACCTCTGACCTGACCCGGAAGGGTCTTGTTGTACTTGTCATAACAGAAAGTGATGCAATGAGCCAACCACTTCGACAGACATTGCTTGGAAACAGCATTGCCTTCCCTTTTATGAGTAAAAGAGACGAACAACTGATCAGTCTTTCTGAGATCCTTCGTCCTGTCGGTGTAGTATATCAGAATCCGGTGAACATCCATGGTATGGAGTAAATATTCCCCCTGATTAGATTACTGCGTAAAAAAGGCAGGTAGCTCTATGGACTGATTTAAGGTAGACTCAGCTACCACTTTGGGAAGAAACTTAGGATTCGTGCGAAGAGCAACTTGTTCTTTGTGAAAAATCAAATAGGGGATTTTACACATAAGGGCCTGGAGCTCGGAAATTCTTCGAGCTAAAGTAATGGCCACCAAGAAGAGCGTCTTCCATGAAAGAAACTTCAGATCTGCAGGAGCAGCAGGTTCGAAGGGAGGGACAGTAAGTTTCTCGAGAACAAAATTCAAGTCCCAAGGGGGGCAGGGGTACGGATGGGGGGCCTTAGATAAAGGACCCCTCTGAGAAAGGTCTTAGAGACCTCCAGTTGAGTGAAAGCTTTATCTGCGAAGGGAACATGGTAGGCTGAAATAGCAGCCATGTGAACCTTCAGGGAGGAGTGGCTGAGACCCAGGTCGAAGAGATGACGTAAGTACTCCAGCAAAACAGCCACTGAACAGGAGAAAGGCTCCACGTTCCTAGAGGCTGCCCAAATAGAGAATCTCTTCCACTTCATGGCATAAGTGGACCTGGTGGAGGGTTTTCTAGCCTCCTCCAAAATCTCCGCCACTTTTGGAGAGATGCCAAAATGGGATTGGGCTAGGTCTGCAGGAGCCACGCATGAAGTGCAAGGGATTTGAGATCTGGCTGGACCAGGGTCCCCTGATCCTGGGTCAGACAACCTCGAGATAAAGGGAGAGGAAGAGGAGGAACCTCTGAGTATTGTTGTAGAAGAGAGAACCAGATTTGCCTGGGCCAGAAAGGAGTGATCAGAATCATTCTCGCTCCTTCTGTGGTTAGTTTCTGCAAAACTCGTGGGATCAGAGGAATTGGGGGAAAAGCATAGACGAATCTGTCCTTCCAGTATAGAGACAGAGCGTCACTCCAGAAAGCACTTGGCTTTGGAACAAGCGAGCAAAAGTTGGGAAGTTTTGTGTTTTGAGGGGAGGCGAAGAGGTCTACCTGCAGAGTCCCCCAAAGCTGAAAGATATCGTCGAGCACCCTTTGATCCAATTCCCACTTGTGTGCCCGGGCAGAGGAGCGGCTTAGCTTGTCTGCCAGGGTGTTGTCGACTCCTGGAACATGAATCGCCGTGAGGTGAAGGTTGTGATGAGTCGCCCAATCCCAAACCCTCATTGCTTCCCTGCATAGAGAGTAGGAACGAGTTCCTCCCTGCTTGTTGATGTACCACACCATGCACATGTTGTCCGTCTGGATGGCTAGGTGGCCAGGAAGAATGTATTGGTGAAGGGCTTGGAGAGCGTATAGCACAGCTCGAAGCTCAAGCATGTTGATGTGGAGAGCTAGTTCCAGTCTGGACCATAAGCCCTGGGTCCAATGAGGGCCCAGATGGGCTCCCCAACCTTCGCCTGATGCGTCTGTGGTCAGAGTCTAGGAGGGGGGAGGATGAAAGAAGGGAACCCCCCGAAACAGGTTCTCTCGAACCATCCACCATTGCAAGTCCCGTGCCATTGGCGAGGAGATCAGAACTAGTTGATCTAGGTCATCTACAAGTTGATCCCACTGGGAGCGAAGAGTCCACTGAGAGATCCTCATGTGGAGTCGAGCTCAGGGGACCGTCGGAATAGCAGATGCCATGAACCCCAGAAGACGGAGGACCGACCTCGCCGGAACCCTCCTGCTTTCTAATAGCAGGGAAATCTGGGATTGAAGAGAGGCCACCCTGTCTGGAGGCAGAAAGGCCTTGCTCACCGTCGTATCGAGGACAACCCCGATGAACTGTAGCCTCTGGGAGGAGTCCAGATGGGACTTGGAATGGTTGATGGTAATACCCAGGCCAGTGAAAACCTGCTGGGTGAGGGAGAGAAAATGCAGGAGTTCCTCCCTGGACGAGGCCGCCAGGAGCCAGTCGTCCAGGTAAGGGAACACCTGTACTCCCATTGTATGCAAGTGGGCTGCTACCACAGCCAGGCATTTGGTAAATACTTGGGGTACCGAGGAAAGACCAAAGGGGAGCGCCCGGAATTAGTAGTGGTCCCCCTGAAACACAAAACGAAGATACTTGCAGTGACAAAGGCGAATGGGAATGTGCAGATAGGCATCCTGCATATCTAGCGCACAAAGCCACTGACCCGGCCAAAGAAGGGGCAGAAGGTTCTGCAGAGAGAGCATCCTGAACCTTTTGTATTCCACATAAACGTTCAAGGAGCTGAGATCTAGAATGGGTCTGAGATCTCCCGTCTTCTTTGGGACCACGAAGAAATGAGAATAGTAACCCGTCCCTCGAAGATGAAGGGGCACGGATTCTATCGCCTGCTTCACGAGAAGGGCCGAGATTTCTTCCTGGACCAAGGGAAGATGGTCTCTGGAGTATGACGACTTCGGAGGAGGGTGGCGGGGGGGTTTCTGAAGAAACTCAATGGAGTGCCCTTCCGCTATAAGCTGGAGCACCCAAGAATCCATGGTTATCCTCTCCCAACCTGGAAGGTGGAGGGAAAATCTCCCTCCTACCGGTTCCTCCAGTGAATCCGCAGGTGGTGGGAGAGGGAAGGAGTCAGGTGGTGTGGGGCAGCGCCACAGCTGAGGCACCCGCTGCTTTTTTGGATGAAGGGGGCCTGGCAGCTGCGGGGGCCCGACGTTTAGTGGCCCCCCTTCCTTGAGGTTTAAACATGGCCGAGTCAGTCTGCGAAAGGACAGCGCTGCTGGGAATGGGGACGGTACATGGAATCCACGGATTTCAGGGCCATCCCCTTCTCTTGCAAGTCGGTGATGATGTCTTTGACATCACCCCCGAAAAGCACCGACCCCTGAAAGGTGCCTCTTGAATGGCAGATTGCACCTCTGGGACCAAACCTGACACGCGGAGCCAGGCATGATGCCGTAGACTTACGGCGAAAGCGGAGCTCCGTCCGGCAGTGTCCACTGCATCATATGTCGCCCGTAAAATGTGGTGACTGGCCGAACGAGCAGAACGGATGAGGTCTGCTAGCTCCTGTTTGGCTTGAGAGTCAGGTAAGGAGTCTAGCTTAGATTCCACCTGGGTAAGGATGGCCTTCTGGTATCCCCCATATGGGCGACATAATTCAGGGCCCAAATTCCCGGTGTGGAAGAGGCGTAAATCTTTCTTCTATACTGGTCCAGGAGGCGAGATTCCTTATCCGGAGGAGACGAGCTCAGATATTTTGGATGTGCCGACCAGCCGTGAACGGCGCTAATCACAACTGAATCGGCACGAGGGTGAGAGTCAAGATAGTCTACGCCCTCGGGAGCCTGGTATAGGCTGTTGGACTTCCTGGGAAGTGGGGCTAATGCTGACGGTTGTTTCCAAATCGTGGTAACAAGGTGGGCATGAGGCTCGATCCAGGGTGGCACTAGAGTTGGAGCTGTCACGGGCAGGTCCAGATGCTCGGCGAGTTTCAGACACTGGGGATCTGGTTCCAAGGAGTGCCACTGGTGAATTTCCTGGATTTTTCTAAGCAACTCCATGAAGGAAGGATCCTCCTCCGGAGACTTCAGAGGGGTCCTCGGCCAGGACTTAGACGGAGAGCGGGGCTCGTCATCTCTCTCGGAACATCCTTTGGAAGAATCCGAGGAATCTGAGAGGGAAGAAGAAGCAGAAGAAGAATAAGACTCCCTCACACGACTAGGGGGAGGAACGGGTTCCTTGGGTGGTACCCGGGAACGTGTATCTTGCCCCTCTCTGGATCCAGAGGGAAGAGCCCTGGAGTCTGGAGGCAGTGAGGGAGTGTATCACCTCAGACATACGGGAGCCGGGGGTGGCACCATCGTCGTAAGGCAGCTCTCCACTTCCTTGGTGAGCTGAGCCTTGGCCTCGGCCCACCAAAAAGCAAGAGTCTCCTGCAGATCCACTGGTGGCCGGGGGTGGAGGTGGAGAGGAGGGGGAAAAGTGTATCGGGTTGTACCTGTAAGGTGAGTATCCATAACCCGGCTGTGGGAAACCCGGCATCGGGTAATGTGGTGTTGGGTACTGCGGCGTCGGAGGAACCGTCGTCGGGTACTGCGGTGCTGAATACTGCGGTCCCGGGTACGACGGCGTAGGATAAGATGGCAGGTACCCAGGAGCCAGGGAAGCTGCCGGAGCAGACGGCCCAGTCGGCGGCCCCACGGGTGGATCCACATTAATGGGCCTGGGGGGCGGAAGGCCCCACGGAAGGGGAACATCCCCTGCCGGTGTCGGCGGTGCCGACGTCTGGGGAGCCGATGTCAGATCCGGTTCCATCGGAGGAGGGACTGACGGAGGTGGAAGATCCCCCGCGTCGCCCGGGGAAGGAGGAGAGAAATCCCCGGGGTCAGGCTGAGGTGACTCGGGCCCCCCTGACGGCAGTGAAGGCTGCGGGGAACCGGGTATGACGGACGGGAGGGAGTCCGTCGTCTGTTCCATCGCCCGGCGTGTGTCGGAGAAGCAGACGTGCGACTTAGGGGCAAGATCCCAGCGGGCGCTGGAGGAGCCGGCGTCCGGCTTACGGGAGCCCTCACCGGAGGCGGGCCGAGGGGAAGGTGCGGCCCAGTCCGATGGGGAAGTGGTCGTGCGCCGCCCCGAAGTGTCGGGCGTCTTATCGACCCTCTCCACGCAGACATCAGAGGAGCCGACGTCTGACTTAGAGGAGTCGCCCATGCCAGTAGGCCGCAAATCTGCGGCTGAACCGGGGGCAGAGGCCTCCATTTGCCCGGAGGCACCCGCAAGGCCTGAGTGCGAGCCAGACGGGTGGGCCGATGCCTCCTCCCAACCCTTGGAGGCTGCCGTCAAACGATCCCCTGGAGGGGATGTTACCTGGACCGTGACTCCAGCGGGAGACGCGGTAGAGGAGGACTTCTCCCAGTGCCTCTCCTTGTCCTTCTTTTTCTGATGTCCTTCCGGGGAAGTGGACACCTGCCTCAACTTTTTCAACTCTTTCTCCATAGAAGACATCTGTTTCTTGAGGAGATGGGCTTCCAGGGACTGTTGGCGCCGTTTATGGGTAGCCGCGTTGAAGTTGAGGCAATGCTGGCACTGTCGACCCGGGTGATCAGGGCCTAGGCAGAAGAGCACAGGGAATGGCCGTCCTTGTGGCAGTTGGCGCCCAACGAGTCACACTTGTTTTGTGCTCGGAGGTGTGAGGGCGACATACACCGACGATGTACCTGACGATTGTAAAAAGAATAACTAATTTTCGGTAAAAAAAACGACGAAAGACAGGGCTGACAAAGCATGAACTTTACCTCGAGGCGCTGCGCGAGCTAACAGCGGGAAAGAACTGGAAGGCGGGCGCTTTGGGACCGCCCCCTTTATACCGACATCGTATGACGCCGTCACCTGATCGTAGCGTCTCGCCAGGGACCTGCTAGCTAGAAATTTTCCGGGGGTCCTGCCGCCGGCCGTCATCAGTCCTATACGTAATTACCTACTGCAAGAGCCCTCTCGAAGTAAGATCTTCCGTTCACCTGAACTGGAGTTGACAGTGAAAAAACTGGCAGTGTTATGGACGGATTCATATGAAAGTCTGAAACCACCTTTGAGTAAGTTCCTATCATTCCTGAGCACCACCTTATCTCTGTGGAAGGAGATGTAATTCACATCTGTGCGCAGGGCCTGTAGCTCACTTGCTTGCCTAGCTGAAGTAATGGCTACCAGGTAACGTATTTTAGGTCTGCAGTTGCCATAGGTTCAAAGGGGATTCCATGAGCCTGACAATACAAATGTTTAGGTTACAAGTTGGAACTGGCTCCCTAAGGGGAGGGTGAAGATGAAGGAGTCCTATAAAGAACTTCCTGAAGACAGGGTGAGGTGCTATAGACATGTTCTTAACAGCTTAAATATATTCTGAAATTACAGCTAGGTGTACCTTCAAGGTAGAAGGCCTAAGGCCAAATGAGTGGAAATGGGTCAGGTAATCCAGAAGGATAGGTAAACCCACCCAAGAGAGACTAACACTTCTGTGCCCACACTAAATTGAAAACTTCTTCCATTTGGAAGCATACGTTTTCCTGGATGAGGGTTTCCGAGAAATCCTGAGGAAAATCATTACCCAAGGGCACTACCAATGTTGGTGGGCAGGTGGTTGGGCAGCCCTGGAAGCTCATTCAACTCGAGCGGTGTTATGTAATGCCAGGTACATTAAAAACAAGACTGCAATTATTACAGATCTTGTGGGAGTGGTGGACCTGGCTTGCATCACCGAGACCTGGCTGTATGAGAACTCTGGTCCTATATTGGAGGCTGCAACTCCAGCCGGGTACTCAGTGTTTCACTGCTCAAGACTGGATTATGGAGGGGAGATGGGGATTGTGGTCTGTTTCAAGACTGAACTGGGCCTCACAAGTGTACTAACTGAGGAGACGGAGTCATTTGAGTGTACCATGGTAGCAGGTGTAGGTTGTAGGGTCGCCCTCATCTACCGACCACCCGGGGATGAGCAGCGGTTCCTTCAGGAAGTAGCAGACTTCGTCAGCGACATGGCATTTGAGTCACCCAGATTGATGGTTCTGGGTGACTTTAACGCCTGGGTCAATGATGAAATCTCGCAATTTGGACAGCACTTCCTCCAGTTAATGACATCTCTGGGCCTTACACAGATAGTTTCCACAGCTACCTATAAACATGGTCACTCTCTTGACTTTGTCTTTCTCCTGGGGATAGAAGCCTCAGATCTAGGGGTGGAACCAGTCAGATAGTCCGATCATTACACCGTGGGGTTTCAGTTTCTGTGCCCCCCTTCGCAGGCCAACCCCTGTGGAGATGGTGAGGTATCACCCTTTATGAGATGTTAGCTCTGAAGGTCTGGCGGTGGTGCTAGACCTATTGATCCTTCCATTGGCAAACAGTGATCCAGAGGCCCTAGCGATGGCCTGTAACATGGCTGTTTCTACAGCCCTGGATGTCATTGCTCCTGTCCGCATTTGTCCTCTCTCCCTTCGCCCTCGGTCCCCTTGGTTTGATGGGACTTTGAGGGAGATGTGGCGATTAGGACGAAGGTTAGAACGTTGCTGGCAGAAATCCACCCTGGATGCCGACCACATTAGACTGATGGACCATTATCAAGCCTATCAATCTGCAATCACTCGTAAGAAGGCAGAGTTCCTGTCTGAGGAAATTGTAGTTGCTCAGAATTGACCAGCTCAGCTTTTTTGAACCGTGGACAGACTGTGCAACCCAGCCCATCTACAGGTTCAAAAAGCCTTTTCGCAAGTAGAGTGCGATGAGCTCGCTCGATTTTTTGCAACTAAGGTGGTTGACATCAGAGCGGCGCTCCAGTCAGTACACTCTATGGGCATTGCTTTGGACCAGCACTTGGCCACTGTCCCTCAGCCTTCCTGTAGTACCTTCGGCCGGCCAGAGTTCATGAATGTCATGCGTATTGTCCAGGGTATGCACCCTACATGCTGTAGTTTGGATCAGGGACCAACTTCCCTGCTTATGGGTTGTATTGACATCATTGGTCTGGTCGTTGCACAGATAGTCTGGTGCTCCTTGGAAACAGGTGAGTTTCCTAGCTCTCAGAAGGAGGCAGTGGTAACACCCCTCCTGAAGAAAGCTTCTTTGGACCCAGACTGCCATGCAAACTATAGAGCAATCTCAAACATCCCCATTTTAGGGAAGGTGATTGAAAGAGTAGTGGCTGCACAACTGGAGAACCATTTGACCATCCATGACATCTATGAACCTCTCCAATCCAGTTTCCAAAAGAGTCATAGTATTGAGATGGCTCTGGTTCAGGTGCTCAATGATCTCCTGATGGCAAGAGATTGGAAAAACCATTCCATCTTGGTTCTTCTAGATCTCTCATCAACATCTGACACTGTGGATCATGGGGTCCTGCTTGGTTGCCTGAGGTTCATATGTGGCCTGTCAGGTACAATCCTCAGGTGGTTTAGATCTTTCCTCACCGGAAGAACTCAGAGGGCGGTGTCGGGGGTTCATTCCTCAGACCCAGTTCCTCTGTCATTAGGGGTTCCTCAGGGATTGGTGTTGTTCCTCATGTTGTTCGCAGTGTACATGCTGCCCCTCAGAGACATTGTACAAAGGTATGGGCTGAGGTTTCACTGCTATGCTGATGATACCCAGCTCTACCTTTCTTTTGCACCTGACCAGGACAGAGCTCTCTCAGTCTTTAACAACTGCCTCGCAGAAATCCAGGATTGGATGGATTCAAACTGGTTGAGGATGAACTCAGAAAAGACCGAGGTGCTGGTTGTGTACCTGAGGCACAGGATAGGGGGATTGGGGGCAGGTTCACCCTCAGGACTTTTTCTTGGGGGCCTATCACTCCTGACCTCTGAACAGGTACGAAACTTGGAGTTAAGTTTTGACGAAGGGCTGACACTATGTTCGCAGGTGTCAGCTGTCGTCAAGCCCTCTTTCTACCATCTGAGGTATATCTCCAGGGTCAAGCATCTTGTTCCATCTGGCGATCTTCCCACGTTGGTCCACACCTTTGTGTCCTCGCGCCTGGATTACTGCAACTCCCTTTACCTGGAGCTACCTGGGGTAGAAATCCGGTGCTTGCAGCTGGTGCAGAATGCAGCAGCCTGGCTTTTGACGGGAACCTCTCAGTTCTGTCATATTTCCCCAGTGCTGTGCGGACTGCATTGGCTGCTGGTATAGTGGTGGATCACCTTTAAAGTCAGTCTTCTGACTTATAAAGCCCTACATGGACAGGGCCCGGACTACTTGAAAGCACTTCTCGTATCTTACTGCCCAGGGCGATCACTCCACTCAGCTGATGAGGGGTTGCTGGAGATTCCAAGGGTGTGTTTAAAATCTTCTGGGGCCCGGGCATTTATGGATGCAGCCCCTACCCTTTGGAATTCTCTATCCTGTCAGTTATGAGAGTGCGCGACCGTGAAGGGATTTAAACAGGCCTTAAAAAGGCATCTGTGGCATCAAGCTTTCGGTGACCGATTTAAATCTTATTAGAGAAAGGCTATTTGTTTTTATACTATTTATGATGGTGTGAAATTTGATATGTTATTTTAAATGATTGTTAGGTGCCTTGAATGCAGAAAGGCGCAATATAAATAAAGATTTATTTATTATTATTATCTTCAGAGAGGTGCAGACTACCAAATTCTTAGTCTTCAAGAGCCAGGCTTTTAGGCGGAGACACCTGAGACTGGATACAGTATCTTGCCTTGCGAGGATGTCAGGAGATTGTGCCTTTGAGGGAGGTGAATCGGCTGTGATACTGTTAGGGCTAGCAGAAGGGAATACAATGGCTGTCTTGCCCAGTCAAGTGCCACCAGGATCATTGTTGCTGGTTGTGACCTGAGTTTTATGAGACCTCTGAATAACAGAGGGAAAGGCATAAAGGAACCTCCCTGACCAATCCAGTGCTAGGGCATTCACTGACACAGTCCCCTGAGCTGAAGGCCTGTAACAGAACCGTGGCAATAGTGGCTGTCTGTGGAGGCAAAGAGATCTAGCTCTGGTGTGCCCAACTTTCTGAATACTGATGCCATTACTTGTGTGTTCAGATACCACTTGTGGTAGTTCTAAATCTGCTGAGGGAATCTGCCACAATGTTGTCCTTTCCTGGCAGGTGAATTGCTGACAGGGACACCTGCAGCGAATAAGGTTATGTTCCAGACCTTCCCAACCTCTTTGCACAGTAAGGCCGACTTGGTGCCTCCCTATTTGTTTATGTAGTACATGGTGGTAGTGTTGTCTGTTCTGACCTGTACCACCTTGCCCCTGACCTGAGGTGCAAGTGACTGCAGAGCCAGGTAAATTGCCCTGAGCTCTAAAAGGCTGACATGCAGAAGTGACTCCTGGAGGGACCATGTACCGCTGGCAACGAGGTCGTCCATGTGTGCCCCACAGCCTAGGAGATAGACATCTGTGGTAAGTACCACTGATGGAACTTCCTGTCAAAAAGGAGTTCCCTCCCTGAGGTTTTCTCTGTCTTGCCACCACTGCAAGGCCTTTAATATGGTGTTTATGACAAGTACCAGCTTGGTAAGACGGTCTCTCCTTTGGGACCAGTGAGCACTTAGATGGAACTGGATGTCCCTCATTTGAAACCCTGATCCCAGCACCTGCAGGAAGTGCCTTGCTGACCTGGGTCTGTTCAGTTTGAAAGAGCCTGCCAGCTCTAGGATATGGTTTACCCTGTCCTGAGGGAGGAAGGCCCTTCTTTGGAGGGTGTCCAACTCTGCCCCTATGAAGTCCAGGACCTGAACTGGTTCCACTTGGGACTTTGGGGCATTTAGTAGGAATCCCAGAAACTCCAAAGTGCTCTGGGTGAGTCAGAGAGTCCCTGGTGTGCTGGGGGGATTGTCTCATGACTAGACAGTCATCTAGGTAAGTGAACACCATGACCCCTTGCCACCTTAAGTGTGCTACCACCACAGCTAGGCACTTGGTGAATGCCCTGGGAGCTGAGGTTAGGTCGAAGAGCATGGCTGCAAACTGGTAGTGACTTGAGGGAAGTCTGAATCTCGGGTACCCTCTGTGGTTGGGCCTGATTGAGACATGAAAGTGATTCAAGGATGCCAACCTATCCCCCAGTTGGAGAGTCAGAATGATCATGGTTAAAGTGACCATTCTGAACCTTGGTTTTGTTAAATGTTTGTTCAGGAGTCTGAGATCCAGAATAGGTTGTCAATCCCCATTTTTCTTTTGGGTAAGGAAATATCTGGACTAGAAGCCTTTGCCCCTCTGGGATAGGGGGCAGGCTCCACTGCTTTGATGAGCAGCAAGTTGGCAACTTCTGACTCCAGCAAAGTCCTTTCTGCTGGAGTTGTTGGGCTGAAAGTTCTGCTTCTCAGTCTGGGGAGTGTTTTGAACCTGACGGACAAGCCCTGGCTCATTACCTCCAAGATCCACTTGTCTGTGGTAATGGTATGCCATGCTTGGAGGAAGTGAGCCAGCCTGCCGCCTACAGGGAGAGGGGAGGCAACCTGGGCAAGCACATCAGGGGTTCTGCTTTCGCTGGGACTTGGTCTACGGTGCTGGCTCAGACTTTTTTACAGCCCTTCTGCCTCTACCTCTAAAGTATCATCTGGGCTGCTGGTAGTCTGGCATTGCTTGTGTTTGGAAAAAAGGTCTGGTGTAGGGGCCCCTACCCCTGCCTCCCCTAGCTTGGGACCTGTAAGATGTGGAAGGTCTGTCCTGGGCAGAATTGCTTCAGCAAATGGTTTTGTAATCTTCCACTTTCTTCAGGTAGGCTTCTGTCTTATCCCCCAAAAGAGAACTGTTTTCACAGGGGAAATCCATGGCCTTAGTCTGGGTATCCTGGGACAGATTTGTAGCCCTGAGCCAGGCAAACCGCCTCATGGATACAGTGAGGGCCATAAGCCTGGCGGCAGTATCACTGGCATCCACAGCCATATGAAACTGGTATATTGTAGCATTCAAAGCTGTTCTGGCTGTCTCAGCCAGGACCACTGCCACATCCTCAGAAATCTTGTCCGTCATGGTCAAAACAGTGGACCAGAGGGCCTTCTGGTACCGGGCTGTGTATGTCATATAATTGGCTGGAGGAGAAGGGGGGCTGCCAAGTATCCCTTCTTCACCATGCAATCAATCTTTCTGGAATCCTTGTCAGGTGAATGGGAAGCTAAAGGCACCCTGCCTTTATCACAGACAGCCACCTGTACCACCCCCTCATGGTCTGGGTGTATAAACAAAAATTCAGCAATAGATTTCTTAAGCTGATATTTCTGATCAATTTTCCTATCTACCCCAGGAACTGTAGTGGGATTCTGTTGGACCTTCAAGGCAGCTTTCTTCAGGGACTTGTGAATAGGAAGCAGAAGTCTCTCCATGGGGTAAGACCCATCATATTGAGAAAGACTGCTTCGTCTTCGTCCTCCACTGTTTTTTGTATGGAGAGATTGAGGGTGTCCACCACCTGTCTCACAAAGGAGTTGTGAGAACAGTAATCATCTGGTCCCCAAGGAGGGGAACCAAAGTCTTGTTCTGGATAAACTTCAGACTCAATAGGTTCCCCCTCCTCCTCTGGTTCCTCATATAAGAACACCAGTTCCTGAGCAGAAGGAGCTGAAGCAGGAACCGATGGAACCAGGGATGGATAGCCTGGAGGGCCTGTAAAATCTGTAAGGCTTTGGCAATATCCTCAGCCAAGGGCATCGTCGGTCTGTCAGCTGAGAGCTCCTTTGCCTTTTTGGCAGGAGGCTCAGCGATGTGTTTCTCTTTGTGCTCTTAGCAGGAACAGGTTCAGTAGCTGGTTCCACCAGTCTCTTAGATTTAGCAGCCTCAGTCTTTTCAGTGGGTGTGGGGTCCACTGACTCTTTGGACTTCTTTTTCGTATGTGATGAGGAAGCCTCTTCAGTGGGCTTAGGAGAGGGAGAGGAAGGAGTAGCCATTTCTTCCAGCTTTTTTGCTCTCTTTTTTAAGGTTTTGGGACAAAACGTTTCACAAATATCACAATTAGCGAAAATATGACTAGGACCCAGACACACACGACACAAATCATGCCTGTCAGCCTTAGTAACGATTTGACCACACTTCATACAATTTTTAAAGACAGTTGGTCCTGTCCTCTTTTTCTTCCTTGATGACACTTGACTTGCCAAATGTCAGAAACTCCAAGTAAACAGCTCAATGACAAAGAAGTTTATTCGTCGGTTCCCAGACCAAAAATACAGCATTACAAAAATATGAAAAAAGTAATTTCCCTGATGATTTAAATGCAAGGAATTGACAAAAAAACACTTGGTTCCTCACAGGAAAGGAACCGTGAAAATCAAAAATAAATTACAATATAAATGTAGTATTACAGTCCCTGGGGAGGAACCGGAACGCTAATGTTCAAAATTACAAATACTGTTCAGAAAACCACTGAAGCAGTAGTTCCCCTTGGTTCCCAGAAACTGCTATAGAACTGCTAAAAAAATCCAAAAACTTATTGAAACTAAGCTAGCTAACCTGAAAAGGAAAGGAATAAGGGCAGCAAATGAAAATATTAGATTAAACGCTTACCAAACTGAAAAACAATGACAGTTGATAGAAGCTGAGGAGAGCTCTCTGAGGTGTCTATACCAGGTAGGCAGAGAAAAAGAATCTGAGCATTTCTCAGAACGCAGCAGTTACTAGAGGCAGCAGTTTGAAAATGGCATGAGCCAATGAAGGTTCAGTCATTTACACACATTTCATTCTCTCTGGGGCAGTTCAACACAAGAGACTGACTGTGATAGTTTAAGCATACTGAGGGATTTCTGGGGTTTGAACACTGTGACTCCCAGCCTTCTGAGGTGTGCCATGACCACTGCTAGGCACTTGGTGAATGCTCTGTGGGCAGAAGTCAGTCCGAAGGGAAGTGCTGAGAACTGGCAGTGACCTGACGGCAGCCTGAACCGCAGATACTTTCTGTGGCTGTGTCGGATGGGAATGTGGAAATTGGCATCTTTGAGGTCCAGGAATGCCAGCCAACCGTCTCAAAAACTGTTTTTAAGCAACCTTGCTGCAGGGTGGGTATGATCATGTCCAGAGTAACTATTTTGAACTTTGACTTTGTCAAGTTTTTGTTGAGTAGCCAGAGATCTAAAATGGGTCACTAGTCCCCATTTTTATTTTTGAGTAAGAAAGTATCTGGAGTAGAAGCCTTTTCCCCTTTGGGACAGGGTGGCAAACTCTACTGCCTTAATGCACAGTAGGTTGGCAACTTCTGACTCCCAACAAAGCCTCTTCTGCAGAGGTTGCCGGGCTGAAGTGCCTGGCCTGCAGCCTGGAAAATGCTTTGAAACTTAGGGACAGGCCCTGACTCACTACCTCCAAGACTCACTTGTCAGTGGTTATGGCTTGCCATGCTTGCAGGAAGTGAGCCAGTCTGCTTCCTACAAGGTGGGGGAGAAAACCTGCGCAAGCATGTCAGGGGTTCTGCTTGGGCTGAGACTTGGCCTGAGGTGCTGGTTCAGACCTCCTTGCAGTCCTACTACCTCTACCTCTAAAGTAACCTCTAGGTTACTGGTAGTGTTGCCTGAACTTGGAAAACAGGCCTGATGTAAGGGCTCCTACCCCTGCCTCCCCTGCCCTGGGGTTTGTACGAGGTGGAGGGCTTTTCCCGAGCTGAGTTACTCATGTAGGTGGCCTTGTATTCCTCCTCCATTTTCATAAGTGACAAAAATGATATAGGGGATGGAAGGCAAACCCTAGGAGGGCAGGCTGAGACATCTGAAATTGTACACCCCGGAGGAGAGGAGGGATCAAGGGATATGACTGAAATGTTCAAGTATATGGTGAGGATTAACAAAACTGGCACAGATGGGTTATTTAGGATGAGGAAGGAAGGGAAGGGACACCAGAGGACACGGACTAAGATTGGAAGGGGGTAGATTTAGGAGAGAGAGATGAGGAGGCATTATTTTACGGAAAGGGTGGTATTGAAATGGAATACCCTACCATAGGAGGTGGTATCATGTTAGACAGTGGGCACTTTCAAAAGGGCATAGGACAGGGTATTGGGGGGGACGTACAGGAAAGTAGTAATGGGAATTTGCTGATGGGGATTGATGGGGAGGCGGTCGGACAGCTGTGACCTAATGGCGCTAGCTGCGTAGTCGAGTAGACTTGATAGACCACAAGGCCTGTTTCTGCATGGAAATTGTATATATCTATGTATGAATGCTTCAGTCTTGTCCCCCCCAAAAAATAATTATTCTCGCAGGAAAATCCGTGGCTTCAGACTGGGTGTCCTGGGACAGGTTAGTAATCCTGAGTCAGACAATTCCCCTTATGGAGATGGCAAGGGCCACGAGCCTGGAAGCTGTGTCACTGGCATCCACTGCCATATGGAACTGGTACTTAGTGGCACCTAAAGCAGATCTGTTTCTACCAGATCAATTACCGCATCTTCAGTGACTTTATCAGACATGGCCAAAAGATGACCTGAGGGCCTGCTTGTATTGTGCCATATAGGCCATGTAAGTGGCCTGCCTGAGGAGAAGGGAAGCCGCAAGGTACTCCTTCTCTCCCATAGTGTCCAGCTTCCTGGAGTCCTTGTCCGGTGGGTGAGAGGCCAAGGGCACACTGGCCTGATCACAGACCGCTGCCTGTACCACTTCCTCATGATCTAGATGGACAAAAACAACATCAGCATTTGTCCTCTCCAGCTAATATTTCTTGTCCACCTTTCTACCCACCCCAGAAATGGAAGTGGGAGTTTGCAGGATCTTGAGGGACTTGTGGATAGGCAGTGGAAGTCATTTTGTGAGGCTAGCCCCATCATATCGAGGAACTCGGCATCCTCCTTATCCGCCACAGTTTCCTGTGTGGTAAGGATGTCCATCATCTGTCTCACAAAAGCATAGTGAGATGAGTAGTCATCTGCTCCAAGCGGTGGGGAACCGAAGTCTTGCTCTGGGGAGACTTCAGGTTCAGTAGGTTCTGCCTCTTTTTCCTTCTCTGGTTCTTTGTAGAGGAATAAAGGTTCCTGGCTAGGGGGAGCCGGTGGAGGAACCGGGGAAATGGGGGAACCAGCAGCCTGGAGGACCTGCAAAACCTGCAGGGCTCTAAACTGCTCTCAGCTAACAGACCGGCTATGTTCTCTGTGGAGGATATTGATCCCTCACAGAGGGCATAGCCGGTCTGTCAGCTGAGAGCTTTGCTTTTTCAGCAGAAGGTGCAGCAACATGTTTTTCTTTCTGTTTTCATTTAGCAGGAACCAGTTCCATGGCCACTTCTATAGGTCTCTTGGATTTCAAGGCCTTACCTTGTCAGCATTCTTGGGGTCTACCGACTAACTGGATTTATCCTTTTTTGGACGGGAAGAAGAAGCCTACTCTGTGGGCTTTGAAGGAGATGTAGTAAAGAAAATCATCTGTTCAAGCCTTTTTGCTTTGTTTTCAAGCGTCTTGGAGCAAATATATAGTAGGGAAACCATCTCTTCGAGCCTTTTTGCTCTCCTTTTTCAAGTGTCTTGGAGCAAAAGGTTTAACAAAAATGACAATTTACAAAAGTGTGTCTTGTAACGAGATACACCTGGCAAAGTTCATGCTTGTCAGCTTTGGCAACAATCTGTTCACACTTACTACAGTTTTTAAAATCAGTTGGTCCTGTTTTCTTTTTGGGAGTTTCTGACATGCCAAGTGTCAGAAAACTGGAAATATAAAGCCCAAAAGTAGAAAAACAAAGAATGCGGTCGGTTCCCCAAAACGGAAAAAAAAACATCAGTTCCCTGACAGAAATAAAGACAGAGAACCTCGAGAGCCTTCAGTTCCTATCAACAGGAGGAACCACAATAAAACTCAGATATTTAAACAAGCATTTGTCAGTGCCAAATGTTTGCTTGCTAGTATTAGCACTGGAAATGCAGGAGTTAGACAGATGCAGAGCAGGAATGGCAGTGAAGTACTGAACTTTACGCTAACCCCACCTCCACCCTACAGAGATGGACAGGCATTGGGGCATGCGTTTGGGTTGTCACCCATAACGTTCATGCCATTTCACCTCACCCTATCCTGCAGACATTGACAAGTGTTGAGGTGTGCCTTGGGGTGTTCGGCTTTACAGTCACCCCACTCCATAAGGACATATGCTGAAATGGGTGCAATATAAAATGGGGTGAACTGTGGGGCCGAAGTGTCCAAGGCACAGCTCAATGCCCATCAGTGGCTGCAGGATGGGGGTGGGGTGGGGTGGAGTTGAAATGGCATGAGTATTACAGTCAGCAATCCAAAAGCACACCCCTGATGCCTTTCAGTCTGTACAGGGTGGGACGTTATAGTTAGAAACCGTAATGCCCCGGGCATGTGTTGGTATTTGCAGTAACTTTTCAGCATGGGCATTTTATGGCTCCCACCTCATTAAAGCATTTGGGGCCTCTTTTCATGAACAGCGGCACTCTAATTTTGTCAATGTGTCCCAAAATTTGCGTTTCCACAGTGACCGTGCCATTGTGTGCCAGATGTACAAAAACAGGGATCGGGCAGGATGTGAAGAATGACAGCTGTATCATTCATAGGGAGGTGTGAAGAGATGGCAGTGTTGAAAATCTGTAGTGAAAGTATTAAAAATGCTCAAACTTCTTATCGTACGTGGAAACTGCGCAATGCATGAGTGTAACACAGTCACTTAGTGGAATTATTTCACCAGATTTTCAACGTAGGCATTTTGTGTCCCAAACACTGATTTCCCACAGCAACCGCGGTATTCTGTGCCAGATATATAAACGCATATTTCGGGCAGGATGTGAAAAATGACAGTTGTGCTGTTCATAAGAAGGTCTTAAAAAATGGCAATGTTGAAAATCTGGAGTGAAAATACTACAAATTTGCGGAGTTATGAGGGTGCATGTAAACTGTATCACGTACGCTTTTAACAGTCATTTTATGGATATTTGTCACAAAATTTTCAACAGAGGCATTTTAGGACCTCTGCTCATGAACAGAATCACTGTGATTTTACATACGAACATACAAATCTGCCAGCAGAACACACCAATCGGTCTATGTAAGTCTACCCGAGTGTGCAGCTAACACCCTAGATTGCAGCTGTCCCAGCCTCCTCCCCCTCAGTTGCTCCCCTGCCTGTCTCAGCCCCTGCCCCCCGACTCTTCCTCTTGCTTTATTCCACTACTCTTTAAAGCTATTGACTGTCCTACGTTACCCCACCCTCTGGCTGCGCATTCCAACTAGACACTACCAACTCAGAGAAGTAATGCCTACTCATTTCCCTCTTGAAACATCCCCCTTTCAACCTTAGTCCATGCCTGTTCATTTCTCTTCCACTCCTCCGTTTAAACACCCCCTCGGTGTTAGGTTTAATTACCCCCTCTGGTATTGAAATACTTCAATCATATCCCCCCTATTCCTACTCTCCTCCAGTGTGTACATGTTCAGGTCCTTCAGCCTACTTTCATATTTGTTTCCTGCCATCCCCTTTAACATTTTTGTTGCCCTCATTTGCATCCCCTCCAGTAACTTTATAGCTCTCCTCAGGTATGGCCTCCAGTATTGCACATAGTACTCTACGTGCAGTCTGACCAATGATCTGTTGAAAGGTAGGATCATATCCCTGTGTCTGGATGAGAACCCGCTTGCGATGCACCCCAGCATCCTATTTGCCTTCACTGCTGCTCTCATGCAGTGGACTGAGTTGTTCATGCTTCCAGTTACCAAGACCCCTAGGTTCTTCTCCTCCACTCTGATCCCCAACCAACAGTCCCTCTTCTGGTTCTTAGCCTGGAAGTGCATCACCTTACACTTCTTTGCACTGAGTCAATCCTAGCTCCCACTCCACTGACCATGTCTCTAGTTTGGTTAGGTCCACCTGCAGTTCTCCCCATCCGTCCTCTTCGTCCACCACCGCCTCCAAGTTGGTATAATTTGTGAACAGACTAACCCTGCTCCCCACTCCATGTGCTATATCGGAGATAAAGGCTCAAATAGCACCAGGGCCAGCACTGACCCCTGTGGCACCCCGCTTGTCACTGCTCTAGGTGCCAAGAGCTCCACCACCACCACCCTCTGCACTCTCCCCCTGGAAGCAGTTCTCTATCCATTTAGTCAGCTTTTTCCCCCACCCCACTGCTGTCAACTCCCCAAGTCTCCCATGAGGCACTATACCAAAGGCTTTACTGAAGTCCAAGTACCGGACATGTACCGCATGGCCCCTGTCCAACTCCCTTGTCACCCAGTCACAATACTCTGTTAGCCTGGTTTGACAAGACCTCCCTGAGACAAACCCATGTTGCTGCCCATCTTGGAGGCCATTACTGTCTAGGAATGCCACCAGCCTCTCCTTCGGTATCAGCTCCATAAGCTTACCCACTATGGATGCGAGACTTACTGGCCAATAATTTCCTGGCTCCTCCCTAGGACCACTCTTGTGCATGGGCACCACATGGGCCACCCTCCAGTCCTGGGGCACACACCCCATTTCAAGGGAGGTGTTGAACAGATCTTCCAGTGGCTCAGCCAACTGCTCTGCCTTCTCCCTCAGCACCCTGGGGTGGGTGGCATTGGGACTTGGTGCCTTGTCCACCCTTACTGTGCTCAGCCCCTCTAGCACCCTACTTCCTGTGATCACTTTGTCCGCCACCTCCTCCCCCCCTTTCCCCACCGCCCCAGCCCATTCTGGTAGTGGGCCATCCCTCTCCTTAGTGAAAAATGGCGGCGGTCACGGAAACGTGGGCCAACAAAAACCATGACTGGGACCTAAACATGCGGGGTACACTATGCTTAGGAAGGATAGAAAGGAGGGCAGAAGCGGTGGAGTGGCTATGTTCATTAGAGATTAGATAGAAATTGCTAGGGTCACCTTATGAACCCCAGCAGGAGGTAAGGTCAAGCTGGGTGTAGTATATAGGCCCCCCGGGATGGGTGATGTACTGAAGGATGGTTTGCTGGACAACATTATTGCCCAGTGTGGACCAAAAGGGGAAGGGGTGGTGTAGATGGGGAACCTTAATATGCCAGGTACAAACTGGGGAACTATGTCCTCTAAGGTGGCCAAGGAGCAGAGGCTGCTGGACGGCTTCCAGGATGTGTTCTTAACACAGCATGTGATGGAGCCCACAACGGAGGGGCATGTCCTGGACATGGTTCTGGCAGATGGGGTTCTGGTAAAGGACCTGGTTGTAGAGGATCCCCTGACTGGGAGCGACCACAATACTGTCTGGTTTCAAATAAGCATGAGGGGGGAAGAGATCTAGGACACTGGCAGTGGACTTCAGGGGAGCAGACTTTATGGGCATGGGAAATATTCTCATGGATCACTTGAAGGGGATTACATCAATGACAAATGTGGAAAAGAGATGGGAGGTCATAAAACGGGGACTTCATGAGGCAGCCAGGACCTGCGCTAAGAAGAAACATAAGGGAGCAAGGTCACATAAACCATGCTGGTGGTCCAGAGAGGCTCAGGTAGTGGTCAGAGAAAAGAAGGTGACCTACAAAAAATATAAAACAACAAGAGGGGATAGGGAAAAGGAAATGTACCATCTTGCATCTAGAAAAGTCACCCGGATGGTGAGGGGGGCAAAGTCCAGTAAAGAGCAGTAGCTGGCACAGGGGATACATGGAGGGGAAAAGGGGTTCTTCCAGTACATTGGGGAGCGGAGAAAAACTAAGGGCCATCTTGGCAGATTGAGATCAGAAGGAGGGTGGGTGGAAGAGGTGAGGGATCAGGCAGAGGTATTAAATGAGTACTTCGCCTCTGTGTTCACTAGGGAGGGGGATGGGATATCTACAAAGCAAGGCACGATGGGGATAGAAGCAGTAGTGAGTGGGATCAATGGGAGCAACAGAAATGGAGCAAGAGGGAGAGAGAGGTACCCCAGGGGTATCACATCAGGAAAAGGATAAAAAGGCCAGTAAGGTGGAGGGGACGGATGATGCTATCTCCACTGAAAGGGTGTGGTTAGCCCTCAAGGCCCTAAAGAAAGACATCTCCTGGGACGGATGGCAATCATCCGAGAGTACTACGGGAATTGGCGGACATACTGGCTGCACCCCTGGTGGAGCTCTTCAACAGGTCACTTGAGACAGGGAGGGTACCTAGGGATTGGCGAGAGACACATGTGGTGCCAATCCATAAAGGGATGTCGAGGGAAGTACCAGGTAACTATAGGCCCATCAGTTTTACCTCGGTGGCGGGAAAATGAATGGAGAGTATACTAAAGGAATGATCGGGGGTGTACTTGGAGGAGGTGGGAGGTCTGGATAGTTAGCAACGTGGGTTTGTGCCAGACAGATCATGTCAAACCAATCTTGTGGAGTTCTATGAATGGGTAACATCAGAACTGGACAGGGGAAAGCCTGTGGATGTATTATTCTTGGACTTCAGCAAGGCGTTTGACTCTGTCCCCCATAACAGTCTGGTGTAGAAACTGACGGGGTTGGGAGTAGGCCCTTTGATGGTCAGATAGATTGAAAACTGGCTAGCTGGATGCACCCAGAGAGCAGTGGTCGGTGGGGAGCTCTCGAACCACAGAGAGGTCAGTAGTGGGGTACCACAGGGCTCGGTCCTGGGTCCGATCCTGTCTAATGTATACATATCGGACATCAGGGAGGGTATAGGGTGTGAAATGAGTCTCTTTGCTGATGACTCCAAGATGGGAGCAGTAGTTGAGGGGAAAGAGGGGAGGTTGACCCTGCAAGGTAACCTGGACACCCTGGAAAGCTGGGCTCACACATGGAAATTAAATTTCAACATCACCAAGTGCAAGGTGTTACATCTTGGGCTGGCAAACCCTAACACAGGTACACCCTGGGAGGAGGTGCTGGAGGCCTCAACAGGGGAAAAAGACCTAGGGGTCATGGTGGATGCATGTATGAATAACTCTGAGCAGTGCAGGAGGCGGCTAGCAAGGCAAGCGGGACGTTGGTATGCATCATAAGGGGGATCACCTCTAGGAGCAGGGAAGTGATTCTGCAGCTGTACAATGGACTGGTTAGACCACACCTTGAATACTGTGTGTCCAGTACTGGAGACCACACTTGAAGAGGGACATACAGCTCCTGGAGAGGGTACAGAGGAGGGCAACTAAGATGATACGAGGACTAGGGGATTTGACGTGAGGACAGACTTGAGGAGCTCTGCCTGTTTTCATTGGAGGAGAGGAGAGACAGGGGGGACATGATTGAGGTCTTCAAGTACCTCAAGGGAATAAATAGGATAAACATGGAGGGGATCTTTACACTAAAGCAGGGAGGTATCACCAGAGGGCATGGTTTGAAGTTGGAAAGGTGAGGGGGGAAAAGAGGAGGAGGTTTTTGACTGAGAGGGTGGTGGACCCTTGGAATGACTGCCTGGCGAACTGGTTCAGAGATCCACAGTGGACGGCTTCAAGAGAGGGTGGGACAGACACAGAAAGCAAATGTATCAGATGATGGCCTGGCCCGGGGGATGGGGGTGGGGGAGGGATGATAGGGTTTCTGGAACACAAGGGGGGAAGGGCCTCGGCACCCAACTAGGGATCTGGGGTTCGAGCAGACTCGATAGACTGTAAGGCCTAATCTTCTGGCAATTAGTAAGTTAGTATGTAAGTACTCATTTAGAATTTCCACTTGCTCCTCCCCCTTTTCCAGCCAATCCCTTCCCTACTTTATTCTCACAATATGTTCCTTGCACTTCCTCTTTTTCCTGACATACCTAAAAAATCCTTTTCCCCTCCTTTTATGCCCTGTGCGGAACTTAATTGCCTGGAGGCCTTTGCTATTTTCACCCTCCTGGCAACCTCCCTTGAACAACTCCAGAAAGCCTCCTTATCCACTGCCTTCCCTGTTCTCCTGTACTTCCAGTATGCAGCAGTCTTTGCCCTCATCCCTTGCAGCACTTCCTTGTTCAGCCAGCATGGTTTCTTGCCTCTGCTCTTCTTACTCCTGGCCCTGGTGCAGGCTACTGTGGCCTCTGTTAGCCCAGGCTTTATGACTTCCCACTTTTTACCTCTATCCATCCCAGTCTTATATCCTGGAGTCTTCCTTGCAGTATTGCTCCCATCCCCCCAAAGTCCACCCCAATAAAGTCCACCACCTTAGTGCCCATGCCTCCTGTCTCCCTGCCCAGCGTGACAACAAGTCACACTGTTTGGTGGTTGCTACCTGCTAGTGGGTCCTCCACCCTTACCTCTCGCACCACCTCCCCATTTGCCAATACTAGGTCCAGAGTGCTACCAAGCCTTGCAAGCCCACTTACCAATTGCGTGAGAAGGCCAGTCCTGTAATGCATCAAGGAGCACCTGCTCCCTGGTACTGCTAGTGATGGGGTGCTCCAGTCAACCCGTGGTAGGTTAAAATCCCCCACTATCACCACACTCCCCCTTCTACACACCCTCATCTGCTCTGCCAACTCCCCACCCAGTTCCCTGGATTGAGCTGGTGGTCTGTACACCACTCTCAGCCTCAGTTTTCTGCCCCTGGAGTGCAGGAGCTACACCTAAAGCACCTCTATCCTCTCCTCTTCTCCCTCATCCCTTATGCATTTAATCCCTTCCCTCACATAGAGTGCAACCCCCCCCCCTCCTTTTCCAACACCCCAGTCCCTCCTGTATATCCTGTATTCCGGGACTGCCAAGCCCCAGTCATGGTACTCTGTGGCCCAAGTCTCCGTCACTGCAGCAATGTCCACCTTCCCCTCTAAAAGGAGTGCCTGAAGCTCTGCAGTTTTACTCCCCAGGCTTCTTACGTTGAGAGAGACCACCTTCCACCTGTATCCCTACTTCTCCTCCTTGGCCTGTGTCCATCCTCCTGGTAGTCTGCACCCTTTCTCCTCCTTCTTCTTACCAGGTGGTGGTGCCTTCTGTATTGCACTCAGACCACTCTGCCCGCCCCTTCCCAGGGTTACTATGCCTCCACCTTTACCTATATCTAGGGGGGTGAGCTCATTAGGCTCCCCTGTCTGGAACTTTCTATTAACCTCAGTCTTTTGGCCACTCCCCTCAGTTTAAATCTACCTTAGTAGAGATATACCCCTCTAATCCTGCCTTTACTACTCCCCTCCCAGTTCAACTGTACCGTTTCCCCCGCATACAAGCCACTATTTCCCCAGACCTTACCCCAGTTAGTCACTAACCCATAATTTTTGGTGTAGCACCAATCCCTCTACCCCTTGTTGAACTCCTCAATCCTACCCTTCCTCCCCATGCTTGCACATGGTACGGGGAATAACTCCAAGAATGCCACCGACTCCCTCACACTGCTTGCCCAACTACTCAAATCTCCCCTTCACTACTTTCACAGTCTCCTCCACCAAGTCGTTTGTACCCACATGCAATAGTAAATGAGGTTTCTTCCTCCCCCTCGCTGCACACTTGAGCAGTGCCTGCCCTACCTCTCCTGCAGTCAACCTGTGGATAGCTTCAACCCAATTACGACTGTGCCTTCCCCCGTTCTCACCCTTTCAGTATACAATCCCCTAGGATGAGTACCCCCCCCGTCCCTTAGCCCCTTTCCCTTCTAATGCCCCTTCCACCACCCAAGTATTCGATCTTCCCTGCCCCTTACCCCCATCAGTTGCACCCTCTGTGACTTCTGTATCTGTACCCCCTACTTCTGTCTCACCCCTTTTCTCTGCCTTATTCCTCCCATCCCCCTTGAACCCCTTCCCAGCCTGACTACTTCCTACTGGGCTTCCCATGTCGATGTCCCCTCCTCCCCTGCTGATTTCCAACCCCTCTCCTATCCCCGTTGTTGTTTAGAGCCCCTATTCTCTTCTACCCCAATAGTGATGCCCCTCCCATCCTTCTCCCTTCCCGTAGTCTTCTCTCTTCCAGTCACCACCCCCCCTCCTTCCTTACTAGCCCACCTTCCACCGTTTCGTCCTCACTATCTCCTCCTGTAGCTGTTGCCATCCCTTTCATGCCCCGCTTGTCCTCCCCCCTTCAGTATGTTCGTGCTCCCCCTCTCTTCCATAGCAGAGGCTCGAATCTATTCCTAGTTGATACCCCTCCTACATCTCTTCCCCTATCAGTTCCCCCTCCTACTTGTTCCCTCCATGCCACCCCTTGTCCCTCCTATCGCGTATCCTCTCTCCCTGGTGCTCCTTGTGGTCTCTTCCTCACAACAAAGTGGCCCCACCTTCTACCCTTTAGGTCCTCACTATCTCTTCCGCTAGCTGTTGCCATCCCTCTCATGCCCGTTTGTCCTTCCCCTTCAATATGTTGCTGCTCCCCTCCCATAGCAGAGGCTCTAATCTATCCCTAGTGATACCCCTCCTACATCTCTTCCCCCTATTGGCTCCCCCTCCTACTTGTTTCCTCTGTGCCAGCCCTGGTCCACCCCTGCTCCCTCCCTACCCACAGCCATCTGCTCTCTCCCTGGTGCTCTCATGGTCTCTTCCTCCCCAACAGGAGGCCCCCTCACCTCAGCCCCCTCCTTATCCTCTCTTTTCTGCTAGTGCCTCTGATACTGGGGTTGGTTTCAGTCCCTAGCTGTTCTTCCTCCGTTTCCCTCTTGCCATCCCCTATTCCCCCCCAGCCAGGATGCCTACCATACTCATCTGCCCTGCCACTTGGACTCCTCCCTAACCTCCATAGTTCCTCTCTCAAACTAACCAGTCATCTACAGACCATGCACCCTCCCCCATCCTCCAAGCCCAGTCCAGGATCATGGCGGAGCCACACCCTGTACACCCTACCACCCTTCCAAAGATGCCCGCTCTATTGACATATGGCATCTTCCCCCTTTTGGCCCCCATCTTATGTTACGGGCCCTTACTCCCAGGTTCTGTACCCTACTACAACTGTTAGGCCCCTATTTACTCAAATTCCTGTTCCCCCTCACACATGCCAGTCCCCCTACTGGCCCCTTGCCGACAGGGGTAATTCAGTCTCAAATCTCATCCGTTAGATACTGTATTACTGTAGCAATCCTAAAGCCTCCTTGTCTGTTTTTCACCCCTCAGCTACCACACTTTTTGTTCTCAGCTCTCATATAGTTTCACTAAGCCCAGTTAGAAATCCTATTGCACTTCAAGTATTACTCAGCTCAGTTAAAGAAATAGAACAAATAAATATGTATTATTACAGCAATCATAACAGTATAGCTCAGTACCTAGCTCAGAGAAATAAACAGAACTAAATCTGTAATATTACAGTACTCCTCAAAGTATCCAATGACTGCTTTGTCTCCACCCCAGAGACCCTGCTGTAATACAGGACCACAGAGGACACTGGGCGGGACGGTGGGCAACTCTAAAGTCCCAGCAGAGCTCCGTTGAGCTCGCTCACACCCCCCGTCTCTTACTCGCTCATTCTGTTTCTCCTGGCGCTGCAGGCTGCCCTTTTGTACTGGGCTCCTAAGCAGCAGGAAAATCCCAGCCTCTCCCTACAAAACAGGGTACTAAATGAGAAAAAGACCGAGGTAGAAAGGTCAGCGGGGGATGCTGCAACAGAAGGTAAAGCCATCAAAAAATGGAGAGCAATGAGTACCAATGCCTGTAGTCTGAGTAACAAGCTTCCTGAATTAGTGGCCTTGATGGAGGACGAACATCTGGATATCGTGGCAGTCACAGAAACATGGTACACACAAAACCATGACTGGGACGTAAACATACCAGGATACACTATCTACAGGAGGGACAGGGAGGGTAAAGAGAAGCGAGTAGCTCTTTACATAGGGAAGAAATCAAAGCAACAGAACAAAAGGGTAAACAGGGAGGAGAAGAAGCACTGAGGTAAATTTGGAGACCGGCAATGGCACCACAATCCGCACAGGGGTTGTATACAGACCCTTCTCTGGGGAGGAAATGGACAAAGGAATGATAGAAAGTATACTTAGAATGGCAGAAAGAGAAGATATTGCTGATGGGTGATCTGAATATGCCAGATGTTAACTGGAGTGCAGTTGCAGCAGCCACTTCGAAGAGTGGGGTTATTCTAGATGCCCTACAGGGGGCATGCCTTAGACAACTAGTATTGGAGCCCACTCAAGAGGGAGCAGTCTTAGACCTGGTTCTCTCAAATGCAGATGAGAGAGGATCACAGATGTAGAAGTGGATAGCCATCTGGGAACTAGTGACCATCGAACAGTATGGTTCACAATAAACACAGCAATAGAGTCAAGCCATACAAAGGCAAAAGTACTGGACTTTAGGAGGGTTGACTTTGTCAAAATAGGTGAGTGCCTAAGGAATGCACTAGCAAATGGGCAGGAAGGAGGTTGGAAGAACAATGGGAACAATAAAACTGCCATCACAGAGGTAACAAGCCTTTGTGTGAAGCAAATAAACAAAGCAGACGATGTAAGAAACCACTATGGTTTCTCAAAGGAAGTGGCAGTGAAGGTTCAAGAGAAAAGAAAGCATTCAGGAAGTACAAGGAATCACAGAATGAGCAGGACAGAGAACTGTATCAGTTAAAGCAAAAAAAGCTGGGAAGGCAGTCAGAACAGCAAAGGCCCAAACCGAGGAAAAGATAGCCAACTCAGTAAGAAGGGGATAAAACCTTTTATAGGTACATCAGGAGGCGAAGGAAGACCAAGGGAGGGATAGTGAGGCTTAATAAAGGGGAGGGTGGGCAGAGGTGACTGTGAAAAGGCAGAGATACTAAACACATATTTTTGCTCAGTATTTACAAATGAAGAGAGGAGGTACCTAAATCAAACAGTAGAAACACTCTGGATACAGAAGTTGATACCAGCCCATTTACAGAAGAAAGGGTTCTGAAAGAACTCTTAAAACTGAAGGTGGACAAAGCAATGGGGCCTGATGGTATTCATCCCAGAATTCTAAAAGAACTAAGGGTAGAACTAGTGACACCACTGACTACCCTCTTTAACAAATCATGGGAGGATGGGGTGGTACCTGAGGACTGGAGGAGGGCAGATGTGATTCCCCTTCACACAAAAGTGGAAGCAAGGCAGAAGCAGGAAACTACAGACCTGTTAGTTTAACCTCAGTGATAGGGAAAATGATGGAATCACTTCTGAAGGAAAGAACTGTCGAGTATCTAGAGGCCAGAGGGGCACAGGACCCAAGGCAGCATGGATTCACAGCAGGAAGGTCATGCCAGACGAATCTGATAGATTTCTTTGACTGGGTGACCAAAGTAGTAGATCAGGGAGGGGCTGTGGACATGGCCTACCTAGATTTTAGCAAGGCATTTGACACAGTCCCACACAAAAGATTAATATACAAGTTAGCCAGCCTGGGTAAAGAATTGGCTGGAGAATAGGACACAGAGAGTAATAGTAAATGGAGTCCATTCAGAAGAAAGGGGTTACTAGTGGGTACATGAGGTTCAGTAATGGGACGGTCCTCTTCAATGTCTTTATAAGCGACATTGCAGAGGGACTGGAAGAAAAAGTATGTTTCTTACAGATGACACAAAGATCTGCAACAGAGTTGATGCACAAGGTGGGGTGGAAAGGATGAGAAGGGACTTGGCAAGGTTAGAGGAATGGTCAAATGTATGGCAGCTTGGATTCAATGCTAAGAAGTGCAAGGTAATGCACCTGGGAAACAAAAACCCAGGGGAAGAGTACACAATGGGGGGTGAGATACTAACAACAACAAAAATGGAAAGGGACCTGGGGGTAGTCATATCAGATGACCTAAAGGTGGGCAAGCAATGTGAGAGGGCAGCAAGGAGGGCTGCGGGGATACTGGGATGCATAGGGAGAGGCATCACCAGTAGAAAACAGGAAGTTATTATCCCTCTGTACAGACAGCTGGTGAGACCCCATCTGGAGTACTGTGTGCAGTTCTGGAGACCCAGTCTCCGCAAAGACATAGACATAATGGAAGCTGTCCAGAGGAGGGCAACTAAAATGGTGCAGGGTCTGCACCGGAAGACATATGAAGAGAGACTTAAGGAGCTTAGTATGTATAGCCTCGAGGAAAGGAGAGAGAGGGGGGACATGATAGAAACTTTCAAGTACCTCAAGAGAATCAACGAGGGTAGCATCTTTCAAAAAAAGAGGTGTGCAAGAACAAGGGGGCACAATTTGAAGATTGGGGGGGCGGCTCAGAGGTAATTTAAGGAAGTATTTTTTCACAGAGAGGGTTGTGGATGCAGGGAACGGCCTTCCGGAGGAGGTTGTGGAGTCAAAAACAGTGGTGGAATTCAAGCATGCATGGGACAGTCATAAGGCAATTCTAGGGGCCGGGGGTAGGAAGAAGTAGGCTGCTGGTTAACTAGGATCTGCAGCTTATCCATTAGGTAGGGAAATGGGCAGACTGGGTGGGCCAAGCGGTCCTTATCTGCCGTCAAATTCTATGTTTCCTGCCTGCATTGGCGCCTTTTTCTGCCCACAAAGAAATCCGCAGCAGTCCCTACAGAGCTCTGTTGAGCTCACTCACTCCCCCTCTCTCACTCGCTCATTCTGTTTCTCCCGGTGCTGCAGACTGCCCTTTTGTACTGGGCTCCTGCCTGTGTTGTCACCTTTTTCTGCCCACAAAGAAATCCACAGCAGTTCCGACAGAGCACTGTTGAGCTTGCACACTCGCCCTCTCATTTGCTTGTTCTGTTTCTCCTGGCACTGCAGGCTGCCCTTTTGTACTGGGCTACTGCCTGCATTGGCACCTTTTTCTGTCCACAAAGAAATCTGCAGCAGTCGCTAAAGAGCTCTGTTGAGCTCACTTACTCCCCCTCTCTCACTTGCTCATCCTGTTTGTCCCGGTGCTGCAGGCTGCCCTTTTGTACTGGGCTCCTGTCTGTGCTGGCACCTTTTTTAGCCCACAAAGAAATCTGCAGCAGTCCCGACAGAACTCCGTTGAGCTCGCTCACTCCCCCTCCCTCACTCGCTCATTCTGTTTCTCCCAGTGCTGCAGGCTGCCCTTTTGTACTGGACTCCTGCCTGCATTGGTGCCTTTTTCTGCCCACAAAGAAATCCGCAGCAACCCCGGCAGGGTTCCATTGCACTCGCTCACTCCCCCCCTCTCTCACTCACTCATTCTGTTTCTCCCAGCACTGCAGGCTGCCCTTTTTTTTACCAGGCTCCTGCCTGGGTTGGCGCCTTTTTCTACTCACAAAGAAATCTGCAGCATTCCCGACAGAGCTCAGTTAAGCTCATTCACTACCCTCTCTCACTCGATCTTAATCTGTCCCAAACACTGATTTCCGACAGTGACCATGCTATTCTGCGCCAGAAGTGCAAAAACATATTTCAGGCAGGATGTGAAAAATGACAACTGTACTGTTCATAATGAGGCATGAAAAAATTGCCAGTGTTGAAAATCTGGAGTGAAAATATCACAAACTTGCAAAGTTACATGGGTGCATGGAAACAGTGCAACGCACGCTTGTAACACAGTCATTTTATGGACTTTTGTCACCAAATTTTCAGCATAGGCATTTTAGGACCTCTGCTCATGAACAGTGTCACCGTCATTTTCTTAATCTGTCCCGAACACTGATTTCCCACAACCATTTCTGCGCTGGAATTGCGAAAACACATTTTGGCCAGGATGTGAAAAATTACAGCTGTACTGTTCATAAGGAGGTGTGAAAAAATGGCGGTGTTGAAAATCTGGCATGAAAATATTACAAATTAGCGAAGTTACGAGCGTGTGTGGAAACTGTGCAACGCAAGCTCGTAAAACAGTAATTTTTTGGATTTTTTTCACCAAATTTGCTACATAGGCCTTTTGAGAGCCCACCTCATGAACAGTGGCACTGTCATTTCGTTAATTGGTCCCGAAAGGTGATTACGCACAGTAACTGCAAAATCACCTTTCTGGACCGAATAATGCAATGACAGTGACCGAATTCATGAGGAGGGTTCCCAAGAACCCCATGTTGAAAATTTGGTGCCAACATTCCCAAAAATGCCCAAGATATGTACCAAAGTTGAAAAAAAACCCTACTTATGCCATTATACAGCTTACCAGCATTTCTTCGATTCATGGATCGGCTTTGAAGAGTGCAGACATGTTCCAGTCCACAAGATTGCCGCTTGGGCTCGAGGTAAGTATGGGGTGAGGGTGCAGGAGGCAGGGTGCACAGAGGGTGGGCCGGGTTGGGGAGGGCCCTAACTCTCGAGGACCCGTTTTCTTAATTTACAGGTGTTGGGGCCATTGCGGGACTGTTTTTTTTTTCTCAGTGATTTTGGCATGCTGGGATGGGCTCCCAGCATGCCACCTAATGTTTTTTTGGGGGCTGTGGCCGACAGGGGATTGGGCACCTCCGTCTGGCACATACCAGTTGGGAGTTGGGGAGAGCAGAGGGAACTGGGCACCCTCAGCACACAGCAAACTGGGGACATTATGCCCGATGGAGTGGGCTCCCCAACAGCAAATTGAACTACTGGGACTAGAAGCCAGCGAGTTGGGGCCCCTGTCGGCAAAGAAAGACTGTTGGGGAGGCACATGCTGCCAAGGGGGATTGGGCACCCCCCCGGCACACAACAAATGGAGGAGGGGGGTTTACAGTGTACCAATGGGGAGTGGGCTCCCCTGTCTGCAAATGTACTGGGTCGGGGCAGCATAGGGATGGCAAGGTACCGCCCTGCAATGATGGGTCACTCTTTCGTGGCAGCAAAATGGCTGATGCTGCAATGACGAGGCGGACCCTAATTGCAGCAGCAAAACCTTTTTAACTTGGTGGCACTTCTGCAGAACCAGTGTCATCAAGACACTGGGCCTGCATTGGTCCACCAGTACCAAGCCCCCAAATGCAGTGCCCACTTTGGCTGCCAGAGTGCTGCACCTCTACAACCCACTTCTCTCCTAAGCTGACGCATGCTTCTTGTGCATGCGTGCAAGCAAACATAAAAATAAGCATTACGATTCCTAGAGATAGGAACCGGAATGTTTTGAATCTAACAGTGAAAATCGCGGTAAACACCGCTGAGGAACTGATAAATTTAGTAAAAACAATTATAAAAACTAAGCTATACTAACATGAAACTAACAAATAGGGGCAGCATACATGAGTAAACAAATTTGACAGATGCTGAGGAGACCTCTGAGCCGTCATGACTAGGCAGGCAGAGAAATGAATTTGAATGTTTTAGAATGTAGCAGCACTTAGGGGCAGCAGTTTGAATTGTGGCATGAGCCAATGATAGTTCCATCATTTACATACGTTCCAATCCCCCAACACAGCTCAAGCAGGAGGATTACTGCATCAGTTAAGCATACTGCTCCACCCCACTACTTTTGACCTGGCCATTTTATCTACTTCCTAAACTCATACTCTCTCCCCTTCAATCCTTTTCACTTCTACTCTTCCACAATGCTCGCTCTCCCTTCCCTACTCCATGCTCCTGTGGGGATCTCCCCCAAGGGGGACAAATGTCAGCCTGTCCCTTACTCCCCTATCGCTAACCTCACAGGCCGATACCAATACACAAACTAAGTGACCACCCTGCCATGACTTCCCCTTGTGGGGTTCCCTCCACAGACGGTCTAAGGTTTGGCCTCTCCTTTTCCTACCAACTCACCCCCCCCCCTTCTTTCTCCATTGACACCCTAGCCCTCTTCTCCAAGATTCTAAGTTCTCCTTCTGTGCCTGCTCAAATATCAAAAAGTTTATGTCAGAGGAAATTCCACCTGTATATATCTGCGCATGTTATTTTAAAGTTCTGTCTGATGTTGCTCGTATTGTATCCAAGTTAAGTATTCATCATTTGTACTTACCTGTTCCTCCTCCCCTAGGATGCAACTGGAAACAAGCTATTTTAGATCAGTATGCCTTTCCTGGTGAAACTTTTTAAATAAATAAATAATACTGAGGGATTCCTGAGGTTTGAAGTGACTCCCAGATCAATGATCTCATATTGGGAGGTGCTGTATGGGCTCAGTGTGTCCAGGATGGAGGAGGTGGGGACATGGCTTACAGTCTGCCTGGGTTGACCGTCAAGGCAAAATGTTTTTATGGAAAAGGAAAAAAAAAATGACTGGTTCCTTAATTTGTTAAAAAATGCAAACTGCTTTATAAAACAGTTAAAATAAGCTATAATTTAAAAATTTTCAATCAAAAATATGGGCTATTACAACAGAGTGGGAACTACGATGAAGAGACTTTTCCCCGGTTCCGAGAACGGAAATGAAGAAAAAATTACTCACCTTAGTAATTATGTTTCTTCTATTGGAGTCTTGCTGTATTCTGACAAATGCAGTTAGCCCCAACCTTTAAACTACCCCGGAGAACAAAGGGTTAACTTTCTATGCAGAGCATAGAATGCTGAGCTCGAGCTCGGTTGGAGTCTCTATGTGGAGCCCTTTGAAATCCAATTGTCAGATTCTTACGAGCAAAAACTCACTAACTATCCTATGTGGACATTGTAAAATTTTACTAGCCAACTGGCAACAAAAGTTTTGGAGTCCCAAAGGAAGACGCAAGTCAGGAAACCCAAAACCCAATCCAAATAAGAATAATAATAAAACAACACCCAAACAAAAAGAAGAAGGTGTAAAAGGAGAACCCCTGAGGTGCAACACTGTGCCTGCCCACCCACTTCCCAAAACCAGGTTCTGAGAGGGGAGGCAGGGGGGGAGGTCAGAATACAGCAAGACTCCAATAGAGGAAATATAATTACTAAGGTGAGTAATGTTTTCTTCAAACAACATGAAGTCTTGCTGTATTCTGACAAATGCAGACTACTAAGCAGTACCTCCATGGAGGAGGGACAGAACCTACTTTGGGAATAGGCTCTGAAGTACTGCTCTGCCAAACCGAGCAACACTCCTAGCCTGGACATCCAGGGAGTAATGTTTGGTAAAGGTATGGACTGTTTCCAGGTGGCTGCGTGACAAATTTCTAAGAGAGGGATGTCCCTAGCAGCAGCAAGGGAAGCAGCTGTACCTCTTGTAGAGTGAGCCCTCAGGCCTAAGTGTGGAATCTTTCCCAGTTTGTCATAGCAGAATTGTATACAAGACACAATCCACCTGGCAATAGTTCTCTTGGTAGCAGGTTTGCCCTTTCCCACGTCCCCATAAGTGAGGAACAGCTGGAGGGAATCAAACCTGTGACCCTTGGTATGCTCTATGTAGTAGCTAAGGGCTCTTAACATCTAAACTGTGTAGCCTCCTCTCCCCTGAGGAAGAACGATCAGTGAAGAAAACAGGGGGACAGACATAGACTGATTCAAATGGAAATCTGAAACGACTTTGGGCAAGAACCTTCTATGGGTTCTAAGGACCACTTTATCCCTATGAAAGGAGATAAAATCAGGTTCCACTGACAAGGCTTGCAATTCACTGATACATCTGGCAGAGGCAATGGCCACTAAAAACACAGTTTTCCAAGTCAAGTACTTAAGCTCTGCTGAGGACATAGGTTCGAAGGGAGGTTGCATAAGCTGAGCAATGTAAACATTTAAATCCCAGGCAGGGGCAGGGTCTCTAAAGGGAGGATTGGTATGAAGCAATCCTTTAAAAAATTTACAGAACACAGGATGAGAAGATAGTGAGGAAGACTTCCTCACTGACAGAAAAGCAGAAACAACTGACAAGTGAACCTTGAGAGTAGCTGGTCTAAGGCCTAGGCCATTAAGATGGACAATATAATCCAGATCTATAGGCAATTCAGCAGTATTTGGGGAAATATGCTTCTTGGAACACCAAATGCTGAATAAAACATTTGGAGTTATAAGTCTTTCTGGTGGAGTGCTTCCGAGAAGCTTTGAGAATGTCCAGAACCCCCTGAGACAGATGCAAATCTGCAAACTCTAACTCTTCAAGAGCCATGCCTTGAGATTGAGAGACTGAAGATTGGGGTACTAAATCCTCCCCTGAGAGGAAGTTAATAGGTTGTAATTTTTGGGAAGAGACAGTGGAAGATGGACAGCTAGGGACAGCAACAGGAGGTACCAAGGCTGTCTGGCCCAGTATGGAGCAATCAGAATCACTTTGCAAGGATGTGACCTTACCTTGACTAAACTTTGAAAAGAAGAGGGAAGGGAGGGAAGGCATACTGAAATTTCCCTTCCCAGTTCAGACTCAAGAGTATCCAGGGGGACTGAGCCCAAGACTGGGGGTCTGCAACAAAAGAGAGGAAGTTGGTGATTGTCCGGGACTGCAAAAAGATCTATCTCTGGAGTGCCCCATCTTGAAAAAAATCACCTTCAATACCAGGGGGTCCAGGGACCATTCGTGATGGCCCTGTGAGATCCTGCTCAGTGCATCTGCTAGCACATTGTCCTTCCCTGGAAGGTGAACTGCTATCAGAGAAGTTTGTAGGGAATAAGCCAGGGACCACAACTTCATGGCTTCTGTGGGCAAGGCCGTAGACCGAGTGCCTCCCTGCTTGTTGATGTACCACATAGTGGTGGTGGTGTCTGTTCTTACTTGAACCACCTTGTTCTGCACAGACTGAGGGAAAGCTTGCAGGGCCAGAAAAACTGCTCTTGGAGATTGACATGGAGAAGGGACTCCTGAGGGGACCACAGTCCCGGGGCAGTGAGGGCCCCCAGATGGGCTCCCCAGCCCAGAAGGGAAGCATCCGTGGTAAGGACCACTGAATGAGACTGAGTGGCAAGTGGAACCCCTTGCCTTAAATTGTCCTGATCCTACCACCATTAAAGGGCTTGGATCAGGGTCCGAGTCACTGAAATCAGTTTGGTAAGGGAATCCTTCCTTTGGGACCAAAAGGCCCTAAGATGGAACTGAATGTCCCTCATCTGGAATCTTGCCCCTTGGATCACTGCTGTAGAGGCTGCCATGTGGCCCAAGAGCTGGAGGAAATGCCTTGCTGGTCGAGACACCTGAAGGCTGAAGTAAAAAGCTAGTTCTATAAGAGCTCTTGTCCTGTCCAGGGGAAGAAAGGCTCTTGCTTTGACCATATCCAGCTCTGCCCCTATAAAGGTAAGAAGCTGGACTGGCTTGAGAACTGACTTGAGAAGACTGAGAAGAAATCCTGGAGAAGTGAGCACTTGCTGGGTCACTTGCAGGTCTGACATGACTTGTTCTGGAGACTGGCCTACTATTAGCCAATTGTCCAGATATGGAAAAATGGAAATCTTTTGCCTTCTTAGAAAGGCAACTACTACTTGCCAGGCACTTTGTGAAAACCCTTGGGACTGATGTTAGACCAAAGGGCATTGCTCTGAACTGATAGTGGCCTGAGGGCAACTCGAACCTGAGGTACTTTCTGTGGGAGCACCTGATGGAAATGTGAAAATAGGCAACTTTGAGGTCCAGGGAGGCTAGCCAGTCCCCTGGGCTTAGAGAAGGAAGAATTATTCCCTGAGTTACCATCTTGAACCTTGGTTTTAAAAGATGTTTGTTCAGGTATCTTAGGTCTAGGATAGGTCGCCACTCTCCTGTCTTTTTTGTGGTAAGGAAGTACCTGGAGTACAGACCTCTGCCCCAGTGTAGGACAGGCACTCTCTCTCTATGGCTCTTACAGCCAGAAGAGATGAAACCTCTGCCTCTAGGACAAGGGTTTCTGAGAGACCTGCAGGTGGAAAAGATCTGGCTCTCATCATCAGAAATTTTTTGAAGCTGAGAACCAGTCCCTGGCTTACTACTTCCAGGACCCACTTGTCTGAGGTAACAGACTTCCAGTCCTGGACAAAGTAAGCCAGCCTGCCCCCTACTGGAACAGGAGAGTCAACCCGGGCAGACCCATCAGGGTGTCTCCTTGGCAGGGGCCTTAGGCTGAGGAGTGGATGCAGCCCTGCTCATCCCCCTTCTGCCTCTCCCTCTGAAGAACCACCTCTGTGAAAAGGAAGAAGAGGCCTGTGCTTGGTAAAAGGCCTATGAAAGGCCTGCCCTACCCCTAGACTGCTGCCTTTGAGGAGTTACCTGCCTCTCCTTGGCCTGAGCACTCCTGTAAGTGGTCCTGTACTGCCCATTTTCTTCATGTAATTGTCTGTCTGCTCCCCAAACAGAGAATTACCCACTACAGGAAAATCCATGGCCTTAGCCTGGGTATCCTTGAGGCTGGTACATCTGAGCCAAGCCATTCTCCGAAGAGCCACAGATGTAGCCATGACTCTTGATGACACATCATTGGAGTCCACAGCAGCATGAAACTGTACTTTTGATGCTTCAATCCCATCTGCAGCCACCTCCTCCAGCTCCTTGGCTAGCTGGGGGGGAGGCCTGTTTAGCCAGTGCCAGTACAGTGTCCCACCTGGACTTCTGGTACCTGGCTGTATAGGCCATATAATTCACCTGCATGAGTCCCAAGGAAGATGCCATGTACTGTTTTTTTTGCCATGGCATCAATCTTCCTGGAGTCTTTGTCTGGGGGGTGTGAAGCCAAGGGAATGTTTGCCTTATCACAGGCAGCAGCCTGCACAACCACAACATGGCTGTACTGCTGGTATAAAAACTCTGTATCTGAGCCTGATAGTGTATACCTCTTGTCCATTTTTCTATCAACAGGAGGTATAGCATTGGGAGACTTCAGGATTTTTTCTGTCTGCTTCCCAAAAGATTTGTGAAGAGGAATAGACAGTCTCCTGGACTCTGGGGTGTCCATCATTTCCACATAATCAGGCTCCTCTTGATCCTGCATTGCTTCCTCCATAGGAAGCTGGAGGGTTTCAGCCACCTTTCTGTAAAACACAAAGTGGGAAGGGGACTCAGAAAGCCTAGGAGGGGATACACCGGAAGGTCTGTCTGGGGAGATGTCTGGTTCTACGGGCACATCCAGACTTTCACCATCATCATCTTCAAACCCCCCTCCTCCTCAAACTCCAGTTTATAAAATTCTTCAGGGGTATAATTGTGAACTGGGGAAACCGACCGAACCGAACCCCTGCCAAAAGGTGCCATATCGGTTGGAACCAGGTGAAGCGATTCCACAATCCGAATCGCTCTGGCTATTTCCTTGGTGGTCGGAACATGAACTTATGGATCCAAACTGGTCGATTTCTCTTTGCACTTTCTTTTTGTCGGAACTGAACCCTCAGGATTGACTCTCCTTTTGCCCGAAGTATCACCCTGGTCAGAGGGCACTCTTTCTGATTCAGTTGGAACCAAATCGGGCTGGCCATCCGGGTCAGTGGACATCTCAGCCTCCTTTTGCCCTCAGTCTACCTAATCTCTTTTCAAGGGTAGATTTGGGAAAATGTTTACATGTTTGGCAGTCTGTATCGAGGTGTTCAAACCCCAGACAATAAACACAGGTGGTGTGGGGATCGGCATTGGCAAAGACCTCCCCACACTCACTGCAATGTTGAAACCCAGTGGGCCCATTTTTTTTCTGGGGTTTCTCAGACATAGCCAATCTAACAAACTTACCCTTTATACGGCAACCGCCAGGCAAGACTCCCTTATCAGTTCCTAACCGTGTCATAGGTATTGGAAAAAGACGTACAAAAACAAATTTTTTTAAGAACCGATAAGGACCAGTAACCACACACTAAAGGAAGATACAAGTAATAACAACAAATGATCAGTTCAGCCAAACCGATCTACACTTTTACAAGTTCCACACAGAAATCAGCACAAAACCTATCTAGTACTCACGGCACCACAGACAGAGACTGAACCGTCTATGTGGAAATACATTTAGGTTAAAAACCGACACTTTAACCGACTTTCGAACCGAGCTGCGGGAGAAATCTCCGGAGCGACTGTTCAATGAGGCGGAGTAAAGAATCTGCTGGTTGGATTTCAAAGGGCTCCAGACAGAGATACCAACCGAGCTCGAGCTCAGCATTCTATGCTCTGCATAGAAAGTTAACCCTTTATTCTCCGGGGCAGTTTAAAGGCTGGGGTTAACTGCATTTGTTGGAATACAGCAAGACTTCATGTTGTTTGAAATGGAGAAAACTGCTAAAACAGATAAATAAGAAAAAATTATTTTATCTTAGTAATATTGTTTCTTCCAGGGGATCCCCTAGTATGCTTGACTAATGCAGTTATGCCAGCTAGGTTCAGCTGCCCTGGAGGCTGAGTTTATGCTAATGACAAAAAATAATTAGCCAATCAGCCTGCAATAAGAAAGTGCTGCCTGTAGCTGCTGCTGTAAGCCAGTCAGATTCATTTCGTAGCCGATGGGCAAAAGGTCCCAAATCCTAACTCTAATCTGGAACTATAGAAAAGGAGACAAAAACAAGAAAAAAAAGGGAATTGCCCATAGGTGAACTATATACACCATGGTAAACTGTAGAACATTACACCTGTTAAGGCTTTTCAGTGAAAAATTTGGCCTGTGATGAGGACTGCAGAACTATTTTCAGCAAGGTTATGTGAGAGGAGGACGGGTGGGCGGTCAAGCATACTGAGGGATCCCCTGGAAGAAACAATATTACTAAGGTATTTTTTTTTCTCACCCCAGGAATCCCTCAGTATGCTTGACTAAGGCAGACTACAAAGCAGTGTAGTTGGGAGGAGAGAACAGAACCTACTTTGGGAAAAGGTTCTGCAGGACTGCAGTGCCAAATCTGGCATCTGATCTGGAATGTACATCCAAGCAGTGGTGCTTTGTGAAGGTGTGTACAGCCTTCCAGATAGCTGCTTTGCAGATGTCGAGCAAGGAAATGTCCCTTGCTGCTGCCACTGAGGCTAAGGTGCCCCTAGTGGAATGGACCCTGTAGCTTTCAGGTGACTGTCTTCCAGCCTTGGGGTAACAGAACTGGATGCAAGAGACTATCCAATGAGAGACAGTCCTCTTAGAGGCTGTCCTGCATTTACGCACCTCACCATAGGTGAGGAATAATTGGATGAGAGAGGATTTGAGTTGCTTGGTGCGCTCCAGGTAGTAAGTCTGTGCCCTTTTTTACATCCTGGCTGTGAAGCCTGCGTTCCCCAGGAGTGGATTTGTCTGTGAAAAAGACAGGAAGCTTTATAGATTGATTCAGGTGAAATTCAGACATTACCTTGGGAAGAAATTTCCTGTTTGTCCTGAGAACTACTTTATCACTATGGGAAATAATGTAGTTAGGTTCAGTGCATAACGCTTACAGCTCTGAAATCCTTCTGGTTGACGTGACTACCACTAGGAAAACAGTTTTCCAGGTAATGAATTTTAAGTCTGCAGTAGTCATGGGCTCAAGAGGAGACCCATCAGCTTGGCTATACACAGGTTCAAGTCCAGGGGGAACAGGTTTCCTAAGTTGGGGATGAAGGTGCAGCAGGCCTTTAATGAATTTCTTGAAACTGTGATGAGAAATTACAGATTTCTCTTCGCCAGCTGCAATGTAGGCCAAAATGGCTGCCAGGTGGACCTTCAGTTATAAGACTCTAAGGCCTGATGCTTGCAAAGTGTACCAAAAAGTCTAGTATGGAAGACAGGCTAGCTTGCAGTAGGTAACACTGGCTGTTCTGCTGGTTTTCCAGCACACTGCTGAAAGGAAGAACCACCCGCTTCAGTGCTTGTTCCAGAGACTGTGTGCACCACTACTTTTAAACAACTTGGTTTGTGTCTGGCTGCAGCTGGAGGGGCCTCGACGGCGAGCCGGTATCAGCAGCAGATCAGACGCGGCAGGTGGAACTTGAGAGCTTTAAAATGCCCATGCTGCACCACAGCTTCAGATAACATCAGCTGTTCTGCCGGCTTTCCAGCACGTTGCGGAAAGGAAGAACCACCTACTTCAGTGCTTGTTCCAGAGACTGCGTGCACTAATTTTAAACAACTTGGTCTGTGTCTGGCTGCAGTTGGAGGGGGCTTGGCAGCGAGCTGGTATCAGCAGCAAATCAGATGTGGCAGGTGGGACTTGAGGGCTTTAAAATGCCCATGCTGTACCACAGCTTCAGATAACATCAGCTGTTCTGCCGGCTTACCAGCATGCTGCCGAAAGGAAGACCCGCCTGGTACAGTTCTTGTTTTAGAAACTGTGTGCACCACTAATTTTAAACAACTTGGTCTGTGTCTGGCTGCAGTTGTAGGGGGCTCGACGCCGAGCTGGAATCAGCAGCAAATCAGACACGGCAGGCGAGACTTGAGGGCTTTAAAATGCCCACACTGCACCACAGCATGAGCATGAGTGGCAATTTTCCTGCATACAGATGTTTTCCTGTTAAACTTCAAAATATGATGATGTTTACTAATTTTAAAATGTTTTTTTATATTGTATGGTGGGATAGTTATGGGGTTAGCTTTATACAGTGATAGTATAACTGGAAATCCATCTGAAATTACCAGTCTGCACCCAAAAGTATTTCTGCTTGATGCTTATTCTGCCATACTAGACAGTATTCTGCTTAAGATGGGGATTATTTTAGTATTAATGTTATTTCATTTTTTTCAAAAATGTTTCATTTTAAGAAACTGAATCAAGGTCCATCTGAAACTCCTTATTTGTACTCAGTATTTCTGCCTGATACTTACTCTGTCATGCTATCTAACTTGGATCCTGATTGTAAATGGGATTATTTTAATACCAATGCTGTTTCGCCTTTTTTACAAATGTCTCGTTTTAAGAAATTGAACCAGGGTCCCTTATTGAACTTGAAAACTAAAAAATTGTTTTTGCCTTTTTTAAGGCATTTTATATTACTGATGTTGCCTTCTTCAGGGAATGTCCACTCCAGCCCTGGTCCTACTGTGACTTGCCATATAAGCCTATAAAGCATCACCCTCTCCCCTTCTCTGGAATGCTTACAGACAGCTACACAACACCTGCAAATAGACTGCAAAATCACTCAAGTGCAAATTCTACATTAATCAACAGAAAGACAGCCTTGGCAATCCACACATGTTCTGGGCCTCTATGGGACTATCCTTAACCCCAATCCAGTAGACAATTAACGCAGCTTAAATCCCCCTCTGGTCCTACTTCAGACCCTACCGAGATTGCAAATATCTTCAACACAAAGTTCACGGACTTGTCCCCCTATCTGAGCAAGCTCCCACCACAAGTGTCCTCCGCCCTGAACCTCCCACTCCTCCTCAGCTACCATCCTGCCCCCACCTTTCTGCTTCAAAGTCATTGGGCATACAGACACTATTAAGCTCCTGAAATCTCTCTCCCTGCCAAAGGCAGCCCTGGCAGTGATGGATTATACCCTGCATTTCTTAAACTCATCTGCCCTGCTTTGATTAAACCCCTCACCTTCCTCTTCAACCTTGCCTTTACATCTTCTATGGTTCCAGACTCCTGGAAACATGCAAATGTTGTGTCCATCTTCAATAGTGGCGACCCTCAATCCCCTGATAATTATAGGCCCATCTCCCTACTCCCTCACCTGAGCAAACTGCTTGAAAAAGTTGTGCATCTCCAGTTCTCAGAGCATCTGGAAAAGTTTAACCTCTTATGTCCTCTCCAGCATGGTTTCTGCAAGCACCACAGCACCTCCTCTGCTTTGGCCCTTTTCTCTGATCATGTGCTGAGAAATATGGACCAAGGCAAAGCCACAGGATCTGTCTTCATAGACCTATCAAAGGCTTTTGACCGTGTTGACCACCACCTTCTCCACTCAACCCCATCTCTTTGGCTGCTCTGGCGGAACTGCAGCCTGGTTCTGCAGCTACCTATCCAGTCGATCTCAGTCTGTCATCATCAACAAGGAAAAATTACTCACCTTAGTAATTATATTTCTTCTAATGGAGTCTTGCTGTATTCTGACAATTGCAGTGATTCCCAACCTTTGAACTGCCCCAGAGAACTAAGGGTTAACTTTCCATGCAGGGCATGGAATGCTGAGCTCGAGCTCAGTTGAAGTCTCTGTTTGGAGTGTTTTGAACCTAAATCATCATATTCTTACGAGCCCAACTAAACTAAGAATTCTATGTGGAAATTGTAAAAATTCTGCTAGCCAACTGGCTGAAAAGTTTCGGATTCCCAAGGAAGACTCAAGTCAGGAAACCCAAAAACTAAACCCAATGTACTTAAAAAATAGCAATAATAAATAAGCACCAAAAGAAAAAGGGAGGAGGGTGCCAGCAAATACACCCCTGGGGTGCAAAACTGCACCTGCCCACCACTTCCCAAAAACTGGTTCTGAGAGGGGAGGCAGGGAGGGAGGTCAGAATACAGCAAGACTCCATTAGAAGAAATATAATTACTAAGGTGAGTAATTTTTTCTTCAAACGACATGAAGTCTTGCTGTATTCTAACAATTACAGACTACCAAGCAGTACCTCCAAGGAGGAGGGACAGAACCTACTTTGGGAATAGGCTCTGAAGTACTGCTGTTCCAAACCGAGCATCACTCCTAGCCTGGATATCCAGAGAGTAATGCTTGGTAAAGGTATGGACTGTTTTCCAGGTGGCTGCTTGACAAATTTCTAGGAGAGGAATATCCCTGGCCGCAGCCAGGGAAGCAGCTGTACCTCTTGTGGAATGAGCCCTCAGGCCTGAGGGTGGAGTTTTTCCCAGTTTTTCATAGCAGAATTGTATACAAGATACAATCCACCTGGCAACAGATCTTTTGGTGGCAGGTTTCCCTTTCCCACTTCTCCATAAGTCAGGAACAACTGGATGGAGTCTAACCTGTGACCCTTGGTACGCTCTATGTAGTAACTAAGGGCTCTTTTGACATCTAAACTGTGTAGCCTCCTCTCTCCTGAGGAAGAATGCTCAGTGAAGAAAACAGGGAGAGACACAGACTGGTTTGAATGGAAGTCTGAAACCACTTCGGGCAAGAACCTTCTATTTGTTCTAAGGACCACTTTATCCCTATGAAAGGAGATAAAATCAGGTTCCACTGACAGGGCTTGCAATTCACTGATAACGCCTGGCAGAGGTAATGGCTACCAAGAACACAGTTTTCCAGGTCAAGTACTTAAGCTCTGCTGAAGACATAGGCTCAAATGGGGGTTGCATGACTGAGCAATGCAAACATTCAAATTCCAGGCAGGGGCAGGGTCTCTAAAGGGGGGATTGGTGTGAAACAATCCTTTAAAAAATTTACAGAACACAGGAAGGGAAGATAGTGAGGAAGGCTTCCCCACAGACAAAAATGCAGAAACAGCTGACAAATGTACCTTGAGAGTAGCTGTTCTGAGGCCTAGGTCATTAAGATGGACCATATATTCCAGAACCGTAGGCAATTCAGCAGTGTCTGGAGAAATATTCTTCTGAGAACACCAAATGCTGAATCTTTTCTATTTGGAGTTGTAAGTCTTTCTGGTGGAGGGCTTTCGAGAAGCCTTGAGGATGTCCAGAACCCCTTGGGAAAGATGCAGATCTGCAAACTCTAACTCTTCAAAAGCCATGCCTTGAGATTGAGAGACTGAAGATTGGGGTACCAAATCCTCCCCTGAGAGGATGTTAACAGGCTGTAATTCCTGGGAAGAGACAGGGAGAGATGGACTACCAGGGACAGCAACAGAGGGTACCAGGGCTGTCTGGTCCAATCTGGAGAAACCAGAATCACCTTGCAAGGTTGAGACCTTATTTTGACTAAATCTTTGAACAGAAGTGGCAAGGGGGAAAGGCATACAGAAACTTCCCTTCCCAATTCAGAATCAGGGCATCCAGGGGGACTGAGCCCAAGACTGGCGATCTGCAATGAAAGAGAGGAAGTTGGTGATTGTCTGGAGCTGCAAAGGAAGAAGCTAGTTCCATAAGAAAAAATTACTCACCTTAGTAATTGCTTTTCTTCTCATGGAGTCTTGCTATATTAGGACTTATTGCAGTTAGCCACTGCACTTGAACTGCCCCGGAGAGGAAAGAGTTAACTCCAGAGAATCTGGAGTTCTAAAGCACAAGGGCGCTATACCAAAGCTCTATCTGGGCAGTTTCAAATGAAACTGTCAGATCTTTCTGAAGCTAACACTAAGCAACAAGTCTGTGTGGAAAGCTCTACACTAGCCAAATGGCTACCTACTAGTAGTAACAACAACAATATAAACAACAATAACAATAACAATAATAAGAATGAATAATGGTATTATCAGTTTTCCTCCCTGACAAGCACTATTAGGACCCCCCCCCCTTCCCCCAAAGACTCAAGTCCAGGAAGGGGGCCAACAAATCACTCAACACAGAAAACCCTAGTTCCCTAACCCTAAATAAAAGAGGGTGAAGGGAAGAACTACAATGGCATGACACAGTGCTTGCAATAATTTGCCACCCCACCCCAGTAGAAGTTCTGAGAGGGCAGGTTGGGTGGTTCTAATATAGCAAGACTCCATGAGAAGAAAAGCAATTACTAAGGTGAGTAATTTTTCTTCAAACACCATGAAGTCTTGCTATATTAGGACTTATTGCAGATTACACAGCAGTACCTCCATGGAGGAGGGCAGAACCTACTTAGGAAATAGGCTCTGAAGCACAGCTGTGCTAAAACGAGCATCTCTCCTGACTGAAATCCAGGGAATAATGCTTGCAAAAGTGTGAACTGTCTTCCAAGTAACAGCTCGACAGATTTCAGAATGGGAATATCTCAGCAGCCGCTAGAGATGCAGCTGTACACCTGGTGGAGTGAGCCCTCAGTCCTGAGGGGGCTCTCCTACCTAGTCTTTGATAACAAAAATGGATACAAGAGACAATCCACCTTGCAATTGTCCTCTTAGTGGCAGGTTCCCTTTGCCAACCTCGCCCTAGGTAAGGAAGAGTTGGAGGATTCAAACCTGTGACCCTTGGTGCGTTACAAATAGTAGCATAAGGCTCTTTTGACGTCCAAGCTGTGCAGTCTCCTCTCACCTGAGGAAGAATGCTCAGTGAAAATCCTGGGAGAGAGATGGATTGGTTCAGGTGGAAACCTGAAACCACTTAGGACAAACCCTGTGTTAGTCCTAGGGACTGTCTTATCCCTGTGGGAGAGAAAATCTTTTCCACTGCCAGGGCCTGTAGTTCACTTATGCGCCTGGCAGAAGTGAAACACCAGAAAAACATTTTCCAAGTGAGAAGCTTGAGTTCTGCTGGGGACAGAGGTCCAAAGGGGTTTGCATTAACTGAGCAATGCAAACATTCGGCTCCATGCAGGAGCTGGTTTCAAAAAGGAGGGTGGTGTGTAAGCAACCCCTAAAAACTTGGAAACACAGGTTGAGAAGAAAGGAAGCAGGCTTCCTGCTTGCAGAAAAAACAGAGACAGCTGCCAGAGGAACCTTAAGGTAGCTGGCCTAAGACCTAAGGAATTTAAAATGGACCAAAAGTCCAGAAAATGGGCAGATAAGCAGACTGTGGTATAATCTGCTTCTCAGCGCACCAGACTGAAAACCTGTTCCACTTAGAATTGTAAGTGGCGCCAGTGAAAAGCTTCCTTGAAGCCTTTAAAATATCCGCGACACCTTGAAAAAGATGTAAATCAGCAAATTCTAACTCCTCAAGAGCTGCCTTGAGACGGAGGAATTTGAGGTTCGGATACCACACTTCCCTTGTGCAAAGGCCAGTAAGTCGTGGACTCTGGGCAAGCTCAGGGTAGGGTGGACTGTCAAGGACAGAGACAATGGGTACCAGGGCTGTCTGGCCCAGTTTGGAACAATCAGAATCGCTTGCAGGGCTGAGATCTGATTTTTACTAGTACCCTGAAAGAAAGGAAAAGGAGGAAAGGTGAACAGAAACTTCCTTTTCAATCCAAGTGAAAAGCGCCCAGGGGGCTGATCCCAGCACGGAGGCCTCAACAAAACAGAGAAAGTTAGTGGTTATCTGGGGCTGCTAAAAGATCTATCTGAAAATGAGCCCCATCTGGCAAGGACTGAACCCAGCACCTGGGGATTCAGAGCCCAATCGTGATGGCCCTGAGAATCCTGTTGAGGGCATCTGCCAGGGCATTGTCCTTCCCTGGGAGGTGAACTGCTATCAGGAGGTGTTCAGGAGTAAGCCAGAGACCACCACTTCATTGCTTCGGTGCACAAGGCTGATGACCGAGTGCCCCCCTGCCTGTTGATGTACCACATTATTGTGGTGTTGTCTGTCCTGACTTGAACTACCTTGTTCTGGACAGAAGCTGAAAACTCCTAAGAGCTAGAAGACAGCTCTGAGTTCAAAAAAATTGATGTGGAGCAGAGATTCCTAGGGAGACCACACTCCCCTAGTGGACAGGTCGCCTAAGCGAGAACCTCACCCTAACACAGGAGCATCCGTGGTGAGGGAAAGAAGAGGACCCCTAGTTTTAGATTGCTTTGATCCTGCCACCAGTGTAAGGCCAGGATCAGGGATTGGGTCACTAGAACCAATTTGGAAAGGGAATCCCTCCTTTGGGACCAATAGGCCCTCAGATGGAACTGAATGTCCCTCATCTGGAATCTTGCTCCCTGCACTACAGCTGTGGAAGCAGCCATGTGCCCTAGTAGTTGTAGCAAATGCTTTGCTGGTCAAGAGACTGCAGAGTAATGGAAGATGCCAGGGCAAAGAGACTGCCTACCCTTTCAGAGGAGAAATGCCCTGGCTAACTTTGTGTTCAACTCTGCACCTATGAAAGTTAGTACCTGAACTGGTTCGAGAACTGACTTTGGTAATTCAGCAGGAATCCCAGAAAGGTGAGAAGCTGCTGGGTGACTTGCAAGTGGGATTTTACTTGATCTGGAGACTGACCCACTAAGAGCCAGTCATCCAGGAAAGGAAACAAAGCAATCCCTTGCCTTCTTAAAAGAGCCACTACCACAGCTAGAATTTCTTGAATACCCTTGGCGCAGAGGTAAGGCCAAAGGGCATTGCCCTGAACTGGTAGTGGCCTGAGGGTAACCTGAGGTACTTTCGGTGAGAAGGCCTGATCAAGACATGAAAAAATAGGCATCCTTGAGGTCCAGGAAAGCTAGCCAGAGTTAACATTTTTAACTTTGTTTTCAAAAGATGCTTGTTCAGGTACCTTAAATCTGAGATGGGCCGCCAATCTCCTGCCTTCTATAGGGTAAGAAAGTATCATGAGTACAGCCCCTTGCCCCGGTGGCAAGGAGGGACCCTTTCTACTGCTTTGCAGTTCAGAGAAGAAGAAACCTCTGCTCCCAAAGCAAGGGATTCCGAAGGATTTGCAGGTGGACCTGTCTGGCTCTCATCTTTGGAAACTGTTTGAAGCTGAGAACCAGACCTATTACTTCCAGAACCCACTTGTCCGAAGTTAGGGACACCCAGTTCTGGCTGAAATAAAACCAACCTGCCCACTGGTATAGGAGACCGCCCTGGGCACCCCATCAGGGTGCCTGGTTGGCATAGTCTTAGGCTAAGGGAGGGGGATTTGCTTACTTGTGCCCCGCTCATCTCTGCCTCTGAAGAGACCCTCTGGCGAAAGCAGAGGAGGCCTGAGCCTCTACCTGGGCACTTTTGTAGGTAATCATCCATGTTTTTCATATAGTCTCTGTTTGTTCCTCAAACAGAGAATTACCCACAACAAGAAACAAATCCATAGACTTTGACAGAGTATCTTGGGACAGATTAGTGCATCTGAGCCATGCCAACTCACGGAAAGCTACAGAAGTGGTCATGACCCTAGAGAAAACAAGATTAACACCAACAGCAGTATGAACTTGAACTTAGAGGCTTCAGTGCCATTAGCAGCCACCTGTTCAACTCCGCTAGCCAGCTGGCCATGGGCCTGCTTGGCTAACTGCAATATCAGCGTCCCACCTAGATTTCCAAATCTAGCCACATAAGCCATACAACTTGCCTGTCTGAGTCCCACAGAAGCTGCCATATACTGTTTTCTTGCTATGGCATCAATCCTGGAATCCTATTCAGGAGGATGTGAGGCCAGGGAACTAGCCTTGACACAGGCTGCAGCTTGTACCACACCTACATGACTACACTGCTCAGTGAGGAAGTCTGTAACAGAGCCTGACTAAATACACCTTCTGTCCATTTTGATCTTACAGGAGGGACAGAAAGAGGAATCTTAGAAAATCTTGTTGTTTACTTCCTAAATGACTTATGCAAAGGAAAGACAACCTCCTAGCCCATCATTCCTACATAATCAGGCTCCCCTTTACTCATCCATAGCCTCCTCTAAAGGAAGCTGGGGGAATTCTGCAAGCTTTTTGTAAAACATAAACTGAGAAAAGGACTCAGACAGAATAGGAGGAGATTCTAAAAGTCTGTCTGGAGAAATGTCCGCTAAGTGGCACGTCCAGACCCTACCAGCCACACATGTATTGATCAAATTTCTCCTCCCACTCCTGTGGTTCATAATTCCTCAACATCATAAACCTGAACCACTGGAACTGAACGAGCCACCTTTACCAACTGTAGATGGTCTGACAGGACCTAGAAACAGTGACTGGACAATCTGTATGGCTTAACTACTTCTGCAGCAGTTGGAGAGACAATCTTGGACTCCAAACCTACTGATTTCTCTGTCATTTTTTTTTTTTTAAACTGGTTCCTCTGAACCATCCTTTGCCCAAGGAAGTCTAGCCCTGGTCAGAGGGCACCCTCTGGTCCAGTGGGTACTGGACCGGCTGGCCATCCGGTCAGCGGACTTTTGGCCAATAGTTCCCTGAGCCGCCCTATCTCTTTTCAGGGTGGCTGCAGAGAAATTTTAAATACCTGGCAGTCTGACAGGAGGTGGTCAGCCCCCAGACAATAAACACAAGTGGTGTGTGGGACAGCCTTGGCAAAGGCTTCCCACAGCATCACAGTGTTGAAACCCAGTGGGCCCGGTTTTTCTTTTGGGTTTCTCAGACATAATGCCAGCCTAACCAAAACTTGCCCTTTTATGGCCGCATAGGCAAGACACCCTTATCGTTCCAACCGCTTTGACGGGTATTTGAAAAACCCTATTTAAAATCAAGGTTTTTAGAACCGATAAGAACTGGTACCGCACTCTAAAAGCCCAAAACTTTAAACGTTAAAATAAGCAAACCGATCGGTTCAAAACCGAACCGATAACTAAATTTCCACACAGACTTTACATTTTGTACTTACGGTTTACCAGATAGAGCTTTAACCGAAATGCGGTAAAATAATTACTTTTTGTCGGTTCAAATGAACCGAAAATACTCGCTTGAACCGAGAAATGAACCGAGCTGAAGGAGCTGATCTCCGGAGCGACTGTTCAGTGAAGCGGAGTAAAGAATCTGACAGTTTCATTTGAAACTGCCCAGATAGAGCTTTGGTATAGCGCCCTCTCGCTTTAGAACTCCAGATTCTCTGGAGTTAACTCTTTCCTCTCCGGGGCAGTTCAAGTGCAGTGGCTAACTGCAATAAGTCCTAATATAGCAAGACTTCATGGTGTTTGAAGAGCCCTTTCCCTTTCTAGAGGAAGAAAGGCTCTTGCTCTGGGTGTGTCCAGTTCTGCAGCTATAAATGTAAGGAGCTGGACTGGTTCGAGAACTGACTTGGGAAGGTGGAAAAGAAATCCTAGGGAAGTGAGCACTTGCTGGGTCACTTGCAGGTGAGACTTGACTTGGTCTGGAGACTGACCCACTAATAGCCAATCGTCCAGATAAGGTAAAATGGAAATATTTTGCCTTCTTAGAAAGGCAACTACTATTGGTAGGCACTTTGTGAAAAACCTTGGAGCTGATGTTAGGCCAAAGGGCATTGCTCTGAGCTGATAATGGCCTGAGGGCAACTCGAACCTGAGGTACTTTCTGTGGGAGCACCTGATGGGAATGTGAAAGTAGGCATCTTTGAGGTCCAGGAAGGCTAACCAATCCCCTGGCCTTAGAGAGGGAAGGATTATTCCCAGAGTTACCATCTTGAACTTTGGTTTTAAAAGATGTTTGTTCAGATATCTTAGGTCTAGGATGGGTCGCACCTCTCTCTCTTTTGGGGTGAAGTACCTGGAGTACATGTCCTTTGCCCCAGTGTAGGGTAGGTACTTTCTCTATAGCTCTAAAGCTAGGAGAGAAGAAACCTCTGCCTCTAGGCAAGGGTCTCTGAAAGATTTGCAGGTGGAAAAGATCTGGCTCTCATCTTTGGAAATTTTTTGACGCTGAGAACCAGTCCCTGGCTTACTACTTCCAGGACCCACTTGTCTGTTGTAACAGACATCCAGTCCTGGACAAAGTAAGCCAGCCTGCCCCTTACTGGAATAGGAGCGTCGACCCGGGCAGATCCATCAGGGTGTCTGCTTGGCAGGGCTTTAGGCTGAGGGGTGGATGCAGGCCTGCTCATCCCCCTTCTGCCTCTCTCTCTGAAGAACCCCCTCTGTGAAAAGGAAGAAGAGGCCTGTGCTTGGTAAAAAGGCCTTTGAAAAGGCCTGCTCCTGCCCCTAGACTGCTGCCTTTGAGGAGTTGCCTGCCTTTCCTTGGCCTGAGCACTCCTGTAAGTGGTCCTGTACTCATCCATTTTCTTCACGTAATTCTCTGTCTGCTCCCCAAACAGAGAATTACCCACTACAGGAAAATCCATAGCGTTAGCCTGGGTGTCCTGCGAGAGGCTAGTACATCTGAGCCAAGCCATCCTCCGAAGAGCCACAGATGTAGCCATAACTCTTAGAAACATAGAAACACAGATTTTGACAGCAGATAAGGACCACTTGGCCCACTCAGTCTGCCCATTTCCCTACCTACTGGATAAGCTGCAGATTCTAGTTAACCAATAGCCTACTTCCTGCAACCCCCCACTACAATTTCCTTATGTCTGTCCCATGCATGTTTGAATTCCCCCACTGTTTTAGACCCAACGACCTCCTCAGGAAGGCGGTTCCATGTATCCACCACTCTCCATGAAAAAATGTCCTCACATTACCCCTGAGCCATCCCTCTATCTTTAAATTGTGCCCCTTGTTCTTACACATCTTTTTTGAAAGATGCTACCCTCCTGGACTTTGTTGATTCCCTTGACGTACTTGAACGTTTCTATCATGTCCCCCCGTCCCTCCTTTCATCAAGAGTATACATATTAAGCTCTCTCAGTCTCTCTTCATATGGTTTCTGATGCAGACCCTGCACCATTTTAGTTGCCCTCCTCTGGACTGCTTCCATCTTGTCTATGTCCTTGCGCAGATGAGGTCTTCAAAACTGCACACAGTACTCCAGATGGGGTCTCACCAACTGTGTATAAAGGGATAACCACTTCCCTTTTTCTACTTGTGATGCCCCTTCCTATGCATCCCAGTATCCCCCTGGCTCTCCTTACTGACTTTTCACATTGCTTACCCACCTTTAGGTCATCTGATAGGACTACCCCCAGGTCCCTTTCCATTTTTGTTGTCGTTAATACCTCCTCTGCTATTGTGTACTCTTCTCCTGGGTTTTTGTTTCCCAGGTGCATTACTTTGCACTTCTTTGCATTGAACTTAAGTTGCCATATGTCTGACCATTCCTCCAACCTTGCCAAGTCCCTTCTCATCTTTTCTACCCCCTCTTGTGTATCAACTCTGTTACAGATCTTTGTGTCATCTGCAAAGAGGCATACCTTTCCCTCCAGACCCTCTGCAATGTCACTTTAAACATCATTAGAGTCCACAGCAGCATGAAACTGCACTTTAGATGGCTCAATACCATCTGCAGCCACCGCCTCCAGATCCTTGGCTAGCTGGGGGAGGCCTGTTTAGCCAGTGCCAGTACAGTGTCCCACCTGGACTTCTGGTACCTGGCTGTATAGGCCATGTAATGCACCTGCCTGAGTTCCAGAGAAGATGCCATGTACTACTTCTCTGCCATGGCGTCAATCTTCCTGGAGTTCTTGTCAGGGGTGTGTGAAGCCAAGGGAATAGTTGCCTGGTCACAGGCAGCAGTTTGCACCACCCCAACATGGCTGCACTGCTGATATAAGAACTCTGTGTCTGAGCTTGAAAGTGTATACCTCTTGTCCATTATTTTATCCACAGGAGGTATAGTGTTAGGAGACTAAGATTTTTTGTGTCTGTTTCCCAAAAGATTTATGGAGGGGAATAGACAGTCTCCTGGACTCTGGGATATCCATCATTTCTACATAATCAGGCTCTTCATGATCTTCCATAGCCTCTTCCATAGGAAGCTGGAGGGTTTCAGCCACTTTCCTGTAAAACATAACATGGGAAGGGGACTCGGAAAGCCTAGGAGGGGAAACACCTGATGGTCTGTCTGGGGAGATGTCCGGTTCCACAGGCACATCCAGACCTTCACTTGCATCAAAATCCTCAAATTCCCCTTCCTCTTCAAACTCCGGTTCATAAAATTCTTCAAGGGTATACTCTTGAACCAGGGAAACCAACTGAACCGAACCCCTGCTAGAAGGAGCCGGATCGGTCGGAACCGGATGGAGCGATTCCACAATTTGAATCACCCTGGCTATCTCTTCGGTGGTCGGAACATGAACCTCTGGATCCGAACCGGCTGATTTATCTTTTTGCTTTTTGTTGGAACCGATCCCTTGGAATCGGCTCTCCTTTGGCCCGAAGAAGTATCGCCCTGGTCAGAGGGCACTACTTCTGGTTCAGTTGAAACCGAACCGGGCTGGCCATCCGGGTCAGCGGACTTCTCTGCCTCCTTTTCCCTCAGTCTACCTAATCTCTTCTCAAGGGCAGATTTGTGAAAATTTCTACATATTTGGCAGTCTGAATCAAAGTGGTCAAACCCCAGACAATAAACACAGATGGTGTGGGGATCGGCCTTGGCAAAGACCTCCCCACACTCACTACAGTGTTGAAACCCAGTAGGCCCGTTTTTTTCTTGGGTTTCTCAGACATGGCCAACCTAACCAAACTTGCCCTTTTTGGCAACCGCCAGCAAGACTTCCTCATCGGGTTCCTAACCGTGTCACGGGTATTGGAAAAAAAAAGGGTTAAAACACGTTTTTTTTTTTTAGACCTGATAAGAACCGGTAACCACACACTAAATATAGCAAAAATCACAATCAAATGGTCGGTTCAGCCGAACTGACTGCACTTTTACAAGTTCCACACAGAAAAGTATAATAATTCCTATCTAGTACTCACGGCACCACAGACAGAGACTGAACAGACTATGCGGGTACTTTTTTTCGGTTTAAACCGACAAAAAAGGAAAACTTTAACCGACTTCGAACTGAGCTGAAGGAGAAAATCTCCGGAGCGACCATTCAGTGAGGCGGAGTAAAGAATCTGACGGTTTAGGTTCAAAACACTCCAGACAGAGACTTCAACTGAGCTTGAGCTCAGCGTTCCATGCCCTGCATGGAAAGTTAACCCTTAGTTCTCCGGGGCAGTTCAAAGGTTAGGAATCACTGCAATTGTCAGAATACAGCAAGACTTCATGTTTGAATGCCTCCTCTGCTGCCCTCCCTGTACGCAGTGGAGTCCCCAAAGGTTCCATACTCAGACCCCTGCTCTTCTCAGTTTTCATTGATTCACTCCAGAGGGATAGTCTCAGCTGTCAAGCGCTCCGTTATGCAGATGACCTGGTTCTCTACCACAATGATAAATCCATCGAGCTCATCTCTTCCATCCTCACACACAACTATGGCTCTGCTCATAAATGGTTCCTTACCAACAGGCTGCTAGTCAATGAAAGAAGACTAAGTCCATGCTTTTTGGTTCCAAGCCTTTCCTTGCCAAAGCTGCCAAATCTGACTTCTCCCTCCTTGTTCGCACCCCAACAGGCCCCCCTCTTGAGAACATCCCATCTTTTAAATACCTAGGTGTCACTCTTGACCCCTCCCTCTCTTTCACTGAGCATGTTAACAACACTGTGCAGAGAATCCACCAAAAACTTGGCGCTGCCTACAGACTCAAAAACCTGCTATCGGCTGAAGCATACTTTGCCATCGCCCAGGGCAACATACTGCCTGTACTTGGCTACTGTTCCCCTGTCTACTCCCTTGTATCCCCCACCTTGAAATCAAGACTAAACACTACTTATAACTCTGCCGTTTCATCCTTCAAACTCCCCACCGGACCCACCACTGCACTCTTTACTAGTCACTGGGCTGGCTCCCTGTACAAGGTCGCTCTGACTATGCGATGGGCTGTCTAGTGGACAATGCACTAAGATACCAACACCTATCCCCTTACTCTCTCCTCTTGACAGACAGAGTGGCTCCTAGGAGACTTATGGCTTACTCAGTACCCCCATTGGAGACACCCCGTGTCTCCACAGCAATGGGAAGTATAACTTTTTCCGTCTCTGCACCCTCTCTATGGATCAAGCTCCCACAGTTTATCCACACGTCCTCTTCACACCTTGCCTTCAAACAGGCCATGAAAACCTGGCTCCTAGCAGCTGCTGACTGTGTCTGCACCCAGTAAGTAACTCTAAGGCACCCTGATGCCCATGTCTTCTTTCTTCCTCTGCCCTCCTGTTCATCCCCTCCCTCGTCACTATAGTTCTCAATAACCCTCCTTTCCTCGCTACCTCAAATCCCTGAACTGATGTGAGACACTAACTATATGAACCCATACAACTTTACTAATGACTGTACTAAACTGGTCTCATGTTATATTTACAATGCTACATATGTTCTCCTGCAACATGTAATGCGGCTCCTGTATCTCATGTTATTTCTATTGCTATGTATGGCCCATTTTTATGCTGTGTGCCTGGCCATTGCCTTGTACTATTATGTTATTTGTATTTTCTACACCACCTTTGTACCCAAGGTGGGTATTTAAAGTACAGATTGAAGTTTCCCTGTATGTGTTGCTGTGTTTCTCTCTGTTGCTTGCCACTCTGTGGCCCGGGTCATGACTGAAAATGGTCCTCTGGATCAGTGCACTTACCCTGTAGACAAAGACATAAATAAATAAATAAAACTTGCAACCATTTTTCCTTACGGGAGTTTAGCGAGTGTTCAGGCCTGGGATTCATGCACCTTAATGTGAGAAGCTTGTTGCCAAAAACTGATTATGTATGCGTGTGGGTGTAGGATTCCAGCCCTGATGTGTCTGCCTTGACGGAAACTTGGTTGAGTAAAAGGTATCAGACACAGAGACACCCACTGATGGTTATAATATTTATAGGCAGGACTGGACTACTAAGGGTGGTGGGGTGGCAGTTTATCTGAAAAATAGTTTACATGGGATAGTGAAGGTGGCTCAGGCCCTTTCCAAGAAGTCAGATGTTGTAGTTTTACAAGTACAGGGATCTCAAAAATTTAGTTTTAATCTTGCAGTATGTTATAGGCCCTCCCTCAGCATTACCTGATGCTTTATATCAGCTTAGCACTTTACTTGCTCCTTTTATTAACCAAGAACTACTAGTGCTAGAGGACTTAAATTGGGATATGTTGAATCCTACTGCCTCTGTATTACATCAGTTTGTAGCTTTAAATCTGTCACAAATAACTGATCCACCAACTCGACCTAATGAAATTTGTAGAGACAAAGACATCCTATTAGATGTCATTTTTACCACAACTCCACATAAGTTTATTTCTGCGCTCTTTGACTCCGACATTAGTGATTATTGCTATGTCGCCTGTATAAGGCAACATTTAAAATCATTTACTACAGCGTATAATGTAACAATGTGGAATTTTGCTAAATTTAATGATCAAGCTTATATTTCTGATTTGTCTAGGATGAACTGGTCTTTGATATATTGGTGCCCTGGTATCCATACTGCTTGGGAGTATTTAAAAAAAACAAACCTTCTAAGTGTAGTTGACAAGCATGCCCCCTATATTAAAAAAGGCTAAGATCAGTCCATGCACCCTGGTTTAATGATTATTTGAAAAGATTACTACATGTGAAATAATGTTTGTGGAATAAAGCTAGGGCCTCCAAAGAGTCGATTGATATGCATAATTATAAGACAATTAGAAACAAATGCACACCTGAAATTAGGGAAGCTAAAAGTAGATATTATAAACAATTTCATAATGGTTCAGATCGTAGTAGAACGGTCTGGGCAGAGGTGAAAAAAATACAGGGCAAATTAATAATTTGCCATTACCTAAAGTGTTGAACTGCAAGAATGTTCTTATATGTAACCCTGGGGAGCAGGTTGGAGTATTTAATGAACACTTTTTGGAAGCAGGCAATACTTTTGATAAGAAAAATCCTAACCTCTCATGTAGTAATTTAGATGTCAAATTTGGTAGCAAGAATAATATGCCCCTATTTACTTTTAAAGAGATCAGAGAGTATGATGTATTGGTTGAGGTAGAAAGACTAGATGTAAAAAATAGTGCAGGTTATGACAAAATAGACCCTGTTTTTTATAAGTTAGGTGTTTCAGTAATAGTAAGGTACCTCACTTAATTTTTCTTTGACTACAAATGAGTTATCTTTGGATTGGAAAACAGCCTGTATTACATCGATATTTAAAGGGGCCAATGACTCTGATCCAGGGTGCTATCGCCCTGTATCAATTTTATCACCAATTTCTAAACTTTTTGAAAAATTGGTTTGAAAACAATTAACATCTTTCCTGACAAAACACAAAGTATTGACTGATTATCAATCAGGGGTTCGAAAGGGATATAACACCAATCTTGTCACTTCTAGAGTTACAGATGATTTTTTTAGAGCTTTTGATCAGGGTTTATCAGTTCCTGCTCTTTTTTTAGATCTCTCAAAGGCATTTGATTCAGCGAATCATAACATATTGTTAAACAGATTAAAGAGCTAGTGTACTGCCTGGATACTGCCTGCAATCAATTGTAACTTTCAGATGTAGTCAGCTAACACTTCTTATATCTCAAGTATTTTTTCTTTTCTGTTTGCTAATTAGAAGATTTTCCACCTGGCAGTACTGGGGTAATGTGTAGAGCAGCACTCTCGGGGGGGAGGAGTCAGTTCTGTTCCTCCCACTACATCAACACTGAGACCACACTGACTATGATATCACTAGTAACCAATAAGAACCATTTCTCACTGCCAGATTTCACTTTCACATGAAGCAGCAGGGACTGGCTCTCCCTGGTTACTAGTGATGTCCCAATTTCCTGCACTTTGATAGGTAGCTTGTGAAAGTCACTGCTCAGGCTGCAAGGATCATGGTGCCACAGGGTGTTCTGTCTCATTTCTGATGATGTAGTGGGAGGAACAGAAAGTACAGTTACGTAAGAACTTACCATAACAGTAGATCTTCGAGAACAGCTCTTGTAGCAGGTTACACCATTAGGACTGAAGCAGTCAGGCGTCAGGACCCCACGGAAATTTTTCTAGCTAGCAGTCTTCAGCGGGGACCGCCTCCGACGTCGATCCCGCCCCCGATGTCAGGCGTAGTACATAAGGAGGCGCTCCTGCCAGAATCCCCAGTTCTCCCGCCGGAGACTTCCGGTCGCTGGATGACATCAGAAGAGGAGACCAAGGACCCGCCATCAGATGGCCAACACTAAGAACCGACCTTTCCAATCCTAAGGGTAGTGTTAGGTTGGAACCTACTTCCTCCAAGGGGGAATGGTGGGTGGGAAGGTACCTGCTGCAAGAGCTGTTCTCGAAGATCTACTGTTACGGTAAGTTCTTACGTAACTGTACTATCTTCTTCGAGATACAGCTCTTACAGCAGGTTACACCATTAGGACTAATTTCCAAGCAATGGCGCCTTTGAAAAGCCATCGGGAGGAGGCAAGGCTGAAATTGAGACCCGTTCTGAGCCTAAGACAGAAGTCCCTGAAGAACGGCTAGGCCGAAACCAGCTCTTCGCCTTGAGGCGATATCCAGGCTATAATGCCTGATAAAAGTGTGCACCGAACTCCAGGTGGCTGCGGCACATATAGCCGATGTAGAGACGTTCTTCAGTGCTGCAAAGGATGTAGCCACTCCTTTTGTGGAATGGCCCTTGACCACTCATGGTAAGGGTTTCTTAAGTTTGTCGTAACAAAACGAGATGCACTGAATGAGCCAGCGTGAAAGGGTCCGTTTCGAAACTGAGGCCCCTTTCATCCTCTCAGCAAAGGAAATGAACAGCTGCTCCATTTTCCGGTGCTGTTTGGTTCTGGTCAAATAATATCTGAGACACCTGTGAACATCCAGGGTGTGGAGCAGTGCTTCTCCTCAATTGGCGTACTTAGGAAAGTACACTGGTAAATCAATGTCCTGGTTGAGAGTAAGAGCTGAAAACACCTTAGGCAGGAACTTAGGATTCGTCCTCAGGGACACCCTGTCCTGATGAAAAATTAAATAGGGCTCCTTGCACATGAGAGCGTGTAATTCGGAGATTCTTCTTGCCGAAGTAGCAGCAACCAAAAACAACGTTTTCCACGACAGAAAACGTAGCTCGCAATCTGCAGCAGGTTCAAAAGGTGGCAACGTAAGCTGCTCCAGGACAAAGGGTAAATCCCACGGAGGGACGGGATTCTTAATGGGTGGCCTAAGGTGGAGGACCCCTTAAAAGGCATGGGTAGTATCCAGCTGAGCCACCATGCGGTGGCCTATGGGGGCATGATAAGCTGAGAGTGCACAAAGGTGCACTTTGATCGAGGAGTAAGCTAACCCGGATTGGAAGAGGAAAAGCAGGTACTCCAGAACCAGCTTCTCTGGGCAGTCTAAGGGGGAGAAACCACGTGCTTGAGACCACAAGCAAAACCTGTGACACTTCATGGCGTATGTTGCATGTGTCGCCGGTTTTCTGGCGGCAGAAAGTACCTCTGCCACCTCTTGAGAGACCCTGTGTCGCAACATGGCTATGTCTCTAGGAGCCAAGCATGCAGGTTCAACGACTGTAAGTCCGGGTGGACTAGTGAACCCTCCTCCTGAGACAACAGGTGGGAGCCGATTGGCAAAGGAAGCGGAGGTTCCCGGGACAACTGATTCAGAAGCGAACCAAATTTGTCTGGGCCAAAAGGCGCTATCAAAAATAAGGCGCACGCCCCGTAAGTTTGAGAAGGACTCTCTGGATCAACGGAAAGGAGGGAGCGTGAGGAATCTGCCCGCCCAGGAGAGGGACAACACGTCTCGCCAGAAAACACCAGGCCTTGGATCTAGTGAGCAGAAATTGGGCAGTTTTTCGTTGGATGGGGACGCGAATAGATCTAATTCTGGAGTGCCCCATCAGTGGTACAGATCCTCTGCCACCTCCTGTAGAAGTTCCCACTCGTGGACTCTGGCCTGGGAACGACTCAGGCTGTCTGCGACAGTGTTGTCCACCCCGGGAACGTGAACTGCAATGAGATTTGCGCCGTGTCGAATTACCCATTCCCACACCCTCATGGCCTCCCTGCAAAGGGGGTAGGAGTGTGTGCCTCCTTGTTTGTTGAGGTAATACATCACCGCAGTATTGTCTGTTTGTAACAGGAGATTACTCGGTGGAATCTCCAACTGGAAGGCTTGCAGGGCATAAAGGACTGCCCTCATCTCCAATATATTGATATGGAGATGAGATTCCTGGGTAGTCCATGTTCCCTGAGACCTCACCCTGTTCAAGTGCGATCCCCACCCCAGCCCTGAGGTGTCTGTGGAGAGTGTTATCACCCGGGCCGGCGCTGTGAAGGGAACCCCCACGGAGAGGGTTCCCGGATCTAGCCACCATTGCCAGTCCCGAACCACGGTCTTCGTGATTCTGACTGGATGCTGCAGATGGTCTTGCCTTTGGTCCCACTGCACCCTTAACATCCACTGGGTTACCCGCATGTGGAGTCTTGCCATCAGAACTATTGGAATGGCCGCAGCCATGTGTCCGAGCAGGCGAAGGACCAATCTGGCCGGAACGGTCTTCTTCGCTGACAGTTCCCTTATGAGGGATCGTATGCGTTCCGCTCTGTCTTTGGGAAGAAAGGCTTTCCCCTTGATGGTGTCCAGAACTGCCCCTATGAACTGCAGTTTCTGGGACGGTACCAAGAGACACTTCTCGTAGTTGATTAAAATGCCCAGAGACTGAAAGAGAGCCTGGGTATGCTGAATGGCCCACAGCAATGCCTCCTTGGAGGAGGCCATGAGAAGCCAGTCGTCCAGGTACGGGAACACGTAGTGACCCTGTCTCCTCAGAGACACTGCCACGACTGCCATGCACTTGGTGAATACCCTGGGTGCTGATGACAGCCCGAAGGAAGTGCTCGGAACTGATAGTGGTGACCGAGAAACTCGAGCGCAGGAACCTCCTGTGCGCCTGAGCGATGGGGATGTGCAGGTAGGCGTCCTGCATGTCTAGGGATGCCAAGAAAGCATCCTTCTTCAGCATGGGGATTAGTCCCGGGTGGGTCACCATGCAGAAGCGCTTGTAAACGACCGACAAATTGAGGTCGCTGAGGTCCAAGATTGGACGGAGGTCCCCTGTTTTCTTTGGAACCAGGAAGAAGTGTGAATAATAAGCAGCTCCTCTCTGGTTCCCTGGAACGTGCTCCACAGCTTCTTTCTGTAGAAACATGAGCGCCTCCTGCTTTATGAGCAGAGTGTGCTGACCCGAGTAACGGGACAGCTAAGGAGGCCTTGTGGGGGGCTTGTCTAGGAATTCTATATAGTGGCCTTTCTCGACCAACTGCAGCACCCACCTGTCGGTGGTGATTGAGCGCCACCCTGGCAGGTGGTCTGCGATGCGACCCCCGACCTTTGTTTCCCATTGGTCATGAGGAGGGGCGGGGGCCGGGAAGGAGTCATGCTGTGGCAGCAGAGGGTCCTGCAGGTTGGGCTGACTTGGTAGCACGTTGGCCTCTACCTGAGGCCGTCTTGACCTGGGCTTTCCGAGAGAAGGAGCCCCTCTGTGGCTGGCTGGAACGAGGTTGTTGCTTCTGAGTCCGGCTGCGAAAATGACTCTGGTTCCTATGAAAGGAACTGAGTCTAGATCTGTACATTGCCTGGACAGATCTAACAGCCTTCCCAGCTTCCTGTAATTTGGTGATGACCTTTTCCGAGGCTTCACCAAACAAAACTTCGCCATGGAAGGGAGTGTCCATAATGTTCTTCTGGACGTCCGGGGTAAACCCGGAGACACGGAGCCATGGGTGTCTCCGGAGACATATGCCTGAGGCTGCCGCTCTGGCTGAAGAGTCCACGGAGTCGTACACGGCTCGGAGCACCTGGGTCCCCACGTCTGAACCCGTGTGGAGGAGCTGAAGGAGTTCCTCCTTTTGGCCACCGTCTGGCAGTTTCTTCGCCAGTTCCTGTCCCTGTTCCCACAGTGTGTTCTGGAACTGAACCATGTGGGTCAGGTAATTCAACGATCTAATGGCGCAAGTCGTGGCCGCGTAAGTGCGCCAACCCAGCACGTCCAACTGCTTGGACTCCGGGTCCGGTGGCTGCGTGCTCAGATGCTGTGGTCTCTGAGACCGGTCATGAGAGGCTGTAATGACCAGGGAGTCGGCCAGGGGATGGTTAGCCAGGTACTGGTCCTCCCTTGGGGCCTTGTACAGGCGGTCAGCCTTCTTCGGCATTACCAGGGTCAAATGTGGACGCTTCCATGCTGCCTTGGTGACGTCCACGAAGGTGTCCACCAAGGGTGGCACTACCACAGGCTTGGGATCTTTTTGCCAAAGGTAGCGGGCAAGGCGTAGTCTTCCGGGGTAGAGTTCCTCCGCATCCCATCCCATGTTCTCTTGGATGTGTCTCATTATCACGGAGAATGAGGGGTCATCCGGAGGAGACCTAGGGAGGTCGCGTGGGTCTGGAGAGGGGATGCTGATCGGTGAAGGAGACCTGGAGCATTCAGAGATGTCCGATCTGGAATCCTCCGTAGACGGCAAATACCGATGTCTTCTGGGTCTCTTGGGGCTGGGTGACCCTGAAGAGGATCTAGACGGAGGCCTTCTCTTTCCGGTAGATCTGCCCCTAGGAGGTGCTGCTGGCTCCTGGGGGGAAGGTGCTTAGCCTGCTGCCCCTTTTGGCGAAGGAGGGGGCGCAGGCGTCAGTGGTGCCGTGGGTGTGGGAGGAGGGTGCGTGGTGACCACGTCCTTTTTGATGGTGTTCCACCAGAAAGTGAAGAGCTCCTTCACTTCTGCCAAGTTGAGGCCAGACAACGGACCGGGCACTGGGGGCCTGTCAGGGCCGGGCGTCGGCTCCCCGGGGGTCTCCCATTCTGGGGATGGTTCCTGTGGGAGCTCGACGGGTCTGGAATTGCTCGCCTGGTCTTCGGGCTGAGTGTACTCCTCCTCCAACATCTCCTGACCAACATCGGTAGGTGGCGGTGTGGTTCTTCTGGCTGCGGTATCTGACGCCGGTCCCTCCGCCGGCGTCCTGGGGGGTGAATGCCTGACCGGTGACGGGTGACCAACTGCCGCCGGTTCTCAGGAGTGTTTGTGAACCTTGGTCGATGTCGGGTGGGCCGACGTCCGCTTGAGGGAGGTCAGCTCCTTGGTCTTGCATTGGGGTGGTGGTGGCAGGGAGACTGACTGAACGTCGGAAGCAGAGTGCCGAGACGAGGACTTGTGATGCTCCCCTGACCTGGATGAAGCCTTAGCTAAAGAAGCAGGCCTGGAGGTCTTGGCAGGCCCCAGGTCGAAAGAACCGCTGGCTGATTTGACCATGACCGGAGTGTTGAGAGTGGGCTCTAGGGAGGCGGTCCGGACCTGGAGCCGAGCTGCGGGAGTCCGAGGCCTGAGAGGGGGATCTAGGTCTCACCTTCTCCCGGTGCTTCTCGTGGTGCTTGTGCGACTTCCCCAAAGATTCCCCCCTGGAGGAAGGTTCCATGGCCTTGAGCTTTTCTTCAAGAAGGAAAGCCTGGAGAGCCTTCTGTTGGCGGATTCTGGTTCGGCTGTTAAAGCACTGGCAGAATGAGCAAGCCTGGGTGTCGTGGTCTGGGCCCAGGCACCGAACGCAGGCCGAATGAGGGTCTTTGAACGGAATCTGCTTCCCACAGGCACACTTTGAAGAATGGCCCTCCACTGAAGTTGGGGAGGACATGAGACGAAGAAAAGCTGCTTGAAGAAGGATTTCTTCCGAAGTTTGAATTTCTGAATAGGTTTCCTGGTCGTCGTGTACTAGACTAAACCTAAGAGGTCGAGACATGCAAATCGACGGTGGGAAAGAACTGGGGATTCTGGCAGGACCACCTCCTTATGTACTATGCCTGATGTCAGGGGCGGGACCGACGTCGGAGGCGGTCCCCGCTGAAGACTGCTAGCTAGAAAAATTTCTGTGGGGTCCTGACGCCTGACGGCTTCAGTCCTAATGGTGTAACCTGCTGCAAGAGCTGTATCTCGAAGAAGATCTGACTTCCCCCCCTCCAGACAGAGTGCTGCTCCACACATCACCTAAAGCTACCAACAGTCCCCATTTTCCCAGGACAGTTTTGTCTTTTTTTTTTGCTGACTGCTAATCCATGAGTGACAGTTATTTCGGTACCACTGTGGCACTGCTTGGGCTGGACAGCAGTTTGCAACTTCAGCCCCTGCACCTGTGTTGCACCTCAAGCATGTCAGTGGGAGCACAGTAAAGCATGTTCCTTCCTGTTAGAGTAAACTGGGCAGTAGTGCAAACAAGTGCATAAGGATGTCTGTCTGCCAGCAGCTGAGAGGGACTCCAGACAGAAAAGAGACCAGCAGCAGCGAACTAAGGTACCTGAACCTGATCAGCTGTAGGGAAGTGTGTAAAAACAATCTGTTGTGGTAGTGGGACTCACTGAAGTGAAGTTTGCTCAGCAAATGAGGTGAGTGTAAGTGGGTTGGATGGGTCTGTCAGGAGGAGCAATACATGCAGCTCGAATGTCTGATCACAATTTAATGCAGGTTTGCATCTAATGAACTTTCTGTACATCATAAATTGGAACTTGCTGCAGCAGAATGATGTATTGTTTTAATCTGGACGTTTGCTACTGGTGTTACTGGCATGGCCAAAGCAAGCAGCAAAATTTAATTGAATATATGCAGCGTTGTCTGCGGCAGTGCCCATGGGAGTGACATGGTGGGGGGTCATGGTCAGGATGGACCGTCCCAGTTTTAGGCCTCAGAAAGTTGGTAGCTTTAACATCACCCCATGCTGCCAGGTGGAAAATCTTTTGATTAGCAAACAGAAAATAAAAAAATACTTCAGATATTGGAAGCACTAGCTGACTGCATCTGAAAATTGCAATTAATTCCAAGCAGTGCACTAGTTCTTTAAAGGCCTCAGGTATGGGTTTGGGTACATTGCTTCGGTTTTCTTCCTATTTATCATCTATACTTCAATGTGTAAAAGCAAGATAATATAGTTCTGACTTTACTTATGTTAACAAGAGTGTCCCATAGGGTTCAGTCCTGGGCCCTCTTTTGTTCCTTATCTATATTAACGAGTTACCCAAAAGTAACTCATCTGGTTCTACTTTATTTCTTTATGCTGATGATACTATTCTGCATACACATAACAAGGATCTAACAATGACAATTAATACACTTCAAAATGATTTTGATAAAGTGCAGCATGAATTAATCTGCGGTTATTACTGAATGTAGGCAAAACAATGGTTCAGTTCTCTAATAGGGTTAAATATATTACCACAACATACAGCATTAAATCTCTGGATGGAGCTGAAATTTGTAAAACATCTTCATATAAGTATCTTGGGATTTATTTAGAGGAATCTCTGAAATTCTGCCTACATATACAAAAATTATCAGTTAAATTAAAAAAGCTATTATCCTTTTTTTTATAAAAATAGGGACTGCTTTAGTTTTTCAGTGTGAAAACAATTGGTCAATTCTTTATGTCTCAAATTGACTATGGGGTTTAGATTTATATGAAAACTTCTGATAGGATCCTTTAAGTGCTTGATTCACTGTATCATAGTGCTTTGAGATTAGTCTCCGGCCTACCATGGAAGACCCACCATTGTAGCCTTTATGCTGTAGTGGGGAGGCAGTCCCTGGCTGCCCTGAGACAGATGCATGGGCTAATTGTTACCTACAAGTTCGTTTCAAAAACACTACCTTCATTCCTATTTGAACTTCTCCAGTTTAGACAACCTAGCAAACATTTGTTAAGATCTTCTGAACTACCTCGGTTTCACATGCCTAAGCAAAAGACTAAATTCGGTAATTACATTCTGGCTTTTACTATAACACGTACTTGGAACTTAATTCAAAGAAAAATGAAACTGAACTCTCTTTTATCTTTAACATGTTATAAAGTACGTGTTAAAAACCTAGTAACTCGTGTATGTGACTGTTTCGGATGAAACCATTAACAAAACTGTCAGTTTTAAATTGATGTTATATGTCACGTTTAATGTGTACTTTGCATTTCATATTTTTTCTTTGTTAAATGTTAGATGCAGTCAAGAAGGACAGTTTACTCTCAGTTTGCTTTCCAATAAATGAACTGAATTATATTAAAAAGTTACTCTGCCTGTCTTTACACCAGAAAGAGAATCTCTTCCATTTGGAAATACAAGTCTTTTTGGTACTTGTTTTTTTAGCGAGTCTAATGATTCTCAGGACTTGTTCTGAATTCTCAGAATCAGGGAATTCTAGCTCCTTAAGTACCAAGCTTTGAGGCAAAGAGACTATGTTGGGGTATGTTATCCCCATCTGAGGCAGGGTCAGGAGACTGTGGGTTGATGGCAAACAAATGGACCATTTGAATGAGAGGGAAAGGAGCACGGAGTACCAGGGCTGCCTTGCCCAGTTAGGAGCCAGCAGGAGGATCACTGTTGCTGGCTGGCTTCTGAGGTTGAGAAGCACCCAGAGAATCAGGGGAAAAGGAAGGAAGGTGTGCAGGAACCTCCCTGTCCAATCTAGAGACAGAGCACCCACTGGCACTGAGCCCAGAGCTGAAGGCCTGCAGCAGTGCACTGGAATCTGATGACTTGAGGCTGGAGACAAAGACGTCCATCTCTGGAGTGCCCCATCTCCTGAAGACTGTGACCAGCACTTGTTTGTTTAGGGTCCACTCATGGTGGCCTTAACTGATGCGACTTAGAGAATCTGCCATCACACTGTCTTTGCCTGGCAGGTGAATGGCAGTTGCATGTCCAGGGAGTAGGCCAGAGAACAGCTCTTCATGGCCTCTGTGCTGAGCTTTGTGGATCTTGTGCCCCCCTGCTTGCTGATGTAGAACATAGCCATGGCGTTGTCTGTCCTGATTTGGACAGAATGACCCATCAGCTGGGGGGCAAAGGCTTTGATGGCCAAGTAAATGGCTCTGAGCCCAAGGAGGTTTATGCAACACCTAAAGGGTCCTAGTGACTGGAATGAGCTTTGATAGAGAATCTCTTTTCTGAGACCAATGAGCTCTCAGATGGTATTTGAATGTCTCTCATCTAAAACCTGGCTCCTGAAACTACAGCTGTAGTAGAGGCCATGTGGTCTAGGAGCTTGAGGAAGTGCCTGGCTTGCCTTGGCTGGCCTAGGATGAATGAGTGTGCCAGGGTTTGGAGATTCTGAACTCTGTCTAATGGGAGTAGGGCTTTCCCTTTCTGAGTGTCCAGCTCTGCTCCAATAAACTCCAGGAGTTGGACTGGCTCAAAGTGGGACTTCTCTGTGTTGATCAGGAAACCTAGGGACTCCAGACTGTGTTGAGTGAGACTGAGAGAGTCTCTGACCTTTTTGGAAGACTTGTCCACTATGAACCAGTTGTCCAGACAGGGGAAGACAGAGACCTTCTGTCTGCTGAGATGAGCTGCCACCACTGCCAGGCACTTTGTGAAAACTCTAGAAGCTGAACAAAGGCTGAATGGTAGAGCTGCAAACTGGTAATGGCTAGAAGGCAGTCTGAACCCGAGGTACTTTCTGTGAGAGGGCTTGACTGGAATGTGAAAACAGGCATCTTTGAGATCCAGGGAGATTAGCCAGTCTCCCTGTTGCAAGGAGGGGATTACCACTGACAGGGTGACCATCCTGAATTTGGGATTTGACAGGTGCTTGTTTAGGTATCCAAGATCCAGAATGGGTTGCCAGTCCTCGTTTTTGTTTTTGGTGAGAAAGTACATGGAATGGAGGCCTTTCTCCCATTTGGAGAGAGGAACTCTTTCCACTGCATTTGCTGAAAGGAGAGACTACCTCTAACTCCAGCAGAATCCTTTCTGTGGGGGTTAGAGGTTTTAAACTCGTGTGGCCCTGTTGGGTGGGAAATATTTTGAACTGCAAGGCAAGTCCTCGACCCACTACCTCCGGTACCCACTTGTCTGTGGTGATGCACTGCCACTAGTGGAGGTAATGGGTTAGCATTCCTCCTACTGGTAGAGGGGAGGTGAACTGGGCCTTCCAATCAGGGATTTTGTTTGAGTTTTTGTTGAGGGGTTGGGGATTAAGCACACTTCTGAGCCCTTCTACCTCTACCCCTAAAGAATCCTCTCATCTGAGAGTAATCCAAGGACATGGGCATTAGCATAGGGTAGCCCTGGGACAGTAACCTCTACCTCTTCCCCCTCTACCTTGGGGCTTGTAGGAGGTGGAGGCTTTCTCTTTAGCTGCATTGCTCCGATAGGTGGTTTTGTATTCCTCCACCTTTTTCATGTATGTCTGTTTTGTCCCTGAAAAGAGAACTGTTCTCACAGGGGAAGTCCATGGCTTTAGTTTGGGTGTTCTGGGAAAGATTGGTAGTTCTCAGTCAGGCAAACCTTCTGAGAGAAATGGCCTGAGCCATAGCCCTGGAGGCAGTGACAATGATATCTACAGCCATATGGAACTGATATTTTGTGACTTCTAAGACAGTTTTAACAGTTTCTGCCAAGTCCTGAGCCACTTTTCTGGGGCTTGCTGGCTTATAGCCAGGACAGAGTTCCAAAGAGCCTTCTGATACTCAGCTGTGTACGCCATGTACTGTAAGTGGAAAGGCAGAGAAGCAGATAAGCTGCGGAGTAAGATTTCTTACCCATAGTATCAAGTTTCCTTGATTCCTTTTTTGGAGACTGGGAAGAAAGAGGCACTTTAGCTTGGTCACATGCTGCAGCATGAACTACTCCTTCATAGTCTGGATGTATATAAAGGTACCCAGCATTTTTCTTATCCAGCTGGTACTTTTTCTCTATTTTCTTATCTACCCCTGGGAAGGAGGCAGGATTCTGCAGTAACTCGAAAGTAGTCATGTGAAGGGACTTATGAAGGAAGGAGCAGCTTTTTAGGAGGAGGAGGAGAAAGACCCATCATATCTAAAAACTCATCCTCTTCAGTGGCTTCTTGAACAGAATGATCAAGAGTGTCCACCATGAGCCGAACAAAAATATAACGAGAGGAAAAATCCTCCTGACTATGGGTAGGGGAGACACATTCCTGGTCAGGGGATACATCAGGCTCTAAGGGTTCACCTTCCTCTTCATCATCCCCTCCCTCAAAGAAAATGCCCTGGCCAAAGTCAGGGTCAGAGGGAATAGGTGCAGAGGGACCAGCTGAGGTGCCAAGGAGATTTCTCACAGCTTGAAAGGTTTGATAAAGTTGTCAAGCCTTTGCCATTTCCTCCGTAGAAAGTATATCTTGTTGTGACACCGGCATCTTCCTTCGCTTTTCAGCGGAAGGGGCAGTGATATGTTTTTCATTTTAGCAGGCACTGAATCAGAAACCTGCTCTGCATATCTTTTTTGTTTGGCTTGGTCATCAGACTTATTTTCTAGGGAGTCCTTGGAGGACCTATCTTTAGATTTTTGATGAGAGGAAAACCCCTCTTCTGAGGTTTTATTAGAGGAGGAAGGCAGACTGAGACGCCATCATTTCCAGCCTTTTTGCTCCTTTTTTTTTTTTTTTTTTAACTGCTTTTAAACAAAATGTAGTGCAGAGTTCACAGTTAGCAGAGGTGTGTCCGGGACCCAAACACCTTAAACAAAGGTCGTGGCCGTCTGCCTCGGCCACAATTTTAAAACACTTCATGTGATTTTTAAAATCAGTGGGTCCAGTCCTCTTCTTGGGTCTATCTGACATGCCAATTGTCAGAAAACCTGAAGAGAAAGGGTTCCCAAATGGGAAAAATATAAAATTTGTGGTTGGTTCCCAAGTGCTGTGGAACCGTGAGAAGCGTTTCCTAACTGAAGAGAACACAGATTAAAAGGTAGAAATTTCGGTTCCTTCCAAATACAAGGAACTACAGTAAAAGTAATGTTACAATACAAAAAATGCAGAAAATGTACCTCAGAAACAGTATTTTTAGTCAGAAAATAAAGTGTGGGAACCACGGGAAGAACTGGTGTAAAGAGAAATTCTGCGGTTTCTGGGAACCAAAGGGAACCGTGGAAAATACACCCAAACACAAAAAATAGCTACTAAAACACTCAAAGCAGCACTAACTTCAAAAATAATACCAACTTAGAAAGAAATTAACTGCTTCAAGTGAAGGTATGAAGAGAGAGAGAGATCAGAGGCAGACTTGTCCCGTCAACTGAGAAATGAATCTGACTGGCTTACAGCAGCACCTATAGGCAGCACTCTCTTACTGCAAGCTGATCGGCTAATTTGTGTTATCATTAACATATGAACCCAGCCTGGCATAACTGCATTAGTCAAGCATACTGAGAGATTCCTGGAGTGAAAATAATAAAATACCTCTCTAACTAATGCAATATATCAAAAACCTAACTAAAAACAATAAGGAGTTTTTAAAATAATAAAAATAATGAAAACAATAAAGGACTTAGACAATGGCCTTGGAGAGGGCTCCAAGGTGACGGTTCTCTTCTGCAGAGAAAACATATCTGACATTACAACATTGGTGGAAGCATTAGTACACAGCAACATTTGACTGGAGTTCTGATTCTATCATCATTCAAGTTCTCCTTGGTAACATCTCAGGTTAGAGACAATGCAGTTTTTGTAAGGCATCACTATAAGACTCTATGACCCGGATATTCAAACTGTGCCAGGCTGTGGTGCAAGCCTGGGCGCAGCGCAACATGGCTGCACAGAGGCACTGACTGGGTGATATTCAATGGAGCTGCGCCATGGCACAGCATCATTGAATATCGCACCCTGGCCACCCGCAGTGTGCATGGCACAGTGGCACTGTGCCAGCGCAAGTTCCCTAGCACTATGCGCAGCAACCGTGATATTCAAAAGTGCATATGCAAATGGGGCCATAATGTATGCAAGGCACAAATGGGGCCATTTGCATGTCATTATGGCCCCATTTGCATGCAGGTGCGCCAATCCCCGGCGACTTGCATCTGGCGCCCTGCCAGGCAGCAGCTGTCAGGGACATATGTCCCCTGCACAGTGCGGCAATGTGCCCCTCTGCCTGATTGCAGGCATTTGTAATAAAAATAATGAAGCCCAATAGCCCTGGTGGTCCAGTGGACCGCTGTCAGCCCGATCGCGGGCATTTGTAAAAATAAAAATAAGTCCTATATCCCTGGTGGTCCAGTGGACTGCTGTCAGCCCAATCACGGGCATCTGTAATGCAAAAATTAAGTCTTATATCCCTGGTGGTCCAGTGGACCGCTCACAGCCCGATCGCGGGCATTTGTAATAAAGATAATGACGTCCAATAGCCCTGGTGGTCAGTGGTACCCCTCCCCACCCGCCCACTGAGCCCCACTGCTCCCTCCTCCCCGATCAGCGGCGGGCGGCAGCACCCCACCTGCTGCACCCACTGACACTGTAGGTAGGCTTCGCCCATTGGTCCTAAGCGTGAGACAATGGGCATGCAGCCCGATACCACCTACACAGTCCAGATCTGTGAATGGATCCATTCACAGATCTGAACTGTTGAATCGCAATGCGGGCTGCACGCTCATGGCTCACGCTGTGGACCAATAGGCATACAGCCCTACCTACGGTGTCAGCTGGGCGGCGGCGGGCAGCAGGCGGTGAGGTGCTGCCGCCCGCTGACTGGGGGCGAGCGGTGGGGCTCAGTGGGCGGTGGGAACATTTTATTACAAATGCCCGCGATCAGGCTGTCAGCGGTCCACTGACCACCAGGAAATAGGACGTTGTTTTATCTTTACTAATGCCCACGATCGGGCTGACAGCAGTCCACTGGACCACCAGGGAAATAGGACGTTGTTTTATCTTTACTAATGCCCGCGATCAGGCTGACAGTGGTCCACTGGACCACCAGGGAGATGGGACAAGATATTTTTGAACAGATGCCCGCGATCGGGCATGGGGGGGGCGCCATCACAGAGGTACAGCCGGAGCTCGGGTGGCCACCCACAGGTGGCAGCTGCCATGTTGCGCCCTGCACTACGGCAGCTCACCTATGGGTAGCCAGCCGTTGTTCCTTTTTTTTTTGGATCAACTGTGTGCGGCGCAAGTAGGGGTTGCACATGCATGGACTCAGCACATCCCGGGCTGAATATCGGGATGTGCAGAGTATGCATGGGCACGCCCCACCCACCTGCTCCAGCGCATCAGGATTTGTGCCAGGCACAATTCCCGTTTGAATATCGTGCCGGGGTGCATCAGTGGGTTGCGCATGGTGCAACACTGTTGTGCCATGTGCAACCCTTTTGAATATCTGGGCCTATGTTTTTAGAAGTAGGGGTGTGTATGTGCATGTATTGCATCATTGTAAAGGCTGTGGCTTTCTCATTTCCATTTACTGCAGTTCAAACAGCAGAGATCCCAGAACAGCACATAATAATACTATGTCAGGTTTTCTGTTCTGGGCCCTTCAAATGGAAAATCTGAGGATTGGCTAGTTCAGAAAATAACATGAATACAAATCTGTTCATTCTTGCAATAACTTTATTTAAAAGAACAATTAATTTAATTTGATACGGTTTCAAGTACTACGAATAGTTAAGAGGCACAATTCGGATCTGTCCCTTGAAAGATAAAGTATTACCAAAATTAACATAAGGAACACAAAAAAAACAAAGATACAGATTTAAAGGAAATTCAACAGTCACAATGTTCCCACTGTTCTGGAAAGTTTTCCAACAGTTCCACATAAGAAAAAACATCTTTCTAGTTAAGGCAACTTTTTTCCTCCTTTAATTGTTGAGAGCTGCATGTATTATTCTCATGTCTTTGAGATTTCCTAAAACTCCATTCAAGATGACCGCTTTCACCTCATTTAGGCAATAAATAGTTTAAGGAGATTCAATAGTCTCACATTAAAGTCGAACACTGTTCAGTCATCAGTGTCACTTCCAGATTCACTCAGCTGCAAGTCATTTCCTAATAATAACAAAAAAAAAGAAGCAAACAGTAGTCAGTTTATTATCTTCTGATGATGTTGCAGACTGCATAAGAAGATTTGGGGTTACTCACGGAACATGAAAACCACCTTGGAAATACTTTATCATGCCCAAATGTATGTCATTACTTTTTACTTATTTTTAATTCTTTGATAACCAGGTAAGGCCCATTAGGTACAAATACCTGTTTTCAGGAGCGACTCAGGAGCACCAGGGTGGTTACATGACTTACTCAAGAGTCGCACAGTATGCAAGCGGAAGTTGTGGGAATCAAACCCAGGTCTGCTGGATGTACCAGGCTAATTCACAGCTCATTACTTTACCCTGTAGGCTATACTGCCAGCCCTTATTTTTCATGTATATGAACCAAAAATCAGAAAATGCTGAAAAAGTATTTTTTTAATGAAAAACAAAAACAAAATGACGGAGATGTTTACACTGATGTATTGCACAGGCACACTGATGTACTGAGTACATAGCTCCCTCACCAACTCTCAGGGCAGGAGAAACATGACTCGGTCCTTTTCTACTGTGCTTCATCATGGAAGGAGCTGGTGACCAGACCAGAGAGTAACTGAAGAAAATGGTGAGGGCTTTTTTGTTTGTTTGTAGGATTAGTTAAATTCACCATGTTGTAGAGGCAGGTAAAACAAGAGCTAGCAATTAAATTGTCATTTTCTTATTTACAGGGCCATATGGGAGGTCAAGTAGTCAAGCTGCCAGCCAGTTGGGAGTCCGGAAGCCATGGAGGCAGAGAGACCCGAGAGCCATGAGAAGTTGAGGCAGAATGCCGTGAGGAGCCAAGGGAGCAGAGGAAGCCAAAGCAGGAGATGAGCACAGAGGGCAGCAAAATGCAGAGATTCAGACATCAGCCTGAATACAACCATGTGAAATCAAAGGAAAAAAGTATGTGCCCTGCAGTTGCAGTGATGGGGACAGAAAATGGTAGCGGGAAAGAAAACATTACTTACAGTAGTAATCTTGTTTCTTCTAAGGGAATCTTACTGTATTCTGACATATACAGTATTGTCCTCCCTTTGTACTGCCCCGGAGCCAAAATGGTTAATAGAACCTGTGCTAATGATGGAATGCTAGGCTCATGCTTGGTTTTCAAACCGCTATCTCTGGTAAACATTCTACAACTGTCAGATTCTTACGGAGCGTGAATACTAACAAACTATCTATACTAACTTTAACAATTAACTAAATAAATGACAACCAACAATCCCCATCAGCTGAAAATCTGGGCTACACTAAGACTCAAGTCACTAAGCCCCACAACAGAACCACTCATGGGTTTACAACAGCATGGACAACTGTGTTGTAGTGCCCATAGGTTCTAGTAGGGGAGGTAGGGTGGGAGCTCAGAATACAGTAAAATTCCCTTAAAGAAACAAGATTACAATGGTAAGTAATGTTTTCTTCAAACCCCAGGAAATCTTACTGTATTCTGACATATGCAGACTACCCAAGCAGTACCTTTGGAGGAGCGTAGAGAACCTATTTAGGAAACAAGCTCTGCAGTACTGCTGTGCCAAACCTGGCATCACCTCTGGCCTGGGTATCCAGGCTGTAGTGCTTGCTAAAGGTGTGAACTGTTTTACAGGTAGCTGCTTTACAAATTTCCAACAAAGGAATATCTCTTGCAGCTGCTATTGAAGCAGCTGTACCCTTTGCAGAGAGAGCCCTAAGGCATGCAAAGATTCCTTACCTACTTTGCTGTAGCAGAACTGAATACAAGCAACCATCCAGCGGGCAATAGACCTCTTTGAGGCAGGCTTGCCTTTTCGTACTTCTCCATAGGTCAGGAAAAGCTAAGTGCTCACCTGCCTGTGACCGTCTGTGTGACCCAAGTAGTAGCTTATAGCTCACTTGACATCCAGGCTATGCAGTCTACATTCCCCTGAACTAGAGTGGTCAGTGAAATAAAGACTGGCAAAGTAATGGACTGATTTAGGCAGAAGTCCAAAACCACTTTGGGCAGAAAGTTTCTTTTAGTCTTGAGAACTATCTTGTCCCTAAGAACTGATATATTAACTCAGTGGACAAGGCCTGGAGCTCACTGATCCTCCGAGCTGAGGTGATGGCTACCAGGAACACTGTTTTCCATGCTGCATACCTAAACTCTGCTGAAGACATGGCTCAAATGGTGGTTTCATTTGCCAGCCAATGCATATATTGAGGTCCCATGCCGAGGTGTGTTCCCTGTGAGGAGAATGCAAATGCATGAGACCCTTGAAGAACTTGCTGAACACTTGATTAACTGCCAGAGATGACCCCTTACCAGCTGAGAGGTAAGCAAAGACAGCTGGCAAATGTACTTTGATGGTGGCAGGCCTAAGGCTGAGAGAATGAAGGTGTGCCATATACTCTAGGATGACTGACAAGTCAGCCTGGCAGCAGGCTCTCTCTTTTTCTGGCACCAAAGGGAAAAAACTCTTTCAATTAGAGGTGCAAGTCTTTCTGGTAGAAGGGTTTTCTAGAAAGCCTAAGAACCTCCAGCACCCCTACAGAAATGTGCAAGTCCGAATACTCAAAGTCCTCAAGAGCCAAACCCTGAGCCTGAGAGACCGGATATTGGGGTAAAAGACCCTGTCCTGCGAGGAGATCAGTAGGTTGTGCTTCCTGGGCAGAGAGACTGGCCTGGAAATTGACAAGGTCAGCAGTAGAAAATACCATGGCCTTCTGGCCGAATCAGGAGCAATGAGGATCACGGTCACTGAGTGAATCCTGTGCTTGTTCAGCACCCTGAGCAACAGGGGAAATGGAGGAAAAGCATACAGGAACTTCCCTGTTTAGTGCAACAGCAGCACATCCAGAGGGACTGTGCCCCCTGCAAGAGGTCTGCAACAGAATTGTGGTAGCTGGTGACTGTCTGGGGTTGCGAAGAGGTCCATGGTGGACTGCTGAGAGGGAGATGCTCAGAGAGTGTGTTAAGACTCCACACTTTCATGGCCTCTGTGCACACTAGAGACTTTGTGCCCCCTTGCTTGTTTATGTAGTACATTGTGGTCGAACTGTCATGTCCTGACCTAAACCACCTTGCCTTGAAGCATTGGAGCAAAGGACTGAATGCCCAGCTAAGCTGCTCTGAGCTCCAGCAGGCTTTATGTGAAGCACTGTGTTCTCCCCTAGAAGGGAGTCATAGGTTGTTAAGACTGCTGCTGGTGGTAGCTGGAGGAAAGGCACATCCTCCCTGAGGTTGTCTTCTGCCTGCCACCACTGCAGAGCTTGCAGCAGGATTCTTGTGACTGGGACCACCTTTGACAGGGAATCTCTTTTTGGGACCAGTGAGACCCGAGGTGGAAAAAAATGCCTCTCCTCTGGAATCTTGATCCTGACACTGTTGCTGCAGCCATGTGCCCTAGCAACTGTAGAAAATGCCTCACTGGTCGGGGGTATGCAGTTGGATAGATGAGCCTGCCAGCTGCATCATGCTGTCTACCATTCCCTGCGGCAGGAAGGCCCTTCCTCTCAATGTGTCCAGTCTTTGCCCCTATAGACTCCAGGCGCTGAACTGGTGTTAGCATTTTATTTTTTGATTTGCCAGGAGACCCAGTGTACACAAGAGTATCCGAGTTGGTGATCAGTGCACCCCTGCCCACAAAGGAGACTGGCCTGCCATCAGCCGGTCATCCAGGTATGTTGAGGCGATGACCCCCGGCCTCCTTAGGTGTGCTTCTACCAGTGCTATGTACTTGGTAAGCACCCCAGGAGCAGAGATAAGGCCGAAAGGAATGGACTATGTGGGAGGAAGTGCCCTTTAAGGCTAGAGATGTAGGCCCAATTCCCTTTTCTGAGTGTAGGGAGGATGGTAGCCAGAGTGCCATTCTTAACTTTGCCTGTTTAAATGTCTGGGATCCCATATGGGTCACCACCCTCTCCAACAGGGTTATTTCTGATTGACTGGCAGGGCTGAAAAACCCTGCCCTCAGTTTGGGCAGGATCTTGAACCTGAACGTGAGGGCAAGCCCCTGGCCCACTATCTGTCTTGGTACTTCTGGGGTGTTGCTGCTTTCTCCTTTGCAGCAGCAGTCCTACAAGCTACCCTGTACCCATCCATGTTTTCCCTGTAAGCCTCTGTTTGTTCTCCGAAGAGAAATGTGGGCTCACCAGAAAAATCCAATGCCTTTTGGCTGGTCTGGGACGAATTAGTTGTCCCTAGCCAGGCCCATCTCCTCAGAGACACTGAAATTGCCATTTGCCTGGCTGCAATATCACTGCATCCACTGTCCTTCTGAACTGGCATATAAAGGCCTCTATGCCCTAGCAATCTCTGAAATTACACTCCAGAGATGTTTTATTTATTTATTTAATATCTGGAGACATAGGCCATGTGAGTAGCCTGTCTAATGGACAAAGAGGCACCTAAGTGGGATTTCCTGTGCCAAATAATCCATCTCTTGGAGTCTTTATCCAGTGGGTGTGATGCCAGGGGAATCCCTGCTTTATCACAAGCCACAGCCTGCACCACCTCGTCAAGGCTGGGGTGCTCTGCTCCAGACTTAGCCACCCAATACTTCTTATCCAGCCTCTTATTCACTGGGGGAATGGAAGTGGGATTTTATAAAATTCTAACAGCCTATCTCTTCAGAGACTTGTGGATGGGCAACACCTGTCTTTCTGTTACTGGCACATAAATCCTATCCGTACAGTCTGGCTCCTCTTCCTCCTCTGTGGATTCCTGGGTGGAGAGGTCCAGTGTCTGTGTGCTTTGTGAAGGCAAAGTGAGAAGAAAAAAATCGCCGCTCCCTTTTCAGGGGAGTCAAGATGCTGAGGATCAGGGCATACACCAGGTACAAACTCACCATGTACACCTCAGTAAACCGTTCAAATGAACCGGGAACCGAGGAGAAACCCAGGTTCTGAATCGAGGTCTGTGAACTGGGCCACTGAACCGGAACCACAGTACTGGTTGCAGAGCCTGTAAAGTTTGTATAGCGTTTGCTATTCATTTGCGGTTGGAACCAACAGTTTTGTAGGTTGCAGTTCCTGAACAGAGCATTTTTCCGTCCCCTTTTTCTTTTTAGCAGAACTTACCGGTTCAGAGGCAGTGTCTGCAGTTCTTTTCTTTAATCGGGGAGCCAACACCCTGGTTAGAGGCTTGTAAAACCAGTTCCTTCGGTTTCTACATATGAGAGGAATAAGTTTTGTCCACAGCTGGGTTAGCAGCCTTATTGAACCTTTTTTTCTGTAGTCAGCTAAAATGCCTATTATGCGCCGACTGAGGAAATACTTTTTGCTGAACCAATTGTTTTCTCCTTCCTCTTTTTCTCAGCAGAACTTACCAGTTCAGCAGCAGTGTCTGCGGTTTTCTTTAATTGGAAAACCATCACCCTGGTTAGAGGGTTGTAAGACTGGTTCCTTCCCATATTGAACCTTTTTCCTATAGTCGGTTAAAATGCCTATTAAGCGCAGATTGAGGAAATACTTCTTGCTTTTACAGATGTCACAATCTGCCTTCAGGTGGTTAAACCCTAGGCAAATACACAAATAAACGAGGATCTGCTTTCAAACATTTCTCCCACACTCTGTACAAAGCTGAAAACCCATTGGGATGGTTCGTTTCTTGGGTTAGTGACAAAACCAGTAAAATCCCCAAGAAATGGTACTCTGAGAATCAGAAAGCCACACTAATGAATAAGGCTTAAACCTTATTTACTTTATCTTTTTTACTTCGCGGTCAGTTTAGCAACCGCTGAGAGAATTAAGAGTTACCCCGGTTGTCCTCAGATAAACAAATTAAGCAACCGGCCCAGAGAAGGAATAAAATATAGAAATTTACTTTTAAAATTGTAAATACAAGTCTGATTCCCTCCCGGTTCAAAGAACTGGAAAGAAACTGAAAAAACACTTACCGGAATAACACTAAACCTAAACTAGTTTACCTCTAAACACAAGGACAGTGCTTTAAAAATGAACAGAAATAAATTTTACTCCAAAAAAACAAAAATAAAATTTTCAAGAAGGATGAAGGAGAGCTCTCCGAGGCTTCTGTACTGTTCAAGCGGAGTAAAGAATCTGACAGTTGTAGAATGTTTACCAGGGATAGTGGTTTGAAAACCAAGCACGAGCCTAGCATTCCATCATTAGCATAGGTTCTATTAACCATTTTGGCTCCGGGGCAGTACAATGGGAGGACAACACTGCATATGTCAGAATACAGTAAGATTTCCTGGGGTTTGAATAACTGAAGTTCTGTGCCCTGCATCAGCAGTAAAATTTTGCCATGAATGGTGAGTGCCAGATTAGACAATGTACTGTGCTTTGCTTAGCAAAGTGCTAAGCAGTGAATTTGGGAGACAAAACTAAGTTTGTGCCCTACCGCAGTGATGGGGAAAGACTGAATACAAGTGGAGTAGTACTCCGAGCCACTCAAAAAAGTGTTGTGCCCTGCATTTGCAGTGACTGAAAGATAATGTAATTGTAGCCAGCCCAGTGGCATGGATGGCAGTGGCATCTGTGCCTTACCTCCTGTCACATTGGCGACCCGTGCTCGTGCTACGAGCGGGCAGCCGGGAGTCAGCTGGGGAGGGAGAGGATCAAGCATCTGGAGGACTGCTCTCTTCTCCCAGGGAGGGGGGACTGGCATTCCCACTGAATGACTGCCACCAGGTGGAGGCCCGCGGGTAGTTCAGGTCCGATGGGCATCAGAGAAGGGAAGATGCTGCGGGACTTCCGCAGATGTGCGCAAGCTTCCACGTATGCATGTCTGGCGTGTGTGCCCCAGCAACAGGGATGGTAATTGGGAGAAAAACAGGGTGGCCGGCGATTGCCTGATACCTAGTGGAGGCTGGGTGTTGGCACGCCTGGTCCAGTACAGTGAAGCACGGAGGTGAAGCAGCTGGCTGGCACACTGTGTGTGGACACATGCGTGGCATGCCCACTGTTGGCACTGCATGCTCCACTGCCACAAAAAGAACACAGAAAAGGGCGGCCTGTGTCGAGTGGCTCAATGGCCGTCCGACACAATGCACCATCAATGAAGGGCACCACCTGTACTGGATCTGGTCCTGGTGGGTGAGTTAGGGGGCTCCCCACCACCCCGTGATGGGAAGTAAGCCTTGGGGTAGCAAGGTGCTGGCCCACATTGGAGACGGGTGCAGGATGGATGGATGGCGGGACCAGAAGAGGAGGATGCCAGGACAGAAGAAGCCAACCAGGGGACCAAGGGGGAGAAAAAAGTAAGCAAAAAAATAGTACTTTTTTTTTGTTTTTCTACTTATATATTTCATCTGTACATGTATACCTTAAAAAAAAAAAAAAAAAAAGTCCAGAAGAAAAAATTACTCACCATAGTAATGTTTCTTCTAATGGAGTCTTGCTGTATTTTGACTATATGCAGTTAGCCCCAGCACTTGAACTGCTCCGGAGATTAAAGGGCTAACTCTATGCAAAGGCATAGAACGTTGAGCTCGAGCTCGGTTTTCAAACCTCTGTCTGTGGTACTCTGAAGTGTAACAGTCAGATTCTTACGAGCACTAAACTAACCCAAAGGAAGAAATTGTTTCCAAAATGTTGTGCCAAATGGCAAAACAAGATTTTTTAGAGTCAGAAGACTCAAGTCGAGAACACCCAAAAAGAACTCAACAGGTAGTGATTTACCAAAATGCTTAATAAACAAACTGAAAGAAACCCCCTAAGAGATGGAGGCATGTCCATAGAAACATAGACTTTGACGGCAGATAAGGACCACTTAGCCCACCCAGTCTGCCCATTTTCCTTCCTACTGGCTAAGCTGCAGATTCTAGTTAACCAACAGCCTACTTCCTGCAACCCCCCACTACAATTGCCGTATGTCTGTCCCATGCATGTTTGAATTCCCCCACTGTTTTAGACCCAACAACCTCCCCAAGAAGGCAGTTCCATGCATCCACCACTCTCCCGTGAAAAAAATGTCCTTACATTACCCTGGGCAGTCCCCCCTCTATCTTTCATTTATTCCCTGTGTTCTTACATCTCTTTTTCTGAAAGATGCTACCCTCCTGGACTTTGTTGATTCCCTTGAGGTACTTCAAAGTTTCTATCATGTCCCCCCTTTCATCAAGGGTATACATATTAAGCTCTCTCAGTCTCTCTTTATATGGTTTCTGATGTAGACCCTGCACCATTTTAGTTGCCCTCCTCTGGACTGCTTCCATCCTGTCTATGTTCTTGCACAGATGGGGTCTCACCAACTGTCTGTACATAGGGATAACCACTTCCCTTTTTCTACTTGTGATGCCCCTTCCTATGCATCCCAGTATCCCCCTGGCTCTCCTTACTGACTTCTCACATTGCTTACCCACCTTTAGGTCATCTGATATGACTATCCCAAGTCCCTTTCCATTTTTGTTGTTGTTAGTGCCTCCCCTGCTATTGTGTACTCTTCTCCTGGGTTTTTGTTTCCCAGGTGCATTACTTTGCACTTCTTTGCATTGAACATAAGTTGCCATATGTCTGACCATTCCTCCAACCTTGCCAAGTCCCTTCTCATCCTTTCTACTCCCCCCCTTGTGTATCAACTCTGTTACAGATCTTTGTGTCATCTGCAAAGAGGCATACCTTTCCCTCCAGACCCTCTGCAATGTCACCTATAAAGATGTTAAAGAGGACTGGACTGAATACTGAGCCCTGAGGTACTCCACTAGTAACCCACCCTTTCTTCGGAATGTGTTCTATTCACTATTACCTTCTGTGTCCCGTTGTGTAGCCAGTTTGCTACCCAGTCTACCATCCTGGAACCCACTCCCAGGCTGGATAACTTGATTATTAGTCTTTTGTGTGGGACTGTGTCAAATGCCTTGCTAAATTCTAGGCAGGCCATGTCCACAGCCCCTCCCTGGTCTATTACTCTGGTCACCCAGTCAAAGAAATCAATTAGATACGTCTGACATGACCTTCCTGCTGTAAATCCATGCTGCTTTAGGTCCTGTGCCCCGCTGGCCTCTAGGTACTCAACAATTCTTTCTGTCAGAAGTGATTCCATAATTTTCCCTACCACTGAGGTCAAACTTACAGGTCTGTAGTTTCCTGCTTCTGCCTTGCTCCCACTTTTGTGAAGGGGAATCACATCTGCCCTCCTCCAGTCCTCAGGTACCACCCTATCCTCCCATGAATTGTTAAAAGTATGGTCAGTGGTGTCACTAGGTCCTCCCTTAGTTCTTTTAGGATTCTGGGGTGAATCCCGTTAGGCCCCATTGCTTTGTCCACCTTGAGTTTTAGGAGTTCTTTCAGGACTCTTTCTTCTGTAAATGGACTGGTGTCAACCCCCTTACCCAGAGTGCTTCTATTGTCTGGTTTTAACTCCTCCTCATCTTCTTTTGTGAATACTGAGCAAAAGTATTCATTCAGCATCTCTGCCTTTTCACTGTCTCCCTCTGCCCACCTCCCCTCTCCTTTATTAATCTTCACTATTCCTCCCTCAAACTTTCTATGCTCCCTAATGTACCTATAAAAGGTTTTATCCCTCTTCTTAACTGAGTTGGCTGTTTTTTGTTTCCAGTACACCTCTGGGGTGCAGCACTGTGCCTGCCCCACCACATCCCAAAACTACTAGGTTCCAGGACGGGAGGTAGGTCAGAATACAGCAAGACTCGATTAGAAGAAACAACATTACTATGGTGAGTAATTTTTTCTTCAAACATGAAGTCTTGCTGTATTCTAACTATATGCAGACTACCAAGCAGTACCCCCTTGGAGGAGGGAGTCATAGAATCTACTGTATTTTGGGAACAGGATCTGCAGCATAGCCGTGCCAACCCTAGCATCACTTTGTGACTGGATGTCCAAGAGTAATGCTTGGTAAAAATGTGAACAGATTTCCAGGTAGCTGCTTTGCATATGTCCACTAAAGGTATATCTCTAGCTGCTGCAACCAAAGCAGCTGTACCTCTGGCAGAATGAGCCCTCAGGCCTGAGGGAGGTTCCTTCCCAAATTTAGAATAGCAGAATTGAACACAAGAGACAATCCACCTGGCAATAGACCTCTTGGTAGCAGGTTTGCCCTTTCCCACTTCACCATAAGTGAGAAACTGAGAACAGTCCTTCCTATGGGCCTTACTATGCTCAATACAGTAACTAAGAGCCCTTTTTACATCAAGACTGTGTAACCTTCTCTCCCCAGAGGAAGAATGATCAGTGAAAAACACAGGCAATGACAGACTGGTTCAGATGAAAATCTGACACCACCTTGGGAAGAAACCTTCCATTGGTGCGAAGGACCATCTTATCCCTATGAAAGGAAATTATATCAGGTTCCACTGATAAGGCCTGTAATTCATTGATTCTCCTGGCAGAGGTAATAGACACCAGGAACACAGTCTTCCAAGTCAAGTATTTCAGTTCAACTGAAGACAAAGGTTCAAAAAGGGGGCTGCATAAGCTGTGCAATACAGATGTTCAGATCCCAAGAAGGGGTAGGCTCTCTAAAGGGAGGATTGACATGAACCAATCCTTTGAAAAATGTTTTAAAAACTGGATGAGAAGCTCAGGAAGAACTCTTACCAGCCAAAAGGAAGGCAGACACAGCTGCCAAATGTACCTTGAGAGTAGCAGACCGGAGGCCTAAACTGTTAAGATGCACCAAATAGTCCAATACAGTGGCAATACCAGCCAGATTTGGCTTAGTATGCCTCTGGGAACACCAAAACCAAAATCTTTTCCATTTGGGAGTTGTAAGTCTTTCTAGTAGCAGGCTTCCTGCTAACCTTTAAAATATCCATAACAGATTGAGAAAGGTGCAAGCTTGCATATTCTAGCTCTTCAAGAGCCAGGCCTTGAGCCTGACAGTCTGAAGACTGGGATACAGAATCCTCCCCTGAGAGGAGGTGAGGAGATTGTACTGCCTGGGAAGACACAAGGGCAGTGTTACTGACAGCGACAACAGCAGAGGATACCAAGGCTGTCTGGCCCACTCTGGAGCCACCAGAATCACCTTGCAAGGCTGAGACCTGATTTTTATCAGGACTCTGAATATCAGAGGAAAAGGGGGAAATGCATACAGAAATCTGCCTGTCCAATTCAGTAGAAGTGCATCCTGAGGGACAGGACCCAGAAGAGGTGGTCTGCAACAATAAAGAGAGAGCTGATTGTCTGGGGCTGCAAAGAGATCTATCTCTGGAGTGCCCCATCTCTTGAAGATGGCTCGGAGAACTGGGGGATTCAGAGGCCATTCGTGGTGTCCCTGGGAAATTCTGCTCAGAGCATCTGCTAGAATGTTGTCCTTCCCTGGGAGATGCACAGCCAGCAGGGAAGCCTGAAGGGAATAAGCTAGAGACCATACCTTCATGGCCTTTGTGCACAAGGCTGAGGACAGAGTGCCTCCTTGTTTGTTGATGTACCACATGGTTGTAGTATTTGTCTGTCCTGATTTGCACCACTTTGCCCTGAACTAAAGTTGAGAATGTCTGAAGTGCCAGAAAGACAGCTCTTAATTCCAGAAGATTTATGTGCAGAAGGGACTCCTGGTGAGACCAAGTTCCTTGAGCTGTATGATGATCTAGGTGAGCTCCCCACCCCAGCAGGGAGGCATCTGTGGTAAGAGTCACAGAAGGGACCTGACTGATAAAGGGAACACCCTGTCGAAGATTGTCTTCCTCCAGCCACCACTGGAGGGCCTGGACTAGGGTATGAGAAACTGGAAGTAGTTTGGAGGGGGATCCTTTTTCTGAGACCAGGAAGATCTGATATGAAACTGTATCTCTCTCATCTGAAACCTTGCTCCCTGAACTACTGCTGTGGAAGCTGCAATGTGGCCCAACAATTGTAGAAAGTGTCTGGCTGGACGAGACACTAGAGTACAAAAAGAGGAGGCCAGTGCGACCCGTGACTGAACCCTTGAGAGAGGGAGAAGAGTTCTTGCCTGAATAGTATCCATTTCCACCCCTATGAAGGTGAGAAGCTGGGCTGGTTCTAGAACAGACTTCTCTAGATTTAGAGCAAAACCCAGGGATTCTAGGAGTCTGAGTGACCTCCAAAGCTGACTTGACTTGGTCTGAGGACTGGCCCACTAGAAGCCAGTCGTCCAGATATGGGAACAGAAGGATGCTCTGCCTCCTGAGGAATGCCACCACTACTGCAAGACACTTGGTGAACACCCTTGGAGCAGATGTTAGGCCGAAGGGCATGGTCCTGAATTGATAATGGCCTGAGTGCAACTAGAACCTGAGGTACTTACTGTGGGAATGTCTGATAGGTATGTGGAAGTAGGCATCCTTGAGATCCAGGGAGGCTAGCCAGTCTCCTGGTCTCAGAGAGGGAAGAATTACTCCCAGAGTCACCATTTTCAATTTCAATTTTGTCAAGTGTCTGTTCAGGTACCTTAAATCTAAGATGTGTCGCCACTCCCCTGTCTTTTTTGGGGTAAGGAAGTATCTGGAATACAGTCCCTTTCCCTGTGACAAAGAGGCACCTTCTCTATTGCTTGCAAAAGCAGGAGAGAGGAGACTTCTGCCTCTAAGGCCTTTGTCTCCAAGAGAGAGGGAGGACTGAAGGACCTTGTTCTCATACTTGGGAACCTTTTGAAACTGACAGGAAGTCCCTGGCTCACTACTTCTAGGACCCACTTGTCTGAAGTAATAGACTCCCAGGCCTGGGAGTAGTGAGCCAGCCTGCCCCCTACTGGGACTGAGGAGGCGACGCTGACTGATACCTCAGGGTGTCTGCTTGGCAGAGGGCTTAGGCTGAGTAGCTGATGGGGTCCTAGTTACCCCACGTCTACCTCTTCCCCTAAAGAACTCCCTCTGCTGAAAAGAAGAGGAGGAGGCCTGAGCTTGGTAAAAGGCCTGTGAAAAGACCTGCCCCTGCCCCTAAACTGCTGCCTCTGAGGAGTGGTCTGTTTTTCTTTGGCTGCAGCACTCCTATAGGTGGTCCTGTACTCGTCCATCTTTTTCATGTAATTCTCTGTTTGATCCCCAAAAAGAGAATTTCCTTCTACAGGAAAATCCATGGCCTTAGCCTGGGTATCCTGTGAGAGGCTGGTACACCTAAGTCAAGCAAATCTCCTCATGGAGCTAGATGTAGCCATGACCCTGGAATGAACATCATTAGAATCTACAGCAGCATGGAACTGCACTTTAGATGCCTCTATACCACTTGCAGCCACCTGCTCCAGCTCCTTGGCTAGCTGGGGGCATTCCTAGCCAATTCAGAACTGTATCCCACATAGATTTCTGGTACCTAGCTGTATATGCCATGTAGTTAGATCGTCTGAGTCCCAAGAAGTACAAGCACTGTTTTTTTTTGTCATGGCATCCACTTTCCTGGAATCCTTGTCTGGGGGCAGTGAGATGCAGGAATAGCCTTGTCACAGGGCTGCAGCCTGTACTACCCAAACATGGCTGCAGTGATTAGTAAGGAATTCCATCCCAAGACCTGACAAAGTATACCTCCTGTCCATTCATTTTTCCACAGGAGATATGGATGTAGGAAACTGTAAAAATTTTTTGTATCTGCTTCCCCAAGGATTTGTGTAAAGGGATAGACACCCTTTTTGACTCTGGAACATCCATCATCTCTAAATAGTCAGGTTCTTCCTGATCCTGTTCAGCCTCTTCCAAAGGAAGCTGAAGAGTCTCAGCCACTTTCTTGCAAAACAGGAAATGGGAAGGGGACTCAGAAAGCCTGGGAGGAGAAACCTGAGCGGGCCTGTCTGGGGAGATGTTAGGCTCTACTGGCCCATCTAGGCCCTCATCCACTTCCTTATAATCTTCCTCCTCCTCCCAATCGCCCTCATAGTAAGCTTCAGGCTCTATATCTGAAACAGACATTTCTGACCAAATCGACCTGCTTTGAACCGAAGCTGGTTCGGTTGGAACCGAGCAAAGCGATTGGACTATAGAAATTGCTTTTGCTATCTCTTCAGCGGTCGGACCGTGGGAAGCCGGATCTGAACCGGCTGATTTTCTTTTCCTTTTACTCAGAACCGATTCTGCAGAATTGGCTCTCCGTTTGCCCGAAGAGGTTAATCGCCCAGGTCAGTGGGCACCTCTTCAGGTTCGGCCGCAACCGAACCGGGCTGGCCATCCGGGTCAGCGGACTTCTCAGCCTCCCTCTCCCTTAGCCTACTCAAATGATTTTCCAGAGTGGCTTTGGGAAAGTTCTTGCATATCTGGCAGTCTTCTTTGAGGTGGTCAAACCTCAGACAGTACACACCTACGAGGTGAGGGTCGGCCATAGCAAAGGCGTCCTTACACTCGGTACAGTGCTGAAACCCAGTGGGTCCGGTTTTCTTTTTGGGTTTCTCAGACATGCCTTCCAATATAAAGTCACCACAAACAGCAGTTAAGCCAGGTGACTGCAAACTTATCAGTTCCAACCATGTCACGGGTCGGTTAAAAAAATCCTAAAGCCGGATTTTTTTTTTAGGAACCGATAAGCAGGGCCACTGGAAAATTGCAGAAAAGGTTACCCAAAATTGTGGAGCGTTTTGCAAAAATTGCGGGGATTCTACTATAGACCCAGAGTGCTTCACAGTAAATTTTTTAAATGTTTTCTGCAGCATATATTAGTCAGTATAAATTGCTAAATGAATACACTGACACCTGAATATGTTTAAAACATAAAGAAAAGTTTATATTCCTAAAAAGAACACTAAACTTATAAGCTATCGTAAGCGTTGCCTATCTTCCAAAATTTAAAAGCATCTGCCTCATACAGTGTTAAATAGATTCTATAAAGGGAGCCACAGCAAACTGATATTAAATTAAGCCAGAATAAATATATTTTTTGTTTGTTTCTGGCTGTAGAATAATGAAGCCTAATCAACAGCTGCTTACTGTGCTCTGCCAGCTATTCACCTACTTTGGTACAAGACAAAATAAGCAGATAAACTGGTGAATAATTGAGTTTTAGTAAAATGTTGCTGAAGTGTTTAATGGACATAATTTGTATTGTAGGTACTGTACACAATTTTTGAAATCATATATTTAAACATTAAATCTGGGGGTTATTGGGGCTGGCAGTATAACCTAGAGGTTAGAGTAACAAACTGAATGAGCTGATGACATCTAGCAGACCTGGATTTGATTCCCACAACCTCCACTTGCATACTGTGTGATTCTGAGCAAGTCACTTAACCTCCTCAGTGCTCTTGGGTTGTACCTGAAAACAGGCACTTCTGCCTAGTGGGCCTTATGCAGTTACCAAAAAATGTACAAAAATACCAATATATTTTTACTGCATCTGCATCATACAGTAGTCAGAGTACCCTGTAATTTACCTTTGTTTTACTCTGGCTACAGTGATTTTGTTTAGTTAAAGATAAATGTTCAGATACATTTTGTGTTTTATAAGCTTGTTTTTAGACTTTAGTCAGGTTTTTATTGTAGTATTTGCATGTGAGCATCTAGCAGGTAGTTGCTAAGAGTGAGATCACTGTTAGCAACTACTTTTTTCAAGTTTAAAATTGACAAGGCCATCCAGAAATCCTCAGCTGTTTGAATCAAAACTAGTCTGAATTAAAGTATGCTCACAAGGGAAAACTTGCCCTGCCATTTACAAAAAGGCTTCATAGTTAGCACCCCATTTAAGTGAATGGGATAATTTGCACCTTTTTTCCCATCTTTTGTTTCAGTTTGTGTGGCACCAAAAAGTTTCTGATAGACTACTTCAACATAAAACAAATGTTAAGTGTTTATGTGTACTTATGCTTGGCCAGTGGATTTTGAAACCAAACAAGACAAGGATTCAAAAGAAATCAGTGTCACATAAAACCCTTGCCCTACCTCACACCACACTGTTTTGGCCAAACCCAAGTCTGCATGCAAAATTGTCAATATATTGCAGAGTATTTTATTAAAAATGTTAATACTTGTTTATATAGTTCAATGTAAAAACTAAAAATTGCAAGAAATTGCGGAACATGTCATTTTTTAGAGAATGGTGGAAGTGCAGTTCATAAAAATTGAAGTGCAATTTTCAGTGGCCCTGCCGATAAGTACCAGAAAAACCACACAGTCAAACAATACAATATACAAAAAGAATAGGTTTTGGTTCCAAACCGGACCGATCGGCAAAGAACCAAAAATAAAACAATTTCTTAAGAAAACAACCACTACCTACAACTACCACTTACTGGTACTGAGACAGAGGCAAAAAATGAAAATTATGTACCTACCGTAATTCTTGATCTTCTTGGACGAGTCTCCACCACTCATTCACACTATTGGGATCTGCGCCGGAGGCACTAGGACCCATCGGGAGCAAACTTTTTGCTGGAGGGTCAGCGTCAGAGATGGCACCGTGAGGAATGGCGCCGCGAGCCCTAGCTCGTGCGGTAACGACTATCTCGGCGTCAACCCTCCAACCGCCTCAGTACCTTTTTTACCAAGGAGGTGCAGCGTAACTAACCTAGAAGGGTAGCCTAACCTAAAAACCGGACATAAGATAGTCTGGGTGACCCGTGTAAGAAGGGTCAATAAAGAAGTCTTCACGGCCTAAAGATTTGAGGGAGTGAAGACCAACAAGAAAGGTGAGCTCGGGGGATGGAGGGTGGGCGTGTGAATGAGTGGTAGAGACTCATCCAAGAAGATCAAAATTACGGTGGAGTGAGTATTTTCATATCTTCCTGGACATAAGTCTCCACCACTCATTCACACTATTGGGAGAGTACCGAGCTAATAATCCCCCGAGAGGGCGGCAGGAGAGACCAAGAGCTCACGTTTCTAGGACAAAAGTCCATTGAGGATGGCTCTGCCGAAGGAATAATATCATCTGGCATGGACATCTAGTGCATAATGTTTAACGAAAAGTATGCACTGAGCTCCAGGTGGCCGCATTGCAGATGTCTGCAATGGGCACGTTGCGGATTTCCGCTAGGGATGCCGCGACCGCTCTGGTAGAGTGAGCATAAACCTACCCTCCAACATAACTCTGCGCATGGAATAGCAGTGGCGAAGGCACGCCACTAGCCATGATGAGATACATCTGATAGCGCAGGTTGACCCAGCTGGGTCTCACTGAAGGAAGCGAACAGTTGCTGAGCTTTGCGAAAATCCTTGGTTCTATCTAGATAGAAGCATAGAGGCCCTCTTAACATCCAAAGAATGAAGAAAGTCCCCTTCATTTGAAAGTCCATAAAATAAGAGGAAGGACCAAAGGTTGGTTTAGATGAAATTCTGACACAACCTTAGGAAGAAATTTAGGATGAGTATGAAGAACTACTTTGTCCTTATGGAACACAGTATCGGAGGGTCTGTGACCAGGGCATGTATCTCATAGACCCTGCGGGCTGAGGTAATGGCCACTAGGAAGGCAGTCTTCCAGGTGAGAAATTTTAGCTCACAGGTAGCCAGAGGTTCGAAAGGTTTCGAGTGAGCATGTCTAGCTAAGATTAATGTCCCAGGCTGCGACTGGACGTCTTATGGGAGGTCTGGTATGCAGAATCCTTAAGAAATCTCTTAACCATAGGTAACTGAGCCAGAGTTAAGAAATAACGGGCTCATGATACGCTGAAATGGCACTAAGATGAACTTTGACTGTAGAGTACTGCAGACCTGAATTTGAGAGGTCCAAAAGGTACTCCAAAACCTTATCTAGTGTACAGGAAAAGGATTCAAAGAGGACTTTGCACACCAATGGAACGCTTCCACTTGGCTGTGTAAGTTTTCAAGTGGCTGGCTTCCGTGCAGCCAGAAGAATATCTGAAACTCTTCGAGAGACATTGAATCGGTTTACTTCAACCTCTTCCGGAGCCAAGCATGAAGGTGAAGTGATCTCAGGTTGGGATGGACCACCGGTCCCTGAGTCAAAAGGTTCATCTGCAGGGGAAGTGGTCTCGGAGGAACTGCCAACATATTGTTGAGTAGTGGAAACCACAGCTGCTGAGGCCAAAAGGGAGCAATGAGAATCATTTTGTCCCCCTGGGATTTGAACTTGAGAGTACCCTCTGAATCAGAGGAAGGAGTACAAAAGAGGCGTAAAAGCGTTTGTCCACCACAGCCTGAAGCATCCTGACAGAAAATGCCAGGCCCTGGTTTCTGGAGCAGAAGAGAGGCAGTTTGCGTTGAGTGGGGATGCAAAAGGTCCAGGTCTGGAGTTCCCACTCTTGAATAGTGACTGAACTATGGTTGAGTCGAGAGACCACTCGTGAGGTCTGTCTCTGTTCTGCTGAGGCGGTCTGCCAGTTCGTTCTGAACACCTGGCAGGTAGACCGCTTGAATTAGAGCCTCGTGCTCCAAGCACCATTCCCATACCCTCATTGCTTCCCTGCATAAGGGGTAAGAGTGAGCACCGCCCTGCTTGTTGATGTACTACATCACTGCTTTGTTGTCCGTTTGAAGGAGAATGTTCTTGTGACATAGAATGTCCTTCAAAGCTCGGACTGCATAAAGGACGGCTCTCATTTCTAGGACGTTTATGTGGAGCTGGGACTCGACTTGAGTCCACGCGCCTTGAGTGTGGAGAGCCTGACAGTGAGCTCCCCACCCCATTAGGATGGGGGATGCGTCCGTGGTAATGGAGATCTGATGGTCCAGAGGAGCAAAGGGATATCCCTCCAGGAGATTGCTCTCTTGAGACCACCAGGTGAGAGACCTCCTTAAAGGTTCTGTCACCTTGATGAGATAGGACTGCGGGTGAGTGGTTGGGGACCACTGAGTACTGAGCATCCACTGGGTGGTTCTCATGTGCAGACGTACTAGGGGTACAGTGAACACTGAGGATGCCATGAGGCCTAGCATCCGTTGCATCGAGAGAGCTGTGACTGAGCTGTTTTCCCCGATGTGATGGGCCATCTGAAGAATATCATTCCTCCTGTCTTCTGGAAGAAAAGCCTTCGCACAGGAGGTGTCCAGAAGAGTCCCTATAAAAAGGAGCCTCTGGGAGGGCTGCAGTTGCGATTTCTTGAGGTTGAGCAGAACTCCCATGGACGTAAGGAGGTGCGAGGCCATCTCCACAGCGTCCAGAGCCCCTTGCCTGGAAGGGCTTGCTAGAAGCCAATCGTCCAGATAAGGAAACACCTGAATTCCGAGCTTTCTGAGGTGCGCTGCGAGAACTGCACAACATTTTGTAAAAATTTGCGGCACCGAGGATAGCCCAAAGGGCAGGACTCTGAACTGATAATGCTGTCCCAGAGCCACAAACCTCAGGAATTTGTGATGCCTCGGGTGAACAGAAATGTGCTGGTAAGCGTCCTGCATATCTAGGGAGGCTAACCAGTCGTGTTGATGGAGTACAGGTAACAGAATTCCCAGAGAAATCATTTTGAATTTCTCCTTGGGGAGGAATTTGTTTAGCTTTCTGAGATCTAGAATGGGGCCGCATTCCCCCGGACTTCTTTGGAACCAGAAAGTAATGGGAGTAGAACCCAGTGTTTCGTTGGTGCAGTGGCACCACTTCTACTGCCCTGTTGTTCAGAAGGCCCTGAATCTCGGCGGCGAGAAGGTCTGACTGAAAGGTTGACAGCCTGGGCTGCCATTTAGGGGGACGATCCGGAGGGGTCTCCACAAAACTGAGTGAATACCCCTCGCGAATTATCCGAAGAACCCATTTGTCTGAGGTTATGGACTTCAACTGGTTGTAGAAGTGCATCAGACGACCTCCCACCGGAGAGGAAAAGTCCACCTCGGGCAGCTGAGATGGAACTTGGGCCGGCAATTCATAAGGTAGCGCTGGGCACTTTGGGCCCTTGCACTTTCTGTTGCACCTTCTTTTGAGGTTGGGCAGGTTGGTTCTTATGGAAACTTCCTCTGCCTCTGCCTCGAAAGGACTGGCGATTATGAAACTGTCGTTTACTGGCATGCCCTCGAGAGGGGGCAGGAGGGGGCCGAGCCAACTTAATGGCTGACCTAGTCTTTTGTGTAGCTTCTAGAGCTTGCTCTACCTGAGGACCAAAAAGATATGCACCGTCAAAGGGCAATGCCATCACCTGCTGCTGCGCGTCATTCGTAAAGCCCGAAGTGCTCAGCCAGGAATGACGCCGGGTGCAAATACCAGCAGCTGCAGAACGGGGAAGCAGTGTCAAAAGCATCCATGGCTGCTTTAACCTGCTGGTTATTAGATTCAATACCTCTGGTAATGGTTTGAAGAAGCTCTGGCTTTGAATCCAACTCCGGTAGGGCTTCAACCATCTGTTTAATATAATGCCACAGGATATACTCATACTGAGAAAAATAGCCTTAGTAACTAGCAATATGCATACTTAGAGTAGAAGCAGCAAAGCCTCTCTTACCTAAGGTGTCTATCTTATGAGGTTCTTTGTTAACAGGTCGAGCTGTAGTAGTTTGAGGAAGAACGACCTTATCATTCTCTGCCAGGACTACAACAGGATCCTCAAAAGGCTTGAGATGCCAAAATGGGACGATCCTTGGGGGCTGAATATTTCCTATCAATGGACTTAGCCACCGAAGGGGTAAGAGCAGGATTATTCCATACCATTTGAGACAGCGTCTCGAAGGAAGGCTGAATCGGAGGAGACAAATCCGTAGGGATTTCCGAGGCATGAAGATATTGGAGTCTCAGTGCTCCCATGTTGATTTGGCATTTTCCCTGTAACTCCAGGGTGATATTCCTGTGTTTTCCTGTAGATTACATGATTTCCTATGGAAGCAGAATTGCCCTGTTTTCCTGTATAACCAATGCAAGTCTATGGGAAGAGTTTTCCTGTAGATGCCTCCAAATCCCTGTAAAATACAGGAATCCCTGTAGATATGGGAGCCCTGGAGTCTCAACAATTTCCCAGGATCAATGTCTGTAGTCTGGAGAGAAAGTGTGGAACTCAGATTTTTCAACAGAGACTTAAAGGATAGGTCCTCGACCACAGGCTCTGTAGCAGTAATGGATCCTGCTTCGTCCACTTCATCACCCAACCGAAGGTCTGGGTCAGGCTCAACGTCATCTCCTGACAGTCCAGGAGGGACTGTATGGACAGGAAAGGAATGAAATTCAGAAGAGGAGGAAGAAAGAAGAAGAAAAAAGAGGTCCCGAGAGCCGCGGCACGAGGAGGCGCCTGACACCAAACGATGGCGCGAGCCACGTGGTGCAGCAGCGTGAAGCCGCACAGCGCCAGTCACGGCACCGGCGCAGCACCAATGCCGAGGACGGTGCCGAGAAGCCACACGCCGAGGGCACGAAAACACTCCAGACTCCGAAAAACAGGTTTGAAGGAAGAAGAGCAGGAGATAAGGGCATCGGTGTGGCCCCTGTGCAGCCATGTGGGGAGGAACACCTGGCGGCGAGGAGTTAATGACACCCGAGAAGAAGGTGCCAGCGACCAGGAAGGTCCAACATTCTACCCGGTCGCCCAGAGAGCCCAAAGGCCCACGAGCGACCGGCCAGGTAGCTGAACCAACCTCCGAGCCCATTGCTCCATAAGAGCGCCCACTGATGAAACTGCTCATCTGAAGACCTACCTGCGCAGGGGGTAGGGCTCCGATGTCAAAGCCGTCGGCTACCAGAAGCAGAGGTTGGCGACTCCGAAGGAGAGACCGGCAACAACCCGATAACGGCGCTCTGGCGCGAGACATATCAGAGGGCGACCTCGGTGATGCCTTCTCTTTGACCCTGCGGCCAAAGAAGAGCTCGAGGTCGAACGCTGCCGAGAGTGCGACCGCTTATTTTTATGCCTGGGGACCGCCCATCCCCGGGCATTGGACTGACCGTTGTCAGACCCTCCTCCGGAGAAAGCGCGGACCGGACCCAGCCCGACTGACTGAACAGCTTTCATATGAAGTCTCCCTACCGTCACCTGACCTGCTCATAGTCGACTCCGTCAAGGTAGGCTGAGACTTCTTATGTATTTATTTAAAAATAAGAATAAATTTAAGCGATACTGTATCGAGATAATACTACAAAATAATAAAAACTGAAAACTAAGCTGCTAGTTTGAAGTTTGACTCCCGACAGTGACGGCGTCATCACTGAAGTGCACTCGATGGCGGAAAAAAGAACAAGCGGTTGGAGTGTCGGCTGAGATAGTCGTTACCGCACGAGCTAGGGCTCGCGGCGCCGTTCCTCGCGGTGCCATCTCTGGCGCCGACCCTCCAGCAAAAAGTTTGCTCCCGATGGGTCCTAGTGCCTCCGGCGCAGATCCCAATAGTGTGAATGAGTGGTGGAGACTTATGTCCAGGAAGATTACTGATTTTCTGAAGAAACTGATAGAATGAACCGACCGATTCGAACTATTACTGAACCGAAGTGCAGAAGGGATCTCTGGAGCGACATCACAGTTAGGCGGAGTAAGAAATCTGACAGTTACACTTCAGAGCACCTCAGAGAGGTTTGAAAACCGAGCTCGAGCTCAACGTTCTATGCCTTTGCATAAAGTTAACCCTTTACTCTCCGGAGCTGACAAGTGCTGGGACTAACTGCATATAGTCAGAATACAGCAAGACTTCATGTTGTTTGAATATATGAATTCTCCACTAGGTGGTGCTGCTATATGGTGCCACTAACTTTCTGAGTATAAGGCTTCTTCTACCCGTACACATGCATGTGTCACATTATATAGAACACACTACAAACCCTTCTGTTCTGCTGGGTATCCCTCATCCTAGTTTGATTCACCAGGTTATGTTCTCTGCCTTGGTACTGGGTGAAATTGTTTCTACCTTTTTTTCTTCTCCTGAAACCATGAGCTGACTGAGTGGAGACTTCCAGTTTTGCAGTCGTAGACTTGTGATCAGTAAGTCATCCGGTCTTGTGTGTGTGTGTGTGTGTGTGTGTGTGTGTGTGTGTGTGTGTGTGTGTGTGGGGTATAACACATTACAGGAAACGTCTGAAACATAGAAACATAGTGTGTCTGAAGTATGTATACATCGTGGAACACAGTGGTTCTTTCAGACACAGCCAACCGCCAACCTGAAAAGTGAAGCCGGTGGCTCATCAATAGTGTGACAGCTGATTGTTTTTATAAAAAAGCATGCACTGTTTCCCATGCTGCCAGTGAACTGCTGGAAGAGATGGCTTCAGTTTTGTTCTGGAGGCAAATAAAAATAGGAGGAAAGGACACTTTAGGTTGTGGGGAGTGGGAGTTGATTTGTTGGGGAGAAAGCTGGGAAGTGTGGCATGGAATATAAGTGGCAGTACAGGGGGTTTCTGTATAATGTATAGACATATGAATACTTCAGATGAACATGTAAACAGGTCACATGTGTGCTGTAACTTGATACACTGATACTATGCTCAACTAACATCATTGTCCCAGGCACACACTGACCAATCAAAGCACAGGAAATTATCTAGTTGTTGTATAATTAAGTTTTATGCCCTGCAAAATGCAGTGAAATCATTGCATAAAAGTACAAAGGAATGCTGGAGCGCCTTGCCCCTTGGGGGGGAGGGAAATGCTACAAGTCTCGATGGCTGAGAGGGACCCGGGGGTGGTGGTGGATGTCAAGATGAACAACTCGGAGACTTGTAGGAGGGCAGCAGCCAAGGCCAACAGGATGCTGGGATGCATCGCTAGGGGATCACCTCCAGAAGGAGGGAAGTGACACTCCCTCTGTATAACTGCTTGGTGAGGCCACACCTCAAGTACTGTGTGCAGTTTTGGAGGCCACACTTACAGAGGGACATTAAACTCCTGGCGAGGGTCCAGAGGAGGGCAACCAAAATAATTTGGGGCTTGGGGGACAGGACCTATGGGGAGAGGCTCGAAGAGCTAAATATGTTCACATTGGAAGAGAGAAGGGACCGGGGGGACATGATAGAGGTCTTCAGGTACATGAAGGGGTAAATAGGGAGGAGTAGTCAGGGTGCTTGAAGGAAGGAGGAGGGGCAACTAGAGGGCATGGGTGGAAGCTGGGGGAGATTCAGGAGAAAGGAGGAGGTGCTACTTCACTGAGAGGTGGTGGAGCCATGGAATCGCTGTTCAGGGGGCTGGTGGAGACAGAGGCGGTGGAGGGGTTCAAGAGGAGTGGGACAGGTACAGGGGAAGGGTTCTGGAAGCAAAATCCAGTGCAACAGAGTATCCGGAACTGGGAAGGAGAAGCCAGAGAAGGCGAGGGGAAAGTCAGCTCCCAGGGTGGGAGCTGACCAAGCAGCAGACACGAAAGACCGTTAGGCCTATTCTGCTGGCATTTTAGTATGTTAGTACGGGGGAATCATGCTGCACAAGAGGAAAGAGTTTTGTGCTGGGCTCAATTCCTAATGCTGCTATGAAGGAGGATTTTTAACCACCATTCCATTCAGATTTACAGAGTACATTCGGTGTGCCTGTTTTGGGAGGGGTCACCACTTTAGCTGTTGCTGCAGTACTCACCTGTAACCACAGTTCAAGGAGTGGTATATAGTTCACATCTACACACTGGCAGTTTCACTGGAAAGTGTTTATTCACCAAAACGTCTTCAAGCTAAACTCCTCCCACCATCTGGACGGTATCTCCCTCAGCTACACCCTGACGACAGATCTTGCAAGCTGGAAGCAGGGATCAGTGTGCCACTTGCCAGGGGAGGCTGGGTGGGTGGTGTGGATGTGAAGTATATGACACTCCTAGAACTACAGTTACAGGTGAGTAAACCATTCTTCTAGGGGTGTGGATATAGTTCGCTATCCACACACTGGCAGACTTCCAGCAGTTCTCTGGGAAGAAGAGGCAAGGCGAGCACCCTTATTTGCCAATGGCACAGTAGACACACTGCAACACATAGAACTGTAAAGCTGGAGACCAAATTCTTCCAACAGAAATGAAGATCTGATGTCACTGGACAAGCCAAGGGATAAACAGCCTAGGCGGTGGGAGAAGCTTAGCGTGAAGATGTTCCAGTAAGTCAGCACTTTCCAGCGGAACTGCCAATGTGCAGATAGTGAACTGTATCAACACCCACAGAAAATGTAATTAACCCTGGCAGTTCTCCCCATTCTACTGCCTAAGGGTATATGCTTGCTCTTCACATTAAGTTATTGTGCTAGGAGGTAGCCTTTATTTCATAGGCAGAAGCAGGGGCGGAGACGGTCATGGTTTCTGAATTCTTCACCAAACATGTTTCAGCTTCTGCTTTTCTTCATTTCACAGAGCTCATCCGGTCTGCCAGCCTGTTTTTTTTTTTTTTGATTTGGGGGGGTGCAGTCTATGTTGGTAAAATTTAACCCTGGCAGTTTGCCCCTCTTTTCTGCCAGCTTCTGGGTTTACTCTTTCTCGTCACATGAAGTTATTGTGCTAGAAGGTGGCCTTTACTTCATGGCAAGAAGACTGCGCTGCCATGATGCTGGGGCATGGACAGTCACAGTTACTGAATTCTAAACCAACACAGACTGCTGCAGCAGCTTCACAAACAATCTGTCTGCAGTGCCAGCACGGGAAACATTTGAAAATAAAGTAGAATCACTACTGAAATGTGATACTTTTCAAATTCACCCTAGTCAAGTGCATGTACATGACCCCTATAACTTCAAAGTTCTTAATTTCAGTCTGATATGGCAAGCAGAGTAAAGCTAGCAACTGCTTAAGTTTAGCACAAAAATTATGATTCAGAAAAGAACGGACTACAAATAATCAGAGGGGGAGATTTTGCAGTGCATGCAAGTTGCAAATTTTGCTGTGAATACAAAGATGAGCAACGTGACTTGAGGAACTTCAGTGAGCCATTAGTTGCAGAGATGACAGGCCCCCACGTGAAAGTTGACAAGATCTGGAAACCTCTAGATATAGAGCAGCACCAGAAGGCTATTACTATTCAGAAATTTGGTAAAACAAGGTCACATATATTGACACACCACACATAGTAAGTTAAAGGGGACAGGAGCGGATTACTTATGTGCAGTTGTTTGAAATTTCTCTATTTTCATAAATTATATTCATACCTTTAAAAAGGTCCCTATTTAACTGTGTCTGAATAAAAACTGAAGCTGTCAGTTGTGTTTCGTATTGTTTTCTTTGTATGGACAACATTCTGTGCAGTTCCTTTCATGGAGCCAAGAATTTGTATTTTTTTTTTGTATTTTTTATATACAGCTCTTTGGTCCCCATTGCCTCCTCCTGCCAACGTGGCAATGGGGACACATAGGCATTTTTACTGTTTTCTCCCCTACTCCCCCCAAAGCCCCGGTACACGGCTGTGCGAGCGTGTGGAGGCATGCTACACACTCCATAGCGCCAGCTCAGCCCCTTCCACCTTCCGATTCTTTTGCCGCCCCCTCTCCACCTATGCTACCCACCAGACCTTCATCCGGTGGGAACGGAACTGCAGAAGTGGGGTGCAGCCACCCTCAGGAGAGGAGAGCTGCCAACCACAACGCTCAATCCTCTCAGCCCCCAGCACCCTGACAACCCGAGGTAGTTCCCGAACCTGGGTCGCCGGCGTAGTGTGAGGTGTGGTGTCCAGTGCCTCAACCCTTAGCACCACTGGGCTGGCATTAAGAATTTGAAGTTTTGACTGTGTCACTTCATGGTTCAGAAATGTGAGCATGAACTTATCAGTACAATGCCCAAGGTTCTGAAACCATGACGTGACATAGTCAAAACTCCAAAATTATTGGTTCCATGAAAGGAACTGCACGGAATGTTGTCCATACAAAGAAAACAATACAAAATACAACTGACAGTTTCAGCTTTTCTTCAGGCATAGTTAAAGAGCAGCTGATGCCATTTGGATAACTTTAACAAAACATAATATTTAGACCCAGTTCATCTTGTATTTCACATTAGTTCTGTATTTCTCCTCCCCAGAGAGGCCTCTGCATGAAAATGGGATCTTTGCTCCTGAAGAGTTCATCTATTCCTGTTGCTTTCTCCCTACCTGAGGTCATAATGCTCTGCTTGTGACATCACAATTACTCCCATGGCAACAGATTGTGATGTCACAACAGAGGACTATGACATGAGGTAGGGAGTAAGCTGAAGAGACAGATGAACACTAAGGGATATAGAGCATATTTCCATGCAAACTTCTCAGTAAATGAGTAATGGGGAGGAGAAATCTATCAAATACATATGGAATGCAAGCTAAATTGTACCTAAATAGTATGTTTTTCAAAGTTTTCTTTGAGGTGTCAGCAGCTCTTTAAATAGGAATACTTTGGAGGTAGGAATATAATTTATGAAAATAAGAGACATTTCAAGCAGATGCACATAAGTAATCAATTCCTGTCCCCTTTAAGAGGAAGGGGTTGGGACCCGGGAGCTCAAACATTTAAACAATTTTAATTTATTTGCAGGAAGAACTTTCAGTAATGCAAAGGAGCAGCACAGAATGACTGCAGGCAGGCAGATGGAGATTCTGTACATGATGGCCAAAGAGGATCTCCCAATTAAAAAGTCTGAAGCAATAGCAGAGCAAGAGAAGCACCGCAGAGTGCATTTCAGCAACAAATACATTAGCGTTGTTAGTGGGTCGAAAAAACTCTCAATGTGTATTGGCAAGAACCTTGAAGAAAACCTGCTGGCAACTGTCAAAAGTGCTAATTATTCTTCAGTGCTTACGGATGGTAGTACTGATATTGGTGTAATCGAAAAGGAACTTGTATACACCATTTATGTTAATGCCAAAAATAGCACAGCTGAAACTAGATTTCTACAAATGAAAGATGTATCAGATGGCACAAGCGAAGGACTGAAAAATCTCCTTTTCAATATTCTTGTAGACTGTGGCCTTAGTGTAAAGAAATGGTAGGACCTGGGGCTGATGGGGCATCTGTGAACATGGGTGTAAGATGAGAACTTGCTGAGCTTCTAAGGGCAGAACAAGTCGAGTGGTTAATTGCTGTTCACTGTTTCTCACACAGATTTGAAATGGCCATAAAGATGTTAAGGATAAAACCTATTTTGATGATGTTTCAAACTTTGTGACCCAACTTTTTCATCCCTAGCAGAAAAGTGCTAAGCGACTGAGAGAATTGCAGTCACTTGCCCAGGTGATGGAGATGTCAGCTGAGAAGCCCAAGAAGGCTTACAGAATACATTGGGTGCAGCATAAACTTCTTGCCACCCAGACTATTACCAAATTACTCCCTGTAATTTGTGCCCATTAAGAACCTATGGCCACAGATCCAAATCATGACCAAGCCGAAGTGTGTTGCAAATAACCATAGTAATATAATTTCTTCCAGGAGATCCCTCAGTATGCTTGACTACAGCAGTATTGCCAGCTGGTTTCAGCTGCCCCAGAAGTGGTGCCTATGCTAATAATGGCAGGGCATTAGCTAATCAGAAAGCAGCAGGAGACTGCTGCCTGTAGGTACTGTAGCTAGTGAGTCTGATTCATTTCAAAGCCTATGGGGCAAAACGCCCCAAATCTCTAACCATATTCTTGAGTAACAGAAGTATGGAAAAAGAAAATAAAATGGAAAAAAAACAAACTGCCAAAGACAAACTATGTACATCCCACCTAATAAGTCCCTCAAAAAAATTTGGCCAGGACTGCAAAACTGTTAATAAACAGATTATGTGAGGGGAGGATGGGTGAAAGATCAAGCATACTGAGAGATCCCCTGGAAGAAAACAATATTACTATGGTAAGTAATTTTTTCTTCTCAACCAAGGAATCCCTCAGTATGCTTGACTATAGCAGACTACAAAGCAGCATATTTGTGAAAAGGGAACAGAACCTACTTAGGAGACAGATTCTGCAGGACTGCAGTGCTGAATGTGGCATCAGATCTGGACTGTACATCTAAGCAGTAGGGCTTTGTAAAGATACGTACAGTTTTCCAAGTAGCTGCTTTGCAGACATTCAGATAGGTTTGTCTCTCTGTGCTGCCACCATGGCTGCAGTGTCTGTGGTGGAATGGGCCCTGAGGCAATGGGGTGGTTGTCTGCCAGCCTTACTGTAACAGAATGGATACAACAGACTATCCATCAAAAGATGGATCTCTTTGAGGCTAGTCTGCCCTTGCCCACCTCACCATAGGTGAGAACAGTTGGATATGAGAGGTCCTGAGCTGCTTAGCATGCTCCAAATAGTAGGTCAGTGCCCTTTTAACATCCAGGCTGTGGAGCCTCCACACACCAGGAGAGGACTAGTCTGTGAAAAAGACAGGAAGAGTTATGAACTGTTTGAAATGAAATTCAGATACCACTTTGGGAAGGAATTTTCTATTAGTTCTGAGAACTACTTTATCTCTGTGGGAGATGATGTAGTTAGGTTCAGTACAGAGAGCTTGCAGCTCTGAAATCCTCCTGGCAGAAGTGATGGCCACTAGGAATACTGTTTTCCAAGTGACATACTTTAGATCTGCTGCCTGTAGCCATAGGTTTCGAATGGGGCATCCGTCAACTTGGCTATACATAGGTACAAGTTCCAGGGAGGGACAGGTTCCCGCAGTGGGGGTTGAAGGTGTAGGAGGCCCTTAATGATTTTATTGAAAATGGTATGAGAAATTATAGATTCTTCTTTGCCTGCAGAAATGTAGGCTGAAATGGCTGCCAGATGAACTCTCAGGGATGAGGCCCTAAGGCCTGAGGCCTGCAGGTGAATTAAGAAAATCTAGTATGGAATGCAGGCTAGACTACAAGAGGTCAATATGCCTGTCTTTACACCAGAGTGAGAACCTCTTCCATTTGGAAGCATAGGTCTTTTTGGTACTTGTTTTTTTTAGCTAGTCTATGGATTCTAAGGACCTACTCTGAATACTGGGAGTCAGGGAACTCTAACTCTTCAAGTACCAAGCTTTGAGGCAAAGGGATTCCATGTTGGGTTATGTTACCCCTGTCTATGGTACGGTCAGTACACTGTGGGTCAAAGGCAGGCGCATGGGCAGTTTGGTTGACAGGGTGAGGAGCAGAAAGTACCACGGCAGTTTTGCCCAGTCTGGACTGGAGCCACAAGGATCATCATAGCCAGCTGTCTCCTGAGCTTGAGGAGCACTCTGGGTATCAGGGAAAATGGTGGGAAAGCATAGAGCAATCTTCCTGTACAGTTGAGGGACAGGACATCCACTAGCACTGAGCCCAGTCCCAGAGGCCTGCAACAGTACAGGGGAATCTGGTGATTGTGTTTCAAGGCGAAGATATCTATCTCTGGATATCCCCACCTCTTGAAGACTGTGGCCAGCACTTGTCTGTTTAGGGTCTACTCATGGTGGCCCTGGCTGATGCAGCTCCAAGAGTCCACCAGCACATTGTCCTTGCCTGGCAGGTGAATGGCAATTAGTTGCATGTCCAGGGAGTAAGCCAGCAACCAGATCTTCATGGCTTCTGTGCAGAGTTTTGAGGATCCTGAGTCCCCTTGCTTGTTGACGTAAAAAATGGTGGTGGTGTTGTCTGTTCTGACTTAGACAAACTGGCCCTCGAGCTAGGAGGCAAAGGTTTTTATGGCTAGGAACACATCTTCTAGTTTGAGGAGGTTTATGTGACACCTGGACTACCTGGGAGACCATTCTCAGCTTACTGATTGGTCTGCCAGGTGTGCTCCCCATCCCAGAATGGAGGCATCTGTGGTGAACACTCTGAAGAGTTCTTTCTGTTGGAAGGGAATTCCTTCCCAGAGACTGTGACTGTCTTTTCACCAGTCTAAGGCCTGTAGAAGAGTCTTGGTGACTGGAAGCAGCTCTGACAGCGAGTCTCTTTTCTGAGACCAATGAGCCCTCAGATGGTACTGAACGCCCCTCATCTGAAACCTGGCCTCTGGGACTACCACTGTAGTGGATGCTATGTGGCCTAGGAGCCTGAGAAAGCGCCTGTCTGGCCTTGGGTGGCCAAGGGCAAACACGTTTGCCAGGGTCAGGAGATTTTCTACTCTGTCCAGAGGAAGCAGAGTTTTCCCTTGCTGGGTGTCCAGCTCCACTCTTATAAATTCCAGAAGTTGGACTGGCTCCATGTGAGACTTTTCTGTGATGATCAGGAACCCTAGTGAATCTAGGGTGAGCAGAGTGAGTCGCAGATAGTCTCTTGGTTTCTGAGGAGACTTGTCTACTTCTATGAGCCAGTCATCCAGGTAAGGATAGACAGAGACTTCCTGTCTCCTTAAGTGGGTTGCAACCACTGTGAGGCACTTTGTGAAGACCTTGGGGGCGGAGGACAGGCCAAATTAAAGTACTGCAAACTGGTAATGGCCTGAAAGCAGTCTGAATCTGAGATACTTTCTGTGAGAATGCCTGATTGGGATGCGAAAGCAGTCATCTCTGAGGTCTAGGGAGGCTAGCCAGTCTCCCTGTTGTGAGGAGGGGATCACCACTGACAAGGTGATCATCATGAACTTGGGGTTTAACATGTGTTTATTTAAGTACCTGAGGTCTAGAATAGGTTGCCAGTCCACATTTTTCTTCTGGGTGAGAAAGTATCTTGAATAGAGACCTTTTCCCCACTGGGAAGGAGGCACTCTTTCTACTGCATTTGCTAGCAAGAGAGACTTGACCTCTAGCTCCAACAGAATCCTTTCTGTGGGGGTTAGAGGTTTGAAACTCCTGTTTCCCTACTGTGTGGGGAATTTCTCGAACTGCAGGGTGAGTCACCGACCCACAACCTCCAGCACCCACTTGTCTGTGGTGATGAACTGCCACTGGTGGAGGTAGTGGGTCAGCCTTCCTTCCACTAGGAGGGGGGAGGTGACCTGGGCATTCCTGTTAGGGGTTTTGTTTGGACTGGGCCTTAGGTGAGGGGGCAGGATCAGTATGCTTTTGAGCCCTTCTACCTCTTCCTCTAAAGAAGCCTCACATTTGGGAGTAGTCCTTGGGCATGGGCTAGAAGGCTCTGGGGTAGTAACCCCTGCCTCTGCCTCCTCTTCCTTGGGGCTTGTAAGAAGTGGAGGCTTTGTCTTTAGTTGCATTGCTCCTGTAGGTGGTTTTATATTCCTCCAATATTTTCATATATGCCCCTCTTTTGTCCCCAACAAGAGAATTTATCTCACAGGGGAAATCCATAGCTTGAGTTTGAGAATCCTGAGAGAGGTTAGTAGTTCTTAACCAAGCAAACCTTCTGAGGGAAATGGCTTGTGCCACAGATCTGGAGGCAGTGTCATTGGCATCTTACTGCAGTCTGAAACTGGGACTTTGTAGCTTCCAAGGCGGTTTCAACAGTTTCTGCCAAGTCCTGAGCAATGTTGTCAGGAGCCTTCTGGCTAACAGCCAGGACTGAATTCCACAAAGCCTTTTGGTAGTGTGCTGTGCATGCCATGTAGATAGGAGGCTGTGGTGTAGGATTTCTTGCCTCTGATGTCCAGTTTTCTGGATTCTTTATCAGGGGGCTGAGAGGAAAGAGGCACCGTAGAGTTGTCACAGGCTGCAGCCTGGACCACTTCCTCATGGTCAGGATGACTAGAAGTAGCAGCTTTTGAGGAAGAGGGAGAACCACCATATCCAGAAAGTCTGCCTCCTCAGTAGTCTCCTGCATGGAGAGGTCTAGGGTGTCCACCATTTGCTGGACAAATGTATAATGGGAGGAAAAAATCCTCCTGACCATGTGAAGGGGAGCCAAATTCCTGGTCAAGGGCTATATCAGGTTCTATGCCTTCCTCCTCTTCATCATTGCATTCCTCAAAATAAAAACACTGGTCTGTGAGAACAGGTGTGGAAGGACCACCTGAAGCACCAGTTAAAATGTCCACAGCTTGAAATGTTTGATAAAGTTGCCAAGCCTTTGCCAACTCCTCAGGAGAAGGCACATTTTGTGTCACTGGTGTCTCCCTTTGCTCTTCAGCGGAAGGGGCAGTGACACATTTTTTTTTTTTTTCTGGCAGGCACTGAATCAGAAACTTGCTCAGAATGTCTCTTGTTTGGCTTAGTCTGAATTATTTTTATCAAACTTATTTTCTAGGGGGTCCTTAGAGGACCTATCTTTAGACTTATGCTAAGAAGAAGACCCCTCTTCAAAAGGCTTATTAGAGGGGGAGGTAGACTGAGAAGCCATACTTTCTAACCTTTTTGCTCTTTTTGTAACTGTTTTAGAGCAAAATTTAGTGCAAAGTTCACAGTTATGATCTGGACCCAAACAACTTAAACAAAGATTGTACCTGTCTGCCTTGGCCACGACTTTAAAACACTTAGTGCAATTTTTAAAACCCGTAGTTCCAGTTCTCTTTTAGGTCTATCTGACATAACAAAAACTTTAGAAGAGTAAATATTTGGTTCCCAATAGGGAAACAATATAAAATAGCGGTCAGTTTCCAAGCACGATGGAACCGTGAGAAATATTCCAAAATAACAAAGTATAAAAGAAAAAGTAGAGTTAAACGTGGTTCCCTCAAAAAAAGGGAACCGATAAAAAAGGTGAAGTTAAAACACAGAAATTTTTGTACCACAGAAAGTAATTTTCCAGTCAGAAAGAAAGTGCGGGAAGGGGAACCGTGGTAAAAGCCCTTGTCAGTGGAAGAATTCTTGGTTCCTGGGAACCCATGGGAACTGAGAAAAACCCACAAAAATAGTGATAAACTAGTAAAAAAAGACTAAAGCAGCAGAAACTACAGAAATAAAACAACTATACTGAAAATAAATTTCTTCAAATGATGAGAAATGAAGAGCACTCTGGGGCCAACTTGTTCCAGAGGGCGGAGAAATGAATCTGACTCACTAACAGTGGCATCTACAATCAGCAGTCTCCTACCGCATTCTGATGGGCTAATGCCTTGCCATCATTAGCACAGGCACCACCTCCGGGGCAGCTGAATCCAGTTGGCAGTACTGCTATAGTCAAGCATACTGAGGGATTCCTGGGGCGAGAATGTAACTAAATCACAAACGGTGGCCACACATTTTGTATTCTGAATAGCTGCTTTAGCCACTTGCCAGATTCTCACTAGCACTTCAAAAAGAAGTAGCTGAAATGCCACAGCTACTTAGCTCTGTTGAATTTTCAGAAACACTCTTGAATTTGCAAAGAAGCGTGGTTTGTTAGGTGGCAGTGAACTTGAAAATCTCCTAAAAATGGGACTGACCTTTCAGGAGAATGCCCTGAAATTACTTACAAGGGTGTGAAACTGACACATTTCAGTAGCCAAGCTGTTAACAATTTTCAACAGCAGTGTAAGAAATACATTACAAACATTGAGAAGTTATGTGAAGACAGGTTCGCACTGACTGATAACACTATCCATAACCGTGTAAAACTGTTAGATATGAGACCTGGACCTTTAGACCCAAAGGAATTGGAGCTGCATGGTAACAATGACATTACTTAACTGGCTGAACATTTTTTACTACTTCTGCAGACTGACTGTGACAGCAGTCTGGTGCTTGCATAATGGCAAGAGTTTAAGATTTTTGATCAAACTAGCATCTAATTCAATAGTGGAAAGATATTTTTTAGCTATGAATAAGGTTAGCACTAATAATGGGAGAGCATCTCTGGCATTAAGATACTGCTGAAATGTTGATTTGCACAAAAAAAGGCCCACTTCCAACTGTATTCAAATCAGAAAAGGCTGTAGATGTAGAGGATAAATAATGCCCCAGTAACAGGTGGTTAACCACAATGTAATCACCTCAAGCAGTTGCCAGGACAACCAAGTAAACCTCAAGACCGCAACTCGAGAGGTTTATAGTTGTTATGGCAACCGTGAGAGGTGACTGGAGGAGATTTAAGCACTGCCCTAGATAGCTTCTGCCTGAGAACAGACAGAACACCACGAGGAAGGAGCTACTGGTATAACTAAAACTTCTCTACTGGGACTATATTGCCCTCCTCTCCCTCCCCCACCCTAAACCAGTTCTACTTTTACAGGCACAGGATTTAACTGACAACAGGAACTTCCTGTTTGGGAGCAGGAAATGAGTGATCACAGAGCCACCAAAGACTCACCATCCTAGAAGGGCAAGAATAGCTCTCTGTCCCCCCAGCTGCTGGAGGTCTGACTCTGAGCAAGTAAGGAGACTACTGAGAAATATAGGAACTTCTGGTCTTAGAAGAAAAAATTACTCACCTTAGTAATGTTGTTTCTTCTAATGGAGTCTTGCTGTATTCTGACTATTGCAGTTAGGTCCTACCTTTCAACTGCCCCAGAGAACAAAGAGTTAACTTTCCATGGCCAGCATGGAACGTTCAGCACGAGCTCGGTTGAAGCCTCTGTCTGCTGTTGTTTAAACTCCAACCATCAGATCTTTACGAGCAATACTCACTAGAAGTTCTGTGTGGAAACTAAGACTCACACTAGCCAACTGGCAACTAAATTTATTAAGAAAGGGTTGTGTTGGTTTCAAAGCAAAGACTCAAGTCAGGAAACCCAAAAAAACAAAACACAACACACACCCAAAATAAAGGAGGGTGAAAAAGGGCACCTCTGGGGTGCCAACACTGCTCCTGCCCACCCACATCCCAAAAACCAGGTTCTGAGAGGGGAGATCAGAATACAGCAAGACTCCATTAGAAGAAACAACATTACGAAGGTGAGTAATTTTTTCTTCAAACAACATGAAGTCTTGCTGTATTATGACTATTTCAGACTACCAAGCAGTACCTCCATGGAGGAGGGACAGAACCTACTTTGGGAATAGGCTCTGAAGTACTGCTGTGCCAAACCGAGCATCACTCCTAGCCTGGATATCCAGAGAGTAATGCTTGGTGAATGTATGCACTGTTTTCCAGGTGGCTGCTTGACAAACTTCTAAAATAGGAATATCCCTGGCAGCAGCCAGGGAAGCAGCTGTACCTCTAGTAGAGTGAGCCCTCAGGCCTGAGGGCAGTGTTCTACCTAGTTTTTCATAGCAGAATTGTATACAAGAGACAATCCACCTGGCAATAGATCTTTTAGTGGCAGGTTTGCCCTTACTGACCTCTCCATATGTGAGGAACAACTGGAGGGACTCAAACCTGTGACCCTTGGTGCGCTCTATGTAGTAGCTGAGGGCCCTTTTAACATCCAAACTGTGCAACCTCCTCTCTCCAGAGGAGGAATGGTCAGTGAAGAAAACAGGGAGAGACAGACTGATTAAGGTAGAAATCTGAAACCACCTTAGGCAAAAACTTCCTGTTAGTTCTAAGGACCACTTTATCTCTATGGAAAGAGATGAAATCAGGCTCCACTGACAGGGCTTGCAATTCACTGATATGCCTGGCAGAGGTAATGGCTACCAAAAACACAGTTTTCCAAGTCAAGTACTTAAGCTCTGCAGAGGACAAAGGCTCAAAGGGTGGTTGCATAAGCTGAGCAATGCAAACATTAAGGTCCCAAGCAGGAGCAGGGTCCCTAAAGGGGGGATTGGTGTGCAGCAACCCCTTGAAGAACTTACAGAACACAGGATGGGCTGACAGAGGAGAGGGCTTGCCTACTGACAAGAAGGCAGAAACAGCTGCCAGATGCACTTTAAGTGTAGCTGGCCTAAGTCCCAAGCCATTAAGATGAACTATATAGTCCAGGACTGTAGGCAACCCAGCAGATTCTGGAGAAATATGCTTATTAGAGCACCAAATAGTGAACCTTTTCCATTTGGAGTTGTAAGTCTTGCTGGTGGAAGGCTTTCGAGAAGCCTTAAGGATATCCAGAACCCCTTGAGAAAGGTGTAATTCAGCAAACTCTAACTCTTCAAGAGCCATGCCTTGAGATTGAGAGATTTGAGGTTCGGATACCAAATCCTCCCCTGAGAGGATGTCAACAGGTTGCAATTCCTGGGAAGAGAAAGGGGAAGGTGGACTGTTAAGGACAGCAACAGTGGGTACCAGGGCTGTCTGGCCCAGTCTGGAGCAATCAGAACCACTTTGCATGGTTGAGACCTGAACTTGACTAGCACTTTGAACAGGAGAGGGAAGGGGGGGGAAAGCATACAGGAATTTCCCTTCCCAATTCAGAATCAGAGCATCCAGGGGGACTGAGCCCAAGACTGGGGGTCTGCAACAAAAGAGAGGAAGTTGGTGATTGTCTGGGACTGCAAGATCTATCTGTGGAGTGCCCCATCTCGAGAAAATCACTTCCAAAACTAAAGGATCTAGGGTCCACTAGTGATGGCCCTGGGATATCCTGCTGACAGCATTTGCTAGGACATTGTCCTTCCCTGGGAGGTGAACTGCTATCAGAGAGGTTTGCAGGGAATAGGCCAGAGACCACAACTTCATTGCTTCTGTGCACAAGGCCGTAGACAGAGTGCCTCCTTGCTTGTTGATGTACCACATTGTGGTGGTATTGTCTGTTCTGATCTGGACCACCTTGTTCTGAACAGATTTGGAAAAGGCTTGCAGTGCCAGAAACACTGCTCTGAGTTCCAAGAGACTGATGTGAAGCAGAGATTCTTGAGGTGACCACAGCCCTTGGGTGGTAAGATCCCCCAAGTGGGCTCCCCAGCCCAGCAGGGAGGCATCTGTGGTGAGTATCACTGAATGAGACTGAGTGACAAAAGGAACTCCCTGTCTCAAATTGTCCTGATCCTGCCACCATTGCAAACTTGGATCAGTGTTCGAGTCACTGGGACTAGTTTGGTAAGGGAATCCTTTCTTTGGGACCAGAAGGCTCTTAAGTGGAACTCAATGTCCCTCATCTGGAATCTTGTTCCCTGGACCACTGCTGTAGAGGCTGCCATGTGGCCCAGGAGCTGCAGAAAATGCCTTGCTGGTCGAGACACCTGAAGGGTGAATGAAGAGGCCAGTTCTATAAGGGTCCTTGCCCTGTCCAGGGGAAGGAAGGCTTTTGCCCTTATTGTATCCAGCTCTGCCCCTATAAAGGTGAGGAACTGTACTGGCTCGAGAACTGACTTTGGAAGGTTGAGGAGGAATCCTAAGAAAGTGAGCACTTGCTGAGTTATTTGCAGATGTGACTTGACTTGGTCTGGAGACTGACCCACTATGAGCCAGTCGTCCAAGTATGGAAAGATGGAGATCTTTTTTCTTCTTAGGAAAGCAACCACTACTTCCAGGCACTTTGTGAACACCCTTGGGGCTGATGCTAGGCCAAAGGGCATCGCTCTGAATTGATAGTGGCCTGAGGGCAACTCGAACCTGAGGTACTTTCTGTGGGAGCACATGATAGGAATGTGAAAATAGGCATCTTTGAGGTCCAGGGAGGCTAGCCAGTCCCCTGACCTTAGAGAGGGCAGAATTATTCCCAGAGTCACCATTTTGAATTTTGGTTTTAAAAGGTGCTTGTTCAGATATCTTAGATCCAGGATGGGCCACCATTCTCCTGTCTTTTTGGGGGTTAGGAAGTACCTGGAGTACAATCCTTTGCCCCTGTGTAGGGGAGGAACCCTTTCTATGGCTCTGAGGGCCAGAAGGGAAGAAACCTCTGCCTCTAGGGCAAGGGTCTCTGATGGATTTGCAGGTGGAAAGGATCTGGTTCTCATCTTGGGAAATGTTTTGAAGCTGAGAACCAGTCCCTGGCTTACTACTTCCAGGACCCACTTGTCTGATGTCAAAGACTTCCAGTCCTGGACAAAGTAAGCCAGCCTGCCCCCTACAGGTATTGGAGAATCGGTCCGGGCAGACCCATCAGGGTGTCTGCTTGGCAGGGGCTTTAGGCTGAGGGGTGGAAGCAGGCCTGCTCATTCCCCATCTGCCTCTCCCTCTGAAGAACCCCCTCTGAGTATAAGCAGAAGAGGAGGCCTGGGCTTGGTAAAAAGGCCTTTGAAAGGGCCTGCCCCTGCCCCTGGAATGCTGTCTCTGAGGTGTGGCTTGCCTTTCTTTGGCCTGAGCACTCCTGTAGGTGGTCCTGTACTCGTCCATCTTCTTCATGTAGTTCTCTGTCTGCTCCCCAAACAGAGAATTACTAATGACAGGGAAATCCATGGCCTTAGCCTGGGTATCCTGTGACAGGCTAGTACATCTGAGCCAAGCCATCCTCCGAAGGGCCACAGATGTAGGCATGACTCCAGATGAAACATCACTGGAGTCCACAGCAGCATGAAACTGCACCTTGGATGCCTCAATCCCATCCGCAGCCACCTGCTCCAGCTCCTTGGCAAGCTGGTCAGAGGCCTGTTTAGCCAGAGCCAGCACAGTGTCCCACCTGGACTTCTGGTATCTAGCTGTGTAGGCCATATAGTTAGCCTGCCTGAGTCCCAAAGATGCTGCCATGTACTGCTTTTTTGCCGTGGCATCAATCCTCCTGGAGTCTTTATCTGCGGGGTGTGAAGCCAAGGGAATATCTGCCTCATCACAGGCAGCAGCCTGCACTACCCCAACATGGCTGCATTGCTGGGAAAGGAACTCCATGTCCGAGCCTGAAAGGGTATACCTCTTGTCCATTCTTCTGTCCACAGGAGGTATGGAATTAGGAGTCTTTAGAATTTTAAATGTCTGTTTCCCAAAAGATTTATGGAGAAGAATAGACAATCTCCTGGACTCTGGGATGTCCATCATCTCAACAAAATCAGGCTCCTCCTGATCCTCTACTGCTTCTTCCATTGGAAGCTGGAGAGTTTCAGCCACTTTCTTGTAAAACAAAGTGGGAGGGGGACTCAGAAAGCCTAGGAGGAGAAACACCTGAAGGTCTGTCTGGGGAGATGTCCGGGTCGATAGGCACATCCAGACTTTCATAATCATCATTATCTTCATACTCTCCCTCCTCCTCCTCCAGTTCATAAAATTCTTCTAAAGTATAATCCGGAACCGGAACCGACCGAACCGAGCCCCTGACAGATGGTGCCAGTTGGCGGGAACAGATTCTTAACTATCCTTATCGCTTTGGCTATTTCATCAGTGGTCGGAGAAGGAATTTGTGGATCCGAACCGGATGATTTTTCCCCTTCTCTTTCTTTTAACCGGAACCGACTCCTCAGAATCGGCTCTCATTCTGCCCGAAGAAGTTTCACCCTGGTCAGAGGGCACTCCTTCTGGTTCGGTCGGAACCGAACCGGGCTGGCCATCCGGGTCAGCGGACTTCTCGGCCTCCCTTTCCCTCAGTCTACCTACTCTCTTATCCAGGGTAGCTTTGGGAAAACTTTTACAAATTTGGCAGTCTGAATCGAGGTGGTCAAACCCCAGACAATAAACACAGGTGGTGTGGGGATCAGCCTTAGCAAAGGCTTCCCCACACACACACTACAGTGTTGAAACCCAGTGGGCCCGTTTTTTTTCTTGTGTTTCTCAGACATGGCCAATCCTATCCAAAACTTACCCTTTTTTCGGCAATCCGCCAGGCAAGACACCCCTATCGGCTCCTGACTATGTTACAGGTCTTGCGGGAAAAAAAACGAATTAAATCCGTTTTTTTTTTAGAACCGTTACAGACCGGTTGCCACACTCTAAAAAATTCAAAAGTTTTTTTAAAATCAATCTGATCAGTTCAAACCAAACCGATCCAATGTGTACAAGTTCCACGCACAAACTAAATGCAAAACCTATCTAGTACTCACGGTACCACAGACAGAGACTTAAACCGACAGGTTTCAGTAGCAGAAATTTGGTAGAAACCGAGAAAAAACGACACTTTAACCGACTTTTTTTTTTAACCGAGCAAAGGAGAAATCTCTGGAGCGCCTGTTCAGTGAGGCAGAGTAAAGAATCTGACGGTTGGAGTTTAAACAACAGCAGAAAGAGGCTTCAACCGAGCTCGTGCTGAACGTTCCATGCTGACCATGGAAAGTTAACTCTTTGTTCTCTGGGGCAGTTGAAAGGCAGGGCCCAACTGCAATAGTCAGAATACAGTAAGACTTCATGTTGTTTGAACAGGAAGATCAGGAGCTAAAAGGGCACAGAGGCAGTAAGTAAGTAGGGAAAGAAAAAAAGAAAAAAAAGAAAATAAACAAACCGAGGAAAGAGTAAGTATTCCAAACAACAGTTAAGGGGCCAGAAAAAAGACATGATGGGAATGGTGCAGTGCAGTGGCTGTGGAGCAGCAGTCTTCCGGGAGACGTTCTGGAGGATGCAGTGTTGTCCCATCTGCAGGCACCTCTCTGGGCTGAGGGAGGAGGTTGCTCATCTCCAGGCTGAGTTGGCCAAGATTTGTGGGACCTCCTCTCCCACCCAGGGACCACAAGGGTCACTGCCGTTACCTCAGAGGTTGCCAAGAAAGAGGAGAGATTGGACCACAGTGGGCTCAGGGAGAGTGAGGGTGGTGGAACAGAGGCACATCCCTCCAGTTGTACCTCCCCACAATTTCTATGCCATTCTGAAAAAGTGTGGCTCCTCTATGGAGGCACCCACAGTGGAGACCAAGGAGGATGCTGGGAACCTCCACAAAGGAGACCCACATGAGGGTGGCATGGGACCCCACAGGGGAAGGAAACAACTCCTGGTGGGGGACTCCATTGTTAGGAAGGTAGAACTGGGGGAGGAAGGGGAGAGGGAGGTAAGGTGCCTGCCTGACGCCATGGCTTGGAGGGACAGGGAGCAAATCCTCAGGATCACAGGAGCAGCTGCACAGGGGAGGGAGCTGGATGTCATTGTCCACCTAGGGACAAATGACCTGGCTAAGAAAGGGATCAGAGCAGTGCAAGAAGCGTTTGTGGAGATGGGGAGGGGCCTTAGACAAATAGCACACACGGTAACCTTCTGGAGGTGCTTGTCTATGGCACAGATGAGCTAGGTGCTCCACACCATGGGATTCAATCAGTGGTTGAAAACTGGTGCAGAGCTCAGGATTTAGCTTCATTAGGGACTGGGGTCCACCTGGACGGATGCAGGCCTATACTCACGTGATGGTCTGCATCTGTCCTGAAGGGGAACCAGGATCCTAGGTGATAGGTTTAAATACTTCATTGGCAAGCATTTAAACTAACCAAGGGGGGAGGCACTGGAAAGAAGCAGGGAAATCTTAGCCCCCCGAAAAAAATCAGGGTACTAAGTGAAGTAGACACCAACATAGAGATGTCAACAGGGAGAAGCGCAGGGGTAAATGGAGAAAAGTGACAAATGCAATAAGGACAGGGATGGGGCAAAAAGGGGTAAGACCATCAAGAAATGGAGGGTAATGAGTACCAACGCCCGTAGTCTGGGCAACAAGCTCCCTGAACTGGTGGCCTTGATGGAAGAGGGATGCCTGGATATCGTAGCAGTCACAGAAACATGGTACACAGAGAACCATGACTGGGATGTTAACATACCACGGTACACAACCTACAGGAGAGACAGGGAGGGCAGAAGAGGGGAGAAGTAGCTCTCTATGTAAGGGAAGGGATAAAAGCAAATGAACAAAAGAGTAAACAGGGAGGAGAGGAGGCCCTGTGGGCCACCTTAGAGAGTGGAAATGGCATCACAATCTGCACAGGGGTTGTATACAGACCCCCATGTCAGGGGGAGGGAATGGACAAGGATATGATAGAAGGCATACTTAGGATGGCAGAGAAAAGGGAGATACTGTTGATGCGGGATCTTAATATGCCAGATGTTAACTGGAGCACCTTTGCTGCAGCCACATCCAAAAGCAGGGCCATTCTTGATGCCTTCAGGTGGCATGCCTCAGACAGCTAGTTTTGGAACCTACTCGTGAGGGAGCAATCTTAGACCTCGTACTCTCAAATGGGGACAGTGAGAAGATCTCAGATCTAGAAGTGGGTAGCCATTTGGGAACAAGTGACCACCAAACAGTGTGGTTCACGATAAACTCAGCTACAGAGTCAAGCCATACAAAAGTAAGAGTTCTGGACTTCAGGAGGGCTGACTTTGGCAAGATGGGAGAGTGTCTTAGAAAAGCACTAGCAAACAGGCTAGAAGGAGGGATGCAGCAACAATGGGGAAATATCAAAACTGCCATCACAGGGGCAACAAGCCTTTGTGTGAAGCAAATAAACAAATCAAAACGAAAAAAAAAAGCCACTATGGTTCTCAAAAGAAGTGGTGGTGAAGGTTAGGGAGAAAAAGATAGCATTTAGGAAGTGTAAGGAAACACAGAAGGAGCAGGACAGAGAACAATACCAGTTAGGCAGAAGGAAGCAGGGAGGGTAGTCAGAATAGCAAAGGCACAAACTGAGGAAAATATAGCCAACTCGGTTAAGAAGGGGGATAAAACTGTTTATAGGTATATCAGGGAGCGTAGAAAGACAAAGGGAGGGATAGTTAGGCTGAATAGAATGGATGGTGGGTGGGCAGAGAGTGACAGTGAAAAAGCAGGGATACTGAATGAATACTTCTGTTCAGTATTCACAAAAGAGGAAGTGGGGGAAGTGCCTAATCCAATTAACAGAAGCACTCTGGAGAGGGGGGGTCGATCCCAGTCCTTGCACAGAAGAAAGGGTTCTGAAAGAACTCCTAAAACTGAAGGTGGACAAAGCAATGGGGTCAGATGGAATTCACCCCAGAATTCTAAAAGAATTAAGCAGAGAACTAGTGACACCACTGACTACCCTTTATAACAAATCATGGGAGGATGGTGTGGTACCAAAGGACTGGAAGAAGGCTGATGTGATTCCCTTTCACAAAAGTGGGAGCAAGACAGAGGCAGGAAACTACAGACCTGTCAGTTTGACCTCTGTGGTAGGGAAAGTGATGGAATCACTTCTGAAGGAAAGAACTGTTGAGTACCTAGAGGCCAGTGGGGCAGAGGACCCAAGGCAGCATGAGTTCACAGTGGGAAGGTCATGTCAGACGAATCTAATTGATTTCTTTGACTGGGCGACCAAAGTAGTAAACCAGGGAGGGGCTGTGGACATGGCCTACCTAGACTTTAGCATGTCATTTGACACAGTCCCACACAAAAGATTAGCAGTCAAATTAACCAGCCTTGGAGCGGGTCCCAGGGTGGTAGCCTGGGTAAAACATTGGCTGAACAATAGGACACAGAAGGTAATTGTAAATGGAGTTCACTCTGAAGAAAGAGGGGTTACTAGTGGGGTACCGCAGGGTTCAGTACTGGGTCCAGTCCTTTTTAATATCTTTATAAGTGACATTGCAGAGGGGCTAGAAGGAAAAGTATGCCTCTTTGCAGATGACACAAAGATCTGCAACAGGGTTTATACACAAGGAGGCGTGGAAAGGATGAGAAGGTACTTGGCAAGGTTGGAGGAATGTCAGAAGTATGACAGCTTGGATTCAATGCAAAGAAGTGCAAAGTAATGCACCAGGGAAACAAAACCAGGGAAGATTACACAATTGGGGGGAGTAGTAACAATAACAAAATGGAAAGGGACCTGGGGTAATCATATCAGATGACCTTAAGGTTGGCAAGCAATGTGAGAAGGCGGTAGGGAGGGCTGGGGAGATACTGGGGTGTATAGGGAGAGGCATCATCAGCAGAAAACAGGAAGTTGTTATCTCCCTGTACAGACAGTTGGCGAGACCCCATCTGGAGTACTGCGTCCAATTCTGGAGACCCTAACTCCGCAAGGACATAGACAGAATGGAGGCAGTTCAGAGTCGGGCAACTAAAATGGTGCAGGGTCTACAAGAGAAGCCATACGAGGAGAGGCTAAAGGAGCTTAATATGTATACCCTTGAGGAAAGGGGGGGGGAGACTGATAGAAATGTTTAAGTACCTCAGTGGAATCAACAAAGTCCAAGAGGGTAGCATCTTTCAGAAAAAGAGATGTGTAAGAACAAGGGGACACAATTTGAAGATAGAGGGAGACGGCTCAGGGGCAATGTGAGAAGTATTTTTTCACAGAGAGGGTGGTGGACGCATGGAACAGCCTTCCTTGAGGAGGTTGTGGGGTCAAAAACTGTGGGAGGAATTCAAGAACGCATGGGACAGACATAAGGCAATTTTTGTGGGGGGGGGGTAGGACGAAATAGGCTGTTGGTTAAATAGGATCTGCAGCTTATCCTCTAGGTAGGGAAAAGGGCAGACTAGGTGGGCCAAGTGGTCCTTATCTGTCGTCAAAGTCTATGTTTCTATGATTACATCCATGGTTGACCACCGTTACTCAGGCACTGTATTTTGTAGTGTATGGAAAAACTAGCCACTGTGGGGAAAAAACCCAACATTTTTTTTTCAATGTGCGTTTGTTCTCCTGCTCAGCTATGAATGTCTCCTGGTTTGAATGTTGAGCAACTGAAGTGCTGAAATTAGCTATAGCAATCTATACTGCAGTGGGTCTGTAACTGTCTGTATGGAATGTGTGTGTTTTGAATGAATGTCCAAGCAGCAGATCACCTTTCCTTTCCTAGAATTTTGACAGGTGGTGACATTCTATCCTGTAATCCCATCATTATGACATAGTTAAGCAAGGTTTACAGCACACTGATGTCATAAGGATGGGAATATCAGGTTATAAACTGATTGAAAACATGGGTTAACATTCTACCATACACTATATATTTTTTTAGCCTAAAGCAAAGATGTCCTGGTGATACGGCAGCTCAGGATGTTGAATGCCCACCCCCCCACAAATCAAAAAACAAAACAAAAAACAGGCTAGAATTACAGGCTACATCCTGGTGGAGATGATGATGTCATTACTGTTTGTACTGTGAGCAACCAGCTCCTGTATTTTTCAGTCCTGTCATGCAAAACCTATTTTCTGGAAAAAAATAAAAACACACCAGTGTGTTTTAGATAAATTATGTTTTTACTGACAAAAATCTGCCTGTAGTTTTATTACAATTACGGTCATGTATTTCATTGCAGTCTTCTTCCATCTCACGGTCTTCATATTTCTTAGTCTTCTTAAAAGAAGGCATACTGTAGAATTACTGTGCTTAATTGCTGCCTCTCTGTCATGTGTGTCTGTACTAAATGCCAATAGGTGGTATTTATGTGTAAAATGAACAAACTGACAACTCAATATGTCATGCCTGATAAAAAATAGAAAACGGCATAAAATAACGAGTCTCAAAACTATGTGCAAGGTCTGTTTTATTAATAATATACACGATTAATAAGTATATGGTTTTACAGTAAAAATACCCAGTTTACTGTTCAAAACCAGCTGATTACCAATAATTTTTATTTTGATTAGCGATGCTGATAATCCACACTCCAGCACTAATTTATGTCTTGTAATGACCACTCTGTTGGTTTCAGGCTCGGGCGGTATAAAAACTTTAGTAGAGGGTGGAGGATGTTTTTCACCCACCTTGTGAGGGATTGCTGATGTCATATTCAGCCTGTGTCAGGCAGCTATGACTACATCTTCCAAAGCAGGGTAAATGGGAGAAATGAACACGGAAGGAGATGTAGAAACCTTCAGGAATTCTTAAAGATTCATTAGTGGAGTCCTTTTCCTTAGCAGCAAAGTCTAGCTTGTCCTGCATGAGTTATAGTAAAGTCTGAAATGAGGCATTCTTATGGAGAGACCTGGGGATATAGACTGCAGTGTCTTCACTACGAGAAGAGACAGCTGAACTAAAGTCAAATTCATAAACCAGTCGATCTTCCTCTGCATCTGAAGGGTGTGGATTACATTCATTCTCTTCCACCTTAGGCTGATAAGGAATAGAAGGGACCACATGAACCGCAGGCTGCTGAGGCAGTGGTGGAGGCAGAAGAGTGTTGGGGGCCGAAGTCTCAGAGGTACAGCACCCACAGCTGACATCAACAACAGGGATGCAAACGGCTGAGCACATGACAGAGCAACTGTGAACAACAGGGACAGCAGAAGTTGATGAAATGACTACAAGACAGTGGCCAAAAGAACAGTGCCAGCTGGTGGAGTCAATGAAGAAAGCAGTGATGGGACCATGACTATCAAGGATGAGCTAGACCTTGGCATCAAAACAACAGTCAGTCCAGAGCTGGAGACTGACAAAGCTTCCTGAGACTTATCCTTCTGGAGATTTAGCAGTCATCAAGATCAGGATGTCAGTTTTGAATGTTTACATAGAGATGCTCCATTGAAGCAACATTTTTCAACTTCCCCTTCAACGAATGGTGTTTTTCTGGGGAAGAGAACAGCATGGCAGCCCACTGAGGAGACCACCAGGGTTCCCCAGTGGCAGACCAAGAAGAGCGAGTTGGTGACCCAGGGTTAGTTACTGATGCTGGCCATTTGGCATTCTCCATTTTCTGCAGGAAATTTTCAAAAGCCTTCCTTAAGTATCTCCTCATGGCCTAGTTGAAACCCATGTTTTCCATGATCCGATGTGTGGTTGACAGTGGGAGGAAAAAACTGAGGAGGTACGGGGTAGCTTACATTACAGAGGCAGTACAAAGATGAACAAATGGAAGCAAGGACTGCTGGCTCAGAATCTGTGCTGCAGGCACCAGTACATAAGAGCACAAGCGGGAAGGATCCCACACTCCGTTCATGAACTAAGTTCTGAATCCTTCCTGTCTGTGTCAGTGTAAAGATGAACATGGGTGGCCTCAGCTAAGCTAACATTTCCAAGTGGTCCTGATGCTAGGTGCTTACAGTTCCAAAGGTGTGGCTCTATAAAGAGAGATGCACTCGAGGAAGATCTACAGTGCTACTGCACACGTGTAAGCTTCCAAACAGTCCACTGCACTCAATTAACCCTGAAATTGTGCTCACCCAACAGAATAACACTACATCCTCAGATATTGTGAATTTTATACATTTACTTGTCCCCAAGTTTATTCCACTTCAAAAGCAGCTGGGGATAGAAGAAAAAAATACTCACCTTAGTAATGTTGTTTCTTCTAATGGAGTCTTGCTGTATTCTGACAATAGCAGTGAGTCCCAATCTTCGAACTGCCCCGGAGATGAAAGAGTTAACTTTCCATGCCAGGCATGGAACGCTGAGCTCGAGCTCGGTTGAGACTCTGTCTGTTGCTGTTTGAACTCAACCCGTCAGATCTTTACGAGCTAAACTCACTGAGGTCCTATGTGGAAGCTGTAAACCTACACTAGCCAACTGGCTACTAACATAAAAATAGATTTTGTCGTCACAAAACAAAGACTCAAGTCAGGGAACCCAAAAAATGAAATAAACACAACACCCACTCCCCTAAAGAAAGAGGGTGATAACAAAAAAGGTGGGGCACCTCCTGAGTGCCAACACTGCTACTGCCCACTCACATCCCAAAAACAAAGGTTCTGAGAGGGGAAGGCAGGGGGGGAGGTCAGAATACAGCAAGACTCCATTAGAAGAAACAACATTACTAAGGTGAGTAATTTTTTCTTCAAACAACATGAAGTCTTGCTGTATTCTGACAATAGCAGACTACTCAAGCAGTACCTCCATGGAGGAGGACAGAACCTACTTAGGAAAAAGGCTCTGAAGCACAGCTGTGCCAAACCGAGCATCACTCCTAGCCTGGATATCCAGGGAGTAATGCTTGGTAAAAGTGTGAACTGTTTTCCAGGTAGCTGCTTGACATATCTCTAAGATAGGAATATCCCTGGCGGCAGCCAGGGAAGCAGCTGTACCTCTGGTAGAGTGAGCCCTCAGGCCTGAGGGTGGAACGTTACCTAGTTTTTCATAGCAAAATTGAATGCAAGAGACAATCCACCTGGCAATGGATCTTTTAGTGGCAGGTTTTCCTTTACTAACCTCACCATAAGTGAGGAACAGTTGGAGAGAGTCAAACCTGTGACCCTTGGTACGTTCTATGTAGTAACTAAGGGCTCTTTTTACATCTAAACTGTGCAGCCTCCTCTCACCAGAGGAGGAATGGTCAGTGAAGTACACAGGAAGAGAAACAGATTGATTAAGGTGGAAGTCTGAAACCACCTTAGGCAAAAACTTCCTGTTAGTCCTGAGGACCACCTTATCTCTATGGAAGGAGATAAAATCAGGCTCCACTGACAAGGCTTGTAACTCACTTACGCGCCTGGCAGAAGTGATGGCTACCAGGAACACAGTTTTCCAAATTAAGTACTTAAGCTCTGCTGAGGACAAAGGCTCAAAAGAGGGGGTTGCATAAGCTGAGCAATGCAAACGTTACGGTCCCAAGCAGAGGCAGGGTCCCTGAATGGCAGATTGGTATGCAGCAATCCCCTTGAAAAACTTGGAGAATACAGAGTGAGCTGAAAGAGAAGAGGGCTTACCTGCTAAAATTAAAGCAGAGACAGCTGCCAGATGCACCCTTAGTGTAGCTGGTCTGAGTCCCAAGCTATTCAGATGGACCATATAGTCAAGGACTGTGGGTAGATCAGCAGACTCTGGGGAAATATGATTCCCAGAGCACCATATGGAAAATCTTTTCCATTTGGAATTATAAGTAGTTCTGGTGGAAGGTTTCCTAGAAGCCTTCAGAATGTCCATAACACCTTGGGAGAGGTGCAAATCTGCAAACTCTAACTCTTCAAGAGCCAGGCCTTGAGATTGAGAGATTTGAGATTCGGGTACCAAACCCTCCCCTGAGCACAAATTAACAGGTTGTAATTCCTGGGAAGAGACAGGGGAAGGTGGACTGCTAAGGACAATAAGAGAGGATACCAGGGCTGTCTGGCCCAGTCTGGAGCAATCAGGATCACCTTGCAGGGTTGAGACCTGATTTTGATTAGCACTTTGAACAGGAGAGGGAAGGGGGGAAAAGCATACAGGAACTTCCCTTCCCAACTGAGAACTAAGGCATCCAGAGGGACTGAGCCCAACACTGGGGCCTGCAGCAAAAAGGGGAGTTGGTGATTGTCTGGGGCTGCAAAAAGATCTATCTGGGTGCCCCATCTGGAGAATATCACCTCCAAAACCAGGGATCCAGTGACCATTCGTGATGGCCCCGAGATATCCTGCTGAGAGCATCTGCCAGGACATTGCCCTTGCCTGGGAGGTGTACTGCTGTGAGGGAGGTGTTCAGGGAGTAAGCCAGAGACCACAACTTCATTGCTTCTGTGCACAAGGCCGTAGACAGAGTGCCTCCTTGCTTGTTGATATACCACATTGTGGTGGTATTGTCTGTTCTGATCTGAATAACTTTGTTCTGAACAGACTTGAAGTGCAAGAAATACTGCTCTGAGTTCCAACAGATTGATGTGAAGCAGAGATTCCCGAGGGGACCACAACCTTTGGGTGGTCAGGTCTCCCAAGTGGGCCCCCTATCCCAAGAGGGAGGCATCTGTAGTAAGGATTAAAGAGTGAGACTGAGTGACAAAGGGAACTCCCTGTCTTAGACTGTTCTGATCCTGCCACCACTGCAAGGCCTGGATCAGTGTTCGAGTCAGTGGAATCAGTTTGGTCAGAGGGTCCTTTTTCTGAGACCAAAAGGCTCTCAGGTGGAACTGAATATCCCTCATCTGAAATCTTGCTCCCTGCACCACTGCTGTAGAAGCAGCCATGTGACCCAGGAGCTGCAGGAAATGCCTTGCTGGACGAGACACCTGTAGGGTGAATGAAGAGGCCAGTGTGATAAGGGTCCTTGCCCTGTCCAGGGGAAGGAAGGCTCTGGCCTTTTCTGTATCTAGCTCTGCACCTATGAAGGTGAGGAGCTGAACAGGCTGTAGAACTGACTTTGAAAGATTCAGAAGGAAACCTAGAGAGGTGAGCAGTTGCTGAGTTATCTGTAGGTGTAACCTGACCTGTTCTGGGGACTGGCCTACTATGAGCCAGTTGTCTAGGTATGGGAAGATGGCAATCCTTTGCCTTCTTAGAGAAGCAACTACTACTACTGCCAGGCATTTTGTGAACACCCTTGGAGCAGAGGTTAGGCCGAAGGGCATTGCTCTGAATTGGTAATGGCCCGAGGGCAACTCGAACCCGAGGTACTTTCAATGGGAGCTTCTGATGAGAATATGGAAGTAGGCATCCTTGAGGTCCAGGGAGACTAGCCAGTCTCCTGGCCTTAAAGAGGGTAGAATTATTCCCAGAGTCACCATTTTGAATTTTGGTTTTAAAAGTGCTTGTTTAAGTATCTGAGATCCAGGATGGGCCGCCATTCTCCTGTCTTTTTAGGGGTAAGAAAGTACCTGGAGTACAATCCTTTGCCCTGGTGCAGGGGTGGAACCCTTTCCACAGCTCTGAGAGCCAGAAGGGAAGAGACCTCTGCCTCTAGGGCAAGTGCCTCTGAGGGATTTGCAGGTGGAAAGGATCTGGGGTTCTCAGCTTTGGAAATTTTTTGAAGCTGAGAACCAGTCCCTGGCTTACTACTTCCAGGACCCATTTGTCTGATGTTAGAGACTTCCAGTCCTGGACAAAGTAAGCCAGCCTGCCCCCTACAGGTAGTGGAGAATCGGCCCTGGCAATCCCATCAGGGTGCCTACTTGGCAGGGGCTTTAGGCTGAGGGGTGGGAGCAGATCTGCTTGTACCCCTTCTGCCTCTCCCTCTAAAGAACCCCCTCTGAGCATAGGCAGAAGAAGAGGCCTGGGCTTGGTAGAAAGGCCTATGAAAAGGCCTGCCCCTGCCCCTGGGATGCTGCCTCTGAGGAGTGGCTTGCCTTTCCTTGGCCTGGGCACTCCTATAGGTGGTCCTATATTCATCCATTTTCTTCATGTAATTCTCTCTTTGCTCCCCAAACAGAGAATTACCCACAACAGGAAAATCCATGGCCTTAGTCTGGGTATCCTGCGACAGGCTAGTACATCTGAGCCAAACCATTCTATGAAGTGCCACAGATGTAGCCATGACTCTAGATGAAACATCATTGGAGTCCACTGCAGCATGGAACTGCACCTTGGATGCCTCAATACCATCAGCAGCCACCTGCTCCAGCTCCTTGGCAAGCTGGCCGGGGACCTGTTTTGCTAAAGCCATGACAGTGTCCCATCTGGATTTCTGATACCTAGCAGTATAGGCCATATAGTTGGCCTGTCTGAGTTCAAGGATGCTGCCATGTACTGTTTCTTTGCCATGGCATCAATCCTCCTGGAGTCCTTGTCTGGGGTGTGAAGCCAAGGAATATTTGCCTTATCACAGGCTGCAGCCTGCACTACCAACATGGCTGCATTGTTGTGTAAGGAACTCCGTATCTGAGCCTGACAGAGTATACCTCTTGTCCATTCTTTTATCCACAGGAGGTATAGTATTAGGAGTCTTTAAAATCTTAAATGTCTGTTTCCCAAAAGATTTGTGTAAGGGAATAGACAGCCTCCTAGACTCTGGGATATCCATCATTTCTACATAGTCATGCTCTTCCTGGTCATCCACAGCTTCTTCCATAGGAAGCTGAAGGGTTCCGGCCACTTTCTTATAAAACATGAAATGGGAGGGGGACTCAGAAAGCCTAGGAGGAGACACTCCTGAAGGTCTGTCTGGGGAGATCTCCGGGTCAATGGGCACATCCAGACTTTCAAAACTACATTCACTTTCCTCATACTCCTCTTCCTCCTCCTCCGGTTCATAATATTCCTCTAAATCATAATCTTGAACCGGTGGAACCGGCCGAACCAAGCGCCTTCCTGATGGTGCCGGTTCGGTTGGAACCGGGGAAAGTGACTGCACAATTTTTATCGCTTTGGCTATTTCTTCAGCGGTTGGAGAAGAAACTTTTGGATCCACACCAGCTGATTTTTCCTTTCTTGTTCTCTTAGCCTGAAGAAGTCTCGCCCTGGTCAGAGGGCACTCCTTCTGGTTCGGTTTGAACCGAACCGGGCTGGCCATCCGGTTCAGCGGACTTTTTGGCCTCCCTTTCCCTGAGCCTACCAACTCTCTTCTCTAGGGTAGCTGCAGGAAAATTTTTACAAATCTGGCAGTCTTCATTGAGGTGGTCAAACCCCAGACAATAAACACAGGTGGTGTGGGGGTCAGCCTTGGCAAAGACTTCCCCACACACACTACAGTGTTGAAACCCAGTGGGCCCAGTTTTTCTTTTGGGTTTCTCAGACATTGTGCCAGTCCTAACAAAACTTACCCTTTTAATGGCAATCCGCCAAGCAAGACCCTCTTATCGGTTCCTGACCGTGTTACGGGTCGTGGAAAAAAACGTAATAAAATCCGTTTTTTTTTAGAACTGATAAGAACCGGTAACCACACTCTAAAAGTACAGATAAAGATTTTACAACAACTTGATCGGTTCAAACCGAACTGATGAACCATTTGCAAGTTCCACACAGAATAGAAAAACAATATAACCTATCTAGTACTCACGAATACCACAGACAGAGACTGAACCGACAGGTTACGGTTTAAATTCGGTCGAAAACCGAGAAAAGCGTACTTTAACTGACAAATTAAACCGAGCAAAGGGAGAAATCTCCGGAGCAACTGTTCAGTGAGGCGGAGTAAAGAATCTGACGGTTTGAGTTCAAACAGCAACAGACAGAGTCTCAACCGAGCTCGAGCTCGGCGTTCCATGCCTGGCATGGAAAGTTAACTCTTTCATCTCCGGGGCAGTTCGAAGGTTGGGACTCACTGCTATTATCAGAATACAGCAAGACTTCATGTTGTTTGAAAAGTGTATTTTTTCTGTCAGCAGTAGTCCTTTGTAACTATTCTGGGTGTCTCCATTTTCTGATAGTTGAAATCTCAGTTTGTTCCCAAGAGCTGCATTAGCAGTGATAACATGATGTCACAGAGCCTATTTACACTATCCATCTCTATGCAGCAAGTCTTAATGACCATAAAACTTCAAGAAATGCACAAAGTGAAAGTGACTTACAGAACAAATCCTGTTCTAGAATTCCTAATCAATTTTTGTACTTAACCGAAGGTAAATGGGGAGAATATTTCACACCTCCCCTGCTATTTGTTTTGTTAATCAAAATCAGTAGTCAGGCATGCTTTAGAGACTAATAAGTGCTGATACATCACTTTTCACTGCTAATGCATTGCCAGGAACAATGGACTGGAGTTTGTTTTCCAAATTTCATCTTGGTCTCCTGCAATTCTCTTATAATGCTGTTTGTGACAATCATTTCCACAGCAACAGACCGTGTCACAAACAGCAATAAAGGTGACAGGAAACAGTTTTTACATCTCTAGATGCCCTCCAGTTACAAATGTCTAATACACAGAAACATGCCAGCAGAAAAGGACTCCTTGGCTCATCCAGTCTGCCTGAAAATACACCCCCCCTACCTATTTCATCTTGCCCCTCTGTACCCCACCCCCTCCACTTTTACGTATTTAGCCCCATGTAGTGCATGGCTAAAAAGTGCTGACACATTTAATGACCAGTCAGGACACATGATTTTCTCTTTCCATTTTATAAATACAGAATATTCACTACCATGCAAACGCTCACCATGGTAGGCCAGCTACCTGGTAGGGGAAAAATGCACTCTGGGGTTGTGCATTAGACAGTTCTAATGCATGGCCAGGGGCTGAAGGCAAGAGACTGCATTACACCCCTGGCTATGCATTTGAACTGTCAAATGCACACTTCATGTCTTATCGCTTACTTATTCAAAATACTCAGTATTCTGAACCAGTATTACAGTAAGCAATGTGGCAATGTGAGGAAGTATTTTTTCACAGAGAGGGTGGTGGACACATGGAATAGCCTTCCTGAGGAGGTTGTGGGGTCTAAAACTGTGGGAGAATTCAATAATGCATAGGACAGACATAAGGCAATTCTTGTGGGGGGGTAGAAAGAAATAGGCTGTTGGTTAACTAGGATCTGCAGCTTATCCTGTAGGTAGGGAAATGGGCAGACTAGGTGGGCCAAGCGGTCCTTAACTGCCGTCAAAGTCTATGTTTCTATGTTGCTAAGTGAAACAGCAATATTCCTAATACTGACTGAATATTCTGAATATTAGTATTCGGAATAACATGGAGTGGATATTCCACTTGTGTCCTGAAAATCTGTAGAATACTGAGCCACGTAACTGCACAAGACTCAGTATTTAGAATAGGGACCAGCATAAATGCACTGAGCATGTGTATGACCTGTAATGCAACACATTTTTTCTCAGGGTACCACTTAAACAACAGGTGCTAAACATAACATGCTTGAAGTGCTGCTTATTCTGAATGGGATACCGTACTGCTGCCCGACATGCAACCTGCCGACAAACTATCTTCCGACACTGAATTCCCGACTGGGTTAGTTTGCCAACAAATTCTATCCCGTATGAACAATTGCCCGACAGACAACACCTCGCAGTACAAAGCATTACTGGAGTTCACTAGCATGGCTATCATGATTGTAAATTGTAGCCCTCATTTTTAATACACAAAGAGTTAAAATAAGTCCATCGAGAGCGAGAACAATCATCCTCAAACTGTCGATATGAGGACAGAGACAGCTGCGGCACCTGCTCTGCAGAATAAACTAGCAGGGCACCAGGGAAGGCTTTGAAGCAGTTTGGCAATACTGGTGCTGCTCTGAAGCAACAATCTATGTTTTAAATATTAAGGCCTTCATTTGCCCTGGATAGCACTACTCGCACTTTGTAAGATAAACCCCCCCGAATGACAGCAGAGCCTGGAGTGCATCTCGCTCTCAAAGTAATCGTGATGCCTAAGTGATCGTGATAAAAAAATGGATTGTTGCTTCAGAGCAGTACCAGTATTGCCAAACTGCTCCAAGACCTTCCCTGGTGCCCTGCTAGTTTACAAAGGAGTTTTATTCCATAAAAAAGAGAACAGCTGCAGTTTAATGAATGAATGAAAGGGAGCAGAGGCTCCCATCTATGTCCCCAGGTGCTGAAAGCGGCAAATGCAAAATGGAAGTCAGGGGGAACCTGCATGTTGGAAAAGCATCCTGACTATGCTTAAAAAAGCGCTGTGTGAGAAATAAAATTGATGTCAGTAGCGAGCGGAGCTTGAAATGATCTGTCTTGTGGGAACTGGGAGCTGCAGTGGAAAATTATGAATGAAAGGTGTAATTTAGCAGGAGACACTATGAGCAGAGAAATTATATAATTCCCGTAGTGTCCCCATGAAAAGAAGTGCAGAGCCTGAAAAAGTGACTTGTCAGTGTGTTTAATACTGGTTGGGCAAATTATTCTGTCGGCAAATTATACGGAAAGGGCACTCAGTATTCGGGAACTTACAGTCGGGAGGACAATCATCGGGCAGTCATACCAGACCCATTCTGATTACAGTACTGCAACTTACATGTAAGCTAAGAATACAAGTGCAGTATATATTCCAGTGCCATGTAAACACAGTATTATGAATACTAATCCAGAATTAAGCAACACGACATGACAGGGTGTGCATTGTGGTGGGACAATGGTACAGCTCGGGTGTGTTGCGAGGCACGAGGCAACCAAGACAACGTCAAGTGCCTTCAACAACAATGCACACCCCCTTACCAAGGCATCTGACACAGTCCCTCACAAAAGATTAACAAACAAGTTAGCCAGCCTGGGAATGGGTCCCAGGGTGGTAGCCTGGGTAACAAATTGGCTGGACAACAGGATACAGAGGGTAATAGTAAATGGAGTACACTCTGAAGAAAGGGGGGTTACCAGTGGGGCACTGCAGGGGTCAGTACTGGGACCAGTCCTCTTTAATGTCTTTATAGGTGACGTTGCAGAGTGGCTGGAAGGAAAAGTATGCCTCTTTGCAGATGACACAAAAGGCGCTTTTACACACAGGTTTCTTTGCTGAAATGCTCATTACCTGTGTGGTGCCATTGTGGTCTGTTCTGTTCTGACTTTACACACACAACAGTATGTTGGCCCCCACCCCCTCCGTTTTGTAGCATTTCATTCCGCTTCCTCAGAATGCCATTGAAGGAAATGACTGCTACCAGAATGGCCATTACACAAAGCAGAATGAAACGAACACATCCAGACACACCATGCCAACCAGGGAATGCAGTTCAGATTAGCGTTCCCCACAGAATCGGAACACGTGCACTTTACACACCAATGGAGGTAACGGTAAACTGTTTCTGTAACAGTTATTCCATTACAGAACAGGTACTGCAAAAGCACCTAAAGATCTGCAACAGGGTTGATACACAAGGGGGGTGTGGAAAGGATGAGAAGGGGCTAGACAATGTTGGAGGAATGGTCAAAAGTATGGCAGCTTAGATTCAACGCAAAGAAGTGCAAAGTAATGCACCTGGGAAACAAAAACCCAGGGGAAAAGTACACAATGGGGGGGGGGAGGAAGAGAGATACTGACAACAAAAATGGAAAGAGACCTGGGGGTAGTCATATCAGACGACCTTAAGGTAGGCAAGCAATGTGAGAAGGCAGTAAGGAGGGCTGAGGGGATACTAGGATGCAGACGTAGAGGCACCACCCCACCAGTAGAAAACAGGAAGTTGTTATCCCTCTGTAAAGACAGGGTCTGCACCAGAAGCCTTACGAAGAGAGACTAAAAAAGCTTAATATGTATACCCTTGAGGAAAGAAGGGAGAGGGGGGACATGATAGAAACTTTCAAGTACCTCAAGGGAATCAACAAAGTCCAAGAGGGTAGCATCTTTCAGAAAAACAGATGTGCAAGAACAAGGGGGCACAATTTGAAGATAGAGAGGGGATGGCTCAGGGGCAACATGAGGAAGTATTGTTTCATGGACAGGGTGGTGAATGCATGGAACGGCCTTCCTGAGGTCGTGGGGTCAAAAACAGTGGAGGGAATTCAAGAATGCATGGGACAGACATATAGCAATTATAGTGGGGGTAGGAGGAAGTGGGCTGTTGGTGAACTAGGATCTGCAGTTTATCCAACAGGTAGGGAAATTGGCAGACTAGATGGGCCAAGCAGTCTTTATCTGCCGTCACAGTCTATGTTTCTATGTTTACCCTGGAGTGCTATATGCAATTATAAACTTGGTCTAAGATTTTTCTGGGTGGTGGCAACAAAAAAAAATAAAATAATGTTAAACATTTTAATGATTTCAAAAAAAAAATGTGCATTTACCCAAACAAACTAGTCTTAGCACATCCCAGCACTGGCATGCCATCTCAGTTTCAAATATTATGCACAGCAAAACACATTTTTAAATGAGCCTTAATCCTCAATTTCCCCAACCCACCCACCCTCATTTACTTGTTCTCTCACCTTCCTTTCTTAGTATTATTTCCATGCATTTTCCCACAGTGTTTCCTTTTCATCTCTCTTACATTAGGGGCTATATGCATGATGCCAAGGTGCCGTGTACAACGGGTGCATTGGCATCGCTACAAACAACCCACGGACCCCACGTAGCATTCACAGATAGTGCGTGCGGCAGTTATGCACCAAATCTCCTGGCCGCACAGACAGCAACGTGCTGGGGGCAGGTAGGGGGCATGCCCGCACTCCATGCCATTCACAAAGGTGCGGAGAGCTGGGCACGGGGGGATTCACCTTATGCTGGGTAACACCCAGCTGTGAGGGATACGTGCCCCCTCCAGGATGCCACCGCTGGCCATGGCGCTGACATGGGGGCACTGCAGTCCCCCCTCACATGCTGCCCCAGCCGACGGGACAACATGGAGGACTGGGGCGGCCAACCGGGCATCCACCTGCACCGAGCTGGTGGCGCACATCATGCCCACTGGTGACATCCATGCTCCGTGGGTGCAATGGATCTGTTAGCGGACCAGGTCCGGGCATCCCACAGGGTCTGCACCAGAAGACATATGAAGAAAGACTAAAGGAGCATAATATGTATAGCCTCAAGGGAAGGAGGGAGAGGGGGGGACATGATATAAACTTTCAAGTATCTCAAGGGAAGCAACAAAGTCCAAGGGAGTTGCATCTTTCAGAAAAAGAGATGTGCAAGAACAAGGGGGCACAATTTGAAGATAGAGGGGGGAAGGCTCAGAGGTAATGTGAGGAAGTATTTTTTTCACAGAGAGGGTTGTAGATGCATGGAACAGCCTTCCTGAGGCGGCTGTGGAGTCAAAAACAGTGGGGGAATTCAAGAATGCATGGGATAGATATAAGGCAATTCTAGTGGGGGTAGGGGAAAGTAGGCTGTTGGTTAACTAGGATCTGCAGCTTATTCATCAGGTAGGGAAATGGGCAGACTAGGTGGGCCAAGTGGTCCTTATTTGCCATGAAATTCTGTGCTTCTATGGATGCGTGCCTGGTCCGTGGAAATGTCCTCCATGTGTCTGCATGCGGGGGAGGGGGGGTGGACAGGTGCCCCTCGGTTTATGCGGTAGTGAATACCGTCTGTCTGGGGCCACAGAGCTACTCGGGTGGGATACATGCCTCTGGTGCGTAATTCCCACCTGATCATGCATAGGACCCACTAGATGGGATGTTTACTATGGATGTTACACAAAAATTCAGATATATGTTTCGTCCTCCTAGCAGAAGTTCACTCCCACAATCACACAACAGAAAGTATCAGTTGGAACCAGGGTTTCGGTTTTATCTCTAGCAGGTTGAACAGCAAAGATTTTTCTCTGGTAAGCAGTCGTGGGCTTCAAGCATGCATGGAAGAGGTATGAAGGAAAACTAGTATCAAACCGGAGGCGGCGGACACCAGATAAGGTCTGTAGTGGCAGAACTGGCAGGGAAAAAGATGGGCTGACTAGGTGGGCTAAGCGCCACAGTCCTTTTCTGCTGACAAATTCTATTTTTTATTGGTAAGAAAAGAAACATCACCATTTAAAAACTAAGTACTGTAGTATTTCACTTTATAATTTATGTGTACATATTAAAGAGGACTATGAGTGCAAATAACATTTAATTATTTTTTAATTTACGGAAGTTGTTTTAATTTTAGGGCACAGTTGAAGGTTTTAAGTTAGCGAAGGTGGCAGCCATGTTTGGGATGGAAAACTGTGACTGACAAGGCTTACTGATATGGGTGAAAAGGCTGATGGCCAGGGACTTTTGTGAAGTATAATTTTGTTCTGTGATAACATCACTATTTAAGAATGGTCTCTAAGCAATCAGAAGGCAGAAAGATTTCATACCATTTTAAAATACTCAGTATTCAATAGTACGGCCATGTAACCACACTGAGTGGCTTCCTTCAAAGAACCGTAACAGACTAACTCACTGCTCAACTTCTCTTCACCATCTACAAGTCACCTGACTTACTTTTTTCGGAGTCAAATGCTCTTCCGTCTAGCTCTGCTCAAGCCCAGTCTCTGTTTATTACAGCATCTCTCGCCATCTCTGAACTGTTTCTGCTTGACCCGCTGGGATTGATTTAATCTCCACCTTTTCTGTTCAGTTTGAGAGTTTAAATCCCTCTCCCAGTGTTCATGTGATCCTCCCCAGGTTTACCATCTCATCTAAGAAACACCATTTAGGTCTACAGAAAAACTATATACACAGAAACATTTCATATATGTCCTTAACATCCTAGAGTATAAGCATTACCTTTACCCTCGTAGAATTCAAATGAGACCTATAATTAGTAAAACAGTATGTAACCCCACCTACGCTCCTCCCAACGGACTTTAGGCTCAGGCAGAACGAAGACACCTGCTCCCTTAGTAACAGGCTCAGCAGTAACAAGACACCTGCTTCCTTAGTAACAAGCTCATCAGTAACAAGACATCTGCTTCCTTAGTAATAACCTCAGCAGTAACAGGACTCTGAAAACCACATTCTCCCTCATTCACCATGACCTGTAGCTTTTGTTTCTAATGAGGAGAAAAGGAGGGCGATATCTGAAATGTTTTCATGTTATCAAGAACCAGATTTTTAATACTAAAATGTATATTCTTTGTTCAGTAGGACCTACTGCTTTATATTTTCCCCATACTCATATCTTTATGTAATGTTTAACATTCTCTCCCAGAACGTACACGAGTTGAAATGTTCTATGCTTAACATCTCAACTAAGCTGCAGAAAAGTCTCTCCGCCCTTGAGACCTGGTTCTCCGCGAACTCCCTTAAACTTCATGATGAAAAAACCAAAGCGGTACTGTTTGGATCAAGACAACTGGGCTCTGACAGAGGCCAGCTCCTCCAGATCTGTAACAGCCAAGGAAAAAGAGTAGAGGTCATGCCTAGTTTCAAATACCTTGGGGTCCACCTAGACCAGGAAATGACCTACCAAGTCCACATCGACTCAATAACCAAGGCCACCCATCAAAAGCTTGGCCTCCTGCACTGACTGGGGAACTCCTTATCCCCTTCTGCACGTCGTGCTATTGCTTGCTGCAATCTCCTTCCATCCGTCCTATATGGAGCTCCTCTGCTGCCGTTCCTCCGTGAGACGGAATTTAATAAGCTCTCTGTGCTCTATAACCGGGTGGCCCGTTTTGCCACTAACTCCTCCCCTAGGAAACATCACTGTGACGCCTTAAAAGAGCTAAATTGGCCCTGTCTCCGGCATAAGCTAGCCTATCCTGTTGCCTGCCTAGTTTTCCAGTTTACTTACCTAGGTCCCCCTCCCCATCTCAGAGGACTTCTTTCCTCCAGAAAACTACCCAGAACCCTGCGCTCATCTGCAAGTCACCCTCTCGTCACCCCTAGAATGCGCTCAACCCATGGCAAACGTTCCTTCAAATTTGCTGTCCCTCACCTATGGAACTCTCTACCACCCGGTCTGACAACTTCAACCACTCTCACTCAGTTTAAAAATGGACTCAAACTATATCTACTAAATCTTAGTCTCTGTGGCTGTAACCGCTAGCTCCCTAGACCAGTCCCCTGGGCCCTTTCACTGGTTAATCTTCATCTCTGACTGTACTTGAAATGCTAATGTGGTCTCTGATTTCTGGCTGAACTTATGTACATACTGTATATAATGTGTGAGATTTTAACATATTGATTTTAATATGTATCTGTATGCGAACCCTCCTGCTACCCTTGTACAAATGACTTCACTATACTGTGATGTAACAAATGTAACTAACTTAATTGTTGTAATTATTGCTCCCGGTGTCCTTTCTGTAACCAATCCTGGGTCGCCCCTGAAAAGGGGACCTTTGGTCTCAGTGGGCTTACCCGGTAAACAAAATCTAAATAAATAAATAAAATAAATAACCTTACTCAAAAGGGCTGCCTAGAGCTGAATGAGGAACACACCCTTGACTCTGGTACAGATTTAGTAAATGTCCCCAGAGAGAAGTAAAGGCAACCCGTCGGCTACTGTGGTTGTTTTGGTAGTAATGTGGCATCCTCACAACAGTTTTGCCTTCCAACAGCCACCCAGAGAGAATGAGGCAGAGTAAAATCTTTGGCAACCTGCCCAACTGTTTACTTCAGCTGCCTCTATTCTGTTTTAGTGCATGCTGGCTTTCTCCTTCCCTGTATAGCACTGTAAACTTGTTGACTAGGGAAGCTTCTCACTGGCAAAACTCCTATCCAAAAAGACTTGTTCTTCCTGTTACAGTTATTCCCATGTGCTGCAGCTACGCTCAGGGGATGGGCTGCAGTCAGCCCACTGAGGCTGCCAATAGAGGCAGGAATAGCACATCCATAGTTCTTCCCATCCCCCACTACTCCAGTGTGAAAACAAACATAGACCGGGAAGGGAAATACTCTATGCACTGGTGGCAGTACACTAAAAACAGTAACACCACTCAGAAAACAAAACAGCATCAGACTGATTGCGAGTGCGCCTCTCTTTTGCCTCCACCACTCTCCCCAGTTCAGCTCTTTCAAACCTCACTGACCAGAAAGAGAGGAAAAAAGCATTATAGCAGTGTTTTGGTGCAAGCTCTCTTTCCCCCTGAGATGGCTATTAAAACAAATAACCAGTGGAAGTTTACCTTCATGAGCAGTTTTACTCAGCCCTGCTCTGAGGGCAAACAACAAACCCATCACTCATTCTCTGTTCCAGCAAAAGAAACAGATGAGGGAGAAATTAGAAAAAAGGAATAGTACAAACACCCACTCAGCGCATTGTCTTAATTATTTATTATAACATGGGTTGTAAAAAGGAGCACACCTAATTGGTCAAAGACCATCAACCCACCGTGGATTAATTGTCCTAGTTAATCCACAGTTGTTGTGAGTGTCCCTCCGTCCTCCATTTGTGTCCCCCCAATCTCCACTCATCATGCTATGTGGAGAGAGGCAGAGACCGGCAGCTCACTGCAGGAAGAAAGACACACTGATCACCTTTCACAGCGCTGTTCAGATACATACAAAAGTCACCTGGAGAGCACAGTGAGAGAACTGGGCACAGCAAAGTAGGTGTGACAGTTTTGGGATGTGCTTCGAGGAGCATTGGGTCGGAGGAGGGAATTGAAAACAAAGCATTTTAGTTTATGTATTACAAACTGAAAAGACAGCATTTTTTTATGTATTGCAGTGTATGTTATGGACACAAAATGTCAGAAATCATAGTAATACTATATTTCTTTCATTTGTGTGTTCATAACATAAGTGACATATACATTACTTGTTGGCCACTATTTTTCAACTTGGCAAGATACAGTAACGTGTTATATTTCAAACAGAATAAAACACTGTATTTTAATTTTTTGATCCCAACAAATAACCCATATTATAAGTGCAATAACCCACTTCAGGGTATGGGGTTATTGAGTATTAATCCACACCCCGGGTGCTATGAGGACACTCGGCCTGCGGCCTTGCGCCTCACAACACACCCAGGGTGTGGATTAATTCCCCAATAACCTCATACACTGTCATGGGTTATTGCTTACTAATTTATTTCAAAAGTTTTACCAGAAAAGACATACTGAGCTGATAAGAACTCATTTTTAGATGTGTCCTGGGGATGGAGAAAGGAAGGAACAGAGGTACATTTAGAAAGAACAGTTACATAAGAACTTATCGTAACAGCAGATCTTCGAGGGTATCTCAGTCATCAGGTCACATCGTAGAAACTTCACCATCAGTGCAGCAGGACTCCCATGGAAGATTTTCCTGCAGTACCACTGTGCTGTCCAAGCTAACGTCACCAACCCTATAAAGGCATGAACGGTCCTGCTCCCTCCTCAGTTCTTTCCCCGGGAAACTAAGGCCCTGTACACATTGGTGGTCTTAAACCATGTTACAGAGCTTAACACAGTTCAAGAGGCAGATAAAGTACAGTTACGTAAGAACTTACCGTAAAAAAAAAAATGACACCTTAGTAATGTTGTTTCTTCTAATGGAGTCTTGCTGTATTCTGACATATGCAGTTAAGTCCTGCCTTTCAACTGCCCCGGAGAACAAAGAGTTAACTTTTCTATGCCTAGCACAGAATGTTCATCACGAGCTCGGTCGTAGCTCCTATCTATTGCTGTTTAAACTGCAACCGTCAGATCTTTACGAGCAAAGATTCACCAGGTATTCTCCGTGGAAACTGTAAAATTCTTACTAGCCAACTGGCAAATATATAAAAAGTTTTTTGGTTTCAAAGGAAGACTCAAGTCAGGAAACCCAAAAACAAAAACACATCCAAAACACAACCTCTCACCCAAACAAAAAAGAGGGTGTAAAAAGGACACCAACTAGGGTGCCAACACTGCTCCTGCCCACCCACATCCCAAAAACTAGGTTCTGAGAGGGGAGGCGGGGGGAGGTCAGAATACAACAAGACTCCATTAGAAAAAACAACATTACTAAGGTGAGTAATTTTTTCTTCAAACAACATGAAGTCTTGCTGTATTCTGACATATGCAGACTACCAAGCAGTACCTCCATGGAGGAGGGACAGAACCTACTTTGGGAACAAGTTCTGAAGTACTGCTGTGCCAAACTGAGCATCACTCCTAGCCTGGATATCCAGAGAGTAATGCTTGGTGAAAGTATGGACTGTTTTCCAGGTGGTTGCTTAACAAATTTCTAAGAGAGGAATATCCCTTGCAGCAGCTAGGGAAGCAGCTGTACCTCTTGTGGAATGAGCCCTCAGGCCTGAGGGTGGAGTTCTACCCAGTTTTTCATAGCAGAATTGTATACAAGAATCAATCCACCTGACAACAGATCTCTTAGTGGCAGGTTTGCCTTTACCAACTTCCCTATAAGTAAGGAACAACTGGAGGGATTCAAACCTGTGACCCTTGGTATGCTCTATGTAGTAGCTAAGGGCTCTTTTAACATCCAAGCTGTGTAGCCTCCTCTCCCCCGAGGAGGAATGGTAAGTGAAGAAAACAGGGAGAGATACAGACTGGTTGAGGTGGAAATCTGAAACCACTTTAGGTAAGAACTTTCTGTTAGTTCTAAGGACCACTTTATCTCTGTGAAAAGAGATGAAATCAGATTCCACTGACAGAGCTTGCAATTCACTGATACATCTGACAGAAGTAATGGCTACCAAAAACACAGTTTTCCAAGTCAAGTACTTAAGCTCTACTGACGACAAAGGCTCAAAGTGGGGGTTGCATAAGCTGAGCAATGCAAACATTAAGGTCCCAAGCAGGAGCAGGATCCCTAAAGGGGGGGGGTTGGTGTGAAGCAATCACTTGAAAAATTTACAGAATACAGGATGGGATGACAGAGAGGAAGACTCGCCTACTGACAGGAAAGCAGAAACAGCTGCCAAGTGTACTTTGAGGGTAGCTGGTCTGAGGCCTAGGCCATTAAGATGGACCATATAATCCAGAACTGTAGGCAATTCAGCAGAGTCTGGAGAAATATTCTTCTTAGAATGCCAAATGCTGAATCTTTTCCATTTGGAAGTTGTAAGTCTTCCTGGTGGAAGGCTTTCGAGAAGCCTTAAGGATATCCAGAACCCCTTGGGAAAGATGCAGATCTGCAAACTGTAACTCTTCAAGAGCCAAGCCTTGAGATTGAGAGACTGAAGGTTCAGGTACCAAATCCTCCCCTGAGAGGATGTTAACAGGTTGTAATTCCTGGGAAGAGATAGGGGAAGGTGAACTGTTAGGGACAGCAACAAGGGATACCATGGCTGTCTGGTCCAGTCTGGAGCTATCAGAATCACCTTGCATGGTTGTGACCTTATCTTGACTAGCACCCTGAACAGGAGAGGGAAGGGGGGAAAAGCATACAGAAATTTCCCTTCCCAGTTCAGAATCAGAGCATCCAGGGGGGACTGAGCCCAAGACTGGGGGTCTGCAACAAAAGAGAGGAAGTTGGTGATTGTCTGGGGCTGCAAAAAGATCCATCTCTGGAGTGTCCCATCTCGAGAAAATCACTTTCAAAACTAGAGGATCCAGGGACCATTCGTGATGGCCCTGGGATATTCTGCTCAGTGCATCAGCTAGGAGATTGTCCTTCCCTGGGAGATGAACTGCTATCCGAGAGGTTTGCAGGGAATAGGCCAGGGACCACAACTTCATTGCTTCTGTGCACAAGGCCGTAGACCGAGTGCCTCCTTTCTTGTTGATGTACCACATGGTGGTGGTGTTGTCTGTTCTGACCTGAACCACCTTGTTCTGTACAGATTTGGAAAAAGCTTGCAGTGCCAGAAACACTGCTCTGAGTTCTAAGAGACTGATGTGAAGCAGAGATTCCTGAGGTGACCACAGTCCTTGGGTGGTAAGATCCCCCAGATGGGCCCCCCAGCCCAGCAGGGAAGCATCTGTGGTGAGTATCACTGAATAAGACTGAGTGACAAATGGAACCCCTTGCCTCAAATTGTCCTGATCCTGCCACCATTGCAAGGCTTGTATCAGGGTTCGAGTCACTGAGATTAGTTTGGTAAGGGAATCCTTTCTTTGGGACCAAAAAGGCTCTTAAATGGAACTGAATGTCCCCATTTGGAATCTTGCTCCCTGGACCACTGCTGTGGAAGCTGCCATGTGGCCCAGTAGCTGAAGGAAATGGCTTGCTGGTCGAGACACCTGAAGGGTGAATGAAGAGGCCAGTTCTATACGGGTCCTTGCCCTTTCCAGGGGAAGGAAGGCTCATGTCTTTACTGTATCCAGTTCTGCACCTATGAAGGTGAGGAGCTGCACTGGTTCGAGAACTGACTTTGGTAGGTTGAGAAGGAATCCTAAGGAAGTAAGCACTTGCTGGGTCACTTGTAGATGTGACTTGACTTGGTCTGGAGACTGACCTACTATGAGCCAGTTGTCCAAGTATGGGAAGATGGAGATCTTTTTTCTCCTTAGGAAGGCAACAGCTACTGCCAGGCACTTTGTAAAAACTCTTGGGGCTGATGTTAGGCTAAAGGGCATTGCTCTGAATTGATAGTGGCCTGAGGGCAACTGGTACCTGAGGTACTTTCTGTGGGAAGCACCTGATGGGAATGTGAAAGTAGACATCTTTGAGGTCCAGGGAGGCTAGCCAGTCCCCTGGCCTTAGAGAGGGAAGGATAATTCCCAGAGTTACCATTTTGAACTTTGGCTTTAAAAGATGTTTGTTCGGATATCTTAGGTCCAGGATGGGCCGCCATTCTCCTGTCTTTTTGGGGGTTAGGAAATACCTGGAGTATAATCCTTTGCTCCTGTGTAGGGTGGGAACTCTCTCTATAGCTCAGAGCTAGGAAAGAAGAAACCTCTGCCTCTAGGGCAAGAGTCTCAGAGACTTGCAGGTGGAAAAGATCTGGTTCTCATCCTGGGAAATTTTTTGAAGCTGAGAACCAGTCCCTGGCTTACTACTTCCAGGATCCACTTGTCTGATGTAAGAGACATCCAGTCCTAGACAAAGTAAGCCAGCCTGCCCCCTACTGGTATGGGAGAATCGACCCGGGCAGACCCATCAGGGTGTCTGCTTGGCAGGGGCTTTAGGCTGAGGGGTGGATGCAGGCCTGCTCATCCCCCTTCTGCCTCTCCCTCTAAAGAACCCCCTCTGTGAAAAGGAAGAAGAGGAGGCCTGAGCTTGGTAAAAAGGCCTTTGGAAAGGCCTGCCCCTGCCCCTGGACTGCTGTCTCGGAGGAGTTGCTTGCCTTTCTTTGGCCTGAGCACTCCTGTAAGTGGTCCTGTACTCGTCCATTTTCTTCATGTAATTCTCTGTCTGCTCCCCAAACAGAGAATTACTAATTACAGGAAAATCCATGGCCTTAGCTTGGGTATCCCGTGAGAGGCTGGTACATCTGAGCCAAGCCATCCTCCGAAGACCCACAGATGTAGCCATGACTCTTAATGATACATCACTGGAGTTTACAGCAGCATGAAACTGTGCTTTCGATGCCTCAATCCCATCTGCAGCCACCTGCTCCAGCTCCTTGGCAAGCGGGTCGGGGGCCTGTTTAGCCAGAGCCAGCACAGTGTCCCACCTGGACTTCTGGTACCTGGCTGTACAGGCGATATAGTTAGCCTGCCTGAGTCCCAAAGATGCTGCCATGTATTGTTTCTTTGCCATGGCATCTATTTTCCTGGAGTCCTTGTCTGGGGGGGTGTGATGCCAAGGGAATGTTTGCCTTATCACAGGCAGCAGCCTGCATAACTCCAACATGGCTGCATTGCTGAAAAAGGAACTCCGTGTCTGAGCCTGAGAGAATGTACCTCTTGTCCATTCGTCTGTCCACAGGAGGTATAGAATTAGAAGACTTAAGAATTTTTGTGTGTCTGTTTCCCAAAGGATTTGTGGATGGGAACAGACAGTCTCCTGGACTCTGGGATGTCCATCATCTCAACATAATCAGGCTCCTCCTGATCCTCTACTGCTTCCTCCACAGGAAGCTGGAGGGTATCAGCCACTTTTTTGTAGAACATGCAGTGTGAAGGGGACTCAGAAAGCCTAGGAGGAGAAACACCTGAAGTTCTGTCTGGGGAGATGTCCGGGTCAATAGGCACATCCAGACTTTCACCATCACCATAATCATCCTCATACTCTCCCTCCTCCGGTTCATAAAATTCTTCCAAAGTATAATCCAGAATCGGGGGAACTGACCGAACCGAGCCCCTACCAGATGGTGCCGGTTCGGTCGGAACCGAACTAAGCGATTGCACAATCCTTATCGCCTTGGCTATCTCATCGGCGGTCGGAGTATGAAATTCTGGGTCCGAACCGGTCGATTTCTCTTTTCTTTTCCTTTTTGTCGGAACCGATTTCTCAGAATTGGCTCTCCTTTTGTCCGAAGAAGTATCACCCTGGTCAGAGGGCACTCCTTCTGGTTCGGTCGGAACCGAACCGGGCTGGCCATCCGGGTCAGCGGACTTCTTGGCCTCCCTTTCCCTCAGTCTACCTAATCTCTTTTACAGGGTAGATTTGGGAAAATTCTTGCAAATTTGGCAGTCTGAATCGAGGTGGTCAAACCCCAGACAATAAACACAGCTGGTGTGGGGATCAGCCTTGGCAAAGACCTCCCCACACACACTGCAGTGTTGAAACCCAGTTTTATTTCTTGAGTTTCTCAGACATGGCCAATCCTGACCAAAAACTTACCCTTTTTTCAGCAATCTGCCAGGCAAGACTCCCTTATCAGTTCCTGACTGTGTCACGGGTCTCGGAAAAAAAGACGTAATTAAATCAGTTTTTTTTAGAATTGATACAGACCGGTAACCACACTCTAAAGTAAAGCACACGTTTTTTTTACCTCAAATTGATCAGTTCAGCCGAACCGATCCACAGTTTACAAGTTCCACACAGAAACAGAACAAAAACCTATCTAGTACTCACGGTACCACAGACAGAGACTTGAACTGACTAAGCGGAAACAGCAATTCAGTAGAAACCAACCGAAAACCGACACTTCAACCGACTTTTTGAACCGAGCAGCAGGAGAAATCTCCGGAGCGACTGTTCAGTGAGGCGGAGTAAAGAATCTGATGGTTGCAGTTTAAACAACAATAGACAGGGGCTTCAACTGAGCTCGTGATGAACATTCTATGCTAGGCATAGAAAAGTTAACTCTTTGTTCTCCGGGACAGTTGAAAGGCAGGACCTAACTGCATATGTCAGAATACAGCAAGACTTCATGTTGTCTGAACAGTAGATCCTCGAGAGAAGCTCTTGCAGCAGGTAACACATGTAGGACTGACGCCACCTGGCAGCAGATCTCGGCAATTCTTTTCTCCAGCAGCACTGATGTGGGACCGCCCACCCAACGTCGGCTCCACCCCCGACATCACCCAGTATAAAGGCAGGAGGTGGTCCCCACGTGCTCCAGTTCTTGTACGCCAACAACAGGCCAAAGGAGAATAGCTGTGGAAATAACAAAACTCCACAGAAAAAAGGGCAAACAAGTAAGCCCACAACTGAAAACTTGAAAGTTGGCTCAAAGCAGAAAAGACCTATTCCCGGGGGAAGGAGGAAGGGAAAATAACACCTGCTGCTAGAGCTTCTCTTAAAGATCTACTGTTACGGTAAGTTCTTACATAACTGTACTATCTTACTTCAAGAGGAAGCTCTTGCAGCAGGTAATTCATGTAGGACTGATTCCCAGGCAGTATAAAGTTAAAGACAACTCTTGGGATGGGGAAAGGAAAAACAGACACATCAGGAAAGAGACCTCTATGAGATAAGGTCCTGGAGAACTACAAGGCCAAAACCTGCTTGAGGCCTGGAAATAATATCCAGGCTGTACTGTAGTGCCTGACGAACGTGTGAACGGAGTGCCAAGTGGCAGCAGCACAAATGTCAGCCGCCGACATGCTCTTGAGTGCTGCAAAAGAAGTAGCAACAGCTCTGGTGGAATGCACCCTAACCGCACCTGGAAGGGTTTTCTCACCCTTCTCATAACAGAAGGATATGCAGTTTACCAACCAACGCGAAAGCGTTTGTTTGGGAATCGGGCGCTCCAAGGACCTGTCCGCAAAGGACACAAAAACCTGATCTGATTGCCTGGCCTCCTTAGTTCTGGACAGGTAACAGCACAAAGCTCTATGCACATCTAGAGTGTGCAGAAGCGCCTCACCCCTGTTGGAGTGCTCTGGGTAATAAACCGGGAGCTGAACTGACTGATTAAGTGTAAGCTCCGAGACCACCTTAGGAGGGAATTTTGGATTAGTGTGAAGATCCACCCTGTCTTTATGAAAAATAAGATAGGGTTCCTTACACATCAAAGTATGAAGCTCAGAAATGCATCTAGCAGAGGTGACCGCTACCAAAAGCAGCATCTTTCAGGAGAGGCAACGAAGCTCACAACTCAAGGCCGGTTCAAATGGGGAAAGTGTAAGTCTTTCCAGAACAAACAGTAAATCCCAAGGAGGAACAGGATCCTGAATAGGGGGACGGAGATGCAGGATTCCCCTAAGGAAGGTTTTAACCACCTCCAATTGAGCCACTGTCCTGTCATGGACGCAGTGATGATAGGCAGAAACAGCGGCCAGGTGTACTTTTATTGAGGAGTAATTGAGACCTGACTCTTAAAGGGATAACAGGTTTTCTAAGACTGAGTTAACCGGACAGACCAGAGGGTCCAATCTCCTGGCTGCAGCCCATAGACAGAAGCGTTTCCATTTCATGGCATAAGTGGCCCTGGTAGTGGGCTTCTGCACCTCAACCAAGATTTGAGCGACCTCATCCGATACTCCAAATCTGAGTTTTGCTAGGTCCTGAGGAGCCAAGCATGCAGGTGAAGTGAGTGTAAATTGGGATGGACCAAAGCTCCCTGTTCCTGCTAGAGTAGCTGACCCGAAAGTGGAAGGGGCCACGGAGGCTCCACCATCAGATGCCTGAATAGTGGGAACCAAATCTGTCTGGGCCACAAAGGGGCTATCAGGATCATGACTACCCTCTCTGATTGGGCTTTGAGAAGTACCCGCTGCAAGAGGAGGAAGGGAGGAAATGCATAAAGGAACCTCCCTTTCCAGGATAGGGACAATGCATCTTGCCAAAAAGCTCCAGGCTCTGGACCGAGCGAGCAAAACTTGGGCAGTCTTGCGTTGCATTGAGATGCAATGAGGTCCAACTCTGGTGACCCCCATCTGGCGAACAGTGTGTCTGCTACTAACTTTAACAGGGACCATTCATGCGTTAATGGTCTGGCTCGGCTGAGAGCACCTGCAACCATGTTCAGAGAACCCGGAACATGGACTGCCGATAGATTGAGCTGATGCCTCATTGCCCAGTTCCACACTCTCATGGCTTCCCGACATAGGGGATAAGAGTGTGTGCCTCCTTGCTTGTTGACGTAGAGCACCATGGAGGTGTTGTCCATCTGAACTTGAAGGTGACCAGGAAGTAAGAATGGGCTCAGCGCCTGTAGAGAGTGTACAGGACTGCTCTTAGCTCGAGCACGTATATATGCAGGTTCTCTTCTAATGGGGACCACCATCCTTGCGTCCTGTGGTTCCCCAGATGAGCCCTCCATCCTGTCCCGGATATATCTGTAGTGAGAGTCTGGGTAGGTGTGTCTGGCTGAAAGGGGAGACCTCTGCAGAGATTCTGAGGGGACCCCCCCCACTAGCGGAGTTCTCGACGAATTGGTTCTGTGATCCTGATAGGCAAATCCAAGTCGTCCCTGGTTTGATCCCACTGGACGTGAAACGTCCACTGAATGGTGTGCATGCGCAGCCTGGCGAAGGGGACCGAAACTATGGTGGCCGCCATATGCCCCAGAAGCCGAAGGATGGATCTGGCCAGGACAACAGATGCTGAACAGGTCTGGATTGCCAGCGCCCTGAGACGCTCTGCTCTGTCGGAGGGTAGGAAGGCCTTCCCCAAGGAGGTATCCAGTAGGGCTCTTATGAATTGTAACCGCTGAGAGGGAAGGAGTTGTGACTTCTCTGGGTTCACGGTGATCCCCAGACGCCGACAGAGGGAGAGACTGTTCAGGATGGTCTCCCAGAGACGAGATTTGGTAGGGGCCAACAGAAGCCAATTGTCTAGATAAGGAAACAGGAAGTGTCCGTCTCGGCGCAATGCTGCTGCAACAACGGCAAATCATTTTGTGAAGACCCTGGGGGCAGAGGAAAGGCAGAAAGGAAGGACCTTGAATTGAAATGACTGACCTTCGAACCTGTACCTCAGGAATCTCCGGTGATTTCTGCAGATAGGGATGTGCAGATATGCATCCTGCATGTCCAGGGAAGCCATCCAACCCCAGACTGAAATGAAGGGAAGGAGATTTGGAAAAGAGACCATTTGGAATCTGCGTCAGGAGACCCAACAATTGAGGTCACTAAGATCCAGGATGGGTCTTAAGTCCCCTGTCTTTTTAGGAACCAGGAAGACGTGGGAGTAAAACCCCGAGTCTATCTCTGCCTCCGGGATGCTTTCTATAGCGTCCCTGGCCAGAAGAGACTGAATCTCCTGTCTGATGGGAGCTCTGTGGTATTTCGGGTAATGAGAGAGATGAAGGTGGAGGTCTGTCCGGGGGCAGTGATTCGAACTCTATGGAGTGCCCGAACTCCACAAGGTCGAGGACCCACTGGTCGGAAGTCAATTCTTTCCAAGCTTGGGAGTAGAGAGAAAAGCAACCTCCCACTGGCTCGCCTGACGACAGGTCTGGGAGAGGGGGTCACTTGGATAGACAGGCTGAGGAAGGGGGAGGGAGGGCAGTGGCAGGAGGTCTAGCCTGTCTAGAGGAAGGTGAGGCAGCACCTCTGGACCCACCTCTTTGAGCAAAGCCACCCTGCTGCGTGTGAGACTGAACATGGGGCTGCTAAGGCTGATGTCCCCCTCTGCCATGAAAATGGGGCAGGTGAAAATGCTCCCATTTCGGATGGTTAATGGACTGCACGTAACGGATGGCCTTTCCGGAGTCCTGCAGCTTCACAATGACCTTCTCTGTGTCTTCACCGAAGCACACAGAGCCTCTGAAAGAGGCATCCAGAAGGGTCGTCTGAACCTCCGGATCGAACCCTGAGATCCAGAGCCAGAAGTGGCACCGAAGACAAATTCCAGATGCAGCCGCCCTCACTGAGGTGTCTGTAGAGTCATATGATGCTCGAAGGACATGAGTACCCACATCCGAGCCCATCTGCAAAAGCTTTGCAAGTTCTGCCTTTTGAGGGCAGTCGGGCATGCCTTGCAGGATGTCCAGTCCTTGGTCTCAAAGGGCGTTCTGGAACCAGACCATGTGCGTCAAAAAATTGAGGCTACGAATACTGCAGGTGGCAGATGTGTACACCCTACGACCTAAAGAATCCAGCTGCTCAGACTCCCTGTCTGGCGGCTGGGTACTTAGGTGCTTCAGCCTCTGCAAACGATCGTGTACAGCTGATATGACCACGGAATCAGCTGTGGGATGTTCGGCTAAGTAGGAATGGTCCTTGGGGGCCCTGCACAAACGATTTGCCTTTATGGGCACCACAGAGGATGTGTGTGGATGCTTCCAAGTGGCAAGGGTGGCATCTTGGAAGGTGTCCACTAATGGGAAGATAACCACCGGCTTGGGGTTCCTTTGGCACAAGTACTTTGCCAGGTGCAACTGTTCGGGGTCCAGGGCCTCTGTATCCCATCCCTTATTCTCTTGTACGTGCCTCATGACCTCCATGAAGCTGGGGTCATCGGGAGGAGATTTAAGTTGATCCTCTGCATCTCCAGGAAGCGAATCAGGGTCAGAGTCCAGGAAGAAAGGTTCTGATCCCCCATAGTCCTCTGAGGAAGAGGAGGAGGAATGGCACCTCCCCTTCTTGTGTCTAGGTCTTCTGGGCGAAGGAGAGTGGGAGGAGGAAGGAGATCTAGTCCTCCTACGTTTAGCTTTATGCTTCCTGGGGCTGGTGGGAGTTTTGTCATCATCATTCCCAGATGGAACAGGGGTCTCCTCAACATCTGGGTTAGGGATAATGGGAGGAGACTTAGGAGTGGGAGCAGGAGGGAATACTAAATCCTGCTTCACTGTGTCCCACCAATGGCTGAACAGCTCCTTGACCTGTGACATGCCCAGTTTTGGTGACTCAGGCCTTGTGAGCGGCATCAGTCAGCCTTCACCCGAACTGGCATCAGGTAGGTCTGGCGTCGGTCTAATGGGTGACAATGGTGGTATCTCTGTGGTACCGTCGTTAGGATCAGACGTCAGGTGGACCAGCATACGGTCCCGAGGAGGGACGCTGGGGCTGCTGACAGGCAGCGTCGGAGGGACTGACGACGGCGGAGGTTCGGTGGATGGCTTAGCCGGCGTCAGAGGAGGAACTGTGTTACGTTTCTTTGGCATCAGGCCAGAGGCCGGATCCGACTGGCGTACCTTGGTAGACAAAGAATGGGGACAGTCGGAATGAGAAGAAGCCTTGGCTGGACTTTCAGCCGCTTTGTGGGGCTTGTCAGAGGGGCGTTGGTCGGCATCCGGAGGCTGACGCTGGTCAGACTTGTGCTTTGGCGGCAGGGACGAAGCCCTGGAAGAAGAATACCCCGCGGCCTGTTTAGACTCCCTGGAATTAGCTGAAGCTGATCGGGAGGCGGACTTACCTTTTGCCGCTGAGGAACTTGCGTCCGAGGGCCTTTTAGCCACTGTGGAACCGGAGTCTGAGGGCCTTTTTGCTGCTGCGGAGCTGGAGTCCGAGGGCCTGGTCTTATAGGTTGGAGAGTAGCACTCTTAGAAAGAGAAGCTGAGGCAGGAGGCTTGGGGGAGATAAGCCAGGCCTCATGACCGGAGGAGCCAGAATGACCAGCAGAATAGGAGCTGGAAGACCTGGGTATGAAGGGTGATTGATCCCTGTTCCAGTGGTGGCGCTTCTCCTTTCTGTGTTTTTTCTTGGATGGAGAAGGGGAACATGATTCCCTCCTGGAAGACAACTCTTGCTGCATCTGGGCCAAGGACTGTTGGGCTAGAAAAGCCTGGAGAGATTCTTGTCTCTGAATCCTGGTCCGGCTGTTGAAGGCCTGGCAGTGGGAACAGGCGCCGGTGTCGTGGTCTGGGCCCTCGCAAAAAAGGCAGGCTGAGTGACCGTCTTAAGGGATCTGCTTCCCACAAGAGCACTTATTACGGTGTCCAGTCGGTGGAGTTGACCTATATCGACGAATCACTGAGCGAAACGGAGAAACTTTAGTTCTAAAGCGAATGGAACTAGATAGAGAGCCGAGAAGTAATTAATGCGTGCCGCGGCAGGAAGGAACTGGAGCATGTGGGGACCATCTCCTGCCTTTACACTGGGTGACGTTGAGGGTGGAGCCAACGTTGGGTGGGCGGTCCCATGTCGGTACTGCTGGAGAAAAGAATTGATGAGATCTGCCACCAGGTGGCATCAGTCCTACATGTGTTAACTGCTGCAAGAGCTTCCTCTAGAAGTAAGATCAGTTTGCAGACACACTGCAACTCTACTTAAACTGTTTTTAATAACAGAGTTTAAACCCTGGTGACTACCTAGTCTATAAGCCAGTTTTAAAAAATGATTTAAGCTAAACACGGTTGCATTTACCAGAGTGTACACGCTGCCATGTTTACCCTGTTCTTTGCTGGTCCTCCACTATGCACAGCCCTCCGATGCACAGCACAGCTGCAGGCATCACTCTGTGAGGTTGTAGAGTGTGTATACGATGTAGATTTTAAAACACTTCAAAAACTGGGCAAAGGCAGCAATGTGGCTGCATTAACATGGTAAGAGTAAAATTGTTTTAAAAATTGGCTTAAAACCCACATCGTAAGGGTGCACAGGGCCTAAGGAAGCACATCTGTACCATGGGGAAGAGAGAGAGAGAGAGAGAGAGAGAGAGAGAGATATGCACAGGCCAAGATAAAACACTGGATACACCAGTTAGCCAGTTCTGAGAAGAGAACCCCACTAAGGGGGATGGTGGGAGGGAAGGCAGACCTGATGACTGAGATGCCCTCGAAGATCTACTGTTACGCTAAGTTCTTACATACCTGTTCTGTCTTCTTCAGGGGTATCTCAGTCATCAGGTCACACCATAGGAATGAGTCCCAAGCAGTTACAGGTGCAACAGTCTGGGTGGAAGGCCAACCAAAGCTTAGGACAGGAGGCCTTGCCAAAACCTGCATGGGCTCTAAAAGCAATATCCAGACTGTAGTGCTTGGTGAAAGTATAAATGGTACTCCAAGTGGCAGCAGCACAAATGTCAGTGGCCGAGACCCCTTTGAAACAGGCGACAGGGGTAGCTATGCCCCTTCTGGAATGGGCTTTCACTGCCCCTGGCAACTCTATGCCATGCTTGTTGTAGCAGAACATAATACAGTGTGCCAACCATTTGGACAAACATTGCTTAAAAACTTAAATGCCCTCTCTACCTGGGATGAAAGAAATGAAAAGCTGCTTCGACTTTCTGCATTCGTTGGTTTGGAGCAGATAATACTTCATAATTCTGCACACGTTTAGCGTATGCAGCAGTGCTTCCCCTGGATTGGCACGCTCAGGAAAATAAACTGGTAGGTAGACAGATTGATTCAGGGTAAACTCAGACACCACTTTAAGGAGAAACTTACGATTCATGCCAAAGACACCCAGTCTTTGTGAAAAATCAAATAATGCTCCTCATACCAGAGAGCCTGAAGCTCGGAAATCCTTCGAGCAGAGGTACTTGCAACCAAAAATAATGCTTTCCAAGACAGAAAGCGTAGCTTGCAAGTTGAGGCTGGCTCAAATGGAGACAGGGTCAACTTCTCCAAAACAAAATTCAAATCCCATGCTGGGACAGGGGAAAGGATTGGAGCTTACAGATGCAGGATGCCCCCGAGAAAAGTGTGGGATACGTCTAACTGAGCCACTGTGCGGCCACCCACCGGCTCATGAAAGGCAGAGATAGTACTCCTACCTCAAGGTGCACCTTTTGGCTATCATTCAACACTTTTTTACCTGCAGCCACAGTCCTGCTCTGATCCAGCCACCGCTCCTCCATTCCACCGCCGTCCCTGAAGCTCCGCATGCCCAGCTAGCAGTCACAACTACAACCTGTGAGAGGGGCTCCCCCATAGCCCCCGCGCCCGGTGAGGAACCATTACCGGTACATGCCTTTCAGGCATAGTCGGCCGGTGAAACTGCGGCTATCAAGCTGCCACAGACTTGTGCTGCCATTTTCCCCACCACTTATCTCCCGATGGAAGCACGGGCGTGCAATGACGTCAGTGCACTGACGTGCAGACGTCTTCTGTGCTTCCCCCCTACCAGGCACCCGCACCTCTGCAGTACCTCCGGGCGTCTCCAGGGACCGGCAGAGCGCGGTGTGCATCCACCCCTTCTCCCCAGGACTAGGAGCATGGTCATCGGATGCTCAATCCCAATTCTCCCCTGCCAACCCAGGCTCGTTCCTGAACCCAGGTCACCAACGTGGAGTGAGGTGTGGCGTCCAGCGCCTCAGCACCACCGGGCCGGCCAAGGTAGGAGTACCAGAGGCCTGAGTCCAACAGCGAGATCAGGTAGTCCAGAATCTTTTAAACCAAAGTCATGAGCTCAGTCCAGCAACGTAAATAACTGCTGTCCACACAAGTAATATACTTTTGCAAATATAGCAGTTTACTCACACGCAAAGGAAGAACAAAGCACCTCGACTAGAGGTGGCCACAAACATACTGATGTTTCACCTGATAGGGTTTTGTCAAAGCTCTATCAGGTGAAGCGATCAATATGTTGCCCTGATAACTGTTCTTTCACTCGTGGAGTAAACTGCTATATTTACTAATACAATACTTGTGCAGGAACAGATTATTGTGCTGAGCTGAGATTCGTGTTTAGTTTCGATGATTGCTGCATGTCATGGTGAACCAGGTATCCTGCTGAGCGGCTCTGATCCATTACTAGTCCAGAATCTTGTTCAGCGGACAAGTAAAAGGGTCCATGTGATGCTGGGCAGCACATATAGCAAATCTCTTTCACTTCGTGGCATATGTGGCCCTCGTGGAGGGCTTCCGAGCTGCCATGAGGATGCCCATCACTCTCTGGGACACTCGGATGGAAGGGATAACTCTCGAGATAAACAAGGTAGGGGAATCTCCTGTAAAAAAGAGATTCTGAAAAACTAAATAAAATAAAGTTGTATGCAAAAAAGGCACCAAACTGCGTTGGAGCTTCCAAGGAGACCCATGCGACCAGAGTCGACATCGGGAAAGAACTGAGGAGGGAGCGGGGCCTCTCATGCCTTTATAGGGTTAGTGACGTTGGTATGGGCGGCCCCAGTGTTACTGCTGGGAAATCTTCCATGTGGTTCTTGTTTCACTGACGGTGAAGTTCCTACAGTGTGACCTGACGACTGAAATACCTCCGAAGAAAATCAATAAATGCAACTAATACAAATATGTAAGTGAGCATTATAAATACCAATTATGCAAGGACAAAGATTCTGTTCAAGTAAAATACACTACAATACAAAATTACTGGGGCTGTACCCTTTTAAGAGAACAAAAATGAGCTCCCTACTTCAGAGTCAGCCCATAACAGCAAAGGACAACACCAAATGCATTACAACAGAGACATGGCAGACCTTCATATCAATTACAGCACTTTTAATTACATCATAGACTAGCTTTCCTCAGATGTTTTAATAAGGGCATTGTCCCAGGGGGCCTTCCCTACTGTTTAATCCAATTATTTTATTATTTTACTAAGGCACAGTTACAGTCTGCTCCTCACAAATTTTTTCCTGCTTCCCTTATGCCCGTGTGTGTTGTGTTAGGTAGAGCGGGGTTGGGGGGGAATAGGAAAGGAATATTAATTATTTTTTGTTAAGCAGGTAGCAGGACAAAAACATGAGTATACTCCCAGATGGCCACTACAGGGCTAAAATTAACTAAACTGGTGAAATTAAAAAATAACTGGCACAGCTCACCTCTCAATTGCACAAGGTACACTGAACCCAGCAACTTATGGCCTCTTAGCTTATCCTACAGCTTCTCCTGATATCACTAGGAAATGGGCCATTGCCCTTAACAACATGTTCAGTACATGGTGCACATAAAATGAATCATCACTGTACATTATATCCAAATCTTGGATGGCTTTTGACTAGTGCTAAAAGGTCTTATACCCTTGGTTGCTTTCTTTTCAAAGCCCTGAAAAAAAAATCCAGGCATTCCTGTATGAATTGCTAGGTTCTTCCATTAGCATTTATGGATTCAAGAACTACTAACAGGCTAAATAGGAGAAATCAACAGAGCTAAAAACAAAAACGTAGGGCTGTAGTCTAAGCCCTTACCTTTCATATACTTGTAACCCCTTGTTACCCGGGGTTACTAGAATCCCAGTAAGACCTAGTAGTAGGCAGGGAAGGCAGCTTGTGAAACTCCAGTTAAATGGGTTTCACACTGTCTCACTCCGTTCTCAGCCTCAGCTGAGACTGAGAGATGACATCACCAACAGAACTGTCGCAGCTGCATAAGCCACATTGGAATCTACAGCAGAGGGAGTGAGGTAGAACGTTGGGAGTTTTCAAAGTCAGTCTTTTGTTTACCTTCTCTGGGAGAAGGAGTGAGTGTCCAGTTTCAAGTGGTGGAGACACTGTCCAGGTTTCAGTGCCCCCTCCCTCCGAGAGAGAAAGTAAAGTATCCCATCTTAGATTCAGGGCAATCCCCTAATTTCTGCTAAAGAAAGCTGCCTTTTACAGTTTAGGTTTGTGCTTGAAAAGTGGAAAAAGTTGTACTTCGCCTGTGGGGCACCTGCAACCTAAGGGTGAGTGTTTGCTCTAATATGAGAGGGAAAAAATGTGTTTCTTCAGCCTGGGAAATGTGAAGAAATCTGGGATTTGAACTACTATTTGGGAGGCCTATAGTACTAGGACAAACAAATGGAGTACTGTCAAAAGCTAAAGTGCTGTGTGAATTCAAGTAATATTGTAGAGGGGGTGCGACAGTTCATCCACTGTTTAATCTACATTTCGAAGTTTCAGTTTGTCCAGAGAAATGGCCGGGTATGGGCTGTGGGAGCTGGAGGTGGGAACACCCCCCATCTTTAGTAACCAGGTCCACCTCTACGGTTTCTGCTGTGATTGCTACTTACCTCATGCGCTTGGCCAGTGATGAGGAAGTACCCAGCGATGGTGTAAATGAGAAAATCTCTCTGGGAGTCGCAGACTCTAAGTAATTGAGGAGCCACAACAAGTAAAATGGGTTCATTCTTCCAATGAACACGCCAGTCAAGGGATGCAGGGGAGCCGGGCCAATGGGCTGTGTATCCAAAGCGCGCATGCAAGTCCGGGCTGTGTGCCTGGTGGGTCCAGAGCCTGAAAACAGTAGAAATGGGTTCATTCTTCAAGTATGGACATTGTAGTCTCTAATCTGCATTATCAGTAAGCGTAGCCCTTGAGGGGTCCATCTATGCTTTGTTGTGTTCAGCTAGTTGTGAATAAAAGCCACATTGAAAAATCCAATCCTGGTTCTGGACATTACAGTTGTTGCTTCCTGTGTTTGGATTTACTTGGGTGCCCTGTGCAGAAGTAGCCAAACCTAGGTCCCTTGTGCCAGGTAACCTCATCCTCCCCGAACCCAGGTCCCCACCAGGGATTGCTGCCAGCGCCAACAGCATGCCACCTGTCGATTTGGTAAAAATGTGGGGGGTTACAAAAATGGAGGCATCGCTTTGGATTTGTTCGGGGAGGAAGGTGCTTGGGCAAGGGGGCTAGCGTTTTGGCTATCTGGCAGTGGGTAGCCCAAAAAGCTGAAGCAATTTCCCTAGTGTGTTGCTGTGTGCTGTGAATCTTGTGCTGCTGTTTAAAAAATGCCAACTGTTTACCAAGGAGCTGTAAAGCCAAAGAGTGTGCCCTTGTCCTGCATCAAAATTGTTTATAGCGTTTTTGTCAGCTTTAAAAATGAACTGTGGTAAATAAATGTGTGGAAAACTAGGGGTAGCAACAGAGAAATTATGCCCTGGACGTTTGCAATGCTTTTAAAATTAATTCTGTGAAGGAAAGTGTGGAAGACTAGGGGTAGAAACAGAGAAATTGTGCCCTGGACGTTTGAAATGCTTTTAAAATGAATTCTGTGAAGGAAAGTGTGGAAAACTAGGGGTAGCAACAGAGAAATTATGCCCTGGACATTGGAAATGCTTTCTGTGTAAACAGATAGACTACAGAGTTAATGGCAATGTTACATCGTTAAAATGAGCTCCCGCCGTGCAGTCAGTTGAAGAAAAAAAAAAGTGCATTTTACAGTTTAAATTTGCCTGCTCGACGATTGCCGCGAGGAGAGGAGCCCTCGCGAGGAAGAAGAGGCTCATTTGCATAGCGTCGTGTGGTTGGTCAGGCTGCAATCAGTCCCGCCCCTCAGCCAGCTTTACAGAGACTGCCTCAGCATTCGAGAGGGAGACAGAGTGTAGTGCGTGTACTGGCAGTGGAAGAGCGTCTCGGAGAATTCAAAGCGCTGTAAACATTCAAAAAATACACATTTTAGTTTAAAATCGGGCTCAACCCGCAAATCGATCGTGGAAATAGTGAATTTGGTGGTTAAAACGACGATCGCTAGGACTGCCCACCTGTTTGTATACTGAGGCCTTCAAAAACTGGCTGCAGGCCGTTTTACCCCATCGCAGCAAATTGCTACTGATCACAGTAAGTAAATAACCCAAAAACTGCTCAGTGATTTTCAGTAATGCCATATATAATGTGTGTGCAGCAGTGTAGTCGCTTTGCAAGTAATGACTGTGTGAAGTCCTGCCAGCAAGTGCAAGTCAGTTGCGCCATTGAATGTGTGCATGGAAGTGAAATTAACCTCAGTTTAAAGTCTGCAGCCAGAGAGAGACTGTGGGTTGTAGCAAAATGCAACACTAGTAGAAGCAGGCAATCCTGTGCTGAAACCTGAAGTTTTTAGAGGGACTGTGAATTAAAGTAAATGTTTCCAGCTTGTGAAAAGTCCAAGGAAAATCCTGTAAATGTGTGTGAAGCCAGATCAGAGCAAGTTGTGCAGTTTGAGTAAAAGTTATCAGTAGCTGGTGTAAATCGGGTGCGCAGTGGCTTGACCCAGATTCTAAATGTTGATGCACAGGAGTGCTGCCGCCGCCATTACAGGGTGGGGTAGTAAAGTAAACACAGCAGCAGAGGAGCCATTTTAAAACTACAGAGTGTGTTCATTGAAGTGGGACTTTCAGTTACAATGAACTTTTGTTTATTTTTCTGCAGTTATGGCCTCAGGACCAGCTCGTTACCCGGATCATGCCCGGGTTGCAGTAACAGCAGCAGTAAATAGACAGAAACATTGAAAAGTGGTGCTATGGAGGGCAATTGCCTCCTGATGTGGCGATTCCTAATTATCCAGTGTGTGTATGCCAAATATGCTTGAGTGCTGGAAGGGACGTCTTCATGATTCCTCACTGTGCTGGATGCCTTCAAAAATATGGCTTGTATAAAGCACCTCCAATTTGTTTGGCTCCCACATGGACAAAAATTCAGGAATCTGCAGTTGGCAGCACACAGCACCAGGCGGAGCCTGTGGAGGAAGGTCCCTCGGGGGAGTGTGGCACAAAGCTAGAGGGTGCAGAGTTAAGAGACTGAACCTGAAGTTGAAGTTTTGGATGCTGGATCTCAGAAAGAAAGTTTGGATAAAGCATCAATAGACCCTGGGCGGGGACTAGCCCAAGTCTCTTGGATGAAGATGAGATCTCGGAGGCCTTTGAATGGGAGGTGTCGACCTCCGCGCCTAGTGATGAATGGATAGTCTCAGGGGTGAGAACGACTGCTCACTCCTGGGCTCAGATCCTCAGTGAAGAGAAGATGAGGGAACCTATGTGGCCTTGTAGAAAGGAACGGGTACACAGCCTCAAGATCCTGCCTCGGAGGAATGTGTTGAAGAAGGTGGTGATGCCACTGCCCTGGCTTTACAGGAGGAACAAGTCAGGGATCCGTTTCTAATTTCCTTGAGGATGCGAAGCTGGCAGAACCAGGACTGGCCACCCCCAAGCCAGGCCAGCGGTCTCAGATTGACCAAAGCAAGTAAAGAGGAGAGACTTGTTCGTAGGAAGGCAAATGAGATCTATGGTATGACCTTTCCTACCTTTCCTCGAAAAGTCTGGGAGGAGATTGAGAACTGCAGGAAATCCTGGATCTGGGATGAAGCAATGAAAAGTGTGCATCCTGGGGCCAACCAGCATGTAAAGAATAGACTGTTCCATGAAAAGTATACCCAGTGGAAGAGAGGCAGGACACTGTTTATGGACAGAGTGAGAATAGTGGACGGAGAGGGACGTGAAATCTCCCACTGTGTGAGTTATGTGCACCCAGACAGGGTAATAATTCAAGCCCCTGACCCCCGGTACTATTGGCCTCAGTGCAAGGACCTCCCAGCAATTAAACCCGTGCCTACAAAATGGAGAGCCGAGCAGTGGTAGTCAATACTGCCACACCAGACTGTGAAGTGCCCTTATTGATCTGCCAATATGAATAACCAAGGACTCAGGTGCTCCACATCCATCAGTCTACAGTGTACTGTCCTGTCCCGCAACCATCCACTGGCCCACCAGATGACTTCAGATCCAGAGAGGACACCAGCCCAGCTGTTTCCTGTTCATCGCCTGGTAATCGGATGACATCGGACCAGCTGTTTTCTTTTTGTTCCTGTTCTAAGGTTCCGTCTCCAGAGATGACATCAGCCCAGCTGTTTCCAGATGTGCCCTCCTGTGGTTCCCAGAAGATGTCCACCCAGCTGTATCAGAAGAAATGCTGCCAGGGAGAGTCTTCGGCAGGGTGCAGATTCGTGCAGATTCTTGTACTACAAATGGCTGGTAAGTCCGAAACTTTCCTATCTTTATGACATTGCAATACACAACCTACACTACAGACTTCAAAAATGTGTGAACTGTCCGCAAAGACTCTCCCCTTCGGGACTTTGGCCTGTTAGAACTGTGCTTCACCAGGCTCCAGCCCAGGAGAGACTCTTTATTGGACTAGCCTTCGGGCCTTGTGGTCACTAGTTGGGACTTTTAGGGCACTCCATCCCCCCAAATGTGTATTGTAAATAATGTCATTGTTGCATTCTAATGTAAATACTGTTTTTCTACCTTTTTCTAAAAAATCTTTTTGGGATTGTTCAGTGTTTTGTATGGTAAGGGTTTTAGGTAGACTGTGTATGCAGATTAGGAGTGTGTTTCGTCTTTCTTTTTCTTACAGGTGTTCCTGGGAAGACAGAAGAGAAGACAAGAAGAGGAGGAGGGGTTCATTGGAGTTCCTCGTCAGTGCTTTATTGTGTAGAAATTTAAAGTACTGTGGTGTTATTGTTATGGTGGTTACTGTATTAACCCTTTCCTTCCACAGGTGTGGTTGTGGGGGTAGGGATAGGGAGGAGGCAGTAATTGGTATTTTAATGGTGTGGTTGCAGGTTGCCCAAGGTCAGGGAGGTCCCCGGGTTTTTTTTGTTTTGGGAATATTATGTTAGAGGCAGATAGTTTTTCCCTAGAGGGTTAGGGGGGATGGACAGGCTGTGGCCCTGACCTGCAGTAGGGACCGCAGTGCTGATCTATCAGGGCTATGCTCTGGATGGTTCTACCAGAGCCACTGGGTGTCTATAGTAAGTGGATAGTGTAGAGGCTGATATGTCAGCTATAGGCCTCTAGGCCCTTAGTGTTGTCTGCCTGTGCTTGCACATGGTAGGAGGGGGCCTGATCACCCCCCTCTGCAGGTAGCACATGGGGTGGGATGGCCTAAGGCTGGGTGCATAATGACTGGGGACAGTCATTTTCCTGACCAAAGCGAGTGTAACCCCTTGTTACCCAGGGTTACTAGAATCCCAGTAAGACCTAGCGAGTAGGAGGCAGCTTGTGAAACTCCAGTTAAATGGGTTTCACACTGTTTCACTCTGTTCTCAGTCTCAGCTGAGACTGAGAGATGACATCACCAATAGAACTGTCGCAGCTGCATAAGCCACACTGGAATCTGCAGCAGAGGGAGTGAGATGGAACGCTGGGAGTTTTCAAAGTCAGTCTTTTGTTTACCTTACGTGGGAGGAGTGAGTGTCCAGTTTCAAGTGGTGGAGACCGCTGTCCAGGTCTCAGTGCCCCCCTCCCTCCAAGGGGGGGGGGAAGAGAGAAAGTAAAGTATCCCATGTAGATTCCAGGGCAATCCCCTAATTTCTGCTAAAGAGAGAAAGCTGCCTTTTACAGTTTCGGTTTGTGCTTGAAAAGTGGAAGAAGTTGTACTTCGCCTGTGGGGCACCTGCAACGAAAGGGCGAGTGTTTGCTCTAATATGAGAGGGAAAAAATGTGTTTCTTCAGCCTGGGAAATGTGAAGAAATCTGGGATTTGAACTACTATTTGGGAGGCCTATAGTACTAGGACAAACAAATGGAGTAGTGTCAAAAGCTAAAGTGCTGTGTGAATATTGTAGAGGGGGTGCGACAGTTCATCCACCGTTTAATCTACATTCCGAAGTTTCAGTTTGTCCAGAGAAATGGCCGGGTATGGGCTGTGGGAGCTGGAGGTGGGAACACCCCCCATCTTTAGTAACCAGGTCCACCTCTACGGATTTCTGCTGTGATTGCTACTTACCTCATGCGCTTGGCCAGTGATGAGGGAAGTACCCAGACGTGGGTCGCAAATAGGAAAATCTCTCTAGGAGTCGCAGACTCTAAGTGGTGTGGGAAGCCACAACATGGGTAAAGAATTCTCTTTGTGAGATGGGAGTCAGAAGAAGTAAGAAGGAAATCTCTCTAGGGCTCGCAGACTCTAAGTGGTGTGGGGAGCCACAACAAGTAAAATGGGTTCATTCTTCCAATGAACCGCCAGTCAAGTGGCCAGCAGGGGAGCTGGGCCAGTCGGGCTGTGTATCCAAAGCGCATGCAAGTCCGGGCTGTGTGCCTGGTGGGTCCAGAGCCTGAAAACAGTAGAAATGGGTTCACTCATTAAGTGGACCGCCTTGTAGTCTCTAATCTGCATTATCAGTAAACGTAGCCCCTTGGGGGTCCATCTATGCTTTGTTGTGTTCAGCTAGTTGTGAATAAAAGCCACACTGAAAATCCCAATCCTGGTTCTGGACATTACAGTTATTGCTTCCTGTGTTTGGATTTACTTGGGTGCCCCTGTGCAGAGTTGCCAAACCTAGGTCCCCTTGTGCCAGGTAACCTCATCCTCCCCGAACCCAGGTCCCCACCAGGTATTGCTGCCAGCGCCAACAGCATGCCACCTGTCGTTTTGGTAAAAAGACAGGGGTGGGAGTTACATACTGTACTTAGTTTTGTCCATAAAATCATTCTAACAGCATTTCGGCATGTTTTAGCTCTGTGGGGGACCCTAGAAACTTCTGGGCACACATAAAATCTTTCCTTGGTGTCACTCAGACAAAAGCCACTGGTGACATGATACTGAATGGGGTTCACTGCAACAACTCGAATACCATAGCCGACTCCTTCAATCGCATGTTCACGGACCTATCTCAGTACACCTCTTCCTTCGTGGCACCTCCAGCAAGTGCACAGTCTTCCTCCATACCTGCTTCATCTGTACTTGTCCCCTCTAACAGGCGGTGCACCACACCCTCATTTCTCTTCAAGAAAGTCCTGAGGTCTGATGTCCTGAAGTTACTTCTGACCATCTCTGACACTACTAGCTCCGGCTCAGATACCCTTGAACAGAGACTTCTGAAACTAACTGCACCTTTGATCGCCTCCCCTCTTGCAAAAATATTTACGCTGTCTCTTGCTTCCAGTGTGGTGCTGAACCTATGGAAAATCGCCCGTGTCACACTGGTCAATAAAAAAGGGGACCCTGCTGAGATTACCAACTACAGACCCATAGTCATCCTCTCAGTCTTAAGCAAAATTCTCGAGAAACTAATCGCAAACTAAACTACAGACTACCTTGCCAAATACAACCTTCTCTCTGGCACACAGCACGGCTTTAGAAAGGGTCATAGCACATCGACTGCGGCCATCAAATTTACAACTGATGTGCTCTCTGATACGGATTCTGGTTTACTAATGGGAGCAATGTTTATTGACCTCACTAAAGCCTTTGATCTTGTTGATCACCCCCTACTTCTCTCTACTCTCAGAAATCTGAATTTCTCTGTCCCTGTAGTAGAATCGTTCAGTAGCTACTTGTCTGACAGATCACAAGTTGTGAAATTCAGCTCCTCTCTATCCGCCACAACTGTCAAACACAGGGGTCCCTCAAGGCTCTATCCTTGGCCCCCTTCTTTTCTTACTATTTATTAATAATACAGCTGATGGTCTTTGCTCCTGCTCATCCATCTTGTATGCGGATAATCTCGTCCTTTTTTTCCAGCTCAGACAGTGTCTCCAACATAAATGCTTCCCTCTCTTCTGACTTTAATAATGTACAATCCTGGCTAACTGCCCATAAACTTGTACTAAATGTAAAGAAAACACAAGCCATGTTATTTGGCTCAGTCCCTAAGCTCAGGGGTTGTCAAACATCCCTGGCAGTTCTTGACTCATGGGGCACAAATTGAGAATGTTTCATCCTTCAAATACTTAGGAGTTCTCCTGGGTCAATCACTTGATTTCAATCTACATATTCAATCCATTAGTAAATCAGTGAATGTTAAACTAGGGGTAGCCTATAAAACCAGCTATATACTAACCCCCTCAGCCAAGCTGGCTATTGCCAATGGTATCCTTCTCCCTGCTCTCACTTATGGTGTTCCAATGTTTGCTTCTGCATCTAAAACTACCCTCCACAAATGGGACGTAGCCTACAACAATATATCCAGATACACCTCGTCACCATGGCTCAAGCATCACTGTAATCTTTATAGTGATTTGGGCTGGCTCTCCCCTCCTGCATGCCGACAATACTACCTAAGCTCTCTTGTAAACTTGGTAAATAGAAATAAACCGCTGCTCTCACTGGTGGCGTTGCTTACACCCCCATCCTCCTCCCATGGGCTCCGCTCAGCTGGTAAGGACCTACTTACCATGCCCAGATGCTGGACATCCATAGGCTCCAGAGCTTTCAACAATGCGGCCCCTAGGCTCTGGAACACCTTTCCATTAGCTCTTTAACAGGTCCCATCCCACATTAGTTTTAAAAGTGGTCTGCGACGGTACCTGTCTTCAGTAGACCAATGTGCTTGTTTTGACCCCACCTAGCTCTGCTTTGCCTACACTAACTTTTCTCTGTTAAAATCATAGCACCTTCCGGACCCTACCAAATTTCCCCTCTGCCCACGTGTACTTTCTCTCGTTCCCTACTCTCTCTTCCCTCCCTTTCAATATCCCACCTCTATCTACTGGATACTTCTGCACTTACTCTACCTCCCTAGGTTGCGTCCTTCTTCTCTCTGTTTCAGCTATTGGGCCCCAGTTGGACAGCCCTCTCTCTCTCTCTCTTAGTCTTTCCTTTTCTCTACACTGCTATAACCTATTCTCTCTATATACCAGCTGCCATGGTTTGAACTATTGTTTTGCTTGCTTACTTGAATGTAGGTGACCCCTTTGCAGCATGTAATAGCTTACACTGCCATATGCTGCTTTCATTGTAAATTTCCACTAAGTTTTGTACTCAAACTGTTTGGTTTCATTGCTACCTGCTGCTCACCCATTATGGACTGTACAATGTTCTAATCTTTCACATATGTTATTTTGTCTTTATGTATTATTTTCCACTGTTAGCTACACCTGTTATTATGTAATGTTTTGCACTGATGTAATGTAATTGTCTGACTATCTAACTAGTAGTAGATCAGGGAGGGGCTGTGGACATGGCCTACCTAGACTTTAGCAAGGCATTTGACACAGTCCCACACAAAAGATTAATATACAAGTTAGCCAGTCTGGGAGTGGGTCCCAAAATGACAGCCTGGGTAAAGAATTGGCTGGAGAATAGGACACAGAGAGTAATAGTAAATGGAGTCCACTCAGAAGAAAGGAGGGTTACTAGTGGGGTACCACAGGGTTCAGTATTAGGACGTCCTCTTCAATGTCTTTATAAGCGTACATTGCAGAAGGACTGGAAGAAAAGTATGTCTCTTTGCAGATGACACTAAGATCTGCAACAGAGTTGATGCACAGGGTGGGATGGAAAGGATGGGAAGGACTTGCAAGGTTAGAGGAATGGTCAAATGTATGGCAGCTTAGATTCAATGCTAAGAAGTAAGGTAATGCACCTGGGAAACAAAACCCAGGGAAGAGTACACAATGGGGGTGAGACACTAACAACAAAATGGAAAGGACTTGGGGTAGTCATATCAGATGACCTAAAGATGGGCAAGCAATGTGAGAGGGCACCAAGGAGGGCTGGGGGGATACTGGGATGCATAGGGAGAGGCATCACCAGTAGAAAACAGGAAGTTATTATCCCTCTGTACAGACAGCTGGTGAGACCCCATCTGGAGTACTGTGTGCAGTTCTGGAGACCCAATCTCCGCAAAGACACAGACAGGATGGAAGCTGTCCAGAGGAGGGCAACTAAAATGGTGCAGGGTCTGCACCGGAAGTCATATGAAGAGAGACTTAAGGAGCTTAATATGTATAGCCTTGAGGAAAGGAGGGAGAGGGGGGACATGATAGAAACTTTAAAGTACCTCAAGGGAATCAACAAAGTCCAAGAGGGTAGCATCTTTCAAAAAAAGAGGTGTGCAAGAACAAGAGGGCACAATTTGAAGATAGAGGGGATGGCTCAAAGGTAATTTAAGGAAGTATTTTTTCACAGAGAGGGTTGTGGATGCATGGAATGGCCTTCCGGAGGAGGTTGTGAAGTCAAAATCAGTGGTGGAATTCAAGCATGCATGGGATAGTCATAAGGCAATTCTGGGGGTGGGGGTAGGAAGAAGTAGGCTGCTGGTTAATTAGGATCTGCAGCCTATCCAGTAGGTAGGGAAATGGGCAGACTGGGTGGGCCAAGCGGTCCCTATCTGCCGTCAAATTCTATGTTTCTATGTTTCTATCTGTTGTACTCTCCTGGGTCATGCATGAAAATAGTCATTCTATGGCTAGTGCACTTACCCAGTTAACAAAAACTAAATAAATAAATAAAAAAATGTAAAATCGTCTACTCTTTCAAAACGCCAGCTCTGGTAACAGCCTAAGATGACTGAGCCGTGTTTGTGTGGTGATGTAACTGGAGTGACAACACTCCAGAGTGACACCAGAATTTGTATAGGGACCTGGTAAATATATTTCTTTTAACACCCTTGGATTGCATACATGGGTCAAACCCATTACAGTGCATGTGTGATACCCCGACGCTAGGCCAGGGGTGGTGTGAGTGGTGCCATCCGGGCCAAGTCGATGTGTGCGCCTCCATGCGCACGTTCCATCCTTGCACTGGAATGCTAGGGAGTTAGGGGTACCCAACGAAGAAAATGGAAAAAAAGGAGAACCGGTGCAGGCACATGAAGCCCCTGATATGGACAGGGCTGAAGGAGTCCCCTCGCGGGAGGAGACCGAAGCCAGCCTGCTCCGATGCCCTAAGGAAGAAAATGTATATGGGGAAAAAAAAATGTGAGGGGAAAGGCGACCCCCTACAACCAACCCTGGAGGTAAAGGTGGTTGGGGGTTGTACAAGGAGTCAGGCGGAGCTGGATGTGGTGGCTCCACCTGTGCCACCACCTCCAGGGGCTTTTGAGTGGGCACCTGGGGTGGTGTTGGGGGTGGGCAAGGCTCCTGCTCTTTTGCCCCTACCCTGCTGTCTGGTTGCTGGGCAGTGCCTGGCACCAGCTGGATGAAAATGGACCCTGCACCTACCACTTGACTGGGTATGGTAAAGGGAACACACCGACTTCAGGGTTCTGCCTGAAGCCTGAAGGTTGGAAAGGATGTCCTGGACATCAGAACCAAACAGTTTATGTCCTTTGAAAGGGGCATTAAGAACAGACAGTTGTACATCACTTGCAAACGCTGCCACCTCGAGTCATGAGTACCTCCTGAGAGAGATGCCAGAGGCAGCAGCCCTGGCAGAGGCATCTGAGACATTATAAGCTGTGCGAAGGAGATGTTTGCCTACATCGGCCCCAGCAGTAACAGCCTTAACAGAAGGCTCGGGTCATGACTGAAAATGGTCTCTGGGACCAGTGCCCCCACCTGGTTATCAAATACATACATACATACATACATACAGATGCTCTTGTTTGGGGGTGCCCTTTGGCAAGACTTGTGCAGCTGCTTTGGCCTTCCTCCAGAGGCTGTTTTGGTACTTTATCATATAGGCCTGGTAGATGGCTATATGAAGGCTCACTGAAGAAGCAGCAGCAAAGGTCCTTTTTCTGGGAACTCGGGAACGAGAGGTCCGGGGTGGCTGAACAGGAGTGGTGGGGCAAGGAGACACCCTAGGGCGAAATGGAGACTGGAGAGGGGTCTTCCCTGTCTGGTCCCCACACCCAAGGGCTCCACCTTAGTTGAGCAGGTGATGCGAGCTGCTTCAGAGTCCCATCCAACCTGGGCAGTGTTGTGCAATGCCAGGTCCATTAGGAACAAGATGGCAGTGATTGTTGATCTTGTCAGGTCATTGGACCTGGCTTGCATCACCGAGACCTGGCTGGATGAAAATACTGGTCCAATTTTGGAGGCGGCGGTTCCGGATGGGTTTTTGGTGATACACTGCCTGAGGTTGGATCGTAGGGGCGAGGGTGTTGCCATATGTTTTAAAATGCATTTTGGCCTGGTAGATGAGCCAGTGGGGGAGACCTGATCCTTTGAGTGTCTCTTGGGCACAGGTATAGGGTGCAAAATTCTTCTCATCAAACGTCCACCTGGAGATAGGATCGGACTTCATTATAGATACAGTATTGGAGTCTCCCAGAGTGATGGTGCTGGGTGACTTCAATGCCTGGATCGATGACGAACTCTTGCGCTTTGGACAAGATTTCCTTCAACTGATGTATTCATTGGGCTTCATACAGGTCGTTTCCTCTGTGACCCATAGTTTGGGTCACTCATTGGACCTTGTCTTCCTACTGGGTATGGAGAGCGCTGGCCTGGTGGTGGAACTGGTCGGATGGTCTGACCATTGCAGTATCGGGTTCAATATCCAGGCACCCCCTATAAGCCTGCCCTTGTGGAGATGGTCCAGTACCGCCCATTAAGGAGTTTGACCCCAGAAGGTCGGATGGCGGTACTGGACTTATCAGGGTTTCCATGTGCAAGCTTGGATCCAGAGCACCTACTTCAGGCCTATAATAAGGCCGTCGTGGCAGCTCTGGATTCCATTGCTCCAGTCCATGTTCACACACACTCCACTCTCCCCCACGCCACATGGTTTGATGGGACCTTGAGGGAGATGAGGAGGGTTGGGCGAAGGCTGGAGCGCTGCTGGCGGAAATCTGGCCTAGACTGCCGACAAGCTTAGATTTATGGCACATTATGATGACCATCAATCTATAATTTCACATAAGAAGGCAGAGCTTCTGTTCGGTGAGGTTACGGCTGCATGGAACCGACTGGCTCGGCTCTACAGAACTGTGGACAGACTGTGCAATCCAGCCTGTCTGCAGTTATGGAGAGCTTTGCAACAGGGGAAGTTTGACAAGTTTGCTCACTTCTTTGCAGATACGATTGCCATCAAGTCAGAGATTTGCTTAGCTCGCTCCAGTGGGAGCCGCGGTGATCGGCGCGAGGTTGCAGCACCTCGGGCTGTTTGGTCGGCTTCTGACCAGGTGGCAATCATGGATGTCATGATGGTCATCCAGAATATGTGGCCGATCTACTGTGGTTTGGATCTGGGTCCAACGCGTCTCCTCGTGGGATGTGTTGTGGTCATCATCTTGCTGTGGCGCTCTGCCCCTACTTCTGGTTACCTGTATAATATTATTATTATAAATAAATGGCCTGTGTATGAAATGTCAGTGTGTGAGAGATTTGGCCTTTAAATTACAAGGTCAGCAGCAGAAAATTACAGGATGTATTACACTGACCAGGAGATCCCTGTAATGTAAGACCTCCTTAAAGAAATGGCATTTTATTACCTTTTTATGACCTGCCTAGGCTTTTGAAGTGAAACTAAATCTAAAGTTTATGACGTCAGGAAAGAAAAGGTAATTTGGCTGTTCCTATCAAGTTTAACACCTAAATGACAAATGCTGGGAATGCTAAGATCAAAGTGAAATGTTTAATTAAAGGATGTCATATTTAGGATTTTTTTTTTTAATGGTGTTCCATTAATTAAAGATACCTCCTGGTAGAAAGTATGTCAGAATTAATTCTGAGGGAGGGTCTAGCTGACCTCATCCAAAAGGGGGTGGGGGAAGACAGATAAAAAACATGTAACACTGTACATTAAGATACATCTTGGGCTCTTGAGAAACAAAGATCTTTCTAACTTAAACTGCACTTACAGAGGTAATACATTAGATAGCAAAGATCTAAATGTATTGTGGTAGGAGTTTTGTTCTGTAGTTTTCCCTTTTTTATATGTGATTGTGATGCTCTTTGATATTTATTCTGTACTTCACCTTACTGTTTTTATCAATTTTTAGTAAACACTTTCTTTAGGATACTGCCTGGGTCTCCTCAGTCATTTTTTTTGCATGTTATTGCTAAACTGATATTAACTCTGACAACTATTCAAAGGCTCGATGGTGTTACTGAGCTTGGGGGAAAAAAGGTAAGAATATACCTAAGGTCTCCTACAGAGTTTTAAGGGTTCATTTTGAGATACCTGGTTAGGTGCCCTCCCCCCAGAACTTGAGGCTAACAGGTGATCGGACCCAAAACGCACAGGAGGGTTACCCTGTCTGTTACCTGTTCACACTATTGTGCTCGGAGGTTGGCACTGTGGGAGCAGAGGGCCTGACTTGCGGAGTGCATCTGTGAGACATTTGGTAGTAGCGGTGGGATGAAATATTGGTAACACAAGCTTGAACAGTTCAGTGTATCAGCTTAATACTGTATAGCTCACTTGCAAAACAAGGCAGTGATTTATTTTTAAAAGAAACACAACTATATAATTTGCTTACAGTCAAAGTTCCTACCTGTTTTACTTTTTTTTTTCCAAATGCAAGTTAGAGTAGCCGTAGTTAGGGAAGAAGATGGCTTCCAACTACAGTGAGTACACTGCAGGCTACCTGAAGCAGTTGTGCAAAGAGAGAGGAGTCATGCACGAGGAGAGAGCCAACAAGCAGAACTTCGTGGATGCTCTGATAGCAGCTAATGCACAGTGTCGAGTCACAGTCCATGACTGTAAAGTACAGAACCTTGGTTGTGGAAGGGCCAGTGGCCAGTGCAGCGTCCAGATCGAGTGAGGAAGACAGCAGGGCAAGTGCAAGCCAAGGGCCACAGCAACAGGGGAAGATCACCAGCATTCTGGAGCGAGAAGCAATCAGGCTGCAGACTGAGTTACGGAGGATGGAGCTGGAGTTCCAGAGAGAAGAGAGTCGAGAGTAGTGAGCCGCAGAGAAGAGGGAGCGAGAACAGCGAGCCGCAGAGGAGAACAGGGAGCGAGAACAGTGAGCTATAGAGGAGAAGGAGGAGGAGCGTGAACAGTGAGAGGCTGACTGTGAAGAGCGTGAGCGCCAGAGGCAACATGAACTAAAGAAGCTATGACTCCAACCACCAGCACCAGAGCACGTAAGTGGCCTGGGTTTAACTAAAACTACAGGACTAAGTTACAAATTAAATTTCTAATTGATAGCTGACTTTAAAGAGGGGGAGAATATGGATGCCTTTTAAAATTCCTTTGAAAAAGTTTGTATTCAGGCAAATATTTCTAGAGGGTCCTGGAGCTTCAAGCTATCCCCGCTACTTACCGGGAAAGCTCAGGATGCACTGGGTCAAATGGACAATGAGGACAGTAATGATTACAGCAAACTGAAAGCTGCACTTTAAAAAAAAAAAAGTATGATTTAACTGCAGAAGCATACAGAGCTAAATTCTGTAAGCTCTGGAGAAGCCCTGACATGAACTACAAGGAGCTACCCACGAAACAACATTGTTTTTTAAAACGTTGGTGGGAAGGAATTGAAGCAAATTCTGTAGACAAAATTGAAAATGGTATATTGTTAGAGCAGTTTTTTGGGGCATGCCCAGCAGAGCTGAAAACCTGGCTGGAGGACTGAGATCCCAAAACAGTGCAAGAAGCTGCTGAAGTCTCGGACTGATATGCCAAGAGCAGACCTGCTCTGAGAGTGAATGGGGCGGGCATGGCATTACAGAAAGGGAAAAGAGAACCTTCAGGGCAGCTAAAACCCTCACTGCCTCCACCGAGACCAGTTAGCTCCAGGTTTCAAAGAAAAGATTTTTCGGAGAAAAGAAATGAATGTTGGGTTTGCAAAGAAACTGGGCATATTGCCAGACAGTGTCCCACAAGGACGAGCAATACGCAAGGTGGTGCTAGGAAAGAAGTGGGTTGTTTGTGTGTCCCTGGAAGCATGCCTGTGAGCATGAGGGAACACATGCACCCAGTCACTGTGAATGGTGTACAGACACAAGGGTTAAGAGACACAGGGGCATCCCTGACATTGGTAAAAGGAGATCTGGCAGAGCCTGGTCAGCTTATACCCAATAAATTTGCAACTGTACAAGGGTTCACTGGGGAAGAGAAAACATTGCCACTCACTAGCGTTCTCCAAGACTGGGGTGATACAGGGGGAACTGTGCAACAAATGGCTGTAGCCAAAACTTTAGCAGTTGATGTCATCCTTGGCAACAATCTCAAACAGGGGATGGTGTGTGCAGTTAACCATAGCCAAGTGGCAAGGGAAAACTGTAGTTCCCTGGACCCCGTAGAAGCCACTGTGGAAACCACTGGGAGGCTGGTTCCCCAGCCTGCGTCTCCTGCTATGGAGACTAATGAAAGGGGGAGTAGAAAATTCCCCAGTAGCAGTTAACCAAACAGCTACGGAGGGTTAACCCAAAGAAGGAGGAGTGACCCATTGTCAGAGGGTTAGGGATGGCAGTGATCCTGAGTGCCCTGACGTTAGAGCTAGGGACCCCAGTTTAGATACTGAAGGGGACCTGTCCCATGCCTTGGCAATGTGTAAGGAGTTTGCAGCTGCTCAGAAAAGTGACCGTAGTCTCGAGAAGCTGAGGGCTTGGGCAGACTCTGACGGAGCACGGGGAGGTGAAGGAAAACAAAGTTTATTGGGACAATGGACTGATGTATACGAAGGATGCTAAGACAGAGGGAGGAGTGATAGGCAGGCAGCTTGTCATTTCCAAGGGATACCGTGAGCAGTTGCTCAAGATTGCACACGATATTCCCATGGCTGGTCACCTGGGAATCACGTGCACTATGCAGCGATTGGCCCAGAATTTCTATTGGCCCAACTTCACCCAGCAGGTGAAGGACTATTGCAGATCTTGTCACCGGTGTCAAGAAATAGGGAAGGCAGGTAAGAAAATCCAAGCTACCCTAACTCTATTGCCCATAGTGGAGGAGCCATTCCAGAGGGTGAGAATGGGTATTGTGGGGCCATTAAATACCCCCAGCTCCTCTGGGAAGAAGTTCATCCTGACTGTGGTGGATTATGCCACCCAGTACCCTGAGGCAGTTGCCCTATCCTCTCTGAGGACAAAGTGGCAGATGCCTTACTTGGGATTTTCTCCTGTGTTGGGTTTCTGCAGGAGGTCATCACCGATTGAGGGGGTTCCTTCATATCGGACCTGATGAAATGTTTGTGGAAGAAGTGTGGGGTGGTGCAGAGATGCACTACATCTTATCACCCAAAAGCCAATGGGCTTGTGGAAATATTTAACGGTACCCTAAAGTCAATGCTCCAAGCATTTGCTGAACAGCATGGGAGGGACTGGGAGAAGTACCTTCCCCACCTGTTGTTTGCGTATAGGGAGGTGCCCCAAGAGTCAACAGGGTTTTCCCCCTTCATGCTCTTATATGGACGCTCGGGTACAGGGGCCCCTAGATTTGATCCGGGAGGACTGGGAAGGCAAGCGTGCCACCCAGGGAACTCCCATAGTGGATTATGTCCTTAGATTAAGGGAAAGGCTGAAGGAGTTATGGGGACAGCCCAGAGCAAACTGGCAGCTGCCCAACAGAAACAAAAAGTGTGGTACGACCACAGAGCCAGAGCTCGCTCGTACATGGTGGGTCAGGAAGTCATGGTCCTCATCTTGGTCCGGAAGGACAAGGTTCCGGCTGAGTGGGCAGGACCATACAAAGTAGTCAGAAAGGTAAATGATGTGAACTATATCATAGAGTCACCTGACAGAAGACATACAGAAAGAATGCACCATGTCAACATGATGAAGCCATATGCTAATAGGGCTGACACGGTGTTTGCAGTGTGTAGCATTGGGGAGGGGACAGATGAAGGAGACCCCCTTATGGACTTGCTGGAAGAAAGCAAGCAAGAGTCCTCTGTGGAGGCAGTTAAACTGTCACTCCAGCTGGCCCCGAACAAGATCCAGGAAGTAAGGGAGGCTTTAGCATACTTTGCTCCACTGTTTAGTGCCAAGCCTGGACTAAACCCCTTAGTGACGCACGATGTGGAGACAGAGACACAGGCGCCCAAATGGTGGACAACATATGGGGTGTCAGAGGCTGTCCAAGAGGACATTAGGAGGGAGGTGGAGGACATGTTGGATTTAGGGGTAATCCAGAAATCCCACAGCCCCTGGGCCTCACCCGTAGTCCTTGTGCCCAAGCCAGATGGCTCTACTCATTTTTGTGTGGACTATTGTGGACTGAATGCAGTCATGAAGTCCGATGCCCACCCGATGCCCCGGACGGACAAACTCCTGGACAAGCTGGAAGGGGCGACCTACCTTACGACTACTGACCTGACAAAGGGGTACTGGCAGGTAGAGTTAACTGACAGAGTTAGGGAGAAGTCGGCCTTCATCACTCAGATAGGGTTAATTTTAATTTAAAGTAATGCCTTTCGGAATGAAGAATGCCCCGGCCACTTTACAAAGGTTGGTGAACCAGGTGTTATATGGTGCTGAGGAGTACGCTGTGGCGTACCTGGATGACACTGCCATCTTTAGTGCCAACTGGGAGGAACACCTGTCCCACCTTAGGGAAGTGCTGGGCAGGATACAGAGGGCTGGGCTCACTGTCAAAGCTGAGAAGTGCCAGGTGGCCATGGCTGAAGTGGCATACCTCTGGCATGTTGTAGGCTGGGGACAGCTCCATCCTAACCAAGAAAAAAGAGAGGTGCAAGGCATGGCCCAGACCAGAAAAGCAGAAGCAGATCAGGAGTTTTCTAGGGACAGCAGGGTACTATAGGAAATTTGTACCCAATTACAGTGCCCTGGCTGATCCCCTATCTGACCTGGTAAAGAAAAGGATGCCTAAGAAAATTACCTGGGAACCAGCCTGTGAAAAAGCCTTTACCAGACTGAAGGAGGCACTGTGCAGTGCTCCTGTGTTGACAAGTCCTGACTATAGCAGACCCTTTCTAGTCCAGGCTGACGCCTCAGATGTGGGTACTGAGGCAGTGCTGAGTCAGACATCCAACCAAGGAAAAGATCACCCCATCGTGTACCTAAGTAAAAAGTTATTTCCCAGGGAGCAGGCATACTCTACTGTGGAAAAAGAGTGTCTTGACATAGTGTGGGCCCTAAAGAAGTTAGAGCCATACTTATACGGGCAGCATTTCGAGGTACAAACTGACCACAACCCCCTGGTTTGGCTGACACAAATGGGAAAAACCTAATGGTAGACTATTAAGATGGAGTCTTGCCTTGCAAGGGTATGACATGATGATCTTACATATGGCTGGAGCAACCAATCAGAATGCAGATGGCTTGTCGCATCTATATGAGGAATGAACTGACTTGTGGAGTTCATCTCATGCAGGGGATAAGCCCCCAAATTCAGTCTAGTTGGGAAGGAGTGTGACGCTTTGCCCCTGCTTCTGGTTACCTGTATAATATTATTATTATAAATAAATGGTCTGGGTATGAAATGTCAGTGTGTGAGAGATTTGGCCTTTAAATTACAAGGTCAGCAGCTGAAAATCACAGGATGTATTACACTGACCAGGAGATCCCTGTAATTTAAGACTTCCTTAAAGAAATGGCATTACCTATTTTATTACCTTTTTATGACCTGCCTAGGCTTTTGTACTGAAACTAAATCTAAAGTTAATGCTGTCAGGAAAGAAAGGGTAATGTGGCTGTTCTTATCAAGTTTAACACCTAAATGATAAATGCTGGGATTGCTAGCATCAAAGTGAAATGTTTAATTAAAGGATGTCATATTTATGAAATATTTTTTTCTTCTGATGTTCCATTAATTAAAGATACCTCCTGGTAGAAAGTATGTTAGAATTAATTCTAACGAAGGGTCTAACTGACCTCATCCACAAGGGGTGGGGAAGACAGAGAAAAAACATGTAACGTTGTACATGAAGATACATCATCTTGGGCTGTTGAGAAACAAAGATCTCTCTAACTTAAAACGCACTTACAGAGGTAATACATTAGATAGCAAAGATCTAAATGTATTGTGGTAGGAGTTTTGTTCTGTAGTTTTCCTTTTTTTTTTCTTTTATGTGATTGTGATGCTCTTTTATATTTGTTCTGTATTTTACCTTACTGTTTTTTTTATCAATTTTAAGTAAACATTTTCTTTAAGATACTGCCTGGGTCTCCTCAGTCATTTTTTTGCATGTTATTGCTGAACTGATATTAAGTCTGACAACTGTTCAAGGGCTTGATGGTGTTACTGAGCTTGGGAAAAAGGTAAGAATATACCCAAGGTATCTATTTATAGAGTTTTAAGGGTTCATTTTGGATACCTGGTTAGGTGCCCTTAGGTGGATATATTGCATCTCTCCAACCCCCCGAAGAGAATCTTATCTGAGCCTGTACATTTGGGTATGCTAGCATAAGGTTCACAGTTTGAATCCCCCCAGAACTTGAGGCTAACAGGTGATTTGCACCTAAAACAGACAGGAGGGTTACCCTTTATGTTACCTGTTCATACTGTTGCGCTCTGAGGTCGGCACTGTGGGAGCAGAGGGCCTGACTTACGGAGTGCATTTGTGACACTTGTCATCCATGACATCTATGATCCTTTCCAATCGGAATTTAGAAACAGGCAAAGTACCGAGACTGCTCTTGCTTGGGTGCTCAATGACCTCCTCATAGCGAGTGACTGGAGGAGTCTTTCCATCTTAGTCCTCCTAGCTCTCTCTGCGGCATTTGACACCGTGGATCATGGGATATTGCTAGAGTGCCTGTGGTTCATCTGTGGACTGTCGGGTACAGTCCTCAGGTGGTTTCAATCATTCCTCATTGGCAGGTTTCAGAGAGTGGTGTTGGGAATTTATTCCTTGGACCCATTCTCCCTGTCATATGGGGGTATCATAGGGCTCTGTGCTGTCTCCCATGTTGCTCGTGGTGTACATGTTGCCACTGGGGGACACTGTAAGGCGATACGGGCTGAGTTTTCACTGCTATGCAGATGATACACAGCTGTACATGCACTTTGCGCCTGAACAGGACATAGAGATCTCGGTATTTAACAATTGCTTATCTGAGATCCAGGGTTGGATGAGTGCCAACTGGCTGAAGCTAAAGTCAGACAAGACTGAGGTATTGGTGGTGGATCCAAGTTGGTGAGTTGAGGGTTTTTCGGCAGGTCAGGCAACTGGTCTTGTACTAGGGGACTGCCAGTTGAGGACCTCTGAGCAGGTGCAGAGTCTGGGAGTTATTCTAGACAAGGGGCTGACCCTGAAGGTTCAGGTGTCATCCATTGTCAAGACCTCATTCTACCATCTGAGGAATATCACCCAGATTAAACATCTGGTTCCGTCCGACGACTTGCCGACACAGGTTCATGCCTTTGTGACCTCCCACTTGTATTACTGCAACTCCCTTTACCTAAGACTGCTGGGGTTCGATGTCCTCCGGCTACAGCTAGTGCAGAAGCAGCAGCCAGGTTGCTGACTGGGCTTTCTCGATCTAACCATACTGTACCTGTGCTGCACGAGCTGCGCTGGCTGCCAGTGCGGTGGAGGATCACCTTCAAGGTCGGTTTGCTGACCTGTAAAGTCCTACATGGACAGGGACCGCGCTACCTGCAAGAGCTTCTGTGCCCCTACTGCCCCTCCTGACCACTCCACTCATGAAAAATTGCTGGAGGTTCCCAGGGTTTGGCTGAAGTCATCTGGTGCTCGAGCTTTTGCTTATGTAGCCCCTACCCTGTGGAATTCTCTACCTTGTCGGGTTCAGGAGTGCCTGACAGTGGACAGCTTTAAAGCTACACTGAAAACGTACCTATTCAGTCTTGCCTTTTGCGATGAGTAATTAATAAGGATGGATTTTAGTATTACTGTCTGTATTTTAACTATTTATGGATCTATTTTATTTTTGCTATTTTGTAAAACACTTTGATATTTTGAATTGCGCTTAAGAAATAAAGTTTATTATTATTATTATTAAGACATCTAAATTCCTGGACTCTTTATCAGGAGGGAGGGAGTTCAGATACTTGGGTGCCCTTGACCTGTCATAGGCAGCACTAATGACCACAGAGTCTGTCTCAGGCTGGATGGCAAAAAAATGGTTTCCTGGAATGAGCCATGTTCAGTTTGTCTACTTTTCTTCGTATTGCTCGGATAATATTTGGCATATACCAGACGCCAAAGGTGGCAGCATCCAAAGCAGGGAGGAGAAGTGGCACCACAATAGGAGGAGAGTCAGGCAGCTCCTAAAATCTATTATATTTTTCTTGGTAGTGTCCTGCTCTACTAAGTCAAAGCCCATGACAGTCTATAACTGCTGCACCATAGTAAGAAAGGTAGGGTCCTCAGGTGGGGAACTAGAGGGGTGGACTACCGAATCCTCACTGCAGGTGGACACTGTAGAGCTGGTACTCCTGTCACTGTGGTACTCGGTATACTCCTTAGCCTCTTCCTCCTCATCCTGCATTAAGTCAGGATTGTACCCGTAGTCGTTGAGCGGGTCGACTGATAGAGAATGCAATGTCGATGTCAGTGGCACATTAGTAGGTGGCTGAGGCAAGGATCTATCTTGTGTCACTGCAGGCGGATTGGTAGTAGGCCCCATCAACAGGCCCCTGGAACAGTGGAGCAGGTAGCAGGCGTCTAAGCATATCAGTGAAAGAAGATAGGATGGCCTGCACATCGGTGTTCGTGTGGTCGATGGGTGTGACTTGAGGAGTCAACGGGGGAAGCTGTGTCCCAAACATCAATGGCGATGCACCAGCCATACTAGGTCTGGTAGTGCAGGCGCCAAGCCCCAGACCTTGGTGCCATGTCGACAGCTGGGAGAGCAGTATTGCCACAGAAACGCCGATAGCAGAGGTCATACCTGCTGTGTGAAGTGGCGAGATGGAGTGCATCAGGGAGGTTTTCTGCTTGTTCTTGCCCCAGTGCTTTCGTTTATGGCTCCTGAAAGACTTATCTTGGGATTTAGAGGACCCGGACCCAGCAGACTGGGCTGGCAATCTGGTGGTGCTCTTCTGCTGGAGCTCCTTCTCCATCATGGCCACTTTCTTCTCGAGGAGATGCTACTCGTGGGCTTTTTTACGGTATCACCTGGTTGCACAGCTGAAGCTCCAACTGATAAGACAAGCTTTCACATTGTGGTCTGGACTTAGGCAGCAGACACAGATGTTGCGGGAGTCACCAAGTGTAGATCTTTTCACCGCAGTCACAGTAGTGGAACAATTTTGATGGTTTCTTTGATGACACACAGGTCGTTTAAAGTCACTATAAAAGTGATTACTTTACCGTAAGGAGACAAAAAAACAGCAGCTAATGCAGCTGCATTTCCATCAGCGCTCCGACAAGTATGGTTGATGGTGGAAAAAGAACTGGGGAGAGCAGGGGCATCCCACATTTATGTAGCAGCCAACATTTGAATTCGTCGAGGGTGGCCCCTGGTGGACTGCCACCCTTACTATGCTACAACAAGTCAGAGGAGGAGAGGATAAGTGGGTAGATGCTTCTGGACAGTAAAGCGGAACATACAAAAGATTTTGGACCAGAAGGTGGTGTTTGCCTTAAGTTACTTGCAACAATATTGGGGGGAGGGCTACGGTGGGCTAGGCAACTTTGAGCTAAATGGAAATGTACTTGTATCACACGACTGCAGGACCTGGTGCCTGGGAAAGTTTCTCATTCTGCGTCTAGGACTGAAGCCATATTACGAGACTACTACCAAAACCTATACACAGCCTCCCCAGCCATGGGTCCCTCTCCTCATCAATACTTATGTAAACTCTCTCTCCCAGTCCTTACAGAGGAGCAAAAAGATCTTCTCCAGACCTCAACCACAGGTGAGGAGATAATGGCCGCCATTCAAACGCCGAACATGGCGAAGTGCCCCATTCCTGATGGGCTTGTAATTGAGTTTTATAAATCCTTCACCTTCTCCTTCCCCTACTACACAGGGCATTTAGGGTTGTTCAAGGGCCCCCACCCCCCCAAGAAGCTGGGCCACACTTCCGGCTATACTGAAACCAGGAAAGGACCTGACACATCCTCCCTCTTACTGGCCAATATCAATAGTAAATGTCGATTAGAAATTATTTATGGTGGACTTCCGGTGAAGTAACGGAACAGTCAGCAAGGACTTCAGTTAGCAGCTCCCCTCCCTCAACATTTCACCTCATTTATATATGATTAAAAACCCACCAAAAGGGGCACAAATGGCAAGTATAGGACGTTACAGAGACAGACATCGGAACTCTCGAATGCAGACAGCTACAAAAGCTAAGGATGGCGAGGGATCACTCCAACCAGTCTCAGCCACGAGCAGGAGCCCATCACCAGCAAGCATGGCCGACACAGAAGAGGAGCGCGACCAGCTTTCTAGATCGTGTTTTGAGAAAATATTTCACGAGCTAAAGGACATGAGGGCTGAGAACAGGCAAGAATTCTGCTCCCTTCAACAAAAGCTGTCTGGTTTGAAAAGTCGACTAGACACAGCTGAAAACCATATAGGAGCTGTGGAAGAGGCTACAACCCAAACAGCCCTCATAATACAAGCCCTAGCGGCACAGTCGGAACGTCTACAAGAAAAGTGTATAGATCTGGAGAGTAGGTCGAGGAGAGAAAATATACGAATATATGGTCTACCAGAGGGAACAGAGGTTGGGTTAATGACAGATTTTTTTAACTGATCTCCTTAAAGATGTACTACAACTGCCCACAGGGTACTCACTTGGCATTGAAAGAGTGCACCGAGCCTTGCAACCAAAACCTGCGGACCCTAACATGAGACCGAGATCCATAATTAAATTTAATAGCTATAAAATAAAAGAGGACATCCTGGCCAGAGCGTGGAAAATGAAAGAGGTTAAATATCTTACCTCAAGATTGTTTTTCGATCATGATTTCCTGTCAGAAATACGTCGTTTGCGGGCACAATACTCGGACATTATTAAAAAGTTGAGAACAAAAACAATACGCTTTCATACACCATATCCTGCACGAATGTGAATTTTCTGGCCAGAGAGGCAGCGAACATACAATTCCGCAGAGGAGGCACGCCAGGCCCTGATGGATAAAGGCCTCATAGAACCGGAAAAAGCCCAAAAGAAAAACTCCAATTCCCAGCAACCATGGGTACAGCGCTCCGATTGGTTAGTAGCAACCAGTGGCAAGAAAAGGGGTTGCAATGAGACATCATCAATAGCTTCCCTGCATGCCATACAGAATCTGGCCCAAAGGCACTACAGTGCTCATAAGGGAAAAAATGAGGACACACAGGACTGATCTGGTAGGCTGTGGGTTTTTCTAATTCATTTTACTACAACTCAGCAAGTCTGGCTAAGTCTCTGAGCTTCCTTTGCATTCTGGAGATCTTGCAGGTATCTTACGAGACTGCTTGCTCTGGAGGAAGTGCCATGTTTATTGGGGGACTTTTGAAGACTCAGACTGGCCAGGTTGGTGCCTTGTGGATATTTTGACAATATTTGCAGGAGAAAGAGACAATAACTGGAACTGAAAAATTCTTTAATTGCCCATTAGCATATGGAATATGAAAGTCATTGGTGTCCCAACACATATTCCATGGTTAAAATATTTGTTTGTATTAGGTAGCGAATAAGCATCTATGTGGTCCTCTCAATGTGGTCTGTCCTGCATCTGAACATTTGTTTCGTTCTTAGCTCAGATTTCTTTCTAGGAATGAGGCATAGTATGACCACAGGAAATATTTCCGAGCTGTGGTAGAGTTTAAGCAGCACAAAATCGTGAGGCCAAAAGGGATATTCGGTTTGGACTGGAACAATTATAGCAATAGTGTATTTTTACCGATTTTACATAGCAAGTCTTATACTACAAAGTTAATATGCATTAGAAGAATTTAGTTACACAAAAAGCTGCTGTTGTTACTGGGGGGAAATCACTTTGATAAAAGGGGGAAAAAAACGACAAATTATAGGGTGGGAATGCATTGTCTGAATATTAATCTGGAAAGCGGGTGGATGTCTGGGGGGGTTATAGGGAGTTTTGCCTTGTTTTTAAGAAATCACTGCTGTCGGCTGGGTAGTTCTTTTTACAGCCTGGGAGTGAACGAAAAATGCAATAGCATTTCTGAGCCCAAGAACTACAGCAATTGGGACTTCGAGGGGCATTGCCTTAAAGGGTGGTAGACCCAACCCCCTCATTTCTGGTACTCCTGCTAAGTTTTAGAGGCAAAGAGTGCTGGAGATAGAACTCTCCAAAAGGAGACGTTCCACATAGTGGAAGTACACAGTTTAAAATTTGAACTTATTTTAGGTTTTCCATAAAGTTTTATAGTTTAAAAATGTTAATGTTTATATGTGTTACAAGTACTGATGTTAATGACAAACCTGGTGAACCAAGGAGACAGGTACTGCTGGTGAGGGATGAGAGGTGCATGAAGGGAGAGGACTTTCGAAGAAAGATGAGGGAGGTACAGAAAGGCCAAAACAGTATAAATAGTCATGGCTGAATCGGATATATTAGTGGCATCCCAGAATGTGAACGGACTTACCCATCCAATTAAGAGGAGTCGAGTGCTCACATATATCCGTAAATTATTAGATGCTTTGTTTATACTACTTCAGGAGATGCATCTTAATACGGAAGAGCATTCCAAATTGAAAAAATGTGGATATCAGAGAATATTTGACTCATGTTATAAGAAGGGGCATAGCAGAGGTATAGTAATTTTAATACCTAACAAAACTATTTTTGAACATAGGGATACAGTGATGAATAGGGAGGGCAGATATGTAGGGATAAAGGGCAATTTCAACGGGGCCTTAATCACCTTGGTGTCTGTATATGCACCCCCAGCATCAGACTTTCAATTTTATAAAGACTTTCTGTTGAAGATCACGGAGTGGGCGGAGGGACATTTGATCACTGGGGGAGATTTAAATTTGAGGCTGAATGCAGCTAAGGATTCATCAGCCCAGGTACTACGAAAAGAAAATGGGATAGCTAAGAAAGTGTCGGCTTTATTAATAGAAATGGGACTGCTAGATGTCTAGCGGACAATGTATAGAGATAGTAGGCAGTTCACCTATTTTTCCCAACCCCACCAGACTTATTCAAGGCTGGACTACTTCTTAACTCCTAGAGACTCCCTGGGTATTTGCAGAGAATCCTGTGTGGGAGATATTATGATATCCGACCATGTCCCGATTTTTTTAAAACTAGCCCTTGGTCCTGTGAATCGCACCACGTTTTGGAGACTTAATACTTCCTTATTACAAGACAAGGATACCCAGAACATAATCAAAGCAACACTAGAACAGGCCATAAAGGAGAATGACACTCCAGATGTAGCACCAGGAATACTTTGGGATACGATAAAGGCCATAATTAGGGGAACATTTTTAGCTATATCTGCTGTCTAGAAGAGAAAGAGGGAGGCAAGAACCACATTTTTGAAAGAACAAATAATGCTTCTAGAAAGGCAACAGCAACAAAAAACGGATAGGGAAAGGGGTAGAAGGTTGGCACAGTATAAAAAAGAACTCCTGGGTCTGCTAGACTACCAGGTGGAACAAAAGCTGTAATATTTAAGACAGCGTTATTATGAAGGGGGGCCAAGAGCACGGAGGCTCCTAACTAGTCGATTACGTCAGAATAGGGCAAGGACCTGCATACCCCAAATACTAGCTGTGGAACAGAATAAAACATGGAAATACCAAGTAGAAGAGATTGCAGAGGTATTCAGGAATTTTTATCAGAAGCTATATTCACAGGGAGCTTCTCCCTCTGAAAAGGAAGTTGAAAAGTACTTGGACCCTTTACATCTTCCCCAGGTGACAAAGATAGATGCTAAGAAGCTGGTCACCTCAGTGTCTGAGGTTGAATTGCAATCTACCATAACAAGATTAAAAGCAGGAAAATGTCCAGGGACAGATGGCCTCCCCACAAATTCTATAAACAGTTTAGAAAGGAAATACCCACAGTGCTGTTAAAAGCATATAACTGGATATGGAAGGAGGGGAGAGAGACAGCACCTTCATGGTCTCAGGCAATTATTTAAGTAATTCCAAAGCCAGCCAGGGACCCTGCATTATATACTTCATACAGCCCAATCTCTATACTGAATACAGACTATAAGCTCTTGACCAGTATATTGGCAAAATGGCTTGAGCAAATACTTCCAACCCTTATACATCTCGACCAGACAGGCTTTGCACCAGGTAGGCAAACACTGGATAATATTAGAAGATCGATGAACATTACAGAAAAGTTGGGGAAAATGGGTACTTCAGCCTATCTGATGTGTTTAGATGCTGAAAAAGCTTTTGATCAAGTATCTTGGAACTTTCTGAGGGGTACCCTGGCCAGTTTTGGATTCCCCCTCCCCTTCATTGAATTCGTTTTTAAATTGTATGCTTTCGGTCTGGCATACATCAGAGCAAATGGATACCTGTCAGGGGCACTGGACCTAGCTGGGGCACCTGACAGGGCTGCTCGATGTCCCCCTTGCTATTTGTGCTCTATATTGAGCCTCTGGCACACAGTATTAGGTTGAACCCAGACATGATGGGGGAGATGGAAAATAAGCTAGCCCTCTATGCGGATGATGTCATGCTTTTCCTTACCAGTCCAGAGATATCTCTACTGGAAGTCTTTATCCAGATAGAACTTTTCTCAAAATTATCGGGGTATACTCTGAATTGGACAAAAACAGAGGTCTTAACCCTTAATACACAAGTCCCATTAGAGTTTCAGCAAAAATACCCTATGAAATGGAACTGTAAGGTAGTTAAGTATTTAGGAGTACAACTTAGTGGAGATCCGGCTGCTCTTTTTGAGAATAATTATCTACCCCTGATTAAAAAGATAACAGCTGATTTGAGTAGATGGGATGCAATGCCCTTTCCGTTTCATTCTAGACTGCAAATTATAAAAACAAATGTGGTGCCCAGGCTGATGCATCTCTTTCAGACAGTGCCTTGCATCATTCCAACCAGAGCAATAATGGAATGGCAGAGGTTGCTCATGAAATTTCTGTGGGCAGGAAATAAATCTAGAATTTCATATAAGATGCTATATCTCTCAAAGGGGGAGGGAGGGAGGTAGGGCATGTCCTTGCTTGCAAGACTACTGGACAGCTGTCCATATGAAGATAGCATTAATGTGGGCACATACACAGTATAAAGCACACTGGCAACAGATAGAGTTAAAATATAATATGGAACAAACACCCACTAAGGTAATGTTTTTGCAGATTGATAAAAAGCACTGGCACCCGGAAATGCTGACTACTATATAAACTACTCTGTATGGATGGTATACAGGTAACAAAAGAGGGTACACGGCCAGGTGCAAATGGAAATACAATTGGTGGACAGAGGATAGAAACTTTCACCCTGCAGCTGAACATTTCTGGTTTCGGAGGCAGGCAGAGACAGGAGTAAGGGCCTCATGGCAGTTAATGCAAATGAATACATTGCTGCCCTTTGAGACTCTAGCCAGAAGATATGGGTGGAAGGCGGGGGATGTACTGCATTACTATCAAATTAGGGATGTGGTCAATGCCAAACTTAAAGATGCTGGGCTGTTGGACAACCCCAGGCCCTATCCAGATGTATTTGAAAGAGTATGCGCCTCTTATAGTAGTACAGGAGCTATTACCAAACTATATTGGAATTTGATAGTGGACTGGGCACACACACTCCAAACATGTCAGCAAAAATGAAGACAAGAGATTGGGATAACTTTTCACGAATCAGTATGGAGAAAGATATATACTAATAGCTGGAGAGTAACCTCTTCCCCTATTTGGGAAGAGTTTGCCTGGAAAATTAAACTGAGATATTTTCTAACCCCGCAGAGACAGGCCAAAATGGGTTTACTAACTTCAAGGTAAATGTTGGAGGGCATGTGGGGAATTACAGGCTGGCATGTCACATGTGTTGTGGTCCTGTCCACTACTCGGGAGGTTCTGGCAAAGTACAGAAAAGCATTTGCAGACATTGTATGGGATGAAATCAAGATTGGGCCCAGATTACTCCCTGTTAGGTATTATTCCACAGGAGATTCAGGGGGAAAGAAGGACAATATATGTGGGCTATTTTGTTAATAACCACCCTGAAAGCAACAACTAAGAGATGGATGCAACCAACCTTGTCTGACTGGGTTGAACTTATAGATCGGGTACAAGCAATGGAAAGGGTGACATACAGGATAAATCAGAGAACAGAACCGTTTAGGAATAGATGGACTAGGTGGGAGTTATATAAGGATGGGGTGAAATAGGTTCGGTGGGGAGTCACCTCCCCCCCAGCTTACTTACTCCCAGTAATTGTTGCCCATGAGAAATCTGCCCTCCCTTTGTGATTATAATGTTTCCTGATCTGTTCTTTCCTATCTGAAGGATAAATTAAGCACTTTGGGTAAATAAAAAAGTCAGCCAGCAGTCATTAATTAATTAATTAGGTAATGTTTAAGCAGTTTCAGGATGGAGTTTGTCATATTTGTTTATAAGTTATGTTAGTTATCTTTTTAGACATATGGATAATGGATAGTGTATTACTGGATAATATACCAAGTCTAGACTTATTGGGCTGAGGATGACGGCTGCTGACTTCTCTTTCCTCTGCCTCCGGTAATTTAAGAAAAATGTAATGATTTAAACTTGGTGAAAAGCACTGTATTCCAATGTACTTTGTTATAGCAAAATTGTGTGTTTTTTTATGGATGTAATGAATACATTTTAACAATTCAATAAACAAGTATAAAAAAAACCCATTATTTATGGCAATATGGGCCGCTAGACTGGACAAAACCTTATTCACCCTGATACAAAAAGACCGATCTGGTTTTATTTGGGAAAGACAAACATTTGCTAATGGAACATACTGTGTACCATGATATGTCAGCAGTGGTGATAAGTTTAGATGCAGAAAAGGACTCTGACTGGGTGTCCTGGCCTTTTTTATAAGACACCATGTTGACTTTCGACTTTCCACACCTGTTTATCTCCATGTTGCAAGGGCTATGTGCATTCCCTCGGACCTGGGTCCATATCAATGGCTTTCTATCCCAACCAATTCTTGGCTTGGCCTTTGACAAAGAATATCCCAACATGTTACCAACCCGATCAGATATGGACTTTGCTGGAGACTCTCGCCGGCCCTTCTTTGCTTTCAGCAGCATTGGAGAAAAGGATGTCCTGTGACAGAGCACCAAGATGGAAGCAAGACATGGAGCTGGCTATGATAGAATTGAACCAATTTCTATAAAACTGCTAAAAAAATTCTGGTAAAGCAATTATCTCATCTGTTTAACTTATCAATGACTACATCTCAGATACCCAATGACTGGAAAACTGCCTTCATAATCCTAATTTTCAAAGAGGGTGACCTCCCTGACCCGGGTGTTATAGACCTATGTCTATACTCTCCTTCATAGTTAAAATTCTTGAGAAACTAGTACAAAAACAACTAACCTCATACCTCACTACATTCAATGTATTAACAGAGTACCAATCAGGCTTCAGGAAAGGGCATAACATGACAAATATAGTGTCCAGGGTAACCAATGAGATTTTTAGCACTTTTGATAAATGACTAGCTTCCCTGGCAAATTTCTTAGACTCGTCAAAAGTGTTTGACAACATCGATCATAATATACTATTAAGCTTAAAACGTCTGGCTTGGGCATCAATGCATTACTGTATTTTTCAGCATATCTGGGTTCCAGGCAACAATATGTTAGGGCAGCCGGCCACTGCTCTGATCTGACCTACATCAATAAAGGGGTATCCCAGGGGTCAGTCCTAGGGCCCCTTTTATTCTTGTTTTACGTCAGCAAAGTACCAAAGCACAGCTCAAAAGATACAAAGTTATTCCTGAATGCAGATGATACTATCCTTTACACATACCATAAGGATGTTAACTCTGCACTGAACACACTCCAAGGCGATTTCTATAAAATTCAGAAGATACAGAGTTGAGACTATGGCTCAATGTAAAGAAAATGCAATGGACTGCTGTTCAGCAAGAAGGATAGAGACCCCGCCTAACGTGCACTAAAATCTATAGAAGGGAAATACATTCCTAGAGTGGCTACCTATAAATACCTGGGTATCTACTTAGATGGACAGCTAACACTTAGCTCCCATATCCAAAACCTGTCAAACAAACGGAAAGGTCTATTAGCATTCTTCTACAGAAACAAGTTGTTGTTTAGCCCACCAATTAGAAAGATTTGGGTTAAATCATTATTCTTGTCCTAACTGGACTATGGGGACTGTATTTATAGAAATGCCTCTGAAACCCTCCTGAGAGTACTTGACCCACTCTATCATAGTGCCTTGAGATTCATAACATGTCTGCCTTGGAATACTCATCTCTGTACCTTATATGCAGCTGTGGGATGGACAGCCCTAGCAGTGCAGAGACAGCTACATTGGTATATCTTTGTAGATAGATTCATAAACAAAATTTAATTCTACTTACTGAGCAAGTGTAATCTAAGAACATTAAACATTTACAAAATCAGATCTACTAAAATATCGAATTATGTAATGTCAAGATTTCGAACAAAGTCTGGGGAACGTACTCTTGCAATAATGGTCCCATGGACTTGGGAGGTCATCTATAAGACATTACAGATGACTACCATTATTCCATTCACGCAATCTGAAGCAAGTTTACACAGACTACTACACTGCCGATGTGACTGCTATGATTGAATTCTCTCCTTGATGCACTTACTGTAACTGAGATACAACATTTGTAATTATCTGTAGCAACTGTTTGTATTACCTAGTGTCTTATGCTGTTATTGTCTTTGTGAAAGAGAGCTCTTGCTCTCAATTTGCCCTTCAATAAACAATGACTGATTGAATTTGTATGAAAAGGGGTACACACGGGGATGTCCTCTGTCTCCGTTATTATTCACCTATACATAGAATCACTTGTGGCTGCAATTTGACAAAATGTGGGGATAGAGGGCATCCTTACTGGGGGTGTAGAATTTAAACTCTCGTTATATGCGACCAATATTTTACTTATTCTGTTAACCCCAGAGCAACTGCTCCCGAATCTCTAGCATGAACTAGACAGTTTTGGTGTAGTTGCCAAATTGAAACTGAATGTCCCAAAGACAGAGCTGCTTTGTTTTTATTATTTGCTGAGTGTAGCAATTAAAATTGCCTTTCCATTTGTTGTCATAAAATGGACGTCAACCACTTGGGTGTTACTCTCCCTCAAAATTTAATGTAGCTAGAACTATTGAACTTAGAACTGATTTCATAGCATACAGCAAAAGACATAGATGGGTGGATGCATTTGCCTTTAAATTTATTCTCCAGAGGCTCGGTGGCACTGGAGGTTGAGGCACTGGTCGCTACACCTTGTGCCATGCCGGCGTCCTCGGTTTGGGAACGAGCCCATGCCACCGGGGTCAGCAGGGGGAGAGAGGATTGAGTGTCCGGAGGACTGCTATCCTCTCACGGAGGGAGGGAGACTTGTCTTCCCGCTTGTTGACTGCCCTTTGATGGTGGCTGGAGGGCAGTATGAGTTTGAAGGCATGTTCTGATGTCCTTGTGTCAGAAGGGGAGGGAGGATGGGAGAAAAATGGCGGAAAAAGAGCCTGGCAGGCTCCATGATGGTCCGCCACTCCCGAGGGCTATCCCCGGCTTCTGGATTGGGCCTCCAGGTGGGGAGGAGATGCAGGCGACCTCCTTCCTGGCCCCGCCGCAGGGGGCAAGCCACGGGGGAATTTCCGAGGAGCGGGACGACTGGAGAGAGTCTCTCCTTCAGGAAGGCTGTAGCCGCCTGCCAGTGCTCCAGGAGAGAAAAAAATCTACATGGAAAAAATAATTTTTTTCTCCAGAATGTAAATCACCTGGATGAATAAACTGCCCAGGTTACAGTACTGTCTCCAAATGATCCCGTCCTGGCCAGTATCATATTATTTTAGATCTTGGAATAAACTCATGTAACATAATGCAACAAACATACACAGTGCAGAACTCTTAAGTGCACACCCTCAGGATAAAGTTTTTTTTGTGCACTTAAGCAGGCTGTGCATATAACCAGAAAATCACTCCCAGGCACATTTCACTGTTTCTGTAATGCATTTTATTAAATACCAGGGGCCGGATATTCAAAAGGGTTGTGCCATGCGCAAGTCCGAAAGTGCGCCATTCTGCGATATTCAGCAGGAGGCAGTTGCGCCACCGAAAACAGGCTGAGCAACAGCGCAATGCAAACGACGGCATGCGCAACTGAAGGGGGTGGATCCCTGCATAAAGAGCGCAATCACGATATTCAAGGTTGCACAATCTTAACAATGAACAGCGGAAGTTAAGCCATAGTGAAATGAGCCAAAATAAAAGGCTCAAGGAAGAGGTGCAAGAACGCTACAGGGATGCCAAGCGAGACAGACAGAGAGACAGACAGTGACAGTCAGAACAGGGCAGGCAAGGGAAGTTGTGTGGGCCATAGGCTGCAGAGGCCAGCGGGGTACCCGGTGCAGTGGAGGTAGCAGTCAGGACAGCGGGGTAACAGAGCAACATCAGCCGGGGGGTCACAAGCCAGGAGATGGACAGTGCCAGCTTCCACATGGAAGCTGTAATGAGGGTGAGAATGCATGCTGCAGGGGCGTGGCCGTGGAAGGGCCAGTCGGGCGGTATGCCCCAACAGGCGAGTACCGTGCCGCATCAGCTTTGAGTTGTACACAGATGTAGAGATCGTGGGCGGTACCGCCTGAACAGGGCAATACTGAGGCGGCTCTGTGAGCTGTGCAGTGATGTGATGCAGGCACCCTCACGATGGAGTCACGCTCTGTCGGTGGAGACCAAGGTGTCAGCCTGCATGTGCCTGCTCGCCACGGGCACCTTCCAGAGGCCGACAGGGGACACCACAGGCATCACACAGTCGGCCACGTCACGCATCCTCACCCAATTCCTCAGCGCACTGCTGCCATATGCTGCGGAGCACATCCAGTTTCCCAGCACCGCGGCAGAGCGTACAGCAAACATGCAGGAGTTCCACAGAGTAGCATGTATGCCTGGCATGCTAGGGGCCATAGACTGCACCCATGTGGCCATTTGCACGCCACCTGGCCCCGATGGGGCTGCATATAGGAACAGTAAGGGCTATTCCAGTGTCAACTGCCAGGTGGTGTGTGATGCCACTGGGCACATAATCCATGTCTGTGCCACACACTCTGGCAGAGCACATGATGCCTTTATATGGTATCAGTCCGCACTGTGCCATCAATTCGAGAGTGGGGACATTCCCACAGGCCATCTAGTGGGTGAGTACGCATGTAGGAATTGCAAACGTGGGGCAAGGGTGGGAATGCCACAGGTGTTATGGCAGTGGCACACAGGGATATTGGCAATATGGACCTGAACATGATACCCATCTCCACACAGGTGACAGCGGATACCCACTCCGTCCCTGGCTGCTCACACCATAACGGCGCCCCATGACCCCATCGCAGCAATGCTATAATAAGGCACATGCAGCCACACGCAACATCATCGAGCGGGTGTTTGGGATGCTCAAGGCATGCTTCTGATGCCTAGACACCTCCGGCGGTGCCCTACAGTACAGCCCCTCAAAGGCCTGTGGGATATTCCTGTCCTGTTGTATCCTGCACAACGTGGCCAAAGACTGTGGGATAGCCATTCAGGTGGGGGGGGGACAGCGATGGGGACGCCAGCGGCGCCGGTGATGATGATGATGAGCAGCCCCCTGGACGGGACCCCGACTGATCCGGCAGGCCCAGCTGCACCAGGACACCATCACGGAGGAGCATTATGCCGACACAGGTAAGTCAGGGGCCATGTGCAACCAACACTGTCCTGGCGCAGCCCCAGGCACACAGAGTAACACACCGGGGTGCATGGACAGCAGAGAGGAGTGGAAGGGACCAGGCACACAAACACACCATCAGGGAGGGGTGAACAGTCATATGGACACAAACACACACACACACCAGGCACAAATTGTACATGGGCAGCTGCACAGCAGAGCAGGAACAGACATGGCAAACACACAGATCCACAGACCACACCCACCACCTGCACTGTCCAAGTACGTGTGTCAGATGCTGGGCACCCTTGCACCTTGGTGTACAGTACAATGCAGGTATCATCATGCACACCTGTGGACAGCAGTCGGGATGGTGTGCAGGTGGTCCAGTATGTCGGCGTGATGTGCAGGGCACCCACCAGTGCACTGCCCACCACGGCCGTACATTACCTGAGGCAGCACCAGACAGGGCCCGCACTGGGAGACAGGTCAGTCATGTTGCACTGTTCCACGGCCACCGCGGATGCGTGGGCGGCCCCGCCGTGACCCAACAGCACTGGCAGGCTGAGCAGAGGCCACATGGGGTGGCACCGATGGACCACCAGGGGTCCCACTGCGCGATCGCGACCTTGTCTGCACTGGGGTCTGTAGTATGCCAAACATACCTGCACCAGGGGTGCTCAGGATGCCCACAGCAGAACCCGGCGTCGACAGGCTGGGTGTCGCACGACGCCAGGAACGGGGAGTGGAGAGCGTACTGTGTGGGGTGCGCGGTACAGAGGCACCTGCTTGTGTGCCCAATGCAGCCACGACAGCGACCAATGCCTGGGTCTGCCTGTCAATGGCGGCGGTCACATCCATCTGCATATGGACCATCTCTGCAAGGATCAGAGCACAGTCCCTGCTGTGCCGCTCCACAGCCACGCACAGTGCCTCCACGGACGTTGCAACCCGCCTTTGTTGCTGTACTGATTCCCGCAGCAGGCAGGTGTGCTCTTCAAATGGGTACTCTGCCACAACGGCATCCTGTCCCCCAGGGTATGGAAGGTCCTGATGCTCAACACCCCTTGAGGGTGAGCGCTGTTCACCACGACCAGGAATGGGCATATCAAAGGGCGGTGGGCATGTGCCACTGCTGGACACTGTACCCCCAGACCTGGTGGGTGACTGCTGCTGCTGCCCCTCCAACCGCTGTGCCCCAGGGACCACTCGTTCCACTGCTGTGGCCGCAACAGTGCCAGACACTGCACAGCCACCGGTGCTGACAGGCACAGCCTGGGACTGTGCCGACATGCTGGCACACACGTTGGAACCAGCTAGGCCCAGGGGCACATGCTGGCCTACTGTGTGTCCATCATGGGACACACATATCACTGCCATTGCAGTCCTTGCATCATCAATGGTGCAGGTACGTTGCTGCAGCCACAGTCACAGGCGTGCTGGCATGCTTGCATGCCAGACTGCTGAGACACAGGCTGTGCACCCCCACCTGACTCACCGACAACAGAGTTGGCAGCCCGGCGTGCATGCTGGTGCAGTGCACGCTGGCTGGTGACAGAGGTAGATGGACCCTCCTCCAAGTCCAGCAGGTCTTCCTCACTGCCTGGACCCACCACCACCGTCCCCTGAAGACGAACAGGATCTGTAACAGAAAGTGAGGACATGTGAGTGCATGTGAACAACCACCCCCCCCCGCAACACCACCACCATGTCATACTGTGCAGTAATGGGCTTCCACCTGTCTGGAATCCACCTCCTGGAATGCGCCCTCAATAGCACTCCGCTGCATTGATGCAGCCAGTGAGGTCCTCAGCGGGGTCGGCTCCGCCACGCTGGCTGGCCCCCGCCTGTGCCAGCATGCGCCCTGAGGCTGCCACCTTCTCCTTCACCCTCCTGCCGTCTGTCCCCATCTTCTTTTTGCATTCCTGCAGGCGCTGGTGGCTTCCGTGCAGGTTCACTGCCCGAGCTACCCCCTCCCATGCAGCCACACGGGCCTGAGGGGTGCCCCACCGTCCACTCAGTAGTGGCTCCTCCTCCAGGTAGGCCTGGAAGAGGGCCTCTGTCTCCACCGTGGTGAAGTTGGGCCTCCTCCTCCGCCCACCATCCTCACCCTCACCTTGGCTCTGCTCGGTCATGTCGATCTGTATGGGTGGAAGTGGACACCTGTCACTGTGCAGTCTACAATGTTATCCCATGACCATTGTCCAGAACATCACACAGCATGCAACCTACCTCTCACCTGCAGTAGCAGATCTGGCCATGGCCCAAGTACCGTACATTTATAGCGCAATGCATGCAAATTAGAGATTGGAGCAACTGTAATGAGATGCAAATCAGCGCACTGCGCCTTTGAATAGCTGATCAGATGATTTGCATGTATCGGCTGAATATCCATGCCGTTGTAACTTTACTTGTCTGGTTAAACGGCTGAGCCAATGGCGCATATCTGGCGACTGTGTGGTACACTGCATTCGCATGCCCAGGTAGCTACTCGGCGTCTGCCGCACTGATGGCGTGCTGTCGCGCGATCAGCAATTCAGAGCCATAGCCACCATTGTGCCAATGGCGCTACAGCGCTGGTCACCACATAGCGCAGTGGCAGTACTGTGCAATAGTCCACTGTGGCACTGGCACGCAGGTGTCCGATCGCGCAGGACGTGTGGATGTCCAATGGTGCTGTGCGTGGCCTTGTGCCACTGACCCATGACCTTGTGCACGACCTTTGCCCCCTGGCGCTGTATGTCTACCATGTGTATGGCTCTATCGCGCTGTTCGGTGACAGCGCGATGTAGACCGACGGCGCTGTTCGAACAGCGCGATAGGCAGTGATGGAGTTGTATTGCGCAACATTTCCACGTGGGGTTGCCGCGCTGCTGAGCGCCATATTGCCACTGTACAGTCTGAAAATGGCACGCAGGAGACCACCACAATGGGGGGCTTTGGAGTTAGCCAACCTGGTGGCTGTGGTGGAGCCCCACTATGGCTCACTGTTTGAGGGTGTGCCCCTGCAGGTGCCACACACCCATATGTGGCGGCAGGTCACCGCTGCCCTGGAGCAGGCCACTGGGCGGAGGAGGACCCCTGAACAGTGCAGGCACCGCTACGGCGACCTGCAGAGGAGGAAGCGTGCTCTGCTTGCGCGCCTCAGGTCGCGTGCCAGGAGGGGCATTGTGCCCAGGTCAGGTGGGTGTGCTGTGTATGCACCGGTATTGTCTGCATGGGTGACTGTGTAATGTAATCTGCGCATGGGGTGGGTTGGGCTGTGGTTTGCTGTGAGGGTGTTTGCAGGTGTGTGCTGTTTGGGTCTGGATGTGTGGGCAGGCACCTCAATGGGAGCAAGGGGCTGTCTGCTTTGGGATCTCACTGATGTTTTTCTCTTCCTTTGTCTCCCACAAGCGTGGAGGAGTGGAGGCAGGCACGGGCTGAGGCATGGGATGGCGGTGCCAGGGTGGCTGGCGGAGGAGGGGTGCAACAGCCACAGTCACAGCAGCAGCAGCTGGATGAGGGTGAGTGTCATTACATCATGGATGCTATTGCATGCTGTGGGGGGGGGGCACGGCCACCATCCGTGGACAACACTGCCATGCAGGCGACGTGTGACAGTCAGCACTGTCCAGTGGCACTGCATGTCTGTGAGTGCGTCACTGGTGGTCCATGCATGCACTGGGCACATGGCTGTGGCACTTACTTCCCACCACGTAGCCACGTCACTGGACAGCCTTTGTTGTGCTGTGCTGGTCATGGGCGGTGTGTGTGTGTGTGTGCAGTGGTACACATGGCTGTTGCTGCCTGGTTGGGCATGTCTTGTGCACGGTCACTGTGGGTGGGTGCAGTCCGTCACAGGAACGGGGCACTTGGCTGTATGCCATGCATGATGGGTGGGCTTCAGGGATATGGACAGTCACAGCCATTGACTCTGATTCCTTGTCCTAGGTGTCCGGATCCTGCACCGCACTGAGAGATCGATGCAGCGGATGATACAGGTGGCGATGGATTCGCACGCCATCCTGCTGGACCTACAGCAACATGGTCTGAGGCGCAGGAGGAGGCCCCGGGCCCAGCGGCAGGAGAGCAGGCTGGCAGGCAGTAGCTGCCCATCACCTCACCTCACCTTCCCTCTCCCGGTTGTTCACCCCTGCCCCTTACCCACCCCTACCTTGTACCCATACCCCTGTTTTGTATATTTGTACATAGTTATAGTTGTTGTTCTTCTTATTCTTGTTATATTTGTAATATATATTTTGATATGAATACTGTGGTGGTCTCTGATTTGCAGCTGGCTATAGGTGCTCCGTTGCAGTGGTGTGCATGGCATCTGGGGTGGTATAGTCATGGGTATGCGTGTGTGTGTGTGTGTGTGTGTGTGTGCGTGGGGAGGTGTCTCTGGTGTGGGAGTGGCTTTCAGTCAGTATTGCCATGTGCTGCCACCCACTGCTGGGTGCTCATGGTGGCTCTGGCTTGTATGGTTCTGTGGTACACGAGGTTGCAGTGTGATGGGGTGGTGTCTTGGGGTCACAGTGCAGGGTGTGCTGTGCACACGGGGGGGGGCTGCTGGACACTGGGGTGGTCCGTCCCCTTTGTGTGGGAGTCTCAGCTTGCCAGTGGGTGTGCTGCAGTAACACGGCCGGGATGTGCTTTCTTTGCTTGTCCCCATGGGCCGGTTGATATTCCGTCCCTCCCCCAGTTATGCTGTTCTTGGGGTGTGGGGTGCATTATTAGTTCTGCAGTGTGTCCCTGTGCCCATCTGTGGCATGGGTGGTGGGCCTCTGCCTACCTCCCTGGTTGTGCTGTTCCATTGCTATGCTGCTGGGTGTCATTGCTTGCCCTATGGGCCTCTGGACTGCTCAGCTGGGCTGGCCTTGTGCGCTACTGGCACATATTATCTGCTCAGCTTCCTCTTCCTGGTTGCGCTACGGCGCATCATATCTGCTCAGCTTCCCCTCCCTGGTTGCGTTATGGCGCAGTTTGTGCGATATTCAGACTTTGGCTGCTTGCGCGATTGGCCTTGCTCCATGTTTGAATATCGCGACGATTACGCATGTGCGCAAGTGACTTGCGCTTGCTCTTGCGCACTTTTCGGGCGCAGTTTGAATATCCGGCCCCAGATGTGCAAGTGAAAATGATATTACTGCACAGTCTTACAGCATAGTACTACTTGAAAACAAATCAGCAATGTTCTGCTTTGTGTGTTTCAGTGTAGATTAAAAATTCAACAGAAGGCTAATGCCAGTCTTCTTTTGACAAAACAAATTTTCTTACTGTGGCCATGCTAGACAGCACCACTGCTACAGTTACTGTACCGACTCCTCCTCCTTGCTCCTCTCAATCTTGTCTCCCTATTTATTCTCCTGAATACCCACATACATCCCCATATACAGTATGTCCTGTGACAAAGTGGCATTCAACTCTTTGTAGTTGATGTGTGCAGATGATGTGAACCCAACTTCATTATACAGTACAGTACTGTGGCCAATAAAGATGTTAAGGTGGACTGTTTATGGTGGCATATGTACTGTACAAAATGTGCACTTAAAAGCTGGGTTGGACTGAAAATCCATAGAAAAAGTAAAAAAAAAAATGTACATTTAACTGAAATGTGCACTTACATGTAGTGTACTTAAGAGGTAAATTTAACATCAGATAAAAAGGAAAAAATTGGGGTATGGAAAAAATGTGCATTTAAGCAGGATGTGCCCTTAAGTGGGCTCCACTGTACATAAAATATACATTAGTATAAAAAATCAATTAAAACACTTCAATCAATCAACTTTTATCTATAAAGCACAATTCTCATTATGATCCAATGCGTTTTTACATTAAAACATTTAAAAAAACAACACAAATCCAATAGCACAATAAGTAATCATTATTAAAACAGTAAAATACTATTTCTACTCTGGGAAGGCTAAGCTAAACAAATATGTTTTCAGCTCCCTCATAAAATGCTCTACATTCTGACTCTCGAATAGGGCGAGGCAGAGAGTTCCAGAGAGTTGGGGCCTCATATGCGAATGTACGGGCCCCAGATGACTTTAAACGAACTCCTGGAACCTCCAGCAATCCCTCATCCATGGAATGGCAAGATGGGAGAGTGCCTTAGAAAAGCACTAGCAAACAGGCTAGAAGGAGGGGTGGAGCAACAACGGAGAAACATCAAACTGCCATCACAGGGGCAACAAGCCTGTGTGTGAAGCAAATAAATCAAAATGAAAGTAAAAGCCACTATGGTTCTCAAAAGAGGTGGCAGGGAAGGTCAGGGAGAAAAAGATAGCATTCAGGAAGCATAAGAAAACACAGAAGGAGCAGGACAGAGAGCTGCACCAGTTAAGGCAGAAGGAAGCAGGGAGGGAAATCAGAATAGCAAAGGCCCAAACTGAGGAAAAGATAGCCAACTCGGTTAAAAGGGGAATAAAACCTTTTATAGGTACATCAGGGAGCATAGAAAGACAAAGGGAGGGATAGCGAGGCTGAATAGAATGAATGGTGGGTGGGCAGAGGGGGACAGTGAAAAAGCAGGGATACTGAGCGAATATTTCTGCTCAGTATTCACAAAAGAGGAGGAGGGGGAGGTGCCTAATCCAATTAACAGAAGCACTCTGGATTGGGGGGGGGGGTTGATCCCAGTCCTTTCAAAGAAGAAAGGGTTCTGAAAGAACTCCTAAAACTGAAGGTGGACCAAGCTAGGGGGCCTGATGGAATTCACCCCAGAATTCTAAAAGAATTAAGGGGAGAACTAGTGAAACCACTGACTACCCTTTTTAACAAATCATGGGAGAATGGTGTGGTACCAAAGGACTGGAGAAAGGCAGATGTGATTCCCCTTCACAAAAGTGGGACCAAGACAGAGGCAGGAAACTACAGACCTGTCAGTTTGACCTCTGTGGTAGGGAAAGTGATGGAGTCACTTCTGAAGGAAAGAACTGTTGAGTACCTAGAGGCCAGTGGGGTACAAGACCCAAGGCAGCACGGGTTCACATCGGGAAGATCATGTCAGACGAATCTAATTGATTTCTTTGACTGGGTGACCAAAGTAGTAGACCAGGGAGGGGCTGTGGACATGGCCTACCTAGACTTTAGCAAGGCATTTGACAGTCCCACACAAAAGATTAATAGTCAAATTAACCAGCCTGGGAGTGGGTCCCAGGGTGGTAGCCTGGATAAAACATTAGCTGGACAACAGGACACAGAAAGTAACTGTAAATGGGATACCGCAGGGTTCAGTACTGGGTCCAGTCCATTTTAATGTCTTTATAAGTGACACTGCAGAGGGACTAGAAGGAAAAGTATGCCTCTTCGCAGGTGATACAAAGATCTGCAATAGGGTCGATACACAAGGAGGCGTGGAAAGGATGAGAAGAGACTTGGCAAGGTTGGAGGAATGGTCAGAAGTATGACAGCTTGGATTCAATATAAAGAAGTGCAAAATAATGCACCTGGGAAACAAAAACCCAGGGGAAGCTTACACAATGGGGGAGAGGTAGTAACAACAACAAAAATGGAAAGGAACTTGGGGGTAATCGTATCAGATGACCTTAAGGTTAGCAAGCAATGTGAGAAGGCAGTAGGGAGGGCTGGGGGATACTGGGATATATAGGGAGAGGCATCACCAGCAGAAAACAGGAAGTTGTTATCTCTCTGTACAGACAGTTGGTGAGACCCCATCTGGAGTACTGTGTTTAGTTTTGGAGACCCTATCTCTTCAAGGACATAGACAGGATGGAGGCAGTCCAGAGGAGGGCAACTAAAATGGTGCAGGGTCTGCAAGAGAAGCAATCTGAGGAGAGACTAAGGAGCTTAATATGTATACTCTTGAGGAAAGGGGAAACATGATTGAAACTTTTAAGTACCTCAGTGGAATCAACAAAGTCCAAGATGGTAGCATCTTTCAAAAAAGAGATGTGCAAGAACAAGGAAACAATTTGAAGATGGGGGTGAGGGTGGTTCAGGAGCAATGTGAGAAAGTATTTTTTCACAGAGAGGGTGGTAGACACATGGAACAGCCTTCCTGAGGAGGTTGTGGGGTCTAAAACTGTGGGAGAATTCAAGAATGCATGGGACGGACATAAGGCAATTTTTGTGGGGGGCAGGAAGAAATAGGCTGTTGGTTAACTAGGATCTGCAGCTTATCCTGTAGGTAGGGAAATGGGCAGACTAGGTGGGCCAAGCAGTCCTTATCTGCCATTAAAGTCCATGTTTCTATGAGTGAAGGGGGTGCAAAGGGCAGTAAGGCCAGAGGAGGTCTTGCTGGTAGATAAGCCCCTGCCCATGTAGGGCCTTATAGGTCAGCAAACTGACCTTGAGAGAGATCCGCCACCTAACTGGCAGCCAGTGCAGATAGTGGAGCACAGGAGTAATATGACACGACTAAGATAGGCCAGTCAACAACCTGGTTGCTGCATTCTGCCCTAGCTGCAGGTGGCAAAAATCTACCCCTAACAAGCCTAGTTATAGGGCATTGCAGTAATCAAGACAAGAGGTCACAAGGACATGGGTCAGTGCTAGCAGATCACCACGGGGAATCAGGTGCTTAATCCTAGTGAAGTTCATCAAATGGTAAAATGAGGTTTGGACCACGGCTGACATCTGATGTTTAAGTGTCAAACTGCTGTCCAAAACAATGCTGAGATTCCACCATCCGATCTGAGGTAAGCAATTGTGAGTCCCTTAGCGAAGACCAGAGACCTGACCAGATTGCTCCCTCAGCCCCCTGCGACCAGTTTCCAACACAGCACCTCAGTCTTGCCTGGATTCAACTTCAACCAGACGGCCCCCATCCAACCTTGGATCTCGGCAAGGCAGCTGTTAAATACTAAGGCCGACTCCTGCTGCTCAGGTGCAACAGACAGGTATAGTCGCGTTTCATCTGCATAGCAGTGAAAACTCAGCCCATACCATCTTATAACGTCCCCTAACAGTAGCTTATACACTGCGAACAACACGGGGGGCAAAACAGAGCCCTGTGGTACCCCACATTGCAGGGAAACTGGTGCAGAGGAAAAAATCCCTGACACCACCCGTTGCAACCTGCCAATGAGTAACAATTTAAACCAGTTGTGGACTGTACCAGCCAGTCCACAAACAAAACTGCAGGTGCTCCATTAGCACCCCATGGTCCACTGCGTCAAACATTGCTGAGAGATCCAGAAGAATCAAGATGGTGTGTCTTCCTCGATCCCTCGCAGCCAGATCATTCAGCACCCAAACAAGGGCAGTCTCTGTACATCCAGAATTAGTGAATAAACACAGGTTACTCACCTGTAACAGTAGATCTTCCACAGCGTGGTCCCTTGCAGTAGGTAATACACTTGGGTCATCGCCAGAGGTTGCTGTGGCGCACGGCAGCTCTTCAAGGGGCCGTCCACACATTACATCAGCTTCCTGTTTGCTATATAAACATGGGCGGTCCCTGGTATCCTCAGTTCATTTTCCCACCATCTTCAGCTTGCACGCGACAGTAGAGCAACTTCTAAACAGCAGTCATTGACGAGAATTTGAGCTACAAAACGAGTGTCTAAAGAATTTTCAAACAAACAAGCATTGTTTTGTTCCTGCCATTGCAGTAGGAAGATATACCGCTTTGACAACCACACCTCTTGTGTACAGTGTCTGGGACCCACACACGACACCAGTTCCTGCACTCATTGTCAGGACTTTTATCAGGCAACTTGTTGACGATGATTGCTTGAAATTCAGCATTTATTAATGGAACAGAAAATGTCTCTTTTACAGAATCAAGGAGCCCATCCTAAGGGCTCCCCCTCTTCAGATTCTCTTCCTCGGCAAAAAAAGGAGAAGGAGAAACCCTCCTCACGCTCCTTGCAAAAGCGCTCGTCGATGGCGACCATTTCTGGTGCCCCCCCCACCCCATCAACGACATGCCCTCACACTGCATCTTTGTCGATGGGAGCTCATACTCTCTCATCGATGGCACTTTCTAATGCTTTAAATACGGTACAAACTGAAAAACCCTATATGGGTTCTTTTACCGCTCCGTCGACAGGGGCTCCTCTTCCCATCAACGGCACCTTCACACTTTTATTTCAATCCTTCTTCCCCTGTGAGCCTGTCGACGAGGCCCCATACTCTTAAGGGGAAACTAACAGTTTATACCATGCTTACTGCCTCTCCACCTTCCCAGGTGGCTACTCATAGGGGTCAGGTGGACAGAGATCAGGACCCTGGTCTCTACCACTTAGGGGCAAGACCTGCTCAGGCTACACATCCAATCCCTTCCCTCATTCCCCTTGTATCTCAACACCCCCCACCTCCCTCTCCTTCCCAGAAGGAACTGGACGTGTCTACTGTAGTATGGCACGACTTACATGCCATGCGGCACTCCCAGCCCTCTGACCTGGGGAAGCAGAGCGACCCTCCACGATCTCCTACTCCTCCGCCTAAGAGGTTCCATGGTGACAGGGATCCTTTACCACCCTGGTCACCTTCTCCTGATATGGAAGACTATTTATCGGATGAACCAGAATTCCCAGTTGACTTCACCGGTGATCTTGAAGACGAAGAGTTCCAGGAGCTGGATTTCCAAACTCTTCAATCTCCTTGCTCGGAAATCTCTTCCTTAGATGAGGATCTGCCTAGACATACCGCAGCCTCTCCTCCCGATGACCCTTCATTCCATGAGATGATGGTCCAAATACAAAAAGTCATGGGATTCTCTACTACAGAACATGACAAAGCGTAAGGACATGACAGGCTATCTTGAACTGCCAGAGAAGCCTGTTTTGGTAGTCCCCCCACTAATCCAAACCTACCAGAATGCTGTGCTAGCAGCATGGCATCAGCCTTTGACTATTACAGCTGTTCCCTGCAAGGCAGATCGCATTTATCAAGCTCCTCTGGATCATCCCTTCCTTTCCGCTATCCCTGAAACAGACTCTGTAGTCATTACTGCCGCTCATGATCATACTAATCAAACTAAATACATGAGTTCCTTACCTCCAGATTAGGAATCTCGGAAACTTGACTACCTGGGGAAAAAGGTATTTTCCTCCAGTACCATGAATATCAGAATCCTAAATTACATGGGTCATATGATTAAATATCAGCGTACCCTTAGGTCCTCTGCCATTGATATTATCAATAAACTCCATCCATCACAAGAAAGGGAACAATTATTGGCCACAGTTTCAACTAGCAACTCTATTTCCCATCACCTACTCAGATCAGGATATGATGCCGTAGATATCTCAGCCCGACTGTCAGCTTCTGGCATTTCTTTGTACTGCCATGCTTGGCTCCATGTTTCAGGTTTTACACTTGATGTGCAACACAAAGTAGCTAATGCCACTTTTAATGGGTCCAAGCTATTCGAGCCAGGTACCCAAACCTTACTAGATGAATTACAGGCATCAGGCAGAACCCTACGTACGGTTCATGGCATGTACCATACTCCACATACAAACTACTGTACTCAATCCTCTTCCTATTCCAAAAGAGGTGGAAAATATAGAGGTACCAATAGAGGCAGTTTCAGAGCTCGTACTCAGCCCACAAGAGGCAACCCCCTCTGCCGCCTGCAGCTCCTGCTCTCACCCTCCTAGTGGGGCTGGACAGCCTGGTGCCCAGTCATCGAACACTAGGGCTTTGCCCACACCTCCTTGACCAGGCCTCAGACGCTGTGGGCGGTCGTTTTTCCCTTCATCTTGAGGCCTGGTGAATGATCACTTCAGATGAACGGGTAATCTAGATTATACAGGGGGGTCATACTCTGGAATTTATTTCCAAGCCTCCCCCTCGTACTCCTCGAAATGTTCATTACCTACCAAATCATATACCCATCCTTCAGGAGGAATTGAGGGCTCTTCTGGTCAGATGGGCTGTTTATCCAGTACCCACCTCAGAACATCAAATGGGATTCTACTACCACTTCTTTCTGGTATCTAAATGGACTAGAGACCTCAGACCGATACTGGACCTCAGGAAACGGAATCTTTTTATCCAGTACAAATGTTTCCACATGATAACTCTAAATACCATCATGCCAATACTGAAACAGGGAGATTGGCTTTGTGCCCTAGGGATGAAGGATGCCTACCTGCATATTCCCATCCACCCTGCCCACCACAGGTTTCTGCATTTCCACCTGCTGGGCCGAAACTACCAATTCGAAGCACTCCTATTCTGCCTCTCTTCGGCCACAAGGGTGTTCACCAAATGCCTAGTAGTAGTTGCAGCAGCTTTACGAAGAAAAGGGCACTTTATCTTCCCATACCTAAATGACTGGCTAATCAAAGCAGACTCCAGAACAGCTCTGCTTTCCTCCCTGGAGGCCACACTACAAATGTTTCACATTCTAGGGATTACGGTCAATTGGCCAAAGTCCAACCTGACTCCGACTCAGTCTCTCCAATACATTGGAGCCGTCCTTGATACTGTCTCAGCCAAGACTTACCTTCCAGCTGCCCGGCAGGACAGTCTTTTGTCTCTGGCATCACGCATACAGACTCAAAGTAGTCACAGCCTGATAAATGCTGTGCCTTCTGGGTCACATGGCCGCTACTATACCTACGGTGGCATTCACCGAACTTCATATGAGACCTATTCAGTGGACCCTCCAGAATCAATGGTGCCAAAGAACAGGACAGTCTGAAGACAGGACCAGGGTCACTCCCTCTATGAAGTCAGCCCTGACTTGGTGGACAATCAGAACCAATTTAAGTCAAGGAATGCCTTTTCAGTCCCTCCCTCCCACACAGACATTAACCACGGATGCTTCCTTGGAAGGATGGGGCGCACACTTGGGTCCTAATCGGACACAAGGCAAGTGGACCACTTCTCTCAGTCAAGCTCACATCAATCTCCTAGAGCTGAAAGCAGTCCACTTCGCCCTTGAAGCATTTCAACCCCATTTGAATCCAGGACCATTGCTGATCCAATCAGACAACACTGCAGTAGTACTGTACCTCAACAAGCAAGGAGGTACGAAATCTCGTACTCTATGCACAGAAACCCTCGCAGTCTGGCAAGAAGCCATCTAACAACACCTGGTACTAACAGCCGTCCACTTACCAGGATGTTACAATCTTCTGGCCGATTGTCTCAGTCGCCAGACGTCCACGCATGAAAGGACACTTCATGACGAAGTACTCCAAAAAAAATCTTCAACCTCTGTGAGACCCCACAGATAGATCTGTTTGTATCCCCAGTCAATTACCGTCTCCCCAGATACTATTCTATTATCCCAAACAAAAAGGGAAGGTCTATAGATGCTCTGTCCCAGCCATGGACAGGACTCTTATATGCTTTCCCTCCCATCCCTCTCCTGCAACGGACTCTACTGAAACTACAACTAAAGCCTGCCAAAATGATCTTAATAGCTCCCCTGTAGCCTCGAAAAATCTGGTTCCTTCTACTTCAACAACCTTCGGTTCAGGAACCATTGCCACTCAGACTGGACCTCTTCACTCAAAGTCAGGGGACCCTGTAGCACCCAAACCTGTAGGCTTTACACCTTCACGCTTGGTTCCTGAGGATGTTTTCACAGCCAGATTACAAGTGTCCTCTCCTGTTGCCAATGTTCTCTTGGCCTCACGTAAGCTAGCAACCAGAGAAACATATAACTCCAAATGGAAACGCTTCTCCATATGGGCTGCCTCTTGATCGTTGGATCCCTATTCCTGCCCTCTCACAAAAGTTCTAGACTACCTGGCCTCACTGTCTGAGTCAGGTTTGAGCTACTCCTCCATCAAAGTCCATTTGGCTGCTATTTCGTCCTTTCACAAACCTCTTGATGGCAAATTACTGTACTAACATCACCTAGCCAAAATGTTTTTGAAAGGAATGTTACATATCAAACCACCTATTAGATGTCCCACTCCACCATGGGACCTCAATTTTTTAATAGAAAAATTGACCCTTAAGCCTTTTGAACCGGCGGCCATTTGTGACCTTTCATGGAAAACCTTATTCCTATTGGCTGTCACCTCGGCTCGTCTTATTTCTAAGCTTCATGCCCTCATGTGCAGGGAACCTTATTTAATTTTTCACAAGGGTAAGGTGGCACTTCGTACCAACCTCTCCTTCCTTCCTAAGGTCGTGTCTGAACACACCCTAAATCAATCCCTGGAGTTACCAGTATACTATCCTGGATACTCCAACCACGGTGAACATCTCGTACATACTTTAGATGTACATCGTATATTGCGTTACTATACTAATCGAAAAAAAAAAAACAATCAGAAAGACTTCTCAATTGTTTGTCACTTTTGCCTCAGGCTGAGAAGGGCTCCCAGTTACTAAATGAACCCTTTCTAGCTGGCTGGCACATTGTCTTACATTTTGTTATAAAAATACAACAAACCCTTACCAGGACCTGTCCAAGCCCATTCCACTAGAGCTATGGCCATTACTGCTGCTTGCTTCAAAGGAGCCTCCATTCCGGATATCTGCAATGCGGCCACCCGGTCCAAAATCCTTATATTCTGGAAGCACTACAATCTGGATATTGCTTCATGCCATAGGATGGCCTTTGTCCAAGCAGTGTTACAAGGCCTTCTATCTTGATTGGGGTTACTAGTGGGGTACAGCAGGGTTCAGTACTGGGTCCAGTCCTTTTTAATGTCTTTATAAGTGACATTGCAGAGGAACTGGAAGGAAAAGTGTGCCTCTTTGCAGATGACACAAAGATCTGTAACAGGGTTGATACACAAGGAGGCGTTGAAAGGATGAGAAGGGACTTGGCAAGGTTGGAGGAATGGTAGATAGTATGGCAGCTACTATTCAATGCAAAGAGTGCAAAATAATGCACCTGGGAAATAAAAACCCAGTGGAAGATTACACAATGGGGGGGAGGTAGTAATAACAACAAAAAGGAAAGGGACCTGGGGGTAATCATATCAGATTACCTTAAGGTTAGCAAGCAATGTGAGAAGGCAGTAGGGAGGGCTGGGGGGATACTGGGATGTATAGGGAGCGGCATCACCAGCAGAAAACAGGAGTTGTTATCCCTCTGTACAGACAGTTGGTGAGACCCCATCTGGAGTACTGGGTCCAGTTCTGGAGACCCCATCTCTGCAAAGACAGACTGGATAGAGGCAGTCCAGAGGAGGGCAACTAAAATGGTGCAGGGTCTGCAAGAGAAGCCATACAAGGAGAGAGACTAAAGGAGCTTAATATGTATACCCTTGAGGAAAGGAGGGACAGGGGGGACATGATAGAAACTTTTAAGTGCCTCAGTGGAATCAACAAAGTCCAAGAGGGTAGCATCTTTCAGAAAAGAGACATGCAAGAACAAGGGACACAACTTAAAGATGGGGGGGGGTTCAGGGGCAATGTGAGAAGTATTTTTTCACAGAGAGTGTAGTGGATGCATGGAACAGCCTTCCTGAGGAGGTTGTGAGGTCTAAAACTGTGGAAGAATTCAAGAATGCATGGGACAGACATAAGGCAATTCTTGTGGGGGGTAGGAAGAAATAGGCTGTTGGTTAACTAGGATCTGCGGCGTATCCTGTTGGTAGGGAAATGGGCAGACTAGGTGGGCCAAGCGGTCCTTATCTGCTGTCAAAGTCTATGTTTCTATGTTTCACCCATCTCGGGTATACTGATTGAAATTCATCCCAAGAATATTACCTACTGCAAGAGACCACTCCGTGGAAAACAGTACAATTATATAAAAACTTACCGTAACAGTAGATCTTTGAGGAGTGTCTCTTGCAGTATGTCCAATCCAACCTCCGTCCCCCTCCTTCTCTAGGAGAACAAATTCTAGTCCAATGACTCTTGGGTTGGGATACCTTTGGTACTTCAGGTTCCCCTTGGTCCCCGCTTTGTGAGCTGAATCTAGCGGGGGAACTGAGGATACCAGGGACCACCCATGTATATATGGCAAATGGGAAGCTGATGTCATGTGTGGGTGGCCCCTAGTAAAAGACTGCTAGAAGAGCTGCCATGCACCACAGCGACCTCTGGCGATGACCCAAGTATATTACTTACTGCAAGAGACATTCCTCAAAGATCTACTGTTACGGTAAGTTTTTACGTAACTGTACTTTCTAGGAGTGGTATATGGTTTTCATCCACACTTACTGGCAGTGTCCTTTCTCTTTAAGATGTGCTGGAAAGTCTTCAAGCTAACTCCTCTCACCCAGCTGGGTGGTATATCCCTCAGCTCCGCTCCATGATGCCAGATCTTGCCCACTGGACGCAGAGGTTATGCGCCTGAGCCTGGGGAGGTCGGGTGGGTCCATGTGGATGAAATACCACTTCTAGAACTACTGTTACAGGTGAGTAACCTGTGTTTCTAGGGATGTGGATATGTTGTTCTATCCACACTTACTGGCAGACTCCTAGCAGTTCTCCGGGAGGAGGGAGGCAAGGCGCACACTTCCTACTTAGGGAATAGAGATTGGAGAACCAAGGCTCCAATCCAGCATCCCGGCATGACTTGTGGTCAACGTGATCATGGGAAATGAAGGTGTGTGCCGACTTTCAGGTAGCAGCCCTGCAGATTTCCTGGATAGGGATGTCCCTAGAAGCAGCCACTGACGCAGCGGTATGGAGGGTGGAATGAACCCTTAGCCCTCCGGTAAGCTCCCTACCCACCAACCTATAGCAGAGATCAATGCAGGATGTGAGCCACCTGCCAATCATCCACTTTGCTGCAGGTCTGCCAGGTGCAGCTTCAGTGTAGGTGACAAACAGCTGGCGAACCTCTCCTCGAACTCCAGCTGTGTGCCCTTTATAGTACGTGAGCGCTCACCTCAGGTCCAGAGTATGGAGCCTGTGTTCGGCCTCCGAGGTGCGATTTGGGAAGAACACCAGAAGAGTTATCACCTGGTTCAGGTGAAACTCTTGACACAACCCTCGGGAGGAACTTCAGTTGGGGTGCAGGACGACCTTGTCCCTGTGGAAGACCAGGTAAGGAGGCTCCACCGAAAGCACCTGGAGCTCACTGATCATTCTGGCTGACATGATAGCCACCAGGAAGAAAAAATTACTCACCTTAGTAATGTTGTTTCTTCTAATGGAGTCTTGCTGTATTCTGACATATGCAGTTAGGTCTTGCCTTCCAACTACTCCGGAGAACAAAGAGTTAAACTTTCCATGGCTAGCATGGAATGTTCACCACGAGCTCGGTTGAAGACCCTGTCTGCTGCTGTTTAAACTCCAACCGTCAGATCTTTACAAGCAATACTCACTAGAAGTTGTGTGTGGAAACTGTAAAACTCAAACTAGCCAACTGGCAACTAAATTTATATAAAAGGGATTTTTGGTTTCAAAGCAAAGACTCAAGTCAGGAAACCCAAAAATCAAAACACATCCCAAAACACAACACTCACCCAAAATAAAGGAGGGTGAAAAAGGGACACCCCTAGGGTGCCAACACTGCTCCTGCCCACCCACATCCCAACAACTAGGTTCTGAGAGGGGAGGCAGGGGAGGTCAGAATACAGCAAGACTCCATTAGAAGAAACAACATTACTAAAGTGAGTATTTTTTTCTTCAAACAACATGAAGTCTTGCTGTATTCTGACATATGCAGACTACCAAGCAGTACCTCCATGGAGGAAGGACAGATCCTACTTTGGAAACAGGCTCTGAAGTACTGCTGTGCCAAACCGAGCATCACTCCTAGCCTGGATATCCAGAGAGTAATGCTTGGTGAATGTATGGACTGTTTTCCAGGTGGCTGCTTGACAAATTTCTAAGATAGGAATATCCCTGGCAGCAGCCAGGGAAGCAGCTGTACCTCTAGTAGAGTGAGCCCTCAGGCCTGAGGGTGGAGTTCTACCCAGTTTTTCATAGCAGAATTGTATACAAGAAACAATCCACCTGGCAACAGATCTCTAAGTGGCAGGCTTGCCCTTATCAACCTCTCCATATGAGAGGAACAATTGGAGGGACTCAAACCTGTGACCATCGGTGCACTCTATGTAGTAGCTGAGGGCCCTTTTAATATCCAAGCTGTGCAGCCGCCTCTCTCCAGAGGAGGAAAGGTCAGTGAAGAAAACGGGGAGAGACACAGACTGGTTAAGGTGGAAATCTGAAATCACCTTAGGCAAAAACTTCCTGTTAGTTCTTGGGACCACTTTATCTCTATGGAAAGAGATGAAATCAGGCTCCACTGACAGGGCTTGCAATTCACTGATACGCCTGGCAGAGGTAATGGCTACCAAAACACAGTTTTCCAAGTCAAGTACTTAAGCTCTGCAGAGGACAAAGGCTCAAAGGGTGGTTGCATAAGCTGAGCAATGCAAACATTAAGGTCCCAAGCAGAAGCAGGGTCCCTGAAGGGGGGATTGATGTGCAGCAATCCCTTGAAGAACTTACGAAACACAGGATGGGCTGACAGAGGAGAGGGCTTGCCTACTGATAGGAAAGCAGAACAGCTGCCAAATGCACTTTAAGTGTCGCTGGCCTAAGGCCTACGCCATTGAGATGGACTATATAGTCCAGAACCGTAGGCAACCCAGCAGATTCTGGAGACACATTCTTTTTTTTTTTTTTTTTTCATTTATTATTTATCCACCCAAGCTGCCTGCCTCCCGGTACTTTCGGCCCGGTCACGGACCACGGACTTCCACTCCTTCAAATCGGCCTCGGGCCCTCCAATACCCCGTGGCTTACCCCCCACGGCAGGGCTGCGGCACTCCCCCTGCATGCCGCAGTCTTCAGGCTAGGTCGGAGGGCTGGCCTGAGGAGCTAATTGAAGCCGTGGCAGGCTTCATTGAAGGAGGCTGGCAGCTGTCTGTTTTTCTGCTTTCTGGGGGAGGCGGGGTCGTGCAATGACGCCTGGCGTCCGCCCCGCCTCCTGTACGTGCTAGTGCCGGTGGCTGTGTGACTCCTGGCCTCCGCCAGAGAGTCATGATGCTCCAGCCACTTCCCACCCTCCCCGGAAGAGGCAGTCCGCCGGGGCGCTCTATCCCTTCTCCCGGCCCGGCCCTCCAAGCGACCCTGGTCATTCCCGAACCTGGGTCGCCGGGTCGCATGTGGAAATCCAACCGCTGCACTGACGGGCTGGCCACTGGAGACATATTCTTATTAGAACACCAAATAGTGAACCTTTTCCATTTGGAATTGTAAGTCTTTCTGGTGGAAGGCTTTCGAGAAGCCTTAAGGATATCCAGAACCCCTTGGGAAAGATGCAGATCAGCAAACTCTAACTCTTCAAGAGCAATGCCTTGAGATTGAGAGACCCGAGGTTCGGGTACCAAATCCTCCCCTGAGAGGATGTCAACAGGTTGTAATTCCTTGGAAGAGACAGGGGAAGGACAGCAACAGGGGGTACCAGGGCTGTCTGGCCCAGTCTGGAGCAATCAGAATCACTTTGCATGGTTGTGACCTTATCTTGACTAACACCTTGAACAGGTGAGGGAAGGCGGGAAAAGCATACAGAAATTTCCCTTCCCAATTCAGGATCAGAGCATCCAGGGGGACTGAGCTCAAGACTGGGGGTCTGCAACAAAAGAGAGGAAGTTGGTGATTGTCTGGGGCTGCAAAAAGATTGATCTGTGGAGTGCCCCATCTCGAGAAAATCACTTTCAAAACTAGGGGATCTAGGGTCCATTCGTGATGGCCCTGGGATATTCTGCTGAGAGCACCTGCTAGGACATTGTCCTTCCCTGGGAGGTGAACTGTTATCAGAGAGGTTTGCAGAGAATAGGCCAGGGACCACATCTTCATTGCTTCTGTGCACAAGGCCATAGACCGAGTGCCTCCTTGCTTGTTGCTGTACCACATGGTGGTGGTGTCGTCTGTTCTGACCTGGACCACCTTGTTCCGTACAGATTTGGAAAAGGCTTGCAGTGCCAGAAACACTGCTCTGAGTTCCAAGAGATTAATGTGAAGTAAAGATTCCTGAGGCGACCACAGCCCTTGGGTGGTAAGATCCCCCAGATGGGCTCCCCAGTCCAGCAGGGAAGCATCTGTGGTGAGTATCACTGAATGAGACTGAGTGACAAAAGGAACTCCTTGTCCCAGATTGTCCTGATCCTGCCACCACTGCAAGGCCTAGATCAGGGTTCGAGTCACTGGGACTAGTTTGGTAAGGGAATCCTTTCTTTGGGACTAGAAGGCTCTTAAGTGGAACTGAATGTCCCTCATCTGGAATCTTGCTCCCTGGACCACTGCTGTGGAAGCTGTCATGTGGCCCAGAAGCTGAAGGAATTGCCTTGCTAATCGAGACATCTGTAGGGTGAAAGACGAGGCCAGTTCTATAGGGGTCCTTGCCCTGTCCAGGGGAAGGAAGGCTCTTGCCCTCACTGTATCCAGCTCCGCCCCTATGAAGATGAGGAGCTGTACTGGCTCGAGAACTGACTTTGGAAGGTTGAGAAGGAATCCTAAGGAGGTGAGCACTTGCTGAGTTATTTGTAAATGTGACTTGACTTGGTCTGGAGACTGGCCCACTATGAGACAGTCGTCCAAGTATGGGAAGATGGAGATCTTTTTTCTCCTTAGGAAAGCAACCACTACTGCTAGGCACTTTGTGAAAACCCTTGGGGCTGATGTTAGGCCAAAGGGCACTGCTCTGAATAGATAGTGGCCTGAGGGCAACTCGAACCTGAGGTACTTTCTGTGGGAGCACCTGATGGGAATGTGAAAACAGGCATCTTTGAGGTCCAGGAAGGCTAGCCAGTCCCCTGACCTTAGAGAGGGAAGGATTATTCCCAGAGTCACCATTTTGAACTTTGGTTTTAAAAGGTGTTTGTTCAGATATCTTAGGTCCAGGATGGGCCGCCATTCTCCTGTCTTTCTGGGGGTTAAGAAGTACCTGGAGTACAATCCTTTGCTCTTGTGTAGGGTGGGAACCCTCTCTATGGCTCTGAGAGCTAGGAGGGAAGAAACATCTGCCTCTAAGGCAAGGATCTCTGATGGATTTGCAGGTGGAAAGGATCTGGTTATCATCTTGGGAAATTTTTTGAAGCCGAGAACCAGTCACTGGCTTACACCTTCCAGGACCCAATTGTCTGATGTCAGAGACTTCCAGTCCTGGACAAAGTAAGCCAGCCTGCCCCCTACTGGTACTGGAGAATCGGCCTGGGCAGACCAATCAGGGTGTCTGCTTGGCAGGGGCTTTAGGCTGAGGGGTGGATGCAGGCCTGCTCATCCCCCTTCTGCCTCTCCCTCTGAAGAACCCCCTCTGAGAATAAGAGGAGGCCTGAGCTTGGTAAAAAGGCCTTTGGAAAGGCCTGCCCCTGCCCCTGGACTGCTGCCTTTGAGGAGTGACTTGCCTTTCTTTGGCCTGAGCACTCCTGTAAGTGGTCCTGTACACGTTCATCTTTTTCATGTAGTTCTCTGTCTGCTCCCCAAACAGAGAATTACCAATAACAGGGAAATCCATGGCCTTAGCCTGGGTATCCTGTGATAGGCTAGTACATCTGAGCCAAGCCATCCTCCGAAGAGCCACAGATGTAGCCATGACTCTTGATGAAACATCATTGGAGTCCACAACAGCATGAAATTGCACTTTGGATACCTCAGTCCCATCTGCAGCCACCTGCTCCAGCTCCTTGGCAAGCTGGTCAGGGGCCTGTTTGGCCAGAGCCAGCACAGTGTCCAATCTGGACTTCTGGTATCTAGCTGTGTAGGCCATATAGTTAGCCTGCCTGAGCCCCAAAGATGCTGCCATGTACTGTTTCTTTGCCATGGCATCAATCTTCCTGGAGTCCTTATCTGGGGGGTGTGATGCCAAGGGGATATTTGCCTTATCACAGGCAGCAGCCTGCACTACCCCAACATGGCTACATTGCTGAAAAAGGAACTCCATGTCTGAGCCTGAAAGAGTATACCTCTTGTCCATTCGTCTGTCCACAGGAGGTATAGAGTTAGGAGTCTTAAGAATTTTATTTGTCTGTTTCCCAAAAGATTTATGGAGGGGAATAGACAGTCTCCTGGACTCCGGGATGTCCATCATTTCAATAAAATCAGGCTCCTCCTGATCCTCTACTGCTTCTTCTATACAAAGCTGAAGGGTTTCAGCCACTTTTTTGTAAAACAAAGTGGGAAGGGGACTCAAAGCCTAGGAGGAGAAACACCTGAAGGTCTGTCTGGGGAGATGTCCGGGTCAATAGGCACATCCAGACTTTCATAATCACCATCAACCTCATACTCTCCCTCCTCCTCATCCAGTTCATAAAATTCTTCTAAGTTATAATCTGGAACCGGGGAAATAGACCAAACCGTACCCCTGCCAGATGGTGCCGGTTCGGCCGGAACTGAAGTAAGCGATTGCACTATTCTTATCGCCTTGGCTATCTCATCAGTGGTCGGAGTATTAATTTCTGGATCCGAACTGGACCATTTATCTTTTCTTTTTACCGGAACCGACTCCTCAGAATTGGCTCTCCTTTTGCCCGAAGAAGTATCGCCCTGGTCAGAGGGCACTCCTTTTGGTTCGGTCGGAACTGAACCGGGCTGGCCATCCGGGTCAGCGGACTTCTCGGCCTCCCTTTCCCTCAGTCTACCTAATCTCTTTTCCAGGGTAGCTTTGGGAAAATTCTTACAAATTTGGCAGTCTTAATCAAGGTGGTCAAACCCCAGACAATAAACACAGGTGGTGTGGGGATCAGCTTTAGCAAAGACTTCCCCACACACATTGCAGTGTTGAAACTCAGTGGGCCCGTTTTTTTTTTCTTGGGTTTCTCAGACATGGCCAATCCTATCCAAAACTTACCATTTTTTCAGCAATCTGCCAGGCAAGACTCCCCTATCGGTTCCTGACCGTGTTACGGGTCTTGGAAAAAAACATAATAAAAATCTGGTTTCTTTTTTTTTAGAACCGATACGGACCGGTTACCACACTCTAAGTAAATTCACAAACTTTTTTTTACCTGAACTGATCGGTTCAGCCGAACTGATCCACAATTTACAAGTTCCACACAGAAACTAAATAGAAATCCTATCTAGTACTCACGATACTACAGACAGAGACTTAAGCCGACAGATTTGGTAGCAACAATTCGGTAGAAACCGAGCGAAAAATGACACTTTAACCGACTTTTTTGAACTGAGCAAAGGAGAAATCTCCGGAGCAACTGTTCAGTGAGGCGGAGTAAAGAATCTGACGGTTGGAGTTTCAACAACAGCAGACAGGGGGCTTCAACCAAGCTCACGGTGAACATTCCATGCTGGCCATGGAAAGTTTAACTCTTTGTTCTCTGGGGCAGTTGAAAGGCAGGACCTAACTGCATATGTCAGAATATAGCAAGACTTCATGTTGTTTGAAGGCGGTCTTCCACGACAGGTGAGACATATCACCTGTGCATCGGTATGAATGGCTTGCCCATGAGCTTTGCCAAAACCAGCAACAAGTCCCACAGTGGTGGTGGTTCATGCACCGAAGGGGAAATCTTATCTAAGCCTTTGAAAAATCACCAGACCACCTTCTCTGGTGCCACCGACTGCTGACCAGCCCAAGCCCAGTAAGCAGAGTTGGCTGCCAGGTGCACCTTAAGGGTCATCGACCGAAGTCCTCCTTTGGAGAAAAACCACAGGTAGTCCAAAATGCTGGCCCCCAGACAGGACAAAGGGTTCAGCCCCTTGCCCTGACACCAAATGGAGAATCTCTTTCATTTGAAGGCATAGCATTTCCTGGTCGATTCCTTTCTAGATGCCTCCACGACAGTGAGGAAATCTTTGAAAAGACCCAAAGCCTGGAACTCTAACCACTCAGGAACCAGGCTGTCGAGTGCAGGACCTTCCCCGATTGATGGAGAGCAGGTCCGGGTGTAAAGGAAGACTCCTCAGGAGCCTGTTGCTGAGGCTGAGGAGATCAGGGTACCAAAACTGGCATGGCCAGTCCGGAGCCACCAGGATCACCTGTGCCTTTTCCCTCCTGACCTTGAGCAGCATTTTGTGGATCGAGGGAAAGCACAGAAGAGGCCTGGGGTCCAAGGCCCCGAGAAGCCATCCCCCTACGGTGAGCCCTGCTGTGGGGCCGGGCACAGCACAGCCTCAACTTTGCATTCTCTCTGGAGGCAAACAGGTCCACCTGAGGGGTGACCCACTGGGAGAGCAGACTCTGAACTACCTCCGGATGGAGAGACCACTCATGAGACGCCATCAGGCTGATGGCGTCCGCCAGCTGACTGGTGGCTCCTGCCACATGGATAGCTAGGAGGTCTGCCTCCAGGCTGCTCATGAGAGTCCTTATGCAGAAAGTTTCCTTGTATGCCAGCCCATTGGCACTGAGGGTTAAGGTGCTGGACGCCACATCTTGTGCCATGCCGGTGACCCAGGTTCGGGAACAAGCCTGGGCCGCTGGGGGCTGGCAGGGCCAAAAGTGGATTAAGCGTCAGGAGGACTGCTCTCCTCTCTTGGGGAGGGAGGTAGGGAGGGATAGCTTTCCTGTCTGCTGATCGCCCTCTATTGATGGCTGGAGGGGGATACGGGTCGGGAGGCTCGAGCTGACGTACGGGTCGTGGGGGGGAGGAAAATCAGGAAACTCTGAGCCTGGCAGGCTCGATGATAGTCTGCCACCCCCAGGAGTGGCCCCGGAGTCTGGACTGGGTCTCTGGGGGGAGCGGCAACCTCCTCTCAGCCCTGCTGCAGGGGGCAATCTGCAGGGGAATGTCCGGGGCCACCTAGTACGGGAGTGGCAGAGCCGGAGAGAGACAGAGAGTGTGTGTGTCCCTCCGTTTGGATGGCCGAAGCCGCCTGCCAGGGCTCAAGAGGAGCAAAAAATGTATATAAAAAAAATAAAAAGGCTTCCTTGTACAGAGGCAGGGAGTGCATCCTTCCAGCTTGTTGAGGTAGTACACAGTCGTGGTGTCGTCCGTTTGGACTTGGACCACTTGACCTCGAACATACGGAGCGAATACAGTCAGTGCATGCTGAACAGCCCGGAGCTCCAGCAGGTTGATGTGACACTGGGACTCCTTGGGTGTCCAGAGCCTGCGGACTCTGTTTCTCCAGATGGGCACCCCAGCCCATGAGAGAGGCATCGGTCATCAGGATGACTGTCAACTCGGGCAGACAAAAGGGATCTCTTCCTGCAGATGCTCTGGGACTAGCCACCACTGGAGGGTGTCCCACATCGTCTGGGTCACAGAGACCAGCTGGTCAAAGTGACCCTTGCGCTGAGACCACTGGCTGGCCAGCTCCCATTGCAAAGCGTGCATATTCCAACAAACTCAATGGACCACGCCGGTGCAGGCTGCCATGTAACCCAAAAGGCGCAGGAAGTCCCGGGCAGGGCGCAATTGCCCAACCAGAAATTATTAGTCAAAGAGGAGAGAACCTCTGCCATGTCCACTGGGAGGCAGGCTCAGGCTCAGCAGGAGTCGAGCTCTGCCCAGATGAAGCTGAGCACCTGCGAGGGCACAAGTTCCGACTTGGCCTCACTGACCAGAAGGCAAATTCTGATGCAGGTCTGGAAGGCCAGATCCTTGGACCTCTCCACCTCTGGTCTGGAGGGACCTGTGATCAACCATCTGTCCAGGCAGAGGTACACCTGGACCCCTCGGCACCTCAGGTAAGCTGCCACCACTGCAATGCAGTTGGTGAAGACCCTGAGGGTCGAAGAGGGGCCGAAAAAGCATGGCCCAGAACTTGTAGAGGGTTCCCTCAGCTCGAAAGAGGAGGAACAGTCAGTGGGATGGACAGATCAGGATGTGAAAGAATGCATCCTGAAGATCCAGGGAGCAAAACCACATGTCTGCTCTAGAGATGGTATGATCTGAGACAGAGTTACCACCCTGAAGGTGTGCGATCTGAGGAACGTGTTCAGGTCATGCAGATCTAGAATGGGGCACTAGCCCCCCCATGCACTTTGGCACCATGAAGTACCTGGAGATGCACCCTGGGTATTCCGGAGGATCCACTACTCTGACCATGACCTCCTTTCGGAGGAGCTGGGCCATGTCATCTCAAAGAGCTGACCCAGTGTCTGCGGATGCCAAGTCCTCCTGTGGGGCGCGGGCTCGGCTTGGAGGGTACTGCTCAAATTCCAGAGGCAGACCCTGACCAACCACTTACAGTATCCACCCGTCCGTGGTGTCAGCGGACCAGGTTGAAAGGAAGTGGCGGAGCTGGCCTCCCACAGGAGTACCCAGGGGAGGTGTGAGGGGCATGAGGATGGCACCCCCCATCCCGTCACTGAGCAGACTTGGAGGAGGAGGACCCGGCTGAAGAGCCACCAGGTTCCTTCCCTCCAGGCTTACAGACCACCGAGGCCACTAACTTGGCCCTGGGTCACCAAGACTGATCCTGCTGACCCAGCTCATGCTGGGCTGGTTTCACTGCAGGAGTGGAGGACCGAAAGGGCTTTAGCTTCAGCTGCCTGGAGCCCTTGGGATCCTGCTACGTGGATGTTACAGAGTCCAAGGTGGCACTGGACTTCTCAAAATGCTGGAGGTGACCCTCCACACTGGGCCCAAACAGTTCAGTGCCCAGGAATGGACATCCGCCAGCTTGTGCTGAGTGTCTGTCATGAAGGTCGAGATTCGGAGCCAAGCTCTATGGCACATGGCAACTGCGGCTGCCAACGAGTGGTCACAGGAATCCCTCAGATCCAGAGCCATCTGATGTTGCTTCAGTATTATTATTGAATCAGCACTCCGGACACAAGATTCAGTGAAAGTAGTAAAATGCTTTACTGTGCAAAAATGTTCAGTACTTACAAATCACAGCATTCTGCAAAAAACTGCAAAGAACAAACAAAAGAATCCAGCTGCCAACTGAAGTGGAACTAGCCTCATCGCTTTAGAGTTCGCTACACCTTCATCAGGAGGCGTCAGCACCTCCTTTACTTGTGAGTGCTGCCTGTATGATTTCACACCATTTGAAGTTGCTGCTTGGATACAGCCCAGTCCTGATCTCGGATCTGGCTGACTGTGGTCTGGAGGTCCGCAGGTATGTGAGGAATCACCTCATCCAAAGAGCCCAAGAGGGCATAGGAGAAGTGTGCCATCATGACTGCCAAGCTCACCTGGAGGAGGCCGAGTGAGGAAGCAGCATATACTTTTGTTAGTTGGGTAGTCCAATTTCTTGGAATCCTTGTCCAGCAGCTTGTCGATGTCCCCCGTATTGCCCGAGCACCAAAAGACTGAGTCGTCCACCAATCCCTCGGCTGAGGAGTGCTCCGTGAAACACCAGATGGTACCCGTGGGCACTGCATATTTGCGGGCCATCCAGGCAGAGGGCGCAGGGCAGGACGCTGCCAAAGCTCCAGGACTGGGCCAGCAATGGCCTTGGCCACTGGGAAAGTCCCCTTTGTCCAGAATCTCTGTGAGTAGATAGTGGATGGACTCCAGTTTCATGCCCGTGGACTTGGAGATGAGCAGTGTATGCTATGTAGACTACCTGCATAATTAGCATGGAGGCTGTAGTATAAACTTTTTTGGCCACAGAGTCAAGGTTTGTGGAATCCTTTTCTGGTGGCTGTGCAGAGAAAGGTATTGTGTCCCTTTTACAAGCATCACCTTGAACCACTCCCTCATGACTGGGATGGGCATACAAGCATTCTACCCACTGGCTGTCCACCTGGTATTTCTTTTCAACCCTCTTTTCAATGCCAGCAGCCGAAGTAGGCGCTGACTTGATTTCAGAGGTTGCCTTTGGAGTGATTTATGTATGGGAAGTAGCACTTTCCTCGTGGGAGCCAGCCCCATCATGTTCATGAACTCTACCTCCTCTTCATCTTCCTCTGTATCGTGTGAGGGGATGTTGAAGGTGCTTATCATATGCCTTGCAAAGGAGGAAAATGGAGTATAATCCTCTGGAGGTGTGGGAGAACCACCAAATTTTTGTTCAGGGGAACCATCCAGTTCCAGAGGCTCACTTTCTTCCTCCTCATCACAGAAGTGGGCTTCCTCCTCCACAGGCAACTGCTGTGGAACCAGTGTCTAGGCAGAGGGGCAGGCATATTCATAACATTTCCCCTAGCCTAGAAAGCTTGGAAAAATGTCCATGCCCTTCACATGTTCTCTATTGAGGGCATTTTACTTTGGTCAACTGCCTGCTCCCTTCCTTCTTCAGGAGGCGTGGCAGAGACGTGTTTTTTTTCCTTGGAAGACACCGTTTCTAGTGTTTGTTCTGAGGCTCTTTTATGTCTGTTTGCCCTCATTGAGGCCAGGGTTCCCCCTTTTGGAGACCCTGGTTTCTGAACCAGCTCAGCTATGCCTGCCAGATGGCTCAGCAGCTTTTTCTTCCTTATCTCTCCCTTTTGACAAGGACTACTGCTGATTTTTGAGGAGATGAACCTTCTGATGCGAGCTTCCCATTATCATTGGAAATACCCTCCAAGTCTTTATTGCACTTAGGTGACACAGAGGCAGGCTGAGCAGCCATTAGGTCTTCTCTTTTTGAAACCGATTTCTTCTGAGTTTTAGGCCAAAACTTGAAAACAGAGATCACAGTTTTTAAAACTGTAGTCTGGATGCAAGCACATTATACAGAGCTCATGTCAGTCTGCCTTTGCCAGAAGCTTAAAGAGCAGGTTCTTAGTTTAATAATTCCCACTCCCCCAAACAAAATGTATAGCTCACCTGTCCCAGAGTTGGTGGCTATACACAATTCCCTCTTTTTCTGCAGGTCTTTGAAGTTATTTCCACTTTCATCGCTCCCCGTGCACCTGGCGAAGAAGGCACTTCCTGAAGGTGCTGGACACGCCCACATAGGCATATACAGCCCCATTCTGTGATGTCACAAAATGAATGCCGCATGTGCGTGCCCCACTGATTTCAATGGGGGTGATTTTTTTTATACATTTTAATAACATTTACAATGGAGATTTTAATAAATCAAAGTGACTGCTCAAGCTAAAATGAACCTTGTTAGTCGAGCGGTCTCTCTGATTTATTACAATCTCCACTGTTATTAAAAAGTATAAAAAAATCACTCCCATTGAAATCAACACATGCAGCATTCGTTTTATGACATCACAAAACGGGGCTGCGTGTGCCTACATGGGGCCGGGGGCATGTTGGCAACTTCAGGAAGTGCCTTCGTTTTTGGCTGTGGTGTGTGGGAGAATTTTACAAGTGAAATAACTTCAAAGACCTGCAGAAAAAGAGGGATCTCTGTGGTGATTCAGACGTCCTGACAGGCCGATCGCTTATACCAAATCTTCAGTCTTCTTCAGGTAACAGGGCAGTCACAATTCGGTATTTCTCGTCACAAGTCGGTTCGGATTCAGTTAGATTCATTTCACTAGCAGCTCCCTCAGAAGGGAAGATGAAGCAGGCAGACCAGACACAGCCTTCCCACCAGTTTCCTGGGCTACTACACAGGAGCAGCTGCTCGAATGTCTTGAGCAGTTCACTCTCTCAACTCCAAATTAAGACTGACGCTCTGCTGCAGGCAGCACTGGGACTTCCTTCTGATCCAAAAAGGGTCTGGTTGGTTGATTCATCTGTCTGTCAAAGCAAAGGCTCCCCCCTCCAGGTCCATTTAGGCGACAAAATGAAAAAACTACAATTTCTACAGAAATTCACTCCCACGAGACCCTTGGGGACAGACTCCATTTTAAGGTCCCCAAAAGGTACTGATTGGTGCAATACAGAAATGTCCATGCTGCAAAGAAAGGCAGGTTAGACAAACTATAATACCATTATTATTAGAGCAGCTAATCAGGAAACAATTACCAGTTCTAACAGCGCTCCCTCTGCACCATTAGCGATGGCAGAAGAGAGTAATATTATTGCAGCTCGGGTGGGACTCGAACCTGGAAACACTCGGCCCCTACCCAGATTAATTTTACACTACAAAAATAATGTCTCTTAAAGGGACAGGCACAGAGGCTAACAGGGCACTTGCATGCAAGCACATTTACACCTGTAAAGACACAGAACGCCCGCCAGGCAGTGGGCATTTAAGCATATCCAAGGAAGACTTTTGGGAACCCCCATTTATAGTGAGGTTATAAAAACAATTTGAACAATTTTAAAGCTTGTTGGTCCTGTATGTGTATGTCTTTGTAAGGAGTACGAGTCATGAAAATTACCAAAACTCCCCAAAGTGAAATCATTCTTAGAAATAAAATCTTACCAATATTGTTCCTAAATTTGTGAACTTCTATTTTTGAATCAAAACAGTGTATTTATTTAAGAACTATTTTGATCAAAACGTTAGTTTAAAGCAAAAAGTGTCTTGGTTCCTTTGAAAAGGGAGCTGTAGCAGTAAAATGTATTACTGCTAAATACAGGTTATTAAAAAACTATTTTAGTGATAGCTTTACAAGTTATCATGTTTTGAATATGGTTCCCTGAAGGCAGGAACTGCGCTGTAAGGTGGCTTTCCTCAGTTCCTGGAACCTAAGCAGTAAGTGGAGAGAACAACTAAATAGCGCAAATAATAAAAATAATCATAAAAAAATGCAGGATATATCACAGTCAAAATTAACTTAGAACAGTAAAACGTAACACAATGAAGCTGTTCTGGAAAACCAGAAAAGCTGTCTTCTGGGTGACTGCTCTATTTAAGCAAAGAAAGAAAATCTGATGTTGGTTGCCAGGGAAGCTGTGACGACCCAGCAGGGTTTGAACTGCATTCTAATTCCAAGTAAACATTCAATTATTTACATGTAATTTTAAATCTCAGGGGCACTCAGATCAGTGGACCTGATGCAGTTGTTAAATGTAAGTGAGGGATTCCTGGGGACAGAATACTGGACCTGTACGTTAGGTCAGCTGCTCTTTTCAGCAGAGAAACAAATTTGCTGATGGAGAGCTAGGGGTGTGTGCCCACACTGCAGAGTCTGAACTTCTATCCTAAAGTTTCATCATCACCAAAGGGTTCTTTCTCCAGAGCATCACTCTTGAACCAGATAATGATGCTGTGTAAACATCAGTGAAAGATTCCCAAGGTTACTCTACTGGATTCCAACCAGTGACATCATAACCAAGCATTCTAAAGATGGCAAAACACAGGCAGGCAATGCTCAAACAACAAAATCACTAATATGAAAAAGTACAGGACACAAGGTTTCTTTATTTACTGTATCTTTAATGCTTCCAAAAAAGGTATTCTAATAATGAAATGAATATGCAAATGTTTTTTGTCCCCCTTTAAAGATCCAGCCCAGATGGTGCTCACCCAAAGCTCTTCCACCTATTGGCCCCTGTGATCACCTCTCCCCTGACACACCTACTTAACCTCTCCTTTTCCTCTGGAACTGTACCACAGACATGGAAGGTCACTAAGGAGTTGCCCTCCATAAAGGTGGTGATCCTTCTTTTCCAGGAAATTACAGACCAATCTCCCTCCTCCCTGCCTTTGTCAAATTGCAGGAATCCCTGGTGCTCACTAGACTGTACGACTTCCTATCCTCCACCGATCATCTCTCCTCTTTCCTGTCAGGGTTTAGAAAACACCACTCAACCACATCGTCCTTACTGCAGGTCAATGATCATATTTTAACAGCCATGGACCAGGGACACGTTACAGCTGTGATTTTTGTGGACCTGGCCAAAGCCTTTGATTCTGTCTCACCCACTTCTGCTAAACAAACTTCACTCCATTAGGCTGGCCCACCCCTCAGTAATCAGTGCATGTTGGTAACTCATCTTCTCCTCCTCCCTTCCAAATCCATTCTGGCATTCCCCAAGGGTCAAAATTGGGCCCTATCCTATTTTCATTGTTCATAAACAATCTCCCTTTAGTGTGCACACATTTCCTCATCCACATGTACGCGGATGACTCCGTCTCATTTACCTTGGGTCTCTCCATGGCCTCTGTCCATGCCACGCTCCAACAGGACCAAAACAAAGTGCTATCATGGTTTCAAGCCAATCACTTTAAGGTCAACACAAAAAAAAGACTGCTGCAATGCTTTTCAGTACCACACAAAAGTTAGCCAGAACCCCGTTACCACTGGTGTTTACCAGCTTGGATGATACCCCTCTTGATTACGTGTACGACTTCAAATACCTTGGGGTCTGGCTTGACAACCTTATACACTTCACTGCCCACACTGACTCCTTATGCTCCAAACTCTGCTCAAAACTGGGAGTACTTTTCCGAAACAAAGATTTCCTCCTCCTCCATGTTTTTTGTGAACTGGTCCCAAAAATGATCTTACTGATATTCGACTATGCTGATGTAGTCTATGGAACTGCTCCAGCTTCCTCACTTTCTAAGCTTGACACGCTCCTGAACTCATTCTGTTGCTTCACCACAAGTGTCCCCCACTGTAGTCTCTACTCCTTCCCTTCCTTCCTCCTACTCCCCCTCAGGTGGTCTACTCATTCCTTAATCTTCATTGCTAAATTCCGGTTCAGTCTACTTCCTCCCTACCTCTCCTTCAAGTTGTCACCAGCTGCCCCCTCCTCATATGACCTCTGCACCAGGGACCCTTGCTCTTTCTCCCTCTCTCTCTCTCCTCTACAGGTCAAGCTGCTTTTTCTTACAGGCTCTCCTCCCTCTGGAATCATCTCCCTCTGCAACTCTGTAACTCCTTTTCCTTTTTTTTAAGCAACATATCCGCCACCTCCAGGCTCCCCTCTGCTTCTGCCCTACTTTCTCCACACCCCTATCTCTTCTCCCTCCTCACCCTCCTCCACCTCTTCTATTCCCAGCTGCTTTTTCTTAATTCATAATATTAGTATTATGTTCTGATATGTTATGTTTATAACCACCTGTTACACTTGTGTACCCAGGTCACACCTGGAAACGAGCCTTGGTTCAGTGTGCCTATCCCGGTTACCAAGATTTTAAATAAATAAAAAAGAGCAACAATTGACCAAATGCTGGGGGATGCTGTGGCACCAGAGCAAGACAGGCACTAGGGCTTAGAGCTCTGACATTTATTTATCTAACAAACTCTTTATTAGTGCTTTTTGATTATACCCAACAGCCTTATTAGGAGGAAATGTTGCTGACCACCTTCTGAGCAGCACAGGCAATCCACAAAAAGATAAGTCTGCGCCCGATGGTGCTAATAGAAAAACTCTGTCAGGAGCTCCTGCCACAAGGTCTGCGCAGAACAGAACTCCTGATAATTCAGAAGGCCTCCTGAAGAAACGCTGCAGATGCTTGGTGTTAAAAATCAACAAATGAATCCAATCTGCCATGGGTCTGGCAGCCATATTTGATAGTTTAATCGAGTGGTGAGCTGGAGACTACAGCTGAAGTAGTGCAAATTGCTACTGTGGACGCTTCCAAGTGAACAGACATGGCACTGGGAACAGTAGCAACTCTCCAAAGGAAAATACCCACCTGTATTCTCATTTACATGGGCTTGAAGATCAGGCAAGGGATGCTAATGTGAGGATCCTCGGCATGCCAGAGGGAAGTGAAGGAGATTTCCTGAGGCACTGGGTCAGAACATAACCGACCACAATGCCGTTGGCAAGAACAGCGCAGCAAAAATGACGTCATTATTTTTGCGAAGAGGCTTTGCCCTCCACCCCCCGACATGGGGGTCTCTGCCCCTGCATCCCCCAGACTTAAAAGATCACAGGGAAAGGTAAAAATTTGTGGGGCCATGGAATACTGTTTCCACAGCACCATGTACAAAATACAAGTCCCGATTTTGCAAAAATATCGGAAACCACGATTAGAACCCTGGTCTCCACTGCCTCCCTGCTCCATGCCCCAGTCCTTCAAGCCACAGGTGCAGCTCAACCAGTCCCTGGTATTCGGCTGCCCTTGTCATTTGGCAGCACCAAGGACAGCAACCAGGGGAGCACATATAGTAAGTGCTATATATCCCTGCTCACTGTCTGTGGTAGCGCTATATGAACTAGCACTCGAGTGGCACTATTCCTGTAGCACTAACATAAGAAGACTAATCAGCATTTATATAGCACGTTTCATACACAGTGTATCCCAAAGCACTCTACAAGCAATGCTAGACTGGTAGTGAAGTGACAGAATATGTAGTGGTGGCCATATCGCACATCAAGACCCACACACAACCTGGACAATTGCATGATCTGGTTTATAGGAAGGGGAATGTTGGCCAGGACACCAGGAATGTCTCCTACACTTTGTGAAGAGTGCCTTTGGTTCTTTTACTTCCATCTGGACACCCACCAGGACAGCACCAGGATGGGTAGAAGGGACCTCAGTTTAACGTCTTATCCGAGGACGGCACACCCCAGCAGTACAGCACCCCCCCAATACTGCACTCGGATGCCAGCATTTTTAGGTATGAGTCCAATTCCAGTGTGGGATGAGAACCTACAACCTTCTGGTCCAGAGGTGGATGTGCTACCAACTGAGCCACTCTGACAATGGGTACCATTTCCTGATACTCTTTTTTTACAAGACTGGTTGGGGATGCTATATCTACTCATTCTTTCACATTCCAGAAGGCCTACAGAGTTACTCTTCGGGGTAGGCCTGACAACCCAGAGCGTCCTTGGGCTATTGTGCCGATTATGGATGGTGTGGGAACTAGGGTTTGTTTTACTGGCTTTGGCTCGAAGAAAAAAGACCTTGCTTCATGATGGCCAAACTACTAGTCTGTACCCAGACTTGCGCTATGCTACCTGCCAGAAGAAAAAGCAATTTGATGGGGTACGGGCCATGCTTTGGGAAGGAGATATCAGCCACAGAATGTGCTCCCTACATGCCTTCGTAGAGTCCACCAAGGGAAGATTTTTCTTTTCTCGGATCTAGCTGATACTCAGAAATGGGCACAAAAAATATGCCTCACCTAATCGTTGTAGAGATGACCCACAGGATCTACTTGCAGACGACCCATGAGGGTATGTTGGGTACATTTTCTTTCACTCTTGACTTTCATTAGCACAATGGACTGTGTGATGGGTAAGTGGTGAGATTTCAGGTGAGCAACTTGTTCTTTCTTTCTATCCTAGCTGTTGGACTTCCGATTTATATACTGAATCCACTCTTCACTTGTTACCTGACTTTATTGTCTGTTTCTTACTGCTTATGATGGTTATCCTGTATTCTAATGCAGGGATGTTTACTGCTATTCCCCTTTTTAATACATTCTATGACTGTAAAACTGGTTGAACATGTTATTCCTGTACCACCTTTTTTCCTGTTAAAGTGTTGTGCCTTAAATATTGGTGGCTTTACTGTTGCCCTATCTATTACACTGATCCCCTGCTGTGTACTGTCTTGATTGTAATCAATTGTGGTTTGCGCACTTATGTACTGTATAAGCAAAATGGTTCTACTCTGCGTAACTAAATTTGGGTTGCCCGTGAAAAAGGGACCTTCGGGGCTCAGTAGGTCTACACGGTTATCAATACTGAATAAATAAATAAATTATGAAATGGTAGCGTACTGGATGGTGCACTAAATCTGCATACTGCATGGTGGATTTTCTGTTCCCTCCTCTTTAGGCAGGGCAGCAAGACTTAGTCTCTGACGGAATTCTTTACTATGGACACTACCATGTAGCTCTTGGCCTCAAAAGGCAGCAACAACTCAGTAATGCTTTTGATGTTTCATTTCCTTTCCCACCATGTCGTATCTTTGTAACATGAGTCTGAGAATTAGGTAATATTAAGAGAAGCGGCGCCCTCAAGGTTTTGCAACTATGTTGTAAGTACCATGCTTGCATATCTATATGTTTGTTCTCAAAAAATAAAGTAAAAAAATGTTTTAACCAAATGTTCACATCAGTTCCAAAGCTCCCACCGATAGCTAACCTAGAAAGGAAGTAAACCTGGTATGCTGATGTGAAAGCTCCACCCAAGTGCTGCCCCATGCGCATATGTTTTGTGACATAGGAGTCTGTAGAGTACAGAGGTGCGATGTACTGAATTCAATGAGGGCTAATTTTGAACGGCATATTTATATATTTTTGAGTGCTACTGAATTTAAATCAATGCTGCTGCTCAACTCACAAGGCTCTTGTTAGCTGAATGGCGGCACTGATTTAAAAGCAGTGGCATGCTAAACTTAATAAATATGCCATTCAAAAATCAGACCCCATTGAATTCAATACAACGCACCTCCATACTTTACAAACTTACAAGTAACAAAACATATGAGCATGGGGGTGGCACTTTCACTTCAGCATACCAGGAAGGGATCTAGCTGCCAGCTCCTCGAAAACAAGGACTGTTTAAGCCCTTTCAAAGTTACACATCAGTGGGGGCTTTGAGAGTGCACCAAAACTAGTAGAGTTTGGATAGTACAGCTACCTCTCATTTTGCAGTAGCTCAGTTCAGTACTGGTGGCATTCTATAAAATGAAAATCCCTCATCAATTTACAGGTTCAGAGGACCCATTTTCTGAGAAACTGGAGCTTTAGAAATATACAGTGTAATACAATGATAGTTTGTCTACTCCCTTCTTGATTAAGTTTCATTAGCCAAGGCACCCTACTCATTTATCAGCAAGGCATGCTCAAACAGGCATCAAAAGATTTTAAAGGACGCACATGTAATTGGTTTTCCGATTTTAATATTTTTACATAAAAATCAGTTTTTAAAGCAGCAGCACTTGTTAGCTGGCAAACATTGTCATCATACAGTTTTTTTTTTTTTGCCAAAAATGTAGAGAAATCTATTTTTTTTTGTAAGGCAGCCATGTCATGGGAGTGCAAATTTTTTAAAATGTCAAAATTCCATACGTTAGTCCAGGAATGAAAAAAAGCAAAAAGAAAAATGGGTGTACTGATGATGTTGCCAGAAAAGCATTATTTCTATAAAAAATTATAAGGTGACTAAGAAAAAATTACTCACCTTAGTAATGTTGTTTCTTCTAATGGAGTCTTGCTATATTATAGACATTAGCAGTTTGATCCAGCTCTAGAACTGCCCCGGAGTGAAATGGTTAAAACCATTCTAAAATAGAATTTTGGCACGAGAGCAGCTCTATCTGTGTCATTTCAAACTTGAACTGTCAGATCTTTATGAGCCAAACTCACTAAGGTCTGTGTGGAAGCTGTAACCTACACTAGCCAAATGGCTACCTAAATAATAACAACCACTGATGGTCCCAACACCCAAGACTCAAGTCAGGGAACCAGAAATACTAACACCATTCTAATAATATGAAAATGGAACATAAGTATAATAAAACACACACACGCATACGCATACACACCCCCAAAGTCCCAAAGGGGACAAAATGCTAACAGGACATAAGTAGTGCCCACACTAAGTTGCCCGCACCCCACCAAGTAGAGGTTCTGAGAGGGGCAGGTTGGGGGGGAGGTCTACAATATAGCAAGACTCCATTAGAAGAAACAACATTACTAAGGTGAGTAATTTTTTCTTCAAACAACATGAAGTCTTGCTATATTATAGACATTAGCAGAATACACAGCAGTACCTCCATGGAGGAGGGCAGAACCTACTTAGGGAATAGGCTCTGAAGAACAGCTGTGGCCAAACGACATCTCTCCTGGCCTGGACATCCAGGAGTAATGCTTGTAAAGTGTGTAACGTTTTCCAAGTAGCAGCCTGGCAAATCTCTAATAAAGGGATATCTCTGGCAGCAGCTAGAGACGCAGCTGTACCCCTGGTAGAATGAGCCCTCAAACCGGGGGCTCTGCCCACTTTCTGATAACAAAATTGGATACAAGAGACAATCCACCTGGCTATTGATCTCTTAGTGGCAGGTTTGCCTTTCCCAACTTCACCATAGGTAAGGAAAAGTTGGAGGGATTCGAACCTGTGACCTTTGGTACGCTCTATATAATAACTAAGAGCTCTCTTAACATCCAGGCTGTGCAACCTCCTCTCACCCGAAGAGGAGTGATCAGTGAAAATACTGGAAGGAGATAGACTGATTAAGATGGAAATCTGAAACCACCTTAGGCAAAACTTCCTATTAGTCCTAAGGACTAACTTATCCTCTGGAAAGAAATAAAGTCAGTCTCCACTGACAAGGCTTGCAATTCACTTATGCGTCTGGCAGAAGTGATAGCCACTAGAAAAACAGTTTTCCAAGTTAGGTACTTAAGCTCTGCAGAAGACAGAGGTTCAAAAGGGTTGCATTAACTGGGCAATGCAAACATTAAGGTCCCAAGCAGGGCCGGTTCCAAAAGGAGGATCAGTATGGAGTAATCCCTTAAAAACTTGGAAAACACAGGATGAGAGGAAAGAGGGATGACTTTCCTGTTGACACAAAAGCAGACACAGCTGCCAAATGAACTCTCAGGGTAGCTGGTCTGAGACCCAAGGAATTAAGATGTACCATGTAATCTAACAAAATGGGCAATTCAGCAGATTCTGGTGAAATATTTTCCCAGCACACCAAATGGAAAACCTTTTCCATTTAGAACTATAAGTAGCCCTAGTGGAAGGCTTTCTGGAAGCCTTTAGGATCTCAAGAACACCCTGAGAGAGGTGTAAATCAGCAAACTCTAACTCCTCAAGAGCCAGGCCTTGAGGTTGAGGGATTTGAGGTCGGATACCAAACCCTTCCCTGGGCACAAGTCAACAGATTGTGATTCCTGGGAGGCACAGGGAAGATGGACTGTCAGAGACAGAAGGAGTGGGTACCAGGGCTGCCTGGCCCAATCCAGGGCAATCAGAATCACCCTGCAAGGCTGAGATCTGATTTTGACTAGTACTTTGAATAGGAGAGGAAAGGGGAAAGCATAGAGGAACTTCCCTCCCAATCCAGAAGAAGGGCATCCAGGGAACTGAGCCCAGCACTGGAGGCCTGCAACAGAACAGAGGAAGTTTGTGATTGTCTGGGGCTGCAAAAGATCTATCTGAGGATGCCCCACCTGGCAAAAACTATCCCAGCACTTGAGGATCCAGGGACCATTCGTGATGGCCCTGGGAAATCCTGCTGAGGGCATCCGCTAGGACATTGTCCTTCCCTGGAAGATGAACTGCTATGAGGAAGTGTTCAGGGAATAGGCCAGAGACCACAACTTCATTGCCTCGGTGCACAAGGCCGAAGACCGAGTGCCCCGTTTGTTGATGTACCACATTGTTGTGGTGTTGTCTGTTCTGACTTGTATCACCTTGTCGTGGACAGATGCAGAAAAAGCTTGAAGAGCTAAAAAGACAGCTCTGAGTTCCAGAAAACTGATGTGGAGCAGAAATTCCTGGGGGGACCAAACTCCCTGAGTGGAAAGGTCGCCCATGTGGGCTCCCCAACCCAGAAGGGAAGCATCTGTAGTGAGAGTCAAGTCGTGAGAAGGGGAAATGACGGGGACCCCCGCTCTTAAATTGCTCTGATCCTTCCACCACTGGAGAGCTAGGATCAAGGTTTGAGTCACTGGGACCAACTTGGAAAGGGGGTCTCTTCTCTGAGACCAAAAGGTTCTCAAGTGAAACTGAATGTCTCTCATCTGAAATCTGGCTCCCTGCACAACAGCTGTGGATGCAGCCATGTGCCCCAGGAGCTGCAGAAAGTGTCTTGCTGGTGAGAGACCTTCAGAGTGAAGGAAGAGGCCAGAACCACTAAATTCCTTACCCTTTCTGGGAAGAAAGGCTCTGGCTAGCTTGTGTCCAATTCTGCCCCTAAAGGTGAGTACTGGACTGGTTCCAGAACCGACTTTGGTAGGTTTAGCAGAAAACCCAGGGAGGTGAGAAGCTGCTGGGTGACCTGCAGGTGAGATTTTACCTGTTTTGGGGACTGGCCTACAATGAGCCAGTCGTCTAGATAGGGAAAAACAGCAATCCTCTGCCTCCTTAAGTGGGCCACTGCCACTACTAGACACTTTGTGAATACCCTTGGAGCAGAGGTAAGGCCGAAGGGCATTGCTTTGAACTGGTAATGACCTGAGGGCAGTTCGAATCTGAGGTACTTTCGATGGGATCTTCTGATTACGACATGGAAATAGGCATCCTTGAGGTCCAGGGAGGCTAGCCAGTCCCCTGGCCTTAGGGAAGTAAAATCATTGCCAGAGTTACCATTTTGAACTTTGGTTTCAAAGATGCTTGTTCAGATATCTGAGATCTAAAATGGGCCGCCATTCTCCTGTCTTTTTGGGGTAAGGAAGTATCTAGAATACAGACCCTGCCCTGATGCAGGGAGGAACCCTTTCTACTGCTCTGAGAGCTAACAGGGATGAGACCTCTGTTTCCAGAGCGAGGTCTCTGAAGCACTTGCAGGTAGAAAAGTCTGCTTCTCAACTTGGGAAACTTTTGAAGCTGAGAACCAGACCCTGGCTTACTACTTCCAGAACCCACTTGTCTGAGGTTAAAGAAGCCCAATTCTGACTGAAATAAGCCAGCCTGCCCCACTGGTACAGGAGAATCGGCCCTGGGCACCCCATCAGGGTGCCTGTTTCTCAGGAGCTTTAGGCTGGGGGGTGGGAGCAGGTCTGCCCACCCCTCGTCTGCCCCTGCCTCTGAAGAAGCCCCTCTGAGCATAGGCAGAGGAGGCCGGAGTCTGGTAGAAAGGCCTGTGAAAAGGCCTACCCCTACCCCTGGGGGCATGCCTTTGAGGAGTGGCTTGCCGCTCCTTAGCCTGGGCACTCTTGTAAGTAGTCCTATATTCATCCATCTTCTTCATGTAATTCTCTGTCTGCTCTCCAAACAGAGAATTTCCCACCACAGGAAAATCCATAGCCTTAGTCTGGGTATCCTGTGACAAACTAGTACACCTGAGCCAGGCCAACCTATGAAAAGCTACAGATGTGGCCATGACCCTAGAGGAAACATCATTAACATCCACAGCAGCATGAAACTGAACCTTAGAGGCTTCAATGCCATCAGCAGCCACCTGTTCTAGTTCACTAGCCAGCTGGCCATGGGCCTGCTTGGCCAATTGCATAACAGTATCCCATCTAGATTTCTGATACCTAGCTACATAAGCCATATAATTTGCTTGCCTGAGTCCCAGAGAGGCTGCCATATACTGTTTTTTTTTTTGACATGGCATCAGTCTTCCTGGAATCCTTGTCAGGAGGATGTGAAGCCAAGGGAATATTAGCTTTATCACAGGCAGCAGCCTGAACTACTCCAACATGACTGCATTGCTGAGAAAGGAATTCTGTATCCGGGCCTGACAATGTATACCTTCTGTCCATCTTTTTATCTACAGGAGGCACAGAATTAGGAGCTTTTAACATTTTAATTGTTTGTTTCCTAAAAGACTTATGTAAAGGAATAGACAATCTCCTAGACTCTGGAATATCCATCATTTCTACAAAATCAGGCTCCTCTTGCTCATCCACAGCCTCTTCTAAAGGAAGCTGGAGGGTTTCAGCAACTTTTTTATAAAACATAAAATGAGATGGGGACTCAGACAGCATAGGGAGATTCTAAAGGTCTGTCTGGGGAGATGTCCGTTCAATGGGCACACCCAGACCTTCCCAGCCACATTCATACTGTTCATAATCCTCCTCCCCTCCTCTGGTTCATAAAATTCCTCAATATCATAATCCTGAACCACTGGGACCGGACGAACCGACCTTTTACCAGATAATGGTGGTTCGGACCGGACCCTGAACGAAATGACTGGACAATTTGTATGGCTTTTGCTATCTCTGCAGCAGTTGGAGAAGAATTTTGGATCCAGACCTGCTGATTTTCTTGTTTTCTTTACTGGAATTGGTTCCTCAGAACCAGCTTTTCTTTGCCGAGGAAGTCTGGCCCTGGTCAGAGGCACTCCCTCTGGTTCGGTTGGCACCGAACCGGGCTGGCCATCGGGTCAGCGGACTTTTTGCCTCTCGTTCCTGAGCCTGCCCAATCTTTTTCCAGGGTGGCTCTGGGAAATTCTTACATACCTGCCAGTCTGACTGGAGGTGGTCAAACCCCAGACAATAAATACATGTGGTGTGTGGGTCAGCCTTGGCAAAGACCTCCCCACAAACATCACAGTGTTGAAACCCAGTGGGCCGGGTTTTTCTTTTGGGTTTCTCAGACATAATGCCAGCCTAACCAAAAACTTGCCCTTTTGACGGCAGTGCCAGGCAAGACACCCTTATCGGTTCCTAACCGTGTCACGGGTATTGGAAAAAACGTAATAAATCCGTTTTTTTTAGAACCGATAAGAACCGGGAACCGCACTCTAAAATAGAAACTTTTAGTTTTAAATGAGTTTTAAACCCACTGATCAGTTCAAAACCGAACCGATAACTTACAAGTTCCACACAGACAAAACCTTCATTTACTTACGGTTACCACAGATAGAGCTTGAACCGAACGGTTTTGCGGTTAAAATAAAACTATTCTCGGTTAAATCCAACTGAGAAAACACTTTTTAAACCGAGAAATGAACCGAGCAGAAGGAGAAATCTCCGGAGCGACTGTTCACTGAGGCGGAGTAAAGAATCTGACAGTTCAAGTTTGAAATGACACAGATAGAGCTGCTCTCGTGCCAAAATTCTCTTTTGGAATGGTTTTAACCATTGCACTCCAGGGCAGTTCTAGAGCTGGATCAAACTGCTAATGTCTATAATATAGCAAGACTTCATGTTGTTTGAACAAATACTGCTGCTTTAATAAAGCATTACTAACAGCTGCAGCTGTGACAAGAAGTAATTTTCTGTTAAGCTGCTGACACCTTAAAAATCAAGAGCAGCTGTCCTGTTTTGAGACTGAATTTACCTTTATTAGAAACCATAATGGGGTATTAGGTTTCCTAAGAAAATTCCCAGGCACGTTAAGGTTTTTGTAAGCTGTAGACTAATACTAATTTATCCTCTTTGTCAGATGTAAATGGAAGCCCAATCAATCCTCTTAACTTGTTTAACCTGTAATTACTTATCAAATTCTGCTGTAATGACAGTTCATTAGAACTACAAAATTATCTTTTTCGGCATACATGCAAGCACAGAGCCAGCTATTCTATCTTTCAAGTTACAGATACTTCACTTGATTGAGAAGAAAAAATTACTTATCATAGTAATCTTGTTTCTTCCAAACATCTTACTGTATTCTGACATATGCAGTATGGTCTCACCATAGGACTGCCCCAGAGCTGAAATGGTTAATAGAACCTATGCTAATGATGGAATGCTAGGCTCGAGCTCTGTTTTCAAACCATTGTCCCTGAAATACATCCCCGCAACCATCAGATTCTTATGGAACATGCATAATAACAAGCTATCTAAACTATACTAATAAAATAATTAATGAATTAACAACCCCCAAAAAACAATCCCGTTTATTTAAAAATGTGGGCAACACCAAGACTCAAGTCACTAAAGCTCAACAAAGAAACACTTGCAGGTTTCAAACAACATGAACAGCTGTGTTGCAATGCCCATAGGTTCTAGTAGGGGAGGTAGGGTGGGAGCTCAGAATACAGTAAGATTCCCTTGGAAGAAACACGATTACTATGGCAAGTATTTTTTTCTTCAAACCCCAGGAAATCTTCTTGTATTCTGACATATGCAGACTACCCAAGCAGTGCCTTTGGAGGAGGGTAGAGAACCTATTTTGGAAACGGTTCTGCAGTACTGCTGTGCCAAATCTGTCATCACTTCTGGCCTGGATATCCAGGCTGTAGTGTTTGGTAAAGGTGTGAACTGTTTTCCAGGTAGCTGCTTTACAAATTTCCAATAAAGGAATATCTCTTGCAGCTGCTGTCAAAGCAGCTGTACCCCTGGTAGAATGGACCCCGAGGCCTACAGGGGGCTCTTTACCCACTTTGCTGTAGCAGAACTGAATACAGGGAACAATCCAGTGGGCAACAGACCTCTTCGAGGCAGGTTTGCCCTTTCCCGCTTCTCCATAGGTCAGGAAGAGCTGAGTGCTATCCTGCCTGTGGCCCTTTGTGTGATTCAAGTAGTAGCTTATAGCTCTCTTGACATCTAGGCTATGCAGTCTAGGTTCCCCTGAACTGGAATGGTCAGTAAAAAAAGTGATGGACTGATTCAGGTGAAAGTCCGACACTACCTTGGGAAGAAACTTTCTGTTAGTCCTGAGGACAACATTGTCCCTGTGGACTGAAATGTAATCCGGCTCAGCGGACAGGGCCTAGCGCTCACTGATCCTCCTTGCTGAGGTGTTGGGTACGAGTAACACTGTTTTCCATGTTACATGTTTAAGCTCCGCTGAAGACATGGGCTCAAATGGTGGATGTATTAGCTGGCCAATGCATATATTGAGGTCTCATGCAGGAGTGGGTTCCCTGTGAGGGGGATACAAGTGCAGCAAGCCCTTGAAGAACTTTCTGAAAACCTGGTAAGCAGCCAGAGATGGCCCTTTACCAGCAGAGAGGTAGACACAGACAGCTGCTAGAGACACCTTGAGAGTGGAAGGCCTAACGCTGAGAGAATGAAGGTGTTCCACATATTCCAAAATGACTAACAAACCAGCCTGGCAACAGTCTATTTCTTTTTGCTGGCACCAAATGGAAAACCTCTTCCACTTAGAGGTGTAAGTCTTTCTGGTAGAGGGTTTTCTAGAAACTCTAAGGACCTCTAGCACTCCTTCAGAGAGGTGCAGATCAGCATATTCTAAGTCCTCAAGAGTCAAGCCCCGAGTCTGAGGAACTGGAGATTGGGATAAAGGATCCTGCCCTGAGAGGAGGTCAATAGGTTGTGCCTCCTGGGTAAGGAGATTAGACTGGCTATTGACAGGGTCAGAAGCAGAGAATACCAGGGCTGTCTGGCCCAGTCTGGAGCAATGTGGATCACTGTTGCTAGTGGAGCTCTGAGCTTGTTCAGTACTCTGAGCAACAGGGGTCATGGAGGGAAGGCGTACAGAAACTTACCTGTCCAGTCCAGCAGCACTGCATCCAGAGGGACTGTGCCCACTGCAGGAGGCCTGCAACAGAACTGTGGTAGCTGGCGACTGTCTGGGGCTGCGAAGAGGTCCACCTCTGGGGTGCCTTACCTTCGGGACATAACTTGCAGGATCTGTCTGTTTAGTGACCACTTGTGGCGATTCTGGTTGATCCTGCCGAGGACATCTGCAAGGATGTTGTCCTTCCCTGGGAGATGGACTGCTGAGAGGGAGATCCCAAGGGAATAAGCCAGTCTCCAAATTTTCAAGGCCTCTGTACACAGGGGGACGACCTTGTGCCCCCTTATTTGTTTATGTAGTACATTGTGGTTGTATTGTCTGTTCTTCCTTGAACCACCCTGCCCTGCAGCATTGAGGCAAAAGACTGAATGCCCAGGTAAACTGCCCTGAGTTCTAGCAGATTTATGTTAAGCAGACTCTCCTACTGGAGCCAGGTACCATGTGCGGTGTGCTCCCTCAGGTGGGCACCCCACCTTAGGAGGGAGGCATCCATTGTTAACACTGCTGATGGTGTCAGCAGAAGGAAAAGCACACCTTCCCTGAGGTTGTCCTTTTTGTGCCATCACTGCAGTGCTTGGAGAAGGGTTCCTGTGACTGGTACCATTTTTGACAGGGAATCTCTTTTCTGAGATCAGTGAGATCTGAGATGGAACTGGATGTCTCATCTGGAACCTGGCAATGTTGCTGTTGACGCAGGCATGTGCCCCAACACCTGAAGAAAATGCCTTGCTGGTCTGGGGATATGCATTTGGAAGGAGCTGGCCAATGGTACCAGGCTGTCTACCATCTCCTGAGGGAGGAAGGCTTTTCCTCTTAGAGTGTCCAATTCCACCCCCTATGAATTCCAGAAGGTGAACTGGTGTCAGCATTGACTTTTTCTGGTTTACCAGGAAACCCAATGCCCGGAGGGTATCCTGAGTGGTGGTCAGTGCATTTTTGACTTGCTGAGGTGCCTGGCCTACTACTAACCAATCGTTCAAGTATGGGAAGACTAACTTCTTACCTCCTTAGGTGTGCTACCACTACTGCTAGGCACTTGGTAAACACCCTTGGAGCAGAAGTCAGGCGGAAAGGCATGGCTCTGAACTGGTACTGGCCTGATGGCAATCTGAACCCGAGGTCTTTTCTATGGGATTGCCCGATAGGAATGTAGAAGTAAACATCCTTTAAATACAGCGATGGCAATCAATCTCCCTGCCTGAGTGTAGGGAGAATGGTAGCCAGAGTGACCATTTTGAACTTTGGCTTTGACAGATATTAGTTTAAATGTCTGAGATCCAGTATGGGTCACCACTCTGCTGTTTTCTTTAGAGTGAGGAAGTACCCTGAATAGAGACCCCTTCCCCTTTGGGCCAGAGGAACAGGATCTACTGCCTTGTCCTGAAGGAGTTTTGCCTCTTCCGCCTCCAACAGAGCTGCTTCTGAGAGGGTGGCAGGTCTAAAAACTCTTGCCCACAGTCTGGGTAAGACCTTGAAATTGAGGGAAAGCCCCAGGCTCACTATCTCCACTGGCTGAGTGCTGAGGCCAGCATGGCTGCTGACCCTTCTGCCTCTGCCTCTGAAGTTGACCGGCTGGCAGGGCCTGACTCTGGAAGAAAGGTCTGTAGTGGGTTCTACCCCTACCCCCTCTGCCCGGGTACTTCTGAGGTGTTGCTGCTTTTGGCAGAAGCAGTCTTGCAGGCTACCTTGTACTAATCCATCTTCTTCATGTAAAGGGAACATTGTTTAACCAGGAGTAGCATACTAAGCGGAAGCTTGTTTCCAGATGCGACCTGGGAGCACAAGAAAGAGAAGCGACTTGCTCAGGATCACAGAGGCGGTTGTGGGATTCAAACTCAGGTCTCCAGATCTGCAGCTCAGAGCCTTAACACACTGCGCTATACTGCCTCCTTGTAAGCCTCTGTTTGCTCCCGAAAGAGGGATGTGGGCTCACAAGGAAAATTCAGGGCCTTCCTCTGTATGTCCTGGGACAGATTAGTGGCCCTTAGCCAAGCAAACCTCCGCAGGGACACTGAAGTTGCCATTTGCCTGGCTGCAATGTCACTGGCATCCACTGCCATCCAAAAACGGGCATTTTGAAGCCTCTATGCCCCTTTCTGCAGCTTCAGCGAGGTCTGATGCCATGGGTGCAGGGCAAGCTTTGGAAATCTCTAAAAATGTATTCCAGAGATTTTTTTGATATCTGGAATCATAAGCCATGTAAGTGGACTGTCTAATGGCGTAGGAAGGACCCAGGTTGGACTTCTTGGCCATAGAATCCACATTTCTAGAGTCTTTATCAGGTGGGTGTGATGCCAGGGGAATACCTGCCTTTTCACATGCAGCAGCCAGCACTACCACTTCATGGCTGGGATGTCCAAAAAGGAACTCAGCTCCAGCTTTTGCCACCCAATATTTCCTATCCATTCTCTTATCCATTGGTGGAATGGAAGTGGGGGTCTGCAAAATTTGAATGGCCTGTCTCTTTAGGGATTTATGGATGGGCAATAAATGGAAATTATGTACCTACCATAATTCTTGATCTTCTTGGATGGAGTCTCCACCACTCATTCACACTAATGGGAACTACGCCAGAGGTGCTTGGACTGAGTGGGAGCCAAATATCTTCAGGAGGGCCGGCACCGAGGTAGGGCAATGCAGAAGTACTGCCGTGAGACCAGCTTGCGCCATATAGACTACCTCAGCGTTGACCCTCCAACCATCTCAGTACCTTTTTTTACCGAGGAGGTGCAGCGTAAACTAACCTAGTGAAACTAACCTATGTTGGACATATCAGTCTGAATAACCCATATAAGAAGGGTCAACACAACAGAGTCTTCACAGCCCGGCCACTGTGGGAGTGAAGATCAAAAACAGATAAGTGAACTCGGGGGGATGGTGGGTGGGCGTATGAATGAGTGGTGGAGACTCCGTCCAAGAAGATTAAGAATTACGGTAGGTACGTCATTTCCATATCTTCCTGGACATAAAGTCTCCACCACTCATTCACACCAATGGGAGTGTACCGAGCTAAAATAATCCCCTGAGAAGGATGGCAGGAGAGAGGAGCTCACTTAGACAGGAGTCCATTAAGGACTGTCCTGCCATAGGACTGGTGCTGTCTGGCATGGACATCCAAAGCGTAGTGCTTTACAAACGTGATCACGGAGCTCCAAGTAGCTGCATTGCAGATGTCTGCAATGGGCACGTTCCGTATTTCTGCCAGAGAAGTTGCAACTGCTCTGATAGAATGGGCATATACCCCGCCTTCCAGCTTAACCTGCGCCATGGAATAGCAGTGGCGAAGACATGCCTCCAGACACGCCGAAATACACCTGATGGCAACAGACTGACCCAGCCGGGCCATGCTAAATGAGACAAAGAGTTGCTTTGACTTGCAGATCTCTTTAGTTCTGTCTAAGTTGAACCACAAAACCCTTTTAATATCCAGAGAATGTAGGGTATGTTCTCCCTCATTCTGGAAGTTTTCGAAGTAGGTCGGGAGAACCAAAGGCTGGTTCAGATGGAATTCCGAGACTACTTTGGGGAGAAACTTAGGGTGAGTTCTGAGAACCAGCTTGTCTTTGTGAAATACAGTATGGGGGGTCAGTGACCAGGGCATGTATTTCAGACACTCTGCCAGGCGGAGGAAGGCGGCCTTCCAGGTCAGGAACTTCAGTTCACATGTTGCTAGAGGTTCGAAAGGTTTATGGGTGAGCATGTCTAGCACAAGGTTGATATCCCAAGGGACTACCGGTCTCCTGACTGGTGGCCTAGTGTGGAGTATATCTCTAAGGGACCTCTTAACTAAGGTTAACTGAGCCAGAGACAAAGTGTGTATAGGCTCGTGATAAGCTGAGATCGCACAGAGATGGACCTTCACGGTTCAGTATTGTAGCCCTGTATTTGACAGGTCTAGTAGATACTCTAGGACTTTATTTGGTGGGCAAGAAAAGGGATCCAGGAAGGACTTTGCACACCAGATGGAGAAACGTTTTCACTTTGCCGTGAACGTTTTCCTAGTAGCTGGCTTGCGCACCACTGGGAGAATGAGACTCTATAGGAGACATCAAATATACCCATTTCTATCTTCTCGGGAGCCATGCATGGAGATGAAGGGATCTCAGGTTGGGATGGACCACTGGGCCCTGGGTCAGAAGGTCCATCTGAAGTGGTAGTTGTCAGAGTGGAATTTCCGATAATCTGTTGATCAATGGAAATCAAATCTGATGAGGCCAGAAAGGGGTGATGAGGATCATTCTGCTACCCCGTGTCTCCAGCTTGAGCAGTGCTCTCTGAATTAAGGGAAGAGGAGGAAATACATACAGAAAGCGTCTTGTCCACCGTAGTCTGAACGCATCTTGACAAAATACGCCAGGTTCTGGATTTCTGGAGCAGAACAGAGGCAGTTTTGCATTAAGTGTGGACACAAAAAGGTCCAGGTCTGGTGTGCCCCACTCTTCGAAGAGCGATTACATGACGTTTACGTTGAGACCACTCGTGAGGATCCGCTTCCGTTCTGCTGAGGCGATTCACTAGATCGTTCTGGATTCCATGCAGACAGACTGCCTGGAGCAGGGCTTCATGCTCTAGGCACCATTCCCACACTCTCATTGCTTCACTGCACAGGGGATAAGAGTGCACCCCACCCTGCTTGTTAATGTAGTACATCTCTGCTTTGTTGTCAGTCTGAAAGAGAATTATTTTGTGACAGAGGATGTCCTTCAGGGCTCAGACTGCATACAGGATAGCTCTCATTTCCAGGACATTTATATGGAGTTGAGTCTCATCCTGCCTCCACAGACCTTGGGCGTGGAGATCTTGACAGTGAGCTCCCCATCCGAGTAGAGAGGCATCGGTGGTGATGGTCATCTGTGTCTCCAGTGGGGCAAAGGGAAAGCCATTCCGAAGGTTGTCCTCTTGAGTCCACCAGGTGAGTGATCATTTTAGAGGTTCCGTCACCTTGATGTGAAAGGATCGAGGATGTGTGGTTGGGGACCACCGAGTACTAAGCATCCACTGAGTGGTCCTCATGTGAAGACGAGCCACGGGCACCGTGAACACTGATGACACCATGAGACCCAGCATTTGCTGCATCAAGAGAGCTCGGACGGAGTAATTCTCTTCGATGAACTGAGCCATCTGGAGGATATCATTCCTCCTGTCCTCTGGGAGGAAGGCCCTTGCACTGGATGTATCCAGGAAGGCTCCTATGAAGAGGAGTTGCTGGGAGGGCTGTAGCTGCAATTTTTCCAGATTCAACAGAACTCTCACAGATGTGAGGAACCTGGAAGCTGTGGTCACCACTTCCTGTGCCCCTTGTCTGGAGGAGCTTGCTAGAAGCCAGTCGTCTATATACGGGAAGACTTTAATTCCGAGTTTCCTTAGGTTTGCTGTGAGAACTGCAAAGTACTTTGTGAAAACTCATGGCACTGAAGACAGCCCAAAGGGCAGTACTCTGATTTGATAGTGCTGACCCAAGGCCACACACTGAAGATACTTGTGGTGGCTTGGGTGCACGGGAACGTGTTGGTAAGCATCCTGCATGTCCAGGGAGGCCAGCCAATCGTCTTGATGAATCAGCGGTAGTAGCATACCGTGTGATATCATCTTGAATTTTACCTTGAAGAGGAACTTGTTTAACTTCCTTAGGTCTAGAATAGGGCACATACCACCTGTTTTCTTTGGAACTAGTAAGTAGTGGGAGTAGAAACCTGTGTTCCGCTGCTCCTGCGGAACTATGTCTACTGCCCTGTTGTTCAGAAGGCCCTGGATCTCAGAAGTAAGGAGGTCTGACTGAGTAACTGACAGCCTGGGCAGTCATTTGGGTGGATGATCTGGAGGGGTATCCGAAACATTCAGAGAATAACCCTAGCAAATTATCCTGAGAACCCATTTGTCTGAAGTGACTGACCTCCATAGATGGTAAAACTGAGTCAGACAGCCACCTACTGCTGAAGAATAGTCTCCCTCAGACAGCTGAGGAGGGACCTGGGCCGGAATTTCAGAGGGTGGCACTAGCCGCTTTCAGGCCATGTCCTTGCATTTTCTTTTGTGGCTGACAGGCTTGGTTTTTGTTGAAGCCCCCTCTGCCTTTGCCACGAAAGGACTGATGGTTATGAAACTGCCGGCGGTTCCCACCCTGTTGAGGGGCAGCAGGGGCCAGTCTAGTCACTTTGCTAGCTGTTCTAGTTTTCTGTGTGGCTCGAGTGCCTGCTCCACCTGTGGGCCAAACAGATAAGCACCATCAAATGGTAAATTCATGACTCGTTGCTGGGCATCATTTGTGAACCTCGAGGTTCATAACCACGAGTGGTGACGGGTGCATATCCCAGCTGCTGCTGCTCTAGAAGTAGTGTCAAAGACATCTATAGCAGCCTCAAGTTGCTGATTATTGGAGTCAATACCTCTAGTGATACTTTGGAGGAGCTCTGAGGAAACGTCCGACTCTGGGAGAGTCTCCACAGTAGCTTTTAACAAATGCCAGAGGGTATACTCATACTGTGAGAAACGGCCCTGGTAGCTAGCTATATGCATACCTAGGGTAGTGGCGGTGAAGACTCGCTTCCCCAATGTGTCAGTCTTACAAGGTTCTTTGTTTACTGGACAGGCCACAGACTCCTGAGGGAGAATGGCTTTCTCATTTTCTGCCAGGACCACTATGGTGTCAGTGAAAGCTTGAGAGGACAGGATTGGTCGATCCTTAGGGGAAAGAGTCTATGGACTTAGCTCAGAAGGAATAAGCGCCAGATTGTCCGAACACCATTTGTGAGAGAGTCTCAAAAGAGGGCTGTACCGGAAGAGTCAATTCCACAGGGATCTCCAGAACATGCAGATATTGAAGGTGAAACAACTTCCCTGGATCCACCTCTGAAGTTTGGAAAGAGAGGGTGGAATTCATATTCTTCAGTAGAGACTTAAAGGACAGGTCCTCGACCAGAAGCTCCACTGAAGTAGAGGGTGTACTCTCCACTGCGAGAGATGAATCTTCATCAGAGTCATCTTCTAATCACAGATCAGGATAAGGCTCAATGTCGTCTCCTACTAGCCCAGGAGGGATAGTATATAAAGGAAAGGGAAGAAAGAGAGCAGGAGGAGGTGCTCCTCGAATCGGCGTCGAAAATCCCAGCATCCGAGGAAGTGCTGGCACTGGCGCTGACCGCCAAGACCGGAGTCAGAGATGGCACCGCAACCGGCGCCACGCCAGCACCCGGAGATCCCAATCCAACTCTTGGTGCACCCAAGGATGAAGATATGAAAACGTGAGTAGGAGAAAATGGTACCTGTGCAGGCCCCTGCACCACAGCCATGTGAGGGGGAAAAGCACAAGAGCATGACGTTTACGGCGCCGGAGAAGGTGCCGTGCGACTAGGAAGACCCAACCGACCTGCCCGTGGGTTCGAACCCCTAGGTCCGAAGGCCCCGGGGCTGACTCCGCAGGCTTGGATAACCGCTGAACTCACTATTTCATAAGAGCGGCCCAGTGATGAAACTCCTCACCGGAGTACCCCCAGGGGGCAGGGAGGGACTACAGAGTCAAGGATGTCGGCCACTAGGAAGAGAGGCAGCAGGTGACCCCGATGGTGTTGAAGTTGGCCTTCTGTCCTGTTATTACCGAAGATCGTTGTGCAGACATACCAGAGGGTGACATACCAGTGGTATCATTTCTTCTTCGACCGCTGGGATGAAGAAGAGCTGGAGGCCGAGCAGTGCCAGGCTCTCGATGAGGATCGAGAATGGGCCCACTTCTTGTGCTCTCGGGAGGATCGCCCTTTCTCCCAAGCACCAGACTGCCAGACTGCATGTACTCAGACCCCCCCCCCCGGTAGCGGGTGTAGGACTGGACCCAGCCCTGCTGGAAACACAGCTTTCATGCGAAGTCACCCTACCGTCACTGGCCCCGTTCATGGTCAACTCCATTGAAGGCGGGCTGAAGAGGACCGCCTTGTTCTTTCAATGAAAAAGCTTTTTTTTTTTGTTTTTACTAAAAAATAAATATTACAAATCAAACGGAACGACTAAAACAGCTGTTATATAAACGTGAAGATTTGACTCTCGGCGGGCAAGCGTCGTCACTGAAGCTCACTTGATGGCGAGAAAAAAAGAACTGAGGCGGTTGGAGGGAGGAGATGTTGAGGTAGCCTATACAGCATGAGCCAGTCTCACGGCGGTGCTTCTGCGCGGCCCTACCTTGGTGCCGGCCCTCCTGAAGATTTTTGGCTCCCGCTTGGCCTTAACGCCTCCGGCGTAGCTCCCATTAGTGTGAATGAGTGGTGGAGACTTTATGTCCAGGAAGATCAGCCTTTTAGTTGCTGGCACATCCATCATCTCCATATAGTCTGGATCCTCCTCCTTCTCTGTAGAGTCCTGAGTGAAGCGGTCCAGAGTCTGTGCCACTTCCTTCATAAAAGCATAATATGTAGAAACATCTTCAGTTCCCTCGTCAGGGGAGTCAGAACGTTGAGGATCAGGGGAAACATTCAGCTCAGGAGGCTCCCCAAAGTCTTCCTCATCATTTTCATCCTCACCCTCAACATAAACATCAGGATAATGTTCAAAAGAACTGAGGAAGAACCCAGAACCTGAACCGATGGCTGTGAATTGGTTCACTGAACCGGCACTGCGATACTGGTTTGCAGCCCCTGGATAGTTTTAATAGCGTTAGCTATCTCCTCAGTGGTAGGAACCAATGAGCTTCTTGGCTGCGATTCCTTACCAGAGTGTTTCTCCTTTCTCTTCTTAGCAGAAGTTGCCGGTTCAGAGGCAGTATCTGCAGTTCTCTTCTATCCAAGGAACCTTCAACTGGTCAGAGGGCTGTTCTGCCAGATTTGTGGGTTTCTCTTTAGTACGAGAAGGAGACGGTTTATCCGAGGCCGGGTCAGCAGCCTTAGCGAACATTTTTTCTCTCAGTTGGTTCAATCGCCTTTCAAGTGTCGACTGAGGAAAGTTTTTACAAATTTCACAATCTGCTTTCAGGTGGTCAAACCCTAGGAAGAAAACACAAAACCAAGTGAGAATCTGCTTTAGCAAATGTTCACCACACTCTGCAAAATGTTGAAAACCTGTAGGGCGGGTTCTTGTCTTGGGTAGTGACAAGGAAAAAAAAAACTAAAACTGGATTTCTGTTAGTCAGATACCCACACTAGTAAACAAAAACAGGTTACTCACCTGTAACAGTAGTTCTAGGAGTGGTATATGGTGTTCATCCACACTGTCTGGCATTGTCCCTTTCCCCTTTAAATCTTGCCGCAAGTCTTCAAGCTGGCTCCTCCCACCCACCCGGGTAGTAAATACCTCGGCTCCGCCCCATGACGCCAGATCTAGCCCGCTGGAAGCAAGATTGTACGCCTTAAGCCGGGGAGGTCGGGTGGGTGCGTGTGGATGAACAACATATACCACTCCTAGAACTACTGTTACAGGTGAGTAACCTGTTTTTCTAGGAGCTTGGACATGTTCTTCATCCACACTGTCTGGCAGACTCCTAGCAGTTCTCTGGGAGGAGAGAGGCATGGCACACACCCCCTACTTAGGAAAGAGTCTGGAGAACCGAGGCCCCAAAACCAGCATCTCGGCATGACTCAAGGTCGATGTGGTAGTAACATAGAAACATAGATTTTGACGGCAGATAAGGACCGCTTGGCCCACCCAGTCTGGCCATTTCCCTACCTATTGGATAAGCTGCAGATCCTAGTTAACCAGCAGCCTACTTCTTCCTACCCCAACCCCCTAGAATTGCCTTATGACTGTCCCATGCATGCTTGAATTCCACCACTGTTTTTGACTCCACAACCTCCTCCGGAAGTCCATTCCACGCATCCACAACCCTCTCTGAAAAAATACTTCCTTAAATTACGTCTCAGCCGCCCCCTTCTATCTTCAAATTGTGCCCCCTTGTTCTTGCACACTTCTTTTTTTGAAAGATGCTACCCTCTTGGACTTTGTTGATTCCCTTGAGATACTTGAAAGTTTCTATCATGTCCCTCCTTTCCTCGAGGCTATACATATTCAGCTCCTTAAGTCTCTCTTCATATGTCTTCCAGTGCAGACCCTGCACCATTTTAGTTGCCCTCCTCTGGACAGCCTCCATCCTGTCTATGTCCTTACGGAGACTGGGTCTCCAGAACTGCATGCAGTACTCCAGATGGGGTCTCACCAACTGTCTGTACAGAGGGATAATAACTTCCTGTTTTCTACTGGTGATGCCTCTCCCTATGCATCCCAGTATCCCCCCAGCCCTCCTTGCTGCCCTCTCACATTGCTTGCCCACCTTTAGGTCATCTGATATGACTACCCCCAGGTCCCTTTCCATTTTTGTTGTTGTTAGTATCTCACTCCCCATTGTGTACTCTTCCCCTGGGTTTTTGTTTCCCAGGTGCATTACCTTGCACTTCTTAGCATTGAATCTAAGCTGCCATACATTTGACCATTCCTCTAACCTTGCCAAGTCCCTTCTTATCCTTTCCACCCCACCTTGTGCACCAACTCTGTTGCAGATCTTTGTGTCATCTGCAAAGAGACATACTTTTCCTTCAGTCCCTCTGCAATGAAACTATAAAGACATTGAAGAGGACCGTACTAATACTGAACCCTGCGGTACCCCACTAGTAACCCCCTTTCTTCAGAGTGAACTCCATTTACTATTACTCTCTGAGTCCTATTCTCCAGCCAATTCTTTACCCAGGCTGTCATCTTGGGACCCACTCCCAGGCTGGCTAACTTGTATATTAATCTTTTGTGTGGGACTGTGTCAAATGCCTTGCTAAAGTCTAGGTAGGCCATGTCCACAGCCCCTCCCTGATCTACTACTTTGGTCACCCAGTCAAAGAAATCTATCAGATTTGTCTGGCATGACCTTCCCGCTGTGAATCCATGCTGCCTTGGGTCCTGAGCCCCTCTGGCCTCTAGATACTCAACAATTCTTTCTTTCAGAAGTGATTCCTTCATTTTCCCTACCACTGAGGTTAAACTAACAGGTCTGTAGTTTCTGCTTCTGCCTTGCTCCCACTTTTGTGAAGGGGAATCACATCTGCCCTCCTCCAGTCCTTGGGTACCACCCCATCCTCCCATGATTTGTTAAAGAGGGTAGTCAGTGGTGTCACTAGTTCTACCCTTAGTTCTTTTAGAATTCTGGGATGAATCCCATCAGGCCCCATTGCTTTGTCCACCTTCAGTTTTAAGAGTTTTCAGAACCCTTTCTTCTGTAAATGGGCTGGTATCAACTTCTGTATCCAGAGTGTTTCTACTGTTTGTTTTAGGTACCTCCCCCACTTCCTTTGTAAATACTGAGCAAAAATATTTGTTCAGTATCTCTGCCTTTCACAGTCACCCTCTGCCCACCCTCTCTCCTCTTTATTAAGCCTCACTATCCCTCCTTGGTCTTCCTTCGGCTCCTGATGTACCTATAAAGGTTTTATCCCCCTTCTTAACTGAGTTGGCTATCTTTTCCTCGGTTTGGGCCTTTGCTGTTCTGACTGCCTTCCCAGCTTCCTTTTGCTTTAACTGATACAGTTCCCTGTCCTGCTCCTTCTGTGATTCCTTGTATTTCCTGAATGCTTTCTTTTTCTCTTGAACCTTCACTGTCACTTCCTTTGAGAACCATAGCAGTTTCTTACATCGTTTCGTTTTGTTAATTTGCTTCACACAAAGGCTTGTTACCTCTGTGATGGCAGTTTTTATTATTCCCCATTGTTCTTCCACCCCTCCTTCCTGCCTATTTGCGAGTGCATTCCTTAGGCACTCACCCATTTTGGCAAAGTCAGCCCTCCTAAAGTCCAGTACTTTTGCCTTTGTATGGCTTAACTCTATTGCTGTGTTTATTGTGAAACATACTGTTCGATGGTCGCTAGTTCCCAGATGGCTACCCACTTCTACATCTGTGATCCTCTCTTCATCTCCATTTGAGAGAACCAGGTCTAAGATTGCTCCCTCTCGAGTGGGCTCCAATACTAGTTGTCTAAGGCATGCCCCTTGTAGGGCATCTAGAATAACCTCACTCTTTGAAGTGGCTGCTGCAACTGCATTCCAGTTAACATCTGGCATATTCAGATCACCCATCAGCAATATCTCCCCTTTTTCTGCCATTCTAAGTATTCTTTCTACCATTTCCTTGTCCATTTCCTCCCCCTGAAAAGGGGGTCTGTATACAACCCCTGTGCGGATTGTGGTGCCATTGCCGGTCTCCAAATTTACCCACAGTGGGTAATGAAGGTGTTTGCTGACTTCCAGGTAGCAGCCCGACAGATTTCCTGGATAGGGATGTCCCTGGAAGCAGCCACCGATGCAGCAGTATGGCAGGTAGAATGAGCCCTTAACCCACGGGGAGGCTACTTGCCTGCCAACTCATAACACAGACCTATGCATGATGTGATCCATCTTGCAATAGTCCGCTCGGCTGCAGGTCTGCCAGAAGCAGCATCAGCGTAGGTGACAAACAGCTGGCAAACCTCTCCCCGAATTTCCGCTGTCCTCTCCTTATAATAGGAGAGAGCCTGCCTGAGGTCCAGAGTATGGAGCCTGTACTCGGCGTCCAAGGTATAATTAAGGTAATATACCGGCAGGGTCAACACCTGGTTAAGGTGAAGCTCTGACACCACCTTCGGAAGGAATTTTGGGTGGGGGCGCAGGACAACTTTGTCCCTGTGAAAGACCAGATAAGAGGAGTCCACTGAAAACGCCTGGAGCTCCCCTGTCCTTCTGGCTGACATGATAGCCACCAGGAAGGCAGTCTTCCATGATAAGTGTGAGAGCTCACACTTGTGCATGGGTTCAAATGGCTTGCCCATGAACTTTGCCAAAACCAGCAAGAGATCCCATGGAGGTGGAGGTTCACGCACCGGAGGGGATATGTGATCCAGGCCTTTGAAAATGCGCCCGACCACTGTCTCCTGTGCCAATATCGGCTGACCGGCCCACGCCCGGTAAGCAGAGATGGCTGCCAGGTGCACCCTAAGGGTCGATGACCGAAGACCCCTTTGGAGAGGGACCAAAGGTAGTCTAGAATGTTAGCCACAGAGCAGGATAAGGGGTCCAGGCTCCTTCCCCGACACCAAATGGAAAACCTTTTCCATTTGAAGGCATAACATTTTCTGGTCGATTCCTTTAGAGATGCTTCTACGACGGTGTAGACATCCTTGGAAAGACTCAGAGCCTGGAACTCTAGCTGCTCAGGAACCAGGCTGTGAGGTGCAGGGATTGAAGGTCTGAGTGGAATACCTTCTCCTGGTTCAATGATATCAGGTCTGGGCGTGTACAAAGCCGCTCCGGGGCCCTGCAGCTGAGGCTGAGGAGATCTGGATACCAGAACTGGCGTGGCCAATCTGGGGCTACCAGGACCACCTTCGCCTTGTCCCTCCTCACCTCGAGTAACACCTTGTGGATCAAGGGAAATGGAGGGAAGGTGTAAAGGAGGCCTAGGGTCCATGGCCTCGAGAAGGCATCCCCTGCAGCGAGCCCTGCTGAGGGGGGGGCGGGCATAGTACAGCCGCAGCTTGGTGTTCTCCCTGGAGGTGAACAGGTCCACCAACGGTTTACCCCAACGGGAGAACAGACTGTAAGCTACCTCTGGATGGAGAGACCACTCGTGGGATGTCTGGCCTATGAGGCTGAGAGCATCCGCCAGTTGGTTCCAGACTCCTGCCACATGGATGGCCAGGAGATCCGCCTCCAGCCGGCTGACGAAGGTCCAGATCCAGAGCGCCTCCCTGCACAGCAGATGGGAGTGTGCGCCGCCCTGTTTGTTGAGGGAGTACATGGTCGTGGTATTGTCCATCTGGACTTGAACCACCTGACCCCAGAGCTGTGGAGCGAAAGCTGACAGTGCCAGTCTGACTGCTCTGAGCTCCAACAGGTTGATGTGGCATCTGGACTCCTCGGGGGTCCAGAACCCGTGAGCTCTGTGGTTCCCCATGTGGGCTCCCCAGCCCATGAGAAAGGCATCGGTCGCAAGGACGACTGTCAGCTCAGGGCGGACAAATAGGATCCCTTCCCGCAAATGACTCGGGATGGTCCACCATTGGAGAGCGTCCCACATCCTCTGGGTGACAGTGACCAGCTGGCCGAAAAGACCCTGAGACCACTGAGCGGCCAGCTCCCACTGAAGGGGGTGCATGTGCAATCTGGCCCAATGGACCACTTAGGTGCATGCCGCCAGGCAACCCAGAAGGCGCAGGAAGTCCCGGGCAGGGCGCAAGTGCCCAACCAGAAATGATTGGGCAAAGGAGGAAAGAAACTCCACCCTGTTCGCCGGGAGCCGAGGTCTGGCTTGACTAGAGTCGAGCTCTGCCCCGATAAAACCCATCACCTGAGAGGGAACGAGTTCTGACTTGGCCTTGTTGATTAGGAGGCCCAGGTGGGAACAGGTTTGGAGGGTCAGGTCCCTGGACCTCTCCACCTCCTGTAGGGAGCAACCCGCCAGGAGCCAATCGTCCAGATAGGGGTAAATACGAACCCCTTGATACCATAGATGGGCTGCCACCACTGCAATGCATTTGGTGAAGACCCGTGGGGCCGAAGACAGGCCGAACGGCATGGCTCTGAACTTGTACAGGGTCCCTTCAACCCTGAAGCGGAGGAACCGCTGGTAGGACAGACGGATTGGGACGTGGTAGAACGCATCCTGAAGATCCAGTGAACAGAACCACATGTTTCGCTCCAGAGATGGTATGATCTGGGACAGAGTTATCATCCAGAAGGTGCGAGACCTGAGATATTGATTCAGGTTGTGGAGATCTAGGATGGGGCACCAACCCCCTGTCCGCTTGGGCACCAGGAAATACCTGGACACGAAGCCTGGGTCTGTAGGAGGATCCGGCGCTGGAGCTACCGCCTCCTTGTGGAGGAGCTGTGCAAATGTCATCCCGAAGGGCCGACTGAGCGCTGACTGAGATCCTTTCCTCCCATGAGGCATGAGTCTGGCTGGGGGGGGGTACTGCTCGAACTCTAGAGACAGTCCCTGCCCGACCACTTCCAGAGCCCACCTGTCCGAAGTGATACCGGACCAGGCGGAAAGAAAGTGGCAGAGCCGGCCCCTCATGGGAGGACCCAGAGCTGGCATGATGGGTGAAGGGGAGGCCACTCCGGACCCGTCACTGTGCAGGCTTGGAGGAGCAGGAGGCACCTGGACTAGCACCTCGGCCTCCTTTGTGGGGCTGCTGGGGACCTTGCTTGGGCCTAGGGCGCCAAGCTTGAGCCTGCTGTTGTTGTTGACCTCCCTGGAAGGAGGGCTGTATAACCACAGGGGAAGAATGCCGAAAGGACTTCTTCTTGCGCTTCTGCTGGTACTTGCCCGAAGAACCCATAGCAAAGATGGCATCTAAGGTGGCATTAGACTGCTCAATGCACTGGAGATGACCTGCCACTCCCGGACCGAAGAGGTTGGTGCCAAGGAAGGGCACGTCAGCTAGCTTGTGCTGAGTATCTGCTGGAAAGGAGGATAACCTCAGCCAGGCCCTGCAGTGAGTGGCCACTGCGGCAGCTAGTGAACGGGCACAGGAATCTCCAATGTCCAGGGCCGTCTGGAGCTGTTTAGCAACAGCACGGCCCTGGTCACGGACCTGCCTGAACGTGGTCTGCATGTCTGCTGGGAGATGAGGGAGGACTTCATCAAGCGACCCCAGTAGGGCGTAAGAGAAGTGTGCCATAATCACTGCCAAGCTGGCCTGACTAAGGCCCAGGGATGATGCTGCATAAACTTTCCGGGCCAAGTGGTTCATATTTTTGGACTCCTTGTCCGGAGGGCGGTCAGTATCCGCAGAGCTGCCCATGCGCTGAAACACTGAGGCAGTCACAAGGCTCTCGGCCAAGGGTGCTCAGTGAAGCCCGCCAAGGACCCCATGGGCACCGCATATTTGCGGGCCATATGGGCAGACGGAGCCGGGCAAGAGGCAGTGCGCTGCCAAAGCTCCAGTGCCGGGCCAACTCTGGCTTTGGCCACTGGAAAGGCCTCTGTTGGGGTATCCCCCCTCTTAAGAAAATCCGTGAGAGGATATTCTGCCTTCTTTTGTATAGGCTGCAAAGGCATACCCGTGGACTCAGAAATGAGCCGAAGGATGCCCTGGAAGGAGGAAGGACCTTCCTCCATGCCTGTCACTGACAGCTCATCATGTGAGTGAAGGCCAGTAGTATCCAAGTCCGAGGAATCAGGATACAGGGGTCTCCCACCTATGTCCCCCTCGATGCGCCTAGGGCAGTCAGGAGTAACAGTAATGGACAACCTATGGAGCAAGCCGTAGTTTTCCGATCCTCCTTAGAGGGAGCCCCTCACTGATGCTGTTTAGGTGGTGGTTCCACCAAAATTGGTGGGGAGCCCGTAACAGGCCGACCACAAATACGTGCCGGTCCCACTGGAGGGAGAACCGGAGTCCTCGGAACCGAAGGAGTCAGTGTCGGCCGAAGAGGCTGGGGCCAAGTAATGGCCGGTACAGCCGGAGTAGATGGCTTTTGACCGGTCAAAAGGAGTTGGTGCCACATGAGGTCCTCATAACATCGACGGAGTTTCCGTCTAAGTCTCTCCTCGTCCGAGGAGGATGAGGAACGGCGGCGGCACCTCTTCTGGGAGTGCTTATGACCCTTTCTCAGTTTTTCGACAGATGGGGTCCCACTCCTTGATCGAGACCAACGGTGTCGGCTCTGTCGGTCGGGAGAAGCCGGATTCGGTGAAAACAGAGGTTCCGGCTCTTGTCCCTCGATTGGGATGCCTGAAGGACAGGTCTCCTCGTTGGGGAAGGAGAGAATGGGAGTCCTCTCCAAGGAGTCATCGACAACGGCTCGAACGGGTCGAGAGAAATCTCGGCCGGTTCTGCCGTATCCTCGGCTTCGGTGCCCTGGCCTGACAGAAGGTCCGAAAAGCCGGCAGCTAAGGAAGCAATCTCGACCGTGGCCAAGACCGCCTGCTCCTGAATGTCGGACCGCTCTCGGTCCCAGGAACGTCTTCTTCAGCTAGAAGATGATGATTTGGTTTCCTTATCCTTTTTCTTGGATCGAGAGGAGTGCGAGCCCGAAGGCGCCTCACCCTTGGTAGGGAGAGACTGGCACAACTCCTGAAAGGACCCCGTGAAGGTGGAGCCCAGGTTGAGCGGGACGAAGAAACTTCGGTTGGCCAAAGCTTGAGCAGCTTCCTCTTCGATAGCTGCCATCTGTTCGAGCTGCTCGTCGGATCCCGCAGCTGCAGATACCGCCCACCTGGCCTCTTTCGATTTCACCAGTGGATTGGGCGGTTCGCCCCAGCTAAGGTGCGCCTTTTGTGGTCCTCCAGGATGGTGGGATGGAAAGCTAAACAGATGGTGCACGCCGAAGTATCGTGCACGGTGCCTAGGCAATAAACGCACGAGAGGTGGGGATTGGTGCGAGACATTTTCTGTCCACAAGGACACTGGCGAAAACTGGGGGACGACTTGTCCTCCATATCTGAAGCGTAAACTCTGACGAGTTTCAAGGCGAGTAAGTTCGGTGAAAACAGTCGATTAGACTCCAGGGCCTACGGTACTTGCAAAGTAGCACGAGGGAACCTGTATCTTCCAGCGGAAAGGAAGATCTGGCATCATGGGGCGGAGCTGAGGTATTTACCACCCGGGTGGGTGGGAGGAGCCAGCTTGAAGACTTCCGGCAAGATTTAAAGGGGAAAGGGACACTTGCCAGACAGTGTGGATGAACAACATATCCACGCTCCTAGAAAACTTTGTGGTTTTTTTTTTGCAGTCGGTTCAGCGACCGATGAAAGAACTGAGAGTTACCCTGGTTTCTTTCCCAAATTAAGTAAAAACAAATAACCGGTCCAGGGATTAAGTTTTAAAAGTAAATTTACCTTGAAAAAATATAAACAAAGGTTTAGTTTCTTCCCGGTTGTGAAGAACCAGCAGGGAACCGAAAAACTTACCAGAATAACACTAAATCTAGACTAATCTACCTGTAAAACCAAGGACAGTGCTTTAAAAACTAACAGAAATAAAAAGTACTTAAAAAAATGAAGAAATAAAATCTTCATGAAAGATGAAGGAGAGCTCTCAGAGGGGTCTTACTTAGGTAAATGGAGTAAAGAATCTGATGGTTGCAGGATGTATTCCAGGGACAGTGGTTTGAAAACCAGGCTCGAGCCTAGCATTCCATAATTAGCATAGGTTCTACTAACTATTTCGGCTCCGGGGTAGTCCTATGGTGAGACCATACTGCATATGCCAGAAGAAAAAATTACTTGCCATAGTAACCTTGTTTCTCCCAGGAGATACTCCAATATTCGTAACTCTTCTGCAGTGTGCCTTTAAGTCAGATCTGCCCGGAGATAGAACGTTATGCTAATGATGGAATCATTGCCATGAGCCACTTTTCAAATGCTGCCACCTATCAACTGCCTACATTCTAACCCTCAGAATTCGTGGACGCCTGGAAAGACAGGGCCCAATATTTACAATATAAAGAATTAAATTTAAAAATTCCCACACCCAAACCTCCAACTGGAGGAATAATACAAATATAAATTGAACAAACCACACAAACTCCTATGTCAGAATCACCTGAAAAGGAGAAAAATCAAAGGATAAATTCCAATAAGAAGTAGAATGTGGCATACATACTCTGTTACAGTATGGAATGCAGAGGCCACTGGTTCTTAATAGGGGAGGCAGGATGGGAGAGTTATGAATATTGGAGTATCCCCTGGGAGAAACAAGGTTACTATGGTAAGCAACTTTTTCTTCTCACCCCAGGAATACTCCAACATTCCTAACTCTTCTGCAGACCAAGAAGCAGTACCTTTGGAGGCAGGAAGAACCTATTTTGGAAACAGGCTCTGCAGAACAGCTGTACCAAACCTGGCATCGGATCTAGCCTGCATGTCCAAGCTGCAGTGCTTGACAAATGTATGTACTGTTCGCCAGGTCGCTGCTTTGCAAATATCCACCAAGGGAACATCTCTTGCTGCTGCCAGTGTGGCAGCTGTGCCCCTTGTGGAGTGGGCTCTGAGCCCTGCTGGTGTTTCCTTGCCCACCTTTGAATAGCAAAACTGGATACACTGAACAATCCAACAAGAAATGGACCTTTTAGATGCTGGATTTCCCTTTCCTACATCCCCATAAGTAAGGAAGAGCTGTGTCCTGTCCTGTCTATGGGGTTTAGTAGCTGTCACGTAGTAGCTCAAAGCTCTCTTGACATCCAGGCTATGAAGCCTGCGTTCACCAGAAGAAGAATGCTCAGTGAAAAACACTGGCAAAGTGATGGACTGATTCAGATGGAAGTCTGAAACTACTTTGGGAAGGAATTTCCTGTTGGTCTGAAGGACCACCTTATCCCTGTGAAAGACAATATAGTCCTTTTCAGTGCATAAGGCCTGAAGCTCACTAATTCTCCTCACTGAAGTAATGGCAACCAAAAACACTGTTTTCCATGTGGCATACTTCAAGGGTGCTGAAAACTTGAGCTCAAAAGTAGGAGCCATAAGTACAGCAATACAAATATTAAGATCCCAGGTTGGCACCGGTTCCTAACCGGTGGGTACATATGGGATAGGCCTTTGAAGAACCTCTTAAAAATAGGGTTTGATGCCAAAGAAACAGTCTTACCTGCCGAAGAGTAAGCAGAGGCTGATGCCAGATGAATCTTTAATGTAGAAGGCTGCAAGCCTAGGGAATGGAGATAAACCAAACAGTCCAGCACAAGTGGCACTCCTACCTGTGCTGGCACTATATCTCTGCTGGAACACCACAAAGAAAACCTCTTCCACTTTGCAGCATAAGTTTTCTTGGTAGAAGGTTTCCTATACCCCTTTAAAACATCCATGACTCCTTCAAAGAGCTGTAAACCAACATATTATAAGCCCTCGAGAGCCAAGCTTTGAGTCTGAGTGACTTGAGGTTCGGGTATAGGAGCCTCCCTTGATTGAAGGTCAGAAGATTGTGCCTCCTGGGAAGGTGTATTGGTTTGTCCACTGACATGGATAGCAACAGAGGGTACCATGGCTGTCTGGCCCAGTCTGGGGCTATCAGAATCATTGTGGCTGGCTGAAGCCTGATTTTCAACAGCAGCCTGTACACTAGAGGAAATGCATAAAGGAATTTCCCTGACCAATCCAAAATGAGAGCATCCAGTGGGACTGATCTCACTGCTGGAGGCCTGCAACAGTACTGAGGTAGGTGGTGACTCTGATGTGAGGCAAAAAGATACATCTCCGGAGTGCCCCATCTCCTGAATAGTGTCTGCACCACCTGCTTGTTCAGTGACCATTTGTGATGGGCCTGACTGATTCGGCTTAGGGCATCTGCCAGGACATTGTCCTTGCCTGGCAGGTGAATGGCTTGCAGCAAGGATCCCACAGAGTAAGTCAACGTCCAGATTTGCATTGCTTCTGTGCAGAGAAGGCTTGACCTTGTTCTTCCCTGCTTGTTTATGTAGTACATGGTGGTAGTGTTGTCTGTTCTGACCTGTACTACCTTTCCCTGTATCAGTGATTTGAAGGCTTGCATTGCCAGAAACACTGCCCTGAGCTCTAATAGACTGATATGTAAGAGAGAGAGTTTCTGCACTTGACCAAGTGCCCTGGGTAGTGTGTTCTGCCAGATGGGCCCCCCATCCTAATAGGTATGCATCTGTTGTGAGAATCACTGATGGAAGCTCCTTTTGAAAGGGGACCCCTTCTCTGAGGTTGGCTTCCACCTTCCACCACTGGAGGGCCTGAATGAGTATTTTTTGTTACAGGGATGAGCTTTGAGAGGGCATCCTTTCTTTGGCACTAATGAGTCCTTAAGTAAAAGTGGATGTCCCTCATCTGAAATCTGGCACCCAGGACTGTGCCTGTGGCAGCTGCCATGTGCCCCAGGAGTTGAAGAAATTGCCTTGTAGGTCTTGGGACGTTTAGTATGAAAGAACCTGCCAAATGCAGGATGCTTTTTACCTTGTCCCTGGGTAAGAAGGCTGTGCCCACTTTGTCATTCAATTCTGCCCCTATGAACTGCAGAATTTGAGAAGGGAAGAGAACCGACTTCTCTATCTTTAGAAGAAACCCTAGAGATTCCAGGAGTTGCTGAGTGAGTTGAAGATGCCCTGTTAACTACTGTGGGGATTTTCCCACCACTAGCCAGTCATTCAGATAAGGAAAAACTGTGACACCTTGCCTCTGCAAGTGTGCCACCACTACAGCCAGACACTTGGTGAACACCCTTGGAGCTGAGGTGAGACCGAATGGTAGCGCTAAAAACTGATAATGCCCTGAAGGGAGTCTGAACCTGAGGTACTTTCTGTGAGACTCCCTTATGGAGATGTGGAAATAAGCATCTTTTAGGTCCAATGATGCCAGCCAATCTCCTTTTTGGAGTGCTGGCAGAATCAGAGACAGTGTTACCATTTTGAATTTTGGCTTTGTCAGGAACCTGTTGAGGACCCTTAGGTCCAAGATAGGTTGCAACTCTCCATTTTTCTTTTGTGTAAGGAAATATCCTGAATATAGTCCTTTTCCCCTTTGCTGTGGAGGTACAGTCTCCACTGCCTTTAATGACAGCATGTGTTTTGCCTCCTTTTCTAACAGTTCTCTCTCTAGAAGAGAGGCTGGTTTGAAAACCCTGGTTTTTAGGGAGGGGAAGGACTTGAAACTTAAGGACAGTCCCTGACCCACTATTTCCAGAACCCACTTGTCTGTGGTGGTGGTTTTCCAAATCTGGAAATAAAGGGTCCGTCTGTCCCTAGTGGTAAAGGAAAGGCAGCCTGATCTAGGAAGTCAGGAATCCTGTTTTGATTGGGGCTGAAGTTGGGCACCACGCCTGGTACCTCTCCTGCCCCCACCCCTAAAGTAACCTTGCTGGGGATACTGTGGTACCTGAGGAACTACCATAACCTGGTAAAAAGGCCTGGAATGGAATTGCCTGCCCTTGTCTCCCCATTATAGGGTCTAGTGGAGGTGGAGGGTTTCTCTTTTGCAGAGTTACTGTGGAAGGTGGCTTTATATTCATCCACCTTCTTCGTGTAGGCCTCTGTATGGCTGCCAAATAAGGAGGTACCCTCCACAGAAAAATCTAGAGCTTTATTCTGGGTATCCTGTGTAAGGTCTGTGGCTCTTAACCAGGAAAACCTTCTTCGGGTGATGGTATTTGCCATCCACCTAGCAGCAGTTTCATTACTATCTGCTGCCATTTGAGACTGATATTTGGCAGCCTCCATGCCATACCTAGCAGTTTCAGCTAGGTCTGCAGAAAGAGAGGAGGGAACTTTCTCAGCCATAGCCAGAACAGACTGCCAGAGAGACTTCTGGTATTGGGCTGCATAGGTTTGATAGCCTGCCTGATGGCTAGAGACGCTGATAAGTAACCTTTCTTGGCCATACTATCAATCTTGCGAGAATCCTTCTCTGGAGGTTGGAAAGCCAGAGGGACCTTTGCCTTATTACATGTTGCAGCTTGCACCACCCTCTGGTGGTCAGGGTGTGAAAACAAAAATTCAGCCCCTGTCCTGTCAAGCGGATTCTTTTTATCCAACCTTTTGTCCAAAGGAGGGACAGACCCAGGAGACTGGAGGAGTTTTAAGCATCTCTTTTAAAGAATTTGTTTATGGGAAGTAATAACTTTTTAGTGGGAGTTAAACCCATCATTTCGAGATACTCAGCCTCCTCCTCATCCTCTACCACTTCAGAGGTAGGGATATCCAAGGCATCTACAATTTTCCTGACAAAGGAAAAATGAGAGAATAATCTTCTGTAGACCTGGGAGGAGAGCTAAACTCCCGCTCAGGTGAGACCTCAGGCTCTATAGGCTCACCTTCTTCTTCTTCCTCTTCCCCCTCCCCATGCTCCTCTGGAAAAAAGGGTGGATTGGGGGGTACAGTGGTCAGAGCTGGGGACTGTGGAACCACAGGCAGCACACACTGTAAAGTTTGCATTATCTTTACATCTTGTGCAATCTCAAGATGAGAAGGCACAGCTGCAGGCACCACAGAAGTCCCCTTATCAGCAAGGGGTTCAGTGTGCTTAGTCTTTTTCTGTTTCTTGCCTGGACCCAAAGAGATAGCCGGTTCAGCAGGTCTCTTTTTACCCATATCAGGAGTAGTAACAGTAGAGGTTGTGGTTTCACCCACAGACCCGGAGGGTTTCGGCTGGTCAGAGCCAGAGGGACCCTTAACTCTTTTGTTCAATCTTTCCAGACGTTTTTCAAGTGTCTTCTCAGGAAAAATTTGACAAATTTCACAAGTGGTTTCAAGATGGTCAAAACCAAGGCAGAAAACACAAAGAGTGTATATCTGCCTTGGCAAAAACTTCACCACATTCAGTACAGTATTTGAAACCGAGTTCTCCGGTTCTCTTTTTCGGTTTTTCTGACATTTTGTTTGAAAAAAACAGCAACTGCTAACAAATAATTACAGTATTTTTAAAAAATAAAAGACAAGAACTTTATTGGTTGCAGTCGGTTCAGAAACCGATTGGAAAACCGATCGGAACTGAGAACTGAGAGAAAAAGAACCAAGACTATCAGTTCAGTAACCGAGGTTATCGGTTACCAGAACAATAAATTTAAAACTTTTTAAAACTAAAACAACAGTAAATAAGGGGAAAAGTCCCTGATAACTAACTAAAAAGTCCTTGGTTCCTCAGCGGTTATAAGGAACCGTGAGAAACCAAGAAAACAACTGAAATTAACTAAATTAAGCTAACGGTTATTAAAATTACACTGATAAGAGGCAGCAAATGAAAATAAATACAAGATACTTGAGTGTTTATTTAAGGCTTCTCTGACAAGATCATGATGAAGAAATCTCTGAGCGTCTGGTCTTGACAGGCGGAGAGAGAAATCTAAGGGTTAGAATGTAGGCATTTGATAGGTGGCAGTATTTGAAAAGTGTCTCATACCAATGATTCCATCATTAGCAGAACGTTTCATCTCCGGGCAGATCTTACTTAAAGGCACACTGCAGAAGAGTTACGAATATTGGAGTATTCCTGGGGTGAGAATACAGTAAGATTTCCTGGGGTTTAAACAGGATACAAGAAGTACTTACCACACATACCAATCTATAGTACCAGCTTCTAAATAAATTCCCTGTTTCCTCATCAAGCACTGCATAAGGACTGACATGCTGGGTTAAGAATCACTGGAGTTCTTCTTATAGAGTTCAATACAGAGAGAGAGAGAGAGAGAGAGAGAGGCTAGAGTGTGGACTCCAATGGCTCAGTTGAAGCCGCGAGTCTGCCATATTAGTGGAGGGATGAGGTGCCAGCAGATAGCAGGAACCTTTCTTGAAACTTAGCGGCACAAGTACATTGTTCTGACAGCAACTGAGTAACACACTGTTTATACAAGCAAAGGAAAAATGAGCATACCTTGTTTTTGTCACCAGGATGTGCATCTAACTTCATCATTTCCCTGCTGCCAGTGGTGCTTCTTACCCAACGGGATAAGCATACTGCTGTCAAAACAGTGTGCTGGTACTGCTATCTATGTTTCAAGAAGGGTTCCTGTTATGTGTTGGCACCTCATCCCTCACATAATATGGCGGACACGAGGCTTCAACTCAGCCACTGGAGTCCGCACTCTAGCCTCTCTTAATATTGAACTCTATGGTTCTTCTGGACACACAGTGCCAAATGTTCAAACTGCCTCTATTAGTATGTTAACAAGGTCAAAATCTTTTAAAATGGAACCCCAGAACTCAAAAGATTTCAAAGTAGCAGGGTACTTAGCAAGCAATTCATTTAAAGTCTCTTTCTGATCAACTACCCTTACACTTCACTCTTATACTAATGTTAATTTCTCTGCTGAACTTTGTTTGAGAAACTATAGCTAAGGCCACTGACCTTCCATTTTGAAAAATGGGTAATTCCATTGGGCCAAATCCTAAAACGCATTCTTTCAAATTCTTTTCAACCTTTAATGCAAATCAGCACGTTTTGCATTAAATATTGGTGTAAGATTTCTATTATACAAGACAATGAGGTACACAAGTACCTCATGCCCTAGCAGTTGTTACCTCGGAGATCAGGTCTGCTGCTGACTGAGGTGAACTGACCGGGGCCATCTTTGTTGATCTCTCAAAAGCCTTTGATCGGGTTGACCACACATTACTGTGCTCCTCTCTCCTGTCACTTGGCTTCTCCTCCCCAGCTCTTGCATGGATCAGTAATTACCTCATGGGCAGGCATCAGTACACCAAATTCAACAAGGTCCTGTCTGAGCCTGCCCAGGTTAACTGTGGAGTCCCCCAGGGCTCTGTCCTGGGGCCTCTCCTGTTCTCTCTCTCTCTTCATAAATGAGCTACCCTTGGCTCCGGCTCTAGGGTCCTCAGTGCTGTACGCAGATGACCTAGTCATCATGGCCAAATCCCAGGACATCGCCACCACTAACACCAAACTAAACTTGGACTTCGATCACATCCAAACTTGGTTGCAGGACCATAAACTTGTTATTAACCTACAGAAGACGCAGGTCATGCTATTTGGCTCAGCAGCCAAGTTAAAAGCCGCCCCGGATTCACTACAGATCTCTGGGGCTGATGGGTCACCGCTGACTGTCGCAGGCTAGGTCAAGTACCTGGGGGTAACCCTTGACCCGCAGCTGGATATGAGGCTGCACATACGAAATACATGCAAGACCTCAAACTGCAAGCTGGGTCAGGCTTACAGAGCAAAAAGCTGTCTAACTCCAGCTGCCCGTCTTGCTCTAGCCAGGGGAGTCGTCCTACCCATGCTTTGCTACGGACTAATCACCTTTGCCCATGTTGCAAAAACTAGTCTAGTAAAGTGGGACTCAGTGTACAACATATGCAGTTTTGTGCTCTCAGCCGCCCACCTCACTCTCCGCTGTGAGCTTTACACCCGGCTTGCATGGCTCCCACCGGAAACTCACCGCTCTTATGTCGTGGGCAACTTCATTGACAATATTGTCAGAACTGCCACCCCTCAAAACCTTGCTGAGACCCTTGTTCTTGCTACACCCTTCTACAATCTGCAATCCAGTGGCTCCCATGCCCTCCTGGTACCTAAAACCCACGCGCACAAAATGGGTGACCGAGCCTTCCATGCGTGTCATGGGGTTGGAACTCTCTTCCAACCTTGCTACTGCCTCCTCTCCCTCGCACCAGAGCTTTAAAGCCTCCTCTGGGGTTTTCAAAACAGCTGCCACCTGTCTCTGCACTAGACAAACCCTTCTCAGCCTGAGATGCCCCAACTAACTGAGATGCTACCTAAACATTACGACTTGGGCAGAGCACAACTGTGCTTATACTACTCCTGTTCTCACAGCATATATAAAATGGACCATTTAGGCCCACCGCAAAACACAGTGAGCACTTTAACTGTGCACTCCTTCTCGCACTGGCCCACCTCTATCCCAACTGTGACTCCTCCTTATTCTAACTGCTAGCCTTACAACTGCTGCCTGAAGCGATGAATTCACAGGCACTTCTTCCTACTGACTGCAATGTTTAATACTGTATTGTAATACCTGTTTTTGGTATTGTTGTCTTACAATGTCCCTGTGTTCTGGTCACTTTATATTAACTCTTCACTACTATTTGCCAGATGAAATCTGATGCTTGTAAAGTCCCTGTTGTGCTAATTCTATGTAATGTAATCCTCCACTTGTATTTGCCTGATGTTCATGTATGTACCTTGTAATGTACCTTGTAATTTCCCGGGTCGCACCTGAATATAGGCACTTGGCTGTCTACTGTACTTACCCAGTTAACAAAAGCAAATAAATAAGTAAACAAGCAAGGAGTAGGTGATGTACAAACGATTGGTGTAAAGTGTTTTTTTTTTTTTTTTTAAGAAAATTAGTGCTAAATTTAGCATAAACATTTAAAAATGCCAAATTCCATTTTTTTATCCTCTAAAATGGCCAGTTCCATTTTTGAGGGGTAGAAAATCAGGGGCCATACAATAACCCCTTAAAAATATGTTGCCCAGAAGCAGACCTTCCCAGCACAGGGACTGCATCTGTTACAGCCCATCACACAAGTGGGCAGCTCCACCCTCTGCAGCTTATCAACAAGACCTAAAAAACTGACACAGTTTCAGGGCTACTCCCCAGTCCTGCTGTACTATTTCTGCTACTGTCGTGAAACAGTTAAATTAGTCAGGCACAAGGCTTTTCCTCAACAGTCTTTCTGGAATATTTTTTCTCTGTTTCCCTTCTTCTAGCCAGTCCTCTGGCTTAACCAAGTAAGGCAATGGACAGGCTGCTCACCAAAGGAAGGATGCTGGCAGAGATCAGCCATTTCTCCAGAGTTATTTTCAGAGCGCTGATTAATGATAAATCATTGCTGTAACAATGTATTTAAACTATAGTTGCCTTAAGTACTTACTTAGGGTATTCATTAAACTGCCACTGTTGTTCAGGGATCGGTTATTGACACACTCTGTGGCCGACACGTGGTGCTGTGGCTGTGGTTGAGAATGCAGTGGTGATGCAGAGTGGGAGGATTTTGCAGTCTCATCATCAGAGTCACTGCTTGAACTGTCGCTACTTGAAGAGGATGAATTTTTTGACTCTGACGAACTGTCCGAGCTGCTCATCTGACCTATGACACTGGCTTCTGCCATCAGTTCTAGAAAGGTACATAAAATCTGCTTTTATTACACAATTTTTAAACAGCTAGTAGTGCCAAAAACAGCAGACAGAAAATATGTAAGGATTAAGCCACGAGAAAGGATGGGTCTACTGTGGAATTAATCCATGGTTGGGGGGGTTGGCCCACGAGGTCGAAGGCCGAGTGGGTCCAACCAACCAACCATGGATTATTAATTCCACTGTAGACCCATCTTTTCGAGTGGCTTAATCCGCTTGTAACATGGTAATGAGGATATGACTAATAGTCTTTGAATAAATAAGTACAATCACACTGATTTACTTTCAGAATACTGTATGTTGAGCTGTTAAACATGATTTACATATACTTCAAAACAATTGGAACACACCTATTGGAAATGTCGTGGCTGCTATTTCACTTTTGTTAAAATAACTTTCATTACAAGCTTTAAGCTTTCTAACATCAAAACATATTTTACAACTTTTCAAAAACTTGCAATTCACCTTCTATTCTAGGTGCTTTGATTTTCCTCTCCTAGGGAGGTGGATCAGGGGAGGGCAGTGGACATGGCCTATCTGGACTTCAGCAAGGCCTTTGACACTGTGCCACACAGAAGACTATTACACAAACTGGGGAATATGGGTGTGGGCAGGACAGTGGTGTGGTGGGTAGGTAACTGGCTGGGTGGCAGGACACAGAGGGTGGTGGTAAATGGCTGTCACTCCACAGAGGGAAGAGTGACCAGTGGGGTACCACAGGGATCAGTGCTGGGACCGGTCCTATTCAACATCTTCATCAGTGACATTCTTGGGACCTAGAAGCAGAATTTCACTGTTAAGCTGATGACACAAAGCTCTGTAACAGAGCACAGACACACCAGAGGGTGTAGACAGAATGAGAAGCAACCTGCAGAAACTTGAAGAATGGTCAGGGGTTTGGCAGTTGAAATTCAATGCAAAGAAGTGCAAGATAATGCATATAGGGCACACAAACCCTGGCACAATATATCAGTTGGGGGTGAGGATATAGCATGCACCAAGCAGGAAAGGGATCTTGGGGTTGTCATCTCTGATGACCTCAAGGTAGGGAAACAGTGTGACAAGGCAGCAGGTAAAGCAAATAGGATGCTGGGATGTATAGGGAGGGGCATCACCAGCAGGAAAAGGGAGGTCATAATTCCACTATACAAGACACTAGTGAGGCCCCACCTGGGTACAGTGTACAGTTCTGGAGACCATACCTCGTGGGACATAGACAGGTTAGAGAAGGTTCAGAGGAGGGCAACAAAGATGGTGCATGGATTGCATCTCAAGTCCTATGAAGACAGGTTGAAGGAACTGAACATGTACTCCCTGGAGGAGAGGAGGAGAGAGGGATATGATAGAGACATACAAGTATCTTACAGGGAGGAACAGGGTGCAGGAAAACACTATTTTAAGCGAAAAAGATGTTCCAGGACAAGAGGGCATGGGACGAAGTTGGAGGGAGGGGCGATTCAGAGGAAACATGAGAAAGAATTTCTTCACAGAGCAGGTGGTGGACAAGTGGAACACCCTGCCAGAGGAAGTGGTGGGGTTGAAACAATCACGGGATTTAAGAATGCATGGGATAGACATAAAAGAATTCTGGAGGTCAGGGGTAAGGGGCAACAGACTTCTAGGAAAACAAACTGAACTTACAAGCTCAAATGGGCAGACTGGGTGGGCCATAGGCCCTTATCTGCCGACACAGTCTATGTATCTATGTGTATTAGAAGATATGGGCTGCACAGCATGATGGGAGTGTGCTATGGTACATTTTAGTTTTCTTCCTGCAGTTCCTTTGCAGACCAATAGGTGGCTGTCAAACAATCCTAGTAGCACAAGCACCGTTTCTTCAAATGTACTGAATTAAGCCAATCTGAAAAACTTTATTGAACAACTACTATTTTGCAGAATATTATTTTCACTTTTTTTCCCTCTAAACTATCTAACTCAGCAGGACATAGAACAACATAACGTTTACTGCTTTCACCTTTCAAATACTTGTTTTAACTAGTATTGTTAGTCTGTTTCCTTGATTTCTTTTTGTTTCTCTCAATTTATTTTTCTTTTCACCCATAGAAGTATCCTCTCTCTTTAATTTTGCTTTGTTTATCTCAGTGTCTGTTATTTTTGCTTTCGGTTATAGAAGCTGCATGATTATCTTTACCACTGTGTATTCACCAAGAAAAGGCTAGGACAGATAATATTATTCAGTCATCCACAATGCATTGCACCCACAGTTGCTTAGAAAGCAGTAGATCAGAAGGGATGGTAACAGTATGTAAATGTTCACTTCTAAAGAAATATTGTTGCAGCATAATTAACAGTATATGTGGAGTTTAAATGTACAATCTTTAGTAACTCATGAACTTCCGTCGCAGTTACAACATAGAACAATCCTGCAAATGTCAAAAACCCTGTGCCAGGAAAAACCTTAGCAAATACAAGTTGAGACAACTATAAACTGCAAACTATTTGCATATTGCTTTCACTTGTGTACTGCTTCTTGCCTGTAGTAGACTGCTGAGGTATTACATTGCAAACCATGATCTACTATGGTATTAGACCATGGTTTCTACTGTACCACATGGTGTGTTTGCACCTATCTGAGTGCTTCGTTTCGTTTTTCTTTTACAATACATTTTAAAAAATAGCCCATAGATACCTTTACTTCAGAAGCATTTTTCTTGCCCTTTATCAATATTTATAAGGTTTTCTACCTACTGTAACAGTACTAGATGTGATGTATAGAACAGTCTGTATGTACATGAAAGTGGACATATCTAGTCCTGTTCCCAGTTATACATCGTCAGCACTGTGACCTCACTCACGGACATCACTACAGGAAACCTAGATTGTGGCGGCAGAAAAAGACCTACAGGTCTACCCAGTTTGTCCCATTTCCATGCCTAGCTCCTTGCTCAGTCTAATGCCAGGCTGGATTTAGAGATCTGATAGCCCTAGTAGCTTGATCATCATGCCCCCCCCCCCCCAGGAATCAGAAAGGTGTGTGGCTCTGCTTACTGTAGGTCCTGTACGAACTGTGATTTTTAAACTTAAGTGTTTAATAAACTTTTTCCAACAATACAGTACATATTTCACATACACAAAACAAACCATACACTGATGGACAGTACGATATGGAAATAGGCTGAAGTTCATTGTTTACATCATATTGGCTCCTCTGTAGTCGTTTCAGGTTTGGTTGTGCAACCCATAACCAATAAGTATGGACATGGATGCAGGGTTTGGGCACTACCGTCCTCACGGGGGGGCATGTGTTTTTATTTTTATTTATAGGGCACTTTTTTTTTTTTTTTAAAGTATACTATGCCCCACTGCTGGTTCTCGGTATAATTTATGATGAGGATGCCCAACTTTTCTTCTAGAATACCTTTGTAAGTTCAGGCCCAGTTATTCCATTTTTGATTTTAACTAAGAGACAAAAACAATACGTAGACAAGGCAATTTAACACAGTAGACGTGAAAGGAGCCCAGTGGTGGAACGCTGTTAGTATGTACTCTTGCAAGTTCCTATACTGGAGTAACCGTCAAGAGTTACCTGGGGGAAGGGGGGGAGACAGCCACACCAGGGTATGCCCTCTAAGGATTTCTGGGATTTCTCTACTTTCCTATTCCCCTGACTGAGAATCTGCCTCACCCTCCACCTCCTTCCCTTGCTTAGCCAATTCCCATCTAGCCCACCTGTTGATGTAAGTCTCTTGCCTATCTTGGATCCGAAATGTTAATCTACTGCCACTATTTCCTCCATTATTCCCATCCAGTCTTTGAACCATGGGTGGTCTACTTGTAGCCATTTACGGGTGATGGCTTTTAAGGTTGTGGCCATGCAGATGTTCCAGAGGTATATTGCGTCCTTTCCCTTTATACAGCAGGGTTTAAGGCCGAGGAGCTTATGGGCATTTGTAGGGTAGTCTTCAATCACAAAACCTTTTCTGAGTCTCTGCTGAACCTCTTCCCAGTAGGTCTGGGCAGGACCTGAAGATATAAGTGTGTGTGTCACTGTGAGTTCACCATACTCTCTCCAGCTCCTCCTCTGTTGTGGCCCCATTTTGCTATGATATTTGGGGTATGGAGGTATCTGTTTTTTTATCTTCCATGCAAACTCGTGCCACCCGGGGGCAGAGGATGTTTTGAAGGAACTTCTCCAGACTTGGTCCCATTCTTTCGACGTGAGGTGGAGCTCTGCTTCCTTGGCCCATTTGTTTATGTGGGTTGCCTGTGTGGCCATGTCCTGCATCAAAAATCTGTATATAAGGGATAGGGCACCCTTCTGTTGTAGTATATTCTTTAGGGGGTTGAAAGTAATGGTGTACTTAAGGGGGAGATGCTTGCCCCTATTAGCTAAGTGTACTTGGGTCAAGACAAAGTTCCCTTACCTGAAAATATCTGAATCTGTCCGTGTTCAGCCATTTATATTTATAGTTTAAGTTCTTCAAATTATCTGGGTGCATCCCCCATCATGATCTGATGAGGCTGTTGTAACCCTGGTCTTCCCTGTACCAGGGATCAATCTCATTTTTTTTTTGGGGGGGGGGTTTCATCCCAGGCCAGCCATCAGTATCTCCACTGACATTCAGCAATTCTTACAAAAAAAAAAGTGTCCCAGACTTTCGGGGTGATCTCCACCACCAGTTAGACAGACTCCCTCCCTACGTTTCCTAATGTTATTATCATAGAGGAGGGCCAGCAGTGGGATCTCTTTGCTGGATAAGAGCGCAGTGTCCTTCCAGTGACCCATATAGTTCTGGACGTTCCACTGTAGAGCTAGTTTAATATGAGCTGCTAACCAGTAGTGCTCAAAGGGCCCGCCCTCCCACCCCTTTCTAGCCAGAAGCTGGGCATTGCATACCCTGGGTTTAGTCCCTGCCCAGATAAATTTATAAAATCTTTTCTGTGTCGATTTGAACTATTGTTTGAGTAGACAGATTGGGGCCCACTGGAAAAGGTACAGGTATCTGGGCAAGACATTCCTTTCAATGGCTTCAATTTAGGAATATAGAGGGAGACAAAGTAGTGACCATCTCCACACGTCTTGTTTCAGGGATTGTAATAGCGGGATGTCATTGTCTTCATATATCATACTATTTGCAGGTCTAAGGTAGATCCCCAAGTATTTTAGCTTCAGACGTCCCCACTTCATATGGTGCTTGGCTTGTGTTTCTTTAGATGGGGTGTAGTTTATTGAGAGAATGTCTGTCTTTGTTTCGTTTAGGGAACAGCCGTAGTAAGCTGAGAACTGCTGTACCAGAGCCATGACATGGTCTAATGAGCGCTGTGTGTTTGACAGGTATAGGAGAACACTGTCTGCATATAGTGCTGTCTTATTTTCCATCTACCCTATGGGAATTCCAGTTATGTTAGGGTACTGGTGTATTTTTTGTGCCAATGGTTCTATATAGAGAGTGAAGAGGATAGGAGAGATGGGGCACCCCTGACGCGTTCCCCACCCAAATTTAAACCCTCTAGAAAAATACATTTGGGGTGACCCGTACAGCATTTGGATGTTTCTAATAAATGTCTGGGAGAAGCCAAACCTGGCAAGAACCCCATATAAATATCCCCAATCTACCTGGTCAAAGGCTTTTTCAGCATCCATGCTTATACTTAAGGTTGGAACTTTATGGTGGTGGACGTTCTTCTAAGATTGCCAGGGGCTTAAACAATGTTTAAAATTGATACTGGTTTGGCCTGTATTTATTTACTTATTGAAAAGTTTAAACCAGGAAGTACGCACTGAGCTGACAACAGCTCGTTTCCAGATGAGTCCTGGGGGAGGGGAAGGGGGAGAGGGAGGTAGCTAACAAGATACGGTAAAATGCAAAAAAAAAACCACAGCAATACAAGCAGAATAATAAATATTAAAGGCAACATAGCAAATGACGGTAACTAGAAAATAAAGCACTCTCAAATATATACAGACAGAAAACAAACGGAAACAGCAAGAAGAGGACAAAACTAGAGAATAAAGAAAAAGAGGAATGGGTCAAAGACAGTTGCAGGTAGAACAATAAAAGTCAGAAAGAAAAGACTTTAGAGAGGAAGTAGAGGAGGCAGAAATGAATAGAAAGGGGAAGGGAGGACCAACGTTTAGGAAAGCGGTAAGAGAAAACAGATGGCCAGTAAATATAGGTTACTCACCTATAACAGGAGTTCTAGGAATGGTATATGTTGTTCATCCACACTGTCTGGCAGGTTTCTTGCCGCTTTAAATCTTGCCGGAAGGTCTTCAAGCTGGCTCCTCCCACCCACCCGGGTGGTAAAACTCTCGGCTCCGCCCCATGATGCCAGATCTAGCCCGCTGGAAGCCAGGTTGTGCGTCGAAGTCGGGAGGTTGGTTTCGTGGATGAACAACATATACCATTCCTAGAAGTCCTGTTACAGGTGAGTAACCTGTATTTCTAGGGACATGGATATGTTGTTCATCCACACTGTCTGGCAGACTCCTAGCAGTTCTCCGGGAGGAGGGAGGCAGGCGCACACCCCTAGCAGGAATAATGACTGGAGAGCCGAGGCCCCAAAACCAGCATCCAGCGTGACTCAAGGTCGATGTGGTAGTGGGTGATGAAGGTGTGTGCTGACTTCCAGGTAGCAGCCCTGCAGATTTCCTGGATAGGGAAGTCCCTGGAAGCAGCCACCGATGCAGCAGTATGAGCTCTTATCCCTCTGGGAGGCTCCATGCCCGCCAACCTATAGCAGAGATCTATGCAGGAGGTGACCCACCTGCCTATCGTCCGCTTGGCTGCAGGTCTGCCAGGTGCGGCTTCAGCATAGGAGACAAACAGCTGGCGAACCTCTCCCCGAACTTCAGCCGTCCGCTCCTTGTAATAAGCGAGCGCTCTTCTAGGGTCCAAGGTATGGAGCCTATATTCAGCCTCCGAGATGTGACTGGGGTAGAACACCGGCAGAGTCAACACCTGGTTAAGATGAAACTCCCACACCACCTTCTGGAAGGAATTTCGTGGGGACGAGGACAACCTTGTCCCTGTGGAACACCAGATAAGGAGACTCAAGGAAAGTGCCTGGAGCTCTCCCATCCTTCTGGCTGATGTGTGATAGCCACCAAGAAGGCGGTCTTCCACGACAGGTGAGAGATGTCACACCTGTGCATCGGGTTCAATGGCTTGCCCATGAGCTCAGCTACCAGCAGTAGATCCCACAGAGGTGGAGGTTCTTGCACATGGAGGATATGTGATCAAGGCCTTTGAAAAAGCACCTGACCACCTTCTCCTGCGCCACCGACTGCTTCCCAGCCTGCGCCCGGTAAGCAGAGATGGCTGCCAGGTGCACCCTAAGGGTCCTCAACCGAAGCCCTTGCTGAGAAAGGGACCACAGGTAGTCCAAAATGCTTGCCAAGGAACAGGAGAAAAGGTCCAGGCCCTTGCCCTGACACCAAATGGAGAATCTCTTCCATTTAAAGGCGTAGCATTTTCTGGTAGACTCCTTACGGGACGCCTCAACGACACTGAGGACCTCATCGGAAAGACCCAAGGCCTGGAACTCCAGCCGTTCAGGAACCAGGCCATCAGGTGCAGGGACTGAAGGTCTGGATGGAACACCTTCCCCTGATTGACTGAGATCAGGTCCGGGCGGGCTGGAAGCTGCCACGGGAATCCTGGAGCTGAGACTGAGGAGATCTGGATACCAGAACTGGCGGGGCCAGTCTGGGGCTACCAGAATCATCTGCGCCTTGTCCCTCCTCACCTTGAGAAGCACCTTGTGGATCAAGGGAAATGAGGGAAAGGCGTAGAAGAGGCCCTGGGTCCACGACCTCGAGAAGGCATCCCCCTGCAGCGAGCCCTGCTGAGGGGGGCGGGCATGAAACAGTCTCAGCTTCGCATTCTCCCTGGGGGCAAACAGGTCCACCTGAGGCGTGCCCCAGTGGGAGGACAGATCTTGTACTACCTCCGGCAGGAGAGACCACTCGTGGGACGCAGTCCCTATCTGGCTTAGGACATCGGCCAAAATGTTGGAGGCTCCACATGGATGGCAAGGAGATCCGCCTCCAGGCTGCGCATGAGTGACCAAATGCGGACAGCTTCCCTGCACAGAGGCATGGAGCGCGTCCCGCCCTGGCAGTTTAGGTAGTACATGGTCGCGGTATTGTCCATCTGGACCTGGACCACTTGACTCCGTACAGACGGAGTGAAGGCGGTGAGGGCTAGATGAACTGCTCGAAGCTCCAGCAGGTTGATGTGGCATCGGGACTCCCAAGGGGATCAGAGGCCATGCGCTCTGTGCTCCCCCAGATGGGCACCAAACCCATCAGAGAGGCAACGGTCGATAGAGAGACCGTCGGCTCGGGGCGGACAAACGGGATGCCCTCCTACAGATGAGCTGGAATGGTCCACCACTGGAGAGCGTTCCACATCTCCTGGGTCACTGTCACTAGCTGATCCAAAGGATCGGAGCACTGTGACCACTGGCTGGCCAGTCCCCATTGTAAGGGATGTAAGTGCCAATGGGCCCAATGGACCACACTGGTGCAGGCCGCCATGAGGCCCAGGAGGTGCAGGAAGTCTCTGGCAGGGCGCAATTGCCCAACCTGAAATGACTGGGCAAAGGAAGAAAGAACCTCAGCCCTGTCCGCCGGGAGCCATGCTTCTGGCTCGCAGAGAGTCGAGCTCTGCCCCGATGAACTGTATCACCTGCTTTGGCACGAGTTCCGACTTGGCCTCGTTGATAAAGAGGCCAACTTGAGAGCAAACCTGGAGGGCCAGATCCCTGGACCGCTCCACCTCCATTCTGGAGGAGGCCGCAATCAGCCAGTCGTCCATGTAGGGGTACACCCGGACCCTTCGGCACCGCAGGAATGCTGTCACCACTGCCATGCATTTGGTGAAGACCCTGGGAGCTAGAGAAAGGCCGAAGGGCATGGCCCTTAACTCGTAGAGGGACCCCTCTGCCCTGAAGTGGAGGGATCTCTGGTGGGACGGATGGATTGGGACGTAAAAGAACGTGTCCTGGAGGTCCAGAGAACAGAACCACATGCCTCGTTCCAAGGATGGAACGATCTGAGCCAGAGTGACCATCCTGAAGGTTCAAGACCTTAGGAACCTGTTCAGGTTGTGCAGGACTAGTATGGGGCGCCAGCCCCCCGTCCGATTTGGGACCAGGAAATACCTGGACACAAACCCCGGGCTTGGTGAAGGATCCGCCACCTTCCTGATCACCTCCTTTTCGAGGAGCAGGGCAATGTTGGCTCGACAAGCTGACCAGGAGGCTGCGGACCCCGTAGCCCCCCTCCATGTGGCAATGGCTCGGAAGAGCTGGGCCTGCTCGAACTCCAGAGGCAGGCCCTTTCCTACCATCTCCAACATCCAGCGGTCTGTGGTGATAGCGGACCAGGTGGAAAGGAATTGGCGGAGCCGTACCCCGACGAGGGGAGCCCGGGGGGAGTGATGAGGCTGGGGGCCACACCCCTCAACCCGTCACTGGGCTGGCCTGGAGGAAGAACCGGCCGAGGGACCTCCTGGGCCTTTTCTTCCCTGCTTCCTGTTGGAGGAAGCCGCAGGCTTGGCTTCGGGGTGCCAAGCGCGAGCCTGCTGGTCCTGATGCTGGTGTTGCTGGGCCGGACGTGCCGCAGGAGCAGAAGGTTGAAAGGCCTTATGTTGCTGACAACGGCCTTTGTCCTTCTGAGCGGAAGTGACCGAGTCCAGTGAAGCATTAGACTTTTCGATCCTCTGGAGGTGGCCTTCCACTCCAGGACCAAACAGGTCAGTCCCCAAGAAGGGGACGTCCGCCAATTTGTGCCGAGTATCCGCCGTGAAGGTGGATATCCTCAGCCAGGCTCTGCGGCGCATGGCCACTGCGGCTGTTACTGATCGGGCACAGGAGTCTCCAATGTCTACAGCCGTTTGGAGCTGCCGTTTCGCCACTGCCCTTCCCTGATCCCGCACCTGTTTGACCGTAGTCTGCAGGTCGGCCGGGAGATGAGGGATCACCTCATCCAGGGAGCCCATGAGGGCGTGGTAGAAGTGTACCATCAGCACAGTCGAGCTAGCCTGATGGAGGCCGAGGGAGGACGCAGCGTACACCTTGTGCCCGGCATAGTCCAGCTTCTTGGACTCCTTGTCGGGGGGCTTATCCACATCCCTAGCGTTCCCGGAGCACCGGAAAATGCTATCGGTGACCAACTCCTCCGCAGAGGGGTGTTCCGAAAAAACGGACAAAGAGTCGGTAGGGACCGCATACTTCCTGGCCGAAGGCTCAGGACAGGAAGCCAGCCGCTGCCAAAGCTCCAAGGCTGGGCCGACAATGGCTTCAGCCACCGGAAAGGCCTCCGTAGGAGAATCCCCTCAGTCCAGTATCTCCGTGAGGGGATACTTGGCCCGCTTGGATACGGGCTCGAGCTGCATTCCGGTGGACTCTGAGATGAGCTGAAGTAGACCCATTAATGATGATGGGCTCTCGTCCATCGACTGCCCCCCGGAGGACTCCAGGTCAAGGGGCCTAGAAAACAGGGAGGAGTCGTCGTCAGACTCCGAGGAGTCTGCGAAGAGCTGCCTGGGGCCTGAGCCACCATCCACCTGCCGAGGACGGTTAGGAGTGAGGGGTGACCGACAATCGGTGAGGCAGACCCTGACTCGACCGAGAGTCCTTGGTCGGCACTCCCGATTTTGGTTGTGGAGGCGGAGGTTCCACCACAATCGGTGGGGCAGTTGGTTTCGGCCGAACAACCGGCCCAGGCTTGGGCACCTCAACCACTGCGAGGGGTTGTTTCGGCCTTTCGGGTGACAGCCACTTAATGGCCAGGGAAGGCGACGGCGTCGGCTTGTTCCCGGAAAAAAGGAGCTGCTGCCACATTAAGTCCTCGTAGCGTCGACGTAATTTGCGCCGAAGCCTCTGCTCTTCTGAGGAGGAAGACGAGGACGAGCGGCGCCGCTGCTTACCTCGGTGCCAAGATCGAGACCGCCAATGTCGGTGGGATCGGCTGGAGCGAGCGAGGTCCGAGACCAAGACCGAGATCCTAGGTGTTTCCGAGGGTGGGTCTGGGAGGGAGCGGGGGACACCTGCTCCTCCCTCGGATCGGGAACCTTGACCGGGGACTCCGGCACAGGAGGTGCAGGCAAGTCCTCGGTTTCCACTGGGGGAACCGGTGATGAAGGGCTGTCGGCTTCACCAGTCGACAAACCGTCCGACGGGTCGAGAAAAATCTCGACCGCGTTGGCGGGTGTCTCAGACGGCTGACCTGACGGGGACACTGTGAAGCCAGCAGCCTTAGCCGCAACCTCGACCGAAGTCGAGTGTCGATTGTCCAGGGAAGGGGACCTCTCCTGCTCCCATGAACGTCGACGGTGGGACTTACCCTTCGAGTCCTTCTTTTTTGACCAAGAAGAGTGTCCCGATGGCCCCTCTCCCTTCGTGGAAAGGGATTGGCAAAGCTCCTTAAATAAAGCTGTGTAGGAAGATCCCAGAGAGAGCGGGATAAATGACACGGCCGAGGAAGATGAGGATGCGGCCTGGGCGCCTCCTCCCCTAGAGGCGATCATCTGCTCGAGGTTGCTCAGCCGAGCCAACCGCCCCTGGACACATCGCGGAGCATCCTTGAACTTCACGGCGGATAATAGCTGGCAGGGTGCCCAAGTTGTAACTGAGCGTTACGGTCTTCAAGGCGTTGGCGATAAAGATCGACACAACTGCATGAGCCTGCGGGTCGTGATCAAGGCGAGGCAGTGAGCGCACATGGGTGTGGATCCGTCCTGGATATCTTCTGCCCACATGGGCACCGCCGAAAACTGGGAGTCGATTTGTCCATCGTAGCCGCGAGGGAAGAATTTGACTGAAGTCTTGAGAATTTTAAAACTATTTTCGGGTGAACCGAAGAGTTAGGATCCTATACGCAGAGCATTAAGGAGGGAACCTGAGCTTCCAAACGGTAAGGAAGATCTGGCGTCATGGGGCAGAGCCGAAAGTTTTACCACCCGGGTGGGTGGGAGGAGCCAGCTTGCTTGAAGACCTTCCGGCAAGATTTAAAGCGGCAGGGAACCTGCCAGACAGTGAGGATGAAACATATCCATGTCCCTAGAACAGATTTTCTAGGAGGGATATTTAGAGAATGGGGAGCACAGTTACAAAGAGGACAGGAGGAAGAGGGGAAAGAAGGTTTTTGAGATAGGAGAGAAGGGTGCCAAACCAGAATTTGGAAACAAAAAAAAAAAAAGACAGTAGTGAGAAAGGCACCTAGCATCAAGACAAGGGAAAGTGCTGAGTAGAGACAGCAATAGTGAGTATAAGAGGGGAAATCTAAAGCAAAGCGGGAGAAAGAATGAAAAAGAGGTTCCAGTCTGCCAAGGGAAGTCTTAGGGTCACTACAGTAGACTACGTCACTGCAGTCAAAGATTGGAAGGATAATGTTTAGTACAATGTCTTGTCGGACAGGGAGCAGTATGCATGCTTTGTTCCTATACATAGCACCAAGCTTAGGATGAAGCTTATGGAGAATTGCATCAATGTGAACAGAGAAATCAAGATGCTGGTCAAGGCAGACCCCAAGGTACTTAAAGGAGGACATCTTCAAGTTTAGCACCATCAAGGGTATTAAATAGGGGAGAAGTAGTAAGTTTGGCAAGCCTCTGATAGGTACCAAAAGTCAGAGAAACTTTTTTTGGTATTAAGAGTCAACTTGTATTAGATGAAAAAAGTAAGGTCCTTATCAGGCTAGGGGATAACCAATATAATGGCGTAGTCTCAGGAGGGAGCAAGGGCTCAGTCTTCTGCTACTGCATCCTGGTAGGCTGCCCTCAGTAGGGGGACTATAGGTTCCTGGACGTTTTTGTGGAATTATGTTGGGAACCCGTCTGAGCCAGAGAACTTTCCTGTGTTTTTTTTTTTTTCTTAAGTACTTTTTTCCATCACTGGATTCCTGGCAGGCGGTTCTGCCCTCCGATCGGAGGGACTCTCTCTCTCTCTCTCTCTCTCTGGCCTACCACTCCCATGCTAAGCGGCCCCACGTGATTCCCCATGGATTGCCCCTCACATCGGGGCTGGGAGGGTTGCTGGCTTCTCCCTACTGGGGACCCAATCTGAACTGGGGAACTGTTCTCGGGAGCGGCAGACCATCATCAAGGCTGTCTTGTTTTTCCTTTTTCTGCCCACCTCCTTCCGACGTAAGAGGGCAGTCAGTAAGCGGGATGACTAGTCTCCTCCCACCCCCACCCCAAGAGAGAAAAGCAGTCCTCTGGACGCCAAACCTCTCTCCCCTAGCAGCCCAGGCTCGTTCCCGAACCCAGGTCGCCAGCGTGGCATCCAGTGCTTCAACCCTTAGCACCACTGGGCCAGCTGCGTTTTCCTGTTAACTGCCTGTTCTATTTCTTCTGCACTGATTGGGGCACAGAATTTTTCATTTTGTTTCCTGGTAATTTGCAGTAGCTATAGTTGGACAAGGTAGGCCTCCAGCTTGTCTTTTGTTTGATGCAGCTTAATTTGGTATAGTGATATGTAGTAGTTTTGAAAGGCTTCCACAATCTGATATGTGCAGCTTACTTTCTGTCCCGTGCCCTGGTGCAACACCTTGGTTATGTCTGCTCTGACTCTGTACACTAATAACATTAATTATCTAGGTCCCCCTTCATAGTATCTCTGTCTGAGGTACTTAAGGTTTAGCTTTACTTTGTAGTCCAGTAGGTTGTTTAGTTCTTTCTTAAGTTTGAGCAGCTCATTTCCCTTTTTTAATCTATTTTCCATTGTTGTAACCTCTTCAGGTCTTGTATTTTGGCCTCTAAGGCCTTTAGTTTCTCCAGTCTTAAGTTTCTTTTTCCTAGCTCCAGTAGCTATTAGCCTCCCTCTTACTACTGCTTTGATAGTATCCCAAAGGATCCCCAGTGGCACTTCCTGCACTGTGTTTTCCTGTACTGCTTGTTGGATGAATATCAGGCAGGATCTGTTCTTGTACCTCGTCTTGCAATTGGGCAACATTAAGTCTCCAAAATGATATCTATTTCTGGCAATCTAGGTTTAAGTGGAGGGTTAGAGGGGTGTAATCAGAGAGGCCCAGCGAGCCTATTGTGCAGTTCATTATCCTATCTTGGGACTCCTTTTGGAGAAAGAAGACATCTAGGCAGGAGTACATTTGGTGGGCTGTGGAAAAGAAAGTGTTGCCATTGGCTATGTCTCCAAGTGTCGATCATCCCTAGGCTCTGTTATGAGCATCTTAACTTTTTTCTGCAACCAGGCGATCTCTCCTGGGTATACCTCCAGTCTTGGTACAAAAAGTGAGGTTTTGGTCACCTCCACAGATTAACAGCCCCTCTTCTTTTTCATCAATTAGTGTTATGATTTTTCCATAGAAGGCATATGTAAATGTCGGGGTGGAGGACATGGAGTGATAACAGAGTGATAATCTCTGCCCATTAAAGGCTCCCATCACACTGATTTTTAAATGGTTTTACCCCTTAGGTTTGTGCCCAGATTGTAACAGGGTAAAATCAAGCTGCAAACTGTGTTGTAAAACCATTTTCTAACCCTGCTGGAGGCGTAGGCCAGAAAAGTTTAATGATAATTTTGTACCTTTTTTCCCTTTAATTCTATCTGCATTGATATCAGTTACAATCTGGGCTGCCAGAAAAAATAAAAGGAGGATTTTTATCAGAAGACAGACCAGCTGTCTCCAAGGGTAATTTCAGTTCATTTGTCCTGTAAATGACAGGACCCCACTGCTCATTTAACAATCGAGCTTCAGCCACAAACAAAGCGTCAAATCCATGATGTCAGAGTGACATGTTTGCTGATGCAGCATTAGGGGCTGGCAGAAGAAGGCTTTTCAAGTTATTGCTATGCCCTAACAACTCAGACTGTGTTGGGACCATCTAAGTATAGGAGTCTGTCACAGCTCACTAAGGTATCAAGTGTGGTAAGAATCTTTCTACTTTGCTAAGAGTTAAGAATTTACAGGACGGTGCACTAACATGATCCGAAGAAGAGAGTATTCTCTCTCATAAACTAATCTCAGAAATAATTATGTCCAATAAAAGGTATCACCTACAACATATTGTTTCTTTTCTTCTACATTGTCGATTAGATTAACACAGCTACCACATTTCTTTTTGCAACTGTACGCAAACCATTTCTTTTTCATTTCTTTAGTAACACAGTAATTCCCAGTCTTATGTATGTATGGTATCCTACAGATGTGTAAATATTGTGAAGTAGTAAATATTTGTTTATACTTCATGCCTCTGTGACTAAATCTTCTGCGGGAATAAATAACTGTTGGTATTAACAAATACACAATCTGTCTTTGAAAAATAGGGAGGGGGCAGGACATTTCAGACCTGTCAGCCTGACTTTGGTAGTAGGTAAAGTAATGGAATCACTACTGAAGGAAAGGATTGGGGAATACCTTGCAACCAGTGGATTACAGGATCCAAAGCAACATGGGTTCATGGGAGGAGGTCTTGTCAGACAAACCTGATTGAGTTCTTCTACTTGGTGACTAGGGAAGTGACCAGGGAGGAGCGGTAAATATGACCTACCTGGATTTCAGTAAGGCCTTCGACATTGTTCCACATAGAAGACTGGTGAGCAAACTGGGCAATCTAGGAGTAAGTCCAAAAGCAGTAAAATGGATAAGAAGTTGGCTAAGCAATACAAGTCAGAGGGTGGTTGTTAATGGGGTCTACTCTGGAGAAGGCAAGGTGACAAGCAGGGTGCCACAGGGGGTCAGTACTAGGTCCACTCCTCTTCAATGTCTTTATTAGAGACATTGTGGATGGCCTGGAGGGGAAAGTATGTCTGTTCGCAGAGGACACAAAAATCTGCAACAGAGTGGACACACCGTCAAGGTGGAAAGGACAAGGGACAAGTTGAAAAAGCTGAAAGATTGGTCAAGGGAATGGCAGCTGGGTTTCAATGCAAAAAAGTGTAAAATCATGCAACTGGGGCACAGAAGTTCAGAGGTAACGTACCAAGTTGAGTGGGGAGGAATTACGTACAAACACACGAAAGTTGCCAGCAGCAAAAGGCCATCCTGGTCCATCTAGGCTGCTTGAGAGTGCAGCTAGCTCCCTATTCAGCAGCTGCCCCACCCCACTTCTATTACCTCCCTTTACCTTCTCCCACCCATTCTTGAAGCATTCTACTGTGTTACATGCCACCACATCAGCTGGTAGTGTGTTCCACTTTGCCACCACCCTCTCCGTAAAGAAATGCCTCCTCACCCCCCTCCTGAATCTACCCCTCCAATCTCATATCATGGCCCCTAGTATCTTTCCCCACCCTCCTCGTGAATAGACCCTATGTCCATTTTGATTATCTCCTTCATGTATTTGAAGGTCTCAATCATGTCCCCCAATCCCCCCTCTCTTCCAGTGTGTACATGTTTAACTATCTTGGTCTGACCTCATATGGCAATTCCCCCAGGCCCTGGATCATCTTTGTTGCCCTACGCTGCACCCCTTCCAGCATTCTAATGTTCTTTTGTAGGTACGGGTGCCAGTACTGCATGCAGTATTCCAGGTGGTGTCTAACCAACGATCTGTATAACGGTAGAATAACCTCCCTTCTTCTTGAGGTAATGCTCCTTGCAGTGTACTCCAGCATTTTGTTGGCCACTGCTGCTGCCTTTCTGCACTGCATGGGACTGTTCACTGCTCCTGTGATGAGCACCCTCAGATCCTTCTCCTCTTGTTACCACCAGCCGCACCCCCCCAAGATGGTAGCCTCTCCTTGGATTTTTTGTTCCGAAGTGCTGTACCTTGCATTTCTTTTGCACTGAACCCCAGAAACCATCTGTCAGACCATGCCTCTAGCCTTGCTAGATCTTCCTGTAACCCCGCCACCCAATCTGGTTATCCACCACTGCTCCCATCCTTGTGTCATCTGCAAATGGGCCGATTTTGCTGCTGATGCCCTCCGATATGTCTGCAATAAATATGTCAAACAGCACCGGGCCCAACACCAACCTCCTGTGGAACACCACTTGTCACAGGCTTAGGGGAGCTGCACTGGTATTTAACAACTGTCTGAAAGAAATCCAAGACTGGATGGATTCCAGCTGGCTAAGGTTGAATGCAGACAAAACTGAGGTGTTGGTTGTGGATCCAGGTCGATCGGATGGGGGAGGAGGTGTGCCTTAGGGAATTTTTCTGGGTGGCGCCTCACTCCAGACCTCTTAACGGGTGCATAACCTGGGGGTAATCTTTGACGAAGGGCTGAGCTTGCATTCGCAGGTTTCAGCAGTTGTCAAAACTTGCTTTTACCATTTTAGGAATATCGCCAGGATTAGGCACCTTGTTCAGTCTGATGACCTTCCAACATTGATCCACGCCTTTGTTTCCTCTCGCTTGGATTATTGCAACTTCCTTTACCTAGGGCTTCCTGGGGTAGAAATCTGCCGCCTGCAGCTGGTGCAGAATGCAGCAGCCCGAAATTTGACGGGGTCTTTAGATCTTGTCATATCTCGCCGGTGCTGTGCGAGCTGCACTGGCTGCCACTTCAGTGACCAATCACCTATAAAAAGTCAGCTTGCTGACTTAAAGCCCGAAGTGGACTCGACCCGGACTACCTGAAAGAGCTCCTGATTCCCTACCAGTCTGGCCGATTACTCCGCTCATCTGGTGAGGGGTTGCTAGAGGTTCCAAGGGTATGTTTAAAATCTTCTGGCGCAAGAGCATTTAAGTTCGCTGCGCCTATCCTCTGGAACTCTCTACCCTGTCGGATTCGGGAGTGTGCAACTGTGGAGTCATTCAAACAGGCTTTAAAGACTTATTTGTGGTCTCAGGCTTTTATTAATTGAGTGTATTGGTTGTACTATAATATGTGTATGATTTTATTTATGAATGACTGTTTATATACTTAAAGTGTTGATTTTATTATGTACGGCGCCTTGTTTTATTGAAAGGTGCCTAAAAGAAAAATTATTATATTATTATAAGTATACCCCACCTACCACCACCCTATGCTGCCTATCTTTTAGCCAGTTCTCCACCCACTCCACCAGTTTTACTCCTGCCCCTGTGCCCCATAGCTTGCTTCCAAGTCTCTCATGCGGTACTGAATCGAAGGCCTTACTGAAGTCTAGGTACAGGACATCCACCGCATGGCCCCCGTCAATTTGCCTAGTCACCCAGTCATAGTATTCCACCAGGTTGGTCTGGCATGTCCTGCCCTTGACAAAGCCATGCTGACTCCTGTCCTGCACCCCGTTCACCTCCAGTAATGCCACTAGCCACTCCTTTAGGATGGTCTCCATTAGCTTCCCCACTATGGATGTTAGACTTACTGGCCTATAGTTCCCCGGTTCGTCCTTGGGTCCACTCTTGCGGTGGGGAATCACGTGAGCCAGTCTCCAGTCATGGGGTACGCATCCTGTGTCTAGGGATGAATTAAATAATTTTGCCAAGGGTCCTGCCGGGACCTCTGCCAGCTCCTTCAGCACTCTTGGATGTACTCCATCTGGCCCTGGTGCCTTGTCCACCCTCCAGCACCATCCCCACTGTGATTTCTCCATCTGTCAGTCCCCCCCCCCCATCTGTTTCTATCCTCCCTCCTACTATGGGTAGAACACCCTCTCATTCTTTTGTAAAGACTGAACAGAAGTAGTTGTTGAGCACTTCTGCCTTTTCACCCCCTCTTCCACCTATCCCCCTCCTTCTTGATTCTTACAATTTGGTTCTTACAACTTCTTTTCTCCTTTATGTACCTAAAGAAATCTTTCCCCCTTTTATGCCCTGTACCAGCCTGAGTTCTCTTGTCACCTTGGCTGCTCTTACCCCCGTCACTTCCTTTGCTTCTTGCAGATATTCCTCCTATCCTCCTCCCTCCCTGATTTTCTGTATCTCCTGTAAGCTGCCCTTTTACTCCTCACCCTAACAAACACCCCTTTGCTTATCCAGCTGGGTTTCTTTCCCCTAGTCTTCTTAGTCTGGACACTACAGCAAGTTTCTGTTGCCTCAACTATACCCTGTCTTATCAGTTCCCACTTTTGTTGTGTGTCCATACCCGGTTGAATTTTGCAGAGGAACCCCTGTACCACTGCCCTCACTATCTTTTTTTTTTTTTTTTTACTATGCTTTCTCCCTACTGAGTCATCAGTAACTCAGCCCTTGGTCACAGCCCCTCTGTACCCCCACCTCTGGTAATGACCGAGCTCTCCACAGTCACCCCTGGCTTGCCCCCCCAGAGGGCGAGGCTGTGGAGCTGTTCCCCTACCAGCTCCACACAACAAATATCTGGTCAGGAGAGATGGTACTGGAGGCTAATCAGGGCCCAGAGGGAAGGGCGCCATGGAGATGGGCCAGCAGCATCCCCCCCCCGTCCCGTAAGCAGAGCGGGGACATGCAATGACGGCTGGCGTCCGCCCCGCCCTGAAGTCTTGCTGGTGTCAATGCATTGCGGTGAACCCAGCCTCCGCTGGGTGCTGCTCGATGCGCCGGGCACTCAGCCCCCTCCCCAGAGAGGAGAGCAATCCTAGGACGCTCAATCCTTCTCCCCTAAGCTGGCCCTCCAACGACCCGGGTCTATTCCCGAACCTGGGTCGCAGGCGGAAATCCAACCACTGCGCCGACGGGCCGACCTGCCCTCACCATCTTAAAGTTGGCGTTCCTGAAATCCAGCACCCTTGTGCCAGATGCCCCCCTCTTTAGCCATCTGTAACTGGAACCATACTGTCCGGTGGTCACTCCCTCCCAGTGGTTTCTCCACCCTCACATACCTCACCCACTCCCCATTTGTAAGTATGAGGTCAAGGGTGTTCCTTTCCCTAGTTGGTTCCTTGACCACCTGTACTAAAAATTTTTCCTGGAAGGCATCCAGCATTACCTGCTCCCTTTTGTTTTTTGTGGTAGGTGTGTCCCACTCCACCCCGGCAGGTTGAAGTTCCCTACTATCACCATCCCCCTTCCCTTACACAGGTAGTTACCACCTCGACCCATGTCGGGGGCATTCATTGGATCTGATCTTTCTTTTGGGTATGGAGATAGCTGATATGGGGTGGAACCAGTCAGCTGGTCTGATCATCACACCATAAGGATCAGCTTCAGGGCCCCCACTAATAGGTCTGCCCCTATGGAGATGGTTCAGTACCGCCATTTAAGGGGGGTTAACCCTAGTGACCTATTGGCGGTGCTGGACCTATCGGGCTTGTCGGGTGAATGCAAGAGTCCAGATGATCTCATACTATCCTATAATAAGGCTGTGGGAGATGCTCTGGACAAGACTGCTCCTGTTCACGTTCAGCCTCTCACCTTTCACCCAAGGTTTGGTTTGATGGCTCCTTGAAGGAGCCGAGGCGAGTTGGCCGAAGGATGGAGAGAGCCTGGATGAAGTCCGGCCATGATGCCGACAGGCTTAGGTTGATGGCACATTATGATGGCTATCAATCAGAAATCACCTATAAGAAGGCAGAATTCCTGTCCAGGGAGATTTCTGCTGCACAGAATCGACTGGCTCAGCTTTTCTGGACTGTTGACAGACTGTGCAGTGCAATCCAATCTGTCCCCAGCCCAGAGAAGCTTTTTCTCAGCTGAGATGTGAGGAGCTTGCTTGATTCTTTGCAGATAAGGTTGCCAGCATCAGTTCTGGCATCGGTCTGACCTCTCCTATGGAGGGATTGCAGTGGTCAACAGGAAGTGGCATGCACCTGGTCTATCTGGTCAGATTTCTGCCAGCCGGAATTCATGGACATTGTGAAGATCGTCCAAACACTGCGCCCAACTAACTGTAGTTTGGATCCGAGCCCTACACCCCTTTTAGTGGGATGTGTAGATGTTATCTGCCCGATCCTTGATGAAATTATCTGGAAGTCCTTGGAGAGGGGGGGGGTCTTTCCTGACCCCCTCAAGGAGGCGCTCATTCGACCACTCCTTAAGAAATCCTCCTTGGATCCAGACTGTCTAGCCAACTACCGGCCTATCTCTAACCTGCCATTTGTTGGTAAGGTTATTGAAAAGGTGGTTGCATTGCAATTGGATGATCATCTTACAACTCACAATGTCTATGATACTCTCTCGTCTGGTTTTAGGAAGAAGCATACCACAGAGACTGGTCTTGTCTGGGTATTGAATGATCTCCTAATGGCTAGAGATCAAAAGGCACATACCATTCTGAGTACTGCGTGCAGTTCTGGAGGCCACACTTAAAGAGGGACATTAAACTCCTGGAGAGGGTCCTGAGGAGGGCAACCAAAATGATTTGGGGCTTGGGGGACAGGACCTATGGGGAGAGGCTCGAACAGCTAAATATGTACACATTGGAAGAGAGAAGGGACCGGGGGACATGATAGAGGTCTTCAGGTACATGAAGGGGTAAACAGAGGAGGAGCACTCAGGGTGCTTCAAGGAAGGAGGAGGGGGCAACTAGAGGGCAATGAGTAGAAGCTGGAGGGGAAGATTCAGGGAGAAATAAGGAGGAGATGCTACTTCACTGAGAGGGTGGTGGAGCCATGGAATCGCTGCCCAGGGGCTGGTGGAGGGTTCAAGAGGGGGTGGGACAGGTACAGGGGAAGGGTTCTGGAAGCAAAATCCAGTGCAGCGAGAATATCTGGAACTGGGAAGGGAGAAGCCAGAAAGGGCGAGAGGGGGCAGCAAGGTCAGCTCCCAGGGCGGGGGCTGACCAAACGAGCAGACACAGAACACTGTTAGACCTATTCTGCTGGCATTTTAGTATGTTAGTATTCTGGTCCTTTTTGATCTCTCTGCTGCATTCGACACTGTAGACCATGTGGTGCTGTTGGTGCGCCTGCAGCTCTTTTGTGGGCTGTCTGGTACAGTCCTTAAATGGTTCCATTCATACCTCATGGGCAGGTTTCAGAGAGTTGCCACTGGAATTTATTCCTCTGGTGCTCACTCCCTGCATTGTGGGGTGCTGCAGGGCTCCATTCTGGCCCCCATGTTTGCAGTGTACATGCTGCCATTGGGAGATATCAGGCGATGCAGTCTGAGTTTTTACTGCTATGCAGATGATACTCAGCTGTATATGTCCTTTCTGCCCGGACAGAATGATGCACTCTCCGTGCTAAATAATTGCCTTACTGAGATCAGAACCTGGATGAGTTCTAGCTGGCTGAAACTGAATCCAGACAAGACTGAACTGCTGGTAGTGGACCCATGTCATCTAGGGGTGGGTTTGGGGACTGGACAACCATCAGACTTGTTACTTGGTGGTATACCGCTCACTACCTCAGGCCGGGTGCGTAACCTGGGCATTATTTTGGTGATGGTCTGACTCTAAAATCTCAGGTGTCAGCTGTCGTCAAATCCTTTTTTTACCACCTGAGGTATATCACTCGGGTGAAACACCTGGTTCCCCCAAATGATCTTCCAACACTGGTCCATGCCTTTGTCAACTACCGGGGTTGATATTCGCCACTTGCAGCTGGTGCAGAACGCGGCAGCCAGGCTTTTGACTGGGACCTCTAGGACCAGTCATATTACGCCTGTGTTCCGCGAGCTGCACTGGCTGCATGTTCAGTGGTGGATCACCTTTAAGGTTGACTTGCTAACCTTTAAAGATCTACATGATCAGGGTCCTGGTTACCTGCATGATCTCTTCATACCCTACTGCCCCCTCTGTCCTCTCCGATCCACCGACCAGTGATTGCTGGAGATTCCCAGGGTACGACTGAAGACATCTGGTTCTCATGCCTTCTCTTTTTCAGCCCCAACCTTTTGGAATTCTCTACCTCGTCGATTAAGAGAATGCTCGACCATTGGTGGATTTAAAACAGAGTTAAAAACTTATTTGAGTTAGCGTTCCTTAAATATGGATGATTTGTTTTTACTGTTCCTGTTTTTAATCTTTTTATATTTGATGTAATTGGTTTTATGTAAAGCGCCTTGGTTCTGAAAGGCGCTATAGAAATAAAGATGATCCGACTTGATTCCTGCAGTTCCTCCTGATCTGTTCTGCCAGTACCCTGTCCATCCCTTCAGACTGAGAGGGTGGTCTGTACACCATCCTGTCTTAGTGATCTGTTTTTGGGATCCTGTAGTTGCACCCACAGTGCTTCTGTATCTCCCTCGTCTCCTTTACACATTTTAATCCCTCCTGTACGTACAGCGCCACACCCTCCCCCTTTTCCCTATCCTTCCGGTGTAATCTGTACCCCAGAACAGCCATGTCCCAGTCATGGATTTGGGTGGCCCATGTCTCGGTTATAGCCAAGTCCACTCCCCCCTCCTCCAGGAGAGCCTGTAGTTCCACCTCCTTATTCCCCAGACTCCTAGCATTTAGTGTTACCACCCTCCAACCCTCGTCTCTACCTTCCCCCCTTGCCTCTCTCCCCTTATGTCTGCTCCCTTAGTAGTTGCCTTCCTCCTTATCTTGCTATCATGGGAGGTGAGCACATTTGTTTTCACATCACTAGGCCTCTGAAATCCTCTATCCATCCTGCTACCCCCAGTTTAAATGCTCCTCAATGTGCTTCCTATCCTTGCCTTCAGCACATTAGCAACCACAAAACAGGAAAGGGACCTAGGGGTAATAATTTATGATGACCTGAAAGTAGCCAAGTAGTGTGATAAGGCAGTGGGGAAAGCTAGCAAGATGCTTGGGTGCATAGGAAAGGCATCACCAGCAGAAGGAGGGAGGTAGTGTTACCCCTGTATAAATCACTCTTAAGACCCCACCTCAAGTACTGTGTCCAGTTCTAGAGGCCCACCTTCAGAAGGACATAGAAAGGGTGGAGGTAGTACAAAGGAGGGCTACTAAAATGATGCAGAGCCTGCACCAAAAGCCTTACAAGGAAAGACTCAAGGAACTAAATATGTACTCCCTAGAGGAAAGGAGGGTAAGGAGAAATATGATAGAAATGTTTAAATACCTTTGAAAAAGCTCATTCCAGAGCGAAAAGCGTCAGGGCAAGTATTGTTTTGTTTTTTTGCTGGCTGTTTGCACTTTATTAAATACCTTGCACTACCTAGACTTTACACGAATCAAGCTACTTTGCACAAACTGTTCTGCACTGAGACAAACTGCTGCTTCCCATGTTTACTTGAAACAGCTGCTTCTTATGTTTGCTTGAATTTGACTGCAAGAAAGTAAGGACAATTTTTTTTTTTAAACCTTAAAATAAAGGGAGAAATATAATGAAACAGTCCTGTGTCCAAGTTTGTAATAAGTAACTACAGAAAGTGTACTCGAGATATTGGTAATGAGGAATTTACAGAGGTAAACACCACCATTACAGGTGCTGGTATTTCTCTCATTTGTTCAAATACGTCACAGGTATTAATAAGGTACAGGAAGGTAGCAATTTCTATAGAAAAAGATGCTCCAGGACAAGGGGTCATGCTATGAAGCTGGAAGGGGGAAGGCTCAGAGGAGATGTGAGGAAATACTTCAGGGAGAGGGTGGTGGATGCCTGGAACTGCCTCCCGGCAGAGGTGGTGGGTGCTAAAATGGTAACAGGATTCAAGCACACATGGTGTGCTGTAACAGCCTCTCTGACTCACCTTAGCTATTTCTCAGGCCCTAGGGTCTCACAAGGACACACCTCAGAGAGGGCTGGCCTGGGCTCACAAGTGGCACACAATACAGAGGAGTAGAATTGTGCAGTGCCTTCACATTGGATAGCGATAGGGGATACCTGTGAGACACATTCTGGGTTACCACCCTCCAGGAAATTACCGTAACTGCCCCCCACAGTATTTTCTCCATGCAGTGAATGTAATACATCTTCCAATAACCAGCCGTACTAAAATTCAACATAAAAATACAGTTATGCAAGATCTTACTGTAACAGTAGATCTTCGAGAGAGGCTCTTGCAATAACTAATAACATTGAGAATTGCACCCCCTGGCGTCAGGACCACACAGAAACTTTGGCTAGCAGTGTCTGACAGGGCACTGCCCACCTGACGTTACGTGACCGATGTCAGAGTGACACTATATAGTGGACGGTCCCCACACCCGCCTTCCAGTTCTCCCACCGGAGACCTCCGAAAAGTATCGACAGGAGAATGGAAAAGAGGCTCCTGGAGCCAAAATAAGCTCATAGAGGAACAGCTGTAGAAGTTGGGGGAAGGAGAGAAAAGGTTACCTACTGCGAGAGCCTCTCTCGAAGATCTATCTTTACGGTAAGTTCTTACGTAGCTGTACTATCTTACTTTGAGAGGGCTCCTGCAGTAGGTAATAACCTTGAGGACTGAGTCACAAGCAGTGTGAATCAGAAGGAACTGAAACATGGGTGGCAGGAAAGGTCTGCAGAGAAGCAGAGAGATTAAGACAGAAGGCCTTGGAGGACAGCTAGTCCAGAGCCAGCCCTGCACCTACAGGCAATGTCCAGACCGTAATGTTTGGCGAAAGTATGGACGAAACTCCAAGTGGCCATTGCACAGGTGTCAGCGGTGGATACATCCCTGAAACAAGCAGCAGAAGTAGCCATGCTTCTAGTAGAATGCCCCTTAACCTCCACCGGGAGGGATTTACCATACTTCTGGTAACAGAACACAATGCAGTTTGCCAACCACTTGGATAAACACTGTTTGGAAACTGCTGCACCCTCTCTCTTGTGTGCAAAAGAAACAAAAAGCTGATCCGATTTCCGGGCAGACTTTGTAAGGTTAGTGTAGTAACGTAAAATTCTGTGAACATCCAAAGTATGCAGAATTGCCTCCCCCTGATTGGAATACTGAGGGTAATACACTGGTAGTTGAATAAACTGATCTAACGTGAACTCAGAAACCACTTTTGATAAAAACTGAGGACTGGTATGCAGAGCTACCCGGTCTCTGTGGAAAATCAAATAAGGCTCCTTACATATCAGGGCCTGAAGCTCAGAAATCCATCGAACAGAAGTAACTGCAATTAAAAAGAGCACTTTCCAAGATAAATAGCACATATCGCAACCACCAGCCAGTTCAAAAGGAGACAGGGTAAGTTCCTCTAAAATAAAGTTCAGATCCCAAGGAGGTGCGGGATTGCACACCAGGGTTTTCAAGTGGAGGATCCTTTTCAGAAAAGTTCTGGAGAACTCCAGCTAAGTCGCAGTTTTACCCTCCACCAAGGTGTGGTAGGCAGAGATAGCTGACAGGTGAACCTTCAGGGAAGAGTAACTCAGGCCTAGGTTGGAGAGATGCAGCAAGTACTCCATGACCTCAGGAACAGGACACGAGAAAGGGTCCCATCCTTTGTAGTTGCCCAAATGGAGAAATGCTTCCATTTCATAGCATAAGTCATCTTTGTGGAAGGACTTCTAGCCTCCACAAGGAGTTGAGCCACTCTGGAGGAGACTCCATAGCTCGAGGCAGCTAAGTCAGAAGGTGAAGGGACTTCAGCCCTGGATGGACCAGCGTGCCCCTCTCCTGAGTCAGAAGATCGTGGAAGGGGGCATGGTAAAAACAGGTTACTCACCTGTAACAGTAGTTCTAGGAGTGGTATATGTTGTTCTATCTACACTTGTTGGCATGTCCTTTCCCTATAAGAATCTTGCTGGAAGGTCTAAAAGCTGGCTCCTCCCACCCAGCCCAATGGCATATGCCTCAGCTTCACCCCTTGACGCCAGATCTTGCCTGCTGGAAGCTTAGGTTGTGTGTCGAAGCCGGGGAGGTTGGGTGGGTCCATGTGGATGAACATATACCACTCCTAGAACTACTGTTACAGGTGAGTAACCTGTTTTTCTAGGATCGTGAACATGTTGTTCTAGCCACACTTTTCGGCAGACTCCTAGCAGTTCTTCGGGAGGAGGAAGGCAAGGAGCACACCTCTTTAATACTTACTCGGGGAACAGAGACTGGAGAATTAAGGCCCCAAAACCAGCATCCCGGTGTGACTCTAGCTCGACGTGGTAGTGGGTGAAGGAGGTGTTTGCTGACTTCCAGGTAGCAGCCCTGCAGATTCCTGGATAGGGATATCCCTAGAAGCAGCCACCGACGCAGCAGTATGGCAGGTGGAGTGAGCTCTTATCCCTATGGGAGGCTCCTTGCCCGCCAATCTATAGTAGAGAACAATGCATGATGTAATCCATCTGCCAATCGTCCGTTTGGCTGCAGGTCTGCCAGGTGCGGCTTCAGAGTAGGTGACAAACAGCTGGCGAACTCTCCCTGAACTTCAGCAATCTGCTCCTTAAAATGAGAATGCGCTCATCTCAGGTCCAAAGTATGGAGCCTGAACTCGGCCTCCAAGGTGTAACTGGAGTAGTACACCAGCACAGTCGACACCTAGTTAAGGTGAAACTCCGACACCACCTTCGTAAGGAATTTCGGGTGGGGAGCAGGACAACCTTGTCCCTGTGGAAGAGCAGGTAAGAAGACTCAGAGAGCGCCTGTAGCTCCCCAGTCTTTCTGGCTGATGTGATAGCCACCAAGAAGGCAGCCTTCCATGACAGATGTGACATCTCACACTTGTGCATCGGTTCCAATGGCTTGCCCATGAGCTTTGCCAGTACCAGCAGTAGATGCCATGGTGATGGTGGTTCACTCACCGGAGGGGAAATATGGTCAAGGCCTTTAAAGAAGGGCCAGACCACCATCTCATGTGCTACTGTTTGCTGACCGGCCTGCGCATGGTAAGCAGAGATGGCTGCCAGATGCACCTTAAGGGTCGTAGACTGAACACCCTCTTTGGACAGAGATCAAAGGTAATCGAGGATACTAGCCACCGGACAGGAAAAAGGTACAAACCCTTGCCCTGACACCAGATGGAAAACCTTTTCCACTTGAAGGCATATCACCTCCTGGTCGACTCCTTTCTGGATGCTTCCATGACTGTGAGTACATCCTCAGAGAGACCCAAAGCCTGGAACTCTAGCTGCTCAGGAACCAGGCCATCAGGTGCAGGGATTGAAGGTCCAGATGGAATACCTTCCCGTGATTGACTGATATCAGGTCCGGGTGTACTGGAAGATGCCTTGGGGGCCTGGAGCAGAGGCTGAGGAGATCTGGATACCAGAACTGGCGGGGCCAGTCTGGGGCTACCAGGATCACCTGCGCCTTGTCCCTCCTGACCTTGAGGATCGCCTTGTGAACCAAGGGAAGAGGAGGAAAGGCACAGACGAGGCCTGGGGTCTACAGCCTCAAGAAGGCATACCCCTGTAGTGAGCTCTGCTGACGGGGGCAGGCATGAAACAGCTTCAGCTTCGCATTCTCCCTGGAGGTGAACAGATCCACCTGAGGTTTGTCCCAGTGGGAGAACAGGTTGTGTACTACCTCTGGATGGACAGACCACTCGTGGGACGCCTCACCGACATGGCAGAGAGTGTCTGCAGTTAGTTCAAGGCTCCTGCCACATGGATGGTTAGGAGATCTGCCTCTAGTCGGCACATGAGGGTCCAGATGCGGAGTACTTCCCTGCATAAAGACCAGGAGTGCACGCTGCCCTGTCTTTTGAGATAGTACATGGTCGTGGTATTGTCCATCTGGACTTGCACCACTCGACCCTGAAGGAGTGGAGCAAATGCTGACAGTGCCAGTCTGACTGCTCTGAGCTCCAGCAGGTTGATATGACATCGGGATTCCTCAGGGGTCCAGAGCCCGTGGGCTCTGTGATTCCCCATATGGGCACCCCAACCTGTGAGACAGAGGCATCAGTCATGAAGACGACCGTCGGCTCCGGACAGACAAACTGGATCCCTTCCTGCAAATGTGCTAGGACAGTCCACCACTGGAGAGCTTCCCACATCCTCTGGGTCACCGTGACCAGCTGATCGAAATGACCATGTCACTGGGTCCACTGGCTGGCTAACTCCCATTAAAAGGGGCACATATGCCACTGGGCCCATCGGACCACGGTGGTGCAGGCCGCCATGTACCCCAGAAGGCGCAGGAAGTCCTGGGCAGGGCGCAAGTGCCCAACCAGAAATGATCGGGCAAAGGAGGATAGAACCTCTGCCCTGTCTGTCAGGAGTCTGGAAATGAAGCCGGGGTTGACAGGGGGGTCCACAACTCTGGTCACCACCTCCTTGCTGAAGAGTTGGGTGATGTCATCTTGGAGAGCCGACTGAGTGTGTACGGACACCATTTCCTCCCGTAGGGTGCGGGCTCGGCTTGGTGGGTACTGCTCGAATGCCAGAGGCAGTCCCTGGCCAACCACTTCTAAAGCCCACCCGTCCATTGTAACAGCGGACTAGGTGGAAAGGAAGTGGTGGAGCCAGCCCCCCAAGGAAGGACCCAGAGCTGGTGTGGCAGGTATGGGGTGGCCACCCCCGTCCAGTCACTGGGCAGGCTTGGAGGAAGAGGGTCCGGTTTGGGGACCACCTGAACCCCATCCTCCAGGTTTATGGACCGCTGGGGGCCGGGACTTGAGCTGAGGGTGCCAAGGTTGAGCCTGCTGTTGCTGCCCCAACTGGAAATGAGGCTGCTTGGCCGCAGGGGCAGAATTCCAGAAAGGCTTCTTTTTCTGCTTTTTGGAACCCTGGGATTCTTTCTGAGCAGAGGTTACACAGTCCAAGGTGGCACTCGACTTTTCCATGCGCTGGAGGTGACCGTCCACACCTGGGCCGAAAAGATCGGTACCCAGGAAAGGGACGTCCATCAGCTTGTGCTGGGTGTTCCCCATGAAGGTAGAGATCCACAAATCAAGCCCTGTGGCACATGGTAACCGCAGCCGCCACTGAACAGGTGCAGGAGTCCCAGAGATTCAAGGCTGTCTGGAGTTGCTGTTTTGCAACAGCCTGACTCTGGTCATGGGCCTGCTTGACCGTGGTCTGGAGGCCTGCAGGGAAGTCTGGTAAAACCTCATTGAGAGAGTGCAGGAGGGCATGGAAAATGTGCGCCATGACAGCGGCTGAGCTTGCCTGATGAAGGCTCAGCGAAGAGGCGGCACAGACTTTCTGGGCAGAATGGTCCAATTTTTTGGATTCTGTCTGGGGGTCTATCGGGGTCTCCCAACACATAATCAGCTGCTGCCACATTAAGTCCTCATAGTATCGACGAAGCCTCTCCTTATCAGAAGGCTGCTTATGCACTTTCTTCGGCCTGTTGGTAGAAGGTGTCCAAGACCTTGACTTGGACCACTGGGGGGACCGACAGGGTCATTTGGAAGGAGCTTGGGAGAACCGCGACTCTTCCTGGTCAGGGACTGGGACCACGAGGGGATTCCCAGTGGCTGGGACTCCTCCTCAGTGAGATCAGGCAGGACCGGGGTCCTGAATAAGGAGTTATCAGCCTCATCGAGCGACGAAGGGTCAACAGGGTCGAGAAGAATCTCGACCGGATCATCGTCCTGCGTCTTAGCTGGCTGGTCTGACGGGGGTATCTTGAAGCCAGTGGCCGAGGTTTCAACCTCGACCGAAGTCGAGACAGCAGATTCCTGAGACCGAGGTCTCTCATGGTCCCAGGAATGTCGTCGTCGAGACAAAGTTTCCTTAGGCTCCTTGTCTTTTTTGCGGGACTGACAGACATGCTCACATGAGGGTTCCTCTCCTTTGGCAGGGAGGGACTGGCACAACTCCCGAGAGGAGCCTGAGAAAGTGGAGCCCAGATTGAGCAGGACGAAGATGGACGTGGAAGAGGACCGAGCCACTGCCCGAACTGCCTTCTCTTCAAAGGTCTTCATCTGTTCGAGCTGCTCAGCAGATCCCGCAGCTGCGGAGACCGCTTAACAGACTTCCTTTGATTTGACCAGCGGATTCCATTTCTCCAGTCTGCCCAGTTGCACTCATGCGAGACGATCGTCCAAGACGTTTGGGTGAAAAGCGCAACACATTTCGCAGGCCTGGGTGTCATGGCCAAGACCAAGGCAGTACACGCACAAGGCAAGCGGGTCGGTGCAAGACATCTTTTGCCTGCAAGGGGAGGCGGCAGAAACCGGATGAGGACTTGCCCTCCATCATGGTCGAGATCGCAAAGCAATTGGTTAAGCGCCAGGGCCTACAATAACACATGAGCAGTAAGGAGGTTACCTGAATCTTCCAGTGGAAAGGAAGATCTGGTGTCAAGAGACGGAGCTGAGGCATATACCACCCAGGTGGGTGGGAGGAGCCAGCTTTTAGACCTTCCAGCAAGATTCTTAAAGGGAAAGGACATGCCAACAAGTGTGGATAGAACAACATATCCACGATCCTAGAACCGGAGGCTCCACTGCAAGCTGCTGAAGAAGTGGAAACCATATCTGGTGTGGCCAATACGGGGCAATCAGAATCATGTGAGCCCTCTCCGCTTGCAGCTTGAGTAGCACCCTCTGCAGAACTGGAAAGGGAGGGAAGGCATACAAAAACCTCCTTGTCTAGCAAAGAGATAGCACGCCTCGCCAGAAAGCACCATACCTGAGAGCTAGTGAGCAAAACCTGAGTAGTTTTGCATTGAATGGGGAGGGAAACAAATTCAGGTCTGGATGACCCCATCGGTCAAATATATCTTCAACCACCACTTGCTTGTGCTCCCATTAATGGGCTCTTACTCTGGTGCAGCTGAGACTATCCACTAGGATGACCTGCATGCCCGGAACATGAACCACTGTGAGGTATTCGATGCAGAACTGCCCAATTCCACACCTGCGTTGCCTCCCTGCAGAGGGGATACGAGCCAGTGCCCACTTGCTTGTTGAGGTACCAGACTACACACATATTGTCCGACTGGACTAATAGTGGGCCTTGGCTGAACAAGTGCTGGAAGGCTTGAAGAGCACACAGCACTGCCCTAATCTCCAACATGTTTATGTGTAATGAGAGTTCTGACTAAGACCACCACCCTCGAGCCCTGTTGGTCTCCAGATGAGCCCAAAGCTCATCCCTGAAGCATCTGTAGCCAGAGTCTGGATGGAGGAGAGGACTGGAAAGGGACCCCCCTTGGCAAGGTTGCTGAGATCCTGCCATGGCAGGAGATCCCGTTGCATTGAATTGGAGACCATGCCCACGTGATCCAAGTTGTCAGACCTCTGATCCCACTGCACCGTGAGCATCCACTGCGAAATATGCATGTGAAGCCAGGCCAGAGGAACAGAGGGGATGGCCACTGCCATGAGGCCAAGGAGCTGGAGAACTGACCTAGCCGAAACCCACCTGCTGGAGGCCATCAGGCTAGCCTGCTTCTGTAAGGTTTCTGCCACATCCTGAGGGAGGAAAACCATACCCTGGGCCGTATCCAGCACCGCTCCAATAAACTGGAGACACTGGGAGGAGGCATTTACTGGGCTGCTTGGCATCAGACCTAGATCTATGGGTGGCATGTCAAAAAGGCACCCTCTGCCCACTCTCCTGGTGGGTGTGGAGGAAGGAGTGAATGGACCGCAGGGTTCTTCCTGAGACCTGCAGGTCATTAAGAATATCCTGTTTATCTCCGCTAAAGCTTGTAGCCCCTGAAGGGAGCATTCAGTATGGACTGTTTGACATCAGTGAAAAAGCCACAAACCCTGAGCCAGGTGTACCTCCTCAAGCAAATTACCAACTGCGGAGGTCCTGGCTAAGGCATCATAGGCAGCCTTCAAGGATGCTTACCCACGTCAGTAGCAGACTGGAAGGCCCCGAGTAGCTCATGTGTCTGGGGACTGTCCGGGAGGGACCAGGTAGCAGATCTGGCTGCCTCCCAGAGATCATTATGGTACTTGAGCATGTGGCCCATATAATTAAGGATCCCCGTTGCTAGAGTGGAAGAGGCAAATACCCTCTTGCTCATGAGGTCCAGCTTCCTGGACTCCTTGTCTGGAGGGAGGGAGCTAAGGTGCTGGGGCCCCTTGGACTGGTCATGGGCTGCATTTATGACTACTGAATCCACCTGAGGGAGTCCTGCAAAAAAAGGCTTTGCAGACCGGGCCTGGTATAGTGTGTCCATCTTCCGGGGCAAAGGGGGGAGCTCAGGTTTGGTCTTTATCACGCCACAATGGTAGCATCCTCATATGCTTCAATCACAGGAGGAATAATAACAGAAGGGGACTCAGGTAGGTCCAAATAGTAGGCCAGGTTCCGTCTGGTAACATCCTGCCCCATGGCAGGCTGCAACTGCCGCATCACAGTGATGAAGGAGGAGTCTTCTGGGGGGACCTCGGGACACAACTGGAGGAATTCCCACCTGCTAAGGAGCCCGTGGAGGTTCTAGAGGGAGTTCATGCCCCTGCACCTTTGCCTTCCTCATCCTCCCCATCCAGTTGGAAGAAATCAGGGCGATAGTCCTCATCATCCCCTGGCTCAAAGGGCAGCAGCAATGACATTAACTAGCGAGAGGAGGCAGGTCTCAATTATGTGTGATGCGGCCTCCGGCGATGAGCCCTGAGGCAGGACAACCTTTTGCACCAGGTCCAGGACAGAAGAAAGAGAGCCTCGACAACGATGGTCACTGTTGTTGGCCTGACTCCCTGTGACACTGATGGGGGGTGTATCGGAAGGGAAGGCTGGAGCAATAACAGAATGGGGGCAGGCTGACGGACCAGCTGAGGGGATGCAGCCTCAATGCTGTAGGAATGGTTTGAGATGTTGACAGAAGATGTCTAATGCCTGATGAAGTATGACCGTCGTGGCCACCAGCAGGTCAGCACCGTTCCCTGACTGCAGGGGTAGGTGCACTGGTGGAGGAGGGGGTACAGGAGGAAACCCGATCGACGAAGGGCCAGCGTTGGCAGCGCCAATAAGCCACACTTCCAAAACACCCCCCTTGCAGCTGATAGGGTGAGAAAGGCAGTGGGAATTGTTGGGGGGAAAAGAGAAAAGCATGCCGATGATGAAGTACTGCCAGACTGTTTAGGAGTGCTGGTGGAGAGGGCTGCCAAGGCTGAACCTGGAAGCGAGAGGTTGTAGTTGGCAGTGGGGGGTTGCTGCCACTCTGGATGACGACCCCGAAGTGGCTGGCACTGGGTGCAGCAACTGAGAACACTTCCAGGAAGACCAGTCCTTCTCCTGGTGGTGATGCTTCCCTGCTGACTTGTCTTGGGCTTTGGCAGAGTGGGAGACCGAGGACGGGGAAGCAGTGGAGCCCCGAGCCTGAAGCTCCTTCTACAAGGTGGCAACCTTCTGTTCCATGAGGAAGGATTTAAGCTCCTTTTGACGATGACACCAGGTAACCAACTCATTGCCTCCACAGGCTCACTCAGATTACACCACTTGCCTCCTGAATCTCCTGTATACTTTTAACAGTGAATCCTGGGTCTTTCTAAGCAAAATCAAGCCATAGTCAGTATGTCACAAACAAATGCTAATAGCTCAATAACTGTACATGCTAGACACAAAGTATGAGTGGCAGAGTTATTCAGCACAAAATTGCCTTTCCAATAGTGGCATGCATGTAATAATAAGTAATTTTGTTTTTTCTATGCTGGTGAAGAGCAAACTAAATATTTTTCACTAAAAAAGGGCAACATAAGCCATTTTTTGTTGGAAAATATGTAAAATATCAACACCAAATTAAGCATACAGACATTAGATGGTGTTTTAATATTATCTTTGTTAAAAAAAGATATCTTTTTACTATAAAATGTAATTTTTCCCCATTTTAGTCAAGGTGCTTTCATGAGATTTGAGGGCTAAATCTCAACCACACACACACCATATCATAAACAAATGCACATAACTCCAAAAGTATACATGATACACACAAAGTATCAGCATGAAAGTTCATGAGCACAAAAATGCATTTCAAATGGTGCTATGCAACCAGTTGTAATCAATACGGTTTTTATTTTATACCTGCTGAAGTGCCAAAAAAGTGAATTTTATTCAAGCTGCTTAGGTGAATCTTGATAGAAAACATGTCAGCCATACACACCATACCATAAACAAATGCAAATAACTTCTAAAGTATAAATGCTATACACAAAATATCAGTGACAAAGTTGTTCAGCATAAAATGATCTTTCCAACGGTGCTATGCAGTCAAATATATATTATATTCTGTTACACTATATATTAAAATATATGAGTGACTTCTCCAGACGTTGCAAGGGCACATTGGGAGTCAGTAGCAGACTTCTGCAGACGTCCTCAGGACACACCAGTGTTTTTTCACTGACAACTACAGGCGTCTGCTAGGAGACAATGAGTTAAAGACATGGCAGATCTCGCAGGCTTGGATGTCTTGGTCAGTGCAGAGGCAGCAGAAGCAGGCCTCATGAAAGTCCTTAACATAGATCTTTTGCCCGCAGCTGCAGTGACTGAAGAGGGTGTCAAAACTGAGCATTAAAAAAAAAAAGAAAAAGGGGGAATCACTTTACAACATAAAGTGATAAAAAACTAGGGTGAGAAAAAACAAAATTCCCAAAATTCGAGAAAAAAAATGGCGGTCGACTGAAGCGACTGCTCCAATGAATCTGATGTGCGACGGTCGATGGCAGGAAAAGAACTGAGGAGGGCGTGGGGCCACCCACGGCTATATAAAGGGACAGCAATGTGATGTCACCATGGGCGGCCCCAGTTTGACTGCTAGCAAAAATGTGTCCATGTGGTCCTGGTGCCTAGCGGCTATAGTTCCTAAGGTGTGACCTGCTGTAAGAGATACCCTTGAAGAAGATTCCATAATTCAAAAAGTGAAGGACTGATTACAAAAACACGAATGTTGGTTTGAAAAGCTAAGGCCTACACCTAGCGTGGAGCTGCAATAGAGGGAACCTGATGCTTCCAGTGGAAAGGAAGATCTGACATCATGGGGTGATGCAGAAGAGGATACCGTACGGGTGGGTGGAAGGAGACAGCTTGAAGACCTTTCAGCCAAATTTAAAGGGGAAAGGAATTGCGTCATAACTGTGGACAGTACACCATATCCACATCCCTACAATTAATGCTTCCAACCCTTTCCTTTTTTTTAACTTTATGTTTATTGCATTTGAACAAAAGCAATGACATACAGTACATTCTCCTGTAAGGCATCGTAAATATAGAACTTACAAATACATCCAATGTAACCCAGGATATAAAGCCTATACAGTCTGATATTAGGAAGTGGGGGGAAACCCAAGTAAAAACTATTTAAGAAATGTTAATATCCATAAAGCTACAGACTACAAAGGCTTTTGGGGATCAAGTCCAAAATGTTAAACATCTTTAAAATTAGAACTCAGCATCCAGTGTTGATATGTCCCCAAGTCGAAACATGCATTTGTCAATGCCGAATGTTTGCTTGCTGGTATTCGCACTTGAAGTGCAGGAGTTAGACAGATGCAGAATAGGAATGGCAGTGAAGTACTGAACTTCACGCCAACCCCACCTCCACCCTGCAGAGATGGACAGGCATTGGGGTATGCCTTTGGGTCATCGCGCACAATGCTCACGCCATTTCACCTCACCCTATCCTGCAGATACTGACAAGTGTTGAGGTGTGCCTTGGGGTGTTTGGCTTTACAGTTACCCAATTCCATAAGGACATACGCTGAAATGGGTGCAGTATAGAAGAATGGGGTGAACTCTGGGGCCGAAGAGCTCAAGGCACACCTCGATGCCTGTCACTGGCTGCAGAATGGGGTGGAATGGCATGAGCATTACAGCCAGCAATCCAAAGGCACACCCCAGACACCTGTCAGTCTGTACAGGGTGGGATGTTGTGGTTAGAAACCGTAACGCCCTGAGAGTTTGTTGGTATTTTCCACTACAAATTTTCAACATGGCCTTTTTGTGACCCCCACCTCAAGAAAGCATTTGGTACCTCTGCTCATGAACAGTGGCACTGTGATTTTGTTAATCTGTCTCGAATGTTGATTTGCTACAGCGACTGCGCCATTCTGAGCCAGATGTGCGAAAACACAGTTCGGGCAGGATGTGAAAAATTACAGCTGTCCTGTTCATAACGAGGTGTGAAAAAATACCAATGTTGAAATCTGGAGTGAAAATATTACAAATTCCCAAAGTTACGAACGTGTGTGAAAACTGCACAACACACGTTCGTAATACAGTCATTTTGTGAAATGTTCTCACCAAATTTTCAACATAGGCATTTTGGGACCTCCGCTCTTGAACAGTGTTACTGTGATTTCGTTAATCTGTCCTGAACACTGATTTCCCACAGCGACCGCGCCATTGCGCGCCATATGTGCGAAACCACATTTTAGGCAGGATGTGAAAAATGACAGCTGTACTGTTCATAAGGAGGTGTGAAAAAAATGTCAATGCTGAAAATCTGGAGTGAAAATATTAAAAATTCTTGGAGTTACGAGCGTGCGTAGAAACTGTGCAATGCACGCTCATAACAAATAATGTTTTGGAATTTTTTCACCAACTTTGCAATATAGGCTTTTTGGGAGCCCACCTCATGAACATTAACACTGCTGTTTTGTTACTCGGTCCCGAAAGGTGATTCTGCGCAGTGATCACGACATCACCTTTCGGGACCGAATAATGACATGAGAGTGACTGAATTCATGAGGTGGAGTCCCAAGAACCACATGTTGAAAATGTGGTGCCAAAATTCGCAAAAATGGCCAAGATATCCACCTAAGTTGAAAAAAACCCATTTATGCTATTATACAGCTTACCAGCATTTCTTCAATTCGCGATCGACTTTTGAGCAGTGCAGACGTGTTCCCGGTCCACCGAAGATCGTTGCACCGGGCTCCAGAGGTACGTATGGGGTGAGAGGGGTGCAGGGATATGGGTGCATAGAGGGTGGTGTGGGTTGGGGGAGAGGGCACCGAACACAATGAGGGACCATTTTCTACTTTTCAGCTAAAAAAAAATAAAATTTAAACCATCGCGGGAAGGTGTTTTCCTTTTTTTGCAGGTAGATTTGGTACACTGGGGTGGGCTCTCAGCGAGCCACCTACGTATATTTTTTTTTTGGGGGGGGGAGACTGGAGATGATGGGAACTGGGCCCCCTCGTCGGCAAAGAAAAAAGGATCTGTGTTTGGGGGGCACATGATGTCGAGGAGGACTGGGCACCCTCCTCGGCAAACAAAATCTATGGGGGACATTATGCCAATGGGGAGTGGGCTCCTCCGTCGGCAAATGATCTAGGGAGAGGGCATGTAGACAGGGGGATTGGGCAATCCCATCGGCTTTCATGGGGACTCCGAGGCAGACGGCGACAGCCGCCGCCATGTTATTTGCAATGTTACACCAGGCAAGGCTCCGCCTTGCAATGATGGGTTGCTCCCTCATTGCAGCGGTGCATTCATTTCAAGTTGGTGTCACGCTGGGGAACTAGTGTTAGCAGCAGCAGCATGCCACCGTATTGGGGAAAGAGGGCCAAGCCTCAAAATGCAGTGGAGGCATTGGCGCACAGTGCCGCACCTCCAAAACCTTGCTTCTCTCCTAAGCCGTCACATAATGTTTCTTAAAAAAGGTGCTCTTAACATAGATAGCACTAATAGAGACAGACTGCATATCCCCAAAATAGTTCAAGCAAGAAAATAAGTTTTCCTTAAGGGAGCAACCCGGCGCCTGCAACTGACACTCTTTTCAATATAAAACTTTAAACTTCCCAAAAGTATTTCGACCATTCAGTTTTCAAAAATACTTCAGTGTTAGTGTCCAAAACAGCCCCAGGATAAGTTCATGTCTCCTCATTGGATTCTAATGGTTGTTGTGTCTCCATGGACTGAAATTCGTGGACGATTGCTTTGGCCTTTTTTCCAGCTTCAACAGGGTCACTAAACTGAAATGTGTGACCCCTGTAGTGAATGTGGAGTTGAGCTGGCATCAGCAAGGAGTAACCCCTAAACTTCTGAGCTGCGCCCGGACTGCATCAAATTTCTTTCGCTGTGCCCGGGTGGTGAAAGATAAGTCAGAAAACAAATGGACTGTTGCTCCATTGTAGCCAAGACCCTCCTTAGATCTGGTGGCTTGAAGAATAGAGTCTTGGGTGAGGGAGCTAGCAGTCACCAGCAACACAGCTCTCGGGGAATCACCACGTGGTCCGGCAGCTCGAGGAGTAATCCGAAATGCTTTACAAAATTGTCCAGCTATAGCATTCCTGGGCAAGTTATGCACATCAGGTAGCCAGGACTGTAGGAAAGCTAAGAGATCCTCTTCTTCATTCCCTTCTGGGAGACCAATCATACGCACGTGTGATGCCCAATTTGAGTTTCACTAGGGCCTCCAGTCTATGTCGCAATTGTGCGTTCTCTTGCACTAGCTTAGAAGTTACGGCCATAACTTGAGTAGCTTGTTTTCTCAACCGAAGCTGCAGTCTGGGTTACTGCCTCCAGCTTCGCATCTTGCACCACGAATCTCTGTAGGATTGATTCGACCTTCAGGTCAATCGCCTGCATTGAGGCCTATAAAGCTCTCCAAGGAGGCTCCATGCCAACAATTGTCATCGAGGTAGTTGCGGCCTAATCAGCAGCTGCCGATGAACTTTTGGAACGGCTCCCACTTGCTTTCTGGTTGCGGCCCATGGTGTCTTTTGGTATCTAATGATGCTGGATAATTAATAAGCTAATCAGCTATCCAATGCTGGCAATATATCAACAATATTCTTGTTATAAAAAGGAAGTTTTAAGTGTGTTTATCACAGATAAGTGCAAAGCTGCTCCAGTGTGCATCTTGCCTGTAAGTTGCTCCACAGCGCCCCCGCTTCCAGCCCTTTCTGAAAGCCCTCCTTCGCCTCCTCCTCAAGAACCCACAGGCCATCACATGAGTTTATGTCTTCCGCAGCAGGACTCCCTCACAGCACAACTGTCTGGCTGAGCTCAGGGGAAGAGCTTAATGGAGCATGCATTAGGCTGCAGACTCTGTATGTTAGGACTGGCTGCCTGCACAACCAGGCCCCCTAAGCCTAGCCTGCATATGTCCAGAAAGACTGATGGCAGCTCTTTAGCAGCTTGGCTCCTCTGTGCCACTTTCCCTCTCTGGAGGATGAGTGAGTTCTGCTCTTCCAACTGGGATTTCAGGCCAAAAACTGAGGTCCCCATATGGAAAGCAGATTTGTTTGCACCCTGCACTGCATGAAAGGAATGGCCTAATAGCCTAGTGGCAGTCTTATCAGAAACATAGAATTTGATGGCAGATAAAGAACGCTTGGCCCACCTAGTCTGCCCATTTCCCTACCTAATGGATAAGCTGCAAATCCTAGTTAACCAGCAGCCTACTTTTTTCTACCCCAACCCCCTAGAATTGCCTTATGACTGCCCCATGCATGCTTGAATTCAACCACTGTTTTTGACTCCACTGCCTCTTCCAGAAGGCCGTTCAATGCATCCACAACCCTCTCTGTGAAAAAATACTTCCTTACATTACCTCTAAGCCGCCCCCCCCTCTATCTTGAAATTGTGCCCCCTTGTTCTTGCACACCTCTTTTTTTGAAAGATGCTACCCTCTTGGACTTTGCTGATTCCCTTGAGGTACTTGAAAGTTTCTATCATAGATGGGTCAAGTGGTCCTTATCTGCCGTCAAAGTCTATGTTTTTATGTCCCCCCTCTCCCTCCTTTCCTCGAGGCTATACATATTAAGCTTCTTTAGTCTCTCTTCTTATGTCTTCCAGTGCAGACCCTGCACCATTTTAGTTGCCCTCCTCTGCACAGCTTCTATCCTGTCTATGTCCTTACGGAGACTGGGTCTCCAGAGCTGCACACAGTACTCCAGATGGGGTCTCACCAGCTGTCTGTACAGAGGGACAGCAACTTCCGGTTTTGTACTGTGATGCCTCTCCCTATGCATCCCAGTATCCCCCCAGCCCTCCTTACTGCCCTCTCACATTGCTTGCCCACCTTTAAGTCATCTGATATGACTACCCCCAGGTCCCTTTCCATTTTTGTTGTTAATATCTCACCCCCCCCTCCCATTGTGTACTCTTCCCCTGGGTTTTTGTTTCCTAGGTGCATTACCTTGCACTTCTTAGCACTGAATCTAAACTGCCATACATTTGACCATTCCTCTGACCTTGCCAAGGCCCTTCTCATCCTTTCCACCCCACCTTGTGCATCAACTCTGTTACAGATCTTTGTGTCATCTGCAAAGAGACATGCTTTTCCTTCCAGTCCCTCTACAATGTCGCTTATAAAGACACTGAAGAGGACCGGTCCTAATACTGAACCCTGCGGTACCCCACTAGTAACCCCCCTTTCTTCAGAGTGGACTCCATTTACTATTACCCTCTGTGTCCTATTCTCCAGCCAATTCTTTACCCAGGCTATCATCTCGGGACCCACTCCCAGGCTGGCTAACTTGTATATTAATACTTTGTGTGGGACTGTGTCAAATGCCTTGCTAAAGTCTAGGTAGGCCATGACCACAGCCCCTCCCTGATCTACTACTTTGGACACCCAGTCAAAGAAATCTATTAGATTTGTCTGGCATGACCTTCCCGCTGTGAATCCATGCCGTCTTGGGTCCTGTGTCCCTCTGGCCTCTAGGTACTCGACAATTCTTTCCTTCAGAAGTGATTCCATCATTTTCCCTATTATTGTTCTGTTTTGGGTGGAATGGGGCCATTGTTGTAAATATACAAAAAAACGAAGCTGTAAAAATCAACTCTATGACAGTGTGTATGACTGTGAAAACTAGCTGCATGACCTTAGAGAACAGGGCTGAAAGACAGCAATTACCTAGATTATCTCCAAATGGTTTAATGTACTAACAGCTGATAAGGTATTAAGATCAGGACTGCATGACACAGAGCAGAATGTAACAAGAAGTGCAATCAAAACTGCCTGACCTTTTAACACAGTACTAGGAAATGATTAATAGAGGCTCAATGGGTTTGGAGTGAAAAAGAAAAATCTCAGTAAGCATCAGCAGAGCATTATATTGTACACAACATTCCAGAAAAAAGGTGAATTTTAAGTTATTCTGTTCTTCATTATCAGGGGTATATCCATGAAAAGAGGAGCTCTGCCAGTTTCTCTACAGCAACAGCTTAGCCTTATTCAGGAGATTAATTCATAATCACTCTGCTTGTGATATAACTATCTATTGCTGTGGAGAGGACCGATATTCCAAGCAAGGCATTTTGACTTCAGCTTTGGAGTAAGAGTCACCACTCACCAATTCCAAACGGATGAAGTCTAGAGCCAAAGTTAAAGTGTAGGGTTTCTTTTTACTGCTGTGCAAATCACTCTGTACAAACCAGCTGAAATGCAACCACTGCAGCAGTCTTTCCTCCCTTGACGCAAACTTCGAAAAATGATGCAATACAAAGAACTCTTTCCTTTCAACTTTGGCTCCAAACTTTATCCTTCTGGAAAGTACAGTTACGTAAGAACTTACCGTAACAGTAGATCTTTGAGAACAGCTCTTGCAGCAGGTTACACCATTAGGACTGTAGCCGGCAGGCGTTAGGACCCCACGGAAATCTTCTAGCTAGCAGTCTTCAGCGGGGACCGCCTCCGACGTCGGTCCCGCCCCCGACGTCAGGCGTAGTACATAAGGAGGCGGTCCCGCCAAAATCCCCAGTTCTCCCGCCAGAGACTTCCGGTCGCTGGATGACATCAGAAGTGGAGACCGAGGACCCGCCATCAGAAGTTCAAAGTTGAGGACTTTCTGCCGAAGCTTAGGCTAGGTCTTACCTCCTCCAAGGGGGAAAGGTGGGCGGGAAGGTACCTGCTGCAAGAGCTGTTCTCGAAGATCTACTGTTACGGTAAGTTCTTATGTAACTGTACTATCTTCTTCGAGATACAGCTCTTGCAGCAGGTTACACCATTAGGACTGATTCCCAAGCAATGGCGCTTAGAGACGCCCTAGGGAGGAGGCATAAAACAGAGATCCTGGGAAATCCTGATTCTAGGACAGGAGACCCTGCAGGAAGGCGAGGCCAAAACTGGCTCTCCACCGTGAGCCGATGTCGTGCTGTAGTGCCTAATGAAGGTGTGCACTGAGCTCCATGTGGCTGCAGCACAAATGGCGAAATGGAGGCGTTTAGCAGTGCTGCAAAGAGTAGCCACCTCTTGTCCGAGTGGCCCTGTCGCACCGAAGGGGCTTCTGCTTGCTGTTGTAGCAAAAGGAAATGCGCTGGACAAGCTAGCAAGAAAGAGTTTGCTTTGAGACTGGTTGGCCCAACATCCTCTCAGCGAAGGAAATAAACAGCTGCTCGAATTTGCGATGCTGTTTGGTCCTGGTCAAGTAATATCTTAAGGAGCGGTGAACATCCAGGGTGTGAAGCAGTGCCTCTCCTCTGTTGGTGTACCTAGGGAAGTACACCAGCAAATCGATGTCCTGATTAAGGGTGAGGGCTGAGACCACCTTAGGCAGGAATTTTGGATTCGTCCTCAGGGACACCCTGTTCTGGTGAAAAATTAAATAAGGTTCCTTTCACATGAGGGCATGTAGCTCGGAAATTCTCCTTGCTGAAGTAACAGCAACCAAAAATAACATTTTCCATGACAGAAAACGTAGCTTGCAATCTGCGGCAGGTTCAAAGGGTGGCAGCGTGAGCTGCTCCAGGACAAAGAGCAGGTCCCAGGGAGGGACGGGATCCTTAATGGGTGGTCTAAGGTGGAGCACCCACCTCAAAAAGTCACGAGAAGTACTGAGTTGTGCCACTGTGCGTTGGCCTATCGGGGAATGGTAGGCTGAAATCGCACAGAGGTGAACCTTAATTGAGGAGTAGGCCAGACCCGAGTGAAAGAGGGAAAGCAGGTATTCTAGAACTGATTTTTCTGGGCATTCTAAAGGGAAGAGACCGTGTGCCTGAGACCACAGGCAAAACCGATGCCATTTCATGGCGTATGTCGCATGTGTTGCCGGCTTTCTGGCAGCAGAAAGGACTTCTGCCACCTCTTGCGAGACCCCGTGTCGTAGAATGGCTATGTCTTGAGGAGCCAGGCATGCAGGTTCAGTGAGCGCAATTCTGGGTGGCGTAGAGAACCCTCCTCTTGAGACAGCAGATGGGAGCTGATGGACAAAGGAAGTGGAGGTTCCCAGGACAATTGCGTCAAAAGCGGGAAGCAAATCTGTCTGGGCCAGAAAGGCACTACCAAGATCATTGTTGCATGCTCCCTGCGAAGTTTGAGAAGGATTCTCTAGATCAACGGGAAGGGAGGGAAAGCGTAGAGGAATCTGCCCGCCCAGGAGAGGGACAACGCGTCTCGCCAGAAAACACCAGGCCCTGGATCTAGCGAGCAAAAATTGAGCAGTTTTGCGCTGGATGGGGAAGCGAACAAGTCCAATTCTGGAGTGCCCCATCGATGAAACAGATCCTCTGCTACCTCCTGAAGAAGTTCCCACTTGTGGACTCTGGCCTGGGAGCAACTCAGACCATCTGCGACCGTGTTGTCCACTCCGGGAACATGAACTGCAATCAGGCTTGCGCCGTGTCGAATTACCCATTCCCACACTCTCATGGCCTCCCCGCAGAGGGGATAGGAGTGTGTGCCTCCTTGTTTGTTGAGGTAATACATCACCGCCGTATTGTCTGTTTGAAGCAGAAGAGTACTCGGTGGAATTTCTGACTGAAAGGCTTGCAGGGCATACAGGACCGCCCTCATCTCCAGAATATTGATATGGAGGTGAGCTTCTTGAGGGGTCCACGTTCCCAGAGACCTCACTCCGTTCAGGTGTGCCCCCCACCCCAGCCCTGAGGCATTTGTGGAGAGGATTACCTCCGGGGATGGCACTACAAATGGGACCCCCACAGAGAGGGTCCTCGGGTCTAGCCACCATCGCCAATCCCGAATCACGGCCCCCGTGATTCTGACTGGCTGCTGCATATGGTCTTGCTTCTGGTCCCATTGCACTCTGAGCATCCACTGGGTTACCCGCATGTAGAGCCTTGCCATCGGGACGGTTGGAATGGCCGCAGCCATATGTCCGAGCAGGCGAAGGACCAGTCTGGCTGGGACGGTCTTCTTTGCCGAAAGGTCCCTGATGAGGGACCTGATGCGTTCCGCTCTGTCCTCGGGAAGAAAGGCTTTCCCTTGGACGGTGTCCAGAACTGCGCCTATGAATTGCAGCTTCTGGGACGGTACCAGGAGAGACTTCTCGTAATTGATAAGTATGCCCAGCGACTGAAAAAAAAGCTTGGGTGTTCTGGATAGCCAACAACAGCACCTCCCGGGAGGCGGCCATGAGAAGCCAGTCGTCCAGGTACGGGAACACGTAGTGGCCCTGTCTCCTTAGAGACGCTGCCACGACTGCCATGCACTTGGTAAAGACCCTGGGGGCCGATGACAGCCCGAAAGGAAGTGCTCGGAACTGAAAGTGGTGGCCGAGAAACTCGAAGCACAGGAACCTCCTGTGCGCTTGAGCTATGGGGATGTGCAGGTAAGCGTCCTGCATGTCCAGCAATGCCAGAAATGCGTCCTTCTTCAGCATGGGTATAAGGCCCTGGAGGGTCACCATGCGGAACCGTTTGTAGGCGACTGACATGTTGAGGTCGATGAGGTCCAATATTGGAAGGAGGTCCCCTGTTTTCTTTGGAACCAGGAAGAAGTGGGAATAGTAGCCTGTTCCTCTCTGGTTCCCAGGGACGCACTCCACTGCTCCTTTGTGCAGAAACGCAAGTACTTCTTGCCTGATAAGCAATCTGTGCTGACCCGAGTAGCGGGAGAGCAGAGGAGGCCTTGTGGGTGGCTTGTCTGTGAACTCTATAAAGTGGCCTTTTTTGACCAATTGGAGTACCCACCTGTCGGTGGTGATCGACTGCCACCCTGACAGGTGGTCCGCAATACAACCCCCGACCTTGGTGTCCCGTTGATCCTGAGGGGCGGGGGCCGGGAAGGAGTCATGCTGTGGTGGCTGTGGGTCCTGCAGGTTGGGCCGACTTGGTGGGACGTTGGCCTCTACCTGAGGACGACTTACCCTGGGCTTTCCGGGAGAAGGAGCCCCTCTGTTGCAGGCCGAAACGGGACTGTTGTCTCTGAGTCTGGCCACGAAAACGGCTCTGGTTCCTATGAAAGGAACCAGGCCTGGATCTGTACATGGCCTGGACAGATCTCACGGCCTTCCTGGCCTCCTGAAGCTTGGTGATGACCTTCTCCGAGGACTCACCAAAGAGAACTTCGCCATGAAAGGGGGCATCCAGTATGCTCTTCTGGACATCCAGGGTGAATCCGAAGACACGGAGCCATGAGTGTCTCTGGAGGCATACGCCTGAGGCTGCCGCTCTGGCCGAGGAGTCCGCGGAGTCATACGCGGCTCAAAGCACCTGGGTTCCCACGTCTGAACCCGTGCGGAGAAGCTGGAGTAGCTCTTCCTTCTGCTCACCTTCTGGCATCTTTTCTGCCAGCTCTTGTCCCTGCTCCCACAAGGCGTTCTGAAACTGGACCATGTGGGTAAGATAACTGAGGGACCTAATGGCGCAGGTTGCAGCTGCATACGTGCACCTACCCATCGTGTCCAATTGCTTGGACTCCGGGTCTGGTGGCAGGGTGCTCAGATGTTGCAGCCTTTGGGACCGGTCATGTGAGGCTGTGATGACCAGGGAATCGGCCAGAGGATGAGATGCCAAGTACTGGTCCTCCCTAGGGGCCTTGTACAGGCGGTCAGCCTTCTTCGGCATCGCCGGGAGCGAATGTGGACGTTTCCACGCTGCCTTGGTGACGTCCACGAAGGTGTCCACCAAGGGTGGTACCACCACAGGCTTTGGGTCCTTTTGCCGAAGATAACGCGTAAGACATAGCCTCTTGGGGTCAAGGTCTTCTGCGTCCCAGCCCATGTTCTCCTGGATATACCTCATAATCTCTGAGAACGATGGGTCATCCGGAGGAGATCTTGGGAGTTCACGTGGGTCCGGAGAGGGTACGCTGATGGGAGAAGGAGATCTGGAAGTACCCGAGAAGTCCGATCCTGAGTCCTCCGTCGACGGCGAGTAGTGGCGTCTTCTGGGTCTCTTGGGACTGGGTGACCCTGAAGAAGATCTGGACGGAGGTCTCCTCTTGTCCGATGGTCTGCCCCTAGGAGATTCAACAGGATCCTGGGGGGAAGGTACCCGGCCTGCTGCCCGAGATGGAGTGGGGGGCGCTGGGGCCGGTGAAGTCACGGGTGGAGGAGGAGGAAGAGGAGGGGGTGTGAGGACCATGTCCTTTTTAATGGTGTCCCACCAGAAAGTGAATAACTCCTTCACCTCAGCAATATTCAGGCCCGACGACGGGCCGGGCGCCGGTCATCGGGTCCCGGCGTCGGCCTCCCGGGGGTCTCTGGTTCAGGAGAGGGTTCCCTCGGGGGCTCGACAGGACCGGGGTCACCCGCCTGGTCCTCGGGCAGGGTCGACTCCTCCTCCGTGAGCGCCTTCTGGCCGACGTCGGTAGGTGGCATTTGGGTTCCTCCATCTGCTGGAACAGGCATCGGTCCCCCAGCCGGCGTCCGCGGTGGTGAAGGCCTGGCTGGCGACGGGCATCTGGCTGTCGTAGGGTCCCGGGACCGGTGGTGTTTGGCCGACGTTGGATGGGCCGACTTCGGATCCGACGTCCATTTGAGCGAGGTCAGCTCCTTGGTTTTTTGTTTGTGGGGAGGAGGCAAGGAGACCGACCAGACGTCGGGAGCCGAGTGGCGGGAGCCGGACTTATGGTGATGGCAGTCCCCTGACCTCGGCGAGGCCTTGGACAAGGAAGAAGGAGGCCTGGAGGTCTTAACAGGCTGCAGAGTGGAGGAACCGGTAGAAGACTTGACCGCGACCGGGGGAGGCTGAGAGCGGGCCCGGGATGGAGAGTGGTCAGACTGGGAGCCGGAGCTGCGGAAGTCTGAGGCCCTAGAAGGGGATTTAGATCTCACCCTCTCCCTGTGGCTTTTGAGGTGCCTGCGGGCTTTCTCGGAAGATTCCCCCTTGGAGGCAGGTTCCATGGCCTTCAACCTTTCTTCCAGAAGGTAAGCTTGGAGGGCCTTCTGACGATGGATCCGGGTCTGACTGTTGAAGCCTTGACAAAAGGAGCAGGCCCGGGTGTCATGGTCCGGGCCTAAGCACTGCACGCAGGCCGAGTGTGGATCTTTGAAGGGAATTTGCTTCCCGCAAGCACACTTAGATGGATGGCCCTCCGCGGATGTTGGTGAGGACATCAGATGGCAGACTATTGAAGAAGAAGAAGAAGTTTCTTTCGAAGAAACGGGAAAAAGAACTTTTCCAAACGTCGAGCGCTAGACACTGACCGGAGGGTCGAGACATGCACGTCGACGGCGGGAAAGAACTGGGGATTCTGGTGGGACCGCCTCCTATGTACTCGCCTGGACGTCGGGCGGACCGACGCTGGAGGGGTGTCCCCGCTGAAGACTGCTAGCTAGAAGATTTCGTGGTCCTGACGCCTGCCGGCTACAGTCCTAATGGTGTAACCTGCTGCAAGAGCTGTATCTTGAAGAAGATCTGGTGATGATTCTGTAGATTTTTTGAGTCTGAGTATCACATGGTCAAGTGACAGCCTGCTTTTGGTTGAATTCCGCTTCTGAATAAATCTCATCCATCGATTATCAATAAGCTACTTGGCTACAGTTTTCATCACTATACCTCTATTAATAAAGAGTGAAATGACTTGAAATTAATTGTAGAGGGGACAAAATCTAGCGCAATTGAGTTCTGCTGATACCAGCCATGTTTGTTTTGCTGATGCCCTGCTTCCCTCTTCAAGAGTTCATGGCTAAAGGCCCTCAACGGCAGCACATTCAATGTCACATAGAAGCCCATTCCTAATGCAAAGACAGGTGAGAAAACAGCATACAGTGTTTTACTGGACAGGGTTACAAGATGCTTGCAATGTGGCAAGAGCATCTGGGTGTCTGACAGGACCAATGCCTCAATTTTAATGGTCAAATCAGTGACATTTACTCCAAACTCTTACCAAACCTGGCACTCTCCAAAGGAACAAGCACTGTATCCTCATCCAATGTGGGTCAGTCCGGAGTGGATAATAAATAAATAAATAAATAAAAAAAAAAAAAAAGAGATGGAGGTTTATATCTAAAATGATACTAGTGTGCGTCCTACAACCTGTAGTTTAGATCCTGAACCGACCTCCCTAATCTTGGGTTGTAGTGATATCATCGGTTCAGTCCTTGTGCAAACAGTCTGGTGCTCCTTGGAGTCGGGCGAGTTCCCTAGCTCCTTGAAAGAGGCGGTGGTGACACCTTTCTTGAAGAAAGCTACCTTGGACCCAGACTGTTTCACAAATTACAGACCTATCTCAAACCTTCCTTTTATTGGGAAGGTGATTGAGAAGTTAGTGGCAGCCCAACTGGAAGACCATTTAACCATCCATGACATCTACGAATCTTTCCAATCCGGTTTTCGTAAAAGACATAGCACCGAGACTGCACTGTTTCGGATGCTTAATGATCTTGTGAGGGCGAGAGAGCAAAAGAAATGTTCCATTCTGGTTCTCCTTGACCTCTCATCAGCTTTTGACACTGTGGATCACTTGGTGTTGATAGCATGCCTGAGGCAGATTTGTGGAATATCGGGAATCGTTCTTCAGTGGTTCACCTCATTCCTCACTGGGAGATCACAAAGAGTTGTGTTTGGGATTTTTTCCTCAGGCCCAACTTCTTTGTTGCGTGGGGTGCTTCAGGGTTCTCTCCCATGTTATTCGCGGTGTACATGCTGCCCCTCAGAGACATTATAAGATGGTATAGGCTGAGGTTTCACTGCTATGCAGATGATACCCAGCTTTACCTGTCTTTTGCACATGACCAGGATGGAGCTCTCTTGGTGTTTAATAACTGTCTGAAAGAAATCCAGGATTGGATGGATTCTAGTTGGTTGAAGTTGAACTCAGAAAAGACAGAGGTTTTGGTTGTGGACCCGGGTCATCGTCAGATAAGAGGGGTCATCTGTTGGTACACCCTCTGGAATTTTCCTTGGTGGGTTTCACTTCCGACCTCTGAACGGGTGCATAACCTGGGAATTATCTTGGATGACAGGCTGACACTACAGTCACAAGTGTCAGCAGTTGTCAAGACTTCCTTTTATCATCTTAGGAATACTGCCAGAGTTAAGCACCTTGTTCCGTCCAACGACCTACCAACGTTGGTCTACGTCCTTGTGTCCTCGTGTCTGGACTACTGCAACTCCCTGTACTTTGGGCTTTCTGGGGTTGAAATCCGTTGCCTACAGCTGCAGCAGAATGCAGCTCTGACTGGGACAAGTAAGTTCTGTCATATTACCCTGGTGCTGCGCAAACTGCACTGGCTACCTTTACGGTGGCGGATCGCCTTTAAAGTCAGTTTACTGACTTTCAAAGCCCTTCATGATCAGGGTCCGGCCCATCTGAAAGAACTTCTGGTGCCTTACTGCCCTGGCCTATGGCTCCTCTTGGCCGACGAGGGGTTGCTAGAGATTCCAAGAGTGCATCTCAAATCATCAGGTTGTAGAGCATTTTCGTATGGTGCACCCACTCTATGGAATTCTCTACCCTGCCGGTTATGGGAGTGCACCTCCATGGAGGAATTTAAGAGTGACCTGAAAACCTATTTTTGGCAAATGGCCTTTTTAGATTGCTGAATATATTGCGACTATTATTTATGTTGCGATTTTATCTGTGTTTATTACTGAATTTTAATGTTTGATTCTACTGTTTTAATATGTACAGCGCCTTGAAAAATGAAAGGTGCTTTATGAATCAATTTATTATTATTATAATTAGTGGTCTTTGTGGTGATGTGGTCTACAGCTTCCAAGTCCTTCCTAAGGCTCACACGATCCATTTTCAATACCTCCTGTCCTGCCCTCTATGTACTTATTGCTCTCTGTACTCTCTTCTGGTCTGCCTATCTCCCTTGAGGACAGGTGTCTCTTCCACAGTGCATCTTTTATCTTCAAATCCTAACTGACAATCTCCTTGACTACCTTGCTTCCCTCTTTATCCCTTACCCTCTCTCTTACTCTCAAAGGCACACATCCCCCTTCGTGCTTCATTCTCCACCACAGGCAAGCATTTTGCAGACAACTTTCTGCTCCCACCTTCCTTACCTTTGGAACAGTTTATCTATAGCGCTGCGACATCTAACATGCCGACATCCCAGACAGCGACAGACACAATGCTGAGTGTTGGCACTGTACTGTCCGGGATGTCGGTGTGTTTTCTCCACCCCCCACACCCCTCGGTCTTTAAATATACAACTCCGAGTCTGAGTTGTCTCGAGGAGGGGCCAAAAATGGAAATTATGTACCTACCATAATTCTTGATCTTCTCTTGCATCTTCACCATTCATTACTGCTTGGGTGTAAGCCGGAGGCGCACACCTGCCACGGGAGGTTTTTTTTTTTTGAGAGGAGTCGGCATGGACAGCACCGTCCCCGAGAGCAACCCATTACGTGGTGCGCGAGGGGCAGCTGTTAGGTGCCGCAGACTCCTCCTCGATCCCAGTTCTGTCAGCCGGAGAGGCAAAATAAAGATAAGAAAAGAAGAGCGAGGCAAGAGAGCTGAGGGATTGGTAAAGGAAAGGATATAAACTGAAAAAGGAATAAGCCGATAGAGGACAGGAAAGAGGAAAAACCTACCCTAAGGGACCACAGGCCTCACTCCTGGGGCGGCTCCAAGGCAGGAACAGATAAGGGAGAGATGGAAGAAGGAAGAAGAAGAAGAGAGAGAGAGGGGAATGTTGGGAGGAGGAAGAAGTTGTTCTGCCAAGTTGTGAGAATTTGGCTTATAGGCTCGTAAGCTCGGGACCAAGGTGAGGGAGTAAGAATCCCACTTAGGAGAACTGGTGAAGAAGGTTCAACTGAACCTTCTGCACAGCTTAGAACATAAAAAGCAGACTCTCTGCACCTCCAGTCATCCCCAACCCCTTACACTCCAGCTGAGAGCTCGCAGACTGCCAAGGCAGAAAATCTGCACTGAAGGAGAGCGCCCCAACTAGGAAGGGGAAGGAAACCACTAGCACCTTGTTATGTGCCAACACATATGTGTGTGGGAAGAGGGGGCGTATCTGAAGCCCTACAGAGGGCACCCCTTTGTGGAGAAGAACAGAGTGGGAACTCAGTCTGACTCCTCGAAGGCAAGGCAAAACAGATCATAAGTTTGAGGCAATAGGAGTGCCAGGACAGCGTTTAACCAGAAGAGGCTGTCGCAAATAGGAGACTGCGACATGCCAGAGGGGACCTAGAAAAAGGAACTAAACCATACAAGGAACGGTTTCTTTAACTGTGAATTGAACAACATGGCTTAAAAAGGAGCCAAGAGGTCACCCCTAGGGGCAATCAGAAAGAGTTCCCTCAGGACAGAGATAAATTCTACTCGTTCCCCTCCCTTCCTCAAGTAAATGGATCCGTTCTCAGAAGAACGGAAAAGTCAATTTTTTTTTTTTTTGATTTTCAGACTTTAAGGCCAAAAGAAGAAGGAAGGAGGAACAAACAGGGAGGAGGAGGAGACGCCAAAGAAAGAGGCCTGTGAGGGGAAGGTGGGTGGTTATCAGTAATGAATGGTGAAGATACAAGAGAAGATCAAGAATTACGGTAGGTACGCAATTTCTCTATATCTTCCCTTGTCAATCTTCACCATTCATTACTGCTTGGGTGAGTACCAACCCCCGAAAAGGGACTAGGAAAACCATGAGGGAACAAGAACCTCAGCCTCCTGCTGGTGAAAAACAGAAGGAAGAGACCCTGGCCTTACAAGACAGGAAGCCTAAGGCCAAGGAGAACTAGGAGGTGTTCCCTGGAGATGAGGAGATGGAGGAAGCCCTTGCAGAAGCCTCCTAGCCCTGGTGGAAAAGAGATGGGTCCCTCGGAAGGCAGAGCGAATCATCCTACGTCAGGCCAGGGGTGACAATCTTGATAGACGAAGCCATGCCGTCCGCCTAATGCAGATCGTTGTCCCCACAAGTCTGGAAGTCACCTTGTTGGCATCGAAGGATGCCCTTGACTGGTGCCTTGCCAGTTCCAGGCCTATAGCAGTGAGGGCCACAGCTTGTCTGGATTGCTTGATATCAGGCATTGATGCTAGAAGTTGAGATAGCATCGACCATAAGTGTCTGTTGTAAGCAGCATGGTGAGCCTGATGTGATGCAATGCACAACATCGCACGAGAAGAAAACACTCTTCGCCCCCACCGTTCACACTGTAGGGAATCGGAGTCTGGTGGATGGTGGAGTGGCAGGTGGCGGTGCCCGGAAGGAGTCTCTAGGAACTCCAATCCCGAGGGTGGGTTGGGGAGTGTACCTAGAGACTCAGATGGGGCACAATACCTCCTCCTGCAGTCTACCGGGGCTGGGAAAGGAGTGGCTAGAGACTGCCAGGTGCAGATAGACGCCTCCTGGAAAGGGATAGGCCAGGATGGCACCACTAGATGCTGGGCACTGAATTCAACAAGGAATTCACGCGTCTCCCGCTTGGTATTATCTCGCCCGACAAAGGAGATACAGAGATCCCCAACCATCCTCGATAGGAAGCACTGATATTCCGTGAAATCAGCATCAGATGAGAGGTAAGCAGAGGGTTTCTCTCCCTCCGAGGAGGGAGTCGAGGAGGATGAGGAACTCAAATGTCCAGAGGACTCCTGCGGTGGTGGGGAGAGGCGACAAACCCGCTCATGCATATACTGTATCTAACATATAACAGGAAGGCCTTTGCAGTGCCTCTGAACGTCTCCCAGGATAATGGGCCCGTAGGAACGACATGGCCTGGAAGAGAGGGGAGTGGCTGCAGAGGAATGGGAGATGGGCACCTATGAGGAGGCAACTGTCCTCTGCTAAGGCTCTGAATTCCAGGAAAACGGAAGCAGAGCTGGCAGGGTCCCGGATATCAAATCAGGTCACAGAACGGAACCCCGGGGATGCGAACTCTGGAAGAGCCTGGTGGAGGAATCTCCCTTGTGATGCACCAGGGGTTGCATGAATCCAGAAGGGCAATCCGCACCAACGCCACCGGAGGGGTCCCCCAAGCTTAAGAGGGAGAGGCGGGGCTTGGAGCTACGGCTCCTCTCCACACCCCGTGAGGTGGCAGGCGGAACTCGACGCCCCTCACCCCAGTTCCTCAACCTCTCAGACTCTGAGGACGCCCTCCTCCTTGACTCCAGCAACTGGTTCCATCGATCCTGAGGCCTCCCAAGGGGGACCTCCAAAGAAAGAATCATTAGTCCACCCAGAGAAGGCGCAGCAGCACTGGAAATGGCAGCTGCCACAGCCCCCCCGAGGTGACAGTCCCCTCTGTAATCCAAAAGGTGCCCTCACCCATGGACCCCAGGCCCCCCCCAGCCTGGGAGTCCTCAGAGGAAGAATGCTCTGGAGACTCAGGAATGGGAGCGTTGGGCAGCCTGACACCACATTCCACAGAAGACTCTGATTCCGAAGAATCGGGGAGCCAGATCAGGTCCACCTCTGAGTCGTCTGCTTCCAAGGAAGAGTCAACCAGAAGGATGCTCAATGCTGGCCACCCTAAGAGTCCCTTGAGAAACAGCACCGCGAATGGCGCCAGTGCCACCCACGATGCTATCTGCTCCTGGCACACCACTCGCAGCTCCAGAGCCCGGCCCCAACCATGGCTCCGGCAAAGTTTCCGGTGCCACCCGCAGCACTGGAACCTAACACGGCGCCGCTAATGGAGTTGGCCGGACCCATGGCGCTGCTCGCAGAGCTGAAAACCAAACTGTTGCCACCCGATCACCAGCGCCACAAACGGCATCGGGATCCAAGATGGCACCAGAGGGCGGCGTCGAGGGTCCACCAATGCTGGACCCAGCAACCGTGGGCCACGACACTGGGGGAGCCTGCGCCTCCAAAGAGGCGACTGCCGAGGCGGTGTCCCCACAGCGGCCCCGCAGGGGACCACGGTGTTCCTCCAACACCGCAAAAGAGACCTCCTCCTCTGCAAGGCTTGAAGATGAGGAGACCTCCTCCTCACTAGACCATATAGGCCTGGGAGGGGAACTGGAGGAAGGGCCTAGAGACCTGGCCTGGGAGGCCCGAGAATGACGCCGTCCTCCAAGAGTCGGCGGGGCCTTGCCAACTTTGAATGCGCAGACTTCGAGAACATGGCAGTCCATCGAGAAACAGGACTTGCATCTGTCCATATCATAGTTAAGTCCCATGCACCAAAGGTAGACATCATGACAGTCCGAAACGGAAAAATGCCGGCCACAGGAGCACCGACGCATGGGGGCATGGCCCACTTCCGACTTATGCTTAGCTCCTGAACCAGACATGATGTGAAATTAACTTATAAACAGTAAAGCTCCCGGCACGGTCTTACCAGCAAACGGCGTCGGGAAATCGAACTGGGATGGAGTCGCTGAAGAGAAGGTCTAATGGCGTAGCACTGTAAAACTCGCGCAGCAGGTGTTGCCTCAACGGCGGGAGAAACAGAACTGGGTTGGAGGAGAAGTCATCGGTGCCTAACGGCGGCCCCTCGCACACCACGTAGTGCGTCGCTCTCGGGGGCAGTGCCGTCAGCGCCAACTCCTCTCCAAAAAAAAAAACAAAACAAAAAAAACAACAAACTCCTGTGTTGGGTGCACGCCTCCGTCTTACATCCAAGCAGTAATGAATGGTGAAGACTGACAAGGGAAGATCACCGGGAGTTGCACCACGGTGTCTGCAGGGGACCATCACAGCGACCCAATGCTTTTAAATCTGAAATCTGTAGCAGTGATGGTCTCCGTTAATGGCATTGATCAAGCGGGGCGACACACTCATCTGGAACAACCCCTTCCCTTGCAGCTCTCCATCTCAAGTTGCACACTTCTGCCCCATTTTGCATGCTAACGAACTATCAGTGCCACTGAAACTAGGCCTGCCTGACTACTGTAATCTTTTTTGTAGCACAGTTATATTCTCCTGCTTTTCCTGCTCATTCCCCTGGTTGCTATACATTACTTCCTGTTGCATCTTTGTCTCATTGTAATGTATAACCGTTTGTTCTCATGGTGTACAACTGCCATTTAATTAACCTTGATGCTACTGTAGCTAGACCTGCCTTGCAGCCGCAATGTTGTATGAAACAATGCTACATTCTGTTGCCTTTCCTGATCACTCACCTGACCCTTGCCAGTTATTCCTGCCTGTTGAACTTTATCATTATTGAACTGTATGCGTGTTATGTTCCCAGAACATTGTTGCACAAATGCTGTTTAATCAACCTTGATAACACAATAAGACCTGCCTGACAACTGAAATGTTGTATTTTAACCCAGCTATATTCTCTTGCTTTTCTTGATCACTCGCCTGGTACAGGCAATACGTTTCTTCATACTGCACTTTATTCTCATTGTAATGTATGATTGTTTTGTTCTCACACTGTACAACTGCTGTTTGATTGACCTTAACGTCACGATAACTAGACCTGTCCAACAGCTTCAAGCAGGGCTCCAGATAAGGTGAGTACCAGCCTATTTTACTCACCTCATTTTAGGAAATATTCTTCATAAACTTTTTTTTAGTGAGTACCAATACTCACCCAACATTTGTGAATGCTCCACACTCCATAGAAAAATGCTTCATAACACAGCAGGTGATTAAAAAGGAGCATTTTTTTCCAGATTTACAGCCCTCGCATGCATCCCAATTTTGTTTTACTCACTATATTTTAAAACTGGTGAGTAAATTACTGCTACCTGCCAACATTATCTGGAGCACTGTTAGCACCTGATCAGTTCTTATCTAGAAAAAAATGACATTGTTTTTAAAAATGCACTACTCACTCTACTCCATCCAGACATTTGTACACATCCAAATTTGGTTTTACTCACCCCACTTTCAAAAGGAGGAGTACAATACTCATCCTAAAATATCTTATCTGGAGCCCTGGCCTCAAGTATTAGGAACAGCTAAAGTATGTTCTCCCGCCTTTTTTCCTCACTCAACTGGCACTCACCAGTGTATTTATTGCATTACACAGAGAACAATGCACAGGTCACTGTGCACAAGGTTGTGCTGGCAACAAGAGTGAGTCATGACCTCCTTCAAAACTTAAGAACAAAGCATGAGGGGTCTGTGGTTGTCATGACAGCCTCTTGATGACAAGTCAGACTTGGCTGTGCACAATGACCCACACTGTCTTTTACATGGGCCACTGTGCATTTGACCCACCTCCCAAAACTCCATTCTCCCACAAAATGGAACCCCTGACCTGTTACACTCCCCAAAAATCTCTCCCTCCACAGCTGCCAACCACCATTCCCCTTTTACACAGTTTGAAAAAAATACACTAATGAAAACTGAATTGCAAATAACACTGTTTATTGTGTGGGAAACAGCCATTTCATTACTGTACACCTGAACTCTACATGGCAGCTCTGTCCTCGCCAGAAAATAAGTGGATGCCAAAACAAATGAGCATTAGGAATTTATTCAATAGTATTTAGCAGTTGTCCTACCTTTGCCAGTTGAAATAGGATTCCTTGGTGGTCAGCATGCAAAATGTCAAATTGTTCACACAGAGTTTAACTGGCAAAATGAGTGACTGGGTGTGTGCGCAGTTTATACCATGCAATGGCATTCTATTGAGTCTGTTGCACCACAGCAGAGACGCATTTGAGAAGGTACACCAGGATTGCTGCTGAAGTCTAACTGAAACAGCACTCTCCCTTATACCATATGATTAAAGTATGTGGTCAGCCACTGTTCTGTATAAAAATCAGTCTTCTCAAAACACTTTGCTGTGCACATTCCAAACTGCTGTGTGCATTTCAAAGTGTTGATCTGCACAGTTCAAAGCTCATAAAATGTTAAATTCCTTATTCACCCACACTCAGCTGCTTACTAATCACCCAATGCCCAAAGTGGTACCTTTTAACATGTAAAAGTCTGTAAAATGAACACTTCAGTGCCAGGTAACAAATCTGCCATATTAGCTGCTTCCCTTTCAATCAACGTTATTCAAAGCATGCAATATCACAGGACTGTTGCCCGGCACTAAACTTTTCTATGACAGAAATTACATTTACAAGCTTCTACAAGTTCAAAGGTAAAACTCTGGGCAGTGAGCGGGCAGTAAGCAGCTGAGTGTGGGAGAGTTTTTTCCGCATAAACTAAAGAAACAGCAATTTTTTTGGGTGGAGAACAATTCTGTGACTCCATCAACACCTACTAAACAAGCTAAGAGACATGGGTGTTGGAAATAACGTCATCAGATGGGTGGCTTCCTGGCTACAGGGTAGAAAGCAAGCAGAAGGTGACTGTTAATGGGATAGGGTCGAAATTTGGGAGGTCACAAATGGGTTCCCCCAGGGCTCAGTGCTCGGCCCCATTCTGTTCAACCTGTTCATTAGTGACATTACAGTAGGAATAAATGGTAAAATACTGCTTTTCACTGATGACACGAAGCTGGGAGGTAGGACAGACAACGATAAGAGCATCAATAACCTAAAAGAAGAGCTGAAAAAGTTGGAAAAATGGTCAGAGGGCTGGCAACTAAAATTCAATGCCAAAAAGTGTAGGGTAATTCATGTAGGTAGAAATAAACCAAAAATGGATTATTGGCTTAATGGCATGTAACTAAATGCCTCAGCTGAGGAAAAGGATTTAGGTGTACAAATCACGGATAACCTCACAATGTGAACTGGCATACAGTAAGACAAGAAACATGTTGGGGTGCATCGGCAGAAGCTTTGATAGCAGAAATAAGGAAGTCATCCTGCCACGGTACAGGTTCCTTGGTGAGGCCGCACCTGGAGTACTGTGTGCAGTTTTTGGAGCCCTCACCTCAAAAAAGATAGAAACAAGCTTGAAATGGTAAAGAGAAGAGCTACAAAAATTATTTGTGGGATTAGTAAAGCTCAACATGTACTCCTTGGAGGATAGAAGGAAGAGAGGGGACATGATAAAGACATTCGAATACCTAAAGGGAATAAACAAGGTCGCTTACACGGTGCTCTTCACTAGGTCTAGTAACAACCTGCATGAGAGGGCATGCTTGGAAGCTCAAGAGGAGTAATCTTAAACATGAGCTAAGAAAAAACTTCTTTACCAAGCGAGTGATTGAACCATGGAATAGATTATCACCTACAGTGATTGAAGCAAAAACTGTCATGGCCTTCAAACTGGGTTGGGATTATTTATTTATTTAAAAGTTGATATCCGGGAAAGGCACACTGAGTTGAGGCTTGATTCCAGGTGCGACCAAGGGAAGGGCAAGGAAACAGAATTTAATAATACAGCAATAGTACACAGCATTACAGAGTTATACACAACATTAAATTGATATAGTAGTGTAAGCAATAGGTAAAAATATACAGGAACAGATCATTGGTGCTAGACAAATCTGAAAAACAGAATATACAGTAATTCATCGAGCATATCACCCTGAAAAGCAGAGCAGAACACATAGGGACATATCAGATATCAACTAGTTTGGCTCTGGACCGCTGCAAGGGTCCCAGGATTTTACCTTGTGCAGGCTAGATGAACCACTGGTCTCCTTCTGCCGACAACTTTCTATGTTTCTTACATTAGCCCATCCTTGAAGAGACTGCAAGTTAATGAAGCTAGGTTTGAGGGATCTTGCAGTCCACTTCGGTATCCCAAAGTCCTTTAGCAACTTGCTCAAAGCCAAGGAACATCTGCTGTCTGAGTGGCATTCCTACCAAAATCTGGTTAGAAAGAGGAAAAGGGAAGGAAAGGGCAGCGATGTTGGGGAGGCGGGTGGTTAGCAAACGCCCAAGGCTGTGATGCACTAATCTCTGGTCTCCTACTGCTGCAAGCCCAGCAGCTCACAACAGGCCTTGACAAAGCTGATTTTAAACTAACTGATGGCTGGTTAACAAGGTGGAAAGACAGGCTCAACAGTTTTTTTGGTTTTTGTTTACACTTCTGCTTCCTTATGGTCACCGCTGACTGGGAACTCCCTCGGACGTCCCCTTGGCATGCTCCGTCCTGGCTTGAGACCCCCCCCATCACGAGTACCCCCCAGTACTCAAGGCACCGTCTCACCCTACCTGCAGCTGGCTCCCTGGCTTGCACTCCCCATGGCAGGGTCACCTCCTCTTCTCGGTGCTCTGTACAGTCTTGGGCTGCAGGCAGGGCTGGAGGATATCGGAGACTCGGATTAGCGGGGTCCGACAGTGGATGTGGGGTGCCTCGGCATGTTGTCGTCCTCCCAGACAGCGGGATGTTTCCACTTGCTGAACATGAACATGACCCCCCCCCATGGAGGCAAGGATGTGCAATGAAGTGCAGTGTGAGCCAGGCAAGCTCCCCCACCCCTCTCATGAGCATCAGCCATCACCTCCACCCTTATGTGTGGGTGATCCCAGCTCTGGAACCCCCAGTCTCCACTGGGAGGTGCTGCTGTAGCGAGATCACCAACCCTCCCTCCCCAGGAGAGGAGAACTGTCCTCTGGACACTCTATCTTGTCCCTTCCGGCCGACCCTCGTCAACATGCATCCACTCCCTAACATGGGTCACCAGCGTGGTGCAAGGTGTGGCATTCAACGCCTCAACCCTCAGTGCCACTGGGCTGGCTGGCTCAATACAGGTTGCAAAAAGAAAATCCACGCATCCACATGGAAGAAACAAACAGACGATTCCATGGGGGCTGCTGCCAGGCCACAAGATGTGCTGCCTGCTGTGCTCGAGGGTTATGACCTCTCTCCAAGGACATTTTTTTTTCTCCACATAGATCAGACCGGCCTCTTGTTTCATTGAATTGGCTATGTGACACTGTCTTTCAAAGTCAAAACAACCAAGGGCTTGAAAAAAGCCAAGGAGCGAATTTCAGTGCTCCTTACCTGCAACATGTCAGGGACAGAAGAAAAAGAGCACCTGGTGGTCAGCAAATCTTCCCGGTCAAAATGTTTCTGTGGCATCAGAAATCTTCCAGTACTGTACCATACAAACTGTACAGCTGGATGACCAGTGACTTTTTCATCAAATGGCTTCGTGTCTGGAAGAGAAAGTTTCAGTGCTCCAAGATTAGATCTATTTTGGATATTCCTTACACAACTTGTATTGTGAAACCCTTGTATCAAGGGATTATCTTTAGCTTTCCAAGGCACTACGTGAGGCACATGAGGGCATGTATGCTTGAGCTCCTGGGTACAGAGCATGAACTAAAAGTGACTGCTTGTGTAAAAAAACAAATTCATAAATGAATAAATAAATAAATACTTAATGAGTCATACCTGGGAGCATGTCACCACCGAGATCACTGTCAGATACTTCACTGAGGGGTGGTTCATATAAGATGCCATGATCCTTGACAGTGATGACCTGGAGACACACAGCCGCCATCACCACCACCTGGCATGACCCCGGATGAGTCTGCAGATCGCTGCAGTCTGGGGAATGCCGAAGAGCTACCGCAGGAGAAAGACGAGATATAGGAGGCATTATGGGGCAAGAAATCCTAGCCAAACTAAGAAAATGAAGAGGACGGGAACAATACCCAGGAGAAGGAGATGGCTATGACCACCACCGATGTCAAACAGGCAATCATGACACTCTGAAGAGCCATGGAACAGCTCAGCGATATCCCTCCCAACTGGAGCTTCCTCGTCGTTACAGAAAACAAATGGGGGAAGTATGCTCAAACAAAAACTCGGAGCAAGACAACATTCATGGGGCAACATTAACAGCACACAGGAGCACGCAAGTTTTTAACACTATTTTAGCCGGCCCGGTGGCGCAGAGGGTTGAGGCGCTGGCACCTTACCTTGAACCACGCCAGTGACCCGGGTTCGGGAACGGACTAGGGACGCCGGGGGTCGGATAGGATTGAGCATCTGAAGGACTGCTCTCCTATCCTGGGTTGGGGCTGGGGAATGCCTCGCTCAGCAGCGGCCCCCAGTGGAGACTGGAGGCACAGCATGAGTGGCGCGACAAGGGAACCTAGAAAGAAAACAAAAATGGAAATACCACTTGGTGATGACCGCCGGATGACGGTTCTCCATCCTCCAATTCCTCCGGTGCCTTCAGCGAGCCTCCTTCCCTCAGTAGCATCCCTGGGCCCTATCGAGAGTATGCTGGAATCCTCCACCCGGTGCCTTCCCCCTCAAAGGAGGGGGACCTGCCCGGCAAATGGTTACATCCAGGATATCCCAAGGACCGGCTGCGTTGTGAGGGCTAGACAGAGAGCTCGGGTAAAGGCCAGTGGGGATTGGTGAGGACTTGGACAGAGCCTGAAGGATTGGGGGTCACCAGGAGCAAGTAAGGGGATAAACAAATAATGCAAAAAAAAAACACAGTATTTTAAACCTTTTGAATAAAGAATTTTTTTTTCAGCAGCAACAAAGGAGGCTAAAATCAAACGACAATGCACTAGAAGGGCTGTAATTCACTTAACATCACTGTGCTGTATCACGCCACATGCTAACCTATTTTTCTCTTACGGGTTGGTCTCACGATAATCCAGACACTGTTTATAATGGACGATATGTGATATAGCACATTTGTCTGTTAAGCAGCAGGCACCATATCCAAGAAATACCAAGTATAAAAATGCTGTTTGAAACAGCTCTTAGAGTATGTACATAACACCTGTAAAAAGAAGCATATGTAGTCTGAATTTACAATATTAATGTTACAATTAAAAACATTTTGTAACCGAATTACCTATAATCCATGCTATAATAATTAGAAAAGAAATATACAAATTACTATGAAAGCTACAACTAGTATAATTATCAAAAATGTGTTTATACGCAAGGAAAAAATGAAGAGACCCCATATAGTTTATATATTAAAATTCCTCTTCAATGGAAATTAATTATATTTAAAGATAGTATACAAAAAATATTCCAATATATGGTGATTTGCAAATATATGTGCTTTATATCCTTTCTCAGTACAGGGTTTTGCGTGTGTGTGAAGTACACAAACAATTTGCTTATAATTTGGCCTTGATGAAGTGCCATGACTTACCTCTCTCAATGTCATCCATTGGTGTGGTGGAAGTCAGCTTTTCCTTAGAAGGGGAGCTCTTGGAAGAATAGGAAGGGGAGCTCTTGGAAGTATAGGAAGGAGAGTTCTTGGAAGTGTAGGAAGGTGAGCTCTTGGCAGTATGGGAAGGCGAGCTCTTGGAAATGGTTGGAGTCTTGCTGGCATTGCGTATCTGCTGTTGTTGCTGTTCAATTCTAGACTGAACTTTGCTGCTTCCTTCAGCCCTAGGTTATAATCGCGGGACAGAGGTTTACATACAAAAAAAATTAGGTATTAGATTACAGCTTTGGTCTCCTAATCACAAAAAAGCCCTGAAACCACTTTTTTCACTCCGTATGGTACTAGCATACAACAACAGAAACCCAGATTAAAGAGACACTGTTGGGATATTTTGACCTATTCCAGAATATTTCTGATACATAGTAAGGACAAAATGAAAGGGTTACTGTAGTGACTGTATTTTTTTGATGGATGTGAAGGATTGTCAAACTACTGCATGAAGTCTGAACCGGGTGTGATGCCCTGGCAATTTAAAGTAATTTAAAAGATGCCTTCTGTACTGTGCTGGTCACAAGCTCTCCATGGCAGATCCTGTAGCTGAAGACACCAGGATAACCCATGACTGTAACTTACAAATGCATAATTCAAAAACTGTTAATTATATTTCAAAAAATTGCAAATCATTTTAAAAGGGAAGAAATTCCTTAAATGGAATATAAACCTTTTGTCTGCATTTTATTAATACAATTAGAAATTTGGACACGTCAAGTCCATTTAATAACCTTCGATGGCCACGTTACTCTCTGCTGAATAAAAACTGACACTGAATACTGAAAACAGCTGTATGAATACAACTAAGTCTGTGCACAGGGCTGAAGATTCTTTCTGACATGCTGACCCTGAGAGGAGAGGATGAAAGGATCAGAAAGAGCAAAGAAAGCCTCAAGATCTTCGGGATCAAAGGGGTTTAATATCACAAAACACACTGCAACACTGCCAAAAGATCTGAAACAAAGTAGTTTATTTGATGCCTGTGCAAATGCTGATTCCATCTTCTATTCCACTTTTTTCTGTCCTTTCTGCTAGTCGGCTCTACCTGCTTTCTCCCTCTCGGACCCTCGTAGCTCTGTCCTTTCTGCTAGTCGTCTCTACCTGTTTTCTCCCTCTCGGACCCTCGTAACTCTGTCCTTTCTACAAGTCATCTCTACCTGCTTTCTTCCTCTCGAGCCCTTGTAACTCTGTCATTTCTGCTAGTCATTTCTACCTGCTCTCTCCCTCTCGGACCCTCGTAGCTCTGTCCTTTCTGCTAGCTGGCTCTACCTGCTCTCTCCCTCTTGGACCCTCGTAGCTCTGTCCTTTCTGCTAGTCGTCTCTACCCGCTTTCTCCCTCTTGGACCCTCGTAGCTCTGTCCTTTCTCCTAGTCAGCTCTATCCGCTTTCTCCCTCTTGGACCCTCACAGCTCTGTCCTTTCTGCTAGTCGGCTCTACCTGCTTTCTCCCTCTCGGACTCTCGTAGCTCTGTCCTTTCTGCTAGTCAGCTTAACCTGCTTTCTCCCTCTCGGACCCTCGTAGCTCTGTCCTTTCTGCTAGTCGGCTTAACGGTCTTTCTCCCTCTCGGACCCTCGTAGCTCTGTCCCTTCTGCTAGTCATCTCTACCTGCTTTCTCTCTCTCTGATCCTTGTAGCTCTGTCCGTTCTGCTAGTAGGCTTAACCTGCTTTCTCCCTCTCGGACCCTCGTAGCGCTTTTCCTGCCACCGCTACATGGCATCTCCCACCCACCCTTGCCCATCTCTCCTTATAACAGCCCTGCTGGGTCTGTCTCTCCTTATATAGCCCTGCTGGGTCAGGTGACCAAGTCCTCATTCTCCCACTCGCAGGTTATAAATATGTGTAGCTAGGGGGTGTCTGATTCTCATTTGTTCCTGCTCTCTTATCTTAAGTGATCACTGCTCCATTCTTGCTCCAACAGTGGTGGCTGTTCTTAAAACTGAGATAATTACTCAATGAATCTGTACGAGTCATTCCTCTGCAACAGTAGGGCTCCTTGACACTCAGGGTTTTAACTTAGTAAACATCTGTCGTCTGATTTTCTATCCCTCGTCATCCTCCTAAACAAGCTTGGGGGTACCGGTAGCTAACAGTACCTGATGGTTCCATAGCATTCACCCCTATCTTCACCCACTACCTTGCTAATTTCTTCCCCACTCTGTGCTACGCTTAAGCAAATTTCTGCTCGCCCCTGGCACATTAGTAGGGTGACTATTGCATGCATTACGCTAGCAGTGCTCCTGATTCTACTCACGGCCTTTACCCCTGTGGACCAACAATGCACCTCCCACCCACTTAACGCCCAGGACTACAGCCCTGTACCTAATGTAATAAAGGATAAACATGTAACCTCTCCTTTTGGGTGCTGCCCAAAGTCCCAAGTACCTCTGATACCCCTTGAGATTAATCTGCAGGCCAGTTGCAATGGCCCAATAGTACCACAATTGCCCTCTCCTATCTTTTTGAAAGGGCAATGGCCCAATTCCTGCAAAATGAAACACCGGATGGGCAAGACCAAAATACTCGTCATCCTTACAACTAGAAAAGCTATACTTATGCTGCTTCTTTTTTCTGGGAACGTGCACCCCAATCCTGGACTGTCTAATACCCAGAGCATGACAGGGAACAAGGGCAGTGGCTTAAAGATTGCAGCAATGAACATTGGTAGTCTGCTGCCTAAGTTAGCACAGTTCCAGGCGTGGACGATCTTGCATTGCCCTATTATCTGTCTCACAGAGACGTGGTCAACTGCCAAGACAAAGGACAATGCAATAGCACTGCATGGGTATGAAGCCTTCAGACTTGACAGAGCAGGTAGAAGGGGTGGGGGCTGTCTTATTTGTGTCAGGGAAATACTACAAGGGAGCATGCTACCTATAACTGGAAGCTCCGAGGACAATGAATTGCCCGTGGTTAAACTACTATATAGCAACCATCACAAATCTCTCATTATAGCATCAGTCTACTTCCCACCCAGGAAGGCAAAAGTGGGACTTGGCAATGTCATGGAAGTGATCACCAAAATCAAAAAGAACAGCAAATCGTCACCGGTGATTTCAATATCTTTTTTTTTTATTTATTTTTTTATTTATTTAGCATTTGTTTACCGGGTAAGTACACTAGACAAGTATTATGCCTATTTTCAGGAACGACCCGGGAGAATACAACATGAGGAACAACAGTCAAAGAGAGTACAGTTTTTTGTCACAGTAAACAAACATGTGGGAAATACATAATTTGACGCTAGGGAAAACATATAGTAGTAAGCACATTTCAGATTATACACTCTAGACTAGCTAGTTCAACTGAAGATATATACAGGTCATCATACATAGGAGTGGAGCATAGCTCAAGAACTGGATTGGTCATAATATAACTTATAACATTGTCGTATACACCCCCTAGGCTAGTTGGATCGCCGAAAGGTATATACAGCTCATCACATTTTTCTAAATATGCACATGTCAGACAGAAAAAGAAACACTTGGTAGTACAAGTTTCTACCAAGCGACCAAGGTGCAATATGTCATGGTTAGCCTATGACTGTGGAGCAATAATGGATGTAAAAATGCCCAAGGCTTTTTAGGCAGGAGTAGTCAGAAGTCATTGATACAGTGGGGAAAATATCTCCAGGAATTCAATGGAGACACCCTGGGGAGGTTCAGACAAAACAATTTGACACTTTACTCTAGGGAGGTTTGGGGCAGTCACGCTCTGATGCTAGTTTTAGGAAACCCCACAGGGAATTTCAAAAACTCAGATAGGAGGGGGCAGCTCGGATATCCAGGCAGTGAATTCCAGAGTCTGGGCGACTTATGGCAAAGTCCTGATCCCCATGAGGGTCCGGTAGGAGGGACTTTGAGCATCCCTGATTGAGAGACCTAAGTTGGTAGGGGTGGGATTCAGTTTAGGCAGAAGCTGGGCCAGCCCCTGGGGGTGCTACTTCTGATCACTTTCCCAGAGAGGCATCCCAAACCAAAATCAAGGTATCTAGTTGGTGAGAGCCAGCAGAGTTTCTCATATAGCTCACAATGGTGGGTGAGTCAGGGGGCAGCCAAGGCAAAACGACGAATGTTATTGTAAGCAGTGTACCACCGGGTGAGATGTGTCTTTGGAGAGCGAGCAAATAGGTGCAGCCCATAGCTGAGGGAGGGAAGGAGCACACCCTTCGCTAGGGCAAGCCTGTCTGCCGGTGTAAGGTTATACTTGGCCCTATAGGTCAGACCCAGTTTGCCGCACTGCAGATGTTAAGGATATGATTACCCATGTCAAGTTGGGGGTCAGGTGTTACCCCCAGATATTTGATGGAGCTCACTATGGGTAGTGAGGATCCATCTGCACTGGTGACGTGTAAGCAGGCCGATGAGGCTTTGATTTTAGCCATTGAGCCAAAGAGCATAGCCTGTGTCTTTTTCAGGTTCAGAACCAGCTTGTGACTAGTAACCCATGACAATACCCTGTTAAAGTCATCGGTCAGGTTCTGGTTTAGGGTAGTGGCATTCTGGGAGTGAGCCAGGATTACCAGATCATCTCCATACATGGTGGCACTACAGCTGGTAGTAACCATGGGTAGTTGATTGACGAAGAGGGAGAAGAGGAGGGGACCCAGTACCTAGCCTTGAGGCACTCCAGAGGTCACCGGTAGGGGCTCAGAGAGGACTTTATTGAAGCAGGTATGCTGCTTTCTGCCATGTAGATAACCCATTAGCCATTTCATGGCATGGGGGGAGAGGCCAAGTGACCACAACTGTGCACCAAGCAGTTTGTGGTCAACGAGGTCAAAGGCTTTATAAACTGGCTCAGCAAGGAGGCTGATCCTCAAAAGGACCTAGTGGTAAGCTCGTACCTCACACAGCTAGTAACTGAACCTACTTCGATAAACTACAAATCTGGTAACAGCACACTATTAGACTGGTTCCTATCCAGCAGCCCATCTAGGATCACTGAGATCACTGTCCTTCCCGATTCCTTGAGTGATCATTCACCCATCATATGTTGATGGTCTAATAAATTTAAAAAAGTACCTCCGCCTATCATTGAAAGCAGAGTTCTAAAGAGAGGCCTTCTAAGTTCACTTAAAGAAGCACTATCCCAGATCGATTGGACCCCCCTTGATGAGCAGTAGGACATCGATCTTGCATTGAAATACTTTGACAAGTTTAATGATGTATGTGACAAATTTGCCCGTCAGGAAAAAGAAAACACGAGGATCCACAAACAGGTGGGTTACTAGTGACCTCTTAGAACAAATGAGGGTTAGGGACAATCTCTGGAGTAGGGCCAGGATCAACTGCAGCCAAAATGACTACCAGAAATACAGGGCTTCCTGGAATAGATGCCCATATCTCATTAGGCTTGCTAAAGCTAAATTCTATAAGGAACTGGGGTGATGGCAGAGATTCTGAGAGAACAAAGAATTTCCTAGGGAAGGATGACAAGAAACATCCCACAATGTTTAAGATCAGTGGTACCCCCACACTAGACCCATACTCCACAGCGGATTCAGTCAATGCAGCCTTCATGGACCTAAGCTCCATATTCCCCCGACTATCTCATGACCACTTAACCTCCCCAGAGCACTCACAAATCTGTTAATAAACTACCTAACTTCTACTTCAAGCGTGTCATTGTCAAGGAGGCATGGACATATGTCAAAAAGGTTCTTGGCAAAACCAGGCTTGGAAGTGATAACATTGACATGAAACTGGTTGCCCTTGCACTTGGTGAACTTTTAGTCCCCATCTCAAAAAGTTTCAATAAATCACTCACCTTGGCTAAATTCCCCTCAGTCTGGAAGCAAGTCCTGGTGACCCCAGTTCTCAAAAGTGGGGACAGATCCTGCATTGCCAGCTACAGGCTCATCTCTATCTTCTCCCCTCTATCTAAAGCACTAGAGAGGATTGTGGCTGATAAATCACTGATTATTTCCAGAAATACAATCTACAATGTCCCCAACAGCATGGCGTTTGGAAGAACCATAGCACTGCTACCGCCTTGGTTGAGTTTACCGACTACGTGCATAAGGCCCTGGATGGTGGTAAACTTGTGGGGTTAATCTTTATTGATCTCACAAAGGATTTCAACACGGTCAGCCACCTTCTCCTGTTAAAACAATTACTGACCATGGGAGTGGCCACTAACCCAGTTCACTGGCTTCAAGACTACTTATCGCACAGGTCACAGAGAGTCAAATTTGTTCTGGCTGTGTCTGGTTCTAGAGAAACTTCACTTGGTGTCCCCCAGGGGTCAATCCTGGGTCCCCCACTTTTCAGCTTGTTCCTTAATGCTCTTTTGGAGGCATGCACAAGCAAGATAATTCTGTACACGGATGATGCAATTATTCTCAGTAACAACTCCCATCCGATTTACTACAAAATGAACTGCTGTCTGCCTTCCACCTACTAGAGGATTGGTTTTGCTCACAAAAACTATGACTCAGTTATAAAAGACAAAAGTCATGCTCCTCTCCAGTCTACAACTTAAGAAAATCAACCAATTTCTGACTATCTCCAGCAACAAAGCAGTCCCACTCGAGCAAGTGCACTCTTTCAAGTACCTTGGGGGTTACAACCAATGACACCCTCTCCTTCACACAGCAGATAGACCAGGTAGTGAAGGCAGTTAACACCAAACTAGGAGCTCTCTACATGCACAAGCAATACCTAATGCCTACAGCTCGTCACCTTTACGTCGCTAGTTCAGTCCTGTCGATTATAGACTACAGACTGGTAGTTTATGGTGCAGCCTCTGACATGGCTCTAAAATGGGTAGCTACAACCCATAATAAGGCTTGCAGACTTACCCTAGGGGCAGATATAACCTTACCCACACTTGTGCATTGTATGAACAAACCAATTGGCTAACCTTGAATAACAGAATAAAGTTCCAAACATGCCTCCTCGGAAAAAAAGCTTTGTTAGGTCATACACCTCCTTGCATTACAAATATTCTCCAAATGGCTCACTCCCATTACGTTACCAGAGGTAAAGCTCGGAGTACACTCAGCGTCCCCTTCAGAAGAATGTTTGGACAATGCTCGTTCTCACATAGTGCCCCTCTCTGACTGAGTGAAGTCCTGGCTGAGACACTCAATATTGCAAATCTTCAGACTTTCAAGTACGAGATGAAACAGCATCTCGTCAATATTGGTGTGTGTGTGCTTTTAGGAAAGCCTCATGACCTCCCTCTGTTACGCCAAGTCTCTCCCTTCTCACGTTTAGTCAGTCCCTGACGTGAGTCATGAAGTATAAAAGCGCCTTCGTCCTTGAACTACAAGTGTCCCCTGCCTAGCACTTATGCCCCCAACACTCCACCTGCCCTATGCTCCCTGCCCGCACTGCTAATTCCATTATCACCTAGTATGGCTCTGACCTTTATCACTCCTTAACTCTCCTGTTCGTTACCTTCTAATCCCCTTCTTTCTGGTCTGCCCACTAACACTAGCTACTAGTCTATAACTCCACCCCACTCACTGCCTTTTCTGGATTCTCCCCTCTCCCTCTGTTCTCTCTAACCTCATTATGAAAAATCTGTAAAATATTTGTTGGACAATGCTCAGGTACTGGGCTGCTCTCTGCTTCATTCCTGGTCTATATTTGAACTCTGTAACATTACTGTAGCCACATGTTTTTAGCTGCTTCAGTTGTCATGATTTCTCTGTTTGTCTATGTAATTTTTTGTGATTATGTCTCTGTGATTTGCAACTTTGTAATTGTCTTCCATTTCTGACGTGGAACCTTTGTAAATGAGCACCTTGCTCAAAGGTTTGTTTCCGAATAATAAATAAAATAAAATAACCCCAGCGTGTTCAGCATCCACTTTTAACTCTTTATAGTTTTCTCCTTGGCTGTCACAGAAACTGACCTATACTGTATCCAATAAGAGGCTGGTCCGGCAAACAAAACAAGTGGAATTACAGCTGACAATATTGTGCCTCTACCAAACTAAGAAATTTCATTAAATCTGACATGCAGGAAAGATCTGACAGCATTAAAGCAACCCTGCAAGTACTCGCACATTCCATTGCCTATGTCAATGAAAAAATGAAGTCGCTGAACTTATGTACCGGCGAGCTAGAAGAATGGGTTAGTACCCCAGAGGATTCATTAACCCTGATATCAGAGCCAGTCTGATCCCACGTGGGTCAATCACAACTGCTCATGAAAAAACAAAAAAACAAACAAAAAAAAAAAACGGTGGACCAAGAAGATTGCTTATGCTGGAATGATAGCAAATTCAGCAGAACCCAGAGGGTTAGAAGGAAAAAGTAATCATCTTTTCGAAAAAAAAACACTGTCAGAAACAATGGGGCTAAAGTATCCGGAAGAGAAGGTAATTCTTGACAGAGCTCACAGAGGGGGTGCAGCCATAGTTAACCCACAGCCTTACCCTCGGTTTGTTTACATAAAACCATTATTTCCAAGACCTGAATCAATAAAGGTCTGTCAACCAGTGGAGTGAAATTTCAGGTCTTCTCGGACTTCAGCTCAGGAATGCTGTAATCACGCAAAGAATTTGACACGGGTACAGATCCTTAGAAGGAAGGGCATCAGATAGTTAAAAATTACTCACCATAGTAATGTTTCTTCTCAGGGATCGATCAAATGAGCCTTATAAATGGCATCAGTCCACAGGAGTGTGCTGCCCCAGAGATAGCACTGTATAGTAATTATAGAATGTAGAATACTAATTAAACTCTACACTGTGGTCACGCGCCCCCTGCTGTTCTAATGTGAGATTTGTTTCTATAGCCAGGGGAGCAGAGACTACTAAAACTAACACGGAAAACATAGAAACACAAAATTTGACAGCAGTTAAGGACCACTTGGCCCATCCAGTCTGCCCATTTCTCCCTACCTACACTCTTACAACAGACCATGCCTGACCTTTCTTCCTCCCCACCTTCTTTTCCACTATGATTCTCTTGTGCTTATCCCATGCATTCTTGAACCCACCACTGTCCCCTCACCCCACCTCCGCTGGAAACTTGTTCCAGGACTCCACCACTCTGTGAAGAAGTACTTCCTCACATCTCTCCAGAATCTACCCCCTCCAGTTTCTTATCATGTTTCCTTATTCTTAGTTACCTTTTCTATTTAAATACATTTCCCTCCTGTACCTTATTTACCCCAGTGAGATCTCCATCATACTCCCCCTTCCCTCCTCTGTTCCAGGGTGTACATACTGAGGTCCTTTAGTCTCTCCTCGCAGGATTTTTGATGCAGACCCTGCACCATTTTAGTTACCCTCCTCTGGACAGCCTCCACTCTGTCTATGTCCTTTCGGAGATGTGGTCTCTAAAAATGGACACAGTACTCTATGTGGGGTCTTACCAGCAATCTATACATAGGCAACACCACCTCCTTCTTTCTGCTGGAGAGTCCCCTCCCTATGCACACCAGTATCCCATTAGCTCTACCGCCTGCCTTGTACTGACTGGCCACCTTTAGGTCACCCGATATGATTACCTCCAGGTCTCCTTCCTAGTTCGTGGTCATCAGTACCACTCCACCCATTTTGTACTCTGTCTCTGGGTTTCAGTGCCCTGAGTGCATTACTTTGCAGTTTGTCGCACTGAATCCCAGCTGCCATACCCATGACCATTCCTCTAGGGTCTCTGCTCATCCTTTCCAGCCCCATCCCCAAGCATCTACCCTACTGCAGATTTTGGTGTCACCCGCAAAGAGCCAGCTTTCCTTCCAGCTGCTCTGCAATGTCACTTATAAAATCATTAAAGAGGACTGGTTCCAGCACTGATCCCTGAGGCACCCCGCTGATCACCCTCCTTTCCTCGGAGTGAACTCACCCGCTGTCACCTGTCCCTGAACCAATTTATTATCTAGTTTACCACCTCTGGAGACAATCCTAAGCTACTCAGCTTGTTTACTAGTCTCCTATGTGGAACAGTGTCAAAACCCTAACAGAAATCTAGGTAGGCCACGTCCACTGCTCCATCCTGATCTACATCCTTTGTCACCCAGTTAAAGAAATCTATCAGATTAGTTTGACATGACCTCCATCCTGTGAAACCATGCTGCCTCGAGTCTTGTAACCCACTGGATTCAAGATATTTCACAACCATTTCCTTCAGCAGTGATTCAATTAACTTCCTCACCACTGATGTCAGGCTGAGTGGTCTAGAACTGCCAGTCTCCTCCCTACTACCATTTTTGTGTTAGGGACTACATCTGCCCTCCTCCAGTCCTCTGGAACCACTCCTGTTTCCAGTGAGCTGTTAAATAGAACTGTCAGAGGTGTAGCCAGTATTTCCGAGCTCACTAAATACCACTGGATGCACCCCATCTGGGCCCAATGCTTTGTCCACCTTCAAATTGGTGAGCCTCTTCAGGACCCTCCCCTCCCCTCCAAAAAAGTACTAGTGTCCACCACCCTCCTTTCAAAGCTTGTGTTACTTTTTTGTGGCCCCTCCCCTTCTCCTGCCTCTGTAAACCAAACTAAAGTTATTTGTTCAGGATGTCTGCCTTTTCCTGCTCCCCTCTGCACAGTCCCCTCCCCTTAACCTTACTATCCCACCCCTGGTCTTCCTCTTTTCACTTACATACCCAAGAAAATGTCTTGCCCCCTTCCATTACCTCCTGAACTATTCTCCCTTCAGTTTGTGCCTCAGTGCTCCTTACTGGTTTCCCTACTTCCCTCTGTTTCCTCTAATACTCCTCCCTATCCTTCTCCCTCTGCGTCTGCTTATACCTTCTGAATGTTATCCTTTTAGCCTTTACTTTTTCAGCCACCTCTTTTGAGAACTACAGCGACCTCATATTCCTCTTGCTTTTGCGCACTTCTTTGACACAGAGGTTTGTTGCCTTTTCTATGCTCCCTTTCAGCCTTGTCCACTGTTGCTCCACCCCACCCAGGCCATCACCTCCCTTGCCAGGCCATCCCTAAGGCATTCACCCATCTTTATAAAATCTGCCCTCCTGATATCCAGGACCCTCGCCTTTACGTGCTTCGACTCCATAGCCGTCCTTACACTGAAACACATCGTACAGTGATCACTGGTCCCCAGGTGGCCTCCCACCTTAACATCTGTAGTACTGTCCCTGTTAGTGCATAGCAGACTCAGTATTGCCCCGAGTGGGTTCACTGACTAGTTGGCTGAGTAATGTTCCCTGCGGAGAGTCCAGGGTGTCCCTGCTTCTAGTTGAAGCTGCTGCTGGGAGGATCCAATCTACATCTGGCAGGTTGAAGTCCCCCACCAGCAGCACCACCCCCTTTTCTGCCATCTTGACAGCAGCTTCCATCAATACCTCATCTAACTCCTCCCACTGTGCTGGAGGTCTGCGGATCACTCCACTGCGAACAGTGGCTCTATTTTCCATCTCCAGGGTGACCTACAGTACCTCTGCCTTTCCCTGTATTACATGCATCTCCTTCGCTTTTATGCGCTCCTTCACATAAAAGCACCATACCCCCGCCTTTCCTTCCCATCCAGTCCTTCCTGAATAAAGTATAGCCTGGTATGGCCATGTCCCAGTCATGGTTTTCAGTGCACCGTAACTCAGCAATGGCCACTATATCCAGGTCAGCCTCCACCATGATGGCCTCTAGGTTTGGAATCTTATTTCCTAGACTTCTAGCATTTGCACACATGGCCTTCCAGATTTTGTTGCCATGCTGTTTGCTGCCTCCCTTTTCACCCTCCCTCTTCCCTCCTTCCTTCTTAACACTCCCATTCCCTTCCCCCTTTATCTCTACCACCCTGTTTCCTTTATTAAATTTGCACCCGGAGGGATTCCTCTCCTATTGGGCCCTGCTTACTCTCTATTTCAGCCTGTGTGTGTGTGTGTGTGTGTGTGTGTGTGTGTGTGTGTGCGCTCGCGTGTGTGTGTGTAGTTTCTGCCTCTCCAATTCCTTCCGCCATCCCCCTCTGCTAGTTTAAATGTTCACTGTAACAAGTAACATTTCAATTGTCCACCGAGGACTGCGTGTCCCCTCTCAGATGGATGTAGGCCATCACCCCTGTATAGCCTATATCCTCTTAGGTGGGTCCCCGGTCCCCCCATGTAGCTGAACCTGTCTCTCTCTCTCTTTTTCTCTTTCACCCTTCTTTCAGCCACGAGTTGAAGCTTTTGATGCGGAGATCCCTCTCCTTTCCTTGTCTTAGACAAGCAACACCTCAGTGAAAGCCACAGAGCAAGCTACCCAAGATCCCTCCCCAGCTCCTTAAACTCCCCTTGGACTATCGAGCCCCATCCCTAGCCAGGTCACTGGTGCACAAGTGGACAACATCCAGCTCTACCTCCTGTCTTGCTGCCCTAGCGATCCTCAGGATCTGCTTCCCATTCCTACAGGCCATGGCGCTGAGTAGGCACCTAACCTGCCTCTCCCCCTTTCCTATTCCCAAATCTATCCCCATCACAGTCTAGTCCCCCACAGGAAGTTGCTTCCTCCTCTGGGGTCCTCTACCACCCTCCTTGGAGTCTCCCCTATGGTGGGCCCCCACATCCTCTCTAGTCACTACTGTGGATGCCTCCTCCCGGCAGTTCTGCCTTGCCATAGTGGCATAGGAATTGCATAGTGGTACCAATTGAAGAATGTTCCTCTGTCACACCACCCCCACCCTTCCAGAGCTGACCACAGTCCAGTCGTTCCTCCTCCCTGTCATGCTCTGAGGTAACAGTGGCAGACTTGGTGGCCCCTGGGTGAGGGAAGAGTTTTCCCAAATCCTAGACAACTCGGCTTGGAGTCTAGCTACCACCTCCCTCAACCCAGAGATGTGTGTGCAGATGAGACATCACCGAAGCCTCTAGAAGGTCTCTCTGAAAACTGTCGCTTCACCGCCACTGCACTGCACTGCACCACTACCAGCATTCTCAGCTTCTATTTTCCCAGTATTACCTGAAAATACTTTTGTACCCTTACCCCGATAGGGTGTTTTGTAGTTTTCCCCGTTTTTGCTTGTTTCTGTTTGTGTTCTCCGTGCCCTGTTTAAATCTTTTTATACTCCCAGCCTAGATTGGTGTTGTTCTTATTCCCAGTTTTGGGCTACCTTTTACCTTCCACCATTCCCAACAGTGACTGTTACACAGTAGTGAACAGATGCCTTGCCTCAGTCGACCAGTAGAGTACCCCACTTCTCTGCTTCCTTCTGCTGATGCTTACGATGCCAGTTACCTGTTCTATGCACTCCTGGGACACAAACATGTTAGACATGTTAGAGTGGAAGTACTTTTATAGTGCTCTTGTAAGAAGGCACTAAGCCTCTGTCATGTCCACCCCCCCCTCCCAATTACACACCTAATTCTCGGGGCTCCCTCAGTCTACTCAGCTCCAGATTAATCTCCTGAGCTACTGTCCCCACTCCACCTCTTACAATTTTAAAGACAAGATAAGTTCCCCCAACAATGCCTAAAAATCTCCTTTTTCTCCCCACTTCATTACGATGAGAATATACATACATTATATATATATATATATATATATATATATATATATATATATATAATACACCTTTTATGTAAACCAGGTGCTTTCACTGCTATCTGTCAGCAAAGTATGTTCTTCCCGCTACTAAGACATTTCTAAAAATTTCTTTTACATTTTTAAAAACCACAACCAAACTGAGGTAAACAAATATGCAGCATTAAAATGATCACATTTCTTACAAATTGTTGAGAAATTGCAATAAGCAATGCTCAAGCAACATTAAGATAATAACCGATTCTTGAGTGAACCTATTTTCAGGTTCTAAAAGGGGAGGCGGGGACAGGGTTTATAAGGCTCATTGATGGATCCCTGAGAAGAAAATCTCATTTTAATATTTTTTTTCCTTCAAACATCAGAAATTCATCAGTAAGGTGCCTTAAGATAGCAGCCTCACTAGCAGGACCTTGGGAGGATGGGTTTAACCTATTTAGGAAAACAGATTCTACAAGACAGCAGTTCCAAAACTGGCATCCCTTCTGGATTGTAAGTCAAAACAGTAGTGCTTTGTGAAGGTGTATACTGTTTGCCAAGCAGCTGCTTTACACATTTCTTGAAGGGGGATTCCCCTTGTCGCTGCCACAGAGGCAGTGGTTCCCGTTCTAGAATGTGCCTGTAGTCCTCGGGGCCTTGCCAACTTGTTCATAACAAAACGATATGCAGAAGTCTATCCAATGAGAGTTCTCCTAGCTGCTGGCTTACCTTTGCCAACCTCTACATAGGTAAAAAAGCTGCATACTCTGAAACCTGACATCCCTTGTCTGGACCATGTAGTGACCTACTGCCCTTTTTCCTCACTGGTACTGGAATGTTCAGGATAAAGTACAGTAAGAATAAATAACTGGTTTAAGTGGAATTCTGACACCACTTTCGGTAGTAACTTCCTATTGGTTCTAAGGACTACCTGATCCCTGTGGAAGATAGACAGAGAATACTGGATGGGCAACTATGCACAACTAGTGTGTTCTGCCACGGGGAGTTCTGATTCTCTCTGACCTCGAGAGGTCCATAGGAATCAGAACCCCGAAATGGCATAACACACTGGTTGTATGTAAAGTTGTTCATCCTGTATTTTTTATAGTGTATAGTATTATGTGAAATGTATGCATTGTGTTTTCTCTCACAATGAAATGGACTTCTGCAGTCTCTCGAGGTTCTAGAATGCTATTCTACCACAGAAGGGTACAATCACATTCCATGACCTCTGAACTGTGGTACAACAGCATTTTGAGAAAGATGGATTTCTATATAGAACATAAAGAATACTGGATAGTCAACTATGCACAACCAGTGTGTTGTGCCACAGAGGGGTTCTGCTTCCCTCTGACTTTGAGAGCAAAGTTCGAGAGGTCCATGGGAAACAGAACCAAGAGGTGACAGAACACACAGGTTGTGCATAAAGTTGCTCATCTTGTATTTTTTACAGTGTATAGTAGTACTATGTGAAATGTGTGCTTTGTGTTTTTTTTTTTCTCTTTTTCATAATGAAACTGACCTGATAAGTCTCTAGAGGTTCTAGAATACTGTCACCACAGAACTAAATAGAGGAAAGCAACAATGTGCCAGGATTCCAAGTGGTTCTGCTGCAGTAGTGACATCACTACTGCAGCAGAACAACATAATGACATCACTACTGCAGCAGAACATAGAGGATAATGTATGGTCATCGATGGTTAACTGGTTTATAGTGTATGGTGGAACGTCATTTTCCACCGAAATCCATCGCTGTTGAAATGTTGTTCTCCTACACTAGTGACGTTCGCAGTGCAGCAGAACGATTTTTTGTTCTACTGCACTGCGCACGTCACACACTGTGTCCTCGAGCAGCATTTGACAGTTAGGGCTCACTCCACAGACAGGACACATAGCGAAAGCAGCAATGTTGGCGGCAGTACTAATGTTTAGCGTGAAAACGTTCAAAATGTAAAGTTCTTTTTTCCTTCTAGTAACCCAGTAAAAATGTTTTGAAGCAGAAACATGCTGTAGTGATTTTTTCTGAAAAAGACGACGTTCCACCATATGCTATAAAAAAAAAAAGTGCATGGGGAACAGTTGACAACAGGGCTAGTCTTTTACCTCGTTGGCACTATGACGATGGATTACCTCTCGTGCTGCGCTCTCGAGGTAATCAGTCATCACAGTGCCAACTCGGTGAAAGAACAGCCCTGTTGTCAACTGTTCCCCATGCACTATCCTATATGTTAACCATCAAGAGGTTGCCAGGGCGACCATGTAAACCTCGAAAGCGAAGCTCGAGAAGTTTACGTCGCCATGACAACCTTGAGATTGGTTAACAAAATGGTTACCAATCGATGTACCATACATTAGCTTTTATAGTGTATGGTACTATTTTGTTTTGTTTTTTTTTAGAAAAGAAAGCAGTTCCTTGCTGCTGTTTTTTTTTTTTTTATGTCCCCACTGCTCTGCCCTCACCGCCCTGGCCGTTTCAAGGCTGTCCGATCCAGCTGCGCGCATGCCCAGACTGTTCCCAGTTGTTAACCCATCAATGTGACATACCATCAATGGGTTAACAACATCGTGACGTCACATCGATGGTAAAACGTTGTCATAAAAAAGGTAGATTTCTACCTATAACAACGTTCTACCATACATTATATAGAGGATAATGTATGGTCCTCTATCATTAACCGGTCAGTTAACAGTCGAGAGGTTGCCAGGGCGACCGTGTAAACCTCAAGAGCGAAGCTCGCGAGATTTACGTCGCCATGGCAACCTCGAGATGGTTAAAATTGACCGGTTGATGATAGAGGGACCATACACTATTTTTTTATAGTGTATGGTCCCACCTCAAAAGGCTGCTTACTTTTTCTTTAGTAGTCACCGCCACGGCCAGTCATTCAGTCCTTCCCTAACCACTGCTGTTCATGCGTCGGTTCCCCGTTGGAAAAAAGCACGCACATGCACAGACCAATAGCTGTTGTTAACCTATCGATGTGACGTAGCATTGATAGGTTAACAACCTTAGGAAATGATGATTTCCTAAGGTTAACAGCGTTCTAACATACATTATAAGCATATTCCAGGCATGGAATTTCATACATAACAGCATTCCACTATATAAAGGACTGCGTATGATCACTCATACACAACAAGGGTATTTTTCACTCGAGAGGTTTCCATGGTAACTGGAGCCCTCAAGAGGTCTCGTTACCATGGAAACCTCGAGAACTGAAAAATACTCTTGTCATGTATGAGCAATCATACACAGTCTTTTACAGTGTATGGTGCTCATACAAAGATTATACTTAATTTCTTGCTGTTTTTTGCGGTAATTTTCGCCTCCTCTGGCCTGTTTAACCGCTGTGGCCATTCACAGAGGATTGCCAGTCGCCCGGTCGTGCATGCATACCAACCTTCTAAATGTTATGCTGCACTTGCTATATAGCTAGTACAGCACAACAGCTACAATGACGTAGCTAGTGCAGCATAACAACGTTGTTGTAGGGATGGATTTCCATCCACAGCAACGTTCCACCATACACTATAACGCTCAATTATACACTATTATGTAATTTGAATCTGTACAGAGGACTTGCACTTTGTTCACCATCCTGTCAGATGTCATAGCGATCACCTGTAACCACAGGCTGAAAAGGAGCCTCCATCAGCTGGACAAGACAGATGTTTAGGTTCCAGGGAAGGACTGTGTTACTTACAGGGCGACACAGAAGGTTGGGGCCCTTAAAAAACTTAAAAAGACATTGTGGTGCTAAGGACTTGTATTTTCCTGCTGATGTGTAGGCTGACACAGGTGTCAAGTGTATCTTCACGGTTGAAGATATCAGACCCAAGGGCAGTAAGTGTACCAGGTAATCTAGAACTGTAGATAACACTACCTGCTTTGGGATTACTTTTCTGGGGGCACACAAGTATGAGAATCTCTTTCACTCAGAGGAGTATGTTTTCCTGGTTGCTGGTTTTCTGGAAACCTTCAACACCCTCAGCCTTCCTCAGACACATTCAAACTACAGAATTCTAGCTCTCCAAACCCATGCTCTCAGATGTAGTGTTCAGAGGTTTTGGAATGTTAGTTTGCCTTGAGACAAGAGACAGCAGCTTATATTTCAGTGGCAGGTTGATTGGAATCCTACTGGATAGTGTCAGAAGCACTGAGTACCAGGCCTGCACGGCCCTGTGTGGGGGCTGTCTGGATCACGGTTGCCGGCTCTCACCATAGTAATCTTGTTTCTTCAAAGGGATCACTCATTATGATTAAACTGATGCAGTCAGCCTCCTGTGTTGGACTGCCTGGAGAGATGGAATTATATGCAAATGAGGGAACTTTCAATTGTCTCATGCCAATTTCAAACTGCTGCACTCTGAGTGCTTCAGATTCTCACGTAGCCTAAACATGGTATAAGACTCACTAGCTAGAATAATATTTCTATAAAATATTTTTTTTTCCTCTCGGGTCAAAAAAAAATCCCAAGAAGTAAATCTAAAAAACTTGAGACCACAAGGGAACCAACTGGTTAACAAAAGGTGAGTCTCTAACCTGACCTATATGGAAAAACATCCTAAAAAGGGATGCAGAACAACTTTCATAGTTTTTTTGTAGTAGGGGAGGCATGGTGGGTGCTTTAATCATAACAAGTGATCCCTTTGAAGAAATAAGATTACTATGGAAATTTTTTTTTTTCTAACCCCAGGAATCACTCATTATGATTAAACTGATGCAGACTACCAAGCAGCACCTTTGGAGGTTGGGCAGAAAACCTATTTAGAAAACAGGTTCTGCAGCACTGCTGTACCAAACTTGGCATCACTTCTGGATTGTAGATCCAGGCTGTAATGCTTTGTGAAGGTGTGTATTGTTTTCCATGTAGCTGCTTTGCAGAGTTCAGACAGTGGAATCTCCCTTGAAGCTGTCACTGAAGCAGCTGTGCCCCTGGTGGAATGTGCTCTCAGGACCAGGGGAGCCTGTTTACCCACTTTACTATAACAAAACTGTATACATGCCACTACGCAGCAAGCAACTATACGTTTTGCGGCAGGTCTGCTCTTACCTACTTCTCCATAGGTAAGAAGAAAAAATTACTCACCTTAGTAATGTTGTTTCTTCTAATGGAGTCTTGCTATATTATGACAGTAGCAGTTTGATCCAGCTCTAGAACTGCTCCGGAGGTGAAATGGTTAAAACCATTCCAAAATAGAATTTTGGCAACGAGCTCTAAGAAGCAGCTCTATCTATGTTATTTCAAACCTGAACTGTCAGATCTTTACGAGCCAAACTCACTAAGGTCTGTGTGGAAGCTGTAACCTACACTAGCCAAATGGCTACCTAAATAATAACAACCATTGCTGGTCCCAACACCCAAGACTCAAGTCAGGGGACCAGAAATACTAACACAATTCTAATCATATGAGAATAAAACATAAGTATAATAAAACACACACACACACACACCCAAAGCCCCAAAAGGGGACAAAAATGCTAACAGGGCATAAAAAGGTGCCCACACCAAGTTGCCCGCACCCCACCCAAGTAGAGGTTCTGAGAGGGGCAGGTTGGGGGGGAGGTCATAATATAGCAAGACTCCATTAGAAGAAACAACATTACTAAGGTGAGTAATTTTTTCTTCAAACAACATGAAGTCTTGCTATACTATGACAGTAGCAGAATACACAGCAGTACCTCCATGGAGGAGGGGCAGAACCTACTTAGGGAATAGGCTCTGGCTCTGAAGAACAGCTGTGCCAAACCGAGCATCTCTCCTGGCCTGGACATCCAGGGAGTAACGCTTGGTAAAAGTGTGTACCGTTTTCTAAGTAGCAGCCTGGCAAATCTCTAATATAGGGATGTCTCTGGCAGCAGCTAGAGATGCAGCTGTACCCCTGGTAGAATGAGCCCTCAAACCGGAGGCTCTGCCCACTTTCTGATAACAAACTTGGATACAAGAGACAATCCACCTGGCAATTGATCTCTTAGTGGCAGGTTTGCCTTTCCCAACTTCACCATAGGTAAGGAAAAGTTGGAGGATTCAACCTGTGACCTTTGGTACGCTCTATATAGTAACTAAGAGCTCTCTTAACATCCAGGCTGTGCAACCTCCTCTCACCAGAAGAGGAGTGATCAGTGAAAATACTGGAAGGAGATAGATTGATTAAGATGGAAATCTGAAACCACCTTAGGCAAAACTTCCTATTAGTCCTAAGGACTACCTTATCCCTGTGGAAAGAAATAAAGTCAGTTTCCACTGACAAGGCTTGCAACTCACTTATCGTCTGGCAGAAGTGATAGCCACTAGAAAAACAGTTTTCCAAGTTAGGTACTTAAGCTCTGCAGAAGACAGAGGTTCAAAGGGGTTGCATTAACTGGGCAATGCAAACATTAAGGTCCAAGCAGGGGCTGGTTCCGAAGGGTGGATTAGTATGGAGTAATCCCTTAAAAACTTGGAAAACACAGGATGAGAGGAAAGAGGGATGACTTTCCTGCTGACACAAAAGCAGATACAGCTGCCAAATGAACTCTCAGGGTAGCTGGTCTGAGACCCAAGGAATTAAGATGTACCATGTAATCTAACACAATGGGCAAATCAGCAGATTCTAGGAACTATTTTTCCCAGCACACCAAATGGAAAACTTTTTCCATTTAGAACTATAAGTAGCCCTAGTGGAAGGCTTTCTAGAAGCCTTTAGATCTCAAGAACACCCTGAGAGAGGTGTAAATCAGCAAACTCTAACTACTCAAGAGCCAGGCCTTGAGGTTGAGGGATTTGAGGTCCGGATACCAAACCCTTCCTGGGCACAAATCAACAGATTGTGATTCCTGGGGAGGCAAAGGGAAAGATGGATTGTCAGTGACAGAAGGAGTGGGTACCAGGGCTGCCTGGCCCAATCCGGGGCAATCAGAATCACCCTGCAAGGCTGAGATCTGATTTTGACTAGTACTTTGAATAGGAGAGGGAAGGGGGGAAAAGCATAGAGAAACTTCCCCTCCCAATCCAGAAGAACGGCATCCAGGGGAACTGAGCCCAGCACTGGAGGCCTGCAACAGAACAGAGGAAGTTTGTGATTGTCTGGGGCTGCAAAAAGATCTATCTGAGGGGTGCCCCATCTGGCAAAGACTATCCCCAGCACTTGAGGATCCAGGGACCATTCGTGATGGCCCTGGGAAATCCTGTTGAGAGCATCCGCTAGGACATTGTCCTTCCCTGGAAGATGAACTGCTATGAGGGAAGTGTTCAGGGAATAAGCCAGAGACCACAACTTCATTGCCTCGGTGCACAAGGCCAAAGACCGAGTGCCCCCCTGTTTGTTGATGTACCACATTGTTGTGGTGTTGTCTGTTCTGACTTGTATCACCTTGTTGTGGACAGATGTAGAAAATGCTTGAAGAGCTAAAAGACAGCTCTGAGTTCCAGCAAATTGATGTGGAGCAGAGATTCCTGGGGACCACACTCCCTGGTGGAAAGGTCGCCCATGTGGGCTCCCAACCCAGAAGGGAAGCATCTGTAGTGAGAGTCAAGCCGTGAGTAGGGGAAATGAAGGGACCCCAATCTTAATTGCTCTGATCCTGCCACCACTGGCGGCTAGGATCAAGGTTCGAGTCACTGGGACCAACTTGGAAGGGGTCTCTTCTCTGAAACCAATAGGTTCTCAAGTGAAACTGAATGTCTCTCATCTGAAATCTTGCTCCCTGCACAACAGCTGTGGATGCAGCCATGTACCCAGGAGCTGCAGAAAGTGTCTTGCTGGTCGAGAGACCTGCAGAGTGAAGGAGGAGGCCAGAGCCACTAAATTCCTTACCCTTTCTAAGGGAAGAAAGGCTCTGGCTAGCTTTGTGTCCAATTCTGCCCCTATAAAGGTGAGTACCTGGACTGGTTCCAGAACAGACTTTGGTAGATTTAGCAGAAAGCCCAGGGAGGTGAGAAGCTGCTGGGTGACCTGCAGGTGAGATTTTACCTGTTCTGGGGACTGGCCTACAATAAGCCAGTCGTCTAGATAGGGAAAAACAGCAATCCTTTGCCTCCTTAAGTGAGCCACTGCCACTGCTAGACACTTTGTGAATACCTTGGGGCAGAGGTAAGGCTAAGGGCATTGCTCTGAACTGGTAATGACCTGAGGGCAGTTTCAATCTGAGGTACTTTCGATGGGAGCTTCTGATTAGGACATGGAAATAGGCATCCTTGGTCCAGGAGGCTAGCCAGTCCTCTGGCCTTAGGGAGGGTAAAATCATTGCCAGAGTTACCATTTTGAACTTTGGTTTCAAAAGATGCTTGTTCAGATATCTGAGATCTAATATGGGCCGCCATTCTCCTGTCTTTTTTGGGGTAAGGAAGTATCTGGAATACAGACCCCTGCCCTGGTGCAGGGGAGGAACCCTTTCTACTGCTCTGAGAGCTAACAGGGATGAGACCTCTGCTTCCAGAGCAAGGGTCTCTGAAGCACTTGCAGGTAGAAAAAGTCTGCTTCTCAACTTGGGAAACTTTTTGAAGCTGAGAACCAGACCCTGGCCTACTACTTCCAGAACCCACTTGTCTGAGGTTAAAGAAGCCCAATTCTGGCTGAAGTAAGCCAGCCTGCCCCTACCGGTACAGGAGATCGCCCTGGCACCCCATCAGGGTGCCTGCTTAGCAGGAGCTTTAGGCTGGGGTGGGAGCAGGTCTGCCCACCCTCGTCTGCCTCTGCCTCTGAAGAAGCCCTCTGAGCATAGGCAGAGGAGGCCTGAGTCTGGTAAAAGGCCTGTGAAAGGCCTACCCTACCCCTGGGGTATGCCTTTGAGGAGTGGCTTGCTGCTCCTTAGCCTGGGCACTTTGTAAGTAGTCCTATATTCATCCATCTTTTCATGTAGTTCTCTGTCTGCTCCCCAAACAGAGAATTCCCCACCACAGGAAAATCCATAGCCTTAGTCTGGGTATCCTGTGACAGACTAGTACACCTGAGCCAGGCCAACCTACGAAAAGCTACAGATGTGGCCATGACCCTAGAGAAAACATCATTAACATCCACAGCAGCATGAAACTGAACCTTAGAAGCCTCAATGCCATCAGCAGCCACCTGTTCTAGTTCACTAGCCAGCTGGCCATGGGCTTGCTTGGCTAATTGCATCACAGTATCCCATCTAGATTTCTGATACCTAGCTACATAAGCCATATAATTTGCTTGCCTGAGTCCCAGAGAGGCTGCCATATACTGTTTTTGCCATGGCATCAATCTTCCTGGAATCCTTGTCAGGAGGATGTGAAGCCAGGGAATATTAGCTTTATCACAGGCAGCAGCCTGAACTACTAACATGACTGCATTGCTGGAAAGGAATTCTGTATCAGGACCTGACAATGTGTACCTTCTGTCCATCTTTTTATCTACAGGAGGCACAGAATTAGGAGTTTTAAAATTTTTATTGTTTGCTTCTAAAAGACTTGTGTAAAGGAATAGACAATCTCCTAGACTCTGGAATATCCATCATTTCTACAAAATCAGGCTCCTCTTGCTCATCCACAGCTTCTTCTAAGGGAAGCTGGACGGTTTCAGCAACTTTTTTGTAAAACATGAAATGAGATGGGGACTCAGACAGTATAGGGGGAGATTCTAAAGGTCTGTCTGGGGAGATGTCCGGTTCAATGGGCACACCCAGACCTTCCCAGCCACATTCATACTGTTCATAATCATCCTCCCCCTCCTCTGGTTCATAAAATTCCTCAGTATCATATTCCTGAACCACTGGGACCGGACGAACCGACCTTTTGCCAGATAGTGGCGGTTCGGACGGACCCTGAGACAGTGACTGGACAATCTGTATGGCTTTTGCTATCTCTGCAGCAGATGGAGAAGGGGTTTTGGACTCCAGACCTGCTGATTTTCTTGTTTTCTTTACTGGAATTGGTTCCTCAGAACCAGCTTTTCTTTTGCCCGAGGAAGTCTCGCCCTGGTCAGAGGCACTCCTCAGTCTGGTTGGCACCGAACCCGGGCTGTCCATCGGGTCAGCGGACTTTTGCCTCTCGTTCCCTGAGCCTGCCCAATCTTTTTTCCAGGGTGGCTGCAGGGAAATTCTTACATATCTGGCAGTCTGACTGGAGGTGGTCAAACCCCAGACAATAAACACATGTGGTGTGTGGGTCAGCCTTGGCAAAGACTTCCCCACAAACATCACAGTGTTGAAACCCAGTGGGCCCGGTTTTTCTTTTGGGTTTCTCAGACATAATGCCAGCCTAACCAGAAAACTTGCCCTTTTAACAGCAGTGCCAGGCAAGACACCCTTATCGGTTCCTAACCGTGTCATGGGTATTGGAAAAAAACGTAATAAATCCGTTTTTTTTTAGAACCAATAAGAATCGGGAACCGCACTCTAAAATGTTAAATTTTTAGTTTTAAATGAGTTTTAAACCCAACTGATCGGTTCAAAACCGAACCGATAACTTACAAGTTCCACACAGACAAAACCTTCAATTTACTTATGGTTACCACAGACAGAGCTTGAACCGAACGGTTTTGCGGTTAAAATAAAACTATTCTTGGTTGAATCCAACCGAGAAAACACTTTTTAAACTGAGAAATGAACCGAGCAGTAGGAGAAATCTCCGGAGCGACTGTTCACTGAGGCGGAGTAAAGAATCTGACAGTTCAAGTTTGAAATAACACAGATAGAGCTGCTTCTTAGAACTCGTGGCCAAAATTCTGTTTTGGAATGGTTTTAACCATTTCACCTCCGGAGCAGTTCTAGAGCTGGATCAAACTGCTACTGTCATAATATAGCAAGACTTCATGTTGTTTGAAAGAGCTGTGTCTGACCTGGTCATTAAGATTTAGTTCTGTCAATATAGTGGCTAAGTGCCCTTTTGACATCTAGGGAGTAAAGCTCCTTTCTGAAGAACTTGAGTTCTCTGTAAAAAAGACAGGTAAAGTGATGGACTGATTGAAATGGAAATCAGACACCACTTTGGGAAGGAATTTTCTATTTGTCCTGAGGACCACTTTATTCCTGTGCAATGAGATGTGGTCTACATCCATGCGCAAGACCTGTAACTCACTGATTCTTCTGGCTGAAGTAACAGCAACCAGAAACACAGTTTTCTAAGTGATGTACATCAAATCTGCCGTGCCATCAGTTCGAATGGGGCATCCATGAGCTTGGCAATGCAGATATTCAGATTCCAGGCCGAAACTGGTTCCCTCAAAGGAGGATACAAGAGTTTAAGGCCTTTAAAATATTTCTTGAAGACTGGATGAGAGGCCACGGATCTCTCCTTATCAGAAACATAGAAACATAGACTTTGACGGCAGAAAAGGACCACTTGGCCCACCAAGTCTGCTCATTTCCCTATCTAGAAGATAAGCTGCAGATCCTATTTAACTAACAGCCTATTTCTTCCTATCCACCACAAAAATTGCCTTATGTCTGTCCCACGCATTCTTGAATTCTCCCAGAGTTTTAGACCCCACAACCTCCTCAGAAAGGCTGTTCCATGCGTCCACCACCCTCTCTGTGAAAAAATACTTCCTCACATTGCCCCTGAGCCGTCCCCTCTATCTTCAAATTGTGTCCCCTTGTTCTTGCACATCTCTTTTTCTGAAAGATGCTACCCTCTTGGACTTTGTTGATTCCATTGAGGTACTTAAACGTTTCTATCATGTCCCCCCTCTCCCTCCTTTCCTCAAGGGTATACACATTAAGCTCCTTTAGCCTCTCCTCGTATGGCTTCTCTTGCAGACCCTGCACCATTTTAGTTGCCCTCCTCTGAACTGCCTCCATCCTGTCTATGTCCTTGCAGAGATGGGTTCTCCAGAACTGGACGCAGTACTCCAGATGGGGTCTCACCAAATCTCTGTACAGGGGGATAACAACTCCCTGTTTTGAGCTGGTGATGCCTCTCCCTATACATCCCAGTATCCCCTCAGCCCTCCCTACTACCTTCTCACATTGCTTGCCAACCTTAAGGTCATCTGCTATGATTACCCCCAGGTCTCTTTCCATTTTTGTTGTTGTTACTACCCCCAATTGTGTAATCTTCCCCAGGGTTTTTGTTTCCCAGGTGCATTACTTTGCACTTCTTTGCATTGAATCCTAGCTGCCATACTTCTGACCATTCCTCCAACCTTGCCAAGTCTCTTCTCATCCTTTCCATGCCTCCTTGTATATCAACCCTGTTGCATATTTTTGTGTAAGCTGCAAAGAGGCATACTTTTCCTTCTAGTCCCTCTGCACTGTCACTTATAAAGACATTAAAAAGGACTGAACCCAGTACTGAACCCTGCGGTACCCCACTAGTAACCCCTCTTTCTTCAGAGTGGACTCCATTTACAATTACCTCCTGTGTCCTGTTGTTCAGCCAATGTTTTACCCAGGCTACCACCCTGGGACCCACTCCAACGCTGGTTAATTTGACTACTAGTCTTTTGTGTGGGACTGTGTCAAATGCCTTGCTAAAGTCTAGGTAGGCCATGTCCACAGTCCCTCCCTGGTTTACTACTTTGGTCACCCAGTCAAAGAAATCTTTTTGATTCGTCTGACATGACCTTCCCGCTGTGAACCCATGCTGCCTTGGGTCCTGTGCCCCACTGGCCTCTAGGTACTCAACAATTCTTTCCTTCAGAAGTGATTCCATCACTTTCCCTACCACAGATGTTAAACTGACAGGTCTGTAGTTTCCTGTCTCTGTCTTGCTCCCACTTTTGTGAAGGGGAATCGCATCAGCCTTCTTCCAGTCCTCGGGTACCACATCATCCTCCCATGATTTGTTACAAAGGGTAGTCAGTGGTGTCACTAGTTCTCTGCTTAATTCTTTTAGAATTCAGGGGTGAATTCCATCTGGCCCCATTGCTTTGTCCACCTTCAGCTTTAGGAGTTCTTTCAGAACCCTTTCTTCTGTGAAAGGACTGGGATTGACCCCCCTCTCCAGAGTGCTTCTGTTAACTGGATCAGGCACCTCCCCCACTTCCTCTTTTGTGAATACTGAACAGAAGTATTCATTCAGCATCCCTGCTTTTTCACTGTCACTCTCTGCCCACCCACCATCCATTCTATTCAGCCTCACTATCCCTCCCTTTGTCTTTCTACGCTCCCTGATTTACCTATAAAAGGTTTTATCCCCCTTCTTAACCGAGTTGGCTATCTTTTCCTCAGTTTGTGCCTTTGTTATTCTGACTACCCTCCCTGCTTCCTTCTGCCTTAACTGGTACAGTTCTCTGTCCTGCTCCTTCTGTGTTTCCTTATACTTCCTAAATGCTATCTTTTTCTCGCTAACCTTCACCGCCACTTCTTTTGAGAACCATAGTGGCTTTTCCTTTCATTTTGATTTATTTGCTTCACACAAAGGCTTGTTGCCTCTGTGATGGCAGTTTTGATATTTCTCCATTGTTGCTCCACTGCTCCTTCTAGCCTGTTTACTAGTGCTTTTCTAAGGCACTCTCCCATCTTGCCAAAGTCAGCCCTCCTGAAGTCCAGAACCCTCACTTTTGTATGGCTTGACTCTGTAGTGAGTTTATCGTGAACCACACTGTTTGGTGGTCACTTATTCCCAAATGGCTACCCACTTCTAGATCTGAGATCCTCTCACTGTCCCCATTTGAGGGTACGAGGTCTAAGATTGCTCCCTCACGAGTAGGTTCCAAAATTAGCTGTTTTAAGGCATGCCACCTGAAGGGCATCAAGAATGGCCCTGCTTCTGGATGTGGCTGCAACAAAGGTGCTCCAGTTAACATCTGGCATATTAAGGTCCCCCATCAACAGTATCTCCCCTTTCTCTGCCATCCTAAGTATGCCTTCTATCAATCCTTGTCCATTCCCTCCCCCTGACATGGGGGTCTGTATGCAACTCCTGTACGGATTGTGTTGCCATTTCCAGTCTCTAAGGTGACCCACAGTGACTCCTCTCCTCTGTTTACTCTTTTGTTCAGTTGCTTTTATCCCTTCCCTCACAGAGAGCTACCCCTTCTGCCCTCCCTGTCTCTCCTGTAGGTTGTGTACCCTGGTATGTTAACATCTCAGTCATGGTTCTCCATGTACCATGTTTCTGTGACTGCTACGATATCCAGGCATCCCTCTTCCATCAAGGCCACCAGTTCAGGGAGCTTGTTGCCCAGACTACGGGCGTTGGTACTCATCACCCTTCATTTCTTGATGGCCTTACCCCTTTTTGCCCCATCCCTGTCCTTATTGCATTTGTCACTTTCTCCATTTACCCCAGTGCTTCTCCCTATTGACATCTCTATGTTGGTGTCTACCTCACTTAGTACCATGATTTTTTTTTGGGGGGGGGGGCTAGGATTTCCCTGCTCCTTTCCAGTGCCTCCCCCCTTGGCTAGTTTAACTACTTGCCAATGAAGTATTTAAACCTATCACCTAGGATCCTGGTTCCTCTCCTGGACAGATGCAGACCATCATGCCAGTATAGGCCTGCATCCGTCCAGGTGGACCCCCAGTCCCCAATGAAGCCAAATCCCTGAGCTCTGCACCAGTTTTTCAACCACTGATTGAATCCCATGGTGTGGAGCACCCTAGCCTCATCCATGCTATAGACAGGCAGCACCTCTGAGAAGGCTACCGTGTGTGCTATTTGTCTAAGGCCCCTCCCCATCTCCACAAATGCTTCTTGCACTGCTCTGATCCCTTTCTTAGCCAGGTCATTTGTCCCTAGGTGGACAATGACATCCAACTCCCTCACCTGTGCAGCTGCTCCTGTGATCCTGAGGATTCGCTCCCTGTCCCTCCAAGCCATGGCGCCAGGCAGGCACCTTACCTCCCTCTCCCTTCCCCCCCCAGTTCTACCTTCCTAACAATGGAGTCCCCCACCAGGAGCTGTTTCCTTCCCCTGACAAATAAGCTGAAACTGAAGCCAAATGGAACTTGAGGGTCGAAGGCCTCAGACCTAAAGAATGCAAATGTGTTAGGTAATCCAGGAGAATGGCTAGGTCAGCCCTGATTAGGTCAACACCCTTACCTGTACACCATATGGAAAACCTCTTCCACTTAGCTCAGTATGTCTTTTTAGTGGAAGGTTTCCTGGAACTCCTAAGTACTGTTAGCACCTGTCCTGACAGTTTAAGATTAACATACTCTAAGTCCTCAAGAGAAGGGTATTGAGCCTTAGTCATTTGAGGTTGGGGTACAGTATCCTGCCCTGAGAGGATGTCAGCAGGTTGTGCCTCCTGGGCAGATGAGTTGGAGGTACTACTGACAGAGCCAATAGAAGTGAATACCAGAGTTGCCTCGCCCAATCTGGTGCCACCAGTATCACCGTCGCCGAGTGGCACCTCAATTTCAGCAGAACCCTGAATATCAGTGGAAAAGGAGGGAAGGCATACAGGAACTTCCCAGTCCAATCCAGTGCCAATGCATCCAGGGGTAGTGTGCCCCTGAGAGGAGGCCTGCAACAGTATATTGGTGATTTTCTACAGAGGCGAAGAGATCTATCTCTGGAGTGCCCCATCGTCTGAAAATTGAATTGAGTATTTGAGGATTGAGTCACCACTCGTGGTGGTCCTGACTTATCCTGCTGAGGGAGTCTGCCAGCACATTGTTCTTTCCTGGAAGTTGTTTGGCTGATAGGGATACCTTCATGGAGTAAGCCATGGACCACAGCCTCAATGCTTCTGTGCACAGTGGGGCTGACCTAGTTCCTCCCTGTTTGTTAATATAATACATAGTAGTGGTGTTGTCTGTGCTGACCTACATCACTTTGTTTTGAGGATGTGGAGCAAATGCCTGCAGAGCTAGGTACACTACTGTGAGCTTCAGCAGATTTATGGGCAACAGGGATTCTTGAGGAGACCATGTGCCACTTGCTGTATAATCCAACATGTGTGCTCCCCAACCCAGAATTGACCCATCTGTTTTAAGAACTAAGAAAGGTTGTTCCATTGTGAAAGGCACACCTACCTGAAGGCTGTGCTCATCCAGCCACCACTGCAGTGCCTGAAGAAGGCTGTGGGTGACTGGGACCAGTTTGGACAGAAGATCTGTCCTCTGCGACCAATACTGTCTCAGGCGGAACTGGATGTGTCTCATTTGGAATCTGGAACCTAGTACCACTGTGGTGGCAGCTGCCATGTGGCTCAGGAGACTGAGGAACTCTCTGGCTGGTTTGGGTTTTCCTGGTACAAATGAGCTTGCAATCCTCAGAATGCTGCTTACCCTGTCCTGTGGCAGAAAAGCTCTGCCCAGACTGGTGTATAGTACTGCACCAATAAATTCGAGTATCTAGCTGGTGTTTGTCGGGACTTCTGTTCATTTTTGAGGAAACCCAGGGATTCCAGAGTAGACTTTATTAGTGCTAAGGCCTGCTTTGCAAGTTGTAGAGATGGACTCACTACTAACCAGTCATCCAGGTAGGGAAAGACTGACACCCCTTGTTTTCTCAGAAACTCCACTACCACGGCCAAACACTTTGGGAAAGACCTTGGGGCAGTAGTCAGACCAAAAGGAAGGGCTGCAAACTGATAATGGCCTGAGGCCAATCTGAATCTCAGGTACTTTCTGTGAGAAGGTCTGATGGGGATGTGAAAATAAGCATCCTTTAAATCTAGGGACGCTAGCCAGTCTCCTTTTTGTAAAGTGGGAATGATTAGTGCAAGAGTGACCATTTTGAATTTTGGTTTCAGAATGTGTGTTTAGAAGTCTTAAATCCAGGATCAGTCACCAGTCCCCATTTTTCTTTCTTGTAAGGAAGTATCTGGAGTAGAAGCCTTTGCCCCGCTGGTTTAGGGGCTCTGGCTCCACTGCTTTGATTGTTAGCAGATGTTTTACTTCTGCTTCTAGTAAGATTCTGTCTGCAGATGTAACTGGTGCAAATGTTCTTGCTCTCAGCTTGGGGAGAGATTTGAAGCAGAGTGCCAGACCCAGGCTCACCACCTCCAGGACCCACTTGTCTGTGGTGATGGTATACCAGTCCTGGAGGTAATGAGACAGTCTGCCACCCACTGGTAGATTTATGACAAGGGATGCGACCTGTACTAGCCCGTCAGGGGTTCTGAGTGGGCTGTGCTTGAATCACAGGGGAGGGAGAAGCTCTCCTCACGGCTCTCCTGCCCCTTCCTCGAAAATATTCTCTAAGCTGTTGTTGCAGCTGAGAGGTCTGAGCCTGGAAAAATGGTCTGGGATAGGATCCCCTACCCCAGACCCTATAGGATGTGGAAGACCTATCCTTAGAATTACTTCTATAGGTGGCCTTGTATTCTTCTACCTTCTTCATATAGGCTTCTGATTTGTCACCAAACAGCAAATTTTTCTCAAATAGAAAGCCCACCACCTTGGCCTGGGTGTCCAACGTCAGGTCTGTGGCCCTAAGCCAGGCAAATCTCCTAAGGGAGACAGATAGTGCCATTAACCTGGCTGCAAAACCGTTAGTGTCCACAACCATGTGGAACTGGTATTTTGTGGCATCTAAAGCAGCTCTTGCTGTATCCTGTAGGTTCACTGCCATGTCACCTCGCATTCTGTCAGCCAGGGCTAACACCGCATTCCAGAGTGCCTTCTGGTATTGCACTGCATAGGCCATATAATTGGCCTGTCTAAGTGTAACCCCCTTGTTCTCAGGGGTTACTAGAATCCCACTTAGAATCAGTGGCAGGCAGGGAGAGGCAGCAAGTGAAATGTCACTTAAATGGGTTTCACACTGTCACTCTCTGTTTTCAGTTTCAGCTGAGCTGGAGTGATGATGTCACCTTATAGACTTTTCGCAGCAGCATAAGCCACAATGGAATGCTAGATGCAGGGGTTAACAGTAGAATGTTGGGTTAGAGTGAGCAGTTCGAGGGAGAATCTGTAGAGTGAGGAGTGCTGCAGTAGGCAGCTCCTCTGTTTTAGCTCTGACAGAGAGCCACCTCTGGAGATTGGGTAGTGTGTTCTCACCCTAGAAGAACAACACAGAAAACCAGTGAGTGAAGTGGTAGAGACCGTTCCTAGAGAGTTTTCCAGTGCCCCATCCCTGGGGGGATGGGAGAATTCCAGGATTCACAGGCAATCCCCTGGTCCAGCATGGACTTTGGTGTAGTTGCCTGAGATTAGTTTGTTCTGTGAGTACCCGAGACTTTTGTGTGGAAAAGGCCCTGGGGCACCTGCATTCCTGTGGTGAGTTTTTCTCTGACAAAGGGACTCTGTCACTAAGACTGTTTCTGTTAAAAGTATCTGCCTACTATGGGGTCCAGAGAGAGACTAGCCAAGTAGAGAACTTCTAGTTCGTGTCCGATTTAAAAGCATCTGCTAAAGTGGGGGTCTAGTGTAAAGACATTGCCAATTACAGAACTTTTAATTTCTTGACACCTCAGGGGTGTGAGAAGTAGAATGTTAAATGTGAAAACATTTCGAGATAGCATCTACAAGAGTTTTCTGAAAAGGTGCTATTACTCAGATGAATGGCAGAGTATAAATTTGGAAGCAAAGGTGGAAGACCCCCGCCCCCACCTGGAGTAACCAGGTTTACCTCTCCGGGTTCAGTTCGGGCACCTTTGTTTTCTCTGAGTGCACTTGGCCAGTGCCTGAAGAAAATACCCAGATATGGGATTTTGGATTTTCTGTGAGCCGGAGTGTGCTCTTTGGTGGTCGTGGGAGCCACCAAGAATTCCTCATGAAATATGGGAAAGTCTCCTAGTACTGGCTGAGGGTGCCGAGTCAAGGGAAGTGTACCAGTTCTGGCCATGTGTGCCAAGTTCCATTCAGAACCTGAGGGTTCGCTGTGTATGTGCTCTGTACCTCAGTAATCTGCATTACCAGTGGGAGTAGCCCTGTGGGGATCCATCTTCGCTTTGTATTATTCTCTATGTATGTGAAAAAGCGCCACATTCTAGAATCCCAATCTAGTTTGGACAGTACTGTTATTGCTTCCACTGTCTCTGGATTTACTTGGATGCCCCGACCAGAAGTAAAAACCAAGCATAATTCTGAGCAAACGTTTTCTCCCAGGGACCCAGGTTGATGGCCATGATAAATGCTCCCCCCAGGAGTGAGCCAGTTAGTTGCCACACTTAGTTTGCTTGTCTGAGGATGGCAAGCTACGAAGTAGAAGTAATGGTAATCAGAACTGTTTGTAGTGACTTCCCCATCCCTCTCGTTGGTGCCATGTGTGAGAGGAGCAGCCCTGCTAGTCGAACAAGGGGGGCAGGTGGGAGAAGGTTACAAAATGGAGGCATCGCTGAGGATTTATTTGAATTTGGGAGAGAACAAGAGATGTTTGCTCAGGTTGTGGCTAGCGTTTTGTCAGTCTGGCAGTAGGCAGCCCAAACAATGGAAGTTTTGCTCAAAAGGGATTTGCCAGAGAAGTGCCATCCATATGTGCCGCTGTGTGCCTATTCATGTGCTGCTGTGATTATGCCAACATTTACCAAAGAGCTGTAAAGCCAGAGTGTGTGTGCCCCTTGTCCTGCATCAAAAAGAACGCTTCCCAGCTTTACTTTTCAAGTTGTGACAAGAAAAAGTATGGAGAACAGTGGGAAACAAAGAGACATTTGTGCCCTGAAAATTTCAAATGCTTGCTGTGTGGACTGGGGGAGTTGCTAGAGGAATTGCCGTTAAAAATGGCGCTCCCGCTGTGGATTTACAGTTGAAAAGCAAAAAGTTGTTTTGCAGTTTAAATTTTGCCTGCTTGACGATTGCCGTGGAGGAGAAGAGCACAAGTAGAGAGAGAGAGGCTCATTTGCATGGCGTTAAGTAATTGGTGAGACTGCAATCAGTCCTGTCCTCAAGCCAGCTTCAGAGTGCTGCCCAGTGTTCAAGAGGGAGAGAGCGAGTGGTGTGAGAGCTGGCTAGATATGAGTAGCATCACAGTGACTGTAAACGTTCTAAAAGTTAAAACATCAAACTTTTCTGTACTAAATCAGGCTCAACCCGTATTACGATCGACTGGGGAGAAAGCATGGTGTTCGTAGGGACAGCTGGCAAGACCACTAGCCCGTTTCAACCCAGAGGCCTCCATGATTGGTTATAGGCCAAGAATTTCCATCGAAAAGCCAGCTACTGATTCAGTGAGTACCATTCGGCAAAACTGGGCTCAAACTGTGTGTGATTTTTTTTAAAGCCAGCTGGATCTGTGTGTAAACAGTGTGATTGTTTTTGCCAAGGACTGTGTAAAGTAAATCAAACCTGAGCAAGAATTCTGAGCATTAGACTGTGAGCATGTATTATGGATTCAGTAACAGTGTAATTTTCTGAGCAAAAAGAAGAGACTGAGTTGTATGAGAGGCTGCAACAAACAGGCAATCCTGTTCACAAAATACTGTGGGGCTTTAGTGACTTTAAGCAAGTAAAAGTGATTGAAAGCTAATGTAAAGTCCTAGAAAATCATATAGATGTGCTGAGGAAGCAAAACAGTACAATCTGTGCAGTTTGAATAAAATTTATCAGTATGCAGTAAATCGGATGAGCAGTGGCTTGAGTCAGATGCAGAATGTTGATGTGCCAGGAGTGCTGCCACCGCTATTACGGGGTGGGATAGTAATGTAAACACAGCAGCAGGGAGCCATTTTGTGAGACTGTTCAAAGTAAAGTGAACTCAGTGATAACAGTGAACTTTCGTGCGTTTTTCTACAGTCATGGCTTCGGGATCATCCTGCTACCCAGATCATGCCCGGTCTATGATAGTGGAAGAGGTTACCAAGCTGAAAGAAATATAGAAATGTTTCTACAGTGGAAGTTTGCCCCCTCATGTTGCGATTCCCAGATACCCTGTGAGAGTATGCATAATGTGCCACAAGGCTGGAAGGGACGTTTTCATGGTTCCTCACTGTTCAGGGTGCTTAGAGAAGCAAGGCCTAACTAGTACACCCAAGATTCGTTCGGCTCCCACGTGGACAAAGCTTCAAGATCCTGCAAGTAGCAGCACACAGCACCAGGTGGAACCTGTTGTGGGGGGGGGGGCAGCAGAGTGTGGCACAAAGGAAGAGGGTGTAGATGTACTGGCAGAGCAGAGTCCTCGTGATGTCTCCACCCCTGTGTTGCAGATGGACAATGCGGAGGGAGAATCAATGGATCCATGGAGAGAAGGTCCAAGTCCTAGCCTCACTGGAGAAGATGAGGTTCAAGAAACCCTAGATTAGGAGGTGTCTACCTTCACGCCCAGTGAAGAGTGGACAGCCTCGGGTGTGAGGATGACTGCTCACTCCTGGGCCCAGGTCCTAAGTGAGGAAGAAGAGGAGGGAGGAGCTATGTATCCTTATGATAAAGATGCTAGTCCACAGCCTCGGGTTCTTGCCTCGGAGGATCAGAGGAAGAAGTTGGTGACTCCACAGCCCTGCCTCCAGAAGGAGGGGTCAGGGACCCGTTCTACATAGCTTTGAGTATGTGACACTGGCAGAACCAGGACTGGCCGCCTCCAAGCCAGGCCGGTGGTCATGAACTGCCCAAGAGTAGTAAGGAGGAAAGACTGGTTCGTAGGAAGGCAGATCTATGGAATCTGGTTCGTAGTAAGAGATCTATGGAATGTCCTTTCCTACCTTTCCTCGGAGAGTCTGGGAGGAGATAGAGAAAAACAGGAGAGCCTGGTTAGTGGAAGGGGCAATTAAAGACCTACATCCAGGTGCAAATCGTTTTGTCAGAAGCCAAGTGATGAGACAAACTGCAGTATTGGAGAGTGGGCAGGACAATGTTCATAGACACTGTACGTACTGTGGACAGAAAGGGCAACGAGACTTTCTATAATGTGAATTATGAGCATCCAGGTGGGGTAATAATTCTTGCACCTGACCCACTGTGGTACTACCCTCAATGTAACCAGCTTCCTGTGAATGTGCCCATGCCTACCACGTGGAAAGCAGAGCAGTGGTAGCCAGTGCTGCCATCCAGCCATTGCCATACCCATGTTGTTCCGCCAGTCTGGTATTCCAGGATCCAAAGGTGCATCCAGATTCATCAACCTTACAGTGTGCCTTCCAGTTCCATCGCCTGGCCTTCGAGATGACATCATCCAGAAATGACCTCATCCCAGCTGTTTCCTGATTCACCGCCTGGGATTTCAGATGACTTCAGTCCAGCTGTTCCTTTCCTGTTCCAAGGTTCCATCTACTAGATGACATCAGCTCGAGAAGACATCATCCCAGCAGTTTCCAGACGTCCATTCTGTCATTTCCGGAAGATTTCCGCCCAGCTGTATCCAAAAAAATGCTGCCAGGGATAGTCTTTGATTGGAGATCCAGGTGTTGTCCCATTTTTCCTTTCTTCAAGGGACTGGTAAGTCCAGACTTTTCTTACTTTATTGACATTGCAATACACATCCTACACCTGGCAGACTACAGACTGTTGAACTGTCCACAAAGACTCTCCCCCTTGGGACTACAGTACGACAAGAATTGTACTTCCCTGGGTTTCGACCCAGGAGAGACTCTTCCATGGACCTTGCCTTCGGGCACTGTTTGTCACTAGTTGGGACATTTCATGCATTCCATCCCCAAAAGGTATATTGTACATAATGTTGATATTTTCTACTTTTTCAAGAAAAAAATATATATATTTTTGGGAGATTCTACCGTGTTTTGATGGTAAGGGCTATGGTCGTGTACTGTGTTTGCAGATTTTGGGTGTGTTTTGTCTTTTCTCTTTCAGGTGGATACTGATGAAGGCAGAAGACAAGAAAAGGATTGAAGGGCGTCATCAGAGTTCCTCATGTGCTTTAAAGTGTTGTTTTTGAAGTACTGTGTAGTTGTTAACATGTTAACCTTTTCCTTTCACAGGTGTAGTTGTGGGGGAGTGTGGGAGTGTAATGCTTGTGTATAGTGTTGGCTCCGGGTTTGGTTTCCAGGTGTCCAGGGATGGGGGGAGGTTCCCCTGTTTTGGTAGGTTTGTTTGGTCAGATAGGTTTCCCATAGAGGGCTAGGGGGACAGACAGGCTGTGGTCCTGACCAGCCATAGGGGCCACAGTGCTGGTTTATCAGGGCTATGCTGTGGAAAGTTCTTCCAGGGCCACTGGTTACAATAGTAAGATCATAGTGTAGGAGCTGATGCGTCAGCCAATGGCCTCTGAGCCCTTAGCGTTGTCTGCCTGTGCCGGGCACATGGTAGGGGAGAAGGTAACGCTACCTCCCCGTAGTCAGCACATAGGGTAGGATGGCCTGGTGCTGGGTAGGTGATGACTGGGGACAGTCATTTTCCTGGCCGAGGGCAGGTGAAACCCCTTTGTTCCCAGGGGTTACTAGAATCCCACTTAGAATCAGTGACAGGCAGGGAGAGGCAGCAAGTGAAATGCCAGTTAAATGAGTTTCACACTCTCTCACACTCCATTTTCAGTTTCAGCTGAGCTAAAGTGATGATGTCAACTTAGAATTTTCGCAGCAGCATGTGCCACAATGGAATGCTAGCTGCAGGGGTTAGCAGTAGAATGTTGGGTTAGAGTGAGCAGTTCAAGAGAGAATCTGTAGAGTGAGCAGACCTGCAGTACGCAGCTCCTCTATTTTAGCTCTGACAGAAAGCTACCTCTGGAGATTGGGTAGTGTGTTCTCACCTTAGAAGAGGAACACAGAAAACCAGTGAGTGAAGTGGTAGAGACCGTTCCTAGAGGGTTTTCCAGTGCCCCATCCCTGGGGGGATGGGGGAATTCCAGGAGTCAGGGGCAATCCCCTGGTCCAGCTTGGATTGTGGTGAAGTTGCCTGAGATTTCGTTTGTTCTGTGAGTACCCGAGACTTTTGTGTGGAAAGAGCACTGGGGCACCTGCATTCCTGTGGTGAGTTTTTTTCTGACGAAGGGACTCAGTCACTAAGACTGTTTCTGTTAAAAGTGTCTGCCTACTATTGGGTCCGGAGAGGGACTAGCCAAGTACAGAACTGTCAAGACTGTTTCTGTTGAAAGTGCCTGCCTACTATTGGGTGCGGAGAGAGACTTGCCAAGTACAGAACTTTTAGTTTGTGTCTGATTTAAAAGCATCTGCTAAAGTAGGGGTCTAGTGTAATGACATTGCCAATTACAGAACTTTTAATTTGACACCTCAGAGGTGTGAGAAGTAGAATGTTAAATGTGAAATACATTTCGAGATAGCATCCACAAGAGTTTTCTGAGAAAGGCGTTATTAACCAGATGAATGGTAGAGTACAAATTTGGAAGCAAAAGGTGGGAGACCCTCCCATCTGGAGTAACCATGTTTACCTCTCTGGGTTCAGTTTGGGCACCTTTGTTTTCTCTCAGTACACCTGGCCAGTGCCTGAAGAAAATACCTAGATATGGGATTTTGGATTTTCTATGAGCCGGAGTATGCTCTTTGGTGGCTGAGGGAGCCACCAAGAATTCCTCATGAAATATAGGAAAGTCTCCTAGTACTGGCTGAGGGTGCCAAGTCAAGGGAAGTGTACCAGTTCTGGCCATGTGTGCCAAGTTCCATTCAGAACCTGAGGGTTTGCTCTGTGTGTGTGTGTGTGTGTGTGTGTGTGTGTGTGTGTGTGTACACCTCAGTAATCTGCATTACTAGTAGGAGTAGCCCTGTGGGGGTCCATCTTTGCTTTGTATTATTCTTTGTGTATGTGAATAAAAGCCACACTCTAGAATCCCAACCTGGTTTGGACTGTACTGTTATTGCTTCCACTGTGTCTGGATTTACTTGGGTGCTCCTGACCAGAAGTACAAACCTAGCACAATTCTGAGCAAACGTTTTCTCCCAGGGACCCAGGCTGATGGCCATGACAAATGGTCCCCCCAGGTGTGAGCCAGTTGGTTGCCACACTTGGTTTGCCTGTCTGAGGATGGCAGGCTATGAAGTAGAAGTAATGGTAATCAGAACTGTTCATAGTGACTATCCCTATCCCTCTCGATGGTGCCATATGGGAGAAGTGCAGCCCTGCTAGTTGAACAAGGGGGGACCGTTGGGGGGAGGTTACATAAGTATGAGCAAGGCAGCCATATACCCTTTTTTCCCCATTGCATCCATCTTCCAAGAATCCTTGTCTGGTGGATAGGTAGCTAAGGGAATTCTGGCTTTGTCGCAGGCAGCAGCCTGCACAACTTCTTCAGGGTCAGGGTGGCTGAACAGAAATCAGCTGTTGTTCTATCAAGCTGATATTTCTTATCAGCTTTTTTGTCAACTCCTGGAATAGAATTAAGAGTTTGGAATATTTGTAATGCTGCCTTTTTCAAGGACTTATGCATAGGCAGTAATAAGTGTTTTGTGGGGGTTAGCACCATCAAATCTAAACATTCTGCTTCCTCCACATCCTCCTCTATCTCCTGCAGAGTGAGGCTGGGTGTTTCCACCATGTTTTTAACAAAAGAATAATGTGAGGTATAATCCTCGGGACCCCTGGGAGGGGACCAAACTCCTGTTCTGGAGAAACCTCTGGATCGATCGGTTCCTCCTCAAAATCATCATCATCCTCCTCCTCAGGAAAGGAGGCCTGCGGTTCCTGAGAAGGTATAACCGGCACAGGAACTGGGGCAGTCAGTAGTGGAACCAGTACTGCAGCTTGCAGTGCTTGCAAGACCTGTAAGGCCTTGGCAATGTCCTCAGCTGACGGCATACCAGTTTTGTCTTCAGTGCTCAGCAAACTTGACACTGGTCCTTGAGGTTCATTCTTAATAGGCCTTTTTGCACCCATCACTGCCTGCTGTACCAAAAGATGGGATGGACCTCGCTTACTACAAGGAGGAGAAGAAATGCCTTCCTTTGGATATCTAGGGCTTTGTCTGATAAGTTACCAGCATACATTTCGAGCTTATTTGAGCGTGTCAAGGGGTCATACAGCTTGAGACACTTCTCCTTAATCTGCTTTCATATACCTAGAGTAAGATCCTCTCAAGGCTTGGCTGCAATTAGTTTCTCCCTTCCTTCCATTTGGAATACTATGCAAAGATCACTAAAGTTCTCAACAATCCCCGGTCCCTTCACCTTCAAAGCACTGATTACAGAGTACCTGAAAGAAACCTGCAACCGTTATAGGTGACCAGTGCATCCTTATTCACTTGGTGACTCCAAAGAATCCCCTGACACTCTTGTAACACGCAGCATCCACCTTCACTTTTAGTGGGGCTCCAGCATTTTTTTGCAACCTCTTTTCCCAACCCCTCCAGCCAACATCACCCTACCTACCCCTGTCCGCTATACCTCCACCCTCCCTACCCCTTCTTACCATCCTAACCTTAAATTTACTATGCTTGTTGTTTAGTGTGCTATAACTAGCCCTTAACTATGTTAGCCCTCGATGTACAGATCTGTATTAGCTCCTCATAAGTATAGTGTTTATTTTCCTGTCTTGTACTTGTCTGATTCATTTTTCATGTCAAGGACCACCTTGAAAATGAGCTTGCTCAGTGGTGTTATGCCTGGTTAAATAAAGTTTGATTGATTGATTGTCAGCTGGGAGCTCCTTATCCTTCTTGGCCAGAGGCGCAGCAACATGCTTTTCCTTATATTTTTTCTTAAATGGAACAGGTTCAGTCCCAGAGTCCACTGTCCTTTTTGATTTACCCTGCTCAACTTTATCTGATTCTTTACCAGGATCCTTAGCTTTACCACCATTATTTCTTGTACCAGAGGTGGAGGAGCCACTTTCATAAGTATTAGTAGAAGCAGAGGCAATTTCTTCCAAAATTTTGGACCTTTTCTTGAGAGTTTTAGGACAAAACATTTCACAAATATCACAATTTGCAAAAATATGGCTAGTGCCCAGGCAAAAAAAAAAAAAAGTGACTGTCTGTCTGCTTTAGCTATGATCTGACAAGACTCACAATTTAAAACCAGTGGGTCCTGTGTGTTTTTTAGGCTTAACAACAGGAGCCTCTGACATTGAACAGGAATCGCTAAAGAAAATGTATCAAATTATCGGTTCCTTAGAACCGAATATTTCAGATATAAAATAACCGCTAATGGTTCTGGGAACTGGGTGCTACTCGGTTCCTGACAAAAAAGGAACTAAGAAACCAACAAATTTAAATGAAATTTAAACAAGTATATGCAGTTAAGGAACCAACCACAAAAACTAACAAATAAAGCAAAATTGAGGTAAAAACCTCACTAGAAATAGCGGAACCTTCGATTACAAGGAACCATGAAGGAACCGCTAATCACAAAAAATATTCACACAAATTACAAAATAAATTAAAACTAAGGCAGCAATTTGAGACATATACTAAAAACACTTCTTATCGACCAGATAAACAGATTTTGAAGAGGTTGAAGGAGAGCTCTCCAAGACGTCTTCACTAGGTAAGTGGAGTAAAGAATCTGAAGCACTCTGAGTGCAGCAGTTTGAAATTCGCATGAGCCAACTGAGAGTTTCATCATTTGCATATCATTCCATCTCTCTGGGCAGTCCAACACAGGAAGCTGACTACATCAGTTTAATCATAATTAGTGATTCCTGGGGTTAGAATGGTGGGAAGGCATACAGGAATTTTCCCGTCCAATCCAGGGCTAGGACAACCTCTGGGACTGTGCCCCTTGCTTGTGCCCTGCAATAAAACCTGGGGAGCGGACTGTTCTCCCAGGAGGCAAACAGATCTATTGCTGGAGAACCCCATCTTCTGAAGACTGAAGCCAGCACTTGTTGGTTATTAAGATCCACTCATGGTTTCCCAGACTTATTTTGCTTAGGGAGTCTACCTGCACATGATCCTTGCCTGGCAACGTACTGCAGAAAACTTTGTGTCCAGGGACTATGCCAGATCCGAGATCCTCCTAGCTTCTGTGCAGTTTTGAGGTTCTTGTTCCTCCCTGAGGGTTTGAGGAGCACACTTAATTTTCTAACACTTCTGGTTTTTTTTTTTAGACAGATTTAGTAGTAGGGTTTGTCTTAGTGTAGATCGGGATATAAAGTGAGGCAGTGGTAGGATTGTGAGTTTTTGTTTTCAGTTAGTGTTGGGGTGTACTGGAGACCCTTCCCCCTCACTCGCTAGTTATATGGTATCCACATGTGGGAATAAAGTAAGGTGTTTGCTTACTTAAGTTCAGCACAAAGTTCTGTTTTGTGGGACAGCACTGAGTTCAATACCACAATTTCTCATCTGGAGGGAGCACCCAGCGCTAAAGAACAAGTCTGCATCACAGCTCCATGACCTCTCGAAGCCATGGTGGAGTGAGTGGAGCTGCTTCAGAGTAACAGCCACGGAGCTCTGGACTGAAACAATGTTTCGACTGTAACTTTACATAGTTAGTCCGAGATTGCTGTGGGACTGATTGTGGGAATTTGAATCATAACTCTGTCTCAGTCATTAAGTAGCCTCCCCCAGCCCAATCACACTGTGTGAAGAAGCCATTGGTACTGTTGGGGACATGACAGTGCAGTTGGAGGAGGCAGGTGTGAGAATCCCTCCGATTGCATAGAGCACAGGAATGCCAGGAGAAGAGGCCGTCCTGTGCTCAGGTCTCTGTGGGATGGAACAATAAGTACTGGAAGCGAGTAAGCAAAGAGTATATGCCTCGTTTTTTCTTCCTTTTGCCTGATTGTTTGTGTCATCTTTACCTTTAGGACTGCAATCTTCCACCCCAATTTCCCCTACCAGTGGACTGGGTTCATCAGAGTCCGGGCCCCTTGCTGTGGCAGGAGTAGAGCCTGGGGTTACTGTTATGTTGTAACGTAGACCCCATGAGTGAGATCAGAAGGGTAACCCTGTCATCTTTTCATCTGTGTTAAAGACTTTTTCATAGACTTTAAGAGCTATTTAGCTCTAGTGACTGGCTTTCATTTGGTTTTGTATGCGGAACACTTGATACCATCTACTCGTTAAAATCTGGGAAGGGTCTATTTACACTTGTTTTTATTATTTTATACACAGTGTTCAATTGCTGGGGGGTGATGACTTGGTGTGCAAGTGTTTAGACAGTGGTATAGTGAAGGTTAGGGCAATTATATGTAGTAATTTGTATGGATGTTTAATTGACAGTGTGCTGGATTATGTGGCGTTTGTGTGCATGCGTGTGATGGGTGGTTAGGGTTTTTATACTAAAGCTAGCCTTTTACTGTAGCAGTGACAGGGATGTGTAGAGAGCAACAGGCCCCAGACTCAGCTACTCCCTATCCCTACTCTATGATCTGCACCCCTTCTGTAACCTCCCCCTGCCAAGTGTGGCTTAACAGAGAAGCAGGGAAGTGGAAACTGGGAATGGGGGTGGGGTGGGGGACATGGGGAAGGGCTGACAGGGAGTACCATTAGGACTGTGAGGATTAACACTGGCCCGGTGGCGCTGAGGGTTGAGGCGCTGGAAGCCACACCTTGCGCTACGCTAGCGACCAGGTTTCGGGAACAAGCTCGGGTCAGTGGGGGTCGGCAGGGGGAGGGAGGATTGAGCGTCCCAATGGATGTTCTCCTCCCTCTGGGGTGGGATACCAGGGGTGCAGTACACACCCAACGCCTTGAGAGAGTGCTGGTGGAAACATGGGCTCTTAAGGGGTTGGCGGCTCCGTCTAACGTAGTCGTGGAGAGGGACATCAGCAGGCGCTTGAGGGACGGTGCGTCAGCATCTCCTCTCTGGACGCCAGCCCTGTGCTGGTGTCTCAGGGGCTGGGACAGGGGAAACCACAGAAAAACGGAAAATACCCCTCAGTAGTCCTAGATGATGACCGCTCCGGGCCATCCAAGACCACTGATTCCAGACAGACCCAGTTGTGCAGGAGAAGTAAGAGGTGAGGCACTCTAGGGGCAGATCCGGAGTAGGAGGCGGAGATGGTGATGAGCAGCCCGAAGGAGTGGGCACCAAGGGTAGACAGGAAGAGATAAACAGAAAGTATAAAAAAAAAAACAACAAAGGACTGTGAGGACTAGGAGGTGCCCTGGGGTGAAATGGGAACTTGGGAGAGGCCAGACGTGTTTGGCTCCAATACCAGGGGATCTTACGAGACCAAAGTGGGCAGGTAGCTGAAGGGCCTGTCATCTCTACCTGTCCTCTTTGGGCAGTACAGTGCAGTGCCAGATCGATGAGGAATAAGATCGCTATTTTAGTGCTCTATTTCCAATTCTTCAGTCAATCTGGCTTGCATCACAAGAGATCTGACTTGATGATAACGTTGGCCCAGTATTGGAGTCAACCATCCCAGCTGGGTTCTGTGCAGTGCACTACATGAAGAAGGACCAAAGGGGGTAGGAGCGGCTCTGTTTCAGATGCTAATTGAACTCAGTGGTGCACTCAGTGAGGGACTGTATGAATGCGTGGATGCACATGGGGGTCCAGGTGCAGGTTGCATAATTCTACTTGCATACTGGCCACCAGGGCATAAAGGGGATTTTCTGCAGAAAATCGTGGACTTGTCACCGACAGAGTGTTGGAATCACCTAGGTGGCTTATTCTGTGCAGTTATGATGCTTGGGTGGACAACAAAGTCTCTCATCTTGGGCAAGATTTTCCTCCAGGGTATGGAATCCCTGGGCCTCAAAGAAGGCGTTACTTCTGTGACCCACCAACATGGCCCTGCCTTGGACCTGGTATCTCTCTGGGGCTCTAGGTCACTGAGCCCCCCCCCCCAAATTATTTAACCAGGTGAGACACACTAAGCTGAAAGCTTGTTTACAGGTGCAACCTGGGAGCACGAGGAAGTTAAGTGACTTGCTCATGGTCACACAGTATGCAAGTGGGGGCTGTGGGATTCAAACCCAGGTCTCCAGATTTGCAGCTCAGAGCCTTAAACCACTGCGCCATACTGCTTCCTAAGAGCTTGAGGCTGATCTGCTCAGTTGGTCGGATTACTTTGCTATCAGGTTCCCCCCCTCCCCTTTGCAGTCCACCCCTGTAGAGATGCTCCAGTACCAACCTTTACATGGGCTACAACCAGAGGGACTCTTGGCAGTACTGGATACATTGGGTATGATGGCGGCATGCCTATGGGTTCAGAGGAAGCCATGGTGACCTGGAACAGGGCCACAGGGGCAGCCTTTGACCTTGTGGCACCTACTCATGTATGACCGTTGGCTTCAAGTCTCTGTATGACGGTGAGCTAAGGGAGATGAAGGTAAAGGTCAGAGAATGGAGCATTGTTGGGGGTGATCCAGGGCTCCAGAGGACAAACTGGCTTTGACTACTCACTATGGTGAGTCCCAAAAGGCAATCATCTGGAAAAAGGCAGAGTTTCTTTCTATGGAGATTGCTGCTGGAAGGAATCGACTAACAGCCTTTCCAGACTGTGGAGAGATTTCTTCATTTGGCCTGTCTGGAGCCTGTGAAGGAATTTTCACTTGCTAGATGTGAGGAGTTTGCTTGATTCTTCTCGGACAGGGTGCCATCCATCTGGGCAAGGATCTCACCAAGTGAGCTGTCCCAGTCCAGCAGGGTCAAGCCTTCAAGTCACAGAAGCATTCAGTTTTCATTGGAACAGTTTGGACTGGTGATAATGGAAGAGGTAAGTGAGGTGATCTTGAAGCCGAGGCCATGTTGTGAATTGGATCCAGGTACAATGTGGCTACTAGTGAGTTATGTTGGGGAGCTGGGCCCGGTGTTCACAGAGATAATTTAGTGCTCCCTATCAGTGGGGGGCATCATAGCTGCACTGAAAGATACACTGGTGAAGCACATCCTGAAGAAGCCAACTCCGGATCCAGATGTCTTGACGAACTACTGACTAGTCTCTAACATGTCTCTTTTGAATAAGGTTATTGAGAAGGTGGTTGCACTTCGGCTCGAGGCACACCTCACTTCTTTTGACATCTATGGGCCTCTCTAGCCTTGTTTTAGGTCCAAGCATAGCACAGAAACTGCACTGGTCAAGGTGCACAATGACATGCTCAGGGCGAGAGATGGAGAAAGTACAGTTACGTAAGAACTTACCGTAACAGTAGATCTTCTAGAGTATCTCTTGCAGCAGGCCATAACACATGGGATATCAGTCACAGGCAACACATCCTCCTGGTGACTTCTCAGCAGTCACCCCAGGGAGCTCCCCTTCCTGTCACCTGGCGTGCTCTTGCAGGGAGCTCCTTCCTGTCACCTGGCGTGCTCTTGCACACACACACGCATATATATATATATACACAAATACATATATATATATATATATATATATATATATATATATATATACACACGTACACACACATACACACACACACTGTATACACACACACACACACATATATATATATATATATATATATATATATATATATATATATATATATATATATACACACACACACACACACACACACACACACACATACTACACACACACACACACACACACACACACACACACACACACTCATTTATTTATGACTTTGATAACCGGTGAGTGCACTGATCCCAGGGACCGTTTTCAGGCACGACCCGGCCCGTAACACATGGCACAGGGTGACAGTGGAGTACAAGGTAACAGTAATACACATAAAACAGATTTGATACAAGCAACAATAGTAGACACAATATACAGGTTCGATGCATAGGTCCATTTGAGAACAGTGAATACAAGGTTTCAATATCGGACATGAGGAGACTTGGTACAAACAGACAAATCATAGGCACAGTGTACAATGTGAGACTGCATCGTCCAGTGAGCAAGTAATACACAGAATACTCAGTAAAAAATATATATATATATATACACACAATATGTACAGTACAGGCAAGGAAGTCAAATATTACTGTGAAAAATACAATACAGCAGTTGTAGGCAAGAGAGTTGACTAGTGTGGGTAGTTCGGTAACCCCTGGGCTGGGGAGTTGACTAGTGTGGGTTGGTGTGAGACCCCTGGGAGCATCGGCAGGATGAGTTTGCCAGGAACCAGACTTTTAGGTGGGACTTGAAACTGGAGTGTGTGTCAATGAATGGAGTTCAGCCGGTGGTTTGTTCCACTGCAAGGGGGCAGCTGCAGACCAAGCTCTGCTACCCATGTTGGTGGATACCCTAGGAACAGCTAGAGGGGGAGTACCATTTGAGCGGAGGTTGTGGAGGAGTGTTCGGGTTTTCAGAAGGGCAGTTAGGGGGGATTCTGGAGCCATGCAGATGACATTGTCCACCATGCAACAGAGGGCTATGTCAAAGCGACCTTGCAGCGGTAGCCATCCAAGGGTATTATAGAGGGTACAGTGGTGGGTGGAGAACGGGCCAATAAAGCAAAGCGACAGGCGCTGTTGTAGGCAGCAGAGAGTTTAGCCATGGCAGTAGCCGAGATCCTGGCATAAATAGGGGAGCAGTAGTCAAGAATAGGGAGAAGATTACCCTGGACAATGGCTAGTCTAGCTTCAGGGGTAAGGTATTGCCTGAATCTATAGGCGGCACCTAACTTTTGATGGAACCTTCTGACAAGGTAATTTGCATGCTCAGTGAAGATGAGGGAGGGGTTGAGTAGTACTCCTAAATATTTGTAGGTGTTGACGTCTTCCAGGGCTGTACCATCTGGGGTGCGAATGCATAAGGGGGTGTGGCTTTTAGTTTTGGCCAGGAAGGGCTTAGATCCAAAAAGCATGGATTTAGTTTTTTTGGCATTAATTAAGAGGAGGTTTTTTGAGAACCAGCTGTGGGCTGCAGCATAGTTGTATGAGAGAACTGAGGAGATTACGGCCGTGGATTTGTCACTGTGGAAGAGGAAAAGGTAATCGGCATACAGGAGAGTGTTACAGTTGAGGCAGTTAAAGGAAAGTGTATTAATGAATAAGGAGAAAAGGAGGGAACCCAGGATTGAGCCTTGAGGGACCTCCACAGAGACAGGAAGGGTGGGGAAGCAGGTTTGACCAATACACATGAATTGTGAGCGATCAGTAAGGTAGCTAGTGAACCAGCATGTGACTTTCTGAGAACAACCAAGGAGGCTAAGCTTAGAGGTAAGGAGAGCATGGTTAACCATGTTAAAAGCCTTTGAGAGGTCAATGAAGACAGCCCCAGTGGCTTCACCATAATCCATGTAAGAGAGGATGTGGTCAGTCAGTAGAGTGAGGGCAATGGCGGTGGAATGATTCTTGCGAAAGTCACGCTGTTGGTTGCATAAAAGGGTGTATTTGCTTATGTACTCAGTGAGCTGATTGTGGACTGCTCTCTCGAGTAGTTTACTGAGATGAGGGAGGATGGATATCGGACAGTAATTGTCAGAGGATTTGGGGTCACTGGATTTAAGAATGGGGATAACCTTAGCTATCTTCCATGGGTCAGGCATGGAGGAGGTGGAAAGGGAAAGGTTAAAGATGAAGGTGAGTGGCTTGGCAAACGCCGAAGAGATCAGCTTAAGAAAGACTGGAGATAGGCCATCAGATCTGGAGGAGCCGTGGTTAGGCAGATGTTTGAGTAGCTTCACTGTACCATGTATGGAGAGGGCTTTAAAATAGAATGGGGGTATTTGCGGGGCGAGTGGCAGAGCTGTAGGAGGATGGCAGTGTATCAGGTATTAGGGCCAGGCCTTGAGGTTGGGCAGTTGGCAGCTTATTTAGGTACATGGATAAGTTGGTGAACTTACAGTTGAAGACACTGGCCACATTGTGAGGATCGGTCAGCAGCCCATCCTGGGAGTTGAGATGTGGTGCAGTGTAGCTGGAGCGGGGGTTTAGGAGGGAGCTGATAGAGTCCCAGAATTTTCTAGGGTCTCCAAGGTTGGCCTTTTGCAGGTTACAGAAGTAGGTCAGTTTCAAAAATGTGGCCTGTTTACATTTGTTCTTCATGTGCCTGTAAGCATCCCAGAGGGCAGGAGAGGGGGTTGCTTTGAAAGTGAACCAGGTGCGGTCTCTGGCCTTCATAAGGGTTAGGAGGTCTTTAGAGACCCAACGCGAGCACCCGCCTCTGACCCGTCTGGTAGTGACAGGGAAAAAGAGGTCCTGGAGTGTTACTAGAGTCTGGGTAAATGTGGAAACTGCCATGGCTACACTGGAAAGGGAAAAAAATCGTGGACCAGTCCAAGGACTGGGCCTTCTCGAGGAGATTTGTGGAGACTGGGCAGCTGAAATTTCTGAGAGATAGGTATTTGGGTGGGTGAGGGGGCGCGCTTTAGTTTGGAAGACCAGAGGGGATAGGTTGGTAAGTGATCACTTATAGAGTCAGCCATGGTGCCAGCATGGAATGCTCGGTACTCCCTGTTTATGAGGATCCAGTCTAGTAGAGTCTGGTTGGCTGAGTGTGGATTAAGTCTGGTGGGGAGAGTGATCACCTGCACCAGGCTGTGCTGCTTTAACAGCGATACATAGTCAGGCTGGTGGCTCAGCCAGTTTAGATTAAAGTCGCCGAGAAGGATAGATTCCCTATGGGGAGTTAGAGACCTCAGTCTGTGGAGGAGGCTGGTGAGTCCAGTGCTTGCGTTCGTGGGGGGGTTGTAGCACCAGCCAATGTAGAGTTTCTTGCAGGATCCCAGGGTCAATTCGGAGAGTAGCCATTCACTAGGTGAGGGAGGGTCGGAGTGTAGGACAATGCTAGCTGAGAGGGGTTCCCTTAGGAACAGGGCCACACCGTCACCTTTTTTTCCTGCCTGGCCTGTTGAGGCATAGGTAAGGGTAGCCAGGTATATTGAAGGTGTTTTTGGTGTACTGTGGCTTTAGCCATGTTTCAGTGAGTCCTAGAATATGGGGCTTGTGTAGCTCAATCCAAGCCTCAAGGTCAGTGAATTTGGATGGAAGGCTGCAGATATTGATATATGCGATTTTAAGACCGGGGGGTTTGTCCAGATGCTGGAGGAGGGGGTGATATGGGAGTTTGTTGAGCCAGGGTTGCATTCAATATCCCCAGCAAGGGAGAGTAGTGATAGTAGGAGAATGTATGGGCAGGAGGGAAAAGAAGGAGACCAGGAGAGGTTAGCCAGGTAGTGGCCAAGGAAGCGGTGTTCTCCTTTAGTGAGTAGGATGAGAGAGATGTATCCCAAGGTGGACTTATCCCTAGTGGTGAGTGAAGAGGGTTGAAACAGTGGAGAGGGGGAGAATGAGAGGAAGGAGAGGCGCTGTTGATCGCAGGCCAGCAATGTAGCACAGAAGTTGATCAATCCCAGCGCAGTAGTTAGGGAGATGGCCCATAATATAGGTACTGCCAGCTTCACCTTTCCGAGGGAGAGCGGGGGACAATGGGAAGTGGTAGGAGGGAATTAGCTTGGTCTGCCTATGAAGGGGGAGAGAAGGGAGTGGTGAGGCAAGGGGCAGTTAGAAATGTAGTTCTGTGGGGCAGGAACACACTCTAGAAGGTGTTCTGTAGCTTTAAATTTGTGTATGGCAAGATGGTCAACGGGAGAAAGGTGCACAGAAGGGGGAGTGGTTTAGGTGTATTTAAGAAGTCGTGGGGGGGGGGTGCTAGAGAGCCACGTTTGGAATAGGAGGTATCTTCCCGATGCTCTGTTACGCTAAATATTAAAAAAATATTTAGACTGGCCCGTCGGCGCAGTGGTTGGATTTTCGCATGTGATGCCAGCGACCCGGGTTCGGGAACGGACCTGGGGGCACTGGAGGGCTGGCCGGGGGAGATGGATAGAGCGTCCCATGGACTGCTCTCCTTCTCCGGTGGAGGGTGGGGAAAGTGCCCGGAGCACTGGTGATCCCTGGCGGAGGCCGGGAAGTCGCGCAGCTGCCGGCGCTGGCACATTCAGGAGGCGGGGCAGACACTGGGCGTCATTGCACGACCCTGCCTCTCCAGAAAAACGGAAAAAGAAGACAGCTGCGTGCCACCTTCCATGAAGCCCGCCACGGCTTCAATTAGCTCCTCAGGCCAGCCCTCCGACCTATCCCGATGCCTGCGGCATGCAAGGGGGGAGTGTTGCAGCCCGTGGGGGGGGCAAGCCACGGGGTCTCGGAGGGCTCGCGGCCGATTTGAGGAAGTGGAAGCTCATGGTCCGTGACTAGGCAGATAGTACCGGGCGGCAGGCAGCTCGGGAGGAAAATAAAGAATACAAAATAAATAAATAAATAAATATTTAATTGATAGAGACTAAACAGAAAACAACTTACAGAACTTGCTGATTAAGAAGCTGAGGAGTAGAGCGATATCAGACTTGCTATGGGGAGACAAAAGGTAGCAGCTACTGGTGCAAACCAAAAATTGTTGTCCCAGCTACCATAAATCCACTATGTTGGGCCGAATCAGTCTGCAGGCCCGAGTAGCTCTAAAGATGAACCCGCTTGGGAAAGGGTTCTCAACACCGTCCGAGACATGGATAGGAAGTTAGAGTGTCCTGGAACGCTTTGAGGCACAAGATGTGAAGATCGAGCAGGCTACTAAAATGGCACAGGGGGCGGAGAACTGCACTCAAAAGACCCAGGCAGCGTTTGCACAGTCCATTAAATAGATTAATCATCTAAGAGCCCACATGGAAACTATTGAAAACTCGACAAGAGCAATGAATGTCAGGTTGTGGGGGTCCTGGAGGCTATGGAGGGGGCTGACCTGCTGAGCTACCTAAAGAGATGGCTAATAGACAGTATGCCAGCAGAGTTTCAGGTGGATGCTGAATCCCTTAAACAAGCTTTCAGAATAAACTTTGGTAGGGCTCAAAGCAATAAAGATAATCCACGTACCATAATGTTGATTACCGATGGAACCAGCACTCGAGACCGGATTCTACAATGGGTGAGAATCAACTGCCCAGTAGCAATCGAAGGACAACAAGTTAAGGTATTCCCAGATTGGTCCTTCGCTACAAGATCAAGAAGAAAGTTATTCAACCCTCTCCGATGGCAGTTAAGGAGTCGCACTCTTTATTGGCACCGGCATGTCTACGCCTGACTTATGGAGGGCGAACCTTCCAATTCAACGATCCAGAGGAGGCCGCAAAAAGAGTAACGGCAATTTTGAAGGAATTCAAGAAGAAGCCCTTGGAACCACTAGGCCTATCTTCTGACTCTGAAGCCGATGAGGACTAACTAGTAGTGGCACAGTAACACCGTTTAAGTCTTGAGCACTTCAAATTACGTCCTCTTGAGCAGAGACTGTTAGGCTTGAAACTAAAATCCTAAAAGTAAACCAAGTATTAAAATATGTGCCTGCTTTGATTCTGCTCGGCCAAGTAGGAATTTTTTTGTTGTTGTCTCTAAAAAGCTTAAATAATTGTTAAAGCACCACTGCTGGAATGTTTAGCAGGGGGCGTGGACGAGTGAAGGGGAGATTTATTTTACCTAAGATTATAAGAACATATGTGGAGAAAGTGACCGTATAGGTCTCAGAGTACAATAACCTTAAGAATCTCACCTAGTCTTATTTTTAACTCCACTTGTTTAACGTGGTTAGCCATCCTAAAATTTACCTGTATAACACTAATATAAAGGTACCCCCATATGTGGTATCATGTGACACTGGACAAATAAATAATACTGTTGCTAATATATTTGTACCACAAATAGTGATGGAGCAATGTAACCAAGTTCCAATGTCTCCAACGCTTTTTCAGTGCTTATCTAAAAAATGAATAAAATAAAAATAAAATAACCAAAAAAAAAAAAAGAAGTTTGGGGGGGTGGGAATCAGCTAGGGCTAGTACCTTACAGTATAGAGGATTTCTGAAAAACTGTTTAGGTTCCAGAAATTGAGGGGTCCGTGGCCTGGTCAAGGCTCGCTGGATCCCTTGCAGTATAGAGGATTTCTGAAAAATGTATATACATATATATCAGGGACTAGATATAGATATATATAAGGTGGAAAAGAACTGAGGAGTATCAGGGACTAAATATATATATCTATATCTATCTATCTAGTCCCTGATACTCCTCAGTTCTTTTCCATCTTAATGACCGATGTGAGAAGTAACTCGTAGGTCTCAGAAACCGAGGAGAGGAACAAAAAGGCATCAGCTCGAGGCTTCCACGAGAGGCGGCAGCAAGGTACCCTTCTGAAGCAGGAGCAAGGGGGAAGGCGGGCAGGGCAGCTTTGCCTGCTGCAAGAGATACTCTCGAAGAGCTACTGTTACAGTAAGTTTTTACGCAACTGTACTGTTTTCTTCGAGCCAATCTGTTGCAACAGGCCATAACACATGGGAAGAATCCCAAGAAGTTATAATGCCCACGGGAGGAGGAAGCGAACTGCATCAGATTAGGACACAAGGACGTTGAGGATGGCCCGTCCAAAAGTGGCACGCTTCTTGGAAGCAATGTCTAGACTGTAATGTTTTGTGAATGTATGTACAGTAGACCAGGTGGCGGACTCACAAATTTCTGAAGCTGAGATGCCTCGAAAAACATGCCGGGGAGGTAGCCATGCCTCTAGTGGATTGGGGCTTCACAGACCCTGTGACAGGTTTATCATATTTGTTATGCAGTATATGAACATAATGAAGCTGGCCAACCATGTGGGCAAACACTGCTTTGAAACAAGATTGCCCAGTCACCCTGGGGGGCAAGAAACAAAAAGTTGCTCAGTTTTTCGTAACTGTTCAGTGCAGTGAAGATAAAAGTCTCAATGTTCTTTGCACATCAAGAGTATAAAATAGGGCTTCCTCTGGATTCGCAGGCTCCGCAAAATATATTGGAAACTGAATGGAATGATTTAGATTAAATTCAGAAACCACTTTCAGGAGAAAGGAGGGGTTAGTAAGTAGGAACACCCGATACATGTGAAACTGCAAGTAATATAGCATGCACATAAGTGCCTGTAACTCTGAGATATGTCTACCCGACATAATTGCCACCAAAAAAATAGTCTTCCATGACAGAAATCACAGCTTGCATGTATCAGCATGCTCAAGAGGTCTTTTAGTCAGTTTTTCAAGCACAAAATTCAAATCCCACATCAGAACCGGGTCATAAGCAGGGGGATGCAACTGTAGGACACCTTTCAAGACGGTTCTGATCGGAGTCAACTGGGACAATGGTTTGTTATCCACAGGTAAATGAAAAGCAGAAATAGCAGCTAGGTGTACTTTTATTGCGGAATATTTTAGACCACATAGAAACATAGAATTTGACGGCAGATAAGGACCGCTTGGCCCACCCAGTCTGTCCATTTCCCTACCTGATGGATAAGCTGCAGATCCTAGTTAACCAGCAGCCTACTTCTTCCTACCACCACCCCCTAGAATTGCCTTATGACTGTCCCATGCATGCTTGAATTCCACCACTGTTTTTGACTCCACAACCTCCTCTGGAAGGCTGTTCCATGCATCCACAACCCTCTCTGTGAAAAAATACTTCCTTAAATTACCTCTGAGCCGCCCCCCTTCTATCTTCAAATTGTGCCCCCTTGTTCTTGCACACCTCTTTTTTTGAAAGATGCTACCCTCTTGGACTTTGTTGATTCCCTTGAGGTACTTGAAAGTTTCTATCATGTCCCCCTCTCCTCCTTTCCTCGAGGCTATACATATTAAGCTCCTTAAGTCTCACTTCATGTGTCTTCGGTGCAGACCCTGACCATTTAATTACCCTCCTCTGGACAGCTTCCATCCTGTCTATGTCTTTGAGGAGATTGGGTCTCAGAACTGCCGCATGAGTACTCCAGATGTGGTCTCACCAGCTGTCTGTACAGAGGGATAATAACTTCTTGTTTTCTGCTGGTGATGCCTCTCCCTATCCATCCAGTATCCCCAGCCCTCCTTGCTGCCCTCTCCACATTGCTTGCCCACCTTTAGGTCATCTAATATGACTCACTGGGTCCTTTCCATTTTGTTGTTGTTAGTATCTCACCCCATTTGTCCTCTTCCCTGGGTTTTGTTTCCCAGGTGCATTACCTTGCACTTCTTAGCACTGAATCTAAGCTGCCATACATTTGACCATTCCTCTAACCTTGCCAAGTCCTTCTCATCCTTTCCACCCCACCTTGTGCATCAACTCTGTTGCAGATCTTTGTGTCATCTGCAAAGACATACTTTTCCTTCCAGTCCTCTGCAATGTCGCTATAAAGACATTGAAGAGGACCGTCCTAATACTGAACCCTGTGGTACCCCACTGCTAACCCCCTTTTTTCAGAGTGGACTCCATTTACTATTACTCTCTGTGTCCTATTCTCCAGCCAATTCTTTACCCAGGCTGTCATCTTGGGACCCACTCCCAGGCTGGCTAACTTGTATATTAATCTTTGTGTGGGACTGTGTCAAATGCCTTGCTAAAGTCTAGGTGAGGCCATGTCCACAGCCCCTCCCTGATCTACTACTTTGGTCACCCAGTCAAAGAAATCTATCAGATTTGTCTGGCATGACCTTCCGCTGTGAATCCATGCTGCCTTGGGTCCTGTGCCCTCTGGCCTCTAGATACATAACAATTCTTTCCTTCAGAAGTGATTCCATCATTTTCCCTACCACTGAGGTTAAACTAACAGGTCTGTAGTTTCCTGCTTCTGCCTTGCTCCCACTTTTGTGAAGGGAATCCATCTGCCCTCCTCCAGTCCTCAGGTACCACCCCATCCTCCCATGATTTGTTAAAGAGGGTAGTCAGTGGTGTCACTAGTTCTATCCTTAGTTCTTTTAGAATTCTGGGATGAATCCCATCAGGCACCATTGCTTTGTCCACCTTCAGTTTTAAGAGCTCTTTCAGAACTCTTTCTTCTGTAAATGGGCTGGTATCAACTTCTGTATCCAGAGTGTTTCTACTGTTTGTTTTAGGTACCTCCTCCTCTTCCTTTGTAAATACAGAGCAAAAATATTTGTTTAGTATCTCTGCCTTTTCACAGTCACCCTCTGCCCACCCTCCCTCCTCTTTATTAAGCCTCACTATCCCTCCCTTGGTCTTCCTTTGCTCCCTGATGTACCTATAAAAGGTTTTATCCCCCTTCTTAACTGAGTTGGCTATCTTTTCCTCGGTTTGAGCCTTTGCTGTTCTGACTGCCTTTCCAGCTTCCTTTTGCTTTAACTGATACAGTTCTCTGTCCTGTTCCTTCTGTGATTCCTTGTACTTCCTGACTGCTTTCTTTTTCTCTTGAACCTTCATTGCCACTTCCTTTGAGAACCATAGTGGTTTCTTACCTCGTTTCGTTTTGTTTATTTGCTTTACACAAAGGCTTGTTACCTCTGTGATGGCAGTTTTTATTATTCCCCATTGTTCTTTCACCCCTCCTTCCTGCCCATTTGCTAGTGCATTCCTTAGGTACTCACCCATTTTGGCAAAGTCAACCCTCCTAAAATCCAGTACCTTTGTCTTTGTATGACTTGACTCTATTGCTGTGTTTATTGTGAACCATACTGTTCGATGGTCGCTAGTTCCCAGATGGCTACCCACTTCTACATCTGTGATCCTCTCTTCATCTCCGTTTGAGAGAACCAGGTCTAAGATTGCTCCCTCTCAGGTGGGCTCCAATACTAGTTGTCTAGGCATGCCCCTGTAGGGCATCCAGAATAACCTACTCTTAGAAGTGGCTGCTGCAACTGCACTCCAGTTAACATCTGGCATATTTAGATCACCCATCAGCAATATCTCCCCTTTATCTACCATTCTAAGTATACTTTCTATCATTTCCTTGTCCATTTCCTCCTCCTTGTGACAGTTGTCTGCACCCTCCTTAGTCTCCTCTGCGGGTGCATCCATAGGGGAACTATGCTCCCCCAGAATGGTGTATGGATTGTGGAGTGTAACAACTGACTGGGTGTGCCTCTGTTCCACCATCCTTACCCTCCCTGAGCCCACTGTGGTCCAACTGCTGTGTTTTCTTTGCAACCTCTGAGGTAGTGGTGGTGGCTGTGGTGCTCCCTGGATGGGGGAGGTTCCCTTGCCACTGTCCAGTGCGGCCTGAAGATGGGCAACTTCCTCCCTCAGGGCAGATAGTTGTCAGCAAACAGGGCAGCATCTCAGCCTCCAGAAAGACTCCCGGAAGACTGCTGCCCCACAGCCATTACATTGTACTACTCCCCACATAACTGTCTACCTTGTTTAGGTTTTTTTTTTTTTTTGTGTGTGTGTGTGATTGGTGCGTTATATAGAAATATATGTATTTATATAATGTGTATGCTTATATTGTCAGTGCAGTGTGCTAGACAGGATAGGACAGTGATGTGTACCTTGCCCTCTTGAGGAAATGATGTTAGAACCCCAGGTATAAATGAACTATTTCCAGGGGTGGGTGGGGTGAGGGTGGGAAGGGTTTGGGCCTAAACTGTGCCCTCACGAAACAAGCAGCTAAGCGCTCTGACCTACCGATGCGATGAGTGCCTTTCCTGTCAGCAAGATGCCATACATGACAATTTGTAATACTGCTTCAAACCAATTTGACAGAGAAAATACCCTGCTAATCAAACAGAGAAAAATCCAAACATCCAAGTCAGACACAGGTAAACCTCCCCAGCCCCAAAAGAGCCTGGTGACTTGTGCTCTGAAAACAGTCAGCCCCAAAACACTTCAGCTGTGCAGAAGGGCAGACACAGAAAACAGTATTTAGCCTATGTGGGTTTAAACTCTTCCTGCACTGAAAACCTTAACACTTGTAACACAAGTAAAGCAAACTCCACCTCCCTCTGTTGATTGAAAGACTGCCTTTTCTGATAATTCTAAGTTGCTTATTTCACCTGAAAAATATTAACTTTCCTAAGGAATCTGCTTCAAACCAAAGACAATTGTAAATTGTAAAGTTCACCTCCCTCTGTTGTGAGCACTACTCACTTTCTTGCAAATCTTAAGTCCAGTGTTGCAGCTTGCAGCCAGAGGTAGCTTCACCTGAAGACTCTTGGACAGAGAGAGCAGGTAGTCTAGGATGCTCTGTGGGGAACACTCAAAGGGGTCCAATTCCTGGGAAGAGGCCCAAATGGAGAAACATGTCCATTTCATAGAGCAGGATGACCTAGTAGAGGGCTTGCGAGCCACCCTTAGGAACTCTGCTACCCCTGGGGACACCTGGTAGCGAGAGAGGACTATGTCTTTAGGAGCCAGGCATGCAGGTGCAGGGAGCAAAGGTCCAGGTGCAGCAGGGAGCCGTTCTCCTGTGATAGGAGGACTGGACAAAGAGGCAGAGGAAGAGGATCCCAATCTGAGACTTGCAACAGCAAGGGGAACCAGATTTGCCTCAGCCAGTAGGGGGCTATGAGAATCATAGACACTCTGTCCTTGGCCAGTTTTAGAAGTACTCTCTGTAGGAGAAGAAAGGACGGGAAAGAGTAAAGAAATTTTTCCATCCAGGAACGAGATAAGGCATCCAGCCATAAAGTTCCAGGACCGCGCTCTAGAGAGCAATAGAGAGGCAGTTTTGCATTTTGCTAAGAGGCAGACAGGTCTAACTCTGGGTGACTCCACTGCAGAAGATGACTTCTAAGATGTCAGAGTGGAGTTCCCATTCCTGGGCCCGAGCAGTGGTTCTGCTCAGGGCATCCGCTAGGGTATTCAATACCCCTGGAATGTGGACCGCCAGAAGGTAAATGCCCTTCTGGATCGCCCAATATCACACCCTCATGGATTCTTGGTAGAGAAGGTATGAATGGGTACCGCTTTGTTTGTTCAGGTAGTAAACTGCTGCCGAACTGTGTGATTGCTCTTGAAGGCAACCCTAAAGAAATAACGCCTTGAACGTCTGTGAGGTGTACAAGACAGCCCTCATTTCCAGGATGGTGAAGATGAGCTTCCAGCTTTGTCCAAGAGCCCTGGGACTGAATCCACTGAAGATGGGCACCCCAGCCCATCAGAAGGCATTCAGTGTTAGAATGAGGTCCAGGACCGGGGGATGGAATGATATGCTCCTTAGTAGATTGTCCATGGACTTCCACCATTGTAAGGCGTGAAGGGCTGGTGAAAACAAAAGGACTGAGGCATCGAAGTCGTACCACTTCTGATCCCACTGGACCCTGAGGGTCCACTTAAGAACTCTCATGTTGAGTCTGCCATGAGGGACAATGGGGATGGTAGCTGCCAAATGTCCCAGGAGCCGAAGGTAGTCCTTTGCTGAGACAAACCAGGGTCATTGGCATGGCATGAGGTGTGGCGGCCAGCACCTCAACCCTCAGTGCCACTGGGCCGGCATCAAAATCATCTTTGAGGAATTGTAGAAGGCTTGGTAAGGATATAACCTGGATATCTGTATTCCTGAATTAGAGCCAGAATAAAAATTTCCACCAAATTCTGTACTATACTTTTGAGGCCGACTTGCATCTGGAGTGCATCGTCATCTCATTTATCTCCGGGGAATATCCTAAGTGTCCCAGAATTTCCTGCTAAATCTCCCAGGCTGAGAGGAACGAATAGAGGAAATTCAGATGAGTTATGGGCCCTTGGTGAAGAAGATCCAGGCTGACAGGAAATCCCTAGTGGTGGATCCATTGACGTGTAGGTTAGATACTGAAACCGTGGATGGTGGGGGCAGTAGGGGTAGACAAAGATAAGCTCTACTCTGTTCTGTGACACTATGTGCAACACTCTGGACAGAACAGGTATGGGGAGAAAGGCATTAAGAAGTCCACATTGCCTCAGTGAAGAGAGAAGGAGTCTCTTGTCAATGTTTGATTGTTCCTTGTGCGAGCACAGAACAGCTAGGTGTGGCATTCTGTCTGGAGGCAAAGAGATTGACTTGAAGAATACCAATAAAGTTAGAAGTTGAAAAGCGCTACCATACATTCAGGAAGGCAATATGGCTGCCAGTGTAACAGCAGCACTTTGAGGGGAGCTACCTCATTGTGTTTCTATAACAGTGGCTTTTCTCTAAGGCAAATTTTAAGCTTATACCTGAATATCCATGTCAAAGGAAAAGAAAAGAAAGAGCAACTTCTTCATGTGAAGAATTCGCCCTCTTGATAAGTGATCTGGTGGCCAGGACTCATCCTTCAAAGCTCAGAACATTCTAGCTCAGCCACTTCTACAGCAACCTCCCCAGCAGGATCTTAAAGGGAGCTGACTTCAAAGGCATCTGCAGTGATGGCCATCTGTATTCCAAAAGCAGCAATCTTTTCAGCCTCTTGTATCCACCAGTTAAGTCATGTGGGATCCAAAATACAAATACAGCAACCAACAAACAAGGCTAGTAAAGTGAGAGAAATAACTCCTCGAGTAAGAAAGCTAAACATTTGACTTGTAGCATCAAAGCAGATACTGTACCGATGAAGCTCTACAGCTGCAGATCAAAACAGCTTCAATGGCAGAAGCTCCCATGGAAACTTTTGAGGATACAGGAACTAAACCATACCCCTCTCCGGGTTCTCCTTCCAGTAACCATGCAAAAGAACATTCCCTGGAATCACTTGGTAAGTCGATAGATCGGCTCCTTACCATCTTAGAGAGACTAGAAAAAAGGACATTCTAAGTGCCAACATTTATTTTTTACAAAGGAAGTTAAAGTTATAAAATAAAGCAGCAACAATAATTCTAAAGAAACTGTAAAAAATACTGAGAAAATCCCAACCTTGAGTAATAAAGTATTGGCTTTGGAAACCACTAATTCTGCCTTCGTAAAAGAAAGTTACAATTATACAGAGAAAAAGAATCTTGGTAAAAAAAACAAATATAAAACAAGAACTTTAGGACTGTGGATCTTTCAAGAAATGTGGATAGTAACTCAAATACTCAGGGACCCAATAGAAGATTTGTGGAAGTTTTTGATTTACCCCCCAAATCTCCCTTTTATGACTAAACTGTTGGAAAAGGCGACCGTCTAGAGCACAGATGAGAAACAGCAAGGAAAAAAAAAAAAAAGGACCCTCAAAGGAAGCCCTGGGAAGTGATACAAATGTAAAATCCACAGCAATTATTAGTTTCGCTTTTGACTCTGACAGGGACTTTATTTATTTATTTATTTTTTTTTTAAGCAAGCTCTCATGAATTAAGGATATTCGATCATATAAAACTTTACATCTACCCAGACGTCTCTTTTCAAATGTAGAAAAGGAGAAGAAAATGTTAGTTATTGACAAGTCTTGGAGATAGCGGGCGCCTTCCAATTGCTTGCACCTACAAAGGTGCAGATTGTATTTAAAGGCAAAACAGTCATATTGTTTTTAATTGATAATTTGGTAATATTATTGTTGTGCCAAGTATGAACATTTTAGTCTTTGGTAAAAGGCCAAGGCCCACTTGACACAAGTGCCCATTTCCAGGGGCGACCTGGGAGCACTGGTGAGGTTAAGTGACTTGCTCAGAGTCGCACAGTATGCAAACAGAGGTTGGTGGAATCAAACCCAGGTCTGCTGGATGTACCAAGCTCATTCACAGCTCGTTACTCTAACCTTTAGACTATACTGCCAGCCCATGTGTGCAAAAAAACATTTTGGTTTACTTACTGTTTACTGCAGTATAGTAAATTGTATCATACTAATTTAGATTAGTTGTAAGCTGACAGTTTCTCTTACTACAAATGCCAGAATCCCTGCAAATGACAGTAGAGCAGTAGGCAACAATGAGAAGATGCAACAGCCTGCAGTGCATGTTAGAGTTTATACAGGCTCTGGGGCCCAATATTCAACAGTTTGCATGAGTGCTAATGGGTCTTCGTTCGTACAAACCAGGGTTTGTGCTGGATCCCCATATTTAAAAGGGGCTATTGGGTGGGCAAAGAGGGTTAGCATCCGTGCAAAATATAATGTATACGTGCAGGCAAGGGAAGGGGCATGACCATGAATAGCTGCACTACCCCATATTCAGAAGTGGTAAGTATTGCTGTCACCATGATTTTCTTTACAGAAGTAAGGGGCTTGGTACGGGGTCATAAGGAGAAGCAAGTAGGGCAGGGGAAGGGCTTATCCCGGGTTTATAGAGACCAAAAATAATTAAATTGACCATTCCTGGACTAGGGAGGATATAGGGATTGTTGGGAATAGGAGGAGGGCTTGGAAGGGGCAACACACAGAAAAAAACATAAGGACATCAGGTTTTTTTTTTTTTGTCAACAGGTGGAAATGTCAAAAAAGTTTTGGTTTTGCAGGACGTCTTAATCTAAGGTGGAAATACACGGTGAATGGTATGGAAATGGGTCCCACAATAAAAATTAATTATGGGCAGAAAGGGCATCATACTTTCCTGGAATAGTAAAGGAATTAGGGACAGAGTTAAAATGGATAGAAATAATATTAACTGTATTCTGTTGCAAGAGACTCAGTTACTGAATGTTGATTTTAAATCTCTGAGCAGGAAATGGGGTCCAGGTATTAAAGCTTATTTTAAAACAAACTCAAGAGGTGTTGCAATTGTATTAAAAACAAAACAAAAAAACAAACAAACAAACAAACAAAAAAAAACACTCTAGGCTGGTCCATCAGCGCAGCAGTTGGATTTCTATCTGCGATGCCAGCAACCCGGGTTCGGGAACGGACTTGGGTTACTGGAGGGCCGGCCAGGGGAGAAGGAAAGAAGCATTTTATGACATCTCGCCTTCTCCGGGAGGGGAGGGCGGGGATGCATCTCGGCACCTGCTGGCCCCTGACGGAGGTTGGGAGCACAGCACGGCTGCCTGAGCTGGAATAGCGGTGGGAGTGGTGGATGTCGGCATACACCTTGATGTCAGTGGCACGCCACTCCCTGGAGAAAATCCAAGAAACTGCCCTGGTCGACCGGATGACAGTCACTTTGGTCTCCTGCTGCTGCCAGGCCTCGATTGTGCTGGCCTCCGCCACTGGTGCCTTCCCTCTCGGAGGAGGGGTCCCATCCGGCAAAGGGATATGCCAGATTACCCGGGGGCCACTGTGTGAGATAAGTGGCTGGTGAGCGAGCAGACAGGGAAGACCTTGAGGGACCCGAAGGAGTGGCCGACCAGGGGTAAGGAGAAGGAGTAAAACAAATAATACAAAAAAAAAAAAAAACACTCTGGGAATTTAGGTTATTAAATAAAGGAATAATGCCCTCCAGGGTGGGTGTTATGCTGGGATAACATCCCACCTTGGGTGGTTGGGCCCGAGGCCACCGGCCGAGGGTGTCCAACACCTGAGAAGGGATGTTATCCCAGCATTGTACAAGCGACCACTAGTGCGCCCTCGACCTTGTTCTGCTGAGACTGTCTGCCAATGCGTTTTGAACACCAGGGACGTGGACAGCCGAGATGGTTATGCAGTGAGCTATGCCCCAATCCCACACTCTCATCGCTTTTCTGCACAAAGGATATGAGTGTGTGTCTTCCTGTTTGTTGATATAAAAACACTACTGACATGTTGTTGATCTGAATGAGAAGGTGTCCTTGTCTGAGTACCGTACTCGGGGGGCCTGCAGAGTGTAGAGAATGGCTCTCATTTCTAAAATGTTGATGTGGAAAGACTACTCATCCATGGACCAGGGACCCAGAGTCCTGTGAATGCCTAGATGCGCACCCCATCCCGTGTTTGATGCGTCTGATATTAAGACCTGATCTGGTGCCTCTTTTTGGAGTGGCACCCTTTTCAGCAGGGAAGGAAAGACATCCACCAATGAAATTCGAGTTGAACTGGTCTTGTGATGGAGACTGGAAGGTTCAGATCATCCCATCTCTGGTCCCCCTGGACACGGAGTGTCCACTGACTAGCCCTCATCTGAAGTCTCACGAAGGGGACTGTGATGATGGACGCAGCCATGTGGCCCAGCAGCTGAAGTAGTGTTCTGGCTGGCACTGCGGAGGCTGAACAGATCTGAGTGGCTAGGGTCCTTGGACGATTGGCCCTTTCCTGTGGCAAGAAGGTTCTTCCTCCGACTGTGTCGAGAAGGGCCCCTATAAATGCCAGGTTCTGAGAGGGGGAACAGGAACAATTTTATCATGCTGATGGTGACCACGAGACTTTGGAAAAGGGTACAGGTGTCCAGAATGGCACTCTGAAGTCATTCCTTGGACTGTGCTGTGACAAGCCAGTCATCCAAGTATGGGAACATGTAATGCCCCATCCTCCGAAGTGCAGCAGCTATCACTGCAAGGCACTTCATAAACACCCTCAGAGCCGAGGAAAGGATGAAGGGTAACGCCCTGAACTGGAAATGCCTTCCTTGAAAGGCGAATCTGAGGTATTTCCTGTGGTGCTTCGCTATCAGGATATGAAGGTATGCGTCCTGCATGTTCAATGACGCCAGCCAGTCTCCCTGTCGGACCATGGGGAGTAGGTTTTGAGGAGTGACCATCCTGAACCTCTTGTATTCAGCCGATCGACTGAGGTCACTGAGGTCCAGAATGGGCCTCAAGTCTGCTGACTTCTTCGGGACCAGGAAGAAATGTGAATGGAATCCTGTTCCTCTTTGGTTTAGAGAAACAGGTTCTATGGCTTTTTTTGGAAAGCAGTGCTTGGATTTCTTGTCGAATCACACCTGCATGTTCCATGGAGTAATGGGATGGTGGTGGGGGCCTGTCCGGTGGAAAACTGATGAACTCTATAGAGTGCCCATTCTTTATCAGCTTGAAGACCCACTGGTTGGAGGTCACCTTTCTCCAAGCCTCTGCATATAGAGAAAAATGTCCTCCTACCTCTTCTCCCGACAAGACATCGGGGAGAAGTGGGTCGCCTCGGGAGTCAGGTGGTGGGAGGGGGTGGAAAGGTGGCTTGAGCAGGTTTAGTCTGACAAGAGGTGGGTCCCACTGATCCTCTGTGGGTGCCTCGCTGACTGCAGCCTCCCCGTTGAGGTTGCTGCTGCTAAAAATGGAGCTGCTGTTGTTGGTGACCCCCTAGACCACGAAAACAAGACTTTTAAAACTGTCTCCATTTCGGGCGGTACATGGATTGTATGGTGCGGACAGCCTGAGTCCTGTAGCTCATTCGTGATTTTCTCTATGTCCTCATCAAAGAAGACAGAGCCTCTGAAGGCTGCATCTAGGATGATGGATTGAACATCGTGAGCAAACCCAGAAACATGAAGCCAGGAATAGAGACGTAAACATATGCCTGTGTACTGTGAACATGTGTGACTACATCATACCCAGTTTGTAAAAGCTTTGAGAGTTCTGCCTTATGGGGGCAGTCGGGCATTCCCTGCAAAATTTCCATTCCCTGTTCCCATAGGGTGTTTTGGAATTGGACCATGTGAGTCATGAAGTTACGACTTCTGATGCTGCAGGTGGCAGATGAATACATCTTTCTGCCCATGGAATCCAGTTGTTTGGACTCTGTCTTGAGGCTGGGTACTCAGGTGTTTGGGCCTCTGCAAACGGTCATGTGCTGCCGAAATGACCACCGAATCAGAGGTGGGGCGTTCGGCCAGCAAGGGTTGCTCCTTTGGTGCCCTGTACAGCTTTCTTTGGGATAGCTGTGGACGAATGGGGGCGTCTTCAAGTAGCCTGTGTGACACCTTCAAAGGTGTCAACCATAGGTGGGATCACTACTGGTTTGGGATCTTTTTGCCAGAGGTATTTTGCAAGTCGCATATACTCAGGGTCTAACTCCTCTGTATCCCAGCCCATGTTGGACGGGACATGCTGCATGACCTCCATAAAGGATGGGTCACCGGGAGGTGACTTTGGGGTATCCTCAGGGTCCCTGGTGGATAGATTCTCAAAGGACGAATGTCAGGAATCTGATGGCTGGTAGGGGTCTGAGGAGGAGACTGATGAAGATCTGTGCCTCCTCTTTCTGAGCCGGTGCTGTCTGAGGAGCTAGATGAGCTGGGGCTCCTTGATCTAGACTTGTGGTCTCTCATTTTGGCCACTTTCTGGGTCACCAAGGAGGGGTGGGCTGTTTCCCTCAGTCCCCATCTGACTGAGGCTGGGGGACTGTGTGTGGGTCCAGGGATGGGCGGTGTGGACCCCCACTAGGATTCTGAGCCAAATCTGGTTCCACCAGGGCAACAGGTTGAGGTTTTGGTGGGAGGATATCAGGTCTGATGGTCTCCCACCAGCTACTGAACAGGTCCTTCACCTGGGAAAGGTTAAGTTTTGGGGAACCTGTAGCCGGATCCAGTGATGGACCGGGGTTGGTACCAACATCGGGCCTGTCCAGCATCGGTGGGCATTCTGGAGGCGATGACGGTTTATGACTGTCATCATCAGGTCCTGGGATCATCCTGTGGACTGGCGTCAGGTCCTCTTGCACAGGGGTGTCGCCTGCCCGGACGTCTGTTTGAGGGGGGGTGTCGGGGGCGACAGTGTCTTTGCTGGCGGGGCTGGCATATGGGAGACCTTGGGGGCACCATCCGTAGACCAGCGTCAGTGCTGGTCCAACACTGGTTTGGCATGTTTGTTGGACTGGCGCCTGTCCGACGATGGATGAGAATGTTTCTCCACTGATTTTTTTGCCCTGCTTGAGAGGGAAAGAGGAAGATCTCCCTGCTGCCTGGCCAGAGGTCTTAGCCTTGTCCCGGGGGTCAGCGCTGAATACAGAGGCCAACCAGGAGGTATGAAGACCCTTACCTGGGTCTGAAGAGCGACCTGTGATATGCGTCAGGGGCTGAAACTTAAATTGGTTGAAGTGTAGGACCAGAGGACTGCGACGCCTTCTCCTTCATGCCCGACACATGTGAGGTGACCGGGGCTTTGACGACAGCTAGCCGGGTGCTGTGGTCCGACAATTCCGAAGTGTCCTTTGAGGCAGAGTGCAATCCGGAGGATCTGGTTCGTGAGTGGGATCTCTCCTATTCTTTCTCCTTCTCCTTCGTATCTCCCTTGATTTTTAAGAAGAAACGCAATGTTTATCTGATTTTTTGTGGGGAAGACTCCTGCTCCGAGGAAAAAAACCCTCTGCTGGTGGCCAGTTGCTGTTGGGCAAGGTAAACCTGTAGGGACTTCTGACGGCAGATCAGAGTCTGACTATTGAAGGATCAGCAGTGAGGGCAGGACTGGGAGTTGTGGTCTTGGCCCACACACAACAAGCAGGCCACATTCGGTCACGTGATGCAAGCTGCCTGAAAGTTGCACCTACCCTGGGCTCCTACCAACCATCTGTTATAAATCATTCTAAACTCAGTTTTAGCCCTCTAAAGTGTACAATAGTAGAGGCTGGGGATCTTTTAACCTCTGCATATCGATTTTATCGATGTATCTTGGCATCGCAAAGCTTTATCGCGGTGATGGAGGCAGAGATGAAGCAGGCCGCAATTCGGCACACTCCACCGAACACGCCTGAAAAGCTCTCAAAGAAAGCGAGGAACCAGGGCACCGGGAACCTGAATAAGGTGGGCAGTGCTAACCCCCCGGTAGTCCCTCTATCCGAGGAGAGATTCCTCCAAGAATTTTCACCTTTTCGAGAGGCATTGGAAAATATAACCTCTGAGCTCAAATCGATTAAAGGAGACCTCACCACACTAAACAGTAGAGTGATCGACTTGGAGGCTAGAATTACTTCTCAAGAGAGATGGAGAGACAAAAATCGACCCAGAAATCACCCTACTGAAACAGCAGATCCGAAAGCTCCAACTTAAAATGGAGGACTTAGAAGGGCGAAGTAGGAGGAATAACCTCCTAATTATCGGGTTACCTGAAGCAGAAGAGGGCTCAGATGCTATTATGTTTCTCCAGATGTTCCTTCACAAGGTCGTGGGGCCTTCACCACTGAATCCTCAATACCACATTGAAAGAGCCCACCGATCTCTGAGGCCGAAGCCCCCGATTCTCCTCCTCGCCCTATCATCGTCAAGTTCTTAAGTTTTATAGAAAAACAACATGTCCTCAGTAAAGCTAGAGAGCTACAATCCATAACCTGGGGACCATCCAAGATTAGAATCGCACAAGACCTTCCGATCGAGACTAGACAGAAAAGAATTGCCTTTCACCCAATTGTCCACAAACTAATTGCGTCAGGTATCCGGTTCAGGATGTTGTATCCAGCCAACTTAAAAGTTACAATCGATAGATCACCGTTCACCTATGAATCTCCTGATCTAGCTACCAAGGATTTAGCCTCTAAGCTTCCCAACCTATTTAAAGATGGTTGAACTAAGTACTTTACTAACAAGTAGTCACATTAGGACTGTTGCCCTTTTGTTAAAGAATAGATAACTTCTTGTTTATTACCTGTTTGCTCTCGTTGTTAAAAGTAGGGCTGAGCGGCCTGGTAGTGGGTAGGAGGCTTGTCTATCTCGCTTTCTGAAGGCCGCGAGCACCTTGGCTTTCCCAGGGACTGCCACGGAACCTTTGTGCAGTGTCTCAGTTGCGGCTCGCCGATTTTGCCGCGGACCGACTTTGGCCCTGCAATAAATTATGCCCCCCAGTGCATTCCGGTAGTGGTGGGATAATCATTCGTCTAACCTGACAGTGGGTTTAAATTTCCTTGCTCTCCACCCACACTCGGGAATGGACTCGCTATTAGGGCCTGAACATACATGGCATGGTAAGCAGTCTTTCTTAACAGCATAAAGACGGTGAGAGGTATAACCCCCACGTTTACGTTGATTTTAGCCTCCGGACCCGATAACCTATAGGGCCACTTTCCTTAGCCACTACAGGGAATGGTTTTCAACTTACTACTGAAGAGAGAGGGTGGGTGGGGGGGCCCAGGGGCAGGATATGCTTGTAGGAAGCTGCCTCACGAGCTAAGAAAGGGGGGGAATGGCGATCCACAGGGGAATCCTAGGGGGGTCAGCTTTATAGGTTGCTGGGTGACACAGTCCAGCAGATTATCCCCAAATTCTCGTAGTATTACCATACCAGGAGGGTACTGTTATATGAAGCTCCTGAGATTCGCCATTAGGATTTTAGTTCCAGGTATTTATTGTTGGCTTATCCGGGTTACACTTGTCCAAACTTGGAACTATTGTGTATATAGTTGGATGGGTTTCTTTTCTTTTTGGGGGGATTGGGGGGAGGTGGGGTTGTTTCTGGATCCAGGACCCAATTTTCCAATTACAGCTCAAGGCTACTAACATTTTCCTGGCAGTACTTGTATATCAGGGGCTTTGGAGCCTTTTTCTTTGTACAGTGGGCTGGCTTAAAGGGGGTTCTAGAGTGTGCCATAATAATTTCTCATTTTGGATGTATAATAATTCTAATTTTCTCAGCATAATAGTCCAAGAATGGCTATGGCGTCGATTAAGATAGCTACTTGGAATGTACGGGGGCTCGGAGACAAAACTAAAAGGCACCAAGTTTTTAAACACTGTGATTTACTTAGGATTGACGTTCTTATGCTTCAGGAAACCCATTTGGCAAATAATGAATCAATCTGGTTACATAGGTCTGGTTTTACTCAAGTATTTTCTGTAATGGAACAATAGCAAAAGGGTGGCCATTTTAATTAAGAACCACGTCTCTTTCTTGGCAGAAGAGAAACTAATGGACCCAGAGGGCAGGTTCATACTGGTCAAAGGTTGTCTCAATAACTGCAGTATTGTGCTCGGCTCTGTTTACGGCCCAGTGGGAGGGAACCCAAAGTTGTTCATGACTCTAGCAGATAGGATTGGTAATCTTCTACCTTCACAGTTAATACTAGGAGGGGACTGGAACATCCCATCAAGTCAGGCTCTTGACAGAACCTACATGCCAATAAAACCCGCAACCCCAGCCCAAAAAGCCTTACTGGACTTCACGCAACTTTTGGGATTATGTGACCCCTGGCGGCTTACTAACCCTTCACTCCAGTCCTTTTCTTTCTTCTCTCAGGTACATAACTCATGGTCTAGAACAGACTACATTCTGACCAGTAATTCACTTCTTCCCGGTCTCCTCCAATCAGGTATCGAGCCGATAGTGTTATCAGACCACTCAACAGTCTGGGTAAGGATCTCCCCGGATCCTAATTTTCAGCAGGACACTATCTGGAAATTAAACACCCAACTCTTCAAGGATAATCAGACTGTTTCTCATATTAAAGACCTAATCTCTAACTTTATGGAATTCAATAAAGATTCTACCCTGAGAGAAGACTCAATATGGTGCTCCATGAAATGCTACCTTAGGGGAGAGTTAATTAAAATTGCCTCACTGAGGAAGAAACGCAGGGAGGCCCAGGCAGCCTCACTGCTAACCAAAATTAAAGAACTAGAGCACTCACAATCCCCTTCCTCCCCCTCCGACTGTAGAATCTCTGCTAAAACTAAAGAACTAACACGCGACTTGCTAAAAGAAAAGCAGAATACGCTTATTTTAAAACCCAATCCAAATATATCGACTAAGGCAAAAGTCCGGCAGACTACTGGCTCTCAGACTGCAAAAAACAGAGAGTTCGAGACTGATCCCGATGCTACAAACACCGGAGGGCGTAGTTAAAACGACACCCAGAGAGATTACCCAGATCTTCGAAGAATTCTGTAGCAAGCTCTACAGCAGACACCCTTCCCCAACATCCCTTTCGGACATTTCAACCTACTTAGAGGATCTCAATCTTCCTCGCCTCCACCCACACCATAAAACGACCCTCACCTCCCCCATCACTCTGCTCGAAGTAGAGGCAGCGATCGCCTCTCTAGCTCCTGATAAATCACCTGGTCCCGATGGATACCCATCTAATTTTTACAAAACCTTTAATAAAGGAACTAGCCCCTCTCCTCCTCAGGCTTTATGAGTATATGTTTGAGGCCGATACCATAGATCCTACATTATTAGAAACCACGATTGTGCTAATCCTCAAGCCGGATAAACCACCTAAAGATCCTTCAAGCTACCGCCACATCTCTCTTTTAAATTACGATATTAAGATTCTAACCAAGATCTTAGCCAAGAGGATTAAAAAGATTTGGATTTACCTTCTGAGTCCGAAGCAAGTAGGGTTTGTGCAAGGCCGCTCCTCTGCTGACCACCTTAGAACCCTCTCTCATATCTCTCATGCAGCTCAAACATCGCATATTCCGATGGCTCTAATTTCTCTAGAAGCTGAAAAAGCATTTGACAGAGTCAATTGGGACTTTCTATGGGCAACGCTTGCCAGAATGGATTTCCAACCCTCTTTATTCGGTGGATCCAGACAGTATATAGATCTCCTTCGGCTAAGATCTATTGTAATGGTGTCTTTTCCTCACTGTTCCACCTTTTTACAGGCACTAGACAAGGTTGTCCCCTTTCTTCCTTTTTGTTCAATCTATATTTAGAGCCTCTCCTCCTTAATATCAAACGATCCCCATATATCCAGGGCTGCCCGGTGCTACAACAAGAGCTGGTCCTTTCTGTTTACGTGGATGATATCCTCCTCCATATTGCCCATCCCGAAACGTCGTTAACACACGCCCTTCAGGCTATTACACAGTATGGCCTCCTCTCTCACTACAAACTGAATCTAGCTAAATCAGAGATATTCCCCTTGAATATCTTCACACACAAAGCTAGCTTTACTAGATTTGGCATGAGATGGTCTCCTCAATCGATTAAGTACTTGGGAATACACCTCACCAATGACCCACTTCTACTCAAGAAGTTTAATCTGGATGACCTAATGATCAATATTCAACTGGACCTCCAAAGATGGTCCAAACTCCCCATCTCTCTTTGGGGTAGAATCAACATCATCAAGATGAACATTCTACCCTGAGTTTTCTACCCTCTTAATTTACTGGATTTCTGGTTACCCCTTTCCTATCTGCAAAATTTACATTCCACTCTCTCTCAATTTATCTGGCAAAGTAAATCTCCGAGACGCTCTTTCTCTAAACTCTGCCTTCTCAAAGATAAGGGAGGACTCCGCCTCCCTAACCTAATATTTTATCACTGGGCTACCCACCTCTCCAAACTGGGCAGATGGCTCCCAAACAGGGCTGAGGGATCCCTCCCGATCTGGCTCCAAATCGAAAGACGAATACTTGAGGAGGCCAACCTCTGCTCTCCGACCATATTCTTTCTTCCCAGTTCAGCACTCCCAACCTCAATACAAAATCAGACTTATCACTTCCCTTAAAATCCTCTCTCAATGTCTGCATTATCTCAAAATTTCCCCAAAGAGAGACCTGGCACAACCTCTTATTCTAAATCCCAACATTCGGTTAGGAGGCTCAATGATCACCTTAGACTGGCTTCCTCAATTACGCGAAGCCATGGTGGAGAATTTATACTCTCAGGACTCTCTTCTCCCTTCTCCGGATATTATGGGCAGGCTTAATGTTCCCAATAATAATATTTTTAAGGTATATTAGCCGAGACACCTCATTAGCACTAATTTTGGTACCGAATTTCGTTGCTCACAAGTCAGTCCCTTTCTCTCTCAACTTCAAGATTTAGCCACCAAATCCCATGGGACCTCATCTATATATTCCTATTTGTTGGGTTTCAAATATCCGGACTCCCTCTCGGGCTCTAGTGTTTGGACTTCTCTTCTGCCAGATCTCATCCCTAACTGGGCACGAATCTGGAAAGACCTATATAGATATCACACTCAGGATAAGTTCAGACTTATTCAATATCATATACTAAATAACATGTACTATACACACCGGTCAAATTGGCTCGATTAGGGAGGCTTCCCCTCCCTCTCTGTTCCAGATGTTTGCAATCAGAAGGGAATCTGCTCCACATCTTCTGCCAATGTGAGAAAGTGACCCCCTTGTGGCGTTCTATTCAGTCCAATTTGGATCCTCTTTTGGGTCTGGACGGACCGTTCACCGCAGAAATATGCATTTTAGGTATTTATTCCAATGTTGAGAACCATGAACGCAGATTCCACATGGCGCTAATCTCCATGGTGGTTAAAAGGCTGGTGCTCAAGCACTGGATGGACCAATTAACCATAACATACACCGAGTGGCTGAAAGACCTAACAACTTGCTTTAATATGGAGACACTCATTGCTAGTTCTCGTAATCGCATTGACTCGTTTCACAAAAAATGGGGTAAATTATACACGTTGTATCTACATTAGGGCTTATCTGGTTTTGTCTCTGATGCTCTTTTGCCCCACCCATTTCTAGCTGCTAACTTTATTCTTTCATGGTAATATGATAAAATCATATGATGTACCAAGTATGCACACTCTGGGAGGGTTAGGGTTGGGGGGGGGGGCATAGGGTTACAGGGATGTTTTCTTTTTCCTACTACATTTTACACTTATGACTTTGGTGTACAAGGAAGGTTAAGTGACTCAATGACAGTTCTGATGTAAACCTGTGATATGGTGTACTTTATAAAATCAATAAAGCTTAATTTCAAAAAAAAAAAAACACAGGCAGGCCACGTGGCCATCTTTGGCAGGGATCTGCTTCCTATAGACGCACTTGTTCATGTGCTTAGAAAGCGGCAACGGGGGAGACAACATGCAGGAATGGTTGTAAGAATAAGCGGTACTGCAATGAGAAAACAACAAAGATATTTAAAGATAAAGTGGCTGTACTGGCGTGAGTCTAGCCATGGAACCAATGAATGCATGCCGAGGGTGGGAAAAGAGCTAGGGCACGCTGGGGACCGCTGCCTCTTACCAGCTGATGTGTAAGCTGAAACTGCTGCCAAATGCACCTTCAGGGTGGAAGACCTCAGGCATAGGGACTGTAGGTGCACTAGGTACCCCGAAACTGTAGACAGGCCTGCCTGCATAGGGATCATCTTTTTGGGAACACTCCAGAATGAAAAGCGTTTCCATTCGGAGGCATACGTTACCCTTGTTGCTGGTCCTATGGAAACCTTCAACACTCACATCACCTCTTCTGATAAATTTAAGGTAGAAAATTCTAGTTCCTCAAGAATTTTGCTCTGAGGCATAGAGCTGAAATCTGTGAATGTTATCCTCCCCTGAGACAGGGTCAGCAAACTATGCCTCTGAGGCAGGCTGACTGGAGTCCTTCTGGACAGGCTCAGGAGCATGGAGTACATAGCCTGTCTCACTCAGTCAGATGCTGTCAAAATCATTACTGCTGGCTCCTTCCTGAGCTTTACGAGTACTGTCTGTAACAGTGGGAATGGCGAGAATACATACAGGAACCTCCCTGTCCGGTTCAGGACCAGGGTATCTTCTGGCACGGTCACCATTACTGGGGGCCTGCAAAAGAATTGTGGGAGCTGATTATTCTCCCAGGAAGCAAACAGGTCTATTTCTGGTGTACTTCATCTTCTGAATACTGATGCCAACACCTGCTGGTTGAGGGTCCACTCATGCTTTCCCTGGCTGATTCTGCTTAGTAAGTCTGCCAGGACATGATCTTTTCCTGATAGATGTACTGCAGATGGCTCTACATCCAGGGCACAGGCTAGGTTCCAGATCTTCATGGCTTCTGTGCACAGCCTTGAGAATCTTGTTCCTCCCTGCTTGTTTATGTAATATATCGCTGTGGTATCGTCTGTTGTGATTTTAACAGACTGGCACTGTGGGAGGAAAAAAAGCTTGCACTACTAGTAGCACTGCCCAGAGCTCCAGGAGGCTGATATGTTCCTGGGTCTCCTGTGTGCTCCGCGTGCCACTCCCAGCGAGGTCTTCTAGATAAGCACCCCACCCTACGTGAGGCATCTGCTGTGATAATGCTTGTGAGTGAGTGTGGTAGGCAGTGGTACAAGTGGTAGGCAAGAAGTACAGGAACTCAGGCACTGTCAAATATGAAATGCAGAATGAAGATCCTCAATCTGAAGGATAGCTGTGTCGAGACATATCTATCTGTTTAGACACTAGTTGTTTCAGTTCGAGATATTCAAGTATTTTATTATGGAAACCCTGGCTTGAGGTCACAGGACCAGAAACTGTCATTATGTTGCTGGTTTAAGAATTTCAGTTCCAGTGTCAGTGGGAAGAAGTTCAGAAACTATGTTCCTGGTGCAAAAAAGGTACAGGAACTGAGTTTCTGCGCATTCCTGTTCACTTTCATCACTGGTTGTAGGAAGGAATGACCTCTCTGAGGTTGCTCTCTTTCGCCTCCGTATTGCCTTTATCAAAGTTTTTGTGACTTGCACTAGTTGGGACAGAGGATCCCACCTTTGGGACCAGCAATCCCTTAAGGGGTATTGAATGTTTCTCATTTGGAACCTGGCCCCGGTACCACTGCTGTGGAGGAGGTCATGTGTTCCAGGAGTTGCAGAAAATGGCTTGCAGGCCTTGGTTGCCTTATTGTGGAGGATTCTGCAATGGCAATCACACCTGACACTCTTGTTTGTGGAAGAAAAGCTTTCTTCTGCAAGGTATCCAGCTCTACACCTTTTTGAAGGGACACTGTCAACCCCTTTAGGCCTCAAACTGCCCCTAGTTTAACAAGCATTTGTCAATGCTGAATGTTGTCTTGCTGGCATTGGCATTGGTAGTGCAGGAGTTGGACAGATGTATAATAGGAATGGCAGTGAAGTATTGAACCGACGCAAAATCCACCCCCATCCTGCAGAGACTGACAGGCACTGGGTGTGCCTTTGGGTTGTCTGCCATAACGCTCACGACATTTCGCCTCATCCTTCCCTGCAGGCACCGACAAAATGTAGCGTTGTGCCTTGGGGTCTTCGGGCCTTACGCTCACCCCATTCCATAAGGAAATACGTTGAGATGGGTGCAGTATAGGAGAATGGGGTGAACTTTGGGGCCGAAAAGTCCAAGGCACACCTTGATGCCTGTCACTAGCTGCAGGGTGGGGGTGAGAGTGGAATGACATGAGCATTACAGCCGAAAATTCCAAGTCACACCCCGACACCTGTCAGTCTCTACATGGTGGGGTGTTATGGTTGGAAACCCTAACGCCTTTGGCGTTTGTTGGTATTTTCACTCCAAATTTTCAACATAGGCTTTTTGTGACCCCGCCTCATGAACAGTGGCACTATCAGTTCATTAGCCAAAAGGTGATTTTGCACAGCGATTGCACCATTTGGCACCACAGGTGCGAAAACACATTTCAGGTAGGACGTGAAAGATGACAGTTGTAAAAAAAAAATGGCAATGTTGAAAATCTGGAGTGAAAATATGAAAAACTGGTGAAATCACGAGTGTGTGTATAAACTGCGCAATGCACACAATGCAATTATTTTGGAGATTTCTTTAACCAAATTTTCAACATAGGTATTTTGGGACCTCTGCTCAAACAGTGGCACCGTGATTTTGTTAATCTGTCCCGAAGAAAAAATTACTCACCTTAGTAATGTTTTTCTTCTAATGGAGTCTTGCTATATTATGACATATGCAGTGAGTCCCAACCTTCGAACTGCTCCGGAGGTGAAAAAGTTAACTTTCCATGCCAGGCATGGAACCTTGAGCGAGAGCTCGGTTGAAAACTCTGTCTGTTGTTGCTCAAACTCAAACTGTCAGATCTTTACGAGCAAAACTCACTAAGATTCTGTGTGGAAGCCGTAAACCTACACTAGCCCACTGGCTACTAACTTCAAAAAATACATTTTTGTTCTTGATCCCAAAACAAAGACTCGAGTCAGGGGAATCAAGAAAGAAAAATTAAAACATAACACCCAAGCACCCTAAGAAAGGGTGAAAATAAAGTGGGCATCTACGAAGTGCCAACATTGTACTGCCCACCCACCTCCCAAAAGTAGAGGTTCTGAGAGGGGCAGGCTGGGGGGAGGTCATAATATAGCAAGACTCCATTACAAGAAACAACATTACTAAGGTGAGTAATTTCTTCTTCAAACAACATGAAGTCTTGCTATATTATGACATATGCAGATTACACAGCAGTACCTCCATGGAGGAGGGACAGAACCTACTTAGGAAATAGGGTCTGAAGCACAGCTGTGGCAAATCGAGCATCACTCCTAGCCTGGATGTCCAGGGAGTAATGCTTAGTAAAAGTGTGAACTGTTTTCCAGGTAGCTGCTTGACATACCTCTAGGATAGGGATGTCCCTGGCAGCTGCCAGAGACGCAGCTGTACCTCTGGTAGAGTGAGCCCTCAGGCCTGAGGGAGGAACCTTACCCAGTTTTTCATAGCAAAACTGGATATAAGAGACAATCCACCTGGCAATGGATCTTTTAGTGGCAGGTTTCCCTTTACCAACCTCACCATAAGTGAGGGACAATTGGAGGGAGTCAAACCTGTGACCCTTGGTACGCTCTATGTAGTAACTAAGGGCTCTTTTGACATCTAAACTGTGCAATCTCCTCTCGCCAGGGGAGGAATGGTCAGTGAAGTACACAGGAAGGGACATGGATTGATTAAGGTAGAAGTCTGAAACCACCTTAGGCAAAAACTTTCTGTTAGTCCTGAGGACTACCTTATCTCTGTGAAAGGAGATAAAATCAGGCTCCACTGACAATGCTTGCGATTCACTTATGCGCCTGGCAGAAGTGATGGCTACCAAAAACACAGTTTGCCAAGTCAAGTACTTGAGCTCTGCTGAAGACAAAGGCTCAAAAGGGGGTTGCATAAGCTGGGCAATGCAAATATTAAGATCCCAAGCAGGGGCAGGGTCCCTGAATGGAGGGTTGGTATGAAGCAACCCCTTGAAAAACTTGGAGAATACAGGGTGAACTGAAAAAGAAAAAGGTTTACCTGCTGATAAGAAAGCAGACACGGCTGCCAGGTGCACTTTTAGGGTAGCTGGTCTCAGCCCCAAAGAATTCAAATGCACCAAATAATCCAAGATTGTGGGCAAGTCAGCAGACTCTGGGAGAATATGCTTGCCAGAGCACCATATGGAAAATCTCTTCCATTTGGAATTATAAGTAGCCCTGGTGGAAGGCTTCCTAGAGGCCTTCAAGATATCCAATACACCTTGGGAGAGGTGTAAGTCAGCAAACTCTAACTCTTCAAGAACCAGGCCTTGAGATTGAGAGATTTGAGGTTCGGATACCAAACTCTCCCCTGGGCACACGTCAACAGATTGTGATTCCTGGGAAGACACAGGGGAAGGTGGACTGCTAAGGACATGAGGAGTGAGTACCAGGGCTGTCTGGCCCAATCTGGAGCAACCAGGATCATCTTGCAGGGCTGAGATCTGATTTTGACTAGCACTTTGAACAGAAGAGAGAAAGGGGGGGGGGAGGCATAGAGAAACTTCCCTTCCCAACTGAGAAAGAAGGCATCCAGAGGGACTGAGCCCAACACTGGGGGCCTGCAGCAAAAAAGGAGAAGTTGGTGATTGTCTGGGGCTGCAAAAAGATCTATCTGCGAGGTGCCCCATCTGGCAAATACTACCTCTAGTACTAGGGGATCCAGTGCCCATTCGCGATGGCCCTGGGAAATCCTGCTGAGAGCATCTGCCAGGACATTGTCCTTGCCTGGGAGGTGAACTGCTGTAAGGGAGGCGTTCAGGGAAAAAGCCAGAGACCACAACTTCATTGCTTTGGTGCACAAGGCCATAGACCGAGTGCCTCCTTGCTTGTTGATGTACCACATTGTAGTGGTGTTGTCTGTTCTGACCTGTACAACCTTGCTCTGAACAGATGTGGAAAAAACTTGAAGTGCTAGAAAAACTGCTCTGAGTTCCAACAGATTGATGTGGAGCAGAGATTCCTGTGGGGACCACAATCCCTGGGTAGTGAGGTCACCCATGTGAGCTCCCCACCCCAAGAGGGATGCATCTGTAGTAGGTTAAGGAGTGAGACTGGGGGGTGAAGGGGACCCCTGTCTCAGATTGCTCTGGTCCTGCCACCACTGAAGGGCCTGGATCAGGGTTCGAGTCACTGGGATCAATTTGGTTAGAGGGTCTCTCCTTTGAGACCAAAAGGCTCTCAAATGGAACTGGATGTCCCTCATCTGAAATCTTGCTCCCTGCACTACTGCTGTAGAAGCAGCTATGTGCCCCAGGAGCTGTAAAAAATGGCTTGCAGGTCGAGAGACCTGCAGGGTGAAAGAGGAGGCCAGAGAGACCAGGGTCCTTGCTCTTTCCAGAGGAAGGAAGGCTCTGGCCTCTTTTGTGTTCAGTTCTGCGCCTATGAAGGTAAGAAGCTGGACAGGCTCTAGAACTGACTTTGGAAGATTGAGAAGGAAACCTAGGGATGTGAGCAGTTGCTGAGTTACCTGAAGGTGTAGTCTGACCTGGTCTGGAGACTGGCCTACTATGAGCCAGTCGTCCAGATAAAGAAAGATGGCAATCTTTTGCCTTCATAAATGTGCAACTGCTACTGCCAGGCATTTTGCGAATACCCTCGGGGCCGAGGTGAGGCCGAAGGGCATTGCTCTGAACTGGTAATGGCCTGAGGGCAGTTGGAATCTGAGGTACTTTCGATGGGAGCTTCTGATAAGAACATGGAAGTAGGCATCCTTGAGGTCCAGGGAGGCTAGCCAGTCCCCTGGCCTTAGAGAGGGTAAAATAATTCCCAGAGTCACCATTTTGAATTTTGGTTTTAAAAGGTGCTTGGTTAGATATCTGAGATCCGGGATGGGCCGCCATTCTCCTGTCTTTTTTGGGGTAAGGAAGTACCTGGAGTACAACCCTTTGCCCTGGTGTAGGGGTGGAACCCTTTCCACAGCTCTGAGAGCCAGGAGGGTAGAAACTTCTGTTTCTAGGGCAAGTGCCTCTGATGGATTTGCAGATGGAAAGGACCTGGCTCTCATCTTTGGAAATGTTTTGAAGCTGAGAACCAGTCCCTGGCTTACTACTTCCAGGACCCACTTGTCTGATGTTAAAGACTTCCAGTCCTGAATAAAGTAAGCCAGCCTGCCCCCTACCTGTAGTGAAGAATCGGCCCTGGCCACCCCATCAGGGAGCCTGCTTGGCAGGGGCTTTGGGCTGAGGGGTCGAAGCAGGCTTACTTGAACCCCGTCTGCCTGTTCCTCTAAAGAACCCCCTCTGGGCATAAGCAGAAGAGGAGGCCTGGGCTTGGCAAAAAGGCCTATGAAAAGGCCTGTCCCTGCCCCTGACATGCTGCCTTTGAGGAGTGGCTTGCCTTTCTTTGGCCTGTGCACTCCTATAGGTGGTCCTATACTCATCCATTTTCTTCATATAATTCTCTGTCTGCTCCCCAAACAGAGAATTGCCCACAACAGGAAAATCCATAGCCTTAGACTGGGTATCCTGTGACAGGGTAGTACATCTGAGCCAGGCCATTCTATGAAGAACCACAGATGTAGCCATGACTCTTGATGATACATCATTAGAGTCTACTGCAGCATGAAATTGCACCTTGGATGCCTCAATACCATCCACAGCCACCTGCTCCAGCTCCCTGGCAAGCTGGTCAGGGCCTGTTTTGCTAAGGCCAGCACAGTATCCCATCTGGATTTCTGGTACCTAGCAACATAACCATATAATTTGCCTGTCTGAGTCCTAAAAGATGCTGCCATGTACTGTTTCTTTGCCATGGCATCCATCCTCCTGGAATCCTTTTCAGGAGGGTGAGAGGCTAGAGGAATATTTGCCTTGTCACAGGCTGCAGCCTGCACTACCCCACATGGCTGCACTGCTGAGAGGAACTCCGTATCAGAGCCTGATAATGTATACCTCTTGTCCATCCTTTTATCAACAGGAAGGATAGAGTGAGGAGTTTTAGAATTTTTACTGTCTGTTTCCTAAAGGATTTGTGCAAGGGAATAGACAGTCTCCTAGACTCTGGAATATCCATCATTTCTACATAATCAGGCTCTTCTTGGTCATCAACAGCTTCCTCAACAGGGAGTTGGAGAGTTTCAGCAACTTTCTTATAGAACATAAAGTGAGAGGGGGACCCCAGACGGTCTGTCTGGAGAGATGTCCGGTTCAATGGGCACATCCAGACCTTCAAAATCACATTCACTCTCCTCATACCCCTCCTCCCCTTCCTCCGGTTCATAAAAATCCTCAAAATCATAATCTTGAATCGGTGGAACCGGCCGAACCTAGTGCTTCCCTGATGGTGTCGGTTCGGACGGCACCGGGGAAAGAGACTGGACAATTTGAATTGCTTTAGCTATTTCCTCAGCGGTTGGAGAAAGAACTTTTGGCTCCACACTAGCTGACTTCCTAGTCCTTTTAGTTGGAACCGGCTCCTGAGAGCTAGCTCTTCGTTTGCCCGAGGAAGTATCGCCTTGGTCAGAGGGCACTCCCTCTGGTTCGGTTGGAACCGAACCGGGCTGGCCATCCGGGTCAGCGGACTTTTTGGCCTCCCTTTCCCTGAGCCTACCAACTCTCTTTTCCACGGTGGCAGCAGGAAAATTCTTACAAATCTGGTAGTCTGCATTGAGGTGGTCAAGCCCCAGACAATATACACAGGTGGTGTGTGGGTCAGCCTTAGCAAAGGCTTCTCCACAGAGACCACAGTGCTGAAACCCAGTGGGCCCGGTTTTTCTTTTGGGTTTCTCAGACATAGTGCCAGCCTAACCAAACTTGCCCATTAGTGGCAATCCGCCAAGCAAGACTCTCTTATCGGTTCCCAACTGTGTCACGGGTCGTGGAAAAACGAATGAACCGCTTTTTAGAACCGATAAGAACTGGGAACTGCACTCTAAGGACTGAACGTTTTTAAAACAACCTGATCGGTTCAAACCGAACTGAAAAAGACGTTTACAAGTTCCACACAGAAGAAAAATAAATGTAAGCCTATCTATTACTTACAGTACCACAGACAGAGCTTGAACCGACCGATTGCGGTTTAATTTCGGTCAAGAAACCGAAAAAATAAGACTTTTTAACCAACAAACGAACCGAGCAGAAGGAGAAATCTCCGGAGCGACTGTTCAGTGAGGCGGAGTAAAGAATCTGACAGTTTTGAGTTTGAGCAACAACAGATAGAGTTTTCAACCGAGCTTGCGCTCAAGGTTCCATGCCTGGCATGGAAAGTTAACTCTTTCACCTCCGGAGCAGTTCGAAGGTTGGGACTCACTGCATATGTCATAATATAGCAAGACTTCATGTTGTTTGAAAGCGGATTTCCCACAGCGACCACATCATTGTGCGAAAACACATTTCGGGCAGTATGTGAAAAGGGCCTAGTATGAACTGTAAAAACTGACTAAAACATTGGCATACATCCTTAACAGCTACATGAAAAGAGTTGTCTACTGACATGGAAACAAATAACATTTAGAAGATATGAGGGTGGAGTTTTCCTTTAAGTTCTACTAAGAAATGAGACAGATTAAACCTCTGGCAACACCAATGAGTTTTAGAGCAGGTAAGTAATCATAAAATGTGTTTGTTTTTTTTTTAACTTGAAATAGTACGATACAAAAAGGCTTGACAGTGTCCCTTTAAGCTGCTTTTTACCAACTGTATGGAGCTCCTTGCCTCCTGCTGTTTCCCGCCCCCCCAGAGACAAGCCATTCATCCAGTTAGGGAAAAAACACCACACCTTAGCTATTGAGACGTGCAGTCTCCACAGCCAGGCATGTTGTGAAGACCCTTGGTGCTGGGTTGAGGCCGAAGGGAGGGGATGTGAACTGGTACTGGCAGTTTCCCAATCTGAACCCAAGGTATTTTCTGTGTGAATGTCTGATTAGGATATGGAAGCAGGCATCTTTCAGATCCAGAGACCCCAACCAGTCCCTGACAGCAGGGATGGTATCACTGAGCCTAGTATTACCTTGTTGAATCCTTCCTGTTTTTATGCATTTGTTCAGCTATCTCAGGTCTAAAATGGGTCAGCACACCCCTTTTTCTTTTGGGTTATTAAGTAACTGAAAAAAAGACCCTTGACCCATTGTGAGGTAGGGACTTTCTCCACTGCTTTTGCCAACAGTAGTTTATTTACCTTTAACTCCAGCAGAATGTTCTCTGTCTGACTGTGCTATGGTAACAATTTTGGTTTCTGCAGCTTTGGGAATTGCTTTAACTGCAGGGGCAAACCTTGGCTAACTACTTTCAGGACCCACTTGTCTGTGGTGATTTCTGACCATTCTTGGAAGTTAAGAGCTAGTCTTTCTCCCGCTGACAATTTTATTTAGTTTTTGTTGACTGGGAAAGGATGACTAGACAATTCTGTCTATTGGTGGTATTTTTAGTGAATGATTAGGAAACCTGAGTAGAACTGTCAGGTGTTTTGTTTTTGCTGTGGCTGAGGGGCTCGTGTTGCAGCTGCATGCTTGGTGCCCCTCCTGCCTCTGTAGTAACCTCTATGCAGTTGATACTCATAAGGAGCACAAGGCCTCGGATAGTAACCCCTACCCCTCCTTTCCTTTCCGTAAGACCTGTAAGAAGTAGAGGCCTTTTCTTTTTCAGTGGTGCTACTATAAGTAGTTTTGTATTAATCCACTTTTTTCATATATGCCTCTGACTTGTCACCAAACAGGGAGTTTCCCCTCAAAGGAAAAATCATAGCCTTAGTCTGGGTGTCCTGGGACAGGATGGTAGCCCTAAGCCAGGCAAACCTCCTTAGATTTACAGCATGCTATGGGCCAGGCCATATGAAGCAGAGTTACTGGTGTCCATGGCCATGTGAAATTGGTACTTGGTGGCATCCAGTGCTGATCTAGCTGTCAGTCGAGTCCTGTGCCAATTCACTATTTGCTTTCCTGCTCAGTGCCAGGATTGAATTCCATGATGCTTTCTGGTACTGGGCAGTGAATGCCATGTAAGTTGCTTGTCTGAGATGCAAGGAAGATGTTGTGTATACTTTCTGGACCACTCCCTCAAGATCAGGGTGGGCGTACATGAACTGAAACCCCTGCCTGTCCACCTGATACTTCTTTTTAATTTTGTTAATGCTAGCAGCTGATGTAGGTGCTGACGTGATTTTTAGAGTGGCTTTTCAGAGGCATTTGTGGATGGGGAGTAACAACCTCTCTGGAGGAGCGGGACTCATGCCCATAAATTCCACATCCTCTTCATCCTCCTCTGCCTCATAGGAGGTGATGTTGAGGGTGTTTACCATTTGCTTAGCGAAGTAATAATGAGATGCGTAATCCTCTGAAGATCTGGGAGGAGAGCCAAATTCTTGCTTAGGTGAACCATCTGGTTCCAGGCATTCAAACTCCTCATCATAGATACATAGACAGTGTCGACAGATAAGGGCCTATGGCCCACCCAGTCTGCCCATTTGAGCTTGTAAGTTCAGTATGTTTTCCTAGAAGTCTGTTGCACCTTACCCCTGACCTCCAGAATTCCTTTATGTCTATCCCATGCATTCTTAAATCCCGTGATTGTTTCAGCCCCCACCACTTCCTCTGGCAGGGTGTTCCACTTGTCCACCACCCGTTCTGTGAAGAAATTCTTTCTCATGTTTCCTCTGAATCGTCCTCCCTCCAACTTCATCCCATGCCCTCTAGTCCTGGAACATCTTTTTCGCTAAAATAGTGTTTTCCTGCACCCTGTTCCTCCCTGTAAGATACTTGTATGTCTCTATCATATCCCTCTCTCCTCCTCTCCTCCAGGAGTACATGTTCAGTTCCTTCAACCTGTCTTCATAGGACTTGTGATGCAATCCATGCACCATCTTTGTTGCCCTCCTCTGAACCTTCTCTACCCTGTCTATGTCCTTACGTAGGTATGGTCTCCAGAACTGTACACTGTACTCCAGGTGGAGCCTCACTAGTGTCTTGTACAGTGGAATTATGACCTCCCTTTTCCTGCTGGTAATGCACCTGCCTATACATCCCAGCATCCTATTTGCTTTACCTGCTGCCTTGTCACACTGTTTCCCTACCTTGAGGTCATCAGAGATGATAACCCCAAGATCCCTTTCCTGCTTGGTGCATGCTATATATTCACCCCCCAACTGATATATTGTGCCAGGGTTTTAGTGCCCCATATGCATTATCTTGCACTTCTTTGCATTGAATTTCAACTGCCAAACCCCCTGACCATTCTTCAAGTTTCTGCAGGTCCTTCTCATTCTGTCTACACCCTCTGGTGTGTCTACTCTGTTAGAGAGCTTTGTGTCATCAGCGAACAGTGAAATTCTGCCTTCTAGGTCCTGCGCCATGTCACTGATGAAGATGTTGAATAGGACCGGTCCCAGCACTGATCCCTGTGGTACCCCACTGGTCACTCTTCCCTCTGTGGAGTGACAGCCATTTACCACCACCCTCTGTGTCCTGCCACCCAGCCAGTTACCTACCCACCACACTACTGTCCTGCCCACACCCATATTCCCCAGTTTGTGTAATAGTCTTCTATGTGGCACAGTGTCAAATGCCTTGCTGAAGTCCAGATAGGCCATGTCCACTGCCCTCCCCTGATCCACCTCCCTAGTCACCCAGTCAAAAAATTCAATGAGGTTGGTCTGACATGACCTCCCCCTGGTGAAACCATGCTGCCTTGGGTCCTGTAGTCCATTGACAACCAGATGTTCCACCAATCTCTCCTTCAGTAGTGCTTCCATGATCTTCCCCACTACCGAGGTGAGGCTGACTGGTCTGTAGTTCCCTGCTTCCTCTTTGTTCCCACTTTTGTATAAGGGGACTACATCTGCTGTCCTCCAGTCTTTGGGTACCTCCCCTGTTTCCGGTGATCGGCTAAACAGGATAGCCAGAGGTTCAGCCACCACCTCTCTTAGTTCTTTAAGGACCCTGGGGTGCACCCCATCTGGCCCCATTTCTCCTCCTCCTCCTCCTCCTCCTCCTCCTCCTCCTCCTCCTCCTCCTCCTCCTCCTCCTCCTCCTCCTCCTCCCTCCTCCTCCTCCTCCTCCTCCTCCTCCTCCTCCTCCTCCTCCTCCTCCTCCTCCTCTCCTCCTCCTCCTCCTCCTCCTCCTCCTCCTCCTCCTCCTCCTCCTCCTCCTCCTCCTCCTCCTCCTCCTCCTCCTCCTCCTCCTCCTCCTCCTCCTCCTCCTCCTCCTCCTCCTCCTCCTCCTCCTCCTCCTCCTCCTCCTCCTCCTCCTCCTCCTCCTCCTCCTCCTCCTCCTCCTCCTCCTCCTCCTCCTCCTCCTCCTCCTCCTCCTCCTCCTCCTCCTCCTCCTCCTCCTCCTCCTCCTCCTCCTCCTCCTCCTCCTCCTCCTCCTCCCTCCTCCTCCTCCTCCTCCTCCTCCTCCTCCTCCTCCTCCTCCTCCTCCTCCTCCTCCTCCTCCTCCTCCTCCTCCTCCTCCTCCTCCTCCTCCTCCTCCTCCTCCTCCTCCTCCTCCTCCTCCTCCTCCTCCCTCCTCCTCCTCCTCCTCCTCCTCCTCCTCCTCCTCCTCCTCCTCCTCCTCCTCCTCCTCCTCCTCCTCCTCCTCCTCCTCCTCCTCCTCCTCCTCCTCCTCCTCCTCCTCCTCCTCCTCCTCCTCCTCCTCCTCCTCCTCCTCCTCCTCCTCCTCCTCCTCCTCCTCTTAGTATACTTCTTCCATCTCCCCATGCTGTTGGTGTGGAACTAAAACATATTCATAAAATTTCCCATGGACTGGAAGCACTGGGTAAACTACCATAAATCAACATCTGAAGCACACAGGGTTAAGTTCTGTAAGCTCAGAAGAAGCCCTGATATGAGCTAAGAGGAACTCGCCACAAAGCAATGTTAGTTTTTGAAACGTTGGTGGGAGAGAGTAGAAGCAAACACTGTGGAGAAAATTAAGGAGGTTGCATTTCTGGAGCAATTCTTTTGGGCTTGCCCAGCAGAGCTAAAAACCTGGTTAGAGGAAAGAGACCCCAAAACAGCGCATCAGGCTGCTGAGCTCTCGGACTGCTATGCCAGGAGCAGGCCTGCTCTGAAAGGGAGTGGAGTGGGCGGGGCAGCGCAGAAGGGGAAAAGCGCACCTTCAGGGCAGCTAAAACCCTCACTGCTTCCACAGAAAGGGGGAAGCCCCAGGTTACAAAAAAGGGATGTCTCATATGGGAGATAAGATAAATGATGACTGTTGATTTTGCAAACAGCCAGGGTATCTTGCCAGACAGTGTCCTAAAAAGGCACAGACCGGACAAAGTGGTCCTCGAACAGAGTTGGGTGCACTGCGTATCCCTGAAAGCATGCCTGTAAACATGAGGAAGAATATACATCCGGTTACTGTAAATGGGGTGCACACCCATGGGTTAAGGGATACGGGGGCGAGTAAAAGGGGATTTAGTTGAGCCCGAACAGCTTATACCTTGCCGAGAACTGAAAATAATTAATAGAATTTTTAAAATCTGTAGGTTCAGTTTCTTTTTTGGTCTTTCAGTCATGCCAAACACTGACAGGCCATAGCCCAAAAGGTACAAAGAAAAGCTCTAGAAAGGTCCAGTAAGTCCAGTTCCCAGAAAAACTGGAACTCCATAATATTTTACCTCAAAAGTAGTAGTTTTAGTAATAAATAAGAGGTTTATATGTTAGTTTCAAAAAGTTTTTAGAGTTGTTCAGTTTCCTCTAGCATGAACCGTGGCTAAAGTAACAAAAGCAGAAGAACAGCAGTTTTATAAAATAAAATTATATTTTTACTACAAGAAAAGCGGCCACCCTAAAGGCAGGAACCACTTTAACGTGTGGCCTTCTCCAGTTCCTGGAAACCGATAGGGATAGTACAGTTACGTAAGAACTTACCATACCAGTAGATCTTCGAGAACAGCTCTTGCAGCAGGTTATACCATAAGGACTGAAGCCGGCAGGCAGCAGGACCCCACGGAAAACTTCTAGCTAGCTATACCCAGCGGGGGACTGCCCCCAATGTTGGCCCAACCCCTGATGTCAGATACATCATAAAAGGGACGGTCGCCCAGCATACCTCAGTTCTCCGGCTGGAGACTCTCAGCATAATGATGCGATTCAGAAGCAGAGACCAATGATCCGTTTCCAGAGGAAGACTAATAATTCTGATGTGTACGAGACGCGATGAAGTAGAACCAGACCTCCTGAGGGGAAGGTGGGCGGGAAACAACCTGCTGCAAGAGCTGTTCTCGAAGATCTACTGTTATGGTAAGTTCTTACATAACTGTACTATCTTACTTCGAGATACAGCCCTTGCAGCAGGTTACACCATAAGGACCGATTCCTAAGCAGTAAGGGTGAAATGCTAACCCAGTCGGGAGGAGGATAGGAGAGATCGAGGCAAAAAAGGGACCCCTCAGGACAAAAATTCTTGAAGAACTGCCAGGCGAAGCCCGCTCACATGGGCGATGTTCAAACTGCCTTAAGTGTCTCACAGTGCACGAACTCAAGTAGCCACCGCCAAGATGGTGGATCTACGCTACATTTTTCAAGGCAGCGAAGGAGGTAGCCACCCCCACCTTGTAGAATGGCACTTAACCGGTCCTGGTAAGGGTTTGTTGCATTTCTGGTAACAGAAAGCAATGCAGTTAACGAGCCACTTGGAGAGAGTTTGTTTCGATATGGGTGCACCCATCATCCTTGGACTGGAGGATAAGAACAGTTGGTCAGATTGTCTATGCGAACAGGTTCTGGCCAAGTAGAACCTCAAAATTCCTATGCACATCTACAGTGTGCAAGAGGGCATCCCGTTTGTTCGTACACCGGAAGGTTAATGTCTTGGTTTAAGGTTAAGGCTGAAACCACCTTGGGAAGGAACTTGGGATTGGTCCTTAAGGACACCCTGTCCTTATGGAAAATCAAGTAAGGCTCTTTACATATGAGCGCCTGAAGCTCAGAAATTCTCCATGCTGAAGTAACGGCAACTAAAAATAACGCTTTCCAGGAGTGAAGGTGAAGCTCTCAATTCGCAGCTGGTTCAAAAGGAGGCAGTGTAAGCTGCTCTAAAATGAAAAGAAGGAATCGGATCCTTAATTGGGGGTCTGAGATGCAAGACACCATGCAGAAAAGCGCGGGAAGCCTCTAATTGGGCTAATGAAACACTGACCAACCAGTGTGTGGTACGCCGAAATGGCACAGAGGTGTACCTTTAGGGATGAATATGCTAATCCCGACTGGAAAAGGGATAGGGGGTAGTCTAAAATAGACTTCTCAGGGCATCGAAGAGTATCGCGGTCATAGGCCTGAGCCCATAGACAAAATCTCCACCATTTCAGAGCATACGTGGCGTGAGTCGAAGGTTTCCTGGCTGCCACCAGAATATCTGCAACCCCTTGAGAGATCCTGTGCCTAAGAATGGCTACGTCTTTAGGAGCCAGGCATGCAGGTTCAGGGATTTAAGGTTCGGATGAACTAGGGAGTCGGCCTCCTGGGACAGCAAATGAGAGCTGACCAGTAATGGTAAGGGAGGCTCCTGAGCCAGCTGGTGAAGCAGTGGAATCCAGATCTGTCTAGGCCAAGAGGGTGCTACCAGGATCATTGACGCCCATTCTGACTGGAGCTTGAGAAAAACCCTCTGAATCAAAGGGATGGTCAGCAAAGCGTAGAGGAACTTGCCCACCCAAGAGAGGGACAACACGTCTCGCCAGAAAACACCAGGCCCTGGATCTAGCAAGCAGAAACTGGGCAGTTTTGCGTTGTATGGGGATGCGAATAAGTTGATGTTTGGTGTCCCCCATTGCTGGAACAGGTCCTCGGCGACCTCTTGTAGCAATTCCCATTTGTGAGCTCTGGCCTTCAACCGGCTCAGGATGTTTGTGACAGTGTTGTCCACACCTGGAACATGCACTGCGGTAAGCATGGTGCTGTGCTGTAGTGCCCATTCCCACACCAGATTTGCCTCTCTGCAAAGGGGGGTAGGAGCGAGAGCCTCCTTGTTTGTTGATGTAATACATCACCGATGTGTTGTCTGTTTGGACCAACACATGACCCAGTGGAATCTCTGACTGTAAGGCCTGTAAGGCATACAGGACTGCTCTCATCTCCAGGACACTGATATGGAGGTGAGTCCCAGGGGCGACCAAATACCCTGGGTCCTGGTATCTCTCAGATGAGCTCCCCAGCTGGTCCCTGAAGTATCGGTGGTGAGGGTCAGAGACGAAGGGGACTCCCACGGAAAGATGTTCCGGGACCAGCCACCATTGCAAGTCTTGAATGACTGGCCTTGTGATTCTGATTGGTGGTCTAAGTGATCCTGCCTCTGGTCCCATAGGGTTCTCAGCATCCACTGAGTAACTCTCATGTGGAAGTGAGCGTGGGGGACCGTAGCGATGGCAGCCGCCATTTGTCCGAGCAGGCAAAGTATGGTTCGAGCGGAGACCAGATTTTGTGCCATGTTAGTTCTTATCAGTGACCTGATGCATTCCGCTCTGTCCCCGGGCAGGAAGGCTCTCCCTTGATGGGTATCCAGAACCGCGCCAATGAACTGTAGTCTCTGCGAGGAAGTGAGAGAAGATTTCTCTTAGTTGACGGTGATCCCTAGAGACTGGAATAGGGAGCAGATGTCGTGAATGGCCTTCTCCAGTGACTCTGGGGGAGGAGGCCATCAGAAGCCAGTCATCCAAATAGGGGAAGATGTAACGGCTTTGTCTCCTGAGGGCCGCTGCCACAACTGCCATGCACTTGGTAAAGATGCATGGCACCGAGGACAAGCCGAACAGGAGTGCTCGGAACTGGTAATGGCATCCCAGAAACTCAAAGCACAGATATTTTCTGTGTGATTGGGTGATGGGAAGATGAAGATACACGTCCTGGATGTCCAGGGATGCTAGCCATGCACCTTGCTTGAGCATGGGAATAAGACCCGGAAGGGTAACCATGTGGAAGCGCTTGTACATCACGAAGATGTTTAGGTCGCTGAGGTCTAGGACCGGGAGTAAGTCCCAGATTTCTTTGGAACCAGGAAGAAGTGGTAATAGTATCCTCCTTCTCTCTGGCTCCTCGGTATGACCTTGATGGCATTCTTGGAGAGAAGTGCCGAGATCTCCCGCTGGATGAGCAGGGCATGCTGTCCCAAGTAACGAGAATGCAGAGGAGGTCTTGATGGTGGGTGGTCAAGGAACTCTATAAAGTGTCCTCGACTGATAAGCTGAAGAACCCATCGGTCGGAGGTGATCCTCTGCCCCCCTGACAGGAGGTAAGTGAGTCGACTCCCGACCCTTTCTTCCCTTTGATCCAGAGGTGGGGGAAGGGGCAAGGGCCTGGAAGGAGTCATATTGTGGCGGTACTGGCTACAGCAGGTTGGGTAGGTTTGGTGCGTCTCTGACCCTGACCTCCAGAGAATCTCTGCTGGTTTTTATGTCCGAAATTGCCTCTGTGTTGCTGCTGGCCTGACTGAGGCTGTTTCCTCTGTCGGCCACGAAAACAGTTCTGTGGTCTGCGAAAGGAAACAGATCTTGATTTATACATTGCCTGAACCATTCTGACCGCATTCTCAGCATCTTGGAGTCTGGTGATAACCCTCTCGGAGTCTTCACCAAATAACACAGAGCCATTGTAGGGGATGTCCAGGATGCCTTTCTGGACGTCTGGAGTAAATCCGGAGACCCTCAACCAGGAGCGTCTCCAGAGGCAAAAGCCTGTTGAGGCACCTCTTATTGCTAAGTCCGCTGAGTCGTAAGGGTCTCTGAGGACTTGGGTCCCAATGTCCGAGCCCGTACAGAGGAGATTAAGCAGCTCCTCCTTCCTCTTGCCATCCAGAAAGTCCTTTAGTAGGTCTTGGCCCTGGTCCACAGTGCATTTTGAAACTGCACTATGTGAGTCAAATAATTGAGGGACCTAAGAGAGCATGTGGAAGCCACGTTCATGCGGCGGCCCAGCGAATCCAATTGTTTGGATTCCTGGTCTGGTGGCTGGGTGCTGAGGTGTTGGTGCCTTCGTGAGCGGTCTTGCGAAGCCGTAATGACAACCGAGTCTGCCACAGGTTGCTGAGCTAAATAAGGAGCATCCAGTGGGGCCCGGTAAAGTCTGTCGGCCTTCTTGAGGACCACTGGGGTCGAATGTGGGCGCTTCCATGCAGCCTTGGTAGCGTCCAAAAAGGTATCCACCAGGGGTGGAACCACCACAGGCTTGGGGTCTTTCTGCCTCAAGTAACGTGCTAGGTGTTGCCGTTCGGGATCTAAATCCTCCGTCTCCCATCCCATGTTCTCCTGAATGTGCCTCATAATGTCAGAGAACAATGAGTCATCAGGTGGTGACCTAGGAAGGTCGTGAGGCTCTGGGGAAGGGTTCCCCAGACGGGAGGGAGAACTGGAGGTGTCCGAGGTGTCAGGATGCGAGTCGTCGTCCGATAAAAAGCAGGATCTTCGTCGGGGTCTCTTGCATCCATGATCGCTAGGGGACACTGAAGGGGTTCTGGAGCATAGAGTTCTCTTGGCCTTTGCCTTTTTATCCCTGGACCTACCCCTGGGTGATGGTGTAGAGTCCTTAGGCTCAGGTGTTACTGCTCTGGGAGGTGCTCTGGGGGTTGTGGTCCCTCAGGGAGGCTTGGTGGGTACCACATCTTTTTTGATGGTGTCCCACCAAACAGTGAACAGATCTTTAACCTCCTGTAAATTAAGCCTGGGCAAAGGGCCTGGTGTCGGTGCTTGCCCATCAATAGGGGCGGGTGCCGGCGGTTGAGACATCATCGGGTCCAGCGTCAAATAATTTGGTAGGCCGATGTCTTCTGTCTCTCCTAATGTGTGGTCATCGGTGGGGTGAGCTCAGACGTCCCCCTGTGACCGGTGTCCGGTGGCGGAGGGTTTCTGGGGCATTTGGTGGAAGATGGATCCGGTGTCCACTTAGCCTCCAACGTCCACTTAAGGGACGTGAGCTCCAAAGTTTTCTTGGAAGTACGTCAGAGATCTTCGGAGGCTAGGAGACCGAACGTTCACTGTCCTGGCGTCGGTCCTTGCCGTCAGTGCTAGGCCTAGTCACTGACTTGTGCTTGTGGTGGTCGGAAGCCTCCGACCTGGCGACTGACCCAGAGGGATGGCTGTCCTTAAGACTTGGTTCTCAGCAGTTGCAGAGAAACAGAGCTAGAGCCCCCCCGAGGTCCTAATCTTAAGGGGGGAGGGCTGAGACTTAGCCCGGGATGGCGATCGGTCTGACTGGGTGGAGTTGGAGCTGGCCCGGGAGTCGGAAGCCCAACTGGGGGATCTATCCCTATCCATGTCCTGGTGCTTATCCTTGTGCTTTCCCGATCTACGTGAAGGTTCCCCTCGAGAGGATGGGTCTTTCTCCATGGTCTTAAGTTTCTCTTCTAAGATGACACTCTGGAATGCTTTCTGGCGGCGGATCCTGGTTCTACTGTTGAACTTTTGGCAGATGGGGCGGGCCTGGGTATCGTGGTCCAGGCCTAGGCACCTCACACAGGCCGCATGCCTGTCTTTGAAGGGGATCTGCTTGCTGCAAGCGCACCTAAATGGGGTGTCCTTCTGTAGAAGGAGTCGGATAAGCAGACATGTACTTGTCAGTTTCGCTGTGAAAAACGATGGAAAAATGAAGAAAATTCTTTCTGGCATCGTTCATCTGCTGAAGGCGTCCATGGAGCTGATGCGTGCGAGTCAATGGCGGGAAAAGAACTGAGGTATGCTTGGAGACCGCCCCTTTTATGATGTAGCTGACGTTGGGGGTAGGGCCGACGTTGGGAGTGGTCCCCTACTGGGTATAGCTAGCAAGAAGTTTTCTGTGGGGTCCTGCAGCCTGCCGGCTTCAGTCCTTATGGTGTAGCTTGCTGCAAGAGCTGTATCTCGAAGTAAGATCCAGAGATACTGCAGAAATCACAAATAACACTAAACAACCCAATGCAGAGAACTGAGTTAATAACTAAAATAATATGTAAGAAATTAAACACTAGACCATTCTGGAAGCCAGAAAAGTGGAGCTGAACTTCAGGGTAACTGCTGTCTTCAAGCAGAGAAAGAAATCGGACTGTTGGAGGGAGTGTGACCACAGTGCGGAGTTTGAACTTAGTTTTAAGATTCCAAAATTAGTGTAAGTTCTATCTCTGGGGCTATTCAATCTGGTATACTGATTGTTTATTTGTTTATTTCAGAAATCAGAAAGTACCTTTGAGTCAAAGACTCCTTTACAAAGGTTCCACGTCACATAGAATAGATTACAGACAAACAATACAATGATTGTCACAGGAGCAGTTAGGATAACATACAGGAACTAGAGCAGTTTAAGACAGTTAAAAGAAACAGGATGCATAGCAATCCCAGGGAGATTAGAACTAAGAGCTATGAGCGGGAGGCGGGCCGGAGGCCGTTGTCAGTGGTAAAGGAAGGGAGGGGCCAGGTTCAGGTACAATCGCAGTCGCTTGTGGACAAGAGGTGGGCCCTAAGGTGAGTTTTAAATTGACCAATTCTTTGTTCATAAACCAAGGAGAAGGGTAGGTTGTTCATCCACAAGGGGGCCCTGTAGCAGAAGGATCTTTGGAATTGAGTGGTATGACATGAAGGAATAGAGAAGAGATGGGTGTCTGAGCTACGGGTGTGTTTAACTTTGGAGTCCGGGGTGATTAAAGGGGCAAGTGCTGAGGGGAAGAGGCCTAAGGCGATTTTTTTTTTGCCAGAATACAGGTGTGGACTCTGATTCTGTTGTCAAGGTTAAGCCAATTGGTGTCCTTATATAACAAACAAGTATGGGTGAGTTTATCGCACCCCAATACCAACCGACAGGCCTTATTTAGGACAAGTCGAAGTCTACCAAGAGCTGAGGTGCTTGCCCCTCCAAAAATAAGTAAGCCGTAGTCAAGGAGAGATAGTACCGAGGAGGAGACAGCAAGCCTAAGGGCATCAGGGGTAAGGCAATGTTTGAAACGATGCAAAAGCCCTAGTCTAGTGTTTAGGGCCTTACATAGTTGGTGAATATGCTCATGATAGGCAAGGCCAGTGTCCAAGGTGATGCCCAGATATTTAAAGGAATCCACAAGTTCCAAGGGAGTCAGGGTTGCCGTTTGTATTTGAGGGAAAAACCCTGTTCTGGCATTCTGCAGATGTACGAAAAGCATAACTTTGTTTTTTTTATAGTTAATAATAAGGCGTTGTGAGGAGAACCAGCTTTCGACAGAGCTGAAAGAGGACTGGAGGGACTGGTGGAGTTGAAGGGGGTCTGAGCTGGAGGAGAAGATGACAGCATCATCTGCATATAGTAATAGGTTGGAGGGGCAGGATGCAGGGAGTGAGTTAAGGAATATACTGAATAAAAGGGGACTATTGTAAAGCTATACACTTATGGATTCCTGGGGTTAGAAGCAAGATATTACGATGCTTAGGGAGAGGGTTTGTAAGCAAAAGAAAGGAGATGATTCTGGCCCAGTACATTTCCATGGTCAGACCTCACCTGGAGTACTATCCACGGCCCACATCTCAAAAAGGACAGGAACCTCTTGGAAGCTGTTCAGAGGAGGGCTATGAAGATCATTTTTGGACAGCAAGGGAAGACATGTGAGAAGTTGGAGAGTCTTAATATGTTCACACTAAAGGTCAGGAGGGACATCACAGAGACCTTTAAGTACCCAAATGGTGTTACTATAGTGGACTGCTATGCCCTGTTCACAAAAAGTAAGGGAAAGATAACAAGAGGCCATGGATGGAAACTAGTGAAGGGAAGCTTTAGGAGAGATATAAGGAAGTTCTCCATTAGAGAAAGGGTTATGAAGAAGTGGAATGCGTTGCTGGAAGAAGTGATCAACACAGAATCCGTTGCTGGATTCAAACAAAGGGGAGATAGGCACTGGAGAACAGCCCAAACAAGAAGAGGGGAGGGAGGGTGGGTAGGCAGTTAAAGGAAGGGAAGGGAATGAGTGAACTAAGATGGGGGCGTTGAAATACAGTTATGGCCATCAGCAGACTAGCTCCAGTCCAGCATTAGGCTGGATATGGATGCAGGCAAGTACTCGGCAGACTAGATGGGCTATTGGGCCTTTTTCTACCACCAGTATCTATGTTTCTCTCTAACCATGTGACCAGAGGGCATAATAAGGCAAGAGGCCACAGACATGTGCCTTCAACCTCTGGAAGTGCATTCAAATTGCTGTTTAAAAAGAGCAACTAGAAAAATTAAAGGAAATAAAAAAAAAAAAAAAAAAAAGAATCACGGAAAAGTATGAAACCCTTCAAAAATATCAAATAGTTCCTTGGCCAATAAATGCCTTGGGAAGGGGGTGTACTGGATGATGTGAGCTTTCCTGGTCTACTACGGACCCCCTCACCAAAACTACCATTGTAGGTAAGTAATTTTTGGAGGGGGATGTGTTTCATGTTTTGTACTCCATAATACCATATAGGGATGTTGTTTAATGGTAGTGTTTTTTTTTTTTTTAATAAAGGAAATGCAGAATGAAACTACACAGTCTGTTAGCGTGAGCTGTAAGAAGTATGTCAACAGACAGGATGAGCTGAAGATGTAGTCAGGGGTTTGTTGGTTTGGCAGTCATTTTACCAATTTAAATGTGCTGTCTGTTACAGCTACGCTGAGGGAGATATGAAGTCAAGGGTAAGAGTTGTAGATGTAGTAGGGGGGTTTCCTAGTTTAGCAGTCTTTTTTTTTTTTGTTAAAGCTGCTGCCACTTGGATGGTTAATAGTACCCTAGATAGAGGTTGACTGAGAAATGGCACTCTCTGAGGAATGCTGTTTATGCTGGGAACTCAACAGTTGGAGTCCGAGTTAGGCTGTAAGGACAATGGTGAATTAAAAAAAAAAAAAGGACCTTGAGGAAGTGGGTGATCGCGTCAGGTGGGCTGAGAAGGTGGGGCTCAGTTACCAAGTGTGGTGAACGAACAAGTAGTCTGGTGATGGCTGCAGCACCAGATTTATGAAAATGTAGAAGAAATGAATGAACACGAAAATAAAATTAAAAAAAAAAAATGGATGCTACAACATTAACAATTATTTCACTGTATACCCTTCACCTGTAAACACAATTGCGAACAGAACTGTAACCATCAAAATATAGTACATAAAATAAATACAGGTAACAGTGCAGTACAAGGAAATATAACATCAAGGGAACTCATGAAGTAGTTACTGCCACTCACCCTTCCAGCTTGTGGCTAATTACCTCATGGGCCCCCCAAATCAATGGTATATTTCCTTGTACACCCAGCTACCTATTGTTTATTCTATACTTTTTGATGTGAAGAAAAAAATTGGAGTCACTTATACATTTCAAAATTCTAAACAGTGGCAAAAGGATTTTATGTGCTACATCCTAGCTGGCTGGACCTTTTCTTTCAACTGCAAATTAGACTTGTACAATGCAAGGGTCCTGACTAATCAGGACACAGGATTGCCCCTACCCATTTTATGATCTATGTTTAATACCTCATTTGTGGAAAAGGATGAGGTCAGCCAACCATTAACCTGTTTCTTTGTCATCTGCTACCATTAAAGGCTACAGGCATGGGAACAAAAAGAGCTGAGCACTGCAGAGTTAAGGATCCGCATTCATACTATTTGAGCACAAATTAAGTATATTATTAAACTTTAACTTTTCTAACTTAACCATCATATTCAAAATACAGTAAAACATGATTGGTAACTGAAATAGGTTCAATCGCACCAAAAAAAGCTATTTGGCTCCTTTGTTGCACTGCTGCTTTAAATAACCCTGTATGTTAGCAGAGTTTTTGAATGCAAGCTGTGACAACATTCAATTGTCGGATGATTGTCTTCTTATTACTACTAACAGGTTGCCACAGTGCTTCTTGCCAACCTGAATGTCTCCCACCTGGTTTTCTTCACAGTGATGTTGCTGCTGAGTTTCTCCAGTCGATATTCCCCGGTGTCATGGTTTATCACCAAAATACATTCCTTTGCATAAGGTCTCTTTGAGCCCTTAAACACAGTCAGTGGGGCAGTGGAGCCCTAAATTAAATTAAACAAAGTTCAGTTTAATGCTCACATTGCCAAAACAATCGTAAACATCATGCAGTATATGAGACAGAAAAATGAAACACAGATCTCAAGACATTTCACACAATTCTAGAACTAAGGGTGGAAACATATGCTTAGGTGCAGAATGAGGCTTTAAAAGGAAAAACTGCTGAAAAAGAGAAATAAGCTGGGCAAATGACATTTTTTTCGCAGTGCACAAATCCTTACCTCAAGATTTGGCAGAGTTATGGTCACCTGTTCACCTTTGCCCACTTCAAGGTCACCTTCGCAGGATGTGTCGATAGATGCAGGCTTAAAGTCATCTGTGAAGAAAATTTATGAAAAAGTTACTTTACAACTGCAAATACTGATCAGGCGCCAGTTAAGTCAATTAGAAAAAGATAAAAGCAATGAACCATAACAGATGCAGTTTCAAGCACTGTGGCCAAACATTTTCCGCCATATGTTTAAACAGATGGGTATGGTTCAGATGCATAGTCTTCATTAGGGCTTGCTTGGTGGTTCTTCTGATCCTTTGGTAAGGACAGCTCGGCAACATTCTCTTCCAGGTTTCACAAGTTAGCACTCCCACAACTGTACAGGCCCATTTTCCTAGGTTTTAGTAGCATCTGAGTAACAGCAAGGGAACTGATTTTGTGTTCCGACTCAGTGTTACCAATATGATCCTCTGGGGCCCCTGTACAAAGTGGGGGGGGGGGCTCAGAACTTTTGATCCTTTTTATGTCCGAGTCCAGTGGTACAAATATGGGGTCCCAGGTCCCTAGCTGGGGACTGGGAGGGCCTGACTCCATAGTCTGTTTTCAGATATATCCTTCATGCTTTTTTCAGTTCTTTGGTACTCTAGGGGATGCTGATGAATTTCCTGTATGGAATGTTTTATTAGAGCAGTGATGTAGTAACAATACATAAATTCACGAGAAAAATGGAAAATAATTTTAAAAAATAAATAAAAAAGCTGTTCGAAACAACTTTGTTTTGCCTACTTGCCTCAGAGACGACTGCTGGGCACACAGAGAGCACAAGCCTTTAAGCAAACGGCAGAACCAGAATGCACTGCAAGGCAGGGCTATTAGCACCTTCAATGAACTAAAAGAAGAAGTGGCATGAGGCCATGAAACCTTAACCTAAGACAACTTGATGCGTCTAAAAGAAACAAACAATAAAGACCTTTTCTAGCAAAGACTGTGTTTGTGAGGTCGCAGCACTGAGATGTTGCCCAGGAGAAGGAACTTTAGAAATGTTAACTCAGTTGTGTGGTCATGCTCCCCCTGACATTCTAGCATCAGAATTATTTCTCCACTGAGATTAGTTGCCCCGGAGTCCTGTTCCAGTCCCTGTGGCTAAGTTTTCTTACTTCTAACATTTCATAAAGTTTCTAAGTTTATCTGAAACTCTATGCTAGTTCTAGGCTCAGTTCTTTATATTTTATTGGTTGTTTTAATCATTCCATAGTGAGTCCTAGAACTGGGAGAACCGCAGTTTTCACCAGTTTCTAGTTTTAGTTTCTATTTTCAAATAAAAAAAAAAAAATTAGATTTTGTTTAAATAAGACTTCATTTTTTTTTTGGAAAGTATCCTTTTTATTGATATTTTAACTTATTTACACACAAGTCAACCATACCATCAGCATTAGTTAAAGGTACATAAGTTTCAAAACCAGCCTCAGTGAGAGTGTAACATTCCATGACATTCTAATACAAAGATAAAAGAGGAGGAGTCCAGGAGTGGGTGCCGTACCCAAGCCAGAGTGGTTCTTACTTCGATTCCTTGGCCTTTCGTTCAATTGATTAGTTCTCAGGCCCTTCGGTATGTCAGTTCGACCTGTTTTTCCACATGCAGGGTGCCCAGCCCTCTCCTACATGAAAGGACCCGGGCTACAATTAAACTAAAAGCAGATCTAAGGCCTTTATATCTAGTCATTGCAAATTAGTGTTCGGTGAGGGTGCTCCCCAGGCGGCAGACCACAGGCCCCTCAATCATAAGGCCAACCCCACATCCGGTGGCCAGCCCCCGGAGACCAGCAAGGAGAGAGAGAGAGAGAGGGGAGGGCGCAGCCATCCCTCTACCGCCCCTCACGGAACAAAAGTTGGGTCCTTTAGCAGTACATCTGCCATCGGGCCCACCTAGTACCAAATTTTCTTCCTGATTATTTAAGCTATGTTATTTTCTCCATGACATAGATTTGTTTAGTAATAGTCCACCATTCTTGTATGGTGGGTACCTTAGGTGTCAACCAATGTCTCGTGATGGCCTTTTTGGCTGCTGTGAGAAGTATAAGAAGGAGATGCCTAGTTATGGGCCCGCACATGTCTCGGGGAAGGACCAGGAACAGGACTACCTCCATTGTCAGCTGAAACTGAAGATCAAATATCTCCCGAAGGTGTTGCACAGAGGTCAAGAAAGGCTTCAAGGATGAACAGCTCCACATTATATGAGTGTGATCAGCCCTTGCATTGCCACATAGGCGCCAGCAACCAGTTCCCTGTCCCGGCTTGTAATGACCTGTAATTGCAGGGGTTCTAAAATAGTGGATTAAGCCTTTCCATGCAAATTCCCTCAGGCGTGTGAACTAGTTACCTTAGCTGAGTACCTCCAAGCCGCTGCCAGTCCTCGGGGTTACAATAACCTGTTTCTTGGCTCCAACAGTTCGAATGCAGTCTATACAGGTCAGGTTCTGGGTCCTCAGGGCGATAACACACAGATATCAGGTGGTTTTGCCTAGAGGTCCTAATCATTATTGTTAGGGTTTGTATTAGTGGTGGAAGCTGCTCTTGGGCCCAGATCCCCCTAGGGAGGTGTTCCATGTAATGTCTGAGCTGTAAGTAGCAGAAAAAGTCTTCCTTCGGAATATTAAATTCCTTCTGAATTTCCGTGAAAGCCCACATTATGCCTTGTCTCACTATCTGACTTAGGTACCTTAGTCCTCTTCTCTCCCACCGTCGGAAACCGCCATCGAGGACGTTTTGGGGAAAATCATTCAGGCTGGGGATTGGGCATAAGAGTGGGAGAAATGTGGACAAGTGATGGCTTTTCCGGATAGTCTGCCAGCCTCTAACCGAGGCTTCAAGCCAAGGGTTTCCTTCCGGGAACAATATCCCGTCCTCCTTGGATTGATACAGGATGCTATAAAACATAATGTGATCTATTAGTGTCCGTTCTATATCCAGCCAATGTAGGCTATCGGTTCTGGTTTGTCTGGACATTAAATGCATTACATTCACCGCCTGGTGATATAATCTGAGATCTGGGAGGCCCATACCCCCCTCATCTCTGGGGAGGGTAAGGGTTTTGAATCTTACCCGAGGCCTTTTGTTGGACCATATAAATTTGGCAATATGTCTGTTTATTTCTTTAAATGTTTGCATTGGGATCTGGATCGGTATATTCTGGAACTGGTACAGTGCTCTGGGTAGGAGATCATTTTAATCAGGTGATCCTAGTGCTAACCCAGAGGGAGGGTTGCCCAAGCGGCTAGATCTGTCTTCGTTGTGTCACCAGAGGCGTGTAATTGTACCTGTAGAACTCCTGGGGGGACTTAGGTATGTGTATCCTCAGGTATTTTAATTTCCTTAATTCCTGGTTCCCTGGAACAGTAGCCTTAGCCATCTGTGTGGGGGAATAGTGAAAGCGGAGCACCTCGGTTTTATTGAGGTTTAATTTGTACCCTGATACCACGCCAAAAGTCTCTAGAATCAATTTAACTGCAGGGAGAGATTGTTCCGGTTTGCGTAGGTACAACAGTATGTCATCCGCGTAGAGGGCTATTCGATGCTCAACTCCACCCAATTCCACCCCCGTAATATTTTGCACCTCCCTGATCCTCTGGGCTAAGGGTTCTATAAAGGCTGCAAACAGAAGAGGGAAAAAGGGGCAACCCTGCCTCGTTCCCCTATACAGTGGGAAATAACTCGAGTGATGCCTGTTCACCTTTACGTAGGCCTGCGGGGCTGAGTATATGTTCTGTAAGGCATTTATTAAAGCAGAGGGAAAGCCAGATTTATGTAGTGCTTCATATAGAAACAGCCATGACACTCTGTCAAATGCCTTCTCGGCATCTAGGCCGACCAATAAGGATGGGATCCCCTCCGAGTGCATATGATGCACCACATGTAAGGTTCGCCTTATATTGTCTGTGGTAGTGCGGGCTTGAACAAATCCGGTCTGATCTTTATGTATCAGCAAGGGGAGGACCTGATCCACCCTATGGGTTAGAATTGACATGAAAAGTTTATAGTCTTGGTTAAGTACAGATATGGGCCTATAAGAGGCACACAGCTGTGGGTTCTTATCCGGCTTAGGGATGACGGATATTGTGGCATAGGCCCAAGACGGGGGAGGGGGACCCCCCTCCAGGACCTCGTTAAAAACAGCGCGGAGGTTAGGAAGAACTTGGGCCTTAAATGCCTTGTAAAATTCCGCTCCATATCCGTCTGGACCAGGGGACTTCTGAGATTTGGTATTCTTTATGACTGTTGTCAGTTCCGTTTCCGAGATTGGGGCAACCAGGGCCTGGCTTTGGGCTTCCGTGAGTCGCGGCAAAGTGACCGCTCGTAAGAATTCCGCCACGTGGTGCGTGGGAACCTGCTCTTCTGGGGTATATAAGGACCGATAATATACGGTAAAAGCTTCTGCAATTTCCTGGGTCTTAGTGAGTTGTAATCTACCTGTGGGGTGAAGTATTGAGGTGACCGTAGCCATTTTTCTTTGCTTCCGGACCTGATACGCCAGCATCCGAGTAGCCCTAGGCCCAACCTCGTAGTATTTCTGATGCAAGAATGTGAGGGCCATCTCAGTCTGCTGCTGCACCAACCGATCTAGTTCGAACTTAGTTTGCTGCAGCTGAGGGTGTACCGTTGTGTCCCCTTGTTTGTGTGCCATTTGTAAGAAGTCCTCCAATTCCCGCCTCCATGCCCTGCGCTGTTTTTCTTGTTCCGCTGTGAATGTTATTAAATTACCTCTGAGTACTGTTTCAATCATGTCCCAGTAAATGGTAGGGGTGGAGTCTGAGATCGGGTTATCTCTTTTAATCTCCTGAATCTTCTCTATGAGAAAGTTACAAAACTTCTTGGAGCGCAGGTGAAATGGATTAAGCCTCCACGCCGTCTGTTTAGGTTGGAGATCGAAGTCCCATATGAAAATCTGAGGGGCATGGTCAGAAATAGCAATGTCTCCGACTTGAACGTCATGCAGCATCCTCAGACTCTCAACCTGTGTATATACTTGATCAATGTGGGTGTAAGTATGATGGACCGCCGAATAGAAGGAGTAATTCCTCGAATAAGGATGAATTTTCCTCCATGCATCACACCATCCTGCCTCATTCACGAATCTTTTAAAAAATCTTTGGGTAGCCGACAGCCTGGGGGGTTTAGTACTGGTGGAGTCTAAGTTGGGGTCCATGACAAAATTAAGGTCACCTGCCATCATAAGCACCCCCTTCGTTTTTTGTATAATTTTATCTAATAAAGGTTTTAGCTGCATCACTAACATTCAAGGGGGAAAATATAAATTCACCAAGGTTACTTGCTTATCATACAGGACACCCTGCACCAGGATCATGCGGCCCTCTGGGTCAGCCCATGAGTCATTTACCACAAAAGGAGTTCCTGGAGAGACAATAATGGCTACTCCTCTGCATCTACCCGATCTGGCCGATGAATAGAACATTTGTCCTCTGCTAAGTTTGGCTAGTTTTGTGTGCTCCATAGTGTTCATATGTGTTTCCTGTAGGAATGTTAGGTCCGCTTTTGAGCGTCTAATAAAAGCCAGGGTCTTTGATCTCTTGATGGGAGATGCAAGGCCATTTATATTTAAGGAGAGTAGTTTTACCTTAGCTGTATCCATTTATTTTTAAGTACTTACTTCCAGATTTACATCTCTCAAGCCCTAGCGGGGCCCTAGGCCCACCATCCCTGGAGAGCACCCCCACTGAGATAGATTGTCTGTGGTTGGCGACTAATACAATACAACAACAAACTAGTTTAACATCAACATACACTTCGTACAGTACGGTACAACGTTTAAACATGTTAACGCTGAACATTAATAACTGGCACTTCCACGAGTCAGGTAACCTGACCCTAAGGCAAGAGAACCTTGTCATAAACCCAGAGTCACTGGGCTATAGCACTCCGTGCTATTAGGAAATAGGTGTGTGGGTTAGGTGACTATTATGTGCAGCTCCCATGGTCCCCTTGCGATCCCTGGAATATTTTATAGGGGGATAGTCTGAGCTGAAGAGATCTCTGCACATTTGGGTACCTACCCAAACTTCATTGTGGCCACGTTGCCAAGTACAGCAATGGCAGGAGGGCAGGCACATGGCTCGCCCGATCATCCGCTTCCCCACGGCATTAGCCTTGGTGATAGACATTTTGTCTGGATTAGGGTGTATAATCCGATCATCTGGGAGGGGGCAGGTCGGCCAGGCCCCAAGCCCCATCACTCCTACGGGTCAACCCCACAGTTAGTCATCAGCCTCAAGGCATACATTGGCACCAGCATCCGCCCCCATCCAGCCGTCCCCGCCTACATTGGTCCCCTCCCCCACCCCGTAAGGGGGGTCAGAAGGGGCAAGACCAGATCCAGCCAGGGCGAGGGTCCCCATCCACCTGGTAACCCACATAAGGAGATCAAAGTGAGACGCTCCGCCGGGTCTCTCCCTCTCCCTCCACCCCCCCCCCACTGCTTCCCTTCTCCCCTCTACCCTCCACCCCTCTCCCGGTGGGGAGATTCTCCCCTCCCTCTCCTCCCAGGCCCCGCTCCGCAGCATCAGGGTCAGCACCCATTCCTGCTGCGATGAGGCCAGGGACGCTCGATGGAACCCGTTCTGATGCATCTTCCTAAGACTCACACCCCTCCCCCAGTCGGTGCAGCCCTGTTCCCCAGTCAACGGTTTCCCAGGAGTGGGAAGAACTGGCATAGAGGGGCTGGACCCTCACGACATCTGCCACTAGTGGAACCTCCCCCCCACCAACAGCCACACTCGAGCCCCCCTCTACAATCATCCAGGCCATTTCTTATCTGCGTGGTGTCCCTCTGATACTGTTCCTGAGAGGAGCGTACAAAGTCTGGTTAAGTTTTTCAGGTTGACCACCGTACAGTCAGTGGACAAAGTTCAAGTTCACGTCATCATCATGGGAGTCTTACTGTGCGCCGTTTGGCCTACACATAGCTCGGCTCCAGTTTCGGTCCCGCGTCGTCTATCACCTCCCCTTCCCCCCCAGTTCCAACCCCCCTATCTGCTCATTCCTCATCCCTATGCTCTAATTCCTTCAGGAGTTACCTCTGTTAGTATGGCAAGAATGACCAGAGGCAGCCCTTAGTTGATCCCCCACCACTTGAGTGTTCAGAACCCCCCCTGTACTTCCCTGCCTTTGTTTCCCAGCTTCCTCTTCCTTCCCTCTCACCTCCTGCTTACTACCCCTAATCCAAACTCCTCATACAGACCCGTTACTCCCATCCTGTCACCTAGTTTGTATCCCGAAGGAAGGCCCAGATACAAACCACCCTCGCAGCTACTCCTTCTCGGAACTGCTCTCCGGATGCTCCCATATCCCACTAGTAGTGGTGACTGTCTCCTGGCAGCGTTGAGGCCTACTCGCACTAGTCTGTTCCAACCCACTTAGCCCCTTACCCCCTGCTCACCCCCGATCCAACTAAACGAATGAACTCTTCAGTCCCACATCCCCTCCCTCGTCAATGGGCCCATGGTTCAGCACCTCAAATGCCCCCTCTCTTATTCAATGTCCCCCCATAAGCGGCTGTCTGTCAGCGGATGCCTTACTTCTATCTCCCCCCCAGCCTCTCCCATCCTCATCTCTCGTAAGATTGGCAAAATTACTTTACGTCTTCATGTGTCTGCGGCAGTTCCCGTCATCTGCAGGTCTTCTGGAGCGGATTGTTCGGCTTGTAGGGTCCCGACTAGTTTCCTTATGGCTTCCGCACTTTGTCTGTGCCTCACATCTCTCTGCTCTGTACTCCACAGCTTTTGGGCAAGTTTCGTTGCCACGGAGGGATCTTTCTGTGGTCTGGCCTGGGGAATGCTGATTTGCCTCTTCTTCAGCTCGATTATAGCCTCTTCCGCCGACTCCACCGTTTTAGCTCCTTTGGGAAACAGGATCACCATCCTAGCTGGGTATAGGGTTCGAAATTTAATTCCAGCTATCTTCAGGGCTCTCATAGTCGCGGCGTAGGCGCGCCTTCGCGCCATAATCTCAGGGGCATAGTCATTGTCAAAGTATAGGTGCTGTGAACCTAAAAGCACGGTTCCTTTTCTCCAGGCTGCCTTCAACACTGCTTCCTTATCTTGGAATCTTAAAAATTTTACCAGAACAGTGAGTGGGCGAGACCCCGGCGGGGGCCTCGGTCCCAAAGTATGACGTGCCCGCTCTATTTCCACTGAGACATCTTCAGGTATGGATAGCAGTTCCCTGAGAAGTTTATTTATATGGTTAATCATGTCGGGTCCCTCCGAGCCTTCGGGGATTCCCGATATCCGGATGTTACTTCTTCTGCTGCGGCTTTCTGAGTCTTCGGCCCTAGCCCTTAAGGCCTTGACTTCTTCATGTAGTTGGGCAACGGTATGGCCAGTCTCCTCCAGTTTTTCTTCTGTCGTCGTTATGCGGGTCTCACTTCTCTCCTGCCTTTGTTCTAACTTCCCAATATCAGTGCGGAGAGCCGTTGCCGTGGATTTCATCTCACGGTGGAAATCTCTCAATTCCACCAGCATTTGCGCCATCTGCCTCTGAAGTATAACATGAGAAGCTTGTTCAGTCGCCGTACCGTCACGATGCGAGGAGGATGAGGCCCGTGAGTCCTCGCTCTCCGAGCCTTCATCCTGGGATTTCTCTTCACTTAGATGCGGAGAATTGCAAACTTGTTATCCCCCTTCTTCTTTGGCATTTTGGGATACCCTCCTGTTATTCTGGTGTCGAGATGTCGCTGGATTGAGTGTGTTTGGAGGGATATTGTGGGATCGATCGAGGAGCCCCTCGATTATGCTGCCATCTCTTCTATGACGTCACCGGAAGTCCTAAATAAGACTTCATTTTTAAAACGGTTGTATATTTTTCTCAATTACAACCCCTAAAACAATTTTCTTTCTGTTTCTCACTGTCAATACCTCAGGCAGGGGTATTAGCACCTTCAATGAACTAAAAGTCAGTGTCAGTGGTTCAGCAGGTTGCACACTCGCCTCTGAGGCTGGAAGATCAGGAGGCTGTGGGTTCTATCCCCATACCAGGCACTTAGGTTAAATTGCAATACTGACACTGTAGTGCAGCAAGAGGGGGGTGCTGCACTCCTGAGGTGCCATCTTTCTGATGAGACGTTAAACAGAGGTCCCATCCGCTTGCTCTGGTGGTAGTTCAGGTGGATGTTAAAGATCCCAGGGCACTTCTCAAAAACAGTAGGGGAATTTCCCCCGGTGTCCTGGCCAAATTTCCCCCATTCACCAAAAATACCACCAACAGCTTAAAATCTGGTTCAATTTCAGTTGGCATCCATCTGTATCCCCCCCCTCCCCCCCAGGACAAGGCTGAAAATAGGCAAAAAATTGTCTAGTCCTCCTTTCCGGTCAACAAAAATGAAATAAATAAGAGAGTCAGTGAACACCACCAAGGGGACTGCTGTCAAATGGCTCCCATTCCTATCTCTTAGACCATTAACAGCTGGTACAGGTAGGAGGCACCATCTCCCAACCCCCTCCCTATACAGGTTGGAGCCCCACAGGGCTCCATTCTGGGTCCAGTCCTCTTCTCCATCTTCCTAAATGATCTCCCCTCCACCTGTGCCAACTTGCATATTCACATGTATGTAGCTGACACAGTTCTTTTCACCTCTGATTCCCTGTCTGCATCTCTGGAAGCCTCGCTGGTTCCAGTCCAATCAACTTCAGGTCAATGTGCCCGCGCACGCACACACACACACACACACACACACACACACACACACAGAACGGTGTCTATGACCTTTGGTGCCAGCCACAAACTGGTCAAGCTCACTCCCCTCCCTGTCTTCTCCATGCAGGATGGCACACCGCTTGAAGTAGTCCTGTGTGGCTAGATAGCAGGCTTGAGTCCTCTGCCCATGCTGTTGCCATCCATGCTAAACTCCTCCCCAAACCTGGTGCCCTGAACTGCAATAAGGACTGCCTTTCTCCCAGGTCCACAAAGAGCTGATCACCAAAATGGTTCTCTCTGTTTTCAACTATGCAGATGTGGTTTATGACACCTCCCTTGCCAGACTTGACACCTTCTGCAGTGCCTTCTATTGCTTTGCTACCAACTCATCCTCTCATACTCACCACTACTCCCTTTACTCCTCCCTATTCATCCTCCCTCTCCCCCTCATGTTGCCAGTTGCACTAAGCTTCTCTCATCTCTAAATACTGGTTTGAGTCTCTCCCCTTCCTACTCTCTGCACTCAAGAGACACACGCACATTCTCCTTTCCCCCCCCACACTCCTCATTTGGGAAGTATGCTTTCTCATACCACCTCCCCTCCCTCTGGAACCAGCAAGCTTCCTTCATTCACCTCTCCCCCTCCCTCCCTTCCCTCCATTAAACACTGGCTAAAACTCCCCATCCCCTGTTCCTGCTAGCCCTCTTCCTAGACGTTTTCTTACCTTTGCCTGGCTTCTGACCACCCTTTACCTCCCTTCCCCCTTAGCCTCATAGTTCTGGCAACCTTGTTTAAGTTTATCAACCTGTTTTGGCTTCTACTTTCAGCACCAGCTCAGCCTCCCTTCACTCTGGCACTAGGCGCTTTGAGTCTGCCAATCTGCACAGATGTTTTGTATGCTAATTAATTTATCCTCCATATTATCTATTTATTTTATTTATTCAGTTTTTGTTGACCAGGTAAGTGCGCTAGACAGATTTTGCCTATTTTCAGGCACGATCCGGGGGAAGGGGATACAGATGAATGCCAACTGACTTTGAACTAGATTAAGCTGTTGGTAGTATTTTTCGTGAATGGGGGGAAATTTGGCCAGGGCACCAGGGAAATTCCCCTACTCTTTTCGAGCCAGTAGGTGAAGCGCCAACGCTGCAGTGGAGAAGTCAGTAGCTGAGCAGTCAGCTCAGTGAACGGACTTGCGGGAGGCTGAGGAGTGGGTCTCCTCCTCTGCCTCCATAGAGTTAGAGACCATCAGCAAAGAGTTTTCAAAATTGGATTATGCAGAGGAGTTTGTGGTAGAAGAGAAAGAAATGGAAATGGAGGCAAAAACCTCTCAAGTTAAAATGGAAAACTACAAAAATAATGCAGTACCTGAAAAAGAAGAACTCTTGCTGAAAATGATCGCAGAGTAGAAACGACACAATAAGGAGAATAATAAGTTGCAAGTGGCTTTAAATGGCCTAGAAAGCAAAGCCGCGGCTGAAGAACAGAGGATTGGCAAGGGTGACGTGGAAGCATCAAAGTATACTGCAGCTGACAATCGTGGTGAGTCACGATCAGAAAAAGTGTCACGCAGAAAAAAGGATGGTCAGAAGAAAGGGGAGAAAAAGTAGTCTCTGAAAAGTAAAAGTACCCGGAAAGGAATGGTAATAGCGAGCGCAAAACGGCTCGGCCTAAGACGAGTACAAGAAACAGAAAATAAACAGGCGCCAGAAGAAACTGAACAGAGAGTGGAGGAAAAAGAAGCCCAGGAAGAGCTGGAACATGCTGCTGTGGGAATTACAGAAGCCCTGCAAGGTGCAGGGTGGACAAAAACAGAAAAGGGCTGGGATCCAAATTATAAGGAAAACATAAAATTGGATAAACAGGAGATCACAGAAGAACTGGAGGTGAAACACAGGAGGCAAAATTCCACAGAAGATACAGGTCAGTTGAAAATAAACCAGAATGAAAATGCAGTAAATAATGATTATGATACTGTGCAAACTGAAAGTAATGAAGGGGATGGGGATGAACAGAATGGGTATATGGAGGTGGAAAAAGTGGAAGGTCCAGAAACTCCTTTTGAAATGGAAAAGCAAAATACACAAATTGAAAAAAATGGAAGTGATATTTAGCAAGAAAATAAGGAAAAAACAAAAACTGTTTGGGGCCCTAATGCAAGAGAAAGGTTGTTTCAAGAACATCAAATATTATCAGCACCTGCTAAAAGGCGGAATGTGGTCAGATTAAAATATAGAGGGGAAACATCTGAAGCCCTGGATAGACTGTATGTGGGGAGAACTTTGATAAAAGATAGCACGCACTTTTATGCATATGAAATTTATGCATTAATTCATACTACGGGAGATACAGTATTTGACCCAAGTTTCAAGCATCCAGCAGGTTTAGATCGGTTTTGGAAGCAGTATCACCAGCTTAAAGCAAATTCTGCTTAAAGTTGGACCAGCATAACATTCTGTGGTGATTTGCATATGCATTCCATGATGCTTTGCATTGTGGGGGCATGTGTGATTTTGTATTTTCTATCTATGTGGAGGCCATGTATAGCCATTCCGCTAACCAAACCTGTTCACAAAATAGTGACTGTGCTTTTTAGAAATGAAAATGTTAATGTGGCTGACATATCATTCTGGTTGAAACAAAAGTGTGACTTAAATGGCCCTCCAAAACCCATCTTTGACGCAGAACATCTATGGACAGGGGTTGGAAATTTAAAGTAACATTAAGAACAACGAATGGTGAAATACATCATCTCCTGAACTTTTTTTTTAGGTAGAGACAGAGGGTAGTGTTTTATAGTGGACAACCAAGGGCGTGTTACAGATGTGGGTATAGAAGACATTTGAGCAATGTATGTGATAAAATTCAATGTGGACTATGTGGAGAAGTGGGTCCTTATGGGGCCTCTTGTCGGAATAAAATCAGATGTAGCCTATGTGAGGAAACAGGCCATATGTTTATGAATTATCCCTGGGCAACGCACAACAGCCCAGACCCTGCACAGCAATATGTGTATGTTGCCCTAGCACAAAGGGAAAGATTGGTAAAGGAAAAAGAAAGCCAAAATGCAAAACCTAATAGAAAAACTAATGAGGAAATTCACTCCCAGGCACCCCTCTCCCCCATGGAAAATGAGAAGACTGTACCCAAAGAACAAGCAGAAGAAAGCAATGAGGAAATACATAAAGAACTCCAGGGAAACACTGAAAACGAAGAAAATCTGATTCCAAAACAGGAGGAAATACAAACAGAAAGGCAGGCCACGCCACCACCAAGCATACTAATAGGCCTACCATTTCGAATGGTGACTAGATCAAAGATATTGTTTAAGCCACCAAAAAATAAGCAAAAAAAAAAAAAAAAGACGTAGAAGGAATTGTGTTAAGAAATAAGTATGAATCAGAAGGGGAATCTGACTCATCATCAGCGCAAGAGCAATCATCAGAATATGAGTCGACGGACACACGGTATTCAAAGAAAAGGAAAGCAAAACTGAAACGTGTAGTAAAATGTTACTTTATACTTGGTCTCTCATGCTAATGTCTCTCCAGTGTGTCACCTGTAATAAGAGATTAACTACCTTTTCTATTTTGCAAGATATAAAAGGGGACATAATATTTGTACAAGACACAGGACTACAAACGCTGCTAGAAATTCATCAAGCACAAAAGGAGTGGAAGTTGGGGCTGTCACTGTGGTCAACTGGGGATGAAAACTGCTCGGGGTGGGCATTTTGTTCGCTAATCAAGACTCCTGCATAGGGAAAGTAATAGATCTGGTTCCAAGCTGAGTGTTAATATTGGAGGTTACATATAAAAAGAAAAATAATTTAAGGCTCGTAAATATATAACCCCCAGGGTAAAGCAGAGCAGAATGAACTTATGCAGAAAGTGGAACCCTCCTTGCATACTGCTAAGTTAGTCTTATAGGGAGGTGATTTTAACTGCCGCTTAACTAAGCAAGATTGGGTTAGAAAGACAGAAAAAATTTACTGTGACACAAATAAATTCAATTCCATTTTAAAAACGGCAGAGTTGGAGGATGTGTACAAAATAAAGAATAAAAAGCCGAAGCATACCTATTATAGAGAGAAAATTTCGACCAGAATAGATTTCTGGTTTTTACCAAAGCTTATAAATGTCCAAAAAATAGAAATAATTCCATTAGAAACACTGGATCATGTGGCAATTAAAATAAGCATAGAGATGCAGCAAAAGAATAAAACGGGGCAAGGGTACTAGAAAATGAATTTATCTCTGCTAAAAGAGGAAATGATTCATACAGAGATTAAAAACTTTATATTAGCTAGAAAATCAGTCTGTTTTTTTCTATGATAATTTAACGAAATGGTGGGAAGACACTAAATTTGACTTGAAACAAGTAATGTTAGAAGAAGGGAAAAAGAGAGAAAAGTCCAGTTACGTAGAATACTTAAGTTTACGAGTTAAATTCCTAAACTTTTAACTATGCAGGCCACAGAAAAAAATAGATAAAGCAGAAGAAATACAAGGATTAAAAGAAAAAATGTATAGTTACAAATATAAAAAAAGGCACAGTCATTAATATTGGAACAAAAATGAGGAACATGGGACAAAGTTCCAGGTTAACCCATATGAAAGCAATAAAGATAGTATAAAGCAAAGAGTTATGGTAGAGCTGCAAGACACAAAAGGGAATAAATACACAACATTAAATCAAACTAATTGTGCAAGAACATATGAAAGAGAAATTTCAACAAAAACAAGAAAAAATTGTAATTGTAATTTATTTCAGGGTGTAGATATACTACAAATCTCAGAGATTGATAAACAAATTTTACAAGAGCGTATTAAAGAGAAATTAGAGAAGCCATTCATGCCTTACCAAACAATACAACTCCTGGTATAGATGGAATTCCTAATGAATTCTACAAGAAATATGTTAAAAGAAGTATACAATTACAGTATGTAATGGACAAGGGGGAAATGGGAAACAGGGAGTAACAGTATTTTTATATAAAAAAGGTGAGAAAACAGATATTAGAAACTTGAGACCAATAACATTGTTAACTTCAGATTACAAGATTTTAGCATAAATTACTACAAAAAGATTAGCAGCAGCAGTACGGAATTTAGTTCTAGATACTCAGACTTGTGCTATCCTGGGTAGGATTATTAAGCAAAATTTAATTTACATAAGAGAAGTAATGGAAATGGGGAAAAGAAATAACTTAGAAGGATACATATATGCTCTGGATCAAGAAACAGCAATAGATGCAGTAAAACATGATTATATATGGGCAGTATTAAAGGGGTGGCTCAATAGGTAGCACACTCGCCTCTGAGGCCGGGAGATCAGAGGGCTGTGGGTTCAGTTCCCACATCTGGCACTTGGGTTAATATCCCAGTACTGACACTGTAGTGCAGCATGAGAAGGGTGCTGCACTTCTGAGGTGCCGTCTTTCGGATGAGATGTTAAACCGAGGTCCCATCTGCCTGAATTGGTGGTAGTTCAGGTGGATGTTAAAGATCCCATGGCACTTATCTAAAGCGAAGGGGAATTTCCCTGGTGTCCTGGCCAAATTTCCCTCATTCACTAAAAATACCACCAACAGCTTAATCTGGTTCAAGGTCAGTTGGCATTCATCTGTATCCCCCTCCCCCAGGCCGTGCCTGAAAATAGGCAGGATTTGTCTAGTGCACTTAGCCGGTCAACAATAAATAAAATAATAAATTAATTTTTGAGTTTTTGCAAAGCCTTATACACATATGCACAACTTATACCTATGGTAAATAAAAGTATGGGATCCTTCTGTTTCTACACAATGGGGTGCCCCTTGAGCCCGCTCCTATATGTGTTATGTTTAGATCTGGTTATGACGAAAATAGTAGGGAATAATAGTATAGAAGCCGTGGTACCAAAAGATGGAATTCAGGTGCATAAAACAGGTGCTTTTGCAGATGACTGTTTTATTTATAAAAAATATGCAATCAAGGAATAAAGCACTGCAGGTGTTTGAAGAGGACACAAACTACACTGGAATAAGGACAAATAAAACAAAACGTGTGATTATTTCAGTAGGTCAAGTTGTAGACAGGGCTGCTAGTTTAATAGCTATAGCAGCAGGGAATGTGAAAATCTTGGGAATTAAGTTTATTGATCATAGTGCTATACAGGAAAACTGAGCAGAGTGAATAAAGATAGTGGGGGAAAAAAGTTCATCGCTGGTAAAAATGGAATGTGTCAAAAGCAAAGAGATTATTCTTAATAAAAAAAACTATATTATCCCAGTTTTTTTATATTTAGCATATATCTTTCCAATCCCTTATAATTTGCAGACGAAAATATTAGGAGTGTTTTTTGAACTACTATGGGGAAATAGGTTAAATCCAGTTAAAAGAAGTCACACATATAGATCAATTAAAGAAGGTGGTTTAAAATATGGTACAGCCGGTTGAGTTCTTTCAAGCAATCTTTTTGCACACAAATATTAGGCCATTAATAGGAAAACAGGAAAATATATGGACCCCACTAACAAAGCCATGGAGAGATGAATTGCAGGCCGCATGGGGTATTTCAAAGTAAAATAAAAAGATAGATTTTCCAGAATATGTGGAGATTAGTAGAAGGCAAGCAAGAGTATGTAATGTGGAAAAGGAAAGGTTAACCAGTTTGTCAAGAAAACAACTTTACAAAGAAATAGTTGAGCAAAACTTTTATGAAAATCCAGTCTTTAGACTAGTCACACATTAAAAAAAAAAAAGAAAATGTTAGAGACCATGTTAGAAAATAGAATTCCAAAGCAAATGAAGGAAACTATGAGGCCATGGTAAATTAAATGTGCGTAATAACCATAAGCACAAAAAAATCAGAAGAAAGAATGTGCCAGATATTCAAAAGGGTTGCGCCATGCGCCATAGGGTTGCACCTGCCCAAGTCCAAACCTGCTCCATTCTGCGATACTCAGCAGGAGGCAGTTGCGCCACAGAAAACATGCTGAGCAACAGCGCAATGCAAATGAATGCATGCTGAACTGGAGGGGGAGGAACCATGCATAAACTGCACAGCCCGATATTTAGCGGGCTGTGCAGAATTAACAAGCGTAACCCCCAACCTGCCTGCGATTTTGAGCCAAAAAGAAAAAAAAGAAGTCGAGGGCCACCTACAGGTGAGCTGCTGTATTGCAGGCGCCAACACAGCAGCTGCCACCTGTGGCTCGTGCCCCCAACCATGTGCCCCCGCAGGCCGTTGTGGGCATAGTGTACTCCCCACCAGCCCGGTCGTGGGCATCAGTAATGCTCCACCCTCTCCTCCCGTTCACATCCTGGTGGTCCAGTGGACGAAATGCCCGATCAGCGGAGGCGTGTGTGTGTGCCCCAAACATAGCCCTGGTGGCTAGTGTCCCCCACCCTACCCACCCACGAGCCCCACCACCCCGCTCCCCGGCAGCACCACCGCCTGCTGCCCCGACTGACAGCCGGTGAGGCTGCCGCCCAGTGGTGCAGGTAAGAGCCAATGGGCGCGCATGTCCCAAATATGACAGATAGATTTGTGAATGATTCATCTGGACTGTCGTATGCGGTATGGGCTACGCCAACCAGCTCTTGCTCTGCACCAGTAGGTACATCCGAAACCATATTCGTGACGTGAGATGCTGCCGCCCGCCCGAGGGCGAATGGTGGGGCTTAAATCGAGTGGGGTGGGGTCACTAGCCACCAGGGCTATGTTCGGGGACTTATCACATACCGCCTCAGCGATCGGGCATTTGTGTCCACTGACCACCAGGGATGTGAACGGGAGGGGAGTTATTAAACATACCGCCCGCATCGGGCATTTCGGTCCACTGGACCACCAGGGATATGTATGAGGAGGAGGGTGGGGAGCCACATTGATGCCCGCGATCAGGCTGGTTGTGGGGGTACCTATGCCCGCATCGGGTTGCAGGGGCGTCGGTCCTCGACGGCTGCTGCCTGGCAGGGCGCCAGGCGCAAGTCCTCGGGGATCGGCGCACCTACATGCTAATGGCATGCAAATGGGACATAATCACATGCAAATGGGCCCCCTGCGCCTTGCATGAATTATAGCCCCATTTGCATGTCACCTTTTGAATATCGTGATTTTGCGCATGGCTCAATGGTACTTGCGCCACCGCAAGTTGAATGCTCCACTCTGTCAACTTGCGGTGGAGTAAGTTCCACTGCGCCATGCACAGTGGCTGTGGCTGGGGGGTGATATTCAAAGGAGTTGCTCAATAGAGCAACTCCTTTGAATATCGCCCAGGACACACCCCAGCGCAACTATTTTGCGCAGCTCAAGGGCTTGCGCCTATGAATGGCGCAGTTTGAATATCCAGCCCAATGTGTTTAAACACAGAATGTGTAGCTAAACTAGAAACAATGGAGACTGTGTCTTTATTAGACCTTTTTGGGACCTATTAGCTAGAATGTGGAATACCAGTGTTTTCAGAAGCATGACATATGACCAATTGGTTTATGGACAGATATTGAAAGATTGGGAAAAATGGGATATAAAAACGGTGTATGTGATTTCTGCTTGCATAAAATGGACAACATGGTAAGTATGATGCAAAAGAGTTCTGCAAGGACAATATCTAACAATTTATGACAATTTTCAAACTGCAAGCGGAGTTGGACTTCATATATAATTATGAATTAAAAAATTATGGAGAAGCTCAAGGGAAGCAGATGCGGGAAAATGTGTATTGGGTGGGGGTATAAGTATTGCTAAAATGAAGACGTGTTTATGATACCTGTGGCAATATGAAAGATGGTATGTAATTATAAGTATGTTTTTGGTATTAAATAAAAAAAATTCCCCTACTCTTTTCGAGAAGTGCCATGGGATCTTTAACATCCACCTGAACTACTACCAGAACAGGCAGATGGGACCTCGGTTTAATGTCTCATCTGAAAGACGGCACCTCAGGAGTGCAGCACCCCCCTCATGCTGCACTACAGTGTCAGTATTGGGATTCAAGCCAAGTGCCTGGTGTGGGAATAGAACCCACAGCTTTCTGATCTCCCGGCTTCAGATGCGAGTGTGCTACCTGCTAAGCCACTGACATTCAATGTTTTTCCATTTTGGATGTACTGCACTCGGCTTATACTCTTTATGTAATTCTCACTGTAACCATATTACCTGACTGGCTGTACTTTGTTTCTAATTGTGCTTCTCCCTTTCCTCTTCCCCAGGTCGCACCTGGAAATGAGCCTCGGCTCAGTGTGCCTCTTCTGCAATTTTAAATAAATAACTTACTAAATAAATAAACTGGCATGTGCTTTAAAAGAAAAGAGGGCTTCAGAATTTAAACAGTGCAGATCCTGCATGCATTGGTTGGCAAAAGCAGACAACACACATTGCTTTGACTGGGTCTAGATTGTGACTTTTTTCTTTTCAATCTACCATTTCTTCTCCTCTTGGTTGGCTACACCCATCTGTACCAGTCTCTCCCCCCACCCCAAACCCCCTCACCCGATATTCCCTGGGTCCATCCTATGCCCCAGGACCTAGCTGGAGGGGCCCAGTCACTGGTGCAGGGCCTGCGGGGGACTGGTCCATCATCCAGCCTCAGTCGGAGGATTTTCCTCTATTTTCTCCCCTTGGGCATACATGTGCAATGGTGTGATGTGTGTGCTCCACCTTTGCAGAGATGCCCCCCACAGCTGATATCTGAGTGTGGAATGCCTTCCCATGCAGTCCTGCTGTGCTGCCACCCAGATTCCTCCAGTGGCAGCCAACCAGCGGGATGCACTAACCACCCTCCCCAAGGGAGAAAAGCTGTCTAATGTACGCTCAATCCTCCCGCCCTCAGCCCCTGAACAGAGTTCAATCTCGAAACCGGGCTGCTGGCATAGTAAGCGGTAACTCCACCGCTGAGCTACGGCACCAACTCCAGTTCGTGATTTTCAATGTTTTTCCGTCCTAATGCAGAGGGGGACAAAAAAAAAGGGGGCAGCTAAATGCCAGTCTTTACCTGCACCAGCTTCCACTTTACGAGAGTATTCTCCTGTAAATCAGTTTACTTTATGTATAAAAATAAGAAGAACGGTACCCCGTAAGGTAGACAGAATACTTCAAATAGCACTTCCCCACAGCAGTCTCTGGCACCCAAGGATACTTAAAGCTGCAAACCACACTTTTGATATGAGGGCAGCTCTCTCTGGCAACCAAGGAGTCAGAGGCCAGGATATACAAAGCCCTGGGTGTGTGCTCACTAGTAGTTTGCTCCAGGAGCAATTTGTGGAGAGAATGCTCCTGGTAGTTTACTGACCCCCATCCGATGGTGTGGCATAATGAACCTGGTAATCTAGTGGCCCTCCATCCCCAGATCACTGATATGATGATGTACAATAAAGACCCTGGTAGTCTAGTACCCCACCACCCTGATGCCTGATCTGATGTTGTAGAATAAAGACCCTGATCATCTAATGGCCCCCCCATCCAGGGAGCTAGACAGACTAGCAGAACAGCTGTCTATCTAGATCCTTGGTAGTCAAATAGCCCCCACCCCAAATACCATTTCAAAAATGTCTACCTAGATCCCTGGAAGTCTAGTGGACACCTCATCCCCATATCTCCCCCCACAACTGGGCGGCACTAAGACAGTGGCTGGCACCCACCACTCACTGCCACCCACACACAGCTACTCCCAAACTGACTACTGTCCAACAGCACAGCTACTGTCCATGCATGAAGACACAGAAATATTTCAGACTGTGATGGTTACTCAGCTCAACAGACTCCTGTAGTCCATACATCACAAACCAGGTGCAGTGCACAATAGGGAGTTTAACAGGTCAGACACACAGAGCTCCATCAGCACTCAGAGCACAGCTGGAAAAAAAAAAAAAGAGCACGCGGATTTATGTCTTACAGTACCTCTGCAAAACCTCCTATTTCATACTGCACTCAAGTCCCCAAACGATGCACATGTGCCGTTACGACTCATCGACCATGTCCCATAACCTCGAGGGGATTGGAATTGTAGGAAGACAGGCCTGTGAATGTTTCACTGTGGAATAGCAATTGTGCAAATTTCAAAACCAAATCAACAGCAATGTGGTAAACTGTGATCACTGTAGGGAACTGCATGCTGTGTGAAATAAGAGATTTTGCAATGGTAAGATGTGATTCTACATACCTTTTTTCATAACTGTGCTAAAAGTGCTGACGTGTGTGTGTGTGTGTGTAACATAAATATTTCTATTAGGCTGGGGACCAAGCCATATCTATGGCACCAAACCTGGGAGTTTATCATAGCTACCCCCTCCCCGAGGGAGCCATTGATATGGCTTGGTTCCCAGCCAAATTGAAAAAAAAAAAAAAAATGTAATACTTGTGCTCATACACAGTAGCTGTGCGCGGCAGACAATGGCTGGCAAATGAGTGCCAGCTGCTATCTCCATGCAGTGTGTGTATGTGTGTGTGGGGGGCAGAGATGGTATAGGGATAGAGGGGTGTGGGGTGGTCCACTAGACAAATTGGAGATCTAGTTAGACATTATCGGAATGGTGATCTGGTATGGTGTTGGGTGGCACTGCATTAGTACCAGTGATTTAGGTAGACTGTCATAACAGAGATAAGGGCCAATAGACTACTGGGGTCTTTATTCCACATTATAAACTGGGCTTAAAAAATCCACAATGCTGATTGGCTGAAACCTAGTTTCAGCCGTGTCCTTATCAGCACGTATTGTGCCAGCCGGCACTAATTCTGCAAACTGAGCCATACTACACAAAAATATCACTGTCTCCAACACCATTCTCTGAGAAAACAACCTGCAACTCTGTGCCATGCCATCGAAACATGCAGCCACTCTGCATTGTACCCCTGTAACCTGCAAACCACTCGACGATTTTACAGTGTCCCCCTGCCATTTTACGTCCTCATACAATCCCATCTTGCAGTTACATAGATACATAGACAATGTCGGCAGATAAGGGCCTATGGCCCACCCAGTCTGCCCATTTGAGCTTGTAAATTCAGTTTATGTTTTCCTAGAAGTCTGTTGCCCCTTACCCCTGACCTCCAGAATTCCTTTATGTCTATCCCATGCATTCTTAAATCCCGTCATTGTTTCAGCCCCCACCACTTCCTCTGGCAGGGTGTTCCACTTGTCCACCACCCGTTCTGTAAAGAAATTCTTCCTCACGTTTCCTCTGAATCGTCCTCCCTCCAACTTCATCCCATGCCCTCTAGTCCTGGAACATATTTTTCACTTAAAAATAGTGTATTCCTGCACCCTGTTCCTCCCTAAGATATCTGTATGTCTCTATCATATCCCCTCTCTCCCTCCTCTCCTCTGGGGAGTACATGTTCAGTTACTTCAGCCTGTCCTCATAGGACTTGTGATGCAATCCATGCACCATCTTTGTTGCCCTCCTCTGAATCTTCTCTACCCTATGTCCTTACGTAGGTAAGGTCTCCATAACTGTACAGTGTACTCCAGGTGGGGCCTCACTAGTGTCTTGTATAGTGGAAGTATAACCTCCCTTTTCCTGCTGGTGATGCCCCTGCCTATGCATCCCAGCATCCTATTTGCTGTACCTGCTGCCTTGTCACACTGTCTCCCTGCCTTGAGGTTATCAGAGATGATAACCCCAAGATCCCTTTCCTGCTTGGTGCATGCTATATCCTCACCCCCAAACTGATATATTGTGCCAGGGTTTTTGTGCCCCATATGCATTATCTTGCACTTCCTTGCATTGAATTTCAACTGCCAAACCCCTGACCATTCTTCAAGTTTCTGCAGGTCGCTTCTCATTCTGTCTACACCCTCTGGTGTGTCTACTCTGTTACAGAGCTTTGTGTCATCAGCGAACAGTGAAATTCTGCCTTCTAGGTCCTGCGCAATGTCTCTGATGAAGATATTGAATAGGACCGGTCCCAGCACTGATCCCTGTGGTACCCCACTGGTCACTCTTCCCTCTGTGGAATGACAGCCATTTACCACCACCCTCTGTGTCCTGCCGCCCAGCCAGTTACCTACCCACCACGCTATTGTCCTGCCCACACCCATATTCCCCAGTTTGTGCAATAGTCTTCTATGTGGCACAGTGTCAAAGGCCTTGCTGAAGTCCAGATAGGCCATGTCCACTGCCCTCATCACCCAGTCAAAAAATTCAATGAGGTTGGTCTGACATGACCTCCCCCTGGTGAAACCATGCTGCCTTGGGTCCTGTAGTCCATTGACAACCAGATGTTCCACCAATCTCTCCTTCAGTAGTGCTTCCATGATCTTTCCCACTACCGAGGTGAGGCTGGCTGGTCTGTAGTTCCCCGCTTCCTCTTTGTTCCCACTGGAAAATATCCAATGCCACAATATCTGTCTTTTTCTCACCTTTTCCTCTCGTAGCTGACAGTAGATACACAGGACGGAAGCGAGTCGCTACATTGAGCGTGACCCTTACAAAATGAGTATGACCTTACATTCCCTTAGCAACACTCCATCGAGACAGACAAAGCAAATACTTTTGAAATGTGTCTGTCTATCTGTGCTGTCAAATACTTTTTAAATATGTCCGTGTCTGTCGCTATGGGATGGGGGCATGAGCAGGAACGGCAAAAACGGCAAGAAACACAACTCGCCGAGCGTGACCTTACATTGCCTTAGCAAACACTCCGTCGGACTTCCAATTAAATTACATACACAAACCATACAAACAAAACAGAAAAACGAATTAACAAATACTTTTTAAAATCTGTGCTGCCAAATACATTTTAAATCTGTGACGAGGAGATGGGGGCAGCGGCATGGAATGCAACAAACACTGCATCAAATACAACTCTCCAACCAATATAAAAGACAGTCGCTCATGCTGTCTCCAAACCTAGGTAGGCAAAAGAAGAAATATTTACCCCCCAAAACAATCGATTCTGCTTCTCAGTATGTCACAGACAACACCAACCTATACAAAATAATAAATTAAAACCTTTATACAGGCACTAATTTTTCTTTTTCTATACTAATATTGGCTTTTTTTTTGGCATCATTTGTTTATTAGATTTTCTGTATAATAGACATACAAACATACATACACATAAAGAATACATGACCCTCAATTCATAACTTATACTGTATACATTAAGATCCCATTCTCAGTAAAATACCTCAATATTGGCTTTTTTTTTGTAAAACTTCTAAGTTACACTTTGCACAATTTTTTTTTAAATTAACCTTTTTACTGCAGTGCCCATTTTATAAGCGCAATAACACACTCCAAGGTGTGGGTTACATGCTGATAAGCGCATGCCCAGGGGCATATGGCATGGCACAAACGCCGTTGCTGGTACACCCTGGGCATGCTCTTATCAGCATGTAACCCACACCTTGTCGTGTGTTATTGCTTGCGTATCAGCGTGGTGATCAAGGGGGGGATTACTAGATTACCAGGGTCTTTATTGTACACCAGTGGATTGGCGATCAGGCAGTGGGGGAACACTAAACTACCAGAGACTTTATTCTGCAACATCAGAGGGGCACTATACTACCATGGTCTTTATTCTACACTATAGGATTGGGTGGGGTAGAGGTGTGGGGACACCAGACTGCCAGGTATTTATTCTACAGCATCGGGATTGCAATTATGATGGCGGTACAGTAGCACAACGCTGTAGCAGTTAAGACCAGGGTGGTGGAGGTGTTAAAGGTTGGCACTAATGGCTGTTTAGTGCCTCCACAAACCTTTGAGTATGACAGAATGCCCGAATGCAAGTAGTAGTCATGCAATCTCCATAAGTGCTTGGTATCTGTTAGTGCTGCTTGTTAAGGGGTTAGTGCCTCGCTAACTGTGGTTTTCAATATGGCACATTTAGAGAGGCCTGTACTTTAGGGGCAATAACTTTTGTTAGCGAGGCTAGCCCTATTAGCACTTGCACGATCCCTTTGAATATCCTGGCCAGAAAATATTGCAAAACCATCTTCCAGTAAACAGCATATAGTACACCCTGCAATACTTAGGCTGAGCACAACCCATTTCTGTCACAGTGCACACTCCCTTATCTACGTTACATCTTAGATTTATAGACAGATTAAAGTTCAGTTTTGTCACGGAAAGCAGAGTTGATCAACTGTATAAATACTGTACAAACCTGTTTTTAAGTTCTTTATATTATCAGAGTTGGTAAACTGCATTTTTCTCATCTCTGCCATGGCTGTATTTTCACAGGCCTTGACTGGAGGAACACCCTGTTAATATACGGCTAGAGCTTTTTCCAAAGAAAATGAAATGAAATCAGTCTGAGGACCTGAATCTTGTATACTGTGCTGGCGCCATGCTATGCTGTCACAAAGACTCTTTTGAACTGGTACTATCTTTGAGACCCTCAACAGGGAGAGGCCCTTCCTGTATGAGTGCATAAGCTTTTTGTGAGTGCTTGGGAACGGAAAAGAAAAGAAACATAGAAACGTAGACTTTGACGGCAGATAAGGACCGCTTGGCCCACCTAGTCTGCCCATTTCCCTACCTACAGGATAGGTCGCAGATTATAGTTAACCAACAGCCTATTTCTTCCTACCCCCCCCCCATAAGAATTGCCTCATGTCTGTCCTATGCATTCTTCAATTCTCCCACAGTTTTAGACCCCACAACCTCCTCAGGAAGGCTGTTCCATGCATCCACTACCCTCTCTGTGAAAAAATACTTCCTCATATTGCCCTGGAACCGCCCCCTCTATCTTTAAATTGTGTCCCCTTGTTCTTGCACGTCTCTTTTTCTGAAAGATGCTACCCTCTTGGACTTTGTTGATTCCACTGAGGTACTTAAAAGTTTCTATCATGTCCCCCCTCTCCCTTCTTTCCTTAAGGGTATACATATTAAGCTCCTTTAGTCTCTCCTCATACGGCTTCTCTTGCAGACCCTGCACCATTTTAGTTGCCCTCCTCTGGACTGCCTCTATCCTGTCAATGTCCTTCGGAGATGGGGTCTCCAGAACTGGACTAGTACTCCAGATGGGGTCTCACCAACTGTCTGTACAGAGGGATAACAACTTCTTGTTTTCTGCTGGTGATGCCTCTCTCTATGCATCCCAGTATACCCCCAGCCCTCCCTACTGCCTTCTCACATTCCTTGCGAACCTTAAGGTCATCTGATATGATTACCCCCAGGTCCCTTTCCTTTTTGTTGTTGTTACCACCTCCCCCATTGTGTAATCTTCTCCTGGGTTCTTGTTCCCCAGGTGCATTATTTTGCACTTCTTTGCATTGAATCCTAGCTGCCATACTTCTGACCATTCCAACCTTGCCAAGTCCCTTCTCATCCTTTTCACGCCTCCTTGTATATCAACCCTGTTGCAGATCTTTATGTCATCTGCAAAGAGGCATACTTTTCCTTCCAGTCCCTCTGCAATGTCACTTATAAAGATGTTAAAAAGGACTGGACCCAGTACTGAACCCTGCGGTACCCCACTAGTAACCCCTCTTTCTTCAGAGTGGACTCTATTTACAATTACCTTCTGTGTTCTGTTGTCCAGCCAATGTTTTACCCAGGCTACCACCCTGGGACCCTCTCCCAGGCTGGTTAATTTGACTATTAATCTTTTGTTTGGGACTGTGTCAAATGCCTTGCTAAAGTCAAGGTAGGCCATGTCCACAGCCTCTCCCTGGTCTACTACTTTGGTCACCTAGTCAAAGAAATCTATTAGATTCGTCTGACATGACCTTCCCACTGTGAATCCCATGCTGCCTTGGGTCCTGTGCCCACTGGCATCTAGGTACTCAACAATTCTTTCCTTCAGAAGTGACTCCATCACTTTCCCTACCATAGAGGTCAAACTGACAGGTCTGTAGTTTCCTGCCTCTGTCTTGGTCCCACTTTTGTGAAGGGGAATCACACCTGCCTTCCTCCAGTCCTCGGGTACCACACCATCCTCCCATGATTTATTAAAAAGAGTAGTCAGTGGTTTCACTAGTTCCCCCCTTAATTCTTTTAGAATTCTGGGGTGAATTCCATCAGGCCCCATTGCTTTGTCCACCTTCAGTTTTAGCAGTTCTTGCAGAACCCTTTCTTCTGTGAAAGGGTGGGATCAACCCCTATCAAGAGTGCTTCTGTTAATTGGATTAGGCACGTCCCCCTCCTCTTTTGTGAATAATGAGCAGAAATATTCGTTCAGTATCCCTGCTTTTTCACTGTCCCCCTCTGCCCACCCACCATTCATTCTATTCAGCCTCAATATCCCTCCCTTTGTCTTTCTATGCTCTCTGATGTACCTATAAAAGGTTTTATCCCCCTCCTTAACCGAGTTGGCTATCTTTTCCTCAGTTTGGGCCTTTGCTATTCTGACTTCCCTCCCTGCTTCCTTCTGCCTTAACTGGCATAGCTCTCTGTCCTGCTCATTCTGTGTTTCCTTATACTTCCTGAATGCTATCTTTTTCTCCCTGACTTTCCAAGCCACCTCTTTTGAGAACCATAGTGGCTTTTTCTTTTGTTTTGATTTGTTAATTTGCTTCACACAAAGGTTTGTTGCCTCTGTGATGGCAGTTTTGATGTGTCCCCATTGTTGCTCCACCCCTCCTTCTAGCCTGTTTGCTAGTGCTTTTCTGAGGCACTCTCCCATTTTGCCAAAGTCAGCCCTCCTGAAGTCCAGTACCCTCACTTTTGTATGGCTGGACTCTGTAGCTGAGTTTAACATGAACCACACTGTTTGATGGTCACTTGTTCCCAGATGGCAACCCACTTCTAGATCTGAGATCCTCTCACTGCCCCCATTCGAGAGTACGAGGTCTAAGATTGCTCCCTAATGAGTGCGTACCAAAACTAGCTGTCTGAGGCTTGCCACCTGTAGGGCATCGAGAATGGTCCTACTCTTGGATGTGGCTGCAGCAAATGTGCTCCAGTTAACATCTGGCCTGTTCAGGTCTCCCATCAACAGTATCTCCCCTTTCTCTGCCATCCTAAGAATGCCTTCTATCATATCCTTGTCCATTCCCTCCCCCTGACATGGAGGTCTATACACAACCCCTGTGCGGATTGCGGTGCCCTTTCCAGTCTCCAAGGTGACCCACAGTGCCTCCTCTTCTCCCCGTTTACTCTTCTGTTCAGCTGCTTTTATCCCTTCCTTTACAAAGAGAGCTACTCCTCCCCCTCTTGTCCCCTGCCTGTCTCTCCTGTAGGTTATGTACCCTGGTATGTTAACATCCCAGTTATGGTTCTCTGTGTACCATGTTTCTGTGATTGCTACGATATCCAGGCATCCCTCTTCCATCAAGACCACCAGGTCAGGGAGCTTGTTGCCCAGTCTACGGGCATTGGTACTCATTACCCTCCATTTACTGATGGCCTTACTCCTTTTTGCCCCATCCATGTCCTTCTTGCCTATGTCACTTTCCCCATTTACCCCTGCCCTTCTCCCTATCACCACCTCCATGCTGGTGTTTACTGCACTTACTACCGTGATTTTTTTTGGTGGGGGGGAGGCTAGGATTTCCCCGCTCCTTTCCAGTGCCTCCCCCCTTGGCTAATTTAAATGCTTGCCAATGAAGCATTTAAACCTATCACCTAGGATCCTGGTTCCCCTCCTGGACAGATGCAGCCCATCATGCCAGCATATGCTTTCATCCCTCCTGGTGGACCCCTAGTCCCCAGTGAAGCCAAATCCCTGAGCTCTGCACCAGTTTTTCAACTACTGATTGAATCCCATGGTGCGGAACTCTCTAGCCTCTTCTACGCCATAGATGGGCAGCATCTCCAAGAAGGTTACCATGCGTGCTACTTGTCTAAGGCCCCTCCCCAATTCCACAAACTCTTCCTGCACTGCTTTAATCCTTTCTTAGCCAGGTCATTTGTCCCTAGGTGGACAATGACATCCAGCTCCTCCCTGTGCAGCTGCTCAGCAATCCTGAGATTAGCTCCCTGTCCTCAAGCCCTTGCACCAGGCAGGCACCTTGCCTCCCTCTCCCTTCCTCCCCAGTTCTACCTTCCTAACAATGGGTCCCCCACCAGGAGTTGTTTCCTTCCCCTGTGGGGTCCCATGCCACCCTCCTGTGGGTCTCCTTTGTGGAGGTTCCCAGCATCCTCCTTGGTCTGCACTGCAGGTGCCTCCATGGAGGAACCACACTTTGCCAGAATGGCATAGGAATTGTGGAGAGGTACAACTGGAGGGATGTGCCTCTATTCCACCACCCTCACCCTCCCTGAGCCCACTGTGGTCCAACCGCTCCTCTTTCTTGGCAACCTCTGAGGCAACAGCAGTGGCACTGGTGGTCCCTGGATGGAAGAGGAGATCCCACAAATCCTGGCCAACTCAGCCTGGAGATGAGCAACCTCCTCCCTCAGCACAGAGAGGTGCCTGCAGATGGGACAACACTCAGCATCCTAGAGAACGCCTCCAGAAGACTGCTGCTCCACAGACACTGCACTGCACCACTCCCATCATGTCTTATTTCTGGCCCTTAACTGTTGTTTGGAATCCTTACTCTTTCCTGTTTTTTTTCTTTCTCTTCTCTCCCTACTTACTTTCTGCTCTGTGCCCTTTAAGCTCCTGATTGTCCTGTTCTGAGACAAGAATATCCTATATTTCTCAGTAGACCCTTACTTGCTCAGAGGCAGACCTCCAGCAGCTAAAGGGGCGGGAGAGCTGCTCTTGCCCTTCTAGGATGGTGGGTCTTTGGTGGCTCTGTGATCACTTTCCTGTTCCCAAACAGGAAGTTCCTGTTAGTCAAATCCTGTGCCTATAAAAGTAGAACTAGCTTTGGGGGGGAGGGAAGGAGGACAATATAGTCCCAGTAGAGAAGTCCAGTCACACAGCACTCCTTCCTCCTGGTGTCTTCTGCCAAGCTACTAACAGAATCTTTCTAAGGCAGTCTTTAAATTTATCTTCCTTCTAGCTAAGCCACTCCCCCTACTTACTAGATCTTTCTACAAGTAATTTAAACTGCACAGCTATCAAACCTTTTCAATCACCTGAGATTTACACCTAGATAACTGTTCAGATAACCATTCAGTTCAGTTAACTCAGAGAAGCACCCTTTTTTTTTTTTTTTACCCTAAATTATTGATCCAAGTACAAGAGTTCTACCTCTTTAGTAGAGCAGCAGAGAAGTCCAGTCACATAGCACTCTTTCCTCCTGGTGTCTTCTGCCAAGGCTACTTGCATGGTTGAAGTTCTGATTATTCTATATTTGATCCCCCAGAGATTGTTTTCCGTGGTTTTCGGTATAATATCTTGGTACTTTGTAGATGTGTTGTTATACTCCATAGTTTTGGTTTTATGCCCCTATATTGTATATGTTGGGTATTTGCTAATAAAATGTACATATACAAAAATAAAAGGCTACTCAATGTAGTAGCTGTATTCTAAAGGATGAAAAATGCTGTCCTCACAATCTACGGTATATCATGCAGCGTGGCTGCCCCAGAGACCAAATGAAAAGGTTCTTTACTTACCAGTAACAGTGGGTCTTCGAGAGGATCTCCACAGAGATACTATATATTGGACTGTGAGTTGGCATGAGGACCTTGCAGGAAGCTTTTGCAATGACAGGGCTATGCATGTTGGCAGTGCACAGTGTCACCTTTATAATGTGGGCAGGCCCCAACTACTTCATTTTCTATTGACGATAAACAGAGTTTACTGCCAGTGGAAAACAGAATTAAAGAGAGTTCCAAACCCCACAGCAGGATCAGGACCTCTCCTACCAATCATGCACTGAGCGGCAGGGGGAGTGAAGAAACACTTTCTACCACATAGCTAGTGGAGGCACTGATATAAAGAACAGATTAAATACAAAGTACTCTGCCAAGCAGCTGAAAGCAAAGGTCGTCCACACGAGGGGGACGGAGAGTGGAAAAATGTATGGCTCTATGGAGATCCACTCAAAGATCTACTGTTACTGGTAAGTAATGCATCTATCTTCTTCTGGATGACTACCAATCAGTACCAACCCCAAGTGGGGAAGGTACACATGGTGTTTCTGCAAAAAGACTCATTAATGGAGAGTGCCAGGGCTGTGTCGCCCAGTCTGTCACTATCAAAAGCATTCTTGCTTTGTTCCTCCTCGATTTTAGTAATACTTTCTGCAGCAGAGGAAATGGGGGAGAAGCATAAAGGAATTTGTCTTTCCAAGACAAACTGAGTGCATCCACTGGGACTGTGCCCATCGCGGGCAATCTATAGCAGAACAGTGGTAGTTTTCTGTTTCCCCCAGGAAGAAAACAGATCTGTGGAATAACCCGCTTGTGAAATATGGTATCCAGAACTGACCGATTTAATGTCCACTCATGGGTAACAGAGCCCATCTCACGGAGTGCATCTGAAAGCACACAGTCCTTCCCTGCAACATGTACTGCTGTCATATTTTATTTTCAAGGCATAAGCTAAAAAAACTGATTAGCACTTTTGGGCAAGAAAGTGCTAATCAGCTTTGAAAATGCACAGCACTTGGCATAAAATGATTAGAAAAATAAAAAAAGAAAAAAATAAGTGCAGTCTTATTAATGTTGTCAACTCTGCCATGCACTCACTCAAAAAATGGTCAGCAGTTTACTGCTATGTACATCTGGAAAGAATAAAATTACTCACTCTTCCTTTAGCATCAGTAACATATTCAACTAGCTGGCTGGGTGCAGCTGCCCCGGAGGTGTGGCCTTAGATAATGAGTTTAGGGAATTAGCCAATCAGAATTTAGGAGAGGAGTGTGCCAAGAGGGAACTGCCTGAAATACCTCAGAATTTTTTTGGGAGGTGGATGGGCACATGCCCAGAGAATGAACCAACAGGATTGTAAAAAGAAACACGCAAATATCAAGAATCTAAGAATCACAACAACCTCAAAGCCTATTACATCAAGATAGATAGGCAAATGTTGTCAAACTGAAAACTGAGCCCTTCCCCTGGAAGGTGAACAGGGAAGGAAAGGTGGGAGCTTACTGATGCTAAAGAACCTCTTGGAAGAAAGAAGATTACTGTGGTGAGTCATTTTTTCTTCTCACTCCAGGAGTCCTTTAGCATCAGTAACATATGCAGATTCCAAAGCAGTACATAACTGGGAGGTGGGCAGAGAACCTACTTAGGAAAGAGGCTCTATAGTACCACCCTGCCAAATTTGGCATCAGAACTGGACTGTACATCAAGACAGTAGTGCTTAATGAATGTATGTACAGTTTTCCAAGTAGCTGCCTTGCAAACATCCAGGAGGGGTATGTCTCTTGCAGCTGCCACAGAGGCTGCGGTGCCCCTAGTAGAGCGGGCCTTGAGTGCTTCAGGAGGTTGTTGACCAACTTTCTCATAGCAAAATCTAACGCAAGAGACTAACCAGCAGGAAACAGTTCTCTTGGTTGCTGGTTTTCCTCTACCTACTTCCCCATAAGTAAGGAATAACTGGGTGGAAGTACCTCTGAACTGCCTAGTGTACTCTAGGTAGTAAAAAAAGAGCTCTTTTCACAGCCAGGCTGTGCAGCTTCTGCTCGCCAGGAGTGCATTTCTCAGTAAAGAATACAGGCAAAGCGATGGACTGATTAAGATGAAACTCAAAGACCACCTTAGGCAGGAATTTCCTATTGGTTCTGAACTCAATTTTCTCCCTGTGTGGGATGATGTAGTTGGGCTCAGTGCACAGGGCCTGTAACTCTGAAATTCTCCTTGCAGAGGTAATGGCCACCAAGACAAACAGCTTTCCAGGTCACAAATTTAAGGTGGGCTGTAGCCATGGGCTCAAAAGGGGGCTCCATGTGCTTGGCAATGCAGAGATTCAGGCTCCAGGGAGGAACAAGTTCCCTGACTGGAGGCTGAAGATGAAGGAGACCTTAAAAAAAAAAAAAAAATGCTTGAGCAGAGTGGGAAAATAGATTTTTCCTTTCCCACAGAGAGGTAGGCCAAAATAGCAGCCAGGTGTAACTTCAGAGAAGAAGTCTTCAAGCCAGAGGTCTGCAAGTACACTGCGTAGTCGATCAGCTTAGAGTCGGAGGCTGCTAGAGGATTCACCCTTGTGCCCTTGCATCACAGGGAAAATATTTTCCACCTGGCTGCATAGGTCTTCCAAGTATTAGGTTTTCTGGCTATTCTCAGGATCTTCCTGACTTGTTCAGAGTAGAGAGAAACTGGAAACTATCTTCTCAACAGCCAAGCTTTGAGGTGAAGAGAGTGTACATCTGGTTAGTTCACTCCCATCTGGGGTAGAGTCATCAGAGAGTGAGTTGGAGGGATTTGAATAGGCCTGCTGCTGGATAGAGAGGGCAGGAGAGGGTACCAGGCTTGCCTGGATCAATCCAGTGCTACCAGGATCATTGATGCAGGCTGCTGTCCAAGTTTCAGCAAAACCTTGAATATCAGATGGAACAGAGTGAAGACATAGAGAAACTTTCCTGACCAGTCCAGGATCAGGGCATTCAGTGGTAGAAACCCCATTAATGAAGGCATGTAGTAGTACTTAAGAAGCTGAAAATTGAGGGGGGACACAAACAGGCCCACTTTTGGTGTACCCCACCTCCTGAAGACTGTGGCTAGCACCCGCTTGTTCAGAGTCCATTCACTGTGGCCCTGGCTGATGCGGCTGAGGGCATCTGCCAGGGTGTTGTCCTTGCCAGGGAGGTGAAAGGCCAAAGGGCTGACCCTCAGGGAATAGGCAAGAGACCAAATCTTTAGAGCTTCTTAACAGAGTATCCCTGATTTGGTGCCATCCTGCTTGTTTATGTAAAACACTGCAGTAGTGTTGTCTGTCCTTATTTGTACAGTCTGTCCTTTTATGAGAGGAGCGAAGGCCTTGATTGCTAGCAAAATGGCTCTCAGCTCCAGGTTTATGTGTGACAGACTTTTGGGTAGTCCAGGTACCACTCACTGAGGTACTGTTTAGATGAGCTCCCCAGTGCAGCAAGGAGGCATCTGTGGTAATCACTTCTGTGGGACAAAAGCCCTGAAAGGGTACCCCCACAGACAGGTTTGCCAGGTTTTTCAACCAAAGCACAGCCTGCTGAATGTGATCTGTGACTGGTATCAGCTTTGATAACGCACTGCTCCTTTGAGACCAATGAGCACTCAGGTAGAATTGCAGTTCTTGCATTCTGTACCCGACACCTCGGACCACTGCTGATACTGATGCCATGTGTCCCAGGAGTCTGAGAAAAAGTCTCTGGCTGGTCTTGGCTGGCCCAGGACAAAATAATCTGCCACTAACAAGAAGTTCTGAATTCTCTCTCTGGAGGGAAGAAGGCATGCCCCTTTAAGATGTTCAGCTGGGCTCCTATGAAGGTAAGAATCTGAGAAGACTCGAGGTGGGATTTCTTTAGATTTACCAGGAACCCCAGTGACTGCAAGGTCTGCTATGTGAGGAAAAGGGATGTCACAAACGCACTCAGCAAGTCAGGCCCTCTGCTCCCACATTGTCAACCTCCAAGTGCAGTAATGTGAACAGGTAACAAACAGGGTAACCCTCCTGTCTGCTTGTGGGTCTGAATTATCTTTGGTCTCAAGTTCTGGGGGGATTCGAACTGTGAACCTTATGCTAGCGTACTGAAATACACAGGCTCAGATAATCTGCTCTTCGGGGGGGGGGGGATGCCAGATATCTTTCACCTAAGGGCACCTATCCAGGTATCCAAAATGAACTCTTAAAACTCTATAAAAGACCTTAAGTATATTCTTACCTTTTCCCAGTTTAGTAACACCATCAAGCTCTGAACAGTTTTTGTCAGTCTTAAACCTCTATATGTCACATACAAAAAGAACTTCGAAGACACACCCAGGCAGTCTCTCAAAATAATATTTTTACTAAAATGGATAAAAATAGGTAAAATGTAAACACAGAATACTATATCACAAAGCATACAATCACATAAAGAAAAACAAGGAAAACACTACAGACACGCCTACCAAAGTACATTTAGATCTTTTCTATCTGATGTATTACCTCTAAGTGCCTAAGTTAGAGAGATCTTGTTTCTTAAGAGTCCAAAAAGATGTCACCAAGATCAGGCACAAGTCTTAGTTTAAACTGTGTCTCTTTCACACACCCCTGCTACGATGTCATCTAGCTCCTTATTTTAAAATATAAAAAAATATACAAGCAGGATGTCTTATCAGGAGGTATATTAAATAAGGTGACATCAGCAAAAACTAATTTTCCAAATTTTAAGTCTGTGATCAAGCCTGTCCTCTTTGATCTTGAGCAGTTCCTGTTTTCCCAAGGAATCAAAAGATTTTGTAACCTTTTAGCACCATGGTGAGAGAACATGTTTTTCCTCTAAGATGTCATAAAAGTTTACGAGCCCTATATCCCCTCTGGCGGCTGGGCCAGTTCTAATTAAGACAGGAAAACAGGAGACCCTTAATTAAGTCTCTCTAATCTTTTAATTACCTCCTGGTTTCAGGTTACTATATCCTGTTATTTCCACTAAACCTGGGAGTGGGCATCCATAGCACAGGCTGTCTCACGTAACACACTCACATACCACATTCTAAATTACAAATATCATAGAACAATCACAACCAGCTGGCCAAGCGTCACAATCCTCCTCACCTAGACTGAATTTGGGGGCTCTATCCCCTGCATGGGATGAGCTTCCCAAATCAGTTCACTCTTCATATACATGCGATAGGCCACTGGCATTCCGATTGGTCGCTGCAGCCCTATGTAAGATCGTCATGTCATACCCTTGCAAGGCAAAACTCCATCTTAATAGTCTACCATTAGCTTTTCCCATTTGGGCCAGCCAAACCAGGGGGTTGTGGTCTATTTGTACATCAAATAGCTGCCCGTATAAGTATGGCTCTAAATTCTTTAGGGCCCACACTATGGCAAGACACTCTTTTTCCACAGTAGAGTATGCCTGCTCCCTGGGAAGTAACTTTTTACTCAGATACACTACTGGGTGATCTTTCCCTTGGTTGGCTGTCTGACTCAGTGCTGCCCCAATACCCATGTCTGAGGCATCAGTCTGGACTATAAAGGGTCTGCTATAGTAAGGACATGTCAATACAGGAGCATTGCACAGTGCCTCCTTCAGTCTGGTAAAGGCTTTTTCATAGGCTGGTTCCCAGGTAATTTTCTTAGGCATCCTTTTCTTTACCAGGTCAGATAGGGGAGCAGCCAGGGCACTGTAATTGGGTACAAATTTCCTACAGTACCTTGCTGTCCCTAGAAAACTCCTGACCTGCTTGTGCATTTCTGGTCTGGGCCATGCCTTGATCACCTCTATTTTTACTTGGTTAGGACAGAGCTGTTCCCGACCTACAACATGCCCATGGTATGCCACTTCAGCCACGGCCACCTGGCACTTCTCAGCTTTGGCAGTGAGCCCAGCCCTCTGTATCCTGCCCAGCACTTCCCCAAGGTGGGAGAGGTGTTCCTCCCAGCTGGCACTAAAGATGGCAATGTCATCCAGGTACGCCACGGCATACTCCTCAGCACAGATACATAGATACATAGACAGTGTCGGCAGATAAGGGCCTATGGCCCACCCAGTCTGCCCATTTGAGCTTGTAAGTTCAGTTTGTTTTCCTAGAAGTCTGTTGCCCCTTACCCCTGACCTCCAGAATTCCTTTATGTCTATCCCATGCATTCTTAAATCCCATGATTGTTTCAGCCCCCACCACTTCCTCTGGCAGGGTGTTCCACTTGTCCACCACCCGTTCTGTGAAGAAATTCTTTCTCATGTTTCCTCTGAATCGTCCTCCCTCCAACTTCATCCCATGCCCTCTAGTCCTGGAACATCTTTTTAGCTTACAAATAGTGTTTTCCTGCACCCTGTTCCTCCCTGTAAGATACTTGTATGTCTCTATCATATCCCCTCTCTCCCTCCTCTCCTCCAGGAGTACATGTTCAGTTCCTTCAACCTGTCTTCATAGGACTTGTGATGCAATCCATGCACCATCTTTGTTGCCCTCCTCTGAACCTTCTCTACCCTGTCTATGTCATACGTAGGTATGGTCTCCAGAACTGTACACTGTACTCCAGGTGGGAGCCTCACTAGTGTCTTGTATAGCGAATTATGACCTCCCTTTTCCTGCTGGTAATGCCCTGCCTATACATCCCAGCATCCTATTTGCTTTACCTGCTGCCTTGTCACACTGTTTCCCTACCTTGAGGTCATCAGAGATGATAACCCAAGATCCCTTTCCTGCTTGGTGCATGCTATATCCTCACCCCCAACTGATATATTGTGCAGGGTTTTGTGCCCCATATGCATTATCTTGCACTTCTTTGCATTGAATTTCAACTGCCAAACCCTGACAATTCTTCAAGTTTCTGCAGGTCGCTTCTCATTCTGTCTACACCCTCTGGTGTGTCTAGTCTGTTACAGAGCTTGTGTCATCAGCGAACAGTGAAATTCTGCCTTCTAGGTCCTGCGCAATGTCACTGATGAAGATGTTGAATAGGACCGGTCCCAGCACTGATCCCTGTGGTACCCCACTGGTCACTCTTCCCTCTGTGGAGTGACAGCCATTTACCACCACCCTCTGTGTCCTGCCACCCAGCCAGTTACCTACCCACCGCACTACTGTCCTGCCCACACCCATTTAACACCTGCTTCACCAACCTTTGGAAAGTGGCAGGAGCGATCTTCATTCCAAAAGGCATTACTTTAAATTCAAATAAGACTATCGGATTGATGAAGGCCGACCTCTCCCTAGCTCTGTCAGTTAACTCTACCTGCTAACACCCTTTGGTCAGGTCGATAGTTATAAGGTAGGTCACCCCTCCCAACTTCTCCAGGAGTTCGTCCGTCCGGGGCATCAGGTGGGCATCTGACTTCGTGACTGCATTCAGTCCATGATAGTCCACACAGAAACGAGTAGAGTCATCTGGCTTGGACACAAGGACTACGGGTGAGGCCCAGGGGCTGTGGGATCTCTGGATTACCCTTAAATCCGGCATTTCCTCCACCTCCCTCCTAATGGCCTTTTGGACAGCCTCTGACACCCGATATGCTGTCTGCTGTATGGGCGTCTGTGTCCCTGTCTACATCGAGCGTCACTAAGGGGGTCAGTCCACGCTTGGCGCTAAACAATGGGGCAAAGTCTACTAAAACCTCCCTTACTTCCTAGATCTTGTCTGAGGCCAGCAGGGGTGACAGTTTAACTGCCTCCACAGAGGACTGCAGCTTGCTTTCTTCTAGCACGTCAAGAAGGGGGTCTCCTTCGTCCATCCCCTCTCCAGGACTACATACTGCAAACACCATATCAGCCCTATTAGCATATGGCTTCACCATGCTGACATGATACATTCTCACTGTCTGTCTTCTGTTAGTTAACTCTATGATATAGTTCATGTCATTTACCTTTCTAACTACTTTGTACGGTCCTGCCCACTCAGCCTGCAGCTCATCTCTCCAGACCGGAATAAAGACCATGATTTCCTGACCCACCATGTACGAGTGAGCTCTGGCTCTGCAGTCATACCACACTTTTTGTTTCTGCTGGGCAGCTGCCAGGTTGCTCTGGGCTGTCCCCATAAGCCCCTTCAGCATTTCCCTAAACCTCAGGACATAATCCATAATGGGAGTTCCCTGGGTGGCATGCTTGCCTTCCCAGTCCTCCCGGATCAAGTCTAGGGGCCCACATACTCGGCGTCCATATAAGAGTTTGAACGGGGAAAATCCTGTCGACTCTTGGGGCACTTCCCTGTAAGCGAACAACAGGTGGGGAAGGTATTTCTCCCTGTCCCTCCCATGCTGTTCAGCAAACGCTTGGAACATTGACTTCAGAGTACCGTTAAATCTTTCCACAAGCCCACTGGCTTATGGGTGATAAGGTGTCGTGCATCTCTGCACCACCCCACACTTCTCCCACAAACATTTCATTAGGTCCGACATGAAGGAACCCCTAGATCAGTGATAACCTCCTGCGGAAACCCAACATGGGAGAAAATCCCAAGTAAGGCATCTGCCACTTTGTCTGTCCTCAGTGAGGCTAGGGTGACTGCCTCTGGGTACCGGGTGGCATAATCCACCACAGTCAGGATGAACCTCTTCCTGGAGGAGCAGGGGGTATATAAAGGCCCCACAATATCCATTCCCACCCTCTGGAATGGCTCCTCCACTATGGGCAATGGAATTAGGGTGGCTTGGGTTTTCTTACCCGCCTTCCCTATTTCTTGGCACCTGTGACAAGACCTGCAATACTCCTTCACCTGCTGGGTGAATTTGGGCCAATAGAAATTCTGGGCCAACCACTGCATAGTGCGTGTGATTCCCAGATGGCCAGACAAGGGAATATAGTGTGCAATTTTGAGCAACTGCTCACGGTACCCTTGGGAACGACAAGCTGCCTGCCTATCACCCTTCCCTCTGTCTTCACAGCCTGAGTATACATCAGTCCATTTTCCCAATAAACCTTATGTTTACTGTCACTTCCCTGTGCTCTGTCAGAGTCTGCCCCAGCCCTCAGGTTCTCTAGAATAGGGTCACTTTTCTGAGCAGCTGCAAACTCCTTACACATTCCCAAGGCATGGGACAGGTCCCCTTCAGTCTCTAAACTAGGGTCCCTAGTACTAGCTTCAGGGCACTCAGGATCACTGTCATCCCTAACCCTCTGACAATGGGTCACCCCTCCTTCTTTGGAGTAACCCTCCGCAGCTGCGTGGTTAACTGCTACTGGGGAAATTTCTACCCAATTTTCATTAGTCTCCCCATCAGGAGACACAGGCTGGGGAACCAGCCTCCCAGTGGTTTCCACAATGGTTTCTGTGGGGTCCAGGAAAGTACAATTTTCCCTTGCTACTTGGCTATGGTTAACTGCACACACCATCCCCTGTTTGAGACTGTTGCCAAAGATGACGTCAACTGCTAAAGTTTTGGCTACAATCACCTGTTGCACAGTTGCCCGTTTCACCCCAGTCTAAGGGAACACTAGCGAGGGGCAATGTTTTCTCCTCACCAGTAAAGTCTTGTACAGTTACAAATTCATAGGGTATAAGCTGACCAGGCTCTACCAGATCCCCTTTTTCCAGCATCAGGGATGCCCCTGTGTCCCTTAACCCTTGTGTCTGTACCCCATTCACCGTGACTGGGTGCATGTGTTCCCTCATGTTCACAGGCATACTTCCAGGGACACACAAACAACTCACTTCTTTCCTAGGCCCCATTCTGAGTACTGCTCGCCCTTTTGGGATGCTGTCTGGCAATATGCCCAGTTTCTTTACAGACCCAACATTTGTTTCTTTTCTCAGAGAAATCTGTTCTCTGAAACCAGGGGCTAACTGGTTTCGGTGGAGGCAGTGAGGGTTTTAGCTGCCCTGAAGGCGCACTTTTCCCTTTCTGCGCTGCCACGCTCACCCCACTCGCTCTCAGAGAAGGTCTGCTCTTGGCATAGCGGTCAGAGAGTGCAGCAGCCTCTTGCGCTGTTTTGGGATCTCGGTCCTCCAGCTAGGTTTTCAGCTCTGCTGGGCATGCCCAAAAAAATGTTCTAACAAAATAGCATTTTCAATTTTATCTTCAGAGTTTGCTTCAACTCCTTCCCACCAACATTTTAAAAACTGAAGTTGTTTTATGGCTAGCTCCTCGTAGCTCATATCAGGGCTCCTCCTGAGCCTACAGAATTTAGCTCTGTATGCTTCTGCAGTTAAATCAAACTTTTTTTTTTTTTTTAAAGTGCAGCTTTAAGTTTGCTGTAATCATTACTGTCCTCGTTGTTCATTTGACCCAATGCATCCCGAGCTTTCCCGGTAAGTAGCGGGGATAGCTGGAAGCTCCAGGACCCGCTAGGAATTTTAGCCTGAATACAAAGTTTTTCAAAGAAATTTAAAAAGGCATCCGTATTCTCCCACTCTTTAACTTCAGCTATCAATTTGGAATTCAATTTGTAACCCAGTCCTGTAGTTCCAGTTAAATCCAAGCCATTTACTTGCTCTGGTGCCGGTGGTTGGAGTGGTAGCTTCTCCAGTTCATGTCGCCTCTGGTACGCACACTCCTCATAGTCCGCTTCTCGCTGTTCACAGTCCGCCTCTCGCCGTTCTTGCTCCCCCTCCTCCTCCTCTGCAGCTCGCTGGTCTTGCTCCCTCTTCTCCTCTGCGGCTCGCTGTTCTCACTTCTCCTCTCTCTGGAACTCAATCTCCATTCTGCACAACTCAATCTGCAGCCTGATTGCTTCTGGCTCCAGAATGCTGGTGACCTTCCCCTGCTGCTGTGGCCCTTCGCTGGCACTGGCCCTGCTGTCATCCTCACCGGATCTGGACACTGCACTGGTCGCTAGCCCCTCCACACCCAAGGTTTGGTCCTTTACAGTCACAGTCTATGACTCGATGCTCTGGGCATCTTTTGCCATCAAGGTATCCACAAGGTTCTGCTTGGTGGCTCTCACTTTGGTTAGGACTCCTCTCTTCTGGCACAACTGCCTCAAGTAGTCTGCAGTGTACCCGCTGTAGTTGGAAGATATCTTCTTCCCTAACTACAGCTATTCTAACTCGCACTTTAGAGAAAAAATAAAACAGGTAGGAACTTGACTGTAAGCAAAATGATATAGTTCTGTTTCCTCCATTAAAAATAAATCACTGCCTTATTTTGCAAGTGAGCTGTACAGTATTAAGCTGAGACACTGAACAGTTAAAGCTTGTGTTACCAAATTTATCAGTACCGTTGCCAACCAAATCTGTCACAAATGCACTCAGCAAGTCAGGCCCTCTGCTCCCACAGTGCCAACCTCCGAGCGCATTAATGTGAACAGGTAACAGACAGAATAACCCTCCTGTCTGCTTGTGGGTCCGAATTACCTTTAGTCTCAAGTTCTGGGGGGATTCAAACGGTGAACCTTACTGTATGCTAGCGTACCCAAATGCACAGGCTCAGATAATCTGCTCTTCGGGGGGATGCCAGATATCTTTTGCCTAAGGGCACCTAACCACTTGTCCAATATGAACCCTTAAAACTCAATAAAAGACCTTGCACTTGTTGAGGAGACTTTGTCACCACTAGCCAGTCGTCCAAGTAAGGGTAGACAGAAACCCCTTGCTTTCTGTGGTATGCTGCAACCACTACAAGGCACTTGGTATAAACCCTTGGAGCTGAGGACAGGCCAAAGGGCATCACAGCAAACTGGTAGTGACCCGAAGGAAGCTTGAAGCTGAGAAACTTTCTGTGAGACTTCCTTATGGGTATGTGGAAGTAAGCATCCTTTTAGGTCCAGGGAGGCTAACCAGTCTCCCTAATGTAAGGACTGAATAACCATTGACACAGTGACCATTTTGCATTTTGGTTTTAGCAGATGTTTGTTCAGATAACCGAGATCCAAAACAGGTCGCCACTCCCCAGTTTTCTTTTGTGTCAAGTTGCCCCTTTCGTGGGCAGGGACCCTCTCCACTGCTCGCAAAGCTGGAAGGTTTTTTACCTCCAACTCCAACAGAAGTACCTGTGTTCGGGTTGGGGCTTTGACACCTGGGTATACCGGAGGTCTGGCATCTGCTTGAGCTGTAGTGGCAGACCCTTTTCCACTATCTCCAGGACCCACTTGTCTGAGGTAATGAGGGTCTAGGATTGGAAATAGTGGGAGAGTCTGCCCCCTACTGGCACAGGAGAGGCAAAATGGACACTCATAACAGGGCTTAGGCTGGGAGGCTGCTGGTTGGGCAGAGGAGGTTCTTCTTTGGCCCATTCTGCCCCTCCCTCTGTAAAATCCTCTGTACTGAGAGTAGTCAGGCTGAGGATAGGGAGCATAAGGTTTGGGATAACAACCTCAGCCCCAGTTTCCCCTAGAGTGGGATTTTTTGGGGGGCAGCAGGTTTAGGTTTAGAGGAATGACTTTGCCAAGAAGCTTTGTACTCATCAACCTTTTTCATGTAGTCTGCTGTCCTGGAATCAAACAAGATGTTTTGATCATAAGGAAAATCCATGGCTTCAGACTGGGTGTCTGGAATAAGACTGGTAGTTCTAAGCCAAGCAAAATACCTTAAAGTGATGGCATGGGTCATGGCTCTAGAGGCAGCATCAATGTTGTCGTCTGCCATGTGGAATTGGTATTTCGTAGCTTCCAGGGCAGTTTTTACAGTGTCAATCAGGTCCTGCATCACTGTGTCAGATTCATTCTGGGCAATAGCTAGGACAGAATTCCACAGTGCTTTGTGATACCTGGCTGTGAAAGCCATGTAAGAGGAAAGGTAGATAAGCAGAGAAGCTGTAGTGTACACCTTCTTAGCAATACAATCCATTTTTTCTGTAGTCCTTGTCAGGAGACAAGGAAGAGAAAGAGACTCCAGCATTTTCACATGCTGTCTGCTGTACAATACTCTCATGGCTGGTGTGTACAGACAGGCACTCAGTGTCATTTTTGGACAATTTGTTGTTTTTGTCACAGCGCTTGTCAACTCCTGCTAGGGAAGTGGGGGTTTGAAGCAGCTTCATTGTATTTTTTCTGAAAGCATTATAAATGGGTAAGACCAATCTCTTGGGAGGTGGAAGACCTTTCATCTCCCTGTAATCTTGGTCTTCGTCATCATCATGGTTCGTCTCCTGGATCGGGAGGTCCAGGATGCGAATACACATAGACATGATTAAAATAAAAATAAAAAATAAAATAAAGTGGAGGGAGCCATGGGGAACTGCTAAAAACCCCACAAAATAAACTCAGCACATTACACAAATACGTTTGTGAGAAAAACGTTGCCAGGAAAAGCAGAAATAGACTCTTAAAGAAAGTCAAGAGACACCTCAGGGGCAGTGTTGTTCAGTCATCGGAGAAAAAAATTCTGAGGTACTTCAGGCAGTTCCCTCTCAGCACACTTCCCTCCTAAATTCTGATAGGCTAATTCCCTAAACTCATTATCTAAGGCCACACCTCCGGGGCAGCTGCAACTAGCTGCATATATTACTGATGCTAAAGGAATCCTGGGGTGAGAATGAGTTGGCATTACCCGGTTTTGCACAGCATTTTGCTGCACTACACCAGCTATTTAATACTCTGATTTTATTTTGTTTTTGTTTACCAAGTAAGTGTACTTGACAAAATTATTTTTTTTCCTGTCACTGCTTGGGAGGTTACACTAGGAAGCGAGACACAACAGATATTCTCTACAAACAGATCACGAATACAGCATACAATCAAATGGGTAAGGTCACAATACCATTCCAACAGAAACAATCAAAAGCATACATCAAACCAAATATAAATACAATCAAGGCAAAAGTGTAGTGCTGCGAACTGTGAAATCTGGGTGGTGCTAGTGAAAAAGGCAGCCAGCCCACAAACAAGCTAAATCATAGAAGGCTCACCAGCACTCTAATACCTCTCAATGGGAAGAAATCCAGGTTAAAGCAGAACATTATAATCCACTGCGTATTTATTAAGTGCTCGCAGGACCAGAGCTTACTTGCTCTAGTACTTCGACTCTAACAGAGTCTCCACCAGGGGGTCCCCGGGGGAGCCTTCTATCAAATATAAATACAGCATGCAGTAAGATGTAAAGTTAAGCTAAGAAGAACAATGAAATAATAAGACAACCACACAAAACAAATATACAGAAATTAACCTTCAATTATAACTACCATATCTCAGTATAAGATCCCATTATTAGTTATGTGAGCTGATAAATGACTGAAGCAGGTGTTTTCAAAGACTGTTTCTAAACAACTGATTTAGAGCTACCACAAATGTTAGTAGGAAGGGTGTTCAAGTCTGTGGTGCAAAACTTGAAAAGGCAAGGCACCGAAGTTTGCTTCTGTGTTTCTTTATTGATGAAGTCACAACTGATTTATTAGGTTGGTGATATTTCTTCATAATAGTGTTCTTTTTTGATGACGTTACAATTACTTTACTATGAACTAGTATGAGATTTTTTAAGTTCTCTTTTTCAATGGTAAAACGACCTACCTATCGTTGTGTACGTCACCTCTGAGACCACTCTGACAGTTGTTAAAAGTGATCTCACATGCATTCTTAGGGTTTGAGAACTGCAAACCGAAGGTGTGGGTTCTGATACCTTAAGAATGTGAATGAGACCAGTTTTTCAATCATAAGAGTGGTCTTGGTGGTGGTATTAACAGATTGTTAATTAAGCGTGAACAATATTAATTTTTTTCAAAACCTTACCTGAATGTGCCCGCTTCCAGGGTAACTGCATGTGAGACACTACACAGTATAACAGTGTCTCGCGCAGAGGAAATGACTGCTCTGACTGGTGGGGAGTACTCACTCAATCTACAATATAATTTGTGACTATGAACACATCAGTCTGGAACTGTTATTCCTGTGCATGTGCTGTGTTTTTGTAATTTGTAGTTTTGTTATGTGCAGATACACAGGTATATAGACAATGACTATAGAAAAAGGCTTGTCGGACCATCCAGTCTGCCCACCTATCCTAACTACTCTGCACTGGCCCTGGTGGCCATCTCTCCCATTTGTTTCTGCCTCCCATCTTCTAACTAATCTCATATGACAGTCCCATCCCTGATTGAAGCTGTGCACCAATTTGGCCTGTACCACTTCCTGTGGCAACTTGTTCACCACTCTTTCTGTGACAGTTACAGGCATTTCATTTTTAATCTCTCTCCTTGCGAGTTTATGTGAGTTTCCTCTTGTCCCTGTAAATTAACTGAAGGGGAAAGGTTCTTTGGCATCCACCCTATTTATCCAGTGCAGGTACTTGTATGTCTCCACCATGTCACCCCTTTCCCATCTTTTCTTAATGGTGCTGTCAGACTGGTTCTCTCCCAAAACTCATTCTGCACTGCTACCCGTTGTCATGACCCTTCAGATGCCTGAATGATTATCCTGGTATGCTGCCACCACCGAGCTGCAATCTCACTTTGATTATCTTTAGGTCTGAATCCCACTAGAGTCACTGCCTACACAGTATAGTGCTCTTTCCCAAAAGGTAAACAACCCACACCTGTTGTCAAAGCAGGGAAAACTTTGCTTTAGATACAGCAACTTTGAAGCCTGTCCGTTCGGAATCGGATCACAGACTTTCCAATTTGCCCCTGATTATCTACCTGAAATTACTCCGGCACAAAAAGCATGAAGTATATAAACACAAATTTTAATAATTCACGATACTTACATATGTTATAAGATAATACACACTAAAACTATGGGGAATACAGTATTTCTACACAGATAAAAATATACACATTTGAAAAAAATAGAGTTTACACAGGAAAAACCAAACTCAAGGCTATCTAAATCTATAAGTAAAGTAGAAGAAAAATAGAGTAGTAGAGAAGCTTATCCCCAACTGGGAACTGGCGAGTTATGGTAGACCTGAACCAGTGATGTTACTAGTTCAAAATCCCAGACACAACTGAATTCTCATTGTAAACATACAACAGAAATACCTTCCACTGGCTGGCCCACTATCCCCACATCACTGGACAGGCCTCTTTGACATCACACGCTGTCTCCGCTTTTGACCTCTGGGGACCACCTTTTGCACAGAATAGTCCAAACCAGAAATGTGTATTTGCCTTTCCTTGCATTTTTATCCTGACCATCTGGGGCAGCTGAAAAAGTCTCACTCTACCTTGGTGCTGTTCACGTTCAAAAATTGGTCTTTTTTCTTCCCCTATAATGGACTCAGCTCTTTGAAGTTTACCCAAAACAAAAGGCCTCTGCAGGACAAGAAAAGGACAGCTTAAACAAAGGCTACTCCTAGCTAAGTGCCCCGGGTATGGGCTACACAGGAATGTAATTTTCAGTTTCAACCAGAACTCCCACCTCAGCTGAAATACTTTATGGCGGTATAGATAGTTGCACTTTTTGCATAACTGTTGCTATTGTTATGCTATGTTTTGCACTAGTTACTTTGTACTTCCTCTCAACTGTCTACTGCATATTTTTTATAATTGATGTAAACTATTATAGCACTCTCCACATCCCCTTCCTCCCAGGAAACATCTGGAACCAAGCTGTTAGCTCAGCATGTTTTTCCTGGTTAAACTCTTGAAATAAAGAAATAAAAATAACATACACACATGCTGCAAGTTGTTATAGCTGTTCATGTTCAAGTCCTGCAGCCTCTCCTCGTATGTCTTGTCCCAAAGTCCACGCACCATTTTGATGCCCTGTACTATACTGGTTCTATCTTGTCGCAGTCTCTCCTCAGGTACAGACTGCAGTACCTTGCACAGTATTCCAAGTGTGGCTGCACCAGTGACCTGTACAACAGGAGGAGCACTTCCCGAATGCTACTGCTTAACCCCCCTCCCTATGTGGCTCATCATCTATACTTTGCCCATTGCTTTTTTACAATATGCTGTTGTTTTTAGGGTCTCCGATATAATGACTACTACGTCCTTTTCATCCGTGGTGCTTTCCAAAAGCACTCACTCATTTCATATTGCACTTTTGGGTTCCTCTTACCAATGTGCACCACTTTACATTGTTATGCATTGAAGCCCAGCTACCAAATTTTTGACCAGCTCTCGACCCTACCCAGATCCTCCCCGACTTCCATATCCCATCCTCCGTGTCAACACCTGTGCAGATTTTTGTGTCATCTGAGAAGAGGCAGTCTCTGCTTTCAACTCACTTGTTTATGAGACAGGTGCAATGAAACAGATGTGGGACAATAGTCCTTCAGAATATCTTCTGGAGACTAAGATGCTGTCCCATTTGTACTCACCTCTTTGGGTTGAGAGCAGAGGTTGCTGAATTAAAGGCTGAACTGGCAAGAGTGCAGAGGACCTTCTTTCCCAGTCTGAGGCCACCAAGTGTGCTCCCCCAGAGGATGTTTAGGCAGAGGAAGAGTGGCTGGACCTCAATAGACTCCAGGAGGGTAGGAGTGGTAGGAAGCATGCATGCTCCTCAGTCTGTGCTACCGCAGAATTTCTTGGTTGTGGTGGCAGGACTGGGCTGCCAGAAGGAGGCACCTGTAGCAGTGGGAAGGGAGGAACAGACCCCAAGGAGGGAGAAAAAGGCCCCCAGATGAGGAGCATGCAGCTGCTAGTGGGGGACTCTACTGTTAGAGTGACAGACTTGGGAGTTGGGGGGGAGACGAGGAGGTGAAGTGCCTGAGAGGTGCTTCAGATTGGAGGGATGGGGTGGGAAAAGGAAGGTGAAGTGCCTGAGAGGTACTTCGGCTTGGAGGGATGGAAACTGCATCTCGAGGATTGCTAGGGCAGCAGGAACTGGGAGGGAGTTACACATCATTGTCCACCTGAAGGACAAATGACCTCATAAGGAATAGGGCAGAGGTAGTGCAGGATGATGTGGGATGCACGGTGGCTTTTGCAGAGGTATTACTTATGGATAGCCAGGGAGAGGAAAGGGTACCCTGCACCAGGTCATTTAACAATGGGTTGAAGGCATGGTGCACAGAAAAGAGCTTTGGCTACATTGAGGACTGGGGGCCAAATTGAGAGGATATGGGCCTCTATAGGGGAGATGGCCTCTATCCTTCCAGCAAGGGGGAAGACCATCTTTAGTGGGAGGTTTAAATCTACCTGGATAAGCATTTAAACTAGCCAGGGGAGAGGCTGTGAAACAAAGGGAGGCAAAAATTCTCCCCTCCCCAGATGTTGTGGCTTTTAGTGAGGGCCTGGGCGCAAGAACAAGGGACAATTCTGTCATATCTTTCAAGGTGATGCCCCCCCACCGGTGTTTCTCTACCCCTTCGGAGATGGTCCACAGTAGCATAGAAAACATAGAAACATAGAATTTGACGGCAGATGAGGACCGCTTGGCCCACCCAGTCTGCCCATTTCCCTATCTAATGGATAAGCTGCAGTTCCTAGTTAACCAGCAGCCTACTTCTTTCTATCCCCACCCCCTAGAATTGCCTTATGACTGTCCCATGCATGCTTGAATTCAACCACTGTTTTGACTCCACAACCTCTTCGGAAGGCCGTTCCATGCATCCACAACCCTCTGTGAAAAAATACTTCCTCATTACCTCTGTGCCCCTTTTTCTTGCCGCCTCTTTTTTGAGAGATGCTACCTCTTGGACTTTGCTGATTCCTTGAGGTACTTAAAGTTTCTATCATGTCCCCTTCTCCCTCCTTTTCTCAAGGCTGTACATATTAAGCTCCTTTAGTCTCTCTTCATATGTCTTCCATTGCAGACCCTGCACCATTTTAGTTGCCCTCCTCTGGACAGCTTCCATCTTGTCTATGGCCTTGTGGAGATTGGGTCTCCAGAACTGCACACAGTACTCCAGATGGGGTCTCACCAGCTGTCTGTACAGAGGGATAACAGCTTCCTGTTTTCTACTGGTGATGTCTCTCCCTATGCATCCCAGTATCCCCCCCAGCCCTCCTTACTGCCCTCTCACATTGCTTGCCCACATTTAAGTCATCTGATATGATTACCCCCAGGTCCCTTTCCATTTTTTTTGTTGTTAGTATCTCACTCCCATTGTGTACTCTTCCCTTGGGTTTTTGTTTCCCAGGTGCATTACCTTGCACTTCTTAGCATTGAATCTATGCTGCCATACATTTGACCATTCCTCTAACCTTGCCAAGTCCCTGCTCATCCTTCCACCCCACCTTGTGCATCAACTCTGTTGCAGATCTTTGTGTCATCTGCAAAGAGACATACTTTTCCTTCCAGTCCCTCTGCAGTGTCACTTATAAAGACATTGAAGAGGACGAGTCCTAATACTGAACCCTGCGGTACCCCACTAGTAACCCCCCTTTCTTCAGAGTGGACTTCATTTACTATTACCCTCTGTGTCCTATTCTCCAGCCAATTCTTTACCCAGGCTACCATCTTGGGACCCACTCCCAGGCTGGCTAACCTGTATATTAATTTTTTGTGTGTGACTGAGTCAAATGCCTTGCTAAAGTCTAGGTAGGCCGTGTCCACAGCCCCTCCCTGATCTACTACTTTGGTCACCCAGTCAAAGAAATCTATTAGATTCGTCTGGCATGACCTTCCCGCTGTGAATCCATGCTGCCTTGGGTCCTGTGCCCCTCTGGCCTCTAGGTACTCAACAGTTCTTTCCTTCAGAAGTGATTCCACCATTTTCCCTATCACTGAGGTTAAACTAACAGGTCTGTAGTTTCCTGCTTCTGCCTTGCTCCCACTTTTCTGAAGGGGAATCACATCTGCCCTCCTCCAGTCCTCAGGTACCACCCCGTCCTCCCATGATTTGTTAAAGAGGGTAGTCAGTGCTGTCAGTAGTTCCACCCTTAGTTCTTTTAGAATTCTGGGATGAATCCCATCAGGACCCATTGCTTCGTCCACCTTCAGTTTAAGAGTTCTTTCAGACCCTTTCTTCTGTAAATGGGCTGGTATCAACTTCTGTATCCAGAGTGTTTCTATTGTTTGCTTTAGGTACCTCCCCTCATTTGTAAATAGTGAGCAAAAATATTTGTTTAGTATCTCTGCCTTTTCACCGTCACCCTCACCCCCATTAAGCCTCACTATCCCTGCCTTGGTCTTCCTTCGCTCCCTGATGTACCTAAAAAAGGTTTTATCCCCCTTCTTAACTGTGTTGGCTATCTTTTCCTCGGTTCGGGCCTTTGCTGTTCTGACTGCCTCCTCAGCTTCCTTTTGCTTTAACTGATACAATTCTCTGTCCTGCTCCTTCTGTGATTCCTTGTACTTTCTGAATGTTTTCTTTTTCTCTTGAACCTTCACTGCCACCTCCTTTGAGAACCATAGTGGTTTCTTACATCGTTTTGTTTTGTTTATTTGCTTCACACAAAGGCTTGTTACCTCTGTGATGGCAGTTTTTATGATTCCCCATTGTTCTTCACACCCTCCTTCCTGCCCATTTGCTAGTGCATTCCTTAGGCACTCGCCCATTTTGGTAAAGTCAGCCCTCCTGAAGTCCAGTACTTTTGCCTTTGTATGGCTTGACTCTATTGCTGTGTTTATTGTGAACCATACTGTTCAATGGTCACTAGTTCCCAGATGGCTACCCACTTCTACATCTGTGATCCTCTCTCCATCTGCATTTGAGAGAACCAGGTCTAAGATTGCTCCCTCTCAAGAGGGTTCCAATACTAGTTGTCTAAGGCATGCCCCCTGTAGGGCATCTAGAATAACCCCACTCTTGGAAGTGGCTCCTGCAACTGCACTCCAGTTAACATCTGGCATATTCAGATAACCCATCAGCAATATCTCCCCTTTATCTGCCATTCTAAGTATACTTTCTATCATATTCTTGTCCATTTCCTCCCCCTGAGAGGGGTGGTCTGTACACAACCCCTGTGCAGATTGTGGTATCATTGCCTGCCTCCAAATTGACCCCCAGTGCCTCTTCTCCTCCCCCCCCCGTTTACCCTTTTGTTCTGTTGCTTTGATTCCTACCCTTATGTAGAGAGCTACTCCTCCTCCTCTTTTACCCTCCCTGTCCCTCCTGTAGATAGTGTATCCTGGTATGTTTACGTCCCAGTCATGGTTCTGTGTGTACCATGTTTCTGTGACTGCCACGATATCCAGATGTTCCTCCTCCATCAAGGCCACTAATTCAGGAAGTTTGTTAACCAGACTATGGGCATTGGTACTCGTTGCTCTCCATTTTTTGATGGCGTTACCTTCTGTAGCAGCATCCCCCACTGACCTTTCTACCTTGGTCTTTTTCTCATTTAGTACCCTGTTTTGTAGGGGGAGGCTGGGATTTTCCTGCTGCTTATCAGTGCCTCCCCCCTTGACTAGTTTAAAAGCTTGCCAATGAAGCATTTAAACCGATTACTCAAAAGACTTGTTCCCTTCCTGGACAGATGCAGACCATCCTGCCAGTATAGGCTGGTGTCCTCAGGTGGAACCCCAGTCCCAATGAAGCCAAACCCCTGTGCTCCACACCATTTTTTCAACCATTCATTAAACTGCATGGTGCAAAGTACCCTCTCCTCACCCATGCCACTGACAGGCAGCACCTCTGAGAAGGATACTGTGTGTGCTACTTGTCTTAGGCCCCTCCCCAACTCTACAAAGTCCTTCTGCACTGCTCTAATCTCATGATGAGCCAAGTCATTTGTCCCTAGGTGGACAATGACGTCCAGCTCAGACTCCCGTGCAACTGTTCTCGTGATCCTAAGGATGTGTTTCCTGTCCCTCTAAGCCATGACACCAGGCATGCACCTTACTTCAGTTTTTCCTGCTCCCCCAAGTTCTATCCCCCTAATAATGGAGTCCCCCACCAGGAGCTGCTTCCTTTCCCTGTGGTGCCCTCTGCCTCCTTCCTGAGGGCCTCCCTTGTGACAGTTGTCTGCAACCTCTTTAGTCTCCTCTGCGGGTGCATCCATAGGGGAACTATGCTCCCCCAGAATGGTGTATGGATTGTGGAGTGGAACAACTGACTGGGTGTGCCTCTTTCCCACCACCCTTGCCCTCCCTGAGCCCACTGTGGTCCAAACTGCTGTGCTTTCTTCACAACCTCTGAGGTAGTGGTGGTGGCTCTGGTGCTCCCTGGATGGGGGAAGGTTCCCTTACTACTGTCCAGTGCGGCCTGAAGATAGGCAACTTCCTCCCTCAGGGCAGAGAGTTGTCTGCAAACAGGGCAGCATCCCAGCCTCCAGAAAGACTCCCGGAAGACTGCTGCCCCACAGCCATTACATTGCACTACTCCCCACATGTCTGTCTACCTTGTTTAGTTTATTTATTTTTTGTTTTTTTGTTTTATGTGTGCGTGTGCACGCGCGTGTGTGTGAGATTGGTTTGTTATATAGAAATATATTATATAATGTTTATGCTTATATTGTCAATGCAGTGTGCTAGAGAGGATATGACAGTGATATGCACCTTGCCATCTTGAGGAAATGATGTCAGAACCCCAGGTATAAAGGAACTATTTCCAGGGTTGGGTGGGGTGAGGGGTGGGAAGGGTTTGGGCCTAAACTGTGCCCTCACGAAACAATAAGCTAAAAGCTCTGACCTACTGCTGCAATGAGTGCCTTCCTGTCAGCAAGATGCCCTACACGACAATTTGACAGAGAAAACACCCTGCTAATCAAACAGAGAAAAATCCAAACATCCAAGTCAGACACAGGTAAACCTCTCCAGCCCCAAAACAGCCTGGTGACTTGTGCTCTAAAAGCAGTCAGCCCCAAAACACGTCAGCTGTGCACAAGGACAGACACAGTAAACAGTATTCAGTCCCTGTGGGTTTAAACTCTTCCTGCACTGAAAATCTTAACAATTGTAACAAAAGTAAAGCAAGGTCCACCTCCCTCTGTTGATTGAAAGACTGCCTTTTCTGATAATTCTAAGTTCCTTATTTCACCCTTCAGTTAGAAGTATCCTCCACCTGAAGAATATTAACTTTCCTAAGGAATCTGCTTCAAACCAAAGACAATTGTAAGGTTCACCTCCCTCTGTTGTGAGCACAACTCGCTTTCTTGCAACTCCTAAGTCCAGTGTTGCAGCTTCCAGCTAGAGCTAGCTTCACCTGAAGAATATTAGGTTACAGCCTGGGGGGAAGACTCAAGCCTGAAGTACTTTCGGAAACAGTGGGCATCTCTAGTGTTTTTGCTGCTTCCACTAGAAGCGGCACTGAAGCAGTGGAGTCTTTTGTTTTTTTTTATAAAAATATCCTTTCTACTGATGATCAAAGCTCTCAGTAGGATTTTGTGTTTGGGTGTTCGGGACTTTATTTACAAAAAAAAAAAAAAGGGAGGTCCACAGCTAAAAAGTGGGAATCCCCATAAATTTTTTTTGGGCCCTATTGAAATGAATATGAGTCATGCCTCTGTGCTCGCATGTCTTGTGTGTGTGACACACACACACACACACACACACACACACACACACACAGATCTGTGTCAGGGGCATTAAAGGAAAGGGCATGGATACTAGTCTATTTACAGAGGAGAGAGTCCTGAAAGGACTTGCAAATCTTAAGGTGGACAAGGCAATCAGGCCAAATCACGTGCAAAACTGTGTAACCCCAACCATATTGTATAGATAAAAACACATAAGTAAATCTTAGATCAGAAATATCACATTAATAAACCGACAAAAGAGATATATGTAAGCAATAACCCACAACAGGGTGTGCAGTTATTGGGGATTAATCAACACCCTGGAGTGCTGCAGCTGTGAGGGCACAAGGCCGCCAGGCAGAGTGTCCTCACAGCACCAGGGTGTTGATTAATCCCCAATAACTGCACACCCTGGAGTGGGTTACTGTGCTTATAACATGGGCCACATGTGGAGAGAAATGGACAAAAACCACTGAAATAAGAGCTCAGAATCTTCTGTGTTCCTCCACTGCTTATGTTTGGAGTACCGCACTTTTTTGTGTTCTGCCACATCAAAAACAGGTCCACACATAGAAGTTTGTGGTAAACAGGCCTCTAGAATAGAATCAAGGAGCTGCCAGAACTTCATGCACACACTGTGCTGTCTCTATTGTCTTGTAAGAGAGATTGGGGAAAGGAACAGAGCAGTACATGTGTCTCTGCCTATCAGTGTACACACTCTCGGTCTGACACAGTCTCTGTGTCTCACACTGTGTCTTCGATACTCTGAATGTGAGAAAAAAATTAATTGAACAACTGCTGCCGGTAATTTACCATTTACAATGTGCAGTTTTAAACCCCGTTTTCCAATAGTTCCACTCTGTGCCTGCCACACTCTGCTCGCTGTGGGGGAGGTCACAAACCAGCATGAAGACGGACGTGCAGTCAGGCGGCGGTACTACTGCTGACTCCTGATCTCCTGGTCTCTCTGCAGTGCTGCAGGACAAGCGGGGGGGGGGAGAAGAGTAGCACATCCGCAGTGTGGGTGCGAAACCTGCTAGCAACTTACAAGTCATGCTGTGGTGCGACTCGGTGTGCAAATCAGTATCGGAGAAACTGGTATGTCACTGCAGAGAGACAAAAACACACAGAGGCATTGAAAACTTTTACTTGTACTCCTGCTGTGTAATTCTCTGTTTTTCTGACACACACATAATAGGGCATGTGGGTGGGAATGAACTGGGATTGCAGAGGCACAAGAATGGGAGTGCAGTAGGGGGCAACATGCACAACAGACAATCTGCTGTGGCAACAAAGTTCGTGGGGAACCATGGAGCTCTGCTGGGCGGGCAGGTGGGTGGGTGGGAGGTGTGTCTACTATTCTGGATTTGACTCTGTTAGAGCGAATGGTCAGCAGAGTACCCCGCTGCATGCATCTGTGGGGAGAGGGGGCATGCTGCAACACGACTGAGGAGTTGTTTGCTTCTCAGTTCACTTAGAAGCACTGAGAAAAGGATCAAGGCCAGTTTATCAACCTGGTGAGTACAAGACAATCCTATCCACATAACTGGCTGGGTGGGTACTCGGGCACCTGCGATGCTCTATCGCTTAGCAAGAGATTTACATGGCTGCCATTCAGGAAAGCACTCTGTCATAAAATAACGAATGCGGCTCTGCCCCCTAATCTGCAAAGGGTGCCTGAGCACCACAAACTATACGTTAATTAAGAAATTAATATATGGTCATGTGATGGCTGTCTGCCAATCGGCTGACCATATTTCTGGTGCCCATGTTATAAACATAAGCAATAAGCTATGACAGGGTGTTCGTTAAGGAGGTATTAACCCAGGACAGAACATGGGTTTACTGTGCATTAATCCACACCTGGTGGGGGGTTGTGAAGCATGAGACCACAGGCTGAGTGACTTTAACCACGCAGGAATGGATTAATGCTCAGGAGTGGGTTAATCCTCTTATAAAATTGGCAACTTTATTTTAAAGGTTTACCTAAATAAATATAAAAAAAAAAACACACACACACACACACACAAAACACTGTTTACACGCATCTGTAATAAAACAGTTCTTTCACTTAATGGGTTTGTCCTTCTGAGGATGCCGTTGCTATAGTTCTCCACAGGTGGATTTGTCCTAATGAGGATGCTGTAGTTTAAGGTTTTGTTTTACATTTCTCTGGTGGAATGATCTGAAAAGGTCACTTTACACTGCTGTCACTCAGGATTTTGTAGTGCGGCAAGGCAGCTGTGGTTTACAGGGGATTAATCCATGGTCAGGTGATCTGTTTTGACAAATCAGAATACAGGATTTTCAGCACCCATTTTATAAAGGATTTTAATGCATGACCCATGGGTGCAGTAATACATCAGGCTGAAAGCAGAGTGTCCTTATGCCCTTGGGAAGTGCATTAAAATCCTACGATGAACACGCTGGAGGGACTTATTACACTTATAAAATGACTAAGTAGGTTTCTGGAGAGGAAAGTAAGATTTGGCACCTGACAGTGCGTTTATGGAGATTTAATGTTCTTGGCCAATGAAATTTCTAAATTTTTTCTTGCCGTTTTATATATATTAAAGTCTGCAGTTCATGAATAAATACAGTACAAAATCCAAGCCGTATAATACATTAAAAACATCAATGGGATATTATGGTGGTGCAGTAGGCTGTTTAATATTAAACCCCAATTTTTGCACTTTAATAACTTCCCAACTGTTCAATAGATTTAAACAAAATGTAGCATTCTCGGTCTTGTGGGGTAGATCTCTTGGCCTGCCACGTTCTGTTTCGGTCGACTGTGCAGATTCCGAGATGTGGATAGTGGGGAAAAAAATAAAAATAAAATACCCCAAATATCGCCGTTTTTTTTGCTGTTGTTTTGTCCAGATGGTTTGGAATTTTGGTCTGAAATTTTCAGGGTAGAAAGGACTTGGCCCACAAAAGTTCCTTTTACTAGTTTGGTGAAAACCTATTATTCCATCCAAAGTTACTAAATTTTAAAAATTTGGGTTCTGAGCATGTTCAGCACTTCAAAATAACCGAATGTTTTGTATGGAACCCTTTTTCATGAGCTTTTTCGTGATGTTTTTTGTATGCCGCCATCTTGTTTTCAGTTTTTTTTCCCTAAAAATTCTAATTTGGAAAACCACATAAATGACATTCTGGACAGCGACCAAGACATGCGGCTTGCTTATCTGGAGCCCTTTAACTATGAAATGCCCATGACATGTGTTTTTTAAGATTATAAATCTTTTATCGTGACTCATGATACGAAAAAAATATTCTTTTTTTGTATCATGAGTCACGAAAAAAAGATCCTTTTTCATCAGGAAAAAATCCTTTCTTGGTCACTGGCATGTTTTCCATGTATCTAGTGGCACTCCCCCACACTTGGATCGCCATCCCTGTATTTTTTTTTTTTTAAATATATACATTTTTTAAAAATATATTTTAATTTATATTTCTTCCTTGTCTAGTGGACCCCCCCCATCTGATCACCACCCCCGTATTTTTCATGGTTTCCCTGACATCTAGTGGCACCCCCCAGATTGCCCGCTCCATTTTCTTTAAATAGTTTATATTTCTTCCGTCTAGTGGATCCCCCCACCGTCCGATTGCCGCCCCCATATTTTTCATGGTTTCCCTGGTGTCTAGTGGCCCCTTCCCGACCCCTCTGATTAGGATCCTCCTGTTTTTTTTTTGTTTGTTTTTTTTTTTTTAATTGTATCCCTGATGTCTAGTGGTACCCCCCTCCACCATTCTGCCTGTAAAAACAGAAAATGGTCCCTCAAGTTTTTCCTTTTTTTTTTTTCTTTTTTAACATGTGAAAAAGAAACTGATCCCTCCTGGATCCGTGCCCCCCCCCAACTCCAGACCTCCAACTCAGCATCCGTCATCCGCACCCCCACCACTACACCATCATTAACCTGAACAGGTCTCAGGGTTAAGATGCACTCTCCAGTCGAAGACATGACTTGCTGCTGACTGCAATATGAGAAAATAAGATAAATGCGGTTCAATGTATTTCAATTGGGTTTTCAACTTGGATTCATAAACTTGGCAATTTTTACATATTTTGATACCAAATTTTCAACATGGCCTTCCGGGAGACCCCCACCTCATGAACACTGTCAACAGAATTCCACAAGTCTGGCCCAAAGATGATTTTGTAGTGACTTGGTGAAATCACCTTTCGGTAGGATTTGAAAACTTTCACTGCTCTTCTTTATGAGATGGGGGTCATATAAAGCCTATGTTGAAAATTTGGGGTCAAAATATGAAAAATGGCAAAAGTATGCACATGATTTGAAATTTTACTACACTCACTTGTTAACTCTGATAGTTTTAACTATTTTCACCCCAAATATTCAAAATAGACATATATTTACACCACCTTATGAATGTGATAGCTGTAAATTTTCACATACTGGTCAAACTGTCTTTTCGCACCTGTGGCATGGAATGACACTGAGGTTGCGTGGAATCACATTTTGGGGGAATTTGGACATTTTCAGTACCAGGTTCATGAGGTGGGTTAATAAGAAGGCTATGGTTACAATCTGTTTGTGGTTTTGCAAACACTGGAAGCACAGGGCCCGGAAGGCCTAGCGCTTCCACAACAATATACATATACACATCTGTGGAGGGATGGGCCCTGTGTTCCCATAGGCAAATAAGGATATAGTTAAACTATCTCGAAAAATATGGATGGATGGATGGGAGTGCAGGGCCAACCGACAAATGAGGATGCGATTATACTATCTCAAAAAGTAAGGGAATTCATTGCAAAACACTTTGTTAATGCACTAATTAGGGTTAAAGTGACAAAAGTAGGGAAATGTGGCATTTGGGTTTCCAACTCTAACACCCCACCCTAAAGACAGCAACAAGCGTGGGGTGTGCCTTGGGGTTATAAACCCTAATGCTCACCCCATTCTCACATACTGTACCCCTCTCAGCTTATTTACTCATGGAATGGGGTGAGCGTTAAGGTTGTCGATCCCAAGGCACACCCCATGCCTGTTGCTGCCTGGAGGGGTGTTAGGGTTGGAAACCCTAAGGCTACATTTCCCTTCTTTTGTTGCTTTAATCCTAACTCGTGCATTAACAGTTTTTACAATAAATACTTTTAATGTGTGTGTGTACATATATTGCAAAAAACTTCATTAATGCATCAGTTAGGGTTGAAGTGACAGAAGTAGGGAAATGAGACTTTAGGGTTAAGCCCTAACGCCTCCCGACCCAACTCCACCAGCCAGCCCCACACCCACACTCCACAGATCAACATGCTTCAGCGTGTGCCTTGGGGTAGTCGGGCCTAACTCTCACCCCATTCCATGTGTAAGAAAGTTGACATGGTACAGTATTGGAGAATAGGGTGAGAGTTAGGGCTGATGACCCCAAGGCACACCTTGACGCATGTTGGTTTGTGGAGAGTGGGTGTGGGGTGGACTGGTTGGTTGGGGGGGCATTAGGAACTCAACCCTAACGTCTCATTTCCCTACTTTTGTCGCTTCGACCTAACTGATGCATTTTTTGCAATTTATTTCCTTACTTTTTCAGATAGTATAATAGTATATTTATTTTGCTGTGGGAGCATCCACAGATACACATATGTATCTAGCTGTGGAAACACAGGGGTCTCTGGTCCCTACGCTTCCACACATTAAGTTACGAGCAGGTGTAGAGAAATTGCAACAGTCATAACTGTGCCATCTTAAATAATTTTCACCCCAAATGCTCAACATAACCTTATCACCTCACCACATGTACCCAGTACAGAACATTTTCAAATCCCAGTCAAAATGCAACACCATTCTGCGTCACAGGTGTGGAAAAACATTTTTTGCAGGATATGAAAAATGACTGCTGTACCATTCATGAGGTGGTGTGAAAAAATGGCAATGTTGAAAATTTGGAGCAAAAATATGATAAATTGTCAAAGTTACACACGTGCGTAATGAAATTTCAATGACTGCACGTAACTTAGGTTTTTTGGGGGTATTTTTGCATCAAATTTCCAACATGGCCTTTTTGTGACCCCACCTCATGAACAGTGCCACTGCGATTTTGTTACTTCATCCCGAAAGTTGATTTTGCACAGTAACTGCGCAATTCTGCGTCACTGGTGCGAAAACACATTTTGGACAGGATGTGAAAAATGACAGCTGTACTGTTCATGAGGAGGTGTGAAAAATGGCAATGCTGAAAATCTGGAGTGAAAATATAAAAAATTGTTAAAGTTAGCAGTGTGCATAGAAACTGCGCAACACACTCTCGTAACAGTTATTCTGGGGATTTTGTTGCTCCAGATTTTCAACATGGGCTTTTTGTGACCTCCTCTCATGAACACTGGCACTGTCATTTTGTTAATCAGTTCAGAAAGGTGATTCCATGCAGCAACCGCAAAATTACCTTTCGGGACCAAGTAACAAAATGACAGTGCCAGTGTTCATGAAGTGCGGTCCCAAGAACCCCAGGTTGAAAATTTGGGTTCGAAATTCTTAAAAATGGTTGGACATCAGCGTAAGTTGAAACCCCCATTATACAGCGCTTACCTTGATTTCTCGGATCCACGCTGCGTCAGAGACAAAATATTTGTCGACGGACCCTACAGTGAAACCGGCAGATCGACTGTTTCCCTATTTCCTTAGTGTTTTCTTCGGGAGGGCTTTGCCCCACCCCCCACTTAGGATTCTCAACTGTGAGTTGGAGCTGATTGGGGGGGTGCAGGACCCCCCCCGACAGACAGTGCCGGGTTCCAACGGGTTCCCTATAGTGACATGGCACTGTTGTCGCTGTAAAGGACTGCGCTGTCGAAATGTCAATGTCTCAGTTTGCGGTTCAGCTTTGAAGAGTGCAGACATGTCCTGGTCCACAGAAGATCGCAGCTGCCGACCTCAGAGGGCAAGTATGGGGTAAGGGGGTGTGTGGGGAGGGGGTGCACAGAGGGAGGACCGGGAAGGCAGCGAGGGATGGTTTCTTCTTTACAGAACATTTATTAATCAAAAAAAAAAAACACTAAAAGACAACGAGGGACTGTTTTTTTTTTAAAGGACATACCTGTTTGGGGACACTGGTGGTGGGCTCCCCAGTGTCCCACACTGCTTGGGGGGTGCAGAAATGACTCGTGACACTGGGAGTGGGTTCCCCCAGTGCCCCAGGCTGCTTGGGGGAGTGTAAATGCCGAAATAGGTAACGGGACACTGGGAGTGGGCTCCCCAGTGCCCTGCGACGAGGGAACATTTTCTTTTTTTCAGGTTTTAATTATATAAAAAAAAAAAAAAAGTCAGGGGACTGATAACAGGACACTGGGAGTGGGCTTCCCAGTGTCCAACAGTACTTGGGGTGGGGATCTGTAAGATGCATCATTCTGCATCAAAACGGCAGTTTGATGCAGAATTATGCACCTTACAAATCCCTTTTTGCAATCCTTTTTGCCAACCGATCTTGCGAGAAAGGATAGGCTGGCGAAAAGGGGTTTATAAATTTAGAGAAAAAAAAAAAACAAAATATTTTTGTTTTAAGTTAGAAAAAAACAAAGGCATTGATGGGTAGAGGACGTCCCTCTCAGCAAAACCCATGCCTTGTTTTTTGGTTTTTTTTCAAAACACTTCCCTGGGGCAAGTTACATTTTGTTTTCTCCCCTTGCAGCTGATGAACAGAGATTTTCTCATGAAAAGGGATTTACCACTCCCTTTTCGCAGTCCCTGTTCCCCAGACCTTCATGACCAGGAATCCTTGATTGAAACTGTGCATCTATCCCAAAGACTGAGCTGAGCATGCTCAGAACCCAAAATTTCTAAATTTAATAACTTTGGAATGTATTAATATTTTTTCACCAAACCAACTCTAGATTGTTCCTTAGGATAACCTCTTTCTATACTGAAAATTGCAGGCCAAAATTTCAAATGGAGTGCATGCAGTGCGATGTCGAAAAATAACCCTGACATCGGCCAAAAAATAAAGCGAAAAATGTGTTTGACCCTTCGTTGCGCAAACCCCGCAAATCTGATCTAAATGTAACTTGGCAAATCAAGAGATCTACTAACCCAGACTGTGTATTTCAAATTTCGTACAAATCCATTGAACAATTGTGAAGTTATTAACGTGCAAATTTTGAGGTTTAACATAAAACTGCCTACTCAATCCTAACTATAAGGGTGCGACTGCATCCTTATAATCTAATCTATCTAGCTATCTAGCTATCTGTCTATCTAGCTTTCTAGCTTTCTTTAAGGGTGGCTGCATAAAAGGAATGGAGTAGTGTACCATCATCAGCCTTTGAAAAAGTTTGAGAACTTGAAACGAGTCAGACAGATTCCAGGAAGTGAAAGAGTCAGCATGAATGTCAAAGTGTGCTTTTTAAAGGGCATGAAGCATGTTTTTGCACCTTCAAAGAAATAAAAGAAGCACAGTTGCGAAATATGAGGTAAAGTCGTTTCATACCTTTTGTTTTGCTACAAAAAGGCAGTATGCCACATTGTTAGCAGGTGCCAGCTACCTCTTCTCGTCTTTCCATCTCTACCTTACCCTTTTTGGGTAAAGTTATTAAGAAAGTGGTGGTGTCGTTGCTTAGGAAGCATCTGGAGGAATTCTCCATCTATGAGCCATTCCAATCAGGTTTCTGTTCTTGGCATTGTACTGAGACGGCCCTGGTAAGGGTTTTCAATTATCTGCTCCTTGCCAGGGACCAAGGAGAGATTTTTTTCCTGGTCCTTATGTGTTTATCTGCTTTTTACACTGTTGAACACGAGGAGTTGGTGGAAAGTACAAGGAGATTTTTGGGGGCAGTAGGAACAGTCTTGGACTGGTTCAGATTCTTTCTCAGTGACTGCCAGCAGTCAGTGAGTTTGGCAAAATTTCAGTCTTGTGCCTCTGTCATTAACTGTGCTGTCCCTCAGTGTTCCATCTTGTCTCCGCTTTTATTCACAGTGTTAATGCTTCCGCTTGGAGATGTGATCTGGAAGTATAGCTTGGGTTTTCACTGTTATACTGATGATATCCAGCTATATCTTTCATTTAAACTGCAGAGGATTCCTCAATGACTGTGCTTGAGAATGCACCTCTATCAAAGATCAGTGGTTGGATGGCACATAGAGGGCTGGAGCTAAATTCTGGAAAGACAAAGTTGTTACTGGTGGGATTAGATCATCTCAGGTCTTCAATTTTGGGGGAACCTAGAGCTTCCTAGTTTTGTGGGCAATAAACTACAGGCTATGCAGGTTGTCTGTAACATAGAGGTCTCCCTTGACCAAGAGCTGACTCTTGCACCTCAGGCATTGACTGCAGTCAGGAGTGCCTTCTATCATTTAAAGAATATAGCAGGACTTGCCCAGGACGATCTGCTAACACCAGTGCATGCTTTCGTTGTTTCACGCCTTGAGTACTATAATGCACTCTACCTGGGCCTTCTGGTGGGTCGGATCTGCTGTCTTCAGCTGGTGCAGAATGCTGCAGCCAGACTTGTTACATCTGTAAAAAGGAGTGAACATCTCACACCAGCACTGCACTCCCTGCACTGGCTTCCTGTAAGATGGTGGATCAATTTCAAGATTTTTCCACTCACTTTTAAAGGACCTAAACAGACTGGGACCCCAGTACCATGGTAAGCTTCTTTCAACCAGCCCCTGAGGTCAGTGGGTTATGATCCACTGGCACTGGTTCATTGGTCATTCCAAAATCAAGGTTAAAATCGTCTAGAGACGGAGCATTTTCTGTAGTAGCTTTTTTGCTACAGAATGGTTTACTAGAGGACTTTTTTTGTGATGCCATTTTTAAGAGCAAATTTAAGACTTGGCTGTACCTTCAAGCTTTTGTAGGGGACTGAACTGGCTATTTTTATTATTTAGTTATACTGTAACTTTGCAATACTATCAGTTTATTTATGAATTTCTATATTTGATTCATTTCTATACTTATGTAAAGTGCCTTGGTTTTTAGAAAAGCATTTTCAAAAATATGATGGCAGCTAGAGGGTAGATGCTGCTGACTGGTGACTTCAATTTGCCGGATGTTGACTGGAGCATCCTAGTGGCTGGCATATACATCCTGGACTCCCTGTAAGGGGCATGCCTCAAGCAGCTAGTGCTTGAGCTAACCCAGAAGAGAGCAATTCTGGACCCAATACTAAACAACGCAGACAGAATTACAGATGTCAGGATGGGTGAACACCTGGGGTTCAGTGACCATCCCACAGTGTGGTTCAATGCGAGTACTACAACAGGGTCAAGCCACACGAAAGAGGGGTCCTGGACTTCAGAAGGACAGACTTCACTAGGATGGGGGTATGTCTCAGGAAAGCCCCAGCAAAAGGGGAAAACTGCAGGGGAGTCAAGGAACAATGGGCCCATCTGAAAGGAGCCATAGCGGAGGTGACAAACCTCTGCATTAGACTTATAAACAAAGGCAAGAAAAAAAAAAAAGAAAACCATTATGGTTCTCAAGGGAAGTGGCCGTGAAAGTAAGGGCAAATATACTGACCTTCAGGAAATACAAGGAAACACAGAAGGAGAAGGACAGGGCAGTGTATCTAGAAAAGCAAATGAAGACTGGAAAAAGCGGTCAGGAGCACAAAGTTAAAGACAGAGGGAACAATAGCAAAAGAAAGGAGAAACACTGGTGGGTGGGGGGATTAAAAAAGGAATAAGGAGAGGGTGTGGAAGGAGACCAGGAAAAAGCACCAATCTTGAACAAATATTTCTGTTCAGTATTCACAGAGGAAGGGGAGGGACCGCTGCTAAGAAACAGGATTGGAAGGGAGGTGGACACCAGTTGGTTTACAGAGGAGAGAGTTCTAAAGGAACTAACAAAACTAAAGGCAGACAAGGCAATGGGACCAGACGGGATACACCCTAGAATATTAAACGAGTTAAGGGAGATACTGGCAGCACCACTGGCAGCCATGTTAAACAGGTCACTGGATACAGAAGTGGTTCCAGAGGACTGGAGAAGGGCTGATGTCCCTCTCCACAAAAGTGGGAGTACGGAGGAGGCTGGAAACTATAGACTTGTCAGACTGACCCTGGTGGTGGGGAACCTTATGGAATTGCTGCTAAAAGAAAGGATAGTAGAGCACCTTGAATCCAGCGGAACACAAGATCCAAGGCAGCAGGGATTCACATCAGGAAAGTCATGTCAGACAAATCTGATAGATTTCTTTGACTGGGTGACCAAGGGAGTGGTGGATATGGCCTACCTTGACTTCAGCAAGGCGTCTGACACTGTTCCACATAGGAGACTTGTAAACAAGCTGGGCAGCCTGGGATTGGGTCAAAGCTAAATCCGAGGAAGGGAGGATGACCAGCGGGGTACCACAGGGATCAGTTCTTGGGCCAACTGTTTAATATATTCATTAGTGACATTGCAGAGGGGCTAGAGAGAAAGGTATGCCTCTTTGCAGAGGACACTCATATCTGTAATAGAACAGACACTCCATGAGGTGTGGAAAAAATGAGAAAGGACTTAGCTAAACTGAAGGAATGGTCTAGAGTGTGGTAGCTAAAATTCAATGTGAAGAAGTGCAAAATCATGCACTTGGAGTGCAGGAACCCGAGAGAGGATTACATGATGGGTAGGGAGTTATTGATGGCCACCAAACAGGGAAGAGATCTGGGGGAGGATGATCATATCTAACGACCCAAGGGTGGCCAAGCAATGTGACAAGGCGGTAGGGGGAGCCAGTGGGACGTTGGAGTGCATAGGGAGAGGTATCACCAGCAGAAGAAAAGAGGTGGTGATGCCGTTGTACAAATCATTGGTGAGATCTCATTTGGAGTACTGTGTCCAGTTCTGAAGGCTGCATCTCCGAGAGGACAGAGACAGGGTAGAGGCAGTTCAAAGAAGGGCAACAAAAATGGTTCAGGGCCTGCAGCAAAGGTCATACGAGGAGAGACTGGAGGAGCTCAATATGTATACCCTGGAGGAAAGAAGGGAGAGGGGAGACATGATAGAGACCTTCAAGTACCCAAAGGGAATAAATAAGGTACAGGAGGGCAGCATCTTTCAGAAAAGAAGATGCTCTAGAACAAGAAGGCATGACATGAGACTGGGGAGTAGACTAAGGGACAACCTGAGAAAATACTTCTTCATGGAAAGGGTGGTGAAGGCATGTAACAGCCTCCCAGCAGAGGCAGTGGAAGCAAAGTCAGTGAGGGAGTTCAAAACTGCATGCGACTGACATAGGGGGACCCTAGTGATTCAAAAGAGGTAACACCAGAGATAAAGTAGGATACCAGACATTTTTAGTAGGTAGGGAAAAAGGCAGACTGGATGGGCCTATCTGACCTTATCTGTTGTCAAATTCTATGTTTCTATGTTTAAATAAACTATCTATCTAAAGACATAGGTCAGCTGGGGGGTTCAGGGGACGATGCATGCAGGAAGGGGGGAGAAAAGCATGGAAGCAGGGCAGGAGTAATGTATGGAGAGACATGGCACCAATGCAAGGAGTCTGGGAAACAAAATTCTGGACCTGGAGGCCATCATGACAGAGACTAGCCTGGACTTGATGACCATAACAGAGCCACAGTGCACTGAGCACCATGACTGGGACATGGTCATAGTTGGCTACTCTCTGTTCAGGAGAGACAGGGCAGGGAGGAGGAGCTGCACTGTTTGTGAGGGAAAGAATCAAGGTCATGGATATACAGGGTCACCTGCAGGAAAAGGAAGAGCTGTAGGTGTTGTGGGTCATCCTGGAGACAGGCTCTGGGGCCGCTATCTGTACCAGGGTAGTGTACATCCTCCAGCACAGGGACAGGAGTTAGATAAAGCACTTGGGGATGCCATTATCAGAATGGCAAATAAGGGGGAGGTGCTGCTAGTTCGTGACTTGTCTGCCAGACATGAAGTGGATCCTTCCATCTGTGGCTTTGGCAAAGAGTGGGCCGTCACCGACTTCCTACAAGAGGCCTGTCTCAGTCAGCTAGTCAAAGAACCCCTTTCACGGCAGGGCAGTGTTGGATTTGGTGCTTACAAACAGGGACAGCACTGCAAACGTCACAGTGGGCAGTTTTCTTGCTGGTGGTGTAGCTAGATAAAGAGCAGCGGACGCCTTTGGAAAAAATAATATTTGGATACAATTCAGCCTATATTTCATATGTGTGTGTGTGTGTGTGTGTATATATTTATTTTACAGATTTTTTCTGTCCATTACTTATTACTGAAGCAATTTCCACAAAATCAAGTTTTTATTCCTCAGATTTTATCTGCCTCTGTAGCTTAATCCCTACTTGAAATTATAATGCTCTGTTGCGACATCATAGTCTGTTGCCATGGGAATAAATATGTTACAAGCAGAGTATTATGACATCAGGTTGGGGACAAGCAACAGGGAACTGATAAACCCTCAAGGAACAACTCTTCTGTTTTCATGCATATAACCTCATTAATAAATAATGGAGATTAGAAATACGGAGCTGATGAGAAATATAAAGTGCTTTGTGTCTAAATATTATATTTTTCAAAGTTCCTCTTCAGGCGTTGGTGGCTCTTTAAGGAACCCATTAGGAAGGTTACCATTCTCAATGTGGTGCTCATTAACTTGGAAGTAGGAGGAGTGAGGGTAGGGGAGCCACTAGGGTCCAGCGACCATAAGTCTACATGGTTTGACCTGGCCCTTGGGGCTAGTAAGCCCTCATCAAAGGCTGAAGTCCTACATTTCAGAAGTGCAGACTTGAACCACATGAGGGAGCTGGTATAGGGCCAGTTGAAGTGGACACCATTAAGAATGTGGAGGAAAGATGGGGGCAATCTCGAGGCAACCAAAGTCTCACATTAGAACAGTAAAAAAAAAAAAGTACAAGAGACCAATATTGATCTCTGGAAAGGTCAGGGGAGCAGTGAGAGCCAAAAAGAAGGCCTTCACCAGGTACCAGGAAAAACAAGGGAAGGAAGAATGGAGAGAGAGTACCATGAAACCATAAGGGTGGTGAGAGTAGCAAAGGCAGACACAGAGCTGCATACTGTGGAGGAGGTCACGAGTGGAGAAAAACAGTTTAGATATATTAGGGAAAAAAGGAGGAGGAATTGTTAGACTAACAAAGGGAGGTAGGGTAACTGAGGAGGACGGGCTGAACGCAGCTATTCTGAATGCTGAATGACTGCTTTTGCTCTGTATTCAAGAGGGAAGAGAGGACCTCTGCCAGAGAGCGACATTAAGATAGCTGGAAAGGGGAGGATCCTTGAGTTGAGGCAGCAAGTATTTACCACTGAAAGGGTTTCGGAAAGGGCTAGCAGCCCTTGTGATAGATAAGGCCCCCGAGGCCAGATGGGATGCATCCAAGGGTGCTTAAGGAAATGGCAACAGAATCAAATAAACCCCAGGTGTGGCTATTTAGTAGCTCAATTCAGTGAGAGGAAGTTCCAAAAGACTGCATTTTGGCAGATGTAGTCCTGCTCCATAAGTTTTTTTGGGGGGGGGAGGGGGAGACAAGGAGCAATGGGTAACTACAGACCTGTCTGTCTTAACCTATATTGTAGGTAAACTGATGGAGACACTAGTCAGAGGACTTCATAAACTACCTGGAGAGCAATGGACTCCAGGACAGTAAATAGCACAGGTTCATGGCAAGACAGTAAACTGCACAGGTTTGTGGCAGGAAGGTCTTGTCAGACCAACCTGACAGAATTCTCTCACTGCGGAATGAGGATAGTGGTTAAGGACCATGCTGTGGATTTACTCTACTTTAATTTCAGCAAGGCTTTCAACTCGGTGCCTCACAGAAGGCTGCCGAAGAAGCTAGAGGATCTGGGTACAGTGAAAGAAATGGATGAGAAACTAGTTAGAAGGGAGACAACAGAGGGTTGTGGTTAGTGGAGTAAAATCAGAAGAGGGGGGTCTCCAGTGGGGTTACAACAGGATCAGTCCTGGGTCTAGTCCTTTTAAATATGTTCATCAGCGATATGGGAGAAGGAATCCAGGGCAAGACGTATTTCTTTGCAGATGACACTAAGCTCTGTGGCAGGGCAGACAGCAAGGTGGGGGTTAGGGAGATGTAGAGTGACTTGCAAAAGCTAGAGAGCTGGTCAAAGGTTTAACAGTTGAAATTTAATGCCAAAAAGTGCAAGGTGATGCACATAGAGAACATAAAACCCAGGGCAGAGTACTGGATCGGGGGTGGGGTTAAAGCTGTGCATGACCTCTGAGGAGAGAGACCTAGGGGTCATCATCAGTAACCCTAAAACAATCAAGCCAGAGTAACAAGGCCTACAGTACAGCAAACAGGAGGCTTAGGTCTATAGGAAGGGGTACTGATAGCACAGGGAAGGAGGTATTACTACCTCTCTATAGATCACTTGTGAGGCCACACCCGGAGTACTGCATCCTGTTCTGGAGCCTTCACATAAGGAAAGATAAGGACAACCTGGAGACAGTGCAACACAGGGTGACCAAAATGATTCGGGGCCAGCAGGGCAGTTCTTATGAGGACTGGCTCAAGGCACTGAACATGCACACGCTAGAGGCCAGGCCAGAGAGGGGCGATATGATACAGACCTTAAAGTTCTCGAAAGAAATGAACAAGGTAAACTATGTGGACTTATTTAGCATAAGCTGGGGATCAAGAACATGAGGCACAAGTGGAAACTGATGGGTGGGGTGGGGAATTCAAGAAGGAAGTGAGAAAGATTTATTTTATAGAAAAGGTGGTGAAGCCATGGAACAATCTGCCAGGTGACAAGGTGGGTGCCAAACTATCAATAGTTTCAAACATGGCTGGGACAGAGTGAAGGGCTTAGTGGTTGCTCAGGGTAATAGTGTCAGGGCGGGGAAAATGGGGATGGACAATGTGGGTTAGAACCTTGTATGGACAATGGGTCCAGAGTTTGTTAGATTTTATGGGCAGACTTGATTGACCAGTGGTCTTTTTTTGCTGTAACTGTCTATGTTTCTGTGACACAGAGGCCTACTGCAGAAATAGGGATTGGAGAGAGTCCCCAGAAACCACTTGGGGTCTGTAGAAGTGCAACAGACAGGAACCCTTGGGCAGACTAGGATGGACTTGCGGTCCTTTTCTTTTGACAATGTTTCCCTTTTTTCTATGTTTTAAACAATTTATATTAGGATTTTCCAATGTCATAGTACATCTGATATGACATCAAACGTGCTTAGGAGGAAAACAGATTGTGATGTCAAAAACACTGCAACTGTTTTATATATATATATATATATATATATATACATACATATACACACACACACATATATATATATATATATATTTTACTATTTACCAGGATTTTGCTTTCAATTTAACTTTTTAATCAAAATGTGAATAACAAGTTACAAAACAATAGTGTGCAAAATAGGTGATTTCGTACCTTTTATTGGACCAACCAAGATTTACAGAAAATCATTTAGCTATCAAACTCATAGAGTTCTTCAGAAGAGAAAAACTTCTCTTCTGAAGAACTCTGTAGATTCGAAAGCTTAAGGATTTTCTGCAAATCTCTGTTGGTCCAATAAAAAGGTATGAAATCACATGTTTTGTGCATCTTGTTGTAACCCCCTTGTTACCCGGGGTTACTAGAATCCCAGTAAGACCTAGTGGTAGGCAGGGAAGGCAGCTTGTGAAACTCCAGTTAAATGGGTTTCACACTGTCTCACTCTATTCTCAGTCTCAGCTGAGACTGAGGGATGACATCACCAATAGAACTTTCACAGCTGCATAAACCACATTGGAATCTGCAGCAAAGGGAGTTAGATAGAACCTTGGGAGTTTTCAAGTGAGAGTCTGCAGTTTGGCTTGAAGGAGTGAAGTTTGTACTCAAGTGATGGAGACTGCTGTTTTCGGGTCTCAGTGCCCCTTCCCTCCGGGGTTGTAAAGATTCCCAGCAGATTCCTGGGGCAATCCCCTCAATTCTGCTAGTGGAGAAAAAGCTGCCTGTTTAGTCCAGGATTTATTTTGGAAGATGGAAGATTTGTGAGTCGCCTGTGGGGCACCTGCAACTTAGGGGTGAGTGTCTGCTCTGGCTAAAAGGGCATACGTTTTCTTCACCCTGGGACTTGTGTGAAAATCTAGGGATTGAACTACATATTGGGAAGCCTAGAGAAATGGGCCAAGCAAGTAAAAGTAGTGTCAAATCCCAGACTTTTGTGAGATGCAAATAATATGTAGAGGAGATGTGACAGACGTCTACCCTTAATCTACATTTAGAAGTTCAGCAAAGGAATTGCTCAGTTTTTCCAGAGAAATGGCGGGTATGGGCTGTGGGAGCTGGAGGTGGGTGGCCCCCCCATCTTTAGTGACCAAGTCCACCTCTACGGATTTCTTCTGTGGTTTTCTACTTTGCCTCAGGCACTTGGCCAGTGATGAGGGAAGTACCCAGATGTGGGGTTGTAAGGAAAATTCTCTTTAAGAGTCGCAGACTCTAGTGTGGTGTGGGGAGCCACGACAGGATAATTGGTTCATTCGTCCAATGGACCACGGATCAAGTGGCCGGCAGGGGAGCCGGGCCAGTGGGGAAAACCCAAGTGTGTACAAGTCGGGCTGTGTACCCAGAGCTGCGTGCAAGTCCGGGCTGTGTGCCTGGTGGGTTCAGAGCCTGAGGGCTGGAAATGGTGATAAAGTGTTCTGTAGTCTCTAATCTGCATTACCAGGAAATGTAGCACCATGGGGGTCCGTCTATGCTTTGTTTGTTCAGCTAGTATGTGAATAAAAGCCACACTGAAGAATCCCATTCCTGGTTCTGGACATTACAGTTATTGCTTCCTGTGTTCGGATTTACTTGGGTGCCCCTGACCAGAGTAGCCAAACCTAGGCTCCCCTGTGCCGAGTAAACTCATCCTCCCCGAACCCAGGTCCCCACCAGGTACTGCTGTCAGCTTCAACACCATGCCACCTGTCATTCTGGCAAAAAGGCAGGGGCGAGGGGTTACAAAAATGGAGGCACCGCTTTGGATTTTGTTCTGGGAGGAAGGTGCTTGGGCAAGGGGGCTAGCGTTTTGGCTATCTGGCAGTGGGTAGCCCAAAAAGCTGAAGCAATTTCCCTAGTGTGTTGCTGTGTGCTGTGGATCTTGTGCTGCTGTTTAAAAATGTCAACTGTTTACCAAGGAGCAGTAAAACCAAAGAGTGCGCCCTTGTCCTGCATCAAATTGTTTACAGCGTTTTTGCCTGCTTGTTAAAATGAACTGTGGTAAAGAAGTGTGTGGAAGACTAGGGGTAGCAACAAGAAAATTGTACCCTGGATGTTTGAAATGCTTTTAAAATGAACTGTTATGAAGAAAAGTGTGGAAGACTAGGGGTAGCAACAGGAAAATTGTGCCCTGGACGTTGGAAATGCTTTTTGAATGGAAAGAGAGACTGCAGAGTAAATGGCTATGTTAAATGGCTGAAATGGGCTCCTGCCATGGAGTCAGTTGGAGAAAAAAAAAAGAAAAAAAAGTTGCATTCTGCAGTTTAAATTTGCCTGCTCGACGATTGCCGTGAGGAGAAGCGCCCTCGCGAGGAAGAAGAGGCTTATTTGCATGGCGCGTGTGGTTGGTCAGGCTGCAATCAGTCCTGCCCCTCAGCCAGCTCTACAGAGACTGCCCCAGCATTCGAGAGGGAGTGTGAGTGGAGTGCATGTACTGGCAGTGGAGGAGTGTCGCGGAGTGTAAAAAAAAAAAAAAAAAAAATCGCTGTTAACTTTCAAAAATTGACTTTCTTGTTTAAAATCGGGCTCAACCAGCTAATCGAGCGTCAGAATTGCTAAAGTGGTGGTCGTGAAGACGATTGGTAGGACTGCCCACCCGTTTCTGTTCTGAGGCCTCCAAGAACTGGCCGCAAGCCGTTTTTTCCCCATCGCAGCAAACTGCTACTGATAACAGTAACCATCCTAAAACTGCTCAAACAGTGATTTTCAGCCCTATGCCATATAAATGTGTGTGCAGCAGTGTAGTCGCTTTGCAAGTAACGACTGTGTAAAGTCCTGCCAGCAAGTGCAAGTCTGTTAAGCCATTGACTGTGTGCATAGTAATGAATTTAGCCTCAGTTTAAAGTTTGCAGCCAGAGAGAGACTGTGGGTTGTAGCAAAGTGCAGCACTAGAAATACAGACAATCCTGTGCTAAAAAACCTGAAGCTTTAAGGGACTGTAATAAAAGAAATGATACCAGCATGTGAAAAGTCCGTGGAAAATCCTGTAAATGTGTTTAAAGCCAGAACAGAGCAAGTTATGCAGTTTGAGCAAAAGCTATCAGTAGTTTGTGTAAATCGGATGCGCAGTGGCTTGAGCCAGATTCTAAATGTTGATGCACAGGAGTGCGGGCCGCTGCCATTACAGGGTGGGGTAGTAAAGTAAACACAGCAGCAGAGGAGCCATTTTACAACTAAAGAGTGTGTTCAGTAAAGTGGGACTTTCAGTTACAGTGAACTTTTGTTTATTTTTCTGCAGTTATGGCCTCAGGACCAGCTCGTTACCCGAATCATGCCCGGGTTGCAGTAACAGCAGCAGTAAATAGACTGAGGGATATTGAAAAGTGGTGCTATGGAGGGCAACTGCCTCCTCATGTGGCGATTCCTAATTTTCCAGTGCATGTATGTCAAATATGCTTGAGAGCTGGAAGGGACGTCTTCATGATTCCTCACTGTGCTGGATGCCTAGAAAAATATGGCTTGTATAAAGTGCCTCAAATTCGTTTGGCTCCCACATGGACAAAAGTTCAGGAATCTGCAATTGGCAGCACACAGCACCAGGCGGAGCCTGTGGAGGAAGGCCCCTCGGGAGAGTGTGGCACAAAGCTAGAGGGTGCAGAGTTAGAGACAGAACCAGAAGTTGAAGTTTCAGATGCTGGATCCCAGAAGGAAAGTTCGGATAAAGCATCAATCGACCCCTGGGGGGCCTAGCTCAAGTCTCTTAGATGAAGATGAGATGCGGGAGGCCTTTGAGTGGGAGGTGTCGACCTCCGCGCCCAGTGATGAGTGGATAGTCTCAGGACTGAGAACGACTGCTCACTCCTGGGTTCATGTGGCCTTGTGAAAAAGGAACGGGTACACAGCCTCAAGATCTTGCCTTGGAGGAATGTATGGAAGAAAGTGGTGATGCCACTGCCCTGGCTTTACACGAGGAAGAAGTCAGGGATCTGTTTCTATTTTCCTTAAGGATGCGTAGCTGGCAGAACCAGGACTGGCCACCCCCAAGCCAGGCCAGCGGTCTCAGATTGACCAAAGCAAGTAAAGAGGAGAGACTGGTTCGTAGAAAGGCAAATGAGATCTATGGTATGACCTTTCCTACCTTTCCTCGAAAAGTCCGGGAGGAGATTGAGAACTGCAGGAAATCCTGGATCTGGGATGAAGCAATGAAAAGTGTGCATCCTGGGGCCAACAAGCATGTAAAGAACAGATTGTTCCACGAAAAGTATACCCAGTGGAAGAGAGGCAGGACACTGTTTATAGACAGAGTGAGAATAGTGGACGGAGAGAGACGTGAAATCTCCCACTGTGTAAATTATGTGCGCCCAGACGGGGTAATAATTCAAGCTCCTGACCCCCAGTACTATTGGCCTCAGTGCAAGGACCTCTCAGCGAATGTGCCCGTGCCTACAAAATGGAGAGCCGAGCAGTGGTAGTCAATACTGCCACACCAGACTGTGAAGTGCCTTATTGATCCGCCAATATGGACATCCAGGACTCAGGTGCCCCACATTCATCAGTCTACAGTGTACTGGCCTTTCCAGAAACCATCGACTGGCCCACCAGATGACTTCAGATCCAGAGAGGACACCAGCCCAGCTGTATCCTGTTCATCGCCTGGTAATCAGATGACGTCGGACCAGCTGTTTTCTTTTTGTTCTTGTTCTAAGGTTCCATCTCCAGAGATGACATCAGCCTAGCTGTTCCCAGAAGTGCCCTCCTGTGGTTCCCGGAAGATGTCCACCCAGCTGTATCGGAAGAAATGCTGCCAGGGAGAGTCTTCGTCAGAGGTGCAGGCCGGTGCCAAATTTTCATACTACAAGTGGCTGGTAAGTCCGAACTTTTCTACCTTTATGACATTGCAGTACACACCCTACACTAACAGACTTCAAAACATGTGAACTGTCCGCAAAGACTCTCCCCTTCAGGACTTTGGCCTGTTAGAACTGTGCTTCACCAGGCTCCGGCCCAGGAGAGACTCTTTATTGGACTAGCTTGGGCATTGTGGTCACTAGTTGGGACTTTTAGGGCACTCCATCCCCCCAAATGTGTACTGTAAATAATGTCGTTGTTTTCTAATGTAAATACTGTTTTTCTACCTTTTTTCTAAAAAAAAAAATCATCTTTGGGATTCAGCAGTGTTTTGATGGTAGGGGTTTAGGTAGACTGTGTATGCAGATTAGGAGTGTGTGTTGTCTTTCTTTTTCTTACAGGTGTTCCTGGGAAGACCGAGGAGAAGACAAGAGGAGGAGGAGGGGCTCATCGGAGTTCCTCATCAGTGCTTTAGTGTATTTAGAAATTTAAATTACTGTGGTGTTATTGTTGTTATTGCTGTATTAAACCCTTCCTTCCACAGGTGTGGTTGTGGGGGTAGGGAGGAGGCAGTAATGTGGCATTTTAATGGTGTGTGGTTGCAGGTTGCCAAGATCTGGGAGGTCCCCGGGTTGTTTTTGTTTGGGGGTATTAGGTTAGAGGCAGATAGGTTTTCCCAAGGGGGTTAGGGGGATAGACAGGCTGTGGCCCTGACCTGCAGTAGGGACTGCAGTGCTGATCTATCAGGGCTATGCTCTGGATAGTTCTACCAGAGCCACTAGGTGTCCATAGTAAGTGGATAGTGTAGAGGCTGATATATCAGCTACAGGCCTCTAGGCCCTTAGTGTTGCCTGCCTGTGCTTGCACATGGTAGGAGGGCGCCTGATCACCCCCCTCCGCAGGTAGCACATAGGGTGGGATGGCCTAAGGCCGGGTAAATAATGACCGTGGACAGTCATTTTTCTGGTCAACGGCGAGTGTAACCCCCTTGTTACCCGGGGTTACTAGAGTCCCAGTAAGACCTAGTGGTAGGCAGGGAAGGCAGCCTGTGAAACTCCAGTTATATGGGTTTCACACTGTCTCACTCTGTTCTCAGTCTCAGCTGAGACTGAGGGATGACACCACCAACAGAACTTTCGCAGCTGCATAAGCCACATTGGAATCTGCAGCAAAGGGAGTTAGATAGAACGTTGGGAGTTTTCAAGTGAGAGTCTGCAGTTTGGCTTGAAGGAGTGAAGTTTGTACTCAAGAGGTGGAGACCGCTGCTTTGAGTCTCAGTGCCCTCCTCTCGGGGATGAAGATTCCCAGCAGATTCCTGAGGCAATCCCCTTAATTCTGCTAGTGAAGGAAAAGCTGCCTGTTTAGTCCAGGATTTATTTTGGAAGATGGAAGATTTGTGAGTCGCCTGTGGGTCACCTGCAACTTAAGGGTGAGTGTCTGCTCTGGCTAAAAGCGCTTATGTTTTCTTCACCCTGGGACTTGTGTGAAAGTCTAGGGATTGAACTACATATTGGAAAGCCTAGAGAAATGGGCCAAGCAAGTAAAAGTAGTGTCAAATCCCAGAGTTTTGTGAGATGCAAATAATATGTAGAGGAGATGTGACAGACGTCTACCCTTAATCTACATTTAGAAGTTCAGCAAAGGAATTGTCTGCATTTTCCAGAGAAATGGCCGGGTATGGGCTGTGGGAGCTGGAGGTGGGTGGCCCCCCATCTTTAGTGACCAGGTCCACCTCTACGGATTTCTTCTGTGGTTTTCTACTTTGCCTCAGGCACTTGGCCAGTGATGGGGGAAGTACCCAGACGTGGGGTTGTAAGGAAAATTCTCTTTAAGAGTCGCAGACTCTAGTGTGGTGTGGGGAGCCACGACAGGATAATTGGTTCATTCGTCCAATGGACCACGGATCAAGTGGCCGGCAGGGGAGCCGGGCCAGTGGGGAAAACCCAAGTGTGTACAAGTCGGGCTGTGTACCCAGAGCTGCGTGCAAGTCCGGGCTGTGTGCCCGGTGGGTTCAGAGCCTGAGGGCTGGAAATGGTTATAAAGTGTTCTGTAGTCTCTAATCTGCATTACCAGGAAATGTAGCACCATGGGGGTCCGTCTATGCTTTGTTTGTCAGCTAGTATGTGAATAAAAGCCACACTGAAGAATCCCATTCCTGGTTCTGGACATTACAGTTATTGCTTCCTGTGTTCGGATTTACTTGGGTACCCCTGACCAGAGTAGCCAAACCTAGGCTCCCCTGTGCCGAGTAAACTCATCCTCCCCGAACCCAGGTCCCCACCAGGTACTGCTGTCAGCTTCAACAGCATGCCACCTGTCGTTTTGGCAAAAAGGCAGGGGTGAAGGGTTACATTGTTGTACAAGGACCAATACGGCAACAGACAATTTTTTAACAACGCAATAGTGTAATACAACAAAGGATACAACTGAGATAAGAAGAAACAAGCTGTAGGAACTTAATAAGCCTTCTCATTCTGCTCCCGTAAACTTTGGGACTCTCTCCCTCCTCCCTTCCCTCCCCTCTCTGACCTCTCTCCTCCGTGATTTATCTTTTCACTCCTGCAGTCATACCTCTCAACTGTCCCCGATTTCCAGGGACATCCCTGATTTTGCCTTAAAATTTTACTCTGTCCCTCTTAAAAATTGTGTTTCCATGACCAAATAGTGGAGATTATAAGCCCAAAATAATGTCAAATATTAAAGTTAGACTTGTTCTTCCTTTGAAAATGCATTTTACACTAAGCTCTTTATTCTACCAGCTTCTTGAGTATATATCTCCAGTTTTGAAGAAGTGTCCCTGATTTTGGTCCTTTGTCCCTGATTTTTTTAAGCTTTGTCCCTGATTTATGAGGCAGAAGGTTGAGAGGTATGCCTGCAGTTGCTTCCGATATTAGGGTGGACTTCTGTCACCTGCCTTCCACCTGTCACTGACACTAGCACAGCCCCTCTCCCCCAGTTCATCAGTCACTACTCCCTGCTCCTCGTAAGTTCTGTTGCTTGTTGCAAAATTTACTGTATGGTATTTACTGTACTGCAATTTTATTATTGAAGCATTTCTCGTGATTTGTATTTTTTATACTTATTTCCATGTTATTGTATTTATTTATTTAGATTTTGTTTACCGGGTAAGCCCACTGAGACCAAAGGTCCCTTTTTCAGGGGCGACCTGGGATTAGTTACAGAAAGGACACCGAGAACAATAATTACAACAATTAAGTTAGTTACATTTGTTACATCACAGTATGGTGAAGTCATTTGTACAAGGGTAGCAGGAGGTTTCGCATACAGATCCATATTAAAATCAATATGTTAAAATCTCACACTTTATATACAGTACGTACATAAGTTCAGCCAGAAATCAGAGACCACATTAGCATTTCAAGTACAGTCAGTGATAGAGATTAACCAGTGAAAGGGCCCAGGGACTGGTCCAGGGAGCTAAGCGTTACAGCCACAGAGACTAAGATTTAGAAGATATAGTTTGAGTCAATTTTAAACTGGTGAGAGTGGTTTAAGTTGTCAGACCAGGTGGTAGGGAGTTCCATAGGCGAGGGGCAGCAAATCTGAAGGGACGTTTGCCATGGGTTGAGCGCATTCTAAGGGTGACGAGAGGGTGACTTGCAGATGAGCGCAGGGTTCTGGGTAGTTTTCTGGAGGAAAGAAGTCCTCTGAGATGGGGAGGGGGACCTAGGTAAGTAAACTTGAAAACTAGGCAGGCAACAGGATAGGCTAGCTTATGCCGGAGAGAGGGCCAATTTAGCTCTTTCAGGGTGTCACAGTGATGTTTCCTAGGGGAGGAGTTAGTGGCAAAATGGGCCACCCGGTTATAGAGCACAGAGAGCTTATTAAATTCCGTCTCACGGAGGAACTGCAGGAGAGGAGCTCCATATAAGACGGATGGAAGGAGATTGCAGCAAGCAATAGCACGACGTGCAGAAAGGGATAAGGAGTTCCCCAGTCAGAGCAGGAGGCCAAGCTTTTGATGGGTGGACCTGGTTATTGAGTCGAAGTGGACTTGGTAGGTCATTTCCTGGTCTAGGTGGACCCTGAGGTATTTGAAACTAGGCATGACCTCGACTCTTTTTCCTTGGCTGGTACAGATCTGGAGGAGCTGGCCTCTGTCAGAGCCTAGTCATCTTGATACAAACAGTACCACTTTGGTTTTTGCATCATTAAGTTTAAGGGAGTTCGCGGAGAACCAGGTCTCCAAGGCGGAGAGACTATTCTGCAGCTTAGTTGAGATGACACTGGGTTGTGGGTCACTGCAGTAAATGACAGTGTCGTCAGCATACAGAATAAAATTACTGCAGAGTCTGCTTCCCTCAATATTATTCAGAAAGAGAGAGAAAAGCAGGGGGCCCAGGATTGAGCCCTGAGGTACCCCAGCAGTGACCGATCTAAGACCAGACTGTGCGCCCTTCCAGCAGACCTTTTGGGACCGGTCCCTCATGTAGCTCTTGAACAAAGAGTGAGAGTGGTGATCCAGTCCCAAGGTCTGGAGTTTAGAGAGGAGGAGGAGGTTATGGTTGACCAGGTCAAAGGCCCTAGATAGGTCAATGAAGAGGGCCCCCGTTGGGGAACCTTGGTCCATGTAGGAGAGGATGTCCGTAGTGAGTAGGATAAGCGCCGTGTCAGTACCATGGCCCTTTCTAAAACCATGCTGAATGTCGGCCATGAGAGAGTGCAGCTCAAGGTAGTCTTGGAGTTGATTTGAGACTAGCCTTTCCTGAATTTTCCCCAAGGGACTGAGAAGGGAAATTGGTCTATAATTTCCCATTTTGTCTCGGGGACTGCTTTTGTGGACAGGTATAATGGTCGCAACCTTCCACATTTCTGGGACCTTTCCTTCCTGAAGTGACCTATTTATAAGTAAGGTGACAGGATAGGCAATAGCCCTCAGGAGGCGAGGTTCAAGTTGGTCATGCCCCAGCGAGGAAGAAGGTTTAATTTTACGTAGGAGAGGTTGCACCTCTGCCTGTTTGACTAGCTTTAGGTGAAATTGGGGCCGAGGGTGAGCCCCTTCATCACCAGCATATGGGTTAGGCCCATGGGGGACCAGAGGAGGAGATCCACTCTGGGTAGAGTAGGAGGCACAGAAAGCCTCAGCAATTATGGTTGGGTCATTTATCAGAGAGTCCCCCACTAAGTGGGAGTCCGTTTGATCGGTTGAGGAGCCCTTAATAAGTAGGTTTAGGTGACCCCAGAATTTTTTGGGGTCCCGTAGGTGCCTTGTTTGTAGGTCATTTAAATAATTGAGACTTGGCTTTTTTCGATGATTTTTTGCACTGATTTCTCAGCTCTCTGTACTTTTCCCCAATCTGTTGGGCTGCCAGAGGATTTGAAGATACCCCAAGCTCTGTCCCGGAGGAGCATGGTGTGTTTGAGACAAGGGCTCAGCCATTTATGACATTTGCCCTGAACCCTGAGCCTTTTTATCGGGGCGTGAGTGTTAGATACAAACAAGAAGGTCTGAGTGAAGTACTCGAGAGCCTCGTCGAGTGAGGGGAGAGAGGTGATAGGGGCCCAGTCGGAGTTCAACAGCTGGGTACAGTAGTCTGCAGCTACGAACCTACTGAAGTTTCTTGCCTCAATGATCTTTGCGGCAATTTTGGGGGGCTTGTTGGACCATATGCAGAAAGTAGGCGAGTGATCGCTCAAGGAGTCAGCCATTATCCCTGCAGACAGAACACGGCCCAGGCAGGAGAAGAGGATCCAATCAATGAGGGAGTGGTTTCCAGTCTTGGTATTGTGTCTTGTGGGGAGATCGATGATCTGGGTAAGAGGTGAGCCAAGTAATGGGTTCTTAGTAGAGGAGGAGAGTAGGGACGGCCAGTGAAGATTGAAATCCTCGAGTAGTATGATCTCCCTCGTGGAGTAGTCTTCAAGGAGGCTCATTATGGCTTCCAAGGAGGAGGCAGCAGATTGAGGGGGAATGTAGACACATCCTATGGTAATGGGTTTGGCGTTACCAAGTAGTACATTGACAAGCAGCATTTCAGCCAGGGAGTCACTATGAGAGGGGGAGTCCAGCTCTGTGGCTTGGAGGTCAGTGCTGACATAAATAGCGACCCCACCTCCCCTTTTCCCAGTCCTGTCTTTTCGAAAGATAAAGTATCCCACTAAGTCCACTTCATGGGGGAGGATCTGAGGTTTGAGCCAAGTTTCAGTCAAGACTAATATGTCAGGCTTATATAGTGCTACCCAGGCCTCGACTTCATGGAATTTGCGCCTTAGGCTACAAATATTCATATCAGCGACTTTGAGCCCTTTGGTATCAGCCCACGTGGGGCAAGAGGGGGCGTTTAGAGTAAGATTAGGGGAGACAGGACCAGGGTTAGATTCTATGTCATCCCCAAGGACTAGGAGGATCCTGCAAAGACAGTCATGAGGTAGCTGAGGAGGGGGAAAAGTCAGGTCGTCCATCGACCCTTGAGGAGATACTCGGCACCACCGAGTCCAGACAGGGGTGGGCTTAGGAAGGCCATATTAGAAGGGTTCCTAGATTACGGAACAGGAGAGAAAGATTCCTTAGTAAGAAGACACTAGTGTGATCTAGCGTCTGACGAGGAGGTTCGGTACCAAGCTGAGAAACACGACGGCTTTGCCAGAGGTTACGCAGGGTTAGCAAGTAGATAGTATCAGATATTAGGATATATAAAAGGAGACAGGATACTCTTTAAGAAGTTAAATTTCCTAGCACCACTGGAGAAATATTGTCAATGATTAGGGAGAAAATTTGGCACATCCAGAGAATATTGTGCTTTGTTCTATTTTCTTCCCCCCCACAGGACGCATCTGAAACAAGCAGATACCAGCTCATTTTTCATTTTCTGGTAAAATGTTTAAAAAACACACACATATATATATATATATATATATATATATATATATATATATATATATATATGTATGTAGCATTTAAATTCAATTGATTAGTATCATTAGTATACAACTTATATGAAACAATTGCTACCCAGTATAAAATTTATGTACCCAAAACAGTTATGTACCATCTACGTCTGTTGTAATATTTTCTTAACAAAATACAAGCAAATATTTCTTATTTCTAATTTTGTTTCTTAGCAAAATTTTCCACCCCACCCCCATAAAGGGACTTAGAGAATTTACAGATTGCCCAGCTGAGATGCAGCATCGGTGTCCTGCAACTATCCAGTTCCACAGCTGGGTGGACTGGAGCTATCAGAGGTTATGCGACTTGCCCACGGTTGCCCAGTGAGTATCTGGCTCTAGTGGGGTTTGAACCTATGATCGCAAGGTTCCCCAACCAGTGATATTATTGCTAGACAACACTGCCTCGTTGTGAGGCCAGTTGTGGAAACAGTAGAGTAAGTACTTGACAGTGTCACATATTTAAAAGATAGATACTGGGGCGCAATAGAAACAGAAAATTAAATGCAACTGGTAGTAGAAACAGAATGGTTTTAGTTTCATACTGTAAGTGTAAGTGATTTAAAACCTGCAGTAAATGCAGAATGCGAATGGCAGTTACTGCCTCGAGTCAGATATCACAAAATTCACTTCACCATGCAGTTTTTAAGAAATTTGTATTGTCAAAATTAAACAAACATTTCAATTTATACTTTTACTGCTGTGGCTGGTGAGAGGGACGTCAGCACTATTGGGCAAGCACCACTCCGGCGATGGCCTGCACTAGTTTAGTTCACCACAAGGGGCACTCTAAGCAGTCCCCATCTACTTCCTAAACTTCATTTCATTTTTTTATATATTGTTCTTTCTTATATTGTTAAAAAAACGAACTTACATCTAATTGTGTGGAATGCACATTTGGGCTTCGGTTCGAAGCTGCCTCCCAACTTCAAAACGTGTTCTTTTGTGTCAAACTTGGAATAAGCCGCTCCATTCATTCTATTAGCAGACCTCAAACCATATGTTCCAACTTGCCACTGGCTTGCTCAATACCTTCTTTAGCAGCGCATGCCGAAAGCGGCCGTTAAAGCCCGCCTCAGCAAATTCAATTGGTGGATTTTATTGACTGGCACTCATCGCGGAGTTTTCTACACAGTGATTGGTGAGTTAGCGTTACCGTGGGGAGAGAATGAATCAAACGTAGTCGTGGCCTTTGTCACGTGATTCAGGTAGTTTTTGTCATCCTTTGAGATAATAAAGGCAAACACTAGTACGCTACGCAAGCTGACCCGCCGCCTCAGACATTATATTGGCCTTCTGTATAAGTATGTAGCTGACCTGTCTTTCTGGCTGAGCTTTATATTTTGGAATTTTCAAATTTTGACGGTGTCGCACATGTGCGTTACCAATACACACATGCGCGCATCAAATGGTGACGTTTCCACGCATGGACAAGGGAGCATTTGGGAGACTTATCTGTACTGTGCGCCGTGACGTCACACAGTAATATTATATGCTGTCGGTTACCTTCATAATCTAATTTTCTATGGTTGTATTGTGCCGAGTCTCTGTAGTATGATTGGGTTACTTTTGTCTTGCTGCTGGACTCAGAAAGTCTTACAAATTAAATATTGTTTTTGTTTACTTGCCCAGCCAGGTTTATCCACGGGTCTGGAATCTGCACTTCCGCGGTGCAAGCAGACGCTGTTGCTGTGGAAACCACAATATTTAAGTAAATCCTGGTTAAGCACTTAGCAGAGGATGCGGCGAGCTGAGAAAAAATAAAACACGTATTTGGGGTTCCTAATTTATGTAAGGATTGACAATTCTTGTCTTCGGTAAGTAAGTGTGAGAGAACCTTTCAGCTGCTGCTTTACCGAGTACTAGGGTTGAAAAGAATGGAATACAGTGGGCCCACCTAGAAAATCACTAGAGGAGGGCCCAGGGTGACACACTTATATCAGCATTCCATTTAAATTTGATACACTAGGTCTATGTTTCATCTCACATGCACCTACAGTGCCCCACATACCGCATTTAATTAGAATGATAAAGATTTTCAAAGCTTAGAAGGTGACCAGGTACCCAGCTTGGGGGGCACCTAAAGTGACAGGTATCCTATAGTGGGACAGTCCGACTGCTGCATGTACCCTGCCATTTACTACTCAGACCCCCATGGAGAAGGCAGTGCTTTCCCGCATTGGTTGTCTTGCTGTCTTGTGCCACTGTAATGGCATGAATATGAAAGCACATCTTTATACTGTGATCTGAGCTTGTAGGTACATCGTTCATGATTTGACAATATTTCCACATACTGCCAGTGTCAATGGCTCAGAAGGTAGCATGCTTGCCTCTGAAGTCAGAGGGCCAAGTTCTTAGCCCCCAAACCAGGTAGGTGGGGTAATCTCCATAACCCGTAAAGACATACTGAGTTGGTATTAGTTCGTTTCCAGGTGTGCTCTGGGGGAAAGGGAAGAGAGGAAAAGATGACAGATACAAGATACAGAATGTAAACTACATAGAATGGAAATAAGTATGTCAAAATAAATAGGACGATTACGCTTAAGAATAAATTATCAATCAGTAAGTTACCGTGCAAAAAACTGTGGAACTGGACAAAAGAAAATTAAATAGTTATCCACTTAATATTAGAAACGGGAATGACTAATACTAGGGAAGTAGGGAATTGCTGAAGGTAAAAGGATTAGGAAAATTATAGGTGAAGAAGTAAACCCAATGTCCGAAGCAGCCACAGGAGTGTGTAGAGAACACACAAAGGGCAGCAGTAAAGGAAGGAGCAGAGCAAATAAAAGGGAAGGGAATTCCAAAGTTTAGGGAAATGAAATGAGGAGGCATCTTGGCCAACAGTAGATTTTATTTGAGGGAGACCAAAAGAGTGAGGGCAAGCATTACGAAGAGAGTAACAGAACAAAGGGGGAGGGAAAGAAGAGTGGTAAGATATGAGGGGCGACAGCGAAACCAAAATTTGGTGATAAAAGAGACAGTGGATGAAGCACCTGGCATTGAGAGAGTGGCGAATACAAAGTATAATGATGAGTACACATGGGATTATCAAGGGCAAAACAACAGAAAGAATAAAGAGAGGATCCAGTCTAGCTAAAGTAGACTTTGGAACAGTACTATAAATAATGTCTCTATACTCGAAAATGGGAAAATCATCTTAGTTAGGATTTCTTTGTGTGCAAGAAGCAGAATGCTTCTCTTATTTCTGGTAGCACCCCACACTTGGGGTGATGCTTCTTGTGAATCACATCCACATGAACAGAAAAATCTAGGTGGTGCTCTAACTAGACTCCGAGGTACTTGAAGGAGGAGACATCCTCAATAGGTGTACCATCAAGGGTATGAAAGGAAGGAAAATCTCAGAACCAGTGCTGCATGGTGCTATCATCTGCATACTTAGAGATGCTGGTCTTAAGGAGGTTATTTAGAAAAATAGAGAAAATAATTGGGGGGTGCCTGAGCTGCTAGGGAATGGGGGGGAGCCTTCAATACAAACAGCTTGCAACCTGCCCTCAAGGTAGGAGCGAAACCACTCACCTGAAGAAACTGAGAGTCCAGCTGCGATAAGCTTGTCCAGGAGAATGGGATGGGGAGCAGTGTCAAAAGCTTTGGCTAAGTTGATGAAAATAGCTGAGGTGACAAGGCCCTGATCCATACCAGAGAGGATAGCATCAGTGAGCCAGAGGAGAGAGGTGGTAGTAGAATGAGACTTTCTAAAGTCAGACTGGGAAGGAGTGAAGAAGGAGGTTGCATCGAGAAAATGGGAGAGTTGGGAACAGTAAAACAGGTCCATTAAACATATCCCCAAGGACGTACCTAGAAGCAAGCTTTAACAGCTTATTGTGCCTTTCCAGGTCAAAAATGACAAATTAATAATGAATTACCCCAACTCTCATATGCCACTGTTGGGATATAACTGCACTGGTTGAAGGTATGGTGCATGATCTCTTGCACATGAGGGTGAGAGAGGGCGAGAGATGTGCAATTATTGTCCATAATTACTTACCCTAAAGTATCTTATTGCACTTATTACACCAAGAAGGTAACATCACTAGGGTACACAACATGAACATACGAAGAAGCCAGCATAAGGCGGCCATTTGGTCCATCAAGTCTGCTCGTATTGCAGGGTCCACAGCTTGAGCTAATGTTCCTGCTCCCTCCCCACTCCTCCTATCCTCCCTACCCATGATTCTTACCTTCCCCCATGCCTATCCCAGCCTCTCTTAAAGCTGCCCACCGTCTTCAACGAGTTGACCTCGTCCGGCCTTTGTTTCAGGTATCCACCACCCTCTCTGTGAAGAAGTGCTTCCTGACTTCCCTCCTAAACCTTCCACCCTCCAGCTTAAGACTGTGCCCCCTTGTGATGTGGTTGCCACTCAATTTGGACTCTCCTTATCAACCTTATTTATCCCTTTCAAGTACCTGAATGTCCCAATCATGTCCCCTCTCTCTCTCCTGTCTTCCAGGGAGTACATGTTCAGTGCCCTCAACCTCTCCTCGTATGCCTTGCCCTCCTGACCGGCTGTCATCTTTGTAGCCCTCCTCTGTACCTTCTGTAGCAGGTTAATGTCCTTTTTGAGGTGTGGGCATTAGTACTGAACTCCATACTCTAGATGCGGCCTTACCAGTGACCTGTACAAGGGCAGTATAACCTCCTCTCTCCTACTACTGATCCCCCTAGCTGTGCTTCCCAGCATCTTGTTTGCCTTTGCTGCTGCTTTCTTGCACTTTGTGGAGTACTTCAGGTCACTAGTGATCATCACTCCCAGGTCCTTCTCCTCCTCTGATGCAGATACTCGGACTCCACCCAGGTAATACTTTGTCCTGGGATTCTTGCCTCCAATATGCATAACTTTGCATTTCTTGGCATTGAAGCCAAGCTGCCAGATCCTGGACCACCTCCCCAGCTTTTCCAGATCTTTCTGTAGGTCCCTTATCCCTTCAGCTGTGTCCACTCTCCCACAGAGCTTGGTGTCATCTGCGATTAGGCACATTTTGCCTTTAATGCCATCCCCAGTGTCATTGATGAAGACATTAAACAACACCGGCCCCAGCACGGAGCCCTGTGTGTGTGTGTGTGTGTGTGTGTGAAGGTGGTGGGAGGTGAGTTCAAAAGGGATAACAAAGTTTTTTACTGAGAGGGTAGTGGATAAGTGCTAGGGTTACCACCTGTCCTTATTTTCACAGGGCAGTCCTAATTTTGGCAGCTGTGTCCTGCAAAACACATTAACAATATTACATGTCCTGACCTCATAGTAGAAAAATATTTTCTAACTTTCCTCTAAATGCTGTAAAAGACTATAATACCTTAACTAGAATACCTAAAAATGATACACAATAGAAACAAGTAAAAAAACTTCAACACTTAGTTTTAGTTCTGATTATTTAGAGTAAACAAATCAGTTGTATTGGTCCAGTTTACATATTGTCCTGCAAAAAATCAAGTTCCAGTAAGAAATGTGCTGCTTTGAGCTTCTTAAAAGGTGTTAACCCTTCACTTACCACAGAAACCTGTTAATGTTAAATGCATTATTTAAACATAGGTGGAACAGATTAAGGGGACAGGGGTGACGGTGAATGGGGTTTGTAGGTGGGGAAGTATGATAATTGCATAATTAAATTATGGTTTCACCAGTACTAGACTGGTATCACGACAGAGGTAGGGTCCAGACAGGCTGAATGAACCAGTGGTATTTTTCTGCCTGTGAAATTCTCTGTTTCTTACCCCAGGAGTCCTTTAACAGTAGTAACTTTTTTGCACTTAGCTGGCTAGGTGCAACTGCCCTGGAGGTGTACCTTTAAGATATATTTAAATGAGCTTAGGGCCATGCCAATCAAAAGACAGGAGAGGGTATGAGCTGAGTAAGAGCTGTTGAAGGCTTCAGAATTTTTTCTCTGCTGGACTTAGCAATATTGCCTCTGAGGTGTCTCCCAACTTTCCTTGTTGACAGCCTCCTAGTGCTTATCTGGGTAAAGTTTTCCTCATAAATTATTTCCTTTAGTGTGTTGAGTGAAAATTTTACTTTTTCTTTAGCGCCACGCAACATTTTTATTTTTAGTGCAACTGCACTATTTTGACTTTATTTTTACCGCGACTATTTAGTTCAAAACCTAATTTTATCGCAGGTGCTTATTTTTGACGGTTTCCTTAATTTTGGGGCAAATTATTATGGGAACCTTTGAATTAGGGACAGTTGCCTTGTTTTTTACCTCAGACCTCGCAGAGTTACCGCGAGGCACCTGCAGTGGATTTCAAATTTAAACAGTGCCTGGAGGTTTTCTCTAGATTGGCAATTATGAGGATACCTTTTTTGTCATATTAGTGGACCTTGGTATCCTCTGTGTCAGGACTGTCCATAAGGGTCCAGCAGCCTCCTGTGCGCAATTGAGTATTACTGGGTTTCTATTAAGATTGGCACTGGTATAGATCCCAGCTCTACAACCAAAAAAATAAAGGCACTAGTAACAGAGTTTATTAACTGGGGCAGGACTTCTGGTGACATTTTAACAGAAACCTGCACTCAGTTCGTAGGTCCGGGACTGGTTTGCTTTGCTTTGCTTAAATTGGCAAACATAGCAAACAAACCTTTGATTATTATGGCTGAGGATAAATCAAAGGCTTCTGTCGCGGGGCCATTCAAAAGTACTAATACCAAAAGCAAAGGTGCTGGGGAACCCTCCAGATCCCAGCCAAAAATAAATCTTCTAAAGATGAAGTTCCTCACAAACTGAAAAATAATAACAGTGACAAAAAAAGGAAGCTTGATCAAGCCTCTGATGAAGTGGCTAAAAAGAAACTCTGTCAAGACAGATATGTTCCCGTTGCTTCTGGGAAAGCCAATAGCGAGACAACAGGCAGCTTAAAGCATACAGAAAAAAACAAAATACTTACAAACTGTGCAGGTTCTTCCGTCAGTGCATGATATGGAAAAAGCATGGCAACTGTTTCAGACCCTTCAAAAGATTGGTCCTTGATTTACTGGGGCTGGCAAGCATTCTCCCACAGTTCTCTCTTCTGTAGACTGTGAGGGTGACACAGATGATCATTTTTATGATGCCTCTGACATGGATTTTGAGGGCCTTGAGCCCCAGGAGTCCGTGGACCCTCATCTTGGGGATCCCCCGGGTGACCACGAGGATCCTTCCTCTATGTTTACATTTATACAAAATATGCTGGACACCCTGGACCTCCCTACGCAGGAGCCCAACCAGGATGTCGATGAAGACGAAGATTACAGGGAGATGAAGGGTCTTTCATCCTCAAAGACCCTGGTCGTCCCTATCTATAATGCATTTAGAAAAAATACCATGAAGGTGATTCAGCACCCCACTTCAGTATCAGGGATTGATAAGCGACTTGGGAGAAAATATAAATTGTAAAAATGGTACCGAGTTCCTGTCTGCACACCCTAGCCACGACAGTATAGTGCAGCAGACAGCTTGTGAGAAAGCTGGAGTCTCCTTGTCCCCCTCTCCCCCGGAAAAGGATTCCAAGAAAATTGACTTTATAATAAAGAAAATGTATGCCACAGCTTCCCTGCTTCTCAGACTTTCTTCTTACATGGCATCCACAGCCAAATATCAAAAAGCCCTTTGGAAACCTGTTCAGGTTGTCACCTGCAACGGATCAGATTCTGTGGTGCAGGAGCTGGCGAACACATCAAAAACTGCCCTGGAAGCTACTGTGTACCAATTCCACATTGCAGACGACAACAGTGATGCAGCCTCAAGGGCGATGGCCCATGCCATTTCTCTGAGACACTTCGCCTGGTTTAGAACAACCAGTCTGACCACAGACACTCAGAACAAGGCCATGGATTTTCCCTGTGATCAAAATGTGTTGTTTGATTACAGAACCACTGACTACATGAAAAAAGTTGATGAGTACAAGGCCTTCTGGCAGAGCCACTCATCCAGGCCTAAGCCCGCCACCCCTCAGAGATCCCGTCCCAGGGGCAGTAGGGGCAGAAGTTTTGTTCCCAGGCCTTACAGTCCCTATCCCCAATCTGACTTCGGCCAGTACAGGGGGTCTTTCAGAGGCAGGGGCAGAAGGGGCCAAAGAAGAGCTGCCTCTACCCACCCATCCGCCTCTCAGTCTAAGTCCTGATATGAGTCTCCAGGTCGCCTCCCCATTTCCGGTTGGAGGCAGACTCTCCCACTATCTTCAGCACTGGTCTCTCATCACTTCGGACAAGTGGGTGCTGAAGCTAGTGAAGAAGGGGCTGTCATTACAGTTCAAGCAGCTGCCAGACCTCAAATGTACCGAGGTGTCAAGACTTCTATCCCCAACACAGATACTGCTATTGAAAATGGAGGTGCAAAACCTTCTGGCTTTATGAGCAGTGGAGAGGGTTCCTGCCCACGAGAAGGGCAAGGGCCTCTACTCCAGGTGTTTTCTGACATAAAAGAAAACTGGGGAGTGGTGACCTGTATTAGATCTCAGCTATTTAAACAAACATCTGAAAAACCCCAAATTCAAAATGGTCACTCTGTCACTGGTCATACAGTCCTTACAGCAGGGAGACTGGCTAGCCTCCCTAGACTTAAAGGACGCCTACTTCCACATACCCATAAGGAGATCTCACAGGAAGTTTTTCAGGTTCAGACTTCCTTCAGGTCACAGTCAGTTCACCACAGTGCCCTTCGGTCTGTCCTCGGCCCCAAGAGTCTTTACCAAGTGTCTCGCAGTGGTAGCGGCACATTTCAAGAGACTGGGTATTGCTCTCTACCCCTATCTGGATGACTGGCTCATAGTAGCAAAGTCTCCTTGCCAGGTCAAGGAATCTCTTTCCCTCACAGAATGCATTCTTGAGTCTCTGGGTTTCCTGGTAAATCTAAAGAAATCTCACCCGGAACCCACCCAGCTGCTCACCTTCATAGGGGCCCAGCTGGACACTCAGAAGGGATATGCTTTCCTATTGCAGGAAAAAATTCAGAGTTTCCTTTCCATGGCAGATTCTTTCACCTAGGGAGAGCCAAGATCAGCTAGACATTTCCTCAAACTTCTGGGACATATGGCCTCTATGACTGCAGTAGTCCCAGGGGTCTGGTACAGGTTGAGACTCCTGCAAGCCTACCTCAGAGCTCGTTGGTCTCAGAGAAGCAACAAATTTTCAAAGTTGATACCTGTGTCGGAGCAGTTCCTCCAAAACTTGCTGTGGCGGAAGAACCCTGCAAATTTGCAGGCAGGGGTTCCTGTTCAAGCTCCTCTTCCCACAAAGGTGATCACCACAGATGCCTCCCTTTTGGGTTGGGGAGCTCATTTAGACAGTGCCTCAGTAAGCAGCAGCTGGACTCTCGAAGCGTCACAGTTGCACATAAATCTTTTAGAACTCAGAGCAGTCTTACTAGCTCTCAAAGCTTTCACTCCCAGCACAGAAGGGCAGGCGGTTCAAATTCGAATGGACAACACCACTGCAATGTTCTACATAAACAAGCAGGGTAGTACCAGATCAGGAATACTCTGGAAGCTCTGAAGCTGTGGTCTCTAGCATTCTCCCTGGGAGTCAGCCTCTTGGCTATTCACCTCCCAGGCAAACTAAGTACTCTGGTGGATGCTCGATAAGCCGCATCAGTCAAGGCCAGAGCGAATGGACACTGAACAATCAAGTACTAGCCACAGTGTTCAGGCGGTGGAGCACACTAGACGTGGATCTGTTTGCCTCTCCTCTCAATTTTCAGCTTCCTCAGTACTGTTGCAGGCCCCCAGTTCCGGGAACACTTCCTCTGGATGCCATGATCCTGGACTGGTCAGGGAGATTCCTATACGAATTTCCTCCCTTTCCCGTGATATTCAGGGTTTTGCTGAAACTCAGACAGCAGCCTGCATCAGTAATCCTAGTGGCTTCGAACTGGCCCAGGCAAGCCTTGTACCCTCTTCTTCACCCAGTGTCCTGCAACAGGCCCATTTGCCTGCCTCCAACTCACTCCCTGCTGACCCTTCCTCAGACGGGAGTGCAGTACCCAGACTTACACTCTCTTCACCTCAAGGCCTGGTTCTTGAGGAGTTAGAGTTTCCATCCTCACAGTACTCTGAACAGGTCCTTAAGATACTGAGGATGGCTAAAAAGACTTATGCAGCCAAATGAAAAAGGTTTTCCCTCTGGTGCAAGAGCGAAAAGGTCAAACCCCCTATCAGCTTCAGACCCTCAGCTGCTAGAGTAGCTGGCACACCTACAGGCGTCAGGCTTGAAACCATCTTCATTCAAGCTACACCTGGCGGCAATTTCAGCCTACCTTTCGGTGGGAAAGAAGAAATCATTTTTTTCCGATGACATTTTTAAACAGTTCTTCAAAGGCCTCTTGCACCTCCAGCCTCCAACCAGGGAGCCTGTTCCTCCTTGGAATCTGAACCTTTGCATAGATGGACTCATGAATCCACCTTTCAAGCCTATGTCCATGGCCCACATCAAGTTTGTAACTTGGAAGACCATCTTCCTGGTAGCCATTACGTCTGCCAGGAGGATTTCAGAGCTACATGCCCTGTGCACTGAGCCGAATTACATCATCCCCCCACAACGATAAAATTGAGCTCCGGACAAATAGGAAATTTCTGCCAAAGGTGGTTTCAGAGTTTCACTTGAACCAATCCATTACTCTGCCTGTCTTCTTTACTGAGCCATCTACTCCAGGTGAGCAAAAGCTCCACAGCTTGGATGTCAAAAGAGCCATCTTTCACTACCTAGAGCATACTAGACAGTCCAGAGACTCTTCCACTCAGTTGTTCCTCACCTACGGGGATGTAGGCAGAGGAAGACCAGCTACCAAGAGAACTATTTCTCGTTGGTTGGTCTCTTGTATTAGATTCTGCTATGAGAAAGCTAGTCAGCAACCTCCAGTGGGGTCGGGGCCCATTCCACCAGGGGCACTGCAGCCTCACTTGCAGCAGCAAGGGACATATCCCTACTGGATATCTGCAAAGCAGCTACCTGGAAAACTGTGCACACCTTTGTGAAACACTACAGTTTGGATGTGCAGACCAGATCTGATGCCAAATGTGGCAGGGCAATTGTGCAGAGCCTCTTTCCTAAGTAGGTTCTCTGCCCGCCTCCCACTTGGTACTGCTTGGTAGTCTGCAAAAAGTTACCGATGCTAAAGGACTCCTGGAGTAAGAAGGAAAAATTACTCACCGCACTAATCTTCTTGCTTCCATGGGGTCCTTTAGCATCAGTAAGCTCCCACCCTTCCTCCCCGGTTCACCTGTCGGAGAAGGGCTCTTACGTCACCTTTTACCAAATTTGGCATTTGTTATTGATGAGTTTTTACCTCGTCATGTTGTTTCTATTTCCACTTTTGGACATTTGCCTGTCTTGAATCCTGTTAATGCTTTATGGGGACATTTGCCCTAGTTTTTCCTTTAAAAAAAATTCTGAAGCAGTCAACAGCTTTCACTCAGTTCACTCCCCCCCCTCCCGGTCTTTTGATTGGCTAGCCCTGTGTTCTTTGAAAAATCTCTTAGAGGCACACCTCTGGGGCAACTGCACCTAGCCAGCTAAGTTCAAAAAGTTACTGATGCTAAAGGACCTCATGGAAGAAAGAAGATTACTGCGGTGAGTAATTTTTTCTTTTAGTCTTACTGCCCCAGTTAGAGGGCTGCAGCCAATCCCTTTTTCCACTTATTGATGCAACCCATCAGGGAAAAGGACACAGAGCAAACAGTCTTACTGCTGGCTGAATAGGAGTGGTGGACCTATTCAGGGTCCAGAAGGCTTCCTTGTTTCCAACTGGACAAGGATGCCTGCTTGGCAGGTAAGCCTTCTTCTTTAACCTCCATGCATGTCTGTTCTTCAGCCTCAGCAGTCGGCAGCCCACTGCTTCCCAGTTTTTTCAGTGCACTAGCTATGATCTCTGTATTTCTCAGCAGTTATTTATTTTCAGTTTCATCCTGCCTTACCCTAACTAGCCTTCATTTGCAACCACTGTCACTACCCTTTCCTTGGAACTGGTTGGTGTGTGTCTGCGATTTGTGTTTTGTTAATATTGTTGGTTTCAGGCATCATTCAATCTTGGTGCAAATCATCAGTCTCAGTCTGCATTTCAGTCTCCATTCTACGCCTCCAGTCAGTCGTTCAGCCTTACCTTAATTTCTACCTATGTATCTTGCACTTAATGGCCGACAGGCTTTGCCATCGGCCTCCCACTGCTTCCTGCACTCAGATGCATGCCAGCCATGACCATAGCATAGCTTTCAGGGCCCCCCTGCCCGGCAAGGTGATGGCCTCACTCTGCTTTTGAGAAGTTCACATCTTAAGTATGTGTCCCTTGACTCAAGTGGGGTCCTTTTCTTTCAGCTCTTTGGGTGAAAATGTTCTATGCTCCAGGGGAAAGTTAAGCTGTACAGCTCAACTTGGCAGCATCTCTTTTTAGCTTCCTGCGAGACCTACTGTTTCCTTACCAACCCTCCTGTCCTCTCCGTTCCTGTGAGGGGGGCCTGTTAGCGGTTCCCAGGGTTTGGCTGTACTCATCTGGGGAGCATGCTTTTTTCAGTAGCAGCCCCGACCCTCTGGAACTCACTTCCAAGGTCTTCATGGGAGGCCACTTCTTTAGAAGATTTTAAGAGAGGACTGAAGTCCCACCATTTAAGGAGGCCTTTTCTTTGTATTAATTTTACTAGCTATTTATTGTTGTGTCAGCTATTTAGTTTATATTAGTTTTATTTTGTCATTTATTTTCATCATATGTTGCTGATTTTCTATTTATGTATGTTATTGTTAGGTGCCTAGAGCCTCTGGGGATGGGTGCTTTACAAATAAAATTTGCTTGCTTAATCTTTTGATGTAGTATTTAAGAATTCAGCTTTCAGAGAGTGGGACCTCTAAGTCCTTGGGGTCTCATGTAGCTGTGTGGACCATGTCAGCAGCACCTTCGAAAAGTATTCCTCCCTATGGCCGCCTAAGGTTCAACTTGTCTCCATCTACTTCCCTTCCTCTGCCCCTCTATGGTGAAGAGTATACAACTATTAAAATATCTGCCTCTCAAGTGCTCAACTCTTATGTCTTGCCCTTCAAGGGTTCAACTTCCTCTCTAGGCCTCCCACGGTTGGAGGCCAGTTGATTGCCTTTCAGCGGCCATTGTTCTCCTTCCAACCTTGGGGGTGGGCTTCCTTTGTGGGGAACCTCCTTTAACTGCAGTGCAGAGATCAGCTCATGGCACCCTCCCGGCATTCCTGCTAGAGTCATAGAGTGAGAGCCCTTCCTCTGAACAGGGTTTTCTAAATTGCAGTAGCGGAGCCTTCACTAATTCAAACCTTAACCTGCTGGAGGGAAGTCAACTAAAGCCTTGGATCCCCAGAGGTTTTCTCCTTTATACTATATGGTTCTTTCTCTCCTCCATACCGAAGGTCCTAAAAGCTAGGTAGCTTCCATGGGATTTGGAGTTGGTTGGAAGCTTTTCAGGTCCATGTCTTAGACTGACTACATCTCTCTTTTTAGGAAGAATGTATTTGTCTTATTTTCCATTGTGATTTTCAGCCTTCTTTCCTAATAAGTCTTTGGTCCTAGGACCCCATATCTGCAGCATCTTGAGGGGATGGAACCCTTCTGGTTTCTTCATCCTTATGACACACCGACAGAGTGATAGTGATCGTCCCAGTAGCAGTGACACAGAGAGCGTAAGCCAACGTTCACAGTTGCATGTCCAAGTGTACCCCAGACTCTCTGAAATTTTTGTCGTCATATTCCTCCTCTCCTTCCTTCTTTGACATAGTCTCTCTTTGGGGTTGGGCTTCTTCCTTAAGGTGCCATTGATCCTGGGACCCCATCTTTGTGACACCTCAAAGGGTTAGTTCCACATCCTTGTGACATCCTGAGAGGATGGTAGTCCCCATTGCAGGGACGAAGAGAGCACAAGCCAAAGTTCACAGTTGCACAAGCGCCTCATACTACTCGTACAATAGGGGTGAAGTGATATGGCATCAAATAAAAAGTCATATCACAAGCACAGTGTGATAACTAAATCATGACATGTACACTATGAAGATATCAAGCACAGTGTACATGTCATCGCTAGTTATCAACACAGTGTACACGTCACTCCCCCCCCCCACGCCACTAAAACAAAAAATAAATAAAGTTAACAAACTCTGGAGCCCTGTTGTATGAAACGGATATGTGATGTCCCATTGTGTGATATGTATGTATCACAACTCATGGACAGTGACCTCGGAAACCTCACTCGTGGCTCCGTTTTGCTCCGCAACTGGTGAGCCGAGGTCACTGTTCACTCGTGCTACATACAGCATCACACGCTGGGCCATCATATATCCCCTTAGTCTCAGTTAATTCTAGACCTACTCAAGAGCCTGATGACCCTGTGAAAACTAGTTAAAGCAGCAGCGCATGACAGCGGTGAATATTTTGACCTATACTTTTTTTATTTTATTTTAGATTGTCCCCCATCTGCTGGCTTGTATGATACCCTCTTTCACACATTTTGAGTCAGCATTATTATTTTTTTTTTTTTTTACAGTTATAGAAACAAAGAAACAGAAATTGACAGCAGATAAGGACCACTTAACCCACCCAGTCTGCCCATTTTCCCTTCTTACCCTGTCACCACAGACCCTACTTGAACTCTGGCTCTTCACCCCCGCTTCTGAGCAAAGATTCCTTGTGCCTATCCCTTGCATGCTTGAAGTCCACTACAGTCTTCACCCCCTATCACCTTGCTGGAAGACTGTTCTTGTCATCCACCACCCTTTCAGTGAATAAGTACTTACTCGCATCTCTCCTAAATTTCTCCTTTCCAGCTTCATTGCATGTCCCTTTGTTTTTGTGCATCTTTTCCTCTGAAAAATACCCTTATCCTGTACCTTATTTAACCCTGTGAGGTATTTATAGATCTCTATCATGTCACCTTCTTCCTTCCTGGGTGTGCACATTCAGGTCCGTTAGTGTCTTGTAGGGCTTCTGATGTAGCCCCTGCACCATGTTAGTTGCCCTCCTCTGGACAGCCTCCCCCCTGCCAATGTCCTTCCTGAGATGTGGTCTTCAGAACCAGACACAGTACTCCAGATGGGGTCTCATCAATGATCTATACAGGGGCAACACCACCTCCCTCTTTCTGCTGGCAGTACCCCTCTCTTTGCACCCTAGCATGCCTCTGGTCCTACCAACTGCCTTGTTGCACTGTCTCGCCACCTTGAAGTCATCAGATGTGATTATTTCCAGGCCCCTTTCCTGTTTGGTGACCATCAATACTACTTCTCCCATTTTTTATGCCACCTCTGGGTTTCTGTGCCCTAGATGCATGATTTTGCACTTTTTCACATTAAACATAGCTGCCATGCCTTTGATCAGTCCTCGAGCTTTCTCAGGTCTCTGCACCTTTTTTCCACCTTTTCTGGAGTGTATACCCTAGTGCAGATTTTTGTGTCATCTGCAAAGAGGCATACATTTTCTTCCAGTTCATCTGCAGTGACACGTATATAGACGTTAAAGAGGACCGGTCCAAATACTGAGCCCTGTGGCACCCCGCTGGTCACCCTTCTTTCTATGTAATCTTAATATGTATACCATTGAGAAATGGGGGGGGGGGTGATAGAAACTTTCAGGTACCTCAAGGTACTTAACAAAGTCCAAGAGAGTAGCATCTTTCAGAAAAAGAGGTGTGCAAGAACAAGGGGACACAATCTGAAGATAGAGGGGGACGGCTCAGCAGCAACGTGAGGAAGTATTTTTCCACGGAGAGGGTGGTGAACGCATGGAACCACCTTCCTGAGGAGATCGTGGGATCAAAAACATTGGAGGAATTCAAGAATGCATGGGACAGTCATAAGGCAATTCTAGTGGGGGGTAGGAAGAAGGCTGTTGGTTAACTAGGATCTGCAGCTTATCCAATAGGTAGTGAAATGGGCAGATTAGGTGGGCCAAGCGGTCCTTATCTGCTGTCAAAGTCTATGTTTCTATGTTTTCTCTGGCATGAACTCTGTTTACCACCACCCTCTGTCGTCTATCCATTAACCAATATCGTACCCAGTTTACTACCTGAGGACCCACCCCTAAGCTGCCCTGTTTCCTTGTGAGTCTTCTATGTGGTACAATCTCGAATGCCTTACTAAAGTCTAAGTAAGCCATGTCCAATGCCCCACCTTGATCTATTTCCCTGGTCAACCAGTCAAAGAAATCTGTCCGATTGTCTGACATGAAAGCCCCCCCCCCCGGTGAATCCGTGCTGCATCGGATCCAGTAACCCACTGGATTCAAGATATTCCACAGTATTAGGATTCTCACCATGTCAGACTGACCAGCTTATAGTTGCCAATCTCCTCCCTGCTACTGCTTTATGAAGTGGGATTACATCTGCCTTCCAGTCCCCCTGAACCACTCCTGTTTCCAGTGAAATATTGAATAAGGCTGTGAGAGGTGTCGTCCGTACCTTCCTGAGCTCTCTCAGTACCCTTGAGTGTATCCCTTTCGGCCCCATAGCTTCACCCACTTTCAGATTTGTGAGTCCCTTCAGAACTCTGTTCTCTGTAAATGAACTTGTGTCTACCACTCCCCAAGTGCTCCTGCTGTTTTTTATATGGTCCGTCACCTTCCCATTCCACTGTAAAGACTGAACAAAAGTATTTGTTCAGGATATCTGCTGTTTCCTGGTCTTCGTCTGCACAGTTCCTCAAGCCCTTCATAACCTCATAAACCCTTCTAATTTTTCCTCTTTTTGCTTATGTGCCGGAAAAAGGTCTTGTTCCCTTTAGTTACACCTTGGCTATTCCTTGTTTGGTTTGCACCTTTATGATCCTCATCACTTTCCCTGCTTCCCTCTGTTTTTCCTGACAGGCCTCCCTACCTTTTCCCTCTGTGTCTTTTTGTACTTTCTGAATGCTACCCTTTTAGCCTTTGCCTTTTCAGCCACACCCTTTGAGAATCATAGTGGTCTCTTTTTATGTCTGCATGTTCATTTCTGTGCAGTAAGCATTTTGTTACAGAGAACTGCATTTTAGAGGTGTGTCATTGTTGAGTCCAATGCAACTCAAGCTGTAATGGGCTCGATAGTGACATACCAATGACCAGCCAGGCTGATCTTGACACTGGTCACTATTTATGGGGCAGAAACTTCTTATAGTTGAAAGGATCGAAGCACTTCTATGCGAGAGTGCCTAGATTCTTTCATCCACGTGAGGCCACCCAGCAAGCAGCTGAACAGTGTCATTACATACTGTTTGGACCACAGAGCATTATTAAACAAACCAGCCTGTTCTGGACTGGGACTCCCTTTGAGCCCTAGTCACCCCCCACCCCTTCTGCTGTGTTGTCTCTCTCCTTTCACCCGACAGGAGCTCATGCCAACTGGTTCCAGCTTTCTGCCAGACATCCCTCACTTCCAATACATCCCCAGAGCATTATTAAATTAAGTAAGCCCGTTCTGGGCTGGGAACAGATCTGTGCCCTTGCCTCCCACTTTCTGTCATTTTGTCTCTCTTGCTGCCTGATCACGCCTCATGCGGACTAGTTCCACCTGTCTACCAAAGATCCCTCCCGCTTCCCTAATCACTTCCCCGGTGTATGGTTTCACATACAAATAGGTACTCCAGTGCACGCTTGGACAGAGCCTTTGATCCCCCTCCCCCGTAACACCAGAATTTCCACCACAAGATTTCTGTGGAGCAGGCAGCCCTTTATGCCCATTAAATTAGCCCATTCTGGGCTGGGACTCATTTTGTGTCTCTCCCTCTGCTTGATCTCAGCTCATGCTGACTGGTTCTAACCCTCTGCCAAACATCCTTCCCTAATTTCTTCCATGGTATACGACTCCACATACAAATAGTTATTCCTCTGCATGCTTGTACAGCACTTCTCACTATCTTCCTCCCCCATAATGCTGATATTGCCGCCACAAGATTTCTGTGGAGCAGGCTGCCCTTTACACCCAGGAGGCCACTTGGTTGCCAAGAGATGACTGTTGTCCATGTGAGTGGTCATCTGAGTAATTGAGTCAGGAAAAATTACACTGGGTTCCGATGAGAATGAGCAGTCAGTGAAGCAGGCATGACCTGAGAGAAAGAAAGCGAGGGAGCCCCACTGTACAGCAACAATAGCAGCACAGTGATCATGATGGGTAAGGCAGATGGGCAGATCAGAGGTTCATGGGCAGCTCTGCAGGTTTTTAGCTGAGTCAGGGCAGCTACGCCTATAAATGGTTTGTGTATCAGGCAATGCTGTCATTATCCTGCTGCCATAAATTGGGCATAAGCTAATAATGAGTGTACATCTATGTTTATATGACTTATTGGTAGTATTCTAACTTTCATGGGGTCTTAGATTACTATAGGTCCTTTACTGTATCTAATTGTGTGTTTATGTATTTTGTTTTGTACTTTATAGACCTTTGTGTTCATATTATGTTATGTACCTATTTTGCTGGAAGTATGTCTGTTGTAACTTGAAATGCTTATGGGACCTCATTAAAAATTAACCTTTGGTTCAATTGCGTTTTATCCCAGATCATGTTTTTTTTTTTAATTTATGTTTATTATTTTCATCATATTGACAAAACAGTTTCATCCTCATATAAAGCTCCAGGTAACTATGGAGGCTATTACAGCATTTAGCTGTCCTGTACATATTGTTGGTTATGATAGTTATTGACTTTATAATCTTGTACAGTAAGGGGGATCCAAGAATTAAACATATACTGTGAGGATCCAAAAGTTGTTAGCTGTTTCAATGGCTAAAGTAGGTATCACCCTAAAACAGTTAACCGAAAATGTTTAGTACACAGACACGCGGGGTCTGCTATTAACCATTTAAATGAGTTTTAAAGACAGGGAAAAGTTAGCTCTGACATCCCGCCCCCACCCCAATCTCCCTCTCCACCCTCCTCGTAGTGACATTATAAAACTTATGCAGATTTTAAGCAAATAGTAAAACTTTTAACTCTTGCAAAAACTTGCTCTGCCTTTTGATAAATGGACCTACAGTGTCTCTTACCTATCCGGACCTATTCTCCTTTCGAACCCTGCAGCAACATGGCTAAAGCCACGTGGAGAAAGGATGACCCTAGCATCGAGTCCCTACACCTACCAACAAGTAAATATAAACACATTTCAGGTAATGCAAATATTCGAGAGAAAGAGTTCGCTCTCAAAATGAATTCTGTAACATATTGGTAATTAAACCGGTACCACAAAAGGCATTGCAATGTCAATCTTTAGTAACTCACTACTGAGGAAAACCATTTAACCCTCATCCTCTGAGTTTCCTTCTGTGTCGTGCTTTCTGGCTCTTGCTGCAAACTCGGCCTCTGTCTTTTCGATCCATCTGCTCGTGTCAGTCGGATCCAAAAACTGACACGTTTTTTCTGCATACACTGTGCAGAGTCTAGCTGGTATAAGGAATTTATTCCCAGTGAACGTAACCTCTGCCTGGCTCCATCAAACTTCTTGCGATGGGCCCGTGTTTGAAAAGATAGATCAGGGAAAAACTTTATATCTGCTGAGTTCAGAGATATAGGGTATGCCACTCTGGCCGCTTTAAGAACTACGTCGCAGACTTCTGACCCCACAGTGCAGATAAGGACAGTTCGAGGCTGCGACATGTTTTGTGGTCGCATTCTGGGGTTCACCCTGTATGCAGAGCTTAGAGAATCTCATTGAAAGCCTTCAGGAGTAATGTTTAAACTTTAAAGTCACTCCACTAGGCAGGCAAGTAGATCGGTGCCCTTGATCCCTTCTGGGACACTGACTAACCTCAGGTTTCCAGCCCTTATTTCATTTTCAAATGTTTCAGTCCTGCTACAGAGCTGGGTATTTAATTTAGTCATGGTGATCACTACTGCCTGAGTTGATACAGTCCGTTTCTCCTGCTCCGCTGTGGCTCCTGTTAATGTTTTGATGGCCACATCGTGAGTCACTAATTTATTTAACGCGTGCTCCATTTTTGCATCCATTGCCCTCATTGTTTCCACAATTGCCTTCCATGGCAGCTCGGATCCTCCTTCACTTCTGGGCCCTGCTTCCTTCATGGTGTTATCTGGCTGGGGCTGTTTTTGTTGCCCCTGTTGGTTTCTCGATTGTCCCATTGTCGAGAAAGGTATTATTTTGCAGCTTAGGTCCTCAAGAATTTGATTCTGTTGAAGGATTTTTATTTTGATATCTTGTTTCTTTATTAGGTAGATTGCTGAGTTCGAGGTGTGAGCACAAATCAAAGCCATCCATCCTGGAGAGTCACGTGATGAGCTGATTCGGAAGAGATGTCTCCCGTGCGTCTCCGAGGCCCCGTAGCACAAAATTTAAGTTTATTTACTCCGAGACTGGCCATAAATAATTTAAAATAGCTATTAAGAGCTCCCGAGACGGCGTGGGTGCATTTTCTTGCCAATCGCTATAGGACCACGAAGTTTCGAAGAGCGGCGAGTTAACAAATAGCAAGGGCGCATTGGCAAGCTTAGGCCGCGTCTTTGCCTGAAGATGGAAGCCGAACTTGCAGAACCCCTGGCGGGGCAAGCTCCAGCCACTAAAAGGCCTAAATCCCAGTCGCCTACCATACCTGAGCAGGACGAGGAACCGGGGAAGGAAGGGGGCTCTGGCTCAAACGCAGAGGACATTCGGGAAATTAAAACATTGCTGCAAGGGCTGGTGATCGATTTCGCCGAGGTAAAGCCGGCATTACATTCAGTGGCACAAAGAATGGGCGATGCTGAAGCCCGGATCTCTTCGCAGGAGAGGAAGGTTTCTGTGCTCGATCAGGAGGTGGGGACGATTCGAAAAAAGCTTAAGAAACTGGAGGAGAGGGTGGAGGATCAGGAATCAAGAAACCGGAGAAATAACTTGATCTTGGCGGGGCTACCAGAGTGGGCTGAAGGCTCTGATTGTGTCTCTTTTCTACAGGAGCTCCTGTTAAAGTTGCTGGGCCCTACACCATTCGGGGAAGGTTATAACCTGGAAAGAGCTCATCGGGCACTGCGGGAGATGCCACTGCCGGGGGCGAGGCCCCGAGTGATAATTATGCGATTTCTTAATTATAAAGAAAAGTCCCATGTGCTGCTTGCTGCCAGACAAAAGAAGTCTCTGCAATGGAATGGTGCTTCCCTATGGTTCTTTCAAGATCAAATGCCAGCGATTCGGGAAAAGCAAAAGGAGTATGCTGACATAAAGAAGAAGCTTTATCTTGCAGGAATAAAATTCCGACTACAATTTCCTGCAACCCTGGTGGTGCGTCTCCAGGCTGGAGAGAAGAGGTTCCTCACAGCGAAAGACGCGTTGGAAGGGCTACGAGCTGAGCTCCCAGACTTATTCAAACCCCCAACATGACTGCTTGCTGACAAAAAGAAGGCCGGGCCTATCTGATGGCCGTGATGGCAGAAAAGCAAGGGAGTTTAAACTTTTCATGGCCGGTTGGCTCTATTGTTCTCGGTTAAATTTGGAGGTTCAAGGGTTTAACTTAGGACTGGGTTTATAGGATCATTGATGGGCCATGAGGTGACAAACCACAAGATTCCAGCACATTAAGTAGTAGTTATGGGGGAAGGGAGATCACCAAACCTACTATTTGTGCTATTAGACCTAAGAATATCCTCGCGACCCTGGAACATTGGAGGGAGTTGTTAGAGGGGGGTGATGAGGAAATTTTTATTACAATAAGGGTCAAGCAGCCAGTGTTATACCTGCTAGTGGGCACCGTTATGTATAAAGCGGGCCTTATGTCAGTTTTGGGGAAGGACGGAGAGGGGGAATGGCTAAAGGGATTTTGATCCAAGTAACACTAGTAAATGGAGGGATATCACCCCGGGATGCAAGGGAATTTAAAGTGGAGCAGTGCAGGCTCGATATATAATTTATCAAGGAGAGCTTTGAGAGGGGTTCCCCCCCTTTCTTTTTTGTTTATTTCTTTTTTCTCTTATGGAAAACAAAAGGGGGTGATTGACTGAAGGGAAGACGGGGCCCTCACGTTCAGGACTTTATGGGAGCCATGGGCCAGATCCGGGGCTCGGTGTCAGAAGGCTGGGGCTGGGGGGCATGGGAGCAGGTTCATCCATGACTCAACATCAGGTAGGTGGTCGATCTAAGGATCGGGGACAAAAAGGGGGGGGAGAGGGTGGAAAGAGAGAGAGAGTCCAAGTATGGGAACAATAAGAATGCAGACCCTAGAGAGGCACAATATCTGGGCTTATTGAAAAATTCTGATGTTTAATGATGGCATGTTTTAAAATAATCTCTTGGAATGTAAAAGGGCTCAGGGGTCGTAAAGAATGGTCATTTGCGATATATTGAACAAGAGGGTACACATTGCAGCGTTAAGAGACACATTTATTGACTGATGAGCTCGGTGGTCTCGAAGGCCAGGAGGCAAGTTACGGAGTGGAAAGACAGGCCTCCCGGGGTGTGAAGCATCTTAATAAAGAAATCCTGCCCATATGAAGTGGCGCAAGTGCTAACAAGGCAAGATAGTAGGGGGATTTATTTGTCGGGCACTTTGCTTGGTAAAGCAGTCTCGGTTGCATCCATATATGGGCCAACTCCCTCCGATCCTAAATTTTTCGCCTCAATAGAAGGGGATATAGCTAATCTTCCTTCACACTCACTTATCCTAGCGGGTGACTGGAACACCTATCTTGATAACCAGGAGGACAGGATACCTCCACATAGCGGGCCGAAGACCAAGGCCCAGCTAGCCCTGGCTAGGTTTTTAGAGACAGCAGCACTGGTTGATCCAATTAAGAATCTTTCAAATAGGGGCAGCGACATGACATTTTATTCGGCAGCTCACAAGAGTCACTCTCGAATTGACTTCTTTTTGGTTAATAGAGAGGCACTTGCAGAGATTAGAGAAGTGCCGACAGAGGGTAGAACCCTCTCAGATCACTCTCTTATTCAGATGCAGTGGGAACCAAGACCCACACCGCCTCGACCTTACAGATGGAGGCTTCATGACTCGCTCTTGACAGAGGCCACAAGAAGGGATGAATTAGAGGGGGCCTTACAGGAGATCATTAGATTCCAGCTCCCCACACTGCGGGATAAAAGATTAGCTTGGCCTACCTGTAAGTTTTTATATGCGGGGGCAGCTAGGGCTCTAGCTGCAAGGGACAAGTCGCTCAGACAGGCCAAAGAGGAATTCTTGATTGGGGCGATAAATTCTTTGTCACAGCTAGAGGGATCCTCGGGGGAAATAGATGTGGAGCTCAAAAGCTTGAGAAGGGAATTGTCAGATATTGTTTATGGGAAAACAGAGTTCTGGCTGAATAAGATTAACGCCAAATTCCTACTGCAGGGTGACGTCCCCGGGCGTCTCTTAGCGGCTAAAATTAAAGAGCGGGAGGCAAGTAGGACAATCATATCCGTTCAGTATGAAGGGAAGCTTGTTACAAACCCACAAGAAATGGCTGAGACTTTTTCATCATACTTCACAGAAATTTACCAAGCTAAAGACTTGGTGGGGGAGAAGAAGGCCAAGTGTTATCTAGAAGGAATCCAGTTACCAACCATAGATCCTGCCCAAGCCAAGGAATTAGAAGCTCCAATAAGAGCATCTGAAATTATTGAAGTGGTGCAGTCTCTTCCTTTGGGTAAATCACCAGGGCCTGATGGCCTTACTGCTAAATTTTACCAGACCCATATTCAGACTATACTCCCTATACTTCATGAGTTTTTTCTCACTATAATGAGGAAGGGAATTTACCATTCTCCACTCTATCAGGCGTATGTTACTTTAATACCCAAGCCAGACAAGCCTAGGGATGCATTAGGTAGCTATAGACCTATAGCGTTAATAAACCAAGATATTAAGATTCTCACCAGAATCTTGGCAAATAGGATCTTGACTATCGCTCCCAGTTTAATCAGTCAGGAACAAGTAGGATTTATGCAGGGGAGAGGGGAGAAAGACGCTCTCAGGAAAATCTATCATATCCTAAATTCTGCCCCAGACTCTCAGCTACCTTTAGCCCTGATTTCCCTAGATGCTGAAAAAGCGTTTGATCGGGTCTCACATCCCTTTCTGTTTGCTACAATGGAGATAATGGGATTCCCCGGGGGTCTCCTTAGAGGCATCAAGAATTTATATGCCGCTTCAACGGCTAGGATATTATGTAATGGTTATATCTCGCGGGAATTCCAACTAAATAATGGGACTCGTCAAGGGTGTCCTCTTTCACCGATACTGTTTAACATTTATCTAGAACCCCTTCTGAGATCTATCAATAGGGATGTAAAGGTCCAGGGGATCAGGATTGGGGGAATGGAGCTAAAACTCTGTCTTCGCAGATGATGTACTCCTTCATTTACAAGACCCAGTATCCAGCTTTGAGAGAGTAAGAGATTTAATAGACCGCTTCTCTAAGGTCTCTAACTACAAGTTGAATCTTACAAAGACACAAATCCTACCCTTGACACCACATGTATTTAGGGCAGATTTTTCATCCCTGGGAGTGCAATGGTGTACTGACAAAATGAAGTATCTGGGCATCTGGATTACAGCAAATCAGGAGTCGGGGGCCGATGCTAATCTGGGGGGGATCATATCTGCGGTTAAGGGGGATATTCTAAGATGGAACAAGCTACCTTTGAACTTTACGGCGCGTTTGGGCCTCATTAAGATGAATGTTTTAGCGAGACTGCTCTATCCGGTACATTTAGCCCCATATAGTATCCCTACTAAATGGTTTAGTACAATCAGGAGGCTAATTTCAGGATTTCTGTGGAATAACAAACCGTCTAGGATAAAGCATAATGTCTTGCGCCTGCCGTATGGGGAGGGGGGCATCAGGTTACCTGACCTCCATGCTTACTGTGTGGCAGGCCAGTTAGGCCTTATGGCTCAATGGGCGGAAAACGATGAGGGGGAAAATTACATACCTGCGTGGTTGCGAATCGAGAAGCAATTGTTAACGAGCTCTGGCCTCACCCCCGAATCGATGCTATATGCTAAGCTTAGAAAAGGTTTTTTTAGGGTGGGGTATGGGAACCCAATCAGGAAAACCGCGGAGGCCTGGTGGTCCTTCCTCACTCCGGTACAAAAGTGGTATCAAATGAAGTCCAGAGACCAGCCCATACTGGGTAATCCTAATTTGGTTATAGGGGGTCGGGTAATTGGACATCGGTGGTCCAATCATTTGTGTGGCCTGAGATTGAGGGACGTGATGCAGGGAGACAAAATAGTCCTTCCATTACAATGCGAGGGATTGTCCTTTTTCCAAAGGATACAGCTTAAACAAATGTTAGCAGGGTTTCGGGAGGGGATGGGAGACCCATAGATAACTTTCTCGTGGGGAGTTTAAGGAAGCCATCCAGAAAGCCAACCCACTTTCACAAGTTTATAAAATTCTCTTGAACTTTCTGGGCCCAAATACTCCTACACGAATCCCTTACTGGGACAAGGTGATGGCCCCCAGAAATCTTAGGTGGGAAAGTATTTGGAAGAGCACTAAATACAATGTGATACCCAAGTATAGAAATATGCAAATCTTTGTGGTTTTCAACATATACTACACCCCTGTAAAGCTATGTGGCAGAGGGCTGAGACAGACGGACCTGTGTTTCAGGTGTGAGAAGGAAGTGGGTGACCTGTTGCATGTAATGTGGGGATGTAGCAAAATCTCACCCTTATGGAGGGAGAGTAAACTGGGCATGGATCCAATGCTGGATTATACAGCTTTTATAACTCCAGAAATATGTGTTTTGGTGACTTTTCTCAAATTGTAGGATCGCACCCAAATTCCACCTTTCTTTAATGGTGTCGGTAGTTAAGGCGTTCTTAGTAAAGCATTGGAAGGACGATCAGGCCTATCCCTATGAACAATGGGTGAGAGAGCTTTTGGGGGTACTGGCCAAGATAAAGAGACATCTATTCTCTGAGGGGAGACAAGAACTATGCGTTAAAAGATGGGCAATATTAGATGCGATCTACTCCCAGCAAGTTACAAACACTGGAACACAGGTCTGTCTGTCAGATAGTGATTAGCAAAGGAAAACATGCTGGAGTGTTTAATGCCTATATTCCTTTGTGCCTACATGTATTATGCTTTCCTTTCATTATCCCCAATATTCTTGGTAATATTTGGACTTTAATAATTTCTTAGATGGTCAAAATTGGGGTCATACTGGGTCCATTACTAAGACAAAAGGGGACTGGCTATGGTCTGCAGGGGCTTAAGGGGTAGGGGACTCTCTCTCTCTCTCTCTCTCTGGGACACATTAGGGAGCCGTCCTGCAAGAGTCAGGCTCCTTTGGGGGCCGCAGGATAAAACATCCATGCAAGTGGATATACAAGGGAAGATTTGGTCAATGAAGGGAAGGGTGTACTCTAACATCGGTCAGCGTACTGTATCAAGGCACTATTGACTTTGGAACTTGACCATAATGTGGGGCAGCTCTCTAGTGTGCTTGTACATAAGGGGGTGTACATAGTTTGCACAGCCAGTTTTGGGTTGTGTTCCCTGGCTTGCCCAGGTATGTGTATGTTTGTCTGTCTGTTCTACTGAAAATGAATAAAGGTGTTTTTAAAAAAAAAAAAAAGCCATCCATCCTGGAAGCTGGCTTTCTAGCCCCCTCCCTGTTCATGTTTTTGACATGAACAAAAAATTTTACTACTACTGCTCCTTACTACTATGGAGAGCTGCTACCTGGCCCTCGTAGACCTGTGACAGCGGATGTGGGTGAGGGAGAGTGTGGACTGGAGGTGGGTGGGTCGCCCAGTGGAGGTCTTATCTCAGGATACCCCACAGAGAGCTCGACTTCCAATGGAGCTTCCTGTATTCCACCACTGGGTGGTGCTTGTCTCCCTCCCAAAGGTCTGTTTCCTCAGAGAGCCAAGGTTGGTATCACACTAGGGTAGCTAGGTTGGTCACCACCACCACAGTTCGAAAGGAAGTGGCCTAGTAGAGTTGCTGGGTCTGAGTTTAATGGAGATAGGAAATTTATTTTTACATAGTTAACTGCCCCTCTATCTTCTTTTCCATGCTAGTTATGCATCCTGATATGTTTTGATCAATTTTTGATAAATAATCTAGCTTTGGGGTGCTCTCGTATGTATATTAGAGTTTGTCTCTCCTCACCAGCTATGGCTTCTCCTTTTCATATTTCTAAGACATTCTGTGACAATAATGCCATTCTATGCTGTTCATCTGAATGGTCTGTAATGGTGGTGTTGATGTCATAGAATGTGTAGGTAGCATGAAAAGAGAGAGCATCACCTGCTGAGGAAACAGGGATTCAGGGCAGTTACAAATGCAACAAAATTATACTATTAAGTCAACAAAAAAGGTCAAAAAGATATCTGAAGGCCGGCCCAGTGGTGTGGAGGGTTGGAGGCATCCATGCCTTGCCTGCCGGAGACCCATGTTACTTGATGCGGTGGGCCTCTGGGGTTGGCCAGGAAGGGAAGGATCAAGCACCCGAAGGACTGCTCTTGTCTCCTGAGGAGGGAGGGTTGGCGCTTCCACCAAGCGACTGCCCCCAATTGGAGGCCCATGGGTAGTGCGGGACTGTTGAGTGCCAAGGAACGCAGGGTGCTACGGGACTTCCGTGGACATGCATGCACCTCCACGTACACACATCCTGCGTGTGCACCCCAGCAACAGAAACAGGAGAAAATGGTGGATAACACCCCTGACTGCAGATGACAACTGACCCTCTGCAGACTCTGCATCCGGCGACTGGGCAGAAACTTTGAAAAGGTAAGTCCCGGTGATACCGGGGTGCGGGGGCTGGGGGGGTTGGTCAGAAGGTGGCAGTCAGTGGCAGCAAGGTGATAAAAGTGCATATAAAAAAACAAAAACATATCTAAATAGCCGACCTGGTGGCACAGTGAGCTGAGGTATTTAATGCCTTACCTCTCCTATGCCAGCAACCCGAGTTCGGGAAAAACTCAGGCCACTGGGGGTGGGGGGGGGGCTGGGAGCAGGACTGAGTGATTGTCAGGTAGCTCTTCTCTCCCTGATTGGGGAGGATGGTCTTCCTGGTGCTTGGCTGCCACCGATTGGAGGCTCGGTAGTTGTGCCGCACAGATGTGGGGCCAGATGCTAGGCCAGGGTGGGTGAAATGGGGCCACCAGTTCTGGCACGCATACGTGCTTCCATGAGCATGTGTGACCGAGTTTACTGAGGCCCTGGGGAGAATTAAGGGAGGAAAAAGCAGAGGAAAAATGTTGGGCATGGCAAGGGCTTATGGTGCCCTTGCCACACTTCCATCCGCCATGTCACCAGGATGGCCTCAGCGAGTAAACTGCATAACGTGCTTGGGGGGAACAAACCTCCCTCTCCCGACCCTGCCATGGAGGAGGGGTAATCCATGGGGATGCACTTGCCACTGGGGTCCTGGGGAGGCGTTGGATGGTGGGTGGCAGCCAGCATAAGAAAACCTCCCTTGCCGTGGCCCCAGGGGCCAAAAACATAATATGGGGAAAAAAAAAAATTGAATAATGAGTAGACACTAAAGGGACAATTGGTGGGCATCTAGAGCCGTAAAAATTGTTTCCTAGCACCTTTAACTGACTCCCCACTCGTTTGCTGACAGCAAGCTTCTTGTTTCAGTGCTCCATGACGAGAATGGGGGTTCTCTCCTCTCATGCCATATAACCATAGTGTTATTTGGGTGTAAAGTGTAAACTGAAGTCAGAATTGACCCTTCTCTCCAGTAAACAGGTGCGTTGTATTGTTACTTGTGCCACTGGTGAAAATCTCCCAGTCACAATTGGCCTGGCTTGCCACACATGGGATAGGTTGCATTGAGCTGAAAGGGGGAAGGGGGTGTTAGTAGTGAAGGTTTTGTGTCCGTAAGAATTTTAATTTAAATAATAGTCAAGCAGTTCAAAGCATCAGTGCAGCCTTAGCACTACTACCCGTGAAGCAAGCGAACCCGGTTCAGTAGTGAGCCCTGGTCGTCAGGGCTGGTCAGGGGGAGACAGATCGGGTTTCCCAGATAACATTCTGTGATGAGGGATTCAGCTGCTGCTCTAACAGCACCGCTTGGGTCAACACAGGTAGAAATGTGAGTGGCATTGAACACTGAAGTGGAAGGGAGGACATCAGCCAGTGCCACGCAGCATGGTTGCGTTCGTGCACATGTCCAGACTCTCAAACCGACATCCTGGGAATGGAAGGAAAAAGGAAGCCAGCCCCAGCTGCAGCCGAATGACCCTCCCTGGCAGGTATGCAGGCCCCACACTGCCGACCTGTGCATCCTGCCTGCTGTGTGGGATAAGCCACAGGGAATGGAGACACAGGGAGTAAGTGAGGGAGAAGGTGGGTTACAGGGCTGGTGCAGTGGGGGGGACCATGGGGGCAGGTTGGAGTAAAAGGGGGGCAAAAAAAAAAAAAGCTACACATCTGACAGGATATGCCAAAAAAGACTCTAGTAGACAAAAACTAAACCGAAGTGTGAGACAGGTAAGCAATAAGACACGACTGGGTGTGCATGGAACAGATTTTACCGCACGCCCTGGGGCGTAGTGAGGCACATGGCCACAGGCTGGGTGCCTTCAGCCCTTGGAAGTGCAGTTAAAATGTTCTATGCACACCCCTGGAGTATCTTAATGCCCTTATAAAATAGGTTACATTTGTTAAAAGCATTATTAAAATTAGATAAATAGATTTATCTATGGAAAAAAAGGCTGTCATTTGATGAATTTATAATAAAACAGTCCTTCTGCCTGGTTTGCTATTGGACTGCATAAGTTTAATTTATCAGGAGAGCTGTCCGATCTGCCCCTCCGCATTGACATCTCACAGTTTAGAAAATAAAAACACTTGCTTCTGGTTTTTATTTGCTTAGTGAAGGGGCAGGGCAACGCAGAAGTGCAGCCACTGCTAAATGCCCTGTCTCTCTCTCTCTCTCTCTCTATCCATGTAACCTCGGTCTTCTGATACATTAAAACTTAAACAGCAAAGGAGCATCACTCAAAAGAACAAAAATACTTGTTTTCCCACCTTTTCTCTCTTTGTTTATAAGGTATTATTGCCTACTTTCTTCATCCTGTTTTCCTTTTTCTTGGGTTTTCCCCACATTTAACATATAGAAGGTTTATTATGGAATGTTTACCATGGAATACAGGGATTCAAAATTCTGCTCAGTTCCACTGGCAGAATGTTCCTCCCCTAACATACTGTACATACACACTACAAAGGCCTCTTCTAGAGCCATATATTAAATTATCTCACTGTCAGGGCAAGCAGAAGAGATTTCTCTGATGAGCAGGTAAAGATAGAAGGGGGATTTTTCATTGTCAGCGAAGAAGCCGTTGTAATGAAAACTATAAACAATACTTAATGCTTCTGATTTGTTTATGTGTGTAAGGAGAGTGTGATGATCAGGGAAACAACGTTTAATTGATTTATTTTTTATTTATGGTAGTTTTATTTTTAGGGCCCGGTTGAAGGTTTTTACAGAGTAATGATGGCATTTCAAACTTGTGTATTCTAATGGCACAGTGATTTTGTTTGTGATCGTGCTTTTAGAAACTTGTTATTACCTGTGCATGAAACAGAGTTCATGCACAGGTAATAACCAACCAGAAAGCAGGATTGACTCTTCCCATTTTATAATAGTATAGTAATTGATTACAACAATATCGGTTCAACATCTTGTTTTTAGTTCTGTGGTTTGGATGTAAACAGTACTGTGGACTATTTCTGTACACCTTGCTGCTTGTAACCTGTCTGACCATAGCACAGTATGTCAGACAGGTTCCTTTAAACATACAGGAAAAAACAGTTTTGATGGTCGAGGCAGATCCTTGGCTTTTCACTTATGTTGTCAGATATATTTTTTGGTCAGATTTTGTATGCTTGAGATTAGCTGCTGCACAGTGGAGGAGCACCAAGCACGATGCAAGCCAGTCGAGCCGTGGCTGAGAAGGTTCAGAAAAAAATTCCCAGAACCAGCAGTCGCTTTGCAGTTGAACAGCAGTCTAGTGAGCACTAGTTGGGTGCCCGAGCATGTACCCTCCGGGACCCTGGCTGGGGCTGCCCCTTTGCCACTGGAACAGGCAGCGCAGAAGTAGCAGTGACAGGGTTGAATAAGACCCTGTCCCATTTGCTACGCAGAAAGAGTTAAACGCAAGGATCTGTTCTGTCCTCTCCTTTTCTGTCACTTGTCTGTCTGGTTGACCAACCAAATCTTCTCATGAGACCTAGGAATTGATCACTCTGACGGTCTTGCGATTCTCTGCCTCTCGCTATCTCTCTGCCTTCACTCGCTGTTTCTGTCGTTTCTTTCCTCTTACGTATTTGCGTTTATAAAAATATATGCAAATTTTTGTGTGAAACCGTAAGTGATAATAGGATCCCTTAGTTTGAAACTGTATATAATTTATACTGTTGAAATGATTGCAAAAACTGTTTGGAATTTAGGGGATTAACCTTGACATGCAGCACAAACTGTTTTACAGAGTTGTCAACAAGAGGTCAGTTCTGGGACATCATGTTCTATGTTGTTGCACCTGCAAGGAAAAAAAACTTAGTTCTGGTCTCTTAATGAGCTCCGGAGGCAGAAATAAGAGCAGCAATGCTTTTGCTAGAGTGAGAGAGAGAGACTGAAATTTGGAATTAGAGATACCCTCAGAAAAGGACTTTATTTTCCGTGTTTGTGCTGCCTTTGTAAATAGTTACACTGAACAAATTTTTTTTTTTTTTTTTTTACTGTTATTGAAAAAAATAAAATGCTACTTGCGAATTTTATACCTGCTCCTGGTTTTTCTATGCTTCCTGACCTGTGCCTTGACGACAGTAGCCAGTAAAGCAGTCTTTATCTGTTGGAGTCTTCCTGACCTTCGGACCCGACAACCCAAACGACTGAAGTGGCAGCTGCTGGGACATGGCTTTTACAGGCTCAGAGTCAGCTCTTAGGAGTCAGCAGCAACAGGCAAATGAGAAAGTAATTATTGAGGAGGAAAAGTGGTGGGGGCAGGGTCCAGCAGTACAGCAAAGGCTTTTGGAGGTGGAAGCATGGTTGATAACCGGGATAGTCAGGGTCAGACCCCCAAGTATACCTATAATGCCTTGTGACAGGTGGTGGAATCAGGTGTGTGTGTGTGTGTGTGTGTGTGTGTGTGTGTGTGTGTGTGTGTGTGTGTGTGTCATGGCAGCAGTATTCAGATCTGCCTCCACCATGATGACCTTTAGGTCCAGAGGTTTGTTTCCTTGAGTTCTTGTGCTTGCACACTATTTGTTCCTACTCTGCCTGATGCCCCCCTCTGTTCCCTTTTGCCCTGTTTCCTTCCCCCTCTCTTATTTACAGCTCTTATTCCCAGCCCCTTTATTTACTACCACACTGCTTTTTTTGTTTATTTTCCACCCTTGGGGATTTCCCTCCCCTCTGATCCTCCTCCTTTTTCTCTGCTTCAGTCTCAGGTGAGTGGGCAGTTTATGCCTCCTTTTTTCTTCTTTCCCCCACACAGCTAGTTTAAATGTTCATCAGCGTAATATTTAAACTGTCACTGAGACTCAATCCCCCAAACGGATGCAGGCCATCACCCCTGTGCAGGCCCAGATCTCTCCATATTGGTCCCCAGTGTAGCCAAACCCCTCTCATCTGCAGAATTTCTTCAACCATAAGTTGAAGCTTGTGGTGTGGATAACCCTGTGCTCCCCACAGTCATAGACAGGCAACACCTTGACAAAAGCCAGTGAGCACACTACTTGCCTAAGATCCCTCCCTAGCTCCCTAAAATCCCTTGCACAATCCCAACCCTGTCCCTATCCAAGTAATTTGTCCTGATGTGGACAATAACATCCAGCTCCCCTCCTGTCCTACTGCCCTAGTGATCCTTAAGATCCGCTTTCCACCACTCTGAGCTGTAGTGCCAGGTAGGCACATCACCCCTGTCTTTTCCCCTCTGTCTTTTCCAAATTGTACCCCCCCCCCAACCAAATGAGTCCTCCACCAGAAGTTGATTCCTCCTCTGCTGGGAGTCTCTACCTCCCATCTTGGGTCCTCCCCTTCGGAAGACCCCCACATCTTCCTTGGCCATAACTATGGGTGCCTGCTCTTGGCAGTCCCTTCCCAGCAGAGTGACAAATGAGTTCTGTGATGGCACAGGCTGAGGAGCAGCCCTCACCCTGCTGGAGTCCACCACAATCCATCTGGCCCTACTTCTCTTAGACATCCTTTAGGGCATCGATGGTAGACTCGGTTGGCCCCGAGTAGGGGAAGAGAGCTCCCGAATCCTAGCCAACTTGGCCCATATTCCAGCAGCCTCCTCTCTCAACCCAGAGAGGTGCATGCAGATGAGGCAGCACCTCAGTTTCCAGAAGGTCTGTCTGAAAACTGCATCTCCACATCCACTGCACTGCACCACTCCCAAAATTCCCATTTCTTCCACTCTCTACTTTTCACTGGAATTTACTTTGTACCCTTACCTTAGATAGGGTGTTTCTAGTTGTCACCTTTCTTGCTTTACTTAATCCCTTTGTACCTTTACCCTAGATAGGGTGTTTCTAGTGTTCCGGTTTTTTGCTTTACTGTAATCTTTGTCCCCTTATTCTAGATAGGATGTTTCCTCTTTTTCTGTTAAACATGTAATATTATTTGTACAGCCTGTTTCCTCCTTTCCGTTACCCTCTTACCTTCTTTCAGTACTCTCTTGCTCAGGCATTAACAAGTAAACATGTACTTTACCTTACCTTAGTAGACTGGCAGAGTTCCCTGTGTGCCTGTCATCAACTGCAGATGTCTGCTGATGCCTAGAACTCCAGTCCTGTTCCACTCCTGTGCTGTTTCTGTAACTTGCTGACACGAACGTGAATGGGACGCATTAGGAGGGAGTCCTTTTATGGTGCTGTTGAGATTGGAGCTCTCTAAATCATGACTTATAGTCAAAACAGTGATGCCCTTAATAAGTGGCGCACTCACACAGTGGGGCACTTACTCATTCTGCAAATAAATTTACACCAGTGATGTTTAATTATACATAGCAGACCTGTGAATTTTAATTCCATACCTCTGGACGGGATAATGGTTTTCTAAACTTGTTTGTGCATTTGTAGAGCTGGCTGCTCCATTCGGCGCATCGTCCTTGACACAAGGGCATCCCGTTGTTTGTACTTGTAGTATATCACACACACGCACGCCGGCTTGTGTGCTGTTTTAACATTTTTTTTTTTAATCCACAAAAGTCTTTCCCCTCAGCAGTTTTCCTGCCCCAGCCTGGCTCAAGTGCCAGCACATTTTATTTAATTATGCCAGAATGGGGTGGCAGTATAGCCTAGAAGTTAGAGTAACAAGCTGTGAATGAGCTTGTGAATGGTACATCCAGCACACCTGGGTTTGATTCCCACAACCTCCACTTGTGTACTGTGTGACTCTGAGCAAGTCACTTAACCCCCAACCCCGTGCTCCCAGGTCGCCCCTGAAAACAGGCACTTGTGCCTAGTGGGCCTTACCCGGTTACCAAAGACTAATATAAAAAATAAATACAAATAAAGAATGCACTGGTCCATTGGTTGCCCCTCACATTGCCAGGGACTTGGTGGCCTGAATGTGTGGTACTACAAAGGCTATGGTACATCAGGAATGGCAGTGAATACAACGGAATAGAACAGAAGGAGAGAAATAAAATAGTGAGAGAACAGCTAGCTAGGTACAGCAGGAGGGACTTGCCTTAGCCTTGTAGGGTCCCTCACTTTGTCCAGGCCTGTCTGGCAAAGTGTGTGCAGTCCTCCTTTGTCAGCTGGAAGAAGTTCGGTCAATTAGTGTGGCAAGTCCTGGGGCAGCGGCTGAAGAAGTGCAGTTGATGGAGGAGCTGAATCGGCAGTCCAAAGTTACCATAGTCACTCTGTTTGTTATGTTGTTGTTTAATAATATGTCCCCTTGCCATCAGCATGGAGTGAAAGAACCATCGGCCGTAGTGATGAGAGAGTGAGAGACGGCATACGGGCAGACTTGCAGCAAGAGGTCGGGTTCCATCTAAGTGCAATCCCTTACCTGCCCAGTGAGAGAGAGCAATCAGGTCAGGGCGGTAAGTTGTGGCAACACCAGAGGGCAGGCACGAGTGTTTTTTTGCTACATAAAGTTTAAAACTTCATGCCTCACACTCTGCTTGTTTTCAGCTGTAAATCTGCAGTTAGAACGCTAGAGGGAGCATGACTACAGTGCAGCGCTTAAACTGTAACATTATATAGTTCTGTCACCATGGCAAAATCTTAAGGCTGAGATGATGCCAGTTTGTATATCAGCGCTATTACATTCTCTAAAAGCATAATTACAATAGTGAGTATTTGTTCCTGCTCCAGTCTTGGTAATATTCACGGCATTGGAGAAGGTAATATACAAACTTACAGAAATAGAATAAAAATAGGACCTTAAAGCAGCAGTGCAACATAATCGGGAAATAATTATCAAAATTCCTTTTTTGGTTGTAAGCATGCAGCCATAGATGAGGTTTCCATATCTGTAAATATTTTTGTCTAGCAATCTTTAGTATTTTTAGGTATGTAAAATGTATTTCAATTGTTGTGGCACCACAATAAATATGGCGGCTGCCTAATTTTCAGCTACACTCCTCCTTCACGTTGCATCACGTCTTTTGGTTACTGTAGTAGGACCCTGTGCTGAACATTCCCGATGTCCCTGTGTAGCACTGCCAGTCATACACATGTGCAGTTGGCAGCAGAGGGGGTTCCAGTTCAACTTGGCCGGTTGCAGAAATGTAAACCAAACAAAAGATAATTGAGCAAATTATGGGATGATAGTACAGTGCTGGCGGGAAAGAGTACCAGGTAAATGTTCAGCAGAGCACATGGCATAAACTGTCGAAAAAGTGCTTTTTTTTTTTTTTTTACATTGCACTGCTGCTTGAAGTCCATCACGGTCATTACCTGAGAAACTCTGTGGACATGACCATTTTTCCTCTTCTTATTTAATCATAATTTATGTATTATTTGAGAGTATCATTAAGATATACAGTAAGCAAAATAGTGAAAAGGTTTCCTTGTTATTAATATTTTTTCTGTAGTTCACTAAAGAAGACAAGCCAATATGAATTCTTCAGAGCAAGAGGATACTGATCCACGAATATTGTCTTTAGCTGCAGAAATTGCAGAAAACCCAGATCTGAATGTTCCTTCCATTCTGTTGAAGCTGAAACGTAAGTGCTCTTATTGACATGAAACAGAAATTGCTTAAAAAGTTTAATACATTTCCCTGCCCAAGTCTGAGTCAAGTCATTCATTTCCGTGTCACTGCATGCTGCCTCTCTGTTACTCATAACTGCTGGGTAATTATGTCATCCTACTAGGGACGTGGATAGCATAGATCTAAGAGAACTAGAATTTTTATTTATTTATTAAAATAATCAGTTTTACAACCTTTGAGTTAGAGACTAGTTTACAAAGGTACCTCGTCTCGGGGGGGGGGGACAACAATTAAGTGAAGTTTAGACAGAGGTTACATACAGGTGAGATACATACATACAGGTGAGTTACACACATCGTTAAATAAACACAGTTGTTACACTTATTCATAAAGAGTCATACTCAGACCTAGAAACCAGAATGACAGCAACATGAATACTGATACGTATACTTCACCATATCGGAATTAAAAAGAACAGGCATGTGATACAACATGATGCGGTGCAGCTTAGGAGTGGGTCCAAAAGTGGTAAACTGATTATGAAATTAGGGGGATAGGCGACACAGGGTGGTGATAAACAGAGTTCACTCCGAGAAAGGAAGGGTGGCCAGCAGCGTACCTCAGGGATCAGTGCTGGGACTGGTCCTCTTTAATGTCTCTGTAAGTGACACTGTAGAGGAGCTGGAAGGGAAGGTCTGCCTCTTTGCGGATGACACCAAAATTTGTAGTAGGGTGGGCACTTCAGGGGGGTGAAAGGGATGAGCAGAGGCCTGAGAAAACTAGAGGAGTAGTCAAGGGTATAGCAGCTGGGTTTTTAACACGAAAAAGTGTAAAATAATGCACTTAGGACACAGAATCCTAGGGGCAGAGTACAAAATGGGTGGAATGTCTGATACTGATGACCAGGGCCCCTACTTTTCTGCGGCACAGTGGGACCAAGTTCTGCTGCAAGACTACCATTTGGTGCAGAACTTCTGCGGCGGTGGTTTGTAATTTCTGCGGAAGTTCACGGCACTAACAAACTACCACATCACAGTGTCAGCTTGTCATCCTGACTTCACTTTCATGGCAGTGGTTATAGCAATCAGGATGGTGGAAAGCACAGTAACACTAGTTCAAAAAATAACAGACTTATAAAAATAATTTTATGCCTAAAAAAGCAAAACAGATGTCTCTCCTTTAAGGTCCTAGCCTGTTGCATAAATGACATATGCAGTGGGGATCTTATGTGATAAATAAGGTATTTCTACATGCATGCCATCTATCCCACTAATGAGGTTTCCACTGTCTATCACTTATATATTTGTATGTGCTTTCTACACCACTCATGAGGTTCCCACTGTGTATCACTTATATATTTATATGCAATCTGTAACATACATACAAATATGCATATGTATATGTGTGTGTGTGTGTGTGTGTGTGTGTGTGTGTGTAAGAGAGATACTATATGTGTGCGTGTGTGTGTGTGTGTGTGTATATGAGTGTGTATATATATATTTTTTTTTTTTATTTCCATGAACTTGCATACTCATTCATACAGGTCCCATTGGAAATGGAACAGAGGAGTTACTGCAAAACTCATTTTTCATGTCAACCTGCTTTCCCTGACACACTGCGTAACACCATCAGGCCATGACATGCATGTGAACCAACTGTGAGATAGAGCTCTCCGGCCCATCACAATGTGTCCACCATGTGACAGAACACTGCACCATACCTTCCCAGGCTCCGAGCAGTGATGTGTTCCACCAATCCTTGTGCTGCCCAGCCAGCTCCCAGAGCTAATCTCTGAACCTGAGTTGCCGGCACGGAAACACAGCATGCTACCCTCTGGCCCAACAGCTGACCCTGCACACAACATTTCTGAATAACTTTTAGGTGATTCTATCAACCAGTGGCAACATGTAATCAATAACCATGGCAAAAATGCGTACAGTGCAATTATTTATTTAACAGGTCTGTTCTTTCAACAGGTCTACACATTATTATATTTCAGTTTTCTGGGCATAATTACTTTATTTTTCTTAAAAATTTAGACAGTTAAATTCATTTTACCAGTTGTTTATTTCAGATAACGCTTTTATACCTTAAAGGTACAAATAGATTTGTACAAAGTGAGGTATGGACTTAAAAGGTCTGTGCTATCGACAAGGTTTTGCATAAGTTGGCCCTAGTGCAACAATGTAAGACTGAAAATTGTATTAGGCTGTAGTCAGGTTGAGCAAATATCACCATGCATTATGTGCTGTGCCACCGTCTCTGGCAGTGGGAGCTGTGGTAGATAAGTGACTGTTCATTTCTGTTGCAGAATGCAGCCATTTCATTAGCTAATGTATGATGTTATAGCAATGATAACATCACATTCTGAACATATAGGGGGTTTTTGATATAAAAAGAGGGGAAGGGATCCAGATTCTATATATCAACAGAAATATTAATAAAAAATCACCAAGAAGAGTGAATTCTGCGGCACTGCAGAAGTTCTGCGGTAGATTGCAAGTTCTGCGCAAAATTCTGCAGCCGCAGAATTCTAGGGGCCTTGCTGATGACTCCCAAGCAGGAAAGAGACCTGGAGGTAATCATATCTGATGACCTAAAGTGGTCAGGTAGTGGGACAAGGCAGTCGAGAGGACTAGTGGGATAATGGGGTGCATAGTGAGGAGTATCACCAGCAGAAAGAGGGAGGTGGTGTTGCCTCTGTATAGGTCGCTGGTAAGACCCTATGTAGAGCATTGTGTCTAGTTCTGGAGACCACTGCTCAGGAAGACCATAGACAAAGTGGAGGCCAGGGCCAAAATAAGGCAACCTGGGGCCCTAGGCCCAAGATAAATCTGGCCCCCCCTCCCCTCGCTGCGACCATGCCCCTTCACCACAAAGGGACTCTCTAACAAACTCTTAAGGAACCTTGGGAATTCATTTACATACAGACTGTATCCCAACTTAGGACAGAGTTTGTATGTAAAGAGCTACAGGCAACAATGTACAAATCAAAATTCCTGCCCTTCTTTTCTCCTTTTAGGAGGCAATATAGAATAGTGGTTAAGGGCACCGAACTGCAAACCTGGAGACATGGGCGTGAATCCCATCAGTCCCCACTTGTATATTGTGTAACCATGAGCAATTCACTTAACTAACTAGTGCTTCCAGGTCGTACCTGGAAACAAGCTCCGGCTTAGTGTGCCTTTCCTGGTTAAACAGTTTCCCCTTTTCTTTTCTCAAAATCATATTAGCGACAGTGCAACACCATTCTCTCCTTTCCCTTTTCTCCAAGTGTCACAAACTGTTTAATTTCTGTCTGATAAGCTACAGTGCACCCTCGATTATCCACCCACTTTCGTATAAGCAAAATGGGGCAGATAATCAAGGGCTCTGGATATTTATTTATTTAGTTTTTGTTGACCGGGTAAGTGCACTAGACAAATCCTACCTATTTTCAGGCACGACCCGGGGGAGGGGGATACAGATGAATTCCAACTGACTTTGAACCAGATTAAGCTGTTGGTGGTATTTTTTTTTTTAGTGAATGAGAGAAATTTGGCCAGGACACTGGGGAAATTCTCCTACTCTGTGTGGGGGTGCTGTTGGACCATGGATTCGTTCGTGGGACCCAGTCATTCTGCTGGTGTACCTGCAGGAGAGCAGAGCTCCGCTCCTGCAAGTCCAGCCTTGGAGCCTGAAGTACTGAGGACGTCTGACCATTTTGTTGATATGTTTGTGGATCTTGCTGTCCCAGATGAATCTTTACCTGCTCAGTCTGCCTCTTCATCCTCAGATTTTTTGCCTGCAGATGAACTTTGGTTGAAGTCCCTCCTTGCTGCACATCGGGACCAGGTGCTCGCTGTTGTTGATGCTGTTAGCCCTCTTGTGTCAGCCTCTCCTGGGGCACGGACTCTGTCTCCAGAACTTGGGGATGTGAAGGCTCTTCCTGCTTTCATTACGGATGCGGTACCTCCGGGCTCCTTGGAGGTGCAGGGTTGGCAACAATCTTCTGTTGCACCGGTCCTACCAGTGTTGCACCATGCTCAGTTGGAGTTTTCGTTTCCTGCAAATCGAGCAGTGTCTTCTCTGCCTTTGAACTCGGTGGTGACTTTGCCTGGTGAACTTGTGAGTACTATGCATCCTAGACTGGGTGTTTCACCTAATGCGCAGACTGTCTTGCCTGTTTTGCCTCCTCCCGCTCTGTTGCCTTGTTCTAGCCCACTACCTGTCTCTCTCTTTGGAGGCCTCCCTGTGGAATGCGGGTTGGAAACCAGGTGTTTCAGGGCATTGGATACCTGACCCTGCCCATAGCCCGATACCTGATTGTGGTGGACAACAGTCCCCCTTGATAGATATGCCTCCACCTTTGCCTGGTAGCCCGGATTTGGATTTGCGTGCTGAGGATGTTCAGCGTCCTGCATTGGATACTACTCTGCTGGCTGAAGTTCCTTCTTTACCTCCCTCCTCTTTGGGTGATGAAGGCCCTAACTCTAGGGGACCAGCGTGGGGTGACAGAATGGACATGGATGTTCCGCTCCTTGACCCTCCTCCAGGCCCTTCTCCTGATCCTGGGGACAAAGCTAAATCTACTTGGGAAGAATTTCGTAGAAGGGATACGTTTAGGAACTCCACCACTCCTCTTCAATGACGGAGTGCGGTCTGCCTTCAGTATATTGGGGGTCTTGATGTAGCTCCAGACCATCTCTATGTGGGAAAGTCACTTTTGAAAGGATCTTGTTTTTTTTTTTTAGAAACGAAATATTTGCGTTGATTCATGTATCTGGTTCTTCCTTATATGACATTAGTTTTCAAAGCCCTAGGGGATTAGATCGATTCTGGACAAAGTATGATACTCTTAAATACACTGAGTTGTGGCTACCTTTTCGGGCTGTCCCACTTACTAGACTGTCTATTAAAAATGTGACCATTTTATTTAGAAATGTGAATGTGGCAGCTAATGATATTACGCATTGTTTAGCTAAACGCTGTGATGTCTTGGGGTTGCCACAGCCTGTATTTGACTCTGAACACTTGTGGACTGGTGGTTGGCGTTATAGGGTGAAACTTAGAAATATGAATGTGGGTCCCATACACTTGCCTAGTAGTTTGTTTTTAGGTAGGGAATGGAGGCATTGCTTCTGTGTTGGGTAGCCTCATACCTGTTTTAAATGTGACTCCCCTTCCCATCTCAGTGCTGCCTGTGATAGATTACGATGTTCCCTTTGTTTATCTTTTGGCCATGCTAGTGAAGATTGTACTTCTGAACTAAAGTGTAGCCTGTGTGAAGACCTAGGTCATGGTTTTAGATCCTGTCCTTGGGTTTCCCATAACAGGGAAGATGGCCCGGATCAGGATGTGATCCTTCTCAATGCCCAGAAAAAGGATATTGCTATGGCGCAGTCCCTTTCTTCGCATGTTACAGTAGTCACTGGTCCCCGTTTATGCCCTGATATTGCGGTGCCTGCTTCCCAGTCAGTGGTTTCAATATCTGAACCTTCCTCTGAGCCTCCTTTACAGGAAGTTCCACGACCGGTTGTACAGGACCCTTCTTCACCCCCTCCCCTCTTTCTATTGTTTCTCGGTTCCTGCTGAACCTGTGTTTGTCCCTGACAATCCTCTGGATAATATATTATGCCCCACCTGAGCCTAGTGTTCAGGCAAAGCAACGGGCCCAAAAACAGACTATAAGTAGGGCCAAATTGGCTAAAGCGTCTTCTCCTGGTGGCTCTGTTCCTTTAAGTAATAAATTTGAGGTCCTGTCCCATCACACTCAGTCTTCCGATATGGAAGCTGATTCTGACACCTCCACACAACCTATGGTGTCCTCTGATTCTGAGAATGATAAATCAAAGGAGTTGCCTATGGATACTCGACCTTCGCGGTCGGGGTGAGACCCCAGAGAAGTACTAGAAAGGGAAGGGTTACTTGATGTTGACTTATTTTTATTTTGACCCTTTATCTGATTCTCTTTCATGACCATGGCATTTTATGTCACTGTAGCCACCCTCAATGTAAACAGTGTGAAAAATGCTCGTAGGCGCCTGATTACTTTTCAACTTTTGAGTGATTTGGCGTGTAATATTTGCCTTATTCAGGATACCCATCTCAATACCCTTTCTTTGGTTAATACGGCCAAACGGCTTTGGCGATGGGGTCCTTCTTTTTTTTCTTTGGGATTAGACACATAGTGGTGTTGGGGTGTTGTTTAGGGGTGATGGATTTCATGTTACCAAGTTGGTTAAACTGCTTATGGGACGGGCCTTAATATTGGATTTTACTTATTTACATTACACTTGGAGATTAATTGTGATTTATGCACCAGTTACGAAGAAAGGTCGAGTGGATCACTTCCGTGAGGTGTAGCCTGTTTTGTTCACGTCACGCTTTCTCATATGGGGTAGTGACTTTAATTGTGTAGTGCATAAATCAGATCGGGGGGCTCGGACTGATAAGGATTTCTGTGATACACATTCTCTCAATCACATTATTGACCAGGGTTATTTACAGGATGTTGATAGGGTTTGTCATCCTACTGGTGGACACACTTTTTTTTTAAGGGCTCCTTGTCCACTAGGATTGATTTTCTTTTTGTTTCTGCAGCTTTAAGGGTGACTAAGGCTCAAACCATTCCAGTGGAGATTTCAGACCATAATGTGGTAACTGCCATGTTAGGGGTAGGCCCTCGTGCTAAACGGGGGCAGGGATATTGGAAACTGAATTCTTTACTGCTACTTGATGACAGGTTTTTGGCCCAAGTTCATGATTTGTTGAAAGCTTGTATGTCACTATCTGGACTTTCCGAAGATTTGTTAGATTGGTGGCTACTCACTAAATCTGAAATCTCTACTTTGGCTAGGAGGATGTTTAAATATGCTGCAGTGACCAAATATAAGAGATACAGTATTAGTCTTTACGTATGCAGTTGGAAACTTTGTATTCAGCTATACACTCACAAGGCTTCTCTTTGACTGCACAGGTACAGAATGTAAAAAAAGAAATGGCTGCACTACAGTATACTAGAGCTACTTCCCTGTTACATGAACATAGGGTTTGTTCTGTTAATAGATCTGCTTTGGGGGATGTTTTGGATTGTAGTCATAGGCGTTCTGCGGATCGCCTTCTGACTGAAGTTGTAGATACTGCTGGTAATAGTTACACTGCATTTCAGGATATCTTGCGAGCAGTCTCCTCGCATTTTTCAGACTTATATGATGCATCTCCAGTGGATAGTGCTGGTGTAGAACAATTCCTTTCCTCTCTCCATATTTCCCCTTGTTCTGATATACTGTTACAGGCTTTAGTTGCTCCGATTAGTGTTGATGAGGTTCAAAGGGAAATTTCCTGTTTAAAGAATAACACAGCGCCTGGTATTGATGGCTTGCCTGCAGAATTTTATAAAACCTGTAGTCCTTTGGTTTGTGATGTGCTCACAGTAGTGTTTAATTGGGTTTTGCAACATCACACTCTCGATTTCCATTTTTGTACTTCAATTCAGATTTTGTTATATAAGAAAGGTGATTAGAACTTTACTTTCCAATTGGAGGCCTTTAAGTCTCCTTACTACGGATTTTAAGATTTTTATGAAAATATTGAATACCAAATTGTTGTCCATAGCTCCACACTCGATTTCCCTACACCAATCCTGTTCAGTACCGGGCAGATCTATCTATAATAATCTCCTTTTGTTTCGGGAACTAACAGAGCTTGGTAAAGTTGATGTTATAAAGGGTTTTCTTCTGTCCATGGATCAACAAAGGGCCTTTGATCAGGTCCCGCATAGTTATTTGTTTCAGGTTTTACGAATCTATGGAGTTCCTGACCGCTTTATAACCTGGATTGCTTTGCTTTATAGTCATGCTTATGCTATGCCCTTGGTAAATGGTTATTTGGGTTCCTATATCCCTATTCGTCAGGGGGTGAGACAAGGCTGCCCCCTGAGTCCTTTGCTTTATGTTTTTAGTCCGGATCCGCTTTGACGTACAATTGCCCAAGATGTGCGGATTCTTGGTATTGCTTCCCCTCATAGTACCCTAGAGGCCAAAATTACAGCTTATGTCAGACCTGTGATACCGAAACTTAATAGATGGAAGTTATTTCCGGCCCATGTGTATTGCAAATCGCGCAAATATATTTATGATGTCCTACAATCTAAAGCACATTCCATAGTCCCCGTTTTTAAGGATGTACCGGATGGTCATGTTGATAACCTCCTTAAAAGTTTGGTAGATAAACAGATTCCACCTAGATTATGGGATGTTTTATGGCTTAGTTGTCATGGGCGACTTGATGTTAGGGGGACTTTAAAGCATAAAATGGTTACTGAACGTACTTGTCCGAGGGATACTTGCATTAATCAAGAGGAAACAATGTCCACTTTTTTTGTTTCTTGCCCCTTTGTGCAAGACTTCTGGACGATCCTTTCTGCCCGTTGGAACCAGCCTTTCTGGCATGCTGTTACATATCTGGAAGTTGTGGGAGGTTTTTTGCTACATTCTACTTTGTTGGATGCAGGTGTAGTACGATTGCTGTTCGCTATGTTCAAGTTTCATTTATGGCAAGTCAGATGTCACCTTACTCTACGACAGTTATACCACTCACCACTTGAAGTTCTTCAACATATTGAACATGATTTGTTGTTACAATGTGATTCTGAATGCAAATGTTTGTCCAAAACTGTCTGGCCTATGAGGTGGAAAGAGGTTCCTTTTTTGAAAGCCAAAATAGGTTGAATCATTCTGCTTAAGAGAATTGAGTCTTGCTGATATTTTCTTTGTTTTTTTTTTATTTTCCATGAAATGTATTACTGTTGTTCTGATTTATTGTTCTGTTTATTAATAAAAACCTTCCCCTACTCTTTTCAATAAGTGCCATGGGATCTTTAACATCCACCTGAACTACCACCAATCCAGGCAGATGGGACCCCTGTTTAACATCTCATCCGAAAGACGGCACCTCAGAAGTGCAGCACCCCTCTCATGCTGCACTACAGTGTCAGTACTGGGATATTAACCCAAATGCCAGATGTGGGAACTGAACCTATAGCCCTCTGATCTCCTGGCCTCAGAGGCAAGTGTGCTACCTACTGAGCCACTGACACTGACAGCCTGATAATAATGGGCAGTGAAATACAGTAGGTAACATTTTGCACAAACAAATGTTTGGCAGATAATTGAGGGATCACTGTACATGCAAGGCTAGTCTCAGCATACATGATTGCCATCTTTCCTGTTTATTTTGTTTATTTGAAAACTGAGAAAGGCATGCTAAGTCAGGGGTCATTTACAGGTGTAACCCAGGGGAAAGGGGATACAATAAATCAAAAACAGCAGTAGAGAAGCATATTAAAGACAGAGTGCAGACAATGAACAATTCAAGAAGATGCAAGTGCAAATAACAGTAAACGGTGAGCCGAAGTTGTTTCTGTGAGCAGCACCAATACACAATTAAAATGACAAAAGCAGGTTGATACAAATAAGTGCAGCAGTTGTTGTGAAATGATCAAACCCAAGGGTGGACCATGGCAGTGGTAAAAGGGAACCAGGGGAAGGTCAGATAGGGATCTGACAGGAGCAGGAGGAGGAGCTTTAGCTGGTGCCCAAGAGAAACAGGGGGGCAGAGATATAGACTTACTTTACTTAATTTACTGCAAGTACAATCTTATTTCCTGATATAGCTCCACCCACAAAACACATAGGGAAGGGGCTAAGTGCTACAGATAGGCTCATAATAACTCATGAACAATTTTTCTCTATGGGCTTCAACCAGTTATTATTTCTCATGATAACCGACTAGTTATTGCGACAAACACATGCTCACTCTAAGTACTGTAAGCGTGGGTAACAAACAAAGACTGAAGCAGCTGCACACTCACAGATCAATTGCGCACCTCACAGTGTAAATGGTGAAACAGTCACTTCTCTAACAGACAATACATCAACTGCTGATCTTCATGTACCAGAAAAAAATCGTTTACTTTCAGTCACCAATCAATAAAGTGCTTCCAAGAAAAAATAAATGACTATGCACTTTGAAACCACTGCACTTCGACTTCTGACACCTCTGTTGCCAAGGGAACCAATTACTGGAAGAAGCACAGGAACAAAGAAGCGTACATGAAAGAAGTGCATGTGAGCACCAAAACAAAACTTTTTCTGAACTGAAAAACTCATGTATCAAACACTTTCATTAGCTTTTTTAAAGGGGCACTGTCAGCTTTGCCCCTCGGTTTTGCCTCAATTTGAAATAATGATTCCACAAGCACATACCCCTACCAATATTAGAGTAAAATGCACCTACATAAGCAAAAAACTCAACTGGTTACCTATTTTCGTAAAAAAAAGCATTACTTCAGTTAAATTTCGGCCCGAAAGCAAACCCGCCCAACCGGAAGAAGATTCCACGCCGAGAACGTGCATGTAGTCGGCGCGTGGTGCCGAAGTGCATTTTTTATGGTCCCCATTAGAACAAATAGATCATTTAGTAGAACTCTGTAATACAAAGTGCTACTGGTATTTAAAACTTAAACCCGAGCACCGGTTCAGCAGAAAAACACTTTCAAACTGTGGCACCGAAATCACGCGCATGTGCAATAGCAGCGGGAGGAAAGATCTCGGCGCATGTGCAGAACGTGCTGCTATTACGCATGCGGCGGATTTCGGTACCAGTTTGAAAGTGTTTTTCTGCACGGTGCTCGGGATTAAATTTTAAACCAGCAGCACTTTGTATTACGAAGTTCTACTAAATGATCTATTTGTTCTAATGGGGACATAAAAATACGCCGGCTGTAGCGCCCGACTACATCACAGCGTTCTCGGCGTGGAATCTTCTTCCGGTGGGGCGAGTTTGCTTTCGGGCCGAAATTTAACTGAAGTAATGCTTTTTTTACGAAAACAGGTAACCAGTTGAGTTTTTTGCTTATGTAGGTGCATTTTAGTCTAATATTGGTAGGGGTATGTGCTTGTGGAATCATTATTTCAAATTGAGGCAAAACCAAGGGGCAAAGCTGACAGTGCCTCTTTAAGTTAACACTCTCAGACAAGGTTGCTTGACACGTTGCAGCTCCAAGCTGATCTTTGCAAACAGTTTTTTTTTTTTTTTTTGACATGTTTCAACTTATGTTGCAATGTAACCTGTTCTCTTGCAGCCTTGAAAAGCTAAATGAAATAAAAAGTGAATTAACTCCAGCACTCTTCACCTGTCAGATTCTTTGTTTTGAAACTCATGCACCTAACAGCCAGCATAATGTCAGTGTAATCTGTTTGGGGGAAAAATGCTCACCAGTAATTATACAAAATAAAACATGGGGTGGTGTGCATTATGAGAATTTAATGCACACCCTTGGTGTGCAATGCATTTATAAACCCTTCTAGCTTTGCTCTCGGGGTTTACGTAGCATCCCACACCTCAGCTGTGCATTAAATTCTCGTAATGCACGTCACCCCATGCATTGTTCTCTAATGGTTGGGGTTAGTGGGGTGGCCTTCAGATACTGTTTGTTTACTTTCCAGGCAGTTGTACATATGGGGGGATAGTATTGTATGCATATAGACCCATAACATGTACAATTACCTGCAAAGTAAACAAATACTATCTAAAGGCCACTGCTGTCCCTGATCTTATTGTAAGCCTATCTGTAGCGCTGTAACCTCTGTGCTACTTTGTGTCATTAAAATGTGGTTTTGTGAGTGATGTTAAAGATTGATCTTTGCAGTACTGTTTGCGAATTGCAACATCATCATAGTCTACCTTTTTGGGAATACTGTAGCTCTTTTATTAAAAAAATAGGTTAGTTCCTTTTACCAGATATTCATTTTCAGAGGGCTTCTTTATACCTAAAAAGCACAAATGAATCTTTGCACAGTAAAGTATTCATTTAACTGGTTTATACTGTTGTCAAGTATTCATTTAAGGTAGCCCTGTTGTAATAACCTGAGAAGTAGAAATGTCATTAAGTAGAAGTATGTGTCAACCAAATGTTACAGTACCTGCTGTACACTACAACTACCTCTGAAAGTAAAGACTATTACTTAAAATCCACCAACTGCCTGTACTTTTAAGTGACCTGACATGGGCCAGCCTGCTTGTGCAGTGGTAGAGCTACCGCTAATGATGGCATGAGTTTGGAAATGAGCTTGGAATGTCCTAGGTCAACCAGGATAGAGAGGAATTAAGCATCCATCAGGCAGCTCTCCTGCTTCAAGATGGGTTGGTCTTCTGCCTGTAGCATGATTTCCTCCTAGCAGAGGCTAGGTGATGCAGTTGTGGCCATCAACAAGGGGAAGGGCACCTCCAGAAGAGTGAATGGCCATACACTGCACAGCTGGCACCCCTAGGGAGAAAACAGGGGCAAAAGGCCACTTGATTGCTGATGTCAGTATTGGACCACCCCCCACACACAGGTCCATGCACTACCAATGTGGCTTTTTACCCACCACTAGTTGGTCCTTGGTAAGCGGTGGGTACATGTAAGCCCACAAGAAGTAAGTGATGTGGGGGAGGGGGCACCGATGGAGGATGAGAAAAAGCATATTTCAAAAAAAATAAATAAATAAAAAGTGACCTGACACCTAGTGGTATAAAATGGTAAAAATGAAACAAAACAGCACAGAATCATGCTGGCAGTTTCATTGGTCGGGGGTCTACGAGTCAGATTGGCCCCTGGAGGTCTTGATCGGTGTTGTCTACAGAAGAGTATTGAACTGTGGTCACTGGTGAGAGAGCTCTATATGAACAGTGTAGACACTACAATAGGGGCTGATCTGAGAAATGCACTGAACCGCGTTGAAATGCATAAAATTAATGAATTGTAGCCTCAGGTCAAGTATCACTGTGTTAACAGTGTCTGCTGTACTTGATCTGCATGTCATACCTGGATTTAATGTTATGAAGGTTCCCTGTCCCTTTCTCCATGATCTGGATTAATTAAGTGATGTGGAGGAGGAAGGTGTCACTCCTAGGAGCGGCTGCAGTGGGGGCTCCAGGAGGTCACTGGCCATGGCTGACAGTGGGTTACCCAGTGGATTGATCACTTCTTTACACCCTGCTGAAAGTACTGAAGGCACATATCTAGTGTTTTGGTCGCTAGTGGTGTGTGTGTGTATGTGTCATCATATGGTACACGATACTCAATACATCAAAGCTGGTTGGTCAGACTGCCCCTGGTCTGTGTGTTACCCTGAATGACCCTCCGAATCCAGCACTGCACCCTGGTGTAAGGGGTGGGTGTGGCGGTTCCCATAAATCTGGCTATACATCTAGGCAGATAGAAGGATTGAACAACCTATATATGGGTAGGTGTCTTTACCTATAAATACAGTATGTATGGATGTCTGAGTAGGAGTCTACCAGCACATATGGCAAGTCAATAGAGGTTGAATACACCCCACATTTCCATCTTGAAAATGTCTGTGGGTCCATGAAATAGAATTTCAGCACCTACTACCTTAGGAGACCTATATTGCATTAAAACACACCAATTACCTACTTTCAGTGACTGTTTGTTTGTGCAGCTAAGATGGCTGCAAAAGTACTGTTAACAGTAGTATCTAGGGCATGCGTTTTAGCTGGCCTGAGTAAAAATACGGCTATGCTCAGGGTTTTCATCCCCTTATGGCTTCCACTCTGTGGCCTGCTTATTTGATAATTGTAATTGAGCCTATGTGCTGCATGTGGCAGGGTTGTATTGGACAAGAGTTGCCGTATAGGGATGTGTTGTATGTGTGCCCCTTTTAGTCTTCTTTTGTCAAAAATGTAGCCAGACCCCATAGTGGTAAATATGGGGAGACATTGTGTCTCCCTTAATAGGGCTTCTAAGTTCTGTTCCTCTTTCCTTCTTTTCTTTCTTGGCCTACCACTGAATACCTGATAGGCCTCTGATACAGGCAAGGAGGATGATGATGGGGGTCAACCTGGATTGGGATTGCCAACCTCTGTCCCTAAACTCAGTGGCTCTAAGTAGTAATCAGTGATTTTTATGTGGCTCCTGCTTCTGAGAGTCCCCCTTGTCTGAGGGCGAGCTTAGGACCACACCCCTTTGTTTATGAAGTCTGTAAGGGATGTCAACTGCTAGGGCAGTCCTGCAGAGGTGGTAGCACCCCTAGGTGAAAGATGGCTAGAACAAAATGGCCACAGATGTTTTGGGGGTATGCCCTGTGAACAGAACAGGGACAAACATAGCCACATTGGGAGGAAGATGTAAAAAGCAGCCCAGGCACAATCCCACCAACTGACAAAGAGATGGTACTGACAGATAGTTATCGATTACACTGGAGCCATGGTGTATTCATGGAGGAACCAGTGTCAACGGAGTGGAACTGCCACAACTCGATCAGAGTTGTTTCTCTGGGACCCTCGGTCAGAATAAGTTTTGCAGCTCTTGCCTTATGGATAAACCTGACAGAATGGCCCTTTGCCATGGGGCATAGTATGCTAAGGAAAAATATGGTCCCCAGAGTGTATTTTTTAAAGCAGCCAAACCCTCCTGCTTCTAGATGCCATTGTTATTTTCTGCAAATATTTAAGCTGCCTTGGGCAATGATTGAGTCAGATTATGACTTAACTGGGTGGCCATAGCACTGTTACAATCATTATATCCAAAGGACGCCCTGAGGATATAAGTCAGTCTTCAGTATTGGCATAAACTGGCTTACTGCTGTAGCAGAATTGAATGCAGAGTAAAATTAATAGCCCTTGCAGTGAATCACTACATAGCCAGCCTTTTCTTATTAAGGGTACTATCCCCTTCAAAAATGCCCTTTGTATGCTTAACTCCCCAAGTATGGCTGTGGCTGAGTAGCACATGTACAACCCGTGATGCATTTGCCTTTCCTTAGCCCACTGTATGTCTTGCTTTTTAATTACGTACATTCCGATGATTGACTATATAGCTTTGTACTAACTATATAGTTCTGTACTTGCAGTTCACACAAACTTTCCCCCTAAGTATGCGGGATGACCCATTATATCATGCTCAGAAAAGTATTATTTTTTTATTTTTCCTTCACGACGCTAGGGGCTACTTAGCTCTGTACTTGTAATGAAAAAATGGTTACGACCATAGAAGATAGCCTCTCGAAGGGGGCTGAAGCTGGTGAACCACCCTGTCCAGACCACCAGTGTCATAAGTCCTGCTGAAGCATTCGGATGGCGTGCCAAGTATTTGGAGCAAATGAGCATTCTGTGAGGGCTCTGAATGCAGTTGTTGAGTGGGGGCTGCTTAGGCTCTGACACTTCTTCCAGTCTGAGTGGAGCATGACAGAAGTGTGAAAGGGTTGTGCGGGGTGCCAATATTGAGCAACATATCTTTGTTACTACAGTACTGCCTGTGGGGATAGAGGACACAGTCTGTCTCACTAAAAGATGGTATTCATTCCTGCTACGCAAAGTGTTTAAGCCTGCACCAGTTGAGCCATTGGAGAAATGCTTAAGCCACAAGATTTTTGGAACTAGGTACCTACAGTGAAATGGTGCTCAATAAACTCCTGAGGACAGTCGAGGCCTGGAGGATATACATCCAGCTTCTCTTGTTTCAGAAGGCAGGCTTATAACTTGTTGCTCTTTAATGTAACATTTCATTCTATTAATTTGTGGTTTATATCTGCTCCATTTCCCCTTTAAAACATATGAAGAGTATGGCCCCCTAAGGGGAACCCTGTCATGTGAGACATCTTACGTCGGTACTCTTTGGCTGCCTCCATCTTAGAGGTGGAATAGTATATAAAGAACATTAGAGGTGCCTGGGCGGACAGAAGCATCACGAGAAGTGCGATGTAGCTCCCAAGGATGGCAGCACAAAAAGCAAACGTTGGGCATCTCACAGTGTATGGAGGCTGTAGTGCAGGGCCCGGGAAGTCCCTGCCAGTATTTGGCACTTTAGGGACCTCGGGCGGGGTATCCCTGCACACAGGGTGTACTCTCGGTAGCGGGATGGAGGGAGGACTCGCAGTCCTGTTTCCAGAATACTGCTCAAAGTGGGTAAGCTGATAGCTTACTTACAGGTACAACCTGGGAGTATAGAGAAGTTAAGTGACTTGTTTAGGGTCACACAGTATGCAAGAGTGGGCTGTGGGATTCAAACCCAGGTCTTCAGATGTACAACTCGGAGCCTTAAACCGCTGCACTATACTGCGTGAGACTTCCAAAGTAAGGGGCGTAAGGGGAAGGGAGAGATTGAATCCCCAATGGCAGGCTTGCCTCTGAACACAGTAAACCATGAGGCGATCGGGGGAGCGCCATGTTCCACTCGGGAACATACATTGTGCAGAGGTCATGACCTACGGTTGAACAAGGTAAACCCGGGAGGTTGAGTAAGGCACTGGTAGCGAATTACAGACTGATCAGGACAGCTGATCCAGGCACCTGTTCTCCTTCCTTGGCAGAATGAGGTAAACTGAGGTGGGGTATGAATTCCATAGGGAATGGCACAATAAACCTAAATAAGTACCTTAATACACAGTTCTAGCTGACCCTGGTGCCACATTGGCTAGGTTAGTTTAATACACAAAACTAGTTCGTAGCCCAGGTCGAGAGTACCCTAGGGCTTGAAACGTCAGCTGAATTAAAGGCAAAGGAGACAATTCAAAACAAGAAGTCCGCTACGTGCCCCCTCTGCAGACTGTTAATTCCCTAGAAGCCAAATAGTAGGGAATAAAAAGGTACTGTTATACAGCAGAAATGGGGATTATCATTGCTGAATATTTGCCCCTTGTGCTCTGCAGGGCGTCACTGGGCTAAAAAAAGAACCCTCAGGTATGGTGCTCCAATGGGGCTCTTGTCTCTATAAGAAGCGTGGCTTGGATGTGTGCGCCATTAAGCGAATGAGCGAATGGTGCCGCCATCTTGGAAAGGGAATCTCTCCCTTAAGTCTCGCTACCGGGTCCCGTGAGGTTTCAGCCGCTCATCTTGTGGCATTCCTAGCCAAAATGGCAATGTCTGGAAGTGAAGGGAAGAGAGAGGGACCCTGTGGAGATGTCGTGGAGCAGAGCCTTATGGCTTGAATAGCGGGATGCTGGCAGTTGGCAGCACAAGGAGTGACCAAATGCTGAAGGAGCGGTCTGGGGACTCGCAGAGACTCGCCTGGTGAGTGGAAGCTGACAGGTTCGTTTGGGCAGGCGACCACTGAAAGAGCAAGCAGAGGTAGCTACAGGGGGGATCCCTAAGGCGGTCACGGTTGAACAAGGTAAACCGTGACCCCCAGGGTAGCCAGTGCACGTTACATGAGCTGCAAAGTGCAGCGTTGGCCCCTTCCCTTGTCGGCCGAATGAGATAAGCCGACAAGGGGGGCTCTCAGTCTTTGTTAGGTGTGTAGAGCTTCCTACCCCTCCTCGCTGAACGAGGTAAACCGAGGGGGAGGACTATGCAGATGGGCACTGTGAGGCACAAAATTGCTGGTAGGAGTGAAAACACTAGTGCAGCTTTACTGAATTGTTTGAAATGCATCTCTATGCTGAGCCCTGCGCCACGGAGACTATCCTGCTCTAGCATTGCTTTTAAAACCCACAGTCTTTTTCTCAGAAAATGCCACTATTTCTTTAAAGGCTAGCCCTTGTTGTAGGCATTCACAGAATATTTTTGTTTGGGACTTAAAATTAATACTGTATCTTACCTTAAGCTTGGCACAGAGCCAGAAGAAAATGTGACCAGCCTGGGAAGATACATAAAGAAAAACGGGGATTCTGGGAGCTACAAGGGAGGGGAAGGATCGGATTTCGAATTTGGGATTCCTTTTGTGCATCAGCCTATGAGAAGAGTGCTTATAACCATGTGTTGAGACTCGGAGTGCTGTAAGAAGGTGCAGTAGATAATAGTAAATGTTACTGAAGAATCACCAAGCACTATGAATTCTACAACACTGCAGATATCATTATGGTAGGTTCAGGGCCGGCGTTAGGCACCCTCGAACCCCGCCGACCCCCAAATGTATGGGCAGACAGTGGTTAGCACTTGAAGTGGGTCTACTGACTCTGGCTTTATCTCCTAAATCCCAGCTGCACTCCTGAGTCCCATTGTATAAAAAATACACACAGTTTTACAAAACCAGCAGGCAGCAAGCCGCAGCATTACATACAGTACATACCTAAGTTCCGAATCCTTCCTTTTGTACATTTCGCTGTTCATGCTCACTACTCATGCTGCCCACTGCCGCCTAATTCCTTTCCCTAAAAGGCAACGCAAGTTATTATCAGCTCTACACCATCAAACAGGGGCCCGCTATCAGTCCGATTCAGCTGTTCTGTTCTGCGGGTGCTGGCTGCTGAGTCTGCCCGCTTGCTTGTGCCGCTGCGCCGCCCAGTTTTCTAATCCCCAAACACCGAACCATGCTGCAGTGTCCACAGACTGCAAAAATTATCTAAGCAGCTTCCACCGTTCCCCTATTGTGCTGCACATCCTGGTGACTGTTGGAGCCAATCACAGGCTCCACTAAGTCCCTTGCTATAATTTACCTCCTCCCCTTGAGCGTGAAACATTTGGTCCCCACTCAGGTCCGTAACTGTGCCATAAAGATTATCCCTCCAGCGCTCTGGAACCATTCAGCCAAGGACCAGTTCCAGAGCGTCGTCGGGAGAGAATTTTGGTGAACTTGAAGCCGCTAGCTTGGAGGAGAGAAAAGATGTGTGCTCTGCTCTGCCCTGCCCACTGCGTCTAGAAGCCAGCCACCAGAGAGATGACCTTCCCACCTGGTCTAACTGCTGCCGTCGTTGCCGCCGCCGATACAGCCCTGCTAGTGCTGCTTGTTGAAAGACTGCTGAGAAAATTGATAAATCATTTATTTCTTTTAAGAAATAACTCTCGCAGCAGCAGCAGCTGGTCAGAACATCCCCAGAAGCCTGCAAATCCAGATCAGCACACTGTAACTACTGGTGCCGGATCTGAGGAGACTGAAGAAGAAGAGATTACACCCCACCCAGAGACCAAGTTTTCTTAGGTATGTTTTGTATTTGCTTTACAAATACTAAAAATAATACAATTAAGGTGTTTAATTTAAGGATAGTTGGGAGATGAGATGGCTGCTACTGTTAAAGTCTGTGACTGTCAAGACTCGAGGGGACTGCATAGACAGAGCAGCAATTGGAAAAAGTATATTATGCTTGCTTTAGGTGAGGACGAGTTACTGTGTGCCAACAGAGATCAGGGTTTTGCTATTTTTTTTGTATTTTTAGGTACTGAGATGGGCTAAGGATGAGGTAGTCTTGACTGGGCCATAATTTGGACTGAAAATGAATGTTTGTTTAGCATAGCCTCATGTCTCATGACTGACAGTGACGTACACATAAGACACTCACTCACTGACTGTGTCATGAGTATCTGTAGTCAGAGGCTTAATTCTAAACATTTATTTCTTTTCAGTCCAAATCATGTCAAGTTACATATAATATAGTATGTTAGTATACTACTCGAGAGGAGACTGCAGAGAGCAGCAGCAGCACAGCCTTTTAATCAGATAGTCTTTAGCTAAACAGTGAGTGTGGACCTTTTGCAACTGATTTTATAGAGCAGCAGCAGTAAATTGGTGAGAACAAGAGGAGGATTTATTGCAAATATATTATAAATGGTGTTTCTAGATTACTGTTGCTTGCTCTTTGGTTGCTAGTCTGTGTGACAAATTGTGCAGTAAGTTGGAGGAGCAGTTAAGGATTACTGGGGGGCCCGGCCCTGTCGGTGGAGCCCCAGTCATAGAGTTTGCTGGAGGCCCCCAAAGTCCTAAAACCGGCCCTGGGTAGGTTGCATGTTCTGTGGAAAATTCCGCAGTTTACAGAATTGCAGAATTCTTCAGTTCTTGGCAACAGGGTATACAGCAAGGCAAACAGGATGTTGGGATGTGTAACTAGAGGCTTTGACAGCAGAAGAGGAGCGATGATATTACATAGAGAATAATGGATGGGAAAGTGTGTGATATGAGAATTTAATTCACACCCGAGGTGTGGGATGCTACATACGCCTGAGGTGTTTATCAAAGCATCCCACACAGAGGGTTTGAATTAAATTCTCATATCACACTTACCCATCTTTTATTTTATAGAATTTGCTGGTGAGCAATTTTTTCCAACCCAAGTGCTCTGATCCCCCTTCCCCCATACACACACAGTCTCTGTCTGTCTGTCTCACTATATGTATACACACACACACACACACACACACACACTCTCTCTCTTCCCCCTCCCTCAAGAAATTCCAGTGGCACCTTTACTCTAATTCTCTGGGGCACCAAATGCAGTAGCAGCTTCCTGCTCCCCCCCCCTTCCATTCCCACTCTAAATTCCCAGCTGAACTGTGCAGCACTCCCCAGTCCCTCTGTCTCTTGCCCCACAGCACCCTCCTGCTCACTCTGCTCCCAATTTAAACACTTTTTTTTTTTTATACTTACAACTAAAATTACGATCGTGATTACGATTGCGCATACCTGCGTCAGGCAGTCAGACATAGACTCATTCCCACTGATGGTGTGTGTTGCCTGAAGTGAGCGAAATGCAGGATCAACCAGATACTTTAAAAATGGTGATAATTAAGGTGGTTTCAACAAAACAGATTAAAAAAGGAATTGTGGAAGGTGAGGATTTACCCGTGGTGGCTCCTCACTAAGATGCGGTGCCGCCATGTTTTCGGAACTGTTTGGCCTGCCCACTCACAATTACAGGAGCCAATGAGGGAGCGCTCCCTTTTGATACTGTAGATGGAGAGCGTGAATACCGTAATAACTGACTGGTTATTACGGCAAATATCAACTCTGTGAGCCAATTTTAAAAATTGCTCACTAGTAATTATTCCTGTATAAGACACTGGTGGTGAAGCCTCCTCTTGAGTACTGTGCCCAGTTCTGGGACCCACACCTGAAAAAACACAGGGACAGGCTGGAGACAGTACAGAGGTGGACCCTGGGATTATACAAGGACAGCAAGGCTGGTCTTAGGAACAGCTTGTGAATCTCAAAATACTGTATATTCAGTGGAAGAGGGGAGATGTGCTAGAGACATGCACTTTTCTAAGAGATATTAATAAGGTGGGTACTAAAGCCCTGTTTGTCAGAAATTAGAGTGTAGTTACTAGAGGGCACGTTTGGAAACTAGAGTGAGGAAGGTTTAAAGGGAGATCAGGAAATTTTACGTCACAGAGAGTACTGGGACAGTAGAATAAGCTTCCAAAGGAGGTAATGGAGACAGGTAATAAATGGGTTCAAAGACATTTGGGACAGATGTAGGGGGTTGGTGAAGAAGAATGGAGCAGAGTAGGGAGTAGAGTGGAAATGCTAGTCCTGTAGGTGCTAGGCCTACAGGACAATACATGCATAATAGCAAAAGTAAAGGACAAAGTAGATGGACGGCAAACCTTTTTCTCTTGTCACCTTCTTTGTGCATATGCATTCTGTCAGACTGCCAGCACAAATAGTTTAAAGAGCAGATCTCTATTGAAATAAAAAGCTCAAAACTATTAGATTTACAATTATCTGTAACTCTAGTATTTCCTTTTTTTTTTTTTTAGATTTTCTTGTTGCTGGTCTAACAAATATTTCAGATAATGTAGTATGTATTCACTGAGTCTTTCAAAAATCATCTGACTGTCCCCAGTTGATCTCACAATTGCTGTTTGTTACATCCCAGTGTGTTTTTATGGTGACCACTGTGATGTCAAACAAAGGCACTGTGAGGCCAGTTGGAGATGATCAAATGCTTTTTATGCTGACATTTTTGAAAAACTCCCAGGCTGTATTATATACCCTAGAAAGAAAAAGTGAAAATTAAAAAAGGTATTCTCTTAATAAATTGTAATAGAGAAAACATGTGAATTATGAATGTATATACTGAAATGCAGAGCTGCTCTTTAAGAGCAATATACAAATATAAAAACTTTGCTGTAAATGGTCTGCTTTCTAGTCGTGTCTCATAAGTTTGGGGTACTGAGACCACAGCTGTTCAGTACATATATACTTGTGACATACATGAGAGTATTTGGGCAAAATAAGTCTACTCACAGATGATACAAAGCTCTGTAGGAGGGTTTACAGTGAAGAAGGAGTTAACATCATGAGACAGGATGTCAGAAGATTGGAGAAATACTCCAGTACTTGGTAGTTGAAATGTAATGCCAAAAAATGCAAGGTGATTCATGTAAGGTTGAAGAGTCTTGAAGGTTTACAGTGTTGATGAGGCTTCAGTAGAAAGTACGGAGGAGATGGAGCTGTGCATGATAATAAATATCTTAAACCATTTCTCAGTATAGTGAGGCATACAGGAGGGCTAATAAGATGCTGGCGTGCACTGGAGAAGGATTACTAGCAAAAGAAGGGAGGTGAAACTGCTCTGGTATAGATCACTGGTAAGGCCACACCTGGAGTACTCTGTGCAGTTTGGGGCTTCATATCAAAAGAAGGGCACCGGCCTGGTGGCGCTGAGGCGCTGGACACCACACATCGCTGCCGGCAACCCGTGTTAGGGAGCAGACGCGGATTGCCGTGGGTCAGCAAGGGAGGAGAGGATTGGCGTCAATGGACTGCTCTCCATCTCTGGGGGGTCAGTGGCACATAGCCATAAGCCATGAGGCGGGACGTGGCAGGCAGCAGTTGGGTGTGCGGGCGTGCATGCACCTAGTCGCTGGCGTCATTGCACGCCGTGGCCCGCAGGGAGAAAAGCGGAAAAGATCCCCAGCAGAATGAAGTTGTGCCCCTCAGCACTGTCCCCGAGAAGGCACCTCCCTGGCATGGATCCGTTGGGGTGGGTCGAGTCGCTCCCCGCCGCGGATTGTAAAGTTGTGGGGTGCATAATGGAGGGGGACTGATCTTCGAGGGCTGGCGCTGGGGGGACAACAGATAGCAGGCTTGCAGCTGGTGCTTCGGAAAGAAAGAAAGAAAGAATTAAAAAAAAAAAGGATAAGGAGAGACTAGAGATGCTGCAGAGAAGGGCAACAAAGATGAACCATGGACAACAGGATGAAAAATGAGGAAAGACTGAAAAGTTCTAACATGTACTCACTGTAACATAGAACGGGGGGCATGATAGAGACTTTTCAAGTTCATGAAAGGTTCAGTAGAGTGGGCATGGCAAATATATATCTAAGAAATGGAGTATCTAATATGGATCATGCGCTTAAGCTGGAAGCCGGGAGTCTACAGAAGACATTAAAAAGTACTATTTCACAGAATGGGGTGGTGGATGTCTGGAACAGACTTCCAGACAAGGTGGTGGAAGCAGAAGCAATATCGGGGGTTCAAGAAAAATTGGGATATATTTAAGTGAGTTATAAGATACGATAATGTAGAAAGGAAAGGGGAGTATAAGGAAAATAATTATCATTAGAAAAATTCTGAGAAGGAACTCCTGGGACAGGCTTATGGACTGTTCTGGTCTTTTTCTCTCTTTATGATTTTCTCCCTAGGGACAGTCTTACTGCTGCAAACTCACAGAACCACATTAACAGTAATTGGCATAATACTTAGGGTTGCCACCTTTGGATGAGTTAAAAACCGAATATGAAACCACACCCCCAAATTCCACCCTAGCCCCGCCCCTTTTATGACTAATGAGGACATCGCTTGAACTCTGATTCACTTGATTTATTCAGAATTGCTGCTGATATAACATTGTGTGCAATTTCTTTAAATTACATCATGATTATTATTTTCAGTTTGTTTGATTTAGATTTAAATATTTTAAATTTCAGTGTGTGTTAACATTTGGTTGGGTTAGAGATGGGATTCAGGGGACTTTCCATCCTGTGTATACAGCTTAGCTGACAAATCGAAAGACTACAAGGACACCTCTGACAACCTGCTAGTTTGGATCAGTTGGCCTTTTCTGGTAAACTCTTTCAATAAATAAACAAACTACACCAGTAATGGTGCACGAGATGTAATTACAAATATCATCTGCCATTTTAAGGTGTGCTACTGTCCCTCCCATTGCTCCTACTCTAAAGTTATTTGTAATGTCAGATACGTTTTTAAATGTGATAGGAATTATTCTGTGCTGTTAAATACCTTATCTTGTTTTCCATGTCAGTCATACATAGCAGATAGCATGATATGTGATACGTAGTGTGGAGGCAGTATAGTGCAGTGGTTTAAAGCTCTGAGCTGCAACTCTGGAGGCCAGGGTTTGAATCCTACAGCCCAAACGTGCATACTTTGTGACCCTACACAAATCACTTAATATACCCTTGTGCTCTCAGGTTGCACCTGTAAACAAGCTTTAGCTTAGTGTGTCTCTTCTGGTAAAAAAAAAGAATAATGTTTTGAAAAAATGTTGATAAATTGCCTAAATTTGCAGTGCCATCAAATCTAGATTGTGTTCCTGTCATCTCATCAGCTACCGCTCTCTCTCTTCCTTTTCTCATTTCTGTAGTTTAGCATGACACTAGCCACATTATTCTGTGCTGTTCATCTGAAAGGCCTGGATTGGTCTTCCTGGAATATCTAAGTAGTATGAAAATTGACAACAATAACTACTGAGAAGAGAGAAGCATAGTATTGCTAGAAATTAAATAAAATATTAGATTATTAATTTAACAACAAAGGGCTAACAAATATTAAAATATAGGACAGACCCTAAAAGAAAAAAATGATGAACATTTAAAGGTATAAAAGTATTCCTTATCACAGCAGTCAAAGACCAAACTCATAATGCAGCCTGGAAAGGATTAGTTTGATTTGCTGCTAATGGTCTTAATAGCCCTACTTTACACCTCTCAGACTGACTGGTATACAAACAAAGGTCTGCATGACATCAGAATTTGTTTGTAATCCGACCATGCAAGTAAAATGGTGAAAGATTTAACAGAATCCATTTTACAAGTATGTGAGCATTCAAAATGACTGAAAAAGTACTACCTCTGAATAAAACTGGATTAGCAGGTGAAGTTTCTGAAACACATCACCTCGGTAGTGGGGAAGATCATGGAAGCACTACTGAAGGAGAGATTGGTGGAACATCTGGTTGTCAATGGACTACAGGACCCAAGGCAGCATGGTTTCACCAGGGGGAGGTCATGTCAGACCAACCTCATTGAATTTTTTGACTGGGTGACTAGGGAGGTGGATCAGGGGAGGGCAGTGGACATGGCCTATCTGGACTTCAGCAAGGCCTTTGACACTGTGCCACATAGAAGACTATTACACAAACTGGGGAATATGGGTGTGGGCAGGACAGTAGTGTGGTGGGTAGGTAACTGGCTGGGTGGCAGGACACAGAGGGTGGTGGTAAATGGCTGTCACTCCAGAGGGAAGAGTGACCAGTGGGTACCACAGGGATCAGTGCTGGGACGGTCCTATTCAACATCTTCATCAGTGACATGGCGCGAGGACCTAGAAGGCAGAATTTCACTGTTAGCTGATGACACAAAGCTCTGTAACAGAGTAGACACACCAGAGGGTGTAGACAGAATGAGAAGGGACCTGCAGAAACTTGAAGAATGGTCAGGGGTTTGGCAGTTGAAATTCAATGCACAAGGAAGTGCAAGATAATGCATATGAGCACAAAGCCCTGGCACAATATATCAGTTTGGGGGTGAGGATATAGCATGCACCAAGCAGGAAAGGGATCTTGGGGTTATCATCTCTGATGACCTCAAGGTAGGAAACAGTGTGACAAGGCAGCAGGTAAAGCAAATAGGATGCTGGGATGTATAGGCGGGGCATCACCAGCAGGAAAAGGGAGGTCATAATTCCGCTATACAAGACACTAGTGAGGCCCCACCTGGAGTACAGTGTACAGTTCTGGAGACCATACCTACGTAAGGACATAGACAGGGTAGAGAAGGTTCAGAGGAGGGCAACAAACATGGTGCATGGATTGCATCACAAGTCCTATGAAGACAGGTTGAAGGAACTGAACATGTACTCCCTGGAGGAGAGGAGGGAGAGAGGGGATATGATAGAGACATACAAGTATCTTACAGGGAGGAACAGGGTGCAGGAAAACACTATTTTTAAGCAAAAAGATGTTCCAGGACTAGAGGGCATGGGATGAAGTTGGAGGGAGGACGATTCAGAGGAAACATGAGAAAGAATTTCTTCTCAGAACGGGTGGTGGACAAGGGGAACACCCTGCCAGAGGAAGTGGTGGGGGCTGAAACAATCACGGGATTTAAGAATGCATGGGATAGACATAAAGGAATTCTGGAGGTCAGGGGAAAGGTGCAACAGACTTCTAGGAAAACAAACTGAACTTACAAGCTCAAATGGGCAGACTGGGTGGGCCCTTATCTGCCGACACTGTCTATGTATCTATGTACATTGTACAGTCCATACTGGGACAGGAAGCTACCCTAATGTGGTGCCTGTCTGGTATCAGAAAAATGAAGGTGTTAATTAGGGTGGTATTGTTTACCCTTCCTGAGAATAATCTTATAATTTGCTGGTGTGAAGTTAGAGGTGACAACTAAGCAGACAGGGACACATTTGGCTCTTTAAAGGAAAACTACACCTAAAACCTGAAAAAATATATGTTGTGCAGAGTGTTTTAATTTGTATGTGAAGTTCTAGTGTTTCCTTCCCTCTGACTGGTATTAGGAGTTTTTCACAAATTAGCCTGCTAGCCTTATGCTAGTTTTATGACCCCTGGGGTTCTCCATACCTGATAGTGTAATTGTATTTCTGGTTCCCACAGTGCATCTTGTCTCACATGACTGTGATGTAAGAGAGACCCAACATTCAGCACACGCATGCCAAACAAACTAAATATCTTGGAAGCTTTACAAGCTGCACAAAAATTATCAGCAGCAAAGTTTTTCAGGACAGTAAAACCTTTAGGATGAGGGTGGTCACCAAGCTGAATTCTACAGATTTCAAAATATAGCCATCTCTGTTGTTGTGAACTGATTGTAACGCAATGCTTTCTGCTGGATTTATGGTCTCTTCTACATCACCATTACATGAAACAAGGTGCATTGTAGGACAAAGAAATGTAATAAACCTATTTGATATGGTGATCTCCAGGGGTCGTAAAACTACCCTAAAGCTAGCAGGTTAATTTAGGAAAAACTCCTAATACCATTCAGAGGAATGGAAACACTAGAACTTCACATACAAATTAAACACTCTGCACAGCATATATTTTTTCAAGTTTTGGGTGTAGTTTTCCTTTAAGTGCCTTGCTCTTGAAGGCATTTTCTGATTAGCATGCACTGCAAGCAAGCAATCACACTAAAATGTCAAGCACTTGCTTACAGTCAGATGAGAAGAAAATGATAGGAGTTAGTGGGGAATAACAGGTGCTGCTTGACCCACCATAAAAACCGAATTTGCAATGGTGAAAACAGGAGGACCGAATCTGGGCCTAGAAAACCGAATCATTCAGTCAAAAACCGAGTAGGTGGTAACCTTAATAATACTGCAGTACTGAATGTGATACAGTGGCCAGCACAATCATGGCCACTAAAAAATTGACTTGGTTACAGTATTCTAAAATCTACAGGCCATAGAAATAATGGCCAACAAAATGCTTTTTTTGGCCTTCAGATTTTGAAGGCCAGTGGCCAAGCTGGCCACCAACCCAGAAAGTGGTTTGTCCCACCCTGAGAACCATGCATAATAGCAGTTCACTTCCATCTATGCAGATTACTGACAGTTGTAAACCATACACACCAGCACTAGTCTGTCACTGAATTTGATTGTTAAACATGTTCCATTATACACTACAGTTGCAAATTTTCTTTTCTCTCTAAATGTTCTGTTTTCTCTTAGACACTTTAGGGGTTCCGAGTTGGAGCACTGTGAAATTAGAATTAGCCCGTAACAAGGTTGTAACACAAGCAAAACAATGCAACAGTATGATGACATTAGCAGCAGAGGTGCAGCTGAGTTGTATGAGAGCATTTGTAACCACAGTATTCTCCTCCAGTATGTTATAATAGTGAAACAATAAATTTTTATGTTGGCTCGCATGTGCGCGCCAGCCAACATCTTGCAGTAGTAGCAGATTTGGAGGTGCGGTCACTGTGGGTGAATGCAGGGCATGCATCAGTAGGTGCGTCCCTCATTCCCCAATAAGCCAGCATGCAGGCGCTGACACCAGGCATACGTAAAGTGGCCAGCACATCTAACAAAAGTGCCACTGCAATAAGCGGCAAGCTGTCATGCAGCAGCACAATAACACACCTCCAGTGCCTTTACTGGAGAAGTTTTCCAGTAAACAATGGCGAGCCTTCTTGTCGACTTCAGGGGTGCCCAATCCCCTGTCGGCATGCTCCGACCACCTCATTTGCCAGTGGGGAGCCCACTCCCGTCAGCATAATGCCCCCTCCCATTCCAATTGTGTGCCGGCGTGCCCAATCCCCTCGGCATCATCGCTTCCCAACAGTGGTTCTTTGCTGACGGGGCCCAATCCTGTCGACTTCAGCCCCCTGCCCAGTTCAATTTGCCGATGGGGAGCCACTCCCCGTCGGCATATATCCCCACCCCTAGTTTGTGCTGTGTGCCGGTGGTCCTAATCCCTCGGCATCATGCGCCCTCTTTCTGTGCCAACGGGGCCCAATCCCCATCAGCTGTGTCCCCTCCCATAATGCAGGTGGTACACTGGGAGCCCACCTCAGTGTACAAGTAACACCTGCAAAAAAGAAACCGATCCTTGTTGTCTTTTTTTTTTTCTGTGAAACAAGAAAGCGGTCCCTCACGGTCTCTTCTGCCCCTCCCCCCCCTCGCCCCACCCTCTATGTGCCCAGCCTCCCACACACACCCTCACCTCATACTTGCCTCTGAAGCCCGTGCGGCGATCATCGTGGACCGTTGAACTGAAGAAATGCCGGTAAGCTGTATAATGGCATAAATAGGGTTTTCAACTTTGGTGCATATCTTGGGCATTTTGGGAATTCTGGCACCAAATTTTCAACATGGGTTATTGGGACCCTCCTCATGAATTACTTACTGTCGTGGCGTTATTTGGTCCGAAAGGTGATTCGCGGTCACTGCATGGAATCACTTTTCAGGACCGATTAATGAACAACAGTGCTACTGTTCATGAGTGGGCTCTCAAAAAGCCTATGTTACAAATTTAGTGGAAAAAATCAAAAATGACTGTTTCTGAAACATGCCTGCGCGTTCCATGCATACTTGTAACCAGTGAATTTGTAATATTTTCACTCCAGATTTTCAGTATTGCCATTTTCCACCTCCTTATGAACAGTACAGCTGTCATTTTACATATCCTGGCCAAAATGTGTTTCTCACTTCCGGCGCTGAATAGCACGGTTGCTGTGGGAAATCAGTTTTAGGGACAGATTAAGAAAATGACAGTGACACTGTTCATGAGCAGAGGTCCTAAAATGCCTATGTTGAGAATTTGGTGATGAAAGTCAGTAAAATGACTGTGTTACAAGCATGCGTTGCACAGTTTCCTCGCACCCTTGTAACTTCTCAAATTTGCAATATTTTCATGCCAGATTTTCAATACTGGCATTTCTTCACACCTCCCTATGAACAGTACTGCTATAATTTTTCATATCCTGCCTGAAATGTGTTTTCGCACCTGTGGCACACAATGACGTGGTCCCTGTGGCAAATCAACTTTTGGGACAGATTAATAAACTCACAGTGCCACTGTTCATGAGGGGAGGTCCCAGAATGCCTATGTTGAAAATGTGGTTAAAAAAATCCCAAAAATAATTGGGTTACGGACATGTGTTGTGCAGTTTCTATGCATGCTCATGACTTCACCAATTTTTCATATTTTTACTCCAGATTTTCAACATTGCCATTTTTTTACACCTCCTCATAAACAATACAGTTGTCATTTTTCACATTCTGCCCAAAATGTGTTCTACGTGCCTGTGGTGCCAAATGGCACAGTCGCTGTGCAAAACCACCTTCATTGACAAACTGATAGTGTCGCTCTTCATGAGGTGGGGTCACAAAAAGCCCATGTTGATAATTTAAAGTGAAAATACCAACAAATGCCTGCGGCACTAGGGTTTCCAACTGTAACACCCCACACTGTAGAGACTGACAAGTGTCAGGGGTGTGACTTGGGATCATCAGCTGTAATGCTCGTGCCATTCCACCCCAACCCCGCAGCCAGTTACAGGCATCGAGGTGTGCCTTGGAGTGCTTTGCTCCAAAGTTCACCCCATTCTCAGTGTATTTCCTTATGGAATGGGGTAAGTATAAGGCCCAAAGCACACCACGACACTTGTCAGTGTCTACAGTGTAGGGTGAGGTAAAATGGCATGAGCGTTATAGCTGATGACCCAAAGGCACACCCTAATGCCTGTCAGTCTCTGCACGGTGGGGGTGGGGTTGGCGTCAGTTCAATACTTCACTGCCATTCCTATTATGTATCTCTAACTCCTGCGCTACCAATGCCAGTGAGACAACATTTGGCATTGACAAATTCTTATTTTATTAAATGTTGTTACTCTACAGAGCAGCCACATAGTTTGTTTTTATTCCTTTTAACCCCCACAGAAATTTTGGAAGGGGTGCCACTTGGGAGCAAACAATCACAGAAACTGAAGCAAGACATTTATCACTATGATCTCCTCCAGTATTGTGTTGTAGTCCTTAAACAAGACTATTCTCGAATTAATGGTGGATGGGCAACTGCCACACAGCTGGCAGAACTACTAAGGTAAGAGCAAGACTTCATTTAAATAATTCTAAATAAAAATGATGTATGCATTTTCTTGTTTGAGAAATCACATTTTTTTGGACTTCAAAATCAGTGCTGTGTAATGAAGTTTTTTTCTATTCTGACCTATGAGAATGTCAAATCTTCACTTGTAGTAATTTCAGCATTGAGGATTTGAAGGGCAATGTCATCTCCATACTGTACACACTGTGTGTGCCATAATTTGTGTCCTGTTGAAAAGAAAGGGATTGATAGTCAAGCTTAAAGGATTTCATATAGCTCTCTGTACTGCCATGATGGTAGTGGTGCCACAATTTGAAATTTCCGTAGCATAATTTGTATGATAAATTGGGATGCATTTAAGGGAGGTATAAGATGAAATGATGCAAAAATGAGAAGGGATTATCAGGGAAATAATACATCTTAGAAAGATTCCAAATAGGGAATCTTGGGCCAGACTAGATAGACTATTCAGTTATTTTTCTGCTCTTTCTCTTTTCTATGTTTGATAAGTATCACCGTGAATGGCAATGCTGTGCTTATTATCAATGCAGTGGTATTTAATCAGTTGCTATTTGTGGAGCAGAACTTTGGGAATTCAGCATTAGACTTGTGCATAGGGACACCTCTAAATCGGGGGGAGCTTTGTGCTTCAAACCACACACATGTAAATCTGGGCACTACTTGGTTTTTAATGTCCTCCCAAATGCTTTAATATGCGCAGCCCCTTTTGTTTCAGGAATGCACTGACAGAGTGAACTGAATTTTAAATTTCATCTCATCTGGTTTCAGTAACTGCTGTGTGGGTCTGGAACCTAAAGAAGAGACTGAGGAATTTTACAAGAAAGTGCTTCCTGCAGCTGTGGATAATCTGCTGTTATTGGCAAGACGTCTGCAAGCACGCTTCGTCAGAGCAATCAAGGTACTGATGTGTGTTATAATGCTTAAGGGTACTGTCTAACCTCTAGTCTTGGGGCCTTCCTATAACAAGGCTAGCTGCTTGTTTATTTGTTTTTGTTTACCAGGTAAGTGCACTAGACATAAAGATGCCTATTTTCAGGTGCGACCCAGGAGGGTACAAGGCAAAAAACAGTTCAAGTACAAAACAGTTCAAATACAAGTTACAAGGAAGCTTACAATTACAGATAGAAGTAAGGACAGTAAATAGGAAGACACATGTGATTGGAGATAAATTTCACATAACAGTAAGTGTACCATGATCAATATTAAGAAATATTCTACCGTCATTCAGATAAAACTAATACAGAAACAAAATATTCAGTAGGTAATCAATACTAAAAACATTAGTAGTTTATCATGAGAGAGCAGGGTATGTTTAGCAGGTTAAGGAGAGAGAGGGAGACAGGAAAATTAAAGCTATAATAGGAGCTGGTTAGCTAAAAATGATGACCATCAAGGCCATAAGTGCACTGTAAGTCAGAACAGTTGCGGACTAGTAGAAGACATGTGTAGCAGGAGAAGTCAGAAAGAGTCATGGGGGATAGAAAAGAGTGCAGGGGTTAGCAGCAGCAAGATGGTTGTGTAGTGCCTGTTTAAAGCTGCTGTGAGTAGAGGAGAGATGAATGGCTGCAGGTAATGAGTTCCAGAAGAGAGGAGCAAAGTGGGAGGAAAGCCTGAGAGCCCATAATCATTTTGCATCTAGAGATAGATGGTAGGGAGTAGTTACCAGAGTGAAGGGCATAGTGGTGGTTTGGTGGGGGCAGCATCTGAGCAAGGGAGGAAGGGAAACACCAGAGTATATGATGCCATTAATCAAGGTGCCAGGACAAGTGTGGTGGTTTGCCTCGGGGGGGAGCCAGTTCAGGCCACTGTAGAGCTGGCAGTGATGAGTGAGACGGTGAGAGGCCAAAAGCAAAGTGGCAAATATTATAAGCAGTGTCCTATTTGTGAAGACTTGCTTTGGTTGCACCAATGTAAATGGTAGATCCATAGGTGAGAGCAGGAGGAAGAATGCCTTGGGCAATAGCCATTCTGGCAGAGGGTATGAGTGCCTGGCGAGTTTTGTAGGCCAGTCAAAGTTTGGAGTTTACAGCCTTACAGGTATTGGAAATGTGGTGGTTAGAGTCAAGAGAAGGGTCCAGGGTTACACCAATAATTTTGAATGTATTGACATTTTCGAGTAGGGAGCCATCATAGCAGGGAATCAATAGCTGTCCCATAAATTTTTTTTAATCTAGGGACAGAGTCAAAGAGCATAGAGTGGGTTTTGCTGGAATTAAGGACTAATTTGTTATTTGTGAGCCAGTGTTGCATGGAGCAAAAGTCAGCAGAAAGGGCTGTGCTGAAGTCAGTTATATTATTGGAGCTACAGTAGAGAAAAAGGTCATCAGCATAGAGTAGGGAGAAGCAGGAGAGGGCATTGAGAGAGAAATCATTTATAAAATTGGTGAAGAGAAGGGGACCAAATATAGAGCTTTGGGATACTCCAACTTTTATAGTTGCAAGGTCAGAGACAGCCGAGTTAAATTTGACAACCTGTTGCCTATCAGCTATGTAGCAGCTGTACTAGGCAACAACCTCTGGGGAGAAACCAAGGGAGAGCATTTTTGATTTAAGGAGAGAGGGTTAACAAGACCAAAGGCCTTGGTCAGGTCAATAAAGATGACACCTGCTAGCAGACCTGTATTCATAGCAATTCTTGTGTCATTTGTGAACTTGAATGGTGCACTGGCAGTGCTTTGACCTTTCCTACAGCCATGTGGGCCTCTGAGAGGAGGTTCCAGTCAAGCAGAAATGATTAGAGACCAGTTTTTCTAAGAGCTTACTTAGAACAGAGAGGATGGCAATAGGCTGTTAGTTAGGGATGGCCTTGGGGGTCACCTTTTTTGAATACAAGGATGATTTTAGCATTTTCCAGATATCAGGGACCATTCCAGAGCGAAGTGACAAGACTGAAAATTCTGGCAAGTGGGGAAGCAAGGAGAGGGGCTGCCAGTTAAAGTTGTCTAGGTTCAAGTCTATCAGCTCCAGCATTGCTACAGGCCAAGACTGATGAAAGTAGCCTACGAACTTCCTGGCTTGTTATAGCTATCACCATTTTATATTAAATGAAAATGATATAGAAATTCAAGAGGAGATTATTATATCAGTGGACTCTGGCTAAATAAAACTTGCAAGGAAAGAGCCCTGCAAATCCTAATTACAGGGGTTATCAAGCATAACTGACAAAATGAGCAGGTAGTGAATGAAGCGAACCCGGTCTTGAGATATAAATATTTATTTATTTAAAGTTTCGTATTAACACCTTTGAGCTGGGAGCGCTTTTACAAAGGTTCCACGTCAAGGCAGAAAGTCAAAGTAAATAATACAAAGTTAGGTAAGTAAACACAAAAAAAAAAAACATAATGAAAAGGTGCAATAACAACAATTTTGTCACAGAAGGGAAAATCCAGCAGATGACGGGCATTGAACAAAGTATGCCATGAAAAAGAACAGTTGGTGTCAGCGTGGCTCAGTTGGTAGCACATCCGCCTCTGGAACAGAAGGTCGTGAGTTCTCGTCCCACACCGGGTTGGACTTGCACCTAAAAATCGCTAGCATCCGAGTGCAGTATTGGGGGTGCTGTACTGCTGGGGTGTGCCGTCCTTCGGATGAGACGTTTAACCGAGATCCCTTCTGCGCATCCTGGTATTGTCCTGGTGGGTGTCCAGGTGGAAGTAAAAGAACCCAGGATACTCTTCGTAAAAGAGCAGGGAACATTCCCGGTGTCCTGGCCAATATTCCCCTTCCCATAAACCGGTTCATGCAATTATCCAGGCTGTGTGTGGGTGATGATGTGCGATATGGCCTCCACCACACATTCAGTCACTTCACTACCAGTCTAGCATTGCTTGTAAAAGCGCTTTGGGATACTGTGTATGAAAAGCGCTATATAAATGCTGATTCTTCTTCTTTTTCTACAAAAGGGCTGATGTATAGATCAGCAAACGAAAAGCGCACAATATATTAATATAAGCAAAGGTACAAGCCGCCGGATGGCATTGTTAAAGGGGCAGGGACAGATGACATGGAGTTGGGGGAGAGTGGTGGATGGGATAGGGGAAAGGTGGGGGGGGTTGGGTGTATGGGGGGTCCGCACGAGGAGCGAGAGATGGGGGAAGTCTGATTAGTGTTGAGGAAGCAGGGCAAAGGGCAGGATGGGGGAAAGAAGTAAGGTAGAGTGAGTCTGGTCAGAGTATGCAGGGGCGCTGGGGAAGGAGGAAGAGAATAGAAGAGGGATGAGGGGTAGAATGTAAGGGGTGGAGATACAGATAATGAAACAGGTAGGAGGTGTGTGGTTAGGTGGGACAATCACAAATGCCACTTGCCACTAGGTGTTGCCGTAGCTTCCATTTTAAAAGGGCCAAGTGTTGTACTGTTGGTGATGTCACTGGGAAGCAGGTTAAACCATTTTGGAGGTCTGACAGCGAATGTCCTCTGTCCTTGGGACTTGTGACAGCATGGAACTTGGAAGTTGAGGCTTTCTGAGCTTCTGGTACGTCGGGAGCTGTTGTAGGGGCAGAGGATCCTCTGTATCCGGGGGGCATAAGCCCAAGAGAGAGAGATTTTCTTTGCAAGGAGACAGGTTTGATAGATGATTCTGCCACTAAGCTGTAGCCAGTTAGTCTGGGCGTAGCTGTGACAGGTATGCGTGAGCCTTTCTGCCCCTTTGAAGAATCTGCAGGCTTTGTTAAGAGCAAAGGTTATGTGATGTAGGGTGGTGTCTGTGGCAGAACCATAAATCACCAGCCCATAGTCGATAAGGGAGGCCACTGAGCTTTGTATTGCCAGGTTGAGGGCATCAGAGGTTAGACAGTGCTTATGCTTGAACAGTAGACCAATACAGGTGTTCACAGTTTTGGCAATGTTGGCAATGTGACTGGAATAGGATAGAGTACTATCCAAAGTGACTCCTAGGTATTTGAACAGCTGTGTCTGCTTAAGGGCAACACCCGAGCAGTTCTTAATTGTCAGCTGATGAGCTTTGTACTTACTACATGAATTGTGGAACAACATTACATTAGTGTTTTTATAATGTAAAATGAGTTTCTGAGAGTCAAACCAGGCTTCAACTTTAGCAAAGCTTCCCTGTAGTTGCCTCTCCAGGAGTAGGGGGCCAGGGCTGCAGGAGTAGATTACCGCATCATCCGCGTATAGGAGAATCTGATCAGAGCAGGAGACTGGGAGGTTGTTTATGGAAATACTGAAGAGGAGTGGGCCCAGGATTGACCCTTGGGGGACACCTGACCGGACAGGTAGCTTGGTTGAGATGACATCGCCAATCTTCACTTGTTGTGAATGGTCACTAAGGTAGCTGTCAAACCAGCAAGCAGCCTCTTGAGAAAGCCCTAGTTCAAACAGTGGATTGACCAGTAGGGAGTGGTTGACTGTATTAAAAAGCTTTGGTAAGGTTAACAAACATGGCACCTACAAGTTGACCATTGTCCAAAGCGTTATGGATATAGTTGGTAAATTCAAGTAGGGCAGTAGTAGTACTGTGCCCCTTTCGAAAACTATGCTGCTGTGGACATTGCAAGTTGTATTTCTCAAGGTAGTCTTCCAGTTGGTCTGCCACTGTTCGTTCAAGGGCCTTGGAGAGAGGTGGAAGAATAGAGATCGGCCTGTAATTTCCATGCTAGGCCCTATTTCCGCTTTTATGGACCAGGGTAACCAGAGCTGATTTCCATTTTGAGGGAAATTGTGATAATGAGAGGAAATAATTTATGATCTTTGTAAGAGGGGACAAGACTTCATCAAGAGTAAGGGCAATAAGTTTAAGATCAAGCGAGTCCCCGCTTGCTGTAGACTTTCCAAGCACTTTGAGAATATATTTTTTGCTTCTTCTTCAGACACTGACTTGCAGTAGAAGGGAGGGTGTTAGTGTTTATTTCCCAAATCAGAAGTGGGTTCAAAGACAAAGGAGGCATCAAAGAATTTTGAAGGAAGTACGTGGCTAAGGTCAGTGAAAGCTGAGTTGAAGGTCGCAGCAATGGTTAAGAGGCTAAGGGTAACTGAGCCATCAATGTTGAGCACTGTGGGTGCCAATTTAGGGTCCTTCCTGGTTACTTTTGAGAGGTTGCTCCAGAACTTCCTCCCATTACTCCAGGAATTGGCCAATACTTCTCTATAGTACTTGGCTTTAGTCAAGCAGATTGCTCTGGTGCAGGCATTCCTAGCTTTTTTTATAGGCCAGGATATCGACTTGTCTGCTCATAGCCCTAGCACGATACCAAAGGTGATAGCGGGATTTCATAAATTGTAAAAGTTCAGACATTATCCAAGGATTATTATGTCCACTGATCTTCTCCTTTTTGAAAGAGGTGTGGACATCACATGCCACATTGAAGCATGTGATGAACCAATCAAGGGCCACATCCACATCAACGGCAAGGTCAGTTTTTGCCCAATCCTGTTGGCGCAGGAGTGACTTTAGAAGTTGTAAGTGTCCACAGATTAGCATCCTACTATTAATTGTTTTAACTGGTGGTTTGATGTACTTGTTAGACCAAAAGTACAGGATGGGGAAATGATCACTAATAGAATCGGAGAGTACTTTGGTGTCTCTGATATGGTTGGTGCGATTGGTGAACACCCAGTCTAAGAGGGTTGAGCTCCCTGTTCTGTAATTAATCCTGGACGGGGACTGAACTAGTTGAGAGATGTTAACAGCAGCTAAGGCATCCTTATAGCTACAAGCAGTGGCAGAGATACAATTAACGTTGAAGTCCCCTAACACAATATGTTTTGAGTTGTGTCCAAGATGACTGATACAGTCAAGAAGCGTGCTTAGGCCAGGGTCAGTCAGCTTGGGTAGTATGTAAACAGACGCTAGGGTTAATGCCTTGTTATGTGCACAAAATAATACTCTTGACGGCAAAGATGTGTATGTCAGCACTGGGGCTAGGCAGTGACAGGACATGCTCTAATAAGGAATCCTTCAGGTAGAGCGCACAACCACCACCTTTTTTTGATAGCCTATCTTGCCTAAAGACAGTGTACCCTGAAATCGCAATGGCAGTGTCTGGTATATTGGGTGATGATCAGGTCTCAACAACTGACAGAGCATCAGGGTTGTGTTGTGCAACCCAGACGGTAAGGGCATCAAGCTTAGAAGACAGGCTGCAGATGTTGATGCTTGCCAAGGAGAGGAGGCCAGATTTACTTGTCAAATTGTGACTAGGTTGAGGGGGGGCCAGGGTTGGGATGTACAGTATGTTGCCAGAGACAATCAGCAGTAACAGCATCAATCTCTTTAGGAGTTCCCAGCAGAACTTCCTACTAAGCTTTCACTCTCTTCTTTTGGAAGGTTCTTCACTGATGATTAATTGCACATGAGGGAAGCCTGGTAGTAGTAGTAGTAGTAGTAGTAGTAGTAGTAGTAGTATTAGTGGGAGACACGAAAGGGTGGTGAACTCTATGGCAGCCAGTTATGCAGTACTCGAAAGGATTTCCCACCTGAGCAGATCTGGACCAATCCAGAGGTTACCATGCCATAGATATTCAGGGTGCAGTTACTGAGGTACTAAAAGGTAGAGGTAAGTAGACAACACTTTGTCAACAGATCAGTAGTAATGCTCTGCTCACTATATAGGACCTGTGTTCGTCCACATCTGGACTTTTGTTCATAGTTCTAGACACCCTTTCATAGGAATAGTTCTGCATGGATAGAGAGGGTTCAGTGCAAGACAATGAGGATGGTGAGAAGTATCGAAAATATGAACTGTCGAAGTAGACTTGGTCAGCTGGGATTGTTCACCTTGCAGACGGGATGCTCCAACTACTTATACACAATATTGTCAAATATGACATGCTAAGGCAAGAATCCCAGAACAGAGTACTACCTGGGTGGAGTCCGAGTATCTGCATCAGAGGAGGAGAAGGACCTGGGAGTGATGACGACTAGTGACCTGAAGCACTCCGCGCAGAGCAAGAAAGCAGCAGCAAAGGCAAACAAGATGCTGGCATGCAATATCTAGGGGGATCAGTAGTAGGAGAGAAGAGGTTGTGCTGCCCTTGTACAGGTCACTGGTAAGGCTGCATCTAGAGTATGAAGTTCAGTACTGGTGCCCACATCTCAAAAAGGATATTAACCTGCTGGAAAAGATCCAGAGGAGGGCTACAAAGATGATAGTGGGTTAGTAGGGTAAGGCATATGAGGAGAGGTTGAGGGCACTGAACATGTACTCGCTGGAAGACGAGAGAGAGAGGAGACGTGATTGGGACATTCAGAAACTTGAAAGGGATAAATAAGGTTGATAAGGAGAATCTCTTTAAGCTGAGTGGCAACCATAACACGAGGGGGCACAGTCTTGAGCTGGAGGGTGGGATGTTTAGATGGAGATCAGGAAGCACTTCTTCACAGAGAGAGTGGTGGACACTTGGAATGCACTGCTGGAAGAGGTCATCTCGTTGAAGACATTGGGCAGCTTTAAGAGAGGCTGGGATAGACAGGGGGAAAGTAAGGATCATGGGTAGGCAGGATGGGAGGAGTGGGGAGGGAGGGCAGGGACATTAGCTCAAGCTGTGGACCCTGCAATATGAGCAGACTTGATAGACCAAATGGCCATCTTCTGCTGGCTTCTTCGTATGTTCGTATGTATGTAATCTTTATTATAGATCGAGGGAGCTGTCCCGATCAGTTGGAACGCTCCCATCCTCTGCGTGTGAGACACTCTTATTCTGTGAAAGTGGCTCACGCTCAGCTGCCCTGGAAATGGGCATGGTCGGGTAAATTTTTTTTTTAAATGAATATACTGTTGAGCAAGCTCAATCAGTAATATATTAATGTCGCCACCAAGACCACTACTAAAGATCAAATGCACAAGAACGAAATGTCCTGTTTGTTGTTATCTATTGCAATATGACAATGACATCAAGATGGTGGCCAGGCTGTGCTGCTGTCTGTAGCTGTGAAGCAGAGACTTTAGTGTTTTTAAGTGTTTCTTAGAGTTTTGTTTTTAGTTTTTATTTAGTAGTTTGTTCCTGCATGCTGTGCACCTAGTATTTAATCGAATTATTGAACTTTAACTGTATATAGAGAGCTGTGGATCTCCATCAGATAGAAACCAGCTCGAAGTGTAAGGAGATGGACTGCTGCTGTGGGTTGGAGGATTCTGACTAGGAAGCAGACCCACCTTTGGAGGACGCTTACCAATGGTTACCCCAACCCCCCCGGCGACATTTCGCCAGCGAGGTCCCCCACAGTGACTACAGTGCCTAGCTGAGGTGGGAGACCCGCTGGAACCCGGCGCTGTCTGTCGGGGGTCCTGCACCCCCCAGTCAGCTCCGACTGCCATTGAGAATCCTTAAGTGGGGGTGTGTGGGGTGCACAGCCCCCCCCATGTGGGGGGTTCGGGGGGTGAAGCCCACCGAAGAAAACAAAGATAGAAATAGCGAACCTGCAGCCAACTGCAGAATGCGGTCAACCTGCTGGTGTCGCTGACAGGGCGTTCGACAAAATTTTTGTCGGACTCCTGTCGTGGATCCGCTTACCGAGAGGAGACCAGGGCAGGCTTGCCTGTTCAGGCTGGAGTCGTTGTGGGAACGTAAGTGGCACGTTGTCTCATGTAGACCTTGTGAGAGCTGAAGCGGCACACCATTTCCTGGGGATCCTGTGCCTTTTATACTCCTCTGGCTGTGTTGTGCTGGCCCCCAAAACTGGCTGATTAGCTTCTGTGGGATTACCTGGACGATCACTGTTGTAATCGGTGGGGGGAGTTTGTGCTGTTGCCTATTTGGGTCCTGGGCCGTCCACTGCTGTGTGTGACTTTTACGGTGTTTTTTTACGGTGGGACACAGCTGATGCTCAACCCGAAGTTTGTGTGGTTGAACTGGCCTGCTTGGAACAAAGGACACCTATGGAGAGCTGAAGTTACACGTTGGGCTGTGAGTACTTTGTGTTGTCCCAGTGGCTGTGCGGTGATGTCCCCGTAACTGGCAGATTGGCGTAGTCAGCAGTGCCCAGTCGACTATTGCTGCAACCGATGGGGAGGCTGCGCCGCCTGAATAGTACAAACTGTGAGTACTGTGTTTTATTGGTGCAGTTGAAACAGTTAATTGGACATTAAGTTGGAAATTTTCACTCTTATAAGCTTTGGAATGTGAGAGAGCCTATATTGCTGGACGGAGAGACTGTTTATTCATCAGCAAAACCAGGAAGTGAGAGTGCCTGGAAGTTGGACAAATTGTATACAGTATTGGGCAGTAAAAGCCCTATGTCATTTAAAGGAGAACAAATTAGTTATGAACTGATAGTGCACAGCGGACTTTTTCTTTATTTCTTTATAGTCTGAGTTGTGTTGTATTTTTGTGTTGGGACTTGGGACGGGTGGATTTTTAGGGGAATTGATATTATTTGAATAGTGTTATGTATGTTTATGGGTAGGGGTGGTTTTGTTAAATTTTCTTGCTTTTTAGAACATTTTGATTATTACCTGGGGTAGTTTTATTTTATTTTCTTTAATTGGGAGTTTAGTGGGGGTTATTGAGATGGTAGTCAGTATGTGCTGGGGCTATGAGCCGATAAGGCACACCTACTTGTTGGCCCAGCTGTGCAGCCTCTGTCCCTTTGAACTTCCCCCATTGCATGCAGAAGCTTATGGTAGATGCAGAGCATTTGGGATAGCTTGTGGGAGGGGGTCGATGCGGGGGGCTGCATGAGTGGGTCATGGGGAGTCTTTGATTAGGGTGGTGAGGTTCAGTGGCGCGCTGGGGCAAAATAGGAATTGGAAAGGGGTCCTCCATGTCTGATTCCCACACCCAAGGGCTCCACCTTTGAGGTTGAGTAGGAGGCTGCTCCAGTAGTCTTCCCTCATCCTACTGTGGCTGTATTATGCAACACCAGGCCGATCAGGAACAAGACCGCAGTTATGGGCAGACTTGGTGGACCAAGCGGTCCTTATCTGCCGTCAAAGTCTGTGTTTGTATGTTTCTATAGCGGACTTAATTTCCTCAGTAGACCTGGCCTGCATCACAGAGACTTGACTGGATGAAAATGCTGCATCCTTTTTGGAGGCAGTAGTGCTGGCCGAGTACTCTGTGCTACACAGCCCGAGGAAGGATCGCAGAAGTGGGGGTGTGGCCATCTGTTTTAGAGCCAGCCTGAGCCTCATGGTGCTACCAGTGGGTTCTGCTGGGTCATTTGAGTGTGTTGCTGTGTGTGTGTGGGGGGGGGGGTTCCTGGCATGGGCTCCTGCTTTATGGCCCCTTGGTGAGGGGCAATTTCTGGGAGTTCAGAGACTTCATCGCTGGCCTGGTGTTGGAGTCCCCCAGATGGCTGATTCTGGGGGATTTCAATGCCTGGGTTGACGACGGACTCTTGTCATTTGAGTGTGATCTCCTGCAGACTATGAAGGCTCTGGGCCTGTTGCAAATTGTCACCTCAGCGACCCACTCACCCTGCCACACTTTGGACCTGGTGTTCACTCTGGGTCTTGGAGTCCGTGACCTCAGGATTGATCCAGTCATTTGGTCGGATCATAGCACCGTGGGTTCACATTTGGGGCCACCCCTGAGGGTATGGCCTCTGTGGAGATGGTCTGGTATCACCATTTATGGAGATTTGACACCAGTAGGCTACAGACGATGCTGGACCTCTCAAGTGTGGAGACTGCATGTGTGATTGGGCCAGAGTAAGCTGTGGCAGCTTATAATGGGGCTGTCGATGCGGCCTTCGACTCGATTGCACCTATTTGCATCTGACCTCTGTCTACTCACTGAAGGCCCCCCCTGTGTTGATGGGGAGCTTAGAGTTAAAGACAAAAGATCGGAGGTTGGAGGAGTTCTGGCCTGACGGAGGACAAATTGGCCCTGAAGACACATTATGTTGCCTATAGGGGCAGTCTCCCAAAAAAAGGCAGATTTTTTTGTCAAGGAAGATTTAAGCTCCTCAAGTTGCACACTGGATGTGTCCTAGCGTTGCAAGCAAAGGGTCAGGGGTTTGATCCTAGATGAGTAATGAGGCGCATGTGTGCTGTCTTTTCAGGGGTAAGGGGCAACAGACTTCTAGAAAAAACATAAAAGGAACTTACAAGCTAAAATGGGCAGACTGGGTGGGCCATAGGCCCTTATCTGCCGTCTATATCTGTGCCGCAGCAGTGAACAGACAAGCTCACCTCTTCCGCACGATAGATGGGCTATTACATCTGGCCTGTCTCTGTGCAGGAGGAGCAGGTTCAGGCACAAGGTACAATGAGTTTGCTCTGATCTTACTTCGAGATACAGCTCTTGCAGCAGGTAACGCCATTAGGACTGAAGCCGGCAGGCGCCAGGACCCCTGTATCGGAAATTTAACAGCAGTCTTCAGCGGGATCGCTTCACGCCGGTCCCGCCCCCAATGTCAGATTTATATATAAGGAGGCGGTCCCGCCATTCGAACCCGACACCAGGTCTTTTCAGGCCAAGACCTCCAGACCTTCTTCGCTTCAACCACCAAGGCCCTGTCGAGGTCAGGGGACCGTCAACACAAGGCCCTGTCGAGGTCAGGGGACCGTCATCACAAGTCCGGTTCCCACCATTCGGAACCCGACACCAGGTCAGTCTCTTTGCCTCCTCCTCCCCAGCGGAAGACCAAAGAAATGACTTCTCTCAAGAGATCGTTGGCCCCGACCTTGGCCAAACACCATCGGTCCCGAGCACCGACGACCGCCAGACACCCGTTGCGGTCAGGCCTCGCCTCCACGGACGCCGCCGGGGACCGGCCGCCCCATCTACCGAGAAAGGACCCCCGCCTCCCCACCGACGCGCCGGTCAGAGAGGCGATCATGGACGAGGAGCTGACCCAGCCCGAGGACCAGACGGGCAAACCCGGTCCTGTCATACCCCCCAGGGAACCCTCGCCGGAACCTGAGGCCCCTGAGGAGCCGACACCGGAACCCAACGACCGGCCATCGGCGCCCAGCCCGTCATCGGGCCTCAGCATATCCGAGGTCAAGGAGTTGTTTTCTTCCTGGTGGGACACCATAAAAAGGGATGTGGTTCCCACACCACCTCCTCCTCCTCCTGCTACTCCCCCGGCCCCCGCGCCTACTTCACCCAGGGATGCGGGTCAGTACCTCCCCAGGAGCCTACGGACCCTCCTAGGGGTAGATCATGAAATAGGAGACCTCCATCCAGATCTTCTTCAGGGTCACCCAGCCCCAAGAGACCCAGAAGACGCCGTCGTTCGCCTTCGACGGAGGACACGGGATCGGACTTCTCAGACGGATCCAGATCCCCCTCTCTGATCAACGTCCCTTCTCCGGACCCACGTGAGCTCCCAAGATCTCCTCTGGATGATCCATCGTTCTCAGAGATTATGAGGCATATCTAGGAGAACATGGGCTGGGACACAGAGGAGCTAGACCCTGAGAGATTACGCCTTGCCAGATATCTTCGGCAAAAAGATCCTAAGCCTGTGGTGGTGCCACCCTTGGTGGACACTTTCATGGACGTCACCAAGGCAGTGTGGAAACGTCCACACTCGCTTCCGGCGATGCCGAAGAAAGCTGACACTGGCCTGTACAAGGCCTAGGGAGGACCAGTACTTGGCATCACATCCTCTGGCGATTCTCTGGTCATTACAGCCTCTCATGACCGGTCCCAGAGGCCACAACATTTGAGCACCCTGCCACCGGACCCAGAGTCCAAACAGCTGGACGCTATGGGCAGGCGCACGTATGCCTCCACTACCTGCGCCATCAGATCCCTCAACTTGACCCACATAGTACAGTTTCAAAACGCCTTGTGGGAGCAGGGACTGGATCTGGCGAAAAGATGCCAGAAGGTGAGCAGGAAGGAGTTGCTACAGCTCCTTTGTACGGGTTCGGACGTGGGAACCCAGGTGCTGCGAGCCGCGTATGATTCCGCGGACTCCTCGGCCAGAGCGGCAGCTTCAGGCGTATGCCTCCGGAGACACTCATGGCTCCGTGTTTCCGGATTCACCCCGGACGTTCAGAAGAACATCCTGGACGCCTCGTTTCATGGAGAAGTTCTTTTTGGTGAGTCCTCGGAGAAGGTCCTCACCAAACTTCAAGAGGCCAGGAAGGCGGTACGGTCTGTCCAGGCCATGTACAGACCCAAGCTTAGTTCCTTTTATAGGAACCAAAGCCGTTTTCGAGGCCAGATGCAGAGACAGCAGTCCCGCACCGGCCCTCAACAGAGGGGCTCCTTCTCCCGCAGAACCCAGGGGAAGTCGTCAGCGGGCCGAGGCCAACAACCAGCTAAGTCGACCTAGCCTGCTGGACCCTCAGCTGCCACAGCATGACTCCTTCCCGGCCCCCGCCCCTCAGGATCAGCGGGACACCAAGGTCGGGGGCCGCATTGCGGACCACCTGCCAGGGTGGCAGTCCATAACCACCGACAGGTGGGTCCTTCAGTTGGTCGAAAGAGGCCACTTTATAGAATTCATGGACAAGCCACCCACAAGGCCTCCTCTGCTCTCCCGTTACTCGGGTCAGCACAGATCACTCATCAGGCAAGAGGTACTCGCGCTCCTGCAAAAGGGAGCGGTGGAGTATGTCCCAGAGAGCCAGATAGGATCCGGATACTATTCCCACTTCTTTCTGGTTCCGAAGAAAACAGGGGACCTCCGTCCAATCTTGGACCTCAGCAACCTCAACATGTCGGTCGCCTACAAATTTTTCGCATGGTGACCCTCCAAGGACTCATTCCCATGCTGAAAAAGGACGCCTTCTTAGCGTCCCTGGACATGCAGGACACCTACCTGCACATCCCAGTAGCTCAAGCGCACAGGAGGTTCCTGCGCTTCGAGTTTCTCGGCCACCACTTTCAGTTCCGGGCCCTTCCGTTCGGACTGTCTTCAGCCCCCAGGGTCTTTACCAGGTGTATGGCAGCCGTGGCAGCGTCTCTGAGGAGACAGGGCCACTACGTGTTCCCGTACCTGGACGACTGGCTTCTCATGGCCGCCTCCAAAGAGGCACTGTTGATGGCTATTCAGAGCACCCAGGACCTGTTCCAGTCTCTGGGGATTCTTATCAACTACGAGAAGTCTCTCCTAGTACCATCCCAGAAGCTGCAGTTCATAGGCGCAGTTCTGGACACTGTCCAAGGGAAAGCCTTTCTTCCCGACAAAAGAGCGGAACACATTAGATCCCTCATCAGGGATCTTTCAGCGAAAAAGACCGTCCCCGCCAGGTTGGTCCTTCGCTTGCTCGGACACATGGCTGCGGCCATTCCAACCATCCCTCTGGCAAGGCTCCACATGCGGGTAACTCAGTGGATGCTCAAGGTGCAGTGGGACCGAAGGCAAGACCACATGCAGCATCCGGTCAGAATCACGAACGCCGTGATTCGAGACTGGCAATGGTGGCTAGACCCAGGGACACTTTCTGCGGATGTCCCGTTTACCGCGCTGTCTCCGAAGGCAATCCTCTCCACAGATGCCTCAGGGCTGGGATGGGGAGCGTACCTGAACGGGGTGAGGTCCCAGGGAACATGGATCCCTCAGGAAGCTCACCTCCACATCAACGTGCTGGAGATGAGGGCGGTCCTGTACGCCCTGCAGGCCTTTCAGTCAGAAATACCGTCGAGTACCCTTTTGCTTCAGACAGACAACACGGCGGTGATGTATTACCTCAACAAACAAGGAGGCGCACACTCTTACCCCCTCTGCAGGGAAGCTATGAGGGTGTGGGATTGGGTAATCCAACACGGCGCGAGCCTGATTGCAGTTCACGTTCTCGGAGTGGACAACACAATCGTAGACGGCCTGAGTCGTTCCCAGGCCAGAGTCCATGAGTGGGAACTTCTTCAGGAGGTAGCAGAGGATCTGTTCCTTTGATGGGGCACTCCAGAGTTGGACTTATTCGCTTCCCCATCCAACGCAAAACTGCCCAATTTTTGCTCGCTAGTTCCAGGGCCTGATGTTTTCTGGCGAGACGCGTTGTCCCTCTCCTGGGCGGACAGATTCCTCTACGCTTTCCCTCCCTTCCCGTTGATCCAGAGAGTCCTTCTCAAACTGCGCAGGGAGCACGCAGCAATGATCCTGGTAGCGCCTTTCTGGCCCAGGCAGATCTGGTTCCCCATGCTGACGCAATTGTCCCGGGAACCTCCAGTTCCGTTGCCTTTCAGCGCCCACCTGTTGTCTCAGGAGGAGGGTTCACTAGTCCACCCGGACTTACGCTCACTGAACCTGCATGCATGGCTCCTAGAGACATAGCCATTATGCGATACGGGCTCTCACAAGAGGTGGCGGAAGTCCTTTCTGCGGGCAGAAAGCCGGCAACGCATGCGACGTACGCCATGAAGTGGCGCCGTTTTTGCTCATGGTCGCAGGCACGCGGCCTTTCCCCTTTGGAATGCCCAGTGAAAGGGGTGCTGGAGTACCCTCTTTCCCTATTCCATTCGGGTCTCGCCTACTCCTCCATTAAGGTGCACCTCTGCGCGATCTCTGCGTATCACTTCCCGGTGGGACAGCGCACAGTGGCACAGCTTGATGCCTCTCGAGACTTCCTGAGAGGGGTGTTACACCTTAGGCCACCCATCAAGGATCCCGTTCCTCCTTGGGACCTACTCTTTGTCCTGGAACAACTCGCGCTTCCCCTCTTTGAACCTGCCATGGATTGCGAGCTGCGTTTTCTGTTGTGGAAAACATTATTTTTAGTTGCTGTCACGTCAGCAAGGAAAGTTTCCGAGCTTCACGCTCTCATGTGCAAGGAGCCTTATTTAATTTTTCACCAGGACAGAGTGTCTCTGAGGACGAATCCTAAATTCCTGCCTAAGGTGGTCTCTGCCCTCACTCTCAACCAGGACATCCATTTGCCTGTGTATTTACTCAAGTACTCTAATAGAGGAGAGGGATTGCTTCACACCCTGGATGTTCACCGCTCCTTAAGGTTCTACCTGAATAGAACCAAACAGCTTCGCAAGTCGGAGCAACTATTCGTTGCCTTCGCTGACAGGATGCTGGGCCAACCAGTCTCTAAGCAGACCCTTTCTCGCTGGCTTGTCCAGTGTATTTCATTTTGCTACGACAACAAGCATAAGCTCCTCCCTGGTACAGTCCGGGGCCATTCAACAAGGGGGGTGGCTACCTCCTTTGCAGCACTGCGCAACATCTCCACCTCGGCCATTTGTGCTGCAGCTACTTGGAGCTCAGTGCACACATTTATTAGGCACTATAGCCTGGATAGTACGTCTCGGCGGAGAGCCGGTTTCGGCCTAGCCATTCTACAGGGTCTCCTGTCCCAGAGTCAGGACTTGTTCAAGATCTCTCCTAATTTCCTCCTCCCAGAATGCTTTCAGACGCTATTGCTTGGGAATCAGTCTTATGGTGTTACCTGCTGCAAGAGCTGTATCTGAAGTAAGATAGTACAGTTACGTAAGAACTTACCGTAACAGTAGATCTTCGAGAACAGCTCTTGCAGCAGGTACCTTCCCGCCCACCATTCCCCCTTGGAGGAGGTACGGCCTACCAGGCCTTGGCAGGAGCTTTAGCTCTTTTCTTCTGATGGCGGATCCTCGGTCTCCCCTTCTGATGTCATCCTGCGGCCGAGAGTCTCCGGCGGGAGAACTGGGGAATCTGGCGGGACCGCCTCCTTATGTACTACGTCTGACGTCGGGGGCGGGACCGACGTCGGAGGCGGTCCCCGCTGAAGACTGCTAGCTAGAAGATTTCCGTGGGGTCCTGATGCCTGCTGGCTTCAGTCCTAATGGTGTTACCTGCTGCAAGAGCTGTTCTCGAAGATCTACTGTTACGGTAAGTTCTTACATAACTGTACTTTCTTTGTCGACAGTGTCCTCTATCAGGGCTGAGATCTCTTCCAGTACCACTCAGAGGGATTGTGGGGTTCTTCCTGAATCGTGTTGGGGCACCCCTCTTTTTCTGGGCTGAATTTGATCTAGTTGGAGTCGAGGAGGTGGCTGACATAATCTTGATACTGCGGCCAACATATTGTGATCTTGATCGAGGTTCAGCCTGTCTTTTGAGCCAGCCCGGTGGCGCTGAGGGTTGAGGTACTGGACGCCACACCTCATGCTACGCCGGCGACCCAGGTTTGGGAACGAGTCCGGGTCATCGGGACCGGCAGGGAGGGAAGAGATCGAGCATCTGAGGACTGCTCTCTTCCCGGGAGGCTCTAGGGGATGCGTCGCACAGGGGCAGCCTCTGGTGGAGACCGGGGGAATGCCTAGTTTGCATCGCTACGCATTTGCGAGGGGCCGGTGCACCGGCAGGCGTCGGTACTAGTGCCATTGACGCCATTGCACGACTGAGCATCGGGGGAAATGGAGGAAAATGGAAAAAACCCTCTTCCGGAGGATTGGCGAAGGCACTGCTACCCGCTTCACACTCTCAATGCTAGGCTCCTCACTCTCCCCGGTTCTCCACTCCAACAGGGCTCACTACACTATAGATAGAGTACCCTGGGAGGAAAGAGCAGCCCTTCTCCATGGGGGCTTAGATCCGGGGTGCAGCCTGGTCGGAATGAGGGAGTAATTGTGGTAGCCACAGTGGGAGGTAGAGAGCGGACTTGCAGATGCTGGAGAGAGTTCCTCAGGTAGGGGGCGAAGAAACTATATGCAAAAAAAAAAAATACGTCTTTTGGTCAGATGTGTGGTCCTGATAGGGCCTGTGGTTGCTGGAAATGTCCGGAGTTCCCTCGAGAATGGGGTCTTTCCCACAGCCTTGAAAGAGGCGTTGGTTAGACCAGTACTGAAAAAAATCCTCGATGGATCCAGAGTGTCTCAGCAACTACAGGTCAGTCTCGAACCTGTTATTTTTAGGGAAGGTTCTAGAGAAAGTGATGGCCATTCAGTTAGAGATATGTCTTGCCTCCTCCACCACTTATGAGTGTTTCCAATCTGGGTTCAGGTCCAGGCACAGCACCGAGACCATGCTGGCGAGGGTGCTAAATGATCTTCTAATGGCGAGGGATGAGGGGAGCGTACCTTCTTAGTCCTCCTCGATCTCTCAGTGGCATTTGACACTGTGGATCTTGAGGTGCTGCTGGACTACTTGCAGAACTGGGTTGGACTACCCAGAACAGTCAAATGGTTTAGGTCCTCCCTCATGGACAAAGTGCAAAGGGTGACGATGAGGTTAGCCTCATCTATCCCGATGCCACTTGTCGGTCCTGTCACCGTTGTTGTTCACGGTGTACATGCTTCCCCTGGGAGACATTATCAGGTGGTATGGGCTGGGGTTTCATTGCTATGTTGATGATACCCAGCTAGACCTGTCCTGTGCACCTGGAAACCAGGTGGCGGTCTCAGTGATTAACAACTGCCCGGAGATCAAGAACTGGTTGACACACAACTGATTGCGACTCAATCTGGACAAGATGGAGATACTAGTGGTGGAACCAGGCCATTGTTGTGATGGAAGGGGACCTGGGGGGCCCCCCGGGCTAGTCCTAGGGGGTGTTCCCTTGTTCCCTCCAGTTGGGTGCAGGATCTGGGCATGGTCCTGGATGAAGGCTTGACACTTGAGGGTCAGGTGTTGGCCATCATAAAGAGTGTTTTTTACCACTTGAGGAACATTGCTGGGATCTGAGCCTTGATACCATCTGATGACCTGCGCACACTGGTACATGCCTTCGTCATGTCCAGGCTGGATTACTGCAATGCCCTGTACCTGGGACTATCTAGAGGCAACCTTCGCCAGCTGCAGCTGGTGCAGAATGCAGCGGCAAGGTTGTTGACTGGTATTTAAAGATTTGACCATGTCACACCTGTCCTCCGCGAACTGCAGTGGCTCCAGTGAGGTGGAGGATTGCCTTCAAGGTCAACTTTCTGACCTAAAAAGCCCTGGGGTGGGGAGGAACCAGCCTACCTGCAAGACTTTCTGATTCCTCACCGCCCATCTCGGGCTCTCTGTTCCCCCTGAGGGTTGCCTCCTGGTGGTCCCCAGGGCTAGGCTGCAGCAATCGGGGGGCCAGGCGTTCTCGGTTGCTGCGCCAGCCCTGTGGAACTCTTTACCTCGACATCTACGGGAAGCACACTCGGGGTAAGTCTTTAAAAGGGGCCTAAAAATGTTGCTCTTTGATCGAGCGTTTAATCCGATTTGATAACTACTATCGCCTGCTGATTTATAAATTTATTGCACTACTGACTAGTACTGTATTTTGCATCTGATATTATGGTTTATTAGTTATTAATTTGTTTTACTGGAATATCGTTTATTGCTGAGTGTGGGATAAATAGAACTGTTAGTCTCTGCCTCATATGTTATTTTTTGAATGTGTATGTTTTTATTATTGTTAAGTGCTCTGAGTCTCTGAGAAGGCGCGCTGTATAAATAAAGATCTTACTTTGAGAGGGTTCCTGCAGTAGGTCATCACATATTGGACTGCGTCCCTGGCGTCAGGAGCGCACAGCAAACTTTTCCAGCAGTGCCTGGTGGGGGGACCGCCCACCTGACGTAACATGACGGACATCAGTATGACCCTATATAGTGGGCAGTTCCCACGCCCGCCTTTCAGTTCTTTCCTGCCGTCATCCTGCGCAGAGTTCCTCATGGTAAGCATTGCTCAGTTGATCACCATTTTCGCCTTATTTTCTCACAGATATCTGCTCGTAGTCATTTCTTTTATGTCTTCTCCACCTCCGTCAGAGGCAAAGGAGAAGTGCAAGAAGTGCAGTGCACAGATCCCTTATAAAAATGGTCACTGTTGCTTCCTCTTTTGCCTGGGCCAGACCCATGACACTGCAACCTGCCCTGACTGTCAACCCTTTCATCAGGCCTTCCACAAACGGAGACAGCAGGCCCTGGAGACCCACCTTTTGAAGATCAGAATGGCCTCCCTTGAAAAAGAGATGCAAAGCTGAGGGACACTGCATCTTCCCATACTTCTGAATTGAAAAAGAAGGATAACGAGAAACATCGAGAGCGGGAGCGTCTGGACGATCGGGACAGACCGAGTTCTAGTAAGCCCTCGACCAGTAAGGCCATTCCCTCCACCGCCTGCCCTTGTGGTACTCCAGGCCGTGCCCGGGACTTCTCCAGGCCCTTCTGCTGCCTTTCTCCCGCTCTCCACTAGTAAGCTGTCCTCCGGTGAATGCCTGTGTCTGGCGGTAAGTCGGCCCCTGGCTCCTCCGGGGACCGCCCAGCTGTTGGTAAGCCAAATCCCCAAGATCAGTCGGGGACCTGCATGACACTGAACGGTAAGCCGGTTGAGGGTTCCCCCCCTCCTCTGCCCGGTCCCTCTTACGTCCGATAAGCCGGTTGTCTCAGCCTCGGATGACCACCCGGACACTGCTCACCCGTCGGGCTGACGTCACCTCACCCAGCATCCGGTGGAGTGCGCCGATGGTTATCAGCCAACTCTCCCCTCAGGCTTCTCTTGGGCGGGAGCCTTCCTCTCCACTTCCCCCGGTGAAACCTCCGACCCCAGTGATCACGTTGGGTACGGAGGAGGAGGAAGTGGGACCCCTGGATGTGGTTCTCTCCTCTCCCACCCCAGTTACCGTGTCCCAAGTCCCCCATGGGGACTCTAGGTCCAGGGCTCCGGCATAAAATCTGACTGTTCATTGGGTCCCTGACCCGATCCTGCCTTCGCCTGACCCGCTGCCATCAGGGCCTCCTCCACCGGCCTCACCCCTCCTAACGTTGGGGGCGCAGACAGGTATTTGTTCAGCTCCCCTTCCGTCAGGGTCCTCTCATCTGACCCTGACGCAGGCTATCTTGATGCCTGGTCCAGTGCCACACATTCTGACGACCATGGGTCTGACGTCGGCCCCTTCGATGTCTGCTCCTCTGACGTTGGGTATCCTGACACAGGATTTTGTCCCTGGCCCATCTCAACTGCATACGGTCACAGGATTCCCTCCCAAGGGGCTCACGTCGGCCCACCCACTGTCGGGCCTGACGTTGAATTTTCTACCCCATTCTGTTTTTTCGGGGTACCATCATCCAGGTTATCCCTGTTGTCAGGGCTACCCTCACCAGCACCATTTTCATGGGTCAGGTGCGCCTAACTATCACTTCCTCCTCCACCACCCCCTGCCCGGCTCCTCAACAGGATTTTCAGTCCCTGATTCAATCCTGGTGGAAGGAGGCTAGGTTGGAGCTGGTCACGGATTTGAAGAGGTGCCTGCCTGTTCCAGTAATCGCCCCTCCCCCGCGTTTCTTGTTCCCTGTTAGCACTGTCCGCTCAACAGTGCACGTTTTGGGGACTACGCCTCAGGTGGTCACCCTTCCTGACTTTGAACCTCCTGAGGAGCATGACTCTCAGGATTCCAAGGAGGATTCCTCGGAAGATTCTTCTGACAAGCACTCCTCAGTGACTAAAGGCAAGGAATCCTCAAAATCTCCCCCTGAGGATCCCTCTTTTATGGAATTGCTGCGCATCATTCAGCAGGCTAATGGCTGGAATACAGAAGAACAGGATCCTAAGAGAAAATGTCTCACTGAACATTTAGATCTTGAGACAGTTTCTCCTATCCCTGTCCCCTCCCACCTCGGACAGCCTCTCATGAAGACCTCACCAGTACCATCTGGCAACTGCCCCGCTCCATACTGGCCGTCCCTAAGAAGGGGACCAAATTTATCATGCTGCAGAAGGGGTTTCGTTTTTGGATACACACCCCAAAGCCGATTCCATTGTCATAGCTGCTGCCCATGATCTCTCGGCTACCCCAAAGCACATGAGCACTTCCCCCCCAGACAAGGAATCACAGCAGCTAGACCAGTATGGGAAAAAAGTTTATTCCTCGCTGTGCGCGCCCTCAATTACATAACGCATATAGTCTCATTCCAAAAAGCGACCATGTCCAAGCTTGAGGCCCGTATCCAGGCCATGGAATCTTTGGAGCTCAAGGAGGAGCTTGTTAAGGATTTGCGCCTGTCCAAAATTTCTTGTAGACACATGCTTAGGACTGCGTATGATTCTGTGGATGCGGTAGCTTGCTACTCCACCACAGCAGTGTCTCTTAGACGACATGCTTAGCTACGCATCTCTGACTTCTCTAATGATGTCCAGGCAGCTATTCAGGATGCCCCCTTGAGGGGCTCGGTCCTTTTTGGAGGGGACACTAAAGACATTATCACGGGCTTCCAAGACAGCGACCAGGCCCTGAGGTCCATCAGGTCTATATACCGATCGGGCTTTCAAAAGAAACAGCCCTTTCGGAGGCAGACCAAAAGGCAGGGTAAACAGCCCTTCACTAGATGACAGGGCAAAAGAAAGGCCATGGGTCCGTCTTATTCTTCCCTTAAGGTTCACCTGTCTGCCATTTCAGCCTGCCATGTGTTGGTGGGGGGAAACCTGTGGCACAGTTGGAGATCTCCAAACTTTTTTGAAAGGGATTCTCCACCTTAAACCCCTCATCCGTAACCGCACCCCACCTTGGGATTTGAACTTTGTGTTAGAGAAGCTTACACTGCCCCCTTTTGAACCAGCGATGAGCTGTGATATGCACTACATCTCTTGGAAGGCACTATTTTTGGTTGCTTTACTTCTGCTCATAGAATTTCCGAGCTTCAGGCCCTGATGTGTAAGGAGCCTTATTTGATTTTTCACAAAGACTGAGCGGTCTTGCGGTCAAATCCTAAGTTTCTTCCCAAGGTGGTTTCCAAGTTCACCCTTAATCAGACGGTCGAACTTCCAGTTTACTACCCTGTCCACTCTAACAAAGGTGAGGCTCTTCTTCAAATGCTGGACGTACATAGGATTCTGAGGTGTTGCGTCCACCAAACCAAAGATTCCAGAAAGTTTGATCAGCTTTTTGTCTCCTTTGCCCACAAGTCCTTGGGGTCAGCTGAGTCTAAGCAGTGCCTATCCACTGGCTTGCTAACTGCAGTCACTTCTGTTGTCAGAAGTATGACAAACCTCTGCTGGGGGATGTCAGAGGTCATTCTACTAGAGGCATGGCTACATCTACAGCCTTCTTGAGAAATGTTTCGGCAGCAGAAATTTGTGCGGCGGCAACCTGGAGTTCGGTCCATACCTTCATGAAGCATTGCAGTCTGGACATTGCCTCTATTTGTAGGGCTGGGTTTGGCCTTGCTGTTCTGCAGGGCCTATTGTCCTATGCCCTGGTCCTGTTCTGTTATTTCAGTTGCTCCTCCTCCCGTGACTCTCTCAGTCTTTCTAAGAGTGACTGCTTGGGATTCAGTCCAATATGTGATGACCTACTGCAGGAACCCTCTCAAAGTAAGATAGTACAGTTACATAAGAACTTACCATAACAGTAGATCTTCGAGAGAGGTTCCTGCAGTAGGTCACCTTTTCCCTCCCTCCTTCCCCCAGTTTATCCATTTCTTTCAGTCTGTTCTGATCTGCGCTTCCGGATTTCATCCTTTCTCCTGGCTCATCCTCCTTGGATCTCTGGCGGGAGAACTGGAAGGCGGGAGTGGGGACTGCCCACTATATAGGGTCACGTCGATGTCCATCATGTGACGTCGGGTGGGCGGTCCCCCGCCAGGCATTGCTGGAAAAGTTTGCCGTGTGGTCCTGACGCCAGGGGGCGCAGTCCTATATGTGGTGACCTACTGCAGGAACCTCTCTCAAAGATCTACTGTTACAGTAAGTTCTTAAGTAACTGTACTTTTCTATCCTATCCTGTCCTGACCTAGTATGTTTCATAGAGTTGCAGTAACTGTGTTTTGTTAGAAACAAAGTTGTTTTAAATACCTTTCTGAGCCTCCATTTCTTAGCCCTGCAGCACAGTTTGTTTAGCTTTCAGCTATCAGATTCTCAGATGCCCCCACTGAGACATCCCCTACATGTGACGTAAAGTATGTCTCAACACAGTAATGGGTATATTGACAGTGTTTCTGGCTTGTGTTGACAGATCGTGCTATAAAACTTCTCCTTTCGTTTTGTTGTGCCACTGATTGATATGGCTAGTACTGATTTACAGCAGTGGCACATAGCTTTTCAAACAACACAAAGTCTTGCTGTATTCTGACGTTATGCAGTTAGCCCCAGCACTTGAACTGCTCCGTAGAGGAAAGAGCATAGAACGTTGAGCTCAAGCTCGGTTCAGACCTCTGTCTGCTGCACTTTGAAGTGTAACCGTCAGATTCTTTACTCCGCCTAACTGAACAGTCGCTCCAGAGATCTGGCCTTCGCTTTCGGTTTGGTACAGTAAAAACATAGGTTTTAAACTGCTATTCTTATTTTATTTTGGTTCAGATCCCTGACTGCGGTACAGTAAGTACTTAGGTAGTGGAATAGTGCTATTTTCTGTGGAAATTGTAAAAGCAATATTTTTCAGTTGGTTCGGCTGAACCGATTGTCTGTATTTTCTCTTAAGTTTTCTTTAGTTTTCTAAATTTAGTGTGAGGTACTGGTCCTTATCGGTTTAAAAAAAAAAATGTATTTAAAATTTTTTTTTCAAATACCAGTGACACGGTTAGGAACAGATAAGGGGGTCTTGCCTGGCTTTTGCTGAGTAAAGGGAAAGTTTTTAGGATGACTTTGTCTGAGAAACCCAAAAGAAAAAATGAGCCTACTGGGTTTCAACACTCCCACCATGTCAATACAGCAAAAACAGCTCCTCCGTGTAAAAAGGGTGCTCGAGTCCACAACAAATCCTCCAAACACAAGACTCAGCACTCAATGGTTGGCGTTTAAAGCAAGCATAATTTAGTTAAACAGAACGCCTGTACAAAGCCAACCGGCTAAAAAGTGAACAGCAAGTCAAACTCCCGACCGGTTTCACCCCCTGATGACGTGCAGTTTGCACGAAACCAGTCGGGAGTTTGACTTGCTGTGCACTTTTTAGCCGGTTGGCTTTGTACAGGCGCTCTGTTTAATTAAATTATGCTTGCTTTAAATGCCAACCATTGAGTGCTGAGTCTTGTGTTTGGTGGGTTTCAACACTGCAGTGAGTGTGGGGAGGCCTTTGCTAAGGCTGATCCCCACTCCACCTGTGTTTACTGTCTCGGTTTTGACCACCTTGATTCAGACTGCCAAATATGTAAAAATGTTCCTAAGGCCACCCTGGATAAAAGATTAGGTAGGCTTAGGGAAAAGGAGGTCGAGAAGTCCGCTGACCCGGATGGTCAGCCCGGTTCGGTTCCGACTGAACCTGAGGGAGTGCCCACTGACCTGGGTGAGACTCCCTCAGGCAAAAGGAGAGCTGATCCTGAGGGGTCGGTTCCAGCAAAAAGAAAGAGGAAAAGAGAAATTGGTTTGGATCCAGAACCGCATCGTCCAGCCGCCAAGGAAATTGCCAGGGCGATTAGTATAGTTGAATCGCTCCATTCGATTCCGGCTGATCCGACGCCTCCCGGTAGGCGTTCGGTTTGGTCAGTTCCTCCGGTTCCGGAATATTCCCCAGAAGATTATTATGAACCAGATCTGGAGGAGGATGAAGATTACGATGATGATGATAAATATGATGGTGTAGAAGGTCTGGATGAGTCCATAGAACCAGACATCTCCCCGGACAGACCTTCTGGTGTTTCCTCTCCTAGGCTTTCTGAGTCCCCTTCCCACTTTATGTTCTACAAAAAAGTGGCAGAAACCCTCCAGCTCCCACTAGATGAAGCTGTCGAGGAGCAAGAGGAGCCTGACTGTGGAGATGATGGACATCCCAGAGTCCAAGAGATTGTCTATCCCCCTTCATAAATCTTTGGGAAACAGACACAAAAGTTACTTAAAACTCCAAATTCTCACCCCAGGAATACTCCAATATTCCTAACTCTTCTACAGTATACCTTTAAGGCCAGATCAGCCTGGAGATGGAATGCTATGCAAATGATGGAATCATTAGCATGAGCCACGTTTCACATGCTGCCACCTATCAACTGCCTACATTCTAACCCTCAGATTTCTCTCTCCGCCTATCAAGACCAGACGCCTGGAGATTTCCTCAACAGCTAGTCAAAGAAGCCTTGATTATTCATAAATACTTAAGTATTTCTTGTTTATTTTCAATTGCTGCCTTTTATCAGTGTTTTTTTTTACTAACCGTTAGTTTATTTAGTTAGTTTTGTATTGTTTTCCTCGGTTCCTTTTGGTTCGGAATAACCGCTGAGGAACCAAGGTATGTCTAGTCATTTTGGGGGTTTTGTCCCTTCATTTGTATATATTTTGTGTGTTTTAATATTGTTTTTTAGAACCGATGACTCCGGTTCTGAACTGCTAATCCCAATTCAACTTTTTATCGGTTCTTGGTTCCGCTCAGTTTCTTCGATCTGTTCCTGAACCGACAGCAACCGAGAACATTTTTTATTTTTTTAATTTTAAAAGGTTGTAGTGTTTGCAGTTGCGGTTTTTCTCCATAATGTCAGAAAAACCTAAAAAGAGAACCGGTGATCCTGGTTTTAAAAATTGTTCTGAGTGTGGTGAGGTCTTTGCCAAGGCAGATAAACACTCTGCTTGTGTTTTCTGCTTGGGTTTTGACCATTTTAAGTCTGATTGTGCTATCTGTAAATCTTTTCCAGACAAGACTTTAGAAAAACGTCTGGACAGACTGAATAAAAGATTTAAGGGTCCCTCTGGCTCTGACCATCCGAAACCCTCAGAGTCTGTGGGGACACCACAGTTTCTGCCACTTATACCACTGATAAGGGTAAAAAGAGACCCTCTGAACTGGTTAGCTCTCCGGTTCCTGTTAAAAAACAGAAAAAAACAAAGCACACTGAACCCCACTGTGGAAAAGGGGACTTGTGCCTGCCACTGTGCCTTCTCCTGCTGAGATTGCACAAGCAATAAAAATTATGCAAACCATGCAGGGTCTGCTGCCTGTAGTATCACAGTCTCCAGTTCAGACTTCTGCACCCTCCAATCCACTCTGTTTCCCTGAACAGCGTGGGGGGGGGGGAGGAAGAAGAAGAAGGTGAGCCTATAGAGCCTGAGGTCTCCCCTGAACAGGAGTTTGTCTGTCCTCCCAAGACCACTGAAGATTATTCTTCCCATTTTTCCTTCATTAGGAAAATGGCTGATGCCTTAGACATCCCTACCACTGAAGCTGTAGAGGATGAGGAGGAGGAGGCTGAATATATGGACATGATGGGGCTGACTCCTGCTAAAAAGCTCTCACTCCCCATCAATACGTTCTTCAAAAGGGATATCTTAAAACTCCCCCAGGCTCCTGGGTCTGTCCCTCCTTTGGACAAGAGAGTGGACAAAAAGTATCAGCTTTACAGAACAGGGGCTGAATTCTTGTTTTCACATCCTGACCACCAGAGGGTGGTGCAAGCTGCAGCTTGTGATAAGACTAAAGTCCCTCTGGCCTCTCACCTTCTGGAGAAGGACTCTAGAAAAATTGAAAGCATGGCCAAGAAAGGTCATCTGTCAGCCTCTCTGGCCATTAGGCAAGCGAATTATCAGGTCTGTGCAGCACAGTACCAGAAGGCTCTTTGGCAGTCTGTCCTGGACATGGCTGAAAAAGCATCTCCTCCTCTTTCGGCAGACCTAGCTGAAACAGCTAGGTTTGGCCTGGAAGCTGCCAAATACCAGTTTCAGTTGTCAGCTGACAGCAATGAGACTGCTGCAAGGTGGATGGCAAATACCATCGCACAGAGAAGGTTTGCTTGGTTAAGAGCCACAAACCTAACACAGGATACCCAGAATAAGACTCTGGATTTTCCTATGGAGGGCATTTCACTATTTGGCAGCCATATGGAGGCCTACATGAAGAAGGTGGATGAGTATAAGGCCACCTTCTGTAGTAATTCTACAAAAGAAGGACCCTCCTCTAGACCTTTCAGTAGGGGAGGCAGGGGCAGACAGTTTCATACCAGGCCATGGTACTCCCCTCAAGCACCCCAATACCCACAGCAGGGGTACTTTAGGGGTAGGGGCAGAAGAGGTGCCAGGCGTGGTACCCAGTCTCAGCCCCAGTCTAAGCAGGATCCCTGACTTCATCATTCAGGCTGCCTCTCCTTTACTAGTAGGGGGCAGGCTGACTCATTTTCTCCTCAACTGGAAAACCATCACCACAGACAAGTGGGTTCTGGAGACAGTGGGTCATGGCCTGTCTCTGAACTTAAAAGTCCTCCCCTGTTCAGAAAAACAGAGCTTTCAAACCAGCTTCCCAGCTAGAAAGCAAAAGGCTGGAAGAAGAGGTGAAACACCTTCTTTCACTAAAGGCAGTGGAACCAGTGCCTCTGTATCAAAGGGGAAAAGGACTTTTATTCAAGGTATTTTCTCACACCTAAGAAAAATGGAGAGCTGCGGCCTATCTTGGATCTCAGGGTCCTCAACAAGTTCCTAACAAAACCAAATGTCAAAATGGTAACTTTGTCTCTGATTCTGCCAGCAATCTGAAAAGGGGATTGGCTGGCATCATTGTACCTAAAAGATGCCTATTTCCACATCCCCATAAGGGAGTATCACAGAAAGTTTCTCAGGTTCAGACTCTGATCAGGACACTATCAGTTCTCAGCAATTCTCTTCGGTCTCACTTCAGCACCAAGGGTGTTCACAAAGTGTCTGGCTGTGGTAGTGGCACACTTGTGAAGGCAAGGTGTCTCAGTATTCCCTTATCTAGAAGACTGGTTGGTGATGGGGGACTCACCACAACAGCTAACAGAACACCTCCAATTCACTCAACAGCTGCTGGAGTCTTGGGTTCATTTTAAACTTGGAAAAATCAGTTCTAATTCCTTCTCAGATTCTACAGTTCATAGGAGCAGAATTGAATGCCAAAGTGGACAGAGCATTCCTGCCCAGAGACAGGGCAAAAAGCATCCTGCAATTGGCGGCCTCTTTCAGGCTGAATGTCCCAAGGCCAGCAAGGCAGTTTCTTCAACTCCTGGGTCACATGGCAGCTGCAACAGGCACAGTGCTGGGATCCAGGTTTCAGATGAGGGACATCCAGTTTCATTTAAGAACTCATTGGTGCCAATGGAAGGACTCCCTGTCAAAGTGTGTTCCTGTAACAAAAACATTTATCAAAGCTCTTCAGTGGTGGAAAGCGGAAGCCAACCTCAGAGAAGGGGTTCCTTTCCAAAAAGAGCTCCCTTCAGTGATCCTCACAACAGATGCATCCCTCCTGGGCTGGGGGTCATCTAGCTGAGCACACTACCCAGGGCACTTGGTCAAGTGCAGAGACTCTTCTACACATAAATTTGTTGGAGCTCAGGGCAGTGTTTCTGGCAATGCAAGCTTTCAAACCACTGATACAGGGAAAAGTAGTGCAAGTCAGGACAGACAACACTACCACCATGTACTACATAAACAAGCAAGGGGGGGACAAGATCAAGCCTCCTTTGCATAGATGCTATGAAAATCTTGACCCTAGCTTACTCACTGGGCTCTTCACTACAGGCCATTCATCTGCCAGGCAAAGGCAGTGTTCTGGCAGATACCCTGAGTCGAATCAGCCAGGACCATCACGAATGGTCCTTGAACAGGCAAGTGGTACAGACCTTATTCAGGAGGTGGGGCACCCCAGAAATAGATCTCTTTGTCTCTCATCAGAGTCACCACTTACCTCAGTTCTGTTGCAGACCTCCAGTAGTGGACATGATTCCTCTAGATGCCCTTGTCCTGGACTGGTCAGGAAAATTTATGTATGCATTCCCCCATTTCCCCTGGTATACAGGGTGCTGTCGAAACTCAGGTCTCAGCCAGCAACAATGATCCTCATAGCCACAGACTGGGCCAGGCAGCCATGGAATTCCCTGTTGCTCTCCATGTCAGTGGAAGAACCAATACACCTTCCCAGGAGGCACAATCTTCTGCCCTTCAATCAGGGGAGGCTCCTGTATCTGAACCTCAGGTCACTCAGGCTCAAAGCTTGGCTCTTGAGGACCTAGAGTATTGTGGTTTACATCTTTTGGAGTCAGTCATGGATGTTTTAAGAAGATATAGAAAATCCTCTACTAGGAAAACCTATGCTGCAAAATGGAAGAGGGTTTTCTATTGGGTGCTCCAACAGGAGTATAGTGCCAACCCAGGTAGGAGTGCCAGGGTTGCTGGACTACCTAGTCTATTTACATTCCTTAGGTTTACAGCCTTCTACACTGAAAGTTAATTTAGCTTCAGTCTTTGCCTATGCTTCGGCAGGCAAGCCTGTTTCCTTAGCATCAAACCCAATTTTTAAAAAGTTTTTCAAAGGCCTCTCACATATGTACCCACCGGTAAAAGAACCGGTGCCAGTTTGGGACCTCAATATTTGCATTGCTCAGCTCATGGCTCCCCCCTTTGAGCCTATGTTTTCAGCACCCTTGAAGTATGTCAGTTGGAAAACAGTGTTTCTAGTGGCCATCACCTCAGCTGGAAGAATTAGTGAGCTTCAGGCCTTATGTATTGAAAAGGATGACATTGCTTTCCACATGGATAAGGTAGTCATTCAAACAAATAGGAAATTGCTTCCCAAAGTGATTTCAGACTTTCACTTGAACCAGTCCATTACTTTGCCAGTGTTTTTCACTGACAACTCTTCTTCTGGTGAGTGTAGGCTACATAGCCTGGATGTCAAGAGAGCTTTGAGCTACTACATGACAGCCATTAAGCCACATAGGCAGGATAGAACACAGCTTTTCCTCACTTATGGGGATGTGGGAAAAGGGTAACCCAGCATCTAACAGGTCCATTTCTTGCTGGATTGTTCAGTGCATCCAATTTTGTTATTCTAAGGTGGGCAAGGACGCTCCAGCAGGGCTTAGAGCCCACTCCATGAGGGGTACAACTGCAAGGGATGTACCCTTGGTGGATATTTGTAAAGCAGCAAACTGACGAACAGTACACACATTTGTCAAGCATTACAGCTTGGATATGCAGGCAAGGGCTGATGCCAGGTTTGGTACAAAATAGGTTCTTCCCGCCTCCTAAGGTACTGCTTTTTAGTCTGCAGAAGAGTTAGGAATATTGGAGTATTCCTGGGGTGAGAAGAAAAAGTTACTTACCATAGTAACCTTGTTTCTCCCAGGGGATACTCCAATATTCATAACTCTCCCTCCCTGCCTCCCTGTTTTAAGAACCAGTGGCCTCTGTATTCCATGCTATACCATAGTGTTTGCATGCTGCACTTTTACTTTTATTAAAACTTGTTTACCTTTTTTCTCCTTTTTCAGGTGATTCTGATTTAAGGAGTTTGTGGGGATTTTTCTTAATTATAAGTTTTTTCTCTTCATGTTTTTCTCCATTATAATTTTAAAATCAGAATTTGATATATTAATATTTTTGGGCCCTGTCTTAAAGGCGTCCATGAAATCTGAGGGTTAGAATGTAGGCATTTGATAGGTGGCAGCATTTGAAAAGTGACTCATGCTAATGATTCCATCATTTGCATAGCATTCCATCTCTGGGCGGATCTGACCTTAAAAGGTATACTGCAGAAGAGTTATGAATATTGGAGTATCCCCTGGGAGAAACAAGGTTACTATGGTAAGTAACTTTTTCTTCTTTACCTGCTGTTGACAGACGAATGGACAAGAGGTATATGTTGTCAGGCCCAGGTACGGAGTACTTGTACCAGCAATGCAGCCATGTTGGGGTCGTGCAGGCTGCAGGCTGTGATAAGGCTAACATACCCTTAGCTTCACACCCTCCAGATAAAGACTCCAGGAAGTTGGATGCCATGGCTAAAAAACAGTACATGGCATCTTCCTTGGGACTCAGGCAGGCTAACTATATGGCCTACACAAACAGATATCAGAAGTCCAGATGGGATACTGTTCTGGAACTGGCTAAACAGGCTTCTCCCAGTTTACCAAGGAGCTGGAGGAGGTGGCTGCTGATGGGATTGAGGCATCAAAAATTCAGTTTCATGCTGCTGTAGACTCCAATGATGTCATCATGAGTCATGGCTACATCTGTGGCTCTTCAGAGACTGGCTTGGCTCAGATGTACTAGTCTCTCACAGGACACCCAGGCTAAGGCCATGGATTTCCCTGTCATGGAGAATTCTGTTTGGGGAGCAGACAGAGAATTATATGAAGAAAACGGACAAGTACAGGACCACTTACAGGAGTGCACAGGCCAAGGAAAGGCAGGCAGCTCCTCAGAAGCAGCAATCTAGGGGCAGGCCTTTTCACAGGCCTTTTTACCAGGCACAGGCCTCCTCTCCTTTTCCTCAGAGGGGGTTCTTCAGAGGGAGAGGCAGAAGGGGGATGAGCAGGGCTGCATCCTCCTCTTAGTCTAAGGCTCCTGCCAAGCAGACACCCTGATGTGTCAGCCCGGGTCGACTCCCCAATTCCTGTAGGAGGCAGGCTGGCTTACTACTTCCAGGTCTGGAAGTCTGTTACCTTAGACAAGTGGGTCCTGGAGGTAGTAAGCCAGGGACTGGCCCTCAGCTTCAAAAAATTTCCAAGCTGAGGGTCAGGTCTTTTCCACCTGCAAACATCTCAAAAGCCATTGCCCTAGAGGCAGAGGTTTCCTCTGTGCTGGCTCTCAAAGCCATAGAGAAAGTTCCTACATCTCACAGGGGCAAAGGTCTGCACTCCAGATACTTCCTTACCCTGAAAAAGACAGGGGAGTGGCGGCCTGCCCCATCCTAGATTTAAGATACTTAAACAAGCACATAGTAAAGCCAAAATTCAAAATGGTGATTCTGGGAATAATTCTTCCCTCTCTAAGGCCAGGGGATTGGCTAACCTCCCTGGACCTCAAGGATGCCTATTTTCACATTCCCATCAGGTGCTCCCACAAAAAGTACCTCAGGTTCGAACTGCTTTCAGGCCATTATCAGTTCAGAGCAGTGCCCTTCGGCCTAACAACAGCATCAAAGGTGTTCACAAAATGCCTAGCAGTAGTAGTGGCCTTTCTAAGGAGACGAAACATTTCCATATTCCCATACCTGGATGCCATGGATGCCACAAGTGGCTCATTGTGGGTCAGTATCCAGACCAAGTCAAGTCAAACCTGCAAGTGACCCAGCAAGTGCTCACTTCTCTAAGATTCCTCCTCAAACTTCCAAAATCGGTTCTCGAACCAGTGCAACTCTTGACCTTCATAGAGGTAGAGTTGGAGAATTATTTATATATATGTTTATTTATTTATTGAAAATGTTTCACCAGGAAAGGCACGCTAAGCAAAACGATGCTCGTCTCCCGGTGCGACCTGGGGGAAGGGGTACTGGGGGAGGATAACACGCAGGTTATCACGATAGAGATATATTAACAGATGTACAGAGTAGTATACACAATAGAGATGCATTAACAGATGTGCTGAGTAGCATGGAAGTACTAGATTGCAGTATTAGCTAAACAGTCACTTAAAAGCATATACCAGAGTATACTACAAATTCAGACATACAATATTCCTATATAGAGCACAGATTGGTGCTGTAGTTAATAGTCTAGGCAGGACAGAGAGGGGCAGAAGTGCGAGAAGGCGAGAAGCTCCTTTAAATATATAAGCCAGCTTCCACAGTAGGGCGTACCGCTGGTCAGGCATGGGAATTTGATGGGGGGGTCTTTTATTTACGGAGTGCAGGCACAGTTTACCATGAGGTAGTTAGCCAGTGCAGTTAACAGGGAATGGGTAGAGGAAAAGTGACGGATTTGAGGGGGGGGAGAGCATGCCAGAGTTTCGGGAAATGATACGAGAAGGCTGTTATTCCATCTGCGGACTTACGTCTGGGAATATTAATAGTCGGGTGTTAAGGGAACGGCGGGCGTGAGGTGGAGTGGGGGCTGACAACAGTGTGGAGGAGAGGTAGGAGGGGAGGGTGCCAAGCCAGAATTTTGAGATAAACTTGGAACAGTGCAGTAGGCATCGATTTTCGAGGGAAGGTGAGGGTACGGTAGAGGTCACAGTGGTGGGAGTGGGGGGAAGCATTGAGGGCGAAACGGCAGAAGGCGTTGAAGAGGGGGTCTAGTTTAGATAAGGTGGATTTAGGTGCCGCGCTGTAGACTGTCACAGTAGTCAATGGAGGGAAGGATCATCTTCTGCACTAGTTCCCGCCTAACTGAGAAAGGCAAGAGTGGTTTCTGTAGAGGGCACCTAGCTTGGGGCAGAGTTTTTTTGTGATAGCATCGATGTGAACTGAGAAAGTAAGGTGACAGTCGAGCCAAACCCCTAGGTAACGGAAGGAAGCAACGTCCTCCAGGGTTGTCCCATCCAGTGTGTGGAAGGACAGGAGCGAGGGGAGTCGGGACAGCCTCTGACGCGTGCCGAAGGACATGGTAACAGTTTTTTTAACGTTGAGAGAGAGTTGGTGCGAACTGAACCAGAGTTGAACTTTATTGAAATTGGACTGGAGGTTGGATGCTACTTCATCTGGGGAGGAGCCAGAGGCAAACAGGACGGTGTCATAGGCATACATGTGAATAGATGAAGCTGTGCAGATTTGAGGCAGATTGTTTAGAAAAATGGAGAACAGGATGGGGCCAAGGACTGACCCTTGGGGGACACAAGTAGTCATGGGGAGGAAGGGGGATGTAGTATCTGCAATTCTTACTGATTGTGTTTTTCCTGAGAGGTAGGCACTGAACCAGTTAGTAGCTGAGGCAGTGAGGCCTGCATCCAAGAGGCTTGTTAATAGCATGGGTGGGAGACCGTGTCAAATGCTTTAGCAAGGTCGACAAATATAGCCGAGGAAATCTGACCCCTATTCATACCGGAGAGGATGGAGTCAGTGAGGCTTAACAAGGAGGAAGCAGTGGAGTGGCCCTGTCGGAAACTAGACTGGAACGGTGTGAAGAAGTTTGAATCGGAGAGGAAGGAGGCAAGTTGGGTAAGTACTAGGTGCTCTTGTAACTTGGCAAGGACTGGGATTAGGGAGATAAGGCGGTACTTTGCAGTGAAGGAGGGGGGGCCCCCTTTAGGGAGGGAGATGACAACGGCGTGTTTCCAGGCCCGAGGGACAGCAGCAGTGGTAAATGAGAGGTTTAGGAGATCAGCTAGCGGTGTTGTTATGACTGGTATGGAGAGGAGAAGGAGTTTGGTGTCCAGCCCGTCGGGGGAATTACTTTTAGAAGGGTTTAGGTACAGTAGTGCCTGGAGGGCTTCTGATTATATAGTAGATTGGAAGGAGAAGGTGCGTGGCTCAAGCGAGTTCGAGGCTTCTGCGGTGGTGTCTGGTGGAGTAGTAGGGGGCAGGGAGGTGAGGAGAGTCGAGGCACAAGAGGTAAAGTATGTGTTAAATTCGACAGCCACCGCCCCTGGGTCAGAGAGGAGTGAGTTGTTTACATTTAGGAGTGGTATGGGCTTTTCCACCGGGGGGGGGAGAGAGTGGATGACCCTCCAGAATTTGGATGGGCTATTTAAGTTAGACTGGAGGAAGGAGTTGAAGTATTCAGCTTTAGCGAGCCTAGTCGCTGTGGTACACTTGTTACGTAGCTCACTGTACACAGTGTAGTCTTGTGGGAGGTGCGAGGATTTATGCACTCGCCAGGCTTTGTCACGAGTGTTTTGGCAGGCTATAAGTTCTTGAGTGATCCAAGGCAGGTGGGTACCGTGTACCCTGGAGTGACACAGTGGGGCATGTCTGTTCCAGACAGTGATGAGCGTGTCGTGAAAGTGGGTGAGCGTCAACAATGGAGGGGCTGGGGTGGGTGGGGACCAGTTAGCGTGGGCTAGGTCTTCGTGCACGGTGGCTGGGTTGAGGGATTTATAGGACCGTTGGATTATAAACTTGGGGGCAGATGTAGGGCAGTGAATTTTCCTGATCAGGTAGGTAATGTGGTCACTCAGGAAGTGAGGGAGCAGACCAGCTTGGATGACCCGGTGGGGGTGGGAGGTGAGTGCCCAGTCTATGAGAGAGTGGTTCCGAGATTTGGGGTTTAAGTGGGTAGGCTCAGTGATGGATTGCAACAGGTTCAGAGCCGAAATGTCCATTCGGATTTTGCTGAGAGAATGAGATAACCAGTTGTGGTTAAAGTCTCCCACGATATATAAATTCCCCCTTCGAGGATAGAAAGGAGATTTGCGAGAGTAGGTCAGTGACCGTTGATACTGGAGTGCCTGGTCGGCAGTATACACCAGCTATGTAAATATTGAGTGAGAAGGGGAGAGCCAGTTGAACCATTATATGTTCATGGGCTTTTGGTACGGACCTTGTTAAAACTACAGAGAAGTGTAGTTTTGCATTTACATAAATGGCCACTCCACCGCCTCTGCTAGCCCTGTCTTGGTGGGTCAGGGTATAACCTGGGATTGAGACGGAGGGTTCACAGATATTTTTGTTTAGCCATGTCTTGGACAGGATGATGATGTCAGGGGCATAGTGGATAGCAAGTACCTGGAGGGAGTCAATTTTGAGGGCAAGGCTTCTTATGTTTAGGTGAAAGAGGTGCAGGCCACGTAGGAGGGTGGGGCCACAGGGGTTTGAGCTGAAGGATGGGTTTGGAGAGGGTCCAAGCAAATTTAGCAAGGTAGGGGAGTGGTGAGGACCTGGGTCAGCTGCGAGGAGCAGGAGGGCAATAGTCAGGTATTGTCAAAGCAAGTCAAGGATACTGTCAAAGCAAGAGCCTTTCTCCCTCTGGCAAGGGTAAAGGCCCTTATAGAACTGGCTTCTTCTTTTCATCTTCTGGTGTCTCGACCAGCAAGGCATTTCCTTCAACTCCTGGGCCACATGGCAGCTTCCACTGCAGTGGTCCAAGGGGCCAGATTTCAGATGAGGGACATCCAGTTCCATTTGAGGGCTTTTTGGTCTCAGAAAAACGATCTTCTAACCAAACTAATTCCAGTGACTCAGACTCTGGATCAGGACAACCTCAGGCAAGGGGTCCCATTTATCACTCAGTCTCATTCTGTGGTTTTAACCACAGATGCTTCTCTCCTGGGGTGGGGAGATCACTTGGGAGTCCTCACAGTTCAGGGAGTCTGGTCCCCTCAGGAGTCTCTTCTCCACATCAATCTTCTGGGGCTCAGGGCAGTGTACCTGGCTCTACAAGCCTTCTCAGACTCAGTACAGAAGAAGGTGGTTCAGGTCACGACAGACAATACCACCACCATGTGGTACATCAACAAGCAGGGAGGCACTCGGTCTACGGCCTTGTGCATGGAAGCCATGAAATTATAGTCCCTGGCTTATTCTCTACAGACATCTCTGATAGCAGTCCACCTTCTAGGGAAGGACAATGCGCTAGTAGATGCATTAAGCAGGATTTCCCAGGGCCATCACGAATGGTCCCTGGATCCCCTAGTGTTAAAAGTGATCTTTTCAAGATGTGGCACTCCAGAGGTAGATCTCTTTGCAGCCCCAGACAATCACCAACTTCCTCTCTTTTGTAACAGACCCCCAGTCTTGGGCTTAGTCCCACGGGATGCTCTACTTCTGGATTGGGAGGGGAGATTTATGTATGTCTTTCCCCACTTTCCTTCATTATTCAAGGTTCTGGTCAAGATAAGGTCACAATCTTGCAAAGTGATCCTGATTGCTCCAGACTGGGCCAGGCAGCCTTGGTATCCTCTGTTACTGTCCCTAGCAGTCCATCTTCCCCTATCTCTTCCCAAGAATCACAACCTGTTATCCTCCTCTCGGGAGGATTTAGTACTCCAACCTTCAGTCTCTCAGTCTCAAGGCATGGCTCTTGAAGAGCTAGAATATGCAAGCCTGCATTTGTCTCAGGGGGGTTCTGGACATTCCCAAAGCCTCTCGAAAACCTGCCACCAGAAAAACTTATAACTCCAAATAGAAAAGATTCAGCATTTGGTGTTCCAATAAGCATATATCCCCGGATTCTGCTGACTTGGCTACAGTTCTGGATTATATGGTTCATCTTAGTGGCTTAGGCCTCAGACCAGTTACCCTGAAAGTACACTTGTCAGCTGTTTCTGCATTTCTGTCAGTGGGAATGGCCTCCTCACTGGCATCTCATCCTGTTTTCTGTAAATTCTTTAAAGGATTGCTCCATACCAATCCTCCTTTTAGGGATCCTACTCCTGTTTGGGATCTTAATGTTTGCATTACTCAGCTTATGCAACCACCCTTTGAGCCCTTGGCCTCAGCAGAACTTAAGTACTTGACTTGGAAAACTGTGTTCCTGGTAACTATTACCTCTGCCAGGCATATCAGTGAATTACAAGCTCTGTCAGTGGAGCCTAATTTTATCTCTTTCCATAGAGATAAGGTGGTCCTTAGAACCGGCAGGAGGTTCTTACCAAAAGTGGTTTCAGATTTTCATCTGAACCAGTCCATGTCTCTTCCTGTGTTCTTCACTGATCATTCTTCTTCAGGACAGAGAAGATTACACAATTTGGATGTTGAGAGGGCACTTAGCTACTACATTAAGCGCACTAAGGCACTTAGGTTTGACTGTCCTCAGCTGTTTCTCGCTTATGGTGAAGTGGGAAAGGGTAAACCTTCTATTAAGAGGATTATTGCCAGGTGGATTGTTAAGCAGTAAACCACGACAGGGTGTGGGTTATGCTGGGATTTACCCACACCAGAAGTGGGTAAATCCCAGCATAACGCACACCCTGAAATGGTTTAGTGCGATTATACAATGGTCCACTTTTTTGGGAGGTGAGGAAAAAAATCTGAAAATGGGTTTTATTTTAAATAAATAATTATTATTATATTTTATTACTCCGTCACAAAAAAATAGTTTCTTGTTGGTAGGGAGACTGCTGCCTGCGCTCCCCCCACACACACACATACACTCTGTGCCCCAACTGTCTGATTATGTGCCCCCTGAACTTGTTTCAAACATTTAACTATTTTAGTTTATTAAGTTTCCTACTTCTGCTTTGCTCTACATTGCTCCAACTATAACAACTTATGTTAACATGAACGGCGATGGTGTGAGGAATGAATGACCTACCGCTGTGGTTTCGGTCAAAAAAAAAACAAAAAAAAACTGCCGCGATGGATTAGACTGTGCAGATGAGCCACTGTCTGACAAAATGTTTTATTTTACATTTTTCCCACTTCTTTGAGCCATTTTGCGATGCCATACAGACTCGGTATAGCACAAAGTTTTTGTTCTTTTATTAATGAAAGACGAGGCAGGGCAGTGATGAGCTGGAGAGAGTGCAGTGCTTGTGAGAGGGAGGGAGTGTGGACAATGTGAAACTGAACTGCCATCCATTGCATTTCAAAGAGAGAGAGAGACTTTCTCTCCCCATAGGCAGACAGTGAAAAAACTGACATGCAGGTGAAGGATTAATTGGAGAGTGGGAGAAGCTACGAAGGGCCGCCCTTTGCTTCCGGTTTTACTGCCACATTAGCGGTTCTGGTTGAGAGTGCCTATTGTGGTCGGAAGAAACTGTTTCATGTCTGGTGATATTTGCGATTAGGATATGTGGCATTTATATTTTACTTACTGAGGGCATTTATTGTTGATACTGAGATGCGATTCATGGGGACGGAGAAGTGAGCCGATGAAAAGATGAGACAGGTGAGGCAGGTGCACTGTCCGACTTTTCAAGGAGATAACAGTATATAAAAAAAAAGGGGGGGGTTGGGTAGGTGTACTGAGTTTGGTGACTGCTGTGATCGATCTGATTGAAACTGCAGTGGTTGTTTGAATCTCCCACTTTGGCATCATGCTTTAGCGGGGGATCAATATGGCAGCTGAATTGTTTTATTTTTGGGGGTCGTATTTATCTTTTGGGAGATGCGGCTGACTGGCACCTTTTCCCATGGGTTATGCCAGGATTTACCACAGGTAAAAGGTGCCAGTTAGCCTATCAGATTAAAGAAATCTAGGACCCCATTGTATAATCTCTTGTATACAATTCTGCTATGAAAAGCTAGGCAAAGTACCCCCTCAGGCCTGAGGGCTCATTCAACTAGGGGTACAGCTGCTTCTCTGGCTGCTGCCAGAGATATACCCTTGTTAGAGATATGCAAAGCAGCCACCTGGAAAACAGTCCATACATTCACCAAGCATTACTCTCTGGATATCCAGGCTAGGAGTGATGCTAGGTTTGGTACAGCAGTACTGCAGAGCCTATTCCCAAAATAGGTTTGGTACCCTCCTTCATGGAAGTAATGAGTAATTTATGTCTGCTTTTAAAATTTATACGTATGTATGATTTCTTTGTACAGCGCCTTGGTTTTGAAAGGCGCTTTAGAAATAAAGATGATTGATTGATTGATCAAATTACTGCTTTGTAGTCTGCATAATGTCAGAATACAGCAAGACTTCATGTTGTTTGGAGAAAAAATTACTCACCTTAGTAATTGTCTTTCTTCTAATGGAGTCTTGCTGTATTCTGACCTCCCTCCCTGCCTCCCTTCTTGGAACCTTGTTTTTGGGAAGTGGGCTGGCAGGTGCAGTGTTGCACCTCAGGGGTGCATTTGGCACTCTTCCCTTTATAGAGAGGGGGAGTGCGTTTAGTTGTATATTTTCTAGAGTTATGTTTTGTTCACTACCTAGTTTTTGTTTTGGAGTTCTCGACTTGAGTCTTTTTGGGGACCCAAAATATTTGGTTGCCTTTTGGCTAGTAGATTTTACAATTTCCACTTGGCATGTGTAGTTAGTATTAGCTCGTAAGAATCTGACTGTTACACTTCAAAGAGCAGCAGACAGAGGTTTGAACCGAGCTCGAGCTCAACGTTCTATGCTCTGGCATAGAGTTAAATCGTTCCTCTCAGGAGCAGTTCAAGTGCTGGGTCTAACTGCATAATGTCAGAATACAGCAAGACTCCATTAGAAGAAACACAATTACTAAAGTGAGTAATTTTTTCTTCTTTGATAATTAAGCATTTGACCCCTGTGTTTTTTTATAATGAGAATGTGTCATTGCTGCTGTACTTAGTAAGGCAGGAGACTGTCAGCCTGTTACTGTTGGGTGCGGGTATCCCTCCCTATATGTGTATTATTGTCTCTAGCACCATCAAAACAAGTTCCAAATGTACTTCAGGACTTATTACTCCTCAAAAGTAATGCATTTAAAATAAGTTCACTTCAAAGTCCCGTTCCCCTCCCCGTCGTCTGCCCAGCTTTACAGCGCGGCTTTCAATGCATGGTCTCGTGTAAAGGCATTCATGCCTCAGCACCCCCGTGTTCAAGCTAAACATATTTTCTGAGATTATGAAGAAGCTGAAATCGGGAAGTACTATTTGACGTGAATGAGAATTAAAAGTGGCAAAAATTAAGATCTAAGCTCCAGACCCAATACTGGGCATGTTCGAATGGATATGCATATTTGGGAATATCTGCATATTCATTTGTGCATGCCCAGTATTGTCTGGAGTTTGACCTCAGTTTTTGCCACTTTTAGTCCTCGTTTCATGTCAGATAGCACTTCCCTGAGTTCAGCTATACTCTCAGAAAATATGTTTAGCTGAACTCGGGTGTGCTGAGGCATGAACAAGTCTTTTACTGACGAGACTGCACATTGCAAGCCGGTGTGGTAAACCCAGGTGAACCGTGGGGGGGGGGGTCTCTTTGAAGTGAACTTATTTTAAATACAGTACTTGTGAGGGGGTAATAAGTCCTGAAATACATTTACAACTTGTTTTGACAGTGCTAGTGACAATAATGGCACATACAGGGAGAGATATCCCCGCCCAACAGTAACGGGCTGACAGTCTGCTGCCTTACTAAGTACAGCAGCAATGACACACTGTCATTATAAAAAAAGCATTTGTCAATGCCGAATGTTTGCTTGTTGGCATTAGCAGTGTAAGTGCAGGAGTTAGATGCAGAATAGGAATGGCATTGAAGTACTGAACTGACACCAACTCCATCCTCACTCTGCAGAGATGGACAGGCATTGGGGTGTGCCTTTGGGTCGTCACCCATGACAGTCACGATATTTCACCTCACCCTACCCTTCAGACACTGACAAGTGTCGAGGTGTGCCTTAGGGTGTTTCACCTTTACATTCACCTCATTCCATAAGGAAATATGCTGAAATGGGCGCAGTATAGGAGAATGGGGTGAACTCTGGGGGCAAAGGGTCCAAGGTGCACTTCGATGCCTGTCACTGGCCACAGGGTGGGGGTGGGAGTGAAATGGCATGAGCATTACTGTCGACAGTCCCAAGTCACACCCTTGATGCCTGTCAGTCTCTACAAGGTAGGGCATTATGGTCGAAAACCCTAACGCCCTGGGAGTGTCTTGGTATTTCTACTCCAAGTTTTCCACATGGGTTTTTTGTGACCTCACCGTATGAACAGTGACACTATCAGTTCGTTACGTGAAAGGTGATTTTGCAGAGCGGCTGCGCCATTTGGCGCCACAGTGCAAAAACACATTTCGAACAGGATGTGAAAAGTGACAGGTGTACTGTTTATGAGGAGGTGTAAAAAATGGCATTGTTGAAAATCTGGAGTGAAAATATACAAAACCTGGTGAAGTCACGAGCATGCGTAGGAACTGCGCAACATACACCAGTAATGTAAGTAGTTTGGGGATTTTTGACAGCAGATTTTCAACATAGGCATTTTTGCACCTCCGCTCATGAACAGTGTCACTGTGATTTTCGTAATCTATCCTGAACACTAAATTCCAACAGTGACCATGCTATTCTGCACCGGAAGTGTGAAAACACATTTCGGCTAGGGTTTGAAAAATGACAGGTGTACTGTTCATAAGGAGGTGTGGAAAAATGTCAGTGTTGAAAATCTGGACTGAAAATATTACAGATTCGTGAACTTAAAGAGGGTGCGTGGAAATTGCGCAATGCTCGTGACAAAGTCATTTTATGGACTTTTGTCACCAAATTTTCAACATAGACATTTTACCACCTCTGCTCATGACCAGTGTCACTGTGATTTTCTTAATTTGTCCTGAACAGTGATTTCGCACACCGACCACGCTAATGTGTGCTACATGTGCGAAAACACATTTTGGGCATGATATGAAAAATTACAGCTATACTGTTCATAAGGAGGTGTGGTAAAATGGCAGTGTGGAAAATGTGGACTGAAAATATTAAAAATTCACAAAGTTACGAGCGTGCGTAGGAACTGCGCAATGCACCCTCGTAAAACAGTAATTTTTGGGAATTTTTTCACAAAATTTTCAACATAGGGTTTTTGGGGGCCTACTTCATGAACTGTGACACTGCCATTTTGTTACTTGGTCCCGAAAGGTGGTTCTTCACAGTGACTGCAAAATCACCTTTTGGGACCGAATAACAAAATGACAGTGACTTAATTCATGAGGTGGGTCCCTAAGAACCCCATGTTGAAAATTTGGTGAAAAAATTCCCCAAAATGGCCGAGATATGCACCAAAGTTGAAAAAAAAACATTTAGAAACATAGACTTTGACGGCAGATAAGGACCACTTGGCCCACCCCGTCGTTCCATTTCCCTACCTATTGGATAAGCTGCAGATTCTAGTTAACCAACAGCCTACTTCCTGCAACCCCCCATTATAATTGCCTTATGTCTGTCCCATGCATATTTGAATTCCCCACTGTTTTAGACCACAACCTCTCAGGAAGGCGGTTCCATCGTCCACTCCTCCTCCATGAAAAATAATTTCTCACATTACCCCTAAGCCGCCCCTCTAACTTTAAATTGTGCCCCTTGTTCTTACACATCTCTTTTCTGAAAGATGCTACCTCCTGGACTTTGTTGATTCCCTTGAGGTACTTAAAAGTTTCTATCATGTCCTCCCGTCCCTCTTTTCATCAAGGATATACATATTAAGCTCTCTCAGTCTCTTTTCATATGGTTTCTGATGTAGACCCTGCACCATTTTAGTTGCCCTCCTCTGGACTGCTTCCATCCTGTCTATGTCCTTGCGTAGATGAGGTCTCCAAAACTGCACGCAGTACTCCAGATGGGGTCTCACAAACTGTCTGTACATAGGGATAACCACTTCCTTTTTCTACTTGTGATGCCCCTCCCTATGCATCCCAGTATCCCCCTGGCTCTCCTTACTGACTTCTCATTGCTTACCCACCTTTAGGTCATCTGATATGACTACCCCCAGGTCCCTTTCCATTATTGTTGTTGTTAGTACCTCCCCTGCTATTGTGTACTCTTCTCCTGGGTTTTTGTTTCCCAGGTGCATTACTTTGCACTTCTTTGCATTGAATCTAAGTTGCCATATGTCTGACCATTCCTCCAACCTTGCCAAGTCCCTTCTCATCCTTTCTACCCCCTTGTGTATCAACTATGTTACAGATCTTTGTGTCATCTGCAAAGAGGCATACCTTTCCTTGCAGACCCTCTGCAATGTCACCTATAAAGACTTTAAAGAGGACTGGACCCAGTACTGAGCCCTGAGGTACTCCACTAGTAACCCCCTTTTCTTCAGAATGTGTTCCATTCACTATTACCTTCTGTGTCCTGTTGTGCAGCCAGTTTGCTACCCAGGCTACCACTCTGGGATCCACTCCCAGGCTGGCTAACTTGATTATTAATCTTTTGTGCGGGACTGTGCCAGATGCCTTGCTAAAGTCTAGGTAGGCCATATCCACAGCCCCTCCCCGGTCTATTACTTTGGTCATCCAGTCAAAGAAATCGATTAGATTCGTCTGACATGACCTTCCTGCTGTGAATCCATGCTGCTTTGGGTCCTGTGCCCCGCTAGCCTCTAGGTACTAAACAGTTCTTTCTTTCAGAAGGGATTCCATCATTTTCCCCACCACTGAGGTCAAACTAACAGGTCTATAGTTTCCTGCTTCTGCCTTGCTCCCACTTTTGTGAAGGGGAATCACATCTGCCCTCCTCCTGTCCTCAGGTACCACCCCATCCTCCCATGATTTGTTAAAAAGTGTGGTCAGTGGTGTCACTAGGTCCTCCCTTAGCTCTTTTAGGATTCTAGGGTGAATCCCGTCAGGTCCCATTGCTTTGTCCACCTTGAGTTTTAGGAGTTCTTTCAGGACTCTTTCTACTGTAAATGGACTGGCGTCAATCCCATTACCCAGAGTGGTTCTATTGTTTGGTTTAGGTAACTCCTCCTCTTCTTCTTTTGTGAATACTGAGCGAAAGTATTCATTCAATATCTCTGCCTTTTCACTGTCTCCCTCTGCCCACCTCCCCTGTCCTTTATTAATCTTCACTATCCATCCCTTAACCTTTCTATGCTCCCTAATGTACCTATAAAAGGTTTTATCCCCCTTCTTAACTGAGTTGGCTATCTTTTCCTCGGTTTGGGCCTTTACTTTTCTGACTGCTTTAAATGATACAGTTCCCTGTTGTGCTCCTTCTGTGATTCCTTATACTTTTTGAATACAGCCTTTTTCTCCTTAACCTTCCCTGACACCTCTTTTGAGAACCATAGTGGTTTTTTATTCCGCTTTGTTTTCTTTATTTGTTTTACACAAAGGCTTGTTGCCTCCATGATGGCAGTTTTGATTTTTCTCCATTGTTCTTCCACCCCTCCTTTCTGGCCATTTGCTAATCCATTCCTCAGGTATTCACCCATTGTGCTAAAGTCAGCCCTTCTAAAGTCCAGTATCTTTGTCTTTGTATGGCTTGTCTCCATGGTTGTGTTTATTGTGAAGCACACTGTACAATGGTTGCTTGTTCCTAGATGTCTACTGACTTCTAAATTTGTGATCCTCTCTCCATTTGAGAGTACCAGGTCTAATATTGCTCCCTCCTGAGTGGGTTCCACCACTAGCGGTCTAAGGCATGCCCCCTGTAGGGCATCGAGAATGACCCTGCCCTTGGATGTGGTTGCAGTCCATGTTGTCCAGTTAACATCTGGCATATTCAGGTCCCCCATCAACAGTATCTCCCCTTTTTCAGCCATTTTGAGAATGCCCTCTATCATTTTCTTGTCCATTTCTTCCCCTTGAGACGGGGGTCTGTATACAACCCCTGTGCGGATTGTGATGCCATTCCCTGTCTCCAGGGTGACCCAGAGTGCCTCTTGTCCTCCCCCTTTACTTTTTGGTTCTGTAGCTTTGATCACTTCCCCTATGTAGAAAGCTACTCCACCTCCTCTTTTACCCTCCCTGTCCCTTCTGTAGATTGTGTACCCTGGTATGTTGACATCCCAGTCATGGTTCTCCGTCTACCATGTTTCTGTGACTGCCACAATATCCAAGTGTTCCTCTTCCATTAGGGCTACTAGCTCTGGAAGCTTGTTTCCCAGACTACGGGCATTGGTGCTCACTGCCCTCCATTTAATGTTGGCTTTATCCTTTTTTACCCCATCCCTGCTCTTATTGCCCTTTTCTATTTATACATTTACCCCTGTCCTGCCCTCTGTACCTCAGTGTTTACCCTACTACCTGCCATGTTTTGTGGGGGGAGGCTTGAACTTTACTGTTTTCTATCAGCACCTCCCCCCTTGGCTAGTTTAAAAAGATTGCCAAGGAAACCTTTAAACCTGTCACCTAGGAGCTTGTTTCCCTTCCTGGACAGATGCAGACCATCATGCCAGTATAGACCTTCATCTCTCTCCAGGTGGACCCCCAGTCCCCAGTGAAGCAGAAGCCCTGTGCTCTGCACCAGTTTTGCAACCATTCATTAAACTGCATGGTGTGCAGTACCCTAGCCTCACCCCTGCCATAGACTGGCAGCACCTCTAAGAAGGTTACCGTGCTTGCTACCTGTCTTGAGGCCCCTCCCCAACTCCACAAATTCATCCTGCACTGCACTGATCTCATGCCTAGCTAGGTCATTTGTCCCGAGGTATTTATTTATTACATTATGAAGCTTACCAGCATTTCTTCAGTTTGCGGTCGACTTTGAAGAGTGCAGACATGTTCCTAGTCCACCGAAGATCATCGCGCTGGCCTCCAGAGGTAAGCATGGGGGGGGGTGTGAGGGAAGTGGGTGCACAGAGGGTGGGTGCGGGTTAGGGGAGGGCGAGACAGTCAATGAGGGACGGTTTTTTTTTTTTTTTTCCAGGTGTTTCTGTTTGTTTAGACTACATGGGACTTTTGCCACACTGGGGTGGGCTCTCAGCGTGGCAGCTGGGAGTTTTTTTTGGGGGCGAGTGGAGCCGACGGGGATTGAGCACCCGTCAGCCATAAGGACTTCTGCCACGCTAGGGTGGGCTCCTAGCGTGGCACTTGGAACTCTGGTTTGGGGGTTACAGTGGAGCCGATGGGGGATTGGGCACCCCAGTCGGCCGTACGGACTTTTGCCAAGCAGGGGTGGGCTCCCAGCGTGGCAGCAGAAGTCTGTTGGGGGGCAGTGAGCGGCCGGAGGATTGGGCACCCCATGCGGCCATACTGTGTGCGGTGGGCAGGGAGGCGCATAAACACGCTGGGGTGGCCTCAGCCGCAATCAGAAAATGGAGCTGTCTATGACAGCTATACGGATGCAGTGGCAGAGTGTAGACACTTTCCATACTGCTGACGACAGTATGTAAATTACCTGCCGATGGCAGTATGCAAATTGCCTACATGTTACCACTGCTGATTGCAGCGTATTTTTGCCTTCAACTGTACGCCACTGCATCTGAACAACTGTCATAGACAGCTCCAACATTGATTGGCGTGGTGCAGCCGTACCTGCAAAAGGGAGCAGGGCATTGGAAGTGGGGGAGGAACACCTACTGTACGAAAACTTGTATGGTGGCACTATGTTTCTTGCACATGCGTGCAAGCAAACATAAAAACGGGTCCAATGCTTACATATCAAAGAAAAGCTATGTGCCGCTGCTGTAAATCAGCACTAGCCATATACATCAGTGGCATAACAAAACAAAAGGAGATGTTTTATAGCACGATCTGTCAACACAAGCCAGAAACACTGTCAGTATACTCATTACTGTGCTGAGACAAACTTTACGTCACACGAAGGGGATGTCTCAGTGTGGGCATCTGAGAATCTGATAGCTGAAAGCTAAACAGACTGTGCTGCAGGGCTGAGAAATGGAGGCTTAGAAAGGTATCTAAAACAACTTTGTTTCGAACAAAACACAATTACTGCAAATCTAGGGAACATAGTGCAATAGATACCAACAGCAAACAGGACATTTCGTTCTTGTGCATTTGAACTTTAAGATTGTAAGAGAGTGTTTTTATTTACATTCTTAGGGTATCGCCCTCCTTTGGTTCGTGGTTCTCATACCCCAAGAGTGTGCGCGAGACCACACCTACAACCTTGAGAGTGTTCTCAGCGGTGGTATTAACATGCAAACCATGAATTAAATGGGGAATATTTTGAGAACCCTGGGGCAACTCTTGCAGCTTAAATGCAGACCATTTAAGAGTGAGAGAAGAAAGGATGTTTTTATGCAGAGGATTGTGGGTATTTGGAAGGCACTACCACAGCAGATAGTGCAATATAATACAAAGGAGCTGTTGAAACAGAAACTAGATATAAACATGACTATAGGTAAACTGACTGCATGTAACTTGTTCTGTTCCTACCTACCACTCTCCCTTTCTACTTTTCTTGCTTTCTTTTCTGATTTCTTCTCACATGTTTTCAAGATTTAAGGAACACTAGTAACAAATAAAGGAATAAAGGAACACTACTGATGGGAATGTAAAGCTACAGCCAATGACCATGTAGAGTCTTGGGCCGCTTTCAAGCAATAAAATGGGCAGACTGGATGGGCCAGGCAGTCCTTATCTGCCGTCAGTTTCTGTGTATCTATGTAAGGGGGGTAGGGTGTCTAGTGAATTGGTGGGTAACTCCCCATATTGTCTTATTAAAGTTATTTTTCTGTAATGTGTTTTTTTTTTTTTTTTAAAAGATAGTATTAACGAAAGGTTAGAATTTGATATTTGTATGATTCAGTTCTAATTCATGTTGAAATTTCTGTACGATTAGATTGTAACAAGTGGATTCTATTTCTGATGTCTTTTTGTTATTTATATTTTAATACAATAAAATCTTACTGATTAAAAAAAAAAACTAAAGATACTTCCACTAAGAATGGGGGTGGGGCGGTGGTAGGGGAATAGCATGGGCATCACAACCTACTCCTGTCCCTCGTACCTTTGTGGCTACTGAAGCAAGTGTTTAGCACAGTGTTTGTCAGATAATGTATTAGTGATGAGACTGCTGCCATGTCTGTAACCTTATGGCCAGGGTGTTTACAATTATTCAGCAAGAGGAGGAGTAAAAGGAGGATTGCATGTTCCAGAGGGTGATCCTCTAGGGAAGGAGGGCTGCAACCCCCTTTGCAATACTGCCATCTGAGTGGCCACAGGTTGTGGGGAAATCATGGGAGGATGTGTGGAAGGAGATGATGCAATCATCATATTACCCCGGTCCAAGAACACGACACCTGCAGTGCTCACAGTACTCCAGTTCAGGGCTTAAAGTTGCATTTGTGCCGTGAACTCTGCTCTCCCACATGGCATTGCAGTGTACAACCCCCCACCCACACCTTTGTGCCAGGCTAGAAGGGCATGTTTTACATGAAGACTGATGATGATGGATGGTGAAGAGGTCCATTGTTTTTTGTTGTTGAAGGATGAGGAAAAAATGGAATTCTTGCGCCATTTTCGGACAACAACAGATTCTATCTGCTGGCTCTTTGGTGGACATTTTCTGTTGACACAACATGGTAAGCAAACCGTCTAAAACATCAGTGGTGCACAGAATCTTTGTAGTCCTATGCATAAAAAGACTTGCTTGCTATGTTTGGTGAGAAACATGTACTGTACTTACACGTGACCTTGGAAGCAAACAAAACACTTCCGCCATAATGAATTAGAAATACTGTTCTTTAACCACTGTTCCTCATTTTGCCTTGGCTCCATAAGGCTCTGTTCAGCAACACTTTTCCATATATGCTTTACCCATCTACATATAAGAATAATGTGTGTGTAAGGGGTAAAAAACATGATTCTGAGTACAGACAACAGAATATAAATAACATGATATAAAGGGACGACTGCTCCATAGTGTAAATAACGTGCTACAAAGTAATGACAGCTTCATAGTCGTACCCTAAAATTAACCTCTTCTTTCATTATACATAAAGGAAATCTGTCAGCAGTTCAGAAGTGACTTGTTTTCAGAAAGTTTGTTTATTCAGCTGGCAGATCTTTTTTTCTTCATATCATAGGTTGTCAGCTACTAGTAAATCCACTTTTTGTCTTCTATGCCTTATAATTGACACAGTGCTGCAGTCGGATCACTTTTTGCAGTTGCTTATAACTGATGATGTCGAGACTGGAGCTGTCATGATGTTGGTGTTACAAAACATTATCAGAGTCAACAGGTAAGAAAAACAGAATTAGAGTTCAGTTCGCTTATTTTTTTACTCATCAGGGAAAATGACCCATTTGAGTGCTGTGTAAAACGTTGCTCACAGTTCTGCTCTCAGCTTGCGGAATCCCAGTCATTGATGATCATCTCACTGCTAATTCTAAATGTTAAAATACTAAGATAATCATTCTGGTATGGCCTAGTGGCGCTGAGGGTTGAGGCACTGAAGCGCCACACCTCACGCTGCACCGGTGACTCAGGTTCGGGAACAAGCCCGGGTTGGGGGGATTGAGACACCATTAGGCAGCTGTCCTCTCTGGGGAGGGTTGGGCACGGTCGACCAGCAGGCGGTGTCGTGAGGGAGGCACTAATGGGTGCTTGGGCAGGCCGATGTCTCCACCTGCTTCCCTCCTGGACCTTGGTCGCCCTGGCGGCGTCTTTGGTTTGGGGGGTTAGGGCTTCCTGTAGCTACTTCCGTAACCGTGGAAAAAAACCCACACTCCCTGCCGTGCCCTGTGATCCCTGCAAAGGGGGGACAGAGTGGAGGTCAGTACGCCATCACAGAGCCTTGCCGGCAGCTGGGGGGAAAACATTTCATCATAGAAAAAAGATAATCATTCTGGTAAATGGGTGGTCTTGTAAGTCTAAAAGATCACTAATAGTCATACAGTAGAAGGTTGAAACATTTTTCATGTTTGAAGCAATTTAATGATCTAAAATGTAATAGTGTTGGCTACTGGTACTTCTAGGGTGGAATTAGACCTATTACAGGTCCTGTTAGCTGCCATTATATCACCTGCTGACGGTGGTGTATAACCTAAATTACTGTATGTGTAGTGATTTTGAACAGACTGCTCAGTGGGCTCAACAAGACTTTGTATACTGTAGTTGCTAAATTTATCATTTCGTGATAAATAGTTTAGCAGTATGACACAGTCGGAGGGACTACTGTGAGAAAATTCTACCCTGCGCCCCTGAGACGGCAGTGGTCCACTATGGGGGTGAGATTACCAATCAGTAACACAACCACTGGAGTTCCCCTGCCACTAGTATAAAATGGTAGGGCTTTTTAATTTTTTGTTTTAAGATCTTCGAAATTTACAATATATGTCATTTTCTTTTTACTGGTAGAATGAGTTAGCAATAACATTTGCTTTCAACAAACAAAAATGTTCCCCAGATTTACCCTGGGGTTTTGCTAATGTGCTTTTTTGTTGCTGCTCCTTTGCCTGCACAGTTTCTTGGAAGAATTGTATTTCTACTGTTGGTTTATTTTTTTTGAGGAACCATGTGACTCTGAGGCAAGTTGGGGTTCCCTGGTGACAGAGGCAGCCCTAAATTTGGAAAATAGTGCCTGTTAAGCTGAGGCTTTCAAATTGACTTACCTTCTAGCTAAATCTCATAGTCAGGACCCACAGTGCCTGAGAACCACGTGCCTTTCTTAGGGTGTTTATTATGGGTCTGCTCTAATAGTATAGCCTGGTGCCTTCAGGTGAGTGTGGGAGTTTGGGGGGGAAGTCAGATAGTTAAGTGAGTTGTGTTTTTCATTTGCTTGTGCCTCACCTCTTTTCCCCACAGCATCTGTTAGGGAAGTCTCGGCTTAGAAGTCCTTACCTGGCTAGTGTGCACCTAGGTAGGTCATTTATGGCACTGTTTGTCCCCAGCAATCCTTGCATTTACACAGAGTATGTGTTTTCACCTTACAGGAAAGAGCCTGGCAGCTGCTTGTTTGCTGCACTGTGGGGCTGATTGTGCCTTGTTTGTGCTGGGGTTAATAGTTTTTTAACCTCATTTGCCTTAATGTTTGGTCCTTAGACCTGTTTGCATTATTGAAGGGTTTTTTCGTAGACCCCAAGGCCAGTAAGTAATGTCTAAGTGCTGCATGTTACACCTGCCCATTTCCCTCTCAGCTTGCTCACTGGCTTTTTGCCAGCAGAGAGGAGTTCCTCTATATGTGACCATTTTTAATTAGCAGTTTAGTGCTGGGACCCTCATGGTCTGGTCATTTCACATTTCAGCATGGTTCTAAGCACCGTTTAGTGCTGGGACCTTCATGATCCGGTTGTTTCAGCATTGCTGTAAGCGCCATTTAGTGCTGGGACCCTCGCGGTCTGACCATACAAGCACAGCTCTTTGTGCCATTTCTGCTTTTGCTAGCCTCCTGCCAGACATTTGTGCGGTGCCAGTCTTTCCTTCAGTGCTTGCCGAGGTGCATGCAGTAACAGGCAGACATTATGTGTTGCATGACAGCATGCTCACATATCTGACTTCTCTCACCCACAAGGGGGTGGCTGTGGAGCTTCAGGCAGCTCAGCACTAGTAAACATGGATATTTTACTTCTTGGCTCTAACAGTGAGTTTTTCTTCACAGACATTCCTGTAGTGCTATTAAGTGCAACCTTCAGCAGCAGGCAGTCAGCTGGGGGAGTGTGAGCTGTAGCTCCTTCCACAGCCTCAGCTCAGAGTGCTACAGATCCTTGTGGGTTATGGGTCTGAGGTGTGACTCTCTTTCCCCTACCACTAGCCCAACCCAGTCGTCATATACTCAGCCAGGGACCGCAGAGAGTCCTGAGCACACTATCGGAGACTAGGGCTCAGATCCCGCTGGGCTAAAGATGCTTATTATGGCATACATTCAGTCTAGTCAGTCAGCATCTTCTCCAGCCAATAGTTGTGTACAGGTCCAGTGGCACCATGTCTTAGTATGGACAATATTGTTGTTGAAAAAGATGTAAGAGACTTCTAATGACGTCACCAGCATCATGGCGACCTAACTGAAGAGCTCTCCCCTTCACCAACAATCAAAATCTATTCCACTCAGCTTTGATAACGGCAATATACTCGAATACGCATGAAATGAAAAGTGGAAATACACCTATGAGAAGATCCCGTTCTAAAAACTCAAAACTGAAGCGCGATCAACCAGGATTGAGTCCTGCAAGCTCTGCTGCGAGTGGGAGAGAATCGCCTGTGAGCGCGGCGGGAGGAGACACCGAGTCTGAAATGGATACCTTGTCTAGATCCAGATTTGAAACATTATTGTCTGAAATAAAACAATTTCGGATGGAGACAAAGCTTGAATTTAATAAGCTGCACTCCGATTTGAATAAATTGGAGGCCAGAGTTTTCACCATGGAGGACCATATCTCAATAGCTGAGGATGATCTCATACAAATCTCCAAAGCGATGGAATACTTAATACAGCAACAAGAAAACATATCGGCCAAATGCCTAGATTTAGAAGCCCGATCGTGACGAGACAACCTCAGAATTTATGGTCTACCTGAATCGGCCGAGGTCAGAGACATGAATGAGTTCCTAGAAGATCTACTGCGCCATGTGCTCGACCTGCCGCAGGCTTCCTCGTTTAGAATTGAGAGAGCGCATTGTGCGCTAGTGCCCAAACCCACGTCGGCGACAGCCAGGCCTCGATCAGTAGTGGCCAAATTCTCAAGCTTCCGTGAAAAGGAGAAGATACTCAGAGCCACTTGGAAACAGGGCCACATAGAATATAATGGTACCCGACTGCTGTTCGACCAGGACTATCCCCTTGTGATACAGCAACAGCGACTGGCTTACGCTCCATTACTCAGGAAACTGAAAGCATTGAATGTCAGATTCCAAACGCGTACCCTTCGCGCTTGCGGGTACATTGGGAAACAGGAATCGAAATGTACCATACTGCTGAAGAGGCCCTCCAGGCCTTTAAAAATAAAGGACATGAAGTTTCGGAAGGTCCCAGCTGCAGAGATCAACCTGCCGCCCCACAGAATCCTTGGCGTTCAGCTAAGTTCCAGAGCTCCAACCGAGCAGGAAAGAAAGCAGCCACCACCACACTCCAGGACATTAAGAAAATGCTACATAAACTTACCCACTCCCAGGGCTTTGGGGAGACGGTACCGGAAAGAGGGACTGACACTTGAAGAAGGGAACTAACTGTTGAGAACTGTGGTCACTTTGCTGGACTTTTCTCCTGCATCTCCTCCCTTCTGAGGGATCACAAACTTGAAGGTTCAAGCTCTCATTATTGGATTATTTGACTGATTGTTTAGCTCATTGGAACCCTTCCTGCTGAATATAGAGTGCATTGACTTGGGTTCTACAAATGTTTGGTGGAGGCATGGGAAGGGAAGGTGGGGGGGATCTTGACGAGTTGCCTCACTGCACATTGACGGGTTACCCTGCATATGGCAATCTACCTGGGATCCCCACTCCCGCTGGAGTAGTTGGATGAGGTAGGTTTTAAAGTTGAAACCCCACTCAGAGGCCAAGGTCTGCGGGGAGTTCTGCAGTGGGGCGGGTATTTAGCATGAATGGTTGGTCCCTCCCTGGGATAATGGTTTAGGCCTAAATGCAGTACTGCACGGGACTCGCCAGGGGGGCTCTGATGTTTAGTGCACCTTGATGAGGCGACGCCCTCTGCGATTGTTGGGTTACTCCTGCAGTGCCACTAGCAATCGCTTCGAGAGATCGCTCATTTGCTATAGGCCATCCCGAGCCCCAGTGGGGGTCGCTTAGAGGGTAAAGTTATCCTTAATGATCTCAATTCCGTTGATGTAGACTACATGGCCAGGTAACAATGTTGAGGCTCTGAGCTGGTATAAGCACTCACAGGCTCCATGGCGGTGGGGAGGGCTTCTGTTTGGAGGAATGCACTTGTCTGGTAATGGGACCTCCCTGAGGTGCGATGGTGGACCGCTCAGGCATTGTAAACTTCCCCGCAGCGTAAATTAATCGGTAACCACACCCGCTCTAAGTTTAGGGGGGCGTAATGTTAGGCTGATGCAAAAGAAAATGGGACAGGTTCTGGAGGAGCGATTTCCCTCTAGATGGTGATCTGGGCCAGAACAAGGTGCACTGAGGAGATTACTGAGGGTCTAGGATATTTGGGGTGTTCTCTCGGGGAGATGCCCTCGGCGATTGCGGTGGTCCATCCTGTGAGATTGCTAGTAGTCGCACTGGGGAACCGCGCGGACACTCAGGGCCTTCTCGCACTCTGATCTATGAATGATGCTTCCCATGCAGCGCAGGGTTGGGTGTACCTCAGGGCCACTGCTGAAGCGCCAGTGTTGATTTTATGAAGGTGGGCGGGGGATTCGAGGTTGAATAAAGAACTATTGCTGCCCTGTATCATCCACACTGCAGGTATAAAAAGGGGATTGCTTTATGTGTGGGGGCTCTCTTGAGGATTTCACCACCCTTTGATATGGAGTAAGCGGGGGTGTTGAGGCTCCGCATGGATATATGTTACCACAGGGGTTATGGCTGCGGGGTGGGGTTTTTCCATGGAGGGTTAAACATGCTTAAAGAGAGCACCTATCGCTGCAACTAGGGATCACTCAGCCACTAATAACTCCCCCAGTAATGTAAAATATCTGTAACAACACTCGTATTAAGTATATGTAGCTGCAGTGCTGGACTGACGCTGATGAAAAAATACTTGAAACTATATAGTTTTAAGGTAATCCAGCACGAGGCATAAACTCGCAACAGAAAAGTAAAACTGCAGCTTCCTGGAGTAATGTTAACTTCTTCTGCCTAGGGGCGGATCTTCTCATGTGCCGATGTCCCCATGGCATCGTAGATTGCTTCAACCCCATAACGCAGAGTGATAGGGGGGTTGCGCTGCTGAGGCCCCGTGTTGAGGTATGTCTGCACAGGGGACATTGCAGCGAGATGGGCAGTCTATTAAGAGGGACAGTGCTTTATTAGATGGATCTGGCAACAAGTTATAGTAAGTTAAAGGAAGTCTTGGGTTCTTTATACCCTTATTTTAGCCCTTTTATGTTAATATATAGTACTGAGGTGAAATGATGTGCGAGTGTTCACAAACAGTTGCAGCTGGGTCTCTCCTTTGAATTGAAGCTCTCAGTTCAACGCATGTTTTAGCTATGGCTACAAATGCTACAGTGGTTTAAAATATTATTGACTGTATAATTTAGGCAAATGTTTTTAGACATATAATTCTGAAACCAGGAGCCCTCTAGTGAGGAGATGGAGAATTCCCACTCTTGCATCATTCTTAAAGGAGCAGGCTATTGATTACGAAACCTTAATGGGCCGATAGAGACTCTAGAATCTCAGGGTCTCAGAGTAAAAAATTGTTAGGTTTGGCGGGGGTCAGAACCTCTGAGACATTGCAAAATGTTGCGAGGTCCTATGGTGCTCTTTGCATCATATATCCTGTCAGGTGTGGTGTTGGTGATAGTGAGCCATGTCATCTGGCAAGGACCCATTAGCTTCAGGGTCCAGGAGGAACGAGCCTTCGTTGTGGCCCCTTCTCCTCCCATTCGAGTATTGACTACTCGAACACTTAGGGAACATTACACTTTGTTCCCCTACATTGGGAGTCGCTTTGTAAATAATTTTTACTCCTGGGTGAGGGCTGCTCAGTTATCGCCTCCCTATAGGATTTTAAAGTTCATGTGTTATGTTGGTGTTGATGTTTGGTTACCTGTTATAGTTTCAGATAAAAATGTTCATAGGCAAGTTACATTTGACCATCAAAGGGGATGGCATGGTTTACTACAACCCTTTGGGGAACCTGGAATAACACCATGGAGGGTTGGAGGGTGTATCTTGGGAAATTTCAGAGAAGATGCTGGGGATCGCAGAGTGTGGTCCTGTATATTTGAGGGTTTATAGTTCTCTTTACACAAATGGGGGATAATATTATTAAAATTATTTCCCATAACGTTATCGGATTAAATAATCCGGTAAAACGATACAAAGTTACGTCTACCATAAAAAGACAGAGCCCCTCTTTTGTTCTACTACAAGAAACCCACCTTAATAAATCTAAACATCAGAAATTGGGGAAATTTGGTTATTATCAGGTAGTAGTAGCAGCCTCATTTATGGGGAAGGGGAAAAAGAAGAGGTTCTGCTATACTGGTCTCCAGAGGAACCCAGTTTCAAAGGACAGCCAGTTACATAGATCCAGAGGGCAGCTTGGCTATACTTACAGGCAATTTGGACGGTGCTCCTATCACATTGGCCTCCTTGTATGCACCCCCGGGTTCTACAAAAGAGGTAATTCGTCCTCTACTACACAAACTCACTGAACACCACAAGGAATTGTTAATAGTAGGTGGGGATTTAAATCAGATTTGGGAACAAAAAGATGCATCTAAAATTAGGTTCTTCCGGCAGAATCCGGCTAGCAGAGTAATTAGGGATCATTTAAAGGGGGCTTTCTGGGTAGACGCCTGGAGAAGGCAGAATAAAAAAAAAAAAAAAGAATACACACACTACTCATTTCCACATGGCTCATATGCCAGGATTGACTACATGTTGATCTCTGGAGAACACCAAGACCAGGTGCTGAATGTAGACATGTTCCGTCTGTTCTCTCTGATCATACACAATTGTTGTTGAGGCTGAACTGGAAGGTCAAAAAGGGTCAATCCTTCTGGAAAAGTAACAATTATATCCTAACTTTAAAGGAATTTACGGACATGGCTACTGTTAAACTAGCTCAAATCCAACAGGACAATGAGTCCTCTGAGGTATCGGACACTGTGTTATGGGACACTATCAAAACAGTATTTAGGGGAGACTGTATCAAATAGGCTGCCCATTTCAAATGACAACAAAACCAACGATTGGAAGATCTCCAAAGACAATTGCATGCCCTACAGGATCAACATGCGAAGGGAGACAACTTGGCACTGCTGGATATTCAAAAAGCTAAACAACTAATCCAGAGATTAATTGACGTAAAGACGGAGCAGGCACTACAGCGCTTACATCAGAGGTATTACGAGTCCAGACTTCGGGCTTACCACCTCTTAGCCCATCGGCTGAGATGACAAACCGTGGGGAACATGGTCACACAGATCAGAGACCCCAGGACGGGACATCTGAAATCCCCAGAAAAAATCCTATCCGGTTTTAGGGACTTCTATACACATTTATATAAGTCAGAACACTCACCAGACAGAGAACAAATAGAAACTTATTTAGCTAAGCTAAAACTACCGAAATTGACTCAGGAGATCAGAGAATCCCTAGATACCCCTATAACCCCTATATGAAAACAAAGAAATCCCCCGGCCCTGATGGGTATACCCCAGAATTCTTTAAGTTTTTTGTAAAGAAGATAAGTAGTCCCTTGTTGAGGGCCTGCAGGGTGGCACAACTAGGGGAAGCATTTCCAGATACTTGGAATTATGCAGTTATTTCAGGTATCCCCAAACTGGGGAAGGACACTACACAATATAGCTCCTTCCGCCCTATATCCGTTCTGAACATTGACTATAAACTTTATGCATCGACCTTGGCAAAGCGTCTGGAGGCGGTTCTGCCTAGGCTAATTAATTATGATCAAACAGGCTTTATCCTCGTTGGGCAAACTCAAGATAACATTAAAAGATCTTTGCATGTGTTATTCCTTGCTGCCAGGTTGGGGGTACCTTGCATGATTCTGAGCCTAGATGCTGAGAAGGCCTTCGACCGTGTGGCATGGAAATTCTTGGGCCTAGCCCTTTGTGGGTTTGGGTTTTCAGAATCCTTCATTAAAATCATAAATAATATCTACACCAGCCCAAAAGCCTATGTAAAGATTAATGGCAGAGTTTCCCACCCGATTTACCTGCAACGTGGCACCAGGCAGGGCAGGGATGTCCCCTCTCCCCTCCCCCCTTCTTTTTGCCCTATACTTTGAACCATTAGATCAGGCGTTGAGACAAGATGAGACGATACAGGGGTGGTATGTGGGGGGGGGGGGGACACATAAGCTAGCCCTTTATGCGAGTGACCTGTTGGTTTATCTTCAAAATCCAGAACAGTCATTGGAGCACTTGTGGGCATGCCTGGCAGAATTTAGTCTCTTAGCCGGATATAAGGTGAACACATCGAAGACTGAGGTCTTAAAAGTACAATATGAACCCTCGGAACAGATCCGACAGAGATTTCCCTTTAGATGGAATCTAACCCATATTAAATACCTAGGAGTTCAATTGGGTTTTCAGGTAGACCAATTGTTCACTCTTAGCTTTACTCCAATCTTCAAAAACGTTAGACTAGAATTAGAACAGTGGGCCCCATCCCCATTCCCTTGGTGCAGAGACTGGAGGCGATAAAAATGATTATCCTCCCTAAGTTTTTATACTTGGTCCAAACAATCCCTATTCGTATACCGAATTATTTTTATAACTCGCTTAATAGGGCAATCTCCCGCTTTCTGTGAGGTTCACATAAACCTAGAGTCCGGTTCTCGGCTCTCCAAATTCTGAAAAAAGGAGGCCTGTCATTACCAAACTTTAAACTATATTATCAGGCTGCACAGCTACGGACAATTATGTATTGGCTAGAACAAGTGTATCTGTCCAAATGGAAGAACTTGGAATTAAGAGAAGGGGCCCTTACAAATTTGAACGACACACTTCTCAGACAGAGGGAGAGATTAAAAATGGGTCAAGAAGATAATCCATATACTGCTTCCATCTTGAGCATATGGCTTGACATTTTGAGGGACAGAAAAGCTATCGGGTGGAGGGGTCTCTTTTTCTCTGTTCCATACCTGGATATCTTCTTCCCTAGCACGTGGGATGTGGGATTCAGAAGGTGGGAGGCGAGGGGCCTACACTTGAGATGGCATTTTTTGGAGGAAGGAGAGATTGTTTCTTTTGAAACACTAGTCAACAGACACGGAATTCCTTGGCAAGACAGATTTAGATATTTTCAAATTAGAAACTGTATTAGAAGCCTTATGGCAGAATCGGGTGTTGGGGTCTCAACACCTCCTCAGATTGCACTCATCTTTAAGAAGGCAGTAGATGGGGCACCTGTCAGAGCACACATTATCTCTAATCTATATCAAGCTTTGCTTGCATGGAAAGGAGATACTACTTCATCTGTAAAAAAAGGCTTGGGAATTCGATATGGGGATCCAGATTCCGGAGGAAATTTGGGCTTGGACCCAAACAAAGATTCATTGGGGCTTATCAGCAATCAGCTGGCAGGAGTTTTCTTGGAAAATCTTTGTTAGGTACTTTCGGATCCCAGCAATTCAGATGAAATATCAAGGCAATAGTTTCTCAACCTGCTGGAGAAATTACGGCCACTCTCCAGCAGCACTTGTACATATGCTGTGGAGTTGCCCTGTATTGACCCCCTTCTTTCAGGATTTACATCAAGCCCTAAAGGCAGTAATAGACCCCGGCCTGATCCTAACCCCCTCCTGTTATTTCTTCTTGGAATTACCAAAGGAATACAGAGACCCCCCCCTTACAATTAAGCTTTTGAAAATATCATTCCTAGCGGCCCAGAAGGCAATAACTAACAATTGGCTGTCTCGAAATCCTATCACATTAAACATGTGGCAAGAGCTTATGATCAATAGAATGGAGGCATTAACAGCATCCATTAACAAAAGGATCCCTCAGTTTGAGATTCTATGGAGGCGTTGGGTTCTATATATGGCAGAGGTGAGACCTGATTTCATTCCATAATGAAGAGGGTCCACAAGGTATCAGGTTAAATTCTCCATGCTAGGCTTTAGGATATATGAAGTATGGCAAATCCCAACATAATATATAAATTCTTTTTGATTTTTCCCTGTTGGTTTATAGATGGATAATAAATCCTGTACTCCTCTTTTCTGTTGTACAAATTGCTAAACAAAGTAAGCTGCCTAGGATATAGAATTAAGCAAGATGGGAAGAGAAATCAAATAGGTGTCTTGCTGGTATCTCCCTATTAAGATAGGATGCCATATGCCCCAGACATGTCATAAGTTTAATGAAATGCTTATGTACATAATATAGTTACTAAACAACCCTCTGTAACATGACTGATAAATAGTGGAACTCTAGTTTGAAAAGACTGTTGGTTTAATTGCTGCTACCCAATGAACACTTTGTCATTTGATTTGGTCATGAATTGAGTTAATTGATTTGCCTATGAAAACATTGTAAATTATTGTATTTGTTAACTGTTTGTATGTGAACTGTTTGTCTTATTCTATTGAACTAAAACTATAAATGAAGTTAAAAAAAGAAGAAAAAGATGTAAGAAGTGCCACAGCGCTGATACCCTTTTTCTTTGGGGTTCTGTTGCCTTACTGTATAATGCAATGTGCTGTATCAGTTTTGGTTCCCCGGCTGAACCACCTGGCTGGGGGCGGGGGACACCTGTAGTACTGTCTGACAGTGGTAAAGCTGAGTTTCCCAAATCTTTAAACCTTATTGCCACTCTTAAAGGGAAGTTGCATGCTGATGATCCACACACAGGTCAGGCCTCTAATCATACCCATGAAGTCACCCAAATCTAAAGCAAGCCCTTTAGTTGGGGGCCATATAGGCACGTCCAGGTGCACCAGAACAGTGCGTGCCTGCTCACCCAGATCTTCAGGTGGCCCTGTTCTGGTAACAGGAAGATCAGGTGGAGGAACTTGGGGGTGGGGGTGGGGACTGAGAGAATGACCCAACGGACCAGTTCTGTCAGATGAAGAATGTCCGTTTGAGGAGGAGGGAGAGTGTATGGCGTCCAAGAGAAATGTTCTAGTCCTTCTCCTTTTGTTTGTTGTGAGTGGCTGTCCTCTGAGGAGGAGGGGGAGTGGATTCAGAAGAAACATTCTGATCCTACCCCTTTGTTTGTTTTGAGTGGCTGTTCTGGCTTATTATGGCAGCTAGTAGGGTGTTGCAGCTTCAGAAGGTTCAAGCCATGGGGGTTCTAGTTTTGAGCCTCATCCTATTCTCTTAACTTGGCTCAAAAGTGGTTTTGTTTTTCTTCCTACCTTCTGTCTCTGTGCATTAGTTCACATGGGCCTGGTGTCTATTATTAGTTTTTCAGGAGGAAACTTTAGAAGTGGGAGATTCCTCTGGTGGCAGAAGAGAGTCGTATTTAGTGAAAGCATACTTGCTTGCTTTTAGGAAGACTGGTGGCCCTGACAGTCCTATCACTACACAACAGAGGATGCAAAGCGCAGATGAGTCTCTGCCTCGACTGGCATCAACCTGCGAATGGCGTATGCCACTTTTCTGATATGATTGTTCAGTAATAGATCTGGAATGGTCCAAGTGGCATGCAAAAATCAGCTGCCCCAGTTCAATATGTTATTTCTTGTCAAGAGGAAAGAAGTGGCCAGTCCCTCTAGTGACAAACGGGGTCACATGTAATGTTAAGTTCACTTCATTTTTCTTCCAGATGGTCATTAAAAATGGTTGTTTGCCTTTTGCTACTGATTATTTTACATGCCTTTGCCAGTGAGTTGTTTCTGTCCCAGAGCCTGGATGGCATCGTAATGGACATTCAGGACCAGAACAATTGTCAGTCTCTGGTCTTGGCAGGCCAAGACAGTCGAGAGGTGGTTTTCTTTTTGCCCAGATTTTTAGTAATCAGACTAACAGAGGAGAACATCAGAATAATGCATAAAGTATCATAAACAACTGATTCGCTGTTTTACCTGACTCACCCAGATACATCGATTCCTGCATCTCTGGGGGAACTCCAGGTCTATGGTGAATTGTCAGGATACAAGGTGAATTTAGAAAAATCAGAAACTATACTGCTGAGGGGGAAGTGTTCACCCCAGTTTAAATCAATGTTTCCTTTCAAATGGGTGCATAAGAATACAGCCAGATACCTGGGGGTACAGGTAACACCTGTATTTTCCAAGTTTTTCAGCTTAAATATATGAAAAGTATTTGCATATCCACAGGAGTATATAGCCTGGTGGAAACTCCTGTCATTGACTGTTGCAGATAGGATAGATACGCTAAAAAGCAATGCCCTGCCAAGATTTTTATTTTATTTTCAAACCCTTCCAGTACATATCCTTGCCAAATTCTGGGATAAAAATCAACAAACTTTTTTTTACTTTCCTTTATTTGGGCAAACATAGAAACAGAGAATCTGACGGCAGAAAAGGATCGCTTGGCCCACCTAGTTTGCCCATTTCCCTACCTAATGGTGGATAAACTGCAGATCTTACTTCGAGACACAGCTCTTGCAGCAGGTTACACCATTAGGACTGAAGCCAGCAGGCATCAGGACCCCATGGAAAAATTCTATCTAGCTATCTTAGCGGGGACCGCCCCCGACGTCGGTCCCGCCTCCGACGTCAGGCGTGGTACATAAGGGGGCGGTCCCGCCAGATTCCCCAGTTCTTTCCCGCCTTCGACTTACATGTCACCGACCCTTGATTTGTAGTCTGGCGGCGTGGCCAGCGTGGTTTGATGCTTTCCTTGAAATTCGAACTTCTTCAAGCAAGATTGTTGCTGATGTCCTCTCCGACCTCCGGTCCTCCTCCAAGTGTGCTGCGGAAACAGATCCCCTTCAAGGACCCCACCACGGCCTGCGTTAGGTGCCTGGGCCCAGACCACGATACCGGGCCTGTTTGTTTTGCCAGGGTTCAACAGTCAGAACTAGGATCCGGCGTCAGAAAGCCCTTCAGGCTTTTTGTTGGAGGAAAAGCTGAAGACCATGTCCTCAAGAGGATTCTTAGTCTAAATCCACAAGCTGCGGAGATGAAGGAGAAGGCCTTCAGGTCCCCTTCTAGGGCTTGGTCCAGCTCGGTTCTCGATCCGACCGCTCTCCTTCCAGGGCCAGCTCTCAGCCTCCCCGGCTGCGGTTAAAAGCCTTCTTCTCAGGCCAAGTCCGCCCAGGCGTCTCGTCTTCTTCCTCCAAGGCCTTGGCGAAGTCGGGGGCGCCACCACCATCACCACAAGTCGGGTTCCGCCCTCGGTACCCAGCGTCAGGTCTTCTTCTGTGCCTCCTCGGAAGACTCTGGAGCTCACACCCTTAAAGAGGCCTGTGGACCCGACGCCAGCGCGACCGTCATCCGCCACGCGTCATCCCTCCCTGGAGCCGCCGTTGGCCAGATGACCGTCGCCGGCCAAACCACCTCAGCGGATGCCGGTAGGGGAACCAACGTCCGCTCCTCCTAAGAAGAGGGCCCTGACACCTCCGACCGACGTCGGTCAGGAGACTTTGACTGAGGAGGACTTAACGTAGCCCGAGGACCAGACCGGCGATCCCGGTTTCGTCGAAACTCCCAGGGAACCCTCGCCCTTGCCAGTGGCCCCTGTAGAGCCGACGCCGGGACCCGACGACTGCCCACCGGCGCCCGGGCCGTCGTCGGGCCTTTCCTTAGTGGAAGTGAAGGATCTCTTCACTTACTGGTGGGACACCATCAAGAAGGACATGGCTCCCACTGTTCCTCCTCCTCCAGTTCCTGCACCCCCTTCGCCACCGGGATCGGCAGACCGTTTACCTCCTCCCCGGGAACCTAGATCCTCTCCAAGGGGGAGATCAGAAAAGCGGAGACCTCCATCGAAATCCTCTGCTGGGTCACCCAGCCCCAAGAGATCCAGGAGACACTGACGTTCGCCGTCGATGGAGGACACGGGATCAGACTACTCTTCCTCTAGATCCCCATCTCCTCTCTCCATCCCTTCTCCAGACCCACGTGAGATGCCGAAATCTCCTCTGGATGACCCTTCGTTCCTGGATATTATGAGACATATCCAAGAGAACATGGGATGGGATGCAGAAGAGCTAGACCCTGAAAGGATACGCCTCGCCAAATATCTTCGGCAGAAGGACCCCAAGCCTGTGGTGGTACCACCTTGGTGGACACTTTGTGGACGTCACCAAGGCAGCGTGGAAGCGTCATTAGCTCAGCGTGCGAAAAAAGCTGATCGCCTGTACAAAACTCTGGGAAGACCAGTACTTGGCGCAGCCTCAGGCGATTCTGTGGCCATCACAGCCTCCATGACCAGTCACAGAGGCGCAACATTTGAGCACCCTGCCACGGACCCAGAGTCCAAGCAGTTGGGCCCAGCTGGGCAAGCGCGCGTGTCTTCAGCTACCTGCGCCATCAGATCCTTGAACTATTTGACCCACATGGTTCAATTCCAGAGCGCTTTGTGGGAACAGGGTCTGGAGGCGGCTGAAAAATTGCCAGGCGGTGAGCAGAAGAGGAAATGCTTCAGCTTCTCCGTACGGGTTCAGGCGTGGGGACCCAAGTGCTTCGAGCCGCGTACAACTCCAGCGGACTCATCGGCCTGAGCAGCAGCTTCTGGCGTATGCCTCGGAGACACTCCTGGTTACGCTTCTCTGGTTTTACCCGGACGTCCAGAAGAACATTATGGAGCGCTCCTTTCGAGGAGAGTCTTGTTTGGTAATCCTTCTGGGAAGATCATTACCAGACTCCAAGAGGCCGGGAAGGCGGTAAGGTCGGTCCAGGCCATGTACCGATCCAAGCTTGGTTCCTTTCATGGGAACCAAAGCCGTTTTCGTGGGTGGACGCAGAGGCAGCAACCCTGCTCCGCTACACATCAGAGGGGCCCTGGTTTTCGTAGAGCCCAGGGGAAACAGTCCGCCAGCCGAGGCCAGCGTTCTCCTAAGCCAGCCCAGCCAGCGGGCCCATCTGCCGCAACAGTCTGACTCCTTTCCAGCCCCCGCCCCTCAGGATCAACGGGAAATCATGGTCGGGGGTCGCATTGCGAACTTCCTGCCGGGATGGCAGGCTATATCCACCGACAGGTGGGTCCTTCATTTGGTCAGTCTAGGCCACTTTATAGAATCATGAAAAGCCACCCTCGAGGCCTCCTTTGCTCTCCGCTATTCAGGTCAGCACAAAACCTTGATCTGGCAAAAGTACTGCGCTCCTGCGAAAGGAGCGATAAATCGTCCGGAGAACCAGAGAGGACAGGATACTATTCCCACTTCTTCCTGGTTCCAAAGAAACAGGGGACCTCCGTCCAATTCTGGACCTCAGCGACCTCAATGCCGATCGCCTACAAGAATTCCACATGGTGACTCTTCGGGTCTTATTCCCATGCTGAAACAGGGCGCCTTTTTAGCGTCTCTAGACATGCAGGACGCATACCTGCATATCCCTATAGCTCTGGCGCACAAGAGGTTCCTGCGCTTCGAGTTTCTCGACCACCACTTTCAGTTCCGAGCTCTTCCGTTCGGACTTTCATCCGCACCAAGGGTCTTTACCAAGTGCATGGCAGTCGTGGCAGCATCTCTGAGGAGACAGGGCCACTATGTGTTCCCGTACCTGGACGACTGGCTTCTCATGGTCGCCTCCAGAGAGGCGTTGCTGCATGCAGTTCAGAGTACCCAGGACCTGTTCCGATCTCTGGGCATCCTCATAAATTACGAGAAGTCTCTCCTGGTACCGTCGTAGAAACTGCAGTTTATAGGCGCAGTACTGGACACTGTTAGGGAAGAGCTTTTCTTCGGACGACAGAAGCGGGCGCATCAGATCCTCATAAGGGATTTATCGTCGAACAAGATCGTACCTGCCAGGTCGGTCCTTCGCTTGCTCGGACACATGGCTGCGGCCATTCCTACTGTCCCTTTCGCAAGGCTCCACATGCGGGTAACTCAGTGGATGCTCAAAGTGCAGTGGGACCAAAGGCAAGACCACCTGCAGCATCCGGTCAGGATCACGAATTCTGTGATCCGAGACTGGCAGTGGTGGCTAGTCCCAGGATCGCTCTCCACGGGCGTCCCGTTCGTAGCACCGTCCCCGGAGGTAACCCTCACCACGGACGCCTCAGGTCTTGAGTGGGGGGCGCACCTGGATGGGGTAAAGTCCCAGGGTACGTGGACCCCGATGGAAGCTCATCTCCACATCAACGTCCTAGAGATGAGGGCGGTTCTCTATGCCCTGCAGGCCTTTCAGTTAGTAATCCCACCGTGTGCTCTCCTGCTTTAGACAGATAACACAGCGGTGATGTATTACCTCAAGAAACAAGGAGGCGCACACTCTTACCCCCCTTGCAGGGAGGCCATGAGGGTGTGGGATTGGGTAATAGGACACAACGCAAATCTTATCACTGTGCACGTTCCCGGGGTGGACAACACGATTGCAGACGGCCTGAGTCGATCCCAGGCCAGAATCCACGAGTGGGAACTTCTTCAAGAGGTAGCAGAGGATCTGTTTCTTCGATGGGGAACTCCAGAGTTGGACTTGTTCGCATCCCCATCCAACGCAAAACTGCCCAATTTTTGCTCGCTAGGTCCAGGGCCTGGTGTTTTCTGGCGAGACGCGTTGTCTCTCCTGGGAGAACAGATTTCTCCACTTCCCTCCTTCCGTTGATCCAGAGGGTTCTCAAACTCGCAGGGAGCACGCACTCATGATCCTGGTGGCCCTGTTCTGGCCCAGACAGATCTGGTTCCCTTTTTTGGTGCAACTATCTCGGGAACCCCCGCTCCCGTTGCCGCTCAGCTCCCACCTTCTGTCTCAGGAGAAAGGTTCACTAGTCCATCCGGACTTACGTTCTCTGAACCTGCATGCTTGGCTCCTAGAGACATAGCCATCCTGCGTCACGGGGTCTCGCAAGAGGTTGCAAAGGTCCTTTCTGCAGCCAGAAAGCCGGCAACGCATGCTACGTATGCCATGAAATGGCGCCGTTTTTGTTTATGGTCACGAGCACGTGATTTTTCCCCTTTAGGTTGTCCTGTGGGAGTAGTGTTGGATTACCTGCTCTCCCTCTTTCATTCAGGTCTAGCCTACTCCTCTATTAAGGTACACCTCTGTGCCATTTCTGCCTATCACCTCCCGGTGGGACATCGCACAGTGGCTCAACTGGACGCCTCTCGGGAATTTCTTAGGGGAGTGTTACACCTTAGGCCTCCCATTAGGGACCCTGTGCCTCCATGGTATCTGCTCTTTGTCCTGGAACAGCTCACGCTTCCCCCCTTTGAACCTGCCGCGAATTGCGAGCTATGTTTTCTGTCGTGGAAAACGTTATTTTTAGTTGCTGTTACTTCAGCGAGAAGAATTTCTGAGCTTCACGCTCTCATGTGCAAAGAGCCTTATTTAGTTTTCCACCGGGTCAGAGTATCCCTGAGGACGAACCCTAAGTTTTTACCTAAGGTGGTCTCTTCACTCACTCTAAACCAGGATATTGACCTTCCGGTCTACTTCCCGAGGTATTCAAATAGAGGAGAGGCTCTGCTCCACACCCTGGATGTTCACCGCAGCCTGAGGTGTTACCTCAACAGAACTAAACCCTTTCGTAGTTCTGAACAGCTTTTCGTTTCCTTCTCTGAGAGAATGATGGGCCAACCCGTATCCAAACAGTCTCTGTCTTGCTGGCTTGTCCAGTGTATTTCTTACTGTTATGATATAAAGCAAAAACCCCTCCCTGGCTCAGTCCGGGGTCCTTCTACTAGGGGTGTGACTACCTCATTTGCAGCACTCAGAAACGTCTCCACCTCTGCTATTTGTGCTGCAGCCACTTGGAGCTCTGTGCATACATTTATCAGGCATTATAGCCTGGACATTGCCTCTCGGCGAAGGGCTGGTTTCGGCCTAGTGGTGCTACAGGGTCTCCTGTCCTAGGTTCAGGACCTGGAATTTATTTCCTATTTTCCTCCTCCAGAATTTCTGGCGAGCGTTACTGCTGGGAATCAGTCCTAATGGTGTAACCTGCTGCAAGAGCTGTGTCTCGGTAAGATAGTACAGTTACGTGAAGAACTTACGTAACAGTAGATCTTCGAGAACAGCTCTTGCAGCAAACCTCTCCATCCACCTTCCCCCTTGGAGGAGGCATGGCTTTGCCTTTTCTTGTTGGGATTTTCCTCCCTTATTGTCTTCTGACGGTGGATCCTCGGTCTCCCATTCTGATATCATCCTGCGGCCGGGAGTCTCCGGCGGGAGAACTGGGGAATCTGGCGGGACCGCCCCCTTATGTACCACGTCTGACGTCAGAAGCGGGACCGACGTCGGGGGCGGTCCCCGCTGAAGATAGCTAGCTAGAATTTTTCCGTGGGGTCCTGACGCCTGCCGGCTTCAGTCCTAATGGTGTAATCTGCTGCAAGAACTGTTCTCGAAGATCTACTGTTACGGTAAGTTCTTACGTAACTGTACTATCCTAGTTAACCAACAGCCTACTTCCTCCTACCCTCCCACTAGAATTGCCTTATGTCTGTCCCATGCATTCTTGAATTCCCCCACTGCTTTTGACTCCACAACCTCGGGAAGGCTGTTTCATGCATCCACAACCCTCTCCATGAAAAAATACTTCCTCACATTACCTCCAAGCCGTCCCCCCTCTATCTTCAAATTATGCTCCCTTGTTCTTGCACATCTCTTTTTTTGGAAAGATGCTACCCCCTTGGACTTTGTTGAGTCCCTTGAGGTACTTGAAAGTTTCTATCATGCCCCCCCTCTCCCTTCTTTCCTTGATGGTATACATATTAAGCTGTTTTAGTCTCTCTTTGTATGGCTTCTGGTGCAGACCTTGCACCATTTTAGTTGCCCTCCTCTGGGCAGCCTCCATCCTGTCTGTGTCCTTGCAGAGATGGGGTCTCCAGAACTGCACACAGTACTTCAGATGGGGTCTCACCAACTGTCTGTACAGAGGGATAACAACTTCCTGTTTTCTTCTGGCACTGCCTCTCCCTATGCATCCCAGTATCCCCCAGACCTCCTTACTGCCTTCTCACATTGCTTGCCCACCTTTAGGTTATCTGATATGACTACCCCCAGGTCCCGTTCCATTTTTGTTGTTGTTAGTATCTCACCCCCCATTGTGTACTCTTCCCTTGGGTTTCTGTTTCCCAGGTGCATTACTTTGCACTTCATTGAGTTGAATCTAAGCTACCATACATTTGACCATTCCTCCAACCTTGCCAAGTCCCTTCTCATCCTTTCCACCCTACCTTGTGTATCAATCCTGTTGCAGATCTTTGTGTCGTCTGCAAAAAGACATACTTCTCCTTCCAGTCCCTCTGCAATGTCACTTATAAAGACATTAAAGAGGACCAGTCCCAGTACTGAACCCTGTGGTATCCCGCTAGTAACCCCCTTTCTTCAGAGTGGACTCTGTGGGCATGAGGCAGATATAAGATCAACAGCCAGCTGCTGAAGTGATCTACAGAACAAAGAGGGTTAGGTATGCCAGACCTCAAGAAATACTACCTGGTGGCACTGGTGGTTGTTATAGTAGTGTGAGGCAAACAAAGAAGAGAGACAGAGTGGTATAATTTAGAAGCAGCTGCCACTCTCCATGCATTATTTTTTGCTCTCCCAGGTATTCAATTATCTCCACAGATCTGGACACAAATAATCTGTGGGTAAAACACACTACAAACATTTTGGAGGAAGTGCATAGAATCGCAAATACCCCTAAAGGTATAGGGCCTCTCACAGTAATTGTTGGAGATCCAGATTTTGACTCACCAAAGGGTGATCAGGGATACAGCAGGTGGAACCATAAGTCTGTCACTAGGTACAAGTAATTCATATCGGAACACAGGTGTATAATTTGAATACCTAAGGGCTATAGTTCAGTTGCCAAGATGGGACTTTTTTCATTATTGACAAGTCCAGCCCTACTTGTTTGATGAAAACAAGATTGAACTAGTCAAGAGGGATTTCACTGCCTGGGAAGACTTTCTGCATTGGCTCATTACATTGGTAGGAAGAGGGAAATGCATAACAAGATCCTAGCAAATGTTATTGGAAGTAAAACCCATGGACCTACAAGAAGTTTGAAGTGGGAAGTCACACATAGCGTTTCAGTATGGATACTAGACTAAAGTAGTGGAGAGGGTTTGGAGAGTAACTGCATCATTGGGTGGAGAGAAATCAGGTGATGAGTGCTTGTTCACTACTTTCACACTCTCACTATAATTAAACGCTTTGCTGGAGGCAACACAGATAAATATTGAAGAGGATGTGGTCACGTCCCATGCATACATTTTTGGGGACTGTGAGAAACTAACTCTGTTCTAGACAGAGATAAATAGAATACTGTTTGGTGTCTGGATTTGTAACATTCCATTCAGCTTTATACATCTAGTGTTGGCAGTTCCACCCCAGGTAAGACAGACAAAGACAGCAAGGCATTGTTCACAATGCTGTGTGTAGCAACACTTCAATGTATAACATCACAGTGGCTCTCTCCCAATAGACCAAATATTGAAGTCTGGATACACAGGGTAGCAGTAATACAGAACATGGGAAGAATTACAGCTATGCTACGTCTTGCCGTGGAAAAGTTTACTATGCAGTGGCAACCTTGGAAAAAGAGAGAGGGGATATAATGGGAGGTGAGCAGGGTGATGGTATTTGAAGTGCCTTGACCCAAAAATTATCCTCCAGCCAGAGCCCCTAGCCAGGAATAAACAGAAGTAGCAGGGGGGAGTAACTAAAAGCACCAGCGTGTCATAACTCAGAAATGTAAATAGGAAAAGAAATGCAAAATGTCAGTGTAAAGTAAGAAAAAGGACACACAGATGCAAGGGTTAAAACATTTATGGCGATAGTGGAGGACTCTTGACCCACTCAAGTAGCGTAGTGGTAGGTCATGGAATTAGCATACATTACGCTATACTGCAGCTACACTACTTACACTCTGCTGATCTCAGCGTTAGCAGAGATCTGAGGACCCACCTACACTAGTTACAGACCAGCTTACACTACTCGGGATTAATTGGTATGGCTGTGTAGTGTTTTTGGCTAATCTGTTTTTTTCTTGTTTTTTGTTTTGTTTTTTATATTCTGCTATTTTTGCCCCCTCACCTGCCGCCAATATTATCTACCCTAGTCACGGCGTCCCTGATGCTTCCACCTCCTACTAAGCCCTTCATGCTTCCCCGGTTACCCCTGGCTTACCCCCAGGGGGCGGGGTCACAGCACCGTAGAGGGAACTGTTACCATGATTGGGAGAGCATGGGGCCAGGAGGCTAATCGAGGCCCAGAGACAGTGCTTCATTTAGATGGCAGGTGTGAAGATTTTGTCCCCTGTAAGCTGGGGCGGTGACGTGCAATGACGCCAGCGTCTGTCCCACCCCAGAGTTACCCGAACTTGCGTCAGTCCAGGGCGATGACCCAGCCTCCGCCAGGTGTCGCTCCTATGCCGAGCACACAGCCCCCTTCCCCCTGGAGAAGGAGAGCAGTCGGAGGGATGCTCAATCCTTCTCCACCCGGCCGGCCCTCCAATGACCCAGATCTGTTCCCGAACCTGGCTCGCCGGCGTCGCAAGCGGAAATCCAACCAGCGCGTCGCCGGCTAATCTCTTTGAGTTAAGGGACTCTACCCCCACACTCTCCATGTTTTTTTTTTCAGTTGGTAGAAAAAACCTACAGGGGGATATCAACTAATCCCTAGTACCAGTAGCACAACTAGTAAAAATAGGTCTGTAGATCTCCACTAGTGCTAAAATCAGCAGAGCGGAGTGATCGGACCAGGGCTGAAAGTGCGTGGAGGGAGCATAAGAGTTTGGTGTAGAGCATAGCATTAACAAAATAGTGTAACTGGGTCTGGAGTCCTCCACTATTGCCACATTTATTAATAAAATGTTATGGTTGATACCCAATGCAGTGTTAAAATTATTGTTTGCAGTTTGAAATGTATTGCTCTAAGAAGGACTTTGGACTTTCCACTAAGGACACATTGCAAAATGACACTATAATTCTTTTGGACAGTTCATGGTTACAAACTGTTAAATGTTTCATGCCTAAACTTGGCAGTGGGTAACTTTCAGTCTGCTCATTACTCATGAATGTGTGTATGAATGTCATATTGTAACATGGCATGAATTGTGTACCTCTGAGGGAGCAAGCCGATAGGGCTAGGGCGGTCACAAAACGGCAGCCGAAGTGGGTAATAAAGCAGCATATATGCGTGCCGCTACGGCGGTACACTCGCAGATCAGACCCCTGCCTAGCAGCACTGGGTCCGATGTAGCACGGAGGCGAGCCGCGGCACGAGCGGCTCCTGTGAGCTACAGTAGCGGAGGATAGCTGGACAACATCCGGGGGGGGGGGGTTGTGGTCTGGGAAAGGATTCCGCTACTCACCATTCTGGACCGGACCCAGCAGTGGCCTGGAATCAGATGCGAGACATTCACGGTGCACGGGACGGTTAATTTCTTCTACGGTGCGCCGCCACAAACGCCTCCACCGACTAGTTCTGCACATCACGAGAGGAGATCAGTGTGGCCAGGATAGCACAGAGAGCACTGGCGGTGAAGCCACCGGGCAGGAGATGGTGGCGGGACCGGAAGTAAGCGAGCCTGTTCCCAGCGGATGGGCATCAGCGACTCCGTGAGATGAGACATCCAGACCTCCGAGCACGGATAATGGCTCAGCACCCGCACGGAGCACTGCAGGATATCACTGAACTGTTATGTCCCTGTTTCAGCCCGAGTAGAGCACGAGGCGTAGTCGAGCACACTAGTATGTATCTAAGGTGTACTACACCAGTTTCTGTTATTGAAATAAAGTACCTCAAACGTTGCACCCGTCTCCTTCCTCTTGTGTTGCTGTCACAGTGCATGGTTTACAATTTCTGGAGCGCTATTCTGCCTTGTTACAAGCGCATTAAGCCCTCCAGTCGGTGTGCTCTACTGCTGGATTGATGCATTGGGAGGCGGATGGTAGCCCCGCCACGCACCGCACCCCCATGCATCAATCCAGCATTAGAGCACACCTCCGTCGTGGCTTAATGCTTACTTGATGTACTGTCTCAAGGAGGTGGAAGACTAGGTTTGCTGGCCAAGGCACCTAGCTTCACCTGAGCTCTTTTCTTCTAGGTTGTCTGAAAGGACAGATCAAATAACCTTACCAGAGCAAGGAAAATGATTAAGGCTTCTTTTGGCTAAGCAGATTTACAGTGTGTTGTTATTTTTATTTTGTGCTAACATTTTATTGCTTTATTTTTCTCTGATTCAAATAGTTGTTGCTGGGTATACCTTGTGCTGCATTATTACAGAGTGTGCCTGCAGGTGTGTGTTTACAGATTACTGCTGTAACCGTCTGATCCAAGTGATCTTTTGCAAGGTATATCTTCTGTTACTGCTTTATTTTTCTCAGTAGCAAAGTGTTTCTTTTAGGGTATATCTTCTGTGAGATTGTTACAGGTGGTGCTTTACAGGTTTTACAGTTCTATCTATCATTAGGATAAGCTTTCAGGGCTACTGCATTTGTTGCTGGCTGATTGTTTCTGCTCATACCTCCTTGTTTCTTTCGTCTGTGGTTCTTCTTTTTTCAGCAAGGGAAGGGACCAGCCACCCACCCCCATCCCCAACCACCCCACACTACACTCCTTTTATAGGGTAGCACAGTTGTGACATTTCCTGTAGCAAAGCAGTAAGGGGAGGATCAGAGGGGTATCCACACAGTGACCTCATTTGCAGGGGCACTAGTAATTTGACCTGTTAGAACACATTATACAAAAAACAAACAAAACACAAATCAAACTTTTGCTTTCATTTTCTTCCTTCTAATTACTCTGACCAGGTTATGAACCCAACAACTTATCTGGAATGGATATCATTAACTGCAGGTACTGCAGAACACTTTTCAGAAGGGCAGTTTTACAGGATTTTGGACACTGTCCCACATGCTGGGTGATTGGAGATCTAAGGGCTCAGCTCCAGGCAGCATGGGCAGAGAGTGCCTCAAATTGCATATTCAAGAGGAAATATAAGAACTGCCCACCATTTCCCCAAATTCCAACAGAAGCAGCTTGACCGCAGAGGGTGGTTGATCCGGGAGGTTGGCAGGTGGTTAGGAGGGGCAAATTGGGTGCCCCATCACTCGGTGCTCTCCAACATATCACCTCCACAAACCATATAAAAACTACAAACAGGTATCTGCCTCTATCTCCGAAATCAAACAAAGGGGCAAAGGATACTGCAGAGCAGGACACTGCAGCACAAGAGCTAGCACAACAAAACTCTCCCAAAACAAGAACCAAAACAAAAAAAGAAATCCAAAAAACTTCTGATCGTAGGAGACTCCATGATTCGGGGAGTTGATGCGTATCTCCAGCCAGGGGTAATGGTCAGATGTCTCACAGGTACATCAACGTGGAGAGACACTGACCGCATTACTAAAATTGTTCAGGAAGCAGGAGAAAACATTGACGTCCTGGTACACATAGGGACTGATGATCTCGCCAGTCGGTCAGTTGTGGAGACCAAGGAACACCTGACCAGGCTAGGTGACATACTATCATCCATTTTGTCTGGCATCTCCTTCTCTGAGATCCTGCCAGTCTGGGAGAGGGGGGCAGATGGATGGAAGGTTAGAGAAAGGGAGATGGGGGAGCTAAACATGTGGCTCATAACTCTTATTCTGTTATTCTTATAAATTAAAGCCTTTTTTCATAATATTTTTCTGTGAAATACAAAACGTATATAATAACATATAGTAAATTACTATATTTTATTATATACTTTTAGTATTTCACAGAGGTAAATTATAATATATTAAAAATGAATGAATCAATAGTAAGTGATTTAATGTATGTAAATTCATATATTTTTTTTTTTCATTTATTTGTATTTAAGTGAGCATCTGAGACGATTTCACCTCAGCAAGACATGGCAGTCATTTTTTGGCCCCAATTGGCAGTGTTATAAAGTAAGGAAAACATACCTAATTAAGTATAGGTGGTCCTATTTCATAGGAGCAGCAGTAAATGTATTAATTTATCTTGTGTGTAAAATATTCAAAAATGTTAAAAATGTGTCATATAAATAGGACAAATAAATATAAACTTGAGGTCTGAGGGCACTAGCCAGGGAGTGGCTAGATAGAAGGGAAAACAAATAAAAACCCTTTCTTTGGGACTGCTGTACTAGTCTACACTACACTGCATACTGAATTGTCCTCTTAAATAAAAAAAAAAAAATCCTCGTCAATTGCAGTTGGTGCTTGTTGGGTCATGCACGGGTAGTGGCACTGAAATAAAATCACACAGAGACCGTTTAATTTCTTAATATTTGTTTATTATTTACAAGCCGACAAACAATTCAACTTTCTACTAGCCTGCCTGTTATTAAGCAGCGAGCATTTTGTTAATACGGTCAGGAAGTTACTTGACATACAACCAAAGCACTGAATAGGCAACTTGGTCTCATTGGTAAAAAAAAAAAAAAAAAAATGGGTGGCATGTAAAAAGTTTCCTGGGCATGTACTTGTGCTGCTTACATGCCCCACTGGGCATGTACTTTTTTTTACGAATTTCATGCCCTGCTTTCATCCCCTGCTGCCCGAGGGAACACTGCTCATCCAAACGGACAATATGTTGGTGGTTTGGTACATCAACAAACAAGGAGGAACCCGGTCGTATCCTCTTTGCAGGGAAGCGACCAGTGTGTGGAACTGAGCAGTCCTGCACCACTTGTCCCTAGTGGCCGTGAATGTACCGGGAGTTCTAAACGTCCTGGCGGACAGTCTCCGCAGATTGCGGACCCCCGCTCATGAGTGGGAACTTCATCAGGAAGTGGCGGAATCCATCTTCTAAAATTGGGGGCGGCCGGAACTCGACCTATTCGCCTCTTAATTCAACAAAAAACTTCCCAAGTTTTGCTCACTCGTTCCAGAGCCAGGTGCTTTCTGGAGCGACACATTGTCTCTATCCTGGACAGGGACATTTTTATACGCCTTCCCTCCATTTCCCATTCTGCAGAGGGTCCTCCTCAATCTACAGACGGAGAAGGTCAAGATGGTTCTCATCGCTCCTCTTTGGCCGAGACAGATTTGGTTCCCGCTGCTTCAGCAGCTATCCAGGGAACCACCGGTTCCACTTCCATTGACACACAACTGCCTTACTCAGGATTAAGGTTGTCTGGTTCATCCGGGGCTCAGGACCCTGCATCTGCATGCATGGCTCCTGCAGACGTAGCCATCTCTCACTTTGGGGTATCCTCTCGAGTGGCACAGGTCCTTGTCGAAGCCAGAAAACCTTCCACCCATTCCACTTATGCATTGAAGTGGAAGCGGTTTTCCATTTGGATGACCGTGAAGGATTGGAACCCTTTTTCTTGCTCGACCCCACAAGTCATGGAATACCTCCTTCACTTATCAGATTCAGGTCTAGCCTATTCCTCTCTGAAAGTGTACCTCTCCGCTATCTCGGTGTACCACGAGCTGGTGGATGGTAAACCCGTGGCTCAGTTGGATATCTCAAAGACCTTTTTGAAAGGGATTCTCCATCTGAAACCCCCATCCGCAGCCCAACACCACCCTGGGACCTGAATTTCGTCCTGGAAAAGCTCACCTTGCCTCCTTTCGAACCAGCAATGAGCTGTGACCTACGCTTTCTATCATGGAAGGCGTAGTTTCTGGTTGCCATCACTTCAGCTCAAAGAATTTCGAAACTTCACATGTTGGTTTGTAAGGAGCCTTACCTTATTTTTCACCGGGACAGGGTGGTTCTCAGAACCCATCCGAGGTTCCTTCCAAAGGTGGTATCGGAAGCTACTCTGAACCAATCGGTAGAGCTTCCAGTATATTATCTGGCTCCCGCTAACAGGGGTGAGGCACTCCTCCATACGATGGATGTGCACTGGATTCTCTGGTGTTACACACACCGAACCAAGGACTTTCGCTCTTGTGACCAATTGTTTGTCTCCTTCGCGAACTCGCACTCGAGGCAAACCGGTTTCCAAGCAGGGCCTTTCCAAATGGTTGGACAACTGCATCAGATGCTGTTACCAAAAGTATGACAAACCCCTCCTGGGTGTTATCAGGGGTCATTCTACTAGGGGCATGGCCGCTTCTGCAGCCTTCCTTCGTAATGTTTCTGCAGCGGATATTTGTGCAGCTGCTACTTGGAGTTCTGTCCATACCTTTACCAAGCATTATAGTTTAGACATTGCTTCTAGGTGGAGGGCTGGCTTTGGCCTAGCTGTCCTGCAGGGTCTGTTGTCCTAGGCTGGGTCCTTTTCGGACCTCAGTCTTTTCCGTGGATTTTGTTTGGCCCCCTCCCTAGTTTCTCTTGGTCTCTCCTTAGAGGGACAGCTTGGGACTCAGTCCTATTTGTGATGACCTACTGAAGGAACCCTCTCGAAGTAAGGTAGTACAGTTACGTAGGAACTTACCGTAACAGTAGCTCTTCGAGAGAGATTCCTTCAGTAGGTCATATTTTTCCCTCCCTCCTTCCCCTCATTTTAATTTTTATAGAGTCTCCAATCCTGTTCGCTCCTGCTGTTAGGCCTCTTCCTGGCTCCAGCGGGAGAACTGGAGGACGGAAGTGGGGACCGCCCACTATATACCGTCACACTGACGTCAGTCACGTGACATCGGGTGGGCGGTCCCCCATCAGAGATTGCTAGAAAAGTCTGCCATGCGGCCCGACATCGGATGATGTCAGTCCTATTTGTGATGACCTACTGAAGGCACCTCTCTCGAAGATCTACTGTTACGGTAAGTTCCTGCGTAACTGTACTTTCATGTGTGACAGCTTTCACTTGCAGGTAAAGACCCACCTGCCGCATGCTGTGAGGGATGGTTTAGAGGCTCCTGAGCAGCAATGTCAAAATAGCATTTGATGTGAATGTCACTACTTCTTGGGCACTAGCAAATGCGGTGTCAGAAGATTATCAGTACTGTGGCTGCATAGCTTGCAACAGAGGAGAATTCATGGTGCTCTACAACCTACCTATAAAGCAATGAGAGATCAAGAACTGTTGACCTCCTGTGGGATGGCAGTTAAAAATCAGGCTTATTGCAGAAGGGGGCATAACTACCAACTGAATGTAAATAATTTCAAAATGAATAAATGAAAGGCAAACTGTACCTAAATGTTGGTGAACCTTTGGAATTCTTTTCCAAATGAACTGGAGGAAAGTGATAATAAAGACTGTTTTAAAAATGCCTTAGATTCATGGATAAGAAAACTGCAAAGAGTTATCACTGAGTAGTGGAGGATAGTTTAATATGGGTGTGACTGGGAGCTCCTGCCACTCTTGAGGACCGACCTTTTCTTAAATCTGTTCCAACAGTTCTTTTATTTCTTAGCCTAATCTATGCTTAACAGTTTCTAGTCCATAAGGTTGGACACCTAAGTGCACCCTTTCCCTCTCTTGGCTATGCTATAGTGTCCTTTTTAATTTTCCTTTTCCCTCTCAGGTCCTTGTACTTCGAGGTTATTTTGGTGACCTCCGAGCATATGTAAAACAGGTTTTGTTTACCGTTGTTGGATTTAGTATGTAATAGCACTACTTCATAAAATTCCTTGATGTATTGGATGCTTTAAACCTGCATTCCACATTGCTAGTAGTGGTGATGATAGTGTTGCACTGTCCCATTTCTCCTGAGGTCACCTCCTCTCAATCTGCCTGCCAGCCAGTGCCATCCTCTGCCCTGCATTATGCACTGGGTATGACCACAGGGATCCAACACAATGATACCATGGACTCACTGCACCCCTAGCTGGCACATTGGTTACCTTCTGAAGTTACAAGCGTTTAGCCTTCCGAGGAACCTACAAGTATTAGCAGTTCTCTGCAACAAGGCTGGACAAGCCCAGTACCGTAGCACCAAGGTGCACAGACATCTAACAAACAAGCAAGCTTTTAAAATACTTAAAACCTCTCTCCTGCAAATTCTTTTTATGCTACTTCTGCTCTCCAGAAACGTACACCCCAACCCAGGACCAGTTGGGCCGACTGCACGCCCCCAGAATAGGAGGGTGGGTTCCCTCACATTGGTGTCAATCAATGTCTGTAGCCTCCTCAGTAAACTTGATAACCTCCCGACCTGGATTCAACAACACAATCCTGACATCCTCTCTCTTGTTGAAATTTGGCTAAACCCTAAGATCCCTGACACTGCGGTCACAATTTCTGGTTACTCTATCTTCAGGCAGGACAGGATTTCAAACCGGGGTGGTGGCTGTGCCACCTACCTGAGAGATTCCCTCATGGGACATGTCACCCCATTTTCTAACTCTGGATCCCCATCTCAGGTCCTCGCTATCAAAATTCTCCTAGGGGGCCCATAATAAAAATCTTACTATATCCTCTGTATACATACCCCCAAAGGACCAGGCCAGTGGTTTCAACAGCATCATGGAATTCCTCATGGGACTACACCATAATTTGGAGACCATAATTCTGAGTGATTTTAACATAAACTGACTTTCACCTGAGGCCTGCACCTACAAGGATGCTGTCACGGCACAACACCTCACACAGCTTGTCCCCACCCCCACTAGGTGCAACAATAGGACGGGGACCTACACTGTGCTAGATTGGATACTGTCAAACCGCCTCGAAAGAATCTCTAAGGTGTCTGTATTCCCTGATACTTTAAGTGACCACTCACCCGTTATCTGCTCTTGGGCTAACAAATTCACCAAGCCCCGTACTAAAATAATACACACCATGGTATTCAAGCAGGGGCACATTCATCCGCTAAAATCGCATCTAAGCAGGCTGGACTGCTCGATAATTGACTTGTTCAAGGATACAAACAAAGCCTTGGAACTGTTCATCAGCTGCTTTATGGCGGCCTGTGATAGCCATGCACCACTTAAGAAGGTGACGGTTAAAGGCAGATCTAATCCATGGATAAACTCCAAGCTTGTAGCACGGGTCAAACAAAGGGACCACCTCTGGCACTGTGCTAGAGCCACACCAGCGCAAGGGGACATTCAGAAATACAAATCTGCAAGAAATGGCTGTACCCAAGCTATACGGAAGGCTAAAAGCAAATATTTTAGTGAGGCACTCTCCAGCTCCTGGGGTGATGGGAAGAAATTTTGGAATAACTTGAAGGACCTCTCAGGCAAGGATACTATGGCACCACCCACCATGCTCAACATTGATGGAACACCTATGCTAGACCTGGGTACCACCTCCAATACGTTCAGCAATGCGTTCTCCAACCTTGGCAGTGTCCTTCCACCTGATTTTTTTCAACGCCCCCACCAACAATTTCCCCTTTGACAGTGCATCCCAAGTTCACACAGCTCCGCAGTTCTTTTCCAAAAAGATCCCAATGCACTTAGCCAGAACCTATATATGCAAGGCTAACCGCAAAACTGGCTACAGTGGTGACTCACTTGACCTGAAGTTGCTTGTACTAGTCCTAGATGAAATCCTTGAACCCCTGACAAAGATCTTCAACCTTTTCCTAAGACTGGGTCAATTCCCATCACTCTGGAAACAGGCGACTATCACACCTGCAGATAAAAGTGGAGACAAGTCACTGCACACCAACTACAGGCTCATCTCCATTCCCCCCCATCTAAAGCTCTGGAACAAATAGTCTCGGACCAGCTTGTCGAGTTTTTAGACAAATGTGAAATCCAATGCCCAGAAAAGCATGGCTTCCGAAAAGGGCATAGTACCACCACAGCACTGTTGGAATTTACCGGATTCATTCTTGACACCCTCGACCAAGGAATCTGTGGTGGGGCAGTACTCATTGACCTGACAAAGGCCTTTGATACTGTTAACCACCCACTCCTACTCAGGCAACTGACCAGTCTCAGGCACTTCAAGGATGCACTGCCCTGGTTTGCTAGCTACCTCGGGGGAAGGGTCCAACATGTTAGGATTGCTGGTGTCACCTCTGATGAAAATCCACTTCTCTCAGGTGTCCCACAGGGGTCTATACTGGGACTATACTGGGTCATTACTCTTTTCTCTCTTCCTGAACAGTCTCCCTAGCATCTGTCAACAGAGAATATTACTCTATGCGGACAATGCAGTACTGTTTACTAGCAACCAAGACTCTAAACAACTTGAGAGTCAGCTGCAGTTTGATTTCAGGCATGTTAAAGAATGGTTTAGCTCACATAAACTCATCCTGAACTACAGCAAAACTAAGGTCATGACATTCTGCAACGCACGGAGCAAGTATAAACCTCTGTCCCTCACCATCAAGAACCACGCTGGGGGCTTCACTCGAACACGTTCCTGAGTTTAAATATCTCTGCATCACCTTGGACAGTTCCCTTTCTTACACGCGGCACATTGGCAATGTAGCTAAGGCCGCCAACATACGGATCGGTCTGTTCCACAAGCACAAACGCTGCATGACCACTGATGCCCTTAGACTGGCCATCTACAGCTCCATCACCTCCATCGTCGACTATGGTCTAGTCATCTATTGCTCTGCTTCCCCTGCTGCCCTCCGGAGGATATCTGTGACACTCAGTAAGGTCTGTAGGCTTCTAACGGGTGCCACTCACCTAACACACACCTGTGACCTGTACGCCCAAGCCGGATGGCTACCACTCCTTAGTAGAATACAATACCAGACCTGCTTGCTAACCAAAAAAGTTCTCCTTGGGCTCATGCCATCAGGAGTGGCAAAGCTACTTACTGCCAACAGCAGTACCCAGCTTACACACAGTGCTCTATATCAAACCTTCCAGGTCCCCAGATGCCGGACCACAATGGGTCAGAGGTTGTTCATGCACAGGGCTCCTCAGTGGTACAATACCCTTAACAAAGAAACACTTACAACTGCGACGCTTGTTCCCTTTAAAAGGCAACTCCGACTGTTCCTCACCTCTACCACTCAATGTGACTGCCTCTGCTAATAACTGCCTCCTCATTTTACCCTAGTCGAAGGTGACCTGTAACCTCCCTTAGAGCTCCATTTTTTTGGCACCAGTTTCCCCTACTCTCACCCCTAACCCCCCGCTCAACACCACACTGCCTCACCCAGCCCTCCCCCTCTCTAATGGCACTTTCAGATATAGGGACCTCCAGCCCATCCACCTCGCACTTTTGCCACCCACCTCTACCTGCTGACAATGGCACTTTAGCCTGCCTACTTTTTCCTGACTCCTTCTTACCTTATACTAACTATATACTGTTCACCCTGAAACTTGTCTGAAGCTGGCTTATGTTGTCTCTCCATTTTTGGCTGTAAAATAAATGCTTAGACATCTTTGTGTTTTAAGACTTGTAATCATTGTTGACCATTGTATGTATGTTCCCCTACATCCTTTGCCTTGGAACCTTTGTGAATGAGCAGTTAATGCTCAAAGGTATTTGTAATCCTAGAGTTTAATCAAATTAAATAAAAAAAATATGCCTTATGTTTATGAAACCCGTAAATGTTGAAAATACCATGGCACTAGGTGTTTTTGATAAAGGTAAAAAGTACTAGTTGTGACTGTATTACAAAAATTAAGTAAGTTAGTTGTACTATTTAAAATGCATGTAAATTGCTGTAAGTTGAACAAGTCTGGAATTGAATTGTGATTTGCCTATATCCCATGATGCTTTGCAGTATGGGAGTATGTGTGATGTTATGTTTCTTTGAAACTTGGCTTATTGTCAGTGCCCTTTGGGGTAACCGTTGTTTCAGTGCTTCTGCACTGAGGTGCTTTGTTTTCAGCTTGTTTTTTTTATTTTATTTGAGCCCCCACTACCCAAGCAAACAGGGCCCGCATAGGAGTGGAGGCTGAATCTCAATTGCTAAGTTAGATCAGAGTTCAGTGAGTCAGTAGGTGCTGGCTAAATACAGAGAAATGACTTACATAGTCTGTTGTTGCAAACTGATGTACTGAAGAAGGGATATGCCATTGCTTGAGGTTATCTTCTGCAATTTGAATAAACATCACACAGAGATTGTATGTTAAACTTGAAGTTTGGTGTCTGGTCTATCTGTTATCCCACAACCCCTCCACAGTGGGCATTGCCTCCTCCTGTCCTAACGATCCATTGTGAACTCTTGTATGTAAGATCTGCTTGATTCAGATAATCTTTCCTGAAACAGGACATGCAGAATAAGTTCCTTGACTTCACCTTTAGTAATTAGAATTTATTCGTAAGAAATGGATACATCATTGAGTCTGAGACTCATTTATAAAGGTTTTGGAGGTCTTTCTCTTTTTGGGGGCAAAACAGAGGCCTATATGAAAAAATTAGATAAACCAGCTTTTAAGAATTTAGTATTGATGTAAAAAAGCATCTGCCTCCTGTAGGCCTATAAAAGGAGAGGTATGGGAAGGGCTTATTACAACAGACACTGTGTACACTGTAAATATCCTGTTCAGAGGGGTACGGGAAGAGGCAGATGGAGAAGAGGAGCAAGGCAGAAATCTGCCTCAGCTCTTCAGCCCAGGCAAAGCCCAAACCCTGACAATTTTGTGCATGTTGCCATATGTTCCTTGCCAGTAGGAGGGTGCCTGTCTTATCTGCTGAATCGAGAAAATTACCAAAGCCAAGTGGTTACTGAAGATAGTAGAAGAGAGCTTAAACCTTTGTTTTTTTTTTTAACTGCCCTTTGCTAGTAAAGGACTTCTGCGTAGCTCCTTATGTGGCTTGTCTGACTGTATTTTGTATGAATCCTGAAGCCCATGCAAATGTAATTTTTTTAACTTGCTATTTTTTTCCCCTCTGGCCCCCAAGCACCAAAGCTTCGGGAAATGCCTATGGTGTCAGCCCCTGCTTCCTTCACCTTACCTGGAACCCTGCTGAACCCCCATGTAGCTGTAGATCTGCCCTCCAGGCAGGGATGAGGTGGAGCCAGTACACCCTGAACCTCTGTGTCTTCATTAGGTCAGCTTGTGGGACACGCAGGAGAGACCTTCGGGGTCTGCACCAGGTGCTCCATCTACCTGGTGCCTGGAGAGCTATTTTTCTCTCTTTCCTGGTGTGGCGTGCACCCTGACATCACGATATCACCGCTGATATCCGCCATGCTCGTTCCCCAGCAACTCGGATGGACACTTGCCATACCCCAGCCACCACCTGGGGTCAGTCAAGCGCCGAGCCACAACTCCCCTCCCTCCCCGGAGAAGGCGAGCGGTCCCTGGGATGCTCATCTGGCTTTCCGACTCCCCAGGCTCGTTCCTGAACTTGGGTTGTCAGCGTCACAAACGGTAGCGCTACTGCTTTGCCGGCAAGCTGGCCTTGCAAATGTCATTTTAGACTACATTTATTTTTGTTACAGTAATATTGCAGATAAAATGTCAGAAAGGAAGAAGATGCTTTTATAAATTCATATGTATAAAAAGTTTAATTTCATTAGACTCAAAACTGTGATTTAGAAAACATTTTAATTTTTAATTTTTATTATACCAAATGAGTGCAGTTCATAGCCCATTATGGTTTGCCTTTTTTTTTCCCTTTAAGACAAGGATAATTACTACTAAGCTAAGCTCATTTACTGTGGTGATTCCAGCAGGTGGCAGCAGCAAGACACAAGTCGGAAGCACAGACACATTTATAGTCCATCCCAGATTTGAAAAGACATAATAAATAGAGGATATGCAGCAAAGCAGTGATGGACACATTTTTTTATCCATACTAATTGTGGTGACCTGAGATGATCTCATGAGTGGCAGAGCAAACCGTAGCTACAAGTGAAGTGTCTCTTAGATCACCTCAGTGAGTATGGATGAAGAATATATCCAAACACTGCCCTTGTTGCATATTTGGTTTATGCAGTGAAAAAAAGACAAATATTGCAGCGGCCTGCCTGAATTATGGCACCTGTACTTACTGCCCTGGCCCTGCCCCATATAGATCCTTGTCTACCTCGACAACAGGGTTAGTATTAGATGTGACTGGGAGGTTAATGGGGATATGCCTGCGTGAGAGGTGTGGATGGCAGACTGGGGACTAAACAGCTATATGGTGGGGGGACAGTTGTATAGCTGCGTGCACCCAGTGCTCTGTTTAAATTAATGGTCCATGACATGTAGGATAAGGGCCACTAGTGGACCAATCGGAACACGTTATATCAAACTTAGTATTTCCTGAGGTTTATAATATATGGCATCTGATATTGCTTCAAGAAAGCATGCAGTTTCAGGGTTAGAAATTAAAAATATTTTGCAATTTATATTTTCTGCCTTGCCACACTTGCTGTAGCTCCATCAGAATCCTTGCACCTTCCCCTTCTTCGTTTGCCCCTACAGAGCCTCAGTTTACCCCAGGGCACAAGGTGAGGGATGTACCACCAAAGTGTCAGTCACTGGGTGACAGAGGAGGTAGCGGGGACCATCCCAGATATACATGGGTTCCTAGAAGCTGGCACCAGGATTGCACTTCTGTCTAGCTTTTTTATCACCTGGAAACCTTTGGCGCACAAGGAGGACCAGTGCACATGCGCACACAATGTATGCACAGCGCTGGTTCCCTAGCCGATGCCTTCCTCTTCCCACTTGACATCCTCAGCTGCACTTACACTTGTGGTCAACCAGGTGGCACTGTTACAGCAAGGATGGCAACTCTTCAACCCCAGAGTGTCCAGCATCCCCCTACACCACCTGGGTCTTGGGTCATCAGCGTCAGAAGCGGTAGCCCTATCGAGAGCATTTTTGCGTCAGGCACAGCTTTTTAGGCAGCCTGTATCTACTTTAGGACACCATAGTTCTTGATACTGTGATTTGCAGTAAAACATGCCTTTCTGTATTGATTCACATTGTCAATTGGGAATTTTGTATACCGTATGTGCTCTTCTAGTAAGGGTGGTACATCCCAAAGCTGTGATCTCAGCATACAGTCTTAGAGACACGAATATTCTGAGTGCAGCAGTAACCTCAGATCTTCCAAGAATTAATCTTCACCATTCATTCCCACTTAGTGATCTAAGCCTGAAGTGCTAGGACCCTGTTGGAGCAAAATCTTGTGCAGTTAGGAGGGTACCGACTTTGGCTGGTGGTACCGCCGATGAGCCAGCATACCAATGTTGTATATGTGAACCAGTCAGTAACCAACGCTGTCCCCCTCCCTTGTGCAGCTCTGTTTTTCCTGCTGTAGAAGCACACCGTGGAGCAACAGATGTCTATCTACTTTCTCAGCACTTGTATCCTTAGTTCACCGACACTCTTTTTAGCTCTTTTCAACACCAGATACGCTTTTTTCAACACTGAATTGGCTCCGCTATTGTTTGGGCACCATTTTTTATAGTTTATGCATTGGATCTAGTTTCTCTCTGTTCATTATTTTGTTCTGTAGTACAGTTCCAGGTTCATCAAAAAGGGCCAAGAAGAAAGGCTGCAGCCTCCTGATGCATCTGTGCTACCATAGAGTCCTATTACAGCCTCAGACTGCCATCCGAAATGTCACTCCTGCCTTGGTCCTAGTCACGACATGGACCAGTGCAATGCCTGCTTCTCTATGGACAAACGCATCCTCATAGTCTGCGTGCTGAAGTGGGGTCATTTGCCCCCCACTTTCTGAGGCAAGCATCGCACCTGTGATGTCAAGTGCAGGAATCTAGACCTTTTCACTGGTTTTCTTCCCAGTACCACTGATGTGGAGGAAGTTCAGGGTCCTTCCCTCACTCGCCTTTCGGAGATTTCAGAGGCCCTGGGGAGTGGGTCTAGTGGCTAGCCAACTCCTTCCAATTTAATATATTAAAAATATTTCAAAATACAGAGGAAGATAACGTCATGACAATAACCATCACAAACCAAAAAAGACTAACTACAGTAAAACGCAAACAATAAAAACAAGCTAATCCAGCCCCCCAGCCCCCCAGCCCACTCCACCACCCACCCATACCCCAAGCACAAGACAAACTATTCACAAAAAATAAAACAACAGAAATGAGTATCGCGGTTAAAAGACATAACATAAAAATAAAATAGAGAGGAAGTGAGCGTGTCTAGGCACCATTCGGTCCATTCCCCTGGCTGATTATGACTTTACTGATGTGGGAAGCAGCGCCAAAAATGGCACCCCCACTGTGCCATAAACGTATTGTATCTATCCAGCTGACGAGCAATATGTTTCTCAGTTTTGAGGGGCTGCAGAATTTCAGCATGCCATAACCTGAAGGAAGGCGCGGAGTTGTCTAATCAGTGTCATGCTATGACCAGTTTGGCCGTGCTTCAGAGCCATGACGGCCTGGTGAGGACCAAAAAGCTCAGCTGGATGATAGCCTACCAGACACACCTGTGGTGTGAATAAAGGTTCCAAGCCCCCGAAAAGGTCCAGGGAGTTACATATACCATTCCAAAAAGGCTTACTCTTGGGGCAGTCCCACAGGAGATGCCTCAGACTCCCCTCAGTCAATCCTCAACGGGAGCAGGATAGTGAGCTAGACCTGCCCATTCTAAACAAACGAAGAGGGGTAAAATATAAATTACATAGAATGCGGAATTGTAAAAGTCTATATCTGCCTTGTTTAATAAATTTAATCCCTGAACAGGGCTGCTCCAGCTCACCCACGGTCGGCCGGCACCCAGCCAGCCACCGACCAAGACCAGGACACCCGCCTGCAGCTCCTTGGAAGCTGCTTGTCCCTGAACAGGGCTGCTCCAGCTCACCCACGGTCGGCCGGCACCCAGCCAGCCACCGACCAAGACCAGGACACCCGCCTGCAGCTCCTTGGAAGCTGCTTGTCCCTGAACAGGGCTGCTCCAGCTCACCCACGGTCGGCCGGCACCTAGCCAGCCACCGACCAAGACCAGGACACCCGCCTGCAGCTCCTTGGAAGCTGCTTGTCCCTGAACAGGGCTGCTCCAGCTCATCCACGGTCGGCCGGCACCCAGCCAGCCACCGACCAAGACCAGGACACCCGCCTGCAGCTCCTTGGAAGCTGCTTGTCCCTGAACAGGGCTGCTCCAGCTCACCCACGGTCGGCCGGCACCCAGCCAGCCACCGACCAAGACCAGGACACCCGCCTGCAGCTCCTTGGAAGCTGCTTGTCCCTGAACAGGGCTGCTCCAGCTCACCCACGGTGGCGGCACCCAGCCAGCCACCGACCAAGACCAGGACACCCGCCTGCAGCTCCTTGGAAGCTGCTTGTCCCTGAACAGGGCTGCTCCAGCTCACCCACGGTCGGCCGGCACCCAGCCAGCCACCGACCAAGACCAGGACACCGCCTGCAGCTCCTTGGAAGGTACGGGACAGCGCAGCCAATCGGAACACGGGTGCTTCCAGCAAACCCACTCTGATTGGTAGGAGTTTTCCCCTGCTATAGACACCTGGCACTTTGTTAGACTTTGCATAGAACTAAGCACATTTCAACTGTGTTATTAGGAGTTTTTCAACTGTATTAGCTGGATTGTAATTTCTACTACTGTTTTAAAGTGCTTACACCTCTTCTGTCTGACTGCTCTTCCTGTAGCGCCCCCCATCCAAGCACTCTACCTTGGTGCCGATAAGTCTAACTACCTGTTGTCTTACTAAACTGCTCAAATCTAACCTCCTTTACCTCTATGCTATTTAAGACCTGCTCTGTCTTCTTCTCTCTAGCTGTTTGTCCCTGAACAGAGCTGCTCCAGCTCACCCACGGTCGGCCGGCACCCAGCCAGCCACCGACCAAGACCAGGACACCCGCCTGCAGCTCCTTGGAAGGTACGGGACAGCGCAGCCAATCGGGACACTGGTGCTTCCAGCAAACCCACTCTGATTGGCAGGAGTTTTCCCCTGCTATAAACACCTGGCACTTTGTTAGACTTTCCATAGAACTAAGCACATTTCAACTGTGTTATTAGGAGTTTTTCAATTGTATTAGCTGGATTGTAATTTCTACTACTGTTTTAAAGTGCTTACACCTCTTCTGTCTGACTGCTCTTCCTGCAGCGCCCCCCCCCCATCATCCAAGCACTCTGCCTTGGTGCCGATAAGTCTAACTACCTTTTGTCTTACTAAACTGCTCAAATCTAACCCCCTTTACCTCTGTGCTATTTAAGACCTGCTCTGTCTTCTTCTCTCTAGCTGCTTGTCCCTGAACAGGGCTGCTCCAGCTCACCCACGGTCGGCCGGCACCCAGCCAGCCACCGACCAAGACCAGGACACCCGCCTGCAGCTCCTTGGAAGGTACGGGACAGCGCAGCCAATCGAAACATGGGTGCTTCCAGCAAACCCACTCTGATTGGCAGGAGTTTTCCCCTGCTATAGACACCTGGCACTTTGTTAGACTTTCCATAGAACTAAGCACATTTCAACTGTGTTATTAGGAGTTTTTCAACTGTATTAGCTGGATTGTAATTTCTACTACTGTTTTAAAGTGCTTACACCTCTTCTGTCTGACTGCTCTTCCTGCAGCGCCCCCCCCCCACCATCCAAGCACTCTGCCTTGGTGCCGATGAGTCTAACTACCTTTTCAAGTGGCTAGTTTTCCATTAGCAGGTTATACAGACCTGCCACTAGAGGGATTCTTGTTCTGCTACATAAATCACTGTATTCATTCGTGGGCAATATGGCCTGCATTATCATTCTACTTCTTTCCCGGTTCTGCTACAAGGGGACTTGAGTCTGAAGGGTGGATGACCACTAACTAAGCTGCTCCTGCTCTCCTTGTTCCCCTTTCTGCTGTATTTTCTCATCTAGGTTTTAAGTGAGTACCTAGGTGGGCAGATTTCTTGCCTAGAAAATATTGCACTAATACAAATCACGAGACCACTCACTCAATCTGGGACCATGGCTCTCCTTATTGTGTTTTTATTGCTCCTAAGGTGCAGAGTTTTCAGCAATACAGTACAATTCGAAGTACCTCAATGCAATTCAGTTCTCCAATGTACCTTATCAATACCTAATGTTATAACAGTCTACCGTGCAGACACTATCATTTCTCCTCTCCCCTTTTAGCCTATTCCCCGGTTAGCCTACACCCCTTGCTACTGTCCTCACCTATGTCTACCCAAGCACTTACATTGATCACAATCAACTGTCATTACAGTGCGCGCCTCTTGCAGCAACACGATATGGGTTGCCAAAGAAATAAAAAACAGTCTCCATTCTTATAAGCTCCTTAAAGAAAGTTATACTTGCTTCTTCTCTGCTCAGGAAATGTGAGCTCAACCCTGCCCCCCACAACTTACCTCATCTATCAATTTTGCTGAGGCCACAGGTCTCAAAATGATGATGGTCAACATTTTAAGCCTGCCTAAAAAGCTTGTACAGCTGCAAGCCTGGGCTGCTCACGTTAACCCAGACCTTATCATAATTACTGAGTCGTGGTTAAAAAAGACGAACACTGATCAACAAATATCACTGCAGGGCTACAATTTATTTAGAGCAGATAGAGAGTCTAGAAGGGGTGTGGTTATCTATGCCAAATCTAAGTACTTGGTCACCAATATTAGTTGCAAATCTCTAGCCAAGGAATTTGAGTTAGTTTCGCTGAGCCTTCATCTCCCCTCCTCGGAATGTATCACTATCCTAGGTGGCTATAGACCCCCGTCTGGTGGTGATGAAGTCCTTAATCTTTTGAAATCCATGTTCGTAGATGCAAAAACTGAAACAATATTTCTAGGAGATCTAAATATGGACTGGCTGTCACCTAAATCATACGGCCTCAAATCCCTTTGTGACGAGCTAGGTCTTGGGCAATTAGTCAGTGAACCTACTAGGAACAACACTCTAAATACTGCCAACGGGTTCCATTCTAGATGTGGTACTAACCACCCATCCACACAAAATATCTCATTTGGCAGTGTTTCATAGCGACATGGCGATCATGGAATTGTTGCTTGCATAAGGTCTCAAATTAAGGCCTGTCCGTCACCCCTTTATAACAAAAAATCCTTTCGCAAATTCAGTGCAGTAAACTTCCTATCTGACCTGAGCATGATCAGATGGCAAGATCTTTACCTAGCCAAAGATGTCAACAAGGCAGCTTGCATCCTAATAACAAACTCACTACAATAATAAATAAGCATGCCCCTTTCATCAAAGTAAAGTGCGGAATAATTCAATCCCTGGTTCACCTCGGATCTCAAGGCAGCCCTTATAGCTCGAGATAAGCTCTGGGCTAAAGCTAGACATTCCAAAGAATCTTCGGATAGCCAGGCCTTTAGAACAGCCAGGAATAACTGTGTGAAAAAACTTCGCTCTGCTAAAGCTAACTATTATATTTTTACTCTCGAACAAGCTAAAGGTAATCCTCATAAAATATGGAAGACTATCAAAGCTATAGAAGGACGGCCCATGGCCCCCTCTATCCCAACAAAGATAGTTGCAAGTGGCAAGATTGTGGAAAACAAGTCCCTAATCCTGGAGGACCTTAACTCCCACTTTGACACAGCTGGATTAGCTTTTGACTCGTCACCTTATGCTGGTGCTGCGGTGAGCCAGCATACCCCTCCACACATCTAGTCTTGCACCCAGCCCCTTCCAACTGCGTGAGATAACTTATAAAAGTAGAAGATTCTCTTCTTAACTTAGACACCAAAAAAGCGCGGGACGATGGCTTGGAACCCTTTTCCTAAAGTCAGGCTATGCCCATCTCACTGCCCAATTCTCCACATCTTCAATCTTTCCATTACATCTGCTACTGTGCCGTCCTGCGAAATCAGCACATATCCTCCCTCTATTTAAATCTGGTGACCCATGCGATGTAAACAACTATAGGCCTATCTCCATATTGCCTATCCTTTCTAAAGTTCTCGAAAAACTGGTCCATATTCAGTTAAAATCTCACTTGAAACCTTCTCTCTCATTAACCAGCTCAATCTGGCTTCTGGGCTAATCATAGCACAATCACTGCACTAGCAAAAGTAACCAATGATTGGATCTCTGCTATAGATGCTAAGAAGGTAACTGGTGCAGTCTTTTTGGACCTCAGCAAAGCTTTTGATACTGTTGATCACAAACTATTAGTCAATTGCCTTGCAAAGTTGGGTGCCACATACCATACCACCCAGTGGTTCTCTAGCTACCTAACTGGAAGATTCCAAAAAGTAAAGGCGGAAGGATTTTTTTCTGCTGCCTTGCCAGTTGCAAGAGGAGTCCCTCAAGGATCCATCTTAGGCCCTATCTTGTTTTCTCTGTACATTAATGACTTAGATGCTAACATATCTACGTCCAATCTTCACTTTTTTGCAGATGATACTGTGTTGTATACTTCTGGCTCATCGTTATCTGAAGTCAAGGGAGTGCTAAGCGGACTTCGCACAACTTGAGCATAATCTAATAAAAGAAAGCTTCTGCTCAATGCTAAGAAGACTAAGCGATGATATTCTCCCGCAGTGCTGTCTCAGGCCCCCCCAATACCCTTGCCCAAGACTTCATCGTCACCACGCTAAACGAGCCTCTGGAAGTTGTAACCCAATTTAAATATCTAGGTATCTGGATTGACAATAAATTATCTTTCAGTGACCACGTCAAAGATGTCTCTAGAAGGTTAAAAGCAAGGTTAGGTTTCTTCTACAGAAATAGGCCCCTTTTCCCCTTTGAAACTCGAAACAAGCTTGTACAGGCCACTTTTCTCCCCCTACTCGACTATGGTGATGTAATCTATTCCTCCACCACTCTTGCAAATCTAAGTAAACTGGACATCCTTTATCACAGTGCGTTACGGTTCATTACCAACTCCCCTTACCGTTCGCACCACTGTGACTTATATGCAGCTGTTGGTTGGACATCCCTTACTACTAGACGCCTGCTCCATGCTGGACTATGGACTCTTAAACTGCTCCTGCAGAAATTGCCAAGCTATCTCTCTTCCCTTATTAGTATCTCACATAGTGCATACTCGTTAAGAAAATCTGACTTTATTATGCTTGACATACCAAGGGCGGACTTCCTTTGGTAAGCGTGCTATGCATATGCCCTTCCCTCCATTTGGAACCAATTACAAACCTTACTGAAACTAACTAGCACAGTTTCAATAAACGTCTACAAATCGCTAAGTTCAGCCAAAATAAAAGACACCTGCAACTGTCATTAAGTCTCTTCCTTCCCCATGTGTGCCATATTTATCCACTGGTAAGGTATAATTGATTTGTCATATTAACTGCTTTCCTTCCCTTCTACTCCTGGCTTTATCTTTGCTTCGCTCCACTGCTACTCTATCAAATCACTCCCCCATATCAGTTGTAGACTGTTGTTTGTTCTAGCTGCCAAAATACTGTATATGTATTGCACACACAGTCATCATGTTTCATTTATCAGTATGCAACCTGTAAGTCGCTTCCTGTCTCATATCAATGTTTACCACCTGCGGTCACCCTATGTGGTACCCTTGTATGTATATCCAGCCTGTATCATGTAACGTGCATTTCATGTATATACTGTTATTACCTATCTGTGTTTGTACTTTAAGTGTTTATGGCACAGGACCTCCTTGTGAATGAGCTTGCTCAATGGAGTTTTCCTGCAATAAACTTGAACTTGAACTTGAACTTATAAAGGCTTCTCCAGATTGAATGCCACACTTTTTCATCCAACTGCAGTCCAAGGTTCTGTTGCTAATAAAAACAAATCCCTCTCAGACTTTTCTTATCCGTTTTCTGGAGGAGGGTGTAAAAACAGGAGATAGGATGGGGTTGCACCGCTATAGCCAAACAGTCGCTTAAAGCCGTGTTAGGCTGCTCGAGTCAAGGGGAACAAGCAAGGAAGGAGGCCAGCACCCTGGAAAGTTGCAGGTGCTTAAAAGGGTGAAAAAAGGGAGTATTTAAATGAAACTGGAGGGAGCTAGCTGGGAGAATTTTTCCTCCTTCTGTCAGATCAGCCAGAGAAAGGACATTGAGAGGGGGCAGAAATTAAAGGGAAGTGGGGCGGTTAGCAATTAAAAGGTTCAGGTTGCCTATTAATGGCTGAGACAAGTCCTTACTCCAATCTGTGTCCAAATAAATACACAATTGTCAAAGGGCTTTGAGGGACCATCCCAAAGGAGTCAGGTAGAGAGGCTTAGGCAGGGCCGATGGTTTAACGTACAAGAGACTATTAAGAGGACCCCAAATTGTTTACAAAGATGCCCTCTTAGCATCAACTATAGTGGGTGGTAAGTCTGATCCACTGGAGCAACTAGACGCTACTCCATGGAAAGGCCCTGCTACAGTGTATGGCACAATAATACAAAAATAAATTGGGCAGTCTCAAACCACCAAACTCCCTAGGAGTGGTTAGCTTGAAGTATGCCCAATGGGAAACGCCACCTTTCCAAAGAAAGTGCGTAATCACACTCTGTAAGCACATGAACCAGGTCTTCATGAGAAAGGGCCCAATCATACTCAATGGGTACATTATACGCAGGAGAATATTAATTTTGATGACATTCACCCTCCCCCAGAGGGAGTGCCATCCATCGCTGGAGATCCAGCTTAATCGTCTGAATTAATGGGGACAAATTAGAGCTCACTTACTCAGACAATGAGTGGGTCACCTTGATCCCCAAATAGGTAAGTTTCTTAGACTCCCAGGAGAGTCCCAGGTCATCAACCCCAGTGTTTGAGGATCAAGGAGTTAAGAGGCAAAACCTTAGATTTATCCACATTCAGCTTGTAACCAGACACCTGGGAAAACATCTGAATCACACCCTGAGCAGCTGGAATGGAGGTCTTCAGGTTTTCTAGAGATAGTAATGAATCGTCTTCATAAGTAAACACCTTGTAGGAAGAGGTACCCACCCGAATCCCTTGAATATTGGGATTAGCCTAAATGGAATGAAGAAGGGGCTTCCAAGTATAAATTAAATAAAAATGGGGAGAGAGGGCACCCCTGCCTTGTACCTTTCGGGGGGGGGGGGGCCAGACAGGACTCCATTGCACTTGATCTTGGCCAAAGGATGGGACTAGAGAACCTTCAACCAATCGCAGAAGGCTGCTGGAAAAGCAAACTGACAAAGGGTGATGAAAAGGAAAGGCCAGGATGCCCTGATGAAAGCTTTTTCTGGGTCGAGGGAGAGCAAAGCCGCAGGGGTCTTTACTGTCCCCCAACATGGTAATCAAGTGCAAGACCTTACGAAGATGGTCACTGGACAGGCATCCCACCATGAAGCCCACCTGTGTAGGGCTAACAAGACCTTGCCACACTTGGAGAAGTTGGTTTGCCAAAATCTTGACAAGCATCTTAAGATCCGTGTTTAATAATGAAGTTGGCTTATAACTGGTTGGTAAAAGTTCGGGCTTGCCCGGTTTATGTAAAAGCGTGATCCTGGCCTGGGTGAAACAGCAGTCCATAAGCCCTTCAGTTACCAAATAATTAAACAGACGAGCTAGGAAAGGGGCAAGAATTTCAATATAAGCAAAGTAAAAACTATAATTAAACCCATCAGGCTGGCGCCTTGTCCTTCGGACGGTGCTCTATCCCCTTGTGAACCTCAGTACTAGAGATTGGCGCCTTCAGGAGACCCTGTTGTGATGGTGTCAATTGGGAAAGGGTAATCTGGTCCAGATAGCCTCAGTCTCTTCTACAGAACTTGATCACTACCTATTTCGTACTGGGTTTGCCTGAAACACAGTGGAGATCGAAATATAAAGATATGTTCCATATAATGACAGTAGTTTCGCTGAAATATATTATGCTGAATTGGTTAACTACAAACTCTCCATCTATTTCACAATGGAAGTAGAGGCTTTCAGATAGAGAAGGAATGGAAAGACTCACAGCCAGTCTCTGCCTAGCTCTTCCTAAATATTTAGAAACTTGGGGCCCTTGGTGACGATTTGATACAGGGAAGGTATAGATACATTTTACGTTTTGTGATTTATGTGGTTGGGTATGTCATGTTTTAGTTTGGATCGGTATGTTTTTGGGGTTAACAGACTCATGCTAGAAGATGTGTCCTCTCATATATGCTTCTTTACTTTACTGTAACATGTAAATCAGATTAATATGTTGTTAGTCATGCCTGCATACCAGGATACATATTGCATGACCACAAGGTATATTGCATTAAGCTGTATGCTACTTTGATTTAGTTCAACCTCTTACCGGTGCACAGGTTCATAGTTCGAGCAGCCAGATCTTGTAGTGCCACAGTTATGTTACATTACGTTATATTGTTTTATTTTTATTTCTCTTTTTCTCTGTATAAATTATAGTTTCATGAAGTAGATAACCTTATTGTACAGTTATAATTTGTCAAGGTCTGCAACCCCTGGCAGTGGGACTATGTAAGATGGACATATGGACATACGAACATATGAAGAAGCCAGCAGAAGAAGGCCATTTGATCTATCTAGTCTGCTCATAATGCAGGGTCCACAGCTTGAGCTACTGTCCCTGCCCTCCCTCCCCACTCCTCCCATCCTCCCTACCCATGATCCTTACCTTCCCCCATGCCTATCCCAGCCTCTCTTCAAGCTGCCCACTGTCTTCAACGACATGATCTCTTCTGGCAACACATTCCAAGTGTCCACCACCCTCTCTGTGAAGAAGTGCTTCCTGAGCTCCTTCCTAAACCTCCCAGCTTAAGACTGTGCCCCCTTGTGTTATGGTTGCAACTCAGCTTAAAGAGACTCTCCTTATCAACCTTATGTATTCCTTTTAAGTACTTGAAGGTCCCAATCATGTCCTCTCTCTCTCTCTCTTCTGTCTTCCAGGGAGTACATATTCAGTGCCCTCAACGTATCCTCATATGCCTTAACCTGCTGACCCGCTATCATCTTTGTAGCCCGCCTCTGAACCTTCTCTAGCAGGTTAATGTCCTTTCTGAGGTGTGGGCACCAGTACTGAACTCCATACTCTAGATGCGGCCTTACCAGTGACCTGTACAAGGGCAGTATAACCTCCTCTCTCCTACTGCTGATCCCCCTAGATATGCATCTTGTTTACCTTTGCTGCTGCTTCCTTGCACTGCATGGAGTGCTTCAGATCACAAGTGATCATCACTCCCAGGTCCTTTTCCTCCTCTGATGCAGATACTCTGACTCCACCCAGGTTAGCACTCTGTCCTAGACATTTGTTATGAAACAAACTTGAATGGAGTATGATTCCTTGACTAACATTAACATTGTTATCTAGTTGTAATGTTCACAGGCCTTCTGAGCCTGGTAATGTAAGGATTATTCTTGTATTTGAAAATAGTCATGAAAATTTTAATTACAAATAAAAAAGAAACCTGATCATTAGAGGCTGGGATATAGAGGGTTTCTTAGAAAGAATTAAATGGCTGTATGATATCCAAGGGTGAGTAAGGATTTCCCCACCAGGAGTGGGCTGGAGGCTGGGAGCTCTCTGAGAGGAACCCATCTGTCGCAGTTGCAAGGCAAGGGCCTGCCCACTGTCTCCCCCAACTTCTGAGTAGTATAATTTGGTACATTGCAAGGCTAGGTCAGCTTTTTCAGCCAAGAGGCTATAGTATTGTGCTCTAAAGGGATTTCATATCCTCCCAGGTGTCTGTCCTTGTAGACAGCTAGCGCTTCAAGGATCTAATCTGAAGTATGAGATTGTTAATCCTGTCTGTGTAACCTTTTTTGACCTTGGATACTAAACGAATAAGTTCATCCCTTCCGGCACACTTTACTGCACCCCATAACAATTCCAAGGCCGAGACAGACCCTTCATTATCCTGAAAAAATTATATAAAAATGTTCGTAATGTCTCTTGAGTACCAGGGTCCCACAGGAATAGGAGTTTAAGTGCCAAGTCCTATCCTGGTCTTCCAAGCCCCTTACATAGTGTTCCATAAAGATCAGAGCATGGACCATCTCTTGAATTTCACAAGAAACAAGACCTGGTAAGCAGTCCTTACTGAATAAGAAATAATCAATGCAGGATTGTGAAGCATTGGGAATTGGAAAAAAATATATATATATTGCCTCTCCTCGGGGTATAAAATACGCCAGGGTTCTACCAGGCCAGTGCTGTCCATGAGCTTCCTCAGACTACACTGCCCCGGAGACGAGCCTGTCCGAGATGGTCCAGACCTGTCTACATCAGGATTGATGACCAAATTCCAATCCCCCCAATAAAGACTGGCAAATGGAGAAATGGTGTTAAATGGGAAGCAAGGTGGGATAAAAATTTAGGGTAATCCAAATTGGGACCATAAATTGAGCCCAAAAAGGACCTCAGTAAGTCCAAGACGGCTGTGAACAAAAAGAAAACAGCCTTCATGATCCCAGTATTCATTCAGCAACTGAAAAGTAGTCCCCCTGTTGATTAATATTGCCCCCCCCTTGGTGCTGCACCCATCCCCAAAAACCTGCCCCACCCATTCTCTACAAAAGTAAATAACATCCTCCGTCCGCAGCTGGGTCTCTTGCAAAAAGACCACTGCTAGATGAAACGTCTGTAAATGGTAAAAAATCATGCATAACTTCCTCCTTTCATTAGCTCCTTTGATGTTCCAGGAGGTGAAATTAGAAACAGTCCCCATGTTTAAGCATGTTATACATAAGAACTGTATGGAAGATATATTTATGAAAAGACCTCTTTTAGACAAAGTTTGATGTGCACTGAACCTAGAATTTAGAATGGAGAAACTCCTCTTTCTCCACCCACCCACCCAAACCTCCATCTTCCACAAAACCAACAATCACAAAAAAAAACCCAGCAAACTCACCCCTGCCACCACCACTCCACCCTCAACGACCCACAAGCAAACAGTAAAAATTCAACATCCCCTGTCCTCCACTGACTGCACTCCCAGAGTATGTGGTCTGTGATGTGATCAAGATCCTCCCCTCCTGGACCTCCCCAACCCGAACAGTCCCAACATTAATATAGAACCATATGACAAAATAAGACAAATTTTCATGCTGATCTAAAGAAACTTTTCACCCCCCATATATGTACTAAGCAACAAGGCATGTAAAACAACCTTAAACAAAACAATAAGCAGGAAAAGGGGGTAAAAGTAAGTCGCACTTCTGCTAACCAGCCCCAATAGAGAGGCTCCTAGGCAATAAAGAAAAAATGGGCTTAATATTTTAAAAAAAGACATAATTTATCAGCCTGTATAGTTACATCATTAGTTCAAGGAGGTTTGGAGTCTCTGAAAATGAACAAAAGTCACTGTGGTTAGCCCTCTTGCTGGCATATTAATTAAATATATTGTGCCCCAGATATCGAAATAAATAAAATAATAAAACAAAAATTCAAAATTCACCATTTCTAGAAAACTAAAAACAGAAATTCAGGCACGTCGGAAATACAAACAGTAGTAGAATGAATAACAGAGAGAAAAAGAGCTGGTGTCACAACCCCCCAACAGGTGACCCAGAGAAGGAGAGGAGCCTTTCTTCAAGTTGCTGGAAACGGAATAATAAATACAGAATTTAACATAACCATGCAAAGCTCCTTCCTAAGGAAAAGGTCCAAACCTTGAGAAAAATTGTCCCAAATAAATGTCATCCAAACAGCATGGTAAAGGACCAAACTGGCTAAAGAAGTCCAGCGAATGATAAAAAGTCTGTCCGCAGAAGGCTCCAAAGCATCAGGCTCAATTTATTTTATTTTATTTATTTAGTTTTTGTTGACCGGGTAAGTGCACTAGACAAATCCTGCCTATTTTCAGGCACGACCCGGGGGAGGGGGGATACAGATGAATGCCAACCGACCTTGAACCAGATTAAGCTGTTGGAGGTATTTTTAGTGAATGAGGGAAATTTGGCCAGGACACAGGGGAAATTCCCCTACTCTTTTCGATAAGTGCCATGGGATCTTTAACATCCACCTGAACTACCACCAATCCAGGCAGATGGGACCTCGGTTTAACGTCTCATCCGAAAGATGGCACCTCAGAAGTGCAGCACCCCTCTCATGCTGCACTACAGTGTCAGTACTAGGATATTAACCCATGTGCCAGATGTGGGAACTGAACCCACAGCCCTCTGATCTCCCGGCCTCAGAGGCAAGTGTGCTACCTACTGAGCCACTGAAACTACAATCCCAATCAAGTCCTTCAAAGAACCGGATCTCCACTATATTCCAGCGCATACAGAGAGAATTCACTAAAGCCAGTAAGGGATGGCAGAATGTTCCAGAAATAGCAATGTGGGTGAATAGCAGATATGCACACAGGCAGTCCTTGAAATGGAAATCGTGCAAATAAAAGATGGAGACAGGCATGATACATATAAAATAGTCCTGAAAAAAATTACTAAGTGCCTGAGACCGTAAGAAAGCCCCACATACAAGCTGACATCAAAGGAACACCTCCACCATAAAACAAACTCGGGGCTCAGGAGTTCTTGAATAGTTCAGGAGATCCCGACTTTCCTGCTCTGCAGAGTCAAAATATTTCTGGGACCCATTAATAATAGCCTGTAGACGGGTTGGGTAAGGGATCTGAAATTTAATACCATTAGCGATCGGTTTAGAGACCAGGGGATAATATTCAACCCATTTCTTCCTCACTGCTGTCGACAAGTCTTGCACAATTCTGATTTGGAGTACTCCAAAGTAACTGATCGTAAATCCCTTAATTTACTCCGGAGGTGCTGCCGATCTAGGAAATTTAAGAATTTAAAACTAAACAGGTGCAGTGGCTCTGAGTCCTTCGGCATGGTCCAGAGCGCTCGATGGGCCCACTCAACAATATAAGTAGGGCCGTTTGGGGAGGGTCCCACCAATCACACAGTTTCTGTGTGAACAGCACAGAGTTAGGACCCTCCATCCTCTCAGGTAAACCAAGCACCACTATACTGTTCCAGCGACTGCGCCCCTCTAAATCTTCTAGCTTAAGCTCTGGTTTAGATATCTTTTGGTTCAGGGCAGTCACTGGAGGATCAACCTTTTCTCTTCAAGAGTCAAGATAATGGATGTGGCGGGGTTGTGGGATAACAGGTGGACCAGGTACCAAACTTCAAGTTCAACACACAGTCTCTGTGTGGTGTTTATTCAAAATGCAGAAGATTACCTTCAGCAATGGCATATCCCTTTTTTAGTACATCAGTTTGTAGCAGCAGACTATGGAAGTCTTTCCCTACACTTAGCCAGCATTCATTGATCTCTGATCTAACTTATCAGTTGAGGTTCTGCCTCCCCTGTGCGGGCCCTGTTTGCTTGGGTAGTGGGGGGCTCAAATAAAAAAAAAAAAAAACAAGCTAAAGACAAAGAACCTTAGTGCAGAGGCACTGAAACAAGAGTTACCCCAAAGGGCACTGACGATAAGCCAAGTTTCAAAGAAACACAACATTATACATACTTCCATAATGCAAAGCATCATGAGATATATCCAAATCACTGTGACATTTCAAACTTGTTCAACTTACAGCAATTTATATGCATTTTAAATAGCACACCTAACTTAATTTCTGTAATACAGTCACCTAGTACTTTTTAACTTTATCAAAAACACCTAGTGCCATGGTATTTTCAACATTTACAGGTTTCATAGACATAAGTTATATACATCAAGGTATTTTATGACATAGTGCCATTGGATACCAAATTAACAGTGATAAACACAACCTGTTGTTTTACATCAGCTCAGAGGTCACCACAGTAACCCCTGTACGAGGACCTGAGAGGGAAAAGAAAAATTAAAGAGGACACTATAGCATAGTCAAGAAAGGGGAGGAGGGTGCCCAGAAGTGGCCAACCTTATGGTCTAGAAATTATAAAGGATAGATTAGGTTAAGAAATAGAGGAACTGTCGCAACAGATTTAAGAAAAGGTCGGTCCTCAAGAGTGGCAGGCGCTCCCTCTCACAATGGACCCTGGCCTCTGTGTCCCCAATTCTTTGGTTAAGGCTTTCCTTGGTGGTATGCAGTCCCTTTATTTCCTCAGTGAGTACAGCAAGGGAATCCTTCAAAGGAGAAAATTCTGCCACAAATTTTTCATTGGGTAACGCTGTAGCGGGAGTGCTAGGTTTAGCCCCTGATGATGGTTGAGCCTTAGCTCATTTGTTGCCTTTCTCCTTCCCTGAAGTAATCAGTGGTGTGTATCACAGTAGGGCTGTACGCATTTCTATCTCCCATTTTTATGCCAGATTTTTATCCACCAAATGTCGGAGACGATAAAGAAACTGCGGAGGTAGGCTGAGACTGGTTTCTGAATGTTAAACTATACAAACAATAAAAAATACAGCGTCAGAGGCTGGAGAGGTCCGGAAGAGCTATTCACTCTTTCAGCACATCACGTGACTCCTCCGCCTAGCCGATGCCTTCCAAGGGGCTGTGTGAGCACTACCCCCAGTTCGTCTGTCATGAACAGTGGGCATCCCTGGTGGTGAGGCCAAAGTCATAAGCTCAGTCTACACCTGTGGACACCTCAGTGTCGTGGCCTGGTGCTCTGGCTCTTAGTATGGTCTGTAGTACCAGTGAGCAGGGCATTACTGGTTGTGAGGCCAGGTCCCCTTCTGGTACCTTTTGCGTTGCCAGAAGAGGAGTCAGTACCGGAGTTGCCCTGACCCAGTGTCGGAGGTGCATGCTGTTTACAATCATTACTTTCTTCATTTCGTCGCTGCTTCTGGAGTAGCAAGAAGATAGTATTTGTGGTCACTAGACTCTGTCCAGTTGCTCAGTTGTCTCACTTCTCTGAAGGGCATTTTTTTTTTTTACCTTGCTAAATTGAGATTGTTCTCTTGGAGTAGAAATGTTGTTTTTATACAAGCTAGCATTCTGCAATCTTAATTACACAGGTTTTTTTTTCTGGATCCCTGTATATACACCAGAGCTATATTCCAGGGCTGTTGCCTATTTCTTTATCTCTGCCTTCCTGTCCAGGTAGCTGATAATAGGTTCTGGCTCTTTATACCTGCTATGCTTGTTCCCCCTAGTAGGCGCAACCCTTAGTTTTGTTTCTCTAAGTTAGTAATTGGGTTTTATTTTGTCATTATTTTTATATCCTACATCCTTTCCCTATCCCTTTATGCTAGAAGTCTATAGCCCTTTGTTTTCAAACAACATGAAGTCTTGCTATATTATGACAATTGCAGTTTGTCCCACCATTAGAACTGCTCCGGAGGTGAAAGAGTTAACTTCCATGCCAGGCATGGAGCTTAGAGCGCGAGCACAGTTAGAAGCTCTGTCTGGATAATTTCAAACTGAAACTGTCAGATTCTTTACTCCGCCTCACTGAACAGTCGCTCGAGATTTCTCCTACTGCTGGTTCATTTCTCGGTTTAAACAGTATTTTCTCGGTTAAATTCAACCGCGATTATTATTTAACCGCAAACCGATCGGTTCAAGCTCTGTCTGTTGGTATTGTAAGTAATAGACAGGTTTATTTCTGTGTGGAACTTGTAAATGTTTATCGGTTCGTTCGAACCGATCAGGTATTTTAAACTTTATCTTCAAGCATTTAAAAGCTTTTAGAGTGCGGTTCCGGTTCTTATCAGTTCTAAAAAGCAGTTTCATTACGGTTTTCCACGACCCGTGACACGGTTGGGAACCGATAAGGGTGTCTTGCCTGGCACTGCTGTTAAAAGGGCAAGTTTTTGGTTAGGCTGGCATTATGTCTGAGACCCAAAAGAAAAACCGGGCCCACTGGGTTTCAGCACTGTAGTTCTGTGGGGAAGCCTTTGCCAAGGCTGACCCACACACCACATGTGTATATTGTCTGGGGTTTGACCACCTCAATTCAGACTGCCAGATTTGTAAGAACTTCCCTGCAGCCACCCTGGATAAGAGAGTTGGCAGGCTCAGGGAACGAGAGGCCAAAAAGTCCGCTGACCCGGATGGCCAGCCCGGTTCGGTACCAACCGAACCGGAGGGAGTGCCCTCTGACCAGGGCGAGACTTCCTCGGGCAAACGTAAAGCTGACACTGAGGAGCCAGTTCCAGCAAAGAAAACTAGAAAATCAGCAGGTGTGGAGTCAAAAATTCCTTCTCCAACTGCTGCAGAGATAGCTAAAGCAATACAAATTGTCCAGTCACTTTCTCCGGTTCCGTCCGAACCGCCACTGTCTGGCAAAAGGTCGGTTCGGCCGGTTCCACCGGTTCAAGAATATGATATAGAAGAGTTTTATGAACTAGAGGAGGGGGAGGATGATTATGAACAGTGTGAATGTGACTTTGAGAGTCTGGATGTGCCCATTGAACCGGACATCTCCCCAGACAGACCTTTAGAATCTCCCCCTACGCTTTCTGAGTCCCCTTCTCACTTTCTGTTTTATAAAAAGGTTGCTGAAACCCTCCAGCTCCTATTGGAGGAAGCTGTGGATGAGCAAGAGGAACCTGACTTTGTGGAAATGATGGATATCCCAGAGTCCAGGAGATTGTCTATCCCTTTACATAAATCATTTAGGAAACAAACAATAAAAATTTTAAAAGCTCCTAATTCTGTGCTTCCTGTGGACAAAAAGATGGACAGGAGGTACACTTTGTCAGGTCCTGATACAGAATTTCTTTCACAGCAATGCAGTCATGTTGGAGTAGTTCAGGCTGCAGCCTGTGATAAGGCTAATATTCCCCTGGCTTCACATCCTTCTGACAAGGACTCCAGGAAGATTGATGCCATGGCTAAAAAACAATACATGGCAGCGTCCTTGGGACTCAGACAAGCAAATTACATGGCTTATGTGGCAAGATACCAAAAATCTAGATGGGACACTGTCATGGCTTTGGCCAAACAGGCCCCCGGCTTGCTAAGGAGCTGGAGCAGGTGGCTGCTGATGGTATTGAGGCATCCAGGTGCAATTCCATGCTGCTGTGGATTCTAATGATGTATCCTCTAGAGTCATGGCTACATCTGTGGCCTTTCGTAGATTAGCTTGGCTCAGGTGTACTAGTTTGTCACAGGATACCCAGACTAAGGCTATGGATTTTCCTGTGGTAGGAAATTCTCTGTTTGGGGAGCAGACAGAGAATTATATGAAGAAAATGGATGAATATAGAACAACTTATAGGAGTGCAGAAGCCAAGGAGCGGCAAGCCACTCCTCAGAGGCACACCCCCAGGGGTAGAGGTAGGCCTTTTCACAGGCCTTTTTACCAAACCCAGGCCTCCTTTTCGGCTTATGCTCAGAGGGGGTTCTTCAGAGGGAGAGGCAGATGGGGTGCAAACAGGCCTGCTCACCCTCAGCCTAAGCCTCCCAAACAGGCACCCTGATGGGTGCCCAGGCCGGTTCTCCATTACCTGTAGGGGCAGGCTGGCTTACTCGTTCAGGACTGGGAGTCTTTAACATCAGACAAGTGGGTCCTGGAAGTAGTAAGCCAGGGTCTATTCTCAGCTTCAAAAATTTCCAAAGATGAGAATCGGATCTTTCCACCTGCAAACCCTCTAGAGACCTTTGCCTTAGAAACAGAAGTCTCAACCCTCCTGGCTCTCAGAGCTGTAGAAAGGGTTTCTCCCCTACACCAGGGCAAGGGTCTGTACTCCAGGTATTTCCTTACCCCAAAAAAGACAGGAGAATGGCGGCCCATTCTGGACCTAAGATATCTGAACAAGCACCTTTTAAAACCAAAATTCAAAATGGTGACTCTGGCAATGATTTTACCTTCTCTAAGGCCAGGGGACTGGCTAGCTTCCCTGGACCTCAAGGATGCCTACTTCCATGTTCTCATCAGAAGCTCCCACCGAAAGTACCTCAGATTCTAACTGCCCTCACGCCATTACCAGTTCAGAGCAATGCCCTTCAGCCTTACCTCTGCCCCAAGGGTATTCACAAAATGCCTGGCAGTAGCAGTTGCTCATTTAAGAAGGCAAAAGATTGCCATCTTTCCCTACCTAGACGACTGGCTCATTGTAGGTCAGTCTCCAGACCAGGTCAAATCACACCTGCAAGTTACCCAGCAGCTGCTCACCTCTCTAGGCTTTCTTCTCAATCTTCCAAAGTCAGTTCTGGAACCTGTCCAGGTACTCACCTTTATAGGTGCAGAATTGGACACAAAGCAGGCCAGAGCCTTCCTGCCCCTAGAAAGGGTAAGGAACCTAGTGGCCCTGGCCTCCTCCTTTACTCTGCAGGTCTCTCGACCAGCAAGGCACTTCCTACAGCTCCTAGGACACATGGCTGCTTCCACAGCTGTAGTGCAAGGAGCAAGATTTCAGATGAGGGACATTCAGTTCCACTTGAGAGCCTTTTGGTCTCAAAGAAAGATCCCCTTTCCAAGTTGATCCAGTGACTGAACCCTGATCCAGGCCCTTCAGTGGTGGCAGGATCAGAGCAATCTGAGACTAGGGTCCCTTCATCCCTCTATCTCACTCCTTGACCCTTACTACAGATGCGTCCCTTCTGGGATGGGGAGCTCACATGGGCGACCTCTCCACCCAGGGAGTGTGGTCCCCTCAGGAATCTCTGGTCCACATCAATCTGCTGGAACTCAGAGCTGTTTTTCTAGCACTTCAGGTGTTTTCTGCATCTGTTCAGAACAAAGTGGTACAAGTCAGAACAGACAACACCACTACAATGTGGTACATCAACAAACAAGGGGCTACTCGGTCTTGACCTTGTGCACCGAGGCAATGAAGTTGTGGTCTCTGGCTTATTCCTGAACACTTCCCTCATAGCAGTTCACCTCCCAGGAAAGGACAATGTCCTGGCAGATGCTCTCAGCAGGATTTCCCAGGGCCATCACGAATGGTCACTGGATCCCCGAGTACTGAGGATAGTTTTTGCCAGATGGGGCACCCCTCAGATAGATCTTTTTGCAGCCCCAGACAATCACCAACGTCCACTGTTTTGTTGCAGGCCCCAGGCGATGGGCTCAGTCCCCCTGGATGCCTTTCTCCTAGATTGGGAAGGGAAGTTTCTATATGCCTTTCCCCCGTTCCCTCTCCTATTCAAGGTGCTAGTCAAAATCAGATCCCAGCCCTGCAAGATGATTCTGATTGCTCCAGATTGGGCCAGGCAGCCCTGGTACCCTCCTTCTGTCCTTAGCAGTCCATCTTCCCTGTGTCTCCCAGGAATCACAACCTGTTAACTTGTGCCCAGGGAGAGTTTGGTATCCAGATCTCAAATCCCTCAACCTCAAGGCCTGGCTCTTGAGGGTTAGAGTGCTGACCTACACCTTTCTCAAGGTGTCTCGAAATCCTGAAGGCTTCTAGGAAGCCTTCCACTAAACTACTTATAACTCTAAATGGAAAAGGTTTTCCATATGGTGTTCTGGGAAGCACGTTTCCCGAATCTGCTGATTTGCCCATTGTTTTGGACTATATGGTCCATCTTAATTCTTTGGGTCTGAGACCAGCTACCCTGAAAGTGCATTTGGCAGCTGTCTCTGCTTTTATTTCAGCAGGAAAGCCCTCTTCTCTTTCCACTCACCCTGTATTTTCCAAGTTTTTCAAAGGATTACTTCATACTAATCCACCTTTCAAGGACCCTGCCCCTGCCTGGGATCTTAATGTTTGCATTGCTCAGCTGATGCAACCCCCCTTTGAACCTCTGTCTTCGGCAGAGCTTAAGTACTTGACTTGGAAAACTGTTTTTCTAGTAGCCATCACTTCTGCCAGGCGCATAAGTGAGTTACAAGCTTTGTCAGTGGAGACTGACTTTTATTTCCTGTCACAGGGATAAGGTAGTCCTTAGGACTAACAGGAAGTTTTGCCTAAGGTGGTTTCAGATTTCCACCTTAATCAATCTATCTCCCTTCCAGTGTTCTTCACTGATCATTCCTCCTCTGGTGAGAGGAGGTTGCACAACAGATGTTAAGGGCCCTAAGTTACTACATAGAGCGTGACAAGGGTCCTGGGTTGAATCCCTCCAACTTTTTCTCACTTATGGTGAGGTTGGAAAAGGAAACCTGCCACTAAGAGATCCATTGCCAGGTGGATTGTCTCTTGTATCCAATTTTGTTATCAAAAACTGGGAAAGGTTCCCCCTTCAGGCCTGAGGGCTCACTCTACCAGAGGTACAGCTGCGTCTCTAGCTGCTGCCAGACACATCCCTATCTTAGAGATATGTCAAGCAGCTACTTGGAAAACGGTACACACTTTCACCAAGCATTACTCCCTGGATATCCAGGCCAGGAAGGATGCTCGGTTTGGCACAGCCGTGCTTCAGAGCCTATTCCCTAAGTAGGTTCTGTCCCTCCTCCATGGAGGTACTGCTGTGTAGTCTGCAATTGTCATAATATAGCAAGACTTCATGTTGTTTGAAGAAAAAATTACTCACCTTAGTAATGTTGTTTCTTCTAATGGAGTCTTGCTATATTATGACCTCCCCCCCAGCCTGCCCCTCTCAGAACTTCTACTTTGGGTATGGGGTGGGCAGTCCAGTGTTGGCACTTGTTAATGCCCATTTTATGTTTTCCACCCCTTCTTTTTGGGGTGTTGGAGTGCTGTGTTTTATCTTATCTTATCTTATTTTCTGGTCCTCTGACTTGAGTCTTGGTGTTGGGACCAGGAAAATGTGTTAATATTTAAGTAGCCAGTTGGCTAGTGAAGGTCACAGCTTCCACACAGAACCTTAGTGAGTTTTGCTCGTAAAGATCTGACAGTTTCAGTTTGAAATTATCCAGACAGAGCTTCTCTAACCCAGCTCACGCTCTAAGCTCCATGCCTGGCATGGAAGTTAACTCTTTCACCTCCGGAGCAGTTCTAATGGTGGGACAAACTGCAATGGTCGTAATATATCAAGACTCCATTAGAAGAAACAACATTACTAAGGTGAGTAATTTTTTCTTTCTTCCTACTTGTTTCTTCTAGTGGCAGACAGAACTGAGGAAGAGAGTGGGCCTGCATCATTTACAGGCTGGCGCACATGCGCAATGTCAGTACTTTGGCAGCGTGGGTGGTGCTGCCAGCCAACGTTGGTCCCCTCCTAGCTGCAGAACATTTTGCTTCTACAGGGAACTAGCACCTCCAACTTAAATCCATCAGGGTGGATGAATATGAAGGTATTCTGGAAGATCAACAATTACAGTGTGTACATAATTTTCAGTTTCTTCGGTACCACTGAGGGGATAGCAGCATAGACAGAACTCTCTGTAATGTTTGTATATTCTGCCTATAGCCCATGGGCAGTATAGTACAGTGGTTTAAGGCTCTGAGCTACAAATCTGGAGACCTGGGTTTGAATTCCACAGCCCCCACTTACATACTGTGTGACCCTGAGCAAGTCACGTAACTTCCTTGTGCTCCCAAGTTGCACCTGGAAACAAGCTTCAGCTTAGTGTGCCTCTCCTGGTTAAACAGCTTTCCCTTTCCCCTTTCGTTTGAACAACTGTGTGACTCTGAGGCAGGTTGGAGCTACCTAGTGATAGGGAGTCCAACAGAATTGAGAAATCCGTGCCTGTTAAGCCGAGGCTTTCACAAGTTGACTAACCTGCTAGCTAACTCCCATTATCAGTGCCTACAGAACTCGAATACGGATCCCTTTCTATTGAGGGTGTGTATTTAATTTGGTCTGTGCCTCTCTATAGGTATTGTTCAGCCTGGTGCCTCGGGTAAGTAATTTTTTACGGCTACAGTGGGCTTAGCCCTGCAGATGTTTTATTTTGAAGAAAGGACTCCCTGCATAAATTATCTTCCAAACAACATGATAGTGTCCTCTGCTGAAGCCTCATTACTACGCTGCCTGTGTGTGTATGGGAGCTTGAGAGCACTATTTTTCCTCTGGCTTAGGAAGTTAATGGAGCCCTCCACAGCACTGCATTTTTTTGCAAGTTGAAACCTCCTCCAACAATTAAGCCCTCCCCAGTACTGCCTTTTTTTGCAAGTTGAAACCTCCTCCAAAGTATTTTATGGGGCTTTTCTTTGTTAAGTTTCAGTGCTTAATTTACTACCTTTTGCACACTGAGAAACTCCTGCTTTGCTGGTATCCCCTCCCCCACTCATCCAGAAGTGTGAATTCCTTTGTTAGCCATGGGATGACCACAGCTGCAGAATTATTACATTTGTCTGCAAGCGCTGTCTTCTACGCAAGCCACAAGCAACTGAATCAACACACACACACAAGCAATACCCAAAGCAGAACACAGCTCGATAAGGTACCAATATTTGGGAAACTTATTACACTTACCCAGAGACTAGCAGTGTGACTCCTGGCTGCTGTGTTCTCTCTGCTGTGGTTGAGCTGTGATAAAGACCCTGTAACAAGACACTGGCCTCCTGCAGGGGCTATTAGACATCAGAGCAAAGGGCACTCTTGGAAGACTCTCTGGGACAAGATGCAATAAAAGAAACCTGAACGGCAGCCACCAGGGAAAGTAAAAAATAAAAATAAAAAAAAAAAAACTTTCACAGCCTGAGCAGAAAAACAACAAACAAACTCTAGGATGAAGTAAGAACACAAAAAAGGTAATAATACTTATATTTTCCTGATTTTAACATGCAGTTTTCCTTTAATAATCGGCAAGGTGTGGCTTGGGCTGGGATTTACCCACACCTGGCAAGTGGCCAACAACGCCAGGCGTGCATAAGTCCCAGTTCACTCCACACTGTGCAGTGGATTACTGTGATTGTACAACTGGTAGGGAGTAAAGAATTTTAAAAAAAAGTTATTAAAATACTCAATTTTTAGAGTGGAGCATAGGTGCAAAGGGGTTGAGGTATTGGGCTTACCTTTAGATGTCAGCTGTCCAGGCATATCTCTGTCTAAATCAGTCTTATCTTAAATCAGAGCAGTAGCCGTTTCATAGAACCACGAAACTGAAACTGATTCTGCAATTGATAAAGCTGTGTTGGGCACCATATAGCTAGCTAAACTCTGGCATCAATTTCAAACAACATGAAGTCTTGCTGTATTCTGACTAAATGCAGTTAGCCCCAGCACTTGAACTGCTCCGGAGAGGAAAGGGTTAACTCTGTGCTAGAGCATAGAACGTTGCGCTCGAGCTCGGTTTTCAAAACTCTGCTTCTGGTACATGTCAGTGTAACCGTCAAGATTCTTTACTCCTCCTAACTGTGAAGACGCTCCGGAGAGTTCTCCTTTGTTGATTCGGTTTGGTTATAGTAAATTGGTCGGTTTTTCAACTGTCTTATTTGTTTTTGGTATAAAGTCTCTGTCTACAGTACAGGTAGTGTAAGTAGGTAGATAGTAGATTTTTATTAGAAATTGTTTTTCTTTGGTTTCTTTCCGGTCAGTCTGGTTGGGAACCAAAATAGTTCTGTATTGCTCTTCTAACTTACAAACTTTCTGTGGTGTCCAGTTCTTATCGGTTCCAAAAAAAAAAAGATTCCCCCCTTTTTTTTAAACAACCCTTGACATGGTTGGAACCAATAGGTTTGTGTTTCCTGGCTTGAAGGCTGTGAAGGGTAACTTTGAGTTAAGGCCAAGTCTGAGAAACCCAAAAAGAAAACCGGTCCCACTGGATTTCAACACTGTATGTAGTGTGGGGAGGCTTTTGCCAAAGCTGATCCCCACCTCGTAGATGTTTACTGTCTGGGGTTTGACCACCTCAAATCAGACTGCCAAATATGTAAAAACTTTCCTAAAGTCACTCTGGATAAAAGGTTGAGTAGGCTGAAGGAGAGACAGGCTGAGAAGTCCGCTGACCCGGATGGCCAGCCCGGTTCGGTTCCGACCGAACCTGAGGAGGTGTCCGCTGGCCCAGACGATACCTCCTCGGGTAAAAGGAGAATAGTTTCTGTGGAATCATTTCCTCCAAAGAAAAAGCGTAAGTCAGCCGGTTCGGATTCTGCTTCCCGTACTCCAATCGCTGAGCAGATTGCTAAGGTGATCACAGTAGTCCAGTCGCTTTGCCCAGTTCCGACCGAACCGACACTGCTTGGCAGATGGTCGATTTGGTCAAATACTGCTCCACTGGATTATGATCCAGAGGCATTTTATGAGCGAGGCTAGGAAGGAGAAGAGGAGTTTCCTGATGATGATGATGATGATGGACTAGATGAGCCAATAGAGCCTGACATCTCCCCAGACAGGCCTTCTAATGTTCATCAGAGATACTAAACAAATATGTTTGCTCAGTATTTACAAATGAAGAGAAGGAGGTACCTAAAACAAACAATAGAAACACTCTGGGTACAGAAGTTGATACCAGCTCATTTACAGAAGAAAGGGTTCTGAAAGAACTCTTAAAATTAAAGGTGGACAAAGCAATGGGGCCTGATGGGATTCAACCCAGAATTCTAAAAGAACTAAGGGTAGAACTAGTGACACCACTGACTACCCTCTTTAGCAGATCATGGGAGGATGGGGTGGTACCTGAGGACTGGAGGAGGGCAGATGTGATTCCCCTTTACAAAAGCGGGAGCAGGGCAGAAGCAGGAAACTACAGACCTGTTAGTTTAATCGCAGTGATAGGGAAAATGATGGAATCACATCTGAAGGAAAGAATTATCGAGTACCTAGAGGCCAGAGGGGCACAGGACCCAAAGCAGCATGGATTCACAGCGGGAAGGTCATGCCAGACGAATCTAATAGATTTCTTTGACTGGGTGACCAAAGTAGTAGACAGGGTGCGAAATTCCTATACCTTAGGTGCCCCAGGGCAGGCACTTTTGTACTAGGACACCTACTGCTCTTCAGTGCCTGCCCCGTGGGGCACCTAAGTGTTCCTGTTTTCCCGATGTGCTGTGGCTTTAAGGGCAGCTTGAGCTGGGATCTGCGAGCACAGACAGCCGACACTGGACACGATCACAAGGTACACCTAACTGCTCGTCCAGTGTCAGCTGACTGGATTGCAGAGTGCTTCAGGGGTAGTCGTTTTTCTTCTTGTCTAGCCAACGCGATGCAGCAGGCGGGTTTACGTGATCAGGCATAATCGCGTACTGTCTTTTGATTGCTTGCCCGCCCCCTCTTCAGTGCACTTCAGACAGACCTCTTGGAAAGCGCGGCATTTGGCGCTATAGTGTGGAGCTGGTAGGAATTGTCGGACGTTCCTGCTGTGATTGCAGATTGGAGACTGCTTAAACTTATAGGAAAAAACAACAAAAAACAACAACAAAAGCTCTTTTAAGAGTTACTGTGCTGCACTACTGCCTAGTGCCTGCATTACTCCACTGTGAGGTGGGGGGGACTCTGATTGAGGCGGGTAATGCAAAAAAAAAAAAAAAAACCTTAACATTTAAAGCTCTTTTAAGAGCTACTGCCCAAATTACTCCACTGTGAAGTGAACTGGGGAGACTTTGAGGTGGGTGAGGGTGAAACTGTACTGATTCTGCAACCTCGACCAGACGGAGTAGATATAAAACAATTTACCCTTACCACTGAGGTACCATATGGTGTTTTCTTTTATTTCTGGGGTGAAAATAGTAAAGTAAGAAGGAGCAATACAACTGCTCTGGAGGGAAGGGCTGCAATCTGCAGTGGAGACAGGGAGGGACTCTCCGTTAGACTGTCACTCAGCTAATTAAAACAGCTATAAATGAGCTGATCTAAAGTGCAGCTAGTTAATCACAGTTTGTGGTCTGGAATCTGGAAAGGCAACAGGCAGACTACTGAAAATAAGACGCTACTAGACTAGATTGTCTTGGTGTTGCTGCCTGGCTGCCATACATATACTTTTCAGGCTGCAGTAGCAGTCTATTTGTCCCTCAGTTGCTGCTACCTGACAGTTTCTTGGGAACTTTACCACCTATCTCTCCTTCCTAGACATTCCTCCTTCTCCATCAGTAAAACAAAAGCAGCCTGAGAGTGAGACTGAGGCAAGGGTTAGGCTGGCATCACATAAAAAATAAGTAAATGATATTGGAGGGAGCAGAAAGCAGAGACTGAGATTGTATTTTAGAAAGGCGTAGTTGGAGCTCACTCAGCTAGTAGTGCTATTGCCCTCCCTGGCCCTAAGTTGTAAAGTATATAACCTAAAAAGATAAAGGTTGAGAGGGGAGTGTTGCAGCCAATCTATAAAGTTGAATTAATGCTCCTCTAACCTCTGTTCCCTATAATTATAAGGGATCTGAAATAAAGCCTGTTACTTAAAGTTTTTAAAGCCGTTTTATAAGCTGCTCAGGCTACCTAAAATCTGAATACTGTTACAAAAAATCTTTTAAGCTCTTTTACAAGCTGCGCTATCTAAAATCTGAATACTAGTCCGTTGTAAAAAAATATATATATTGTTAGCATTTTACAAGCTACGCTAACGGTGAGTGGACTAATGTCGAATACTGTTATAAAAAAGTCTGTTACCCTTTGACAAGCTACGCTATGTGTGTGTGTGTGGACTAGGTAAAATCTGAATACAGTTATAAAAAATCTCTAGCTTTTTACAGGCTACACTATCCGTGGACTATCTAAAATCTGAATACCTTGTTATAACAAATCAGACAACACACAGTCAGGTTTTCTTGTTAAGTTTATTATATAAAAAAAAAAGACAAGACACATTTTTTTCTTTGTTGCATTTATTAATACTGAGTAACACAAATAAAAAATTCTTAAAATCAGTTTTCACAAGTTCAACTCCGAACAGCCAGGCAGACACCATGAGTCTTTTTAAATTTGGATTTAAGAGACAGCGTTTTGATGAGACTGACTCGGATTCCCTAACACCAAGTACTAGTACTACTACAGGCACAGCTATAACCCCACCATCTCCTTGCCCAGAGAGTGAAACTGTTGTGACCACTGAAGTTTCCTCAAGTGCTACTGCTTGTACTGAAAGCCAGGTTAAGGTCCCGAAAGTTAGAAAATTTCAGGAATCCTGGAAAAAGGGCAGGAAGTGGCTTACGTATGACACAGATAAATGTGCCATGTTCTGTACATGGTGTCAGAGTTATGATAAAAGCCAAAGCAAAAATAATTTCAGAACTGGATGCAGTACTTTTACAGTACACATTATCTCAGCACATGAAGTGTCTGTAGCACACAAAAATGCTGAGATGGCATACATAGCAAATAAAACAAAAGTTGGAGAAAGACCAATAGAGAAATCCATACAGTTCATGGAACAAAAAGAAATGGATCAAATTTGTAAATTGTTCTGTACTGCATATTACGTTGCTAGGACCGAAAGACCTTTCAGGGATTTTCCTGGGTTGATAGATTTACAAAGAAGAAATCATGGGGATGATGCTATGAGTCACAGTTACAGTAGTGACAAGCAATGCCGTGTCTTCATTCACTATATTGCCCAAGATATTCAAAGCACTACTGCTAGTCTACTACAAGACAATGACTTCTTTTCTTTTCTTGTTGATTCCTGCACTGATAAAAGTGTGACTGAGGAGGAGGGCATTTATGTACGTGTTTTTGAAAATGGCCTACCTGTAACAAGATTTCTTGCACTGAAATCAGTCAGTGTCCCTAATTCAGAAAGCATTTTAAATACTGTGATTAATGCTTTAGAGGGTGAAGGTGGTTTAAAGGATGGTGGTTGGAAACATAAGCTGATAAGTGCGGCATCTGATGGTGCTGCTGTAATGTTGGGGAGCACTTCAGGTGTCCTTAGTCGAATAAAGCAAGATTTCCACTGCCCACACCTCATTGACATACACTGCTGTGCACATCGTTTAGAGCTTGATGTAAAGGATTCGTTCAGAGACTGTCCCTTTTACAAGTCATTAGAACAACTTCTGTTGAACATTTACTCATTTTACCACAGGTCACCAAAAAGTTGGAAAGGCCTACAGGAAGCAGGATCCTTTTAAATATTAATGTGGTCAAACCAGTTAACACTGGTGGCACTAGGTAGCTTGCACACAGAGAAGCAGGCCATTTCTGCCCTTGAAAGGAACTGGGCTGCATTAGTGCCTCACCTTGAACATGTGTCACTGACAAACAAGCAGGATCATGGCCAAAAAGCACTAAGAATACTTAAAGTGCTTAAGACTTTAAAATGTGTTATATACATGAACTTTCTGAAAATGTTTTTTGGTTACTTATCTGCTCTTAGTCTGTGCTTTCAGCAAGAGGATGCCACTGTTGAAAAAGTTCACAGCAGAGTAGAAAGCACAATTCAAAAACTAAATGGTCTCTCGAATCAAGAAACTCTTCACTGCATAACACTTAAATCTGTAAATGAGAACCTAACTCAGTACAACAGTGTTGACTTAACTAATGAAACTAGCAGGCACAGATCAGGTTCTCCTTCAGACATTGTAGAAGCCACAATTTCAGAGATCAAAAAAATTCTTCAGAAAACGTCACAGCACATTGAATCTCACTTTCAGTCCTTCACAACCAATAAAGTGCTACTAGCTGCAAGAGCTTTAAATTTTCAGTCCTGGCCAACATCCACACAGGCACTTGAAACATATGGAGATGAAGCAATTCAAACAATTGTTGATCACTATAAAGTGGTCCTAGAGTCTCGTGGAGTTGATGTTACTTTGGTACTGCTGGAGTGGCTAGACTTAAAAAAGCACGTACTCCACTTGCTGTCTATTGAAAGTTGTAAGTCTCTGAAATTGTGGCAGAAAGTGATTCTTGCGGATGTGCAGGATCAACAATTTCGAAATGTGCTGGCCATTGTCAGAATCATTCTCCTGATTCCTGTTCACACTGCTGCTGCAGAGCGAGGCTTCTCTCTGATGGGAAGAATAAAAATGACTGGAGGGTTGGATTCCCAGACACCCTACACGACCTAATGTCTATATCTCTGAATGGACCCCAGCTTAGTGACTATAACCCTGAAGGTGCCATATCACTGTGGTGGAAAAATGGCAAAGAAGGCCCACTACCAAAGCTTATGGCTCCCGAACACTGTCACTGCATGCAGTTTCTGCCAGCCCTAGTGGTGGTGATGAAAACGAAAGTACTTGGTCCAGTGAAGATGACGTCTAAAATTATGTAAACTAAGGGGCGGCATGTAAATAGTTTGTTGGGCATGTACATTTTCTTTTTACATGCCCAAGTGGGCATGTCCTTTTTTTCACGAATTTCATACCCTGGTAGTAGATCAGGGAGGGGCTGTGGACATGGCCTACCTAGACTTTAGCAAGACATTTGACTCAGTCCCACACAAAAGATTAATATACAAGTTAGCCAGCCTGGGAGTGGGTCCCAAGATGATAGCATGGGTAAAGAATTGGCTAGAGAATAGGACACAGAGAATAATAGTAAATGGAGTCCACTCTGAAGAAAGGGGGATTACTAGTGGGGTGCCGCAGAGGTTCAGTATTAGGACCGGTCCTCTTCAATGTCTTTATAGCGACATTGCAGAGGGACTGGAAGAAAATATGTCTCTTTGCAGATGACACAAAGATCTGCAACAGAGTTGATGCACAAGGTGGGGTGGAAAGGATGAGAAGGACTTGGCAAGGTTAGAGGAATGGTCAGATGTATGGCAGCTTAGATTCAATGCTAGAAGTGCAGGTAATGCACCTGAAACAAAAAACCAGGGGAAGAGTACACAATGGGGGGTGAGAAACTAACAACAACAAAAATGGAAAGGGACCTGGGGGTAGTCATATCAGATGACTTAAAGGTGGGCAAGCAATGTGAGAGGGCAGTAAGGAGGGCTGGGGGGATACTGGGATGCATAGGGAGAGGCATCACCAGTAGAAAACAGGAAGTTGTTATCCCTCTGTACAGACAGCTGGTGAGACCCCATCTGGAGTACTGTATGTAGTTCTGGAGACCCAGTCTCCACAAGGACATTGACAAGATGGAAGCTGTCCAGAGGAGGGCAACTAAAATGGTGCAGGGTCTGCAGCGGAAGACATATGAAGAGAGACTAAATGTATAGCCTCGAGGAAAGGAGGAAGAGGGGGGACATGATAGAAACTTTCAAGTACCTCAAGGGATCAACAAAGTCCAAGAGGGTAGCATCTTTCAAAAAGAGGCATGCAAGAACAAGGGGCACAATTTGAAGATGGGGGTGGGGCAGCTCAGAGTGATGTAAGGAAGTATTTTTCACAGAGTGGGTTGTGGATGCATGGAGCGGCCTTCCGGAGGCGGTTGTGGAGTCAAAAACAGTGGTTGAATTCAAGCATGCATGGGACAGCCATAAGGCAATTCTAGGGGGTGGGGGTAGAAAGAAGTAGGTTGCTAGTTAACTAGGATCTGCAGCTTATCCATTAGGTAGGGAAATGGGCAGACTGGGTGGGCCAAGCAGTCCTTATCTGCCGTCAAATTCTATGTTTCATCCTTCCAGACTCTCTGAGTTCCCCTCCCACTTCTTGTTTTACAGGAAGGTGGCTGAAACTCTTCAGCTTCCAGTGGTGGAAGCTGAGGAGGATCAGGAGGAACCTGACTATGTGGAGATGATGGATGTTCCAGAGTCTAAAAGGTTGTCTTATCCATCTGCACAAGCTTCTGGGAAATCAGACACAAATAATTTTACAAATCCCCACATCTGTACCTCCTGTAGATAAGAGGATGGACAGGAGGTATACATCGTCAGGTCCTGGTACGGAATTCTTGGTCAACCATTGCAGCCATGTTGGGGTAGTGAAGGCTGCAGCCTGTGCTGAGGCTAACATTCCCTTGGCATCACACCCCCCAGATAAGAATTCCAGGAAAGTGGATGCTATGGCCAAAAAACAGTACTTGGCATCCTCTTTGGGGCTCAGGCAGGCTACCTATATGGCATATACGGCCAGGTACCAGAAATCTAGGTGGGATACAGTTCTGGAGCTGGCTACGAATGCCCCTCCCCAGCTGGCCAGGGAGCTGGGGCAGGTGACTGCAGATGGCATAGAGGCATCAAAGGCCCAATTTCATGCTGCTGCTGTGGACTCGAATGATGTGCATTCCACAGTCATGGCTACATCTGTCTCTATGCGGAGGTTTACTTGGCTCAGATGTACCAGTTTGTCCCAGGATACCCAGACTAGGGCCATGGGTTTTCCTGTCACTGGTAACTCTCTGGAGAACAAACAGAGGCTTACATGAAAAAGATGGATGAATATAGGACCACCTACAGGAGTGCAGTGGCCAAAGAAAGGCAAACCACTCCTCAAAAGCAGCAGTCTAGGGCTTGCAGGAGCAGGCCTTTTCACAGGCCTTTCTACCAAGCTCAGACCTCTTCTTCTTCTTCTTCTTTTCAGCAGAGGGGGTTCTTTAGGGGAAGAGTTAGAAGGAGGATGAGCAGGGCTGCATCCTCTTCTCAGTCTAAGGCCCCTGCCAAACAGACACCCTGATGTGTCAGTTTGGGTCACCTCCTCAGTTCTAGTGGCGGGCAGGCTGGCTTACTACTTCCAGGCCTGGAAGTCTATCACTTCAGACAATTGGGTCCTGGAAGTAGTAAGCCAGGGACTTGCTCTCAGTTTCAAACGGTTCCCCAGAATAAGAGCAAAATCCTTCAGCCCTGCCACAACTCTGGAAATAACTGCCTTAGAGGCAGAAGTCTCCTCTCTACTGCTCCTGTGAGCCATGGAGAGGGTACAGTACCTATACAGCACAGGGGGAAAGGACTGTATTCCAGATACTTCCTTACCCCAAAAAAGACAGGAGAGTGCGACCCATCCAAGACCTAAGATACTTGAACAGACGTATCACAAAACCAAAACTCATGATGGTGATTCTGGGAATAATTCTTCCCTCTCTGAGACCAGGAGACTGGCTAGCCGCCCTGGATCTCAAGGATGCCTACTTTCACATACCCATCAGATGCTCTCTCAGAAGGTACCTCAGGTTCGAGTTGCCCTCAGGTCATTACTAGTTCAGGGCAGTGCCCTTTGGCCTAATATCTGCTTCAAGGGTGTTCACAAAATGTCTAGCAGTGGTGGTTGCCTTTCTCAGAAGACAAGGCATTTGTGTGTGCCTTTACCTGGATGACTGGCTCATAGTAGGCCAGTTCTCAGGCCAAGTCAGGCCAGCTCTAGAGGTTACTCAGAGGCTTCTGGGGTCTCTAGGATTCCTTTTAAATCTGGAAAAGGCTGTTCTGGAAGTGGTCCAGCTTCTCACTTTCATAGGGGTGGAGTTGGACACTGTTCAGGCAAAGACCTTTCTTCCTCTCTCAAGGGTATAGGCCTTCTCAGTTATGGCTTCATCTTTTCGCCCATTGGTGTCTTGGCTGGCCAGACACTTCCTTCAGCTTTTAGGCCATCTGGCAGCTTCCACCGCAGTGGTGTAAGGAGCAAGGTTCCAGATGAGGGACATACAGTTCCACTTAAGGTCCTTTTGGTCTCAGAAAAATGATCCTCTTACCAAGTTAATCCCAGTAACTCAGACTCTCGTCCAGGCTGTTCAATGGTGGCTGGAAGAGGACAACCTGAGGCAGGGAGTCCCCTTCCTCAGTCAGACTCCTTCATTGATTCTCACCATGGATGCTTCCGTACAGGGTTGGGGAGCCCATCTGGGTCAGCTCACTGCCCAAGGAACTTGGTCTCAGCAGGAGTCCCTCCTTCACATAAACCTTCAGAAACTCAGAGCTGTCTTTCTTGCCCTACAGACGTTCTCAGAGTCAGTTTAAGGGAAAGTGGTGCAGATCAGGACAGACAACACCACAACCATGTGGTATATAAACAAGCAGGGGGACACTTGGTCCATGGCCTTGTGCACAGAAGCAATGAAAATATGGTCGTTGGCTTACTCTCTTCAAGCCTCCCTGGTTGCAGTGCATCACCCAGGAAAGGACAATGTTTTGGCAGATGCACTCAGCAGAATCTCTCAGAGTCAACACGAGTGGTCCCTGAACCTTCAAGTTCTCCAGAGCATTTTCAAGAGGTGGGGCACTCCAGAGATAGATCTCTTTGCAGCCCCAGACAATCATCAGTTTCCTCAGTTTTGTTGCAGACCTCCTCTATTGGGGTCTGTTCCCCAGGATGCCCTCCTGCTGGATTGGTCAAACAGATTTCTGTATGCATTTCCTCCTTTTCCTCTGATTTTCAGCATTCTGACAAAGATCAGGTCTCAGTCCTGCACAGTGATTCTATTGGCCCCGGATTGGGCCAGGCAACCTTGGTATCCCCTGCTATTGTCTCTGTCAGTGATAATTCCCCTTTATCTTCCCAGGAGGTACAACCTGCTGACCTCCTCTCAGGGGAGGCTACTATACCCCAGCCTTCAATCTCTCAGACTCAAAGCTTGACTCTTGAGGAGTTAGAATATGCAGACCTGCATCTTTCTCAACCAGTTTTGGATATCCTTAAGGTTAGTAGAAAAACGTACAATTCCAAATGGAAGAGGTTTAGCATTTGGTGCTCTCAGTGGAGCATTCAGCCAGATTCAGCAGACTTTGCCACTGTTCTGGATTATTTGGTTCATCTTACCAGCCTAGGCCTCAGGCTAGCCACTCTTAAGGTTCTCTTGGCAGCTGTTTCTGCCTTTCTCTCTGCAGGGAAGGGTTCTTCCATAGCCTCTCATCCAGTATTTACTAAGTTTTTCAAAGGTCTGGTTCATATTAACCCCCACTCTAGGGAACCTACTCCTGTTTGGGATCTGAATATCTCTATTACACAGCTTATGCAGCCTTCCTTTGAACCATTATTTTCAGCTGAGCTTAAGTACTTGACTTGGAAGACTGTGTTCCTGGTAGCCATTACTTCTGCCAGGAGAATCAGTGAACTACAGGCCTTATCAGTGGAACCTGACTTCATTTCATTTCACTTCACAGGGATAAAATGGTCCTTCGGATAAATAGAAAGTTTCTACCCAAAGTGGTTTCTGACTTTCATTTCAATCAGTCTGTGTCGTTGCCTGTGTTTTTCACTGACCATTCCTCCTCAGGGGAGCGAAGATTACACAGTTTGGATGTGAAGAGGGCTCTTGGCTACTATGTAGAGCATACCAAGACCCTTAGAAATGATTGTTCCCAGTTGTTTCTCACTTATGGAGAAGTGGGAAAAGGTAAACCTGCCACTAAGAGAGCTATTGCCAGGTGGATTGTCTCCTTTATTCAATTCTGCTATTCAAAATTGGGGAAAGAGCCACCCTCAGGCCTGAGGGCACACTCCACCAGAGGTACAGCTGCCTCCTTGGCAGCAGCTAGGGACATTCCTTTAGTGAAAATTTGTAAAGCAGCCACCTGGAAAACAGTTCATACATTCACCAAGCATTATTCTCTGGACATTCAGGCCAGAAGTGATGCTAAGTTTGGTATAGCAGTGTTGCAGATCTGTTCCCAAAATAGGTTCTGTACCCCTTCCTTCAGGGTGGAACTGCTTGGTAGTCTGCATTTAGTCAGAATACAGAAAGATTTCATGTTGTTTGAAGAAGCAATTACTTACCATAGTAATGTTGTTTCTTCTAATGGAGTCTTGCTATATTCTGACCTCCCTGCCTCCCCTCTCAGAATCTAGTCTTTTGGGATGTGGGTTGGCAGGTACAGTGTTGCACCCCAGAGGTGTACTTTTGTACCCTTCCTGGCTAGGCAGCGTTTTGGTTTTCTTATTGTTTTTATCTTTCACTATCTACATAAAATACTTTTGGGGTTCTTGACTTGAGTCTTTTGGACCCACGAGTTTGTTGCCTTTTGGCCTAAATTCTGAAAAACTATTTCTATAAGCTAGTTAGTTAGTTTAGTGCTTGTAAGAATCTGACGGTTACACTGAAATGTACCAGAGGCAGAGGTTTGAAAAACGAGCTCGAGCTCAACGTTCTATGCTCTGGCATAGAGTTAACCCTTTCCTCTCTGGAGCAGTTCAAGTGCTGGGGCTAACTGCATTTAATCAGAATACAGCAAGACTCCATTAGAAAAAACAACATTACTATGGTAAGTAATTTTTTCTTCTGTCTCACGGTTTTGTGAAATGTCTTCTACTTTTCTTTATTGCTTTGTTGCAGAGATGTCAAAATTGATATTGCTGGACAGCTGACAGCTAGGTAGCCCTTCACACCTACATAGAAAAGAATTTATAAGACATTACCTCCTGACTTATAGGGTTGTTATTCCTGTGGTTTCTTCCAAAAACTTTGCTCTTCATCTTAACAAATTTGAATTGAATAGACCAGAATCTTGGTCTGATTTGAAGCAATTGTATGACACAGGTTTATTACTTAGAAGTCTTCAATGCAGCACTAAATATAGAGCATACTGGATGGGCAACTATGCACAACCAGTGTCTTCTGCCACCGATGGGTTCTGATTCCCTCTGACCAGGAGAGCGAAGCTCGAGAGGTTCGTGGGAATCAGAACCCTGAAGTGACAGAACACGTTAGTTATACATAAAGTTGTTGCCTATATTTTTATAGTGTATAGTAGTAGTATGCGAAATGTGTCAGTTGTATTTTTTCCTCTCTTTCATAATGAAACTGACTTTCGAAGTCTCTAGCGGTTCCACCACCCTTTCTGTGAAGAAATGCTTCCTCGCGGTACCCCTTAGTCTACCTCCTTCCAACCTCATGTCATGCCCCCTCATTCCTGAACATCTCCTTTTCTGAAAGATGCTATCCTCCAGCACCCTATTTATGCCTTTTAGATACTGTATATGAAGGTTTCTATCATATCACCCCTGTCTCTTCTCTTCCCTTCTTCAGGGTATATATATTGAGATCTCCCAGTCTCTCCTCATATGACTTTTAGTGCAGGCCCTGCACCATCTTTGTGGCACTTCTTTACTGCCTCCACTCTGTCTACATCCTTAAGGAGCTGTGGCCTCCAGAACTGGACACCCTATTCCAAATGAGGCCTCACCAGTGATCTGCTCAGTGGGATCACCACCTCCTTCCTTCTTTCTGTTGGTGATACCTCTCCCCTGTGCACTCCAGCATCCCACTGGCTCTTCCCATAGCCTTGCTACATTGTTTAGCCACCTTTAGGTCACCAGTATGATTACCCCCAAATCCCTTTTCTGTTTGGTGACCATCAGTCCTCCCCACCCCTTCCTGTAATCCTCCGCTGGGTTCCTGCAACCCAAATGCATAATTTTGCACTTTTTTTGCATTAAATCTCAGCTGCCACACTTCGGACCATTCCTCCAGTTTACCTACGTCCCTCCTCATTTTCTCCACCCTTCCTGGAGTGTCCACCCTGTTTGTCATTCGCAAAAAGGCACACTTTCCCCTCCCAGCCCCTCTGCAATTTCACTTATGAAGACATTATTCAGGACTGGGCCCAGGACTGATCCCTGTGGCACCCTGCTGGTCACACTCCTTTCCTTACATTGAGCACCAATATGGGCAGCAGAAGGGTGGGGCAGAGGGGAGGCTGGGGCAACGCTCTGAAATTACAGGACATTATGCTACAGCAAGCAGAAGGGGGGATATTAGGGACAGAGGACCCTTAGATAGGGAAGTTGATGCTAAGGGGAAAGCGTACAGGGTGAAAATTCTGAATTCAAGGAGACTGGAGGGGGAAGAGTCAGGAGGGGCTGTTGTGGAAGCCTAAAACAGCAGACTGTGGGAAGGGAGCTCCTAAGGTGAACAGTGCAAGAGAGGAAGAAGAGGGTCAGTTTAGAGATGCAGTCAGGGGAAACTGGTTACTTGATGGAGGCTGACATAGAGTGTCACAATAAATTTGAGATACTAAGCATCCTAGAGGGGAGGAAGGGTTGGTGGAAATGAGGAAACTTATACAGAGGCCGGGGAGGGAGTCAGATACCCATAGGGCATCACAGAACAGCTATGGAAAGGATAGACATAGTCCCAGAGGGAGAAGGGGAAACATATATGTTAAGCAAATGGGGGAGATGCAACATATTCCAGACATGAGGGAGGAGAGCATGATTGGAGAGGAACTGGGAGACAAGGAGGTGGGAGAGAGCCCCCTTCAGCAGGAAGGTCAGTACCAAGGATGGGGCCCTAGCTAAAGGGACCCACGAGAGCCTCTGGAGACAGGGCACTATTACAGGGGGGGATGAGGGGTGCGAGGAGGAAACCATCAGGGCCAGGATAAATGGTTCAGATAAAGAGAGGTTAAGGGACACCTATTCAGAGGGTTTGAGTTAAGTGGGCAAAATAGCAAGATAGGCAGAAAGGAGAGGGTGACAAGGGGTCTCTAATAAGGCAGAAGACTCCCATGAAATTGCGATCATGAATAAAGTGGGAGGGGTGCTGAGAGGGCATAGTGGAGTAACCATAAGGATGATGGCGGTGTTAAGGTTCTGTTACTGGGAGACTCGATGATTAAGGGTATCCATTGGGAGGACAGGGGATGGATGCCATAGCCAGGTGAAGGTAGTGAGTATCTCTGGGCTGACAGTGCACAGAGCAAAGTTCATGGTGTATGAAATGGTTAGGGATTGTGGAGGGAAACCGGATTTCCTGGTGCATTTGGGAACTAATGATCTAGAGGGAAATAGCATTATGGAAATCCAAGCAAGGTTCCAAGAACTTGCCAGAGTCTGTCGGGATAATGGATGCAACATTTCCTTTTCGGAGATATTGCCAGTACCAAAGGCCTCAGTGGAGAAAAAAATGAAGCTCACAGAGGTTAATGAATGGCTCAGGAAGTGGGGTGAAGAGAATGGGTTGGGGGTGTTAGGGAACTGGAATGGAGTTTGGGAGGATAAGGGACTATATGCCAAGGACAGGTTTCATCTTGCCCCATTAGGGAAGAAGTCCTTAAACAGGGGATGGCTGACTACATACAAGAAAGGTGGGGTTTAAACTTGTAAGGGGGGGAAGGGATAAGGGAGGGGCTGACCAGAAGCCCTCCCCTCCAGATGAGGGGAGTAGCCTTCAAGCCCAAGGGGGGGAGGGGGGAAACAGACTGGAGGTGGAGGTTTCAGGAGGAGCAGGGGAGGATGGAAGTATAAGGAATCTGGGTGGGGTTCGACAAAAAGGATCAGGGATAAGGGGTGGGGGTTAGTGTTAGTAAATGCCAGGAGCTTGGGAAACAAGTTGCCAGAGTTCAGGCCATGCTGTTGGGGGTGGATGTGGCGGCAGTCACGGAAGCGTGGGCCAACAAAACCATGACTGGGACCTAAATGTGCGGTACACTATGCTTAGGAAGGATAGAAAGGAGGCAGAGGGGTGGAGTGGCTATGTTCATTAGAGATGACATAGAAATTGCTATGGTAGAAGAGGCAGAGGAAACGTGGAGGCCTTATGGGTCACCTACGATCCCCAGCAGGAGATAAGGTCAAGCTGGGAGTAGCATATAGGCCCCGGGATGAGTGATGTTCTAGAGGATGGTTTGCTGGACAACATCATTGCCCAGTGTGGTCCAAAAGGGAAGGAGTGGTGTTGATGGGGACCTTAATATGCCAGGTACAAACTGGGAACCATGTCCTCTAAGGTGGCCAAGGAGCAGAGGCTGCTGGATGGCTTCCAGGATGTGTTCTTAACACAGCATGTGATGGAGCCCACAAGGGAGGGGCATGTCCTGGATGTGGTTCTGGCAGATGGGGATCTGGTAAGGGACATGGTTGTACAGGACCCTGACTGGGAGTGACCACAATACTGTCTGGTTTCAAATAAGCATTGGGGAGTGGGGTGAGATCTAAGACACTGGCAGTGGACTTCAGGGGCGAGACTTTATGGGCATGGGAAATATTCTCAAGGATCACTTGAAGGATTACCTCAACAACAAGTGTGGAAAGGAGATGGGAGGTCATAAAGCGGGGACTTCATGAGGCAGTCAGGATCTGCGCTAAGTTGAAGCGTAAGGGAGCAAGGTCACATAAACCATGCTGGTGGTCCAGTGAGGTCCAGGTAGCAGTCAGAGAAAGAAGGCGGCTACAAAAATATAAAACAACAAGAGGGATAGGGATAAGAAATGTACCAGCTTGCATCTAGAAAAGTCACCCGTATGGTGAGGAGCTAAGTCCAGTAAAGAGCAGCGGCTGGCACAGGGATACATGGAGGAAAGGGTTCTTCTGGTACATTGGGGAGGCGGAGAAAAACTAAGAGCCATCTCAGCAGATTGAGATCAGAAGGAGGGTGGGTGGAAGAGGCGAGGGACCAGGCAGAGGTATTTAGCAGTACTTTGCCTCTGTGTTCACTAGGGAGGGGATGGGATATCTACAAAGCAAGGCACAAAGGGGATAGAAGCGGCAGGGAGTGGGATCAGGGAGCAACAGAAATGGAGCAAAGGGAGGGAAAGGTACCCCAGGGTGTCACATCTGGATAAGGATAAAAAGACCAGTAAGGTGGAGGGACGGATGATGCCATCCCACCAAAGGTGTGGTTGCCCTCAAGGCCCTAAAGAAAGACAAATCTCCTGGGCCGGATGGCATTCATCCAGAGTACTATGGAAATTGGCGGACATACTGGCTGCACCCCTGGCGGAGCTTTTCAACAGGTCACTTGAGACAGGGAGGGTACCTAGGGATTGGCGAGAGGCACATGTGGTACCAATCCATAAAGGGGATCAAGGAAGTACCAGAAACTATAGACCCATCAATTTAACCTCGGTGGTGGGAAAATTAATGGAGAGTATACTAAAGGAACGATTGGGGTTTACTTGGAGGAGGTGGGAGGTCTGGATAGTCGGCAGCATGGGTTTGTGCCAGGTAGATCATGTCAAACCAACCTTGTGGAGTTCTATGAATGGGTAACATCAGAACTGGACAGAGGTAAGCCTGTGGATGTATTATTCTTGGACTTCAGCAAGGCGTTTGACTCTGTCCCCCACAATGGTCTGGTGGAGAAACTGATGGGGTTAGGAGTAGGCCCTTTGATGGTCAGATGGATTGAAAACTGGATAGCTGGACGCACTCAGAGAGTAGTGGTCTGTGGGGAGCTCTCGAACCCTACAGAGGTTGGTAGTGGGGTACCACAGGGCTCGGTCCTGGGTCCAATCCTGTTTAATGCATACATATCAGACATCAGGGATGGTATAGGGTGTGAAATGAGTCTCTTCGTGGATGACTCCAAGATGGGAGCAGTAGTTGAGGAAAGAGGAGGTTGGCCCTGCAAGGGACCTGGACACCCTGGAAGCTGGGCTCACACATGGAAGTAAATTTCAATATCACCAAGTGCAAGGTGTTGCATCTTGGTGGAAACTCCTAAACACAGGTACACCCTGGGAGGAGGTGCTGGAAGCCTCAACAGGGGAAAAGACCTAGGGGTCATGGTGGATACATGTATGAATAACACTGAGCAGTGCAGGAGAGCAGCTAGCAAGGCAAACAGGATGTTGGGATGCATCGCAAGAGGGATCACCTCTAGGAGCAAGGAAGTGATTCTGCAGCTGTACAATGGACTGGTTAGACCACACCTTGAGTACTGTGTACAGTACTGGAGACCACACTTGAAGAGGGACATACAGCTCCTGGAGAGGGTACAGAGGAGGGCAACAAAGATGATACGAGGGCTAGAGTTGACTTACGAGGACAGACTTGAGGAGCTCTGCCTGTTTTCATTGGAGGAGAGGAGAGATAGGGGGACATGATTGAGGTCTTCAAGTACCTCAAGGGAATAAATAGGGTAAACATGGAGGGGATCTTTAGACTAAAGCAGGGAGGCATCACCAGAGGGCATGGTTTGAAGTTGGAAGGTGGAAGGGTGAGGGGAAAAGAGGAGGAGGTTTTCACTGAGAGGGTGGTGGACCCTTGGAATGCTCTGCCTGGTGAGCTGGTTCAGAGATCCACAGTGGAGAGCTTTAAGAGAGGGTGGGACAGACACAGAAAGTGGATGTATCAGATGATGGCCTGTCCCGGGGGGGTGGGGATGGATGATAGGGGTTTCTGGAGCACAAGGGATGGGAGGGTCTCGGCACCCAACTAAGGATCTAGGTTCGAGCAGACTTGATAGACCATAAGGCCTAATCTGCTGGCAAATAGTATGTTAGTATGTTAGTATGACTGTCTATCTTCTATCATTCAACCAGTTCCTAACCCAGTTTACCACCTTGTGACCCACTCTCAGGCTGCCCAGCTTGTTCACGAGTTATATGTGGAATGGTATCATAGGCCTTACTAAATGCAGTTCATGTTTATATTTAAGACCATGAAACACCCTTATCTAGTTAATGCATTTGCAGCCATAGTGGCTCTGCCAGAACGTGTTCTTTCTTGGCTGTGAGGTTTCTGTAAGTGTAGGGCACCTCCCACCCATAGCACAGATTTTGTAGGGTCTTGTGCAGGGTTTTCTTATTTTTTTTTTCCGTCTGCTGTTTGGTGTTAGCAAGATGTTTTTCTGGTGATTATTGGTAGTGTTTTTTTGTTTCTTTCCTGTGTGGCAGTTGTTTTTTAGGTAGTTCTGCAAGTGCTTGCCCTACTCTGAGCAGCTGACTTGGCTGGCTGTAACTACTAAGAGGGCAAGCTCCTGGGGCTGTTAGTTTGTGAAGTGGCACGGGTTTGCTTCCCTTGACTCCAAGAGAAAGAACTGAGGAGAGAGCGGGGCCAATCATTCCTTTATAGGATTGGTGATGTCTGCAAGTGACGTTGGCCTGGACGGCCCTAATGGTACTGCTGGAAAATCTTCCATGGGGATCCTGCTTCACCGATGGTGAGGTTCCTATGGTATGACCTGATGATTGCGATCCCCTAGAAGATGTACTGTTCAAACAACATGAAGTCTTGCTATATTATAGACATTAGCGGTTTGATCCAGCTCTAGAACTGCCCCGGAGTGAAATGGTTAAAACCATTCCAAAATAGAATTTTGGCACGAGAGCAGCTCTATCTGTGTCATTTCAAACTTGAACTGTCAGATTCTTTACTCCGCCTCAGTGAACAGTCGCTCCGGAGATTTCTCCTTCTGCTCGGTTCATTTCTCGGTTTAAAAGTATTTTCTCGGTTGGATTTAACGAGAATAGTTTTATTTAACCCAAAAACCATTCGGTTCAAGCTCTATCTGTGGTAACCGTAAGTAAATGAAGGTTTTGTCTGTGTGGAACTTGTAAGTTATCGGTTCGGTTTTGAACCGATCAGTGGGTTAAAACTCATTTAAAACTAAAAGTTACTATTTTAGAGTGCGGTTCCAGTTCTTATCGGTTCTAAAACCGGATTTATTACGGTTTTTCAATACCAGTGACACGTTAGGAACCGATAAGGGTGTCTTGCCTGGCACTGCCGTTAAAAGGCAAGTTTTTGGTTAGGCTGGCATTATGTCTGAGAAACCCAAAAGAAAAACCGGGCCCACTGGGTTTCAACACTGTGATGTTTGTGGGGAAGTCTTTGCCAAGGCTGACCCACACACCACATGTGTTTATTGTCTGGGGTTTGACCACCTCCAGTCAGACTGCCAGGTATGTAAGAATTTCCCTGCAGCCACCCTGGAAAAAAGATTGGGCAGGCTCAGGGACGAGAGGCCAAAAAGTCCGCTGACCCGGATGGCCAGCCCGGTTCGGTGCCAACCGAACCAGAGGGAGTGCCCTCTGACCAGGGCCAGGCTTCCTCGGGCAAAAGAAAAGCTGGTTCTGAGGAACCAATTCCAGTAAAGAAAACAAGAAAATCAGCAGGTCTGGAGTCCAAAATTCCTTCTCCAACTGCTGCAGAGATAGCAAAAGCCATACAGATTGTCCAGTCACTGTCTCAGGGTCCGTCCGAACCACCACTATCTGGTAAAAGGTCGGTTCGTCCGGTCCCAGTGGTTCAGGATTATGATATTGAGGAATTTTATGAACCAGAGGAGGGGAGAGATTATGAACAGTATGAATGTGGCTGGGAAGGTCTGGGTGTGCCCATTGAACGGACATCTCCCAGACAGACCTTTAGAATCTCCCCTATGCTGTCTGAGTCCCCATCTCATTTTATGTTTTATAAAAAAGTTGCTGAAACCCTCCAGCTTCCTTTAGAAGAGGCTGTGGATGAGCAAGAGGAGCCTGATTTTGTAGAAATGATGGATATTCCAGAGTCTAGGAGATTGTCTATTCCTTTACATAAAGTCTTTTAGGAAACAAACAATTAAAATTTTAAAAGCTCCTAATTCTGTGCCTCCTGTAGATAAAAGATGGACAGAAGGTACATTGTCAGGCCCTGATACAGAATTCCTTTCTCAGCAATGCAGTCATGTTGGGGTAGTTCAGGCTGCTGCCTGTGATAAAGCTAATATTCCCTTGGCTTCACATCCTCCTGACAAGGATTCCAGGAAGATTGATGCCATGGCAAAAAAACAGTATATGGCAGCCTCTCTGGGACTCAGGTAAGCAAATTATATGGCTTATGTAGCTAGGTATCAGAAATCTAGATGGGATACTGTTATGCAATTGGACAAGCAGGCCCATGGCCAGCTGGCTAGTGAACTAGAACAGGTGGCTGCTGATGGCATTGAAGCCTCTAAGGTTCAGTTTCATGCTGCTGTGGATGTTAATGATGTTTCCTCTAGGGTCATGGCCACATCTGTAGCTTTTTGTAGGTTGGCCTGGCTCAGGTGTACTAGTTTGTCACAGGATACCCAGACTAAGGCTATGGATTTTCCTGTGGTGGGAAATTCTCTGTTTGGAGAGCAGACAGAGAACTACATGAAGAAGATGGATGAATATAGGACTACTTACAAGAGTGCCCAGGCTGAGGCGGCAAGCCACTCCTCAAGGCATGCCCCCAGGGGTAGGGTGTAGGCCTTTCACAGGCCTTTCTACCAGACTCAGGCCTCCTCTGCCTATGCTCAGAGGGCTTCTTCAGAGCAGGGGCAGACGAGGGTGGGCAGACCTGCTCCCACCCCCAGCCTAAAGCTCCTGAAACAGGCACCCTGATGGGGTGCCCTGGGCCGGTCTCCTGTACCAGTAGGGGGCAGGCTGGCTTACTTCAGTCAGAATTGGGCTTCTTTAACCTCAGACAAGTGGGTTCTGGAAGTAGTAAGCCAGGGTCTGGTTCTCAGCTTCAAAAAGTTTCCCAAGTTGAGAAGCAGACCTTTTCTACCTGCAAGTGCTTCAGAGACCCTCGCTCTGGAAACAGAGGTCTCATCCCTGTTAGCTCTCAGAGCAGTAGAAAGGGTTCCTCCCCTGCATCAGGGCAGGGGTCTGTATTCCAGATACTTCCTTACCCCAAAAAAGACAGGAGAGTGGCGGCCCATTTTAGATCTCAGATATCTGAACAAGCATCTTTTGAAACCAAAGTTCAAAATGGTAACTCTGGCAATGATTTTACCTTCCCTAAGGCCAGAGGACTGGCCAGCCTCCCTGGACCTCAAGCATGCCTATTTCCATGTCCTAATCAGAAGATCCCATCGAAAGTACCTCAGATTCGAACTGCCCTCAGGTCATTACCAGTTCAGAGCAATGCCTTGCCTTACCTCTGCTCCAAGGTTATTCACAAAGTGTCTAGCAGTGGCAGTGGCCCACTTAAGGAGGCAGAGGATTGCTGTTTTTCCCTATCTAGATGACTGGCTCATTGTAGGCCAGTCCCCAGAACAGGTAAAATCTCACCTGCAGGTCACCCAGCAGCTTCTCAGCTCCCTGGGTTTTCTGCTAAACCTACCAAAGTCGGTTCTGGAACCAGTCCAGGTACTCACCTTTATAGGGGCAGAATTGGACACAAAGCTAGCCAGAGCCTTTCTTCCCCCAGAAAGGGTAAGGAATTTAGTGGCTCTGGCCTCTTCCTTCACTCTGCAGGTCTCTCGACCAGCAAGACACTTTCTGCAGCTCCTGGGGCACATGGCTGCATCCACAGCTGTTGTGCAGGGAGCCAGATTTCAGATGAGAGACATTCAGTTTCACTTGAGAACCTTTTGGTCTCAGAGAAGAGACCCCCTTCCAAGCTGGTCCCAGTGGCTCGAACCTTGATCCTAGCTCTCCAGTGGTGGCAGGATCAGAGCAATTAAGCGGGGTCCCTTCATTTCCCCTTCTCACGACTTGACTCTCACTACAGATGCTTCCCTTCTGGGTTGGGAGCCCACATGGGCGACCTTTCCACTCAGGAGTTTGGTCCCCAGGAATCTCGCTCCACATCAATTTTCTGGAACTCAGAGCTGTCTTTTAGCTCTTCAAGCTTTTTGCATCTGTCCACGACAAGGTGATACAAGTCAGAACAGACAACACCACAACAATGTGGTACATCAACAACGGGGGCACTCGGTCTCGGCCTTGTGCACCGAGGCAATGAAGTTGTGGTCTCTGGCCTATTCCCTGAACACTTCCCTCATAGCAGTTCATCTTCCAGGGAAGGACAATGTCCTAGCGGATGCCCTCAGCAGGATTTCCCAGGGCCATCACGAATGGTCCCTGGATCCTCAAGAGCTGGGGATAGTTTTTGCCAGGTGGGGCATCCCTCAGATAGATCTTTTTGCAGCCCCAGACAATCACAGACTTCCTCTGTTCTGTTGCAGGCCTCCAGTGCTGGGCTCAGTTCCCCTGGATGCCTTTCTTCTGGATTGGGAGGAAGTTCTCTATGCTCCCCCCTTTCCTCTCCTATTCAAAGTACTAGTCAAAATCAGATCTCAGCCTTGCAGGGTGATTCTGATTGCCCGGATGAGGCCAGGCAGCCCTGGTACCACTCCTTCTGTCTCTGACAGTCCATCTTCCCTGTGCCTCCCAGGAATCACAATCTGTTGACTTGTGCCCAGGGAAGGGTTTGGTATCCGGACCTCAATCCCTCAACCTCAAGGCCTGGCTCTTGAGGAGTTAGAGTTGCTGATTTACCTCTCTCAGGGTGTTCTTGAGATCCTAAAGGCTTCCAGAAAGCCTTCCACTAGGGCTGCTTATAGTTCTAAATGGAAAAGGTTTTCCATTTGGTGTGCTGGGAAAATATTTCCCAGAATCTGCTGAATTGCCCATTTTGTTAGATTACATGGTACATCTTAATTCCTTGGGTCTCAGACCAGCTACCGTGAGAGTTCATTTGGCAGCTGTGTCTGCTTTTGTGTCAGCAGGAAAGTCATCCCCTCTTTCCTCTCATCCTGTGTTTTCCAAGTTTTTTAAGGGATTACTCCATACTAATCCTCCTTTTCGGGAACCGGCCCCTGCTTGGGACCTTAATGTTCGCATTGCCCAGTTAATGCAACCCCCTTTTGAACCTCTGTCTTCTGCAGAGCTTAAGTACCTAACTTGGAAAACTGTTTTTCTAGTGGCTATCACTTCTGCCAGACGCATAAGTGAATTGCAAGCCTTGTCAGTGGAGACTGACTTTATTTCTTTCCACAGGGCTAAGGTAGTCCTTAGGACTAATAGGAAGTTTTTGCCTAAGGTGGTTTCAGATTTCCATCTTAATCAATCTATCTCCCTTCCAGTATTTTTCACTGATCACTCCTCTTCGGGTGAGAGGAGGTTGCACAGCCTGGATGTTAAGAGAGCTCTTAGTTATTATATAGAGCGTACCAAAGGTCACAGGTTCGAATCCCTCCAACTTTTCCTTACCTATGGTGAAGTTGGGAAAGGCAAACCTGCCACTAAGAGATCAATAGCCAGGTGGATTGTCTCTTGTATCCAATTTTATCAGAAAGTGGGCAGAGCCCCGGTTTGAGGGCTCATTCTCAGGGTACAGCTCGTCTCTAGCTGCTGCCAGAGATATCCCTTTATTAGAGATTTGCCAGGCTGCTACTTGGAAAGCAGTACACACTTTTACCAAGCATTACTCCCTGGATGTCCAGGCCAGGAGAAATGCTCGGTCTAGGCCAGCTGTTCTTCAGAGCCTATTCCTAAGTAGGTTCTGCCCTCCTCCATGGAGGTACTGCTGTGTATTCTGCTAATGTCTATAATATAGCAAGACTTCATGTTGTTTGAAGAAAAATTACTCACCTTAGTAATGTTGTTTCTTCTAATGGAGTCTTGCTATATTATAACCTCCCAACCTGCCCCTCTCAGAACCTCTACTTGGTGGGGTGCGGGCAACTTAGTGTGGGCACTACTTATGTCCTGTTAGCATTTTGTCCCCTTTGGGACTTTGGGGTGTGTATGTGTACGCGTGTGTGTGTTTTATTATACTTATGTTCCATTTTCATATTATTAGAATGGTGTTAGTATTTCTGGTCCCCTGACTTGAGTCTTGGGTGTTGGGACCATCAATGGTTGTCATTATTTAGGTAGCCATTTGGCTAGTGTAGGTTACAGCTTCCACACAGACCTTAGTGAGTTTGGCTCGTAAAGATCTGACAGTTCAAGTTTGAAATGACACAGATAGAGCTGCTCTCGTGCCAAAATTCTATTTTGGAATGGTTTTAACCATTTCACTCCGGGGCAGTTCTAGAGCTGGATCAAACTGCTAATGTCTATAATATAGCAAGACTCCATTAGAAGAAACAACATTACTAAGGTGAGTAATTTTTTCTTATGGTACGTTCTTGCATACCTAATTTTTGTTTTTCTGTTGTCAGAATTTAGAACAGTTTGTGAGGGCACATGTGCTTTTAAGACTCTTTGATTAAGAGCATTCTGTGCCTTCAGCAATCACCAAAAATTATTTTTACTGTGAATGCCTCACTCCGGCGTGGGGCGCCCACCTATAGGACTTCACACTGAGTGGCACATGGAACCCACACGAATCACTAGAGCACGTACACCTCCTGGAACTCGGAGCAGTTCTGTTAGCACTGCAGTCTTTCTCCTTCCAGCTGCAGGGTCAGACTATACAAATCAGGACTGACAACACCAGAACAGTGTACTACAAAACCAAACAGGAGCAAGATCTTCAAAGCTGTGCACAGAAGCAGTGAAGATCTGGAACCTAGCATACTCCCTGGAAGTTCAACTTTCAGCAGTACACCTGTCAGAAAAGGACAATGTGCTGGTAGATTCCCTGTGCAGAATCAGCCAGGGAAATCACACGTGAACCCTGAACCAGCAGGTGCTGGCAACAGTGTTTAAATGGTGGGGTACACCAGAAACAGACCTGTTTGTATCTTGGGAGAAGAACAGTCTCCCACTGTTTTATAGTAAATGGTTGCCCTTGACTGTAGATAGATTTTAGTTGCTTTCAAAAAAATATTATAGTACAGTTCATAGGTCATGAAAATTTTTTATTGCATAGTTCTGATGTCAAATACTACAACATTACCTGCCTTTAAACATGCCCACACCCACTGACAGCTCGACACCGTGACACTGATTAAGTAAGTTTTTTAATAAAAATAACACATCTGAGCTAAACATTGTCTTTTGTTTCTCAGCAAATGTAAAAACAGTTCTGAAAGACAGTCAGGAATTGGGGGGACGTAGCAGTAACGAGTATCAGAGTGGTCAGAGAGACGTTTCTAAGCACATGCTCTCCCTCACTCCCTCTTTTTCTGTCACTGGACATGTGAACCTGTGAACAGAAAAGGAAACAAAAACCTGGAATATTCTTTAAAATCAGTCTTTTTTTTTTAAATGTGGGCTAAAATGGTTTCATTAAATGTGTTCAGTACAGTTCTGTAGAAAGGCTAAAACTGAGCATTCTGGTATTCATTTATTTTTCATAAAAGTGAGCCAAGCATTCTAGCTGATTTTTTTTTTTTATTTTTATTTTTTTTAATCCCAGGAGTAGCCATATGCAATGTACTTGGCAATACATGCTTGTTCCTCCCAGATGAACGGTCAGTCTGTCCAGATCAGAACAGACAATACTATAACAATGTATTACGTAAAACAAACACAGATGAACAGGATGTTCCAAACTGTGTACAGAAGCCAACTCCCTGGAAGTTCAGCTATCTACAGTACATCTGCCAGGGAAAGACAATGTGCTAGCAGACTCCCTGAGCAGAATCAGCCAGAGAAATCACAAATGGACCCCGAACCAGCAAGTGCTGGCATCAGTGATGAGACAGTGGGGTAATCAGAAATAGATCTGTTTGCCTCCTGGGAGAACAACGAGCTCCCACTTTTTTGTTGCAGACCCCCATCAGTGGGTACAGTCCCAGAGGATGCTGTAGTCCTCAACTGGTCCAGGAAGTTTCTTCATGCCTTCCCACCTTTCCCACTTTGGCTGAGAGTACTGCTCAAACTGAGAAGAGAGTCAGCAACGATGATTATCATAGCTCCAGACTGGGCTACACAGATTTAGTACTCCCTGCTCCTGTCCCTCTCCAACAGACATCCTAGCCCCCTGCCCCTGTGATACAATCTGCTGACAATGTCTCAGGGCAGGATAACATTCCCACAGCTGGGAACTCTGCATCTCAGAGTATGGTTCTTGAAGAGCTAGAGTTCTCTGGACTAAATCTCTCTGAGAAGGTTATGGAAGTGCGTAAAGTTTCCAGGAAGTCCGTAAAAAGGAAAACTTACTCCTCAAAATGAAAAAGATTTTCCTTTTGCTGTTCCTGTAGACAGCTCAACCCATGCACAGCAAATCTGGCTTTAGTCCTGGACTATCTAGTACATCTCCAGTCCTTTGGGCCACAGGCCCTGTACCCTGAAACATAGAACCATAGAATTTGATGGCAGATAAGGACCGCTTGGCCCATCCAGTATGCCCATTTCTCCCTACCTATACTATTACATCAGACCATGCCAGATCTACAGCTCTTTCTCCCCCCTTCCTTTCCACTATGATTCCTTTGTGCTTATCTCATGCATTCTTAAACCCCACCACCTCCACTGGAAGGCTGTTCTAGGAATCCACCACTCTTTCTGTGAAGAAGTACTTCCTCACATCTGTCTCTTAAATCTATCCCCTTCCAGCTTCATAGCATGTCCCTATGTTCTTGAGCGCCTTTTCCTCTGAAAAATACTTGCCTCCTGTAACCTTATTTAGCCCCATGAAGTATTTAAAGGGCTCTATCATGTCTCCCCTCTCCCTCCTCTGTTCCAGGGTGTACATATTGAGTCTCTCTTCATAGGGCTTTTAATGCAGAACATGCACCATTTTAGTTGTCGTCCTCTGGACCGCCTCTACTCTGTCTGTGTCCTTCCAGAGATGTGGTCTCCAGAACTGGATACAGTACTCTTAACTGGGGTCTTACCAGCGATCTATACAGAGGCAACCCCACCCTTCTGCTGGCGATACCCCTCCCAATGCAACCCAGCATCCCAGTTGCCCTCCCTACCCCCTTGTCGCACTGTCTGGCCACCATTAGGTCATTCGATATGATTACCTCAAGGTCTCTTTGCTGCTTGGTGGTCATCAATACCACTCCACCCATTTCGTACTCCATCCCGGGTTTCTGTGCCTAAGTGCATTATTTTGCACTTTTTCACATTGAAACCCAGCTGCCATACCCTTGACTACTCTTCTAATTTTCTTATGTCTCTGCTCATCCTTTCCACCCTTCCCGCCCCGAGTGTCCACTCTGTTGCAGATTTTGGGTTCATCTGCAAAGAGGCAGACCTGACCCTTCAGCTTTTCTGCAATGTCACTTATGAAAATATTAAAGAGGATGGGTCCCAGCACTGATCCCTGAGGCACCCCTCTGGTCACCATCCTTTCCTTGGAGTGAACTCCATTTACTACCACCCTTTGTCGCCTATCCCCTAACTATTTTCTTATCCAGTTTACTACCTTTGGACCCACTCTTAAGCGATGCAGCTTGCTTTCTAGTCTCCTACGTGGAACGGTGTCAAACCCCTTAATGAAATCTAGGTAGGCCACATCTTCCGCTCCACCCTGATCTAGTGTCTTGGTCTCCTTGTCAAAAAAATCTATCAGATTCATTTGGCATGACCTTCCCCTTGTGAAATCATGCTGCCTTGGGTCATTTCCCCAAATCTTATCTTGGTAATTAAGATGGCGGCCATGCTGGGCCAGCCATCAATTTGACTCAGCAGTGTTTTAGTATTTTAGTATATTATTTGTGTATTTTAGCGTTTTTTAGTTGTTCTATTCGTTTATTTTATTATACAATACATTGTGAAGTTTGTCATAGCCGAACAGCAGCAGTGGGAAACACTGGAAGTTGTGATTGGTCCAGTTTTCATCTCTGACTTTTTGGGAGGACACGATTGCTCGACATTACTATCTGCCAAGATTGCTTGCATCCGTTCTCACCGGAGTTTGTACAGCATTGCACGTGGGACTCTGAACCACAGTGCCGGCATTAGAACCGAAGAAGTCTGTTCAGCCCTAAACTGTTTTGGAAGCAGTCAGTGGTTACAGGCTGTGGTGGTAACAGGCTGTTGCTGATGAGAACAAGCTTATAAGGGATTGGTAGACTATGTTGTGGACTACAATCATGACCTGGAACTTTCTTTGCTCTGTTTTCCCTGGAGTAAGCCTAGTTGGAGACTGCCACGGCTGGAGGAGTGGGACTGTGAGGGCATTGTGGAATCTTGCCTTAAGTAATCTAGAGCAAATCGGAGCAGCTGTGAGCTTGAGGAGTGGTTAGCCGGACTGGCTGGACCTGAAGTGGGTTACGGAGTGCAGTCGTTTTCCCTTGGGGGGGTCGGGGTGTAAACCGAAGGGTGAGCATTGCCCGAGCGCCTGGAGTTGTGGTGCCTGACAAGGGTCGGGTTGTTCCAGCGTCCCAAGTAGGGGAGATTGGTTGTGCTCTGGGGCCCTCTTTGGGGTTGGGACAGGGTCTGGCAAATCCATACCATCAGAGGACATCCTGCTATGCTCTTATTCCTTTCAAACAACATGAAGTCTTGCTGTATTCTGACTATTGCAGTTAGGTCCTGCCTTTCAACTGCCCCGGAGAACAAAGAGTTAACTTTCCATGGCCAGCATGGAACGTTCAGCGCGAGCTCGGTTGAAGCCTCTGTCTGCTGCTGTTTAAACTTCAACCGTCAGATTCTTTACTCCGCCTCACTGAACAGTCGCTCCGGAGATTTCTCCTTTGCTCAGTTCAAAAAAAGTCAAAGTGTTGTTTTTTCACTCGGTTTCTACCGAATTTCTGCCACTGAACGTGTCGGTTAAGTCTCTGTCTGTGGTACCATGAGTACTAGATAGGTTTGGCATTTAGTTTCTGTGTGGAACTTGTAAACATTGGATCGGTTCGGTTTGAACCAATCAGGTTGGTTTTAAAAAAACTTTTGAATTTATTAGAGTGTGGTAACTGGTCCGTATCGGTTCTTAAAAAAAAACTGATTTAATTACGTTTTTGCCAAGACCCGTAACATGGTCAGGAACCAATAGGTGTCTTGCCTGGCGGATTGCTGAAAAAAGGGTACGTTTTGGATAGGATTGGCCATGTCTGAGAAACCCAAGAAAAAAAACGGGCCCACTGGGTTTCAACACTGTAGTGTGTGTGGGGAAGCCTTTGCTAAGGCTGATCCCCACACCACCTGTGTTTATTGTCTGGGGTTTGACCACCTCGATTCAAACTGCCAAATTTGTAAAGGTTTTCCCAAAGCTACCCTGGATAAGAGAGTAGGTAGACTGAGGGAAAGGGAGGCCGAAAAGTCCGCTGACCCAGATGGCCAGCCCGGTTCGGTTCCGACCGAACCAGAAGGAGTGCCCTCTGACCAGGGCGAAACTTCTTCGGGCAAAAGGAGAGCCGATTCTGAGAAGTTGATTCCGGTTAAAAGAAAGAGAAGAGAAAAATCATCCGGTTCGGATCCACAAATTCTTTCTCCGACCGCTGATGAAATAGCCAAAGCGATAAGGATAGTTCAGTTGCTAACTTCAGTTCTGGCTGAACCAGCACCATCTGGCAGGGGCACGGTTCGGTCGGTTCCCCAGGTTCCGGATTATACTTTAGAAGAATTTTATGAACCGGAGGAGGAGGAGGGAGGGAGAGTATGAGGATAATGATGATGATGGTGATTATGAAAGTCTGGATGTGCCTATTGACCCGGACATCTCCCCAGACAGACCTTCAGGTGTTTCTCCTCCTAGGCTTTCTGAGTCCCCTTTCCACTTTATGTTTTACAAGAAAGTGGCTGAAACCCTCCAGCTTCCAATGGAAGAAGCAGTAGAGGATCAGGAGAAACCTGATTTTGTTGAGGTGATGGACATCCCAGAGTCCAGGAGATTGTCTATTCCCCTCCATAAATCTTTTGGGAAACAGACATTTAAAATTCTAAAGACTCCTAATTCCATACCTCCTGTGGACAGAAGAATGGACAAGAGGTATACCCTTTCAGGCTCGGACACGGAGTTCCTTTCCCAGCAATGCAGCCATGTTGGGGTAGTGCAGACTGCTGCCTGTGATAAGGCAAATATTCCCTTGGCATCACACCCCCCAGATAAGGACTCCAGGAGGATTGATGCCATGGCAAAGAAGCAGTACATGGCAGCATATTTGGGACTCAGGCAGGCTAACTATATGGCCTACACAACTAGATACCAGAAGTCCAGGTGGGACACTGTGCTGGCTCTGGCTAAACAGGCCCCTGACCAGCTTGCCAAGGAGCTGGAGCAGGTGGCTGCGGATGGGACTGAGGCATCCAAGGTGCAATTTCATGTTGCTGTGGACTCCAGTGATGTTTCATCTAGAGTCATGGCTACATCTGTGGCCCTTCGGAGGATGGCTTGGCTCAGATGTACTAGCCTATCACAGGATACCCAGGCTAAGGCCATGGATTTCCCTGTCATTGGTAATTCTCTGTTTGGGTAGCAGACAGAGGACTACATGAAGAAGATGGACGAGTACAGCACCACCTACAGGAGTGATCAGGCCAAAGAAAGGCAAGCCACTCCTCAGAGACAGCATTCCAGGGGCAGGGGCAGGCCCTTTCAAAGGCCTTTTTACCAAGCCCAGGCCTCCTCTTCTGCTTATGCTCAGAGGGAGTTCTTCAGAGGGAGAGGCAGATGGGGAATGAGCAGGCCTGCTTCCACCCCTCAGCCTAAAGCCCCTGCCAAGCAGACACCCTGATGGGTCTGCCCGGGCCGATTCTCCAATACCTGTAGGGGGCAGTGTAAAGGACAAGCCTTAAATATATCAGATCACAAAAAGATTTTTTTTTCTCTCTGCTCTGTGTTACCCTCAATTTCCTTTTCTATCCTAATTCAAAAGAAAGTCTGTTGCAATAGCACCCTATCTTTGACTATCCCTGTCTGCTCCTAACAAGTCTTTGGTTCTACATACAGGCTGGCCACCTGTATGAATATTGTATCTCATAGTTCTTGTTTTGTCTTCTCTTCCGTGATTCTGGTATTACAGGTTTGGACCCCCCCCCCCCCCGAGGATATGTAAATTAATGGTGGAACAATAAAAAAATTAAAAACAGAATATTAATTGAATTCGGATATTTATCCGTTAGAATCGGCAGTTGCCATTCAAAATAAGGGTCAGCTGAATTTTAATACAAAGCCGAGTTTATGGGCTTCCCTTTAACAACATTCGGTGCTTCGGCTTGTTCGCACAGAGTAAATCACTATATGTGTACAAAAAAGCCATACACTATTGTTGTTTGTATATGCTTCACAGTCTCTAAATGTTTCCAATATTCTGTCCTGTGCTTAATAAATACTCCATAAATAATTACATTAACTGTGCAGGCACTTAGGCAGAATCGGGAGCACTCCTTGTCAACGGACTGTTTAGTTCGTTCTTACCTTAATGAAGGGGATACATCCCAAATGTTTAACAAAGAATATTCCTATTTTGAAGCTAATTTTATTTTTAGTAAAGCGTTTTAGTTGCTTTAAACCTTCCACGACCGCGCGTACGCTAGCGCTAGTTTTAAATTCCTTCACGGAAGTGCGCATGATCGTGAAGGTAATTTTGTCCGTAAATTGTACAGCAAAAAGGTTTCCCTTCTAAAAAGAAGTGGGCTGCAGTCTACAGACCTTCCGAAGTCGCTCCAATACGTTTTCATTTAATTTTAAGTAGTTGGAAAAAACGAAGGAAGCTCTGGTTTATCCATACCTTGGGATGTGTCCTGCTTCTTTTACAGCCCCTATCTAGGAGCTGGCCGGCCATTTTTCGAATGTATTTATAGAGTCATAAAAGGGGAGGTGCTTCCCAAGATAATACATTGTTATAACTCGGAATCTCTAAGAAAGTGAGATTTAAAGAGATATGAGGATCATTTAATCCATGTAAAGGTATAATGCTGTGTCCAAAATAATAAAATGGGTGGTAAATAGTAAGGTATACTTTGATAAAAGATACAGGGGTGGGGCTTAATAGTCACCTGACCCCTGTCCTGTATATATACAGAGAATCTACATTAAAGAGGCAGATAGTCTGCGAGGTTCAGACCAGTGCTGACCTCCAAGAGGGAAATACACTAGCTTATTCTAGTGTTATTTTTTTATGGTTCATTTAGTTTTGTTCTTTTTGCTAACAAGTTCGTTTGTACAATTAATTTTGTTAATAAATTTGATTCCTGGATCTTCAACAAAGTTGAGCAAGCGTCCTCCTTGTTATTCCACACCTCACACTTGGTGTCAGAAGTGGGATCCAAAACGAAGGACACTGCTATAAGTGTCTGAGGAGGTCGTGGTTTCGTGGATGTCCCAGGAGGTGCCTATCGGTGTGTTGACCAGAACCATGGCGGAGAAGTCAGGGTTACCTCTGCAGACCGGACTCCCTGATGTTAGACGTTAAGTTGGTGAAACCAAAAGAAGATGGTGATGTTTCGGATGGGGAACAAGAAGAGTTGGAGAAAGGACCCCCTACTGGTGACTCACAGGACCTGTTGCAATGGCTGTGTATGCAACAGATAGCGATGGAGAAACAAAGAGATCGAGAAATGCGAAAGTATGAGGCAAGGTGGGCCGACACCTTAAGGGCCATTCAGGCACTTGGTGTCAGTAGGCCCCTTCCCCTATCAACAGGGGATATCCCTAAGGACATAAAACTGACTAAGTTGAGTGAAACAGATGACATAGAGACATATTTAACTACGTTTGAATGTATAGCAAGGGCCTGTCAGTGGCCTAGGGACCAGTGGGTAATCCGCCTTGCTCCTTACCTGACAGGGAAAGCTCAACTGACCTATGGCAGGGTAGAGAGTGCCATGAGTGACAATTATGATGCTGTTGAGAGAGGCAATATTAAAAAGATATGATATCTGTCTAGAGACCTACAGACAGAGATTTCGGGCCTTGAGATTTCAACTTTCAGATACCCCACGAGAAGCATTCACCAGGCTTAATGACTTATGTACTAAGTGGCTACAGCCTGCCACTAACACAAAAGAACAGATGTTGGAAGCTGTTGTTTTGGAGCAATTCTAATTTTGCCTCAAGATGTCCAAATGTGATGCAGGAACACGCCGGAGACAGCCAAGAAGGCAGTACAATTAGCAGAAGACTATCTAACTGCCCGGCCTAATCGACCTAAAAGTCACTCCGGAAGTAGTACGCCACATCCTACGGTAAGAACTTCTTCGATTACTACACCCCTACCTAATGGACCTATTAAAACTGTAAGTGCTCTTAAAACCCCCCTTAATGAAGTGATATGTCATTACTGTCAAGGCAAAGGACATATCACAAGGTTTTGTCCAAAAAAGAAAACTGGTCCAACACATCTAGCCTTAGCCAATTGGGGGCAGTACTTCATACCTGTTACAGTGAATGGTAAAGAAATGATTGGACTACTAGACTCTGGTAGCCGACAGACATTAGTTAAAGCCTGTATGATATCTACAGTACCTGGAACCACACGAACTGAAGTAACCTGTATACATGGGGACACACATATGTATCCTGTACAACAAGTAGAGATACAGGTACAATCAAACACCCGAAACATGGAAGTTGGAGTGGTTCTACAATTGCCAGTGTCAGTTATATTGGGACATGATCACCCAGATTTTCCTCAGTTACTTGCTAATGCTAATAAGCTAGATGCAATAACTACCAGAGCACAAGAGAAAAAGAACACTGAACTCCATCGCTCTTTCCCATTTGAGGATAGCCTATTCGAGCTTCCAGGGAAGACAAGGAAAACAAAAAGTCAAAAAAAACAACAAAAACAGGTGTGGCAACACTTGCAAAAGGACTTTTCGAATACTGTGGACTTTAAAAATATAGGGTTGCAAACTAACTTCAGGGTATTACAAATGCAGGATGAGTCTTTAAAACCTTATTTTTTGCAAGTAGGTAATGAACAAAATCCTAACCAGAAGTTTGTGATTGAGAAAGGTTTACTGTATAGGAAATGTTTGAATATGAAAACTGGGGGAACCGTTTTTCAATTACTGGTACCCACTGCTTATAGAGAACAATTATTGACACTTGCACCGACATACCTATAGCTGGCCACCAAGGAAAAGAGCGTACCTTGCAAAAATTGCTGTACAGATTCTTTTGGCCAGGTATACACGACCAAGTGGCAGAATATTGTAGGTCATGTGCACAATGCCAAAAGGTAAGACCTGTACTTAAAAAAGATAAAGTACCCCTACAGCCGTTGCCTCTAGTGGAAACCCCATTCACTCGGATTGCAATGGATATAGTGGGTCCTCTGCCTAAAAGTACCAAGGGAAACCGTTTTATTTTAGTCATTTGTGATTATTTTTCAAAATACCCTGAGGCAATACCTATGCAGACGGTTACAGCAGAGAAAGTGTCAGATGAATTGATTAAAGTATTCTCCAGAATGGGTATACCTAAAGAAATACGAACTGATAGAGGTAGCAATTTTTGTTCTCAACTTTTACAGCGTCTTTATCAGGCTTTAGGAGTACACTCTATATTTACGTCTCCATATCATCCCCAATGTGACGGGCTGGTAGAACGTTTTAACAAAACTCTCAAGCAGATGTTAAAAAAATTTGTCTCTGATGAAGGTAAATATTGGGATAAAGACCTCCCATACTTAATGTTTGCCTATCGTGAAGTCCCTCAAGCCTCAACGGGATTTTCTCCCTTTGAGCTTCTTTTTGGGAAGAATCCAAGAGGAGTATTAGATATAATTAAAGAAAATTGGGAAGGGTCTAAAGCAGATACAATCCCAGTCTCCACATTGGAATATGTCTCTGCATTGCGTCAAAGATTAACGAAATATGCTAGAGTGGCTCAACAGGTTAATAAAGAACATCAACGAACCCAGAAACAGTATTATGATCAGGGAGTAGGGACCAAAACATTTCAACCAGGTGACAGGGTCTTATTGTTATTACCCTGTACAGAGAATAAACTACTAATGAAGTGGCAAGGACCTTATAGTGTTCATAGACAAGTAGGTCCGGTGAATTATGAGATCATCTGTCCTGACAAAAAGCAACAATTGAAAATATATCATGCAAATTTATTGAAATTATGGCATGAAAGAAGTACTCCAACCCTTTTTGTATACTCTGACATAACTAAAAGCGAGTTAGACCTCGCTTATGATCGTCTGGAAAGGCAAGACAATAGCAAGGACATAATTGTTAATGATAAATTGAATGATGAACAAAAGCAAGACATAAAGAACTTAATACTTCATTTCCAAGCAACATTTACGACAGCCCCTGGGATAGTGGAAGGAATTGAGCATCATATAGAAATAACCGATACTACACCCATCAGACATAAACCCTACAGAATACCCGAAAGTCTAAGAGAGGAGGTAATTAAGGAATTAGTAAAAATGCAGAAATTGGGGGTCATTATTCCTTCTAAAAGCCCATGGAGCTTCCCTATGGTTGTTGTAAACAAAAAAGAAGGTGGAATAAGAGTGTGTCTGGATTTTCGTAAATTGAATAATATATCTAGATTCGATGGGTACCCCATGCCCAGAATCGATGATATTATAGACAGGTTAGGCAATGCCCAATATATAAGTACACTAGATCTTTCCAAGGGATACTGGCAAATACCCCTTGATGCTGAATCTCAGGATAAAACAGCATTTAGTACCCCAGTTGGATTATTTCAATTCACTAAAATGCCATTTGGGCTACACGGAGCCCCAGCAACATTTCAGAGATGTATGGACAGATTATTGCAGCCACATATAGAGTATAGCGCCGCATATTTAGATGATGTAATTATTTTTAGTACATCCTGGGAGAATCATGTAAAACATTTACAAGATGTTTTGTCAGTAATAGCTAATGCAGGACTAACTATAAACCCAAGTAAATGTTCAATAGGTATGCAAGAAACCAGATATCTAGGTTTTATAATAGGACAAGGGGAAGTAAAACCTGAAAAAGACAAAATTGAGGCGATTGCTAAAAGTCCACAGCCACAAACAAAGAAACAAGTCCGGTCATTTTTAGGATTAGCCAGTTATCGTCGTTTTATAGCTAATTTTGCAGATATTGCTAGTCCTTTAATAGATCTGACTAAAAAGAATAGACCCGAAAAGGTCCATTGGAATGAACAATGTGAAAAAGCCTTTAGTACACTAAAGGCCAAACTTTGTTCATATCCGATATTATATAGTCCTAATTTTCGAAAACCATTTATAGTACAAACTGATGCCTCTAATAATGGGATTGGGGCCGTCCTCTCACAAATGTATGGGGAAGAAGAACATCCAGTTATGTTCATGAGTAGAAAGTTACATCTCAGAGAAACTAAATATTCAACGATAGAGAAAGAATGCCTAGCTATTCATTGGGCAATAAATGCCTTAAAATTCTATTTGTGGGGCAGACCATTCTTAATTTTAACAGATCATAACCCCCTGTGTTGGCTAAACACGATGAAGGATAAAAAACCCCGCATTATGCGGTGGTATTTAGCCCTCCAACCGTATAAATTTGAGATCCAACACAGATCAGGAAAAATGCATGCTAATGCTGATTATTTGTCCGGTTATGGAGCTGAAAAGAATACTGTACCAGACTCCGGAGTAAATGAAAATAATGTATAATATTCCTTACTGATTTGGAATAATGAAGGAACTATTTGTTTTGGGAATCCGGAGTGGAGCTTTGGGAGTGGGTGGGCTGAAGCTCCATCTCCTAAGGGAGATCTGGCATGTTTATCCATTTAAGGAAACCTATAGGAAATGTTTGGTAAAAGTTTGGTTTCCTCTTAAAGGGGGAGGAATGTAAAGGACAAGCCTTAAATATATCAGATCACAAAAAGATTTTTTTTTCTCTCTGCTCTGTGTTACCCTCAATTTCCTTTTCTTTCCTAATTCAAAAGAAAGTCTGTTGCAATAGCACCCTATCTTTGACTATCCCTTTCTGCTCCTAACAAGTCTTTGGTTCTACATACAGGCTAGCCACCTGTATGAATATTGTATCTCATAGTTCTTGTTTTGTCTTCTCTTCCGTGATTCTGGTATTACAGGTTTGGACCCCCCCCCCCGAGGATATGTAAATTAATGGTGGAACAATAAAAAAATTAAAAACAGAATATTAATTGAATTCGGATATTTATCCGTTAGAATCGGCAGTTGCCATTCAAAATAAGGTCAGCTGAATTTTAATACAAAGCCCGAGTTTATGGGCTTCCCTTTAACAACATTCGGTGCTTCGGCTTGTTCGCTCAGAGTAAATCACTATATGTGTACAAAAAAGCCATACACTATTGTTGTTTGTATATGCTTCACAGTCTCTAAATGTTTCCAATATTCTGTCCTGTGCTTAATAAATACTCCATAAATAATTACATTAACTGTGCAGGCACTTAGGCAGAATCGGGAGCACTCCTTGTCAACAGACTGTTTAGTTCGTTCTTACCTTATTGAAGGGGATACATCCCAAATATTTAACAAAGAATATTCCTATTTTGAAACTAATTTTATTTTTAGTAAAAGCGTTTTAGTTGCTTTAAACCTTCCACGACCGGCGTACGCTAAGCGCTAGTTTTAAATTCCTTCACGAAGCGCATGATCGTGAAGGTAATTTTGTCCGTAAATTGTACAGCAAAAGGTTTCCTTCTAAAAGGAAGTGGGCTGCAGTCTACAGACCTTCCGAAGTCGCTCCAATACGTTTTCATTTATTTTTAAGTAGTTGGAAAAAAACGAAGGAAGCTCTGGTTTATCCATACCTTGGGATGTGTCCTGCTTCTTGTACAGCCCCTGTCTAGGAGCTGGCCGGCCATTTTTCGAATGTATTTATAGAGTCATAAAAGGGGAGGCGCTTCCCAAGAATTAATACATTGTTATAATGCGGAATCTCTAAGAAAGTGAGATTTAAAGAGATATGAGGATCATTTAATCCATGTAAAGGTATAATGCTGTGTCCAAAATAATGAAATGGGTGGTAAATAGTAAGGTATACTTTGATAAAAGATACAGGGGTGGGGCTTAATAGTCACCTGACCCCTGTCCTGTATATATACAGAGAATCTACCTTAAAGAGGCAGATAGTCTGTGAGGTTCAGACCAGTGCTGAACTCCAAGAGGGAACTACACTAGCTTATTCTAGTGTTGTTATTTTTTTTTTTTTGGTTCATTTAGTTTTGTTCTTTTTGCTAACAAGTTCGTTTGTACAATTAATTTTGTTAATAAATTTGATTTCTGGATCTTCAACAAAGTTGAGCAAGCGTCCTCCTTGTTATTCCACACCTCACAGGCAGGCTGGCTTACTTTGTCCAGGACTGGAAGTCTTTGACATCAGACAAGTGGGTCCTGGAAGTAGAAAGCCAGGGACTGGTTCTCAGCTCCAAAAAATTTCCCAAGATGAGAACCAGATCCTTTCCACCTGCAAATCCATCAGAGACCCTTGCCCTAGAGGCAGAGGTTTCTTCCCTTCTGGCCCTCAGAGCCATAGAAAGGGTTCCTACCCTACACAGGGGCAAAGGATTGTACTCCAGGTACTTCCTAACCCCCAAAAAGACAGGAGAATGGCGGCCCATCCTGGATCTAAGATATCTGAACAAGCACCTTTTAAAACCAAAATTCAAAATGGTGACTCTGGGAATAATTCTGCCCTCTCTAAGGCCAGGGGACTGGCTAGCCTCCCTGGACCTCAAAGATGCCTATTTTCAGATTCCCATCAGGTGCTCCCACAGAAAGTACCTCAGGTTCGAGTTGCCCTCAAGCCACTATCAATTCAGAGCAATGCCCTTTGGCCTAACATCAGCCCCAAGGGTGTTCACAAAGTGCCTGGCAGTAGTGGTTGCTTTCCTAAGGAGAAAAAAGATCTCCATCTTTCCATACTTGGACGACTGGCTCATAGTGGGTCCGTCTCCAGATCAAGTCAAGTCACATCTGCAAATAACTCAGCAACTGCTCACTTCCTTAGGATTCCTCCTCCACCTTCCAAAGTCAGTTCTCGAGCCAATACAGCGCCTCACCTTTATAGAGGCAGAGCTGGATACAGTAAGGGCAAAAGCCTTCCTTCCCCTGGACAGAGCAAGGACCCTTATAGAACTGGCCTCTTCATTCACGCTTCAGGTGTCTCGACCAGCAAGGCATCTCCTGCGGCTCCTGGGCCACATGGCAGCCTCTACAGCAGTGGTCCAGGGGGCAAGATTCCAGATGAGGGACATTCAGTTCCACTTAAGTGCCTTCTGGTCCCAAAGAAAGGATTCCTTTACCAAACTAGTCCCAGTGACTTGAACCCTGATCCAGACTTTGCAATGGTGGCAGGATCAGGACAATTTGAGACAGGGAGTTCCTTTTGTCACTCAGTCTCATTCAGTGATACTCACCACAGATGCCTCCCTGCTGGGCTGGGGAGCCCACTTGGGGGATCTTACCACCCAAGGGCTGTGGTCACCTCAAGAATCTCTGCTTCACATCAGTCTCTTGGAACTCAGAGCAGTGTTTCTGGCACTGCAAGCCTTTTCAAAATCTGTACAGAACAAGGTGGTCCAGATCAGAACAGACAATACCACCACAATGTGGTACATCAACAAGGAAGGAGGCACTCGGTCTACAGCCTTGTGCACAGAAGCAATGAAGTTGTGGTCTCTGGCCTATTCCCTGCAAACCTCTCTGATAGCAGTTTACCTCCCAGGGAAGGACAATGTCCTAACAGATGCTCTCAGCAGGATATCCCAGGCCATCACGAATGGACCCTAGATCCTCTAGTTTGGAAGTGATTTTCTCGAGATGGGGCACTCCACAGATGGATCTTTTTTGCAGCCCCAGACAATCACCAACTTCCTCTCTTTTGTTGCAGACCCCCAGTCTTGGGCTCAGTCCCCCTGGATGCTCTGGTTCTGAATTGGGAGGGGAAGTTCCTGTATGCTTTTCCCCCCCTTCCCCCTCCTGTTCAAAGTGTTAGTCAAGATCAGGTCTCAACCATGCAAAGTGATTCTGATTGCTCCAGACTGGGCCAGACAGCCCTGGTACTCACTGTTGCTGTCCTTATCAGTCCACCTTCCCCTGTCTCTTCCCAGGAATTACAACCTGTTGACATCCTCTCAGGGGAGGATTTGGTATCCAAACCTCAAATCTCTCAATCTCAAGGCATGGCTCTTGAAGAGTTAGAGTTTGCTGATCTACACCTTTCTCAAGGGGGTTCTGGATATCCTTAAAGCTTCTCGGAAGTCTTCCACCAGAAAGACTTACAACTCCAAATGGAAAAGGTTCACTATTTGGTGCTCTAATAAGCATATTTCTCCAGAATCTGCTGGGTTGCCTACAGTCCTGGACTATATGGTTCATCTTAATGGCTTGGGACTTAGGCCAGCTACACTTAAAGTGCATCTGGCAGCTGTTTCTGCCTTCTTGTCAGTAGGCAAGCCCTCTTCTCTGTCAGCCCATCCTGTGTTTTGTAAGTTCTTCAAGGGATTGCTGCATACCAGTCCCCTTTAGGGACCCTGCTCCTGCTTGGGACCTTAATGTTTGCATTGCTCAGCTTATGCAACCACCCTTTGAGCCTTTGTCCTCTGCAGAGCTTCATTACTTCTAACTTGGAAAACTGTGTTTTTGGTAGCCATTACCTCTGCCAGGCATATCAGTGAATTGCAAGCCCTGTCAGTGGAGCCTGATTTCATCTCTTTCCATAGAGATAAAGTGGTCCTAAGAACTAACAGGTAGTTTTGCCTAAGGTGGTTTCAGATTTCCACCTTAATCAGTCTTTGTCTCTCCCTGTTTTCTTCACTGACCATTCCTCCTCTGGAGAGAGGAGGCTGCACAGCTTGGATGTTAAAAGGGCCCTCAGCTACTACATAGAGTGCACCAGGGGTCACAGGTTTGAGTCCCTCCAGTTGTTCCTCACATATGGAGAGGTCGGTAAGGGCAAACCTGCCGCTAAAATATCTGTTGCCAGGTGGATTGTCTCTTGTATACAGTTCTGCTATGAAAACTGGGTAGAACCCCACCCTCAGGCCTGAGGGCTCACTCTACTAGAGGTACAGCTGCTTCCCTGGCTGCTGCCAGGGATCTTCCTATCTTAGAAATTTATCAAGCAGCCACCTGGAAAACAGTCCATACATTCACCAAGCATTACTCTTTGGATATCCAGGCTAGGAGTGATGCTCGGTTTGGCACAGCAGTACTTCAGAGCCTATTCCCAAAGTAGGTTCTGTCCCTCCTCCATGGAGGTACTGCTTGGTAGTCTGCAATAGTCAGAATACAGCAAGACTTCATGTTGTTTGAAGAAAAAATTACTCACGTTGTTTCTTCTAATGGAGTCTTGCTGTATTCTGACCTTCCCCCCTGCCTCCCCTCTCAGAACCTGGATGTTGGGATGTGGGTGGGCAGAAGCAGTGTTGGCACCCTAGAGGTGCCCCTTTTTCACCCTCCTTTATTTTGGGTTGTGTGTTGCATTTTGCTTTTTGGGTTTCCTGACTTGAGTCTTTGCTTTGAAACCAAAAAACCCTTTTTTAATAAATTTAGTTGCCAGTTGGCTAGTGTGAGTTTTACAGTTTCCACACAGAACTTCTAGTGAGTATTGCTCGTAAAGATCTGATGGTTGGAGTTTAAACAACAGCAGACAGAGGCTTCAACCGAGCTCGCGCTGAACGTTCCTTGCTGGCCATGGAAAGTTAACTCTTTGTTCTCCGGGGCAGTTGAAAGGCAGGACCTAACTGCAATAGTCAGAATACAGCAAGACTCCATTAGAAGAAACAACATTACTAAGGTGAGTAATTTTTTCTTTCGGAAGATTTATTAAGTGGAGAACTGCTGGCTGTGGGATTCCAGGACTTTTTAGTGGCTGATGTGAACTATCCATTCCTCATCTTGGACTGGCAGTGAGAGAGCCTAGTTTTGTGGTTAAATGCTGTAAGAACGGTTTTCTTTAATGTGGCAGTGAGAGGGCTACATTTGTGGACACATTTTGGTGGTTAGGGGGCGGTGAGAGTCCCCCTGCCAATTTCAAACTTCTTTTCAGAGCCATAGTGTGACTCTGTGGACACTGCTTAACTCAGTAGCTTCGAATGGGACAGTTTGATGCTGGATATTAATCTGCAGCAAAGTTAACTCACTATTGCTGTTTTAGCCATAATATTTTCTCTGGTTATGCTCACTGTATTTTCTGTGAAGTCGGTAGTTAAGTCTTATTAATTTTAGTAGTTGGTGGTGGATCAGTCTGTGTTGTCTGGGTATTTAAGGATATTTTTAAATGTGTGGATGTGGGAGTGATTGATTGATTGGGCTGAGTGATTGATTATTTTTAGGAGCTGCTAGGTGAGAGAATTTTGCAGGATGTGTTGGCAGAGGGCTTTGACGGGCAGGTACTACTCTCCTGCTAAGCTCTGGGTCCTCCGCCCCTTTGATTGCCCCACAGTACCAGCTGAGGTTTATAGGTGCTGTCGCACCTTGGGGATTGCGAGGGGGGGGGGCCTGGCGGGGGAGTGGAACGGGGGGGGTGAATTGGGGTTGTGGGGTCAAGGAGAGGACCTGGGGTGAAATGGGCTCAGGAAAGGGGTCTCCCCCTGCTTGATGCCCATACCCAAGGGTTCCACTTCTCTGGTGGGCAGGTAGCTCAGTCAGCCTTGACTACTCATCCAATCTGGGCAGTGTTATGCAATGCCAGGTCTAGTCAAAACAAGACAGCAGTAATTGCTGATCTTGCTGGGTTATCCTACCTGGCTTGCATCACCAAGACCTGGCTGGATGAGAATGCTGGTCCCATTCTGGAATCACTGTTCCGGCTGGGTACTCGGTGATACACCGCCCAAGGTTGGATCGTAGGGGCAGGGGGATAGCCATCTGTTTTAAGACAGAACTGGGCCTTGTAGATGTGTCAGTTGGGGTCACTAGATCCTTCGAATGTATTGTGGGCACAGGTATGGGTTGTAGGATACTTCTCATCTACCATCCACCCAGGAGTGAGAAGAAGTTCCTACAGGGAGTCACGGACTTCATCGCCGAGGTGGTACTGGAGGTCCCCAGGTGGTTGGTGCTGGGGGATTTCAATGCCTGGGTTGATGATGTGCTCTCGCAGTTTGGACAAGACTTCTCCAACTGATGGTTTAGTTGGGACTCACACAGGTGATTACCTCTGCGACCCACATACAGGGTCATTCATTGGACCTAGTGTCTCTGCTGGGGATGGAGATCTCTGACGTGGTGGTGGAACCCGTCAGATGGTCTGATCACCACACTATAGGGTTCAGTCTTGTGCCCCACCCCCCAATAGACCTGCCCTATGGAGATGGTCAGGTACCGCCCTTTACAGGGAGTGACCCCAGATGGTCTGAGGGCAGTTCTGGACCTATCAGGCAGCTCGAATGTTAGCATGGATCCAAAGAGTCTGCTATGAGTGTATGACAAGATGGTGGGAGAGGCCCTGGATGCCATTGCTTCAATCCACGTTCACCCACTCACCCTTCACCCTCGGTCCCCATGGTTCGATGGGACCTTGAGGGAGCTGAGGAGAGTGGGAAGAAGGTTGGAGCGTTGCTGGCGGAAATCGAGCCTGAATGATGACAAACTTAGACTGATGTCCCATTATAAAGAATATCAATCTGCGGTCTCCCATAAGTTGGCAGAGTTCCTGTCCGGGGAGATTGCAACTGTGCGAAATCAACTGGCTCAGCTCTTCTGTACTGTGAACAGGCTGTGCAATCCAGCCTGTCTCCAGAATCTGAGAGCCTTTTCACAGGAGGTGTGTGGAGTTTGCTCAATTTTTCACGGATAAGGTTGTCACCATCAGATCGGAGATCCACGTGGCTAACTCAGATGAGCAGAGCAGAGATCGGTGTGGGATCGCTAGCACCCAGTTGGTCTGGTCGGACTTTACCCAGTTGGTGATCGATGATGTCGTTAAGATAGTCCAGGACTTGCGACTGACTTACTGTAGTTTAGATCCAGGTCCGTCGTGCCCCCTAGTGGGGTGCATGGAGGCAGTAGGACCGGTCCTTTCTGAGATATTTAGGTGTTCATTAGAAACCAGAGTGTTTCCGGACACCCTGAAGGAGGTGGTGGTTAACCCCCTCCTGAAAAAACCTTCTCTGGACCCTGACTGTCTCACAAACTACAGGCCTATCTCTAACCTGCCTTTTGTAGGTAAGGTTATCAAGAAGGCAGTCACATTGCAGCTCAAGGAATATCTGACCAACCACGACATCTACGATCCTCTCTAGTCCAGTTTCAGGAAGAGGCATAGTACCAAGACTGCATTGGTCAGGGTACTTAATGAGCTTCTGATAGCGAAGGATTGGAGAAGCCGTTCCATCTTGGTCCTCCTTGATCTCTCTGCAGCATTTGACACTGTGGACCATGGGATGTTGCTAAAGTGTCTGTGGCTTTTCTGCAGGCTGGCTGGTACAGTCCTCGGGTGGTTCCACTCGTTCCTTACTAGCAGAATACAAAGAGAGTGGAGTCTGGGGTGTTTTCCTCGGCCCCACTTCCCCTGCCGTGTGGGGCGCCGCAGGGCTCTGTGCTTTCCCCCATGTTGTTCATGGTGTATATGCTGCCACTGGGAGACATTATCAGGTGGTATGGGTTGAGTTTTCACTGTTATGCAGAGGATACTCAACTGTACATGTCCTTTGTGCTCGGGCAAAGTGATGATGTTTTGGTGTTTAACAACTGCCTCTCTGAGATCCAGGATTGGATGAGTGCCAGCTGGCCTAGGCTGAATCTTGATAAGACTGATGTGTTGGTTGTGGACCCAGGTCGCTGGGTGTTGGGGCTATCGGCTAGGCAGCCATCTGGGATCTGGCTGGGGGGCAACCAGCTGATGACCTCTGACTGGGTGTGAAATCAGGGCGTCATGCTCGATAGCCGGCTGACACTTAAGGCTCAGGTGTCGGCCGTTGTGAAGACCTCATTTTATTATCTGAGGAATGTCACCCAAATACAGCATCTAGTACCGCCTGATGATCTTCCAACATTGATCCACGCCTTGGTGACCTCACACGTTGGTTACTGCAATGCCCAATACCTATGGCTACTGGTGGTGGACCTCTGCCGCTTGCAGCTAGTGCAGAATGCGTCTGCCAGGTTGTTGACAGGTTTACGAAGATTTTGCTATGTCACACCTGTGCTCCACACTCTGCACTGGCTGCCGGTGCTGCGGAGGATCACCTTCAAGGTCAGATTACTGACCTATAAGGCCCTATGTGGACAAGGACTGTGGTACCTGCAAGAGCTCCTTTGTCCCTATCGCCCCCTTCGTCCTGCCCACTCCACTGATGAGGGATTGCTAGAGATTCCCAGGGTCTGTCTGACAACCTCGGGGACTAGATTGTTTGCTTTTGCTGCTCCGACTTTGTGGAATTCTCTACCTCATCAGATAAGGGAGTGCCCATCCATTGAGGCCTTCAAATTGGCCTTGAAAACCTATTTATTCCAACTTGTTTTTGCTGATAACAAAAATCCTGCTCTTGATTATTTTTAGAATTGTGGTTCTGTTTTAACCCTTGCAGGGCCATGGACTGAAATATCAGTCCAAAATTCCTATATGTTTTAATTCTGTCGGCAGCTTAAAGGTTAAATTGTTTTTATTGTGTTATGTAAAACATTATGATCTACTCTAGAATAGTGTTCCATAAATAAAGTCTGACTGACTGACTTGTAACCCACTGGATTAAAGAGGGAGTCTGACCAATATTTATAGCATCAGTAAATTCAGAATTTGGATCAGCATATCCACAGTCAGCTGCTTGCCAAAAATGAGATCTCTTAAGTTACTTTGTTTAAAAGTTACAAGTCATTTTGTAACCCTAAATTTACTGCCTGTTCAAAAAAGCCAGTTTCGGTAAAGAGCTACTGATGATATCACAACCAGAACTCACAGCCTAATCCTTCTTGCAAACTACCTTACAATAATTATTTCTCCCACATTACATAAAACTGCAGTGGTGTTAAACCTTTGGAAAAGAAAGCTGACAATGCTTGAGTCAGGGCATGCATTTTCATAATGTACAGATGCAAGATACAGTATTTAAAAATGTGACGGGGGTTGGAATACAGCGGCAAACGTGGCTTTAAAATGGCACAAATATGTGCAATTTTTATAATAGTGCAGGGGTGAGATTTTGAAATGTCACCAGACTGCAACTGTGGCATGCAGCAATGACACAATCTCAGAAAGTAGGTGGGACACAGTTTCGGAAAGTGTCAGGGATGCTAAAATTCTTAATATGGAGGTGTCATATAGTTTTAGAGTATAGCAGAGATACACTGTTTTGAAATCCGGGAGACACATAGTTGTGGAAGGTGGTAGGGATATGTAATTTCATAATGCGTCTTGGATGGATTAATTTGACGTGTGGTGTAGTGATGCAAAATTTCAAAACGTGGTCGGTATGCTTGATTTCAGATTGTGGTGGCAACATTCAATTTCAGAATGCAGCGTGGACATGAAATCTCAAAGTGGCAGTGATGCAGTTTCAGAATCTGGTAGCCACATGGAATTTCAGAATGAGGCAGGGCTGCATCATTTTATAATTTAACTTGAGCATGCAATTTTTGAATGTGGCAGTGACACTCATCTTTAGAATGTGGTGGGTATGCGCAGTTTCAAAATATGATGGGAATGCACATTTTCAGAATGTGTCAATGACAGGCAATACTGGCACATGGACGTTCACACAATTTTAGAATATGGCAGGCAGGTACAATTTTGGAATATGGCACTTGCACTCAGTTTCAGAATGTGGCTCTGTGAACCTCTAGCAACCCTGAATGTGGCATACTTGAACACTGCACCGACTTGGAATGTGCGGATACATATTGGTCAATACCAGCAGGAACATTTGCCAGAACTAGACACATGGTGGATTCCCTGCAGGGGGAGGGACTCAGACAGCTGGTACAACAACCCACAAGAGACGGGGCTATCCTAAATCTAGTACTGACTAACAGGGAAAGGATCACAGATTTCCAGGTAGAAGGTCACCTGGGGGCCAGGGACCATCACATGGTATGGTTCAGTTTGGCCACTAGAACTAAATCCTCCCATTCCAAGGCAAAACTATGGGACTTCAGAGGAGCTGACTTTGATAAGATGGCCAACAGAGCTAAGCTAGCCCTGGCAAAAAGAAATACAGGTGAGGGGGTACAGGCAAAGTGGGCAGGCATTAAAGATGCAATACTTGAAGCAACATCCCATTGTGTTAGAGAGAAAAGGAAGTGCAAAAGAAGAAGGAAACTACTTTGATTCTCAAAAACAGCAGAAAAGGTCAGAGCCAAAAGGCTGGCCTTCAGGAAATATAAGGGAATGCAGCAGGATGAAGATAGGGAGGCATACCAAACTTCCCTAAGGGAAGCAGGGAAGGCAGTAAGGCAGGCAAAGGCCCAAACCGAGAAAACACTAGCACAAACAGTAAAAGAAGGTGACAAGACTTTCTATAGATACATTAGTGAAAGGAGAAAAGCCCAGAGGCGGTATTGCTAAGATCAAAGGGGATAAGGGGGCATGTGAGGAGGAGGAGGAGGAGGCCCATGTAAAAGCATCTATCCTAAATAGATACTTCTGCTAAGTATTTACTGAAGAGAAGGTATGGCAGGGCCCACAACTCAGCACCATGGACACAGGGGGCAGAAAGGTGTGCACTAGTCCATTCACAAAAGAAAGGGTCCTGCAAGAGCTCGCTAAACTCAGGGTGGGCAAGGCAATGGGACCTGATGGCATACATTCCAGGGTACTAAAGGAGCTAAGGGTGAAACTAGCAGAGCCATTATCAGAACTGTTTAGTGAGTCTCTGAGCACAAGAGAGGTCCCAGAAGACTGGAGAAGAGCTCATGTGATCCCGCTCCACAAGAGTGGTAGCAGGGAGGAGGCAGGGAACTACAGACCAGTCAGTCTTACCTCAGTAGTGGACACGATTATGGAGGCACTCCTTAAGGAAATGATAGTGCAACACCTGGAATCCATAGGAGCACAGGATCCAAGACAGCATGGGTTTACCAAAGGAAGGTCCTGTCAAACTAATCTCATAGATTTCTTTCACTGGGTAACCAGAGTGATGGACCAAGGGAGAGCTGTTGATGTCACCTAACTTGACTTCAGCAAAGCTTTCGATACTGTTCCACATAGAAGATTGATTAATAAACTTAGTAGGCTCAGGGTGGGTCAGAAGTTGGTCAACTTGGTGGCAAACTGGTTGATGGGCAGAAAACCGAGTGGTGGTAAATGGTATACAGTCAGAAGAGATGCAAGTCACAAGTGGGGTTCCTCAGAGATCAGTCCTGGGGCCAGTCCTCTTCAGTATCTTCATCAGTGACATTGCAGATGGACTGGAGGGCAAGGTTTGTCTGTTTGCAGATGACACCAAGATCTACAACAGAGTAGATGATCCAGATGGGATGGGCAGAATGAGAAGAGATCTGGATAAACTAGCAAAATGGTTGGAAGAGTGGCAACTGGAGTTTAACGCAAAGAAGTGCAAGATCATGCACATATTGAAGAGAAACCCTGAAGTCACCTATAGGCTGGGAAGGGAGTTGCTGGCAGTCACAAGGGAAGAAAGAGACTTCGGTGTCATCATCACCGATGACCTTAAATCATTCAAGCAGACCACTAAAGCAGTAGGTAAGGCTAGAGGGATGTTGGGGTGTATTAGTAGGGGTATCACCAGTCGGAAGAGGGAGGTAATAATCCCTCTTTACAGGACACTGTTTCGGCCCCATCTGGAGTACTGCATGTAGTACTGGAGGCCACACCTTCACAAGGACATTAACCAAATTGAGGCATTCCAGAGAAGGGCAACCAAAGTGGTGCAGGGACTGCATCAGAAAACATATGAGGACAGATTACCGGAGCTCAATATGTATACCCTAGTGCAAAGGAGGGAGACAAGTGATATGATCTAAACAGTTAAACAGCTTAAGGGAGTTAACAAGGTAAAAGAGTCTAACATGTTTCAATATAAGAAAAATAGCAGGACAAGAGGACACAGCATGAGATTAGAGGGAGGCCGATTAAGGGGTAATGTGAGGAAATTCTTTTTCACAGAAAGGGTGGTGGATGCATGGAACGGCCTACCCCAGGAAGTGGTGGATATGAATACAGTGCAGGGCTTCAAACAGGCATGGGATAGGCATAAGGAAGCAATACAGATGAGTATGAATAGATAGGCCATTGACAGAGCAAAGGCCAATGGCACATTCATAAGGCAGAAAAAGAAATGAGCAGACTGGATGGACCTTGCGGTCCTTATCTGCCGTCAACTTCTATGTTTCTGTGTGGCGGTACTACATGACTTCGGAATGTGGTGGTGCCACGCGACGTCAGAATATGGCAGTGCTGCACAGTTTTGGAATGCAGCAATGTTGCTCAGTTTCAGAATGTGGCGGTGATGTGCAGTTTCAGAATGTGGCAATGACACTGTCCCTGTTAGTGAGTACTAGGTCCAGTATTGCCCGATCATGAGTGGGTTCACTGACTGTTTGCCTGAGGAATGCCCCCAGCAGCAGCTGGAGCTGCTGCTGGAAGGTTCCAGTCTACATCTGGCAGGTTGAAGTCCCCCACCAGCAGCACCTCCTCTTTTCTACCATCTTGCCAATGGCTTCTACTAGTACCTTATCTATTTCCTTTGGATGTCAGGTTGACTGGCCTGGCCTGTAATTGCTAGCCTCCACCCTGCTGAGGGAATTCAAGTGGACATGGGACAGGCATTGTGGGATGCTCAAGTGGACAGCTAAGTAGGGAGGGTAGGAAAACAAGGGCAGACTTGGTGGATCATAAGGTCTCCATCTGCTGACAACTTCTTTGTTTCTGTGTTTCCTCCCTCTGTGCTGGAGGTCAGTAAATCACTCCAGTGCGAATAGTGGCTCCAGTCCCCATCTCCAGGGAGACCCACAGTACCTCTGCCTCCCCCTGTATTTCCTGTATCTCTGTGGCTTTTATGCTTTCCTTCACATATAGCACTATACCTCCTCCTTTCCTTTCCTCCTAGTGCTTCCTGAACAGAGTATAGCCCAGTATGGCCATGTCTTGGTAATGGTTTTCAGTGCACCATGACTCAGTAATGGCCACAGTATCCAGGTCGGCCTCTACCATGATGGCGCCTAGGTTCAGAATCTTATTTCCTAGATGTGGCAAACCATATTTTGATTTCACTCTGCTTGCTGCCCCCCCTTTTTTTCCTTCTTGCCTTCCTTCCTTCCCAACTTTCTTTTTAAAGCTCCTGTTCCTTTCCCCCATATATCTACCACCCTGCTTTCTTTACTAATTTGCACTTGGGGGGGATTCCTCTCCTTTTGGGTACTCCTCACTCTCTACTTCAGCCTGTGGGGGTAGGCAGTTTCTGACTTCCCAGTTCTTTCTGCCCCCCCCCCCCCGGCTAGTTTAAATGTTCATCAAAGTAGCATTTAAACCGTCCACTGAGGACTCAGGTTCCCCTCCTGGATGGATGCAGGCCATCACCCCTGTATAGATCCCCAGTCTCCAACATAGCTGAACCCTTCCTCTCTTCACCATTCCTTCAGCCATGAGTTGACGCTTCTGGTGAGGCTTTCCCTCTCCTGTCCCTGTCTGAAGGTTTACTTGGCAGCAGTGTCAACTCATGCTTCAGCTGGTAAGGACAGGTCAGTGGCCTCACAGCTCAATTTCAGAAGGTTCTTTGAAGGCCTTAATCACCTGTACCCTCCAGTAGGTGATCTTGTCCCTCCGTGGGACTTGAATTTGTGCATTGACCAGCTGATGGGGGCTTCTTTTGAGCCTGTGTGTGACAGGATTGGGTAAGACTCTGTCCCATGTGTTATGCAGAAAGAGTTACAAGCAAGGATTTAGTCTGTCCTTTTATTTATTTATTGAAATGTTTCACAAGGAAAGGTACACTGAGCAAGCAAGTTGCTCGTCTCACGGCATGTCCCTGGGGAAGGTGTAGTTGGGATTATACTGAATCAATGCAACTTCCAAAAACATGCAGAGTCACACAGTAGTAACATTAGCCATAATACAATGCAAGTAGGCATAACAGCATCAGGTCACAACTAGTATGAATAACAGGAACGCATATAGAATACTAGAAGGTTTGGAGTTACCACATGTAAACATATGCCCAAGTGGGTTAGATGGCATTGAGGTGCCACTCCTATTCTGTCACTTATGTGTCTCTTGCCTTTCTGATTGCACAGTCATATTTTCCTTATGGCATCTAGGAATTGGCCACTCAGATGGTACCACAATATCCCAGTATTTTCTCCCTTCCTTCATTTGTTGTTTCTATTCCTTCTTTATTCCCTTGCTTCTCTGTGGTTAAAAAAAAATATTTGCAACTTTTTATGTGAAACTGAGATCCCTTGGTTTGCAAATATGTGTATCTATACTGTTGAAATGAATGCAGAAAGCTATTTGGGTTTATCTGGAACATATGGGGTTAACCTTGAGGTGCATTTTGACCTCCACAAACTTGTTTGCAGAATTATCAGGAAGAAATCAGCCCTGGGACAGGATAACTTTATTGATTGCACCTGTTAAGAAGACTAATGTACTCTTCCGGCTGCTCACAGGAAAGAAATGGACAGTTTTAATACATTTTGTGGAACACAGGTGGTGTAATTTACAACAACAGGATGCAGAACTTAATTGCCAGGGTAAAATATCTTATTTTTTTTTTGTTTACTACTTTTGCAGCTACCAGCCGCCGGAACCTCAGCCAGGTCACGGACCCTCCCTCCCTCCCACCCACCTCCACAAGACACACCCCTCGATACCCCCTGGCTTACCCTCCAGGACGGGGTTGTGGCTGTAGGTGAGGCCAGGGACGTGCAATGCTGCCAGCGTCTGTCCTGCCCCTCGAGCATTATTCTGGTGCCGGTCGCAGTAGTACCCCTGGCCTCCTCCAGTGGTTCATCAAGCACCGATCACACCTCCCTGCCCCCAGAGAAGGAGAGCAGTTCTTGGGATGCTTGATCCTTCTCCCCCGCTGACCCTCCGGCGTCCGGGGTCCGTCTCTGGACCTGGGCCAAGGCCGCAAGTGGAAATCCAACTGCTGCGCCGACGGGTCAGAAAAACATCTTATAAAATAGGGCAGTCCTTTGTTAAGAGATAGAGCTGGAGATTTTAATGAGACTCACAGATGAAGGACTGCTGTTTATTTGAACTGCCTGTACCAAGGGCTATTCTGCACAGTTTCATTATTTTATTGTTGTTGATACTAAAACGCTACTTGCAACTTTTATAACTTCTCCTGATTTGCCAATGCTTCCGGACCTATCCCTCTGTGACTCTATGGCAACTACTTCTTTGAAGCATGTTACCTGAAAAGCGGTTTTCCTAGTGGCACTGACATCTGCCAGAATGATAAGTGAGCTGCAAGCCCACTGCACAGGTCTAACTATTATCATATTTTACAGGGACAAGGTAGTCCTAAGAACTAAAAGAAAATTCCTTCCTAAAGTAGTGTCTGGATTTCATCTGAATCAGTCAATTGCACTTCCAGATCTTACTTCGAGACAGAGCTCTTGCTGCAGGTAATGACCAATAGGACTATGCCGTCAGGCACTAGGACCCCATGGAAAACTTCTAGCTAGCAGTCCAAGGCGGGGGACTACCCTCGATGTCGGCTCCACCCATGATGTCAGCCACTGTAGCACCACCCCAGTTCTTTTCCCGCCATCGACCCAGCAGCTCGGCTCCATGGATGCCTCCTGTTTCCCTTCGGCCGCCATTTTTCCAGTTGCTCACGCAGTTCATTTCTCTCACGTAATCGAGCGCCTCTTTATGTCTGCCGCATCTACTACTACTACTACCCTGCGGCGCAAAGTGAAGTGTGTGTGCAGTAAACAAATCCAGCCTAAAGACGGCCATTCGGCCTGCCTATTCTGCCTAGGAGCAGAGCACAAATTGGACAATTGCCCGCACTGCCAAAGCTTCAGTAAGTGCACCCTCATCTGCTGCCTCAAGACTCTCAAAGCCCATCTACTGGAACAGCAAGTGGCCTCAATGAAGAAGTCGCACTCTGGGCACAGCTCCTTCTCGTCCTCCGCCCACAATGCCTCCCCCAAGGAGAAGAAGCATTCGGGGAAGCATCATAAGAAGGACAAGGACAGGTCCAGGTCAGACTTACGGTTCCATTCCCTGTTCAAGACTAAAGCATCAATCTCCGGCTGGAGGTAGGACTCTGCCCCCCCAGGTTGTTAGCCCTCCCGGGGGTTTCGATCACTAGGCCTCCCGCCTCTTCTCAGACATTAGGTGGGAGTTTGGGGCATGGGTCTTCTCAGGTCCCATCTGCAACTTCTTTGGCCATCAGACCCCACAAACACTCATTAGGGTCTAGGATCAGACCCCACAAACACTCATTAGGGTCTAGGGTCGAGGACTTAGCCTCTTCTTCTTCATTGTTGCCGGGGGTCTGTATGGGCTCTGTCAGAATTAAGGCCATGTCCTCAGGGTCATCAGCCAAGGCTGATGACTGCAACTGGTGCCAGGGTGCCGACCTTTCCAAGGCAACACCTGTGACTCCTGACCTGTCGTCCATCTTACCTGCAGATCGATGACAGCCTGTGTCTACTGCTGTCTCCTCCACTGTGGCATCGGATAAGGCATCCACCTCTCAGCTGACAGTGCTCCAAGGGCCAACATCAGAGGATCTGACGACATTTGACCTAATGTCCAGCCCTACAAAGCCTCTAACCACAGGGCCTGACGACCAGGCACCAGCCGACCCACAGACACCTGGCCACCTAGGAAGAGGATCAGGCGCCACTTGATCTGATCGACGATGGCCTGCAGATGCCACGTCTGCTGCCAGTCCCTTTGGGCCCAGTCAATGAGATGCCAGATCGTCCGTCCGTTTCAGTGGTTCCCTTGGCCGAGGTAGGTGCACTCTTCACAAGCTGGTGGAGTACCTTTAAGGGTGACGTCCTTCCAAAACTGGAACCTACAGGAGTGCCAGGGGCTGTCTCTCCACCGCAGCCGACACCTCCCCCTAGGTCTTCATTGCCCCCCTGACGCGTGCCTGCCTGACTCCAGGTCGCTCAGATCATGGCTTAGATGGACATAGGAGCCACAGATGCCATACCCAGGTTTTCCTCACACCAGAGGAGCAGGTCCAGGGACCATTGCTCCTGTGGACAGAGTAGATCAAGGGGATGGCACTCTCAGCATTATAGTAGATCCACTGATCGCTGCACTGTATTTTCAGGGGACGACAGTGGTTCCTCCTCTTCCTACAACTCCTCAGAGGATGACCTACCCCTGCCAATCACCAGATCCCAGGAAGGACTCACCGAGGTCATCTCCTGATGATCCCAACTTTTTGGAGGTGATGGGGCATATACAGTTCCTCAACCAAAGGGAAACTGAGGACTTGGACCCAGAGAGGAGATGCCTAGAAAAGATTTTGGGGTCCACTGACCCCAAACCGTTGGTCACCCCGGTAAAACCCTTTCAAGATATAACTAAGTTGGCTTGAAAACATCTGGCCATGACCAAGGTGGTGCCCAAAAAGGCCCGACTGCCTGTACAAAATCCCCAGGAACGAGCCACACCTAGGCGAGCAGCCAAAAGTGGACTCTGTGGTTCTAACAGTGGCCCATGGAAGGTCGCAGCAGTCCAGCCGTAGTTAGGGAGGAAGATGGCTTCCAACTACAGCGGACACACTGTAGACCACTTGAGGCAGTTGTGCCAGGACAGAGGAGTCCTGCACGAGGTGAGAGCCACCAAGCAGAACCTCGTGGATGCCCTAATGGCAGCAGATGCCCAGAGCATCAAGTCACAGACTGTGACTGTAAAGGACCAAACCTTGAGTATGGAGGGGCTAGCGACCAGTGCAGTGTCCAGATCCAGTGAGGATGAGAGCAGGGCCAGTGCCAGCGAAGGGCCACAGCAGCAGGGGAAGGTCACCAGCATTCTGGAGTCAGAAGCAGTCAGGCTGCAGACTGAGTTGCGCAGAATGGAGCTGGAGTTGCAGAGAGAAGAGAAGCAAGAGCAGCGAGCTGCAGACTGTGAGGAGTGTGAGCGCCAGAGGTGACATGAACTGGAGAAGCTACGACTCCAACCACCAGCACCAGAGCAGGTAAGTGGCTTGAGTTTAACTGGAACTACAGGACTGGGTTACAAATTGAATTCCAAATTGATAGCTGAATTTAAAGAGGGAGAGGATATGGATGCTTTTTTAAATTCCTTTGAAAAAGTTTGTATTCAGGCTAAAATTCCTAGAGGGTCCTGGAGCTTCCATCTTTCCCCACTGCTTACCGGGAAAGCTTGGATGCATTGGCTCAAATGGACAATGAGGACAGTAATTATTATAGCAAACTTAAAGCTGCACTTTAAAAAAAGTTTGATTTAACTGCAGAAGCCTACAGAGCTAAATTCCGTAAGCTCAGGAGAAGCCCTGACATGAGCTACGAGGAGCTAGTCATGAAACAACATCAGTGTTCAGAACGTTGGTGGGAGGGAGTTGAAGCAAACTCTGTGTATAAAATTGAAAATGCTATTTTGTTAGAACAGTTTTTTTGGGCATGCCCAGCAGAGCTGAAAACCTGGCTGGAGGACTGAGATCCCAAAATAGTACAAGAGGCTGCTAAATTCTCGGACCGATATGCCAAGAACAGACCTGCTCTGAGAGTGAATGGGACGGGCGTGGCAGCGCAGAAAGGGAAAAGCGCGCCTTCGGGGCAGCTAAAACCCTTACTGCCTCCACCGAAACCAGTTAGCCCCAGGTTTCAGAGAAAAGATTTCTCTGAGAAAAGAAACGAATGTTGGGTCTGTAAAGAAACTGGGCATATTGCCAGACAGTGTCCCAATAGGGCAAGCAATACGCAGAAAGGGGCTAGGAAAGAAGTGGGTTGTTTATGTGTCCCCGGAAGCATGCCTGTGAATATGAGGGAACATATGTACCCAGTCACGGTGAATGGTGTACAGACACTAGGGTTAAGGGACACAGGGGCATCGCTGACACTGGTAAAAGGGGATCTGGTAGAGCCTGGTCAGCTTATACCCAATAAATATGTCACTGTACAAGACTTCACTGGTGAGGAGAAAACTTGCCACTCGCTAGTGTTCTCCTAGACTGGGGTGAAACAGGAGGAACTGTGCAACAGGTGGCTGTAGCCAAAATGTTAGCAGTCGATGTCATCCTTGGCAGCAGTCTCAAACAGGGGATGGTGTGTGCAGTTACCCATAGCCAAGTGGCAAGGGAACATTGTAGTTCCCTGGATCCCACAGAAGCCACTGTGGAAACCACTGGGAGGCTGGTTCCCCAGCCTATGTCTCCTGATATGGAGACTAATGAAAAGGGGGGTAGAAATTTCCTCAATAGCAGTTAACCACACAGCTACGGAGGGTTACTCCGAAGAAGGAGGGGTGACCCATTGTCAGAGGGTTAGGGATGGCAGTGATCCTGAGTGCCCTGACGCTAGTGCTAGGGACCCTAGTTTAGAGACTGAAGGGGACCTGTCCCATGCCTTGGGAATGTGTAAGGAGTTTGCAGCTGCTCAGAAAAATGACCCTAGTCTAGAGAAGCTGAGGGCTTGGGCAGACTCTGACAGAGCACAGGGAGGTGATGTTAAACATAAGGTTTATTGGGAAACTGGACTGATGTATACTCAGACTGTGAAGACAGAGGGAGGGGTGATAGGCAGGGAGCTTGTCGTTCTCCAGGGGTATCATGAGCAGTTGCTCAAGATTGCACATGATATTCCCTTGTCTGGTCATCTGGGAATCGCACGCACTGTGCAGCGGTTGGCCCAGAATTTCTGTTTGCCCAACCTCACTTAGCAGGTGAAGGAGTATTGCAGGCCTCGTCACTAGTGCCAAGAAGTAGGGAAGGCAGGTAAGAAAACCCAAGCCGCCCTAATTCCATTGCCCATAGCGAAGGAGACATTCCAGAGGGTGGGAATGTATATTGTGGGGCCTTTAAATACCCCCAGCTCCTCCGGGAAGAGGTTCATCCTGACTGTGGTGGATTATGCCACCCAGTATCTAGAGGCAGTCTCCCTATCCTCACTGAGGACAGACAAAGTGGCAGATGCCTTACTTGGGATTTTCTCCCGTGTTGGGTTTCCGCAGGAGGTTATCACCGATCGAGGGGGTTCCTTCATGTCGGACCCAATGAAATGTTTGTGGGAGAAGTGTGGGGTGGTGCAGAGGCGCATGACACCTTATCACCCGCAAGCCAGTGGGCTAGTGGAAAGATTTAACGATACCCTGAAGTCAATGCTCCAAGCATTTGCTGAACAGCATGGGAGGGACAGGGAGAAATACCTTCTCCACCTGTTGTTTGCATACAGAGGGGTACCCTAAGAGTCAACAGGATTTTCCCCCTTCGAGCTCTTATGTGGATGCTGGGTACGTGGGCCCCTAGACTTGATCCGGGAGGACTGGGAAGGCAAGCACACCTCCCAGGGAACTCCCATAGTGGATTACATACTTAGGTTTATGGAAAGGCTGAAGGAGCTTATGGGCACAGCCCAGAGCAACCTGGCAGCTGCCCAACAGAAACATAATGTGTGGTATGACTGCAGAGCCAGAGCTCGCTCGTACATGATGGGTCAGGAAGTCATGGTCCTTATTCCGGTCCGGAAAGACAAGCTGCAGGCTGAGTGGGCAGGACTATACAAAGTAGTTAGAAAGGTAAATGACGTGAACTATATCATAGAGTTACCTGATAGAAGACATACAGAAAGGATGTACCATGTCAACATGATGAAGCCATATGCTAATAGGGCTGACATGTTGTTTGCAGTATCTAGTCCTGGGGAGGGGACGGACGAAGGAGACCCCCTTCTGGACTTGCTGGAAGAAATCAAGCTGGAGTCCTCTGTGGAGGCAGTTAAACTGTCACCCCAGTTGGCCCTGGACTTCTAGCAGACTTTGCCCCACTGTTTAGTGCCAAGCCTGGACTAACCCCCGATGCGGAGACAGGGACACAGACGCCCATACGGCGGACAGCATATGAGGTGTCAGAGGCTGTCCAAAAGGACATTAGGAGGGAGATGGAGGAAATGCTGGATTTAGGGGTAATCCAGAGATCCCATAGCCCCTGGGCCTCACCCATCGTCCTTGTGCCGAAGCCAGATGGCTCTGCTCATTTCTGTGTGGACTCGTGGACTGAATGCAGTCATGAAGTCAGACGCCCACCCGATGCCCCGGACGGACGAACTCCTGAACAAGTTGGGAGGGGCAACCTACCTTGCGACTATCGACCTGACAAAGGAGTATTGGCAGGTAAAATTAATGGATAGAGCTAGGGAGAGGTCAGCCTTCATCACTCCGATAGGCTTATTTGAATTTAAAGTAATGCCTTTTGGAATGAAGAATGCCTCGGCCACTTTACAAAGGTTGGTGAACCAGGTGTTAAATGGTGCTGAGGAGTACGCCGTAGCGTACCTGGATGACATTGCCATCTTTAGTGCCTGCTGGGAGGAACACCTGTCCCACCTTAGGGAAGTGCTGGACAGGATACAGAGGGCTGGGCTCACTGTCAAAGCTGAGAAGTGCCAGGTGGCCATGGCTGAAGTGCCTACCTCGGGCATGTTGTAGGCCAGGGACAGCTCCGTCCTAACCAAGTAAAAATAGAGGTGATCAAGGCATGGCCCAGACCAGAAACGCAGAAGCAGGTCAGGAGTTTTCTAGGAACAGCAGGGTACTATAGGAAATTTCTACCCAATTACAGTGCCCTGGCTGCTCCCCTGTCTGACCTGGTAAATAAAAAGATGCCTAAGAAAATTACCTGGGAACCAGCCTGTGAAAAAGCCCTTACCAGACTGAAGGAGGCACTGTGCAGTGCTCCTGTATTGACAAGTCCTGACTATAGCAGACCCTTTGTAGTCCAGACTGATGTGTCAGGCATGGGTATTGGGGCAATACTGAGTCAGACATCCAACCAAGGGAAAGATCATCCTGTAGTGTACCCGAGTAAAAAGTTACTTCCCAGGGAGCAGGCATACTCTACTGTGGAAAAAGAGTATCTTGCCATAGTGTGGTCCCTAAAGAAGTTAGAGCCATACTTATATGGGCAGCATTTTGAGGTGCAAACGGACCACAACCCCCTGGTTTGGCTGACCCAAATGGGAAAAACTAATGGTAGACTATTAAGGTGGAGTCTTGCCTTGCAAGGATACATGACAGTCTTACATAGGGCTGGAGTGACCAGTCAGAACGCTGATGGTCTATCGCGTCTGTATGAGGAGTGAAATGACTTGGGAAGCTCATCCCATGCAGGGGATAGAGCCCCCAGATTCAGTCTAGGTTGGGAGGATTGTGACGCTTGGCCAGCTGGTTATGATTGTTCTATGATATTTGTAATATAGAATGTGGTATGTGATTGTCTCACATGAGACATCCTGTGCTCCTGGTGCCCCCCCCCCCCGGTTCAGTTGCAGTCAAGTGACCTGAAACCAGGAGGTAATTAAAAGACTAGAGTGGCTTAAAGGAAAACTACACCCAAAACTTGAAAAAATATATGTTGTGCAGAGTGTTTTAATTTGTATGTGAAGTTCTAGTGTTTCCTTCCCTCTGACTGGTATTAGGAGTTTTTCTCAAATTAGCCCGCTAGGTTTATGCTAGTTTTACGACCCCTGGGGATCTTCATACCTGACAGTGTAATTGTATTTCTTGTTCCCACAGTGCATCTTGTCTCATGTGACTGATGTAAGAGAGACCCAACATTCAGCACACACATGCCAAACAAACTAAATATCTTGGAAGCTTTACAAGCTGCACAAAAATTACCAGCAGCAAAGTTTTTCAGGACAGTAAAACTTTTAGGATGAGGGTGGTCACCAAGCTGAATTCTACAGATTTTAAAATATAGCCATCTCTATTGTTGTGAACTGATTGTAATGCAATGCTTTCTGCTGGATTTATGGGCTCTGCTACATCACCATCACCATCACATGAAACAAGGTGCATTGTAGGACAAAGAAATGCAATAAAGCTATTTGATATGGAGATCTCCAGGGGTCGTAAAACTACCCTAAAGCTAGCAGGCTAATTTAGGAGAAACTCCTAATACCAGTCAGAGGGAAGGAAACACTAAAACTTCACATACAAATTAAAACACTCTGCACAGCATATATTTTTTCAAGTTTTGGGTGTAGTTTTCCTTTAATTAAGGGTCTCCTGTTTTCCTGCATTAATTAGAACTGACTCAGCTGCCAGGATATAGGGCTCGTAAACTTTTATGATGCCTTAGAGGAAAAGCATGTTATACCACCATGGTGTGGAAAGTTGTAAAATCTTTGACCTGCTTTGGGAAGAGGAAACCACACAAAATCAAAAGAAAGGCTTTATTAAAGACTGTCATAATTTGGAAAATTAGTGTTTGCTGAAGTCACAGTATTTAAAACATCTCCTGGCAGGAAGATCTTTGTGTATTTTTTATATTCTTAAAGGAAGAACTAGATGACATCATAGAAGGGGTGTGTGAGAGAGACAGTTTAACTAGGACTTGTGTCTGACCTTTGAGACATATCTTTTTGGGCTCTTAAGAAATAAGATCTAACCATAAGCACTTTACAGAGGTAATACATTAGATAGAAAAGATCTAACTGTATGTTGGTAGGAGTTTGTAGTTTTCTTTGCTTTCAAGTGATTGTATGCTCTTTGATATATTGTTCTGTGTTACATTTCTCATGTTTGTATCCATTTTTAAGTAAACCTATTATTTTGAAAGACTGCCTGGGTCTACAAGTTCTCTTTTTTTTTGCATGTAACATATAGAGGGTTAAGACTGACAAAAACTGTTCAAAACTTGATGGTGTTAGTAGACTGGGAGAATGTAAGAATATATTTAAGGTCTTTTATAGAGTTTTAAGGGTTCATTTTGGAAGCCTGGCTTGGTGCCCCCTGGCATAAGATTGTACCACAATCCCCGAAGAGGGTACAAATCTGCGCCTGTACACTGGGTACGCTAGCATAAGGTTCACAGTTTGAATCCCCACAGAACTTGAGACTAAAGGTGATTCAAACCCACAAGCAGACAGGAGGGTTACCCTGTCTGTTACCTGTTCACATTACTGCACTCGGAGGTTGGCACTGTGGGAGCAGAAGGCCTGACCTGCTGAGTGCGTTTGTGACACTTATGACACAGCGGCTACTGCAGCTCATGGTGCTGCCTCAGGTGTATGCCTAAGGAGGCACTCATGGCTACGATTGTCTGGATTCAAGCAGGACCTTCAGGACACTATTCATGATTTGCCTTTCCAAGGCCCTGTACTTTTAGGCATAGAGGCCGAAAAGATAATTACAGGCCTGCAAGATTCAGGAAAGGCCGTATCTGATGTACACAAAATGTACAAATCAGAGCCCTATCCTCCCAGACAGTGGCCCTTTCGGAGGTTTCAGGGACATCAGTCAAAGAAACAACTCCAATGAGGAAGGTTTAAAAGGAAGGCACCCCCTCAGACAGCAGGCTGTGAGGGACAGCGCACAGCGAAACAACCCAGAGCCCCTCTCCCCACCTCTTCTGCCTTAGCAGAGCTGTTAGGTGAGGCAGTAGGAGGGCTGTTCTCCTTTTACCTTGCAGGATGGTCGAACATCACCACAGATCAATGGGTGCTACAGCTCATAGAAAGTGGCTGCACCCTGGAGTCCTCTCAGCTACTGCCGGACAATCCACCAGTCCATACAAATGGCTCTCCATCCCAGGCAGGTCTAATTCAGGCGGAAACACAGGCCCTCCTGTCCAAGTGAACAATTCAACCACTGCCAGGGCCCCAGAGGGGCACAGGTTACTACTCTTGCTTCTTCTTGGTTCCGAAGAAGATGGGGGATTCGTCCCATCCTGGACCTCTGTCAACTAAACCTCTTTATTTATTGGGTACAAAAGGTTCAGAATGGTGACACTCCAGGGGTTGCTTCCCTTGCTACACTGCTGAGATTGGCTTTGCTCCTTGGACATGCAGGACACATACATGCACATAAAGATCCTGCCGGCCCACAGGAAGTATCTTCAGTTCACGTTCGAAGGTCAGCACTACCAGTTTAGAGCCCTTCCTTTCGGCCTGTCCTCGGCACCGAGGGTATTCACTAAGTGCCTGGCAGTAGTAGTAGCCGCACTCGGGAGGCAAGGGCACTACATCAACCCCTACCTCAACGACTGGCTGCTGTCGGCCTCCACCGGAGAACAACTGTGCCAGACCCTGGAGTGCACCTTCAGCATGTTCCGAGACCTTGAGATAACTTTGAATCTCCCAAAGTTCATCACATGGCCATCTCAGAGGCTCCAGTTCATAGGAGCCATCTTGGACATGGTTCAGGGGAGAGCCTTTCTTCCAGTGGACAGGGCAGATCGTCTCCAGGCACTGGCTCGGAGATTAGTCTCCACAAGCCAGGCTCCAGCCAGAATATTCCTACAACCTATAGTGCACATGGCCACTGCTGTAATGACCATGCCTCTTGCCCGGCTGCACATGAGGACTCTTCAGTGGAACCTGTGGGATCAGAGAAGCGATAATCTCAACTGAATGGTCAGGATCTCGAAGGCGGTGCATCAGACCTTGTCATGGTGGCGGATCCCCTCCAAGTTATCAACAGGGATGCCATTCAGCATCCCAGCTCAGCAGGTGGTCACCACAGATGCTTCAGGCATGGGATGGGGTGCCCATTTCAGGAGCCAGCAGACCCAGGGGTCCTGGACTCAGACGGAACACTCTCTACACATCAGTGTTCTGGAGATGAGAGCTGTCCTGTATGCCTTACAGGTGTTCCAGAATGACCTCCTTCTAGGCTCTGTACTAGTCCAGATGAACAACATGCCAGTGGTGTCCTTTATCATCAAGCAGGGGGGAACACATTCTGACCCCCTCTGCAGAGAAGCCATGAAAGTATGGTAGTGGGCAATAGATCAAAACCTGGAACTATTCGCAGTACACGTCCCAGGTCTTCAGAACACACTGGCAGACAGCCTCAGTTGCTTGCAATCCCAAGCTCATGAATGGGAGCTACTTCAAGATGTAGCAGACGAGCTATTCACCGGATAGGGGACTCCAGAGTTGGACCTCTTTATGTCCCCATTCAGTGTCAAACTGCCAAGTTTTTGCTCGCTAGAGATAGGGCCTGGTGTTTTTTTGGCGAGACGCATTGTCACTCTCCCCGACAGGGAGGTTTCTCATTGCCTTCCCACACTTCCCCCTTCTGCAGCAGGTTCTGCTCAAACTGTAGTCAGAACCAGCAATCTTGATACTGGTGGCACCGTTCTGGCCCAGTTTGATTTGGTGCCCGCTTCTGCAGCAGATGGTGGTGGAACCTCCAATTTCACTTCTTCTGTCCTCTCGCTTGCTTTCCCAAGAGCAGGGCTCTCTAGTTCACCCTAACCTCAAGTCTCTGCATCTCCACGCATGGCTCCTGCAGACCTAATCAGGAGCAGATCTGAGGTGTCCGAGGGGGTAGCAGGAGTGTTAGTGGCCGCTAGAAAACTGTCCAATATTTGAAAGCCCTGAATTGTTCACACCAGCCTTTGTCCTCACTGCGGTCCCTCCAACAGGGTTCAAGATAAATAAAGCCTCATACAGACTAATAGCACTCCTAATATTAATAGCTAAGAAGGTGATAACCAGACTTTGGCTTTCACGAACCCTTCCTTCCAAGGAAGCCTGGAGGAAACTGGTATATGAAGTACATAATTTGGAGAGGCTCTTGGCCAAATTGAAAATGCGTATGTCTGCTTTTGACGCTAGGTGGCGTAAGTGGATTCTATATCAGTTAGATCACCGATTTTGTACCCTAGGGAGAAGCAGTACTGGACTTCTGAATATTCTTATTTCCATTCTCAGCATTAGGATCTGGAAAGAGGTATACCCTTCCCCCTCCTTCCCCTTCCCCTTCCCGTGCTTTTGTCCCAGCTGTTTATTTTCTTTCCTCTTCTTTCTTCATCATTCCTCTACCCCATCCCTTAGTCTGTCACTCTCTTTATCCTATATTCTCTCTGCACAATTTGCAACTTTGATGGACATCTAGTTCCCCTTTTAGAGTATTGCTAAACGTGTATGAACAACTTTACATAGTTTCACCTTTATCTCTGAACAACACCCTCTAGCTCCAGTCTATCTATAACTCTGGAAAGCTCATTATGAGAACCAGTATTAGCTGCATGATATGAATAATCTTAATAAGAAAATACACTGAGACACTGTGTATTTACTCAGTATGATTTTTTTATTGATGCCAATGTTTTGTTCGGATGTAATACTATGTACATAAATCAATAAAAAAATTTCAATTAAAAAAACAAACAAAAAAACTGTCCACTAGGGCCACATATGCCATGAAGTGGAAGCAGTTCAGCTTCTGGGCTACTGCCCGGGACTTCGATCCATTCTTGTGTGAGGTTAAGTGGGTCTTGGAGTATCTGTTTTCCCTGTCTGTCTCAGGTCTAAGCTATTCCTCTATAAAGGTACATCTTTCGGCTATCTCAGCCTATCATGTACCGGTGGATGTCAAGACCTTAGCACAGCTTGCTCTATCACGTACATTCCTGTGAAATATTTTGCATATTAAGCCTCCAATCTGGGACCTTGTCCCTCCGTGGGGTTTACTCTTTGTGTTAGAAAAGTTAATTTTGATCCCCTTTGAACCAGCTGCGAGTTACGAGCTCTGCTTTCTCTCTCTCTTGGAATGCGTTACTTTTAGTTGCTGTCACTTCAGCCTGGAGAATTTCTGAGCTCCAGGCTCTGATGTGTAAAGAGCCTTATTTGGTTTTTCATAGGGACAAGGTGTCCCTTTGCACGAACCCCAAGTTTCTACCAAAGGTGGTGTCTGAGTTTACCCTTAACCAGGACATCAACCTGCCGGTTTATTACTCGGAGTACTCTAACAAAGGGGAGGCCTTGTTGCATACCTTAGATGTACATAGAATTCTTCTATACTATATTGATCGTACTTGGTGCATCAGGAAGTCGGACCAACTATTCTTCTCCTTTGCCCAACGGATGTTGGGAGCACCAGTCACCAAACAGACATGTCATGGTGGCTGGTTAACTATATCGTTCGAGGGATGTGGATATGTTTTATCCACAATGTCTGGCATATGCCTTTCCCTTTAATTCCTGCTGGAACATCTTCAAGCTGGCTCCTCCCACTCACCTGGGTGGTAAAACCCTCGGCTCTGCCCCTACACACCAGATCTTCCTTTCCGCTTGGAAGGTTCAGGTTCTCTCCTTATCGCTCCTGTGTGTAGTAGGCCCTGACGCTCGAGTCTTCGGATTTGCTTCCTAAACTTACCTTAAAACTCGTACAAGTTCCGACTTCAGCTTTTTCTTTGATCACTCCCGCGGTGGAAGACAAGTCTGCTCCTGGGTTTCACCGGTGCCCCTGTGGGAGAAGATGTCGCGGACCAACCCTCATGCCACGTGCGTGTACTGCTTAGGCCATGATCTGGAACCGCAGGCTTGTGATTTCTGTCGGTTCTTCCACTCGAATGTGTTAGACAACTGTGCTGACCAAATCCAGCTGGGGCAACTGGAGAAGCATTACCCACCGGTTAAGTCCAAGGATGCCCGTTGGGTGGTCTCTGTGGCTGCGGGGTCCGCTGAGTAGCTTGAATAGCTCCAGGCCTTCGAGGAGGAGGAGGAGGAGGTGGCCCAGGCCACCACTCAGTCCTCTTAGGCTTCGGCCTTTGTTCCGCTCCAGTTGGGCTCCACTTACTCAGCTTCCTTCAAGGAGCTGTGCCAATCCCTCTCAACTAAAGGAGAGGGTCCTTGAATGCACAGTTCATGCTCTCGCAAGAAGGAGTTGAAGAAAGACAAGGATGACGCGGCCGAGATTTTTCTTGACCCAGTTGACCGGTTGTCATCCGAAGAGGCCAATAATTCTCTTTTTAGTACTCCGGTCCTTCGATGACCTCTGACAGATTGGCCCAGCTTGCTGAGTCAAACCCGCCGGTCTCAGACCCTGGTCAGGAGTAGCCGCAGGGCTCCCCAGCTCCCTCTGATGCTCTCCATCGGCACCACCGACGGTCGAAGTCGAGCTCTCGGTCTTCCTCTTTGAGTCAGGCGGGTCTCACCTGGTATCATGGAAAGCAGCACCACCGCTACTCTTCCTCGTCCTCCTCAGATGAGGAGAGGCTTCGGTGGACATGGCGTCGACATTACGAAGATTTTATCTGGCAGCAGCTGGTCTTGACCGGACCAAAACCCAACACCAGTTTCTACCCTGGCCATAAAATGGCTGTCGCCCGAACAGCCGATGTCGGTTCCCCCGACCGGGTTGGTCGCCACGGTTCCTTCCCCAGTGGAGCTGGTGCAGACCACATCGGCTTGGCCGAAGCAGGCACTCTGCCCATTGTGTTGGATCCGCCACCTAAACAGCCAACGAATTGGGCTCCGACTAAGGAGGCTCTGCCGGCCAAGGGGCTTCCCCATTGGCTGTCGGTCACCCTCACTCCCGACTGTCCTAGGTGGGTTGAGGGCGAAAGTGGTGGCTGCCTGCTTTATGTGGACTCCTCCCTGCACTTGCGTCCCATCGACACTGAGTCATTGGGGGGCATCTCCACTGATGAAAGTCCTTCCTCATTCATTGGCATTCTTGAGTTCATCTCCGAGTCCATGGGGATGGAGCTCAAGCCTGTCCAGAAATGGGCTCAGTATCCCCTCACAGAGGTTCTGGACAAAGGGGATTCTCCCATGGAGGCCTTCCCGGTGGCCGAGACCATTGTTGGTCTGGCCTTGGAGCTTTGGTAGTGTCCCGCATCTTGCCCGGCGCCTTCGGCCCAGATGGCCTGCAAGTATGCAATACCAGCCAGCTCACTTTCAGGGTTTTTGGAGCATCCCTTGGCCAAGGGATTGGTGGCTGACTCCATCTTCCAGCGCTCGGGCAGTACAGGGGATGTCAATAGACCACTGGACAAGGAGTCCAAGAAGCTGGACCATTCAGCTAAAAAAGTCTCCGCTGCCTCTTCGCTCGGCCTCCACCAGGCTAGTTTGGCCATGCTGACAGCACACTTCTCTCACACCCTGTTGGGCTCCCTGGATGAGGTGATTCCTCACCTTCCAGTGGACCTCCAGACTACGGTCAAGCAGGTCCAAGACCAGGGAAGGGCAGTAGTGAAGCAGCAACTCCAGATGGTTCTGGATACTGGCAACTCTTGTGGCCGCGCAGTTGCGGCTGCAGTAGCCATGCGCTGTAGGGCTTGGTTGCGAATCTCGACCTTCACGGTGGATACCCAGCACAAGCTGACGGATGTCCCTTTTTGGGTACTGACCTGTTCGGGCCCAGTGTGGAGGGTCACCTCCAGCGCATTGAAAAGTCCAGTGCTACCCTTGACTCTGTGACATCCGCCTAGAAGGACAGAGTCCAAAGAACTAGAAGCGCAAGCCCATTTGGTCCTCCACTCCTGTGGCAAAACCAGCCCAGCACCAGCAGGGCCAGCAGGCTCAATCCTGGCAACCTTAGGCCAAATCAGTGGCCAGCTTCTCCTCCTCCAAGCCTGCTCGGTGATGGGATGGGGGTCGCCACCCTCATACTTGTTATGCCTCCTCTGAGTCCTTTCGTGGGGGGCTGGCTCAGTCACTTCCTTTCCACCTGGTCCAGTATCACCACGGACAGCTGGGTTATGGAAGTGGTCAGCCAGGTTCTGCCTCTGGAGTTCAAGCAGTACCCTCCAAGCCGAGCCCGCTCTCCAAGGGAGGACTTGGTTTCCTCAGTCACTCAGTGAGCTCTTCGAGATGACATATCCCAGCTCCTCTGCGAGGAGGTCATGGTCAGAGATGTGGATCCTCCAGAACACCCAGAGTTTGCCTCTAGGTATTTCCTGGTGCCAAAACGGATGGGGGGTTGGCGCCCCATTCTAGATCTGCAAGACCGGAACAAATTTCTCAGGTCTCGCACTTTCAGGATGATAACTCTGGCACAGATCATACCATCTCTAGAGCAAGGCATGTCATTTTGCTCACTAGATCTTCGGGACGTGTTCTTTCACATCCTGATCCATCCGTCCCAGCAAAGGTTCCTCCATTTTCGGACAGAGGGAACCCTTTACGAGTTCCGAGCCATGCCCTTCAGCCTCTCCTCGGCCCTCAGGGGCTTCACCAAATGCGTTGTGGTGGTGGCAACTTACCTGAGGCACCGAGGGATCCGGGTGTACCCCTACCTGGATGACTGGCTTATAGCAGGTCCCTCCAGGCAGGAGGTGGAGCAGTCCAGAGACCTGACCCTCCAGACCTACTTTGAGCTTGGCCTCCTTGTCAATTATGCCAAGTCGGAACTCGTGCCCTCGCAGGTGATCCAGTTCATCGAGACAGAACTCAGCTTTTGCCGAGCTATATACCGGCTCCCGGTGGACGGGGCGGAGGTCCTCTCCTCCTTTGCCCAATCATTTCTGGTTGGGCAATTGCTCCCTGCCCGGGACTTCCTGTGCCTTCTGGGTTACATGGTGGCCTGCACCAGCATGGTCCAACGGGCCCACTGGCATATGCGCTTTCTCCAGTGGGAGCTGGCCAGCCATTGGTCTCAGCACAAAGGTCACTTCGACCAGCTGGTCACCGTGACCCAGAGGATGTGGGATGCCCTCCAGTGGTGGCTCGTCCCAGCACATCTGCAGGAAGGGATCCTGTTTGTCCACCCCGAGCCGACAGTCATCTTGATCACTGACACCTCTCTGACATGCTGGTGTGCCCACCTGGAGGAGCACAGAGTCCACAGGCTCTGGTCTCCTCAGGAGTCTTGATGTCAAATCAACCTACTAGAGCTCCAAATGGTTCAGCTAGCCCTGACCGCATTCTCTCTGTTCATTCGGGGTCAAGTGGTCTTGGTCCAGACAGGCAATACCACAACCGTGTACTATCTCAACAAACAGGGCAAGACACACTCCTTGCCCCTGTGCAAGGAAGCTCTCCACATATGGACCCTTGTGCACAGCCTGGAGGCAGATCTCCTTGCCATCCATGTGGACGGAGCCTCGAATCAGCTGGCGGATGTCCTCAGCAGAGTGGGCGAGGCATCTCACGAGTGGTCTCTCCATCCGGAGGTAGTACACGATCTGTTCTCCCGGTGGGGCACCTTTCTGGTGGACCTGTTTGCCTGCAGGGAGAATGCAAAGCGGAGGCTGTTTTATGCCCGTCCCCTTCCCCCCATCAGGGCTCGCTGCAGGGGGATGCCTTCTCAAAGCTGTGGACCCCAGGCCTCTTTTATGCCTTCCCTCCACGTCCCTCGGTTTATAAAGTGCTTCTCAAGGTCAAGAGGGACAAGGCAAAGGTGATCCTGGTGGCTCCGGATTGGCCCCGCCAGTTTTGGTACCCCGATCTCCTCAGCCTCAGCAACAGGCTCCCAAGGTGTCTTCCAGCATGCCCGGACTTGCTCTCTATCAGTCAGGGGAAGGTACTCCTTCTGGACCTTCAGTCCCTGCACCTGACAGTCTGGTTCCTGAACGGCTATAGTTCCAGGCTGTTGGTCTGTCCAACGAGGTCCTCACGGTTATTGAGGCATCCCATAAGGAACTGACCAGAAAATGATGTGCCTTCAAATGGAAGTGATTCTCCATTTGGTGTCAGGGCAAAGGATTGGACCCTTCAACCTGTCCAGTGGCTAGCATTTTGGCCTAACTTTGGTCCCTCTCCCAAAGAGGACTTGAGTTGATGACCCTTAGGGTGCAGCTGGCAGCCATCTCTGCTTACCGGGCACGGGTTGGTCTGCAGTCATTGGCGCAGGAGAAGATGGTCTGGCACTTTTTCAAGGGCCTAGATCACATATCCCCTCCAGTACGTAAACCACCACCTCCGTGGGATCTACCGTTGGTTTTGGCAAAGCTCATGGGCAAGCCATTTGAACCGATGCACAGGTGTGACATCTCCCACCTGTTGTGGCAGGCCACATTCTTGGTGGCTATCATGTCAGCCAGAAGCATTGGGTAACTCCAGGTGCTCTTGGTGGAGTCACCTTACCTGGTCTTCCATAAGGACAAAGTTCTCCTGTGCCCCCCACCCTAAATTCCTTCTGAAGGTGGTGTCGGGAGTTTCACCTTAACCAGGTATTGACTCTGCCGGTGTACTACCCCAATTACATCTTGGTGGCTGAGTACAAGCTCCATACCTTGGACCTGAGATGAATGCTCGCCTACTATAAACAGCGTATGGCTGAAGTTCGAGGAGAGATTCACCAGCTGTTTGTCACCTACGCTGAAGCTGCACCTGGCAGACCTGCAGCCAAGCGGACGATTAGCAGGTGGATCATTTCCTGCAGTGATCTCTGCTATGGGCTGCAGGTAGGTAGCCTCCTTTATGGCTAAAGGCTCATTCCACTCGCCATACCGCTGTATCGGTGGTTGCTTCCAGGGACATCCTTATCCAGGAAATCTGCAGGGCTGCTACCTGGAAGTCAGCAAACACCTTCATTTCCCATTACCACATTGATCTCGAGTCACGACGGGATGCTGGTTTTGGGGCATCAATCTCCAGTCTCTTTTTTCCCCAAGTAGGGAGTGTGCACCTTGCCTCCCTCCTCGCAGAGAACTGCTGGGAATCTGCCAGACAGTGTGGATAGAACATCATATCCACATCCCTAGAAACACAGGTTACTCACCTGTGACAGTAGATCTTACTTCGAGAGGGCTCATGCAGTAGGTACTAACCAGTAGGACTAAGCCGGCAGGCGCCAAGACCCCACGGAAAAATGTTCTAGCCAGCAATTTCTGGCGGGGACCTCCCCTACGTCAGCTGATGGACGTCAGCATGCGTCAGATATAAGGGGTGGTCCCCCACCTGCCCTCCAGTCCTTTCCCGCAGTCTGCTCCACACAGGTCGCCTCGCGAAAGATCAGTGCTTAGCATCGCCATCTTGGATGGGAATTTGCTCTTTTTTCTCTGAAAAATAATCGCTTTAAAGTGTTTTTCTCGCTTCTAAAAGTTTGTTTTACCAGCTGTGCATGTTATCCCCTATGCCCTCCGAATTGCATAAAAATAAGTGCAATTCATGCGGATCCCAACTACCGCATAAGGATGGCCATTCCCTGTGCCGCTTCTGCCTAGGCCCGGACCACCGCATGACAGAGTGCGCCCACTGCCAGAAATTGAATTCTACCACCCACCAAGAGAAGGCAGCAGGCCCTGGAAGCCCATACCCTTATAAAGAAGATGGCCTCCATGGAAAAAGAATTGAAAAAAACTCAGGCAGGTGTCGGACTGTCTCAAAGGGCAACACAAAAAGAAATGGGACAGACTTCCGGTGACGTCATGAACATGATCGCACGCTCACCTGGGGAGCTCCTCCACAATCCAACTATAATCTAATCGAATCCTCACTGGTCAAAATCTAAAGCAAGCCTATCGATGGACCCTGTAATTGTCCAGGATGACGGGGAAATCGTTGAGACCTAAAAGTTCGAAATTAACAGTAGTACCAGGCAGAATGAAGCAACTGACCTTGGACGAAATGACGGCAGGCTTAACCACACTTCCTCAACGGTGCCGCCTGGCATCCGATTCATCTATTGATTTTGATGAAGAGGAGCAGGACTCGGCGACTAAAACAGCTAGTACCCTGCATCAAATTTTAAAAACAGTAAACAAAATAGACTCAGCTCTAGCTGATCTTCGGAGAGATGTATGTACCTTGGATCAGAAAGTGTCAGATAGCTGGCCCGGTGGCGCTGAGGGTTGAGGCGCTGGACGCCACACCTGGCACCACGTCAGCGACCCGGGTTCGGGAACGAGCACTGGTCGCCGGGGGTCAGCCGGGGCAGGAGAAGGATAGAGCACCCGACGGGAGCTCTCCTTCTCGGGGTGACTGCCGGCTCCCGCTGCAGTGCTACCACCTAGGGGAGCCCGGGTGGATAGCACAGTAGGTGGAGAAGCAGCAAGTGGATTGGGTGACTGTCGGCAGAGGGGCGGAGCAGGAGGTACATCTCAGTGTGCCTCTCAGCTCACAGCCCATCATTGCACGCCGATGTCAGGGGGAAGAAACCGGAAAAACACCTCATATATTTTGACCAGGACTTCTCTAACGCACTTCAGGCATAGAGGCAGTGAGTGAGAGGCATTATCAGAGACCTTAAAAATTAAAAAGGATGTTCGTGCCCAAGTGCCAAGATAAAAATTAATTTGGAATCTGGAATTAAAGCATTTCCATCCCTGGTTGAAGCAGCTCCTCTATTAAAGGAACTCGACATCCAGACACCTGACTTAGAGGCAGAGATCTTGGAGAGAAAGCTATGTGCAGAAGCCTGGACCACCACGACTAGAAACGCAGGGTTGAAGAGGGGACTACATGGCACTGTACCACAAGCGACAGCAACAGAAATCAGGAAACTGCTGAAATGATCAGATACGAGGAACCAGAAGCATTTTGCTACACCCTCTTCCTCCGATTCGCCGAGGAGATGACTTTTCATTTCTAGAGAAAGGAGGTACTGTTTTCTTTTAAGCACAGGGGTTATGAAAGGCCTGTAAGGGAAGGCTTCATTACATCGGTCGGTACCAAAAGGCCTGATGTTACCAACACAAACTAATACCATACAAACTGTACCAAGAACTCAGTTTTATGGAGTTAAACGAGTACCTGCCCAGCAATAACTTCTGGGGTAGTAATATGAATGATTATTGTGTCTTTCAGATACTGATGGGAATGGGGTTGGGGGAGGGACAAATCTTCACTGCTGGATAAACATAGATAAAAGCGGGGAGGATCATCAACAGCTGATAAAACCTAGTAGTTTTCACATCCTTGTACAGGAGCTGAGCAAACAGCAACGCTCTTGACAAAGTAATGGGGGAAGGGGGAGATTAATAAAAACTCTTTGGAAGAAGATTGGTAAGCGGGTACTAAGAATTAAAATAAACGGGGACATTATAGAATAGTGAGGTATAAAGTCCAACGGTACAGAAGGAATAGAAATAAGGGGGTGAGGTTGCATGTAACTTCCTCTCTATTTTGGAGGGGAAATAATGTGAAAAGGGAAAGGAAGGGAGCTCTCAGGGGTGCGGACATACGAAGCATGACGTTTTTAACAAGTGGGAAGGTACACACCAATATTGTGTGGACAAACACTACCCCCAGGGTAAGATCTTCTTTATCGGGGGAATATAAGCACGGATTACTTGCCAAAGATAAAGCAGGTAAAACCTTGGAAGTTCAGATAATAGGTTTCATAAAATAATATTGTTCATTGTTCAGTTATTAAATATTAGTGATTCCCGATGTTTGTAGGGAACCACTTGTTATGTGTTCTGGGCCTCATGTTAGTGGTTAAGAGCTCTATTGATGTATATATCTTTTTCACTTTTAATTTTTTGGATTGTTGGATATTACAGAAATATGTTGATCAGATTATGAATGTAACTGGAGTCCTATAATGCATTAAGTTAAAGATAAACAAAGCATGGGAGGCTAAAAGGAGTGTACCAAAAGAATCAATAGCTAATTTACAAGCACTAGAATGATTCAATTAAAGATAATACATAATGTAAAAGGCATTAACTCTCCTATAAAAAGGACTCGATTATTAGCTGAACTAAAAGCACTTGGGGTGTGATATAGCTCTTATACAAGAGACACATCTGAGTCCACAGGAACATTTAAAACTGAGGCGTATGCAGGTGGACCATATTGAAGCGGCTTCACATGATTCAGCAAAGAAGGCGGGAGTAGCCATACTATTAAAAATAAATATTCCATTTCAAGTTCGGAAGGTAGAGGGAGATTTTCAGGGGAGATACCTTAGGGTAACGGGCATGTTGCAGAACAGATCAGTACATCTAATAAATATTTATGCACCAAATAAGGGAGCAGAGAAATTCTTCAAGGAAGTGTTTCACAAACTAGCAGAACTAACGGAATGTCAGCTTATAATAGGAGGAGACTTTAATGCTGTTTTGTGTCCTGCTGTGGACCATTCCTCAGGTCAAACTTCAACAGCCAAATTAGCCACCAAAAAACTGAAAGCATTAATACAGGAATGGGGGCTGATAGACATCTGGAGGTCCTTACATGGCTCAGAAAAGGATTATACATATTATTCAGTGGCTCAACAGTCATACTTGCGTATTGACATGTTTTGTACCTGCCAAACTGATCTTTATGTGTACAGCCTCCACAATACATCCTATAACATTGTCGGATCACACTCCAATATCCCTTGAACTATGCTGGGGCAATGTACCTAAAATATCCTTATGGAGACTGAACATTTCCTTGCTAAATGATAGGAACTTCCTGCAGCATATAAACAAAACAATACAGGATTTGGTAATGGATTCCCCTCCAGCAGATAGTTCCCCGGTAATTTGGTAGGATACTATGAAGGCTGTCCTCAAAGGGCAAATCATAAGTTTTGCAGCTGCTAAAAAGAGAAGCTCAATCAAAAAATATATAGAAACTAAAAACAGAATATTGGAATGGGAGACTAAACATAAACTAGACCCTACAAAGTCTAGGATCTTAAAAGAACTTACAAAAGCCCAGACAGAACTGCAATCCCTGGATAATAGGAAAGTGGAAGGGTTGCTAAGATTTTCTACCCAAAAGTATTATGAGGGAGGACCGTGTGCCGCGAAACTGTTAGCAGTTTGACTTAGAAAAACCCAGGCTAGCAGATATGTTCAGTGTATCCATAGTAGTACTCGGATCAAAGAAGTGTGGAGACAACCCCCTGATATAGCTCAGCAATTTATGCAATATTATAAAAATCTGTATTCAGAGGATAAACCAGCGCAGGAGTTAGCAGAGGGAACTAAACAATTTTTAAGGAATTTGTCACTCCCTAAACTACCAGTAGAGACAGAGCTATCCTAGATCTAGTACTAACAGGGAAAGGATCACAGATCTCCAGGTAGGTCACCTGGGTGCCAGTGACCATCACATGGTATGGTTCAATTTGGCCACTAAAACAAAATCATCCCATTCCAAGGCAAAAATATGGGATTTCAGAAGAGCTGACTTTGATAAGATGGCCAACAGAGTTAAGCTAGCCCTGTCAAAAAGAAATACAGGTGAGAGGGTACAGGCAAAGTGGGCAAGTATTAAAGATGCAATACTTGAAGCAACATCCCATTGTGTTAGAGAGAAAAGGAAATGCAAAAGAAGAAGGAAACCACTTTGGTTCTCAAACACAGTAGCAGAAAAGGTCAGTGCCAAAAGGCTGGCCTTCAGGAAATATAAGGGAACACAGCAGGATGAAGATAGGGAGGCATACCAAACTCCCTTAGGAAGCAGGGAAGACAGTAAGGCAGGCAAAGGCCCAAACTGAGGAAACACTAGCACAAACAGTAAAAGAAGGTGACAAGACTTTCTATAGATACATTAGTGAAAGTCCAGAGGGGTATTGCCAAGATCAAGGGGATAAGGGGTATGTGAGGAGGAGGAGGACCATGTAAAAGCATCTATCCTAAATAGATACTTCTGCTCAGTATTTACTGAAGAGAAGGTAGGGCAGGGCCCACAGCTCTGCACCATGGACACAGGGGGGAGGGAGGTGTGCACTAGTCCCTTCACAAAAGAAAGGGTCCTACAAGAGCTTGGTAAGCTCAGGGTGGACAAGGCAGTGGGACCTGATGGCATACATCCCAGGCTACTAAAGGAGCTAAGGGTGGAACTAGCAGAGCCATTATCAGAACTGTTTAGTGTGTGTCTGAGCACAGGAGAGATCCCAGAAGACTGGAGAAGGGCTCATGTGATCCTGCTCCACAAGAGTGGTAGCAGGGAGGAGGCAGGGAACTTCAGATCAGTCAGTCTTACCTCAATAGTTGGCAAGATTATGGAGACACTCCTTAAGGAAATGATAGTGCAACACCTGGAATCCATAGGAGCACAAGATCCAAGACAGCATGGGTTTACAAAAGGAAGGTCCTGTCAAACTAATCTCACAGATTTCTTTGACTGGGTAACCAGAGTGGTGGACCAAGGGGGAGCAGCTGATGTTGCCTACCTTGACTTCAGCAAAGCTTCCAATACTGTTCCACATAGAAGATTGATTAATAAGCTGGGTAGGCTTGGGGTGGGTCAGATGTTGGTCAGCTGGGTGGCAAACTGGTTGACGGGCAGAAAACCGAGTGGTGGTAAATGGTATACAGTCAAAAGAGATGCAAGTCACAGGTGGGGTACCTCAGGGATCAGTCCTAGGGCCAGTCCTCTTCAGTATCTCATCAGTGACATTGCAGATGGACTGGAGGGTAAGGTTTGTCTGTTTGCAGATGGCACCAAGATCTGCAACAGAGTAGATGATCCAGATGGGGTGGGCAGAATGAGAAGAGATCTGGATAAACTAGCAAAATGGTCGGAAGAGTGGCAACTGAGGTTTAATGCAAAGAAGTGCAAGATCATGCATGTAGGGAAGAGAAACCCTGAAGCCACCTATAGGCTAGGAGGGGGGTTGCTGGCAGTCACAAGGGAAGAAAGAGACTTGGGCGTCGTCGTCACTGATGACCTTAATTCATCCAAGCAGACCTCTAAAGCAGTAGGTAAGGCTAGAGGGATGTTGGGTTGTATTAGTAGGGGTATCACAAGTCGTAAGAGAGAGGTAATAATCCCTCTTTACAAGATACTGGTTAGGCCCCATCTGGAGTACTGCATGCACTACTGGAGGCCACACATCTTCACAAGGACATTAACCAAATTGGGGCAGTCCAGAGAAGGCCAACCAAAATGGTGCAGGGACAGCATCAGAAAACATATGAGGTCAGATTAACTGAACTCAGTATGTTTACCCTAGAGCAAAGGAGGGAGAGAGGTGATATGATTGAAACATTCAAACACCTTAAGGGCATTAACAAGGTGAAAGAGTCTAATATGTTTCAATGTAGGAAACATAGCAGGACAAGAGGACACAGCATGAGATTAGAGGGAGGCCGATTAAGGGGTAATGTGAGGAAGTTCTTTTTCACAGAAAGGGTGGTGGATGCATGGAACGGCCTACCTCAGGAAGTGGTGGATAAGAATATAGTGCAGGACTTCAAGCAGGCATGGGATAGGCATAAGGGAGCAATACAGATGAGTATGAATAGATAGGCCATTGACATTGCAAAGGCCTATGACACATTCATAAGGTAAAAAAAGAAATGGGCAGACTGGATGGGCCTTGCGGTCCTTATCTGCCATCAACTTCTGTGTTTCTATATACAGGCACAACAGGTTTTATCAGCACCAATTATGGAGCAGGAGCTTACCTCCATTATACTTCAACTTCCATCAGGTAAATTCCCCGGACCAGATGGCTTTCCTGCTGAATTTTATAAAACATTTAGGAAAATATTAGTCCCAAAACTAGCAGTAGTGATGAACACAACTTTGGAAGAAGTCATGTTTCCCGGTTCGTGGTCCGAAGCTATAATTTCAGTAATCCTGAAGCCAGGAAAACCTAAAATATACTGTGAGTCCTATCGATCTATATCACTGTTGAATCAAGATTTCAAACTTTTAACTAAAGTAATGGCCACCAGACTACAGAAGTACATAAAAACCCTGGTGCATCTGGACCAGTCAGGATTCATACCCCATAGACACATCTCCGACAACATCAGGAGGTTGCTCAATATTTTAATAGCCCAAACTAAAACAGATACCTCTCAAATAGCCCTATTTTTAGATGCGGAAAAGGCATTCGACCACCTTAACTGGGTGTATATGCGGGAAATTCTGAAGCAGATGGGGATAGAAGGGAACTTTCTGAAATGGGTGACACTAGCATACCAAAATCCGATAGCTAGAGTAAGGGTTAATGGCACACTTTTGGGAAAGATTTAAAGTAAATAGAGGCATCCGTCAGGGATGCCTGCTTTCCCCATTACTATTCGCCTTAAGCATTGAGCCCCTTGCACAGGCCATCAGGAAGGAAGATAATATCGAGGGGATCGTGGTGGAACAAGCCCTGAACAAGGTCTCAATGTATGCAGATGATACCTTGATATATATGAATAATTCAGAGACTTCCCTTCCCCCACTTTTAAAGTTATTAGACCAATTCGGGAATATTTCAGGATTCAAAGTGAATAAAGAGAAATCAGAAATGTTTTTGATCAAAGGGAAGAAAAGGATAGGGAATAATTTAAACATACCTTTCTCTTGGGCCAAAGACAAAATTCTGTACTTGGGCATACAGATACCCACAAAGATTTCAAAGCTCTACCATGTTAATTATGGGTTGCATAAGCAACAGTTATTCACAGACATTAATCCTTGGCAAAATCTACCCCTCACACTTTCAAACAGAGTGGAGACTGTGAAAATGAATATATTTCCTAGGTATTTGTTCTTATTCACATGTCTTCCCTTAGCTTTTCCTAAAAAGGACTGGAAGGAACTTAAACTCAAATTGGGTAGGTTTATGTGGGCGGGAAGGAGGCCCAGAAAAAGATGGGACCTATTGACAGAACCAAGAGATAAGGGAGGATTAGGTGTTCCTAATTTTTACAATTACTATCAAGCAGTCCAGAGTCAACCCATTTTAAAAATGTTATCTGCAGAGTATCAAAGTGGATGGTATCAAATGAAAAAATATGCCCATCCATTAACCCCCTTACGGTGCCTACCACGGACAGTGGTGCCATCTGAGATCAATAAAATCAAAAATCCCTGGACTAAAACAGTAAGGATCTGGACACAAATTAGACAGAGCTGGGAGATTATCAGACTGGTATGGAAATATATACCCTTACCATACTTACCTCAGTTTCCTACTACAGCTGAGGACCATTGTTTAGTGACTTGGAGGAACAAAAGGCTAATTTTTCTGACCCAGTTTCTTCAAGGAGAAATGATCAAAAGTTTTTTGACTTTACAACAGGAATTTAATATCCCGCAGAGGGATTTTTATAAATATTTACGATGTAGGCACTACCTACTTACACGAGTAGGTATAAATACACTCGCAGAACCCATAGCACAGCCATTGGTATTGACTCATCAAAAAAGTCATGCAGGGGATCTGAGAGGATACATATCTTTTATCTACCAAGCCATACAGGAAGGGATGGGCACTCTAGCGATCAAAGCCATAGAGCAGAGATGGCAGGAGGAGCTTTCTATAATACTGACCGAGAAAAAATGGTCCAAGGTGTGGACCGGGGTAAGCAAAACAACAAGCTCCCCTATGTGGAGAGAATACCATTGGAAAGTTACTTCTAGGTTTTTCATAACCCCAATAATCTCATCCCACTATTTCTTGCCCTCTACAGAAAGGTGTTGGAGAGCATGCAGGCAAAAGGGAACTTTTTCACATATTTTTTGGGGTTGCCCACAAATCACTAATTACTGGAGGGAGGTAATACAAGCAATCCAAGAGGTTCTCCATTTGGAAAATAGCCTAACTGGAATAAATGTAGTGGTACCCCAAAAGAGGTTATAGAACAGGAGGTCAGAAATATTTATTTAATATTTTAATAGCTGCAGCATTGAAAACTATCACACAACGTTGGCTCAGTCCACATCCTCTGTCACTTGACCTTTGGAGAGCCAGTGTTGAAAATATTAAAGCCATGGAAGGGGCCACAGCACGTCTGAGGTTACTAACAGACAAATTCAGTTCCAGATGGCTACCCTTTTATGACTATGTAGAAAAAAAGGGATGAGTTAGTAGTAATAGAACAACAATTTGCTTCCTTGGTAATCTATTAAAGGCTTCACCTAACATCTTGCTACTTAGAGTAGAAATCCTAGATAAAAGCATTTCTTACATAGACACATCAATAAATGCCTCATACTCCGAAAAGCTACTAAATATTAATAATCATAGTACAGTAAATAAATTTAAAACAGTTAAAATAAGATCCCCACACAAGTTGATTGTTATTTTTAGTTTTGTTGAATTAATGAAGTTTTTCTTCCTTATTCAATGGAATAATAGACATTGCTGAATTGGTAATCATAGGAATCAGTCAAAGTTCTGGAAATATACATGAAGTGTATAGAATTGAAGAGGGAAAGGACACATCTGTATAGCGAACTGACCACCGTGGAGTATGGATTTTAGACCTTCCAAACCTTCTTCAATTGAAATTGACAGATGATCATTCTAGAAACATGTTATAAGAAAAGAATGATTGAGATAAATGTATTAAGATCCATAGATTATAATCCATGTATTTACTTTATGACTGAACCTGTTTTTTAAAATAATTAATAAAATGTATACAAGTTCAAAAAAAAAAAAGAAGAAACGGAACAAGGAGAAGCACAGGGACCGGGACTCCTCTTCCACAGCCCCGTCAACTCTGGCTGGAGTCGTGGTTCTGCAGGTAACTGCCCCTCTGTGGGATCATTCTCCAACGGCAGCATTGTTGGTGTCCAAGCACGCGTCGGCCCCCCCGTCGGACTTGTGATCGAGCCCAGCAGGAGCCTCTGGGGCAAAGGAGGCCTCTACCCTTGCTCAGGCTCATGCTTCATGGCCCAGCGGTGCAGGTGGGTTCCCCGCCCAGACAAGGCTGATTAGCCGCCCATCGGCCCTTCCGACAAGCGCCAACCAGCGACCCTTTGTCGAGGTCTCAGACTACACCTGACGTTAGAGCATCGCCACAGCTGACGATACCTGCCATTGGAGGTTCCTCCGTCTCCTCCTCCTTTGGAGTCGGCTCCTCATTCCCCTGCTGGGGATCAGGAACCGGAGACGCCTTTGCCGTCGGGGGTGCCCCCCCCCGACGCCGATCCTTCTGACACTGGATCCGACGCCAGCTGCTCTGCCGTCACCCTCCAGAACGCCTGTGCCCAATGGCCAGCCTGCGGGTCCGCCATCGGGGCCAACTGGAGTGAATTTGATGGATCTTACTTACTTCGAGATACAGCTCTTGCAGCAGGTAACACCATTAGGACTGAAGGCGGCAGGACCCCACGGAATTCTTCTAGCTAGCTAACTTCAGCAGGGACGGCCCCCGACGTCGGTCCCGCCTCCGACGTCAGGCGTAGTACATAAGGGGGCGGTTCCGCCAGATTCCCCAGTTCTTTTCCCGCCATCGACTTGCGTGTCTCGATCCTTCGGATCGTTTCTAGCGCGCGATGCATGGTTAAGTTCTTCCTTCGGGGAAAAAAGTTCATTTTTTCGGCTCAGTTGCTGTCTGATGTCCTCTCAACCTCCATTGAAGGCCATCCTCAAGTGCGCGCCTGTGGGAAGCAACCTCATTCAAGGATCCGACTTCGCCCGCTATGGTGCCTAGGTCCACCACGACACCCGTCCTGTATTTTCTGCTAAGGGTTCAACAGCGGACCCGGATCCGTCACCAGAAGGCTCTGCAGGCGTTCCTGCTCGAGAAGAACGTTAAGGCCATGGACACCTCCAAGGGGAGTTCTGCTGAGAAAGCCCAGAAACATCCTGAGAGGCACAGGGAGAAGGCTCCATCCAAGTCCCGGTCTAGGGCCTCCGACTCCCGTAGTTCTGGCTCCCGGTCTGACCGTTCACCATCCCGGGCCCGTTCTCAGCCTCCCTCCGCTGCGGTGAAGAAACCTTCGGGCTCCTCTTCCTCCTCACAGGCCAAGACCTCCAGGCCCTCTTCGTCCTCTTCTTCCAAAGCCCTGGTTAGGTCTGGGGACCATCATCGTCACTACAAGTCGGGTTCCCGCCATTCCGAACCCGACGTCAGGTCTGCCTCCTTGGCTCCTCCTCCCCAGCGGAAGACCAAGGAGCTTACCTCGCTTAAGAAGCCGTCGGACTCGACGTCAGCCCGTCCGGCGTCGGCCCACTCATCAGGTCCCAGGAGCCGCCGCCCGTCAGACGCCTGCCGCGTCAGGCTCGCCTTTCCTCGGGTCGCCGGTGAGGGCCGACGCCCACACGAAGTCGAAAGAGGACCCCGACGCCCACCGACGCCAGTCAGGAGACTATCACGGAGGAGGAATTGACGCAGCCCGAGGACCAGACGAGCAAACCCGGTCCTGTCGAGCCTCCCAGGGAACCCTCCCCGCAACCTGAGGCCCCTGAGGAACCGACGCCAGAACCAGACGACCGGCCACCAGCGCCCGGTCCGTCGTCGGGCCTTTCCTTTTCTGAGGTTAAGAAGCTCTTTACCTACTGGTGGGATACCATTAAAAAGGATGTGGTTCCCACACCACCTCCGCCACCTGCGACCCCTCCAGCCCCTGCGCCCCCTTCTCCATCCGAGGCAGCAGGCTGAGTACCTCTCCCCCAGGAGCCTACGGACCCTCCAAGGGGAAGACCAGATAGAAGGAGACCTCCGTCTAGATCCTCTTCAGGGTCACCCAGTCCTAAGAGACCCAGAAGACGCCGCCGTTCGCCTTCGACAGAGGATACAGGATCGGAGTCCTCGGTAAGATCCAGATCCCTCTCTCCCCTTCCGATCCCCTCTCCGGACCCACGTGAGCTTCCTAGATCTCCTCCGGATGACCCATCGTTCGCGGAAATCATGAGACATATCCAAGAGAACATGGGCTGGGATGCAGAAGAGTTAGACCCCGAGAGACTACGCCTTGCTAGATATCTTCGGCAGAAGGATCCCAAGCCTATGGTGGTACCACCCTTGGTGGACATTTTTGTGGACATCACCAAGGCAGCGTGGAAGCGTCCACACTCACTCCCGTCGATGCCGAAGAAAGCTGACCACCTGTACAAGGCTCCTGAGGAGGACCAGTACTTGGCTCAACAGCCTCTGGCCGACTCTCTGGTCATAACAGCCTCTCATGATCGGTCCCAGAGACTGCAACATTTGCGCACCCTGCTACCGAACCCGGAGTCCAAACAGCTGGACGCTATGGGCAGGCGCACGTATGCTTCCACTACCTGCGCCATCAGATCCCTGAACTACTTGACCCACATGGTGCAGTTTTCAAAATGCTTTGTGGGAACAGGGACTGGATCTGGCGGAGAAATTGCCAGAAGGTGAGCAGAAGGAGGAGATGTTGCAGCTCCTCCGTACGGGTTCGGATGTGGGAACCCAGGTGCTGCGAACCGCGTATGATTCCGCGGACTCCTCGGCCAGAGCGGCAGCTTCAGGCGTATGCCTCCGGAGACACTCATGGCTTCGTGTCTCCAGATTTCCCCCAGACGTCCAGAAAAACATCATGGACGCCTCTTTCGAAGGAGAAGTTCTCTTTGGTGCACCCTCTGAGAAGGTTCTCACCAAGCTTCAAGAGGCCGGGAAGGCAGTGACACATGCTCTGCACCAATTATGACGTGATGGATTTGGCTGGCCGAAGCTCAGTTTTTGCCATTGGCCTATACCGACATGCCTGGCTTAGGATCTCTAGTCTTGCCCCCGAAGTGCAGACCGCCATTATGGATGCTCTTTTAAGGGGGTCTGCCCTCTTTGGAGGTGATGTAAAAGACATCATAACTGATCTACAGGATAAGGGACAGACACTACGTTCTGTCCAGTCCATGTATCACAAGCCTTAAGGGTAGAGACGTCCCTTTCGGCGGCAGAATCATCGCCAGATGAAACAGATGCAGGCCCATCGCCAGCCTAAGCGCAGGGCCGCTCTAGCGATCAGAGTCCCCCCCCCCCCCAGCCAAAACCCACTGAGACGCGGGAGCTGCGGCCGCCCCATGCCCTTGACCTCCTGACTCGTTGCCTCTCCCTTTCCTACTGGACCCCAGCCCAGTGGAGCTGGTAGGCGGAAGATTCTCTCTCCACCTGCTGGAGTGGGAGAGGATAACGTCAGACTCTTGGGTGCTCCAGCTTATCGCCCAGGGGCACACCATATAATTCAGTCGAGACCCCCACATGCACAAATCCTCTGTCGTCTTACCCCCAAACCACATTCCCTTGGTTCGGGGGGGGGGGATAGAACCCCTTTTTGTGAAGGCAGCAGTAGAACTCGTTCCTCCCCAATTCCAGGGGACGGGTTACTGCTCTTACTTTTTACTGGTACCCAAGAAAACAGGAGACCTGAGACCCATCCTGGATCTCAGCTCCCTCCCCTATTGTGGACAGGTCAGTGGCTTTGCGCCCTGGAGATGCAGGATGCCTACCTGCATATTCCCATTCACCTATATCATTGCAGGTTCCTCAGATTTTGCTTCCAGGGGGAACATTTTCAGTTCAAGGCCCTTCCCTTTGGCCTTTCCTCGGCCTCCAGAATGTTTACTAAATGTTTGGCAGTAGTGGTAGCTTATCTGCGCACTCAGGGAGTTTAGGTTTTTCCCTACCTGGACGATTGGCTGCTCGCAGCCCCCTCCAGGGAGGATCTGATTCGATCCCGGGCCCTTACTCTGGAGATCTTCTTCAAGTTGGGCATCACAATCAGTCATACCAAATCGCATTTGGTTCCCTGTCAATGTCTACAGTTATTTGGGGCAGTGTTGGACACACTCATGGGCAAGACCTTCCTACCTCCAGACAGGATAGAGTCCTTGCAACATCAGGTCCTCCTGTTGGTCTCGTAGAAAAGAGCACCAGCCAGGAATGTCCTCCGACTTCTTGGTCTTATGGCGGCTGCCATACCTACTGTTCCCCTGGCTAGGCTGCACATGAGGGTCTCTCAGTGCACCCTCAAGGCCCAGTGGGACCAGTCGGAGGACAATTTGGACAGCAAAATTCTTATTTAAATTCTTATTTCCAGTCCAGTGATCAGAGATCTGGAATGGTGGCTCTCTCTCAGGAGAACCTTTCCTTTGGAATGGTCTTCTGCTCCGAGTACCCCACCCAGACTCTGATGACAGATGCCTCAGGGCTGGGATGGGGGGGCTCATTTCAGAACTCACAGGACTCAGGGGAGTTGGTCCCTGGTCGAGTCTTGGCTGCACATCAACGTGCTTGAGATGAAGGCGGTGCTTTATGCCGTTTGGGCTTTTCAGACCCTCATCCCTCTCAGGTCTCTCATGGTCTTATCAGACAACATGGCCGTTGTCTAGCTTTGCAGCAAGCAGGGGGGGGACTCGTCCCAATCCTCTGTGCCGGGAAGCCATCAGGGTGTGGTATTGGGCCTCTCAGCACAATGTCCACCTGACAGTGCTTCATGTGCCAGGAATCCAGAACTCCCTGGCAGATGCACTCAGCCACTCGTCGGCGAGAGACCACGAGTGGGAGCTGAAAAGGGCCATGGCAAATGACGTGTTCGCGCACTGGGGCATGCCTCAGATAGATTTTTTCACATCCCCCAACAATGCTAAACTTCTCGCCTTTTGCTCGCTCGCTCTAGGGTGAGACTTTTTTGGCAGGACGCGCTCTCTCTGTCTTGGAGGGGCAGATTCATTTATGCCTTCCCTCCAATCCCTCTGATCCCGAGAGTACTACACAGGCTTCGGGCGGAAGGGGCATGCATGATTCTCATCACTCCCTTCTGGGCCAGGCAAGTCTGGTTCTCTCTTATGCATCAGTTTTCAGAAGAGCCTCCGCTTCCTCTTCCACTTTCCCAGGACCTGTTGACCTAGAATCAGGGGACACTGGTGCACCCAGCCCTCATATCCCTTCATCTTCATGCCTGGCTCCTACAGATGTAGCGGCTGCCCGTTTCAGAGTATCTTCGGAGGAAGCTGATATCCTGGTGGAGGCCAGAAAGCCTTCCACCAGGTCCACCTATGCCATGAAGTGGAAGCGGTTTTCTATTTGGGTAAACTCCCAGTCTCTGGAACCCTTTTCCTGCCTGGCTGCTAGGGTCCTGGATTATCGCAGACATTTTTTTTCGATCTTGGGCTCAGTTATTCCTTGCTCAAGGTCCACTTGTCAGCCATCTCCACCTACCATCCCCCGGTGGGAGATAAATCTGTGGCTCAGCTTGAAGTCTCCAAGACCTTCCTCAGAGGGGTGCTTCAATTGAAACCCCCATCTGCAACCACCCCTCTGTGGGTTCTGAATTTCATTCTAGAAAAACTCACGTTGCCTCCCTTTGAGCCGGCAGCGGAGGCTGAGTTGCGTTTTCTGTCTTGGAAGACCTTGATCCTAGTGGCTATCACCTCTGCTTGAAGAATTTCCGAGCTTCAGGCGCTTATGTGCCGTATCCCGTATCTTATATTTCATAGGGATCGGGTAGCCATGAGGACAAATCCTAAATTCCTTCTTAAAGTGGTGGCTGAATCCACGTTCAGTCTATCGAGCTTCTGGTTTTCTTCCTGGAATACGCCAACCATGGGAGCATCTCCTTCACACCTTGGACGTCCATAGGATCTTACGGTATTATACCAACAGAACCAAGGACTATAGAAAGACGTAACAGTTGTTCGTCTCCTTTGCTCCTAAGCAGGAGGGCCTTGCAGTTTCCAAGCAATGGCTTTCAAAATGGTTATCCAGTTGTATCACTTTTTACTACAGCAAGACCCTTCCAGGTCAGGTGAAAGTTCATTCTACCAGGGGCATGGTGGCCTCTGCCGCCTACTTCAGAAATGTGTCAGCCGCTGAAATTTGTGCCACGGCTACCTGGACTTCTGTTCACCAAGCATTATAGCTTGGATGTCGCCTCCTCCCGCAGAGCGGGATTTGGGCTGGTAGTTTTGCAGGGACTCCTCTCTTGAGTCTCTCTTTTTCTGTCGCCTTTTTCTGTGGACAGATCTGGCTTTCGTCCTCCCTGGTTCGTTCCTGGCCCAGTACTGCTTGGGACTCAGTTCTACTGGTTAGTACCTACTGCAAGAGCCCTCTTGGAGTAAGATAGTACAGTTACATAAGAACTTAAAGTAACAGAACGTCTTCGAGAGAGGCTTTTGCAGTAGGTACTGCTTTCCCTCCCTCCTTCCCCCTGAGTTTCTTCTCTTCTCTATTTTAGGAGGCTTTTCCTATTCTCCTGTCATGCCCCATGGGCCTCCTGCTGGAGAACTGGAGGGCGGGTGGGGGACTGCCCCCTTTCTCTGACGCACACTGCCGTCCATCAGCTGACGTAGGGGTGCTCCCCACCATAGACTGCTGGCTAGAAGATTTTTCTGTGGGGTCTTGGCACCTGCTGTCTTAGTCGTACTGGTTAGTACCTACTGCAAAAGCCTCTCTCGAAGATCTACTGTTACAGTAAGTTCTTACGTAACTGTACTTTCTGGAAGTAGTATATGATGTTCATCCACATGATCTCACCCAACCTCCCCAGGCTCAGGCGCACAACCTTGCTTCCAGCGGGCTAAGATCTGGCATCTAGGGGCGGAGCCGAGGGTTTTACCACCCGGGTGGGTAGGAGGAGTCAGCTTGAAGACGTTCCGTTAGGAATTAAAGGGAAAGGCATCTGCCAGACAGTGTGGATGAACTTCATATACCACTCCTAGAACTACTGTTACAGGTGAGTAACCTGTATTTTTCTGCCATGAGAAACATGGAAAACCCTTGCCGGATCCAGTGAGAGGTCACTCGACCAGAGGGATCTTGACATCCTTCGCTGCACTCAGGAATGTGTCAGCAGTTGATCTGTGTGCTGCAGCCACCTGGTGTTCGGTGCACACCTTTGTTCAGCACTACAGTTTGGACATTGTTTCCAGAAGGACAGGTTTCGGCCTAACAGTCCTCCAAGGGCTTCTTTCTTAAGAGCCCAGGAGTATTACGGTTTCCACCGCCCTTTTGACCTGGTATCATTCCAGTACTACTTGGGACTCGGTCCTATTGACTATTACCTGCTGCAAGAGCTCTATCTCGAAGTGAGATAGTACAGTTACGTAAGAACTTACCGTAACAGTATATCTTCGAGAAGAGCTCTTAACAGCGGTATGCTTTCCCTTCCTCCTTCCCTAAGTGCTTCTCTCTGGTTGCCCTTTTCTAGATGACAGAAACTCCTTGGTTTGTCCCATCCTTTATGCTAACTGGGTCTACGGGCGGGCGAACTGAGGTGGCGCCGGGGGACCATCCCCCCCCATATAGTGGCTGATGTCATGGGTGGAGCTGACTTCAGGGGTGGTCATTCACCTTGGACTGCTAGCTAGAAGTTTTCCATCGGGTCTTAGTGCCTGATGGCATAGTCCTGTCGGTTATTACCTGCTGCAAGAGCTCTTCTCAAAGATCTACTGGTATGATAAGTTCTTACATAACTGTACTTTTTCTTTACAGCAAAATCCAGCTCAGGACAACAAAAATTTCACAGCCTGGTCATTACGAGATCTCTAAGCTACTACTTGGACCACACAGAGGATGTAAGGTCCACTGATACTCAGTTATTCATCACATAGTGAAGTGAAGAAAAGTAAATTCACATCCAAGCAAACCATTTTTCATTGGATAATTTCCTGCATACAGTTCTGTTATGCCAGGGCTGGCAAGCTGCCACGTGAAGGCCAGAGGGCTCACTCCACAAGGAGCACCTCTGCCTCTGTGGCAGCATCAGTAAGTTTTCCCCCACAGGAAATCAGTAAAGTAGCTACTTGGAAAACAGTACACACTTTTATAAAGCTCTGCTGTCTGGACATACAGTCCAGAAGGGATGACAGCTTTGGCACTGCTGTCTTGTAGAACCTTTTCACAAAGTAGGTTCTGTACACAACTTCCCAAATTACTGCTATGGAGTCTGCAGTTAAGCGTAAGTGAGGGATTCCTGGGGTTTGAAGGAAAAACTTCTCATCGTCATAATTTTGTTTCTTCCAAAGGATTCCACACTGTGCTTAACAGTCCCTAATCTCTACCTCCCCTTCCAAAACCTGGTAAAAGGTTCACAAAATAATCAGTTCTTTCTGTTTGCTTGAGTGTTACTTGTTACAGTGCCTGTACAATTGATACTCCGTGATCTCAACTGTTTTATTATTCATAACATTTTAAAATTATTCTACCATGTTGAAAGTTTTTACAAACTTTTTGAAATATTTTTTGGTATATTCTTTAGTAGCCATTTAGCTAGTTTTAGTGGTCACAGCTCTACCAAGCTTTAGAAATAAATCTATTGTTAGAATGCAGGGATGAGCATGATCACACAGCAGAGTTTGAATTTCATTCTCAGTTCCCTAAATAGCATAAAATTCTAAAGTGCCAGGGTGAGTCACTCAAGGGGAAGATTGCAGTTGTTAAGCATAGCGAGGTGTTCCTTTGGAAGAAACAACATTGCTACAGTGAGTAGTTTTTACGGCTGTGGGCGGAGCCTACTGCCATTTTGGCATGTCTTGCCTTAAAATGAACGATCGTGGCACCTTCCCTTGTACTTAACATAGAAACATAGAATTTGACAGCAGATAAGGACCGCTTGGCCCACCTAGTCTGCCCATTTTCCTACCTAACAGATAAGCTGCAGATCTTAGTTAATCAACAGCTTACTTCCTCTGACCCGCCCCTAGGACTGCCTTATGCCTGTCCCATGCATTCTTGAAGTCCCCCACTGTTCTGGACTCCATGACCTCCTCAGGGAGGCTGTTCCATGCATCCACAACCCTCTCAGTGAAAAATACTTCCTCACATTACCCTGAGCCGTCCCCCTCTATCTTCAAATTGTGCCCTTGTTCTTGCACATCTCTTTTCTGGAAGATGCTACCCTCTTGGACTTTAATTCCTTGAGGTACTTGAATGTTTCTATCATGTCCCTCTCTCCTTCTTTCCTCAAGAGTATACATATTAAGTTCCTTTAGTCTTTCTTCGTATGTCTTCTGGTGCAGATCCTGCACCATTTTGTTGCCCTCCTCTGGACAGCCTCCACTCTGTCTATGTCTTTCATGGAGATGGGGTCTCCAGAACTACACAGTACTCAGATGGGGTCTCACCAACTGTCTGTACAGAAGGATAACAACTTCCTGTTTTCTACTATTGATGCCTCTTCCTATGCATCCCAGTATCCCTCCAGCCTCCTTACTGCCTTCTCACACTGCTTGCCCATCTTTAGGTCATCTGATATAATTACCCCAGGTCCCTTTCTATTTTTACTGTTGTCAGTATCTCACCCCCATTGTGTATGCTTCCCTGGGTTTTGTTTCCCATGTGCATTATCTTGCTTCTTTACATTAAATCTGAGCTGCCATACATTTGACCATTCCTCCAACCTTGCCAAGTCCTTCTCATCCTTTCCACTCCATCCTGTGTATCAACCCTGTTGCAGATCTTTGTGTCATCAGCAAAGAGACATACTTTTCCTTCCAGTTCCTCTGCAATGTCACTTATAAAGACATTAAAAAGGACCGGTCCCAGTACTGAACCCTGCGGTACCCCACTAGTAACCCTCCTTTCTTCACTGTGTACTCCATTTACTACTACCCTTTGCGTCCTGTTGTCTAGCCAATTTTTTATCCAGGCTACCACCTTGGGACCCATTCCAAGGCTGGCTATCTTGTGTATTAATCTTTTGTGGGGGACTGTATCAAATGCTTTGCTAAAATCTAAGTAGGCCATGTCCACAGCCCCTCCCTGATCTAGTACTTTGGTCACCCAGTCAAAGAAATCTATTATATTCATCTGACATGACCTTCCCATCGTGAATCCATGTTGCCTCGGGTCCTGTGCCCCAATGGCCTCTAGGTACTCAACAATTCTTTCCTTCAGAAGTGATGCCATCATTTTCCCTACCACTGAGGTCAAACTAACTGGTCTGTAGTTTCCTGCCTCTGTCCTGCTCCCACTTTTGTGAAGAGGAATTATATCTGCCCTCCTTTAGTCCTTGGGTACCACCCCATCCTCCCATGATTTGTTAAAGAGAGTAGTCAGTGATGTCACTAGTTCTACCCTTAGTTCTTTTAGAATTCTTGGGTGAATCCCATCGGGCCCCATTGCTTTGTCCACCTTCAATTTTATTAGTTCTTTTGGAACCCTTTCTTCTGTAAATGGACTGGTATCGACCCCCGTCTTCTGAATGTTTCTCTTGTTTGGTTTAGGTAACTCTCCCTCCTCTTCCTTTGTGAATACTGAGCAGAAATATTCATTCAGTAACCCTGCTTTTTCACTGTCACCCTCTACCCACATTCCCTCCCCTTTATTAAGCTTCAGTATCCCTCCTTTGGTCTTTCTTCGCTCCCTAATGTACCTATAAAAGGTCTTATCCCCCTTCTTAACAGAATTGGCTATCCTTTCTTCGGTTTGGGCCTTTGCTATTATGACTACCTTCCCAGCCTCTTTCTGCTTTAACTGATAAAGTTCTCTGTCCTGCTCCTTCTGTGTTTCCTTATATTTCCTGAATGCTGCCCTTTTCTCCTTAACCTTCCCTGCCACCTCTTTTGTGAACCATAGCTTTTTTCCTTCTCGTTGTGTTTTTATTGATTTTTTTTACTAAAGGCTTGTTGCCTCTGTGATGGCTGTTTTGATCACTCCCCATTGTTCCTCCACCCCTCCTTCTTGCCTGTTTGCTAGTGTTTTTCTGAGGCACTCTCTCATTTTCCCAAAATCAGCCCTCCTAAAGTCTAGTACTCTTGCTTTTGTATGGCTTGATTGTATGGCTGTGTTTATCGTGAACCACACTGTTTGGTGGTCACTTGTTCCCAGATGGCTACCCACTTCTAAATCTGAGATTCTTTCTCCATCCCCATTTGAAAGTACCAGGTCTAAGATTGCTCCCTCCCGGTTCCAATACTAGCTGTCTGAGACATGCCCCCTGTAGGGCATCAAGAATGACCCTGCTCTTGGATGTGCCTGCAGCAAAGGTGCTCCAGTTAACATCTGGCATATTCAGGTCCCACATCAACAATATCTCCCCTTTTTCTGCCATTCTAAGAAAGCCTTCTATCATTTCCTTGTCCATTCCTCCCTGAGATGGGGTCTGTATACAACCCCCATGCGGATTGTGGTGCCATTTCCTGTCTCCAGGGTGACCCAAAGTGCCTCATCTGCTCCCTGTTTACTCTTTAGTTCTGTTGCTTTGATCCCTTCCTTTACATAGAGAGCTACTCCTCCTCCTCTTTTACTCTCCTGTCCCTCCTGTAGATTGTGTATCCTGGTATGTTCATATCCTATTCATGGTTTTCTGTGTACCATGTTTCTGTGACTGCCACAATATCCAGGCAACCCTCTTCCATCAAGGCCACTAGTTCAGGAGCTTGTTACACAGACTACGGGCATTGGTACTCATCACCCTCCACTTTTGATAGCTCACCCTTTTAGCCCCATTTCTGTCCTTACTGCCTTTGCCTTTTTACATTTAAATCTGTTCTGCTCCCTAATAACTTCTGTACCTTGGTGTTTACGTCACTAATCACCATGTTTTGTGGGGGGAGGCTTGGATTTCCCAGCTCCTTTTCAGTGCCTCCCCCCTTGGCTAGTTTAAATGCTTGCCAATGAAGCATTTAAACCTCTCACCTAGGATCCTGGTTCCCCCTGACAGATGCAGACCATCGCACCAATATAGGTCTGCATTCCTCCAGGTGGCTCCCCAGTCCCCAATGAAGCCAAAACCCTGAGCTCCACACCAGTTTTTCAACCACTCATTGAATTCGCTGGTGAGAAGTGCCCTAGCATCTCCCTTGCCATAGACAGGCAGCACCTACGAGAAGGTTACCGTATGCGCTACTTGTCTAAGGCCCTTCCCAACTCTACAAACTCCTCTTGCACTGCTCTGATCCCATTCCTAGCCAGGTCATTTGTCCCCAGGTGGACAATGACATCCAGCTCCCTACCCGTGCAGCTCCTCCCACGATCCTGAGGATTGCTTCCTGTCCCTCAAGCCATGGCGCAGAGAGCACCTACCTCCTCTCCCATCCTCCCCAATCCACCCCTAATGATTGAGTTCCCCACCAGGAGTTGTTTCCTTCGCCTGTGGGTCCCATGCCACCCTCCTTTGGGTCTCCTTAGAAGGTTCCCATCATCCTCCTTGGTCTCCACTGCAGGTGCCCATAGAGGAAACCACTATCCACCAGAAGAGTGAATGAATTGTGAAGAGGTACAGCTGAGGGATGCAACTCTGTTCCACCACCTCTCCTCCTTGAGCCCACCTGGTCAGCCACTCCTCTTTCTTGGCAACCTCTGAGGTAGTGGCATTGGCCCTGGTGGTCCCTGGGTGGGGAGGAGGTTTCACGAATCCTAGCCAGGTCAGCCTGGAGACGGGCAACCTCCTCTCTCAGACCAGAGAGGTGCCTGCAAATAGGGCAGCATCGCAGCCTCCAGAATGTCTCCCGGAACACTGGCACCCCACAGCCACTGCACTGCACCACTCCTATCATGTCTTATTTTGTGTCCCCTCTACTGTTTCTCTGGATGCTTACTCACTCCTCTCCTTACAACTCTCACCCTTCCTGTTCTGGGACAGCAACTTCCTATCTTCTTCAGTAGTCTCCTTCTTCCTTGCTCAATATCAAACTACCAGCAGCTGGGGAGAGTGAGCTACTTTTCTACTTCAGGGTTGACAAAACCCAATGTTTCTCTATGATCCTTTTCCTACTGCCAAACAGGAAGTTCCTGTTGACAGTTAAATCCAGTGGCTATAAAAGTAGAACTGGCTTTGGGTGGGTGGGATGGAGGGCAATTGCTAAGAAAAAAGGCTAGCAACAGGAAGTTGTAATTTGACTCACCTGCTTTTCTAGTGTCTAAGCCACACCCCCAGGTAAGCTTTCTTTCCTCCTACTGGTTTAGCAAAGTCACCTGATACAGTACCTTTCCCTGCACAGAACACACACTGCCTTTTTTCTTTCTTTTCTTTTTAACCCTAAATAAGACCCCTTCTACTTCTAATAAAGTTATCTGTCTACTTAATCTTAACTGACACTGACTCCTGCTGAGATATAAGTTTTAAATTAACAAGAAAATGTAGCTTCTTTTAGTTAGCTGCTTTCTGCTCTACAAGCAAGGCTAGCAACAGGAAGTTGTAATTTGACTCACCTGCTTTTCTAGTGTCTAAACCACACCCCAGCTAAGCTTTCTTTCCTCCTACTAGTTTAGCAAAGTCACCTGATACAGTACCTTTCCCTGCACAGAACACACACTGCTTTTCTTTCTTTTTTTAACCTTAAATAAGACCCCTTCTACTTCTAATAAAGTTATCTGTCTACTTAATCTTAACTGACACTGACTCCTACTGAGATATAAGTTTTAAATTAAGAAGAAAATGTAGCTTCTTTTAGTTAGCTGCTTTCTGCTCTACAAGCAAGGCTAGCAACAGGAAGTTGTAATTTGACTCACCTGCTTTTCTAGTGTCTAAACCACACCCCCAGCTAAGCTTTCTTTCCTCCTACTAGTTTAGCAAAGTCACCTGATACAGTACCTTTCTCTGCACAGAACACACACTGCTTTTCTTTCTTTTTTTAACCTTAAATAAGACCCCTTCTACTTCTAATAAAGTTATCTGTCTACTTAATCTTAACTGACACTGACTCCTACTGAGATATAAGTTTTAAATTAAGAAGAAAATGTAGCTTCTTTTAGTTAGCTGCTTTCTGCTCTACAAGCAAGGCTAGCAATACTTTTGGAAGTATCCTTCCGAAAGTCCAATGGAGCGTGAAACACTCTGCCATGATAGGCCACTATTTCAGCTGTTAAACGGGGGGTTACAGAGTCAACAGAAGTCTGCACCAAGGCACAGAGTAAGAGGAGCAGAACAAGAAAACCATGCTGGTTGAACAGCGAGGTTGTGGAGGTGGTGAGGGCAAAACGAGTGGCGCACCAAACGTTTAGGAGGACGGGGAAGGAAATGGACAGGGAGGAATATGCAAGATGGTCCAGGGAGGTGACCAGAAAAGCTAGAGAAGCCAAGACTCAGAAGGAACTGAGATTAGCACAGATAATTAATGGGGAGGGGGGGGAGACTTTTTCAGATACATCAGGGAGAAAAGGAAGTGCAAGGAGACAATGGTGAGGATAAAAAGGGGTGGGGAGTGGACAGAAAAGGGGGAGGAGCAGGCAGAAGCACTGAATGAATACTTTTGCTCAGTGTTCACAGAAGAAAGTCGGGGACCACTACCAGAATGGGCTGGGAGGGTGGAGACAGTGGGAGAGGAGGTGACAGATGGAAGAATTGAGGCAAGTAGAGTCCTAGAGGGACTGAGGGCACTGAAGGTAGACAAGGCGCCAGGGATGGATGGTATCCACCCCAGGGTGCTGAGGGAGATGGTGGAGGTGTTGGCGGAGTTGTATAGCACCTCACTGGAGTCGGGATGTGTGCCGCTGGACTGGAGGATGGCACATGTAGTACCATTACACAAGAGCAGGTCAAGGGATGAACCGGGTAATTATCGTCCAGTAAGTCTCACCTCCATAGTGTGCAAATTCATGAAAACGATACTAAAGGAAAGACTGGTGTCGTACCTTGAGGACGGTGGCCTCCAGGATGTAAGGCAGCATGGGTTTGTTTCAGGGAAGTCTTGTCAAACCAGTCTCATACAGTATTATGACTGGGTGAGAGGTGAGCTGGAGAAGGGTCATGCGGTGGATGTTCTGTACTTGGACTTCAGCAAGGCCTTCAATTCGGTGCCTCATGGGCGGCTTAGGGATAAGCTAACTGGTGTAGGGGCAGAAATGATGAACTGGATTACAAGCTGGCTGAGTGGCAGGCTGCAACGAGTGGTGGTGAGAGGGGAGCTCTCAACTCCAAGGCCAGTGACGAGTTGGGTGCCATAGGGCTCTGTGTTGGGGCCAGTATTGTTTGGGCTCTTCATATCAGACATTGCACAAGGGATGGTGAGCAAGGTAAGTCTGTTCATTGACAACACCAAAATTGGAGCAGTGGTGGATGTTGAGGAGGGATGGAAGCAGCTGCAGGGGGACCTACACAAGCTAGAGGAGTGGTCAGAGAGGTGGCAGCTGGGGTTCAATACAAAGAAGTGTAAGGTTAGGCACTTTGGGGTGAAGAACCCAAGGAGAGAATACTGGCTGGGGGGGGGGTTAAGCTGGGGATCACTGAGGAGGAGAAGGACCTAGAGGTAATGATAACATGGACCATGAACAACACTGCCCAGTGCAGGAGAGCGGCTGCAAAAGCGAACAAAATGCTGGGGTGCATATCAAGGGGGTTTTCGTCCAGGTGAAGAGAGGTGATGTTGCCCCTCTACAGGTCGCTGGTAAGGTCGCACTTAGAATATTGTGTGCAGTTTTGGAGGCCATACCTAATGCATGATATCAGGCTACTGGAGGGGGTGCAGAGGAGGGCAACAAAGTTGATATGTGGAATGGAGGGGAGAGAGACTATGACAGCAGGCTGGGAGACCTGAATATGTACACCCTGGAGAATAGAAGGGACGGGGGGACATGATAGAGACATTCAAGTATCTGAGGGGAATCAATAAGGATGGGGCAGATGGGGTCTTTTAAGTTGAGGGGGAAGGTCACCAGGGGGCACGGGCTAAGAATAGAGGGGAAAAGATTTAGGAAGGAAATGAGGAGACACTATTTCACAGAGAGGGTGGTAGCAAAATGAAATGCCCAACAGAATCGGTGGTATCATGTAAATCTATGAACAGCTTCAAAAGGGCATGGGACAGGGAACATGGGAGAATGAGGGTGGAGGGGTGGGGCAGCTGCAAACTAGGGGTGTTGGCTGTACACTCGAGCAGACTTAGATAGACCGGGTGGTCTGTTTCTGCTGGCACATTCGTATGTTCATATGTTACTTCCGCATTCCGGGGAAAGAACTGCGCATGTGTGACTCGTGCGCAAGTGCACTTCCACTGGCACTTCCATCTTGTGAATGGTACAATGCCATTCACTGCAACTGCGCATACATGAGTGCCACGCATGTGCAGTTGCGTCACTGCCACCATCTTTCGGATGGCACTCCTCCTGCACCCTCCCACTGCTCCTGTGCTCCCCGCTCCCTCCCAGCATCAGCAGCAAGTAAAACCTTCCTACTCCCTCCCACTGCTGCTGTCTTCCCCGCTCGCTCCATTCCCCATCCCCGCACTGACACCGGGGTGCCCAATCCCCATGTCAGCATTATGTACCCCCCCAACTCATGTGGCACACTGGGAGCCCACCCCATTGTGCCCAAATTTGTCCCCTTTTTTTTTTCTCCTATAAATAAAGAAAATTGTTCCCAATGTCTTTTGTAGTTTTTTATGTGTAAAAAAGAAAACGGTCCCTCGCCGCCGCCGCCACAGTCCCCCCTCCCCACCCTCCCACTGAGCACCCACCTCCCTTACCCCATACTTAACTCTGGAGGTTGGCGCTGTCATCTTCTCTGGACCAGGACATGTCTGCACCTTCAAAGCCGAACCACAAACTGAAGAATCACAAGTAAGCGTTGTATAATGGCAGTCAGTGGGGTTTTCAACTTACGTGATATATCAGCCATTTTAGGAGTTTTCACTCCAGATTTTCAGCATGTGTTCTTATTCCCACCATGACATTAACTGTCATTTTGTTACTCAGTCCTGAAAGGTGATTTCGTGGTCGCTGCATGACATCACCTTTTGGGACCGATTAACAAAATGACAGTGCCACTGTTCATGAGGTGTGGGTCCCAAAAAGACCATATTGCAAATTTGGTGAAACAATTCTCCAGACTGACTGCATTACAAGCATGCGTTGCGCAGTTTCTATGCATGCCCCATACTTCGCCAATTTTTAGTATTTTCACTCCAGATTCTCAGCATTGCCATTTTTGCACACCTCCTTATTAACAGTACAGCTGTCATTTTTCACATCCTGCCCGAAATGTGTTTTTGCACCTGTGGCGCAGAATGGTGTGGTCGCCCTGCAAAATCACCTTTCGGGACAAGTGAATGAAATGCCAGTGGCACTCGTCATGAGGTGGGGGTCCGAAAAAAACCATGTTGAACATTTGGTGAAATAACTCCAAAAATGGCCGAATTACATCTGGGTGTTCAAATTTTTCTATGCACACGTGTAACTTGGGTCATTTGACAGGTGTCCACAGCCGTATCGGCTCTGGCTAGAGTTTGTTTCTTACTGTACAAACATCATCAGTCATTTTGATGTAGAGGCTGTAACACTGAAAGAATGGGAAAAATATAATTGGCATTTGATTTCAAAAACCAATACAAGTATTTCAACTTTTAAATCTTAAAGGAAATGAACAAAATCAGTAACATCATTTAGGCAGTTAGATTGAGGGATTCCAGTCAGTGGATCGACCTCGACTGCAGCAGAGGCAGAATGTGGAATCTGTTGCCCCATCTAAGGAGAGGGGGAGCTTGTTCCAGTACTGTAAAATTAAGTGTCTGTGGGTCACTGTTTTGTGATATTGTGCAAAGTGGTTCCCCAAAGTGTTCTCCGTCTTGCCGCCCCCAGTCCTAACATGCTCCTGTAGTCTGTCTTTTTCTCTTCTGATTGTCCTACCCACATAAATATTTGGACGTTGACACCAGGTTGCATAAACTACATACTTGGTATTGCATGTAGCATATTGTTCTAGCTGTATTTTCCTTTCACAGCCTGGTAGCTCAGTATCCTGACCTGTGAAATATATTGACAGACATTACATCACAATTATGGCACTTGAACATGCCACATGATGCCATTCCTAAACAAGTGCCCTTACTTGGCTGTGGCTTTATTTATTTATTTAGTTCAAACAACATGAAGTCTCCTATATTATGACATATGCAGTGAGTCCCCAACCTTCGAACTGCTCCGGAGGTGAAAGAGTTAACTTTCCATGCCAGGCATGGAACGCTGAGCTCGAGCTCGGTTGAAACTCTGTCTGTTGTTCTTCAAACTCAAACCGTCAGATTCTTTACTCCGCCTCACTGAACAGTCGCTCCGGAGATTTCTCCTTCTGCTCGGTTCATTTTGTCGGTTAAAGTATTGTTTTTCTCGGTTTTCGACCGAATTTAAATTGCAACCGGTCGGTTCAAGCTCTGTCTGTGGTATTTGTGAGTACTAGATAGGGTTACATTAATTCTCTTCTGTGTGGAACTTGTAAACGGTTTATTGGTTCGGTTTGAACCGATCAGGTTGTTTAAAATATCTTAATCTGTGATTTAGAGTGTGGTTACTGGTTCTTATTGGTTCCAAAAAAAACGGATTTTATTACGGTTTTTTCCACAACCCGTGACACGGTTGGGAACCGATAAGAGGGTCTTACCTGGCGGATTGCCATAAACGGGTAAGTTTGGTTAGGACTGGCACTATGTCTGAGAAACCCAAAAGAAAACCGGCCCACTGGGTTTCAACACTGCAGTGTGTGTGGGAAGTCTTTGCCAAGGCTGACCCACACCACCTGTGTTTATTGTCGGGGTTGACCACCTCAATGCAGACTGCCAGATTTGTAAAATTTCCTGCAGCTACCCTGGAAAGAGAGTTGGTAGGCTCAGGAAGGGAGGCCAAAAGTCTGCTGAACGGATGGCCAGCCGGTTCGGTTCCAACCGAACCAGAGGGAGTGCCCTCTGACCAGGGCGAGACTTCCTCGGGCAAAAGGAGAACCGAATCTGAGGAGTTGGTTCCAGCAAAAAGGACTAGGAAATCAGCTGGTGTGGAGCCAAAACTTTCCTCTCCAACCGCTGAAGAAATAGTCAAAGCGATTAAAATTGTCCAGTCGCTTTTCCCGGTTCCGACCGATCCGGCACCATCAGGTAAGCGCCCGGTTCGGCCGGTTCCACCGGTTCAAGAGTATGATTTAGAGGAATATTATGAACCGGAGGAGGGGGAAGAGGAGTATGAGGAGAGTGAATGTAGATTTGAAAGTCTGGATGTGCCCATTGACCCGGACATCTCCCCAGACAGACCTTCAGGAGTGTCGCCTCCTAGGCTTTCTGAGTCCCCTTCTCATTTTATGTTTTATAAAAAAGTAGCTGAAACCCTCCAGCTCCCTATGGAGGAAGCTGTGGATGATCAAGAGGAGCCTGACTATGTGGAAATGATGGATATCCCAGAGTCTAGGAGACTGTCTATTCCCTTGCATAAATCTTTTGGGAAACAGACATTTAAAATTCTAAAAACTCCTCACACTATACCTCCTGTGGATAAGAGAATGGACAAGAGGTACACATTGTCAGGCTCTGATACGGAATTCTTTACACAACAATGCAGCCATGTTGGGGTAGTGCAGGCTGCAGCCTGTGACAAGGCAAATATTCCCTTGGCTTCACACACCCCCCGGACAAGGACTCCAGGAGGATTGATGCTATGGCAAAAAAACAGTACATGGCAGCATCCTTGGGACTCAGACAGGCAAATTATATGGCTTATGTTGCTAGATATCAGAAATCCAGATGGGATTCTGTTATGGCTCTAGCAAAACAGGTCCCTGGCCAGCTTGCCAAGGAGCTGGAGCAGGTGGCTGCTGATGGTATTGAGGCATCCAAGGTGCAATTCCATGCTGCAGTGGACTCAAATGATATGTCATCAAGAGTCATGGCTACATCTGTGGCACTTCGCAGAATGGCTTGGCTCAGATGTACTAGCCTGTCACAGGATACCCAGACTAAGGCCATGGATTTTCCTGTTGTGGGTAATTCCCGGTTTGGGGAGCAGACAGAGAATTACATGAAGAAAATGGATGAGTATAGGACCACCTATAGGAGTGCACAGGCCAAGGAAAGGCAGGCCACTCCTCAAAGGCAGCTTCCCAGGGGCAGGGGCAGGCCTTTTCATAGGCCTTTTTACCAAGCCCAGGCCTCCTCTTCTGCTTATGCCCAGAGGCGTTCTTTAGAGGGAGAGGTAGACGGGGTACAAGCAGGCCTGCTTCCACCCCTCAGCCCAAAGCCCCTGCCAAGCAGGCACCCTGATAGGGTTGCCAGGGCCGATTCTCAGCTATCTGTAGGGGGCAGGCTGGCTTAATTTGTCCAGGACTGGGAGTCTCTGGTATCAGACAACTGGGTCCTGGAAGTAGTAAGCCAGGGACTGGTTCTCAGCTTCAAAAAGTTTCCAAAGATGAGAACCAGATCCTTTCCACCTGCAAATCCACCAGAGGCACTTGCCCTAGAGGCAGAGGTCTCTTCCCTCCTGGCTCTCAGAGCTGTGGAAAGGGTTCCACCCCTACACCAGGGCAAAGGATTGTACTCCAGGTACTTCCTTACCCCAAAAAAGACAGGAGAATGGCCGCCCATCCTGGATCTCAGATACTTAAACAAGCACCTTTTAAAACCAAAATTCAAAATGGTGACTCTGGGAATTATCCTACCCTCTCTAAGGCCAGGGGACTGGCTAGCGTCCCTGGACCTCAAGGATGCCTACTTCCGTATTCTCATCAGAAGCTCCCATCGAAAGTACCTCAGGTTCGAGCTGCCCTCAGACCATTATTAGTTCAGAGCAATGCCCTTTGGCCTCACCTCTGCTCCAAGGGTATTCACAAAATGCCTGGCAGTAGCAGTTGCTTCTCTAAGAAGGCAGAAAATTGCCATCTTTCCTTACCTGGACGACTGGCTCATAGTAGGCCAGTCCCCAGACCAAGTCAAGTTACACCTACAGATAGCTCAGCAGCTGCTCACCTCTCTAGGTTTCCTTCTGAATCTTTCAAAGTCAGTTCTAGAGCCTGTCCAGCTCCTCACCTTCATAGGCGCAGAGCTGAACACAGAGAAAGCCCGAGCCTTCCTTCCTTCCTTTGGACAGGGCAAAGACCCTGGTTTCTCTGGCCTCCTCATTCACCCTGCAGGTGTCTCGACCAGCAGGGCATTTTCTACAGCTCCTGGGGCACATGGCTGCTTCTACAGCAGTAGTGCAGGGAGCAAGATTTCAGATGAGGGACATTCAGTTCCATTTGAGAGTCTTTTGGTCTCAAAGGAAAGACCCCTAACCAAATTGATCCCAGTGACTCGAACCCTGATCCAGGCCCTACAGTGGTGGCAGGATCAGAGCAATCTGAGACAAGGGTTCCTTTTGTCACTCAGTTTCACTCCTTAATCCTTACTACAGATGCATCCTCTTTGGGTGGGAGCTCACATGGCGCCTCACTACCCAAGGGTTGTGGTCCCTCAGGAATCTCTGCTCCACATCAATCTGTTGGAACTCAGAGCAGTTTTCTAGCACTTCAAGCTTTTTCCAAATCTGTTCAGAACAAAGTTGTACAGGTCAGAACAGACAACACCACCACAATGTGGTACATCAACAAGCAAGGGGCACTCGGTTCACGGCCTTGTGCAATCAAGCAATGAAGTTGTGGTCTCTGGCTACTCCCTGAACACCTCCCTTATGGCAGTTCACCTCCCAGGCAAGGACAATGTCCTGGCAGATGCTCTCAGCAGGATTTCAGGGCCATCACGAATGGTCACTGGACCCCTGGTCTTGGAGGTGATATTTGCCAGATGGGGCACCCCGCAGATAGATCTTTTTTGCAGCCCCAGACAATCACCAACTTCCCCTTTTTCGCTGCAGGCCCCCAGTGTTGGGCTCAGTCCCTCTGGATGCCTTAGTTCTCAATTGGGAAGGGTAGTTTCTCTATGCTTTTCCTCCTTTCCCTCTCCTGTTCAAAGTGCTAGTCAAAATCAGATCTCAACCCTGAAAGATGATCCTGATTGCACCAGACTGGGCCAGACAGCCCTGGTATCCACTCCTACTGTCCTTAGCACTCCATCTTCCCCTGTGTCTTCCCAGGAATTACAACCTGTTAACCTGTGCTCAGGGGAGGGTTTGGTACCCGAACCTTAAATCTCTCAATCTCAAGGCCTGGCTCTTGAAGAGTTAGAGTTTGCTGAGTTACACCTCTCCCAAGGTGTAATGGATATCCTGAAGCTTCTAGAAAACCTTCCACCAGAGCTACTTATAATTCCAAATGGAAAAGGTTTTCCATATGGTGCTCTGGAAAGCATATTTCCCCAGAATCTGCTGATTTGCCCACAGTCCTGGATTATATGGTCCACTTAAATACCTTGAGGCTGAGGCCAGCTACCCTGAAAGTACATCTGGCAGTTGTGTCTGCTTTTATTTCAGCAGGTAAGCCTTCCTCTCTTTCTGCTCACCCTGTATTCTCCAAGTTTTTCAAGGGATTGCTTCACACCAACCCTCCATTCAGGGACCCTGCCCCCGCCTGGGATCTTAATGTTTGCATTGCTCAGCTTATGCAACCCCCCTTTGAGCCTTTGTCTTCAGCAGAGCTTAAGTACTTGACTTGGAAAACTGTGTTTCTGGTAGCCATCACTTCTGCCAGCGCGTAAGTGAGTTACAAGCTTTGTCAGTGGAGCCTGATTTTATCTCCTTTCTGAGAGATAAGGTGGTCCTCAGGACTAACAGGAAGTTCTTGCTTAAGGTGGTTTCAGATTTCCACCTTAATCAATCTATATCTCTTCCAGTGTACTTCACTGACCATTCCTCCTCTGGCGAGAGGAGGCTGCACAGCTTAGATGTGAAGAGAGCCCTTAGTTACTACATAGAGCGTACCATGGGTTACAGGTTTGACTCCTTCCAACTGTTCCTCACTTATGGTGAGGTTGGTAAAGGGAAACCTGCCACTAAAAGATCCATTGCCAGGTGGATTGTCTCTTGTATCCAATTTTGCTATGAGAAACTGGGTAAGGTTCCTCCCTCAGGCCTGAGGGCTCACTCTACCAGAGGTACAGCTGCTTCCCTGGCTGCTGCCAGGGACATCCCTATTCTAGAGATATGTCAAGCAGCTACCTGGAAAACAGTTCACACTTTTACCAAGCATTACTCCCTGGACATCCACGCTAGGAGTGATGCTCGGTTTGGCACAGCTGTGCTTCAGAGCCTATTTCCTAAGTAGGTTCTGTCCCTCCTCCATGGAGGTGCTGCTTTGTAGTCTGCATATGTCATAATATAGCAAGACTTCATGTTGTTTGAAGAAAAAAATTACTCACCTTAGCAATGTTGTTTCTTCTAATGGAGTCTTCCTATATTCTGACCTCCCCCCCGCCTGCCCCTCTCAGAACCTCTGTTTTTGGGATGTGGGTGGCAGTGCAGTGTTGGCACTTAGTAGGTGCCCACCTTGTTGTTTTTCACCCTCTCTTGGGGTGACTTGGTGTGTGTTTTTCATTTTTTGGCTCTCCTGACTTGAGTCTTTGTTTTGGGACCAAAAAATGTGTTCTTATGTTTAGTAGCCAGTTGGCTAGTGTAGGTTTACAGCTTCCACACAGGACCTCAGTGAGTTTAGCTTGTAAAGATCTGACGGTTTGAGTTTGAAGAACAACAGACAGAGTTTCAACCGAGCTCGAGCTCAGCGTTCCATGCCTGGTATGGAAAGTTAACGCTTTCACCTCCGGAGCAGGTCGAAGGTTGGGACTAACTGCATATGTCATAATATAGCAAGACTCCATTAGAAGAAACAACATTAGCAAGGTGAGTAATTTTTTCTTTTTGTTGACCAGGTAAGTGCACTAGACAAATTCTGCCTATTTTCAGGCATTACCCGGGGGAGGGGGATGCAGATGAATGCCAGCTGACCTTGAACCAGATTAAGCTGTTGGTGGTATTTTTGTGAATGGGGGAAATTTGGCCAGGGCACCGGGGAAATTCCCCTACTCTGTGGTAGATGGCACTGTGACTGGTGCCGCTATGGCCAGTCTGCCTGAGGAATCCTGGAGGACGGATGTGCAAGGGGCCGGGGAACAGGCCTACCCCCCGGTCTCAGAATCTTGTCAGGCCATCTTTGCTGCTGTTTCTACTGATAGTTCTTCATGTGCAGTTCCCCTACCTATCATGGTCCTTATGCAGGAGGTTGTGGATTGCCGAGTGGGCAGTGGAATCTGCGGTGGAGGTCCGCGAGCTGATTGCTGCCGAAGAGAGACAGTTTGCTGCAAGGAGGCAGGAGTTGGAAAAGCTGTTGTTGGAGCGCACCGGGTCGGATGCGGCGTCGGGCGGTTGCAACCAGAATGACTTAGTGGTTGCGCATATGGATGTGGATACGGTTCCAGCGGCTGTGGTGGTTGTTGAACAGCCTTCTGAAGCAGTTTTGAGCCCTATGAATGTTTCTAGGCTGAGTCAGGTACCAGGATGTTCTGCTGGTGTGGATGTTTTGGATGGGAGTGGGGGTCTGCAACGTATCCGAGTGACTGATCTCCCTAACTGTACTTCTGTTTCGGGGACTCCTGACTGTCAACCTCTCTCTAAGACTGGCTCCATTGCTGTGCATAGTGAGCCCTTCTCTGTGAGTGATCCATCTAGGGCTGTTTTTATGATCGGTGTTTCTACTGGAGGTACTCGAAATAAACTTTCCCCTAAAGACCAGCTCTTACGAGGCACGTAAGGTTAGGTTGGAGGGGATGGGGTTGATAACACTTTACAAACTGCTATTATTTCTCCTCACAGGGAGGTGCTTAGTCCCTCCACGCCACCGGCTGACTGGGTAGTGAAATCCCTGGAGGCTGCAGGGTGGGTTAGAAAAGTGGATGGTTCTGGCTGGGATGCAAATGGCCCTGATTTGGATCCTGTTGTTGCTCCTGAGCCTCTGAGTTCTGGTTCTAGTTTGGGTACTGGGGCTTCCCCTTCTCAGCTAACTCCCGGTCAGAAAATGGTTGACCTTCAGACTCCTACCAACGCTAGGCCAGGGTATCTCTTATCAGATATTAGGGAATTAGAAGGAGAGGAAAAGGAGTTTGTTTTGGAACCTGCTGTCTCTCCCCCCCCCCCCATTCCCTTAAGTCCCTGAGTGGAGTCCCCTGTGATGGGGGAGGAGCCGGTGCGGCTGGCTTTCTCTGTCCCTTAAGTTTCTGACTCTAGTGGTGATACCACTGGGAAGCAGACTGTTACCCCAAATGTTAGGCATGCTGGGGTGCATGACAAACTTTTTCCTTCTCCTGCTAGAAATTTTTCTGAGCCAGCAATGAGACGAAATGCGGTTTGTTTGAAATTTAGGGGTAATGCTTCAGATGCACCTGATAGATTGTTTGTGGGGATGGCACTGCTCAAGAACAGTATGAAGTATTATGCTTATGAAATTTATGCCCTCGTTCATATGCCTGGAGACACCATCTATGATGTTAGTTTTAAACATCCTAATGGGCTCAAGCGGTTCTGGAAACAGTATAATTTACTTAAGAATGGCCCTGTGTGGTGGCCTTTCCTTGCCATACCCCTTACAGCTTATGTCCAAAACGATCACAGTCCTCTTTTGGAATGAGGGAGTGAGTGTGGCTGATGACACTTATTGGTTGAAGCAACACTGCCTGGTAAATGGCTACACTGACCCAATTCTGGATGAGGAACATTTGTAGATGGGGGGCTGGAAATATAAGGTTACACTCAAACAAGAACTGGGTGCTATACAGCATCTACCTAATTGCTTTTTGGGGGAAGAGATAGGGGTGTGATTTTCTATCCAGGTCAGCCCAGAGCCTTCTATAAGTGTGGTGAACTTGGGCACTTGAGTAATGTCTGTGAAAAACAGAAATGTGGCCTTTATGGAGATTTTGGGCATACTGGTGCACATTGCAGACAACCCCAGAAATGTAATTTGTGTGACGAAAACGGTCATAATTTTAGAAATTGTTCCTGGGCATCCCATAATAATATAGATCTATCTGTTCGTGCAAAACATGATGTCTATGTCGCCATGGCACAAAAGGAGAAAATGAAAGCCAGTAATTTAATGGCCCAGACGGATGGCGAAGAGCAGGTCCCTGCTGCTGACCCTGGTTCAAGAACATATTCTGACCCTGCAGTGGTGGAGGTGGATGTTCAGGATTGTACCTGGGATCCTTCTGTGCCCTCTCAGGATGGTTTACGGAATCCAGTGGAGGTGGAACTCCCTCAGGTTTTGGAACATGATTCGTCTGACTGTGATTAAGATGAGCATGCTTTACAGGGAGACACTAATGGGCCTGACTCTGTTTTGGTTCAGGACAAGATGGAGGTGGTGATGCCTTCACCTGGGGAAGGGGAGGACTTATCCTTCCAAAGGGTCACACGGTCTAAAGCAGCGCATAAGGGGATCCCTACAGTGGAAGAACTTGTGGTTCAGAATCCATTTGACATTCTTATGGATGTACCAGAAAGGGGGTCAGTCTGATGGCTCCTCAGTGACATCATCTGAACTAGAGACGTCATGTGGACCTGGAAAGGTTGAAAAGCTTAAGCACAAAAAAAGGAAATGATGTGGATCTACTGGTTATACTTTTTGACACTTTTTTTCATGTTGTCTTCTATACTTATCTGTACTGTAAATGTTAACAGTATTCATAATCAGAAGCATTCTATCACCTTTGCTAGTTTACATAATGACTTATGTCAGATTACGTTTGTGCAAGATACCAGATTACACACCGTTTCTGAGATAGATCAGCAAAAAAGATTGGAGGTAGGGACCATCTTTATGGTCGGTAGGAGAAGTGCCTTATTCTAGTGTGGATATTTTATTTTTCGATTTGCCTGTCTAAATATTGAAAGTCTTAGATATTTCACCAGGTAGAGTGTTGCTTGTGGATGTGGTTATTGGTGGTCTAGCATATCGCTTAATTAATGTGTATGCACCACAAACTAAGGCGGATGGAGTGGCCTTATTTTGTCTTATAGAACCTTTCCTTTCTACCTCCAAGTTGATTTTGTGGGGGGGGGAGAGATTTTAATTTTGGTTTATTGCCTAGGGATTGGGGACAACAAACCCAAAAAGTGTATAGTGATACCAATACATTGACGAAAATTCTAACTACTGTAGGTTTATGTGATATTTATGATCTTGTGGATAACATTCTGGAACACACCTTTTATAAAGGCAGACTATCAACACATATTGATTTCTGGTTTGTTTCCAATAGGTTCAATGTTACAGCTGTTAATATTGTACCTCTGGAAACTTCGGATCATGTACAGGTACAGGCTAGAATTGGTTTAGAGCACAAAATTTCTTTTGGTAGAAGCTGTTGGAAATTGAATGCTTCTATCTTGCAGCAGGAGGCAGTAGAGTGGGGGGTGAGAGATATCTTGCTTGTTCGACAAGATGTTCTCCTTTTCTGTGATTCCTGGGGAGCATGGTGGGAGAATACTAAGGGGGATTTAAGGGACTTTTTGAAAAAGGCATACAGGTCTTTTTCTAGTTCAAGATATTTGAATTACTTACATTTGAGGGCATGGTATTTAAAACTTTTGTCGCAGGCTTGGGAGGCAGGGGATGATAATCAGGTGCAACTAAAGGTACTTAAGGAGAGGATGTGTGAATATCATAAACGGCAGGAGGGAGAGACTGCTAAATGTCAACAGTTTTTTACACAGGGAAGAAAAGAGTTGGTTAACCCTTATGAAATTGAATTACAGGGAGTTCAGAAATTAACTATGAGGGCCTTAATTGGACGTGATGGGATAATGTGAGATACGCATTATAGCATACACACGGTGGTAACTGACCATTTATGTTTTACTTATCAGAAACCTATGAGTACACAGAGGACTGTCCCTTTGAATGGTGGGTCATTATCTGAGATCCCTGTATGTGAAGTGGAAGTGTTGATGTGATCAATAACTAATGAGGAGGTTGAGGTAGCAGTGGATCATTTGTCGGCCCATACTGCCCCTGAGTTGGATGGCATATCTGATGAATTTTATAAACTTTTTAAGACTGAATTGGTTGCTACTTTACAGGCAGTGTATCAGGAGATACTAGATGGTGGAAGTTTACCCTCCAGTATGCAGGAGGGAGTATTGATATTCTTATATAAAAAAGGTGATCCTCAGAATATCCGGAATTGGAGACCTTTAAGTCTGTTAAATTCTGACTATAAAATATTTACCAAAATTCTGACTTCATGATTAGCACGGGTGGCGACTTATGTGATTTTGCCTCTTCAGACATGTGCAGTGCCAGGCAGGAATATTCAACAGAATTTGATATTTATTAGGGAAATAGTTGAACAAGGTTTAAATATGCAACTGGATGGGTATTTGCTGTCATTAGATCAAGAAACTGCTTTTGACGCAGTACAGCATGGTCATTTATGGGACACTCTTTTATTGTATGGGGTTTCGCATCAATTTGTTGGTGTACTTCAGCGCTTATATGAGAGGGCACTAATGATCCCATTGCTAAATGGGCATTTGGGAACACCTGTTCAGCTGCGGAATGGTGTGAAGCAGGGTTGTCCGTTAAGTCCACTCTTGTATGTATTTACCATTGATCCACTGTTACGACTTATAGAAAATGCAGATGGGATTAAACCTGTTTGTGATAGGTTTGGTAAGATATATCCAAAGGTATCTGCTTATGCTGATGACTGTATGGTTATTGTAAGGGATTTAGAATCAGGGCAGAGTGTGCTTGATGTTTTGGCAGATGTGCATGAAATTACATGGATTACACTTAATATTTCAAAATGTAAACTGCTGCCTTTAGATAAAGCATCCAAAGCAGTGCAATCTTCAATTCCAGTAGAACATGAAGAGATTAAGTTACTGGGGTTGTCTGGCACTAGAAGGGTGGAACAAATGAATTGGGATGTAGTATATGAAGATGCAGACAGGAAAGTTATTTAAAAATGACAAGAAAAAAAGGATTTATTTGTTGAAAGCCTATATTCTGTCCATTTTTTTGTATGTCTCGCGTATCTATCCAGTGCCTTTTAATATGCATACTAAGTTAATGGGACTTTTATTTTTATGGGGTAGTCGCCTGAATCCTGTTAAACGGGCACACACTTACAGGGCAAGGAAGGAAGGTGGGCTTGATATGATGCAACTGTTGGTTTACTTATTTAATAATTTTTTTTTATAGTAATATATTCATCCATTGGTTTTAGGGAATATAGGCTTAGGTATAGATAGTATGAAACACTGGGAAGCTCAGTTTTTGGAAGCATGGGGGAGGGATAGATGGCATGTTTCTGACAAATGTTTGCCTATTTACATACAGGCCTCTTTGAAATATATCAAGCAGTGGAAAATAGTGTTCCATGGGTTTGTGGACACCGATAGAAGTTTTATAAAACTATTCTTGCTCAATGTTATCTGGAAGAACTGGTATTTAATATTTCTGCTCACCTTGACTGTCGACTGTTATTGGAAAGCATTATTGAACCAAGAATTCCATTAAAAATGCAGGACATGGTTTGGTTGTGTGAACATCAACGCTTAAATGTTAAAGGGAATCAGAAACACAAAATGCTGGATGACCATGTCTGTCTAGTAGGGACATGTTTAGGTCAAGTTGAAACTATGCAACATTTATTTTTTGACTGTACTTGTATACAAGGTTTCTGGGCTTTTTTGGCTGCTTTATGGGGTGAAAATCTGTTTGCACACATGACTTATGACATTTTGATATTGGGGCAGTTAGTGGCGGAATGGAGAAAGTGGCAGAAGGGTACGGTTTGGGTGACATTTGCTTGTTTAAAATGGGTAATCTGGCATGCTAGATGCCTTAGGGTGTTACAACAAAAAGAAGTAACTGTTTGGGGTATGTTATGCCAAGTGCAGACGAACTTCGATAAAATTTATCATTGTGAATTTCGTACTATGGGGGAGGTGATATGTCAGCATTTATGGCAGGAGGTGGAGTGGGTTGGGTAATGGCTTTCCATTGTATTGTGTTTTACTTCTACTTTTTCAGGGCCTCTGCTCTGTACTGTTTTTTTTTCCTCTTTGCAATCAACGGTTCAATGGGGTCTTAGGCGGTATAAGGTGCTGCATTCATCTGGGGATTTCTTATCCTGGCTATGTTTGATAGTGGGTTTTTCTTACTCTATTCTACTGTGGTACTTATTTGGTTGTTTTTTTTCTGTTTTTCCCCCATGATTTGTACTTTTTGTTACTGTATACTGAGTATTTCATTGTATTTTTTTAAAAAATGTCCCCTTCTCTTTTCGAGAAGTGGCATGGGATCTTTAACATCCACCTGAACTACCACCAGAACAGGCAGATGGGACCTTGGTTTAACGTCTCATTCGAAAGACGGCATCTCAGGAGTGCAGCACCCCCCTCATGCTGCACTACAGTGTCAGTATTGGGATATTTACCCAAGTGCCTGGTGTGGGGATAGAACCCACAGCTTTCTGATCTCCTGGCCTCAGAGGTGAGTGTGCTACCTGCTGAGCCACTGACACTGCTTTAGGTGACTGTGGACAAGAATGTCTCCAAAATTTCTCTCTCCTGAGAATAGTATTCATGGACTAGTCCCTGAGACTTTAGTGGTCTCTGGGTCAGCTCGCTTGACCTCCCAGTTCTTGTGAATAATCTTGCGGCTGGTTGGGGCCTGTTCTTTTGAGAGAAATTCTGAGAACTGTAGGATCTAGTACTACTGATAAGTTCAACCCCAGCAGCCATTTAATATTTAATATCTTGAAACCTATATGTTTCAAAAAAACAACCGTATAGTACAGATAGAAATTTCTGGTAAATGGGTCCCTGTAGACCGCATTCTCACACAAGCGTTTAATCTTAAACGAATTTGTATAGTACGTACATGTTACATGGGTTATGTCTGTTTACTTGTGCTATGATACATTTTTGTCTTTCAGCACAGTTTTCACACATATAGAAGAAAAGACCATTCATTCAATTTTGGATGAGCTTGTTTACAGACTGTCATCCACTACAAATCCGGTTATTGGCAGTGCTGCTACAAAATCGGTGCTACTGATGGCAGAGTCTCACCCTCCTATTGTGCAGATCCTGTGTACCTCCTATAAAGGCATGTGTATAATTTAATTTAGATTTTTTTTTTATTATTTCAAATGAGAATTTTGGTCAGTGATTGCAGAGCTTTCTGCAGTTGTTTTGAATGGCAAATGATTCTTCAAAATACTGTACAAAAACTGACATATATATAATACCACACTGCTTTGTAGTTGATTGACATGTTGATATTCACTATAGTATCTGTAATCATGTAAGGGTCCTGGAAGATAATTATTTTGTGGGGATGCAAGAGACTGCATAACGCTATTTATTGTGAGGCCCGAAGGGAGAGATAATTGAAATGGGGAAAAGTACAGAGTAGTGAAAAAATGAAAGGGAGTGTTTATCTCATCTGTGATAACATAGCTTGGCGGTTTCAGTTTTGTTGTATAGTATTATCAAGTGGGGAAATGGGAGGGAGGGAGAAATTTGTTTTTCTTTTAAGAGCATCCTTCAGACAAACTGTATTATTAAAGCACTTAATCCTGAAGAGGAAGGGGATAATTATCAAAGCACTTCAAAATCCTGAAGAGGGAGAGGAGAGCATGTTGTGCCATTTCAGTTGCATAGGGAGGGTTGGACAGCACAAAGATGGATAAGAATAAAATTAGAAGTTAAACACAGGGAGGTTAAGTGACTTCCTCAGGGTCACACAGTGAGGAAGTAGAGAGTGTATATTTAACTCCATAGATTTTGCTTTATTAATACTTGTCAATGCAAAATGGATATTTTCATATCACGGTTCTTTGATTTGCCGTGTCTTGCACCTCAATTATGCCAGTGTATAATGTGTAGATTCTAGGGACATGGATATGGTGTACTTGTCCACACGTTCTAGCAGTGTCCTTTCCCCTTTAAGAGATGCCAGAAAGTCTTCAAGCTGGCTTCTCCTACCCACCCGGGTGGTGTACCCCTCGGCTCCGCCCCATGACGCCAGATCTTCCTTTCCGCTGGAAGAAGCAGTTCCCTCCTTACCACTCCTGCGTTGAGTAGACCCTAGCACTAAAATCTTCAGATTTCAAACAACATGAAGTCTTGCTATATTATGACAGGTGCAGTTTGTCCCACCACTAGAACTGCTCCAGAGGTGAAAGAGTTAACTTCCATGCAGAGCATGGAGCTTAGAGCGCAAGCTCGGTTAAAGAAGCTCTGTTAGGGTGGTTTCAAACCGAAACCGTCAGATTCTTTACTCCGCCTCACTGAACAGTCGCTCCGGAGATTCCTCCTGCTGCTCGGTTCATTTCCTCGGTTTAAAACGTCTTTTCTCGGTTGAATTTAACCGCGATATTATTTATTTTAACCGCAAACCGATCGGTTCAAGCTCTGTCTATGGTATTGTAAGTAATAGATAGGTTTTCTGTGTGGAACTTGTAAATTTTATTGGTTCGGTTTGAACCGATCGAATTGTATTTAAACTTGGTTTTAAAGCCTTTTAAGGCTTGTTAGAGTGCGGTTCCCGGTTCTTATCGGTTCTAAAAAACGGATTTCATTACGTTTTCATCGACTGCGACACGGTTGGGAACCGATATAGGGTGTCTGCCTGGCACTGCTGTCTAAAGGGCAAGTTTGTTGGTTAGGCTGGCATCATGTCTGAGAAACCCAAAAGAAAAACCGCCCACTGGGTTTCAACACTGTAGTGTCTGTGGGGAAGCCTTGCCAAGGCTGACCCACACCTCACATGTCTATTGTCTGGGTTTGACCACCCAATTCAGACTGCCAGATTTGTAAAATTTCCTGCAGCCACCCTGGACAAGAGAGAGGGCAGGCTCAGGAACCAGAGGCCAAAAGTCTGCTGACCCGATGACAGCCCGGTTCGGTGCCAACCGAACCGGAGGGAGTGCCCTCTGACCAGGACGAGACTTCTCGGCAACGAAAAGCTGGCTCTGAGGAGCCAGTTCCAGCAAAGAAAACTAAAAATCAGCAGGTTTGGAGTCCAAAATTCTTCTCCAACTGCTGCAGAGATAGCCAGGGCAATACAGATTGTCCAGTCACTGTCCCCGGTTCCCTCCGAACCGCCACTATCTGGCAAAAGGTCGGTTCGGTCGGTTCCACTGGTTCAAGAATATGATATAGAAGAGTTTTATGAACCAGAGGAGGGGGAGGATGATTATGATCAGTGTGAATGTGACTTTGAAAGTCTGGATGTGCCCATTGAACCGGACATCTCCCCAGACAGACCTTTAGGTGAATCTCCTCCTAGGCTTTCTGAGTCCCCTTCTCATTTTTTGTTTTATAAAAAAGTTGCTGAGACCCTCCAGCTTCTCTTAGAGGAGGCTTTGGATGAGCAAGAGGAGCCTGACTATGTAGAGATGATGGATATCCCAGAGTCCAGGAGATTGTCCATCCCTTTGCATAAATCTTTTAGGAAACAAACAATAAAAATTTTAAAAGCTCCTAATTCTGTGCCTCCTGTAGATAAAAGATGGACAGGAGGTACACTTTGTCAGGTCCTGATACGGATTTTCTTCACAGCAATGCAGTCATGTTAGTAGTTCAGGCTGCAGCCTGTGATAAAGCTAATATTCCACTGGCTTCACATCCTCCTGACAAGGACTCCAGGAAGATTGATGCCATAGCCAAAAAACAATACATGGCAGCATCTTTGGGACTCAGACAAGCAAACTATATGGCTTATGTTGCGAGATACCAGAAATCTAGATGGGATACTGTCATGGCCTTAGCCAAACAGGTCCCTGGCCAGCTTGCAAAGGAGCTGGAGCAGGTGGCTCTTGATGTATTGAGGCATCTAAGGTGCAATTCCATGCTGCAGTGGATTCTAATGATGTATCCTCTAGAGTCATGGCTACATCTGTGGCTTTTCGTAGATTGGCCTGGCTCAGGTGTACTACTTTGTCACAGGATACCCAGTCTAAGGCTATGGATTTTCCTGTGGTGGGAAATTCTCTGTTTGGGGAGCAGACAGAAAATTATATGAAGAAAATGGATGAATATAGAACCACTTATAGGAGTGCACAAGCCAAGGAACGGCAAGCCACTCCTCAGAGGCAGCCCCCCAGGGGTAGGGGCAGGCCTTTTCACAGGCCTTTTTACCAGACCCAGGCCTCCTCCTCTCAGCCTATGCTCAGAGGGGGTTCTTCAGAGGGAGAGGCAGACGGGCACGCAGGCCTGCTCCCACCCCTCAGCCTAAAGCCCCTGCTAAACAGGCACCCTGATGGGATGCCCAGGGTCGGCTCTCCATTACCTGTAGGGGGCAGGCTGGCTTACTTCGTCCAGGACTGGGAGTCTTTAATATCAGACAGGTGGGTCCTGGAAGTAGTGAGCCAGGGTCTGGTTCTCAGCTTCAAAAAATTTCCAAAGATGAGAGCCAGATCTTTTCCACCTGCAAATCCTTTAGAGACTCTTGCTTTGGAAACAGAAGTCTCAACCTTCCTGGCTCTCAGAGCTGTAGAAAGGGTTTCTCCCCTACACCAGGGCAAGGGTCTGTACTCCAGGTACTTCCTTACCCCAAAAAAGACAGGAGAGTGGTGGCCTATCCTGGATCTAAGATATCTAAACAAGCACCTTTAAAACCAAAGTTCAAAATGGTGACTCTGGAATGATTTTACCCTCCCTAAGGCCAGGGAACTGGCTAGCTTCCTGGACCTCAAGGATGCCTACTTCCATGTTCTTATCAGAAGCTCCCATCGAAAGTACCTCAGATTCGAACTGCCCTCAGGCCATTATCAGTTCAGAGCAATGCCCTTCGGCCTCACTTCTGCCCCAAGGGTGTTCACAAAATGTCTGGCAGTAGCAGTTGCTCATCTAAGAAGGCAAAAGATTGCCATTTTCCCTACCTAGACGACTGGCTCATTGTGGGTCAGTCTCAGACCAGGTCAAATCACACCTGCTAGTTACCCAGCAGCTGCTTACCTCTCTGGGCTTTCTTCTCAATCTTCCAAGTCAGTTTTGGAACCTGTCCAGGTACTCACCTTCATAGGTGCAGAACTGGACACAAAGCAGGCCAGAGCCTTCCTTCCCCTGGAAAGGGGTAAGGACCTTAGTGGCCCTGGCCTCGTCCTTCACTCTGCAGGTCTCTCGACCAGCAAGGCATTTCCTGCAGCTCCTAGGACACATGGCTGCTTCCACAGCTGTAGTGCAAGGAGCAAGATTTCAGATGAGGGACATTCAGTTCCATTTGAGAGCTTTCTGGTCTCAAAGAAGAGATCCCCTATCCAAGTTAATCCCAGTGACTCGAACCCTGATCCAGGCCCTTCAGTGGTGGCAGGATCAGAGCAATCTGAGACAAGGGGTGCCTTTCATCCCTCTGTCCCACTCTTGACCCTTACTACAGATGCATCCCTCTTGGGATGGGGAGCTCACATGGGCGACCTCTCCACCCAGGGGTTATGGTCCCCTCAGGAATCTCTGCTCCACATCAATCTGTTGGAACTCAGAGCTGTTTTTCTAGCACTTCAGGTTTTTTCTGCATCTGTTCAGAACAAGGTGGTACAGGTCAGAACAGACAACACCACTACAATGTGGTACATCAACAAACAAGGGGGCACTCGGTCTTCGGCCTTGTGCACCGAGTCGATGAAGTTGTGGTCTCTGGCTTATTCCCTGAACACTTCCCTCATAGCAGTTCACCTCCCAGGCAAGGACAATGTCCTGGCAGATGCTCTCAACAGGATTCCCAGGGCCATCACGAATGGTCACTGGATCCCTAGTACTGGGATAGTGTTTGCCAGATGGGGCACTCCTCAGATAGATCTTTTGCAGCCCCAGACAATCATCAACTTCCACTTTTTTGTTGCAGGCCCCCAGTGTTGGGCTCAGTCCCCCTGGATGCCTTTCTCCTCGATTGGGAAGGGAAGTTCCTTTATGCCTTTCCCCCCTTCCCTCTCCTGTTCAAAGTACTAGTCAAAATCAGGTCTCAGCCCTGCAAGATGATCCTGATTGCTCCAGACTGGGCCAGGCAGCCCTGGTACCCACTCCTTCTGTCCTTAGCAGTCCATCTTCCCCTGTGTCTCCCCAGGAACCACAATCTGCTAACCTGTGCTCAGGGGAGAGTTTGGTATCCGAATCTCAAATCCCTCAACCTCAAGGCTTGGCTCTTGAGCAGTTAGAGTTTGCTGATCTACAACTTTCTCAAAGTGTTCTCAAAATCCTGAAGGCTGCTAGGAAGCCTTCCACCAGGGCTACCTATAACTCCAAGTGGAAAAGGTTTTCCATATGGTGTTCTGGGAAGCATATTTCCCCGGAATCTGCTGATCTACCCATTGCATTGGACTATATGGTCCATCTTAATTCTTTGGGACTGAGACCAGCTACCCTGAAAGTGCACTTGGCAGCTGTCTCTGCCTTCATTTCAGCAGGGAAGCCCTCTTCTCTTTCTGCTCACCCTGTATTTTCCAAGTTTTTTAAGGGATTGCTTCATACCAATCCTCCATTCAGGGACCCTGCCCCTGCTTGGGATCTTAATGTTTGCATTACTCAGCTGATGCAACCCCCCTTTGAGCCTCTGTCTTCGGCAGAGCTTAAGTATTTAACTTGGAAAACTATATTTCTAGTAGCCATCACTTCTGCCAGGCGCATAAGTGAGTTACAGGCTTTATCAGTGGAGACTGACTTTATTTCCTTTCACAGGGATAAAGTAGTCCTCAGGACTAACAGGAAGTTTTTGCCTAAGGTGGTTTCGGATTTCCACCTTAACCAATCTATTTCACTTCCAGTATTCTTCACTGACCATTCCTCCTCTGGTGAGAGGAGGCTGCACAGCTTAGATGTTAAGAGGGCCCTAAGTTACTACATAGAGCGTACCAAGGGTCACAGGTTTGACTCCCTCCAACTATTTCTCACTTATGGTGAGGTTGGGAAAGGGAGACCTGCCACTAAGAGATCCATTGCCAGGTGGATCGTCTCTTGTATCCAATTTTGCTATCAAAAGCTGGGTAAGGTTCCCCCCTCATGCCTGAGGGCTCACTCTACCAGAGGTACAGCTGCATCTCTAGCTGCTGCTAGAGACATCCCTATCTTGGAGATATGTCAAGCAGCTACTTGGAAAACAGTACACACTTTCACCAAGCATTACTCCCTGGATATCCAGGCCAGGAGGGATGCTCGGTTTCGCACAGCCGTGCTTCAGAGCCTATTCCTAAGTAGGTTCTGTCCCTCCTCCATGGAGGTACTGCTGTAAGTCTGCACCTGTCATAATAGCAAGACTTCATGTTGTTTGAAGAAAAATTACTCACCTTAGTAATGTTGTTTCTTCTAATGGAGTCTTGCTATATATATAACCTCCCCAGCCTGCCCTCTCAGAACTTCTACTTTGGGTATGGGGTGGCAGTCCACTGTTGGCATTTATTGATGCCCTCTTTCATGTTTGGGTGTTGTGTTTTATTTAGTTATTTTATCTTATTTTTCTGGTCCACTGACTTGAGTCTTGGTGTTGGGACCAGGAAAATGTGTGAATATGTTAGTAGCCAGTTGGCTAGTGTGAGTTACAGCTTCCACACAGAGCCTTAGTGAGTTTTGCTCGTAAAGATCTGACAGTTTCGGTTTGAAACCACCCTAACAGAGCTTCTTTAACCGAGCTCACGCTCTAAGCTCCATGCTCTGCATGGAAGTTAACTCTTTCACCTCTGGAGCAGTTCTAGTGGTGGGACAAACTGCACCTGTCATACTATAGCAAGACTCCATTAGAAGAAACAACATTACTAAGGTGAATAATTTTTTCTTCTGTTCTCTTGATCTCCACGATGCGTTCTGCCACATTCCTGTCCACAGGTCCCACCACCACCAGAGCAGATCCTGTACCAGTTCCAGGTTATGCCATTTGGCCTCTTCCTAGCACCCAGGGTCTTCACCAAGTAAGTGGCGTGGGTGGCGGCCTGTCTGCAGTGCCTCGGGGTCAGAATTTACCCCTGCTTGGAAGACTGGCTGACTGCTGATCCATCCACAGAGGTCGTGGCAAGGTCCATAGCCCTGGCCCTTCAGACCTGCAGGGACCTGGTCCTCTTGGACAATCCTGAACAAGTTCAAACTGCTACCGCAGCAGGTGATCAGGTTCATCAGGGCAGAGCTAGACTTTCTGTGGGCCAAGGCTCGCCTCCTTGTAGACTAGGCACTGCATCTTACCTCCTTTGCCTGATCATTTCAGGTTGGGCTATTGTGCCCTGCCCGGGATTTCCTTCAGCTGCTGGGACACTTGGCATCCTGCTCCACCATGGTCTGTTGGGCCCACTGGTGGATGTGCACCCTCCATTGGGAGCAGGGCTGTCAGTGGTTCCAGCGCCGAGGTCACCTAGACCACCCAGTTTTAGTGACCTAGCCAGTGTAGGACGCCATCCACTGGTGGCCGGTCCCAGAACATCTGGAGGAAAGAATCCCATTTGTCTGCCCAGAACTGACCATCATGTTGACCTCAGATGCATCTCTGGTGGGGTGTGGAGTGCACCTGCAGGACCACACCACCCACAGGTTCTGGTCACCCAGGGAGTCCCATCACCACATAAACCTGCTGGAGTGCCATGCAATGAGACTGACCCTAATGGAATTTGCTCCTCTGATCAGGGGTCAGGTCATTCACATTCAGACAGACAATATCACAGCCATGTTTTACCTGAACAGACAGGGCTGCACACACTCCTTTCCCTTGTATCGGGCGGCACTCTGCACCCGAACCCTCATGCGCAGCATAGGCGCCGATCTCTTGGCAGTTCACATCACGGGGAAGGACAGTCAGCTGACAGACGCTCTCTGTTGGGTAAGAGAGATGTCCCATGAGTGGTCTCTGCATCAGGAGGTGGTGAACCACCTGTTTTCCCGGTGGGGCTCTCCCTCAGTGGATCTGTTTGCCTCCTGGGAGGACGCCAAACTGAGGCTGTTTTGTGCCCATCCCCCACAGTCCAGGAAACTGATAGGGGATACCTTCATGAGACCCTGGACCCTGGCCCTTGTGTATGCCTTTTCTCCCGTCCCCTTGATCCACAGAGTTCTGGTCAAGGTCAGGAAGGACAAGGCACGGATGATCCTGGTTGCTCCAGACTGGCCACAGGAGTTCTTGTACCCAGATCTCCTCAGCCTCAGCAGCAGGCCTCTGTGTCAGTTACTTCTCTGACCAGACCTGCTGACCAGACACCAGGGGATGGTTCTGCACCCTGATCTTCAGTCCCTGCACCTCATGGCCTTGTTACTGAGTGGCTAGAGCTCCAAGCCTTGGGTCTCTCCAAGAGGGATCTCCACATTGTGGAGACCTCCAGGAAAGAGTTGACTTGTAGGTGCTGAGCCTTTAAATGGAAGAGATTTTTCATCTTATGCCAGGGCAAGGAGCTTGAGTACCCCTTGCTTGCCCAGTGGCTAGCATCTTGGACTATCTCTGGTCCCTTTCTCAGCTAGGACTGTGAGTGACAGCTCTTAAGGTGCACCTGGCAGCCATCTCTGCTTACTGGACATGGGCTGGTGTGCTGACGGTGGTCCAGGAGAATGTGGTCAGGTGCAGTAGTAGGCACTGAGCTGCAAATCTGGAGACCTGGGTTTGAATCTCATCAGCCCCCCCCCACTTGCATACTGTGTGACCCTGAGCAAATCACTTAATTCCTTGTGCTCCAGGTTGCACCTGGAAACAAGCTCCAGCTTAATGTGCCTTCCCTGGTTAAACAGTTTCCCCTTTCCCTTTTTCAAGGGCCTTGACCATTTGTCCCCTCTGGTGCAAGTGTGTCTTTCACTGTGCGAATTGCTGCTTGTCCTGGCTGTGCTCGTGGGCAAGCTGTTTGAGCCAATGCACAGGTGTAACATCTCTTAACTGTCCTGGAAGATGACCTTGCTGGTGGCCATTACATCTGCCAAAAGGAATGGGAAGCTCCAGGCACTTTAGGTGGATTTCCCTTATGTGGTCTTCCAGAAGAATAAAGTGGTCCTCCGCCCCAACCCGAAGTTCCTCCCAAAGGTGGTTTATGAGTTTCACCAGGTGATTAACTTGCCGGTATACTTTATTTAATTTTTTCATTTATTCTTTGGTAACCGGGTAAAGGCACTGGACCAAAGGTCCCTTTTCTGGCCCGACCCGGAAAAAAAAACATACAAAAATACAATCAACAGCAATAGAAAACAAAAAAATACAAATTACAAGTTACAGTTACAAGCAGATTTATGTAATAAATAACTTTTTAACCTTTATAAGTTAAAACAGAGGGTTTTCCAATACAAGGGTGCTGCCATTGAAAAAGCTCTACAGCTTAATCTAAGCCGAGACCTGGGGATAAAATATAGGGGGCCGTCGGCCAACCTCAGGCTGGGAAGCAATTCTCTCATTACAGCAAGATCAGAAGGAGGAAAAAGGGAGCCAAAGTAAAAACATTTATACATCAGACAGCTAACAAAATATTCTATTCTGTAACTAGGGGAAAACCACCCCAACCGAGAATAAAGATTACACCGATGTGTCCTATTGGGGGCTCCTAAAATAAATCTACAAATATTATTATAGGCCACAGTTAGTGCTTGCATTTCTTTTGTACCTATGTTATAATATAAATAAGAACTGTAATCAAAATATGGAAGAAGAGAACCAATAGCAATTGCTAATCTAGTTGCTTGTGAGAAGAATGATTTGAATTTGTATAACACCCCTATTCTGTGATTTACTTTCTTAACCATTGACTGAATCTGAGGTGAAAAGGTCAAACTGGGATCCAATAGTGTACCCAAATACTTAAATTGAGACACTTGTTCAAGCAGACCACCCCGGAAATCAGATATCCTCAGTTCCAGGGTGTCTACCAACATAAATTGCATGTCAAATAACATAAATTTTGTTTTGGCTAAGTTCAAAACCATAGCATTTAAAGTAAGCCAAGAACAGACAGCACCAAAATCTTTTTCTAGGGAACAAGAAAGTTCAGACACAGAATTCAGCTGAGCACAGATTACAAGATCATCTGCATAAAGCAGTGATTCACTAAACTTACAAACTCCTGGAAGCTGATTAATAAAAATAGAAAATAACAGGGGTCCCAAAATGGACCCCTGTGGCACACCACAACTAATTGGCAAGACATCAGAAACCACAGAACCTACTTGAACAAACTGACACCTGTTACTCAGATAATCGTAGAACCAAGAAACACCAACATCAGAAAACCCCAGTTCTTTCAATTTTGTGCAAGCCAAACCATGATCAATCAAATCAAAAACCTTGGTTAGGTCCACGAACACCGCCCTAGTCATCAAACCGTTCTCAAACCCACATAGGATGGTGTTCGTGAACCCAACCAAGGCCGTGCCCATACCAAAGTGCTTATGGAACCCATGTTGTTGCCTTGACAACAAATCATGGGTAACCAAATAGGCATCAATTTGCTTAGCCACTAAACGGTCAAGTAGTTTGCTAAGGGGATTCAGTATTGATATTGACCTATAATCATCCATGGAAGTAGCACAGCTCTTTTTTGGAATTGGAACCACCTTAGCTTTCTTCCAGGACAGGAGAAAAATACCCATAGCCAAAGACATATTAAAAATATAACAAAGGGGATCCGTAATAAAGGGGATAGCCAATTTTAAGAAGCAGGCATCCAGCCGTTCCCTGCAGTCAGTCCCTTTATTTGGGAGAGACTGCAGAAGATGAAAAACTTCATTTGATGTTACTTCCTTAAACAAAAACCTGGTCCCATCTACCAAAGGAATAGAGGAAAAGGATTTAGTATTACCAGCCTGAGGAAAAAAAGATCTAAAATTAGATCTGAAAATTTAGAATTTAACAATTTCGGGCAAGTCATCAATTTGTTTGTTGTCAACATTTAATTTCTGGATGTCAGATTTTGATTTAGGAGAAAATAAAGAATTTATGTTATTCCAAAACTTCTTTGGATCTGCCCAGCTGTCTTCAAAGCGATCCCTGAAATAAGCTTTTTTAGCATTTCTAACAGTTTGCGAGACTAAATTCCGAAGTCCACAGTAGAGATCCATTGAAACTCTACTGGGAGATAATTTAAATTTAGTCCAAGCACTATCCCACTCCTTAATTAATTTCTTAATGCTGGGACCAAACCATCCAGTAGGAGAACCTCTACAACGAATGGTCCACAAAGGGAAAAGAGATTCCTGAATGGGAAGAAGTTGACTGCAAAAAAAAAAAATCTAGTGTTGTATCCACATCTGGAATACATTCAAGAAATGACCAATCAATTAACCTCAGTGAAGAGTATAACAGGGAATAATCTACCCTTTTAAATGATCTAGTCTGAAACACAGAAGGAGGGGGTTTAAGACAGCAAAAATCTAGGACACAAATGGTGGCCATGTGGTCGCTTTCGGAATCTGCCAAGACACCCTCTCCACTCTGTTAGTCAAGACCCAATCCAACAGAGAATGATTCTGTGAGATGGGATTGAGATGGGTAGGCACATTTATACACTAAGTCAGTCCGTAAGAGAGAAGAAGAGATTCGAGCCCCATGGTGTCATTGGCCCTCTAAATTAAAAATGATATCTCCAACAACAACAGAATCACTCTGCTTTAAATAAACTTTACAAACATCCAAGAAATGTTTAAGCCCTTGAAGACCACATTGAGGGGGATTATACAAACAGCCCACGTTTAACTTTTTCTTTCCTCCAAGAACAAATTGCAAAACCAACCAATCAGTATCACAATCCAAATCCTCACTAGACCTTAAAACATTAATTTCTAAATGATCCCTATAGTAAATCAAGACCCCACCACCCCTTTTTTGACCTTTACGGTCTACCCTAAAAATTTTATAACCCCCAATATGACACACATTATCGGGCACCCCCAGCTTCAACCATGTTTCTGATAAAACAACAATATCAAGCAGATATAGAGCAATAAGCTGTTCGATTTCAGCAATCTTAGGGATTAAACTACGAACATTCAAATTGATAATTTTAAATTCATGACAGGATTTCAAACAATTGTTTAAAGATGATGCTTGAGAGGAAGACGTAGAATCCAAAAAGCAAGGCCCTGGATTCGGTTCAACATCACCAGAAACTAACAACAGAAAGGTGGTTGAAACACAGTTGCCCAATTTAGAACAAAGTAACATGCCACAGTGCAAACAAGTAAAGTAACCTCTGTTCCTACATTGTCTTATGGGCATAGGGCTACTCAACAACAATGATTGCCATGAATCAGTAACAACAACATCAACAACTAAGCAATTTGAAAAGCAAAAATCACTTGTCTCATATGAGGCAGTGTTCCCGGTGCCAAACCTATATAATTCAATATGATCCACATATATCAACCCCCTCAAAGAATACACACCTAAATAGGTAAACATTTAGCGTCCCACATTATTAATAAAATATACTTACAACACCAACGGTATTACAATCAAACACTCCCACTCCTCTATCTCCCTCAGACTCCCTTAGACTCCCCTGCACTTATTGCACTTGCTGCACCTGCACCGCACAAATGCCACCCGCGTTTGGCAAGTGAGATCTTCAAACACCTCAACCCCACAACCCTTCTTTGGAGGCTGATCGCAGACTTCATACTCTGGACCTGTGGAGTGCGCTCTTTTATGTCGAACGCATAACTGAATTTCGGGGTCAGGCTCGCCAGTTGTTTGTTACCTATGCTGAAGCCGCATTTGGCACACCGGATGCATAGCGGACAGTTGCAAGGTGGATCATATATTGCTTTGACCTCTGCTGTGGGTTGGCTGGTCGGGAGCCTCCTGTAGGGATCAGGGCTCATTCCAGCAGACATATCACTGCCTCGGTGGCTGCTTCGTGGGATATGCCCATACAGGAGATCTGTAGGGCCACTACCTGCAAGTCCTCTCACATCTTCATCTCCCACTACTGCATCGACCTTGAGTCACGCCGGGATGCACGTTTTGGGACTTTGGTTTTCCAGTCTCTGTTCACCAAGTAGAGTTGTGCGCCTTGCCCTCTTCCTCTTTGAGAACTGTTAGAAGTCTATCAGTTTGGATAGTGTACCATATCCACGCCCTTAGAAGAAAAAGTTACTCACCTGTAACCATAGTTCTAGGAATGGTATATGGTACGCATCCACACAACCCACCCGACCTCCCTTGGCAGGTGGTACAGGTTCTGTCTCCAGCATGCAAGATCTAACGTCTCAAGGTGGAGTTGAGTGATATATCTGCCCAGATCGTGGGAGGAGCTTAGCTTAAATATATCCGGCAACTAACATTCCAGTGGAACTACCAGAGTGTGGATATGTGCCATATACCATTCCTAGGACTATAGTTACATGTGAGTAACCTATTCTTCTTCTTCTTAAGGGATCCCTCACTGTGTTTACACTCTGTACCCTGCCTCCAGTTCCAGAACCAGAAATAGGTTCACTCAAGAATCAGTAATTTTTTTTTAATTGAGGATGCTTGAGCATTACTGTTGCAGTTCCTACAATTGTAAGTTTGTTGTTGTGGTTTAAAAGACTTTCTTTTCTCAAGTCTGTTTTCAAATTATTAGCTGCTTTTTGAAATTCTGTAGAAAAATGTTTCAAAATTTTTTGGCAGCCTTTTAGCTAGTTTTGCTAGCCGCTGCTCCACTCTGGCTTGGAAACAGATCTTAACAATGGCCAGAGTGGAATGCGGATGCAGAGAATGAACCTGCAGTCTTACTTCGAGGGAGGCTTTTGCGGCAGGCCAGCACTGGTAGGACTAAGCCAGCAAGCGCCAGGACCACATGGAAAACTTTCTAGCTAGCAGTCTACCACAGGGGAGTGCCCATCGCCAATGTCACCCTCTGACTTTGGCCTAACCTATAAAGGCGGGTGGTCCCCCCCCCCCGTCGACCCGCACATGTTGGACCTTAAAAGACACCACAGCTACAGTCAACCACCATTACTCGCTCTTGCCACACTTTTTTATTTTCCTTCTTTCTTCAGTATTAACATTGATTTTTTTGGTGTTACAGTCATCAAGTTTATGTCTTCCACACCTACGTCGTCATCCGACTGCTCCATGAAGTGTGTCTACGGCAAACAGATTCCTGAAAAAGATGGTTACTCTGCTTGTATCCTGTGTCTAGGCCCCAGTCATGACACCGAAGCCTGATAGATTTGCTAGAAATTCAACCAGGCCACTCGGAAGATATCATCTGAAAATTCTGGAGAGCAATCTTGTCAAGAGAAGCTTGTCATGATGCAGGCCTGGAGCTCTTCGGCTTCACCAGCCTGGTCTTCTGGGACTTCCTCCTCCACCCAGTCCTGGGAAAAATCTGATGGGAAACAAACACCAGGACCAGGACCAGTCTGCTTCCCGCTCGAGGTCTCCCGACAAACATTCGACTGAGGAGCCAGCCCGTCGGCGCAGCGGTTGAATTTCTGTCTACGACACGGCGGCCGGGTTCAGGGCGGACTTGGGTGGCTGGAGGTGGGCAGGAAGAGCGGCTTGGCGTCCCACGACAGCTCGCCTTCCCCAGGGGAGAGTGGGGGCCAACACCACTGACCCCGAGGCGGGGCTTGGGGTACAGCAAGCCCTTAGGAAGGGCGCCAAGACACGAGGAATGTCGGCGTTGCACCATGACGCCAGGCATACACTGTGTGGGGAGAAAGAGAACGCCTGCCGCTCCGGAAGACAGACTGCCTGGAGTGCCTCTGATGTCCCCTCTCACCCAGACACCTCTGGACCGATGAAATAAAGGATTACAGGGTGTCTGCACCCCACCTCATCCCTGCTCGGGGGGCAAGCTGCAGCTGCATGGGGCCCAGGAGGTAGGTTCAAGTAGAGCAGGTGGCAGGAGGATGATTCCTTGGCAGGCCTGAAGGGTCGAGGTCGGCAGGACGGAGGGGATAAACAGCAATTTAAAAAAAAACATTCGACCGCGTTTGGGTCAGCCTCCTGTAGGGGGTCAGCCCCACCAGCCCTTACTTCTGCAGTGCTGCCGGTGGCCTCACCGCCTGCCCTTATCTCTGTCATGTGCGGTGGCTCCACAGGGCAGGGACTCCTGCTTCTCACCCCCTGACGCTCTGGACCATTACATCCATGGGTTCTCAGCCAGGAGGCTTGGCTCGGCGTGGGCACAACTGGCATCAGCTCCTCTGCCGTTGCCTTCCCCAGCCAAGATGCTGCTTGCGTCGGTCCCCTCCACAGTGTCCAACGCCAGTCCCTCTAGGTAGCGCTTGCAGCAGGCTACCACCATTTCATGTAGCCCAGCATTGCTGCTACCTTTTCCAGGGAGGTCTTCTTCCCCCCAGGTGCCCGTTTTTCCTCTACCGGCACTCACTGGGCTGCCGCCTGCACTGCTGCTGCCACAGCCTGTGGGCCTGGCACCTGTTCTTCCTCTTCCACAGCCTGTGGGCCTGGTGCCAGTACTGCCTTTTCTGCAGCCTGTGGGCCCGATATCAGTCCCACAGCCGGTGCCAGCTGACTCCACGCTGACATACCTGATGCTGGCTCTGCCAGCACCAACGCCATCTTTTCCCTATCCAGCACTGGCCTTTCTTTATCTACCGGTCTGTAACTGTCCTTCCCTGATGGACTAAACACCGTTTTCTGTGTGGTGGTCTTTACATAGAAACGTAGAATTTGATGGCAGATAAGGACCGCTTGGCCGACCCAGTCTGCCCATTTCCCTACCTGATGGATAAGCTGTAGATTCTAGTTAATCAACAACTTACTTCCTCCTACCCCCCCCCCCACTAGAATTGCCTTATGTCTGTCCCATGCATTCTTGAATTCTCCCACTGTTCCTGACAATACAACCTCCTCAGGAAGGTTGTTCCATGCATCCACAACCCTCTCTATGAAAAATACTTTCTAACATTACCTCTGAGCCGTCCCCCCTCCATCTTCAGATTGTGCTCCCTTGTTGTTGCGCATCTCTTTTTCTGAAAGATACTACCCTCTTATATTTTAATTCCCTTGAGATACTTGAAAGTTTCTATCATGTGTGTCCCCCCCCCCTTCCTCAAGGGTATACACATTAAGCTGCTTTAGTCTCTCCTCGTATGTCTTCTGGTGCAGACCCTGCACCATTTAGGTTGCCCTCCTCTGAACAGCCTCCACTCTATGTCTTTGTGGAGATGGGGTCTCCAGAATTGCACGCACTACTCCTAGATGGGGTCTCACCAACTGTCTGTACAGAGGGATGACAACTTCCTGCTTTCTACTGTTGATGCCTCTCCCTATGCATCCCAGTATCCTCCCAGCCCTCCTTTCTTCACTGTGGACTCTGTTTACTGTTACCCTTTGTGTCCTGTTGTCCAGCCAGTTTTTTAATCCGGGCTACCACCTTGGGACCCACTCCAAGGCTGACTAACTTGTATATTTATCTTTTGTGTGAGACTGTGTCAGATGCTTAGCTAAAATCTAGGTAGGCCATATCCATAGCCCCTCCCTGGTCAATTACTTAGGTCACCCAGTCAAAGAAATCTATTAGGTTCATCTGACATGACCTTCCTGCTGTGAAACCATGCTGCCTTGGGTCCTGTGCCCCACTGGCCTCTAGGTACTCAACAGTTCTTTCCTTGAGAAGTGATTCCATCATTTGCCCTACTACTGAAATCAAACTAACTGGTCTGTAGTTTCCTGCCTCTGCCCTGCTCCCACTTTTGTGAAGTGGAATCACATCTGCTCCCCTCCAGTCCTCCGGAACCACCCCATCCTCCCATGATCTGTTAAAGAAAGTAGTCAATGGCATTACTAGTTCTACCCTTAGTTCTTTTAGAATTCTGGGAGGAATCCCATCAGGCACCATTGCTTTGTCCACCCTCAGTTTCAAGAGTTCTTTCAAAAACCTTTCTTCTTTCATTCAGAAGCCGACCTCTGCTCCTCAGGGTCCTCCTCTGGAATCCCCTAGATGGCCTGCTGAGGACTTTCTGCCCTCGGATCAGGGGCACTCTGACGCCTGTGCCCCCCCCCCCTTGTATGTCGGGGTCCACTGGCTCCAGACCTGACGTCAGCTCTGGCACTTGCCGGGAGGAGCACCCACCAGTGGAAAGTGGGCCGGAGGAGCCAGATGAGGAGGATTCTGACTATTCAGAGTCTTCCTGCTCCCCAGGGATTCTTCTGAAGGCGAAGAACCCAATAAGATGGTTCCCAAGTCCCCTCCTGATGATCCATCTTTCATGGATGTCATGAGGCACATCCAGGTCACCATGGGCTTGGAAATGGAGAAACAGGACCTGGAGCGTCATCGGCTGGCTGTTTACTTATGGAAGCCTGACACCTTCCCCATGGTTCTCCCCTCTTGTTGACTCTTATGAAGATGTCACTAAGGTGGTTTGAACCACCCCTCTACCACTCCAGCGGTGCCCAAGAAGGCAGACCAGCTCTACCATGCTCTGGCGGGTAAGCCTTGTTTAGGAGGCCAACCCAAGGCTGACTCTGTAGTCATCAATGTGGCACATGATGGCACTAAGAAGCCCAAGCACCTCAGGGCCCTTCCTCTTCACATGGAATCCAGGCAACTGGACCACCTGAGCAAGCATGCTTTTGTATCCACCATCCTGGCCATCAGGGCCATCAGCTAACTAGCCCAGTATGGTCCAATACCAGAATGTCCTCTGGGACCAGGCTAGGGACCTAGTCCAGGCCTTGCCCAATGACCCTTCCAAAACTCAGCTGGTCCAGCTCCTTAAGGCAGCCTCCGATGTGGGTAGCCACGTCCTGCTGACCCGCCCACTCGCTTGAGGTCAGGGCAGCCGCATGCATGGGACAGTCATAAGGCAATTCTAGGGGTTGGGGGTAGGAAGAAGTAGGCTGCTGGTTAACTAGGATCTGCAGCTTATCCATTAGGTAGGGAAATGGGCAGACTGGGTGGGCCAAGCGGTCCTTATCTGCCGTCAAATTCTATGTTTCTATGCATATGATGCCATGGATGCCTAGGGCAGGGGAGCGGCCACAGGCATCTGCCTCTGGCGCCATTTCTGGCTCCGGGTGTCCGGCTTTGCCTCCGATGTACAGTCCAGCATTATGGACGCCCCCTTTCAGGGAGCCATCTTGTTTGGAGGGGATGTCAGGAATCTCATTTCCTCCCTCCAGGAATCCGGTCGTGCCCTCTGGTCCATTCACTCGATGTATCATACCCAGCCTACAACTGGTCAGTGGCCTCCTTTTTGCTGCCCCTCCTGCAGGCAGACCTGCTCACTCGCTAAAGGTCAGGGCAGCCGCAAAGCAGTGTCAGCCCCCTCTGCAGCTGCCACCAGAGCCCCTTGGGCTCAAATGGTCACCCTCCCAGCACCCAAACCTACTTTCTGACTCCTTGGCCGACCCCCCCCCTCCAGAAAGGGTTCTGGGGGAGGCTGCTGGGGGTCGATTCTCCTTTCACCTCGACGGGTGGCAGGGCATTACCTCGAACAACTGGATCCTGCAGATCATAGAACATGGCCACACACTAGAGTTTCTGAAGTGGCCCCCAGAAAATCCTCTGGGAACTTCTTTCTTTGATCAAGCTCATGTGTCTCTTGTCTGGCAGGAAATTAAGGCAATTCTGTAAAAAAGAGCAATAGAGCCTGTCCCTCCGGTTCAGGAGGGGCAGGGGATTCTACTTCCACTTCTTCCTAGTGCCCAGAAAGACCGGGGATCTCCAGCCCATACTGGATCTGAGTCAGCTGAACTTTTACACAGAGTAAAAAATGCTTCCGGTTGGTCACCCTTCAGCAGTTATTGCCCCTTCTACACTGGGGGGACTGGCTATGTTCTCTGGGCATGCAGGATGCGTATCTGCATATCAAAATGTTTCCTTCTCATTGGTGATTCCTCCGCTTCCATTTCCAAGGAGCCCATTTCCAATTCCAGGCCCTCCCTTTTGGCCTCTCCTCAGCCCCAGGGTCTTTACCAAGTGCCAGGCGGCAGTAGCGGATGCTTTGCAGAGACAGGGTTTCTATGTAGTCCCCTACCTGGACAATTGGCTGTTGTCAACCCCCACCAGGGATCATTTTGTCCAGGCCCTGGAGTACACCTTCTGCCTCTTCCAGGCCTTCGGTATCACCATCAATCAGTCAGAGTCCTTTCTGTTTCCTTGTCAGTGCCTCCAGTATCTCGGAGCAGTTCTGCATGCTGCCCAGGACATGCCCTTCTTGCCCATGGACAGGACGAAGTGCCTGATGGCCTAGGCCCAACTGGTCTTGTCCAGTCACCAGGTCCCCACCAGGGTCTTCCTGCGACTCCTGGGTCGCATGGCCACAGCCATTGCTATGGTTCGCCTCGCCCGCCTTCACATGTGGATACCTCAATGGACACAGGGTTCAGTGGGATCAATGCATGGATGATCTGGACCAGATGGTGAAGGTCTCCGACCCCATCAAGAGAGTCCTGTCGTGGTGGCTAGTGCCGGCCAACCTGTTTCGAGGGGTTTCCTTTCAAATCTCAGCCCTCGTCAGATTGTCTCAACAGACACCTCGGGTCTGGGGAGATCATTTGGTGGCTCTCCAGACTCAAGACACTTGGACAGAAGTGGAACAGGGTCTCCACATCAGTGTCCTGGAGATGCGGGCAGTTCTGTAAGCTCTGTTGACTTTCCAGACTCCTCTCCTCCCTGGTCCACTGCTGGTGCCGGCAGACAAGATGTGTGTGGTATATTATTCAGCAAATAGGGAGAACTCTCTCTTATCCCATGTGTCGGGAGGCAATGAAGGTTTGGTATTGGGCGAACAAGCATGGTCTGGAGCTGTTGGCTGTACATGTTCCAGGTATCCAAAATGCCCTGGCGGACAGTCTCAGGCTCACGAGTGGAAGCTTCATGACCCTGGTGGTCGAAGATCTGTTCGACAGATGGAATCGGCCAGAGTTGGACCTTTTTGCGTCCCCACTCAATGCAAAACTGCTGATCTTACCTCGAGAGGGTTCCTTCAGTAGGTCATCAGGGGGAATGTGAGGAAATTCTTTTTCACAGAAAGGGTGGTGGATGCATGGAATGGCCTACCTCAAGAAGTGGTGGCTATGAATACAGTGCAGGGCTTCAAACAGGCATGGGATAGGCATAAGGGAGCAATACAAATGAGTATGAATAGATAGGCCATTGACAGAGCAAAGGCCGATGGCACATTTATAAGGTAGAAAAAGAAATGGGCAGACTGGATGGGCCTTGCGGTCCTTATCTGCTGTCAACTTCTATGTTTCTATGTTTCTATCACATATAGGACTGGTGCCACCTGGCGTCGGGCCGAACGGCAGACTTTTCTAGCAATCCCTGACAGGGGACTGCCCACCCGATGCCATGTGACTGACATCAGCGTGACTGTATATAGTGGGTGGTCCCAACGCCCGCCCTCCAGTTCTTTCCCACCGTCGCCTCATGTCAGTCGCTCTGCAGACTTCCATTTGCGATCGTCGAGAAAGTTCATCGGGCCGGTAATCCCTCGCTACTTTATTCTTACAAAACTACTGTTCTTTTTGATGTCTTCTCCTAAGAAGAAGTGCTCATTGTGTGGCACCCAGATCCCGCACAAAGACGGACATCCCAAGTGCATCATCTGCCTAGTTCCAGACCATCCAGTCTCCTCTTGCCCTGAGTGCCAGTCCTTCAACCAGGCCAAGAAGAAACGGAGACAGCAGGCTTTGGAGGCCCACCTGCTCAAAGTCCGCCTAGCATCGCTAGAGAAAAAGATGGATCGGCTTAGGGACTCGTCTGAAAAATCTTCCCCTTCTAAAAAACACAGGGAGAAGTCTAGGGAGCGGGCTCGCTCCGTAGACGAAGTCAGGCCCTCAACAAGCAGGGCCCAGCTGCGGCCCAAGAAACTGGATGGGAAGTCGGACAAAACTCCGGCAGATAAGTCGATCGTTGGCTCCTCCGGCGACCTCGCCGCCTCAGCCAGTAAGTCGGCCCCTGGCTCCTCCAGAGACTGCGCAGCGGCCGGTAAGTCAGCTCCCTGGCTGGGGCAGCTGCCCGGCTCCGTCGATAAGTCGGCCGGGGTTTAACCTGACTGCCGGCCCGCCCGCTAAGTCAGCCATCTCTGATGACCGCGGGCTCGGGTCCCCCGTCAGGGCCTAACGGTGCCACACCCGACGTCCGGCAGGACCAAAGGGAGAATACCCTTCCCCCCCTTCTTCGCCCGTGTCCTCGCATTCTCCCACGGATACATCCGGCGATGGCAAGGGTGATGCCGTTGAACCTGTTGATATGTTGGGTTCCTCTCCGCGCTCCCCTGCCGGGGTCCAGGCGCATGAGGCTTCTCCTCGGCTGGGTGGCCTTTCTGTGTAGGCCCCTCCGCAGCCTGACGGCTGACGTGTGTTTCCCTGACATCAGGGCTTACGACGGGGATTTACACTCGACCCCGAACTGTTCCCCCATTATCCTTTTAGGTATCCTGGGGATCCTTACCCGGGGGGTTCCACTCCTGATTGGAGTCACCTGGGACAGTTCTGCCTGGGATTTAACACCTATTCCCACTATATGGGACCCCAGGGTTATTATCCCTCACCGATCGCCCTTCCTCCTTCTCCTCCTTCTCCTCCTCCTTCTCCCCACCCCCAGCCTCAGCGCTCCACCTCCCCAGTTGTTCGGATTTCAAGACTCTAATACAGTTTTGGTGGCAGGGGGCTAGGTTGGAGCTGGTTTCGGACCCAGAAACTGGACTCCCACAACCGCAGCTTCTGACTGTCCACATCTCGGGGAAGACTCGGCAGGACGTTTCCCTTCCGGATTTTTCTCGTCGTCCTGTCGAGGAGGCAGATGATGACAGCTCAGACAGGAGGGAAGATTCTTTGGAGGAGGAGATCCTGGAGAACCCCGAGGAACTGAAAGGCAAGACCTCGCCAAAGTCAGCGCCGGAGGACCCTTCCTTCTCGGACCTCCTGAGGGCCTTGAGAGACTATTTCGACTGGGAGTCGGAGGAGCAGGACCCGATGAGACAGAGACTTGTGGAACACCTGGACTTGGAGTCTCTGTTTCCTATCCCAGTTCCTCCGTGGATGGGCCCCCATCAAGACCTCACCACGACCATCTGGCAGATGCCTTAGTCTATTCCGGCCACATGGTGTCCCTAAACGTGCGGGCAGACTCTACTGGATGCCGAAGGATGCCCCTTTCTTAAAGTCTCTTCCTAAGGCTGACTCTGTAGTCATTTCAGTGGCTCATGATTGCTCCTCTGCTCCTAAGCACATGAGCACTACTCCTCCGGACAAGGAGTCGAGGCAGATGGACCAGTTCGGGAAAAAGGTCTGTTCCTCGGCCACGTGCGCCCTTTGCTCCCTCAGTTACGTGGCCCACATGGTGTCCCACCAAAAAGCGACTATGGCCAGGTTGGAGACGAAGGTCCAATCCATGGATCCTTCACCTCTCAAGGAGGAACTTGCCAAGGATCTCTGCCTCTCCAAGATCTCCTGCAGGCATGCTCTGCGGGCCACTTACAATTCTGTCTACACTGTGGCCTGTACCTCAGCAACTGCTGTTGCCCTTAGACAGCACTCCTGGCTTCGCCTTTTGGGCCTTGCTAACAAGGTCCAGTCGGCGATTCAAGATGCCCCTTTCAGGGGCTCTGTCCTTTTTGGAGGGGACACCAAAGATATCATAACGGACCTACAGGACAAAGGAGTTGCTCTGAGGTCTGTTAGGTCTATGTACCGATCGGGCGCTCAACAACAAAAGCAGCAGCCCTTTCGGAAAAAGACCTGGAGGCAGAGGAAGAATACTCAGGCATGCCGCCAAGGGAAGCGTAAGGCCACGGGTACAGCCACCCCTTCTGCCTCCAAGATTCAGAGACGTTCAGGAGGCCCTCCCTCTGAACGTCTCTGACACCTCTTGACTCCCCGGCCCCACTGCCTCCTCAGTCTTGCGACAGGGAGCAGGTGGGGGCGAGGTTCACCCGCCACGTGCAGGAGTGGTGGACAATTACCTCCGACGATTGGGTCCTGCAACTAGTGTCCATTGGGCACACTGTAGAGCTCCTGGAACTTCCCCCGGGAAATCCTCCGCAAAAGTCCTCGTACTCTCAGGACCAGGCACTTCTCGTTCACAAGGAGGTAAATTCGCTCTTGCTCAAAGAAGTGATCGAGTGCGTCCCCTCAGGGCAAAGGGGAAAGGGATTCTACTCCCTTTTTTTTTCTTGGTTCCAAAAAAGACCGGGGACTTCCGACCCATACACGACCTGAGACAGCTCAACCAGTTTGTCGAGTACAAAAAATTTTGAATGCTGATTCTCCAGAGCCTCTTTCCTTTCCTCATGGAGAACCACTGGCTCTGTGCCCTGGATATGCAGGATGCCTACCTACGTATCCCTCTTTTCCCAGGCCACCGCCAATCCTGTTTTTCCGTTTCCAAGGGGAACACTTCCAGTGCCAGGCGCTCCCCTTTGGTCTGTTTTTACCAAGTGCCTGGTTATGGTTGCAGCGTTCCTGCGCTGCCAAGGTACTACAGTATTCCCTTACCTGGATGACTGGCTGATTGCAGCCCCCTCCAGGAATTCCTTGCTGGAGGCTCTTTCCTTTACACTGGACTTGTTCAGCCGGTTAGGGATCACTGTCAACGTGCCCAAGTCATCCTTATCCCTGCCCAGAAACTCCAGTTTATCAGGGTAGTCCTGGATGCGGTCCAGTGCAGAGCCTTCCTCCCTCAGGACAGGGTGGAGACCCTTATCCATCAGGCCTCCAAAGTGGCTTCCAACAAGACTATCCCGGCCCAGGAAGTCCTCCGCCTTTTGGGCCTAATGGCGGCCTCCATCACTATTGTTCCCCTAGCAGGGCTGCACATGATGATCACTTAGTGGTCCTTGTGGGTGCAGTGGGACCAGCTTCTGGACAATCTGGACCATCCGGTCCTGATCTCCTCAGTGGTTCAGAAGGATTTGCAATGGTGGCTGGATTCCCTCAATCTTTCCTTGGGACTTCCTTTTCGGAACCCTGCACCAGCAGCTACCCTCACCACGTATGCCTTGAACATGGGGTGGGGTGCTCACCTGGGGGAACATCAAGCCCAGGGACTTTGGTCTGGCTTGGAGATTTCTCTCCACATCAGTGTTCTGGAGCTCAGGGCAGTCCTGTACACCTTACAGGCCTTTCAGACCCTTCTTCCCAAGGGAACACTGCTGATCCAAACGGACAATATGTCAATAGTTTGGTACATCAACAAACAAGGAGGAACCTGGTCATACCCTCTTTGCAGGGAGGTGACCAGGGTGTGGGACTGGGCAGTCCAGCACCATCTGGCCCTAGTGACCGTGCATGTGCCGGGCATTCTAAACGTCCTGGCAGACAGTCTCAGGCAATCCTGGACCCTAGTTCACGAGTGGGAACTGCATCAGGAAGTGGGCAGTTCCATCTTCCAAAGTTAGGGGCGTCCGAAATCAACCTCTTATAGCCAACCAGCATGAAAACTTCCCAAGTTTTGCTCGCTCATTCAGAGCAAGGTGCTTTCTGGAGTGGACCATTGTCTCTATCTTGGACAGGGAAAGTTTTGTACACTTTCCCTCCGCTTCCCATTCTGCAGAGGGTTCTTCTCAAGCTTCAGGTGGAGAAGGCAAGGATGATCCTCATTGCCCTTCTTTGGCCGAGAAAGATCTGGTTCCCACTGCTCCAGCAGCTTTACAGAGAACCACCGGTTCCACTTCCAGTGACTCACGACCTCCTTACTCAGGATCAAGGCCGTCTGGTTCACCTGGGTCTCAGGACCCTGCATCTTTATGCATGGCTCTTGCAGACATAGCCATATCCCGTTCTGGGGTTTCCTCTTGGGTTGCACAGGTCTTAATTGAGACCAGAAAACCTTCTACCCATTCCACTTATGCCATGAAGTGGAAGCAGTTTTCCACATGGGCGACCGCAAAGGGCTAGAACCCCTTCTCTTGTTTGGCTCCACAAGTCATGGAATACATCCTTCACTTGTCAGATTCCAGTCTGTCCTACTCTTCCTTAAAGGTACATCTATCAGCTATTTCAGCGTACCATGAGCTAGTGGATGGTAAACCCGTGGCTCAGTTGGATGTCTCCAAAACCTTTCTGAAAGGGATTCTCCATCAGAAACCCCCCCCATCCGCAGCCTGACCCCACCTTGGGACTTGAACTTCGTCCTGGAAAAGTTCACCCTTCCTCCTTTCGAGCCAGTTATGAGCTGTGATCTGCGCTTCCTGTCTTGGAAGGCGCTCTTTCTGGTGGCCATCACATCAGCCCAAATAATTTCGGAGCTTCACGCTCTAGTCTGCAAGGAGCCTTACTTGATTTTCCATCGGGACCGGGCGGTCCTTCGGACCCATCTGAGGTTCCTCCCAAAGGTGGTGTCGGAAGCCACGCTGAACCAAGCGGTAGAGCCTCTGGTGTATTACCCATCCCCCTCCAACAGAGGTGAGGCACTCCTTCATACGATGGATGTCCATCGGATTCTCCGGTGTTATACACACCGGACTAAGGAGCTTCATTGTTGCGACCAGTTGTTTGTCTCTTTCATCCCAAGATCAAAGGGCAAACTGGTTTCTAAGCAGGGCCTTTCCAAATGGCTGGGCAACTGCATTCGATTCTGTTATCAGAAGTATGATAAACCTCTGCCAGGTTCCATCAGAGGTCATTCTACTAGGGGCATGGTTGTTTCTGCAGCCTTCCTACGGAACATTTCCACGGCTGACATTTGTGCTGCCGCTACTTGAAGTTCTGTCCATACATTTACCAAACATTATAGTCTGGATATTGCTTCTAGGCGGACGGCTGGCTTTGGCCTAGCTGTCCTGCAGGGTCTATTGTCCTAGACTGGGTCCTGTTGGGACTCCAGTCCCTTTCCGTTGGAGTTGTTTCCTCCTCCCTAGTTTCTCTCTGTCTCTCCTCGGAGGGACAGCTTGGGACTCAGTCCTATATGTGATGACCTACTGAAGGAACCCTCTCAAAGTAAGATAGTACAGTTATGTAAGAACTTACCGTAACAGTAAATCTTTGAGAGATGTTCCTTCAGTAGGTCATATTTTTCCCCTCCCTCCTTCCCCTCATGTTTTACAGGGTCTCCAAATCCTGTTTGCTCCTGCTGTCAGGCGTCTTCCTGGCTCCGGTGGGAGAACTGGAGGGTGGACGTGGGGACCACCCATTATGTACAGTCATGCTGACGTCGGTCACGTGACATCTGGTGGGTGGTCCCTCGTTAGGGATTGCTAGAAAAGACTGCCGTGCGGCCCGGCGCCAGGTGGCACCAATCCTATATGTGATGACGTACTGAAGGAACCTCTCTCGAAGATCTACTGTTACGGTAAGTTCTTATGTAACTGTACTTTTTTTTGCTCACTCGATCCCGGGCCTGGAGTTTTCTGGCAAGAAAAGTTTTCTGCATTGTCTTTCTCCTGTAAGGGGAGGTTTCTGTACACCTTCTCTCCCTTCCCACTCCTTCCTCTGCTCAAGTTCCAGTTGGAGGGGGCGGAGATGATTCCCATAGCCCCCTTCTGGCCATGTCAGATTTGGTTCCTTCCCCTTGCTGCAGCAGCTGGCGGTGGAACCTCCAGTGCTCTTGTGCACTGGCTTGCTCTGCCAGGACCAGGGCACCCTGGTTCATTTGGACCTACAGTCTCTGCATGCATGGCTCCTGCAGACATAGCCTTCGCCAGCTTTGGAATGTCTCTCTAGGGTCATCGATGTTCTGGTGGCTGCTAGAAAGCCCTGCACCAGAGCCACTTACACCATGAAATAGAAGTGCTTCTCCCTTTGGGCTACTTCACGCCGGCTAGACCCCTTCACTTGTCTGGTGAATCAGGTGCTGGAGTACCTTCTCTCCCTTTCAGATTCGGGCTTGTGATACTCCTCCCTCAATGTGCATCTTTCTGCCATCTCTGCATACCATACACCTATCAAGGACAGGTCCCTGGCTCAACTTGAGGTGTCTTGCACCTTTCTGTGGGACATTCTGCATCTGAAGCCTCCCTTTCCGGACCCAGTTCTTCCATGGGACCTCAGTTATATGTTGGAGAAACTCACGTTACCTCCCTTTGAACCATCCGCTTGTTACACTTTCTGTCATGGAAAGCGCTCTTTTTAGTTGCTGTTACTTCTGTTCGATGGATTTCCGAGCTTCAGGCTCTTGTGTATAAGGAGCCTTATTTGGTTTTTCACAAAGATAGGGTGTTTTTGCGTACTAATCCTAAGTTTCTTCCTAAGGTGGTGTCAGAGTTACTTTGAACCAATCCATCCACCTACCCATTTATTATCCTGAGTATGCCAGTCAGGGAGGCTTTGATCCATACTTTGGATGTACATAGAATCTTGCGATATGATATACTCCAGACCATGACTTTGAGGAAGTCTGATCAGTTATTCGTTTTGTTCACCCATGAGAGAGGGCGCTACAGTTTCCAAATGTTTGTTTGTCTAAGTGGTTAGCAAATTGCATTGTTTATTGCTACTGTAAGTACAACAAGGACCTTCTGGGAGTGGTTAAGGGCCATTCCACCAGGAATTGGCCACTTCCACGGCTTGTTTCTGGAATGTTTCTGCTGCAGACATTTGTGCAGCCACCATCTGGAGTTCTGTCCACACCTTCACCAAGCATTACAGTCTGGACATTGCTTCTAGGCACATGGCCAGTTTTGGCCTGGCCATTCTGCACAGTGTTCTTTTTTGAGGCCATTGGCTGCTGTCTAACCTCCTCCCAGTGCTGTTTTCCTTTACACTACTGGAACTGCTTGGGACTCAGTTGGCCTGCTGCAGGAGCCTCCCTCGAAGTAAGATAGTACAGTTACATAAGAACTTACTGTAACACTAGATCTTCGAGAGGAACTCTTGCAGCAGGCCCTAATTTTACCTCCCTCCTTCCCCTTTCTTTTTCTCTGCTGTATTCCTCTTCCATTCGCACAGGTTTTCTGCTTCCCTTTTCCTTATTGGCTCTTGGGAACCTCCTTGGTTCTTCTTTCACTGCCCACTCTGGGTCTCCAGTGGGAGAACTGACAGTGTGGGGGACCGCCCGCCTTTATTGGACAGGCCAATGTCAGAGGGTGACGTTGGCAGTGTGTAGTCCCCTGTGGTAGACTGCTAGCTACAAAGTTTTGCGTGTGGTCCTGGTGCCTGGCAGTTTAGTCCTACTTGTACTAACCTGCTGCAAGAGCTCCTCTCGAAGATCTACTGATTACGGTAAGTTCTTACGTAACTGTACTTTCCAAATTCTAAAATTTTGCATAGGTTCTACCTCCAGGGCATCATTTTCAGCTGAGATGACTGCATTAAGTGTAAATATAGTGAGGAATCCCTGAAGAAGAAACAACATTACTATGGTGAATAGTTTTTTATGTTGCTTGCACGCATGTGCAAGAAACATAGTGCCATCTTCCGAGTTTTCGGAGGTGTGGCACCCGTCTTCCAATGCAGTCAGTGTGTTTGCAGGCACGGCCCCAGTTCACGAATCACTGCTGCAGCTGTCTATGACAGCAGTTGAAAATGCAGTGGTCGTACAGTTGAAGGGAGAGCTCCGCTTCAGTGAGCAGAGCTCCCCAACACACATGCATGCGCAGCACACTGCGTGCTCATGCGCCTTACCCTCACACACTGCACGGCCGGACGGTGCCCAATCCCCGCCGACTCCACGTCCCCAAAGATCCAGGTGCCACACTGGGGCCACCCTAGCGTGGCAAAATGTTTTATGGCTGGCGGGGTGCCCAATCCCGTCGGCTCCAGCCTTCCAGCTGCCACGCGGGAAGCCCACCCAAGCGTGGCAAGCGTCCTCGTCTTATTAAAAAACAACCTGTAAATACAAAAACCCTCGGCGCTTCTCCCTGCCCCTCCCACAACCCGCATCCACCCACTGTAGCACCTGCCTCCCCACCCCCCACCCCATGACTTACCTCCGGAGCTCGGCGCGGCGATCTTCGGTGGACGGGAACACGTCTGCACTCTTCAAAGCCGACCGCGAACTGAGGAAATGCCGGTAAGCTATATAATGGGATAGATAGGGTTTTTTCAACTTTGTTGCATATCTCAGGCATTTTTGGGAATTTTGGGCCCAAATTTTCAACATGGGGTTTTTGGGACCCCTCCTCATGAATTCTTGCACTGTCATGGGGTTAATCGGGCCCGAAGGGTGATTTCGCGGTCACTGCGTGAAATCACCTTTCAGGACCGATTAACAAACCGACACTGCCAGTGTTCATAAGGTGGGCTCTCAAAAAGTCTATGTTGAAAATTTGGTGAAAAATTTCCTAAATAAGTTCACAATTTTCAATATTTTCCTCCAGATTTTCAACATTACCATTTTACCACACCTCCTTTTGAGCAGTACAGCTGTCATTTTTCATCTCACCCAAAGCGTGTTTCCGCCCATGTGCGCACAATGGCGCGGTCAGTGTGTGAAATCAATGTATGGGACACATTAGAAAATCACAGTGACACTGTTCGCGGGCAGAATCTTAAAATGGCTATGTTGAAAATTTAATTAACATTCTAAAATGACTGTTTCTGTGACGTGCGTTCATGGTTCCTCATGCGCTCGTAAGTTTATAATTATCAATATTTTTACTCCAGATTTTCAACATTGCCATTTTACCACACCTCCTTATGAGCAGTACAGCTGTCATTTTTCACATGTCGTCCAAAATGTGTTTCCATGCATGTAGCGCACAATGGCGCAGTCGGTGTGCACAATCAATGTTTGGAACAGATTAAGAAAATCACAGTGGAAACTGTTCATGAGCAGAGGTCTTAAAATGGCTATTTTGAAATTTGGTGGCTTGTTCTAAAATGACTGTTTACGGCGTGTGTTGCGCAGTTGCTGCATGCGCTCGTAGATTCATAAATTTTAATATTTGCACTCCAGATTTTCAACATTGCCATTTTACCACCTCCTTATGAGCAGTACAGCTGTCATTTTTCATATGTCACCCAAAATGTGTTTCCGTGCATGTAGTGCACAATGGCACATTGGTGTGTGCAATCAATGTTTGGGACAGATTAAGAAAATCACAGTGACACTGTTCATGAGCAGAGATCTTAAAATGGCTATGTTGAAAATTTGGTGAAAAAAATTCCCTTCAGATGTTCTGCAATATTACTAATGAAGACATTGAATAATTGGCCCCAGGACCGATCCTGCAGCACCCACTGGTCGCCCCCTCCTAGACTGCACACCATTTACCACCACTCTCTGCCTCCTGTCTGTTAGCCAGTTTCTAACAGTTTACCACCCTTTCCCCATGCCCAGCCTACCCAGCTAGTTTATCAGCCTCCTATATGGGATGGTGTCAAAGGCTTTGCTGAAATCAAGGTAAGCGTTGTCCACTGCCCAACCCTGATTCACTTCCTTTGTCACCCAGTCAAAGAAATCAACCAGATTTATCTGACATGATGTCCCCACTGTGAATCCATGTTGTCTGTGGTCCTGGGCTCCAATGGCATCTAGATGCAGCAATGTCTCCATGATCTTCCCCACTACTAAGGTGAGGCTGAACGGCCTATTGTTCCCTGCCTCCTCCCTGCTGCCGGACTTGTGTAGAGGGACCACATGTGCCATCCTTCAATTCACTCATGTTGAATGACTCAGTGAACATGGCTGCCAGAGGTACTGCTATCTCCCTTCGCAGTTCTGTTAATATCCTTGGGCGTATGCCATCTGGTTCCATCGCTCTGTCCACCTTCAATTTAGTGAGCTCCTGCAGGACTCTTTTGCCTTTGAATGGACTATTGTCCACCTCTTCACCCCCTTGGCAACTGCTGTACTGCTGTGGCCCTTGCCCCTCCCACTCTTCTCTGAATACTGAACAGAAAGACACAGTGGATGTCTTGGGAGGAAGGCATGGAACTATCACTTCCAAATACCTAAACAGCACATACAAGCAAGCAACATTCGGCATTGACAAATGCTTGTTTCTTACTGGTTCCATGAAGAGAACAATAACAGAATGCTGCCCATAAAAACAAACCAAGCAAAATACAGATCTTACTCTGAGAGGGTTCCTTCAGTAGGTCATAACATGTAGGACTAGTGCCACCTGGCGTCTGGACTGTATGGCAGACTTTTCCAGCGATACCTGGCTGGGGACTGCCCACCTGACGTCAGCATGACCCTATATAGTGGGCAGTCCCCACGCCCACCCTCCAGTTCTTTCCTGCCTTCACCTCATGTTGTTGCCTCGTGGTAGACTTACACAGCGATCACCGTTAAAGACCATTTGTCGGTAGTTAGTACTACGTTTTTTCAGTATCTTTCGATTCTATGTCTTCTCCCCAGAAGAAAAAGTGTCAAACCTGTAGCATCCAGATTCCCCACAAGGACGGTCACCTCAGGTGCATCAAGGAGCTCGCCAAGGACATCCACAAAGTCCAAAATTTCTTGCAGGCACACATTGCGAGCCACCTACGACTCCGTCGACTCAGTGGCCCGTACCTCAGCGACCACTGTCTCCCTCCTGCAGCATGCGTGTCTTCACATCTCTGGCCTCGCAAATGAGGACCAGACAGCGATTCATGATGCCCCTTTTAGGGGTTCGTTGCTTTTTGGTGGTGACACCAAAGACATTATTACGGACCTTCAGGACCACGGCCAAGCCCTGAGGTCTGTAAAGATCCATGTAGCAATCGGGCACCGAATAGCAGCAGCCCTTTTGGAAAAGGACCTGGAGGCAGAGAAAGCAAGCCCAGTCTCAGCGTCAGGGCAAGTGTAAGACCACAGGTACTCTCACCCCTCCTGCCTTCAAGAACCAGAGACGTTCTAGGGGGACCTCCCCCTGCCCATCCTGCCACCTCCTGACTCCCCCACTGCACCCCCACCTCAACCCCAGTGCGAGGAGCCGGTGGGGTGGGGAGGTTTGCTTGCCACACACAGGTGTGGCAGAGCATCACCTCCAACGTGTGGGTCCTGCAGCTAGTGTCCCAAGGACACACTCTCAAGTTCCTGGAGCTCCCTTCAGAGTCTCCTCCAAGAAGGTCCGCCTACTCCCAAGACCAGGCTCGACTGGTAAGGGAGAAAATACAGGCCCTGTTGCTCAAAGAAGAGATAGAGCCAGTTCCCCTCCGGCACAGGGGAAGGGTGTTTTACTCCCATTTCTTCCTCCTACCCATTGTCGACCTCAGCAGACTCAATTTGTTCATGGAGTACAAAAAATTCTGGATGTTAACCCTCCAGAGTCTCCTCCCCCTTCTTCAGGAGACTCACTGGCTTTGTGTTGTGGATATGCAGGATACCTACATGCACATCCTGATTTTCTCCAGCCACCGCCAGTTCCTGCGATTCCTTTTCCAAGGGGAGCACTTCCAATTTCAGGCTCTCCCCTTTGGCCTTTCTTCGGCACCTTGGGTTTTTACCAAGTGCCTGGTGGTGGTGGCTGCAGCCCTTCGTCATCAGGGCATAGCGATCTTCCCCTACCTGGACGATTGGGTGATTTCAGCCCCATCCAAAGAATCTCCCTCGGAGGCCCTATCCATTACTCTGTACTTATTCACTAGACTGGGGATTACAGTATCCGCAAGTCATCCCCTATTCCTTCCCAGAGGTTCCAGTTTATTGGGGCGGTATTGGTTACTGTCCAGAGCAGAGCTTTCCATCCTTCAGACAGGATGGAGACGCTGATCAGGCAGGCCACTTTTGTGGACTCCTCCAGGACCCTCCTGGCCCGAGAGGTCCTTCCGTTGCTAGGATTGATGGCAGCCTCCATCCCCACAGTTCCCCTGGCAAGGTTTCACATGAGAATCACTCAGTGGTCCTTGCAGGTCCAGTGGGATCAACTTCAGGATGATTTGGACCATCCGGTCCTAATTTCATCTGCCCTTCAGAAAGATTTGTATTGGTGGAAGGATCCCTTGAACCTTTCAATAGGCTTCCCTTTCTGAGGTCCAGCCCCTCAGGCGTCCCTGACCACGGATGCCTCCAGCCTAGGTTGGGGGGCCCACTTGGGGGAACACCAAGCCCAGGGACTATGGTCCTGCTTGGAGATGTCCTTACACATTAATATCTTGGAGATGAGAGTGGTTTTGTATGTGCTACAAGTGTTGCAGATGCTTCTTCCTTGGGGAGTACTGCTCATTCAAATGGACAACATGTCAGTCATCTGGTATATCAACAAACAAGGAGGAACTCGCTTGTACCCCCTTTGCAGGGAGGCGATGAGAGTGTGGAACTGGGCAGTCCAGCACAGTCTGTCCCTAACAGCTGTGCATGTTCCAGGGGTGCTTAACTTCCTGGCGGACAGTCTCAGCAGGTCTCAGGTCCTCAGTCACAAATGAGAACTAAATCAGGAAGTAGCAAATTCTCTGTTTCAAAGATGGGGTGACCGGAACGTGACCTTTTCGTCTGCCCATCCAATGCAGAACTTCACAGTTTCTGTTCGCTCATTCTGTGGCATGGTTCTTTTTAGCACGATGTGTTGTCTCTCTCTCTTGGACAGAGAAATTCTTGTGCACCTTCCCTCCGTTTCCCATTCTTCAGAGGGTTCTCCTCAAGCTTCAGGCAGAGAAAGCACGAATGATTGTCATCGCTCCCCTCTGGCTGAGACAGATTTGGTTCCCGCTTCTGCAGCAACTAGCAAAGGAACCCTCAGTTCTACTTCTATTGTCGCACAACCTCTTGACACAAAATCAAGGCCGGCTTGTGCCCCCGGGGCTCAGGACCCTGCACTTGCATGCGTGGCTCCTGCAGACTTAGCGATTTCTCGCTTTGGGGATTCCAACAGAGTTGCTCAAGTCCTGGTGGAGGCGAGAAAGCCTTCTACTCAGTCCACTTACGCTATGAAGTGGAAACGCTTATCTATTTGGGCAGCGTCCAAGAGTTGGGACCCCTTTTCTTGTTCCGCCCCACAGATCATGGAATACCTCCTTCATCTTTCAGATTCAGGCCTTTGCTGACCCTCGTTGAAATTACACTTATCGGCCATTTCGGAGTACCATGAGCTAGTGGATGGTAAACCCGTGGCTCAGTTGGAGGTCTCCAAAACTTTTCTGAAAGGGATTCTCCACCTGAAACCCCCTATCCGCAGCCCTATACCACCTTGGGAATTACATTTTGTGTTGGAGAAGCTCACTCTCCCTTCTTTTGAGCCAGCGATGAGCTGTGATTTGCACTATCTTTCCTGGAAAGCGCTAGTTTTAGTTGCAGTTACTTCCGCTTGAAGAATTTCTGAGCTTCAAGCTCTTGTGTGCAAGGGGCCTTATTTGATTTTTCACAGGGACTGGGCAGTCCTTAGAACAAATACTAAGTTTTTGCCTAAGATGGTGTTGGAGTTCACACTGAACCAGACAGTGGAACCTCCAGTTTATTATCCGACTCCCGCAAATAGGGGTGAGGCGCTTTTGCACACCTTGGATGTGCACCGTATCCTCAGGTGCGTTACCCATTGATCTAAAGATTTCCGAAAGAAAGACCAGCTTTTTGTTTCATTTGCTCCCAAATCTTGGGGAAAGCTGTCTCCAAGCAGTGCCTGTCCAAGTGGTTAGCCAACTGTATTCGCTACAACAAACCTCTGCCATGGTCTGTTAGAGGTCATTCCACTAGGGGCATAGCTGCATCCGTAGCTTTTCTGCATAATGTGGAGTTCTGTCCATGCCTTTACCAAGCATACAGTGTGGACATTACTTCTAGGCGGAGGGCTGGTTTTGGCCTCACTGTGCTGCAGGGCCTTCTGTCCTAGGCTGGTCCCGTTCTGTTTTTTCATTTTGGGTTTCTCCTTCTCCTCCCGTGTTTCTCTTGGTCTCTCTCTTCTGAGGGACTGCTTGGGACTCAGTCCTACATGTTATGACCTACTGAAGGAACCCTCTTGAAGTAAGATAGTACAGTTCGGTAAGAACTTCCCGTAACAGTAGATCTTCGAGAGAGATTCCTTCAGTAGGTCATGTTTTTCCCTTCCTCCTTCCCCAATTTTCTTTTGGGATTCCAGACTCTATTTCCTTCTCCTGTCATACCTTTCAGTTCTCCAGCGGGAGAAGTGGAGGGTGGGTGTGGGGACCACACACTATATAGGGTCACGCTGATGTCAGTCACGTGACGTCAGGTGGGTGGTCCCCCATCAGGTATTGCTGGAAATGTCTGCTGTGCGGTCCATATGCCAGGTGGCGCTAGTCCTACATGTTATGACTTACTGAAGGAACCTCTCTCGAAGATCTGCTGTTACGGTAAGTTCTTACATAATTGTACTTTCTAGGGGCATAGATATGATACACTATCCACACTCTGGTAGTTCTACTAGAACAGTCTGATTTGCCGGATGTCTTTTTTTTTTAATATATTTTCTTTATTGTGAAATAGTGTTCAAAAAGTTGTATGTTACATTTTAAATTTTTCCATATGCACATGCACTTTTATAAATTTCATTTTATACATTTTGTATAATTTTCAAACATTATAACCATGTTAACCTTTAATTTGATGACCGGGTGGGCCCACTGAAACAAATAAGTCCCTTTTTCAGGAGCAACTCAGGGAAAGTAAGATAGTACAGTTACGTAACAACTTTATTTAATCTGTCACCAGTAACTAAACAGAGTTTTCTTCCTTCGTTCTGGTATGTTCTGTTTGGGTCCCTTCCATTGTGGGGTGATCAAGCAATACCTTTATTGTGTGTTTGCTTCGACCATCCCTTAAGTCAGTTTGTACTCTTTTTTTTTTTTTTTTTTGCTTTCTTCTTCTTTTTTCAGTTCTTTTTTTTGGTTCCGCTTTGATCCGGGGGAACTCTCTCAGGCATCTGCTTACCCTCGGCTCTACCTCCGGGCCTGAAACTCCTCTTCCTCCTGACACCAGCGCAGTTATCCCCTTGGCTCTGAGTCCCCCGAGGTGGTGCTGCCCTATCTGCCCAGGGTGCTCTATCTAGAATTCGGGCCAGGCTGGGCTCGGCCCAGGAGTTGAGTGAGTCCAGCCAGTGGAGTGTGGCTGAGAGGGTGGTGCCATCGCCTATCCCCGGGAGCGGTTTCTTAGTTATGTCCCTTCCCTCCTCCACACTGGCAGAGCTCGGGCAAGTAATGACGTCAGGCACGTCCGCCGCAGCTCTCTGTCCCTCTAAGCTGTGCCCTTAAGCGTGGCAGTGCCTCCGGTGGCCAACGGGAGCTGCTGCAGTGCCGGGCAGTCACCTGGATCCCCCCTGAGAGAGGAGAGGAGAGCAGTCCTCTGGATGCTCGATCCTCTCTGTCCTCTGCCGACGCCTGGCAGCCCAGGCTCGTTCCCGAACGTCGGCATGACACGAGGTGTGGCATCCAGTGCCTCAACCCTCAGCGCCACTGGGCCACAGTTTGTACTCTTTTGTAGTGAGCTTTCTTATATTCCTTGTTAAGAGTCTATAGCCTCACTTTCCCTCCAGTGCCCCTTTCCCTGTCTACTCATAAGTCAGCTTCTATCTGCATAACCCAGATAGTCCATCTTTCTAAAACATTCTCGGTTTTGTCTCGTATTGAGTAGGTTAGTCTCTCCATTTCCTGAATATTCTTCACTATTTTCCTCCACACCTGCAGTTCTTGGGGGGATATCATTTAACCATTTCCTCATTATGGCTTTTCCCCACTGCCACCACACATATTGCCCAGAGATACTGTATCTGGCATCCCCCCCCTTTATTTCTCTAGGTGAGAGTCCCAATATTAGGTGTTGTATGCCCAATGTTTTAGTTATTTGAAATATATTCTTAACTTTGCTTTCTACATCTCTAAGGAATGGCTATATCACCGGGCAGGTATAAAATATATGGGTATGTGTTGCCCTCTCCTCCCCACACTTTCTCCAGCATTTTCCTTCACAGTCATCACCCCTTACCACCACCACTTTGCTTTAATGTGTGGGGTTATAAAGTATCTGATTCTGACCCTCCAAGCCAATTCTCTCCATCCTGGAGATGTAATCTGAAAGGCTGTTTCCCATATTTTCTCCCATTCCTTTACTGTCAGGTGGAATCCTGCCTCCTCCTCCCATTTCTTTGCTATGTGGCTTGCTTCATCCTCTGTATTGGATGTGAGATAGCTATAAATGTGTGAAATGGTTCCTTTTGATGTTATTGTCCACAGCAATTTTTCCGTACTTATCTCTCCTTCTTCTGCTACCTGGATGGTCTGGGTTTTCCTTACCTGGGCTAGTGCGTAGTTTTGGATCTGTAGATATCTAAACCTGTCAGTCTCTTGCCAAATGTATCGTTGGCTGCATTTGTCAAATATGAGTAGGTTTTCACCTTTTATCTGTTTTATGTATTGGAAGCCCCTTTGTGTCTGCCTCTTGTACCATGCATCCAGTTTTCCTTGTTGAAATTCTGGATTATATGTCAGCCCAGTGCCAACTGTCTCTTTTAATTCTAGGGTGTTCCTGAAGTCTCTCTAGGGCCTTCAGTGTGACTTTTATTGCTGTGAACCAGTGTTCCTATTCCATAAGTGGTGGTGTGGGCCCTAGAATTATTGTCTCCAGGCTTCTTCCTCTGATTTGTGCTTCCTCCAGCTCCAACCAGTGAGCAGTAACTTGGGTGCTCCCCCACTGGAGTGCCCATTGCATTTGAGTGGCCACTCAATATTCTTCCATTTCAGAGACTGCCCAGCCTCCCTATCTCTTCCCAGCCTGAATAACCCTACCCTGTATTCTCGGCCTTTTATTTGCCCATATAAATTTATGTAACATTTTTTGAGTCCCCCTGAACCATTGTTTTGATAGAGCAACTGGTGCACACTGAAAGACATATAAGAAGGGGGGGAATATGTTCATTTTGGTTGCCTGTATTCTAGCGTACTGTGGTAGGGGTAGTGTATCTCTTTGCTTTATATCCTCATTCACCTGTTTTAGGAGGGGTAGATAATTATCCTGGTATACGAATTGATTATTATACAGTGGGTCAGAGAATCCTGCATTCTGATTGGCTGTCTGGCACCTTTTCAGCATTGTAAATCCTGCAGTTACCCCACGGAAAAGGTGCCAGCTGCCAGTCAGCCGCATCATGAAGCCCCTGTCAAATCACTCTGACTGTGACAAACCCACGACTTCCAAAGACGACAGACTGCAAAACACTCAGTCACACAACTCCACATTTAACATTACCGAAGCATTCAAACGCAAGCCAAGTCTGAGCACTTCAGCTGTCTAAAAATCCTGCCCAAAGCTACCTATAAGAAAAAAAAAACTGTCCTTACAACTGTTTTTAAAAAAAAAAAAAAAACTTTACCTCCATGATCTTTTCACTTCCCGGTCCCAGGAGAGCCAAAGATGGCTACCACTGTGGCAGTCACAGGAGAGTCCCACCGTTTACATTTTTGGCCATTCATGCTCTAAATGCTAACTCCTTGGAGCCTACTAGCTAAATCTTCTTGTACCCTCCAGTTGTTTTTGATCAACAGAAGAAAAAAATAAGAAAATACATTCCCCGGAGTCATGACGATTCATTCTCGTTACCACAAAGTCAGACCCACACAAACTGTCAGCAGCAGACTCTCTCAAAAACAAAACTGCAGCTTAAAGCAGACTCACTGTCCCACAATATAAAAAAAAAAAAAAAAAAAGAACCCAGGAGTCGCATTCCTCCATTAAAAAAAAAAAGAAAAAAATATATGTATATATAATTATATAATAACATATCTAACCCTCTACATATTGGGCTACATTAGACTACATAGAGAACAACATACCAGTCTTAGCAGCCAAGGTCTGTTTTGTCCAGTGGAATGACAAATGCAATAAAAATAAATAAAAATACAAAAAAAATTTATTTATCCTTTTACATTTAAAAAAGGGGAACATTATATAATCACAATATGCCACTCCAGGGTGTGGGGTAATGCTAGGATTTACCCACTTGTGGTGCGCTGTTAAACTCAATATTAAATCCAAAGACCCAAATATACTGTTGCCGCTATATCGAGCCTGTGCAAGGCCGCATTTCTATTATTTATTTATTTAAATGTTTTACCAGGAAGGCACACTGAGCACTAGTGCTCGATTCCTGGTGCGTCCTGGGGAAGGGGGCATAGAGAACAGTACAATGACAACGGGCAGTAGAACAACAATACATGCAGTGAGCACAAGGGTAACACTGTACAATTATGCATCTCAATTATGGAGTCCCTATACTCCTAAAGAAATTAATAGATTGGAAAGATTTCAGAGGAAAGTAACAAAAATGATTTGCCCTGATAAGTCTCTTTCTTACGAAGCAAGATTATCAAAATACAGGTTAATGTCTCTGAAACTCCGTAGATTAAGGGGAGACCTCCTACTTACATGGGACATTATTCATGCTCAATCCCTCACTTTCAATTGAGGGTTGGACTTCAAGCAGGTGGCAGTTGCCACTAGAGGGCACCCACTTCAACTATCAAGGACAAGAACTAGATCAAAAAGGAGGGCTCACTTTTTTTCTCAACGAATTGTTAATCTCTGGAATTCTTCACCATTACCTGTTATCATAAGCAATAACAAAAATATATTTAAAAAGATACTTGATGACGTTTTGTTTTCAAATAAGGATACAATCTGCAACATATAACTGTAGGTGCTACTATGAGCAGCTTTTGCCTTTCTGCTCCATATCTTTCCTTAGTGTGTTCCTTAGTATATTCTGGTGTGGTTTACTCACTCGGCGGCTTGTTAGAGTCCACCTCATAGGGAATTAGTTTTAAATCTATGTGTGGGGGTATAATTAAAGTTAAGAATCTCAGTTTTAGCCTGATTTAAAGTATATCCTGAGATATGATGGAATTCTGCTTTTAAACAACATGAAGTCTTGCTGTATCCTGACTATTGCAGTTAGCTCCAGCCTTTAAACTGCCCCGGAGAACAAAGGGTTAACTTTCTGTGCAGAGCATAGAATGCTGAGCTCGAGCTCGGTTGAGGTCTCTGTTTCCCTTTGAAACTCAATCGTCAGATTCTTTACTCCGCCTCAGTGAACAGTCGCTCCGGAGATTTATCCTTCAGCTCGGTTCGAAAGTCGGTTAAAGTGTCGGTTAAGTTGTTGGTTTTAAACCAAATTTATTTCCGCATAGTCGGTTTGGTCTCTGTCTGTGGTACCGTGAGTACTAGATAGGTTTTGTCTGATTTTCTGTGTGGAAATTGTAAAGTGATTAGATCGGTTCGGCTGAACTGGTCACTTGTTGTGAATCCTTGTGTTTTACTTTAGTGTGTGGTTACCGGTCCTTGTCGGTTCTAAAAAAAAAACAAAAAAAAAACGTGTTTTGAACAGTTTTTCACAATATCCGTGACACGGTTAGGAACCGATAAGGGAGTCTTGCCTGGCAGTTGCCATAAAAAGGGTAAGTTTGGTTAGGTTGGCCATGTCTGAGAAACCCAAGAAAAAACGGGCCCACTGGGTTTCAACACTGCAGTGAGTGTGGGAGGTCTTTGCTAAGGCCGATCACACACCACCTGTGTTTATTGGTTAGTTTGAACATCTCGATACAGACTGCCAAATTTGTAAAAACTTTCCTAAATCTACCCTTGAAAAGAGATTAGGTAGACTGAGGTAAAAGGAGGCCGAGAAGTCCGCTGACCCGGATGGCCAGCCCGGTTCGGTTCCGACTGAACCAGAAGGAGTGCCCTCTGACCAGGGCAATATTTCTTCGGGCAAGAGGAGAGCCGATCCTGAGGGGTTGGTTCCTACAAAAAGGAAACTCAAAGAAAAATCTACCGGTTCGGATCCAGAGGTTCATGTTCTGACCGCCCAGGAAATAGCCAGAACGATTTGGATTGTGGAATCACTTCGCCTGATTCTGACTGATCCAGCACCTTTTGGCAGGGATTCAGTTCGGTCGGTTCCACCGGTTCAAGATTATACACCTGAAGATTTTTATGAACCGGAGTTTCAGGAGGCGGGGGAGTTTGAAGATGATGGTGATGATGGTGAAAGTCTGGATGTGCCTGTGGAACCGGACATCTCCCCAGACAGACCTTCTGGTGTATCCCCTCCTAGACTTTCTGAGTCCCTTTCCCACTTTCTGTTTTACAGAAAAGTGGCTGAAACCCTCCAGCTTCCTATGGAGGAGGCAATGGAGGATCAAGAGGAGCCTGATTATGTGGAAATGATGGACATCCCAGAGTCCAGGAGACTGTCTATTCCCCTTCACAAATCCTTTGGGAAGCGGACACAAAAAATCCTAAAGTCTCCTAATTCTGTACCTCCTGTTGACAGAAGGATGGACAAGAGGTATACACTATCAGGCTTAGATACAGAGTTTTTATACCAACAATGCAGCCATGTTGGGGTAGTGCAGGCTGCTGCCTATGACAAGGCAAACATTCCCTTGGCTTCACACCCCCCAGACAAAGACTCCAGGAAGATGGATGCTATGGCAAAGAAGCAGTGCATGGCATCTTTCTTGGGACTCAGGCAGGCAAACTACATGGCCTGTACAGCCAGGTACCAGAAGTCCAGGTGGGACACTGTACTGGCACTGGTTAAACAGGCCTTCCCCAGCTGGCCAAGGAGCTGGAGGAGGTGGCTGCTGATGGGATTGAGGCATTCCAATGATGTGTCATCAAGAGTCATGGCTACATCTGTGGCTCTTCGGAGGATGGCTTGGCTCAGATGTACTAGGCTCTCACAGGACACCCAGGCTAAGGCCATGGATTTTCCTGTGGTGGGTAATTCTCTGTTTGGGGAGCAGACAGAGAATTACATGAAGAAAATGGATGAGTACAGGACCACTTATAGGAGTGCCCAGGCCAAGGAAAGGCAAGCAACTCCTCAAAGGCAGCAGTCTAGGGGCAGGGGCAGACCTTTTCATATGCCTTTTTACCAAGCACAGGCCTCTTCTCCCTTTTCACAGAGGGGGTTCTTCAGAGGGAGAGGCAGAAGGGGGATGAGCAGGGCTGCATCCACTCCTCAGCCTAAGGCCCCTGCCAAGCAGACACCATGATGGGTCTGCCTGGGTCGACTCTCCCATTCCTGTAGGGGGCAGGCTGGCTTACTATGTCCAGGACTGGATGTCTGTTACATCAGACAAGTGGGTCCTGGAAGTAGTAAGCCAGGGACTGGTTCTCAGCTTCAAAAAATTTCCAAAGATGAGAACCAGGTCTTTTCCACCTGCGGGTCTGTCTGAGACCCTTGCCCTGGAGGCAGAGGTTTCATCTCTTCTGGCTTTAAGAGCCATAGAGAGAGTTCCTTCCCTACACTGGGGCAAAGGTCTGTACTCCAGATACTTCCTTACCCCAAAAAAGACAGGGGAGTGGCGACCCATCCTAGATCTAAGATACCTGAACAAACGTCTTTTAAAACCAAAGTTCAAGATGGTGACTCTGGGAATAATTCTTCCCTCTCTAAGGCCAGGGGACTGGCTAGTCTACCTGGACCTCAAAGATGCCTACTTTCATATTCCCATCAGGTGCTTCCACAGAAAGTACCTCAGGTTCAAGTTGCCCTCAGGCCATTATCAGTTCAAAGCAATGCCCTTTGGCCTAACATCAGTTCCAAGGGTCTTCACAAAGTGCCTGGCAGTAGTAGTTGCCTTTCTAAGAAGGCAGAAGATTTCCATTTTTCCATACTTGGACGATTGACTCACAGTGGGTCAGTCTCCAGACCAAGTCAAGTCAGACCTGCAAGTGACTCAGCAAGTGCTCACTTCTCTGGGTTTTCTTCTCATTCTCCCTAAATCAGTTCTCGAACCAATTCAGCTCCTTACCTTTATAGGGGCAGAGCTGGATACTGTCAAAGCAAGAGCCTTTCTTCCCCTGGAAAGGGCAAGAGTTCTTATAGAACTGGCTTCGTCCTTCAGCCTTCAGGTGTCCCGACCACCAAGGCACTTCCTTCAGCTCTTGGGCCACATGACAGCTTCTACAGCAGTGGTCCAAGGGGCAAGATTTCAGATGAGGGGCATTCAGTTCCATCTGAGGGCCTTTTGGTCCCAAAGGAAGGACCCTCTTACCAAACTGATTCCAGTGACTTGGACACTGATCCAAGCTCTTCAGTGGTGGCAAGATCAGGACAATTTAAGGCAAGGGTTCCCTTTTGTCACTCAGTCTCATTCGGTGGTCCTTACCATGGATGCTTCTCTTTTGGGGTGGGGAGCTCATCTGGGGAATCTCACAGCCCAAGGACTGTGGTCCCCTCAGGAGTCCCTCCTTCATATCAATCTCCTGGAACTCAGGGCAGTTTTTCTGGCCCTGCAAGCCTTCTCTCAGTTGGTGCAGAACAAGGTGGTTCAGGTCAGAACAGACAACACCACCACCATGTGGTACATCAACAGGCAGGGAGGCACTCGGTCTACGGCCTTGTGCCCGGAAGCCATGAAATTGTGGTCCCTGGCTTATTCCCTGCAGACCTCTCTGATAGCAGTCCACCTTCCAGGAAAGGACAATGTGCTGGCAGATGCACTGAGCAGGATCTCCCAGGGCCATCACGAATGGTCCCTGGACCCTCTGGTTTTCAAAGTGATTTTTTCAAAGTGGGGCAGTCCAGAGATAGATCTCTTTGCAGCCCCAGACAACCACCAACTTCCTCTTTTTTGTTGCAGACCCCCAGTCTTGGGTTCAGTCCCTTTGGATGCTCTGACTTTGAACTGGGAAGGGAAATTTCTGTATGCCTTCCCTCCCTTTCCTCTACTGTTCAAAGTCCTAGTCAAGATAAGGTCACAACCCTGCAAAGTGATTCTGATTGCTCCAGACTGGGTCAGGCAGCCTTGGTACCCCTTGTTGCTGTCTCTAACAGTTCATCTTCCCCTGTCTCTTCCCAGGAATTACAACCTGTTAACCTCCTCTCAGGGGAGGATTTGGTACCCCAATCTTCAGTCTCTCAATCTCAAGGCATGGCTCTTGAAGAGTTAGAGTATGCAGATTTGCATCTGTCTCAGGGGATTCTGGATATTCTCAAAGCTTCTCGAAAGCCTTCCACCAGAAAGACTTATAACTCCAAATGGAAAAGATTCAGCATTTGGTGTTCCAAAAAGCATATTCCTACATATACTACTGAATTGTCTACAGTTCTGGATTATATGGTCCATCTTAATGGCCTAGGCCTCAGAACAGCTACTCTCAAGGTACACTTGTCAGCTGTGTCTGCTTTTTTGTCAGTGAGAAAGTCTTCCTCACTATCATCTCATCCTGTGTTCTGTAAATTTTTCAAGGGATTGCTTCATACCAATCCTCCCTTTAGGGATCCTGCCCCTGCCTGGGACTTAAATATTTGCATTGCTCAAGTTATGCAACCTCCTTTTGAGCCTATGTCCTCAACAGAGCTTAAGTACTTGACTTGAAAAATGGTGTTTTTGGTAGCCATTACCTCTGCCAGACGTATCAGTGAACTGCAAGCCCTGTCAGTGGAACCTGCTTTTATATCTTTCCATAGAGAGAAAGTGGTCCTTAGAACCAATAGGAGGTTCTTGCCTAAAGTGGTTTCAGACTTCCACTTGAACCAGTCCATGTCTCTCCTTGTCTTCTTCACTGATCATTCTTCCTCAGGAGAAAGGAGGCTACACAGTTTGGATGTTAAAAGAGCCCTTAGCTACTACATAGAGCATACCAAGGGTCACAGATTTGATTCTCTCCAGTTATTCCTCACTTATGGAGAAGTGGGAAAGGGCAAACCTGCCAGTAAGAGAACTATTGCCAGGTGGATTGTGTCTTGTATACAATTCTGCTATGAGAAACTAGGAAAGATTCCACCCTCAGGCCTGAGGGCTCACTCTGCAAGAGGTACAGCTGCTTCCCTGGCTGCTGCCAGGGATATCCCTCTCTTAGAAATTTGTCAAGCAGCCAGCTGGAAAACGGTCCATACTTTTACCAAGCATTACTCTCTGGATATCCAGGCAAGGTGATGCTTGGTTTAACTAGCAGTACTTCAGAGCCTATTCCCAAAGTGGTTCTATCCTCCTCCATGGAGTGGTACTACTGAGGGTCTGCAATAGTCAGAATACAGCAAGACTTCATGTTGTTTGAAGAAAAAATGACTCACTTTAGTAATTATGTTTCTTCAAATGGAGTCTTGCTGTATTCTGACTTCCCTCCCTGCCTCCCCTCTCAGAACCTGTTTTTGGGAAGTGGGTGGGCAGGTGCAGTGTTGCACCCCGGAGGTACCTATTACACCCTCCTCTTTTTGTTTGGGTGTTTTTTTGTTGATTATCGTTATCCTTTATTGGGATGGGTTTTTGGTTTTGGGTTTCCTGACTTGAATCTTTTTTGAGAATCCAAAACTCCTTGTTGCCAGTTGGCTAGTAAGAAATTTTACAATTTCCACATAGGATAGTTAGTGAGTTTTTGCTGGTAAGAATCTGATGGTTGAGTTTCAAAGGGAAACGGACAGAGACCTCAACCGAGCTCGAGCTCAGCATTCTATGCTCTGCATAGAAAGTTATCCCTTTGTTCTCCGGGGCAGTTTAAAGGCTGGAGCTAACTGCAATAGTCAGAATACAGCAAGACTCCATTAGAAGAAACATAATTACTCAGGTGAGTATTTTTTTCATCTGAGTCATTATATTTGGGTATAGTTTTGTTCGGATTGTGAGGAACATTAGGATATCATTTGCATACAGGGCTGTCTTCTGTTCTTTGTTTCCTACACTGACTCCCTCTATCTCTGCATCCTGTCTGATCTTTTGTACAAGAGGTTCTGTACAGAGGGCAAAAAGCAAGGGAGAAGGGGCATCCCTGTCTCGTGCCTCTTCCCATCTGTATTCTTGTGGAAGTGTTCATTTGCCCTTATGTAGGCAATTGTTTTCATAAAGCCTCTCTGTATGATCTGTTGGAACTGTTCCCGAGGCCAAACCCGGAAAGGCCCCGCCCGCAGATATGGCCATTCTATTTGTCAAAGGCCTTTTCTGCATCTAGGCTAGGACTACTGCCCTTGTTTTGGAGGTTGTTATATGGTCTATTATATTCATGGCTCTCCTTACCTTGCCTGCTGCCTGTCTGCCTATAACAAATCCTGTTTGATCTATGTTTACTATAACTGATATTATGTGTTCCAGTCTTTTTGCCAGTACTGAAGCAAGAATTTTATAGTCTACATTTAGGATTGAGATGGGTCTGTAAGAGGCACAGCTCGTAGGGTCCTTTCGGGCTTGAGGATCACTGAAATCACTGCTTGATTCCACAAAGGCAGTGCCCGTCTCTCATCCCCCAACACTTCCTGATATACAGTTTGCAGTTGAGGTATTATATGCCTCTGAAATTTTTTACACAATTCTAAGGGGAACCCATCCATATCTGGGCACTTCCCTGTTTTACCGTTGCCAATAGCCCCCTGTATTTCTTCCGGCGTTATTGGACATGTTAGGGTTTGAGTTTGTTCCTATGTGATTTTGGGTAGTTTCAGTTGTAGATAGTTTTCTGTCTTTTCTCTTTGTGTGTCTGGTGCGGAACTGTATAGCTGCACATAATATTTTGTGAATGCGTCCAATATTTCTACTGTTTCAGTAACTGTCTAGCCCTTCCTTTGATGATGTAATTTGGTGATTTGTGCTTTGGCTCTCCTTGCTCTTAGCTGGCATGCTAATAATTTAATTGCCAGGGGCACCCCCTCATAATATATTTGTTTTAGAAACTGGATGTTTCTCTCCACCTTATATTCCAGCACTGTGTTCAGTTCCCTTCTAAGTTTCATGAGATCTCTCCCTCTCTGTCTGTCTATCCTTACCTGTTGTTGTGTTTCCAAACTCCTAATCTGTTCTTCTATGTTCTTTTGCCTCTCCTTCCTCTGCTTCACCCTAGTGCTACTGCTATGACTATTTATTTCCCTCTCAGTATTGCTTTACTTGTGTCCCATAGAATGCTTATCTTAACCTCTGACCCCCTGTGATCCTGTATTGTCTGTTCTGTTAGATGCGGAATCTCTTCCAGTACCTCCCTATAGAAACATAGAATTTGTCGGCAGATGAGGACCGCTTGGCTCACCCAGTCTGCCCATTTCCCTACTTAATGGATAAGCTGCAGATCCTACTTAACCAGCAGCCTACTTCTTTCTACCCCACCCCCTAGAACTGCCTTATGACTGTCCCATGCATACTTGAATTCAACCACTGTTTTTGACTCCACAACCTCCTCGGAGGGCGGTTCCATGCATCCACAACCCTCTCTGTGAAAAATACTTCTTACATTACCTCTGAGCTCGCCTCCCATCTTCAAATTGTGCCTCCTTGTTCTTGCACCTCTTTTTGAAAGATGCTACCCTCTTGGACTCTGTTGATTCCTTGAGGTTCTTGAAAGTTTCTATCATGTCCCCCCTCTCCCTCCTTTCCTCGAGGCTATACATATTAAGCTCCTTTAGTCTCTCTTCATATGTCTTCTGGTGCAGACCCTGCACCATTTTAGTTGCCCTCCTCTGGACAGCTTCCATCTTTTCTATGTCCTTGTGGAGATTGGGTCTCCAGAACTGCACACAGTACTCCAGATGGGGTCTCACCAGCTGTCTGTAGAGAGGGATAACAACTTCCTGTTTTCTATTGGTGATGCCTCTCCCTATGCATCCCAGTATCCCCCCAGCCCTCCTTACTGCCCTCTCACATTGCTTGCCCACCTTTAAGTCATCTGATATGACTACCCCCAGGTCCCGTTCCATTTTTGTTGTTGTTAGTATCTCACCCCCCATTGTGTGCTCTTCCCATGGGTTTTTGTTTCCCAGGTGCATTACCTTGCACTTCTTAGCATTGAATCTAAACTGCCATACATTTGACCATTCCTCTAACCTTGCCAAGTCCCTTCTCATCCTTTCCACCCCACCTTGTGCATCAACTCTGTTGCAGGTCTTTGTGACATCTGCAAAGAGACATACTTTTCCTTCCAGTCCCTCTGCAATGTCGCTTATAAAGACATTGAAGAGGACCGGTCCTAATACTGAACCCTGCGGTACCCCACTAGTAACCCCCCTTTCTTCAGAGTGGACTCCATTTACTATTACCCTCTGTGTCCTATTCTCCAGCCAATTCTTTACCCAGGCTATCATCTTGGGACCCACTCCCAGGCTGGCTAACTTGTATATTAATCTTTGTGTGGGACTGAGTCAAATGCCTTGCTAAAGTCTAGGTAAGCCACGTCCACATCCCCATCCTGATCTACTACTTTGGTCACCCAGTCAAAGAAATCTATTAGATTTGTCTGCCATGACCTTCCCGCTTTGAATCCATGCTGCCTTGGGTCCTGTGCCCCTCTGGCCTCTAGGTACTCGACAGTTCTTTCCTTCAGAAGTGATTCCATCATTTTCCCTATCACTGAGGTTAAACTAACAGGTCTATAGTTTCCTGCTTCTGCCCTGCTCCCACTTTTGTGAAGGGAATCACATCTGCCCTCCTCCAGTCCTCAGGTACCACCCCATCCTCCCATGATTTGTTAAAGAGGGTAGTCAGTGGTGTCACTAGTTATACCCTTAGTTCTTTTAGAATTCTGGGATGAATCCCATCAGGCCCCATTGCTTTGTCCACCTTCAGTTTTAAGAGTTCTTTCAGAACCCTTTCTTGTGTAAATGGGCTGGTATCAGAGTGTTTCTATTGTTTGTTTTAGGTACCTCCCCCTCTTCATTTGTAAATACTGAGCAAAAATATTTGTTTAGTATCTCTGCCTTTTCACAGTCACCCTCTGCCCACCCCCTTCCCCTTTATTAAGCCTCACTATCCCTCCCTTAGTCTTCCTTCGCTCCCTGATGTACCTAAAAAAGGTTTAATCCCCCTTCTTAACTGAATTGGCTGTCTTTTCCTCGGTTCGGGCCTTTGCTGTTCTGACTGCCTTCCAATTAACCAACCAATTATTTTACCAGGTGAGACACACTAAGCTGAAAGCTTGTTTGCAGGTGCAACCTGGGAGCACAAGGAAGTTAAGTGACTTGCTCAGGGTCACACAGTATGCACCTAGGGGGCTGTGGGATTCAAACCCAGGTCTCCAGATTTGCAGCTCAGAGCCTTAACTCACTGCGCCATACTGCCTCCCAGCTTCCTTTTGCTGTAACTGATACAATTCTCTGTCCTGCTCCTTCTGTGATTCCTTGTACTTTCTGAATGCTTTCTTTTTCTCTTGAACCTTCACTGCCACCTCCTTTGAGAACCATAGTGGTTTCTTACATCGTTTTGTTTTGTTTATTTGCTTCACACAAAGGCTTGTTACCTCTGTGATGGCAGTTTTTATGATTCCCCATTGTTCTTCCACCCCTCCTTCCTGCCCATTTGCTAGTGCAATCCTTAGGCACTCACCCATTTTGGCAAAGTCAGCCCTCCTGAAGTCCAGTACTTTTGCCTTTGTATGGCTTGACTCTATTGCTGTGTTTGTTGTGAACCATACTGTTCGATTGTCGCTAGTTCCCAGATGGCTACCCACTTCTACATCTGTGATCCTCTCTCCATCTCCATTTGAGAGGACCAGGTCTAAGATTGCTCCCTCTCGAGTGGGTTCCAATACTAGTTGTCTAAGGCATGCCCCTTGTAGGGCATCTAGAATAACCCACTCTTAGAAGTGGCTGCTGCAACTGCACTCCAGTTAACATCTGGCATATTCAGATCACCCATCAGCAATATCTCCCCTTTATCTGCCATTCTAAGTATACTTTCTATCATTTCCTTGTCCATTTCCTCCCCCTGAGAGGGGGGTCTGTATACAACCCCTGTGAAGATTGTGGTGCCATTGCCTGCCTCCAAATTGACCCACAGTGCTTCTTCTTCTCCTCCCTGTTTAGCCTTTTGTTCTGTTGCTTTGATTCCTTCCCTTATGTAGAGAGCTACTCCTCCTCCTCCTCTTTTACCTTCCCTGTCCCTCCTGTAGATAGTATATCCTGGTATGTTTACGTCCCAGTCATGGTTCTGTGTGTACCATGTTTCTGTGACTGCCACGATATCCAGATGTTCCTCCTCCATCAAGGCCACTAATTCAGGAAGCTTGTTACCCAGACTACGGGCATTGGTACTCATTGCTGTCCATTTTTTGATGGCTTTACCTTCTGTAGCAGCATCCCCCACTGACTTTTCTACCTTGGTCGTTTTCTCATTTAGTACCCTGTTTTGTAGGGGGAGGCTGGGATTTTCCTGCTGTTTATCAGCTTATCTTTCAATAAGGCTACATTAAGCCTCCAGAAGGTTGCTTTAGTGGTCTTCTGTAGATTAATTTCTAAAAATAGTGTGTGGTCTGATAGTGCTATTGTTCCTATTCTGCATTTAGTTATTCTGGACACAACCCCTTGACACCATGTATAGGTCCAGTCTCGAGTACATCTGATGTGCTGCTGAGCAGAATGTGTATCCCCTTGACTGTCCCTCCATGTGTCGCCACACATCTACCATTCCTAACTTATTTAAAAGTGCCTTAACCTGTTTGGCTGTCCTGTGTCCCGACCTTGGCATCCTCGATGTACTGTCAAAACCTGGATCCATGGTTAAGTTCCAGTCACCCCCACAGATCAGGCCCCCCTTCATTTGCTGAGCTACTTTCATCATTACATTTCTGTAAAACATATAAGGTGATCCCGGAGAGGCATACAGAGACAACAAGTTTACTACTTGTCCATGAAGTACACCCTTTAGTATGACATATCTCCCTTCCTTGTCTATGTCTTGCTCTAACACTTCAAATGGAGTGTTGTTAGGGATGAGGATTGCCACCCCCCTCCTCCAGCCTGTTTTATAGGAGGAGGCGTTCAGGTTCGTACACCCAAACTGTTATAATTTGCAGTGTTCTGCTTTGGTCAGTTTTTTTTTTTTTTTTTTCATACTTCACTTTTATTAGGTTCAGAGAAAATTTTTTTGCCATGTGAACATTAGATTATGAGTTGCAGCTTAAATCATGTTCATTTTATACATCTTTTGGCTTAAACATTCTGTATATTGTTACTCTGAATTATGTTTAACCATAATTGCTTATTACATGTCCTTAACTATGTTTTTAACATGCATTCTCTTATCTGTTTACTGACCCATCATGTTTAGTATCTAAGGTGTCAAGATATAAAAAAAAATATATCTATATTATTATCATCTTAAACATTAAACATTAAACAGGTCACAAAATAAAAATCATCTATCTATTATGCAAATGGATTCTGAGTATTACTTTATTCCTCTTTCTAATCTGTTTACTTTAGGTCTCACAACCAATATCCAGTGTTTATTTAACTCCTAAGTTAATTTTTAATATTCCCCTTTTGCACTCACTTCTACCATCCTGCTCCCAAGTTAGGGGGCTTCCATTTGGTCCTCATATAGCAGCCACCTTGTTCATTGGTTTTGGAATGTGGGTGTCTGTCATCTAAGACCTAGACTTTCTCCATTCTCTGAATTTCTAGGATTATTCCTTTCCATTCTCCTATGGATGGTGGCTCAATTCTCATCCATTTCCTTGTTACTGCCTTTAGTGCAGCAATTGTAAGGATAGCCCACAATTGTTTTTCATCTTTCCCCTTCATCCCCATAGGGTGTATTCCCAATAAAAAGTGCTCTGGGTTTAATGGTGTTGGTATCACAAATACCTTTGATATATGTCCACTCACCTGTCTCCAAAACTCCCCTAGCTCTGGACAATTCCAAAAGATATGGGCCTGTGTTTCCCCCGCACCCCCTCCAGCAAGCCCTGGTGCCTCCCTGGTCCCTATGCACTGCCTGTGTTGGGACCAGAAAGTATCTTGCTTTAATCTATCAACCAAATTCTCTCCACATTGGAGAGGCCAATGTATGCCAGGTATTTGCTCATACCAACTCCCATTGTTTGTTTGTTAAGGACACCCCTAGATCTTTTCCCTATTTAACCTTTATATGCTCGGAAGAGAGATGAAGATCTGTTGTATAACTTGTGTAGAGGATTAAGATAGCCTGGTCCCCGTTCCGGTGATGCCCAAATCTTTTGAAATGTTATGTCCTCACCCATCTCTAAACCCTCTCTATCCAGCTTCCTCCTCATATCTTGTATATAGTCCCTGATTTGATAAAATCGTAGATGCTCTTTTTCCTCTCATCCAAATTTATGTTTAGCTGCCTCAAATAACATCATGGTAGACCCTGTGAATAACTGCCCTGGGGAGACCATCCCCCTTTGTGCCTGTCTTTTATACCAACTGTCCTGTTCTGCTGGTTTAAAGTGTGCATCATACATTAACCATCTATATCTCCACATCTGTTTCTGTGTGTTTCCCATCTTTGTTCCTCTTCTCTATCCTTCCAGGGCCGCTCTAGTACCAGTATAATCTGTTTTTAGGTTTCTGTCCCCCCCACCCCAAACAGGACGGCATGTAACGGTGGATTTAGATGTTCAGCCATGTCTATCCTTTTCCAGAGCACATCATACTGAGAGTTACCCCATAACAGAGCCACCCACATCTGTGCCGCACACTAATATCCATGAAGAGTTGGGAGTGCTAGACCCCCTTTAGCTTTTGGGAGATATAACAGGTTTCTCCTGATCCTAGGAGGCCCCCCGCCCCAAGTGAAGTCCATAAACATATTTTGCCATTTATCTATTTCTCCCTTTGGGACTGAACAAGGTACGCATTGGAATAGATACAGTAAATGTGGCAATGCATTCATTTTCAGTGACTGCACCTTGGCATGGAGTGTGAGAGGTAACAAGGCCCATCTCCCAAAATCCCTCTTTAACTGGGCAATCAGTGGGGGATAGTTCAGGTCAAATAGCTGTGTGTTCGATGTACCCAACCTTATACCTAAGTATTTGATGCAATGTCTTTCCCAATTCATTGGATATTTATCCCTAGTTCTTACTGAACTGGTATAGTTAAAACTGAGCATTTTAGTTTTTGTTTTATTCAATGTGTATCTGGATATAGTAGAATAGAATTCTATTATCTCAAACACATCTTCCATGTTTGTGTCTGGGTTAGAAACATACAGAAGTATGTCATCCGCATACAACGCCAGTTTATGTTCCACCCTTCCTACCCTAATCCCTGTTACTTCTTTGCTTGGTCTTATAGCCTTAGCCAGAGGCTCAATGTATAAAGCAAATAATAGTGGGGATAGAGGACAACCCTGTCTGGTCCCCTTGCCCAGTTTAAAATTGGAGGAGATATGTCCATTAGCTGTAACATAGGCATTAGCTCCTTCATAAAGCCTGAAGATCCCCCTGTGAAACTCCTCAGGCAGCCCAAGTTGGGAAAGGACTGCCCCCATAAAACTCCATGACACCTTATCAAACGCTTTTTCAGCGTCCATGCTCACCAATACTGAGGGTACTGTTGTCTTAATAATTTGATCAGTTATGTGGACTATTCTTCTCAGGTTTTCCTGTGCTTGTCGCCCTAGGACAAACCCGGTCTTATCCAGTTGTATAAATCCTGGGAGAATCTGTTGAAGCCTTTGGGCCCAAATAGCTGTCAAGATCTTATAGTCGTTGTTCAATAATGAAATTGGGCGGTAAGAGGCACATCTGGTTCCCGGCTTGGGCAACACCGATATAACCACTCTGGACCAAGAGGGTGGGGCTTGGCCTGTTTCTCCCATTCCCCCCCCCCACCGAAGACTTTCATTAGTAAAGGTTGTATTAACTCCCGGAACGTTTTGTAAAATTCTGGGGGTAGCTAATCCGTCCCTGGGCATTTTCCCGCTTTTAGTTTCCCAGTTACCTCTTTCATCTCTATTGCCCCTATGGGTGCTAGCAATTTTTCCCCTTGTTCTTTATTTATTTTCAGTAATATGAGACCATTTAAAAATTTTGTCACCTTTTCTTTATCTGGTTCTGGGTCTGGTTTGTGTAGCTTAGCATAGAATTCTCTGAAGACTTCTGCTATTTCTGGAATTTGGTCTCGAATTTTGTCGTGTTGGGGTTTTGTGTAGAATTTATGCATGCTCGAGCTCATTGCCCCCGAAGGCGTCCGAACAGTAACTGTAAAGCCCTGGGTCCTCCCTCATAATGCTTCTGTCTCAGGAATAATAGTTGTTGCTCTACCTGGTAGTCTAGGATAATCTGTAATTCTATTTTAAGTTGCCTCAACTCCTTCGTTCTCTCCTTGTTTATTTTCTCTTTTTGCTGTCCTTCCAAGACCCTTGTTTGTGCTGTTGTCTGCTCCCTTTTAGCCTCTCTTTCCTTCTTTTTTCTCAAAGATATTTCCACAAATTTACCTCTTAACACCACTTTTGCCGCGTCCCAGAGAACAGCTGGGGATATCTCCTCTACACTATTATCCAGTAGATATTGCTTATAGGTATCTGTAATGGCATCTTTTACTTCTACGTCACTTAGGAGTGAGACATTAAGTGTCTAAAAGGTATTTTTCCTGAAGTTGTTAGGTTTCATTTTCATAAATAGAGGAGCATGGTCCGAAATGACAAAATCCCCTATCCAACTATCTTGGATCTTGTTTATATCTCCTTTAGGGATTATTAGGTAGTCTAATCTAAAGTACATTTGATATTGAGCTGAATGATAAGTATAGTCCCTCTTACTCCCATTCACGGCCTGCCAGACGTCTAGCATGCTTAATTCCGTCAGTAACTTAGCTACCTTCCTAGCTACTTTATGTTCTTTTTCTGGGGATCTTAGATGTAGTGTCTACCTGTGGATTCAGAGTTAAATTTAAATCCCCTCCTCCCAAAAGCAGCCCCTCTCCCCATTCTTGTAATTTCAGAATGAATGCTCTATAATACTCATACCCAGACCCTGGTGGGAAATACATCGATGCTATTGTGACCTTGGTACCCATCAGCTGTCCCTTCACCGTCACATACCTACCTTCCCTGTCCTGTAATAGCCCTTCCTGTTTGAACTGTACTCTATTGGGCATTAATATAGCCACTCCTCTCCTACGCCCTTTCTTATATGATGCAGCAGCGACCTCCTGGAACCCAAATTTAGCCAGCTTATCGTGTTCTTTTTTGGACAAGTGAGTCTCATGAAGTAACGCTACTTCTACTTTCGATCTCTTGATGAAGGAGACTATTTTACTCCTTTTGACTGGATTTGTAAAACCGCTAACATTTTATGAACAAATACATAAATCTTGACTAGACATTATATCTCGTTAGGTATTATTTCTGATGTAGGGTCCATTTCACCACCTTTTCCGATAAGCCTCCTTGCACATCTCTGACAAATAATGTGACCTCTGAACATTTTAACCAAACAATTATTTAACCACAACAATAACTGGAACTTGTGATTCAACATGACCTATTATTTTAAGTCAATTATTTTGGCTTCCAAGGTTGGGAATCCAATTCTCAGGATTCCTGCTCCCCTCCTTTCCTCAGACAGAATTCGGAAGGGAAAAGAGAGGATGCAATGCTTGATCTTATCTGTGTCAGTCTTCACCATTCATCACATTTGGGTTACTGGCTAGAGGTCATGACCCCGCGGACGCTTCTTTTTTTTTTTTTGGATGGGCGGAGTCGACACAGCATCGGTGCCGCCCTCCAGGCCGACGCACTGCGTGGCGCTCATGGATTGACCGTTATGTGCTGTCGACTCTGCCCTTCCGCCAGTTCTTCGTCTCCCGCTGTCGAGGTCATCTCGTGAGAGCTTTGTCAGAAGAAATCTGAGGTCTACCTGCTTCGCAATTATTTCTGACGACCCCATGTTGTTTTCCTTGGTGCCGCAGTCCGTCGGCTTCCTGCTGCCGGTTCTGTTCGCCACACTCGACGTCGCCTGGTAAGATCTTTCCATTACTTTTGTTTTATTGCAACGTTGAGTCTTGTTTGGTGTTTTTTTTCTCCGTAGGTCATGTCTCAGTCGGAGGGCAAGAAATCTTCAAAGACTGGACGTCCCCCTATGCGGCCAGAAATTCTCCATCACCGACCAGCATGACCGTTGACTTACATGTCTTGGCCTGCTTCACGACATGGATTCGTGCAATGCCTGTTTCTCCATGGACCGCCGAGTCACCAAGCAACGCGCATGGAAAGTGGGGTGAGCTCTGCTGACTTTCGGGGGTCGGGCGCACACTCATCGGGCCAAGCCGTGTTCTCTCAGCCTTTTCTCCGGTTCCCCTCCTGGTTCTGTACGGGCCGAGGAGGAGGGAGCCTCGGCCTCTAGTAGCCAGCCGTGCCAAGGCTTCTCCCACGGTGCAGGAGGCCCAGTCCATTTCCCGAGATGGACGGAGGTACGCGATTGGCAATCGCCTCCCGGGCGGCGTTCCCCTGTGTCGCACCATGGCTCGAAGGCTCAAATCAGCACCATCCGACGCCATCTGTCGGCGCCGTTTCAGGCGTCGGCACCATTTATGGCGCTGTGGGCCTGGCAGAGTGCGTTGTCAGCGTGTCGATGCGCTTGGACCGTGGCTGCTGTCGCCGCTGTTCGCGGGGCCGATGGTGCGAGCGGTGCCATGGGAGGTCCTACGGCGTCATCTCTGGCCTTTTCTTGCCTCGGTGCCATCTGCAGCGTTGAGGTTGAGCATGGCACCGTGTCCAGTTCTGGGGCCGTTTGCAGCTCCGAGCATGGGCACAACGCCATGGGGATTTCAGATCTCTTTGCCGAGAGCACTGTCGGAGCCATCGTTGGCGCTGTGTCTTTCCTCGGCACCTCTCGCGGTGCCATGTGTCGGGTCAGCACTGTGGTGGTTTCTGGCCGAGAGCGCTGTCGGAGCTGTCGTCGGTGCCGTCTCTGTTCTCAGTGCCGTGGGACGGGTTGGCGTCATGTCAGCTTCTGGCCCGGAAACTGCTGCCCTGGTTGGAGCTGTGCCTTCTTACGCCACTGCTTGCGGTGCCGCGGAGGACACTGGTACTGATTCAGGTACAGTTTCTGTTTCTAGTGCCCCATCTGGTCGAGATGGCAGCAGGCGCCCGCCAACTGTTTGGCACAGAGCTTTGGTCTCCACCTCTTTGGAGGAGGAATCGGACTTGAGTCAGATGGGCAGCTTGGCTCCTTGGAGTTAGCTGCTGGCTTGGGCACCCTGGTATTGTCCTCGACAGGCCGGAGTTGGCCCCCCCCCGAGGAGCGGGCAGAGACTGCAGGGGCTGGGGTCAGGGTTTCTGACCAGCAGGCAAAGGTGCATGCCACTACTGCACTGCAGCCCGGCCTCGGAGGGTTCTTTGACCCCCTCAGCGGTGGTACCTCCTCAGATGGTGTGCCTAGATCACCCGACTTAGGGGCCGATCAGAGCACCCATGGGAGGGAAGGGTGCTGCGCCCTGGATAGCTCCCCGGGGCCGACCAGGGCTGTCAGTTGCCCAGTGACTCTCGAGGAGGCCTTTTTGGATTCCGGTCGAGGCATGGGCTCTGTGCGGCGGCCCTTTTCTGGAGTCCACCCGGGTTCTGAGAGAAGCCATAGCGTGGATCTCCGCTCTTTCCTTCGGTTTCTTTGAGAGGGCCCTGTTCTTTGGAGGTAGGGGACCGTCCTTCTGGATCTACATGCCCCAGTCGCCTCACAGGGGGGATTCTTCCGGGCGCAGCCAAGGCAGTTCCGAAATGGTTGTTCAGCTGTCGGCTGTGGGGTCTTCCAGAGCACTTCCTTCTGCTGGTGCTCCTGATGCGCTCCCTAGCCCAGGTGGAGGTCAGCCAATTTCTCTTCTTGGCTCTGCCCCTATTCCTCTGCCACATTCTCCGGCGCTCCCAGGCATCCTTGGTTCTAGCGGGCCTCTCTCCTGGTAGCAGTTCAGGGCTATGGCTGCTCGATTCCCTGCTTATGTCAGGGCAATAGACAGTCAGGTTTTTCAACCTCCCCCCTCCCGAGCAGCCACCCTCTGAACAGTTGCGGTCCTCTAACTCCTCATCCCCCTCTTCTGGGAGAGAGGAGCCTTCTGTCCACATCTCCCCAGCTGCTGATCTTGCGGAGTATTAGTGATCCCTCGTGGGGATGTTGGAGGACCTGCACATCACCCCTCCAACGCAAAGCAATCTGGAACACTCGGCACATGCCTTTTTAGGCGACTTCAACGAGGACACCCTTGTGGTGCCCTCCCAACCTGCTCCCTTTCTGGAGGCGCTGTTGCGATCCTGGCAGAGACCCTTCTCTGGAGTCTCACCCCTAGGGATCTCTGTCAGTGGTATTGCACCCCCCCCCCCAAAGTCTCCAGGTTCCATGCCTCATCCTCAGTCAGGATTGATGCAGCTGGACACTCCTGATGGGCTTCACGCCCTCCACGATGACCAGCCCCCCAGATCAAGACTCCTTGGATTTTGACTTCTGGATGAGGAGGATGTTCTACATGGCACGGTTGCTGCTCTCCATCGCAGCTCATCAGGTCCACTATGCATCCTGTGACAGGTTCTTGTGGTCCAGGCTGGGTCAGCTCCTAGTCTCTTTGCTTGACACGGAGCAAACCAGACAAGATATCGCACTCTCTGCACGTGGCCTGGAGCTAGCAAGGCACCAAGCAAGGGCATCGTACGATGCCAGCGAGGTAACTACCAGGGTCGTAGGGACAGCGATCTGCACTAGGCGGGTGGCATGGCTACATCTTTCTCGGTTGTCACCCTTGGCCCGGCGTAGGGTGATTAACTCTGCTCACCAGAGAACCCATCTCTTCTCCCGTAGAGCGAGACAGCGTTTGTCAGGGGCAACTTCCTTCACCTTCCGGGGGGGGTCCCCATCTCACTCTCCCCACACTCAGGCTTCCCCAGGCCCTGAAGGTTCTCCCTCTTAGTGTGTCACCCACTGAGAGCTAAGGGACTCTGTCCTTTAGGGTTAAACCCTCTTTGGGGGTGCTCGGCACTCACCCAAATGTGATGAATGGTGAAGATTGACACAGATGAGATATGAAAATTATGTACCTACCATAATTCTGATCTTTCTTTGTATCTTAAACATTCATCACAATCCCGCCCGCCATCCCCCTGGGGCCTCAGTCTCTGGGTCTCCCTCCCTCTCTGTGCCCTCCCTTGCCCTCCTCCTTTTTGTAAGGAGTGGGATAACCAGGGGCATATAGGGGGATGATACTTCTAAGGGAGAGTGGTTAGCTTGGGGGGGGCACTTCTTCTCCAGTGCTTTAGTTCCATCCCTGTGGGGTGGGAGTTGGCAGTTGCCCTCCATCCTTCTGCTCCTCCTTTGTTCCCATCAATCCTTGATTTCTTTGTCCGCTGGACATATCCTCCCTAAAAAAAAACAAACATCTACTTTTCTTGCACCAAACATTCTTTCCCTGGGGGGGAGTCCCTGTGTCCTATCTTTATTCCAGAATAACCGCTTTCTGCCTTTTGGAGTTAGTGCCAGTAATTCTGTGCCTTGAATTCTGTCATCAAGCCTTTGGCTACTCCTTGCAGTTCCTATACAATCAGGAGGCAAGTCAAGGTCCAGGGTATGGTTGCTACCCTCCCCCCCGCAAATGTACCCCTAAATTCCTCCCCTTTCCTTTTGTCTTTTCAGAGATAGGGGCCCCTACCTAATCCCCTTAGTTTCCTTCTTCTTCTGTCCTCTCAGTCGTTTATTTCTCCTTTTGGTTTATATATCTTTTCCTTTGTCTGTCCCTTGGACTTCCTTGTCCCACCCTCCCATCCTTTTCCTCACCTCTCGGTGACTCAGAACTGGTGGGAGGCGGAAGATCAACACATAGCAGCCAACCCATGAGGCACCACGTAGTGCATCGGCCCGAGGCGGCGCCGATGCTGGGTCAACTCCGCCATCCAAAAAATAAAATAAAGTTCATAGAGGTAGGACCTCGGCCAGTAACCCAATTGTGATGAATGGTGAAGATACACAGAAAGATCCTAATTACGGTAGGTACGTAATTTTCATTTCCTTCTATAAGGAACTCCTCTCTTTGATCAGTGTTCTTCGCTTCTGGTTCCTTTGTGTCCCCGATATTAAACTATTAGTTCGTCAGCAGTTCGTGTTATAGGCAGCCTGTGTCAAAACCCCCTTCCCCCTCCACTCTACTTTTAATGATTTAACATCCTTTCTTTTTCCTTTCCCCTCTTGTTTTTGTTACCCTTCTGAACAGCTTGCTTTAACATAAGAGGACCGTCCCAGTGGCGACTTAGCGGTGGGCCCCCAACCCCAATCTCCCCGTCCCCTCCAGGTCCCCCAAGCCCTGTATAGGTCTATATTCCTGGACCAGTTGTGGCGTCCCAATTGGTATATGTGTTCTAGTCATTCTGGCCTGCTATTTGTCACTGTACATCACCACAACAAGAGGTAGGGCCCACCAACTGAATGGCCCATCCCTACAAGCATATAGCTTGCCTTTCACTTGTGCCTCTTGTTTCCCAGAAGCTTTAAAGAGATATTAGAGGCCTGGGCTTTAGGTTCCAAGAGGGTGTCCCCCTCCCAGTGCCCTTACAAATGTCCGCCTCTCTCTTAATCCCGCTGATTCTTTGCATTTAGTGAGGCCTAGTGGCAGGCCCTCCTCCTCCCCGCCGTGGGACCCCAGCGACTTTCCATTACCAAATGTTATGTATTTGAAAGGGTAATGCATTGCGTTACTTCTGCCACTTAAGGGCAGCATTCCGATATGTGTAAGCTAGAAAGAGAGCAGACAGAGAGTGTTGTTGTTGAGAGAGAGAGAGAGACTCCGGAATAAAAATGAAAGCTGCTCTATTCCTGTTGCAGTGTGAGTTTGTTGAACAAGACCAGATTAAATGTTAGAACCTAACATAATTGGCGACGCGGTGTTTAGTTACTCTCCTGTACCTTACTAGAACGAATTACTGCTGTGAGGGTTTTTCCTGAGACGTAACTTTTGGACCCACCAGTGAACCCGTGAGAGACACAAAAAGATGGCTATGACTATAGGACATATTGATGCCTTTGATGAAAATGTGGAACAGTGGACAACTTATATTGAGAGATTTGGACATTTTGTCATAGCAAATGATATAAGTGATGAAAAACAAGTGGTTATGTTACTGAGTGTCATGGGCAGCACAACGTACAGTTTGCTGAGAAGTCTTATAGCACCAGAAAAGCCCGGGGAGAAAACGTTTGCCAGTATTGTGGAGGTCTTACAGACACATTTCTCTCCTAAGCCTCTGGTGACTGCTGAAAGATTTCGCTTTCACAAATGAAATCAAGCAGAGGGTGAGTCTGTTGCGCAGTATGTGGCTGTTCTAAAGAAGTTAACTGAGCATTGCGAGTTTGGCACCATTAGATGATGCCCTCCGAGACAGATTTGTGTGCGGTTTGAAAGTGAGCGACACAGGAAAGCGTCTCTTAACGGGCGGGACTGCGTACAAGAAAGCGATAGAGATCGCTGTATCAATGGAAACAGCTGCACGGAGGCTCAGCACCTAAGTGATTCCCTGAAAGTAAATGCTTTATCCTTCTCTTCTCCCAGGAAGCCTAATAAATGTGGTCGCTGTGGGAAGGCCAATCACAGTGATAAGGACTGCTGGTTTAAAGAACAGACATGTCATAACTGTGGGAAGAAAGGCCACATTGGGCGAGTGTGCATAGGGAAAAAGAAAGGAGGGGAAACCAATGGAAGCAATTTACGAAATGTAGAAAGAGAGAAGTACATCGTGTGGAAACACAGGGAACGTGCAGTGATGACACTGATACTGAATTAGCATTGCACGTGCTGACTCTTAAAGGGGAAACGGGAACTATCTGTGTAACACGTGAAATTGAAGGGAAACCACTGAAAATGGAATTGGACACAGGGGCTGCAGTTTCATTGATTTCTGCAGATAAGTTTGAAGCTATGTTGAGACATATACCCCTGCAAACGACTGACATTGTACTGAGGACATACACTGGCGAGGCAATTTCACCTGAAGGTGTCATCAAGGTGCGGGTGAAAATGAATGAACAAATGGCACTACTGCCTTTGTATGTGGTTAAAGGTAACTACCCTTCACTCTTAGGCCGAGAATGGCTGAAGAAAATACGCCTCAATTGGCAGGAGATAAGGACTGTGTCAGGCGACCACAACACTCTAGAAGCAGTGTTGCAAAAACATGCTCCTTTATTCAAAGGGGAGCTAGGCACAATGAAGGACATTGAGGCAAGAGTGTTTTTGAAGCCACAGCACAAACCAAAGTTTTGTCAACCTCGCCCAGTACCTTATGCACTCAGACCGAAAGTGGAGGCCAAATTAACTCGCCTAACTGAAGCTGGAGTCTTGTCACCTGTACAGTGTAGTGACTGGGCAACGCCAGTAGTGCCAGTGGTAAAGAAAGACGGTTCCGTTTGAATATGTGGAGACTTTAAAGTAACCATAAATCCAGTTCTGTGTGTGGAACAGTATCCGATTCCACGCATTGAAGACTTGTTTGCATCGCTGGCACAGGGCCAACGCTTCAATAAGCTGAAATTGTCACATGCTTATCTACAAATGAGAGTAGATGAAAACTCAAAGAAATATCTCACAATAACCACCCAAAAGGGTCTCTTCTGCTATAATCGCCTACCTTTTGGCATTGCATCGGCTCCAGCCATATTTCAGCGAGCTATGGACCAGGTTTTACGAGGTCTTCCAAATGTTCACTGTTACCTGGATGATATACTGGTGACGGAAGGAATGATGCAAGATACCTGAAGAACCTGGATGCAGTTCTGCAGCGATTGGAAGATTTTGGCTTAGTGTCCAGAAGGAGAGTGTGAATTTTCAAGACTTCATTGGAGTACTTGAGCCATACCATAGATGCGAGGGCTTACAAATCGCCTGAGAAAGAAAAGCGATTGTGGCCTCCCAGCACCGGAAAATGTGAGCCAGTTCACGGTGTTCTTGGGCCTGTTAAATTATTATGGCAGATTTATTCCTAATCTGGCTATGATTCTCAACCCACTAAATGGCTTGCTGTGCAAGGGGAAGTCCTGGTGTTGGACAAAGGACTGTGAGAGTGCGTTTAAGAAGGCCAAAAAGCAACTTGTTTCTCAAGATGTGCTCATTCACTATAATCCACAGCTGAGCATCAGATTGGCATGTGATGCCTCACCTTATGGGGTGGGAGCAGTTCTTTCTATGTTCCCACCGAATGGGGACGGAAAGCCAATTGCCTTGCATCCAGAACTCTCAGCAAAGCTGAACAAAACTATGCCCAAATTGAGAGAGAAGCTTTGGCAATAGTGTTCGGAGTTCGCAAATTCCACCAATACCTCTATGGTTGGGAATTCACACTCCTCACTGATCACCGTCCCCTCACGACCATTTTCAGCCCCCACAAAGGTATTCCTTCCATGGCAGCAGCCAGAATGCAGCGTTGGGCTCTCTTGTTATCAGCTCACAACTACCGCATTGAATACAAGAAAGCGGCTCTGCATGGCAATGCTGATGGGCTCTCAAGATTGCCTCTGCAGGTAGCCCACAGTGACAAGGTGGACACTGTCGATATCTTCTACATCAGTCAGCTTGAGAAATTACCTATCACAAGTTCTGAATTTAAAAAGGAGACAAAAGTTGATCCTGTGTTGTCTCGAGTCTTGGACTTAGTAACAAAAGGGACTTTTACTGTGAACCAGAACATTCACGGTGAGTTATCACCATTCTACGTCAGACATAATGAGTTTTCAGTACAGCAAGGTTGCTTGATGTGGTGTGTCTGGGTGATTGTCCCTTCAAAACTACGCACCCGTGTTTTGGAAGAGCTATATGTGGGACACCCGGGCGTAGTGAGAATGAAGGCTTTAGCTAGAAGCTATATTTGGTGGCCAGGGATTGATTTGCAAATTGAGCAACAAGCAAAAACATGCACTACTTGTCAGCGTGTTCAGAAAATGCTGTGTCCCTCACCTCTACATCCCTGGATGTGGCCAGGTGCACCGTGGCAGCGCATTCATGTGGATTTTGCGGGGCCGTGGGAGGGACACATGTACTTAATTGTTGTAGATGCCCACTCAAAGTGGCCTGAAATTCAAGTTATGGACACTACTACTACCAGTAAGACCATTCAAGTGCTGCGAGGACTATTTAGCCGTTACAGGATTCCTGAACAGCTGGTCAGTGATAATGGACCACAATTTATTTCTAGTGACTTTGCAGCATTTTTGAAGTCCAATGGTGTGAGGCATATTCATAGTGCCCCATATCACCCCTCGACTAATGGTCTAGCGGAGCGTTTTGTGCAAACCATGAAGAATGCTCTGAAATCGGCGGGGGGTCTTTGACCTCACGACACAAGTTGGATAACTTCCTGTTGGCATACAAATACACCCCATGCTACAACAAAGGAATCTCCAGCAATGTTATTTTTCGACGTAAGCTTCACTCCCTGCCTTGATTTGCTTAAGCCAGATGGCATCAGAGGTTTTGAAGAACTAAGAATCTCAAATACTACGCCTGCAAGCTCCTGCTCAAAGGGCAGACAGTTCATTGTTGGTCAAGAGGTGCTTGTTCAAGATTACCGGAAGAAAAGTGGACCCTGTGTGGTGACATCTCAGACGGGTCCAGTGTCGATACAGTTGATGTTGAATCTGGAGTGAAATGGAAACGCCATGCTGAACAGCTCCTAGATCTTCAGCAGCGCACAGATGGGGACACTTCCAGGGGAAAACCCACGGGAAATGTGGATTCCATCTCACGAAGCTACGGAAGCCCCTTACTACGAAGTCTCAACACCTTCTGAAGATGTAAAGGAGGAGGAGGTGGAGAGGAGCAATGGTGAGGCTGTACAACCACCAACCGAGGATCGGAGAGAGGTACCAGACAGGGCAGCTATGCCAAGGGTTGCTCACGAGAGACGTTATCCATCCCGAATTTCAAAACCTCCAGATCGTTTAAACCTGTGAGACATTTAAAAGGAACAAAATGTTTTGTGTAGTTAAAGAGCCAGATCAGATTATTGGGGCAGAATAATCCCCTTGACTGGTTCGAGGCCTGGGGCAGTCTACCCCCTACCTCTAGCATAGTATGAACCATCTTAATAATAGCGAATAATGCTAATACTTGTTCATTTGGTAACAATATAATTTAGTGGGGAGGAAATGTTATGTATTTGAAATGGTAATGCATTGCGTTACTTCTGCCACTTGAGGGCAGCATTCCGATATGTGTAAGCTAGAAAGAGAGCAGACAGAGAGTGTTGTTGAGAGAGAGAGGCTCCGGAATAAAAATGAAAGCTGCTCTATTCCTGTTGCAGTGTGAGTTTGTTGAACAAGACCAGATTAAATGTTAGAACATAACACCAAACATTTGGAATGCCTGTATTTTCTCCTCCAGGGCCTCAGGACTCCCCCAAGTGAGCAAGGAGACAGTCAAGAAGCCCCCCACCACTCACCCAGGCCCGCTCCCTGTCATTGCAAGCCCTTTTCATTGTTATGTTATATATCTGCAGCATTTAGTTTATGTTGTATTATACCTTTCCCCTCTCCTCTCCCCATCTTTAAGGTCTTTTCTCAGACTGCCCGCTTCATGTCGGGGCTTTCTTTGAAGTCCCTTCCCCCTTTTATTCTTCTGTTTACTCGCCCCCATCTCTGCAGGGAATACTCAAAATGCCATTAGTTTTCAGTGCTCTCCTATCCTGACATTGGTTTCAAGTGTCCTCGCTGTCCAAATTATCATCCATACGTTGCTTATCGCTCTCTTCTCTGTCTAGTTCATCTTTAGCTCCCATCTTCTCGGTGATTCTCTAGAAGCCTGTGCCACATACTGGAAAGTCCCTTCTCTCTGTTGGTCCCACGTCTTTTGGTTCCTCCTGAAACCCAGGGCCTGTTTTTGAGTTCCGCCTGCCTTATTATCACTGCATCCCTCTATATGGAGATTCCCAATGATTTCAGCATGTCCTTCGCATCCTCTAATTCTTGAAACCTCCGGGAACCCTTCTCTGTCATTATTCGTATCCTAGCAGGGTATTCCAGGAATGCTTTAACTCCCTTTTGTTGAAGTTGCTGGATTATTGTAAGTACTTGCTGGCTACGATTCAACAATTGTGGCATGTAATCTTGATTAAAATAAAACCTCACATCTCCAAAGTTGATAATCTTTCTAGACCAGGCCAACCACAGGATCTTCTCTTTGGTTCTAAAATCTAGGAACACTATTACGATGGCTCTCGGGTGGGCTTTTGGGTCTCGGGGCTTAGCTCTTAAGGATCCGTGTGCCCTGATTATGTTCAGGTCTTTTTCTTTAGGTAAGTTTAGGATTTCTTTCAGAAATGAATCAATGAATGCTAGCATGCTGCCCTTTTCTGCCTCCTCTGGCACCCCATGAATTCTGAGATTGTTTCTATGATTTCTGTTCTCTAATTCCTCCATTCTTTGTTCCAGATAGAGTGATCGTCGATGTAACTCCAGGAGTGCTAAGTAATGTGAGTCTGTTAGAGCGTTGTATTCTGTAAGGTTTTTCTCCATCTCCTCCGTTTTATGGCTTAATGTGTTAATTACTGTTCTGTCCTCTAATGCTCTCACCTCTAGTCTCTGCAGGGAAGCATTCATTTGTTGTAGGGTTTCGCATAATTGGGTAGATGTAATTGTGCATTCCTTTTCAGGCGGTTGAGCGAGTGATTCCCCTGGTGGCTGCCGCAAGGTATCTTAGCAGGCCGCTTTCATAGGCCCCTCATCTTGCTGGTTCTTAGAACTTTTTCTAGCCATTCCCAGGAGACAATCTTTATTCCAGTGTTTCGCCAGCATCCAGTAGTCCGTTATATTCACCTGTGCGGACAGTTTGTGCCTGGGATTAGGGTCAGTTGCTGTAGATTGTTAGTGGAGCAAGGTGGAGTTGCCAGATCAAGCTACCATTAAAGCTGACAGCTAAACCGAAAGTCCTGCTTTGGTCAGTTGTGTCTCTTGGAGGAACACCACCTCCAGTTTTGTCTGCTTAATATAGGACATTATCTTTTTCCTTTTTATCAGGTTGGTTAGCCCGCTTACATTGAAGGACAGTACTTTGGTGTTTGGGCTGCTATCATCCCTGAGTTTGTGGATATCTCAGGCTCTCTCCTCCCTCCCTCCCGTGGCCCACTTTTTATTACCTTCTTTTGTGTCCAGGACCCTCTGTGTGATTGTTGTTTCTCTGTTTTTATATGTTCAGGCTTGTCGGATGTCTTTAAGCTAAGCTCCTTCCACCACCCAGGTGGTATATCCTCCAACTGTGCCCCATGAAGTTAGATCTTTCTTTCCTCTGGAAGAGCAGGTCACCTCCTTCATGGCTGCTGCTTAGGATCTAGTGTACCACAGGCAAACTTTATCTTTCACAGTTTTCAAGTTATTTGGATTCTTTCATCAGTTCCTTCAACAGCCCCCACCTTTGATGGAGCAATGGAAACTGGGGTTCAAGCTCTGCGTTCGATGCCAGCAGAAGATGTCGGTCACCAACCAGCTTAACGTGTGTGTGTGTGTGTGTGTGTGTGTGTGTATTGCCTGGACTGGCAGTATGATGTGACCAGGTGCCACCTTTGTCTCAGCATGCTCCCTGAGTCCCTCGAGGACAGGAATCTCTGGCTTTCACTGGGTCGACCTTCAGAATGGGATCCAGCGGACCACTGGCAGCTGCTGCGGTGGGCATCTCCTTGGTCTTATGCTGTTCTCGACTGGGGCTAGTGTTGGAGGGTCATTCACTGGAGGCTTCTGGAACATGTATTTGGCCCTCCAGACCCTGCGGGAATGCCCTGCCCCCTGTGGTGCCAAGCACAAGCGATGTTGACTAGGAGAGATCCGGGTCCTCCTGGTTCTTTGACTCGCCTGACTGCTCGACGGTGGCGAGCACCCTTCAGTCGAGGAGTAGGTCAGACAGGTTGAGGACTTTTCGGTCCCCCTGTCAAGCCAGTCGACTTCAACTCCAGTCAAGCAGGTCAGCTGTCGAATGCACTCCTCTGGTGGACCTGTTTGCATCCTAAGGGAATGCCAAACTGAGACTGTTTTGTACCTGCCCCCCTCCCAGTCTGGAACACTGTTGGGGGATACCCTCGTGAGGCCCTGGACACCAGGCCTCGTGTACGCCTTCCTTACCTTCCCCTTGATCCACAAGGTAGTGGTTAAAGCCCAGAAGGCTAAGGCCCAGATGATCTTGATAGCTCCAGACTGGCCAAGGCAATTCTGGTACCTAGATCTCCTCAGCCTCAGCAGTAGACCTCTGTGGCGACTACTTTTCCACCCAGACCTGCTGTCCAGACATAAAGGGGATGATCCTGCACCTGGACCTGCAGTCCTTACACTTCACGACCTGGTTCCTGAGCAGCTAGAGTTCCAGGCCTTGGGTCTATTGGATGAAGTGCTCCATGCTGGAGGCCTCCCGGAAAGAGTCAACCCGCCAGTATTATACCTTTAAATGGAAGATGTTCTCCTTTTGATGCCAGGGCAAGGCGCTTGATCCCCTTGCCTACCCTATGGTGAGCATCTTGGACTACCTCTGGTCCCACCCTCAGCTGGTACTGCGTGCAGTGACCTTTAAGGTGCACCTGGCAGCCATCTGTACTTACTGGATGCAGGTTGGTAAGCAAATGGTGGCCCAGGAAGATGTGGCTGGGTGCTTTTCCAAGGGCCTGGACCACCTTGCCCCTCCAGTGCATGAACCACCTCGTTCACTGCTGGTGTTTGCTTTGCTCATGAGCAGGCCATTTGAGCCCGTGCATAGGTGTGAGATGTTACATCTGTCATGGAGGACAGGTCTTCATGATGGCCATCCTATTAGGTAGAAGGATTGGGCTGTTCCAGGCACTTTCAGTGGAGTCTGCCTCTCTGGTCTTTCACAGGGACAGAGTCGTCCTTCCCCCAAGCCGAAGTTCCTCCTGAAGGTTGTACCTAAGTTTCACCTTAACCAGGCAGTTAGCTTACCAGCATACTTTACTAACCCAGCTTTGGAGGCCAAACGCAAGCTTCATACCCTGTTGTTATTATGGTAGGGCACGCGGCTGGAGTTTGGGGAGTGACTTGCCAGCTGTTTGTTAGTTATGCTGGAACTGCGCCTGGCAGACCAGCAGCAAAGTGGACGATTAGCAGGTGGATCACATCCTGTATTAACCTCTGCTATAGATTTGCTGGTAGGGAGGCCCCTGTAAGGTTTAGAGCTCATTTCACCAGACATACTGCTGCCTTGGTGACTGCTTTTAGGGAGATCTCTGTTCAGGAAATCTGCAAGGCTACTACCTGGAAGTCAGTACACACCTTCGTGCCCCACTACCACATCAACCTTGGGTTATGCTGGATGCCTGTTTTGAGACCTCGGTTCCCCAGTCTCTTTTTGCCAAGTAGAGGTGTATGCCTTGCCCCATCCTCCAGGAGAACTGCCAGGAGTCTGTCAGAGTGTGGATCGTGAACCATATCCACACCCTTAGGTTACTCACCTGTAACTGTAGTTCTAGCAGTGGTATATGGTTCACATCCACACAATCTACCTGGCCTCCCCTGGCAAGTGGAAAACAGATCCCTACTTCCAGCATGCAGGCTCTGACATCAAGAGTGGAGTCGGGGGATATACTGCCCTGTTTGTGAGAGGAGCTTAGCTTAATGAAGTCTGGCAAATCAGACTGTTCCAGTGGAACTGCCACAGTGTGGATGTGAACCACATACCACTCCTAGAACTACAAGTGGGTAACCTATTTTTCTAGGGACATGGATATGTTGTTCATCCACACTTATTGGCAGGTTCCTTGCCGCTTTAAATCTTGCCGGAAGGTCTTCAAGCTGGCTCCTCCCACCCACCCGGGTGGTAAAACTCTCGGCTCCACCCCATGATGCCAGATCTTCCTTACCGCGTGGAAGCTCAGGTTCCCTCCTTAACGCTCTGCATATAAGACTGGTTCCTATTTCTTGTAGGTTGCAGGGAAATTGCTGGGATTTTCAAGACTTGTTCCTTATTTCCCTCGCTGGCTGCGTGGACAAATCAACTCGGTTTCGGAGGTGCCCATGCGGCAGAAGATGTCTCGGACGGACCTGCACCCACGCAGCCTACTGCTTGGCCTTAGGCATCACCCACAGGCTTTGCGACTCTGTGTTTCTTTTTCGCCCACGCCCTGGAAGACCGTGCCGCCCGTTTACAACTTGGGCGACCCGAAAAACATTATCCTCCGGTAAAGTCGAAGGAGGCCCAGTTGGCGGTTTCCATGGCAGCGGGCTCAGCGGAACAGCTTGAGCAGATGATCGCCCTCGAGGAGGCGGCGCAGGCCGCGTCTTCGTCTTCCTCGGCCACGGCATTTATCCCGCTCTCCCTGGGATCCTCCTATTCAGCTTCTTTTAAGGAGCTCTCTCTCTCCCTCTCCACTAAGGGAGAGGGATCAACATCTTCAGGGCCTTCCTCTCGGTCCAAGAAGAAGGACCACAAATGTAAGTCCCTCCGTCGATGCTCTTGGGAGCGGGAGAGGTCCCTCTCACCGAGTAGTCGACCATCGACTTCGGTCGATCCTTCGGCTTCGGCCACTGGCTTGACGTTGTCCCCGTCAGTCAGTTGACCGAGACTCCCGTCGACGCAGTTGAGATTTTTCTAGACCCGTTGGACGGGCTGTCGACCGGTGAAGCTGAAAACCTTCACTTCCTGGTTCCCCCGGCAGTGGTTGAGGTGTCCGTGGATCTCGCTGCCTCTGGTTCCGAGTCCACGGGTTGAGCCCGCTGAGCCGAGGGAGAGCGGGTTTCCGCCTACCCCCGTGCCCTCCTCGGAAAAGCCGAGGTTCGCGGTCTCAGTCTCGGACTTCTTCTCGGTCCAGCCGATCCCGCCGTCACAGGCGGTCTCGGTCTCGGCACTGTGGCAAGCGGCGCCGCCGCTCGTCCTCGTCCTCCTCCTCGGATGAGGGGAGGCTTTGACGCAAGTTGCGTCAACAATACGAGGACCTCATGTGGCAACAGCTTCTTCTGTCTGGGAGCTAGCCGACGTCGTCGCTTTCCCCGGCTATCAAGTGGCTGTCACCGGAGTGGCCGAAGCAACCCCTCGCTTTAGCTGAGGCGCCTGCTTCCAGGCCTGTTGCTCAGCCGAACCCGGCTGCCCAACCGATTCCGGTGGAACCTCCGCCTCCACAGCCGTTGTTTGGGGCTCCGACCAAAAATTCTCGGTCGGCCCAAGGTCTGTAACCCTCACTTCCGATCGCCCTCGGCAGGTGGAGGGTAGCTCAGGCCCAAAGCAGCTCTTTGCGGACTCCTCTGAGTCCGACAACGATTCCTCCCTGTTCTTCAGGCGGGTCGACTTGGAGTCCTCAGGAGGTCAGTCACTGGACGATAGCCCTTCGTCCTTCATGGGTTTGCTTAGGCTCATCTTGGAATCTACCGGGATGCAGCTCGAGCCCGTATCCAAGCAGGCCAAGTATCCCCTCATAGAGATATTGGACTGAGGGGATTCTCCTACGGAGGCCTTTCCAGTGGCCGAGGCCATTGTAGGCCCAGCCTTGGAGCTCTGGCAGCATCCTGCTTCCTGCCCTGCGTCTTCGGCCAGGATGGCAAGGAAGTACGCGGTCCCTACCGGTTCCCTGTCCGGTTTCTCGGAACACCCCTCAGCCGAGGAGTTAGTTACCAACAGCGTCTTCCAGCATGCCGGAAATGCCAGGGACGTGGACAAACCTCCCGACAAGGAGTCCAAGAAGTTGGACTATGCCGGGTGAAAAGTCTACGCTGCGTCCTCCCTTGGCCTCCGTCAGGCCAGCTCGGCTGTGCTGATGGCACATTTTTCTCACGCCCTGTTGGACTCCCTGGATGAGGTAGTCCCTCATTTCCCGGCTGACCTGCAGACCACAGTTAAGCAGGTGCGGGACCAGGGCAGGGCAGTGGCCAAGCAGCAACCTCAGACTGCTTTGGACATCGGTGATTCATGCGCCAGGTCAGTAGCGGCCGCAGTGGCTATGCGCCATCGGGCATGGCTGAGGAAACATAGAAACATAGACTTTGATGGCAGATAAGGACCGCTAGGCCCATCTAGTCTGCACATTTCCCTACCTACAGGATAGGCCGCAGATCCTAGTTAACCAACAGCCTATATCTTCCTGCCCCCCACAAGAATTGCCTTATGTCTGTCCCATGCATTCTTGAATTCTCCCACAGTTTTAGACCCCACAACTCCTCAGGAAGGCTGTTCCATGCATCCACTACCCTTTCTGTGAAATAATACTTCCTCACATTGCCCTGAACCGCCTCCTTCTATCTTTAAATTGTGTCCCTTGTTCTTGCAAGTCTCTTTTCTGAAAGATGCTACTCTCTTGGACTTTGTTGATTCCCTTGAGGCACTTGAAAGTTTCTGTCATGCCCCCTCTCCTTCTTTCCTCAAGGGTATACATATTAAGCTCCTTTAGTCTTTCCTCATACAGCTTCTCTTGCAGACCCTGCACCATTTTAGTTGCCCTCCTCTGACTGCCTCTATCCTGTCTATGTCCTTGCGGAGATGGGGTCTCCAGAACTGGACACAGTATTCCAGATGGGGTCTCACCAACTGTCTGTACAGAGGGATAACAACTTCCTGTTTTCTGCTGCTGATGCCTCTCCTACATCCCAGTATACTCCCGGCCTCCCTTCTGCCTTCTCACATTGCTTGCTAACCTTAAGGTCATCTGATATGATTACCCCAGGTCCCTTTCCTGTTTTGTTGTTGTTACTACCTCCCCACCCATTGTGTATTCTTCCCCTGGGTTCTTGTTTCCCAGGTGCATTATTTGCACTTTTTGTATTGAATCCTAGCTGCCATACGTCCTGACCATTCCTCCAACCTTGCACAAGTCCCTTTCGTCCCTTTCCACGCCTCCTTAGTATCAACCCTGTTGCAGATCTTTGTGTCATCTGCAAAAGGCATACTTTTCCTTCCAGTCCCTCTGCAATGCCACTGATGAAGACATTAAAAGGACTGGACCCAATACTGAACCCTGCGGTACCCCACTAGTAACCACCCTTTCTTCAGAGTGGACTCCATTTACAATTACCTTCTGTGTCCTGTTTTCCAGCCAATGTTTTCAAGGCTACCACCTGGGACCCACTCCCAGGCTGGTTAATTTGACTAATAATCTTTGTGTGGGACTGTGTCAAATGCCTTGCTAAAGTCTAGGTAGGCCATGTTCACAGCCCTCCCTGGTCTACTACTTTGGTCACCCAGTCAAAGAAATCTATTAGATTCGTCTGACATGACCTTCCCACTGTGAACCCATGCTGCCTTGGATCCTGTGCTCCACTGACCTCTAGGTACTCAACTATTCTTTCCTTCAGAAGTGACTCCATCACTTTCCCTACCACAGAGGTCAGACTGACAGGTCTGTAGTTTCCTGCCTCTGTCTTGGTCCCACTTTTGTGAAGGGGAATCACATCCGCCTTCCACCAGTCCTCGGGTACCACACCATCCTCCCATGATTTACTAAAAAGAGTAGCCAGTGGTTTCACTAGTTCCTTCCTAAATTCTTTTAGAATTCTGGGGTGAATTCCATCAGGACCCATTGCTTCTTCTGTGAAAGGACTGGGATCGACCCCCCTATCAAGAGTGCTTCTGTTAATTGGATTAGGCACTTCCCCCTCCTCTTTTGTGAATACTGAGCAGAAATATTCGTTCAGTATTCCTGCTTTTTCACTGTCCCCCTCTTCCCACCCACCGTTCATTCTATTCAGCCTCACTATCCCTCCCTTTGTCTTTCTACGCTCGCTGATGTACCTATAAAAGGCTTTTATCCCCTTCTTAACTGAGTTGGCTATCTTTTCCTCAGTTTGGGCCTTTGCTATTCTGACTTCCCTCCCTGCTTCTTTCTGCCTTAACTGGTACAGCTCTCTGTCCTGCTCCTTCTGTGTTTCCTTTATACTCCGGAATGCTATCTTTTCTTCCTGACTTTCACAGCCACCTCTCTTGAGAACCATAGTGGCTTTTTCTTTCGTTTTGATTTGTTTATTTGCTTCACACAAAGGCTTGTTGCCTCTGTGATGGCAGTTTGATAATTCCCCATTGTTGCTCCACAGCTCCTTCTAGCCTGTTTGCATAGTGCTTTTCTGAGGCACTCTCCATCTTGCCAAAGTCAGCCCTCCTAAAGTCCAGTACCCTCACTTTTGTATGGCTTGACTCTGTAGCAGAGTTTAATGTGAACCACACTGTTTGATGGTCACTTGTCCCCAGATGGCAACCCACTTCTAGATCTGAGATCCTCTCACTGCCCCCGTTTGAGAGTACGAGGTCTAAGATTGCTCCCTCACGAGTGGGTTCCGAAACTAGCTGTCTAATGCCTGCCACCTGTAGGGATATCCACCTTCACAGCGGATACCCAGCACAAATTGGCGGATGTCTCCTTCCTGGGGACCGACCTCTTCGGCCCTGGAGTGGAAGGCCACCTCCAGAGGATCGAAAAGTCCAGTGCCACTCTGGACTCGGTCTCATCTGCCCAGAGGGACGAGGGCAGCAGACCGCAACCCAAGCCCTTTCGTCCGTCTGCGCCTGCGGCATGTCCGGCCCAGCAGCATCAGGGCCAGCAGGCTCGCGCTTGGCATCCCAAACCTAAGCCTGCGGCTCTTCCAGGAAGCAGGGAGGTAAAGGCCCAGGAGGTCCCTCAGCCGGTCCCTCCTCCAAGCCTGCACAGTGGCGGGTTGAGGGGTGTAAGCCCCCAACCTCATCCTCACCTCAGAGTTCCCCCATGGAGAGCAGGCTCCTTACTTCCTTTCCACCTGGTCTGCTATAACCACAGACCGGTGGGTGTTTGAAGTGGTAGGAAAGGGCCTGCCTCTGGAGTTCGAGCAGGCCCGGCCCTTCCGAGCCGTCGCCCCAAGGGGGGCTTCGGGGTCCGCAGCCTCGCTGTCGGCTCGCTGAGCTGACATCACTCTGCTCCTCGAGAAGAAGGTGATCAGAGAGGTGGCGGACCCTCCCTCAGACCCGGGGTTTGTGTCCAGGTACTTCCTGGTCCCAAACGGACGGGGGGCTGGTGCCCCATTCTCGACCTGCACGACCTAAACAAGTTCCTAAGGTCTCGGACCTTCAGGATGGTCACTCTGGCTCAGATAATACCATCCTTGGAGCGCGGCGTGTGGTTCTGCTCTCTGGACCTGCAGGACGCATTTTTTCACGTCCCTATCCGTCCGTCTCACCAGAGATTCCTTCGCTTTCGAGCGGAAGGATCCCTTTTTGAGTTCCGAGCCATGCCCTTCGGCCTGTCTCTTGCACCCAGGGTCTTCACCAAATGCATGGCAGTGGTGACAGCATTCCTGCGGCGCCGAGGGGTCCGGGTGTACCCTTACCTGGACGATTGGCTGATAGCAGCCCCCTCTAGACAGGAGATCTGGCCCTCCAGGTTTGCTCTCAGGTCGGCCTCCTCATCAATGAGGCCAAGTCGGAACTCTAACTGAAGCAGGCGATTCTCTTCATCAGGCAGAGCTTGACTCTTGAGCCAGACCGGCTCCTGGCGGATTGAGGCGAGTTCTTTCCTCCTTTGCCTGATCATTTCTGGTTGGGCAATCGCCCTGCCGGGACTCCCTGCGCCTCCTGGGTCTCATGGCGGCCTGCACCAGCATGGTCCGTTGGGCCCGCTGGAACATGCCCCTTCAGTGGGGGCTGGCCAGCTGCAGGTCTCAACCTGCAATCCATTGGACCAGCTAGTGGCGGTGACCCAGGGATGTGGAATGCTCTCCAGTGGTGGATCGTTCCAGCTCATCTGCAGGAGGGCATCCCGTTTGTCCGCCCCGAGCTGACAGTCTCTCTATCGACCGACGCCTCTCTGATGGGTTGGGGTGCCCATCTAGGGGAGCACTGAGTGCATGGCCTCTGGTCCCCGCGGGAGTCCCGATGCCATATCACCCTGCTGGAGCTCCGAGTGGTCCGCCTAGCTCTCTCCGCCTTCGCTCCGTTTCTACGGGGTCAAGTGGTTCAGGTCCAGACGGACAATACCATGACCATGTGCTACCTAAACCGCCAGGGCAGGACGCACTCCATGCCTCTGTGCAAGGAAACTCTCCGCATTTGGTCACTCGTGCGCAGCCTGGAGGCGGATCTCCTAGCCATTCATGTGGCAGGAGCCTCCAACACCCTGGCCGATGCCCTAAGCCGGATAGGAGCTGTATCCCACGAGTGGTCTCTCCTGCCGGAGGTAGTACAAGATCTGTTCTCCCATTGGGGCACACCTCAGGTGGATCTATTTGCCTCCAGGGAGAACGTGAAGCTGAGGCTGTTCCATGCCCATCCCCCTCAGCAGGGCTCACTGCAGGGGGATGCCTTCTCGAGGCCGTGGACCCCGGGCCTCTTCTACGCCTTTCCCCCATTTCCCTTGATCCACAAGGTGCTTCTCAAGGAGAGGAGGGACAAGGCGCAGGTGATTCTGGTAGCCCCAGACTGGCCCCGCCAATGCTGGTATCCAGATCTTCTCAGCCTCAGCTCCAGGCTCTCGAGGCAGCTTCCAGCTCACCCGGACCTGCTTTCAGTCAATTAGGGGAAGGTGTTCCATCCGGACCTTCAATCCCTGCACCTGACGGCCTGGTTCCTGAGCGGCTAGAGTTCCAGGCCTTGGGTCTTTCCGACGAGGTCCTCAGTGTAGCTGAGGAGTCCCGTAAGGAGTCGACCAGGAAATGCTATGCCTTCAAATGGAAAAGGTTTTCCATTTGGTGTCAGGGCAAGGGCCTGGACCCTTCCTCCTGTTCCTTGGCAAGCATCTTGGACTATTTGTAGTCCCTTTCTCAGCAAGGGCTCAGGTCGACGACCCTAAGGGTGCACCTGGCAGCCATCTCTGCTTACCGGGCGCGGGCCGGGAAGCAGTCGGTGGCGCAGGAGAAGGTGGTCTGGCACTTTTTCAAAGGCCTTGATCACATTTCCCCTCTGGTGCGAGAACCTCCACCTCTGTGGGATCTACTGCTGGTACTGGCAAAGCTCATGGGCAGGCCATTCGAACCAATGCACAGGTGTGATCTCTCTCACCTGTCATGGAAGACCGCCTTCTTGGTGGCTATTATGTCAGCCAGAAGGATGGGAGAGCTCCAGGCGCTTTCCATCGAGTCTCCTTACCTGGTCTTCCACAGGGACAAGGTTGTCCTGTGCCCCACCGAAATTCCTTCCGAAGGTGGTGTCAGAGTTTCACCTTAATCAGGTGTTGACTCTGCCGTGTTCTACCCAATCACACCTCGAGGGCCGAATATAGGCTCCATACTCTGGACCCTAGAAGGGGTGCTCTGCACTATAAGGAGCGCACGGCTGAAATTTGGGGAGAGGTTCGCCAGCTGTTTGTCACCTACGCTGAAGCCGCACCTGGCAGACCTGCAGCCAAGAGGACGATAAGCAGGTGGGTCACCTCCGGCATAGATCTCTGCTATAGGTTGGCGGGTATGGAGCATCCCAGAGGGGTAAGAGCTAATTCTACCTGCCATACCGCTGCATCGGTGGCTGCTTCCAGGGACGTCCCTATCCAGGAAATCTGCAGGGCTGCTACCTGGAAGTCAGCACACACCTTCATCACCCACTACCACATCGACCTTGAGTCATGCCGGGATGCTGGTTCTGGGGCCTCGGTTCTCCAGTCTCTTTTCCCTAAGTAGGGGGTGTGCGTCTTGCCTCCCTCCTCCCGGAGAACTGCTAGGAGTCTGCCAATAAGTGTGGATGAACAACATATCCATGTCCCTAGAATTACAGGTTACTCACCTGTAACAGGAGTTCTAGGAATGATATATGCTGTTCATCCACACGACCCCCACCCTCCCCCTGCGACACACATCCTGAGCTTCCAGCGGCCAGATCTGGCGTCATGGGGCGGAGCCGAGAGTTTTACCACCCGGTTGGGTGGGAGGAGCCAGCTTGAAGACCTTCCAGCAAGATTTAAAGCAGCAAGGAACCTGCCAATAAGTGTGGATGAACAACATATACCATTCCTAGAACTCCTGTTACAGGTGAGTAACCTGTATTTATTTCACATCTCCTTTTATTTTGGTGTAGTTAAATAGGGATCATTTAAAGTAGTGACAGAATTTCTGAAAACAAGACAATTTTAAAGAGCTGCCAAACAGAAATGTATTTATTTTATTTATTTAATTTGTTAACTGGGTTGGAGCACTGGACCTAGGGTCCTTTTTCTTTATAATTATTTGTGGGGCTCCAATTCAGAAATTCAAGGCTTTATTTTATATATATTATTTCTTTTATATGTTGACCCAGGGCTGCGCACAATCTTGAGCAAACAGTGGACTGGAAGGGGATTTGGAAGAGAACTCAGTCAGCTCTTGGAGTTGCTGCATACCAGGTCCTATCAACAAGCAGAGATGCAGGTACAAAACGGAAGGCACCTAAAATTAGTCTTTCTAGGGTGTAATTCCAGACAGTTACCTGAAAAAACAAGGACTAAATACTGAACTTCTAACTACATGAATAGTCAAACTTGTGCAGCGTCTCCATGAGTTGTGTGGTACCTCAGATCATACAATTTTTTCAGAGATGCTCTAATACTGTGCTGTTATCAAGCCTCCCAGTATTCCTGTGGTAGATATTTAGTTTCCGCTGAAAAGAGTAGTTACCCCAGATAGTGCTTCCAACTAATTTGACAGCTGTATCTTCAGGACAGTGTACAGCCCTTCGCAAGTGGTAAGGGAAGCTCCTTGGCAAGGGGTTTGCATGGTTGTGGGTTGCCCTTTCACCGATGTGGGATAACCTGTGGCATGCCAGATAGATACATATACCTGATCCCTGGGCAGAATGCAGACTGCCAGACTCCTTGTGTGGCTGGGATGGTGGCATCACTTCAGAAAGGATAAGGACAGGCTAGAAGCTGTACAGCATAGGGCGACAAAGATAATTCAGGGCCTGCAAGGGGACTCCTGCGAGAGGCATCTGAGAGCATTGAACATGTACTCTCTAGAGGCCTGGGGGAAGGGGGGATATGTATTGTAGTATTACATTATGTTGAGTGTCTGCCATGCCCCCCCACTGGGATATGTATATACTGTACATACTGTAAATATTAGCTTAACTTTCCTGTAACTTTTTATCATGTGAATTTACTGTACATCACTGTGTTTATAAACGTTATTTCCCCCTGTATGTATAACTGTCTTATATAAGTGTATGATGTATCTGTTGTGTATCAACTATTGAACCTTGACCTTATCAGGTCCATCTTGTAAATGAGCCTTGCTCAATGATGTTCGCCTGAATAAATAAAGATTTGATGATGATGATGATATGATATGATACAGACCTTCAAGTTTCTGAAAGGGATCAATAAAGTGAACTACACAGAATTATTTAATAGGAACACCAGCTCAGTGACACGAGGACATGAATGGAAACTGAAATAGGGGAGCTTCAGTACGGAATTGAGAAAGTATTATTTTACTGAAAGGGTGGTAGAGCCACGGAACAGCCTGTCTGCTGACTTGGTGGGTGCCAAAACCATGGAGGGCTTCAAATGTGGGTGGGACAGAGTAAAAGCACAAATCGCAAGCCCTGTACCAAGTGCGGGAAGGGGAAAGGATGAGCTTATGGGTGGAGGAATGGGTCCCCAGATAGACACTAAGGGCCAGATATTCAGAACTTTGCCCAGGGGCTAAATTAGCACTACCCAGCAGGCAAACTTAGCCCGGAGCACAAAGAAAGCTATGTTGAAAACGAAATAGCCCGGTGCTAATCCTGCTGAATATAGCAGTCTAAGGAAGCCGGGCAAACTGGTCTGGGAGTGCAGGGCAAAAATAGCCCGGGAATAAGACAGCACTGAATATAGCAACAGGGAAGTGCAAACTGCAACTGCAGCCCATTAGACGCTGTAGCAAACCAGTGTTGCAGGTGGAGAACATTGTGTGTGATTGCACAGAGGTGTCTCACATCTACTGCAATCACACCACTCAACCCCCTGCCCCATAAATCATGGACAAGGCTTAAAATTCAGGGACAAAGGTTTAAAATCAGGGACACATCTGAAAAATGGGTGATATCCACTCAGGAAGCTGGTAGCATATGTGGTTTAGTGTAAAATGCATTTTCTGAGGAAGAACACATCTGTAACATTAATGTTTGACATTATTTTATGCCTATGACCCCCACTGTTTGGTCATGGAAACACAATTTTTAGGAGGGACAGAGTAAAACATTGAGGTAAAATCAGGGACGTCTCTAAAAATCAAGGACAACTGAGAGGTATGACTGCAAATAACAGTGTAAGCCACACACTGCGGAACTGTGCTCTGGTGAAGTGAGGTTTGCCCGGGGCTAACCTGATTTCACAGTTCTAACACATTAGCCCAGTGCAAACTGGTTAGCCCGGGGCAGACGGGAGCTATATTGAAAGCTCCCATGCAAATGAGCCTACTTAGGTAATCCGTGGGCAAATAGGTGTATTTGCATCCCATTAAGTGCTGCTTAGCATACATTACCATGCAGTTTGCCTGGTGCTACTGCATGGAGCACAGAGCTCCTCCTTTTGGTCGGAATGGAAGTACAGGTTGGATGCTGCAGGCCAAGGCATGCCCACAGCATCCCCTGTTGGTCGGAATAGAAGCACAGGCTGGAAGCAGCAGGAACTGTGTGCTGGCAGGTACAAGCAGTGCATACAACATACCTATGCAGCACTGCAAGCAGTACATAATGATCTTAAGTATATACATCTATATATATATGTACACATATATACTGTATATGTGTATATATATATATATATATATATATATACACATATATATATATGTATATATATATATATATATATATAGCTATACACACACACTACCAGTGGCCAGACGTGCCCTGGATGATGCCCCACCCCACACCAACAGCAGGTGTGGGTGGAACACAAGTATGCATGTGGTAGGCAAAAGGCAAACCTGCTGTGGGCGGAGGGATGTCAGCTGTAGGGTCACTGGGCTGTGCAGTGCAGCCATCCATTATATAGGGACCTGGGCAGACAGGCTGGGCCAGGCAGCCCTTCTCGGCTGTCATGGTCCCTGTTCCCACATACAGTGGCGTGAAAAAGTATTTGCCCCCTTCCTGATTTTCTCTATTATTGCGTATTTGTCATACTGGATGTTTTCAGATCTTTAGACAAAATGTAATATTAGATAAAGGGAACCTGAGTGAACAAATAACACTTGTTTTTTTTTACTTATTTCATTTATTTAGTGAAAACAGTTAACCAACACCAACTGGCACTGTGTGAAAAAGTAATTGCCCCCTTACACTTAATAACTGGTTACGCCACCTTTAGCTGCAATGACTGCAACCAAATGCTTCCTATAATTCAATATCAGTCTTTCACATCGCTGTGGAGGAATTTTAGCCCACTCTTCCTCGCAGAACTGCTTTAATTCAGTAACATTGGTAGGTTTTCGAGCATGAACTGCTCGTTTCAGGTCCTGCCACAGCATCTCTATTGGGTTTAGGTCTGGACTTTGACTAGGCCACTCCAAAACTTTAATTTTACTTCTTTTCAGCCATTCTGATGTGGACTTGCTTTTGTGTTTTGGATCATTGTCTTGCTGCATGACCCAACTACGCTTCAGCTTCAGCTGATGGACGGATGACCGGACATTCTCCTTAAGAATTTTCTGGTACAGAGCAGAATTCATGGTTCCTTCAATTATGGCAAGTCGTCCAGGTCCTGAGGCAGCAAAGCATCCCCACACCATCACACTACCACCACCATGTTTGACTGTTGGTATGATGTTCTTACTGTGGAATGCTGTGTTTGCTTTACGCCAGACATAATGGGATCCATGTCGTCCAAAAAGTTCCACTTTGGACTCATCTGTCCATAGAACATTTTCCCAAAAGGCTTATGGATCATCCAGGTGCTTCTTGGCAAATGAGAGATGAGCATTTATGTTGTTCTTGGTTAGCAGTGGTTTCCGCCTTGCTACTCTCCCATGAAGCCCATTTTTGCCCAGTCTCTTTCTGATTGTGGAGTCATGAACACTGACCTTAGCTGAGGCAAGAGAAGCCTGCAGTTCTTTGGATGTTGTTTTAGGATCCTGTGAGACATCCTGGATGATTTTACGCTGTGCCCTTGGAGTAATTTTGGCAGGCCGCCCACTCCTGGGAAGAATCACTACTGTTCCAAGTGTTCTCCATTTGGAGATTATGGCTCTCACTGTGGTTCGATGGAGTCCCAGAGCCTTAGAAATAGCTTTGTAACCCTTTCCAGACTGATAGATAGCAACAACTTATTTTCTGATCTTTTCAGGAACTTGCTTTGATCGTGGCATAATGTGCTTGTTGAATCTTTGTGCTGGCAACGTGACTGATGGTAAGGGTCAAAATAAGTGAGGTTTATATTGAGCAGGGCTGGCTGTAATCAAGCCTGGCTGTGTTCAATCAGCTGACTCTAATTATCCCTTTAATTGGGTTGATTTAACTAGGGGGCAGTTACTTTATCACACAGTGCCAGTTGGTGTTGGTTAACTTTTTTCATTAAATAAATGAAATAAGTAAATAAAAACAACAAGTGTTATTTGTTCACTCAGGATCCCTTTATCTAACATTACATTTTGTCTAAAGACCTGAAAACATCCAGTGTGACAAATATGCAATAATAGAGAAAATCAGGAAAGGGGCAAATACTTTTTCATGCCACTGTATGTTGGTTCCACTCCCTGGTAGTCCAGTGGTCCCCCAACCGCCCCCACCAGCACGTATCCCGACCCCCGTTTTAAATAAAAAATAATTTGTTTTCCTGGTAGTCTAGTGATCCCCCAACATGTATCCCACCCCATTTTAAATAAAAATAATTTGTTTCCTGGTAGTCTAGTGGTACCCCACCCCCAGCATCTATCCGACCCTGTTTTAACTAAAAATAATTTGTTTCCTGGTAGTCTAGTGTTCCCCACCCCCCAGCACATATCCTGACCCCGGTTGAAATAAAAAGCACTCATTTCCTGGTAGTCTAGTGGTCCCCCACCCCAGCACATATCCCACCCCCAGTTGAAATAAGAAAGCACTCATTTCCCTGCTAGTCTAGTGGTCCCCCACACCCCAGCACGTATCCCGACCCCCAGTAGAAATAAGAAAGCACTCGCTTCCCTGGTAGTCTAGTGGTCCCCCACCCCAGCACATATACCGACCCCAGTAGAAATAGAAAGCACTTGTTTCCTGGTAGTCTAGTGGTCCCCCCAGCACGTATCCTGGCCCCCGTAGAAATAAGAAAGCACTTGTTTTCCTGGTAGTCTAGTGGTCTCCCCACCCCCCCAGCATGTATCCCGACCCCGTAGAAATAAGAAAGCACTCATTTCCCTGGTAGTCTAGTGGTCCCCCACTCCCCAGCACATATCGCGATTCCCGGTAGAAATAAGAAAGCACTGCTTCCCTGATAGTTTAGTGGTTCCCCCACCTCCCAGCATGTATCCCAACCCCGGGTGAAATAAAAAGCACTTGTTTCCTGGTAGTCTAGTGGTTCCCCATCCCCAGCACGATCCTGACCCCGGTAGAAATAAAAAGCACCTGCTTCCTGGTAGTCTAGTGGTTCCCCACCCCCAGCACGTATCCTGGACCCCAGTAGAAATAAAAAAGCACTGCTTCCTGGTAGTCTAGTGGTTCTCCCATCCCCAGCATGTATCCTGACCCCGGTAGAAATAAAAAGCACTCTGCTTCCTGGTAGTCTAGTGGTTCCCCATCCCCAGCACGATCCCACCCTGGTAGAAATAAGAATGCACTCATTTCCTTGGTAGTCTAGTAATCCCCCACCCCCCAGAACGTATCCCAACCCCAGGTAGAAATAAGAAGGCACTCATTTCTGGTAGTCTAGTGGTCCCCTGCCCCCAGCACGATCCCACCCCCCGTTGAAATAAGAAAGCACTGCTTCCTGGTAGTCTAGTGGGTCCTCCAACACGTATCCCGACCCCCAGTAGAAATAAAAAGCACTGCTTCCTGGTAGTCTAGTGGTCCCCCACCCCCAGCATGTATCTCGACCCTTGTAGAAATAAGAAAGCACTCTGCTTCCTGGTAGTCTAGTGATCCCCCACCCCAGAACGTATCCCACCCCAAGTAGAAATAAGAAAGCACTCTGCTTCCCTGGTAGTTTAGTGGTCCCCCAACCCCCAGAACATATCCCCCCCGGTAGAAATAAGAAGGCACTGCTTCCTGGTAGTCTAGTGGCCCCCACCCCCAGCACGTATCCCGACCCCTGGTAGAAATAAGAAAGCACTCATTTCCTGGTAGTCTAGTGGTCTCCCTCCCCAGCACACGTATCCCACTCCGGTAGAAATAAGAAAGCACTCTGCTTCCTGGTAGTCTAGTGGTCCCCCACCCCAGCATGTATCCCGATCCCGGTAGAAATAAGAAAGCACTAATTTCCTGGTAGTCTAGTGGTCCCCACCCCCAGCACGTATCCCGACTCCCCGTAGAAATAAAAAGCACTCGCTTCCTGGTAGTCTAGCGGTCCCTCATCCCCAGCATGTATCCCAATCCCAGTAGAAATAAGAAAGCACTCATTTCCCTGGTAGTCTAGTGGTCCCCCACCCCCAGCACGTATCCCGATCCCGGTGAAATAAAAAAAAGTTAATTTCCCTGGTAGTCTAGTGGTCCCCACCCCCAGCATGTATCCCGACCCTGGTAGAAATAAGAAAGCACTCATTTCTCTGTTGGTCTAGTGGTCCCCACCCCAGACATATCCGGTCGGTAGAATAAGAAAGCACCTGTTCTCCTGGTAGCCTAGTGGTCCCCCACCCGGCAGTGACACTTACACCTCTCCCATCCAGGAGGCTCAGAACAGAGCCAGTTGCTGGCTCTGTTCTGAGATGCCTTTGGTGCCAGGTGGGGGACCGCTAAACTACCAGGGAAACGAGTGCTTTTTTTTATTTCACCGGTGTCGGATACGTGTTGGGGTGGGGACCACTAGACTACCAGGGAAACTAGTGCTTTTTATTTCACCGGGGTCAAGATACGCGCTGGGGGGTGGGGGACCACTAGACTACCAGGTAAACTAATGCTTTTTATTTCAACCGGGGTTGATATGCTGGGGGTGACGGACCACTAAACTACCAGGGAAACGAAGTGCTTTATTTCTATAGAAATCTAGGAGCTAGGGAGAACGGTATTCACCATAAAAAGTCTTGCACATTGCATACTGTGTTCACAGGCAGAACAAATGTAGATGTCTAAATGTAATGCTATTAAATGCACTGTAAGGCTTTAAAGGATCAGTCTGCCACAGCAACATTCAGCACAAACCTGGAGCAAAGAGTAACAGCATAAAACCGTACACATGAAATTACACCGTGCAAAGAAGCTGAGGAGTGTATAGCTTTAGGGTCCCTGTTCATCATTCGAAGCCTCCTCCTCAGTCCCCGTCATTTCAACTTTTACTCTTTTCACTGGCTTCTCTGCTTCATGGGGAAGTACGTGTGGCCATTCCAAATTATTTTCGGTTTGGCAGGGACAAGGAGTTGCTGTCGGAGCTTAAGTGACCACAGGGAGCCTCTAACATGGTCGAATGCCTTCCATCACTCTCTTGTTGCATACAAGAGATCAGGGAATAAAGAGAGGGCTGAATCTCCACACTGCAGGTCCTGTTTCCTTCTGGCTAGTAAGAGAGTGTGGTCACAAACTCAGACTCCACTGCAGACAATCATGAACGTCCGCGGCCCAACATCTCGGGGTGATTCAGTAGGCTTTCTCCAACATGAGGGGAGGGAGGGTTGTCTTCTGGTAGTCCCAGCCACTGAGGAAGCATAAGTGAAATAAAGTCCAGTGGCACCTTTCCCTCTGTTTGTTCAGGTAAACCGATCAGGTGGTTATTCCATTTTTTTGTTAGGTTTTCAGCTGAGTCCAGCCTTTGTCAGAGCAACATATTTTCTTTTATCAACTCTGTGGTGGCATTGGCTGATATTAAAATGGTGCTGTCCATCCTTTGCATAATTTGCTCTACATTATCCACCCGAAATTCTAGGATAGAGACCCAAGGGGTCAGAGTGTCCAGCTTCTTGTCCATGTCTTGGACAGTGTGCATACTGTACAAGGGTTGTGTTGACCATGGAAAGAGAGACCTCATCAGCATTACTTAACACTACTCCCTGCGGCTCCATCCTGAAGCGGCAGTCTTGAGTCTTATGCTCTAGAGGATTTTGGTGCAAAAAATTCATTTGCAGGCACTGTAGGCTTTTGTTTGCCCATTTTCGGAATATTGACGACTGCCAGCTCTAGTTAGGCAATTTGAGCATTGAATGTTAGTGAAAAAAAAAAGTTTTAAAGCAAATAAGGCTCTTAACCTTGGGAGTTCTGTAAAGGAACATCTGCTCCGTTCTGCTGCTAAGCCACGTCCCTCCATATAGTCCTTCTTAAAGCCCAGCTAGCCTAAATTCCTTCATGGTGATTTACATATTTTACCAGTGATGACTTCCATTACTGGGGGTGGGGTATAATTTTGTGTTTTGTCACAGCCAATGTGCTTTTATTGTAACATTTGCTTTGTTGTTTTTTCACTGAGGTTCTTATCCTTTTAAAGGTCAGGATATGATAAGTAGATTTCAGCAGGCAGAAACACAATTATGATTGTGTGGAAGATTTAAACTATGAGGACAGGTTATCTGACATGGTTGTTCTCAGCTGAGGAAAAAAGACTAAGAGGAGATATGAGAGTCTTCAAATTAGTGAAAGGAATAACTCCATTTGATCAGATTAATTTATATGAGACATGTAAACCAGTACAGACTAACCTTTGCCCATGGGTTGTTGACCGTGTCATTTTAACAAGATCCTACCCATCAGTTAGTGATGGAATATTTACATGGATTCTTCTAAATGATCAATGCCAGTAGGACTGTGATATGGGAATTATATGTAATAATAATTTTACCACTCATGTACCTGGTAACCCATCACCCCAGTCCATTGTGTCTTACTATGTATCATAATCTGAGTTTCTTCTCATCACGTGGCAATCCAGTTAACCTTTAATACTGTATTGTATATTGTGTGGTAAGTTATCACATTATTGATTGGTTCGTTGGTTGATTGATTGATTGATTGATATTTATGTTTATTGAACAGAAAAAACAGTCAGTTGACCAAGCTCATGTTCAGTGGCTTCCTAGATTACAGCAACATACAGCAATAAATAAACACAGTAGATATAAATCATTGCAAAACAGAAAAAATATATAAATGTATAAACAATTAATATGTAGCATTGTATAGGTGTTGCTGTGAGATATGGTAGTTAAAAATCAGAATACTGGACTGTCAATGGTTTTGATCTCTGAATCGGAACATTTAAGGTAGTATTCTCTAAAAGAACTGAAAGATCTTATTAATTCACTGGCAGCTCCAAATTCAGTATTATCGAATTCTGAGCCATTTGTTTTCAGTTATAATCTGTGGTAAAAATTAATTTATGATTGTGTAACCCCTAGATGACGCTATCCCAGGGGCTACTACCCCTGCCTGATTTGCCACTAACAGGTTGAGGGGCCTGGATCCAATGGCGGGTGCCTCCACCCAGAGGTCAGGGTTTGCAATAGTTAAACTAACTTGGTCACAGCCCTCTGGGACACTGCAACCCCCCTTTCTTCCCACTAGTGGCCCACACAATATATCAGAATTACCTTCACAGTATACACTTACCCCAGGTCTGGTTCCGGCACTGGGACCTCCTGTGAAATGAGATACAGTGCAACAATCACAGTACAGTACTTTAACATAGACAAATACCTCAGGCAGTATAACTTTGCTGAAACAAGCAGCTCTGATTTATTTAGGGATATAACAAGGACAGGGGAAATCAGGTTAATTAGCTTATCACTCTAATAATCTCATCTATGGCTCTGTGCACAGGCCTATCCCTATCAGTTACTGTCCCTGGGTACCCAAGCCCTAGTGGCTAGTCCAAACCATGGCAGCTGGTAGCCCTTCACACAGAGAAAAGGAGAATTAAACAGTCAGCAGTACAGTAATTCCATTTGGATTTAATGTGGCAATTCAACAGGGAGCTACCCTGAATTAGTACTCACGACCTCCAAATAAGATAGGGTCCTTCAATGTCAGCAGGGCTCACTTGAGGTACACAAACCTCTTCACACATCCATATAAAAGAAAGCACTATACCAGGCAGGCTGCATCTGTATCCCGATCGCAATTACTGCACAATACCCGGAGAACACACAGCAGATTCAGTTCCTGACAGACCGAGTGCAATTTTCAGCAATTCTTCCAGTCTTCTACAGGGTGAGCCTGGTTTCTACTCTTCAGAGATCCTTTGATTCTTTTCACAGGACGATTCAGTCCTAACAAGCTGTTACACAAGCTGCAGACCGGAACTCTGGGCCTTACACGCTTTTTTGACTAAAACTGCACACTGAAAAAGCACAGGGCTCCTTCCTTCTTCACTGCCAAAGCTCAACTGAAACTCCAACTGACAAAACGGGCACTTCCTTTGAGTTCCTCCCAGTTCTTGACTGGATTGGCTGTCACTACAATAGACTGCTGCTGTTGGTCCAAAAGGTGCTGAAGTCTAAACTACATCTCCCAGAGTCACTGCCCATACAATCCTCTTGTGGCTGGCTCAGATTATGAGTCCAAGTTCTGATCGTCCAAGGCACCATTTTAGAGCTAGCTTATCTCTACACTGATTGGTCCAGTTCAGCAGTTCAAAACTAGAATGGGAACTAGCAGACACAGTTCTGACTGCAAAGAAAGAGGTTGACAAACTTTAATTTCATTATTACTCTAAATAATTTCTGGCAAACAGTTACATCTTTCAGATAGGTTCCCTTGCACCCTAGTGACTGCAAAATGAAGTGAATTGGCAGCAGCTCGAAGTGGTACTCAGAGAAGCACACAGTCCCCCCATACAAACTAATTATGTCTGCAAGCAGACAGCTCTTAAAGAGACAGTACCAGAGGCTCTAAAAACACTCACTGATAAATGGCTTAAATGCCAAACACCATTCAGGCTTGGAGCATTCAAGCAAGCTCCTGGAAGTCTTTTGGGAACCCCCATTTGCAGGGGGGTTACAATTGCTTGTGAGCACATTTTCCCACATGCAGCCACATTTCTTCTTCTTGCTTCATCCACATCTACCAATATCAAAGTTGTATAACTGTGGCAAACAGCGTTTCTCAAGAAGCAGCCCAGTGGCATGGCAGCAGCATGTTTTGCTGCCATGAAAGAAGAGCAGGTTTAATCACAACCGTTTGCCTCACTCCTTAGACCAGAGTAGCTCAAACATTTATGTAATCGACCTTCCGTGATAGTGCGCAAGACCACCTGCTGCAGTAAAACCCCCCCTCCCCACCATAGATATCCTTATAGGCCCTTGCATGCAGCGGGCAGCTGCACATGTGCTATGTGATAGAGGTCAAAGGTCCTGTTGTGGTACTGCAACTCAGCATTCACGGGGGGGAGGAAGAGGAGTGGCATGTAAGGAAAAAGTACCACACATTCATGGATGGTGTGGGGAATCCAGCTTCTCCCCCACAGTACCTAACCCCTTGAGTTAGTAATTGTTTTTTTTTTTTTCTGCTACAGTATTCATCACTTGGTCAGATTAAGGGTAGATGATGGGAGACCCTGACCTGGTTATGAGGCTACGAGGTCAAAAAGAAAATAAATATTGATTGCTACCTATCCCTATGTAGGAAATGAGAATTAGGCTGTACGTATGTTAGTCTCATAAACTCGTATAGTTTCCCACATATTTAGCATTTTTAATAATAAATTGTTTCCTTGGGTCATTGCTTTTTTTTTTTTACAGAGGTTGCACCAAGCAGCTTGCGTAATCCAGGCAGTTTGGAAGGCTTATCAAACCAGAAAAAGGCTGAAGAAACTTCCAAGTGCTATAACAACTTTACAGAAGAGCTTCAGGTACTACTGTCAGTCTAGTCTGGGAACCTTAGTTTCTAACAGAAATGTGATGGGTGATATCCCACTGTTTGCATCTGCCCAACACCTGCATGATTCCCATGGAATTTTAGGTGATTTCAGAAGATGCGTTTTGTACTGTGGTGGTCGCCAACTTTCTAGCACCTGTCAGATCTTTAGATCTTACTTCGAGACACAGCTCTTGCAGCAGGTTACACCATTAGGACTGAAGCCGCCAGGCGCCAGGACCCCACGGAAAAATTCTAGCTAGCTAACTACAGCGGGGACCTCTTGACGTCGTCCGCCTCCGGCGTCAGGCGTGGTGTAAAAGGGGCGGTCCCCAGATCTCCTCAGTTCTTTCCCCAGCGACTTAGCTACCTGACCCCTTCGTTACTAGTCTAGCTACACGCTGAATAGTTCTTTTTCGATAAAATTTTCAAAATCTTCACCTCTTCAAGCAAGATCTTGATGTCATCACCAACTTCGGGCCATCCTTCAAGTGCGCTTGTGAAAGCAGATCCCGCTCAAGGACCCCCACACGGCCTGCGTCGCGTGCCTAGGCCCAGACCACATCATACCCGGCCTGTCCTTCTTGCCAAGGGGTTCAATAGCTGCACTCGGATCCAGGGCCAGAGGGCTTTGCAGGCGTTTCTTCTGGAGGAACAACTGAAGACCATGTCCTCCAAGGGGAAAGCTCCAGGGTCCACAAGCACGCTGGAGAAGAGAAGGAGAAGGCCCCTTCCAGGTCCCCTTCTAGGGGTTCGGAGTCCCGAGTTCGGTTCGAAATCTCCCGGCGCAATCAAGAAACCTCATCTCAGGGAGAAATCCCCAGGCCTTCCTCCCTTCCAGGGCCTTGGGCGAAGTCCGGGAACAACACCATCACCACCGCAAGTCGGGTTCCCTCCTCGGTACCGACGTCAGGTTCTCGCCGGTGCCTCCACGCAAGACGTTGGAGCTCACCGCAAAAGGCCTGTAGCCCAGACGCTGCTCGACAGCCGCCAGCCGTGGCGCCTTCTTCCTGAGCTGGCCCGACGACCGACGCCGGCCATTACATCCCAGCGGACGCCGGTAGGGGGACCGACGCCCGCCCCTCCTGAAAAGAAGAAGGCCCTGTTGCCTCCGACCGACATCGGTCAGGAGCCTCTATCGGAGGAGGACCTAGAGCAGCCCGAGGACCAGACGGGCGACCCCGGTCCCGTAGGTACTCCCAGGGATCCCTCGCCATTACCAGAGCCCCCTGTGGAGCCGACGCCGGGACCCGACGACCGCCCACCGGCACCCGGGCCGCCGTCGGGCCTCTCTCTAGTGGAGGTGAAAGATCTGTTCACCTACTGGTGGGATACCATTAAAAGACATGGTCCCCCTATTCTCCGGTTCCTGCCCCCCGCTTACTCCTGGGTCGGTAGGTCAGTGTTCCCTCCCTCCCGGGAGCCTAGAACCCCTCCCAGGGGGAGACCTGATAAACGGAGACCTCCGTCGAAATCCTCTGCTGGATCACCCAGCCCCAAGAGATCCAGGAGACGCCGACGTTCGCCTTCAACGGAGGACACGGGATCAGACTACTCCACCTCTAGATCCCCATCTCCACTCTCCATCCCTTCTCCGGACCCACGTGAGATGCCTAGATCTCCTCCGGATGATCCCTCGTTCCTTGATATTATGAGACATATACAAGAGAACATGGGATGGGATGCTGAAGACTTAGACCCCGAAAGAGTGCGACTCGCCAAATATCTTCGGCAAAAGGACCCCAAGCCTGTGGTGGTCCACCTTGGTTGACACTTTCGGGTGCCACCAAGGCTGCGTGGAAGGCCCACACCTCGCCTCCGGCGAGACCGAAGAAAGCTGATCGCTTGTACAAGGCTCCTAAGGACTCACCAGTACTTGACGAGCATCCCCAGGCCGATTCTCTGGTCATCACAGCCTCACATGACCGGTCACAGAGGCCACAACATTTGAGCACCCTGCCACCGGACCCAGAGTCCAAGCAACTGGACGCATTGGGTAGGCGCACGTATGCTTCCGCTACCTGCGCCATCAGATCCCTGAACTATTTAACCCACATGGTTCAGTTCCAGAACGCTTTGTGGGAACAGGGTCTGGAAGCGGCTGAAAAGATGCCCGAAGGTGAGCAGAAGGAGGAGATGCTTCAGCTCCTCCGTACGGGTTCAGACGTGGGGACCCAAGTGCTAAGAGCCGCGTATGACTCCGCGGACTCATCGGCCCGAGCAGCAGCTTCTGGCGTTTGCCTCCGGAGACACTCTTGGTTGCGCGTCTCCGGTTTTACCCCGGACGTCCAAAAGAACATCTTGGACGCCCCTTTTGAGGGAGAAGTATTGTTTGGTAATCCTACAGAAAAGATCCTTACCAAACTCCAAGAGGCCGGGAAGGCGGTAAGGTCGGTTCAGGCCATGTACCGACCTAAGCTTGGTTCCTTTCGTAGGAACCAAAGCCGTTTTCGTGCACGGACGCAGAGGCAACAGACCCACTCCGCTGCACCTCAGAGGGGCTCTGGTTTTCGTAGAGCCCAGGGCAAACACCCGCCAGCCGAGGCCAGCGCTCTCCCAGGCAGGCCCAGCCAGCGGGTCCATCTGCCGCCACAGCCTGACTCCTGCCGCCCCGCCCCTCAGGATCAACGGGAGTTTATAGTCGGGGTCGATTGAACTTCCTGCCAGGATGGCAGGCCATTACCACCGACAGGTGGGTTCTTCAGTTGGTCAGTTTAGGCCACTTTATAGAATTGCGGAAAGCCACCCTCGAGGCCTCCTTTGCTCTCCGGTATCAGGGTCAGCACAAAGCCTTGATCTGGCAAGAAGTACTGCTACTACTGAAGGGAGCGATAGAGTACGTCCCAGAGAACCAGAGAGGACTAGGATACTATTCCCACTTCTTCCTGGTTCCCAAGAAAACAGGGGACCTCCGTCCAATCTTGGACCTCAGCGACCTCAATATAAGTCGGTCACTTACAAGAGATTCCGCATGGTGACCCTTCCAGGTCTTATCCCCATGCTCAAACAGGGACGCCTTTTTAGCGTCTCTAGACATGCAGGATGCCTACCTGCACATCCCATGGCTCAGGCGACAGGAGGTTCCTGCGCCTGAGTTTCTCGACCACCACCTTCAGTTCCGAGCCCTTCCTTCCGGACTGTCTTCCGCACGAGGGTCTTTACCAAGTGCATGGCAGTCGTGGCAGCTCTCTGAGGAGACAGGGCCACTACGTGTTCCCGTACCTGGACGACTGGCTTCTCATGGCCGCCTCCAGAGAGACGTTGCTTCTTGCAATCAAGAGCACCCAGGATCTGTTCCGATCCCTGGGCATCCTCATAAATTACGAGAAGTCTCTCCTGGTACCGTCGCAGAAACTGCAGTTCATAGGAGCAGTTCTGGACACTGTTCAGGGAAGAGCCTTTCTTCCGGCCGACAGAGCGGAGCGCATCAGATCCCTCATAAGGGACCTATCACTAAGCAAGGTTGTACCTGCCAGGTCGGTCCTTTGCTTGCTCGGACACATGGCTGCGGCCATTCCTACTGTCCCTTTCGCAAGACTCCACATGCGCATTACTCAGTGGATGCTCAAAGTGCAATGGGACCAAAGGCAAGACCACTTGCAGCATCCGGTCAGACTCACTAATTCAGTGATTCAAGACTGGCAGTGGTGGCTGCCCCAGGGTCGCCTCATCAGCGTCGCCCCATTCATTGCGCCTGTCCCGAGGTCACCCTCACCACAGACGCTTCCGGTCTTGGGTGGGGGCACACCTGGACGGGTAAAGTCCCAGGGTACGGGACCCAGATGGAAGCTCACCTTCACATCAACGCTGGAAATGAGAGCGGTCCTCTATGCCCTGCAGGCCTTCAGTCAGTTATCCCACCGTACTCTTCTACTCAGACAGAACCACGGCGGTGATGTATTACCTCAACAAACAAGGAGGCACACACTCTTACCTTTGCAGGAGGCCATGAGAGTGGGATGTGGTAATCAGACACGGCGCGAATCTGATCATCACTCGCACGCTCCCTCGGGTGGATACAACACGGCTGCAGACGGCCTGAGTCGCTTCAGGCCAGAGTCCGTAATGGGAACCTTCAAGAGGTAGCAGAGGATCTGTTTCTTCGATGGGGAACTCCAGATCTAGACTTGTTCGCCTCCCATCCAACGCAAAACTGCCCAATTTTGCTCGCTAGATCCAGGGCCTGGTGTTTTCTGGCGAGACGTTCCTCTCCTGGGCCAACAGATTCCTCACGCTTTCCTCCTTTCCGCTTGATCCAGAGAGTTCTTCTCAAACTGCGAGGGAGCACGCATATTGATCCTAGTGGCCCCATTTTGGCCCAGACAGATTTGGTTCCCTTTGTTGATTCAACTATCTCGAACCCCGCTGCCTCTGCTGCCGCCAGCTCCCACTTACTGTCTCAGGAGAAGGTTCACTTGTCCACCCGGACCTACGCTCCTTGAACCTGCATGCTTGGCTCCTAGAGACATAGCCATTTTAAGGCCACGGGTCTCGTAAGAGGTTGCAGAAGTCCTTTCTGCAGCCAGAAAGTCGAGTAACGATCTGGACGTACGCCATGAAATGCGCGCTTTGTTGTATGGTCGCGAGCACTCGACCTTTCCCTTAGGTTGTCCTGTGGGAGTAATATTAGAATATTTGCTCTCCCTCTTTCATTCGGGTCTAGCCTACTCCTCTATTAAAGTGCACCTCTGTGCCATTTCGACTTACCACCTCCCGGTGGAAATCGTACAGTGGCTCAGGTGGACGCCTCGGGAATTCTTTAGGGAGTGTTGCACCTAGGCCTCCTATTAGAGACCCTGTGCCTCCATGGATTTGCTTTTGTCCTTACAGCTCACGCTTCCCCTTGAACCTCGCATGATTGCGAGCTACGTTTTCTGTCGTGGAAAACGTTGTTTTTAGTTGCTGTTACTCGGCAAGAAGAATTTGGAACTTCACGCTCTCATGTGCAAAGAGCCTTATTTAGTTTTCCACCGGGACAGAGTATCCCTGAGGACTAACCTCAAATTCTTGCCTAAGGTGGTTTCTTCACTCACTCTGAACCAGGATATCGACCTTCCGGTCTACTTCGAACTACTCTAATAGAGGAGAGGCTCTGCTCCATACCCTGGATGTTCACCACAGCCTGAGGTTTTACCTCAACAGAACTCAGTCCTTTCGTAGTTCTGAGCAGCTTTTCATTTCCTCTCTGAGAGAATGATGGGCCAATCAGTATCCAAACAGTCCCTTTCTCGCTGGCTTGTCCAGTGTATTTCTACTGTTATGGTATCAAACAAAAGCCCTCCCGGGTTCAGTCCGGGTCATTCCACTAGAGGGTGGCTACTTCCTTTGCAGCGCTCAAAATGTTTCCACTTCTGCTATATGCGCTGCAGCCACTTGGAGTTCTGTGCATACCTTTATCAGGCATTATAGCTTGGACACGCTCTCGGGCGTGGGGCTGGTTTTGGTTTGGCCGTGCTTCAGGGTCTCCTGTCCTAGGTTCAGGACCTGGTTTTTATCCTTTAATTTCCTCCTCCCGGATTTTCTGACAGCGTTACTGCTTGGGAATCAGTCCTAATGGTGTAATCTGCTGCAAGAGCTGTGTCTCGGTAAGATAGTACAGTTACGTAAGAACTTAACCGTAACAGTAGATCTTGAACAGCTCTTGCAGCAGGTACCTTCCCGCCCACCTTCCCCTTTGAGGAAGCATGGCTCCAGTCTTTCTGAGCAGGAATTGTTATCTTTCTGTCTTCTGACGCGAATCCTAGGTCTCCCATTTGATGTCAGCCTGCGGCAAGAAGTCTCCGGCGGAGAACTGGGGAATCTGGTGGGACCGCCTCTTTGTAGCACGCCTGACGCCGGAGGCGGACCGACGTCAAGGTCCCCGCTGTAGTTAGCTAGCTAGAATTTTTCCGTGGGGTCCTGGCGCCTGGCGGCTTCAGTCCTAATGGTGTAACCTGCTGCAAGAGCTGTTCTCGAAGATCTACTGTTACGGTAAGTTCTTACGTAACTGTACTTTTCTGCTGAAAAGATTGGATTACCCCAGAGTCTCTGCATATGATTTTGCCCAAGTTTATTACTGCATTAATGAAAATTTGTAAAGTTTAATTATCTTATAAATACTGTAGATGCCCCTTGGTTCCTGTGTCATACATTTTTTTCTAGTTCTGGATTTTAATCACATTCTTCACTGTTCCAGGAACCATGCTTTTCTCTACTTTTTTGATTCTGTTAATCACTGTGGCCGAATTGTGGTAAAAACAAAAACTGAAGCCTGTTTTTTAATGTGATTGACTAGGGCTGGATTATACAAAAATTAGTTCTTCTGCCAGATTCAAACTCAAAAATGTGCATTTGAAATTAATTTCCGATGACTGGGACTAATTTATCAGTTCTAAGGAAGTGGATATGTTGTTCAATCCACACTGTCTGGCAGGTTTCTTGCCACTTTAAATCTTGCCGGAAGGTCTTCAAGCTGGCTCCTCCCACCCACCCAGGTGGTAAAACCCTCGGCTCCTCCCCATGACGCCAGATCTTCCTTACCGCTTGGAAGCTCAGGTTCCCTCCTTAGCGTCTGCGTTTTAGGCCTGGATCCACACTCTTCAGAATTTCCAAAACTAATTTTAAAATTTACAAGACTCCAGTCTTCATCTTCCCTCGCAGCTGCGATGCACAAATCGACTCCCAGCTTCCGTCGGTGCCCGTGTGGGCAGAAAATGTCCTGGACCGATCCGCACTTCACGTGCATCTACTGCCTGGGGCTTGGCCATGATTCGCAGGCTTGCGAATTGTGCATGTCCTTTTAGGCTTCGATCTTGGAGGACCGTGCTGCCAGACTTCTTCTCGGGCGCCCTGAAAAACGGTATCCGCCAGTCAAGTCTAAGGAGGCCTGTTGGGTGGTGTCCTTGGCGGCGGGCTCCGCGGAACAACTGGAGCAGTTGATCGCCCTCGAGGAGGAAGCGGCCCAGGCCGCTTCTTCTTCCTCCTCCTCGGACGCGGCATTTATCCCGCTCTCTTTGGGCTCCTCCTACACTGCTTCATTTAAGGAGCTCTGTCAGTCCCTCTCCACCAAGGGAGAAGGGCCATCGGGACATAACCAGTCGGTCCAAGAAGAAGGACTCTAATGGTAAGTGCCACCGTCGACGTTCGTGGGAGCGGGGGATATCCCCTTCACCGGACCGTCGACTCTCTACCTCGGTCGAGGTTGCGTGGCTTCACGGTGTCCCTGTCAGGTCAGCCGGCCGAGACATCCGTCGATATGGTCAAGATTTTTCTCGACCCGTCGGATGGTTTGTCAACTGGAGAAGCCAACAACCCTTTTTCACCGGTTCCCTCGGTGGTTACCAAGGCCTTGCCTGTGCCGAAGTCCCCGGTTAAGGTCCCTGCACCGAGGAAGGGGCAGGTTTCCCCCATTCCTTCTCTGACCCACCCTCGGAATCCCCAAAGGTCTTGTTCTCGATCCTCTTCCAGGTCCAGCCAGTCCCGCCGACGTTGGCAGTCTCGGTCTCGGCACCATGGAAAGTGGCGTCGCAGCTCATCCTCGTCATCCTCTTCGGAGGATAGGCTCCAGCACAAATTGTGTCGATGCGATGAGAATTTGATGTGGCAGCAACTTTTATTGACCGGTCTCCAGCCATTAAGTGTCTGTCACCGGAGTGGCCGAAACAACCCCTCGTGGTAATCGAGGAGCCGACCCCAGCACTGGTTGTTCAACTGAAACCAGCTGCTCCACCTATTGTGGTGGAACCTCTGCCTCCACAACTGAAGACTGGGGCCTCGACCAAGGATTCTCGGTCAGGTCAGGGCTTGCCCCATAAGTTGTTGGTCACCCTCACTCCCGATCGTCCTCGGCAGGTGGAGGGTGGCTCAGGCGCTCGGCAGCTGTTCGCAGACTCCTCGGAGTCTGACGACGACTCCTCCCTGTTCTCCAAGCCACTTGACATGGAGTGTGCAGGGGGTCAGTTGGTGGACGAGAGCCCATCCTCGTTTTTAGGTTTGCTTCGGCTCATCTCAGAGTCCACTGGGATGCAGCTCGAACCCGTTTCAAAGCGGGCCAGGTATCCCCTCACAGAGATACTGGACTGGGGGGAATTCCCCTATGGAGGCCTTTCCGGTGGCCGAAGCCATTGTTGGCCTGGCCCTGGAGTTGTGGCAGTGGCCAGCATCTTGTCCCGCGCTTTCGGCCAGGATGGCTCGCAAGTACGCGGTCCCCACTGGCTCACTCTCCAGTTTCTCGGAGCACCCCTCTGCGGAGGGGTTAGTGACTGATAGCATTTTCTGGCATTCCAGGAACACTCGGGATGTGGACAAACCGCCCGATAAGGAATCCAAAAAGTTGGATTACAGCGGGCGGAAGGTTCGCTACTTCCTCCCTAGGCGTTCGTCAGGCTAGCAGCGTTCTGATGACACATTTCTCACATGCCCTTATGGGTTCCCTGGATGAGGTGATGCCTCATCTCCCGGCTGACCTTCAGACGACGGTCAAGCAGGTGCGGGATCAGGGAAGGGCGGAGGCAAAACAACAGCTCCAAACTTCGTTGGACATTGGTGATTCTTTTGCCAAGTCAGTAGCCCCCACAGTGGCCATGCGCCACAGAGCTTGGCTGCAGATCTCTTCCTTCATGGCGGACACCCAGCACAAGCTGGCAGACGTTCCCTTCCTGGGCACTGACTTGCTCGGGCCAGGGTGGAAGGCCATCTCCAGAGGATCGAGAAGTCCAGTGCCACCTTGGACTTGGTCACGTCTGCCCAGAAGGACAAGGGCCGCCAGCAGCAGCAGCGTAGACCCTTTCGCCCTTCCGCTCCTGCGGCATGTCCGGCCCAGCAACACCAGCACCAGGGCCAGCAGGCTCATACTTGGCGCCCTAAGGCCAAGTCTGCCGCTTCCTCAAGTAGGAAGCCTAGAGGCAAGGGTCCAGGAGGTGCCTCAGTGGGCCCTTCCTCCAAGCCTGCCCGGTGACTGGTTGAGGGGTGTCGCCCCCAACCTCGTCACTCCTCCCCGGGTTCCCCCTGTGGGGGGACGGCTCCGCCACTTCTTTTCCACCTGGTCCGCTATCACCACGGACCGCTGGGTGCTAGAAGTGGTAGGCAGGGGTCTGCCTCTGGAATTCGAGCAGTTCCCTCCCCATCGCCCCACAGGGGGCAACGGGTTCCGCAGCCTCTCTGTCGGCTCATCGAGCTGACATTGCTTTGCTCCTCCAGAATGAGGTGATCATAGAGGTGTTGGACCCTCCTCCAGACCCAGGTACTTCCTGGTTCCAAAACGGACGGGAGGCTGGCGCCCCATTCTCGACCTGCACGACCTGAACAAGTTCCTAAGGCCGCGCTCATTCAGGATGGTCACTCTGGCTCAGATCATTCCATCCTTGGAACTAGGCATGTGGTTCTGTTCTCTGGACCTTCAGGACACGGTCTTTCATGTCCCAATCCGTCCGTCTCATCAGCGATTCCTCCACTTCAGAGCAGAGGGATCTCTTTACGAGTTCCGAGCCATGCCCTTCGGCCTCTCTCCAGCTCCCAGGGTCTTCACCAAATGCATGGCAGTGGTGATAGCATTCCTGTGGCGCCGAGGGGTCTGGGTATACCCTTACCTGGATGACTGGCTGATTGCAGCCCCCTCCAGGTTGGAGATGGAGCAGTCCAGGGATCTGGCCCTCCAAGTCTGCTCTCAGATTGGCCTCCTCATCAACGAGGTCAAGTCGGAACTCATGCCTTCACAGGTGATTCATCGGGGCAGAGCTCAACTTTCTTTGAGCCAGAGCCCAGCTCCCGGCGGACAGGGCCGAGGTCCTTTCCTCCTTTGCCCAATCATTTCTGGTTGGGCAGTTGCGCCCTGCCTGGGACTTCCTGCACCTTCTGGGCTTCATGGCGGCCTGCACCAGCATGGTCCATTGGGTCCGCTGGCATATGTGTCCCCTGCAATGGGGACTGGGCCGCCAGTGGTCACAGTGCTTCGGTCCTCTGGACCAGCCGGTGACAGTGACCCAAGAGGTGTGGGACGGCCTACAGTGGTGGCTCATCCCAGCTCATCTGCAGGAGGGTATCCCGTTTGTCCACCCGAGCCGACGGTCACTCTCACGACCGACGCCTCTCTGATGGGTTGGGATGCCCATCTGGGGGAGCTCAGGGCCCATGGCCTCTGGTCCCCTCAGGAGTCTCGATGCCGCATCAACCTGCTGGAGCTTCGAGCGGTGCATCTAGCCCTCACCGCCTTCGCTTCGTTTGTACAGGGTCAAGTGGTTCAGGTCCAGATGAACAACACCACGACATTGTACTACCTCAACCGTCAGGGTGGGACGCACTCCTTGCCTCTGTGCAAGGAGGCTGTCCACACTTGGTCTTTCGTGATGAGCTTGGAGGCGGATCTCCTAGCCATCCATGTGGCAGGAGCCTCCAACAGTCTGGCCAATGCCCTCAGCTGGATAGGCACTGCATCTCACGAGTGGTCTCTCCTGCCGGAGGTAGTACAAGATCTGTTCTCCCATTGGGGCACCCCTCAGGTGGACCTGTTTGCCTCCAGGGAGAATGGGAAGCTGAGTCTGTTTCATGCCCGCCCCACTCAGCAGGGCTCGCTACAGGGGGATGCCTTCTCGAGGCCATGGACCTCAGGCCTCTTCTACGCCTTCCCTCCATTTCCCTTGATCCACAGGGTGCTTCTCAAGGCAAAGAGGGACAAGGTGCAGGTGATTCTGGTAGCCCCAGACTGGCCCTGCCAGTTCTGGTATCCAGATCTCCTCAGCCTCAGCTCCAGGCTCCCGAAGCGGCTTCTAGCCCGCCCCGACCTGATCTCAGTTGACAAGGGGAAGCTTCTCCATCAGGACCTTCAATCCCTGCACCTGATGGCCTGGTTCCTGAGCGGCTAGAGTTCCAGGCCTTGGGTCTTTCCGATGAGGTCCTCAACGTCATTGAGATGTCCAGTAAGGAGTCGATCAGAAAATGCTATGCTTTTAAATGGAAGAGATTCTCCATTTGGTGTCAGGACAAGGGGTTGGACCCTTCTTCCTCCTGTCCATTGGCTAGCATTTTGGACTACCTGTGGTCCCTTTCTCTGCTAGGGCTTTGGTCGACGACCCTTAAGATGCACCTGGCAGCCATCTCTGCTTACCGGATGCAGGCCGGCAAGCAGTTGGTGGCGCAGGAGAAGGTGGTCGGGTAATTTTTCAAAGGCCTTGATCACATATCTCCTCCAGTGTGAGAACCTCCACCTCCGTGGGATCTACTGCTGGTATTGGCTAAGCCCATGGGCAAGCCATTCGAACCGATGCACAGGTGTGATATCTCCCACCTGTCATGGAAGACTGGCTTCTTGGTGGCTATTACGTCAGCCAGAAGGATGGGAGAGTTCCAGGCGCTTTCCATCGAGTCTCCCTATCTGGTCTTCCACAAGGACAAGGTTCTCCTGCGCCCCCACCTGAAATTCCTTCCAAAGGTGGTGTTGGGAGTTTCACCTTAACCAGGTGTTGACTCTGCCGGTGTTCTACCCCAATCACACCTTGGAGGCCGAATATAGGCTCCATACTCTGGACCCTAGAAGAGCGCTCGCTTATTATAAGGAGCGAAAGGCTGGCGTTCGGGTAGAGGTTCGCCAGCGGTTTGTCACCTATGCTGAAGCCGCACCTGGCAGACCTGCAGCCAAGTGGACGATAAGCAGGTGGGTCACCTCCTGCATAGATCTCTGCTATAGGTTGGTGGGCATGGAACCTCCCAAAGGGATAGGAGCTCATTCTACCCGCTATACCGCTGTTTCGATGGTTACTTCTAGGGATGTCCCTATCCAGGAAATCTGCAGGGCTGCTACCTGGAAGTCAGCACATACCTTTATTTCCCATTACCACATTGACCTTGAGTCATGCCGGGATGCTGGTTTTGGGATCTCGATTCTCCAGTCCTTATTCCCTAAGTAGGGTGTGTGTGCCTTGCCTCCCTCCTCCTGGAAAACTGCTAGGAGTCTGCCAGATAGTGTGGATTGAACAATATATCCACATCCCTAGAAATACAGGTTACTCACCTGTAACAGGAGTTCTAGGAGTGGTATATGTTGTTCATCCACATGACCCACCCGGCCTCCCCGGCTTCGACGCACAACCTGGCTTCATGGGGCGGAGCTGAGGGTTTTACCACTCAGGTGGGTGGGAGAAGCCAGCTTGAAGACCTTCCGGCAAGATTTAAAGCGGCAAGGAACCTGCCAGACAGCGTGAATGAACAACATATACCACTCCTAGAACTCCTGTTACAGATGAGTAACCTGTATTTTTCTGCTACCATAAAAAGTAAATGAAAATAAAGTTGATTTTAGTTCTCATGTCAGAGGCTGAACAGAATAGTGAATGAAAAAATGAAAACAAGCAATTTCTTTTTCTAAAAGTGTGAGACTTGTAGATCATATATGTTTAAAGAGCTAGTGGAGCAAAAACAGGCAGACGGAAATAATACAAATTCTAAAGTAGTAGTCAGTTGTTACTTTTTATTTCTGAAGTATTTTTTTTTTCCTTTTGTTCATTAGAAAGTTGTCTGTGTGATAATATTGTGCTGGATGTGTGGAACACTCAGCCTGGCAGCTGACATATCTGTCTCTACCCATCCCCCCAACTACATCATCAGCATTGTGATCTCACTGACAGTGACATTATAGGTAACTGACCTGGCAGCCACTGAATGGCTGTTCCTCAGCAGCAGTGATGTCACAGTCACAATGCTGACAATGCAATGGGAGTGACAGAGCTAGATACAGTATGTCAGCTGCCAGCCAGAGAGCTGTTTCAGACATCACACCTACTAGCATCAGATAAACAATCTTCTAATTAAACAACAGGAAAAGAATAAGTACCTCAGATATAAAAGGTAATAGATGATTGCTTGTAAAATCTAATATTAGTTTTAGACAGTACAGTAGTTCTTTAAGGCAGAGAGGCATAATAACTGACATAATTAGTCCTGAAACGCAAGATTTGTTATGAGGCCACATCTCCATAAGGACATAGACAAAGTGGAGGTAGTCCAGAAGAGGGCAGCTAAAATGGTGCAAGGGTCTGCATTAAAAGCCCTGTGAGGAGAGACTAAGAGCCCTATAGTCAGAGCTGGCCGGCTACACAGCCAAACAGGTGCACCGCATGCAAAAATAGGTCCAGCTGACTCTGACGCCATATTCAAACAGATAGCATGATGCAAAATAACCATGCTGTCTGTTTGAATATCGGATTCTGGTAGCGTGGACCTTCAGCAAGCAGTTGCCATGTTTGGCACAGCACTACCACAGGGTGGAACTGGAGACCTCCCATGGGGTAAAGCGCAGCGCTGCTACTCCTGTGGGCGATATTCAGCCCAAATATGCAGATGAGCCCATTGGGCATGCACAGCACTAGGGGGCCATTTGCATGCCCATTATGGGATCATTAGCATGTTAGCACTGCCATAGAGTGCACTGGGCCAGGTCCCCGTCCCCGAGCCCCGATCCCTGTATTAATAAAAAATCACCCTTGTCCCTTGTGGTCTAGTGGTCCCTGTCACAAACCCATTCCTGAGGGTCAAGTTCACTGAGCTCACAGTGCCTACCCTTAAGTGCAGTCCATGACAGGGAGGGGGAAAATGGGATACCCTCTTCGAGTCCCTCTAGAGTGCTCGCTGGCTTCACTGAACACTCGCCATGAAATCCCAGGGTCCACCAGTCTCGAGTCTTAAAGCCAAATGAGAACCCCTTATTGGTTGTTACATAGAGGGGAAGATCCAGGCATTACAACCTCTTCGGGGTAGCATTGTAACCCTGATTCTGACTTCACCCACAAGGCGTATAACAACCTGGTTCAACTCCCCACAGACCCTTTTGAGACTTTCATATTCTCCCTATCTTTATCTAAATTTTCCCTGTTACAGACCCTTGTTCGATTTGGCAGCCTATGGTGGCAGACCTTTTGGCAATAACAGTTTGTCAGAGATTATTAATAACTGTCCCACAATTCACAAACAAATATGAAAATCTCACTCAGGCAGGTTTCTTAAAAACAAATGTTTTTACTAAAGATACTTAATTAAGAAGCATGCAATTACTTACAACTAAAGTATGCACTGATTTGGTCATAGGATACCAGAAAATAAAAAGAAATGGACAAATGTACATGAAGAAACGCCTTAAACTGTTAGCTAAGTTCTACCTTAGTTACGCAGATTTCAAAGTCCAGAGAATCGCTGGTTTGCAAGATATGTCTGTCTTTCTATAGCAGCCTTTGGTTCTTAGTCTCTGTGCTTGTTTTCAGGAGAGAGTCCAGATGAAAAGTGGCCCACATGCCCTGAGCTGAGGGCTTTAAATACTTCCTGTAACGTGCAGTGTCAGCAGTTATTTCAGTTCTAAAGAACTGGTCTGTTTACCTATCAAGTGAGTCAGAGCAACTAATACGTTTAGCCAGGATATGTCACGCTTCCACTGTTTCCAAAATTCCAAGAATATCCAAATTTAAATTTTGATACATAGAATTATCAGGGATATGGCATTCAGAGAGTAAGCCTTTTGAAGTCCCCTGTAGACAGTTTCACACCCGTAAGACAAAATTCAAATTAGCCTATCAGAATGGTCATTTGCTGCTCAAATCCTGGCTAAAACATGCTGGCCTTTGAAATGACTTCCTTCAATTAAGTTACAAGGAAGATCCTGTAAGGTTTATGAATATACGAGCTGATTCAAACAACATGAAGTCTTGCTGTATTCTGACTATATGCAGTTAGCCCTTGCATTCAAACTGCTCTGGAGATGAAAGAGTTAACTGTATGCCTTAGCATAGAACGTTGCGCTCGAACTCCGTTTCAAACAACATGAAGTCTTGCTATATTATGACTATTGCAGTTTGTCCCAGCCTTAGAACTGCTCCGGAGGTGAAAGAGTTAACTTCCATGCAGAGCATGGAGCCTAGAGCGCGAGCTCGGTTCAGAAGCTCTGTTAGGCTGGTTTCAAACCGAAACCGTCAGATTCTTTACTCCGCCTCACTGAAAAGTCGCTCCGGAGATTCCTCCTGTTGCTCGGTTCATTATTTCTCGGTTTAATTTAACCGCGATTTAATTATTTTAACCGCAAAACCGATCGGTTCAAGCTCTGTCTTTGGTAATCGTAAGTAATAGATAGGGTTTTTTCTGTGTGGAACTTGTAAAGTGTTATCGGTTCGGTTGAACCGATCGAACTGTATTAAAATTTAAGTTTAAAGCCTTTTAAGGCTTCTTAGAGTGCGGTTCCCGGTTCTTATCAGTTCTAAAAAAAACGGATTTCATTATGGTTTTTTCCACGACCCGTGACACAGTTTGGAACCGATAAGGGTGTCTTGCCTGGCACTGCCATTAAAAGGGCAAGTTTGTTGGTTAGGCTGGCATCATGTCTGAGAAACCCAAAAGAAAAACCGGGCCCACTGGGTTTCAACACTGTAGTGTCTGTGGGGAAGCCTTTGCCAAGGCTGACCCACACACTACATGTGTCTATTGTCTGGGGTTTGACCACCTCAATTCAGACTGCCAGATTTGTAAAAATTTCCCTGCAGCCACCCTGGACAAGAGAGTGGGCAGGCTCAGGGAACGAGAGGCCAAAAAGTCCGCTGACCCGGATGGCCAGCCCGGTTCGGTGCCAACCGAACTGGAGGGAGTGCCCTCTGACCAGGGTGAGACTTCCTTGGGCAAACGAAAAGCTGGCTCTGAGGAGCCAGTTCCAGCAAAGAAAACTAAAAATCAGCAGGTTTGGAGTCCAAAATTCCTTCTCCAACTGCTGCAGAGATAGCCAGGGCAATACAGATTGTCCAGTCCCTGTCCCGGCTCTCCAACCGCCACTGTCTGGCAAAGGTCGGTTCTGTCGGTTCCAGTGGTTCAGGATTATGATATAGAAGAGTTCTATGAACCAGAGGAGGGGATGAGGATTATGATCAGTGTGAATGTGACTTTGAAAGTCTGGATGTGCCCATTGAATCGGACATCTCCCAGACAGACCTTCAGGTGAGTCTCCCCTAGGCTTTCTGAGTCCCTTCTCATTTTTGTTTTATAAAAAGTTGCTGAGACCCTCCAGCTTCCCTTAGAGGAGGCTTTGATGAGCAAGAGGAGCCTGACTATGTGGAGATGATGGATATCCCAGAGTCCAGGAGGTTGTCCATCCCTTTACATAAATCTTTTAGAAAACAAACAATAAAATTTTAAAAGCTCTAATTCTGTGCCTCCTGTGGATAAAAGATGGACAGGAGGTACACTTTATCAGGTCCTGATAGGGTTTTCTTTCACAGCAATGCAGTCATGTTGGGGTAGTTCAGGCTGCAGCCTGTGATAAAACTAATATTCCACTGGCTTCACATCCTCCTGACAAGGATTCCAGGTAGATTGATGCCATGGCCAAAAAACAATACATGGCAGCATCCTTGGGACTCAGACAAGCAAACTATATGGCTTATGTTGCAAGATACCAGAAATCTAGATGGGATACTGTCATGGCCTTAGCTAAACAGGTCCTGGCCAGCTCGCAAGGAGCTGGAACAGGTGGCTCTTGATGGTATTGAGGCATCTAAGGTGCAATTCCATGCTGCAGTGGATTCTAACGATGTATCCTCTAGAGTCATGGCTACATCTGTGGCTTTTGAGATTGGCCTGGCTCAGGTGTACTACTTTGTCACAGGATACCCAGTCTAAGGCTATGGATTTTTCCTGTGGTGGGAAATTCTCTGTTTGGGAGCAGACAGAGAATTATATGAAGAAAATGGATGAATATAGAACCACTTACAGGGTGCACAAGCCAAGGGCGGCAAGCCACTCCTCAGAGGCAGCCCCCAGGGGTAGGGGTGAGGCCTTTTCACAGGCCTTTTACCAGACCCAGGCCTCCTCCTCTTCAGCCTATGTACAGAGGGGTTCTTCAGAGGAGAGGCAGACGGGTTCGAGCAGGCCTGCTCCCACCCCTCAGCCTAAAGCCCCTGCCAAACAGGCACCCTGATGGGATGCCCAGGGCTGCTCTCCACTACCTGTAGGGGCAGGTTGGCTCACTAGTCCAGGGCTGGCAGTCTTTAACTTCAGACAGGTGGGTCCTGGAGTAGTGAGCCAGGGTCTGGTTCTCAGCTTCAAGAAATTTCCAAAGATGAGAGCCAGATCTTTTCCACCTACAAACCCTTTAGAGACTCTTGCTTTGGAAACAGAAGTCTCAACCCTCTTGGCTGTCAGAGCTGTAGAAAGGGTTTCTCCCTTCACCAGGGCAAGGGTCTGTACTCCAGGTACTTCCTTACCCCAAAAAAGACAGGAGAGTGGCGGCCTATCCTGGATCTAAGATATCTAAACAAGCACCTTTTAAAGCCAAAGTTCAAAATGGTGACACTGGGAATGATTTTACCCTCCCTAAGGCCAGGGGACTGGCTAGCCTCCCTGGACCTCAAGGATGCCTACTTCCATGTTCTTATCAGAAGCTCCCATCGAAAGTACCTCAGATTGAACTGCCCTCAGGCTATTATCAGTTCAGAGCAATGCTCTTGACCTCACTTCTGCCCCAAGGGTGTTCACAAATGTCTGGCAGTAGCAGTCGCTCATCTAAGAAGGCAAAAGATTGCCATTTTCCCTACCTGGACGACTGGCTCATTGTGGGTCAGTCTCCAGACCAGGTCAAATCACACCTGCTAGTTACCCAGCAGCTGCTTACCTCTCTGGGATTTCTTCTCAATCTTCCAAAGTCAGTTTTGGAACCTGTCCAGGTACTCACCTTTATAGGCGCAGAACTGGACACAAAGCAGGCCAGAGCCTTCCTTCCTTGGAAAGGTAAGGACCTTAGTGGCCCTGGCGCCTCCTTCACTCTGCAGGTCTCTCGACCAGCAAGGCATTTCCTGCAGCTCCTAGGGCACATGGCTGCCTCCACAGCTGTGGTGCAAGGAGCAAGATTTTCAGATTCAGTTCCATTTGAGAGCTTTCTGGTCTCAAAGAAGAGATCCTCTATCCAAGTTAATCCCAGTGACTGGAACTCTGATCCAGGCCCTTCAGTGGTGGCAGGATCAGAGCAATCTGAGACAGGGGGTGCCTTTCATCCCTCTGTCCCATTCCTTGACCCTTACTACAGATGCATCCCTCTTGGGATGGGGGCTCACATGGCGACCTCTCCACCCAGGGTTATGGTCCCTCAGGAATCTCTGCTCCACATCAATCTGTTGGAACTCAGAGCTGTTTTCTAGCACTTCAGGTTTTCTCTGCATCTGTTCAGAACAAGGTGGTACAGGTCAGAACAGGCAACACCACTACAATGTGGTACATCAACAAACAAGGGGGCACTCGGTCTTCGGCCTTGTGCACCGAGGCAATGAAGTTGTGGTCTCTGGCTTATTCCCTGAACACTTCCCTCATAGCAGTTCACCTCCCAGGCAAGGACAATGTCCTGGCAGATGCTCTCAGCAGGATTTCCCAGGGCCATCACAATGGTCACTGGATCCCCTAGTACTGGGGATAGTGTTTGCCAGATGGGGCACTCCTCAGATAGATCTTTTGCAGCCCCAGACAATCATCAACTTCCACTGTTTTGTTGCAGGCCCCCAGTGTTGGGCTCAGTTCCCCTGGATGCCTTTCTCCTCGATTGGGAAGGGAAGTTTCTTTATGCCTTTCCCCCCTTCCCTCTCCTGTTCAAAGTACTAGTCAAAATCAGGTCTCAGCCCTGCAAAATGATCCTGATTGCTCCAGACTGGGCCAGGCAGCCCTGGTACCCACTCCTTCTGTCCTTAGCAGTCCATCTTCCCCTGTGTCTCCCCAGGAACCACAATCTGTTAACCTGTGCTCAGGGGAGAGTTTGGTATCCGAATCTCAAATCCCTCAACCTCAAGGCTTGGCTCTTGAGCAGTTAGAGTTTGCTGATTTACAACTTTCTCAAAGTGTTCTCGAAATCCTGAAGGCTGCTAGGAAGCCTTCCACCAGGGCTACCTATAACTCCAAGTGGAAAAGGTTTTCCATATGGTGTTCTGGGAAGCATGTTTCCCCCCGGAATCTGCTGATCTACCCACTGTATTGGACTACATGGTCCATCTTAATTCTTTGGGACTGAGACCAGCCACCCTGAAAGTGCACTTGGCTGCTGTCTCTGCCTTCATTTCAGCAGGGAAGCCCTCTTCTCTTTCTGCTCATCCTGTATTTTCCAAGTTTTTTAAAGGATTGCTTCTCACCAATCCTCCATTCAGGGCCCCTGCCCCGGCTTGGGATCTTAATGTATGCATTGCTCAGCTAATGCAACCCCCCTTTGAGCCTCTGTCCTCAGCAGAGCTTAAGTATTTGACTTGGAAAACTGTATTTCTGGTAGCCATCACATCTGCCAGGCGTATAAGTGAGTTACAGGCTTTATTAGTAGAAACTGACTTTATTTCCTTTCACAGGGATAAAGTAGTCCTCAGGACTAACAGGAAGTTTTTGCCTAAGGTGGTTTCAGATTTCCACCTTAACCAATCTATTTCACTTCCAGTGTTCTTCACTGACCATTCCTCCTCTGGTGAGAGGAGGCTGCACAGCTTAGATGTTAAGAGGGCCCTAAGTTACTACATAGAGCGTACCAAGGGTCACAGGTTTGACTCCCTCCAACTGTTTCTCACTTATGGTGAGGTTGGGAAAAGGGAGACCTGCCACTAAGTGATCCATTGCCAGGTGGATAGTTTCTTATATCCAATTTTGCTATCAAAAGCTGGGTAAGGTTCCCCCCTCAGGCCTGAGGGCTCACTCTACCAGAGGTACAGCTGCATCTCTAGCTGCTGCTAGAGACATCCCTATCTTGGAGATATGTCAGGCAGCTACTTGGAAGACAGATACACTTTCACCAAGCATTACTCCCTGGATATTCAGGCCAGGAGGGATGCTCAGTTTGGCTCAGCCGTGCTTCAGAGCCTATTCCCTAAGTAGTTTCTGTCCCTCCTCCATGGAGGTACTGCTGTGTAGTCTGCAATAGTCTTAATATAGCAAGACTTCATGTTGTTTGAAGAAAAAATTACTCACCTTAGTAATGTTGTTTCTTCTAATGGAGTCTTCCTATATTATGACCTCCCCCCCAGCCTGCCCCTCTCAGAACTCCTACTTTGGGTATGGGGTGGGTAGTCCTCTGTTGGCATTTATTGATGCCCTCTTTCATGTTTGGGTGTTGTGTTTATTTAGTTATTTTATCTTATTTTTCTGGTCCACTGACTTGAGTCTTTGTGTTGGGACCAGGAAAATGTGTTAATATATTAGTGGCCAGTTGGCTAGTGTAGGTTACAACTTCCACACAGAACCTTAGTGAGTTTTTGCTCGTAAAGATCTGACGGTTTCGGTTTGAAACCAGCCTAACAGAGCTTCTGAACCGAGCTCGCGCTCTAGGCTCCATGCTCTGCATGGAAGTTAACTCTTTCACCTCCGGAGCAGTTCTAAGGCTGGGACAAACTGCAATAGTCATAATATAGCAAGACTCCATTAGAAGAAACAACATTACTAAGGTGAGTATTTTTTTCTTTCAAACCACTGTCCCTGGTTCATTCTATGTAACCGTCAGATTCTTTACTCCACCAGCATGTGAAGTCGCTCCGTAGATCTCGCTTTTCACGGTTCAGTGGTAGTAGTTTCGACAGAGGGTACTTCAGGGATAGAGGTCTGAGAGGAGTAAGCAGGCCAGCTTCCACCTCCCAACCCAAGATTCCTGCTAAGCAAACTCCCTGATGGGTCAGTACGGGCTACCTCCTTATTGCCGGTAGGGGGCAGACTGGCTCACTATTTCCAGGCTTGGCAAGCTGTTACCACAAACAAGTGGGTCCTGGAAGTAGTGAGCTAGGGTCTTGCTCTGCGTTTGAAGCAGTTTCCAAAATCAAGAACAAAGCCATTCAGACCTGCCAACAGCTTAGAGCCAGTCCTTCTGGAAGCAGAGGTTTCTACCCTCCTGCAAATCAGGACAGTGGAGCCTGTGCCCCTCCCTTACCGGGGAAGAGGCTTGTACTCGAAGTATTTCCTGACCCTAAAGAAAAATGGGAGGTGGCGGCCCATACTAGATTTGAGATTTCTCAACAAGCACCTGGATAAACTCAAATTCAAGATGGTGACTCTTGCCATGATTTTACCTACCCTCAGGCAGGGAGACTGGTTGGTATCCTTGGAGCTCAAGGATGCCTACCCACATCCCAGTCAGGTATTCTCACAGAAAATACCTAAGGTTCGAATTGTCCTCAGGTCACTACCAATTCAGAGCAATGCCCTTTGGCCTATCCTCGGCCCCCAGGATCTTCACAAAGTGCCTGTCTGTGGTTGTGGCACACTTAAGAAAGTAGAGTGTGGCGGTTTTTCCCTACTTGGATTACTGTCTCGTTGTGGGGCAGTCCCCTACGCAGGTAAGGGAAGCTTTGGCGCTGGTACAAAAGACCCTGTGTTCTCCAAGTCTTCTGTTAAATCTGGAAAAGTCAGTATTGGAACCAGTGCAGATCCTGGAATTCATTGGGGCACAGCTGGACATAGTCCAGACGGAAGCATTTCTGCCAGAGGAATGGGCAGACAGCTTGGTAAAGCTAGCAGAGTCCTTCCACCCACAGGTGTCTCGCCCTGCGAGACATTTCCTTCAGCTTCTGGGCCACATGGCAGCATCCACAGTAGTGGTCCCAGTTGCAAGGTTTCAGATGAGGGATATCCAGTTTCACCTCAGGTCCTGTTGGTCCCAGAGGAGGGATCATTTGTCCAAGCTGGTCCCAGTGACACCCACCTTCCTACAAGCACTACAGTGGTGGGAAGGACAAGGAGAATCTCAGGGTGGGAGTTTGTTTCCTTCAACAATTGCCCACAGTACTGCTGACAATGGATGCTTCCCTGCTGCGGTGGGGAGCCCATCTGGGGAACCACACTACTCGGGTTGTGGTCCCAACAGGAGTCTCTTCTCCACATCAGTTTATTGGAACTCACAGCAGTGCACCTGGCACTCCAATCCTTCAGGACCTTGGTACAGTGGAAGGTGGTTCAGATCAGGACAGACAACACCACCACCACCATGTACTACATCAACAAGCAGGGAGGGATAAAGTCCTCTGTCCTCTGCTCGGAGGAAATGAGAACCTGGAGCCTAGCTTACTGTCTCGTGACCACCATCTCAGCTGTGCACCTACAAGGCAAGGACAATGTACTAGCAGATGCACTCAGCAGAATAAACCAAACTCACCGCGAGTGGTCTCTGAACAGTGAAGTGTTGCATGCAGTCTTCAGGAGGTGGGGCACTCCAGAGATCGACTTATTTGCAGCTCCAGACAACCACCAGCTACCCCAATACTGTTGCAAACCCCCAGTTCAGGGCTTGGTGCCTCTGGATGCACTGGTACTGGACTGGACAGGCAAGTTCCTGTATGCCTTCCCTCCTTTCCCACTGATTCACAGAGTCCTGATCAAGCTCAGGACAGCTATCAGAGATGATCCTGGTTGCCCCAGACTGGGCCAGACAACCTTGGTACCCCATGTCGATGTTCTTGTCAGTGGTTAGTCCAATCTGCCTCCCCAGGAGGCACAACCTGTTGACCTCCTCGCAGGGGAGAATCTTATACCCCAGCCTCAAATCCCTCAGGCTCAGGGCCTGGCTCTTGAGGACCTAGAGTATGCTGACTTGCATCTTTCTGAAGGGGTTATAGAGATCTTAAAGGTGTCTAGGAAGCCTGCCACCAGAAAGACCTACACATACAAATGGAAGAGGTTTACAATTTGGTGTGCACAGAGAGGGGTAGAACCAGGGGCAGCTGGCCTGGCAATCTTGTTAGATTACTGTAATAGGGGCTGTGTGTATCCTGGAATGAGCACGCTTCCTCTTTAAATCAAATCTGTTGCAACAGTAAATCTTAATTCGAGAAACAGCTCTTGCAGCAGGTTACACCATTAGGACTGAAGCCGGCAGGCACCAGGACCCCACGGAAATTTTCTAGCTAGCAATATTCAACGGGGACTGCCCTCGATGTCGGTCCCACCCCCAACATCAGGCATAGTACATAAGGGGGCGGTCCCCCAGAATCCCCAGTTCTTTTCCCTCCGTCGACTCGCCAGCATCGGCCTCTCGGTCTCTACCTGGCACACAACGACTACAGAACTTACTGTGTTTTTCAAACTGATGTCCTCTCCAACTCCTTTTTTGAGGGTCACCTTTCTAAGTGTGCCTGCGGAAAACAGATCACTTTCAAGGATCCTCACTCCTCCTGCGTGCAGTGCTTAGGCCCGGACCACGATATCAAGGCCTGCACCTTTTTCCAAGGGTTCAATAGCCGCACCAGGATCCACCATCAGAAGGCACTTCAGGCGTATTTTCTGGAAGAAAAATGGAAAAGGATGGCCCAAGAACCTTCCTCCAGGGGATAATCTTCCTTGAAGGCCCATAAACACCGGGAGAAAGTAAGGTCCAGATCCCCGAACCAGGCCCGGACTCCCGCAACTCAGGCTCCACTAGATCGGACCGCTCTCCCTCCAGGGCTCGGTCTCAGCCATCCCCAGTTAAGGTCCGGGCTTCAGGCAGTTCTTCTACGCTCCAGCCTATTAAGACTTCGAGGCCCTCGGCCTCCTTCACTCCCTCCAAGGCCTCTTCTTCCAAGTTTTCAGAGTGCCATAAGTCTTCCTCTTCCACCTGACGTCGGGACACCGTCTCCAGATCGGTCTCCCAACCTCCCAGAGGTCCTGACCCAACTCTAGGAAGACCTGACGTCGGCCAAGCACCCGACGTCGGCTAAGCACTCCAAGTCGGCCAGGTGCTCGCCGGATCCGAGGACACTAACCAGACACCAGTTGCCGGCCGGGCGTTCACCGGATCCGAAGGCATCGGCCAAGAGACCGACATCGGCTTCGCACTCTCCAAAGCGGAAGACCGCCCCCCCCCCGTCACCAGCGGACACCGGTCACAGGGACTCTACGGAGGAGGATGCTACATTGCCCGAAGACCAGGTGGGCGACACCGAGGATGCCGGGTTCCCGCGGGAACCTTCCTCGATCCCGGAGATGTCTGCGGACCCGACCCCAGCGACAGACAACCGGCGTCAGGCCCGTCATCGGGCATGAACATAGAGGAGTTAAAGGAACTCTTTACCTTTTGGTGGGACACTATCCGAAAGGATGTGGTCCCTGTTAAATCTCCTCCTCCTTCTTCACCTTCTTCACCCCCTCCTCCACCAAAGGGGCCAGCAGAACGACCATCAACCCCTAAGAAGCAGTCTCCACCTCCTAGGAGCAGATCAAAAGACAGGAGAAGGCCTCCCTCAAGATCTCCATCAGGGTCTCCCAGCCCCAAGCGACCCAGACGGTGTCGGTACACTCCGTCGGGGGAGGACTCCAGATCGGACACCTCGGACTACTCCAGATCTCCTTCTCCGCTCAGCATCTCCTCTCCTGACCCACATGACCTCCCCAGGTCTCCTCCGGATGATCCCTCTTTCGCTGAGATCATGAGGCACATCCAGGACAACATGGGGTGGGATGCTGAAGACCTTGACCCCGAACAACAACGCCTTGCCCGCTATCTTCGGCAGAAAGACCCAAAGCCTGTGGTAGTACCACCCTTGTTAGACACTTTCGCGGACGTCACCAAGGCTGCGTGGAAGTGTCCGCACTCCACTCCCGCAGTGCCAAAGAAGGTTGACTGCCTATACAAGACCCCGAGAGAGGACCAGTACTTGGCCCAACAACCTCTGGCAGCTCTGTGGTGATCATGGCCTCGCATGACCGGTCTCAAAGACCACAACATATGAGCACACAGCCACCGGACCAGGAATCCAAGCAACAGGATGCCCTGGGGAGACGCACGTATGCGGCTGCTACATGCGCCATCAGGTCTCTGAACTATCTCACCCACATGGTACAGTTTCAGAATGCCCTATGGGAACAGGGCCAGGACCTGGTTGACAAGCTTCCAGATGGCGCTCAAAAGGCGGAGCTCCTCAGTCTTCTCCGCACAGGGTCAGATGTGGGTACCCAAGTGCTACGAGCCGCATACGATTCTGTGGACTCATCTGCCAGAGCGGCAGCTTCAGGCGTTTGTCTCTGGAGACACTCTTGGCTCTGCGTCTCCGGTTTCACCCTGGACGTACAGAAGAACATTCTTGATGTCCCGTATAACGGCAAAGTACTCTTTGGTGAACCCTCAGAGAACGTCATCACCAACCTCCAGGACGCTGGGAAGGCAGTCCGGTCTGTACATGCCATGTACAGATCCAGGCCGGGTTCCTTTCGCAGGAACCAGAGCTGTTTTCGCAGCCAGCATCAAAGGCAGCAGCCACGTTCCGGCCAGCAGCAAAGGGGCACTTTTCAGCGTAAAGCCCAGGCGAAGTCGTCCCCAGGCAGAGGCCAATGTTACCCGAAATCGGCCCAGCCCACAGGGACAAATGCTGCCACAGCATGACTCCTTCCCGGCCCCGGCCCCTCCTCTGGATCAGCGGGCACAAAAGATCGGGGGTCGCATCGCTCGCCACTTTTCAGGGTGGCAGTTGATTACCACCGACTGCTGGGTTCTTCAATTGGTCAAGAAAGGCCATTTCATAGAGTTTCTTGACCACCCACCGGCCAGACCTCCCCTGCTCTCCCGTTACTCAGGTCAGCATGCCCTGCTCATATAGCAGGAGGTGCTCGCACTTCTGGAAAAAGAAGCTATAGGGCACGTACCACGGAACCAGAGAGGTCTAGGATATTATTCTCACTTCTTCCTGGTTCCAAAGAAAACAGGGGACCTCCATCCAATATTGGACCTCAGCGACCTCAACGAATCGGTCCTGTACAAACGCTTCCGCATGGTGACCCTCCCAGGTCTGATTCCCATGCTTAAGCAGGACGCCATTCTAGTGTCTCTGGACATGCAGGACGCCTACCTGCACATACTCATTGCTCAAGCGCACAGGAAGTTCCTGCATTTCGAGTTTCAAGGTCACCATTATCATTTCTGGGCCCTTCCCTTCGGGCTGTCATCGGCACCTCGGGTGTTTATGAAGTGCATGGCGGTCGTAGTGGCATCTCTGAGTAGACAAGGCCACTACGTGTTCCCCTACCTGGACAACTGGCTTCTCATGGTGCCCTCCCGGGAGGCCCTGATGTCTGCCATTCACCATACTCGGTCTCTGTTCGAGACATTTGGCATCATCATCAGTCACGAGAAGTCACGCCTGGTTCTGTCTCAGACTCTGCAGTTCATAGGCGCAGTTCTGGACACCGTCTGGGGAAAGCCTTTCTCCCCCCGGACAGAGCGGAACACATCAGATCCCTCATCAGGGACTTTTCAGCGAAGACGACCGTTCCTGCCAGACTGGTCCTTCGCCTGCTCGGGCACATGGCTGCAGCCATTGCAACAGTCCCGCTAGCCCGTCTCCACATGCGGGTAACCCAGTGGATGTTAAGGGTCCAATGGGATCAAAAGCAAGACCATCTGCAGCACCCAATCTGGATCATGAAGGCTGTAATCTGGGATTGGCAATGGTGGCTAGATTCGAGGAATCTATTGACGGGAGTCCCCTTCACTGTGCTGTCTCCGATTGTGACACTCTCCACAGACGCCTCAGGATTAGGATGGGAGCACACCTCGACGGTGTTTGGTCTCAGGGCCTGTGGACGGCCCAAGAATCTCATCTCCACATAAACATCCTGGAAATGAGAGCAGTTCTTCACACTCTGCAGGCCTTCCAGTCGGAGATCCCACCGGGTACTCTTCTGTTACAAACAGACAGTTCCGCGGTGATGTATTACCTCAACAAACAAGGAGGCACCCACTCCTACCCGCTTTGCAGGGAGGCCATGAGGGTGTGGGATTGGGTTTTGCAACACGGCGCAAACCTCATTGCTGTTCATGTCCTGGGGTGGACAATGTTGTCGCAGACGGCCTGAGCCGTTCTCAGGCCAAAGTCCATGAATGGGAACTACTCCAGGAGGTAGTAGAGGATCTGTTTCTCAGATGGGGCACACCAGAATTATACCTTTTCACATCCCCATCCAATGCAAAACTGTCCAATTTTTGCTCGCTAGATCCAGGGCCTGGTGTTTTCTGGCGAGGCGCGTTGTCCCTCTCCTGGGCAGGCAGATTCCTCTATGCCTTCCCCCCTTTTCCGTTGATCCAGAGGGTTCTTCTGAAACTTCGCAGAGAGCAAGCAACGCTAATACTTATCGTGCCGTTTTGGCCCAGGCAGATCTGGTTCACTCTTTTGCATCAGCTGTCCCGGGAACCTCCAGTGCCTCTGCCAATCAGCTCCCACTTGCTGTCTCAGGAGGCGGGTTCCTTGGTCCATTCGGACCTACTTTCCCTGAACATACATGCTTGGCTCCTAGAGACATAGCCGTTATGTGACAAAGGGTCTCACAAGAGGTAGCAGACATTCTGGCTGCTGCTAGGAAACCAGCTACCCATGCGACCTGCGCCATGAAGTGGCGCAGGTTTTGTATATGGGTTCAAACATGCGTTTTTTTGCCTTTGGATTGTCCAGAGAAGTTGGTCTTGGACTACCTACTGTCCCTTTTCCAGTCGGGCTTGGCTTACTCCTCGATTAAGGTACACCTCTGTGCCATTTCAGCCTATCACGTCCCTATAGGCCAGTGCACTATAACTCAGCTGGACACGACACAAGCCTTTCTGAGGGGTGTCCTCCACCTTAGGCCCCCGATTAAGGACCCGATTCCACCATGGGATCTACCCTTTGTCCTGGAGCAGCTTATGCTGCCACCCTTTGAACCAGCCGTGGATTGCAAGCTACGTCTTCTTACTTGGAAACGTTTTTAGTTGCCGTCACTTCGACCAGAAGAATTTCTGAACTCCATGCACTTAATGTGCAAAGATCCTTATTTGGTGTTCCACCAAGACAGGGTATCACTACAGACTAATCCTAAATTTCTGCCTAAGGAGGTCTCAGCTCTCACCCTTAACCAGGATATTGATCTAACAGTGTACTTCCCTAGGTACTGTAATCGAGGAAAAGCCCTACTGCACACTTAAGATGTGCATAGGTGTTTCAGATACTACCTGACCAGAACCAAACTCCACCGAAAATCGGAACAGCTTTTTGTGTCCTTTGCTCAAAGGATGATGGGAGCTCCTGTTTCAGAACAGTCGCTATCCAGGTGGCTCATTCAGTGTATCACGTTCTGTTACCAGAAGCGCAACAAACCCTTACCGGGCACGGTCAAAGGTCATTCAACCAGAGGGGTGGCTACCTTCTTTGCAGCTTTAAAGAACGTGTCCACCTCAGCTATTTATGCTGCAGCTACTTGGAGCTCTGTACACACTTTCATCAGGCATTATAACCTGGACATTGCATCGAGGCGAAGAGCAGGTTTTGGTCTAGCAGTCCTTCAGGGACTTCTGTCCTAGGCTGGTTTTCGTTCAAGGATTTGTACCTTCCCTCCTCCCAGTGGTGTGGGATTTCCACTATTGCTTGGGAATCAGTCCTAATGGTGTAACCTGCTGCAAGAGCTGTTTTTCCAAGTAAGATAGTACAGTTACGTGAGAACTTACCGTAACAGTAGATCTTCGAGAACAGCTCTTGCAGCAGGTACTTTCCCTCCCACAATTCCCGCTGGAGGCAGATTCTAGTTCCAGCATCCTTCTCCTAGGATCAGGTGTTTCAGCATCTCTCTGACTGTCATTTGACGGTGGATCCTCAGACTCCTCTTCTGAAGTCATCCAGCGGCCGGGAGTCTCCGGCGGGAGAACTGGGGATTCTGGGGGAATGCCCCCTTATGTACTATGCCTGATGTCGGGGGCGGGACCGACGTCAGGGCCGGTCTCCGCGGAATATTGCTAGCTAGAAAATTTCCGTGGGGTCCTGGCACCTGCTGGCTTCAGTCCTAATGGTGTAACCTGCTGCAAGAGCTGTTCTTGAAGATCTACTGTTACGGTAAGTTCTTACGTAACTGTACTTTCTTTGTCTTATACTATTCTAATTCTTCTCCCTATGTTCCCCAACTATCAGGAAGACCACCTGTAGTTGTTCTGTGTATCCCTATTTTGTTTCCTCCTTTCATTTCTTCTTGCTCTTCCACGTTTGCACTGTGCCCGATTACACGTTTAAATCATTTAGCTAGGACAAACCCAGTGAAAGTAGCCCTTATTTGCCTTCTTGTGTAGCTTAGGGGTTGAAACTACAGGGTGAAAAAGACAAGCTGAGTGTCTTTCTGGCTGCTTCTGTCACCCTCCTAGCAAAATAAACTGCAGATATGATTTTCTAAACAAAATATAATGTGTGCACAAGGTAACCTGTAGTTTGGTTCTTCAGTTAATGTTACCTGCAGTTTAAAGTTCAGTGCTAAAATGAGGCTGCTTGGTGCTTGCTATGTTCTGTGTGATAGACTGAAAATGAGCATGTTTGTCTCCTCAGGCTTTTGCAGCCCATTTTGTTTTGTTTCTTTTTAAAACAACATGTTTCTTTCTGAAAAGAGACTCTTGTATGTTAACAGACTTATGCTTTGTATGCTATGTTTTAGGTAAAAGAAAACGTGTACTGCTGTGCTAGAAAATATCTCCTTACCTAGTTTAGCCTTTCTTGCAGCCAGGATTCTCCTTCATCCCTCTGACTCTGCTATAGGGCCAGGCAGCCATCTTCTCAGTTAGTTTATAGTCAGTAGTGATGGAAGGAGCATGACTGTTTGGAATTGCATACATAGAAAGGATTTGCCTTATTATTATTACTTCTAGATTATGTTATTGTGTTTCTAACAACCTAGTGTAGGTTTGCTTTAATTCTGAACTAAAAATAAATAGTCTGTAAGATTTTAGTCTTTGGTTATAAAAAGGGGCGGAGCCTAATTGATCACCTGGTCCTACTCCTGTATAAAAGGACCAGGTCTGGGAGCATTTTTTTTAGTTGATGATAGGGTGCTGACCCTATCAGACCCCTAGCTCTTTTCTAGGTGGTATTTTGTTTCCGTTTGAAACTATACTGAACCATTATGCCTTTATTTGATGTCTTCTTGTTCATGATTATTTTCTTTTGATGAAATCAGTCCACTTTTGTTTATTTCCATTGTATGAATAAATACTTATTTTTATTTGGCATTCTGACACTGTGTTGGACTTCCTTACTACCCACGTTTACACTTGGTGTCAAAAGTGGGATAGCAGTGGATATTGTCCAAAAATATCCAGGAGGTGCCAGATCAGCGGGACAAGGCGGAAGATTCCATGGCCAGTGGTGTTCTGACAAGGACAATGGCAGAGCAGCTACAGATTCCACTGAACCCTGGCCTAGGGGATGTAAGAAGACGAGAGGCCAAGACCGAGAAACAAGAGGAAGGAGCTACAGGAGGGGAAGATGTCTCTAGTGGTTCTGAAGAAGAAGAAGAGACTCCCCCCAGTAAGATGGAGGACTTGTTAAGATGTTTTTTTGTAAAGCAAATCGACATGGAGAAACAAAGAGAAAGGGACCGTCTGCAAAGTGAAGCAAGGTGGATGGATACATTGCGGGCCATTCAGGCCCTAGGGGCCATTCATCAGAATCCACCTAATGATGGCCCAAAAGACATTAAACTTTCTAAATTAGCAGAGAATGACGACATTGAGGCCTACATAAGAACATTTGAGAGGGTGGCTACTGCCTGTGGGTGGCCTCAGGACCAGTGGGTAGTCCGTCTAGCCCCCTATCTCACTGGAAAGGCCCAATTAGCTTACAGCCATGTTGAGACTAGACATGCCACTGACTATGGTCATGTGCATCAAGCAATCTTAAAGCGCTACGATATAAGCATAGAGACTTATAGAGAGAGGTTTCGGACTTTCCAGTACCAGTCAGCGGATTCCCCACAGGAGGCATATGTGAGATTGCAAGATCTATGCAAGAAGTGGTTGCAGCCTTCTGTGAAAACCATGGACCAGGTTATTGAATCTGTTGTCTTGTAACAATTCATCAAGATCCTGCTACATGACTTGCAGATGTGGGTGAGGGAGCACCGTCCAGAAACAGAGAAAGCAATCAACCTAGCTGAGGACTTCTTGACTACCCTCCCATCACATCAGAAGGGACATACCTGGACCAGTGTCTCCTCACTCACGGTAACGTCTATGCATTCTACTTCTTCTAATAAGGTACAGCTACTTGGAAAACTGTTCACACATTTACAAAACACTACTGCCTGGCCACCCTGGCCAGGAGTGAAGCCAGGTTTGGCACAGCAGTCCTGCAGAGCCTATTCTCTAAGTAGGTTCTGTGCCCACCCCCCCATGGGAGCACTGCTTAGTAGTTTGCATATAGTCAGAATACAGCAAGACTTCATGTTGTTTGAAGAAAAAATTACCACAGTAATGTTGTTTCTTCTAATGGAATCTTGCTGTATTCTGACCTCCCTGCTTCCCTGACCAGAACCTCAGGGGTTGGCACTGCACTCCAGCTGTACTCTTCTAGATGCTACACCCTTGGGGTGCTCTTTTCTCTTGGGCATCTTTGACCTGAGTCGTCTTGTTATGCCCATGTTTGGGTCTCAGATCATTAGACTATTTTTGCTTCTAGGTTTTAACACTTTTTGTAGTAATTTTGTTAGAATAGTATCGTGTACGCTCGTGTTAGTGCTCATAAGAATCTGACAGTTACATAGAATGAACCAGGGACAGTGGTTTGAAAACCGAGCTCGAGCTCAATGTTCTATGCTAGGGCATAGAGTTAACTCTTTCATGTCCGGAGCAGTTCGAATTTAGGGGCTAACTGCATAAGGTCAGAATACAGCAAGACACCATTAGAAGAAACAATATTACTGTGGTAAGTAATTTTTTTCTTTTATTACCTCTGTTTCAGCTAGTCAGGAAATGCAATTAGCTTCTTGCCAAACCAGCTGCTTTGCAGGTTACAGGACTATCAGCCATTAAAAAAAAATATTTCCTTCTCTTCATATTGGCATTTTCTATGTGGCAATTTTTTTAACATGTACCAGAATATAACATAACAGAACACCACACATCTGCCCATCTGACTAGCAGGGCATATCTTGCCAGCGTCCCCCCTCCCTGAGACTCAATCTGTCAGATAATAAATAATCCCCACATCTCTGGTAGTCTAGTGTTCCCCCCTCCCCGAGCCCCAATCCCATTCAGCATCGAAATAATCACCTGTTTCCCTGGTAGTCTAGTGCCCACCCATCCACGGTAGGCAGTGACCCAGCACACCGACCCCTCCCAACCCGACTGGAGCCGGTGACTGGCACAGCCCTCTCCACACCACCACGACCAGCCATCAACTGAACTGTATTATAAAAAGGTCTCAGAAATGCTGCAGTCTGATTGGCTGTTAGGATTCCAACAGCCTTGCATTAATCCCTGTTATACTGTCATGTACAGCCTGAGCATGATGGCACATGGATTCTACCTGTCAGCATTCCATCCTCTAGCACTGCTGAATGACTGGAATGATGCATTCTGATTTATTTATTTTTTTTATTTATTTTGTTAACCGGGTAAACATATGAGCCAAGGCCCTTTTTCATATACGACCCGAGACTATAAAATAGTCACAAGATGTTATACAAAAAGATAACTTTTACATTCACTTAATACAGGAATACAAATACATGACATATAAGACAAATAATATAATACAAATTATTTAAAATAGCAGTGACATTGCAAGCTACTCAGTAAATGATGCTTCAATTTCTTTTTAAATAACGTATGACTACTCATAGTTCTCAATTCAATTGGAAGATCATTCCAGTATTTTGGTGCTTGGATAGAAAAACTTGAGCACCCATTTTAGTTTAGTGACTTTCAAATTTAAACAAGAAAAAAAATTTGATCTCAAGTTTCTCAGCGCTTCCCTTGCAGATGTCAGAGAATACAAGGGAGAGAGACTTTTTTGTCTCAATACATTATCCGTTTTACAACAAAGAGAGTAAATGGAACTCAAGTTAGGTGGTAGAAACCCTGAAACTTGATATAAAGTACAATGATGTGTACTATAAGGCAATCTATAAACAAATTTACAAATACTATGAAAAGTCATTGTTAAGTTATTTACCACATGTTTAGACAAACTAGTAAACACAAATGAATTGTATTTCAGTTGAGAAAGTAGTATACTTTGGGCTATATGTTTCCTGGCTTGTAAAGTTAACACATTCTGTAGTCTGAATAAAACCCCATATTTTTGGTTTACTGATTTTGTTAAGTCAGTATATGATTTGAAAATGTTAAATTTGAGTCCAAATTCATTCCCAAATATCTAAAACATTGCACCTGCTCCCAGTTAGTTCCATTTTTACCAAAAATATTCAGTTTCCCTAATTTAACCAACTTTTATTTAGAGGCAATATCATACTCTTGGTTTTTGAACTATTCAATGATAATTTTAAGTCCAACAAACAATTTTCTAGGCTCTGAAAATCTACAGTCAAATCTTGGGCAATTGTATCTAATGAATTAGAGCTGTTATATAATATTATATCATCAGCATATAAGATTGTCGTAGCCTTAAGAATTTTACTTCGTATAATATCCACAAATATGGAAAACAATAGGGGTCCCAAGATTGACCCTTGAGGTACACCCTTTTCTAAAATGCTACTCTTTGACACTGAACCCTCATAAAGAACTTGTAGTTCCCTACCTGATAAATAACTCTCCACCAGTTCTAATGACAGTCTGGATAATCCCTTGGCAGCTAGGCTCCTGAGCAGCAGGCGATGGTCAACAAGGTCAAATGCCTTGGACAGGTCCACAAAAACAGCACCAGTGAGCTCACCCCTCTCCATAGTCTCACTGATGTGGTTTGTGAACCTGGCCAAGGCAGTTCCTGTACTATGAAATTTCCTAAAGCCATGCTGCTCAGGAGCCTGAAGCCCAGTCAGTTGTAAGTAATCACTAATTTGTACCTCTGTTATCTTTTCTAAAATTTTACCTAAAGGATGGAGAAGAGAAATAGGGCGGTAATTCCCCAAATCTTTACTATTTTCCCCCTTAAAAATTGGTCTTATTATGTTTATTTTTCTATTGCTGTGAAAAGATCCCCATTTCTAAGGACATAGTAAATATTTTTGTCAAAGGCTTATAAATGTATGAAGATATTAACTTCAAAAACCCTGGCTGAACATCAATTCCAACATTTTTTAAAGGAATTTTCTTCAAAATTTTCAGTACCTGATCAGGCTCTATTTCTTTAAAATGAAGTATTAAATCATTTTGAGATGCTATAACTGTGTTCTTTAAGTCCTGATCATCCTTATTTACACTATATTTACCCATATCCAAAAATTGTTGTAAAAAGGCTGTACTTATTTCTTGTGGATCTTTTATTGTAACTTCCTCAACAAGGAACTCACCTTATTATACATCTATGGGAGGAGACGCCAAAGATTTGATTGAAGACCAGAATTTGTTTGGATTTGACAAATTTAGATCTTGTTGTTTTGTATATTAATCATATTTACATAACCGTAATTTTATCTTTCATTCATTTCTTAATTTCCAATAGCTTTGAAAATCACTAATATTTTTACTCAAGCAAAATTGTTTCCATGCTTGATCTCTTTGTTTCATCAATTTAAACATCTCGGGAGTAATCCATTTATTCACTGTTCCTCTTACTCTCCTTGTTAGTATTGGACAGAATTTATTTTGTAACTCCAAAATTTGTGTTGTAAACTAATCTACTACAGACTCTATGCAAGGTATTACATCCAAGTAAGACCAATCAACATCTCTTAAATCAGACTTTAATCCATCATTTAAATCTTTGGGTTCTAGGGACATGGATATGTTGTTCAATCCACACTTACTGGCAGGTTCCTTGCTGCTTTAAATCTTGTCGGAAGGTCTTCAAGCTGGCTCCTCCCACCCACCCGGGTGGTAAAACTCTCGTCTCCGCCCCTTGACTCCAGATCTTCCTTACCGCTTGGAAGCTCAGGTTCCCTCCTTAGTGCTGTGTGTTTTAGGCCTGGATCTACACTCTTCAGTTAAACCAAAACTTATTCTAAAGTTTAAAAGACTTTGGTCTTCTTTTTCCCTCGCAGCTGCGATGGACAAATCAACTCCCAGATTTCGTCGGTGCCCCTGTGGGCAGAAGATGTCCCGGACCGACCCGCACTCCATGTGCATTTACTGCCCAGGACTCGGACATGACTCGCAGGCTTGTGAGTTATGCAAATCCTTTTTGGCTTTGGTCTTGGAGAACTGCGCTGCCCGATTGCTTTTGGGACGCCCTGAAAAACGTTATCCTCCAGTTAAGTCGAAGGAGGCCCATTGGGCGGTGTCCGCGGTGGCGGGCTCGGCAGACCAGCTGGAGCAGATGATCGCCCTTGAGGAGGAGGCGGCCCAGGCCGCATCTTCATCATCCTCGGTCACGGCATTTATCCCACTCTCGTTGGGCTCTTCTTATACAGCTTCTTTTAAGGAGCTTTGCCAGTCCCTCTCCACCAAGGGAGAAGGGCCATCGGGACATTCCTCTCTGTCCAAAAAGAAGGACTCCAAAGGTAAGTCCCACCGTCAACGTTCGTGGGAGCGGGAGAGGTCCCCTTCCCCGGATAGTCTACAGTCAACTTCGGTCGAGGTTGTGGCTAAGGCCGCTGACTTCATGGTGTCCCCGTCAGGTCAGTCGGCTGAGACAACCGTCGACGCGGTCGAGATTTTTCTCGACCCGTCAGACGGTTTGTCGACTGGAGAAGCCGACAACCCTTCTTCACTGGTTCCCCGGTGGAAACCGAGGACTTGCCTGTGCCTCCTGTGCTGGAGTCCCCGGTTGAGGTCCCTGAACTGAGGGAGGAGCAGGTTTCCCCCCCCCCCTCTCTGACCCACCCTCGGAATCCCCGAAGGTCTTGGTCTCTGACCTCTTCCAGGTCCAGCCGGTCCCGCCCGTCGGTGGTCTCAGTCTCAGCACCATGAAGCAGCAGCACCACTCATCCCTCGTCGTCCTCTTGGATAGGCTCGGCATGAGATTCTTTGTCGGTAGCCTCTGATTTAATGTAGCAACTCTTATTGTACAGGAATAAGCCGACTCCATCGCCTTCTCAGGCCATTAAGTGGCTGTTACCAAAGCGGCCGAAACAACCCCTCATAGTGGTCGAGGAGCTGAAGCCAGCACCGGTTGTTCAGCCAAAACCGGCTGCACCACCTATTGTGGTGGAACCTCCGCCTCAGCAACCGAAGACTGGGGCCCTGACCAAGGATTCTCAGTCGGGTCAGGGTTTGCCCCATAAGTTGTCAGTCACCCTCACTCCCAATTGACCTCGGCATGTGGAGGGTGGTTCAGGCACTTGGCAGCTGTTCGCAGACTCTTCGGAGTCTGACGACGATGACTCCTTGTTCTCCAGGCCACTTGACCTGGAGTCCACTGGGGGTCAGTCGGTGGACGAGAGCCCATCCTCGTTCTTAGGTATGCTTCGACTCATCTCAGAATCCATTGGGATGCAGCTCAAACTCATTTCAAAATGGGCCAAGTATCCTCTCATGGAGATACTGGACCAAGGGGATTCCCCTACGAGGCCTTTCTGGTGGCCGAAGCCATTGTTGGCCCGGCCCTGGAGCAGTGGCAGCGGACAGCTTCTTGTCCAGCACCTTCGGCCAGGTTGGCTCAGAAGTATGCGGTCCCTACTGGTTCACTCTCTGGTTTCTCGGAGCACCCCTCTGCGGAGGGGTTAGTGACCGACAGCGTTTTCTGGCGTTCCGGGAACGCTCGGGATGTGGACAAGCCACCCGATAAGGAGTCCAAGAAATTGGACTACTCAGGGCGGAAAGTATATGCTGCTTCCTCCCTAGGCCTTCGTCAAGCTAGCTCGGCCATCTTGATGGCACACTTTTCACACGCCCTTTTGGGCTCCTTGGATGAGGTGATTCCTCATCTCCCGGCTGACCTTCAAATGACAGTCAAGCAGGTGCGGGACCAGGGAAGGGCGGTGACCAAACAGCAGCTCCAAACCTCTTTGGACATTGCTGACTCGTGTGTCTGGTCAGTAGCGGCCTTGCGCCGCAGAGCTTGGCTGTGGATCTCCACCTTTACGGCGGATACCCAGCACAAGCTGGCAGACGTTCCCTTCCTGGGTACCGACTTGTTCGGTCCCGGGGTGGAGGGTAATCTCCAACAGATCGAAAAGTCCAATGCCACCTTGGACTCAGTCACGTCTGCCCAGAAGGACAAAGGCTGCCAGCAGCAGCATAAGCCCTTTCGTCCTTCAGCCCCTGCGGCACATCCAGCCCAGCAACAACAGCATCAGGGCCAACAGGCTCGCACTTCGCACCCCAAAGCCAAGCCTGCTGCTTCCTCCAGCAGGAAGCCGGGAGGGAAAGGCCCAGGCGGTCCTTCAGCCGGCCCTTCCTCCAAGCCTGCCCAGTGACGGGTTGAGGGGTGCCACCCCCAACCTTGTCACTCCTCCCTGGGTCCCCCTCCCGTGAGTGGACGGCTCCGCCACTTCCTTTCCACCTGGTCCGATATCACCACGGACTGCTGAGTGTTGGATGTGGTAGGCAGGGGTCTGCCTCTGGAATTCGAGCAGTCCCCACCCTATTGAGCCGTTGCCACATGGGGGGGCTACGGGTTCTGCAGCCTCTCTGTTGGATTGTCAAGCCAACATTGCCCTGCTCCTCCAGAAGGAGGTGATCAGGGAGGTGGCGGACCCTCCTCCAGACCCAGGGTTTGTGTCCAGGTATTTCCTGGTCCCAAAACAGACAGGGGTCTGGCACCCCATTCTCGACCTACATGACCTGAACAAGTTCCTAAGGTCTCCCACCTTCAGGATGGTCACTCTGGCTCAGATCATTCCATCCTTGGAACAAGGCGTGTGTTTCTGTTCTCTGGACCTTCAGGATGTGTTCTTTCACTTCCCAGTCTGTCCGTCTCATCAGCAATTCCTCCGCTTCAGGGCAGAGGGATCCCTTTGCGAGTCCCAGGCCATGCCCTTCAGCCTCTCTTCAGCTCCCAGGGTCTTCACCAAATGCATGGCAGTGGTGATGGCATTCCTGCGGCGTCAAGGGGTCCGGGTGTACCCTTACCTGGACAACTGGCTGATTGCGGCCCCCTCCAGGTTGGAGGTGGAGCGGTCCAGGGATTTGGCCCTCCAAGTCTGCTCTCAGATTGGCCTCCTCATCAACGGCACCAAATCAGAACTCGTGCCATCGCAGGTGATTCATTTCATCAGGGCAGAGCTCGACTCTCTTCAAGCAAGAGCCCGGCTCCCGGCGGACAGGGCTAAGGTCCTTGGCTCCTTTGCCCAATCATTTCTGGTTGGGCAGCTGCACCCTGTCCAGGACCTCCTGCACCTCCTGGGCCTTATGACAGCCTGCACCAGTGTGGTCCGTTGGGCCCGCTGGCACATGCGTCCCCTGCAATGGGGGCTGGCCCGCCAGTGGTCACAGCGCTCCGGTCCTCTGGACCAGCCAGTGACCATGACCCAGGAGATGTGGAACGGCCTCCAGTGGTGGCTTGTTCTAGCTCATCTGCAGGAGGGCATCCCGTTTGTCCGCCCCGAGCTGACGGTCACTCTCACGATCGACGCCTCTCTGATGGGTTGGGGTGCCCATCTGGGGGAGCTCAGAGTCCATGGCCTCTGGTCCCCTCAGGAGTCTCAATGCCACATCAGCCTGCTGGAGCTTTGAGCAGTCCGACTAGCCCTCACCGTCTTCGCTCCGTTTGTACTGGGTCAAGTGGTCCAGGTCCAGACGGACAACACCACGACCATGTACTACCTCAACCGGCAGGGCGGGATGCATTCCTTGCCTCTGTGCAAGGAGGCTCTCCGCACTTGGTCTCTCATGATCAGCCTGGAGGTGGATCTCCGGCCATCCATATAGCAGGAGCCTCCAACAGTCTTCCTGATGCCCTAAGCCGGATAGTCGTTGCATCTCACGAGTGGTCTCTCCTGCCGGAGGTAGTACAAGATCTGTTCTCCCACTGGGGTACCCCTCAGGTCAACCTGTTTGCCTCCAGGGAGAATGTGAAGCTGAGGCTGTTCCATGCCCGCCCCCGTCAGCAGGGCTCACTGCAGGGGGATGCCTTCTCGAGGCTGTGGACCCTGGGCCTCTTCTATGCCTTCCCTTCATTTCCCTTGATCCACAAGGTGCTTCTCAAGGCAAAGAGGGACAAGGCGCAGGTGATTCTGGTAGCCCCAGACTGACCTCACCAAGTTCTGGTATCCAGATCTTCTCAGCCTCAGCTCCAGGCTCCCGAGGCGACTTCCAGCCCGCCCGGACCTGATGTCAGTCAACAAGGGGAAGGTACTCCACCTGGACCTTCAATCCCTGCACTTGAAAGCCTGGTTCCTGAGTGGCTAGAGTTCCAGGCCTTGGGTCTTTTCGACGAGGTCCTCAATGTCGTTGAGGCATCCCGTAAGGAGTCGACCAGAAATGCTATGCCTTCAAATGGAAGAGATTCTCCATTTGGTGTCAGGGTAAGGTGGACCCTTCCTCCTGTTCTTTGGCTAGCATTCTGGACTACTTGTGGTCCCTTTCAGCTAGGGCTTCGGCCGACGACCCTTAAGGTGTACCTGGCAGCCATCTCTGCTTACGGGCACAGGCCGCAAACAGTCGGGTGGTGCAGGAGAAGGTGGTCGGCTGCTTTTCAAAGGTCTTGATTGATATCCTCCGTGAGAACCTCACCTCCGTGATCTACTGCTGGTATTGACTAAGTCATGGGCGCTTATTCGAACTGCATGCACAGGTGTGACATCTCTCACCTGTCGTGGAAGACTACCTTCTTGTGGTTATCGTCAGTCGAATGATGGGAGAGCTCAGGTGCTTTCATCGAGTCTCCTTATCTGGTCTTCCACAGGGAGAAGGTTGTCCCTGCTTCAACCAAATTCCTTCTGAAGGTGGTGTCAGAGTTTCCACCTTAACCAGGTGTTGACTCTGCTGGTGTTCTACCCAGTCACACCTTGGAGGCCGAATATAGGCTCCATACTCTGGACCCTAGAAGAGCGCTCTTATTATAAGGAGCGGATGGCTGAAGTTTGGGGAGAGGTTCGCCAGCTGTTTGTCACCTGCGCTGAAGCTGCACCTGGCAGACATGCAGCCAAGCAGATGATAGGCAGGTGGGCCACCTCCTGCATACATGTCTGCAATACGCTGGCGGGAATGGAGCCTCCCAAAGGGATAAGAGATCATTCTACCCGCCATACTGCTGCTTTGGTGGCTGCTTCCAGGGATGTCCCTGTCCAGGAAATCTGCAGGGCTGCTACCTGGAAGTCAGCACACACCTTCATTACCCACTACCACATTGACCTTGAGTCATGCCGGGATGCTGGTTTTGGGACCTCGGTTCTCCAGTCCCTTATTTCCCAAGTAGGTGCGCGCCTTGCCTCCTCCTCCCGGAGAACTGCTAGAGTCTGCCAGTAAGTTTGAACATATCCACGTCCTTAGAAGAGGTTACTCACTTGTAATGGAGTTCTAGGAGTGCTATATGTTGTTCATCCAATATTGCCACCCGCCCCCGGCTCAAGACGTGGCAGCTCCTAGCTTCCCGCGGGCTAGATTCATGCCATGGGGCGGAGCCTGAGTTTTACCACCGGTGTTTGGGAGGAGCCAGCTGAAGACCTTCCGGCAAGATTTAAAGCGTGCAAGGATACCTGCCAGACAGTGTGGATGAACAACATATATCATTCCTAGAACTCCCTGTTACAGGAGTAACCTGTATTTTATGCTACTCCCGCCTCCAAACCACTCACACTAATTGTTCTTGGCATGCATATTGAAACACTGTACTTCGCTTTGTTTTAAGCTGCTGCCAGCAAGAATTTTGCAGTGTTTCATGGGATTTCAGGTCACATGGGCTCTAGATTGTTCTGCACAGCCTCAGTTTTGGGTAGTGTGTGTAGGAAGCTGTAGGAGACAATCTGCCCTGAGAGCTCTCTGCTATTCAAACCTTCAAAAAGCTGTTAAAAGCCTTTTTGAGTCATTTTTTGGCATGGAACTTTAGTTCATCGATTATAGAAAACCTCCTGTGCTCATATCATCGAGCGCTTGTTGTTTGTGTATGGATTTTGAATGTTAATGTACAACATTCAGTCTGTGTACTGAGAGACAGTGGAATTGTGCTTTGGGGAGAGGGTATCTGGTGTAGGTAGATTAACTTGGAGAAAAGACAGTGCTTTCTGTTTTGTGATATTTTTTTGTTTAACTGTATTAATGTACACACAGTAATATTTTCAATATTTCTTGCCATTTTTTGTTGATTGTTGTGGTGCAGCAGTGCATAATTTTAGTTTGTTTAAAATATGTGGTTATACTACTGAAGTTTTCAATTTGCTATGCATTACTTATTGTGTGCATGAGTATGTGTGTGACGCGTGTCATCAAATCAGACACCTTTTATTGTGCCACATAATAATTTCAGCAATGTGAAGCTGCTATCCACTGCAGCTGTGTGATTTTTATACTTCTTTGTGGTATCTTTACTGGTACTAGTACTAGTGACTGTTACTGCAGCAGTACAGTACACTGCTCCCCCCCCCCCCACCACGAGCCCGCTCCCATCCGGGAAAGGTATTCTTTCCAGATTTGAATTTCTGATGGTAAGCACTGGTTAGGGTTGTGCCTTTGTGTCTGAATCTCTTCAGTGCACAGCACAATCTTAATCTGTCTGTGCATTTGCATCTCTTTAGGGCCTAACCTCCATCTGTAACTTAAGTCACAGTTGTTTCTTTGGCTTCCTTTCAGAGTACTGGACAGGTGTGGTGCTTAATTCTGTATGAACATTGTACTCATTAATATGCGTTTTTAAGTCAGGACCATCATCACGAGTCACTCGTGATACAAATCACGTTCTTCGTCATCACGGTCACAAATCACGATTCACGATCATTCATGTTATGAATCGCATCAATTTTTTTTTCTAGTTACTTGGATGTATTGTAAGCCTGTTTTTCAGTATCTCTCCAGGCTTCACCACCCCACCATTGTACTCACTGTGATACGTGTTTTTAAGTCTGGGAGTTTTAAGCTGCAGCTCATCGGGGCCTGGGGAAGTACAGCTATAGGCATTCACGTTTCTTCATCATCACGGTCACAAATGCAGTCACAAATCACAATTTACGATCACGTCATGAATCACAACATAAATTTTTTTAATAGCTATTTGGATGTATTGTAAGCCTGCTGGTCACGGTGCTGAACAGGGATGGGATCCACACCTGGGCCCGGGGAACAGGCACATCCTGCTCCAGAGGACCTGGTGCTGGACTTGGTGGTGGTGGTGGTTCAACTGCCTCAGAGTCAGGACAGGAGGTGGTGCTGGTCCTGCTCTGGGGCGGGGCACTCCACAAGTTTCGAGCGGTCCAACAAGAATGGGTGCCATGCCTCCACATGCATGCTGTATGATGTTGACCACTACCACGCCTCCCAGAGCTGCCCCGTCCCAGATATTCCCTCACCCTGGTCCATCTCTCCTACTGAGCTCCCTCAGTCTGAGCAATCACTACTCACACTGTCACACAACACACACACACACACACACACACACACACACACACACACACACACACACACACACAGACACAGACAAACAACTAACTACTTATAAAGGTAAGAGAAATAAAATTTACAGAAAGATCAAATTAAGTAAAAAAGAGTACAGAAAAGACAAAAAAAAAGTTGTTGGGTGTAAACCAAAGTTTAAATCTCCTCTCTCTGATCTAAAAGTATCAGCAGTCACAAAACACACTACTCTCTCTCCGTCTGCACAGGAGAAAGTAAAAGTGTCTGCTCGTATGACTCACTTTCTTCCTGCCTAGCTAAAGAGCATGTGACTTACAGTACTGTAAGCCATGTGATGTGTGGGGGGCTGCCAAATCTGAAACACCAAGTGGATCACTTAGAATCCTAATGAGGAACGCAAAGTCCATTAAAAACAATGACTTCGCCTTACTTTGCATTGTCATTCAGTCCAACACGAGGTGGTAATGACAAGGCAAAGTGAGCACTTTGCATTGCCTACCTGCCGTGAGCTGGAGTGGCAACGCGGGTGCCCACTTCACATGCACTTCACCAGCGAATTTTAAATTCGCTACATCTCTAACTTTAAGATCAACTGGAAGTCTTCAGGCTGGCTCCTCCCACCCACCTGGGTGGTATATACCTCAGATCCGCCCCATGACGCCAGCTCTTCCTTTCCGCTATAAGATTCAGGTTGCCTCCCTCATGCTCACGCATTTTGTAGGCCCTGGCTCTAAAACCTTCAGTTATTCCGAAAATTTGTCTCGTTCACATTAGCGACTGTGAGTTCAACTCTTCGATTATGGAAGACAAGTTTTCCCTTGGATTTCATCGATGCCCTTGCGACCAGAAAATGTTGCGCACCAATCCCCACACTGCGTGCGTTTACTGCCTTGGTGTCGACCATGGCACCTCGAAATACGATATGTGTCTTGCCTTTCATCCTAACATCCTCACTGACCATCTCACACGCCTGAAGCTGGGGAGGCCTGAGAAACGGAATCTTGCTGTGAAATCCAAGGAGGCTCGGTAGGCGGTTTCCACGGCTTCGGGATCTGCCGAGCAATTGGAACTCATGCAAGCATTCAAGGAGGAAGCGGCTCACGCTGCAGAGACTTCTCAGAGTTTCTTCGTTCCGCTCAACCTGGGCTGTACCTTCTCGTGTTCCTTCCGAGAGTTGTGCCAGTCTCTCCCAACCAAGGGAGAGGCGCTTACGGGCATGCACTCCTCTCGATCCCATAAGCGGGATTGTCTTCGTCTCGATGGAGATGTTCTTGGGAGTGGGAGAGATCTTGGTTCCAGGAACATGCGGTCTCGACTTCGGTCGAGATTGCTTCTTCCGCCGCTGGCTTTTCGGCTTTGCCGTCTGGTCAGTCGACCGAACTGTTGATTGACGACGTAGAGATCATCATCGATCCCTTATCGCTAACTCCAGTCGACGATTCCCTCGACCAAACTCCTAATTTTGTCTTCCCAGATGACGAGACCCAGCCTGCTGGGACTCCCATCAAGGAAGTGTTCCCTGACCCTGGGAAATCACCAGTCCCGCTGGTGTCTCCTGAGCAACCGAGTCGGCCTGTCTGATTTCAATCGAGGTCTCGGACCCCCTCGATTGAAAGGCCGAGGAAGAGCCATAAATGCTCTAAAAAGAGGCCATGCCATCGGTCGTGAGAGGCTCCGGTGGAAACTCCGGCAGCTCTACGAGGACCTCATGTGGCAACAGCTGATTTTGACCGGACACAAGCTGACTCCAGCTTCCACACTGGCCATAACCTGACTTTCGCTTCCTAGGCTGAATCCAACTCTTTTGGAGCTGATTAAGATGGTTCCCCAGCCCGTGGAGCCGGTAAAACCTCCAGTTCGGCCTAAAATGGTCTCTCCACCGATCGTGGTGGAACCACCACCCAAGCAGCCTGTGGGAGGGGCTTCTTCCAAGGAAGATAGACCGGACACCGGGCTTCCCCGCCGTTTGTCGGTGACGGTCACCCAGGACCGCCCTCGGCAAGTCGAAGGTGACCTGTGCGGTCAGCCGTTTTATCCAGATTCCTCTGATTCGGACGTCAACGGCTTGCATTCTCATCCAGGCAATGATGAATCAACCGTTGGCTTCGAGATGGAGGAAGGTTCCTCGTTTTTTTCAGGGCATTCTTCGCCTCATCTCTGAGTCCACAGGGATGCCCCTGGAGCCAATCCAGAAAAAGGCAGATTACCCTCTTATGGACATCCTTAAGAGAGGGGTTACCCCAATGGAGGCTTTTCCTGTGGCCGAGGCTATTGTTAGCCTGGCCTTAGAACTCTGGCAGAGCCCTACCTCTTGTCCAGCTCCTTCTGCCCGCATGGCCCACAAGTATGCAGTGCCCATGAGGTCCCTTGCAGGGTTCCCAGAGCACCATTTGGCCGAGAGCCTGGTGACTGCCTCTGTGTTCAGGCGTACTGGCAGTTCTGTTGATACTGACCGACCTCCTGATAAAGAGTCCAAGCTTTCGGACCATTCAGCCAGGAAGGTCCATGCGGCTTCCTCCTTGGGCCTTCGTCAGGCAAGTTCGGCCGTTATCATGGCACACTTTTCTCACGCCCTTCTAGGGTCTCTGGATGAAGTCCTCCCACATCTCCCCGCGGACATGCAGACCACAGTCAAGCAGGTCCAGGATCAGGGTCAGGCTGTTGCCAAACAGCAGCTTTAGTAGCGGCCCTGCACATTGGGGATTCCTGTGCCTGTTTGATGGCTGCCGCAGTTGCCACTCATCGCAGGGCTTGGCTGAGGCACTCCTCCTTCCCAGCAGATACCCAGCACAAACTAGCTGATGTGCCCTTCCTACGGTCTGATCTGTTTGGCCCAGGAGTGGCTGGACACCTTCAATGCATTGAGCAGTCCAGTGCCACCTTGGACGCTACTTCTGCCAAGGGTTCTTTGGGCAAGAACCAGCAGAAGAAAAAGAAGCCTTTTGGACAATCTTCCTCTGCGGCTCAGCAGTCCTCCTTTCATGGTAGACAGCAGCACCAGCAACAGCAGCAGGCTTAAGCTTGGCACCCCAGGCCCAAGCCCGGGCCCCCCCCCCAGGCCCGTAAAGGAGGCCAAGGTTCAGGTCCTGGAGCCTCCTCCAAGCCTGCTCAGTGATGAGGCGGGGCTGTCAACCCCTCTCCCATCATTTCAGCTCTGAGTCCTCCCATGGGGCCAGGCTCCTCCACTTCCTTTCTGCCTGGTCTGCTGTCACTTCGGACAGGTGGGTTCTTGGAAGTGGTCGGTCATGGACTGCCTCTGGAATTCAAGCAGTACCCACCAAGCCAAGCCAAGCCCCTCGGGAGGAAAGAGTATCCACCCAGACTCAGTCGGCTCTTCGAGATGACATCGCTTAGCTCCTCCTCAAGGAAGCAGTAGCTTCAGTGGTGGATTCTCCAGCAGACCCTGGCTTTGTCTCTAGGTACTTCCTGGTACCCAAGCAGACAGGGGGCTGGCGCCCTGTTCTAGACCTGCACGACCTGAATCAATATCTCAGGTCACGCACCTTTCGGATGGTCACTCTGTCCCAGATCATACCATCCTTGGAGAGAAACGTGGTTCTGTTCACTGGATCTGCAGGACGTGTTCTTTCACATCCTAATCCATCCATCCCATCAGCGGTTCCTCCTCTTCAGGGTTGAAGGGACCCTGTATGAGTTCCAAGCCATGCCATTTGGCTTGTCATTAGCCTCACGGGTCTTCACCAAATGCCTTGCAGTGGTGTCGACCCATCTCAGGGGGGGGGGGATCAGGATTTATCCTTACCTCAGTGATTGGCTCATAGTAGGTTCCACCCAGCAGGAGGTGGAGAGGTCCAGGGACCTGGCCCTCCAGACCTACTCCCAACTCGGCCTCCTGATTAACGAGGCCAAGTCGGAACTCGTGCCTTCTCAGGTAATGTGATTCATCAGGGCAGAGCTCGACTCTTGTCAAGCCAGAGCTCAGCTTCCAGCGGACTGGGCGGAGGTTCTTTCCTCCTTTGTCCAATCATTTCTGATTGGGCAATTGCGCCCTGCCCGGGACTTTCTGTGCCTTCTGGGTTACATGGTGGCATGCACCTCAGTGGTCCATTGGGCCCGGCTGCACATGTGCCCCCTCCAGTGGGAGCTGGCTGCCCAATGGACTCTGTACCATGGTCATTTTGACCAGCTGATCATTGTAACCCAGAAGATATGGGAGACTCTCCAATGGTGGACTGCCCCAGACCAGCTGCAGGAAGGGATCTCGTTTGTCCGCCCCAAGCTGACAGTCTTCCTCACGACCGATGCCTCTCTCATGGGCTGGGGAGCCCACATGGGGGGCAAAAGGGCCCACGGGCTCTGGACCCCTGAGGAGTCCCGTTGCCACATCAGCCTGTTGGAGCTCAGAGCAGTCAGCTCCTCAGCTCCGGGGTCAAGTGGTTCAAGTCCAGACTGACAATACCACAACCATGTGCTACCTCAACAAACAGGGTAGCACGCACTCCCGTCTGCTGTGCAGGGAGGCACTCTGCATCTGGACCCTTGTGAGCCGACTGGAGGCAGATCTCCTAGCCATCCATGTGGCTGGAGCCTCAAACCATCTGGCGGATGCTCTCAGCTGCTTAGGCCAGACATCCCACAAGTGGTCTCTCGATCCAGAGGTAGCTTACAGCCTGTTCTCCCCCTGGGGCAAACCGCTGGTGGACCTGTTTGCCTCCAGGGACAACACCAAGCTGAGGCTATTTCATGCGCGCCCCCCTCAACAGGGCTCACTGCAGGGGGATGCCTTCTTGAGGCCCTGGACCTCAGGCCTTCTCTACGCCTTCCCTCCATTTCCCTTGATCCACAAGGTGCTCCTCAAGGTGAGGAGGGACAAGGCGAAGGTGATCCTGGTAGCCCCAGACTGGCCTCCCCAGTACTGGTATCCAGGTCTCCTCAGCCTCAGCTGCAGGCCCCCGGAGTGGCTTCCAGTATGCCCGGACCTGTTATCACTCCATCAGGGGAAGGTAATCCATCCGGACCTTCAATCCCTGCACCTGACAGCCTGGTACCTGAGAGGGTAGAGTTCCAGGCTTTGGGTCTTTCTGAAGATGTCAACACTGTGGTGGAGGAATCCAGAAAGGAATCAACCAGGAAATGTTATGCCTTCAAATGGAAAAGGTTTTCCATTTGGTGTCAGGGCAAGGGCCTGGACCCTTTGTCCTGTCCAGTGGCTCACATTCTCGACTACCTTTGGTCTCTCTCCAAAGAGGGTCTACGGTTATTGACACTTAGGGTGCACCTGGCAGCCATCTCTGCTTACCGGGCGCAGGCCGGTCAGCCGACATTGGCACAGGAGACAGTAGTAGGGTGCTTTTTCAAAGGCCTGGATCACATGTCCCCTCCGGTGCGTGAACCTCCACCTCCTTGGGATCTACTGCTGCTACGGGCAAAGCTCATGGGCAAGCCATTTGAACCAAAGTACAAATGTGTTTTGTTACACTTGTTGTGGAAGATGGCCTTCCTGGTGGCTATCATGTCTGCCAGAAGGACAGGGGAGCTCCAGGTGCTTTCGGTGGACTCCCCCTTATCTGGTCTTCCACAGAAACAAGGTTGTCCTTCGCCCCCATCCGAAATTCCTTCCGAAGGTGGTATCAGAGTTTCACCTTAACCAGGTGTTAACCCTGCCAGTGTACTACCCTAATTACACCTCGGAGGCTGAATACAGGCACCATACCCTGGACCTGAGATGAGCCCTCCCCTATTACAAGGAGAGGACGGTGGAAATTCAGGGAGAGGTTCGCCTGCTGTTTGTCACCTATGCTAAAGATGCTTTTTGGCAGACCTGCAGCTAAACGGACTATTGCAAGATGGATCATATCATGTATAGGTCTGTGCTACAAGTTGGCAGGCAAGGAGCTTCCCAGAGGGATAAGAGCTAATTCTACCCGCCATACTGCTGCATCGGTGGCTGCTTCCAGAGACGTTCCTATCCAGGAAATCTGTCGGGCTGCTACCTGGAAGTCAGCAAACACCTTCATCACCCATTACCACATCGACCTTGAGTCATGCTGGGATGCTGGTTTTGGGACCTCAGTTTTCCAATCTCTGTTCCCTAAGTAGGGGGTGTGCGCCTTGCCGCCCTCCTCCGGAGAACTGCTAGGAGTCTGCCAAAGAGTGTGGATGAACAACATATCCACACTCCTAGAAAAACAGGTTACTCACCTGTAACAGTAGTTCTAGGAGTGGTATATGTTGTTCGTCCACACAGACCCACCAGACCTCCCCGGCTGCTGAAGCACAACACCTGGCTTCCAGCAGGCTAAGATCTAGCGTCATGGGGCAGAGCTGAGGTATATACCACCTGGGTGGGTGGGAGGAGCCAGCTTGAAGACTTCCGGTTGATCTTAAAGTGAAAAGGGACATGCCAAAGAATGTGGATGAAGAGTGTGGATGAACTTCTAGAACTACTGTTACAGGTGAGTAACCTGTTTATCTGACAGATCAGGGCTTGGGGAGTGGAGACCATTAGACTGCCAAGGATTTGGGGATAATTTATTATCTGACAGATCGGGGCTTGGGAAGGGGGGACCACTAGACTGCCAGGGATTTGGGGATAATTTATTATCTGATGGATCAGGGCTCAGGAAGGGGGGACCATTAGACTACCAGGGATGTGGGAACAATTTATTGTCTGATGGATAGGGGCATGGGGAGGGGGCCCACTAGACTACCAGGGATGAGGGTGATTTTCTATTAATACTGGGATCGGGGCTTGGGGAGGGGGGACCACTAGACTACCAGGGATGTGGGGATAATTTATTATCTGATGGATTGGAGCTCAGGGAGGGGTGACCACTAGACTACCAGGGAATGTGGGATAATTTATTATCTGACGGATCCGGGCTCAGAGAGGGGGGACCACTAGACTACCAGGGATATGGGGATTTTATCTTATTATACAGATCAGGTCTAGGGAGGGAGAGCTGAACCGCCAAGGTACGTAGCCCTTGACAGTGGGCAGACAGGTCTGTGCACTGTTAAGGGTTGGGTTTCAGAAGCGTTAAACTGCACCACTGCTGGCGGACATTTAGTGCTTCTGAAATCTTTCCATACTGTACTGCGCCACATATGCATGAGGGAACCCTCATTTGCCTAGGTGCGGCTCAATACTGTGCGGGTCTGAATTCGAAATAAATCATTTATTTCGGTCTTGGCTGGATCATGAGCGTTTATTTCCTCTTTAGGCTGATCACAAAAGAGCTCTTAACCAATGGGAGAGCAGCTTACACAATACCAGATGGAATCACAGTGGCATCTGCTGCAGTTAAAAACAGAACAGTGAAATCAAACAGAGAGAGTCAAATCTTCATTGAAAGAACAAATCATGCCAGAGGGGCACTGTCATGGTGTAAATGACATATGCCATGGGCTGGCTAAAAGTATCACATTTATTTTTGTTTGCATGGTTTGAGCTCTAAATACCTCCTTTGTGGCTCTGCCCACTTGTGAGGTCATAGAGATCAAAACCTGCAGATAAAAATAAATGTGCTATTTTTAGTTAACCCAAGGAACATTCCCTGTACTTTGTGTGCATGCTACAATTATGTATGGAAAAAGGTACAGCCTGATTTTACTTCTATTGGCTATTACCATTAGGACTATGTCGCAGGCACTAGGACCCATCGGAAACCTTCTAGCTAGCAGTCTTCAGCGGGGTTCGCCCCCAACACCAGCTCCGCCTCGACATCGGCCAGTGGTGTATTTGGGGCGGTCTCCTGCCCCACCTCAGTTCTTTCCCTGCCGCAGACCCATCTACCTCAGCTCTTCAGTTGCCTTTGAGAACTTCTATAGTAGTTTCTAGTGAAATTATTATAAAAATAGTTTCTTATTTTGCCGAAAAGTCTGCTTTTTGCTTGCCTTTGCTGCACTGCATGTTGGCCTCACCATCTTTGGTCTCCTCCACCGAAAAGAAGAGGACGAAGTGTGCCTGTGGGTACCAGATACTGGCGAAGGATAAGCATGAGTCCTGTGTCTTCTGCCTAGGGCCCGATCATGACACCAAGGCCTGCTCTATCTGCAGCAGTTTTACCAGCCGGACTAGGATTCGCCACCTCAAGGCACTTATAGCCCATATTTTGGAGCAGCAGGTGGCCATGATGCAAAACTCACCAGCGGAAACATCTTCTACTTCTTCTCGGTCCTCTAAACATAAGGAGAAGAAAAGTTACTCGAACCAATGTAAGTCCCACGAAAGGACCGGGGCCGGTCCAAGGGGCGTTCGCGCTCCCAGTCACTGCACAAAAAGAAAACCTCCTCAGTATCCAACTCGGGAGGATCTGACCACTCCTTCTGCCACTCACAGCACTCTACAGGACGGCAGGACTCCGCCACTCCCGTCAAGCTACGACATCGGGCAGTGGCAAGCAGGGCCCGGTTTCCACACCGGCCTCACCTACCCCAGAGGTGAAGGCAGCACTCTTGCGGTCACCGTCTACCTCGGGTCGGGACTGCACCCTCTTCCCCCATGGGGACCTCGGTCCCGTCGCACAAGGTCCTGATGTTGGTCTGTCCTGGGACTCCGGGTGAGACCTCAGAGCATAAGGAATGGGAGTTGGTTTCTAAGCCGACCTCTGCTTACCGCCCCTCGATGGCTCACACACTTCAAAGTCCAAACCGACGATGGTTTCCAAGCTGGATGGCTCTAAACCGTTGACGATGCCAGATAAAGGGCAAACGTTGGCTAATACCTCTTTGGATCCCGAACGTTCGCCGGTCCATAGGGCCTCTGCACCCGATGACGAGGGAGAGCAGTCCACTCCCTCTCCCAGGAACTCTCCGGACCTCTCATCCTTGCCTATCGTCCCACTAACACCTGATAGACCTTACCATCCAGCAGGCCCAGTGGCTTCGCAGTTCTGAAAAGAGGAGCTGATGGAGTTCTTACAGTTCTGGTGCGGCCAAGTCAAGAAGGATGTTCTTTCACCAATGCCGGATACAACTCCGACCACGGAGGAAGAGAAGGACAAAGGTTGGAGGAAAAGCCTTCCTCTCCCGTACCAAAACCATCCTCACCTAAGCCCAAACTGAAGTCACACTCACATACCCCTACTGACACCCATGGTCGGACTTTGTATAAAGAACGGCAGCACCGACGTCGGTCCCATTCACCTAGCACTACCCGCCTTTGCTCCCCTAGCAGAAGGCTGTCAGTCAGCCAACGTCGGTCAGAAAGCAGTTGTCAGCGCTCTACCAGTCAGCGCCAGTCCCACAGCCATTGCCGGTCCTATAGCTGTCAGCTTCCCCCTCTTCTGAAGGCCACTATTCAGATTCCAGTATTTCTGGATCCGACTGTTCTCCCTCAAGAGAAAGGCCAGTGTGTCCAGATGAAAAGGACACTCCTAGCTCCCCTCCTGATGATCCTACCTTTATGGACGTCATGAGGCACATCCAGTCCTCCAGTGGATGGGAGATGGAGGATCTGGATCCGGAGCGCCAGAGGTTGGCAAAGTACTGGAGGCAGAAGGAGCCAAAGCCTTTGGTCATTCCTCCTCTTGTAGATACATTCCAGGATCTTACTCGGATCACATAGAAGCATCCCTCCACCACTCCGGCAGTCTCCAAACAAATCAGACAGACTGTACCGAGCCCAAAGGAGGAGCCTTTCTTGGCGGAACCCATGGTGATCATGGCTGCTCACAATAAATCAAAAAAGCTTAAACACCTCAGTTCGCAGCTTCCTGACGCAGAGTCCAGATTTTTAGATCAGGTGGGCAAGAAGGTATATTTTGCCTCCAGCTGCTCTTTTCGATCCTTAAACTTCCTCATGCAAATTGTCCAGTACCAGAATGCCATGTGGGAGAAGGGCTTAGAAGTGGCTCAAGCCTTGCCAGACTCGGCACAAAAGACTGAGCTTCTGGACATCCTGAAGTTGGGTTCGGACATAGGCACTCATGTCCTGAGGGCCTTGTATGACACTGTAGACATGGCCTCTAGGGCATCAGCATCCAGCGTTTGCCTTATATGCCACGCATGGCTCAGAATATCAGTATTCTCCCTGGATCTTCAGTCTGGGATCCTGGACCTTCCCTTCCAGGGTTCTGTCCATTTTGGGGAGGAGGCAGAGACACTGATCTCTTGCCTCCAAGATTCTGGGAAGTCTATCTGGTCCATCCAAAAGGTGTATAAGGGGGACCAGAAACCCTTCTGCAAACTGCCTTTTCGTAAGTCCTCAGGACAAAATACCCACAGACAATTTCAGCAGAGAGGGAACTGACTCTGCTTCCCAGATATGCAGGACACCTACCTGCACATAAGGATCTTTCTCCCCTTCAGAAGTTCCTAAGGTTAAAGTCTTACCTTTGCAGTGGCTGCTCCAAATCCAGGGACTCTCAGTGCAAGATCTATATGTGCAAGGAGGCCCTGGGTTAATAGATGACCTCCTTCTAGTCTTAAGGATTCCCCCCCGAATGATTTTTAAACTGTACCAGTTGCAACACCTTGTCAATAAGGAATTTGGCAACACTGTGTCTGTGTCGGTTGTCCAGCCCCTTCTAAGGGTGGTTAAAGATTATGCGGCCAGACCTCATGGGGTATCTAAATTATACCTACATCTTCTGAAGGTCATTTTCCCCGACCCTTTGGCTGGCTCCAAATCTTGGACTTCTCTCCCCTCCGACCCCTCTTTTACATGGAACCGGGTTTGGCAGGATTTGCATGTAAATACAATACCTTCTGGACTTAAGATAGGCTTATCCAATATTTTATAGTCAATAACATGTATATTATTTCTGTTAAAAGCGAAATTCGCCAATCTAGCTCCCCTAACTGTCTTAGATGTGGTGGACCCGGCGATACCACTCATATTTTCTGGTATTGTTCCAAAGTAGCCCTCTTGAAGGCTATTCGAGATAACTTAGGACCCATTTTAGGCCTGCAGGATTTATTTACATTGAGATCTGTATTCTAGGTATCTATTCTGGAATTTCCGTCAGTGAGAGGAGATATCATATTGCTCTTATCTCTATGGCGGTTAAGCGATCAGTGCTCCGTCACTGGTCGGACAACCTAGAAATCTCGTACATGGGCTGGCTTGAAGAAATGTCCTTGTGTTTTAAAGTTGAGAAGCTGATTGCCAGCTCAGACTTTCTCCTTCATCCTTCCAGAAAAATGGGGTAAACTTATGCCCTATACTTACACTGATTGGTAGTTTTAGGTTTACTGGTGTTATTTGATGCCTGAGGTCCTTCCCTCCATGATCTCCCTGATGTACCCTTTTCCTATCCATGAATCACTGGTCATTGGTGCCGTTTTTTCTTCTCTTTGGACTAGTAGGCCAGACTGAACTCTAGTCTTTTCTCTCAGGTTTGTAAGTCTTTCGTTCCCTCACCTTTATACCTTCTTGGTCTCCCTTGTTTTTCTCAGTGGTGACACCCTCTTGGGGGGGAGGGAGTGGGGTGGTTGAGGGGGTTTGTTTATCCCATGTCTGCCATGTCTTGAGCTATTTCTTGGACATTGTTACAGTTTTTGTACCATTCCTGTTTTCTGATTGATTGATGTTATTGTTATTGTTTTTTGAATTTAAATAAAAATGAGAATTTCAAAAAAAAAAAAGTTCCTAAGGTTCCATTATCAGTTCCGAGCCTTACCGTTCGGCCTCTCCTCCGCTCCTCAAGTCTTCCACCAAGTGCCTAGCGGTGGTGGCTGCGGCTCTCAGACGCCAGGCCACTGCTCGCCATCTAGACGACTGGTTCCCGGCAGCCCTCTCCAGGGCTCAGCTTCTTTGCACTCTCGGAGACACCTTTGCTCTTTTCTGAGAACTGGGGATCACCCTGAATCTTCCAAAGGTCATTCCCATGGCCCAGCCAACGACTCCTATGTATTGGAGTGGTCCTCGACACAGTTCAGGGCATGGCCTTCCTCCTGCAGGATTTGGGGGGGGTGGAGATCGTCTAAGGGGCATAGCCCGGACAGTATCCATGGCTCCACAGATCCCAGCCAGGACCTTCCTCAGACTTCTGGGGCACATGGTGGCAGCCATCCCCACAGTTCCTTTGGCTTGCCTCCACATGAGAGTCCCACAGTGGATGCTCAGGGTGCAGTGGGACCAAAGGTCAGATGACCTGGACCAGCCAGTCAGGGTCTCCGACCCAATACGAAGGACTCTTTCCTGATGGTTAGACCCATCCAGCCTGGCATGAGGGGTCCCCTTTTGGCAGGAGCCCCCAAGATGAATTACACGACAGGCGCATCTTGTCTTGGTGGGGGCGCTCATCTGGGAGAGAGGCAGACTCAGCGGAGATGGTCTCCAGACGAGCAACTGCTCCATATCATTATCCTCGAGATGCGAGCAGTCCTGACCGCCTTGCAAGTGTTTCTGATGGATCTTTCGCCAGGCCCTCTTCTCATCCAGATGGACAACACGTCGGTAGTGTTTTACGTCAACAAGTAAGGGGGCACACATTCTTATCCCCTATGCTGGGAGGCAATGAGAGTCTGGTATTGGGCACTGAAACACCACCTAGACCTCACCGCTATTCATGTTCCAGGCATCCAAAACATCTTGGCTGACAGCCTAAGCCAGTCTTGGTCCAAGGCTCATGAGTAGAAGCTCCTCCAGTCAGTAGCAGATCAGTTATTTGACAGGTGTGGCTGCCCAGAGTTGGACCTCTTTGCATCTCCACTCAACGCCGAACTGCCCAGTTTCTGCTCGCGAGAGCAAGCGCCTGGTGTTTTGTAGCCAGATGCCTTTTCCCTCTGTTGGACAGGAAGGTTTCTGTATGCCTTCCCTCCCTTTCCCATTCTTCAGAGGGTTCTTCTGAAGCTACAGGCCGAGGGAGCAGAGATGATCCTCATCGCTCCATTCTGGCCTCGGCAGATTTGATTCCCACTACTTCAGCAGCTAGCAATGGAGTCTCCAATACAGCTGCTGCTGAGCTCACACTTGCTGTTGCAAGATTAGGGGACACTGGTCCATCTGGACCTCAAATCCCTGCATCTTCATGCCTGGCTCCTGCAGACTTAGTCAAATCCAGGTTTGGGGTCTCTCAGAAAGTGGCGGACATTCTCGTAGCAGTGAGAAAGCTCTTAACTAGATCCACTTATGCCATGAAGTGGAAAAAATTTTGTCTGTGGGCTTCAGCCCGTCACTTGGACCCACTCACCTGTCCAGTGAACTTGATCTTAGCATATCTCCTTATTAAATCAAGGTTTGAGTTGCTCCTCCATAAAGTTACATCTGTCAGCAATCTCTGCTTACCATGTGCCTATAAAGGGAAAAACACTCACCCAATTGGATGTGTCCCATATGTTTCTGAGGGGCATAAAGCATATTAAACCTCCCATCAGAGATCCAGTACTGCCAAGGGATCTCCTTTTTATGCTAGAAAAGCTGACTCTTTCCCCGTTTGAGCCTGCCACAAAATGCAGGCTTCACTTTCTTTCCTTGAAAGCGTTCTTTTTAGTTGCCGTTACTTCTGCCCGGAGAGATTCCGAGCTTCAGGCCCTAATGTGTAAGGAGCCTTACTTACTTTTTCACAGGGACAGGGTGTCCTTGTGAACCAGTCCTAAGTTTTTGACTAAAGTGGTGTCTGAACTCACATTGAATCAGGACATCAACTTTCCAGTGTACTATCCGGATCACTCGAACAGAGGGGAAGTGCTCCTGCATACTTGGGATGCCCACAAGGTGCTACAGTATTGTCTGAAATGCACCGCTCCACACTGTAAGACGGAGCAGTTGTTCTTGGCCTTTTCGCCTCGCTGCCAAGGTGCTCCAGTGTCTAAGCAGACATTATCAAAGCGGCTGGTAAATTGTATCATCTTCTGTTACAAGCAGACTTGGCATCGGGGGCGGTCTCTGCTGGAGACTGCTAGCTAGAAGGTTTCCGATGGGCCCTAGTGCCTGTGGCATAGTCCTAATGGTAACAGCCTGCTGCAAGAGCTCCTTTTGAAGATCTACTGTTACAGTAAGTTTTTACTTAACTGTACTTTATCTGTGCTTATATAGCCACTGATAGAACAGATGCTACAAACTTTTTGTGCTGCACTGAAAGGTATATTCTAGGGGCGTGGACATGATTCGCTGTCTACACTCTGGCAGTTCCACTGGAACAGTCTGGTTGGCCGGTCATCTTTAAGCTAAGCTCCTCCCACCACCTGGGCAGTATCCCCCCGACTCCACCTCATGACGTCAGATCTTTCTTTCTGCTGGAAGAATAGGTCACCTACTTTTCGGTTCCCACTTAGGATTTAGTGTGCCATAGACGAACTTTGTCTTCAAATTTTTGAAACTTTTTAAACATTATTTCCTTGGTTCCTTCAACTCCCTTTGGTGGTCATCGATGGAGCAGTGGAAGCTGGGGCTTATGTTTTGCATTTAGTGCTAGCAGATTTTAATTTTATTTATTTGATAACCAGGTAGGTACACTGGTCCAGGGGACCGTTTTCAGGTATGACCTGGGCCATTGAGATGGCACGTAACAGTACAGTCAAAGCAACATACTGGTCAAGAGGTACATAAAGAGCAGACAGATGATTCACTTACTGGTTTACTTTACTAACCCATCTTTGTAGGCCAACCAAAGGTTCCATACCTTGGACCTGCGGTGGGCACCCTCTTGTTATGTGGAGTGCATGAATGGAGTTCGGGGAGAGGCTCGTCAACTGTTTGTCACTTACGCTGAAGCCACGCCTGGCACACCAGCAGCAAAGTAGATGATTGGCAGGTGGATCACATCCTGCATCGATCTCTGCTATAGGTAGTCTGATAGGGAGCCTTCTTAAGGGCTTAGAGCTCATTCCACCAGACATTCTGTTGCCTTGGTGGCTGCTTCCAGGGATGTCCCTATCCAGGAGATCTGCAGGGCTGCTACCTGGAAGTCAGCACACATCTTCATTTCCCAGTGCCACATCGACCTCACATCATGCCAGGACTTGGATCTTGGTTTTTCAGTCTCTGTTCACTGAGTACAGGTGTGCACCTTGATCCCTCCTTCCGGAGAACTGCTAGGAGTCTGCCAGAGCATAGATAGTGAACCATTTCCACACCCCTAGAAAAATAAGTTCTAGGGACATGGATATGTTGTTCAGTCCACACTTCATGGCAGGTTCCTTGCCGCTTTAAATCTTGCCAGAAGGTCTTCAAGCTGGCTCCTCCCACCCTCCTGGGTGGTAAAACTCTTGGCTCCGCCTCATGACGACAGATCTTCCTTACTGCTTGGAAGCTCAGGTTCCCTCCTTAGTGCTCTGCGTTTTAGGCCTGGATCCAGACTCGTTGGTTAAACCAAAACTTATTCTCAAATTTTCTAGACTTTGGTCTGTTTCTTCCTTCGCAGCTGCGATGGATAAGTCAACTCCCAGATTTCGGCGGTGCCCATGCAGGCAGAAGATGTCTCGGACCGATCCGCACTCCATGTGCATTTATTGCCTTGGGCTTCAGCATGATCCGCAGGCCTGCAAATTGTGCAAGTCCTTCTCGGCCAGTGTCCTTGAAGACCATGCTGCCAGACTCCAACTTTGGGGCCCCGAGAGACGTATTCCTCCGGTGAAGTCAAAGGAGGCCCATTGGGCGGTGTCCATGGTGGCAGGCTCGGCTGAGCAACTTGAGCAGATGGTCGCCCTTGTGGAGGAGGCGGCCCAGGCCACATCTTCATCCTCCTCGGTCACGGCATTTATCCCTCTCTCCTGGGGCTCCTTCTACACTGCTTCTTTTAAGGAGCTTTGTCAATCCCTCTCTACAAAAGGTGAGGGTCCATCGGGACATTCCTCTTGGTCCAAGAAGAAGGACTCAAAGGGTAAGTCCCAATGTCGGCGTTCGTGGGAGCGGGAGAGGTCCCCTTCCCCGAACAGTCGACACTCGACTTCGGTCGAGGTTGCGGCTAAGGCCGCTGGCTTCACGGTGTCCCCGTCAGGTCAGCCGGCCGAGACACTGCCGTCACGCGCCGAGATTTTTCTCGACTCGTCGGACAGGCTGTCGACTGGAGAAGCCGACAACCCTGGTTCCCCTGGTGGAAATCGAGGACTTGCTTGCGCCTCCTGTGCTGGAGTCCCCAGTTAAGGTTCCCGAGCCGAGGAAGGAACGGGTTTGCCCCGCTGCCTGCCAGACGCACCCTCAGAAGTACCGACGGTCTCGGCCTCAGTCTCGGACCTCCTCTCAGTCCAGCCAATCCCGTCAACACCAGTGGTCTCAGTCTCAGCACCGAGGAAAGCGGCGACGCCGCTCGTCCTTGTCTTCTTCCTCCTCAGAGAAAAGGCTTTGGCGCAAATTGTGTCGACGCTATGAGGACTTGATGTGGCAGCAGCTCCTTCTGACTGGGAACAAGCCGACCCCGTCACCTTCCCCGGCCATTAAGTGGCTGTCACTGGAACGGCCAAAACAACCCCTCGTGGTTATTGAGGAGCCCAAACCGGCACCGGTTGTTCGGCCAAAACCAGCTGTGCCACCCATTGTGGTGGAACCCCCGCCTCCACAACCTAAATCTGGGGCTCAGACCAAGGATTCTCGGTCAAGTCAGGGGTTGCCCCATCGGTTGTCGATTAGCCTCACTCCCGATCGTCCTCGGCAAGTGGAGGGTGGCTCAGGCCCTAGGCAGCTGTTCGCAGACTCCTTGGAGTCTGATGATGACTCTTCCCTGTTCTCCAGGCCCCTTGACCTTGAGTCCACTGGGGGACAGTCGGTGGATGAGAGCCCATCCTCGTTCACGGGTTTGCTTCGGTTCATCTCAGAATCTACTGGGATGAAGCTCGAACCCGTGTCTAAGCGGGCCAAGTATCCCCTCACGGAGATACTGGACTGAGGGGATTCTCCCATGGAGGCCTTTCCAGTGGCTGAAGCCATTGTTGGCCCAGCTTTGGAGTTATGGCAGTGGCCTGCTTCTTGTCCTGCTCCTTCGGCCAGGATGGCCAGGAAGTATCCGGTCCCCACCGGTTCACTATGCATTTTTTCGGAGCACCCCTCTGCGGAGGGGCTTGTGACCGATAATGTTTTCCAGTGTTCCGGGAACACCAGGGACGTGGACAAGCCTCCCGACAAAGAGTCCAAGAAGCTGGACTATGCCGGGCGTAAAGTGTATGCTGTGTCCTCCCTAGACCTTCATCAGGCCAGTTCGGCCGTACTGATGGCACACTTTTCCCACGCCCTTATGGGCTCCCTGGATGAGGTGATCCCTCATCTCCTGGCTGACCTCCAGACTACGGTCAAGCAACTGCGGGATCAGGGAAGGGCGGTGGCGAAGCAGCAGCTCCAAACTGCTCTTGATATTGGAGACTCTTGTGCCCAGTCAGTAGCGGCCGCAGTGACAATGCGCCGCAGAGCTTGGCTGCGGATCTCCACCTTCACGGCGGATACCCAACACAAGCTGGCAGACATCCCCCTTCCTGGGTACCAACTTGTTCAGTCCCGGGGTGGAGGGCCATTTGCAGAGGATTGAGAAGTCCAATGCCACCTTGGACTCGGTCACGTCTGCCCAGAAGGACAAAGGCCGCCAGCAGCAGCGTAAGCCCTTTTGACCTTCTGCCCCTGCGGCACGTCCAGCCCAGCAACACTAGCATCAGGGCCAGCAGGCACGCACTTGGCACCCCAAAGCCAAGCCTGCAGCAACTTCCAGCAGGAAGCCGGGAGGAAAAGGCCCAGGAGGTCCCTCTGCCAGTCTCTCCTCCAAGCCTGCCCAGTGACGGGTTGAGGGTCGCCCCCAGCCTCGTCGCTCCCCCCTGGGTTCCCCCCGTGTGGGGACGACTCTGCCACTTTCCACCTGGTCTGCTATCATTACGGACTGCTGGGTGTTGGAAGTGGTAGGAAAGGGCATGCCTCTGGAATTTGAGCAGGCCCCGCCCTTCCGAGCCATCGCCCCATGGGGGGCTACGGGGTCCATGGCCTCTGTGTTGGCCCATCAAGCCGACATTGCCCTGCTCCTCCAGAAGGAGGTGATCAGGGAGGTGGCGGATCCTCCACCAGACCCAGGGTTTTTGTCCAGGTATTTCCTGGTCCCGAAACGGATGGGGGGCTGGCGCCCTATTCTAGACCTGCACGCCCTGAACAGGTTCCTAAGGTCTCGAACCTTCAGGATGGTCACTCTGGCTCAGATCATTCCATCCTTGGAACGAGGCATGTGGTTCTGTTCTCTGGACCTCCAGGACGCATTCTTTCACGTCCCAATCCGTCTGTCCCACCAGCAATTCCTTCGCTTCAGAGCAGAGAGGTCCATTTACGAGTTCCAGGCCATGCCCTTCGGCCTCTCTCCAGCTCCCAGGGTCTTCACCAAATGCATGGCAGTGGTGACAGCATTCCTGCGGCACCGAAGGGTCCGGGTGTACCCTTACCTGGACGACTGGCTGATTGCGGCCTCTTCCAGACTGGAGATGGAGTGGTCCAGGGATCTGGCCCTCCAGGTTTGCTCTTAGGTCGGCCTCCTCATCAACGAGGCCAAATCGGAACTCATGCCAAAGCAGGTGATTCAATTCATCGGGGCAGAGCTCGACTCTCATCGAGCCAGAGCACGGCTCCCGGCGGACAGGGCCGAGGTTCTTTCCTCCTTTGTCCAATCATTTCAGGTTGGGCAGTTGCGCCCTGCCCAGGACTTCCTGCGCCTCCTGGGCCTCATGGCGGCCTGCACCAGCGTGGTCCATTGGGCCCATTGGCACATGCATCCCCTACAGTGGGATGGCCAGCCAGTGGTCACAGCGCCCGTCCTTTGGACCAGCCAGTGGCAGTGACCCAGGAGATGTGGAACACTCTCTAGTGGTGGATTGTTCCAGCTCATCTGCAGGAGGGCATCCTGTTCGTCTGCCCCGAGCCGACGGTCACTCTATCAACCGACCCCTCTCGGATGGGTTGGGGTGCCCATCTGGGGGAGCACAGAGCACATGGTCTATGGTCCCCTCGGGAGTCCCGATGCCACATCAACCTGCTGGAGCTTCGAGCGGTCTGACTAGCCCTCACCGCCTTCGCTCCATTTGTACGGGGTCAAGTGGTCCAGGTCCAGACGGACAACACCACGACCATGTACTACCTAAACCGCCAGGGCGGGACGCGGTCCTTGCCCCTGTGCAAGGAAGCTCTCTGCACTTGGTCCCTCGTGAGCAGACTGGAGGCGGATCTCCTAGCCATCCATGTGGTGGGAGCCTCCAACACTCTGGCCGATGCCCTAAGCCGGATAGGTTCTGCATCTCATGAGTGGTCTCTCCTGCCGGAGGTAGTACACAATCTGTTTTCCCACTGGGGCACACCTCAGGTGGACCTGTTTGCCTCCAGGGAGAATGCGAAGCTGAGGCTTTTTCATGCCCGCCCCCCTCAGCAGGGCTCGCTGCAGGGGATGCCTTCTCGAGGCCATGGACCCCGGGCCTCTTCTATGCCTTTCCTCGTTTCCCTTGATCCACAAGGTGCTTCTCAAGGCGAGGAGGGACAAGGCGCAGGTGATTCTGATAGCCCCAGACTGGCCCCGCCAGTTCTGGTATCCAGATCTCCTCAGCCTCAGCTCCAGGCTCCCTAGGCGGCTCCCAGCCCGCCCGGACCTGATCTCAGTCAACCGGGGGAAGGTTCTCCACCCGGACCTTCAATCCCTGCACCTGACGGCCTGGTTCCTGAGCAGCTAGAGTTCCAGGCCTTGGGTCTTTCTGACGAGGTCCTCAACGTTGTTGAGGCATCCCATAAGGAGTCGACCAGGAAATGCTGTGCCTTCAAATGGAAGAGATTCTCCATTTGGTGTCAAGGTAAGGGGTTGGACCCCTCCTCCTGCTCCTTGGGCAGCATTCTGGACTACCTGTGATCCCTTTCTCAGCTAGGGCTTCGGTCGACGACCCTAAAGGTGCACCTGGCAGCTATCTCTGCTTACCGGGTGCGGGCTGGGAAGCAGTCGGTGGCGCAGGAGAAGGTGGTCGGGTGCTTTTTCAAAGGCCTTGATCACATATCCCTTCCAGTGTGAGAACCTCCACCTCCGTGGGATATACTGCTGGTATTGGCTAAGCTCGTGGGCAAGCCATTCGAACTGATGCACAGGTGTGACATCTCTCACCTGTCGTGGAGACCGCCTTATTGGTGGCTATCACGTCAGCCAGAAGGATGGGAGGAGCTCCAGGCAGCTTTCCATCAGTCTCCTTATCTGGTCTTCCACGGGACAAGGTTGTCCTTCGCCCCCACCGAAGTTCCTTCCGAGCCAGGTGTTAACTCTGCGGTGTTTTACCCCAATCACACCTCAGGAGGCCGAATATAGGCTCCATACTTTGGACCCTAGAAGGCGCTCTCTTATTATAAGGGCGACGGCTGAAGTTCGGGAGAGGTTCGCCAGCTGTTTGTCACCTCGCTGAAGCCACACCTGGCAGACCTGCAGCCATGCAGGCGATGAGCAGGTGGTGGGTCACCTCCTGCATAGATCTCTGCTACAGGTTGGTGGGCATGGAGCCTCCCAAAGGGATAAGAGCTCATTCTACCTGCCATACCGCTGCATCGGTGGCTGCTTCCAGGGACGTCCCTATCCAGGAAATCTGCAGGGCTGCTACCTGGAAGTCAGCACACACCTTCATTATCCATTACCACATCGACCCTGAGTCACGCCGGGATGCTGGTTTTGGGACCTCGGTTCTCCAGCCCTTGTTTCCTAAATAGGGGGTGTGCGCCTTGCCTCCCTTCTCCCGGAGAACTGCTAGGAGTCTGCCATGAAGTGTGGATTGAACAACATATCCATGTCCCTAGAAATACAGGTTACTCACCTGTAACAGGAGTTCTAGGAATGGTATATGTTGTTCATCCACAAAACCCACCCAGCCTTCCCGGCTTCGACGCACAGCCTTGCTTCCAGCAGGCTAGATCTGGCGCCATGAGGCGGAGCTGAGAGTTTTACCACCCGGGTGTTTAGGAGGAGCCAGCTTGAAGACCTTCCGGCAAGATTTAAAGCGGCAAGGAACCTGCCATGGAGTGTGGATGAACAACATATACCATTCCTAGCACTCCTGTTACAGGTGAGTAACCTGTATTTTCTTACCTGTAACCGTATGTCTAGGAGTGGTGTTTGGTTCACATCCACATAGTCAACCCAGCCTCCCATAGCAAGTGGCACATGGATCCCTGTTTCCAGCGTACAAGTTCTGATATCAAGGGGCGAAGTCAGTGGATATACCGCTCAGGTGGTGGGAATAATTTAGCTTAAAGATGTCTGGCCAGTAAGACTCTTCCAGCGGAATTGCCAGAGTGTGGATGTGAGCCACATACTACTCTTAGAACTACAGTTACAGGTGTGTAACCTATTTTTTCTGAAACTGTTTTTGTCCCAACTATATCCCACCCTCCCCATCCGAACCTGAATTGTCTTCACATCTGGATAACTAAACAGTAGAATTAAATGGTATTTGAGGAGTACATGTATGGTGTATGTGGTAACAGAATAAAGGAATGTTACTCACAATCTATTAAGACTTCTGTTTTCACATCTTGCAGTGCTGACCTAATTCTGCCACATGCAGAATGTGCAGTAAGATTCAAAGAGCTGCGGACACGTTACAGTTGTTGGGGCAGGCAGCTTATAACAATGAGCTGCTTGCTCATGATCAAATTGAGCCATAAATTATTTTATCTAGGGACAGGGATATGTTGTTCATCCACACTTCTTGGCATGTCCCTTTCCCCTTTAAATCTTGCCGGAAGGTCTTAAAGCTGGCTTGTCCCACCCACCTAGGTGGTATAACCCTCAGTTCTGCCCCATGACACCAAATCTTCCTTTCCGCTGGAAGATACAAGTTGCCTCCTCACTGCACCCGCATTCTGTAGGCTACAGGATGCCAGGAAGGTAGTGAGGACTGTACAGGCCAAGTCTGGTTCCTTTCATAGGAACCAGAACCGTTTTCGCGGCCGGCAACAGAGACAGCAGCCACGTTCCAGCCAGCAACCCAGGGGCACCTTCCACTGTAAGGGTCAATCCAAATTTTCTGGAGGCCAGGGCCAGAGAAACCAAAAATCCGCCCAGCCCACCGGAACTAATACCACCACAGCATGACTCCTTCCCAGCCCCTGACCCACCTCCGGATCCAAGGGAAGGAACAGTCGGGTGTCACGTCTCTCACCACCTGTCCAGGTGGCAGAGGATAACCTCTGACTGGTGGGTTCTTCAACTAGTAAGTCGAGGACACTCTTGGCAAGTTCATCGACAGCCCACCATCAAGATCTCCTCTGCTCTCCCATGACTCGGGTCAGCACACCTTACTCATACAGCAAGAGAGCTTGGCACTCCTGGACAAGGATACCATAGAACCCGTTCCACAGAACCAGAGAGGGGAAGGGTATTATTCCCACTTCTTCCTGGTTCCAAAAAAGACAGGGGACCTGTGCCCAATCCTGGACCTCAGCAATCTTAACACCTTCGTGTTGTACAAATGCTTCCACATGGTCAGCCTTCCAGGTTTCATCCCCGTGCTCAAGCAAGGCGCATGGCTAGCGTTACTGGACATGCAGGACGCATATCTCCATATCCCAATCACTCAGGCACACCGGAAATTCCTATGCTTCGAGTTCCTGGGATGCAACAATCAGTTCTGAGCACTTCCATTCGGACTGTCCTCGGCGCCTCACATATTCACAAAATGCTTGGCTGTCAGGGCAACGGCCCTCAAGAGACAGGGCCACTATGTGTTCCAGTACCTGGATGACTGGCTCCTCATGGCCCCTTCTCGGGAGGCCCTGATGTCAGCTATTCAAGACACCCGCTCCCTTTTCGGATCGCTAGGCATCACCATCAGCCAGGAGAAGTCGTGCCTCGTCCCTTAGCAGAGATTGCAGTTTATTGGCGCGGTTCTTGACACTGGCCAAGGGAAGAATTTCCTTCCCCCGGACAGGGCTAAATGCATCCGATCCCTCATAAGGGATATCGAAGCAAAGAAATTAGTCCCAGCCAGGACTATACTTTGCCTGCTCGGACACATGGCGGCAGCCATTGCAACGGTTCCTCTGGCTCGACTTCATATGAGGATTACTCAGTGGATGCTAAGAGTCCAGTGGGACCAGAAGCAGGATCACTTGCATCAGCTAGTCCGGGTCACAAATTCAGTCATCCGGGGCTGGCAATGGTGGCTCGTCCCGGAGCACCTTTCCAGAGGAGTCCCCTTCTCAGCTCCTGCTCCAACTCTTGACTCTCACCATGGACGCTCAGGGTCCGGCTGGGGTGCTCATATAGGGGGGGATAAGGACCCTGGGATCCTGGTCGACCCTGGAATCTCACCTCCACATCAACATCTTGGAAATGAGGGCGGTCTTGTATGCTTTACAGGCCCTCTAGTCAGGGATAACACCAGATCTCCTGCTGTTGCAAACAGACAACACCTTGTTGATATACTACATCAACAAGCAAGGAGGCACTCACTCCTACCCTCTCTGTAGGGAGGCAAAGAGGGTGTGGGATTGGGTATTGCAGCACGGCGCTGAGATAACTGCAGTGCATGTCTCCAGCGTGGACAACACTGTTGCAGATTGCCTGAGCCGGTCACAGGCCAAGGTTTACAAATGGAAACTGCTACAAGAGGTAATAGAAGACCTGTTCCACAGATGAAGGACACCAGATATAGATCTATTCGCATCCCCATACAATGCAAAACTGCCCAATTTCTGTTCGCTAGATCCAGGGCCTGGTGTTTTCTGGTGAGAAGCATTGTCCCTCTCTTGGGTGGGCAGCTTCCTCTACGCTTTCCCACCCTTCCCTTTGATCCAGAGGGTTCTACTGAAGCTACGCGAGGAGGGCACAACAATGATCTTAGTGGCGCCCTTTTGGCCCAAACAAATTTGGTTCCCACTCCTGCACCAGCTGGCCCAGGAACCTCCCTTTCCATTGCTGGTCAGCTCGCACCTGCTGTCCCAGGAGGCCGGCTCCTTGGTTCACCTGAACCTCAGATCATTGAACCTGCACACTTGTCTCCTAAGGACGTAGCAATCCTTGGGCATGGGGTTTCACAGGAGGTGGTAGACATACTAGCGGCGGCAAGAAAACCCTCTACTCATGCCACCTACACCATGGCAAATCTTAAGTTTCCTCCCAAGGTGGTCGCGGCCTTACCTCTCAACCAGGATATTGACCTTCCGATGTATTATCCTAACTACTCTAATCGAGGGGAAGCTCTCCTGCACACATTAGATGTGCATAGGATCCTCAGGTATTATCTCACCAGAACCAAACCATATCGCCAATCCGATCAACTCTTCCTGTCATTTGCTCACAGGATGCAAGGAGCACCTGTATCGAAACAAACTCTCTCCAAGTGGCTGGTCAAATGCATCATGTTCTGTTACCAGAAGCGCAACAAGCCTTTGCCGGGACGGGTGAAAGGCCATTCCACGAGAGGAGTGGCTACCTCTTCTGCGGCGCTTAAGAACTCTCTACATCGTCTCTTTATGTGGCCGCTACTTGGAGTACTGTACATACCTTCATCAGGCATTACAGTTTGGATGTTGCTTCTAGATGCAGAGCTGGTTTTGGCCTTGCAGTCCTACAAGGACTGTTGTCCCAAATTTGGTTCATTCTAGGATCCCTCCTATCCTACTCCCAAACAGGGTATTTTGTTCCCTTACTGCTTGGGAATCGGTCCTTATGGTGTAACCTGCTGCAAGAGATGTGTCTCAAAGTAAGATAGTACAGTTACGTAAGAACTTACCTTAACAGTAGATCTTCGAGAACAACTCTTGCAGCAGGTAGTTTCCCTCAGGAGGTTTTGTCTTCAGACTTGGCATCTCGGACGCAATCAGATTATTGTTTTTCATGGGTCTTCCTTTGGAAGCGGATCCTCGGTCTCCCCTTCAGAATTCCTTAATATGCCAGGAGTCTCCGGCAGGAGTACTGAGGAATGCTGGGGGACCGCCCCTTTTATATGATGATGGATGTTGGGGGTGGGGCCAATGCCGGGGGCGGTCCCCTGCTGGATATTGCTAGAAACATAGAATTTGACGGCAAATAAGGACCGCTTGGACCACCCAGTCAGCCCATTTCCCTACCTGATGGATAAGCTGCAGATTGCTAGCTAGAATTTTTTCCTTGGGGTCCTGGCGCCTGCCAGCTTCAGTCCTTATGGTGTAACCTGCTGCAAGAGCTGTTCTTGAAGGTCTGTTGTTATGGTAAGTTCTTACGTAACTGTACTTTATACCACCCGTGTGGGTGGGAGGAGCCAGCTTTAAGACCTGCTGGCAAGAATCAAAGGGGAAAGAGACCTGCCAAGAAGTGTGGATGAACAACATATACCACTCCTAGAACTACAGTTACAGGTGAGTAACCTGTTTTTTTTGTTCATGTATTACTTAAAAATCTTACTTTAATAATCACAATCTCACTTCCTTATTGAAAGCCAATTACTGAGCAACCCGCCACAGCCCCACGTGCAAAACTGCATTTTAATTATGTAAAATAGAGGGGGGGGGGGGTGCAATGCTATAGATAGCATTACAATGCTATGGCAGCAGGGCCTTTAGATGCAAATTATACATTTATAGGTTATATTATTATACGTGTTAAGGGGGTATATACATGTAGTACAACCCCCTTAACATGTACAGTAACGCATAAAGTGTGCAAGTGGCATCTAAGGCTGCCACTGCCCCGATAGCATTATAATGCTATACATAGTTCTGCATTCCTATCCTTCTTTGTGTCATTAAAGTGCAGTTTTGTGAGCGGGGCTGCGGCAGGTGCTCAGTGGGTGGCTTTCAATAAGGAAGAGAGATCATAATTATAGTAACATGTCTAACTAATCCATGGACAAAACTATTTATTTATGTTCATTTAGGTCCTGGGGCAGGCAGCTTCTTGCCATAAGCTGGCTGCCTCTATGGTGTCAGCTGCTGTTTAAAGACTGCTCTTGGTATTGTGCACTGTGCTTACTGTAAGCTTTTGGAAATGTGTTGATTGCATAAAACAAGTAGGGAATCAGAACAGACTTGATAGACTCCAGTTTTTGTCTGTCATTCATTTCTTTATTGCTCCATGTAGTCAGTGGAAAGTTAAGGCATACGGGTGATTAACTCCCCAACTGAGGTAGTAGTGTTTGCTTTCAGTCACAACAGAACCCTAGGCACATGAGGATTCTGAAAACAGTGCTTACTTACTGTAGTCTTTGCTGAACCACTGAGGGGTTACCGACTGGTAGTGGTAAGGCTGAGTTGCACAAATCCTTTTTGCTACTCCTAAATGAGCTGCTGAGTTCTGATGTCCCACAGGACATCCCCATTTATTTATTTATTTATTTAATCATTCATTCTAGGATTATAAGTACCTTTGAGTCAAGGCTCTTTTATAAAGGTTCCACGTCAAAGGAGGTACAATACAGAGTAGACAAGATATTCAGTTACATAGGCAGGTAAACAGCATAACAGCAAGTACAAATATGTGGTCGTGTACATTCGGGTCATGTCCATTAACATACCCAAACTCAAGGCAGTGCTTTCAGGTGGGTGGGGTGGCCATACAGGCATCCTAGGTTTGCTAGAGCAGAGTGATCCTGTTCACCCAGATTTGCAGGCAAACCCTGACCTTGACGGTATGAAAAGTGAAGATAAGGATGTAGAGGGGCATGAGCAAAATCCTGACCTGACAGCACCAGAACCATCAGATGAAGAAGAAGATCCCTCAGAGGAGGATTGGGAGTGGATTGAACATAAGAAGATTCTGATCCCACCCTTGTTTGATATGTAGTCATTGTCTTATAATGTACCTGGTGTTTCTCTTGGGGATGGAGATCGCTGACCTGGTGGTGGAACCTGAGGGTCTGATGGCGGTGCTGGACCTATCGACCAGGCCACCGGAATGCTTAGTTCCAGGGGACCTGGTATTTTACTATAATGGTGCAGTATTGAGGGCCTTGGATTCTACAGCTCCTGTCCGAGTTTGCCCTCTCTCTCTTTGCCCTCAGTCCCCCTGGTTCGATGGGACCTAGAGGGAGTTGAAGAAAGTAGGGCGAAGTTTGGAACATCATTGGCTGAAATCTGGCCTGGAGGAGGACAGACTTAGATTGATGACCCACTACTTGGATTATCAAGCAGCATTTTCCCGTAAGAAGGCAGAGTTCCTGTCCAGGGAGATTGCTACAGCAAGGAATCGACCAGCTCAGCTCTTCCAGCCTGTCTCCAAGGTCAGAGAGCCTTTTCACAATTGAAGTGTGATGAGTTTGCTCAATTCTTTGCAGATAAGGTGTCCTCTATCAGGTCGGAGATCTGCTTGACCCGTTCCGACAAGTATGGCAGAGGTCGGTGCGAGGGACAAGCACCCAGTCTGTCTGGATGAATTTCGACCAGCCAGCGATCACAGATATCGTGAAGATTGTTCAGGGTATGCGGCTGATTTGCTGTAGTTTGGATCCTGGTCCAAACCGCCTCCTTGTGGGGTGTGTGGATGCCATTGGGCTGATTCTTGCTGAGATAGTCTGGTGTTCATTGGACAAGGGTGTTTTTCCAAGTCCCTTGAAGGAGGCAGTGGTGACACCCCTTTTGAAGAAATCTTCCTCTGACCCAGACTGTCTTGTGAACTACAGACCTGTCTCTAACCTGCCCTTTTTGGGCAAGGTTATCGAGAAGGTAATCGCATTCCAGCTCGAGAACTTTCTTACCACCCACGAAATCTATGATCCTCTCCAGTCCAGTTTCAGGAAGAGGCATAGTACCAAGACGACTCTGGTTCAGGTACTAAATGATCTCCTGATAGCGAGGGATCAGAGGAGCCGTTCGATCTTGGTCCTCCTTGATCTCTCTGCAGCGTTTGGCACCGTGGATCATGGGGTGCTGCTGGAATGCCTACGGCTACTCTGTGGACTGTCAGGGACAGTAATTAGGTGGTTCCATTCCTTCCTCATAGACAGGACGCAGAGGATAGTGTCGGGGATTTTTTCTTTGGCCCCCTTCCACCTGCCTTGTGGGGTGCTGCAGGGTTCCGTGCTGTCCCCCATGTTGTTCGAGGTGTATATGCTGCCATTAGGAGACACTATAAGGCTGTACGGGCTGAGTTTTCACTGCTATGCAGATGATACTCAGCTGTACCTGTCCTTTGTACCTGAACAAATGGACGCTGTCTCGGCCTTTAACTGTTGCCTTGCTGAGATTCAGGACTGGATGAGTGCTAACTGGTCGAGATTGAATCCTGATAAGACCGAGGTCTTGGTGGTGGACCCAGGTCATCGGGTAGAGGGGTGGACTCCTGGTCAGCCAACTGACATTGTGCTAGGGGGCAGCCAGTTGAGATCCTTTGAACAGGTGTAGAATCTGGGTCTTGTGCTTAATGGTGAGCTGACCCTAAAACCTCAGGTGTCAACAGTCGTCAAGTCCTCTTTTTACCATCTGAGGAACATCGCCCAGATAAAGCACCTGGTTCCGCCTGATGACCTTCCTACGTTGGTCCATGTCTTTGTGTCTTCCCACCTTGACTGCTGCAGTGCCTATACCTAGGGCTACCGGGGGTAGGTGTCCATCACCTGTAGCTGGTGCAGAATGCTGCAGCCAGGTTGTTGACTGGTTTGTCGAGATCTAGCCATATCACACCTGTGCTTCGCAAACTGCACTGGCTGCCTGTGCGATGGAGGATCATCTTCAAGGTCACATTGTTGACCTATAAGGCCCTACACAGACAGGGACTGGGCTACTTGCAAGACCTCCTTCAGCCCTGTTGCCCCCTCTGCCCACTCCGCTCCGCCGACGAGGGATTGCTAGAAGTTCCCAGGGCCCGTCTTCAGACCTCAGGTGCTAGGGCTTTTCATTTGTGACCCCGACTCTGTGGAATGCTCTACCTTGTCAGATTAGAGAGTGCCTGTCTACTGAGACCTTAAAGTCCTCTTTAAAGACATACTTATTTAGTCTTGCCTTTGGGAACAGTGTTTAGCGAGACCTGATATGCTGCCTTTTTTAAATTTTTATGTTCGGGGTGTGTACCTCCGGACTGGAGGATGGCTCATGTGGTGCCCCTCCACAAGAGTGGCCCCAAGGATGAACCGGGAAACTACAGACCAGTGAGCCTCACATCCATTGTGGGTAAGCTAATGGAGACTGTCCTGAAGGAGAGGCTGGTGGCCCTCCTAGAGGCCAAAGGACTACAGGACAGCAGACAGCATGGCTTCATACGTGGCAGATCCTGCCAAACCAACCTGGTTGAGTTCTATGACTGGGTAACTAGGCAACTGGACAAGGGCCATGCAGTGGCTGTCTTGTATCTGGACTTCAGTAAGGCATTCGACTCGGTGCCACATGGAAGGCTGGGAAGGAAGTTAGTAGGCACAGAGGCGGGTGCAAAGCTGGTGAGATGGGTAGGAAACTGGCTGCAGGGAAGGCAGCAGAGGGTGGTGGTGGGTGGGGAGCTCTCACACCCAAGGGCAGTGACGAGCGGTGTCCCACAGGGCTCGGTGTTGGGACCAGTGTTGTTTGGGATATTCATTGCAGACATATCATGGGACATCAAGAGCAAGATCAGTCTGTTTGCTGATGATACCAAGGTTGGCGCGGTGGTGGATGACCTAGGGGGATGGCAGGGGTTGCAGGATGATCTGGCAAAGCTTGAAACCTGGTCAGACACCTGGCAACTGGGCTTTAATGTCAAAAAGTGCAGGGTACTGCATTTTGGGATGAAGAACCCAAGAAGGACTTACCAGCTAGGGGGAGTGCAGCTAGCCCAGACAGAGGAGGAGAAGGATTTGGGTGTGCTCATTACAGGGTCAATGAACGGCTCGGCACAATGTAGGAAGGCGGCTGCAGGGGCCAACAAAATGCTGGGTTGTATTGCAGGGGGTATATCCTCGGGAAGGGAGGAGGTGGTTCTGCCACTGTGTAGGTCATTGGTTAGACCACACCTGGAGTACTGCGTGCAGTACTGGCGACCGTATCTGAAGAGGGACGTTAGGTTGCTGGAGGGGGTGCAGCGCAGGGCGACAAAGATGAACAAGGGTCTGGGGGACTTATCATACGAGAGGAGGTTGAAGGAGTTGAGCATGTACTCACTGGAGGAGAGGAGAGACAGGGGTGACGTGATTGAAACCTTTAGGTACATGAAAGGAATGAACAAGACGGGTACAGAGGGGCTGTTCAAAGTAAGGGAGGGAGGGCCACCAGGGCCATGATATGAGACTGGGCGAGGCGTTCAGGAGGGAGATGAGGAGACACTTTTTACAGAGAGGGTGGTGGCTGGGTGGAATCGTTACCTGCAGAAGTGGTATGCAGTAGAACAGTGGACTGCTTCAAGCGAGGATGGGACAGGACAAGGGGGAGGGTTAATGAAGGGGAAGGGTGGAAGGGGGGGCAGCTGCAGAATAAGGGGTGCTAGCTGCACATTCAAGCAGACTTGATAGACCTCTAGGCCTTTATCTGCTGGCAAATTTCGTATGTTCGTATGTTTTATCTGATTGATTATTTATGTTTTTAAGTTGTTATGCGCTTTGATATTTGAAAAGCTCGTTATAAATAAAGATTGACTTGACTTGAAGCATGTCTGACTTTACAGCTGAAGGAGGTTCAGGACCTGGAGATTTTGGACATGAATTTTATCCTGTGCAGCTCAGCATCTGCTCCAGAGTGTTTTCCAAACTTTCTTCACTGTGACCAGATTATCGAACAGAAGTGGGCAGTGTGGATAAGCGGAAGCAGCCTCCTAGGCTAAGAGTGAGATACTGCCCATTCCTGGAGGTGAGCTCCAACAAGTGGGAGGTTCTTTCAGTGGCAGACAGGTTGTTGGTAATCCTGTCAAGCATACAACTGTACCTTTTTAACCCTCAGCGGCCCTCTCTGACACTGATGACGAGAGTGGATGCTTTATGCAGATGGTTATTTGCCTCAAGCAAAGTAAATCTTTAAACAGTGTATCTTTCCTTCATTGTTTCCAGAGCGTTAAACTGATCGGTTACTGGTTTGGGCTGCTTCATCCTTCCAGAGTCAGAGGGGACAAACATTTTACAGCTTATGTCCATGGCTTCCATCTTCCCAGGGGATGCAGCAGTGGGCAGTTTGAGGATCTCAGCCTGATCCGCTTATATTCTAGTGGCTATACGGGGCGTGTGGCTTCTTCATTAGATTGCAAACCAGGCATCCAAGGTGAGGCTGTTTAACATGGCCTTTGTTGAAGAGTTGTTATTAATGTCTCAGCTGGACGGCATTATGAAAGACATCCTGGACAAGAAAGGACCACTACCATTGTTCATACAACAGAAGGCAAACCAAACTATCCTCGGCAGAGGGTGGGTTTGGCCAACAGCATGAGGCCAGAGGCAGTTTTCAGCACTTTGTGAATTCATGAACCAGAGGTATAGGAGATCCTATTCCAGCTTCAAGGGTAACAGCAACAGAGGGTCCTTCACCTGCAGAGGTATGGAGGTACGGGAAGAAAAGGAGGTGCCTTGCAGAGAAGGTATGCGGAAGACTCAACGTTTTTACCAATGATGGGCCCAACTAACATTAGATGTGTGGGTGTTGGAGATTCTGGCTATGGGTTGTGCCACAGAGTTCACTCTGGTACCCACAAGAGGTCATTTCCTACAGTCTGTGGTACCCCTAAACCAAGTGAGAGGCAGACAGTGAGTCAGGCCTTAGATCACCTGAAACAGGTAGAAGTAGTTGTTCCAGTTCCCCTGAAAGAGGAGGGCCCAGGATTCTACTTGATTTATTTAGTAGTTCTTGAGATGTCAGGAGGGTTCTGGCTGATTCTGAACCTGAAACATTTAAACAGTTTTGCTTGCCACATAACATTCAAGATGGACTTCTTGCAGGCCATCATTGGCGCAGTCCAACCAGGGAATTATTTGGCGTCCACAGATCTAAAGGATGCCTATCTCTACATTCCAGTCCATTAGTCACACCAGATGTTCCTGAGGTTCACAGTTCAAGGACAGCATTTCCAGTACCAGGTGCTCCCCTCTGGCTTGGTGCCAGTGCCCAGGGTATTTTCGAAGATACTGACTGTGCTGGTGGCACAACTGAGACAGAAGAGGCATCTCGTGTACCCCTTCCTGGACAGTTTGCTCATCCAAGCTGTGAAGGCATGACTGTCAGAGAGGACGGTGACAAGGATGTTGGATGTTCCGGATCATTTAGGTCATCAGTCAACAAAAAAAGCTCCTTGATAGCATCTTGGAGGTTGGAGCACCAGTGGGTGGTGTTCAAGATGGGCAGAATGATGGTGTTCCTTTCCTCATCCAGAAAGGAGACCTTGATACAGGAAATTCAGTGGCTGGGATCCAAATCAATAGTCACTTCTCCCAGGCTTCTTCAGATTTTAGGGCTAATAACTGCAGTAACAGAGCTACTGCTATGAGTACAGTTTCATATGCAGCCTCTTCAGAATAGGATGCTGGAAGGTACAGTACCTCGCCACAACAGGCAGTGATTCCGCTATCACGATTGGTGATTCAGACTCTTGCATTGTGGGAGAATCCTGACATTCTGACAACCAGTGCCAGCCTGTGGGGCTGGGGAGTGGTCATGGACCAAGTCCCAGTTCAGGAGGTCTGTAGCCCACTGGGTAGCAGCAGCTCCAGATAAACGCATTAGAAATGAGAGTTGTGCATCTCACTGTGCTTCACTTTCAGAGCTGAGTGTAATTCAGGGCCGTAAAGGTAAGGTCAGAGAATGCTGTCACTGTGGCATACATAAACAATCAAGGGGGCTCAAGAAGCTAAAGTATGATAGCAGAAGCGACTGAAGTTTTGCAGTGGGACGAGACAAACCTTCTGGCTCTCTCTGTAGTTCACCTGGCAGGGGAAATGAATGTACAAGCCAATTGGCTAAGCCGAGATAGAGTTCATCCAATGTTCAATCTCCTGTGCAAAAGGTTTGGCCTACCTTAGATCAACCTTTTTTGCATCAAAGGAAAATGCTCGGGTACCGAGATTCTTCAGTCAGTACCGGTACTCTCAGGCAGAGGTGGTGGATGCCTTGTTCCACAGAGCTTACTTGTTTCTCCCGCTCCTGCTAATACCCAAGGTAATTCAAAAGATAAGGCAGTCAAGAGGAAGCTCCCAATAGCTCCAAAGTGGCCAAGAAGTCCGTGGTTCTCTGACCCAGTGAACCTAGCCCAGCAGGCTGCATTTAGACTCCTGCTTCTCAGGGATCTTCTCAGCCATGGTTCTAGTCTACATTCAGACCCAGAGGCAATGCAGTTGGCAGCCTGGGTCCTGAAAGGATGAGACTGTTAAAACAGGGTTTCTCCAAGAAAGTGTTAGATACCCTAATGGCCTCCAGGAGAATCTCCACATCAGTAGCTCATGACCAAGTGTGGAATACCTTCTCTGGATGGGCCAGAGAGAGAGAGGGGGGGGGGTATCAGGCCATCAAAGACTACACTACCACAGATAGTAAATGTTTTTGTAGGCGGGGTAGACAAGGGTATAGCACTGAGCACTCTATTGGGGCAGGTGTCCGCTCCTGGGGCAGTGCTGGGAACAACCTCGGGCTTGTCCCTGGGAACCAACTTGGATGTTATCTGTTTCCTCAGGGTGGTATGCAGAAGTTGGCCATCATTTCTTTCTCTGGTGCCACCATGGGATCTGAACTTGGTGTTGCACACCCTGTCTATTGCACCTTTCAAACCACTTTCATCGGTGCCTTTGGACATTTTGTCTGACAAGGTGTGCTTCTTGATTGCTATGTGTTCAGCAAGGACTGGTAAACGTCATGTGCTTTCCCATAAGGAACCATACCTTATAGTGTCTAAGGAGAAGGTAGTGTTGAGGGCAGTTCTGTCCTTTGTACCTATGGTTCCTACAGCATCCCATGTCAATCAGGAAGTTTTATCTACTGTCTTTCTGCCCCAAGACAGTGAATCGAAAAGAAAAAGAATTTCACAAGCTGGATTTTCGCAAGGCACTTAAGACAAATCTAGAGTATAAAGGACTTTATAAAGTCTGAGAGTTTGTTCATTCTATCTGGAGACCAAAAAAGGGTCAAAAGGCTTCTAAGACCACCTTAACCAGGATGGTAAAGGCTTGCATAGCCAAAGCGTATGCAGCCGAGCACAAAATAAATCCCTGCTCTGATCAGGGCTCACTGTACCAGGGCTGTTGCTACATCCTGAGCAGAGAGAGGAGAGGCCACTGTTTTGGAATTATGCAAAGAAGCAATGCAGTCCTCTATTCACACATTCACCAAGCACTACAGAATGAATGTCCAGAACTCTGCTGATGTCGCCTTCTGGCGCAGTGTTACAGGCTGTGGCTAGCAAATGAGTCTTATGCTTAGTCCGTGCAGGTTTTATATAGGACAGTATTCTCACCCACTCAGTTTTGGAATGGGTACTGCTTATTAGAACCTATATATAGTAACTCCCCATTGACAATGTGGAGTGATACAGAAAGGAGAACTTCCTTTATACTTACACTAATTTCCTTTACTGTTGGCTTCAAATTTCCTGGACAGCGGGTGGGGGATGTACCCCCTCATTGGCGCCTGGACCGACCTCCCGGCATCCCCCCAGGCTGCCCGGACTGGGTGACCCATGGCTTCCCCCCAATGGCAGGGCTCCCCAAGGGGAGAGACCGAGATACACCAGAGGCCTTAGCAGAGGCTTACACCTGGGGCAGCATTCGGGAGGCAGTCCAGGGGCTTCACAGTGCTGCTTTGCCCAGTGGTTTTCTCCTTAGGTTCCTCCCAGGAGGCATGGATGTGCAGTGATGTCAGGGCAGGTCGGGCGTGCTTCCGCACCCAACCCACAGACGTCCGCTGCTGCCTTTGCTCACTTCCTGGTGGTCCTGGCTGTTGCACACCATCTTCACTGAGTGTCATTGGCATGCTGGGAAACCACAACCCTCCCTGCAGAGGAGGAGAGCTGTCAGTGGCACACTCATCCTACCTCCCCCAAGTCCACCCTCTGACACACCATGCTTGCTTCTGAACACGGGGCGTCAGCGCCACAGGCAGTAGCGCTACCTGTGCACCGGCGGGCCTGCCTGTTAGCTCCAGCTTTGTCAGTGAGGGCTCTTTGGGGAGCCTCTGGATCCTGTTAGAGAATATTGCCCGTTTTATCCAAGGAATTTGTATTTCATCAAAGAAAAATTGTGATTACAGCTGGATATCAGGAATGGTCTGCTATCCACAGACATAACTATTTTATTGGATTTTCCAAGTCCACAGGTTAACCGGTTATGATTTTTGAATATTGTTTGGTGCTTCACCGTTCCAGGTTAATGCTTGACTTGTTCTCGTCAGTGATAGCCAGCGCTGATTTGTGTCTAAACTTCATGTTGAAAGCATCGTTAGTGAGTCAGCAAGGTCAGAGGATCAGTGGCCTGATGCTCAAGAAACATGATGGAAGAGTCATTCTGCAAGACTGCTTCAAACAGCTCTTAAAATTAGGTATTTTATTCATTGGTCTTTATAAGTGATGTTTTTTTGGTTGCGGAGTGAATTGGTTGACCCAGGCGACATGGAGATTGGTAGTCACCTAGGCATTTATAGGTACTACATGGACAAAGGTGACTGAGTAACTGCTGCTTACGGAATCCTCATGTGTCCAGGGTTTTATGTTAATTGACAGCTTTGGGCTGTACCGATACCCCAGTGAGGGAAGCTCATTGCCCATATGTGTTAACCCCCGGTCAACATGTTGGAGCTGACTGAAAAGAAAATTATGGCAAGTATGAGGGAATTTCTCCTATACTGTATATATGTAGCTGAATAGCTTCCCTTCTCATTCTCCCCTCCACTGCCTGTGTTAATAGTGTGCATGGTTTGGTAAATGAGGTGAACTCACTAGGAGCTGGAGTCACAATGCCATGCATGTGGTATCATAGTCATTTTCAGAGCAACAAAATGTGGTGTCACAAGCAAGGGGTTGTTGACTTCAGCTCCCGAATACACCTTTGTTTGTAAACTGTCAAGGATAAAGATCTGATTTGCATGCAGGTATCTCGAGTAATATAGAAAGGAAGGGTTTCAAATTCAGATATTTAGGAAATATGCAGATTTTTTTTTTTTTTTGTGCCACTGACTGGAGCCCTTTTGTTGTTATTAATGGATTTGGCATTTAACATTTTAGAGCAAAACGAGAGCAGGAATTGTGTCTCTTGGAAAGGAGAAAAGAAGAGGAGGAGCTTAAACAACAGTTACAACTTCGGAGACAACGGGCAATGAGAGAATTTCGACAGCGTCAACTGCTATTGCTGGAAATAGTCCCGGCTGGTAGGAAGTGTAAAATTATTAATTTAATAAAAAGTATGTATCTATGTAACAACATAAACTCTGCAACATTAAGCGCTGCAAAGGGTTTTCTTTGTTGTTTTTTTGCAGTTAATTTCTTTATTGATAAAATTTTCCATTAAAGGTACAGAGCACCATAAACATCAACAAACCAACAGAGTCTGATCGGTGTGTACCTAACATACAAAGGAGGTGTAAGGAATTACCAGTCCTTGTTGAAGCACTGAAAAAACAGGTTGCATTGTGACAGATAATTTAGTGGAACAATGGGTGGGCTTTTTCCAAAAATGGAAGGAGGTATACACTTTCTGGAGAGGACTGGGAAGAGCAGATCAAGGTTGGGGGGAGTTGGGGAAGCTCAAGGCAGACGGAGCAAATCTTTGCTGTCTGGCACAGAAAAACGGATCCACCTTGCAAAGTGGTAAATCAGTATAAGTGCCAGGGTTTTCTTTGTTTTAGCATGAATCAGTACAGCAGTTAAATCTCTTTTTTTTTTAGGAAGGGATACGTTATCATTTGATTGGTTGGTTAGTTTATTTTATTCTGTTTTGAAACATTTTACCAGGAAAGACAGACTGATCTGGGAACATCTTGTTTCCAGATGGGTCCTAGGTGGAGGGGAGGGGAGAACAGTAACAATGCAATAAGGTGCAATAGGTTAAATAAAATGAAAGAGATCTACTAAGTTATAAAAATATAGATTTGCACCACATACAGTGGTGCCTTACCCCAGTGAGAATCATTTGGTGCAGATGGTGCCAGAAAGAACACGGCAGTATTCTTGTAAAACTGCTTATAAAATTGCAGCCACCTGGTCTTGCTGACCTCCCGATATATAGCATGGCCCACACTCCACCCCCGCACACAGCCATGTTACGATGTAAGGCCAGGGAGAGCACAAGGACACGCTCCATTATAGCCTATGGGGGGGCTACTTTCCAGTCAATTTTATATATTGTAATGGTCAACTGGTGATCAGTCAAGCGCACCGATCGACTAACAAGGCTCTTGTTCTACCACTTCTTTGGCAGGGACAGTGGCTATGCGCTCTGGACATGCAGGAGGCCTACCTGCATATCCCCATATACCCCTCCCACCGCAGATTCCTTCGTTTTTGCTTTCGGGGGACCACTACCAATTCAAGGCCCCCCCCCCATTTGGTCTTTCCTCAGCCCCCCCAAGTATTTACCAAATGCCTGCCTGTGGTAGCGGCCCACCTACGTACCCAGGGAGTTCAGGTATTCCCATACCTGGACGATTGGTTCCTGGCGGCCCCATTCAGGGAGGAACTCATGCACTCCCTTTTCCTTACCCTGCAGGTTTTCACCAGCCTGGGTATCACCATCAACCAAGCCAAGTCCCATTTGGTCCCTTGCCAACACGTCCAATTTATAGGGACGATTCTGGACACGACCATCGGCAAAGCCTTTTTGCCGCCGGACAGGGTAGACACTCTTCAGACTCAGGCCCGTCTTCTGTCCAGTCGCAGGAAGGTCGGAGCCAGGTCAGTCCTTCGCCTCCTCAGGCTAATGGCGGCTGCCATTCCAACAGTCCCACTCGCTCGGCTCCAGATGAGGATCCCTCAATGAACGCTCCGGTCGCAGTGGGACCAGACCATGGACAATCTAGACCAAGAGGTACTGGTTTCTGATCCCATAATCGAGGACTTGCAATGGTGGATGGTTCAGGAGAACCTATGCCTGGGAGTTCACTTCAGCATCAAACTGCCTCTCCCAGACGTTGATGACAGATGCATCAGGAGAAGGCTGGGGTGCCCATCTAGGGTCTCACAAGACTCAGGGCAGCTGGTCCAAGTTTGAACAAAATCTGCACATAAATGTGCTCGAACTGAGAGCAGTCCTTTATTCCCTTCAGGCTCTACACTCACTTATCCCCCCTGGTCATCTCCTCATACAATCAAGCAACATATGTGTAGTCGGGTATCTCAACAAGCAGGGAGGAACATGTTCCTACCCTCTGTGCCGGGAAGCGATGAGAGTCTGGCTTTGGGCAACCCAGCATCACCTTCACTTGACTGTGGTTCATGTTCCGGGAGTGGAAGACACACTGGCGGACCAACTCAGTCAGTTCTCAGCCAGGTCCCATGAATGGGAGTTGGATCAAGAAGTCATAAATGACATCTTTCAGCGATGGGGTATACCTCGGATAGACCTCTTCGCTTCTCCCCAAAACGCAGAACTTCCCGCCTTCTGCTCAGTCGCTCCAGGGCGAGACATTTTTTAGTGGGACACTCTGTCTCTCACTTGAAGGGACAGATTTGTTTATGCCTTCCCTCCCATTCCCTTAATTCCGAGGGTCCTGAACAAACTCAGATCGGAGGGCGCTCGAATGATTCTCATTGCTCCTTTCTAGCCCAGGCAAGTTTGGTTCTCTCTTCTGCAACAGTTTTCAGAGGAACCTAAACTTCCTCTTCCTCTGCTGCAGCAGTTGTTGACCCAGGATCAGGGGACCCTTGTTTATCCAGGTCTCAGATCCCTTCATTTACATGCGTGGCTCCTGCAGACATGGCAAAAGCCTGCTCCGGAGTTTCTCCGCTCGTAGCGGACATCTTGGTAGAGGCCAGAAAGCCTTCCACCAGGTCCACCTACGCAGTTAAGTGGAAACGATTTTTTATTTGGGCTAGCTCTAAAGACTTCAAACCTTTCTCATGCCCAGCCAATAAAGTCCTGGACTACATGCGTCACCTCTTCGATCTGGATCTCAGCCATTCCTCATTGAAGGTCCACATGGCCACTATCTCAGCCTACCATATTCCCTTCGGGGACAGGACTTTTGCTCAGTTGGAAGTCTCCAAGACCTTCCTCAGAGGGGGTTCTCCATTTGAGACCCCCCATCCTCTTTCCTGCCCCTCCATGGGACTTGAATTTCATGCTGGAGAAGCTTACCCTGCTTCCCTTCGAGCAGGCAGCTACAGCAGATTTAAAGTTCCTTTCTTGGAAGACACTCTTCCTAGTGGCCATTACCTCTGCTCAGTGCATTTCTGAGCTTCAGGCCTTGATGTGCAGAATCCCATACTTGATTTTCCACAAGGAACATGTGGCTGTACTCACCAACCCTAAGTTTCTCCCTATGGTGGTGGCTGAATCTACGCTGAATCAATCCATTGAGCTACCCGCTTTCTTTACGCAACACTCCAATCAAGGGGAGTACCTCTTGCATACTTTGAATGTTCACAGAATCCTGAGATACTACACCACTAGGACTAAGGATATCAGGAAAACTGATCAGCTTTTTGTCTCTTTTGCTCACAAAAGGGAAGGCAATGCTGTTTCTAGGCAATGTATATTAAAATGGTTGGCTCATTGTATCACGTTCTGTTACGACAAGTGCAACAAGACCCTGCTGGGTCAAGTCAGAGGTCACTCCACCAGAGGAGTAGCTGCCTCTGCGGCTTGTTTTCAAGAATGTGTTCGCGGCAGACATCTGTGCAGCCGCAACTTGGACTTTTGTCCATACCTTTACAAAACATTATAGTTTGGACATTGCCTCTCGCCATAGAGCAGGCTTCGGGTTGGCTGTGCTACAAGGTCTCCTTTCATGAAACCCATTCAGCCTGAGGTTACATGCTATGGATATCAGTCCTCCTCCCGAGAGCTTTTCCTTGTTCTAGACTGCTTGGGACTCAGTCCTATATGTGAATACCTACTGCAGGAGCCCTCTCGAAGTAAGATAGTATAGTTACGTAAGAACTTACCGTAACAATAGATTTTTGAGAGAGGCTCTTGCAGTAGGTATTGTCTTCCCACCCTCCATCCCTCTAAGCTTTTTTTTTGGCCTCATTTCAGTGGGGGGAAATATTCTCTTCTCTTTCATCTTGCCTCTTCTGGCCCGTGGTGGAAATGAACTGGAAGGCGGGTGTGGGGGACCGCCGGTTTATACTGACATCATATGATGCCGGTCACCTGACGTGGGGGCAGTCCCCTGCCAGAGACTACTAGCTAGAAATTTTTCCATGGGGTCCTGACGCCTGGCAGGTCAGACCTATATGTGAGTACCTACTGCAAGAGCCTGTCTTGAAGATCTACTGTTACAGTAAGTTCTTACGTAACTGTACTTTATAAATAATTAATTGCGGTTTTGAGAAGGAAAGATGTTTAGGCAGAAGAGTTTTTGGTAAGAGTCTGTGTTGGAATTACATTTCAAGAGATCTTAATTTGACAGGGCTCTTGCAGTAGGTACTAACATATAAGACTAAGCCGGCAAGTGCTAGGACCATACGGAAACCTTTAGCTAGCAGTGTCTGGTGGGGGATCGCCCACCCAGTGTCATGTGACGACGTCAGCGTGGCACTATGTAGTGAGCAGTCCCCACACCCGCTTCCAGTTCTTTCCCATTGCTTCTGTCAATGCCATTTTGGATGAGTATTCGACCAATACTGGATCTCAACAGTCTAAACCTCTTTGCAGAGTACAAGAGGTCCCGCATGCTATCCCTGCCGGGTCTTCTTCCCTTACAACATCAGAGACATTGGCTCTGTGCTCTGGATATGCAGGATGCTTACCCGCATATCACCATTTTCCCATCTCATCACCGCTTTCTCAGATTCGCTTTTTAAGGAGAACATTTCAAGTTCAAAGTTCTCCCTTTTGGTCTTTCATCAGCACCCAGAGTGTTCAAGAAGTACCCAGAGGTAGCACAGACAGTGTATTCATGTGTTTCCATGCCTCAACAACTGGCTCCTTTCAGCTCCATCGAGAGACAGCCAAATTGGATCCCTATCCAGTACCCCGGACCTTTTCAAGCAGGTGGGCATGTCGGTCAACAATCACAAATCCCACCTTATCCCATCACAATGCCTACAGTTTATTGGGGCAGCGTTGGATACAGTCAAGGGGAGAACCTTCCTCCCACAAGACAGAACATAGACTTTCCATCGACAAGCACATCTGGTAGCTTCCCAGAGTCGGACCTCCGCAAGGTCGATCCTTCGCCTGCTAGATCTCATGGCAGCTGCCATTCCGACTGTACATCTGGCCAGGCTCCATATGCAGGTCATGCAGTGGACTCTCAGTGGGATCTGTGATGAGACGACTTGAGTCACATGATCCTGGTCTCCAACCCGATGGCTTGGAACCTCTTGTGTTGGCAGAACCTGGACAACCTTCGAAAAGGTGTCCCTTCCCAGACCCTAATGACAGATGCCTCAGGACTGGGATGGGGAGCCCATTTGGGAACCCACAAGACCCAAGGTTCTTGGGCTCAGAGCAAAAGTTCGTTCCATATCGGTGTACTAGAGATGAGAGCTGTGCTGCATGCCTTTCAGGCATTCCAGCACCTCATCCAGCCGGGATCGCTCATGGTCCAGACAGACATGCGTGTCATCTGGTACATAAACAAACATGGGGGCACTCACTCTTACCCACTCTGTCGCGAAACGATGAGAGTATGGTACTGGTCAGTGCAACACAATCTCCACCTCACAGCAGTGCACGTCCCCGGCATTCAGAATGTCCTGATGGACACACTAGGCCACACTCAAGTCAGAGCCCATGAGTGGGAGCTGAGACAGTCTGTGGTAGACAAAATATTCACCTGTTGGAGTCAACCAGACCTCGATCTGTTCATATGCCCATCCACTGCAAAACTACCAACTTTCTGCTCGCTCACACCAGGGTGAGGTGTTTTCTGGTGAGACGCACTGTCTCTGTGTTGGACAGGGAGAGTCATGTACGTCTTCCCTCCCTTTCCATTACTACAAAGAGTATTACCGAAACTACAGGTGGAGGGAGCACATATGATCCTGATTGCTCCCTACTGGCCTCGTCAGATTTGCTTTTCTCTGCTTCAGCAACTGTCAGTGGAACCCCCAGTTCCCCTACCCATCTGTCAGGACCTTCTGACTCAGGAACAGATCACCTTGGTCGATCCAGTCCTTCAGTCGCTTCACCTGCATGTGTGGCACCTACTGACATAGCCGACGCTCACTTTGGAGTATCCTCTAGGGTGGCACAGGTACTAGTGGAGGCCAGAAAGCTGTCCACTAGATTCATTTATGCAATGAAATGGAAGAGAGTTTCCATATGGGCCACGTCCGAGGAGTGAGACCCCTTCTGCCCAGTTCTGCAGGTCTTCGAGTATCTGCTGCACCTCTCTGACCTCGTACTTAGTTGCTCAATCCCGAAGGTCCACTTTTCTGCCTATCACATTCCAGTGGATGGCAAAACCCTGGGTCAGTTGGAAGTATCCAAGACATTCCTAAAAGGGATTATTCATTTGAAACCCCCAGTCAGGAGCCCTGCTCCTCTCTGGGACCAGAAATTCATTTTGGAAAAACTCACGTTGTCTCCATTTGAACCAGCTGCGAGTTGTGACATGCGCTACCTTTCATGGAAAGCACTCTTTTTAGTTGCCATTACTTCGGCTCGAAGGATTTCCAGACTCCATGCCCTGATGTGTAAGGAGCCCTATTTGATTTTTCACGGAGACCAGGTGGCTCTGCATAGAAATCCTAAGTTCTTACCCAAGGTAGTTTGAGTCCACCTTGAATCAGACTATTCAGTTGCCAGTGTACTACCCTGAGCATTCCAATCGGGGTGAAGCATTTCTACATACCCTTGATGTACATAGACTCCTTCGTTACTACACTAACAGGACGAAGCCAGTCCATAAAACTGATCAGTTATTTGTTTCCTTTGCCCCCAAAAAAGAGGGCTCTGCAGTTTCAAAACAGAGTTTGTCCAAATGGTTGTCAAACTGCATTGCCCTTTGTTATCAGAAGTATAAAAAAAAAAAACACTTCCAGGGGAAGTTAAAGGGCATTCAGCCAGGGGCATGGCTGCCTCTACTGCTTGTTTCAGGAATGTCTCTGCCGCAGATATATGTGCTGCTGCAAATTGTAGTTCTGTCCATACCTTCACTAAACATTACAGTTTGGACATTGCTTTTTGGCACAGTGCTGGCTTTGGCCTAGCTTTTCTTCAGAGACTCTTGTCCTAAAATCATTTCCTGCAGACTTGTTCCTACCTCCCATGTCTCAGACTTGTCTTATTTTGACTGCTTGGGACTTAGTCCTGTCTGTTAGTACCTACTGCAAGAGCCCTCTCAAAGTAAGATAGTACAGTTATGTAAGAACTTACTGTAACAGTAGATCTTCGAGAGAGACTCTTGCAGTAGGTACTGCTTTCCCTCCCAACTTCCCCCTGGGTTTCTTCTATTACTTCTCCTTTTCATAGCGTTATAGCTCCAGGAGCCCATTCCTGATACTGTATGCAGTTTACCCAGCAACCTCTTTTGTGAATCTTCAACAGTAAAAATACTGTGGAGACAAGTGTGTTACTGGACCGAACCCACAGAGGGCATGCTCTTAAGGGTCTGATAAAAATTTTGTCTGTGTGAAACATGGGAAAATTCCCCAAAGAATTTCACATTTTTGGCTGGGTAAAATTCAATAAAAATGGCCCCAATTGTGCATTTAACCTTTGTTTTTATATTGTTGTTTTTGCAGAGGTGAAATCCAAGCTGACAGTTTGCAGCCTTGCAAAACTAGACATAAATTGACTGACCAAGTAGTAATATGAAACTTGGGGATTCCATAAAATGTGCAAGTTTTGAATGTTCTATTGAAATTTTGTGGCAGTTCTTCTAAATCTTGTCAACAGTTTCACGTGAGGACAGCCTACCAAGGGAAGCAGTGTATATGAAGCTAGTACAGTCCTTCAGGGTAGGCCTGAACAAATTTATGATTACCATGGGAGTCACAGGGTACCCTGGGTAGTAGTGTAGATAGGTAATCTGTATAAGTTAATATGTTTGCATAGCATACTTATTCATCCCTACTTGTAAAGTTGGTGGGGAAGGGGGGATTACACGATGGATTTGTGACAGGGTTGGATAAGACCCTGTACCATTTGTTATGCAAAGAGTTAAAAGTAAGGATCTATTCTGACCTCTCCTTGTCTGTCTCTTGCCTGTCTGATTGTGCAGTCAAATTTTCCTTGTGGCACCTAGGACTTGACCACTCCGATGGTCCCACAATTTCCCTGTTTTCTCCCTTCCTTCACTTGCTGTTTCTGTTCTTTCTTTCTTTCTTCCCTTAATTCTCTGTGGCTAAAAAGTGTGTGTGAAACTGGTATCCCTTGGTTTGCAAATGTATATAATTGTATTATTGAAATGTTTTCAGAAAGTGTTTTGGGTTTATTTGGAATACAGGGGGTTAACCTTGATGTGCCTTTTTATCTCCTCAAGCTTGTTTGCAGAATAATCAGCAGGGAATCAGCCCTGGGACAGGATCTTTTAATTGGTTGCACCTGTTAAGGAGACTAATGTATTCTTCAGGCTGTTCACAGGAAGATCAATAGATAAAACTTACAAGAACAGGATGCAGAAGTTAAACTGCCAGGCAGAGACATCTCATATAAAGAGAGCAGTGTTTTGTTTAGAGAGAGAGAATGCTGGAGACTCTCAGATGAAGGACTGTGTTTTTTATTTGTACTGCCTTTGTGAAAAGCTATCCTGTACATCTTTATATTTTTAATTTATTATCAATAGTAATAAAACACTACTTACAAAGTGTGTAACTTCTCCTGGTCTGCCAGTGCTTCCTGGCCTATGCCTCTACGACGGACCTAAAGTCCCTTCTGACTTAAATAATTATGATACTTGTATTAAAAACATTTGCTGTAGCTGGCAAACCTGGTTAAGGAATGAGCCAAGTCTCTGGAGGTCCAGCAGAAGGGAAAGGGTTCAAGTGTCTCAGCAGTCACACAACCTCTCCCTAGGAGGGCTATTGCCTGTTCTGCTGTGTGAGGTCCTCCTGTGGTAGCACAGGCAGTGCTGCACACATGGACAGCTGTGGGAGGGTGAGTCATCTGGCTGTTTGCCTGCGTACACTCGTTCTGCATGCAGGAGTCTGTTCATGCCACTGACTTGGGAGGGAGGCACTGTAGTGCCCCTATATTAAGGTTGAAAAGGCAGTTTAATGTTAAACCCTGATGCATACACTTTGATAACGTGGCTGTCCATGGTCTGAATAGCCTATAATTTTGGCATATGCTGAGTCGCTGCCATGGTTGGTTCAGTAGTTTAAAAGTTCTAAAAGGTTAAAACCCTTAAAAATATGGAACCTGAGACATTTGTTTTGCTCACGGATAGCACAAAACTGGCTGAAAGTTGAAACCTGAAATTTTTAGGTTCTTTGGAGTTTGCCCTAGGATGATTCTTTGATAGGTGGTTTTACTAAAAAATGTGTAGTTTTTAAATTATTTAGGAAAAAAAAGTGCCATTTTTGGCACATAAACAGAATTTTTCCCAATGGTTCTGTTCATAACTGAATATCTGCAAAACTGACAGGCAGTACTGTACAGAGGTTTTATGAAAGGGGCCATCATTTCCTGACTCGAAACTGCTGGTTTGGGGCAATTTTGAGTTATGAAACTGACCCTCCCATTAAAAACAAACCAAGAAATGGTGCCCATCCAAATTAACTGTCGGTACCCAACCCTTACTTCTAGTATTCCCCCTCCCTCCTACCCAGTGTTCTTTCTTTCTTTCTTTCTTTTTTTTTTTTAAGTTTCATTCTTTTGGTCCCCCTTTAACTCAGATCCTCGCCGCCCCCATGCCCAGGCTTGCCCGCTGGGTAGGGCTGCCTGAGGGACTTCCCCCTCAACAGACACTGTAGGCAAAGCTCTGGCTTGGGCCACAAGCCCGGGCCCCGGCAGCGTGGGGACTATGAGTGGGTCGTCATGCGGGCGGTGCGTTTCAACTGCTTGATCCCTGGGCAGGGACGTACAGTGACATCTAGTGTCTGCCCTGTGCCTTCCCCCAAGCGTACTGCTGCCAGTTGCAGCGGTACCTCCTTAAGGGTCCAGGATGTGCGAACACTCTTCCCTCCCTCCCCCAGACAAGGAGAGCGGCCCCTAGGATGCTCGATCCTTCTCCCCTGGATGGCCCTCCAACTCCCAGGTCCGTTCCTGAACCCGGGTTGTCGGCGTCGCGAGCGGAAATACCAGTGCCGCACTGGCAGGCCAGCCCTGCCCAATCTTCTAAGACACAGATGGCTGTTGCCCAGCCCTGTTGATGGTATTCTCCCTCCCACTTGATCTTGATGGTGCCCAACACTAGTGCCAGTATCCCCCTTCTTCCCTGATCTTAAAATTCCCTGAGTGGGGATACTAACCACTGCAGGCTACACCTATGGAACTACAACCACCAGGTGCCAGCACCACACAGAAACTTTTCTAGCTAGTAGTCTACCAAGGGGTCGCCCACTCCGATGTCACACACTGACGTTGCCGTCTCCTGTAAAAGTGGGCGGCCCTTGTGCCCTTCTCAGTTCTTTTCCCACCATTGACCATTGCACGTCCAACCTCTCAAGAGATTCTGCCAGTTTCAGTTGACCACTATTTCTTCGTAGATTTTCCTTGTTTTTTCTCTCCCTAGTGTCGCCCCACTTTACTTCAAAGTGATCTTTTCTGTTATTTATGCCAGGCTCCATCTCTGAAAAGCTCTTCAGAAGGTGTACCTGTGGTGAGAAGATTCCTGAGAAGGATGACCAGGACACTTGTATCTGCTGCTAGGCCCAGGCCACGACATCCAGGCCTATGAGATTTGCCACAGCTTCAACCAGGGTACCAGGCAGCGCCGCCAGAAGACCCTGGAAAACTTCTTGCTTAAGCAGCAGATCACCCGCATGGAGAAGGAGCTACGGGTCAGGAGTTCCTCCACTTCTCTGGCCCTGTCTTCAGGCTCAACCTCTTCCAAAGCCCGGGACAAATCGAGCAGGATGCACAAACACTGGGACAAGGACGGCACCAAGCCCATGTCCTCCATAGCTCGCTTGTGGTCCCTGCTTTGTGTGTCGTCCGCAGCGAGGTTGTCCTCTTTGGGAGCGGCCGCATCTACCTTGCATGTGCTCTCCCCCACAGGGCTACCCTTGGCATCTCCTCCTGCCAGTCTTATTTTGGCAGGCATCGGTTCTTCAGGTGTGGACGCCCCACTGACATCTTAGCCCCTATAGTTTCAGCCCTAGTTTTCAGCCGGCCATCACTTAGGCAGCTCCGCCAGTTCGACATCAACCAACGCTGGCTCTGCACTTCCAGGGGTTCTCCCTACTCCCCGACGTGACCTTGGCCACTTCCTTTGCCTCGTGTCCCCTTCCCTCCCTGGCATTGCCCAGAGCCTGCCTTCAGTCGTCCTCTTCCTTCCCGATGACAAGCCAAGCAGAGGAGATGCCCTGCAGGCCTCGACCTGCTAGGCCGCCCTCCCCGGCCCCACTGCCGACGCCAGCCCCTGTGCCTCTTCAGTGGGCACTACTGGGTGTCCAGATGCCAGTCATCGTGGATTTCCAAGCTATGCTTTCCTCCCTGTGGTATTTTATGCAGGCTAAGCTCACTCCCCCACATGGGCCGATGCTGCAGGGGCCTACTGTGCCTGACCCAACACCCCCGTCCCATATAGGGCCGTGGCATGCACCTCCAGATCGGGAGCCCTCTAACCCCCCAGAGGACCCAGGGGACAAGGAGGAGTATCACCCTGACCTCTTTCTCCCTGATGACAATGAGGACAAAGGTGATGCTGGAGATGAAGGAGGCATTAGCCCCTCTCACTCCACTTCTATGGTGTCGTCCGATAGTGAGAGGACCCCCAAGTATATCCCACAATCCTCCCTCATGACCCTTACTTTGTCTCTGTTCTGGGACAGTTGCAGGCAGCCATGGGGTGTGACACCGAGGAGCAGGACCCTATCCGGCACCATCCTTACACTTTCATTGACCTGCCAATCTCACCCCTCCTCTGGTTATTCCTCCACTGATAGAACCCTTTGAGGATGCAACCATGGCCACTTGCATCAATCCAGCTTGATCCCTGCCATGCCTCGGAAGGCGGACAAGCTGTTCTATGCCCCTGCGAGGAAGCCCTTCTTCCCCAAACAGCCTCAAGCGGACTCTGTGGTCATCAGTGCTGCCCACGTCCGTACCAAGAAGCCAAAACACCTCAGTTCCCTCCACAGGACAAGGTGTCCCAGCAGGTGGGTCTCATTGGCAAACGGACCAATGTCTCTGCCACTTTTACTATCAGGGTCCTTAACTCTATCGCCTGTATGATCCAGTTTCAGAACCAACTCTGGGCTCACGCCAAGGAGGTAGCTAAAGCCTTCTCAGAGTATCCCCTGTAGCAGCAGCTGCTCCAGAACGTTCTGTCAGGGGCTGACATCAGCTGGCACCTTCGTCATTCAGCCTATAATGCCATAGATGCCTCGGCCCGGGCAGCTGTGGCTGGCATTTGCCTGCAACGTCATCCTTGGCTGAGGGTGTTGGGCTTTGCCCAGGATGTACAACAGTCTATCCTAAATGCCCCCTTTAGAGAGTATAAACTGTTTGGGGCGGACGTGCAGGACATTTTTTCAAACCTGCAGGCCTCCAGCCACCCCTTATGATCAGTTCATTCTATGTACCACACCAACCAGCCTAGGAGTGGTCAGCAGGTGCCCTTTTGGTGTGCTGCCCATAGACCTAAACCCACCTCCAAACCACAGGGTAAAAGCAGAGCAGCCACAGCACTGCCTACCTCTACCTCCACCACTGGGAAATCCCTCGTAAGGAGGTATTGCGGCTCTGACCGCAGGTGCTACCTCAGCATGACTACTTGCCTAGCCCCTCCCCCCCCAGCTGGGCAGGCGGTGGTAGTCAGGAGTCACTTTTCCATGTACCTGGACACGTGGAAGGAGATGTGGGCAGTCTAGTATGCCCTGCAGGCCTTCCAGGCGCAGCTATCCCCAGGCCTTTTGCTAGTGCAGACGGGCAACATCAGTGTAGTCCACTACATCAACAAGTAGGGGTCACTCACTCATACCCTCTCTGCTGAGAAGCAATGAGACTTTGGTACTGGGCTCTAGAACATGGCCTAGAACTGTCGGCCATACATGTTTTAGGCTTCCAAAATGTCCTGGCTGACAGACTAAGCTGATTGCAGTCCAAGACGCATGAGTGAAAGCTGCTGACCTCTGTCATGGAAGATCTGTTAGACCGCTGGGGTTGTCCAGAGTTGGACCTTTTTGCATCCCCACTCAATGCAAAATTGACACTTTTTTGCTTGCTCACTCCAGGACCTGGCATTTTCTGGCAAGACACGTTGTAACTCTCTTGGAAAGTTAGGTTATTTTATGCTTTCCCTCCTTTCTCCTGCTTCAGTGAGTTCTGATCAAGCTACAGATGGAAGGGGCCACTATGATCCTCATTGCCCCCCTCTGGCCTCATCAGATCTGGTTCCTCTTACTGCAGCAGTTGACAGTGGAACCCCCAGTGTCCCTGCCTGTCTGTATCGGCTTGCTCTCCCAGGATCGAGGCACCATGGTCCATCCAGACCTCTAATCTCTGCATCTTCACACCTGGCTCCTGAAGATGTAGTCATGGCTAGATCTGGGGTGTCCCCCAAGGTAGCTGATGTCTTGGTGGTGGCTAGGAAGCCTTCCACCATGGCCACTTACGCCATGAAGTGGAAACGCTTTGCTCTGTGGGTGGCTTCAAGTCAACTGGATCCCTTCACTTTTCCAGTGAATCAGATTTTGGAGTGCTTGCCGTCCCTTTCAGATTCCAGTCTGAAGTACCGCTTTCTTAAAATGCACATGACTGCTATGTCTGCCTTCCATGTGCCTGTTGATGGCCATACAGTGGCACAGCTGGAGGTGTCACATAAATTTCTGAGTGGTATTCTTCACCTGAAGCCTCCTATCCACAATCCAGTCCTGCCTTGGGACTTGAATTTTGTTTTGGAAAACATACTTTGGCTCCTTTTGAGCTGGCCATGACATGCAAGCTACACTTTCTGTCGTGGAAAGTGTTGTTTTTAGTTGCTATTACTTCTGCTTGTAGGATTTCAGAGCTACAGGCTCTCATGTGTGAGCAGCCTTATTTGGTTTTCCACAAAGACAGTGTCTTTGCATACTAACCCTAAGATTTTACTTCGAGAGGCTTCTTCCAGTAGGTACTAACCAGTAGGACTAAGCTGCCAGGCGCTGGGACCACACAGAAAACTTTAGCTAGCAGTGTCTGGCGGGGGACCTCCTACCCGACGTCATGTGACCGCCATCAGCGTGGCGCTATATAGTGAGCAGTGCCCACATCTGCCCTCCAGTTCTTCCCCACCATCGACCTGCACATATTGGACCTCACAGAGAATGTTGCTTCTGTCGATACTGTTTTGGATGAGTATTTTCTACTCATTTATTTCTTTTCTCATAGAGTATTAGTGTCATTTTGCATCGTGTATGTTGTCTCTGACACCTCCCGATTCGCATAAAAACAAGTGCGACTCCTGCAGATCACAACTCCCTCACAAGGATGGCCATTCCCTCTGTCTCTTCTGCCTGGGACCTGAGCACAAGACCGAGGACTGTGAGGCTTGTCAGAGCTTCAACTAGGCCACACGGAAACGCCATCAGCAGAACCTGGAATCCCATTTATTGAAATTGAAAATGGCCTCCATGGAGACTGAGCTGCAGAAACTCAGGAGCTCGTCCTCTTCACCAGAGGGCCATCTCAAGAAGAAGCGGGACAAGGAGAGACATCGGGACCGGGAGCGGTCTCCTTCATTTCCGTCAGGCACTGTCCTGCTACTGACGCTGGATCGCCCTATGCCTGGCCTGCCCTCGGGCCCGACGACTATAACTCAGGTCCCACAGGGTCCTTCGGGTCCCTCTGGTACACCATCAAGCCTGATGCTGTGCTGTTCTATGGGTCCTCCTTCAGGTCTTTTGGGACCACTGTCGGGCCCACCACCGGCCCCCCTCAGCTCCACCGTTGGGTCCTCCACCAGGCCCAGCAGCCCCACTGTCAGGGCCTTTGCCGGGCCTCTTGGGTCCTCTGCCAAACTACCCAATGCCTGGCTACCAAGCAGCACACTACCCCTCAGGATACCAGTCGCAAGCATTTCTGACTCCTAGTTACCCAATGCCGGGGTACCTGACACTGGGTTTTCCTCAATACCCATCGCCTAGCTATCCCCTGACGGGGTACCCATCACCTGATTACCAGGTGCCAGGTTATCCGATGCCTGGGTACGGTCATCAGCCTCCAACACATCCACCCCAGTCCCAAGTGGACCTGCAGGCGATGCTGCATTCTTGGTGAGACAACGCCAAATCTCAGCTCACGTCAGAACTCGAGAAATATCAGCCTCTGGTCATCCCTATGTCCGTCACCAGAGAGCAGACGTGCAGACCTGTACCATCGATGGACTCCAGGCCTTCGATGTCAGGCAGGTTTCCCGAGCCTCTGCCACAACTGGAGCAACCCACAGAAATCTGGAGACCCATGGCCCTCTCGAGACCTGTGGACATTCCTCTACCCAGACTCAGTACCCCCGACGAAAGCCCAACGTCAGAATATGACTCTGACACGGCCCATTCAGGATCGGATTATGAATACCTACCGCGGAGGAGCTGAAACCGAAGGACTCCCCGAAGTCCCCTCCTCAGGATCCTTACCTTATGGAACTCCTCAGAAAGATCCAAGTGGCCTATGACTGACAAACAGAGGAGCAAAATCCCCAATGCCAGATGTTTGCAGAGCATCTGGAATTATCTGATCTGTCTCTGACTCTCTTCCATCATGGATGGGCCCTCATGAAGATTTGGCCACCACGATATGGAAACAGCCTGCTTCCCTGGTACCAGTGGCAAGGAGAGCCAGCAGGTTGTACCAGATGCCAGAAGGGAAGGATCACCTCAGCGTCCATCCTAATGTCGACTCAGTGGTCATCAGTGCCGCCCATGACTGTTCATCCAAACCATCTCAGCATTTCTCCTCCTGACAAGGAATCGAAGGTGGTGGATCAGTTTGGGAAGAGATTTTGCTCTTCTTCCACTTTAGCCATTAGAGCACTTAACTACGTTCGCTCATATGGCAGTCAACCAGAAATCTATTCTAGGACAACTAGACTCCAAGTTGGAGAAACTCCCTGACTCCAAGCTAAAAGAGGACATGACCAGTATGGTGAAGTCGACTTGATCTGCTAGCCGACATACACTGAGGGCTACCTACGACGCGGTGGATGCCTCTGCAAGGGGTACGGCTACTGCTGTCAGCTTACAAAGGCACTCATAACTGATGATCTCTGGCCTGGTGCCTGAAATTCAATTGGCCATCCAGGATGCCCCTTTCCAGGGTCCTGTCCTGTTTGGCGGGGATGTCAAAGATATCATTACTGATCTACAAGACAAGGGCTGTCCCAATCGCCTTAACTGATCTAGGCCCCTGTACCAGACAATTATGCACCTGTCGATAGGTTCACTCTGCCCTAGGCAGATCTCTGCCTGATGTACTATTTTGGAGGGTCTACTACTGCACTGATTTGTGTTTACCCTATGCCTCTGGGCTGTACCCTTTGTCTGATGCATTGTTCTTTTTCAGCTTTTCATGTCTGTTCTCTCCTACCCAATTATGTGTAACTACTTGACTGCTTATTTCAATGCTCACTTCACTCTAATTGATCCTGTGCAATGTATGTATATTATGTATAGCATTCTTATAGTTCCTTTATCGACTTGTCTATTACTGTACCCTCTGTTATTGTACTCTCCCGGGTCGTATCTGAAAATAGGCAATTGTTTGTCTAGTGTACTTACCTGGTCAACAAAAGTTAATAAATAAATAACTGTGTACATCAGTGAGTGCAGTTTATTCTCTGGTCACTCCAGTTTGTGACAAGTAAAGTGTGGGACCTCTAGTATTTCAGCGGGGAATGGGGGTTTCAGTGGTGTAACCCTGAATGGTTCATAAAGGGCACCAGTACGTTTACCTGAGCGAGGGTCAAGCTGCAGGTTAAGGTGTGTCCGAGGAGAGTTCTGAGTGTGTGGTTTAGATTTACTAAATGACACTCGTGGGAAGAAGAGAGATGTTCATGTGCGTGGCCTGGTGTCCACAAATGCACCTTTTGGGAATTTGGAAAGATTTTTCTGTTGTTGTTCATGAACTGTGCTGCATACAAGGAAAGTTCTTGAATTTGTACCTGTCCAGCATGGACTGACCCTTGGTGGTCCACTTCTTTTACTTTCCATCTGTTGAATAAAGCCATACTGTACAATCCCAGTCACTGTTACGGGCATTCCGATTATTGCTTCTGGTTGTGTGGTTTACTGCAGCCCCCTCAGCAGGTTAGATCAAGCATATGCCTAGCTGCATCCACCCAGGACCTGGGTTGTGTCATTTACACAAGGTTCAAGTTATTTGTTTCTGTACCCCAACCCCTCTCTTCCTCTAGAAAATGAGCCAGGTATACATCCTAATGCCAAGGGTGGTACCTACCCTTTAGCAAAGTAAATTGGTATGCCAGTGTATGGGCACCAGTATTTTTCCAGATATTTAATAGGGGGTGTGCACACTAGTTAAAAAAGTGGACTGGGGGTTACACACACGGTGGCTTCCCAGAGGCGGGCCCTGCAAGGTCGATACTTCGCTTGTTAGGTCTCATGGCAGCTGCCATCCTGACCGTCCATCTGGCCAGACTCCATATGCGGGTTACAAAGCGGGCTCTCAGAGTTCAGTGGGAGCAGAGATCAGAGGACCTGGACCACATGATCCTGGTCTCCAACCCGATGGCTCGGGACCCCTTGTGGTGGCAGGATCCGGACAACCTCTGAGGAGGCGTCCCTTTTCAACCCCCTCCTTCCTCCCAGATCTTGACGACAGATGCTTCAGGACTGGGATGGGGAGCCCATTTGGGAACCCACAAGACCCAGGGTTCTTGGGCTCAGAGGGAACTTATGCTCCATATCAGTGTATTGGAGATGAGAGCTGTGCTGTACGCCCTCCAGGCTTTTCAACACCTACTCAAGCGGGGGTGGGGGGGCATGGCAGACTCAGTTTAGCTGAGCTCCTCATGGCACTCACTTCTAAAGGCAAACAGTGAGACTCCCACCACCCAGTTTGGCTTTCTGTTTGGCGAGGAGAGTACGGGAAGCTAATGGCGACTGGAAAAAAGAAAGAGAAACAAGCTAAATTGCAGTTTGGGTCGGCAGAACCGCACAGCCGTTCTAACTCTGGGCCTGATCAGGCACGTAGGAGGCAGGAGCCCGATGATAGTTCTGGAGCAATGTCTGACCTGCAGAGATCCCTTGTGGCAGTACCAGCTACGTTGATCCAGATCCAGCAGACATGAAATCTGGTTTGCTAATATTGCTGCTCAAATAACGCACATGCAGTCAGTGGTTACGGACCTGTCAGAGACCATAGCAGCTCATACTGAACAGATTTCCCAGCTAGAACAATGCATAGGGGCACTAGAGGATGCCCTAGCAGAAGCAACAAGGATAAGGCCACAATACTGTTGAGGATCCGATAGCCCAAGTGGACGACCAGGAAAATCGTTCCTGGAGATCGAACTTGAGGATCATGGGGCTTCCAGAGGGCCTTGAGGGGAATGATCCAGAATCCACTCTGCATAAGTGGCTTGTAGAACACCTTGAGCTGCCTCAAGACCTGGCGCAATGTGAAATAGAGCGGGTGCACAGAGTGGGGCCTCCACTTAAACCTGGGGATCATCCTCGTCACTGCTTGATAAAATATCTGAGATATGCAGAAAAAGAAGCTGTTCTCAAGCAGGCCAAGGTGAAAGGTCCAATAAATGTACAAAATAGCATGGTCATGATCTTTCAGGACTATAGCCGGGAGTTCCAGACCAAACGTCAACAGTTTAATAGAAACATAGAATTTGACGGCAGATAAGGACCGCTTGGCCCACCTAGTCTGCCCGTTTTCCTACCTAATGAGATTAAAACTAAGCTGTTCAAAATGGGATGGAGATTTACTTTCCTGTACCCAGCCAAGCTTCGCATTAACCGCCCAGGGAGTGCACCTAGGTTGTTTTCCTGTCCCAGAGAGGCCTCACGTTGGGTTGATGAGGAGGTGAAAAGCTGCAGGAAAGAAGGCCCAGGCAAGAATTCAGGCCCAGATAAGTGACCATTTTATTCCCTTCCTCTGACTTCAGTAAATTTGAGCGTGTGGGCTATAGTGACTCTGGTCCTTTTCTTTTTATGTCTCTTGCTTCATTTGGAGGCACAGCTAAGCCACAGGAATGACATTTACACCTTGACAACCCTTACCAGTAATAAGATGTATAATAATCTTGTGGGGGTTCTGTACTTAGATATAGCAGCTGTAGCGATGTGCACCGTAGACTCGAGACTCATGTAGAGCCGGCCTAAGGAGCCCTGACCTGGTCTAGGGTTCAGGGTAACAGCGGGGCTATGGATGTACTTTCTTTGGATTATGTCATAAATATCTTGACCTGGACCTGGTCTCAGACTTATTTACTTATTTTATCTCCAAGTATTTTTTCTTTCCTGTGCAGGAGAAATCCACTCTGCTTATAAATGTTTAATGCCCCCCCTACTGGGCCGCAACTAGATCCCTGTCACTTTTTGTTTAAGTGTTTAATCGCTCTGGCATTGGAGCACCGTGTGTTGGCTCGGGGTTGCACAGATGGTTTGTAATCTGTAGTCTAGTTTGATGTTTCCCGTACTACCCTGTCATTACTTTCTGAGTAGGGGGGTTAGACAATTATGGGGTAAAAGGTCACAGTGGCTATTCCTGTGAGTTCATCCCTGAATTTTGTGGGGGGGGGTTCTCTGAGAAACACTTTATAGATTTATAAATTAGAGCGCTTAATATTCTGAACTGTTCGATCAGTGTTTGCAGGTTTTAAAGTTCGCTGTTCGTTTGCAAGGGAATTAAACTCTTATCCCTTAGGATACATGTTGGGGGTGCTGGTAGGTTTACTGTTACTAATGTTTAGGACATTGTGGGGTGGGAGGGAGGTCATTCCTGGGCTCCAATTTTGCGCTGTGCAGGAGCCAGGAATGTCCCTGAGTCACAGTTTTTGTGAGGGAGAAATGGAGTGATAACTAAAAACTGGTTGGATGGAACAGGCAGATGGGGGATTGTTCTCCATTTGCACAACATGTTCTTAAAGTGCCCGTGTCAGCAATGGGACCATGGCAGACTCTATGAAAAGTACTTCCCTGAATATCAATGGTTTGAAATCGGTCATCAAGAGGACGAAGTTACAAACAGAGGTTAGTAGATGTAAGTGGCAAATCATTATGCTCCAGGAGACACATATGTCTCCGGGTGAAGCTGTAAAAACTGCATCAGCTATGGGAGGCTCCTGGGTGTTCTCGACATTTTCAACTAAGTCGAGAGGTATGGCACTCTGGTTTCCTACGGGATCTGGGGTAAAAATTTTGGAGCGGAACACATATCAGTATGGGAGATTCGCTTTGACCAGAGTATCCTTGCCTAAGGTGGGTGCGATCTCCTTGCGGTCTGTTTATGCCCCCAATGTGGAGCAGCCTGAGTTTTTTCAGCAGCTGGCTTTGGAGATAGCTAAATGACCGGGACCATGGATTATAGGAGGGGACTATAACTGTGTACTAGATGGTGTACTGGACCGTTCAAACACCACCCCCATCACTAAGTTCAAAAATACTCTTGCCCTGAGTGTAATGGAGAAGGACCTGGGCCTGGTTGACATTTGGCGACACATGAACCCCACAGGGAGGGATTATAGTTTTTATTCACATGCTCGTGGTTCTTATGTTAGGTTGGACAGAATCTTGGTGTCCCACTCCCTAATCCCGTCCTCCAAGAAAATGGTCTATTCCCCTACGCTGTTATCCGATCATGCCCCTCTTACCTCAGAGCTCTGCATGGGAAATACTCCCCCAGTGGTCACACAGTGGAAACTAGACCCTTTATTGCTTAAAGATGAGGAGTATCGCGATGGGGTCTCCTCAATGATAAAAGAGTTCTTGGTATTTAATAAAAGTGGGGACACATCTCATAGGACTCGCAGGGAAGCCCTGAAGGCCTCCATAAGGGGATATTTGATCTCGTATGCGATACATAAATCTAAGGGGTCCTCTCAAGACTTGCAAAAGCTAAGGACTAAAATTGAGGCCTGTGAGCAGGCACACAAAAATAGACTATCGGCTGCCATATATGGGGTTCTACAAAAACTTAAATGGCAGTACTACACCTTAAGCAGTGCCAAATTGGAGAGAGCCATCCTGCTAACACAGGCTGGTGCCTGTTTTTGATGGGGATGGGGCAAATATCTTGCCTCACAGCTTCGCAAGAAGGAGGGGGATAGGAATGTGGAGAGTACTCTGGACAAGGGGGGTGTACTCAGAGGGGACACTTCCAGCATTGGGCAAGCCTTCGAGTCATTTTACAAGCAGCTTTATACCTCGCAGGGTCCACCTGACCAACAAGCACTGGACAGTTTTTTTTTTTTTTCCACTTGCTCCACTGAAAGTGGTATCTGCAGAGCAGGTGGAAGATTTGGAGGTGCCCCTTACATGCTCTGAGTTAAGTCGTGCCGTTAGGGAGCTTAAGGGAGGTAAGGCCCCAGGCCGGATGGGCTTCCCATAGACTTTTTTAAGTCTTTCCATGACTTACTTCTCGACCCAATGCATAACATGCTGATAGAGGGTTTAGAGAAGGGTGAGCTGCCCCCCTCCACGTGGTCTGCTATTATCACTGTGCTCCCGAATCCTGGCAAGGACTCCACCTGTTGTACATCTTGTAGGCCGATTTCTTTACTAACCGCAGACTATAAGGTGTTAGTTAAAGCTTTGGCAACTAGATTGGAGGGACTCCTCTCCCATTTAATACATCTGGATCAATCGGGTTTTATGAAAGGTCAGCAAGGGAAACATAACATCAGACGCACCCTTAACATCATACACAGGTGGCGGTCTGGTGCTAATGCGCACGGTGCTGCAGTGCTTGCCATAGACGCTGAAAAGGCATTTGACCGCGTGGAGTGGTGGTACCTCTTTGACACGCTCCACAGGTTTGGGATTGGCGGCCGTTTTAGATCCTCGATACAAACACTGTATTGCCAACCATGCGCACACATAGTTGTGAATGGTGCCCTTTCCCCGTGCTTTGAGTTAGGACGGGGTACACTGCAGATGTGTCCCCTTTCCCCACTCCTTTATGTATTATCATTGGAGCCCTTGGCCTCCAGGATCAGGGTGAATACTGGCATCGGGGGGGTTTCGAGGGGGGGGGGCGAGCACAAATTGTCATTATATGCCGACGATCTCGTGTTGTATTTGCAGTCCTCTTCTACTGATCTGCCAGAAGTGCTCCACATTATGGGGGAATACGAAAGCTTGTCGGGCCACAAAGTTAACTGAATGAAGAGCAAACTTATTCCGGTGGGGCGAATGAATAGAGCCAATTTGAAAGCTAACCTGGGTGGATTCCAAATGGTGGAGAGGCTGAAATACCTTGGTGTCCAAATTTCAGTGCAGTCGCATAAACTCTATGCACTAAATTATAAACCATTCTTGCAAAAAATCTCGGTACTATGATAGGTGGACTGGCCTCCCACTTTCATTAATCGGGAGAGAAGGGGTGGTGAATATGATGATTCTCCCAAGGTGCCTATACTTGTATCAGGTTCTGTCCATCTCCCTCCCCAAACCGCACTTTAAACATATCAGTGCGATTCTACATAAATTCCTGTGAAGGGGTAAGCCAACCCGTATTAAGAGACCCACTTTGACATTGTCACTCAGTAAGGGAGGTTTGGGTCTCCCCAGTTTCTACTGGTACTATCTGGCGGCACAACTTGCTTTTGTAAAGGTTGCGAGGGGATCTGAAATCCCTTCCTGGTTGGGCCTGGAGGAGGAGCAGCTTTGCATCCCTCTGGTGGAGGGATTACTTGCTGGTGCATTGTGGCCATCCAGAGAACTCATTGTGAGTAACCCATTTACAGAGTCAATGCTCAGGGCTTGGGTTGCGGCGCACGAATTGGGCGGGTGTGGGACTGCCTCCTCCCCTAATACTGATCTGGTAGAAGCACTGAAACACAGAGGCCCATGCACATCATCTCTAATTCAGAGGTTGCTGGCTTGGAGGAAACTGGGTTTGATGGTGGTGAGTCAGCTCTATGAGGGAGGTGCATTTTTAACTTTTCCCTTTGTGTGTAAAAGATGGGGTATTTCACCAGCTGACTTTTTCATATACCTAAGAATTAGGAACAGACTGGGTACCGCAGTAGATGCCGTACATGGATGGGGTGTCTCTTCCCCTTTTGAGGAGGAGCTTTTTTGCCCCCAGCCGTTATCCAAGCCCTTAACCATATTTTATAGACTCTTATCGGGTGGTGGAGAGGTGCAGCTGGAAAAAATTTGGAAGGCCTGGCAAACTGATCTAAATTTGGATTGTAGTGGAGATGTGTGGATGCATGCGGTCTGCCACTTCAATCTGTGTTCAAGAAACAATAAATTCAGACCGGTCCTGTACAACTTTATGCACTGTTCATGCTATACCCCAATGCATCTGCACGCTTTGGACCCGTCCAAATCTGATATCTGACCCAAGTGTCTTGCCAACACAGGGAATTTCCTCCACCTGGCTTTAACTTGCCCTAAAGTTGCCCCCTTTTGGATAGAAATGCAACGATTGATGGAGGATGTGCTGGACTGTTTACTTCCACGCAGTCCGCTTGAAGTGTTGTTGGGCGCGGACCCTCAGCAGCCCAGAGACAGGGTCACTGAAGTGTTATGGTCTCTGGCGTTGATTACGCTAGGAAAACCATTGCTCAGGCCTGGATGACTTCTTCTCCCCCCACGGTCCAACATTAGACTAATAGTCTTTGTCTAAGTATGAGGCTGGAGAGGGTACAGTGGAATGCCTTGGGTAGGGGAGAAAAGTTTGAACTAACTTGGAGTCTTTTGCAGCGTGCTATTGAAGATGGTAGATTCCCTCTATAGAGCCGCACTGGGGAGAAAGTATATAAGGGGTCGTTGGTCAGCTGCTGGGATCCTCACCCTTAACAAAAAATACTATCAACTACATTAATCAATTTCTTAACTAAATAGATTGAGGTGTTTTAGTGAATTTGTAAAGGTATGATATGTAAAACATTGATATGGGAAAGCATTGTATGGTAATGTATGATACTGTATGAAACTTGCACATTGTAATTATCTGTGACATCCAACCACTACAATAAAATATTAAAAAAGAAAAAACACCTACTCAAGCCGGGGCCACTCACGAGCCAAACAGACATGTGTGTCATCTGGTATATAAACAAACAGGAGGGCACTCGCTTGTACCCACTGTGTCACGAAGCAATGCGAGTATGGTCCTGGGCAGTTCAGCACAGTCTCCACCTCACAGCAGTGCACATATCCGGCATTCAAAACATCCTGGTGGACACACTTAACCACACTCAAGCCAGAGCCCACGAGTGGGAGCTGAGACAGTCTGTGGTAGACTAAATATTTACCCATTGGGATCGACCAGACCTCGATCTGTTCTCATCCCCATTCAACACAAAACTACCAACTTTCTGCTCGCTTGCTGTATGGCGTGGTGTCTTCTGGCGAGACACACTGTCTCTGCTGGACAGGGAGATTCATGTACGCCTTCCCTCCCTTTCCATTATTACAGAGGGTATTACTGAAACTACAGATGGAGGGAGCACATATGATCCTGATTGTTCCCTACTGGCCTCATCAGACTTAGTTCTCTCTGCTTCAGCAACAGACAGTGGAACCCCCAGTTCCCCTGCCCGTCTGCCAAGACCTTCTGACTCAGGAACATGGCACTCTGGTCCATACAGGCCTCCAGTTCCTTCACCTGCATGTGTGTCACCTACTGAGATAGCAGTTACTCACTTTGGAGTATCCTCTAGAGTGGTACAGGTACTAGTGGAAGCAAGAAAGCCATCTACTAGATCCACTTATTTAATAAAATGGTAGAGGTTTTCCATATATGCAATGTCTGAGGAGTGGGACCCCTTCTCCTGCCTCGTTCCACAGGTCTTAGATTATCTGCTGCACCTCTCTGACCTTGGACTTAGTTACTCGACTCTGAAGATCTACTTATCTGCCATTTCTGCCTACCACATGCCAGTGGATGGGAAACCTTGGCTCAGTTGGAAGTATCCGAAACATTCCTAAAAAGGATTCTAAATTTGAAACCCCCAGTCAGGAGCCCTGCTCCTCCCTGAGACCTGAACTTGATTTTGGAGGATCTCACGCTCTCTCCATTTGAACCAGTGACGAGTTATGACATGCGCGTGTTGTGACATGCCTTATCATGGAAAGCGCTCTTTTTAGTTGCCATTACCTCTGCTTGGAGGATTTTCAAGCTATAGGCCCTGATGTGCAAGGAGCCTTTTTTCTTTTTTTCTCAAAGACTGGGTGGCTCTGTGTACTAATCCTAAATTTCTACCTAAGGTGGTTTCCGTGTTCACCCTAAATCAGACCATTCAGTTGCCAGTATGCTACCCTGAGCATTTTGGTGGGGAGCAATTCTACATATTCTTGATGTACATAGAATTCTTTGTTACTACACTAACAGGATGAAGTCAGTCCATAAAACTGATCAGTTACTTGTTTCCTTTGCCCCCAAAAGAGAGGGCGCTGCTGTTTCTAAACCATGTTTGTCCAAATGGTTGGCAAACTGCATTACCTTTTGTTATCAGAAGTATAACAAACCACTTCTGGAGGATGTCAGAGGGCACTTAACCAGGGACCTGGCTGCCTCTACTGATTGTTTCAGGAATGTCTCTGCCACAGATATCTGTGTGGCCGCAACCTGGAGTTCTGTCCCTACCTTTATTAAGCATTACAGTTTGGACATCGCTTCTAGGTGTAGAGCAGGCTTTGGTCTAGCTGTTCTACAGGGACTCTTGTCTTAAGGCCCCTGTTTCTTGCAGACCTGTTCCTTCCTCCCATGTCTCAGACTTGTTTGATTGTGACTGCTTGGGACTCAGCCTTACTGGTTAGTACCTGCTGCAAGAGCCCTCTCGAAGTAAGATAGTACAGTTACGTTAAGAGCTTACCGTAACAGTAGATCTTTGAGAGAGGCTGTAGCAGTAGGTACTGCTTTCCATCCCACCTTCCCCCTGGGTTTTTTCTGCTACTTCTTTCATAGCTTTATAGCTCCAGGAGCCCATTCCTTTCTCCTGTCGCACCTTTCTAGGTCTCCGGCTGGAGAACTGGAGGCTGGGCATGGGGACAGCTCACTAGATAGCGCCACACTGACGGTCACGTGACATCGGGTGGGCGGTCCCCTGCCAGACACTGCTAGCTAAAGTTTTCCGTGTGGTCCTAGCACCTGGCAACTTAGTCCTGTCTGTTAGTACTTACTGCAAGAGCCTTTCTCCAAGATCTACTGTTACGATAAGTTCTTATGTAACTATACTTTTCTTCCTAAGCTGATGTCCGAGTTTACAGTTTAAATCAGGCCATCCACCTGCCTGTTTGTTTCCCAGAGCATGCCAATCAAGGGGAAACATTGCTCCACACTTTAGATGTGCATAGAATTCTGCATTGCTGTACATACCATACAAAGGACTGTAGGCAGTCCTCTCAGTTTGTCTTTTTCGCCCCTGAGAAAGAGGGTGCTCCTGTTTCTACGCAGTGCTTTTCCAAATGGTTAGCCAACTTATTACTTTTTGCTACAGGAAGTATGGCAAGGATCTTCCTGGCGTTGTTCGTGGTCATTCCACCAGAGGTATGGCCACTTCTGTTGCCTGTTTTCGGAACGTTTTGGCTGCAGAGATTTGTGCTGCTACCACTTGGTGTACTGTCCATATCTTTACTAATCACTGCAGTCTGGACATTGCCTCTAGGCACAGGGCCAGTTTTGGCCTAGCTGTTCTACAGGGTCTACTTTCTTAGGTTCTTGGTTCCAACCACCCAGGCGGATATTCTGATGTCAGAACTGCTTGGGATGGGGCACTGAACAAGCATCATGACGGCAGCTCTTTGGCTGATTACTAAAATTGTTGGAAATACCTTTTTACATTACTATATAATCCAAAATCTCCTGTTACCTGCACAAAACGCCATGAAAAAGGATGGGACCAAAAAAGGATGGTAAACACCATTCACAGAACTTAGATGTATTTCTGTCTCCCGCGGGCTCCTCGAAAGGGTCGAGGCCTACAGCAAACAGTAGGATAGCGGTGCCAGAATTACCCTCGGCACAGATCTTGGCTATAATATCTAAAATCCAAGCCATGGGCGAAGAAACCAACATGCAACTGGCAGCGGTGGAAGTCAAATTGATGGATGATGAACATCTGCTTCAGGAAAATGCCACATCCATCAAAGTCCCCAACGAGGTGCAGTCCCAACAGGCCAAGTATAATGCTGCCTATGTGACAGATTTTTCATATCAGAAAGCCAAAATTGAAAGCCTGGAAAACAATCAATGCCAGGCCAACATCAGGCTCATTGGTTTTCCTCCCTGGTTCGCCGGGAAAACAGACCTTGTGAACTCAGTAAACAGAATGATCTTTAATGACCTACAATTGTTACCAAAAGACTCTGGCATCTCAGTTTTAAAAGCTTTTGCCATCCCGCAATGGCCGCGTCCACGAGGCAGCCCGACTCATCGTCCATTGACCACAGTTGTTACATTATCCTCACTGAGGCCAGAATTCCATGGTTACGGGCGCTTGAGCCAAAGGGGACCTTGTCTGGGAGGGCAGCAGAGTGGCAGTCTTTCCAGATCTAGCAGCACAAACACAGAGACAGAAGAAGGAATTACAAATAATTAAGACGGCGCTCCTCAAAAACAGCATTCTCGCCGAGCTTACATACCTGGTGAGACTCTAGATTCATCATGAGGCCAGGCTGCATATATTTGTGGATCCAACTTCAGTGGCTGCCTTCACGGATAAAATAATGGCCAACAAGAACCCTCCGGAAGAAACGTCCAATGAGGAAGGGTGAACTATACAGAACTTTAGTAAATCCAGTATGTTGAGTGTTCATGGGGGTTATCTGTTTACCTCAGAGTACTAGTGCATATAATGGAATTTGCCTGTGACGGTGGTAGTTTAACCGCTGACCATGGCTTGCTTTTTTTTGGTATTTTCAGCAAGGTTGTTAAGCTAGTAACATGATGCCTAGTTTCTATGGTTGTGTACAACTAAATGCTCCTGTATCATCTCCTAGTAAAATTGACGTTCTATTTTTGGGCTGGCAGTATGGAAGTTTAAATGTTGCCATCTGCGAACGCCGCTCAGTTTGTGAACTTTAGCTACTGTCTTCAGAGAGATACGCTAACCCACAGGGTAGGTTGCCATACCTTGCCAGGGGCTTTAGGAGTTTTAATATAGCTTAATTGAGCCCAGGACATCAGACACATCTCCTGTCCTTAATTTGCTAGTCCACCACCCCCCCACCTATTTTAGTCCTGCAAGGGGTTTGATATATTGGCACTATCTGCTATCTTATTTGCAGGTGGTGAGAGTATCAACGAACTACAATATAATCAAATCTAACTTTACTATGTTAATTTTAACAGGACTGGCAGTGCCCCACACTGAATGGACTTACTGAACTCTTTTGCTAAAGTAAACCTGTTATTATACTAATTCTGAACATTTCATGTGGAGACCTGCGTGTCTCGAACCTTCTTTTTTATGCATTACAGTACCTACTGTAACTTTCACAAAAGCCATAAATAAAAATTTTAAAAAAGAAGTGCTTGGGACTCATACAGTAGGTGTGGCCTGCTGCAGGAGATACCCTCGAAGTAAGACGGTACAGTTACGTAAGAACTTACCATAACAGTAGATCTTCAAGAGGATCTCTTGCAGCAGGCCATGCTGTCTCACCATCCATCCCCCTAGGCCTGTTGGCCTTTCTGTGTCTGTCTCTCCTCCTCCTTAGCAGAGAGCCTTTTGTCTTTCTGGCATTTATACATTGTTGGGAACCATCGGCTCTTCCTCAGTTCCCCAGCAGGAGATTGGTTGCTTGTGGTCTCTGGCAGGAGAACTGAGGAGGGTGCAAGGGCTGCCTACTGTTACAGGATGGGGCAGCGTACGCATATAACATCAGAGTGGGCTGTCCCCTGGTAGACTGCTAGCTAGAAAAGTTTCTGTGTGGTCTTGGCACCTGGTGGCTATAGTGCCAAAGGTATGGTCTGCTGCAAGAGTTCCTCTCGAAGATCTGCTGTTATGGAAAGTTCTTACATACTGTACTTTTCTGTGGTTCTGGGTGTGGCGCATGCTGGTGCTTGCTCTGTGTTTTTGTTGATGGATAGGTTCCCAGATCTGTCATTGCTGTGCCTTTACCTCTGACCCAGTCCATGACATACTGTGTGCCTTCTTGTCTATGAGTGTTGCTGTCTCTGTGGCAGCTTTTATATCTGTCCCCATCACAAAAATCTGCAAGGAGACAACCTGAGCATCCACCCACATGTTCATTTACCATTAATTTATGGACTTCTAGTCTTATAGAGATGCAGGTTTCAGTCCTGATGTGCTACAGACTTTTTTCCCCTAAATAGCTCTTTGATCTCTCCCTCTTCCTGTGACACTGCTCATAGTTTCTATATGTGAATGGCTATGAATGAACTCATGTTGCCAGAAGAAAGTTACTTATAGCAGTGTTTCTTCTTGCAGTATTTATCCATGTCCAGATATGTCCCACCTTTCCTCCCTGATCAGTATTTTTGAGGGTGATTATTTGAGTGGAATTCTCTTCTACAGAAAAGTAGGTAGTCAGAAGTAGTACCATGTTTCAAATCCCAGGAATCCCTCTCTTATGTTTAACACCACCAGTCATTCACGTGAAATGAGAAGCCTCGGTGTGTTAGGAATTTTATGCAAATTATGGAATTAAGAATGAAATTCAAACTCTGCTGTGTGGTCATGCTCACCCCTCCACTCTAACGTCGGATTTATTTCTCCGCCTGAAGAGAGCAGTCTCCCCAAAGTCGTCTTTACACTTTTGGCCAGTTTATGGTTTATTGTTTAAAATATTTTGTAATGTTTATTATTTTAGTTAATATTCAATAATCTGCATTAGTTAGGGTGTTATCCACCTGTGGATCTCTGTACAAATAAAGAGTACTGGCTTAGACAATAAGTAATATGTCTCATATGCACACTGGATTCCAATTTTATAATCATTTATTGTCCACATCCGTGAAATTAGAGGCAAAACATGCAAAATATATCAAGTTATAATATTATATATTGTGGCTGTGCCACTATATCCAGTTACACTGTGCCGTACATAAATCAAAGCTTTTAAGATTATAGCCAGCTGAGTAGCTATATATGATCTCTAGATTGCTGTAAGAAATGAGTTGCGATGCCACAGTATATGATTTTGCTATTCACAGTATGTGTTTTGGAATCAACGGGATTACTTTTCCTCTGTGTATTTTAAAACTTGATCTATGTAGGTAACCATTTCCTATGGTGGTTTGTTATAAATGTATATTTTAGAATGGACACTTTAAATTCTGTTTTGCTACCATGGTTACCTAGTGCTATATAAATTACTGAGGCACGGGTTTATGCCACGTCCCCTGATGAAGTTTGTGATGAACAAAGCTCTGGGGCTGTAAGAGGCGGTGTTCTAGCCTGGCTGACCTCCTGTGGATGGTATGTTTTAGAACTTTATTCTCTGCGCACTTGGGATTTACTGATAGATGTACTTGATTTACTTAACTGGCTATAATCTTCCATGCCTTGATTTATGTATGGCAGAGTACAATTGGATGTAGTAGCATAGCCATCACAATATGTGCTATTATAGCTTCATATATTTTGCACATGTTTTGTGTCTAATTTCATCAATGGACAATAAATGATTACAAAATAGGAATCTGGTATGTAGCGTGGATATGAGACTTGTAGTCTAAGCCAGTGCTGTTTATTTATTTGTGTGAGAGCCACAGATGGAGAAGGTGTTAGTTTACTTTGGATCTTAGCCAGCTCTGATCACCTGCATGTCCCAATATTAAATATTGGCTCACTGACAGCACTCCTTGTTGGAATAGTGTTAATTGTTTTAATTGTTATTTTTCTGTTTATCTCTGGTTCCTGATCGGTTTCTAGGAACCAGAGAAGGCCATTTTCTAACCCCAGTAATGCTCAGAATATTCCTAACTTTATGCAGTAAGCCTGGAGGGTTGGACTGCCCGGAGAGATAGAACACATGCAAATGATGAAACACTTTGCACGTGAGCATCTTTCAAACACTGCCTCTACTAACTGCCTGTGTTCTAAACCTCTTCAGATTTTTCTCTCTGCCTGAAAAGTCTGGTCACCCGGAGCTTAGCTCGTCCACTTCTCCTGCGTGAAGAAAACTACAAAACTTCAAAAAATCTACTATAAGTATATTTTTGTTTTCAATTACTGCCTCTGCTTATTGTTTTGTATATATTTACCTAGTTTACATTTAAATTTGTTTGTTTTCCCGGTACCTCTCGGTTCGGTATAACCGTGGGGGAACCGGGTTAGTTTCTGTTAAAATCGGGGTTCTCTGATTAAAGAACTGCCTTAGTTATACATTAAAATCTGTTTATTTTATTGTTTTTAACCAATAGTTTTCGGTTATCTGAACCGCTGACCCGGTTCCATACCGCTACATCAGTTCGGTTTCTCCGATTCCTTTTCAGTTCCGGAACCGACCATTTAAAAACAAACAAAAAAAACAACTTTTTTCTTTGGCGGTTGGATTTTTTCTATATTACAACGTTATGTCTGAGAAACCCAAGAAGTGAACCGGTGAACTCGGTTTCAAAAATTGTTCCCAGTGTGGGGAAGTGTTTGCTAAAGCAGACAAACACACTTTATGTGTCCTATGTTTGGGTTTTGATCATCTTAAAGAGGAGTGTGAGGTTTGTAAGACATTCCCAGACAAAACCATAGAAAAACGCCTTGAAAGGCTTAAGAAAAAGTCTGCTAAGAGTCCCTCTGGCTCTAACCAGCCGATACCCCAGGAATCTATGGTTGAACCCACACCTATCTCTGTGCCTGCCCCTGAGATGGGCGAAAAGGGCACAAAATGCTCAAATGAACCAGCTGACTCCCGGTTCATTCAAAGAAAAGCAAAAAGCTTAAGCACACAGAACCCCCTGCTGTTAAACCGGGAACTTCTGTGCCTGTTATGCCTGCACCAAAGGCTCAAGAGATTGCTCAGGCCTTCAAAATCATACAATCACTACAGGCAATAGTCCCTCCTTAGCAGCCTCCTGCCCCTTCTCAGGGTTCCCAGGCTGGCAGTACTGTGCATCCACCCCCTCAGGAAGGAGAGGATCTTTTTGATGATGATGCTGAATATAGTGAGGATGAGTGACCAATCAAACCAGAAGTGTCCCCTGAACAGGGCTTTGGTTCACCTCCAAGGGTGGCTGAGGATTTTCCATCCCATTTTGCTTTTATCAGGAGGATGTCAGATGTTCTTGACATCTCCACCACCGAACATGTTGAGGATGAAGAGGAGGTAAAGTATTTTGAGATGATGGGACTGACACCCACCAAAGCTCTACTCCTACCGGTATATAAATTCTTTAAGAAGGATGCCTTAAAGATTCTTCAGACACCAAACTACACACCTCCCATAGATAGGAGGATGGACAAAAAATATTAATTGGAGAGGGAGGGAGCAGATTTTCTCTTCTCCCATCCAGACCATCAGGAGGTAATTCAGCAAGCTGCTTGCGATAAGGCCAGAGTCCCACTGTCCTCACATCCTCTGGACAAGGACTCCAGAATAATTGACAGCATGGCCAAAAAAGTGTACCTGTCAGCCTCTCTGGCTATGCATCAGGCTACCTTCCAGGCTTATGCTGCCCAGTACAGGAAGTCAATGTGGCAATCAGTCCTGGCTATGTCCCAGAAAGCTCCCTCTCCCTTGTCAGATGACCTGGCTGAAACTGCCAGGTTTGGGTTAGAGGCAGCTAAGTATCAATTCCAGATGGCTGCTGACACCAATGACACTGCAGCCAGATGGATGGCAAATACGGTGGCACAGAGGAAGTTTGCATGGCTCAGGGCCACAAACCTCACTCAAGATACTCAGTCTAAGGCCTTGGATTTTCCTCTAAAGGGAAACTCTCTCTTAGGGGAGTCCACTTTGGCATATATGAAGAAGGTGGATGAGTATAAGGCCACTTACAGAAGCAGCTCTGCTAAGGAGAGAGCTTCACCATCCACCAGGTCTTACGGAAGGGGAGGCTGGGGTAGGTCTTTTTACACCAGGCCTTTCTTCCAGCCAGTGGCCTTACCCCAGTACCAGCAGTATCCACAACAGGGATACTCCAGGGGCAGGGGAAGGAGGGGCTTGAGGCGAGGATCCCAAACTCAGCCTCAGCCACAGTCAAAACAGACCCCCTGAACCACAGGTGGCTTCCTCCTTACCAGTGGGAGGCAGACTATCTCACTTTCTCCATGCCTGGTTTAAAATCACCACAGACAAGTGGGTTCTGGAGGTAGTGGGTCAAGGTCTGTCCCTGGAATTCAAATCCCTTCCTCCACATAAAATCAGAGTTTTCAGCTCCTCCTCACTAGCAGAAAAAACACTGCTAGAATCAGAGGTTCAAAACCTGCTACAGCTGAAGGCAGTAGAACCAGTTCTAAAATCCCTGAGGGGAAGGGGTTTTTATTCCAGGTATTTCCTAACTACAAAGAAAAGTGGGGAGTGGCGGCCTATTCTAGATCTTAGAGCTTTAAACAAGCATCTAAAGAAAAGAAAGTTCAAAATGGTAACACTAGCTGTGATTTTGCCAATGCTCCAAAAGGGAGACTGGCTAGCATCACTGGACCTAAAGGATGCCTATTTCCACATCCCCATAAAGGAATCTTACCGGAGATATCTCTGGTTCAGACTCCTTCAGGTCACTACCAGTTTTCAGCCCTGCCTTTTGGCCTTTCTTCGGCCCCAAGGGTATTCACAAAGTTCCTAGCTGTTGTAGTAGCACATCTTCGGAGACAAGGTATCACTGTCTTCCCTTATCTGGACGACTGGTTAGTGGTGGGAAAATCCCCACTGAAGGTACAGCAGGATTTAAAGGTCACTCAGGACCTCCTAGAATCCCTGGAATTTTTAATAAATCACAAAAAGTCTGCTTTCACCCCCACACAGGTGTGGCAGTTCATAGGAGCAGAAATAAATACCTTACAGGCCAGAGCCTACTTGCCTCTGGAGAGAGTCCAAAACCTTCAGTCAGTGGCAAATTCCTTCAGCTTGCACAAAGCAAAAACTGCAAAACAGTTTCTCCAGCTACTGGGCCACATGGCTGCTGCCATATGCACGGTGCCAGAAAAAATACCCTTTTTCAAAGCTCATTCCAGTAACAAGGGCACTGTTACAGGCCCTCTTGTGATGGAAAAAGGAATCAAATTTAAGAAAAGGAATCTCCTTTCAAAAGGAGAACCCTTCAGTGGTTTTCACAACAGATGCATCCCTATTGGGCTGGGGAGCCCTTTTAGGACAGCACACCACTCAGGGTACCTGGTCAGCTGCAGAGTCCCTTCAGCACATAAACTTACTGGAACTCAGAGCAGTTCTGCTAGCTCTGCAAGCTTTCTCTGCCCTATTATAGGGCAAGGTGATACAGATCAGAACAGATAATACCACCACAATGTATTACATAAACAAGCAGGGAGGCACCAGGTCGGACCTCCTTTGTACAGAAGCAGTTTGTATCTGGACTCTATCTTACTCTCGGGGAATATCCTTACAGGCAATTCATTTGCCAGGAAAGGACAACATCCTAGCAGATGCCTTGAGCCGAATCAATCAGGCCCATCACGAATGGACCTTAAACAGACATGCTATTTTCAGAAGGTGGGGCACTCCACAGGTAGACTTGTTCGCATCCCACCAGAACCACCAGCTGCCACAGTATTTTTGCAGACCACCAGGCAAAGGCACACTGCCTTTGGATGCCCTAACCCTGGATTGCTCAGGGAGGTTCCTGTATGCTTTTCCTCCTTTTCCTCTAGTTCACAGGGTACTGCTCAAGCTCAGATCCCATGCAGCATCACTGATCTTGATAGCTCTGGATTGGCCAAGGCAGCCATGGTACTCTCTTCTGCTCTCCATGTCTGTCATAAAACCAATACATCTCCCTCGGAGGCACAGTCTACTGACTTCCAATCAGGGCATTCTGTTGTACCCGAATCTCCAGTCCCTCAACCTCAGGGCCTGGCTCTTGAGGACATAGAATATGCAAAACTGAACCGTTCTCAATCTTTCCTAAACATTTTGAAACCTTATAGAAAACCTTCTACTAGGAAAACCTATCTCTCTAAATGGAAGATGTTTTCTTTTTGGTGCTTTAGCAGATCACTAATACCAGGACAGGCTGAAATTCCAGTTGTCCTGGATTATCTCTCTCATTTGCACTCCTCTGGTTTACAACCCAGTTCTCCGAAGGTTCATTTGGCAGCTATCTCTGCTTACCTTTCTGCTGGTGCAAGGGTAACCATAGCTTCGGATCCTATCTTCAAAAGATTTTTTAAGGGCCTAATTCATCTACATCCACCCCATAGGGCACCAGTGCCAACTTGTTATTTGAATGTGTGTATAACTAAACTCATGGGCCCTCCCTTTGAGCCCATGGCCACAGCTCATCTAAAATATGTTACTTGGAAAACGGTCTTCCTTGTGGTTATGACTTCTGCAAGAAGGATCAGTGAGTTTCAGGTTCTCTGTATAAATCAGGACTTTTTCTCCTTTCGTTGGGATAAGGTAGTCCTTAGAACGAACAGAATATTTCTCCCCAAGGTAGTCTCGGACTTCTACTTAAACCAGTCCATCACTCTTCCTGTCTTTTTCACTGACCACTCTACTTCTGGTGAAAGAAGACTCCACAGTTTAGATGTGAAAAGGGCTCTCAGTTACTACATGACAGCCACAAAAGGCCATAGACAGGACAGAAATGATCTGTTCCTGACCTATGGGGATGTGGGAAAAGGTAGTCCAGCCCCGAAAAGGTCAGTTTCTCGATGGATAGTCCAGTGTATCCAGTTCTGCTTCACAAAGTGCGGTAAAGAGACCCCTTTAGGTTTGAGGGCTCATTCCACAAGAGGGACAGCTGCTACTTTAGCAGCTGCCAGGGATGTTCCATTACTGGACATTTGTAAAGCAGCTACCTGGAAAACAGTACACACCTTTACAAAGCATTACAATCTGGATATTTTATCTAGGGGTGATGCTAGGTTTGGCATAGCAGTCCTGCAAAGTCTGTTTCCAAAATAAGTTCTGTGCCCACCTCCTGTGAAACTGCTGGGTAGTCTGCATAAAGTTAGGAATATTCTGAGCATTACTGGGGTTAGAAGAAAAAAATACTTACCATAGTAATCTTCTTTCTTCCCAGTGATGCTCAGATATTCATAACTTCCCTCCCTACCTCCCCTTCAAGAACTTCGGCCTCTGCATTCCGCATGCTGATGCCACCCTTTATTATCATACACCCTTGGAGTGTTCCTTACCCTGTACCTGTTAATAGCTTGGGTAAATCGGTTTCATTGTGTTCTACCTTTTGGGGTGTTTTTTCTCTGGCATTTTGTTCTAACCTTGTTGAATTGTTTCTTCAGTTGGAGTTTTTAATTTTTACAAATTTATATTATTGAGAAAACCCTAATTTTAATAATAAAATTATAGTACTATATAATTCTGGGCCTACTTTCCAGACTCCACTTATAAAATCTGAAGAGGTTTAGAACACAGACAGTTAGTAGAGGCAGTGTTTGAAAGATGCTCACAAGCAAAGTGTTCCATCATTTGTATGTGTTCTATCTCCCCGGGCAGTCCAACCCTCCAGGCTTACTGCATAAAGTTATGAATATCTGAGCATCACTGGGAAGAAAGAAGATTACTATGGTAAGTACTTTTTCCTTTTGGCTTGGTTAAGGTAACACCTATTAAAAACACTTTGGAAGTAAGTAAATATTTGTTTTTCCATGAACACTTTTGTGGTTTTACTCTAGATTATTTTTGGTTCCACATTTTGGGAACCGCGATGATATTTTTGTTATTTTGTAGTTATTTAAACCTCTTTTGAGGTAACTTTTAACTTGCCATTCTTTTTTGAGGAACCAAACCACATTTATTGCTTTAAAGCCCATTTTAACAGTACTTGAGCTTATTACATTTTCGGTTTTGTCGGTTTGGAAACAGAAAAATTTTTTTCTCACCCCAGGAGTTCTTTAGCGTCAGTAACAATAGCAGTAAGCTGACCAGGCTGAACTGCCTTGGAGCCAGAGCCATGAATGCTCATTAAAATAGAGTGGCCAATCAGAATCAAGCAGGAAGGCTGGCTCGTCGGTGTAGCAGTTGGATTTACGCTTGCAACGCCGGCGACCTGAGTTCAGGAATAGACCCGGGTCGCTGGAAGGCTGGACGGGGAGGATCGAGCATCCCGTGGACTGCTCTCCTTCTCCAGGGGAATGGTAGGGAGAGTGCCTGGCGCACAATGGACCCCTGGCGGAGGACAGGGGTCACGCAGCTACTGGCGCTTGCACACACAGGAGGCAGGGCAGACGCAGGACATCATTGCATGTCCCCACCTCCCTAGAAAACCAGGAAACAGGACAGCTGCTAGCCACCTGCGATGAAGCCTGCAACAGCTTCAATTAGCCCCCCAGGCTGGCCTCCTGACCTATCCGGATGTCTGTGGTGTCGAAGGGGGAGCACTGCAGTCCTGCCATGGCGGGAAAGCCATGGGGTATCAGAGGGTCGTGGCCGATGTGGGGGGTGGAAATCCGTGGTCCGTGACCAAGCTGAGGTGCTGGACGGCTGGTGGTTCGGGGGGATAAAGAAGACAAAAAAAAGAATCAAGCAGGAAGTTGTGCCGAGTGCAAAGAGCCCACAGGGCTTCAGAATTTTTTCTCTGACTGACTGAGAAACACTGCCTCTGAGGTGCTCTGTAGTTCCCAGGAACCACACTTTTTCCCCTTTTTTCCTTGGTTCCTTTTAACTTTTCTGAGGTTGAAAATATACCATGTTTTGGGTATTGCAATGGTTTCCAAGGTCTTTTTAATAGAGGCTCCCTTATTTTACTGGGAACCACTATTTTTTCTATATTTCTACTGAGTTTTGTTATTTTAAAATGTGGTTCTTTACTGCTAGGGAACCGACTGCATTTACAGCTATTTCAGTTTGGGAACTGATGTTTTTCAGCTTTCTGACACATTGTTATATCAGAAAAGCCAAAAAAGAGGACTGGACCTGCAGGTTTTAAAAATTGCATTAAGTGGCACAGTGGCGCTGAGGTTGAGGCGCTGGACGCCACACCTCGCTCCACGCTGGCGACCTGGGTTCGGGAACAGACTCAGGTCGCATGGGGTCAGCAGGGGCAGGGAGAGATTGAGCATCCGTAGGACAGCTCTTCCCCTCTGGGGAGGTGGGTTCTGAGGTGTAGGCACTCCGGCGAGCTCTGGCGGAGGCTGGGGGGGTGGTGCGCTGGTACCTCACTAGGGCGGGTGAGTTGGGGCACGGTGCTGGGAGGAAGCACGTGCAGATGCGTGCATGCTCCCCCCTTGGCGTCATTGCATGCCCCTGTCACAAGAAAATGGGAAAATACGGTACACAGTCGTGGCGGCTTGATGGCCATCAAGGGACGCATGGCCTTAGGGACACCACTGTGGCTAATGGATCCTGGTTCGGTGGGGAGTAAGGGGGACTCTCCGCCACCCCGCCGTGGGGGTAATTAGCAGTGGGGGTTCTCTGGGGTCCATGACAGGATGGACGGCGGCCGGATGGGACGTATGCCGGGACGTGAAGCAGACCGAGGTGCCACCAGGTATAAAGGACTAACAAAAAAAAAACGAAATTGCATAAGTGTAGTGTGTTTGCAGTGCTTGGGTCCAGAACATATTTGCTCTAAATTCTGCTCCAAAACTATTACAAAGAGGGCCAAAAGGCTAGAAAAGATGGCCTCTAATAATGCTTATCCTATTTAGAAGGGGTCCACTGTCCTGCCTAAGCCTAAAGATAAGGATCCTTCAGAAAATGAGTCTGATAAACAAAACAATAAAAATGGTGACATGCCAAAAAAAAAAAAATACATTCGTGAACAGACCACTGAGTAAAGATAGGCATACCACTGCCCCTCCCACGTCAAGGCAAGGGAAGATACCAGTGGCAAAAAAAGCATAAAGAAAGAAAAAGAATAAAGACGGTCAGTCACTTACTGAGGTCCCTGATCCTAATAAAGATGTACCCCCTGTAAAAGAAATGGCAGAGGCATGGCACCTACGGTATATCAAACTACAGGGTATTTTTTTTTTTCCTCTGCTCCCTCTACTCCTGTTAACTCCAGCAGCTCTGTCTCAACTTTTGGGACATCCTGCTACTACGTTCAGGAGGAGGAGGAGGATGATGATAATGATTAAGATAACAATGGGGACCAGCCTCTGGTGCTGGATATGTTGCCTGACCCACGCTTTGGTACCTCTCCAGATGGCCAGGAGGACCTTTCCTCCCTCCCTCCCTCTCTCCCTCCTGACCTCCTTACAGCACATGGTGGACACCCTGGATCTCCCTGTTTAGGAGTCCACCGAGGAGGAGGAGGAGGATGATGATGAAGACTATAAAAATATGATGAGTCTTCCTCCTACAAAAAAGATTGTGCTTCCTATATACAAATCCTTCAAGAAATCCACTGTGAAGGTCCTACGGACCCCTACTTCCCTATCAGGAGTGAACAAAAAAGTGAATTGAAAATATCCTCTGGCTAAAATGAGGCTGATTTTCTTTATACTCATCCCAGCCATGAAGGGTTGGTTCAGGCTGCAGCCTGTGGTAAGGCTAAGGTCCCTCTTGCCTCTATGCCTCCTGAAAAGGAGTCACGAAAAGTAGATGCTATGGCTAAAAAAATCTTATACCACAGCCTCTTACTTAGTATATTCTGCTAAGTACCAGATGGCTCTTTGGAGTTCTGGCCAGGCCATTCTCACCCCAGAAGTCCTTTAGCATCAGTAGCATATGTAGCTAGCTGGCTGGGTGCAGCTGACCCGGAGTTGCGGCCTTAGATAATGAGCATAGGAAATTAGCCTATCAGAATTTAGTAGGGGAATGTGTTGAGAAGGAATTGCCTGAAGTACCTCAGAATTTTTTCTCCTTTGACTGAACAACGCTACCCCTGAGATGTCTCTCAGCTTTCCATGTTAAGAGTCTATTTCTGCTTTTCTTGGTAAAGTTTGCCTCACAATCTTATTTTTGTAGTGTGCTGAGTTTATTTTGTATGGTTTTTAGCAGTTCCCCTCAGTTCCCGGGAACCGCTATTTTTGATCGGTTCAGTGGTTCCCTCCGCTTTATTCGTCTTTTATTTTAATCGCGTCTAAAGTGTACACGCCGGTTCCTTTTGTGTTTTAATCGCGGTTCCCCTTTTCTTGTAGGAACTGATGATTTTGACTGTTTTACACTGATATATATATATATATATATGTAAGTAATAAGCCTCGACAGGGTGTGCATTAAAGGATTTTAATGCACGCTTGGCGTCTTCAAACCGCGAGGCCAGCTAGTGTCGCCCTCTGGGAAGTGAATTAAAATCCTTTAATGCGCACCCTGGAATGGCTTATCACACTTATAAAATGGGCCACTATCATACAAGAATTAGTTCGATTTACTCTGATAGGGATTAAAATGTATTTACTATTTTCAAAAGAGTGTACAATACATTACCTCTACAACATCTAAAATCTAAAAAAAAGTAGTCCCTATTAATGAATAAAATAGCATATCTCAGCAGTAGGTTAACTAGTACGGTACTTTGCAGTAAAAGTGCTTATTAGTAGAGTTGGTTGAAAATAACTATTTTCTCTGTAACATATAAATATCACATAAATGCACTATAACATCTGTAAATTTGTAAAACATAAGCAGTGTTTAAAACTTAATTTTCATTACACTGTAGTTATATACTTTCATTGAAGGCAACCTCTTTATTTTTGTTTTTTACTTATGTGTTGTGGTCTAGTACATAAAAGGAAAACTGCTATAGGATTGAGGTGAAAGGTTAGTAAGAAAAAAAACTTTAAACCTGCCAAATTGCCTTTTTTTTTGGTGGTGGGGGGTAGATTTCTCCTGAAAACACCTATATATGATTAAAATGTACGTGCTTTTATAAACATCAGCAATGTAGTTAAGCAGTTTGGCTCTGCCTATGTAACTATGTTTTCCCACCTTTTCTCCATGTTTATAAAGTATTACTATATTGCCTACTTTCTTCATCCTGTTTTTTTTTTTCCCCCACATTCAAGACTTAGAATGTTTATCATGGAATGTTTACCATGGAATACAGGGATTCAAAATTCTGCTCAGTTCCACTGGTAGAATGTTACTCTCCTAACATACTGTACACACAGACAACAAAGGCCTGTTTTAGAGCCACAGACTCAATTATCTCACTGTCAGGGCAAGCAGAAGAGATTTCCCTGATGAGCAGGTAAAGATAGAAGGGGGATTTTTCACTGTCAGTAAAGAAACAGTTGTAATGAAAACTATAAACAATACTTAATGTGTCTAATTTGTTTATGTGTGTAAGGAGAGTGTGATGATCAGCTGAACAACATTTAATTAATTTGTTTTATTTTTTTATTTAAGGTAGTTTTATTTTTAGGGCCCAGTTGAAGGTTTTTACAGTGTAAAGGCAGCAGCCATGTTTGTGATGGAAGATCAGTTCTGGTTGCAGGGGGACTGATAGAAGATAGTTCTGGTTGTAGGAGGACTGATTTGCTCATTGTGTGATGTGGTTTAGGACTAGGATGGCTGTGCATATATAGAGATTTAATGTACAGTCAGCTGATGTCTCTTGGCCAATGAGATTTCTAGATCTTCCCTTGTCAATCTTCACCATTCATTATTGCTTGGGTTAGTGCCGGAGGTGCGCACCTGCTCTAGGGAGGTTTTTTTTTTTTTTGGAGTTGGCTCCAGCAGGCTCCCTCCCAGACACGGCACGTACTCGTGGTGTGGCAGCGGTCAAATGCCGCGAGACTCCTCCTCTATCTCAGTTCTGTTTCTCCCCGTCGAGAGGCTGCACCTGCTCGCGTGTAGTTAGCGATAGTTAACGGTTATCGTCAAGACTCCTCGTTTCTTCTTCAGTGACTCGCTCGACGCCGTCTCCTACTAAGACCGTTCTTTTATTTTCTATCGACGGCGCCAAGTGCTTTATTGCTGTTTTTTGCCTTGTTTAGTTCGCATCATGTCAGGTTCGGGGGCAAAGCGTAAATCGAAGGCGGGCCATGCCCCTATGCGTCGGTGCTCCTGTGGCCGGCATTTCTCCGTCTCGGACCGGCATGATGTCTGTCTCCGTTGCCTGGGACCCAACCACGATATGGACGCGTGCGATGCCTGTTTCTCCATGGACCATCGTGTCCTCGAAGTCCGCGCATTCAAAATCGGCAAGGCCCGGCCGACCTTCGGGGGACGGCATCGCTCCAGGGATTCCCAGGTAAGCTCTCTAGGCCCTTCCTCCGGGTCCACTCTCGGGCCTATACGGTCCATGGAGGAGGAGGCTTCCTCCTCTTCTCTTGCCGAAGAGGAAGCTTCTTTCGCGGTGTTGGAGGGACGTCGTGGTCCCTCCCGGGGCCGTGACGGGGACGCCACCTTGGCAGTCACCTCCTCGGAGGTGCAGGCTCCCCCAGTGTCGAGGCCTGCGCCTGCTGGGCCTGGCACCGGGGGACCCTCGACGCCGCCCTCCGGCACCATTTCTGATCTGGCACCGGTGATCGAGGCGGCGCCACTCTGGCCTTCAGCGCCACTCGCGGCGCCACATGCCCAGTTCGCTCTCTCAGCAGCGCCAGTTTGGGTTCCGGTGCCGAGGGTGCCGCCGTGGGCCTAGCCAACGCCAGGCGCGAGCGGGCCAGGCCCAGGCGGTGGCAGGGGGCCAAGGTCGTCCGGGCGCCGTCGTAGCACTGCTTTCTCCGGGGATCCCGGTGTTGCTAGCATCATGGTTCAGCTGGTCTCTTCCTCTTGGAGGTCGATGACTCAGGCGTGGACCCATCCTGGCAACCTGACTCTTCGGTCGGGTCCCGGTGTGCCGTGGTGCTAAGTGGCTGGCGGGCCTCTCCGCTGTCCCGCTACTGTCCTCCCCTGAGGGCCCTCGGGCTAGGGGTGGTCCTGGGTCCTGGGGCGATGGAGTAGGGGCGGAGGGAGGGGCTCTCCTTCCTGGGGGGCTCGTGACAGCTACCCTTCCGGGTGCTGTTACCGCCACTCGGGGTGGGAGAACGCTGGGGTCGAGGAGGAGGGCGCTCTCAGAGTCTGAGGGGTCGAGGGGCAGGGTGCAGTCATCGCGGTCTCTGCCGGCCACCCCTGGGGGGGTGGCTAGGAGCCGTAGTGCTGTGCCCTGCCTTTCCTTCTTGGACCCCGGGGTCCCCTCCGGTGGCATTGCTGCGGACTGCCCTTCTGGATCCATGCAGTCCCAGGTTCGTCACAGGGGAGGATCCCTTTTTGGGCTCTTCCAGGTTTCGCATCCCCAGGGTTCTCTTTTGCGACCTGGTCTGTTGTCCGGAATCCCGCCAGCCCGAGCTCCGTTCTCCGGATTTCAGAGCCCTAACAGAGGTCAGTTGCCTCTTCATAGGTACCCATCTCCAGTGCCTCTGCAGCCACCCCCCCCGCTCTTCCAGGCCATGTCGGTCCTAAGGGCCCGTTATCCTGGGAGCAGTTCAGAGGTTCTGCGGCGGCCTTCCCCTCATATGTCAGGTATATGCATGAGCGGGTCTTTCGCCTCTCCCCACTGCCGCAGGAATCTTCTGGACGCTCAAGCTCTCCATCATCCTCGTCTCCCTCCTCTGAGGAGAGGAACCCTCTGCTCATATCTCCTCCGATGCTGATTTCACGAATATCAGCGATTCCTTCAAGGATGGTGAGGATCTTGAATCTCCTACGTTAGGCGAGACGATACCGAATGGGAGACACGTGAATTCCTTGGAGAATTCAGTGCCCAGCACCTGGTGGTACCTTCCTAGCCTATCCCCTTCCAGGAGGCATCTATCCATTCCTGGCAGTCGCCAGCCGTCCCTTCTCCAGCCCCGGCAGACTGTCGTCGAAGGTATTGTGCCCCTTCGGAATCCCTGGGTACACTTCCCAACCCGCCCTCGGGTTTGGTATACCTAGAGACTCCTTCCGGGCGCCGCCGCCTGGCGCACGACCGTCCACCGGATTCGGATTCCCTACAATTCGACCAGTGGGGGCGAAAAGTGTTCTCTTCCTCTCATGCAATGGCTTGCATTGAGTCACATCAGGCTCATCACGCTGCCTACAGTAGGCATCTGTGGTCGATGCTCTCTCAGCTCTTCGCATCAATGCCTGATACGGAGCAAACCAGACAGGCTATTGCCCTGTCCGCTATAGGCCTGGAGCTGGCAAGACACCAAGCAAGGGCATCTTATGATGCCAATGAGGTGGCTTCCAGGCTTGCAGGGACAGCGATCTGCATTAGGCGGACGGCATGGCTTCGTCTATCAAGGTTGTCACCCCTGGCCCGGCGTAGGGTGATTCGCTCCGCTTTCCGGGGGACCCATCTCTTTTCCTCCAGAGCTAGGAGATTACTGCAGGGGCTTCCTCCATCTCCCCGTCCTCGGGGGGCACCTCCTAGCTCTTCTCCCCCATAGGCTTCTCTCTAGATTAGCCCAGGGTCTTCCTCTTCTGTTTCTCACCAGCAGGAGGCTGGGGGTCTTGTTCCCTCAGGGTTCTACCCCCTTTTTTAAGTGGAGGGCTTGGTACTCACCCAAGCAGTAATGAATGGTGAAGAGTGACAAGGGAAGATATGAAAATTACGTACCTACCGTAATTCTTGATCTTCTCTTGTATCTTCACCATTCATTACTGATACCCTCCCACCTTTCCCTCAGTGGCCTCCTTCTGTGGTGTCCCTCCCTCCCGTCTCGTTCCTCTTCCTTCCTTTGGCCTTTATGCAAAAAAAAAAAAAAAAACCTTCTGTTTTCCATTCTTAATGAATGGTTCCTTTTTTCCTCAAGGTAAGGAGGAACGAGCACGGTTTGCACTTTCTCTTATTTTGAGGGAACTCTTTCTGACCACCCTTAGGGTGCGACTTCTAAATACCTTCTTCAGGTTATGCAGTTTCACAGCTTAAGAGACCGTGCTCTAACTCGGCCTCAGCAACATTTAGAATCCCCCTGGCAGGTATTATCTTTGAGCTCATTCTAGCTGCTGCTTGAACTTGTCAGCCTTGAGCATCTGCTTGCCTTGCCTAGGGAGTCTGATTGAGTTCCCACTCTATCCTTCATACAAAGCTGCCTTCGGAAAGGTATAATCTTTCCCATACACGGCTGTGTTAGCACTTAACAGGGTGCTAAGGGACTTAGTCCCCTTCCTGGGTGGGCGCTCTTCCCGGAACAGGTTCTGCCTGGGCAGTCCATGAGCTCTCAGCTAGGATGTAGGGACTTGGCATGTTGAGAGTTCAGAGATGTTGCCCTCATTTGGATCTATCCAGGTGGTTCGGTTGAACCTCCCCTCAGTCCTAGCAACTGGGATTCTTGCTCCCTTGTTAGTGTCGAGCCTATAAGCCTCTCAACCAATGCTCGATGGGCACTATTCTCCCTCTCAACATGCCTCCTTCTCTTCTTCTCCTTCTTCTTCTTTCTCTTTCCCCTCTCTCTGTTCCTCCCCTAGAGCCGCCCCGGAAAGGAGGCCCTGCGGTCCCTTAGGGTAGGAATTCTCTCTCCCCTCTGTCTATTCTCTACCGGCTTATTCCTTTTTCAGTTTATATCCTTTCCTTTTTCTGTCCCTCTGCTCTCTTGCCTCGCTTTCCTTTTTCTTACCCTTTATTTTCGCCTCTCTGGCTACCAGAACTGAGATAGAGGAGGAGTCTGCGGCATCTAACGGCCGCCCCTCGTGCATGACGCAGTATGTCGTGCTCAAGGGCGGCACCGTTGGAGCCGACTCAAAAAAAAAAAAATTCTCCCGTAGCGGGTGCGCGCCTCCGGCACTAACCCAAGCAGTAATGAATGGTGACGATACAAGAGAAGATCAAGAATTACAGTAGGTACGTAATTTTCATATTTGTTCTTGCCATTTTATAAATATGTTAAAGTTGTATGCATTTGAATACAGTTAGCACAGCTAGAATACATCTGCACAGCTGGTCATCTTTCTCTTCAATTACGTCATCAAGGCAGCCATTTTAGAATTCTTAGAGCAGGATTTTTTAATCAGGAGAGGCTGTGTTTACAATTTTCAAATGCCATGAAACTGCATTTATCCTTCTTTAATAAATGCAGTTTCAGTATAAATGTAAACAACTGTCTCTCCTTTACAAGCCTATGGAGTCATTTAAAAAAAATGTGTAAAAAAGATGGTTTAGGTATCCTTTAAGTGTTTAGGTCCAGATCATACTTCCTCTCTTTGCACCAAATTTTGTATGAAAACTTTGAGAAACAGCTGAGAGACTGAAAATAATTATGGCTGAGGAGAAATCTAAGGCTACCGATGAGGGGCCATCAAAAAATAACAATAAAAATTCAAACAGGGGTGCTGATGAGGCATCCAAATCCCAGCCAGGAAAAGGAGGTGCAGATGAGGTGCCTAAGAATAAAGCTTCCAAAGGGGCTGATGAAGTTTCTTCAAAACCAAAACGTAACAAAGGCACTGATGAACTGTCTATATCAAAAAGGAAACCTGAAGCCACTGATGAGGTGGCTGAAAATATTTTATTGCAGAGGCAAAAATGCTCCTGTTACATGGCAAAAAGTACAAAGAAAAGACTAAGCATTCCCAGCCACATTCTGGCAGCCAACCAGATTTTTCTCAGAAGCTCCCTTCTGTGGAAGACATGGCAAAAGCCTGGCACGTTTTCCAGACCCTGCGAAGTATGGGGTATATGTTTTCTGGTAGTTCTGCTGGTAAACACTCTTTCACAGTTCTCTCTGCAGGGATCTGTGAGGGTGATGAAGAAGAGGAAGAACGTTATTATGATGCACCAGACATATATTCAGAGGGCTTAGAACCAGACGTGTCCCCTGACCCTCATTTCAGGGCTTTTCCTGCTGACCAGGAGGATCCCTCCTCTATGCTTACTTTTATTCAGAATATGCTAGACACTCTGGACCTCCCAACCCAGAAAACCAACCAGGATGATAACGAGGACCAAGATTACAGGGAGATGAAAGGTTTTCCACCCCCTAAGAGATTGGTCTTATAATAATGCTTTTAGAAAAAATACAGTGAAACTGCTTCAGATCCCCACTTCTCTAGCCGGGGTTGACAAGCACGGTGACAAAAAATACCAATTGTCTAAAAATGACACTGAGTTCCTGTCTGTACACCCCAGCCATGAGAGTATTGTACAGCAGGCAGCATGTGAAGACGCTGGAGTCTCTTTGTCTTCCCTGCCTCCTGACAAGGACACCAGAAAAATGGATTTTATCGTAAAAAAGATGTACTCTACAGCTCCTCTGCCTTTCCTCTTATATGTCTTTCACAGACAAGTATCAAAAGCATCATGGAATTCTGTCCTGGCTATTGCCCAGAATGAATCGGACACAATGCTGCAGGACCTTATTGACACTACAAAAACTGCCCTGGAAGCTAGGAAATACCAATTCCACATGGCAGACGACAATAATGCTGCCTCTAGAGCCGGAGCCCATGCCATCTCTCTGAGACATTTTGCTTGGCTTAGAACTACCTGTCTTCCTCCAGACACCTAGTCTAAAACCATGGATTTTCCTTGAGATCAAAACATGTTGTTTGATTCCAGGACAGCAGACTATATGAAAAAAGGTTGATGAGTACAAGACTTCTTGGCAGAGTCATTCCTCTAAACCTAAACCTGCTGTCCCACAAAAATCCCACTTTAGGGGAAACGGGGGCAGAGGTTACTATCCCAGACCTTATGCTTCCTATCCTCAGCCTGACTACTCTCAGTACAGTGGATTTTACAGAGGGAGGGGCAGAAGGGGCCAAAGAAGAGCCACCTCTGCCCAGTCAGCATCCTCCCGGCCTAAACCGTGATGTGAGTGTTCAGTTTATTGTTTAGGGATAGCTTCCATTGAGCATGCTCATTCACAAGGAGGTCCCTGATACAAAGTACTAAACATCACAATCAGTACAAGGATACATCATAGTAACACGGCAGGTATATCATGGTACATACAGTAGATTTGTTGTAACAAATACATAGAGGTAAAAGCATCACATGACAGTAAGTTTACCACCACCTAATAAAAATCATCACAGACAATACAAGCAATACATCATAGAAAAACAACAGGGATATCATGGTATGTAGAGTAGGTTGGTTATAGCAATACATAGAGGTAAATTAGAAGCATCACTTAACAGTAAGTTTACCACACCTAATAAATACGGAAGATAACAACTTAGGTAGAATGGACAAAAGAGGAGGGAGGGAGGGAGGAAGGAAGGACGGAAGGAAGGAAGGAAGGAAGGAAGGAAGGAGCATGCCAGTATACACAGGAATCTACAAAGACAACAGGAGAGGGATGGGAAGAAGGTAGATCCGTGAGGGAAGCTAAATGCAGTTGCAGTTCTCAGCAGTGCTCTCATGTACCCTACCTATGAACGCCCTAACTGGGATAAGGGTATGGAGTTTTAGGGTAGCTTGAAGCTTATTCCAAAGGCAGGGAAGAGAAATGCTTATAGATGCCCTACCAAACCGTGTCTGATAATTTGGCACATTCAGGGTAATATATGCACATTTTCTGAGGGCGTAGGTGCTAGATGAGCATGAGAAGACAGCTGATATATAAGGGGGTAGCTTGTTGAGAAGCGCCTTATATGTCCAAGTATAAATATGCACCATTCTCCTGGTGGAGGAGGAGCTCCACTTCATCGCCTCATACAAGGCACAATGATGGGTTCTGGCTGCGGCATTGGAAATGAAATGGATGACCCAGTGATAGAGCGTGTCTAACTTACGCAGGTAGATGGGTGCGCAATTGTTATAGAGAATATCAGCGTAATCAAGAAGAGGCATGAAGGTGACCTGTACCAGTCTAGTTCTGGAGTCTCGGGAGAACAATGATTTGCTCCTGAAAAAGAAGCCAAGTCTAAATTTCAGGTTTTTTTTTTTTGTGTGTGTGAGAGCTTCGACATGTGATGAAAAGGATAGGTGTGAGTCGAGTATGAAGCCTAAGTATTGAAAGTGATTCACCTCTTCAAGTGTGTCTCCTGATAGGGTGGTGATGGGAGCATAGTGGTTTGTCATGGGACGTACTGAGGGGACATTAGAGGGATAGAAGAACATAACCTTCATTTTTTTGCATTTAGGAGCAGTTTGGCTATTATCAAGTTATGCTGTAGTTTGACAAAATCAGACTGGAGAACAGAACATACTTGACTGACTGTAGGTTTCGATATGTAGAGGACCGTATCATCTGCAGATAAGTGAATATTGGAGTCTGTGATGCCCGAGCCCAGATTATTTACATAGATTAGGAACAACAATAGACCCAGGATGGATCCCTGTGAGTCCCCTCTTGCGACTGGCAAGAGTGACAAGGAGGTTAAGTTTATCTTACTGCGTTGATATCTGTTACCTAGGTAACTTGCAAACCAGGATACCGTAGCATCCGACAAGCCATAGGACTTCAAGCTGTCAAGCAGCAGGAGGTGATCCACGGTATTGAAGGCCTTACTAAGGTCCAAAAATACTGCACCGGTGACGTTTGCTGTCCATGGCTACCAACCAGTCGTTAGTAACTTTGGACAAGGCCGAGATAGTACTGTGACGGGGTCTGATACCTGATTGTTGCGGAGTTAGCAACTGAGAATTTTTGAGGAAGGATCTGAGTTGGATACTGACAAGTTTCTCCAGAATTTTTGAAAGGGAAGGCAAGATAGAGATTGTCCGGCAATTGTAAACATCACTGGGGTCACCAGATTTGAAAAGGGGTATGAGGTGTGCAACTTTCCAATCTTGGGGCAAGACACTTTCAGATGGCGAAAGATTAAATAAATGAGTGATAGGGGCAGTTAAGAAATAATAGCCAAGTTTCAAAAAGAAAGGGTCAGTGTTGTCCGCGCCTCCATTCTTTTTAACATCCAACCTGAGCAGTTGGTCTTCCACCTGTTTAAAGGTGACAGGCGAGTGTCCAGGTTGCCTCCCCTCTGCTAGCAGGGGGCAGACTCTCCCACTGTCTTCAAGCCTGGACCCTTATTACCTCAGACAAGTGGGTCCAGGAGATAGTGGAAAAGGGCCTGCCACTACAGTTCAGGTAGATGCCAGACCTCAGGCGTACCCAGGTGTCAAAGCCCCTAACCCCAACACAGGTATTTCTGTTGGAGTTGGAGGTAAAAAAACCTTCTGGCTTTATGAGCAGTGGAGAGGGTCCCTGCTCACGAAAGGGGCAAAGGCCTCTACTCCAGGTGCTTCCTGACACAAAAGAAAACTGGGGAGTGGCAACCTGTTTCGATCTCAGACATTTGAACAAACTTTTATTAAAACCAAAATTCAGAATGGTCACTCTATCAATGGTTATTCAGTCCTTACAGCAGGGAGACTGGCTAGCCTCCCAGAACCTAAAGGACGCTTACTTCCACATACCCATAAGGAAGTCTCACAGAAAGTTTCTCAGATTCAAGCTTCCTTCAGATCACTAAGTTTGCTGCAGTACCATTTGGCCTGTCCTTGGCTCCAAGGGTTTTCCAAGTGCCTTGCAGTGATAGCAGCGTACCTCAGTAAGCAAGGGGTTTCTGTCTACCCTTACTCGGACGGCTGGCTAGTGGTGGCAAAGTCTCCTCAACAAGTGCAGGAGTCCGTTTTCCTCACACAGTAGACCTTGCAATCACTGGAGTTCCTGGTGAATCTGAAGAAATCCCACCTGGAGCCCTCTCAGATTCTTACCTTCATAGGAGACCGGCTGGACACCTTAAAGGGGGTGCCTTCCTCCCTCCTGAGAGTTTTCAAAACTTCTTGTTAGTGGTGGATTCTTTCATCCTGGGCCAGCCAAGACCAGCCAGAGACTTCCTCAGACTTTTGGGACACATGGCACCAATGAAAGCAGTGGTCCCAGGTGTCAGGTACAGAATGTGAGAACTGCTGTTTTACCTGAGTGCTCGCTGGTCTCAAAGGAGCAATGCCTTATCAAAGCTGATGCCAGTCACAGATCAGTTTCAGTAGGCTCTGCTTTGGTGGAAAAACCCGGCAAACCTGTCTGTGGGGGTCCCTTTTCAGGGCTTTCTTCCCATAAAAGTGATTACCACAGATGCCTCCCTGCTAGACTGGGGAGCTCATTTGGACAGTGCCTCAGTAAGTGGTACCTGGACTACCCAAGAGTCTCAGTCTCATATAAACCTCCTGGAGCTCAGAACCATTTTTCTAGCAATCAAGGCCTTCGCTCCTCTCATAAAAGGACAGACTGTACAAATAAGAACAGACAACACTACTGCAATGTTTCACATAAACAAGCAGGATGGCACCAAATCAGGGATACTCTGCTCAGATGCTCTAAATATTTGGTCTCTTGCCTATTCCCTGGGTTCCAACTTCTTGGCCATTCACCTCTCTGGCAAGGACAACACCCTGGCAGATGCTCTCATCCGCTTCAATTAGGTTCACAGCGAATGGACTCTGAACAAGCAAAGGCTAGCCACAGTCTTCAGGCGGTGGGGTACACCAGAAGTGGATCTGTTTGCATCCACTCTCAATTTTCAGCTTCCTCAGTGCTGCTGCAGGCCTCCAGTCAAGGGGTCACTACTACTAGATGCCCTTATCCTGGACTGGTCAGGAAGGTTCCTCTATGCCTTCCCTCTGTTCCCTCTGATGCTAAAGGTGCTGCTGAAACTCAGACAACAGCCTGCATCAATGATCCTGGTAGCACTGGATTGGCCCAGGCAAGCCTGGTACTCTCTCATGCTCTCTCGGTCCAGCAGCAGGCCTATTTGCCTTCCTCCAACTCACTTTCTGCTGACTCTACCCCAGACAGGAGCGAACTACCCAGACGTACACTCCCTTCACCTTAAAGCGTGGCTGCTGAGGAACTAGAGATCTTACCTCGAGTGGGAGCTCTTGCAGCAGGCTGTCACAATAAGGACTATGCCACAGGCACTGGGACCCACTGGAAAACTTCTCAGCCAGCAATACCCAGCAGGGTCCGCCCCCGACATTGGCTCCACCCCGACGTCAGCCCTGGTATAAAAGGGGGCAGACCCAGCTCCACCTCAGTTCTTTTCCCGCTGCGTCCCGCGCACTTGAAGAGTTCTTGGCTTGCCAGCCCAGCTAAGACCTTGTTTTTTTGCCGTTTTTCTTACGATTCTCTCCTCATTAGGACCTCACAGAAATAAGTGCAGTTGCGGCCATCAGATTCCAGCGAAAGACAGCCACACGAAGTGTGTCTTCTGCTTGGGGCCTAACCACGGCACAGCAGCCTGTTCCTCCTGCCAGAGCTTCACAAGTAGGACCAGGATCCACTGCCTCAAGGCCTGGAAGGCATACCTCATGGAAAAGAAGATGGTCCTCCACACATCCGGGGAGAAAAAACACAAGGATAAGTCCAAGCTGTCCCGCGACAAAGACCGTAGTCGGTCCCGGCACCAGTCCAGGTCCCGGTCTTGCTCCCGCTCGTGACCCTCTCCCAAGAAGGCCCACGTTTCCCTGGGCTCAGGTGAGTATTCCAAGACTAAGAAGCAGGCTAAGGCTGGGCCTTTGGGGGATTAGCCAGCGAAGCCTAAGGTGACCCCGCAAAGGGTCACCTCCAAGCCCTCGGCCCCGCCTTCCAAGGCCTCGGCGTCACCCGATAAGAGCATGCTCCTGGAGTCTAAGGACACTCCAGCGCCCCCTGTGGCTAAGCTGCCATCGGTCCCGCTACCAACGTCGGTAGAAGGGGCGGCTGATTTTGACACAGCCGGTGCGGGCGCAGCATCTTCATCCCCTAAGTCTTCCTCCCCCCGGGCTCTCCAGGCGGCTGTCCTTCCAGGCCCGATACAGACACCCCCTTTCCGGGGAAGGCAGCCTCTGTCTTCATGAAGGATGAGCTCCAGGAACTGTTTTCCTTCTGGTGGGGCCAGGTTCAAAAGCGGACCCCCCCCCCCGAAAGCCGGCCCCATCACCGGTACTGGACCCACTGGGTGAACCGCAGCAGGGAGGTGCCTCTTGCCACAGAAGACCCCAGCAGGCCGCCACCGCCAACACCTTCTAAGGCTCGTTCCCGATCTCGGTCCGCAGACCGACGCCGGCGCTCACCAAGGTCTGGTAGCCAATGCTGGGTCAGGTCTCGCACCAGAAGCCATTCTCGTTCTGTTAGATGGGACCGCTCCCGATGTTGGTCCTCTGACCAACGTCGGTCTCTGCTCCGTCGTCAGTCTTCGGACTGCCATCGGTCGGTGAGTCACTGACGCTCGAGTAGGGCTAGTCACAGGGACAGGTCCGGCTACTTGACACCCAGTAGCCAGTCCACCTCTTCCTCTTCCCTTTCAGGAATCGGGATTCCCCAGGAGAGAAGGACCAGCCCCGCTTGCCTCCTGACGATCCAACTTTCATGGATGTCATGAGGCACATCCAGGCATCCAACGAGTGGGATACGGAGGACCTGGACCCGGAACGCCGTCAACTGGCAAAGTACCTGAGACAGAAGGAGCCCAAACCTCTTGTAGTGCCTCCTTTGGTGGACACCTTCCAGGATCTCACCCAAATCACCTGGAAGGATCCAGCTTCGGTCTTGGCAGTTCCGAAAAAGTCGGATAGGCTGTACAGGGCCCCAAGGGATGAACCTTTTCTGGCTGAGCACCCTCAGGAGAACTCCTCCATGATTACAGCTGCTCATGATAAATCTAAGCAGCCTAAGCACCTTAGCTCTTGGCCTCCCAATCCGGAGTCTTGCTGTTTGGGCTAGGTGGGCAAGAAGGTATATTCTGCCTCCACCTGTTCCATTACGTCCCTAAATTTCCTGACGCATATGGTCCAGTACCAGAATGCGCTCCGGGAGCGGGGACAGGAGCTAATAAATGCCTTGCCAGACTCCTAGAAGAAGATGGAGATTCTGGATCTTCTGAAATCGGGTTCGGACGTAGGTACAAATGTGTTGCATGGCTCATACGACGCTGCAGATACGACGGCCAGAGTGGCAGCGGCAGGGGTCTGTCTTCGGTGCCATGCTTGGTTGAGGGTCTCTGGCTTTCACCAAAATCTGCAGTCTGTGATCCGGGACCTTCCGTTCCAGGGTACCGTTTTGTTTGGGTAGGAGACAGAGTCGCTCATCTCTCGTCTCCAGGAGGTGGGGAAATCCATCTGGTCTGTCCATCAGATGTACCGAGGAGACCAGAGGAGACAAAGGAAATGGCCATTTCATAAGCCCTCAGGAGCCCAAGCCCGTGGCAACCAGCAGGGCCAGAGAGGTGGCTTTCAAAGGAGAGCTGGCAACCAGCAGCCTGGCGGCACTCCTCCCTGTGGCCCCAAGTCCTCCCAGGCCTCTCTGCCCACTCCTGGCTCCTCCCAGTGACTCCCTGCAGACCCCCCCTCCTCCGGCAGAGGTTCCAGGGGAGGCAGTAGGGGGTTGCTTCTCCCTTTATCTGAAGGGATGGAGCTCCACAACTGCGGACCAGTAGTTCCTCGACATCATAAGGAGAGAACATACTCCAGAGTTCACGGAGATCCCTCCAGACAACCCACCAAGGTCCTCCAGATATCCTCCTTCTCACATTCCACTCATAGAAGGAGAGAGATGGGCCCTCTTGCAAAAAAGGGCAATAGAAGCAGTCCCCCTGCAGCAACAGGGGAAAGGGTATTATTCCTACTTCTTCCTGGTCCCAAAAAAGACACAAGACCTTCGTCCCATTCTGGACCTCAGCTCTTTAAACTATTATATACAGTACAGAAGGTTCCGGATGGTGACTCTTCCAGGACTGCTTCCTCTGCTGCACCAAGGAGACTGGCTCTGTTCCCTTGGCATGCAAGATGCGTACATGCACATCGGGGTCTTTCCCCCTCAGAAGAAGTACCTGAGGTTCCACTTCCAGGGGGAACATTATCAGTTTTGGGTTCTTCCGTTCAGCCTCTCCTCCGCTGCTCGAGTCCTCACAATATGCTTGGCAGTTGTGGCTGCGGCTCTAAGGCGCGCCAGGAACATTATGTCTTCCCTTAACTGGACGATTGGCTGCTTGCAGCCCCGCCAAGATCGTGTCTTCTTCAAGTTCTCGGAGACACCTATACTCTGTTCCGAGACCTGGGGATCACCCTGAATCTTCCAAAGTCTTCCCCAGAGCCCAGCCAAAGACTCGTCTTTATAGGTGTGGTCCTGGATTCGGTTCAGGGCATGGCCTTTCTACCCCCAGAGAGGGGCGATCCCCTCCGGGAGATTGCTGGATCGGTCCTAGTAACCCCTCAGGTCCAGGCAAGGACCTTCCTCAGACTTCTTGGGCACATAGCGGCCAGTCCAGTCACTCCTCTGGCTTGCCTTCACATGAGAGTCCCACAGTGGATGCTCAGGGTGCAGTGGGATCAATACTCAGACGACCTAGACTATATGGTCAGAGTCTAAGAGCCGGTAAAGAGGACACTTCTTTGGTGGTTGGACCCAGTCAATTTGGAAAAAGGGGTTCCTTTCTGTCCGGGGCCCCCGAATCAGACAACGGATGCCTCGGATTTGGGTTAGGGGGCGCACCTGGGGGCCCGCCAGATGCAAGGCATTTGGACCCCCACGGAGCGCGAACTCCACATCAACGTCCTGGAGATGCGAGCGGTCCTCAGTGCGCTTCATGCCTTTCAGGAGGACCTCGTGCCAGGCTCTCTTCTTGTTCAGATGGACAACATGGCGGTCGTCTTCTACATCAGCAAGCAAGGGGGTGCTTACTCTTATCCCGTGTGCAGGGAGGCAATGAGAGTCTGGTACTGGGCTCTGGAGTGGCACATTACACTGTCTGCGGTGCACGTTCCAGGCGTCCTAAACGACTTGGCAGACAGCCTAAGCAGGTCTCAGTCCAAGGCACCCGAGTGGGAGCTACTGCAGTCAGTGGCAGATCAGCTGTTCGACACTTGGGGTCATCCAGAGCTGGACCTCTTTGCGTCTCCACGCAACGCCAAACTGCCCGTGCCTGGTGTTTTCTGGCCAGATGCATTGTCCCTTTGTTGGGCAGGGAGGTTTCTTTACACCTTCCCCCCCCTTTCCTCTCATCCAGAGAGTTCTTTTGAAGTTACAGGCCGAGGGGACTCAGATGATTCTAATCGCCGCACTGTGGCCTCAGCAGATTTGGTTCCCACTACTTCAGCAGTTGTCAACAGAACCTCCAGTCCCACTGCCAGTATGCTCACAGTTGCTGTCCCAGGATCAGGGCTCGCTGGTCCATCCTGATCTCCGATCTTTGCACCTTCACGCTTGGCTCCTTCGGACGTAGCAAAGTCCAGGTATGGGGTGTCTCAAGAGGTGGCAGATGTACTCGTTTCAGTGAAGAAGCCCTCTACGCGCTCCACTTATGCTATGAAGTGGAAGCGGTTCTGCTTATGGGCATTGTCTCACCGTCTGGATACCATTACCTGTCCGGTGAACTCAGCATTGCAGTATCTCCTCTCCTTGTACCAACAAGGCTTGAGCTACTCCTCCATAAAGGTGCACATGTGGGCCATCTCTGCTTATCACGCCCTCTTGGGAGATAGAACCTTAGCCCAACTGGATGTGGCCCGCACCTTTTTACGTGGGATTCTTCACATGAGACCTCCCATTTGGGATCCTGTCCCACCCTAGGACCTCCTGTTTGTGTTGGAGAAGCTTACTCTCCCCCCATTTGAGCCTGCCGTAGACTGTGAGCAGAGGTTATTTTTCCTGGAAGGTTTGCTTTTTAGTTGCTGTTACTTCTGCTCGAAGAGTTTCCGAGCTTCAGGCTCTGATGTGTAAAGAGCCGTATATAATTTTTCATAGGGAAAGGGTTTCCCTCGGGACGAATCCCAAGTTTCTTCCTAAAGTGGTCTCGGATTTGACCCTCAACCAGTCAGTTGACCTTCCAGTTTATTTCCCTTCTTCTCTAACAAAGGGGAAGCTCTCCTTCACACTTTGGATGTCCACAGGACGCTGAGATATTACCTTAAGCGAACGGCTAATCACCATAAATCTGAGCAACTGTTTGTGGCGTTTACGCCACAACACTTGGGTAAACCAGTGTCCAAGCAGACCATTTCCAAGTGGGTTGTCCACTGCGTTACCTTTTGCTATGAGAAGCACAATAAACCCCTTCCGGGCCCAGTTAGGGGTCACTCCACCAGAGGAGTGTCTGCTTCTTTGGCCGCTCTGCGGAATGTCTCTATTAGGGACATGTGCGCGGCTGCTACCTGGAATTCAGTGCATACCTTCGTAAAGCACTATAGCTTGGACATTGCATCCAGACGCCATGCCAGCTTCCGCCTGGCAGTCCTTCAGGGACTTTTGTCTTGATTTGCTGTGTCCAGCTTCTTCTCTTCCACCTCCCAGGATCGGATACCTCCTTGGCGAGGGACTGCTTGGGATTCAGTCCTTATTGTGATAGCCTGCTGCAAGAGCTCCCACTCAAAGTAAGATAGTACAGTTACGTAAGGACGTACCATAACAGTAGATCTTCGAGAGGAGCTCTTGCAGCAGGTGTTGTTTTCCCGCCCTCCATCCCCCAAATGAGGTGTGCAGATCGTCATCTTCAGGCTTTGCCTCCTTCTCTTGTCAGGGCCCGTTCGCAGGTCTTGGCGGGGGAACTGAGGTGGAGCTGAGCCCGCCCCCTTCTATACCAGGGCTAACGTTGGGGTGGGGCCGACATCGGGGGCGGTCCATGCCGGGTATTGCTGGCTGAGAAGTTTTCTGGTTGGTCCTAGGGCCTGTGGCACAGTCCTTATTGTGATAGCCTGCCGCAAGAGCTCCTCTCAAAGATCTACTGATCTTACTTCGAGACACAGCTCTTGCAGCAGGTTACACCATTAGGACTGAAGCCGCCAGGCGCCAGGACACCACGGAAAAATTCTAGCTAGCTAACTACGAGGACACGCCCCGACGTCGGTCCCGCGCCTCCGACACGTCCAGGCGTGGTACAAAAGGGGTCGGTCCCGCCAGATTCCCCAGTTCTTTTCCCGCCGTCGACTTAGCTACCTGACCCCTTCGGTTACCAGTCTAGCGCGCGACGCGTGAATAGTTCCTTTTTCGATAAAATTTTCGAAAATCTTCACCCAAGATCTTGATGTCATCACCAACTTCGGGCCATCCTTCAAAGTGCGCTTGTGGAAAGCAGATCCCGTTCAAGGACCCCCACACGGCCTGCGTCCGGTGCCTAGGCCCAGACCACGATACCCGGGCCTGTCCTTCTTGCCAAGGGTTCAATAGCCGTACCCGGATCCGGCGTCAGAGGGCTTTGCAGGCGTTTCTTCTGGAGGAACAACTGAAGACCATGTCCTCCAAGGGGGAAAGCTCCAGGGTCCACAAGCACGCGGAGAAGAGAAGGGAGAAGGCCCCTTCCAGGTCCCCTTCTAGGGGTTCGGAGTCCCGTAGCTCCGGTTCGAAATCTCCCCCGGCTGCAATCAAGAAACCTTCATCTCAGGAGAAATCCGCCAGGCCTTCCTCCCCTTCCAGGGCCTTGGCGAAGTCCGGGGAACGACACCATCACCACCGCAAGTCGGGTTCCCGCTCCTCGGTACCCGACGTCAGGTCTTCGTCGGTGCCTCCACGCAAGACGTTGGAGCTCACGCCTTTAAAAAGGCCTGTAGCCCAGACGCCGGCTCGACAGCCGTCAGCCGTGCGCCCTTCTTCCCTGGAGCCGCCGTCGGCCCGACGACCGACGCCGGCCATTACATCCCAGCGGACGCCGGTAGGGGGACCGACGCCCGCCCCTCCTGAAAAGAAGAAGGCCCTGTTGCCTCCGACCGACATCGGTCAGGAGCCTCTATCGGAGGAGGACCTAGAGCAGCCCGAGGACCAGACAGGCGACCCGGTCCGTAGGGTACTCCCAGGAACCCTCGCCATTACCAGAGCCCCTGTGGAGCCGGGCCGGGACCCGGCGACCGCCCACGGCACCCGGCCGTCGCCGGGCCTCTCTCTAGTGGAGGTGAAAGATCTGTTCACCTACTGGTGGGATACCATTAAAAAGACATGGTTTCCCCCCTCCTCCTCTACTCCTCCTCCTCCTCCTCCTCCTCCTCCTACTCCGGTTCCTGCCCCCCCCTCGCCCATCGGGGTCGGCAGGCCGTGTTCCTCCTCCCCGGGAGCCTAGAACCCCTCCCAGGGGGAGACCTGATAAATGGAGACCTCCGTCGAAATCCTCTGCTGGATCACCCAGCCCCAAGAGATCCAGGAGACGCCGACGTTCGCCTTCAACGGAGGACACGGGATCAGACTACTCCACCTCTAGATCCCCATCTCCACTCTCCATCCTTCTCCGGACCCACGTGAGATGCCTAGATCTCCTCCGGATGATCCCTCGTTCCTTGATATTATGAGACATATACAAGAGAACATGGGATGGGATGCTGAAGACTTAGACCCCGAAAGAGTGCGACTCACCAAATATCTTCGGCAAAAGGACCCCAAGCCTGTGGTGGTACCACCTTGGTTGATCTTCGTGGGCGTCACCAAGGCTGCGTGGAAGCGTCCACACTCGCTCCGCCCGAGACGACAAGAAAGCTGATCGCTTGTACAAGGCTCCCTAGGACGACCAGTACTTGACGCAGCATCCTCAGGCCGATTCTCTGGTCATCACAGCCTCACATGACCGGTCACAGAGGCCACAACATTTGAGCACCCTGCCACGGACCCAGAGTCCAAGCAACTGGACGCATGGGTAGGGCGCACGTATGACTTCCGCTACCTGCGCCATCAGATCCTGAACTATTTAACCCACATGGTTCAGTTCCAGAACGCTTTGTGGGAACAGGGTCTGAAGCGGCTGAAAAGATGCCCGAAGGTGAGCAGAAGGAGATGCTTCCAGCTCCTCCGTGCGGGTTCAGGCGTGGGACCCAAGTGCTAAGGCAGCGTGTGACTCCAGCGGACTCATCGACCCGAGCAGCAGCTTCTGGCGTTTGCCTCCGGAGACACTCTTGGTTGCGGCGTCTCCGGTTTCCCAGACGTCCAAAGAACATCTTGGACGCCCCTTTTGAAGGGAGAAGTATTGTTTGGTAATCCACAGAAAAGATCCTTACCAAACTCCAAGAGCCGGGAAAGGCGGTAAGGTCGGTTCAGCCGTATATACCGACCTAAGCTTGGTTCCTTCGTAGGAACCAAAGCCGTTTTCGTGCGCGGACGCAGAGGCAACAGACCCACTCCGCTGCACCTCAGAGGGGCTCTGGTTTTCGTAGAGCCCAGGGCAAACACCCCGCCAGCCGAGGCCAGCGTTCTCCTAGGCAGGCCCAGCCAGCGGGTCCATCTGCCGCCACAGCCTGACTCCTTGCCGGCCCCCGCCCCTCAGGATCAACGGGAGTTTATAGTCGGGGGTCGCATTGCGAACTTCCTGCCGGGATGGCAGGCCATTACCACCGACAGGTGGGTTCTTCAGTTGGTCAGTTTAGGCCACTTTATAGAATTGAGGAAAGCCACCCTCGAGGGCCTCCTTTGCTCTCCCGGTATCAGGGTCAGCACAAAGCCTTGATCTGGCAAGAAGTACTGCGCTACTACGAAGGGAGCGATAGAGTACGTCCAGAGAACCAGAGAGGACTAGGATATTATTCCCACTTCTTCCTGGTTCCCAAGAAAACAGGGACCTCCGTCCAATCTTGGACCTCAGCGACCTCAACGTGTCGGTCTACAAGAGATTCCGCATGGTGACCCTTCCAGGTCTTATCCCCATGCTCAAACAGGACGCCTTTTAGCTCCTCTAGACATGCAGGATGCCTACCTGCACATCCCTATGGCTCAGGCGCACAGGAGGTTCCTGCGCTCGAAGTTCTCGACCACCACCTTCAGTTCCGAGCCCTTCCTTTCGGACTGTCTTCCGCACGAGGGTCTTTACCAAGTGCATGGCAGTCGTGGCAGCGTCTCTGAGGAGACAGGGCCACTCGTGTTCCCGTACCTGGACGACTGGCTTCTCATGGCCGCCTCAGAGGCGTTGCTTCTTGCAATCAAGAGCACCCAGGATCTGTTCCGATCCCTGGGCATCCTCATAAATTACGAGTCTCTCCTGGTACGTCGCCAGAAACTGCAGTTCATAGGAGCAGTTCTGGACACTGTTCAGGGAAGAGCCTTTCTTCCGGCCGACAGAGCGGGCGCATCAGATCCTCATAAGGGACCTATCACTAACAAGGTTGTACCCTGCCAGGTCGGTCCTTTGCTTGCTCGGACACATGGCTGCGGCCATTCCTACTGTCCCTTCGCCAAGACTCACATGCGCATTACTCCAGTGGATGCTCAAAGTGCAATGGGACCAAAGGCAAGACCACTTGCAGCATCCGGTCAGACTCACGAATTCAGTGATTCAAGACTGGCAGTGGTGGCTAGCCCCAGGATTCGCTCTCATCAGGCGTCCCATTCGGTGCGCCGTCCCGGAGGTCACCCTCACCACAGACGCTCCGGTCTTGGGTGGGGGCACACCTGGACGGGTAAAGTCCCAAGTACGTGGACCCAGATGGAAGCTCATCTTCACATCAACGTGCTGGAAATGAGAGGCGGTCCTCATGCCTGCAGGCCTTTCAGTCAGTTATCCCACCGTGTACTCTTCTACTTCAGACGAAACATACGGTGATGTATTACCTCAACAAACAAGGAGCGCACACTCTTACCCCTTTGCAGGAGGCCATGAGGTGTGGGATTTGGTAATCAGACACGGCGCAATCTGATCACTGTGCACGCTCCCCGAGTGACAACACGGTTGCAGACGGCCTGAGTCGCCTTCAGGCCAGAGTCCACGAATGGGAACTCCTTCAAGAGGTAGCAGAGGATCTGTTTCTTCGATGGGGAACTCCAGATCTAGACTTGTTCGCCTCCCCATCCACATAAAACTGCCCAATTTTGCTCGCTAGATCCAGGGCCTGGTGTTTTCTGGCGAGGCAGCGTTATCCCTCTCCTGGGCCAACAGATTCCTCTCGCTTTCCCTCCTTTCCCGTTGATCCAGAGTTCTTCTCAAACCGCGAGGGAGCACGCACTATTGATCCTAGTGGCCCCATTTGGCCCAGACAGATTTGGTTCCTTTGTTGATTCAACTATCTCGGAACCCCGCCCCGCTGCCGCCAGCTCCCACTTACTGTCTCAGGAGAAGGGTTCACTTGTCCACCCGGACCTCGTTCCTTGAACCTGCATGCTTGGCTCCTAGGGATAACAGCCATTTTGCGTCATGGGGTCTGTAAGAGTTGCAGAAGTCCTTTCTGCAGCCAGAAAGCGGCAACGCATCACTGACTCACGCCATGAAATGCGCCGTTCAAGTAGTATGCAGCACGACCTTTCCCTTTAGGTTGTCCTGTGGGAGTAATATTAGAATATTTGCTCTCCCTCTTTCATTCGGGTCTAGCCTACTCCTCTATTAAAGTGCACCTCTGTGCCATTTGACTACCACCTCCGGTGGAAATCTACAGTGGCTCAGGTGGGCACCTCTCGGAATTTCTTAGGGGAGTGTTGCACCTTAGGCCTCCTATTAGAGACCCTGTGCCTCCATGGGATTTGCTTTTGTCCTGGAACAGCTCACGCCCCTTTGAACCTGCAGGATTAGAGCCACGTTTGTCGTGGAAAACGCTTTTAATTGCTGTTACCTCGGCAAGTAGAATTTCTGAACTTCACGCTCATGTGCAAAGAGCCTTATTTAGTTTTCCACGGGACAGAGTATCCCTGAGGGACGAACCCTAAATTCTTGCCTAAGGTGGTTTCTTCACTCACTCTGAACCAGGATATCGACCTTCCAGTCTACTTCCGAACTACTCTAATAGAGGAGAGGCTCTGCTCCATACCCTGGATGTTCACCAGCCTGAGGTTTTACCTCAACAGAACTCAGTCCTTTCAGTAGTTCTGAGCAGCTTTTCATTTCCTTCTCTGAGAGAATGATGGGCCAATCAGTATCCAAACAGTCCCTTTCTCGCTGGCTTGTCCAGTGTATTTCTCACTGTTATGGTATCAAACAAAAGCCCCTCCGGGTTCAGTCCGGGTCATTCCACTAGAGGGTGGCTACTTCCTTTGCAGCGCTCAAAAATGTTTCCACTTCTGCTATATGCGCTGCAGCTACTTGGAGTTCTGTGCATACCTTTATCAGGCATTATAGCCTGGACCAGCCTCTCGGCGAAGGGCTGGTTTGGTTTGGCCGTGCTCAGGGTCTCCTGTCCTAGGTTCAGGACCTGGTTTTATCCTTTAATTTCCTCTCCCGGTTTTCTGACAGCGTTACTGCTTGGGAATCAGTCCTAATGGTGTAACCTGCTGCAAGAGCTGTGTCTCAAGTAAGATAGTACAGTTACGTAAGAACTTACGTAACAGTAGATCTTGAGGAACAGCTCTTGCAGCAAATACCTCCCCCACCTTCCCCTTGGAGGAAGCATGGCTCAGTCTTTCTGAGCAGGAATTGTTATTTTTCTGTCTTCTGACGGCGAATCCTAGGTCTCCCATTTGATGTCAGCCTCGGCAAGAAGTCTCCAGTAGGAGAACTGGGGAATCGTTGGGACCGCCCCTTTGTACCCGCCTGATGTCGGAGGGACCGGCGTCGGGGGCGGTCCCCGCTGTAGTTAGCTAGCTAGAATTTTTCCGTGGGGTCCTGGCGCCTGGCGGCTTCAGTCCTAATGGTGTAACCTGCTGCAAGAGCTGTTCTCGAAGATCTACTGTTACGGTAAGTTCTTACGTAACTGTACTTTACAGTAAGTGCTTACTTAACTGTACTTTTCCAACTTCTCACTACTCGGAGCAGGTCCTGAAGATCCTGAGAATGGCCAAAAAACCTAATATTAACCTAAGAAACCCTATGCAGCCAAGTGGAAAAGGTTTTCCCTGTGGTGAAGGGGCACAAGGGTGAATCCTCTAGCAGTTTCAGACTCTCAGCTGCTGGACTACCTGGTGCATCTGCAGACCTCTGGCTTGAAGTCTTCTTCTCTGAAGCTACACTTGGCTGCTATTTCAGCCTCCTCTCTGTGGGAAAGGAAAAATCTATTTTTTCCCACTCTGTGTTCAAGCAGTTTTTTAAAAGGCATCCTTCACCTTTAGCCTCCAGTCAGCGAACGTGTTCCTCCTTGGAGCCTGAATCTCTGTATTGCCACACTCATGGAGCCCTCTTTTGAGCCCACAGCTATGGCCCACTTTAAATTTGTGTCCTGGAAAGCTGTCTTTTTGGTGGCCATACCTCTGCAAGAAGAATTTCAGAGTTACAGGCCCTGTGCACTGAGCCCAACTACATCATCCCTCACAGGGACAAAACTGAGCTCAAGACAAGTAGGAAATTCCTGCGTAAGGTGGTCGAGTTTCACCTTAATCAGTCCATCACTTTGCCTGTATTCTTTACTGAGAAATCCACTCCTGGTGAGCAGAAGTTGCACAGCCTGGATGTCAAAAGAGCTCTCTTTTACTACACAGAGCACACTAGACAGTTCAGAGGTACTTCCACTCAGTTATTCCTTACCAGTGGGAAAGTAGGTAGAGGAAAACCAGCAACCAAGAGAACTATTTCCCTCTGGTTTGTCTCTTGCATTAGATTTTGGTACGAGAAAGCTGATCAACAACCTCCTGAAGGGCTCAGGGCCCACTCTACTAGGGGCACTGCAGCCTCTGTGGCAGCTGCAAGAGACATACCCCTCCTGGACATTTGCAAGGCAGCTACTTGGAAAACTGTACACGCATTCATTAAGTACTACTGTCCTGATGTACAGTCCAGATCTGATGCCAAATTTGGTGGGGTGGTACTGCAGAGCCTCTTTCCTAAGTAGGTTCTCTGCCCACCTCCCAGCTTTGTATTGCTTTTGAATCTGCATATGTTACTGATGCTAAAGGACTCCCCGGAGTGAGAAGAAAAAATTTCTCACCGTAGTAATCTTCTTTCTTCCAGGGAGTCCTTTAGCATCAGTAAGCTCCCACCCTTCCGCCCCTGTTCAACTTCTAGGAAGGGCTCTGTTTTCAGTTTATTAACAAAATTTGCCCATCTATCTTAAGGTAATAGGTTTCGAGGTTGTTGAAATTGTAACTTTCAATTCTTGACATTTGCATGTTTCTTTTTTGAATCCTGTTAGTTCATTCTTTGGGCATATGCCCATCCATCTCCGAAAAAATTCTAAGGTGCTTCAGGTAGTTCCCTCTCAGCACACTCCCCTCCCAAATTCTGATTTCTCTAATTCCCTAAGCTCATTATGTAGCCACACCTCCGGGCAGCTGCACCCAGCCAGCTAGCTGCATGTGTTACTGATGCTAAAGGACCCCCAGGAAGAAAGAAGATTACTACGGTGAGTAATTTTTTCTTCTGTCACACATATCTGACAGGATGTTCCAGGACATTGCTGAAACAGTGAAATCTGGTCTGGAACCTACCAAATACCAGTTTCATATGGCTGTAGACACTAATGACACAGCAACAAGGGTCATGGCTCAGGCTGTCTCTCTTAGACGTTTTGTCTGGGTACAAACAACTAATCTGTCACAGGACACCCAGTCCAAAGCTATAGATTTCTCCTGTGAAAATAATTCCCTTTTCATGGACAAAACTGAAACATGCATGAAAAAGTTGGAGGAGTACAAATCCACCTTTGAAAGTAATGCAGCCAAGTAGAAAGCCTGTACATCTCAGAAGTCTCAACATACGGGTAATAGAGACAGGGGTTACTTCCCCAGGGCATTCTATCCTATGCTCTTGCCTTTGGATTTCTCTCAAATGAGCGGTTATTTCAGGGGAAGAGGCAGGTGGGGTCAGAGGAGAGCTGCCATCACTCCTGCCCCTGCCAGACAGTCTAAATCCTAACTTCTACAATCAGGTCACCTCCCCTCCTCCAGTACGGGGCAGGCTCTCCCACTACCTCCAAGCTTGGACCCACATCACCACAGACAAGTAGGTCTTGGGCATAGTGGAAAAAAGATCTACCCCTACAGTTCAAGCAGTTTTCTGTCCTTCGGGATCTGGCACTGTCAAAACCCCTATCCCCAACAGAAAGATACCTGTTGGAGCTGGAGGTAAAGACTGTTATCAGCCAAAGTGGTGAAGAGGGTTACCCACACAGCATGGAAAAGGTATCTACTGCAGATACTTCCTGACATTAAAGAAAAACGGGGAGTGGTGACCTACAGTATTTTAGACCTCAGATATCTAAACAGGCACCTACTCAAACCAAAATTCAAGAAGATTACCCTTCAAATGGTAATACACTCTTTGCAGCAGGGAGACTGGCTAGCCTCCCTGGATCTCAAGAATGCCTATTTTCACATAACTAGTAAGGCAGTCCCACAGATCGTTTCTGAGGTTCAGGCTACATTCTGGCCATTATCAGTTTGCAGCCATGCCCTTTGGCCTCATCTCTACTCCCAGAGTATTCACGAAGTGCCTGTCTTTAATGGCAGCCCACTTGAGAAAGCGGGGCATCTCAGTCTTTCCATACCTGGACAACTGGCTCATAGTGGGCAAGACTCTTCAGCAAGTCAGAGAGGCTCTAAACTGCACAAGACAAACTCTGTGCTCTCAGGGGTTTCTAATCAATGAAAAGAAATCCCATCTGGAACCCTTTCAAGTCCTTAACTTCATAGAAGCAGACTTGGATACTCAGCAGGTAAAAGCCTTTCCTCCTCAGGACAGAATTCAAAACTTTCGGACTGCAGCAAATTCTTTTCTGTTAGGCTAGCCAAGGCCTGCGAGGTATTTGCTACAGCTCCTGGGCCACATGGTTTCCATGACAGCTGTGGTCCCCGGGGTATGGTTACAAATGAGGGATATTCAACATCATTTGCGAGCCCACTGGTCACAAAAGAAAAGTTCTCTGTCCAAGCTAGTACCAGTGACAAAAACACTGCTTCAGGCTCTTGACTAGTGGAAGGAAGAGGAAAACCTCTAAGTGGGCATCCCCTTTCAGCTCTTCAGTCAGTGGCACTTGGACGTCAAAGGAGTCCAAAAGCCACATAAATCTTCTGGAACTCAGAGCTGTGTACCTGGCACTGAAAGCTTTTGCCCCTCAGGTCAAGAGACACACTGTTCAGAACAGACAACACTGCTATGTTTTACATAGATAGTAAGGTGGCACAGGGTCTACTGCCCTGTGTACAGAGGCCATGAGAATCTGGTCCCTGGCCTATTCCCTGAATGTGAGTCTCTCTGCCATATGCCTCCCAGGCAAGGACAGTACCCTGGCAGATGCTCTGAGCCACGTCAGCCAAGGTCACAACGAATGGACTCTGAACAGACAAGTCCTTGCCACAGTCTTCAGGAGGTGGGCACACCAGAGGTGGACCTGTTTGCATCCCATTTCAACTACCGGCTTCCTCTGTACTGCTGTAGACCTCCAGCAATGGGCACTCTTCCAGCAGATGCACTAGTTTTGAACTGGACAGGGAAGTTTCTGTATGCTTTCTCTCCATTTCCCCTGTTACACAGAGTGCTACTGAAGCTCAGGATTCAGCCTTCAACCATGGTCCTCATAGCTCCAGACTGGCCAAGGCAAGCCTAGTATCTTCTCCTGCTGCCCATGTCCCACAAGAAGCAGGTTCGGCTTCCTCTGACTCACTGTCTCCTCACCCTACTACAAGTAGGGGTGAATTATCCAGACCTGAAATCCCTTCCCCTCGAAGCCAGGTTCTTGAGGAGCTAGAATTTCCAGATGCACAGTATTCATTGTTCACTTGGGAACTTAAGCAGCAGGCTGGTAGGACAGAGGTCTGGGGTTATATTCTGTTTTAACCGAAATATTTGAACAGTTTGTAAGTGAAATTAGTTCTATGTGTTAAAAATTATTACCTTGAATTAGAACTGTTACTTGGACTGTGATATTGTAACTGTGGAGGCTTGGGGACAGTTGTTTGGCAGGGTTAATTAGAGGGAAATTTAAATGTGTTGTTTGCCTGGTGTATGGTAAGAGCCCTCCCACCCACCCTGTTTTGTAGGCTTTCTTAAATACTGAAAAGCCACTGGGGTTGGGATTGAAGAACTTAATATTTCTGTTTGGGACTGAAATTCGAGTAACAGGAGCTGGTGGGTTTGTGACATCATACGGTACCTGATGTCTGCTTACACACTGGACTGTATGTGTTTGTGAGACTTGGGAACTTTATTGGTGGGGTTGAAATGGGTTTGTAAATAACTACAGTCAGTATAGAGAGAAACTGTATTCCAGGGGAAAGGGACTGAGAAAAGGGGGTGTGCCATTATAAACAGAGGGGGATAAACAGGGTGGCCATATTCCACCATGGCAGGCATCTTCAGAAGGGTTGTAGGCTGCACAGGCTGTGGGATGGCAATAATTCTAAATTGGGCCTGGAGAGAGGGAGGCTGCCCACTCTGTAGACAGCTATCTTGTATCAGGAGTGAGGTATATTGGTTAAGGAGTAAGCCGGGGAGCTGGGAGGTGTCTAGGGATAAGGGTGTGGATATGGGCAGCAGAGGGGGCTGAGGGAGGCTGGTGCAACGCTCTGAAATACAGGCGTTATGTTACAGCAAGCAGGAGGGGATATTAGGGACAGAGGACCCTTGGATGGGAAGTTGATGCTAAGGGGAAAGCGTGCAGGGGTGAACTTTCTGAATACAAAGAGAGTGGAGGGGAAGAGTCAGGAGGGGCTGTTGTGGAAGCCTCAAAACAGCAGACTGTGGGAAGGGAGCTCCTAAGGTGAACAGAGCAAGAGGGGAAGAAGAGGGGCAGTTTAGAGATGCAGTCAGGGGAAACTCGGGTTACTTGATGGAGGCTGACATAGAGTGTCACAATAAATTTGAGCTACTAAGCAACCTAGAGGGGGAGGAAGGGGTTGGTGGAAATGAGGAAACTTATACAGAGGCCGGGGGGAGGGAGTCGGATACCCATAGGGCATCACAGACCGGCTATGGAACGGATAGAAATAGTCCCAGAGGGAGAAGGGGAAACATATATGTTAAGCAAATGGGGGAGATGCAACATATTCCAGACATGAGGGAAGAGAGCATGATTGGAGAGAAACTGGGAGACAAGGAGGTGGGAGAGGGCCCCTTCAGCAGGGGGTCAGTACCAAGGATGGGACCCTAGCTAAGGGACCCACAGAGAGCCTCTGGAGGCAGGGGTACTATTACAAGGGGAGGATGGGGTGTTGGGAAGGGAAACCATCAGGGCCAGGATAAATAGTTCGGATAAGAGAGGGTTAAAGGGACACCTATTCAAGGGGGTTGAGTTAAGTGGGCAAAATAGCAAGGGAGGCAGAAAGGGAGGTGACAAGGGGTCTCTAATAAGGCAGGAAGACTCCCATGAAACTGAGATCATGAATAAAGGGGAGAAGGGGCTGAGAGGGCATAGTGGAGGTAACCATAAGGATGGTGGCGGTGTTAAGGTTCTGTTATTGGGAGACTCGATGATTAGGGTATCCAGTGGGAGGACGGGGGTGGATGCCATAGCCAGGTGAAGGTAGTGAGTATCTCTGGGCTGACAGTGCACAGAGCAAGGTTCATGGTGTATGAAATGGTTAGAGATTGTGGAGGAACCGGATTCCTGGTGCATTTGGGAACTAATGATCTAGAGGAAATAGCGTTTGGAAATCAAGCAAGGTTCAAGAACTTGCCAGAGTCTGTCGGGATAATGGATGCAACATTTCCTTTTCGGAGATATTGCCAGTACCAAAGGCCACAGTGGAGAAAAAATGAAGCTCACAGAGGTTAATGACTGGCTCAGGAAGTGGGGTGAAGAGAGTGGGTTGGGGTGTTGGGAACTGGAATGGAGTTTGGGAGGATAAGGGACTATATGCCAAGGACAGGTTTCATCTTGCCCCATTAGGGAAGGAAGTCCTTAAACAGGGATGGCTGACTACATACAAGAAAGGTGGGGTTTAAACTTGTGAGGGGAAGGGATAAGGGAGGGCTGACAGAAGCCCTCTCCTCCAGATGAGGGAGTAGCCTTCAAGCCCAAGGGGAGGGAAACAGACTGGGGGTGGAGGTTGGGAGGAGCAGAGGAGGATGGAAGTATAAGGAATCTGGGTGGGGTTCGAAAGAGGATCAGGGATAAGGGTGGGGTTGGTGTTAGTAAATACCAGGAGCTTGGGAAACAAGATGCCAGAGTTCCAGGCCATGCTGTTCGAGGGGGGTGTGGTGGCGGTCAACGGAGCGTGGGACAACAAAAACCATGACTGGGACCTAAACGACTGGGGCACACTATGCTTAGGAAGGATAGAAAGGAGGCAGAGGGGTGGAGTGGCTATGTTCATTAGAGATGACGTAGAAATTGCTTGGGTAGAAGAGGCAGAGGAAAGCGTGGAGGCCTTATGGGTCACCTTACGATCCCCAACAGGAGATAAGGTCAAGCTGTGTGTAGCATAGGCCCCGGGATGAGTGATGTTCTAGAGGATGGTTTGCTGGACAACATCATTGCCCAGTGTGGACCAAAAGGGAAGGAGTGGTGTTGATGGGGGACCTTAATATGCCAGGTACAAACTGGGGAACCATGTCCTCTAAGGTGGCCAAGGAGCAGAGGCTGCTGGATGGCTTCCAAGATGTGTTCTTAACACAGCATGTGATGGAGCCCACAAGGGAGGGGCATGTCCTAGATGTGGTTCTGGCAGATGGGGACCTGTGAGGGACATGGTTGTACAGGACCCCTGACTGGGAGCGACCACAATACTGTCTGGTTTCAAATAAGCATGGGGAGGGGGTGAGATCTAGGACACTGGCAGTGGACTTCAGGGGGCAGACTTTATGGGCATGGGAAATATTCTCAAGGATCACTTGAAGGGATTACCTCAATGACAAGTGTGGAAAGGAGATGGGGTCATAAAGCGGGGACTTCATGGGGCAGTCAGGATCTGTGCTAAGTTGAAGCGTGAGGAGCAAGGTCACATAAACCATGCTTGAGGTCCAGTGAGGTACAGGTAGCAGTCAGAGAAACAAGGCGGCCTACAAAAATATAAAACAACAAGAGGGGATAGGGATAAGGAAATGTACCAGCTTGCATCTAGAAAAGTCACCCGTATTGTGAGGGAGCAAAGTCAGTAAAACAGCGGCTGGCACAGAGGATACATGGAGGAAGGGTTCTTCAGTACATTGGGAGGGGAGAAAAACTAAGGCCATCTCAGCAGATTGAGATCAGAAGGAGAGTGGGTGGAAGAGGCGAGGGACCAGGCAGAGGTATTTAACGAGTACTTTGCCTCTGTGTTCACTAGGGAGGGGGATGGGATATCTACAAAGCAAGGCACGAAGGGGATAGAAGCGTCAGTAAGTGGGATCAGGGAGCAACAGAAATGGAGCAAGAGGGAGGGAGAGGTACCCCAGGGGTGTCACATCTGGGTAAGGATAAAAGGCCAGTAAGGTGGAGGGACGGATGATGCTATCTCCGCCAAAGGGTGTGGTTAGCCCTCAAGGCCTAAAGAAAGACAGATCTCTTGGGCGGATGGCATTCATCCGAGAGTACTATGGAATTGGCGGACATACTGGCTGCACCCTGGCGGAGCTTTTCAGCAGGTCACTTGAGACAGGGAGGGTACCTAGGGATTGGCGAGACATGTGGTACCATAAAGGGGGGTTGAGGGAAGTACCAGGTAACTATAGACCCATCAGTTTGACCTCGGTGGTGGGAAAATTAATGGAGAGTATAGTAAAGGAACGATTGGGGGTGTACTTGGAGGAGGTGGGAGGTCTGGATAGTCGGCAACATGGGTTTGTGCCAGGTGGATCATGTCAAACAACCTTGTGGAGTTCTATGAATGGGTAACATCAGAACTGGACAGGGTAAGCCTGTGGATGTATTATTCTTGGACTTCAGCAGGCGTTTGACTCTGTTCCCCAATGGTCTGGTGGAGAAACTGATGGGGTTAGAGTAGGCCCTTTGAAGGTCAGATGGATTGAAAACTGGCTAGCTGGACGCACTCAGAGGTAGTGGTCTGTGGGGAGCTCAGACCCTAGAGAGGTTAGTAGTGAAGGTACCACTTAGAAGCTCGGTCCTGGGTCCGATCCTGTTTAATGCATACATATCGGACATCAGGGAGGGTATAGGTGAAATGAGTCTTCATGGATGACTCCAAGATGGGAGCAGTAGTTGAGGGAGAAAGAGGGAGGTTGGCCTGCAAGGGACCTGGACACCCTGGAAAGCTGGGCTCCACATGGAAATTAAATTTCAATATCACAAAGTGCAAGGTGTTGCATCTTGGTCGGGGAAACCCTAAACACAGGTACACCCTGGGAGGGGAGGTGCTGGAGGCCTCAATAGGGGAAAAAGACCTAGGGGTCATGGTGGATGCATGTATGAATAACTCTGAGCAGTGCAGGAGAGCAGCTAGCAAGGCAAACAGGATGTTGGGATGCATCGTAAGGGGGATCACCTCTAGGAGCAAGGAAGTGATTCTGCCGATGTACAATGGACTGGTTAGACCACACCTTGAGTACTGTGTACAGTACTGGAGACCACACTTGAAGAGGGACATACAGCTCCTGGAGAGGGTACAGAGGAGGGCAACTAAGATGATATGAGGGCTAGGGGATTTGACGTATGAGGACAGACTTGAGGAGCTCTGCCTGTTTTCGTTGGAGGAGAGGAGAGACGGGGGGGACATGATTGAGGTCTTTAAGTACCTCAAAGGAATAAATAGGGTAAACATGGAGGGGATCTTTAGACTAAAGCAGGGAGGTATCACCAGAGGGCATGGTTTGAAGTTGGAAGGTGGAAGGGTGAGGGGGGAAAGAGGAGGAGGTTTTTCACTGAGAGGGTGGTGGACCCTTGGAATGCACTGCCTGGTGAGCTGGTTCAGAGATCCACAGTGGAGGGCTTCAAGAGAGGGTGGGACAGACACAGAAAGTGGATGTATCAGGTGATGGCCTGTCGGGGATGGATGATAGGGGTTTCTGGAGCACAAGGGATGAGAGGGTCTCGGCACCCAACTAAGGAACTAAGGTTCGAGCAGACTCAATAGACCCATACCTCTCAACCTTCTGCCTCATAAATCAGGAACAAGGCTTAAAATAATCAGGGACAAAGGACCAAAATCAGGGACACTTCTTCAAAATTGGAGATATCCACTCAGGAAGCTGGTAGAATAAAGGGCTTACTATAATATGCATTTTCTAAGGAAGAACAAGTCTGTAACTTTAATGTTTGACATTATTTTGTGCTTATAACTACTGCTGTTTGGTCACAGAAACACAATTTTTAGGAGTGACAGAGTAAAATTTTCAGGCAAAATCAGGGACATCCCTGAAAATCAGGGACAGTTGAGAGGTATGAATAGACCGTAAGGCCTAATCTGCTGGCAAATAGTATGTTAGTATGTTAGTGTTCAGAACAAGTTCTGAAAATTCTTTGCAGGGCTAAAAGCCAAGCACAAAGAAAACCTATGCAGCTAAATGGAAAATATTTTCAATCTGGTGCAAAGGGAAAAGAATAGACCCTCTGAAGGCCTCAATCCCTTCCGTTTTGGACTATGTAGTTCATCTGCAATCATCAGGCCTCAAGGCCTCATCCTTGAGGTGTCACTTAGCTGCAATTTCAGCCTGCCTTTCCACTGGGAAAAAGTCTATAATTTCTAGGCCCATTTTCAAGAAGTTCTTAGAGGGCTTCCTTCATTTGTAGCCCCCAATTAGGGAACCTATTCCCCCTTGGGAACTTAACCTCTGCATTGCTAAACTCATGGAGCCCCCCCTTGGAGCCCATGGCTACAGCCCACATTAAAGTATGTTACCTAGAAAACAGTATTCTTAGTGGCTATCACTTCTGCAAGAAGTGTATCAGAACTGCAAGCACTCTGCACTGAGCCTAATTACATGGTCCTCCATTAGGACATAGTAGAGCTCAGAACAAGTAGGAAATTCCTTCCCAAGGTGGTCTCCGAGTTCCACTTTAACCAGTCCATTACCCTCTCTGTCTTTTTCACTGACAGTTCCACTCCAGGGGAAAGAAGGCTTCACAGCCTAGATGTCAGGAGAGCTCTGTCCTATTACATGGAGCATACCAAAAAGTCAGACACTCCTCTACTCAGCTTTTCCTCACCTGTGGTGAGGTGGGCAAGGGAAAACCAGCCACCAAGAGAACTATCTCTCGCTGGATAGTATCCTGTATTCACTTTTGTTATGCCAAGGCTGGCAAACAGCCCCCTCAGGGCCCACTCTACTAGGGGCGCTGCTGCCTCTATGGCAGCTGCAAGGGACATCCCCTTGCTAGAAGTCCGCAAAGCAGCTACCTGGAAGACTGTACACACATTCATAAAGCATTACTGCCTGGATGTACAGTCAAGGTCTGATGCCATATTTGGCAGGGTGGTCCTGCAGAGCCTCTTCCCTAAGTAGGTTCTGTACCCATCTCCCAACTATACTGCTTTGTAGTCTGCTGTTGTTACTAATGCTAAAGGTGAGTGAGAAGAAAAAATTGCTCACCATAGTAATTTTGTTTCTTCCAAGGGGTCCTTTAGCATCAGTAATCTCCCACCCTGCCTCCCCAGGTACCTAGGTTAAGAGGGCTCTGCTTCTGTATCTTGTTGCCAAATGTGTTTAGTTTTTTGGATTGTTTTTGGATCATGTTAATAGTCAGTTATAGTATTTTTATTGTTCATGCTATTGCATGATTTTAAAGCCTGTTGGCACAGTCCTTTTAGTCATTGTTCTTTCGTCTTTGAAAAAATTCTGAAGCCCTGTGTGTTCTTTGCACGCAGCACAACTTCCTGCTTGATTTTGATTGGCCACTCTGTTTTAATGAATATTCATGGCTCCACCTCTGAGACAGTTCAACCTGGTCAGCTTACTGCTATTGTTACTGATGCTAAAGGATCCCTTGGAAGAAATAGAATTATTACGGTGAGTGATTTTTTTCTTCTGGGCCTTCACTGTTTGGCATAACTGAAAGACCCAAAATGAAGACAGGACTTACAGGTTTTAAAAATTGTTCAGTTTGTTTCTAACTGTAGGAATCTCTCACTAAACTGTTTACACTTTATGCAGTCGTCTCAGCCGAGAGTGATGCTCCAGAGTTAGAACTTATGCATATGTTTAAATATTCGGAATGTAGGTTCAAACTCTGCATCCATGCTCCACTCTGGCCATTGCTGAGATCTGTTTATCTGCCTGAATAGAGCAGTCGCCCCATAACGGCTGGTTCTCCAGTCAGATATTTGTTTTGCAGTTCGTAACAAAAGTGTATTTACAATAGTTTCTCGATTACTCTGCCTTTAGCTAGTTTTTTTTTTCTGTAAATTACGATTTCTCTGGTTCCGGTTTGATTCCCAGGAACTGGAAAATACCCTACTTGCATACCATTGCTATTTTTTACTATTTTGCTAGTAACCCACATTGTTGTTTTTTTTTTTCCTTTTATTAGTAGTTTACTATTTTTAGCTATCCAGTTTACACATTGGTGGTTACATATGAGACTGGGGAGAAGTGTCTAGCGGTGTCCCTCAGGGCTTCATTTTGGGGCCTACTCTGTTTAACATATATGTATCATCGCTTAAAACATCCAAAAGTAGCTGGATTGCTAAGTTTGCAGACAATAGTAAAATAGGGGCTATAATAAGTACCTATAGGGACATTGTTAACTTTCAGAATGAGTTGGGCAAAATCATTGACTGGGCTACACAACAGAAGATGGTATTTAATATAGATAAGTGTTGTGTATTACATTTTGGAAGGAACAATTTACAAGCTAGTTATAATCTATATGGAAAGGAACTTAGAAATGCAACCTCAGAACGGAACCTGGGTGTTCTGGTCACAAATGACCTGACCTTTGCTAGACACACATCTAGTGTTGTAAAAAAAGCCAGCAAAATCACCAATTGCATACTAAGAAACATCAAAAGTAGAAATAGTACTGTAATAATGCCCCTGTACATATCACTCGTCAGACCTCTGGTGGAGTATGGTGTGCAGTTCTGGAGCCCGTACCATGCTATAGATGTTAAACATCTGGAGGATATACAAAGGAAAATAACCAAAAAAAATCAAAGACCTCCACAATCTTAACTATGATGAAAGAAGGACTCGATTAGGTTTAGTCGGCCTAGAATATCGTAGACTACAAGGAGATCTTTGTATGGTATATGCCACATTCAAAAATAAAGACCTCTGGGAATGTGTGGGATTGGCAAAGAAAGAGACTCTTATAAATACTAGAGAGCATGCCTATCAGCTTAAAGGAGAACATTATAAAACAAAAAAAAAACAGAGAGGATCATGGATTAATCAGAGTGTTGTAACAATTTGGAACACACTTCCGTTTGATATAGTTAATAGTGACACCATCAAAACATTTAAACTTAAACTAGACAGTTACTTGGCAGGATAATTGAGCTGATCCAGATTTTGAGTCTGTTATTGGCACAAGCTATGGACTGGTGCACTTACTTATGATACTTATGATAGTTACAGAGCACGGAGCATTTTCACTTTCCGTTTCTGTCTGTGCCCTTTCACATTAATTAATCGGTTCCTGATACAGGAGCTATGATTTGACCTTTGGCACAGTTTCTTCTATACAAGAGTTGTTTTTTTTTTTAATTAAGTATTGGGTTCTTGTACTGCATCATTTTGGGAATTGTTTTATTATTTCAGGATTCTCTTAAATTGGTATGTTGGAGAGACCTTGTGGACCATCAAAAAATTATTGTCACAAGCATTGTTTAAAGTGTTTAGGTCCGCAACACGACTTTATAAATTTTAAGTCATGTGAGATTTTTTTGCCCCAAAACGTCATTTAAAAGGGTAGAAATTTTAAAAAGGAGCATGCCTTCTAGGTTTGCCTCTGTGTCACCTAAAAATAATTAAAAAAGGCTCTGAGGGTGGTCCCAACAATGGTGGAAGGCATGCATCAGAAGGGTCCATCTCCTCATGTACAGCAGCAAATAATGTAAAATGTGATAAGAAAAAAAGATAAAGCTGCACAGCCATCAGAAAGGCTTGGTAAAGACGGTTCAGATATCAGAATATCTGGTAGGAGGAACCTTGAATCCAGTGATGTCAAAAGTAAAAATAAAAGAGTCTTAGATCAGGCACTGGAAACGGTGTCTGCCAAAAAGAATTTGAAAGAAAATAAGGACACTACCACTCCTTCTGCACAGAGAAAGGAGTAGGCAGATAATACAGAAAAAAAATATTGCAGTTTTTCCAGGTGGTCCACACCATGGGAAATTTCAGTAAGATACCTGCCATCACCCCACGTCTCCCCAGCTCAGGCTCCAACCTAACTGCCTATGAATGAGGAGGAAGAAGAATATTGTGTGCACGTGGAGAAAGGTGACCCCATGGAGTTAGAAGACACACCTGAGCAAGATTTCGAACCTTCTCCAAGGCAATTACAGAACTACTCATCTTTTTCATTTATCAGACAAATGGTTTGTACCCCCAACATCCCCCACTGGAAACAGAGGAGTATGCTGTTTTTCATGGACGTGTTGGGAGTGTCTCCACCAAGAAGGATGTTAATTGCCATACATATACCACTTGAAAAGGTCACAGCAAAAATCATGGCTGCACCCACTTCAGCAGCAGCCATCAACCAAGAAATAAATAAAATTGAGAGAAAATATAAGGTGGACAAGCAGGGAGTGGAATATCTGTATGCCCATCCTGATCATCATGGGGTAGTCCAGGCTGCTGCTTGTACGAGAGAGCAGAAATCACTCTATCTTTGCAGCCCCCTGATAAGACTCTAAAAAATTGTATACTATGGCAAAGAAGAGTTATACAACAGCTTCCCCGATTACCAGACAGGCAACTTATTCAGCCCATATAGCACAGTACCGGAAAGCACTTTGGAACACAATTCTGGCACTAGCCGAAAGAGCAGATGTTGGTTTGGCATAGCACCTGATTGCCACAGCAAGATCATGCCTGGATGCCGCAAAATATAATTTTCACACTGCAGTGGATACTAATGACACTGCTGCCAGAGTTTTGGCTCGTGCAGTGTCCTTAAGAAGGTTTTCCTTGGCTGAGAACTATCATCCTTTCCCAGGATACTTAAATTAAGGCAATGGATTTCTCCTTTGAGGAAGATTCATTATTTGGTGTGAAAACAGAGAGACAGAGATTCATTATTTGATGACAAAACAAAGGCTTACGTGAAGAAAATGAATGCATACAAAACCACTTTCATAACTAACAATGAGAAGGAAAAGGCTTCCAACTCCTACAGGTCATATGGAAGAGGAGGCAGTGAATACGTCACAGGAGCCTATGTCTCTCATGTCCCTTATGAGTACCAATCATAAGGAGGTTACTATAGGAGAAGGGGAAAAAGGGCTTCTAGGCATAACGCTGCAGCTCCAGCACCTAAACCCTAGATAGAACAAAACCCCTGACAGTTTTGCCCACGTCGCCCAACCATTGTCAGTGGGAAGAAGACTGGCACACTACTTGGAATGGGTAACCATTACCACAGAATAGAGGATACTGAAAGTAGTGAGCTGGGGTTTGTGTCTGCAGTTCAAACACTTTCCAAACCTGCAGAATCACAGATGTTTTCTAGCTCACTCTCCCACAGAAACAAGTCTGCTGGAACTGGAAGTAAAAAAAAAAAACTGTCAGTATCAAGAGCTACTATATGGGGAAAGGGGAAATTATTTAACCAGAAGAGGCACACTAAGCAGAAACTTATTTCCAGGTACTACCTAGGAGCACAAGGAAGTTAAGTGACTTGCTCAGGGTCACACAGTATGCATGTGGGGGCTGTAGGATTCAAACCCCAGTCTCCAGGTTTATGGCTCAGAGTCTTAAACCACTGCGCTATACTGCCTCTTAATAGAAAGAGTTCCAGCCTCCCAGTATGGCAAGGGCCTATTCTCAAGATACTTCCTGACCCACAAGAAAAATGGGAAATGGAGACCCATTTTAGACCTCAGGTTTCTGAATGAGCATTTGAAAAAAGAAAAGTTTAAGATGATCACATTAAGGATAGTGATACTGTCTTTGCAGAAAGATCATTGGCTGGGACCTCTGGATCTGAAAGATGTCTATTTTCATATCCCAGTCAGACAGTCTCACAGAAGATACCTCAGATTCAAGCTGGGGAAATGCCAATACCAGATCACAGCTCTCCCAGTTGATCTCACCTCAGCTCCAAGGGTTTTCACAAAGTGCCTGACTGTGGTGGTAGCACATCTGAGAAAACAAGGCTTGTTGCTTTCCCCCTACCAGGATGACTGGCTAGTCTCAGGGAAAACAGAACATGAGGCAAGGTGCTCAGTTCTGTTGGTAAGAAGCACCTTGGGAACCTGGGATCCTTGGTAAACCTGCAGAAGTCCCAGCTAGAGCCGGTTCAAGCGCTGGGCTTCATAAGAGCAGAGCTAAACACCCTGCAGAGGAAAACTTTCCTCCAACGGGCCAGAGTTACAGCTTTGATAGCAACAGCAGAGTCTTTCACAGCAGGTCAACCATAACCTCCAAGAGACTTCCTGCTGTTACTAGAGTACATGGCAGCATCCACAGCTGTGGCTTTATGGGCCAGTTTCCAAATGAGAGATACAAAGCACCACTTAGGGGTCAACTGGTCCCAAAGGTGGGATCCACTTTCAAAGGTACTGCTAGTGACAAAAGCCCTAGTGGAATCATTACAGTGGTGGAAAGAGGAAAGTAACCTCAGAGAGGGCATTTCCTTCCTTCAGCAATCACCAACAAGTAGTTTTACTACAGATGCCTCACTCCTGGGGTGGGGTGCCCACCTGCAGGACCTCACAGTGAGTGGCACATGGAGCCCACAGAAGTCACTAGAACACATAAACCTCCTGGTGTACAGAGCAGTACTGATAGCACTGCAGTCTTTCTCCTCCCAAGCTACAGGGTCAGACTGTCCAAATCAGGACCAGCACCACCACAATAATGTACTACATAAACAAGCAGGGAGGAGCAAGATCCTCAAAACTGTGTACAAAGGCAATGAGGATCTGAGACATGGCATATTCCTTAGAAACAAACATATTTGCAGTGCATCTGCCAGGCAAAGACAATGTCCTGGCAGATTCCCTAAGCAGAATCAGCCAGGGAAATCACAAATGGACCATCAGGTTCTGGTCACAGTGTTCAGAAGGTTGGGCACTCCCAGTATAGACCTGTTTGCATCTTGGAAGAGCTGTCAGCTCCCACAGTTTTATTGCAGACCACTAGCTAGAGGAATGGTCCCAGAGGATGCCGTGGTACTGGACTGCACAGGGAAGTTTCTGTGTGCCTTCCTACTGTTTCCACTCATTCAGAAAGTACTCTTAAAACACAGGAGGGGAACCTGCAACATTGATCATGATAGTTCCAGATTGGTCTAGACAGGCTTGCTACTCAGTGCTGCTGGTCCTGTCTGACAAGAATCTAATCAGCCAGCCACTCGGTCACAATCAGTTGACTTTGTCCCAGTGTAGAATAATATTTCCGAACCCAAGGACACTACTCCTGAGGGCATGGTTCTTGAGGAGTTAGAATTTTCTGGATTGGATCTCTCAGAAAAAGTCCTGAAGGTGCTTAAGGTTTCAGGGAAGTCCACTATCAAGAAAGCTTACTTCTCTAAATGGAAAAGATTTTCTTACTGCTGTGCCTCCAGAAAAATAAACTCAATAGAGGCAGGGTTGCCTGCAGTTCTGCAATACCTGGTACCCCAACAGTCAATAGGCCTACAGCCTTCAACTTTAAAGGTGCTTTTAGCAGCAGTATCAGTATACATACCAGCTGGCAAGGAACGGTCTTTGGCCTCACAACCCATTTTCAAACATTTTTGTAAATGCCTAAACCACTTGCACCCACCAGGGATGATCCTCTCCCACCCTGGGACCTCAGCATATGTCTTGCACAGCTTATGGAGGCCCCTTTTGAGCCTGTGGAAACTGGTGATCTAAAGTATGTCACATAGAAAATCATAGTCTTGGTTGCAGTGACCTCTGCTAGGAGGGTAAGTGAATTGCAGTTTATTCACAGAGCCAAATTATATAATTCCTCACAGGGATAAAATACTTCTTACAGCCAACAGAAAATTCTTTCCTAAGGTGGTATCTGAATTCCACCTGAATCAGTCATTGAGCCTCTTGTTCTCTGTCCAGAGCATTCCGGTCCAGGTGAGGAAAAGTTGAAACAGCCTAGAGCTAAAGCGAGTCCTGACTATCTATGTGAACTGGACAAAAGATACAAGGTTCAGCAGCGCCCAGCTTTTTGTTACCTGTGGTGAGGTTGGCAAAGGCAAACCAGCTACAAAGAGATCTGACTCACTGGATAGTCTCTTGCTTTCACTTCTGCTATGAAAAGCTGGGAAAATGCCACCAAGAGGCTTAAGGGCACACTCCACAAGGGGTACCTCTACCGCTGTGGCATCCTCAAGGGGCATCCCTTGCAAAGCAGCTGCCTGGAAAACAGCACACACCTTCACAAAACACCACTGTTTGGACATATAGTCCAGAAGGGATGTCAGCTTTGGAACTGCTGTCTTGCAGAACTTTTTTCCTAACTAGGTTCTGGACCCAGCCTGCCAAGGTACTACTACTGAGTTTGCATAAAGTGTTAATATTTAAGTGAGGGATTCCTGGGGTTAGAGAAAAAAATACCATGGTAATTTTGTTTCTTCTTAAGGGATCCCTCTTTATATTTATACTCCCTCCCCTTCCAGAACCTGAAATAGGTTCACACAAGAATCAGTAACTTGAGCTGCAGTGGGATGAGCCCTGCAGACCTCTTGCAATCAAAAAAGGACTCACCGGATTCCAACCGCCATCACAGTCTCATCCGTGGTCTGTGAAGCACTCTGCTCTCTCCATTAGCAGTCGCACAGCACTATTTTTCTTCAAGTCAGTTAAGTTCTCCTCAGAGGGGTCATGGCAGAACAGAGCACAGTCTCCCGTGTCCAAGATGGCTGCCAAACTGTATTGCACATGTGTGACTACTTGAACATGCACAATAGAGTTTGGTGACCATCTTGGACACAGCGGACTGTGTCATGTTCTGCCATGACCTCTGCGAGCAAGACTGTATTGGCACTTTCCGGACCCCGCAGACAACCCTCCCTCTCAGCCCCTCACACACACACACACACACACAAACATAACACTAACACTGGGGGTGCCGAGTCCCCCAGTGTCACTGTCCCTGTCCCTCTCTGTCACAAATATAACATTGACACTGGGGGTTACCAGTCCCCCAGTATCACTGTCTCTTTCTGTCACAAACATAACACTGACACTGGGGGTGCCCACTTCCCCAGTGTCGCTGTCCCTCTCTGTTGTTGCCCTTGAAACTGTTCCACCCATCCAAACCTCTCTCTCAGCACCCACCACCCCACACCCCCAACAAACATAAAACTGACACTGGGGGTGCCCAATCCCCCAGTGTCATGACCTGAAATAAAGAAAACCTTCCCTCATAGTTTTTTTTCTTTTATAAACCCTGTAAAAGGAAAAACATTCATCGATGTCTGTTGCTGCCGTTACTGTCCCCCACCAAACCCTCCCACTCAGCACCCACCACTCCACACTCCTCCCAAGCCCTTACTTACCCACCAGGGGTCCACCGCCATAATCTTCTGTGGACCGCAGATACATCTTCACTCTTCAAAGCCGGACCACAAACTGAGGAAACAGGTATGCGGTTCAGTGTATTTCAGTGAAGTTTTGAACTTGGTGGCATAACTTGGCTATTTTTGCCCCAAATTTTCAACATGCCTTGTTTGGGACCCCACCTCATGAACAGTTGCACAGATGTTAGATAGATCTGTCCTGAAATGTGATTTTGCAGTCCCTGCATGAAATTATCTTTTGGGCAGGAGCTGAAAATTTTCTCTGCACTTATTCATGAGGCGGTGTCATAAGAAGGCTATGATGAACATTTGGTGTAAAAATATTGAAAAACAACAAAGTTATGAGTCTAGGTTGAATTTTGCGAATGCAGGCTCATAACTTTGGTGATCTTCAGTATTGTTCACCCAAATTTACAACATAGCAATTTCCTCACCTGTAGCACCTCATTAATGTGACAGCTGTCGTTTTTCAAATCTTGGCCAAAATGTGTTTTTTCGTCCTGAAAGGTGATTTCACGGTCACTGTGTGAAATCAACTTTTGGGCAGGAGTTCAGAATTTTCTTTGCCCTTGTTCATGAGGCATGGTCATAAGAAGGTTATGTTGAAAATTTGGCATAAAGCGTCATGCCGGCGACCCAGGTTTGGGAATGAGCCAGGGTCGATGGCAGCCGGCTTGGAGGTGGGGAAGGGAGCAGGATTGAGCAGCTACAAGGCAGCTCTCCTCTCCCAGGGAGGGATTCCATCGCCACCCCCCCCCCGTAGTTCCACTGCCTCCAGGTGGAGGCCTGAGGGTAGCGCAGGTGGGTGGGCTGCAATGCGAGGGTGGCTGCCACAGAACCGTGAGGCATAGGTTCCTCAACACAGGCTGGGAGAAACGGGGAAAAAAACACCAGGATAAATACAATAATGGAAAATTTTGCATAAAAATATTAAAAAATAACAAAGTAATGAACCTACATTGAATTTTGTGAATGCAGGCTCATGACTTTGGTAATTTCCAATAGTTTTACCCCAAAATTTCAATATAGCCATTTCATTTTTTTCTTTACAAACCCTGTAAAAGAAAACTGTTCATCGATGTTTGTTGCAGCGTTACTGTCCCCCACCCAACCCTCCCACTCAGCACCCACCACCCCACACCCCACACCCTCCCACAATGGGGTGCCCAGTTCCCCAGTGTGACGACCTGAAATAAAGAAAACTTTCCCTCATAGTTTTTTTCCTTTTATAAACCCTGTAAAAAGAAAAACGTTCATCGATGTCTGTTGCCGTCATTACTGTCCCTCCACCCAACCCTCCCACTCAGCACATCACTACCCCACACCCCTCCCAAGCCCTTACCCACTGGGGGTCCAGCGCCATAATCTTCTGTGGACCACAGCGACATCTTCAGTCTTCAAAACTGCACCGCAAACTGAGGAAACAGGTATGCAGTTCACTGTATTTCAGTGGGGTTTCGAACTTAGCGGCATAACTTGGCTAGATCTTCCCTTGTCAATCTTCACCATTCATTACTGATTGGGTGTAGCTGGAGGTGCGCACCTGCCACGGGAGTTTTTTTTTTTGTTGTTAGAGGAGTCAGTACCGCCCCCAAGAGAGACGCACTATGCGGTGCGTGAGGGCCGGCCGTTAGGCACCGCAGACTCCTCCTACATCCCAGTTCTGTTTCTCCCGCCATTGAGGCTGCACCAGCTATGTGGAGCAAGAGGAAGTTACTGCGTCACTAGGCTGGTTTTTCATTCTTGATCACCGCGGTTCCTGCGCTCCTGGTTCGTTGTCCCGACATCTACCGGTAATACCGCTCCTTATTATTTTACTGACGCCGCCGGAAGCTTTTCTGTTTAGAGTATTAATTTTGCATCGTGTCTGGTTCGGGAGCTAAATGTGAGTCGAAAGCGGACCGTGCCCCCATGCATCTGTGCTCCTGTGGCCGGAATTTTTCCGTCACGGACCAACATGATGTGTGTCTTCGTTGCCTGAAACCTAACCATAATATGGACAGATGCAATACCTGTTTCTTGATGGACCGTCGTGTTCTCGAAATCCACGCATTCAAGATTGGCAAGGCCCCGCCGACTTTTGGAGGACGGCATCGCTCTCTGGCCTCCCAGGTAAGAACTTTAGACTCTTCCTCCGGGTCCCCTCCCAGGTCTGTACGGTCTGGAGAGGAGGAGGCCTCCTTGTCTTCAAGTCTTGCCGAGGAGGAGGCCTCTTTTGTGGTGTCGGAGGAACACCGTGGTCCCCCCAGGGCCACGGTGGAGACACTGCCTAGGCAGTCACCTCTTCGGAGGTGCAGGCTCCCCCAGTGTCGCGGCCCACACTTGCCGGGCCCGGTGTGGGTGGGCTCGCGGTGCCGGTGATCGGGGCAGTGCCGCTTGTGGCGCCATGTTGGCTCTCGGCGCCGCTGGTGGCACCGTGGGCCCAGTCGACTCCACTGGCAGCATCCTGTCGGGTCCCGGCACCGAGGGCAGTGCTGGGGACTCGGCTGGGGCCACGGGCGGGTCTGGACCAGGTTCGGGCGTTGTCTCAGGAGCTGGGGTGTCGACCGGCGCCGTGTGTGGCACCAGCACCTCTCGCAGTGCAGTTTCCCATGAGACTCCTGGGATGGCCAGTATTGCGGTCCTGCTGATCGCCTCTTCCTCAGAAGTGGACGATTCAGATGTGGACACATCCTGGCTACCTGATTCTTCAGGAGCGAAGTCTTCTGTGGGACATGGTGTCAGGTGGTCCAGCGCGCCCCTTCCTCAGTCTCCAGAGCAGTCTTCTTCTGAGGACTCCCAGGCTGGGAGTGGCCAGGAGCCTTTGGGAGGAGATGGCGTGGAGGTTGGGGAGAGGGCTGTTCTCCCACAGGGGGCTGTGGCAGCTGCCGTCTCCAGTGCTGCCGCGCCCTCTCAGGGTGGACTCTGGGCCCTGTCTTCGGGGGGCTCCCCGGGGAGACTCCTGGATTGACGAGCTCTGTCGCTGACATCGAGGAGGAGGGCATCCTCTGAGTCCGAGGGGTTGAGAGGCCACGGTGAGGCGGGCCAGCTTCCACCTGCCACCCCTCGGGGTGTGGGTAGGAGCTGTAGCGCCGAACCCCGCCTCTCCGTCATGGGTTTGATGGATCCCTCTGGTGGTGTTGCTGTGGGCTGTCCTTCTGGATCCATACAGCCCCAGGCATGCCACAGGGGAGGACCCCCTTCCAGGTTCTGCCAAGGTTCGCATCCCCAGGGTTCCGTTCTGCGACCTGGTTTGTTATCCAGGACCCTGCTAGCTCAGGCTCTGTTTTTCAGATTCCAGAGCCCTAGCAGAGGACAGTTGCCTCTTTGTAGATGCCCTTCTCCCATTCCTCTGCAGTCACCCCCCCCCCAGGCCATGTCGGTCCTGCGGGGATGTTATCCTGGGAGACGTTCAGAAGCACTGTGGCAGCCTTCCCCTCATATGTTAGATGCATGCATGAGCGGGTGTTTCGCCTATCCCCACCACCGCAGGAGTCCTCTAAACACTCGAGTTCCCCATCATCCTCGTCTCCCTCCTCAGAGGGAGAGGAACTCTCTGCTCACCTCTCTTCCGACGCTGATTTCACCGAGTATCAGCGATTCCTTTGAGGATGGTGAGGGATCTTCGCATTTCTTTTGTTAGGCGAGACAATACCGAGCGGGAGACACGCGAGTTCCTCAGTGAATTCAGTGCCGAACATCTGGTGGTGCCATCCTGGCCTATTCCTTTCCAGGAGGCATCTGTCCGTTCCTGGCAGTCTCCAGCTGACCCTATCCCAGCCCCGGCAGACTGCAGGAGGATGTATTGTGCCCCTTCCGAGTCCCTAGGTTCTCTCCCCAACCCACCTTCGGGATTGACATACCTAGAGACTCCTTCCGGGTGCTGCTGCCTGGCGCACGACTGACCGCCGGACTTAGATTCTCTACAATTTGACCAGTTGGGGAGAAGAGTGTTCTCTTCTTCTCGTGCTATGCTCTGTATCACATCTCATCAGGCACACCATGCTGCCTACAGCAGGCATCTATGGTCGATGCTATCTCAGCTCCTAGCATCAATGCCTGACTCGGAGCAGTCTAGACAGGCCATTGCCCTCTCTGCTATAGGCCTGGAGCTGGCAAGGCACCAGGCAAGGGCATCTTACAGTGCCAGTGAGGTGGCTTCCAGGCTTGCAGGGACAGCGATCTACATTAGGCGGATGGCATGGCTTCATCTATCAAGGTTGTCACCCCTGGCCCAGCGCAGTGTGATTCGCTCCACCTTCCAAGGGACCCACCTGTTTTCCATCAGAGCTAGGAGACTTCTGCAAGGGGTTTCCTCCATCTCCTCGTCTTCGAGGGACACCTCCTAGCTCTCTTGAGCCTTAGGCTTTTCGTTTGATTAGCCCAGGGTCTGTCCCTTCTGTTTTCCACCAACAGGAGGCTGTGGGTCTTGTTCCCTCAGGGTTTTTCTTGTCCCCCTGCGGAGGGGGGGGCTTGGTACTCACCCAAGCAGTAATAAATGGTGAAGATTGACAAGGGAAGATATGAAAATTACGTATCTACCGTAATTCTTGATCTTCTCTTGTATCTTCACCATTCATTACTGATACCCACCCTTGTTCCCCTCTAGGGCCTCCTGCTTCGGCGTCTCCCCCTTCCTGCTCGTTCCTCCCCTCTTCTTTGTTGGCCTTTAAGCCCCCAAAAAACCCTCCATGTCTGTTCATCTGTACAGATATATTCTCAGAGGGAGAAGGGGAACGAGTAGGATTTATGCTATCCTCAAAGAACTCTTTCTGACTACCCCTAGGGGTGACTTATTGGTCTTTCTCTGGACCATGCTGTTCAATTCACAGTTTAGGAGACCAGCCAGTTTCTGGCTCTTGTCTCTTTCCAAGGTCCCCTCTGGCAAGCCCTGATCTCCTGTGTCAGTCTCTGATACTTTCTCTGTCGTGACATTACTCTTCTGGAGTTGGTGATCTTCGTTTTGTCTTCAGGGAGTCCGATTGAGTTCCCATTCTTTCTTTATCTAAAGGGGTGCCTTCTTAGGGCATTATCTCCCCCCCCCATTCTCACACTTTGGTGTTAACATTTGACAAAGTGCTAGATAAGCCTTTTCCCTGGCTAGTTGGGCGCTCTCCTTTTGGAATAGACTTTCTGTTTTGGCAGTCTGTGAGCTCTCAGCTAGAGTTTAAACGGTTGGGGATGACGGGAGGTCTAGAACTTCTGCATTTGTATCCAAACTGTTCAAACGGCTCAGTTGAACCATTTATCAAATTCCATCCTGTGGGATCCTTACTCCCTTGTTCTTGGTTCTGAGCTTATAAGCCTCAAACCAACCTCTGATTTGGCAGAGTTCTCCCTCACAACATCCCTCCGTCTTCTTTTTTCTCCTCTTCTTCTTTCTCCTCTTCTTTCCCTTCTTTATCTGTTCCTCCCTCAGAGCCGCCCCAGCAGTGAGGCCCTGCGGCCCCTTTAGGTAGGTCCCTTCTCTTTTCTGTCCTCTACCGGCTTACGCCTTTTTCAGTTTATATCCTTTCCTTTTTCTATCCCTAGGCTCTCTTGCCTCACTCTTTTTATTCTTGCCTTTATTTCGCCTCTCCAGCTAACAGAACTGGGATGTAGGAGGAGTCTGCGGCGACTAACGGCAACCCTGGCCCTTTCCGTAGTCGTCTCTCTCGGGGGGATATAGTGCCGACTCCTCTAACAAAAAAAAACTCCTGTGGTGGGTGAGCGCCTCCGGCTACACCCAATCAGTAATGAATGGTGAAGATACAAGAGAAGATCAAGAATTACGGTAGGTACGTAATCTTCATTTTTGCATATTTTTCCCTCAAATTTTCAACATGTCTTCTTTGGGAACCCACATCATGAACAGTTGCACTGACACTGGAAAAATCTGTCCTGAAAGATGATTTTGTGGTCCCTGCAGAAATCACCTTTCGGGCAGGATTTGAACATCTTCTCTGCACTTGTTCATGAGGCGGGTTCATAAGAAGGCTATGATGAACATTTGGTGTAAAAAAATATTAAAAAACAGCAAAGTTATGAGCCTACGTTGAATTTTGCGAATGCAGGCTCATAACTTTGGTAATCTGCCATATTTTGCCCCCAAATTTACAACATAGCCATTTCCTTACACCACCTCATTAATGTGACGGCTGTCATTTTTCAAATTCTGGCCAAAGGTGATTCACGATCACTGCGTGAAATCAACTTTTGGTCCAGGAGTTCAACATTTTCTGTGCCCCTTGTTCATGAGGCAGGGTCATAAGACGGTTATGTTGAAAATTTGGAGTAAAAATATTAAAAAAACAACAAAGTAATGAGCCTACGTTGAATTTTGTGAACACAGGCTCATAACTTTGGTAATTTTCAATATCTGTACCCAAAATTTTCAATATTACCATTTCTTTACAGCACCTTATGAATGTGACAGCTGTTATTTATCGTGGTCAACTGCAGCCCTCGTGGCTTCTGCCAGAGTTTGTTTTTTTTAATTGAAGTTGCTTGAGTATTACTATTGCACTTCCTTCAATTGCAAGTTTGTTGTTTTTTTTCTTATGTCAGCTTTCATTTTGTTTGGTGTTTTTTTTTTTAATTAAATGGAAAGTTTTTCAAAAAAATGTTGGTATCCCTGTAGCTAGTTTCACGAGCCGCTGCTCCACACTGGCTTGGAAACAGTTCTGAGTAATGACAAGAGTGGAGAGCAGATGCAGGTTTGAACAAACATTCCAAATTCTAAAACATTGCATAGGTTCTATCTCCTGGATGTCACTCTGGGTCGAGATGACTGCATAAAATGTTAACATAGTGAGGTAACCCTTAAGAAGAAACATTACTACAGTGAGTAATTTTCTCTTTTAGCTCCTGGCAAAGGCAGACTGCCATGAGCTATGTTCGAGGTGCCTGGGTCCAGGCCATGATTTTTAATAGCTGCAGTGGGCGGAGCCTGCAGCCGTCTTGCTGTAGCAGAAAAATGGGATACCGAAGCACAAATTAGGAGTTTTCAATGTATCCTTCCACAACTCCAAATCACTACGCCAGTTGAATGAAATACTCCCCTCTTTCTGTTCAGTAGACCAGTTCCAGCACTATTTTTTTAGCTTGTTTTTCTCTCGTCATGCCTGCTTTAAGTATTCCGACAGCTAGTGTCTTAGGCAGGAAGGCAGGTTACTTACACCACTTCTTTGAAGCAATTAAACTGTCTGCAACAGTGTAGTTAGGAACTTTGTTTTGCATGCTAGTGTCAGAATAGCCAGCTACAGAGTGGTGGTGGGGGGGGGGAGAGAGACAGAGAGCTGTCCAGTTATCACTTCCGTGTGTGTGTGTGTGTGTGTGTAGCAAGGATTTATCTTCTCTGAAGAGCTGGGTTATGTTAACCCTTTCAAAACCTGTTAGTGGTATTGGAACTCTCTTGGCTTTATGTTTGTAGGAGGTGTAAACGCTAGGCAATTCATGTTTTGGGGGTTTCCAGGAGTTGCAAGGGGAATCATAATGGATGGCAAAGAAATCATAGTGGTGTCAACTGCAGCATTTGTCTACCCCAGAATGCATACCTCTCACCCTGCCAGGATGAAAATGAAGGACACTGCATATTAAAATCAGGAACAAATGCTCCCAATCAGGGGCACCATTCTTACTTGATGTACAGTGCAGCATCACAATTTCTACATCTATCAATGTGTGTTCTGTGCTCTGAAGGGTATTGTATCAACTTACTTTGCTAAACCAGTAGGAGGAGAAAGAGAGCTTAATTGGGGGTGTGGCTTAGACACTATAAAAGCAGGTGACTCAAATTACAACTTCATGTTGCTAGCCTTTTTTCTTACCAATTGCCCTCCATCCCACCCCTCCACCCACCCACCCTAAGCCAGTTCAGCTTTATAGCCACTGGATTTGACTGTCAACAGGAACTTCCTGTTTGGCAGTAGGAAGGAAGGATCATAGGAAACATTGGTTTTGTCAACCCTAAAGGGAAAAAGTAGCTCACCCCAACCCCCAGCTGGTGGTGGTCTGACACTGAGCAAAGAAGAAGGAGGCTACTGAAGAATATAGGAAGTTGCTGCCCCAGAACAGGAAGGGTGAGAGTTGTAAGGAGAGGAGAGAGTAAGCATACAGAAAAATAGGAGAGGGGACACAAAATAAGACATGATAGGAGTGGTGCAGTGCAATGGCTATGGGGCAGCAGTGTTCTGGGAGACATTCTGGAGGCTGCGATGCTGCCCTATTTGCAGGCACCTCTCTGGTCTGAGGGAGGAGGTTGCCCGTCTCCAGGCTGATCTGGCTAGGATTCGTGAAACCTCCTCCCTCCCAGGGACCACCAGGGCCAATGCCACTACCTCAGAGGTTGCCAAGAAAGAGAGAGGCTGGACCAGGGTGGGCTCAGGAAGGGAGCGGGTGGTGGAACAGAGTTGCATGCCTCCAGCTGTACCTCCACAATTCATTCACTCTTCTGGTGGATAGTGGTTCCTCTATGGAGGCACTTGCAGTGGAGACCAAGGAGGATGCTGGGAATCTTCACAAAGGAGACCCACAGGAGGGTGGCATGGGACCCCACAGGGAAGGAAACAACTCCTGGTGGGGACTCAGTCACTGGGGGGTAGAAATGGGGGAGGAAGGGAGGGAGGTAGGAGGTGCCTGCCTGGTGCCGTGGCTTGGAGGGACAGGAAGCGAATCCTCAGGATCGTGGGAGCAGCTACACAAGGGAGGGAGCTGGATGTCATTGTCCACCTAGGGACAAATGACCTGGCTAGGAATGGGATCAGAGCAGTGCAAGTGGAGTTTGTAGAGTTGGGCAGGGGCCTTAGACAAGTAGCGCATACGGTAACCTTCTCGGAGGTGCTGCCTGTCTATGGCAAGGGTGATGCTAGGGTACTCCTCACCAGGGAATTCAATAAATGGTTAAAAAACTGGTGTGGAGCTCAGGGTTTTGGCTTCATTGGGGACTGGGGAGCCACCTGGAGGGATGCAGACCTATACTGGTGCGATGGTCTGCATCTGTCCGGGGGGGACCCAGGATCCTAGGTGAGAGGTTTAAATGCTTCATTGGCAAGCATTTAAACTAGCCAAGGGGGGAGGTACTGAAAAGGAGCAGGGAAATCCCAGCCTCTCCCCACAAAACACGGTAATTAGTGAGGTAAACACCAAGGTAGAGAAGTCATTAGGGAGAAGGACAGCGGTAAATGTAAAAAAAGGCAAAGGCAGTAAGGACAGGAATGGGGCTAAAAGGGGGTATGGCCATCAAAAAGTGGAGGGTGATGAGTACCAATGCCCGTAGTGTGTGTAACAAGCTCCCTGAACTAGTGGCCTTGATGGAAGAGGGTTGCCTGGATATTGTGGCAGTCACAGAAACATGGTACACAGAGAACCATGACTGGGATGTCAACATACCAGGATACACAATCTACAGGAGGGACAGGGAGGGTAAAAGAGGAGGAGGAATAGCTCTCTATGTAAAGGAAGGGATCAAAGCAACAGAACTAAAGAGTAAACAGGGAGCAGATGAGGCACTCTGGGTCACCCTGGAGACAGGAAATGGCACCACAATCCGCATGGGGGTTGCATACAGACACCCATCTCAGGGGGAGGGAATGGACAAGGAAATGATAGAAGGCTTCCTTAGAATGGCAGAAAAAGGGGAGATATTGTTGGTGGGGGACCTGAATATGCCGGATGTTAACTGGAGCACCTTTGCTGCAGGCACATCCAAGAGCATGGTCATTCTTGATGCCCTACAGGGGGCATGCCTCAGACAGCTGGTATTGGAACCCACTCGGGAGGGATCAGTCTTAGACCTGGTACTCTCAAATGGGGGTTGGAGAAAGAATCTCAGATTTAGAAGTGGGTAGCTATCTGGGAACAAGCGACCATCAAACAGTGTGGTTCACGATAAACACAGCCATATAATCAAGCCATACAAAAGCAAGGGTATTGGACTTTAGGAGGGCTGACTTTGGGAAAATGAGAGAGTGCCTCAGAAAAGCCCTAGCAAACAGGTAAGAAAGAGGGATGGAGGAACAATGGGGAGTAATCAAAACAGCCATCACAGAGGCAACAAGGCTTTGTGTAAAGCAAATCAACAAAACACAACAAAGGAAAAAAACACTATGGTTCTCAAAAGAGGTGGTAGGGAAGGTTAAGGAGAAAAGGATAGCATTCAGGAAATATAAGGAAACACAGAAGGAGCAGGACAGAGAACTTTATCAGTTAAAGCAGAAAGAGGCTGTGAAGGCAGTCAGAATAGCAAAGGCCCGAACCGAGGAAAGGATAGCCAACTCTGTTAAGAAGGGGGATAAGACCTTTTACAGGTACATTAGGGAGCGAAGAAAGACCAAAGGTGGGATATTGAGGCTTCATAAAGGGGAGGGAGTGTGGGTTGAGGGTGACAGTGAAAAAGCAGGGATACTGAACGAATATTTCTGCTCAGTATTCACAAAGGGAGAGGAGGGGGAGGTACCTAAACCAAACAAGAGAAACACTCTGAAGACGGGGGTCTGTACCAGTCCATTTACAGAAGAAAGGGTTCTGAAAGAACTAATAAAATTGAAGCTGGACAAAGCAATGGGGCCTCATGGGATTCACCCAATAATTCTAAAGGAACTAAGGGTAGAACTGGTGACACCACTGACTACTCTCTTTAACAAATCATGGGAGGATGGGGTGGTACCTGAGGACTGGAGGAGGGCAGATGTGATTCCTCTTCACAAAAGTGGGAGCAGGACAGATGCAGGAAACTACAGACCAGTTAGTTTGACCTCAGTGGTAGGGAAAATGATGGAATCACTTCTGAAGGAAAGAATTGTTGAGTACCTCGAGGCCAGTGGGGCACAGGACCCAAGGCAGCATGGATTCACGATGGGAAGGTCGTGTCAGACGTATCTAATAGATTTCTTTGACTGGGTGACCAAAGTAGTAGACCAGGGAGGGGCCGTGGACATGGCCTACCTAGATTTTAGCAAGGCATTTGTTACAGTCCCACACAAAAGATTAATATACAAGTTAGCCAGCCTTGGAGTGGGTCCCAAGGTGGTAGCCTGGATAAAAAATTGGCTAGACAACTGGACGCAAAAGGTAGTAGTAAATGGAGTCCACAGTGAAGAAAGGAGGGTTACTAGCGGGGTACCACAGGGTTCAGTACTAGGACTGGTCCTTTTTAATGTCTTTATAAGTGACATTGCAGAGGAACTGGAAGGAAAAAGTATGTCTCTTTGCAGACGACACAAAGATCTGCAACAGGGTTGATACACAAGATGGAGTGGAAAGGATGAAGGGACTTGCAAGGTTGGAGGAATGGTCAGATGTATGGCAGCTCAGATTCAGTGCTAGAAGTGCAAGGTAATGCACCTGGAAACAAAACCCAGGGAAGAGTACACAATGGGGTGAGATACTGACATCAGTAAAATTGGAAAGGGACCTGGGGGTAATTATATTAGGTGACCTAAAGGTGGGCAAGCAATGTGAGAAGGCAGTAAGGAAGGCTGGGGGGATCCTGGGATGCATAGGGAGAGGCATCAGTAGTAGAAAACAGGAAGTTGTTATCCGTCTGTACAGACAGTTGGTGAAACCCCATCTGGAGTACTGCGTGCAGTTCTGGAGACCCCATCTCCGCAAAGACATAGACAGAATGGAGGCTGTCCGGAGGAGGGCAACCAAAATGGTGCAGGGTCTGCACCAGAAGACATACGAAGAAAGACTAAAGGAGCTTAATATGTATACCCTTGAGGAAAGAAGGGAGAGAGGGGACATGATAGAAACTTTCAAGTACCTCAAGGGAATCAACAAAGTCCAAGAGGGTAGCATCTTTCAGAAAAAGAGATATGCAAGAACAAGAGGGCACAATTTGAAGATAGAGGGGGGGCGGCTCAGAGGTAATGTGAGGAAGTATTTTTTCACAGAGAGGGTTGTGAATGCATGGAACAGCCTCCCTGAGGAGGTCATGGAGTCAAGAACTGTGGGGGAATTCAAGAATGCATGGGACAGACATAAGGCAGTCCTAGTGGGGGGTAGGAGGAACTAAGCTGTTGGTTAACTAGGATCTTACTTCGATAGGGTTCCTGCAGTAGGTCTTCACATATAGGACTGTGCTCCTTGGCATCAGGTTCAAAAGGCAAACTTGTAGCTAGCAATCATCAGCGGGGACTGCCCCCGGACGTCAAGTGACATGACATCAGCCCAACTATAAAAGGGGCAGTCCCGCGCCCGCCCACCACTTTTTTCCTGCCGTCACTTCAGTTCGTTTGACAGACGTGGTAGAACAGCGATCAGTCACCCACTTAGTATTAAGTGACTTTCATCTTATTCTATATATTTCTGGCAGCAGTCCACGTGGCAGGCGTGCACAGCGTCCTGGTGGACAGTCTCAGCCGATCAGTGGCCAGGGCGCACGAGTGGGAACTAAAGCAGGTAGTTGAAGACCTGTTTCTTTGATGGGATCGGCCAGACCTAGATCTGTTCGCCTCCCCATCCAATGCAAAACTACCCAGCTTTTGCTTGCTTGTTCCTGAGCATGGTACATTTTGGTGAGATGCATTGTCTCTCTCTCTCTTGGACAGGGAGGTTTCTATATGCGTTTCCTCCCTTTCCTCTCATTCAGAAGGTTCTGTTGAAACTCCAGGCAGAAGGGGTCCACTTGATTTTGATTGCTCCTCTGTGGCCTGAGCAGATTTGGTTCCCGCTGTTACAGCAACTAGTTCTAGAACCACCGGTCCTTCTGCCACTGTCTCACGACGTTCTGTCTCAGGAGCAGGGCACCCTGGTACATCCGAGTCTTCAGTCTCTCCATCTTCAGGTGTGGCACCTGTGGACATAGCGGTTTCTCGCTATGGAGTTTCCTCTCAGGTTGCTCAGGTCCTGGTGGAAGCCAGAAAATCCTCTACCAGAGCCACCTACGCCATGAAGTGGAAGAGATTTTCTATCTGTTCCACAGCCAAAAGCTTGGACCCTTTTTTTTGCTCAGCCTCCCAGGTGTTAGAGTACCTCTTACATCTTTCTGAGTTGGGCCTTAGTTACTCCTCTATTAAGGTCCATCTCTCTGCGGTGTCTGCCTACCACCTTCTGGTGGAAGGCAAAACCCTAGCACAACTAGAGGTTTCCAAAACTTTCTTGAAGGGTATCCTTCACTTCAAATCTCCAGTCCAGAACCCCTGTCCTCCCTTGGATCTTAATTTTATGTTGGAGAAACTTGCTTTTCTCCCTTTTGAACTGACAGCAAGTTGTGATATGCTCTTCCTGTCCTGGAAAATGCTGTTTCTAGAAGCGTGGATATGTTGTTCATCCACACTGTTTGGCATTGTCCCTTTTCTCTTTAAATCTGCTGGAAGTCTTCAAACTGGCTCCTCCCACCCACCCGGGTGGTATATGCCTCTGCTCCGCCCCATGATGCCAGATCTTCCTTTCTGCTGGAAGATACAGGTTGCCTCCCTCATGCTCTCACATTTCGTAGGCCCTGGCTTTCAAATTGTTGGTTTTACGGAAGTTCAAACTCGTTCTAGTTAACGATCGCGCTTTTGCAGCATCGATCATGGAGGAGAAATCTTCCCCGGGATTTCGCCGATGTCCCTGCGGCCAGAGGATGTCGCGCACTGATCCCCATCTCATGTGCGTCTACTGCATAGGTGTCGGCCATGACACCTCGTCGTGCAACTTTTGCTTGGCCTTCCATCCCAATGCTCTGGACGATCACAAGGCACACCTGAAGCTGGGGAGACCAGAAAAAAGGAACCCTCCAGTGAAGTCGAAGGAGGCTAGGTGGGTGGTTTCCACGGCCGTTGGCTGCTCCAATCAGCTGGAATAGATGAAGACGTTCAAGGAAGAAGCCGCTAGCGCTTCGGCCAATCGAAGCTTCTTTGTCCCGCTGAACCTGGGCTCCACCTTTACGGGATCTTTCAAGGAGATATGCCAGTTTCTCCCCACTTGCGGTGAGGCGCCCTCAGGCTCGCACTCCTCCCTCTCTCGGAAGAGAGATAAAGACCTGTTGCCTCGCGTCGGCGAAAACGTTCTTGGGACCGAGAAAGGTCCGAGTCCCAGGAACATGCGATCTTGACCTCGGTTGAGATCATATCCTCGGCCACAGGCTTCACAGATCTTCCATCTGGCCAGGGGGCCGAGGACATGGCTGACGAGGTTGAAATTAGCCTCGAGCTGATCGACCCTTTGTCGCCGGCCGTGGCCAACGACTCATTAGAACGGACTACGGTCCTGGTATTTCCTGATGAGGAGGCCCAGCCCGCTGGTTACCCAGCAAGGACCCGGTTCCGGACCCTAATGTTTCACCGATCACACCGGTGTCTCCCGATCGACCAAGTCGGCCTCCCCGATCTCGGTCACGGTCCAGGACCCCCTTGGCTGAATGACCGAGGCAGAGCCATAAGCGCTCGAAGAAGAGGCAATGCCACAGGTCGTCCTCATCCTCCTCTGATGAGGAGAGGCTCCGGTGGAAACTCTGTCGGCGCTATGAGGATCTTATGTGGCAACAGCTTATTCTAACTGGGCAGAAGCCAACTCTGCCGCCCACCCCGGCCATTACTTGGCTTTCGCCTCCCAGGCCGAAGCCGACCCCTCTGGAACCGAAGTCTCTGGTTCCCCCGCCCGTGGGGCCAGCCCGTCCACCGGTTCGGCCTATTCCGGTCTCTCCACCTATCCCGGTGGAACCGCCACCTAAGCAGCCTAAAGGAGGGGCTCCCTCGAAAGAGGACCGGCTAGACACCGGACTTCCCCGACATCTGTCGATTACAGTCACCCCAGACCTCCCTCAGTGGAACGAGGGTGATTTAGGCGGCAGACTGCTGTATCATGACTCTTCGGATTTGGGTGTCATCGAGCTTCACTCTCATTTGGGGGATGACGAGTCGTCCGTTGGCACAGGGATGGAGGAAGGCCCTTCCTCCTTCCAAGGGATTCTCTGTCTCATTTCTGACTCCACCAGAATGCCCCTGGAACCTTCCCGGAAAAAGGTGGAGTACCCTCTCACAGATATTCTAAAGAGAGGGGATACCCCGACGGAGGCCTTCCCAGTGGCTAAGGCCATTGTTGGCCCGGCCCTTGAACTTTGGCAGTGCCCTGCTTCATGGCCCGCAAGCACGCGGTGCCCATGGGGTCCCTTGCAGGGTTCATAGAGCACCCTTCGGCCGAGAGCCTGACGACCACCTCTGTGTTCAGGCGTACTGGCAGTTCGGCCGACACTGACCAACCTCCGGACAAGGAGTCCAAAAATATGGACCACACTGCCCAAAAAGTCTATGCAACCTCTTCTTTGGGCCTTCGTCAGGCCAGCTTTTCAGTCATCATGGCACACTTCTCTCATGCCCTTCTCGTGTCATTAGACAAAGTCCTCCCTCATCTCCCTATGGACATGCAGACCACGTTCAAACAGGTCCGTGGCCAGGGTCATGCTGTTGCCAAACAGCAGCTCCAGATGGCCCTGAACATTGGGGATTCCTATGCCCGCTCGATGGCCACCACAGTGGCCTCTCGCCGCAGGGCTTGGCTGAGGCCTTCCTCCTTCCCGGCAGATTCTCAGAATAAGCTGGCTGATGTGCTTTTCCTGGGGACCAACTTGTTCGGTTCAGGAGTGGCCGGTCACCTACTGCATATAGAGCAGTCCAGTGCCACCTTGGACGCCACTTCTGCAAAAGGTTCTTCGGGCAAGAACCAGCAGAAGAAGAAGCCTTTTCGACACTCTTCCGCTGCGGTGCGTCAGCTCTCTTACCAAGGAGGACAGCAACAGCAACATCAGCAGGCTCAAGCTTGGCGCCCTCAGCCCAAGCCTGTTCCCCAACAGGGCCGCAAAGGAGGCCGAGACTCAGGTCCTGGAGCCTCCTCCTCCTCCTCTAAGCCTGCCCAGTGATGGGATGGGGATTGCCACCACTGTCTCCGTCACGCCAGCTCTGGGCCCTCCCGTGGGGGGTCGGCTCCACCACTTCCTTTCCGCCTGGTCCATTATCACTTCGGACAGGTGAGTTCTTGAAGTGATCGGACAGGGACTGCCTCTAGAATTCAAGCAGTACCCTCCAAGCCGAGCCCACACCCTTCAGGAGGAAAGGATTTCCGCATGCACCAAGTCGGCTCTTCGAGACGATGTGGCTCAGCTCCTCCGCAAGGCGGCAGTTGCCCCCGTGGCGGAACCTCCAGCAGACCCAGGCTTTGTCTTCAGGTACTTCCTGGTGCCCAAGCGGAGGGGTTGGCGCCCCATTCTAGATCTCCACGACCAGAATCAGTTTCTCAGGTCTCACACCTTCCGGATGGTCACTCTGTCCCAGATCATACCATCCCTGGAGCGAAACTTGTGGTTCCATTCACTAGATCTGCAGGACACATTCTTTCATGTCCCTATCCGTCCGTCCCATCAGCGGTTCCTCCGCTTCAGGGTTGAGGGGACCCTGTACGATTTCCGAGCCATGCCGTTCGGCCTGTCATCGGCCCCACAGGTCTTCACTAAATGCATTGCAGTGATGGCGGCCCATCTTCGGCGTTGAGGAGTCCGAATCTACCCCATCTCGACAATTGGCTCCTGGCAGGTCCCATCCAACAGGAGGTGGAGAGGTGCAGGGATCTGGCCCTCCAGACCTGCTCCCAACTCGGCCTTCCCAGGTGATGGGCTTAATCAGGGCAGAGCTCGACTTTCGTCAAGCCAGAGCTCGGCTCCTGGTGGACAGGGTGGAGGTTCTCTCCTCCTTTGCCTGATCATTTCTGGTTGGGCACTTGCGCCCTGCCCGGGACTTTCTGCGCCTTCTGGGTAACATGGCGGCATACACCTCGGTGGTCCATTGGGCCCGGTTGCACATGCACCCCCTCCAATGGGAGCTGGCAGCCCAGTGGACTCAGCAATATGGTCATTTCGACCAGCTGATCACTGTAACACAGAAGATGTGGGACGCTCTCCAGTGGTGGACCACCCCAGACCAGTTGCAGGAAGGGATCCCGTTTGTCCGCCCCGAGCCGACAGTCGTTCTTATGACCGATGCCTCCCTCATGGGCTGGGGAGCCCACATGGGGGACAACAGGGCCCACGGGTTCTGGACCCCCGAGGAGTCCCGATGCCACATCAACCTGTTGGAGCTCAGAGCAGTCAGACTGGCACTGTCAGCTTTCGCTCCTAATCTCTGGGGTCAAGTCCAGATGGACAATACCACGACCATGTATTACCTCAACAACCAGGGCGGCACGCATTCCTGTCTGCTGTGCAAGGAGGCGGTCCGCATCTGGACCCTCGTGAGCCAATTGGAGGCAGATCTCCTAGCCATCCATGTGGCAGGAGCCTCGAACCAGCTGGTGGTTGCTCTCAGCCGCATAGGCCAGACATCCCATGAGTGGTCTCTCCATCCAGAGGTAGCTTACAGCCTGTTCTCCCATTGGGGCAAACCACTGGTGGACCTGTTTGCTTCCAGGGAAACCACCAAGCTGAGGCTGCATCATGCCCACCCCCCTCAGCAGGGCTCGCAGGGGATGCCTTCTTGAGGCAGTGGACCCCAGGCCTCCTCTACGCCTTCCTTCCATTTCCCTTGATCCACAAGGTGTTACTTAAGGTGAGGAGGGACAAGGCGAAGGTGATTCTGGTAGTCCCAGACTGGCTGCGCCAGTTCTGGTACCGAGATCTCCTCAGCCTCAGCCGCAGGCCCCGGAGTGGCTTTGTACACCCCCGGACCTGATATCTCTCAACCAGGGGACGGTCTTCCATCCGGACCTTCAATCCCTGCACCTCACAGCCTGGTACCTGAGCGGGAAGAGTTCCAGGCTTTGGGTCTTTCCGAAGGTGTCTACACCGTGGTGGAGGCATCTAGAAAGGAATTGACCAGGAAATGTTATGCCTTCAAATGGAAACGGTTTTCCATTTGGTGTCAGGGTAAGGGTCTGCTCCCCTTATCCTGTTCTGTGGCTAACATTCTTGACTACCTTTGGTCTCGCTCCAGAGGGGTTCTTCAATCATCGACCCTTAGGGTACACCTGGCAGCCATTTTTGCTTACCGGGCGCGGGCCGATCAGCCGACATTGGTGCAGGAGACAGTGGTTGGGTGCTTTTTCAAAGGCCTGGATCACATATCCCCTCCGGTGCGTGAACCTCCACCTCCGTGGGATCTACTGCTGGTTCTGGCAAAGCTTATGGGCAAGCCATTCAAATCCATGCACAAGTGTGAGTTGTCACATTTTTGGAAGATGGCCTTCCTGGTGGCTATCACATCAGCCAGAAGGACAGGGGAGCTCCAGGCACTTTCAGTGGACTCCCCTTATCTGGTCTTTCACAGGGACAAAGTTGTCCTGCGCCTCCACAGCCCTTTGTGGGAATAAGAAACCTAGAGAAAACTAGACTCGTATATGGATGGGGATGACTAAATTACCATTTTACACGATTGTGAGATAACTATATATGGACGTTCAACGTCTCCTGTTGTCTCAGAGTTTCTTGTAATAACGCCAAGTATTAGAGAAAACAGTTTTGGAAACAGGAAAACAATAAGGTCTTATCAGTTTTTATATCTACAGTGTTGTGTAGAGGCATGGCCTCAGACTGTACATGGCAGGCAGGTATCCTGGCATCTCTCTGCACTCTGTCCACTGGAAAATGCATGTGGCCAGCTATCACTGAGCTAGCAACACCTAGCTGTCTCAACTCCTCTATGATCTAGTACCCATTTGATTATCATGTCTCTGTAGCATAGTACAACATGAAATATGTGCGCCACACAGTTAACAGTATCGCTATTGCACATATTAATAATGTTACACTGTATCCATTTGAATCACATAACCTGTTATACATAGAAGCTGATGGCAAATAATGACTGCTGGGCCCATCTGGTCTGTCCCTTTTTTAACTTCGATCTCTTTTGCTGCAGACCCAACTTGATCAACAGCATTTCCACCTCCTTCCATCCTCAAATCAAAAGTTAATTGGCTGAACAGAATTGCCGTCACATTACAAGTGATTTCCCAAAAATGAATACCCCCAAAAAAAATAGGTCACAAATTGTAAAGAGCATACTTGGCCATCTGTCATTACTGTGTAGATGATGTCTGTATTATTAAAAATAGCACAAAAATAAATAAAATCGCATATTGTAGCTTACTCAACATTGGTATACAGCTGGATACCATCATAATACATTAACTGCATACAGTATGTACCTATCATGGTGTCATCACTTTTTGAGTAGTATATTCCTTCACACATGTTCCCTTGTTTTTTTTCTCCCTTGCTCATTGCATATATTATTATGGATTTGATTGTCATGTCTGTGCAGCATAGTACAACATGAATTATGTGTGCCACACAGTTTACAGTATCGACATTGCGCGTATTAATAATGTTACACTGTATCCATTTGAATCACATAACCCGTCATATATAAAGACATAGAAATTGGCAGCAGATAATAACCGCCGGGCCATCTAGTCTGCCTATTTTTAATTATGATCAGTTTAGCTGTAGATCCAGCTTGATCTACAGCTCTGTCTCTTCCATCCCATTCCTTCCTCCAAGGGTTCCTTTGTGCCTGTCCAAGGAATTTTTGAAACCCACCACTGGTTTCACCCCCACTACCTCCCATGGAAGGCTGTCCAGGAATCCACCACCCTTTCTGTGAAGAAGTAGTTCCTCACATCTCTCCTGAATCTACCTCATTCCAGCTTCATATCATGAACCCTTGTTCTACAGCATCTTTTTCTCCGAAGGATACCTCCCTCCTGTGCCTTATTAGCCTCCTGAGGTATTTAAAGGGCTCCATCATATCCAAACTCTACCTCCTTTCCTCCAGGATGTACATATTGAACTCTTTTGGTTTCCTCTCATAGGGCTTCTGATACAGACCTTGCACCATTTTGACATCCCTCAGATCTCTTCTTGTCACTTTCTCCTTTTTAAAATTGTTCCTCCTTCCTCACCTTTCTAATTTGCTCCTGTTTCCCCTACCTCCTTTGTGAACACCCTGCTTTCTTGAATGACTTGCATTCTGGTGGGACTCTCTCCCCTCGGGATCTCCCTACTCTCTATCCCAGCCTGTAGTGGCCCACTTTCTGCCTCCCCATTTCTTCAGTCACCCCCTCGGCTACTTTAAATGTCCATTGAAGTAACATTTAAACCGTTCACTGAGAACTATGGTTCCTTCCTTAATGGAAGCTGGCCATCACCTCGGTATAGGCGTTTATCTTTCCAGGTTTGGCTTCAGTCCCTACTGTAGCCATACCTCTCCTCTCTGCACCATTTCTTCTACCATTACTTGAAGGCCTTGGTGCAGAGCTCTCTCTCCTTCCACACACAGTACAAGACACACGCTCTGCTCACATTATAAACACATGGGAAATACAAGATCAACCAGATAAATGATCTAACTTTACCAAAATTGAAATTTACACACAAAGCTAACTACAGCAAGGATCAACCAGATAAATGATCTAACTTTACCAAAAATGAAATTTACACACAAAGCTGACTACAGCAATTCATCGTTACGTTTAATCCCATTGTCGTTGAGGCACAGGTCAGGAAGTGTAGGAAAAGCAGGAACAATTTCAAAATTCAAAAACAGCGTTTTATTATTAATAACAGCAAAGTAAAGAAAATACAAATTGTTCAGTATAACTATTCCTCTGAGTTTTTTCCTCTCAATTTCCAATCTCAGTCTCTGTCTCTCTCTCTCTCTTGCACAAGCATTGCTGCTCTTTTTATAAGTCTATGCCTGGGAAACTCATTAAGAAAACAGCATGCTTCTCACACAATGTTCTTGTAAGTTTCCAGTGTCCTTGCAGGTGCAGCAAAAAGAACATACTGACCCAGAACTGGCCTCCTGTTTACAGCATCTCAGAGAGTTTGCAAACCAGCTTCTCAGGTTAACTCTTTGAGTTGCAAATAGCTTTGCAATCATTTCAACAGTATAACTATATACATTTTTAAACAAAGGGATCTCAGTATCAGTTACATTTCCACAAAATGATTCACATATATTTTTATACCAGCAGATATGCAAGGGGGAGGAAGACAGACAGAAACAGCAAGTGAAGGCAGAGAGCTAGCAAGTGGCAGAGAATCGCGAGACTGTCTGAGTGATCATTTCCTAGGTCTCACAGGAAAAGCTGGTTGCACAACCAAACAGAGAAGATACAGAAAAGGAGAGGCTAGAACAGATCCTTGCATTGAAACTCTTTCTGCATAACAAATGGGGCAGGGCCTTATTCAACCTTGTCACACCCATGAAACACCATTATCAAGTTAATGCATTGGCAGCCATAGTGGCTCTGACCAGAGTTTCTTACAGTTGTGATCTCTGTAAAAAGTCTTACTATAAAACACAAAAGAAAAGGGCTAAAAATTAGAAGTCTTTATGGCTTCTCACTCTGCCTCAGCATCACCAGAAGGCTTAGATGAGGATCCCAGTAACTCAGAGTAAGCAGCAGGCCCTGTCAAAGGGAACAGAAAAGAAAGATAAAGTGGCTAAAGATCGTTTAGAACTCAGGTTGTCCAAAAGGGGGAACCCTGAATCCAGTAAGAATAAAAGGGCCTCTGAGCAGACACTGGAGACAGTGCCTGCCAAGAAAAAACGAAAAGAAATGCACGTTGCTATCCCTCCTCGTCAGCTGCTGACATTGACAAGAAAATCGAGAAAAAAATTTCAGGTGGATGAACATGGTGCTGAGTGCCTGTAATTCCTCCCGCATCACCAGGGAGTGGTCCAGACTGCCGCCTGTGATAAAGCCAAAGTGCCACTTTCCTTCCAGCCTCCTGAAAAAGATTCCAGGAAACTGGATAGTATGAGCAAAAAAGTTTACACGTCAGCTTCCCTACTTTTGAGGCAGGCAGTTTACTTAGCTTAAACAGCCCAGTACCAGCTAGCCTTATGGAATTCCATACTGACACTGAGAGAAAAAGCTACTTGAGACTTGGTACAGGATATGGCTGACACAGCAAGATCAGCCACAGATGCCACAAAGTACCAGTTTCACATGGCAGTGGACACAGATAACAACACATCTAGCGTCATGGCCCATGCAGCATCCTTAAGAAGGTTTGCCTGGCTTACGACTGCAAATTTGTCCCAGGACACACCAACAAAAGCGATGTATTTTCTCCGTGAAGGACATTCCCTGTTTAGTGCCAAGACAGAGGCGTATATGAAAAAGGTGGATTAGTACAAAAGCACGTACAAGAGCAATACTGAGAAACAAAAGGCCTCTGTTCCCTATGAGTAAGCTGCACAAAGGGGCTACTATAGTGGCAGGGGTAGGAGGGGCATCAGATATGCAGCTGCAACATCAGTCCCCCAAAGCCCAGACAAAGCAGAACCTCTCACAAGTCTGCCCAGGTTGCTCATCCATTGCCACCAGGGGGGAAAACTGGCTCACTACTTCCAGAAATGAACAAAAATCACCACAGACAATTGGGTCCTGGAAGTAATGAGTCACGGTTTGTCCCTGCAGTTCAGAAAATTCCCAAAACTAACAGCAGAACCCAAAGGTTTTCCAGCCTCACACCCCAGCAGAAACAATTCTGCTAGAGATGGAGGTAGACAAATTGTTGAAAGTAAATGCAGTGGAAAAAGTACCTGCCACATAATGGGTCAAGGGACATTATTCCAGATACTTTCTGACCCACAAGAAAAATGAGAGTGGTGACCCATTTTAGTCCTGAGATGTCTGAACAAACATTTAAAGAAAGAAAAATTCAAGATGTTAACACTGGACTCAGTGATTCCATCTCTGCAAATAGGACACTGGGTGGGGTCACTGGATCTAAAAGATGAATATTAAAGTCATACGAGCAGAGGTGTAAGGAGCTGGATCTGTACACGCTGTAGACAAGGAGGGAAAGGGGAGACATGATTGAAACTTCTAAATATGTAAAGGGGCTCAATAAAGTGGGAGAAGAGGATTTACTTAAGGGGAAGGAGGGGGTCAAAACTAGAGGGCACAGCCTCAGACTACAAGGAAAAACATACAGGGGCAATGTCAGAGGGCATTTCTTCATGGAGAGGGTGGTGGAGCCCTGGAACAGACTACGAGACAGAGTGGTGGGGGCTAAATTGGTGGAAGAATTCAAGAGGGCATGGGACAAGCATATGGGGCTGAGTATCGGGGGGGAGGACGGGGGCTGGCAGGGAAGGGGAAGGTGTAGGGGAAAAAAAGGGCACACTAGATGGGCTGGCATGGTCCTTTTCTGCCGTCAAGTTTCTGTGATTTTGATGATGATGCATACTTTCACATACCAGTCACGCTAAGTCCCAGAAAATTCCTCTAATTCAGGTTAGGGAACTGCCAGTACCAGTTCACAACCCTTCCCTTTGGCATTGCTACATTTCTAAGGGTTTTCACAAAGTGCCTAGCTGTGGTGGTAGCACAGTTGAGAAGGAAACGATTGGTGGTTTTCCCTACCTGGATGACTGGATGATCTCAGGAAAAAAACAGTAGGAAGCAAAGATCTTACTTTGAGAGGGCTCTTGCAGTAGGTATTCACACATAGGACTAAGCCGGCAGGCGTTAGGACCTCACGGAAAAATTTCTCGCTAGCAGTCTCTGGCGGGGACCTTACGTCAGGGTACTGACATCATGCGACATCAGTATAAAGGGGCGGTCTCCCATGCCTGCCTTCCAGTTCTTTCCCGCCATTGGCTTGTGAAAGTTCCTCGTGGTAGAACAACGCTCGTCAGTCATTCATTGGTCTCTAAGTTTTCAAACTTTTAGACCCTTTTTCTCTAATTTTCAATTTTGTCAAACAATCCGCTGTGTATGTCGTCCCCGACGCCCTCCGAATCGCATAAAAACAAGTGCAACTTGTGTGGTTCCCAACTTCCACTCAAGGACAGCCACTCCTTGTGCCTCTTCTGTCTGGGCCCAGACCACCCTGTGGATAAGTGCCAGCACTGCCAGAAGTTCAACTCCGCTACCCGCAAGAGAAGGCAGAAGTCCCTAGAAGCCCATATCCTAAAGAAGAAAATGGCCTCCATGGAAAAAGAGTTAAATAAACTTAGGCAGGTGTCTACTTCCCCCGAAGGTCATAAGAAAAAGTGCGACAAGGAGAAGTACTGGGAGTGGGAACCGGCTTCCACAGCAGCCGCGACTCCCTCCAGAGTCGCAGCACTCAAGGTAACATCCCCTCCAGGGGATTGCTCCACGATGGCTGTCTTGGTGGTTACCAAGAAGGCATCACCTCTCCTGTCTGGCTCACGCCAGTCCTTCGGAGCCTCCGGGCAATGGAGGCCCTGCCCTGTGAAGGATGCTTCCACGCAGCCCTCCAGTCAGAGTGGGTCCAGTAATTCGGACGTTGGTCCCACCGACGCTCGCCCGGACAAGGCTGCTAAGTCGCTTACCCCTTGGGGGGGGGGGGCGCCCAGCCAAAACACCTCCCGACAAAACCGCTTATCCTTCGCGGCCTTCCTCTGGCAGGGAGTCTGATGAGTCAGATGCCAGCTCCTCCGATGTCCGCCTGGATTTGGCCGATAAGTCGGACGCTGGCTTCGCCGATGCCTGCCCGACCAAGAACCCTGCGCCAGACCCCATCGAACAGTCTGATGCCCCAGGCTCTCCTCAACGTCTCACCACATTGCCCTCTGAGGTCCCCGTGTCCCCTCGACCAACCCCCAGGGATTATAACCCTCCTTCCCCGGTCATCACCGAGGATACAGGGATGCTGCCATCAGGGCTCCCTCCTCCTGCGCCGGACCCCCTGATGCCAGATCCTCAGACGCCGGTCCCGACGCCAGCCAATCCGACGCCATCCGGCGTCGCTTTACCTGGCGATAGGCCTGTTCCTTCATCAGGTCGCTTGGACCCTCTCAAAGGTATACCCACACCAGGCTTGACGCTTCGCAGGGCGCAGCTTCCACCGTCTGGCCTGCCAGCAGGGCCTCTGCCAGGTCCCTCTGCTCTGTCAGAGCCCCTAGTGCCCGGGTACCCGACACCGCAGTACCTGGTGCCGCAATACCCAGCCCCTCAGTATCCGGCGCCCCAGTACGCGATACCACAATATCCGGCGCCGCAGTACCCGACGCCTCAATACCCGACCCTGAGCTACCCGCCGTCTGGTTACAGATGCTCCTTTTATGGATACCCTCAATATCCATATCCCCCACCTCCTCCTCCACCTCAGCCGCCGGCGGATCTGAAGAAGACCTTGACCTCCTGGTGGACTGAGGCCAAGACTCGACTCACCAGGGAGGTCAAGAGTCGTCTCCCGATGCCAGACCCTATACAGGATCCCCTACGTCGGAGACAGGAGGCTCCCTACCCGACACCAGAGGAAAGCCCTCTGGCTCCCGAGGCAGGGAGGATACGTGCCCCAGAGAACTCCCCAGAGGGGCCATCCCTCCCCCTCTTAGGGAGGAGTTATCTTCAGTCACGGACTCTGAGTCCAGCCACTCTGACCCCGAAGATGGGCCCCAGACTCTGGAACGCCCCAGGCCAAGGGATCCTCCGAAGTCTCCTCTGGAGGATCCTTTCTTTCTGGAGTTACTGAGTAAAATCCGGGAAGTTCATCAGTGGCAATCAGTGGAGCCAGACCCACAGTGTAAAAAACTCGCTGCTCATCTGGATCTGCCCGAGACCGCTCCGACACTGATTCCACCATTGATAGAGCCTCACACAGATCTTGTCTCCACCATTTGGAAACAACCATCTGCATTAGCCCCCCTTCCGAGGAAGGCGGACAGGCTTTACCAGGCTCCGGAAGGTGTGGACTTTCTTAGCCTTCACCCCAAGGCGGATTCAGTTGTTATCAGCGCTGCTCATGGCCATTCCGCCAATCCATAACACCTCAGCTCATCTCCACCTGATAAGGAATCCCGACTTCTGGACCAGTATGGGAAGAAGATCTATTCCTCTTCTACCCTTGGTATTAGGGCCCTGAACTATGTGGCACATATGTGGGATTTCCAGAAGACCATCCTTAGCCAAGTGGAATCCAAATTGGACTCCCTTCCTGAGTCACAGACCAAGAAGGAGGTGGGTGACCGTTCTTTTCCCTTTGGCCTGTCGGCACATGCTCCGTGCCACTTATGATGCAGTAGACACAGCTGGAAGGAGCTCGGCCTTCGCCGTAGGCTTACGGCGTCATGCCTGGCTCCGCGTGTCAGGTTTGGTCCCTGAAGTGCAATCCGCTGTTCAGGATGTTCCTTGTTCCTTTCAGGGGTTCGGTGCTGTTCGGGGGTGATATCATGGACATTATTACGGAACTGCAGGAGAAGAGTACTGCAGTCAAGTCTGTCCAGACCATGTACAGGCCCCCCTCAAGGGCAGCGACGTCCTTATCGTCGCCAAAGACAAAAACCACAGGGCAAACTTGCCAACAAATGTTGGGCCCCTCCAGCAACCAAGACTTCCGCCAGCAAAAACACCGCGGGAGCCTCGACTGCTGAGCTGCCCCACATCTCCTGACCCCCTGCCTCTTCCACTGCCTCTGGAGGTTCCAGAGGAACTGGTAGAGGGGAGATTCTCCTCCCATCTGCCGGGCTGGGAGAGGTTAACATCAGACGCTTGGGTGCTCCATTTGATATCAGCAGGACACTCTATAGAGTTTCTGCAGAAACCACCCCGAAGACCACCCCTGCCCAGTCATCTTACTCCCCGCAACATCTTCCTCTGGTCCTAGAGGAAATCATCTCCCTTCTCTCGAAGGTGGCAATAGAGCCAGTTCCCACCCATCTTTGGGGAACAGGTTACTATTCCCATTTCTTCCTAGTTCCAAAGAAGACGGGAGATCTGAGGCCTGTCCTAGACCTCAGCTCCCTGAACATGTTAATGGAGTAGAAACATTTCGGAATGCTCTCTTTGCAGAGCCTTCTACCACTTCTCCGGCAGGGACAGTGGCTATGCGCTCTGGACATACAGGATGCCTACCTGCATATCCCCATATGCCCTTCCCTTCGCAAATTCCTTCATTTTTGCCTTCGGGGGACCACTACCAATTCAAGGCCCTCCCATTTAGTCTTTCCTCGACCCCCCGAGTGTTTACCAAATACCTGTCTGCGGTAGCGGCCCACCTGCTTACCCAGGGAGTACAGGATTTCCCTTACCTGGACGTCTGGCTCCTGGCTGCCCCATCCAGGAAGGGACTCCTGCACTCCCTCTCCCTTACCCTGCAGGTTTTTACCAGCCTGGATATCACCATCAGTCAGGCCAAGTCCCATTTGGTCCCATGCCAACGCCTCCAATTTATAGGGGTGATTCTGGACACGACCACGGGCAAAGCCTTCTTGCCTCCGGACAGGGTAGACACCCTTCAGAACCAGGCCCGTCTTCTGTTCAGTCGCAGGAGAGTTGGAGCCAGGTCTGTCCTCCACCTCCTCGGGCTAAGGGCGGCTGCCATTCCGACAGTCCTGCTCGCTCGGCTCCATATGAAGATCTCTTAATGGACGCTTCGGTCTCAGTGGGACCAAACCAGGGACAATCTAGACCCGGATGTTCTAGTATCAGATCCCATGATCAGGGACTTGCAATGGTGGATGGTTCAGGAGAACCTGTGCCTGGGAGTTTGTTTCTACATCGATCCGCCCTCCCAGACTTTGGCGACAGACGTGTTAGGAGAAGGTTGGGGTGCCCATCTGGGGTTCCACAGGACTCAGGGCAGCTGGTCCAGGTTTGAACAAAACCTGCACATAAATGTGCTCAAACTGAGAGCAGTCCTTTATGCCCTTCAGGCTCTACTCTCATTCATCCTCCCCAGTCATCTCCTCATACAATCAGACAACATGTGTGTTGTCTGGTACCTCAACAAGTAGGGAGGGACATATTCCTACCCTCTGTGCCGGGAAGCGATGTGAGTCTGGCATTGGGCAGCCCAACACCACCTTCACCTGACTACGGTTCACATTCCAGGAGTAGAAAATACACTAGCAGACCAACTCAGTCAGTCCTCAGCCAGGTCCCACGAATGGGAGCTGGATCAAGAAGTAAATAGCGACTCTTCCCCAAAGCAAGAAGCTTCCGCCTTCTGCTCACTTCGCTCCAGGCGAGACATTTTTAAGGGACATCTGTCTCTCGCTTGGAGGGACAGATTTGTTTATGCCTTCCTTCCATTTCTTTAATTCATGGGTCCTGAACAAGCTCAGATTGAAGGGAGCTTGAATGATTCTCATTGCTCCATTCTGGCCCAGGCAAGTTTGGTTCTCTCTTCTACAACAGTTTTCAGAGGAACCTCCACTTCCTCTTCCTCTGTCGCAACAATTGCTGACCCAGGATCAGGGGACCCTTGTTCATCCAGGTCTCAAATCCCTTCATCTCCATGCATGGTTCCTGCAGACATAGCTAAAGCCCGCTTTGGAGTCTCTCCTCTAGTAGCGGACATTTTGGTAGAGGCCAGGAAGCCTTATATCAGGTCCGCCTACGCCATGAAGTGGAAAGTATTTTCTATTTGGGCAAATTCAAAGGACTTCGAGCCTTTCTCGTGCCCAGTCAATAAAGTCCCGGACTACATGCGTCACCTCTTTGATCTGGGTCTCAGCCATTCCTTGTTGAAAGTCCACATGGCCTCTATTTCAGCCTACTATATTCCTTTTGGAGACAGGACTTTTGTTCAGCTGGAAGTCTCTAAGACTTTCCTTAGAGGGGTTCTCCACTCGAGACCCCCCCCAATCCACATTCCGCATTCCTGCCCGTCCATGGGACTTGAATTTCATCCTGGAGAAGCTTAGTATGCCTCTCTTCGAGACAGCAGCAACAGCTGATTTGAAGTTCCTTTCTTGGAAGACACTCTTCCTAGTGGCCATTACTTCCACTTGGTGAATTTCCGAGCTGCAGGCCTTGATGTGTAAAATACCTTACTTGATATTTCACAAGGAATGTGTGGCCGTATGCACCAACGCTCCTAAGGTTGTGACTGAATCTATGCTGAATCAATCTATAGAACTACCTGCTTTCTTTATGCAACATTCCAATCAAGGGGAGTACCTCTTGCATAGTTTGGATTTTCACAGAATCCTGAGATACTATACCAGTCGGACTAAGGGTCTCAGGAAGACCGAACAGCTTTTTGTCTCTCTTGTGCACAAAAGAGAAGGCAATGCTGTTTCCAAGCAATGCCTATCGAAATGGTTGGCACATTGTATCACTTTCTGTTACGACAAGTACAACAAGACCCTTCCGGGTCAAGTCAGAGGTCACTCCACCAGAGGAGTAGCTGCCTCAGCGGCTTGTTTCAAAAATGTGTCAGTGGCAGACATCTGTGCAGCCGCAACTTGGACTTCTGTCCATACCTTCACTAAAGTTTGGACCCTGCCTCTCGCCATAGAGCAGGCTTCGTGTTGGCTGTCCTACAAGGTCTCCTTTCATGAGACCCGTTCAGCCCTGATGTTCCATGCTATGGATGACAGTCCTCCTCCCGAGTGTTTCAAACAACATGAAGTCTTGCTGTATTATGACAATTGCAGTATGACCTCAGGTTAGAACTGCTCCGGGGGTGAAATAGTTAACTTCCATGCAAGGCATGGAATCTTGAGCGTGAGCTCGGTTAAGGAAGCTCTGTCTGCTTGCTTTCAAACCCAAACCGTCAGATTCTTTACTCCACCTCACTGAACAGTCGCTCCAGAGATTTCTCCTTTTGCTCGGTTCATTTTTGCGGTTTAAAACAGTTTTAAAAAGTAAATTTGTCTTAATTTAACTGCAACCGTTCGGTTCAAGCTCTGTTTGTGGTAACGTAAGTAATAGGTTTTACATACGAATTCTGTGTAGAACTTGTAAACATTTATCGGTTCGGTTTGAACCGATTAGGTTCCTTTTTCAATTGCTAGTCCTTTTTTAGAGTGCGGTTCCCGGTTCCTATCTGTTCTAAAAAAAACAGATTTCATTACGGTTTTTTCCACGGCCCGTGACACGGTTGGGAACTGATAGGAGAGTCTTGCTTGGCGGATTGCCATAAACGGGCAAGTTTTGGTTAGGCTGGCATAATGTCTGAGAAACCCAAAAGAAAAACCGGGCCCACTGGGTTTCAACACTGTGATGTCTGTGGGGAAGCCTTTGCCAAGGCTGACCCTCACACCACCTGTGTTTATTGCCTGGGGTTTGACCACCTCGATTCAGACTGCCAGATTTGCAAGAATTTCCTGCTGCCACCGTTGAAAAGAGAGTTGGTAGGCTCAGGAAAGAGAGCCAAAAAGTCCGCTGACCCAGATGGCGGCCGGTTCGGTGCCAGCCGAACCTGAGGTCCCTCTGACCAGGGGCCATACTTCCTCGGGCAAACGAAGAGCTGGCTCCGAGGAGCCAGTTCCTGCAAAAAGGACTAGAAAGTCTGCTGCTGTGGAAAAAGTCCTTTCCCCAACAGCTGAAGAGATAGCCAAAGCAATCCAAATTGTCCAGTCTCTTTCCCCGGTTCCTGAACCGTCCCCATCTGGGAGACGTTCGGTTCACCAGGTCCCATCGGTTCAGGATTATGATTTTGAGGAATTTTATTAACCGTGGGGAGTATGAAGAGTAATTATGGTCTGGAAGATCTGGACGCTCCTATTGAGCCAGATACCTCTCCAGACAGACCTTTATGGGTTCCCCAGGCTTTCTGAGTCCCCTGCTCATTTCATCTTTTACAAGAAGGTTGCTGAAACTCTTCAGCTTCCTGTTGAGGAAGCTGTGGATGATCAGGAAGAGCCTGATTATGTGGAAATGATGGATATTCCAGAATCTAAGAGACTGCCTATTCCCCTTCATAAATCTTTCAGGAAACAGACAGTAAAAGTTTTAAAAACTCCTCATTCTATACCTCCTGTGGATAAAAGGATGGACAGAAGGTATACTTTATCAGGTTCTGACATAGAATTTCTCACTCAGCAATGCAGCCATGTGGGTGTGGTGCAGGCTGCAGCCTGTGACAAGGCAAATATCCGCCTAGCTTCACATCCTCCTGAAAAGGACTCCAGGAAGATTGATGCTATGGCAAAGAAACAGTACATGGCAGCATCCTTGGGACTCAGACAAGCAAATTACATGGCTTATGCTGCCAGATACCAGAAATCCAGATGGGATACTATGCTGGCTCTAGTCAAACAACTCCCTGACAAGTTTGCCAGGGATCTGGAACAGGTAGCTTTAGATGGTATCGAGGCATCAAAAATGCAATTTCATGCTGCGGTGGACTCTAATGATGTATCTTCTAGAGTTATGGCTACTTCTGTGGCTCGTCGCAGAATGGCCTGGCTCAGATGCACCACATTGTCTCAGGATACCCAGTCAAAAGCCATTGATTTTCCTGTGATTGGCAATTCTTTGTTTGGGGAGCAAACAGAGAATTATATGAAGAAAATGGATGAATACAGGACCACCTATCGGAGTGCACAGGCCAAGGAAAGGCAGGCCACTCCTCAGAAGCAGCCCCCCAGGGGCAGAGGCAGGCCTTTTCATAGGCCGTTTTATCAGGCTCAAGCCTCCTCTTCCTCCTATACCCAGAGGGGATTCTTTAGAGGAAGGGGCAGGAGGGGTTCAAGCAGGTCTGCTTCCACTCCTCAGCCCAAAGCCCCTGCCAAGCAGGCACCCTGATGGGGTAGCCAGGGCCGCTTCTTCTCTACCGGAAGGGGGCACGCTAGCTTACTTTGTCCAGGACTGGAAGTCTCTCACATCAGACAAGTGGGTCCTGGAAGTAGTAAGCCAGGGACTGGTCCTCAGCTTCAAAAAATTTCCGAAGCTGAGGACCAGATCTTCCTCCTGCATCTCCATCGGAGGCACTCGCCTTATAGTCAGAGTCTCCACCTCCTCACTCTCAGAGCCATGGAAGGGGTTCCACCCTACACCAGGGCAAAGGGTTATACTCAGGTACTTCCTTACCCCAAAAAAGACAGGAGAATGGCGGCCCAGCCTGGATCTCAGATACTTAAACACGCACCTTTTAAAACCAAAGTTCAAAATGGTGACTCTGGCAATCATTTTACCTTCCCTACGGCCAGGGGACTGGCTAGCATCCCTGGACCTCAGGAATGCCTACTTCCATATTCTCATCAGAAGCTCCCACCGAAAGTACCTCAGGTTCCAGCTGCCCTCAGGCCATTACCAGTTCAGGGCAATGCCCTTCGGACTCACTTCGGCTCCAAGGGTATTTACCAAGTGCCTGGCAGTAGCAGTAGCTTGCCTAAGAAGGCAAAAGATTTTCATCTTTCCTTATTTGGACGATTGGCTCATTGTAGGACAATCCCCAGATCAGGTCAACCTACATCTTCAGATAACCCAGCAACAGCTTACGTCACTAGGTTTCCTTCTGAATCTCTCAAAGTCAGTACTGGAGCCTGTCCAGCTCCTAACCTTCATAGGCGCAGAGCTGAATACCCAGGAAGCCAGGGCCTTCCTCCCTCTAGACAGGGCAAACGCCCTTGTCTCCCTGGCCTCTTCATTCACTCTGCAGGTCTCTCGACCAGCAAGGCATTTTCTGCAGCTCCTAGGGCACATGGCTGCTTCCACAGCAGTAGTGCAAGGAGCAAGGTTTCAAATGAGAGACATTCAGTTCCATCTGAGGGCCTTTTTGTCTCAAAGAAAGGATCCTCTTGCCAAACTGATCCCAGTTACTCGAACCCTGATCCAAGCCCTTCAGTGGTGGCAGGATCAGAGCAATCTGAGACAAGGAGTTCCCTTTGTCACTGAGCCTCACTCATTAATCTTTACTACAGATGCATCCCTCTTGGGGTGGGGGGCCCGCATGGGAGACCTCACTACCCAGGGACTGTGGTTCCCACAGGAATCTCTGCTCCACATCAACCTGTTGGAGCTCAGAGCAGTTTTTCTAGCACTTCAAGCTTTCTCAGAATCTGTTCAGAACAAGACTGTGCAGGTCAGAACAGACAACACCACTACAATGTGGTACATCAACAAGCAGGGGGGCACTCGGTCTACGGCCTTGTGCACCGAAGCCTTGAAGTTGTGGTCTCTGGCGTACTCCCTGAACACCTCCCTTTCGGCAGTTCACCTCCCAGGCAAAGACAATGTCCTGGCAGATGGTCTCAGAAGGATCTCTCGGGGCCATCACGAGTGGTCCCTGGATCCCCTGGTTCTGGGAGTGGTATTTGCCAAATGGGGCACCCCTCAAATAGATCTCTTTGCAGCTCCAGACAATCATCAACTTCCTCTCTTATGCTGCAGGCCTCCAGTCTTGGGCTCAGTCCCTCTGAACGCCTTAGCCCTCAGCTGGGAAGGGAAGTTCCTCTATGCATTCCCTCCTTTCCCTCTCCTGTTCAAAGTGCTAGTTAAAATCAGAGCCCAATCCTGCAGGGTCATTCTGATTGCCCCGGATTGGGCCAGGCAACCCTGGTATCCTCTCCTCCTGTCCTTAGCAGTCCTTCCTCCCCTGTGCCTTTCCAAGAATCACAGTCTGTTAACATGTGTCCAGGGAAGGGTTTGGTACCCGAATCTCAAGTCTCTCAATCTCAAGGCCTGGTTCTTGAAGAGCTAGAATTTGCGGGCCTACACCTCTCTCAAGGTGTAATGGATATACTCAGGGCTTCTAGGAAGCCTTCTACCAGGGCTACTTATAACTCCAAATGGAAAAGATTTTCCATATGGTGCTCGGGAAAGAATATTCCCCCAGACACTGCTGATTTACCCACAGTCCTAGATTATATGGTCCATCTAAACACTTTAGGGCTGAGACCAGCTGCTCTGAAGGTACATTTGGCAGCTATCTCTGCTTTTCTTTCAGCAGGTAAACCCTCTCCTCTTTCATCTCACCCTGTATTTACCAGTTTTTTTAAGGGTTTGCTTCACACTAACCCTCCATTCAGGGACCCTGCCCCTGCCTGGGACCTCAATGTTTGCATTGCTCAGCTCATGCAACCTCCTTTTGAGCCCTTGTCTTCAGCTGAGCTTAAGTTCCTGACTTGGAAAACTGTGTTTTTGGTGGCTATCACCTCTGCCAGACGCATAAGTGAATTACAAGCATTGTCAGTGGAGCCAGACTTTATCTCCTTTCACAGAGATAAGGTAGTCCTTCGGACTAATAGAAAGTTCCTGCCTAAGGTGGTTTGGTTTCACCTTAATCAATCTATTTCTCCCCTGTTTACTTCACTGATCATTCTTCCTCTGGTGAGAGAAGGCTGCACAGCTTAGATGTAAAGAGGGCCCTTAGCTACTACATAGAGCGTACCATGGGTCACAGGTTTGACTCCCTCCGACTGTTCCTCACTTATGGTGAGGTTGGGAAGGGGAAACCTGCCACTAAAAGATCCATTGCCAGGTGGATTGTCTCTTGTATCCAATTCTGTTATGAAAAGTTGGGTAAGACTCCCCCCTCCGGCCCGAGGGCTCACTCTACCAGAGGTACAGCTGCTTCTCTGGCTGCAGCCAGAGACATCCCCTTTCTAGAGATATATCATAATATATATCATAATTCCACTATACAAGACACTAGTGAGGCCGCACCTGGAGTACACTGTGCAGTTCTGGAGACCTTACCTACGTAAGGACATAGACAGGGTAGAGAAGGTTCAGAGGAGGGCAACAAAGATGGTGCATGGATTGCATCACAAGTCCTATGAGGACAGGTTGAAGGCGCTGAACATGTACTCCCTGGAGGAGAGGAGGAGGAGGGATATGATAGAGACATACAAGTATCTTACAGGGAGGAACAGGGTGCAGGAATGCACTATTTTAGCGAAAAAGATGTTCCAGGACTAGAGGGCATGGGATGAAGTTGGAGGGAGGGCGATTCAGAGAAATGTGAGGAAGAATTTCTTCACAGAGCGAATTGGTGGACAAGTGGAACACCCTGCCAGAGGAAGTGGTGGGGGCTGAAACAATCACGGGATTTAAGAATGCATGGGATAGACATAAAGGAATTCTGGAGGTCAGGGGTAAGGGGCAACAGACTTCCTGGAAAACATAAACTGAACTTACAAACTTAAATGGGCAGACTGGGTGGGCCATAGGCCCTTATCTGCCGACACTGTCTATGTATCTATGTATATCAAGCAGCTACCTGGAAAACGGTTCACACTTTTACCAAGCATTATTCCTTGGACACCCAAGCTAGGAGTGATGCTCGGTTTGGCACAGCTGTCCTTCAGAGCCTATTCCCTAAGTAGGTTCTGTCCCTCCTCCTTGGGGGTACTGCTGTGTAGTCTGCAAATGTCATAATATAGCAAGACTTCATGTTGTTTGAAGAAAAAATTACTCACCTTAGTAATGTTGTTTCTTCTAATGGAGTCTTGCTATATTATGACCTCCCTCCCTGCCTGCCCCTCTCAGAACCTCGTTTTTGCGCTGTGGGTGGGCATCACAGTGTTGGCATTCTGTTTTTCTTGCCACTTTGTTATTTTTGTTTCATCCTCCCTAGGGTGAGTGTGTTTTTATTTCATTATTGGGTCTCTTGACTTGAGTCTTTTTTCGAGACCAACAAGTGTGTTTGTTAGGGTAGTAGTCAGTTGGCTAGTGTAGGTTTACAGCTTCCACACAGAACATTAAGTGAGTTTTAGCTTGTAAAGATCTGACGGTTTGGGTTTGAAAGCAAGCAGACAGAGCTCTCTTAACCGAGCTCACGCTCAAGATTCCATGCCTTGCATGGAAGTTAACTATTTCACCTCTGGAGTAGTTCTAACCTGCGGTCATACTGCAATTGTCATAATATAGCAAGACTCCATTAGAAGAAACAACATTACTAAGGTGAGTAATTTTTTCTTTTCCTTGTTCCAGGCTGCTTGGGACTCAGTCCTATATGTGAATACCTACTGCAAGAGCCCTCTTGAAGTAAGATAGTACAGTTACATAAGAACTTACCATAACAGTAGATCTTCGAGAGAGGCTCTTGCTGTAGGTATTGCCTTCCCTCCCTCTGTCCCCCTAAGTTTTCTTTGCTTCATTACCATGGGGGGGAATATCCTCTTCTCTCTTGTCTTGCCTCTTTTGGCGGGAAAAAACTGGAAGGCGGGCGTGGGGGACCGCCCCTTTATACTGACGTCGCATGACGCCAGTCACCTGACGTTTAGACGGTCCCCTACCAGAGACTGATAACTTGAAATTTTTCCGTGGGGTCCTGATGCCTGGCGGCTTAGTCCTGTATGTGAATACCTACTGCAAGAGCCTCTCTCGAAGATCTACTGTTACGGTAAGTTCTTGCGTAACTGTACTTCCTCTATATTGCAGACAAAAAAAAAACACATTGGAGGACCTGGGCGTCTTCATAAACCTCCAGAAGTCTCAAACAGAATCAGTTCAGGTTCTGGACTTTATCAGCACAGAGCTGGATACTCTGCAAGGGATGGCATTCCTTCCTCAAGCAAGAGTAGCAAATCTGATGTCAACTGCAGAATCCTTCAAGGCAGGTCAACCAAAGGCTGCAAGGAATTTTCTTAGGTCACTTGGACACATGGCCTCCTCCACAGCTGTGGTACCAGGGGCCAGGTTCCAAATGAGAGATGTTCAGTATCACCTAGAGGACCACTGGTCTCAGAGGTGGGACACTGTGTCCAAATCAGTGCCTTCACAGAAACCTTGTTAAAGGACTGGCATGGTGAGAGGAGGAATGCAACCTCAGAGAGGAAATTCCCTTCCTTCAGCAATCTTCTACCATTATACTCGCAATAGATACATCCTTCCTTGGTTGGGTCACCCACCTGGAAGACCTTACTATGAGTGGCACCTGGAGTACACAGGGTACTCAAGAGCACATAAGTCTCCTGGAACTCAGGGCAGTGTAGCTGGTAATGCATGCTTTTTCCTTTCAGATCAAAGGTCAGTCTAACCTGATCAGAACGGAAAACACCACAGTAATGCATTATATAAACAAGCAGGGAGGAGCAAGATCTTCCAAGCTGTGCGCACCAGCCATGAAGTTCTGGACCTAGCCAACTCCCTGAAAGGTCAGCTATCTGCAGTACACTTTCCTGGGAAAGACAGTGTGCTGACAAGACTCCCTAAGCAGGATCAGCCAGGGAAATCTCAAGTGGACCCTGAACCAGCAGGTGCTGGCATCAGTGCTCAGACATTGAGGTACACCAGAAGTAAATCTGTTTGCTTCATGAATGATCAGCCAGCTCCCACATTTTGTTGCAAACCCTCAGCAATAGGTTCAGTCCCAGAGGATGCCCAAGTCCTCAACTGATCAGGGAAGTTTCTCTGTGCCTTTCCTTCATTCCCAATTTTACTGAGAGTACTGATGAAACTGAGAAGGGGGTCAGCAACAATAATTCTCATCCCAGGAATATTCCAATATTCCTAACTCTTTGCAGTGTGCCTTTAAAGTCAGAATGCCCGGAGATGGAATGCTATGCAAATGATGGAATCATTGGCATGAGCCATTTTCAAATGCTGCCACCTATCAACTGCCTCAGATTTCTCTCTCCGTCTGTCAAGACCAGACGCCTGGAGATTTCCTGCTCACCATCTAGTCACAAGAAGCCTTGATTTTCATAAATATTTAAGTATTTCTTGTTTATTTTCAATTGCTGCCTCTTATCTTTGTGTTTTTCTATAACCGTTAGCTAATTTAGTTAGTTTTGTATATTTTTCTTGGTTCCTCTCTGTTCGGAATAACCGCTTAGGAACCAAGGTATTTTAGATTAGTTTTAGTCTTTTTTTTTTTCTGTCATTTGCTTATATTTTGACTGTTTAAAATTAGTTTTTTAGAACCGATAACTCTGGTTCTGAACTGCTAATCTCGGTTCAAATTTTATCGGTTCCCAGTTCCGCTCGGTTCCTCCGATCGGTTCCTGAACCGACCGCAACTAATAAAAAGTGTTTAAATTTAAGTTTTAAAAGGTTTTACTATTGCGGCTGTGGTTTTTCTTCATTATGTCAGAAAAACCTAAAAAGAGAACCGGTGAACCCGGTTTTAAAAACTATTCTGAGTGTGGTGAAGTCTTTGTCAAAGCAGATAAACACTCTGTTTGTGTTTTCTGCTTGGGTTTTGACCATTTAAAGTCTGACTGTGCTATTTGTAAGTCTTTTCCAGACAAGACTTTAGAAAAACTTCTGGACAGACTAAATAAATGAGTAAAGGGTCCCTTTGGCTCTGAACAGCCAAAACCCTCAGGGTCTGTGGGTGACACCACGATTTCTGCTATTTCTACCCAACATGGGTAAAAAGAGGCCCTCTGAACGGGCTAGCTCCCCGGTTCCTGTTAAAAAACAGAAAAAGGCAAAGCACACTGAACCCCCTGTGGAAAAGGGGACTTCTGCGGTGCTTGCCACTGTGCCTTCTCCTGCTGAGACTGCACAAGCAATAAAAATTATGCAAGCATTGCAGGGTCTGCTGCCTGTGGTATCACAGTTCCCAGCCCAGACTTCTGCACCCTCCATCCTACTCTGTTTTCCTGAACAGCGTGAGGGAGAGGAGGAGGAGGAGGAGGAAGAAGAAGAAGGTGAGCCTATAGAGCCCGAGGTCTCCCCGGGTTTGGCTCTCCTCCCAGGACCACTGAAGATTATTCTTCACATTTTGCCTTTATTAGGAAAATTGCTGATGCCTTGGACATCCCTACTACTGAAGCTGCAGAGGATGAGGAGGAGGCTGAATATTTGGACATGATGGGATTGACTCCAACTAAAAAGCTTTCACTTCCCATCAATAAATTCTTCAAAAGGGATATTTTTAAACTCCTCCAAGCTCCTGGGTCTGCCCCTCCTCTAGACAAGCAAGAAGGTGGACAAAAAGTATCAACTTGACAGAACAGGAGCTGAATTTTTATTTTCACACCCTGACCACCAGGGGGTGGTGCAAGCTGCAACTTGTGATAAGGCAAAGGTCCCTCTGGCCTCTCACCCTCCAGAGAAGGACTCTAGGAAAATTGAAAGCATGGCCAAGAAAGGTTATTTGTCAGCCTCTCTGGCCATTAGGCAAGCAAATTATCAGGCCTATGCTGCACAGTACCAGAAGGCTCTTTGGCAGTCTGTCCTGGACATGTCTGAAAAAGCAACTCCTGTTTCGACAGACCTGGCCGAAACAGCTAGGTTTGGCCTGGAAGCTGCCAAATGGCAGCAGACAGCAATGAGACTGCTGCAAGGTGGATGGCAGATACCATCGCACAGAGAAGGTTTGCTTGGGTCAGAGCCACAAACCTAACACAGGATACCCAGAATAAGACTCTGGATTTTCCTATGGAGGGCAGTTCTTTATTTGGTAGCCATACAAAGGCCTACATAAAGAAGGTGGATGAGTATAAGGCCACCTTCCATAGTAATTCTGCAAAAGAAAGACCCTCCACTTCCTCTAGACCATTCAGTAGGGGAGGTAGGGGCAGACAATTTTATACCAGTCCTTTTTACCAGGCCATGGTACTTCCTCAAGCACCCCAATACCCACAGCAAGGGTACTTTAGGGGTAGGGGCAGAAGAGGTGCCAGGCGTGGTACCCAGTCTCAGCCCCCCCCCAGGCTAAACAGGACCCCTGACTTCTTTGTTCAGGCTGCCTCTCCTTACCAGTAGGGGGCAGGCTGACCCGTTTTTCTCCACAACTGGAAAACCATCACCACAGACAAGTGGGTTCTGGAGATAGTGGGTCATGGCCTGTCCCTAAACTTCAAGTCCTCCCCTGTTCAAAGAAACAGAGCTTTAAAACCAGCTTCCCACCTAGAAAGAAGAAGGCTGGAAGAAGAGGTGAAACACCTTCTTTCTCTGAAGGCAGTGGAACCAGTACCGCTGAATCAAAGGGGGAAAGGACTTTACTCAAGGTACTTTCTTACACCAAAGAAAAATGGAGAGCTGTGGCCTATTCTGGATCTCAGGGTCCTCAACAAGTTCCTAACAAAACCAAAGTTCAAAATGGTAACTTTGTCTCTGATTCTGCCAGCAATCTGAAAAGGGTATTGGTTGGCATCATTGGACCTAAAAGATGCCTATTTCCACATTCCCATAAGGGAGTCTCACAGAAAGTTTCTCAGGTTCAGACTCCAATCAGGACACTATCAGTTCTCAGCTCTTCCTTTCAGTCTCACTTCAGCCCCAAGGGTGGTCACAAAGTGTCTGGCTGTGGTAGTGGCACACTTATGAAAACAAGGTGTCTCAGTATTCCCCTACTTAGACGACTGGCTAGTGGTGGGGGATTCACCACAACAGCTAACAGAGCACCTCCAACTCACTCAACATTTGCTGGAGTCTCTGGGGTTCATTTTAAACCTGGAAAAATCAGTTCTGATTCCTTCTCAAATTCTGAAGTTTATAGGAGCAGAATTGAATGCAAACCTAGCCAGAGCATTCTTGCCCAGAGACAGGGCAAAAAGCATCCTGCAGTTGGCAGCCTCTTTCAGGCTCAGTGTCCCAAGGCCAGCAATGTATTTCCTGCAACTCCTGGGCCACATGGCTGCTGCAACAGGTACAGTGCTGGGATCCAGGTTTCAGATGAGGGACATCCAATTTCATCTAAGAACTCACTGGTGCCAACGAAAGGATTCCGTGTCAAAGCTTGTTCCTGTAACAAACACATTTATTCAAGCTCTTCATGGTGGAAAGAGGAAACCAACCTCAGAGAAGGGGTTCCTTTTCAAAAAGAGCTTCCTTCAGTGATTCTCACAACAGATGCATCCCTCCTGAGCTGGGGAGCTCATCTAGCAGAGCACACTGCCCAGGGCACTTGGTCAAGTGCAGAAACTTGTGCACATAAACCTGTTGGAGCTCAGAGCAGTGTTTTTGGCAGTGCATGCTTTCAAACTACTGATACAGGGAAAGGTAGTGCAAGTCAGGACAGACAACACTACTACCATGTACTACATAAGTAAGGGGGAACAAGATCAAGCCTCCTTTGCACGGAGGCTATGAAAATCTGGACCCTGGCCTACTTACTGGGCTCCTCCCTGCAGGCCATTCATCTGCCAGGCAAAGACAATGTTTTGGCAGATACTCTGAGTCGGATCAGTCAGGATCATCACGAATGGTACCTGAACAGGCAAGTGGTACAGACTCTATTCAGGAAGTGGGGCACTCCAGAAATAGATCTCTTTGCCTCTCATCAGAGCCATCACTTGCCTCAGTTCTGTTGCAGACCTCCAGTAGTGGGCACAATTCCTCTAGATGCCCCTGCCCTGGATTGGTCAGGGAAATTCATGTGTGCATTCCCCCCATTTCCCCTGATATACAGGGTGCTGTTGAAACTCAGGTCTCAGCCAGCAGCTATGATCCTGATAGTCCCAGACTGGGCCAGACAGCCATGGTACTCCCTGTTGTTGTCCATGTCAGTGGAATGACCAATACACCTTCCCAGGAGGCACAGTCTTTTGACCTCCAATCAGGGCAGACTCCTGTATCCGAACCTCAGGTCACTCGGGCTCAAAGCTTGACTCTTGAGGACCTAGAGTATGCTGGTTTACATCTCTCTGAGTCAATTATGGATGTTTTAAGAGGCTATAGAAAGTCCTCTACTAAGAAAACCTATGCTGCAAAATGGAAGAGGTTTTCCATTTGGTGCTCTAACAGGAGTGTAGTGCCAACCCAGGTAGGATTGCCAGGGTTGCTGGACTACCTAGTCTATTTACATTCCTTAGGTTTATAGTCTGCTACACAGAAAGTTCATTTAGCATCAGTTTCTGCTTATGCTTCAGCAGGTAAGCCTGTTTCCTTAACATCAAATCCAATTTTTAAAAAGTTTTTCAAAGGCCTTTCACATATGTACCCACTGGTGAGAGAACTGGGGCCAGCTTGGTACCTTAATATCTGCATTGCTCAGCTCATGGCTTCCCCTTTTGAACCTATGTTCTCAGCACCTTTGAAGTATGTCACTTGGAAAACAGTGTTTCTAGTGGCCATCACTTCGGCTAGCAGAATTAGTGAGCTTCAGGCCTTATGTATTGAAAAGGACTACATTGCTTTCCACAGGGATCAGGTAGTCCTTCAAACAAATAGGCAATTCCTTCCCAAAGTGGTTTCAGACTTCCATTTGAACCAGTCCATTACTTTGCCAGTGTTTTTTCACTGACCACTCTTCTTCTGGTGAGCGTAGGCTACATAGAGAGAGCATTAAGCTACTACATGACAGCCATTAAGCCCCATAAGCAGGATAAAACTCAGCTTTTCCTTACTTATGGGGATGTGGGAAAGGATAACCAGCATCTTAAAGGTTCATTTCTCACTGGATTGTTCATTGCATCCAATTTTGTTATTCTAAGGTGGGCAAGGAAGCCCCAGCAGGGCTTAGAGCCCATTCCACAGGGGTATAGCTGCAACACTGGCAGCTGCAAGAGAAGTACCCTCGGTGGATATTTGCAAAGCAGCAACCTGGCGAACAGTACACACATTTGTCAAGCACTACAGCTTGGGATATGCAGGCAAGGGCTGATGCCAGGTTTGGTACAGCTGTACTACAGAGCCTGTTTCCAGAATAGGTTCTTCCCGCCTCCAAAGGTACTGCTTTTTAGTCTACAAAGAGTTAGGAATATTGGAGTATTCCTGGGGTGAGAAGAAAAAGTTACTTACCATAGTAACCTTGTTTCTCCCAGGGGATACTCCAATATTCATAACTCTCCCTCCCTCCCTCCTCCCCATTTTAAGAACCAGTGGCCTGTGTATTCCATGCTGTACCATAGTGTTTGCATGCCACACTTCCACTTTTATTAAAACTTGTTTGCCTTTTTCTCCCTTTTTTAAGGTGATTCCGACATAAGGAGTGTGTGGGGAATTTTTTCTTAATGATAAGTTTTTACTTTTCATGTCTTCCTCCAGTTGGAGTTTTTTTAGGTAGGGAATTTTAAAATTAAACATTTGCTATAGTTAAATTTGGGGCCCTGTCTTGCAGGTGTCCACGAAATCTGAGGGTTAGAATGTAGGCAGTTGATAGGTGGCAGCATTTGAAAATTGGCTCATGCCAATGATTCCATGATTTGCATAGCATTCCATCTCTGGGCATTCTGACCTTAAAGGCACACTGCAAAGAGTTATGAATATTGGAGTATCCCCTGGGAGAAACAAGGTTACTATGGTAAGTAACTTCTTCTTCTCATAGCTCCAGATTGGGCAAGGCAGACCTGGTTTTCCCATGCTCCTGTCCCTCTCCTCTCCTAACCTGCCCCGAGATACAATTTGCTGACACTGTCCCGGGGCAGGATAACATTCTCAGATCTGAGAGCTCTATGCCTCAGAGCACAGTTCTTGGAAGAGCTAGAGATCTTCTTCTTCGAGGGTATCTCTTGCAGCAGGTAATATATAGTTGGGTATCCGCCAGAAGGCGCGTTCGTCAGCGGTAGCTTTCCCTAGCAGTGCTGACTGGGGGCTGCCCACAATGTCGTCATCACATTTAGTTCTATAAATACATGGGCGGCCCCTAGCTTTCAATTTTTTTTTTCCTCCTCTCTCCAGATGTCTGATTTGGAATCATTATTTCAGAAGTGCTCTTGCAGCATGAAGATCTGCAGATACGATATTCATTCTGTTTGTGTTCATTGTCTGGGGGCTGCCCATAACATTTCTTCCTGTGCTAACTGCCAGGACTTCAGTCAAGTCACACGTTGTCAATGACTGCAAGAACTAGTCATACCTAATGGAACAGAAGATTGCTCTCCTAGAGCAGAAGTTTTGTTCCCGTCCTCCGTTGACTACTTTGCAGGCCTCCCAGTCCTCTCACAGACATTCTTCAAAACAGGCACAGAGAGAAAGACAAATCTTCTTCAGAAGGTAAGACATTCTCATCCGTCGATGGCTACCGCTTCTGGCGGCCCGTCAGCCTCTGCCTCTACTGCATTCAAGGACAAGGCCCACTCGGGCAAGCCTTAACCCTCGTCAATGACAGCCCTCCCGGTCCTCTCATTAACGGCTTTAACTCAGGCCCTGGCCATCGTGACAACGACTGCTCCTTCTGCGTCGATGGGTCATTCTTCGACGACAGCCCGGACCTCCAGCATGGAGCCTGGTATCTCGTTGCCGATGCCCACATTTAAGCACTCTGTTTCATCTCCTTTTCAGTCCCTATCGATGAAGCCCATGATGGCCATGGGGTATGTCATACAGGAGAAAGGGTTCTCCCTCACGGTGCTTCTTAAATTGCCACCTCCTTCCCAGCTGGTCACTCATCAAAGCCAGGCTGATACCTCTTGAGGGGCAACCTCTCATGACTCGGGCTCCTGGCTGCATCCAAAACCACACCCTAAACCTTCTGTCTTACCTCCTTCCGGTTCTGCCAATACTGGGATGATGGCCACAACCTCCACTCCCCCGTTGATGGTCCCCTCTGTCGACGTGGCTGCTGTGGTACAAGTAGTTCTTCAGGTAATACAGGGCCTGCAGCCCACGCTGCCCCCTCATCATCCTCAGCCTCAACCCTCTTCCTCTCCCTCACCTCCACCCAAGCGGCCTCGCAAGAACTCCTCTTCTGCACCCCCAGGGAGCCTTCTCCTGTGCTCTCCAACCATTCTTTGGAGGATGAGTTTCTTCCAGATTATGTGGACGAATATGATGAAGACATGGATATAGGTGATGGCCTTCACCCTCCTTTGAGTACATCTAGTGTGTCCTCTATAGAGGAAGACCCTTGGCTCTATATGCCCTGTTCTCCTCCAGATGATCCAACCTTTATGGATATGATGACCCAAATCCAACAATTGATGAGATTCAGCACCACGGAACAGGACAAACATCACAGCCATATGGTGGATTACCTGGACCTCCCGGAGGACCCTGCTGTTGTAGTGCCTCCGTTAATACAAGAGTACCAGGACGCTGAATTGTTGAATACCTAGAGGCCAGTGGGGCACAGGACCCAAGGCAGCATGGTTTCACAACAGGAAGGTCATGTCAGACGAACCTAATAGATTTTTTTGACTGGGTGACCAAAGTAGTAGACCGGGGGGGCTGTGGATATGGCCTGCCTAGATTTTAGCAAGGCATTTGACACAGTCTCACACAAAGATTAATATACAAGTTAGCCGGCCTTGGAGTGGGTCCAAAGGTGGTAGCCTGGATAAAAAACTGGCTGGACAACAGGACACAAAGGGTAATAGTAAACGGAGTCCACAGTGAAGAAAGGAGGGTAACTAGCAGGGTGCCGCAGGGGTCGGTACTGGGACCAGTCCTCTTTAATGTCTTTAGAAGTGACATTAGAGAGCACCTCTAAGGAAAAGTATGTATCTTTGCAGATGACACAAATGGCTGCAACAGGGTTGATACACAAGGTGGGGTGGAAAGGAGAAAAAGGGACTTGGCAAGATTGGAGGAATGGTCAAATATATGGCAGCTCAGATTCAGTGCAAAGAAGTGCAAGGTAATGCATGTGGAAAACAGAAACCCAGGGGAAGAGTACACAATGGAGGGTGAGTTAATAACAACAAAAATCAAAAGAGACCTAGGAGTAATTATATCAGATGACCTAAAGGTGAGCAAGCAATGTGAGAAGGCAGTAAGGAGGCTGGGGGAATACTGGGATGCATAGGGAGAGGCATCAACAGTAGAAAACAGCAAGTTGTTATCCCTCTGTACAGACAGTAGGTAAGACCCCATCTGGAGTACTGCATGCAATTCTGGAGACCCCATCTCCACAAAGACATAGACAGAGTGGAGGCTGTTCAGGGGAGGGCAACCAAAATGGTGCAGGGTCTGCACCAGAAGACATACGAGGAGAGACTAAAGCAGCTTAATATGTATACCCTTGAAGAAAGAAGGGAGAGAAACTTTCAAGTATGTCAAGGGAATTAACAAAGTACAAGAGGGTAGCATCTTTCAAAAGAAGAGATGTGCAAGAACAAGGGGGCACAATTTGAAGATAGAGGGGAGACGGCTCAGAGGTAATGTTAGAAAGTATTTTTTCACAGAGAGGGTTGTGGATGCATGGAATAGCCTTCCTGAGGAGGTTGTGGAGTCAGGAACAGTGGGAGAATTCAAGAATGCATGGGACAGACTTAAAGCAATTCTAGTGGGGGGTAGGAGGAAGTAAACTGTTGATTAACTAGAATCTGCTGCTTATCCACCAGGTAGGGAAATGGGCAGACTAGGTGGGCCAAACGGTCCTTATCTGCCATTAAATTCTATGTTTCTATGTCCTTGCAGCCTGACACCGCCCATCCACAGTTCCACCGACTCCTAGAAAGGCATATCGCCTCTATCAGGCACCAACAGGTCACTCTTTCTTTGCTACTGCACCGCAAGCCGACTCTGTGGTTATTAATGCCATGAATGATAGGACAAAACATCCTACGGATCTGAGCTCCCGCTCCCCAGATCGAGAGTCCTGACACTTGGATTTAATGGACAAATGGGTATATCAGGCTGCCACTATGAATATGCGTATACTGAATTATATTGGCCACATGCTGAAGTACCAGAAGACTCTCTGGACTATAGCCTCAGGGGTAGCTAATAAGCTTCCTCATTCAGCAGAGAAAGATCAGCTGCTGGCTACTTTTGCAACTGGCACTAGCCTCTCTCGCCATTTACTTTGGGTGGGGTATGATGCTGTGGACACCTCCGCAAGGTTGTCAGCCATAGGTGTCACCCTTCATAGGCATGCCTGGCTATGGGTGTCAGGTTTTATACTCCTGACATACAACAAACGATTCTCAATGCCCCTTTCAATGGACATAAACTCTTCGGCTCTGACACTTAAACCATTCAGGGTGATCTTCAGGCTTCCGGTCGTACCCTCCATATGGTGCATGGCATGTACCACATAACACAAACTATGGGCCAGAGAAAATATCAGCCTTTACAGTTCCAAAGGGCCAGCCGTCAGCGTGGCACTATCCAGCAGTCCACTAGGGGCTGGAAGCAACCCCAGCCTGCAAGTCATACCCCTGCCACTGCTTTTAAGGGTGCTTGGGCCACCCCTCCTGCAGTGGCTGGTGCTCCGCCGTCTTTTTGACTCAATTCCTTGCCTCCCCAGCATCCTTCAGCTGGCCTCAGAGGCTGTGGGGGGACCACTTCTTCTTTCATTTAGAGGTGTGGCAACAGATCACAACTGACGAGTGGGTCCTGCAGATCATACAAACTGGACACACACACTGGAACTCACTTCCACCTCACCTCCCTTCCCCTCCCCATCCACCCCGCTCAGTAACGTACCCACCAGACCTCATGCCAGTACTCCTAGAGGAACTAGTCTCCCTCTATCCAGAAAACACGATCCAACATGTACCCAAGGACAGCGACAGGGATTTTACTCCCATTTTGTCCTGGTGCCAAAACACACAGGGAGTCTATGCCCAGTTCTGGATCTCAGGGACCTAAATTTACAAAAAAATCAGAATGGTGACTCTAACCACTATGTTTCCTCTTCTCCATCTAGGAGATTAGCTTTGCGCTCTGGAGATGAAGGACGCCTCCCTCCATGTCCAAATACATCCCATGCATCACTGCTACCTCCATTTTCAGCTTCTAGAACATCACTGCCAATTCTGAGCATTACCCTTCGGATTGTCCACAGTGCCCAGGGTCTCCACAAAATGTCTAGTGGTGGTGGCCACTGCCTTACGGCGTCAAAGACACTTCATCTTCCCATATCTGGACAACTGGCTCATCAAGGCCTCCACCACAGAGGAGCTGCTATAGTCTCTGCACGCCACTCTCCAACTCTTTCAGGAAGTGGGCATTGCTGTCAATCTGCCAAAATCCCATCTGGAACCGACACCTTTCCAATATATAGAAGCCATCATAGACGCGCAACTCAGTCGAGCATTCCTTCCAGAGGACAGATGTCAGAAACTTATGACCCTTGCTGCACACTTCAGTCCATTCCTCATGTCACTACCTGTCAGTATATGCGCCTTCTAGGCCATATGGCTGCCGCCATCTCCAGTGTCCCACAGGCCCAGTTACACATGTGACTGGTACAGTGGGTCTTGCAACACCAAAGGCAACAGCCTACCCAGGACTTTGAAGACCGGATCATTATCACCCCAGCACTCTGCTGAGCCCTGACTTGGTGGACGGTGTGGTCCAATGTAGATCAAGGCATCTCCTTTCAGACTCCACAACCGTCCCAGACATTGACATGGACGCCTCCACCCTTGGCTGGGGCGCCCACCTCGGTCCTTATCAGACACAGGATCTTTGAGACCCAACCACTGCCTCTGTCCATATAAATCTTCTCTAGATGAGGATGGTCCGTTTCGCCCTGCAGACCTTTCAACCATATCTGGTCCCAGGTCCCCTTCTGGTGCAAACGGACAGCACCTGTGTCTTCTATTACATAAAGAAACAAGAAGGCATGAGGTCCCAACGCCTTTGTCAGGCAGCTGTCGGCGTCTGGTGAGAGGCTCTATGGCAACAACTCCTCTTCATGGCAGTTCATGTGCCAGGAGCCCAGAATGTTTGGGCAGATCACTTCAGTCACCATGTTCAGGGTCACGAATAGAACTTGCACGCATTAGTCCTTCAAGACATCTTCCACTCTGGGGCACGCCGGCGGTCAACCTGTTTGACTCCCTGGCCAACCATCGGCTACATCCCTACTACTCCATTATACTGGACAACGAGGGACAGTCTGTTGATGCTCTCTCCCTAACTTGGCTGGGACAATTTCTTTTCTATATATTTTGTAGCATTTTCCCTGTTTTCTCCCTCAGACATTACCTCAGGCATGCGTGTGCATGTGGGCACCCATGACACTGCATCTCGAGGTGACCTTCCACTAGGTATCGCCCCTCTGACCACGGACCTCCACCCAGTGCCAGCGGGACTTGGGGGAAGACAGCAACAACCCTGGGAGAGGAGAGCTGGCTTCTGGCTGCTCAATTCTGCTTCCCCCTCCTAGTGCCAGCTCCCCAATGATCCGAGTCCATTCCCGGATCTGGGTCACTGGCATGGCACGTGGTAAGGCATCCAGCGCCTCAGCCCACTGTGCCAGCCGGCTAGTAGGGACAATTTTTATATGCCTTCCCCCGTCCCTCTCCACCAGCGTGTTCTCCTCAAACTTCAACTCAAAGCTGCAACCATGATACTGATAGCTCCATTCTGGCCCCAACAAGTCTGGTTCCCTCTTCTCCAGCAGCTGTCGGTTGCCAGTCCCATTCCCCTTCCCCTCCATTCGGACCTACTCACACAGCATCATGGGTTTCTCCTGCACCCCAGTCTTCACTCATTACAACTTCATGCGTGGCTCCTGAAGATGTTTTTATAAATAGACAACAAGTCTCTGCCACTATGGCTACCATTCTATTGGCTTCAAGAAAACCGTCCACTAGAAAAAATGACAGAAATGGAGACACTTTGCTATTTGGGTGGCTGTAAACACCATCAACCCCTTTTCCTGTCCTCTCCCCACTATCCTGGACTACTTATCCTCCCTTTCCTCACAAGGGTTGAGTTACTCATCCATCAAGATACACTTAGAAGCCATTTCAGCCTTTTACGAGCCCACAGAGGGCAGGACCTTGCCTGCATCTTCCTAAAAGGCATTTTACATCTTAAGCCTCCCATTCGTCGGCCGTTGCCCACTTGGGACCTCAGTTCGTCCTAGAAAAATTAACCTTGGCACCTTTTGAGGCAGATGCTTCTTGTGACGTGTTTTCTGGCATGGAAAACTCTATTTCTATGGGCTATTACTTCTGCTCACCGCATCTCTGAGCTCCAGGCTTTCACATGCTCTGAGCCTTGCCTTGTCTTCCACAAAGACAGGGTCTCCCTTCGTACTAATCCGGCCTTTCTTCCAAAGGTCGTATCTGAACACATGTTGAACCAATCCATACACTTGCCGATTTTCTTTCCAGATCACTCCAGTTTGGGCGAATCCCTCCTACATACCTTGGATGTGCACCGCATCTTACGTTACTACATAGCACGCTCCAAAGCCACACGAAAATCCAAACAGGTCTTTGTCACCTTTGTCTCAGGCAAGGAAGGTCTGCCAGTCACCAAGCAAACTTTATCCAATTAGCTTGCACATTGCATAACCTACTGTTGCAATAAATATAAAAAGCCCCACCGGGCACTGTACATGCTCACTCCACCCGGGCGCTTTCTACAACCACGTCATGCTTCCGTGGAGTTTCAGTCACTGACATCTGCGATGCTGCCACCTGGTCTGCTGTGCACACTGTAACAAAACACTGCAGCATAGACTTTGCCTCTCTGCGCTGCACTGCCTTTGGGCACGCCATTCTGCAGGGCCTCCTTTCTTAATTGACCGCCCTTCCTACTCCACTGCTTGGGAATGATCCCAAGTGTATTACTTGCTGCAAGAGATGCCCTCGAAGAAGATAGTACAGTTTCATACGCACCTTAATGGTAGATCTTCGAGAGGATCTCTTGCAACAGGTACATCCTCCCCCCACCTCCTTCTCAGAGAGAGCAGTCTTCTGCGACTTCTTCAAAAATGAAAAGAAAGGGCACCTCTGGCCTCCTCGGTTCCTCTTGGAGTCGTGCTCTGCGAGCTGATCTCCAGCGGGGAACTGAGGCCGCTAGAGCCGCCCACATATTTATAGAAGTAAACATGATGATGTCATTGTGGGAGGCCCCCCCAGTCAGCACTGCCAGTAAAAGCTACAATTGACAAGAGCGCCCTCTGATGGATACCCAAGTGTATTACCTGCTGCAAGAGATCCTCTCAAAGATCTACTGTTACAGTGAGAATGAAATTGTACTTTCTCTGGACTAAATCTTTCAGAAAAAGTAATGGAAGTGCTGAAGGTTTCTAGGAAAGCATCAACAAGGAACACATGCTTCCAATTGGAAAATATTTTCATTCTGGTGTTCTCCTAGACAGGTCAACCCCCTCTGGATAGGCCTGTCTACAGTCCTAAACTAACTAGTCAATTTCCAGTCTTTGCACCTAAGGCCCTCAGTCCTGAAGGTTAATTTGGCAGCAGTTTCAGTTTATGCATCAGCTGGGAAAGACACGTCAGTGGCCTTAAAATCCATTTTCAACATGTTTTTCAAAGGCCTTAATCATCTGTTCCCTCCAGTAGGGGACCCTGTCCCTCCTTGGGATTTGACTGTGTACATTGTTCAGCTGATGGGGGCTTCTTCTGAGCTCATCACCACTGCTGCAGGATGGTATGTCACCTGGAAAGCACTTTTCCCGGTGGCAGTGACATCTGCCAGAAGGGTTAGTGAGCTATAAGCCCTCTGCACAGATCCCAGCTATATAATCTTCCATAGGAACATAGTAGTCCTAAGGACAAACCGGAAATTCCTCCAGAAAGTGGAGTCAGATTTCCTTCTGAATCATTTAGTGGCCCGTCCAAATTTCTTCACAAGAAAATCAGCTTGAGGGAGCAGAAGCTCCACAGTCTAGATATGAAAAGGGCACCGAGTTACTACTTGGACCACACAAACGGATGTCAGATCCATTAGCACTCAGCTGTTTGTTACCTATGGTGAAGTGTCACAGTTGGTTGGCCCTCATTACCTACCAGGAGACTAATGAATCTGTGCAGTTAGGCTTACAAGGTACTTCTAAAAGATCTCCTGGGATACAGTGAACTCTTCCATCTGTCACACAACAGCTACTCCCTTAGAAAAAATAATTGCATACTCCTGGGCATTCCAAAATGTGCTACACAGCTAGGAAAATCCACAATCAGTTGTGTTGTCCCCACAGTATCAAACTCGTTGCAAGCCTGTTTAAAACTCACCTCACTGGTCAGACCCAGCACCTTTAAAGCACTCATTGAAAAATTATGATCTTCCTTGGGGGTATCTCAGTCAGTCAGGTCACACTGTAGGAACGTCACCGTCTGTGAGGCAGGATCCACACAGAAGATTTTCCAGCAGTACAACTGGGGCCACTCACACCAATGTCACCTGCCGACAACATGAAGCCTATAAAGGCGTGAGTGGCCCTGCTCCTACCTCAGTTCTTTCCCGCCGTCAGCTCCTCTTACATCGGTCTCCACGGCACCTCCATGGCAGTTTGAGCCATTTTTGCCTACGCTTTTTTCTTTTACATTAGCTTTTAGAATCTCTTTTAAATAAGATATTCCTTTACCTCATTTATGTCGACAGTTGCTCCTTCCACATCTCTCTTCCGTCACTGCCACCACAGAGAGAAGATTGCTTCTTCAGACAACCACAACTTCTGTGTCTGCTGTCTTGGGCCTGACCTTGACATCTCTGACTGTGAGTTGTGTCAAAAATTCAACCTCAGAACCCTTAGGCAACGCAAAAAGACTGAAGAAATTCCTTATGGAACAACCGGTAGCCAGTTCTAGACAGGGGTCCTCTTGGGGCCCTCCTTCCCAGTTGCCAGTGGGTTCGCTGAGCTTCTAGGTATCTAAGGCCCGAGACAAGTTCTTAGGGAACAGTCACAAAAAAGACTGCTGCCCCCAGTAGTGCTCCTGATCCCCGATAGCTGCTTCTTCCTCCTCTAGGGGCACTCCGTTGGCTGTGGCTGCACCGATGCCTTCTGCTGTCCAGTTCTCTGCTTCTTCCAGGCCCCCACTGACAGCGCCTCTTCCTGCTTCTCAGGGAGGCCAGTCGTTGACCCTCGGGTCATCGACATCAGTCCCCCGTCGTGTACTGGCGCTCATCGGGCTCTTCGGCTCTCAAGACCCGACGGATAGCTTGCCGCACCTTTTGCCAGTGACCCCTCCCCCGTCAACACATCCTTCTCCTGCCATCGACCTCAGCTCTATTTTGACCCAGATCACTACGACCCTGCTGCACCATTGGGTTCATTCAGACCTGGGTCCCTGGCATTGTCCACCACTCCATCATTGTCGAAGCCACTGCAGCCTTCTTGGTCTGCGCCCTGTAGGGTTCTGTCAGTCCCTCGCTCGTCGGCCCTTGTATTAGGACAGGTCGATGTTGAAGAGGTGTTTCCTGGCCTCATCCTCCCTGAGAAAGAGGAGGAGGTGGGAGCCTCTTTCCTCAGGTTCACTGCCTCTTCAGTGAGCGAAGACTTTCTTAAACATACTCCCAGGTTCCCTCCTGAGGAGCTCACAAGTTGCTGCAGGCTCAAATGGAGGTAGGGTTAATTTCTCTAATGTGAAATTCGGGTCCCTCAGGGAAACCAGATTTCAGAGTGGCATTTTCAGATGTACTAAACCGCAAATAAATATTTTTGATATGTCCAACTGGGTGACCTTACGGTTGTCAGTGGGTTCATGGAAGGCCGATATGACCGCCATATGAACCTTGATTGAGCAGTATACCAATGTTATGAGGTGGCTGTCCACAGCTATGGACTTCAACACTGAGGAAGAGGATGCCACCAGGAGAGACCTGGTGGACTTCTTGGAGACCCCAGAATTTTCTCCTAAGGTCATTCCTTCTATTCTACCAGCTCTGTGGAATGCCACCACTGCGGCCTGGCACCACCCGAACATGATTCCTGCCATGCCTCACAGGGCAGACAGACTCTGTCATGCCCCTCAGGGCCTGCTATATGATGCTGCCCAACCTGAGACCGACTCTGTGGTCATCAAAGCAGAGCACAACAGGTCGAAAGTGCCCAAGCACCTTAGCTCCTTCCTTCCTGACAGGGAATCCAGACAGATTGACCTGTGGGGTAAGAGGGTTCATACCTTCTTCACCTTGGGACTTCGGATTGCTAACTTTTTATCCCATATAGTCACATACCAGAACACCATCTGGAAGTAGGGCAAGGCGGCTTCCCAAGACATTCCAGAGGGTTCCCAGAAACAGGAGGTTCTCAAGTCCTTAAAGGCCGCTGAGGACATTAGTAAACACCTCCTCAGGGCCTTGTATGATATTTCTGATACTGGTGCCAGGGCTGCTGCCACAGATATTTGCCTTCGTAGGCACGCCTAGCTGAGAGGGTCTCCGGCTTCATGGTGGATGGTCAACAGAAGATGCTGAATGCCTCCTTCAGTGGTTCAAAGCTTTTCAAGCCAGATGTCCAGGACATTATTAATGACTTACAGGCCTCTGGTAGGGCTATTAAGTCTGTCTATTCGTTCTACCATACACAGCCCAGGAACAGACAGCACCCATCCTTTTGTAAGGTGTCCCACAAGTCCGGTGTGGGCTCCCATCCCCAGAACAAAAGGAAGATCACTTCTGCCTTTACTACCCCCTCTTCCATGGGCCCTGCTGCGAAATGACCCAGGGGCGATAGATCTGCCCCAGTGGCTGGATCCGCCTCTGCCTGACTCCTTCCCAAACCTCCCCACGGTCCCGGTCAAGAGGTGATGGTCGGAGGTCAGTTCTCCCTCCATCTCAGTCATTGGAAAACCATAACTTCTTATGCTTGGATTCTTCAGATTATAGAAAGGGGTCACACTCTGGAACTTTTGGAACAACCCCCAGAGACTCCCCCGGTACCCTCCACACCATGCAACAGTCCTTCGGGAGGAGGCATACTCCCTTCTTCGGAAAAGGGCTATCGAGCCAGGTGGCAGAAGAACAAAGGGTTCTTTTCCAGGTTTTTCCTCATCCCCCCCAAAAAAACAGATACCTGAGGCCTATTCTAGATCTCGAAGACCTCAACCTCTGTATCCAATACAAAAGGTTTTGCATGGTCATTCTCCCAGGGCTGCTGCCCTTGCTCAAACAGGGCGACTGGCTGTGCTCCCTAGATAAGCAGGGCGCCTACCTGCATATCTTGGTGTGTCCTCCACACAGGCAGTTCCTCTGGTTTCTTTTTCAGGGCTAAGATTACCAATTCAGAGTCTTGCCTTTGGCTTGTTCTCTGTGCCATGGGTCTTTACAAAATGCTTAGCATCAGTAGCTGCTGCTTTTCTGAGAGAAGGCCTCTATGTCTTCCCCTACGTGAGCGACTGGCTCCTCAAAGATCTTATCTGTATCAGTCTTCACCATTCATCACTATGTGATGGCCGAAAGAGCCCTCTGGCTGGAGCCAGGACCCCACGGGAGCTTTTTTTTTTTATTCTTGTATGGGCAGAGCCGACACAGTGACATCACCGCTCTTGAGGCCAATGAACTACGTGGCGCTTGCGGGTTGGCTGTCAAGTGTCGTCAACTCTGTCCCGACGTCAGTTCTTCTCCCATTATAGAGTAAGGGCCTCGTGTGGAACTCATCGTTTACTGCACCATAGTTTTGAGGCCTAGTTCACGGTTTAGCATTAGTTCGGTTCTGTTTCGGCAAACTTCTACTTGACACCACTGGGTCCCGGTAAGACCGTTCCTTTTATTTGTTTATTTATTTATTATTTGTTTACCTCCCTTGCGTCCCCAGCTGCCATTCCTTCAGGTCATTGCCAAGGACGCTCTCCCCCGTGGCTCCGACACCGATCCCCGACCCCACATCGCAGCCACCTCAGCGTAATCCGACGTAACCCTTCATCGGATGGGTCCTCTAATTCCGAGCAGGAATGACCTGGAGGCCTCGGCATTGGTCCTGGGTGCTGCTGAGGTCGGGTCAGCTTCTCGGAGTTCGAGGAGGCACTGGTCAGGATGGCCATCATCCGGCAGTTTGGAGGCGCCATTTTTTCTGTATTTTCCTCCTTCAATTCCCATGCGTCGCATCTGCACTGCCCCTGGTCTTCACCGGGGGCCGCTACAGAGTGATGGCTGTCCCTAACCCACCCCAGGAGAGGAGAGCAGTCCTCTGGACACTCGATCCTTCTCCTTCCCCTGCCAACCCTCAGGCGCCTGAGTCCGTTCCCGAACCCAGGTCGCCGGTGTGGTTTGAAGTAAGGCGCCATCGCCTCAACCCTCTGCGCCACCGGGTCGGCGTTAGTTGTTTATTTTACAACAACATCAAGTACTGTTTTTGTGTTAAATTTTCCAACAGATCATGTCTCATTCCGGGGGCAAAAAGTTGAAGGCAGGGCGGTCTCCTATGCGTTGGCGCCCTTGCGACCGCCAATATTCCGTCACAGAAAAGCATGGCTGGTGTCTCAGCTGCCTCGGCCTGGCCCATGACATGGACAGCTGCGATGCCTGCTTCTCCATGGACCGCTGTGTCATCAAGTTGTGCGCATTTAAAGTAGGGAGCATGCCGCCAACTTTCGGGGGACAGGTGCGCGGTCGACAGGCCTAAGTCCAGTGCGCTCAACCCTTTCTCGGGTCCCCTCGGTTTATATGGACCGTGGAGGAAGGGGCCTCCTCCTCTTTTAGCCTTGCCATTGTGGGGGCTCCTTCTGCAATGCAGGAGGCCCAGTCCATCCCTCGTGGGGATCGGGCGGGAGGCACTGCCTCGGCAGTCACCTCCTCGGAGGCGAGAGCTGCCCCGGTGTCACGTCCCAGGTCCTGCGGGCCTGAGCCAGCACCATCCTTGTTGCCGTCTGCTGGCACTGTTTTGGGCTCTGGTGCCGCTTGTGGCATCGGGGGCCCGAGCAGCATCGGGTTGTCTATCGGCACCATTCTCGCTGCCAGCACCATTTGTGGTGCCGGTGATGGGAGCGGAGCCATGGAAGGTGCACTGGACATTCTTGGGGCTGTTCTTGGTCTCAGTGTTGTTTGCGGCTTTGGGACTGTGGACGGCTCCGACTCCGGCACCAGGGAGGGGGGTGGAAACGTCTCTGGCTCCGGCGCTGTTTGCGGTGCTGGGGAGGAGGCTGGCACCACTGGTGCCATTTGTGGCATCAGGGAGGAGGCTGGCACCATCTCTGGCTCTGGCGCCATTCGCAGCGCTGTTGCAGTGCTGCCTCTGCCTCCGATGCTGCGGCTGGTGCTGCTTCTGACTCTGGTGCCATTCGTGGTGCCAAGGGGGAGTGCACTGCAGGTCATGGTGCCGAGGTTGGATTTGGTGCTGTTCGTGGCCCAGGAACCGGCAGGGGTCAGAGAGTGGTCTGGCATTGGACCTCTATGTCCACCTCCTTGGAAGAGGACTCTGGGTCGGATCCAGACTGGCTCTCGGACTCCTCGGAGTCTTCTGACCCCTTGGTGTCCACCACTTCGGCCCCCACTCAGCTTCCCTCTGTGGGGCGGGAAGTTCCTGCCGATTCTGGGGTCAGTGGCACTGACCAGCCAGCAGTGGTCCACGTGGTCACTGTTGCGCAGCCCGGAGTTGGGGGGGGGGTATTGTCTGTCCCTTCAGCTGGGGTACCCCCTTCCTTGGTGTGCCTGGACAGTCCAAATTTGGGACAGCCTGGAGCACCCATAGAAGGGGAGAGTGCTGCACCCTGGGTGGATTCTTCGGGTCCGCCCGGCGCTGTCAACTGCCTAGGCTGGTGGCTTTGAGGCAGAGGGCTCTTTCGGAGTCCGAGGGGTCGAGGGGCCTGGGTTCAGTGTGGCCACCTCTCCCTGGGACCTACCCAGGTTCGGGGAGGAGTCGTAGTGTGGATCCTTCCCCTTCCCCTTCTCTGTCCTTGAGAGAGACCTCTTCTTTGGAGGCAAGGGACTGTCTTTCTGGACTCACACGGTCCCGGTCGCCTCATAGGAGAGGATTCTTCCCTAGGGCACGGTCACAGCCATTCCGATCCAGTTAAACAGCTGTTGGCTGCTGGGCTTTCTGGGTCATCTGCTAGGCCCTCCTGCCCGGGCAGAGGACATTCTTCTCCTGTGTGAGGTTTGCCCCCTATTTCTCTGTCTCCATCCCCCTCTCTCCCAGGTGTTTCCGGACCTTGGGGGCCTCTGACCTGGGAACAATTCAGGGGATCGGCTGTGCATTTCCCAACCTATGTCAGGACCATGGACGAGAGTGTGTTCCACCCTGCTCTCGCATAGCCAAACCCTGAATATCCGGACTCATCCACATCCTCATCCCCCTCCTCGGAAGGAGAGGAATTGTCCGTCCACATTTCCCCTTCATCTGATCTCTCCTCATATCAGCGCTTCCTCGCAAGGATGATAGACGATCTCCAAATTACCCCTACCTCAGAAAGCAATCCTGAGCACGTGACGTGCGCCACCTTAGGTGAGTTCAATGCAGCCAACCTGGGGTTCCCGCCTGGCCTGTTCCCTTTTGAGAAGCGTCACTGCGGCTCTGGCAGTGTCCCTCTTCCACAGTTCCAGCCCCAAGGGATCTGTGCCAGTGGTATTGCGCTCCTCCGGAGTCTCCAGGTCACATGCCTCACCCACTCGCAGACTTGATGCAGCTGGATACTCCCTCTGGGCTTCGCACCCCTCACAGTGATCAGCCCCCAGATTCAGACTCCTCGGATTTTGATTTCTGGGGATTCTGATATCCATTGCTTCACATCAGGCCCACTATGCATCCTATGACAGGTTCTTGTGGTCCAGGCTAGGTCAGCTCCTAGCCTCTGCCTGATTCGGAGGTAACCAGACAGGCCATCGCCTCTCTGCCTCAGGGCCTGGAGCTAGCAATCACTGGAGGGCGTCCTACGATGCCAATCGAGGTAACTTCTAGGATTGCAGGGACAGCAATCTGCACTAGGCATGTATGACATGACTTTGTTATTTTCTAGTTGTCACCCATGGCCGTCGGGTGATTTCTCTGCCTACTGGAGAACCCATCTTTCTCCCATAGGGTCAGACAGCAACTTTGAGCACCATCCTTCCCTCTCCGGGGGTCCCCTCTCACCCAGACCAGTCTCTGGCCTCTGCAGGCCCGTAAGGTTCTCCTCTGGTGTTTCCCCACTGAGACCTAAGGAGCTTAGTCCATAGGGGCCGTGTTGGGCCCCCCTTTGGGGCTCGGTACTCACCCACATAGTGATGAATGGTGGAGATTGACACAGATAAGATATGAAAATTACGTACCTACCATAATTCTTGATCTTTCTGTGTATCTTCACCATTCATCACTAAATCCCACCCACCGTCCCCCTGGGGCCTCAGTCTCTGGGGTCCCCCTCCCTCTGTGTGTCTCTCTTGTTTTTATTCCCCTCCCTCCTTTTTTTTTGGACAGAAGTAGGGGGACCTTGGAGACACACAGGGTGGACTTCAGCTCTTTATAGCTTGGATGGTGGGGGGTGGCAGGGGGTTTCTTACTTTATCACCTTGCGGCATTCCTGCCCCTTGCTAGGGGTGGGGTGGTGAGACTGGAACCCCTTCTTCTCTTGTCCTTTTGGACTAATCTCATAAAATTCTTTTAATTTTGGAGGAGGTTCTTTTTTCGAAGTCCCCCCTTTTCTTTTGGGGAGAGGACATCTCGGCTCCTGGTTCCCTCAAACTGCTCCTAAAGAATCCTTATGACTAATTCCTCTGGGTTAGTCATTCTCTGCCAGGAGTTTCTCAAATCCTTGTGGGTTAACCTTGCTTGCCTTGCCAGGTTGCCTTAGCATCGACTCCTCTTGGGAAGACTGTCTGAACCTTGTTCAGTCTCTCCTTAAAAGTGTTTTGAGGGTCCAGACCGCAGGGTCGGTTGACACTGTCCTCTTCCCCTCCCAATATTTTTTCCCTCCTTCCCTTTCTTCCTCCCTTTCACCACTTTCCCAGAGATTGGGGCCTCTTCCAATCCCTAATGTCCTCTCAGTCGTTTATTCCTCCTTTGATTTGTATATCTTTTCCTTTTATCTATCCCTTGGGCTCTCTTGCCCCACCCTTCTTCTCACTCTGCAAGTTCAGAACAGTGTGGGCAGAGTGGACATTTGATGGCCAACTCGCGAGCGCCACGTAGGACATTGGCCTCAAGGGTGGCGCCATCACTGCGTCGGCTCCGCCCATACCCCCCCCAAAAAAAAGCTCCCGTGGAGTCCTGGCTTCAGCCAGGTACCCACATAGTGATGAATGGTGAAGATACACAGAAAGATCAAGAATTACGGCAAGTACATAATTTTCATTTCTGTCCCAAGATCAGCTCCTGCGGACCCTAGAGAAGACCCTCCAGCTGTTTCACTCCCTGGGCATCACTGTCAGTCTGCCCAAGTCCATTTTGATCCCGTCCCAGAGGCTGCAGTATATAGGAGCAATCCTAGACTCAGCACAGGGCAGGGTCTTTCTGCCCCAAGACAGGGCAGAGTGCCTCATTTCCCAGGCTCAAGAGGTGGCTCAGAGCTGTTATGTTTCTCTGAGGGTGTACTTGAGGCTACTAGATCTCATGGTAGCAGTCATTGCCATGGTCCCCTTGGCCAGACTGCACATGCGGATGCTCCAGTGGACCCTCCGGGTGCAGTGGGACCAAAGCACAGACGAACTGGAGCAGCTAGAGATGGTCTCCTCTCCAGTCCACCAGGTGCTTCAGTGGTGGCTGGACCCCCAAAACCTGTTACGAGGGGTCCCATTTCTGATCTCCTCTCCCCAGCAGATTCTCACTACAGACATCTCCGGCTTGGGCTGGGTGCAAAGCTGGGTCCCTTTCAGACTAAGAGGATATGGTCCCAGATCGAGACGTCCCTCCATATCAGTGTCCTAGAGATGCGGGCGGTCCTGTGTGCCATGCAGGCTTTTCAGAACCACCTCCTTCTGGGCCAGCTGTTGATCCAGTCAGACAACGTCAGTGATCTTATCTGTGTCAATCTTCACCATTCATCACAGATGGGTACTGGCCAGAGATCAGAACCCCGCGGGAGCCTTTTTTTTTTTTTTTAAAAAGGATAGGCGGAGTCGGCGAGCATCAGCGCCGCCCTCGAGGCCGGCGTACTCGTGGCGCTTCGGTGATTAGTCAAGGCTGTGTCTAATTTCGCCTGTCGGCCAGTTCTTCGCCTCCGCCATCGAGGTCACCCGTGGAAGCCACCGAAGAAGTTTTGACAGTTTTTAGGCCTTAGCCTTTCGCATTTGTGCATTCGACAGTCCGTCGGTCTCCTGCTAGTTCTGGGTTCTGCCTCTACTCGGCGTCGCGGTAAGATCTTTCCATTTATTTTAAAATATATGGCGACGTCGAGTCTATTTTTTCAGTGGTTTTTCTGCGGGTCATGTCGTGGTGGGAGGGCAAGGAAACCTTCTAGGCGTGGCCGTCTCTATGCATCGGGTGCCCGGTGGCGGCTGCAAGTACTCCGTTACCGACCAGCATGACCAGTGTCTCGCGTGTCTTGGCCTGCTTCACGACATGGATTCGTGCGACGCCTGCTTCTCCATGGACCGCCGCGTCCTAGAACAGCACATGTTCAAAGTAGGGCAAGCTCCGCCGAGTTTCAGGGGTAGGGTTCGCACTCGTCGGGCCAAGCCGCGCTCTCTCGGCCTTTCCTCCGGGTCCCCTCCCAGTTCTATACGGACCCGAGGAGGAGGGAGCCTCGACTTCTTGTAGCCTAGCCTTGGCCGAGGCTCCTCCCACGGGCAGGAGGCCTGTCCGCTTCCTCCCGGGAGCGGCAGGGGCGCCGTTTATAATCGCTTTCGGGATGGCTACTCTCCGTGTCGCCCCGTGGTCCGGAAGGCGCAGGTCGATCGGGCCTCGACGCCGCCGGTCGGCGCTGTTCGCGGGCGCCACGATGCCAACTGCCTCGCGCCATGGCTTTGGTCAGTGCCGACGCTGGTCGCGCGCCTGATCCTGGAATCGGTGTCGCCCGCTATGTCTCGCCGGTAGTTGTCCTTGGCACCGGGGTTGGAGCACGGGCGCCATGGGCCTTCAGAGTCGCCTGTCGGGCGCCACCTCCCTGTGCTTCCGGTGCCGCCAAGGTGCCGGTGCAGCTTAGCGGTGCCGTGCAGCCCAGCGCCGAGTCCGCTGAGCCGGGCCGCGCCGCCGTCCTCCGAGGTTGTTGCTGGGGCTGCCGCTGCCGCGCTGCCTCTGTTCCTGGTACCGCCCGGAGCCAGTGGACTTGACGGTTCAGCATGGCCCTGGCTCAGGACCTTGGCCGCAGCTGCCCAGCCGCTTTTTGTCAGGCCCCCGCTATGGGCTATGGAGGAATGGTGCCGCCTCGCCACTGCTTTGGCCACTGGGCTTCTTGGTAAGGTTGTCTTCCTGCCCTCCACTGCTTGGGCTTAGGGCCTCAGACTTTACCTCTTCGAGTCGGGCTCGAGTCGGACGGGCAGTCACACCCTTGGGGTTGTCTGCAGAGGAGGGCGAGCCAGTGGTCTCGACGAGAGTCACAGCCAGCCCCTTCTGAGGGCGTCAAGGTTCTCCCGCGGTTGGGGTCAGTGGTGCTGACCAGCAGGCTTTGAGTGCGTGCCACCATTGCCATGCAACCTGGCCTTGGAGGGTTCCTTGACCCCTCGGTGGTACCTCACCGTAGTGTGTCTCGATCGCCTAACTTTGGGGCCCATCGGGAAGTCTACTGGGATGGGAGGAGGTGCTGCTCCTGGGTCTACCCTTTGGGGCAGCCCAGAGCTGCCAGCTACCTAGGTTGGCCCTCTCGAGGACCAGGACCTCTCGGACTCTGAGGGTCGAGGGTGTGGGGTCGGCGTGTTGGCCTTTCCTGGGGTCCCCCAGCCCTGGTCGGATGCCGGAGTGCGGACTTCGGCCCTTCCCTTTCCGGTTCCTCGAGGGGGTCCCATTCTTTGGAGGCAGGGGACTGTCCTTCTGGATCTATTCGTCCCCGGTCACCTCACTGGGGGGATTCTTCTGGGTGCAGCCTAGGCAGTACCAACGTGGTTGTACAGCTGTCGGCTGCGAAGTCTTCCGGGACACCCTCCTTGGGTGTCCATGGTCCGCTCCCTAGCCCTGCAGAAGTCAGCCGACTTCTTCTCTCGGCTCTGCCCCTATCTCTCTGCCACATTCTCCAGCGCTCCCAGGCAATCTTGGTCCTAGGCGCCCTCTCACCTGGGAGCAGTTCAGAAGCAGTGGCTGCTCGGTTCCCTGCCTACGTTAGGGGCCATGGACAGCCAGGTTTTCAACCCCCGAGCAACCACCCTGAACGTATGAGACCTCAGCTCCTCATCCCCTCTTCTGGGAGAGGAACCATCTGTCCATATCTCTCCTGCCGCTGATCTCTCCGAGTATCAGCGCTTCCTCGTGAGGATGATGGAGGACCTTCACCTTTCTCCCCTGTCGGTTAGCAATCCTGAGCATGCGGCGCACGCCTTTCTAGGCGATTTCGGTGCGGCCACCCTTGTGGTGCCGCCCTGGCCTGCTCCCTTTCGGGAGGTGTCCATGCGTTTCTGGCAGAGGCCCTGCCCCTAGGGACCTAAGCCAGAGGTATTGCACTCCCCCGGAGTCTCCAGGTTCTATGCCTCATCCACAGTCTGGATTGATGCACCTGGACACCCCTGACGGGCTTCACGCCCTCCACCGTGACCGGCCCCCAGATCAGGACTTTTCGGATTTTGATTTCTGGGGGAGGAGGACTTTCTACTCGGCACGGTTGCTTCTCTCCATCTCTGCTCATCAGGCCCACTATGCAGCCTACAACAGGTTCTTGTGGTCAGCGTTGGGTCAGATCCTAGCTGCTTTGCCTGACTCGGAGCAAACCAGGCAAGCCATCGCACTCTCTGCACGTGGCCTGGAGCTAGCAAGGCACTAAGCAAGGGCATCTTTACAGCGCCAGTGAGTAGCTACCAGGGTAGTTGAGACAGCGATCTGCACCAGGAGATCGGCGTGACTCGCCTTTTCCGGTTGTCACCCTTGCGCGGCGAGGGGTGGTTGCTCGCTCACCAGGGAACCTATCTCTTTTCCCATAGGGGCGGGCGGCGTTTGTGGAACAATTCCTTCCCCTCCGAGAGGACCCCGTCTTGCTCTCCCCACTCTCGGGCCTCCTCAGGCCCAGAGGTTCCTATAGTGTGTCACCCACTGAGGCTGGGGACACTGTGTCCCTTGGGGTGCATTGAATCAACCCCTTAGGGGCTTGTACTCACCCATCTGTGATGAATGGTGAGGTGACACAGATAGATATAAAGTGCGTACCTACACGTAATTATGATCTTTCTGTGTATCTACACCATTCATCACAATCCACCCTCATCCCTGGGGTCAGTCTCTGGATCCTCCTCCCTTGTGCCTAACCCTTTTTTTGAGCGGGGTAAAGTTGGGACACACAGGGGGGTAGTTTCTTCCCTAAGGGGTACAGTTCGAGTGGCACTCCTTCTCTACTACATATCTTCACTCCTACGAGGTGAGAGCTGGTGGTTGCCCTCCTTCTGTTATCCATCTACTTTAAAAAAAAAAAAAAAAAAAAGAACTTCCCTTTTTTTCAACAAATATCTTTACAGAGAGAGTACTGAGTCCCTGGACCCTGTCCTTCTCCTTCTCCAGAATAGCCGACTCTGCTTTTGGGGTATTGCCAGTTATTCTGTGCCTTGAATTCTGGCAAATGAACTGCTACTCCTTGCAGTTCCTATACAGTCTGGTGACAGAGCGAGGTCCTGGATCCTTGTTACCTCCTCCTCTCTCTAAATTTCTCTCCCCTTCCCTCCGTCTTCCTTTTCCAGAGATTGGGGCCCTACCCAATCCCTTAGTCTTACTTCCTCTATGCTGTCCTCTCAGTCGTTATTTCTCCTTTTAGTTCAGTTTTTCTCTTCCTTTTTTCTTCCCTTGGACTCTGTTGTCCCACCCTCCATCCCTTCCTCTTACCTCCGGACTCAGAACTGGTAGGTGGCGGAGTTGACACAACAACAGCCAGCTAATCCTCGGCTGCACGTGGATCGTCGGCCTCGGCGTCTGGCTGCGTCGACTCCGCCTATCCTTTACAAAAAAAAAGGCTCCTTGATCTGATCCGCCAGTACCCATCTGTGATGAATGGTGAAGATACACAGAAAGATCATAATTACGGTAGGTACGTAATTTTTATTTGTCTACTGCATCAACAGACCGGAGGAAACACATTGTACCCCCTGTGCAGGGAGGCCATGAGAGTTTGGTATGGGGCACCGGACCACAGCCTGGAACTCTTGGCAGTCCATGTCCCAGGTGTGCTGAACACCCTGACAGACAGTCTCGGACTGACTCAGTTCAGGATGCACAAATGGGAACTTCTCTCATCCATCGTAGAAGATCTGTTTGACAGATGGGGTCATCCTGAGTTGGACCTTTTTACATCCCCACTCATCACAAATCTGCACAGTTCTAGGAGCGTGGATATGTTGTTCATCCACACTTCTTGGCATGTCCCTTTCCCCTTTAAATCTTGCCGGAAGTCTTCAAGCTGGCTCCTCCCACCCAACCGGGTGGTAAATACCTTGGCTCCGCCCCATGATGCCAGATCTTCCTTTCCGCTGGAAGATACAGGTTCCCTCGTGCTCTTGCAGAAATTTGTAGGCCCTGGATTCAAAGCGTCATTATTTACTGAACTTAGTTTTAAAACTCATTCGAGTTAGCGATTGCGATTCTACCACATCGGACATGGAGGAAAAATCTTCCCCCAGATTTCGCCGGTGCCCCTGCGGCCAGAAGGTGTCATGCACCGATCCCCACCTAACGTGCGTTTACTGCCTAGGTGTCGGACATGACACCTCGACATGTACTTTTTGCTTGGCCTTCCATCCCAATGTCCTGGACGACCGCAGGTTGTGTTTGAAGCTGGGGAGACCGGAAAAAAAGAAATCCGCCAGTGAAATCGAAGGAGGCGAGGTTGGTGGTTTCCCCAGCCGCGGGATCCACCGAGCAGCTGGAACTAATGAAGGCATTTGAGGAGGAAGCAGCTCAAGCTTCAGCCAGTCGAAGCTTCTTCGTTCCGCTGAACCTTGGCTCCACCTTTTCAGGCTCCTTCAAGGAGTTGTGCCAGTCTCTCTCCACCCGGGGTGAGGCGCCCTTGGGCTCTCACTCCTCCCGCTCTCGGAAGAGAGAGACAAGGAGCCGCTGTCTTCGTCCCGACGAAGACGTTCCTGGGACTGAGAAAGGTCAGAGTCCCAGGAAACTGCGTTCTCGACTTCAGTCGAGATCGCATCCTCGGCCGCCGGCTTTACGGACCTTCCATCTGGCCAGGGGATCGAGGAAGTGGTCGACGAGGTAGAAATAGTCCTCGATCCTATCGACCCTTTATCGCCGGCTCCGCCCGACGATTCCTTGGAGAGGACTCCCATCCTCATTTTTCCTGATGACGAGATCCAGCCTGCTGGTGTCTCCATCAAGGAACCGGTTCCTGACCCTCAGGTATCACTGATTCTGGTGTCTCCTGATCAACCGAGTCGGCCTCCCCGATCTCGATCGAGGTCTAGAACCCCCTTGGCCGAATGACCAAGGAAGAGCCATAAACGCTCTAAAAAGAGACAATGCCACAGATTGTCCTCATCCTCCTCAGATGAGGAGAGGCTTCGGCGGAAACTCCGTCAACGCTATGAGGACCTCATGTGGCAACAGCTAATTTTGACCGGGCAAAAGTCGGCTCCGACGTCCGCACTGGCCATCACTTGGCTTTCGCCTCCTAGGCCGAAGCCGACCCCTTCAGAACTGACTGCCCCGGTCCCCCCGCTCGCGGGGCCGGCCCGTGTTCCAGTTTGGCCAAAACCGGCTTCTCCACTTATTCAGGTGGAACCACCACCTAAGCAACCTCAGGGAGGGGCATCCACGAAAGAGGATTGGCCAGACACCGGGCTTCCCCAGCGCCTGTCTATCATGGTCACCCCGAATTGCCCTCAGCGTATCGAGGGTGACTTAGGCGGTAAACCGCTTTATCCTGACTCTTCGGACTTGTATGTCACAGGACTGCACTCACATCTCGGGGATGACGAGTCATCCATGGCAGGGTTGGAGGAAGGTTCTTCCTCCTTCCAGGGCATTCTCCGCCTCATCTCCGAATCTACCGGAATGCCCCTGGAGTCCATCAAGAAAAAGGCGGAGTACCCTCTCACTGATATCCTCAAGAGAGAGGATACCCCGACGGAGGCCTTTCCAGTAGCCGAGGCTATCGTGGGCCCGGCTCTTGAACTTTGGCAGTGCCCTGCTTCCTGCCCAACACCATCTACCTGCATGGCCCACAAGTACGTGGTGCCCATGGGGTCCCTTGCGGGGTTCACAGAGCACTCTTCGGCCGAGAGCCTGGTGACCGCCTTTGTGTTCAGGTGTACTGGGAGTTCAGCCAACACTGACCAACCCCCGGACAAGGAGTCCAATATATGGACCATTCTGCCCATAAGGTCTATGCATCTCTTCTTTAGGCCTTCGTCATGCCAGCTCGGCGGTTATTATGGCATACTTCTCTCATGCCCTTCTGGGGTCATTAGACGAGGTCCTCCCTCATCTCCCAGCGGACATGCAAACCATGGTCAAGCAAGTCCGCGACCAGGGTTGTGCTGTCGCAAAACAGCAGCTCCAGACAGCCTTGGCTGTGAGAGATTCTTGTGCCCGCTCATTAGCAGCCGCAGTGGCCACTCGCCACAGGGCTTGGCTGAGGCTTTCCTCCTTTCCGGCGGATACCCAGCACAAGCTTGCTGATGTGTCCTTCCTGGGTACCGACTTGTTCAGTCCAGGAGTGGCTGGTCACCTTCAGCGTATAGAGCAGTCCATTGCCACCTTGGATGCCATTTCTGCTAAGGGTTCTTTGGGCAAGAACCAGCAGAAGAAAAAGAAGAAGCCATTTGGCATTCTTCCCCTGTGGTCAGGCAGCCCTCCTATCAAGGAGGTCAGCAGCAACAACAGCAGCAGGCTCAAGCTTGGCGCCTGTGGGCCAAGCAGGGCCCTCAACAGCCTCGTAAAGGGAGGCCGAGGCTCAGGGGCCTTCTCCTCCTCTTCCAAGCCTGCTCAGTGATGGGTTGGGGGTTGCCTCCCCCACTCCCGTATTGCCAGTTCTGGGTCCTGCCGTGTGGGGTCGGCTACGCCACTTTTGTTCCACCTGGTCCGATATCACTTCGGGCAGGTGGGTTCTCGAAGTGGTTGGTCAGGGACTGCCTCTAGAGTTCGAGCAGTACCCTCCCAGCCAAGCCCATGCCCCTCAGGAGGAGAGGATCTCAGCTTGCACCCAGTCGGCTCTTCGAGACGATGTAGCTCAGCTCCTCCTCAAGGAGGCTATAGCTCCAGTGCCGGATCCTCCGACAGACCCAGGCTTCGTTTCCAGGTACTTCCTGGTGCCCAAGCGGATGGAGGGGTTGGCGCCCCATCTTAGATCTCCACGAGCTGAATCAGTCTCTCAGGTCTCGCACCTTCCGGATGGTAACTCTGAACTAGATCATACCATCCCTGGAGCGCAACATGTGGTTCTCTTCTCTGGATCTACAAGACACGTTCTTTCATGTCCCTATCCATCCATCCCACCAGCGGTTTCTCCACTTCAGGGTCAAGGGGACCCTGTACGAGTTCTGAGCCATGCTGTTCGGCCTCTCATTGGCCCCTGGGGTCTTCACCAAATGCATTGCAGTGGTGGCGGCCCACCTTTGCTGTCGAGGAGTCCGAATTTACCCTTATCTCTATGACGGGCTCTTGGCAGGGTCCTCCCTTTAGGAGGTGGAGAGGTTCAGGGATCTGGCCCTCCGAACCTGCTTCCAACTCGGCCTCCTGATCAACGAGGCCAAGTTGGAACTCGTGCCTTCTCAGGTGATGGGCTTCATCGGGAAGAGCTTGACTCTTGTCAAGCCAGAGCTCTGCTCCCGGCGGACAGGGCGGAGGTTCTCTCCTCCTTTGCCTGATCATTATTTGTTGGGCACTTGCGCCCTGCCTGGGACTTTCGGCACCTTCTGGGTTACATGGCGGCTTGTACTTCAGTGGTCCATTGGGCCAGGTGGCACATGCGCCCCCTCTGGTGGAAGCTGGCCGCCCAGTGGACTCAGCAACATGGTCACTTCAACCAGCTGATCACTGTAACCCACAAGATGTGGGACGCTCTCCAATGGTGGACCGCCCTAGAACGGCTGCAGGAAGGGATCCCGTTTATCCACCCTGAGTCGACGGTCGTTCTTACCGATGCCTCTCTCATGGGCTGGGGAGTCCACATGGGGGACAGCAGAGCCCACGGGTTCTGGACCCCCAAGGAGTCCCGATGCCACATCAACCTGTTGTAGCTCAGAGCAGTCAGTCTGGTGCTGTCAGCTTTCGCTCCTCAGCTCCGGGGTCAAGTGGTTCAAGTCCAGACGGACAATACCATGACCATGTACTACCTCAACAAACAGGGCGGCATGCACTCCTGTCTGCTGTGCAAGGAGGCGCTCTGCATCTGGACCCTCGTAAGCCGGTTGGAGGCGGATCTCCTAGCCATCCATGTGGCAGGAACCTCGAACCAGCTGGCGGATGCTCTCAGCGCATAGGCCAGACATCCCATGAGTGGTCTCTCCATCCAGAGGTAGCTTACAGCCTGTTCTCCCATTGGGGCAAACCGCTGGTGGACCTATTTGCCTCCAGGGAAAACACCAAGCTGAGGCTGTACCATGCCCGCCCCCCTCAGCAGGCTAGCTGCAGGGGGATGCCTTTTCGAGGCCGTGGACCCCAGGCCTCTTCTACGCCTTCCCCCCATTTCTCTTGATCCACAAGGTGTTACTCAAGGCGAGGAGGGACAAGGTGAAGGTGATCCTGGTAGCCCCAGACTGGCCGCGCCAATTCTGGTATCCAGATCTCTTCAGCCTCAGCTGCAGGCCCCCGTAGCGGCTTCATACATGCCCAGACCTGCTATCTCTAGCTCAGGGGAAGGTCCTTCATCCGGACCTTCAATGCCTGCACCTCACAGCCTGGTACCTGAGCGGCTAGAGTTCCAGGCTTTGGGTCTTTCCGACGATGTCTACACCATGGTGGAGGCATCACATAAGGAGTCGACCAGGAAATGTTAGCCTTCAAATGGAAAAGGTTTCTGCCAACCGCTGTTATATTCAGTGTTAGGACTAATTGTAATCTGCATAAATGTCGTTCATTGTTAGCACAAATTGTATTCTGTACATGTCATGTCTATTCTCCACAGTCCCCTTCCCCCTAGGACGCACCTGGAATCGAGCAGTACTCTGCTCAGTGTGCCTTCCTGGTAAAACTTTTTAATAAATAAATCTGGACCCTTTTATCTGTCCGATGAACCAGATTCTGGACTACCTGATCTCCCTGTTGGACTCAGGCCTCCAGTACTCCTCCCTCAAGGTGCCCCTTTTGGCAATTTCTGTCTTTCACAAGCCGATGGGCGGTCATACCGTGGCTCTGTTAGATGTGTCCCATACTTTTCTCAGTGGCATCTTGCACCTAAAACCTCTAATCCATTCTCCTGTCCCAGCTTGGGATTTAAATTTTGTTTTGGGAGAAATTGACCCTGTCTCCATTTGAGCCAGCTGTGACTTGCGAGCTATGCTTTCTTTCTTGGAAAGTGTTATATTTGGTTGCTAGATTTCTGAGCTTCAGGGTCTCTGGTGTGAGGAGCCTTACATGATTTTTCACAAAGACTGGGTGCCTTTGCACACAAATCCCAAGTTTCTCCCTAAGGTGGTATCTGAGTTTACCCTAAACCAATCTATCCACCTTCCAGTTTATTTTCCAGAGCGTGCTAATCCAGGGGAAGCATTGCTTCATAGTTTAGATTTGCGCAGAATTCTGAAATATTATCTGCTCCAGACTAAGGACTGCAGAAAAACAACGCAGCTTTTGTTTTTCTCCCCAGGAACAGGGGGGCATTCAGGTTTCCAAACAAGATTTGTCCAAATGGTTGGCCCATTGTATTGTGTTCTGCTGCAACAACCATGTCAAAGAGTTGCCAGGGGCAGTGAAAGCCCACTCCACAAGGGGCATGGCTACCTCTGTGGCCTGTTTCAAGGGGGTCTCTGCCGCTGACATTTGCGCTGCTGCCTCCTGGAGTACCATCCATAATTCACCAAGCACTACAGTCTGGACAGTGCTTTTAGAGCCCGAGCAGGCTTTCAGACGAGCTGTTATACAGGGTGTCCTGTCTTAGGCTTTAGTTGGCCTTCTTCTCAGACTGTTCTTCTGCACCTGTAACTTTGAGACTTGTTCCTACAGTGTGAGCTGATGACTGAGATACCCCCGATGAAGACAGAACAGTTACGTAAGAACTTACCATAACAGTAGTTCTTCAAGGGATCTCGGTCATCAGGTCTGCCTTCCCTCCCACCATCCCCTTTCTTGGGGTCCTCCGGTCAAACTGGCTATACGGTGTAGCCAGCCTTTTATTTGGGCCTGGGCATCTCTCTCTCTCTCTCTCTCCCCCCCCCTCTCTCCTCGGTCCCCCATGGCATGGGTTTGCTCCCTTAGTCTCCAGGGGAAAGAACTGAGGAGAGAACGGGGTCCTTGTTAGTCGAATAGTGTCCTTCATTAATCTCCAACTTGCCATTATATGGTATTAAATTGGACGCAAAGTGGAGCCCTATTCATTTCAATAGGGCACGTCCCCGCACTCTCTCTTGCTCAAAGTCGTAGGGCAGGGCGTGTTCCTCAGTATGGAAATGAAGGAATCGTCTGGCAGAGTTTCTCGGGAGCAAAATACGATGCCTTACAGCAAAATAAACACAAAGGGCTTGATATTCAAACTGCGCCAGGCTGTGTTGCAAGCTTGGGCGCAGCTCAACTTGGCTGCGCAGGGGTGTGGACTGGGCGATATTCAATGGAGCTGCGCCATGGCTCGGCAGCTTTGAATATCGCACCCTGGCCACCCCCAGTGTGCATGGTACAGTGGCACTGCACCAGCGCAAGTGGCCAGAGTGGAGCATGGAGATGCTGTAGCGCAAGTTCCATTGCGCCATGCACAGCAACCGCGATATTCAAAACTTGACATGCAAATGGGGCCATAATGAATGCAAGGCGCACATTGGGCCATTTGCATGTCATTATGGCCCCATTTGCATGCAGGTGCGCCGATCCCCGACGACTTGCACCTAGCACCCTGCCAGGCAGCAGCCGTCGGGGACCGACGCCCCCTGCTGCTTGATCGTGGGCATCTGTATCTAAAAATAAATATGTCCTAATATCCCTGGTGGTCCAGTGGACCGCCATTCGCCTGACGCGGCATTTTTAAAAAATAGAATGAATGTTCTATTATCTCTTTGTAGTCCAGTGGATCGGCTATTCTGTTCGATCGCGTTGGTATTTATAAGAATGAATGCCCGAGTCTTGAGGTCCAGTGATTACCATTCGCCCGGATCGCGGGTATTGCAAAATAGGAACAGTCGTTCCAATATTCGAAAATAGTGATCTTGTTCGTTCGATCGCGGCATTTTGTATAAAATACATACATCTAATATCCCTGGTGGCCCAGGGGTACCCCTCTCCGCCCACTGGAGCCCCACCGCCTCTACCCCAGTCAGCAACGGCGAGCAGCACCTCACCTGCCTGCCGCTTCGCTGACTGACATCAGAGACGACATATTGCTCCGCAGCGTGAGCGAACAGGCGCAGCCCATATCAGACGAGCACCCAGATATGTGAATGATTCATCACACATATTCAACATGGGAGATGGGTATTTGTTGCACGCCCATTGGCTCACGCCAGAACCAATGGGCATACAGCCCCACCAGTGGTGTCAGCGGGCAGCAGGCGGGTGGGTTGCCGCCCGCCGCTTACTGGGGAGCGGCGGTGGGGCCCAGTGGAGGGGGTACGCCCAGACCACCAGGGATATTGGATGTATGTATTTTTATGTACAAATGCCCGCGATCGGGCAGACTGGGGTCCACTGGACCACCAGGGATATGGGACATATGTATTTTTATGTACAAATGCCCGCGATTGGGCAGACGGGTCCACTGGACCACCAGGGATATTAGGACATTTCATTCTATTTTTACAAATGCCTGCGATCGGGTAGATAGTGGTCCACTGGACCACCAGGGATATTTGAGGGAATTATTGTTTTTTTACAGATGCCCATGATCGGGCATGGGGGGGGCGCCGCCAGGTGCAGCTGGAACTCGGGTGGCCACCCAGAGGTGGCAGCTGCCGTGTTGTGCCCTGCAATGAGGCAGCTCACCTGTGGGTGGCCATTAGGTGTCTTTTTTTTGGTGTAACTTTGTGCTAGCGCAGGTAGGGGTTATGTGATCGAGCGGCTCTGCACATCCCGGCTGAATATCGGGCTGTGCAGGAGTATGAATGGGTAATGCCCCTACCTGTGCTCTGCATACATTACTGATGCGCTCCGCGATCGGGATTTGTGCCACGCACTTTTCCCTTTTGAATATCGCGCTGGGGCGCATCAGTGCAACCCTTTTGAATATCTGGGCCATAGTATTAAATATTGAATACGGTGGGGGCTGAAGTACGCCGACCTAAGGTATGTTACCAGGTAAGCCAAGTCGCAGTGCAATAAAGTGAGAAAATCACTTTAAGTTAAACAACTTAATTCAAGCACAACTTTCCTTGATCCGCTTTTAATAAGTACATTTTTAAAGCAGTATACATATCCATCTTGATCCACAGCACCCAGTATCTTTTCACATAGCAAAATTAAACCTGCCCTAAAATTACAAACTAAAAAAAACTTTATCTAAAACATGAAATATCAAACTAAGTCAATTTGCTATGACAGTAAATTAGTTGAAGTATTGGAGAATTTTGTTTTGTTTAAAGGCCTGTTTTTTTTGTTGTTTTTTTCAAGTCTGCACAGGGGGAGCTTTACCTTATATGGGACGACGGCTTAGTGGGGTAGCATTCCAATCCAGTGCTTCCACACGGAACAAGAATTACTGCCAGTATTGCTTTAAGCAGGGGGGGGGGAATAAGACTTTAGTCCTATCCTACAGAGTTTTTACAGAACTAAATCAGGAATATATTGATTGCACTTCTGTATCAGTTGAACAAGGTGCAACTGATGTCTTTTGGACAAGGATGGCCAGTCTAGCTTATAGTACAACAGGTAGTGGTGGATTTCCCAGTGAGCATTCAGCATTAGGTGAGCAAGCCGGTAGTCAAGGATGGCCAGCGTTTGAAAACAAGAACAGGCAAAATTCATAAAAATAAAATGCAATGAAAGATCAGATGGTTGCGGGGAGCCGAGTGCATGGCATGGGGGCAGTGGATATCACTCTATTCAGTTCTTTTGGATAGTTCTGAGTGCCAGGTTCTCAAGCCATGAATATGTAAATGTGTGGCTGTGGATGAACATCCACTAGAACAAACACAGTATAAATAACTTTTTCATGTATACTTCTGATTTTCAGACAAGATTGACAGGCATCTGCAGGACTTGGAGCAGAAGTCAGTGATCATGATCCAGAAGCACTGAAGGGGACACAGAGAAAGGAGGAATTTTCACCAACAGAAGCAGACTCTGAAAGAGTTTAAAGCAGCAGTTACCGTTCAGAGAGCTGTAAGTCTTCAGTAGACAACTTTGATATGAGTAGTAACTATAGAGGAAGAGGGGTGGGCACTCATTTGTTTAGCTCAGTTGATAATGCAGCACTTACAGAGCAAACAGACCCACACAAATTCAATTAAACGACAATTTTTGTCGAAAAATAGGGAGCAGTATGAACACTTGGCATATGCACTATGCTTTTTACACGATCACTGATATTAATGCTGTTGATGAGCCCACGTTTACATAATTCCTTGCACTGGAGACACAGAATCTTCCTGGACATATAGTCTTCACCGTTTATTCATACTTCTGGGTTCAAGCTTGACGTTCTAGGACTCTGCAGGAGCCAAAAATCTTTAGGAGGGCTGGTGCCGTGGTAAGAGTGCACATGTGCGGCTCCACGACATTAGCTCACACCTGTGTAGGCTACCTCAACGTCAACCTTCAACTGCCTCCGTTCCTCCCCCGTCATCGAGTGTACTTCAGCTATGATGTTGCTTGCCTGCCGAGAGTCAAACTTCACGTCTGTACGACAGCAGCTTTAGTGGTTCAGTTCGTTTTAGCATTTCATTCTTTGTTATTTTTAAAAATAAAAAAAAGGAAAAAGAGAGAAGAAGCTGTTTTTTCTCTCAGCCCTGCCTATCAACGGAGTCGACCTTGGCCAATATCGGTGACGGTAGGGATTCTTCATTGGAAGGCTGCTCTGGCAGCGGGGCTGTGTCCAGTTCACTGCCCTCTCGGGGGGGAGGGGGGAGTCCGACCACAGGCAGGCCGGTGTCTGTGAAGGACAGTCTTCCTATAGGCACAAAAAGAAGCGGTCCCATTCCTGATCCATTTCGGGGACTCGCCACTGCTCGGCCTCGAGCTCTTCCTCTTCCCGGTGGAAGAAGAAGAAGCAGTACCACTCAAGGTTGCTCTCTGGTATGTCTGCTTAGAGATCCTTGGTAGTTGAGAGCGGAATGCCCACCCCGACCCTTCGAGGCTCCCCAGTTGCCTCCATTCTTGACAGCCTGGATTTTCAACACCGGAGCCCTTCTCTGTCATCTTGTGGGGTTTCCAGTGGCAGTTTCGATGCGCCGTTCTTATGGAGCAGTGGATACAGCGTCTGTCTTGTTTGCCGTTCCCAGCGGATATGGTTCCGGGGCCTTTGGGTCTTGGAGCCGCTGGGCCATGGCTAGGGCCTTCGGGGCAGGATGCGTCCTCAGCACTGGAAACTCTTTCCTCTCTGGCACCGGCGATGCTGGTTCCACGTGCCTCCCCCCACTCTGTTTTCACGCAGGGGCTGGCACAGGTATTCCCTTCCCCTCTTTTCCAGGTCTGACAGGCTTTCCGGGTGCGTTACCAGGATCCCCGGTGTCACATATGGCATTGGGATCTTCAGTGCCGCTTGTGGTGCTGGGATCTTTGGTGCCGCCAATGGCGCTAGGTTCTTCGGTGCCATGTGCGGAGCCATGTAATTCGGTGCCGAATGCGTCATCAGGATCTTCAGCGCCGAGTCCAATGTAAGTCCGGTGTCGCCTGTCTATCCCTTGCCTAGGCCGGGATGCTGGGCCGGGGCTACTCCTGATTTATTCAAGGCAGATGTGGAACAGGATCAGTCCAATCCTGATTTTATTATTTCTGAAAACAGTGATAATGACTCATTCTACAGCTTGGACAAGAAGCTCTCGATCCCATATGAAGCCTGGCTGAAGACCTTTCCTTCTAGTCTCTTCCTAGGAACATGGGAGCAACCCTGGCTCTGCAGACTTCTTATGTAGACCCAAGAAAGCTTTTACACCTTGAGTTCCTTCGTATTCCTTACGTTCCAAAGAGCCTTATGCTTCCTGTTCCCCCCTTCTTTGAGACTTTTCACAAGCAGTGTGGGAGAGGCCTGCTCTTATTCCTTCCATGGCCAAATCCATAGACAGGAAATATGTCCCTTCCATGGAGAGACCTTTTGTAGCATCATAACCCATCCCAGATGCTTTGGTTGCCCTTGCTGAAAAAGACAAGGCTGTCTGCCTCAGGAGACTTCAGCACATCCTGTCAATAAGGAGTCTTGTAAAATCGATACCTTGGGGAAACTGGCATTCGCAGCCGTGACCCTAGACATGCACATTGCCAGTTATCAGGGGTATTTCTCCCAATACAAGTACGTCCTTTGGAACTCTCTCAGATATGTAGGAGAGAACGTCCCAGAGTCCGACTCCAAAATGGAGCTTCTGCATACCGTTACCCAGGGCATCGAATCCAATAGCCATCAGCTTAAAGCTTCTATGAATGCCTGTGACAATGCCTCCTGGGCAGCCACCGCTGGAATCTGTATCTGTATCCTGACTTAGAACATCAGGATTCAAACAACATGAAGTCTTGCTGTATTCTGACAATATGCAGTTAGCCCTTCCAGTTCAGCTGCTCCGGAGAGGAAACATAGAAACAGAGAATTTGTTGGCAGATAAGGACCGCTTGGCCAACCTGGTCTGCCCATTTCCCTACCTAACAGATAAGCTGCAGATCCTAGTTAACCAACAGCCTACTTTCTCCTACCCCCCACTAGAATTGCCTTATGTCTGCCCCATGCATTCTTGAATTCCTCACTGTTTTTGACTCTATGACCTCCTCAGGAAAGCTGCTTCCTGCATGTGCACCCCCTCTGTGAATAAATACTTCTCACATTACCTCTGAGACGCCTTCAACTTCAAATTGTGCCCTTGTTCTTGCACATCTTTTTCTGAAAGATGCTACTGCCTTGGACTTTATTGATTCCCTTGAGGTATTTGAAAGTTTCTATCATGTCCCCCTCTCCCTCCTTTCCTCTAGGCTATACATCTTAAGCTCCTTCAGTCTTTCTTCATACGTCTTCTGGTGCAGACATTGCACCATTTTGGTTGTCCTCCTCTGGACAGCCTCCACCCTGTCTGTCTTTGTGGAGATGGGGTCTCCAGAACTGTACACAGTTCTCCAGATGTGGTCTTACCAACTGTCTGTACAGAGAGTCAACAACTTCCTGTTTTCTACTGGTGATGCCTCTCCCTATGCATCCCAGTATCCCTCCAGCCCTCCTTACTGCCTTCTCACATTGCTGGCCCACCTTTAGGTCATCTGATATGACTACCTCCAGGTCCCTTTCCATTTTTGTTGTTGTCAGTATCTCACCGCCCCATTGTGTACTCTTCCTCTGGGTTTTTGTTTCCCAGGTGCACTTCTTTGCATTGAATCTAAGCTGCCATACATTTGACCATTCCTCCAACCTTGCCAAGTCCTTTTTCATCCTTTCCACACCACCTTGTGTATCAACCCTGTTGCAGATCTTTGTGAAAGAGTTAACTCTATGCAGAAGCATAGAACATTGAGCTCAAGTTCGGTTTTCAAACCCCTGTTCCTGGTACATTCTCTGTAACCATCAGATTCTTTACTCCGCCTAACTGTGAAGACACTCCGGAGATTTCTCCTTCACTGCTTCGGTGCAGTAGTGGTTTTCCATCTGGTTTTCAACCGTAAATGCTATTATTTTCTTCGGTCTTCAAATCTCTGTCTACGGTACAGGTAGTATAGGTTAGATAGATAAGTTAGGGGTAAGTGTCTGTTCCTCATCGGTCGGTCCGGTGAAGAACAGATTGTTGTTGTTATATTTTTTCTGTCTATTTCTCTAGTGTTTGTGTACCGGCGACCTTCGGTTACATAAGACAAGTTTTTCCGGGTTTTTTCCCTCAAACCGTGACACAGTTGGTAACCGCAGGTTTGGTGTAACTTGGCCTGACCACCACTTTGGGTAACTGACAATACAAGTGCTTTGTCTGAGAAACCCAAGAAAAAGACCGGACCCACTGAGTTTCAGCACTGCACTGAGTGTGGGGACGTTTTTGCTAAAGCGGATCCCCACCTCATTTGTGTTTATTGTCTGGGGTTTGACCACCGAGAAACAGACTGACAAATTTGTAAAAATTTTCCTAAAGCAAGCTGGATAAGCATTTGGCAACACTGAAGGAAAGAAAGGCTGAAAAATCTGCTGACCTGGATGGCCGGCCCGGTTCTGGTCCAACCGAACCAGAGGAGGTGCCTTCTGACCAAGGCGATACCTCCTCGGGCAAGAGGAAGGCCGAAATCGACTTCTCCGGTTCCGTGAAACAGAAAGAAGTCTGCCGGTTCGGATCCAAAGCTCTGACCCCAACCGCGGATGAAATGGCGAGAGCTATTCAAATAGTTCAGTTGCTGCAAACTGGACCGACGAACCCCAGCCATCAGTCGGTTGAGTCAGTTCAGCTTCATGCAGATTACGATTAGGAGGCTTATTATGAGCTGGAATGGAAGGGTGAAGAAGAAGAGGAAGGCCTTGGTGAGCCAGTGGAACCTGACACCTGGCCTGATAGGCCTGACTCTGTTTCACCTCCCAGAATTGGTGAGTCACCCTCCCACTTTGCTTTCTTTAAGAAAGTGGCTGACGCTGTGCAGCTGCCTACTGTTGAGTCATCTGAAGAGGAAGAGGAATCTGATTTCTTAGAGATGATGGACGTCCCAGAATCCAAAAGGTTGTCTGTTCCCTTACACAAATCCCTGAGGAAACGGACAAATAAAATCTTGCAGTTACCTACATCCATACCTCTTGTGGATAGGAAGATGGATAGGAGGTATATGCGATGAGGTCCAGGTACAGAGTTCCTCTACAGTCACTGCAGCCATGTCAGGGTAGTGCAGGCTGCAGCCTGTAATAAGGCTAACATTCCCTTGGCTTCACCGCCCCCCTTCTTATACGGGTCAAAGAGTGCTATCTTATGCCCATTTTAGGTTAGGTGTTTATCTAGTTTTGTTTATGCTGCACCTCCATGGTAAAAAAAGGTTCTGAGGTGGTTGGAGGGTTGATGCTGAAGTAGCCTACACAGGTGCGAGCTAATCTCGCAATGCTGCGCATGCACGATCCTACCACAGCTCCAGCCCTTCTGAAGATTTTTGGCTCTCACAGGGTCCTTAGTGCCTCCAGTTTGAACCCAGAAGTGTGAATAAACAGTGAAGACTGGTCCAAGAAGATCAAGAATTACAGTAGGTACATAATTTTCATATATCAAGCTCATAAATGTGACACCTAGTACTGTCAGAGGTAAAAATATGGATAGAGTGGCAGATATAAAACTGGGTGAACAGCAGAAAGGAACTTAGGTTGTAGAGCACATGACTGCTGGAGTTTGAGAAGTTTGTGTACAGGGTTATAGCTTACCTGTGTGAACAGTTAGCTCATGTTCTATACAGAATGAACAGAGAGTGTCAGAACAAGGATAATGTGAGCACTCCTCTGTTTGTCGGCATGAACAGTGCTGTTAATCAGTTGTCTTCAGCACTCAGCAAAGTCCAGCAGTTGTGGCTGGGGGGATCTAGTCCTTGTAGCATTAAACTGTGAAACAGGAGATTACAGGTGTGACTCCCACAACAGCCACTGACTCACTGTATAACATTAAGCAACTCATCTGCCCTTATGCTTCTTCCATTCTTCTAGTTGTAAAATTATGGATGAAAAGTAGGACTCATTGAAAAAGGTTTATAGCACATGGTTGCTCCTTGTTGCGTATGGAGATCTATACACAGCATTTTCTTGTTGACAGACAGTTCAGCGTTTTTATTTTAATTTATTTCTTTAAAATTTGGTAACCGGGAAAGGCACACTGAGCCAGGGCTCGTTTCCAGGTGCGACCTTGGGACAAGGGTGACAGTGTACATACAGAGGAAATGTAATACATACAATACATATACAAGTGCCAGCTCTAATTTAGACAGTACATGAAAAGTTGTAATATCGTTCTGATGTCACAATGATACTATGAAAACTTTCCACCATTGAAGCGTGTGTCTACTGTGTTCTCCTCATGCCCTGGTTTTCAAATGGCTCACCCTGGCACTGCTCGAACTGCACTGACACACAGTGAGTCTGAAATGTATTAATTTTTTTACATTTGATTTGTTTTCCTACAAACTTTCACTTTTCACTATTGGGTGTATGAGTGAGTGAGCAGGGGAATGGAGCTGGTGGCTGAACATGTGCCAGTCACTTGCTCAGTAAAAAAGTGTTTAACCATATACTATATAAAATAGTATATGGTTAGCCATACACTAACAAGGATGGTGTTACCTTGTTAAGGGTTGAGATGACATCAGGATCTCTTGAGATTTGCTCTTTGGGTCTCTGTAATGTCCTCTTGGCCCCTCAGTGGCAGTACAGCCTTGTGTATGGTTGCCCATACTTTATTCTAAATGTTACTTACCAGTTACAGAATATCTTCAAGAAGATCTCCATAAAGTCATAATATATTTAACTAGAGCCAGTCAGCATTAGGACTCCACTGGCAATTTTTCCATAGTTGAGGCAGCCCACCCTATAATGGCTGAACCTGCCCAGTCTGGCTCGCCTATATTTATTTATTTATTTTATTTAGTTTTTGTTGACCATTTGAGGTGCACTAGACAGACTTTTGCCTAATTTCAGACACGATCCGGAAGGTTAAAAAGGCAGGGTTATACAGGTGTCAGCGTGGCTTGGTTGGTAGCACATCTGCCTCTGGACCAGAAGGTCGTGGGTTCTCGTCCCACACTGGGATTGGACTTGCACCTAAAAATCGCTGGCATCCGAGTGCAGTGTTGGGGGGAGCTGTACTGCTGGGGTGTGCCGTTCTTCGGATGAGACGTTAAACCGAGGTCCCTTCTGCCCATCCTGGTGTTGTCCTAGTGGGTGCCCAGGTGGAAGTAAAAGAACCCAGGGCACTGTTCGCAAAGAGCAGGGAACATTCCCCGTGTCCTGGCCAACATTCCCCTTCCTATAAACCAGTTCATGCAATTATTCAGGCTGTGTGTGGGCGATGATGTGCGATATGGCTGCCACCACACATTCAGTCACTTCACTACCAGTCTAGCATTGCTTGTAAAGCGCTTTGGGATACTGTGTGTGAAAAGCACTATATAAATGCTGATTATTATTCTTCTTATACAGTTATTATTGAAGACATTAACAGGTACGAGAAGTAATACATTACATAGAATGGATATTACACACAAGTTACTCAGAGTGCAGGGGTACAGAGTGCAGGGGTGAAGTAACATATACAGTAGAGAGAATAGCGATGAATATATTCAATGTAACACCAGTTATACATCAGGGTCCTAAGGCAGAGGTAAAAGGCAAGGGTGAAAGGGGGATTCAGGAAATAGTAAGTTCATCAGTTTGATCTGATAAAGTGGGAGGGATGTAGCAAGGGGTCAAGGTAATTAGGAGCAAGCACACTGGGAGCACTGGAGCTGGAATTTTTTTTTTTTTTTTTCATTTACAGTTTTTACTCCCCGCGCACCAGGGCCAGGAACTCTGCCCCAAGCTGCCCGCCCATGAGCCTCACCACTGCCAACCAACCCCGAGAACCCCCACGGCTTGCCTACCATGGTGGGGCCATGAAGGGAGCTTCCCCCCTCCCCAGAGCACAATCCAAATCTGGGGAGGCAGCAGCGGCGGGCGAACAGGATGGGGGCAAGGCTTCCTGAAGCCCCTGGCCTCCATTTTCCATTTTTCTGGTGACCCCCCTGACACATGACCGCATGCGTGTGGGGGTACGTGCACGCCATGATTGTCGGTTACTTGCCCTCCCAGCCTGCGCCACCCCCCAGCCCTCACCAAAGGGCAACTGACAGGCTGGACGACAATCCCTCCCTCCCCGAGAGAGGAGAGCAGTCCTCTGGATGCTCAGTCTTCTCTCGCCCCTGCCAACCCCCGAAGGCCTGGGCTCATTCCTGAACCTGGGTCGCTGGTGTGGCTCAAAGTGTGGTGTCCAGCGCCTCAGCCTCCAGTACCACGGGGTCGGCACTGGAGCTGGTATTTGTGGAGTTGACTTCTGAAGAAGTTAGGGAGTTGGCACTGGTGCAAGTCAACTGGGATGCTGTTCCAGAGTTTGGGGGCTATGGTAGAGAAGGCGATTTCACCGTACTTAGACCTTGATCTAAGGATGGACAACTGAACATAGCCTGAGACTCTGAGGGAGTAATGGTTTTTACAAGGAACGAGGTGGGAAACTAGGAAATGAGGCAATTGGTTCAGAAGAGTTCTGTGGATAATTCTTTCCAGGGAAAGATCCATGAAGGCTGAAGGGGAAGGCCAACCTAATTTACTGTAGAGTATCCAGTGGTGGGTGAGGTGACTGCATGCAAGGGCAAAATGACAGACATTATTTGTACCTCACTTCCCATTTGTGCATCAGGGTGCTGGAAGTGAGTGAAAGACTGGCATGCTGTAGATTAGCCTAAGAAGGAGTAAGCTATGTGCAACAGTTTTGCACGCGGACAAGAAGAGGTTAGGGCTGGCTCGGTATGCTATACCAGGGCTAGAGTTTACTGCCTTACAGACACTTGATAGGCGAAGGGAGAATTCCAAGGAGGAATCGAGCGTGACACCTAAATACTTAAAAGACGTGATGGTATCCAGGGGGGAGCTGTTGTCACAAAGTGCTGTTAATTGGGTGTTGGTATTTTTTTAGCCGATGAGGTGTTCCGAAGGCATCGCTTGGGACTTAGCATGGTTCATTAGAAGTTTATTGTCTTTAAGCTAGGATTGGATGGCCTTGAGGTCAGAGGTTAGGGCTCTATTGACATCAGTTACTTCTGTAGCATTGCTGAAGAGCACTAGGTCGTCAGCGCATATAGGGTGGGACTGGTCGTTATCACCATCAGCTTATCATAGTCCCACCAAAATGACACTAGACAGCATTAGAGACCTGCAGATCACCAGGGGAAGTAAGGGAGCAACCAGGGGAGACCAGCCAGACCAAGAGGATGGTCCCCTGAAGTAACAGGTGCATCACCAAGAAGTGTAGTTCTGAACCAGACATGGTCAACAGGAACCAGAAAAACCAACCCCTGTCTGAGTCCGGGGGGAGATACTCTGAGACTACACAAACTACCAGATAGGCTAATGAAAGTAGACTGCAATAACAAAAAAAAGTCCTTAAAGAGGAGGATGAAGTGTGGGGAAAAATATGGCCGCATGGAGGAGATCCTCCTGAAGATCTACTGTTACTGGCAGCTAACAAACCTATCTTTAAGGGTTTCTCCTCAATGGAACCATAATGCTGTGAAGCTCGCCAGGGTTTAACCCAATTCTGCAGCATGCTGCAACAGAGTTACTGCAGTAAACAATGTAATTTCAATCTGAATTAGACCCTGTTGTCATACAGGAAACTGTGACACTGCCAGTATGAATCACAGTGTCACAGTTTCCTTCATGACAAAAAGGGACTAATTCCCATCGAAGCTACATTGTTTACTGCAGTAACTCTGCTGCAGCATTGTGCAGAACTGGGTTTAATCCTGGTGAGCTTTACTGTACTTTGGATGATTCCCAAAGCAGTACAGAGCTCCATCATGGTTGACTGGAAAATCGGAGAACCACATCCCTCACATAATGGCAAAACCATATTCAGCCCTTGTTGGCAAGGAAGAAGAGGCCATAGGGCACACCGCAAATACAGTCCTACTCCAGGCAGCAGCATTACAGAAAGTGGACTTGAGATGAACCTCTGATGTAACCAGTATCCTGTCATATGGGCGACTGAAATTGAGCGGCTCAATGTCAGCGCCTGTTATATGAGCTACCCTGAAAGGGTAGCAAGGGAAGCAGAGCGAGAGTATAGGGTAGTGAGGGAAGAAGAGCGACAATATGGGACGGCGACCGGAAGGGGAAGGATAAGGAAGAAAGTATGTGGGCGGTAGTACAGTGTGGTGTAGCCAAGCTTGCCATGTGGTGTGATGGTGAGGGTGGCTGGCTACAGTGCCATAGGTTCGGGGCTGGGGAAAGGAACTTTTTTGTATTTCACTGGCGGGAGTTTTTTTTTAACGATGTCTCCCCCTCCCGACTTGTGCACCCCCTGGAGTTGATAATCAAAAATAAGGGGTGCGGGGGTCGAATCCCCCTGCGAGGGAGGGACGAGCCTCCCCGTGACAAATATAATTATTGGTTTTCGCCCATGTTGTTGTCTTTGTCGCTGGGAGTGTACATCACTGTTTTTATTTTTAGCGATGTACACTTGCTGTAATGGCGATCGCCATTATGACATGGAACTGACGTAACCACATCCCTGGTGGTTTACCCAGGTACAGTAACAAAAAAATCTGGTCAAACTGCTGGCAGCAGACTGGAGACAGGAGAAAATTGCTCGGGGAGACACTGTGTAGATACTGGCATACCCAGTTGGCCTAGGGCAGCTGGGACAAACAGTTGAGGGGACTGTCCAGAGTTGGTGGGATACAAAAAAATAGAGGTCTCAGCACCAAAAACCTGTAGCTCCAATACTCTGTGGGCGAAGCCACTGTAAACAAGGGTTTCCAAAACAAGAATTTAAAGCTGCTGAAAAACAGCTGATGCAGAGGGATTCCAGAGTAGGGCGAATAACCAGAGGTAACCCTCGGACTAGGACAAACATATGGATTTTTATTAGCATGTAGGAGAACTACAACCCACATCCTGCCGTAACACGGGTAAAACATTGACATTAATCCATACCTCTTAACTGCTATGAATTTTGCATAGTGCTATGATTTTTACCCTCAAATTTACCCTTGTTCCACAAAGGTTTACTGACGTTCTGAATAATGTTAGAGATAATTTTGGACACAAACTATAAAATCGTTGAAGTAACATACTATAAACATTCCTTAACACTGGGTATATTGGGTCCACTATTTGTAGACATTTTATTTTTTAAAATAAGAAAGTGTCACACATTCTCCCCAATTACTATGCATTTTGAAGGCCAGTGCTATTATTTTTAATGCTGAGAGATTGAGAGGTATGCATTAATCTGTCACCAATGAATAGTGAAGGCCTGTCTTGGACAGAAAACACAGGTCACCCAGAATATGCTGAGCTGGGTCCAGCGTATGGGTTAATTAGTAACAAAGATTCTGACATAACATTACAACAACCAGATATATAGAAGTGGTGTATTAGTTGGTGGGTTTGTCAGCTGCCCAGAGGACAGCTGAATCCAAGCATGCCCCAGGAGGTTGACAGGCCTGGATGTCAACCCTGGTCATTGTCCAAGGGGAGATGTCCTCGATAGATGGCAGAAGAAACCGAGTCTTACAGTGTGGATTCCCAGAGCAGAAATTACCAGTCATATCTGAACCAGCAAAGGGATATCAGGAAAAATGGGGCTGGATCTAGCGCAAGTCTGACTAGAACCCTCTGAATCAGAGAGATGGGAGAAAAAAATGGAAAGAAGCATCTGGCTGTTATGCATTTGGTGGTGATCGAAAAGGAAAAAACAACACCTTGTCCACTCCACCTAATATTATTAGTATTGTTTCTGGAGAACGGAACCAGGCTAGACCCCAGGTGGGCACCCCACTCTAGTAGTGAAATAACCAAAGCTGCTTCTGCAGGAAGGGGACTCCTTCCTGGAAGTGCGCATTGACCTGCCACTAGCACAGGAAATTGAGCAAAAGTGTATAAACAGCAAGCAGATGGATCACAGGTGAGAGCCTGAGACCACAGTGCCATCAGCATCTGCCGAGGAATACTGAATTGCAGGTTAGAATATGATTGGTTATTGGTAGTTTGTTGACCTATGTTTATGTGCCAATACTGCCCTGTCTGAAATCAAAGTGCCAGATAAAGTTCACTCGTGCTGAAATAATCGAAATAGAAAGTAAAACATTGCATGGACAGCTTAGAGAATTTAGCACAGAAAAAGAGTAGAACAGCATAGCCAGAGCAGAGCACTGAATCTCCAGGGCTTCGAGTCCCAGACATGGTCCTTCTTCAGGGGGCAGGTCCCCAAACTCACAAATAGCCACTTTTATACATGCATGTTAAAAGGCACATGAATCAATTTAAAATTCAAAAATTACTTTGACAAGTTTTCAGTGTGTTGTTTCTCATTGGCACCCACCACATCCTTTAAGTGCATGGTTGTAAGTTTTTTCTTGCATCTTTTTTTATTTGGCAGCCATTTTTTCTTTAAGCAACAATGCACAACAGGGTGTGTGTTGTGCTGGGATAACGTCACGCGTGGGGTGGTTGGGCACGAGACTGCAGGCCAAGTGCGTCCAACAACCCCAGAAATGACATTATCCCTGCACAACACACACCCTGGAGTGCATTATTACTGTTATACAATGGCTCATTTGTAAAATGAATCAAAACAATAATGAAAAAGTACTTTTAAAGTAGGTGTTTTTTTGTCATTTTTAGGGCTGTGGGCGGAGCCTACAGGCGTTTTGGGATCGCTTAGTAGCTTTAAAAATGGCCGATCGTGGAACCTTCTGTTGGACTTTTGGAAGTATCCTTCCGAAAGTCCAACGGAGCTTAAAACCCTCCGCCACGATCTGCTGCTACGGAATAATAGCCGCACTGTTTTGGCTGTTACTTCTGCATTCCATGGCATGAACTGCACATCTTGTGACTTGCATGCATGCACAGTTCTGCTAGGCGCCGTCGTGTTGTGAATGGCAAAATGCCATTCACACTAACTAACTGCATATGGGAGTGCTGCATAGCGAGTTAGTGTCCACTGCCACCAACTCCGTGGCATTCTATGCCCCCCCCAACTAATGTGGCATAGTGGGAGCCCACCCCAGTGTGCCCAAATAAAAATCATTTTACCCTTCCCCACCAGCTCCATGGCATTCTGTGCCTCCGCAACTTATGTGGCACACTGGGAGCCCACCTCAGTGTGCCCAAAGAATAATCTTTTTACCTGCTGACATTGGGGGGCCCAGTGTCTGTGTCAGCATTATGTGGAACCCCCCAAACACCACTCATGTGGCACAGTGGGAGCCCACTCCAGTGTGTCTGTTTCTTTCTTCCCCTGCCGACATTGAGGTGCCCAAGTCCCGTGTCGGCATCATGTACAGGGTTTTAAATAATTGATTAGCAGTTTTTTTCTTGGGACAATGCTAACTGTACAGAAAGTATTTATATAGGTTTTCTATAAGTGTTGTGTTTGTTAAACACAGTGAGGGAAGTACTATGCATTTTCACAATGTTTTAGCACTTTTATGAGCAAAACGCTAATCAATTTTTGGAGTTAAATAAATCCCTGATGTACAACCCCCATTCATGTGACACACTTGGAGCCAACCCCAGTATGCCCAGATGTTTTTTTTTTCTGTAAAAAAATAAAAAAAAGGGTTCCTCATCGTTGTATTTTGTTTTCCCCTGTAAAAAAGAAAATGGTCCCTCGTCGTCACTGCAGTCCCCTCCCGACCTCCCACTGAGCACCCACCTCCTCACAACTCACCCTTACCCCATACTTACCTCCAGAGGTTGGCACTGTCTTCTTCACTGGACTGGGACATGTCTACACTCTTCAGAGCCGAACCGCGAACTGAAGAATCAAAGGTAAGCATGCTATATTGCTGTTCAGTGGAATTTTCAACTTATGCTGACAAACCAGCCATTTTTGGAATTCTTGACCCAAATTTTCAACATGGGGTTCTTGGGACCCCACCTCATGGAAACTGTCACTGTCATTTTGTTATCAGTCCAGAAAGGTGATTTTGCGGTTGCTGCACGGAATCGCTTTTCAGAACCAATTCACGAAATGACAGTGCCACTGTTCATGAGGTGGGGTCCCAAAAGTCCATGTTGCAAATTTGGTGAAAAAATTCAAAAAAATGATTATGCTACGCAGTTTCTATGCACGCTCCCAACTTCACCAATTTTTAATATTCTCACTCACATTTTCAACATTGCCATTTTTGCACACCTCCTTCAAAACAGTGCAGCTGTCATTTTCCACATCCTGCCCAAAACGTTTTTTCACACCTGTGGCACAGAATAGTGCGTTCTCATTACAAAATCACCTTTCAGGACAAGTGACCAAAATGACACTGGCACTCTTCATGAGGAGGGGTCCCAAAAAGGCCATGTTAAAAATCTGGTGCAACACCTCCAAAAAATGGCCAAGTTACACCCGGGAATTGAATAATTTCTACGCACGTGTAACCTTGGCTACTGGTAGCTTTTCACAGCCCTGTCGGCTCTGTCTAGAATATGTTTGAATAGATAGGGTTACTTTATGAAAAAGTAGTGCTGATTCAACCAGCAGGTGGCGCTGTTTATTGGTAAGTAGCTGTGCAGTCCCCATAGCAACCTTTGTGAATGGTGCTACTCTTTGTGCCTATTGCCTCTGTAATTATGTTGTCTTTTGTCATGGTTTTACATTATGTTTTCCTGTTTGTCTTTCCATGACTCAGTTTTCATTGTGGTTCTGCCTGAGAATCTGGATTGCTGTGCCCCCCCGCCCCCAAATCTTACTATGTGCCACCTGGTAACATAGAAATATAGAAACATAGACTTCGACGGCAGATAAGGACCGCTTGGCCCACCTAGTCTGCCCATTTCCCTACCCAGAGGATAAGCTGCAGATCCTATTTAACCAACAGCCTATTTCTTCCTACCCCCACAAAAATTGCCTTATGTCTGTCCCATGCATTCTTGAATTCTCCCACAGTTTTAGACCCCACAACCTCCTCAGGAAGGCTGTTCCATGCTTCCACCACCCTTTCTGTGAAAAAATACTTCCTCACATTGCCTCTGAGCCATCCCCCCTCTGTCTTCAGATTGTGTCCCCTTGTTCTTGCACATCTCTTTTTCTGAAAAATGCTACCCTCTTGGACTTTGTTGATTCCACTGAGGTACTTAAACGTTTCTATCATGTCCCCATTCTCCCTCCTTTCCTCAAGAGTATACATATTAAGCTCCTTTAGTCTGTCCTCATATGGCTTCTCTTGCAGACCCTGCACCATTTTAGTTGCCCTCCTCTAAACTGCCTCCATCCTGTCTATGTCCTTGCGGAGATGGGGTCTCCAGAACTGGACGCAGTACTCCAGATGGGGTTTCACCAACTGTCTGTACAGGGGGATAACAACTTCCTGTTTTCTGCTGGTGATACCTCTCCCTATACATCCCAGTATCCCTCCAGCCCTCCCTACCGCCTTCTCACATTGCTTTCCAACCTTAAGGTCATCTGATATAATTACCCCCAGGTCCCTTTCCATTTTGGTTGTTGTTACTACCTCCCCATTGTGTAATCTTCCCCTGGGTTTTGTTTCCCAGGTGCATTACTTTGCACTTCTTTGCATTGAATCCAAGCTGCCATACTTCTGACCATTCCTCCAACCTTGCCAAGTCCCTTCTCATCCTTTCCATGCCTCCTTGTGTATCAACTCTGTTGCAGATCTTTGTGTCATCTGCAAAGAGACATACTTTTCCTTCCAGCCCCTCTGCAATGTCACTTATAAAGACATTAAAAAAGGACTGGGCCCAGTACTGAACCCTGCGGTACCCCACTAGTAACCCCTCTTTCTTTGGAGTGAACTCCATTTACAATTACCTTCTGTGTCCTTTTGTTCAGCCAGTGTTTAACCCAGGCTACAACCCTGGGACCCACTCCCAGGCTGGTTAATTTGACTACTAATCTTTTGTGTTGTACTGCTGTTGTTTGGATGTCTGTGAAGAGAGTATGGTAGATGGAGGTAGGGAGGATGTTTCTATACGTTTTTGTGGTCCACTGTAAAAAAAAAAAAAAAAGAAAAAAGAAAAAGAAAGTGAGTTGAATAGTGAGTGAGTGAGCGTTACAGCCACTCGGCGACGGTTAAGAGTCGCTTGCTTGCTCTTTCACTGAGTGCGTGCTCTGTCCGTGAACAGACCCAATGGTAATCATGAGTATTTACTAAAATGCTTTTTTATAAATAGGAGAAAGATACTTTGGGGGATGTATAAGGCTGTTGGTTTTGGTTTTTGCTGGTTTCTGAGTTTTCTGTTATGACAAAGGAGTCAGGGACACAATGTGGGTGGGGAGATGGAATGAGATGAAGTGAGTTGTCAAGCAGGGAGCAGTGAAGCAGGCTGCGTGCGGTGATTTAGTTGCTTGATGCGGTCTTCTGTGCGATGGGACTAGACCCATGATGTCGTACTGGGATAACATCATGGGTCCAGTCCAGACTGACCAGTCAGAGGTCAGCATTCTTTCTTGCCATTGTATAATTTGTCATTGTTTGACAGGCATACAGTATTTTCTCCCTATGTACTAAAGTATGCCAAACTGAAATATACTTTTCTAGGGACGTGGATATGATGTGCTATCCACGCTATCTGGCAGTTTGCTTTCCCTTTAAGATTGGCGAAAACATCTTCAAGGTGACTGCTCCCACTCACCCGGGTGGTAACTGCCTTGGCTTTGCCCCATGACGCCAGATCTTCCGTTCCGCTGAAAGAAGCAGGTTCCCTCCTTATCGCTTTGTTGTACTGAGTAGGCCCTTTTGCTCTAAATCTCCGGATTTACTTCCAACCTTCAAAAACCTTTGTCTTCAGGCTTGATCTTTGATTGCAACCATGATGAGCGACAACATGTCCGCTCCGGGGTTCTGCCGGTGCCTTTATGGGCAGAAGATGTCCCGATTGTATCCGCACACCACCTGCGTCTACTGTTTAGGCCATGAGCACAATCCTCAGGCCTGTAACATTTGTCGGTCCTTCCACCCCTCCGTTCTCGAGGACCACTACGCCCGCCTCATTCTACACTGACCGGATGAACGGGACCCACTGGTCAAATCTAAAGATGCTCGCTGGTTGGTCTCCGCAGCTGTGGGGTCTGTCAACTGGCTAGTGGAGTTTGAGAAGGTGGCGGCCCAGGCCGCAGCTTACATTTCCTCGGCTTCGACCTTCATTCCGCTTTCACTGGGCAACTCTTTTAAGTGGTCTTTTAAGGAGCTATGCCAGTCCTTCCTGACCTTCAGTCAGGGCCCATCTTCGAGGCACAAGACCAAATCAAAAAAAAAAGAGACCTGAAAATGGTCTCGCTATCGGTCGTGGGATCGGGAACGCTCTCGGTCGAGGGCTTCTGATTCCTGTGCTTCTTATCCGACTTTGGTCAAAGCTTCGGCCCAGGCTTCCGGCTCCACGGTACCCCCATCAGACCAGTTGGCTGAGATGCTGGTGGATGTGCCGGACGAGATTTTTCTCAGGCTGGTCGACCAGTTGTCGACTGAAGAGGCTGACAGTTCTCTTTCCAGGACTCTGGTTTTGACTCAGACCATTGGAGGGATGGATCAGTCTGCTGACCTGCCACTTTTGGTCTCCGACCCTGACCTGGAGGTGCCTTGGCTTTTGCTGGCCCCCCCCCCAGCGGTTGAGGTCGAGGTCTTATTCTCGGGGGTTGACCGGTTCCCGCCGTTGTCAGCACTCCCGCTCTGGATACCATGGGAAGCGACGCCGCTGCTACTCTTCTTCCTCATCCTCATCCGGTGAGGAGAGGCTTTGGCGCAAGTTGCGCCAATGATACGAGGACATCATATGGCAACAGCTGGTGTTCTGCAATATGAAGTCAACTCCAGCTCCTACACCAGCCATCAAATAGCTCTCGCCACAATGGCCGATGCCTTCTCCTCCTCAAGAGCTAATCAAATTGGTCCTAGCTCAGCCAACCCTGGCGCCTCCACTGATTCTTGTGGAGCCGCCACCCAAATAGCCGATATCTGTTGCTCCGACCAAGGACTCTCAACCTGCCATGGGGCTGTCCCATCGGCTGTCAGTCATCGTCACTCCTGCCTGTCCATGGAGGGTCAGTGGGGACACTGGCAGTGGACCCCTCTTCCATTATTCTTCGGAGTCAGAGGGTTCCTCCTTGCACTCCCATCTGGGCAAGGTGGAGTCGGTTGGGGGTCTCTTGATGAACGAAGGCCCTACTTCCTTCAGGGGTCTTAACCTGATCTCGGAGTCTACAGGTAGGAAGATGGAGCTCATCCAGAAATGGTCTCAATACCCCTTGACTGAGATCCTTGACCGGGGAGATACTCCCAAGGAGGCCTTCCCGGTGGCAGAGGCCATTCTTGGCCCTGCCCTGGAGCTTTGGCAGCACCCCGCTTCCTGCCCAGCACTGTCTGCCCGGATGGACTGCAGGTATGTGGTCTCTACCAGTTCCCTGTTGGGATTCACAGAACACCCTTTGGCTGAGGGGCTGGTGGCCGATTCTGTGTTCAGGCACTCTGGTAACACAGGATGTTGACAAGCCACCCAACAAAGAGTCCAAGAAGTTAAACCATGCGGCTAAGAAAGTCTGCGCTGCCTCTTCACTTGGCCTTCGCCAGGCGAGCTCGGCCCTCCTTATGGCCTACTTTTCCCATGCCCTGTTGAGCACCCTGGATGAGGTTCTCCCTCATCTGCCGGCTGACCTCCAGACCATGGTCAAACAGGTCTGGGACCAGGGCCAGGCTGTAGCAAAGCAACAGCTCCAGACAGCCATGGACATTGGGGACTCCTGTGCCTGCTCCTGGTGGTCGCAGTGGTCATGTGCCGCAAGGCTTGACTGAGGATCTCAATCTTCATGGCTGACACCCAGCACAAGCTGGCAGATATCCCTTTCCTGGGCACTGACTTGTTTGGGCCTAGGGTCGAGGGACACCTCACCTGCATTGAGAAGTCCAGTGCCACCTTGGACTCCGTGACATCTGCCCATAAGGACCCCAAGGGCTCTAAGCAGCCGAAAAAGAAGCCCTTTTGGTCCACCTCCACTCCTGTGGCCAAACCAGCCCAGCCTCAGGCTGGACAGCAGGCCCAGGCCTGCTGACCTTGACCGAAGCCTGTGCCCTCCATCGTCTGCAAACCTGTGGGGAGAGAGACCCCAGTGGCTCCTCAACTGGGCCCTCCTCTTCCTCCAAGCCTGCCCAGTGACAGGATGAGGGGCGAGTAACTGTTTTATGAGCCATAAAATACACAGGACATGCAGTTAAAAATTAGATGCTTTGGTTAAGGTGTATCCCTACTTTTTGGAGATCCCACTAAATTGTCATAAAACAGTTACTTACTTTTCCTGTGTTTAGGCTGTACTTTAATTTAGCTCTCAGTTGCTATTTCCACTATTTTTGCAGTGAGGCTTAATAAATATAGACTTAGTAAATTAAAAGTAATGACATGCTTGAATATAATGGATTAATTTTTCCCTTTGTAATTTTAATAAATGTATAAGATTTTTGTTATTATTTAATGGTGCTTGTTATAAATAGGGTCACATGGTATATAATGTCATAGCTTTTTTGTGTTTAAAACTGCAGTATGATCTCTGTAATGGTTAATGCCCCCTTGAAGACAAGTAGCCGAGGCACTAGGGGCATTCATGCTGTTGAAAATAAATCAGTTAGTTGGAGCTAATGGTCTCTGTGGTTTTTTGGAATGCTTACTGCTGGAATTATTGACTTGTTTTACAGCCTGGACGTGAACTCCTTGTCTCATCTGAACCCTGGTTGAAGCCATGTCTTTTCAGTCTCTCCTTAGGACATGGGTTCTGACCTGCATCTTCAGACCTCTGATGTAGACACAGTGGGGGCTTTTACGTCTTGAGTTCCCCATGTTCAAGAACATTATGCTCTCTGCCTACCCTCCTTGACATCTTGTCGCAGGTGGTGTGCGGAAAAGGCTAACTCTGATTCCTTCGATGCCCCTCCCAGGGAGGGACACTTTTTAGCTCACAACCCTTTGCAGATACTATGGTTGTCAGAGCAGAAAATGACGAGACTGTTCTCCCTCAGAGGTCCATAGCTCTACCTATCAATAGGGAATCTTGTAAGATTGTCACCTTGGGGAAACAAGTAGTCACTGCCGCAAAAGCTCTGTGGAGGCCTACATCTCTGCCTCCAGGACAGCTACTGCTGGGATCTGTGTCAGGCTACTCTCCTGACTTAGAACATCAGGATTTTCTAATGATTCTCAAGTAGCTGCCTTCAAAACAGCCGGACCAGCTCCTTCCACCCCTCAAAGGGGCTGGAACTGTCGTCAGTTTTGCAACCAGCAGTCCTTTGAGGTAGGGACCAAGGGGCCTTAACGAAGTTCAACCCCAGCAGTCGCGAAGAAGACACAGCTCAAGGCACAGGACTGGAAAGCACCAAGTGCCACTTTCTGAGACATTAGTCCGAGTTCCATGTCAACTGCCTGAGGTTAAACTTCACCCTGCGATGAGAGGTTGTCTGACTCACTTTCAGCCTATGGCAGTCTATAACAATAGACAAGTGGGTCTTCTGGATTTTCTTGAAGGGGTACTCCCTCAACCTATCGGAGACTCCCCCGACTGTCCCCTCAAGCAGCAGCACAGTCTCCCCAATTCACAGTCAGACCTTCTCACGTCAGAGATTCTGGGCCTTCTTCGTAGTCTTCTGGTCCCTAAGAGAACAGGCGGCATGCATCCTATTCTCAACCTCAGAAACAGATTTGGTCTTTGCTTAGGGCAGGATGCTCTCAGTATGGACTCTCCTGCCACCTCTCCAGTGGCACAACTAGTTTGCATCCCTGGACATATAGGATGCTTCCATGAAGGTTCTGCCAACCCTGCAAAAGTCACAGCTTCAAACCTCTCAGCTTCTCTTCATAGGGGCCCCCCCCCCCGGCTGCCTCCTAGCGAGGGCCTTCCTCCCAGGGGTCAGGGGGACCAACTTTGTATGGGTGGCTCTTTTCTTCATAGAGAGTACCTTGTACAAGCCCAATCCATGTAGCAGATGCTGGGCCTTGGGGCTTCTGTCATTTTCATAGGTGCCTATGGCCGGTTCCACATAAGGACCTCACAGTGGATGCTCAGCACCTGGTGGCCTCCGATCACGCACCCACAGTCCTTCCACATAAAGGTGACAGAACCCCTGACAAGATCACTTGCATGGTGGCCATAGGAAGACAGGCTTCTACAAGGTCTACCCTTTATCCCACTGGCATCTCAGATCACCATCACCACGGATGCATCTCTGATCAGTGGGGGGAGCTCACTGTTAAGACCTCTGCACTCAGAGTGTGGAGCCAGGAGGCGTCTCATCTTCACATAAATGTCTTAGAGATGAGAGCTGTCCTATACACTTCAGAGCCCTGAAGGATGTCCTCTACCACAAGGTATTCTCTTTCAGATGGACAATAAGGCTGTGATGTATTACATCAACAAGCAGGGTGGAGTGCCCTTCTACCCTCTGTGCAGGGAGGCCATGAAGGGGTGGGAGTGATGTCTCGAGCACGATACCCTAATTCAGGCAGTCTGCCTGCCAGGAATTCAGAACAACCTAGCGGATCACATCAGCAGGCCAGAACTAGGTTCCCATGAATGGTCGCTCGCTCCAGCAGCGTGCAATCACTATTCGACGAGTGGGACAGTCCAGACCCGGACCTTTTTTGCATCCCCACTCAATGCAAAACTGCCTCTGTTCTGCTCCAGAAATCAAGAACCTGATGTTTTCTGTCAGAATGCATTCAGACTATGGTGGACAAGATGCTTTCTGTATGCATTTCCTCCTCTTCCTTTAGTTCAGAGGGTGCTGCTCAAGCTGAAGGCACAGGGGGGACAGGATGATCCTCATTGCCCTGCACTGGCCTCGTCAGACATGGTTTCCACTAATCAACAGGTTGTCAGAAGTCCCTCCGAGGAAGCTTCCCCTTCAAATGGACCTCCTGACACAGGAACCTCTGATGCATCCCAACCTGTACTCCCTTCATCTCCATGCCTGGCTCCTGAGGAGATAGAAGTAGATAGGTCTGCGGTTTCTCAAAGAATCTCTGAAATCCTCTTAATGTAAGCCTTCCACTAGGAAACTTGCACGGCTAACTGGAAGTGATTTTCCATTTCGTGTGCAAAAAAAAAGTCCACGCTGGACACATTTTGTTGCCCACTGAATAAAGTGTTGGAGTACCTCTTAGACCTGTCAAATCCAGGACTGCAATACTTGACAGTGAAGGTACACCTCTGCATGATTTCCACCTACCATGAACCAGTACAGAACATGTTGCTGGCTCAGTTACCGCCAGTAAAGAGATTCCTCAAGGGTATCCTACACACTAGACCCTCGGTCAGGAAACCGGTGGCCACGTGGGATATTAACCTGATGCTAGATATGCTCACTCGTAAACCTTTGAGCCTCTAGCCTCTTGTGACTTGAAGTTTCTGACCTGGAAGACTGCCTTCTTAGTGGCCGATACTTCCGTTCATAGAGTTTCTGACATTCATGCCTCAATCACAGACCCTCCATATACTGTCTGGACAAGGTGGTACTTCGTAATCACCATAAATTCCTGCCCAAGGTAGTTCAGAATTTTACCTTAACCAACCCCTGGTTCTTCCTACTTGTTTTGCCACTTCCAGAATGAAGGGCACGCACCCTTCACTCTCTGGATGTCAAGAAGGTTCTATGATTCAAACAACAAACAACATGAAGTCTTGCTGTATTCTGACAATTGCAGTGATTCCCAACCTTTGAACTGCCCCGGAGAGCAAATAATTAACTTTCTATGCAGGGCATAGAATGCTGAGCTCGAGCTCGGTTGAAGTCTCTGTCTGGAGTGGTTCAAACCTAAACTGTCAGATTCTTTACTCCGCCTCACTGAATGGTCGCTCCGGAGATTTCTCCTTCAGCTCGGTTCGAAAGTCGGTTAAAGTTTCAGTTTTCGTCGGTTTTTAAACCGAGAAAGTATCCACATAGTCGGTTCAGTCTCTGTCTGTGGTGCCATGAGTACTAGATAGGAATTGTTCTGTTTTTCTGTGTGGAATTTGTAAAAGTGCGGCTCAGTTCGGCTGAACTGGACATTTGTTAGTGAAATTTGTTTGTTTACTTAGTGTGTGGTTACCGGTTCTTATTGGTTCTAAAAAACAGTGTTTTGAAACGTTTTTTTCCAATACCTGTGACACGGTTAGGAACCGATAAGGGAGTCTTGCCTGGCAGTTGCCGAAAAAAGGGTCAATTTGGTTAGGTTGGCCATGTCTGAGAAACCAAAGAAAAAAAACAGGCCCACTGGGTTTCAACACTGCAGTGAGTGTGGGGGGGTCTCTGCAAAGGCCGATCCTCACACCACCTGTGTTTATTGTCTGGGGTTTGACCACCTCGATTCAGACTGCCAAATATGTAAAAACTTTCCCAAACCTACCCTTGAGAAGAGATTAGGTAGACTGAGGGAAAAGGAGGCCGAGAAGTCTGCTGACCCGGATGGCCAGCCCGGTTCGGTTTCGACCAAACCAGAAGGAGTGTCCTCTGACCAGGGCGATACTTCTTCGGGCAAAAGGAAAGCCAATTTCGAGGATCAGTTCCAACAAAAACAAAACGCAAAGATAAATCGACCGGTTCGGATCCAGAGGTTCATGTTCGACACGCGAAGAGATAGCCAAAGCGTTCAGATTGTGGAATCGCTCCGTCCGTTCCGACCGATCCAGCTCCTTCTGGCAGGGGTTCAGTTCGGTTGGTTCCCCCGGTTCAAGAGTATACCCTTGAAGATTTTTATGAACCGGAATTTGAAGAGGAAGGGGAATTTGAGGATGATGATGTAAGTGAAGGTCTGGATGTGCCTGTGGAACCGGACATCTCCCCAGACAGACCTTAGGGTGTTTCCCCTCCTAGGCTTTCTGAGTCCCCTTCTCACTTTATGTTTTACAGAAAGGTGGCTGAAACCCTTCAGCTTCCTATGGAGGAGGCTGTGGAAGATCAAGAGGAGCCTGATTATGTAGAGATGATGGACATCCCAGAGTCCAGGAGACTGTCTGTTCCCCTCCATAAATCTTTTGGGAAACAGACACAAAAAATCTTAGTCTCCTAACACTATACCTCCTGTGGATAGAAGAATGGACAAGAGGTATACACTTTCAGGCTCAGACACGGAGTTCATATATCAGCAATGCAGCCGTGTTGAGGTAGTGCAGGCTGCTGCCTGTGACAAGGCAAATATTCCCTTGGCTTCACACCCTCCTGACAAGGACTCCAGGATGATTGATGCCATGGCAAAGAAGCAGTACATGGCATCTTCTTTGGGACTCAGGCAGGTGAATTACATGGCCTGTACAGCCAGGTACCAGAAGTCCAGGTGGGACACTGTACTGGCACTGGCTAAACAGGTCTCCCCCCCCAGCTAGCCAAGGAGCTGGAGGCGGTGGCTGCAGATGGGATTGAGGCATCTAAGGTTCGGTTTCATGCTGCTGTGGACTCTTAATGATGTGTCATCAAGAGTCATGGCTACATCTGTGGCTCTTCGGAGGATGGCTTGGCTCAGATGTACTAGCCTCTCGCAGGACACCGAGGCTAAGGCCATGGATTTTCCTATAGTGGGTTATTCTCTGTTTGGGGAGCAGACAGAGAATTATATGAAGAAAATGGATGAGTACAGGACCACTTACAGGAGTGCTCAGGCCAAAGAAAGGCAGGCAACTCCTCAAGGGCAGCAGTCTAGGGGCAGGGGCAGGCCTTTTCAAAGGCCTTTTTACCAAGCACAGGCCTTTTCTTCCTTTTCTCAGAGGGGGTTCTTCAGAGGGAGAGGCAGAAGGGGGATGAGCAGGGCTGCATCCACTCCTCAGCCTAAAGCCCCTGCCAAGCAGACACCCTGATGGGCCTGCCCGGGTCGACTGTCCTATTCCAGTAGGGGGGCAGGCTGGCTTACTTTGTCCAGGACTGGATGTCTATTACATCAGACAAGTGGGTACTGGAAGTAGTAAGCCAGGGACTGGTTCTCAGCTTCAAAATTCCAAAGATGAGAGCCAGATCTTTTCCAGCTGCAAATCTCTGGAAACCCTTGCCCTAGAGGCAGAGGTTTCTTCTCTCTAGCTTTAAGAGCTATAGAGAGTACCTACCCTACACTGGGGAAAGGGCTGTACTCAGGTACTTCCTGACCCCCAGAAAGACAGGGAGTGGCAACTCATCCTAGACCTAAGATATCTAAACAAACATCTTTTAAAACCAAAGTTTAAGATGATAACTCTGGGAATAATCCTTCCCTCTCTAAGGCCAGGGGACTGGCTAGCCTTCCTGGACCTCAAAGATGCCTACTTTCACATTCCCATCAGGTGCTCCCACAGAAAGTACCTCAGGTTCGAGTTGCCCTCAGGCCATTATCAGTTCAGAGCAATGCCCTTTGGCCTAACATCAGCCCCAAAGGTCTTCACAAAGTGCCTGGCAGTAGTAGTTGCCTTTCTAAGAAGGCAAAAGATTTCCATTTTTCCATATCTGGTCAATTGCTAATAGTGGGTCAGTCCCCAGACCAAGTCAAGTCTCACCTGCAAGTGACCCAGCAAGTGCTCACTTCTGTAGGATTTCTTCTCAACCCTCCCAAGACAGTTCTCGAACCAGTCCAGCTTCTTACCTTTATAGGGGCAGAACTGGACACACACAAAGCAAGAGCCTTTCTTCCTCTAGAAAGGGCAAGGGTTCTTATGGAACTAGCTTCTACCTTCAGCCTTCGGGTATCTCGACCAGCAAGGCATTTCCTCCAGCCCTTGGGCCACATAGCAGCTTCAACAGCAGTGGTCCAAGGGGCAAGATTCCAGATGAGGGATATTCAGTTCCACCTGAGAGCTTTCTGGTCTCAGAGGAAGGATTCCCTTACAAAATTGATCCCAGTGACTCTGACCTTGATCCAAGCCCTCCAGTGGTGGCAGGATCAGGACAATTTAAGACAAGGTGTTCTTTTTGTTGCTCAGCCTTGTTCAGTGGTCCTTACCACGGATGCTTCTCTCCTGGGCTGGGGAGCCCATCTGGGGTCCCTTACTGCCCAGGGGCTGTGTTCCCCCCAGGAATCCCTTCTCCACATCAATCTTCTAGAGCTCAGAGCAGTTTTTCTGGCTCTAAACGCATTCTCACAGTCAGTACAGAACAAGGTGGTTCAAGTCAGAACAGACAACACCACCACCATGTGGTACATCAGCAAGCAGGGAGGCACTCAGTCCACGGCCTTGTGCACAGAAGCCATGAAGTTGCGGTCCCTGGCTTATTCCCTGCAACCCTCTCTTGTAGCAGTTCACCTTCCAGGCAAGGACAATGTGCTAACAGATGCACTGAGCAGGATTTCTCAGGGCCATCACGAATGGTCCCTGGACCCTCAGGTGTTGAAAGTGATTTTTTCAAGGTGGGGCACTCCAGAGATAGATCTCTTTGCAGCCCCAGACAATCACCAACTCCCTCTCCTTTGTTGCAGACCTCCAGTCTTGGGCTCAGTCCCTCTGGACGCCCTGATCCTGAATTGAGAAGGGAAGTTTCTGTATGCCTTTCCCCCCTTCCCACTCCTGTTCAAAGTTTTGGTAAAAATAAGGTCTCAACCTTGCAAGGTGATTCTGATTGCTCCAGATTGGGCCAGACAGCCCTGGTACCCCCTGTTGCTGTCCCTAGCAGTCCATCTTCCCTGTCTCTTCCCAGGAATTACAACCTGTTAACATCCTCTCAGGGAAGGATTTGGTACCCCAATCTTCAGTCTCTCAATCTCAAAGCATGGCTCTTGAAGAGTTAGAGTTTGCAGATCTGCATCTTTCCCAAGGGGTTCTGGGTATCCTCAAGGCTCCTCGAAAGCCCGCAGCCAGAAAGACTTACAACTCCAAATGAAAAAGATTCAGCATTTGGTGTTCTAAGAAGCATGTTTTCTCCAGACGCTGCTGGATTGCCTACGGTTCTGGATTATATGGTCCATCTTAATGGCCTAGGCCTCAGACCAGCTACTCTCAAAGTACACTTGTCAGCTGTTTCTGCGTTTTTGTCAGTGGGGAAGTCTTCCTCACTATCTTCCCATCCTGTATTCTGTAAATTTTTCAAGGGATTGCTTCACACCAGTCCTCCTTTTAGAGACCCTGCCCCTGCCTGGAATTTGAATGTTTGCATTGCTCAACTTATGCAACCCCCCTTTGAGCCTATGTCTTCAGCAGAGCTTAAGTACTTGACTTGGAAAACTGTGTTCCTGGTAGCCATTACCTCTGCCAGGCGTATCAGTGAATTGCAAGCCCTGTCAGTGGAACCTGATTTTATCTCATTTCACAGGGATAAAGTGGTCCTTAGAACCAATAGAAGGTTCTTGCCCAAAGTGGTTTCAGACTTCCATTTAAACTCGTGTATGTCTCTCCCTGTTTTCTTCACTGATCATTCTTCCTCAGGAGAGAGGAGGCTACACAGTTTAGGTGTCAAAAGAGCCCTTAGTTACTACATAGAGTGTACCAAGGGTCACAGGTTTGACTCCCTCCAGTTGTTCCTCACTTATGGAGAAGTGGGAAAGGGCAAACCTGCCACCAAAAGATCTATTGCCAGGTGGATTGTGTCTTGTATACAATTCTGCTATGAAAAACTGGGAAAATCTCCACCCTCAGGCCTGAGGGCTCATTCCACAAGAGGTACAGCTGCTTCCCTGGCTGCTGCCAGGGATATCCCTCTCTTAGAAATTTGTCAAGCAGCCACCTGGAAAACAGTCCATAACTTTACCAAGCATTACTCTCTGGATATCCAGGCTAGGAGTGATGCTCGGTTTGGCACAGCAGTACTTCAGAGCCTATTCCCAAAGTAGGTTCTGTCCCTCCTCCTTGGTGGTACTGCTTGGTAGTCTGCAATTGTCAGAATACAGCAAGACTTCATGTTGTTTGAAGAAAAAATTACTCACCTTAGTAATTATGTTTCTTCTAATGGAGTCTTGCTGTATTCTGACCTCCCTCCCTGCCTCCCCTCTCAGAACCTGTTTTTGGGAAGTGGGTGGGCAGGTGCAGTGTTGCACCCCAGGGGTGTTTTTTGCTTGCACTCTCCTCCTTTTTGTGTGGGTGCTGATTTATTATTGTTATTTGTAGTACATTGGTTTTGGGTTTCCTGACTTGAGTCTTCCTTGGGAATCCAAAACTTTTTTCAGCCAGTTGGCTAGTAAGAATTTTTGCAATTTCCACATAGAATTTTTAGTTTAGTTGGGCTTGTAAGAATCTGACGGTTTAGGTTTGAACCACTCCAGACAGAGACTTCAATCAAGCTCGAGCTCAGCATTCTATGCCCTGCATAGAAAGTTAACTATTTGTTCTCTGGGGCAGTTCAAAGGTTGGGAATCGCTGCAATTGTCAGAATACAGCAAGACTCCATTAGAAGAAACATAATTACTAAGTTGAGTAATTTTTTCTTCTACATTGACAGAACTGAAGAGGTTTGCAAATCCAGGCATCTTTTCATATCTTTCAGCATGGCCCGGCTGGGTCAGTCTGTTACCATTAGATGCATTTCTGCATGGTTGGTGGCATGTCTTCGTCACTGCTACTTGATGGCGCAGGTCAAGTTGGAAGGCCTGGTTTACGCCCACTCTACCAGAGCAGTTGCGGCATCCCTGGCAGAAATTTGTACTGTACCCGTTGTAGATATTTACAAAGCGGCTACTCGGAGCTCTGTGCACACATTTGTGAAGCACTGCGCTCTGGATGTCCATACCAGACAGCATACTTCCTTCGGCTGGACAGTCCTTAATGGACTTCGGTCCTGAGTGAGGTCTGTCTCCTGCCGCCCTACTCGGGGATTGGTTTTTAGCTCGGCACTCTCCCATTAGTGTGAATGAAAAGTGAAGACTTTTATTCCAGGAAGATATGGAAATTACGTACATACTGTAATTCTTGATCATCTTGGATGAAGTTCATACTAAGGTGTGGGAAAGAGCAAGGAGGCCGAGGCCTATGGTGCTCTTATACTAAACCAACAAGTAATACGATAAATTGTATCCAGAACTGATTAACCTATCAAGATAGTATTTGAAAGTATTCCTAGTTTCGCTGATAACAACGTCCGTTGGTAGTTTATTCCAGTACCCAACAGTTTTTAGGGTAAAGAAGTATTTCCGGCTGGTTAGTTTAAATGGTTTCCCAACAAGTTGTAAGGGATGACCTCTGATATCGTGAGGATAAGTCTTAAAGTCAAGTCCTAATTCTGACATGAGATAAGGGTCCTGAATGGCATCATAGAGAAACAAAAGGTCGCCTCGAAGGCACTGAGTGGAAAGTGACGTAAGATTTAATGTTCTTAATCTTCATGTTCATAAGATACCGATTTAAGTCCAGAAATGTGTTTAGTAAATTTTCTTTGTGCTCTTTCTAAAGAATAGCCATCTGATTTCTTATATGGGCATCAGAGCTGTGAGGCATACTCCAGGTGTGGCCTAGCGCATGCCCTAAAAAGAGGCATTAAAATGTTAAGAGTCTCTTGATTTAATGTTGCGTAAAATTGACCACACAACTTTATTAGTTTTACAAATGACACCGTGCAGATATTTTGTATGGGAGAGATCATGGGATGTGGTAATACCGAGGTCCCTCTCGTCTGTGGTGGTGCTAAGAGTGGAACCAGCTAGTGAATAGGGATGATCTAGATTACTAGGTCCCAAATGCATCACTTTGCATATAGTTGTATTCAGTTTCATCCCCCAAGTGTTAACCCAGTCAGAAATGGTGTCGTGGTCCTGTTGAATAATAGCAGCTTGTTCACAACTGGAGCATGGGCCCCCGATTTTTACATTGTTGGCGTGTTTGGTAGTGATTGAGAGCTATTTTAGTTAAGTCAGCTATAAATGCTTGAACTAGACAGGGGCCAAGGACAGAGCCCTGGGGCACCCCTCTAAGTACCTTACCCTTATCAGACAAGATACCATTTATAATCACCCTTTGGGTCCCATTCTGTAACCAATTATAAATCCAATTAATTATGTAATTAATAATATTAAGTTTCTCAAGTTTGCAGATAAGTGCCCAGTGGGGCATAACATCAAATGCCTTGTTAAAGTCGATGAATATGTCACATGATATTCATCTATCCAGAAGAGTACTGATATGTTTGTAAAAGCAAAGCAGATTAGTTAGACAGCTTCTTCCTCTCTTGAAACCATGTTGTTCAGGATCATAGTTATCAATTATTGGTGAAATGATGTCCTTAAGGAGGCTCTCTAAAATTTTGCAGATAGATGAAGTTAAGCTTATAGGCCTGTAATTCTCCCAGTTGTGTTTAGGACCTTTTTATGTTGTCTTGTGCATGCGCAAGAAACATATTGCAGTAACTTGGAATAGCAGGTTTTGAAGGTGCGGTCCTGTAGTGGCCAGTGGCACCTCTGCTTTTTCGAGCTGGGCAGTGTGGCACGAATTAGATTGCATGCTGTCTATGACAGCAGTGCAAAAGCATGCCACCACCTTGATAGGATTTAGCCGCTGCAATGAGGGAGTGCCCCCTCATTGCAGAGCGTGCCTTCCCTGGTGTAACATTTCTATAAACATGGCGGAGCCGTCCGCCTCTCGCAGTCCCCATAACAGCCGATGTCGGGGGTGTCCAATCCCCCTGTTGGCATTTGCCCTCGCTAGTTCATTTGCCAATGGGGTAGCCCAATCCCCATCGGCATAATGTCTCTCCCCCCCCCCCCCAAAAAAAAATTTGTTCTAGGATCGTGGACATGTTGTTCATCCACACTTACTGGCATGTCCCTTTCCCCTTTAAGTCTTGCCGGAAGTCTTCAAGTTGGCTCCTCCCACCCACCCTGGTGGTATATACCTCGTTTCCGGCCCATGATGCCAGATCTTCCTTTCTGCTGGAAGATACAGGTTGCCTCCCTCGTGCTGACGAATTTCGTGGGCCCTGGCTTTCAAAACTTCTGTTTTACCAAAATTAAAGCTCGTTCCAGTTAGCAGTCACGCTTTTGCGTCCTCAATCATGGAAGAGAAATCTTCTCCAGGATTTCGCCAGTGTCCTTGCGGCCAGAAGATATCGCGCACCGATCCCCATCTCACATGCGTCTACTGCCTAGATGTTGGCAATGACACCTCGTCCTGCAGCTATTGCTTGGCCTTCCATCCCAATGTCCTGGACGACCGCCTAGCACGTTTGCAGTTGGGGAGACCGGAGAAAAGGAATCCTCCGGTGAAGTCCAAGGAGGCTAGGTGGGCATTTTCCACAGCCACGGGTTCTGGTGAGCAGCTGGAACGCATGAAGGCATTCAAAGAAGCCGCCCGCGCTTCAGCTAATTGGAGCTTTTTCGTTCCACTCAACCTGGGCTCCACCTTCACAAGTTCCTTTAAGGAGTTGTGCCAGTCTCTCCCCACCCAGGGTGAGGTGCCTGCAGGCTCGCACTCCTCCCGATCTCATAAGGGAGACAAGGAACCTGGCATGTCTTCGTCTCGGCAAAGGCACTCTTGGGACTGAGAGAGGTCTCAGTGCCAGGAGCATGCAGTTTCGACCTCGGTCGAAATCGTTTTCTCGGCAGCAGGCTTCACAGACCTTCCATCTGGCCAGACGACCGAGGATGTGGCCGATGAGGTTGAGATTGTTCTGGATCCAATTGACCCTCTGTCGCCGGCCATGGCCGACAACTCTTTGGAGAGGACTCCAGTCCTTGTGTTCCCCGATGAGGAGACCCAGCCCTCTGGTGTCCCCATTGAGGTCCTGGTTCCGGACCCTCGGGTTTCATCGATCCCTCCGGTGTCTCCCGAACAACTGAGTCAGCCTGACTAATCTCAGTCGAGGTCTAGAACCCCCTCGGTTGATTGACCAAGGAAGAGCCACAAGCGCTCCAAAAAGAGGCGACACCACAGGTCATCCTTGTCCTCCTCAGATGAGGAGAGGCTCCTACGGAATCTCTGTCGGTGCTACGAGGACCTTATGTGGCAACAGCTGATTTTGTCCGGGCAGAAGCCGGATCCGCCACCTACTCCGGCCATTACTTGGCTCTTGCCTCCTAGGCCGAAGCCGACCCCCTCGGAACTGAAGCCTTCGATTCCCCCACACGCGGGGCCGGCCCGTCCTCTGGTTCGGCCTATTCCGGTCTCTCCACCAATAGTGGTGGAGCCGCCGCCTAAGCAGCCTGTGGGAGGGGCTCCTTCCAAAGAGGACCGACCAGATACCAGGTCTCCCCTAGTCTGTCAGTCACGGTCACGCCGGACCGCTCTCGTCGGGTCAAGGGTGATTTGGGTGGCAAGCTGCTGTACCCTGACTCTTCGGACTAGGATGTCACCGGGCTTCACTCTTATCCTGGGGATTATGAGTCGTCCGTTGGCACAGGGATCGAGCAAGGCCCTTCCTCCTTCCAAGGGATCCTTCGTCTCATCTCTGATTCCACAGGGATGCCCCTGGAACCCATCCAGAAAAAGGCGGAGTACCCTCTTATGGACATCCTCAAGAGGAGGGATACCCCGATGGAGGCTTTCCTGTGTCCGAGGTCATTGTTGGCCCGGCTTTTCGAACTTCTTGGGGTCCTGCCTCACGTCCAACACCGTCTGCCGCGCATGGCCCGCAAGTATGCGGTGCCCATGGGGATCCCTTACGGGGTTCACAGAGCACCCTTCGGCTGAGAGCCTGGTGACTGCCTCTGCGTTCAGGCGTACTGGCAGTTCTGCCAACACTGACCGACCTCCTCACAAGGAGTCCAAGTATTTGGACCACTCGGGGCGGAAGGTCTATGCGACGTCCTCCTTGGGCCTTCGTCAGGCAAGTTCGGCCATCATCATGGCACACTCCTCCCATGCCCTTCTCGGGTTCATTGGATGAAGTCCTCCCACATCTCTCCGTGGACATGCAGACCATGGTCAAGCAGGTCCAAGATCAGGGCCGTGCTGTCGCTAAACAGCAGCTCCAGACGGCCCTGGACATCGGGGACTCTTGTGCCCGCTCGATGGCTGCTGCAGTTGCCTCTCACCACAGGGCTTGGCTGAGGCTCTCCTCCTTCCCGGCAGATACTCAGCACAAGTTAGCTGATGTGCCTTTCCTTGGGACTGACTTGTTTGGCCCAGGAGTGGCCGGTCACCAGCACATAGAGCAGTCCAGTGCCACCTTGGACGCTACTTCTGCTAAGAGTTCTTCGGCCAAAAACCAGCAGAAGAAAAAGAAGAAGCCTTTTCGGCACTCTTCCCCTGCGGTTCAGCAGTCCTCCTTCCAGGGAGGACAGCAGCAGCAGCAGCAGGCTCAAGCTTGGCACCCGAGGCTTGGGTCCTGGAGCTTCCTCCTCCAAGCCTGCTTAGTGACAGGGTGGAGGCTGCCACCCTTATTCCCATCATGCCAGCTCTGGATGTTCCCGTGGGTGTCCAGCTCCGCCACTTCCTTTCCACCTGGTCCGCTATAACTTCAGACAGGTGGGTTCTCAAAGTGGTCGGTCAGGGACTGCCTCTAGAATTCAAGCAGTACCCTCCCAGCCGAGCCTTCGCCCCTCGGGAAGAACGGATTTCTGCATGCACCCAGTCGGCTCTTCGAGATGACATCCTAGCTCTTGTGACAGATCCGTCTGCAGACCCAGGCTTTGCCTCCAGGTACATCCTGGTGCCCAAGCAGACAGGGGGGGGGGGGTTGGTGCCCCATTCTAGATCTCCATGACCTGAATCAATATCTCAGGTCACGCACCTTTTGGATGGTCACTCTGTCCCAGGTCATACCATCCTTGGAGCAAAACATGTGGTTCTGTTCACTGGATCTGCAAGACGCGTTCTTTCATGTCCCAATCTGTCCGTCCCATCAGCAGTTCCTCCTCTTCGGGGTTGAGGGGACCCTGTAGAAGTTCCGAGCCATGCCGTTCGCAAATGAACTGGCGAGGGCAAATGCTTTGCAGTGGTGGCGGCCTATCTCCAGCATCAGGGGCGTCAGAATTTACCCCTACCTCGACGGTTGGCTCCTTGCAGGTTCCACCCAGCAGGAGGTAGAGAAGTCCAGGGATCTGGCCCTCCAAACCTGTTCTCAACTCGGCCTCCTGATTAGCGAGGCTAAGTTGTAATTCGTGCCTTCTCAGGTGATGGGCTTCATCGGGCCAGAGCTCGACTCTTGTCAAGCCAGAGCTCAACTCCCAGCGGACAGGGCGGAGGTTCTCTCCTCCTTTGCCCAGTCATTTCTGGTTGAGCACTTGCACCCTGCCTGGGGCTTTCTACGCCTTCTGGGTTACATGGCAGCATGCACCTCAGTGGTCCATTGGGCCCGGTTGCACATGCGCCCCCTCCAGTGGACTCAGCGCCACGGTCATTTCGACCAGCTGATCACTGTAACCTAGAAGATATGGGACACTCTCCAATGGTGGACCACCCCAAACCGGTTGCAGGAAGGGATCCCATTTGTCTGCCCCGAGCCGATGGTCATCCTCAAGACCAATGCCTCTCTCATGGGCTGGGGAGCCCACATGGGGGACAACAGGGCCCATGGACTTTGGACCCCCGAGGAGTCCTGATGCCACATCAACTTGTTGGAGCTCAGAGCAGTCAGACTGGCACTGTCAGCTTTCGCTCCTCAGCTCTGGGGTCAAGTGGTTCAAGTCCAGCCAGACAATACCACAACCATGTACTACCTCAACAAACAGGGCGGCACGCACGCCCGTCTGCTGTGCAAGGAGGCGCTCCGCATCTGGACCCGCGTGAGCCAGTTGGAGGCGGATCTCCTAGCAATCCATGTGGCAGGAGTCTCAAACCAGCTGGCGGATGCTCTCAGCCGCATAGACCAGACATCCCACGAGTGGTCTCTCCGTCCAGAGATAGCTTACAGTCTGTTCCCTCATTGGGGCAAACCGATGGTGGGCCTGTTTGCCTCCAGGGAAAACACCAAGCTGAGGCTGTTTCATGCCTGCCCCCCTCATCAGGGCTCGCTGCAGGGGATGCCTTCTCGAGGCTGTGGACCCCAGGCCTCCTCTACACCTTCCCTTGATCCACAAGCTGTTACTCAAGGTGAGGAGTGACAAGGCGATGGTGATTCTGGTAGCCCCAGACTGGCCGCGCCAGTTCTGGTATCCAGATCTCCTCAGCCTCAGCTGCAGGCCCCCAGAGTGGCTTTGTACATGCCCGGACCTGATATCTCTGAACCAGAGGAAGGTCTTCCATCTGGACCTTCAATCCCTGCACCTCACAGCCTAGTACCTGAGCAGTTAAGAGTTCCAGGCTTTGGGTCTTTCCGAAGATGTCTACACCGTGGTGGCGGCATCTAGAAAGAAATCAACCGGGAAATGTTATGCCTTCAAATGGAAAAGGTTTTCCATTTGGTGTCAGGGTAAGAGCATCCGTCCTGCTCTCTCTATAAGGAGTTGTGATGGTTGGCAAGAGGAAGCAATCCCTTGTGTCTCCTGGTCTGACTTTAGTAGGCCGGCATTCACGGATGTTGTGAGGATTATCCAGACTGTACGACCAACCAGTTGTAGTTTGGATCCGGGCCCTACACCACTGTTATTAAGTTGTGTAGATATTATCTGCCCAGTCCTTGCTGAAATTGTCTGGAAATCTTTGGAGCAAGGGGTTTTCCCCACCCCGTTAAAGGAGGCGGTCGTTTAACCACTCCTTAAAAAACCTTCACTGAATCCAGACGTCCCAGTTAACTACAGACCTATCTCTAACCTGCCCTTTGTGGGTAAGGTTATTGAAAAGGTGAAACAGTCAGAAACGAGCAAAACTACTCAGACCTGCACCTGGGAGCTGTGCTCAGCATAAACCAAGTAGTAGTATAAGATATAGAGTTACCAGCACCAGCTTTACATTGCCTCTCTCCACACTGTAGAGTCAATTCGGATTAGCCATTAGTGGGAAAAAGGAAGCAGATACAACTCTGTAAAGTGCTAAAAGTGCTTCATTTTATTCCTGCACCCTGCTTCCATCCACGCTACTTCCAAATGAAACAATGCAGGTGGTTGCGATGCAGTTGGATGGCCATCTTATGAATCACAGCATCTATGAAGCTCTCCAGTTGGGGTTCAGGAAAAGACATAGCACTGAGACTGCCCTTGTCCGGGTTTTAAATGATCTCCTAATTGCGAGAGATCGAAAGGCTCGAGGTACTCTTTCGTCATAGTACCAACTCTGTGAAAGAATAGCCCTGTTGTTAACTGTTACTCATGCACTAGCCTATATGTTTATTATTTGTTTTATTATCATTATATGAAAGGTTGTATTCCCTCCTAGACTTAGCTTTTTTAATACTTGATGTATATTTCTTTTGAGTTTTTATATAAGATTCCCAATTTGATTGAGTCTTATTTTTAAGAAATTTGCTGTATTTTTCTATTCAAACACCATGAAGTCTTGCTATATTATGACATATAGCAGTTAGCCACAGCACTTGAACTGCCCCGGAGAGGAAGGAGTTAACTCCAGGCTGACTGGAGTTCCAAGCGCGAGCGCCTTGCTGAAAGCTCTATCTGGCTAGTTTCAAATTGAAACTGTCAGATTCTTTACTCCGCTTCACTGAACAGTCGCTCCGGAGATCTCTCCTTCAGCTCGGTTCATTTCTCGGTTCAAACGAGTGTTTCTCGGTTCATTTTAACCGGCAAAAGTAATTATTTTATCGCATTTCGGTTCAAAGCTCTATCTGGTAAACCGTAAGTACAGGATTTTAAAGTCTGTGTGGAAATTCATTATCGGTTCGGTTTTGAACCGATCGGTTTGCAAAAATACTAATTTTAAACAATAATTTGGGCTTTTAGAGTGCGGTTCCCGGTTCTTATCAGTTCTAAAAAAACCTAACTTTTAAATTGGGTTTTTTCAAATACCCGTGACACGGTTAGGAACCGATAAGGGTGTCTTGCCTGGCACTGCCATAAAAAGGGCAAGTTTTTGGATAGGCTGGCATTATGTCTGAGAAACCCAAAAGAAAACCGGGCCCACTGGTTTCAACATCAGGATGTTTGTGGGAAGCCTTGCCAAGGCTGACCCACACACCACATGTGTTTATTGTCTGGGGCTGACCACCTCTGTCAGACTGCCAGGTGTGTAAGAATTTCCTGCAGCCACCCTGGAGAAAAGATTGGGCGGCTCAGGGAGAGAGGCCAAAAGTCCGCTGACCCGGATGGCCAGCCCGGTCCAGCACCCACTGGACCAGAGGGAGTGCCCTCTGACCAGGGCGAGACTTCCGGCAAAGGAAGGCTGGTTCTGAGGAACCAGTCCCAGTAAAAAATCTAAGAAATCAGCAGGTCTGAGTGCAAGATTGCCTCTCCAACTGCTGCAGAGATACTAAAGCCATACAGATTGTCCAGTCACTGTCTCAGGGACGGCCGAACCACCAACAGCTGGCAAAAGTTGGTTGTTCGGTTCCAGTGGTTCAAGAGTATGATGTTGAGGAATTTTTGAACCACAGGAGGGAGGAAGATTTTGATCATTATGTGTGGCTGGGAGGGTCTGGACATGCCCATTGAACGGACATTTCTCAGATAGACCATTAGAATCTCCCCTATGCTGTCTGAGTCCCTCTCATTTTATGTTTTACAAAGGTTGCAGAAACCCTCCAGCTTCCCTTGGAAGAGGCTGTGGATGAGCAAGAGGAGCCTGATTATGTTGAGATGATGGATATCCCAGAGTCTAGGAGGTTGTCTATTCCTTTGCATAAGTCATTTGGAAGCAAACAACAAAAATTGTAAAAATCCTCATTCTGTCCCTCCTGTAGATAAAAAAATGGACAGAAGGTATACTTTATCAGGCCCTGATACAGACTTCCTCACTGAGCAGTGTAGTCATGTAGGTGTGGTACAAGCTGCAGCCTGTGACAAGGCTAATATCCCCTGGCCTCACATCCTGCTGATAAAGTTCCAGGAAGATTGATGCCATGGCGAAAAAACAGTATATGGCAGCTTCTTTGGGACTCAGGCAGGCAAATTATATGGCTTATGTGGCTGAATATCTGAAATCTAGATGGGATACAGTGTTGCAGTTAATAAACAGGCCCAGCGGCCAGCTGGCTAGTGAATTAGAACAGGTGGCTGCTGATGGCATTGAGCCTCTAAAGTTCAATTTCATACTGCTGTAGATGTTAATGATGTTTCCTCTAGGGTCATGGCCACTTCTGTAGCTTTCCGTGAGGTTGGCATGGCTCAGGTGACTAATCTGTCACAGGATACTCAGTCAAAGGCTATGGATTTTCTGTGGTGGGAAATTCTCTGTTTGGAAGCAAGCGGAAAATTATATGAAAAGATGGATGAATACAGAACTACCTACAAAGTGCCCAGGCCAAGGGCAGCATGCCACTCCACAGAGGCACACTCCCAGAGGTAAGGGCAGGCCTTTCCACAGGCCTTTTTTATCAATCCCAAGCCTCCTCTGCTTTTGCACAGAGGTTTTCAGAGGCAGAGGTAGGCGGGCGCAGGTAAACCGTCCCCACCCCTCAGCCTAAGGCTACTGCCAAGCAGGCACCTGATGGGATGCCCAGGGCCGATTCTCCTGTACCAGTTGGAGGCAGGTTGGCTTATTTCAGCCAGAACTGGGTGTCCCTAACCCGGACAAATGGGTTCTGGGTAGTAAGCCAGGGTCTGGTTCTCAGCTTCAAACAGTTTCCAAAGATGAGACCAGACATTTACCACCTGAAGCCCTTTAGAGGCCCTTGCTTTGGAAGCAGAGGTCTCTTCCCTCCTGAACTGCAAAGCAGTGGAAAGGGTTCCTCCTTGTCACCAGGGCAAGGGCTGTACTCCAGATACTTCCTTACCCCAAAAGACAGGAGAATGGCGGCCCATTCTAGACTTAAGGTACCTGAACAAGCATCTTTTAGAGCAAAGTTCAAAATGTTAACTCTGGCAATGATTTTTGCCTCCCTCAGGCCAGGGGACTGGCTAGCCTCCCTGGACCTCAAGGATGCCTGACACCATGTGTCACAGTCAGGCCTTCTCACCGAAAATACCTCAGGTTCGAGACTGCCTCAGGTCACTACCAGTTCAGAGCAATGCCCTTCGGTCTTACCTCTGCTCCAAGGGTATTCACAAATGTCTAGCTGTGGCAGTGGCTCACTTAAGAAGGCAAGGGGTTGCTGTGTTTCCCTACCTGGACAACTGGCTCATTGTGGGTCAGTCCCCAGATCAGGTAAAATCCCACTTGCAAGTCACCCAGCAGCTTCTCACTTCCCTGGGATTCCTGCTGAATTTACAAAGTCAGTTCTAGAACCAGTTCAGGTACTAACTTTCATAGGTGCGGAATTGGACACAAAGTTGGCGGGCATTTCTCCCTCGGAAAGGGTAGAGAAGCTGATTGCCCTGGCATCCTCTTTCACCCTCTTGGTCTCGACCAGCAAGGCACTTTCTGCAACTTCTAGGGCACATGGCTGCCTCCACAGATGTAGTGCAAGGAGCAAGATTCCAGATGAGAGACATTCAGTTTCATTTGAGGGCCTATTGGTCCCAAAGGAGGACCCCCTTACCAAATTGGTCCCAGTGACCCAAACTCTGATTCTAGCTCTTCAGTGGTGGCAGGATCAGAGCAATCTAAGACTAGGGGTCCCCTTCATTCCCATTTCTCATTCCCTCACCCTCACCACGGATGCCTCCTTGCTGGGGTGGGGAGCGCACTTGGGCGACCTTTCCACTCAGGGAGTGTGGTCCCCCCAGGAATCTCTGCTCCACATCAACCTATTGGAACTCAGAGCTGTCTTTTTAGCTCTTCAGGTTTTCTCAGCATCTGTCCAGAACAAAGTAGTTCAGGTCAGGACAGACAATACCACAACAATGTGGTACATCAACAAGCAGGGGGGCACTCGGTCATCAGCCTTGTGCACCGAAGCAATGAAGTTGTGGTCTCTGGCTTACTCCCTGAACACCTCCCTAGTAGCAGTTCACCTTCCAGGGAAGGACAATGTCCTAGCGGATGCCCTCAGCAGGATTTCTCAGGGTCATCACGAATGGTCTTTGAATCCCCTAGTGCTGGGGTCAGTTTTTGCCAGATGGGGCACTCCTCAGATAGATCTTTTCGCAGCCCCAGACAACCACCAACTTCCTCTGTTCTGTTGCAGGCCTCCAGTAATGGGCTCAGTCCCCTGGACGCCTTTTTGTTGGATTGGGAAGGGAAGTTCTGTATGCCTTTCCCCTTCCCCTTCTCTTCAGGGTGTTAGTAAAATCAGATCCCAGCCCTGCAAAGTGATTCTGATTGCACCAGACTGGAGCCAGGCAACCCTGGTACCCACTGCTTCTGTCCCTGTCAGTCCACCTCCCTGGGCCTTCCCAGGGTCCACAACCTGCTGACTTGTGCCCAGGGGACAGTTTGGTATCCGGACCTCAAATCCCTCCACCTCAAGGCTTGGCTCTTGAGGGAGTTAGAATTGCTGAATTACACCTTTCTCAAGGTGTCCTTGATATTTTAAAGGCCTCTAGGAAGCCTTCCACTAGGGCCACTTATAATTCCAAATGGAAGAGGTTCTCCATCTGGTGTTCTGGGAAACAAATTGTCCCAGAATCTGCTGATTTGCCCATTTTGCTGGACTACTTGGTCCATCTTAATTCCTTAGGCCTCAGGCCAGCTACCTTAAAGGTTCATCTGGCAGCTGTCTCTGCTTTTATATCAGCAGGAAAGCCTGCCTCCCTTTCTTCTCACCCTGTGTTTTCCAAGTTTTTTAAGGGGTTACTTCACACTAACCCTCCTTTTCGGGACCCAGCCCCTGCCTGGGACCTTAATGTTTGCATTGCTCAGTTAATGCAACCCCCCTTTGAACCTCTGTCTTCAGCAGACCTTAAGTTCCTAACTTGGAAAACTGTTTTCCTAGTGGCCATCACTTCTGCCAGATGCATAAGTGAGTTACAAGCCCTGTCAGTGGAAAAGGATTTTATTTCTTTTCACAGAGATAAGGTAGTCCTCAGGACTAACAGAAAGTTTTTACCTAAAGTGGTTTCAGATTTCCATCTTAACCAATCCATCTCCCTTCAGTATTTTCACTGAGCATTCTTCCTCGGGTGAGAGGAGAGTTGCACAGTTAGACGTTAAAGAGCTTTAAACTACTATTTGGAGCGCACCAAGGGTCACAGGTTGAATCCTCCAGCTCTTCCGTACCTATGGCGAGGTTGGAAAGGGAAACCTGCCACTAAGAGGACAGTTGCCAGGTGGATTGTCTCTGTATCCAATTTTGCTACCAAAACTAGGTAGAGAACCCCTCAGGACTGAGGGCCCATTCCACCAGGGTACAGCTGCATCTCTAGCTGCTGCTAGAGATATTCCCATTCTGGAAATCTGTCAAGCTGCTACCTGGAAAACAGTTCACACCTTTACCAACATTACTCCTGGATGTCCAGTCCAGGAGAGATGCTTCCGGTTTGCACAACCGTGCTTAGGCCTATTTCTAAGTAGGTTCTGGCCCTCCTCCATGGAAGTACTGCTGTGTAATCTGCTATATGTCATAATATAGCAAGACTTCATAGGTGTTTGAAGAAAAAAATAACACTCTTAGTAATTGCTTTTCTTCTCATGAGTCTTGCTATATTATGATTCCCTAACCTGCCCCTCAGAACTTCTACTTGGGTAGGGGTTGGCAAATTGGTGCAAGCACTGTGTCATGCCATTATAGCTCTTTTTTCCTTTTTCCCTTTTCTTTACGATTAGGAAAACTAGGTATTTCTGTTTTAGTTGTAGGTTTGGCCCCCCTCCTGGACTTGAGTCTTTTGGGGAGGGGCCTAATAGTGCTTGTCAGGGTGATATTGTTGTTGTTGTTGTTTCTGTTATTGTTATTTCTACTAGTAGGTAGCCATTTGGCTAGTGTAGAGTTTTTTCCACACAGACTTTTGCTTAGTGTTGGCTCCGTAAAGATCTGACAGTTTCAATTTGAAACTAGCCAGATAGAGCTTTCAGCAAGGCGCTCGCGCTTGGAACTCCAGTCAGCCTGGAGTTAACTCCTTCCTCTCCGGGGCAGTTCAAGTGCTGTGGCTAACTGCTATATGTCATAATATAGCAAGACTCCATGAGAAGAAAAGCAATTACTAAGGTGAGTAATTTTTTCTTTTTACATCTAATTAGTATTTTAATACCATGATACATCCATTTTGGTGACTGTTTACCATTTGGGAATTTGGTTTTAGATGGGATATATGAGTCCCTTAAATTAGTTATGATTGTTTTGAAAGTAGACCAACTTTGTTGTGGGGATAAATTAGAAAAAATAGATGCCCAGTCAATTTCATTAAGAGCATGCTTAATAGCAACTAGATCTACTGTATCATACAAGTATATGGTAGTAGAACTACAGTTATATATAAAACATTTCTGTAAAGTGATTCGAATAGAATTATGATCATTGCCACCAGCTGGGTCACAGATTTTAACGTCTTTGATATTCAGATCAGCATTGCTGATAATAAGGTCCAAAATGTTGTCTCCTCTAGTGGATGCGGCTACACATTGTTTCAGGTTTAATTTGGAGCAAGTAGCCAAAACTTTATTGCATTTACTGCTGGTTGCAGTAAGAGTGTGCCAGTTGATATCACTAATATTGAAGTCACCGGTGACAATAATGTTACCTAACTCACTAGCTTGTTCGATTTCCATGAGTATAGCATCTAGAACATGGATTGGTGAGTTTGGAGGAAGATAACATGTCCCAAGAATAAGGAAATCGTGTTGTGAGAGGAAAAGTTTAGCTCTGAGAGTTTCGGTTAAAATATCATAAGTTTTTATACAGCTAGTGATGTCAACTGAATTCATTTTATTGTTAACAAAACAAGCAACCCCACCACCCTTCCTATTCTGTCTGTTTCGTTTATAAGAAAGAAAACCAGGTAATTGAATTGCCCATGATGCTTTATTGTCACCCCACGTTTCACAGACGGAGATGACATCTAAGTTATCTTTATAGGCTCTGAGTTGTAATTCTTCTTATTTCCGGTTCAGACTCCTAGCATTAAAGCTTAAAAAGTGTAGCTGATAACTAGTAAGTTTACAGTTACCATTGGATGAGTTATGAGATGAAGGGCAGCCCTTTACCTCCTACAAATACCTAGTTTAAATGATTGCTTATGATGGACAGGAACTGTTTACCTAGAAGGGCATTTCCCCGCCTACTGAGGTGTAAACCATCTCTGCAGAAAAGTTTGTGTCTATCAACAAACTCTTCCCAATGGGTAATACAGGTAATATTTTGACGTATACACTATTTTCGGAGCCATTCATTGATGGTCTTAATTTTTTGATTGAGAAAGGGGTAGTATCTAGGCATAGGGAGAATTTCCTAAAAGCAGATGTCACACCCAAATTCAACCAGTTTGTTAGACATGGCAACAAAAGCGGATTTAATATCTTGTATAGAGTCTTGAAGGATAGTATTAGCTCCTACATGTACAATGGTAATGGGGTTTATATCATGATTGCCCAAAATGTTGTTAAGCATACGGGTAAGAGCAGCGATTTTGGCCCCACTGAAACTAGAACAGGTCCTGTTATATTTGTCTGGATTACAGATAGTCCTCTCTGGGTGTTTTGTAATATAGTCACCTAGTATGAATACATGCCTTAGATTGAAACGAGCAGAGTGATAACTAACATTAGTTAAGGGAACCACATTGTCAGAGTTTGAAGTGATATTGGAGGTAAAGTCAATTAGTGGAGGATCAACAATCGCACTGGAGGGCAAGTTAGATGGAGAAGCGGTGAGACCAAGCGTAACATTGGTCTGTGCACACAAAGGATCAATGTGGGAGACGCCAGTAGGGGGGTCTACTGAAATAACACTTTGGATTTCCGGAAGGAGAGGGATATGGGGGTCAAATCTATTATATAGGGGAATACTATGAAGATCTGCCTTTCTTCCCTTTGTACCAGCTTTTGTTCTTTGTACCTTGTACCAGGTGTCATCATCAGAACAGTTCTCAGTTAAGTGCTCGTCCTCCCTTGCTCTTTTTCTAGATGGTTCTGGTAAAGATGTGCCTGGTACTGAGTTAGAATCAATAAAATTATTAGCTCCAGCTACTGGTATGTTTTCAGCTGCAAGTGAAATTAAGCCAGAATTCGATTTGCCAGTGTTTAAACTGGCTGTCTGGGATGAATTATTGGCAGCATGCAGTCTTTTGGCCACTTTGTTTTGACTAATTTCTAGAGCCAGTAAGCGTGTGTTAAATAAACTTATTTCATGCTGTAATTCTAAATTTTCCATGCATTTACTGCACTGATAGGGTTGGCTAGGAGTAGTCACTAATAGTAAACTATACATATTACACAAAATGCATTTAAGCCCTACCTCACCAGTAGTGGTTGTAATCGTGTCAATTACAAGAGTAGTTAGGGTAGGTGATGCCATTTGCAAAGACATAACTGTAATATAGTGAACACCAGGAAATTAGTAAGCCCAGGGGCCTTGTGAAACACAATACCAAGGGGGAAAGCCATAGGTGACCTTAGGCAGAGGAAATGAAGCCCCTCTTACCCTCTGGACCCACAAATCATGCAGACTCACACGCACACTTGTCCTGCTCACCCAGCTAGCCGAAAGGCAGATATAGGTTTACCACGTGACCCAGAAATGACTGACCGGGTTGCGCACTCCTAACCAAATGTACCTTGTATGTCATACCAGGTAGCCATAATAAAGCACACAGTTAAGAACAGGGGCAAGGTTAGAGTCTCCCTAGGTACACCAAGGGATGACTCACTGAGCAAGTCAGTAAGTCTTCATCATTCATTCACACACCCACCCACCATCCCCCGAGCTCACTCATCCTGCTTCTGGTCTTCACTCCCTCATTGGCTTTGGCTGTGAAGACACTGTTGAGTAGACCCTTCTTACACGGGTCATCCAGGCTATCTTATGCCCAGATTATTTTAGGTATTTCCTAGGTTAGTTTATGCTGTACCTCCTCAATCAAAAAGGAACTGAGGCAGTTGGAGGGTCAACACCAAGATAGCCCATACAGGTGTGAGCCAGCCTTGTGGTGCCACGCATGCGTGGTCCAACTTTCAGCACCTGCCCTGCTGAAGATATTTGGCTCCCACTGGGTCCTAGTGTCTCCGGCATAGTCCCATTAGTGTGAATGAGTGGTAAAGACTTTGGCCTAGAGGATCAAGAATTACGGTATGTACATAATTTCCATATCTTTGCCATTACTTCTGCTCAAAGAATTTCAGAGCTACAGGCTCTTGTGTATGAGCAGCCCTATTTGATTTTCCACAAAGACAGGGTCTCTTTGCCTAGTAACCCTAAGATCTTATCTGTGTCAATTTTCACCATTCATCACAGATGGGTACTGGCCGGAGATCAGGACCCCGCTGGAGCCTTTTTTTTTTTTAAAAAGGATAGGCGAAGCCGGCGCAGCATCGGCGCCGCCCTCGGGCGGCGTGCTCGTGGTGCTGGTTAACCCAGATTAGCTATGTCGACTCCGCCTGCCTACCAGTTCTTCATCTCCCGCCGTCGAAGTTGCCTCGTGGGAAGCCTGTGAAGAAGATTTTCAAAGTTTTAGGCCTTAGCCTTTTGTCGTCGACAGTCCGTCGGTTCCTGCTAGTTCTAGTCTGCCACACTCAACGTCGCCGGTAAGATCATTCCATTTATTTTACATTTTAGCGACGTCGAGTCTGTTTTTGGTGTTTTTTTTCCCGTTAGGTCATGTCGCGGTCGGAGGGCAAAAAGTCGTCTAAGGCGGGGCGGCCCCCCATGCGTCGGTGCCCGTGCGGATGCAAGTACTCCATTACCGACCAGCATGACCGGTGTCTCTCGTGTCTTGGCCCGCTTCACGACATGGATTCGTGCGACACCTTCGTCTCCATGGACCGCCGCGTCCTCGAACAGCGCGTGGTTAAAGTGGGCGAGCTCCGCCGACTTTTGGGGTAGGTCTCGCACTCGTCGAATGGCCAGCGCTCTCTCGGCCTTTCCCCGGGTCCCCTCCGGTTCTATGAACCGAGGAGGAGGAGCCTCGACCTCGTAGCCTAGCCTTGGCTGAGCCTTCTTCCGCGGGCGCGGGAGGCCCGTCCCGCTTCCTCCGGGAGGCGGGGCCGGGAGAATGCCTATGGCAATCACCCCTTCGGGGTGAAGGCTCCCAGTGTCGCTCCGTGGTCCGGAAGGCCCGGGTCGGCGCCGTCGCTTCGATGCTGTCGGGCCAGCTGGCACGCGTGCGTCCCTGTCAGTGCGGCGGCGGTGCCTACTCGTCTCACCGGCCCCGTAGGCCCTTGCCGGCACCGTTGCGGTGCCGGCCCTGCTCCTTGGCGCGTGGCCTGGAATCGGCGTCGCCTGCCATGTCTTGCCTCGCGCGCCGGCGAGACGACGCGCACCGTGGGGCCTTGGAGTAGTCCGTCGGCGCCGTCCTCGCCGCCGTTGGTGCTCTCGTGCAGCTCGCCGCGGCGCCGAGGAATCCGGCAGTGCCGTGTTCGGTGCCGAGTCCGCCCTCGGGGTTGTCGGTGCCGCTCGCGGCGCCGAAGGGCCTGGCGGTGCCGAGGCTGTGGCTGGGGTTTCTGTCGGTGCCGTCTCTGTTACTAGTACCGCCCCTGGTGCCGGTGGGCTTGACAGTGCCGCAGCTGGCCCTAGTTCGGGATCTTTGGCCCGTGCTGCCCTGCCACCTTCTGCCAGCGCCGCTTGCGGGGCTGTGGAGGGTGCAGGTGCCGCCTTGGCCACTGTTTGGACTTCTGGGCCCTTTGGTAAGGTCACCCTCCCTCGCCCTCCTACCGTCTGGCTTAGGGCCTCAGACTCTACCTCGTCCAGATCGGGCTCGAGGTCGGCGGGCAGTCACACCTGCCGGGGTTGTCTGCAGAGGAGGAGCAGCTGGAGTCTCAAGACGGGTCTCAGTCAGCCCCCTTCTGAATGTGTCTGGTTCCCCGAGGTTAGGGTCAGTGGTACTGACCAGCAGGCTGTGGTGTGTGCCACCATTGCCATGCAACCTGGCCTTGGGGGGTTCCTTGACCCTCGGCGGTGGTAACCCCTCGGTGGTGTGTCTCGATCGCCCAACTTTGGGGCCTATCGGGAAGCCCACAGGAGGGAGGGTGCTGCTCCCTGGGTCTCCCTTCAAGAGCCCAGAGCTGCCAGCTTCCTAGGCTGGCCCTTTCGAGACAGGACTCTCTCAGACTCCGAGGGGGTCGGGGTGTGGGGTCGTGACGACCTTTCTCTGGGACCCACCTGGGCCCTGGGACGAAGCCGCGGACTTCGCCCTTCCCCTTCTGGTTCCTTGAGGGGTCCCATTCTTTGGAGGCAGGGACCGTCCTTCTGGATCTATACCGCCCTGTCGCCTCACTTGGGATTTTGGGCGCAGCCTATAGCAGTACCAACGTGGTTGTACAGCTGTCGGCTGCTGGAGTTTTCCAGGACACCCTCAAGGGGGTCCTTGGTCCCTCCTAGCCCTGGCAGAGGTCAGCCGACTTCCTCTCTCGGCTCTGCCCCTTCCCCTCTGCCGCCTTCTCCAGCGTTCCCAGGTATTCTTGGTCCTAGCGGTCCTCTCACCTGGGAACAGTTCAGAGCAGTGGCTGCTCGGTTCCCTGCCTATGTTAGGGCCATGGACAACCAGGTTTTTCAACCTCACCCCGAGCAGCCACTCTCAGAGCGCATGGTGACCTCCAGCTCCTCATCCCCCTCTTCAGGGGGAGAGGAACCGTCTGTCCATATCTCTCCTGCTGCTCATCTCTCCGAGTATCAGCGTTTCCTCGTGAGGATGCTGGAGGACCTTCACCTCTTTCCCCTTTCCATGAGCAATCCTGAGCATGCGGCGCACGCCTTTCTAGGCGATTTCGGTGCGGCCACACTTCTGGTGCCGCCCTGGCCTGCTTCCTTTCGGGAGGTGTCCATGCGTTTCTGGCAGAGGCCATTCTCCGGAGTTCCTGCCCCTAGGGACCTCAGCCAGAGGTATTGCGCTCCCCCAGAGTCTCCAGGTTCTATGCCTCATCCACAGTCCAGATTGATGCACCTGGACACTCCTGACGGGCTTCGCGCCCTCCACCGTGACCGGCCCCCAGATCAGGACTCTTCGGATTTTGATTTCTGGGGGAGGAGGACTTTCGACCTGCAGTTGCTTCTCTCCATCTCCGCTCATCAGGCCCACTATGCAGCCTACAACAGGTTCTTGTGGTAGCTGGGTCAGATCCTAGCTGCTTGCCTGACTCGGGAGCAAACCAGGCAAAGCCATCACACCTCTGCATTGGCCTGGAGCTAGCAAGGCACCAAGCAGCAAGGCATCTTCTGACGCCAATGAGGTAGCTACCAGGGGTAGTAGGGACAGCGATCTGCACCAGGAGATCGGGCGTTGGCTTCGCCTTTCCGGTTGTCACCTCGGCCGGCGTAGGGTGATTTGCTCTCCGCTCACCCAGGGAATCTATCTCTTTTCCGTAGGGAGGCGAGCGGCGGCGTTGTCGGGGCAAATTCCTTCCCTCTCAGGGGACCCGTCTCATCTCCCACTCAGGCCTCCTCAGGCCTAGAAGGTTCCCCTTAGTGTGTCACCCACTGAGGGCTAGGGACACTGTCCTTAGGGTGCAATTAATCAACCCCCTTGAGGGCTTGGTACTCACCCATCTGTGATGAATGGTGAAGATTGACACAGATAAGATATAGAAATTACGTACTTACCGTAATTATGATCTTTCTGTGTATCTTCACCATTCATCTCAATCCCGCCCGCCATGCCCCTGGGGCTCCAGTCTCTGGATCCTCCTCCCTCTCTGCCTACCCCCCTCTTTTTCAGCGGGGTAAAGTTGGGACACACAGGGAGGTAATTTTCTTCCCCAAGGGGTACAGTTCGAGTGGCACTTCCTCTCTACTATTTATCCTCACCCCTACGGGGTGAGAACTGGTGGTTGCCCTCCTTCTGTTATCCTTCTATTTAAAAAAAAAAAAAGCCCTTTTTTCACCAAATATCTTTACAGAGAGAGAGTACTGAGTCCCTGTACCCTGTCCTTCTCCAGAATAGCGACTCTGCTTTTGGGGTATTGCCAGTTATTCTGTGCCTTGAATTCTGGCAGATGAGCTTTGCCACTCCTTGCAATTCCTATACAGTCTGGTTACGGACAAGGGTCCTGGATCCTTGTTACCTCTCACTCTCTCCTAAATTCTCTCTTTTCCCCCCTCCTTCCCTTCTTCCTTTTCCAGAGGTTGGGGCCCCTACCCAATCCCCTTAGTTTTACTTCTTCTATGCTGTCCTCTCAGTTGTTATTTCTCCTTTTGGTTCAGTTCTCTCTTCCTTTTTCTGTCCCTTGGACTCTCTTGTCCCACCTCCATCCCTTCCTCTTACCTCTCCGGCGGCACCAGAACTGGTAGGCAGGCGGGTCGACACAACAACGGCTAATCCTCGGCGCCCACGGAGTACGCCGGCCTTGGGCGGCGCTAATGCTGTGTCGGCTCAGCCTATCCTTTTTAAAAAAAAAAAAAGGCTCCCGCAGGGTCCTGATCTCCGGCCAGTACCCATCTGTGATGAATGGTGAAGATACACAGAAAGATCATAATTACGGTAAGTACATAATTTCTATTTTCTTCCTAAGGTGGTGTCTGTGTTTACCCTAAATAAATCTTTCCACCTGCCTGTTTATTTTCCTGGGCATGCCAATGCAGGGGAAGTATTGCTCTGTACTTTGGATGTGCTTAGAATTCTTAGGTACTATGCACACCGTACTATAGAAAGTCTTCTCAGTTGTTTGTTTGTTTCCAGTTTTGATACAGTGCTTGTCCAAATGGTTGTCCAACTGTATTGTTTTTTTTTGGTTTTTTTTCAGGAAATATGCTAAGGAACCTCCTGGGGTTGTTAAGTGCCATTCCACCAGTGGTATGGCCACTTTTGTTGCCTGTTCCATGGGTGTGTCCGCAGCCGAGATTTGTGCTACTGCAACTTGTAGTACTGTCCACACTTTCACCAAGCACTACAGTGTGGACATTGCCTCCAGAAGAAGGGCAGACTTTGGCCTAACTGTGCTTCAGGGGCCTTCTTTCTTAGGCCCCTGGCCTCCTGCCACCCAGACTGTCTTGTGCTTAGCACTGTTTGGGACTTGTTCCAATAGGTGTGGCCTGATGATAGAGATATCCAAAAAGAAGATAGAACAGTTATGTAAGACTTTACCATAATAGTAGATCTTTGAGGGAATCTCTCATTGGGTCACGCCGTCCTTCCCTCCCTCATCCCCCTTTTATCTTTTCTGCAGCTTGGCTCTCCTGTTGTTCCCGCCTTTCTGCTAGCTGAGCACCTTCTCTCTCTCCTCAGTTCCCTGGTGGGACTCCTGTCTTCTGTGGCTTCTGGCTAGGAAAGAACTGAAGAGGGAGCAGGGCTGCCTCATAGACTGCTGCAGAAAAAGCTTTATGTAATCCTGACACCTGTCAGCTAAGTTCCATAGGTGTGACCTGATGACATAGATTCCCTCGAAGATCTACTGTTACAGTAAGTTCTTAAGCAATTGTTCTACCTTCCTGAATATCCTTTTCTTAGATATGCTAACCCACCATCCCCTGGACTCACTCCAGTATTGTTGTGCTGTTGTCTTCCACCCTTGTCTGTTGGTTTTAAGCTGTGAAGACATTATTACTGCACAACCGTCTTACAGATGCAGGTTCTGTGTCCACCTTAGCTACCTAGGATGGATCATCCCTCTCCACTGGGGGCAGGGGCACGATCTCTGTTCTCTCAGAAATTGGAAACCATCACCCCAAGCAAGTGGTTCTTGAATTCTGTTTGGGATGATTAATCCATTGAGCTGGTAGAGCACTCTCTGCATCACTGGCCAGAAGCAGTGTCAGCTGACAGGGCAAATAACAGGCCTTCTTTCCGTGGAGGTTGTGGGCCTCTTGCAGAACAGGGCAGTATAAAAAGTGCCAGAAATAGAAAAGAACAAAGATTTCTACTCACTGTATGTTCTAGTTTTCAGAAATACTGGTGGCATGCACACAAAATTCAACCTCAGACTAAGTGTGGACATGAGGCAAAAGAAATTCAGAATGGTATCCTTGGGATCCCAGCCTAGATGTGTGCTAAGGTCTAAAACTCCTTAGCCATTGTGGCTGAAATACACCAGATTATTTTAGCCATCTGTTTACTGGATTAGCCACTACATCAGGTTAACTGGAAAAAAAAATTTATAATGCCCAAATGCCTTAGCCAAAGTGGCGACTGGGAAGATTAAAAAAGTTAGGTAAATTCAATTTATTGTAGCCATTGGTGGAGATCCTTAGCACACACCCTTCCTGCTGTCCTACCTTAAGTTCCAGGATTGATTGGTGTCCCAGAATGTGCAGGATGCTGCTCAGTATATCCCGGTTATCCCAAGCCACCACAAGTCTACCTGTCGCTTCTGTGTGGGCCTCGAGCACTGTCAGTTCAGAGTCCTGCCAGTTGGGCTTACTTCAGCACTTTTTGTGTTTACCAAGTGCTTTTCAATATTAGGAGCACATCTCTGCAAACAGTGAATGAAAATATTTTTTATCTGGGTGACTAGCTTATAAAAAGGCCTGTTCAGACAGCAAATAGAGACATCAGTGGGTGGGTGATGCCCAAGTTGGACTTTCTTGCATCCCCCACAACGCCAGATGGCTACAATTCTGCTCCAGAAATCAAGAGTGTGGTGCTTATTATCAGGATGCTTTCTTGTTGCAGTGAATAGGTCGCTTTCTTTACGCCTTCCTGCCATTGACCGTCTCAGAGAGTATACCATCGGTTGAAGGTCCATGTGGGGCAAAATGATTCTGATAAATGCATGCTAACCGAGGTAGATATGGTTTTCATTGCTGACACACCTAGCATTTCAGCAGCCATGGACCTTACCTTGAGAATGAACTTTCTGACACAATTTCAGAGGCAGCTGGTACATCCCAACTTTTTAATCCCTGTATCTCCAGGCTTGCCTCCCGAAGAGATAGAAGACGGTGGGTTTCAGGTTTCTCAGAGGGTTTCACAGGTGCTGTTAGCAGCAGGTACATCTTCTAAATTACTTTGCAACAAAGATGGCTACCACATTGGGTGAGCAGTCTGTGGGAGCTCCATGATTCCATTTTAGAGCTGTTTCCTTAAGTTCTATTGCCAATTAAATATGAGAACAAGTGCCCATTTCCGGCTTAATTTTAGTTTTTATCATTTTTATCTTGTTGTTAGAATAGTGGTAGTGGGGATATAGAGGTAGTGAAGTAGTGTGAGGAGTCTGTTGTTTTTTTTACCATTTTATTGGGCCACGAGTGTAAGTCGTTTTCTGTAATTCCCCAGTGCCTTCTATTGGACATACCTGAAAACCCGGCACTGTTGGTATTGCAGCATTAAGTCATCATTTCAGTGTTGCCAGTGATGCTTGGAGTGGGCCAATGATTGCTCGTTGTTAACATCAAACTCTATTTTGAATCCAGGAGACAGCAAATAAGAGCTGGTTTGGATGGTGCATCTGTTGGTTCTGTCCGATGCCCGTCTGGACCTCTCAAGAGCCAGTTACTGAACTCTCGGTGGAGCACCCTACTGTAGCCACGGCAGTCAATTGGACAGGGGTTTCTTCCATCCCTAGTTGGGAAGTACAGTATAACACTGGAAGAGAACCACTAAGAGAGCTGCTGAGGCAGGAGTCTGGTTGTTTCTTGGAGGACTGTTTGAGGAGCCTAGGGAGAGTGAGTCAGTTAGCGGTGAGAGAGCTTGTGGGCTCATAAATCTTTTGCTATCTTGTTGTCGAGGCATAGGTCACAATATGCCTTCTGCTGATTTTGTGCCTCTTCCTGATTACTATGGGCAATTTCAACATATTTTGCTAACTTCTTTCTCAGGTCGCACATATAAGGTGTAATAATGTTTTTCTGAGTGAGGTTTTCTTCCCGTTTCCTTTAGTACATCTAGTGGCCCTCTAGGTTGTCTACCATACAGCATTTCATGTAGTAAAAAACCTATTGATGCCTGTGGCACATCTCTGTAAGCAAAAAGCAGGTAAGGTAAGGTAAGTATTGGTCCCAATCTTTCCCTTCCGCTTTTACAAGCCTTTTTAACATTTATTTGAAGGTTTGATTGAAACACTCAACAAGACTGAATGTCTGAGGGTGATAAGGGGAGGTTCTTATGGCAGTGATACCTAGTAGTCGGTACAGCTCCTTCAGTAATGCAGCACCAAAATTACTACCCTGATCAGTGATGATCTCTTTGAGTATGCCCACCCTGCTGAAAGTTTTGGCAAGCTCTGCTGCCACCTTTGGAGCTCTGACAGTGCACATAGAACTGCCTCTGGATATCAAGTAGCATAGTCACACTACCAAAATGAATCCATTACCCTTTTTACTTTTGTCTAAAGGGCCAACCGCATCCATTGCAATTCTCTCAAAAGGCACATCTATCAAGGGTAGGGGCACCTAGTCTTTTTGAGTCATTGGGGCTACTTTCTGACACTCCGCACAGGAACTGCAGTAGGTAGCAACATCTTCATGAATTCCAGGCCAGTAAAATCTGTACAGCAATCTGACAAGGGTGCGATTCCTCCCCGAGTGACTAGCCATAGGACTATCATGTGCTACCTGTAAAAACTCAGATCTGTACCTTTGTGGTATAACCAATTGTTCTATCTGTTCCTGAGTCTGAGGTGTAACCCAAGCTGTACAAAAACTCATTACATTTTTTAAACATTGATTCACCCTGTTTTGGTTTCACCCCCAGCTACTTTAAATAACCCTTGAGAGAAACGTCATTAGATTGCTCTGAAACAAAATCACAATTAGTTTGTTTAATTTATTTTATTCCGTTTTGTTGACCGGGTAAGTGCACTAGACAGATCCTGCCTATTTCCAGGCACGACCCGGGGGGGAGGAGGATACAGATGAATGCCAACTGACCTTGAACCAGATTAAGCTGTTGGTGGTATTTTTAGTGAATGAGGGAAATTTGACCAGGACACCGGGGAAATTCCCCTACTCTGCCTGCAGGGTGTTGTCACTTCCTGTGGACAGGATGGAGGGCTCAGTTTGCAGCCGGACACAGGAGGAGGAGGAGGAGGTGCTGATGTGGCAGGAGTAGGATGTGCTGCAAGGAGGAGGCCTGGTTTCAAGGCCTACAAACTTGCAAACGGAGAGGAAGGTCAAAGCTATTGTTTTGAGGCTGCAGTTTCGCAAATGAGAAAGACTTAAGTGCTTCAATGGAGGAGAATGATGTGCCGGTATGTTTCTTTGAAGATAACATGGATTGGTCTCAGATCATGGAGGATGCTGAAGAAAAACCCAGTACCGTACACCTTGCCTGATAATGTTAAGACTGTATCAGATAAAGAGAAATTAGTTTTAGAGCTGCTAAGAAAAGAAGAGCAGTTTAAATCACAACATGAAGCGCTGCAAAAGAACTGTTACCTTTGGATGCTGCAACTATGATTTCTGTTGTGCAGCAGTACACCTTGTGAATCTGCAGTGACAGAATCGGAAGTCTTCAGCTTTACACTTACAGTCCAAGGATTTTAATACATTTTCTGATGAAGCACGCCCTTTGGAGACTGTTCCCCTGCTTGACAGGCCTATCTGTCGACCTGACAGTAGTGACGAGCTTCTGGTGAGTCAGTGAGCGGCTGACAGGAGCGAGGGTAGTGCATCAGTGTCAGACGCATTGAAGGATTTCTCCGCTGGAATGCGGAAATCGTCCATTGCTTCAGGGCAAGATGTTCCCTTCATGGGTGAAGGCTGGACAAAAGAGTCGGCTCTGCAAAAACTGGATGGATACAAGGAGCTGATGGACGATGGCTCCCAGATAAGACTTGGGGAAACTTTTTCAGGTACTTCTGTGAGTGGTTCTCCCCCTTTGGAGGCAGTTTCTGTCAGTGTTTCTGCATCATCTGCTACTGCCGTAACATCGGGGAGGGTTACTGCACACAGAACTATTAATGGGGCATTGGGACCTTCTGGCCTGGCTTCTGGACCACTTCTAGGTTTCCCCCCTCTAAATGAAGACAGGAGATTTATGGGCCTTTTTTTTTCCAGACCTGTTCAAAAAATAACAAGGTTGAGCAAGCCCTCGCCGTAATGCTGTCCGCTTGCGGTATAGAGGTGGTCTACAAGAGCATCCGGATAGGATTTATGTTGCCAGGACTTTATTACTTAACTCTATGCATTTTCGTGCTGAAGACATATTTGCCCTAATTAATATTAGAGGTGAAGATGATTTTAATGTCAGCTTTAAAACATTTATGGGGTTAGACACTTTTTGGAGGAAATATGAATCTCTTAAAATGACTGCATTATGGACACCCTTTTGGGCAATACCATTAACAAAACCCCTCTTTAAAACTATTAATATCATGTTTAGGAATGAGGGTGTTAATGTGGGGGATATTCTTTTTTGGTTAGGAAAAAAATGTGATGTGTTGGGCCCTCCGGAGGCCATCATGGATTCGGAGGGAATTTGGACAGGGAACTGGAGATTTAAAGTTAAATTACAAATAGTAGAAAATGAGGTTCGCCATATACCTAACAGCTTTTGGGGGTAAAGATAGGGGTGTCTGTTTTTACCCAGGTCATCCGAAAGCTTGTTATAAGTGTGGTAGTGGTAGGCACCTTAGCAGTACTTGTGATTGGGTACGCTGTGCTTTGTGTGGTGACTATGACCATGATAGTGCTGTTTGTAGAAATGTCTTTCGCTGTAATTTATGTGAAGAACAGGGCCATGCGTACCATCAATGTCCCTGGGCAGGTCAGAATAGACCTGGAGGCCCAGATAAGGACTCCCTTATCAGTCAGGCCCAAGATAGATGTAGGCCGCAAGGGCCGCATCCTTCAGCTGAAGGAGAACCCCAAGCTAGACCAACTAGTCACACCGATGCTTCTCCCTCTAGTCCTACTCATACTGCACAGGCCCCCTTCCGAGATACTGGTGCTTCCTTTTCTCATACCCCTGAAGAACTTGTGCCCTCTCAGTCTTCTCCTGTAATTTCTAACTTACAGAAACCTATGCCCCCAGGAACTGATTTTCAGCTCCCTAAAAGGGTGACTAGGTCTGTTAGTAAAAGTAAGGCCCAACCTGTACATATCCACTTCAGAATACCTATCAGGTACTTCTAGATGGAGATATGGGTTCTGAGTCTGATGTTTCTTCCAGGTCTGAGGTGGTCTCAGAGATGGAGTATGACAATGACACGGTTCTGTCTGGTAGGGGAGTTAAAAAGAAATTGGGGGGAAAAAAAGGAAAAAAGATAAGTATTAATTTTTCTTTTCCCTGTTTTGTTTTATGACCTCCTTACGTATAGCTTCTCTTAATGTTCGGAGTATACAGAACATTAAGAAAAAAGCTACAGTTTTATCCTTCTGTAAGGATTTAAAACTGATATCCTTTTTTACAAGAAACTAGGCTTCATTCCCTGCATGATATTTCTTCCACTAAGAGACTGTGGCCCTGGGGATTTCCTTTTGACATTTGGGGATGCTGCGGATGGCTTAGGGATTTTGTTCTATACATCTCATGTCAAAGTCCAGCAAATTTTAGATATTGTCCCTGGACGGCCCTTTGGTAGATTGCTATTGGTATGGGTTTCCTGTCGCCTGATTAACACTTATGCTCCACAAAGTAAAGCAGCTAGAGTGGATTTATTTAGTATTACTAAGCCTTTTCTTTTACTGAGCGGCATGTGCTCGGGAGGGATATGAACTGTGGGTTAGATTTAAAACTTAAAGATAACATTCAAAAGAAGGTTTATTGTGACTCTCATGCTCTTAGAGATACTTTATTGCTTACAGGCCTTAAAGATGCTTATAGATTTCTGTACCAAGATACAGGAGCCACATATTATAGAAGTGCATTGTCTACACGTATAGATTTCATTTTTGTATCTCAGTTTTTATATCCTTAAAGATTTCAACTTTCTCTTTCTGAATTTACTGATCATGTTCTGCTATTATGTGATATATCTTTCCGAAATATTCCTGCTAGATTCCCTGCTATTACTCGGAGGTGGAAGCTGAATGTTTGTTTTTTTACAACACTCAGAGCTTAGATTAAAGTTGGCAAATCTATTTTTATAGGAAATCTGTGGCAGAATTTTACGAGGATTGGATGCATTGGTGGTTGGATACAAAAGAGGAATTTAAAAATTGTTTATCGATTTTGGTAAATTTACTGGTAATAAGGATTATTTACGATATTTGCACTATAGGGATCAGTTTTATAAACTAATGTCCTTACCTAATGTCTCAGACTACAGAATTAAAACTCAATTGAATGAGATTAAAAAACAAATGTTTTCTTATCATGCTACTAAAGCAACTGTCCAGAATACAGAATTTAGATATAGTACGACCACACAACCGTATTCTGATCCATATGCGGCCTATAAGGATACTGTACTTCATAAAGTAATGACGGGTCTGTATGATAATAATGGCTGTTTGAAAACTTCAGATGTGGAAATGTTGGAAGTTGTACATTCTCATTTATTTCAATTTTTGGGTACAGAACCTGTTTCTTCACGTATTTGGGGGCAGAATGTTTCTTATTCTATTCCTCAGCTAGATTCTGTTTTAATTACTGAGCTAGAAACGCCTATTTCTGCCAGAGAGGTTAGGGCGGCAATTACTAGATTAAAACCGGGGGTTTCTCCTGGGATAGATGGTTTATCGCATGAGTTCTATAAGCAGTATATAGATGAACTAAGTGTCATATTACCACATGTATTCCATTCTTTGGTTGAGATAGAAGACAGATTCGCATGGAACTTTGTCTCAGCATTGGTAGTTTTTATTTTTAAATCTGGAGATAGATGTGATTTGTGTAATTGGAGGCCTATTAGTCTCCTTAATACTGATTATAAAATATTTTCTTCTATTCTGTGTAGTAGATTACAGAAGGTGGCATCTGTGCTGATACATCCTGCACAAACCTGCTCTGTTCCTGGGAGGAACATTAAACAAAATTTACTATTATTAAGGGCACTAACAGAATTTGGTAAACAAAATAAATTGTCTGGGTTTCTTTTGGCCCTGGATCAGAGGAAGGCTTTTGATACTGTTTCTCATGCTTTTCTGTTTACTGTTTTAAAATATTATGGATTACCTGGTCAAATGCTGGCATGGATTACATCCTTGTATAAGGGTACTTCCTTTTCCCCCATAGTTAATGGTTTGGTAGGGACAAGTATTGATTTAAAACGGGGGGTTCATCAGGGATGCCCGCTAAGCCCTTTGCTTTTTACTTTTATATTAGATCCTTTGATCAGAGGGATAATAAGTAATGATTTGATTTTGGGTGTTTCTCCAGGTATGGATATTTCCCCTCAAAAAATTTCTGCTTATGCAGATGATATTTGTCTTATAGTGCAAGATTCAGTCTCAGGAATTAGGGCATTACAACAGTTTGAGGATTTTTCCAGATTTTCGGGAGTATATTTAAATTATGATAAATGTTTTGGTTTACAAATAGGTTTAGGAGATGTGGTACAAATGATTGGTTCTGTTAATATAGTACATTCTTATATTAAGATTTTAAGAATTTATTTTGGATCTTGTGATGTGGCTTCTTTGAATTGGGAAGACAAATTAGTGTTGGGGGAAAGAAAGGTACAGATGTGGAAATCCTGGACTCTCTCAAAATTAAAACGGGTTTCTATTATTAAAAAGTTTCTTCTTCCCATTTTTTTGTATATTAGTTATGTTTTTCCCTTACCTTTAAAATTTGAAACTCGATTATTAAGTTGTTTTTCAAATGTTATGGGTAACAGGTTAAATCCCATCAAAAGAGATTTTACTTATCTGCCAATTCAGGCTGGGGGGCTTGGTATGATAAATCCGGTGGTTTTTTTCTATTCTTTCTTTTTTAGTTCTATCTTGCATAATGATTCAAATACTACTGAGGATTTATGGATGGATTGGACGGATGAGCTGTTTAGCTCTTTTTTTCAATATTGGGGGGATCAAGGAATTAAGAAGGTCAAAGGCTTGAACCTTCCTGATTTTGCAGTCCCTGGTTTCAGAAAAGTAAAAGCATGGCAATTACAAAAAGCAGAGGCCTTTTTACTGAATAGAAAACAGATTTATCGTAGGATCATGGAAATGAATTTCTTGGTTCAGGTAGATTTTCCAAAATGCTGTCCATCTAGACTGCAGTTTGCATTGAAACTTTTAAGAGACCCTAGAGTTCCTGTGCATATGTGGGATGTTTCTTGGCTTTGTTGTTATGGGAGATTAGGGGTCCGTGGCAATTGGAAACATAAGGCGGTGGAGGAAAGGGAGTGTTTAAGACCAGGGTGTGATGGGTTATTAGAAACCCTAGAACATTTTTATATTAATTGTCCATATATTGTACTTTTTTGGCTTGATTTACAGAGTAAATGGAAGTGGGGTCCTATTAATTATGAATACTTAATTTTAGGGGACTACTCAGGGTTTTTAAGGAGATATCACCCTAGTACTCTGAATGTGATCTTTGCCTGCACAAAATATCATCTTTGGCAAGCTCGGTTTCACTATTATTTGCAACATGCTATTTTATTAAACTCTGTTATTATTTCACAAATTGAAAAAGCAATACAAAAAGTTAAAACTTCTGATTTTTTAAAGATGGATAGGAGGATATTTGCTATATTTTGGAAAAATGTAGAAAATGTATTTTGATTCATTTTTCTTGTTTTTTGATTGGTTTTGGATGTTCATTTCCTTTGTTATTTATATTACTGATTTTCTTTTTTTGAGTATTTTTTTGTGACTTCCTATGATGTTATTTCTCTGCAATAAAGAATTCCCCTACTCTTTTCAATAAGTGCCACTTAGTTTCAGCATTTTCATATATTAACCCCCATGTCCATCAGTCTTTTGTTGCCAGTTTCTTCAGGCATCTTCTTTCTTTCCTGGACTTTCGGATCTTGGAGCTATGCTCAAACAAGTCCAAATCAAAATCACTGAAAGGAAAAGAGTCCCCACCATCTGAGATTTTCTTTGCCTATGCCCTTGTTATCAAAGCTGCTGAAACATCAGGATTAACTCCCTCTGTGATTAACTCAGAAAATCCTGGAAAGTCATTTCCAACAATCACAGGTACAGGTAACTTAGGTACTGCTCCCACTTTCATTTGGTGCAACATTCCATTAATATTCAGAGTCACTTGGTTGGTGGGATAGTATCGAGTGTCCCTGTGGATGCAGATGACACCAGTGCCTGATCCTTTTGCACAGTGTTTTCCCAGTGCTTTAGCATGCAGTTGAGTCTATCTGCTTCCCAAATCAATAAGTACCTTCACAGTCTATCTCCCACGTTTATTTTTTTATTTTTGTGTGTGTGTGTGTGTGGACTCTATTTGTGCTCCTACCGTCAGGGCATCTCTCAGGAATCCTAACTCGACGCCGGTGCTCCTAACCTTCTGTCTGAACCTGCCACCTCCAACTGCGTAATCGGTTTCAGGATCTCGGCTGCCCCGTACCCCTTAGGAGAAGCCTAAGATCCCCATGTGTGGGCCCAGGCCACTGGAGGTTCCGTCGCCTCCCCGGGGTAGGGGTATTTCTTAGGTTTTCTCCCCTGGGCTCGGACGTGCAATGACGTCCCGCTCGTTGCATGCACACCCGAAAGACATCTGCAACAGCCCAATCCCCTCGCTATCTGCATCCGTGCCCTGTGTTGCCTCCAGCCACTGCCAGAGGTCACCAGTGCATCGGCTGGTGGAAATCCCCCTCCCCGGGGAAAGAGAACAGTCTGTAGGACACTTGATCCTTGCCCAACCCCGACCACCCGAGCTTGCCCCCGAACCCAGGTCGCCGGTGTGCCACAAGGTGTGGCGTCCAGCGCCTCAACCCTCAGCACCACCAGGCCGTCCTATCTCCCATCTTAACATCTGTTAAGTACATGTCCCAATTTGCTAAGGACAAATCTGCTGCAGTGTTACTGCCCTTATTACGGGCGCTTTCTAGCAATATGGCCGGGCTTATTGCAGTTCTAGCAAGTAAAGTCTTTGGGTGCAGATTTGTTACCCCCACCATAATTCTTATCAGACTTGTAGTTAAATCAGGAAAAGAGAATTTTTCTGGTGCTTGGCTGCTACCTCGCTGTTGTGGCGTCTGTCTAGCCTTCTTCTGGTCTTCAGCCAAAGAAACGGCCTTTCCTCCACTTTCTTGTCAGTGTTCATTTACCCAAAGCTGCACGTCTGTAGGCAGGATGTCGATGAACTGCTCCACTGCAAGTGTGTTGATGATCTGTGGGACTGCCTTGTCCTCTGGTTGGAGCCATTTAGTAAGGAGTTCTGTGAGTTGGGTAAGGGTTTCTCAAGGATTGTCAACTGAATGGTACTTCAGGGACTGGAGTCTTTGCCTATGGGTCTGTTCTGAGATGTCATACCTTTTCAGAATTTCTCTTTTCACCAGGTCATAGTTTTCTGACTGTGTAGTGTCCATATTGCTGTAGGCAAGTTGGCTTTACCTGTCAGGTAAGGTACCAGCCTAATTGCCCATTGTTGTTTTGGCCATTTGCAGGCTGTGTCAACCCTTTCAAAAGTTGTCAGAAATGCTTCAGTATCATCCGAGGGACACAACTGTGTAAGTTTAATGTCCTTTAAGTTGTTTGTGTCTTGTTGCTCTGTTGAACCTGTGACAAATCCTCCAGCTTTGATAGCTTGCAAAACCTCCAGCCATTGCTGCTCCTGTCACTGCATCTCTTCTTTTCTCTGTGCCTCTAAACGCTGAACCTCTTTTTCTCTCTGCTGCATCTCCTCTCTTCTTAGTCTTAGTCTTAGACTATTACTCAGTCTCTTTTTGTTGTATAGCCCACCATTTGAAAAAGGCATTCAGACTTTCAGGTTCTGTCACCAGCTGTTCTTCTTTTTCCATCACTTGTGCTGGCTGTACAGTCTCCGCTTGGACTTTTGTCTCTGTTGGTTTGGCTGCCATTTGTCCGATAACCACTCCTGGACTTGCTGCTGTACCATACTGAATCCATACCTTTCTTCTATGCTTCCCTTGTACCAAATCTAGTACCCACGCACAAAACTCCTGGCTTAGAGTATGCACAGCGTAAATCCCACTTGTAACATCATCTGTCATCGAGGCATAGGTAAGGAAGTACAGGAAAATCAGGACCAGTTGTAAAATTCACAGGTAATAAAAGATTTAAATTATTTAGTATAACTATTTAAAAAAGGAAGTACAAATAGAGAAAACAAAGTCTTTCATCTGAGGGTTTCTTTTCAATTCCAAATCTCAGTCTCTGCCTCTCACTCTCTCTAGCAAAAGCATTGCTGCTCTTTTTGTGAGTCTTTGCCTGGGAACTCGTTAAGAGATCCTGGTTCTCACAAAATGTACATGTCAGTTTCTTTACAGGTGCAACAAATAGAACAGTGTCACGAGCTTGGGCCCCTGTTGACAGCTCTACAAAAGAGTTTGTGCTGTATGGCAAGTTTAACTCCCTGAGTTCCAAATAGCTTTTTGCAATCATTTCAACTGTGTAACAACTATATATAGTTTCAAACAAAGGGATCCCAGTTTCACACAAAGAGTCGCATATATTTTTATAACCACAAATATGCAAGGGAAAGAAAAGACAGAAACAGCAAGTGAAGATAGAGAGATAGTAAGAGACAGAATCGCAGACCGTCAGAGTGGTCGGTTCCTGGGTCTCACAAGAACATTTGGTTGCACAACCAGACAGACTAGAGACTGAAAAGGAGGGACTAGAACAGATCCATGCATTTAACTATTTCTGCATAACGAATAGGACAGGGCCTTGTTCAACCTGTCACAATGCTGATTGGACTAACAGCATCCAACGTTGTCCCCAGCCCCACAAAAGGCTGCCTGATAATGCTGGGACAGTTGTATCCCTCCCCTGGCATCTGCGCACCTGAGAACTCATCTGACTGGTACCATTTATCAGACTCTGGGAAACAAACCTGAGTTTCCTGCCTGGCAGCATGAAGTTCTGACCTCTGTACTGCCAGGCTGGGCCAGTTTCTCATTTTTAACAAACATTTACAACCACGATACAGAATTTTAACCCCTTCTCTGGTCCTAGGATTTCCTAATGCTACTTTTTCTCACCTACACAGGTTCTGAAATTTTTAGGAAGACGCAGGAGGTTGAGAATAACGTTTTCTCCATGGAAAGAACCTAAAGGTCTCTCAGATGCACGAAGGCTAGAGTTACGGCAAAAAATAGAAGAACACATCAAACTACATCCAGTAAGTTTTCTTCTCTGCTCTTAATGAGTACTGAACACCATTGAACATAGAAAGAAAATTTTGATTTTTATAAAAAAAAAAAGCTTTAAAAAATAAAGTATAAGATTCAAACAGAACAACCACTTGTAAATTCTGACCATTTCCAAAAATAATTCTGGCTTTAGAACTGTTAGGCTTAGAAAATGTAATCTTTTGAAAAGAATGATCAACATGAAAAATTCATAACTGTACCGTTCTCGTGTTGAGACATGTCTATACATGTTAATATATGTTCTTTAAAATAACAGGATTTTAAAAACGTTTCTTGTTTCATATATTAATATGAGGAACATGTAGCAACATTATGTATCAGTATTTCCACATAGTTGACTCCAAGCTTTCATTTTAAAAAAAAGTTTCGCAATCTGACAGTTCCAAAGTTAGCCCATTTTCAAGTCATTATATTTGTAAAAGTCAAAGTCTGGAATTGTTAGGGCTAGTAACTTTTTATAAATGAAAGGTTTGTCAGCTCAGAAGAATCAGTCTTACTGATCTTATCTGTGTCAATCTTCACCATTCATCACAGGTGGGTACTGGCCGGAGATCAGGACCCCGCGGGAGCCTTTAATTTTTTTTTTATAAAAGGGGTAGGCGGGGCCGACGCAGCATCGGCGCCGTCCTCGGGGCCGACGTACTACGTGGCGCTCGAGGATTAGCCGTTAGGCTGCATCGACTCCACCTGCCTACCAGTTCTTCGTCTCCCGCCGTCGAGGTCGCCTTGTGGGAAGCCTAGAAGCGAGAATTCAAATTTTGGGCCTTCAAGCCTGCGTGTTTAGCTCTACTAGTTCTCTGTCTGCTCCACTCGACGTCGCCGGTAAGATCTTTCCTTGTTGTTTCTGTTTCAGCGACGTCGAGTCTGTTTTTTGGTGTTTTTTTTTCCCGTAGGTCATGTCCCAGTCGGAGGGCAAGAAATCTGTGAAAGGCAGGCGGTCCCTGTCGTCGGTGCCCGTGCGGCCGCAGTACTCGTCACCCGACCAACATGACCGGTGCCTTCGTGCCTTGGCCCGTTACATGGCATGGACTCGTCGCGGCGTCTGCTTCTCGGTGGACCGCCGCGTTTGGAACAGCCGTTTAAAGTTAGGCGAAACTCCGCCGACTTTCGGAGGTGGTGCGCACTCTTGGGCCAAGCCGCGTTCTCCTCGGCCCTTCCTCCCGGTCCCCTCCGGTTCTATCTCGGACCAGCGGAGGAGGAGCCGGCTTCTTTGGCCTAACCGTGGCGAGGCTTCTCCAGCGGCCAGGAGGCCCGTCCTGCTTCCCGGAGGCGGGCGGGGCGCTGCCCTGGCAATCACCCTTCGGGGTGAAGGCTCCCCGGTGTCTCTCCGCAGTCTATTAGGCCCGGGTCGGCCCTATCTCGGCGCCGTCGTTGGCGCCGTGGGGCCCTCGGCGCCGCATTAGTGCCGTGGGTCCTGTCGGCGCCGTGGGGCTTCGGCCGGCGTTCGCGGTGCCAACACTCTCTCGGCGCCGTAGAACGCCTGCGGCATCATCGCCGCCATGTCTTGCCTCGGCGCTGAGGTTGAAACACGGCGCCGTGAGCCGCCAGTGTCATCTGTTAGCGCCCGACGGCGCCCGTTAGAACTCGGTGCCGCTTTCGCGGTGCCAGCGGTCTCGGCGTCAGCGCCGAAGTCGCCCGGAGTCATCGGCGCCCGCCTTGGCCTCGGCGCTTGCGGCGTCAGCGGCTGCGGTGTGGTCGGCTCGAGGCTAGGGTTTCCGTCGGCGCCGTCTCCGTCCGGGTACCTTCCCAGGCACCGGTGGACCTGATGGTGCCGCGGCTGGCCCTGGCCAAGGACTGCTGGCCCAAGCTGCCTTGCCACCTTCCGCTGGCACCGCTCGCGGTGCTGTGGAGGCGGAGTGGGGGTTGCTGACTTCTGGGCCTCTCGGTGGGTATCCCTCACTCGACCCCTACCGTTTGGCTAGGGCCTCGGACTCTTCCTCTTGATCAGTCCGGCTCGAGTCGGATGGGCAGTCACACCCTTGGGGTTGTCTGCAAGGAGGGACGAGCTGGCGGTTTTCTCGTCGGGTCTTGGCCAGCCCCTCCGAGGTGAGTTGGGTTCCCTCTAAGGCTAGGGTCAGTGGCGCTGACCAGCGGGCTGTGTGCGTGCCACCATTGCCTTGCAGCCTGGCCTTGGAGGTTCCTTGACCCTCGGCAGTGGTACCCCCTACTGTGACATCTCTCGGTCGCCCAACTTCGGGGCCTATCGAGAGTGCCACGAGAGAGGAGGGTGCTCTTTCCGGGATGGCCCCCTCGGGGGCGACCCTGGCTACTGAGCTGCCTAGGCTGGCCACTTCGAGGACCAGGACCCTTTCGGATTCCGAAGGGTCAAGGGGTATGGGTTGGTCGCCGGCCCTTCTCTGGGACCCACCCGGGCCCCGGACGGAGCCGGAGTGCGGACTTCCGCCCTTCCCCTTCGGGTTCCTTGAGAGGGTCCCATTCTTTCGAGGCAGGGGACCGTCCTTTTGGACCTTCACGGCCCCGGTCGCCTCACTTGGGGGATTCTTTTGGGCGCAGTCTAGGCAGTACCAAAGCGGTTGTGCAGCTGTCGACTGCGGAGTCTTCCAGGACTTCCCCCATGGGAGTCCGTGGTCCGCTCCTTAGCCCTGGCAGAGGTCAGCCGACTTCTTCTCTCGGCTCTGTCCACTCCCCTCTGCCGCCTTCTCCTGCGTTCCCAGGTATCCTTGGTCCTACTGGACCCCTCACCTGGGAACAGTTCAGAGCAGTGGCTGCTCGTTTCCCTGCTTATGTTAGGGCTTTGGACAGTCAGGTTTTTCAACCTCCCCCCGAGCAGCCACCCTCTGAGCTTATGGTGACCTCCAGCTCCTCATCCCCCTCTTCTGGGGGAGAGGAACCTTCTGTCCACATCTCTCCTGCTGCTGATCTCTCTGAGTATCTGCGTTTCCTCGTGAGGATGATGGAGGACCTTCACCTTTCTCCCTCTTCTATTAGCAATCCAGAGCATGCGGCGCACGCCTTTCTAGGCGATTTTGGGTCAGCCACCCTCGTGGTGCCGCCTTGGCCCGCTCCCTTTCGGGAGGCGTCCTTGCGTTTCTGGCAGAGGCCCTTCTCCGGAGTTCCTGCCCCTAGGGACCTTTGCCAGAGGTATTGCGCTCCCCCGGATTCTCCAGGTTCCTTGCCTCATCCGCAGTCCGGATTGACGCACCTGGACACTCCTTATGGGCTTCGCGCCCTCCACCGTGACCGGCCCCCGGATCAAGACTCCTCGGATTTTGATTTCTGGGGGAGGAGGACTTTCTACTCGGCACGGCTCCTTCTCTCCATTTCTGCACATCAGGCCCACTACGCTGCCTATAACAGGTACTTGTGGTCAGCGCTAGGTCAGGTCTAGCCGCTCTGCCTGACTCGGGCAAACCAGGCAGCCATTGCTCTCTGCACGTGGCCTGGAGCAAGCAAGGCACCAAGCAAGGGCATCTTCTGACGCCAGTGAGGTAGCTACCAGGGTCGTAGGGACAGCGATCTGCACCAGAAGATCGGCGCAACCCCGCCTCCCGGTTATCACCCTTGGCCCGGCGTAGGGTGATTTGCTCGCTCACCAGGAACCTATCTCTTTTCCGTGGGCGAGGCGGCGTTTGTCGGGCAATTCCTTCCCCTCTGGGGAACCCCGTCTCGCTCTTCCCACTCCGGGCCTCCTCAGACCCAGAAGGTTCCCCCTTAGTGTGTCACCCACTGAGGGGCAAGGGGCCGCTGTCCCTCAGGGTGCAATCAGTCAACCCCTTGAGGGGCTTGGTACTCACCACCTGTGATGAATGGTGAAGATTGACACCAGATAAGATATGAAAATTACGTGACTTCGTAATTATGATCTTTCTGTGATCATCACCATTCATCACAACCTCCTCCATCCCCCTTGGGGCTCCAGTCTCTGGATCCTCCTCCTCTGTGCCTTCCTCTCTTCTCGGTTAGGTGCCGAGTCCTCTGGGGCAAACAGGGGCAGTTCCCTCCACTGGTTTAGTGGAACTATGTGGGAAGTGTCTTCTCATTCCTAGTCCCCTCAACTTTGCCATCTTCGGCACCCTTGTTTGAGTGAGATTAGTGGGGGCGCACAGGGGGACAATCCCCTAAGAGGGTACAGTTTAAGTGCCTCTCCTTCTCTTCTACTATCTTCACCTTGAGTGCAGACTGGGGTTGCCTCCTGCTGTTATCCATCTATTTAAAAAAAAAAGGGGGAATCTCCTCCCCTTTTTTTCACCAAATATCTCTTTAGAGAGTGCAGTCTGGGTCGCTGTACCCTGTCCTTCTCCAGAATAGCCGACTCTGCTTTTGGGGTATTGCCAGTTATTCTGTGCCTTGAATTCTGGCAGAAAGCTTTGCTAACTCCTTGCAGTTCCTATACCCTCTGGTGACGGACAAGGGTCCTGGATCCTTGTTACCTCTCACTCTCTCCTAAAATTCTCCCCCTTCCCTCCCTTCTTCCGTTTCCAGAGATTGGGGCCCCTACCCAATCCCCTTAGTCTTACTTCTTCCATGCTGTCCTCTCAGTCGTTATTTCTCCTTTTAGTTCAGTTTCTCTTCCTTTTTCTGTCCTTGGACTCTCTTGTCCCACCCTCCATCCCTTCCTCTTACCTCTCCAGGACTCAGAACTGGTAGGCAGGCCGGTCAGTGATGCGACCTAACGGCTAATCCTCGAGTGCCACATAGTACGTCAGCCCGAGGGGCCAGCGCCGACGCTGCGTCGGCTCCACCTACCCCTTTTTTTAAAAAAAAAAGGCTCCCGCGGGGTCCTGATCTCCGACCAGTACCCACCTGTGATGAATGGTGAAGATACACAGAAAGATCATAATTACGGTAAGTACGTAATTTTCATATTTTGTGTGTCGATACTGATCTTCCCTGGATTAGTCATCACCATTCATCACTGGCAGGTCTAACCAGGGGCGCTAGGACCCTGCGGGAAGCTTATAGCTCTAAGCTTTTTCCAGCTTTGTAGGGAGGAGAGGTTGATGTTGGGGACGGCGCCGCCCTCAAGGCCAACGTATTGCGTGGCACTCTCAGGTTGGCTGGTAATAGATGCCAGCCCTTCCACCACCTCAGTTCTTCTTTTCCCGCCGTCGAGGTGCATCACCTTGTGGGAGCTGAAGCCATCTTCGTATCTGCATAGTTGCTGATGTTCTGCTGCCGCCGCTAGATGTCATAAACATTCCAAAATCCGGTAAAACCATTTCTTTTATTTATTTGTTTTAACTAGTTCTACGGCACTGATTCTGTTCTGTGTTTGTCCACGCGATTATGTCTGGTTCAGGGTCTAGTTCGAAATCTAAGGCAGGACATGCCCCTATGCGTTGGTGCCCCTGTGGCAGGCCGATGACCATGATGGATTGCCATAATCGCTGTTTAATCTGCCTGGGTACATCGCACGACAGAGACAACTGCGATGTCTGTTTCTTCATAGACAACTGGGTCCTCAAGTTGCACGTGTTGAAGGTGGGTCGCGAACCTTCCACCTTCAGAGGGTGGTGTCAGTCACGGGATGCCAAGGCCAGGACTTTGGGCCCTTTGCCTGGGTCTCCCTCTGGTGCTATACATATATACATAGAAAGGGGGAGCAGGCCTCCATCAATTCTAGTCTCGCTGAGACAGGAGGCCTGTCTGAGGGGTCGGGTGGGCAGTTCGCCTCTTCTTGTGGGGGTTGGCTGAGCACCCCTCATGGTCCGTTGCCTCCTTGGAGGCACGGACACCCGTGGTGTCACGGTCGCAGCTATACGGTCGGCAGAAGCCAGTGGAGACCTTGGTGCCACCTATTGGCACCACTTCAGCTCCCGACACCTCTCTTGGTGCCAGTGAGCGAGGTGGTGCCGCTGTCGGTGCTGGGTCCCTTTCCGGTGCCATCCATGGTACCAGGAGAGGGAATGTTTCAGGGGGTGGCCTCTTTGGCGGTCTCTCTGATCTCGGAGGAAGATCAGGATGACTCAGATTGGCTACCCGACACTTAGGAGTCCTGTTGCTCTCCTATGTCTAGCAGTTTGGTCTCCGGTACAGTGGGATCGGCTGCTACTCTTTCTGGGCCTGCCCTGGGACAGACTTTTCTATGTCCTCTGGTGCTGTTTGCGCGCCAGGTATGCTGCCAGCACCAGGTTACAGTCCAGCACCGGGTCAGGTTCTGGTGCTGTGCTCGGTGCTGAGTTGGATTCCGGCGCTGGGGTGAGTTCTGAGATGGAGTCTGGCACTGTTTCTGGTGCCGGAGTTATTTCAGATCTCCTTCTCTCAGGTACTAGGGGCTAGCAGAGGAGCAGATCCCTATCTGGTGAGGTGGGGGTAGGGAAGTCGAGGTTGGCACTGTTCGAGGGCAGCTGTTGGCTCTGGGAGGAGCCACAGTGCTGACCCCTCTTTCCTCACCGGACCCAGATGGTCTGCAACAGGTGGGGCCAAGGGCTGCCCACAAGGCACAGACCAGCTCTGATGGCCCATCGTGGGGTCCTTGCCCATGAGCAGCACTTTAGCCACCCCTGTCTGGTTGGGCATCCAGCAGTTGGTGAGTTGCACAGCCCCCGGATGGGTCCCTGACGCGTTCTCATAGCCCTAGCAGAGGTCCTGCTCTGGCTCACCAGACACCCCCCAATTGTCAGATCCTGTGCCTCGTCCTCCTCCTTCACTCCCAGGCCTCTGGGGCCCTTCAGGGCCAGTGACCTGGCAACAGTTCAGAATATTGATGGCTGCTTTCCCTTGGTACCTTAGAGCCCTGGATGAGGTCATCTTTAGACCTGAGCCTCCAGCCACCCCGACTCTGAACCAGGCTCCTTGGCCCCCTCATCTTCCTTCCCCAAGAAAGAGGACCCTTCTGTCCACCTTTCCTCAGACACTGGTATCATCAGCTATCAGCGATTCTTGTCGTGGATGCTAGGGGAGCTACACATCTCCAGTTTTGCAAGCCACAATCCTGACCATGCGATGCACACTTTCCCTGGGCAGTTTAGTGCCGAAAATCTTGTCATCCCTCCATGGCCTTGCCCTTTCACAGTGGCGGCGCATCGGATCTGGCAACTTTCCTCTGCTCCCTCTCCAGCCTTGAGGGACTGTCAGTGCAGGTATTGTGCACCCCTGGGGTCTCCAGATGCTTAGCCCCACCTCTCTTTGGGAGTGGAGCTCCATGATACCCCTTTTGGGCATCGTCACCCAGGGCATGATGGCCCCCCAGACGTTGACTCAGCTGAGTTTGACCGCTGGGGTAGAAGGGTTTTCTTGGCACTGCACCTCCTTTTGTACATCTCTACACACCAGGCACACCAAGATGCCTACGGTAGGCACCTTTGGATGCTACTGGGACAACTGTTGACATCTTTTGTCTGACATAGAGGCGACCAGGCAAGCCATTAGTCTTTCTGCACGAGGTCCGGAGCTAGTGAGACACCAGGCAAGGGCATCCTATGATGCCATTGAGGTGGCTTCCAGACTGGCAGGAACTGCGGTCTACATTAGGCGGATGGTGTGGCTTCACCTTTCCAGGTTATCACCCCTGGCCCGGCATAGGGTGATTGCCTCTCCCTTCCGGGGGACACTTCTTCTCGCATAGGGTGAAGCACGAGTTATCGGGGCACCTTCCTTCTCCCAGGCAGTGGGAATCTCCACCTCACCCTGACCAGTCTCGGGCCTAGCCAGGCCCGTGAGGAACCCCCTTCCTCTCAGTGTTTTTCTCCCACAGGAGGCTGAGGGAAGATTAAGCCCTCTGGGAGGTGCCGGCACCACAGTTGTGGTGCTTGGTACTCAGTCACCAGTGATGAATGGTGAAGATTAGTCTGGGGAAGATATGAAAATGATCTACCTACCATAATTCTTGATCTTCCTGGATATCGTTACCATTCATCACTGCTTCCTGCCCACCATCTCCTCTTGGGCCCCAGTCTCCTGGGCAGTTCTTTCTCCCTGCTTGCCTTCTCCCTAATTGAGACCGATTGCGGGTATAATCCTGCTGGCACCTCTGGTTCACCCTGACTGTTCATCTAAAGCACCAGGGAGCCACCTCTGGGGACAGGGCAAGCAGGAGCTATTGACCTCTTTTGCTAAGGGGCTCCTCGGGACACCATGCAACCTTGATGGGAACTATTTGGGGATGGCAGCATGGGTTTAGGAGTTCCATAGTTTTTTTTTTTTTTTGGGCTCCTTGTCTCAAATACATCTTTATGCCTGGAATTCGAGGTTGCCCTCCTCTCTTGGGTCCCTGTCTTGGTCACAGGGGCTCCAGGGACCCTCTTCTACTTGTTAGAGCCTTTGCTCGCTCCCCTTCTCTTTTTCTGGTAACCCACTCCTTGGTTCTCGTGGGGCAAGGTGCCTTCTGACCCCACCCGATCCTTTCCTCCCTCTAAAAGGCTTAAGTCCTCCAGCTCCACCGCTTTCTGGTAGCAGTGGGCACAAAGAGAAACAGCATCTGACTCCGGGACCAGGGGTTCTCCTAATTAGGGGGCCCCCTATCTGGAGGGATCTTGCCCTGGGGTGGGTCCTTTCCCCACCCCCCCTCTGCAATAGGGGAGGGAGGGTGAGAGATTCCGGTGGTCCCATCCCCCATTTTCTCAGGTGGACCAGGAGGGTAGTACCTTGAATGACAGTGGCAGGGATCAGCTATTTCTTGTCCGGCAACCTGTGGTGCTTCTTAAGGACTCTCAGAGCCTGTGAGGCTTCTTGTCCTCTCTGGCATCTTTCTGCACTTACCTCCAGGGGTCCTCACCCCCCTCTCTCTCTCTCTCTCTCTCTCTCTCTCTCCCACCTCCCCCCTTTGCTTTTTACTCTTTGATTCCTCTCTTCTCCCCCTCCATCCTCTTAACACCTCCTTGGCCTTCCCAGTGGTTGGGATCCCCCTCCGAGACCTCTTAGAGTCTTCCCCTCCTCCTGTGGCCGGCTTATTACTTTTTCAGTTTAGATCCTTTCCTTGTTCTATTCCTTGGGCTCCCTTTCCCCACCCTCCCCTCTTTTTCCTCTGCCGCTAATTTCCTCTCCAGCGAGCAGAACTGAGGCGGTGGAGGGGCTGGTGTCGATTACTGACCAACGCGTGAACATCATGCAATATGTTGGTCTCGAGAGCGGCAGCGGACCCTCCTCTTTAGGAAGTTGAAAAAAGCTTAGAGCTATAAGCTTCCTGCAGGTTCCTAGCACCTCTGGCTAGACCCATCAGTGATGAATGGTGAAGATATCCAGGAAGATCAAGAATTATGGTAGGTACATAATTTTTATTTCTGTATGAATCAGTACTATTTGAAACCACTTTTTCTGTATAATATTGATGCATGTTTTTCAGTTGTGACACAGTCAAAAAAAATGGCGGTTAGTATTGATACTATGTTTTATATCGACCAACTGTGTGTATATTTTTTGTATCGATACATAAAATTACGTGATGGTTTTAAAACAATCTATATACTTTTTTTATATGAATTTGGTAATACTACAGATTAATTAAAAATTGTAGTTTGCAACTTAATTTTCATTCATCTTCCGCCCTTAATCATGTTGAGAACATTTAACATCTCACTTCGAGGGGGAGCTCTTGCAGCAAGTATTACCAATGGGACTAGGGCCGCCAGGTGTTAGGACCCCACGGAAAAATCATGTAGCTAGCCGTCTCTGGTGGGGGACCACCCGCTGACGTCAAACGTGGTATAAAGACTGCAGTCCCCTGCCACCATCTCAGTTCTTTCCTGCCGTCGAACCGCTTACTTCGGCTCCATGGATGCCTTCCTTTTCGCAGTCAACCATGTGTTTTTTTTCTAGTTTGAGTTATTTGACAGTTTTAGTTTTTCTGTTAAGTATTTCTACATTTTTGCATGTCTTCGCCTTCTCCATCTTGACGCAAGTCGAAGTGCAAGTACGGGAAGCAGATCCCAGCCAAAGACGGCCACGCGGCCTGCCTCATCTGCTTAGGCCCAAACCATCAGCCCGACGATTGCCCACACTGCCAGAAATTCAGCCAAAAGACCTGCATCAGAAGAGCCAGTGCCCTGAAGGCCTGTCTTCTTGAAAAGCAGGTGGCAGCCATGCAGAGATCGCCGTCAAGACGCAGTTCTTCGTCCCCCGCTAGAAAGTCTCCCCCTAAAGAGAAGTCCTCGTAGAGAAACATCACCAAGGGAAAGAGAAGACCAAGTTGGAGTCCCACCCTAAATCCTCCCTTAGAGCTTCTTCCTCGACCTCCGGCGAGAGGTCAGAGTCGGTCCCTTCGGCTGCCGGGACCACACAAAAGAAGTCATCCTCCTCTTCTTCTAAGGAACAAGGTAAGGAGTCTTCTTCTGGACGTTCGTCCACACAGCTCTCTTTGGCTCATCGACCCCCACAAACCTTCAGGGTTGGTCCAAGAGGGAAAGGCGTCTTAGGTAGGCCTTCAGACTCGGGCTGTAAGTCCAGTGGATTGTCTGAAAAACACAGACACTTGGACGACTCCACCAGGCGCCAAGAGACCGTCCAGCACTGGACGCCTCCACCCACTGCAAAAGGGAAGCCTCCTGCAGGCAACTAGCATCCCGTTAGCCGGGCAAGCTTGCCCCCTGGCCCCTCCGGGAGATGAGATGCTGTCAGGCGCCACAGATCAGGCGCCTGCCCCTACTCCAGGGAATCAGTCGCCCGACGACAGCAGGTCTGCCCCCAATACAAAACCAGACCATCAGCTTGATACCATAATCGAAGGATTGCCAGACCAGATGCCCGCGCCAGAAGGGCCAAAAGGTCCGATGCCCAGTCCTTCGAATTTCGACGCCTGCACCTCTGGTCATCCCATTAGCAGTTGTTGGCACCTTGTTCACCTCGTGGTAGCACACGGTAAAAGGGGATTTACTTTACAGGCCTCTGGAGCCTTCCCTGAAAGAAACGCCCGCAGCGCCTCCTCCACCTGATGATGGTCGGGTGCCCGATAAGGGCTCTCATCCGCCGCCCGGCCCCAAAAGAAGAAGGAGAAGGCACCCATCATCAGTGCCCTCTTCGAGCGGTCGTCCACCGTCGTCCTCGGGAGAGGGCATGGGGAACTCTTCTTTTTTTGATTATTCTTCAGGGGATGACTTGATACTGCCTTCCCCTAGTCTGAGGAACTCTCCCAGGTCACCCCCGGACAACCCCTCATTTCTGGACATAATGAGGCACATCCAGACAATTTACCAGTGGGATACTGAAAAGCTTGATCCTGAGAGGTGCCGCCTGGCTAAGCTTTTGGGATCCAAGGACCCGAAGCCCTTGGTGATCCCACCCTTGGTGGAGCCTTTTCAAGACGTAACCAAGCTTACCTGGCAACACCCTTCCACAACGCCTGCTGTGCCCAGAAAGGTGGACAGGCTGTATAGGACACTGAAAGAGGGGTCCTTTCTGGGGGAAAACCCCAAGGCAGACTGCATGGTACTCACAGCAGCTCATGGAGGGGCTCAACAACCCAAGCAAATGAGCGTCCAGCCTCCATATCCCAGATCCAAAAAGCTGGACCACATGGGCCGGAAAGTGTATACATCGGCCACGGGGGCTATTCGTTCCTTGAACTTTCTAGCCTACATGGTGACCTACCAGAAGTCCCTATGGGAGAAAACCATGGACTTGGTGAAGGCTCAGCCAGATTCTGACAACAAGACTGAGCTTATGGCATACATTCAGTCGGGCACAGACGTAGACAAGCACGTGCTCAGGTGCTCCTATGACTCAGATGGCATGGCAGCCAGGGCTGCGGCCTCAGGCATCTGCATGCGGAGGCACACCTGGCTCAGAGTGTTGAGGTTCCGTAAGGACCTGCGGGATACCGTCCTGGACGCACTGTTCCAGGGCTCCGTTCTCTCTGGTCAGGAGGCAGAGAAAGTGATCTTGGGACTTCAGGACCATGGCAAGACGGTAGCTGAGATACACAGGATGTACAAATCAGAACCGCCTGCCTCCCGTCGTCCTTTTCTCAAGAACCAAGGATAACAAGGAAAGAGGCAACCCCATAACAAGGGAGTCTTCAAACGACGCTGCCACCCTATCCCTACCGGTGCTCAGAGCCTGAAACATCCCAAGGTGCCCCAAATCCCCTTGCCCAACCCCTCCAATACAGCATGACTCCCTGCCGTCCCTCCCCCTCCATCAGATTCCATTGGGGCAGACAGTAGGAGGGAGATTCTCCCTCTACCCGTCAGGGAGGTCCAGTATCACCTCGGACCAGTGGGTCCTTCAGACAATAGAAAGGGGTTACTCCCTAGCGTTCCTAAGCTGTCCTCCGGACAATCCTCCTGTTCAGTCCCATTGTTCGGCCAGCCACGCTCTTCTGCTGAAGGCAGAAATCAAAGCCCTTCTGCAGAAGAAGGCATCCAGGTGGTTCCATACACCCAGTAGGGCAAAGGCTTCTGTTCCCATTTTTTTCTGGTTCCAAAGAAAACGGGAGACCTTCACCCTATACTGGATCCCAGTCAACTTGAACCAGTTTATCCAATACAGGAGATTCCGGATGGTGACACTGGCAAGCCTCTTGCCCATGATCCATCGAGGAGACTGGCTATGCTCCTTAGACATGCTGGATGCATACATGCATATCAAAATCCTGCCCTCACATAGGAAGTTCCTGTGCTTCCTTTTCCAGGGTCAGCACTATCAATTCAGGGTTCTTCCTTTCGGCCTCTCGTCATCGCCAAGAGTCTTCACCAAATGTCTGGCAGTAGTGGCAGTGGCCCTGAAAAGGAAAGGCCACTTTGTCTACCTTTACCTGGACGACTGGCCCATTTCTGCCTAGTCAGAAGATCAGCTGACTGATGCCTTACAGGACACAGTCTCGATGTTCCAGTCCCTGGGCATCACCCTAAATTGGGCAAAGTTATTCCCCTGGCCCTCCCAAAGGCTTCAATATATTGGAGTGATCCTAGACACCATTCTGGGCAAGGCATTTCTGCCAGCAGACAGAGCAGAATGGCTCAGAGGAGTTGCTCGCAAACTGCAGACCTCGGACCAAGTCGCAGCGAGGGTTGTCCTGCAGCTGCTAGGACACATGGCAGCTGCCATAGCCATGATCCCCTTGGCAAGGGTGAACATGAGGACTCCGGTGGCACCTCAGAATTCAGTGGGACCAAGGCATAGACAAGCTGGACCGCCCTATCCGGATTTCGTATGCGGTTTGTCGCTCTTTCCTGTGTTGGTTAAATCCAGTCAACCTAGAACTGGGAGTTCCCTTCCAGAGACCGAACCTGATGCAGATCCTTACAACAGATGCTTCGGATTTAGGATGGGGAACCCATCTGGATGTTCACTGTACAAAGGGTTCTTGGAACACAACAGAATGGTCTTTTCACATCAGTATCCTGGAGATGAGAGCCGTTCTGTATGCCCTTCAGGCTTTTCAAGACAAGCTCTTCCGGGGTCCACTACTGGTCCAGTGGGACAATACCCCAGTAGTGTTCCACCTAAACAAGCAAGGAGATATGCATTCCTACCCCCTTTGCAGAGAGGCCATGAGAGTGTGTTGCTGGGCAGCAGAACACGGTCTGGACATCACAGCGATTCATGTGCCAGGGGTCCAGAATGTTCTTGCCGACAGCCTAAGCCACTTTTGCTCTCTGAATCACAAGTGGGAGTTGCATCAAGCAGTGGCAGAAGACCTCTTTGAAAGATGGGGTGGACCAGAGTTGGACCTCTTTGCATCTCCGTGCAGTGCCAACCTGCCAAATTTCTGCTCGCTAGATCCAGGACCTGGTGTTTTCTGGCGAGACGCATTGTCCCTCTCCTGGACAGGGAGGTTTCTGTATGCCTTCCCTCATCTTCAGAGAGTCCTGTTCAAGTTGCAGGCGGAGGAAGCCAGGATGATCCTGGTAGCTCCTCTCTGGCTTCGCCAAATCGGGTATCTGTTGTTACAGCAACTGGCCACGGAGCCTCCCGTGCAGTTGCCCCTCTCCTCTCACTTGCTCTCCCAAGAACGGGGGACCCTTGTGCACCCAGCTCTACATCCTCTACACTTGCATGCCTCACTCTTGCAATCCTAGCAGAGTTGAAATTAGGGGTGTCAAGTAGAGTGGCAGAGATCCTAGTAGCAGTGAGAAAACCTTCCACCAGCGCAACCTGTGCCATGAACTGGTAGTGTTTTTGTCCATGGGCAGCACCCTGTTCTCTAGACCCTCTGGATTGTCCGGTAAAGTACGTGCTGGAGTACCTTCTTCATCTCTTGAACTTGGGCCTCAGCTACTCATCCATTTGTGCTCTTTCAGCCTACCTCGCACCTATGAATGGAAGGACTCTAGCACAACTTGATGTGTGCAAGACCTTCTTGAGAGGAATCTTGCATATCAGACCCCGACGGAGGGATCTTGTCCCTCCATGGGATCTTCTTTTTGTTTTGGAGAAGCTCACCCTTCCCTCTTTAAGCCGGCAGTGACATGCAAGCTTCACTTTCTGTCTTGGAAAGTGTTACTTTTAGTTGCCATTACCTCTGCTCTGAGAGTTTCAGAACTACAGGCTCTTATGTGTAAAGAGCCTTATCTTCTTTTTCATAGGGACAGGGTAGCACTGCGTACTAACCCTAAGTTTTTGCCAAAGGTGGTGTCCGCACTGACTCTGAGTCAGGACATCCAGCTTCCGGTTTATTATCCAGAGTACTCTAACAAAGGGGAGGCCCTGTTGCATACTCTGGATGTACATAGGATACTCAGGTGTTACCTCAACAGAACCAGTTCTGTTCGGCAAACGGATCAGCTCTTCGTTTTATTTGCTCACAGGAAGACAGGGATTGTGTCACAAAGCACACACTAACCAGATGGCTGGTGCACTGTATCACCTTTTGCTATCAGCACCACAATAAGCCCTTACCGGGATTGGTGAAGGGTCATTCCACCAGAGCTGTGGCAACTTCATTTGCCTCTCTGTGGAACGTTTCTTCGTCAGACCTGTGTGCTGCTGCCACCTGGAGCTCAATCCATACATTCATTAGACACTACAGTTTAGACGTTGCCTCTAGGAGGAGAGCAGGGTTCGGACAAGCGGTCTATCAGGACCTCCTCTCCTAAACTCCAATCTATCCGGATCAACAGTTATCTGTTTGTCTCCCCTCTGATCTGATCTGGGCCTATCTTTGGGTACTGCTTGGAACTCAGTCCTGTTGGTAATACCTGCTGCAAGAGCTCCCCCACGAAGTGAGATAGTGCAGATCTTACTTCGAGATACAGCTCTTGCAGCAGGTTACACCATTAGGACTGAAGCTGGCAGGCGCCAGGATCCCACGGAAATTTTCTAACTAGCAGTCTTCAGCGGGGACCGCATCCGACGTCGATCCTGCCCCCAACATTGGGCGTAGTACATAAGGAGGCAGTCCCCCCATAATCCTCAGTTCTTTTCCTGCCGTCAACTTGCCAGTATCGGCCTCTCGGTCTCCTTTCTAGCATGCAACGACTGCAGAACTATGATGAATTTCGTCTCCTTTTTGGCTGTGATCAGCTGATGTCCTCTCCAACTCCATCTTTAGAGGGTCACCACTTGAAGTGCGCCTGCGGCAAACAGATCCCCTTCAAGGATCCCCATACGTCCTGCGTGCGCTGCCTAGGCCCAGACCACGACACCAAGGCCTGCTCCTTTTGCCAGGGTTTTAACAGCCGCACCAGGATCTGCCATCAGAAGGCACTTCAAGTGTTTCTTCTGGAAGAGAAACTGAAAAGCATGGACCAGGAACCTTCCTCCAGGGGAGAACCTTCAAGCAAATCCCATAAGCACCGGGACAAGCACTGGGAAAAGGCGAGGTCCAGGTCTCCTGCAAGGGCCTCAGACTCCCGAAGCTCTGGCTCCAAATTGGACCGCTCTCCCTCCAGGGCTTGGTCACAACCTCCCCTGGTCCAGGTCGGGTCCTCTAGTGGTTCTTCTTCACTCTAGCCTCTGAAGACTTCGAGGCCCTCGGCTTCCTCAACACCTTCCAAGGCCTCTTCGAAGTCGGGTGAGCGCAACAAATCTTCCTCCTGTCACCGGGATACCGATGCCAGGTCAGTCTCCCAGCCACCCTGAGGTCTGGATCCGGCGCCCTGCAAAGCTAAAGACCCGACGTCCCTCAAACGGACGTCGGACCTGACGCCGGCCCACCCGACATCGGCGAAACGTCACCGGTGCTCACAGGAGCCAACGACACCCAGACACCCATTGCCAGCCAGGCGTTAGCCTCCGAAGATGTCGGCCAGGGGACCAACGTCGGCTACCCCGGAGCAGAAGACCGCACCCCCGTCGCCAGCGGATGCTGGTCAGAGGGATTCCACTGAGGAAAACGCCACACAGCCTGAAGACCAGGCGGGCGACACCGGGGATGCCGGGCTCCCAAGGGAACCATCCCCAGAGCGGGAGACCCCCGGGGACCCGACGCCCGACCCCAGCGACAGGCCACCGGTGCCAGGCCCGTCGTCGGGTATGAATCTTGCGGAGGTAAAGGAGATTTTTACCTTCTGGTGGGACACCATCAAGAAAGATGTGGTCCCCGCACGTCCTCCTCCTACTACTCCTGCTACTCCTCCTCCTCCTACTCCTTCACTGCCTACGCCCCCTCCTCCACCTAAGGGGCCAGTAGGATGACCTTCATCCCCCAAGGAGCAAACGCCACCTCCTAGGGGTAGATCTGCAGACAGGAGAAGGCCTCCCTCCAGATCCCCCTCAGGGTCACCCAGCTCCAAGAGACCCAGATGACGCCGGTACACTCCGTCGGGGGAGGATTCCAGGTTGGATACATCAGAGTATTCCAGATCACCTTCTCCTCTCAACATTCCCTCTCCTGACCCACACGACTTACCTAGGTCCCCTCCGGATGATCCCTCCTTTGCTGAGATCATGAGGCACATCCAGGAGAACATGGGGTGGGATGCTGAGGAGCTTGACCCCGAGCGACAACGCCTTGCCCGCTACCTTCAGCAAAAAGACCGGAAGCCTGTGGTAGTGCCGCCCTTGGTGGATACCTTGCAGACATCACCAAGGCTGCGTGGAAACGTCCGCATTCCACTCCCGCGGTGCCGAAGAAGGCTGACCGCCTATACAAGGCCCCTAGGGAGGACCAGTATTTGGCGAGCCACCCTCTGGCTGATTCCCTGGTCATCACTGCCTCACATGACCGGTCTCGGAGACCTCAGCATATGAGCACCTAGCCACCGGACCAGGAATCCAAGCAGTTGGACGCCCTGGGAAGGCACACGTATGCGGCCGCTACTTGCGCCATCAGGTCACTGAACAATCTGACCCATATGGTTCAGTTCCAGAATGCCCTGTGGGAACAGGGTCAGGACCTGGTTGAGAAGCTGCCCGATGGCGACCAGAAAGCAGAGCTCTTGAACCTCCTCCGCACGGGTTCAGATGTGGGGACCCAAGTACTCTGAGCCGCATATGATTCTGCGGACTCTTCAGCCAGAGCTGCAGTCTCAGGCGTTTGTCTCCAGAGACACTCTTGGCTCCGTGTCTCCGGATTTACCCCGGACGTCCAGAAAAACATCCTAGACATCCCATATAATGGCGAGGTCCTGTTTGGTGAAGCCTCCAAGAGAGTAATCACCAAGCTCCAGGACGCAGGGAAGGCAGTCCGATCTGTACAAGCTATGTACAGGTCTTGGCCTAGTTCCTTTCGTAGGAACCAGAGCTGTTTTCGCGGCCGGCTACAAAGACAACAGCAACGTTGCGGCCAGCAGCAGAGGGGCACTTTCTCATGCAAGGCCCAGGCCAAGTCATCCCCAGGCAGAGGCCAACGATTCTCGAAGTCGGCCCAGCCCGCAGGGACAAACGCTGCCACAGCATGACTGCTTCCCGGCCCCTCCTCAGGATCAACGAGCAAAGAAAGTTGGGGGTCATATCGCAAGCCACTTTCTAGGGTGGCAATCGATCACCACCGACAGGTGGGTTCTACAGCTGATCAAAAAGGGCCATTACAAAGAGTTTGTAGGCAGCCCACCTACAAGACCTTCCCTGCTTTCCCGTTATTCGGGTCAGCATGCCCTGCTCATACAGCAGGAAGTGCTCGCACTTCTGGAGAAGGAAGCCTTAGAGCACGTTCCAGGGAACCAGAGAGGACTAGGGTACTATTCTCACTTCTTCCTGGTTCCAAAGAAAACAGGGGACCTCTGTCCAATACTGGACCTCAGCGATCTCAACCTTTCGGTCGCCTACAAACGCTTCCACATGGTGACCCTCCCAGGCCTAATTCCCATGCTGAAGCAAGGTGACTTTCTGGCGTCCCTGGACATGCAGGACGCCTGCCTGCATATTCCCATTGCTCAGGCACACCAGAGGTTCCTGCGCTTCGACTTTCAGGGCCGCCATTATCAGTTCCGAGCTCTTCCCTTCGGGCTGTCATCAGCACCTTGCGTGTTCACGAAGTGCATGGTGGTCATAGCCGCATCTCTGAGGAGACAGGGCCACTGCGTGTTCCCATACCTGGATGACTGGCTTCTCATGGCACCCTCCCGGGAGGCCTTGATGGCTGCCATCCACTGCACCCAGTCTCTGTTCCAAACTCAGGGCATTCTCATCAATTACGAGAAGCCACGCCTGGTTCCATCCCAGAAGCTGCAGTTTATCAAAGCAGTTCTGGACACCATCAGAGGGAAAGCTTTCCTTCCCACGGACAGAGAGGAACACATCAGATCCCTCATCAGGGAGTTGTCGTCGAAGAAGACCGTCCCAGCCAGACTGGTCCTTTGCTTGCTCGGACACATGGCTGCGGCTATTGCAGCAGTCCCACTAGCCCGTCTCCACATGCCGGTAACCCAGTGGATGTTACGGGTACAATGGGACCAAAGGCAAGACCATCTGCAGCACCCAATCCGAATCACGAAGACTGTAATTCAAGATTGGCAATGCTGGCTACATCCATGGAACCTCTTGGTGGGAGTCCCCTTCAGAGCGCCGTCCCTGACTGTGACTCTCTCCACAGACGCCTCAGGGCTCGGGTGGGGAGCACACCTCGATGGTGTTCGGTCTCAGGGCCTGTGGACAGCCCAGGAGTCTCATCTCCACATAAACTTACTAGAAGTGAGGGCAGTCCTTTATGCTCTGCAGGCCTTCCAGTCGGAGATTCCACCAGGTACACTTCTATTACAAACAGACAATTCCGTGGTGATGTATTACCTCAACAAACAAGGAGGCACCCACTCCTACCCGCTTTGCAGGGAGGCCATGAGAGTGTGGGAGTGGGTCTTACAACACGGCTCAAACCTTATTGCAGTTCATGTTCCCGGAGTGGACAACATCATCGCAGACAGCCTGAGCCGCTCTCAGGCCAGAATCCACAAATGGGAACCACTACAGTGTTGCGAGGTCTAAACCTCACTTTCAGATTCTTGACGATACTGGGAATGCAAGTAATCACAGACACGTTGCATTAGAGTAATAAACAAGTTTATTACTACCAAAGGGATAAATCACAGTTGCCCTAAGCAGTTCTTACCAATACGAACCGGGAGCCAGTGCTAAGCGTTCCCTACACCTCGAGGTTTCTCTGTAGTCTCTTGGGGTCTCTCAGGTCTCCGAGGTGTAAAGCTTGTGCATTACATTATATACCTATGATAATTACTACGGTTACCAAAAGATAGAAACATTTCTAGTTACAGAGATAAGCCCTATTGGCTAAATTAGAGGTGGCTCCACGGTCCAAGATAACATTGTACAATTTTGTAAAGTCATCAGTTTGAGAACAAAAGAGTTCTTGTACAGAGTCTTACATAACTAAATGTAGTAGTACAAATCGCCAAAACATGGCAGTGCCGTCTTACATATTATAATTACTTCAAGGACACAGGTGTCTTGGCATCTAACAAGTAAGAAATAGACAGAAAATACATGGTAAAATATATGTGTATTAGCAAGCAAAGTGGATTACAACAATATGCATTCATATCCTGCCATCTACTCTTATACGGTAGATGCCCTTAGCCCTAAATATTAGTATAACCTATCTCTAAGCATTAGCTGTCTACAGTGTGCCTCTGAGGGTACCAGTTAGGGTGCAGGGACCTCGTTTAACAATTCCTCCCCTTATTGCCTCTAAGGGCAACACAGGCAAATGTCTAGGGAAAGAAGAGGAGCAGTGGTCGTTTACAATCCCGACGCGTGAGCCTAGTAAAGGAACTCGAGCTGCTCACGATGCTGGCGTAGTGTACACCATAGGCAGCAAAGCATAATAATCAAAGTGAAAATTAAAAATGCTTGTATAATAACAAAACCTTTAAAAGTAATCTCTAACCAGGCGTTAGTTAATGCGTTATTCATATCTCCATCGTTAATCAAGTCAAGAACAGCATCATTGGCTTTGGTCATATTATTGCTGATGTGGATGAGGTGTGTGTCTTTCCTGTCTAAAAGTGATTTCAGTGTAAGTGGGTCTATGTGTACATTAAAGTATGGCAAGTATTCTGATAGTGTGAGTAGATAATCGGGGTTACCATCAATAATGTCTGCGTCCATAAGGGGGACGGGGGTTATAACAGTATGTCCAATAATAGTTTTCTGGTGGGGGACAAAACAGAAATTGGGGTAATCAATAGCACAAGTAACAGAACCATATGTGTAGGTCTTATAGTTCGTAACAACGCAGTATTCACCATCTGAATTATACTGTGAGCACACAGTAGGCAGTCTCCACTTTTGCAACTGGACAGGGCAGGTGTAGGTTGTCTTCAAAATCCGTGTTGACAGGCGATGAACCTCCTCACGATAGGATTGGTAGAGCTTATCCGGAAGCAAAGTTGAGTCAAAAGAGTTGGTGCCATTTGCAGTGATGTCATCATCCATAGTGAAAGTCCAATCAATGCTGTCTGGAGAGTAGCCACAAACAGGCCATATAACATCAAACACATCACATCGACACCAATAGATATATTGCTTTTTCGCACAGCAGTCCGTGTGCTGAGCCACCCAGGCATACAGGAAAGAATGGTAGACCAGTAGAGGTGGTAGATCCAGGCGTTCACTGTATATGTCATCGTCCAAATGCCCGATGGAATGTACCAGTGCAAGCTTGTCGAACAAGGCTGTAGTGGGATCAAAGCGTGGTAAGGAGACGATGAAAAAAACAAACATGGTATCTGTAATGGAACATTTTTGAGCAGTAAAACAAGGACCAGTATTAGGGTGTCTGGTCAAAAAGCCCAAATTCCTAGCTGTGGAGAGAGGAATAGTCAAAGTCTGTTGCATACACATAGAAACACAGCTAGTGGTTTTTCACCTTGGACAATACCATTTGGAAATGCGTCTGTCATGTATAATGTCAGGAATTCTTCCAGATTCTAGATCACGGAAGAGGTTATTGATGGTTGTGATAATGTAGGAGCCATAAGCAGAGCAGAGTATCTCCCTAGCAATGCATTGTTTATCTGCTTCCTTGTTGTTCTGTTGTATGAGTGCGTTGATCTTATCTTTAGAATCAGTGAATGCCTTAGCAATGTCGTGCATGTTGTATACAGTGTATCTTTCTTCCTGACTAAGGCCATCCACACCATGCAATAATGGAGGTAAAATGTTATTGACCAGGCCAGTGGAGAACTTGGCAGAATGACTTTTGATAGCAGCAATGTCTGCTTTATTCCAGATGAACATAGTCGCACCAAAAAGACCTGTGACAGTACCTGTTGCACCTGTGACATCAGAACTGTCAACTTCACGCTTAGTTACGTCTATGATTCAGATTATCAGGAGAGGGCTTCCTCCTGAAGTTGCCTCTATGTTCAGTAGAATAGACCCCAGCAAAAGGATCCTGCGTACAAATCTGAAATGCAGCTAAACTATCAAGCAATAATGTACTATAAAATGCTGATGTGTTAGTATTGTGACACATACCAAACTCTTTCATATTCCAGTAAGTAAGATTAAACAAAACAGGTATATGCATAAACTGTAAGTTATTAATCAAAGAACCTGGAAGGGTAGTGGCTGTTAGACCACTACGGGGACCAGTATTATGCTTTGGACATTCCAAAAGTTGCGTATCAGTGGGTGGTAACACAGAGAGGTACATGGCTGCAGAAGCCATGTGGTGTATAGCACAAAATCTGCGAGCGGAATCTTTAGACAAAGAATTACAGTAAGAAGGATCTATTAAGGCAGTTATATTGTACAAACCAGAATGTCTTAATGCAGTTTGTAACAGGGACAGTGAACCATTTGGGGATAATTTAGCATTTGGCCAACCCTGAAAAGTTCCCTTGGAGAGTTTGGCCACAGGGAGGATTTGTCCTTGTGATGTGGTTTGCCACTCAGTTTGAAGGGTAGATTTGTCAGGAGCAACAACCAAGGCAGTGAGGTAAGCATCGGAACCTTCCTGGACAGTGATCATACTATCTGGTATATTGATGGATACTCCCCTCTGGAGGAGGCGCTGGAGGATTGCGGTGTCGTAGGAGGTCCAGTACCGTGCCTTGGATGCAGGGGATCACTCCTGAGAGGAGGAAATAATGGAACAAGATAGCCATCTTGTCAGTGTATCTGAAAAGGAAGATCAAAGATTAGTATGTTAGTACAATTCCACCCAATGGGGTGAGGAAAAGTAAAGTTAAGCTCCTTTGTACAGTTTCAGCTGGTTTGCATGTAACCATTTGTCAGTCAATTTGTTCTTGTGGAGGAGTCTAACTTGATAGACTGCCGGACTGAGCTTGTTGACAATGGGGTATGGGCCTTCCCATTTATCGGAGAAGGAGTGGGTGGGATGTGCAAATCGAAGTACCATTACTTGATCTCCAACTTGCCAATCCACTTCTTACGCATGTTTGTCAAACTGTATCTTGGATTGTTGCTGGGCCTTGCCCATGCAGTTTGCAGCATATACGTCTGTGTGTACGAGGTCTTCAAACAACATGAAGTCTTGCTATATTATGACATATGCAGTTTGTCCCAGCCTTAGAACTGCTCTGGAGGTGAAAGAGTTAACTTCCATGCCAGACATGGAATCTGGAGCGCGAGCTCGGTTAGAAAAACTCTGTCTGTTTATCTTCAAACTGAAACTGTCAGATTCTTTACTCCGCCTCACTGAACAGTCGCTCCGGAGATTCCTCCTACTGCTCAGTTCATTTCTCGGTTAAAAAGTGTTTTTTCTCGGTTAAATAAACCGCGATTATATTTATTTTAACCGAACCGGTCGGTTCAAGCTCTGTCTGTGGTATCGTGGTACAGAACAGGTTTTCCTTTTCTGTGTGGAACTTGTAAATGTGGTTATCGGTTCGGTTTGAACCGATCAGGTTGCTTTAAAACTTATTTTAAACTTATTTTAATACATTTAGAGTGCGGTTCCCGGTTCTTATCGGTTCTAAAAAAACACGGATTTCATTACGTTTTTTTTCATGACCCGTGACACGGTTGGGAACCGATAAGGGTGTCTGCCTGGCATTTGCGGAAAGAGGGCAAGTTTTTGGTTAGGCTGGCATTATGTCTGAGAAACCCAAAGAAAAACCGGCCTACTGTTTCAACACTGTAGGTGTCATGGGGAAGCCTTGCCAAGGCTGACCCACACCACATGTGTTTATTGTCTGGGGCTTGACACCTCAATGCAGACTGCCAGATTTAGAAGAATTTCCTGCAGCTACCCTGGATAAGAGAGTTGGTAGGCTCAGGAACGCAGAGGCCAAAAAGTCCGCTGACCCAGATGTCAGCCTGGTTCGGTGCCAATCGAATCGGGAGGGAGTGCCCTGACCAGGGCGACACTTCTCGGCAAACGAAGAGCTGACTCAGAGGAGCCAGTTTCAGCAAAGGACTAGAAAATCAGCAGGTGTGGAGCCAAAATTTCTTTCTCCAACTGCTGCAGAGATAGCTAAAGCGATCCAAATTGTCCAGTCGGTTGCAGTTCGTCCGAACCGCCACTATCAGGTAAATTCGTCGGTTCGGCTGTTCCAACGGTTCAAGAATATGACATAGAGGAGTTTTATGAACCGGAGGAGGGGGAGGAGGATTATGAACAGTGTGAATGTGATTTTGAAAGTCTGGATGTGCCCATTGAACCTGACGTCTCCCCAGACAGACCTTCAGGAGTGTCTCCCCCTAGGCTTTCTGAGTCCCCTTCTCATTTTCTGTTTTATAAAAAAGTTGCTGAAACCCTCCAGCTCCCTTTGGAAGAAGCTGTGGATGAACAAGAGGAGCCTGACTATGTGGAAATGATGGATATCCCAGAGTCCAGGAGATTGTCTGATTCCTTTACATAAATCCTTTAGGAAACAAACAATAAAAATTTTAAAAGCTCCTAATTCTTTACCTCCTGTGGATAAAAAGATGGACAGGAGGTACACTTTGTCAGGTCCTGATACAGAGTTTCTTTCACAGCAATGCAGCCATGTTGGGAGTAGTGCAGGCTGCAGCCTGTGATAAGGCTAATATTCCCCTGGCCTCACACCCTCCTGACAAGGACTCCAGGAGGATTGATGCCATGGCTAAGAAACAATACATGGCAGCATCCTTGGGACTCAGACAGGCAAATTATATGGCCTATGTTGCAAGATACCAGAAATCCAGATGGGATACTGTTATGGCTTTAGCGAAACAGGCCCTGGCCAGCTTGCCAAGGAGCTGGAACAGGTGGCTGCTGATGGTATTGAGGCATCAAGGTGCAATTCCATGCTGCAGTGGATTCTAATGACGTATCTTCAAGAGTCATGGCTACATCTGTGGCTTTTGGTAGAATGGCTTGGCTCAGGTGTACTAGTCTGTCACAGGATACCCAGGCTATGGTCATGGATTTTCCTGTTGTGGAAAATTCTCTGTTTGGGGAGCAGACAGAGAATTACATGAAGAAAATGGATGAATATAGGACCACTTATAGGAGTGCACAGGCCAAGGAGAGGCAAGCCACTCCTCAGAGGCAGCCCCCCAGGGGCAGGGGCAGGCCCTTTCACAGGCCTTTTTACCAAGCCCAGGCCTCCTCTTCAGCTGATGCCCATAGGGGGTTCTTCAGAGGGAGAGGCAGACGGGCTATGAGCAGGCCTGCTCCCACCCCTCACCCTGAAGCCCCTGCCAAACAGGCACCCTGATGGAATGCCCAGGGCCGATTCTCCATTACCTGAAGGGGCAGGCTGGCTTACTTCGTCCAGGACTGGGAGTCTTTAACATCAGACAAGTGGGTCCTGGAAGTAGTAAGCCAGGGACTGGTTCTCGGCTTCAAAAAATTTCCAAAGATGAGAATCAGATCTTTTCCACCTGCAAATCCACTAGAGACTCTTGCTTTTGAAACAGAAGTCTCAACCCTCCTGGCTCTCAGAGCTGTGGAAAGGGTTCCTCCCCTACACCAGGGCAAAGGACTGTACTCCAGGTACTTCCTTACACCAAAAAAGACAGGAGAATGGCGGCCCATCCTGGATCTAAGATATCTGAACAAGCACCTTTTAAAACCAAAATTCAGAATGGTGACTCTGGGAATGATTTTACCCTCCTAAGGCCAGGGACTGGCTAGCTTCCCTGGACCTCAAGGATGCCTACTTCCATGTTCTCATCAGAAGCTCCACCGAAAGTACCTCAGATTCGAACTGCCCTCAGGCCATTGCCAGTTCAGAGCAATGCCCTTCGGCCTACCTCTGCCCCAAGGGTATTCACAAAATGCCTGGCAGTAGCAGTTGCTCACTTAAGAAGGCAAAGATTGCCATCTTTCCCTACCCAGACGACTGGCTGTGAGGGTCAGTCTCCAGACCAAGTCAAATCACACCTTCAGGTTACCCAGCAGCTGCTTACCTCTAGGTTTTCTTCTCAATCTCCCAAAGTCAGTTGTAGAACCTGTCCAGCTACTCACCTTCATAGGCGCAGAACTGGACACAAAGCAGGCCAGAGCCTTCCTTCCTCTAGAAAGGGTAAGGACCCTGGTGGTCCTGGCCTCCTCCTTCACTCTGCAGGTCTCTCGACCAGCAAGGCATTTTCTGCAGCTCCTAGGACACATGGCTGCTTCCACAGCTGTAGTGCAAGGAGCAAGATTTCAGATGAGGGACATTCAGTTCCATTTGAGAGCCTTCTGGTCTCAAAGGAGAGATCCCCTAACCAAGTTGATCCCAGTAACTCGAACCCTGATCCAGGCCTTGCAGTGGTGGCAGGATCAGAGCAATCTGAGACAGGGGGTTCCTTTCATCCCTCAATCTCATTCCTTGACCCTTACTACAGATGCGTCCCTTTTGGGATGGGGAGCTCACATGGGCGACCTCTCCACCCAGGGATTGTGGTCCCCTCAGGAATCTGTGCTCCACATCAATCTGTTGGAACTCAGAGCTGTTTTTCTAGCACTTCAGGTTTTTTCTGCATCTGTTCAGAACAAAGTGGTACAGGTCAGAACAGGCAACACCACTACAATGTGGTACATCAACAAACAAGGGCACTCGGTCTTCGGCCTTGTGCACCGAGGCAATGAAGTTGTGGTCTCTGGCTTATTCCCTGAACGCTCTCCCTCATAGCAGTTCACATTCCCAGGCAAGGACAATGTCCTGGCAGATGCTTCAGCAGGATTTCCCAGGGCCATCACGAATGGTCACTGGATCCCCTAGTACTGGGGTTAGTTTTGCCAGGTGGGCACCCTCAGATAGATCTTTTGCAGCCCCAGACAATCACCAACTTCCGCTTTTTGTTGCAGGCCCCCAGTGTTGGGCTCAGTCCCCCTGGATGCCTTCCTTCTCGATTGGGGAGGGCAGTTCCTCTATGCCTTCCCCCCCCTTCCCTCTCCTGTTCAAGGTGCTAGTCAAAATCAGATCTCAACCTTGCAAGATGATTCTGATTGCTCCAGATTGGGCCAGACAGCCCTGTTACCCACTCCTGCTGTCCTTAGCAGTCCATCTTCCCCTGTGTCTCCCCAGGAACCACAATTTGTTAACCTGTGCCCAGGGGAGAGTTTGGTATCCGAGTCTCAAATCCCTCAACCTCAAGGCCTGGCTCTTGAGGAGTTAGAGTTTGCTGACCTACACCTTTCTCAAGGTGTGCTCGAAATCTTGAAGCTTCTAGGAAGCCCACCTGGGCTACTTATAACTCTAAATGGAAAAGGTTTTCCATATGGTGCTCTGGGAAGCATATTTCCCAGAATCTGCTGATTTGCCCACAGTTTTGACTATATGGTCCATCTAAATACTTTGGGGCTGAGGCCAGCTACCCTGAAAGTGCATTTGGCAGCTGTCTCTGCTTTTATTTCAGCAGGAAAGCCTCTTCTCTTTCTGCTCACCCTGTATTTTCCAAGTTTTCAAGGGATTGATTCACACTAACCCGCCATTCAGGGACCCTGCCCCTGCCTGGGATCTTAATGTTTGCATTGCTCAGCTGATGCAACCCCTTTGAACCTTTGTCTTCAGCAGAGCTTAAGTACTTGACTTGGAAAACTGTGTTTCTAGTAGCCATCACTTCTGCCAGGCGCATAAGTGAATTACAAGCTTGTCAGTGGAGACTGACTTTATCTCCTTTCACAGAGATAAGGTAGTCCTCAGGACTAACAGGAAGTTCTTGCCTAAGGTGGTTTCAGATTTCCACCTTAATCAATCTATATCTCTTCCAGTGTACTTCACTGACCATTCCTCCTCTGGCGAGAGGAGGCTGCACAGATTTAGATGTTAAGGGCCCTTAGTTACTACATAGAGCGTACTAAGGGTCACAGGTTTGACTCCTCCAACTTTTCCTCACTTATGGTGAGGTTGGGAAAGGAAACCTGCCACTAAGAGATCCATTGCCAGGTGGATTGTCTCTTGTATCCAATTTTGCTATCAAAAACTGGGTAGGTTCCCCTCAGGCCTGAGGGCTCACTCTACCAGAGGTACAGCTGTATCCTAGCTGCGGCCAGGGACATCCCTATCTTAGAGATATGTCAAGCAGCTACTTGGAAAACAGTACACACTTTCACCAAGCATTACTCCCTGGACATCCAGGCCAGGAGGATACTCGTTTGCACAGCTGTGCTTCAGAGCCTATTTCCTAAGTAGGTTCTGTCCTCCTCCATGGAGGTACTGCTGTGTAGTTCTGCATATGTCATAATATAGCAAGACTTCATGTTGTTTGAAGAAAAATTACTCACCTTAGTAATGTTGTTTCTTTTAATGGAGTCTTGCTATATTGACCTCCCCACCTGCCCCTCTCAGAACCTCTACTCTTGGGATGGGGGTGGGTAGTCCAGTGTTGGCACTTATTGATGCCCATCTTGTGTTCTCCACCCCTCTTTTTTGGGGTGTTTGGGTGTTGTATTTTATCTTATCTTATTTTCTGGGTCCCCTGACTTGAGTCTTGGTGTTGGGACCAGGAAAATGTGTTAATATTTTAGTAGCCAGTTGGCTAGTGTAGGTTTACAGCTTCCACACAGAACCTTAGTGAGTTTTGCTCGTAAAGATCTGACAGTTTCAGTTTGAAGATAAACAGACAGAGTTTTTCTAACCGAGTTCGCGCTCCAGATTCCATGCCTGGCATGGAAGTTAACTCTTTCACCTCCGGAGCAGTTCTAAGGCTGGGACAAACTGCATATGTCATAATATAGCAAGGCTCCTTTAGAAGAAACAACATTACTAAGGTGAGTAATTTTTTCTTTTCTGAGTTTTTCCACATACTGGTCCACAGACACACGGTCTGCAGTGGGGGTATGCAGGTCAAACAACAGGTGTTCCGGTAATCTCATTTGTCGACCAGTCATCGCCTCAAAGGGTGTGAGCTGGGTGGTGGCTGAGGGTGAACCTCTAATTGCCATAAGGAGTAAAGGCAATAGGGAATCCCGAGTTTTGGGATTGTCCTCAATGAATTTGGAAAGCATTTGCTTGATCCGTCTGTTGGCTCTTTCTACTTGACCTGAGGATTGAGGGTGGTAAGGTATGTGGAATTTCTGCTGAACTCCAAGGAGTTCAAGGGATTCTTTCATCAACTCACCTGTGAAACTGGTTCCTTTGTCAGAATCTTCCTTAAGAGGTAGACCCTACCTGGAGAAAATCTGTTCTACCAGGATTTTGGCAGTAATCTTTGCTGTACCTGTCTTAGTGGGGAAAGCTTCTACCTACTTAGAGAAGAGGTCAGTTACCACAAGAGCATACTTATTATTTCTGCTGGTGTTGGTCAGAGGGCTAATGAAATCAATTTGGGTGGCGTGCCAAGGGCCAGAATGTCTTTGTGGTAGAAGTTTGGCATTTCATTTGGTTGGGATGGGATTGTTTTATGCAAAAACGAGACAGTTGTCTATGTATTGTTTAACATCTTTAGTGATACCAGGCCACCAGGCGGTGGTCTTGAGTCGTTGGAGGGTATTTTCTGCTCCCTGGTGTCCACCAGTAGGAGTGTCATGCACTTGGTGCAAGAATTCGGATCTTAGGTGTCTGGGGACTACCCACAATTTGGTGGTAGAGTCATCTGGTTGGAACCAAATGAGCTTGTCATCTGGTGACAAGCGTAACTTCCCTTCATGCCGTCGATAGGGGTTATGTGTGGGAAGTTTCTCTTCAGTACCTTTGTCAAGGAATCTGAACACCTCTTTAAGTTCGGTGTCAAGCTGTTGAGCTGCAGAGAGGTCCAAGGGGGGAAGGTTCAGATTTCTTCTTGAGAGCTGCAATATGTACAGCTGCATTAGCCTCTGGGTGGTCCATCATCCAGATGTCCTCCCCTCGGGCCCCTTCCTTAGCAAGGGTGTCTGCTGTGTCATTGAAGGCATGATAGGGGTCATGGAGAGAGTGGGCTTTAACCTTGTGTACATAGAGTTTGTGTGCAAATTTCTGTGCCAGTACATGTATGTATATTACCAATTCTTTGTACTTCACTGGACTGCCATCAGAAGAGAAGAAGGAGTTCTTCTGCCAGAAGGGAAGAAATTCTGTAAGGGAACAACAAACCCAGTTAGAGTCTGTGAAAATGATGGTATCCTCGGTTCCATGTTGGATGAACTCGAGGGCACAGGCCACTGCTGCCATCTCTGTGTACTGTGATGAAGCTACACTACAGCGTTTAGATATCTTGACAGTGTTCTCATAAGGGTAAATCACCAAAATACCCATCCCTGCAGTCTGCTCTCCCTGATAGTAGGATGCTGAACCATCAGTAAAAATACGGCACAAAGAAGTACTCTCGAGTACTTGTGGCGTGGCAGGGAAGAAAGGACCTGGATCCGGAAGATCAGGTGTCTGTAGTGTACAGTCATGGGGTTCTCCCTGGAAGAGAAGGCCATGAGCTAGCATAGATGGAACCTTAGTCGGTTGTACCTGTATGTACCTGTCCTGGAGAAGAAGTGACCAATGCGTCAGCATGGTGTTCGAGACTGACCCGTCCTTCACTCTGCCTGAGAGCAAAAAGGTAGTTGGTGTATGGTTAGTGTTAATGATAAGTGGTGAGTACCCAATGATATACAAGAAGTGCTTGACAGCCCAGTAGGTGGCCAGAAGGTTCCTTTCACAAAGGCCGTACTTCTGTTCCACTGGGGTCAAGAGCTGTGAGGCATATGCAATGGGTCTCAAGGTGCCATGCACCTTCTGGGCCAGCACTGTGGACATAGCAATGTCAGAGGTGGCACACTCCAGATGGAATGGTAGTGCTGGATTGGGGTTCACCAGTGCTGGGGCGGAGACCAAGGCCTGCTTCAGTGACGTCACAGCCTGGGTGTGAATATGGCCCCAAGTCCATGGTACATCCTTTTTGAGTAATTCATACAGAGGAGCAGCTTTCTGAGCAAAATCACAAATGAAATCTCTTGAATAGTTTACCATACCTAGAAACCTTCGAAGAGTTGTCACACTGGTAGGTAATGGCAAGTCTTGTAATCCCTGTACCTTCTTCCAGGTAGGGCTTCGACCTTGGTCAGTTATTTTTAGACCCAGAAAGAGTACTTCTTTCTGACACAATTGTTCTTTTGCTGGGTTACATTTCAAGCCTGCTTTCTGAATGAGAGTCAGCAGTTCGTCCAAGAGATCCAAATGTTGTTCCTGTGTGGCTGTTGCTAGCAACGGGTCGTCCACATACTGTAAGAGACATTGGGGGGTAGAGAAACTCTCGAGGGCGTCCATCTTGTGGAGATGGAAGAGGGATGGACTATTATGGAATCCTTGTGGCAAGCAAGTCCACGTGTACTGTCTTCCTTCAAAGGTGAAGGCAAATTTATATTGACTCTTCAGGGCTAATGGCAATGACCAAAAACCATTGGAAATGTCCAGGGCACTGAACCATTTCAAGTCAGGGGTTAGAAGTCATAGCACATCTGGTGCTGATGCCACAGTTGGGGAACAACTCGGGGTGACCTGATTCAGTTTCCTGTAGTCAATAGTAAATCTCCAGGCGCCTGTGGGTTTCTTCACGGGCCATACTGGGGAGTTGGCAGTGGAAACACAAGTTCTGATTACTCCTTGCTTGAGGAGTGACTTGATCGTTTCTCTAAGGGAAGGAAAGGCCTCAGTTGGGAAAGGATATTGCCTTTGCCTCTCATGGGCCGGGCCTGGCACTTCAATGACGGTGTGCATTCTACCACAGTCATGCTTGTTAACTGCAAACGCTTCTAAATGTCACTGCAGAATAGGTAGGAGTTTTGGAAAAAGTTCATGATTCTTGAACAAATCTATGACATCATACTCTTTGTCATTGGCAGATATCGTTGCCACAACATGTGAATCGGGAATCAAGATGGTATGGTATTGATCCTGAATCTGTATCAATAGCATGTTAGCTAGGTCCACCACACAGCCGTGTGGTACAAGGAAGTCATTCCCTATAATACTAGGATGATCATGCAGTACCATTAGCTGGAAAGTATGTGAGGCCTTTAAGTGGCCTAGCTCTGCCGGTGAGGGTAGAGAATGGTATGCAGGCAGCCTAGTACCATCGACTCCTGACATGTTGGTCTTCCGTCTGGTAGACCAAGGGGACGTGTCCGGGTGTTCGTTATGTAGCACAGATACTGCTGCACCTATATCTAGTAAAACTATTAGTTGGCGGCCCCCGACCTCGGCCTCGGTGCAGGGCCTTCCGTTTGTATCCAAGACTGGCTTGCATGAATGACTACACCATGCTGTACTGATGCTATATAGGGAGGAGCTTCTGGGTTCAGGCCTATGTGGGCCTGAGGGCCTGTACCCCCGGTGTCTCCATGGCCGGTTGAGGCCTGGGCTGCCGGTTGTACCGCCGCAAGGGTCTGTGCGGAACAGCATCCGGCCACAGAGCGCACTTTGTCCTAGGAGCTCTCAAATTTCCGATTTCTAGGACATGGATATGTTGTTCATCCACACTTATTGGCAGGTATCCTTGCCGCTTTAAATCTTGCGGAAGGTCTTCAAGTTGGCTCCTCCCACCCACGGTGGTAAACTCGGCTCCGCCCCATGGCATAGATCTTCCTTACCGCTTAGAAGCTCAGGTTCCCTCCCATAATGCTCTGCGTATAAGACTGGTTCCCTATTTCTTCGGTTTACCCAAATTACTTTTAAGGTTTTCAAGACTTCGGTCACTTATTTCCCTCGCGGCTGCGATGGACAAATCGACTCCCAGTTTCCGGAGGTGCTCATGCGGGCAGAAGATGTCTCGGACGGATCCACACTCCACGTTCTCCTGTTCTTATGCCAATTCTGGTTCCCACTCCATTGCTGCTGTTGATGCGGTTGTTGTTGTTGGGCCTGTTGGGGGTGTTGATTACCAGTTGGAGGGGCTGGTGGAATTTGGGCCTGTTGGCGTTGAGCCTGCCCTTCCACTGTGTAGTGTGTCGTGGTCCCCAAAGCGGGTTCCATGGCAGCTACCTTCTTGGAACCGGAGCCCAAATCATGGATATACAGTTGATACACCCTCTCGGTTTTCCGAAGAATATCGGCAAACCTATCCGTATTTGGGTAAGTGGTTGGCTCTGCCTTTTCTCTTACTGCTGGAATCATGTTCCTAAGGAACAGGGTCTTATTTTCAATAAGGTCTACATCTGCAGCTTCTTGTGCCAGGTGCTTTCCTGCTCGGTAGGCCATCCAGAGTCTCTGGTGGTAAGTCGCTGGACTTTCTTTTGCATTCTGCTTCACAGAATATGCAAGCATCACTCCTACTACACCTGGACTGTGAGCAGAAATGAGCTCAGCTGCAACCTCGTCAAAGGTAGCGTTCCCATCCTGGCGAACAGCTTCGGGGAGTTTGGCCCACAAACCAGGATCGATGGTCTAGTGTAGTATTTGGACCTGATATTCTGCAGCGGAGACTAAGCATCTCACATTTAGAACGTACCTTTTCTAAGTGACAGCTGAGGTCGTCGAACAGGCTCATCTGACCGATGCTGTCAGCAATTTGCTGAACAGAGTAGGCCATTTGTAGGGGATTAGTGGGTCGATCAGGCAAAGGTAGAGTGTCTCGAGCACCATCCAAGGCTGCACGAGCTGCAGCTTCAGCCGCAGTGCGGACAATACCTCCTGAGTGCCAGCTTCTTGAAAAAGCTGCCTAATCTGGGTTTTAATAGCCTTCATACTCCTCTCAGGAAGAGGAACATTGCCTGCCACTCTTTCAATCATGGTTTCTATCTCTTGCCTGTCTTACACATTAATAACGGCTACTGGAGGCGCCGTCGGGACCAGGCTTAGGCTTGCCCCCCATCATGGGCGCCTCCATGTTGGTGTTTCCCATGATGAGCATCACGACGTCACCGACGTGTGACCTGGGGAGTTGGGGACGGGGACCCGCCATGCTGTGGATGGCTGGGTGTGGAGTCTGGGCCATAGTAGGGGCGTGACTGGGCGTTGTATTGTGAAGCATCATCTTCAGATAACTCCCCTTCTGATGACGAATGAAAGGCAGGGGCTACGCCTCCCATTGCCTTAACATTGCCAGCCAGAATCTCTCGCTGATGCCGCAGTGTCGCCATCTTAGCTCTACATTCATCGTGATTCACACTTGCAACATCCATATCAACCTGATCTTCCTGGACATAAGTCTCCACCACTCATTCACACTAATGGGATCTGCGCCGGAGGCACTAGGACCCAGCAGGAGCAAACTTTTTGCTGGAGGGCCGGCGCCAGAGATGGGGCCGCGAGGAGCAGCACCACGAGCCTCAGCTCGTGCAGTAATGACTATCTCGGCTTTGACCCTCCAACCGCCTCAGTTCCTTTTTTCCCGCCGTCAAGTGCGGTTCAGTGACGACGTCGCTCGCCCGCCGGGAGTCAAACTTCAAACTAGCAGCATTGTTTTCAGTTTTGTTATTTTGTAGTAATATCTCGAATAAGTATCGCTGAAGTTTATTCTTATTTACAAAGAAGTCTCAGCCTACTTTGACGAAGTTGACCATGAGCAGGTCAGGTGACGGTAGGGAGACTTCATATGAAAGCTGTTCAGTCAGTCGGGCTGGGTCTGGTCCGCCGCCTTCTCAGGAGGGGGGTCTGACAACGGTCAGTCCAGTGCCCGAGGGGGCGGGCGGTCCCCTCGAAAGCATAAAAATAAACGGTCGCATTCTCTGCACCGTTCGGCCTCGAGCTCTTCTTTGGCCCACAGGTCAAAAAAGAGAAGGCATCACTCGAGGTTGCCCTCTGATATGTCTGCGCATAGACGGTCAGTTATTGGGGCTAGTTGCCGGTCTCCTCCTTTGGAGTCACCTGCTTCTGTTTCTGGTAGCCAACGTCTTCGACATCGGAGCCCTACCCCGCCCTCTGGTAGGTCTTCAGATGAGCAGTTTCATCAGTGGGCCGCTGTTATGGAGCAGTGGGCTCGGAGGTTGGTCCAGCTGCCTGGCCCAGTCACTCAGGGGCCTTCGGGCTTCTTGGGGAGACCAGATAGGCGGTTGAGCCTCCCTGGTAGCACGGCACCGTCTTCGGTGCCGTCGACTCCGCGCTTCGGTGTCCCCCCCCATATGGCTGCGGCGCAGGGGGCCACACCGATGCCTCTATCTCCTGCTCTTCTTCCTCCCTACTCCTCAAATCCTGTCTTTCGGAGTCTTGGGGTGTTTTCGGCGCCCTTGGCGTTGATGGCGCGCTCGGCGCCATCTTCAGTGCCGATATGTCTGTTGGCGCCGTCCTCGGTGCCGTGTGCGTCACTGGCGCCCGCATGGCATTCGGCGCCGTCCCGTCTGGCCGTGTGGCTTCTCAGCGCCGTCTCGGTGCTGTGCGCCTTCGGCGCCGCCCTCGGTGCCATGCGTTTCTGCAGCGCCGGGGGTTCTTAGGGCGTCATCCACCTTTCAGGACTCCTCCTTTAACCATTTTCCTTCCTCATTTCCCTCTGATTTTCACTCCTTTCCTGTCCATGCAGTCCCTCCTGGACTGTCAGGAGATGACATTGAACCTGACCCAGACCTTAGGCTAGGTGATGAAGTGGAAGAAACAGGATCTTTTCCTGCTGCAGAGCCTGTGGTCGAGGACCTGTCTTTTAAGTCTCTGCTGAAAAACTTGATTTCCACTCTTTCTCTCCAAACTACAGACATCGATCCTGGGAAATTGTTAAGACTCCAATACCTCCATGTTCCGGAGATCCCTACGGATTTGACTCCTCCGGTACAGCCCTCCTTTGAGACGCTGTCTCAAATGGTGTGGAATAATCCTGCTCTCATTCCTTCGGTGGCTAAATCCATAAATAGGAAATACTCAGCCCCCAAGGATCGACCCATTTTGGCGTCCCAAGCCTTTGCGGATCCTATTGTAGTTTTGGCAGAAAATGATAAGGTCGTCCTCCCCAGACTACTACAGCTCGACCTATTAACAAAGAATCTCGTAAGATAGACACTTTAGGTAAGAGAGTCTTTGCTGCTTCCACCCTGGGTATGCGTATTGCCAGCTACCAAGGCTGTTTCTCTCAATATGAGTATATCCTTTGGCACTCACTCAAACAGATGGTTGAAGCTCTACCGGAATCGGACATGAAGTCAGAGCTACTTCAAACCATTACCAGGGGTATCGAATCTAACAACCAGCAGGTTAAAGCGGCTATGGATGCTTTCGATACTGCTTCCAGGGTGGCGGCGGCTGGTATTTGTACCCGCCGTCATTCCTGGCTGCGCACTTCAGGTTTCATGAATGACGCACAGCAGCAGGTAATGGCGTTGCCTTTTGATGGTGTATATCTCTTCGGCCCTCAAGTAGGACAGGCTCTAGAAGCTACACAAAAGACTAGGTCAGCCATTAAGTTGGCTCGACCTCCTCCTGTCCCCTCTCGAGGGGGTGTTAATAAATGCCAGTTCCATAACCGTCAGTCCTTTCAAGGCAAAGGCAGAGGAAGTTTTCATAGACATCAAGCTCCCCAGCCTCAAAAGAAAACACAGCAGAAGGCGCAAGGACCCAAAGCACCCAGCGCCGCCTTCTGAGTCGTTGGCCCAAGTCCCACCTCAGCTGCCCGAGGTGGACTCTTCCTCAGCGGTGGGAGGTCGTCTAACGTACTTCTACAATCAATGGAAGTCCATAACCTCAGACAGATGGGTCCTCTGGATAATCCGCGAGGGGTATTCACTCAATCTTGTGGAGGCCCCTCCGGATCGTCCTCCCAAACGACAGCCCAGGCTGTCAACCCTTCAGTCAGACCTTCTCGTCGCCGAGATTCAGGGCCTTCTGAACAACAGGGCAGTAGAAGTGGTGCCGCTGCAGCAACGGAACACAGGGTTCTACTCCCATTACTTTCTGGTTCCAAAGAAAACCGGGGGCATGCGCCCAATTTTGGACCTCAGAAAACTAAACAAATTTCTGCCTTAGGAGAAATTCAAAATGATTTCACTAGGAACCTTGTTACCTTTGCTTCATAAACAACGACTGGCTAGCCTCCCTAGACATGCAGGATGCTTACCAGCACATTTCTATTCACCCAAAGCATCACAAATTCCTAAGGTTTGTGGCTCTGGGACAGCATTATCAGTTCAGAGTCCTGCCCTTTGGGCTATCCTCGGCGCCATGAGTTTTTACAAAGTGTTGTGCAGTTCTCGCAGCGCATTTCAGAAAGATCGGAATACAGGTGTTCCCTTATCTGGACGATTGGCTTCTGGCAAGTCCTTCCAGGCAGGAACTCTGGACGCCTGAGACATGGCTTGCTTCTCACGTCCATGGGAGTTCTGCTAAACCTCAAAAATTGCAGTTGCAGCCCTCCCAGAGGCTCCTTTATAGGAACTCTTCTGGACACCTCTGCTCTGTGGCTTTTCTTCCAGAGGACAGGAGGAGCGATATCCTTCAGATGGCCCGTCACATCGGGGAGAACGACTCTGTTCCAGCTCTCTCGATGCAATGGATGCTAGGTCTCATGGCATCCTCGGTGTTCACTGTATCCCTAGCATGCCTTCACATGAGAACTTCTCAGTGGATGCTCAGTACTCAGTGGTCCCCAACCACTCACCCGCAGTCCTTTCTCATCAAGGTGACAGAACCTCTAAAGAGGTCGCTCACCTGGTGGTCGCAAGAGAACAATCTCCTAGAAGGGTATCCCTTTGCCCTCTGGATCATCAGATTTCCATTACCACAGACGCGTCCCTGATGGGGTGGGGAGCTCACTGTCAGGCTCTCCACACTCAAGGTACGTGGACTCAGGTCGAGTCCCAGCTTCACATAAATGTCTTAGAAATTATGCGGTCCGGGCGTTGAAGGACATTCTCTGTCACAAGAACATTCTCCTTCAAATGGACAACAAAGCAGTGATGTATTACATCAACAAACAGGGCGGTGCTCACTCTTACCTCTTATGCAGAGAAGTGATGAGAGTGTGGGAATGGTGCTTGCAGCACAAGTGTCTAATTCAAGTGGTCTACCTGCCAGGAGTGCAGAACGAACTGGCAGATCACCTCAGGAGAACAGAGACAGATCCTCACGAATGGTCTCTCGACTCAGCCGTAGTTCAGTCAATATTCGCAGAGTGGGGAACTCTAGACCTGGACCTTTTTGCATCCCCACTCAACACAAAACTGCCTTTCTTCTGCTCCAGAAATCCAGGGCCTGGCATTTTCTGTCAGGATGCGTTCAGGCTGCAGTGGACAAAACGCTTTCTATACGCTTTCCGCCTCTTCCTCTAATTCAGAGGGTACTTCTCAAGTTCGAATCCCAGGGGGACAAAATGATCCTTATTGCTCCCTTCTGGCCTTGACAGATGTGGTTTCCACTACTCAGCAATATGTCAGCAGCTCAGCCGAAACCACTCCCCCTTCAGACGAACCTGTTGACTCAGGGGCCTGTTGTTCATCCCAACCTGAGGTCGCTTCACCTTCACGCTTGGCTCCTGAAGAGGTAGAAGTGAACAGGTTCAATGTCTCTTGCAGGGTTTCAGATATTCTTCTGGCTGCGCGGAAGCCAGCCACTAGGAAAACTTACACAGCCAAATGGAAGCGTCGTTTTTCGCTCTGGTGTGCAAAATCCTCTTTGAATCCCTTTTCCTGCCCACCAGATAAAATTTTGGAGTACCTCTTAGACCTCTCAAATTCAGGTCTGCAGTACTCTACAGTCAAAGTTCACCTTTGTGCCATTTCAGCTTATCATGAGCCGGTACTTTCCTTGTCACTGGCTTAGTTACCTGTGGTCAAGAGGTTTCTTAAGGGAATTCTGCATACTAGACCTCCTACAAGACGCCCAGTTGCAGCCTGGGACATTAATCTTGTGCTAGACATGCTCTCTCGGAAACCTTTCGAACCTCTGGCTACCTGTGAGCTAAAATTTCTCACCTGGAAAACGGCCTTCTTTGTGGCCATTACCTCAGCCCGCAGGGTCTCTGAGATACATGCCTTGGTCATAGACCCTCCGTATACTGTGTTCCATAAAAACAAAGTAGTTCTTAGAACCCATCCTAAAATTTCTTCCTAAGGTTGTTTCGGAATGCCATCTAAACCAACCTTTGGTCCTTTCCTCTTACTTTGCGAACTTCCAAAATGAAGGAGAATGTTCTGTTCATTCCTTGGATGTTAAGAGAGCTTTGCGTTTCTATCTAGATAGAACAAAAGACTTTCGTAAAGCTCAACAACTGTTTGTTTCCTTCAGCGAGACCCGGCTGGGTCAACCTGTTGCTATCAGATGTATCTCAGCATGGCTAGTGGCATGCCTTCGCCACTGTTATTCCATGGCGCAGGTTAAGTTGGAGGGCAGAGTTTACGCTCACTCTACTAGGGCGGTCGCGGCATCTCTGGCGGAAATCCACAACGTGCCCATTGCAGATATTTGCAACGCAGCTACCTGGAGCTCAGTGCATACTTTCGTTAAACACTGTGCCCTGGATGTCCATGCCAGACGACATCTTTTCTTTGGCAGAACCATCCTTAATGGACTTCTGTCCTAAAAACTGTGAGCTCTTGGTCTCTCCTGCCGCCTTCTCGGGGGATTATTAGCTCGGTACTCTCCCATTAGTGTGAATGAGTGGTGGAGACTTATGTCCAGGAAGATATGAAAATTACGTACCTACCGTAATTCTTGATCTTCTTGGATGAGTCTTCACCACTCATTCACACGCCCACCCTCCATCCCCCGAGCTCACCTCTGTTGTTGGTCTTCACTCCCTCAAATCTTTAGGCTCTGAAGACTTCTTTGTTGACCCTTCTTATACGGGTCGTCTGGACTATCTTATGTCCGGGTTTTTGGTTAGGCTATCCTTCTAGGTTAGTTACGCGCTGCACCTCCTCGGAAAAAAGGTACTGAGGCGGTTGGAGGGTCGACGCCGAGATAGTCATTACCGCATGAGCTGAGGCTCGCGGTGCTGCTCCTCGCGGCCCCATCTCTGGCGCCGGCCCTCCAGCAAAATGTTTGCTCCCGCTGGGTCCTAGTGCTTCTGGCGCTGATCCCATTAGTGTGAATGAGTGGTGGAGACTCGTCCAAGAAGATAAAGAATTACGGTAGGTACGTAATTTTCATATCTTGCTTTTGCTTTTGCAAAACTCGATACGCTGCGCTCAATTTGCGATTGTCCCTGTAAGCTATCTCTAAGTCATTACGTACCTGGTTAATCTCATCCTGAAGCTCACCCATTTCATCACTCAACTGAGTATTCGCAGCACTCAGCAAATCATTCATTTGCACAACCTGACTCTTATCCTGTCTCAAACTTTCACACTCCTGCTTCAACATACATAGTTCTTGTTCGCCAGCCAGGGCTGAATGATGCAATAGTGAATCCTTTTCATTCCGCAGAGTTTGGAGTTCAGACTCCAAGTTCTGTTGCAATCTAATACATTCTGTTTCCTGCAAACCCATCTCTTGCTTAAGAGATGAAATCTGCAGATCAAGGGTTCGAAACCTCGCTTCGGAGGCTTCCAAAGCAGCGTAGAGAGCCTCGACCATCAACCCTTTAGCATAACGCTTATTGGTTGACTGTCTTGTCTCTGCGTACTGGGTTGAAATCCCCAGTACAAGGTTGTCGGATTGACTTGCGTCCCATGCGAAGTCAGCCCATCCTCCATGGGAGGCAAGGAAGTTCGAGACATCGAGTCTCAGTTCTGCGCAGATATCTGATACTGTGGCCATTGTGTGGGAGGGAACGAAAATTCAAACTGTGAAAAAGACAGCGTGCTGCGTATTGATCCACAGCACGAGTACTTTAAACACAGCCGGGCTACTGTATTAGTTGCAGGCTTGCAATTCAAAGCTGCTATGGAGTGGGTCGAGATGGCATCGACCACACCCAAAAAGTCAGCCAGAATTTGCAAGTGACTACAAACTGGTTTTAAAACGGGAGAGGTGATACGGGAATGTACACCTACTGTCCCCGTGGGAAAGGGTAAAAAGTTTAAGCAACAAGTGAAAACTTACAAACACCAGATATCGCCTGCACGTGGTCGCCAATTTGTTGAGAGGTCTAAACCTCACTTTCAGATTCTTAACGATATTGGGAATGCAAGTAATCATAGACGCGTTGCATTAGAGTAATAAACAAGTTTATTACTACCAAAGGGATAAATCACAGTTGCCATAAGCAGTTCTTACCAATACGAACCGGGAGCCAGTGCTAAGCATTCCCTACACCTCGAGGTTTCTCTGTAGTCTCTTGGGGTCTCTCAGGTCTCCGAGGTGTAAAGCTTGTGCATTACATTATATACCTATGATAATTACTATGGTTACCAAAAGATAGAAACATTTCTAGTACAGAGATGAGCCCTATTGGCTGAATTAGAGGTGGCTCCACGGTCCAAGATAACATTATACAATTTTGTATAGTCATCAGTTTGAGAACAAAAGAGTTCTTGTACAGAGTCTTACATAACTAAATGTAGTAGTACAAATCACCAAAAGATGGCAATGCCGTCTTACATATTATAATTACTTCAAGGACACAGGTGTCTTGGCATCTAACAAGTAAGAAATAGTCAGAAAATACATGATAAAATATATGTGTATTAGCAAGCAAAGTGGATTACAACAATATGCATTCATATCCTGACATCTACTCTTATACGGTAGATGCCCTTAGCCCTAAATGTTAGTATAACCTATCTCTAAGCATTAGCTGTCTACGGTGTGCCTCTGAGGGTACCAATTAGGGTGCAGGGACCTCGAGTAACAACAGGAGGTGGCAAAGGATCTGTTTCACAGATGGGGCACTCCAGAATTAGACCTTTTCGCGTCCCCATCCAATGCAAAACTGCCCAATTTTTGCTCACTAGATCCAGGGCCTGGTGTTTTCTGGCGAGACGTGTTGTCCCTCTCCTCTATGCCTTTCCTCCTTTCCTGTTGATCCAGAGAGTTCTTTTAAAACTTCGCAGGGAGCAAGCGACGCTCATTCTGATCGCACCCTTTTGGCCCAGACAGATCTGGTTCCCTCTCTCGCACCAGCTATCCTGGGAACCTCCAGTGCCTTTGCCAATCAGCTCCCATCTACTGTCTCAGTAGGCGGGTTCATTAGTCCATCCGGACCTACGTTCATTGAACCTGCACGCTTGGCTCCTAGAGACATAGCCATGATGCGATAACGGGGTCTCGCAAGAAGTAGCAGATGTGCTTTCTGCCACCAGAAAACCAGCTACCCACGCAACTTACGCCATGAAATGGTGTAGGTTCTGTTTGTGGACTCAAGCGTGCGGCTTTCCACCTTTGGACTGTCCAGAAAAGCTGGTACTGGACTACCTGTTTTCCCTTTTCCACTCCGGCCTGGCTTACGCCTCAATTAAAGTGCACCTTTGCGCCATTTCAGCCTACCATGCTCCCGTAGGCCATCGGACTGTGGCCCAGCTGGACACTACTTGTGCCTTTTTAAGGGGCGTCCTTCATCTTAGGCCTCCAATTAAGGATCCAATCCCTCCATGGGACTTACCTTTTGTCCTGAGCAGCTCACGCTGCCACCCTTGAACCAGTCCATGATTACAGCTACGCTTTCTCTTGGAAAACGCCATTTTAGTTGCAGTTACTTCCACCAGAAGAATTTCGGAAATGCACGCCCTTATGTGCAAAGAGCCTTATTTGGTTTTCCACCAGGACAGGGTATCCCTAAGGATAAACCTAAAATTTTTGCCTAAGGTGGTCTCAGCTCTCACCCTTAATCAGGACATCAATCTACCAGTGTATTTTCCAAAATACTCTAATCGAGGAGAAGCCCTTCTGAGCACCTTAGATGTGCACAGGTGCCTCAGATACTACCTGACCAGAACCAAACAGCACCGAAAGTTGGACCAACTTTTCGTCTCCTTTGCCCACAGGATGAAGGGAGCTCCTGTCTCTAAGCAGTCACTATCTAGGTGACTCATCCAGTGTATTACTTTCTGCTATCAGAAGCGCAATAAACCCTTACTGGGCTCGGTCAAGGGTCATTCAGCTAGAGGAGTGGCTACTTCCTTTGCGGCGCTAAAGAACGTCTCCACCTCAGCTATTTGCGCTGCAGCTACTTGGAGCTCTGTGCATACCTTTATCAGGCATTACAGTCTGGACATTGCATTGCGGCGAAGAGCAGGGTTCGGTCTAGCTGTCCTTCAGGGACTTCTGTCCTAGGCTCGAGTTATCTCGAGGTCTCTACCTTTCCTCCTCCCAATGGTGCATGATTGCCACTACTGCTTGGAAATCAGTCCTATTGTAATCTGCTGCAAGAGCTGTATCTCGAAGTAAGATAGTACAGTTACAAGAACTTACCGTAACAGTAGATCTTCAAGAACAGCTCTAGCAGCAGGTACTTTCCCTCCCACCATCCCCACTGGAGGTAGGTCGGAGTCAAGCACCCATCTCATTAGATGGGACATTCCTATTTCCTTGTTTTGCCATCTGATGGCGGATCCTCGGTCTCCCCTTCTGATGTCATCCTGCGGCCGGGAGTCTCCGGCGGGAGAACTGAGGATTATGGGGGGACCTCCTCCTCCTTTGTACTACGCCCGATGTCGGGGGGGGGACCAACGTCGGAGGCGGTCCCCACTGAAGACTGGTAGCTAGAAAATTTTCGTGGGGTCCTGGCGCCTGCCGGCTTCAGTCCTAATGGTGTAACCTGCTGCAAGATCTATTCTCGAAGATCTACTGTTACGGTAAGTTCTTACGTAACTGTACTTTATGTAAGGACTTACTGTAACAGTAGATCTTCAAGAGGAGCTCTTGCAGCAGGTGGATTTCCCACCCACCAGCCCCCAGGTACAGGTCATTTTTTCTTCTCTTTGGGTAGGGGAGACCCTCCTCAGTTCTCCATTCCTTTGTTAGCCGGGTCTCCGGCAGGAGAACTGAGATGGCGCCGGAGGACCGCCCTCTTTATACCACGTCTGATGTCAGGTGGAGCCGACGTCGGGGGCAGTCCCCCACCACAGACTGCTAGCTAGAAGATTTTTCCATGGGGTCCTAACGCCTGGTGGCCTTAGTCCTATTGGTAAAACCTGCTGCAAGAGCTCCTCTCGAAGATCTACTGTTACGGTAAGTTCTTCTATAACTGTACATTTCCTGTCTAGCCCCTACTCATTCTTGCTTTTGCAGACAAATTAAAGTGTCCAAAGATAATAAACATGATTGGCCAGTACCAGTCATGTGACCATGCATTCATTTCACTCGGGGATTTCACATTCATACATGATCCTGATTTCCTTTTCATAACTAGAAAGCTTGTTTTTAACAGCTTCGCTGTTTTCATCTTCTTACCACTTCAGCAGATTAACCTGCTCTTGTGCTCTACCCCTGTTGAGGTAGATTTAAACAGCACACTGTGTCCTGATCTCCCAACCCCACCATGGCTTAGATACTAATAGTGCTGCTGGGTGTGCACCTAGACAGACAGGTAGCTGCATTACAACCTGTTAGAGAAAGAGAGAGAGAGAGACAGAGAATATGAGTCTTGAACAGGACACCAGGGCTTATACCTTAGACATTTTATAAAGTAACATGAGATCTTTATTCGAGAGGGTTCCTGCAGTAGGCCATTACACATAGGACTGCACCCCCTGGCGTCAGGACCACACAGCAAACTTCTAGCTAGCAATCCATAGCGGTGGACCGCCCCCTGACGTCACCTGACTTTTCCCATCATCGACCTGTGCAAGTTGGACCTTGCGGTGAACTCTGCTTCCAGTTGACCGCCATTTTCTCTGACTATTTTTATTTTATTTTCTACTTTTGTGTTGTGGTTTATTGCATGTCTTCTCCGATGCATCGTTCAAGAAGTGCGATAAATCGGCACGCCCAGATCCCGCACAGGGATGAACACTCCTGCTGCGTCCTCTGCCTATGCCCCAAGTATCGGGTCGAAGACTGTGAGGTCTACTAGTCCTTCAGCAGGGCCAGATACCAGGAAGCCCTCAAAGCCCACCTGCTGAAAAAGGGCCTGGCGTTGATGGAAAAAGAGCTGCAGGAGCTGTGGGAACGTTTCTTCTCCCCCACTGCCGAGCACAAGAAGAAAAAGAAGGAGAATGAGAAGCGCTGGGACTGGTCCCTTTCTGCCCAGTGTCGCCAGGCTGACGACGCGGCTTCCGGTGGGTCTTCTACCTCGGTAAGTACCTCTGCCCGGTCTCCATCCGCCCTGGCGGATCAGTCGCTGGCTTCTCCTCCCACTGTAGTCAGAGGGCAAAAGGGGCACTCCTCGCAGGAGGGTTTTCTCTCTCTGGGTGTGTGGTCAGCTTTCTGGCCAGTAAGTTGCCCTTCAGTTCCACCAAAGAGCGCTTGGCCTCGGTCGATAAGCCGGACTCCAGTTCCTAAGCCATCTGCTCAACCCCAATCAATAAGTTGGACGTCGGTTCTTCCGACGCCCGGTCGGTCATGGCCTATCAGTCAGTTGCTGTCTCTCCTGACAACCACTCAACCGAGACTCTCCCATCAGACCCTTTCAACATTTCCGATGGTGGGCACAGCCTGCTGCCAGACCCACAGTCTTCCCTCGAGGGTTCTCCCTTCTGGGACTCTTCTCTACCTCTGACCCAACCCAACCCCTCACTCTCCCTGGACTCTCACCAGGGGGTGAGTGTTGTTGCTCTAGGGGTATCTTCCCCGTCATCGAGTCTTTTTACTTCCGGGTCCTCCGCTGTTCCAGCGGTCCTGTCGATGGGGGTCACCCCTCCCAGATCCTTGTCGTACACCCTGGACAAGGCCTCTGATTCATTAGTGCCCCTGACGCTCGATCTCCTAGCATTGGATACCATTCGGGACCCCACTCCAAGGAGCTCCTCACCGGATGACGTTCCTTCTGATCAAGTGATGGCTGTTGTAACGGTTGCCCCCCCCCCCATCTGACAGCTCTTTGGGCGCCCTGACCACTCCTCTCATTCTGACACATGAGCCTCCACCAGGTCTGTCACAGGTCCCAGCCGTAATTCCTAATCACTACAGTCCACCGGCTGACACTTCTGCACCCAGCGGTCCTTCAGCCCGGCCTCCCTCAGGGCCATATGTCCCTCCACCCTCTGGTACTCCAGTCACAGCCCTTGGTACCCTCCGCTGCAGTATCCTTATTACTCGGCGCTGGGATATGCGTTGATGGGTTACACAGCACCTGGTTATCTTCCAGGGTACCCGGCGCAGGGTCACATGTATCAGGGGCAGCTGAACCGATCATTTGTTTAATTCTTGTGTAACTTTAGTGTGTGGTTACTGGTTCTTATCGGTTCTAAAAAAACGTGTTTTGAATGTTTTTCAAGACCCGTGTTTGTAGTTGAACCGATAAAGGAGTCTTACCTGGCGGTTGCGAAAAAGGTAAGTTTGGTTAGGTTGGCCATGTCTGAGAAACCCAAGAAAAAAACGGGCCCACTGGGTTTCAACACTGCAGTGAGTGTGGGGAGGTCTTTGCTAAGGCCGATCCCCACACCACCTGTGTTTGTTGTCTGGGGTTTGACCACCTCGAATCAGACTGCCAAATTTCCAAACATTTTCCCAAATCTACCCTGGAAAAGAGATTAGGTAGACTGAGGGAAAAGGAGGCAGAGAAGTCCGCTGACCCGGATGGCGAGCCCGGTTCGGTTCTGACTGAACCAGAAGGAGTGCCCTCTGACCAGGGCGATACTTCTTCAGGCAAAAGAAGAGTCGATCCCGAGGGGTCGGTTCCAACTAAAAGAAAGCGCAAAGAAAAATCGTCCAGTTAGGATCCAGAAGTCCATGTTCTGACCGCCGAAGAAATAGCCAGAGCGATTCGGATTGTGTAATCGCTTCACCCGTTTCCGACCAGTCCGGCACCTTTTGGCAGGGGCTCGGTTCGGTCGGTTCTCCGGTTCACGGTTATACTTCTGGAAGAATTTTATGAACCGGAGTTTGAGGAGGAAGGGGAGCTTGAAGATAATGATGGTGGTGGTGAAAGTCTAGATGTGCCTGTGGAACTGGACATCTCCCCAGACAGACCTTCAGTTGTATCCCCTCCTAGGTTTTCTGAATCCCCTTCCCACTTCATGTTCTACAGAAAGGTGGCTGAGACCCTCCAGCTTCCTATGGAAGAGGCAATGGAGGATCAAGAGGAGCCTGATTTTGTGGAAATGATGGACATCCCAGAGTCCAGGAGACTGTCTGTTCCCCTTCACAAATCTTTTGGGAAGCAGACACAAAACATCCTGAAGTCTCCCAATTCTATACCTCCTGTTGATAGAAGAATGGACAAGAGGTATACATTTTCAGGCTCAGATACAGAGTTTTTATATCAGCCATGCAGCCATGTTGGGGTTGTGCAGGCTGCTGCCTGTAATAAGGCAAACATTCCCTTGGCTTCACACCCCCAGACAAAGACTCCAGGAAGATTGATGCCATGGCAAAAAAACAGTACATGGCATCTTCCTTGGGACTCAGGCAGGCGAATTATATGGCCTATATAGCCAGGTACCTGAAGTCCAGGTGGGACACTGTACTGGCACTGGCTAAACAGGCCTTCCCCCAGCTAGCCAAGGAGCTGGAGGAGGTGGCTGCAGATGGAATTGAGGCATCAAAAGTTCAGTTTCATGCTGCTGTGGACTCCAGTGATGTGTCATCAAGAGTCATGGCTACATCTGTGGCTCTTCGGAGAATGGCTTGGCTCAGATGTACTAGCCTCTCGCAGGATACCCAGGCTAAGGCCATGAATTTTCCTCTAGTGGGTAATTCTCTGTTTGGGGAGCAGACAGAGAATTACATGAAGAAAATGGATGAGTACAGGACCATTTACAGGAGTGCTCAGGCCAAAGAGAAGCAGGCAGCTTCTCAAAGGCAGCAGTCTAGGGGCAGGGGCAGGCCTTTTCATAGGCCTTTTTACCAAGCACAGGCCTCTTCTCCCTTTTCAAAGAGGGGGAGGCAGAAGAGGGATGAGCAGTGCTGCATCCACTCCTCAGCCTAAGGTCCCTGCCAAGCAGACACCCTGATGGGCCTGCCCAGGTCGACTCTGCTATTCCAATAGGGGGCAGGCTGGCTTACTTTGTCCAGGACTGGATGTCTATTACATCAGACAAGTGGGTCCTGGAAGTAGTAAGCCAGGGACTGGTTCTCAGCTTCAAAAAATTTCCAAAGATGAGAGCCGGATCTTTTCCACCTGCAGGTCTCTCAGAAACCCTTATCCCAGAGGCAGAGGTTTCATCTCTGCTGGCTTTAAGAGCCATAGAGAGAGTACCTACCCTACACTGGGGCAAAGGTCTGTACTCCAGGTACTTCCTTACCCCAAAAAAGACAGGAGAGTGGCGACCCATCCTAGACCTAAGATACCTAAACAAACATCTTTTAAAACCAAAGTTCAAGATGGTAACTTTGGGGAATAATCCTTCCCTCTCTAAGGCCAGGGGACTGGCTAGCCTCCCTGGACCTCAAAGATGCCTATTTTCACATTTCCATCAGGTGCTCCCACAGAAAGTACCTCAGGTTCAAGTTGCCCTCAGGCCACTATCAGTTCAGAGCAATGCTCTTTGGCGTAACTTCAGCCCCAAGGGTCTTCACAAAGTGCCTGGCAGTAGTAGTTGCCTTTCTAAGGAAGCAAAGGATTTCCATGTTTCCATATCTGGACGACTGGCTAATAGTGGGCCAGTCTCCAGACCAAGTCAAGTCAGACCTGCAAGTGACCCAGCAAGTGCTCACTTCTCTAGGATTTCTTCTCAACCTTCCCAAGTCAGTTCTCGAGCCAGTCCAGCTTCTTACCTTTATAGGGCAGAGCTGGATACTGTCAAAGCAAGAGCCTTTCTTTCCCTGAAAGGGCAAGGGTTCTTATAGAACTAGCCTCTTCCTTCAGCCTTCAGGTATCTCAACCAGCAAGGCATTTCCTCCAGCTCTTGGGCCACATTGCAGCTTCTACGGCAGTGGTCCAAGGGGCAAGATTCCAGATGAGGGACATTCAGTTCCATCTGAGGGCTTTTTGGTCTCAGAGGAAGGATTCTCTTACCAAACTGATTCCAGTGACTCTGACCTTGATCCAAGCCCTTCAGTGGTGGCAGGATCAGGACAATTTAAGGCAAGGGGGTCCCATTTGCCACTCAGTCTCATTCAGTGGTCCTTACCACGGATGCTTCCTTTCTGGTCAGGGGAGCCCATCTGGGGGCCCTCACTGCCCTGGGATTATGGTCCCCTCAGGAATCTCTTCTCCATATCAGTCTCCTAGAACTCAGGGCAGTTTTTCTTGCCCTGCAAGCTTTCTCTCAGTCAGTACAGAACAAGGTGGTTCAGGTCAGAACAGACACCACCACCACCATGTGGTACATCAACAAGCAGGGAGTCACTCGGTCTACGGCCTTGTGCACAGAAGCCATGAAGTTGTGGTCCCTGGCTTATTCCCTGCAAACCTGATAGCAGTTCACCTTCCAGGGAATAGCAATGCGCTAGCAGATGCACTGAGCAGGATCTCACAGGGCCATCATGAATGGTCCCTGGACCCTCTGGTATTGAAGGTGATTTTTTCAAGGTGGGGCACTCCAGAGATAGATCTTTTTGCAGCCCCAGACAATCATCAACTTCCTCTCTTTTGTTGCAGACCCCCAGTCTTGGGCTCAGTCCCCCTGGATGCGCTGATTCTGAACTGGGAAGGAACATTTCTGTATGCCTTCCCTCTTCTGTTCATAGTTTTAGTCAGGATAAGGTCACAACCTTGCAAAGTGATTCTGATTGCTCCAGACTGGGCCAGACAGCCCTGGTGCCCCCTGTTGCTGTCCCTAGCAGTTGATCTTCCCCTGTCTCTTCCCAGGAATTATAACCTGTTAACCTCCTCTCAGGGGAGGATTTGGTACCCCAATCTTCAGTCTCTCAATCTCAAGGCATGGCTCTTCGAAGAGTTAGAGTTTGCAGATTTGCATCTGTCTCGGGGGTTCTGGATATTCTCAAAGCTTCTTGAAAGCCCTCCACCAGAAAGACTTACAACTCCAAATGGAAGAGATTCAGCATTTGGTGTTCCAAGAAGCATATTTCTGCAGATACTGCTGAATTGCCTACAGTTCTGGATTATATGGTCCATCTTAATGGCCTAGGCCTCAGACCAGCTACTCTCAAGGTACACTTGTCAGCTGTTTCTGCTTTTCTGTCAGTGGGGAAGTCTTCCTCACTATCATCTCATCCTGTATTCTGTAAATTTTTTAAAGGATTGCTTTATACCAATCCTCCCTTTAGAGACCCTGCCCCTGCCTGGGATTTAAATGTTTGCATTGCTCAACTGATGCAACCTCCTTTTGAGCCTATGTCCTCAGCAGAGCTTAAGTACTTGACTTGGAAAACTGTGTTTTTGGTAGCCATTACTTCTGCCAGATGTATCAGTGAATTGCAAGCCCTGTCAGTGGAACCTGATTTTATCTCCTTTCACAGGGATAAAGTGGTCCTTAGAACCAATAGAAGGTTCTTGCCCAAAGTGGTTTCAGATTTCCACTTGAATTAGTCTGTCTCTTCCTGTATTCTTCACTGATCATTCTTCCCCAGGAGAGAGGCTACACAGTTTAGATGTTAAAAGAGCCCTTAGCTACTATGTAGAGCGTACCAAGGGTCACAGGTTTGAGTCCCTCCAGTTGTTTGTCACTTATGGAGAAGTGGGAAAGGGCAAACCTGCCGCCAAGATAAATTATTGCTAGGTGGATTGTGTCTTGTACACAATTCTGCTATGAGAAACTGGGAAAGATTCCACCCTCATGCCTGAGGGCTCACTCTACAAGAGGTACAGCTGCTTCCCTGGCTGCTGCCAGGGACATTCCTCTCTTAGAAATTTGTTAAGCAGCCACCTGGAAAACAGTCCATACCTTTACCAAGCATTACTCTCTGGATATCCAGGCTAGGAGTGATGCTCGGTTTGGCACAGCAGTACTTCAGAGCCTATTCCCAAAGTAGGTTCTGTCCCTCCTCCTTGGAGGTGCTGCTTGGTAGTCTGCATTAGTCAGAATACAGCAAGACTTCATGTTGTTTGAAGAAAAAATTACTCAGCTTAGTAATTATGTTTCTTCTATTGGAGTCTTGCTGTATTCTGACCCCGGCCTCCCCTCTCAGAACCTGGTTTTTGGGAAGTGGTGAGCAGGCACAATGTTGCTCCTCAGGGGTGGTCCTTTACACCCTTTGCTTTTTTTGTTTGGGTGTTTATTTTGTTGTTATTCTTATTTTAATTGGTTTTGTGTTTTGTGTTTCCTGACTTGTCTTTCTTTGGGAATCCCAAACTTTTTGTTGCTAGGTGGCTAGTAAAAATGTTACAGTTTCCACATAGGATAGCTAGTGAGTTTTTGCTCGTTAGAATCTGACGGTTAGATTTCAAAGGGAAACAGATGGAGACATCAACCAAGCTCCAGCTCAGCATTCTATGCTCTGCATAGAAAGTTTAACCCTTTGTTCTCCGGGGCAGTTTAAGGGCTGGGGCTAACTGCATTAGTCAGAATACAGCAAGACTCCAATAGAAGAAACATAATTACTAAGGTGAGTTATTTTTTTCTTATGGTCAGTCAGTCACCTGAACAAGTTAGTATCTGTACCCTCCTCAGAACTCTTGATTATTATAGTATCTAGGAAGGGGATACTATTTGTGTAGAGATTGACCTGAAATCTGAGATTTATGTTAGTTCCTTCCAAAACTGCGCTATCAGCCAGTCAGAGTCTGGGGATTTTCTTGCCCGTTTTCTACACTTCCTTACAGCAGTTCCACTGTTTGATCTGTTAACCTGAGCAGTGGATCTTTTTTCTTGTGACATTCCTCATACAATAATGCACAGTGTGCTTAAGCAGATATTTTTTTACACTATCTTTTTTTTTTTTTTCAGGCACCACCAATGTCAGAGGAAAGAAGTAAAGAACTCCATTTACAATGTCAGGAGATGCTGGGGCAATACTTGCTGAAAAGGAACCTACACCAGAAAGCAGACCAGCGCAGGGAGGCCCTTCTTGCTCAAATTAACACCGACATCGAACTTCTTTGCAGTACGTAGTACTCCTAAACATGTCCTTAAGCCACAAATGGGTTAAGACTGGATAACACCTTTAAAAAAATGATTTTTTTTAACTGTATTAACTGCCTAATATTACCAGTCATCACAGGGATGTGCGATAGTTGTTACCCTGTCCCATAGCAGATGGGCCTCAGAACTTTAAGACTGTTAAAAATTCAAAGAATGCCTTTACACTGTTGTTAAAAACTGATTCTGAAGAATCTAATTACCTTATTATAAAAAGGGAGTCAAGTAAGGGTGGCTTTAATGGCTGTTTTAATCTGTCAACAGAAAAGCTGTTACAACAGTAACTTTTCCTTCTAACTACAAGAATTAGAACAGCCCAGTAAAATGTGCAGATTCCAAACAATACTCTGGTTTGGAGGATTTCGTATTACTGTGACCTGACCTGATTAAAATGACCAAACGTGTTTCTTTGTTTTAGGGATAGGACTGTTAGCTACAGCTTCTGCCTATACATCTCTGGCTTTACTTCTCCGTTTCCCAAAACATTTCCCAAATATCTGGTTTCCTGCATGCTCAGTGCACATTTGATAGTATTAATGGTCAGACCTGCCTTTTTGATAGATTGGATAACTGCTCAAAGGTGTTCCAGGTGGTTGTTCCAGTCTGGACTGTACTCCATGGCATCATCGAAGTAAGCAGCACAATTGCCAGTGTGAGTAGCTACAATTACATCCATGTACCGCTGGAATGTAGCGGGTGCACCATGTAAACCAAACGACGTGGTGAACTGATGGAATCCAATTAGAATGGCAAATGCAGTTTTTGTGTCTGGATTCTTTAGCTAGGGGAATTTGCCAGTAACCCTTGATGAGATCGAGGGTACTGATGTACTTGACACTTTCAAATCTGTCCACCAAATCATCTATCCTGGGCATAGGATAAATGTCAAATTTGGACACTTGATTAAGTTTCCTAAAATCAAGGCAGATTCTTGCACCCCCTTCCTTTTTATTTACGATCACCATTTGTGATGACCAAGCACGTCTCGACTCTTCTGTGATACCCAACTCTTTCATGTTTTCTATTTCCTTAACCACATCTGCTCTCGTCCACTCTGGTAATCGATATGTTTTTTGTCTAATAGGGTGAGCATTCCCTGTCATTATTATGTGCTCAACCCCTTTTGCTCAGCCTGGCACTGTGGTAAATATACTGTTAAATGTCTTTACCAAGTTACGAATTTCTGCAGTTTGTTTGGAGGCTAAGGAAACATTCACCTTTACAGCATCAGCCTTTGCAGTTTGTTCCAGTCTGTCATAAACAGTATCAATATAGTGTATGGTGGAACGTGGCTGTGGATGGAAATCTATCCCTAGAATATCCTTGTTGTGCTGCTATAGCTACATTACTTTGTTGTGCTGCACTAGAAACATAGCTACTGCAGTGCAACAGCTTTGAACTCCCGCGCATGCTCACCTCACAGAATCTGAGGCTCTAGTCACCAGTGCTGGTTCAAGCTAAAGAGCGTCAGCGATCGTGAGCTTTTTTTTTTTTTTTTTAATGGTCAGTACTGCTGGTGCCTAGACTCCTGCTATTGTATGCGTGTGGGGGGGGGGGCATACACTATAAAAGACAGTGTATGGTCCACTATGCCCAACCAACCTGAGTAGCCATTTTGAGGTTGTCATGGCAGCCGAACCTCTCGAGCTTCGCTCTTGAGGTTGAAACGGTCGCCATGGCGACCTCTCGATGGCTACACACACTTGTGTCTAGTGGACCATTCACTGTCCTCTCTGTCTTCTGTAGAGGTTTCTGGTAAAATTAACAAAGCAGTCTTTGGTGTTTTTTCAACCCATTTCTTCAGGAGGTTAGCATGGTACATCTTGGTAGGATTTTTCCTATCAGGGGTCTCAATCTCATAGTTAACTGTGCCAGTACATCTAAGCACTTTATAAGGCCCTTGCCACTTCATTGACAGTTTATTTGCTATAGTAGATAACTGTAGCAAGACCGTTTCACCTGGCTCAAAAACTTCTTCTTTTACTTCATGGTCATGTGGGGAGGCAGTTTCAAGGTATTTTGCCAGTTACTTTCTCAGGGCACAGAAATAAGATGCAACAGATTTTTTCTGAGCAGGGTTATCATCCCATGTTTCTTTTATTACATCTAGTGGCCCTTTAGGTTGTCTACCATACAGCATTTAAAATGGTGAAATACCTGATGAGGCTTGTGACACTTTTATGCAAGGAAAAAGCAGGTAAGGTAAGTATTATTTCCAATCTTTCCCTTCCCTTTTCACAAACCTTTTTAATATGCATTTTAGGGTTTGATTAAAGCACTCAACAAGACCATCTGTCTGAGGGTGCTAAAGGAAGGTTCATGTGACAGTGATACCTAGTAGTTGGTACAGCTCCTTCAGTAATGCCGCACCCAAATTACTACCCTGATCAGTAATAATCTCTTTAGGTATGCCCACCCTGCTGAAGATTTTGGCAAACTCTGCTGCCACCTTTGGAGTGCTGACAGTAGGCATTGGAACTGCCTCTCGGTATCAAGTAGCATGCTGTAGTCACATAGTACCAGAATGAATCAATGATCCTTTTTACTTTTGTCTAAGGGGCCAACCACATCCATTGCAATTCTCTCAAAAGGCACATCTGTCAAGGAGAAGGGCAACAGGGGCACCTTGTCTTTTTTAGTCACTGGGGCTACTTTCTGACATTTAGCACAAGATTTGCAATAAGTAGCAACATCTCCATGAACCCCAGGCCAGTAAAATCATTACAGCAATCTGGCAAGGCTGCGATCACTCCCTGAATGACCAGCCATAGGACTATCATGTGCTATCTGTAACAACTCAGTTCTGTACTTTTGTGGTATAACCAACTGTTCCATCTGTTCCAGTGTCTGAGATTAAACCCAAACTCTACTACATTGTTTAAACATTGGTTCACCCTGTTTTAGTTTCACCCCCAGTTGCTTAAAATAACCTTCAGCATTCTTAGTTTGCTCTGAAACAAAATCACAATCCGTTATCATTTTAGTTTTGGCATTTTAATATATTAACCCCTTATGTCCATCAGTCTGTTGTTGCCACTGGTTCTTCAGGCATCTTCTTTCTTTCTTTCCTGGACTTCAGATCTTGGAGCTATGCTCAAACAAGTCCGAATCAAAATCACCAAAAGAAAAAGTCCCTACCATCTGAGATTTTCTTTGCCTGTGCTTTTGTCATTACAGCTGTTGAAACTGTAGGTTTTGCTCCCTTTGTGATTAACTCAGTAAATTCTAGAAAGTAATTTCCAATAATCACAGACACAGGTAACTTAGGTACTACCCCCACTTTCATTTGGTGCGACACCCCATTAATATTCAGAGTTACTGGGTGGTAGGATAGTATTGAGTGCTCCCCGTGGATGCAGGTGACCTCAGTACCTGGTCCTTTTACACAGTGTTTTCCCAGCACTTCAACATGCACTAGGATCTTTCTGCTTCCTGAATCAATAAGTCCCTTCACAATCTTATCTCCCACCTTGATATCTGTTAAATAGTTGCTCCAGTTTTCTAAGGCCAAATCTGCTGCAGCGTTACCCTCCTGATTTTTATGGCGGTTTCTTGCAGTATGGCCTGGCTTATTACAGTTACAGCAGATAATGTCTTTGGGTGCAAATTTGTTACCCCCACTAGAGTTCTTATCTGACTTGGAGTTAAATTGGGGAAAAAGAGGGCCTTACCAGTCCTTGGCTGTTATTTCACTGCTGCGTGGTCTGTCTGGCCAGCTGATAGTCCTCAGCCAAAGAAATGGCCTTTTCCACATGTTCTGGTTGGTGTTCTTTTTCCCAAAGCTGCACGTCTGTGGGAATGATGTTGATGGATTGCTCCACTGCAAGTGAGTCGATCTGCAGGACTGTTTTGACCTCTGGTTGGAGGCATTTCATAAAGAGTTCTAGGAATTGGGTGAAGGCTTCTTGAGGATTCTTGTTGGTACTTCAGGTACTTTGCCTGTAGGTCTCTCCTGAGATGTCATATCTTTTCAGGATTTCTCTTTTCACAAGGTTCATAGTTTTCTGACTGTGATGTCCATATTTCTGTAAGCAAGTTGGGCTTTTCCTGCCAGGTAAGGTACTAGCCTGATTGCCCACTGCTGCTTTAGCCAGTGGCAGGCTATGACAACCCTTTCAAAAGTTGTCTGATATGCTTCAGTATCATATGAGGGACATGACTTTGTAAGTTCAGTGTCTTTTAAAATGTTTGTGTTTTGTTGATCTGCTGTACCTGTACCACATCCTCCAGCTTTGATAGCTTGCAAGGCATCCAGTCATTGCTGCTCCTGTTGCTGTATCTCTTCTCTTCTCCTCTCCTCCTCCTGTTGCTGCATCTCTTCTTTTCTCTGCTTCTCTCTCTCTCTCTCTTTTTTGTATAGCCCACCATTTGAAGAAGGCAGACATGCTTCCAGGTTCTTTACCTGCTTGTTCTTGTTCTTCCATCACTTGTGCTGGCTATACAGTCTCAGGTTGGACTTCTGTTTCTGCTTCTAGTTTGGCTGCCATTCTTCTGGTAATCACTCCTGGTCTTACTGTTGCAGGATCCATGCCTTTCTTCTGTGCTTCCCTGGCACCAGATCTAGTACCCATGCACAAATCTCCCATCTTAGAGTTTACACAGTGTTAATCCCACTTAGTCTGACACCATCTGTCATCAAGGCATTGGTCTGGAAGCATAGAAAAACCAGGAGCAGTTATAAAATTTGCAAGTAGTGTTCTATTATTCTTAATAACAATAGAATAAAAATTTGTGTAAATTTTTTTTTTTTTTAACATTGGTAGTTCAAACAGAACAAAGCCCTTCCTCTGAGGGTATCTCTAATTCTGAATTTCAGTCTCTCTCTCTCTCTCTCTCCAACAAACATTGCTGCTCTTTTTATAAGAAGTCTTTGCCTGGCAATTAATTTCTACATCCTGAGCTCGTTACGAGATACCCTGTTTTCACAAAAAATGCATCAGAGTTCTTGTCAGTTTCTTTCCTGCAGGTGAACAAAATAGAACATGGTGTCCTAAAACTAATCTCCTGTTGACAGCTCTGCAAGTGAGCTTGTGTTGTATCTCAAGATTAACCCTGTTAGTTTCAAATAGCTTTTTGCAATCAACAATACAGTTATATACCTTGGCAAACAAAGGGTTCCCAGTTTCACATATAGATTCACATATATTTTTACAACCACAGATAAGCAAGGAGGAAGAAATGAAAAGACAGAAAGAGCAAGTGAAGGCAGAGAGATGGTGGGAAGCGGAGAATCATGAGACCGTCAGAGTGATCAGTCCTAGGTCTCAGAAGAAAATGTAATTGCTCAATCAGAAGAGACAGAAAAGGAGAGGAAAGAACAGATCTTTGCTTTTAACTCTTTCTTCATAACAAATGGGACAGGGTCTTATTCAATCCTGTCACACCTCAGTTCTGTTTTTCCCGCCGTAGAGCACGCACTGTGTGAGCAGCTTAAGTCAAACTGCATCGGTAATAGTTTTCCTCAGTTCATTGCCACTAAATAGTATTTTTTGATGCTGAATTTCTACTCGGCACCATAATTAGCACAATTTTTTATTTGCAGTTTCCTTTAAATTTGGCACTGATTCTGTACTGACTCATTTTTATTTTCTCTGTCAAGATGCCAAGTTTGAAGGGGCAAAAGAAGAAAGGCTGCAGCCACCACATGCATGTGTTCTCCTGTAGGAGCCCTCTCGTAGCATCAGACCGGCATCTGAAATGCCACACTTGCCTTGACCCTGACTTTGACATGGACTGATGTGTCGCGTGCTTTTTCATGGACAAAAGTATCCTCAGATTCCATGCTTTGAAGTGGGTTTATTCGCCCCCACTTTTGGAGGCAGGTGTCACTCCCATAATGCCAGGGTTAGGTCTCTGGGCCTTTCCTCTGGGCTCCATCCCAGTACCTTTGGTACTGAGAAAGACCAGGCTCCTTCTTGCACTTACCTCGTTGAAATGTTGTAGGTCCTGGGGGTCTGGTGGACAGTCAACTCCTTCCATTGGTTCAGCTGAGCACCCCCCCCCCCCAGTAGTCTTGTCGTTGACAGTGGATGCACCTGGTGGTGAGGCTGAAGATGTACACTTAGTTTGTACTGGTGGTCACCTCAGAGTCGCAGTCTGGTGCCTCCCCAGCTCCTGGTGCTGTCCGTGGTACCAATGAGCGAGGTTGTGCCAGTCATGAAGCCGGATCCCTTTCTTGCACCATTCGTGGTCCGAGAAGAGGGGTCAGTTCTGAAACTGAACCTGAACTTGAGCCTGAGGTAGTTGTCCTACTCCCCTGAGTACTCTTGTGGCCTAGGGGAGGATGAGGACACTGGCTTTGGACTGAGGAACAGGGCCAGCAATGATAGCAGTGATCCTGGGCCTGGTTCCAAGCATGACATTGGTGATGGTGTCACCCCCAGTGTTATCCTTGAGCCTGGCACCGGGACATTGCCTGGAGTGGTCCTGGTGCCACTCGCAGTACTGGTTCTAGTCCTGGTGTTGTCCGCAGTGCAAGGATGTTTCCTGTTGCCGTTCATTGTGCCAGGTGCAGGGGCAGTTCCAGAAGTGGTACTGGATCTAGTAATATGCTTGGTTTGGGGGGGCAGCGCTGGCCCTGGTGAGGGGATGTGACCTGTCACTGAGTCTTCTGCTGGCCCTGTGACTGGTGGTGGAGGTAGCACCGGCCAGTGCTGTGGCAGTGGCCTGGTGGCCAGTTTCACCCCAGAACCGGCCAATGTGGTCACTGGTGAGGAATGGAGCTGCCCCATTGAGCATGTACAGCTCCGCTCTCCTCACCTGTGTGGTCTCCCCCAAGTGCACCATCTGGGTCACACCACTGAGGTTGCTTAGCTCCACCTGGGCAAGTTTTTCAGGTCCTCCACCCAGGAAGGGTTCTCTGAGCACTCCCACAACTGTGGCAGAGAGAGCCTGGAGCCCCTGGCTTCGTTATCTGTCCCAGACCTCTGCCACCCCACCTTGAGTTCCCAGATATTATGGGTCCTCTTAGGCCCATGACCTGGCAGCAATACAGCAGGACAGCTGCTGCCCTCCACCAGTTTCACCTGCAGTCTGACCGGGTCCAGTTCAGACCTGGAGTCCTAGCAGCACTGCTTCCTAAGTCTAGCTCCTCCTCTCTTACTTCCTGAGGATGAAGACTTCTCCCTCCACATGTCCATGGATACTGAGTACTCTGCATATCAGTGGTTCCTCACAGAGATGCTGAAGGAGCTGAATGTGGGGTCCTTCGTAGGCTGTAGTCCTGTGTCCTTGTCGCTGAGATTCCTTGAGGATTTTAGCAATGGCCCTTTTGTCATCCTTCCTTGGCTTTGGGCCTTTGGGGAAGTATCCAGAACTGTCCTACTCTGTCCTTTTTCACCTTCTCCAGCTCCAAAGGATGTCCAGCGTAGATATTGTGCTCCTGCAGTGTCTGCAGGAGCTGTAGCTTACCCCTCTTCAGGAATTTTGGTACTGCAGCCCCCCCACTGGCCCTAAACGCCCTGTGTGTGACCTCCCTCCCAAGGCAGATTCTACAGAGATAGATGCCTGTGGGAGGAGGGTTTTCACTGCAGCACGCACCATCATGTGCATTGCTACACACCAAGCCCATCATGCAGCTTACAATGAGCACCTACAGTATAGTTACAGCTAGGACAGTTCCTACCTGAAATGCCTGAGCATGAGTTAACCTGACAAGCCATTTGCCTTTTAGTCCAGGACCTGGAGCCTGGAGTAAAACATACCAGGATACACTATCTACAGGAGGGACAGGGAGGGTAAAAGAGGAGGAGGAGGAGTAGCTCTTTACATAAGGGAAGGAATCAAAGCAACAGAACAAAAGGGAAAACAGGGAGGAGAAGAAGCACTGTGGGTAAATTTGGAGACCGGCAATGGTACCACAATCCGCACAGGGGTTGTATACAGACCCCCTTCTCAGGGGGAGGAAATGGACAAGGAAATGATAGAAAGAATACTTAGAATGGCACAAAAAGGGGAAATATTGCTGATGGGTGATCTGAATATGCCAGATGTTAACTGGAGTGCAGTTGCAGCAGCCACTTCAAAGAGTGGGGTTATTCTAGATGCCCTACAGAGGGCATGCCTTAGACAACTAGTATTGGAGCCCACTCGAGAGGGAGCAATCTTAGACCTGGTTCTCTCAAATGGAGATGAAGAGAGGATCACAGATGTAGAAGTGGGTAGCCATCTGGGAACTAGCGACCATCGAACAGTATGGTTCACAATAAACACAGCAATAGAGTCAAGCCATACAAAGGCAAAAGTACTGGACTTCAGGAGGGCTGACTTTGCCAAAATGGGTGAGTGCCTCAAGGAATGCACTAGCAAATGGGCAGGAAGGAGGGGTGGAAGAACAATGGGGAATAATAAAAACTGCCATCACAGAGGTAACAAGCCTTTGTGTGAAGCAAATAAACAAAACAAAACGATGTAAGAAACCACTATGGTTCTCAAAGGAAGTGACAATGAAGGTTCAAGAGAAAAAGAAAGCATTCAAGAAGTACAAGGAATCACAGAAGGAGCAGGACAGAGAACTGTATCAGTTAAAGCAAAAGGAAGCTGGGAAGGCAGTCAGAACAGCAAAGGCTCAAACCAAGGAAAAGATAGCCAACTCAGTTAAGAAGGGGGATAAAACCTTTTATAGGTACATCAGGGAGCGAAGGAAGACCAAGGGAGGGTTAGTGAGGCTTAATAAAGAGGAGGGAGGGTGGGCAGAGGTGACTGTGAAAGGCAGAGATACTAAACAAATATTTTTGCTCAGTATTTACAAAGGAGGGGGAGGTACCTAAAACAAACAGTAGAAACACTCTGGATTCAGAAGTTGATACCAGCCCATTTACAGAAGAAAGGGTTCTGAAAGAACTCTTAAAACTGAAGGTGGACAAAACAATGGGGCCTGATGGGATTCATCCCAGAATTCTAAAGAATTAAGGTAGAACTAGTGACACCACTGACTACCCTCTTTAACAAATCATGGGAGGATGGGGTGGTACCCGAGGACTGAGAAGGGCAGATGTGATTCCCTTCACAAAAGTGGGAGCAAGGCAGAAGCAGGAAACTACAGACCTGTTAGTTTAACCTCAGTGGTAGGGAAAATGATGGAATCACTTCTGAAGGAAAGAATTGTTGAGTATCTAGAGGCCAGAGGGGCACAGGACCCAAGGCAGCATGGATTCACAGTGGGAAGGTCATGCCAGACAAATCTGATAGATTTCTTTGACTGGGTGACCAAAGTAGTAGATCAGGGAGGGGCTGTGGACATGGCCTACCTAGATTTTAGCAAGGCATTTGACACAGTCCCACACAAAAGATTAATATACAAGTTAGCCAGCCTGGGAGTGGGTCCCAAGATGACAGCCTGGGTAAAGAATTGGCTGGAGAATAGGACACAGAGAGTAATAGTAAATGAGTCCACTCTGGAAGAAGGGGGTTACTAGTGGGTACCGCAGGTTCAGATTAGTCCGTCTCAATGTCTTTATGCGACATTGCAGAGGGACTGGAAGGAAAAGTATGTCTCTTTGCAGATGACACAAAGATCTGCAACAGAGTTGATGCCAAGGTGGGGTGGAAAGGATGAGAAGGGACTTGGCAAGGTTAGAGGAATGGTCAAATGTATGGCAGCTTAGGTTCAATGCTAAGAAGTGCAAGGTAATGCACCTGGGAAACAAAACCCAGGGAAGAGAGTACACAAATGGGGGTGAGATACTAACAACAACAAAAATGGAAAGGGACCTGGGGGTAGTCATATCAGATGACCTAAAGGTGGGCAAGCAATGGGGAGAGGGCAGCAAGGAGGGCTGGGGGATACTGGGATGCATAGGAGAGGCATCACCAGTAGAAAACAGGAAGTTATTATCCCTCTGTACAGACAGTTGGTGAGACCCATCTGGAGTACTGCGTGCAGTTCTGGAGACCCAATCTCCACAAAGACATAGACAGGATGGAAGCTGTCCAGAGGAGGGCTACTAAAATGGTGCAGGGTCTGCACCGGAAGACATATGAAGAGAGACTTAAGGAGCTAAATATGTATAGCCTCGAGGAAAGGAGGGAGAGGGGGGACATGATAGAAACTTTCAAGTACCTCAAGGGAATCAACAAAGTCCAAGAGGGTAGCATCTTTCAAAAAAAGAGGTGTGCAAGAACAAGGGGCAGAATTTGAAGATAGAAGAAGTGCGGCTCAGAGGTAATTTAAGTATTTTTTCACAGAGAGGGTTGTGGATGCATGGAGCGGCCTTCCGGAGGAGGTTGTGGAGTCAAAAACAGTGGTAGAATTCAAGCATGCATGGGACAGTCATAAGGCAATTCTAGGGGGTGGGGGTAGGAAGAAGTAGGCTGCTGGTTAACTAGGATCTGCAGCTTATCCATTAGGTAGGGAAATGGGCAGACTGGGTGGGCCAAGCGATCCTTATCTGCCGTCAAAATCAAAAAAAAAATCTATGGAGCTGGTGAGGCACCAATCAAGGCATCATACAATGCCGATGAGGTGGCTTTCAGGTTGGTAGGAACAACAGTCTGCATTCGGCAGACTGCATGGCTTTACCTTTCTAGGTTGGAACCTCTGGCCCAGTGTAAGGTGCTCAACTCGCATTTCCAGGGGACTAGCTTCTTTTCTCGCAGGGTCAGGCTTGACCTCTCGGGGCACCCTCTTGCTCGTGGGCCACAGGAGCCTCCACCTACCCCTGATCAGTCTCGGGTCCTGCCAGACCTGTAAGGAAACCCTGCTCTTAAGTGGTTCTCCACCATGCAGAGGGCTGAAGGACATAGTTCACACACTCCACAGCGACAATCAAGATGGAGGTGTAAACTACGGTGCCTGTAATCCATCAACACCAGCCACTGTACTCCAGCAGTTCACCATCTGACAGTAGGAGCGACCTCCATCACGGGGGGAGCTCTGCCCCCTGCACCCACCAGCTAATAATAAAACCAAGTCCAGGTCGCACCCCTCTGTAAAACAGCAGCAACAGCAGTAATGCTCAAAAGGGAGAATGCCAAGAAATCAAAGTCGCAATAGAAGCCTGCGACAACATTCATTCGGCAACAGTGTTTCCATTTACCCCCAACTGTACGTGATTCATGTATAAATTATGAAATTAAAGTACATTTTTTGTGTGAAGGGGTACACTGTACCTCATAATTCTGTTTGAACTATATGTACCCCACAAACATGTTGTACAAATGATAGAATGAACTCTTATAATTTAATTTGTACCCCTGAACATTTTTGGAGAGGGTGCAGTGCACCCTCAGATCTGCAGCCTTAATGGGAACACTGGTCGGCAACATCGGGGCGAGAATAATCAGTCGCCCTAATGACGGGATATGGAGGGACATTATCCCTCAGAGTGAGCCAGCTCATCCCTTTTTGGGAAGGGTTGGTACTCTGACCCATTGGTGCGAATGGATGGTGAAGATTGATTCTTGGAACATAGAAACATAGAATTTGACAGCAGATAAGGACCGCTTGTCCCACCTAGTCTGCCCATTTTCCTACCTAACAGATAAGCTGCAGATCCTAATTAACCAACAGCTTACTTCCTCCTACCCCCCACTAGGACTGCCTAAGATATTAAAGTTATGTATTCACTGTAACTGTTGATCTTCCAGAATGTCTTCATAATTCATTCACATGCCCACCCACCATCCCCAACTCAGGTAAGAGCCAGGGCCTCTGGGCAGCTCACCCTGTTGTACTGCAGCACACTGGCATACTTCTTGCCACTCCCTCTCAGGAGGTGTTCTTTCTTCTCTTTTTCTTTCAGTTGGAATAGTCTGTTCACAAGACAAAAAAAAAAAACCTACAGTGGTTCAAGGGCCCCCTTACTCTCTCCACCCTCAAAACAAAATACGCATTAATAGGTCTTCATTAGGGATATCTCTTTCATCAGGACGCACCTATGGAACTTAGCCTTCAAGCACTAGGATCCCATGGAAGCCTTTTTCTGTAGCAGTCTATCAGGGCCACCCACGCCAACATCACCTGCTGACGTCATCTTCCCTATATAGGTGTAGGTAGCCCGTGTCCTTCGGAAGCCTTATTGTTCAGTCGACCGCCAAAACTTATATTTTCTTTGTTTTTTTTATGTCTAGAATTGTCAGTTCGTCCTCTCTTTTCCATTGCTGCTGCTGCAGAAAGAAGATTTTTCGGAAGGATGACCACGACCTTTGTGTCTGCCATCTGGGGCCTTCTCATAACCCCAAGGCCCGCAACCTCTACCAGAAGTTTAACCTAACCACTCTTTGGGGCTGCAAGAAGGCTTTTAAAGCTTTTCTTATGGAGCAGCAGCTAGCCGGTTTAGGATAGGAGGGCTCAGAGGCTTCTTCCCCATCTGCAGCACACTCTTCAGGGTCACAGGCAGCTAAGGTTATGACAAGTCCTCCTGGAAGCACAAAGATAAGGACCATCATAAGGACCGTTCCCCAGGTCACTGGTCCCTGGTTGCTCCATGTCAGTCCCCTGGGACTGCTACGTCATCTCCTCTGGGACTGTCCCCCTCTGCCACCTTGGCCTTTGGGTCTTCCACTGTGATCCAGGCAGGGAACTTTCTGTTGGCTTCATTAGAAGGCCGGCCGTCAACCTTTGGGTTGTCGGCCTCAGCCCCGCCTACTCTTGTCAGCCTCTCTGCAAGCTCCTCAGGCATTGGGCCCCGCTGTTCCTACTCAAGACAGCTGGATTTCTTTCATCCCCATCACACTCTGCTCCTGCAGGGTCCTCGACAGCTGGGCTGTCCCCAGCTCCGTCGTCCTCTGGCCCTTCAAGGCCATCAACGGCGGTCTTTTCGCCCTTGCCATCACTCCCAGTCACAGCTGTCATTCCTCAACCCATCATCAAACTTAATACTATTCTTGCTTCCCTTACCACGGCATTGGTCGGGCAGTTTACACTTGCTCTTGCCACGCAGCATCGGCGCCCCCCTCCCGTGGTGGGTTTGGTCTCTTTGACTAGCGCTGTCCCAGGCGTCATCGGCATCTGTTGTGTCGGCCTATGGCTCAGACCAGCTCAGCGTCGAAGGGGAATATCACCCTGATCTCTTCCTGACGGAGGAGGAGGAGGAGGACAAAGGGGAGGAAGAAGGGGCCTGCTCCTCAGATAGGTCCACTGTCTCTTCCAGTAGCGATGGCTTGGAGTGTAAGACGCCCCAGTCCCCTCCAGTGGACCTGTTTACATACATACATGCGAACATATGAAGAAGCCAGCAGAGGAAGGCCATTTGGTCTATCAAGTGTGCTCGTAATGCAGAGTCCATAGATTGAGCTAATGTCCCTGCCCTCCCTCCCCTCCTCCCATCCTCCCTACCCATAACTCTTACCCTCCCCTATGCCTGTTCCAGCCTCTCTTAAAGCTTCCCACCGTCTTCAACAACATTATGAAGCAGCTCCAGTCTGCTATGGGGTTCCAGACTTAGGAGGATGATGCCACCAGGAGGAACCTGATGGACTTCCTGGAGATCCATGAATCTCCCCCTAAAGTCATTCCTCCTTTGCTTCCAGCTCTGAATGATGTTTCCCAGGTGGTCTGGCGCAGGCCTCACTCTGTGTCTGTAATGCCCAGGCAGGCGAACAAGCTTTACCATGCCCCATTGGAGAAACCCTACTACTATGTCCATCCTGAGATGGACTCTGTGGTTATTAAGTCTGCCCATGACCATTCCAAGGCACCTAAGCATCTCAGTTCCCTCCCTCCTGACAAGGAGTCTAGGAAGTTTGACTTACAGGGCAAGAGGACATTTACTTCAGCTATCTTGGACCTCAGGAATTCAAACTACCTCTCTCACTTGGTTAAATATCAGAATGCACTCTGGAAATAGGGCAGAGCTGCGGCTCAGGCCCTCCCAGCGAGGTCCCAGAGGCAGGAAATCTTCAGGACTCTTCAGGCTGCTGAGGATGTTAGTAAGCACCTCCTCCGAACCATTTACAATTTTTCTGACACTATAGCCAGAGTGGCTGCCTTGGGCATCTGCCTTAGGAAGCATTCCTGGCTTCATGTTTCTGGGTTTGCTGCAGATGTGCAGCAGAAAGTCCTGGATGCCTCTTTTGTGGGGTCCAAGCTGTTTGGCCCTGATGTTGAGGATATTATTCATGAACTGCAGGCCTCTAGGAGGACCCTCAAATCTCTGCACACCTTGTACCATACCCAGCCTAGAAGTCGTTCGAGACCTTCCTTTCAGAAAATCTCTCAGAAGTTCGTCTCCGGTCCCCATCCATAGGGTAAGCGCAGAACCAGTTCTTCTCTGGCCACACCTTACTCCACCTCCGGAGCTCTGCCAAAGTGCTCAGGGTCGGAGGCACTGCTTCAGCCTGACTCCTTTCTTGACCCATCTTCTTGTTCCAGGCCAGGAGGATGTGGTAGGGGGTTGTTTTTCCCTCCATTTAGACCAGTGGAGGGACATCACTTTGGATGCTTGGCTTTTACTGCTCATACAAAGGGGCCATACTCTGGAGCTTCCGGAATGGCCTCCCACCATTCCCCCATGGCCCACTGGCTGTCCTCTGGAACACATTCCAGTCCTAAGGGAGGAAATTCACTCTCTCCTGTGCAAGTGGGCTTTAGAGCCTGTCCCGCCTGCACAGATAAACCAGGGCTTCTAACCCCAGGAATCACTCATTATGATTAAACTGATGCAGTCAGCCTCCTGTGTTGGACTGCCCGGAGAGATGGAATTATATGCAAATGATGGAACTCTCAGTTGGCTCAAGCCATTTTCAAACTGCTGCCCTAGCAACTGTTGCACTCTGAGTGCTTCAGATTCTTTACTCCGCCGGCCTAGTGTAGACGTCCCGGAGAGCTCTCCTTCAACCTTTTCTAAATCCATTAGTGTTTTTAGTTCATGTTTCAGACTGCTGTCTTAGTTTTAGTTCATTTTGTTTATTGTGTTATGATTTACTGAGTTTAGCGGTTCCTTCACGGTTCCTTGGAACCGAGGGTTCTGCTATTTCTAGTGAGGTTTTTACCTCAATCTATATTTATATTGGTTAATTCTTTGCGGTCGGTTCCTAACTGCATATACTTGTTTTAATTCCTTTTAAATTAGTTAGCTTCTCGGTGTCGGGAACCGAGTAGCGCTCAGTTCCTGGAACCATTAGCAGTTGTTTATAGTTAAAATATTTGGTTCTAAGGAACCGATAATTTGGCATTTTTCTTTAACAATTCCTGCTCAGTGTCAGAGGCTCCTGTTGTTAAGCCTAAAAACGCACAGGACCCACTGGTTTCAAATTGTGTGAGTCTTGTGGCCAGATCATAGCTAAAGCAGACAGACATTCATTGTGTATTTTTTTGTCTGGACACTAGCCATATTTTGATAATTGTGACATTTGTAAAATATCTTGCCCTAAAACTCTTAGGAAAAGGTCCAAAATTTTGGAAGAAATGGCCTCTGCTTCTACTGATACTGTTGAAAGTGGTTCCTCCACCTCTGGCACTAGAAAGGATGGAGGTAAAGCTAAGGATCAGATAAAGTTGAGCAGGGTAAGCCAAAAAGGACAGTGGACTCAGGGACTGAACCTGTGCCACTTAAGAAAAAATGTAAGGAAAAGCATGTTGCTGTGCCTCTGGTCGAGAAGGCTAAGGAGCTCACAGTTGACAAAACTGGTATGCCCTCGGCTAAGGACATTACGAAGACCTTACAGGTCTGGCACAAGCTGCAGTCCTGGTTCCAATACCAACTGCACCGGTTTCTGTGCTGGTTCCACCTTCTCAGGAGCCTCAGGCTTCCTTTCCTGAGGAGGATGATGATGCTTTTGGGGAGGAACCAATAAATCCAGACATTTCTCCAGAACAGGAGTTTGGTCCCCCCCCTGGTCCCGAGGATTATTCCTCACATTATGCTTTTGTTAAAAGCATGGTGGAAACACTCAGCCTCCCTCTGCAGGAGACAGAGGAAGATGTAGAGGAAGCAGAATTCTTGGATATGATGGGGCTAACCCCCACAAAAAGTTTACTGCCTATGCACAAGTCCTTAAAAAAGGCAGCATTACAAGTATTCCAAACTCCTAATTCTATTCCAGGAGTTAACAAAAAGGCTGATAAGAAATATCAGCTTGATAGGACGACAGCTGATTTTCTATTCCGCCACCCTGGCCCTGAAGGAGTTGTGCAGGCTGCTGCCTGCAACAAAGCCAGAATCCTCTTGGCTACCCATCCTCCAGATAAGGATTCTCGGAAGTTGGATGCAATGGGGAAAAAAGGGTATATGGCTGCTTCTCTCATCCTTAGACAGGCCAGTTATATGGCTTATACAGTGCAATACCAGAAGGTACTCTGGAATACAGTGTTAGCACTGGCTGACAGAGTGCCTGGTGAGGTGGCAGTGGACTTACAGGACACAGCAAGAGCTGCTTTAGATGCCACTAAATACTAGTTCCACATGGCTGTGGACACTAATGATTCTGCAGCCAGGTTGATGGCACTATCTGTCTCCCCTAGGAGAGTTGCCTGGCTCAGGGCCACTAACTTCACCCTGGACATCCAGGCCAAGGCGATGGACTTTCCTTTTGAGAAAAATTCTCTATTTGGGAATAAAACAGAGGCCCATATGAAAAAGGTAGAATATTATAAGGCAACCTACAGAAGTAATTCTAAGGATAGGCCTTCCCCTGCTTTAGGGCCCAGACTAGGGGAGGCAGGGGTAGGGAATCCTATCCCAGACCTTTTTTCCAAGCTCAGGCCTCCCAGCTGCAACAACAGTCTAGAGGATATTTTCGAGGAAAGGACAGGAGAGCCATGAGGAGAGCTTCTCCCTCCCCGGTGATTCAGGCACAGCCCACTCAGAATCCCTGACTGGCTAGTACAGGTCGCATCCCCTGCCAAAAATCCACCAGTGGGTGGCAGACTGGCTCACTATCTCCAGGACTGGTATACCATCACCACAGACAAGTGGGTCCTGGAGGTGGTGAGCCAGGGTCTGGCACTCAGTTTCAAATCACTCCCCAAGCTGACAGCAAGAACATTTGCACCAGTTACATCTGCAGACAGACTTCTACTGGATGCAGAGGTCAAACATCTGCTAGCAATCAAGGCAGTGGAGCCGGTGCCCCTAAACCAGTGGGGCAAAGGCTTCTACTCCAGGTACTTCCTTACAAAGAAGAAAAATGGGGTTTGGCGACCTATCCTGGATTTAAGACTTCTAAACGGACACATTCTGAGACCAAAATTCAAAATGGTCACTCTTGCACTAATCATTCCCATTTTACAAAAGGGAGACAGGCTAGCCTCCCTAGATTTAAAGGAAGCTTATTTTCACATCCCAATCAGACCTTCTCACAGAATGTTTCTGAGGTTCAGACTGGCCTCTGGCCATTATCAGTTCGCAGTCCTCCCTTTTGGTCTGACTTCTGCCCCAAGGGCATTCACGAAGTGTCTGGCCACGGTAGTGGAGTTTCTGAGAAAACAAGGAGTCCCAGTCTTTCCCTATCTGGACGACTGGTTAGTAGTGGGTCCATCTCTACAACTTACAGAGCAGACCTTAGCACTAACAAAGTCTACACTGGAACCCCTGGGTTTCCTCATAAACAAGCAGAAGTCTCAGCAAACACCAGTCCACATACTCAAGTTCATTGGAGCAGAACTAAACACCAGCTTGTGCAGAGCTTTTCTGCCACAGGACAGGGTAAGCAGCATTCTGAGGATTGCAAGCTCATTTGTACCAGGAAAACCCAAACCAGCCAGAGAATTCCTCAGGTTTTTGGGCCACATGGCAGCTGCCACCACAGTGGTACTAGGTTCCAGATTACAAATGAGCGACATCTATTCATTTATTTATTTATTTATTGAAATTGTTTCACCAGGAAAGGCACACTGAGCAAGAAGATGCTTGTCTCCTGGTGCGACCTGGGGGGAGGGGGTACAGAGGGAGACAACATTCAGGTTATCTAGAGACTTACATTTGGGTGGATATACAGTAGGGTGAGATTATAATTATGCACGTTACAAGGAAAACAGGAAATGTTGTAGACTAACTAGTAGTACAAGGCACACAGCTTACAATATAATGATTGACAGTAAACACTGGATGCAGTTTGGCTTGAAGTACATAGAATACATTGGTTACGGTTTAGCTTGAAGCACAATAGAATTTGTTACCGCTGAGATGAACAGACAGAGTAGTAAGTGCACTATAGGACAGGACAAGAAAAACACAACCAAGTAGTGCTATAGTTGGTTTTGAATAAGCCAACTTCCATAGCGTGTGCTAGATGCGCTGGTAATGGTGGGGGGCAGACCAGTGGGAGGCAATAGAAGGAATCAAGTGCAGGTGCAATTTACCATGAGATAGTTTGCCAGCGCTGTAGATAGGGAGTGGTTAGAGGAGGAGAGGCAAATCTGAGGAGGGAGCTCATTCCAAAGTTTAGGGAAGCGGTGTGAGAAGGCTGCTTGCCTGATAGTGGTCCTCTGCCTTGGGATTAGTAGGTGACAGTAGTCTAGGGATCTAAGGGCATGAGTTGGGGTGGGAGTAGGAGAAAGTACTGAGGAGAGATAGGATGGGAGGGCGTTGAGCCAAAATTTTGAGACAGATTTGGCACAGTGCTGCAGGCGGCGGTTTTCGGGGGATGGGAATGCAAGGGAATGGTACAGCTCACAGTGATGGGTGCGGGGGGTGACACTGAGAGCAAAGCGACAGAAGGCATGGAAAAGGGGGTCCAGTCTGGCTGGGTGGATTTGAGAGCAGCACTGTAGACTGTGTCATAATAATCGAAGGAGGGAAGGATCATCTTCTGCACTAGTTCATGCCTAGCAGTAAGGGGGAGGCTATGGCGATTTCTGTAGAGGGCATCGAGCTTGGGGCAAAGTTTTTTTTGTGATTGCATCGATGTGGTCAGTGAAGGAAAGATGATGGTCAAGCCATACCCCTAGGTACCAGAAGGAAGTGGCGTCTTCTGATATTGTCCCATCAAGGGTGTGGAAGATGGGGAGGGAGGGGAGCCTCAGTAGACGTTGACGAGTGCCGAAGGTCATGGTGACTGTTTTTTTAGTATTAAGTGAGAGCTGAACCAAAGCTGAACTTTGTTGAAATCAGACTGGAGGTTGGATGTTACCTCGTCTGGGGAGGAGCCAGAGGCGAATAGGACAGTATCGTGTGCATACATATGAATAGATGCATTTGAGCACTCTAGAGGGAGGTTATTGAGAAAGATGGAGAACAGAAGGGGACCGAGTACTGACCCTTGGGGAACACCGGTAAGCATGCAGAGGGGAGAGGAAGTGCTGTCTGTAATTCTAAGTGATTGTGTCCTGCCTGAGAGGTAGGCATTGAACCATTTTGTGGCTGAGTCAGAGAGGCCAGCTTCCGAGAGGCACAGTAACAGCAGGGGTGAGAGACAGTGTCAAAAACTTTGGCAAGGTCAATGAAGATAGCTGAGGTAATCAGCCCTTTGTCCATACCAGTGAAGATGGTGTCTGTGAGCCTGATCAGGGAGGAGGCAGTGGAGTGTCCTTTCCTGAATCCAGACTGGAACGGCATGAAGAAATTTGATTCAGAGAGAAATGAGGTGAGTTGGTTGAGCACTAGGTGTTCTTGTAGTTTAGCGAGAGCTGGGAGAAGAGAGACAGGGCAGTAATTTGAGGGGGAGGTGGGGGCAACCCCTTTAGAGAGGGGGGGGATAACGACAGCATGCTTCCATATCTGTGGGACGGATGCAGTGGGAAAGGAGAGGTTTAGCAGGTTGGCGAGGGGGGTTGAGATGATAGGAGCAGAGAGGTAGAGGAGTTTGTTGTCTAAGCCATTGGGGCATTTACTTTTTGATGGGTTTATAGCCCATAGGGCTGCAGAGCATCACTTGGAGAGATATCATGGAAGGAGAAGGTGAGTGGCCCTTGTGTGTTCTTAAAACCAGTGGGAGGAATATGCAGCACAGGAGTGGGCGAGGAGGAGAGGGGAGCAGAGGCACAGAAGGAGAAATGTGTTGAATTCTGTGGCAACAGCACGAGGCTCCGAGAGGAGGGTGTTATTCAGGATTAGGAGCGGGGAGGAGTAAGCAGCTAGTGGGGTGAAGAGGGAATGAATGACCTTCCAGAATTTCAATGGACTACTTAAGTTTGAGTGGAGGGAGGAGCTGAAGTAATCTGCTTTGGCTAGATGGGTTGCTCTGGTACACTTGTTGCGAAGAGTCCGATAGATGGTGAAATCGTGTCGGAGGCGTGAGACTTTGTTTATCCTCCATGCTTTGTCCCATGCATTTTGGCATGCTAATAGTTCTTGGGTGATCCAAGGCAGGTGGTTGCCACGTACTCTAGTACGACGCAGAGGGGCATGCGTGTCCCAGACTTTGAGGAATATGCTTTTTGAGTATGTGAAGGCCTCGTCTATGGAGCAGGGTAAAATGGGTGGATCCCAGTTTGCAAGCACAAGGTCATCAAGTACAGGAGTGAGGTTTAGGGATTTGAAGGAGCATTGGACTAGGTACTTTGGGATGGATTTGTGGCAGTGAATTTTTCGGACTAGGTAAATAATATGGTGATCACTTAGGGAATCCAGTTCCACCTGAGACAGTATTAGTCACGGAGGACAGATCCTCTGTCCAAACTGGTTCCTGTCACCCACAGTCTCCTATAGGTACTGCAGTGGTGGCTGGATGAACAAAACCTTCGGGTAGGTTTGCCTTTCACAAAGGAACAACCTTCCTTAGTTCTTACAACAGATGCATCCCTTCTGGGTTGGAGAGCACACATGTTTGATTATACAGCAAGTGGCACATGGTCTCCTCAAGAATCCCTGTTGCACGTAAATCTGCTGGAGCTCAGAGCAGTGTACCTAGCCCTGCAGGCATTTGCTCCACATCTTCAAAACAAAGTGGTGCAGGTCAGAACAGACAACACCACTACTATGTATTACATCAACAAACAGGGAGGAACCAGGTCAGCCCCACTGTGCACAGAAGCAGTGAGGCTGTGGTTCCTGGCTTACTCCATGAAGGTATCCCTTTCAGCCATACATCTTCCAGGAAAGGACAGTGTACTGGCAGACTCCCTCAGCAGGATAAGTCAGGACCACCACGAGTGGTTCCTGAATCCTCAAATTCTAGCTCGATTTTCAGACGATGGGGCACTCCAGAGATAGATCTCTTCGCCTCTACAGAAAATCACCAGTTACCAATATATTGCTGCAGGCCTCCTCTCCAGAGCACACTACCCCGGGTGCGTTGGCACTGGATTGGACAGGGAAGTTTCTGTATGTCTTCCCTCCTTTTCCTCTGATATTCAAGACCCTGCTGAAATTGAGGTGCCAATCAGCAACAATGATGCTGGTGGCACCAGATTGGGCAAGGCAGCACTGGTATTCACTTCTGTTGACTCTGTCAGTGGTGCCTCCAATTCATCTGCCCAGGATGCACAATCTGCTGACTTCCTCTCAGGGCAGGATACTGTACCCCAGCCTAAAATCGCTAAGGCTCAAGGCCTGGCTCTTGATGACTTAAAGTATGCGGATGTTCTGACAGTACTTAGGGGTTCCAGGAAACATTCCACTAAAAAGACATACTCTGCTAAGTGAAAGAGGTTTTCCATATAGTGTGCAGGTAAGGGTGTTGACCCATCCAGGGCTGACTTAGCCATTCTCCTGGATTACCTGACACATTTGCATTCTTTAGCTCTGAAGCCTTCGACACTCAAGGTTCATTTGACTTCAGTTTCAGTTTACCTGTCAGCAGGTAAAGAGAGGTCCATGGCCTCTCATCCAGTCTTCAGGAAATATTTTAAAGGCCTTAATCTTTTGTACCCTCCTTTGAAGGAATCAGTTTCAGCCTGGAATCTGAATATCTGCATTGCCAAGCTCATGGACGCCCCATTTGAACCGATGGCAACAACAGACTTGAAGTATATTACTTGGAAAATACAGGTTACTCACCTGTAGTAGGAGTTCTAGGAGTGGTATATGTTGTTCATCCACACTGTCTGGCAGGTTCCTTGCCAGAAAGTCTTCAAGCTGACTTCTCCCACCTACCCGGGTGGTAAAACCCTCGGCTCCACCTCATGACGCCAGACCTAGCCCGCTTGAAGCCAGGTTGCGCGTTGAAGCCGGGGAGATCAGGTGGGTCATGTGGATGAACAACATATACCACTCCTAGAACTCCTGTTACAGGTGAGTAACCTGTATTTCTAGGGACGTGGATATGTTGTTCAATCCACACTGTCTGGCAATCTTCTAGCAGTTCTCCCAGAGGAGGGAGGCAAGGCACACACCCCCCCTACTTAGGAAATAAGGACTGGAGAACCGCGCTCCCAAAACCAGCATCCCAGCGTGACTCTAGGTCAATGTGGTAATGGGAAATAAAGGTGTGTGCTGACTTCCGGGTAGCAGCCCTGCAGATTTCCTGGATAGGAACGTCCCTAGAAACAGCCACCGAAGCAGCGGTATGATGGGTAGAATGAGCTCTTATCCCTTTGGGTGGCTCCATGCCCGCCAACCTGTAGCAGAGATCTATGCAGGAGGTGACCCACCTGCTTATCGTCCGCTTGGCTGCAGGTCTGCCAGCTGCGGCTTCAGCTTATGTGACAAACAGCTGGCGAACCTCTCCCTGAAGTTTAGCCGTCTACTCCTTATAATAAGCAAACTCTCTTCTGGGGTCCAAAGTATGGAGCCTATATTCGGCCTCCGAGGTGTGATTGGGGTAGAACACCAGCAGAGTCAACGCCTAGCAAGGGTATTTGGAGGGGTGCGCACAGAGAGGATAAATGTGAATAGAAGAAAAGAGGGAAGAGAAGGAAGGTCAGACTCTAGGTGGAGGGTGGTGTCTCTAAATGCAAGAGGGATGACCTGCAGGCACTATTAGCAGACAAGAGGGTGGACATAGCTGCAGTAACTGAGACTTGGGCAACATCACGCCATGACTGGGACCTTGCTATCCCTGGATATAAACTATACAGGAGGGACAGAGTAGTGGGAAAGGGGGGAGGGGTGGCAGTTTATATCAGGGAAGGAATAACTTGCATGAGGGAGGAGTCTAAGGAAGGGGAGGTGGAGGCATTATGGATTCAGTTAAGGTCCAACAGAGGGAGAAAGATGAGGTTGGGAGTGGTTTACAGACCACCCAGTCAAGATGAGGAGAGAGACAGGGAACTGATCTCACAAATATTGGAAGCTGCGGGGCAAAGGAGAGGTGGTAATTGTGGGGGACTTCAACCTGCCCATGGTGGACTGGAAGATACCATCCACAACATGTACTAAGAGTCAGGTGATCCTGGAAGGACTGCAGAGTGGGTTCCTGACTCAGGGCGTCGCTGAACCAACAAGAGCTGAGGCAATTCTTGATCTGGTGCTCACAAATGGGGAGCATGTACAGGAAATAATGGTCAGGGAGCCACTGGGCGGAAGTGACCATTGCACAGTGTGGTTCCATTTGAATATGGACAGGAAAAGCATCCAGACTAAGACCAAAATCTTGGATTTCAGGAGGGTGGACTTCAGGAAAATGGGTGAGGTTCTAAGGAGCCATCTGGTGGGCATCAGAGCAGATATGGGGGTAGACCGAAAGTGGTCCTTCATTAAGGAAGGAATACTGGTTGCCACAGATGAGTGTGTTAGGCTCAGGGGGAAGAACACAAGGGCCAAAGTGCCCAGCTGGTTCAGTTCTGGGGTTGCCAAGGCAGTAAGGGAAAAGAGGTTGGCCTATAGAAAATTCAGGAAGGCCAAGAGAGAGGTGGATAGGGAAAATTACCTAAGGTTGGCTAGTGAGGCAAGTAAGGAAGTCCGACGAGGAAACGCACAGAAGAAGCTGCAAATTGCTGAAGGAATTAGGAAGAGGGAGAAGGCTTTATTTCACTATATAAATACATAGATACATAGACAGTGTTGGCAGATAAGGGTCTATGGCCCTCCCAGTCTGCCCATTTGAGCTTGTAAGTTTAATTTATGTTTTCCTAGAAGTCTGTTGCCCCGTACCCCTGACCTCCAGAATTCCTTTATGTCTATCCCATGCATTCTTAAATCCCGTGATTGTTTCAGCCTCCACCACTTCCTCTGTCAGGGTGTTCCACTTGTCCACCACCCGTTCTGTGAAGAAATTCTTCCTCACGTTTCCTCTGCATCGTCCTCCCTCCAACTTCATCCCATGCCCTCTAGTCCTGGAACATCTTTTTCGCTTAAAAATAGTGTATTCCTGCACCCTGTTCCTCCCTGTAAGATACTTGTATGTCTCTATCATATCCCCTGTCTCCCTCCTCTCCTCCAGGGAGAACATGTTCATTTCCTTCAACCTGTCCTCATAGGACTTGTGATGCAATCCATGCACCATCTTTGTTGCCCTCCTCTGAACCTTCTCTACCCTGTCTATGTCCTTACGTAGGTAAGGTCTCCAGAACTGTACACTGTACTCCAGGTGGGGCCTCACTAGTGTCTTGTATAGTGGAATTATTACCTCCCTTTTCCTGCTGGTGAAGCCCCTGCCTATGCATCCCAGCATCCTATTTGCTTTACCTGCTGCCTTGTCACACTGTTTCCCTACCTTGAGGTCATCAGAGATGATAACCCCAAGATCCCTTTCCTGCTTGGTGCATGCTATATCCTCACCCCCAACTGATATATTGTGCCAGGGTTTTTGTGCCCCATATGCATTATCTTGCACTTCTTTACATTGAATTTCAACTGCCAAATTCCTGATCATTCTTTCAAGTTTCTGCAGGTCCCTTCTCATTCTGTCTACACCCTCTGGTGTGTCTACTCTGTTAGAGCTTTGTGTCATCAGCGAACAGTGAAATTCTGCGTTCTAGGTCCTCGCAATATCACTGATGAAGATGTTGAATAGGACCGGTCCCAGCACTGAGCCTTGTGGTACCCCACTGGTCACGCTTCCCTCTGTGGAGTGACAGCCCTTACCACCACCTCTGTGTCCTGCCACCCAGCCAGTTACCTACCCACCACACTGCTGTCCTGCCCACACCCATATTCCCCAGTTTGTGTAATAGTCTTCTATGTGGCACAGTGTCAAGGCCTTGCTGAAGTCTAGATAGGCCATGTCCACTGCCCTCCCCTGATCCACCTCCCTAGTCACCCAGTCAAAAAATTCAACGAGTTTGGTCTGACATGACCTCCCCCTGGTGAAACCATGCTGCCTTGGGTCCTGTAGTCCCTTGACAACCAGATGTTCCACCAGTCTCTCCTTCAGTAATGCTTCAGTGATCTTCCCCACTGCAGAGGTGAGGCTGACTGGTCTGTAGTTCCCCGCTTCCTCTTTGTTCACACTTTTGTATAAGGGGACTACATCTGCTGTCCTCCAGTCTTTGGGTACCTCCCTGTTTCCAGTGATCAGCTAAACAGGATAGCCAAAGTTCAGCCACCATCTCTCTTAGTTCTTTAAGGACCCTGGGTGCACCCATCTGGCCCCATTGCTTTATCAACTCTTATTACTTCCAGTTCCTTCAGGACCCTTTCGTGTAAAGGGACTTGTGTCCATTTCTGCACCATTCTCACCCTTGTACTCCCTTCAGACCCATTACCCTCCTCTTCCTCAGTAAAGACTGAGCAGAAATACCTGTTCAATATGTCAGCTTTACTGTTGTCATCCTCCACACGGCCCCATCCTCCCCTTCAGTCTCACTATCCCTCCCTTTGCCTTTCTTTTTTCACTTATATACCTGTAAAAGGTTTTGTCCCCTCTACCCACTGATTTTGCAATGTGTTCTTCTGTCTGAGCTTTGGCTTCCCTTACTGACCTCCCTGCCTCCCTTTGCTTCTCCTGGTACTTCTCCCTATCCCTTCTGCCTGTGTCTTTTGTATTGCCTGAATGCAATCTTTTTGCTTTCACTTTCTTTGCTACCTCTTTGGAAAACCATAATGGTCTCCTCTTCCTTTTCCTCTTGCTAACCTGCTTAATGCATAATTATGTTGCTCTTGTAATCCCCATTTTAAATACTACCCACTGTTCCTCAACCCCTGATTCCTGCCCCATTCCCCTTATTTCCTCTTTCAAGTATCTCCCCATTTTCCCAAAGTCTTCCCCCCTAAAATCCAGGATACGTGTTTTTGTGTGGTTTGGTTCTGCTCTTTCTGTGATTTCAAACCACAATGACTGGTGGTCACTGTTCCTGAGATGCTCCCCCACTGTTACCCCCATCACACTGTCCCTGTTTGTGAGCACAAGGTCAGTATTGCCTTCTGCCGAGTTGGTTCCATGACTGCTTGAGAAGGCACCCTGAAGGAATCCAGGATAAATCTGCTCCTAGTTGATGCTGCTGCTGGGATGCTCCAGTCCATATCTGGAATATTGAAGTCTCCAACCAGTACTACCTTCCCTTGCCTGCAATCCTTTGGATGGCTAGCATCAACTCCCTATCTGTTTCTTTCTCCTGGGCTGGTGGTCTGTAGACCACACCTGTCTGGATAGCTGGCCCATTTTCCTTTCCAGCTTAACCCACAATATCTCTCCCCCATTTTGTTCCTCCTGGATCTCTGTGGCCCTTACATAATTTTTCACATTCAGTGCCACTCCTCCTCTTCCTCCTCCCTTCCTGCCTGCCCTGTCTCTTCTGAATATGTTGTAGCCAGGTATGGCCATCTCCCAGTCGTGGTTATCATTACACCAGGTTTCAGTGATGGCCACAATGTCCGGGTATGACTGCACCATGACAGCCTCCAGATCTTCCATCTTGTTGCTAAGACTCTGGCATTTGCACACATGGCTTTCCATGATTTGACCTCCCTAGACTGTTTCGCTGTTCTACTCAGCCCCTTCCTTGGTTGTCCTTTATCCTGGTTCTCCTTGCTGTCTGCCCTTCTGCTGAATTTTGCCTTCAAACAACATGAAGTCTTGCTATATTATGACATATGCAGTTTGTCCCAGCCTTAGAACTGCTCTGGAGGTGAAAGAGTTAACTTCCATGCCAGGCATGGAATCTGGAGCGCGAGCTCGGTTAGAAAAACCTCTGTTTATCTTCAAACTGAAACTGTCAGATTCTTTACTCCGCCTCACTGAACAGTCGCTCCGGAGATTCCTCCTATTGCTCGGTTCATTTCTCGGTTAAAAAGTGTTTTCTCGGTTAAATAAACAGATTATATTTATTTTAACTAGCAAACCGTCGGTTCAAGCTCTGTCTGTGGTATCGTAAGTAATAGACAGTTTTTCCTTTTCTGTGTGGAACTTGTAAATGTGTTATCGGTTCGGTTTGAACCGATCAGGTTCCTTTTAAAACTTATTTTAAAATTATTTCAATACATTTAGAGTGCGGTTCCTGGTTCTTATCGGTTCTAAAAAAAATGGATTTCATTACGGTTTTTTCCACGACCCGTGACATGGTTGGGAACCGATAAGGGTGTCTTGCCTGGCATTTGCCGGAAAAGGGCAAGTTTTTGGTTAGGCTGGCATTATGTCTGAGAAACCAAAAGAAAAACTGCCCACTGGGTTTCAACACTGTAGTGTCTGTGGGAAGCCTTTGCCAAGGCTGACCCACACACCACATGTGTTTATTGTTTGGGGTTTGACCACCTCAATGCAGACTGCCAGATTTGCAAGAATTTCCTGCAGCTACCCTGGATAAGAGAGTTGGTAGGCTCAGGGAACGAGAGGCCAAAAAGTCCACTGACCCGGATGGCCAGCCCGGTTCGGTGCCAACCGAACCGGAGGGAGTGCCCTCTGACCAGGGCGAGACTTCCTCGGGCAAACGAAGAGCTGACTCAGAGGAGCCAGTTCCAGCAAAGAGGACTAGAAAATCAGCAGGTGTGGAGTCTAAATTTCCTTCTCCAACTGCTGCAGAGATAGCCAAAGCGATCCAAATTGTCCAGTCGCTTTCCCCGGTTCCGTCCGAACCGCCACTATCAGGTAAAAGGTCGGTTCGGCCGGTTCCACCGGTTCAAGAATATGATATAGAGGAGTTTTATGAACCGGAGGAGGGGGAGGAGGATTATGAACAGTGTGAATGTGATTTTGAAAGTCTGGATGTGCCCATTGAACCGGACATCTCCCAGACAGACCTTAGGAGAGTCTCCCCTAGGCTTTCTGAGTCCCTTCTCATTTTCTGTTTTATAAAAAGTTGCTGAAACCCTCCAGCTCCTTTGGAAGAAGCTGTGGATGAGCAAGAGGAGCCTGACTATGTGGAGATGATGGATATCCCAGAGTCCAGGAGATTGTCTATTCCTTTACATAAATCCTTTAGGAAACAAACAATAAAAATTTTAAAAGCTCCTAATTCTTTACCTCCTGTGGATAAAAAGATGGACAGGAGGTACACTTTGTCAGGTCCTGATACAGAGTTTCTTTCACAGCAATGCAGCCATGTTGGGGTAGTGCAGGCTGCAGCCTGTGATAAGCCTAATATTCCCCTGGCTTCACACCCTGCTGACAAGGACTCCAGGAGGATTGATGCCATGGCTAAAAAACAATACATGGCAGCATCCTTGGGACTCAGACAGGCAAATTATATGGCCTATGTTGCAAGATACCAGAAATCCAGATGGGATACTGTTATGGCTTTAGCGAAACAGGTCCCTGGCCAGCTTGCCAAGGAGCTGGAACAGGTGGCTGCTGATGGTATTGAGGCATCCAAGGTGCAATTCCATGCTGCAGTGGATTCTAATGACGTATCTTCTAGAGTCATGGCTACATCTGTGGCTTTTAGAATGAATGGCTTGGCTCAGGTGTACTAGTCTGTCACAGGATACCCAGGCTAAGGCCATGGATTTTCCTGTTGTGGAAATTCTCTGTTTGGGAGCAGACAGAAAATTATATGAAGAAAATGGATGAATATAGAACCACTTATAGGAGTGCACAGGCCAAGGAAAGGCAAGCCACTCCTCAGAGCAGCCCCAGGGGCAGGGCAAGCCCTTTCACAGGCCTTTTACCAAACCAGGCCTCCTCTTCAGCTTATGTCCAGAGGGTTCTTCAGAGGAGAGGCAGGCGGTGCGAGCAGGCCTGCTCCCACCCTCACCCTAAAGCCCCTGCCAAACAGGCACCCTGATGGGATGCCCAGGGCCGATTCTCCATTACCTGTAGGGGGCAGGCTGGCTTACTTCGTCCAGGACTGGGAGTCTTTAACATCAGACAAGTGGGTCCTGGAAGTAGTAAACCAGGGACTGGCTCATTCAAATTTCCAAAGATGAGAATCGGATCTTTTCCACCTGCAAATCCACTAGAGACTCTTGCTTTGGAAACAGAAGTCTCAACCTCCTTGCTCTCAGAGCTGTGGAAAGGGTTTCTCCCCTACACCAGGGCAAAGGACTGTACTCCAGGTACTTCCTTACCCCAAAAAAGACAGGAGAATGGCGGCCCATCCTGGATCTAAGATATCTAAACAAGCACCTTTTAAAACCAAAATTCAAAATGGTGACTCTGGGAATGATTTTACCCTCCCTAAGGCCAGGGACTGGCTAGCTTCCCTGGACCTCAAGGATGCCTACTTCCATGTTCTCATCAGAAGCTCCCACGAAAGTACCTCAGATTGAACTGCCCTCAGGCCATTACCAGTTCAGAGCAATGCCTTGGCCTTACCTCTGCCCCAAGGGTATTCACAAAATGCCTGGCAGTAGCAGCTGCTCATAAGAAGGCAAAAGATTGCCGTCTTTCCCTACCTAGACAACTGGCTCATAGTGGGTCAGTCTCCAGACCAAGTCAAATCACACCTGCAGGTTACCCAGCAGCTGCTTACCTCTCTAGGTTTTCTTCTCAATCTCCCAAAGTCAGTTTTAGAACCTGTCCAGCTACTCACCTTCATAGGCGCAGAACTGGACACAAAGGCCAGAGCCTTCCTTCCTCTAGAAAGGGTAAGGACCCTGGTGGCCCTGGCCTCCTCCTTCACTGTGCAGGTCTCTCGGCCAGCAAGGCATTTTCTACAGCTCCTAGGACACATGGCTGCTTCCACAGCTGTAGTGCAAGGAGCAAGATTTCAGATGAGGACATTCAGTTCCATTTGAGAGCCTTCTGGTCTCAAAGGAGATCCCCAACCAAGTTGATCCCAGTAACTCGAACCCTGATCCAGGCCCTGCAGTGGTGGTAGGATCAGAGCAACCTGAGACAGGGGTTCCTTTCATCCCTCAATCTCACTCCTTGACCCTTACTACAGATCGTCCCTTTTGGGATGGGAGCTCACATGGGCGACCTCTCCACCCAGGGATTGTGGTCCCTCAGGAATCTCTGCTCCACATCAATCTGTTGGAACTCAGAGCTGTTTTCTAGCACTTCAGGTTTTTCTGCATCTGTTCAGAACAAAGTGGTACAGGTCAGAACAGACAACACCACTACAATGTGGTACATCAGCAAACAAGGGGCACTCGGTCTTGACCTTGTGCACATAGGCAATGAAGTTGTGGTCTCTGGCTTATTCCTGAACGCCTCCCTCATAGCAGTTCACCTCCCAGGCAAGGACAATGTCCTGACAGATGCTCTCAGCAGGATTTCCCAGGGCCATCACGAATGGTCACTGGATCCCCTAGTACTGGGGTTAGTTTTTGCCAGATGGGGCACCCCTCAGATAGATCTTTTTGCAGCCCCAGACAATCACCAACTTCCGCTTTTTTGTTGCAGGCCCCCAGTGTTGGGCTCAGTCCCCCTGGATGCCTTCCTTCTCGATTGGGAAGGGAAGTTCCTCTATGCCTCCCCTTCCCTCTCCTGTTCAAGGTGCTAGTCAAAATCAGATCTCAACCTTGCAAGATGATTCTGATTGCTCCAGATTGGGCCAGACAGCCCTGGTACCCCTCCTTCTGTCCTTAGCAGTCCATCTTCCTGTGTCTCCCCAGGAACCACAGTTTGTTAACCTGTGCCCAGGGGAGGTTTGGTATCAAGTCTCAAATCCCTCAACCTCAAGGCCTGGCTCTTGAGGAGTTAAGTTGCTGACCTACACCTTTCTCAAGGTGCTCGAAATCTTGAAAGCTTCTAGGAAGCCTTCCACCAGGGCTACTTATAACTCTAAATGGAAAAGGTTTTCCATATGGTACTCTGGGAAGCATATTTCCCAGAATCTGCTGATTTGCCCACAGTTTTGGACTATATGGTCCATCTAAATACTTTGGGGCTGAGGCCAGCTACCCTGAAAGTGCATTTGGCAGCTGTCTCTGCTTTTATTTCAGCAGGAAAACCCTCTTCTCTTTCTGCTCACCTGTATTTTCCAAGTTTTCAAAGTTGATTCACCAACCCGCCATTCAGGGACCCTGCCCTGCCTGGGATCTTAATGTTTGCATTGCTCAGCTGATGCAACCCCCTTTGAACCTTTGTCTTCAGCAGAGCTTAAGTACTTGACTTGGAAAACTGTGTTTCTAGTAGCCATCACTTCTGCCAGGCGCATAAGTGAATTACAAGCTTTGTCAGTGGAGACTGACTTTATCTCCTTTCACAGGATAAGGTAGTCCTCAGGACTAACAGAGTTTTGCCTAAGGTGGTTTCAGATTTCCACCTTAATCAATCTATATCTCTTCCAGTGTTCTTCACTGACCATTCCTCCTCTGGTGAGAGGAGGTTGCACAACTTAGATGTTAAGAGGGCCCTTAGTTACTACATAAGCGTACCAAGGGTCACAGGTTTGACTCCTCCAACTTTTTCTCACTTATGGTGAGGTTGGGAAAAGAACCTGCCACTAAGAGATCCATTGCCAGGTGGATTGTCTCTTGTATCCAATTTTGCTATCAAAAACTGGGTGAGTTCCCCTTCAGGCCTGAGGGCTCACTCTACCAGAGGTACAGCTGCGTCCTAGCTGCTGCAGGGACATCCCTATCTTAGAGATATGTCAAGCAGCTACTTGGAAAACAGTACACACTTTCACTAAGCATTACTCCCTGGACATCCAGGCCAGGAGGGATGCTCGGTTTAGCACAGCTACTCTGAGCCTATTTCCTAAGTGGTTCTGTCCCTCCTCCATGGAGGTACTGCTGTGTAGTCTGCATATGTCATAATATAGCAAGACTTCATGTTGTTTGAAGAAAAAATTACTCACCTTAGTTATTTTGTTTCTTCTAAGGGAGTCTTGCTATATTATGACCTCCCCCACAGCCTGCCCCTCTCAGAACCTCTTCTCTTGGGATGGGGTGGGCAGTCCAGTGTTGGCACTTATTGATGCCCATTTTGTGTTTCCACCCCTTCTTTTTTGGGGTGTTTGGGTGTTGTGTTTTATCTTATCTTATCTTATTTTCTGGGTCCCCTGACTTGAGTCTTGGTGTTGGGACCAGGAAAATGTGTTAATATTTTAGTAGCCAGTTGGCTAGTGTAGGTTTACAGCTTCCACACAGAACCTTAGTGAGTTTTGCTCGTAAAGATCTGACAGTTTCAGTTTGAAGATAAACAGACAGAGTTTTTCTAACCGAGCTCGCGCTCCAGATTCCATGCCTGGCATGGAAGTTAACTCTTTCACCTCCGGAGCAGTTCTAAGGCTGGGACAAACTGCATATGTCATAATATAGCAAGACTCCATTAGAAGAAACAACATTACTAAGGTGAGTAATTTTTTCTTTTCTGCCTATCCACCTCTTGGGCGGTAATCTCCATCTTTTGCAAGACAAGAAGGAAGGAATTGTTAGGCTTAAGAAAGTGGTGGAGTGGGTGTTGGATAATGGAAGAAAAGCAGAGATACTAAATGAATACTTCTGTTCTGTCTTCACCATGGAGAAGGATGGACCAGTGCCTTTAGGAGGGAAAAGAAGGCGGGGGGACACAGACATAGTGATAGAGGAGGATAGAGTGAGGAGGGTCTGCTGGCATTGAAAGTGGACAAATCACCAGGCCCGGACAGAGTACATCCAAGGGTACTAAAGGAACTGGCTGAGGAGCTCGCAGGGCCACCAGCAGACCTATTTAATATTTCATTAGAGTCAGACGTGGTACCACAGGACTGGAGAACAGCATATGTAGTGCCCCTTCACAAAAGTGATCCCAAGGATGATCCAGGGAATTACAGACCAGTCATTCTGACCTTCACTGTGGGAAAGCTCATGGAGACCAAACTAAAGGAAAGGTTGGTGGCATATCTAAAGGAGCATGGTCTCCAGGATGAGAGGCAGCATGGATTCATGGGGGTGAGATCGTGTCAAACAAATCTGATTGACTGCTTTGACTGTGTCACTAAGACAGTAGACAGGGGCCAAGCAGTAGACATCCTCTATCTTGATTTCAGTAAGGCCTTTGACTCTGTACCCCACAAAAGGTTGACCAGGAAGTTGGTGGATCTTGGGAGTTGGGGAGAAGATGGCCAGATGGGTGGAAAACTGGCGGAGGGACAGAACCCAGAGGGTGGTGGTGGGGGGAGAGTTATCTGGCCCCAGAGATGTAACCAGTGGGGTCCCACAGGGCTCCGTGCTGGGGCCAGTGTTGTTCAGTGTCTTTATCAGTGACATTAGGGATGGCATTAAAGGCAAAATGTGCCTATTCGCAGATGACATCAAGCTCTGTGGGTGGGTGGGTGAGTGAACACAGCTGAAGGGATACGGGACCTTCAGGAAGATCTGGAAAAGCTGGGGAGGTGGTCCAGGATCTGGCAGCTTGGCTTTAATGCCAAGAAATGCAAAGTTATGCATATTGGAGCCAAGAATCCCAGGACAGAGTATTACCTGGGTGGAGTCCGAGTAGCTGCATCAGAGGAGGAGAAGGACCTGGGAGTGATGATCACTAGTGACCTGAAGCACTCCATGCAGTTCAAGAAAGCAGCAGCAAAGGCAAACAAGATGCTAGGATGCATAGCTAGGGGGATCAGTAGTAGGGAAGAGGAGGTTATAATGCCCTTGTACAGGTCACTGGTAAGGCCGCATCTAGAGTATGGAGTTCAGTACTGGTGCCCACACCTCAAAAAGGACATTAACCTGCTGGAGAAGGTACAGAGAAGGGCTACAAAGATGATAGCTGGTCAGCAGGGCGAGGCATACGAGGAGAGGTTGATGGCACTGAACATGTACTCTCTGGAAGACAGGAGAGAGAGAGGGGACATGATTGGGACATTCAAGTACTTAAAAGGGATAAATAATGTTGATAAGGAAAGTCTCTTTAAACTGAGCGGCAGCCATATCACGAGGGGGTACAGTCTCAAGCGGGAGGGTGAGAGGTTTAGGAGAGATGTTAGGAAGCACTTCTTCACAGAAAGGGTGATGGACACTTGGAATGCAATGCCGGAAGAGGTCCTCTCATTAAAGACAGTGAGCAGCTTTAAGAGAGGCTGGGGTAGGCATTGAGGAAAGATAAGAATCATGGGATGGGAGGAGTGGGGAGGGAGGGCAGGGACATTAGCTCAAGCTGTGGACCCTGCAATACCAGCAGACTTAATAGACCAAATGGCCTGCTTCTGTTGGCTTGTTCGTATGATTCAGGTGAAACTCCGACACCACCTTCGGAAGGAATTTCAGGTGGGAGCGCAGGAGAACCTTGTCCCTGTGGAAGAGCAGATAAGGAGACCCAATGGAAAGCACCTGGAGCTCTCCCATCCTTCTGGCTGACATAATAGCCACCAAGAAGGCGGTCTTTCATGACAGGTGGGAGATATCACACCTGTGCATCGGATAATATGGCTTGCCCATGAGCTTAGCCAATACTAGCAGTAGATCCCACTTAGGTGGAGGTTCTCGCATCGGAGGGGATATGTGATCAAGGACTTTGAAAAAGCTCCCGACCACCTTCTCCTGTGCCACCGACTGCTTGCCGGCCTGCGCCCGGTAAGCAGAGATGGCTGCCAGGTGCACCTTAAGGGTCCTCGACCAAAGCCCTAGCTGAGAAAGGGACCACAGGTAGTCCAAAATATTAGCCAATGGACAGGTAGAGGGGTCCAACCACTTGTCCTGACGCCAAATGGAGAATTTCTTCCATTTGAAGGCATAGCATTTTCTGGTCGACTCAAGGGACGCCTCAACAGTGCTAAGGACCTCGTCGGAAAGACCCAAGGCATGGAACTCTAGCCACTAAGGAACCAGGCCGTCAGGTGCAGGAATTGAAGGTCCGGGTGGAGAACCTTCCCCTTGTTGACTGAGATCAGGTCCGGACAGGGTGGAAGCCGTCTCAGGAGCCTGGAGCTGAGGCTGAGGAGATCTGGGTACCAGAACTGGCGAGATCAGTCTGGGGCTACCAGAATCACCTGCGCCATGTCCCTCTTCGCCTTGAGAAGCACCTTGTGGATCAAGGGAAATGGAAGGAAGGCGTAGAAGAGGCCTGGGGTCCATGGCCTCGAGAAGGCATCCCCCTGCAGCGAGCCCTGCTGAGGGTGGCGAGCATAAAACAGCCTCAGCTTCGCGTTCTCCCTGGAGGCGAACAGGTCCACCTGAGGGGTGCCCCAATGGAAGAACAGATCTTGAACTGTCTCCAGCAGGAGAGACCACTCATGAGATACAGCGCCTATCTGGCTAAGGGCATCGGCCAGACTGTTTGAGGCTCCTGCCACATGGATGGCTAGGAGATCTGCCTCCAGGCTGATCACAAGAGACCAAATGCAGAGGGCTTCCCTGTCAGTTGAGGTAGTACTTGGTCGTGGTGTTGTCCGTCTGGACCTGAACCACCTGACCCCGTACAAACAGAGCGAAGGCGGTGAGGGCTAGTTGAACCGCTTGAAGATCCAGCAGGTTGATGTGGCATCGAGACTCCTGAGGCGTCCAGAGGCCATGGGCCCGGAGCTCCCCCAGATGGGCAGCCCAACCCATCAAATAGGCGTCGGTCGTAATGATGACCGTCGGCTTGGGGCGGACAAGCAGGATACCCTCCTGCAGATGAGCTGGGACAAGACACCACTGCAGGCCGTCCCACATCTTCTGGGTCATGGTTACTGGCTGGTCCAACGGACCGGAGCGCTGTGACCATTGGTGGGCCAGCACCCATGCAGGGGACTCATATGCCAGCGGGCCTAGTGGACCACGCTGGTACAGGCCGCCATGAGGCCCAGAAGGCACAGGAAGTTCCGGGCAGGGCGCAGTTGCTCAACCAGAAATGATTGGGCAAAGAAGGAAAGGACCTCGTCCCTGTCTGCCGGGAGCCGGGCTCTGGCTCGAAGAGAGTCGAGCTCTGCCCCAGATAAACTGAATCGCCTTAGATGGTACGAGTTCCGATTTGGCCTCATTGATCAAGAGGCCAATTTGAGAGCAGACCTGGAGGGCCACATCTCTGGACCGCTCCACCTCCAGCCTGGAGGGGCTGCTATCAGCCAGTCATTCAGGTAAGGGTACACCCGGACCCCTCGGTGCTGCAGGAATGCTGTCACCACTGCCATGCATTTGGTGAAGACCCTGGGAGCTGGAGAAAGGTCGAAGGGCATGGCCCAGAGCTCGTAAAATGATCCCTCTGCTCTGAGGCGGAGGAATCGCTGACGAGACAGATGGATTGGGACGTGAAAGAACGCGTCCTGGAGATCCAGAGAGCAGAACCACACACCTAGTTCCAAGGATGGAATGATCTGAGCCAGAGTGACCATCCTGAAGGTGCGCGGCCCTAGGAACTTGTTCAGGTCATGCAGATCGAGAATGGGGCACCAGGCCCCCCGTCTGCTTTGGGACAAGAAAGTATCTGGACACATACCGTGGGATTGGAGGAGGCTCCACCACCTCGCTGATCACCTGCTTTTGGAGGAGCAGAGCTATGTCTGCTCGACGAGCCGACAGAGAGGCTGTGGAACTGGTAGCCCCCCCGAGGGGCAACGGCTTGATGGGGAGGGGTACGCTCGAATTCCAGAGGCAGACCCCTGCCCACCACTTCCAGCACCCATCGGTCCATGGTGATAGCAGACCAGGTGGAAAGGAAGTGGTGGAGCTGTCCCCCCAAGGGGGGACCCAGAGAAGGAGTGACGAGGTTGGGGGCTGCACCCCTCAACCCATCACTGGGCAGGCTTGGAGGAAGTGCCGGCCAAGGGGCCGCCTAGACCTTTCCCACCAGGCTTCCTGCTGGAGGAAGTGGCAGACTTCGCCTTGGGGCACCAAGTGTGAGCCTGCTGGCCCTGTTGCTGGTGCTTCTGGGCCGGACATGCCGCAGAGGTGAAAGGGCTTACACTGCTTCTGGCTCCTTTGTCCTTCTGGGCAGACATGACCGAGTCCAAGGCAGCATTGGACTTCTCGATCCTCTGGAGTTGGCCTCCACCCCCAGCCTGAACAAGTCAGTGCCCAGGAAGGGAATGTCTGCCAGCTTGTGCTGGGTATCCGCCGTGAATGTGGAGATCCGCAGCCAGGCTCTGCGGCACCTGGCTACTGCGGCCGCTACTGACTGAGCACAAGAGTCTCCAATGTCCAAGGCAGTTTGGAGTTGTTGTTTGGCCACCGCCCTTCCCTGATCCCGCACCTGCTTGACCGTCGTCTGAAGGTCAGCCGGGAGATGAGGAAGCACCTCCCCCATCCAGGGAACCCATAAGGGCGTGTGAAAAATGTGCCACCAGCAAGGTCGAGCTAGCCTGTTGAAGACCTAGGGAGGAGGCAGCGTAAACTTTGCACCCTGAGTAGTCCAGCTTTTTGGACTACTTGTCAGGGGGCTTTTCAACATCCCTAGTGTTTCCAGAACGCTGGAAGACACTGTCAATTACCAGCCCTTCAGCCGAGGGGTGCTCTGAAAAACCAGAGAGGGAACCGGTGCGGACTGTGTTCTTGTGAGCCATCCTGGCCGAAGACTCAGGACAGGATGCAGGCCGCTGCCACAACTCCAGTGCCAGGCCAACAGTGGCCTTGGCCACTAGGAAGGCCTCCGTGGGGGAATCCCCTTCGTCCAGAATCTCTGTGAGGGGATATCTGGCCCGTTTTTGTATGGGTTCGAGCTGCATCCCAGTAGACTCTGAAATGAGCCGAAGAATGTCCAGGAAAGAGGATGGGCTCTCGTCCATCGACTGACCCCCCTGAAGATTCCAGGTCGAGGGCCTGGAATACAAGGAAGAGTTGTCAGACTCCGAGGAGTCCACGAACAGCTGCCAAGCGCCTGAGCCACCCTCCACCGGCCGAGGCCAATCGGGGGTGAGGGTGACCAACAACCTGTGGGGCAAGCCCTGGCCCGACCGAGAATCCTTGGTCGGGGCCCCAGTCTTTGGTTGAGGGGGTGGAGGTTCCACCACAATGGGTGGAGCAGCCAGTTTCGGCCAAGCGATCGGTGCCGGAGTCAGCTCCTCAACCAAGGAGCCGATGGCGAGAGGTTGCTTTGGCCATTTGTGCTGCTGCTACATCATGTCCTCGTAGCGCTGACGCAACTTGTGCCAGAGCCTATCCTCCGATGGGGACGAGTGACGATGCCACATTCCGTGATCCCGGGACTGAGAATGCAGATGCCGGTGGGACCTACTCGACACGGAGGAGGACCGAGACTGTTGGGGTCACCGATGGTGGGTCGAAGAGGGGGCGGGGGAAACCCGCTCATCCCTCGGTTCAGGGTCCTTGACTGGGAACTTCGGCACAGGAGGCACGGGCAAGTCCTCGGTAACCACCGGGGGAACCGGTGAAGAAGGGTTGTCGGCTTCTCCAGTTGACAACCCATCCAATGGGTCGAGAAAAATCTTGACTGCATCGACGGGTGTCTCAGCCGGCTGACCTGACGGGGACACCGTGAAGCCAGCGGCCTTAGCCGCAACCTCAACTGAAGTCGAAAGCAGATGTCCCAGGGAAAGAGATCTCTCCCATTCCCACGAACGTCGATGGTGGGGCTTACCTTTCAGTTCCTTTTTCTTAGACCTACTCATGTGAGTCCGTGAGGGCCCTTCTCCCTTGGTGGAGAGGGACTGACAAAGCTCCTTAAAAGAAGCAGTGTAGGAGGAGCCCAAGGAGAGCAGGATAAACGCTGTCACCAAGGAAGTAGAGGACGTGGCCTGGGCCGCCTCCTCCTCGAGGGCGATTAACTGCTCCAGCTGCTTCGCAGAGCCCACAGCCGCGGACACCGCCCAACGGGCCTCCTTTGACTTGACTAGTGGAAACCATTTATCGGGGCGCCCCAGTTGAAGTCGGGCAGCTCGGTTCTCTAGAACCGAAGGTGCAAAAGACTTGCATAGATCGCAGGCCTGCAGATCATGAGCAAACCCCAGGCAGTAAATGCACATGGCGTGCGGGTCGGTCCGAGACATCTTCTGCCCGCAAGGGCACTAACGGAACCTGAGAGTAGATTTTGAATCCATTGCAGCCGCAAGGGAAGTAAAAGATTTAAGTCTTGTAAACTTTAAAATAATTTTCGGAAAAACCGAAGGATTAGGATCCAGGCCTACAAATGCAGAGCGCTAAGGAGGGAACCTGAGCTTCCAAGCGGTAAGGAAGATCTGGCGTCATGGGGCGGAGCTGAGGGTTTTACAACCCGGGTGGGTGGGAGGAGCCAGTTTGAAGACTTTCTGGCCCATCTTAAAGCAGCAAGGAACCTGCCAGAAAGTGTGGATTGAACAACATATCCACGTCCCTAGAAACTATGTTTCTGGTTGCTATTACTTCAGCCAGAAGAATCAGTGAGTTCCAGGCCCCGTGCATGGATGTAGATTGCATTTTATTCCACAGAGACAAAGTGGTCCTCAGGACCAATAGAAAATTCCTTCCCAAAGTGGTGTCTGATTTTCATTTAAATCAATCCATCACTTTACCTGTCTTTTTCACAGAGAACTCCAGTTCTCCAGAAAGGAGGCTTCACTCCCTTGATGTCAAAAGGGCACTTAGCCACTATATTGACAGACCTAAGTCTTACAGACCAGGTCAGACACAGCTCTTTCTTACCTATGGGGAAGTAGATAAAGGTAGACCTGCCACAAAAAGTATAATTGCTCACTGGATAGTGGCATGTATTCAGTTTTGCTATAGTAAAGTGGGTAAACAGGCTCCCCTGGGCTTCAGAGCACATTCCACCAGGGGCACAGCTGCTTCAGTGGCAGCTTCAAGGGAGATTCCACTATTGGAAATCTGCAAAGCAGCTACATGGAAAACAGTACACACCTTCACAAAGCACTACAGCCTGGATCTGCAATCCAGAAGTGATGCCAAGTTTGGTACAGCAGTGCTGCAGAACCTGTTTCCCAAATAGGTTTTCTGCCCAACCTCCAAAGGTACTGCTTGGTAGTCTGCATCAGTTTAATCATAATGAGTGATTCCTCTGGTTAGTAAAAAAAATTACTCATCATAGTAATCTTGTTTCTTCAAAGGGATCACTCATTATGATTAAAGCACCCACCCTGCCTCCCCTACTAAAAAAAACTATGAAGGTTGTTCTGCATCCCTGTTTTAGGATATTTTCCATATAGGTCAGGCTAGAGATTCACCTTTTGTTGACCAGTTGGTTCCCTTGTGGTCTCAAGCTTTTTAGGTTTATTTATTGGGATGTTTTTTTGACCTGAGAGGACACAAAATTATTTTATAGAAATGTTGTTCTAGTTAGAGGGTCTTCAACTCAGTTTAGGCCATGTAAAACTCTGAAGCACTCACGAGTGCAACAGTTCCTAGGGCAGCAGTTTGAAAGTGGCATGAGCCAGTTGAGAATTCCATCATTTGCATATACTTCCATCTCTCCGGGAAGTCCAACCAGGAGGCTGACTGCATCAGTTTAATCATAATGAGTAATCCCTTTGAAGAAACAAGATTACTATGATGAGTAATTTATTCTTCTATTCCAGGTTCTTCCAGGTGCCCAAGCAGACGGGAGATCTTCACCCTATTCTGACCTCAAGATTCTCAGCCAGTACATTTAGTACAAGTGGTTTTGCATGGTCACTGTACAAGACCTGCTGTCTCTGATCAGGTAAGGATATTGGCTTTGTTCTCTGGAGATGCAGGACACGTACCTGCATATCCTGGTTTATTCCCCTTACTGAAGGTACCTCAGTTCAGGGGGATCATTTCCAATTCAGGGTCTTACCCTTTGGCTTGTCCTCCGTGCCTCGGGTCTTTAACAAGTGCTTGTCGGTGGCAGCAGCCCTCTGACGCGAGGGCCTGTATGTGTTACTGTATCTGGATGATTGGCTATTAAAAGCCCCACCCAGGGAGCTCTCGCTGGCCACCTTGCACAGGACCCTGCAGCTATTTCATTCTCTGGGTCTCACGGTGACCTTACCCAAGTCCACCCTCTCCCCATCTCAGCACCTTCAGTACATAGGCACGGTTCTGGACTCCTCCCAGGGCAAGGCCTTTCTGCCCCAGGACAGGGCAGACTGCCTGATGGCAGTGGCCTCCCTTGTGGCCCGGGGCCAGTGCGTTATGGCCAGGTCCTACCTTCAGCTTCTAGGCCTCATGGTGGCGGCGATAGCCACAGTGGCATTGGCCAGTCTTCATATGCGAGTGCCCCAGTGGAACTTGCAAGTTCAATGAGACCAGTGTTCCAATGACTTAGATCAATTGATCCTAGTTTCCTCTCCTGTTTGCAAGGTCTTGCAGTGGTGGCAGAACCCTCTCAGTCTTTTGTGGGGAGTCCCCTTCCTCATCCCCTCTCCTGAGCAGGTCCGGACTATGGACATCTTAGGCACCAGTTGGGGAGCCCACCTGGGTCCTCTTTGGACCCAGAGGTCCTGGTCTCCGATGGAGGCCACCCTCCACGTAAACATGCTTGAAATGAGAGCGGTCTTGTGTGCCCTCCAGGTCTTTCAGAGCCACTTGTCCCTCGGTCACCTGCTGGTGTAGTCGGACAACCTCAGTGTGGTGTACTATCTCAGCAAGCAGGGGGGACACATTCTTACCCCCTGTGCCGGGAGGTGATGAGAGTCTGGTACTAGGCTCTCGATCACGGCCTCAAGCTGTCAGCTGTCCACGTTCCAGGAGACCAAAATATCCTAGCAGACAGCCTCAGCAGGTTGCCATCCCTGAAGCACTAATGGGAACTGCTGTCTTCAGTAGCCAAGGGTCTATTTGAAAGGTTGGGACACCCAAAGGTGAACTCTTTAGCATCCCCACTCAATGCATAACTGCTGCTTTTCTACTCACTAGATCCACGGCCTGGAGAATTCTGGTGAGATGCGTTGTCCCACTTCTGGAAAGGGAGGTTCCTCTACACCCCCCCTTTCCACTGATCCAGAGGGTACTCCTAAAACTGCAGATGGAGCAGGCTTCCCTCATGGAGCAGGCTTCCCTCATACTGGTGACACTATTCTGGTCTTGGTAAATTTGGTTTCCGTTATTGCAGCAGCTAGTGGATTGAGCCTCCAGTTCCTGTCCTGCTCTGCCAGTGCCTGCTGACAAAGGCTGAGGGGACCCTGGTCCATCCAGATCTCAAGTCCTTTCAGCAGCATGCTTGGCTCTTGAAGATGATGTAGCCATAGCCCGCTTTGGGGTTTCTCAGAGGGTAGCTGATGTCTTAGGTGGCTGCCAGGAAACCCTCCACTAATGCCACATATTCTGTGAAGTGGAAGTGCTTTATTATTTAGCCTTCTGCTCGCTACTTGGACCCTTTCACCTAGCCGGTGAACCAGGTTTTGCAGTACCTGTTGTGCCTATCAGACCCTGGGCTTAAGTATTCCTCCATTAAGGTGTACATGTCTGCCATCTCTGCTTTCCATGTGCTAGTGAATGGCTGACCAGCAGCCCACTTAGAGGTGGCTTGTACATTTTTGAGGGGCATCCTTCACTTGAAGCCCCCTATTCGTAGTCCTGTCCCGGCTTGGGACTTGCATTTTGTGTCGGAGAAGCTGACCCTACCTCCTTTTGAACCGGCTGCATCTTGCGAGCTACGCCTTCTGTCGTGGAAAGCATTATTGTTAGTTGCCTTTACTTCTGCTCGAAGAATTTCAGAGCTACAGGCTCTCATGTGTGAGCAGCTTTATTTGATTTTCCACAAAGACAGAGTCTCTCTGTGTACTAACCCTAAGTTTCTTCCTAAGGTGGTGTCTGAGTTTACCCTAAATCAGTCCATCCACCTGCCTGTTTATTATCCACAGCATACCAATCCAGGGGAAGCATTGCTTCATACTTTGGATGTACATAGAATTCTTCTTTATTGTACACACCATACTAAGGACTGCAGGAAGTCCAAGCAGTTGTTTGGTTTCTTTTGCCCATGGGAAAGAGGGTGTCCCAGTTCCAAAACAGTGCTTGTCCAAATGATTGGCCAACTGCATTACTTTTTGTTATAGGAAGTATAGTAAGGAACTTCCTCGGAGGGTCCAGGGCCATTCCACCAGGGATATGGCAACTTCTGTTGCCTATTTACGGAATGTGTCAGCTGCGGACATCTGTGCTGCTGCCACTTGGAGTACTGTCCACACTTTCACCAAGCTTTACAGTTTGGACATTTCCTCTTGCAGGCAGGCAGGGTTTGGTCTGGCCGTGCTTCAGGACCTCCTTTCTTAGGCCTCTAACCTCCTGCCACCCATTGTTGTTTTACTGTCAGCACTGCTTGGAACTCGTTCCATAGGTGTGACCTGATGAAAGAGATATCCCCGATGAAGATAGTACAGTTGCGTAAGAACTTACTGTAACAGTAGATCTTCACAGGCATCTTTTTCATCAGGTCATGCCGTCCCACCTTACATCCCCCTTTGGGGTCTTTTGTGTTCCAGATTGGTTATGTAGTGTTCCAGCCGTATATAAGGCTAGGCACTCTATTTCTCTCCTTTGTCCCCAGAGATAGCCGGATGGGAAAGGTCTCTGTCAGGAAAGAACTGAGGAGGGAGCAAGGCCGCCTATGCCTATATAGGGAAAATGACATCAGCAGGTGACATCAAGCGTGGGCGGCCCTTATAGACTGCTACAGAAAAAGGCCTCTATGGGATCATTGTGCCCGATGGCTAAGTTCCATCAGTATGACCTGATGAATGAGATTCCCTTGAAGATCTACTGTTATGGTACGTTCTTACATAACTGTGCTTTCCTCCCTCTCTTTTATAGGGATATCTCCTTGATATGTCTGTTTTGTTGCTGCCTGCAACTTGGCTTCATCTTGTCCACACTTTTCAGTTGTATCATGTGGAAAGTATTTGGCACTTGGGGGCAAGGTGCTGCTCTTTTAGTATCCTGCATTACAGGGAGAGGCAGGTGCTTTAGGTTTTCTGTGGCATACTCCTCAGCTTGTTGGAGTATGTTTGTTTATTTGCTTTACTGCCCAGATGGTTGAAGTTCACTGTCAAGCTGTAACCTTCTCCTTTTTTAATCCTTGAGAGTTTTAAGAAGATAGTTTTTGTGCTCTCAGCCTCAGTTCAATCTCACCTGTTGTTTTTGCTCCTCTTGAGGGGCTTTGAGATTTTACTGTACTACATTTATTTTGTCCTGTTGGGAGTACAAAGCTTGCTGTTGATTAAGTTGACCTGCTGCCAACCTTATTTGCACAAAGGTCTATTTTTATGCCTTTGTGTGCAAGTCAGAGCTATATGCCAGGGCTGCTGCCGCTCTCTCTCATGTCTCTATCCTTCCTGTCTAGTAGCTGAAAATAGGTTCCGGCTCTTATACCTACCCTTATGCCACCCTGTAGGCCCAGCCCTTAGTTCCTCTACATTGATAGTCAGGTTTTATTTTGTTATTATTTTTATATCATATATCCTTTGCCTATCCCTTCAGGCTTGGAGTCTGTAGCCCTCTCTTTTTTGTCTCCCATATCCCTTTGGACTAGGAGTCTATAGCCCTGTCTTGTTTCTCTCCCACATCCCATTAGGCTAAGAGTCTATAGCTTTCTCTTTTTTTCTCTCCCCCACATCCCTCTGGACTAGGAGTCTATAGCCCTCTCTCTTTTTTTTCTCCCCCACTTGTTTCTTGTCCATTGGTAAACAGAACTGAGGAAGGGAGAGGGCCGACATCAGTTACTGGCTGGCTCATGTGCACGACATCAGTACGTTGGCCTCATTGGTGGCGCCTGCACCAGTGTCGGTCCCCTTGGAGCTGCAAAAGACTTTGCCCCCGCTGGGCTCTAGTGCCTCTGGCTAAGACCCATTAGTGTGAATGAATGAATAGGTACAGTATTCTGGAAGATGAATAATGACAGTATGTAATCTTCATTTACTCACCTGTAATGGTCTAGGAGTGGTATATGGTTCACATCCACACAACCCACTCAGCCTCCCCTGGCAAGTGGTATACAGATCCCTGCGTCCAGCATGCAGAGATCTGATGTTACGGGGCAGAGCCAAAAGATATACCACCCAAGTGGTGGGAGTAGCTTAGCCTGAATACTTAGACGATTTGCCTGTTTCCAGGAAAGTGCCAGAGTGTGGATGTGAATTGTATATCACTCCTAGAGCAACAATTACAGGTGTGCAACCTAAATTTTCATGGTGAGATATTTTAGCTTAGTGGTGGCCATTGGCTCAAAAGAGATGGACTTTACTGAGTAAGAACCAGATTCAGGTCCCAGGCTGGCATAGGCTTCTTCACAGCAGGGTATGTATGTAAGAGGCTAAAGAATCTCTTAACAACAGAACATACAGTGATTTTGCTGAGCCCTTGGACATAAATGCAGAAACTGAAGACAAATATACTTTCAAAGAATCTGACTTTAAGCCCTGTGATTTTAAATGTAATCTTTAGTCTTTACTGGCTATTCCATCTCTTTGGAAGGTAAGTTGTTGCTGTGATGAGTAACTTTTCCTCACGCAACAGAAGGTTTGATCTTCCCCAGAATTAGTCTTTTGCACTGGGTCCCACTTATTGGTCTGAGCTGCTAAGACCCTGTGAGAGCAAATCATTTTGTCAAGGGGACCAGCAGTGGATACTGGCTACAGTGTCTGCACAGCAGCGCATAGTGCCACACACCTACCAATAACCATTGCCAGCTCTCTCACCTACCCCAGTTCTGTTCTTCCCACTGTTGAGTGTACACTATGAGAGCAAGTCGATGCCTCAGTTTGCTCAAACAGTTCGCCACGAGTTTGTTGCTGCAGAATTTTTTTCTCTTTCTTTCATTTTATTATTTTCTTGTGATGCCCAAGTCAGAATCAAAAGGCTCTCTGTTGAAGATGCCACCCATTATGCATCAGTGCCCCTGTGGGAACAAGATAGCTTCCAATGGCTGGCATCGCATGTGGTTCTCCAGGCTTGGACCACCACACAAAATGGATTCCTGTGATGCCTGCTTCTCTATGGACAGTGGCATGTTGGAAAACTGTGTGTTGAAGTGTACTAGATGAGGCCTTCTATAGAGGGAGTCCCACACTCACCCAGGGGGTCCATCCCCATTGCCACCATTCTGCCAGTTCTTCTGGCGAGGGAGTTCCAGCAGTAGGAGTCTCTCCTCACTCCTTCCCTAGTGTGAGGGTGTCGCCAGATGCCTCAGCTTCAGCCACCCACAGATGGAAATCTGCTTATATTGGAGTGATTGCCAACGTTCTTCTACCCTCTGGGGCTATTAACATGGAATCAGTACCAGGTCTGGGAAGATGCTATGGAGCAGTGCTATAGGGAGTCAAATAGGGCCCTTTTCTGCCCTCCTTCTCTGGCACCAGACCCTCTTGGGGCCTCTGCCACTTCTTCATCAACATCCTTGTCGGAGGATAACGAATCATCCCTCCACTTATCCCCTCTGCTGATTACATTCTGTATCAGCGATTTGTAGTGGAGATGCTTCAGATGTTAGACCTTCCTGCTTTTACAAGTTGTGATGTAGTTGTCCTGCTGGTGGGACTCTTCAGGGCTCCTAATACAGGGTATGATTAAGCTTGAGATCAACAGACTGCAGGTACTGTATAATAAGGTGGCTTGCTTTGCCACACATTCCTGTCATCGAGGCACAGATCAGGAAGCATAGAGAAAACCCAGCAGCAGTTGAAAAATTCCACAAAACTTTTTATTTGTAGTTGCAGTAACATAAAATAAAATAAACCTGTTCATAATAACTATATACAGAAGCAAAATAAAATCTCTTGTAAAAAAAATCTTCTTTGTAGCTCAGCTTAGCTGTTTTTGTCTTTATCGACCCCCATCCTTTACAAGCATCCTGTTCTTTGTAAATTTCAGGAGCTGCTAGAACATTGAAAGCTACCTGAGATCCCTCCAGCTTTTGCAAAAGGCTCAGGCATTTGCACCCAAGTAACCTCTAGCTTTTTACAGTTATCCAAGGATTTATTTAACTCTAAAAATTGATTAGCGTTTTGCTCATAAAAGTGCTAAATCTTTGTGAAAATGCTTAGCTCTTGCTTCACTTTGTTTAACAAACACAGCACTTCTAGAAAATCTATATAAATACTTTCTGTGCAGTTAGTATAGTCCCAAGAAAAAAACTGCTAATCTGTTATTTAAAACCCTGTTATCTCAAATTATAAATACATACACGTTTCAACAGCAACACTAAACATTTTCTAAACAAAAAAGATCCCAATATCAGCTACATTTCCATACATTGATTCTCATATATTTTATATTAGCAAATATAAGTATGCAAGGGAGGAAGACAGCAAGAGAAAACTGAGAGATAGTGAGAGACAAAGGATTGCGAGACTGGTTGGGTTGATCAAGTCCGAGGTCTCACAGGAAAATTTAGTTTCGTAACCAGACAGAAGAGACAGAAAAGGAAAGAATACAGATCCTTGCATTTAAACACTTTCTCCTAAACAAATGGGACAGGGTCCTATTCTACCCTGTCACAATGCCCATAGCAGAAGTCACCACTTGGACTCCTTAGCACTACTAAATTGGCCCTCACTGGACTCTCGCCTCCAGTACCCTCTGCTCTGCCTTGCATACAAGCTACTTAGCCCTTACCCTCCATCCAGCCTCACTGGGCTCATTGCCTCCAAGCACTATAGGCGGAACCTCCGGACCTCATGCCGAACTCTACTAGAAATACCCAGAGTGAGGACCAAGGCGGGCAGCAATACCGCCCCGTATCTATGGAACAAACTACCATCCTCGGTACAGGAAGCCCCTTCTATCAAAACCTTCTGTACAAGACTCAAGGCTCATGTGCTAGAAGCCAGCACATGCCACTTCCACGGCACCTGAGTTAACCCCCCGTTACTCCCATACTATACACCATAGACAACTTTACCTAAGCTTGTCTCTCCTCATCTCTGTATCTTACTTTCATTCCTTGCTCTCTATACTAAAGTACTGCAAACTCTTATAATATGTATAGATTTACCAGTACTGTAAACTACTATGTATGCCTCTGAAATGTGCTAATTCGCTGCTCGTAAACTGTGATGTATGTCTTACTCTGTAATGTAACCCAGGTCGTCCCTGAAGAAGGGACCTTCGGGGCTCAGTGGGCCTACCTGGTCACCAAAATTGAATAAATAAATAAATAGTACTGATACTACCATCATTCCCCTGTGGCTCAGAGCCATGGAGGAGGGGTCAATGGCCCAGTGTAGACAAACCTTCTCTACTACTTCAAACAACATGAAGTCTTGCTATATTATGACAATTGCAGTGAGTCCCCATCTTCGAACTGCCCCGGAGGTGAAATAGTTAACTTTTCCATGAAGCATGGAACTCTGAGCGCGAGCTCGGTTAGAAAGCTCTGTCTGTTGTGCTTCAAACATAAACTGTCAGATTCTTTACTCCGCCTCACTGAACAGTCGCTCTGGAGATTTCTCCTTCTGCTCGGTTCATTTGTCGGTTTAAAAAGTGTTATTTTATCGGTTTTTAGTGAAAATTAACTTGAAATTAAACAGAGCCGAGTCGGTTCAAGCTCTGTCTGAGTAACGTAAGTAATAGATAGGTTTACATTGAAATTTCTGTGTGGAACTTGTACATTTATCGTTCGGTTTGAACCGATCAGGTTGTTGAAAATTGCTAGTCCTTTTTTAGAGTGCAGTTCAGTTCTTATCGGTTCTAAAAAGCGGATTTCACGTTTTTCCACGACCAATGTGCAGTTGGGAACCGATAAGGGTGTCCTGCATGGTGGATTGCCATAAATGGGCAAGCTTGGTTGAGCTGGCATTATGTCTGAGAAACCAAAAGAAAAACCGGACCCACTGGGTTTCAGCACTGTAGTGTTTGTGGGAAGCTTTTGCTAAGGCTGACCCACACCCATGTGTCTATTGTCTGGGGTTTGACCACCTCAATTCAGATTGCCAGATTTGTAGAATTTCCCTGCCACCATAGAAAAGAGGTTGGTAGGCTCAGGAAAGGGAGGCCAAAAGTCCGCTGACCCAGATGGCCAGCCGGTTCGGTACCAACCAAACCCGGAGGAGTGCCCCCTCTGACCAAGGCCGATACTTCCTCGGGCAAAGCGAAGAGCCCGGTTCTGAGGAGCGGTTCCAGCAAAAGGACTAGAAAGTCAATACGTGAGAGCCAAAGTTCTCTCCCCAACTGCTGAAGAAATAGCTAAAGCAATTCCGTTGTCGAGTCTCTTTCCCATCCATTGAACCGTCACCATCAGGTAGGCGTTCGGTTCAGCATTCCACGGTTCAAGTTTATGATTGAGGATTTTTATGAACGAGGAAGGGGAATATTAGGAGAGTGAATATGGTTTTGAAGATCTGGAGTGCCCATTGAACGGACATCTCTCCAGATAGACCCTTAGGGTTTCTCCTCCCAGGCTTTCTGAGTCCCTTCTCATTTCATTTTTATAAGAAAGTTGCTGATACTCTGCAGCTCCCTGTTGAGAAGCTGTTGATGACCAAGAGGAGCCTGACTATGTAGAAATGATGGATATTCCAGAGTCTAGGAGACTGTCTATTCCTTTACACAAATCTTTTCAGAAACAGACAGTAAAAGTTTTAAAAACTCCTCACACTACACCTCCTGTGGATAAAAGGATGGACAAGAGGTATTCATTATCAGGTTCCGACGCTGATTTCCTCACTCAGCAATGCAGCCATGTGGGGGTAGTGCAGGCTGCAGCCTGTGACAAGGCTAATATTCCGCTAGCTTCACACCCCCCTGAGAAGGACTCCAGGAAGATTGATGCTATGGCAAAGAAACACTACATGGCAGCATCTTTGGGACTCAGACAAGCAAATTATATGGCTTATGCTGCTAGGTACCAGAAATCCAGATGGGATACTGTGCTGACCCTAGCAAAACAAATCCCTGACCAGTTTGCCAGGGAACTGGAACAGGTGGCTATGGATGGTATTGAGGCATCCAAGGTGCAATTTCATGCTGCAGTGGACTCTAATGATGTTTCATCAAGAGTCATGGCTACATCTGTGGCTCTTCACAGGATGGCCTGGCTCAGATGTACTACCCTGTCTCAGGATACCCAGTCTAAGGCCATGGATTTTCCTGTTGTGGGCAATTCTCTGTTTGGGGAGCAAACAGAGAATTACATGAAGAAAATGGATGAATATAGGACCACCTATAGGAGTGCACAGGCCAAGGAAAGGCAGGCCACTCCTCAAAAGCAGCTTCCTAAAGGCAGGGGCAGGCCTTTTCATAGGCCTTTTTACCAAACCCAAGCTTCCTCTTCCGCCTATGCCCAGAGGGATTCTTTAGAGGGAGAGGCAGACGGGGTACAAGCAGGCCTGCTCCCACCCCTCAGCCCAAAGCCCCTGCCAAGCAGGCACCCTGATGGGGTTGCCAGGGCCGATTCTTCTCTACCTGTAGGGGGCAGGCTGGCTTACTTTGTCCAGGACTGGAAGTCTCTAACATCAGACAAGTGGGTCCTGGAAGTAGTAAGCCAGGGACTGGTTCTCAGCTTCAAAAAATTTCCAAAGCTGAGAACCAGATCTTTTCCACCTGCATCTCCATCAGAGGCACTCGCCCTAGAGGCAGAGGTCTCAACCCTCCTGGCTCTCAGAGCCGTGGAAAGGGTTCCTCCCCTACACCAGGGCAAAGGTTTGTACTCCAGGTACTTCCTTACCCCAAAAAAGACAGGAGAATGACGGCCCATCCTGGATCTCAGATGCTTAAACAAGCACCTTTTAAAACCAAAGTTCAAAATGGTGACTCTGGAATTATCTTACCTTCTCTAAGGCCAGGGGACTGGCTAGCTTCCCTGGACCTCAGGATGCCTACTTCCATATTCCCATCAGAGCTCCCATCGAAAGTACCTCAGGTTCAGAGCTGCCCTCAGGCCATTACCAGTTCAGGCGATGCCCTTGGCCTCACTTCTGCTCCAGGGTATTCACCAAATGCCTGGCAGTAGCAGTTGCCTACCTAAGAAGGCAAAGATTGCCATCTTTCCTTACCTGGACGATTGGCTCATAGTAGTCCAGTCCCCAGAACAGGTCACTTTACATCTTCAGATAACGCAGCAACTGCTTACCTCTCTAGGTTTCCTTCTGAATCTCTCGAAGTCAGTTCCAGAGCCTGTCCAGCTTCTTACCTTCATAGGCACAGAACTGAACACACAGGAGGCCAGGGCCTTCCTTCCTCTGGACAGGGCAAAGACCCTAGTCTCCCTGGCCTCCTCATTCACCCTGCAGGTCTCTCGACCAGCAAGGCATTTTCTGCAGCTCCTAGGACACATGGCTGCTTCCACAGCAGTTGTGCAGGGAGCAAGATTTCAGATGAGGGACATCCAGTTCCATTTGAGAGCTTTTTGGTCCCAAAGGAAGGATCCTCTGACCAAGTTGATCCCAGTAACTCGAACCCTGATCCAAGCCCTACAGTGGTGGCAGGATCAGAGCAACCTGAGACAAGGGGTTCCTTTTGTCACTCAGTCTCACTCCCTAATCCTTACTACAGATGCATCCCTCTTGGGTTGGGGAGCTCACATGGGCGACCTCACCACCCAGGGTCTGTGATCTCCCCAGGAATCTCTGCTTCACATCAACCTGTTGGAGCTCAGAGCAGTTTTTCTAGCACTTCAAGTTTTTTCCAAGTCTGTTCAGAACAAGATTGTACAGGTCATAACAGAGAACACCACTACAATGTGGTACATCAACAAGCAAGGGGGGCACTCGGTCTACGGCCTTGTGCACCAAAGTGATGAAGTTGTGGTCTCTGGCTTACTCTCTGAATACCTCCCTTACGGCAGTCCACCTTCCAGGCAAGGACAATGTCCTGGCAGATGCTCTCAGCAGGATTTCTCAGGGCCATCACGAATGGTCACTGGATCCCCTGGTCTTGGGAGTAGTATTTGCCAGATGGGGCACCCCGCAGATAGATCTTTTTGCAGCCCCAGACAATCACCAACTTCCCCTTTTTTGCTGCAGGCCCCCAGTGTTGGGCTCACTCCCCCTGGATGCCTTAGCCCTCAGCTGGGAAGGGAAGTTCCTCTATGCCTTCCCTCCCTTCCCTCTCCTGTTCAAAGTGTTAGTCAAAATCAGATCCCAATCCTGCAAAGTCATTCTGATAGCTCCGGATTGGGCCAGACAACCCTGGTATCCACTTCTACTGTCCTTAGCAGTCCATCTTCCTCTGTGCCTTCCCAGGAATCACAATCTGTTAACCTGTGCCCAGGGACGGGTTTGGTATCTGAATCTCAAATCTCTCAATCTCAAGGCTTGGTTCTTGAAGGGTTAGAGTTTGCTGATTTACACCTTTCCCAAGGCGTAATGGATATATTGAAGGCCTCAAGGAAGCTTTCCACCAGGGCTACTTACAATTCCAAATGGAAGAGGGTTTCCATATGGTGGTCGAAAAAGCATATTTCCCCAGACTCTGCTGATCTACCCACAGTCCTGGATTATATGGTCCATCTGAATTCTCTGGGGCTCAGACCAGCTACCCTGAAGGTGCATTTGGCAGCCGTGTCTGCTTTTATTTCAGCAGGTAAGTCCTCTTCTCTTTCAGCTCATCCGGTATTTTCCAAGTTTCTTAAGGGGTTGCTTCACACCAACCCTCCATTCAGGGACCCTGCCCCTGCCTGGGACCTTAATGTTTGCATTGCTCAGCTTATGCAACCCCCTTGAGCCCTTGTCTTCAGCTGAGCTTAAGTACTTGACTTGGAAGACTGTGTTTCTGGTAGCCATCACCTCTGCCAGACTCATAAGTGAATTACAAGCGTTGTCAGTGGAGCCAGATTTTATCTCCTTTCACAGAGATAAGGTGGTCCTCCGGACTAACAGGAAGTTCCTTCCTAAGGTGGTTTCAGATTTCCACCTTAATCAATCTATTTCTCTTCCAGTGTACTTCACTGACCACTCCTCCTCTGGTGAGAGGAGGCTGCACAGCTTAGATGTGAAGAGAGCCCTTAGTTACTACATAGAGCGTACCAAGGGTCACAGGTTTGACTCCCTCCAACTGTTCCTCACTTACGGCGAGGTTGGTAAAGGGAAGCCAGCCACTAAAAGATCCATTGCCAGGTGGATTGTCTCTTGTATCCAATTCTGCTACGAAAAGTTGGGTAAAGTTCCCCCCTCAGGCCTGAGGGCTCACTCTACCAGAGGTACAGCTGCTTCTCTGGCTACTGCCAGAGACATTCCTGTTCTAGAAATATGTCAAGCAGCTACCTGGAAAACAGTTCACACTTTTACTAAGCATTACTCCCTGGACATCCAGGCTAGGAGTGATGCTTGGTTTGGCACAGCTGTTCTTCAGAGCCTATTCCCTAAGTAGGTTCTGTCCCTTCTCCATGGGGGTACTGCTGTGTAGTCTGCAATTGTCATAATATAGCAAGACTTCATGTTGTTTGAAGAAAAAATTACTCACCTTAGTAATGTTGTTTCTTGTAATGGAGTCTTGCTATATTATGACCTCCCTCCTTGCCTGCCCCTCTCAGAACCTCCGTTTTGGGGTGTGGCTGGGCCTTACAGGGTTAGCACTCATTTATGCTCACCTTGTTGTTTTTTACACCCTCTTCTTGGGGTGAATTGGTGTTGTGTTTTTCTTTTTCTGGGTCTCCTGACTTGAGTCTTTGTTTGAGACCAGGAAATGTGTGTTTAGGTTAGTAGCCAGTTGGCTAGTGTAGGTTTACAGCTTCCACACAGAATCTTAGTGAGTTTTAGCTCGTAAAGATCTGACAGTTTATGTTTGAAGCACAACAGACAGAGCTTTCTAACCAAGCTTCGCGCTCAGAGTTCCATGCTTCATGGAAAAGTTAACTATTTCACCTCCGGGGCAGTTCGAAGATGGGGACTCACTGCAATTGTCATAATATAGCAAGACTCCATTAGAAGAAACAACATTACTAAGGTGAGTAATTTTTTCTTCCGCCCCTAGGGACATCCATGTGTGGTATTGCACACCCACTGTATCTGCAAGAGATGTACCTCACCCCATGTCAGATCTTCAGGTATTGCAGATCTAGACTGTGCCACAGCAGCCTCAGCATGACCAGCCTCCCAGCTGAGACTGCAGAATTCGACACCATGGAAAAAAAAAAGGAAGGTTTTTACCTAGGCGTGCTCTGTTTTGTGCATTGCTGCACATCAAGCTCACGTGGCAGCCTGCAGTTGATGTTTGTGAAGTGCACTTTAGTGATGACGTCACTCACCCACTGGGAGTCAGGTCTTCATGTCTACACAACGCAGTGTTATAGTTTTGCCGTGTTAGTTTCATTTTAGTTTGTGTTTGTTGTTTAAAAGAAAAAAGAAACATTTCTTTCAACCCTACTGAACAGTGGTCTATGTCCATGTGCCATGGACGGTGATGGCGACAGCAGCAGCAGGGAGCCTCTTCAAGGCAGGCTACTGAGGCAGCAGGGCCGTGTCCGGTCCACCTCCCTCCGGGGGACGGAAAATGGGCATCTCTGTGTTCAGAGGGAAAGACAGTCCTCCTGTAAGCACAAAAAGAAACAGTCCCATTCCCAATCTTGGTCAGGGACCCAGCACCGTTCAACCTCCAGTTCTTCTTCCCACCAGAAGGGGAAGAAACGGTACTGCTCGAGGTCGCCTTCTGATTTGTATGCTGTGAAATCTTTGAGGGGCAAGAGTGGGAGGCCTTCTCCAGGGCTGACGTCTCCAGCCTGTCCTGCTCGTGGTCGCTCGAAGTCTTGGGCCCAGAGACCCTCACTGTCTTTTTTTGCTGGGACTCCTGTGGGTAGTTTCACCATTGGGCAGCTCTTATGGATTAGTGGGTACGACATCTGGCCCATTTGCCCTTTCCTGCAGACCTGTTTTCCAGGCCCTTCGGGGTTGGGGTCCTTGGGACCGCGGTTGGGGTTTTCAGGCCAGGTAGAGCGTTTGGCTCTGCCAGCGGATCATGCTCTCTTGGTGGTGACCGTGCCACCGACGCTGGTTCCACTGGCCATTCCCCCTCACTCTGTCTTGCCACAGGGGCTGGCCCAGGTACCACTGCCAGTCACTTTGGTGCTGGCTAGATCTTGGCTGGGTGCAGCATCGTGTCTGGGCCTGTGCCAGCGCCATCCCTGGCACCGCGTCCGGCAACGCCTGCAGCGCCAGGGATCTCCTCAGTGCCGTATCCCCCTTCCTTTGGCTTCAGTGCAGACGCTGATACCTTTGGAGATGGGTCAGGTGCCAGGTCTGCTGCTGCCAACTCATCTAGGGTTTGGCCATTGCCGGATCCCTTGGTGCTGGTGCTGACCCTAGCGCTGGGCTGGTATCACCCATTTACCCGACACCACAGATCGGGTTAGGTGTCTCAAGGTCAGCCCCTCTTCCCTTAGAGAAGTTGGAGGAGAACGAGTCCGACCCCGACCCCATTATATCTTTGGGTAGTAATGATCATACCCACAGGCTGGATTCATCTAATTCAGGTGTCCCCGCCCCCCTTCCATAGGAAGACCTCTCTTTTCAGACTTTGTTCCACAACATACATGCTACCCTGGCACTCGAGACCTCTGCCCCAGATCCAGGTAAACAGTTATGTCTCAAGTGGCTTCATGTGCCTAACATAGCAGTTAACCTCACACCCCCTTTTCCTCTGGTCTTTGAGATGCTTTCGGAGGCAGTGTGGGCTAGGCCTGCTACCATTCCTTCTGCCTCTAAGCAGATAAACCTAAAGTACATTGCACCAAAGGAAGACCAATCCTAGCTTCTCAGCCTATTGTTGACAGACTTGTCATTTTGGCTGAGAACGATAAAGCTGTCCTTCCTCAGGAAGTTACAGCCCACCCCCATTAACAAGGAATCTTGTCAGATTTATACTATGGGAAAGCAAGCCTTTGCTTGTGGCTACCTTGGGTATGTGCATAGCCAGTTACCAAGGTAATTCCTCTCAATCTGAGTATGTCCTTTGGACTACCTTCAGGTCTTTGGCTGAGACCCTGCCAGAGTCAGACACTAAGCAGAAGATCCTGTACACAGTTGCCCATGGTATAGAATCTAACAGTCACCAGTTGAAGGCAGCCATGGATGCATATGATACTGCTTCCTTTGCTACTGCCACCGTTATCTGCATTAGGAAACATCCTTGACTCTGGACGTCCAGTTTTTTCAATGACGACTAGCAGCAAGTCATGAATGTTCCTTTTGATGGCTCTTACTTGTTTGGTCAACAAGTGGAGGCAATCCCTTGAGGTCTCTCAGAAGATTCATACAGCCATCAAATCTGCTAGACCCACTGTAGCCCATCCTCAGAGAGGTAGGGGTAGGGTTTTCTGCTACAATAAGCAGTCCTTTCATAGCAGGGTTAGGGGACACCATGTCAGACCCTAACCTCAGCAGCAGAAGAAAATGCACCAGAATGCACAGGCACTGAAAGCACCTAGTACCACTGTCTGAAGCTCAGGTCCCTGCTCCGCCTCAACTGTCCAGGCACCCCTCTCCTCTCTAGTGGAAGGCCATCTGACCCAGTTTTACAGCCAGTGGAAATCTGTCACTACCGACAAATAGGTCCTGCAGATCATTCAAGAGGATTACAAAGAATTTCATGGAAACCCCTCCCCCCTAGACTCCCCACCCGCAAAGCCACAACCATTATCCACGGCCAAGGCGGACCTTCTCGCTTCAGAGACAGCGGGCCTTTTGAGCAACAGGGCAGTAGAAGTAGTCCCAGAGTCAGAGCAAAGCAGGCTTCTACTCCCACTTCTTCCTCGTTCTGCGAAAGTCAAGGGGTGTGTGCCCCATCCTAGACCTCCGAAAACTGAACAAGTTCCTCTTCTGGGAGAAGTTCAAAATGGTCTCTCTGTGAACCCTACTACCACTTCTCAAGTCCTAGAGCTGGTTGGCCTCCCTTGACATGTAGGTCGCCTATCAGCACATTCCAGTGCACCCCAGTCACCACAGGTTTCTTTGCTTCATGGCCCTGGGTCAGCATTACCAGTTCTGAGTCCTGCCCTTTGGGCTATCCTGGGTGCCTCAAGTCTATACAAAGTGCTTCTGTGTTCTTGTGGCATACCTTGGAAAGCTCAGGCTCCCAGGTTTACCTATACCTGGACAATGTGCTCTTAGCCAGCCCATCCAAGAAGGGCATAGAACAAGTTGTTACGGCAGTGTCCCAGTTCCTAGTCTCCATGCCGGTTTTGCTGAATATGGAAAAGTCACAGATTCAACTTTCTCAGACACTTCTCTTCATTGGAGCCCTTTTGGACTCGACCAAAGCAAGGGCTTTTCTCCCAGAAGACAGGAGAATGGAAATCCTTCGGAGGGCATGCTTCATCATGGAGAACAGCTCCATCAGAGCCCTCTCCATGCATCTAATGCTAGGCCTCATGGCCTCCTAAGTCTTTATAGTGCCTCTAGCACTTCTACACATGAGGACAACTCAGTGGATGCTCAGCACTCAGTGGTCTCTGACAATGCATCCTCAGTCTCACCACACCAAAGTGACAGAGCCTCTCCTGTAGTCACTTACCTGTTGGACTCAGGAGGGCAGTCTTCTTCAGTGTCTTCTTTTCTCACCTGCAGAGCTCCAGATAATCCTCACCACAGATGCGTCTCTGTCAGGGTGCCCATTGTCTCAGCTACCATACTCAGGGAGTCTGGAGTCCTGTGGAATCTCATCTCCACATGAATATCTTGGAGGCGAGAGTGATGCTGTATGCTCTGTGGGCATTAGTGGACTATGTCTGCGACCAGGTCATCCTATTGTTTAGAAACATCAAAACTGTTATGTACTACATCAACAAGCAGGGCAGAGCACGTTCTTATCCCTTCTGCAGGGAAGCTATGAGAGTGTGGGAGTGGTGTCTAGAGCACAATGCTCTGATCTAGGCAGTCTGTTTGCCAGGGATCAGAACACTCTAGCAGACCATCTCAGTTGGACAGAAGCAAATCCTCATGATTGGTCACTAGCTCCAGACATCGCACAGGCTCTCTTCGACAAGAGGGGAACTCCACAGGTGGGCCTTTTTTGCATCCCCACTCAATGCAGAACAGAAGTTCAGAACATGGCGTTTTTTTTTTGTCAGGATACATGCAGGCTGCGGTGGACAAATTGTTTTCTGTACACATTTCCACCTCTTCCTTTCATTCAGAGACTACTGATCAATCTGGAGGCACCCGGCGGCAAAATGATTCTCATTGCGCCATATTGGCCTTGACAGATAAGGTTTCCTCTACTCAGTGACTTGTCAGTTACCCCCTCTGAGACCTCTACCTCTACAGATGGACCTTCTGACACAGGAGTCCCTGGTTCATCCCAGCCTGTGCTCCCTTCCCGTCACGCCTGGCTCCTAAAGAGACAGAGGTGTGAACAGGTTCAAAGTCTCTCAGAGGGTCTCCAAGATTCTTCTGACTGCTTTTAAGCCCTCTACAAGAAAAACGTACACCACCAAATGGAGACGGTTCTTTGAGTGGTGTACCAAATCCCATTTACACCCATTCCGATGTCCATCTGACAAGGTTTTGGAGTATTTACTTGACCTTTTGGATGCTGGTTTACGGTACTCCTCTTTCAGGACCCATTTGTGTGCTCTTTCAGCATATCATGAACCTGCCTGAAAGGTATTTTGCACACCTGGTCCCCAGTGCGTAAGCATGTTGCTGCCTGGGACATTAACCTTGTATTGGATATGCTTACTCATAAGCCATTTGAACCTCTGGCTACCTGTGATCTCAAATTCCTGACTTTGAAAACAGCATTTTTAGTGGCCATCCCCTCTGTGCGAAGGGTCTCTGAGAGACATGATCTGATCGCAGACCCCCATATACTGTCTTCCATAATGTCAAGGTGGTTCTTATCAAGCACCCCAGGTTTTTGCCTAAGGTGGTTTCGGAGTTCCATCTGAACCAACTACTGGTGCTACCCACGTACTTCTTCAGCTTCCAGAATGAAGGAGAGCGCAGTCTCCATTCTCTGACCGTTAAATGAGCCCTCAGGTTCTACATTGATAGGACCAGGGACACTTATCAATCCAAAGAGCTCTTCGTCTCTTTCACCCCGAACCGACTGGGCCAGCCGGTTACAATCAAATGCATTTCCATATGGATAGTTCCTTGCCTTAAGCAATGTTATTCCACGGCACAGATCAAGCTGGAAGGGCAAGTCTGTGCCCATTCCATCAGAAAGGCTACTACATCTCTGGCAGAAATCTGTTCTGTCCCCATCACTGAGATTTACAGAGCTGCTACCTGGAGCACAGTGCACACTTTTGTTAAGGATTACACCCTGGATGTTCATGCCAGGCAATATGCCTCTTTTGGCAGGGTAGTCCTGAATGGACTCTTGTCCTGAGTGAGCTCTGGTTCCTACCACCCTGCCTGGAGGATTTTATTATCTGGGCTTGGTACTCAACCCATCAGTGCAACTCGGTGGTGAAGATATAGTCCAGGAAGATATAAAAATTATGTAGTCACCATAATTCTTGATCTTCTTGGACATTTTCAACATTGATTCACAAGCCCACCCACCGTCCCCCAGTCTCAGTCTTCTCAGTTGTTGGTCTTCACTCCTTGTTTGGTTAGGCTTTGAAGACATTGTTATTATTGTTGACCTTTATTTCATGGGTCCCAAGGGCTATCTTATGTTCTTATTAGATTAGGTGTTTACTTAGTTACGTTACGCTGCACCTCCTCAGTAAAAAATGTACTGAGCCGGTTGGGGGCCATTGCTGAGACAGGCTATGTAGCGCAAGACTAGCTCTTGTCATGCTGTGCATGTGCACAGCCTACAGTACCTCGGTGCAGGCCCTTCTGAAGATTTTTGGTTCCCACAGGGTCCTAGCACCTCCATCTGAGAACTCATCAGTGTAAATCAATGGTAAAGATGTTCAAGAAGATCAGCAATTATGGTGAGTATGTAGTTTTTGTATCTTCCAGAATATCTTCTACATTAAGACAATGACCCACTCATCATCTCCCTCTCTAGCAGAGCCAATGCTTCCAGGTAGCTAACCCTGCAGATGCCAGAGCATTGAGGTTATTGTGAGTCCTGGTCATTCTCCCCCATTCTTCTCTTTCTCGCCTCTCCTTTTGAAGGGCTCAGGCCTCAAAAGAAGAATGCAAAGAAATGCATATTTCTAGGGACGTGGATATGTTGTTCAAACCACACTATCTGGCAGGTACCTTGTCGCTTTAAGATGTGCCGGAAGGTCTTCAAGCTGGCTCCTCCCACCCACCCGGGTGGTAAAACAATCAGCTCTGCCCCATGACGCCAGATCTTCTTTGCCGCTTGGAAGCTCAGGTTCCCTCCTTAACGCTCTCGCATTTTGCAGGCCCTGGATCTTAAATCTTTGGATTTTTTCCTAAAATTTACCCGTAAACTCATCCGAGTTTGGTCCTCTCCACCTTCTCTCACAGCTGTGATGGAAGACAAGGCCATTCCCAGGTTCTGTCAGTGCCCTTGCGGGCAAAAGATGGCTCGCACTGACGCCCCACGCCACATGCATTTACTGTCTCGGGCACGACCACGATCCACAGGCTTGCGATCTGTGTCTGTCCTTTTCTCTGTCGGTGCTCGAAGACTGTGCTGCCTGACTCCATCTGAGGCGACTGGAGAAATGGTACCCGCCGGTCATATCGAAGGAGGCTCATTGGGTGGTGTCTGCAGTAGTGAGCTCTGCAGAACAACTGGAACAGCTTGAACAGCTCACGGCCCTCGAGGAGGAGGGTGGCCCGTGCTGCGGCGAGCTCCTCTTTGGCTTCGGCCTTTATTCCGCTCCAACTGGGCTCTTCTTACATGGCTTCTTTTCGGGAGCTGTGCCAGTCGTTCAAACAACATGAAGTCGTGCTGTATTCTGACATTGAAGTGATGTCCAACCTTTGAACTGCCCCGGAGATGAAAGAGTTAACTTTCCATGCCAGGCATGGAATGCTGAGCTCGAGCTCGGTTGAGACTCTGTCTGTTGCTGTTTGAACTCAAACCGTCAGATTCTTTACTCCGCCTCACTGAACAGTCGCTCCGGAGATTTCTCCTTTGCTCGGTTCAAGTTTGTCGGTTAAAGTACCGTTTTTCTCGGTTTTCGACCGAATTTAAACCGTAACCTGTCGGTTCAGTCTCTGTCTGTGGTATCATGAGTACTAGATAGGTTTATTTTCTTGCTCTTCTGTGTGGAACTTGTAAACGTGGGATCGGTTCAGTTTGAACCGATCAGGTTGTTCAAAGAAAGTTTATTCTGCTTTTAGAGTGTGGTAACCGGTCCTTATCGGTTCTAAAAAAAATGTAATTAGGTTTTTTTCCACAACCTGTAACATGGTCAGGAACCGATAAGGGTGTCTTGCCTGGTGGATTGCCGATGAAAGGGTAAGTTTTTTGTTAGGACTGGCCATGTCTGAGAAACCCAAAAGAAAAACCGGGCCCACTGGATTTCAACACTGTAGTGTGTGTGGGGAAGTCTTTGCTAAGGCTGATCCCCACACCACCTGTGTTTATTGTCTGGGGTTTGACCACCTAGATTCAGACTGCCAGATTTGCAAGAATTTTCGTGCAGCTACCCTGGAAAAGAGAGTTGGTAGGCTCAGGGAAAGGGAGGCCAAGAAGTCTGCTGACCCGGATGGCCAGCCCGGTTCAGTTCCAACTGAACCAGAAGGAGTGCCCTCTGACCAGGGCGAAACTTCTTCGGGCAAAAGGAGAATCGACTCCGAGGAGTCGGTTCCGGTTAAAAGAAAAAGAAGGGATAAATCAGCCGGTGCGGATCCACAAATTCTTTCTCTGATCGCTGATGAAATAGCCAAAGCGATAAGGATTGTTCAGTCGCTAACCCCAGTTCCGACTGAATCGGCACCATCAGGAAGGGGCTCGGTTCGGTCGGTTCCCCCGGTTCCAGATTATAATTTAGAAGATTTTTATGAACCGGAGGAGGAGGAAGGAGAGTATAAGGATAGTGATGGTGATTACGAAAGTCTGGATGTGCCTATTGAGCTGGACATCTCCCCAGACAGACCTTCAGGGGTTTCTCCTCCTAGGCTTTCTGAGTCCCCTTCCCATTTTATGTTCTACAAAAAAGTGGCTGAAACTCTTCAGCTTCCTATGGAAGAAGCTGTGGACGACCAGGAGGAGCCTGACTATGTTGAAATGATGGATATCCCAGAGTCCAGGAGGCTGTCTATTCCCCTTCATAAGTCCTTTGGGAAACAGACAATAAAAATTTTAAAGACTCCTAATTCTATACCTCCTGTGGACAAGAGAATGGACAAGAGGTATACTCTCTCAGGCTCAGATACGGAGTTCCTTACCCAGCAGTGCAGCCATGTTGGGGTAGTGCAGGCTGCAGCCTGTGATAAGGCAAATATACCCTTGGCTTCACACCCCCCAGATAAGGACTCCAGGAGGACTGATGCCATGGCAAAGAAACATTACATGGCTGCATCATTGTGACTCAGGCAGGCTAATTATATGGCCTATACAGCTAGATATCAGAAATCTAGATGGGACACTGTAATGGCTTTAGCTAAACAGGTCCCTGAACAGCTTGCCAAGGAGCTGGAGCAGGTGGCTGCGGATGGTATTGAGGCATCCAAGGTGCAATTCCATGCTGCAGTGGACTCCAATGATGTTTCATCTAGAGTCATGGCTACATCTGTGGCCCTTCGTAGGATGGCTTGTCTCAGATGTACTAGCCTGTCTCAGGATACCCAGACTAAGGCCATGGATTTTCCTGTTGTGGGTATTTCTCTGTTTGGGGAGCAAACAGAGAACTACATGAAGAAAATGGATGAATACAGGACCACCTACAGGAGTGCTCAGGCCAAGGAAAGGCAAGCCATTCCCCAGAGGCAGCATTCCAGGGGCAGGGGCAGGCTTTTTCATAGGCCTTTCTACCAAGCCCAGGCCTCCTCTTCTGCTTATGCTCATAGGGGGTTCTTTAGAGGGAGAGGCAGATGGGGTACAAGCAGGCCTGCTTCCACCCCTCAGCCTAAAGCCCCTGCCAAACAGGCACCCTGATGGGTTTACCAGGGCCGATTCTCCACCACCTGTAGGGGGCAGGGTGGCTTACTTTGTCCAGGACTGGATGTCTTTAACATCAGACAAATGGGTCCTGGAAGTAGTAAGCCAGGGACTGGTTCTCAGCTTCAAAAAATTTCCAAAGATGAGAACCAGATCCTTTCCACCTGCAAATCCTTTAGAGGCACTTGCCCTAGAGGCAGAGGTCTCTTCCCTCTTGGCCGTCAGAGCCATAGAGAGGGTCCCATCCCTACACAAAGAGAAAAGATTGTACTCCAGGTACTTCCTAACCCCCAAAAAGACAGGAGAATGGCGGCCCATCCTGGATCTCAGATATTTAAACAAGCACCTTTTAAAGCCAAAGTTCAAAATGGTGACTCTGGGAATAATTCTACCCTCTCTAAGGCCAGGGGACTGGCTAGTCTCCCTGGACCTCAAGGATGCCTATTTCCATATTCTCATCAGAAGCTCCCAAAGTACCTCAGGTTAGGTACTGCCCTCAGGCCACTACCAATTCAGACAATGCTCTTAGCAACTTCTGCTCCAAGGGTGTTCACAAAATGCCTGGCAGTAGTAGTTGCCTTCCTAAGGAGAAAAAGGATCTCCATCTTTCCATACCTGGACGACTGGCTCATAGAAGGCCAGTCTTCAGACCAAGTCAAGTTACACCTACAGATAACTCAGCAGCTGCTCACTTCTCTAGGTTTGCTTCTGAATCTTTCAAAGTCAGTTCTAGAGCCTGTGCAGCTTCTCACCTTCATAGGGGCAGAGCTGGATACAGTAAAAGCAAGAGCCTTCCTTCCCCTGGCCAGGGCAAGGACCCTTATCTCACTGGCCTCTTCATTCACCCCCCAGGTGTCTCGACCAGCAAGGCATTTTCTGCAGCTCCTGGGACACATGGCTACCTCTACAGCAGTGGTGCAAGGAGCAAGATTTCAAATGAGGGATATTCAGTTCCACTTGAGAGCCTTTTGGTCTCAGAAAAGGGACCCTCTGACCAAACTAATTCCAGTGACTCGAACCCTGATCCAAGTGTTACAGTGGTGGCTGGATCAGGACAATCTAAGACAGGGAATTCCTTTTGTCACTCAGTCTCATTCTCTAATCCTTACTACAGATGCCTCCCTCTTGGGGTGGGGAGCACACTTGGGAGACCTGACCACCCAGGGTTGTGGTTTCCTTGGGAATCTCTGCTTCACATCAGTCTATTAGAACTCAGAGCAGTGTTTCTAGCACTTCAAGCTTTTTCCAAGTCTGTTCAGAACAAAGCAGTTCAGATCAGGACAGACAATATCACCACAATGTGGTATATCAACAAGCAAGGGGGCACTCGGTCTACGGCCTTGTGCACAGAGGCAATGAAGTTATGGTCTCTGGCCTATTCCCTGAACACCTCTCTTACAGCAGTACACCTCCCAGGCAAGGACAATGCCCTGGCAGATGCTCTCAGCAGGATATCTCAGGGCCATCACAAATGGTCTCTGGATCCCCTGATTTTGAAGGTGATCTTCTCCAGATGGGGCACCCCACAGATAGATCTTTTTGCAGCCCCAATCAACAACTTCCTCTCTTTTGCTGCAGGCCCCCAGTGTTGGGCTCAGTCCCCCTGGATGCCCTAGTTCTCAACTGGGAAGGGAAGTTCCTGTATGCTTTTCCCCCCTTCCCTCTCCTGTTCAAGGTGTTAGTCAAAATCAGGTCTCAACCCTGCAAGGTGATTCTGATTGCTCCAGACTGGGCCAGGCAGCCCTGGTACCCTCTCTTGCTGTCCTTAGCAGTCCATCTTCCCCTGTCTCTTCCCAGGAATTACAACCTGTTAACATGTGCTCAGGGAAGGGTTTGGTATCTGAATCTCAAATCTCTCAATCTCAAGGCCTGGCTCTTGAAGAGTTAGAGTTTGCTGATTTGCACTTCTGTCAAGGTGTTATGGATATCCTAAAGGCTTCTGCAAGCCTTCCACCAGAAACACTTACAACTCCAAGTGGAAAAGATTTTCTATATGGTGCTCTGGGAAGCATATTTCCCCAGAGTGTGCTGGCCTGCCCACAGTCCTTGACTATATGGTTCATCTTAATAGCTTGGGACTCAGACCAGCTACACTAAGAGTGCATCTGGCAGCTGTTTCTGCCTTCCTTTCAGCAGGCAAGCACTCTTCCCTTTCAGCCCATCCTGTATTTTCTAAATTTTTCAAGGGATTGCTTCATACCAGTCATCCATTCAGGGACCCTGCGTCTGCTTGGGACCTTAATGTTTGCATTGCTCAGCTTATGCAACCCCCTTTTGAGCCGTTGTCCTCAGCAGAGCTTAAGTACTTGACTTGGAAAACTGTTTTCTTGGTGGCCATCACTTCTGCCAGACGCATAAGTGAGTTACAGGCCCTGTCAGTGGAGCCTGATTTTACCTCTTTCCATAGAGATAAGGTGGTCCTCAGGACTAATAGGAAGTTTTTGCCTAAGGTGGTTTCAGATTTCCACCTTAACCAGTCTATGTCTCTTCCTGTTTTCTTCACTGACCATTTCTCCTCTGGGGAGAGGAGGCTGCACAGTTTGGATGTGAAAAGGGCCCTTAGCTACTACATAGAGCGCACCAAGGGTCACAGGTTTGACTTCCTCCATCTGTTCCTCACTTATGGTGAGGTTGGAAAGGGAAAACCTGCCACTAAGAGATCTACTGCCAGGTGGATTGTCTCTTGCATTCAATTTTGCTATGAAAAACTAGGTAGGACTCCACCCTCAGGCCTGAGGGCTCAATCTACCAGAGGTACAGCTGCTTCCCTGGCTGCTGCCAGGGATATTCCTATCTTAGAGATTTGTCAAGCAGCCACCTGGAAAACAGTACACACTTTTACCAAGCATTACTCTCTGGATATCCAGGTTATGAGTGATGCTCAGTTTAGCACAGCAGTGCTTCAGAGCCTATTTCCTAAGTAGGTTCTGTCCCTCCTCCATGGAGGTACTGCTTGGTGGTCTGCAATATGTCAGAATACAGCAAGACTTCATGTTGTTTGAAGAAAAAATTACTCACCTTAGTAATGTTGTTTCTTCTAATGGAGTCTTGCTGTATTCTGACCTCCCACCCGGCTCCCCTCTCAGAACCTTGGTTTTTGGGATGTGGGTGGGCAGTAGCAGTGTTGGCACTCGGGAGGTGCCCCACCCTTAATTTTCTCACCCCTTTAGTTTAGGTGGGTGGGTGTTGTGTTTTGTTTTATTTTTTTGGGTTTCCTGACTTGAGTCTTTGTTTTGGGACCAAAAAATCTGTTTATTGTATTTAGTAGCCAGTTGGCTAGTGTAAGTTTACAGTTTCCACACAGGACACCCAGTGAGTATAGCTCGTAAAGATCTGACGGTTTGAGTTCAAACAGCAACAGACAGAGTCTCAACCGAGCTCGAGCTCAGCGTTCCATGCCTGGTATGGAAAGTTAACTCTTTCATCTCCAGGGCAGTTCAAAGGTTGGACATCACTGCAATACGTCAGAATACAGCAAGACTTCATTAGAAGAAACAACATTACTAAGGTGAGTAATTTTTTCCTCTCGACTAAAGGGGAGGGTCCTTCTGGGTCTCACACCCCTCGGTCCCACAAGAAGGAACCGAAAAAAGGTAAGACTCACCATCAATGCTCTTGGGAGCGAGAGAGATCTTGTTTTCTGGACTGTCGGCTCTCGACTTCGGTTGATGTTGCGGCCTGGGCCGCTAGTTTCATGGTTGTTCTCATCGGACCAGTCAGCCAAGATGCCTGTCAACGCAGCCAAGATTTTTCTCGAGCCCACCGACAGGTTGTCGACTAAGGAGGCTGACAACTCTCTGTCTCAGACGCCGGTGCTTCCGGTGCCTTCTGGGGACTCTGCTCAGCCTCCTGAGCCAAAGTCTCTGGCCCAGGACCCTGAACTGGAGGGGCAGCAGGTCTTCCCTGCTCCTTCCTCGGTCCACCGTCGGCATTGCCGATGGTCGAGATCTCGATCCGCGTCCGTGTCACGTAAATCCTGCCATTGGTTTTCTCGGTCCCAACATTGTGGAAAGCAGCACCGCCGCTCTTCTTCCTCTTCCTGTTCGGCTGAGGAGAGGCTCCAGTGCAAGTTGCGTCGGTGCTTTGAGGATTTAATGTGGCAGCAGCTCATTCTGAACAGCTTCTACACTGGCTATCAAGTGGCTGTCACCCGATCGGCTGACAACGACTCCCGCCACCATTTCCTTTGTCGAGGATCTGGTTCTGGCGCTACTGGCACAGCTGAAACCAGCCCCCCCCCCCCCGACCACTGTGGTGGAACCACCGCCTCCTCAGCCGAAATAATGGACGCAATCCAAGACTTCTCGGTCAGCTTCAGGTCTGCCCCATTGGCTGTCGGTCACTCTCACCCCCCGATTGGCCTCGGCAAGTGGAGAGTGGCTTGGGCAGTCGCCAGCTATATGCAGACCCTTTGGAGTTTGAAGACTCCTTGTTGCACTCCCGTCCTGTGGACCTGGAGTCCTTTTGGGGGGGGGGGCTCTCCATGGACCAAATCCCTTCCTTGTTCCTGGGTACTCTTCAGTTCATCTCGGAGTCCACTGGGATGCCACTCGAACCCGTGCAAAAGCGGGCCAGATATCCATTGATGGAGTTCCTGGATAAAGAGGATTCCCTCATGGAGGCCTTCCCTGTTGCCGAGGCCATTGTTGGTCCGGCACTAGAGTAATGGCAGCGTTCAGCTTCTTGCCCAGTGCCGTCGGCCCGGATGGCCTGCAAGTATGCGGTCCCCACTGCTTCCCTCTCGGGCTTCACGGAGCACCCCTCGGCCGAGGGGTTGGTGGCAGACACTGCTTTTCAGTACTCCGGTAACACCCGGGATGTGGACAAGCCCCTGGATAAGGAGTCCAAGAAATTGGACCACTCGGGCAAAAAAGTGTGTGCTACCTCCTCATTGGGCTTTCACTAGGCCAGCTTGGCCATTATGATGACACACTTCTCACACGCCTTGTCAGACTCCGTGAATGAGGTGCTTCCTCATCTCCCAGCTGACCTACAAACCACAGCCAAGCAGCTCCGGGATCAGGGTAGGCCGGTGGCTAAGCAGCAGCTCCAGACTGCTCTGGATATTGGCGATTCATGTGCCTGTTCCGTAGCAGCCGCAGTGGCCATGCGCCACAGGGCTTAGCTGCGGATTTTGACTTTCACGGCGGATACCCAGCACAAGCTAGCAGATGTCCCTTCAAACAACATGAAGTCTTGCTATATTATGGCAATTGCAGTATGACCGAAGGTTAGAACTGCTCCGGAGGTGAAATAGTTAACTTTCCATGCAGGCATGGAATCTTGAGCGCGAGCTCGGTTAAAGAAGCTCTGTCTGCTTTCTGTCATACCCATACCGTCAGATTCTTTACTCCGCCTCACTGAACAGTCGCTCCGGAGATTTCTCCTTTTGCTCGGTTCATTTTCGCGGTTTTAAAGTGTAAAAAACTCAGTTTTCGTCTGAAATTAACTGCAACCGTTCGGTTCAAGCTCTGTCTGTGGTAATGTAAGTAATAGATAGTTTTACATACAAAATTCTGTGTGGAACTTGTAAAATATTTATTGGTTCGGTTTGAACCGATCAGGTTGTGTTTTAAATCTCTAGTCCTTTTTCAGTGTGCGGTTCCCGGTTCTTATCGGTTCTAAAAAAGACGGATTTCATTACGTTTTTTTCCACGACCCGTGACACGGTTGGGAACCAATAAGAGAGTCTTGCTTGGCGGATTGCCATAAACGGGCAAGTTTGGTTAGGCTGGCATAATGTTTGAGAAACCCAATAGAAAAACCGGGCCCACTGGGTTTCAGCACTGTAGTGTCTGTGGGGAAGCCTTTGCCAAGGCTGACCCTCACACCACCTGTGTTTATTGCCTGGGGTTTGACCACCTCGATGCAGACTGCCAGATTTGTAAGAATTTCCCTGCTGCCACCGTGGAAAAGAGAGTTGGTAGGCTCAGGGAAAGGGAGGCCAAAAAGTCCACTGACCCGGATGGCCGGCCCGGTTTGGTGCAAGCGAACCGGAGGGAGTGCTGCTGACCAGGCGTTACTTCCTCGGGCAAGCGAAGAGCTGGCTCCGAGGAGCCAGTTCCTGCAAAAAGGACTAGAAAGTCTGCTGCTGTGGAAAAAGTTGTTTCAAACAACATGAAGTCTTGCTATATTATGACAGTAGCAGTTTGATCCAGCTCTAGAACTGCTCCGGAGGTGAAATGGTTAATACCATTCCAAAATAGAACTTTGAGCACGAGCTCTAAGAAGCAGCTCTATCTGTGTAATTTCAAACCTGAACTGTCAGATTCTTTACTCCGCCTCAGTGAACAGTCGCTCCGGAGATTTCTCCTTCTGCTCGGTTCATTTCTCGGTTTAAACAGTGTTTTCGGTCGATTCAACGAGAATAATTTTATTTTAACATAAAACCGTTCGGTTCAAGCTCTGTCTGTGGTAATCGTAAGTAATTAAAGGTTTTGTCTGTGTGGAACTTGTAAGTTTATCGGTTCGGTTTGAACCGATCAGCTGGGTTTAAAACTCATTAATTTTAAAGTTTAACATTTTAGAGTGCGGTTCCCGGTTCTTATCGGTTCTAAAAAAAACGGATTTTATTACGTTTTCCAATACCCGTGACACGGTTGGGAACCGATAAGGGTGTCTTGCCTGGCACTGCCGTTTAAAGGGCAAGTTTTCTGGTTAGGCTGGCATTATGTCTGAGAAACCCAAAAGAAAAACCGGGCCCACTGGGTTTCAACACTGTGATGTCTGTGGGGAAGCCTTTGCCAAGGCTGACCCACACACCACATGTGTCTATTGTCTGGGGTTTGACCACCTCCAGTCAGACTGCCAGATATGTAAGAATTTCCCTGCAGCCACCCTGGAAAAGAGATTGGGCAGGCTCAGGGGACGAGAGGCCAAAAAGTCCGCTGACCCGGATGGCCAGCCCGGTTCGGTGCCAACCGAACCGGAGGGAGTGCCCTCTGACCAGGGCGAGACTTCCTCGGGCAAAAGAAAAGCTGGTTCTGAGGAACCAGTTCCAGTAAAGAAAACAAGAAAGTCAGCAGGTTTGGAGCCCAAAATCCCTTCTCCAACTGCTGCAGAGATAGCAAAAGCCATACAAATTGTCCAGTCACTGTCTCAGGTTTTGTCCGAACCGCCACTATCTGGCAAAAGGTCGGTTCGTCCTGTTCCAGTGGTTCAGGAATATGATGTTGAGGAGTTTTATGAACCAGAGGAGGGGGAGGATGATTATGAATAGTATGAATGTGGCTGGGAAGGTCTGGGTATGCCCATTGAACCGGACATTTCCCCAGACAGACCTTTAGAATCTCCCCCTATGTTATCTGAGTCCCCATCTCATTTTATGTTTTACAAAAAAGTTGCTGAAACCCTCCAGCTTCCCTTGGAAGAAGCTGTGGATGAGCAAGAGGAGCCTGATTTTGTAGAAATGATGGATATTCCAGAGTCTAGGAGATTGTCTATTCCTTTGCATAAGTCTTTTAGGAAGCAAACAATAAAAATTTTAAAAGCTCCTAATTCTGTGCCTCCTGTAGATAAAAAGATGGACAGAAGGTACACATTGTCAGGTCCTGATACAGAATTCCTTTCTTAGCAATGCAGTCATGTTGGGGTAGTTCAGGCTGCAGCCTGTGATAAAGCTAACATTCCCCTGGCTTCACATCCTCCTGACAAGGATTCCAGGAAGATTGATGCCATGGCAAAAAACAGTATATGGCAGCCTCTCTGGGACTCAGGCAAGCAAATTATATGGCTTATGTAGCTAGGTATCAGAAATCTAGATGGGATACTGTTATGGAATTAGCCAAGCAAGCCCATGGCCAGCTGGTTAGCGAACTAGAACAGGTGGCTGCTGATGGCATTGAGGCTTCTAAGGTACAGTTTCATGCTGCTGTGGATGTTAATGATGTTTCCTCTAGGGTCATGGCCACATCTGTAGCTTTTTGTAGGTGGCCTGGCTCAGGTGTACTAGCCTGTCACAGGATACCCAGACTAAGGCTATGGATTTTCCTGTGGTGGGAAATTCTCTGTTTGGGGAGCAGACAGAGAATTATATGAAAAAGATGGATGAATATAGGACTACTTACAAAAGTGCCCAAGCTAAGGAGCGGCAAGCCACTCCCCAGAGGCATACCCCCAGGGGTAGGGGTAGGCCTTTTCACAGGCTCTTTATCAGACTCAGGTCTCCTCTGCATATGCTCAGAGGGCTTCTTCAGAGGCAGAGGCAGGCGAGGGGTGGGCAGGCCTGCTCACCCCTCAGCCTAAAGCACCTGCTAAGCAGGCACCCTGATGGGGTGCCCAGGGCTGATTCTCCTTTACCCGGTAGGGGCAGGCTGGCTTACTTCAGTCAGAACTGGCTTCAACACCTCAGACAAGTGGGTTCTGGAAGTAGTAAGCCAGGGTCTGGTTCTCAGCTTCAAAAAGTTTCCCAAGTTGAGAACCAGATTTTTCTACTGCAAGTGCTTCAGAGACCCTTGCTCTAGAAGCAGAGGTCTCAACCCTGTTGGCTCTCAGAGCAGTGGAAAGGGTTCCTCCCCTGCACCAGGGCAGGGGTCTGTATTCCAGATACTTCCTTACCCCAAAAAAGACAGGAGAATGGCGGCCCATATTAGACCTCAGATATCTGAACAAGCATCTTTTGAAACCAAAGTTCAAAATGGTAACTCTGGCAATGATTTTACCCTCCCTAAGGCCAGGGGACTGGTTAGCCTCCCTGGACCTCAAGGATGCCTATTTCCACATCCTAATCAGAAGCTCCCATTGAAAGTACCTCAGATTCGAACTACCCTCAGGTCATTACCAGTTCAGAGCAATGCCCTTCGGCCTCACCTCTGCCCCAAGGGTATTCACAGTGTGTCTGGCAGTGGCAGTGGCTCACTTAAGGAGGCAAAGGATTGCTGTTTTTCCCTATCTAGACGATTGGCTCATTGTAGGCCAGTCCCCAGAACAGGTAAAATCTCACCTGCAAGTCACCCAGCAGCTTCTCACCTCCCTGGGCTTTCTGCTAAATCTGCCAAAGTCGGTTCTGGAACCAGTCCAGGTACTCACCTTTATAGGGGCAGAGTTGGACACAAACCTAGCCAGAGCTTTTCTTCCTTAGAAAGGGTGATGAATTTAGTGGCTCTGGCCTCCTCCTTCACTCTGCAGGTCTCTCGACCAGCAAGACACTTTCTGCAGCTCCTGGGGCACATGGCTGCATCCACAGCTGTTGTGCAGGGAGCAAGATTTCAGATGAGAGACATTCAGTTTCACTTGAGAACCTGTTGGTCTCAGAGGAGAGACCCCCTTTCCAAGTTGGTCCCAGTGACTTGAACCTTGATCCAGGCCCTCCAGTGGTGGCAGGATCAAAGCAATTTAAGATTGGGGTTCCCCTTCATTTCCCCTGCTCACAATTTGACTCTCACTACAGATGCTTCCCTTCTGGGTTGGGGAGCCCACATGTGCGACCTTTCCACTCAGGGAGTGTGGTCCCCCCAGGAATCTCTGCTCCACATCAATTTGCTGGAACTCAGAGCTGTCTTTTTAGCTCTTCAAGCATTTTCTGCATCTGTCCACAACAAGGTGATACAAGTCAGAACAGACAACACCACAACAATGTGGTACATCAACAAACAGGGGGCACTCGGTCTTCGGCCTTGTGCACGAGGCAATGAAGTTGTGGTCTCTGGCCTATTCCCTGAACACTTCCTCATAGCAGTTCATCTTCCAGGGAAGGACAATGTCCTAGCAGATGCTCTCAGCAGGATTTCCCAGGGCCATCACGAATGGTCCCTGGATCCTCAAGTGCTGGGGATAGTCTTTGCCAGATGGGGCACCCTCAGATAGATCTTTTGCAGCCCCAGACAATCACCAACTTCCTCTGTTCTGTTGCAGGCCTCCAGTGTTGGGCTCAGTCCCCTGGATGCCCTCTTCCTGGATTAGGCGGGGAAGTTTCTTTATGCTTTCCCCCTTCCTCTCCCTATTCAAAGTATTAGTCAAAATCAGATCTCAGCCTTGCAGGGTGATTCTGATTGCCCGGATTGGCCAGGCAGCCCTGGTACCCACTCCTTCTGTCACTGACAATCCATCTTCCCTTTGCCTCCCCAGGAATCACAACCTATTAACTTGTGCCCAGGGAAGGGTTTGGTATCGGACCTCAAATCCCTCAACCTCAAGGCCTGGCTCTTGAGGAGTTAGAGTTGCTGATTTACACCTCTCTCAGGGTGTTCTTGAAATCCTAAAGGCTTCCAGAAAGCCTTCCACTAGAGCTACTTATAGTTCTAAATGGAAAAGGTTTTCCATTTGGTGTGCTGGGAAAAATATTTCCCAGAATTTGCTGATTTGCCCATTGTATTAGATTACATGGTCCATCTTAATTCCTTGGGTCTCAGACCAGCTACCCTGAGAGTCCATTTGGCAGCTGTGTCTGCTTTTGTTTCAGCAGGAAAGTCATCCCCTCTTTCCACTCACCCTGTGTTTTCCAAGTTTTTTAAGGGATTACTCCATACTAATCCACCCTTTCGGGAACCGGCCCCTGCCTGGGACCTTAATGTTTGTATTGCCCAGTTAATGCAACCCCCTTTTGAACCTCTGTTTTCTGCAGAGCTTAAGTATCTAACTAAAACTGTTTTCAAACACCATGAAGTCTTGCTGCTATTAGGACTTAATGCAGTTAGCCACTGCACTCGAACTGCCCCGGAGAGGATAGGGTTAACTCCAGAGCAGTCTGGAGTTCCACAGCGCGGCGCTGTTCAAAACTCTATCTGGCTAGTTTCAAATGAAACTGCCAGATTCTTTCTCCGCTTTCACTGAACAGTCGCTCGGAGATCAGCTCCTTCAGCTCGGTTCATTTCACGGTTCAAGCGAGTTTACTCGGTTCATTTGAACCGGCAAGTGTTTAAAAATTACCGCGTTTTCGGTCAAAAGCTCTATCTGGTAAACCGTAAGTACTAAAAATAAAGTCTGTGTGGAAATACATTATCAGTTCAGTCTGAACCGATCGGTTGGCTTATTTTACGATTTTTGGGCTTTAGAAGTGCGGTACCCGGTTCTTATCGGTTCTAAAAAAACCTTAATTTTATTTGGGTTTTTCCAATACCCGTGACACGGTTAGGAACCGATAAGGGTGTCTTGCCTGTCACGGCCGTTTAAAGGGCAAGTTTGTTGGTTAGGCTGGCATTATGTCTGAGAAACCCAAAGGAAAAACCGGGCCCACTGGGTTTCAACACTGTGATGTCTGTGGGGAAGCCTTTGCAAGGCTGATCCACACACCACTGTGTCTATTGTCTGGGGCTGACCACCTCCTGTCAGACTGCCAGGTGTGTAAAATTTCCTGCAGCCACCCTGGAAAAGAGATTGGGCCGGCTCAGGAAACGAGAGGCCAAAAAGTCCGCTGACCCGGATGGCCAGCCTGGTCCAGTACCCACTGGACCAGAGGGAGTGCCCTCTGACCAGGGCGAGACTTCCTCGGGCAAAAGAAAAGCTGGTTCAGAGGAACCAGCTCCAGCAAAAAAGACAAAGAAATCAGCAGGTCTGGAGTCCAAAATTGTCTCTCCAACTGCTGCAGAAATAGCAAAAGCCATTCAGATTGTTCAGTCTTTGTCTTGGGGACTTGTCGAGCCCCCTACAATTGGGAAAAGGGTGGCTCGTTCAGGTCCAGTGGTTCAGGATTATGATGTTGAGGAGTTTTATGAACCACAGGAGGGAGGAGGAATTTGATCAGTGTATTTGTGACTGGGAAGGTCTGGACGTGCCCATTGAACGGGCATTTCTCCAGATAGACCCTAGAATCTCCCCTTTGCTGTCTGAGTCCCCTTCTCATTTTATGTTTTATAAAAAGGTGGCAGAAACCCTCCAGCTCCCTTTAGAGGAGGCTGTGGATGAGCAAGAGGAGCCTGATTATGTAGAAATGATGGATATTCCAGAGTCTAGAAGGTTGTCTATTCCTTTGCATAAGTCATTTAGGAAGCAAACAACAAAGATTTTAAAAATTCCTCATCCTGTTCCTCCTGTAGATAAGAAAATGGACAGAAGGTATACTTTATCAGGCCCTGATACAGACTTCCTCACCGAGCAGTGTAGTCATGCAGGTGTTGTTCAAGCTGCAGCCTGTGACAAGGCTAATATTCCCCTGGCATCACATCCTCCTGATAAGGATTCCAGGAAGATTGATGCCATGGCGAAAAAGCAATATATGGCAGCTTCATTGGGACTCAGGCAGGCTAATTATATGGCTTATGTGGCTAGATATCAGAAATCTAGATGGGACACTATATTGCAGTTAGCCAAGCAGGCCCAGGGCCAGCTGGCTAGTGAGCTGGAACAAGTGGCTGCTGATGGCATTGAAGCCTCTAAAGTTCAATTTCATACTGCCGTTGATGTTAATGATGTTTCCTCTAGGGTCATGGCCACTTCTGTAGCTCTCCGTGGGTTGGCATGGCTTAGATGCACTAATCTGTCCCAAGATACTCAGGCAAGGCTATAGATTTTCCTGTAGTAGGAAACTCTCTGTTTGGGGATCAAACAGAAAATTACATGAAGAAAATGGATGAATACAGAACTACCTACAAAGTGCCCAAGCTAAGGAGAGCATGCCACTCCACAAAGGCATGCCCAGGGGTGAGGCAGGCCTTACCACAGGCCCTTTTCAAGTTCAGGCCTCTTCAGCCTTGCACAGAGGGGTTTTTCAGAGGCAGGGTAGACGGGCACAGGCAGACCATCTCCTCTCCTCAGCCTAAAGCTGCTGCAAGCAGGCACCCTGATGGGGTGCCCAGGGCCGATTCTCCTGTACCGTGGGGGCAGGTTGGCTTATTTCAGCCAGAACTGGTTGTCCCTAACCTCGGACAAATGGGTTCTGGAGGTGGTAACAGGTCTGTTCTCAGTTTCAAACAGTTCCCAAAGATGAGAGCCAGACATTTTCCACCTGCAAATCCTTCAGAAGCCCTTGCTTTGGAAGCAGAGGTTTCTTCTCTGCTGGGCTGCAAGGCAGTGGAAAGAGTTCCTCCTTGCCATCAGGGCAAGGGTCTGTACTCGAGTGTTTCCTTACCCAAAAAGACAGGAGAGTGGCAGCCCATCTTAGATTTAAGGTTCCTGAACAAGCATCTTTTGAAACCAAAGTTCAAAATGTTAACTCTGGCAATGATTCTGCCTTCCCTAAGGCCAGGGACTGCTAGCTTCCCTGGACCTCAAGGACCGCTTATTTTCATATTTTGATCAGGCCTTCTCACCAAAGTACCTCAGGTTGAACTACCCTCTGGCCACTACCAGTTCAGAGCAATGCCCTTCGGCCTTACCTCTGCTCCAAGGGTTTCTACAAAATGTTTAGCTGTAGTAGTGGCTCATTTAAGAAGGCAAGGGTTGCTGTGTTTCCCTACCTGGACGACTGGCTCATAGTGGGTCAGTCTCCGGATCAGGTAAAATCCCACTTGCAAGTCTCCCAGCAACTTCCTCATTTCTCTGGGATTCCTGTTGAATTTTCCAAAGTCAGTTCTGGAACCAGTTCAGGTACTAACTTTCATAGGTGCAGAATTGAACACAAAGTCAGCCAGGGCATTTCTTCCCTCCGAAAGAGTGGACAGACTCATTGCCCTGGCATCCTCCTTTACCCTGCGGGTCTCTCGACCAGCAAGGCACTTTTTGCAACTCCTAGGGCATATGGCTGCTTCCACAGCTGTTGTGCAAGGAGCAAGATTTCAGATGAGAGACATCCAGTTCCACTTGAGGTCCCACTGGTCTCAAAGGAAGGACCCCCTATCCAAGTTAATCCCAGTGACCAAAACCCTGATCCTAGCCCTTCAGTGGTGGCAGGATCGAAGCAATTTAACTCAGGGGTTCCCCTTCTTACCCGTTCTTCATTCCCTCACCCTCACCACGGATGCCTCCCTGTTAGGGTGGGGGGCACATTTGGGCGACCTTTCCACTCAGGGAGTGTGGTCCCCTCAGGAATCTCTGCTCCACATCAACCTTTTGGAACTCAGAGCTGTTCTCTTAGCTCTCCAGGTTTTTTCGACTACTGTCCAGAACAAGGTAGTCCAAGTCAGGACAGACAACACCACAACAATGTGGTACATCAACAAGCAAGGGGGCACTCGGTCATCAGCCTTGTGCACCGAAGCAATGAAGTTGTGGTCTCTGGCTTACTCCCTGAACACCTCCCTGATAGCAGTTCACCTTCCAGGAAGGACAATGTCCCATGCGGATGCCCTTAGCAGAATTTCTCAGGGCCATCACAGATGGGCTCTGAATTCTCTGGTGCTGGGGTCAGTCTTGCCAGATGGGGCACCCCTCAGATAGATCTTTTCGCAGCCCCAGACAACCACCAACTTCCCCTGTTTTGTTGCAGGCCCCAGTTCTGGGATCAGTCCCACTGACGCTTTCAGTTGGATTGGAAAGGGAAGTTCTTGTATGCTTTCCCTCCTTCCTCTCTCTTCAGGGTATGTAAAAATCAGAACTCAGCCCTGCAGAGTGATTCTGATTGCTCCAGACTGGGCCAGACAGCCCTGGTACCCTCTCCTCCTGTCCCTGACATTCCACCCTCCCCTGAGCTTGCCCAGGACCCACGACCTGTTGACCTGTGCACAGGGGAGAGTGTGGTATCCGAACCTCAATTCCCTCCACCTCAAGGCCTGGTTCTTGAGGAGTTAGAATTTGCTGATTTACACCTTTCTCAAGGTGTCCTGGATATTTTAAAGGCTTCTAGGAAACCTTCCACTAGAGCCACTTACAATTCTAAGTGGAAGAGGTTTTCCATTTGGTAGTTCTGAGAAGCAGATTATCCCAGAATCTGCTAATCTGCCCATTTTACTGGACTATTTGGTCCATTTAAATTCCTTAGGCCTTAGGCCAGCTACCTTAAAGGTTCATCTGGCAGCTGTCTCTGCTTTTGTGTCAGCAGGAAGCCTGCTTCCCTTTCTTCTCACCCTGTATTTTCCAAGTTTTTTAGGGGTTACTTCACTAAACCCCCTTTGGGAACCAGCTCCTGCATGGGACCTGAATGTTTGCATTGCTCAGCTAATGTAACCCCCCTTTGAGCCTCTGTCCTCGGCAGACCTCAAGTTTTTGACTTGGAAGACTGTTTTTCTAGTGGCTATCACTTCTGCTAGACGTATAAGTGAATTACAGGCCTTGTCAGTAGAAGAAGATTTTATTTCTTTTCACAGAGATAAGGTAGTCCTTAGGACTAACAGAAAGTTTTTACCTAAAGTGGTTTCAGATTTTCATCTCAACCAATCCATCTCTCTTCCAGTATTTTTCACTGAGCATTCCTCCTCAGGGGAGAGGAGATTGCACAGTCTGGACGTCAAAAGAGCCCTAAGCTACTATTTGGAACGCACCAAGGGTCACAGGTTCGAATCCCTCCAACTCTTCCTTACCTATGGAGAAGTTGGCAAAGGGAGACCTGCCACTAAGAGGACAATTGCGAGGTGGATTGTCTCTTGTATCCAGTTCTGTTACCAAAAACTAGGTAGAGAACCTCCCTCAGGACTGAGGGCTCATTCCACCAGGGTACAGCTGCATCTCTAGCGGCTGCTAGAGATATTCCCATTTTGGAAATTTGCCAAGCTGCTACCTGGAAACAGTCCACACCTTTACCAAGTATTATTCCTGGATGTCCAGTCCAGGAGAGAGTTTCGGTTTGGCACAGCTGTGCTTCAGAGCTTATTCCCCAAGTAGGTTCTGACCCTCCTCCATGGAGGTACTGCTGTATATCTGCATTAAGTTCTAATAGCAGCAAGACTTCATGGTGTTTGAAGAAAAAATTACTCACCTTAGTAATTGCTTTCTTCTCATGGAGTCTTGCTGTATTAGGACAACCCTCCCTCCTACCCGCTCAGAACTCCTACTTGAGTATGGGGTTGTCAAATTAGTGCAAGCACTGTCATGCCATTTCAATTTCTCTCTAGTTCCCCCCTTTTGTTCATTTGGGTTAGGAACTAGGTGATTCTGTTTTGTTAAGTGATAGGTGGCTCCCTCTCTGGACTTGAGTCTTTTGGGGAGAGGGGGCCTATTAGTGCTTGTCATGGGTGATTCTAACAATAACAGGTGATTTTGTTATTATTCTATGATTGTTGTTGTGTTTTTGTTGTCCTACTACTGGTAGGTAGCCAATGGCTAGTGTAGAGCTTTTCACACAGACTTGCTATATTAGTTTAGCTTAAGAAGAACCTGGCAGTTTCATTTGAAACTAGCCAGATGAAACTTTGAACAGCTCACTGCTGTGGAACTCCAGACTGCTCTGGAGTTAACCCTATCCTCTCGGGGCAGTTCGAGTGCAGTGGCTAACTGCATTAAGTCCTAATACAGCAAGACTCCATGAGAAGAAAAGCAATTACTAAGGTGAGTAATTTTTTCTTTCTGGTGGCTATCACTTCTGCTAGACGCATAAGTGAGTTGCAAGCCTTGTCAGTAGAAACTGACTTTATTTCTTTCCACAGGGATAAGGTAGTCCTTAGGACTAATAGGAAGTTTTTACCTAAGGTGGTTTCAGATTTTCATCTTAACCAATCTATCTCCCTCCAGTATTTTCACTGATCACCCTCTTCTGGTGAGAGGAGGTTGCACAGCCTGGATGTTAAGAGAGCTCTTAGTTACTATATAGAGCGTACCAAAGGTCACAGGTCTCGAATCCCTCCAACTTTTCCTTACCCATGGTGAAGTTGGGGAGGCAAACCTGCCACTAAGAGATCAGTTGCCAGGTGGATTGTCTCTTGTATCCATTTTGTTATCAGAAACTGGGCAGAGATCCCTCTGGCTTGAGGGCTCACTCTACCAGGGGTACAGCTGCGCTCTAGCTGCTGTCAGAGACATCCCTATATTAGAGATATGCCAGGCTGCTACTTGGAAAACGGTACACACTTTCACCAAGCATTACTCCCTGGATGTCCAGGCCAGAGAGATGCTCGGTTTGGCACAGCTGTTCTTCAGAGCCTATTCCTAGTAGGTTCTGCCCCTCCTCCATGGAGGTACTGTTGTAAGTCTGTTACTGTCATAATATAGCAAGACTTCATGTTGTTTGAAGAAAAAATTACTCACCTTAGTAATGTTGTTTCTTCTAATGGAGTCTTGCTATATTATACTTCCCCAGCCTGCCCTCTCAGAACTTCTACTTGGGTGGGTGCGGCAACTTAGTGTGGGCACTATTTTGTGCCCTTTAGCGTTTCTCCCCCTTTTGGGGGTTTGGGGTGTGTTTTATTATACTGTTGTTTTATTCTCATGTTGTTAGAATTGTATTAGTAGTTCTTGTCCCCTGACTTGAGTCTTGGGTGTTGGGACCAGCAATGTTGTTAGTATTTAGGTAGCCATTTGGCTAGTGTAGGTTACAGCTTCCACACAGACCTTCGTGAGTTTTTGCTTGTAAAGATCTGACAGTTCAGGTTTGAAATTACACAGATAGAGCTGCTTCTTAGAGCTCGTGCTCAAAGTTCTATTTTGGAATGGTATTAACCATTTCACCTCCGGAGCAGTTCTAGAGCTGGATCAAACTGCTACTGTCATAATATAGCAAGACTCCATTAGAAGAAACAACATTACTAAAGTGAGTAATTTTTTCTTCCCCAACAGCTCAAGAGATAGTTAAAGCAATCCAAATTGTCCAGTCTTTTTCCCCGGTTCCTGAACCGGCACCATCTGGGAGACGTTCGGTTCAACCGGTCCCACCGGTTCAGGATTATGATTTTGAGGAATTTTATGAACCGTGGGAGGGGGAAGAGGAGTATGAGGAGAGTGAATATGGTCTGGAGGATCTGGATGCTCCTATTGAACCGGATACCTCTCCAGAGAGACCTTTAGGGGTTTCTCCTCCAAGGCTTTCTGAGTCCCCTTCTCATTTTATGTTTTATAAAAAGGTTGCTGAAACTCTTCAGCTCCCTGTTGAGGAAGCTGTTGATGACCAGGAAGAGCCTGATTATGTAGAAATGATGGATATTCCAGAATCTAAGAGACTGTCTATTCCTCTTCACAAATCTTTTAGGAAGCAGACAGTAAAAGTTTTGAAAACTCTCATTCTATACCTCCTGTAGATAAAAGAATGGACAGAAGGTATACTTTATCAGGTTCTGACACGGATTTCTTACACAGCAATGCAGCCATGTGGGGTAGTGCAGGCTGCAGTCTGTCAGACAACAAATATTCCCCTAGCTTCACACCCTCCTGAAAAGGACTCCAGGAAGATTGATGCTATGGCAAAGAAACAGTACATGGCAGCATCCTTGGGACTCAGAAAGCAAATTATATGGCTTATGCTGCCGAGATACCAGAAATCCAGATGGGATACTGTGCTGGCTCTAGCTAAACAAGTCCCTGACCAGCTTGCCAGGCAGCTGGAACAGGTGGCTATGGATGGTATTGAGGCATCAAAGGTGCAATTTCATGCTGCGGTGGACTCTAATGATGTATCTTCAAGAGTCATGGCTACATCTGTGGCACTTTGCAGAATGGCTTGGCTCAGATGCACCACCTTGTCACAGGATACCCAGTCTAAAGCTATGGATTTTCCTGTTGTGGGCAATTCTCTGTTTGGGGAGCAGACAGAGAATTACATGAAGAAAGTGGATGAATACAGGACTACCTATAGGAGTGCTCAGGCCAAGGAAAGGCAGGCCACTCCTCAGAAGCAGCTTCCCAAGGGCAGGGGCAGGCCTTTTCATAGGCCTTTTTACCAGGCTCAGGCCTCCTCTTCCTCCTATGCCCAAAGGGGATTCTTTAGAGGGAGGGGCAGATGGGGTGCAAGCAGGCCTGCTTCTACCCCTCAGCCCAAAGCTCCTGCCAAGCAGGCACCCTGATGGGGTAGCCAGGGCCGCTTCTCCTCTACCTGTAGGGGGCAGGCTGGCTTACTTTGTCCAGGACTGGGAGTCTCTCACATCAGACAAGTGGGTCCTGGAAGTAGTAAGCCAGGGACTGGTTCTCAGCTTCAAAAAATTTCCGAAGATGAGAGCCAGATCTTTTCCTCCTGCATCTCCTTCAGAGGCACTCGCTTTAGAGTCAGAGGTCTCTACCCTCCTCACCTCAGAGCTGTGGAAAGGGTTCCACCCCACACCAGGGCAAAGGTTTGTACTCCAGGTACTCCTTACCCCAAAAAGACAGGAGAATGGCGGCCCATCCTGGATCTCAGATACCTGAACAAGCACCTTTTAAAACCAAAGTTCAAAATGGTGACTTAGGATCATTTACTCTCCCAAGGCCAGGGGACTGGCTAAGTCCTGGACCTCAAGGATGCCTCTTCCATATTCTCTACAGAAGCTCCCACCGAAAGTACCTCAGGTTCGAGCTGCCCTCAGGCCATTACCAGTTCAGAGCAATGCCCTTTGGTCTCACCTCGGCGCCAAGGGTATTCACCAAATGCCTGGCAGTGGCAGTAGCTTGCCTAAGAAGGCAAAAGATTGCCATCTTTCCTTACCTGGACGATTGGCTCTTAGTAGGCCAATCCCCAGATCAGGTCAATCTACATCTTCAGATAACTCAGCAACTGCTTACTTCCCTAGGTTTCCTTCTGAATCTTCCAAAGTCAGTGCTGGAGCCTGTCCAGCTCCTAACCTTCATAGGCGCGGAACTGAACACCCAGGAAGCCAGGCCTTCCTCCCTTAGACAGGGCAAACACCCCTAGTCTCCCTGGACCTCTCATTCACCCTGCAGGTCTCTCGACCAGCAAGGCATTTTCTGCAGCTCCTGGGACACATGGCTGCTCCACAGCAGTAGTGCAAGGAGCAAGATTTCAGATGAGGACATTCAGTTCCATTTGAGGGCCTTTTGGTCCCAGAGAAAGGATCCTCTTACCAAGTTGATCCCAGTAACCTGAACCCTGATCCAAGCCCTACAGTGGTGGCAGGATCAGAGCAACCTGAGACAAGGAGTCCCTTCGCCCACCAGCCTCACTCATTAATCCTTACTACAGATGCATCCCTCTTGGGGCCCACATGGGCGACCTCACTACCAGGGACTGTGGTCCCACAGGAATCTCTGCTCACATCAACCTGTTGGAGCTCAGAGCAGTTTTTCTAGCACTTCAAGTTTTCTCCAAATCTGTTCAGAACAAAATTGTACAGGTCAGAACAGACAACACCATTACAATGTGGTACATCAACAAACAGGGGGGCACTTGGTCTACGGCCTTGTGCACAGAAGCCATGAAGTTGTGGTCTCTGGCCTACTCCCTGAACACTTCCCTTACGGAAGTTCACCTCCCAGGCAAAGACAATGTCCTGGCAGATGCTCCCAGCAGGATCTCTCAGGGCCATCACGAGTAGTCCCTGGATCCCCTGGTTCTGGGAGTGGTATTTGCCAAATGGGGCACCCCACAAATAGATCTCTTTGCAGCTCCAGACAGTCATCAACTTCCTCTCTTTTGCTGCAGGCCCCCAGTCTTGGGCTCAGTCCCTCTGGACGCCTTAGCCCTCAGCTGGGAAGGGAAGTTTCTCTATGCCTTTCCCCTTCCCTCTCCTGTTCAAAGTGCTAGTCAAAATCAGATCCCAATCCTGCAGGGTCATTCTGATTGCCCTGGATTGGGCCAGGCAACCCTGGTATCCTCTCCTCCTGTCCTTAGCAGTCCATCCTTCCCTGTGCCTTCCCAAGAATCACAGTCTGTTAACCTGTGCCCAGGGAAGGGTTTGGTACCCGAACCTCAAGTCTCTCAATCTCAAGGCCTGGTTCTTGAAGAGCTAGAGTTTGCTGGCCTACACCTCTTTCAAGGTGTAATGGATATACTCAAGGCTTCTAGGAAGCCTTCTACCAGGGCTACTTACAATTCCAAATGGAAAAGACTTTCCATATGGTGCTCGGAAAAGAATATTTCCCCAGACTCTGCTGATCTACCCACAATTCTAGATTATATGGTCCATCTAAACACTTTGGGTCTGAGACCAGCTACCCTGAAGGTACATTTGGCAGCTGTCTCTGCCTTTGTTTCAGCAGGTAAACCCTCTCCTCTTTCATCTCACCCTGTGTTTTCCAAGTTTTTCAAAGGTTTGCTTCACACCAACCCTCCATTTAGGGACCCTGCCCCTGCCTGGGACCTCAATGTTTGCATTGCTCAGCTCATGCAACCTCCCTTTGAGCCCTTGTCTTCAGCTGAGCTTAGGTTCTTGACTTGGAAAACTGTGTTTCTGGTAGCTATCACCTCTGCCAGACGCATAAGTGAATTACAAGCGTTGTCAGTGGAGCCAGACTTTATCTCCTTTCACAGAGATAAGGTAGTCCTTCTGACTAATAGAAAGTTTCTGCCAAGGTGGTTTCAGATTTCCACCCTTAACCAATCTATTTCTCTCCCAGTTTACTTCACTGACCATTCCTCCTCTGGTGAGAGGAGGCTGCACAGCTTAGATGTGAAAAGGGCCCTTAGTTACTACATTGAACGCACCAAGGGTCACAGGTTTGACTCCCTCCAACTGTTCCTCACTTATGGTGAGGTTGGGAAGGGTAAACCTACCACTAAAAGATCCATTGCCAGGTGGATTGTCTCTTGTATCCAGTTCTGTTATGAAAAACTGGGTAAGGTTCCCCCCTTAGGCCTGAGGGCTCACTCTACCAGGGGTACAGCTGCTTCTCTGGCTGCTGCCAGAGACATCCCTATTTTAGAGATATGTCGAGCAGCTACATGGAAAACAGTTCACACTTTTACCAAGCATTATTCCTTGGACATCCAGGCTTGGAGTGATGCTCAGTTTGGCACAGCTGTCCTTCAGAGCCTATTCCCTAAGTAGGTTCTGTCCCTCCTCCATGGGGGTACTGCTGTGTAGTCTGCAATTGTCATAATATAGCAAGACTTCATGTTGTTTGAAGAAAAAATTACTCACCTTAGTAATGTTGTTTCTTCTAATGGAGTCTTGCTATATTATGACCTCCCTCCCTGCCTGCCCCTCTCAGAACCTTGTTTTGGGCTGTGGGTGGGCAGTCCAGTGTTGGCACTTAATAGATGCCCACCTTTTGTTTTCACCCCTCCTTTTTTTGGGGTGACTGGGTGTTGTGTTTTTCATTTTTTTGGTCTCCTGACTTGAGTCTTTGTTTTGGGACCAAAAAATGTGTTCTTATGTTTAGTAGCCAGTTGGCTAGTGTAGGTTTACAGCTTCCACACAGAGCCTTAGTGAGTTTAGCTCTTAAAGATCTGACGGTTTGGGTTTGAAAGAAAGCAGACAGAGCTTCCTTAACCGAGCTCGTGCTCAAGATTCCATGCCTGCATGGAAAGTTAACTGTTTCACCTCCGGAGCAGTTCTAACCTGCGGTCATACTGCAATTGTCATAATATAGCAAGACTCCATTAGAAGAAACAACATTACTAAGGTGAGTAATTTTTTCCTTTTCTGGGCACTGACCTGTTCATGCCCGGTGTGGAGGGTCACCTCCAGCACATTGAGAAATCCAGTGCCACCTTGGATTCTGTCACATCTGCTCAGAAGGACAAGGGCCCCCGCTACCAGAAGTGTAAGCCCTTTTGTCCCTCCACTCCTGCGGCTTGTCCAGCCCAGTAGCACCAGCAGCAGGGCCAGCAGGCTCAGACTTGGCACCCTAGAGCCAAGTCCATGGCTTCCTCAGTTAGGAAGCCCGGAGGGCAGGGTCCCTGCAGCTTCTTGGCCCGACCCACCTCCAAGCCTGCGCAGTGACAGATTGCGGGGTGCCTCCCCCAAACCTGTCGCACCTCCCCTGGGTCCACCCATGGGGGCCGGCTCAGCCACTTCCTTTCTGCCTGGTCCACTATCACCACGGACTGCTGTGTGCTGAAAGTGGTTGGCATGGGCTTGCCTCTGGAATTCGAGCAGGTCCCTCTCTTTCAAGCATGTGCCCCACGGGGGGGCTACCGGCTTTGTAGCCTCCCAGTTAGCTCTCCAAGACGACATCGATCAGCTCCTCTGCAAGGGGGTTATGTGCAAGGTGGCAGATCCTCCTCCCAACCCAGGGTTCATTTCCAGGTACTTCCTGGTCCCGAAATGGACAGGGGGCTAGCGCCCCATTCTAGATCTGCACGATCTAAACAAGTTCCTAAGGCCACGCACCTCCTGGATGGTAACTCTGGCACAGATAATACCATCTCTGGAGCAAGGAATGTGATTCTGCTTCTTGGATCTTCAGGATGCGTTCTTCCACGTCCCGATCCGTCCGTCCCACCAGCGGTTCCTCCACTTTTGGGCAGAGGGAACCCTTTACGAGTTCCGAGCCATTCCCATTGGCCTTTCTTCAGCCTCCAGGGTCTTCACCTAATGCATGGCAGTGGTGGCAGCGTTCCTGAGGCACCGAGGGGCCCGGGTGTACCCTTACCTGGATGACTGGCTGATAGCAGGTCCCTCCAGGCTGGAGGTAGTGTAGCGATCCAGGGATCTGGCCCTCCGGACTTGCCTAGACCGTGACCTCCTGATCAACAGGGCAAGTCAGAACTCATGCCTGCGCAGGTGATCCAGTTCATCGGGTCAGAACTCGACTCCTGCCGAGCCAGAGCTCGACTCCCAGTGGACAGGGTGGAGGTTCTCTCCTCCTTTGCCCAATCATTTCTGGTTGAGCAATTGTGCCCTGCCTGGGACTTCCTGTGTCTTCTGGACTACATGGCGGCCTGCACCAGCGTGGTCCGATGGGCCTGCTGGCATATGCGTTCTCCCCAATGAGAATTGGCCAGCCAGTGGTCTCAACGCTCAGGTCATCTCAACCAGCTGGTCCCTGTGACCCAGAAGATGTGGGATGGCCTCCAGTGGTGGCTCATCCCATCCCACTTGCAGGAAGGGATCCCGTTTGTTTTTCCCCAAGCCGACGGTCATGCTGATGATGGACACCTCTCTGATGGGTTGGGGTGCCCATCTGCGGGAGCACAGAGCCTACGGACTCTGGTCCCCTCAGGAGTCCTGATGGCACATCAACCTGCTGGAGCTCTGAGTGGTCCGGCTGGCCCTGACCGCCTTCGCTGCATTTGTTCGGGTCAAGTGGTCCAAGTCCAGACGAACAACACCACAACCATGTACTTTCTCAACAGACAGGGCAAAACGCGCTCCTTGCCCCTGTGCAAGGAAGCTCTTTGCATTTGATCCCTCATGATCAGCATGGAAGCGGATCTTCTAGCCATTCATGTGGCAGGAGCCCTCAAACAGTCTGGCTGATGCCCTCAGCCAGATAGGCAATGCATCTCGCGAGTGGTGTCTCCTGCCGGAGGTAGTGCAGGATCTTTTCTCCCACTGGGGTACCACTCAGGTGGGCATGTTTGCCTCAAGGGAGAATGCCAAGCTGATGCTGTACCATATCCGCCTCCCTCAGCAGGGTTTGCTGCAGGGGGATACCTTCTCGAGACCTTGGACCCCAGGCCTCTTCTATGCCTTCCCTCCTCTGCCTTTGATCCACAAGGTGCTCCTCAAGATCAGGAGGGACAAGGCACAGGTGATCCTGGTAGCCCCAGATTGGCCTCACCAGTTCTTGTGTCCAGATCTCCTCAGCCTCAGCTCCAGGCTCCCGAGGCGGCTTCCAGCCCTCCTGGACCTGCTCTCCTTCAATCAGGGGAAGGTTCTCCACCCGGACCTTCAATCCCTGCACCTGACAGTCTGGTTCCTGAGCAGCTAGAGTTTCAGGTCTTGGGTCTTTCCAACAAGGTCCTCAGCATCGTTGAAGCATCCCGCAAGGAGTCAACTAGGAAATGCTGTGCCTTCAAATGGAAGAGATTCTCCATTTGGTGTCAGGGCAAGGGGTTGGACCCCTCTTCCTGTCTGGTGGCTAGCATTTTGGACTACATGTGGTCCCTCTCCCAGCATGGGCTTCAGTTGACGACCCTCAAGGTGCACCTCGCAGCCATCTCTGCTTACCAGGCGTGGGCCAGTAAGCAGTCAGTGGTGAAGGAGAAGGTGGTCTGGCATTTTTTTTAAGGGCCTAGATCACATATCCCCTCCGGTGTGTGAACCACCACCTCTGTGGGATTTACTGCTGGTATTGGCTAAGCTCATGGGCAAGCCATTCGAACCGATGCACAGGTGTGACATCTCTCACCTGTCGTGGAAGACCGCCTTCCTGGTGGCTGTCATATCAGCCAGAAGGCTTTCTGTTGAAGCTCCCTACCTGGTCTTTCACAGGGACAAGGTTGTCCTGCACCCCCACCCAAAAATTCTTCCGAAGGTGGTGTTGGAGTTTCACCTGAATCAGGTGTTGACTCTGCCAGTGTTCTACCCCAGTCACACATCAGAGGCCGAGTACAGACTCCATACCTTGGACCTGAGACGAGCGCTCACCTACTATAAAGAGCGTACGGTGGAAGTTTGGGGAGAGGTTCGCCAGCTATTTGTCACCTAAGCTGAAGCTGCACTCGGCAGACCTGCAGCAAAGCGGACAGTTGGCAGGTGGATCACTTCCTGCATTGATCTCTGCTATAGGCTGGCAGGTAAGGAGCCTCCCGTAGGGCTTAGGGCTCATTCCACCCATCATACTGCTGCGCCGGTGGCTGCTTCTAGGGACGTCCCTATCCAGGAGATCCGCAGGGCTGCTACCTGGAAGTCAGCACACACCTTCATTTGCCATTACCACATTGAACTTGAGTCATGCCGGAATGCTGGTTTTGGGCCTCAGTTCTCCAGTCCCTGTTCCCTAAGTAGGGGTTGTGCGCCTTGCCTCCCTCCTCCCAGAGGACTGCTAGGAGTCTGGCAGATAGTGTGGATTGAACAACATATCCATGCCCCTAGAAAAACAGGTTATTCACCTGTAACAGTAGTTCTGGGAGTGGTATATGTTGTTCATCCACATGGACCCACCTGATCTCCCCAGCTTCGATGGACACACCTGGCTTCCAGTGAGCTAGATCTGGCGTCATGGGGCCAAGCCGAGGGTTTTACCACCAAGGTGGGTGGGAGGAGCCAGCTTGAAGACCTTCCAGCACATCTTAAAGCGGCAAGGTACCAGCCAGATAGTGTGGATGAACAACATATACCACTCCTAGAACTACTATTACAGGTGAGTAACCTGTTTGTATATAGTTTTCCCCCCTTTTCTTCCAGGGTTACGTCTCCTTCCTTGGGTATATCTCTGTTAGTTGCTAACTGCAACCTTGCATCCTCTGTGTGTTTGACTCAGTTCCAACTCCACTTGATAGTAGCCGTATCAGGGGTCTCTTACTCAACGAGTAACAAATTGAGTCAATTTTGGAGCAGTTTGCCCCGGCTTGATTTCTCTTACTTTTCCTTTCTCTTGGCGAACAAAACTGAGGTAGATGAGGTAAATCCCAGTGCCGTCTTGCAGGAAGGGGACATCAGCTGACCTGTTTCTTTTACTAGCATTTTCTGTATACACGTTTTCTTCTCAGCCTTAACTACTGGAACATGTTTGCACGCCTACCTTAATCTCAGAGGGGTCTCTCCCTTGGCTACCCCCTATTTTTTTTGCGTTTGCCAGAGCCTGTATGCCTTCAGTCTTACTGTCCTTTTCTACCACTACCACCTAAAAGTCAGCCTGGCAGCTGACTGCTGGCAGTGGGTCCTGCATCTCTTGAGGCCATGGCTGATATAACCAGACTACTTGTTCTCTATGCCCACCTATAGGTGTACACCCTCCCCCTTACTCTCTACAGAGTTAGTAGTCGGGTTTTATATAGTTGTTTATTTTATCTTCCTGATTCCTCTTGCCTATCCCTTTGGGCTAGTTTTCCACAAGCCCCGGCTTGATTTCTCTTACTTTTCCTTTCTCTTGGCGAACAAAACTGAGGTAGATGAGGAAACCCACAACAGTTATTGGTAGGTGCATGGCACCATGCGGTGTCACACAAGCACCATAGCCAGTAGCTGTTGCTGCCCTCCTGGCCAAAAAGATTTGCTTCTGTTGGATCTTGGTGCCTCCAGCTTTTTTATTTTAACTCAGCTTTATTCAGTCCATTATCAACAGTACAATGATATTCATCAACAACACATTCTTTATGCTGTGATACACTAACAGGTTTTTTCCATTGTGTCGTGACCTGTGTGTTACTTTGCCCATCACCATTAGTTACCCTTACCATAGTCTGTTTTTGTGTTAATTGACAATTAAAACTGTCCATCTAGCCCTTATCTTCTTCCGATACTGTTTATTCTAACCCCAGGAATCACTCATTATGATTAAACTTAATGCAGTCAGCCTCCTGTGTTGAACTGCCCGGAGAGATGGCATTTTATGTAAATTGTGGAACTCTCAGTTGACTCATGCCACTTTCAAACTGCCACCCTAGCAACTGCTGCACTCTGAGTGCTTCAGATTCTTTACTCTGCCTGCCTAGTAAGGACATCCCGGAGAGCTCTCCTTGAACTGTCTCTGACTAAAGTTTATCTGTAGATAAGTACTCGTTTTCAGTTTAATTTTAAATTGCTGCCTTAGAAAAATTGTTTAGTATAGTAAATTAGTGTTTTAATAGTTTTTTATTTATATTCGCGGTTCCCTCACGGTTCCTTGGAACCGAGGGTTCCACGTCTATTTTAAAGGTTTCTTATCTCAATTTATTATTATTTAGAGTGATTTAGCAGTCGGTTCCGTGAACCACTTTAGTTTTGTCCAAATTTATTAATTTTCTCAGTTCCTTTTTTCTTCAGGAACCGAATAGCGCTCGGTTCCAGGAACCGCTAGCGGTAGTTATTTTAAAGTAATCTCCGGTTCAGAGTTACTTTAAATAATGGTGTTTTGAAGTAATCTTTTTTGCTTAGCTTAAATGTCAGAGGTCCATTTGGATAAACCTAAAAAACGCACAGGACCCACAGGTTTTAAATGTTGTGACTCTTGTGGGCAACTTATAGCAAAAGCAGACAGACATTCTCTCTGTATTTCTTGTTTGGGTATAAGTCACATATTTGCCAATTGTGATATTTGTAAGACTTTTACCCAAAGATATTAAAGAAAAGGTCTAAAATTTTGGAAGAGATGGCTTCTGCTTCTGGGGATAATTCTGCTTCTTCCTCCTCCCACAAAAAGGATGGAGGTAAAGCCAAGGATCCTGACAGGAGTTCAGATAAATCTGAACAAGGTAAAACAAAAAGGGATGTGGAAACAGACACTGAACCTGTTCCATTAAAGAAAAAGTGTAAAGAAAAATATGTCACCGCACCTCCGGCCGAGAAGGCTAAGGAGCTCCCAGCAGGCAAGCATGTTATGCCCTCGGCTGAGGACATTGCTTAGGCATTACAAGTATTACAAGCCCTACAGGGTGCAATCCCGGTTCCTACACTGACTGCCCTGGTTCCTCCTACAGCCCCAACAAGGCAAGAAGTGCTGGAAGTGTTTGGGGAGGAGGAGGAGGAGGATGACTTTGAAGGGGAACCTATAGATCCAGAGGTTTCTCCTGATCAAGAGTTTGGATCTCTTCCCAGGGGTCCTGAGGGATATTCCTCCCACTATGCTTTTGTTAAGAACATGGTGGAAACCCTGAACCTTCCTCTTCAGGAAACAGAGGAGGATATGGAGGGGGCAGACTTTCTAGAAATTGTGTGGTTAACCCCCATGAAACGTTTACTTCTGCCAATGCATAAATCTTTAAAAAAGGCTGCAGTGCAGATTTTTAAAACTCCAACCTCTATTCTTGGTGTGGGAAGAAAGCTGACAAGAAATACCAGCTGGACAAAACTACAGCTGATTTTCTATTTACACATCCTGATCCTGAGGGAGTAGTCCAAGATGCTGCCTGTGACAAGGCCAGGATCCCATTGGCTACCCATCCACCAGACAAAGATTCAAGAAAAATGGATGCTATGGGAAAGAAAGGGTACATGGCTGCCTCTTCATTAGTTCGGCAGGCCAATTACATGGCATATTCAGTGCAGTACCAAAAAGCTCTATGGAACACTGTTCTAGCTTTGGCTGATAGGGTCCCAGATAAAGTGGCTGTAGACTTACAAGATACAGCAAGGGCTGCACTTGATGCTACCAGGTACTGATTTCATATGGCAGTGGATGCCAATGATACTGCATCCAGGTTAATGGCTTTGTCAGTTTCACTCAGAAGGTTTGCATGGCTTAGAGCCACCAACCTAACCTTAGACACCCAGGCCAAAGCAATGGATTTCGCCCTGGAGAACAACTCCTTGTTTGTGGATAAAACTGAGGCATACATGAAAAAGGTGGAGGAATATAAATCCACCTATCGGAGCAATTCCAAGGATAGGCCCCTCACCTCTTATAGATCCCAGAGTCGGGGAGGTAGGGACAGGGTTTTTTATCCCAGACCTTTCTTTCAGGTACAAGCCTCCCAGCCTCAGCAGCAGGCTAGATGTTCTTTTAGAGGAAGGGGCAGGAGAGCCATGAGAAGAGCAGCTCCTGCACCACAGGTTCAGGCACAGCCTGCACAGAATCCCTGACGGGCTAGTGCAGGTCGCATCCCCTATTACAGATCCACCGTTAGGTGGCAGACTGGCCCATTACCTTCACATTTGCAGTCCATCACCACAGACAAGTGGGTGCTGGAGGTAGTGAGCCAGGGATTAGCACTCAGTTTCAAATCATTCCCAAAGCTGAGAACAAGAACCTTTGCTCTGGCAAAAGCTGCACACAGGATTTTGTTGGAAGCAGAGGTAAACATCTGCTAGCAATCAAGCAGTAGAGGTAGTGCCTCTAATAAGCGGGAAAAGGTTTTATTGCAGATACTTCTCATAAGGAAGAAAACGGGATTAGCGGCCAATTTTGGATCTAAGACTTCTGAACAAGCACATTTTGAAACCAAAGTTCAAAATGGTCACTCTTGCCATAATCATTCCTTCCTTGCAAAAGGGAGACTGGCTAGCCTCCCTAGATCTAAGGGATGCTTATTTCCATATTTCCATCAGACCGTCTTACAGAAAATTCTTGAGATTCAGACTGGCTTCAGGCCATTATCAGTTTGCAACTCTCCCCTTTGGGCTAACTTCGGTACCAAGGGTTTTTTTACAAAGTGCCTATCAGTGGTGGTAGAGTTTTTGAGAAAACAAGGTGTAACAGTCTTCCCCTACCTGGACGACTGGTTAATAGAAGGACAGTCTCTGCAGCATGCAGTACAGTCACTGGCACTCACAAAATCCACACTAGAGTCCCTGGGATTTCTGATAAACGAAGAAAAATCTCAACAGGTACCACTTCAGGTGCTGGAGTTTATTGGAGCAGAACTAAATACCAGACAGGGCAGAGCCCTTCTGCCACAGGACAGGGCAATGAGCATTCTGCAGATTGCAAAATCCTTTGTCCCTGGGAGACCCAGAGCAGCCAGAGAATTTCTCAGGTTACTAGGCCACATGACATCTGCCATGGCAGTGGTAATGGGCTCCAGATTTCAAATGAAAGATATTCAGTTCCATCTCAGACAGTATTGGTCTCAAAGGACGGATCCTATGTCCAAACTGGTTTCAGTCACAGAAAGTTTAGTCCAGGCCTTACAATGGTGGCTGGACGAGCACAACCTCAGGGTGGGTGTGCCTTTTATAAGGGAACAACCTTCAGTAATCCTCACAACAGATGCCTCTCTTCTAGGCTGGGGGGCACACATGTTAGAGCACACAGTAAGTGGCACATGGTCCCCCCAGGAGTCTCTGTTGCACATAAATCTCTTGGAGCTCAGGGCCGTTTACCTGTCTTTGAAAAACACTTGCTCCTTACTTGCAAAACAGGGTGGTGCAAGTCAGAACAGACAACACCACAACCATGCATTACATCAATAAGCAAGGAGGTACCAGGTCACATCTACTGTGCACAGAAGCAATGAGACTATGGTCCCTAGTATACTCCATGGGAGTATCCCTGTCAGCCATACATCTTCCAGGGAAGGACAATGTGCTGGCAGACTCTTTAAGCAGGGTAAGTCAGGACCACCACAAGTGGTGCTTGAATACTCAGGTACTCAGTAAAATTTTCAGAAAATGGGGCACTCCAGAGGTGGATCTTTTCGCGTCCCCAGAAAACCACCAGCTTCCAATGTACTGTTGTAGGCCTCCTCCAAGGGGCACAATCCCCCTGGATGCCTTGGCCCTGTATTGGACAGGGAAATTTCAAACAACATGAAGTCTTGCTGTATTCTGACAATTACTGTGATTTTCCAACCTTTGAACTGCCCTGGAGAAGTAAGAGTTAACTTTCCATGCAGGGCATGGAACACTGAGCTCAAGCTCGGTTGAAGTCACTGTCTGGAGTGTTTTGAACTTGAACCGTCAGATTCTTTACTCCGCCTCACTGAATGGTCGCTCTGGAGATTTCTCCTTCAGCTCGGTTCGAAAGTCGGTTAAAGTTTTCAGTTTTCGTCAGTTTTAAACCGAAAATAGTATCCGCATAGTCAGTTCAGTCTCTGTCTGTGGTGCCGTGAGTACTAGATAGGAAATGTTTGGTTTTTCTGTGTGGAACTTGTAAAAGTACGGTCGGTTCAGCTGAACCAGCCATTTGATTGTGAATTTTGTTGGTATACTTAGTGTGTGGTTACCGGTTCTTATCGGTTCTAAAAAAAAAACGTGTTTTTTACCGTTTTTTTCCAATACCTGTGACACGGTTAGGAACCGATAAGAGCCTGGCAGTTGCTGAAAAAAGGGTAAGTTTGATTAGGTTGGCCATGTCTGAAAAATTCAAGAAAAACAACGGGCTCACTGGGTTTCAACACTGCGTTGAGTGTGGGGAGGTCTTTGTTAAGTCCGATCCCCACACCACCTGTGTTTATTGTCTGGGGTTTGACCACCTCGATTCAGACTGCCAAGTATATAAAAACTTTCCCAAATCTACGCTTGAGAAGAGATTAGGTAGACTGGGGGGAAAGGAGGCCGAGAAGTCCGCTGACCCGGATGGCCAGCCCGGTTCGGTTTCAACCGAACAAGAAGGAATGCCCACTGACTAGGGCGATACTTCTTCAGACAAAAGGAGAGTCGATCCCGAGGGGTCAGTTCCGACTAAAAGAAAGCGCAAAGAAAAATCATCCGGTTAGGATCCAGAAGTCCATGTTCTGACTGCCGAAGAAATAGCCAAAGCATTTCGGATTGTGGAATAGCTTCCGGTTCCGACCGATCCGGCACCTTTTGGCAGGGGCTTGGTTCAGTCGGTTCCTCTGGTTCACGATTATACTTTGGAAGAATTTTATGAACCAGAGTTTGAAGATGATGGTGGTGGTGAAAGTCTAGATGTGCCTGTGGAACCGGACATCTCCCCAGACAGACCTTCGGGTGTATTCCCTCCTAGGCTTTCTGAGTCCCCTTCTCACTTTATGTTTTACAGAAAGGTGGCTGAAACCCTCCAGCTTCCTATGGAGGAGGCTGTGGAAGATCAAAAGGAGCCTGATTATGTAGAGATGATAGACATCCCAGAGTTCAGGAGACTGTGTTTTCCCCTCCATAAATCTTCGGGCAAAAGGAGAGACGATTTCAAGGGATCGGTTCTGACAAAAAGAAAGTGCAAAGATAAACCGACCAGTTCGGATCCAGAGGTTCATATTCCAACCGGCCGAAGAGATAGCCAGGCGATTCAGATTGTGGAATTCCGCCTCCCATCGGGTTCCACCAATCCGGCTCCTTCTGGCAGGGGTTCGGTTTGGTTGGTTTCCCCGGTTCAGGAGTATACCCTTGAAGATTTTTATGGACCAGAATTTGAAGAGGAAGGGGAATTTGAGGATTATGATATAAGTGAAGGTCTGGATGTGCCTGTGGAACCAGACATCTCCCCAGACCGACCCTCCAGCTTCCTATGGAGGAGGCTGTGGAAGATCAAGAGGAGCCTGATTATGTAGAGATGATGGACATCCCAGAGTTCAGGAGACTGTCTGTTCCCCTCCATAAATCTTTTGAGAAACAGACACTGACAGTCTTAAAGTCTCCTAACACTATACCTCCTGTAGATAGTAGAATGGACAAGAGGTATACACTTTCAGGCTCAGACACGAAGTTCTTATATCAACAATGCAGCCATGTTGGGGTAGTGCAGGCTGCTGCCTGTGACAAGGCAAATATTTCCTTGGCTTCACACCCCCCGACAAGGACTCCAGGAAGATTGATGCCATGGCAAAGAAGCAGTACATGGCATCTTCTTTGGGACTCAGGCAGGCGGGATTACATGGCCTCATACAGCCAGGTACCAGAAGTCCAGGTGGGACACTGTACTGGCACTGGCTATACAGGCCTCCCCCGAGCTAGCCAAGGAGCTGAAGGTGGTGGCTGCAGATGGGATTGAGGCATCTAAGGTTCAGTTTCATGCTGCTGTGGACTCCAGTGATGTGTCATCAAGAGTCATGGCTACATCTGTGGCTCTTCGGAGGATGGCTTGGCTCAGATGTACTAGCCTCTCACAGGATATCCCGGGTAAGGCCATGGACTTCCCTGTGGTGGGTAATTCTCTGTTTGGGGAGCAGACAGAGAATTACTTGAAGAAAATGGATGAGTACAGGACCACTTACAGGAGTTCTCTGGTCAAGAAGAGGCAGGCAACTCCTCAAAGGCAGCAGTCTAGGGGCAGGGGCAGGCCTTTTTACCAAGCACAGGCCTCCTCTTCTTTTTGTCAGAGGGGGTTCTTCAGAGGGAGAGGCTGAAGGAGGATGAGCAGGGCTGCATCCACTCCTTAGCCTAAAGCCCCTGCCAAGCAGACACCCTGATGGGCCTGCCCGGGTCGACTCTCCTGTTCCAGTAGTGGGCAGGCTGGCTTACTTTGTCCAGGACTGGATGTCTATTACATCAGACAAGTGGGTCCTGGAAGTAGTAAGCCAGGGACTGGTTCTCAGCTTCAAAAATTTCCAAAGATGAGAGACAGATCTTTTCCACCTGTAAATCTCTCGGAAACTGTTGCCCTAGAGGCAGAGGTTTCTTCTCTGCTAGCTTTAAGAGCTATAGAGAGAGTACCTACCCTACACTGGCGCAAAGGACTGTACTCCAGGTACTTCCTGACCCCCAAAAAGACAGGGGAGTGGCGACTCATCCTAGACCTAAGATATCTAAACACACATCTTTTAAAACCAAAGTTCAAGATGGTAACTCTGGGAATAATCCTTCTCTGTCTATGGCCAGGGGACTGGCTAGCCTCCCTGGACCTCAAAGATGCCTACTTTCACATTCCCATCAGGTGCTCCCACAGAAAGTACCTCAGGTTCGAGCTGCCTCAGGCCATTATCAGTTCAGAGCAATGCCCTTTGGCCTAACCTCAGCCCCAAGGGTTTTCACAAAATGCCTGGCAGTAGTAGTTGCCTTTCTAAGTAGGCAAATGATTTCGATTTTTCCATATCTGGACGATTGGCTAATAGTAGGTCGGTCTGGAGTGGGCCACTCTCCAGACCAAGTCAAGTCTCACCTGCAAGTGACCCAGCAAGTGCTCACTTCTCTAGGATTTCTTCTCAACCTTCCCAAGTCAGTTCTTGAACCAGTCCAGCTTCTTACCTTTATAGGGGCAGAACCGGACATACTCAGAGCAAGAGCCTTTCTTCCTCTAGAAAGGGTAAGGGATCTTATGGAACTAGCTTCTTCCTTCAACCTTCAGGTATCTCGACCAGCAAGGCATTTCCTCCAGCTCTTGGGCCACATGGCAGCTTCAACAGCAGTGGTCCACGGGGCAAGATTCCAGATGAGGGATATTCAGTTCCACCTGAGAGCTTTCTGGTCTCAGAGAAAGGACTCCCTTACCAAACTGATTCCAGTGACTCTGACCTTGATCCAAGCCATCCAGTGGTGGCAGGATCGGGACAATTTAACGCAAGGTGTTCCTTTTGTTGCTCAGCCTTGTTCAGTGGTCCTTACCACGGATGCTTCTCTCCTGGGCTGGGGAGCCCACCTGGGGTCCCTTACTGCCCAGGGCCTGTGGTCCCCCCAAGAATCCCTTCACCACATCCATCTTCTAGAGCTCAGGGCAGTTTTTCTGGCTCTAAAAGCGTTCTCACAGTCAGTTCAGAACAAGGTGGTTCAAGTTAGAACAGACAACACCGCCACCATGTGGTACATCAACAAGCATGGAGGCACTCGGTCCACGGCCTTGTGCACAGAAGCCATGAAGTTGTGGTCCCTGGCTTATTCCCTGCAAACCTCTCTTGCTGCAGATGCACTAAGCAGGATTTCTCAGGGCCATCATGAATGGTCCCTGGACCCCCAGGTTTTGAAAGTGATCTTTTTAAGGTGGGGCACTCCAGAGATAGATCTCTTTGCAGCCCCAGACAATCACCAACTCCCTCTCTTTTGTTGCAGACCTCCAGTCCGGGGCTCACTCCCTCTGGACACCCTGATCCTCAATTGGGAGGGGAAGTTTCTGTATGCCTTTCCCCCCTCCCTCTCCTGTTCAAAGTTTTGGTAAAATAGGGTCTCAACCATGCAGGGTGATTCTGATTGCTCCAGATTGGGCCAGACAGCCCTGGTGCCCCTGTTACTGTCCCTAGCAGTCCATCTTCCCCTGTCTCTTCCCAGGAATTACAACCTGTTAACATCCTCTCAGGGAAGGATTTGGTACCCCAATCTTCAGTCTCTCAATCTCAAAGCATGGCTCTTGAAGAGTTAGAGTTTGCAGATCTGCATCTTTCCCAAGGGGTTCTGGATATCCTCAAGGCTTCTCGAAAGCCTTCCACCAGAAAGACTTACAACTCCAAATGGAAAAGATTCAGCATTTGGTGTTCTAAGAAGCATATTTCTCCAGGCACTGCTGAATTGCCTACGGTTCTGGATTATATGGTCCATCTTAATGGCCTAGGCCTCAGACCAGCTACTCTCAAGGTACACTTGTCAGCTGTTTCCTGTGCGTTTTTGTCTGTGGGAAGCCTTCCTCACTATCTTCCCATCCTGTGTTCTGTAAATTTTTTAAAGGATTGCTTCACACCAATCCCCCTTTTAGAGACCCTTCCCCTGCCTGGGATTTGAATGTTTGCATTGCTCAACTTATGCAACCCTCTTTGAGCCTATGTCTTCAGCAGAGCTTAAGTACTTGACTTGGAAAACTGTGTTCCTGGTAGCCATTACCTCTGCCAGGTGTATCAGTGAATTGCAAGCCCTGTCAGTGGAACCTGATTGTATCTCCTTTCACAGGGATAAAGTGGTCCTTAGAATCAATAGAAGGTTCTTGCCCAAAGTGGTTTCAGACTTCCATTTAAACCAGTCTATGTCTCTCCCTGTTTTCTTCATTGATCATTCTTCCTCAGGAGCGAGGAGGCAACACAGTTTCAAACAACATGAAGTCTTGCTATATTATGACAATTGCAGTTTGTCCCACCATTAGAACTGCTCCGGAGGTGAAAGAGTTAACTTCCATGCCAGGCATGGAACTTAGAGCACGAGCTCGGTTAGAAAAGCTCTGTCTGGAACATTTCAAACTGAAACTGTCAGATTCTTTACTCCACCTCACTGAACAGTCGCTCCGGAGATTCCTTCTACTGCTCGGTTCACTTCTCGGTTTAAAAGAGTTTTTCTCAGTTAAATTCAACCGCGATTATTATTATTTTAACCGCAAACCGATCGGTTCAAGCTCTGTCTGTGGTATTGTAAGTAATAGACAGGTTTATTTCTGTGTGAACTTAGAATGTTTATCGGTTCGGTTTGAACCGATCAGGTTGTTTAAAACTTTATTCTGAAGCATTTAAAGCTTTTTAGAGTGTGTTCTGTTCTTATCGGTTCTAAAAACGGATTTCATTACGTTTTTCCATTTATTCGTGACACGGTTGGAAACCGATAGTGTGTCTTGCCTGGCACTGCCGGAAAAAGGGCAAGTTTTTGGTTAGGCTTGGCATTATGTCTGAGAAACCCAAAGAAAAACCGGCCCACTGGTTTCAGCACTGTAGTGTCTGTGGGGAAGCTTTGCCAAGGCTGACCTACACACCACATGTGTTTATTGTCTGGGGTTTGACCACCTCAATGCAGATCTAGTAGATTTGTAAGAATTTCCCTGCAGCTACCCTAGATAAGAGAGTTGGTAGGCTCAGGGAACTAGAGGCTGAAAGTCCGCTGACCTGATGGACAGCCCGTTCGGTGCCAACCGAACCGGAGGGAGTGCCTTCTGACCAGGCGTAGACTTCCTCAGGCAAACGTAAAGCTGACTCCAGAGGAGCCAGTTCCAGCAAAGAGAATCTAGAAAATCAGCAGGTGTGGAGTCAAAATTCCTTCTCCAACCGCTGCAGAGATAGCCAAAGCAATCCAAATTGTCCAGTCACTTTTCTCCGTTCGTTCGAACCGCCACTATCTGGCAAAAGGTCGGTTCGGCGGTTCACGGTTCAAGAATATGATAGAGGAGTTTTATGAACCAGAGGAGGGAGGATGATTATGAACAATGTAATGTGACTTTGAAAGTCTGGATGTGCCCATTGAACGGACATCTCCCAGACAGACCTTAGAGAATCTCCCCTAGGCTTTGAGTCCCTTCTCATTTTCTGTTTTATAAAAGTTGTTGAAACCCTCCAGCTTCCATTGGAGGAAGCTGTGGATGAGCAAGAGGAGCCTGACTTTGTAGAGATGATGGATATCCAGAGTCCAGGAGATTGTCTATTCCTTTACATAAACCATTTAGGAAACAAACAATAAAAATTTTAAAAGCTCCTAATTCTGTGCCTCCTGTGGACAAAAAGATGGACAGGAGGTACACTTTGTCAGGTCCTGATACAGAATTTTTCACAGCAATGCAGCCATGTTAGAGTAGTTCAGGCTGCAGCCTGTGATAAAGGCTAATTTTCCCTGGCTTCACATCCTCCTGACAAGGACTCAGGAAGATTGATGCCATGGCTAAAAACAATACATGGCAGCGTCCTTGGGACTCAGGCAAGCAAATTATATGGCTTATGTGGCAAGATACCAGAAATCTAGATGGGATACTGTCATGGCTTTAGCCAAACAGGCCCCTAGCCAGCTTGCTAAGGAGCTGGAGCAGGTGGCTGCTGATGGTATTGAGGCATCTAAGGTGCAATTCCATGCTGCAGTGGATTCTAATGATGTATCCTCAGAGTCATGGCTACATCTGTGGCTTTTCGTAGATTGGCTTGGCTCAGGTATACTAGTTTGTCACAGGATACCCAGGCTAAGGCTATGGATTTTCCTGGTGGGAAATTCTCTGTTTGGGTGCAGACAGAGAATTATATGAAGAAAATGGATGAATATAGAACCACTTATAGGAGTGCACAGCCAAGGAACGGCAAGCCACCTCAGAGGCAGCCCTCGGGGTAGAGGCAGGCCTTTTCACAGGCCTTTTTACCAAACCCAGGCCTCCTCTTCGGCTTATGCTCAGAGGGGGTTCTTCAGAGGGAGAGGCAGATGGGGTGCAAGCAGGCCTGCTCCCACCCCTCAGCCTAAAGCCCCTGCCAAACAGGCACCCTGATGGGATGCCCAGGGCCGGTTCTCCATTACCTATAGGGTGCAGGCTGGCTTACTTCCTCCAGGACTGGGAGTCTTTAACATCAGACAAGTGGGTCCTGGAAGTAGTAAGCCAGGGTCTGGTTCTCAGCTTCAAAAAATTTCCAAAATGAGAATCAGATCTTTTCCACCTGCAAACCTCTAGAGACTTTGCTTTGAAACAGAAGTCTCAACCCTCCTGGCTCTCAGAGCTGTAGAAAGGGTTTCTCCCTACACCAGGGCAAGGGTCTGTACTCCAGGTACTTCCTTACCCCAAAAAAGACAGGGGAATGGTGGCCCATCCTGGACCTAAGATATCTGAACAAGCACCTTTTAAAACCAAAATTCAAAATGGTGACTCTGGGAATGATTTAACCCTCCCTAAGGCCAGGGACTGGCTAGCTTCCCTGGACCTCAAGGATGCCTACTTCCATGTTCTCATCAGAAGCTCCCACCGAAAGTACCTCAGATTCAAACTGCCCTCAGGCCATTACCAGTTCAGAGCAATGCCCTTCGGCCTTACCTCTGCCCCAAGGGTATTCACAAAATCCCTGGCAGTAGCAGTTGCTCATTTAAGAAGGCAAAAGATTGCCATCTTTCCCTACCTAGACGACTGGCTCATTGTGGGTCAGTCTCCAGACCAGGTCAAATCACACCTGCAAGTTACCCAGCAGCTGCTTACCTCTCTGGGTTTTCTTCTTAATCTTCCAAAGTCAGTTCTGGAACCTGTCCAGGTACTCACCTTTATAGGTGCAGAATTGGACGCAAAGCAGGCCAGAGCCTTCCTTCCCCTAGAAAGGGTAAGGACCCTGGTGGCCCTGGCCTCCTCCTTCACTCTGCAGGTCTCTCGACCGGCAAGGCATTTCCTACAGCTCCTAGGACACATGGCTGCTTCCACAGCTGTAGTGCAAGGAGCAAAATTTCAGATGAGGGACATTCAGTTCCATTTGAGAGCCTTTTGGTCTCAAAGAAGAGATCCCCTATCCAAGTTGATCCCAGTGACTCGAACCCTGATCCAGGCCCTTCAGTGGTGGCAGGATCGGAGCAATCTGAGACAAGGGGTTCCCTTCATCCCTCTATCTCACTCCTTGACCCTTACTACAGATGCGTCCCTTTTGGGATGGGGAGCTCACATGGGCGACCTCTCCACCCAGGAATTGTGGTCCCCTCAGGAATCTCTGCTCCACATCAATCTGTTGGAATTCAGAGCTGTTTTTCTAGCACTTCAGGTTTTTTCTGCATCTGTTCAGAACAAAGTGGTACAGGTCAGAACAGACAACACCACTACAATGTGGTACATCAACAAACAAGGGGGCACTCGGTCTTCGGCCTTGTGCACCGAGGCAATGAAGCTGTGGTCTCTGGCTTATTCCCTGAACACTTCACTCATAGCAGTTCACCTCCCAGGCAAGGACAATGTCCTGGCAGATGCTCTCAGCAGGATTTCCCAGGGCCATCACGAATGGTCACTGGATCCCCGAGTACTGGGGATAGTTTTTGCCAGATGGGGCACCCCTCAGATAGATCTTTTTGCAGCCCCAGACAATCATCAACTTCCACTGTTTTGTTGCAGGCCCCCAGTGTTGGGCTCAGTCCCCCTGGATGCCTTTCTCCTCGATTGGGAAGGGAAGTTTCTCTATGCCTTTCCCCCTTCCCTCTCCTGTTCAAGGTGCTAGTCAAAATCAGATCTCAGCCCTGCAAGATGATTCTGATTGCTCCAGACTGGGCCAGGCAGCCCTGGTACCCACTCTTTCTGTCCTTAGCAGTCCGTCTTCCCCTGTGTCTCCCCAGGAACCACAATCTGTTAACCTGTGCCCAGGGGAGAGTTTGGTATCCGAATCTCAAATCCCTCACCTCAAGGCCTGGCTCTTGAGGAGTTAGAGTTTGCTGACCTACACCTTTCTCAAGGTGTTCTCGAAATCTTGAAAGCTTCTAGGAAGCCTTCCACTAGGGCTACTTATAACTCTAAATGGAAAAGGTTTTCCATATTGTGTTCTGGGAAGCATATTTCCCCGGAATCTGCTGATTTGCCCACTGTTTTGGACTATGTGGTCCATCTTAATTCTTTGGGACTGAGACCAGCTACCCTGAAAGTGCATTTGGCAGCTGTCTCTGCTTTTATTTCAGCAGGGAAGCCCTCTTCTCTTTCCGCTCACCCTGTATTTTCCAAGTTTTTCAAGGGATTGCTTCATACTAATCCACCATTCAGGGACCCTGCCCCTGCCTGGGATCTTAATGTTTGCATTGCTCAGCTGATGCAACCCCCTTTGAACCTCTGTCTTCGGCAGAGCTTAAGTACTTGACTTGGAAAACTGTGTTTCTAGTAGCCATCACTTCTGCCAGGCGCATAAGTGAGTTACAAGCTTTGTCAGTGGAGACTGACTTTATTTCCTTTCACAGGGATAAGGTAGTCCTCAGGACTAACAGGAAGTTTTTGCCTAAGGTGGTTTCAGATTTCCACCTTAATCAATCTATTTCTCTTCCAGTGTTCTTCACTGACCATTCCTCCTCTGGTGAGAGGAGGTTGCACAGCTTAGATGTTAAGAGGGCCCCAAGTTACTACATAGAGCGTACCAAGGGTCACAGGTTTGACTCCCTCCAACTATTTCTCACTTATGGTGAGGTTGGGAAAGGGAAACCTGCCACTAAGAGATCCATTGCCAGGTGGATTGTCTCTTGTATCCAATTTTGCTATCAAAAACTGGGTAAGGTTCCCCCTTCAGGCCTGAGGGCTCACTCTACCAGAGGTACAGCTATGCCTCTAGCTGCTGCCAGAGACATCCCTGTCTTAGAGATATGTCAAGCAGCTACTTGGAAAACAGTACACTTTCACCAAGCATTACTCCCTGGATATCCAGGCCAGGAGGATGCTCAGTTGTACAGCCGTGCTTCAGAGCCTATTCCTAAGTAGATTCTGTCCCTCCTCCATGGAGGTACTGCTGTGAAGTTGCAGTTGTCATAATATAGCAAGACTTCATGTTGTTTGAAGAAAATTACTCACTTTAGTAATGTTGTTTCTTCTAATGGAGTCTTGCTATATTATGACCTCCCCACCAGCCTGCCCCTCTCAGAACTTCTACTTTGGGTATGGGGTGGGCAGTCCAGTGTTGGCACTTGTTGATGCCCATTTTATGTTTTCCACCCCTTCTTTTTTGGGGTGTTTGGGTGTTGTGTTTTATTTTATCTTATCTTATTTTCTGGTCCCCTGACTTGAGTCTTAGCGTTGGGTCCAGGAAAATGTGTTAATATTTAAGTAGCCAGTTGGCTAGTGTAGGTTACAGCTTCCACACAGAACCTCAGTGAGTTTTGCTCGTAAAGATCTGACAGTTTCAGTTTGAAATATTCCAGACAGAGCTTTTCTAACCGAGCCCGTGCTCTAAGTTCCATGCCTGGCATGGAAGTTAACTCTTTCACCTCTGGAGCAGTTCTAATGGTGGGACAAACTGCAATTGTCATAATATAGCAAGACTCCATTAGAAGAAACAACATTACTAAGGTGAGTAATTTTTTCTTAGGTGTCAAAAGAGCCCTTATTTACTACATAGAGCGTACCAAGGGTCACAGGTTTGACTCCCTCCAGTTGTTCCTTACTTATGGAGAAGTGGGAGAGGACAAACCTGCCACCAAAAGATCTGTTGCCAGGTGGATTGTGTCTTGTATATGATTCTGCTATGAGAAGCTGGGAAAACCACCCTCAGGCCTGAGGGCTCATTCCACAGGAGGTACAGCTGCTTCCTTGGCTGCGGCCGGCCAGGGATATCCCTCTCTTAGAAATTTGTCAAGCAGCCACCAGGAAAACTGTCCATACCTTTACCAAGCATTACTCTCTGGATATCCAGGCTAGGAGAGATGCTCGGTTTGGCACAGCAGTACTTCAGAGCCTATTCCCAAAGTAGGTTCTGTCCCTCCTCCTTGGAGGTACTGCTTGGTAGTCTGCAATTGTCAGAATACAGCAAGACTTCAAGTTGTTTGAAGAAAAAATTACTCACCTTAGTAATTATATTTCTTCTATTGGAGTCTTGCTATATTCTGACCTCCCTCCCTGCCTCCCCTCTCAGAACCTGGTTTTGGGAAGTGGGTGGGCAGGTGCAGTGTTGCACCCCGGGGTGTTTTTTGCTTTCACCCTCCTCCCTTTTTGTTTGGGTGCTTATTTATCATTGTTATTTTTAGTACATTGGGTTTTGTTTTTGGGTTTCCTGACCCGAGTCTTCCTTGGGAATCCAAAACTTTTTTCAGCCAGTTGGCTAGTAGAATTTTCACAATTTCCACATAGGAGTTTTAGTTTAGTTGGGCTCATAAGAATCTGACAGTTTAAGTTCAAACACTCCAGATAGAGACTTCAACCGAGCTCAAGCTCAGTGTTCCATGCCCTGCATGGAAAATTAACTCTTAGTTCTCTGGGGCAGTTCAAAGGTTGGGAATCACTGCAATTGTCAGAATACAGCAAGATTCCATTAGAAGAAATATAATTACTAAGGTGAGTATTTTTTTCTTCTGTATGCATTCCGTCCTTTCCTATGATATTCAGGACCCTACTGAAATTTAGGTCCCAAACAGAAAAAATGATACTGGTGACTCTGGATTGGGCGAGACAGCACTGGTACTCTCTTCTGCTTTCTGTCAGTGGTTTCCCCAATCCATCTGCCCAGGAGGCACAACCTGTTAACCTCCTCTCAGGGCAGGATCCTGTACCCCAGTCTCAAATCACTGAGGCTCAAGGCATGGCTCTTGAGGACTTAGAGTTTGCTAAACTTAATCTATCAGAACAGGTGCTGACAGTGCTTAGGGATTCCGGGAAGCCTTCTACTAAGAAGACATATGTCTCTTAGTGGAAAAGATTTACAATATGGTGTACAGGTAAAGGCTTGAGCCCTTTCCAGGCTGATTTGGCTATTCTTCTAGATTACCTTACACATTTACATTCCTTAGGCCTGTGGCCTTCCACCCTCAAGGTTCACTTAGCTTCAGTATCTGCTTACCTGTCAGTTGGTAAGGAGAGTTCTATGGCTTCTCATCCGGTGTTTAGAAAATATTTTAAAGGCCTTAATCTTCTGCACCCTCCCCTAAGGGAACTGGTTCTGGCCTAGAATCTAAATATTTGCATTGCTAAACTCATGGATGCGCCATTCGAACCTGTGGCAACCGCAGATTTGAAGTATGTCACTTGGAAAACTGTTTTCCTGGTTGCCATTACTTCAGCCAGAAGGATCAGTGAATTACAAGCCCTGTGCACAGATGTGGACTACATCTCATTCCACAGGGACAAGGTGGTCCTTAGGACTAACAGAAGATTCCTTCCCAAGGTGGTATCGATTTTCACTTAAATCTCTCTGGTATCACTCTACCTGTCTTCTTTACAGACAACTCCAGTTCTCCAGAAAGGAGACTTCACTCCCTTGATGTCAAAAGGGCTCTCAGCCGCTACATTGACAGAACCAAATCTTCCAGGATAAGTCAGTCACAGCTCTTTCTCACATATGGTGAAGTTGGTAAGGGCAGAGCTGCAACAAAACGTACAATTGCTCGCTGGATAGTGGCATGTATACAGTTTTGTTATAGTAAGGTGGGTAAACGGGTACCTCTGTTCCTGAGAGCACACTCCACCAGGGGCACAGCTGCTTCACTGGCAGCTTCAAGAGAAATTCCGCTACTGGAAATCTGTAAAGCAGCTACAAGGAAAGCAGTACACACCTTCACAAAGCATTACAGCCTGGACTTGCAATCTAGAGGTAATGCTAGTTTTGGTACAGCAGTACTGCAGATCCTGTTTCCAGAATAGGTTCTCTGCCCATCCTCCAAAGGTACTGATTGGTAGTCTGCATTAAGTTTAATCATAATAAGTGATTCCTGGGGTTAGAAGAAAAAATTACTCACAATAGTAATCTTGTTTCTTCAAAGGGATCACTCATTACAATTAAAGACCCTCCCCTACTAGAACCTATAGAAGTTGCTCTGCATCCCTGCATTAGAGTTTTTTCTTTCTCCTATATAGGTTAAGATGGAGACTCACTTTGTTTAGCCAGTTGGTGTCCATGTGGTCTCAGTTCTTAGGTTTGTTGGTTAAGGATGTTTTGACCTGAAAGGGCAAAAAATATTATTTTTAAGGTTTAATTTTTAGCTAGTTGGTCTTTTACCCAGTTAGGCTCCGTAAGAATCTGAAGCACTCAGAGTGCAGCAGTTGCTAGGGCAGCAGTTTGAAAGTGGCATGAGCCAACTGAGAGCTCCATAATTTACATAAAATTCCATCTCTCCAGGCAGTTCAACACAGGAGGCTGACTGCATTAAGTTTAATCATAATGAGTGATCCCTTTGAAGAAACAAGATTACTATGGTGAGTAATTTTTTTCTTCTATGTCTCCAGAAGTTGCAAAACTATATTAGCTTTGACCCAAAAGTATCATTCTATGGAGATTATAGCATGGACATCGCAGAACAACCAATCGCAACAGCAGGCTGGCACCTTACCACCGTTGTAAAATCTAGCATTACCAATGGAAAAGGTGCCAGCCAGCTGTATATTTAAAAAAATAAATAAATAATGTGACCTGGAAATCACAGAACTGCAACCGCCATCATCTTTCCCTTCTAAGCGGAGACCATAAAACAACAGCTCGGTGCATTGCAAAAATTCAAAACAAACTGTCTGTATGCCTGAAAAACTAACCATAAACAGACTTATTTATTTATTTAGTTAAGCATCAGTTTAGAAACCTTTGAGCCAGAGGCTCATTTACAAAGGTACCTAGTCACAAAGAGGACATCAGAACAATAGTACAAGGGACACAGTACTTACAAACAAAAAAGTTACAGTTCAATTACAATTTTGTTACAATAGAATACAATCTCCAACGAAGCAAAAGATAACAAAAGGTGCAAAACTTATGGTCGGGGGAGAGCTGGTGGGGGTAGAAGGGAGGGAGATAGGGAGGAGGAATTAGGAAAGGAAGTGGGGGAGCTCAGTGAGCATTGTCAAACAGAGTGTATATATATATATTTTTTTTTACACTAGGCTAGCGGCAGTTGCATTTGCGAGAGCTAAGCAGGAAGTTTCTGAGCCTGGGCTTAAAGCAAGCTAAGGTTAGTGAGTTTGAGACACTGGCAGGGAGGGAGTTATACCGGTGGGGCGCACGGTAGGGGAATGCCCTCTGACCTTGAGAGGTCCTGGCTCTCGGAATAACTAGGGTAGCTCTTGACGAGCTGCGCGTGATCAGGGTCGGTGCAGTACGGCGAATGGAGTTGGATAGGCCTATGGGGGATAGGCCACGCAGGGCTTTAAAGGTGAGCTGGCATGTCTTATACATGAGTCGCTCTTCCAGGTTGAGTAGGGTAGCCAGGGTGTACAGCTCACATGTGTGAGTGAGTCTGGGAGCACCAGTGATAAGTCTGCAGGCCTTATTAACTGTGAGGCGAACCTTGTTGAGGGCAGTCTGATCTGCTGAGCCATAGACCGGAAGGCCATAGTCCATGAGAGACATGACAGAGGAGGTGACAGCCAGGCGGAGGGCATCAGGAGGGAGGCATTTCTTGTGCCGGTAAAGAATGCCTAGCCGTGAGTTGGCGACAGAATTTAGGGCAGATATATGTCCATGGAATGAAAATGCAGGGTCAAAGGTTATACCAAGATATTTATAGGACTGCACCTGGTCAATGACGAGATTGGTGTGGAGTGGACAGCTAAGGGAAACTTGCTGTACTTATTTTGGGGGGGAGAAGAGCATCGCTTTTGTTTTCTTAAGGTTGATAACAAGTCGGTGCTCAGTGAACCAGGTAGCTGCAGAGTCAAAGACTAGTTGGAGGGAGTTCTGTAGCAGCATGGGGTCATTGTGGGAGGCAACGAGAACAGCATCATCAGCATAGAGAAGCATCTACCTGCACAACTGCTGGGTAGGGAGTTAAGAAAGAGTGAGAATAGTAGGGTCCAAGAATTGAGCCCCTGCACCCCAGAGCGAATGGGGCATGTTTCAGAGACAGTACCGTTGGACTTTCACACATTGGGAGCGGGTGGAGAGATAGCTGGTGCACCAGGAACAGGTCCTGAGGCAAAGCCTATTAGGTCGAGGGTGGAGAGCAAAGAGGATGCTAAACGGTATCGCATGCTTTAGACAGGTCAATGAATATAGCACCAGCCAGGGCACCAGAGTCCAAGGAGGCATGGAGAAGTTGGAAAATTCCAGGAGTGCTGTATTGGTACTATGACCTGCTCTGAACCCGTGTTGTTCAGGGCAGAGAACATTGTACTTACAGAGGTAGTCAGAGACTTGGGATGCCAAATTTCTCTAACGCCTAGAGAGGGGGGAGAGGATTGAGATGAGTGTTACCCGGAAGAGTCCTGTCACCACTTTTATGGACAGGGGTAACTGTGGCAATCTTCCAGGCAGAGGGGAATTGTCCGAGACAGAGTGATTTGTTGAAAATGCACGTAATAGGTGAGAGGACCTGATCCAGGACCTGACGTAAAAGGCAGGGATCAAGTGAGTCATTACCGATGGTGTTACCTTTTAGGGCTTTTAGCAAGTAAGGCCTAGCTTCTTGCATGGTGACACGACGCAGGTGGAAAGAGGGGCGGGCAATGGGTGGTGGTACAGATGGAGGAGGTGGACTGAAAAAGTTACCAGGAAGTACTGAGCTAGGTCGGTAAAGGAGTTATTGAGGTGGGTGGCAATGAGGCAGGGTCAGAGGAGGCGTACCATTGATGTTGAGAAGAGAAGGAGAGGGGGACTGGGAGTGACCATTCAGTTGCTTGATGTTGTCCCAGAAGCACCTGGGGTTCCCCCAGGAGGAGGTAAGAGAGGCTTGGTAGTATTCCGCCTTTGCTTTGCGGATGGCCCAGGTGCACTGGTTGCGGGCGGCAGCATAGGACTGCCTGTCAGCTGAACGGCCAGTAGCAACAGCAAGGTGCCAAAGATTGTCGCGTTGCTTAAGTTGCCACAGTAGGGCAGGGGTGATCCAAGGGGCATGTTTCACTTTGGACCTCCTAGCAGTTATGGGAGCAAAGATATCACAGGCAAAGTTGAAAGTGCTTATTTAACTCTCCCCTGCACCCGGGTCACCTCTAAATAATTTTCTGTCTCTACTCATCTCGGCTCCATTCTGTTGGCAGTACAGTACCACTCGCACCTGGAAGTTCTATGATGGCAACACATAAGGGGAACTATTTGTTTTTCACGGTGTAAGAAATACAGTAAAATGAAATGTAAATTAAGTAAGCAATAATACCAGACAGGGTGGGCATTATTGGGAAATACCAGATCGCCCAGGGGCGTAATGAGGCCCGACACCGCAGGCGGAGGGCCTTGTAGTCCCTGGAAGGTCCAGTATTTCCCATTAGAAAATGGAAAAGAACATTGTACTGATCTGATTGGCTGGCAGGCTCCCAGAGCTGGGCAATTATTTTTCAATAGATGCCCTCCGAAAAACAGGTGCCAGATACTGCCAGTTTCACTTTTAAAAATGTTTAGCCGCCATATTTTTTCCCTCGCTAAGCAAGAGACCGAGCGGGAGGGCCCAACCCTTGAGCAGTCAAACCACCACTCCCCACGCAAAGAAATGTAAAGTAGCAACAACAAAAATAACAACGGAACAACAAAGCAACCACCTTCTTCTCCCCAGCCAGAAACTGCACCCGACGAGATATTTAAAAGCTCCCATCCACTTCCGATCCTGTGCTCACAAACGCCTGACCGGCTGCCCGACTCCATCTAACAGGCGCTATTCACATAAGTCCTGCTCCTGCTCTGCTCACTGCACTTCGACTGTAACAGAAAAAGTTACCTACCAACCTAAAAGGCTGCCATGTCACTTGCCACAGTCTTGCGATTTTTATTTTTTTCAAAGCGGCGCGATTCTTGCACTCTCTTGCGTTACTGTCATGTCGGACCATACAACTACAAGTCCCATAAAACTGTGCGGCACAAATCCACATCAGCCACGCAAGCTCCACCAATCAGCAACGCCCTCTGTTGGACACTGCGGCACAACACAGGAACTACTTCACAAAAAAAAAAAACTAGTTTTAATTCTTAATTATCTTCCTAATTATTATTTTTTATTAAAAAATACTACATATGAGCCATTTCTAAAGCGCAATAATACCCTCAGGGTGGGCATTATTGGAAATACGGACCTTCCAGGGGCTATAGGGCCTCGCCTGCGGCGTCCGGGCTCCTGCCGCCCTGGGCGTCGGTATTTCTAATAATACCCACCTGTTAACAGGCATTGTTATCCATCATGCCCACCCTGGAGGGTATTATTGCACTTAGAAAATGGCCCATCGGTAAAATAGTTTTATAAAATAGAAAAAAAAGTTTGTTTTGAAGTAGTCTGATTAATGTTTAAAAAAACTTTGAAATACAATTTTTTGTAAAATAGTTCCTGTAGTGCTGCTTGTCTACCTGCAGAGGGCAATGTGGTTTACAACATTTTGTGTGTATGAGCTATGTGGCTGCCGTGTGGGTTTATGGGATTTGTAGTCCTGTGTGAAAAGAGCCAGTGAGGATTCAGCCATCTGGAGTGTTCGCCGTAACAAGATGGGCGCAGTTTATGAAAAAAAAAAAAAATTAAAAATGAGAAACAGCCAGTCAAGTAGCCTGAAGATGCAGGAGGAGGAGGAGGTATGTGGAAACTGGACAGTATGCTTGTTGTGAAGTCGGGGTGAGGAGCGGAGGTGGGATTTGTTGTATTTGGCTCCCGATATGTGCAGCTTGTTTGATGGGTCAGTCACTACTGCATCGGCCGGCTTTTTAGGAGCGGGAGACAAATGTTAGTGCATGCAACATGTTACCACTAATGAGTTGAGAAAAAAAAAACTTTAACACTGTTTGAAGTCTGGAATACGTGGCAGATGAGTGTCTGTCAGGCTGGTGTTGTTTTTTTGTGTGTTTGGGTTGGGGGGGACTGTCGATCGCTAAGCGAGGGGGAGAAAATGGCGGCTGGCAAGACTGAGAATTTCGGGGTGCCCAATCATATGCTAAGTAATGGGGCACCCCAGATTGGCACTTGTTTTTTGCTGGGCATCTATTTAAAAATAAATGCCCAGCTTGGAGGTGGTATTAGCCAATCAGCTTTGAGAAATCATTCTTGCCATTTTCTAAAAAGAAAACATAACACACCAACTTCTGTTGTTTTCTAAATAAAACAAAAACAAGGTATAATCACAATAAGCCACTCGAGTGTGTGGGTTATGGAATTACCATGGCTGGCGGTTGCCCACTGGCTGGTCCTCGTGGGCAAACCACCCCAGCCGTGGTAAATCCCCTCATAACCCACACCTTCTCATGGCTTATTGCTTAAAGATACTATAAAAGATCACCAGTTATGGTAAGTAAGTCACTTTCTTTTCACACCTGGCCCTGGTTTGGTTTTTCAGGGACCTGGTTGCCCCCAGCAAGATGTTTGTTAACCAAAGCCTTCCTTTGTCTTAATTAACTGCTGTCAGTTATGATCTTTCCAAGCTGGCCATTTTAAGTTACCCCTCGAAGGTTTGGGAGAGATTTTAAGCTCCTGAATATGTGTTCTAAACAAACGCAGAAAAAAGAATACATATCAAATGTACTGAGGAGTGCTCAGAGGAAAAGGACTCCCCATAAAAAAGGCAGAGAAGTCATCCTCTCCCACTAGCCTTAAAAGATGAAAAGAGAAAAACTTTAGAGCCTAAAAAAGGTAAAGTTAGATGAGCCCATCGTCCAGCCTGCTGGCGATGCTCAGACACCCTCTGAGGAGGAATTTAAACGTGGCAGTTCTTCAAGACCATTAAGGAACAGGCCTCCAAACTAGGGTCACAGAGGAGGAATACTGTTTTAAAGAGGAGGAACCCATCACCCCTGAGGTCACAAGATTTTTACCAACATCCTGATCCTGAAGGTTAACCTTTTCCACAGCACCCCCTGATAAAAAGGCCAGAAAAATGTAATCACTTGTAAAGAAATCCTACTTGTCTGCTACCGTCATCATGAAGGAAGCAGCATTTCTGAGTTACTGTACACATCGTGTTACCAGGAAGCTGTGTTACCCTTTTGGGACAACCTGCCTTCTCATGACTGGTCATAGTTGCTGCAGTTTCCTAAAACAGGGTTGGATGCAGCCTAGAATGAACAACAAATGACTGTGGACATAAGTAATACAGAAACCAGTGCCCTGGTAAACATAGTATCCACTAGAAGGTACGCTTGGCTCAGAACCACAGGCTTATATTTGGACCTACAGAATAAAGCTGTTGACTTTCCCTTTTGAAAGTTCATTTCTTTTTGCAGACCAGACATAAGGTTGTTAAAAATAAAACTACTTTAAAAAAAAAAAAAACTTGTAGAGAAAGAAAACTCCAGAGGTACTACAGGCCATATTGCAGGGGAGGCATGGAAAGGGGTACAACTACAACAGGCAGTACTATCACCAGTTATATATGCACCCAGAGTTTCAAACAGATGCAGGGGTGGGAGGGGCAAGAAGCAGGCAGCAGCCCCCAGCTCATCCACAACAAAGGAAAACTAACCACTGATGAATCACAGGTTGCCACATCTCAGCTCCTGTTGGGGGGGCTCTCACCAACTCCAGCACTGGTAATATGTCACAACAGACAAATGTGTGCTAGGGATTGTGAGAGAATGCCTCAGCCTAACTTTTGTAATCAGCCCCCCAAAAACAAAACTTCAAAAAATGTTAAACCAAACTCACAAAAGCTGCAGCAATTAAAGTTTAAAGTACAATTAAACAACACATTTTTGGGGGTGAATCAAATTGCAAACGCTCCAGTCCACTATCAGAATAAGGGACGCTGGTTTTCCTAAACTATTCGTTACCCGTAATTTTATCATTTAAGTAGTTTTCTTGAGTCTTCAGAAGTTCACCAAAATGTAAACAAACCTCCGATTCTCTCCGATCCAAGTAGTAGCTTGGCTCACAAAATGGCAAGGACATGCCGTACGTGATGATGTCATCAGAGCGACTCCACTCCATTTCTTTCACTGAAACCTATGGCCACTGCTCTTAAATGTTGATTATGCCACTATATGTAGATATAAGCATACATATCGATACCCACTAAGGAAGGCACTGTGTCAGGCTGAAGCACTGGGGATAAGGTACTGTCCTGGGTGACCTTGCCACAATAAATTTCTTTAATACTGGAATCAGGTATTTCATCTTTTCTTGGCAGAATGCACTTTCTTCTCCTGTGCCTCTTCTGCCTGGGCCCCGAGCACAAGATCGAGGACTGTGAGACCTGTCAGAACTTCAACCAGGCCACACAGAAACGCTGTCATTGAGAAGGAGCTGCAGAAACTCAGGAGTTCTTCCTCTTCACCGGAGGGACATTGTAAGAAGAAGAAGGACAAGGAGCAATATCAGGACCAGAATTGGTCTCCTTCCCACCTGCGACTCCCCTCGGGGACCGCAGACACCGAATGGCCTTTCCCCTGGGGAAGTGCCCCTCCCATCATGTCTGCCTTTGCCATTGTGGAGCAATCGTCGGTGCCCCCACCAGAGCTGGGCTCATTTCTGGTGGGAGTCTCTGTGAGACTGGAGACACCTGCTACCCTTAGGCTTATCAAAACCTCCTGGTCTGAGGTGAGTGGTAAGGCCATTAAGTTGACCGTTGACTCCTCCGACGACCGCCCGGCCACTACTGAGTCGGACACTGGCTCCACTAGTGATCACCCAGTCATGGCTGATTAGTCGAATGCCGGTCCTCCCCCGGCGAACACTCTGCCCTGGAACCTCCGTCAGTCCTAACAACGGGGCACCAGCCCTGCCTCGCTGCAGCCTTCCTGGGAGGATTTACCCTCTCAGGGCCCTCTGTCTCCATCTCCTATGATGGACCCTCCTGCACTACTGGAACTGGAGGGTGGAGAGCATCCACCTGTCGACACCACCTCGCCATTGATGTTGGATCACCCGGTGCCAGACCTTCATTCGGGCCTAGCACCTCCACTTTTCATTCCCCCGTCTGGACCTTCTGCCCCCCAGACCCTGGGGGAATCCTCTGGCCCTCTGAGGCCAATGTTGGACCTTCATCTGGGGGCCGGTGCCCCTTTGCTGCCATCGTGCCCACTGCCAGGTCCCTCGGTACCACCATCGGATCCTCAACCAGGGCCCTCGACCTTGACTGGTCCTCCGCCAGGCTACCCAAAACCCGGCTACACGGTGCCACATTATCCTCTTCAAGGGTATGTATCGCCAGGATTTCTGATGCCAGACTACCCAATGCTTGGGTACCATATATCAGGCTGTCCTACGTCTCACTATCCCATGACGGGCTATCCTATGCCGGGGTACCCATCATCAGGATACCCACCTAATCAATACCCTGTGCCTGGTTACCCTCCAGGGTACCCCCCCGACTTTCCAGCCACCTCCGCCACCCCCCCATCCCAGCCTCAAGTGGATTTGCAGGCAATGTTAAACTCCTGGTGGAAAGAACCCAAGACTCAGTTTGCCTCCAGACTGAACAGGCATCAGCCGGCTGCCACCCTTCATCAGAACCAACGTTAAGGTCCCTTTTGTTGGTAGAGTCTGGTCAAATGACCTTGAGTAGGTCGCACAAGACTCTTACCCTGACCGACTGCCCCAGAGGACTCCTGTTAGTTATTGAAAATCCTCTCCCTGGGGGTCAGGCACTCTGACAGGAGTCCAACATCCGAATCTGAGACTCCTCTCTGTTGGGCTCAGGGTATGAGTCTCCTATACCAGGTGAACCGAAACCAAAGGAATCTCCGAAACCTCCTTCGGAGGACCCTTCTTTGATAGAGCTCCTCCAGAAAATTCAGGAGGCATATGACTGGAGGACAGAAGAACAAGATCCTCAACATCAGAAGCTTGCTGAACACCGTGCCCCAACAAGATCAGTCTCCATCACCTATTCCTCCATGGATAGGCCTGCACAAGGACCTGGCCTGCTCAATCTGGAAACAGCCTTCCTCAGTGGTGGCCATAGCCAGAAAGGCGGACAGACTCTGTCGTACCCCTAAGGGCAAGGACCACCTTAGTGTCTGCCCTAAGGCTGACTCAGTGGTAATTAGTGCGGCTCACGACCGCTCGGCTGCACCAAAGCACTTGAGCACCTCCTCTCCAGATAAGGAGTCAAGGCAGCTCGATCAATTTGGACCTAAATTTTATGCGTCCTCTACACTAGCAATCCGAGCCCTCAACTATGTGGCCCATATGGTGGTTTACCAGAAATCCATTATGGGTTAGCTGGAATCGAAAATTGAGGCTCTACCTGTCTCAGACTTGAAATCAGACATAGGTCAAATGGTCTGGACAGCAGATCAGCCAGCAGTCATGTGCTTAGAGCCACCTGCGATGTGGTGGATGCTTCTGCCCGTGGTACTGTGAGTCTGCACAGGCACTCATGGCTGAGAATTTTGGGACTGGCACCAGAAGTTCGGTCCACCATCCAGGACGCTCCGTTCAGGGGGACCTGTCCTCTTTGGAGGGGATGGGGATGTCAAGGACATCATTACGGACTTACAGGACAAAGGCAAAGCTTTGCGTTCTGTCCAGTTCATGTACAAGCCCCCAAGCAGCCATTTTGCAGGCAGGAAAGGCCTCAGCAGAAACAACAGCCCAACCTATGCCAGAACAAATGGGCTCCCTTGACGGTTGCCATCACGCCATTCAAATCACACAGAGCCTCTGGAGCGGCATCTACCAATCTCCCTTCTACCTCCTGACTCACGACAGCTCCTCCTGCTTCCATCGCTGGTTCAGGAGGAACCAGTAGGGGACAGGTTCACGAACCACCTACCAGATTGGGAGGCAATCACTGCAGACAGGTGGATTCTTCAACTCATAGCCTAAGGTAACACTATAGGGTTTCTAGAGACCTCCAACAAACTCTCCAGGACACTCTCATTATCCCCCAGGACACATTCATCTCATCAGAGAAGAATTAGATGCTCTGCTAAGAAAAGCAGCCATAGAGCCTATTCCTCAGAACCAGGTAGGCAGGGGATACTACTCCCACTTCAAACAACATGAAGTCTTGCTATATTATGACAATTGCAGTGGGTCCCCATCTTCGAACTGCTCCGGAGGTGAAATAGTTAACTTTTCCATGAAGCATGGAACTCTGAGCGCAAGCTCGGTTAGAAAGCTCTGTCTGTTGTGCTTCAAACATAAACTGTCAGATTCTTTACTCCGCCTCACTGAACAGTCGCTCCGAAGATTTCTCCTTCTGCTGGTTCATTTGTCGGTTTAAAAAGTGTTATTTTATCGTTTTTTAGTGAAAATCAACCGAAATTAAACCGCAACTGGTCAGTTCAAGCTCTGTCTGTGGTAACGTAAGTAATAGATAGGTTTTACATTGAAACTTCTGTGTGGAACTTGTACATATTTATCGGTTCGGTTTGAACCGATCCGGTTGTTTGAAAAATTGCTAGTCCTTTTTTAGAGTGTGGTTCCCGGTTCTTATCAGTTCTAAAAAAAACGGATTTCATTACGGTTTTTTCCACGACCCGTGACACGGTTGGGAACCGATAAGGGTGTCTTGCTTGGTGGATTGCCATAAACGGGCAAGTTTGGTTAGGCTGGCATTATGTCTGAGAAACCCAAAAGAAAAACCAGACCCACTGGGTTTCAGCACTGTAGTGTTTGTGGGGAAGCTTTTGCTAAGGCTGACCCACACACCACATGTGTCTATTGTCTGGGGTTTGACCACCTCGATTCAGATTGCCAGATTTGTAGGAATTTCCCTGCTGCCACCATAGAGAAGAGAGTTGGTAGGCTAAGGGAAAGGGAGGCCAAAAAGTCCACTGACCCCGGATGGCCAGCCCGTTCGGTACCAACCGAACCGAGGGAGTGCCCTCTGACCAGGGCGATACTTCCTCGGGCAAACGAAAAGCTGGTTCTGAGGAGCCGGTCCCAGCAAAAAGGACTAGAAAGTCAGCTAGCGTAGAGCCAAAAGTTCTCTCCCCAACTGCTGATGATATAGCTAAAGCAATTCAAATTGTCCAGTCTCTTTCCCATCCGACCGAACCGTCACCATCAGGTAGGCGTTCGGTTCGGCCGGTTCCACCGGTTCAAGTTTATGATTGTGAGGATTTTTATGAACCGGAGGAAGGGGAATATTAGGAGAGTGAATATGGTTTTGAAGATCTGGATGTGCCCATTGAACCGGACATCTCTCCAGATAGACCCCTAGGGGTTTCTCCTCCCAGGCTGTCTGAGTCCCCTTGTCATTTCATTTTTTATAAGAAGGTTGCTGACACTCTGCAGCTCCCTGTTGAGGAAGCTGTTGATGACCAAGAGGAGCCTGACTATGTGGAAATGATGGATATCCCAGAGTCTAGGAGACTGTCTATTCCTTTACACAAATCTTTTCGGAAACAGACAGTAAAAGTTTTAAAAACTCCTCACACTATACCTCCTGTGGATAAAAGGATGGACAAGAGGTATACCTTATCAGGTTTCGTCACTGATTTCCTCGCTCAGCAATGCAGCCATGTGGGGGTAGTGCAGGCTGCAGCCTGTGACAAGGCTAATATTCCCCTAGCTTCACACCCCCCTGAGAAGGACTCCAGGAAGATTGACACTGTGGCAAAGAAACAATACGTGGCAGCATCTTTGGGACTCAGACAGGCAAATTATATGGCTTATGCTGCTAGGTACCAGAAATCCAGATGGGATACTGTGCTGGCTCTAGCAAAACAAGTCCCTGACCAGTTTGCCAGGGAACTGGAACAGGTGGCTATGGATGGTATGAGGCATCAAGGTGCAATTTCATGCTGCGGTGGACTCTAATGATGTTTCATCAAGAGTCATGGCTACATCTGTGGCTCTTCGCAGAATGGCCTGGCTCAGATGTACTACCGTGTCTCGGGATACCCAGTCTAAGGGCATGGATTTTCCTGTTGTGGGCAATTCTCTGTTTGGGGAGCAAACAGAGAATTACATGAAGAAAGTGGATGAATATAGGACCACCTATAGGAGTGCACAGGCCAAGGAAAGGCAGGCCACTCCTCAAAAGCAGCTTCCTAAAGGCAGGGGCAGGCCTTTTCATAGGCCTTTTTACCAAACCCAAGCTTCCTCTTCTGCCTATGCCCAGAGGGGATTCTTTAGAGGGAGAGGCAGACAGGGTACTAGCAGACCTGCTCCCATCCCTCAGCCCAAAGCCCCTGCCAAGCAGGCACCCTGATGGGGTTGCCAGGGCCGATTCTTCTCCTCTACCTGTAGGGGGCAGGCTGGCTTACTTTGTCCAGGACTGGAAGTCTCTAATATCAGACAAGTGGGTCCTGGAAGTAGTAAGCCAGGGACTGGTTCTCAGCTTCAAAAAAATTTCCAAAGCTGAGAACCAGATCTTTTCCACCTGCATTTCCATCAGAGACACTCGCCCTAGAGGCAGAGGTCTCTACCCTCCTGGCTCTCAGAGCCATGGAAAGGGTTCCTCCCCTACACCAGGGCAAAGGTTTGTACTCCAGGTACTTCCTTACCCCAAAAAAGACAGGAGAATGGCGGCCCATTCTGGATCTCAGATACTTAAACAAGCACCTTTTAAAACCAAAGTTCAAAATGGTGACTCTGGGAATTATCTTACCTTCTCTAAGGCCAGGGACTGGCTAGCTTCCCTGGACCTCAAGGATGCCTACTTCCATATTCCCATCAGAAGCTCCCATTGAAAGTACCTCAGGTTGAGCTGCCTCAGGCCATTACCAGTTCAGAGCAATGCCCTTCAGCCTCACTCTGTTCCAAGGGTATTCACCAAATGCCTGGCAGTAGCAGTTGCCTACCTAAGAAGGCAAAAGATTGCCATCTTTCCTTACCTGGACGATTGGCTCATAGTAGGCCAGTCCCCAGAACAGGTCACTTTACATCTTCAGATAACGCAGCAACTGCTTACCTCTCTAGGTTCCTTCTGAATCTCTCGAAGTCAGTTCTAGAGCCTGTCCAGCTTCTTACCTTCATAGGCGCAGAACTGAACACACAGGAGGCCAGGGCCTTCCTTCCTCTGGACAGGGCAAAGATCCTAGTCTCCCTGGCCTCCTCATTCATCCTGCAGGTCTCTCGACCAGCAAGGCATTTTCTACAGCTCCTAGGACACATGGCTGCTTCCTCAGCAGTCATGCAGGGAGCAAGATTTCAGATGAGGGACATCCAGTTCCATTTGAGAGCTTTTTGGTCCCAAAGAAAGGATCCTCTGACCAAGTTGATCCCAGTAACTCGAACCCTGATCCAAGCCCTACAGTGGTGGCAGGATCAGAGCAACCTGAGACGAGGGGTTCCTTTTGTCACTCAGTCTCACTCCCTAATCCTTACTACAGATGCATCCCTCTTGGGTTGGGGAGCTCACATGGGCGACCTCACCACCCAAGGTCTGTGGTCTCCCCAGGAATCTCTGCTTCACATCAGCCTGTTGGAGCTCAGAGCAGTTTTCCTAGCACTTCAAGTTTTTTCCAAGTCTGTTCAGAACAAGATTGTACAGGTCAGAACAGACATCACCACTACAATGTGGTACATCAACAAGCAAGGGGGCACTCGGTCTACAACCTTGTGCACCGAAGCAATGAAGTTGTGGTCTCTGGCTTACTCCCTGAATACCTCCCTTATGGCAGTCCACCTTCCAGGCAAGGACAATGTCCTGGCAGATGCTCTCAGCAGGATTTCTCAGGGCCATCACGAATGGTCACTGGATCCCCTGGTCTTGGGAGTAGTATTTGCCAGATGGGGCAACCCGCAGATAGATCTTTTTGCAGCCCCAGACAATCACCAACTTCCCCTTTTTTGTTGCAGGCCCCCAGTGTTGGGCTCACTCCCCCTGGATGCCTTAGCCCTCAGGTGGGAAGGGAAGTTCCTCTATGCCTTCCCCCCCTTCCCTCTCCTTTTCAAAGTATTAGTCAAAATCAGATCCCAATCCTGCAAAGTCATTCTGATAGCTCCGGATTGGGCCAGACAACCCTGGTATCCACTCCTTTCTATCCTTAGCAGTCCATCCCCCCCTGTGCCTTCACAGGAAACACAATCTGTTAACCTGTGCCCAGGGATGGGTTTGGTATCTGAATCTCAAATCTCTCAATCTCAAGGCTTGGTTCTTGAAGAGTTAGAGTTTGCTGATTTACACCTTTCCCAAGGTGTAATGGATATATTGAAGGCCTCAAGGAAGCCTCCCACCAGGGCTACTTACAATTCCAAATGGAAAAGGTTTTCCATATGGTGTTCGGAAAAGCATATTTCCCCAGACTCTGCTGATCTACCCACAGTCCTGGATTATATGGTCCATCTGAATTCTCTGGGGCTCAGACCAGCTACCCTGAAGGTGCATTTGGCAGCTGTGTCTGCTTTTATTTCAGCAGGTAAGTCCTCTTCTCTTTCAGCTCATCCTGTATTTTCCAAGTTTTTTAAGGGTTGTTTCACCAACCCTCCATTCAGGGACCCTGCTCCTGCCTGGGACCTTAATGTTTGCATTGCTCAGCTTATGCAACCCCTTGAGCCCTTGTCTTGGCTGAGCTTAAGTACTTGACTTGGAAGACTGTGTTTCTGGTGGTCATCACCTCTGCCAGACTCATAAGTGAATTACAAGCTTTGTCAGTGGAGCCGGATTTTATCTCCTTTAACAGAGATAAGGTGGTCCTCCGGACTAACAGGAAATTCCTTCCTAAGGTGGTTTCAGATTTCCACCTTAATCAATCTATTATATTCCAGTGTACTTCACTGACCACTCCTCCTCTGGTGAGAGGAGGCTACACAGCTTAGATGTGAAGAGAGCCCTTAGTTACTACATAGAGTGTACCAAGGGTCACAGGTTTGACTCCCTCCAACTGTTCCTCACTTACGGCGAGGTTGGTAAAGGGAAGCCAGCCACTAAAAGATCCATTGCCAGGTGGATTGTATCTTGTATCCAATTCTTCTACGAAAAGTTGGGTAAAGTTCCCCCCTCAGGCCTGAGGGCTCACTCTACCAGAGGTACAGTTGCTTCTCTGGCTGCTGCCAGAGACATTCCTATTCTAGAGATATGTCAAGCAGCTACCTGGAAAACAGTTCACACTTTTACTAAGCATTACTCCCTGGACATCCAGGCTAGGAGTGATGCTCGGTTTGGCACAGCTGTTCTTCAGAGCCTATTCCCTAAATAGGTTCTGTCCCTCCTCCATGGGGGTACTGCTGTGTAGTCTGCAATTGTCATAATATAGCAAGACTTCATGTTGTTTGAAGAAAAAATTACTCACCTTAGTAATGTTGTTTCTTCTAATGGAGTCTTGCTATATTATGACCTCCCTCCCTGCCTGCCCCTCTCAGAACTTCTGTTTTGGGGTGTGGCTGGTCCTTACAGGGTTGGCACTCATTTATGCCCACCTTGTTGTTTTTTACACCCTCTTTTTGGGGTGAATTGGTGTTGTGTTTTTCTTTTCTTGGTCTACTGACTTGAGTCTTTGTTTGAGACCAGGAAAGGTGTGTTTAGGTTAGTAGCCAGTTGGCTAGTGTAGGTTTACAGCTTCCACACAGAACCTTAGTGAGTTTTAGCTCGTAAAGATCTGACAGTTTATGTTTGAAGCACAACAGACAGAGCTTTCTAACCGAGCTTGCGCTCAGAGTTCCATGTTTCATGGAAAAGTTAACTATTTCACCTCCGGAGCAGTTCGAAGATGGGGACTCACTGCAATTGTCATAATATAGCAAGACTCCATTAGAAAAAACAACATTACTAAGGTGAGTAATTTTTTCTTCTTTCTGGTGCCCAAAAAGGCAGGCGATCTTCGACCGATCTTGAATCTGAGCAGCCACAACCTGCATATCCCTATTTTTCCATCCCACCACCGCTTCCTCAGATTTACATTCCAGGGGGAGCATTTTCAGTTCACAGCCTTCCCCTTTGGCCTTTCGTTAGCACCCAGGATGTTCACAAAGTGCCTAGCGGCTGTGACATTGCGCCACCAGGGCATCCATGTTTTCCTGTACCTCGATGACTGGCTCGTGTCGGCCACGTCGAGGGACAGTCTGCTAACCACCCTGCCTGCTACTGTAGATCTTTTCAATCAAGTTGGCATCATGGTCAACTACCTCAAGTCCCACCTTTCTCCATCACAGCACTTGCAATTTATTGGGGCTGTGCTGGACACTGTTCAGGGGTGGGCATTCCTGCCCCAGGACAGGGCGGAGATCTTAAGGAGGCAGCCGCCCTTGTGGCATCCCAATGTCAGACCGCGGCAAGGTCTATCCTCCGCTTACTAAGCCTCATGGCAGCAGCCGTCCTGACAGTCCACCTAACCAGATTCCACATGCAGGTCATGTAGTGGACACTTCAGGTACAGTGGGATCAGAGGTTGGATGACTTGGATCACATGATTTTGGTCTCCAACCCCATGGCCCGAGATCTCCTCTGGTGGCAGAATCTGGGCAACCTCAACAGAGGCATCCCTTTCCAGCCCCCTACCCCCACCCAGATCCTGACGACAGATGCTTTGGGTCTGGGTTGGGGAGCTCACTTAGGAGAACACAGGATGCAGGGGTCCTGGTCTCCAGGGAGAACCGCCTCTGCACATCAGTGTGCTAGAAATGAGAGCACTGCTGTATGCCTTGCAGGCTTTCCAGCCACTCTTTAGACCAGATCTTTCTTAATCCAGATGGACAACATGAGCATAGTCTGGTACCTGAACAAACAAGGAGGCACACACTCGTACCCCTTATGTCGGGAAGCTATGCGCGTATGGTTCTGGGCAGTCCAAGACAGCCTTCATCTCACAGCAGTGCATGTCCCCGGCATTCGAAACATCCTAGCGGACAGTCTCAGCTGCATCCAAGCCACAGCTCACAAATGGGAACTGAGACAGTCAGTGGTGGAAGAAATCTTCGACCTCTGGGGCAAACCAGACCTTGATCTGTTTGCATCCCCATCCAACGCAAAACTACCCAGTTTCCGCTCAACTCGTTCTCAGGCATGGTGTTTTCTGGCAAGACACACTGTCTCTCTGCTGGACAGGGAGGTTCTTATATGCCTTCCCTCCCTTTCTACTGTTGCAAAGAGTACTGCTGAAACTGCAGATGGAAGGGGCACACTTAATCCTGATCTCCCCTTACTGGCCACACCAAGTTTGGTTCTCTCTGCTTCAGCAGTTGGTGGAACCCCCGGTTCCTCTTCCCATCTGCCAGAGCCTCTTGACTCAGGAACAGGGCACCCTGGTCCATCCAGACCTCAGATCCCTTCACCTTCATGCATGGCACCTACTGATGTAGTGGCTTCACATTTCGGAGTCTCTCCCAGAGTAGCTAAGGTACTAGTGGAGGCTAGAAAGCCGTCCACCAGATCCACTTACGCAATGAAATGGAAGAGGTTTTCCATTTGGGTCACGTCAAAGAGTTGAGATCCCTTCTCATGTCCTGTACCACAGGTCCTGGAGTATATGCTACATCTGTCTGACCTTGGGCTAAGCTACTCTACCCTAAAGTTCCATTTGTCTGCCAAATCAGCCTACCACACTCCAGTGGATGGCAAAACTTTGGCTCAGATTGAGGTATCCAAAACCTTCCTGAAAGGGATCCTCCATTTGAAACTCCTAGTCTGGAGCCCGGCTCCTCCTTGGGACCTGAATTCTTCAAAAACTCACTCTGCCTCCATTTGAACTGGCGTCGAGTTGTGACATGCGTTCTCTTCCTTGGAATGCACTGTTTTAGTTACCATTACTTCTGCTCAAAGGATTTCCGCGCTTCAGGCCCTGATGTGTAAGGAGCCTTATTTGATTTTCCACACAGACCAGGTGGCTCTGCGTACAGACTCTTAAGTTTTTACCTAGGGTGGTTTCTGAATTTACTTTGACTCAGATCATACACTTGTTGGTGTATTGTCCAGAACACTCTAACCAAGGGGAAGCAATTCTACACACACTAGATGTACAGAGAATTCTGTGCCAATACACTGACCAGACAAAGTCTGTCTGCAAAACAGATCAGTTGTTTGTTTCTTTCGCCCCCAAAAGAGAGGGTGCTGCTGTTTCTAAACGGTGCTTGTTCAAATGCTTGGCAAACTGCATATTGTTTTATTAGAAGTATAACAAGCCACTTCTGGGGTAAGTAAAAGAGCATTCAGCCAGAGGCATGGCTGCATCTACTGCTTGTTTCAGGAATATCTTTGCAGCCGACATATGTGCAGCAGCCACTTGGAGCTCCATCCACGCCTTCACTAAGCGTTACAGCTTGGACATTGCTTCTAGGTGCAGGACTGGCTTTGGCCTAGCCATCCTTCAGGGGCTCTTGTCTTAGGCCCTGCCAACTGCAGACCTTTCCTTGCCTCCCTTGTCTCAGACTTGTCTGATCTTAACTGCTTGGGAATCAGTCCTAATGGTTTATACCTAGTGCCAGAGCCCTCTTGAAGTGAGATAGTACCGTTATTTAAGAACTTACCATAACAATAGATCTTTGAGCGAGGCTCTTGCAATAGGTACTGCTTTCCCTCCCACCTTCCCCCTGAGGTTTCTGCTACTTATTACATAGCCGTTCTTGGCTCCAGGAGCCCACTTCTTCTCCTGTCACACTTTTCTAGGTCTCCGGCAGGAGAACTGGAGGGTGGGCATGGGGACCCCTCACTGTATAGTGGCATCATGCTGACGTCGGTTACGTGATGGGTGGGCGGTCCTCCGCCAGACACTGCCAGCTAAAGTTTTCCGTGTGGTCCTAGCACCTGACAGCTTAGCCCTAATGGTTTATACCTACTGCAAGAGCCTGTCTTGAAAATCTGCTGTCAAGATAATTTCTTACGTAATTGTACTTTCCAATTCAGTCACCCTGACTGCCTTGATACCAGTGCAAGACAAAAAAAGCTATTAGACTCCCCCCAGTAGTGACAGCAAGTGTAGCACCTAAAAAAAGGATTCCTTTTCTGCCAGTAGTGTGCAACATAATTCTGACCTCAGATACCTTCCTTCTTGGACGGAGATAACATATTTTCAAACCCCAGGAATCCCTCACTATGCTTAACAAATGCAGTCAGCCTGACAGGTTCAGCTGCCCCGGAGAGTGGAATGTATGTCAATTATGGAACTCAGAACACAAGCTCAAATCTCTGCCTTGAGGTGGTGCTGTGTTCTACAGCCTAACATCAGATTCCTTTCTCCGCCTGAAGCAGCAAGTCACCCTGAAGAGCTCTCTTCAGCAACTTCACTTGAAAACATTTATTTCCTATCAGAAAACAAGTATTGTTTGTTTTATTTAATTTCTCTGCCTCTCTGCTTTAGTTAGCATAGTTTTAGACTTATTTTTGTATTTTTCATGAGTTTCTCCAGTACCTCAGTGGTTCCCAGGAACCGGAGAAATTCCTTGATCTGTTTTGGTGGTTTTTATCAAACCACACTTTTATTCACTTTTCTCCCCATTTTACATTATATTTTATACATTTTGGGCTACTTTTATATAGTTATCGCCTCAGTTCCAGTGCTACATGGAACCAAGATGTTTTTCTAGCATTTCTTGCACTACTGGGGAAATACTACCCCCAAAAAAAAAAAAAAAAGACATTTGTACTAAGGTGAGGAAAAAGAGCCAGTAGGCCGAGGCCCATAATGCTCTTATAACAGACCAAAGGATAGTATGCGACATTATACACAGCTGATTAACTTATCCAGACGTTGTCTGACGATAATCTTTGAGTCACTCAGAACTACAGAGGATGGGAGCTTGTTCGAAGGCCCAATAGTACGGAGGGTAAAGAAATATTTCCGATTATTTTGTTTAACGGGTTTCCTAATTAACTGAAAGGGGTGACCTCTGATATTGTATGGAGAGAACTTGAATTGAAGGCCTAACTCGATCATGATATAGGGATCATGTGCCACATCATATGAAAATAATAGTTCACCTCTCAGACATCTAGTGGAAAGTGACATAAGGTTCAAGGATTTTAACTTATGTTCATAAGATAAGTATTTAAGACCGGATATTTTTTTGTAAGTTTTCTTTGTACCTTTTCAAGAGATCCACTATGTAATTTTTTTAATGGACATCATATCTGTGATGCATACTCAAGGTGGGGCCTGACATAAGACCTAAACAAGGGCATGAGCACATTTTGATCTCTGGAACTAATATTACGAAGAATTGATCAAACCACGTTATTAGATGTGCTGATAACAGAAGGCAAGTGTTTGGAATATTTAAGGTCGTTTGAAATGGTAATACCTAGGTCCTTCTCATCTGTGGCGGCACTAAGCGGTAAGCCATTTATATTGTATGAGAAGGTAGGGTTATTGGATCCAAGATGCATCACTTTGCATTTGGTGGTATTGAGCTGCATGCCTCATGATCTAACCCAAATCAAAATAGTCTCAGGATCCTGCTGGATGAGATCTATTTGATCTTGATTAGAACAAGGTCCCTTAATCTTTACATTGTCTGAATATTTAGTAGTAATAGAAACACAGTTATGGGTGAAATCAGAAGTAAAAACTTGAAATAAACAAGGACCAAGAACGGAACCTTGTGGAACACCACTCAAGACCCTACCAATGTTTGATAGGTTGCCATTAATTATTACTCTCTGTGTTCTATTACTAAGTCAGTTTTCAATCCAGGTTATAATAAAGAAATTTATGTTTAATCTCCTAAACTTGAGGCTTAAAGCCCAATGAAGCATAGAATTGAAACCCTTGCTGAAATTAATAAAGACAACATTGCATGGTATTTTGTTATCTAAAAATGAACTGAAATGTTCATAGAAACAAAGCATATTTTTTACAGCGGTCCATGGTTTTTGGAACCAGACCCCATATCTTCACTTTCCCTTTTGGGAACCGCTTGCTCTGTTTAATTTGGCATGTCCTTTAGACCTTTAGATTCAATGCTAAGAAGTGCAAGGTAATGCACCTGGGAAACAAAAACCCAGGGGAAGAGTACACAATGGGGGGTGAGATACTAACAACAACAAAAATGGAAAGGGACCTGGGGGTAGTCATATCAGATGTCCTAAAGGTGGGCAAGCAATGTGAGAGGGCAGCAAGGAGGGCTGGGGGATACTGGGATGCATAGGGAGAGGCATCACCAGTAGAAAACAGGAAGTTATTATCCCTCTGTACAGACAGCTGGTGAGACCCCATCTAGAGTACTGTGTGCAGTTCTGGAGACCCAGTCTCCGCAGAGACATAGACAGGATGGAAGCTGTCCAGAGGAGGGCAACTAAAATGGTGCAGGGTCTGCACCGGAAGACATTGAAGAGAGACGAAAGGAGCTTAATATGTATAGCCTCGAGGAAAGGAGGGAGAGGGGGGACATGATAGAAACGTTCAAGTACCTCAAGGGAATCAACAAAGTCCAAGAGGGTAGCATCTTTCAAAAAAAGAGGTGTGCAAGAACAAGAGGGCACAATTTGAAGATGGGGGTGGCTTCAGAGGTAATTTAAGGAAGTATTTTTTCACAGAGAGGGTTGTGGATGCATGGACCGGCCTTCCGGAGGAGGTTGTGGAGTCAAAATCAGTGGTGGAATTCAAGCATGCATGGGACAGTCATAAGGCAATTCTAGGGGGTGGGGGTAGGAAGAAGTAGGCTGCTGGTTAACTAGGATCTGCAGCTTATCCAGTAGGTAGGGAAATGGGCAGACTGGGTGGGCCAAGCGGTCCTTATCTGCTGTCAAATTCTATGTTTCTATGTCAGATCGACCAAAAAGAAAACGGGACCTACAGGTTTTAAAAATTGTTTGCAGTGTTTTAATCTCTTGGCTAAGGCAGACGACCATGAGGTTCTTAGGTCCCAGTCATATTTTTGTTTTGCAAACTTTGCAGCAAGTTTTGCCCCAGAACACTTGAAAAGAGAGCAAAAAAATTGCAAGACACTATGGCTTCTAAGTCTGCCTCTATGTCACCAAAGATCTTGAAAGAGGGCCCTTCATCCCATAATAAGCCCAGGGAAAGACCCTCTAAAGAATCCTCTGATTCCAGGATTCCCAGAAAGGGGAATTCTGACGATGCCAAGCACAAAAGACCATCTGAGCAGGCTCCAGAACCAGTTCCTGCTAAAAAGAAACAAAAGAAAAACTTGATCTTACTTCGAGTAGAAGCTCTTGCAGCAGGTTCAAACAATGAGGACTGGCGCCACCTGGCAGCGGTTCCGGCAACTTTCTCTAGCAGTACCTATGTGAGGAACGCCCCCGCTGACGTCGGCTCCACCCTCGACGTGGTCCTATATAAGGGAGGAGTTCCTCCACGTGCTCCAGTTCTTTCCCGCCACACAGTCAGGGTTAGTTCAGCGTTCCGGCTAGTACCGATTGCTCTTCTCCACCTGGTAGTTTTCCCTACAGAATTTGATTTTTTTCCTCATATGTCCTCTCCCTTGAACAAGTGTGCTTGTGGGCGACAGATTCCCGTGAAAGATGGACACTCTGCCTGCCTTTATTGTCTGGGGCCTGACCATCGCACCAACGCCTGCCCTCATTGTCAGGCCTTCAGTTCGCGGATGCGAATTCGGCACCCGAAGTCCCTCGCGGCCTTTATTGCAGAATCAAGACTCGCCGCTATGGAATGGGCCTCTTTGTCCGGGGAATCTGAACCTCAGCCTGCCCACAAGCACCATAAGAAACATCGGGACCAGGACAGAGGGAGACCCCATTCGAAGCACCAGTCCTTGGGTTTGAAGTCCGGATCGTCGGGCCATGACCTGCACCTCACGACGGTCAAGCCTTCATCGGTGGGTTCTTCTTCTTCCCTTACTTCCCTCCAGCCCTTGAAGGTCTCTCAGCCTGAAAAATCCAAGGGCTCAGGTAAGAGCTTCTCCCGCTCGGCTTCCTCCTCCAAAGCAGACTCCCGGGACTCAAGTAAGGCCTCTGGGCCTACAGCCGGTAGGGCTTCCTCCCTCCTGACAAAACACAAGTCCTCGTACCGGTGCCAGCCTCCGGCTGCCGATCGGCGCTCAGCCAAGAAAACTTCTAGTCACAAACCCGACCGTCGTCTGTCTAAGGAAAAGGAACGACGTCTGTCAGGTGTCAAGGAGAAGCAGACGCCGGACACTCATTCGCCCGCTACTCCATCAGCCCCAGTCCCGGTGATGGTTATTCTGCCGCTGGTAGTGGTTAAACCGACGCCGACCCGTCCGGCGCCGGTGCTGTCGCCTACGCCCCATGTCAGCTCGGACAATACCTCTCTACGGTCACCGGTCCACCTAACGCCGGACCCTGGCGACGGTGGTGCTGATGCCGCTCCGACATCTCCCCTTAGGCCGATGCCGGTTGATAAGGGTTCTGATCCGACGACGGTCCCCCTGGATGGCTGGGCCAGTGCCGGCACGGGCTCGGCGCTCCTCCGCCTACACCTGACTGTCCGAAGCTACAACTCTCTCAGGTGAAGGAGCTTTTTGCCCACTGGTGGGACACAATTAAAAAGGACCTGCCAGTTGGGGCACCTCCACACACGCTGGAACCGGTTCCCAACAGGGTTGAACTGAGCGGTCAGGGGGATGACGTGCCTGCTCCACAGAAGCACGACAAGAAGTCCAAGAGGGACCATTCTTTCAGTTCCTCCCATTCCCCCTCTCCTCCTCCAGAAAATAGGCCGAAAGGGAAGAGGCGTAGCCCCTCTCCCTCTTCCCCCACTACCTCCTATGTAGACTCCGACTCCTCCTCAGTCTACTCGGAGCCAGACACTGGGGACACGGAAGGGCTCCCTAAATCCCCTCCAGATTACCCTAGCTTTATGGAGGTAATGAGGCACATCCTGGACAACATGGGATGGGACACTGAGACCCTGGCCCCCGAGCGATTGTGGCTGGCTAAGTACCTCCGTCAGAAAGATTCAAAGCCGGCGGTCATCCCTCCCATGGTCGACACCTTTGCTGATGTCTCCCACGCGACCTGGAAGAGTCCTTATTCCTCCCCTGCTGTGCCAAAAATGGCCCACCGGCTTTACCGGTCGCCGGTCGACCATCCCTTTTTAGCCGAACCACCCGCTGCAGACTCCGTGGTGATTTCTGCAGCTCATGACCGTTCGCAGAGGCCCAAACATCTGAGCACCCAGCCGCCTGATAGAGAATCAAAGCAGCTGGATTCCATGGGCCGTAAGGTGTACTCTGCTGCCACCTGTAGCATAAGGAGTCTTAACTTCTTAACACGCATGGTCCAATTCCAGAACTCCCTTTGGGAACAGGGTTTGGACCTGGTGCAGAGCCTGCCCAGTTGTCCTCAGCGGACTGAGCTCGCCAAGCTACTGCAGACCAGCTCAGACGTGGGTACCCACGTTCTGCACTCAGCCTATGACTCTGCAGACACCTCTTCTAGGGCGGCCGCCACTGACATTTGCCTCCGACGCCATGCGTGGCTTCGGGTTTCAGGGTTCGATCCAGATGTACAGGTCAATCTTCTGGATGCTCCCTTTAAAGGCCCCGTGCTCTTCGGCGAGGACACAGAGCATGTTATTACAAGGCTGTAGGACTCCGGGAAGGCTGTCCGTTCCGTGCAGTCCATGTATCGCCTGAAGTAAGGGTGAGCCAGAAGGCCCTGTTTTCGTGGCTGTGGGGGACACTAATCTCAGCAACCTCGTTTCCAGCAGCAGGCTCAACGAGGTAACGTTGGTCATAGGGGTGGATCCAGGGGTGCCTCGGCTTCCACCTCTAGACCTCCCAGAGTAGCCACTGCCACCCTCCCTCCCTCACCCAATGCCTGACTACTCAGACGACCCTCCTCCTCTGGTATCCATGCCAGAGGAGCCGGTAGGAGGACGCTTTTCATTCTGCGTGGATACGTGGGCTCAAGTGGCCTCCGACCACTGGGTTCTGGAGTTCGTGGAGTTTGGGCATTCCATAGAGTACACATCCGTTCTACTGGACAGACCACCTCCCTATCCCGGTACCCAAGGAAATAGTGTCCTAATCAGACAAGAGAAATCCTCCCTGCTAGAAAAAAGGGCTATCGCGCCAATTCCACTGGCTGAATCAGGAAAGGGGTTTTTCTCCCACTTCTTCCTAGTTCCGAAGAAGTCAGGAGATCTCCGACCCATCCAGGACCTCAGCAATCTCAATCAGTGGGTCTCCTACAAGAGATCCAGGATGGTTTCTCGTCCCACTCTTCTCTCTTTCATTTCTGCAGGAGACTGGTTAGCATCCCTGGATATGCAGCATGCTTACTTGCACATTCCCATTACCAGAAACCATCTGAGATTCCTTAGGTTCAGGTTCGAGTTCCAGGACTATCATTTCTGAGTCCTTCCCTTCGGTCTTTCCTCTGCCCTGAGGGTCTTCACGAAGTGCTTGGCAGTCGTAGCCGCAGCACTTTGAAGACAAGGCCATTTTGTGTTTCCTTACCTGGATGACTGGCTCTTCCTGGCCCATTCCAGGCCCCGCCTGTCGGAGACTCTCAGGGATTCCATCGCTCTGTTTCAGGGTCTGAGAATCACCATCAACAGGGAAAAGTCTCATCTGTCTCCATCCCAGATACTCCAGTTCATAGGAGCCTCTCTGGATACCACTCTCAGGAAGGTTTTTCTTCCCAGCGACAGAGCGGGTCGCATTCGCTCCATCGTGTACCAGGTCTCTTCAGCCTCAGAAGTGTCGGCTCGCCTTCTCCTCAGGTTGCTCGGACACATGGCGGCTGCCATAGTGTCAGTTCCCCTGGCCTGTCATCGCATGCGGACCATCCAGTGGTCCCTGAGGGTTCAGTGGGACCAGGCGTCAGACGATCTGGACGCCTTGGTCAGAATCTCAGAGCCAATCTGCCGAGAGATCCGCTGGTGGATGTCATCTGAAAACCTCCTAAAGGGCATTCCATTTCAGCTGGAGGCACCGACTCAGTTCCTCACAACGGATGCTTCGTCCCTGGGATGGGGGGGTGCACTTGGGGAACCATCGAACGCAAGGTACTTGGTCTCTCCTAGAAGCGAATCCACACATCAGTGTCCTGGAAATGAGAGCAGTGCTCTATGCCCTTCAAGCCTTGGTATCGGTTCTGTCACCGGCCCATCTGTTGGTTCAGGCAGACAACGCTGCTGTGATGTTCTGCATCAACAAACAAGGTGGCATTCATTCCTATCCCCTTTGCAGGGAGGCAATGCGGGTATGGGATTGGGCCCTGGAACACCATCTGTTCCTGACAGCAGTGCACGTTCCCGGGCTTCAAAACGTGCTGGCAGACACGCTCAGCAGGACACGATCGCAAGCCCATGAGTGGGAATTGCGCCAAGATGTAGCAGATCTCATCTTTTGTCTGTGGCGGACCCCAGAAGTGGTTCTTTTTGCATCTCGATACAACGTAAAACTGCCCAATTTTTGCTCGCTAGGTCCAGAGCCTGGTGCTTCCTGGCAAGACGCGTTATCCCTCTGTTGGAGTGGGAGGTTCCTCTATGCCTTCCCTCCCTTCTCTCTTCTTCAGAAGGTCCTCCTCAAGGCACAGTCGGAGTCATCGACCATTATTCTGATCGTCCAGTTGTGGCCCCGACAGATTTGGTTTCCATTACTCCAGCGTCTAGCGACGGAGCCTCCAATGCCTCTCCCCCTATCCTTGAATCTTTTGTCGCAGGACTACGGATCCCTGTTGCACCCGAACCTGTGGTCCCTTCACCTGTACACCTGGCTCCTCAGTACTTAGCAATGGTCCGTTTTGGGGTCTCCGACCAGGTTACCAAGGTGTTGGTTGAGGCTAGGAAACTTGCCACCAGGGTCATTTACGCTTTGAAATGGAAGAGGTTTTGTATTTGGGCCACATCGAAACAGGTGGGCGTGTTGGTCTGTCTGGTTAATACCATACTTGAATACTTGCTCTTTCTTTTTCAGAAAGGCCTTAGTTATTCCTCCATCAAGGTACACCTGGCTGCATTCTCCGCTTACCATTCCTTTGTGTCGGGTAAGATGGTGTCACAGATGGAGGTTTCTAAAGCTTTTTTGCGTGGCATTCTGCATATCAGACCTCCCATCCGGGACCCTGTTCCTCCTTTGGATCCTTTGTTCATCCTGGAGAGGCCCTCTCTTCCTCCCTTCGAACCTGCTATGAGCACTGAGCTCCATTTTCTCTCCTGGAAAACGCTATTCTTGGTTAGCGGTCACTTCGGCCAGACGCATTTCTGAATTGCAAGTCCTCATGTGTAGGGAACCCTATCTGATCTTTCACAAAGACAGGGTTGATTTGCACACAAATACCAAATTTTTGCCGAAAGTGGTCTCAGAGCTCACTTTAAACCAGTTGGTGCAGCTCCCGGTCTATTACCCAGAGAATTCCAATAGGGGAGAGGTCCTTCTCCACTCCCTGGACGTCCACAGGGCCCTTAGATGTTACTTGGCTAGAACCAAGGTGATCAGGCAGTATGATCAGTTGTTTGTTTCCTTTACTCCTCAGTCAGCAGGCCGCCCGGTCTCCAAACAGACGCTTTCGCGCTGGTTGGTCCATTGCATCTCCTATTGTTATGAGATGCATAATAAGTCGACTTTGGGGCCGATTAAAGCTCACTCTACGAGGGCTGTTGCCACTTTGTTCACCACTCTTAAAAGAGTTCTGACGGCAGATATTCACACTGCCGCTACCTGGAGCTCTGTGCACACCTTTGTTAGGCACTACAGCTTGGACATTGTTTCCAGGCGCAGAGCAGGGTTTGGCCTTGCGGTCCTGCAGGGCCTGGTTTTCTGAGGTTTCTTCCCTCTGTTTTTTCCTGCTCCTGTTTGTTTCCCCCTCCCAAGGGGTTGTCATAAGTTTACACTGCTTGGGACTCAGTCCTCATTGTTTGAACCTGCTGCAAGAGCTTCTACTCAGTAAGATAGTACAGTTACGTAAAACTTACCATAACAGTAGATCTTGAGAAGCTCTTGGGAAGCTATTCCTACCCTCCACCCACGAGGTCAGGCCCTTTCAGATCGGGCGTACCCCGTGGCAGAAGGTCGCCCGTTGGCTAACACTGCCGTTTCGACCTGCGGTTTGCTTGCCTGACCGGGCGTCAAAACTGGAGCACATGGGGAACTCCTCCCTTATGTAGGGTGACATCGGCATGGAGCCGACGTCGGCAGGGGCGTTCCCCACGTAGGTACTGCTACAGAAAAAGTTGCCAGAACCGCCGCCAGGTGGCGCCACTCCTCATTGTTTGCACCTGCTGCAAGAGCTTCTCGTGAAGAGCTACTGTTACAGTAAGTTTTTACGTAACTGTACTTTGCTGCCCCCTCCTGCTGAAGTGGCAAAGGAGCCATCAGTTGCAGCGGAGGAAGTGAATAAGGCTTGTCAGTCTTTTCAGGGTATTAAATAGCTGGTATAGCATAGCAAAATAGGGTAACGCTAACCATTTTCAGTAATGCTTAGCAGTAGACTGCTAACCATTTTTTGAGTGAGTCCACGACACAGTGTACAACATTAATAAAACTATGAAATTTTTAAAAATTTTGCTAATCTAAATGTGCCAAGTCATATGCATTTTCAAAACTGGTTAGCACTTTTACGTGTCAGACTAATCATGTTTTTTCAGCTTATTTAAAACCCTGCTTTTCAAGCCATGGGTAACCTAATGGGTATACTGGTTCCTCCTCAAGTTTCTGTCCCCCTCCCAGTTCTATGGGAACAGGGGGGTGAGTTTTATTACAAGGAAGAGGAGGGGGAAGGGGAACTGATTGAACCTGACAGTTCCCCTGACCAGGAGTTCAGTTCCCCTCCCTGAGGTCCAGAGGATTTCTCCCTCCGCTATGCCTTTGTAAGGCTAAACACCCTCGACCTCTCCGCCCAGGAATCTGTGAAGGATGAGGAGGAGGCTGAATTCGTGGACATGATGGGGTTAGCCCCAACCAAGGGGTTGCTTTTGCCCTCCACAGGTCCCTTAAGAAAGCAACCTGTAAGCTACTTCAAACCCCTACTTCTTCCCCAGGGATTGACAATAAAATTGAGAAGTACCAACCAGATACTTCCAAAATCCTCAGCCCGTCACAAAGGCCATAAACTCCACTCACTCATAATAGTACTACTCTTACTCGCATCAGGAAAATGTTCATCCCAATCCTGGTCCCACTACACACATCCCTGCCAGTTGCAATCCTTCCACTAATGTACCAACGTCTCCCACCCCCTCTGCCCTCTCCAAGGGCCTGAAAATCCTCCACTTTAACATCTGCAGTCTTATGTCAAAAATCGACCTTTACATCCTATGGTAATCTCTCTCACACCTGATATACTAATTTTAATGGAAACTTGGTTAAACGCTAAAATACCTGATCTTGCCATTAATATCCCAAGTTATTCCATAATCAGGCAGGATAGGACTGGCAGGGATGGTGGAGTAGCCATGTATATCCTGTCCTCACTTCAGTTCTCGACCATTCTGTCATCCTCAGTACCCTCTGCCTACGAAGCACTGGTAGTAAACAGTACCTTGCCTTTTTCCTCCCCTATCTTCATAGCTGGCATCTACTGTCGACCTGTTTCCAAGTCATCCAATACTTTGGATCTCATTACCTCCATAACCTCCCTCTCACATAAAGGCGAGCTATACATCCGGGGTGATTTAAACCAAAACTGCCAAAACACGAAATTACATCATGGCCCTCAATCCCAACTCATCCTGGAACCCATCCACCTAAATCATAAAACTCTTAACCACTCCCTGATAGACTGGGTTCTCACCTCTCACCCCCACCGAGTCATTAAATCAGGCATCTTCCCAGATGCCCTCAGTGATCATCACCCAGTCTTCATTGTCAGGAAAGTCCACAAACCTAAACAGCTTCACAAAATTCTGCAACTCCGCTCCTTCAGCTCCTTAGACCTTAATCCCCTTCTTAATGAACTGGCCAGCTCCGATTGGTCCTCTATTGCCTTTGCCCCTTCCATTGACCAAGCCCTCCCTTATTTTAAAGATACATTTTGTAATTACATGGAACTCCTACGCTCCTTTCAAACGCACTAGAGTTCATGGCAGTCATCATCCCTGGGTCTTCCCTGAGTTACTGACCTCCCTCAAGGAACGGGACATAGCTTGGAGGAAACATAAGGCCTCCCAGCTTCTCCTAGACCATGCCAGGTATCACATGTTAAGAAATACCTGCACAAAGGCTACCAGACTTGCCAAGCCAAGTCTGAATATTTGTAATCATCTTTTCTCAAAAACATCAATTCCCCTTCCAAATTCTGGAAAGTGGTCCACATCCTATTCCCCCACATCCACCTACCCGTGCTTAAAATAAACAACTCATTGGTCTCCGAACCATGTGCAGTGGCTCAAGAGGTTAACTCCTATTATACCTCCTACACCACAGCACTTCTAAAATCACTCCCTTCTAACCTTCCCCTCCTCATTCTCCCACACCCAGTACTCAACCCGTCCATGCTCATCCTTCCTTCTCTTTTTCTGTGGTCTCCCCAGAAGAAACACTAGTGGCCCTTCTCTCTTTTAATCCTTCCAAAGGCTCATCACCGGATGATCTTGACCCTAAACTCCTCTACCTGTCAGCTTCTGCTATAGTTTACCCTTTCTCCTTGATCTTAAATCTTTCCTTCTCGTCCTCATCTGTCCCCTCATCCTGGAAACATGCTGTGGTCCTCCTTCTCCCAAAGGGTGGAGATCCCTCTTCCCCTGCAAATTATCGCTCAATCCCCCTACTCTCTACCCTTGCTAAACTCCAAGAACACCTGGTCCTCTCTCAGCTAACCTCTTTCCTCGATAACTTTTCCTTTTTTACCCCGTTCCAAAATGGTTTTCAGAAGAACCACTCCACTACCACCTCCCTACTCAGGCTCACTGACTCTATCCTCACTGGGATAGATAATGGCCTCATTACTTCTGCCATCTTTGTTGACCTCACTGAGGCATTCGACACAGTCTCCCATGCCCTACTTCTTGACTTCCTTATGGCTGCTGGGTTGTCTACTTTTGCCCAAAACTGGTTTAGAGCTTACCTCTCAGGCAGAACACAATCAGACAAGATCCAGGATGCAGTCTCTTTCCCCCTCTCTATTTCTACTGGAGTCCCACAGGGCTCAGTGCTTGGGCCCATTCTCTTCTCCATCTTTCTAAATTACTTGCCCTCAGTATGCTCCCCCTCCACCTCTGTCCATATGTCGACACTGTCCTGTTCTCATCTGGCAAATGCCCTGCTGATGTTGCAACCACCCTTCAGCTTGACTTCCACCAGGTTCAGTTATGGTTTGCCTCACATCAACTATTCCTAAATGCCAAAAAGACTGTCTCCATGACCTTTGGCACTAGGCAGAGACTCTCCAGGCTCCACCCTTTACCGTCTTTCCATACCCTTGATGGGACAATATTAGAGGACACCTCCTCATTCAGATACCTTGGGGTTCGGTTGGACCAACGTCTCAGATTCTCTGGCCACATTAACGCCATCCTGAAAAAATTGTGCCCCAAGCTTGGTGCCTTATTCAGGAACTGTAGTTGCATCCCTCCTACAGCGCAACGTGAACTAGCCCAGAAGATGATCCTCCCCATTTTCAACTACTTATTGAACTCCTTCTGTCGATTTGCCCTTGATGCTCCATCACGCACAAATCACTGTGATCTCTACTACACCATTTCCCTTCCCCAGCTTGCCAACAGGCGCCTCACTCATTGTGCCAAACTCACTTCTAACTTTTGGTTAGGAGAACTTCCCTCCTACCTCTCATGTTTGCTGTCTTCCCCACCTCCCTTTCCCTCAGATCCTCTGTCACTCGCACTTTGTTGATCCCCTGTCATACCACTCTCATCGGTCAATCAGGCTTTACCCATTGTTTCCCACAAATCTGGAACTCCCCCCCCCCCCAAATATGGCACTCCTCCTCCTCCTCCTTCCACTCCCTTGCCTCTGCCGTACATAACTTTCTCTTATCTAACTGCTCCTTCTTAACTGTCCTCCTATGCCTCTGCTCCTCTCCATGACTCACATCATCTGTTAAACCTTCCACCTCCCCAGCCTGCATCTCAACACGCTGTCCTCCCCTTCACCACTATGTACTATGTTCCTCAGATATACCACTTGTAATTAAATGCATATTTCACAGATATGATTTATTTAATTGTATGTTATGTTACAAATGCGACTGAATGACTATTTATATATTTTTAACTATCTCATTATGAATGTAATTGAATGTTTAATTTCTTGTATGTTTTAAATGTTAAACTGTGTGTCTAATTCTTCATCCATAGTACCCCCCTCGGCCCACCGGGACACCGGAGACTGTGCTAATTGTTGTTCAGGCCTTCCTGGTGAAACATTTCAATAAATAAATAAATAAGTACCACCAGCTGGACAAACATGATACTGAGTACCTCTACTTGCACACAGATCATGACGGTGTGGTCCAGGCAGCTGCCTGTGACAAGGCCAAGGTTCTCCTCTCCACTCAGTCACCGGATAAAGATGCCAGGAAACTGGATGGTATGGGGAGGAAGGTGTACACCTCTGCCTCCTTGCTCTTGAGGCAAGCTGTGTATATGGGTTACACTGCTCAATGCCAGAAAGCCCTTTGAAACCGGCCTGCCAGTGCAGCAGCAAGGCATTCATCTGCGGCGCCGACATCCCAGGTTTGGGGACAGACTCGGGAGTCAGAGGAATGACCGGGAGGGGAGGGGAGAATGATTGAGCATCCCAGGGACTGCTCTCCTTCTCCAGGGGGAGGGGGGAACAGTGTCCAGCACAATGCGGACCTCTGGTGGAGGCTGGTGGGGGGGTACCACCACAGCTGGCACCACACATTAGGGGAGCGGGGCAGACACTGGCATCATTGCACGTCCCCCCCCCCATGGAATATGGCAGTAAAAAAAATGATGGCCCCCACTTACACCACCACTCCCGCTAAGACAGTGGTCCACGGGGGGGCCACTCCCACGACCCCGCCCTGGGGGTTAAGCCTGAGGATAGGGGCCGGTGAACAGAGTGGGGGACCGGAGCCCCTGGCGGGGGGGGGGCGGATGCTGCCTTCCATCAAAAAAAAAAAAAGCCCTCTGAAACTCTGTGCTGGCTATGAGTGATAAGGCCCATGGGGACCTGGCACAAGATTTGGCAGATGCAGCTAATGCTGCCCTTGATGCTACCAAACTCTAGTTCCATATGGCAGTGGATGCCAATGACACTGCTTCTAGAATGATGGCCCATGCTAGCTCCCTAAGGAGATTCATCTGGCTCAAGACAACTGATTTGTCCCAGGACACCCAGGCAAAAGTCATGGACTTTCCATGTGAGAATTATTCCCTGTTTGGTGACAAGACAGAGGTATTCATGAAAAAGGTGGAAGAGTACAAAACCACCTACAAAAGTAATTCTGAAAAGGAGAAGACCTCTACTTCCTACAGGTCTCACAGAAGGGGAGGTAGGGATAGGGGTTATAACCCATGTGCTTTCTTTCTCATGCCCTGTGATTACTCCCAGAATGAGAGGTTACTTTAGGGGCAGGAGCAGAAGAGCTTTCAAACGGGCTGGTCTGGCTCCAGCTCTTAAGGCACAGCCCAAACAGAACCCCTGCGTGTTTGTCCCGGTCACTCATCCATTGCCAGTGGGAGGAAAGCTGGCTCATTTCTTCCAGAAATGTAAAAAACATCACCACAGACAAGTGGGTCCTGGAAGTAGTGAGCCACAGTCTCACCCTGCTGTTCAAAAGATTCCCCAGGCTGCAGATTCACAGAAACTTCTAGCCTCCTACCTCAGCAGAAAGGATTTTGCTGGAGTTGGAAGTCAAAAGTTGCTGAAGGTAAAGACAGCAGAAAGAGTTCACTCTTCCCAGTGGGGAAAAGGCCTTTACTCAAGGTACTTTCTTACATGCAAGAAAAATGGGGAGTGGCAACCTATTTTGAACCTCAGATTCTTGAACAAACCCCTGAAAAAGGACAAGTTCATGGTGATGACCCTGTCCACAGTGATACCATCCCTGCATCAGGGAGAGTGGAAGGGATCCCTGGACCTGAAGGATGCATATTTTCCCATCCACAAGAGCAAAACAGCTCCACTGCTCTGGAGCACACAAGGTAACATAAAGATCAGGAACCAAGCAAAACTAGCACTGCTCCACTGTGTTTATAAGGGCATCTTTTATTGAAAAGAGTTTAAAAACATACTGCCACATAGAAACACCGCAGGTTGCTGCTAGAACCTCTACTGGTTTTGCACACTTAATGCTTCATCAGGAGGAGTTATGCCCTTTTAAATGCGGTGGAGTGGTGCTGGTTTTGCTTGGTTCCATATTTTCACATCCCAGTCAGGCCCAGTCACAGAAAATACTGAAGGCTGCCTTCTAGTCACTGTCAGTTCACAGCCCTTCCCTTCGATCTCTCATCTGCTTCCAGGGTGTTCACAGAGTGCTTGGCCATAATGGCAGTGCATCTCAGAAGACAAAGAGGGATTTTTTTTATTTATCTGGATGACTGGCTAGTCACAGGAAAATCACATCAGCAAGTCAAGGACTTTCTCCAGTAACTCGGAGCACCTTGAAGACATTGGGATTTCTCTTAAATGTACAAAAATCCCAGACAGAACCAGTGCAGGTACTGGAGTACGTAGGAGTAGAGCTGGATGCCCTCCATGGCAAGGCATTTCTGCCTCAAGAAAGAATGGAAACCCTTCTGGTTCTGGCATGCTCCTTTGTCCTGGGCCAGCCCAGGCCAGCAAGACACTTCATTCAACTTCTGGGGCATATGGCCTCTACCACAGCTGTGGTATCGGGGGCCAGATTCCAAATTAGGGTAATTCAGTATCACCTAAGAGCCCATTGATCCCAGAAGTGACACCCTCTGACAAGGCTGGTACCTGTGACAAAAACTCTGCTAGAAGCCTTGGTCTGGTGGAATGAAAGGGACAACCTCAGAGAAGGGGTGGCTTTTCAGCAACAGGCCCCAACGGTTATCCTGACAACAGATGCCCCCCTTCTGGGGTGGTCAGCCCATCTGGGTGACCTAACAGTGAGTGGAGTGTGGTCTCCTCGGGAGTCCAGGGAGTATATAAACCTCCTGGAGCTGAGGGCACTCCTTCTTGCCCTCCAGTCGTTTACTCCCCAGATAAAGGGCCACTCAGTCCAAGTCAGAACAGGCAACACCACTACCATGTATAACATCAACAAACAGGGAGGCACAAGGTCCTCAAAGCTGTACACAGAAGTTATGAAGCTCTGGCATCTGGCTTACTCACTGAAAGTGCTGCTTTCTACAATTCATTTTCCAGGAAATGACAACGTCCTGGTGGATTCCCTCAGCAGGATAAGTCAGGGTCATCATGAATGGTTTCTGAACAAGCAGGTGTTAGCCACAGTCTTCTGGAGATGGGGCACACCAGAAATAGATCTGTTTGCCTCCAAAGAAAATTTTCAGCACCTTCCCTTTTGGTGTTGATCTCCAACAGTGGCCACAGTCCCCGTGGAAGCTCTGGTCCTAGACTGGTCAGGGAAGTTCCTGTATGCCTTCCTCCATTTCCTCTACTGCTACGAGTTCTCCTGAAATTGAGGAGCCAGTCTGCAACCACGATTCTAATGGTCCCATACTGGGACAGACAACCTTGGTACACCCTGCTCCTGGCCTTCTCCACCAAACAGCCCATTCACCTCCCTCCAAGACGCAATCTACTGTCCATGTCTCAGGGCAGATTAACCTTTCCGAATTTCAGTCCCCTATGGGCAGATCCTCCCATTCTTTTGGACTACTTGGTATTCTTTCAGGCTTTGGGCCTCAGGCCTTCAACCCTCAAGGTACAATTGGCAGCTATTTCTGCCTATGTTTCAGCAAGTAATGAGAAAACTGTGGGTTCACATCCCACTTTCAAAAGTTGCTTTAAGGGCCTACTGCATCAGTATCCCCCTATTAGGTAGCCAGTCCCTCCCTGGGATTTGAACCTGTGCATAGCCAAGCTCATGGACCCCCCTTTGAGCCTATGGCCACTGCAAATTTGAAGTATGTCCCCTGGAAGTCAGTATTCCTGATGGCCATAACTTCTGCCAGGAGGCTGTGCGAGCTGCAAGCTCTCTGCACTGACCCTAACTACCTTATATTCCACAGGGACAATGTAGTCCTTAGGACTAACAGGAAATATCTTCCCAGGGTGGTGTCTGAGTTTCATTTAAACCAGTCCATCACTCTTCCAGTGTTTTTCACAGAAGGGTCCAGTCCTGGTGAGCAGAGGCTGCATAGTCTGGATGTTAAGAGGTCACTTAGCCACTATCTGGATCATACTAAGGACCTCACATCCTCCCACTCACAGCTGTTCCTCATGTATGGTGAAGTGGGAAATGGCAGGCCAGCTGCTAAGAGGACTGTTGCCTGCTGGATAGTCTCCTGCATCCAATTTTGTTACTCTAAAGCTGACAGGTTGCTACCTCAGGGGACACTCCACTCATGGCACTGCTATCTCGGTGGCAGCTGCAAGGTGTATTCCCTTGTTAGAAATTTGTAAAGCATCTACCTGAAAAACTGTACACACCTTTACAAAGCATTATTGCCTGAATGTGCAATCCAGAAGAGATGCCATGTTTGGCACTGCTGTCTTGCAGAACCTTTTCCCTAAACAGGTTCTGTACCCAGCCCCCCAAGGTACTGCTGTGTTGTCTGCATTTGTTAAGCATAGAGAGGAATTCCTGGGGTTTGAAGAAAAAAATACTTACCATAGTAATATTGTTTTCTTCCATGGGATCCCTCATTATGTTTATATCTCCCACCCTGCCATCCCTTCCAGAACCTGGAAAAGGTTCTACAAGAATCAGTACTTTTCTAGTGTTTACTTGCTTGAGCAGTTCTTGTTCATTCACAATCAGATCTTCCCTTGTCAATCTTCACCATTCATTACTTCCTGGGTGTAAGCCGGAGGAGCGCACCCGCCATGGGAGCTTTTTTTTTTTTAAAAAAGCTAGCTCTATCGGCGCCGCCCTCGAGACCGATGCCTTCGTCGTATGCGGCGGCCGTTAGTAGCTACCGACTCCTCCTCCAACTCAGTTCTGTTTCTCCCGCCGTCGAGGCAGCACCTGCTTTCACGGAGTAGTGTTTCGTAAGTGCGCAATACCTAGGCCGACTCCTCTTTCGTTCGCACTCGACGCCATACCACGGTAAGACTGTTCTTTTTTCTATCTGTATGGCGTCGGGTGTTTTCCTACTGTGTTTTTACCTTAATTGTTTCGCGTTATGTCCGGTTCTGGAGCGAAGTGTTTTTCTAAGACGGGCCGCGCCGATGCGTCGGTGCTCCTGTGGCCGGCATTTCTCCGTCTCGGACCGGCATGACGTGTGTCTTCGATGCCTGGGACCCAACCATGATATGGATTACTGCGATGCCTGCTTCTCCATGGACCGTCGCGTCCTCGAAGTCCGCGCGTTCAAGCTCGGCAAGGCCCCGCCGACTGGGGACGCGCTGCTCACGGACTCCCAGGTAAGGTCTTCTAGGCCCTTCCCCTGGTCCCCTCCTGGCCTATATGGTCCGCGGAGGAGGGGCTTCATCATCTTATCTTGCCGAGAGGAGGCCCTTCCACGGTGTCGGGGAGCGCTATGGGTCCTTCCGGGCCGCGACGCCGACACCGCTGGCAGTCACCTCTCGAGGTGCAGGCTCCCCCAGTGTCGAGGCCCATGATTTCTGGGCCGGACACTGGCGACTTCATGCCGCCTGGCGCCTTGCTGATCCCGGGCGCCGCTCAAGGTGCCGGTGATCGAGGGCGCTGTTCCGTGGCGCCGTTCCAGATCCCGCACCGCTCGTGGTGCTGGTGATCGGTCGGCGCCGTTTGGAACGGCACCGGTGATCAGGATGGCGCCACTGGCGGCGCTGCTTTACCCCGGCCAGCATAGCGCCTGGGCCTGGTTTCCTCCTCGCGCGCCGGCCTCGGTTTCCGACGCTGAGCGGTGCTGCTGGCCCGCTGGTGCTGCGAGGAGCTGGGACCGGCCTGGCTGTTGCTGATGTTCGGGGCAGGTGGCGCGCCAGGTACCGTGCCGCTCTGCGGCGCTGCTGCCTTGGGGACCCCTGGGTAGCCAGTCTTGAGGTCCTGTTGGTCTCTGGCCTCCTCGGAGGCCGATGACTCAGACGTGGACCCATCCTGGCACCCCCACTCTTCGGGTCTGGGTCCCTGTGGCACGGGTACCAGGCGGCGAGCGGCTCTCTCCTCTGTCCCCCTTCCGTCCTCTCCTGAGGGCTCCCGGCTGGGGTGGCCTTGAGTCCCAGGAGGGAGACGGGGTGACTATGGGGAGGCTCCTCCGGGGACCGGTGACAGCAACCCTCCGGGTGCTGTTGCTCCTCTGGGGGTGTGAATGCTGGGTCGAGGAGGAGGGCTCTCTCGAGTCCGGAGGTTGAGGGCAGGGGACAGGCCCTCGGTCTTCTTTGGCGACCTCAGGGAGGTGGCCAGGAGTCAGAGCGCTGAACCCCGCCTTCCTCCGGGCTCTAGGGTGTCCTCCGTGGCGTTGTGGGCTGCCCTTCTGGATCCATGCAGTCCCGACTTGCCGCAGGGGAGATTCTCCCTGGGCTCTTCAGGCTCCGCTTCTCAGGGTTCCGCTCTTGCGGCCTGGTTTGTTGTCCGGGACCCCGCCAGCTCGGGCTCCGCTCTCGGATTCCAGAGCCCTGGCAAAGATCAGTTGCCTCCTCGCAGGTGCCCCTCTCCCATCTCTCTGCCTCCACCACCCCCGCTCCCGGGCCATGTCGGTCCTACGGGTCCGTTATCCTGGGAGCAGTTCAGAGGTTCTGCAGCGGCCTTCCCTTCATACGTTAGATGTATGCATAAGCGGGTCTTTCGACTCTCCCCACCGCCGCAGGAGTCCTCTGAGCATTCCAGCTCCCATCATCCTCGCCTCCTCTGAGGGGAGGAACCCCTGCTCATCTCCTCCGATGCTGATTTCACTGAATATCAGCGATTCCTTTCGAGGATAGTGAGGGACCTTCGGATCTCCTACATTCGTAGAGACAATCCCGAACGGGAGACGCGTGAATTCCTTGGGGAATTCAGTGCCCAACACTTGGTGGTACCTTCCTGGCCTATCCCCTTCCAGGAGGCGTCTATCCGATCCTGGCAGTCGCCAGCCGCTTCTTCTCCAGCCCTGGCTGACTGTCAGCGTAGGTATTGTGCCCCCTCGGAGTCTCTAGGTACTCTTCCCAACCCCCCTTCTGGCTTGGTCTACCTTGACACTCCCTCCGGCGCTGCTGCTCATGCGACGCATCACCACCGACCCGACTCCCTTCAGTTCGACCGCTAGCTAAGAGTGTTCTCTTCTGTATGCCGCTCGATAGCATCACATCAGGCTCACCACGCTGCCTACAATCGGCACCTGTGGTCGATGCTTTCTCAACTCCTAGCGTCGATGCCTGATACGGAGCAAACCAGACAAGCTGTTGCCCTCTCCGCTATAGGCCTGGAGCTGGCAAGACACCAGGCAAGGGCATCTTATGACGCCAATGAGGTGGCTTCCAGGCTTGCGGGGACAGCGATCTGCATTAGGCGGACGGCATGGCTTCATCTTTCAAGGTTGTCACCCCTGGCCCGGTGTAGGGTGATGCGCTCCGCCATCCGGGGGACCCGTCTCTTTTCCTCTAGAGCTAGGAGACTTTTGCAGGGGCTATCTCCGTCTCCACGTCCTCGGGAGGCACCTCCTAGCTCTTCTCCCACTTTGGCTTCTGTGAATTAGCCAGGGTCTTCCCCTTCTGTTTCTCACCAACAGGAGGCTGGGGGTCTTGTTCCTCAGGGTCTTTTCCCTTCCCCTCCTGGGGAAGAGGAGCTTGGTACTCACTAGGAAGTAATGAATGAAGATTGACAAGGGAAGATATGAAAATTCACGCACTCACCGTAATTCTTGATCTCTCTTGTATCTTCACCATTCATTACTGACCCCTCCCACCTTCCCCCAGTGGCCTCCTTCTGTATGCCTCCTCCCGCCTCGCTCCTCCCTCTTGCTGAACCTAAAAAAAAAATATAAAAAAAAAAAAAAGGGGACATCTCTCTATCCTTGCCTTTTTCCTTAAAAGTTTCCAGGAAAATTATTTACTCTAAGATTCGTGGGCTTTTGTTGCAGGAGTGCTGGGTCGTGAGTGAGCTACACGTCTATCTCACCGCCATGTTCTCAGGCGACGCACTCCTAGGGACCTTGCCTGACTCTGCCTGTGCAGTTTGGTCCCACAATATTCTGCTAATCAATTACTAAGCCCTAGAATCAACCCCCTTTTTGCAGAGCAAGAGGAACGGGTACGGTTATTTTTCTCTTAAACTGAGGGAACTCTCTCCGACTGCTTGAAGGCAGCCCCTGGCTTCTCAGGTCATGTTTTTCCTCATAAGCCTGTGAGTCATACTCTGTCTTGAACCCCCCCTTTTTCAAGGTCCTTCTGAGGACAGTGTTGCAGGAAAAGCAGTGCCAACCATGACCGGTTCTTGCCAGTTTCAAGTCTCTCCTGCCTTGCCATAGCAAGTCCGATTGAGTTCCGTTATATTTCTTACAAACTGCCTTGAAAGGCTAAACTTTCTTTCTATACCCTTTGAGCAGCTCTACATGCTGCCTGGGAATCAACCTTTTCTAGCGGGTGTCCTTCCAGAAGCAAGGCCTGCTCTCGGGCCAGGAGCCGCAGCTAGGATCAAGGACCATGGCATGTTGAGGTCAAAGACTATGCCCTCCTTAGTCTGTCTAGCGGGTTCGGTGAACCTTCTTCAGCACTACCAGTGGGGATTCTGCCCTTATTAAATCGAGCCTTAAGCCTCTCAGCTAACTATGCTCATGGGCATTCTGGTCTCCTCAACATCCCATCTTTCTTCTTCTTCTCTCTTCTTCATTCTTTCTCCTTCCTTTTCTCTCTATCTGTTCCTCCTAGAGTCGCCTCGGAAGGAGGCCCTCGATCCCTAGGGCAGGAATACTCTCTCTGTCTGTTCTCCATCGCTTATTCCTTTTCAGTTTATTTTCCTTACTTTGCTATCCCTTGGCTATCTTGCCTCGCTTTCTTTTTCCACAATATAATTTTTGCCTCCGGCTCACAGAACTGAGTTGGAGGAGGAGTCGTGTACACACGGCCGCCTCGCTGCATGACGCAAGGCCGGTCTCGAGGGCGGCGCGTTAGAGCTAGCTTTTAAAAAAAAAAAAAAAAAGTTCCGTGGCGGGTGCGCGCCTCCGGCTTACACCCAGGAAGTAATGAATGGTGAAGATACAAGAGAAGATCAAGAATTACGGTAGGTACGTAATTTTCATTTTTTTACTGTGGTTTTGTTTTAAGTCTGCCATTGCTTGTCCTGGGTGACAAATCATTTATTGCCTTTCGGTCTTTTTTTTTTTTTGTGTAGTTTAGGATAGATTAGTAGAATTCGTGACTATTGGCCATCTGGCTTTGCAATAAATCTGACGTTAGGCTGTAGAACACAGCAACACCACCTTGCTTTCTGAGTACCATAATTTACATACATCCCACTCTCCGGGCAGTTCAACCTGTCAGGCTGACTGCATTTGTTAAGCATAGTGAGGGGTCCCTTGGAAGAAGCAATATTACTATGGTAAATAACTTTTTATTACACTACACAGTAAAGGAAGTATGAAGCTTAGGAAAAACACAGGAGCGTATCAGTCTGCTGGAGCTCAGACTAGTTTTTTCCTGTCCCTGAAGTCTCTCATGGCATTGATCTGAGACCAAGTTCTGCAGATAAGAACAGAAAATACCACACCAGTGTATTACATCAAGAAGCATGATGGTACAAGATCCTCTTAGCTGTGAAAGGAAGCACTAAACATTTGGGATCTGGCTTACACTCTCAAAGTACATGTCCCTTCAGTCCATGTGGCAGAAAAGGACAAAGTCCTAGCAGACTCACTAAGCAGAATGCACCATGTCACCCAAGAGTGGTCTCTGAGACAATCTATGCTATGGCAAGTTTTCAGAAAATGGGTTATCCCAGAGGTGGATCTTTTTGCCTTACGGGAGAACAAAAATATTTGATTATTCTACTGCAGAGCCTTATGTCTGGGTACAGTACCAGAAGATGCTCTGAGCTGGAGAAACATGATTTTTATGCATTCCCACCTTTCCCCTAATGCAGAAAGTGTGCATAAAAGCAAGAGTGGACCAAGTAACCATGATTCTGTTAGCAGTAGACTGGATCAGACAGCCATGGTACTCACTACTGCTCAAGACTGAATCTGGAATCTCCCTCATCTCATGGAATATTGCTGGATACAAATCAAAAAGTAAAATACAGATCGGTTAGCTTTTATTAAAGGATTTGCAATCACATGTCTTCAGGAAACATGGCATGCTGCAACTGATAATGTAAGCTTGAATGAATATATTATGTTTCAACATCCTGGTTTAAAGATAGCCAAATCAGGTAGAAGAGCTTATCGGCTTATCATGTACATTAAAACAGGTAGTTTTATGAATGTTAACAAGATACTTGAAGATAGCTTCTTTATAGCCATAAGGCTAAAAAGTACCTCTGTTACCTTGATTTTAATGTCATGTTATATCCCACCAGTGAAATACTTTTGCAATAATGACATATAGGTCTAGTTAGATAACGCAATATATACAGTATTCTTGGAGCACCTAGAGGACATACAGTATTGCTGTTGATAGGTGACTTTAATACATACATACGAACATACGAAATGCCAGCAGAAACAGGCTTCATGGTCTGTCGAGTCTGCTTGATTGTGCAGCTAGCCCTTCAACTTTCAGCTGCCCCACCCTCCCTCACCTCCTCCTCATAACCCCTCCCACTCTGTCCCACCCTCTTAAATCCTCCCACCATTCTACATGATACCACCTCCTCGGGCAGAGTGTTCCACTTATCTACCACCCTCTCGTGAAAAGTGTCTCCTGATTTCCCTCCTGAACCCCCCCAATCCCCCAATCTCAGCCGATGCCCTCTCATGTCCTTCCCCCTTCTGATCTGAAGAATCCCTTTTGTATTAATCCTGTTAATACCCTTTAGGTACTCAAAGGCTTCGACTTTAATACAAAGATAGGTAAATATGATGGATTTGCAGAAGACACAATCATGAACTGGTTATACCCATCTGCAGGAAATTATAAGCGTAACTCAAGAGACCTAAAAATGTAACCATAATTGTCAGTTATTATTAAAATTAATAACAACTAATTGTATTTACCCATTAAATGGTAGACTACACTAAGGAGATAAAGAAGGGCTTCCAACCTTCTTATCATAGAAGGATCTACAGTTTCGGACCTGGCCTGCTGGATGGGGTCACCAGAATTTTGAGAAAAAAAAATATATGTGTATATATATATATATATATCTGTTGGACCAGAAAGTGATCATTATCCATACTGTAACTCTTGTACACTCAGAAAATATCTCACAATAATACATCTAAAAAAATACAAACTTAAGAAAGTGGAAATAGATACAAAAGATAGAATAATTTGGAATGAAACTTTAGAATTACAAGTCAAAGGTAAAGTAAGGGACTTTTATCTAAAGTTACTACTACATGGGCAGAAAATGCTGAACCTGAAGTTTTGAACAAAGCTATTGCAGATTTTTTTTTTTTTGTATTTTACAAGAGAAATTATACAGTGTTAAAATATGCAGGAAACCTACCTTTGTTAATGGGTGATTTGATAAGGAATGTAAAGTAGAGAAAAAGAAGTTTGTCAGAATACTTAGGGAGAACAGGAAAAGTGCCAATGCTAAGAATAATCACACATTAAAAAAAGAGAAGAAAGGAATACAAAATCTTCTTAAAAATTAAAAGGAAGGCTTTTTATGACGCTCAATGGGAGCACATGATAATAGCAATTGAAACAAACAGTATTAAATTATTTTGGTCCTTAGTGGTAACTGGATGTAAAGGTAACACAAATTAAATTGTAAAGCATCGACATGGCTCTTGATTTCTTTATACATAACTTCTTAAGTGTCCTTAATAAGCATGCCCCGCTTAAACAACGGAGAGTCTGAGGCAAATGTGCATACTGGTTGGATCAAGATAGAAGAAGACAGATGAAGCTCAGAGACGAGGCATAGGGCAAATACAAATGCTCAGGTGAACACGCTGATTGGCTAATATACAGGACCCTGCAAAAGTTAGTATTTCAGGTGCTTCCAAACCTCAAACCTGACAAACCCTAAGAAATTCCGGTCACAAATCAACTGCCTCCTAAAGGATCGCTCAGCAGAAGCACCCCAGAGCATCTCAGTTGATGGCAACCTGATGTCTGATCCGGAAGAGCTAGCAAATGCATTTAACAGCTTCTTCACCAACCAGTGCCTGGTTTCAACACTACCTCTGTGAGAGAAAACAGCTGGTAAGATGGAAGGGTATGACATCTGACATTAGGCCAGTGAACCAAGGAGTCCCTCAAGGATCCATCCTTGGACCCCTACTATTTACTGTCTTCATAAACGGCATGCCAATCATTGCGGAGGGGCCAACATTCAACTCTATGCAGACAACACTGTCATCTACAGGAGTTCGAAAGATATCAACCAAGCTAATCAGAATCTCAATATGGATTTCAGAACATTGGAAAAATGGCTTGGGATTAATAAACTGGCCCTCAACCTAAATAAATCCAAGGCTATGCTCTTTGGCCCCAAATGCCTGGGAGCCGATAGATCTAATTTTCTACAAATCTCCTCGTCCAACGGCAATAAATTGGAGATCTTGGCATACACCTGGACAAGAGTTAACCCTAAATTTGCACATTGAGGCTACCACTAAGATCCTCCATCAAAAAAATTGGTCTATTATACAGACTAGGTTGGTTCCTCTCCAGTGAAGCTTGCTTGGCAGTCACCACTGGAACCATCCTTTCAGTTCTTCCTTATGGTGCTCCCTTAATACAACCTCTCTGGGGCACTGAACTTGCCAAACTCAGAGTCCTCTATCACAAAATTGCCTACTTTTCGGCTGCTGCTCGTCCCCGTGATCACCACACTAATGTTCTCACCTTACTGAACTGGACAACACTTGAGGCAAGACTTGCCTATCCTACTCTCTGTCTTGCTTTCAAAATGGCCAAATTATCAGCCTCCCCAAGATTAAATGGACTTCTTTAGTTCAAGTCGTTTAAGTGTAATCTCAGCTCTGCTACCCACCCCGCCCTGGAAGTCCCTAGGTCCAGATCTGATGCTAATGACAGGTCCTTCACCATCTCTGCCCCAGCCCTCTTGAATAGCCTACCTACAGTGGTGATGAACAGCTCTGCCCTGAACTCATTCAAAAATGCTCTAAAATCCCACTTGCTTGTGGTAAATCAGTGCACTTGTACTTGAAGTGGTGGAGTCTTATTTCCTGTGAATCCGCCAGAACACTTGGGCCTACCCTCTAGTCCAAGCCGCCCACTGATTAGCTCCTAACCCAAGTATCCCTCCTGCTGAGTTGGTGTCCAGCTCTTGCCAACAGAATCACAATTATAACCCCCCCCCCTCCCTGTTTCTGTGTGTGATATGTCTTACTGCTGAAACTGATTTGTGGTCGCTAGCCTTGTTTACTAACTTTGTATAACTGAGTACCTTTACTGTGCCTGTTCTGCCTTTGTCTCCTGTTTGTTGATTCCTTTGTTCAATGTAATTAATGCTCTGCCTTTGTCTCATGTATGCTTTTGATGTCTTTATTAAATGTAATTAATTCCGGGTCGCCCCTGAAAAAGGGACCCTGTTGTCTCGGTGGGCCTATCCAGTCAATAAATTTCAATAAATAAATAAGCATGTCCCAGCTAACACATGGGTAGACCAGGCTGGGAGACAAACTGTCATCCATTTCATCCGGCATCTCCTTCTCTGAGATCCTGCCAGTCTGGGAGAGGGGTGCAGATGGGCGGAAGGTCAGAGAAGGGGAGATAGGGGAGCCAAACATGTGGCTTAAGGGCTGGTGCCAGGAAAAAGGACACACATTTGTAGGTAACTGGCAACAGTTTTGGAGTGAAAGTTCTTTAAATTCGATGGACTGCATCTGACTAAGGAGTGAGTCAGTGTATTGGGGCAGAAGTTTGATGTCTTTACAGAATATTTAAACTAGCAAATGGGGAGAGGGGTGCAGCACCCGATACATGGAACAGGAAGAACCCCCTCCCCCCTCAGCTAGTGATCAAACAGGAGTTCAGCATGTTTGTAGTTCATTTGCATCACCAGGTAAGGAAAAAGGTCCGTGTCCCCATATGACACAAAGGGGAAAAGTCGGACCTTGTCCACAACTAACGCACCAAAATCTGGCCAATGGAAAATTATGTTCACAATTGCCTGCAGTCTGGGAAGCAAGATCCCAGACCTGGAGGCAACAATGACAGAGGCTAGGCTGGACATACAGTAGTAGCCATTAGTGAAGTGTGGTTCACCAGTAACCACACTTGGGAGACTTTACCTGGCTATGTACTGTTCAGAAGAGACCGAGGTGAAAAAAACGGGGGGGGGGCCCTCCCCCCTTTATGTCAATGAAAATATCAAAGCTACAGAAATTCAGAATACACATAAGGAGCCAGAAGAACTGTGGGACAGCCATACAAACTGGGGTTGTCTACAAGCCTCCAGACCAGGGGGAGGACATAGACACATTACTGTTAGAAGATATATAAAACATGACCACTAAAGGGGAGGTTCTGATAATGGGAGACTTCAACATGCCAGATACAGATAGGTCAATACCAGCAGGAACATCCACCAGAACTAGACACATAGTGGATTCCCTGCAGGGGGAGGGCCTCAGACAATTGGTACAACAACCCACAAGAGACAGGGCTATCCTGGATCTAATATTGACTAACGGATAAAGTATCACAGATCTCCAGGTAGAAGGTCACCTGAGGGCCAGTGACCATCACATGGTATGGTTCAGTTTGGCCATTGGAACTAAATCATCCCATTCTAAGGCAAAAATATGGGACTTCAGAGGAGCTGACTTTGATAAGATGGCCAACAGAGTTAAGTTAGCCCTGGCAAGAAGAAATACAGGTGAGGGGGTACAGGCAAAGTGGGCAAGCATTAAGGATGCAAAACCTGAAGCAACATCACATTGTGTTAGGGAGAAAAGCAAGCGCAAAAGAAGGAGGAAACCATTTTGATTCTCAAAAACAGTAGCAGAAAAGATCAGAGCCAAAAGATTGGCCTTCAGGAAATATAAGGCAGTGTAGCAGGATGAAGATAGCGAGGCATACCAAACTTTCCTAAGGGAAGGCAGTATGGCAGGCAAAGGCCCAAACCGAAGAAACACTAGCACGAACAGTAAAAGAAGGAAACAAGATTTTCTATAGATACATTAGTGAAAGGAGAAAGTCCAGATGGTGTATTGCTAAGATCAAAGGGGATTAGGGGGAGTGTGTGGAGGATGGCCAAGGAAAAGCATGTATCCTAAATAGATAGTTCTGCTTAGTATTTACTGAGGAGAAGTTAGGGCAGGGCCCACAGCTCAGCACCATGGACACAGGGAGGAGGGAGGTGTGCATAAGTCCCTTCACAAAAGAAAGGGTCCTATAAGAGCTCGCTAAGCTCAGGGTGGACAAGGTAATAGGACCTGATGGCATACATCCCAGGATACTAAAGAAGCTAAGAGTGGAACTAGCAGAGCTATTAGCAGAACTGTTTAGTGAGTCTCTGAGCACAGGAGAGGTCCCAGAAGACTGGAGAAGGGCTCATGTGATCCCATTCCACAAGAGTGGCAGCAGGGAGGAGGCAGGGAACTACAGACCAGTCAGTCTTACCTCAGTAGTGGTCAAGATTATGGAGATGCTCCTTAGGGAAAGGATAGTGCAACATCTGGAATCCATAGGAGCACAGGATCCAAGACAGCGTGGGTTTACAACAGGAAGGGCCTGTCAAACTAATCTCATAGATTTCTTTGACTGGATAACCAGAGTGGCGGACCTAGGAGGTGCAGTTGATGTCACCTGCCTTGACTTCAGCAAAGCTTTTGATACTGTTCCACATAGAAGTTGGATTAATAAGCTGGGTAGGCTTGGGGTGAGTCAGAAATTGGTCACCTGGGTGGCAAACTGTTTGGCGGGCAGAAAACAGAGAGTGGTGGTAAAAGGTATAAAGTCAGAAGAGATGCAAGTCACAAGTGGGTACCTTAGGGATCAGTCTTGGGGCCAGTCCACTTCACTATCTACATCAGTGACATTGCAGATGGACTAGAGGTAAGGTTTGCCTGTTTGCAGATGACACCAAGATCTGCAACAGAGTAGATGATCCTGATGGGGTGGGCAAAATGAGAAGAGACCTGGAAAATCTGGCAAAATGGTCGGAAGGGTGGCAGCTGGGGTTTAATGCAAAGAAGTGCAAGATCATGCACATAGAGAAGAGAAATCCTGAAGCTACCTATAGGTTGGGAGGGGAGTTGCTGGCAATCACAAGGGAAGAGAGAGCCTTGGGCATCATCATCATAGATGACCTGAAATCATCCAAGCAGACCACTAAAGCAGTTGGTAAGGCTAGAGGGATGTTTGGGTGTATTAGTAGGGGTATCACAAGTCGTAAGAGGGAGGTAATAATCTGTCTTTGCAAGACACTGGTTAGGTCCCATCTGGAGTACTGCATGTAGTACTGGAGGCCGCACCTGCACAAGGACGTTAAAATGGAGGTAGTCCAGAGAAGGGCAATCCAAATGGTACAGGGACTGCTTCAGAAAACATATGAGGACAGATTAATGGAGCTCAGTATGTATACCCTAGGGAAAAGGAGGGAGAGAGGTGATATGATCAGAACATTCAAACATCTTAAGGGCATTAACAAGGTGAAAGAGTCTAACGTTTCAATATAAGAAAAATAGCAGGACAAGAGGACACAGCATGAGATTAGAGGGAGGCCGATTAAGGGGTAATGTGAAGAAGTTCTTTTTTATAGAAAGGGTGGTGGATGCATGAAATTGCCTACCTCAGGAGGTGGTGGATATGAATACAGTGCAGGGCTTCAAACAGGCATGGGGCAGGCAAAAGGGAGCAGTACAGATGAGTATGAATAAATAGGCCATTGACAGAGTGAAGGTCTGTGGCACATTCATAAGGTAGAAAAAATGGGCGGTCCTTATCTGCCATCAACTTCTATGTTTCTATTATTTCACACAAATTATGTATGATCCAAAAACAGTCAAAAATTAGATTCACCTTGATCCTGTTTTTATTCATTTGCACTTCCCTCAAATTTCCTTTCAGGAGATTTTAACTTCAGTCCAGCATTTAAAACTAAATAAGGCCCCAGGTCCTAACAACATTCCAGGAGAGGTGTATAAGTGCATGGAAAAAGAATGGGCTGACATTTTAATGCTTTTCTACAATAAGTACATTTTGGAAAATTATACCCTCCATTCCTGGTGAGGGGCTGTAATCGTCCCAGTATACAAGAAAAGGAACAGACATGACCCCAATAACTATAGGCCGATTAGCCTACAAGATATTGCAGGGAAAATCTTTTCTAGAGTCTTATTGATTTGATCATTATCCGAATTGCAAAGGTTAGGTGATCTGTCTCCTCTACAAGCTGGGTTCCGAGAACAATACTCAACAATGGACAACTGTTATGTATTACATACCACTAGGGTAATGGACTCTTGGAAAGTGGATTTTAGGAAAATCATACTGGACCTGGTGATGACAAATGGGGACAATACTGAGGATATTGAGGTTGGGGAAAGTCTGGAGGATAGTAACCACATAATGCTCAGGTTTAGTCTTCGGACAGGGCTGGAAATAAACAGGATCCACCACTAGGGTAATGGACTTTTGGAAAGTGAATTTTAGGAAAATGAAAGACATTTTCAAAAAGGAACTAGAGGGGAAGGAGAACCTAGAGGAAGTTGAAGAGATATGGGGGCAATAAAGGGAATTATACTGGTGACAGAACAATGCATCAGGAATGTGGGCAAGCACAAATAAGAGAGGAAACCACTTTGGTTTACAAAAGAGGTGGGAAGAGCAGTCAGGGAAGAAAAGCATTCAGAACCTACAGCGCTTCACAGGGGATGGCGAAAAGGGAAGCTTACGGGAGAAACTAAAAGATGCAGGAAGGATGATCAGGAAGGCTAAGGTGGATACGGAGGAGAAAATAGCGTGGGAGGCCAAAACGGGGGACAAGAAATGTTTCCAGTATAGAAGTGAGAGAAGGAAAAGTAGGCAGGGGATTATGAGACTCAGAGGGGAGGGGGATGAGGATAAGGCAGTCTACTGAAAGGATACTTTACCTCAGTCTTCATGGAGGAGGGAGAGGGGATGGGGCCAGAGCTAAAAAGCAAGGGACGGGTGGGCAGGGAGATGGACACAAGCCCCTTTTCATAGGGTAGGGTATTAGAAGAATTATGAAAATTGCAGATGGACAAGGCAGTGGGCCATGATACAGTCCACTCCTGGGTGCTCAGGGGAGTTAAGAGAGGAACTTGCAGCCCCACTCACAAAGTTATTTAATCTGTCCCTAGACAAGGAGAGGGTCCCAGCGGATTAGAAACAGGCGGATGTGGTGCCATTGCACAAAGGGTGAGGGAAGGAAGAGCCAGGCAACTATCAACTGCTCAGCCTTACCTCTGTGGTGGGTAAGCTGATGGAGGCATTTATAAAGGAAAGGCTGGTACAATATCTGGGGGGGGGGGGGCTCACAGATGACAACCAGCATGGGTTCACAGGTAGAAGGTCATGTCAGACCAACCTGATTGACCTCTTTGATGGGGTAACAGAAATTTGTGATCAGGAAGGGGCAGTGGATGTGGCCTATCTGTACTTCAGAAAGGCCTTCGACACCATCCCTCACAGGAGACTAATAAGCAAGTTAGGCAGCTTAGGAGTAGGGAGCAAACTAACTAACTGGATGGAGAATTGGCTGGTAGGTAGAACTGGTTAATGGAATTCACTCCAAGGATGTGGGTGATGAGTGGGGTTCCCCAGGGGTCAGTGTTGGGTTGCATACTGTTTAACATATACATTTGGGACATCTCAGAGGGCCTGAATGGGAAGGTGTGTTTATTTGCAGACGATACGAAGATCTGTAGCAAGGTGGACATGCTGGGAGGGGTGGAAAAAATGAGGAAGGATCTGTCCAGGCTGGAGGAGTGGTCAGGGAAGTGGCAACTGCAATTCAATGAAAAAAAAAAAAAGCAAAATTATGCACATAGGACAGAAGATCCCAAGGGTAAAATACTGGCTGGAAGGGGAGGAACTCGAGGAAACAGAGCAGGAGAGGGACCTGGGGATCATCATTTTGGATAACATGATGGTTGGAAACCAATACAACAAGGCAGTGAGGAGGGCAAGCAGAATGCTGACATGAATAGGAAGGGGCATTACAAGTAGGAGGAGTGAAGTGATCATGCCACTATGCAAAACTATGGTCAGACCACATCTGGAATACGGGGTGCAGTTCTGGAGGCCATACTTACAGGGTGGCAGAGTCAGGGTGGAGAGGGTCCAGAGAAGGGCAGCCAAGATGATTCAGGGACTGCACAGCAGGTCTTATGAAGAACGACTGGAGGAACTAAACTTGAACACACTGGAGATGATGAGGGAAAGGGGGGTTATGGTGGAAACCTTCAAATATCTGAAAGGAATAAACAAGGGAAGGAAGAATATTCAGAATGAGTAAAAACAAATCAACTAGGGGACACACGGGGGGCAGTTCTTCACTGGGAGAGTGGTGGGTCCTTGGAATAGGCTGCCAGAATGGGTGGTGGGTGTAGACTCGGTGAGCAAATTCAAGAGGGCTTGGGACAACTACATGGGGCTAAACAGATGTAACAATGCCAGAGAGTAAAGGGAGTAAGATATGCCAGATGGAGGGAGTAATGGGCAGACTAGATGAGCCAAGGGGTCCTTTTCTGCCAGAAAATTTCTGTTTCTGTGTTTTCTGTGTATACGAAAAATATGTGAACTTACAATGCCAAAAAATATATGTAGCATATTGATTTCACATCACCTTTCAACACCATTAATAGAGACAAATTATAGGGACTAATGCTGAGCTGGGGCATATCTCCAATTTTAGTAAATGCTATTTGATTACTTTATTCACATACTTGGGTGCAAGTCATATTAGACTTGAATAATAATATTATTGGAAAATTTTGCGACAAATGGCGTAAAGCAGGGATGCATTTTAGCACCTACCTTGTTTGCAATATATATATAAATAAACTTCTACTTACTCTTGGTAAGACTCAGTCTGACTCCCAAAAACAAGAATGACATATTGCCCAGCCCTAGCATACGCAGACAATGTGCTCATATTCTCATTATCACCATCTGGTTTACAGAAAAAATTTAACATTCTACAGGACTTTGCCAATAATATGTGCCTAAAGATTAAGATGCAGAAATCCAAAATAATGGTTTTTGGAGGTAGACATACAAATATTAAATGGTATAGGAAACCCCATTGAGAGTCATTAAAAAAAAGAAAGTCAGCAATATTACCCTGGGCTTGAAAAGGGGCAGAAATATGGGACCACAAACATGTGGATGTTTTAGAAAAACCTGTCATTCAAATGTTACGGACTTCCATTAGGACATTATTAGATCTTACTTCGAGAGGGCTCTTGTAGTAGGTAATTACAAACAGGACTGAACACGGCAGGCGTCAGGACCCAACAGAAACATTTCTAGCTAGCAGTCTCTGGCGGGGGACCGCCTCCACGTCAGGTGACGTCAGGTAACATCAGTATAAAGGGGCAGTCCCCAACTCCCGCCTTTGAGTTCTTTCCCACCATTAGCTCGTGCAGCACCTCGCGGTTAAGTTCACTGCTTCGCAGTCAATCGTCGGTATTTTTACCACCTATTTTACTACTTTTTTTCCTGATTTTCATCAGCCTTACCTTCAGCTGCCGTGTATGTTGTCCCCGACTACCTCCAAGCACAAAAACAAGTGCGATTCTTGCGGCGCCCTGCTCCCGCACAAGGACGGACATTCCCAGTGCCTTTTTTGTCTAGGCCCCGATCATCCCGTCGAGAAGTGCTAGCTCTGCCAGCAGTTTAACGCGGCCACCCGAAAGCGGAGGCAGCAGTCCCTGGAGGCCCACGTTCTTAAAAAAAAAATGACCTCCATGGAAAAGGAACTGAAAACTCCGTGGGCTTCGATTTCTGGAGGGCCACCACAAGAAGAAAGCACCGACTCCCATCGGTCACCGGCTCGGGTGGGGTTGCTGGTAACGCCACCCCAGAAGGCAGCTCCGTGGCGGCTGTCTTGGAGGCTTTCAAGACTGTGTCCAACCTCCTGTCGGGCTCGCGCCAGCCTCCTCGAGCCTCCGTGTTGAAGGAGGCAACCACTCCCAATAAGGTCGCCGCCATGCGGTCTTCTGGTTCGAGTGGCCCTGATAAGTCGGATGTCGGCTCCTCCAACACCCTCCCAGGTAAGGCCACTAAGACACCTGACCCTCCAGGGCAGCGCACGGCCTCCAAAGTGCCCGCCAAGGCCGCCCCTCCTTCATGTCCCTCGTCAGGCGCTGGGTCCGGTAAGTCAGAAGCCGGCTCCTCCGACGTCTGCCCGGATCCGTCGATAAGATGGACGCCGGCTCTTCTGAAGTCCTTTTGACGTTGGAGTCGACGCCGGACCCTTCGGGCCTATCTGCCATCCGGAGCTCGCTGCAACATTCGTTGCACTCCGAGGCGCCAGCGTCTTCTCTGCTGGATCCCGGGGATGGTAATCCTTCTTCCCCGGGTGACACAGAGGAGGTGGGTACACTGCCTTCTGGTCTCCCTCCCGCTGGACTGGATGACCCGACACCAGATCCTCGGACACCGGGCCTGCCACCTGCCGGGCCTCCCATTCTAGGCCTGCCCGCTGGGCTGTTTCCGGGGCCTTCCTCCCGCAGAGCCCTCGGTGCTTGGGTATCCGATGCCATCATACCCAGGTCTGCAATATCCGGCACCCCAGTACCCGATGCTGGCCTACCCAATGCCACAGTACGTAGTGCTCCAGTACCTGACGCCCAGCTTCCCGCTGTCGAGGTACGGATACGCGCCTTATGAATTCCCTCAGTATCCATATCCCCCTCCTCCTCCTCCACCACCCCCTCAGCCGCCGGTGGACTTGAAGGAGACTCTGGCTTCCTGGTGGGCTGAGGCCAAGGCTCAGCTCACCAGGGAGGTAGAGAGCCGTCTTCCAACGCCGGTCCCGGTTCCTGACCCCCTACGTCGGAGATGAGAGACCCCCTTCCCACCTCCAGATACCAGAGGTGAGCCCTCCGGTTCCAGGGCAGGGCAGAAATGCTTTCCAGAGGGCTTCCCAAGGGGTCCGTTCCTTCCCCGCGCTGGGAGGAGTTGTCTTCTTCCTCATCATCCTCCTTGGAGACCTCGGATGATTCCAATGGTCATTTCGACCCAGATGACGAGCCCCACACTCCGGACAAGCCCAGGACAAGGACTCCTCCGAAGTTTCCTCCGGAGGATCTTTCCTTTACGGAGTTGCTGCGCAAAATCCAAGTGGTTTATCAGTGGCATTCCTTGGGGCCGGATCCACAGCGTAAGAAACTCGCTGCGCAGCTGGATCTGCCCGAGACCACTCCTACCATGGTGCCTTCTTGGATTGAGCCTCATGCCATCCTTGTTTCTACCATTTGGAAGCAACCGTCCACATTAGCCCCCCTTCCTAGGAAGTTGGACAGGCTTTATCAGGCTCCAGAGGGTGTTGACTCTTTAAGTTCGCACCCTCGAGCGGATTCAGTCGTGATTAGTGCCGCTCATGGCCGGACAGCTAACCCCAAGCACTTGAGCTCATCACCACCCGACAAGGAATCCCGCCTTCTGGACCAGTACGGGAAGAAGGTGTACGCTTCTTCCACTCCGGGTATTAGGGTCCTGAATTATGTTGGTCATATGGGGGATTACCAGAAGGCGATACTTAGCAAGGTGGAGGCTAAATTGGACTCCCTTCCTGAGTCTCAGACAAAGCAGGAAGTGGTGAATCTAGTCCAGTCTGCACGTTCAGCCAGTCGGCACACGCTTTGTGCCATGTACGACGCAGTGGATGCTGCTGGTCGGAGCTCGGCTATCGCCGTGGGTTTGCAGCGTCATGTCTGGCTCCAGGTGTCAGGTTTGGTCCTGGAGGTGCAGTCTGCTATCCAGGACTTGCCCTTCAGGGGTTCAGTGTTGTTCAGTGGCGATGTCAAGGACATCATCACTGATCTGCAGGAGAAGGGTACTGCACTTAAGTCAGTTGACTCCATGTACAGACCCCCTCAGGCTCAGCGTCATCCCTTTCGCAGACGTTCTCGGCAAAAGGAGAAACCTCAGGGAAAGTGGGCCAACAAACGTCGGGGCCCCTCTGGCTGCCAGGCCCCCCCTCTGCCCAAAAAAGCAGCGGGGGCTTCAGCCGCGATGCTGCCTCACACCTCCTGACTCCTTTCCTCTCCCACAGCTTCTGGGCCCTCCGGAGGAACCAGCAGGAGGGAGATTCTCCCTCCATCTACCCGGTTGAGAGAGGATCACTTCAGACACTTGGGTGCTCCAGCTGATCGCAGAAGGACACTCAGTAGAGATTCTTCGGAAACCTCCTCGAAACCCCCCGGGTCATCTTACTCCCCAGAACATCATCTTCTCATTCGGGAAGAAATATCCTCTCTTCTTCTGAAGGAGGCGATAGAGCCTGTTCCTCCACATCTTCGGGGGACAAGCTACAACTCCCATTTCTTCCTGGTCCCAAAGAAATCAGGATAGGTGAGGCTGATTCTCAACCTTAGCTCCCTGAACTTGTTTGTGGAGTACAAAAGGTTCGGGATGCTCTCTCTGCAGAGTCTTCTGCCCCTTCTTCGTCCGGGACAGTGGCTGTGCGCTTTGGACATGCAGGATGCTTACCTGCATATCCCTATTCACCCTTCCCACTGCAGGTTCCTGCGTTTTGCGTTCAAGGGGGACCACTACCAGTTCAAGGCCCTCCCATTTGGTCTTTCCTCGTCGCTCCAAGTATTTACCAAATGCTTTTCGGTGGTAGCGGCCTACCTGTGTACCCAGGGGGTGCAGGTTTTCCTGTACCTGGACGATTGGCTCCTGGCGGCCTCATCCAGGGAGGAACTCCTGTGCTTCCTTTCCCTTATCCTGCAGGTTTTTACCTACCTGGGTGTTACTGTCAACCAAGCTAAGTCCCACCTGATCCCGACCCAGAGGCTTCAGTTTATCGGAGTGATGCTGGACACGAACTCCGGCATGACATTCCTGCCACTGGTCAGGGCAGCCTCACTCCAGGCTCGGGTCAGCCTGTTGTCCAGCCGCAGGCGGGTCAGCACCAGGTCAGTCCTTCACCTCCTCGGGCTCATGGTGGCTGCTATTCCGACAGTCCCTCGCGCTCGGCTCCACATGAGAATCTCTCATTGGACACTTTGGTCTCAGTTAGATCCGCTGGTGTACGACCTAGATCAACTTGATCTCATCTGTGTCAGTCTTCACCATTCATCACATATGGGTATTGGCCGGAGATCAGGACCCCGCGGGAGCTTTTTTTTTTTTTTTTAGGATAGGCGGAGCCGACACAGCATCGGTGCTGCCTCGAGGCCGACGCACTGCATGGCGCCGAGGTTGGGCTGCTAGGCTGTGTCGACCACGCCTACCACCTTCTTCATCTCCTGCCGCCGAGGTCGCCCGTGGAAGCTGTCAGAGAAGAATTTTAGGCCTTTCAGCCTTTTGTTCAACGCTTCAGTCCGTCGGTAACTTACTAGTTCTGGGTTCTGCCTCCACTCGGCGTCGCCAGTAAGATCTTTCCTTTTTATTTGAAGTATTAGAGCGTCGAGTCTGTTTTGGTGTTTTTTCCGTAGGTCATGTCTCGGTCGGGGGCAGAAGTTTTCTAAGGCGGGTCGGCTCCCTATGCGTCGGTGCCCGTGCGGCCATCAATATTCCGTTACCGACCAGCATGACCGGTGTCTCGCGTGTCTTGGCCCGCTTCACGACATGGATTCGTGTGACGCCTGCTTCTTCATGGACCGCGCATCCTCGAGCAGCCTAGCGTTGAAAGTGAGGTGAAGCTCTGCCGACTTTTGGGGTAGGGTTCGCTTTTCGTCCGGGCCAAGCCGCGCTCTCGGCCTTTCCTCCGGGTCCCTCCTGGTTCTGTACGGACCGAGGAGAGAGGGAGCTTCGCTACTTGTAGCCTGGCCATTGCCGAGGCTCCTCCCGCGGCGCAGGAGGCCCATCCCGCTTCCTCCTGGGAGCGGGCGGGAGGCGCCGCCACGGCAATCGCCCCTTCGGGGGTGAAGGCTCCCCCGGTGTCGCTCCCGCAGCTCGGAGGGCCCGGGTCGACACCGTCCTCGACGCCGTCAGTTGGTGCCGTCGGAGCCTTCGGCGCCATTCTCGGCGCCGTGGGCCCTGTTGGCACCGACGTCGGCACTGACTCGTTGCTCGTCGCCGTGGGCCCTGTGGCGCCGACGCTGCTTGCGGTGTCATGGGCCTGGATCCGGCGTCGCCTTTCACCATGTCTCACAGCACCGAAGTTGAGCACGGCGCCGTGCCTGCATGGTTTGGCGTCATAGGGCCTTCGGCGTCGGCAGCCAGTGCCATCCTCAGTGCCGTCTTGCTGCTTTCAGTGCTGCTTGTGTGCCGAGGGGCCTGGTGGTGTCGCGTTCGCTGAGTCGTCCCTCAGGGCCGTCGGGCGCCACTTTGGTCTCGGTGCCGCTGCTGCGCGAGGGGCCTGGCGGTGTCGTCGGCACCAAGGTTGCTGCTGGGGCTGCCGTCGGCGCCGTCTCTGTCCCTGGTACCGCCTCGGTGCTAGTGGACTTGACGGCGCCACGGCTGGCCCTGGCTCTGGACCTTTGGCCTGAGCTGCCCTAGCGCCTTCTGTGAGCCCCACCCGCTGGGTTGCGGAGGGCATGGGTGCCGCCTCGGGCACTGCTCTGGCTGCCGGGCCCTCTGGCAAAGTCGTTTTCTCTCGCCCTCCTACTGTTTGGCTCAGAGCCTCAGACTCTACCTCTTCAGAGTCGGTCTCGGAGTCAGAAGTCAGACAGGCAGTCACACCCTTCGGGGTTGTCTGCGGAGGAGAGCGATCCAGTGGTCTTGTCGACGAGTCATAGCCAGCCCCCTTCTGAGGAGCGTCAGGTAGTCCCCGAGGTTAGGGTCAGTGGTGCTGACCAGCAGGCAGTGGTGCATGCCAACATTGCTCTGCAGCCTGGCCTTGGGGGTTTCTTCTACCCCTCGGTGGTGGTACCCCCTCCAGTAGTGTGTCTTGATCGCCCAACTTTGGGGCCCATCGGGAAGCCTACAGGAGGGAAGGGTGCTGTTCCCTGGGTCTCCCCTTCGGGGCAGCCCAGAGCTGCCAGCTAACGATGCTGGCCCTCTCGAGGAGGAGGACTCTCTCGGACTCTGAGGGGTGTGGGGTCGGCGCGTCAGCCTTTCTCTGGGGTCCACCCGGGCCCTGGGCAAAGCCGAAGTGCGGATTTCCACCCTTCCCCTTCCGGTTCCTTGAGGGGGTCCCATTCTTTTGAGGCAGGGGACTGTCCTGCTGGACTTTTACGGCCCCGGTCGCCTCACTGGGGGGATTCTTCTGGGCGCAGCCTAGGCAGTACCAATGTGGTTGTACAGCTGTCAGCTGTGGAGTCTTCCGGGGCACCCTTCTCGGGTGCTCATGGTCCGCTCCCTAGCCCTGGCAGAGGTCAGCCGACTTCTTTTCTCGGCTTTGCCCCTATCCCTCTGCCACATTCTCCAGCGCTCCTGGGCATTCTTGGTCCTAGCGGCCCTCTCACCTGGGAGCAATTCAGAGCGGTGGCTGCTCGGTTCTCTGCCTGCGTTAGGGCAATGGACAGCCAGGTTTTTCAACCTCCCCCCGTGCAGCCATCCTTGGAACGTATGGTGACCTCCAGCTCCTCATCCCCCTCTTCTGGAGGAGAGGAACCCTCTGTCCATATCTCTCCGGCCGCTGATCTCTCAGAGTACCAGCGCTTCATCGTGAGGATGATGGAGGACCTTCACCTTTCACCCCTGTCTGTTAGCAATCCTGAGCATGCAGCGCACGCCTTTCTAGGTGATTTTGGCGGGGCCACCCTTGTGGTGCCGCCCTGGCCTGCTCCCTTTCAGGAGGCGTCTTTGCAGTTCTGGCAGAGGCCCTTCTCCGGAGTTCCTGCCCCTAGGGACCTCAGCCAGAGGTATTGCGCTCCCCCAGTGTCTCCAGGTTCTATACCTCACCCGCGGTCCGGCTTGACGCACCTGGACACCCCTGATGGGCTTCGCGCCCTCCACCGTGACTGGCCCCCAGATCAAGACTCCTCGGATTTTGATTTCTGGGGGAGGAGGACCTTCTACTCGGCACGGTTGCTCTCCTCCATTTCTGCTCACCAGGCCCACTATGCAGCCTACAACAGGTTCTTGTGGTCCGCGCTAGGTCAGATCCTAGCTGCTTTGCCTGACTCGGAGCAAACCAGACAAGCCATCGCGCTCTCTGCACGTGGCCTGGAGCTAGCAAGGCACCAAGCGAGGGCATCTTATGACGCCAACGAGGTAGCTACCAGGGTCGTAGGGACAGCGATCTGCACTAGGAGATTGGTGGCTTCGTCTTCCCCGGTTGTCACCCTTGGCCCGGCGTAGGGTGATTTGCTCCACCCACCAGGGAACCTACCTCTTCTCCTGTAGGGCGAGACGGCGTTTGTCGGGGCAACTTCCTTCCCCTCTGGGGGACCCCGTCTCGCTCTCCCCACTCTCGGGCCTCCTCGGCCTGGAAGGTTCCTCCCCTTAGTGTGTCACCCACTGAGGGCTAAGGGACTCTGTCCCTTAGGGTGTAATGAATCAACCCCCTTCGGGGGGCTTGGTACTCACCCATATGTGATGAATGGTGAAGACTGACACAGATAAGATATGAAAATTATGTACCTACTGTACTATGATCTTCCGTATCTTCACCATTCATCACAACCCCGCCCGCCATCCCCCTGAGGCCTCACTCTCTGGGCCCCTCCGTCTGTGGCCCCTCTCTTTTGGAGGCGGGGTAAAGTAGGGACACACAGGGGGGTATTCTCCTTTAAGGAGTACAGCTCTAGCGGCACTCCTTCTCTACTACATGTCTCCACCCCGATGGGGTGGGAGTTGGTGGTTGCCCTCCTCCTTTCTTTCTGGTTTCCATCCAACTGTCAAAAAAAAAAAAAAGGGAAATCCCCTTTCAAACAACATGAAGTCTTGCTATATTATAGACATTAGCAGTTTGATCCAGCTCTAGAACTGCCCCGGAGTGAAATGGTTAAGACCATTCCAAAATAGAATTTTGGCATGAGAGCAGCTCTATCTGTGTCATTTCAAACTTGAACTGTCAGATTCTTTACTCCGCCTCAGTGAACAGTCGCTCCGAGATTTCTCCTTCTGCTCGGTTCATTTCTCGGTTTAAAAGTGTTTTCTCGTTGGATTTAACCGAGAATAGTTTTATTTTAACCGCAAAACCGTTCGTTCAAGCTCTATCTGTGGTAACCGTAAGTAAATGAAGGTTTTGTCTGTGTGGAACTTGTAAGTTATCGGTTCGGTTTTGAACCGATCAGTGGGTTTAAAACTCATTTAAAACTAAAGTTACTATTTTAGAAGTCCGGTTCCAGTTCTTATCGGTTCTAAAAGCGGATTTATGTCGTTTTCCAATACCTGTGACACGGTTAGGAACCGATAAGTGGTGTCTTGCCTGGCACTGCCGTTAAAAGGGCAGTTTTTGTTAGGCTGGCATTATGTCTGAGAAACCCAAAAGAAAAACCGGGCCCATGGGTTTCAACACTGTGATGTTTGTGGGAAGTCTTTGCCAAGGCTGACCCACACACCATGTGTTTATTGTCTGGGGTTTGACCACCTCCAGTCAGACTGCCAGGTATAAGAATTCCCTGCAGCCACCCTGGAAAAAGATTGGGCAGGCTCAGGGAATGAGAGGCCAAAGTCCGCTGACCCGGATGGCCAGCCCGGTTCGGTGCCAACTGAACCAGAGGTAGTGCCCTGACCAGGGCCAGACTTCTCGGCAAAGAAAAGCTGGTTCTGAGGAACCAATTCCAGTAAAGAAAACAAGAAAATCAGCAGGTCTGGAGTCCAAAATTCCTTCTCCAACTGCTGCAGAGATAAGCAAAGCCATACAAATTGTCCAGTCACTGTCTCAGGGTCCGTCCAACCACCACTATCTGGTAAAGGTCGGTTCGTCCGTCCCAGTGGTTCAGGATTATGATATTGAGGAATTTTATGAACCAGAGGAGGGGAGGAGGATTATGAACAGTATGAATGTGGCTGGGAAGGTCTGGGTGTGCCCATTGAACCGACATCTCCCCAGACAGACCTTTAGAATCTCCCCTATGCTGTCTGAGTCCCCATCTCATTTTATGTTTTATAAAAAGTTGCTGAAACCCTCCAGCTTCCTTTAGAAGAGGCTGTGGATGAGCAAGAGGAGCCTGATTTTGTAGAAATGATGGATATTCCAGAGTCTAGGAGATTGTCTATTCCTTTACATAAGTCTTTTAGAAACAAACAATTAAAATTTTAAAGCTCCTAATTCTGTGCCTCCTGTAGATAAAAAATGGACAGAAGGTATACATTGTCAGGCCCTGATACAGAATTCCTTTCTCAGCAATGCAGTCATGTTAGGTAGTTCAGGCTGCTGCCTGTGATAAAGCTAATATTCCTTGGCTTCACATCCTCCTGACAAGGATTCCAGGAAGATTGATGCCATGGCAAAAAAGTATATGGCAGCCCTCTGGGACTCAGGCAAGCAAATTATATGGCTTGATGTAGCTAGGTATCAGAAATCTAGATGGGATACTGTTATGCATTGGCCAAGCAGGCCCATGGCCAGCTGGCTAGTGAACTAGAACAGGTGGCTGCTGATGGCATTGAAGCCTCTAAGGTTCAGTTTCATGCTGCTGTGGATGTTAATGATGTTTCCTCTAGAGTCATGGCCACATCTGTAGCTTTTAGTAGGTTGGCCTGGCTCAGGTGTACTAGTTTGTCACAGGATACCCAGACTAAGGCTATGGATTTTCCTGTGGTGGGAAATTCTCTGTTTGGAGAGCAGACTGAGAATTACATGAAGAAGATGGATGAATATGGGACTACTTACAAGAGTGCCCAGGCTAAGGAGCGGCAAGCCACTCCTCAAAGGCATGCCCCAGGGGTAGGGTAGGCCTTTTCACAGGCCTTTCTACCAGACTCAGGCCTCCTCTGCCTATGCTCAGAGGGCTTCTTCAGAGGCAGGGCAGACGAGGGGTGGGCAGACCTGCTCCCACCCCCAGCCTAAAGCTCCTGCAAACAGGCACCCTGATGGAGTGCCCAGGCCGATTCTCCTGTACTAGTGGGGGCAGGCTGGCTTACTTCAGTCAGAATTGGGCTTCTTTAACCTCAGACAAGTGGGTTCTGGAAGTAGTAAGCCAGGGTCTGGTTCTCAGCTTCAAAAAGTTTCCCAAGTTGAGAAGCAGACTTTTCTACTGCAAGTGCTTCAGAGACCTCGCTCTGGAAACAGAGGTCTCATCCCTGTTAGCTCTCAGAGCAGTAGAAAGGGTTCCTCCTGCATCAGGGCAGGGTCTGTATTCCAGATACTTCCTTACCCCAAAAAGACAGGAGAATGGCGGCCCATTTTAGATCTCAGATATCTGAACAAGCATCTTTTGAAACCAAAGTTCAAAATGGTAACTCTGGCAATGATTTTACCTTCCCTAAGGCCAGGGGACTGGCTAGCCTCCCTGGACCTCAAGGATGCCTATTTCCATGTCCTAATCAGAAGATCCCATCGAAAGTACCTCAGATTCGAACTGCCCTCAGGTCATTACCAGTTCAGAGCAATGCCCTTCGGCCTTACCTGTGCTCCAAGGGTATTCACAAAGTGTCTAGCAGTGGCAGTGGCCCACTTAAGGAGGCAGGGGATTGCTGTTTTTCCCTATCTAGACGACTGGCTCATTGTAGGCCAGTCCCCAGAACAGGTAAAATCTCACATGCAGGTCACCCAGCAGCTTCTCACCTCCCTGGGTTTTCTGCTAAACCTACCAAAGTCGGTTCTGGAACCAGTCCAGGTACTCACCTTTATAGGGGCAGAATTGGACACAAAGCTAGCCAGAGCCTTTCTTCCCCAGAAAGGGTAAGGAATTTAGTGGCTCTGGCCTCTTCCTTCACTCTGCAGGTCTCTCGACCACAAGACACTTTCTGCAGCTCCTGGGGCACATGGCTGCATCCACAGCTGTTGTGCAGGGAGCAAGATTTCAGATGAGAGACATTCAGTTTCACTTGAGAACCTCTTTGGTCTCAGAGAAGAGACCCCCTTTCCAAGTTGGTCCCAGTGACTCGAACCTTGATCCTAGCTCTCCAGTGGTGGCAGGATCAGAGCATTTAAGAGCAGGGTCCCTTCATTTCCCCTGCTCACGACTTGACTCTCACTACAGATGCTTCCTTCTGGGTTGGGAGCCCACATGGGCGACCTTTCCACTCAGGGAGTTTGGTCCCCACAGGAATCTCTGCTCCACATCAATTTGCTGGAACTCAGAGCTGTCTTTTAGCTCTTCAGCTTTTTCTGCATCTGTTCACGACAAGGTGATACAAGTCAGAACAGACAACACCACAACAATGTGGTACATCAACAAACAGGGGCACTGGTCTTGGCCTTGTGCACCGAGGCAATGAAGTTGTGGTCTCTGGCCTATTCCCTGAACACTTCCCTCATAGCAGTTCATCTTCCAGGGAAGGACAATGTCCTAGCGGATGCCCTCAGCAGGATTTCCAAGGGCCATCACGACTGGTCCCTTGATCCTCAAGTGCTGGGGATAGTTTTTGCCAGGTGGGGCATCCCTCAGATAGATCTTTTTGCAGCCCCAGACAATCACAAACTTCCTCTGTTCTGTTGCAGGCCTCTAGTGCTGGGCTCAGTTCCCCTGGATGCCCTTCTTCTGGATTGGGAGGAAGTTCCTCTATGCTTTTCCCCTTTCCTCTCCTATTCAAAGTACTAGTCAAAATCAGATCTCAGCCTTGCAGGGTGATTCTGATTGCCCGGATTGGGCCAGGCAGCCTGGTACCCACTCCTTCTGTCTCTGACAGTCCATCTTCCCTGTGCCTCCCCAGGAATCACAATCTGTTGACTTGTGCCCAGGGAAGGGTTTGGTATCCGACCTCAACTCCCTCAACCTCAAGGCCTGGCTCTTGAGGAGTTAGAGTTGCTGATTTACACCTCTCTCAGGGTGTTCTTGAAATCCTAAAGGCTTCCAGAAAGCCTTCCACTAGGGCTACTTATAGTTCTAAATGGAAAAGGTTTTCCATTTGGTGCTGGGAAAAATATTTCCCAGAATCTGCTGAATTGCCCATTTTGTTAGATTACATGGTACATCTTAATTCCTTGGGTCTCAGACCAGCTACCCTGAGAGTTCATTTGGCAGCTGTGTCTGCTTTTGTGTCAGCAGGAAAGTCATCCCCTTTCCTCTCATCCTGTGTTTTCCAAGTTTTTAAGGGATTACTCCATACTAATCCTCCCTTTTGGGAACCGGCCCCTGCTTGGGACCTTAATGTTTGCATTGCCCAGTTAATGCAACCCCCTTTTGAACCTCTGTCTTCTGCAGAGCTTAAGTACCTAACCTGGAAAACTGTTTTTCTAGTGGCTATCACTTTTGCCAGATGCATAAGTGAATTGCAAGCCTTGTCAGTGGAGACTGACTTTATTTCTTTCCACAGGGATAAGGTAGTCCTTAGGACTAATAGGAAGTTTTTGCCTCAGGTGGTTTCAGATTTCCATCTTAATCAATCTATCTCCCTTCCAGTATTTTTCACTGATCACTTCTCTTCAGGTGAGAGGAGGTTGCACAGCCTGGATGTTAAGAGAGCTCTTAGTTATTATATAGAGCGTACCAAAGGTCACAGGTTCGAATCCCTCCAACTTTTCCTTACCTATGGTGAAGTTGGGAAAAGCAAACCTGCCACTAAGAGATCAATAGCCAGGTGGATTGTCTCTTGTATCCAATTTTGTTATCAGAAAGTGGGCAGAGCCCCCCTGGTTTGAGGGCTCATTCTACCAGGGGTACAGCTGCGTCTCTAGCTGCTGCCAGAGATATCCCTTTATTAGAGATTTGCCAGGCTGCTACTTGGAAAACGGTACACACTTTTACCAAGCATCACTCCCTGGATGTCCAGGCCAGGAGAGATGCTCGGTTTGCTCAGCTGTTCTTCAGAGCCTATTCCTAAGTAGGTTCGCCCTCCATGGAGGTACTGCTGTGTATTCTGCTAATGTCTATAATATAGCAAGACTTCATGTTGTTTGAAGAAAAATACTCACCTTAGTAATGTTGTTTCTTCTAATGGAGTCTTGCTATATTATAGACCTCCCCAACCTGCCCCTCTCAGAACCTCTACTTGGTGGGGTGCGGGCAACTTAGTGTGGGCACTACTTATGTCCTGTTAGCATTTTGTCCCCTTTGAGACTTTGGGGGTGTGTATGTGTACGAGTGTGTGTGTGTTTTATTATACTTATGTTCCATTTTCATATTATTAGAATGGTGTTAGTATTTCTGGTCCCCTGACTTGAGTCTTGGGTGTTGGGACCATCAGTGGTTGTTATTATTTAGGTAGCCATTTGGCTAGTGTAGTTACAGCTTCCACACAGACCTTAGTGAGTTTGGCTCGTAAAGATCTGACAGTTCAAGTTTGAAATGACACAGATAGAGCTGCTCTCGTGCCAAAATTCTATTTTGGAATGGTCTTAACCATTTCACTCCGGGGCAGTTCTAGAGCTGGATCAAACTGCTAATGTCTATAATATAGCAAGACTCCGTTAGAAGAAACAACATTACTAAGGTGAGTAATTTTTCCTTTTTCACCAAACATTTTTGCTGAGAGAGTATTAAGTCCCTGTACCCTGTCCTCCTCCAGAATAGCCGACTCTGCTTCTGGGGTATTTGCCAGTTATTCTGTGCCTTGAATTCTGGCAGAGAGCTTTGCTACTCCTTGCAGTTCCTGTGTAATCTGGTGACGGACAAGGGTCTTGGATACCTTGATACCTCTCACTCTCTCCTAAATTTTCTCCCCTCCCTTCTTCCGCTTCCAGAGATTGGGGCCCTCACCAATCCCTTAGTCTCTTCTCTTCTTGCTGTCCTCTCAGTCGTTATTTCTCCTTTTAGTTCAGTTTTTCCTTTCCTTTTCTGTCCCTTGGACTCTCTTGTCCCACCCTCCATCCCTTTCTCTTACCTCTCCGTGACTCAGAACTGGAGAGGCGAGTGGATGACACAGCTAACGCCAACCCTCGAGTGCCACGCAGTATGTCGGCCCCGAGGGCGGCGCTGATGCTGTGTCGGCTCCGCCTATCCTTTAAAAAAAAAAAAGCTCCCGCGGGGTTCTGATCTCCGGCCAGTACCCATATGTGATGAATGGTGAAGATGCACAGAAAGATCATAATTACGGTAGGTACGTAATTTTCATTTCTAGTTTCCAACCCTATGGCTCAGGGCTTGCAATGGTGGGTGGTTCAGGAGAACCTTTGCCAGGGAGTTCCCTTCTGCCTTTCTTCCCCCTCCCAGATGCTGACTACAGACTCCTCGGGCATGGGTTGGGGAGCCCATCTCGGGCCTCACAGGACCCAGGGCTCCTGGTCCCAGCTTGAAAAATCTCTCCACATCAATGTGCTCGAGCTTCGGGCCGTGCTCTATGCTCTTTGGGCTCTGCATCTTTATCTGCCTCCCGGGCATCTGGCTGTTCACATGTGTGTAGTCTGGTACATCAACAAACGGGGAGGAACTCGTTCCTACCCTCTCTGCAGGGAGGCGATGCAGGTTTTGGAATGGGCAGTGCAGCACAACCTTCACCTCACAGCCATTCACATCCCAGGGGTCGAGAACACGTTGGCAGACCACCTCAGTCGGTCATCAGCTCACACCCACGGTTGGGAACTAGATCAGGGGTGGCAGATGACATCTTTCTATGCTGGGGAACCCCTCAGGTAGGCCTGTTTGCGTTTCCTCTCAATGCAAAACTTCCCGACTTCTGCTCGCTCGCTCCAGGGCACGGCATTTTTTGGAGAGATGCTCTGTCTTTAGACTGGAGGGGAAGATTTGTCCTTGCCTTCCCCCGATCCCCTTGATTCCAAGGGTCTTACAGAAACTCAGTTCGGAAGGAGCTCGTATGATTCTCATCTCTCCTTTCTGGCCCAGGCAAGTCTGGTTCTCTCTTCTGCAACAGTACTTAGAGGAACCTCCTCTTCCTCTGTCGCAACTTTTGCTGACCCAGGATCTGGGGACCCTGGTCCATCCAGGCCTCAAGTCCCTTCGGTTGCATGCGTGGCTCCTGCAGACGTAGCTCAAGCTTAATTTGGGGTTTCCCCGCTGGTGGCTGAGATTCTGGTGGAGGCCAGGAAGCCCTCCACTATTTTTTTTATTTAGTTTTTGTTGACCGGCTAAGTGCACTACACAAATCCTGCCTGTTTTCAGGCACAACTCGGGGGAGGGGGATACAGATGAATGCCAACTGACCTTGAAGCAGATTAAGCTGTTAGTGGTATTTTTAGTGAATGGGGGAAATTTGGCCAGGACACCTGGGAAATTCCCCTACTCTTTTCGATAAGTGCCATGGGATCTTTAACATCCACCTGAACTACCACCAATCCAGGCTGATGGAACCTTGGTTTAACGTCTCATCCGAAAGCCGGCACCTCAGAAGTGCAGCACCCCTCTCATGCTGCACTACAGTGTCAGTACTGGGATATTAACCCAAGTACCAGATGTGGGAACTGAACTGACAGCCCTCTGATCTCCCGGCCTCAGAGGCGAGTGTGCTACCTGCTGAGCCACTGACACTGACTAGATCTACCTATGCCAAGAAATGGAAACGGTTCTCTATTTGGGCCGCTTCCAAAGATTTGGAGCCTTTCTCATTCTCTGTTAGGTGGCTATTTTGATTACTTTCGACACCTCTTTGATCTGGGTCTCAGTCATTCCTCTCTGAAGGTTCACATGGCGGCCATCTTGGCGTACCATGTTCCTTTTGGGGATAGGACTTTTGTGCAACTGGAGGTCTCCAAGACCTTTCTTAGAGGGGTCCTCCACTTGAGACCCCCCATTCAGGTTCCTGCTCCTCCTTGGGATTTGAATTTTATCCTTGAGAAGCTTACTCTGCCTCCTTTCGAGCCGGCAGCCTCAGCAGACCTTAAGTTCCTCTCATGGAAGACTCTCTTCCTTGTGGCCATTACTTTCGCTTGAAGGATTTCCGAGCTCCAGGCCCCCATGTACAAAATCCCGTATTTGATTTTTCACAAGGAACATGTGGCTCTTCGTACCAACCCTAAGTTTCTTCCCAAGGTGGTAGTGGAATTTTCACTGAATCAATCCATAGAGCTGCCTGCTTTCTTTACGCAGCACCCCAATCAAGGGGAGTACTTCTTGCATACTTTGGATGTTCACTGAATTCTGAGATACTACACCACCAGGATGAAGGATCTCAACTGTTTGTCTCTTTTGCTCCTAAAAGACAAGGCAGTGCTGTTTCTAAGCAATGCGTATCTAAGTGGTTGACTCGTTGTATCACTTTCTGTTACGACAAGTACAACAAGACCCTGCCGGGTCAAGTCAGTGGCCACTCCAGCAGAAGGGTTGCGGCCTCTGCTGCTTGTTTCAAGAATGTGTCAGCAGCAGACATCTGTGCAGCCGCAACTTGGGCTTCTGTCCATACCTTTATGAAACACTACTTTGGACTTTGCCTCTCGCCATAGAGCGGGCTTCGGGTTGGCTGTTCTGCAAGGTCTTCTTTCTTAAGACCTTCACAGCCAGAGGGTCTACTTTTGGGTAGTTTTCCTCCTCTCGTTTGCTTCTGCTTGTTCTAGACTGCTTGGGACTCGGTCCTATTTGCAATTACCTACTGCAAGAGCCCTCTCGAAGTAAGATAGTAGTTACGTAAGAACTTACCGTAACAGTAGATCTTCGAGAGATGCTCTTGCAGTAGGTAATACCTTCCCGCCCTCCAACCCCCTAAGGTTTTTCAGCTCCTTTTCCAGTGAGGGAAACATCCACTTCTATCTCGTCTTGCCTTTTTTGGCCTTTGGTGGGAAAGAACTGGAAGGCGGGCGTGAGGGGCCATCCCTTTATACTGACGTTGGTCACCTGATGGGGCGGTCCCCCGCTAGAGACTGCTAGCTAAAAATTTTCCTGTGTGGTTCTGATGTCTGCCAGCTTCAGTCCTATTTGTAATTACCTACTGCAAGAGCCTCTCTCGAAGATATACTGTTATGTTAAGTTCTTATGTAACTGTACATTTTCAGCCCTACCCTTCGGTCTCATCTCAGCCCCAAGTGTATTCACAAAGTGTCTGGCAGTGATAGTGGCACACCTGAAAAGGTTAGGTGTATCTGTCTTGCCTTATCTCGATAACTGGCTAGTGGTGGGAAACTCACCCCAGCAGGTGCAAGAACTCTTGCAGGTAACACTAAAGCTGTTACAGTCACTAGGGTTCTTAATAAATCAGGAGAAATCCGTCCTCAGTCCAGTACAGATTCTGCACTTCATAGGAGCAGAACTGAACACATTAGAGGGAACAGCCTTCCTCCCTCAGGGCAGGGTGTAAAGCATCTTGCAGATAGCTGCCTCTTACAAGCTGAATGAGCCAAAGCCAGCAAGACAGTTTCTGCAACTTCTGAGATATATGGCTGCAGCGACAGGCATAGTTTTGGGTGCCAGGTTCCAAATGAGAAACATACAGATCTTACTTTGAGAAACAGCTCTTGCAGCAGGTTACACCATTAAGACCGAAGCCGGCAGGTGCCAGGACCCCACGGAAATTTTCTAGCTAGCAGTATCCATCGGGGACCGTCCCCGACGTCGGTCCCGCCCCCGATGTCAGGCATCATACAAAAAGGGGCAGTCCCCCAGAATCCCCAGTTCTTTTCCCGCTGTCGACTCGCCAGCATGGGCCTCACGGTCCCGCTCCAGCGAACGACGCCTAGAACTTCCAGCTTTAACTAAATAAATGTCAGCATCTCCAACTCCTTCCTCAGAAGGACATCCCTCTAATTGTGCCTGTGGCAAGCAGATACCTTTTAAGGATCTGCATTCGTCCTGCCTGCAGTGCTTAGGCCCAGAACACAACACCAAGTCCTGCTCCTTTTGCCAGCGGTTCAGTAGTCACGCCCGTATCTGCCGCCAGAAGGCACTTCAGGGGTTCCTCTTGGAAGAAAAGTTAAAGATCATGGATAAAGCCCTGCTTCCAGAGGTGAGTCTACCTCTAAGTCCCATAAGCACCCGGGACAAGCACCAGGAGAAGGCCAGGACCAGATCCCCGAACCGGGCCTCGGACTCGCGCACCAGCTCCGGCTCCACGTGCTCAGACCGCTCTCCCTCCAGGGCTCACTCTCAGCCCCCTTCCATGAAAGGTATGACTTCAGATGGTTCTTCGGCTTCTCTGCTTCCGATTAAGACTTCCAGGACCTCGGACCCTTCTTCAACGCCCTCCCGGGCTTCCGCGAAGTCTTTTGACCGTCATCGGTCCAAGTCCTCTTCTAAAACCACTCAGGCTTCCTCGGATAGATGCCGGGACCCCGACGCCAGATCGGCCTCCCAGCCTCCTAGGGGACCAGACCCCCTCCCAGGGAGACCAAGGACCTGACGTCCCTTAAGCGGACGATGGACTCGAAACGGGCTGCCGACCCTTCACTGGTTAAGCGCCCATCAGACCAGACGTCGGACAAACACCCAATGTCGGCCAGAAGTTCTCAGGAGCCGACGACTGCCTCTCCGTCACCGGTGGATACCGGTCACCGGGACTCTATGGAGGAGGATCTGGCGTTGTCTGATGACCAGGCAGGTGACAACGAGGACACCGGGCTTCCACAGGAGCCTTCGCCTGATCCAGTGATGCCCTTGGACCCGACGCCCAGTACCAACGACAGACCAATCCCGACGCCAGGACCGTCATCCGGTATGAATATTTAGGAGATTAAAGACCTCTTTCTGGTTGCAGTTACTTCAGCTAGAAGAATTGGCGCGAGCTTCAGACTTTGTGTGTCGAGAAGGACTATCTTTCCTTCCACAGAGACAAGGAAGTGCTGAGAACAAATAGAAAATTCCTCCCCAATGTGGTTTCTGATTGTCATTTAAACCAGTCCATTACCCTGCCAGTTTTCTTCACTGAACATATACTGTACTAGTTCAGGTAAGCACAGACTCCATAGTCTGCATGTCAAGAGGGCATTACATTACTACATGACCCATAGACATAACAAACAACAGATCTTACTTCAAGAGGATTCCTGCGGTAGGTCTTCACATATAGGGCTGTGCCCCCGGCGTCAGGACCGCACGGCAAACGTGTAGCTAGCAATCATCAGCAGGGACCACCTCCTGTCATCAGGTAACACATCAGCGTGACTATAAAAGGGGGCGGTCCCACGCCTGCCTTCCAGTTCTTTCCCACCATCGCTCAGTTCATTCAACTAACGTAGTAGAACTGCATTCAGTCACCCTCCATTTTGTGATATTTAGCGATTTCTTTCAAAACGTTCTCTGTTATTCTAAACATTGCCTGTTACAGTGTATGTCGTCTAGTCAGCCCAAAAAGAAGTGCTCCAAGTGTGGCGCGCAGATCCCACATGGGGGCAATCACTCCTGGTGTGTTCTCTGCCTGGGGCCCAAGCACAACTCGGCTGAGTGTACTATCTGCCAGGGCTTCAACCAGGCCACGTGCACCCATCGCAGGAGGACCCTTGAAGCCCATCTGCTAACTCAAGAGGCTGGCTTCCATGGAAAAGGAGCTTCAGGAGCTGTGAGAAAGATCGTCATCGCTGGCCCCGAAGAAGAAAAAGAAGAAAATTGACAAGGAGAGATGCCGGGAGCGGAGCCGTTCTCCTCAAGGGAAGGCCTGCCAGACAACCAACACCGACCAGGGTGAGCCCTCCACCTCTTTGAGTATCCCACCTGCAGGGCCTTCTGCTCTGGCGGACTGGATGCCCTCACCCCCCCTCGCCAAGGTTAGCGGGCAGTCGGGTGTCACCTCTCTGGAGGTTTCCATTGGGTCTCCTGCTCTGAGCACTGCCGATAAGTCACCCACCGGCTCCTCCACTGGGCACCCAACTCAGGCCGATCAGCCTGTCCTGAGTATTTTTACTCTGGTCAGCCCAGCTGTGACCAGTAAGCCAGTTGACGGCTCCTTCACCAATCGCGTGAATGCCTCTGCTCTCTCGTTGGGCTCCCTTGTGCCCTGACGCCGGGGTGAGTGTGCTTGCAGGTTCACCTTCATCCCCACAGGTTTCTTCCCCCAGGGATTTGCTACCAGTACCCGACACTTCTCTCCAGTTGGATACCTTACCTGACCTGTCGCTGGGGGACTTGCCTGACCCCCCCCCTCACCAGGCTGTATTCTGCCACCGGATCCCCTCCTTCCTGCGGATCCCTCACTGGACCTTTACGGGCAAGACATGGACCTTCTTCCTGCGGGACCTTCGAGCCCTCTGCCTACCTTGTCTCCGGACATGCTTCCCAGCGGGCCTTCAGCGCCTCCTCCAGCACTCCCTCCTGCTCCTTCTTTGGGCCCTAAGGGGCACTTTCCAGGGAATCCCCATGGCCATCAATACCCACCACCAGGAGGTCCGTCGCAGGGCTACAACCCACCGACACCGGGCTGCCCTATGCCAGGATACCCTACACCAGGCTACCTGGGTCAGACCTTTTACCAGTATCCTTATTGATACCAGGCACCCAGCTACACTCCCTTCGCAGGGTAGCCTGGTTACCAACCCCCACCTCCTCCACCACCAACACTGCAGCCCCATCACGAATCCATCCCTGCATGGTTGAAGGATACCAAATTTCAGCCTCTGTTGGAGTTGGGTCAGCCTTGGGTCACGATCAGGGCCACCCCTCCTTCCAGGGTGTCCCCTCCTAGTCCTGCACCGTCTAGCCAGTTTTCTGACAGGGACTTGGTGCTCTGCCCCCAAGGGAATTTAGACCCCAGGACCAGGTTCTTGAACCTTTCTTGCTCAGGAAACTGGAATCTTTGAAGTCGGATATAGGGATCCAGTCTGAGCCTCACTCCCAGTCAAGTCTCAGCCTAAGGAGTCCCTTAAGTCTCCCCTCCGGTCCCCTCCTTTGAGGAGCTACCTAGAACCATGCAGAAGTCTTGCGGATGGGCCTCCAAGGAGCTGGACTCCCAACGCAAGAGACTTGCAGAGCACCTGGACCTCGTCAGTGTGGATCCCCTTGCCATTCCCCCCTGGATGGGACTACATGAGGACCTTGTGTTCTCTATTTGGCAACAGCCCTCTTCCATTCCGGCTGTGTCACATAAAGCGGATCAAACTTACTTTCCCCTGGAAGGGGTCTCACATCTGACCGCCCAACCCAAGGCCGACTCACTGGTCATTACTGCTGCCCAAGACAGATCGGCCCAACCTAAACACCTTAGTGCCTCTCCGCCAGATAAGGACTCCAAACAGTTGACCAGTACGATAGAAAGATCTGCTCCTCTTCCACCTGTGCCATCAGATCCCTGAACAATTTTGCCCACATGGTGGCCTTTCAAAAGTCCTACATAGCCAAGTTGGAGAAAGATCTTCAAGCGGATTCCTCATGAACAGCTCAGAAATAAACTCCTGGAAAAAGTCAGGATGAATAAGTCATCCTGCTGCCATGCCCTCCACGCCACATATGACTTTGTCAATTCAGTGGCTCGGGGTGCGGCCACAGGGATTTGTCTCAGACGCTTAGCCTGGCTTCGACTGGCAGAGTTGGCACAAGATGTTCAGTCTCAGTCTTCTCTTACGGAAGCTTCTTTCAGGGTTCCAGTTCTGTTTGGTAGGGATGCCAGGTACATTATGATTGAGCTGCAGGAGAGCAGCAGGTCCCTCCAGGCCGTCCGCTCCATGTACCGTTTCAGACAGAAACAGCAGCAGCAGCAGCAGCCCTTTCACTGCCAATGGAAGTGGAACAGGCAGAACCAGGGCAAGCGACAAAATAAACGTTGTGCCCCTGGTTCCAACACCCAAATTCCTCAGGCCAAGTTTTCAAAAGCCGCTTCTGGAGGAAAGGCGCCACTCCCCTCCACATTCTGACTCCTGCTCCCTCCGACTCTCTTAGAAGAACTGGTGGGGGGAAGGTTCAGCCTCCACCTGGATAGGTGGAAGGCCGTCACTGCACATGCATGGGTTCTGCAACTCATAGAAAGAGGTCACTCAATAGAGTTCCTGGAGAGACCTCCTCCCAACCCTCCAGGAAGGTCCTTTTAGCTGTCAGGCCAACTTCAACTGGTCAGGCAGGAAATACAGGCTCTGCTACAAAAGGCAGCTATAGATCCTGTTCCTCCGGAACAGACAGGAAGGGGATTCTACTCCCACTTCTTCCTGGTTCTAAAGAAGATGGGGGATCTAAGCTCTGTCTTACTCGGCATGCTCAACCTCTTTGTGCAGTACAAAAGATTTCGCATGTTGACTCTCCAGGGACTGTTACCCCTGCTCCTACCAAACACTTGGCTGTGCTTCCTTGATATGCAGGATGCTTACCTCCATATCCCCATTCTTCCGGCCCACCACCACTTCCTCAGATTCTCCTTCCTGGAGGATCTCTTTCAGTTCGGAGCCCTTCCATTTGGTCTCTCCTCAGCACCTCAGATTTTCACCAAGTGCTTAGCGGTGGTTGTGGTGTTTTTATGCCACAGTGGCATTTACATGTTCCCGTACCTGGACGACTGGCTCTTTTCAGCCCATCCCAGGATAGTCTGAAGGAATCCCTCTCTTTCACTCTGGACCCCTTTTCCAGTCTTGGAATCTTGATCCGTTCCCCAGATCCCAGCTAGTATCCTCCCAGCACCTCCAATTCATTGGAGCAGTGCTGGACACGGTCCAGAGCAAGTCCTTCCTTCCAGTCGACCGAGTGGAGACTTTAATCTCACAAGCCACACTTGTGGCTTCCTCTCAGTGGACCACAGCTTGTTCAGTCCTGTGACTCTTGGTTCTGATGGCAGCTGCCGTACCCACAGTCCCTTTGGCAAGACTACACATGAAAGTCACCCAGTGGTCTCTCAGAGTCCAATGGGACTAGCACTTGGACAACATGGACCAGAGGGTACTTGTCTCCAGCAGCCTTCAAAAGGATCTCCTTTGGTGTAAGGACCCTGCCAATCTGTCAGCAGGGGTCTCGTTTCACCCTCCATCTCCCTCTCAAATCCTCACTTCGGATGCCTCAAACCTAGGATGGGGAGCACATATGGGAGACCATAGAACCCAAGGCTCGTGGTCTCCCATGGAGGAGAACCTGCACATCAATATTCTAGAGACGAGAGTGGTGCTCTATGCTCTTCAGGCCTTCCAGTCATTTCTAACTCCAGGAACACTCCTCATCCAGACAGACAACATGGCCACTGTCTGGTATCTAAACAAGCAGGGAGGCACCTGATCATACCCCCTCTGCAGGGAAGTGATGTGGGTGTGGTACTCGGCAGTTCAGCACGGCCTAACCTTGACAGCAGTCCACATGCCAGGTGTTCACAACATTCTGGTGGACAGTCTCAGCCGATCAGTCACCAGGGCTCACAAGTGGGAACTAAAGCAGGTGGTAGTAGAAGACCTGTTTCTTCAGTGGAGTTGACCAGACCTAGATCTGTTTGCCTCCTCATCCAAAGCAAATCTACCCAGCTGTTGCTCGCTCATTCCTGGGCATGGTGCTTTTTGGCGAGACACACTGTCTCTGTTCTGGACTGGGAGGTTTCTATATGCTTTAGCTCCCTTTCCTGTATTATAGAAGGTTCTGCTTAAGGTCCAAACAGAGCTGGCTTGCATGATCCTTGTCTCCCCTCTGTGGCCTCGGCAGATGTGGGTCCCATTGTTACAGCAACTTGCACTGGAACCCCCAGTATTTCTTCCTCTCTCTCTCACGACCTTCTGTCCCAGTAGCAGGGCACCCTGGTACATCCAAGCCTCAAGTCTTTCCATCTTCATGCGTGGCACTGGTGGACATAGCGATTTCTCGCTATGGGGTCTCCGCAGGGGTAGCTCAGGTCTTAGTGGAAGCTAGGAAGCTCTCTACTAGATCCACCTATGTCATGAAATGGAAGAGATTTTCTATCTGGGCCTCTGCAACGGGTCTAGACCCCTTCCCTTGCTCGGCCTCCCAGGTGTTAAGAGTACCTCTTGCATCTGTCAGAGTTGGGCCTCAGCTATTCCTCGCTGAAAGTCCATCTCTCTGCGGTGTCAGCCTACCACCTTCCAGTGGAGGGCAAAACCCTAGCTCAGCAAGAGGTTTCTAAGACTTTCCTTAAGGGAATACTTCATATCAAACCTCCAGTCCGGAATCCTGTTCTTCCCTGGGATCTCAATTTTATGTTGGAAAAGCTTACTTTGCCCCCTTTTGAACCAGCAGCAAGCTGTGATATGCATTTTTTAGCATGGAAAATGCTCTTTTTAGTTGCTGTCACTTCAGCTCGAAGAGTTTCAGGCTGTAGTTTGTAGAGAGCCTTATTTAGTTTTCCACAGGGACGGTGGTCCTGCAGACTAATCCTTTGTTTCTTCTGAAAGTGGTTTAGGAAATGACTGTAATCCAGAGTTTTGCATTGCCAGTGTTTTTCCCAGAGCACTCCAACAGTGGGGAACATCTCCTGCACACCCTTGTTGTAAACAGGTTTTTGAGGTACTATACCTCTCGGACTAAAGAGGTTTGAAAATTGAACCAGCTCTTTGTTGCCTTTGCCTCCCAGTGTCAGGGCAAGGCAATTATGAAACAGACTCTATCTAGGTGGCTGACTAACTATATTCATTACACTTACCAGAAGTACGAAAATCCCCTTCCAGGGATGGTCAAAGGCCACTCCACCAGGAGTGTGGCTGCTTCTACTGCCTTTTTCAGAAATGTGTCCACTGCGGACATCTGTGCAGCGGCCACTTGGTCTTCTGTCCACACCTTCACTAAGCATTACAGTCTAGACATTGCCTCTAGGCGTTGAGCTCGCTTCGGCCTTGCAGTTTTGCAAGGTCTTCTGTCTTGAACAGCCCTTAGTTGGCAGACATTTTCCTCCTCCCGGGACCTCATCTCCAACTCCTTTCTTTATGTTAGGCTGCTTGGTATTCAGTCCTGTATGTGAAGACCTACTACAGGAAAACTCTTGAAGTAAGATATAGCAGTTAGATCTTTGAGAGAGGTTCCTGCAGTAGGTCTAGTTTGCCACCCACCTTTCCCCCATCTCCTGAGTTTTACCTTATTTCATGCCCCGGACTCTGTCTGTTCCAGGGCTCAGGGTAATAGGAGTCCATTGCTCCTCTTTTCTGCTCCCTTTCTATAGGTCTCAGGTGGAAAAGAACTGGTGGGCGGGCGCAGGACCATCCCCTTTTATAGTCACACTGACGCTGGCCTCTTGATGATTGGGGCAGTCCCACTGACTTGCTAGCTACAAGTTTGCTGTAGTCCTGACGCCTAGCACAGTCCTATATGTGAAGACCTACTGCAGGAACCTCTCTGAGATCTACTGTTACCGTAGTTCTTCACGTAACTGCTATTTGTTCCTGACTTATTGGGATGTGGCTAAAAGTTGGACTTCAAAGAGGTAAATTTCTCGCTGTATAGTCCAGTGCATTCAGTTTTGCTATTCGAAAGTAGGTAAGGAACCCCCGGCAGGGCTGAGGGCCCATTCCACAAGGGGCACAGCTGCTACCATAGCAGCAGCCAGAGATCATCAGTGTCAGTGGCTCAGCAGGTAGCACACTCACCTATGAGGCCGGGAGATCAGAAGGCTGTGGGTTTTAGCCCCACACCAGGCACTTGGGTTAATATCCCAATATTGACACTGTAGTGCAGCATGAGGGGGGTGCTGCACTCCTGAGGTGCTGTCTTTCAGATGAGATGTTAAACCGAGGTCCCATCTGCCTGTTCTGGTGGAAGTTCAGGTGGATGTTAAAAATCCCATGGCACTTCTCGAAAAGAGATGGGGAATTTTTTTTATTTATTATCACAACAATAAACCAAAAAGAAATATGAACAGTGTTAAGTCACACAAAATAAATCATATAAAAAACAAAATCAAATAAGTACAACAATTATACAGTATCAGAGCATTATAAAGGAAATAACATGAAAACATCCCCTCCCCCACTAACAGAGTAGGGAACATTTTCAAGAATTTATAAAAAAAATATACATAGTCATACAAAAACATTTTAAAATAAGTCAAAAACATAATGTATTACAGCATACATAAACTCAAAAATGATCCCTATTTACAAAAAAAACTCTCATTCTGTCCCTACAAAAGAATAGGAGGGCATTTTTCTTCAATACTTAAGATAAAATATACAAAAAATGTATTACATCAAGATATTTCATAAAAACAGTACATGAATTCTTAACAAAATTAAAAAAAATATATATGCATTTATGAGTAACAAAAAATAGTCTAATCTCATATAAATAAGGAGATCCATAAGATATATTATAGCTCAAAAAATCTACTAAGTAAGCATGTTTTATAAGAAATGTTATCCAGTATCTAACCATGACATAGCTTTCCATTTTTTCCCAAAACTGTGGGATGACAATGTATGAGAATCTTGTTTCCAAATTCCTAACAACCATTCATGTATTCGTCAAAATAATTGTTCTGGAGAGATAAAAAGTGATCTCAATGACCAGATACAACGTACTTGCCAAATATGATATTGTATACCTCCCAAAACTAATCTTATAGTATCCAAATTGAATCCATCCCAGCAATGAGGCAAAATACCTAAAAACAAGGCCTGTGTATCTGTAGTTGGAAAGTGAGCCCTAGCCCATTTTATATGTAGTATAGGCCAAAACTGTACAATATAAGGACATTCAAAAAAGAGATGTGTCATTGTTTCAGTACAATTTACACATGTCATGCTTCTAGGACAGAATCTATCTTCTTTGCCCTTATGTTTTAAATTACCCTTAACATTTAACTTACCATGGGCTGTAAGCCAAATAATATCCCACATATATTCTGGAGTTTTTTGAGAGGTAAGCATGGCTTTAATTTGTATTAAGTATTTTCTGATTGATTGCCAAAAATAGGATATTCCAAAAAATACTGTACTTGAAGAATAATATAAATTTTCTTTCTGGGATTTTGAGTAATTAATGAATATGGAATTTTCCAAAGCTTTAATTTACTAAAACAAGAATGAAAATATAAAGGTAAACCACTGATAGGTTTTTGTTTAGGGATAACTCCTTCCATGTTCCAATAAATCAACCAAGGTGAAATATGATCCGACACCCATGGTGTCCATATTTTGGATTTCCCCATCAATATTGGAGAAATATTTGCATAAAGAAAAATACAAAAAAAAAAATAAAACTGGGTTAGTCAGATGAATCCCTCCGTGCTCTACTGGCTAATATAATATACCCCATTTTATGGGATGCAGCCTACTGCCCCATACCGCCTGAAAACAAAACATTAAGTAATGTCGTTTTCCTAGAGAGAGGTAATGCGTAAACTGAACTTAAATGTAAGAAAAGTCCTATAAGAAATGTTTGAATCATATATACCCTCTTTTTCTTAGACATTTTCCATCTATTCCAAGCTGTTACTTTAGATTTTGCAATCTGAATAAGTTTATCCCAATTATAGGTCGCTGTATCTATTCCACAAAAGAAATATATACCCAAGATTTTACAAACCTGAGATGTAACTGGAATACCCATAATAGTAGAATGAGCAGATTTATGGGAACCAAGAAAACAACACTTACTTTTAGTTAGGTTAAACGTGGCTCCAGTTCTCCTCGTATAAGCTACAGTCAAAGCTTCTGTAGCAGCACAAGACGGAACATCCACTAGAAAAAGACATAAATCATCGGCATACGCTACTAATTTAATTTCAGTATCATCATAGCCAAGAGAAAGACCTCTGATATTATCAGATTGATAAATTGCCGACAGTAAAGGTTCTAAAGAAAGAATATATAAAATAGGGCTCAGCGGACATCCCTGTCGCACACCCCTGGCACATTTCTGTTTACTTCCTAACCATCCATTCACATATGGCATCACTTCTGCATGTAAATGATAGTGTTTTAACCAACGAATAAAAGGGGAAGGAAAACCCAGTTTCTTCATACAACTCCAAAGATAAAGATGGGATACACTATCAAAAGCTTTAGCCTGATCCAAATGAATACAGATACCAGCAAGTACTTCTCCAGAACCTCTTTCCACTATCTCACGAATAAGTAATAATGCATCGGTAATGTGACGGCCAGGTACCGAACAAAATTGAGTGGAATGAATAATATCATCTAAAAAACAAGAGATCCGAAAACTAAGAATCTTGGTGAGAATTTTACAATCAGAATTCAAGAGTGCAATTGGGCACCAGTTGTGAAGATTTTCCCTATCCCATTTTTATAAAGAAAAATAAGAAGACCCAAATTCATACTGTCAGGAAAACAGCCTTGTGTTAAACAACTATTTAACATAGAAACCATTTCAGTATCCAATACTTTACAAATAAACCCATAGATCTCATTTGGTAACCCATACCTCTCTGGGGTCTTCCCTTTCTGGAGTTGAGAAACCACAGTATGTAATTCAAACAATGAAACGGGCTAATAAGGACATCAGAAATTGATCTGGTATTTTTGGTAACATACTACATGTTAACCACTCATCCTTCATAGCCTGTGTAACATGCTCATCTGTCTGAAACAAAGAGGAAACGTGCATCCAATATTTTCAAAATATCACGCTTAGTATTTACTTTATAACCTGCAGAATTTTTAAGACTAGTAACCTCCTTTTTCCTTTGAGCTGCACTATTTTCAGATGGATTAGTGTAAACTGATTTCCCTTGTGTACCGTATTTTTGTTCTCTTTCCAATTGTTGCCTTTTAGTGTATTGTAAATGTGGCAGTTCCTTAACTTTTGTTAATTCCTGGACATCTACTGCTATTCCCATATTTATTCGAGAATAAAAAGACTTTAAAGTATTTTGAAGATAATATTTATCACATTTCCGTGACCTTCCCAATAAACATCCTATATGTGTAAAGTAATCCTGAATATCTTTTTTAGAATCTTCCCACCAAATTTGGTGACTATCATATAGGAAGAAAACAGATTTACGAGCTTCTAACACATCCATAAAGCCCACCATTACTTCTGGAATATCTAGTAAAGATAAATTCAATCTCCAATACCCTGGACCTTTTGAAGTATTACCATAATTTGAAATTGGCAGATTTAATACCCCATGATCAGATGTCGTGACCAACTCAACTTGAGGTGAAGAAAATTGAAGGGTAGGGGAAATAAACCAATAATCTATACAGGATTTCTGAATCCCTTGTAAAAAAGTAAAAGAAGTAATATTTTTAAAAACATCTCGTAATCCAGACACTTTTAGTATTTAATTTAAACAATGAGTATCACAATACGTTTTAGAAGTAACCAATTTAACGGTTTGAGGGATGTTAAAATCTCCTCCAAATAAAATATTTTTACTAGTAAACAGGTATGGCTGAACCAATTGTAATAACTGAATCCTTGCCCATTTACTTTGAGGGGCATAAAGGTTAATTAAACGAAATGAAATAGAATCTATAATAATGTCTAACAATAATGCCCTTCCTGGAACACTGTCAATAACATCAATAACTTTTATTTTCTGGGAAGTAGAGCAAATTCCTATTCCTGTGCATAATTGATCTCCCCCAGACCAGTAACACGGACCCCAACCCCATGAATTAGTGGCAATTTCAAAATCCTGTGATGTATATAATCGGGTATCCTGAAAAAAAATATATCATATTTTAATTCTGAAAATATTTCAAAACTAGCTTGTCTCTTATATGCTGATCTAATACTATTTGTATGTAGACTAGCAAATGAGATGTTATAACCTTTAGTATTATGAATAATTTAGGTATTCGGAGGCAGTTTCCTATTACTTTTTCGTAAACCTGCTCTACGTCCTGTTCTTTTAGCTGTAACTTGACTCACCACCCTAGGATCTGTAACTATCTCCTGATCTGAAACTTCATCAACATGAGAAGGGGTTTGAGACATCATATCAAAATCCGGTTCATCTAAACTTAGAGGAGCTAAAACCCCAAATCTGTTGGAAACAGGTAAAGGTTCTGGAGACTGAGCCCAATCTATTGATGAATTTTGTGAGATTCCCTTTTTTACAGGAAGAAAAATATCAGTCTCAGTGAGGTTTGTACAACTAGAAGATTGTACCTGAGACAAGTCAGTAATATTTAAAGGGACAGTAACAGTTTTAGGGAACGAGGAAGTCTGAGCTTGATTTTCAACTGGAATGGTGACTTGGGGAGGGTTAAAACAGAGACCTCAGGTATTTTTGAGGCCAGGGCTGCAGAGTATAATCTGGGACCTGACAGAGGGTCTAGTCTGAGACCATCCAATGCACTCCTATCAGCTTTAAAAATAAATAAATCTTGCATGGCATATCTGATTCTTCTGTATTGTGAGCTGCCCAATGACAGTCAGTGAATAAATGTCCCATTTCATCACAGAAATTGCATTTACTGAATTTTCACATTGATAACCAGAGTGACCTAATTCTCCACATTGAAAGCACTGAATTTTCTCACAAGTTGTGCTAATATGTCTTAGAGATCCACATTTATAGCATCTCCATGGTTGACCTGGATAAAACAAAAACCCTTTGTCTCTCCCAATAAAAAGGCAATTAGGTAAGTGGTCATATTCATTTTGTGAACTATGAAGCTTGATTTTTATCCTCCAACCTCCATTCCAAAATCCCTCCCCATCTAGAATCGGATCAGGAGTACCCTGAGCCTCACAACATTTGTCCAGCCAGTAAAGAAGGTCAGCCACATTTACACTTTCATTCCTAAATAATACTATAATAACTCTGAAAGGTTGTTTTGTTAATGGGATTACCTGAAAATGAGTCCACAAAGGATTAAAGAGAAGTATATTTGGACCAAAAAGATTCTAGAATGGCAGGAGTTCTAAAGCTGATATCGAATGAATGTTCTCCTGGAGCATGTATAAGTGCATAAATATCAGCAGGCGTGAAGCCCAAAGATTGTTTAATTAAAACTCTGCCCAGATAGAATCTTATCTGGGAGTTCCTCCATCCCTCCCAGATATCTCAGTCAAATGGCGTTCCTGCGTTTAGCTTGCTCCAACGGTTTTGCAAATAAGTCAGCATGCTTAGATTTCGGCAAATCATTGGAACCTCCTATAGGTACGTCTGACGCCCCCAAGTCCAAATTATTTTCTTTATCCAAGACAGGTTTACCAGAGTTACCGAAAGAGATATCAGCATGTAGAACAGTACCTGTATTGATGTTTGCATCGATATCAGAAACATTATGTATCTGAAGAAGAGGGTCTGTAAGCATTTTAACTTTATCCGTCGCTTCAGAAGAAGTTGAATGGGCTAAAATCTCCTCCGGTTTAGATGGATCCACCACCCAGGTTCCATTTTCAACCCTTTTCCATCCTGCTGTAGAAAGAGCCCTTTCAGGAGACCATGAATCCTCCGTCGATAGTACTGGTGTCTCGCGACCTTGGGGCAATTCCATCGCAGCTAATGTTGCGTCATCACTAGCACCCAGACCATGTTTGCAAACTTTTTGGGTTGCACTAGGTGATGAACCCAAAAGACGTTTCCTTTTTTTTTTTTTCCAACAGTTCAGCTTGTGCTGAGGTAAGAGCCATTTCTGTTTTTAATAGCTGTGCTTTCAACAGTTCACGTTGTTTAGCCACCTCAGCAACTGTACCTTCATCCATTACTTCCATCAATTGCTCCGATACTTCCGAACTTTTTGAAACTTGTGTTACTGAAACAGACTGAAGATTAAAGTTATGTGCGGTAGCTATCTCCGCTGCAGTGGCTTGCAGTATGTGTCCATCCTCCTCCACTACCGGCAGCATACTGTCCTCCTCCATCGTGACAGCGTTCAGAATAGCGCCCCCTGACAGAGTAGGGGAATTTTCCTGGTGCACTGGCCAAATTCCCCTCATTCACTAAAAAAAAAAATACTACCAACAGCTTACTCTGGTTCAAGGTCAGTTGGCATTTCATCTGTATCGCCCCCCGGGGTCGTGCCTGAAAATAGGCAGAATCTGCCTAGTGCATTTACCCGGTCAACAAAACCAAAAATAAAAATGTTCCATTAATGGAGATCTGCAAAGCAGCTACCTGGAGAACGGTACACACCTTTACTAAACACTATAGTCTGGACACCCAGTCCAGAAGTGTTGCCAATTTTTGCAGAGCAGTCCTGCAGGGCCTCTTTCCGAAGTAGGTTCTGTGCCCACCTCCAAAGGTGCTACTTTGAAGTCTGCAGAGAGTTAGGAATGTAGAAGAATACCAGGGGTGAGAAGAGAAAATTACTTACCATAGTAATCTTATGTCAGCTGTCCAACCCTGCTTCCCCTTCCAGAACCAGAGCCTCTGCACTCCTAGCTGAGCATTTAAATATGGAGTCCCAAACACAGGCACACTTTACTCTAACGCTAATGGGTGGAGTTTTACTTCTCTTCTTTTTCTAGGTGATTCTGGCATTCAGGGGGGTTGGGTTCATGATGATATTTATGGTTTTTACTGTTATAGACAGTATACATCTTGTTGTAGATAGATAGATAGTTTTAATTAAGGTTGCCTTACAGGCTCCTTAGAAATCTGATATGTTGGTGGACTGTTGCAGCTGATAAGGGCAGCAGTTTGAATAAGTGGCATGAGCCAATGATAGGTTCTATCATTAGCATATTGTTCCATCTCCGGGCAGTTCTGCTTAGGAGGCTGACTGCAGAGAGTTATGAATATAGAAGAATACCTTGGAAGAAACAAGATTACTATGGTAAATATTTTTTTCTTAGCATCAGTAAATTATCTCCTGATAGGCTTACAAAGAAATACTTGGAAGAAGAGCTTTACTGGAAAAGAAATGACTTTATGAAATCTGCATGGTTAACATACCTTAAAAAATATTGGGTTCAGTAGGTGTACCGAATCTATTCAGCCTTGCTGATAAAGAAATACATATTGCAGACCAGTACAAAATATACATCAAACATTTATGAGTAGAATAATATAAAAAAATTATCTGGAATAGATTTATTGCTCATGATTTGCAAAATGGTATAGCACTAATGATTGTAACCACTTATATCGCTATTACCTAGATGTTTTAAGTAGTCCCTTGCAAAGAAGGATGTATGCAAGATATAGGATAGAATTTTATGATTCTAATGTTTTGCATGCAAGACTGAATAGACTTAAAGATCCCATTCATGCTACATGTTATTGCGCAGATGGAGAAATTGAAAATCTATTATGTCATTCTGAGATACATGTGGTATAAAAATGCAAGGCATAAATGGCTAGGGGTCATTCTTATGTCCTTACAAGGCTGTGATGAAATACTGTTTTAAATGTATTGCTGATGGTTGAAGATGACTATATAATTAAGAGAATGGAACATTTTCTGATTACAATACAGAAAGTAAGAAAAAGGATCACAAGAACAATTGTCAATCCCTGATTAAACTTATTTATTCTGGGATAATATATGTATTGTACTCCCTATTTATTGTACTATTTGTAATGTCCATTTTATAATGTTTTGTATTTGTATTGTGTGTTTTTAACTTGTAATGATCTTTTTAACAAAGATTGAACAATAAAACACTGAATCTGAATCTACTGCTCCAGATATCAACACAGACACACACTCTGGCACTGTGTCGAGACCTTCTGACAGTTCTGAAAGATCAGGTAACCCTTCTGAACTCAGATTCGCCTCACCTGAAGTCATTGTTCCTGAAGGGACAGAGTTTTTTTAGTTGAATTTTTGTACCCAGGTTATGGAAGTCCTTGGAATGTCCAGGAAGCCATCCACAAGGAAAGCATATGCCCCTGGTGTGGGAAGAACTCCCATGCAGCCGATATTCATTGCCTTAGTCCTGGACTACTTGTTACACTAAAAGTCTCTGGACTGAAGGCCAGCCCCTCTAGAAGTACAACTGTCAGCAACTTCCATTTTCAGGTCCAAGGCCTCACTAGAATCTTTTAACATCCAGCGTTTAAGAGATTCTTTAAATGCCTCTCACATATGTACCCCCCCTCTCCCTGAGGAAACATATACCAGCTTGGGACCTAAACCTGGTCATCATTCAGTAAAGGACCTCTTCATTTGAACCTGTGGCCACTACTGAGATGAAGTACCTGACCTGGAAAACATTCCTTTTGGCTGTTAACATCATTGAGGAGAGCTAAGTTGCAAGCACTCTGCATTGATCTCGTATCTGATTTTCCCCAGGGAAAAGGTGGTGTTAAGTTACATGCAGTGAGGTGTCACAGGAACACCCACCTACAGGACTAAACAAACTATATCAAGGTGGATATTATCCACAATAAATTTCTGTTACTCCAAGGCAGGGAAAATACCTCCAGCTGACATTAGGGAACATTCCACTAAGGAATACAGCAGCATCAGTGGCAGCAAGAAGGAATGTGCCACTAGCATAAATTTGCAATGCTGTAACCTGGTCCACAGTCCACACGTTCACATCTTATTGGTGCCTGGACACACAAGCAAGAGAGGATGCCAGGTTTGTGATTTATGTACTTCAGAACCTATTCTGAAAGCAATTCTAAAACCCTTTATGCCAGGGTACTACTTGGAGTCTGCATAAGTAGGACTGGATGTTCTAATTCACATAAGAAGGAAAAGTTACTCACTGAAGTAAGAAGTTTTCTTCTAATGGACCAGAACAACCAATACAACTTCCCTACTTCCCCTTTTTACGGCTGCATGGGTGGAGCGCTGCAGACATTTTGCTAGGAGAGCGGAAAAGGAACTTTGGAAGCATGTGACTGGTTTCAGGCACTGTGGTCTTCCACAGTGCTGCAGTCAGTGCTGTAGCATTGTTTTTCCACTTTCCTTCCCCTCCCCTCTGTGGCCACACCAGTCCCTCTTGGAAGGTGCACTATTTCTTGGACACTCGTTAGTTCCGCAAGAGCCCGCCATGCCCAGTATGGCTACCATGAGCTTATTGTGCATGTGCGAGTATCAGCGGTAATTGCGCATGTGCACTTTTGCCATGGCAGCCATCTTGGGCACAGTGGGCTCTTTCTCGCACATGCACAATTATTAGTTACTGCACATGCAAGAGTACCAGAGGTACGCCATCAGCCATAGCAGGAGCTCCAAGTTCTGTTTGATTCAGGCTTACTGCTCTGAAGGAGCCGTTTTGACTCCGACCACAGCTTGTTATGATAAGCTGGCTGGGTTCTTCAGAGTCCATTACTGTGTTTTACAGCTGAGCTTTTAATGGTTGCTGTAACTTGTTCTTATCCATAGTTTTTAATTACTGTAATTGGAATATTTCTCAAATTAGGTCTCAAGACTCCTGGCCTTTCAGCTCAAAGAACTAACAGTGGAATGCTTGGAGGCTCAAGACCAACACAGTAGAAAAGAAAATTGTTGAAAAAGATTCCAATTTCTGGGGCATCATTCCTCTCGTGGAGATGATGCATAAACTGAGCTGGCTGTTCTAATGCATAAGAAGAAAACTTGTTACTACCATAATAACTTTTCCTTTTTGCTGTTTTTACTTTTATAGATGCTCCAAGTCTAAAGGAGGTAACTGAAAAAGAACTCAATTTATTTACCAGCAGATCAGTTCCAGTGGCAGCAAGGGCCAAGCAATCCCATAACACAATGTTGCAGTTCACCCGCTGGCCATGGTGGAAGAAGCTGGGCGATGAATTCATGGATCCTGAAGCTATCCCTACAGAGGAACTAGATATTGATTTGGGGAGTCTGTATGTTGGTGGAAGTAAAACATAATAGACTGGTCTGTGGAGTCCACAGTTCAAGAAATTCTTCCACAGTGGCAATGCTTAATATGACTGTTCATCTTACTTGATTTTAGAAAATGTACTGTATTTGGCTGTATATTGTATTGATTTGGATTCTGGGTTATGTTAATACTGCCACTGAGACCACTGTTACGGTTTTAAAAGTGGTCTTACACGCATTCCTAGGGCATGTGAACCAAGATTCAATATGGATGGTAATATATTACACATTTTAAAAACCTTCCCTGAACATTCCTGTTTCTAGGGCAGCTGCCTGTGAGACACTCTACAAAAGAAGAACGTCTCTCGTGCAGGGGAAAGGAGTGTTCCAGTTGGTCTGGCGCACTTCCTCGATCTATAATTTTAAACATGTAGCAGAATTTCCCACTTTTCATGCTGATTCAGCTTATTCAGGCTAAGTAGTGGCTAACTGCTCTCTGAGATGTTATATTGAAATCTCAGTATTTGATGCTTTACAATAACTAAAGACTTTAGTTTCAGACTACTGTAGATTGCTGGTGGTTTCAGATGGTCCAATAAAATGATACAAGAATTTTTGTTAGCAAAACTAAATTATTGTTGTGGTACCACATTACTGAAACATTGCAAAATAATGTAAGTATTACATATATTATTATACATGCAGTTTATCAACCAGTTTATAATTTTTAGAACATGTCTACCCTTCATTTTCAAACTTGTTTTTCATGTTCCACTTTTTTCTCTTTTTTACTGTAATGTGTTAAATTTATGATGAAAAGACAGTACTGTTTATTGTGAAAAAAGGCTGAAAAAATGAACAAACTAGCATTTAAAAAAAAATATGCTTTACAATACGTCCATTTCTGTTAGTAGTGGAAAGAAAACTGGAGGGGAGAGTACAGTTGCAGAGACAGATACTTGCCACAAATTATATTTCATTGTGATGCAAAGGAGACAGATTAATTAGAATAAAATAGAATTTAGTTTTATGTAATACCTTTTATTTTTTTTTTTAATTCATCTTTATTAGTTTTAACAAATATCATGATATAATGGGTCCACACAGAATTGTACATGGAAAAGAAGGAGGGAAACAACACAATTAACAACTCCTAGGAAAAGAAAAAGAAAGAAAACCACCCCCAATCCCCCTGCCCCGAGACAACCTCTACAACACTTAGGATTCTATAGCAACAGAACTATTTTATTATTGCCCACCCTAACCCCCGAAAGTGTGCTTGCATTTGTTGGCTAGGCTATAATGCCAGGTCGGAATTGATACCATAGGGTAGGCTTGAAGCTGGAAGAAAGAGAAAGTAAAGGAAGAGATGGGAGCAAAAATGGGTATCAGAGCTCAAACCAAGAGGTCAATGGTGTAGATAGAGCGCATATAACTTGTCCCATTTTTTGTGAAACAAGTCCATACGACTACGAGAGCTAGCTGCGAGCCTCTCCATGTTAAAGCACGTTGATAAGTCTTTTAACCATTCGGTGTAAGTTAAGGTTAGTTGATCAGTCCAGTGCTTGAGGACTAGCCTTTTGACCACCATAGAGATTAAGGCAATGTGGTACCCACGCTCCTGACAATCTATGGTAGTAATTGCTCAGGGATGCAAATATCAGCCGTGAAAGGTTACCAAGGCCTAAAAAGAGGTCTAGGTTGTCCTGAATAGAGCGCCACAAGGGGGCTACTTTGTCACATTGCCAGAAAATATGAAGTGAATTCCCCTCAGCTTGTGAACATGTGGAGCAAAGGGGGAGAGAGAGTTTTTTTAAGACGGAACAGTTTGACAGGGGTGTAGTACATATTGTTTAGTATGTGATATTGGGTAAGTCTGAATCTGTCTTGGCTATGGTATTTGTGCAGGTCCTTCCACAGACGGGACCAGTTGGGAGTGGAGTCTGGTAACAGAGAAAGCCAAATACGAGAGCCTTCGAGCGGGTTCGGGAATTTATGGTCCAGCAGGTAGGAGTATATTAATGAAATGGAGTGGGATCTGGGAGCTAAAATATCAATTTGAGAAAGGAAGGGATTAACCTTTGACTCACGAGAAACCGGTCCGAAGTTAGCATTAATGAGGTGCCTCAGTTGGTATATCTTGAAAATCATGTTGTTAGGAAGTTCAAATTTAGCTAGTATGCCAGGAGAAGAAAGAAGGAGCCGGGAGTAGTAGTTTCATTGTTGTTTCCTTTAACTTGTGGGAGCCAATGGAGCAATTAACGAAGCTTCCCAATCTAATATTGGGGTTGAGGATAAGAGGTTGTGCTAGGTCCATTTTGGGTGAGATTTTAAGGAAATAAAGACATTGGGAGAGGGATTTAAGAGATGTGATAATGGTTGGATTTGAGATCCAATGTGTAAGCACTGAGATGGGAATGAAGAAGATTGTTTTGGGGTCTATTTTGGCCTCTAAGAGAATTAGCCTCTCAATCTGAAGCCAGAGCAGAGAAGGGTCGGCAGTTGAAGCTGAGAACCATCTGCCCAGCTTGGAAAGGTGGGCAGCTCAGTGATAGAATATTAGATTGGGGAGGCGAAGACCACCCTTGTCCTTAGGGAGGCATAGTTTAGAGAAGGAGCGTCTGACCGCTTTATTTTGCCAGATAAATTGTGAGAAGATAGAGTGGAATTGACGTAGGTAAGAGAGCAGTAGCCAGAGGCCTAATAAATTGAGAGGGTAAAAGATACGGGGAAGGATGTTCATCTTGATAATGCTAATCCTGCCCCAAAGAGAGATGGGAAGTTTAGACCATCTTTGCAAGTCTAGCTGAATATTGGCCTTAAGGTCATCTAAGTTGAGCTTCTTAAGCAGAGTTGGATCTGAGGTAAAGTGAATGCCCAAATATTTGATTGACTTGGGGGACCATCTCATACCAAACTTGGTGAGGTCTTGTTTATGCATAGAGGAGTTCAGTGGGAATATTTCTGATTTTGATACGTTCAACTTGTAATGGGAAAGGCGGCCGTATTGGGTTATAATTTGAAGCGCATGCCCTAATGATGTGGCAGGATGGGCAACATGAAGCAAGATATTGTCTGCATAGACAGATAGGACCAGCTCCTGTTGTTGTATCGGGCAACCATGGATGTATGGGGAACATTTGAGTTTGAGAAGAAGAGGCTCTAAATGCAGGTTAAACAGAAAGGGTGAGAGAGGACAGCCTTGTCTGGTGCCAGTGTGGAGGTAGAAGATTGAGGAAAAGACACTGTTGCAGTAGATCCTAGCCGAGGGGGACTTATATAAAACCTGAATCCACTTGAGGAAGACGGGTGGAAAGTCCATTTTGGCCAGAGTTGACCAGAGGAAAGTCCAGTTGACTCTGTCGAACGCTTTCTCCGCGTCCAAGGAAATCAAGGCCATTGGGGTGTGGGATAGTTCGGCAGCGTGTGAGATGTGAGAAAGGGTTCTGAGGTGATCTGCTGGGGAACGGGATTGAACAAACCCAACTTGTTCTGGGCTGAGGAGGTGAATCCAGACCTTCTTGATCCTCTCGGCTAGGATCCTGGATAGAATCTTCATATCGCAGTTTAGGAGAGAGATGGGACGGTAGCTCGCAGGGTCTTTAGGTGGCTTATCGGGCTTAAGGATTAACACAATTGTAGCCTCAAGTAAAGTGGGGTCCATTGTCTCAGCATTGAACATATGGTTATACAATTTAAGGATTAAGGGGGCAAGTTCTTTAGAGAAAGTTTTGTAAAAGTTTGAGGGGTAGCCATCGGGGCCAGGTGCCTTGTCCGGAGCGAGAGAGGTAATAGCATCCTCGATTTCAGAAAGGGTAATAGGAGAAGCAAGGGTGTTTTTGTGGAGTACTGAGAGGTGGGGAAGGTCGAGGTCTGCTAGATAAGTTTCTATGTCCAGGGGGGGACACCGGGGGGGGGGACTGCTATAGAGGTTATTATAAAAGTCCTCAAAGATCTGTGTGATTTCCCTAGGGGTTGTTTTAGTTAAGCCCTCAGGGGTTTGCAAAGCCGGGATTAGTCTTGAGCTCTCTATCGCGCGTAATCTTAAAGCCAAAAGCCTGCCGGCTTTTTCGCCTTGCTCGATGTATTTAGATTGAGTTTTTAATAAACTATACTCAGCTCTCTCCTTGAGTAGGACAGCATATTCGTTCTTTGCTGTTAAAAGGGATTCAAGAGAGGCCAGGGAGAGAGAGGGGAGTAGGCGCCCAGTTCCTTAATTCTGGTCAGTAATAGGGACGCACGAGCCTGCCTGTTTTTTTTCCTTACCGAGGCCAACTTAATTAATTCTCCTATGAGGTAGCATTTCAGGGAGCACCAGATGATATCAATCCTCGGGATGGAGTTCATATTGATCTCGAGAAAATTAGAGATGAGAGTTTTTATGTGGGCAACGGTCTGGGGTTCTTTAAGGAGCTGGGTGTTGAGTTTCCAGACCGTGTCACGTTGAAAATTGGGATCCGGGGAGATCTTCATCCAAACTATGGCATGATCGGACAGTACTATCGGCTCAGTGCCGGTCTGGAGAAGGCCAGGAAGGAGAGCTTTACTAATTAAAATATAGTCTATTCTGGACCAGGAGTGATGAGCTTGGGAGAAAAAAGAGAAAGATCGAAGGGAGGGGGTTAGTGAGACGCCAAGGGTCACATAGCCCTAATAACTGTATAAAGTCCACTAAGGACTTTTGGACCGGAGTTGCTGAGCGGTTAGAGTCTGGAGACCTGTCCAGGGAGTGGCATGGTGGGACATTCCAGTCCCCTCCCAAGATAAGTTTTGAGGGTAGGAGGGCACCTAGTTTGTCCGCTAGAGTCATAAAAAACTCAGAGCTTCCACCTACTGGACCATGAATGGAACCAAGGACTACTTTACAGTTGTTGAGGGAACCTTTAACCAGGACGAATCTACCGTCTGGGTCGGTCAGAGTCTCCTCTGCCAGGAAGATAACGTAATTTTTGATAAGGATGGCAACCCCCCTACTGGATCCTGACCCGCTCGCCGTGAAAACTTGAGAGAAGCCAGATCTAACCAGCCATTTTTCTTCATTCTTAAGTAAATGGGTTTCCTGTAGCATAAGTATCTCAACTTTGAGTAAATCACAGTGATTAAACACCTGAATCCTCTTGGTTCTTTCCCTGAGCCCACGCACATTCCAAGTGGCCAATTTAACTGAGTTTATAGCCATTTCAAAAACAGTAAGATAGTTAGAAACACAGTAAAACCTCTGACATTAATCGGAGAGAAAAAGCACATCCCTACCCCCCCACCGGTCCAGCTAGAAACTGCGAGAAAACCAGTTCAGAATACTGATGAATAACAAACCGGCAGTAAAAACCGGTATTAGGATAAAACATCTGAAGTATTGGACAGTCCAGCCACACCGAGCTCCCCCCCCGTTCCCCCCATAAAAGCCTAACAAACTGTATACAATCTGGTACCAGGTGTGTCCGGTAAGGGAATGGGAAATCCAGTGACAAGAGCCTAGAGACCAGAACCCAATGGCAAACCCCAGGGCTATCATATCCCAATGACCAGGAAAACTAAAGGTTCTCAAGGGGCAGGGGTACGAATTACATTTGCATGTCATTATGGCCCCATTTGCATGCGGTGCACTGATCCCCAGTGACTTGCGCCTGGCGCCGTGCCAGGCTGCAGCCCTCGGTGACCAACGCATGGCGGTCCCGCGCTCCTGTATGCCCGATCACGGGCGTAAGTATAAATAATCCCTGGTGGTCCAGTGGAATCCCCCTCCCCCCATCACCCGATCGCGGGCATAAGTAAACTTAAAGTTTCTGGTGGTCCAGTGGAATCCTCCTCCATCGCCCGATCGCGGGCATATGTAAATGAACATCCCTGGTGGTCCAGTGGAACCCCCGTCCGATCGCAGGCGAAATAGCAAGAGAAATCCTTGTGGTCATGGTACCCCTCCCCACCCGCCCACTGAGTGTCCTTCTGCCACCCAGCACCCCCCAGTCAGCAGCGGGTGGCAGCACCTCACCACATGCCACCGACGACTGATAGCATACAGTATGGTCTGTATGCCTGTGGTCCACTGCATGGACCAATGGGCTTGCAGACCATACTGTACTACACAGGCCCGATTGAATGAATGTGTCCAGGCGATGGGTGGGGGGTTTCCACTGGACCACCAGGGATGTTAATTTTACATATGCATGAGATGGGGGGATTCCACTGGACCACCAGGGATTATTTATACATATGCCTGCGATCGGGTGACAGGGCGGGGGGGCACAGCATTCCCAGGGCAGGGAGCTTGTGGACAGTGTTCTGGGTGGGCGGGTGGCCACCCATGGCTGGCGGCTGCCGTGCTGCACCGTGCAATACAGCAGCTCACCTGTGGGTGGCCAGGACTTGTTCCTGGTTTTACCAGGCACATCTTTGCGCCGCACATCCCGGGCTGAATATCGGGATGTGCCGCATATGCATGGGCATGCCCCCCGCACTTGCGCCGCATACATTACCGATGCGCCGGAGTTGCGCATTGCAACTTGCCCCATCGAATATCACGCCAGGGCGCATTGGTGGGTTGTACATGGTGCATCCCTGTTGCACCATGCGCAGCCCTTTTGAATATCCAGGCCATTGTATCCCAAACTGCTTTACAAACCAATTATAATAGTAACTCATGAATAGTGCTGGAACTGTATGTGGTATACACACAGCCCACTAGGTCACTCAGGCTACCTCTTGTTCTGATTTAAAAAGTGCCATTGGAGCTTTGTTTTCCATCTGTGCTGCCACCAGTGAAGGGCGGATGGAAACTCCTTTTAACATCACATCCCCCCCCTGTTGAAGTGTTGCATAGTATAGGAATAGCTGAAAGCTATACACTTTCCATTTTTGCAACTGGAAACTAGGACACTGTTCTACTCGCTACATGTCATATACTGTATATACAATGAAGATTGTAAAGTGCACAGTCTTTGTATTGTTTCTCATGCAGCAATTTAGTAAATATGCAAATGTAAAACAACAACAAAAATGGAAAGGAACTTGGGAGTAGTCATATCCAATGACCTAAAGGTGGGCAAGCAATGTGAGAAGGCAGTAAAGAGGACTGGCGGGATACTGGGATGCATAGGGAGAGGCATCACCAGTAGAAAAGAGGAAGTTGTTATCCCTCTGTACGAACGGTTGGTGAGACCCCATCTGGAGTACTGCATCCAGTTCTGGAGACCCCATCTCCACAAGGACATAGACAGGATGGAGGCTGTCCAGAGGAAGGCAACTAAAATGGTGTAAGGACTGCACCAGAAGACATACGAAGAGAGATTAAAGGAGCTTAATTTGTATACCCTGAAGGAAAGGAGGAAGAAGGGGGACATGATAGAAACTTTCACGTACCTCAAGGGAATCAGAAAAATCCAAGAGGGTAGCATCTTGCAGAAAAAGAGATGTGCAAGAACAAGGGGGCACAGTTTGAAGATAGAGGGGGGACGGCTCAGAGGTAATGTGGGGAAGTATTTTTTTCACGGAAGGGGTTGTGGATACATGGAACGGCCTTCCTGAGGAGGTAGTGGAGTCAAAAACAGTGGGGGAATTCAAGAATGCATGAGACAGACATAAGGCAATTGTAGTAGGGGGTAGGAGGAAGTAGGCTGTTGATTAACTAGGATCTGCAGCTTATCAATTAGGTAGAGAAATTGGCAGACTAGGTGGGCCAAGCGGTCCTTATCTGCCATCAAATTCTGTGTTTCTAAAATACACAGTACAGACAGGACCCATACAGAGCACATAGAGCTGTAACAGTAATATGTCAGTTAATTACAAGTACCATAACAGGTGAGTAAATATTCTAGTAGAGCTGATTTCATTTGCATATCCATTGCATGTAAATTCTTGTACCCATGCATGCTATGTACATCAGAGGACTTGTACCCCCGAGGGTTCTGTGACCGCCTTATCGATAGGTATTAGGCATTTGGTCAAATTACTGCACAGTAGAGTTCTTGTCCCCACCCCCATCGCTAGTCCTTCCCCTGTAGAGATGATCTGTTTTATTTATTTGTACATCAGTTTACAACCTTTGAGCCAGAGGCTCATTTCCAAAGGTACCTCGTCACATTGAGGACAAATACATTACAAACTTTTTGTTACATCATAGAGGTTACAAAGTTTAGCAATCACGTGCAGTTACAATCATTTGTACAGAGAAAAACAGATTAATTACAATGGCATATTCTTGCACGCGGGAAACGTGCAGAAACAAAATGGTGGTCACAGTTCAATGGGCACCGGGGCGAGGTTGTGGTGTGGTGAGGTGAGGTGCCGCTCAGCGAGCTTTGTCAGTGCATAGTGAGCTATGCCTCCTTAAAGACAAGTGCAGCTATGCGTATTAAATAGCTGGCTCCGAAGTGCAGTTTTGAAGCAGGAGATCGTGGGGGTGTCCGAGATGGGGGCAGGGAGCATGTTATACCAGGAAGGAGCTCTACAGCAGAAGGACCTCTGTCAATGGGTGGTCCTGGATCTTGGGATCAGTAGAGTGGCCTTGCAGGAGGTTCGTGTTCGAACCAAGGGTTGGGCTTGGTGGATGGAGGCTGTCAGCCCGGGAGGGAATAGGCCGAGAAAAGTTTTTTTCATTATGAGGCAGGTTTGGTATCTAAGTCGTTCATCTAGATTAAGCAGCATTGCCATGTCATAGAGCTGGCAAGTATGAGTGAGCCTGGGGGCCCCCGTAATTAGCCTACAAGTCTTATTCAGGGTGAGGCAAATTTTATTGAGGGCAGTCGAGTCTGCAGCACCGTATACTGGCAGGCTGTAGCCGCTAGTCGGAGGGCATCGGGGGGAGACAATTTTTGTAGCGGTAGAGGATACCTAGCCGCACATTGGTAGCTGAGGCAAGTGCATCAATATGGGCGAGGTCGGTGAGGGCTGGGTCGAAGGAAACCCCAAGGTACTTGTATGAGTGGACTTGCTCAAGAGGTTGTTTGGAGCTAGGGAGGATGTGGAGTGAAAAGTTGCTGGCTTTGTTTTTGTTTTCTTGAGATTAATGATAATTCTGTGCTCTTTAAACCAGGTTTCAACATCATTAAAGGATAGTTGTAGGGTGTCCTGAAGGGAGATGGGGTTGCGGTGGGTAGCAAAGATGACGGCATCATCTGCATACAGCAGAATTTTTCCAGTGCATGCACTGGGCAGGGTGTTAAGGTAGAGCGAGAAGAGTAGCGGTCCCAGGATGGAACCCTGGGGAACACCTGAGCAGATGGGACAAGTTTTGGAAAGTGTCCCATTGATTTTGACACATTGGGAGCGAGCAGATAGGTAGCTAGTGCACCAGGAGAGTGGCCCAGTAGAGAAGCCAGTGTGGCTGAGGGCATCCAGCAGGAGGGGGTGGGAGACATTGTCGAAGGCCTTTGAGAGATCAACGAATACTGCCCCGGCTAGGGAGCCAGAGTCCAGGGAGGAGTGTACGAAATTTGAAAACTCAATTAGTGCAGTGCCGGTACTGTGACCTGCACGGAAACCGTGCTGTTCTGGGCAGAGGATGTTGTGTTTGGTCAGGTAATCAGTAATTTGAGTGGCCACCAGTTTTTCTAGGGCTTTGGAGAGGGGTGGGAGGATGGAGATAGGTCGGTAGTTCCCGGCCGAGGACCTGTCACCTCCTTTGTGTATGGGCGTTACTGTGACAGTTTTCCATACAGTTGGGAATTGCCCCAGGCAGAGGGATTTGTTGAGAAGGCTAGTGAGTGGAGCAAGGACCTGATCCAGCACCCAACAGAGTATGCTGGGGTCCAGGGAGTCGCTGCCAGGACTGTTGCTCTTTAGTGCTTTGATCAGGTGGGGTCTGACTTCCTGGGCAGTTACCCTACTGCCACTGCCCTTTGAAGGGGTTGCCCCCAGAGGGAGTGATGGCGTTACTGGATCTGTCTGGTGTGAGTGTTGCTTGTGCGGCAGGTACAGGTGAGGTGGTGGCAGCCTATAATAGTGCTGTCTCCATCGCGCTCGACTCTGTTGCACCAGTCCGTATACGACCCAGGTCTTCTCACTTGAGACCCATATGGTTTGATGGGGCACTCAAGGAGATGAAGACCAGGGGTTGGAGATTGGAGCGCTGTTGATGGCGGTGTCAGTCCAAGGAGGACAAACTGGCTTTGAGAATTCAGTATGGTGAATATCCCAAAAGACAATCAGCCATAAGAAAGCAGTGTTCCTGTCTGGGGAGATTGCTGCAGGGAGGAACAGACCAGCTCTGCTTTTTTGTACTGTAGACAAGCTACTCTATCCTTCCTGTCTGCAGCCGAAAATAGCATCTTCAGTCGCTCAGTACGAGGAATTTGCTCTGTTCTTCTCTGACAGGGTGTCCTGCATTAGGGTTAGGATCTCTCCAACAGGGCAGTAGCAGCCCCTCTGTGGCGAGTCGTGCTCCTATTGTCTGAAGTGAGTTTAGGCCGGATGTGGTGGCGGAGGTTTGCAGGTGATTTCAAAGCTGCGGCCCAGGTACTGTGATCTGGACCCGGGCCCAACCCATCTCTTAATGGGATGTGTCGAGTCTGTTAGTCCAGTGTTTGCTGAGATTGTCCGGTGTTCGCTTTTGGAAGGACATTTCCCCAGCGCCCTAAAAGAGGCGCTGATGAAGCCCCTTCTAAAGAAACCATCTCTCGGCTCTGACATCTTGGCGAATATAGGCCAATCTCTAACCTCCCATTTTTGGGTAAGGTTATCGAGGAACTAGTGGCTCTTCAGCTTGAGGCACACCTCGCAGCCCATGACATCTATGAGCCCTTCCAGTCTGGGTTTAGGTCCAGGCATAGCACCAAAATGGCATTAGAGTGCAAAATTATCTCAGGGCGGATCAGTCAATACTTGTTCTCAGCATTTGACACTGTGGACCATGTAGTGTTGCTGGATCATCTAAAGGAGCTCTGTGGACTCATGGATACTGCCATCATCTGGTCTGAGTCCTTTCTCCCAGGCAGGATGCACAAGGTAGTGATGGGGAGTTTCTCCTCCTGCCCAAAGCCCCTGCCATGTTGAATTTTCCAGGGTGGAATCCTGTCAACTGTGCTGTTCGCAGTGTACATGCTTCCCCTGGGTGAGACCAATAGATGGAACAGCTTGGGTTTTCACTGTTATGCAGATGATACCCAGCTGTATATGTCATTTGCACCCGGGATGAAAGACGCTGTAGAGTTGCTTAACAAATGTCTGGCTGAGATCCAGGACTGGATGTCCTTTAGCTATCTGAGACTCAACCCCTGACAAGACGGAGGTGCTAGTGATTGAGCCTGGTCATCGGCGTGATGGTAGGAGGGGTAGGAGGAAGTAGGCTGTTGGTTTACTAGAATCTGCAGCCTATGAATTAGGTAGGGAAATGGGCAGACTAGGTGGGCCAAGCTGTCCTTATCTGCCGTCAAATTCTGTTTCTATGTGGGTGCTGCCAAGATGGGAACTCGGTTATTCCTTGGTCCTGCTCCTTTGCATCTACCACAGTGAAAAATCTGGGCATTATCCTTGGTGATGGACTAACACTTGAGGTTCAGGTGTCATCCATTGTCCGGAGTGGTTTTTACCAGCTAAGGAATGCCGCCAGGATCAAAGCCTTGATTCCGCCTGATGACCTGCCCTCACTGGTACATGCTTTTGTGACATCTAGACTCGACTACTGCAACACTTTCTACCTCTGGATCAGTGGAGGGGTTCTTCGACACCAGCAGCTGATGCAGAACGCAGTGGCCAGGTTGCTGATTGGCCTTCTAAGGTCTTGTCATGTTTCCCTGGTTCTGCATGACTTGCACTGGTTGCTGGTTAGGTGGAGAACGATCTTCAGGGTGGGCTTGCTCACCTAGAAGGCCCTATATGGATCGGGCCATGGCTACCTGAGTGACCATCCTGACTCCTGTCCATCCTGTGTGCACGCTCTGCTCCTCTACCGAAGGCCTTCTAGCGGTTCCCAGGGCCTGTCTAAAGATCTCTGAAGATCGATCATTTGAGGTGGTGGGCCCTGTATTGTGGAATTCACTTGCAAGATCCTTGCGGGAGGCCCCATCGGTGGAGTTGTTTAAGCAAGGTCTGAAGGCGCATCTACGTTGTTTAGAGAGGTGTTTTCAAACTGTTTATGAGCCTTAGAAGTAGCTGACTGCTGAATTGTCTATTTTAAAAAGGATTTTATATAGGTTTTGTTGTCATCTGTTTGTTGTTACTAACTTATGTTTTATGCCATTTATTCTAATTCTTGCCTGCCTGTACAGCGCCCAGAGCCTCTGGGATGGGGTGCTTAATGAATAAACTTTTACTTACTTACTTTTACTAGGTAAGGTTTTAGTCTAAGGTCATAAGCACATATAGCTTTTCCCACCTAGACCCATACTTCTTGAGCCTATTCAAACTGGCTATAGATTTTTGTGTCTTTAGGGCAAATACCAGTTCTGACTGTTGAGATGCAAACGTGTCATGGTCTAGTCCGTGTCATAGCAATACTTTTTTGACACATCCAGCAGTTAGGGCCATGTGATATTTAAGCAATAATGACCGAAGAGACAGTCATTTCCTAGGGATTAACGACCGGCTTGAGGGGAGAAAGGGTAGCCCAAAGCGCAGCCAAGGGCTGAACCCAACCAGCCGGTCATTAATCTCCAGGAAATGACTGGCTCTGAGGTCATTAACATAGAAACATAGAAGATGATGGCAGAAGGGGACCTGTGTGAGTCTAATCAAATGTTTGCGTCTATGCTGATGTGCTGGCGGTAAGAGCGATTGTGATGTGCGGCAGGTATAAACAGGAATACTCGACTGGTTCAGGTTTTTTTTTAATTTTCGTTTCTTAATGTACACTGACAGCTGCGCTGAAAACACCTCTTTGTTTCGCTGCCACTGCCGTCAGTGTAGAGCGCTGTGATCAGCCGTCTGGCTGCTGTGCCAGGCATTTCTAAGAGATTTCAGACCAGCCAATCAGTGAGCTTCTTTAGCTTATGAATAATTAATTAGACATAATTTTGCATCATCCCATTAGATGTGCTTTATGGTCCCCAGTAATGCAGATTGATGGTGTAAAAGCATCCTCCACTCCTAATAGGAGATCTAACTTGTTTTTAATAGTTTGCCAGAGTGGTTGTGCTTTAGAGCATTGCCTTAGGATGTGAAGTAAGTTTCCCTGTCCCTCACCACACCTTGAGCAAGTTTCAGGCGTCAGTTTGTGCATCTTGTGCAGCTTCACTGGGGTATAATACATGTCTATAGAATCTTGAGCTGCATTAGCCTGTGTGTCAAACTTACCATGCAAGTCCTTCCATATTTGTTGTCAGTCATATTCCCACAAGAAAAGCTGCTGGCGAATTTTGCCGCATCTGTGGCAGGGGACACTAGCGTCCGTAGTTGCATTGCAAGGAGGCTACATCAGCGGCGGCGATCTTCAGCAGCTGTTGCCACAAATCAGAGGAGGCAGATGTAGCCACAAGAGAATGGGGCCGCATCAGCAGTGGAACGAAATGCCAGCTTGAAAGGGGAACAGAAGGGCTCCTGCAGGAGCCAATCAGCAGGGAGTGCCAAAAGGTGCAAATTTGAAACTCGCAACTGGGCTATTTAAGCCTGGGCCCAGCCGCACACCAGTACAAGAAAGAGCTGCTAGCACATCCTTATTGTTTCTCCTGCCCACCCACGTTAAATAGACTAGCTGAACCACTCCCATTAGTGGCTTCACCAGTTGGGTCAGGACACGGGGTGGAGTAGAACTTGGGGGGGGGGGCAGAAAGAAGAGCTGTGGGGCAGAGGCTTCCAGGCTGGAGAAGGGGATGTCTTCAGGTGCTGGCAGGGATTTAACTGTGTCACTGCAACAACTGCAAAGGAGCTGTGACACTGATGCTCATTACTTCAGAACTCGGGTACTGTGACATATATGGGGTCTCTGTGGTTATAAATGGTTCTGCGGAACTAGGGGGAAAATCACAGTAGATACTGTGGAGGGCCTGGCAGATGAAACCGGGGTAACTGTGACACTGCAACAAGTACAAATGAGCTGTGACACTTAATGCTATATTTTCACTTATGTTATATTTTATGCTGTATTTTCTGACTTTGATAGATCTTATCTGTGTCATTCAAACAAGATGAATTCTTGCTGTATTCTGACATATGCAGGTAGGTCCTGCCTTTCAACTGCCCGGAGAACAAAGAGTGATCTGCATCTTTCCCAAAGGGTTCTGGATATCCTTAAGGCTTTTCGAAAGCCTTCCACCAGAAAGATTTACAACTCCAAATGGAAAAGATTCAGTATTTGGTGTTCTAAGAAAAATATTTCTCCAGATTCTGCTGAGTTGCCTATGGTTCTGGACTATATGGTCCATCTTAATGGCCTAGGCCTTAGGCCAGCTACACTTAAAGTGCATTTGGCAGCTGTTTCTGCTTTCCTGCCAGTAGGCAAGCCATCCCTTCTGTCAGCCCATCCTGTGTTTTGTAAGTTCTTCAAGGGATTGCTTCACACCAATCCCCCCCTTTAGGGATCCTGCTCCTGCTTGGGACCTTAATGTTTGCATTGCTCAGCTTATGCAACCCCTCTTTGAGCCTTTGTCCTCTGCAGAGCTTAAGTACTTGACTTGGAAAACTACGTTTTTGGTGGCCATTATCTCTGCCAGGCATATCAGTGAATTGCAAGCCCTGTCAGTGGAACCTGATTTCATCGCTTTCCATAGAGATAAAGTGGTCCTAAGAACTAACAGAAAGTTTTTGCCTAAAGTGGTTTCAGATTTCCACCTCAACCAGTCTATGTCTCTCCCTGTTTTCTTCACTGACCATTCCTCCTCTGGAGAGAGGAGGCTACACAGCTTAGATGTTAAAAGGGCCCTCAGCTACTACATAGAGCGCACCAAGGGTCACAGGTTTGAATCCCTCCAGTTCCTCACGTGTGGAGAGATTGGTAAGGGCAAACCTGCCACTAAGAGATCTATTGCCAGGTGGATTGTTTCTTGTATACAATTCTGCTATGAGAAACTGGGTAGAACTCCACCCTCAGGCCTGAGGGCTCATTCCATTAGAGGTACAGCTGCTTCCCTGGCTGCTGCCAGGGATATTCCTATCTTAAAAATTTGTCAAGCAGCCACCTGGAAAACAGTCCATACATTCACCAAGCATTACTCTCTGGATATCCAGGCTAGGAGTGATGCTTGGTTTGGCACATCAGTACTTCAGAGCCTGTTTCCAAAGTAGGTTCTGTCCCTCCTCCATGGCAGTACTGCTTGGTAGTTCAGATATAAGTCAGAATACAGCAAGACTTCATGTTGTTTGAAGAAAAATTACTCACCTTAGTAATGTTGTTTCTTCTAATGGAGTCTTGCTGTATTCTGACCTCCCCCCGCCTCCCCTCTCAGAACCTAGTTTTTGGGATGTGGGTGGGCAGGAGCAGTGTTGGCACCCTAGGGGTGTCCCTTTTTCACCCTCCTTTATTTTGGGTGAGTTATATTGTTTTGGGATGTGTTTTGTTTTTTGGGTTTCCTGACTTGAGTCTTCTTTTTGAAACCAAAAAACCCTTTTATATAGATATAGTTGCCAGTTGGCTAGTTTTGAGTTTTACAGTTTCCACACAGAACTTCTAGTGAGTATTGCTCGTAAAGATCTGACAGTTGGAGTTTAAACAACAGCAGACAGGGGCTTCAGCAGAGGTCTCGGTGAACATTCCATGCTGGCCATGGAAAGTTTAACTCTTTGTTCTCTGGGGCAGTTGAAAGGCAGGACCTAACTGCATATGTCAGAATACAGCAAGACTCCATTAGAACAACATTACTAAGGTGAGTAATTTTTTCATCTTTACCATTCATCACCTTTGGGTTATTGGCCAGAGGTCCTGACCTCGTGGGAGCTTTTTTTTTTTTTTTTGAATGGGTGGAGCCGACACACCCGCGGCGCCACCCTCAAGACTGACGCACTGCGTGGCGCTCACAGGTTGGCTGTTATGTGCTGTCGACTCTGCCCTCCCACTAGTTCATCGCCCACCGTCAAGGTCACCTCGTGGGACGCTTAGAGAGAAGAAAGTGAGGCCTAACCTGCTTCGCAGCAAATTTATCCTTGTGACTCCGTGTCGATTCTCAGTGCCGAAATCCATCGGCTCCCTTCCTGCTGGTTCTGTTTGCCACACTCGACGTCGCCCGGTAAGATCTTTCCATTATTTTTGTTATTCTGCAACGTCAAGTTTTGTTTGGTGTTTTTTTCTCCGTAGGTCATGTCTCGGTCAGAGGGCAAGAAAACTTAAAAGATGGGACAGCCCCCCATGCGACGGTGGTCATACAGCCGAAAATACTCCGTCACCGACCAGCACAGCCATTGCCTTACGTGTCTTGGCCCGCTTCACAACATGGATCCGTGCAATGCCTGTTTCTCCATGGACCACCGGGTCGTCGAGCAACACGTGTGGAAAGTGGGTGAGCTCCACCGACTTCGTTGGATGCGACTGTCATTCCAAGTCGCATTCTCGGCCTTCCTCCGGGTCCCTACGGTTCTCGGCCTCATAGCCTAGCCATGGCCGAGCTTCTCCCATGGTGCAGGAGGCCCAGTCCGTTTCCTCCGGGAGACGGATGGGATGCACCGCATTGGCAACGCCCTTTGGGGGCGCTAGCCCCCGATGTCGGACCCGGCTCAGAAGGCCTGTGTTGGCGCCGTTCTCGATGCCATCTGTCGGTGCCGTCATGGTGCCGCGTGGGCCTTGACGGAGTCAGTGGCGGTGTTGGTCCGCTACTTGGCACCGTGGCTACTGTCTGCGCCATTCACGGACCATAGTGCTAGCGGCACCGTGGAGGTTCCCTATGGTGCCGCCTCTGGCTTTTTCTCGCCTCGGCGCCGTCTGCAGCGTCTTGGTTGAGCACAGCAAAGTGTCCAGTTCCGGGGCCATTCGTGGTTTCGGATCTTGGTGCCGAGAGCGCTGTCGGAGCCATCGTCGGCTCTGTCTCTGTCCTCGATGCCGCTCGTTGCGCCGTGGGATGGGACGGCACCGTGGGGGTTTCTGGCCTCAGTGCCGTCATCAGTGCTGTCTCTATCCTCGGCGCCGCTCATGGTGCCGTGGGCCGGGACGGCGCCATGTCAGGTTCTGGCTCGAGACTGATGTCCTGGCTGGAGCTGTGTCCTGTTCTGCCACCGTTCGTGGTGCTGTGGAGGACACTGGTACTGACTTGGGTATGGTCTCTGATCTTCCTGGACATAAGTCTCCACCACTCATTCACACTATTGGGATCTGCGCCGGAGGCACCAGGACCAATCGGGAGCAAACTTTTTTGCTGGGGAGTCGACGCCAGAGATGGCTCCGTGAGGAACAGCGCCGTGAGCCCCCAGCTCGCGCGGCACTGACTATCTCGGCGCCGACTCCCCAACCGCCTCAGTTCCTTTTTTCCCGCCGTCGAGTGTGCTTCAGTGACGATGTCACTCGCCTGTCGGGAGTCAAACTTCAAACTAGCAGCATAGTTTTCAGTTTTTATTATTTTGTAGTATTATCTCGATACAGTATCGCTTAAGTTATTCTTATTTTTAAATAAAAACGAATTAAAGAAGTCTCAACCTACACTGATGGAGTCGACCATGAGCAGGTCAGGTGACGGTAGGGAGACTTCGTATGAAAGCTGTTCAGTCAGTCGGGCTGGGTCCGGTCCACCGCCTTCTCCGGGAAGGGGTCTGACAACCAGTCAGTCAATGCCGGGAGATGGCGGTCCTCAGAAGCATAAAGCCAAACGGTCGCATTCTAGGCACCGTTGACCTCGAGCCTCTTCTTCACCCGCAGGTCTAAAAAGAGAAGGCATCACCGAGGTCGCCTCTGATACGCTGTGCGAGACGTCGGGTTATGGGCTAGGTTGCCGGTCTCCTCCTTTGAGTCGCCAACAGCGGCTTCTGGTAGCCGACATCTTCGACGCGAGTCCTACCCGCCCGCAGGTAGGTCTTCAGATGAGCAGTTTCATCAGTGGGCGCTCTTATGGAGCAATGGGCTCGGAGGTTGGTTCGGCCACCTGGCTTGGTCGCCGTCGGCCTTCGGGCTTCTCATGCACCAGGTAGGGGCGGTTGACTTCCTGATTGGCGCTGGCACCTTCTTCAGTGCTGCCGACCGTGCTTAGGTGTCTCCTCCCTCACATGGCCGCGCAGGGGACCACAACCGATGCCCTTATCTCCCGCTCTTTTCCTTCAAAACCTGTTTTTCTCTCTGGGAGTGCCTTCGCGCTGCAGGCCTCGCGGGCGCCATCCTCGCGCGTTCCGTGGAGCGTCGCGGCTTCCGGCGTCGCCCACGGCGCCATGCGGCTTCTCAGCCACGGTGCCGGGTGGCCGTTTGGCACCGTAGGCGGCACCGCGTGGCCGTTCAGTGCGGACGGCGCTGCGCTTCTCAGCGCTTGTTTTCAGCACCAGTAGTTCCTCGGCCGCTCTCGGCGCCAGCGCCTTCCTCGCACCGGGCCTCGGACCTCTTTTCTCCGCTTCCTCCTTCCTTCTGGCTTTCATCCCTTTCCTGTCCATACAGTCCCTCCTGGACTGTCAGGAGATGATGTTGAGCCTGACCCAGACCTTTGGCTGGGCGTATGAGGGTGACGAGCAGGATCTTTTACTGCTGCAGAGCCTGTGGTCGAGGACCTGTCATTTAAGTCTCTGCTGAAGAATATGATTTCACACTTTCTCTCAGACTACAGACATCGATCCTGGGAAATTGTTAAGACTAACGATCACACCTCGGAGATCCCTACGGATTTGACTCCTCCGATTCAGCCTTCCTTCGAGACGCTGTCTCAAATGGTATGGAATAATCCTGCTCTCTCTTCATCGGTGGCTAAATCCATTGATAGAAAATATTCAGCCCCCAAGGATCGTCCCATTTTGGCATCTCAGGCCTTTGCGGATCCTATTGTAGTCCTGGCAGAGAATGATAAGGTCGTCCTTCCTCAAACCACTACAGCTCGACCTATTAACAAGGAATCTCGTAAGATAGACACCTTAGGTAAGAGAGTCTTTGCTGCTTCTACCCTAAGTATGCGTATTGCCAGTTACCAAGGCTATTTTTCTCAGTATGAGTATATGCTGTGGCACTCTCTCAAGCAAATGGTTGAAGCTCTTCCGGAGTTGGATTCAAAACCAGAGCTTCTTCAAACCATTACCAGGGGTATTGAATCTAACAACCAACAGGTTAAAGCAGCCATGGACGCCTTTGACTCCGCTTCCCGTTCAGCAGCTGCTGGTATTTGCACCCGCCGCCATTCCTGGCTGCGCACTTCAGGCTTCACCAATGATGCGCAACAACAAGTAATGGCATTGCCCTTTGATGGTGCATATCTTTTTGGTCCTCAGGTTGAGCAAGCTCTAGAAACTACACAAAAGACTAGGTCAGCCATTGAGTTGGCTAGACCCCCTCCTGCCCCCTCCCGAGGGCATGCCAGTAAATGTCAGTTTCATAACCATCAGTCCTTTTGAGGCAGAGGAAGTTTCCATAAGAACCAACCTGCCCAGCCTCAAAAGAAGGCGCAACAGAAAGCGCAAGGGCCCAAAGCGCCCAGCACTACCTTATGAATTGCTGGCCCAAGTCCCACCTCAACTGCCCGAGGTGGACTTTTCCTCTCCGGTGGGAGGTCGGCTGAGGCACTTCTACAGCCAGTGAAAGTCCATAACCTCAGACAAATGGGTCCTTCGGATAATCCGCGAGGGGTACTCATTCAATTTTGTGGAAACCCCTCCGGATCGTCCTCCCAAACGGCAGCCCAGGCTGTCTGCCCCTCAGTCAGACCTTCTCACCTCCGAGATTCAGGGCCTTCTAAACAACAGGGCAGTAGAACTTGTGCTGCTGCATCAGCGAAATACGGGGTTCTACTCTCATTACTTTCTGGTTCCAAAGAAGTCTGGGGGAATGCGCCCCATTCTAGATCTCAGAAAGCTAAACAAATTTCTCCCCAAGGAGAAATTCAAAATGATTTCTCTAGGAACCCTGTTACCCTTGCTTCGTCAGCACGACTGGTTAGCCTCCCTAGACATGTAGGATGCTTGCCAGCACATTCCCATTCACCCGAGGCATCACAAATTCCTGAGGTTTGTGGCTCTGGGACAACATTATCAGTTCAGAGTCCTGCCTTTTGGGCTATCCTCGGCGCCGCGAGTTTTTACAAAGTGTTGTGCAGTTCTCGCAGCGCACCTCAGAAAACTCGGAATACAGGTGTTCCCTTATCTGGACGATTGGCTTCTGGCAAGTCCTTCCAGGCAAGGGACTCTGGATGCCGTAGAGACAGCCTCTCGCCTCCTTACGTCCATGGGAGTCCTGCTAAACCTCAAGAAATCGCAGCTGCAGCCCTCCCAGAGGCTCCTTTTCATAGGGACCCTTCTGGACACATCCTGTGCGAAGGCTTTTCTTCCAGAGGACAGAAGGAATGATATCCTTCAGATGGCCCGTTACATCGGAGAAAACAGGTCAGTTACAGCGCTCTCGATGCAACGGATGCTGGGCCTCATGGCATCCTCAGTGTTCACTGTACCTCTGGCTCGTCTGCACATGAAAACCACCCAGTGGATGCTCAGTACTCAGTGGTCTCCAACCACTCACCCACAGTCCTATCTCATCAAGGTGACAGAACCCTTAAAGAGGTCTCTCACCTGGTGGTCTCAAGAGGACAATCTCCTGCAAGGATACCCCTTTGCCCCTCTGGACCATCAGATCTCCATTACCACAGACGCCTCACTAATGGGGTGGGGAGCTCATTGTCGGGCTCTCCACACTCAGGGTGTGTGGACTCAACTCGAGTCCCAGCTTCACATAAATGTCCTAGAAATGAGAGCCGTCCTTTATGCGGTCCGAGCTTTGAAGGACATTCTCTGTCACAAGAATATTCTCCTCCAAACGGACAACAAAGCAGTGATGTATTACATCAACAGGCGGTGCTCATTCTTACCCCCTTATGCAGAGAAGTGATGAGGGTCTGGGAATGGTGCTTGGAGCACAAGGCTCTAATTCAAGCAATCTACCTGCCAGGTGTACAGAACGACTTGGCAGACCGTCTCAGCAGAACAGAGACAGATCCTCACGAGTGGTCTCTCGACTCAACCATAGTTCAGTCACTATTCGAAGAGTGGGGAACTCCGGACCTGGACCTTTTTGCGTCCCCACTCAACGCAAAACTGCCTCTCTTCTGCTCCAGAAATCCAGGGCCTGGCATTTTTTGTCAGGATGCGTTCAGGCTGCGGTGGACAAAACGCTTTCTTTATGCCTTTCCGCCTCTTCCTTTAATTCAGAGAGTACTCCTCAAGTTCGAGTCTCAGGGAGACAAGATGATTCTCATTGCTCCCTTTTGGCCTCGACAACTGTGGTTTCCACTTCTCAACAGTATGTTGGCAGTTCCCCAGAGACCACTTCCCCTGCAGATGAACCTTTTAACTCAGGGACCGGTGGTCCATCCCAATCTGAGATCTCTTCACCTTGACGCTTGGCTCCTGAAGAGGTAGAAGTAAACCGGTTCAATGTCTCTCGAAGAGTTTCTGATATCCTTTTGGCTGCGCAGAAGCCAGCCACTTGGAAAACTTACACGGCTAAGTGGAAGCGTTTTTCGCTCTGGTGTGCAAAGTCCTCTTTGAATCCCTTTTCCTGCCCTCCAGATAAAGTTTTAGAGTACCTTTGGACCTCTCAAATTCAGGTCTCCAGTACGCTACAGTTAAAGTTCACTTTAGTGCCATTTCAGTGTATCATGAGCCGGTTTCCTCCCTTTCACTGGCTCAGTTACCTATGGTTAAGAGATTTCTTAAGGGCATTCTGCACACCAGACCTCCTACAAGACATCCAATTGCAGCCTGGGACATTAATCTTGTGCTAGACAGGCTCACTCGGAAACCTTTTGAGCCTCTAGCTAGCTGTGAGCTAAAGTTCCTCACCTGGAAGACTGCCTTCTTAGTGGCCATTACCTCAGCCCGCAGGGTCTCTGAGATACATGCCCTGGTCACAGATCCTCTATACACTGTGTTTCATAAGGACAAAGTAGTCCTTCGTACTCATCCTAAATTTCTTCCTAAGGTTGTGTCAGAATTTCATCTTAACCAACCTTTGGTCCTTCCCTCTTATTTTGCGGACTTCCAAAATGAAGGAGAACGTTCTCTTCATTCTCTGGATGTTAAGAGGGCCTTGCGTTTCTATTTAGATAGAACCAAGGATTTTCGTAAAGGCCAGCAACTGTTCGTTTCCTTCAGTGAGACCGGCTGGGTCAACCTGTAAGCTATTAGATGTATATCAGCATGGCTAGTGCGTGCCTTCGTCACTGCTATTCCATGGGCGCAGGTTAAGTTGGAGGTAGAGTCTACGCTCACTCTACCAGAGCGGTAGCGGCATCCCTAGCGGAAATCCGCATCGTGCCCATTGCAGACATCTGCAATGCAGCCACCTGGAGCTCAGTGCATACTTTCGTTAAGCATTATGCACTCGATGTCCATGCCAGACGACATTCTTCCTTTGGCAGAGCCATCCTTAATGGACTTCTGTCTTAAGAAACGTGAGCTCTTGGTTTCTCCTGCCGCCCTCTCAGGGGATTATTAGCTCGGTACTCTCCCAATAGTGTGAATGAGTGGTGGAGACTTATGTCCAGGAAGATATGAAAATTACGTACCTACCGTAATTCTTGATCTTCTTGGACGAGTCTCCACCACTCATTCACACGCCCACCCTCCATCCCCCGGGCTCACCTCTCTTGTTGGTCTTCACTCCCTCAAATCTTTAGGCCTTGAAGACTTCTTTGTTGACCCTTCTTACACGGGTCGTCCGGACTATCTTATGTCCGTTTTTTAGGTTAGGCTACCCTTCTAGGTTAGTTACGCTGCACCTCCTTGGTAAAAAAGGTACTGAGGCAGTTGGGGAGTTGACGCCGAGATAGTCATTGCCACGCGAGCTGGGGGCTCGTGGCGCCGTTCCTTGCGGAGCCATCTCTGGCGTCGACTCCCCAGCAAAAAAGTTTGCTCCCGGTGCCTCCAGCGCAGATCCCAATAGTGTGAATGAGGGGTGGAGACTCGTCCAAGAAGATCAAGAATTACGGTAGGTACGTAATTTTTATTTTCTGGTACCCTATTTGGTCAAGATGGCAGCAGGCACCAGCCAACTGTTTGGCACAGGGCTTCGATCTTCACCTCTTCGGAGGAGGAGTCAGAATCTGAATCAGACAGCAGTCTGGCTCCTTGGAGTTAGCTGCTGGTGTGGGCTCCCTCGTAGTGTCCTCGACAGGCCGGAGTCAGCCCCCCTCTGAGGAATGGACAGTGACTGCCGGGGCTGATGTCAGGGGTTCTGACCAGCAGGCAGTGGTGCAGGCCACCATTGCACTGCAGCCCGGCCTCGGAGGGTTCTCTGATCCCTCAGCGGTGGTACTTCCTCAGGTGGTGTGCCTAGATCACCCAACTTTGGGGCCCATCAGAGCAGCCATGGGAGGGGAGGGTGCTGCACCCTGGATAGCTCTTTTGGGGGCCGACCAGGACTGCCAGTTGCCTAGGCTGGCTCTCTCGAGGAGGAGGGCACTCTCGGATTCCGGGGGGTCGAGGGGCATGGGGTCTGTGTGGCAACCTTTTTCTGGAGCCCACCCAGACTCTGGGAGAAGCCGTAGCTCGGGTCTCTGCTCTTCACCCTCAGTTTCTTTGAGAGGGCCCCGTTCTTTGGAGGTAGGGGACCGTCCTTCTGGACTTACATGGCCCGGTCACCTCACAGGGGGGATTCTTCCGGGCGCAGCCAAGGCAGTTCCAATATGGTTGTTCAGCTGTTGGCTGTGTAGTCTTCTGGAGCACCTTCTTCTTCTGGTGCGCTCCCTAGCCCAGGCGGAGGTCAGTTGATTTCTCTTGTTGGCTCTGCTCCATCCCTCTGCCACATTCTCCAGCGCTCTCAGGCATCCTTGGTCCTAGCAGGCCTCTCTCCTGGGAGCAGTTCAGGGCTGTGGCTGCTCGATTAACCACTTACATCAGGGCAATGGACAGGTTTTTCAACCTCCCCCCAAGCATCCACCCTCTGTGCAACTGAGGTCCTCTGACTCCTCATCCCCCTCTTCTGGGGGAGAGGAGCCTTCTGTCCACATCTCCCCAGCTGCTGATCTCGCGGAATATCAGCGATTCCTCGTGAGGATGTCTGAGGACCTGCACATCACCCCTCCCACTCAAAGCAATCCAGAGCACTCAGCGCACACCTTTCTAAGTGACTTCAGCGAGGACACCCTTGTGGTGCCCCCCCTGGCCTGCTCCCTTTCGGGAGGCGTCGTTGCATTCCTGGCAGAGGCCCTTCTCCGGAGTTCCTGTCCCTAGGGATCTCTGCCAGCGGTATTGCACCCCCCCGGAGTCTCTAGGGTCCATGCCTTGTCCTCAGTCAGGATTGATGCAGCTGGACACTCCTGATGGGCTTCGTGCCCTCCACCATAACCGGCCCCCAGATCAAGATTCCTTGGATTTTGACTTCTGGGGGAGGAGGACATTCTACTCGGCACAGTTGCTGCTGTCTATCGCAGCACATCAGGCCCACTATGCATCCTATGACTGGTTCTTGTGGTACAGGCTGGGTCAGCTCCTAGCCTCTTTGCCTGACACTGAGCAAACCAGACAAGCCATCAGACTCTCTGCACTTGGCCTGGAGCTAGCAAGGCACCAAGCGAGGGCATCATACGATGCCAGTGAGGTAGCTACCAGGGTTGTAGGGACAGCGATCTGCACTAGGCGGGCGGCATGGCTGCGTCTTTCCCGGTTGTCACCATTGGCCCGGAGTAGTCTGATTAACTCTGCTCACCAGAGAACCTATCTCTTCTCCCATAGAGTGAGACGGCGCTTGTCGGGGCAATTTCCTTCCCGGTCCTCGTCTCACTCTCCCCACTCTTGGGCCTCCCCAGGCCCTGAAAGTTCTCCCTCTTGGTGTGTCACCCACTGAGAGCTAAGGGACTCTGTCCTTTAGGGTTAAAACCCCCTTCGGGGGGGGGTTGGCACTCACCCAAAGGTGATGAATGGTGAAGATTGACACAGATAAGATATGAAAATGACGTACCTTCCGTAATTATGATCTTTCTGCGTATCTTCACCATTCATCACAATCCCACCCACCATCCCCCTGGATCCTCAGTCTCTGGGTCCTCCTTCCTCTTTGTGCCCTCCCTTGCCCCCCTCCTTTTTTTTGTCAGGAGTGAGATAAACAGGGGCACATGGGGGATGATATTTCTAAAGGGAGAGTGGTCAGCATGAGGGGCACTCCTTCGCTGGTGCTCTAGCTCCACCCCTGTGGGGTGGGAGTTGGCAGTTGCCCTCCATTCTCTACTTCTCCTTTGTTCCCGTCAATCATCAATTTTCTTTGTCCGTTGGACATATCCTTTATTATTTTAGAGAAACTGAATTTTCTCACAAATTTTTTCCGAGAGGGGAGAATTCCCTGTGTCCTGTCTTTCTTCCTGAATAACCGTTTTCTGCCTTTTGAAGTTATTGCCAGTAATTCTGTGCCTTGAATTCTGTCAGTGAGCCTTCTGGCTACTCCTTGCAGTTCCTATATAATCTGGAGACAAGTCAAGGTCCATAGAATGGTTATTACCTTCCCCCCCTCCAAGCTTATCCTAATTCCTCCTGTCTCCTTTTCCTATTTCCAGAGATTGGGGCACCTACCCAGTCCCCTTGGTCTTCTTCTACTTCTTTTGTCTTCTCAGTTGTTTATTTCTCCTTTTGTTTTATAGATCTTTTCCTTTGTCTGTCCCTTGGACTTCCTTGTCCCACCCTCCCAACCCTTTCCTCACCTCTCCGGCGACTCAGAACTGGCGGGAGGGTGGAATCAACAGCACATAACAGCCAACCCGTGAACGCCATGCAGTGCGTTGGCCTCGAGGGTGGTGCTGAGGGTGCGTCGACTTTGCCATCAAAAAAAAAAAAAAAAGAAGCTTCCACGGGGTCATGACCTCCAGGCCAATAACCCAAAGGTAATGAATGGTGAAGATGCACAGAAAGATCATAATTACGGTAGGTACGTAATTTTCATTTCTATTTGCTTGAGGGTTCTCCGTAGCAGCGTGGCATTGTGGCAGTCTGGCGTGGGGGGATATTGTGAATATAGCTGATTGTAGCGGCCCTGCCTTTCAACTGTACGCCACTGCAGGCGCCTCTCAGATACGTCCTTACATATTACTGTTAATCTTACTTCACTACATGTGGCCCAGACTGCATATGCATAATTTTGGGGCACAATCCACTAAAAGTAGCCGTGAGGCACCAGCTTAACTCCTCCACCCCCAGCCACTTCTCCAACTGCTTTTAGATTGCAGTCCTCCGTAAAACGGGATCTTCGTTTTTTTTTCTTTTCAATCTGAGCCGCATGCCTGCAGAACTGCCATTAGGTCAAAAGACTTCTGACTCAAACTAGCATATTGGTTTCATTTCGGTGCTGAAATGTAATGGGCAAAGCCCTCATGACCATCCCTCATAAAAAGTAGACCCTGTTTGGCGCAGTATTACTGGGGTCATACAAAACAAATGATCATACATGAGACGGTTTCAGTACAATTTCTTTTTTCACTCAAAATAAACCCGGTGGTGTCCCTGTAGCTAAGTCACACAGTGTTGGATGCCATTTGTAAACTAGTTTGTCAGAAAATAGTAGCTATGTTAAAATAGAGTGAGGATCCCCAGTTCAGTTACTTAGCTCCCGTCCACCCTCTCCAAGATTGCAATTAAGGAAAGCAGATCGTACCCAACTATCGAGACTGAATCCACAGACAATGTACAATTAACTATTAAGCAGGGTTTTACTGCTGGGGAGGCACAGATCTGCTTAGGGCACTCTCGGGCTGGACAAACTTTCAGAATGTCGCTGAGTTTCTTTCTAACACGGAAATCGAAGTCATACTCATTCTCTACATCTTCTGTACATACCCCCCCCCGCCCCCGCCCCCACTGTGGAACAGGGTGAGATGAGCTAGCATTAAAGATTGGACAGATAGCAATATCTAGTTAGTAACTGAATTCCTTCTTTAGTTAGCAAACTGTGCCACAGCATGCTAATGTCAGGAGTGAGGGAGAGCGAGACAAAGCACTTGGCTGCAGTATGATAGCAGGTTCTCTCCTCACTGTATCCCCAGTTTTTTAAGCAGAGTAAGTTAAATATTTAATATTTAAACATAAAGTCAGTTGAGGGAGTTCTAACAGAGCATGACAGTTCTATTTAGAATGTCAGATTCGAGAGAACCACACACACACACACAAAAAAAAAAACGCAGCTCATGTTTACAATATGCCACATGGAGTCACTCAGCAGATGATGACAAACAACTGTCAGATGAACCCAGTCTGCTGAAGTGTCAAACAAGTAAGAAGTGGGAAGAGCACCGTGACACACTGACACGTCAGGAATGTTCACTGGGATGGTGCTGCCAATGGGAATCTGCTGCATACATAAGGCTAATAAAATAAGGAAGCAGCGCTAAGTGAACACCTTTCAGGTTCAAAAATGAGAATTTAAATGGGATACAAAGGTATTCATTCATGGGTTGCTGACTATGCAGAATGACAGTAGACTTAACTGAAAAATAGAAGGATGAAAGATAATTTACTGTTACGAGCCAGTCAGTTTGAAAATTGCATACAAGTCTACATTACACAGAAAATAATAGCCTGGATTTGAGCACTAAACATGGCAAATTCTAAGTATCAGGCAAATGTAATATTTATCTCGTTTTGCAGTTCAAGTGTCCCGATTCTGGAAGGTTTCTCGGCACTCATGATTCATTTAGGAAACCTGTGTGTGTTGCACTGAACTCTGTGACAGCAGTTTTATCACATTCTTCTATGTTTTACTTTTCTTGCCTTCGCCCTTCACTGGCTTTTGTTGCATGGGCATGAGAGTACATAAGTCTTTGTTGACAAAAAAAGTTTGCAAGGTTGTACATACTAAGCAGCGTATCAACAATTAGAATGTTACACAGCTTGTCAGCTGAGATTTGAGGATATCAATTATTCAATGTGTCAGTCACATATTTGGGAATAATAGAGATGGATCAGCATGTGTGGCTTTGCAGGAAAATTAACCACACTCACGCTGCTGAGTTATGCACTTATGTCCACACAACAAAAGCCAGTGAGAGGTGAAGGCAATAAAAGTAAAATATAGGAGATTGTGAGAAACAGCAGTCACAGAGTTCAGTGCAACACACACAGCCATCTAAAATGAATCATGAGCACCTAGAAACCATCCGGAATCCAAACCCAGAATCCCAAATTTTTTTATGAAGGCCGTCATCATTTCCTCACTTACACAAGTGAATGTGGACAGGGGTCCTACCCCACTCCATACCACACGAACAGGCAAACCGACTTGAGGGATTCATCTGTATGTGGAGAGTTGAGGCAGCAGAAAGAGCCAAAATACGTTTCTTTCAAAACACAGATAACCCCTCCTGGAACAAACAGGTGGACGTCAGTTTAGTGCTATCATTTAGAGCATTGTTATTATTACTCTTTTCCACTTTCTAGTGCAATTGGCCATCTCTGTCTCTGTTGCCACGCGGGGAGCCCACCCCAACATGACAAAAGTCCCATATAGTCCTTTTTTAAATCATCCTATAACAAAAGAAAACGGTCCCTCCTTGCCCCCTCCCCCAAGCCACACCCACCCTCTGAGTAAACCACGTCACCACCCCCACCCCATACTTACCTCTGGAGCCCGGCACAAAGATCTTCAGTGGCACGGGAACACATCTGCGCTCTTCAAAGCCGACCGCGAACTGAAGGAATACCGGTAAGCTGTATAATGGCATAAGTGTGGTGTTTTTTTTCCCCAACTTATTTGGATATCTCTGACATTTTTTAGACTTTTGGCACCAAATTTTCAACATGGGGTTCTTGGGACCCCTCCTCATGAATTCAGTTACTGTCATGGTGTTATTTGGTCCCGAAAGGTGAGTTTGTGGTCACTGCACGGAATCACCTTTCAGGACCAATTAACGAAACAACAGTGTCACTGTTCATGAGGTGGGCTCTTAAAAGGCCTATGTTGCAAATTTGGTGAAAAAATTCCAAAAAATGACTTTATTTTGCCTGTATGTTGCAGTTTCCCTTGCACACTTGTAACTTCGTGAATTTGTAGTATTTTCACTCCAGATTTTCAACATTGCCACTTTTTCACACCTCCTTATGAACAGTATAGCTGTCATTTTTCACATCCTGGCCGAAATGTGTTTTCACACATCCAGCGCAGAGTAGCGTGGTCACTGTGGGAAATCAGTGTTTGAGACAGATTAAGAAAATCACAGTGACTCTGTTCATGAGCAGAGGTCCTAAAATGTCTATGTTGAAAATTTGGTGAAAAAATTCCAAAAAATTACCACATTACGGGTGTGCATTGTGCATTTTCTACGCATGCTCGTAACTTCGCCGCCTGTTTATATTTTCACTTCAGATTTTCAACATTCCCAGTTTTAACACCTCCCTCCTTATGAACAGTACAGCTGTCATTTTTCACATCCTGCCCAAAATGTGTTTCAAACAACTTGAAGTCTTGCTGTATTCTGACAACTGTAATTAGCCTCAGCCTTTAAACTGCCCTGGAGAACAAAGGGTTAGCCTTTCTATGCAGAGCATAGAATGCTGAGCTCGAGCTTAGTTGATGTCTCTGTCTGTTTCCCTTTGAAAGCTAACTGTCAGATTCTTTACTCCGCCTCACTGAACAGTCGCTCTGGAGATTTCTCCTGCAGCTCGGTTCGAAAGTCGGTTGAAGTGTCATTTTTTTCGTCGGTTTCTAACCTAAAAAGTTTCCCGCATAGTCGGTTCAGTCTCTGTCTGTGGTACCGTGAGTACTAGATAGGTTTTGTACTGTGTTTTCTGTGTGGAACTTGTAAAAAGTGTGGATCGGTTCGGCTGAACCGATCATTTGCTTAATTCTTGTGTAACTTTAGTGTGTGGTTGCTGGTCCTTATCGGTTCTAAAAAAAAAACGTGTTTCAAAACGTTTTTTTCCAAGACCCGTGACACGGTTAGGAACCGATAAGGGAGTCTTGCCTGGCGGTTGCCAAAAAAAGGGTAAGTTTGGTTAGGTTGGCCATGTCTGAGAAACCCAAGAAAAAAACGGGCCTACTGGGTTTCAACACTGCAGTGAGTGTGGGGAGGTCTTTGCTAAGGCCGATCCCCACACCACCTGTGTTGATTGTCTGGGGTTTGAACACCTCGATTCAGACTTCCAAATTTGCAAAAATTTTCCCAAATCTACCCTTGAAAAGAGATTAGGTAGATTGAGGGAAAAGGAGGCCGAGAAGTCCGCTGACCCGAATGACCAGCCCGGTTCGGTTCCGACCGAACCAGAAGGAGTGCCTCTGATCAGGGCACATACTTCGGGAAAAGGAGAGCCCCATCCCGCGTCGTGGTTCTGACTAAAAGAAAGCGCAAAGAAAATTGTCCGTTCGGATCCAGAAGTCCATGTTCTGACTGCTGAAGAAATAGCTAGAGCGATTCGGATTGTGGAATCGCTTCGCCCGGTTCCGACCGATCTGGCACCTTTTGGCAGGGGATCAGTTCGGTCAGTTCCCCTGGTTCACTGTTATACTTTGGAAGAATTTTATGAACCGGAGTTTGAGGAGGAAGAGGAGTTTGAAGATGATGATGGTGATGGTGAAAGTCTAGATGTGCATGTGGAACCGGACATCTCCCCAGACAGACCTTCAGGTGTATCCCTTCCAAGGCTTTCTGAGTCCCATTCCCACTTTGTGTTCTACAGAAAGGTGGCTGAGACCCTGCAGCTTCCTATGGAAGAGGCAATGGAGGATCAGGAGGAGCCTGATTTTGTAGAAATGATGGATATCCCAGAGTCCAGGAGACTGTCTGTTCCCCTCCACAAATCTTTTGGGAAACAGACACAAAAAATTCTGAAGTCTCCCAATTCTATACGTCCTGTGGACAGAAGAATGGACAAGAGGTATACACTCTCAGGCTCAGAAACTGAGTTTTTATATCAGCAATGCAGCCATGTTGGTGTTGTGCAGGCTGCTGCCTGTGATAAGGCAAGCATTCCCTTGGCTTCACACCCCCAAGACAAAGACTCTAGGAAGATTGATGCCATGGCAAAAAAGCTGTACATGGCATCTTCCTTGGGACTCAGACAGGCGAATTATATGGCCTATACAGCTAGGTACCAGAAGTCCAGATGGGACACTGTACTGGCACTGACTAAACAGGCCTCCCCCCAACTAGCCAAAGAGCTGGAAGCGGTGGCTGCAGATGAGATTGAGGCATATAAAGTTCAGTTTCATGCTGCTGTGGACTCCAATGATGTCTCATCAAGAGTCGTGGCTCTTCGGAGAATGGCTTGGCTCAGATGTACTAGCCTCTCACAGGACACCCAGGCTAAGGCCATGGATCTTCCTGTAGTGGGTAATTCTCTGTTTGGGGAGCAGACAGAGAATTACATGAAGAAAATGGATGAATATAGGACCACCTACAAGAGTGCTCAGGCCAAGGAGAGGCAGGCAGCTCCTCAAAGGCAGCAGTCTTGGGGCAGGGGCAGGCCTTTTCATAGGCCTTTTTACCAAGCACAGGCCTCCTCTTCCTTTTCACAGAGGGGGTTCTTCATAGGGAGAGGCAGAAAGGGGATGAGCAGGGCTGCATCCACTCCTCAGCCTAAGGCCCCTGCCAAGCAGACACCCTGATGGTCCTGCCTGGGTCGACTTTCCTATTCCAGTAGGGGGCAGGCTGGCTTACTTTATCCAGGACTGGATGTCTATTACATCAGACAAGTGGGTCCTGGAAGTGGTAAGCCAAGGACTGGTTCTCAGCTTCAGAAAATTTCCAAAGATGAGAACCAGATCTTTTCCATCTGCAAATCTCTCGGAAACCCTTGCCGTAGAGGCAGAGGTTTCATCTCTTCTGGCCTTAAGAGCTATAGAGAGAGTACCTACCCTACACTGGGGCAAAGGGCTGTACTCCAGGTACTTTCTGACCCCAAAAAAGACAGGGGAGTGGCGACCAATCCTAGACCTAAGATACCTAAACAACTTTTAAAACCAAAGTTCAAGATGGTAACTCTGGGAATAATCCTTCCCTCTCTAAGGCCAGGGGACTGGCTAGCCTCCCTGGACCTCAAAGATGCCTACTTTCACATTCCCATCAGGTGCTCCCACAGAAAGTACCTCAGGTTCGAGTTGCCCTCAGGCCACTATCAGTTCAGAGCAGTGCCCTTTGGCCTAACCTCAGTCCCAAGGGTTTTCACAAAGTGCCTGGCAGTAGTAGTTGCCTTTCTAAGAAGGCAAAAGATTTCCATTTTTCCATATCTGGACGATTGGCTAATAGTGGGCCACTCCCAGACCAAGTCAAGTCTCACCTGCAAGTGACCCAGCAAGTGCTCACTTCTCTAGGATTTCTTCTCAACCTTCCCAAGTCAGTTCTCGAACCAGTCCAGCTTCTTACCTTTATAGGGGCAGAACTGGACACAGAGCAAAAGCCTTTCTTCCCTTGGAAAGGGCAAGGGTTCTTACAGAACTAGCCTATTCCTTCAGCTTTTGGTTATCTCAACCAGCAAGGCATTTCCTCCAGCTCTTGGGCCGCATGGCAGCTTCAACAGCAGTGGTCCAAGGGGCAAGATTCCAGATGAGGGATACTCAGTTCCATCTGAGAGCTTTTTGGTCTGAGAGGAAGGATTTCCTTACCAAACTGATCCCAGTGACTCTGACCTTGATCCAAGCCCTCCAATGGTGGCAGGATCAGGACAATTTGAGACAAGGGGTTCCTTTTGCCACTCAGCCTTTTTCAGTGGTCCTTACCACGGACGCTTCTCTTCTGGGCTGGGGAGCCCATCTGGGGGCCCTCACTGCCCAGGGACTGTGGTCCCCCCAGGAATCCCTTCTCCATAGCAATCTCCTAGAACTCAGGGCAGTTTTTTCTGGCCCTGAAAGCTTTCTGTCAGTCAGTGCAGAACAAGGTGGTTCAGGTCAGAACGGACAACACCACCACCATGTGGTACATCAACAAGCAGGGAGGCACTCGGTCCATGGCCTTGTGCACGGAAGCCATGAAATTGTGGTCCCTGGCTTATTCCCTGCAAACCTCTCTGGTAGTCCACCTTCCAGGGAAGGACAGTGTGCTAGCAGATGCACTGAGCAGGATTTCTCAGGGCCATCTCGAATGGTCCCTGGACCCTCAGGTGTTGAAAGTGATTTTTTCAAGGTGGGGCACTCCAGAGATGGATCTCTTTGCAGCCCCAGACAATCACCAACTACCTCTTTTTTGTTTCAGACCCCCAGTCTTGGACTCAGTCCCCCTGGATGCCCTGATTCTGAATTGGGAAGGGAAATTTCTGTATGCCTTCCCTCCCTTCCCACTCCTGTTCAAAGTTTTAGTCAAGATAAGGTCTCAACCTTGCAAAGTGATTCTGATTGCTCCAGATTGGGCCAAACAGCCCTGGTACCCCCTGTTGTTGTCCCTAGCAGCCCATCTTCCCCTGTCTCTTCCCAGGAATTACAACCTATTAATATCCTCTCAGGGGAGGATTTGGTACCCCAGTCTTCAGTCTCTCAATCTCAAGGCATGGCTCTTGAAGAGTTAGAGTTTGCAGATCTGCATCTTTCTCAAGGGGTTCTGGATATTCTCAAAGCTTCTCGAAAGCCCTCCACCAGAAAGACTTATAACTCCAAATGGAAGAGGTTCAGCATTTGATGTTCTAAGGAGCATATTTCCCCAGATACTGCTGAATTGCCTACAGTTCTGGATTATATGGTCCATCTTAATGGCCTAGGCCTCAGATGAGCTACTCTCAAGGTACACTTGTCAGCTGTTTCTGCGTTTCTGTCTCTGGAGAAGTCTTCTTCACTATCTTCTCATCCTGTGTTCTGTAAATTTTTTAAAGGACTGCTTCACATCAGTCCTCCTTTTAGAGACCCTGCCCCTGCCTGGGATTTGAATGTTTGCATTGCTCAACTTACGCAACCTCCTTTTGAGCCTATGTCCTTAGCAGAGCTTAAGTACTTGACTTGGAAAACTGTGTTCTTGGTAGCCATTACCTCTGCTAGGCATATCAGTGAACTGCAAGCCCTATCAGTGGAACCTGATTTTATCTCCTTTCACAGGGATAAAGTGGTCCTTAGAACCAATAGAAGGTTCTTGCCCAAAGTGGTTTCAGACTTCCATTTAAATCAGTCTGTCTCTTCCTGTTTTCTTCACTGATCATTCTTCCTCAGGAGAAAGGAGGCTACACAGTTTAGATGTTAAATGAGCCCTTAGTTACTACATAGAGCATACCAAGGGTCACAGGTTTGACTCCCTCCAGTTGTTCCTCACTTATGGAGAAGTGGGGAAGAGCAAACCTGCCACCAAGAGATCTATTGCTAGGTGGATTGTATCTTGTATACAGTTCTGCTATGAAAAACTGGGAAAAATTCCACCCCAGGCCTAAAGGCTCATTCCACAAGAGGTACAGCTGCTTCCCTGGCTGCTGCCAGGGATATCCCTCTCTTAAGAAATTTGTCAAGCAGCCACCTGGAAAACAGTCCATACCTTTACCAAGCATTACTCTCTTGATATCCAGGCTAGGAGTGATGCTCAGTTTGGCACAGCAGTACTTCAGAGCCTATTCCCAAAGTAGGTTCTGTCCCTCCTCCATGGAGGTACTGCTTGGTAGTCTGCACTTGTCAGAATACAGCAAGACTTCAAGTTGTTTGAAGAAAAAATTACTCACCTTAGTAATTATGTTTCTTCTATTGGAGTCTTGCTATATTCTGACCTCCTTCCCTGCCTCCCCTCTCAGAACCTGGTTTTGGGAAGTGGGTGGGCAGGTGCAGTTTTGCACCTCAGGGGTGCTCTTTTTACACCCTCTTCTTTTGTGCAGGTGTTTATTTTATTATATTCCTGTTTGGTTTGAGTTTTTGGGTTTCCTGACTTGAGTCTTCTTTTGGTAATCCAAAACCTTTTGTTACCAGTTGGCTATTCATTTTTTTTTTTACAATTTCCACATAGAATGCTATTAGAGTCTTGCTCATAAGAATCTGGCAGTTAGCTTTCAAAGGGAAACAGACAGAGACATCAACTGAGCTCGAGCTCAGCATTCTATGCTCTGCATAGAAGGGTTAACCCTTTGTTCTCTGGGGCAGTTTAAAGGCTGGGGCTAACTGCACTTGTCAGAATACAGCAAGACTCCAATAGAAGAAACATAATTACTAAGGTGAGTAATTTTTTCCTCCGCACCTTTGGCAGCAAATGACATAGTTGTTGTGTGAAATCATCTTTCAGGATTGAGTAATTAAATGATAATGCCACTGTTCATGAGGTGGGGTCCCAAAAAGCCCATTTTGAAAATTTGGAGTGAAAATACCAACAAACACCCAGGGCGTTAAGGTTTCCAACCATAATGTCCACTGTGTAGAGACTGACTGGTGTCAGGGGTGTGACTTGGGTTCATCAGCCATAATGCTTACGACATTCTACCCCTACCCTACAGCCACTGACAGGCATCAAGGTGTGCCTTGGGGTCTTCAGCCCTAAAGTTCATCCCATTCTCTTATACTGTGCCCATCTCAGTTTATTTCCTTGTGAAATGAGTTGAGCATAAGGGCCGAAGACCCCAAAGCACACCGTGACACCTTTCAGTGTCTGCAGGGTGGGGTGAGGTGGAATGGCATAAGCGTTATGGCCGACAACCCAAAGGCACACCCCAATGCCTTTCAGTCTCTGCATGCTGGGGGTGGGGGTTGGCATTAGTTCAATGCTGCCATTCCTAGTATGCATCTCTCTAACTCCTGCACTAGCAATACCAATGCCAGCAAGCAAACATTCGGCATTGACAAATGCTTGTTGTTACTACCTCCCCCCCATTGTGGAATCTTCCCCTGGGTTTTTGTTTCCCAGGTGCATTATTTTGCACTTCTTTGCATTGAATCCAAGGTGCCATACTTCTGACCATTCTTCCAACCTTGCCAAGTCCCTTTTCATCCTTTCCATGCCTCCTTGTGTATCAACCGTGTTGCAGATCTTTGTATCATCTGCAAAGAGGCATACTTTTCCTTCCAGTCCCTCTGCAATGTCACTTATAAAGACATTAAAAAGGACAGGACCCAGTACTGAACCCTGCGGTACCCCACTAGTAACCCCTCTTTCTTCATAGTGGACTCCATTTACAATTACCTTCTGCGTCCTGTTGTGCAGCCAATGTTTTACCCAGGCTACCACCCTGGGACCCACTCCCAGGCTGGTTAATTTGATTATTAATCTTTTGTGTGGGACTGTGTCAAACAAAGGAAACAAAAGAGTATGTGAGGAAGGAGGGGTAGGGAAGGGCATAAGGGGGCTACGGGGGCTCAGAAAGAGATGGCATGGGACACAAGAGGAACCAGGGGGATTGGCAGGAGATAAGGTACAGAGGTCCAAAGCCTGCACAGAAGGGAAGGGATGAGAAAGCAGGGGGAGCCCCATTCAGAGGGATACAGGCAGTGGGCATAGAGCAGAAAAACAGATACGCACCACTAGGGGCACTAAATGGGGAGAGAATCAGGACAGTGGAGCTGAGGAGTACTCAGGGGTAATAGGAGAAGCAAACATGAAGGAAGGCTAAGGGGAAAGGAGGACACCCCTTCGGTTAAGAACAAAGAGGGTAGCAAACATAAAGATAGGGGCACAGAGGTGGAATGGCAAACCCTCAAGGAGAAGGAGACAGCGTGCTCAGGTTAAGAAGGGCTTAAACAAGACAGGAATGTAAAAGAGACCTGATCTCTGGGAAATCTAGTCAGGGCATGGAAAAGGGCAGATCAATGGTGAGGATGAACCCATGTTAGTGGGGAGGGTGGTAGCTTTTGCAGAAAATGCCTGTGGGGGCATGGAGCACAGGCAGAAAGCAGTACCCGTGGAGATGAAATGGGCAAAGGGGAAAGTGAGAGCAGGGTTAAAAATGGGATGCAAGGAGCTGGGAGAAGGATAGAAAGGAAATATAAGCAGAAGGTAAAGGAGAGCAGGGTACTTGTTGGGGACTCTATAATAAAATGAATTGGATGGGGGGCAAGGGGGACAAGAGCAGTACAGAATGGGTTGAGTGCCTGCCAGGTATGACAGCAGCAGAGGTCATTCACTGTATCCCCACAAGGGGGAAATGCACCTGATGTTCCACCTGGGAACAAATGATCTGGTGGGAAATAACCTTTGGGAAGTGCAGCAAGATTCAGAGCACTCGCTAGGTATTGTTTTTAGAGGTGTTGCCAGTACCAAAGGCAAGTACTGATAGGAGGCTGAGGATTAAGGAGTTCAATGAATGGCTGATGGGGTGGGGTGTGCAAATGGGGTATGGGTTACTAGGGGACTGGTGATCAACATGGGGGGATGAGAGCTTATTCGCACTGGACAGTTTGCACCTGAGTAGGGAGGATGCAGCAGTACAAAAAAGCAAGTTAGGAGAGTTCATAGAAAAAACCTGCAGTTTAAACTAGATCGGGTGGGGCAGGGTTAGGAAAAATCCACACCACAAGGCAGGAGAAATGGGGGGCTACCAGACTCCCCCCCCCCCCCAGGATAGTGATAGAATGTTGGGCATGAGGGTGTCATCTGAAGGGGGGGATGGAGAGGAAACTTGGTGGAAGGGCTTAGCAGCCAATGCCAGGTGCTTAGGGAACAAGATGGTGGACTTGGAGGCCATCATGGGGGATGAAGGACTGGATATAATAGCAATAAGCGAGACCTGGTGGACAGAGCATCATACCTGGGAAATGACTGTTCCAGGCTACAGGCTGTTTAGAAGGGACAGGGAGGGCAAGAAGGGGGGAAGAGTTGCTTTATACATCAGGGATGATATGAGTAACTGAAGAAAATGGGGAGACTGAGCTACTGTGGATAACACTAGGCAGGAGGACCGGAGAATCCTTGAGACTGAGGATGGTATACAGACCACCTATGCAGGGGGAGGAGGGGGATAGACAGTTAATTCAGGTAGTCATGAGGTTGGCCCCAAAAGAACTACTACTGGTAGGGGACCTAAACCTCCCAGATAAAGACTGGGGAATCCCGGATGCAGCATTGACAAGGAGCAGGGAGATCTTCGCTGTGCTGCAGGTTGTATTCCTTCAACAGCTAGTCAGGGAGCCAACAAGGGGAAACAACCTGCTGGACGTGGTCTTGACAAATGGGGAAAGTGTGCAAGAGGTGCAGGTGGGAGAAACTTTGAGTACCAGCGATCACAGGACTGTAAGGTTCAGGGATAGGGCAGGAAGGGAGACAACACCAGTACTGCAGTGATGGACTTCAGATATGTGGACTTTGACAAAATGAGGATAATAAGGGAAACAATGGAGGGAACGGGGAGAGTATGGAGCAGTGGAGGCGTTATGGGAAGCTGTCAAAGGAGAGTTACTGAAAGCCACGGAAATGTGCACAAAAAAGGTTAAGAGCAAAAAGGGGAGGAGACCACGTTGGTTTACAAAGGAGGTTACTGGGGTAGTCAGGGAAAGGAGGAGGACTTTCAGAAAATTTAAGACACTCAGCAAGGAAGATAGGGAAGCATATAGGGAGAAGAGACTGGCAGGGCAGAAGCGGATACTGAGGAGAAAAAAGCCAAAAGGGTGGATAACATTTTTTTCAGATATGTGAGGGAGAGGAGGAGGGGCAAGGCAGGGGATTGCAAGGCTGAGGGGGGAGGGATAAAATTGGAAAGGGATTGCGAAAAAGCAGAGGTGCTAAGTACTTTGGCTTGGTATTCATGGAGGAGGACAATGGTAGGGGACCTGAGCTAAAGATGAAGGGGAAGGAGGGAAAACGGGTGGATCAGAGCCTGTTCACTGTGGATAGGGTTAGGGTAGAGCTAGATAGATTGAGGGTGGACAAGCAATGGGGCCAGATCAGGGAATTGAAGGAGGAGTTGGCCGCTCCATTGACAAGGCTCTTCAGCTTGTCCCTGGATACGGGGACCGTGCTGGAGGACTGGAAAAGAGCAGATGTGGTGCCTTTACACAATGGAGAAAGTAAGGCGGTGAAGGAGAACTATTAACCTGTCAGCCTCACCTCAGTGGTGGGGAAGATAATGGAGGCATTAATCAAGGAGAGGGTGGTGGACTACCTGGAGGAGAGTGGCTTTTAGGACAGCAGACAGCATAGCTTCACAAAGGGAAAGTCATGCCAGACAAACCTGATTGAGTTCGATTGGGTGACTCAGGTGATCGACCAGGTAGGGGCGGTGGACGTGGCCTAAGACCTTCGACACTGTCCCCCACAGGAGGCTGGTGAGCAAGCTGGCAAATCTAGGGATGGATGGGAAAATAAGGTGGGTGGAGGCCTGGCTAGTGGGAAGAACTCAGAGAGTGGTGCTAAATGGGGTGTACTCCAGGATGGTATGGGTGAAGAGTGGAGTGCCACAGGGGTCAGTTTTGGGTTCACTTCTTTTTAACATCTATATCAGTGATATTGCGGAGGGTTTGAGGGGAAGGGTGTTCCTATTTGCTGATGATACAAAGATCTGCAATAGGGTGGATGCCCCAGAGGGGTGGAGGACATGAGGCAGGACCTGAAGATGCTCAAGAAATGGTCAGAGACGTGGCAGATGAAATTTAATGCAAAAAAGTGTGCTGTGATGCACGTGGGGAGTAGAAACACAAGCAGGATACACCCTAAGAGAGGAGGAAATCAAAGTAACAGAACATGAGAGGGATCTGGGGATCTTAGTCTCCTCCAACCTTAAGGTAGGAAACCAATGTAGCAGGGCGGTGGGAAAGGCCAGTGTTATGTTGGCATGCATAGGCAGGGGCATTACTAGCAGAAGGAGGGAGGGAGATAATGCCCCTCTACAAAGCCATGGTGAGGCTGCAGCTGGAGTACGGGGTTCGGTCCTGGAGACCACACCTCCACAAGGATATAGATGGGATGGAGAGGGTTCAGAGAAGGGCAACCAAGATGATGCAGGGGAAGACATACGAGCAGAGGTGTAAGGAGATGGAGCTGTACAAGCTGAAGATGAGGGAAAGGGGAGACATAATTGAAACTTTAAAATATGTGAAGGGGCTCAATAAAGTAGGGGAAGAGGAGTTTACTTAAGAAGAAGGAGGGGGTCAGAACTAGAGGGCATAGCCTCAGACTGCAGGGAAAAAGATACAGAGGCAGTGTGAGAGGGCAGTTCTTCACAGAGAGGGTGGTGGAGCCCTGGAACAGACTACCAGACGAAGTGGTGGGGGCTGAATTGGTGGAAAGATTCAAGAGGGCATGGGACAGGTATATGGGGTTGAGTAGCAGGGGAGGGCAGGGGCTGGCAGGGAGGGGGAGTTGTAGGGGGGGAAATGGGACAGACTAGATGGGCCGGTGTGGTTCTTTTCTGCCGTCAAGCGTCTATGATTCTATGACTGTTCTTTAGAAATTGTTACCACCCAGAAGGTGGCCAATGCATCCACTTTTTTGGTGGTGAGGTCATATATGTATTTGTAAGGATTAGATATTGGTTGTGGGGAGAGTGTTCCAGTTGGCTAGTGGGAGTACAGCATTACTATGGCTAGAGTTCCTCTGTCGCCCTCTGAAGTGCTTGGCTAGTATACGAGTAATCTGGAGAAAGGGAAATACTTTTTTATTTGTAACTTGGTACCTTTGTTGAAATGTGTTAACTGTGACTAATTCTCCAGCTATAGCTAATCTATTCTGGAGATATTTATATTCACCCGGGGGGGGGGGGTGTTACTTGGTTTCCCTAATGATGAGGAAGTTGGGATTATATGTGAATGGTTGCATACAATCAGTGAATGTTTGTAGCTTTAGAAGCCTGCAAAGCTGGGTACGGGTCTGCACTGATGCAGCAGTTGGTGTGTTTTTGTCTTATAGGGCACATCCCTTTGTTCCACCTGGACAGACTGAGATAGACAATGAGTTTTGAAGAAAAATGGCAACAGCCATGTATTTAGTCCCATAATTCAGTAGTTACAGCCAAAATCAGTGTGACGTGTGCAGCAAAGTAGTCTTGGTTGGTAAATGTCATTCATCTGTTCAGTCTCTTGGTTGGCTGTCCCCCAGTCCAACGAGGGCCACCTAACCAGTCAGAAAACCTACGAGGTAACCAGCTCCAGGGCAAGAGGGATGGCTCTTCACTGGGTGCAGAAGTGTCCTCCCCCATCAGAGGACTCTGCAATGCTACAGGTAAGTGCCCGTGGAGTCTGCCCATCTGACTGCCCTCCTTGAAGGGGGGAACTCCAGTCATCCAGTCCAGACCTCCTGTCAGCCTCAGGGAGATCTGGCTGCACAAGACTCGCGATCCCATTACCCCTTCTGTACAGACCTTCCAAGACTAACGTGCAGCCACCCACTTCCACTTATACATGCCTGTGACAGTCCTAATTTAAGCTCTGTCTATATTATCTGCCCCCTTCGCCGGACATGGCAAAAACCAGAAAACCACTTCCACTTACCATGACTGGGACAGTCCTAATTTAAGCTCTGTTTATTATCTGCCCCCCTCAGTGGAGATGGCAAAAACCAGAAAACCCTCTGGGAAAAAAATGGGAAAATTCCTTTTCGATCCTTATCTCAATCTCCCCTATTGGGACAGTGACTTCCGTAATTCCCCAGTCCCCGCTTTAATGAGGGTGTTCAGGTGGGTTTTGACCGGAGGGAAAGTACATGAGCGGGATCCTCTCAGGTCAGGTGCAGCCCCTTTTATGGGCTATGCTCCTCCCTCTGACCCTAAACCACCCTCCCTTTGGAAACGTCTACTTGGCTACCCTACTGCCCCTACTGGACAGCTACTTCCCTGCCTACCTTCCCACCCAGCTGTCTCTCCAGATCATGCCCACAGTCAAAAGTCCCACCTGCTGCAATGCCTTGCAGGCTACCTCATGAAGTGGCCGAGAGAGGTTCTTAACACCTGTGTATAATTAGGCTTTAGGGTTCACCTCTGCCTTGTTGCATAAGCCTGTCTAAGTCTGTAGCCACAGTGGCGTGTAACTCCTCTCCTGCTGGAGGGGGTCTTTAAGCCACTATAGATATTTACTAGTGTAAATTGCCATGTGATAAAGGTACAGACTGAGCAATTTCAAACCTCCCTGAAGCTTGGGAGCCACCAGTTTGTAATAAGTATGGCGGACAACCTTTCCTGACTAATAAGTTTAGATATATATCTATGTAGCATATCAAACCATTTTTTTAGGGATGGCCACATTTAACATACTTTAAGGATATATGATCCTAGGTAGTATGCTCATTTTGATGAGGTTAATTTCCCCCCATAGGGTGAGGGGTAGGTGGACCCATCTTTCCAGATCTGATTTCAGCTGTCTGAGTAAGGGGGTCTAAATTGTTGGCAACCATTTCCTGAGGATTCCTCGTGACAAGTATGCCCAAATGTTTCAGCTATCAGCTTGCCATTTGAGCCCAAGTGCCGATATCTCTTGCTTGTGCACACTAACGTTGAGAGGCATTGCCTTGGTTTTGTCCATGTTCAGTTTATAGTTAGACAGTGTTCTGAACTCCTTAATAACCAAAAGGGCATGAGGCATGAATGCTAAGGGGTAAGTAATGTAAAGCAGAATAACATCTGCATAAACTGACACCTTGTATTCTGTACCTTCTAATCTTACTTCGGGGGAGTCTCTTGCAGCAGGCCATCACATGTAGGACTCTGCCATCGGGCACTAGGACCACACAGAAACAGGCTAGTCTATCAGAGGGGGCCGCCCACCTCCGATGTCACTCTCTGACGTCAGCTACCCTGTATAGGTGGGCGACCCCATATCCTCTCCAGATCTTCCTGGACATAAAGTCTCCACCACTCATTCACACTGATGGGATCTACGCCGTAAGTGCTAGGACCCAGCGGGAGCCAAAATGTTTCAGATGGGCCAGCACCGAGGTAGGAGCGGCAAGGAAGTGGCACCGTGTGCTAGGCTCATGCTGTATAAACTACCTTGGTGTCGACCCTCCAAACGCCTCAGTTCCTTTTTTCCCGCCTTCAAGTGCGCTTCAGTGACAATGTCGCTCACCCACCAGGAGTCAAAATTTCTCATCTACATGACAGCAGCAATAGTTTTCAGTTTTGTTTTAGTTTATAATAGTTTGTTTTCTAGAGAGAAATTAAGTAAATAATTTTATTTAAATACATTCGCCAGAAGAAGTCTTCAGCCCTCCATCGATGGAGTTGACCATGAGTCGGGCAGGTGATGGTAGGGAGACTTCACATAAAAGCTGTTCAGTCAGCCGGGCTGGGTCTGGTCCACCACCCTCTACAGAGGGGGAGTCTGACTACAGACAGTCCAGTGTTTGTGGGGATGTGTAGTCTTCTTGAAAGCACAAAAAGAAGTGGTCGCATTCTCAGCACCGCTCAACCTCGAACCCTTCTTTGGCCTCCTAGTTGAAAAAGAAATGGCACCACTCGAGGTCACCTTTTGGTACGTCTGCGTGTTGATTGTCAGTTATCGGGGATAGGGGCTACTCTCCGGCCTTGTTCCTGATGCCCAGCATCCTTGACTCCGGAGCCCCTCCCTACCTGATGGAGGGTCTTCCAGAGAGCAGTTTCACCATTGGGCCGCTGTACTGGAGCAGTGGGTGTGGAGGTTGTTCCGGCTTCTCTCGGCCTTGGACCGGCAGGCTGGGTGGTTGGGACTTCCAAGTCATGCAGCACCTTCGGTGCCGTTGACACCACGTCCTGGTGTCTATCCCCCTCACATGGCTGCGGCGCAGGGGTCCACACTGTTGCCTTTATCTGCTGCTGAATTTCTTCTCAGAGGTTGGAAACTTCTACTGCGGTGCTGATGTCTGTGGTGCTAGCCACCCCGGTGTCATGCACGGTGCCGGCTGCCCCAGCGTCGGCACCGCGTTCACTGCCAGTTTCCCCGATGCCACGTCCCTTGCCGGCACCACACTCGGTACCGCATCCTATGCCGGCGCCGTACTCGGTGCCACTTCCATGCCAGCGCCACCTGTGTTCTTGGCGCCACCTCACGGGGTAGCGCCAGGAGCTTTTGCGGTGCCACATTGGGGTCAGAGGTGTTCAATGCCGATTCTCTCTGCTCCACCTTCTTCTTCTTCTTTTCATCACTTTCCTATCTGTTCAGTTCCTCGTGGACTGGCAGGGGATGATGTTGAATCTGATCCTGATATTCGATTGGGAGATGACGGAGATGATGACTCCACCCTGGGGCGGGGAATAAACCCCTTTGTGCAGAGCCTTTGGTCAAGGACCTTTCCTTTAAGTCTCTGCTCAGAAATTTAAATTCCACTCTCTCTCTCTCTCTCTCTCTCTCTCTCTCTCTCCAGACTTCGGAGATCGATCCTGGGAAATTGCTGTGTCTACAGTATCTGCACGTTCCGGATATTCCTATGGAACTAATCCCTCCAGTGCAGCCCTCTTTCAAGACTCTCTCAGAGATGGTGTGGGATAATCCGGCGCTTATTCCTTCTGTAGCCAAGTCCATAGATAGGAAATATGCCCCTTCTAAGGATCAACCTATTCAAACAACATGAAGTCTTGCTATATTATGACAGTAGCAGTTTGTCCCACCACTAGAACTGCTCCGGAGGTGAAATAGTTAATTCCATTCTAAAATGGAACTTTGAGCACAAGCTCTAAGAAGCAGCTCTGTCTGTGTAATTTCAAACCTGAACTGTCAGATTCTTTACTCCGCCTCAGTGAACAGTCACTCCGGAGATTTCTCTTACTGCTCGGTTCATTTCTCGGTTTAAACAGTGTTTTCTCGGTCCGATTCAACCGAGAATAGTTTTATTTTTAACCGCAAAACCGTTCGGTTCAAGCTCTGTCTGTGGTATCGTAAGTAATTTTAAAAGTTTTGTCTGTGTGGAACTTGTAAGTTTATCGGTTCGGTTTTGAACCGATCAGCGGGTTTAAAACTTAATAAATTCAAAAGTTTATCATTTTAGAGTGCGGTTCCCGGTTCTTATCGGTTCTAAAAAAACGGATTTTATTACGGTTTTTTCCAATACCCGTGACACGATTAGGAACCGATAAGGGTGTCTTGCCTGGCACTGCCGTTCAAAGGGCAAGTTTTTCTGGTTAGGCTGGCATTATGTCTGAGAAACCCAAAAGAAAAACCGGGCCCACTGGGTTTCAACACTGTGATGTCTGTGGGGGAAGTCTTTGCCAAGGCTGACCCACACACCACATGTGTTTATTGTCTGGGGTTTGACCACCTCCAGTCAGACTGCCAGATATGTAAGAATTTCCCTGCAGCCACCCTGGAAAAGAGATTGGGCAGGCTCAGGGAACGAGAGGCCAAAAGTCCGCTGACCCGGATGGCCAGCCCGGTTCGGTGCCAACCGAACCGGAGGGAGTGCCCTCTGACCAGGGCGAGACTTCCTCGGGCAAAAGAAAATCTGGTTCTGAGGGTCCACTTCCAGTGAAGAAAACAAGAAAGTCAGCAGGTTTGGAGTCCAAAACCCTTCTCCAACTGCTGCAGAGATAGCAAAAGCCATCCAAATTGTCCAGTCACTGTCTCAGGTTCCGTCCGAACCGCCACTATCTGGCAAAAGGTCGGTTCGTCCGGTTCCAGTGGTTCAGGAATATGATGTTGAGGAGTTTTATGAACCAGAGGAGGGGGAGGATGATTATGAACAGTATGAATGTGGCTGGGAAAGTCTGGGTGTGCCCATTGAACCGGACATTTCCCCAGACAGACCTTTAGAATCTCCCCCTATACTATCTGAGTCCCCATCTCATTTTATGTTTTACAAAAAAGTTGCCGAAACCCTCCAGCTTCCCTTGGAAGAAGCTGTGGATGAGCAAGAGGAGCCTGATTTTGTAGAAATGATGGATATTCCAGTCTAGGAGATTGTCTATTCCTTTGCATAAGTCTTTTAGGAAGCAAACAATAAAATTTTAAAACTCCTAATTCTGTGCCTCCTGTAGATAAAAAGATGGACAGAAGGTACACATTGTCAGGTCCTGATACAGAATTCCTTTCTCAGCAATGCAGTCATGTTGGGGTAGTTCAGGCTGCAGCCTGTGATAAAGCTAATATTCCCCTGTCTTCACATCCTCCTGACAAGGATTCCAGGAAGATTGATGCCATGGCGAAAAAACAGTATATGGCAGCCTCCTTGGGACTCAGGCAAGCAAATTATATGGCTTATGTAGCTAGGTATCAGAAATCTAGATGGGATACTGTTATGGAATTAGCCAAATAAGCCCATGGCCAGCTGGCTAGCGAACTAGAACAGGTGGCTGCTGATGGCATTGAGGCTTCTAAGGTGCAGTTTCATGCTGCTGTGGATGTTAATGATGTTTCCTCTAGGGTCATGGCCACATCTGTAGCTTTTCGTAGGTTGGCCTGGCTCAGGTGTACTAGCCTCTCACAGGATACCCAGACTAAGGCTATGGATTTTCCTGTGGTGGGAAATTCTCTGTTTGGGGAGCAGACAGAGAATTACATGAAAAAGATGGATGAATATAGGACTACTTACAAAAGTGCCCAAGCTAAGGAACGGCAAGCCACTCCCCAGAGGCATACCCCCAGGGGTAGGGGTAGGCCTTTTCACAGGCCTTTTTATCAGACTCAGGCCTCCTCTGCTTATGCTCAGAGGGGCTTCTTCAGAGGCAGAGGCAGACGGGGGTGGGCAGGCCTGCTCCCACCCCTCAGCCTAAAGCACCTGCTAAGCAGGCACCCTGATGGGGTGCCAGGGCCGATTCTCCTTTACCGGTAGGGGGCAGGTTGGCTTACTTCAGTCAGAACTAGGCGTCTTTAACTTCAGACAAGTGGGTTCTGGAAGTAGTAAGCCAGGGTCTGAGTTCTCAGCTTCAAAAGTTTCCCAAATGAGAACCAGGTTTTTCTACCTGCAAGTTCTTCAGAGACCCTTGCTCTAGAAGCAGAGGTCTCAACCCTGTTAGCTCTCAGAGCAGTAGAAAGGGTTCCTCCCTGCACCAGGGCAGGGGTCTGTATTCCAGATACTTCCTTACCCCAAAAGACAGGAGAATGGCGGCCCATATTAGACCTCAGATATCTGAACAAGCATCTTTTGAAACCAAAGTTCAAAATGGTAACTCTGGCAATGATTTTACCCTCCCTAAGGCCAGGGACTGGTTAGCTTCCCTGGACCTCAGGATACCTATTTTCACGTCCTAATCAAACTCCCATCGAAAGTACCTCAGATTGAACTACCCTCAGGTCATTACCAGTTCAGAGCAATGCCCTTGACCTTACCTCTGCCCCAAGGGTATTCACAAAGTGTCTGGCAGTAGCAGTGGCTCACTTAAGGAGGCAAAGGATTGCTGTTTTTCCCTATCTAGACGATTGGCTCATTGTAGGCCAGTCCTCAGAACAGGTAAAATCTCACCTGCAAGTCACCCAGCAGCTTCTCACCTCCTGGGCTTTCTGCTAAATCTACAAAGTCGGTTCTGGAACCAGTCCAGGTACTCACTTTTATAGGGCAGGATTGGACACAAAGCTAGCCAGAGCTTTTCTTCCTTGGAAAGGGTAAGGAATTTAGTGGCTCTGGCCTCCTCCTTCCTCTGCAGGTCTCTCGACCAGCAAGACACTTCTGCAGCTCCTGGGGCACATGGCTGCATCCACAGCTGTTGTGCAGGAGCAAGATTTCAGATGAGAGACATTCAGTTTCACTTGAGAACCTATTGGTCTCAGAGAAGAGACCCCTTTCCAAGTTGGTCCCAGTGACTCGAACCTTGATCCAGGCCCTCCAGTGGTGGCAGGATCAGAGCAATTTAAGATTGGGGTCCCTTCATTCCCTGCTCACAGTTTGACTCTCACTACAGATGCTTCCTTCTGGGTTGGGAGCCCACATGGTGACTTTTCCACTCAGGGAGTGTGGTCCCCAGGAATCTCTGCTCCACATCAACTTGCTGGAACTCAGAGCTGTCTTTTTAGCTCTTCAAGCATTTTCTGCATCTGTCCACAACAAGGTGGTACAAGTCAGAACAGACAATACCACAACAATGTGGTACATCAACAAACAGGGGGGCACTCGGTCTTCAGCCTTGTGCACCGAGGCAATGAAGTTGTAGTCTCTGGCCTATTCCCTGAACACTTCCCTCATAGCAGTTCACCTTCCAGGGAAGGACAATGTCCTAGCAGATGCCCTCAGCAGGATTTCCCAGGGCCATCACGAATGGTCCCTGGATCCTCAGGTACTGGGGATAGTCTTTGCCAGATGGGGCACTCCTCAGATAGATCTTTTTGCAGCCCCAGACAATCACCAACTTCCTCTGTTCTGTTGCAGGCCTCCAGTGTTGGGCTCAGTCCCCCTGGACGCCCTTCTCCTGGATTGGGAAGGGAAGTTTCTTTATGCTTTCTCCTCTTCCCTCTCCTATTCAAAGTATTAGTCAAAATCAGATCTCAGCCTTGCAAGGTGATTCTGATTGCCCCGGATTGGGCCAGGCAGTCCTGGTACCCTCCTTCTCTCACTGACAATCCATCTTCCCTTTGTCTCCCCAGGAATCACAATCTATTAACTTGTGCCCAGGGAAGAGTTTGGTATCCGGACCTCAAATCCCTCAACCTCAAGGCCTGGCTCTTGAGGAGTTAGAGTTGCTGATTTACACCTCTCTCACAGTGTTCTTGAAATCCTGAAGGCTTCCAGGAAGCCTTCCACTAGAACTACTTATAGTTCTAAATGGAAGAGGTTTCCATTTGGTGTGCTGGGAAAATATTTCCCAGAATCTGCTGATTTGCCCATTGTATTAGACTACATGGTCCATCTTAATTCCTCGGGCCTCAGACCAGCTACCTGAGAGTTCATTTGGCAGCTGTCTCTGCTTTTGTTTCAGCAGGAAGTCATCCCTCTTTCCACTCACCCTGTGTTTTCCAAGTTTTTAAGGGATTACTCCATACTAATCCACCCTTTTGGGAACCGCCCCTGCCTGGGACCATAATGTGTGCATTGCCCAGTTAATGCAACCCCCTTTTGAACCTCTGTTTTCTGCAGAGCTTAAGTATCTAACTTGGAAAACTGTTTTTCTGGTGGCTATCACTTCTGCTAGACGCATAAGTGAGTTGCAAGCCTTGTCAGTAGAAACTGACTTTATTTCTTTCCACAGGGATAAGGTAGTCCTTAGGACTAATAGGAAATTTTTACCTAAGGTGGTTTCAGATTTCCATCTTAACCAATCTATCTCCCTTCCACTATTTTTCACTGATCACTCCTCTTCTGGTGAGAGGAGGTTGCACAGCCTGGATGTTAAGAGGGCTCTTAGTTACTATATAGAGCGTACCAAAGGTCACAGGTTCGAATCCCTCCAACTTTTCCTCACCTATGGTGAAGTTGGGAAAGGCAAACCGGCCACTAAGAGGTCAATTGCAAGGTGGATTGTCTCTTGTATCCAATTTTGTTATCAGAAAATGGGCAGAGATCCCCCCTCTGGCTTGAGGGCTCATTCTACCAGGGGTACAGCCGCGTCTCTAGCTGCTGCCAGAGACATCCCTCTATTAGAGATATGCCAGGCTGCTACTTGGAAAACGGTACACACTTTCACCAAGCATTACTCCCTGGATGTCCAGGCCAGGAGAGATGCTCGAGTTTGTAGCTGTTCTTCAGAGCCTATTCCTAAGTAGGTTCCCCTCCTCCATGGAGGTACTGCTGTAGTCTGCTACTGTCATAATATAGCAAGACTTCATGTTGTTTGAAGAAAAAATTACTCACCTTAGTAATGTTGTTTCTTCTAATGGAGTCTTGCTATATTATGACCTCCCCCCCAGCCTGCCCCTCTCAGAACCTCTACTTGGGTGGGGTGCGGGCAACTTAGTGTGGGCACTATTTTATGCCCTTTTAACGTTTCTTCCCCTTTTGGGGGTTTGGGGTGTGTGTTTTATTATACTGTTGTTTTATTCTCTTGTTGTTAAAATTGTATTAGTAGTTCTGGTCCCTGACTTGAGTCTTGGGTGTTGGGACCAGCAATGGTTGTTAATATTTAGGTAGCCATTTGGCTAGTGTAGGTTACAGCTTCCACACAGACCTTAGTGAGTTTTTGCTCGTAAAGATCTGACAGTTCAGGTTTGAAATTACACAGACAGAGCTGCTTCTTAGAGCTCGTGCTCAAAGTTCCATTTTAGAATGGAATTAACTATTTCACCTCCGGAGCAGTTCTAGTGGTGGGACAAACTGCTACTGTCATAATATAGCAAGACTCCATTAGAAGAAACAACATTACTAAGGTGAGTAATTTTTTCTTCTGGCCTCTCAAGTCTTTGCTGATGCCATTGTGGTTCTGGTAGAGAATGACAAGGCTGTTATTCCATAAGAATCGACAGCATGTCCTATTAACAAAGAATCTTGCAAGATTGACACCTTGGGTATGCGAGTTTTTGCTGCTTCCCACATTATGCATGCGCGTTGCTAGTTACCAGGGCTATTTCTCTTAGTATGAGTATACACTGGCATTCGTTCAAGACTATGGTAGAAGCTCTTCCTGACTCAGAAGTTAATTCTGAGCTCCTCCAAACCATCACTAGAGGCATTGAATCCAATAATCAACAGATCAAGGCTGCTATGAATGCCTTTGACACTGCCTTCAGAGCAGCAGCGACTGGTATCTGTAAGCATTGCTACTCTTGGTTACACACCTTGGGTTTCACCAATGATGCCCAACAAAGAGTTATGGCCTTGCCTTTTGATGGTGTGTATCTGTTTGGCCCCCAGGTTGAACAAGTGCTAGAGGCCACTCAGAAAACTAGGTTGGCCATTAAAATGGCTAGACCCTCTACCACAGCTCCTCAAAGGGGCAGGAGCAAGAGTCGGTTTCAAAACCATCAGTCCTTTCGTGGTAAGGGAAGAGGAGGCTTTAACAGAAACCAAACTCCTCAGCCACTAAAGAAAATGCAGCAGAAGGCACAGGGCCCTAAAGTCCCCAGTGCCACTCTATGAGATTACAGCCCAGGTCCCACCTCAGCTATCTGAGGGGGGCCCTTCCTCGGCAGTAGGAGGACATCTGACACTGTTCTTCGACCAGTGGAAATCAATCACTACAGACAAATGGGTGCTCAGGATTATCCGCAAGGGGTACTCTTTAAACCTGCTGGAAACCCCTCTGTATCATCCACCCAAACAACAGCCCAAGCTGTCTGTCTTTCAGTCAGACCTTCTTGATTCCGAAATCCAAGGCCTTCTGAACAACAGGGCAGTAGATGTAGTTCTGCTGGAACAGCGAAACACAGGTTTCTACTCCCATTACTTTCTGGTTCCAAAGAAAACAGGCAGTATGTGCCCTATTCTCAACCTCAGAAAGTTGAACAAGTTCCCTTTACAAGGAAAAGTTCAAGATGATTTCACTCGGCGCTCTGCTGCCTCTGATTCATCAACATGGTTGGTTAGCCTCCCTGGACATGCAGGATGCCTATCAACACATTCTCGTGCATCCAATTAACCACAAATACCTCAGATTTGTGGCCCTGGGTCAACACACCAATTCCAAGTCCTGCCCATTGGGCTATCCTTGGCGTCTTGAGTTTTTACAAAGTGTTTGCAGTTCTCACTGCGCACCTAAGATTAGAAGGGACAGGGAGGGCAAGAAGGGGGGGCAGTATTTCCATATCTGGACGACTGGATTCTTGCCAGCCCCTTCAGACAACAGACTCTGGAAGCCATATCCATGACTTCAAGTTTCATCACGTCCGTGGGAGTCCTGCTAAACTTGGGGAAGTCACAGCTACAGCCCTTCCAGAAGCTCCTTTTCATAGGAGCCCTTCTGGATACCTCCAGTGCGAAAGTCTTCCTTCCGGAGGACAGAAGGAGCGACATCCTTCTGATGGCATGCTCAGTCGGAGAACACAGCTCAGTTCAGGCTCTCTCTATGCAGCGGATACTGGGTCTCATGGCAGCCTCAGTGTTTACTGTTCCTCTGGCTCAGCTTCACATGAGAACTACCCAGTGGATGCTCAGCACTCAGTGGTCACCAATCACACACCTTCAGTCCTTTTGCATATGGGTGACGGAACCATTGAAACAGTCACTCACCTGGTGGTCTCAGAAGGACAACCTTCAGATAGGCTATCTCTTCACCCCTCCAGATCCCCAAATCTCAATCAGCATGGATGCAGCCTTGTTTGGATTAGGAGCTCATTGCGAGGGCCTCCACACGCAAGGTCGTTGGAGTCAGGACGAATCTCAGCTTCACATAAATGTTCTGGAAATGAGAGCCATCCTTTATACTGTTCGGGACTCTGAAAGACATACTTTGTCACAAGATCATTCTCCTTCAAATGGACAACAAAGCTGTGATGTACTACATCAACAATCAGGGTCCAGGTCTGGAGTTTCCCACTTGTTGAAGAATGACTGTATGATGATTGTGTTGAGGGACCACTTGTGAGAATCTGCCTCTGTTCTGCTGAGATGGTCTTCCAAGTCATTCCGAACTCCCGGCAGGTAAATTGCTTGGATCAGAGCTTCTTGCTCCAGGCACCATTCCCACACTTCTCATCGCTTCCCTGCATAAGGGGTAAGAGTGTGTTCCACCCTGCTTGTTGATGTACACTCCATATCCCTGACTCAACTTCCTGTAGTCAAGAGATTTCTTAAGGGCATTCTACATACCAGGCCACCAGTTAGATGACCGGTAGCAGCCTGGGACATTAGCCTTGTGTTAGACATGCTCACCCATAACCCTTTTGAACCCTTGGCTACGTGTGATCTTAAATTTCTGACTTGGAAGACAGTCTTTCTTGTGGCTATCATTTCCACCTGCTGAGTGTCGGAAATGCACGCTTTGGTCACGAACCCCCTGTATACAGCGTTTCACAAAGATAAGGTGGTTCTCAGAACCCACCCATCTGGTGTATTTCTGCATGGATAGTAGCTTGCCTTCGCCACTGCTGCTCCATGGCACAAGTCAAGCTAGAAGGCAGAGTATATGCTCATTCTACCAGAGCAGTTGCGGCCTCTCTGGCAGAACTCCATAACATCCCCATTGCAGACATTTGCAATGTGGCCACCTGGAGCTCCATGCACACTTTCATCAAGCACTAAGACTTGGATGTCCATGCCAGACAGCATCAGTCCTTTGGCAGGACAATCCTTAATGAACTTATGTCCTAAAGTGAGCTCCTCTTTTTCTCCTGTCGCCCGTCTTGGGGGGGATTATTTAGCTCTGTACTCTCTCATCAGTGTGAATGAGTGGTGGAGACTTTATGTCCAGGAAGATATGTAAATTACATACCTACCTTAATTCTTGATCTTCTTGGACGAAGTCTCCACCACTCATTCAAACGCCCACCCACCAGCCCCTGAGCTCACTTATCTGTGTCTTGGTCTTCACTCCCTCGATGTCTGGGCTGTGAAGACTGTTGTGTTGACCCTTCTTACATGGGTCAGTCGGACTATCTTATGTTCGACATTGATTAGTTTTTACTAGGTTAGTTTATGCTGCATCTCCTTGGGGGAAAAAAGATACTGAGGTGGTTGGAGGGTTGACGTCAAGGTAGTCTATACAGTGCGAGCCTAGCTCACGGTGCCACTTCCTCGCAGCTCCTACCTCAGCACCGGCCCTTCTGAAAAATGTTGGCTCCCACTGGGTACTAGTGCCTCCAGCATAGATCCCATCAATGTGAATGAGTGGTGAAGACTTCGTCCAAAAAGATCAAGAATTATGGTAGGTACGTAATTTATATTTCTTTCCAGATGTCAACCAAGTCACGTTGGATCTGCAAGGAAACCACCGTTGCTTCAATCACCATTTTCGCATCTTTTTTAATTTTTCTCACCTTAGTTATTTCCCCATCTTTCAATGTTTTTAATTTTTTTGCCCTTTTGTGTCTTCTTCTCCTTCTTCTTCCTCATCGGAGCATCGGAACCTGCAGCCAGTAAATTCCCAGGAAGGATGGCCATTCAACTTGCATCTTCTGCCTTCACGAGGACCACGACATCTCATCTTGTGAGTTCTGCCAGAGGTTTAGCACTACCACCAGCAGGCCCTCGAAGAGCACTTACTCGACCGCCGTCAGCAGACCCTTGAAGGGCACTTACTCATGCTGAAGGTCACCTCAATGGAGCATGAGCTGCAGGCATCATCTTCTCTGGCTTCCCAGGCCCAGCCTCTGGCTGCTCAGGCCCAGACCTCGGGTTCGGCTCCAGCTAAGCCCCAGGATAAACCTAGCTGGAAGCAAAAGTACAGGGACAAAGAGAGGCAACGGTCCCGGTCTTCGTCTTCCCATTCACAGTCATCGCACTCACAGCCGTGTCAGGGTCCACCTCCTCCAGGGGGGTCAACCCTGCATCCCTCCAACGCCCCCCTTGCTCAGGGAAAATGGTGGTTTCTCCTCCCGCCACTATCTCAGTTACTGGTGGAGGAGTGTCGGGCCAGGAATCCTCCCAGCCCACCAAACCTCTGCTGCTTAGGCCCATCACTTCTTCGAGTACACAGCAGAGCCGCCCTGTCAGTGGTCCCCTGTTGGTATGGGTTCCAGGGGCACCTTTGTCACACCTCCCAATGCCCGTGGTAACAGACACCTCACATCAGTCTGCACCCCCTCTGGAGATAAGCTTTTCGCAGGCTTCTAGCCCTTAATCTACCCCACGTAGGGCTCACCCTTCACCGGCCTTGACATTCTCTACTCTGCCACGGGGCCCTCACCAGCCTACACCTGAGGGTCTGTATTACCCTCACCTGGCTCCCATGGGGCCTTATCCTGGCTTTCCACTCCCTATGCCAGGGGCTCCCACGGGTTTCTCTTATCCACTGTGGTCAGGCCCTACACTGGTTATTGTGGATATTCAGGGCCTGGTGTCTTCCCTTTGTGGGATCTTGCATTCTCAGGTACCGACACTGGTGCCACCGCCTCCGCAGGACCCACCACAGGGGCCTACGTATCCCGCCTCCTAATGTTCCCCTCAGACACCCAGACCAGCCTTTTCCCCTACTCACTCTGCCAACGAAGGGGACATATACCACCTAGACTTTGTTCTCCCCAATTATGGGAATGAGGGTACTCCAGACAAAGGGGACAACGCTTCAGGCTCCCCCTCTCCCTCCTCCAAGTCTTCTAAAGATGTCTCCCCACCTAAGGACATTCCACAATCCCTTCCTTCCCCGAGATGACCCCTTCTATTCTGAGGTTATGCACCACATCCAGGTGGCGATGGGCTTTGGCTCTCAGGAGCAGGACCCTGAACACAGGCAGATGGCCATTTACATACGCAAGCCTGATGCCCTACCGTTGGTGGTTCCCCTGCTTATCGATGCTTATGAGGATGTCATGATGGCAAACTGGCGTTAATCCCATCTCTTCCCGGCTATGTCTTGTAAGGCAGACAGGCTTTATCATGTCCCAGAGGGCAAGCCTTTTTTGGGCGAACAAGCTCAGGCAGACTCAGTGGTCATCAGTGCTGCACATGACTGCTCCAAATGGCCAACAACTCCTCAGCTCTCTGCCCCCAGATCGGGAGTCCCGCAGTTTGGATCTTTTTGCCAAACGGATGTTTGCTTCTTCCACTCGTGCCATCCAGGCCCTCAACCACCTTGGCCACATGCTGCAATATCAGAATTTCCTGAGGGACAAGGTCCAGGAGGTTGGCCTTTCCCTCCCAGAGGGAGCTCCCAAGAAGGAATTACAGGACAACCTCAAAGCGGTCTCCAACATCGGTGTCCACCTTCTCTGAACCACCTATGATGCGGTGCATGCGTTGGCTAGGATTGCAGCCACTGGCATCTGCTTTTGCTGGTATTCTTGGCTCGGGGTCTCAGGGTTTGCGCAGGATGTGCAGGAATCCATCCTGAATGCCTCTTTCAGGGGCCCCTTGCTGTTCAGTGACAATGTGGAGGACATCCTCACTAAGCTTCATGCTTCAGGGAGGGCCATTAGATTGGTCTACTCCCTTTATCATACCCAGCTCCAGCCTACCAAAAAGCAGCCCTTTCAATGCCAGCCTCCCCACCAAGCCTGACAGCCAGCCAGAACCCTCGGAAAACACTAGACTACAGCTCCCGCCATGCCTACCCAGTCACCTCCACTAGCAAAACCCCAGAGAGGGACCAGCACCCCCTTTGTCTGCTCCCCCTCTCCTGACTCCTTGCCTGACCCCCTCCCTCAGGCAGGGCAGGAGGTGGTGGTGGTGGTGGTAGGGGGTCGTTTCTCTCTCCACCTGCCCAAGTGGAGGGAGATCACATCAGATGACTAGGTACTTCAGTTAATCGAACAGGGTCACTCTCAGGAGTTCCTGGAATGGTCTCCAGACCACCCCTGTCTCTGTTCCACTATCTGCCCCATCATGTACCCCTGATCGGGGAGGAAATCCATACCCTTCTTTGAAAGTGTGCTGTAGAGCCAATTCCTGTCTCCCAGCAGTTGCACAGGGGACATCAGACAAATCATGGACCCCAGCATGTCAGTCTGTCTATTCTCAGTCTGTCTGTTCAGTACAATAAATTCAGAATGGTCACACTGCAGGGCCTTCTCCCCCTGTTACATCAGAGGGACTGGATCTGTTCCATGGACATGCAGGATGCGTATCTTCACATCAAGATATGCTCATCTCATAGGCGCTTCCTGTGCTTTCACGTCCAGGGAGCTCACTTCCAATTCTAGGCCCTCTCTTTTGGTTTGTCCTCAGCCCCCATGGTTTTTACCAAGTGCCTGGCAGTGGTAGCAACTGCCGTCCGGTGCCAGGGATTCTGTGTTTTTCCCTACCTGGATGATTGGCTCCTACTAGTCCCATCCAGGGATTTTCTCCTGCTTACCCTGAAACACACCCTCTGCCTTTGTCAGGACCTCGAGGTGACCATCAATCTGGCCAAGTCATTCCTCTCACCCTCCCAACACCTTCAGCTTATTGTGGCTGTCCTGGACACAGCTCAGGACATGGTCTTCCTTCCCCAGGACAGGGCAGATTGCTTGACGGAGCTGACCAGCCTGCTATACTCCTATCATGTCCCAGATTCCGTATTTCTATGCTTCCTGGCTCACGTGGTGGCTGCCATAGTCACTGTACCTCTAGCCAGGCAGCACATGAGAGTCCCTCAGTGGACACTCTGGGTACAGTGATATCAGTGTACAGACGATCTCGACCACATGGTCTTGGTCTTGGACTCCGTAAAGAAGGTCTTGTTATGGTGGCTGGATTCCAGCAACCTGCTCCAGGGGGTGCCCTTCCTTATCCCCCACCCTCAGCAAATCCTGACCAGAGACATGTCCAACTCAGGATGGGGAGCTCATCTGGATGCGCACCAGACCCAGGGGAGTGTGATCTGCAGCTGAAGGACATCTTCAAATAAATGTTCTGGAGATGAGGCCATTCTGTATGCCCTCCAGGCCCAGCTGTCCCCAGGCCTGCTGTTGGTCCAGACAGACAACACCAGTGTAGTTCACTACATCAACAAGCAGGGGAACCCCCCCATACCCTCTGGGTCGGGAGGTGATGAGAGTCTAGTACTGGGCACTGAACCACAGTCTTCATGTTTCTGCCATGCTTGACCCAGGCATGCAAAACATCTTAGCAAACAGCTTAAGCCAGTTTCAGTCTCAGGTGCATGATTGGAAACTCCTGCTCTCCATAGTGAAAGATTTGTTCTACCACTGGGGTCGCCTACAGTTGACCCATTTTTTGTGTCCCCACTCAACACAAAACTGCCGCTTTTCTGCTTGCTGGCTCCAGGGCCTGGAGTTTTCTGGTGAGACGCAGTGTCCGTCTTCTGAAGAGGGAGATTTCAGTATGCTTTTTCTCCCTTTCCTCTTCTTCTACAGTGAGTTCTTATCAAGCTGCAAATGGAGAGGCGACCATGATCCTCATTGCTCCATTTTGGTCTTGCCAGATCTGGTTCCCTCTGCTTCAGCAACTGGCAGTGGAACCCCCAGTGCCCCTGCTGCTGTGCACAGGCTTGCTCTCCCAGGCTCAGGGCACCCTGGTCCATCTGGACCTCAAGTCACTCCATCTTCATGTGTGGCTCCTGAGGACATAGCCATTTCTCACCTTGGGGTTTCTCCCAAGGAGGCAGAAGTCTTGGTGGTGGCTCACAAGTCTTCCACCAGAGCCACTTACTTCATGAACTGGAAACACTTTGCCATTTGGGCAGCTTCACACCGTCTGGATCCCTTTACTTGTCAGTTAATCAGATCATGGAGTACCTGTTGTCCCTTTCAGAATTAGGCCTCAAATACTCTTACATCAAGGTAGATCTGTCTGCCATCTCTGCATATCATGTACCTGTTGATGGGCAGTCAGTGTCTCAGCTAGATGTGGCCCATACCTTCTTCCGAGGTATTCTGCACTTGAAACCCCAATCCATAATTCTGTCCCAGCTTGGCCCTCAATTTTGTGTTGTGAAAGCTCCCCCTGCCTCCCTTCGAACCAGCTGCGAGTTGCGAGCTGCGCTTTCTGTTTTAGAAAGTGTTATTTTTAGTTGTTACTTCTGCTCAGATGATTACCAAACCTCAGGCCCTTCTGTGTAGGGAGCCTTTTTTAGTTTTTCACAAAGACAAGGTGTCTTTACGTACTAATCCTTAGTTTCTCCCTAAGGTCATATCTGAGTTTACTTTGAACCAATCCATTCATCCCCCCTGTATAGTTTTGAGACTATGCCAATCCAGGGGAAGCATTGCTCCATGCTTTGGATGTGCATTGAATTCTGCGTTACTATATGCACAGGACTAAAGAGGTTAGGAAGTCTTCCCAGTTGTTTGTATCGTTCACCCCAGGGAAAGAGGGTGCACCCGTTTCTAAGCAGTGTTTGTCCAAATGATTGTCCATTTTTAATCCCATTTTTGTGTCTCCACTCAACACAAAACTGCTGCTTTTCTGCTCTCTGGCTCCAGCGCCTGGAGTTTTCTGGTGAGATGCATTGTCCGTCTCCTGCAGAGGGAGGATTCTGTATGCTTTTTCTACCTTCCCTCTTCTTCTACAGTGAGTTCTCATCAAGCTGCAAATGGAGAGGCGACCATGATCCTCATTGCTCCATTTTGGCTTTGCCAGATCTAGTTCCCTCTGCTTCAGCAACTGGCAGTGGAACCCCCAGTGCTCCAGCTGCTGTGCACAGGTTTGCTCTCCCAGGCTCAGGGCACCCTGGTCCATGTGGACCTCAAGTCACTCCATCTTCATGTGTGGCTCCTGAGGATATAGCCATTTCTCACCTTGAGGTTTCTCCCAAGGTGGCAAAGGTCTTGGTGGTGGCTCACAAGTCTTCCACCAGAGCCACTTACTCCATGAACTGGAAACACTTTGCCATTTGGGCAGCTTCACACCACCTGGATCCCTTTTCTTGTCAGTTAATCAGATCCTGGAGTACCTGTTGTCCCTTTCAGAATCAGGCCTCAAATACTCTTACATCTGATCAAGGTACATCTGTCTGCCATCTCTGTGTATCATGTTCCTGTTGATTGGCAGTCGGTGGCTCAGCTAAATGGCATGTACCTTCTTATGAGGTATTCTGCACTTGAAACCCCTATCTGTAATCCGTCCCATCTTTGGACCTCAATTTTGTGTTGGAAAAGCTCACCCTGCTTCCCTTCGAACCGGCAGCGAGTTGTAAGCTGCGCTTTCTGTCATGGAAAGTGTTATTTTTAGTTGCTGTCACTTCTGCTCAGAGGATTTCCAAACCTTAGACCCTTATGTGTAGGGAACCTTATTTAGTTTTTCACAAAAACAGGGTGTCTTTATGTACTAATCCTCAGTTTCTCCCTAAGGTTGCATCTGAGTTTACTTTGAACCAGTCCATTCATCTTCCCTGTATATTTTTGGGAGCATGCCAATCCAGGGGAAGCATTGCTCTATGCTTTGGATGTGCATTAAATTTTGCCTTACTATATGCACAGGACTAAAGAGGTTAGGAAGTATTTCCAGTTGTTTGTGCTGTTCACCCCAGGGTAAGAGGGCGCACCCGTTTCTAAGTAGTGCTTGTCCAACTGCACATTTTTTGTTACCAGAAGTACAGCAAGGACCTCCAAGGATTCATGGTCACTCCACCAGGGGTATGGCTGCCTCAGTAGCCTGTTTCTGTATTGTTTCAGCTGCAGAGAGCTGTACAGGAGCCACTTGCAGTTCAGTCCACACTTTCACCAAGCACTACAGTTTGGATAGCACCTCTAGGCACAGAGCAAATTTTGGCCTGTCTGTGTTGCAGGGCCTTCTTTCTTAGGTGCTTTCTCCTCCACCCAGCCTGCTGGTTCTGTCAGGTTTGGAACTGCTTGTTACTTTTCCTATGTGGGATGGCCTGCTGCAAGAGATCCTCCTGAAGTAAGTACAGTTACATAAGAACTTGCCATAACAATAGATCTTAAAGGGGATCTCTTGCTTTTCTCTCCCTTCTTCCCCTTTGGCCTGTGATCCAGTTCTACTTTCTCTCCAAGAGACCTTCAGCCTTCCTTTCCTGCCTTTTTCCTTGAACCTCGAGTTCCTCCTCGGTTCCCTCAGCTGGGTATTCTAGGGTCTCTGGTGGGAGAACTGGGGAGGATATGGGGGCTGTCATGAACCCACTTGTGAGGGCCAGATCACTGAGCTCACAGTGCCCCCCGAGTGCAATTCATGACAGGGAGGGGGAAAACAGGGATACCCTCCTCGTGTCCCTCTATACTTTGGATCAGGGCACAATACCAGTCTTGACTCTTGTGGCCAAATATGAACCCTTTTTCATGGCTATTATACACAGGAGGAAGGCCCAAATGTCACACTCTCTTCGGGGTAGCAGCATACCACCTGATTTGGTCTTCGCCCTACAGAACATGCAGTAGCCCAGTTCACACCCCTGGCAGACTCGTATGAGACTCTGGTATTCTCCCAAAATCCATCCGGATGTCCTCACAGACCCTTTTAATTTGGTTGCTATCCATGAGCCTTCTAAGCATGAACAGTCGTCACAGGTTTGTAATAAAATTTCAACAGTTACACATACAATATAAGGAATCCTACACAGACAGAATTCTTTACAAAAACAAAAGTGGCAGTTGGGGAAGAGATATGCAGAGACCACAGGTTGGGAAACCATATGGGCTTACCCCCCATAACAGTGACAAAGGACAAATGGCAAGTAATGTTGGTGATGCTAGGAAAGGAGGGCAGGATGGGGGGGAAGGGTGGAAGGTGGTTACCCTTAATGCTAGGAGCCTTGGAGGAAAACTGCAGAGTTACAGGTTCTCATGGCAGAGGGAGAGGTGGACATTGCAGTCATCACAGAAACATGGGCCACCCAATACAATGACTGGGACCTGTCTGTACCAGGGTACAAATTATTTCGTAGGGACGAGTGATTGAGAAAGAAGGGGGGTGGCACTATATGTGAAGGAAGGACTGAAGTGTGTAAGGGAGGAAGGGGAGGAGGGTAGTACGGAGTCACTTTGGATGCAATCCAGGATTCCAAGAATAGGATTCTTAGAATGGGAGTGGTGTACAGGCCACCATCTCCAGATGGAGGAGTTAGACAGGGAACTAGCGGGACAGATCAGGAGGACCTGCGAGAAGGGTAGTGTGGTGATTGTGGGGGACTTCGACATGCCAGGAGTGGACTGGAGCACCCCAACAACCAGGAACAGAAGGAACAGGTACTGCTGGATGCCTTCCAGGACAGCTTCCTGCTGCAAATGGTCAGTGAACCAACCAGGTTAGGAAATACCCTTGACCTTGTGCTGGCAAATGGGGACTTTGTGAGAGAACTTACAGTGGAGGAACCGCTGTCAGGGAGTGACCACCGCTCAGTATGGCTCACATTGGATATGGGCAAGGAAGGAGTGGAATCTGGCACAATAGTGCTGGACTTCAGGAGGGCCAACTTTGGGAGGATGGGGGAAGTGGTAAAAGGGTATCTGGCCAGAATTCAATTTGGTATGGACACTAACCAGAGGTGGAGCTCATAAAGCTGGGGATAATTGAGGCAACCAAACCTGCTGCAAAGCCCAGAGCAAGAAGGCTAGGGCTAAGAAACCAATCTGGTTGAGCAAGGAGGTCATGGAAAAGGTAAGGAGGAAAAGAGCTGCCTTTGGAAGTACAAGAAAACAGGGAGGGGAGGACAGGAGGAGTACTTGACAGAATCGAAGGAGGTGACAAGGGCAGTAAGGGAGCCAAAGCATCTACGAACTCAGGCTGGCACAAGGCATTAAGAAGAGGAGAAGGACTTCTTTAAGTACATCAGGGAGAAAGGAGCTGTAAGGACCACATAGTAAGGATTAGGAAGGGAGGGTTGGATGGAAGCAGGGTGCGATAAGTGAAGCACTAAATGAGTACTTCTGCTCAGTATTTACTAAAGAGAAGAGGGGGGTGACACCCAAGGTGGGAGAAATGGCAGAAGCAGGGGCAGAAGTGATGACAGATGGGGAAATCATGGAGAGCAGAGTTCGAGAGGGTTTGAAGGCACTGAGGGTGGACAAGGCGCCAGGCCCAGATGGCATCTACCCCAGGGTACTGAAGGAGCTGGCAGAGGTCCTTGCAGGACCTTTGGCAGACCTATTTAATGCCTCACTACATTCGGGGTGTGTACCTCAGGACTGGAGGATGGCTCATGTGGTGCCGCTCCACAAGAGTGGCCCCAAGGATGAACCGGGAAACTACAGACCAGTGAGCCTCACATCCATCATGGGTAAGCTAATGGAGACTATCCTGAAGGAGAGGCTGATGGCCCTCCTAGAGGCCAAAGGACTACAGGACAGCAGACAGCATGGCTTCATCGTGGCAGATCCTGCCAAACCAACCTGGTCGAGTTCTATGACTGGGTAACTAGGCAACTGGACAGGGCCATGCAGTGGATGTCCTGTATCTGGACTTCAGTAAGGCATTCGACTCAGTGCCACATGGGAGGCTGGGAAGGAAGTTAGTAGGCACAGGGTGGGTGCAAAGCTGGTGAGATGGGTAGGAAACTGGCTGCAGGGAAGGCAACAGAGGTGGTGGTGGGTGGGGAGCTCTCACACCAAGGGCAGTGACAAGCGGTGTTCCACAGGGCTCAGTTTTGGGACCAGTGTTGTTTGGGAAATTCATTGCAGACATATCATGGGACATCAAGAGCAAGATCAGTCTGTTTGCTGATGATACCAAGGTAGGTGCAGTGGTGGATGACCTAGGGGGATGGCAGGGGTTGCAGGATGATCTGGAAAAGCTTGAAACCTGGTCAGACACCTGGAAACTGGGCTTTAATGCCAAAAGGTGCAAGGTGCTGCATCTTGGGATGAAGAACCCAAGGAGGAGTTACCAGCTAGGGAGAGTGCAGCTAGCCCAGACAGAGGAGGAGAAGGATCTGGGTGTGCTCATTACAGGGTCAATGAACAACTCGGTACAATGTAGGAGGCAGCTGCAAAGGCCAACAAAATGCTGGATTGTATTGCAAGGGTATATCCTCGAGGAGGGAGGAGGTGATTCTGCCACTGTATAGGTCATTAGTGAGACCACACCTGGAGTACTGCGTGCAGTACTGGCATCCATATCTGAAGAGGGACATTGAGTTACTGGAGGGGGTGCAGCGCAGAGCAACAAAGATGATCAAGGGGCTGGGGGACTTATCATACGAGAGGAGGTTGAAGGAGTTGAACATGTACTCACTGGAGGAGAGGAGAGACGGGGTGACATGATTGAAACCTTTAAATACATGAAAGGAATAAACAAGACAGGTACAGAGGGGCTGTTCAAAGTAAGGGGAGGGGAGGGCCACCAGGGGCCATGATATGAGACTGGAGCGAGGAAGGTTCAGGAGGGAGATGAGGAGACACTTTTTTACAGAGAGGGTGGTGGCTGGGTGGAATGCGTTACCTGCTGAAGTGGTATACAGTAGAACAGTGGACTGCTTCAAACGAGGATGGGACAGGACAAGGGGGAGGGTTAATGAAGGGGAAGGGTGGAAGGGAGGGGCAGCTGCAGAATAAGGGGTGCTAGCTGCACATTCGAGCAGACTTGATAGACCTCTAGGCCTTTATCTGCTGGCAAATTTCGTATGTTCGTAAAGTCTTTACTAAGTTAATTAAATAAATGCAGTTACAAGAAAAAGAGAACATATACTAATTTAGGTTGCAGTACGAGAAACAAATGGGAAAGTATACACTATAAACACCTTAACACTGTTTAACTACATCTCTACCTGTTATGAAGACTTTCAAAAGTTCAGAAAAATCACTGGTTTGTAAATATTGCAGTCTCGTGTTGGCAGCTGCAGTCATGTAGTCAGGAGAGAGTCCCAAACCGAATGGCACTGAGTGACTGTGCTGAGAGTTTAACTATCCTTCTGAAAAATGCGATGTCATCAATTTTTCGGTATAAGGAAACCAGTTTATTTTCCCCATGAGTTGCCCACAGCATGGTTTATGACAGTTCAGAATTAACCTCTTTGAAGTCTCGGGTTCTGATAATAACACACTGGAAGTGAATTTCACACAGTACTACTAGAATGGTCTTTCCTGGCTAATATATCCTGTGTCCTCATAAAAGGTGATACACTATAACAGTTCTTGAGATCACAAACAATCTGCTTCTGCAGTGCAGGTAAATGGCTCATGGCACAACTCTGCTAAAAAAACTTGGGAATGAAAATCTCACTTCCTGGCAAGCAGGTGGCCTTTGAGTCAAAAGGTCAAACCCCTTAAGAAAAATCTAGTCTTTTCCTATGCCTTGAATTAACACTGGCATGGACATGCACAGAAATCCCATAAAACAATATATAGCAGACATATTTACTTATTTATTTAAGAGTTTCACCAGGAAAGCATACTGAGCAGAGTACTGCTCAATTCCAGATGCGCACTGGGGAAGGGGGGAAAGGATGAAAACATATAAAGCAGATAGTACATAGTACCAATGAAGCATAAAATAGGTTACATCTTGATCAATGATAAACATGTATGAGGAAATGAGCTAATACAATAGAGTATGAGGGGAGGCTAGCTAACAAGCATGTCTAACTACACAAGTCAGCAACTCAACTGTGCCGTAAGGGAGCCTAATTAATACATATAATGTTGTTATTGCAAATAATGATTGGCAGTTGGCTAGATCACCACAGTGGCCACCCACCTATATAGGGTAGCAGACATCAGAGAATGATGTTGGAGGTGGGTGGCTCCCTCTGATAGACTGGTAGCTAGAAAGTTTCCATGTGGTCCTAGTGCTTGACGGTGGAGTCCTACGTGTGATGGCCTGCTGCAAGAGATCCCCACGAAGATCTAGTTTTGTGGTAAGTTCTTATATAACTGTACTTTCCTATACCAGTAATACCTGGTGTTTGTTTAAGATTGAGACCTAGGGGGTTCCAAAATGAGGTTGAAAAGCAAGGGTGTCAATGGGCATCCTTGCCTCGTGCACTTATACAGCCTAAAACAGGTTACTTTAATGGCTACACTCTATTACAAAAAACCTGCGTTGTAGGGCTGGTGTATAATACCAGTATCCACTTGATAAATTCTGCTGGTATATCATACTTTCCCAGTGTCCTGAATAGGATAGTCCCAGGAGACCCTGTCAAATGCTTTCTCTGCGTCCATGGAAACCAGCACCATGGAGGTGCCTGGTTCTCTGGACTTGGAGGTTAAGTAGGTCAGCTTCCTCATGTGGTCCAAGGACACTCAACCCAGTATAAATACTACCTCTTTGCTGCAGTTAGAATGTCCACATTTTGTTAAGGTGTGAGGCGAATACCTTTGCAGTACTTTTATGTCCCAAGTTTAAAAGTGTTATCGGTCTGTAGTTTCCTAATTGTGTATGATCCCTCCAAGGCTTTAGAAGGAGAGTGACCAGAGCTACCATAAGATCTTGCTGTTTTATGTTCATGGTGTATATGGGGGGGTGAGATACTAACAACAACAAAAATGGAAAGGGACCTGGGGGTAGTCATATCAGATGTCCTAAAGGTGGGCAAGCAATGTGAGAGGGCAGCAAGGAGGGCTGGGGGGATACTGGGATGCATAGGGAGAGGCATCACCAGTAGAAAACAGGAAGTTAATATCCCTCTGTACAGACAGCTGGTGAGACCCCATCTAGAGTACTGTGTGCAGTTCTGGAGACCCAATCTCCGCAAAGACATAGACAGGATGGAAGCTGTCCAGAGGAATGCAACTAAAATGGTGCAGGGTCTGCACCGGAAGACATTTGAAGAGAGATGAAAGGAGCTTAATATGTATAGCCTCGAGGAAAGGAGGGAGAGGGGGGACATGATAGAAATGTTCAAGTACCTCAAGGGAATCAACAAAGTCCAAGAGGGTAGCATCTTTCAAAAAAAGAGGTGTGCAAGAACAAGAGGGCACAATTTGAAGATAGAGGCTCAGAGGTAATTTAAGGAAGTATTTTTTCACAGAGAGGGTTGTGGATGCATGGAACGGCCTTCCGGAGGAGGTTGTGGAGTCAAAATCAGTGGTGGAATTCAAGCATGCATGGGACAGTCATAAGGCAATTCTAGGGGGTGGGGGTAGGAAGAAGTAGGCTGCTGGTTAACTAGGATCTGCAGCTTATCCAGTAGGTAGGGAAATGGGCAGACTGGGTGGGCCAAGCGGTCCTTATCTGCCGTCAAATTCTATGTTTCTATGTTTCTATGTGCTCAAACATATATTAACAAGGCTAATTTCATTTCTGAGACACTTACAATAGTCTGGGCGCGGCGCCTTGTCTAGGGTGAGATCCTGGTGGAAAACAAAAGTTGGCCAAGATTGGTCCCAACCAGTAGCTTCTTCTACTGTTGTATAAAAAGTAATGTGTAATCAAAGATAAGACAAAATTGATTATCTTTGGAAATAAGTGCAAGAAAGTTCCAAAGTTATTTATTGGGAACCAATCGGTTGGAACCGAAACATTCTACGATTATTTGGGTGTAAGGTTTTCAGATGTCTCTCTATGGAATAAACATTTGAACTTATTGGAAACCAGAATGAAAAGCATATTTAATGCCTTTAAGAAATTCAGTTGTAAATTGGGGAAGGGTACGATTAAGGGCATTCTTACGGTTATAAATGCAAAAATTAAAAATCATCCATTTTTTATGCTGCTGAAATGTGGGGCTCCTCCAATATTACAACACTGGAAATTATCCAGAATAAAATATTCACTTATATTTTATCTGTACCAAATTCAGTCCCAGTAGAGGTTCTAAGAGCTGAACTGGGCCAGTTTTCTTTATTCTCCCTGGTGAGAGGGATCCATAATTTTCCTTCCGAGTCTTTTTCTCCTGCTAGAGGAACACCTATCTAGACAATGTCTTGAGGAGCAGATCAAGTACACTCAGAATGATGTTATCTTTCTGTCCATCAGACTTATCAAAGATCACCTGCTCCCTTTGGGTCAGGGCAATCTACTTCATGAAATTTATGTTAGGCCCAAGCAGGAAATTGGCAGCAAAAATAAGCCCAGAGTTTGGGATATTGCAATTAATCAAGATTTTTCAAGAATTTCTTTTTTGAAATTGTACATATGGTTCAAGCATCTCATAACTTGCCATTGTTTAGAACCTTATTTGATTTATCCAACCCATGTGAATGAAGAATAATAACAAGGTTTAGAATGGAACTTTATGAGGCTAATTATATATACCATCGGCAAAAATGTCCTGGAGTAACTACAGTATTTTGTAAATGTTTTTTTAAGAATCTGTTCTTTATAAGTGATTCCTTTACCTTGTTTATGTCTTCCACTTCTTTCTTCTGTTGCTTCGGAAGAAAATTTCCTCTTCAGATGACCATATTCTCTGTGTCTGCTGTCTTGGGCCTGACCACGACATCTTGGACTATGAGCTCTGCCAGAAATTTAATCAAACCACCCTCAGGTGATGAAAAAAGGATCTAAAAAAATTCCTGGTGGAACAACAGGTTGCCCATTCTGGGTAGGGGTCTCCGGGGGTCCCTCCTTCCCACTTGCTGGTGGGTTTATCGAGCTCCCAGGTCACAAAGACCAGGGACAAGTACTCAGAAAAAGTCTCAAGAAAGACTGAGATTGGGATCATACCCCCTGGTGATGTTCCTGCTCCCCAACAGCCTCCTCTTCTTCCCCTGGGGGTGCTCCAGCGGTTGCAGCTGCACTGATGCCTGTAGCTGTCCAGGTATTCCTGTAGCTGTCCAGGTCTTTGTTCCTACCAGACCCATAACAACAGTGCCACCACCTGCCTCTAAGGGTGGCCGGTCGTCAACCCTTGGGTCAATAGCCCCAGTTCATCAACTCCTGGTTCGTCAACAACAGCCCCTCCATCGCAGCCTGATAATTCTCCAGGCCCATGGCTGTCAGGCTGTTTGGGCTTCCAGTCCCCAGTGGATGGGTCCTCGTGCCCTGTGCCGATTACCCCTACCCCTCCTCCATCGATGCAGCAGCCTACTGTCATTGACTTCAATGATATTATGGCCAAGTTTACTGCAGTTCTGGTCCACCAATTGGGCACTTATAGATCTGGGTCCTCTATGCCACCGACAGCCCCATCATCATCGACGCCACTTCAGCCTCCTCGGGCGATACCCTGTGGGTCATCATCAGTGGGTCATCGTCAGTCTCTCATTCGTTGGACCTCAAGTGGGAGCAGATTAATGTCAAGGAAGAGTATCATTCTGACCTCATCCTGCCTGAGGAAATGGAGGAAGAGGAGGAGGAACCTCTTTCCTCTGAAAGGTCCTTTGCCTCTTTGTTGAGTGAGGACTCTGTCAAGCATACTCCCAGGTCTACTTAAGAGGATCCTACTTTTTTTAATGTTATAAAGCAACTGTCCACAGTCATGGGCTTCCATACTGAGGAAGAGGATGCCACCAGATGGGAGTTGATGGACTTTCTAGAAATCCCAGAATTGCCTCCTAAAGTCATTCCTCCTATCCTCCCAGCACTGAAGAATGCCACTATTACCACCTGGCACAGACCTGATATGGTCCCTGCTATGCCCCTGAGGGCAGATAAGTTGTATCATGCCCCCAGGGCCTACTTTCTATGCTGCCCAACCCAAGACCAATTCAATAGTCATTAAAGCAGCTCATGACAGGTCTATGATACCTAAACACATCAGCTCCCTCCCCCCTGACGGGGAATCCCGGCAGATTGACTTTGGGGTAAGAGGGTCTATGCCTTCTCCACCTTGAGACTGAGGATTGCTAATTACCTCTCACATATGGTCAAATACTAGAATACTGTCTGGAAGAAGGGCAAGGTGGCTGCCCAGGACCTCCCTGACTGTTCCCATAAACAGGTTCTCAAGTGCTTGCAAAGTGCAGAGGATACTAGCAGGCATCCCCTGAAAGCCTTGTATGATATCTCTGATACTGGTGCTAGGGCTGCTGCCACAGGCATTTGCCTCCATAGGCACTCCTGGTGGAGGGTCTCAGGCTTTGCAGCAGATGTCCAACAAAATGTGTTTAATGCCCCTTTCAATGGCTTTAAACTATTTGGACCAGATGTTCAGGACATCACCAATGGCCTACAGGCATCTGGCAGGGCTATTCAGTCTGTCCACTTGCTCTGTCATACGCAGCCTGGGAGCACAGCACCTTCACTTTCGCAAGGTGTCCCATAAGTCCGGAGCAGCCTCCCATCCTCAGGGCAAGAGAAAGGCCTCCTCTACCTTGGTGCTGCAGCAAAGCATCCTAGGGGTGCCGGATTAGCCCCAGTGTCTGAATCCACCTCTGCTTGACTCCTTGCCAGGCCCCCCTCTCTTCTGGTCCTTGACCAAGAGGTGATGATCAGAGGTCGGTTCTTCCTCCATCTCAATCAGTGGAGAACCATCACTTCAGATGCCTGGATTCCTCAGCTTATAGAGAGGGGTCACACTCTAGAACTCATAGAGATAGTTCCAGAGACTTCTTCAGTACCATCCACCTATACCCCGGCCCATCTGTCCATCTTCTGGGAGGAGGTACAGTCCCTCCTGCAGAAAAAGGTCATCATGCCAGTGCCCAGGCACCAAAGGAAAGGGAATTTTATTCCAGGTTCTTCCTGGTCCCCAAAAGAACCAGAGATCTCTGGCCCATTCTAGATCTCAAGGACCTCAGTTTTTATATCCAGTACAAAAAATTCTGCATGGTCACCCTGCCAGGCCTGCTGCCCCTACTCAAGCAGGGCAACTGGCTGTGCTCACTTGACATGCAAGATGCTTACCTGCATATCTCAGTGTTTCCACCATACAGGAGATTTCTCCAATTTATTTTTCTGGGTGAGCACTACCAATTCAAAGTATTGCGCTTTTGCTTATCCTCTGCGCTGCGGGTCTTTACAAAGTGCTTAGCAGCGGTAGCTGCAGCTCTCCAAAGGGAGGGACTGTATATTTTCCTCCACCTGGACGACTGGCTCCTAAAGGCCCCATCCAGAGAGCAGCTCCTGTGGACCCTGGAGAGAACCCTTCAGCTGTTTCTGTCCATGCTCATCACTGTCAACCACCCAACTCTGCCCTGATCCCATCACAGAGGCTACAATATATAGGGGCGGTCATGGACTTGGCACAGAGCAAGGCCTTCCTGCCTCAAAACGGGGTGGCATGCCTTATTACCCAGGCTCAGGAGGTCACACAGAGCTGTTATATCCCTGAATGGGTGTAACTGAGGCTGTTGGGTCTTATGGCCATGACTATTCCATGGTTCTCTTTGTCAAGCTGCACATGTGAGTTCTCCAATGGATACTCAGAGTCTAATGGGACCAGTGCACAGAAAAATTAGATCAGTTAGTGCTGGTCTCCTCTCCAGTCCACATGGTGCTCCTGTGGTGGATGGACCCATAGAACCTCTCAAAGGGGATCCCATTCCAGACTGTATCCCCCCAGCAGAGCCTCACCACAGATGCCTCTGGTTCCAGCCAGGGGGCACACCTGTGTCCCTTTCAGACTTGGGGATCTTGGTCCCAGGTCAACCCCTCCCTGAATATTAATGTCCTGGAGATGTGAGAAGTCCTGTATGCCATGCAGGCCTTTCAGAACCATCTCCTCCTGGGTCAGCTGCTGATTCAGTCAGACAATCTCAGTGTTGACTATTACATCAACAAGCAAGGGGGGGATGCATTCATGCCCCCTGTGCAGGGAGGCCATGTGAGTATGGTACTGGGCACTAGACCAGTGTCTGGTCCTCTTGACAGTCCACATCCCCGGTGTGCTAAACACCCTGGCTGACAGCCTCAGCAGGACACAGTCCAACATGCACAAGTGGGAACTTCTCTCATCCATCACAGAAGATCTGTTCGCCACATAGGGTTGTCCAGAGTTGAACCTTTTTGCATCCCCACTCAATGCAAAACTGCTCAGTTTCTGCTCGCTAGATCCAGGGTGGGGAGGTGGTGGAATTGAAGACATGGACACCAATTCAAGCTGTAGCAATTGGACCTCTCTTGTCCAATATTTATTTACATAACAACAAGTAAAGTAAATAAAGAAAACAAACTTAATACAGCAAAACAAATGTCCAAATGAGCAGGTTTACAGATGTAGCTGTAGTATGGGCTAGAGAGATGTTGATCCTTTGACAGACCAACTCAAGACTGACTTCATTCAGAATCTGAACTCTTTTTATTTAGGGGCTGGATCATATGACCTGGAGCCCCTCCCACATACCATTATGTAACATAAATTTTATTTAATAACACTTCTTTTTACTCCAGTAAAATTTATATTCATTTATAGACCAACTAACAATATATCTATAGTTCTACAGTAGGGATTTTATACTAATATTTCCTATTCCTGCAAACTCTAGCTCCTCCCACATCAACGTATACCATAAATGACAACAGAATGAGGCCAGCCAGCTCTTAAGATGGTATACCTAGTGTGGAGAGGATGCAGAAGCAACAAGGAACAAGGAAGCCAACAGGAATATACTATTCCACAATATAAGGCAAGCAGTATAAGGCAAGCATTCATGTACAAAATAAATATCATCTCCATTGTATTTTATTTATGCTCTATTCCAGTGGTTTCCTTGGCTACCTTTTTGTTACCCAGCTTAAAAATAATATAGCCTTTGAATAGCCATTACATTGAAGGAAGAGTGTTTAATTTGTATCTCCTAGTGTGACTTTAGCATGTTTCAGGGCTGAGAGAAGGGAAACTAAAAAGGGGGTAGTTTTTTTGGCAAAACCATCGTGTTGTACTGCACCACGTAATGTAGTACAAACTGAGGGGAACGGCTTTCAGCTGAAACGCCGTATTGCGCCATGCTACCAAGCTATGGGTAGCACAAATTGCAGGAGAAGCTTTCACAGAAGAACCGCTGCATTGCACCATGCCTACGGGTAAGCTTTTCCCTATCCTGCTAACAAAGTCATGCTGCCTGCACATTTCAAAAATATTCCCCTGCTGAGATGTTCTCTCTCATGCTACACTCGTACAGTTGGAGCCTCAATCTTTGATGAAGCTGCTGCGGTTTTCCTCTTGCACGGTCACTCAATCTATCGCAAGTTCCCTATCCTAAAGGCAGACAGCACGGGTTACCTAGGTGTGGTGCTCAGCCGCATTCAGAGAGATGAATTAGACTGTTGCTTTGCACCTAACGAGGGTTCTGTTTGAAACGCTAACAAAGCGTTTTAGAGGAGGTGTTTAACTGACTAATTTTTCAGGACAGCTCACGCTGTTGTCAAAAACAGCTTGTCGAGCCATATGGACGAATAAAGGGGTATGTTAAGGGGACGCTTCGTTTCGGGAGCTAGAATATAAAAGAATTATTATAATACAAGGGTTTCTGCCTCGATAAGCATACTACGCAGGTGGCCAGCCTACTAATACGCTAAGACTATTTAGGGGAGAAACCCGCAGAACGTTTAGAAAAGGAAAGAGATGGGGGTGTTTCCAACCAAAAAAGAAATATGCTGTTGCGCAACAGACTTGAAGGGTAAATTAAAGCAGAATAAAAAGGGAAGATACAGATAAATATTCCAGCTCCAAAAACAGAACGTGTTCCCTATTACACAGGGCCTGAAGTTTTCTGGCGAGACGCGTTGTGCCTCTCCTGGAGCAAGAGGATCCTTTACCCATTTCCTCTGATTCAGAGGGTGCTGATTAAACTGCAAATGGAGGAGGCCAGCATGATCCTGATAGCACCTCTTTCAAAAAGTAGTGGCACTTGGGTCTCTGCCTTGTATAAATGACAACACTGAAACAAATTTCCACTGTGAATAGTACATTTATTTTCAAAAGCAGAGACACCAGCAACAACATGGACTCCCTCCTGACCAACTCCTCATTAGTCTTCTTCAGGGGTGTGAACCTGGTGAGAAACAAAGGTGATTTAAATACAAATGAGCTCATTAGTTATTCATGACATCATCAGATTCTTATATCAAGTAAAGTCTTAATGCACCATGCAAGGGGGGGCAGGGGAAAAGTGGAGGGACCAAAGGGTGCACAGACTGACAATAATACAATCAAATACAAATATTTTCCATCCTATTCAAAATGTATGGCTAGAAATATTTACAAAGGATATTAACTCATCACAGTAATTAAATTCATATTGTGTTTTTCAATATTTTATATCTAAGGCATGCAATTCAACATATAACAAAGCAAATATTTCTAATGAATCCATCACACCTTAAATAACAATATTTCTATGAATTATTAGGAGGCTGCCCTAAGGCACTCATCCATTAAATATTTGTTAAACTTACGAGAGGTGAAGCCAGCAGTCTCGGATTTAACCTTATTATTCATGGCTTCCATGTATGGTTAGTATTTCTACAGGGTAGTTATCTACATTATCCAGAGGCACCGGAGATGGATAGGATTCCTAAGACAGGAAGAAAAAAGAGAGAGAAAAAAAGGGGTTTATGCATTTCTTTGTGCAAGAAAAATATAGCACATTTTATTATTCACTTATTAAATTTCAATTTCCTTTTCAAAACAGGTTTCAAATCCCATCTGTCATTCAATCCAAATGGTTTACCTTGTTCAACTTCTAGATCCACATGCTTTCTTTTTTGAGAAGCAGATTAGGTCTGTCCCCACCAATTGCCAGGGCAGTTACCCATTCTAGTCATTCTAAACCAGACAATAGAAGCAGTCTGGGTAGGGGTTTGACACCAGTCCATTCACAGAAGAAAGAGTCCTGAAAGAACTCCTAAAACTCAAGGACAAAGCAATGGGGCCTGACAGGATTCACCCCAGAACAGGGCCAGATTAAGCTCCTGGGGGGCCTGGGGCACTTGGACGTCTGGGGGGCCCATGCGTGTGCAGTGTTTATGACATGTGAAAATCCCCAACCCATCTAGGGGGGTCTGGGGGCATGCCCCCCCAGAAAATTTTGAAAAAAATGGTTGAAAATGGTGCACTTTAGGGGTTTCCTTATCGTTTTCTGATTTTTTTTCCTACTGTAAAAGTGACACTTTATGCTGGAAAATACTGTACATGCCACTGCCTCAAATCATATATTGTATGTTTCCATGTTCACATATATGGATAGTACAAATTTGTATGTGCTTTCAGAATATGAATATATAAACATACAGTGAATATTACTACAAATATATAATAATATTTGCAAAGTGAGACAGCGTAGGATAAGGGCAATGTTCAAACTTTGGGAGGTCTGGTGGGTGCGGGGGCTTGAGTCTGGAAGGTGTTTACTACTCCATTCGCAAAAGATAGGGTGCTACAACAGCTCGCTAAGTTCAGGGTGGACAAGGCAGTGGGACCTGATGGCATACATCCCAGGGTACTAAAGGAGCTAAGGTTGGAGCTAGGATAGCCATTAGCCATTATCAGAACAGCTCAGTGGTAATTTAAGGAAGTATTTTTTCACAGAGAGGGTTGTGGATGCATGGAATGGCCTTCCGGAGGAGGTTGTGCAGTCAAAAACAGTGGTGGAATTCAAGCATGCATGGGACAGTCATAAGGCAATTCTGGGGGGGGGGTAGGAAGAAGTAGGCTGCTGGTTAACTAGGATCTGCATCTTATCCACTAGGTAGGGAAATGGGCAGACTGGGTGGACCAAGCGGTTCTTATCTGCCATCAAATTCTATGTTTCTGTGTTTCTATATCATCTTTTACAGAGTACAATCCCAGTGTTACTATACAGAAGTTATCCATCAGATGTATCTTCCTATCAATTACTGTCAGTATTTATATGTTATCATGAACACTGCAAACAATACAATAAAAGCTGGTAAACACCAGCAACTGAATGTCTGTGTCTCCATTATTCTATTCTATGTTCTAGTATTTGTGTTCGTTCTCCCCTTATTTTATTAAATCCCCCATTAGCCCTTTTTCTCCAGTTTCACAGTACCCCAGTTCCCTCTAGTATAGCTTTTTACCCACCACCCAAAGTACCCAGATATCTGTCCCAGTCCCTTTCAAATCTCTTCCTTTCCCTTCAGGCTATATGTTAGCTTGTCTACTGTTAGTACCATCATAGTAAGTCCTTTCCATTGTTCTAGTGTAGGATCCAAGCTCGTAGTCTGTACATTTTGTATCCCCAACCACCAGGAGCACTCTTATCCATCTAGAGTATAATACCCATTCACCATTGTCTATTCTTTGTATCCCTAAGAGCAATGATTTTTGAGAGAATTCAATAGGTTGTCCTTTAATTGCTGATATTTCATGCGCTATCCCTTTCCAGTGCTTCACAATAATCAGACACCCCCAGTAGTAGTGTATATATGTCCTCACACTATTTTACACTTATTGCAATGGGACACTTCAGCTCAGGAGAAAATCTGTGTACCATATGGGGGGTTATGTGTAGTTGCTGTATGAATTTATACTGTGCTTCATATTTATTACAAACTAATATATATGTGACTCTAATAATATTTCTCAATTAGATTCAGGTTTCTTCCCTATACCTCTTTCACAGCTTTTTGTTCACTTGTGAAGGTTATTTAAAGTATTTTCTATCTAGTTTATGGCCCACCCACTAACCCCCTTTCATTCTTAGCTGCTCCCAGAATCTCTCCTTCAAGTTCCGTAGGTGGCCTCTGATCACTTTCTCTCAGTAGCTCCTCTGAAACCTCCTTGCCTGTTCCTCTCTCTCACAGTCTCGCTCTCCCCCACCCCCGGCCTTTAACATATTTAATTTCACCATCTGCAAGAATTTAGCCCTGGTACCAGCCCAAGCCTCCCTGCTGGTTACTCTCTACTCCCTGCTCTCCCCCTCCCCGCATTAGCTCATACCCTAGACTTTAGTTAGGAAGCCAGCCTCCTTCCGATGCTTTCTGTGTGCCCCTTTTAACTCTTTGCTTGTTCTTGCCCCCCAGGGTCCCATATCTGTTGGCACTCTCTCCTGCTGGCAGCCTGAAATGGCAGGGAAGAATTCCTGAGGGGCACGGTGCTGTCTGCCCGGCTCCTCCACAGCAAAGGTATATACTGCCAAACATACTTCTCAACGAACTGTCCCTGATTTTCAGGGATGTCCCTGATTTTGCCTCAAAGGTTTCTTCTGTCCCTCAGAAATGTCTCTTTTGTGTGACTAAACAAACAGTGGGGACTGTAAGCACAGTTACAGACTTGTTCTTCTTCAGAAAATATTTCCTATACTAATCCCTTGAAGGTCAGAACACTATAGCTATCAGAGCACTAATGTTCATAATGTTTTTGTATAACTGAGCATAATAGATTATTATGAATTTCTACTTTAAATTCTCAGTGTGGAATGTGGAATATCACTTTCCCCATGATGGACAAAGAGTTTCTGAGAGGTAAAATGAGTAGCGTACCTCATAATGTGTGACACTTGAGAGGTATGTATGCCAATATTCCTTGCTAATCTATGATACCCCCCAAAAAAATCTACAAAAAAAAAATTAAACTGTGGATTTACTGTGTAATAAAGAGATTAGCTCAGTATATAAACTACCAGTTCTCCATTTTAAATTGCTATGTTTCTTTGGTCCAAGAAAAGCGTGCTGCAAAAAAATAGTTACAGGTCTTGAGAAAAGTGGCTACTACGGGGCTACTAAAAGTGAAAATAAAAGAAAACTAAACATCCCAGCTTTGGCCTTGCCACTGGGTTTACATATATTATTCTGTCAGCTTTTTCAGTGAATATAAATTTTTAAGATCATAAGATGTGTCCCTGATTTGGGTTTTGTCCCTGATTTTTTAAGCCTTGTGATTGTCCCTGATTTAAGACTAGTCTAGAGGTTGAGAGGTATGTATGCTGCCAATAAAGGACAAAGTGATTAAGTACCTCCCGAGTCCCACCACCACCTCCTCGTCACTGATCTCTATCTATTGCTATATTTTTTTTTCTTCCGTAGGCTGTTTGTTCACCTCTCTGCTCTCTCTACTAGTCTCCCAGCCCAGTCCCTCCTCTCACTAGTACTTTTAATTTAAATAATAATGTCTAGGGTTTTAGCTTAGGGAGGCCCGTACCAATGTCCAGTTCCAAACACAAGCAAGCAAGAATCAAGATTAGCCAAGGCGGGAAAGGCGGGGAACCGATCATGAGACTCAGTCCACCCAGCAGCGCCAATACCAGTCCCAACAACACCACGTCTGCTCTCAGCTCTAATTTCTCCTACATCTGCGTGGTGCATACCAAGGGACAGGAGTTTTGACTTACTGGGTGATGATGCCATCATGCGAGGCGCAGTCGGTCCGGGAGGGTCAGGCGAGAGAGCGAACGCATAGCGATGATGAGGAAGGAGGCAGTGCGCTGCGGCAGCGACCTCGGACCACATGACTTCTCTCAAGTTCTCTGCAGCATATCATGTGATCCCGATCCCCAGCCGTTCCATATTGCAGTGACTCAGAGGCGGCCAGCTGGCGCGACACTCTGGCAAAAAGCAGGAACAGCAGGGGCTGCCGCCAGCAGGGATTTAAAGCACCGAGCCACACGAAACTTGCAGTGTTTTTCCGGGCCCGCGGGGTACCCCCTCATGGTGGGGGGGGCTGGGGCATTTGCCCCATTTGCCCCCCTCTTAATCCGGCCCTGCCCCAGAATCCTAAAAGAACTAAGGGAGGACCTAGTGACACCACTGACCACACTGTTTAACAAATCATGGCAGGATGGGGTGGTACCTGAGGACTGGAGGAGGGCAGATGTGATTCCCCTTCACAAAAGAGGGAGCAAGGCAGAAGCAGGAAACTACAGACCTGTTAGTTTGACCTCAGTGGTAGGGAAGATGGAATCACTTCTGAAAGAAAGAATTGTATAAGTGACATTGCAGAGGGTCTGGAGGGAAAGGTATGCCTCTTTACAGATGACACAAAGATCTGTAACAGAGTTGATACACAAGGGGGGTAGAAAAGATGAGAAGGGACTTGGCAAGGTTGGAGGAATGGTCAGACATATGGCAACTTAGATTCAATGCAAAGAAGTGCAAAGGGACATGGTGGCGTCTCTTACACTGATAAAAGGGGGTTTAGTTGGGACTGAGCAACTCCTGTCAGATCAGTTTGTTTCTGTAAAGGGATTTACTGGGGAGGAGAAAACCCTGTCACCAGCCAGTGTTATCATGGACTGGGGTGATGCAGAAAAAAGGGTGCAAAAGGTGGCTGTAGCAGACACAGTCGCTGTGGATGTCATTTTAGGAAATGATGTTCAGCAGGGGGTGGTATTAGCCATGACTCTGAGCCAGACTGCTAGGGCCTTCTGTGATCTTCTCAACCCCACAGAAGCACATGTAAGAGAGAGTGGGAGGCTGGTCCACCAGCCTGTGTCTCTTGCAGGGGAGAGTGATAGAGGAGAGATGGAACTCACCCACGTAGCTATCCACCAGACAGCTACTGAAGTTGGCTCTGAGGAGGGAGTGGTAACACATAGCAAGAGGACTGGGGATTGCTGTGACACAGAATCACTGAATGCCGCAGTTATGGACCTCAGCCTGGAAACTGAAAAGGACATTCCACATGCTTTGGGAAAGTGTGAGGACTTTGCAGCAGCGCAGAGGACTGACCCTAGCTTAGAGAAGCTGAGGGCCTGTGCAAAGTCTGATGGGACACAAGGTGGTGACATGAAACATTATGTTTTCTGAGTCAATGGCTTATTATACATGCAGGACGTGAGGACAGGGTAAGTGGTTGGAATAGTGCTTCCTAAACAGCGCCATCTAAACCGCACTGCAGGAATCGTGTATACCTGAATAGCGACGGGTAGAATAGCATATGTCAGTTACTGCAACCTCTGTCACTATTCAGGCAATAGAGTGGGAGGAGGAGAGGAAGTGGAGAAGTAGATGAAAAGTGTGGAGGCTGCCTGAGCTGCTCCTGTGTTGGAGAGGGTTAAGGCAGAAGCAGCTTGGGAGGTACAGCTCGGGAGACCCAGGTTCTGTTCCTGGTCTCCCGAATCTCGTGGCTGCACTTTTTCACCCATCCCAAGTGTGTTTTCTTTTTTGTATATGGCTGAATCTGGTCCCCACCCCACACACAACTTTTCTCCCTGTCCCTGAGTTTCACCCCTCCCCCACGTGGAGCTGATTATTTAAAAATTCGGGGTAGGGAGATCCCTCTGCAAAAACACAAGTTGTGGTTTGTTTTCCTCACATAGTAGCGGTCCTCTCTGTGTTTTGTGACTGCTACCATTGGTGATATTTTAGTTGTCAGCTTATTGGATAAGCGCTTTTGTTGCCGGCAGTGTTTTGACAGTGCAGTTCTTGACCGCGCTGTTGTTGCTCTTGGCATTTTCACCTAGTGCCGAGGACAGAGGGTGGGATGATAGGCAGGCAGCTTGTCATTCCCCAGGGATACTGTACGTTATTGCTCAAGATGACTCATGATATTCCCATGTCTGGAGATCTGGACATTGCTCGCACTATGCAGCAATTAACTCATAATTTTTATTGGCCCAACTTTACAAAGCAGGTGAAAGAATACTGTAGATCCTCTCTCCAGTGTAAGCGAATAGGTAAGGTAGGAGGAAAAGCAAAAGGTGCTTTAATTCCCTTACCTATTGTGGAGCAGCCATTCCAAAAGGTGGGAATAGATATTGTGGGTCCTTTGAATACCCCAAGTTCCTCCTGGAAAAAGTATATCCTGGTGGTAGCAGATTATGCCATCTGATATCCAGAGGTGGTCGTCCTGCCCTCCATCAAGGCAAGGAAAGTAGCAGATGCCTTGCTAGGGATTTTCTCCTGCATAGGGTTTCTGCAGGAGGTTATCTCTGGCCAAGGTGGTAACTTCATGTCAGACCTGATGAAGTGTTTGAGGGAAAGGTGTGGGGTGCTGCAGAGATGCACAATGCCTTAACACCCACAGGTGACTTGGCTGGTGCAAAGGTTTAATAAGAACTTGAAAACCATGTTCAGGGCATTTGCAGAACAGCATGGGCGGGACTGGAAGAGATACCTTCTCCACCTGCTGTTTGCCTACCGGGAAGTGCCACAAGAGCTGACAGAATTTTCCCCCATTGAGCTCTTGTATGGACGTAGGGAGTGGGGGGCCCCTAGATTTGATAGGGGAGGATTGGGAAGGCAAACATGCCATCCAGGGGACTCCAGTAGTGGAGTATGTCCTAAAGTTTAGGGAAAAGCTGAAGGAGCTTATGGTAGCGGCCCAGAGCAACCTTTCAGTTGCTCAGCAGAAACAAAAGACCTGGTCTGACCATGGAGCCAGACCTTGCTTGTATGGAGTAGGACAGGAAATCATGGTTCTGATCCCAGTCTGGAAGGACAAGCTGCAGGCAGGGTGCGCAGGACCATACAAGGTAGTCTGGCAGATAAACAATGTAAATTACATTATGGAGTTACCTGACTGGAGACACACCCACAGGATGTACCACGTTAACATGATGAAGCCCTTTTTCATTAGGGCTGACATGGTACTTGCGGTTTGCAGTCCTGGAGAGGAGATGGATGAGGAGGACCCCTTCTTGACTTGCTAGCTGAGAGCAAGTGGAGGTTATCTGTGGAGGCCATCAAGCTGTCCCTGCAGTTGACACCTGAACAGGCTCAAGAGGTGGGAACTGTTTTACAGGACTTTTCCCCACTGTTTACCTCCAAACCTGGATGGACCCCACTAGCAGTTTATGATGTGGACACCGGCTCCCATGCACCCATACATCGGAAAGCCTACCGGGTGTCTGAGGTCATCCTAAAAAATATTAGGAGGGAGGTGGAAGAGATGCTGGATCTAGAGGTGATCCAGAAATCCCACAGTCCCTGGGCCTCACCTGTAGTCCTCATCCCCAAGCTGGATGGAACTACATGCTTCTGTGTAGACTATCATGAGCTCAATACCATCATGAGGTCTTATGCCCACCTGATGACCGACACAGACGATTTGCTGGACAAGCTGGGAGGGGTGACCTACCTGACAACCATAGACCTAACAAAGGGGTACTGGCAGGTAGAACTGACGGCCAGGACTAGGGAGTGATCAGCCTTCATCAGCCCAATAGGCCTATTCAAGTTTAAGGTCATGGCCTTTGAGATGAAGAATGCCCCTGCCACCTTCCAACAATTGGTGAATCAGGTGCTACATGGTACAGAGGATTATGCAGTGGCATATCTAGATGACATTGCCATTTTCAGCCATTGCTGGGAGGAGCACCTGACCCATCTGAGGGAAGTATTGGGCAGAGTACAGGCAGCGGGACTAACTGTGAAAGCAGAGAAGTGCCAGGTGGATATGGCAGAGGTGACCTATTTGGGACACATAATGGGGCAGGGGCAACTGTGCTCAAACCAGACAAAAATGGAGGTGTTTGCAGCATGGCCTACGCCTGAGACCCAGAAGTAGGTAAGGAGCTTCCTTGGAACAGTGGGGTACTACAGAAAACTTGTCCCTAACTACAACACCTTGGCAGCTTCTCTATCTGGTTTACTAAAAATGAGACATCCTAAGAGAGTGAAATGAGAGCCATCATGTGAGAGAGCCTTCACACAGCTAACAAACACTCTGTGCAGTGCCCCAGTGCTGGCCAGCCCAGACTACTCCCATCTGTTTGTGGTACAGACAGATGCCTCTGATGTGGGGATTGGAGCAATCCTTAGCCAGACATCCCAGCATGGGAAAGATCACCCCATTGTGTACCTAAGTAAAATGTTGCTCCTACATGAGCAGGCATACTCCACTGTGGAGAAGGAGTGTCCCGCACTGGTGTGGCCACTAAATAAATTAGAGCCTTACCTCTGTAGGAGGAGCTTTGAGGTACAAACTGACCTTAACCCTCTAAAATGGCTGAACCAAATGGGGAAGACAAATTGGAAACTCCTAACATGAAGTATTGCATTACAAGTACTGTATATGACCTGACTATCACCCATAGATCAGGATCTGAGAATGCCATGAAGATGGTTTATCTCGACAGTCCTAGCTAAGGACAGAACTGAGGGGAAACAATGCTAAGAAAAGGGATATGTTTCCACAGGTTCCATTTAAGGAGGGAGATTTTGTGGTGGAATAGTGCCATAACATATCTCTCGTTTTATTATTTATTATTCCCTGTGTTATATGGTTGGTCAAACCTGTGCTGTTTTCTGTAATATCATTTGGCCTGAAATAATTCCTGTTTTTTTTTTCAGCATCTGAGTTCAAGGACAAAATCTCTTCCAGTCTGAACTGGTTTCCTTTGTGTTCAAGAAACTGTGTCTAGGTAGGGCAAGTGCAGATAATGAAAGAGTTATTTAACAGCCCAGCAATTTGGGTTCTGAGTAAGTTTTACTGGAAACAGTAGCAGATCAAAAGGCCTGGGCCAGCTCTCACCCCAGGAGGTGGCACCATCCTGTGTCCAGGGACAGGCCAGAATGACTCTGTGTTTTTTTTCTAACCAGATGAGGGGGTGGGACATGAGACCCACCCACCCCCAGGAAAGAATGTACAATTGATATTTTTAAAACAAACCCTAGAGAGCAGATTGATTCTTGGCAGTCATGTGACAAAGGCTAGCCACTCACAGCTGGAAAATCAAAAGCAGCATTTTGGAAACTGCTTTGAAAGCCAAGAACAAGACTTGTGGACGTCAGTCCTGTATGTGATGCTTCAATTGATCAGAATGGACCCCTGTTTATGAATTCCATCTCCAAACAGGCAACGAGGACATTTTGCTTTTTCTGGACTTTATCTTCACTCAACTGCACTGGAAACAAGGTAAAACTATATGTTGGATTTTAGGAAAGTAAGTGTAATATTTTGTGTATTGTCCAACTTTTTTCTATATCTAGTAACCAAATCTTTGAATGCTATATTTATGTTAAATTATACTAGCTAATAGATATTAGTAATGCCTTTTTGGCATAATTTTAAAATACCTTTGAAATTGTCTGTTGTGTGTTTGCAAGATTGGGAGGGGTTTGTTCAAGCAATACCATGCCTGCTCTAATGCTTAAGGCCAACATGCTACCAGGAAGGGTCACGAGAAAGGGACTCCGTGAGTGAAAGGGGGAGATATGTGAGGTCTCTTGGAGTGGTCTGTGGGGTTTAAACCAGTCTGTGCATTTTCTCTGGGAAAAGACACATGCATGGTGAATAGGACCCCCCCCCCGAAGACCTATACACGTCTGTGGCTTTTCTGGTTTGCTGTGCAGTGGCCAAGAGGGTTCTCACCTGGGAACACAGACTCGAGACTGTAGCCCTTCACACAGAGAGAGGAGTCCCAGGATCCTCTGGCAGACATTCAGTTGTAAATCCAGTGAGCAGCCTAGAAGGACAGGGAAGGGGTTTCCTGACCAACACCACCACCACAGGCTGCACTTAGTGTCTTTTGTTGTGAGCCCAGTGAACCCGGCCCCACAAGAGTGGGTCTGTGACATCCATTACTGCAACAGTTAGTAGAAGAGCCTCCAGTCCTCTGCCCCTCTGCCGGGTTCCGCTGACATAGGCTCAGGGAACCATGATCTATTCCAATCTCAAGTCCCTTCATCTGCATGCCTGGCTCTGGAGGACATAGCCATCACCCGGTTTAGGGTGTCCCAGACAGTGGCGGGTGTCCTCGTGGCAGCTTGGAAGCCCTCCACTAGAGCCACATATGCCATGAAGTGGAAGAGTTTGCCATCTGGGCTGCAAAACATCATCTGTCAGATTCAAGTCTCCAGTACTTCTCCCTCAAGGTGCACCTTTCCGTTATCTCTGCCTTTCATAAGCCTATGGGTGGTTGCACCGTGGCTCAATTGGTTGTATCCTGTACCTTTCACAGGGGCATTCTGCATCTGAAATCTTCAATCTGTTTCCCTGTCCCAGCTTGGGATTCAAATTTTGTTTTGGAGAAGTTGACCTTGTCTCTGAGCCAGCCTCAATTTGCGAGCTACGCTTTCTCTCTTGGAAAGCTTTATTTTTGGTTGCTAGTACCGCCGCTTGAAGGCTTTCCCAGCTTCAGGCTGTCTAGTGTGAGGAGCTTTATTTGATTTTTCACAAAGACAGGGTGTCTCTGTGCATAAATCTTATGTTTTTCCGTAAGGTGGAGTCTGAGAATACCCTGAACCAATCTATTCACCTACTGGTTTATTTTTCTGAGTGTGCTATTCCAGGGGAAGCACTGCTCCATATATTAGATGTGTGCAGAATTTTGAAATATTATCAGCTAGGATGCTACAAAAGACAAAGGCACTAAATGTCCATTGTACTTTTATTGACTATGTACCAGCCTCTCCCTTTAAACGGGGGGGGATCTACTATGGGTTTCTAGAGTTTGTTTTTACTCTGTAGGCTCTGGAAGCTATTACCTTTGCTTGATACTATGAGCTTCCTCCAGGTTAAGACTATCTGGACATTGGTTGTTGCCCCTCAATCAGTCTGCATTTATTGAGTTATTGATTTAAAAAATTTCACCAAGAAAAACATACCGAACTGATACAAGTGTGTTTTTTTTTCAGATGTGTCCTGGGGGTAAGAGGATGTGGAAAATCATAGCAAATAGAATATATCATGGAGCATAATAAAAAAATGAAGAGAAATCAGTATAACAGATATGTGTAGTAGAAAAAATACTGAGATAACTGAGGTGATGGAACTACTCTTCAGAACAAAAAACAGGTAGTGAAGGAAACGGACTGCTAGGACAAAACTAGTTGGGGGGGAGGAAGGAAGAGGGTCATGGACAGTTGCAGGAGAATAATAATCATGAAGGTGACTTTAAGGAGAAAGCAGAAGAGGCAGAGCAAATTGACATGGGAAGGGGGAACCAGTTTAGGAAAGTGGTATGAGAAAGTAGATTGAGCAATAGTAGATTTTCTAGAAGGAATACTGAGGGAATGGGAAGTAATATTGCGAAGAGGGTAGTAGGAAGCTGAGGGAGAGGATAAAAGGGATGTAAGATAGGAGGAAAGGGAACCAAACCAGAATTTAGATATAAAGGAGGCACATTGGGAAAGGCATCAGGAGAGGGATGGTAAGGGGCAGAGTAGAAAGACCAATGATGGGCAATGTGGGAAACCATCTAAAGCAAAACGACAGAAAGAGTGGAAGAGGGGGTCCAGTCTGGCATGGGAGGATTTGGAAGCTCTACTGTAGACTATATCACCATAATCAAAAATAGGGAAGAGTCATCTTTAAAACAATCTCTTGGTGGATAGGAAGTGGGATACCTGCTTTGTTCCTATACAGTGCACCAAGCTTGGTGTGGAGCCTTTGGTGTGTGGCATCAATATAAACCAAGAAATCAAGATGACGGTCAATCCAGACCCCAAGGTACTTAAAGGATGATACATCCTCAATAAAAGCACCATCAATGGTGCGAAATAAAGGGAGAGTAATGATTCTGGAAAACCCTGATGGTTGCCAGAAGTCATGGAGACTGTTTTTTGGCATTGAGGGATAGCTGGAACCAGTGCCAAATTTTGTTGAAATCCAACTAAAGCTGTGACAGCAAAACAAGCTGCCGAGCTTTCGGATCGCTATGCCAGAAGCAGGCCTGCTTTACATGGGAAGTGGAGCCAGATGCAAAAAATAACTATCATCAGTGTACATGTGAAAGAACCCAGAGGAACAGACAGGGGAGCTCATTCAAGAATACAGAAATGGGAATAGGACCCAGGACAGACCATTAAATGATACCTGAGCAGATAGAGAGTGCTGATGAAATCTAACCCAAGTATGCACCTTCTCCAAAGTCATTTACTCCTGTTTCTCAAAATATTAACTGTATTACATTGGATGGTCAGGACACACTTCTGGGCAAAGGATCGCTCACCAAGTTTAAGTTGTTTGTTTGGTTGTTTACACTGTTTTACTCTTATTCACTGCAGCATGGTTCTCATGCAATTTATGCAAACTATATTTAAAGATGATGCTATCTATAGGACACTAAATTGTTGTGCTTCAGGTTACAGTACCTATGATTATGACTGTTTTCACCCTCAGAGGTTGAGGTGTTAATAACTGGTGTATCGTCATTCTCAGAATTGGCCCTGATTGAGGACTGAGAAGGCTCCACTCAGCTCCCCACCCTCTCACAGGTTCCTATATTCCAGACACTACTGCTGACTGGCTCTGAAATGTTTTCAATGACTGCTATCACTTGTGTTACCTGGAACATAAGAGGGCTCAATTCACCCATAAAAAGAAAGTGACTACTATCTTGTCTCAAGCTCCTGAAAATACAAGTGGCCTTTTTGCAAGAAACTAAATTAATCGAGGCTGAAGCCATAAAATTAAAATGAGAGTGTGTGGGTTGGGAGGCTGACAGTTGTGCCCCCTCCTCGAAACTTGGTGTATCTATTCTATTTATGGATTCAGATGGCAGATGAATATTAATTAAACTTTCCACTCCTGAGGACCCATTCTGGAGGCTGGATAGATCCATTATTACTCTAAGATAAAAGTATTCTAAATTGGATTAACGAAGCCCTAGCACATTTATCTGTAAACAACAATGGGGAGACCCCCTTCAACCCTATGGGAATCCTTTAAAGCCACCCTTGAGGCAAAGACAGTGGGCTACAGTATGTGGCACATTGTTGCAGAGCTAGGGAAGCCAAAATCAGGCAGTTAGAATCCTTATTGAAGGATCTGGAGAGCTGCTGCAAAACTTACCATTCCCAATGACGAGTTAAAAATGTTCTCATGGAAATCACACAACTTCAGATGCATTTAAATTCATTCTCTACAAGTAAGGCCGAGCTAGCAATTATCCACACCTGGCATTGCTGTTTGGACAGTGGGGAGAAAACTAGCAAGCTCCTTTCATATTGACTACAGAAACGGCAGGTTTAGTGTCACATTACAGCGCTGCAAGATAGTAACTGTGCTCCCAAATCTAACCAAAGGAATTCAATACAATAATGCTGCAGTTCTATAAACATGTTATATGTGGCGAAGTGGGTACTAGACCCTCAGATCTTTAAGGATGTTACCTCTGCACTGCAGCTTCCTAAACTCAGTGGGCTCCACAGGCAGCTCTTGAAGCCCCACTCTCACTCAATGAGGTTGTGAGAGAGAGCTTTAAAATCTCTCACTTCACAACAGTAGCTATGGCTCCTGGTAGGTCTATATCCGCACTTACGTACTATCATATGCCCCCACATCCACAAAATGTTTGCTGCATCCCACACTCACAGAAGCAACTATACCAGTTCTGCTGAAAGAGGGAAAAGATCCTACCTTGCCCTCAAGCTATAGAACTATCTCCCTCATTAAATGCTGATGCCACAGTTTTGGCCGAAGTCTTGACCCATCGCCTTGCAGTAATTCTACCCACTTTAGTACATAAAGCCCCAATAGGCTTTGTACAGTGCAGAGTAATCTCAGACCATATCTGTGCACTGGTCTCCCTGATACAATCTGCAAACTCTACCCTCACTTCAGCTGCGGCAATAGATTTCAAGAAAGCATTTGATTCGGTGGAATGGGGATACCCCCATGCAGTTTTGACACACATGGGATTTGGCCAGTTATTTAGGAACTGTATACATACAATACCTTGTACACTCAGCCATCTTCAAAGGTGCTTACAAATTCTACCCTATCTCTATCATTTTCCCTGGGCCAAGGGATCCCCAAAGACTACCCTTATCCCCACTTGTACTTGTGTTGACCATAGAGCACCTGTGTTTATAAGAGCACACCAAAATATATGAGATATTATAAAAAGGGTCTGAGAAATGGAGCTTTCTGATTGGCTGCAAACTTTCTAATAGCCTTATGTTAATCTTTTATTGACATACATGTATACCTTAGCCATATGCTGAACAAGGTTTAACACTGTTTAAAACATGTTTTATTATAATAGCAATAAGGCACTACCAGAGATTATGTTAATGGTCAGTTAATCACCCTCAAGGGGCATGTGGCACTCGGCTACACCTCGTACCACAGTACACCCCTAGAAGGTGATTAACAGACCATTAACATAACCCTTGGTCATGCTTTATTGCTTAATATTGATAGGTGCTACAGAGTAAAGAACTAACCTGTAAACAGATGACTACCTGGTGCTGCTCTCTAATGCCTACCAAAGTTTGTCTTCTCTTCTAACTCTCCTGCACACCTTTGAACAGATTTCAGGTTTAGGGATAAACACCAAAAAAACAGAAGTGTTACCACTTAATAAAAACACTTCTAGGAGCAGATAATAATAGTCCTAGGCTTCATATGGTCCCCAGAATCCATCAAATATTTGGGCATCATGGTTATCTGACAGCCCACCTTTGCACGTCCAACTTTTCATCCTGTTGGACTAATTTGAAGAGGAACCCAACAGTTGGCAGCTCCTTTACATGTCTCTAGCAGGAAAAATTACTTCTATAAAAATGGTCTCCTTACCTAAAAAAATCTATTGTCTCACCCACATACCGATGGAAATACCAGTTTAACAAGATCAACAGTCTCTTTGGCAGTTTCTTATGGGAAGGGAACCCTGCCCCTGCTACAGCAGAGTCAAACTCTGCTCTTACTGATCAAATGGGGGTTAAAGTCTTCCATGGTGCTATGCCTATGATTTGGCATTCAAGGTGATACAAACCTGTCACTGGCTTCCATTCCCATTCTGTGGCTACACCACTATGGGTGAGCACAGAACAAGTGCTGGTAGGTGGTGCCTCCCCCATAGTCTGCTTCTCTGTCTGTCTCTTGACTGGCCTGACATAGTGGCACAAAATCATATCCTCAGTTAAATCCTGGCCCAAGCTAGAGAGGTTAGTGAAACTACCCCAACACCAATTGCGTGGGCCACACTTTGGAACAACCTCATCTTAAGAACTGACAACCAACCCATTTATTGGCCCTCATGGAACAAAGTGGGGATACACTCCAAATGCAACCTAATGGCCCAAGGGACGAGCCATTCAGACTCTTTTGCAACCGTACAAAATGGATACTCGCAGCCAACTTCAGATTTTTGGTGCTTCCTATCTGAAGCATGATTACTGCAAAACTAACAAACTATGGCCAGAGCCAATAGGGCTGCAGGAGAGGAATCTGGGTTAAAAATATTGAAAATATTTTTTTTTTAAATATTTTTTAAACCAAATTTTCAACACAGCCTTGTGATGACTCTGCCTCATTAAGAAGGGCAGAGAAAATGTTCAACTCCTGGCCTAAAGGTCATGTCATGCAAGGACTGCAAAATCAACTTTTGGGCTGTAAACACACATTTTGGGCAGGAGTTGAGAAATGACAGCTGGTACATTCATGAGTTGCTGCACCAAAATGGTTATGTTGAAAATTTGTGGTAAAAATATTGAATATTACCAAAGTTATGAGCCTGCATTTGCAAAATTCAACATAGCCTCATAACTTAATAGTTGAACATATTAGAATCATAAAGCACAAGAATGTGTAAAGTATAATACTACCCCATATTAAATTTATTCAAGGCCAGGGAATGCATTGCTAGTCTTTTTTTGGCATTGAAAAAGTTTTACTTGGTCCACGGGGAGGAAATTTGGATACAGCTTTACTTAATCAAGCCCTAAGTATCATGATATCAGGGCAGAAAGGGGGAAGGGTGCACTCGGATGGAACTTGAGGATATGGTCAAAAGAATGTATTGTAGTACTGTACTCTATAAAGACCTTGCTGAAAGATTGCAACACATACTGTATGTCAAGCAGAGAAACACCAGCTTGGCATAGATGCTGAATTCATTGGTGTGGTCTTATACTGCAGCAAGATAAATTGTGTCTGTATTAATTTTTGAGTGGGGGATTGTGAAAAATGTCAGATGGTTGTCAATTCCAGTTGCCAGTGGGGTCCCGCAGTGCTCAATGCTGGAGCCGGTGTTGTTCAATATCAATGGCATTAAGGGCAAAATGTGCCTGTTCGCGGATGACGCCAAACTCTGTGGGAGACTTGACAGAGCTGTAGGGATACTGAACCTACAGGAGGGTCTGGGAAAGCTGGAGAGATAGTCCAGGATCTGGCAGCTTGGCTTCAATGTCAAGAAATGCAAAGTTATGCATATTGAAGTCAAGAATCCCAGGACAGAGTACTACCTGGGTGGAGTCCAAGTATCTGTATCAGAGGAGGAGAAGGACCTGGGAGTGATGATCAGCAGTGACCTGAAGCACTCCATGCAGTGCAAGAAAGCAGCAGCAAAGGCAAACAAGATGCTAGGATGCATATCTAGGGGGGATCAGTACTAGGAGACAGGAGGTTATACTGTCCTTGTACAGGTCACTGGTAAGGTTTCATCTAGAGTATGGAGTTCAGTACTGGTGTCCACACCTCAAAAAGGACCTTCACCTACTGGAGAAGGTTCACAGGAGGGCTACAAAGATGATAACGGGTCAGCAGGATAAGGCATATGAGGAGAAGTTGAGGGCACTAAACATGTACTCCCTGGAAGGCAGGAGAGAGAGAGAAGGGACATGATTGGAACCTTCAAGTACTTGAAATGAATAAATAAAGTTGATAAAGGAGAGTCTCTTTAAGCTGAGTGGCAACCATAACACAAGGGGGCACAGTCTTAAGCTGGAGGGTGGGAGGTTTAGGAGGGGAGTCGGAAGCACTTCTTCACAGAGAGGGTGGTGGATACTTGTAATGCGCTGCCAAAAGAGGTCATCTCATTAAAGACAGTAGACAGCTTTAAGAAAGGCTGTGATAGGCATGGGGGAAGGTAGGGATCATGGGTAAGGAGGATGGGAGGAGTGGGGAGGGAGGGCAGGGACAGTAGTTCAAACTGTGGACTCTAAAATATGAGTAGACTTGATAGCTAAAATGGCCTTCTTCTGCTGGCTTTTTCGCATGTTCATATGTGTTCTAACCCACCTTTTTTTCTTTCTTGATGACAAAACTTCTGCTTTAAAATAATGGGCTCTGTAGACCATTATGATCCATCATACTTTCAATAATCCCAACTTTTTACACCTGTGGGTCACTGTGCCACATAGGAAATCTGACCTTCTCACTCCTCTGTGAGTGCAGACCAAGCCCCCTTTTTTTGTTGACAAATCATCTCTCCCCCCCCCCCCGTCTGCCATTTGCTTAGTGGCAATGAATTTACAGTGTGTAGCATATTTTAATTATGCATATCTATGCAGTTGCATAAAATACCTACTGACATCCTTCTTAAGCTTCTCTTTATCAGTTTCATCATATTTCTTCCAGTGTTTACATTTACTGCAGCAGTCAAGAGAATGTGTTCAGTAAAAAAAATGAAAACAAATTTGCTGGTGGGCTTTCTGTTTAGATATCACTGTTAAGGAGAAGCCACATTTTCCAGGCAGGAATACCTGGAAGGACCTAACAGATTATATCCACATTTATGTTTACTAGTAGTTGTTACTGTCTTCTCCCTGTAGAACAGCAGGCTGAGATGGGACATGATCTCAGTCTTCCCATTCTCAGGGGTATTGACAGGATTGAACATATGGATATGTTCTCCAGCAGGACACAGGGACGTGCTCTGAAGGTCATATATGGCAAGTTTAGTCATAACATTAGGAAGCATATTTTGTCCCAGAAGATGGTGGCCTTCTAAAATGACCTGCCAATAGAGACTGTGGACATGAAGACAGTAGAGTGGTCCCCAGTGTTGCCCATCCCTTAGCTTTTGTCTGCACTGAAACCATCAGTGTGAGAACCCTGCACTGTCCCTGCCCGCGCTGTACCTACCCATGTGGATAAACAGAGGGCTTCAGCCTCTAGTGCTCTCAGTCTGCCACCTTTCATCAGCACTATATCTATCACACTGTGGAAACCCTCGGCTGTCTGTTCTACACTGCATTTGCCCCTGTGGATTTATAGAGATCTGCCCCTGTGGATTTATAGAGGGCTTCGGTCTCCAGTGGTGCCAGTCCCTTCCTTACTGTTCACCAGTCACACACTGTACCTGTCACTGTAGACAAACAAAAGGCTTTAGTCCCCAGTTCTGGCAGTTCCTCACCATTTACCCGGACTAAATGCAGATGGTGTGGAAACTACGTACTGTCCCTTCCCCCACACTGTAGCTGTCTCTGTGGATTAGTCAGTCCCTCATCTCTTACCCAGCACTAAATTCATCCCAGTGTGGGTAAGTTTGCACTGACCCTGCCCCCACATGGTACCTGTGGATAAACTGAGGGCTGTATCCACTTTTTACCAGCACAAAATTCATCACAGTGGGTGAGTGGGTGGGGGGAAGCCTGCACTGTACCGGTCTCTGTGGATAAACAAAGAGCTTTAGTTTACTGTCCAGTGCTGTCTGAGCTATAACTTTTATGAGCATTAAATACGTCAGAGTGCAAAAGTCAGCAGTGAACCCGATTCTGTGGATAAACAGAGTTGTTGTAAGCCCCCACTTTTCACTAGCACTGGATAGCAAATATACAGAGATTGTAAAGAAAAAAAATATAAAAAACAGAAGAAAATGGTCTCAGATCCCAATCCATACCTCTCAACTGTCCCTGATTTTAAGGGATGTCCATGATTTTACCTCAGAAATTTCTTCTGTCCCTCCCAAATTAGGCATTTCTTTCACTGTAGAGCAGGGATTTAAATTACAAAATAATGCCAGCCATTGGTGTTACAGTCCAGTTCTCTTTAAGAAAATGCTATTCACACTAAGAAGCATGTTGTACACAGCTTCTTGAACTAATATTACTATATTTTCGGATGTGTCCCTTGATTTTGATTTTGATAATTTGTCCCTGATCATTTTATTTTAAGCCTTGTCCCTGATTCGTGATGAGGGAGGTTGAGAGGTATGAGCTGGACTGTCTGTAACTTGATACTATAGTCTTCCTGACTGCTTCAGTGCTTCAATAAGGGGAATTCCAGTATGCTTCAAGAAATGAGTTAACCTCTAGGCTGCTGATAGAACTAGAATGAATCTATTTGATTGAGCTGGACAGATGCTCAGTCTGAAGCCCTACATGGGTTAAACTGAGGGGCTACACAGAGCAGCAAATAGCAAAAATCAGAGGGGGAGCACACTATTTTGCAGTTGTGGATGGATACTTCCAAAAACCCAAAAAGGAAGTTCCATGGTAAGCCATTTTTAGAGCTAATGCAAGAGGGCTGCAGACTCCGTCTACCTGCAGCCCTAAAAATGGAGCCTTCTTGAGCCTCTGTGGGCCAGTCCCCTCAAACTGCCCCTCCACTAACACCACTGCCAATCTGGTGCTCATTGAAGAAAGGGAGAGTGAGGATGGTATACAAAACAATATGAGACACCCTCACAGACCCTATGATCAAAACTAAGGAAAAATGTCAGATCTTGTGACAACACCAGATATTAGATGTGGAATGTGGACTGGTCTAAATGCTGCAGATTGACACTTACCAGCTGCTCAGACAATCATAACCTACTGATTCAAAATAAAATTTTACATTGGTGGTAGTGTAAACACAGCGCCAACTAAAGTCCCTTGGTCTCCTCACTCAGGACGACTTTTGAAGATGCGGTGCCCCTGCAGCAGATCTCAATCACATTATGTGGGACTGTCACAAAATTCATAAATTCTGGTCTGATATACATGCAGAGTGGTCCCAAATTCTGGTCTTACCTGTTCCCTTCTCACCCACACTTTTCATCCTGGGTATAGCCAAAGGGACCTCCCCCTTAAATTTACCACTGATGAGAGGTATCAAAATGAGAAAGAATAAGGTTATGGGCCTTTCCTCTTTTAACAGATGTGACACCAAGGAAATGTTGTTGTTCCTGTAATTTTACTATCTCTTTTCATTGTAAAATATTACGGTTGATTTGGGAGGTATGTGGGAACTGGGATCACAGTTTCTTTCAAATCTGCTGTCCTAGGGGAGAATAAATTGGGTGTGGACCACAGCGTTTCTGTCCTTTAAAGACTTTCCCTTTCATGATAAGAGTCATTTTCATCAAAAAGACTTGCTTTGAATATAATCAGTGGCCAAGGCAAAGTAAGACACTTCTTGCTGGGCAGATAGCTATGATAACAATAGGACATACAGTAGCTGAATACACATAACCAGTTTGGACTGGTTCTGTGGTGAAGAAGATCCCTGCAGTTCAAAAGACATGTTCAGGATGTGATGTCAGAGAGGCAGAGAAAATGATGCAAGTGAGTGGGCTGTCCTACTAGGTATATTTCTCTCTTGTGTTTCTGTGAGTAATTCAGGTTTACATAGAATTTGAGAGAAGCCAAACAAATGCCATCCAAATCTGTTAAAACTCACAAGATCCCAGTTGGGGGTAAGCTACTTTACTTAGAATTTAGTGAAAACTAGACAGTATTATTCTATTTGACCTCTGTCTTGTTCAATTTTTTTATTTTTATTTTCTGTAGTGTATTGTATTCCTTATAGTCTTTAGTGTGTATAATCCTGTACCATATGTAAATATTGTTGCATATTAAATGTTATTTTTATATACATTGTGCTGTCTATGACTGAGTTTTTAAGGTATAGATAACATGGGGTGATTGGCAAATCTGTGATCCATTTCTGAAGAGACTAGTTACTTAGCAAAACTGTTCTCGGCTGTGACAAAAGAGATGGATGAGTTGTTCTTTTGGGAAATTTATTGTACTATGTGAGCAATGACTCTAGTGGGATTCTGACCTAAAGATACCCTGAGTGAGAGTCAAACTGGGTGGTGGTAGCATATCAAGGTGACCATCCAGGCTTCTAAAGGGTTGTGAAAACTGGTAGCAATGTGGACTGAGTTCTGAGACACAACCAGTCTGTGGCACCTCCCAACAAGGTACTGCTTGGAGTCTGCAATTTTGTGTGACATCACTAATAGACTCGTAGCTAGAAGAAGTAATTATTAATCATAGTACTGTTGCTTATAGTATAGTTCATACTAAGGAGTTGGGGAGCTGAGATGGCAAACATGCCTATGATTAGCTCCATCACTAGTAATATGTCAAGCTTCTTCTAGAGGGTACATTAGTGAGTCTTACAAACCCTCCCTACCTCCCCTTCTAGAACCATAGTACAAAATTATTCTACAGAATAAAAAAAACGTGTTTTATTGCTTGAGTATTTTCCAGTTTCAAACATTGCAGTTTTACCATTTTTATGTCTGGTTTTAATTCTTTATTGCATTTACATTTTGTAAGCACACTTTGCATAGGTCAGCTGGGGATCAACAACTCAAGGCTGAGATGATGCAGTTTTGTAATACTCACACATACACTCTTTAGAAGAAACATCATTATTATGGTGAGCAATTTTTTCCATTTCTGCTGTCCACATGCTCCATTCTGAAGCCAAACACCCAGTTCAAATCATCATGAGTGTGCAAATCTTTGGGTGGAGGAGTAAGCTGAATAGGAAATACCTACTAGATTCTGCTGACCAAGTCATTACAAAGACCACATCACAGCTGACTCTCGCACACAACATGCAATAATGTTTTAAAATCTACCCAAAAGAGTATGCATGGCAGCAAGAAGTGTTAAAAGCTATCACTTGACACCTAAAATAGTCTTGCCAATAGAAGATAGCAGGGTGTGAGTATAGTAGCGGTTATGTAGTGCTAGGTAATAAGACGAAACAGCTGAGTAGTAGCTATTATTATCACTAAAGCTGCAATAGATCATATTTTATGCCATGTAAGAGTTCCATGGTTTGTCTAAATACTTATATACGACTGACTTGAATTTGGGCAAGGCTGCCCACTGACTTTACATGATCTGGCCCTGTATTCCACCTTTTGTGCGCTGCTCATATCTCTCAGCTGTCCCTGATTTTGCATTACAAATTTTATCTGTCGCTTCTAAATGTGGTATTTTTTGCTTCTGAAGCGAAGAGATTTGAATCATAAAATCATACCAGACAACAGTATTACAAGCTAGTTCTCCATCAGAAAATACTAGTTATCTCTATATTGCTTATTGTAACAGCTTCATGAACTGATATTAACCTTTTTTTAAGATGTTTCCCTGATTTTGGTCATGTGTCCCTAATTGTTGAAGCAGGGGGTGAGAAGTATGGTGCTGCTGTGGAGCTCTGTAAATTTCAGTAAAGACACACAAGGATTGGGTGAGGGGAGGGGTTCCACTAGACAACAAGTGGTTAAATCTATTCAGATAAATACTAGCATGGGGGGGTCAGGGTGGTGGTGGGGTGTCCCTAGTGTAGGTTTATTTATTTATTTAAATTTTGGTAACCGGGTGAGCCCACTGAGACCAGAGGTCCCTTTTTCAGGGGCTACCTGGGATTAGTTACATAAAAACATACTTTCATACATTGGACAACATTCAGCGGTTGCAATTATTACGTACATTGGAATGATAGTAATTACAAATGACATTATCAGTTATATCTTTGACACAATACAGTGGGGTAGCATTAGACACAGTAGATACTATCATAAAAATGAGCATTGAGTACCATAGTCATGGGTAAGACCTATGTAGGAGGGGGAAATATGTGGGGGCTAACAATTGCAGCCACAGAGGCTGAGTTCCAGGAGGTAAACTTTGAGGCCCAGCTTGAAGCCTTGGAGAGACGGCTTGTTGACCAGGTTAGCTGGAAGGGTATTCCATAGGTGCGGGACGGAGTATTTAAAGGAACGCCTGCCAGAATTGGTGCTTACCCATGGGATGTCCAGGGGACAGCCAGCTGAGGACCTTGTGTCACGGCTATGTGCCCTAGGGTTGAGCAGGCCCGGCAAGTGAGGAGGGGGCCTGCGGTGGAGAATTTGTAGGTCAGGCAGATAGAGGAGTAGGCCAGTTTGTGCCATAAGGTGGGCCAATGGAGGTCTGCAAGGATCTCACAGTGATGCCTCCTAGGGGGGTCATTGTTTGCAAAGTGTGCCACTCAATGGTAGAGCACAGAGAGAGTATGAAATTCCCCTTCCCTAAGGGACTGGAGGAGGGGGGCCCTGTAGGGGAGGATGGGGAGTAGGGTGCAATTGGCGTTGGTTCACCGAGCCTCATCAGAGAGTAAGCATCCCAGGCGGTAGAGGAGTCCAATCCTCTGGTGGATGATCTTAGTTAAAGTGTCAATATGAGGTTTGTAGGACAGCTCCTGGTCAAGGAGGATTCCAAGGTAAGTGATCTTGCCAAGGACCTCGACTCTCCTCCCCTGGGCTGTTTGGAGTTTAAGCAGGTCAGATCTGACGGTCCCCAGATGCCTGGTTCTAAACAGGACTGCTTTAGTCTTTTCCTCATTCAGGATTAGGAGGTGGGTGGAGAACCAGTCTTCAAGTGCTGAGAGGCTAGCTTGCAGCTTGGCAGTGATAACACTAGGTTGAGGATCACTGCAGTAGACAACGGTGTCATCTGCATAGAGGATTAGTTTGCATGGCCCGCAACCCCTTTCAATGTCATTGACAATGTGGGAGAAAAGCAGGGGGCCCAAGATTGAGCCCTGGGGTACCCCAGAGACCACAGGTCAGATACTAGATTAGACACCTTTCCAGGCAACTTTTTGGCTTTGATTAAGCAAGTAGCTCTTAAACCAGGAGAGTGAGAGCCCATCTAGTCCAAAGAGGTGGAGTTTGGAGAGAAGAAGTTGATGGGAGACACGATCAAAGGCTTTGGACAGGTCAATAAACAGGGCTCCCATCAGGGAGCCATTGTCCATTGCCTCGAGGACGTCAGACGTGAGCCGAATAAGGGCCGTGTCCGTGCCATGGCCTTTCTTAAAGCCATGTTGGATGTCTCCTAGGAGACAGTGTGTCTCGAGGTAGTCTTGCAGTTGGTTATAGACTAGCCTCTCCTGCACCTTCCCTAGGGGACAGAGAATGGAGATGGTCCTGTCATTCCCCACTTTATCACGGGGCCCTTTTTTGTGCACTGGGACTTCGGTCACAACTTTCCACTTGCTAGGAACTGTTCCCTCAAGGAGAGACCGGTTGATGAACCAGGTGACGGGGAGGGTAATGGCTGAGGCAGCAGCCCTCAGCAGCGTTGGTTCGAGCAGGTCATGTCCCTGGGTGGGGTCTGGGTTAATTTTGAGTAGGTGTGGGAGAACCTCTGAGGGTTTAACAAGTTTCAGGTGAAACTGGGGCTGAGCAGGTTCCCTGTTGGGATTGTTGTACTGGGGAACCCCAGGCAGGACAGGGGGAGATAGGCCATCTATGTTAGAAAAAGTGGCATTGAACGCCTCTGCTATGGTGGAGGGGTCATTGGTCAAGGTATTCCCGACCAGTAGAGCTCCATCCTGGGCATTGGGGCACCCTTAAGTAGTAGGTTTATGTGGCCCCAGAATTTCTTGGGATCCCTTAGGTGACTAGTCTGGAGGTCACGCAAGTATGAGGACCTAGCTTGTTTGGTGGCTTTCTTACAGTGGTTCCTCAGTGCCCTGTATTTTTCCCAGTCAGCATTGAGGCCTGAGGATTTATATAGTCCCCATGCCCTATCCCTGAGCGCCATACTCTGTTTGAGGCCAGGGTTGAGCCATTTCTGGGACTTCCCCATAACTCTTAGTTTTTTCCGTGGAGCACTGGCATTTGCCATGGACATAAACGAATTAGTGAAGTAGTCAAGTGCTTCATCCAGGGTGGGGAGAGTGAGGATGGGCTCCCAGTCTACTGAATGAAGGTCAGAGCAGAAGTCAGTTGCTGTAAATCTGCTGAAGTTCCTGGCTACTATCACTCTGGCAGCCAATTTGGGAGGCTTACTCGTTTTTTTCAGAAAAAGAGACATGCAAGAACAAGGGGACACAATTTAAAGATGGGGGGGCAGTTCAGGGGCAATGTGAGGAAGTATTATTTCACAGAGAGGGTAGTGGATGCATGGAATAGCCTTCCTGAGGAGATTGTGAGGTCTAAAACTGTGGGAGAATTCAAGAATGCATGGGACAGACATAAGGCAATTCTTGTGGGGGGTAGGAAGAAATAGGCTGTTGGTTAACTAGGATCTGTGGCCTGTCCTGTAGGTAGGAAAATGGGCAGACTAGATGGGCCAAGCGGTCCTTATCTGCTGTCAAAGTCTATGTTTCTATGTTTTACTGGACCAGGTGCAGAAGATAGGCAAGTGGTCACTAAGTGAATCCGCCATGGTTCCAGCTGTCATAATATGGTGACCAGGGCCCAGTCAAGTAGTGAGTGGTTGCCGGACTTGGCATTGGGTTGTGATATATATTTACACACAGGGCATAAGAGATGCCAGCAGGGCAAATCTTCTATGCGATTCAAGGAGTAGAAGCTAGTGTCTTACTAATTAATGAAGCCATAATGTGATGCAAATTATCTCTTAGAGCAAAATATAGCAGGTTAGTACAAGAACTCTGACAGGTTAATAGCATCCTAACTGTTTTTAAGTAGAGACTCATACCTTTCTGTGACTGGCAGGGGTTTGTGCTTTGTGCCATGAGCATCTGTTAGTGCTTTAGTGCGTTAATTAAGAATGCAGTGGACTACATTCATACAAGTTGACACACTGTACTCTGAACCTGCTTGCACATTTAGAAAAATTTGCACACAAGATAGGCACTTTGCATGATGTAAATTTCAGTTTTCCAGTATGGGCCCTATTATGTTTTAAAGTTTAAAAATAGAAACATAGAATTTGATGGCAGATAAGGACCACTTGGCCCACCCAGTCTGCCCATTTCCCTACCTACTGGATAAGCTGCAGATCCTAGTTAACCAGCAGCCTACTTCTTCCTACCCCATCCCCTAGAATGGCCTTATGACTGTCCCATGCATGCTTGAATTCCACCACTGTTTTTGACTCCACAACCTCCTCTGGAAGGCCGTTCCATGCATCCACAACCCTCTCTGTGAAAAAATACTTCCTTAAATTACCTCTGAGCCACCCCCCCTCTATCTTCAAATTGTACCCCCTTGATCTTATCTGTGTCAATCTTCACCATTCATCACAGATGGGTTACCTGGCCGGAGGTCAGGACCCCGCAGGGAGCTTTTTTTTTTTAAAGTGGTGGCGGAGCCGACACAACTATTGCGCCCGAGGCTGACGACCGCGTGGCGCCGAGGGCTTGGCCGCTAGGCTGTGTCGACTCCACCTGCCTACCAGTTCTTCATCTCCTGCCGCCGAGGCCGCCGTCGGGAAGCTTCTGACAAGAAGTTTAGGCCTTCAGCCTTTCGAGATCGGCGTTTTCAGTCCGTCGGTTGCCTGCTGGTTCTGTGTTCTGCCTTCTCTCGACGTCGCCCGGTAAGATCTTTCCTTTTTATTTGAATTCTGCGATGTCAAGTCTGTTTTGGTGATTTTTTCCGTAGGTCATGTCTCGGTCGGAGGGCAAAAAGTCTTCGAAGAAGGGTCGGCCCCCCATGCGTCGGTGCCCGTGCGGCCGAAAGTTTTCCGTCACCGACCAGCACGACCGGTGTCTTGCATGTCTTGGCCCGCTTCATGACATGGACTTGTGCGACGCCTGCTTCTCCATGGACCGCCGGGTCCTTGAACAGCGCGCGTTGAAAGTGGGGCGAGCTCCACCGACTTTCGGGGGTAGGGTTTGCACTCGTCGGGCCAAGCCGCGCTCTCTCGGCCCTTCCTCCGGGTCCCTTCCCAGTTCTATACGGACCAAGGAGGAGGGAGCCTCGGCTACTTGTAGCCTGGCCATTGCCGAGGCTCCTCCCGCGGTGCAGGAGGCCCGTCCCGCTTCCTCCCGGGAGCGGGCGGAAGGCGCCGCCACGGCAATCGCCCCTTTGGGGGTGAAGGCTCCCCCGGTGTCGCTCCCGCGGCTCGGAAGGCCCAGGTCAGCTCCATCCTCGACGCTGTCAGTCGGTGCTGTTAGAGCTTTAGCACCGCTCCAGTGGTGCCGGGCCCTGTCGGTGCCGTCGTGGGCCAACTTGTCGCTTACGCTATGGGCTCAGTTGACGCCGTTCGCGGTGCCGACGCCATTCACGGCGCTGTGGGACCGGATCCAGTGTCCTCCTTTACCATGTCTCGCCTCGGCGCCATCCTCGGCGCCGAGGTTGAGCACGGCGCCATGCCTTCGTGGCTCGGCGCCGTGGGGCCTTCGACTCCATCTGTTGGTGCTGTCCTCGGTCCTGTCCATGCTCTCGGTGCCATTTGCGATGCCGAGGGGCCGGTTGGTGCCGTGTTCGGCGCCGGGTCTGCCTTAGGGGCTGTTGTCACCGCTGCTACGGTCCTCGGTGCTGCTCTCTGTGCCGTGGGGCCGGGCGGTGCCGGCGTCGACACCGAGGATGCTGTTGGGGCTGCTGTCGGCGCCGTCCCTGTCCCTGGTACCGCCCCCGGTACTGGTGGATTCGACAGCACTACGTCTGGCCCTGGCACTGGACCTTTGGCTCGAGCTGCCCTGGTGCCTCCTGCAGGTCCTGCTCGCAGGGTTGCGGAGAGCACGGTTGCTGACTTGGCCACAACACTGGCTGCCGGGCCCGGTGGCAAGGTTGGTTCTGCCCGCCCTCCTACGGTTTGGCTCAGAGCTTCGGACTCTACCTCTTCGGATTCGGAGTCAAGCTCCGAGTTGGATGAGCAGTCATACCCCTCGGGGTTGGCTGCAGACGAGGGCAGCACTGTGGTCTCATCGATGAGTCGGAGCCAGCCCCCTACTGAGGAGAGTCAGGTGGCCCCTGAGACTAGGGTCAGTGGTACTGACCAGCAGGCAGTGGTGCAAGCCACCATAGCTCTGCAACCTGGTCTTGGGGGTTTCATTGACCCCTCGGTGGTGGTACCCCTCCAGTGGTGTGTCTTGATCGCCCAACTTTGGGGCTCATTGAGAAGCCTACAGGAGGGAGGTACTGCTCCTGGGTCTCCCCTGGGGGCTGCCCAGAGATGCCAGCTACCTAGGCTGGCCCTCTCGAGGAGGAGGACCTCTCGGACTCTGAGGGTCGAGGGGTGTGGGGTTGGCGCGTTGGCCCTTTTCTGGGGTCCACTCGGGCCCTGGACGGAGCCGTAGTTCGGATTTCCACCCTTCCCCCTTGGGTTCCTTGAGGGAGTCCCATTCTTTTGAGGCAGGGGACTGTCCTTCTAGACCTTTATGGCCCCGGTCGCCTCACTGGGGGGATTCTTCTGGGTGCAGCCAAGGCAGTACCAACATGGTTGTACAGCTGTTGGCTGTGGGGTCTCCCGGGGCACCCTCCTCGGTTGCTCACGGTCCACTCCCTAGCCCTGGTGGAGGTCAGCCGACTTCTTTTCTTGGCTCTGCCCCTATCCCTCTGCCACATTCTCCTGCGCTCCCAGGCATTCTTGGTCCTAGCAGCCCTCTCACCTGGGAGCAGTTCAGAGTGGTGGCTGCCTGGTTCCCTGCTTATGTTAGGGCCATGGACAGCCAGGTTTTTCAACCTCCCCCCATGCAGCCACCCTCGGAACACATGGTGACCCCCAGTTCCTCATCCCCTCTTCTGGGGGAGAGGAACCTTCTGTCCACATCTCTCCGGCTGCTGATCTCTCGGAGTATCAGCGCTTCCTCGTGAGGATGTTGGAGGACTTGCACCTTTCTCCCTCTACTATCAGCAATCCTGAGCATGCGGCACATGCCTTTCTAGGCGATTTTGGCGAGGCCACCCTTCTGGTGCCGCCCTGGCCAGCTCCCTTTTGGGAGGCGTCCTTGCATTTCTGGCAGAGGCCCTTCTCTGGAGTTCCTACCCCAAGGGACCTCAGCCAGAGGAATTGCGCTCCCCCAGAGTCTCCAGGTTCCATATCTCATCCGCAGTCTGGCTTGACGCATCTGGACACTCCTGATGGGCTTTGCGCCCTCCACCGTGACTGGCTCCCAGATCAAGACTCCTCAGATTTAGATTTTTGGGGGAGGAGGACCTTCTACTCAGCACAGTTGCTCCTTTCTACTTCTGCTCATCAGGCCCACTATGCAGCCTACAACAGGTTCTTGTGATCCAGGCTAGGTCAGATCCTAGCCTCGTTGCCTGACTCGGAGCAAACCAGACAAGCCATCGCGCTCTCTGCACGTGGCCTGGAGCTAGCAAGGCACCAAGCGAGGGCATCTTATGATGCCAACGAGGTAGCTACCAGGGTCATAGGGACAGTGATCTGCACTAGGAGATCGGCATGGCTACGTCTTTCCCGGTTGTCACCCTTGGCCCGTGGGGTGATTAGCTCCACCCACCAGGGAACCTACCTTTTCTCCCATAGAGTGAGACGGCGCTTGTCGGGGCAGCTTCCTTCCCCCTCCTGGGGAACCCCGTCTCTCTCTCCCCACTCTCGGGCCTCTCCAGGCCCTGAAGGTTCCCCCCCTTAGTGTGTCACCCACTGAGGGCTAAGGGACCCTGTCCCTTAGGGTGTAACGAAACAACCCCCTTCGGGGGGGCTTGGTACTCACCCATCTGTGATGAATGGTGAAGATTGACACAGATAAGATATGAAAATTACATACCTACCATAATTCTGATCTTTCTTTGTATCTTCACCATTCATCACAACCCCACCCACCATCCCCCTGGGGCCTCAGTCTCTGGGTCCTCCTCCCTCTCTGTGGCTCCCCCTCTCCTCTTTAGGAGCGGGGTAAAGTAGGGACACACGGGGGTATTCTCCTATGAAGGGTAAACAGCTTGAGCGGCACTCCTTCTCTACTACTTGTCTCCACCTCGATGTGGTGGGAGTTGGTGGTTGCCCTCCTCCTGTTCTCCTTCTGTTTTCCATCCAACTATTTCAAAAAAAAAAAAAAGAGAACCCCTTTTTTCACCAAACATGTTTCCTGAGAGAGTACTAAATCCCTGTACCCTGTCCTTCCTCCAGAATAGCCGACTCTGCTTCTGGGGTATTTGCCAGTTATTCTGTGCCTTGAATTCTGGCAGAGAGCTTTGTTACTCCTTGCAGTTCCTATACAATCTGGTGATGGACAAGGGTCTCAGATACCTTGATACCTCTCCCTCTCTCCTAAATTCTCTCCCCTTCCTACCTTCCCTTCTTCCGCTTCCAGAGAGTGGGGCCCCCACCCAATCCACTTAGTCTAATCTCTTCTTTGCTGTCCTCTCAGTCATTATTTCTCCTTTTAGTTCAGTTATCCTTTCCTTTTTCTGTCCCTTGAACTCTCTTGTCCCACCCTCCATCCCTTCCTCTTACCTCTCCAGCGACTCAGAACTGGTAGGCGGTGGTCGGCACAGCCTAACGACCAACCCTCAGCGCCACAGTGCGTCGTCCGCCGACGGGTGCGATGCGGTCGCCTACCCCTTTTAAAAAAAAAAACTCCTCAAGGGGTCCTGACCTCCGCCAGGTAACCCATCTGTGATGAATGGTGAAGATACACAGAAAGATCAGAATTACGGTAGGTACGTAATTTTCATTTCTTGCACACCTCTTTTTTTGAAAGATGCTACCCTCTTTGACTTTGTTGATTCCCTTGAGGTACTTGAAAGTTTCTATCATGTCCCCCCTCTCCCTCCTTTCCTCGAGGCTATACATATTAAGCTCCTTTAGTCTCTCTTCATATGTCTTCCGGTGCAGACCCTGCACCATTTTAGTTGCCCTCCTCTGGACAGCTTCCATCCTGTTTGCCTGCAGTCTGGAGAATCTCGTTAAGTTCTAACTTATCAGACTGCTGGCTACTAGCTACTTCTCTCAGAGGAAGTATAAACTTTCTTCAGTCATGGAAAATTAGGCATTCTTGCATCCGTTAGGTGAAAGAATGTGCACTTATGTACCCCCCCCCATACAGTCTTGCTTTCAGCCACATGAAAGCAATCACATGCACTGTATGTATACTAGTGATGTCAGGGTTCATACACCATGTAAGAATGGTATACTGTGTAATTTCTGAAGTGTCTGAACTATTAAATCAGTTATGTGGTAGCAAGAGCTATATGTACAACATAGACTGGTAATCAGCAACATAATGCAGTACAGATCTCTGGCAGTTCCTTTTCTAGGGTCAATTATCACCAAAATAATGCAGTATGTTACATGTCACTGTTGCCTTTCAATAAAAAATTCTGTAATAAGGTTTTGACATTGTACATAGGGTAGTTACACAGCAAATCAAATACATATCCTTGTCTATTCTGTCATTTAAGGAACTACTGTATTATTAAGCTTTCTCCCTTAATGTTAGAACTAACCAGAAATCTCCATGACCTATATCCTGAACTCTCCTGCAGGGTGGCTTAATTAGTCTCATGCCAATGGGTAGAGAGCAGTCAGAAATGATTAATGACAGGAGTGAGAACGTGCAAGACCTAATAAGCCTCAGTGACATCCTCAGAGGCTTACATTTTTGAATTATGTACAGTGCAGCTTAAGTCTATCAGAGTATCATGCCTTTATTTGTTGTCATGAGTTAAATCACACAGCAATTTATTTCTTGGAGATGTCACCCTTACATACACAAAGGACAGCATTTGCCATCATAGAATGCATGCTGATCAAAGCAAGACACCTCTGGAAGGGAGTTAAAACTAAAAACAAAGATCATTTTTTTATTTTAAATTTCAAAATGATTTACCAGTATCCTTCAATTAATAAGTGGTAGCATTAGCACACAAGATTCAAATCTTATCACATTCCAATGCAATTTTGTTTCAGGGCACCTCTTTCCTTAGTAATAAACATAATCTGCATGAAAACAGTGTTTTGTCCCTCACACTGTATTTATTTATTTATGTATGTATTTATATATGTACTGTATGTATATATGTATGCATGCATGTATGTATTTCAGTATGGATGTGTGTACATACGTACGTACGTATGTATGTATGTATTTTAAGATTGGTAGCTGGGAAAGGAACACTGAGCCAAGGCTCGTTTCCACACTTCACCGGTCCCTGTTGCTTTTCCTGTGCTGAAATTATTATCCTCCATTTGTGACTTCCAGATCACATCCATGGCAATAAATTGTGATGTCATAAGCACTGTGTGATGACTTCATGGCAGGGAGAAGCTGTGTGAACAGATGAAGTCTGAAGAGAAAATATCCTGTTTTAAACAAAATCTATTTAGTAACAAAACAAAAATAGAAGGTCCTGAAATTTTTGGGAGAGTTTTGCATAGCAGGGTTTGGCTAATGTCAGCTGTGACTTTTTTTTGGCTGAAAACCAGAAAATTGCTTTAAACATGAGCTGCACCATGTGTGGAACATTGAAAACCAGGTTTAGACATATTTTAGCTTACATTTAATATATTTTCTGTATTTTTGTCTTTCATTACTAAGGACATTTGCATAAAAAACTGAATTGTTTTCCCCCAGCAAGTGGTTAGAGCATGGGCTTGGGACCCAGGTTCAAATATCACCAGGGCCACCTACTTACACTATGGCCTTGAGTAAGTCACTTAACCTCCCAGTGCTTCTGTCCACCCAGTTGTAAAATTTGAAAGAACACTGATTTTCTTTTTTTACCAGAAAATCTGGTAAAATTCCAGAATTTGGCCTTTCTATATACCAGTAAAAACAGCATTTTATGGAATTTGCCTTTTTTTACCAGATCAGTGACTCTTCAGAAATGGTATTTTTCTATATTTTTTTCCTGTACTATTTTCATTTTCCATTATTCAATTCGATGTACACCTAGCCTTCTTTTATTCTGAATATTTACACGCATACCAAAAGGGTACAAAGATAGAACACTGGTAAAAACTGATTTTTGGAATTGCAGACACTAGTGACAATACCATTTTTTTTTTCATCTGCAAAACGGAATTATTTGTTTATCAATCACGGTAAACTGATGCCTCTACAAATTTGGTAGAAGCAGATGCTGTACCGAAAACAAGATGTTGCATCTAAGATGGGCTATTCAGGGCAAATAAGTTATATAGGAACATAGGCAATATTAACGGGAGAAAAGAACAAGGGTCCACCTTGTTTGTATCCTGCCATTCAGGAAGCTACAGCTCCCATAAATATGGAAAAAATTGCAAACCTAAGATAACTCTGACCATGTCATTTAATTAAATGTTGTACCCAGTAATTATATCCTTCTTGAGGAACTGAACCAAACTGAGTTTAAAAGATTTGCAACTCCCCCACCCCCAACCTTGGGGCTTACCGCAAGGCTACCCACCTGGAAGCACACTGCCGCCACTACTCCCGTTATGCTGCACAAACTTTCCTATTGCTCCTAGTCTCCTACCAAGTTGCTGCAGAAGGGTACCAGACAACATCCAGAGCTGTCCCCTTTTCCTTTCATCACACTCGCCTTGCTTTTCACTGCTGTGGCAGAGGTAGCTCTCACAACCATGCCCACTGATACAACCAAGACTGGAAAGGGATGCAGACATGACTAACGGCTGCATCAAGGGCAGAAAAAAACAAAAATAAAATGAACTTGGTTTCCTGCCATGAAAATAGCAGGGAGAACAATGACAAAACTGTCCTATGGTATATTGATAGCGCAGCGCTTAGAAGACACTTGAGACACTTCCACTGCTGCTTGGCCTCTGACAGACAGCAGAGGGGTTGACAGATTGGGTAGCAATGTTGGACCATAAGTGCCCAGGTGCACACCAGTGTGACAGAAGTGAAATAATTTTCACAGCACCATTAAAAATAAATAAATACACAGCCATCATGTTTGCCTCAGAACCACAAGGACTGTGTGGAGGGCCAAAGCTTAGAGCTACAGACATCAAATCACATGAATACCCTGCAGAGACTGGGGTGGTGGGTGGTGGAATGCTTTGTGGGATATGGCCAATGGTACTTGGTGGTGCCAAGGTCTGAATGACAGTACATCCATAAATACACACACTCACACACAAATACTTGTGTATACACACACACATACACACACACAAAACATGTACTGGACATTACAGCTTGCAGAGGCAGTGCTTTGCCCAGAGGGGCTTCATCTATGTTGCAATACACAGTGGTGTCTCATGCTGCTGGAGGGCTTTCTTGATATTGCCACAGGCAGGTACAGGTTAGTGCCACAGAGGGCCATGTGTGTGTGTATATATATATATATATATATATATATTGCAAAAAACTGTGTTAATGCATTAGTTAGGGTTAAAGTGACAAAAGTAGGGAAATGTGGCATTAGGGTTTCCAACCCTATCACACCACCCTCACCCTGCACAGACCTAGAGGCATGGGAGGGGGCATTGGGGTCATCAGCGCTAATGCTCATCCAATTCCATTAGAAAATAAGCTGGGTGGGTACAGTATAGGAGACTAGGGTTGAGTCTTAGGGCTGATGACTCCAGTACCGCCCCGATGCCTCATGGTCTGTGCAGGGTGGAGGCTGGGTGTTAGGGTTGGAAATCCTAATGCCACATTTCCCTACTTTTGTCATGTTAACCCTAACTGATGCAATAACACAGTTTTTTTTAGCAATTTATTTCTTTTCTTTTTGAAATAGTATAATTATATCCTAATTTGCTTGTGGGAGCACAGGGCCTCCGATTCCTCCATAGATGCATATATGTCCATAGCTGTGGAGGGCCCTGTGCTTCCATGTATAGGACAAGAGTGATGAAATTGTCAGCATAGCCATATTATTACCCCACCTGATGTACCCAGTACAGAAAATATTCAGATCCCCACCAAAACATAATTCTGCGCAACTGCAATGCCATTCCGCGCCACAGGTGTGAAAATACATTTTGGACAGGATTTGAAAAAAGACAGCTATGACATACATTTGGTGGAGTAATAACAAGTGTATGTTGAACATTTGGTGTCAAAATATTTTAAATTTACAAAGTTACAAGCGTGCACAGCAAAATTGCAATGAATGGTTATAACTGAACCATTTTTTGACATTTTGACCCCAATTTTTCAACATGGCCTTTTGGGGACACCAGCTCATGAACAATATGACTGTCATTACATAAATCCTACCAAAAAGGGGAATTCTCCAAGTGACTGCAAAATCACCTTTCGGGCAGGAGATGCGAAATGACAGTTATATTGCTGTAAGGTGGGGTTCCCAAAAGGCCATGTTGAAAATTTGAGGTCAGAATCTCCAAAAACAACTGAGTTATGCATAAAAGTTGAAACCCTCATTGAAATACACTGAATCACATTTACCTTAGTTTCTCATGTTGCAGTCGCCGGTTCCAGCAGCAAGACGTCTTCAATTGAGAGAGAGGATCTCAAACCTGGGACCTCTTCAGGTGAATGAGGGTGTGTGAGGATGTAAAGGGGAGGTGGGTGCATAGTGGGAGGTTGGGTGGAAGTTGTGAGTGTGATCGGCGATGGACTCTTTTTTGCAGGGTAAAATGATAAACAAAGACATAGAGGGAGAGTTGTCTTATTTTCAGCAAAAACAGGCATGGGAGGGTAAGGAGGAATGCCAGTAATCACCAGTGTAAGTGAGAAAATAGGCATCAGACGGCGGGGGGGTACCACTAGACACCAGGGATATTAAAAATAACTATGGGGACAGCAATTGGAGGCTGGGGGGTACAATTAGACACTAGGGAAATTATTTGTATTACAGGGACAGCGGTAGGAGGGTGGGTGGTGCCACTAGACGCCAGAAAAATGTAGGGGCAGAGGTATTGGAGGGTGGGGGCCACTAGACACCAGGGAAAAACCTTAGAGTACTGGGGAGGGCAATGGAAGGGACAAGCAAGGATTCTCGAGTGACGAAAAAGGATGCTTTTTCGTGTCTCATGATACGAACAAGGATTCTTACATGGTCACGAAAAAGGATTCATTATATTAAAAAAAAAAAACATTTCAAGAGCATATTTTTAACTTTGAAGTGCAGATTGTACCTAACGGGGTCCAAAAACATTTCAAGAGCATATTTTTAACTTTGAAGTGCAGATTGTACCTAACGGGGTCTCAATCAGCCAACTAGATGTAGTGGTGTCATTCCAAGATGTCATTTTTGTGGCTTTAAAATTTTTTTTTTAGAAAAAACAGAAGACAAGATGGCGGCTCGCAAAAAAGGATTTTTTTCTTACAAAAAAGGATTTTATTCTCGTGAGAAAGGAACGTGTCTTGTGAGACAGAATCCTTTTTCACAAGATCAAATCCTTTATCAAACATTCTCCCTCTATCCTGAAAAGTGATCTTCCCATTGAAAACAATGGTAAATGAAAAATTGAATAATTTTACAACAGATTAATATTTTTTTCACAAAACAAATGCATGCCTGTTCTGTAACCTAAGCTGTTTCTACCACACCAAAATTCACACCATCTGGACACAAGGCGATGAGGAAAAAACTGAAAAAAGTGACGACTTTATTACTTTTTGCACTGTCCTGATCTCAGAATCCACACATCCAACCGGAACAAAACTTGCCACTTCAAGTGATCTATCCCACAGGACAGCATGTGCCAGATGTTGTGCAAATCCAGTGATCAGTTGCACAGTTATTAAAGTGCAAAATTTGAGGCTTAACATTAAACATGCTACTCAACCCTAACTATAGTGGCGCTATTGTGCCACTGTAATATACAGTATCGATATCTATATCAGTAAGAACACTGTAAATTGAATAGCTTCCTGGCTAAATATGCAAAGACAGAGGGTGGGTGTGAAAGGGAGCCTATTCAAAATGGGGTACAGTGACAAGTGAAGTTCCTCAGGGTTCAGTGTTGGGGTCTACATTGTTTAAAGGAGTAGTACAATCAGAATTTGCAAAAACATATTTTGTGCAGGTGTTTTGATCTGTGTATATAGTCCTAATGTGTCTTTCCCTTTGTCTGCTATTAGGAGTTTTTTTTCTAAATTAGCTTGCTAGTTTTACTGTAGTTTTATGGCCCCTAGTGAATCTCCATCGTGGCATGGTTTATTGCTCTTCTTGTTCCTATAATGCCTCCTGTCCCATGTGACAGTGATGTATCCAAGACCATGGATTCAGCAAGCACTGGTTTATAGTCAGTTTATAACAGCAGAACTGTGATATTAAGTAACTTTCCTTATCCAGTGAGCACTAATGGCTACATTTACAGTTCAGCAAATACTTGAGTGTTAACAGAGTGAGTTATTCTGTAAGAAAACAGCTAGACTCTTCACTAATTATAGCACTGATGATCCGGGTTATGTGTGTGCTTTTCATTGCTATATGTAGTCTGATGAAATGAAAAGTTTTAAAAGCAAAACATTTGCTCCTGCTGGCTAGACCTGACACACACACATATAGAAAACAAAAATACTGAATTAGAGCTATTTAGTGGAGGCCAGAACATCAGGCTCCTACTTCTAGACCTTGCTGAATCAGTGGTCTCAGACACATCACTGTCACATGGGACAAAAAGCATTGTCGGAAAAAGAAGAGCAATAAAGCTTGTTAAGATGGAGAGCCCCAGGGGTCATAAAACTACCATATAACTAGCAGACTAATTTAGAAAAATCTCTTAATAGCAAACAAAGGGAAGGACACACTAGGACTACTCACACAAATCAAAATACTCTGTGTAAGGGGTGTCTCTGCGTGTGTGTGTGTACCTGGCGCCCCCTCACACACCAACCTGTCTTGAGGTCAGCCTGGGTTCTTTCTGGTGCAGTACACAAAGGAGATACCAGGAACAGGTTTTGGTGCCTCCACCTGGGGCAGGGGTACTTAAAGGCTACACAATGTGGCCCTTACCTCCTCCCAGAAACAAATATTAGTTTCTCTCCCACACACAGTTAAAGTTTACCCACACGGAATAAAGTCACACAAAGCAATAACCATGAGCAGGAATTATAATGTGAATTAACCTCAGATTTATTATTGGGCACAGAAAAAAGGGAAATAAAATGGCATAAACCAGAGAAATCAGTGGACATACTTTGACAAACTTTGCTTCAGTTGTCCCACAAACAAAATCTCCGTACCACTCCAGGGTGCACCAACCTCCCTCCCCCCACCAACAACCATAGTAATTGTCACTGCCTGTTGCGGTGGGTACCTTACAGGGTTGCTGGTGGACAACCAGTTGATGCAAGGTTGAAACACTTTGTGATACAGTGGGAACAACAGTTTGCAGTTGCACTAGAAGAGCTTTGAAAGGGACCCCCAAATGGTTTTAAAAATAGGGTAAACCTGATTTTAATAATCTTCTGCTTGGGCTTTTCCTGCAGATTAGCAGAGTCCTGCCCAGGAAGGACTTCACCCCTCTTTAAAACTATCTGACTAAATTCCCGGCCCGGTGGCACTGAGGGTTGAGGCGCTGGATGCCACACCTCGCTCCATGCCAGTGACCTGGGTTCGGGAATGAGCCCAGGTCATTAGGGGTTGGCAGTGAAGGACTGGGACCAAGTGTCTGATGGCTTCTCTCCCAGTCCTGGAGAAAGGGTGGGTTCTGCACCACGCTCTGGTGGTCCCTGGGGATGCCCGGTGGTACTGCCGATGCATGGGTGTCCAGAGGGGGGAGCATGGCGGATGTCTGCACATTGGTGCTCAGACATCATTGCATGTCCATGCTCCCATTGGGAGAAAACAGGAAAAAGGCTGGGTGGAACCGAGCAGCTTGATGGCCATGCCCTGCCATGCGTGGAGGACTGTCGTGGAATCGCGCTGGGGGCGGGGTCGGCACTGGTCTGGCTGGCAGGGATGGGGGAGCCCTCCAGTGGGTCAGTCACAGCCATGCCAGACTACACCATCATGCAAGTGAGCCCGCTGCTCTCCCCATCGGCAGGGCTGGTGGTTGGATGCCCCTGCCGGTAGGTGCGATGCAGGTGCATAAAGAAAGATGTGATAAAAAAAAAAAAACTATCTAACTAAACTAACTAAACTGCAACAGAACTCCTCAGGGCTGCAAGCCAGAGGTACTTACAGTTTCTGTAGGTCTCATGGAATGCTGAGGAACGATATGGATTGGCGGCGCCACTCTGAATACAGCAGACAATCTCTCCAAGAGCAGAAGATGCTTGCTGGAACTTTGAAACAAACGCTGTCTCCCCTCACACTTAAAGATTATTTGTCATTTTTACCCCTGGGACCTTTCGTTGTCTTTGCTCCTCGGGTCTTTCGTCATCTTCGCCCATTGGGCCTGTCATCATCTTCTCCCACTGAGACAGTACTCCGGACCCCTCCAAAGGAGAGATCAGACACCCCCACCCTGGTGGTAGGTAGAGGATAGCCACTGTCTCTGAGGTGCAGTGTCTCACAAGAGGACCACCCAGGCTTGTGGTCACCCAAGACATCTTGCAGAGCACACAGGCTCTGCTGGAACTGAAGTTCAGATTGGCTTCTCTACAGTCTCAGATCAGCACAATTAAGTTGCTTCCTGGCTGGGAAAAACACAGTACAGCAGTCCAGGTCAATTTAGAGGCTGTCAAAACAGAACAGCAGTTCAAATCACTTCCCTACTGGGAAAAACAGGTTAGCAGCTTTAATAACTTCCTTGCTTGGAAAACAGGCGAGCAGTTACTCTGCCTGAAACATGGGGTATTGGAAGGGCCTTACTGCATACTGGATGGCCTCTGGCTCATGCAGCCCCCAACACAGTCTCCACTTCTCAGATCTCAGCCCAACTCCTCCCAGATCTCAGGCCATAGCCCATTATATAGACACCCCTGCTCCCAACCCTAGTAGTCAGAATTTTCCTGGGCTAGCAGAGGATGCCTTTTTACCACTTCACAGCAGATCCAGTGGCAGGGAGATTACTGGGGGACACCATATTTATTTACATTTGACTACCTAGCTTTTGCAGCCTATAACATTTGTTATAAGCCCTTTCAGGGGCTAGTAACTATGTGCCCTGGTCCTGCCTACTGTCATGGGGCCAGAGAAATCCCCATTTTGTTTTAGAGCCCCATTTTACTGTCAAAGCTCTGGAAAGGAAAGGCACCCTTTCTGTGCCTGTATATGGCTGTGGGTGCACATGCACACCTACCTATTTTTGTGTCCTGATCCTGCTGCCCATTTGGAGACCAGAAGCTCCTAATGATACACCCAGCAGTACTTTACACTTAGCTCACTGCTCCACTGCCTGCACAGGAGCCAGGAAGTTCCGTTTAATTATGGCTGCATGGCCAAACTGTTTGAAGGAGCTGCAGCTCCTTTAAGACTGGCTGTGCATGCACGGGACATTCGCATTCACGGCTACAATTGTTTATCGCCTGGTCCAGCCATGACCCATCCCAAACTGTGCAGAACATTCCCCCGGCATCCCTATTTGTAAACACTCTACAGGACCTTGGCCCCGATTTCCCGATGGGGCCAAGGAACAGGAAGATTTGGCAGCAGTGGCCATAGAGGATGGGGAGGGAGCTCTGGCCCAAATCCCACAAGGGGGTTCTGGAAAATGGCCTCCAGTCCTGATCCAACAGTTCATGGGACCAGAGTCAGAAGACAAGGACATCGGGGCAATGGGAAACCATAGCCCAATACAGGTAAGCCCCACAAGGAAGGGTGGTCTTACATACCCCCCTCCGCAGAATCTTTGTGTCCTCGACAAGACACTGTCTTAATGTTCATACAGTCTAAGAGTCCAAAGTGGCAGTGCAAAACACCACACTTCTTATAACAATTATAACTAAACCATAAATTCCTATATGTCAAGACAATTCAAAACATATTGTTACTGTACATTTTAGCATCCTATCAATTATGCATGCACTCTAACACAAGTAAACAAATATAGCAGTACAGTTACCATCAGTTTTGTCCCAGGTAGCCATATTAGCCATACATTTACCAACCCCAATATGTAATTCAGTACGATGGCATGTAAAAATGAGCATGGAACAAACAATGGGCACCATGTACTTATGCACCACTTGGACAGGGATTTCAGAGGAGGCACTGGGGAGATCACAAGTCAATTTCATGGGTGGTTTATCTGCTCTACTAAATTTTTGGGGGACTACTGCCTCTTCCATAGGAGTAGGGCATACACGACCCTCTTCTGGCACTGTGTCCATCACAGGGGCTTGATCAGTAATAGCAGGTTTCTGGTCAGTCTTTGTGGCAAAGTCCTCCACAAATACTTCTACATCCATATCTGCAAAAGGTACTTCTGGCACTTCAGCTGGGATTACACTTGACACCAATGGGTCTGTGTTAGGGTTCAAGCAGTACATGGGGTCAATCTCTTTATGACCTACGTACGGCCAGTCCATAGGAGTCACTGTTGCACTGGGTACATCTGTAGGAGGTTGACATCAATACATTACATTGTCCTTCTCACTGTTGGAACTGACAGCTAGGGCAGGCTGCGGAACTGGGTCATTGCACAGTGCAGGGTTAGGAAAGATAGCTGCCATCTTTTCTTTGGATTGGTTGCCATTTCGGGTTCTGGAAGGCCTCAGCCCAGGCTCTGTTATGGTCTCTGAAAGGAGCTCGAGCAGTCCAATGGGCAGAAGGCTCCTACTTCTAGACCTTGCTGAATCAGTGGTCTCAGACACATCACTGTCACATGGGACAAAAAGCATTGTCGGAAAAAGAAGAGCAATAAAGCTTGCTAAGATGGAGAGCCCCAGGGGTCATAAAACTACCATATAACTAGCAGACTTTATTTATTTATTTATTTCAATCTAGGATTACAATACCTTTGAGCCGAGGCTCTTTTACAAAGGTTCCACGTCAGCGTGTGCAACAATCATCATTTTTAGTTACAAACATATAGTCATTGACTTACGGACACGTAATAACCAGTACAAAGACATGAGTTATGAGCAAGACAAGGGAAGGAGGGGTGGGTGGTGGGGAAGTGAGGGTAGGAGATCGAGGGGGAAGGAGTGCAGGGTAGGGAAGTATGGGAGGGGCTTGGGGGCAGGAGTGAGATACGGGGAGGTAGGCGAGGTGGGAGACAGTGCAGCCAGGGGGCCTTGTCGAGGGAATATGACAGGTAAGGTGCTAGGGGTGCAAAGACTGATTGTAAGTGCTAGGTGCTGGGGCATTTGTAGACTAATTTAGAAAAATCTCTTAATAGCAAACCAAGGGAAGGACACACCAGGACTACTCACACAAATCAAAATACTCTGTGTAAGGGGTGTCTGTGTGTGTGTGTGTACCTGGCGCCCCCTCACACACCAACCTGTCTTGAGGTCAGCCTGTGTTGTTTCTGGTGCAGTACACAAAGGGGATACCAGGAACAGGTTTTGGTGCCTCCACCTGGGGCAGGGGTACTTAAAGGCTACACAATGTGGCCCTTACCTCCTCCCAGAAACAAATATTAGTTTCTCTCCCACACACAGTTAAAGTTTACCCACACAGAATAAAGTCACACAAAGCAATAACCATGAGCAGGAATTATAATGTGAATTAACCTCAGATTTATTATTGGGCACAGGAAAAGGGGAAATAAAATGGCATAAACCAGAGAAGTCAGTGGACATACTTTGACAAACTTTGCTTCAGTTGTCCCACAAACAAAATCTCCGTACCACTCCAGGGTGCACCAACCTCCCTCACCCACCAACAACCATAGTAATTGTCACTGCCTGTTGCGGTGGGTACATTACTGGGTTGCTGGTGGACAACCAGTTGATGTAAGGTTGAAACACTTTGTGATACAGTGGGAACAACAGTTTGCAGTTGAACTAGAAGAGCTTTGAAAGGGACACCAAATGGTTTCAAAAATAGGGTAAACCTGATTTTAATAATCTTCTGCCTGGGCTTTTCCTGCAGATTAGCAGAGTCCTGCCCAGGACTTCACCCCTCTTTAAAACTATCTGACTAAATTCCTGGCCCAGTGGCACTGAGGGTTGAGGCGCTGGATGCCACACTTCGCTCCACACCAGTGACCTGGGTTCAGGAATGAGCCCGGGTCATCAGGGGTCGGCAGGGGACCAAGTGTCCGATGACTGCTCTCCCAGTCCTGGTGAAAGGGTGGGTTCTACACCATGCTCTGGTTGTCCCTGGGGATGCCCGGTGGTACTGCCGATGCATGGGTGTCCAGAGAGGGGAGCATGGCGGATGTCTGCACGTTGGTGCTCGGACATCGTTGCATGTCCATGCTCCCATTGGGAGAAAACAGGAAAAAGGCTGGGGGCAACTGAGCAGCTTGATGGCCATGCCCTGCCATGCGTGGAGGACTATCGGGGAATCGCGCTGGGGGGGGGGGAGGTTCGGCACTGGTCTGGCTCGCAAGGATGGGGGAGCCCTCCAGTGAGTCAGTCACAGCCATGCCAGACCGCCCCATCATGCAAGTGAGCCTGCTGCTCTCCCCGCGGGCAGGGCCGGCAGCTGGATGCCCCTGCCAGTAGGCACGCAGCAGGCGCATAAAGAAAGATGTGATAAAAAAAAAAACTATCTAACTAAACTAACTAAATTGCAACAGAACTCCTCGGGGCTGCAAACCAGAGGTAGTTACAGTTTCTGTAGGTCTCAGGGAATGCTGAGGAATGATATGGATTGGCGGTGCCACTCTGAATACAGCAGGCAATCTCTCTGAGAGCAGAAGATGCTTGCTGGAACTTTGAAACAAGCGCTGTCTCCCCTCACACTTGAAGGTTATTTGTCATTTTAACCCCTGGGACCTTTCGTTGTCTTTGCTCCTCGGGCCTTTCATCATCTTCTCCCACTGAGACAGTACTCCAGACCCCTCCAAAGGAGAGATCAGATACCCCCACCCTGGTGGTAGGTAGAGGATAGCCACTGCGGTGTGGTGTCTCACAAGAGGACCACCCAGGCATGTGGTCACCCAAGACATCTTGCAGGGCACACAGGCTCCGCTGGAACTGAAGTTCAGATTGGCTTCTCTACAGTCTCAGATCAACACAATTAAGTTGCTTCCTGGCTGGGAAAAACACAGTACAGCAGTCCAGGTCAGTTTAGAGGCTGTCAAAACAGAACAGCAGTTCAAATCACTTCCCTACTGGGAAAAACAGGTTAGCAGCTTTAATAACTTCCTTGCTTGGAAAACCGGCGAGCAGTTACTCTGCCTGAAACATGGGGTATTGGAAGGGCCTTACTGCACACTGGATGACCTCTGGCTCATGCAGCCCCCCAACACAGTCTCCACCTCTCAGATCTCAGCCCGACTCCTCCCAGATCTCAGGCCACAGCCCATTATATAGCCACCCCAGCTCCCAACCCTATTAGTCATCATTTTCCTGGACTAGCAGAGGGTGCCTTTTTACCACTTCACAGCAGCTCCAGTGGCAGGGAGATTACTGGGGGCCACCATGTTTATTTACATTTGGCTACCTAGCTTTTGCAGCCTATAACTTTTGTTATAAGCCCTTTCAGGGGCTAGTAACTATGTGCACTGACCCTGCCTACTGTGATGGAGCCAGAGAAACCCCCATTTTGTTTTAGAGCCCCATTTTACTGTCAAAGCTCTGGAAAAGAAAGGAAAGGCACCCTTTCTGTGCCTTTATATGGCTGTGTGTGCACATGCACACCTACCTATTTTTGTCTCCTGGTCCTGCTGCCCATTTGGAGACCAGAAGCTCCTAATGATACACCCAGCAGTGCTTTACACTTAGTTCCCAGCTCTGCTGCCTGCTCAGGAGACAGGAAGTTCTGTTTAATTATGGCTGCATGGCCAAACTGTTTGAGGGAGCTGCAGCTCCTTTAAGACTGGCAATGGGCACCATGTACTTATGCACCACTTGGACAGGGATTTCAGAGGAGGCACTGGGGAGATCACAAGTCAATTTCATGGGTGGTTTGTCTGCTCTACTAAACTTTTGGAGGACTACTGCTTCTTTCATAGGAGTAGGGCATACACGACCCTCTTCTGGCACTGTGTCCATCACAGGGGCTTGATCAGGAATAGCAGGTTTATGATCAGTCTTTGTGGCAAAGTCCTCCACCAATACTTCTACTGTACATCCATATCTGCAAAAGGTACTTCTTGCACTTCGGCTGGGATTACACTTGACACCAATCAGTCTGTGTTAGGGTTCAAGCAGTACATGGGGTCAGTCTCTTTATGACCTACGTGTGGCCAGTCCATAGGGGTCACTGTTGCACTGGGTACATCTGCGAGAGGTTGACATCAGTACATTACATTGTCCTCCTCACTGTTGGAACTGTCAGCTAGGGCAGGCTGTGGAACTGGGTCATTGCACAGTGCGGGGTCAGGAAAGATAGCTGTCATCTTTTCTTTGGATTGGTTGCCATTTCGGGTTCTGGAAGGCCTCGGCCCAGGCTCTGTTATGGTCTCTGAAAGGGGCTCAGGCAGTCCAATGGGCAAAAGGTGGTTACGGTGGATAGTTTTGACAATTCCCTGGCCACGTTCTTGGCAAATGTGGTATACTGGCTAATCAGTTAGCTTTTTCAAAACCACATAAGGCTCAGATGACCAGCGATCGGCTATCTTGTGCTTTCCCTGGAGGCCAAGATTTCTGAGGAGAACTCTGTCCTCAGCTTGTAGAACATGATGATGCATTTTCTGGTTTGAGTTTATTGGCGGCACTGACTTTACCAGCGGTTTCCTTAGCCAATTGATAGACTTTCTTCAGTTGACATTTGAGGTGTTTAGTGTAGTCAAGGTAGGACTCCTTGGAGGTTCCAACAGCAGACACTTTGACAGTTAGGTCAATGGACGGGCAGGCTTCTTGGCCAAACATTAACAGGTAAGGAGAAGCATCTGTGGAACTATTTCTGGTATAATTGTAGAGTGTGCACCAACCTGGGGACGTGTGGGCTCTGATTTTTTTTCTAGTCAGTGTCCAGCATGCTTAACATGTCTAACACAGTATGTTTAAACCTCTCTGACTGTGGGTCCCCTTGAGGATGGTAAGGAATAGTGCAGGATTGCTGGATGCCATGTGCAGCAAGAAATTCTTTCAGCAGGCGGCGCTGATAGTCGGGCCCTTTATCCAAGTGGATACACTGGGGTATGCCATAATGAGTTACAAACTCCTTGAGTTTCTGGACAACAGTTCAGACCATCTGATTTTTCATGGGGCAGGCTTGTGCATACCTTGAGCAGTGGCCAGTGATGACCAAATGTGGCTGTAACCTTTACTGTCCGGTTCCAGTGACAGAAAATCCATAATTACCAGCTGCAAAGGTTCACTGATTTTAATATTCACAAGAGGTGCTGCTTTTCATGGCAGGGGCTTTTGCTGGACATACCTGGCACAATTCTGGCAGTGTTTTTCCATGTTGGATACCATTGTGGGCCAATAGAATCTCAATCAATCGATCAAGTCATAATTTATTTATAATAACTGGCCAGCAATTTTTTACATTGCCTGACCAAGTTATAATTCCCCATTATAACTCGTGAGTTATAACGGAGAACATGCGCTGAGTCTGTCACGAAAACTGGCTCCCTGACTGGCTCTGCATGTGGTCTGGGACGGGCTTTCAGTTCGAAAAACATGGTGGCTCCTTACTCGCTTAGCAAGGAGCTGCCAGAGCAAGCGTTCTTGTTGCTTTTTTAAAAAATAAAAGAATTTATCTTGTTGATGCTACCATTTAGAAATGGCAGCATGTCTCTCACTTGCTATCTGGATGATCCTGCCGTTCGGCAACCACAAAGAACAGGCATTGGCAATGGGAAGACAACTGCTGTAAGACTGCAACCACAAAATAAATGGAAAATGTAGACATAAAACAAAAAATTGCTGACCAGCAATTATATTTAATAAGGGATGGGGAAGTGTTTTCAATTCAAAATTAATAGTTGCCCTCGGACTTGGATGCCTTAATAAACCCCTTGGGCTTAGCCCTTGGGGTTTATGTAGCATCCCACACCTCAGGCAACCATTAATTTCTCATTAAGCACACTTCCCCATCCATTATTGTATATATAAAAAGTGCCTTTCTAAAACCAAGGTGCTTGTACATAACATAAACAATACAATACATAATTTTAAATTCAAATAAAATCTTATATTTAAAATTCACTATTAAGTTACTATTCATTAAAACCACTATATGCTGACTCAGATAAGTAGGTCTTGAGTGCAGTAAGACCCAGTGGCATCTAAATGCCTTCCACCTCTGTTCAGAGGAATTCTGGACTTTCCTATGGGAAAATATCTCAGAAATACTGGAGTCTAATCAGGATGGAGGGCACTCAGATGCCTTACTGTGGGACATGTGGAAAGTGGTCCTTAGAGGCCATGTTATATATTTTTTTAAATCAGTATATTTTATTGGAAAATGTTTAGATACATGACACACATACACACAACAGCATATATTACATACAGACGTATAACACCCCCCAACAGTATTCCATAACAATAATCACATTATAACCATTGGTACTGAGTACAATAGCAATGCCCCAGATTCTTTTATTGAAGCATAGCAGGGCAAAGTTAAGACAACCTATTTTGGCTAAATCCCCGAAACCTGATATACCTGTACTTTCTGCTCCCGCCGTTTCATGATTACTTTTTTAGGTTTCTACTGTATGTGCAGTATCCAGTGATAACAGTGTGGAGTGTTCCTCATTTCTTTCAGTAACTGCCCAGCCTGTTAGTGCCTGCAGCTCCTTGGAAGCTGCCTGCCCTTGAACAGGGCTGCTTCAGCTCCCCCACGGTCGGCCGGCACCCAGCCAGCCACCGACTGAGACCAGGATGCCCGCCTGCAGCTCCTTGGAAGGTACGGGACAGCGCAGCCAATTGGAACACGGGTGCTTCCAGCAAACCAGATCTGATTGGCCAGGACTTTTCCCCTGCCTCAGCCATCTGGCACTTTTTACAAATAGATTTTCGATAGAACTAAGCACATTTCAACTGTGTAATAGAAGTTTTCCAATAGCAGGTTATACAGACCTGCCACTAGAGGGATTCTTGGTCTTTCTACACAAATCACTGTACTCAATCGTGGGCAATATGGCCTGCATTATCATTCTCAATATCATTATCATTGCCTTTGAAGTGCTAATTTTCGGCCCCCTGCTGCTCTGCTGATGCTTGCCATTGCAAAGCTTTAACCTGCTGTGCTCTGTCTTTTTTCCTCAGAAGAGGACCCTCGCTAAGTGCCCACAGTGGGGCGCCGGGGCCAGTCTCTGCCAGTGGGCGGTCGGCAGCTGGCCGACTTTCGGAACCGCCAGACGAGGAGCTGCCAGAGGGAAGATGCAGCAAAACCGCACATTTTTATGCCCACCTGCCCTTCCTTCTGTAGCCTTTCTTATATAGACACTTTCCCGCCAAAACATAAGTCACGCACCCTGCGTCTCGCTGCCTTGTAGCCTGCTCTATATCCCCTTGTTAGCTACCAAATCAGCAGACTCCCTTTCTGCTCGCTCATGCTGCCCACACTGTTGAGCCGAAGCTTGACCATTGTTTGCTTTTAAACATCACAGTGAAAAATACATACGTTAGGCACCCCCTACTGTGTTTTTCTATCCTTCTCCCTCTAATTTATATTCCCTTTTTTTAAACTTTACTCACCGGACAGTAGCTGAATAAGTCATTTATATTAGCAATCTACCGAAGGCACCACGAAAGACATTTGATATAGTACATTCTGCATACCAGTTATACTTTTCATTATGGGGGGATTTCTCTGGATTCTGCTAGCTCTATTACTGTATCCTGAGTGCAGTGAAAAAGGATATCTCTCAGAGGATGCCACACAGGGAGATGTATTAGAATCTAAATGTAACACGGAGCAGCAGCACCACCTCCAGCTGAGCTACAGAAGCTCCAACGGGCGCGGAGGTAATTACACAACCTCCTGCAGTGCACCCTTGTGAGGGGTGTTACCTACAGAGACTTTTACAGCTACAAACTCTCTGAAATGTCCTCATAGCCATGTGGATATTGCATCAGCCTGCCTTCTCAACTGACCTGGAGGGTCTGCGAGTTGGTGGGGGGAATTGCATGCGACTGCTTCTCTGGGGATTTGAAGTGATATTACTGGGGGTATCTCTAGCGACTGCATTTTTTCTGGGGCCCTGAAGTCTGAATAGGCGAGTTTGAGGAAATACTGTTTGAATCTTTAACTTACCCAATTCACAGCGTGTTAGTGTGATATCGCCATCTTCCCGGGGCTAGTTGTTGGGACATTTCTCTCGCGCAGTCGCAGTAACAACACTGTCCTCCCACTGCATTCTAATTTAACCCTTTGTCCTCTCTCCCTATTTAGGGCCGATCCTGCCCCTGGCCCACACACAGAGCAGCAGCACCACCTCCAGCAGCTACAAAGCTCCGACGGGCGCGGAGGTAATTAAACAACCTCCTGCAGTGCACCCTGTGAGGGTGTTAGCCAACGCACAGCGCATGCGCGACTGCCCCCCCACTACCGGGTCGGCACTACTTTTATAGTCTCGTATCTATGACATCACTTCCTGTGCATTAAGTCCCCACTTTCCCATTAGCAGCTTATACCAGCCTGCCACCAGAGGGACCCCTGACTACTCACGTCAGTCTTACTATCTGAACCCCCACACTTCCTGGAACCCCTCTACCCACAGACAGTACTTCTCTTCCATTACTCTCAATTCTGTCCCTGAACACACCTCTTACCTATACCCAGACTCCAAACTAGCCCTGCACACTGGTCCGACCCAACTATCAGACCCTACCCTAGCCTAGCCTGACGCTAACCTTCAGTGACCACTAGGAGTCGCTATTTTCACCCTGTTTTTGGCCCAATTCCAGCCAGCCTTGATCCACCTGGAAAGTGGAATCCCACACCTGCCCAGGTCCTTTTTCACTTGCCCTACCAGGGATTAGAACCTTGTACCCTGTCCACCAGAGTCCGTGACCCTACCACTAATCCAAAGTGGTTTCCACGCTCTCTTGGGGGCAGCCAAGATACCTGAACCCTTCCTGCCCTGCTGCTCACATTGGCATTATGTGTGCGCCCTTTCTCCCCAAATGTCTCCCCCTTGTTCTCCTGCTAGTACACACATCTTATCAGCCAAACATACTCACAGGCCCTCTTATCCCGGTACCCCCAACTCTCCCTGACCTAGTCCGATCACACCCTACACTGACCATGTATCCTGGCCCACAGCACCCACCCCCTATCTACCCCCTCACTGCCTATCTTGACTCTCCATGGTTGGGTATCATCCATGCCCTCCCAAATTTTCGAACCCTGCCCATTCCTTGCACTGCCATGGCCACCTCCCCATCCCAGCGTGCACCACGGAAGTTGACTTGCTGCCACCCCTGGACCAGAGCCTTGGTCCTCCTTCTACTACTTTCTGGCAACATACATCCCAACCCAGGCCCAGCCCCCTTCCACCCAACAACTTGGTCCACTGGCCTCCAAATAGCCTCCATGAACATATGCAGCCTGCTGAAAAAATTTCACGCCCACCAGTGCTGGGTCACGGCACATCAACCTGACATCATAGCCCTGGTAGAAACCTGGCTGTCCAAATCCACCCCTGACTCATGTGTCTCTCTCCCTGGCTATACCTTATGCCAGGAGGACCGAGTAGGCAAACGAGGGGGAGGCTGTGCAATCTACACTAGGGACACAATTACTGGACAAGCACTCCCTACCCCTGCCCTTGTAAATGGGGCCCAGGCCCTTACCCTCAAACTCACCCCTGACCCCTCTAGGGGCCCTCTCTACCTCACCACTGCCTACATTTCCCCCAAAAACCAGAACCCAGCTCTGGTATCACTAACTGATTATCTGGCCACCCTACACCATGCGGCGGAGCAAATCCTAGTTGGTGACCTTAACATAAACTGGCTCAGCTCCTCCTCTTCCACAATCCATAACACATTTGCCACCCAAGACCTGACGCAACTCGTCACCCAGCCCACTAGAATAAACCCAAAAAGAGGAATCTGCACCCTGCTGGATGTAGTCATCACCAACCAACCCCAAAAAATCCAAAACATCCAGGTCCTACCGGACTTCTTAAGTGACCACTCCCCTATCCTATTTCTTTGGGCAGTTCCCAATCCCAAACCCAAGGCACAGACCACCCTCCGCAGGCGCTTCCGCCCTGGTGGGCTGAAAAAACTTAGACAGTTTCTCACCCAGATAAACTGGTCCCCCATTCAGCATGCACCCGACATTGACACTGCCCTCACTTTCTTCTCCCAAACCTTCAGCAGGGCCTGTGATCTCTTTGCACCCTTCACAAAAATCTGATCCAAAAAACAGAATGCACCCTGGGTCAGCCCTGCCCTCCTACAATTGCTCAGAACCCGAGATAACCTCTGGCACTTTGCCACTGAAAATGGGCCGGCTGTCTGATAGACAAGCATACAATGCAGTCCGGAATAAGTGCTCTTGGGCGGTCCAAAAAGCCAAGACTGACCATTACCAGGCCACCCTCACCTCCTCCTGGGGCTCAGCCCGGAATTTCTGGGATAATATTAAACAATTAAATGGTAAGTCACGCTCCCCTCCCCCATCTCAGCTCACTAGTGATGGTACTACCTCCACTGATCCTGCCTTTATAGCTAACTGCCTAAACACCGCATTCACCGACCTTAGCTCAACCCTCCCCAGTAATTTCTTTGATCCTCCTCCATACCAACCTCCCCCTGTCCGCCACCACCCCAGCTTCCACCTGCGCAAGGTATCTGCCCGGGAGGCCAGACCCATCCTAATCAAAGCTCTAAATGGCAACAATCCTGGCAGCGACTCACTGGACCCCAGTATCCTCAGGCTGGTGTTGGATGAAGTCCTTGCCCCACTCACCAGCCTCCTAAACCGTTCGCTCTGCCTGGGACAATTTCCTACTGCTTGAAAACAGCCATAATCACACCCATTTATAAAGGAGGTGACAGGTCATCGACCAACAACTACTGACCAATCTCCATCCCCCCCCCCTCAAAAGCTCTGGAAAAAGTGGTGGCCATTCAGATCACTGAATATCTGTCCAAGCATAACATCTTATGCCCAGAGCAGCATGGCTTCCGTGCTGGCCACAGTACCAACACTGCGCTAATTGAATTCTCTAATTTCCTTCACTCCTCCCTGGACACCAGCTCCCTAGCTGGTGCAGTGTGTTCATCGACCTATCAAAGGCTTTCGACACTGTCTCCCACCCACTTCTGCTGAACGCCCTCTGCCACACTGGCCTCTCGGCTGGCCCTCTAGCATGGTGCTCGAGCTACCTAGACGCTCGATCACAGTGTGTTAAAATCAATGGGACACTCTCCGATACCCGTCCCATACACTCAGGGTTCCCAGGGCTCCATCCTGGGCCCCCTTCTCTTCTCACTCTATCTGAACACCCTGCCCAGTGCCTGCTCTGGCAAAATGCTTCTGTATGCTGACGATGCTGTCATTTTTGCCACCCACCGCAATCCCATCTCCCTTCAGGAATCCCTACAACAGTCCTTCAATGAGGCAGATGCCTGGTTTAAGGAGCGCAGACTCATCATTAATCTTAAAAAAACCAAAGCTATGCTTTTTGCCCACCCCCAAAACAAAGCTAGCAACCACCCACTCCACATCCTTCCTAGTACCAAACAACCTCTGGAACAAGTCTGCTCCTACAAATACCTAGGGATTACCTTCAACTCTTCCCTCACATTCCATGACCACATTGATGCCCTTTCATCCACCACCAACATACGGCTTGGCATCCTCTTCCACCATAGAAACTGCCTCCCCCCAAATGCTCTCTGGCTCGCTGTTACATCCTCAGTACTGTCCCTTGTAGACTATGGCTTACCAGTCTATGGTGCTGCCGACACGACTGCCCTCAAAAAAATTCACATAACCCTAAATAAGGCTTGCAGACTGATTACTGGTGCCCCCAGGCTCACTCACACCTGTCAACTGTATGATGATGCTAAACTCCTGACCCTTGATGAACGGCTTCGCTATCATACCTGCCTCCTCACTAAAAAAACTCTACTCGGGCTCTCCCCTCCTGGGGTGACTGCATCCATCCACCAGATCCCACCTACAATTGCTACATGGTCCTCCAACAAGTCCGCTGTACTGGTCCCCAGGTCAAGAACTACTCATGGTCAGAGGTCCTTCTGCTACAGAGCCCCACTCTGGTTTAACTCTCTCCCTGCCCACATCACTAATGCCACAACTATCTCCAAATCCAAAACCAGCCTTCAAAGCCAACTCCTCAACACTCGTAGCTGCTCCTGTCTCTGAGTGAGGCTGGACCTCGAACCTCTCCACCCGTGACAACGCCAGCCGGGCGGCTCTCCTCCTAGCCCACCCCTCCACCCCTTCCCAGCACACCATACCTAAGTATATCCTGGCTAGTGCCTGCTGTCTTATGGTAATGCCAGTAAATTGCTCAACATATGAAACCAGCTTGTGTAAGAACTATCTCAATTACCTGTACCCTGTAACTCAAATGTATTTTGTTTGATCACAGTGTGACGTGGCGCCTCTGATGAACGCTTATTTGAGAAAACCTGTACTATGTAACCTAAAATGTTATGTATGTCCTCAATGTGATGAGGTACCTTTGGAAACGAGCCTCTGGCTCAAAGGTTGTAAACTGATTCTCACAAATAAATAAATAAATAAATAAATAAATATTACATTACTCGACTTACTGCATTACTGCAACAGTCACAAGGGACTGGGTATGTATATATGACCTCCCAATGCTACAACATAACCCATGGAGCAGTTGCCATGGAGGGACTCAGGTGGATTTACTATCTTATGGGACCTTGCTTCAACTCTGTACAGAAAATTATTCAATGCGCCTGTCTGCAAGACTACTAATCAGCGCTCTAACAAGAGGCAAAGCTCCATATCCGGATAGCAAACAAAGTGATATCAGAATAAAAAAAAAATGGGCAACGGCAAGAATCTTTAACCTATCTCTTGCGGCAACTATGAAACTATTGATACTATTATTAATATGTTCAGGAAATGTAGAACTTAACCCAGGACCCCCAGAGGTCATCACTGCACCAACAGACTTAGCCAAGATCAAAGGGCTAAGCTTTCTCCATATTAATGTATGCAATCTGTTAAAGAAGATCACGATGATCCAAGCCTGGGTTAACCATACCCTACCAGATACACTAGTAGTGTCTGAGATGTGGCTCAGGCCTGTCACAGCTGACAAAGACATAAACTTACCTAATTATCAAGTATTCAGAGCTGACCACCAAACTAGGGGTGGGGGCGTAGCGATATATGTGAAGGACAGCCTATCTGTAACCTGCCTCGACTCATTATCCATGGTAAAGGAATTTGAATGCCTATCCTTCAAAGTGGCCCTCTCCCACACCACATCGCTGCAGCTAATCGGCTGCTATAGGCCCCCCTCAGCTGACCTCAAGCTATTATCCCACCTGGGTGACCTAGTCAAAAAGGGAACAGAAGAAACTATAATCATAGGAGACCTAAACCTAAACTGTCTCTCAAAGGCAGCTGCACCTTAATATCATTCTCATACACATGTGTTTACACAGCTCATAAATGAACCCACCAGAATCAACAAAAGAATACAAGCAACAGCACACTATTAGATGTTATACTAGTGAATAAACCTCACCTTTTCTCGCATGTTGGAGTACTATTCAATGACATCAGTGACCACTGCCTTATTTGGAATAAGATCAGCATGAAGCCGTCATCCCCACCAAGTTCACAATGAGGAGATCAAAGCAAAATTCAACATTGAGGCATCTCTGAAGAGATAAACCACTCCACACGATGGCAAGAGTTTTACTTAGCAAACACAGTGGAGATAGCATACGAGGTGCTAAATGACATTATTACAGGTGCCCTTAATATCCATGCTCCAATTTCTAAGGTATGCATCAAAAATAAAACCTACCGTTGGTTCACTCCTGACCTTAAAGCCACCCTCCTTGACAGAGACAAGTTATGGAAAAAGGCACAAAAAACTAAGATATCAACTGATTGGGAGCTGTTCAAAAAAGCCAGGAATATCTGTACCAGGAAAGTATGAGATGCTAAGGCTGCTTATTATATGTCTGAACTAGACTCCTCCTGCCACAACCCTGCCAAGTTCTGGAACACCATAAAACACATAACAGGATACGATCCAAGTAACACACTCCCAGCCAAAATACACAATGGCAAGGGAACCATCTCTGATAGACTGGAAGTCCTGGAATCATTCAACAATCACTTTACAACCGCTGGTCTAGCATTCGACACCTCTCCGGCTAACCAAATGTGTTCCCAGTTAGGTATCAAGAACACTGAAGCACGGATAACGGAGTCCACCTTCTCCTTCGTACCAGCCACCCTGAAGCAGGTGGAAGAATTAATATCACAGCTGGACACCAAAAAAAGTGCAGGTGCAGACTCCCTTGATCCCTATTTTTTAAAAATTGCCATACAAGTATTAGCAGTGCCAATAACACACCTATTTAACCTCTCACTACAACTAGAATCTATTCCATCGATCTGGAAAACAGCCCAAGTTATCACGCTACTGAAAGCAGGGGACCCCACGGACCTCAACAACTACAGGCCAATCTCTATCCTCCCTGTGCTATCCAAGCTGCTAGAAAAAATCGTAAGCACCCAACTAAGAGGATACCTTGAAGAGGCTAATCTTTTAAATCCAGCTCAATCTGGGTTTAGAACCAACCACAGCACCATCACAGCCCTGGCTAAAGTAACCAATGATTGGCAACTCGAACTGGACAAAAAATTGTGTCTGTGCTGTATTTTTAGACCTGAGTAAGGCATTGCATACGGTCGACTAACTAACTGCCCTCTCCTCCCTGAAATCCATAGGACTCGACTCAACCTCCATTAGATGGCTTAATAACTATCTCACAGGAGGACCCAGCAGATGAAGGCTGAAGGAGACCTATCACCACTCAAATCTCCAAAGAGGAGTTCCCAAGGATCCATCCTCGCCCAATCCTATTTGCCATCTATATCAATAGCATTGACAATAACCTCACTAAAGCCACTGTACACCTGTTTGCAGATGATACAGTATTGTATGTCAGTCACCCTCTCCCGTAACAGCATGCATAGAGCTACAAGCAGAATTCAACCCATTACAACACCAACTACTGGAAAAACTCCTGCTAAATGCAAAAACAAAGGCAATGTTTTTCTCCCCCCAAACACAAGCCGGACACTCCTTCCCAAACAATCTCCCCCACATATCCACTGTCCTTGGTGAAAATCTTGAATATGTTACAAAATTCAAATATCTGAGGGTCTAGGTAGACAGTAGACTCGACTACTTAGATCATCTGGAAGATCTGCTAAAAAAACTCTGTCAAAGGCTTGGGCTCTATTACAGAATAAAGCACTTTCTCACAAGTGATTCTAAAAAGAAGCTGGTCCAGGCCACATTTCTATCAGTAGTAGATTATGCAGATTTCCTATATGGTCATTGCCCCAACTCATATCTGAGCAAACTGGACACACTTTACCATAGAGCCTTGAAGTTTATTACAGATCTTCCTCTCAGCACTCACCACTGCTCGCTTTATGCTGCAGTTGGATGGACCTTGCTCCAATTTAGAAGAGACAGGAATGCCACACTATGGACTTATAGAGCGATATCAAAGATGCTACCAAATCACGTCTCAGACTGCTTCACACAAATCACATCAAGTAAATATGCCCTAAGAAGTCTAAACTTCATCATGCTTAAAGTACCCAAATTCAATTCTCGATATGGTAGAACTGCTATCAGCTATGTCTTATCTGCCTTATGGAATGCAATGCAGAAGACCCTGAAAGTGAACAGATACATCTCATTTACATCCTTTAAATATCTGTATTCGAGGCTTATCAAAGAAAAATGTAATTGTTTCCACAAACAGTAGAGTATTTCTAATCTTATCCATCTCCCTCCCCAGATAGCCAACTCACGGAAGGTATCCACCTTTACTAAGAGTCACCACCCCTCACACTCCATGCACCCCTCTTTTCCATCCGCCTCCCCTTAATCCCTTGTCATATATCTCAGCCCTATACCCCTGTTATACAAACCCCCCAGTGCCACCCTCCTGCCCTCTTCATAAGGCCCACAGTTTATCCGTTCCACAGTATAGGCCCCCATCATCTTCCTCCTCCGCCACTAGCCAGGCACACCACTTCCCGCTCCCCTTCCCCTCACCCCTTATTACCACTAAACCCGAATTTAATGTATAGTCTGATTAGAATGTATCCTTAGACTGTGTGTGTACTGAATAGTCTATGTAGTATCCTAGAGTGTATGTATATTGAATATTTTTTATGTATCTATGTAAATTGAACCTTGACCTTACCAGGTCCATCTTGCAAATGAGCTGTGCTCAACGATGTTCGCCTGGATAAATAAAGATTTGATTGATTGATAGTGTTGGCAATGATTTTTCTGTTCTGAGGGCAGCTAATTAAGCAATAATGTACGACAGGGTCTGTGTGTGTGGTGCTGGGATAACATCACTCCTGGGGGGCAGGGACTTTGTCATTGTGCCAATGCCTCACAATAACTTTTTTGACCACTCCTGCTATCAGCACAATATGATACTTTTGGGATGAAAGGATCTGTGAGCCATATTGCCTATCAAGTAAATTTAAGGTACGGTGGCAGATTCAAAGCTAAATAAAGGATCCAGCTTTTCTTTTATTGTCTCCATTAAGGGTTTAGCCTTTGAGCACTCCCACAATAAATGATATATGGTAGCACTCTGCTCACCACATCGCGTACTAGTGTCTTGACCCAACTTCCCCATTTTATACAGCATCTGAGGAGTGAGATGAGGATTTGTAAAATCTTAAACTGCATCAAGCGAGTACTTTCAGTTTTTATGTATTTGTATAGATTTGATCAAATATCTTCCCATTTCCAGCTGGCACTTTCTTCTGGGAAGGTTTGTGACTAGTATATGCCAGTCTCACCCCCTCTAGGATAACATTTTTGGGAGATCATGGCATATGATTTGGAAATATATTTGGGCTGTTTGCAGTCTCTGTTAGTGGGGATACAAACATGCTGTATTCATTATTCCTGGGAGTTGGGCCCATATGTTGTGCCAGAGCATGTATAAGCTGCAAAAATGGAAAGGCTGAATTCTCTCCAACCTCCTGTCTATTTTTTAATGACTGGTATGGAATTGGTTTCCCAGCAATGGTTATATCTTCCACAGTAAGGATATTCCATAGTCTCCAAAGTGCTGAGTTTATCCCCCTCCTCCCATACTAAAATTTGGGTTGCCTAAAATAGGTTATCCCAGGTTCCTTGGAGGTTGAATGCATGGGTCCTGCATAATTGCTGATTGACTTTAGTTGAGGTTCCTACTGGAGTATCCTTAACTATCCTAGGGACTTTTTATGTTGGCTCACACGCTTGCACGCCAGACAACATCTTGCGGTAGTGGCACATTTGGAGGCGCGGTCACTGTTGGGCAAATGCAGGGCATGCATCAGAAGGTGCGTCCCTCATTCCCCAATCAGCCAGCAGCAGGCGGTGACCTCACGCATCCCTACTGTGGCCACCAGAACAAAGAAAAGGTCTGCTGCAATGAGAGCTAAGCTCTCATGCAGCGTGATCCCAATACGCCTCCCCAACGTGCAGGCAACATGGCGGCAGTGACTGCCGCTGCCGCTACCTGTCACAATGTTGATGGGGGAGCCCACTCCCCATTGGCATAATGTGCCCCCTCCCATTTATTTTATTTATTTATTTAGTTAAACATCAGTTTAGAAACCTTTGAGCCAGAGGCTCATTTACAAAGGTACCTCGTCACAAAGAGGACATCAGAACAGTAGTACAAGGGACACAGTACTTACAAACAAAAAAGTTACAGTTCAATTACAATTTTGTTACAATAGAATACAATCTCCAACGAGCAAAAGATAACAAAAGGTGCAAAACTTATGGTCAGGGAGAGCTGGTGGGGTAGAAGGAGGGAGATAGGGAGGAGGAATTAGTAGGGAAAGGAGGGGGGGGGGAGCCGCTCAGTGAGCATTGTCAAACAGAGTATATATATTTTTTTTTTTTTTACACTAGGCTAGCAGCAGTTGCGTTTGTGAGAGCTAAGCAGGAAGTTTCTGTGCCTGGGCTTAAAGCAAGCTAAGGTTAGTGAGTTTGAGACACTGGCAGGAAGGGAGTTATACCAGTGGGGCGCACAGTAGGGGAATGCCCTCTGACCTTGAGAGGTCCTGGCTCTCGGAATAACTAGGGTAGCTCTTGACGAGCTGCGCGTGATCAGGGTCGGTGCAGTACGGTGAATGGAGTTGGATAGGCCTATGGGGGATAGGCCACGCAGGGCTTTAAAGGTGAGCTGGCATGTCTGATACATGAGTCGCTCTTCCAGGTTGAGTAGGGTAGCCAGGGTGTACAGCTCACATGTGTGAGTGAGTCTGGGAGCACCAGTGATAAGTCTGCAGGCCTTATTAACTGTGAGGCGAACCTTGTTGAGGGCAGTCTGATCTGCTGAGCCATAGACCGGAAGGCCATAGTCAATGAGAGACATGACAGAGGAGGTGACAGCCAGGTGGAGGGCATCAGGAGGGAGGCATTTCTTGTGCCGGTAAAGAATGCCTAGCCGTGAGTTGGCAACAGAATTTAGGGCAGATATATGTCCATGGAATGAAAGTGCAGGGTCAAAGGTTATACCAAGATATTTATAGGACAGCACCTGGTCAATGACGAGATTGGGTGTGGAGTGGACAGCTAAGGGAAACTTGCTGTACTTATTTTGGGGGTGGGAGAAGAACATCGTTTTTGTTTTCTTAAGGTTGATAACAAGTCGGTGCTCAGTGAACCAGGTAACTGCAGAGTCAAAGACTAGTTGGAGGGAGTTCTGTAGCAGCATGGGGTCATTGTGGGAGGCAACGAGAACAGCATCATCAGCATAGAGAAACATCTTACCCGTATAACTGCTGGGTAGGGAGTTAAGAAAGAGTGAGAATAATTTAGAATGTATGCTGAGGGGGTGCCCAATCCCCCTCGGCATCATGCACCCCCCAACAGTTTTTCTTTGCTGACAGGGGGGCCCAATCCCCATCGGCGTTTATCCCCCATCCCCTTGTATTTTGCCAATGAGGGAGCCCACTCCCCATTGGCATAATGCATCCCGTTGTTGCTTGCTGGTGTGCTCAATCCCTCTCGGCTCGTGTCCCCAGTATGTGCTGATGAAGGGGTGCCCAATCCCCCGTTGGCTGCAGAATCCCCCAAAAGACTTAGGTGGTACGCTGGGAGCCCACCCCAGCATGCCAAATGCCCTGCAAAAAAGTCCTGCAATGTTTTTTTTTTTAGCTGTGAAAAAAGAAAATGGTCCCTCGCCGTCTCCCTGCCCCTCCCTTCAACCCGTGCCCACCCTCTGCACCCTGCCTCCTCACACCCTTCACCCCATACTTACCTCTGGAGCCCAGCGAATGATCTTCGTGAACTGGGAACATGTCTGCACTCTTCAAAGCTAAGCACGAACTGAGGAAATGCCAGTAAGCTGTATAATGGCATAAACAGGGTTTTTTCAACTTTGATGCATATCTCAGGCATTTTTTGGAATTTTGGCACCAAATTTTCAACATGGGGTTTTTGGGACCCCTCCTCATGAATTCTGCCACTGTCATGGCGTTATGCAGCTCTGAAAGGTGATTTCGCGGTCACTGCGCGGAATCACCTTTTGGGACTGATTAATGAAACGACAGGGCCAGTGTTCATGAGATGGGCTCTCAAAAAGCCTATGTTGCAAATTTGGTGGAAAAAAATCCAAAAAATGACTCTTTTACGAGTGTGTGTTGCGCAGTTGCTACGCATGCTCGTAACTTCACGACTTTGCGATATTTTCATGCCAGATTTTCAACATTGGCATTTTTCCACACCTCCTTATGAACAGTTTAGCTGTCATTTTTCACATCCTGGCCGAGATGTGTTTTCGCACTTCCGGCGCAGAATAGCATGGTCGCTGTGGGAAATCTATGTTCAGGACAGATTACGAAAATGACAGTGACACTGTTCATGAGCAGAGGTCCTAAAATGCCTATGTTGAAAATTTGCTGACGAAAGTCCATAAAATGAGTGTTTTACAAGCATGCGCAGTTTGCACGCACATTCGTAACTTCGTGAATTTGTAAAATTTTCACTCCAGATTTTCAAAATTGGCATTTTTCTATACCTCCTTATAAACAGTACAGCTGTCATTTTACATATCCTGGCCAAAATGTGTTTTCACACATCTGGCGCAGAATAGCGCGGTCGCAATGTGAAATCACTTTTCGGGACAGTTTCAGGAAATGACGGTGACACTGTATATGAGCAGAGGTCCTAAAATGCCTATGTTGAAAATCTGGTGCCGAAAGTCCATAAAATGACTGTGTTACAAGCGTGCATTGTGCAGTTTCCACGCACCCTTGTAACTTTGCAAATTTGCAATATTTCCATGCCAGATTTTCAACACTGGCATTTTTTCACAGCTCCCTTTTGAACAGTACAGCTGTAATTTTTCACATCTTGCCCAAAATGTGTTTCTGCACCTGTGGCACACAATGGCGTGGTCGCTGTGGGAAATCAACTTTTGGGACAGATTAATAAAATCACAGCACCACTGTTCATGAGGGGAGGTCCCAAAATGCCTATGTTGAAAATGTGGGTGACAAACTCCCAAAAATAATTGGGTTACGGACGTGTGTTGTGCAGTTTCTATGCATGCTCATGACTTCACCAATTTTCCTTATTTTCACTCCAGATTTTCAACATTGCCATTTTTTTACACCTCCTCATGAACAATACAGTTGTCATTCTCCACATCCTGCCCAAAATGTGTTTTCGTTCCTGTGTCGCCAAATGGCATAGCCACTGTGCAAAACCACCTTTCAGCTAACAAAGTGATTGTGCCGCTTTTCTTGAGGTGGGCTCACAAACAGCCCATGTTGAAAATTTGGAGTGAAAATACCACCGCACGCCTATGGTGTTAGGGTTTCCAACTGTAGCACCCCACCCTGTACAGACTGACAGGTGCCAGGGGTGTGACTTGGGATCATCGGATGTAATGCTCATGCCATTCCACCCCCACCCCCACCCTGCAGACACTGACAGGCATCGTGGTGTGCCTTGTACTGTTCGGCCACAAAATTCACCCCATTCTCCTATACTGCACCCACGTCAGTGTATTTCCTTATGGAATGGGGTAAGTATAATGCCCAAAGACCCCAAAGCACATCACAACACTTGTCAGTGTCTACATGGTAGGGTGAGGTACAATGGCATGAGCGTTACAGCTGACGACCCAAAGGCACACCCCAACGCCTGTCACTCTCTATAAGGTGGAGGTGGGGTTGGTGTCACTTCAATACTTCACTGCCATTCCTATTATGCATCTCTAGCTCTGGCACTACCAATGCCAATGCCAGCGAGTCAACATTCGGCATTGACAAATGCTTTTTTCCAATTGCAATGGATCAGGGCTTTAGGATAAAAGTGGTCTACTTCACACAACTCATTTTCTATATTCAACCACAACGGGGTTGTAAGATGGAGAGTGCTGATCAGGTTCTGGCTTGTACCACTGTAGATATTTGCCCTCATAGGTCACCAGGTAGTAATTATTTAAATTTGGTAGCTTCAAGCTACCTATAGTCTTAACACCAAATAATTGTGCATATGACATCCTAATAGCTTTCCCTGCTCATATGAATTTGACAGTCATTATCGAACCAACTTAGGGATATCAGCATGTTGGTCATGGCGAGAGTGTACAGTATGCTCGGTAGAACATTCATTTTAGTAACTTTCATTTGTGCTGTCTGGGATAGTAGCAATTTAGTCCATCTCTCCAGATTCAACCCAATCACTCCAACCAGATTGTTTAGATTATTCTTTTTAGAAGTAGTCAGAATTATTTGCTATCTCTATTCCCCAGTATTTCAGAGACCACTGAAGCCCCAATTCTGTTATCTCATGCTTCAATACCCCAGTATTGAAAGGCATATAGAAACATGGAAACATAGAAATTGATGGCAGATAGGGATTGATAGGCCCATCCAGTCTGCCCTTTTTCTTTACCTGCCACGAAAGCCTCAGATCCTACTTGATCTCTGGCTTTACCTCCTCTTTTGAATCAGTAGGGTTCTCCTGTGTCAGTCCCATGCAGTTTTGAATTTCCCCACTGACTTTGCTCCCACCTCTGCCGGGAGGCTGTTCCATGCCTCCACCACCCTTTCCATGAAGAAGTACTTTCTCACGTTGCCCCTTAGTCTACCCCCCTTCCAGTCTCATGTCATGCCCTCTTGTTCTAGAACATCTCCTTTTCTGAAAGACGCTACCCCTCCTGTACCTTATTTTTCCCCTTTAGGTATTTGAAGGTCTCTATCATATCTCTCATCCCTCTCCTCTCCTCCAGGGTATACATATTGAACACCTCCAGTCTCTCCTTGTATGACCTTTGGTGCAGGCCCTCCCTGCGCCATTTTTGTTGCCCTTCTTTGAACTGCCTCTACCCTGTCTATGTCCTTTCAGAGATGCGGCCTCCAGAACTGGGTACAGTATTCCAAATGAGGTCTCACCAATGATTTGTACAGTGGCATCATGACCTCTTTTCTCCTGCTGGTGATACCTCTCCTTATGTACCCCAGCAACCCACTGACTCTCCCCACAGCCTTGGTACATTATTTAGCACCTTTAGATCATTAGGTATGATCACCTCCAGATCTCTTTCCTGTTTGGTGGCCGATAGTAACTCCCTACCCATCAAGTAATCCTCTCCTGGGTTCCTGCACCCCATGTGCATGGTTTTACACTTTTTCACATTGAATCTTAGCTGCCACACTCTGGACCATTCCTCCAGTTTAGCTAGGTCCTTCCTCATTTTTTCCACCCTTCCCGAAATGTCCACCCTACTGCAGATCTTAGTGTCATCTGCAAAGAGGCATACATTCCCTTCCAGCCCCTCCGCAATGTCACTGATGAAGATATTAAACAGTACTGGATCCAGAACTGATCCCTGTGGCACCCCGCTGGTCACCCTGCCTTCCTCGGATTTAGCTACATTTACCACTACCCTCTGTGTTCTACCTCTCAACCAATTTCTAATCCAGTTCACCACCACCTTGTGACCCAATCCCAGGCTGCCCAGCTTGTTTACATGCATTCTACATGGAATGGTGTCAAACACCTTGCTGAAATCCAGGAAGGCACATCCACTGCTCCCCCTGATCCACTTACCTGGTCACCCAGTCAAAGAAATCTGTCAGATGTGTTTGACATGACTTTCCTGATGTGAATCCGTGCTGCCTGGGATCTTGTCGTCCGCTGGATTCAAGGTGCTCCACTATCCTTTCTTTTAGCAGCGATTCCATAATTTTCTCCACCACTGAGGTCTGGCTGACAGATCTATAGTTTCCAGCCTCCTCCCTATGCCCCACTTTTGTGGAGAGGGACTACATCTGCCCTTCCTCAGTTCTCCAGAACCACTCCCGTATCCAGTGAATTGTTGAACAAGTCAGCCAGTGGTGCTGCCAGCACCTCCCTTAACTCCTTTAATATTCTAGGATGTATTCCGTCTGGTCCTATTACCACTGTTTTTACTACATTCAGTCTGTATGCCAAAATAGCACCAAATTGTTTGATCAAGGCAAGTACTGCAGGCAAGGATGCCCTTGGCTCTCTTATGTGCAGCAAAATATCATCGGCATGAAGGGAAATTATAGTGGGACCTCCCCACCAGGATACCCTTGATATCCTGTGCCTCTCTGATCTTGCATGCTAGGGGTTCAAGAAATAGATTAAATAACAGAGGGGATAAAGGACACCCCTGCCTGGTTAATCTTTGAAGGTGAATCAAGTGTGAGAACACACCATTATACAATAGATTTTAGCAGCTAGAATAGTATACAACGCTTATTTATTTATTGTAGTCTTTGGTAACTGGGTAAGTGCACTGATCCAGGGAAACGTTTTCAGGCACGACCCAGGCCACACAGGTAGCAGTTACAGAGGTAGTGACAAGTTATACAATAAGTACAAGCCATGTGGATATACAGACATCATTGGTTAACAAAGTGAATATACAGACATCATTGGTGAACAGAGAAAGTGACATACGAAAGTAAAATTAATGATAGGCTGAAAAAAACAGTACATCATGATAAGCAACAATTATTATACAATTATTTACAAAGGATAAGTGGCCAGTGCAAATTAATGCATGATGAAATGATAAAAAAAAAAAACATACAACACAATAGCCAAGTGGTAGAGCCCAAGAAGCAGGTGGTGAGAGATGTAAGACAGGAGTCCAAAGAAGTGAGAGAGGGCAGGGGAGGCCAAAGCAGCCCAAGAAGAAAAAGTCAGAAAGGTAGGGGAGGTTTATCCAAACAAGCAACAGCATGTGGCCTCATCAAGCAGCCAGGATTTGAGATATGTCTAGAAAGTGGCATGGGAGTCCAGAGAGTGGATGGGTGCAGGGATTCTGTTCCACAGAGTAAGAGCAGCTACAGATAATGTTCTGCTACCCATAGTTGAGGAGTCTTTCGGGATATTCCGGGGGGGGAGGGGGACTGAGGATGCATGCAGACACCTAGAGGGAGTTCTGGTCTTGAGGACAGACGTATAAGGGGAGGCTTCACCACGCCTGATGGCACTGTCCAGGAGGCAGCCAAGCCTGTAATCCCCCCCCACCATCCCAGCACTCCATCAGTGGCACCCCCACCACAGATTCACTCCTTATAGTGGATTGCCTTAACGCCGCCTTCTCTGACCTAAGCTCGGTCCTCCCCAGCAGCTTCTTTGACCCAATCCCCACCTCTCTCCCTCCGGTCTTGCATCACCCACCATTCTACCTGCGCACTCTATCCCCCCAAGAAGCCAGGCCGCATCTGCTAAAACCTTAGGCAGCAATAACCTCAGCAGTGACCCCCTCGACTCCAGGATCCTCCGTATGGTCTTGGATGAAGTCCTAGTCCCCCTGACTGACCTTCTAAACTGGTCTGTATGCCTGGGTCAGTTCCCAAGTGCTTGAAAAACTGCTGAAATCACACCCATACATAAAAGTGGGGACCAGTCCACCCCAAACAATTACCGGCTGATCTCTATCCTCCCCCCACTCTCTAAAGCCCTTGAAAAAGTGGTGTCAATCCAGCTCTCTGAATACCTAACCAAGTACGACATTATGTGTCCAGAGCAAAATGGTTTCTGCCCAGGACACAGTACAACCACGGCTCTCCTGGAATTCTCCCAACACCTGCACATTGCTCTCGATTCTGGCAGCCTTGCAGGAGCAGTGTTCATTGACCTCTCCAAGGCCTTTGACACTGTCTGTCATCCCCTTCTACTCGACTCTGTCTACCAACTTGGCTTCTCTGGTGGTCCCATTTCCTGGTTCTCTAGCTACCTCTCTGCTAGATCCCAGCATGTCATGATCAGTGGCTCCCTCTCCAGCACTTTTCCCGTTTGTTCCGGGGTCCCTCAGGGTTCCATCCTGGGTCCAGTACTTTTTAGTTTCTACCTCAACACCCTCCCGAGCTCATATACTGGTAAAATGCTCCTCTACACTGATGATGTAGTCCTCATTGCCTCACATCCCAATCCCACCTCCCTCCAGTTGGCCCTCCAGCAAGCTTACAACCAAGCCAAAAGATGGTTCGGCGACCGCAGACTGGTCATTAACCTAAAGAACGCCAAATCAATGCTCTTCTCCCACTACCAAAATAAAGCTAAAAATACCCCCCTCTTTATTATCCCCAGCACTCTGCACCTGCTAGAACAGGTGACCACATACAAGTACCGAGGCATCACATTCGATGCTGCCCTCTCCTTCCACACCCACATTAATGCCCTGTCAGCCACCATTAACTCTCAGATTGGACTGCTATACTGGCACAGGGACTGTCTGCCTCAGGTTGCCCTCAGGCTGACCATCACCTCTTCTGTCTTCTCCTTCATGGACTATGGCTTGCCCATCTATGCCGCAGCTGACAACACTACCCTCTCCAAAATACAACTCTCCATCAACAAGGCCTGTAGGCTTCTGACCAGTGCCCCCAGCTGCACTCACACCTGCCTTCTCTATTCTACCACCAATCTGCTCAACTTTGAGGAGTGACTGCTCTACCAGACCTGCCTTCTCGCTGAAAAATCACTGCTAGGACTCCCCCCCCCCCCCGGGGGTCTCCACCTCTCTACAGCAGTCATCATCGTCCGTCGCCACCCATAGCTCTGTTAAGACCACCTTCCAGGTGCCCAGTACCAAGACCTCTCTTGCCCAGAGATCCTTACTCTACTGAGCCCCCACCTGGTTCAACTCCCTCCCTAGCTGTATCTCCAACTTACCCAAAATTGGCTCCTTCAAAACAGTCCTTCAGAACCACATCTTTAATACCAGCTGTTGTAGGTGCAACTAACCCCCTGTTGTAACCTGTGGTACCCGCCCAACTTGCCCCCTGGCTCGACAACGTCCACTGGACAGCCTCTCCCTCCCCCAGACCCACTCTTTCCCTACTAGGTCCAAATAGGCATGTAACCCACTGACTTCTCTGAGGACCTACTATATCCATGATTGTAACTCACAATTTTATAACATTATGTAACCTAAGTAACATACAAACTACTACATTATGTAACCAAAGTGTATCTATGTTAAATGTTCCTTTTACTGCACCTGTAATGTTATACTCTGTTTTAATCTGCACTGTAATAACTGTCTTGATGTCTGCCCTCCCTGCGACGAGGTGCCTTTGTAAATGAGTCTCTGACTTAAAGGTTGTAAACCCAATTTGTAATGAATAAAAATGAATAAATGAACAAATATGCAGTGTAGTGGGAGCCAGCCAAGAGTCTGGTAGAGGTGGCAGTGGTGAGTGGAATATGGTGCCAGGAGAGTAAAATGACACATGTTGTTGTACATGGAGCAGAGGTGTGCATGCAAGGCTGAGGATGTGTGTGAGTAAATAGGGGAGCAGTAGTCAATCAAGTGTAGCAGGTTCCCTTGGGCAATGGCTAAATGGGCTTCCCTGGTCAGGAGTGACTTTATCCAATAAGCCACACCAAGTTTCTGGTTAATATGGTGGATAACAGAGGAGATATGATCGGAAAAGGAGAGGGACAGGTCCAGGATAACTTCCAGATATTTGAAAGTTAGTACATTTTCAAGTACAGCATCATCTGGTGAGACTACTGAGAGGATGGACCCAGCCTTGGCGACTTTAGATAGGAAGGGTTTAGAACCAAATAGCATGAATTTAGTTTTTTAGCATTAAAAATTAGATGACGTGAGTGGAACCAGGTGTACGCCGCAGAGTAGTTATCGGATAAAGCCCTGGATATATTCTCAAGAGCCTTGTCACTAATGAAGAGGACAAGGTCATCTGCATAAAATAGGGCATCACAAGTGAGACAAGTGAGAAACTTGGATCCACTTGATATATGGTTCCATGTCAATATCACGCATCCAATTTTGGCACCGTCATTATGAGTGCGGTAATTCTTCCATATATCATAAACGCAGACAACAAATCACCCCATTGCAAGAAAAGCGCAATTGCTGATGTATCAGTCATTAACCACACACCTCCACCCTACTGCAATTAATTCTAGAGCAACATAAATATTAAAAATAAGCAACCATCCTGTAGCTGTCATCAGAATTACACGTTGAGAATAAAATCGTGTACTGCTAAATCTCAAATAACAAAACATCCTGCTGCTTACCAAGCGTGGAGGTCTTTTAGCATAATGGAGGTCATCTTGCACGCACAATTTACAAATTTACAATATGTTTTTTCCCCATAACCCTCTCCTTTTGGTAAAGATAGCCACTGTGAGCAAGCAACTGCTGACCTCTGTTACTTAGAACAAAGTGGAGAGGCATTCTTTCAAAGTGCAGCAAACAACTGAAGGACTGCGCACTAGTAAATTTCAAGGCAAAACCATCCCACAGCTGTACAGTTAATTAGTTGAGGGAGGTGTGATGCTCTTATCACCTGCTGCTGCCTGCTCACATATGGGTCCAGTCATTAAGCGATGGCAGAGAGATGAATACTTTCAGTAATATTTTGATAAGGGTTAGATCACACTGTACTCACATGATGATGTCCACTGCTGTCCTGGAAATAACTCGACAAGAAGCACAGAAGAACATTTTGTCCTAAGCATAAGCATTCTAAACGGAGGTAAGAAAAGCATTTTTTTATGGCCTGATGACCTCCATTATGTTCAATGACCTCCGTGCTTGTGACGGCAAGCTACAGATATTTTGTTATGTGCGATGTACTGGTATACACTTTAATGTAGTATATGCTGTATTGCTATACGTGTATACTGCTATACTTAATTGATTGCGTTGAATTTTATGTGCGCATTTGACATGATACTTTGATATGCTACTCCAGGAGTCCATGTTGCCCTAATATATCACATCAGTATGGCCATGAGACTTGGTCAAATGCTTTCTCCATGTCCAGGGAGACCAGAACTGCAGGGGTGTCTAGCTCAGTGGCCACAGAAATAAGGTCTTCCAGTTTTCTTATATAGTCAGACAAGACTCTCCCCTTCATGAAACCAATCTCCTGTGGACTTCTGGTGACATCATGGGCAAGATGGCTGGCTAAACCGATTGCTCTTGCTTGCCTCATGTTACCAGTGAAATTCCTTCAAATAACAATGTTCAGCTTTAAAGGAGGGGGACCTACTATTCAACTGAGCATTTTGATGCCAGAATTTGCTGATTACACCATGGATGAGACTGGTTACCACACTGACGTGTCTGACTCTGAGGTCTCCCAGGTCCCAGGCATCTGAGCTCATGGCCTCCATTAATGCACCAGACTGCCCCAAGCCGAGCTGCATTCTTAAAAATAAAAATGTGAAGCTCAACATGATTTTTCAGGAGATAGTGACTTTCCAAGCCAAAATTAAGGAAACTTTGAAATAATTCCATAAAGATATTGCCACTTAAGAGCAGAGAGACACTGATTCAGAGTGGCAACTTACAGCAACTGAAAATTGGGCGAACGATCTTGAATTAACCCTGAAAACCATACAAGGCAACCAACAAGTTCTATTGCAAAGGTGGGAGGATGCAGAAAATCAAGCAAGATACAAAAATCTACATATCTACAGCCTCCCTGAGGGGACGGAGGGCACTGATTTGAAAGAATGGCTGCTACCTGTTCTCCATTTGACCTTAGAATTGGACCATGACCTGCAGTTCGAAATCAAACATGCACACCGAGCCTTAAGGCCAAAATCAACATCACCAACAGCCAGACCATGTTCAGTTATAATCTGCTTTTTAAATTATGCCATTAAGGAAAGAATCCCTCAGAGAGCCTGGCAAAGAAAAACTGTTTATTATGTGACTACCTTCCTATTTTTCAACAATGACTATGCTCCCAATACCATGCGCCAGTGCAGGGAATATACTGTATGCCACTCTTTCCTGTTCTAAAACAAAAACAAAATTAAATTCCATACTCCATACCTGGCCAAACTTGTAATGAAACTGTCCAATGGGATGGGGTAGCCCATCAAAATGGAGACTGCGGAACAGCGACCCATGAATCGGGTGACCGAACCACAGCGCCAGCACTTTCGGGCAACTGGCGGTTCCCCTCATCCCTGAGGTATGCCCCCCTTGGGGTTAGTATAATAAACAAGGGGGGCATAGGGGGTTGAAGTTCTCTGCAAGAAAGAAGTTTTTGGAAGTCATCGTGCTGTGGGACTTGTGCCCTGTTTACGGGTCACCATTCCACAGTTGCGATTTTGACATGTGTAGCCCCTAGGTGACGCTATCCCAAGGGCTACTTGCTTGGCTAGTAGCAAGTTATGGGGCCTGAGTTCTGAAACAGGTGCCTCCACCCGGAGGTCAGAGTTGGTACTGGTCAACCTAACCTGGGCACAGCCCTCCGGGACACTGTAACCCCCCTCTTTCCCTTCTAGTGGCCTGAACACTGTACAGTAATCAGTTTCTCAACACCCCTGGTATACCACACACTGTTTGCACTTACCACCAGGGCTGATTCCTCTGGCTCGACCCTGGGGACCCCCTGTAAAACAAGGTTAAGCACAGCAAATAGCAACAGTACAGTACTTTGAGCACAAACTGGAACCACAGTCAGATTACATGCAGAAAAAGTTAGATCTGATTTATTCAGGGAACTTGAACAAGGGAGGGGCAAAATCAGGTTAATTAGCTTAAAGGTTATATCAATCAAGCAGTTATGCATGTGCTTTGAGTCCCCCCACACAGTCCACCTCTGGGTACCCAGGTAGAGAAGAGATGGGCTAGCCAGGACATTTGCCCGGGGTTGCAACTGGTTGGGGCTTTGTAATAGAAAATACAACATGCACAGTACACAATATTTGTAATCCGGAGCCAGAGGGCTCAGTTTGTAAAGGAAACGTAACAAGACAATCAGATGACACACTCAGATTAAGCTGTTGTTGTAGGGAGCTACCCTGGTATTTACTCACGATACCCAAGACTGGACACAGGCTGGATGAAAATTGAGACTGCAGGTGGTTGATCTGGAATGCCAGGAGAATCGGGGCCCACACAGGTTGCAGAGACGTTATTCCTGTTCAAGTGTAGAGCAGGGGGCTGATCCCCAGGCAGGTCTCTCGTTGATGACTTCTCTGTGCAGTGGGTAGTCTGGCTGGGCCAGTCCGGCAAAGCCCAGACCACATGGAGACAAGTTCAGAAGCAGTCCATTTTGGGCTGGATACAGCTTCCAGCAAGCAGAACACAGTTCACGTAGTGGGGAACTAACTCACAACCCACTCGCAGCTTATAGCACATTTACATGTAAGGAAATTCTACTGTACCAGGCAAAGCGCTCCCCGGGCACAATCGCAAAGTCTTTGCACAAACCGGGAGCTTAGGGGTAGCTGGAACTCCTGACAGGCCAATCGCATTCAGCAAAAATATTCTGTCTTCTTCAGGTTGAGCCTGGCCCACTTCAGTAGCTTACTTTAGTCACACAAACTTGAATTTAGTCCAAAATAATTCTCTTCTCTCCCTCTCAGGAGCAGCACACCGGCATGCAGGCCAAAAACGTAGCCTTTTCAGAGTTCTCCCATGCGAATCCACACAGGATAGCTGCTCAGAAACACTTCAGCTCCTTCTTGCTCAGCTTCCAGCTTAGTTGTAATTGAAAAACTGCAAGCAGCTCTGGACTTCCCCAAGATCCAAAAGATTTGCTTGGCTGATTTGGCTGTCAGTCAAAGCGAGAGCTCCCCCTTCAGTTGCAAAAAAGGTGCAAAAAGTTCAAATTGCAGTTCCTATAGATTTTGAATTCAGACAGCTCCTGCAGTCTGGCTACATTTTATGTCCCACCAGAACTAATTGGTCCAATTTGCAGTCCAGGACCAAGATAGTGGAGACAAACAAAACAGTCCTTGCTACAGAGAAAGCAGGTTAGACAAACTACATTATCATTCTAAATGGCTTTCAGTAAATAGTTACATATTTCAACAGAGCTCCCTCTCAGATTACTTAAGCTACAATTAGGCAGCTCTTAAAGAGACAGTACACAGAGGCTATACAAGCTCTGGAAATCACATTTAAACTGCTTAAACGCAGGACACCAGCCTGGCAGTGAGCATTTGGGTAAGCTCAAGGAAGACTTTTTGGGAACCCCCATTTGTAGGGGGGGTTACACATGGAACCATCTGATGGTACTTACATATATCGGCTGAGGAAGCGATATCTGAGTTGCAGAGAAAAGACATTGAAATGTCTAACAAAACCATTACTGACTCCTCAACCAACACACAGCCCTCCAGATAGCATACTGCCTCAGCAGCAGAGAAACAACAAGCTCAAACCAAACAGACCACGTCTAATATTATTCAGCAACTAACAGCCTTTCACCGGACCATGGATAAGGACTGATTTATATGTCCCTTCATGGATTTAATACTCTATTTCAGGGAGTGAAGGTAGGTGTTGGTAATCTGGGGGGTGGGGACCTCAGAACCCAGGAGATCGCAACACCAGGCATGAGCTGCTTTTATTTGGTGCAAAACTTGAATCACTTATAACACTATTCTAAACTAAAGCTCTGGAGCTGCATTCAGATCAATTTATTTGTTATGAGAAGCTATTCTATATGCTGTCCTGGAATGAATGACTGACAAAAGCCAGGCCTCCTACCCCGATCCTATGCTCTTTCTGCGTTCTCCCCTAACTTAAAGCCTGTTGGAGCTACAGTACTAGCAGTCAGAGCCCTTCTATGGCTTTGAATTCAGCTCCTTAACATCACAAACATTTGGGCTCACTGCTGCCTTGTAGCCCTAGATGTTACATTGATTTCCCATAGAGGGTTCCAAACCCCAGCCCCTAGGTGCCCCAGCCTTGCATATCTCCAACTCCAGTTTCTTTTGATCACCGCCCTGTTGGCTGTGTTGTTACTTGGTCCCTCACCCATGTTCTTGGGATGCTCAGCATTACTTTCCGCATTCGGGAACGATATTCTTTTGCCAGCTATTAAAGACTTCAGCTGTTGATGTGTCTAGGCAAGCAAATCACACCAGTCCTTTGCGGAGCTTCCTGATGTCTCAGTGGGACTCTCGGTATATTGACTACCCCATGGTAGAAATTCCAAAAACAGAGTAATGACCACTTTTTAACAGTAGATGGAGCTCTTTACTACAGTAAACTGAGCTATAGCCTGCAGTAAATACACGTATTTTCTGGACACGTACTGTGAATTATATAAGAATATAAATGTGTCACCTTGTGGACATCTGTGGTTCTATTAACTAAACTTATCAACCACTGCAGGACAGTAACTTGCATGGATAATCGTTTATGACTTAAGAGGCAAGCTTTATTAACTGTTTGCAATTATTTCATGCTTTTCTTTCTAGTACCTCAGTTTATATGCATTTACCCAACAGCCATTATGGACTTATTTACTTAATTAGGAGCCTGCAGAAATTTATGACATTATCCTTCTGCAACTTAAGATTTAAGCTGGCCCACAGTATAGACAGTTTTCTATAGCCTAGAGGTTAGAGTAACAAGCTTGGTACATCCAGCAGACCACACCTTGGTTTGATTCTCACAACCTCCACTTGTATACTGTGTGACTCTGAGCAAGTCACTTAACTACCCAGTGCTCACAGGTCACCCCTGAAAACAGGCACTTATGCCTAGTGGGCCTTACCTAGTTACCAAAGACTTAAATAAAATTCTATACTTAAATTATGCCCACTCCACCTAACCAGCAGGTTGTTTTTTCCTCACAGGCTATGATTTTCTGGCAATATATTTATTTAATTAACAACTAAAAAGGAACTTTTTTTTAGGTTTCTGACAAGGATCGGCAGAGGCAGCCTATATATGTATTCTATTTTAAGTAACTCACAGGATGATTTAACATCTTGATATGATTACAGGGGGCACAGCCATATTGAGTTATCCAGGTCTATGACATCTACTGTTTACAACCTTACCCTTTTTTATTTTATTGTCTTGTTATATCCCTTTTTTGAAGGGAGGTTTTCCCTCAAGGAGGCCCAGGACACTTTTTCACCTGGTTCCACCTCATTCCTGGGTGACCATTTTTTACCAACACCAACTTACTCTGCGATCACAGTGATACGTTTTGCTCCCCCGCCTTGGAAGTCAATTTGTTTTTACAAGATAGGACCCCTGTCATATAGGGACCTCAGGGCAAGGGACATACTTACACTCCAGGGGGTGGACTGGAATTAATTCTCTTTAAATCTGCTCTGCACATCAGGGATCCCACCCTAAGTCATGACCTGTATCGTACCACTGTGTTTTTTCAAGTTAGTTGGGCTGACAGTTGTCGCCACTGTTACAGTTGTTTCACAACATGTTTATCGGGTTATTTTTTAGATAAGACCAACCTATCATTTTTAAGTTGTTTTCCACTTTTATATAAAACTCAGAGACAGATGCTCAGGTTCTTCTTTGAATTTTTAATCCAAAGCAATTGGCTTCGTTACCCTGGGGTAGTGGCTTGTTTCCTCAGAGGGACGTTGAAAACCTCCAACTACTCCACTGTATTAAGTCCCAAGGGATGGGAGTCATCAGTAGAGCAATCGGTTTTTGCCTGGCAGAGGTGGGAACGACCCTATTTTAGAAGTACATATCAAAGTGGCGGCATTCAGCAGAACTATTTCCACCAATTGTCACGCATGGCAGTCTCTCAGTAAGAATCCTTTCCCACAACATAAATGGACTCAATAATCCAGTGAAATACTTCCAGATGTTTCAGGCCTTCCACTGTCAAACTCCTGATTTAAGAGATCCACAGGAGACCCATCTCTCTTCCACAGAACAACTCAAATTGGTGGGGCAGGACTATTCCTGATCTAATGTTCTAATTGAGATGATTAAAGCTATCCTGAATCAGGCAACTACAAAAATTCAAGTATCAGCACTGTACAGGAGTGCAGCGAACGAACTGAGGTGGCAGCTGTAAGAAGCTCAGCTAGGTAGCCAGGAACCAGTCCATACAGAGCCTTATAGGTGAGCAAGCCCACCTTGAAAAGGACCCTCCACCTGATAGGCAACCAGTGCAGACCTCGCAGGACTGGAGTTACATGACTGGACCCAGACAGGCCCATCAGCAACCAAGCTGCTGCATTCTGCACAAGCTGCAACTGGCAAAGGGTCCCTCCAGGGACCACAAAGTATAGAGAGTTGCAGTAGTCAAACCTTGAGGTAACAAAGGCATGTACCAGTGTCGGCAGGTTTTTGGGTGGAACAAGGGGCTTGATTCTGGCGATATTGCTCAAGTGGTAAAAAACATTTCTGACAACAGAAGACACCTGAGCATCAAGTGTCAGTCTGCTGTCCAGGATAACACCAAGATCTCACACCCTTGGGGAGGCAACCAATGGAGCAGACCCCAGAAACAATCCAGTATCAACTCCTGATGCACTCCCATCATACCCATGACCTGGCTCGACCACTAGCACCTCTGTCTTATCTGGGTTCAGTCACAACTAACTGGAGGACATCCAGTCATTGATTTCTGCCAGACAGTTGTTAATCACGTCTATGGGATTGGGTGTTCTTGGGACAAAGGACAAATACAGTTGGGTATCATCTGCACAGCAGTGAAAGTCCACACTGTATTGCTGATTGAGCTCACCCAGGGGCAGCATGTATAATGCGAATAACATTGGTGACAAGATTGAACCCTGAGGTACTCCACATGACAGGGGCATTGGACAGGAGGAGAAATTTCCCATCACTACCCACTGCACCCTGTCAGAGAGATAGGACTCATACCAGTTGAAGACATTACTGGTGAGTCCACAGTACTCACAGAGATGATTCACAGTATCAAAGGCTGATGAGAGATCGAGGAAAACAAGAACTGACCTGTCCCCTCTATCTCTAGCCCTAAAAGGTCATTATGTACCCTGACTAATACCATTTCAGTACTATGTCTGGCTCTGGAACCTGACTGGAATGGCTCATAGATGTCGAAGGACATGAGGTGGTCCTCGAGCTGTTGCAACACAAGTTTCTCAACAACCTTGCTTAAAAATGGCAAGTTGGAGATAGGATGGTAATTCACTAGGGCATCAGGGTCAAGGGATGGCTTCTTCAAGAGGGATCTCACCAGGGCCTCTTTCAGGGCCTTCGGGAAGACATCCTCTGACATTGAACACCGGACAATCTTAACGAACACCAGGCAGACAGCCCTGGCACATCTCATCCAGAAACAAGCCGGGTCTGGGTCCAGTTCACAATATGTGTGCTTTAGCTGTGAGATCACCTCCGAGACCTCAGCCACCTCCACAGGTTTAAACTCCTCCCAGACAGGAAGAGTGCCTCTGCTCCTCTCGCTGGACCACTGCGAGGCAGAACTTGCCTCACTGACGATATCCCCGACCATATGGCTGACACCTTGTTAGAGAAGAACAGAGCAAACTCATCATGTAAAGTGGTTGAAAAGACTTTTTTCAGCTGTAGACAGGCTGGATGGAGTAGCTTGTCCACAGTCCAAAATAGCTGAGAAGGTCTGTTCTTCCCTTTGGCAATTTCCCTGGACAGGAATTCTGCCTTCTTATGGGTAATTGCCCCTTGGTACTCATCATAATGAGCATGCAAGGCCAGTTTGTCTTTCTCCGATCGGGTCTTCCAGCAGCAATGCTCCAACTTCCAACCCCTGAGCTTCATCACCTAGTGATCCCCATCAAACAGGAAAGTGATGTCCACCTAACAGATAGGGACTGGGAAACGATTTTCGGTTCAGCTTACTAAACAACTCACTCCCCATCATGGCAGAAGTTCGCATGGAAGATCAGGACACATTACTTATACACACTGGTCTTATAGAGTAAGTGGAGCCAGGCTCTTACACAGGCCTGCTGGAGAAAATGCTCTGAAACTAAAGCTCATCATTCCCACATCTTCTGGCAGCGCCCTGCCTTGCAGGCCTACTGGCATCAAATAATGGCCACAGTCCGTGACTTGTTTGCCATCACCTCCCCCTTGAATATGCCACACATGCTTTTGGGCCTTCCACCACCTGGCATTCATGGGCATGACTGAATATATCTATGGAACATCCTTCTGGCGGCTGCACACAAAGCCATCACATGTCAAAGGCTCAGTGAGAAACCTTCACTTTTCCAACACTGACAAAACATTGTCCAAGACATCCAGACCATGGAAGAGCTAACGTCCAAAGTCAATCTGCAACTCCCAACTTTTGTGTGGAGATAGGCTCGTTGGACCCTCTGGAGGGAGACATGCCAAACCGACCCTGCTTGACCAAACACTCTCTGGTGGTATATCCCCCTTTAATACCTGTCCTGGCCTTCCACAGGAATGGAAACTGGAGATACTATGGACATTGTGCTGATCTTAAATGTACCTTACAGCCAGGAGCGGAATGTGTATCACCTGCTATAAGAATTTAAATACCATTGAAACTACTTGTTCATAACATTAATACTAAATGATGTATCCACTGTAATCTAATAGGTTGCAATACTTCTTAAATGTACGGTTATTTTTACTGACTCCATTGTCCCCAAGCTTTTTATTAAACTTGAATTTTAAAAGAAAAAAGAACCTCTCAAATTAGAACTTACTAGCAGAGATGAGGTGTTTGCCTCCACCTATAATAAAGGGACTGCAATTCTCATGCCAGCTACTGTACCCTTTCAATTACAGTAAGAATACTCTGACCCATGTGGCAGGTATGTCATTCTGACAGGTCAATTCCATAGCTCAATACTTACCTTAGCTAATGTATACTTCCCTCCAAACTCTGATAACCCTCTACTCAAAAATTCTTGGGAAATTATTGAACTCCTTCAAGGGCAGTTATTGCCCGGGGGTGGGGGTTCAGTATAACAATGTCTCCTGACTTGGATACCTCTCAACCTACAACCATCTGGGATGTATAGTGAGAGGCATCACCAGAAGAAAACAGGAAGTTGTTATCTCTCTGTACAGACAGCTGGTGAGACCCCATCTGGAGTACTGCATCCAGTTCTGGAGACCCCGTCTCCGCAAGGACATAGACAGGATAGAGGCAGTCTAGAGGAGGGCAACTAAAATGGTGCAGGGTCTGCAAGAGAAGCCATAAAAGGAGAGACTAAAGGAGCTTAATATGTATACCCTTGTGGAAAGGAGGGAGAGGGGGGACATGATAGAAATTTTTAAGTACCTCAGTGGAATCAACAAAGTCCAAGAGGGTAGCATCTTTCAGAAAAAGAGATGTGCAAGAACAAGGGGACGCCATTTGAAGATAGAGGGGGGCGGTTCAGGTGCAATGTGAGGAAGTATTTTTTCACAGAGAGGGTGGTGGACGCATGGAACAGCCTTGCTGAGGAGGTTGTGGGATCTAAAACTGTGGGAGAATTCAAGAATGCATGGGACAGACATAAGGCAATTCTTGTGGGGGGTAGGAAGAAATAGGCTGTTGATTAACTAGGATCTGCAGCTTATCCTGTAGGTAGGGAAATGGGCAGACTAGGTGGGCCAAGTGGTCCTTATCTGCCATCAAAGTCTATGTTTCTATGTTTCTATAAGGTATTGCCAATCTGCTGCTCAGAAATATTTGAAAATACAATTGCTTCAGCTGGGTTTGATTGGTGTTTGGGGTAGACCCCGGAGTCAGTTGAAAAACCAATTATGACTGACTTACCACACATTATGACTGATTTTTTCAACTAGTTTGAAATTTCTGACTTCAACTAACTGAAGAAAATCCAACCAATTTTTTCAACTTTTACCATCACTGAATTTTATTATGTAGTACTTTGTCATATCTTTTTAACTTTGTATCTTTTTTTATTAAAATGTTGACTATAAAAGTTAATAAAATGCATGGAAAAGTCCCCCCCTTTGAAATCAATGGGGTGCGCGCACACACAGCCTTCACCTTCTGACACCACATAACGAGGCTGCATGTGCCTACGTGGGGGCATGCTAGTGAGTTAAGATCAGGATGCAGCTCCAGTTTTAGCATTTGGGATTTAGCAGCATTATAACTTCATAAATGGACAGAAACAAAAGGAATGATTTATGCCTCTCACCTCTGGGGCAGGCGAGGTATTGCATATGTTGGAGGGAGCAGCAATTAGTCAGCAGCAACTAAGAAGCTGGCTGCTCTTTAAAATGCTAATACAAAGTGCAGTGAAACAAATCTACACACAGCAGGGTCCCACTAAAGCACAATAACCAGTCAAAACAACAAAATATACTAAGCCCCTGAAAGTAACAAGTTGAAGCAGGGCAGTAGAACAATATGCAGTATAGAAAAATAAGCAGCAGTAATACTAGTTACTTACAAAAAGAACTGTGAGTCTAAAATACAGTATAGGCAGGGCCTCTTAAACACCCCACAGATGCTAGAAGGTACCCTTTTGCAAACAAAGCTAACTGTCAATATATGCTAGTTTACTAGTAGTCATAGAATCTGTGAGACTAAAAACAGTTTAAGGGAGGACCCCTAGATATGTCTCCTGTATGGTATACCAGAACTGGCATGTATCCATAGTTTAAATTTAAAGCTAAAAAAAACTTATGCATCTTAAAAAAAACATTTTCTGACACAGTTTCTGAACTTGTTTTGGCTTTCAGCATGTACACTAATTTTTTTTTATTTTATTCATCTTGCCATGAGGGCTTTAATATTTAGTCTATCTGATTCCTACAGGGGCAAACATGAAACATTTTGCCCATTGGGCCTGACCGACCATACTCTGTGTTCTAGCTTCCTATGGGTCTGGCAACTCACCAACCAACCACCTGTACCTGGCCTGCTCCATGACCTCATGGGGAGTCTGACTTACTCACAATGCCACCACAGTCAGAGAAAGCACAGCCGGGCCACCAGCAATACATTGATGATGATTGATTGCCTTGGCTTTTCAAGTTCAGCCCCCCGGGCCCCACAGTCCCCAAGCCCTCAACCAGCCACACAAGCCAGACCAGCATGCAGCAGACACACAGACAGACTGAGCAGTCTGTGAGAGACCATCCTCCTGCTCCTCCTCCTTCCTACTGCCCAGCCCTGGCGGGCCTTACATATACATCCCATACAGTACCTTGCTCACTGTAGTACCCTGTTGCCAATCCGGTCAGGTGTCAGGTGATAATTCAGTTGGCATCGTCGGGTGACTTCATGGCTCAGGCTGCCACTGCTGCTCTACTCGGTGGTGGTGCTGGTGTTTTTTTGGAGCTGTGTGCTCCCTCCTCCCAACCCACACAGTTGGTCCCGAACCCAGACCCACATCCCCACTTCAGCACTCCGTGCATTGGAACTAGTGCACCTACAGTACCACTCCTCCTCCTCGCCGACTCTGAAAACCTGACTAAGACTGAGCGAGAGTCATCCAATGGGACCGACTGATGGGGTCATGGGCTGATCCTAATCATAACCAGGCCACTTACTTGCTGCCTTCACACGATTGCTGCCTGGCTTTGCTGGAGGACTGACTGGGACCTGCACAGCCACACACTAGTCTCTCTCCGGGCACCAGACACATCAGGACAGTGGACACAGTTAACTTATTTTCAAATTAAAGGCCAAACCACCAAACATTGTCTTGCAGAGAAACGCTGCTCGCTCCATTACCCACACACCAACACAGATGCCTCCTCTCTTGACAGTCTCCTCTCCTACCTAGGCACGCTGTCCCCGCCACCTTGTACAGCCAGTCACAGACACTCTCAAGCTCCTGGCTCCTCCTTCTATCTCTCCTAATTAGTGGATGCTTTGTGTCCAGGAGTCAGGGGTGCATTTTATTGACTGTAAGGTTCGGTGCTAGCGGTTGAGGATCATTAGATATTCGCGCACCCCGTCCCTCCTCTCCCCAGGAAACAAAAAAGAGAAACACACTGCAGTGTACCACAGAAACAAACCTGGACAGGTCACAGGATCATCAGCTGCAGTGGATTTCAACTCCACTATGTTAACTTATGACTACAATCCAATGCAATTGCAACTGATTGCAACTGACTATTTCAACTGCCGATGACTGCTCTGGGATCTAGTCTGGGGACAATTTTGACCTACAACAAGAGGCATACTTACTATTCAGTGATACATGGAAGATGTTCTAAAATAGATTACTTTTATATCACATATGAACATTTTGCTAATGTTCATAACTTATTATATAGTACTACACTTTTAGTGGATTATACTCCATTAATCTTGAAAGTGAATTTAGGCAAAAGATGTAAAACCTCATTTTGGAGATTTAACACTTTGTTGTTGCAAAATGAATAGTTTTGTTCACATGTGAAAAACAAGTTTAACCAAATTTTAACAGATAATGTCTCCCCGAAGATTACAGATCCCATATTATGGGATACAGTAAAAACCATAATCGGAGCAAAATTATAGCGTACTCCTTAGAACGAAAAAGATTCCGAGAACGTCAATATATTTGACTACTGCAGGAACTTCAGACACTGAAACAGTTATATTTAAATAAAGATGGCATTTCTGTAAAAAATTAAGAGACTCATGGAAGGTCCTGTGTTGGTATTTGCTGATCCCACTAAACATTATTTCTTACAAACAGATGCCAGCATGGATGGACTGAGAGCAGTCTTATATTAGGAGTTCCCAGAGGAGCTGAGGCCAGCTGCATTTGCAAGTCGGAGCCTGACACCAAGTGAAAAGAACTACCCAGTGCGTAAACTAGAATTTTTAACTTTAAAATGGGCCATCACAGATCAGTTCCACAACTACCTCTATGGGGCCAGGTTTACTGTGCATACCGACAACAATCCCCTTACCTATGTCAACACCATTGCTATGTTCGATGCAGCCGGTCACCACTGGTTGTCCACCCTTTCCACATATGACTTCACACTGGAGTATTGGAAGGGTTTAAACACTACAGATGCTGATGCTCAGTCTCGAAGACCTCCCCTTCCAGATGGGACCCAGTGGTTTCGTATGACACCTGCAACTGTTAAAGCTTTATGTACAGAATTTGTGGATGCTGATCGCGAGACGCCTGTTTGTTGCATCAGAGCCATTGATGTGATGGGGGCCCACCCTGATGTTATACGTGAAGCCTTGTACAACTTTGTGGGGTTGGATTTCAGCCATTTGCCCCAGCCAAATCTGAGAGAACAAAGATGGTCACAGCTACATGATCATGGACTGAGAGGGACGAGTTCAGCTTTGAAAAAAGGAGATGGCCCAGACAAAGTGTCAAATAACCATCCGGATGTTCCGATTTAGATGCGCAAATAGAGCAAGCTGTCCTTGAAAGATGGATGTCTTTTCCAAACTTTTCAAGATCCCAAAACAATGGTCCCCTGCAAACAATTGGTACTGCTGTAGATGTACCATAAAGTTGTCCTTTGAGCCCTGCATGATGATATGGGACACTTCGGGTTTGAGCATACTCTGAACCTTATTCAAAGGCAACCAACCAGCTGTGGTTTGGACCCAGGCCCTACTGTACACGCCTCCTGGTAGGATGCGTTGATGTGATTGGCCCAGTCCTAGCTGAGATAGTTTGGAGGTCATTGGAGAGGGTGATCTTTCCAGATCCCCTGAAGGAGGCAGTTGTTCAGCCTCTCCTTAAAAAGCCCTCCCTTGACCCCGACTGCTTGGCAAACTACAGACCTTTCTCTAACCTACCCTTTATGGGTAAGGTTATTGAGAAGGTGGTCACATTACAGCTGGATGATCATTTGACCAGCCACAATGTCTATGATTCTCTCCAGTCAGGATTTAGAAAGAGACATAGTACAGAGATGGCCCTTGTCCGGGTGATATATGATCTCCTAATAGCGAGAGCTCAGAAGACGTGTTCCATCTTAGTCCTCCTTGATCTCTCTGCAGCGTTTGACACTGTGGACCACATGACATTGTTGGATCACCTGCAGCTCATCTGTGGCCTGTCTGGTACAATCCTCAGATGGTTTTGATCTTTCCTCGAGGGCTGGACTCAGAGAGTGGTGTCAGGAATTTATTCCTTGACCCCTCTCCCCCTATCCTGCAGGGTACCACAGGGCTCCATCTTGTCACCTATGTTGTTTGCAGTGTACATGCTGCCATTAGGAGAAATTATTAGGCAGTATGGTCTGAGTTTTCACTGCTATGCAAATGATACTCAGCTATACATGTCCATCGCACCTGGTCAAGATGTGCTCCTCTCGGTATTTGTCTTGCTGAGGTCCAGGACTGGATGAGTGCGAATTGGCTGCGGTTGAACCCAACTAAAACTGAGGTGCTGGTTGTGTACCCTGATAGTCGGGAGGCGGGTTTGTTAGCAGGATCACCCTTGGGACTATGTGTTGGGGGTGTGGCGCTGACTACCTCAGACCAGGTGTGGAACCTGGGTGTTATTATTGACGATGGTTTGACCCTTAAGTCACAGGTGTCAGCTGTCATCAAAACCTCTTAACCATCTGAAGAATATTGCCCAGGTGAAACACCTGGTTCCTCCCAAAGATCTTCCAACCTTGGTCCATGCCTTCGTTACCTCTCGCCTTGACTATTGCAATGCCCTATACCTAGGGCTACTGGGGGTTGATGTCTGCCACCTTCAGCTAGTGCAGAATGTGGCAGCCAGGCTATTTGACTGGTACAGCTAGAACCAACCATATAAAGCCTGTGCTCTGCGGACTGCACTGGCTTCCAGTGCGGTTGAGGATCACCTTCAAGGTCGGTTTACTGACCTATAAAGCCCTACATGACCAGTGACCTTGCTACTTGCAAGATCTCCTTCATCCCTACTGTCCTCTCCAATCCACTGATGAGGGATTGCTAGAGATTCCCAGGGTCCACCTAAAGACATCTGGGGCCCAGTCTTTTAGCTTTGTGGCCCCGACCCTATGGAATTCTCTACCTCATCGGATATGAGATTGCCTGACCACCCAGGAGTTTAAAACTCAATCAATCAATCAATCAATTAATCAAAATCTTTATTTATCCAGGCGGACATCATTGAGCAAAGCTCATTTGCAAGATGGATCTGGTTGGATCAGTGACAATTACATAAACATAGTACAATACAAGGAACAAGACACAATATACATAGTGTTGATTTATACAATCTACATAGTTGAATTATCAGGTAAATTCAGATAATTTGATACCAAATTGTTCATATTTACAAATTTTTACGTAACTCTAAGGTCATAGACAGAATATTGAGATATGGCACGAAGGGGGTGTTGTCAAATATTGGCATTCACAATTGAGACGATGGCTTAGAATGGGCGCAGGATGTGGGTGTGAGATGGGTGATGAAATTCTGTTTTAGCAGAGGGAGTTACGGAAGGGGTGCAGGAGGCAGGAAGAGGGTGGGTGGGGGAAGGAACAGTTAAACAGATAGCGATGTGGTGAAAAGATAGGGGGAAAGGATATACTAATGTGAATGGCCGGCCTTAGAAGAGGTATAGGGTATTGCAGGCCATGTGGGAGTTGGTAGAAGGGAGAAGCGATGGAGAAAGCAGAGAGGGTATGATTAACTTTTGTGCTAACGAAAACATTTGCAATGCTCCTTGAAAAGCTTTGAGTAAAGGGTTTTGAAGGAAGTAACGCATATGGGTATACTCAGTTTTAGGACTTTCTGCAGATTATTCCATTGTGAGAGCAGCAAGAAGCTGATGGCTGTTCTTCCAAAGAAGGTATTGACTTTGGGTACTTTGAGCAAGATGAAGGAGTAGCTTCTTAGGGCATATTTGCTTATAGGAGTTTGAGTGAAGCAGTCCGAGATGTATTGTGGTAGTTGCTTCGATATAGCTCTGAATGTCCAAAATGCTGCATTTCTGTCCCTTCTGAATTGGAGTGAGGTCCATCCAACTGCTGTATATAGAGAGCAATGATGGGTGTCCTATGGTAGATCTGTAATAAACCTCAGTGCCCTATGATAGAGCATATCCAACTTACCCAAATAGAAGGCAGGGCAGCAACTATATAAGAAGTCAGCATAGTCAATTATAGAGAGAAACATGGCCTGTACCAAACATAGTTTTGCATTGCTTGTGAGGAAGTGCTTGATTCTAAAATAGAGGCCAAGTCTCTGACAGAGTTTTTTTAATAGCTCATCCATATGTTCAGTAAAGGAGAGTTTGTTGTCAAGCCAGGCTCCTAGGTACTTGAACTTGGATAAAAATTCAAGGTTTTCACCGAGAATAGTGGATAAGTGAGGAAGTGTGTGTGTGCTCCTGCATGTCCTGGATGCTTATACGGAGAGATAAACATTGCTTTTGTCTTCTTTGCACTAAGCAAAAGTGTTTTGCTCAGAAGTTGGTGCTGGAGTAGGTTGAAGGCAGTTTGTAGATCTTTGCAGGCTACCTCTGGGGAAGGGTGACTGACATATAGTGCCGTATCATCAGCGAATAGGTGTACAGTAGCCTTGGAGATGTTAATATCGATGTTGTTGATATAGATAGCGAATAGGATAGGACTGAGGATAGATCCCTGTGGTACACTTCTTTGTAGTGGCTTGAGGGAGGACAGCTCACCTTTGGCCTTAACCTATTGGAGCCATCCAGAGAGGTAGTTATTGAACCATTGTAGGGAAATGGAATCCAGACCTGTGGATTTCAGGGATGTAACGAGAAGGTCATGGTCGACTGTATCAAACGCCTTACTTAGTTCCAGGAACACTGCACAGATACAATTTCTGTTATCCAATTCCAATTGCCAGTCATTGGTTACTTTTGCTAGGGCTGTGATAGTACTGTGCTTAGCCCTGAAGCCAGATTGTACAGAGTTTAGGAGATTGTTGGATTCTAAGTAGTCTTTAAGCTGAGTACTTACAATCTTTTCCAGAAGTTTAGACAGTACAGGGAGGATAGAGATTGGTCTGTAATTGTTGAGGTTGCAAGGGTCACCTGATTTGTATAACAGGATGACCTGTGCAGTTTTCCAGATAGAGAGGATGGTCCCTTGTAGTAGTGGGAGGTTAAATAGATGTGTTATTGGTACCACTAGCACATGGATGGCAACCTTCAGAAAGTAGGGGTCAAGGGCATCTGCACCTGCACTTTTCCTAATGTCTAGCTGCCAAATCAAATCTTCCACTTGTTTCAGTGTAGCAGGTTGTAAAGAGAAACTGGTGTCTGTCACCATTGTTTCAGAGGGGTTGTACGACCAACTGAGAATGCAGCAAATTAGCTGGACAATTGTCAAATGCCAAGCCTGCAGTCGTGAAATGATTGTTAAATGAGTTTAGTATTTCCAATCTGTCGTTGATAATGGTAGTCCTGGACAGGAACTTAGCAGGATCTTTGACTGGATAAATAAAGATTTTGATTGATTGATTGACAGAGGTGGAAGGCGTTTAGATGCCATTGGGTCTTAGGAAGGTCATAGTCCAATTTCAAGGAGGTCAGCGCTGAGGCATGATCTGAGAACGTACTTGACCCTATCCTGCAATCTATGACATACTGCATATGTTATTGCTGTATAACCTTCATTTTCACTGAAGGAAAACCATGCCGTAATTTGCTGTAATAAAGGAGTGTTTATTACGGCAAACAAGCACACGGTTTTCCCTCTGTCTGCCTATGCACCCACTGTAGCTCTCCTGCCCGGACCACTGATCACCTTCTGTTCCACAAGAGACGGAACAGCCACTAGAGACTCAGCGGTAAGTCACCACAAACAAAATAAAAAAAAAAAAGTTTGCCTGCCAGCAGGAAAGAATCACAGAACAGATTTAAATAAATAAATAAAAACGTCCGTAGACACGCGCTCGAACCAAAGCAGACCACTGCCACACAGGAGTCAAGGACGTTGTTTCTATTTTTATTTTATATAACTGCTGTGGCCAAAAAGGAAGGCCCAGCAATTATATAAAATATGGGGTATTGTGTGTAAACTTAAAGTTTACACACACCCTTGGGGTTAGATGCTTTTTACAAACTGTAGCATCTAACTCCTCGGGTGTGTGTAAACTTCTCGTTACACACAACACCCCATATTTTATTCTATTTATAAATCTATAATTTATATGGGTATAAACCTAATGAACAAGGGAATAATGAATATAGTCCTTAGTTTTAGGGTGCAGGTCCTACCATATATCAGGCCAGCAATCTGCATGCAGGAGGGAGAAAAAGGCATTATGGGCTGCTAGCTGCCTAGGTGGGGAGGGGTTAAAAGTGTCCCAAATATTGGACTGTAGTAAGATAAAGTCCTCTGCTAGGAGCAGTACCCCCCTTCATGTTCACCATAGAAACACAGAAACTGATGACAAATAAGGGCCGCTTGACCCATCTAGTCTTCCCATTTTCAATGTGATCGCTTATGCTGCAGACCCTGCTTGGTCTACGGCACTGTCTCTTCAACCCGCTTTCTTTCCTCTATGATTCCCTTGTGCCTATCCCAGGATTTTTTGAATCCCACCACTGTTTTTGCCCCCACTACTTACGTTGGAAGACTGTTCCAGCTATCCATCACCCTTTCTGTGAAGAAATACTTCCTCACATCTCTCCTAAATTTACTCCCTACAGCTTCATATCATGACCCCTTGTTCTGGAGCACCTTTTTGTCTGAAAAATACCTCCCACCTGTATCTTATTCACCCTCATGAGGTATTTAAAGGTCTCGATCATATTCCCCTGCTCCATCCTCTCCTCCAGGGTGTAAATGCTGAGCTTCTCTTAAGCCTCACTCTTGGCCTTTAGATGCAGACCCTACATCATCTTGGTAACCCTCCTCTGGACTGCCTCCTCTCTGTCTATGTCTTTTCTGATATGTGGTCTCCACAACTGGACACAGTACTCCAGGTGGGGTCTTACCGATGACCTATATAGGGGCAGTACCATTTCCCTCTCCCTGCTGGTGATACCCCAGCTTATGCACCCCAGCATCCCACTAGCTCTCCTGATTGCCTTGTCACATTGTCTGGCCACCTTTAGGTCATCTGATAAGATTATCCCCTGATCTCTTTCCTGCTCGGTCGTTGCAAGTTTCTCTTCTCCAGTTTGTACTCCACCCCTGTGTTTCTGTGGCCCAAGTTCATTATTTTGCACTTTTTTGCATTAAACCCTAACTGCCAAACCTTTGACCACCCCTCCAGCTGTTTTAAATATCTTACCATCCTACACACACACACACACACACACACACACACACACACACACACACCGGAGTTTACACTCTGTTGCAGATCTTGGTGTCATCCACAAAGAGGCAGACCTTCCCTTCCAGCTCCTCCGCTATGTTACTAATGAAGACATTAAAGAGGATCTACCCCAGCACTGACCCCTGAGGTACCCTGCTGGTCACTCTCTGCTCCTCGGATCAAACTTCATTTATCACCACCCACTGCCTCCTATCCTTTAACCAGTTTCTTACCCAGGTTACCACCTTATTGCCCACCCCCATGCTATCCATCTTGTTTACCAGCCTCCTGTGTGGAACTGTGTCGAAGACCTTGCTGAAATCTAAGTAGACCACATCCACCACCCTTCCCTGATCCAACACCTTGGTCACCCAGTCAAAAAAAATCCATCAGATTTGTTTGGCACAACCTTCCCCCGGTGAAATCATGCTGCCTTGTGTCCTGCAATTTGTTGGATTCTAGATATTCCACAATCCTTTCCTTTATTAGTGTTTCCATTATTTCCCTACCACCAATGTTAACACCCTACACCAATGTAAGGTCCAGAAATTTCAGGATCTCAGGGGTGCTGTACCCCAGAGTGATATAAAGGCATGCTAAGGCAACCTCAACATGATGCAGCACCCTCTATACAATAACCAAGCAGTCTTCCCCATCCTGTATATAATTTTCCTATCCTGAAAGAGAGTCGTGTGTGGTACTAAGATGGCCACCCCTCTGTGGCACCCTTTAGGCATTTCAGAACTCTACACAGCCTTATATCCAAACTTCCTTAATTTAGTATGTTTTGCTTTATCTAGATGGGTCTCCTGTGGATGAACTAATTCAGGGGTTTTTCATTCTTAATGCAAGACAAAACATGAGCCCATTTAACAGGGTTATTTAACCCATTGATATTCAACGGGTACTATAGTGTGTCACTACCCATTATCAATCAGAGTATAAGATCCCTCCCCCATTTCCACATCCTTCTTGTGTGACTACACAGAATTGAATGTGCAACTAATTTTTTATGTTGGCTCGCGCTTGCACACCAGCCAACATATTGCAGTAGTAGCAGATTTGGAGGTGCAGTCACTGTGGGCAAATGCAGGGCACACATCAGTAGGTGCGTCCCTCATTCCCCAATAAGCCATCATGCAGGTGCTGACACCAGCAATATGTAATGTGGCCACCACATCTAACAAAAGTGCAGCTGCAATGAGAGGCAAGCTTGTCATGCAGCGGCACAATAACATGCCTCCCAACGTGCCTTTACTGGTGAAGCATTCCAGTAAACATGGCGGCAGTGACTGCCGCCGCCTGCCACAATACCTACTTCAGGGATGCCCAATCCCCCTGTCGGCATGCCCGACCCAGTTCATGTGCCTGGTGGGGGCCACCCCATCAGCATAATATCCCCTCTCATTTCAATTGTGTGCCGAGGGGTGCCCAATCCCCTCGCATCATGCGCCCCCCAACAGTCTTTCTTTGCTGACGAGGGGCCCAATCCCCATTGGCTTCAGTCCCCCCATTCCCAGTTCAATCTGCCAATGGGGGAGCTCACTTCCCATCGGTATAATGTTCCCCCATTTGTTGTGTGCCGAGGGGGGTGCCCAATCCCTTTTGGCTCTTGCCTCCCTCACTCGGTATGTGCCGACGGGGGTGACCAATCCCCCGTTGGCTACAGCTCCCCCAAAAAAAACACTCAGGTGGCATGCTGAGAGCCACCCTAGCGTGACAAATCTCCCTGTAAAAAAAAAACCTTCCCAGATGTTTTTCTTTTTCTTTTTAAACCTGTAAAACAGAAAATGGCCCCTCGTTGAGTCAAGTGGCCCCTCCCCCAACCCGTGCCCACCCTCTGCGCACCCTGCCTCCCCACACCCCATTCACCCCATACTTACCTCCGGAGCACAACGCGATTATCTTCGGTGGACTGGGAACACGTCTGCACTCTTCAAAGCCAACCGTGAACTGAAGAAATGCCGGTGAGCTGTATAATGGCATAAATATATATATATTTTTTTTAACTTTGATGCATATCTCGGGCATTTTGGGGAATTTTGGCACCAAATTTTTAACATGGGGTTATTGGGACCCCTCCTCATGAATTCAGTCACTGTCACTGGCATGGCGTTTTTCAGTCATAAAAGGTGATTTCACGGTTACTGCGCGGAATCACCTTTCAGGACTGATGAATGAAATGACAGTGCCAGTGTTCATGAGGTGGGCTCTCAAAAAGCTTATGTTGTAAATTTGGTGAAAAAAATCCAAAAAATGACTTTCATGAGTGTGCGTGGGACAGTTTCCACACATGCTCATAACTTCGTGAATTTGTAATATTTTCACTCCAGATATTTAACATTGGTATTTTTCCACACCTCCTTATGAACAGTACAGCTGTCATTTTACATATCCTGGCCAAAATGTGTTTTCGTACTTCCGGCGCAGAATATCACGGTCGCCGTTGGAAATCAGTTTTGGGGACAGATTAAGAAAATTACAATGACACTGTTCATAAGCAGAGGTCCTAAAATGCCTATGTTGAAAATTTGGTGATGAAAGTCCATAAAATGACTGTGTTACTAGCATGCGTTGCGCAGTTTCCATGCACCCTTGTAACTTCATAAATTTGCAATATTTTCATGCCAGATTTTCAACACTGGCATTTTTTCACACCTCCTTATGAACAGTACAGCTGTCATTTTTCACATCCTGCCCAAAATGTGTTTTCGCACCTGTGGCACACCATGGTGTGGTCGCTGTGGGAAATCAACTTTTGGGACAAATTAACAAAATCACAATGCTACTACTCATGAGGGGAGGTCCCAAAAAGCCTATGTTGAAAATGTGGTTAAAAAATCCCCAAAATAATTGGGTTATGGATGTGCGTTGCGCAGTTTCTATGCATGCTCATGCCTTCAATTTGTCATATTTTCACTCCAGATTTACAACTTTGCCATTTTTTTACACCTCCTCATGATCAATACAGTTGTCATTTTTCACATCCTGCCCAAAATGTGTTTTCGTACCAGTGGCGCCAAATGGCGCAGTCACTGTGCAAAATCGCCTTTCAGCTATCAAACTGATGGTGCCACTCTTTATGAGGTGGGGTCAAAAAAAGCACATGTTGAAAATTTGGAGTGAAAATACCAACAAACGCCTACGGCGTTAGGGTTTCCAACTGTAACACTCCACCCTGTAGAGACTGACAAGCGTCAGGGGTGTGACTTGGGATCATCGACTGTAATGCTCACGCCATTCCACCCCCACCCCCCACCCTGCAGCCAGTGACAAGCATCGAGGTGTGCCTTGGAGTGTTTGGCCCCAAAGTTCACCCCATTCTCTTATTCTGCACCCATCTCAGCATATTTCCTTATGGAATGGGATGTAAAAGACCCAAAGACCCAAAGAACGCCACAACACTTGTCAGTGTCTGCAGGGTAGGGTGAGGTGAAATGGCATGAGGGTTATAGCTGACGACCCAAAGGCACACCCCAATGCCTGTCAGTCTCTGCAGGGTGGGGGTGAGGTTAGCGTCAGTTCAATACTTCACTGCCATTCCTGTTATGCATCTTTAACTCCTGCACTACCAATGCCAATGCCAGCGAGACAACATTCAGCACTGACAAAAGCTTGTTTTAAATAACATTGGGAAACCAACAGGCCAACTGAGGTACCAACTGGGCACCTTCATAAGTGTAACTAGGCATGGAGAAAGATAAACAGAACCAGGTATATAGCGGCAGCATCCTGGCTCGGAACAGTGCCAGTGGGCACCACCTAGTCCAGATGTAGCAGTAATGGGCCTTCAAGGTAGGTGCTCTCTACTGAGAACCCTACACCCATCCATATCAGGTGGGTTGGGGATATTCCACCCTTACTAAGGAGTGGCCCCTGATAGTAACAAAGTTACCATCCAAGAAGGGGGATTAGGGGTGTTTGACATCTATGGGTGGGCTGCACCCCTCCCCATCCCCTGGAGTAAGGTACCAGGCACTAGTGACTAGGGCTTCCTCTCCACAGAGGGAAATCAGATCCTATGGGGATGGTCTAGCCACCACCTTGGAGAAGAGCCAGGGGTGCGCTACATAGCAAACGCCTACCTCGGGGGCACTCAGAAGGGAGCCAGATTACTTTAAAACTTGGCACTGGATAATGCTGCATCCATGGAAGGGCATAAGCCCTATATTTGCTAATACAAATATCAAAAGGGATAAGATAACTTCCCTGGGGCAGGGTATTAACAAGGCAATAAGATCCCCCTTTACAAGCCCAGAGCACTCAAACAATGTATACTGCACATCAAAATGAACTGTCTGTATCTCCCATCAGAAGGCAAAGCTAATTTGAAGTTCCAGGAGATCAGTCCTCCAGCTTCAGAACCCCTGCAAAAAGGAGAACAAAATTAAATATCACTGTATCTTTCAGTCACATTCAGGTATCTGAAGAGATGCCCCAAGTTGGGGCTGCAGCAAAAGATCATCTTGCGGCCCCTGCACCCCTCCAATCCCACAGACCCTGGATCTCCCCCACTGGGTAGCCCAACCACTCCCCCCCCAAGATAAACCCCCATCCCCCTCATCTCTGATACTGTCACTTAATGCAAGAAGGAGCAAAAAAGGCCAGGGCTCAAACACAGCTCCTTTAGAACAAGTCATAATAGTTCATATTGCCATCATTTGTGATATATCTAGCAGTTTTGTTTAAATCTCTCTCTGTTTTCACTTATTATATCTTCAGGAAGCTTGTTCCACAAATTTGCAGCCCTTTGTGTGTAAAAATATTTTCTTTCGTGGGTCCTGAAACTATTTATTTTAACTTGTAGTGGATGCCCCCCTAGAGACTGAATCAATATTTTTGTATTCGATATTTAATTCTTTTATTAAGTGTGTGTCACTCATGATGTTATAATAAAATAGCTTATAACCTCTTTGTCTTCCGGTTTCTAAACTGTATAGTCCTAGATGTTCTAATCTGGATAAATATGACAAATCTCTCAGATTTCTGACAGATTTTGTGAATCTTCGTTGTACTCTCTCCACTCTACCCACTGTTTTCTTTAAATGTGGACACCAGATTTGACTACTACAGTCTAGCTGTGGCCTAGCGTAAGACGCTTACAATGGCATCATTACTTCTGATGTTCTGCTCTTCATATTTCTCTTTATTTCCCCCAGCGTTCTATTTACCTTTGCTACTACTGATGTACAGTATTCTGTTAGGTCTAATTTATCGTCAATTCATACCCCTAGGTTTTTTCTTTAGATTTTGATTCTATGACATTGTGTTTATTCATAGGGTTATATTTCCCCGTATGCAGAACACAGCATTTCTTTGTGTTTAGTGATATTCCCCATTTACACACCCAGTTTGCTACTGAATGTAGATCTTTCTGTAATAGGTCAATTTTATACTAACATATGAGCATACGAAGAAGCCAGCAGAAGGCCATTTGATCTATCAAGTCATCTCGTATTGCAGGGTCCACAGCTTGAGCTAACGTCCCTGCCCTCCCTCCCCACTCCTCCCATTCTCCCTACCCATGATCCTTACCTTCCCCCTATGCCTATCCTAGCCTCTCTTAAAGGACAAATAAACAAGGAATTAGGGGGTGAATGAAACTGGAAATGCTCCTGTGGATGTGTAGAATAAGGGCTACTGATTTACGTGATGTCAGTATTTACCTGAATATCAGCGTGTGATGCACAAGCCAAGTATTGATACATACGACGAGAACCACATACAGAGCCAATATAAAACATTTAAAAACAGTGCCCATAGGTTTCAACAGAAGAAGAGGAGCGGAGTCGCTATGATGACATCATCGCGTCTGCACGTCCACTCCATTTTGTGAGCAGAGCTGTGGCTCGGAATCGGAGACAATCACCGTTTTTGTTTACATTTGGGGGAATGTTTCATTAGTGACGAAATCATGAAAAATTGCTGATATTCAGGTAAATATTGACATCATGTAAATCAGTAGCCCTTATTCTACACATCCACAGGAGCGTTTCCAGTTTCATTCACCCCCCCTAATTCCTTGTTTATTTATCCTTTAAAGCTGCCCAATGTCTTCAATGAGATGACCTCTTCCACCAGTGCATTCCAAGTTTCCACTACCCTCTCTGTGAACAAATGCTTCCTGACCTTCCTCCTAAACCTCCCACCCTCCAGCTTAAGACAGTGCCCCCTCATGTCACGGTTGCCACTCAGCTTAAAGAGACTCTCCTTATCAATTTTATTTATTCCTTTCAAGTACTTGAAGGTCCCAGTCATGTCCCCTCTCTCTCTCTCCTGTCTTCCAGGGAGTACATGTTCGGTGCTCTCAGCCTCTCCTTGTGTGCCTTACCCTGCTGACCCACTATCATTCTTGTAGCCCTCCTCTGGACCTTCTACAGCAGGTTAATGTCCTTTGTGAGATGTGGGCACCAGTACCAGTAGCGGCTCTAGCCACAAATGGTTACCAGGGCACAGCTGGGGCACAACAGATGGCAGCCAGGGCACTGATATATTGTTACAATGGGGGAGGTTCTGCAACATGTGGGGCACCAACTGGGGCACATAATTTTTTTTCTGGGGCACGTGCCCTGACGGGCCCTGCTGTAGAACCACCACTGACCAGTACTGAACTCCATACTCTAGATGCGGCCTTACCAGTGACCTGTACAAGGGCAGTATAACCTCCTCTCTCCTACTACTGATCCCCCAGATATGCAACCCAGCATCTTGTTTGCCTTTGCTGCTGCTTTCTTGCACAGCATGGAGTGCTTCAGGTCACTAGAGATCATCACTTCCAGGCCCTTCTCCTCCACTGATGCAGATACTCGGACTCCACTGTATTACAAGGGCCACCCAATTTAGCATCATCTGCATATTTGATCATGTAATATTCAACATTTTCCTCTAAGTCAGATATAAACAGCTGAAAAAGAATCGATCCCAGCACCGACCCCTGAGGAACCCCACTGGTCCCACCCCCTCCAATGAGAGATGTCCTCTGATTGTTCCCCTCTGTGTTCTCAAGTTCAACCAGTCATTAATTTTGTTTAAGGGCCCCAGTAAGGACACATCACTGCCTACTGAACAATAAAATAAATGTCTACTCTCCGGAGCATAGAACTGAATATAATACCACAGTTTTTGCCTTCTCAGTTTACCATAGGGAGTGTTCCTAGTACTCTGTGTGGTAAGTTTAACATACTGGGGCTCACATAACAAGACACACTGAGGCTTCTTTATTTTATACAAATTCATATAGACTATCTTAGACAGGACGCTTATTATCCTGTTATGGCTTACAACTGCTAAACAAGCTATCACAAATTACGAAAAAAGCTAAAAGCATAATGCGCTTTAAAAAAATGCTTATATCCCACTATAGTCAAATAACTCATTGCTTGTGTAATAATATCTGAATTGTGCACATTTTATTGTGTTTTTTACTATGTTAACTTAATTTGTCTATGTCTGGGTTTTTTGTCCTTTCTTGTACTTACTATGTTAATGTGTTTTTTGTACTTATATTGTTTGTCAGGCATGAGTGGGGCTGAGCCCAGTAATTTTCCTGGTGAAAAATAAAACTGAAATGAAATTAATCCATGTTGTTATGTGTCCATCAATACCATAGCTAGTCAGTGTTTCACTAACAGCTCAGTGAGGCACAGAATCAAAAGCTTTGCTAAAATCTAACAATATTACATCAGTAGGATCTCCTTTATCTAGATGTTTACTAATATGCTCATAAAAGCATATGAGATTGGTCATGCAGAATCTTCTACTTTTAAAGCCATGTTGATTTACATCAAACATAAGGATATTTATTAAGTGGTTTGGGGCTTTTGCCGCTTTGCTATTGACTTCCCTTCCCGCTCCCACCACTGTGAACTCTATCGCTCCCTAATCTTCCTTTCACTATCTCACAGATGCATCTCTCACTGTGCCAAACTAACCTCCAAATTCTGGTTCAGGGGGCTCCCCTCCTATCTCTCATTCTCTCTGTCCACTCCACCTCCCCAACCCACTCTCTCAGATCAAATGACACCCTCGCCTTGACGGCCCCTCACTGCTCCACCCTCATCGGTCAGACTGGTTTCGCCCATCGTTTCCCATAAATCTGGAATTCCTTCCCCCCTGAAATATGACACTCCTCCTCCAATTACTCCCTTACCTCTGCCCTACACAATTACCTTTCCCTCAGCTGTTCCTGCTTTAACCCACCTTAATATATGTCCCCAGTTTCTGCCTTCCTACCATGACCCCCCCTGGCAGGGTTCTCAACATCCTGAAGGGGAAATCAGGAAATGGCTAACCTTTCTCCTCATATTCAGTTCTTGCCTCTCCCCCCTCTCTCTTCTCCACCTGCCCTTCTGGGTCACCAGTGTGCACAACCTAAACCCCTCCTTGTTACTCCAACAGCACTTGTGTACTACCTCGAGCCTGCTCCTGGTACACTCATAGTGCACTATAAATGTTTCTGTAGCATTATTACTGTTTTGTACGTATATAAGTTCTTTTGTATGATTTTGGACATGTATTGTAATTTACCCAATGTTCCACGACTGTTTATTGTACAATACCTTGTGTTCCATCTGTTCGACAATCTTACAATATTGTATTGTTTGTACTACTCACAAACTATTGTAACTGATCATCCTTCACAACCCTATGTAACCCTTCCCCCAGGTTGCACCATGAGATGAGCAACTTGTTGTTCAGTGTGCCTTCCTGGTGAAACATTTCAATAAATAAATAAATAAAATCTAAGATTTTGAGTGGCACAGATGTTAAGCTTATTGGTCTACGGTTTGTACATTTATTTTACAACCCTTTTTTATAAACTGGCATGGCCTTTGCTATCTTCCACTCTCTGGGTACTATGCCTAAGTTTAATGATTTTTCAAACAGTATTTTTAATGGTATGCAGATATTATGTTTCATTATTTTTAACATAGATGAAGTGATATTATCCAAACCTGGAGCACTATGTTGTTTTAATTTGTCAATTTGTGAAATGATGTCATTAATACTGGTATAGAGGAGATTTCCTGCACCATCAAATAAGGATCTCCGAGCTGCAGGCACTACTTGCTACTAGTGCCCATAGAAAACTCTACACTTCAGGATAGGATAAACTGATCTGCCACCTGCGTCCTTATGCTGTGTTACTCAGCATGATGAAGCAGACTAACTTAGGGGACACAGTGGCTTGTGAGCACTCCCCTGTCCCTCTGATGGGTGAGAGCAGGGGGCACCCACCACAACCAGCCCAATGATATGTACAGTACCTCAGCAGTTCACGGGCTATCCAGTCAAGGCTCAGTCTCTCAGAGGTGGCCTGAGCAGATCACAGGTCAAACAATGAATCTGCTGCTGCAGTTAGAAGGCAGAGACAATGTCAAATGAGCAGTGTGCAACCATGGCACCAAATACTTTTTTGTACAGCTTAAGTGGGGGTCTCCTACCTCCTGCATGCTGTACAGAGGAAGAGAGTTGGAGCATCACTGACCATCTGACCTTCCAAGAGGGAAACCACAAAGAGATCTCACAAGAGGGCTGGGGGGGGGGGGGTAAAGGAAGGCTTAGGGGACTCACCCGGTGGGGCTCAACAGTAAAAAAACAGGAGCATTCTCAGTCTTCAATCAGGAGGGTTCTGTGGAAGCACCATCTGCCATCCAGTTTCACTGTAGGTGATTAATAATTTGCTGCATAGTCTCTGCTGTCTGCTTGTTTCTGGTGTCAAAAGTTTTCCACACTTGTCTGGCCAGCTCGGAGGCTATCAAATTGTGTGTGTGGGGAGGGGGGAGGCAGTTTGTTCCTGCTGTGTATCCAAAGGAATGTTCCATGCCCTGATTTCAGCTTTAACCTGTTCAGTCAATGTAAAAGCCTTGGGCCCATCTGAGAAGTGAATCAGCATCTTGGTGGGGTAGAGAGTGAAGAATTTGAGTCCCTGAGCTCGCAAGTGTTTAATAAATGGAAGGAAAGCTTGTCTCTTATTTTGGAGAGATACTGGATAACCATTATTGAAATATACCCACTTATCCTTATAAAGTACCTCTTTTGCCCACCATGCTCTAGCTAGGACATTCTGCTTATCTTTGTAATGCAAAAAGCGGGCTACAATACAGTGTGGCTAAGTACTGGAAGCAGTGAATTTCAGGCCCAATGCTCGATGCGCTCATTCAGTTTCAAATGCACGGTCTGCCAGCAGGCCCAGGGATCCAGAATGAAGGTCTATAGAAAGGCAATCATGTGCGGGGCTTCTTCCCCCTCTGGTATCCCATAAAACTAGGGATTATTGCATTGATTTTGGGCCTCTGCATCCTCCAATTTCTTCTTGATGGACTGGATGGCCAAGTGAAGCTGAAGTACTGCTGAATCTGCTGTTTCCCTCCTCTGGTCTGTGCTGGTAAATTGCATCTCCTGCTCCTCAGCACCCTTTTCTGATTTTGTGATGTCGGTACGGAGGACCACTATAGTGTTGCAGACCTCCCTCCAAAAGTCTCAAAGCTCAGCAATCAAAATATTCATTTTTACAGTTCATGTACTTTGTTGGTGGGGACTTGGATTGTTGTTTAGGAGCCATGTGCCGTGGCCTGAGCAGTAAGTTGCAGAGGCCAGTGAATGGTCACTGTCTGATCTGCCTTCCATGTTTTCCTCACCATCCTCCATGTTGGAACCAACTTATTCCCTCTGGTGCCCTCTATTTAATGTGCTGGATCTTCCCTTGCAGGTCTTGTTATTATGGAAGTCGAAAAAGTGGTGTTTTGTGGGGATTAGTTGAGGCTGCAGCCGCTGCCTATTTCCTCAGGCTGCCTTCATGAGGGTGACATCACCGGAAGTCTCGCTATATTCAGTTTCAGTACTAGCAGAACTTAGAGGCGGCTGGCATTTTAATTTACTGCATTAATAACAAAAACAGAAATAAAAAAACCTCAACTAAATGCACCTTCTAAGGATTTTGTTTTATTTATTGAAATTTAGGATTACAAATACCTTTGAGCCAAGGCTCTTTTACAAAGGTTCCACATCAAGAGAGTACAAACATTTTAGGCTGACCTACATCGGTCTATACATAGGCAAAAGAAAACAGCGCAAAAGACAGAGATTAAATAACATTATTCTTTGTTCAGAATGTTGCATTGCTGAAATAAAGTAAGGAAACACATAGGTTTGGATAAGTTCAAGAGATCTATGAGGAGTTGGGAAGGAGGGGTTGGGGGAGTGGGGGGCAGCAGCCGATGAGCAGTTAGAGCAGATTCACAGCATTGTCAGGGAGCAAGGAGAGGGGAGGTGGGCAGCAGGGGAAGAAGGAAGTTAGGAGAAGCAGTCACAGGAGCTGGAGGAAGTGAGATAAAGATGTAGTCTTGATTTGAAAATGCCCAGTGAAGAGGTGGAAGTAATATCAGTGCTGAGGGCATTCATCCAGGTGGGAACACAGTGCGCAAAGGATCTTTGACCCAGTGATGTGCGGCATTGAGGAACTTGTAGGAGCTGTTGTTTGTTTTTTGCTTGTTTGTTTTTTCGTTGTCAGTGTGGATACGTTACTAGGTTTATTGGAATTACTTTTTTTTGTAAAGAGGAATTAATAATTTACACTGGGACTGACCATAGTTACTTGAGCGTTGGTAAAGTTTATCTCTTAGCAACTTGTCCCAGATACATCACCAATTAAAAACAAAGGAAGCCGGCCCTGCGAAGTATATTCATTAGTTACTGCTGCAAGAGAAACAGTTGTATGTAGAGATATGGTGCTGATTTGAGTCTAATGTTTCAGATGTGCTGTAACAGAATCTGTAGGCCAGTGCTATCTGTTACTGTCAGCAGGATCCTATGAACACTTTATTCTTTATTGTCTCCAGAGCCCGACTGCATTTGCCAGCAACTGCTCCCCTGCTTTCACAACAGATAAAGCTATCATAGAATACAGTTGAAAGTGAAGGCAGATGTATAAGTACTCGTCAAGGTGAGGAATACAGTACCAAAGTGTGAGGGCTTTCACTTCTGTAATGCATTCTTAAAACAGACATAATCCTTCCCCGTGGGGCTTACCTGTTTGGCTCTACAAAGTCCAACCCCCAACACCAGCTGCCAGCACTTTTGCTCCCACCTACCCCAATGGATACCAACTGTTGCAGGGATCATCAGGCTGGGAATGGAGAGAGGGAGCCAGGACAGCCTTTGGTGTGCCTGAGGCCATGTAGCAGCACAATAAAGTGGCTACCTGCTACCAACGAACCAAGCACTGTGGTGTTCCTGATGATATCTGGAATTCCCAGATCAACACATAATTTGTCGGCAGAATAGGACCACTTGGCCCACCCAGTCTGCCCAGATGTTCCCTGTCTACTCTGTCTCTGCAAACCCTATCTGATCTGCAGCTACCCTCCCCCCTCCTTACCTATTAACTAGTATTCCCCTGTGCCTCTCCAGTGGTTGCTTGAAGAACTCCACTGTTTTCACCCCCACTACTTCTGCCGACAGACTGATCCAGGCATCCACCACTGTTTCAGTGTAGTAGTATTTCCTAACATCCCTCTTAAACTTCCCCCCTTCAAGCTTCATTGCACGCCCTCCTGTCCTGGTGCACTTCCTCATTTGAAATAGACTCCCCTCCTACACTCTGTTCACCCTTGTGAGGTGCTTGTAGTTTTCTATCATGTACCCCCTCTCCCTTCTTTCCTCTAGGATGTACACGTTGAGCTCTCTCAGTCTCTCCTCATAGGGCTTCTCATGCAACCCCTGCCCCATTTTAGTTACCCTTTTCTGGACTGCCTCCACCCCGTCAATATCCTTTCTGAGACGCGGCCTCCAGAATGGGACACCAGGTGTGGTCTCACCAGTGACCTATACAGTGGTAAGACTACCTCCCTCATCCTGCTGGTGATACCTTTCTCTATGCACTTTAGCATTCCACTGGCCCTGCCTACTGCCTTGTCACACTGCCTTGCCACTTTGAGGTCATTAGATATGATAACCTCAAGGTCTCCTTTCTAATTTGTGGCTGTCTGTACCTCCCTCCCCCCATTTTGTATTCAGCTGCTGGGTTTCTATGCCCTAAGTGCACAAGTTTGCACTTTTTGGCATTGAACCTGTTGCCATGCCTTTGACCATTCCTTAAGATTTCTTAGGTCCCTACTCATTTTCTTCACCCCCGGGCTTCACCCCCTCCTGAGTATCTACCTTAATACATATTTTGGTGTCATCTGCAAAAAGGCATACCTTCTTTTCCAGCTTTTCTGCAAAGTCTGTCATGAAGACATTCAAGAGGACCAGCCCTAGTACTAACTAAGCTCTATGGCACCCCACTGGTCACTCTCCTGTCATTAGAGTGAGTGCCATTTACTATCACCCTCTGTTGTCTATCCATTGGCCAGCTTTCTACCCAGTTTACCACTTTGGATCTCACACCTTGATGGTCCAATTTCTTTATCAGTCTTCTATGTGGCACAGTGTTGAAAGCCTTGCTGAAGTCCAAGTAGGCTACATCCGCTGCCCTTCCTTGATCTAGTTCCCTGGTCACCCAGTTGAAGAAATCAATCAGATTTGCCAGGCATGACCCCCCGCCTGTGAACCATGCTGCCTTGCATCTTGTAACATGCTGGATTCAAGATATTCCACTAGCCTTTCCTTTAGTAGGGATTCCATTAATTTCCCCACCACTGATGTGAGATTGACTGGTCTATAGTTGTTAGCCTCCTCCTTGCTGCTGCTGTTATGGAGCAGGACTACATTAGCTCTCTTCCAGTACTCCGGAACCACTCCTGTTTCCAGTGAGCTGTTGAATAAGGCTGTCAGTGGTGCAGCAAGCTCCTCCCTGAGTTCCCTTAGCACCCTTGGGTGTATCCTGTCTAGTCCCATGACATTGTCCATTCTCAGGTTTTCAAATCCTTTCACACATTCCTTTGTAAATGGGCTTTTGTTCACCTCCTTCCCCCCAGTGTTCCTGCTGCTCCTTGGTGCTCCATCCCCTCTCCTTCCATTGTGAAGACTGAGCATAAGTGCCTGTTCAGGATGTCAGCTTTTCCCTGATCATCTTCTGCACAGTCCCCCTCTGCCATCCTTCTTATCCTTGTTATCCCTCCCATACCTTCTTCTTCTTCTCGCTTATGTACCTAAAGAAAGTGTTGTCCCCTTTTGCAACCCCTTTGGTTATCTTTTACTTTGGTTGCATTTTGCTGGCCTTACTGCTCTCCCTGCTTCTCTCTGTTTTACCTGGTACACCTCCCTATCCTCCTTACTCTGTGTTCCCTTGTACCTCCTGGATGCCACCTTTTTCTCCCTCAATTTCTTGGCTACTTTCCTAGAGCACCATAGTGCCTTTTTTCCACCTGCTTTTGCTCATGTCACTTTCATTGCATACAGGCCAGTTGTCTTCACTATGCCTTCCCATTAATTTCTTCCACTGTTCCTCTACCCCTCCCTGGCAATCTACCCTGCTAGGTTCCACCCACTGAGAGTGCCGGTGTTAGTGCACCTTGTCATCAGGGTGCCAAGTCAGGATTTCACCGACCCCTGTTTTTGTGGGGGGCTGCACCCTCTGTGCCCCCCATGTCAGGGGAGGCTGCGCTCCCCTTTCTTTCTTTTTTTTTTGAAATTTGATAAACTTTATTAATATTTCAAGAACAACCATTACACCAGAAGTGCAATGCTTGCACATAGGATATTCTCCCTCCCATAACCCCCCTCCGCAGAGCACCCATACAGATGGAATCGAAGGGATCATGTGAACATCTAATGACAAAACTGTTAGCACAAAAAAACCCAGAATACTTGATATCTCAACCATTAGCTCTTCTACAACTTTCTACAGCCAATCCTTATGAGGGGCCCACAGTGTACAATATTTGTAGTTTACTCCAATTCTTGTCATAGCTCCGGGAATTGCCACATAGTTGAGCAATCATACCCCTGTATGGAGATTGCACAGTAATTCCTGTAGCCATACATTATGAGAAATCTGATCTTGATCTAACCAATGTCTGAGGACCACTTTTTTAAGGGAAAGAGAAACTAAAGACATAAAGTATCTACGCTCCAATACTGGGTTAGCTGTCATATCCCCCCAAATACATATTTCTGGTTTAAATAGGCCATGGAGACTAAGCATGGGGTCTGCTTTCTCCTCAATTAACTGCCACAAGGAAGCAACTTTGGGACATGACCAGATAATATGCAGAAGAGAGCCAATACCCTCCCCATACCTGGTGCAGTTGGGTGAATGCAGCCACTCCATACTGACCAGTTTTTGGGGAGTGTAGTACAAATTATTTAAGGTGTTGACTTGAATAAAGAACAGTCTATCTTGACCAATATAGTGGTAGACACACTGCCATAAACCCTGCCACCATTGGGAAGAGATAGGAAATACCTGGTCCCAGTAGGAGGAGGAGCCACTAATCTCAGGGGCATATAGGGAATACAGTTTACCACAGAGGCTAGACACAGCATGTTTTGGGGAAATCAGTGGTAGACTTGAAGAGAAGGCGGCAGAGCAGTCTGTGGGCCACAAACCTTGGTTAAACCATTTTAACAGAGTATGTCAAAGTTGAAAAACCTTGAAGATGTATTTATTATTTAGGTCTAGTTGCCTCAGCAAATCATCAGAGGACTTCAATGCCCCTCTGTCCAGTAAATCGCGGACCATCAATGACTCCAGCTGGGGGAGCCAAGACCCCTTAATGGGTTGCCTATCCATTTTTAAATTCAGATTCCAAAGAATAGGCTGAGAGATATCTTTGGATATTGGGGCCTTCATCACCACCCAAAATTGCGAATATACTCGCAGGATAGTACCAACTACAGAATTTTTAATCTCAGAGGGGATGCTAGCCTAGGAGAGATAAGGCAGAGAGGAAATTACAAGGCCAGCATCCCTCAGGATTTGTAGTTCCAGATCTAACCATGGTGATCTATACCCAACTGGAGGGGCCTGAGAATAGGGAAGAAACCATTGAAGCAACTTGCTGAGATGACTAGAGAAATAATAAAGTAGAAAATTAGGCATTTTTATTCCCCAAAAAAGTTTGGGTGCAGCTAACTTCTTATAAGCCCTCCTTGGAGTTTTGTCCAACCATATAAATTTAGTTATAATCTGATGCACCTTATGGAACCATTTCAACGGAACCCAAAGATTCATCATATGAAAGGGATAAAAAAGCATTGGAAGCACATTCATTTTGATGATTGCTATACAGCCCCATAAAGAAAGGGGGAGAGCTCTCCATCTTTGCAGATCCTGACTTACTCGAAGAAGCAGGTCCTCTAAATTAAGTTTAAACATCTGAGAAGAGTCCTTAGCCTGGTAGAGACCAAGATAGTTGAGTGAGCTGGGAGACCAGGTAAACCCTAAGGATGTCACTGATTGTTTGTCCACCGAGACCGTGAGGGGAAAACTTCTGTTTTATTTAAGTTAAGCTTATAATGTGAGTAGGTCTCATACTCCTCGATAATTTGCAGCACTGCGGGGAGAGAGGTATCTAAATTAGTAAGATGAAGCAGAATATCGTCTGCATAAACAGACATTCCAGACATTAAGAATGTCTGTGGACCCATAGAAATACCCTTGACATCCGGGGACATGTGTAACCTATGAAGTAAGGGCTCCAAATATAAATTAAAAAGCAGGGGAGAAAGTGGGCAGCCTTGCCGCGTTCCTGACCCGAGAGGAATGGAGAGAGAAAATACCCCGTTACAGTACACTTTTGCAGATGGAGAAGAGTACAGAATCTGTATCTATCTAATGAAGGATTGTGGGAATCCCAGAATTTCCAGCATCCTATATAAAAAGATCCAGTCCACTCTGTCAAAAGCCTTCTCTGCACCCAGGGAAACCAATGCCATAGGAACATCTGCTCCCCTGGACGCAGAAAGGATGTGCGATAACTTCCAGAAATGATTCAGGGATGCCCTGTTAGGTACACAACCCATCTGTTCATGAGATAGAAGGATCCTGGCAGCCAGAATTTTAGCTAGGATCTTAATATCGTGATTAATCAAAAATATGGGCCTATAATTACTGACTAGCTCTGCGGGTTTACCCGGCTTTGGGAGAACAACAATTAAGGCCTCCAGGAGTCAAGAGTCTAATATGCCACGCTTATATATATTGCTATAAAACCGGGAGAGAATGGGCGACAATTGGGTTACAAAAACTTTATAGAAGTTGGGAGTGAGTTTATCAGGGCCAGGAGATTTGTCAGATGCTAAACTCAATATAGCCTGCTGGATTTCTGTCACTTGTATGGGCTGGGCTAAAAGCACTTGATGTTCCTGGGACAGACATGGAAGATCACAGCCTTTAAGGTAGGATGTAATGTCAGAATCAGGGCACATGGAGGATCTGAATCTATATAAATCCACATAAAAGGAGGCAAAATCCTGGGCAATGTCACGGGGGTGGGACACCATTGCGCCATCCTGAGCCTTGATAACCTTTACCAGCCTAGAGAATTCTGTATGCTGCAACCTAATAACCAACAGACGGCCCACCCTATCCTCCTAATCTATACTCTTGGCCTTAGTTTTTAAAATAGCATATTCAGCTTCATCTTGTATCAGAGTAGCATACTTATCCCACAATATGGCTAATTCCCTCAAGGTAGTGTCAGCAATTTGAGGGGACAGGCCACTCTCAAGTGTATTGATCTGCCAAAGAAGGTCCACAGTTTTCATCTCACGGGCCTTCTTATGTTTGGACGCGAGGCGGATGAACACTCCCCTCAAAGAACATTTACATGTAGCAAACTCTCGATCGGCTTTACCTACGGAACCCACATTGTGTTGTTCAAATAGAGTGATTTCATCTATAATACAATCAACGCATTCTTTATCCGCGAGAAACTGATTGTTGAGTTTTCAAATGGTGCCCCCTCTAGATGGGGATTAAGGATCAGAGTGATCCAGACTAGCGAGTGGTTCTAAAGAACCCTGGGACCAATCTCCCCTTGAAATATTCCAGGAAAAAAGAAAAGAGCTCATTAATATGTAATCCAATCTAGAGTAGGAGCCATGGACTGGGGAATAAAAGGTATAGGCCTGATCCTGCAGATGCAGGACTCTCCATGGGTCACATGACCCTAGAGTGCTAATCATGTCTTTTAATTCCCTGCTGTTTGGAGGTTGGACCTGACCTCCATACTCCAGATTTATCTAAATCTGAAGATGGTGCAACATTCCAGTCTCCCCCTAAAATTAAGGGTAGTGGAGGGAATCTAGAAAGCTGGTCAACAATAGCCATGAAAAATGGGGAATCCACTTGATTAGGGCCATACACCGAACCTAAAATGAGTTCAGTTCAGTCTAACACCCCTCGAACAAAAATATACTTCCCATTGGGATCAGATATAAGTTGCTGGTGTTGAAACTGAACCCTGCGGGAAACTGTGATGGCCACCCCCCCCCGGTTTGCTGTGGCATTTCCAGCCATATATACCTGCCCATCAAATAATCCACGAAGCAAGTTCGATTCCGTGGCTAGAAGATGTGTCTCCTGTAAAAAGGTGATCTGACATTGTAGCTGCTGTAAGTGCTTGAGAATCTGCATCCTCTTAAGGGGTGATCTTGCCCCCCCCCCCAATATTCCATGATGCCAGCTTTGTCAGGTTAGCCGTACTTCAAACATAAACAATAATGCCCCATCCAGACACAACGCATGAAGCCCCTCGATACAGACTGTGCTCCACGATATAACCACCCACCCCTGCCCCGCGCCCAACTTATCCCAACTCCAAGAAAGAAATATTTAACCCTGACTGTGAAACCGACCCCCCAACACAAATCTCTCCTGGAAGAAAAATACTTAACACATCCAAAAGCCCACCAAACATGCAGGAGAGCAAACCCTCTCATCTCACTAGCTCGTGTCAGCCCCAATTGCTGTCACACACTGCACTCTCAATCGACTCCCCCCCCCACCAATCCCAGATGTAAACACTATAAACTATTAATAAACAAAAGCTGTATTGTCCCGGAGTGTACAACTTAGGAAAACCCCTATGAAGTAAAACACAACAGTAACCCCTAATACTAGATGGCCTGAACACGTCATGAAAATAAAGATGAAATCCAATGAAAGCTCCACTTCAAAAGGACTGTCTATTCCCAAGGTGACAAATCTGATCCCCACAACTTCACACCCTGTCCTTAGGAGCGTAATTCAGGCAAGTCCTCCTGAAAAGAAAAAAAGGGGGAGGGGAAGGCAGCAGACACTCAGAGGCACCTTTTGTTCCAAAATGAGCAGGTTCCTGAGTGACTATTCCCATAAAGGAGCTCCCCTGCAGACAGACAAAAAGCACATGTACCCAGGGACCAAAACATTGTGCAACTCCAGGTCAACAAGCTGAACAGTCCACTTCAGTAGCTGTGCTCCAGGCACGTTTCAGGTCAAAGAGAAGATTCAACTAGACAGGCATCCCAGTTTTAACTTCTTAGCACCAAAGAACTTAATTGCAACACACAACCATATAGTGAATGGTGGAATGCTGTTATGCATGGAATTCCATGCCTGGAATATGCTTATAATGTATGGTGAGCCATTATTTCTTGATAATCCCATCTCTATGATGTAAGTGGTTAAAAACCTCTCTTGAGTACGTCATAGTGATGGGATTACAAATGGAGCCAATCTGGGCATGAGTGTACCTTTTATCTTGCACACCGACGGCCTTCCTGAAAGTAGCACAGCAGCAAGAAAATGACCCAGAATGTCCGCAGTGGCGCCAAAAGTAATCCAGATTCATTTGTTTTGCCGGTTTATGGGGACCATACACTATAAAATATAATGTATGATCCCTCTATCATTAACCAGTTTATGTAAGGTCTCGAGGATGCGATGGTGACGTAAACCTCTCGCGCTCCGCTCTCGAGGTTTACATGGTCACCCTGGCAACCACTCAACGGTTAACAAACCTGTTAACGATAGAGGACCATACATTATCCTCTATGTTCTGCTGCAGTAGTGACATCAATACGTTGTTCTGCTGTAGTAGTGATGTCACTACTGCAGCAGAACAACTTGGAATGCTGCCACATAGTTGCTTTTCTCTATCCAGTTAAGCTGTAAGTTGTTTTTTTTAAACTTGAACTTGCAGAAACATCTGCAGCATGCTGTGTCAGATAAAAAAGGAAAAAAGAAAATGTTCAAATTTCAATTCTTCATTGTCTTCTTTAGCTGGCTTTGTGTGATTTTCTGTGCTGTGACTGCCCATACACTATAAATGATTGTGTATGAGCAGTCATACAAAAAACAAAGATATTCTTGTATCTCGAGGTTCCCTTGGTAACAGAGCACCTCTCGAGCTGCGCTCTCGAGGTCATCTGTTACCAAGGAAACCTCTCGATACAAGAATATCCTTTTGGTGTATGACTGCTCATACACAATCCTCTATCCTTATCGTGGAGAGAAGCAGATTACCAAAACCCCCGCAGGCTGCTATCAGGGTGAGCCAAATAGATCAGAAAGTAGGGCCTGCAGCTCCCAAGTAGCCTGCTCCACACTTTCGAATGTGTACCAACTGTCCTTGCAGTAGACCTGTAATTTAGCAGGATATAACGTTTTAAATTTAATCGAAGCAGCCATCAATTTGACCACTATCGGATGAAAGGAAGCCCTTTTCTGATGAACAGTAAAAGGAAGATCCTGAGAAATACGGAGATGCTGGCCTTCCCACAGAATTTCTTTCAGGTCTCTACATTTCTGCAAAATGTGTTGCCTATCAAGAAAATTCAGTAATTTCACAATCAATGGGCGGGGGGGGGCACCCTGGGGTGACTTGGCATGCAGGGAGTGATGCGCTGTCTCCACGACATCATCATCATCATCATCATCATCAAATCTTTATTTATTCAGATGAACATCATTGAGCAAGGCTCATTTACAAGATGGACCTGATAAGGTCAAGGTTCAATAGTTGATACACAACAGATACATCATACACTTATATAAGATAGTTATACATACAGGGAAAAATAACGTTTATAAACACAGTGATGTACAGTAAATTCACATGATAAAAAACGGTTACAGGAAAGTTAAGCTAATATTTACAGTATGTACAGTATATACATATCCCAGTGGAGGCATGGCAGACACTCAACATAATGTAATACTAGGATGGTGAAGGTATTACTGGGTGCCATAAGATGGGGTGTCTGTCTGGAAGGAATATGCCATATATGGTTTGGAAGGGAGATTTGTGAGATGACAATGCTAGCTCTAGTGGTAGCAATTGCATTTCTCTTTGAAGAAGACTGTACAATGCTGTTTAAAGGATGCAAATGGAGTAATATTGGACAGTTTAAGGGATTTTTGTAGGGTGTTCCATGCTATAGCTAGAGAATAGCTGATTGCTGCCCTCCCTAGCCTGGTGTTGAATTTGGGCAATTTGAGCAGGATGATGTTGTTGCTTCTTAGAGCATAGGAGCTAGGAGAGGTCTGGGTGAAGCAGTCCAGGATATAGTTTGGAAGTTTTTTTGACAACACTCTGTAAATCCATAGTACTGCATTTCTGTTCCTTCTGAGGTGAAGGGAAACCCACCCAACTGCAACATAAAGAGAGCAATGATGAGTATTAGATGGCAGATCTGTAATGAACCTTATTGCTCTATGATATAAGGTATCCAACTTGTGATGGTAGGAGATGGGGCAGTGACTATAAAGGAAGTCTGCATAGTCAACAATGATAGAAAATGGCCTGGACTAACCTCATCTTTGAGTCTCTGTTTAGGAAGGATTTTAATCTATAGAGAGGCCAAGCCTTTGGCGAAGCTTTTTTTAACAGTTCTTCTAAATGATGAGTGAAGTCAAGTCTGTTGTCAATCCACACACCTAGGTATTTGAAGTGCTCTACATACTCCAGATTTTCTCCAAGTATAGTGCATAGCTGGGCGAGAATGATTGGAGAGGATGTGCTGGTGGAGCTTTGATTTGTGAACATCATTGCTTTAGTTTTCATTGCATTTAACAGAAGCTTTTTCTCGAGCATCTGATATTGTAGCAAGGAGAATTCTGTTTGTAGGATTTCACGAGCAGCTGCAGGCGAAGGGTTGCTAACATACAGAACAGTGTCATCAGCAAAGAGGTGTACAGAGGAATTGGTAAGGGTTGAATCAATGTTATTTATATAAATGGCAAAAACGATAGGACCCAGAATAGAACCTTGGGGGACTCCTCTTGACAGTGGTTTTAATGGGGATAGGGCACCTTCAGCTTTTACCTGCTGTGACCTACCGGTGAGATAGCATCTGAACCACTTAAGGGAGGATGGATCTAGGCCAGTGGAGTACAGGGATGAAAGTAGTAGCTCGTGGTCCACAGTATCGAATGCTTTGCTCAGGTCCAGGAATACTGCACAGACATTATTCTTTTTATCTAATTTGGATTGCCAGTCATTTGTGACCTTGGCTAGTGCAGTGATAGTGCTATGCTTGGCCCTGAATCCAGATTGAGCTGGGTTTAGGAGGTTAGCATTGTCAAGATACTCCGTCAACTGATTACTAATTTCTCCAGCATCTTGGATAGCACTGGTAGAATGGAAATGGACCTGTAATTATTAAGATCCATAGGGTCCCCTGATTTTAGAAGGGGAACCACTTGGGCTGTCTTCCACAGTGTGGGAATAGAGCCAGAGTTTAGGGATAGGTTAAAGAGGTGTGTTAGGGGGACTGCAAGTACATGGCATGCAATCTTTAGAAAGTAGGGGTCCAGAGAGTCTGCCCTCGCTTTTTGTATCCAGTTGCCATAATAGATCCTCTACTTGTTTCAACAGTATAGATTTGAAGCTGAAGGAAGAGTCAACTCTCTGATCACCAGTGTAATGGGAGCTTAATTGTTCCTCAGCAGGTTAGCTGGAGAGGTGTCAAAGGCAAGGCCAGCTGTTGTGAAGTGGTTATTGAAGGCGTCCAGAATTTCCATTTTGCCAGTGATAGGGCCATAACTGTTGTGTAATTGAGTTGGGAGGGGTGTTAGCGTCTGCCCCACCATACCCTTTGATGGTGCCCCAAAACCTAGCAGGATTATGGTAGGAAGAGTCGAGTTCGCCAAGTAGAAGGCAGCCTTGCATCCCTAACTTTCTTGGTGCATCTATTCCTGGCTTTCCTAAAGATCGTCCAGTCATTTGCATTCTTGGTTTTCTTGCCATTTTCCAGAGTTTGTCTCTCCAGCAGTGCAGCTTTGAGGTCAGCTGTAAACCAACGACAGGATTTGTTTTTTATTCGGATACTAGAGATTGGGGCATGGGTGTTAAGGGCATTTATTATAATGCTATTTAGCACCTGCTGAGCTTTTTCAACAGAATGGGCAAGATAAAACTCTTGCCAGTGTGGAGAGTAAGCTAGATCATGCAAATATCCTTCAATATTGATGTTTTTCTTGGATCTCCTCATGAGGAATTTTGCAGGGCTTGTTGTTATGCTGGTGGATCTTACCCCTGCAATGGGGCAATGATCACTTATATCACAGAGAAGCACTCCAGCGTGTGTGAATAGATGTGGTTTATTCACTAGCATGATATCAAGTAGTGTGCTGTTATTACTATTCATTGCATTAATTCTTGTTGGTTCATTAATTAGCTGTGAACCCATATGTATCACAGAATGATACCACAAGGTGCAGCTGCTGGGTAAGCCAGTTGAAATTCAGGTCACCTAGAATAATGACTTCTTCAGTGCTGGGTTTGAGCAGGTTCCCCAGATGGGATAAGAGCTTGTGTTCAGCAGAGGGGGGTCTGTAGCAACCAACTAGCTGAAAAGCTGCTGTATTGGGGAGAGAGACTTTTAGGGATAGGCATTCAAACTCCTTGGGCATAGATGTTGCAGCAATACAGGATATAGCTATACCGGATTTTGCATATATGGCTACTCCACCTCCCCTTGTTTGGCGATCAGCTCTGAATAGCTGGTAGTTAGGTAGGTTAACATCCCTGTCTGCTGTGGTGGGTTTGAGCCATGTCTCAGATACCACAAGAAAGTCTGGCAAGGTATGGGCAACCCAGGCTTGTATCAGTGTGAGTTTTTTCAGCAGACTGCTTACATTAATATGCAGGAAACTGAGGCCTTTAATTGAGGTTAGGTCTGATGGAGAGGTGATACATTCAGGGGGTCCAGGGTTGATTTCCACATTACCAATACAGAGCAATAGAAAGAGCAGGAGTTTCGTGAGGGCTGCCAGTGATAGGGAGAGGGGGCTGTCTTTGGTCCTCCTTCTTTTATTCCGTTGCCACTCTTTTGGGGTGCTCCCTGTGGGTTTAAGAGATTGTGTCGAGACACCAAGTAGCAGTTTGGTGGTTAGGCTTAGGGGGGATCTGTATATCCAGCAGTGGAGCCTTGGTTGAAATACATGTGTGGTGGTATGTGTCTCTTTATGGTGATCACACCACTGTAGTCGATGCAGCAATGGTAGAGCATATGTGAGGGTTTGAGCGTCAGCCAAAGGGGATGGTTCAGAGAGACTGGGCGGATGGATCACCCTAGTTTGTGTGACAGGGACATCTTCTTTGTGGAACCCCATGGCTGACAGTGAAAGGAGTATCAGAAGTAAACTCCCCATTATGAGAGAGATATTGGTAGTTGGCTATCGGGGAGTAGTGAAGTTGCTGATTGGTTGGATCAGCAAGCCTAAATGCAGCCTGCCACACAGTGAATCAAACAAATGAGCCCACTTATAGCTACCAAAACAGGTTTCAAAATTCCAACAGCCCCAAACAATACCCTGCTAGCCCCTTAGTAGTAAGAAAGAAAATAAATAACCTTCTACCAAGTAGAATCCACAAGAAACAATGTAAAACAACAATAAGCTATTGTACTGTAGATCTGATTCTGTCCCCCTTCTAGTTCCTTCTGAGAAGCCAAAGCACTGAGTTCTAAACTCTGTGACTTCCCTTGTGCTGCTTTCAAAATCAGACAGTTCCAAACTCTGTGATTTCCCTTGTGCTGCTTTCAAAAACAAACAGTTCCAAACTCTGTGACTTCCCTTGTGCTGCTTTCAAAATCAGACAGTTCCAAACTCTGTGACTTCCCTTGTGCTGCTTTCAAAATCAGACAGTTCCAAACTCTGTGACTTCCCTTGTGCTGCTTTCAAAATCAGACAGTTCCAAACTCTGTGACTTCCCTTGTGCTGCTTTCAAAATCAAACAGTTCCAAACTCTGTGACTTTCCTTGTGCTGCTTTCAAAATCAAACAGTTCCAAACTCAGTGACTTTCCTTGTGCTGCTTTCAAAATCAAACAGTTCCAAACTCTGTGACTTCCCTTGCAATAGCAGACATGATTTGGAGAAGGCCCTGCTATTTCTTCAAAGGAGTTTCTGTGTGAATAATATTGGGGTAGAAGCCTCCGCATCCTCCGGGAGACCAAAAATGAGCAGGTTGTTGCACCTGCTTCTACCCTCCAAGTATTCTAGCTTCCCCTCGATTTTAGCCAGCCTTTGTCTCAGCGCAGTAGTCTGTATTTCTTCCCTGTCCTTCCAGCCTTCTAAAGAAGTGACCCAGGCTTCAGTGTCTCTGATCTGACAATTAGCAGTACTTAATTCTACCCTCAGGGACTTAAGATCTTCAGACATTGTTTGCATGAAGTCCTTGAGGGGCTGCATCTCTGTTAAGAACCGCTCCTCCGAGAGCGGTGAGGACTGTGAGGTAGTAGCAGCGGCTCTGGCTAAGGAGGCCCCTTGCTTAGTTTTTTACTGCTCTTCTCCAGAGTAGTAGGTGGCATGCGCATTGATAAGGCCTGTTGCATTTTGGCATCCTTCCCGAGGAAGTTGCAGCGGTTTTCAGGACGAATAAATGTTATGATAAATAAATAAATGATAGTTATGCAGGTTAGTAACAAGCAGTAGAAACACCTCGGAGGGAATTTTTGCTGGGAGTGGGAGAGCAATAACCGTGCAGCTACTTAGATTGGAGGCATCACGTGACTGCGCTCTTCTTTCTTAGGATTCTAACTCTGGGAGGGGGCAGACCTTGGGGAGGGGGCGCAAATCCTGAAATCGGCACCTGATGTGCCGGTGCACAAATGCCAGTGCCCTAATGGCCGTAGTGAGGCCCTTGCTAAGCTGCTTCTAAGGCAGTCTCCCATTTCTTTAAAATCCAGCCTCCTAAAGTTCAGGACCCGTGTGCTCATGTAGTTTCATCTGCACCTGTTTTAATGCTGAAGCACACCGTATGATGATCACTGGTCCCCAGGGGCCTGCCCATTGTGATGTCTGCAGTAATGTCTCTGTTAGTGAGCACCAGTTCCACTATTGCCCCATCTCTAGTGGGTTTATTGACTAGCTGCCAGAGAACCCCCCTGCAGGAAGTCTAGGACTGCCCTACTTCAAGTCAAAGCTGCAGCTGAAAGTCTCCAATCCACAGCTGGCATACTGAAGTCCCTAACCAGCAGCAGCTCCCCCTTATTTTGCATCCTGCTGATGGTCTCCCCTAGTGCCTTATCCAAATCCTTCCCCCGTGCTGGAGTTCTGCCCACATCAGGTACGGATCCTGGTCTTGGTGAAGCCGCAGTGCTCTGCTCACTAAGGAGCCCATTTTGATTTTTTTCCTGAGCTGCTTGTTTGAAAAACTTTAGCTGCTTTTCCTGTGCTCCAGCTCTCTGCTGCTTGTTTTTGTTTCAGTCCACCCACCCCCCTCCCGCCTTTATTAAATACACCTTTGCCCCACCCACTGGTATTACTGACTAATCCCTGCAGTTAGGGGGTGGGATCAATCTCTGTGAAATTTGACCTCCACTGCTATTCTCAGTCCCCTGCCCTTTAGCAGTCTCTCTCTCTCTCTCTCTCTCTCTCTCTCCTCCTTTGTCTTGTCCCATTTTACCTGATGTCTCAGTTCATCATGTAGCCTTCCCCTATTTCCTAGCCCTCCTGACCCCTATCTGCTGTATTATCGCACTGGACTGCTTTACCCCTTAACTTTTCATTCCCCTTGGCCCTGTAACCAACCTGACAGACTTTTCATTCTCCAACTTGCTGCCTCTTCCGCATTGTCTCCCTGTCACTGCCCTGTATCCATACCCTAAACTTTGCTTCTACCTCTGTAGGTACCTTGTCCGATCTAAATGTATCACTCAAGCCAGGACCACCTTTGCCTTCCTGGTTGTGGCTACATAGATTATGACTCTCTCTTTTTCACTTTCAGGTGATATTGAGACCAACCCAGGCCCAGCAGCATTTAGGCTCCCACCCCTTTAGGCTAGTTTTTCTGTGGAGCCCCAACCCAGCGGCCTCAAGATTGCCCAACTAAATATAAGAAGCCTTGTGGCAAATCATGCCGACCTGGTGGCTTGGGCTGTCACCCATAAGCCTGACCTCCTAGGAATAACAGAATCTTGGCTTGGGACTTCTCTCCCTGACTCTCTGTGCACCCTTCCCGGCTACGTTATGATTCAGGTTGATTGGGCCTCATCCAAAAGGGGTAGTGGCCTGGCACTTTTTTCTAAGGCCCACCTAAACCTTACCCTTCAGTCTTGCTCCCCACTTGCATCCTGCGAAGTGCTTCATGCCCTGCTTCTATTAGGTAATACCAAGAAGCTGCACATTGTATGTGCCTACATTCCTCCTGCATCCAGTAAATGGGGACTTGAGGAATTTCTGGAATTTCTACCCCATGCCACCAAAAACAATGAAGTACTTTGCCTAGGTTACTTCAGTCAGGATTGGCTTGGCCCAAGCTCCCCTATCCTCAACACTAACGTGGCCAAAGCCAATCTAAGTCAGCTTGTCACTGAACCTACCAGGCACTCCAGCAGTGGCACTAGTCACACCCTGCTCGACTGGGTCCTCACCAATAGGCCAGACAGGATCTCCTCCATTACTGTGTTGCCTGACTCCATTCTCCTGTAACCTGTGTCTGGGATGCCTGCCCCCCTTCATATCCACCTAAAATTATCTACGTGGCTGACTTCTCTGCCTTCGATTCCTTGGCTTTTCTATCCAATCTCCAGCAGATTGACTGGTCTCCCCTTTTCACCATAGACAACACTGACCTGGCGGTGGAGTATTTCTCCAACACATTGCGCTCACTGCAGTCCAAGCACATTCCTTACATTAGGCACAGGGTTAGGGGCCTTCCCACTAAATGGTTGACCAGCCCCCTTCTCCGCTTCCTTAAATCTCATTACAAGCTCTGGGCCAGGTGGAAAGCCTCCTCCCTTCTTTCCGACTTTGTTGCCTATCACTCCCTTAGGAACTCATGCAAGAAAGCAATCTGTGCTGCCAAATACAATTACTATAGAGGTCTTCTCCATGCCTCTGCCCATTACCCGAAAAGGTACTCGGCACATATCAACCACATTCTGGGTTGCAATGCTTCTCAGGCCCCTCATGACATGCTAATTGACAATGTCTCTTGTAATAACCCTAACACCATAGCCAATGCCTTTAACTCACTCTTTACCTCCCCTTCTTTCTCGACCTCCAACGCAGCCATTCCTTCCATTCCTCCTTCCCCATTCCTCCCTCCCCAGGCCTCCCTCTGTCCCACCCCCCCTTATTCTCAGCCCTGTCTCTAGAACTGATGTCCTATGGATCCTCAGCACTATGTCTCCTCATGGCAGCGCTGGTTCTGACAGTCTGGAACCTAGAATTCTCAAACTTGGTGCCTCCATTCTTGCCACCCCTATCTTGCACCTCTTCAATGTCTCCATTAGCTCTGGCACCACGCCCTGCTCCTGGAAACAAGCCAAGGTTATACCTATCTTTACAAAGGGTGACCCTAAAAACCCTATGAACTACTGTCCTATAGCACTCCTGTCTACCATTAGTAAACTTCTGGAGAAACTTATTCATCGTCAGGTGTCAGACTTTGTAGCCAACTATGAGCTGCTATCTCCTGCTCAGCATGGCTTCAGACCAGGCCACAGCACCTCAACTGCCCTAGCGCAATTCACTAACGTCACCTCAACCACCATGGATAGAGACCAACTTACGGGGGCTGCTTTTATTGACCTAATGAAGGCTTTCAACTTGGTCAACCATTCACTGCTCTTGCATCAGCTAGGTTCACTGGGTGCCTTCCAGTCCACTATTGCCTGGTTCTCCAGCTACCTGCACAATCGCACCCAGTCTGTCTCCTACCGTAAAGTCCTCTCCTCCCATGCCCCTCTATCCACTGGTGTTTCACAAGGTTCCATCCTTGGGCCCCTGCTCTTTTCCATATTTATAAGCAATCTACCTACCATTCCCACCCACTGTCACACCTTACTCTACACTGATGACTTGGTCCACTATACCTTCTCTAGTTCCATCTCTGAGAATAATTCCCACCTCTCTTCCGACCTGCAACAAATCCAAACATGGCTTACATCTCACCACCTCATATTAAATGTTGCCAAGACCCAGGCCATACTCTTGGGGTCCCACAGGATGCTCAGTGCCCTAAACCCCTCATTTCTGGTCTCTTGTCTCGATGGTTCCCCGGTACAAGTTACCGACTCCTTCAGATACTTAGGGGTCACTCTGGATCCGTGTCTCAGTTTCTCTCTCCATGTCAATGCAGTATGCAAGTCTGTCAAGGCCCAAATTAGGTTGGCTTATCATGTCTGCCATGCCCTGACCCCTGCTGCTAGGATCTCTGTCGCCCAAGGACTTCTGCTCCCTGGTCTTTGCTATGCACTGCTGGTCTTTGCTCAAGTGCAGGCAAATGTCTTTCAAGTGTGGGATGTTGCCTATAACAATGTTTGCAGATTTGCTTGTCTGCCCATCAGCTTAAACATCACTGCACACTTTACTCTGACCTCTGCTGGTTATCACCCTCCTCCCAGCATTTATATTGCATAGGCTGCCTGATCAACAATATAATTTGTTCTTCTGTCCCCTCCTCCCTTGCAGCCATGTTCACCCCAGTTGACTGCCCCCGACTCCTCCAGTCCTCGACTTCAGCTCTGGTCACTGTCCCTAATTGCTCCACCAAAATGGGTGAACTTGCCTTCTCCGTCTATGCTCCCAAATTCTGGAACTTCCTTTCGTTTTCCCTTATAAGCTCCAGTTCTCACCCTGCTTTCAAGCATGCACTATTTAATTACCTCACCTTCCTAGATGCATGTAAATGTCTTTAGTTCATGTATTACACCTCTTTACTTACTCTAATTCATGGAATGTACCTCTTTACTTGCTGTTGCACTACTATCCCCTTCCCTGTCCCATACCCTCGTCCTATGCCACCAGCACTGCTGTTATGCACTTATGTTACTGATCTCGGCAAGCTGTTTTTATCTCTTTTGTACCCTAATGCTTATGCTATGTATGTCATCACTTTCATGCTAAGTAATTCTACTGTCATGTAAGGTTGTTGATTTCTTTATGTACTGCATTGTATCAGCTCTTCCCTGTACTATTGTTTGTAACTTGTTTGAATTGTAATCTCCCGGATCATGCCTGAAAATAGGCAATCCTGTCTAGTGCACTTACCTGGTTACCAAAAACAAATAAAGATATAAATAAATAAACCACCTCATTTTGAATAGTGGCCCCAGCTCCTGTCTCCAGGGTGACCCACAGTACCTCAGCACTTCCTTTACATCTAGGTCCCCAACCGGTCCAACTCCGATGAAATCAGGAGGCATCCCGATGCTGCATTGCCGACAGTCGGCAAGGCGGCTGTTGCTGTCGGGGATGTCTCTGGAGCTGCTGTCGCTGCGGCATGGTAAAACTGGTATGGCCATATCTCAGTTGAGATTTTCAGTGCACCATGACTCAGTTATGGCCACTAGGTCCAGATCTGCCTTCACCGTAATTGCCTTCAGATCCGGAACTTTATTTCCAAGACTCCTTGCGTTGGAGCACATGGCTCTCCAAACCGTGCTCCCTCCCTGCATGCATCCTCTCTTTCCTCCCCCCTTTCTGCCTGTAATGCTTTCTGAGACTGTCCCTAACTCCCTCTTCTTTTATTGATCTCTCTGTTTTTTGTCTCTGCTGCACCTCTCTTTCTGCATCTTTTGTTCTAACCCCCTTGTCCTCCACCATGTCTAACTCTCCCCTCTTCTTCCTCTACCACTGCCACAGGGGAATTTTCTCCCCTTGGGCTTTCCCTCCCTGTTGCTTCAACCTGCCGGGGGGGGGGGGCAATTTATGCTTCCCTTGGTAATGCAGCCTCCCCCTCGGCTACTTTAAATGGTCATCCAAATAACATTTAAACCTCCCACTGAGCAGTACCTCTAGTGAATCTTCTCACCTATAATGCTATCAGTCTCACCCACCCAGGCATTAAAAGAAAGAAAGTTATGCCATACATCCGACAGTCCATCATGGATTTTATCCTCCTACAAGAGAGTCACCTCTCAGAGGTTGAACATCAGAAATTCACCAAATTCAGCTACCTCCAGGTCTACTCCTCCTGATATCAAGCTGGGCGGAGGAGGGGGTGTGGCAATCTTGGTGCCGAATAGGATAGCATTTGAAACCCAGATGGTACACAGAGATGAGAAAGGAAGTATCTAATCCTAAAAGGTCTCTATAATGGACAAAAACTGACTTTGGTTTCAGTGTACATTCCCCCAGCAGCAGATTTTGCTTTCTTCAGAAAGCATTTTGCCTTAATTGCTGAAAAAACTGAAGGAATGTTGATCTGTTGGGGGAACCTGAAGCTGACATTTGTGTTCTAGTTGGATAGTATCTCAAAGATATTACACAGAGAGTATGTGGTGGCTTGGAGGGTGAAGGCTCTGTTAACTGAATTAGGCCTTGCGGATGCCTGGCGGCATCTCTATGATTAAAAGAAAAGCTATGCATTTTTCTCCCCAGTGCCCCAGATATGCTCCAGACTAGACCTCTTTCTGCTTTCCAAAGATTTTCTACCTGGATTGCACTGCAGCTGTATTGGCCCTTTGGGTCTCTCAGACCATGAACCACTATCTATTCAGTTAGACTTGCAACTCCAGAAAAGTGCCTGTTTTTGGAGGATGAATGTCTTACTTTTACAAGACTGGGAGGTAAGGGAACAAATCCTCTTACTAATAAACGGTCCACACAAGACAATGCCTTCCCTGGCACTTTGCTGGAGATACTGCAAATCTGCTTTCTCCTACCGTCTCCCCTACCTATGGCACCAGCTTCGCCAACCCCTCAGAAACTCACACTGGCACAACTACATTAAATCTGGGAGGCAGTATAGTGCAGTGGTTTAAGGCTCTAAGCTACAAATCTGGAGAACTGGGTTTGAATCCCACAGCCCCCACTTGCATACTGTGTGACCCTGAGCAAGTCACTTAACTTCCCTGTGCTCCCAGGTTGCACCTGTAAACAAGCTTTCAGCTTAGTGTGTCTTACCTGGTTAAACAATTGAAAAAAAAAATCTCAACTTTGTCAACTCCCCTTCCCCACCTGTAACTGCAACTAGTCTGCCTTTAGCCAAATGAACATGGTTTAAACTTCAAAATCTCTGTATTGTATATTATTGTATTCATGCAACTGGTTGTAAATAACTGTATATATGCAGCTTAATGTAAATAACTCATTTGTACAAAATTATGTGATTGCATGTAATATTCCCATGTATCTATTCTATGTATGTATACTGTTTGTAACTCCCTTCCCCTCACCCACGGGTTGCAACTGGAAATGAGCCTTGGCTCAGTCTGCTTTTCCCCATTACCAAATGCTTAAATAAATAAATAAAAAAATAAAAAATTACTGTGGGACACAGTTAGAGCTATTCTGCATGGCAAGCAGATTGCCTTAACAACAGGAAAGAAAAAGGAAGGGGCCAACAGGCAACTGCAGCTAGAGACTAAAATACAGGAATTAGAGGGCCTGCAACAAATGAAATTAAATAATCAAAGGGATAAAGAGCTCCAGGTGTTACAAAAGGAGTTAAACTAAATTTAAGATTCTGAAGTGGAACAGAATTTAAAATATTTGAGACAAAGATATTATGAAGTAGGCCTAAGAGCTCAAAAACTACTTGCTTGCAGGCTGAGGGCACAGAGAGCATGAGCCCACATCTCCAAAATCCTGCATTAGGGTAGAGGACAAAGGATGACTAGATGCAGTCTCAGATGCCTTTTGACACTACTATGAAATGTTGTATACATTCAGGTCAGGGTCTACACAGACCTAGACTGAATTCTACCTTTCCCATTTGGACCTTCCCCAAATTTCATCAGAACATAAGGAAATGCTCTGTGCTCCAATCAGTGAAGAGGCGATCCTATCTGTCATAGACAAAAGTAAAACTGGCAAATGCCCTGACTCTGATGGCTTTCCCTCTGAATTTTATAAATGATTCAGAGAGAACAGGATCCCACTCCTACACAAAGTGTATATGGCAGCCTTGGCAGAAGGGGGTGCTCTGACTCCTTCATGGAACTACACAGTAATATCAGTGATTCCAAAGCCTGACAAGGACCCTTCCCTGTGTCGCTCCTATTGCCCTATTTCTATATTAAATGTTGAATTATAAATGCTTAACAGCCATCCTAAGAGGTTGGAGGGTGTAGTCCCGGGCTTAGTTGAGTTGGACTGGACTGGTTTCGTTGCAGGTCACCAGGCACCAGACAATACTCAAAAAATGATATTTATTGACTGTCTGAACCACACTAAACAGGCTGCAGTAGTAATAAGTATGTATGTTGGAAAAGCATTTGACCAAGTCAACTGGAACTATCTTTACAGGGTCCTTGCCGGGTTTGGTTTCTCGCCCACCTTTGTTAGATATATCCAAATGTTGTACAAGGCCTCACAGACCTTTGTTAGGGCTAACAGTCGCCTTTTCCAGGGTTCCATGCTAGGCCAGTGTATGAGAAAGGGTATCCTCTGTCCCCTGTTCTTTTTGCTTTGTACGTCAAACCCCAGCACAAAAGATATGCAAGGATGGTGGAATACAGGGGGTTACTATTATCTGAAAGGCAAAATCAAAGTGCAAGTGAGTGACATCTTTCAATACAGGAGGTGTACAAGGACAAGGGGGCATGATATGAGATTGGAGGGCGGCAGGATAAAGGGGAATGTGAGGAGGTTTTTCTTCACAGAAAGGGTGGTAGATGCATGGAATAGCCTACCCCAGGAAGTAGTGGGAGCTAGCACAGTGGGGGTATTCAAACATGCATGGGATAGGCACAAGGGAACCCAACCCTAGAGGTGGGTAGGAAAAGCTGTCAAATACTGTTACTGTTACTATGTTACTATTGGTCAAACAGAGCATAAAATAGCACTTTATACTGATGATGTCCTCCTCTACTTAACAGACCTCCAAAGTCTCTCGACAGAAATGGAAGTAGCTAAGGAATTCTCCATTTATTCAGGACACACCCTGAATACCAGTAAAACAGAAATGCTCACAATAAATATCACCCCCCCATCAAGAGCCATGCAACAAAAACACCCCATGAAGGGGGAACTACATAAATTAAGAAACTTCAGTATCTATGTTAGGTCCAATAATAGTAGTCTATACTGGGATAACAATGCCTCACTAATGCAGTTCCTGAAGGAGGACATTTGTAGCTGGTCCCTTCTACCCTTCCCCCTCTATTTGAGAATACAAGCAGTAAAAATAAACATCCTACCCCACTGTCTCCATTTATTTCAGTGTGCCCCAGTAAAACAGACCAGAATTTGGCTGGTGGAAACACATAAACAGCTTCTCAGATTCACTTGGGCTAAGAGCAGATGTCGAGTCCATAGTACTCTCCTATTGGCCTGTAAGAAGTGGGTGGCTGGGCCCTTCTTTCTCTGGAAGTGTACTGGATGGCTGCCCAGGTAAAATTAGCGTTGCTATGAAGGAACCCAAAGTACTAGTCACACTGGAAACAGACAGAGGAAGACTGCTTGGAACAGATTCCCCTCATGGCCCTTCTATATGACAACCCTACCAGGAGGGCCTGGGGTCCCACATACAGTACTATAGTGCCCTAGGAGTCACATTTATGATGTGGAACTGCTTTATTAAAATTCTAGCGTACTTAACTGCCAGTGGTGTTTACATAGAAACATAGAATTTGATGGCAGATAAGGACTGCTTGGCCCACCCAGTCTGCCCATTTTTTCATGTGTATACTGTCAACACAGATCTACGCGATCTTTGGTCCTCCCCCCACACTTCCCTACTAAGATTTCTTTGTATTTATCCTATGCATTCTTGAATCTCATGACTGTTTTCGCCCATTCCTACCACCTCTGCTGGAAGACTGTTCCAGGCATCCACCACTCTTTCAGTAAAGTACTTCCTCATATCTCTCTTAAATTTACCCCCTTGTAGCTCATTGCATGCCCTATTGTTCTTAATGTATTTTTTCCTCTAAGAAAATACCCCCCTCCTGTACCTTATTGAACCCCATGAAGTATTTATAGGTCTATATCATGCCCCCCATGTCTTTCAGGGTATAGATTTTGAGGTCCTTCAGTCTCTCCTGTAAGGGCTTCTGATACAGCCCCTACACCATTTAGTTGCCCTCCTCTGGATTGCCTGTTTATTTATTTAATTCTCGAAATTAAAACCTTTGAGTCAGAAACTGTTTTACAAAGGCTCCACATCATGGATTGGTAAAAAACAATTGTCCTGGCCTGAAGCTATGTTTTTTTTTTGGACATACTCAGATTTTGACATGGACAATGTTAGTCCTTTACAGGTCAATGAAAATGTCAATTACTCTAGAGTTAATGCAATATGGTACCTGTGGTCCACAGGCTTTCTCTCTTTGTTTTCTCATCTTAAGATCATTTTAGGTTATTCTGATGCCTAGAGCTACTTGATGCACTGCTGTTATTTGACCTATGAATATTTGCCCTCATAGCAAGTAAGGAAATGTTTTTTAAAATGTACATCAAAATCAACAAACTCAATAAAGTTGATGTGAAGTCAAAAAACAGAAATTACATGATATAGTAGACTGAATGGTAATACAACAAACAGCAAACAATAAATAACAAACAACAAACAATAAACAATAAACAAGACTAACAATACGTGCTATAAAAGTGTCAGGCTGATTACAATGGTTACAGGCAATAATATTTAAGTTTGCAGTCAATAGGATGACATTGTCCAAACGGTGTCAGAAAAGTCCTATCGGGCAGGTAAGATAACTGTAGGGTCAAGACAGTAGTGGTGAGTGCACACAAAGGGGAGATGTTGTCTTAGCCTGGGTAAGGATAGTTCGATAGTCAAATAGGCAGTGTCCAGCTGAGGAGGGGATACTAGAAATATAGTGAGACAGGCTGGGGGGGAGGTGGAGACAGGAGAAGATTAGTGGAATAGGTAGGGCTGACTCGAAATAGAGGTTGTAAGGTGAGGCGAAGAAGGGATGAGGCCACACCAGATTAAGTGAAGCAATCACAGCTACTAAGTTTGGAAAGGTGTAGCCAAAAATCTTACTTCGAGAGGGCTCTTGTAGTAGGTAATTACATATAGGACTGATGCCGGCAGGCGGCAGGACCCCACTGAAAAATTTCTAGCTAGCAGTCTCTGGCAAGGGACCGCCCCCACGTCAGGTGACCGGCGTCAGGAGACGTCGGTATAAAGGGGCAGTCCCAGACACCCGCCTTCCAGTGCTTTCATGCAGCGCCTCGCGGAAAAGTTTGTGCTTCATCAGCCCTTTCTTTGTCGTTTTTTTACCGAAAAAAATTTATTTTTTTGACTAACGTCAGTACTAACGTTGGTATATGTCGTCCCCTACACCCTCCAAGCACAAGAATAAGTGCGATTCATGTGACGCCCAACTACCACACAAGGACAGCCACTCCCTGAGCCTGTTCTGCCTAGGCCCCAATCATCCGGTTGAGAAGTGCCAGCATTGCCTCAGCTTTAACACGGCTACCCGAAAAAGGCGGCAGCAATCCTTGGAAGCCCATATTCTAAAGCAGAAAATGAGCTCTATGGAGAAGGAGCTTAAAAAACTGAGGCAGGCGTCCACTTCCTCTGAAGGCCATCGAAAGAAGAAGGACAAGGAGAGGCACTGGGACAAAGGCTCCTCCACCGCATCTCCCTCGGGAGTCACTGGGACGCAGGTAACATCCCCTCCAGGGGATCGCTCCTTGACGGCCGCCTCAGAGGTTTCTGAGGTGGTGTCGGCCAGCCCGTCTGGCTTGCGCTCGGGCCTTGCGGGCGCCTCTGGGAAGTTGGAGGCCTCTGCCCCGGGTTCGGCCGCAGGCTTGCGGCCTACCACTGTGAGTGACTCTGGTAAGCTGGGCGTCAGCTCCTCTGATGTCCGCCAGGAGAGGGCTGGTAAGATGTCCGACCCTCCGGGGCAACGCGCGGCCTCTTTCCCACTGGACCAGGCCAATCTCTCCTCTCGACCTGTCTCCAGTGACGGCTCTTGTAAATCGGACGTTGGCTCCTCCGATGGCCACCGAGAGCTCGACTTTAAGCCTCATGTCGGCTCGTCCGATGTCCAGCCGGCGAAGGAACTGATGACAGACCCCCCAATGTCCATCGTTCCTGGTACACCGCAGCCTTCACTGCCATCTGGGGAACCAGAGTCCCCCCATCCTGAACCCGGGGACTTTTCCCCTCCATCCCCGGGCGAAGCTGGGGATCTTTTGCCTCCATCAGTCCTTCCTCCATCTGGAGCGCCGGACCTGACGTCGGATCCCCAGACGCCGGCTCTGACCCTGGTCCCTCTGATGTCGGTACCTCCAGTGCCAGGGCCTCCACCGTCAGCCCTGACATTGGACCTACCGACTCAGGGAGATATTCTGCTCCCATTGGACCCTCCGGGCTCTCCACTATGGACCCATCTGTGAGGTTCCCGGCCAGTCCATCTGCTCCGGCAGCCCCCCTGGCTTCCGGGTATCCTCCGTCTTATTTCACACCGGTGTACCTGGGAACACAGTATCCAGCACCACAGTACCTGACACCAGGCTTCCCGATGCCGCAGTACTCGACGCCTCAATACCCGACGCTGGGCTACTTGCAGCTGGGTTTTGGATATGCTCCATATGGGTATAACTTGTATTCTTATCCCCCACCTTCTCCTCCTCCACTGTCCTCATGGCCACCGGTGGACCTGCAGGAGACTCTGGCCTCCTGGTGGGCTGAGGCCAAGGATCAGCTCACCAAAGAGGTCGAGAGTCACCTTCCGGTGATCGTGCTGTCCCAGGTTCCCGTACGCCTCAGGCGGCACACTACCTCACCACCTCCGGACTCCAGGATTCTTCCGCCTGGATCCAGAGTGGGGCAGGACACACTTCCCTGGGGACTCCCCAAGGGGCCCATTCCTCCCCCGGGTTGGGAAAGGGAGTCTTTCTCTTCTTCATCCTCCTCTTCACTCTCGGACTCCTCGGACTCTTCCGATGGCTGCTCCGAGAAAGACGACGAGCCTCGTTCTCCGTCGAAGCCCCAGCCAAGGAATCCTCTGAAGTCTCCTCCAGAGGATCCTTCTTTTATGGAGTTGCTTAGAAAAATCCAGGAGGTTCATCAGTGGCGCTCCCTGGAATCAGATCCTCAGCGTCTGAAACTCGCTGAACATCTGGATCTGCCCGTGACAACTCCTACATTGGAGCCACCCTGGATAGAGCCTCATGCTGACCTTGTTACCACGATATGGAAACAGCCATCGGCCTTAGCTCCACTTCCTAGGAAGTCGAACAGGCTATATCAGGCTCCAGAGGGTGTTGATTTCCTGGATTCTCACCCTCGTGCCGACTTGGTCATGATTAGCGCCGATCATGGCCGGTCGGCGAACCCAAAACATCTTAGCTCATCACTTCCTGATAAGGAATCTCACCTTCTGGATCAGTATGGGAGAAAGATTCACGCTTCCTCCACACTGGGGATTAGGGCCCTGAACTATGTCGGCCACATGGGGGACTACCAGAAGGCCATCCTTACTCAGGCGGAAGCCTAGCTGGACTCCTTGCCTGACTCCCAAGTCAAACAGGAGATGGCTGATCTCGTCCGCTCTGCTCATTCAGCCAGTCAACACATGCTACGTGCAACATATGATGCAGTGGACACCGCTGGGCGGAGCTCAGCTTACGCCGTAGGCCTTTGGCGTCATGCTTGGCTCCACTTGCCAGGTTTGGTCCCGGAGGTGCAATCTGCTATCCAGGAAGCACCATTCCGGGGGTCGGTGCTTTTTGGGGGTGATGTCAAGGACATCATTACAGATTTGCAAGAGAAGGGGATGGCTCTGAAGTCAGTTGATTCCATGTACCATCCCCATCAGCAGCAGCGCCATCCCTTTCGCAGATGAAATCAGCCAAAGGCGAAATCCCAGGGAAGGCGGGCCACAAAACGTTGGGCCCTCGTGGCTGCTAAGCCCCCCCCCCCAAAAAAGCAGCGGGTGCTTCAGCTGTGGCGCTGCCCCACACCACCTGACTCCTTTCCTCTCCCACTGCCTCCAGACTCCCTGGAGGAACTGGTAGGAGGAAGGTTTTCTCTCCACCTTCCGGGATGGGAGAGGGTAACCACAGATTCTTGGGTGCTCCAGCTCATAGCAGAAGGACACTCCATCGAGTTTCTTCAGAAACCCACCCACCACCAACCTATGAAGTTGTCGTATTCACGGGAACATCTTCCTTTGGTCCAGGAGGAAATCTCGGCTCTTCTGCTGAAGCAAGTGATAAAGCCCATCCCCTTCATCTTCAGGGGACGGGTTACTATTCCCATTTCTTCCTGCTCCCAAAGAAGACGGGAGAGCTCAGACCGATTTTAGATCTCAGTTCCCTGAATCTTTATGTAGAGTACAAAAGGTTCAGGATGCTCTCTTTGCAGAGTCTTCTGCCCCTCTCCGGCTGGGTCAATGGCTTTGTGCTCTGGATATGCAGGATGCCTATCTGCACATTCCCATTCACCCATCTCATCGCAAATACTTTCGTTTTGCATTCCAGGGGTACCACTACCAGTTCAAGGCACTCCCGTTTGGTCTATCCTCGGCCCCCTGAGTATTTACCAAATGCCTGGCAGTGGTGGCGGACCACCTGCATACCAAGGGAGTACAGGTTTTCCCTGACCTGGACGACTGGCTCCTGGTGGCCTCGTCCAGGGAGGAACTCCTGCGATTCCTCTTCCTTACCCAGCAGGTTTTTGCCTGCTTGAGTATTACCATCAACCATTCCAAATCTCATCTGGACCCATCCCAGAGGCTACAGTTTATTGGGGTGATCCTCGATACAACCCTGGGCAAGGTCCTCCTGCCCCCGGACAGGGCGGCCTCCCTTCAGACCCAGATAAATCTGTTGTCCGACCGCAGGATGGTCTCGGCGAGGTCGGTTCTTCGCCTTCTTGGGCCCATGGTGGCTGCTATACTGACGGTCCCTCGTGCTCAACTCCACATGAGGATCTCTCAGTGGACTGTACGCTCTCAGTGCAATCAGCTAGTGGACGATCTAGATCATTCAATTTTGATCTCCTCGCTGATGATGAGAGACTTGCAGTAGTGGATGGTCCAAGAGAACCTGTTTTGGGGGGTTCCTTTCTTTCATCCTCCCCCCTCCCAGACTCTAACCACAGATGCCTCAGGTGAAGGTTGGGGAGCCCATCTAGGCCCTCATCAGACTCAGGGCTCCTGGTCCAGGCTGGAACAAGATCTCCACATCAGTGTGCTTGAGCTCTGGGCAGTGTTGTACGCTCTCCAAGCCCTTCACCAATACATCCTTCCCGGCCACCTAGCCATCCAGACGGACAACATGTGCGTGGTGTGGTACATCAACAAGCAGGGAGGGACTTGGTCCTACCCTCTATGCAGGGAGGCAATGAGGGTTTGGGATTGGGCAACACAACACGACCTTCACCTCATGGCGATTCACGTTCCAGGAGTTGACAACACCCTGGCAGACAAGCTAAGCCGCTTTCTGCTTGACTCACAAGTGGGAACTGGACCAAGGGTCCTAGACAATATCTTCCAACTTTGGGGAACACCACAGGTCGACCTGTTCGCATCCCCCATAAACGCAAAACTTCCCACCTTCTGCTCGCTTGTTCCAGAGCGACGCTCTGTCTCTAGACTGGAAGGACAGATTTGTCTATGCCTTTCCCCCAATTCCTCTTATCCCACAAGTCTTGCAGAAACTAGCTTCAGAAGGAGCGAGAATGATTCTGATCGCTCCTTTCTGGCCCCGGCAAATCTGGTTCTCTCTTCTACAATAATATTCAGAGAATCCTCCTCTTCCTCTTCCTCTATCTCGAGGTTTGTTGATCCAGGATCAGGGGACCCTGGTCCACCCAGGCTTCAAATCCCTTCAACTGCATGCACGACTCCTGCAGACCTAGCCCAATCCCATTTTGGAGTGTCTCCCAAAGTGGCGGAGATTTTAGTGGAGGCCAGAAAACCCTCCACCAGATCCACTTATGCCATGAAGTGGAAAAGATTCACTATTTGGGCTGCTTCCAAGAATGTGGAACCTTTCTCCTGTTCAGTGGGACTTCTGCTGGAGTATCTACGTCATCTGTTCAACCTGGGTCTCAGCCATTCCTCTTTGAAGGTACACATGTCGGCCATTTCAGCCTATCATGTTCCCTTCACAGACAAGGCCTTTGCTCAACTGGAGGTCTCCAAGACCTTTCTCAGAGGGGTTCTCCATCTGAGGCCCCCCATCTGTACTCCTGCCCCCTTGGGACTTGAATTTTGTTCTCGAGAAACTTACCCTTCCTCACTTTTAACCTGCAGCTTCTGCAGATTTGAAGTTTCTTTCATGGAAGATGCTCTTCTTGGTGGCCAGTACTTTGGCTCGAAGAATCTCCGAGCTCCAGGCCCTTATGTGTAAAATCCCCTACTTGATTTTTCACAAAGAACGAGTTGCTCTTCACACGAATCCTAAGTTTCTACCTAAAGTAGTAGCAGAGTCTACCTTAAATCAGTCCATACAGCTACCTGCCTTTTTTACGCAGTACTCTAATCAATGGGAATATTTACTTCATACTATGGATGTTCACCAGATTCTGAGATACTACACCAACAGGACGAAGGATCTCAGAAAGACTGATCAGTTGTTCGTCTCTTTTGCTCACAAAAGGGAAGGCAATGCTGTTTCCAAGCAATGCCTGTCTAAGTGGTTGGCTCATTGCATCACTTTCTGTTATGACAAATACCACAAGACCCTCCTGGGTCAAGTCAGAGGCCACTCCACAAGAGGAGTAGCTGCCTTTGCGGCTTGTTTCAAGAATGTGTCTGCAGCAGACATCTGCGCTGCCGCCACCTGGACTTCCATCCATACCTTTACGAAACACTATAGTTTGGATATTGTCTCTCGCCGTAGAGCAGGCTTCGGGCTAGCTGTTTTGCAAGGCCTCCTATCTTGAGGCTTGCACGGCTAAAACTGCTTCTTGGAGTAGTTTTCCTCCTCCCGGTGCCTTTCTTTGTTTCAGACTGCTTGGGATTCAGTCCTATATGTAATTACCTACTGCAAGACCCCTCTCGAAGTAAGATAGTACAGTTACGTGAGAACTTACCGTAACAGTAGATCTTCGAGAGAGGCTCTTGCAGTAGGTAATACCTTCCCGCCCTCCATCCCCCTAGGCTTTTTCAGCTTCTTTTCCATATAGGGAAATATCTGCTCCTCTCTTGTCTGGCCTCTTTCGGCCTGTGGCAGGAAAGAACTGGAAGGTGGGTGTCCGGGACCACCCCTTTATACCGACGTCTCCTGACGCCAGTCACCTGACGTGGGGGCAGTCCCTCGCCAGGGACTACTAGCTAGAAATTTTTCTGTGGGGTCCTGCCACCTGCCAGCGTCAGTCCTATATGTAATTACCTACTGCAAGAGCCTCTCTCAAAGTTCTACTGTTACGGTAAGTTCTTACGTAACTGTACTTTTGTTTTTGAATGGCCCAACTTTAGATTCGGTTAGGATGCTGTGGGGTGGGGGGGAGGCTGTTGAGCCAACAAGGTGCTTGAGACATAAATGCCCTCTGTGCTTGCACTATATATCAGAAAGGGACATGAAAGGTGAGATTTGTCGTGCTACACATATGATTAGGGTTTTTATTTGCCCTAGTGAGGAGCTGCTGTGTGGAGGAGTGGGAGGGGATTGCCCGAGACTGATTTATACCCTGTCTATGTCCTTTCTGAGATGTGGTCTCCAGGCCACAAGCTGGTGTGGGACATGACAACTGTCTGGTGTGGAACATGACTTTTTCTTCATGCTCACTTGATACGTGGTATTGGATCTATGTGATAACAGCGATTGCTGATGGACGCTGGCACAACAGCGAAAAAATATTTCAGCGATGTATTCCCGCACACAGCAAAATGATGCTGGGGATGGATTTTCATTTTATCTTTGAGGAGCCATGCCCCGCCCCTGCTTAAGATTCTCAACTCGGGGGGTGCATGTCGGGGTGCAAACATGGAACAAATGAAAATTTGGGCCGGGCGCAACAAAAATACCTGTGCCCAGACCTGAACCCAGCACCATTCCCACCATAGCCCTGTACCTACCCACCACACCATGGAAGCAGCTCAGTAGCTCATGCTGGTGCCACTCCCTGCAACCCCTCCATCCCCACCCACCCCACGCTCGGCATGCTTACTCCCCATCGCACACATAGGCATGTAGCAACAGGATGTCGCTATATCACACACACCCCAACCGGTCGCCCACCTTCCACAGTCACCCCAATGACAGGCACTGTGATTGAGTCGCCCTTTCAGTATGCACCCAATCGCAGTTGCCAAAGTGACGGGATACCTGTGGTATTGAAGGTAAGCCTGGACTGGTCTCAAATTCCCAGATCAAATGCTGGTAGCAAATGTAATAAAACATTTGAAGAATGCAGGACAGAGTTTGGGTAGAGAGCGACTGACAGATTTAGATATTTTCAGATCCGAGATTTTATCACCCGAAGGTTGAAGGAGACACGCTTAAGGGGAGATTAAGATTGGAGTATACCTTCATTACCCAGCATGCTGGCTTCCTTGGAACAAATGGGAGCAATCTCCAAAATGTATACATTTTTAATACATGTCTAGGCACTTCCTGCTCTGGAAGTGTACTGGATGGCCACCCAGGTAAAATTAGCATTGCTATGAGGAAACCCAAAGTATTATATCCATTTGGAAATAGATAGAGGAGGACTTCTTGGAAGACATTCCCTTCATGGACCTTCTATATGACAACCCAACCAAGAGGGCCTGGGGTCCCACATAGCATGGTGGTCTAGGAGTCACATTTATGATGTGGAACTGCTTTATAAAAATCCTAGAGTACTTAACCGCCAGTGGTGTTTACATAGAAACATAGAATTTGATGACAGATAATGACCACTTGGCACACCCAATCCGCCCATATTTTCCTTGCCTATACTGTCATCTCAGACCCTACTTGATCTCTGCCCCCACCCTTCCCTACTCAGATTCCTTGTATCTATCCTATGTATTCTTGAATCTCACTACTGTTTTTGCCCACCCCACCACTGTTCCAGGCCTCCATCACTCTTTCAGTGAAGAAGTACTTTCTCACATCTCTCTTAAATTTGCCCCCTTCTAGCTCATTGCATGCCCCATTGTTCTTCATGCATCTTTTCCTCTAAACAATACTCCCCTAAATACTTCCCTCCTGTACCTTATTGAACCCCATGAGGTATTTTTAGGTCTCTATCATGTTCCCCTTCCCTCTTGTCTTCCAGGGTGTACATATTGAGGTCCTTCAGTCTCTCTCTTCTTAGGGCTTCTGATGCAGCCACTACACCATTTTAGTTGCCCTCCTCTGGATTGTCTATACCCTGTGTATGTCCTTTCTGAGATGTGATCTCCAGACCACCGGCTGGCATGGGACATGATCACTGGCTGGCATGGAACACGACTTTTTCTTCATGCTCGCTTGATATGTAATATTGAAGGCAAGCCTGGACTGGTCTCAAATTCCCAGATCAAATGCTGGTAGCAAATGTAATAAAACATTTGAAAAATGTAGGACAGAGTTTGGCTAGAGAGCTGCTGACAGACTTAGATATTTTCAGATCCGAGATTTTATCACCTGAAGGTTGAGGGAGACACGCTTAAGAGGAGATGAAGATTGGAGTGTGCCTTCATTCTCCAGCATGCTGGCTTCCTTGAAACGAATGGGAGCAATCTTTAAAATTTATCAGTTTTTAATACATGTAACCCACCTTTTGGTTGGATTTAATAAATTCTCCCCTCTTGGCCCTGCTTGGCCCAGTTTCTATTTTTAATATGTATGGCCTCTGCCCATTGGTGGGGCCTCTGCGGGTTGGAAATTGCTGCCATGACTCTGGGCATATATATGTATTATACAGGCACACTCACGCCTGTATATTTGGGTTGAGTAAGTGCTTCTATGTTAAACACACCTTAGTAACTTTGCCCTGCTCAACCCATTTACATGCAATTTGGAAAACATATCCTATGTGTCGGGATCTCTTGCACCTGCAAATTTCATGTAGATCGGTTCAGTAGGGGCAAAGTTACTAAGCTACAAAAAAATGTAAAACTCACTGTTTTTGAAAATTTTGAGATGCTTTTTTGCCACCCGATCCTAAAAAAATATGAGGCTTTGAAACCTGAAACTTTTAGGTTTGATGGAGCTTGGTCCAGGGCATGTGCTTTTGTGGTTTTTAGGTCCTGCTGTTAAGAAGTTTTTGAAATATGTAAGAAAAATGTCCATTTCTGAGCATACGCATTTAAAAAAAATTAACGTTCTGTTCATATCTGAATTTTTACAAAAGTGTTAGTGTATGTACTGTTGTTGTCTTTTGTTATGTGTGTCATATCATATACTGAGGTGTGTCGTATAGCACACCACCACAGTATATGATATGACTCACATAATGGAAAAAGCAAGCCTGAGATGTAAGAACCTTTTCCCTAGTGGCTAGTGATCCTTCCCCCCACCCAATCACCTGCCCACTATTGTAATAAAGTTTTCTCTGGTGACTAGTGGTCCCTCCCCCCACCATATCACCCTCCCCTTATGTCCTGTTTTTGTATTTCGTTATGCGTGTTGTACCATATAATGTGGTGTTTCGTATAGCAGAACACCACAGTATATGATACAACACACTTTGTTTATATTTTCCCTGGTGTCTAGTGCCCTCCCACCCTCCAACTGCTGTCCCCAGTTTTATTCCCTTTTCCCTGGTGTCCAGTGGCACCCCTCCCACCCTCCAATTGCTGTCCCCATTTTTCTTTTTCGTTTCCCTGGTGTCTAGTGCCACCCCCCACACTCTGATTGCTGGCCCATTTATCCTTTCTCCTGGTGTTTGACACTAGCTGGTTGCGCAAAATGGCACAGCTGTCATTTACAAACAACAGCTGTGTTGTATAGCAACCCCTGCTGTGTCATGACTCCTATGCCAGGGATGGGGCCACTGTCCTTATAGCCACACCATCCTAACAGTGCTGTGGTATAATGTGCTGTATCTGCACAAAAGGGGCCCCAATCCCTGGTCGCAATGTACAGTATTTATTTATTTATTTTTGTATTATCCAACACCAGGATGTCCTCCCCTGATATTGGATGCCCTCCAACCCATTGTTTTATTAATTGTAGCCCACATTGGGGGGCCCAATCCCCATTTCAGAATTTAGAAGCCTCCTTCAGCAGTGTGGGACACTGAGGAGTCCACCCCCAATGTCCCAAAATAGTTTTTGTACCTGTAATATGAAAACCATCCCACAATGTTTTTTTAACCAGAAAAAAAGAAAATGGTCCCTCGTCATTGCTACTGTCCCCTTCCCCCATCCCGACCCTCTCCCACTGAGCACCCACCACCCCATACACACACCCTTACCTTATACTTACCACCAGAGGTTGTACCGACATCTTCTGTGGACCAAGACACGTCTTCACTCTGCAAAGCTAAACCATGAACTAAGGAATAAAGGTAAGTGCTGCATAATGTATTTCAATGGTGCTTTGAACTTATGTTCATAACTTTGCCATTTTAAGGAATTTTTTTCACCAACATTTTCAATATGGCCTTTTTGAGACCCCACCTTATGAACACTGGCAGTGTCATTTCGTTAATAGGGCTGGAAGGTGATTTCACAATCGCTGCACAAAATCACCTTTTGGGGCCAAGTAATGACATTTCACCACCAGTGTTCATGAGGTGGGGTCCCAAAAAGGCCATGTTGGAAGTTTGGTGGAAAAATTCCTAAACATTGCTGAGTTACAGGCGTTCATTGAAATGTTTCTATGCATGTGTATAACTTTGGTAATTTTCAATATTTTTACTCCAAATTTTCAACATAGCCATTTTTTCATACCACCTCATGAACAGTACAGCTGTCATTTTTCACATTCTGTCCAAAACATGTTTTCGCACCTGTGGCATGGAATGGTGTTTCGGCATGGATTAGAACATTTTCACACACGGGGTTTATGAGCTTGGGTCATAAAAAACTATGATGAAAGTTTGGAGTCAAAGTATTAAAAAACAAAATATTTATTAAGTGATGTTGTTTGCAGGGGTGTCCGTTACACTACTGGGGAACATGCTGCCGTACCATGCCGGTGAGTTGAGTTTAGGTGTGACTTAGTGAGCCAGTTTAATGGGACAAGGCTGATGGGGAAGGTGCTACAGTATGCAGTAGCATCCCCGGCCTGGGTGGGGACTGAGCAGTGTTTTGGCGCAGATGCCACACCCTGTGGTGGGTCAGGGAACCTCACCCACAAGGTAATGACATGCGTGCTGGGGCCTGCTCTGCCCACACACTGGGTCAGGACTGTCTCCAATACTGTAGTTATCTCATTTTGCACAGGTCCCTGAGCAATGTTTTGGCACAGACGCCACACCATGTGGTTGGTCAGGCAACCTCACCCACAAGGTAATGACATGTGTGCCGGGGCCTGCTGTGTTCACACACTGGGTCAGGACTGTCTCCAATATTGTAGTTATCCCAAAGAGACCTGTGCAATGAGGATACAATTCCACTATCAGCAAAAGAAGAGAAATTATTAATAATGCAGATATTACTGTTGTAGAACACAAAGCGCACAAAGAAGGGAAATGAACAACATTAGGGATTTGGGTCTTGGGAGTAATAGTACATCAGTGGTGGGGCCTTAATTGAGGTTGTCAACCCTAATGCCTACCCCCTCTGCTGATCAGACAAGGTCAAATGTGATGTCTTCATGCAGGGCCCTGTGGGTCCTGCATGAAGAAAGCTCGAACAGATTATGTTGGCCATACTGTATCACTATGAGGCATAATATTGGAGATGTATCTTGTGCTTCAGACAAGAGGTTATGGGATGGGAGGAGGGGGAGGGCATTTGGGTTGACAACCCCAAGTCAGACCCCACCACTGATTTGCCAATACTCCGGAGACCCAAATCCCTAATATATTTAATTTCCCTTTTTTGTGCGTTTTTTATTCTACAACCCTAATATCTGCATTAACGTAGTTTTGCAAAGAATATATATATACACACACATATATATATATATATATATATATATATATACACACACATATATATATATATATGTCTTTTGGCACCTTTGGGAGGTTCTGGACTGCGGTGAAGTGACAGTGGTGGGAGCAGGAGCAGGGCATTTGCCTGCTCCTGCCCACTTTTTAATGATCAGTGGTGGCAGTGGAGAAAGGCGGTGTTAGTACATGGTGGAGGTAATTTGTGGAGGGTTCACCTGGTGGGTGGATTCAAACCTTCAACCCCCCAGTTAGCATGGAGGAGTGGATGGAGCCTGCATGCCTGGTTCCAGGCTGGCTCATCATGGAGCGTGAAGGACTAATGTATGGGCCCTGGTGGGGGATTGTTGACTCCCTGACCCTGTTTCCTCAGCCAAGGTATTGCAACATGCCAAGATGCCAGTTCCTTTAAAGAGGAGCTGTGCAAGGCTGAATTATGAACTGCATCTGAGACTTCCTGGGGGACAGCTATCCCATGATGTCATTAGGGAGAGCCATGTTTTGGAGAAGGAGTGAGTGAAACAGAAAGATAAACTGCTGCCACTAATTAAAGGGGGGTCATCTGGCCCCATTAGTGCTGCTGCTACTGCTGCCCCAAATCCATTTGTGGCCACCCTGTTCAGGGACAAATTTTGAAGGAGTGGAGGGTCTTCACGACCAGGTAGGAACCACCATTATGCACTGGTGAACTCCGTGCGGGTTCCTGAACCTGGAGTAAATGAATTTTGTAAATATGTTTTAGAAGCTGGCCATGCATTTTATTAAATGGGATCTGCATTTACAAAAGATTTATTAGTGTGGACATTCCATCATTTAAAAAGGGTGTTGCTGACTAACCCCTTTTAAGTCCCGTACAGCCAGCACTCAAAAAAGGCACCCCAATGGTGCAGAAGAACCTAGCGATGTAGCCAGTTGGTAAAATCTGCTTTATACCTTAGGACTGTGGCTTACTGCTGTCGTGACCCCCCTCCCCTCAGTTACCATTAGCAATACTCCCAGACAATGGGGATGGGGAGCTTGCAAATGTGGGGACTCATCTGAGATCCATTTTTGGGTGCCAAGATGTTGGATTGGATGCTGGGTGCAAAGCTTTGAACCCTGCAGAGATTCAAACATGGGACAATGTGGTAAGAGTTTTGCACCTTTTCCAACACTGTGGCACCATGGAGTCCATAAGGCACGTAGTCTGCTGGCCAGTACATATGAGCCTATGCAAATTGGTGCCAGGGGGGTTTTGCTCATTGGACGTATTGCTGGTGGTGGGTTTATTGGCAATCAATGTGGAGGAGTGAGTTGTGAAGGACTGGGGACAGTGTGTGAAGACACTTGAAGTTAGCTCCAAGCTTATCTGCCTTGAGAATTATATATCCTTCTTGGCTGTGGAAGAGAACAAGAATGGCTACTGATCCAGATCCCTCTGAAGTTATGCTATGATCAGCCATGCTAAAGTGGCTCTGAAAGATGGTGGAAAAATCTTCGACCTCCATGTGTACTCTGTAAATCTGAGGGTCCTGGGGTGACATTCCTGCTGGTATGTGCTAGCTGCCAAGAAAGGGCCCCCAAGGCAGTAGATCCAAAGTTTTTCCATGGATAAGTGGGCTAGGAGAATCTGTTATTGCTACAGAATCTGCATTGGAGAGTTGGGACAAGCTGGGGATGGTAACTGCACCCATGGCTGGCTTGGAAGCTCACCCCTCATCAGCCATGAAGTCTGTGTCAGGGAAGCATGCAAGTGAACCTGAGAGTCCTGGTGGTGTTGCCTTGCCCAAAGCTGATGCACCTGGGATGAAACCCCTACTCCCCAGACATGGAAGTGGCCATAGGCGCAGTGCCCATATGAGGCTACTAGCCCCTGAGGACTTCGAAGAGCCAGTCCAGTCTTTGCCTTCTGCGATCCCTGAGCCCACTGGCCAAGCTGTTGTGATCATAGAGAAGCTAGCTGGGGAACCAGAGGAACAAATTTCACCTTCATTTACCCCCAAGAAGCCTGGTGCAGTGGCAGGTGATACGCCACTGTTTGAGGGAGCGAGTCATGTCAGTGACAGTGATCTCAAGAGGGACATTTCTTCACACCACGAGTCCTTGTATGTCATGCTTTGGAAGGCCCAACCTAGTTTAGCCGACAGGTGCAGGCATAGGAGGGAGCTTTATGATGGCCAAACTGATGGAGATCCCAATGTGAGGAGGTGCAGAGAGTGAGTGTGGCTGCCGGACGGGCAGGCTTCTCGGTCCAGCATAAGACAACTGCCTGAATGGAGCCAAGCGGAACGCATAATTTGAAAGAAGATCTGGTGTGACTATCCCCAATACATCTACTCCTACCTCCTGGAGAGATTGTGGGATAATATAGAAGAGCACCAACAGGACTGGGTGTATTGGGGTACTATAGTCAAATTATATAAGAACCATTGTCTGGGCCGATAGCACCAACTATGCCCTCCAATGAATTCAAAGCATTGGGAAGAGCAAATGTGCTAACTACACCTAGGAAGGTCTCATATTATTTAAAACCTATGCGAGGTCGCCCGCCAGCGCAGCAGTTGGATTTCCGTGATACACGCCGAAGCACTCTGGTTTGGGAACGGACTCGGCGCTGGAGGGTCGGCCTGGAGGAGAAGGATGGAGCGTCCCAGGGACTGCCTCCTTCTCTGGGGAGGGAGGGAGGTGTCCGAGCTCGGATGACCCCTGGTGGAGGCCAGAGTCACGCAGCTGCCGGCACAAGCGTGACGATACTGGAGGCAGGGCAGGGCGCTCCAGCGTCATTACGACCCTCACCTCCCGAAAAAAAAAAAAGAGAAAATGGTTATATGCTGCCCAGCAGCCCTAAATGAAGCTACGCCCACGGCTTCAATTAGCCCCCAGGCCAGCCCTCTGACCTAGTCCGAAGACTGTGGCATGCAGCTAGAGTGCTGCAGCCCCACCGTGGGGGGCAAGCCATGGCTATCGGAGGGCCCGAGGCCGATATGGGGGGGTGGAAGTCAGTGGTTCATGACCGGTCTGACAGTAAGGGGCTGCCGGCAGCTAGGGCAGGAGAAGAAAAAGAATAAAATGGAAAAAATTAAAAAATAAAACCTATGCCATCATCCAGGATCTGACAGGAAAGAGGTACAAGACCTATGTGAAAGCTGTGGACTCTTTCGGTCAGGCTACCACCAAACCCCCTTCTACCTACTATTTCTCCTGCAGCAAAAGATTCCTGTGGCCTGCAGTGTATCCATCTCTCCCCCCCCGAAGATGAAGTTTTCAGCGAACTCTGAATTAAAACTCTGACTGCAGCAAATGGGTGAGACTAACCCTTTTTTATCTATCTCATTTAGTTTCAATGGGTGCAGAGACTGGCTATGATAGATAAATAGTAGAGCTGTGTTATGTAAATCATTACCTATAGTTTCACAGTAATATTTACTGCAAAGGACAAATTGTGACTCTGCACCCAGATGCTGTTGTTAAAGGGGTGAATGTATTGGCGTATGTCCAGTGTCTGGATTTTTGTAGCTTCTGTTAAGACTTCAAGACTGATTTTCATTGCTGCAGAAACTGCTGACTGGGACATTGTACCATGGTGCTGTTTTGGGAAAAGAATGGAGAAAAAGAAGAATGTGATAATTACTGGGGAATTATTGGGAAGTGTTACCTGTTGGGGACAATAACTGCAATGTTTAAATGAGCAGCTTTTGAAAATGTTTGCATGTTCTTGAAAATGTTGTTTGTGTTATTTAAAGGGAAGTGTGTTGTTGCTGTGCACAGCAGCTTTGAGCAGAGTGGCAGCGGTTCTGTTTAGTTAGGTAGGTAGCGCTCATTTTAGGACTTGGGTGCTGCCTCTGTGGTGCCAGGTAAACAGCCATGGGGTTGGGGTTTGGGACTCCTGAGCTAGGTCCGTGACAGTTTTTGGAGTAAGGACGCCCAGAAATATGTCTTAATTTGATGTGTGGATGGTCGACACCCAGTTTGAGGTTGGAACCCACAATTCCGGTGGTGTCTCAGTGGACTGTGTGTCCTGTTGCCTTTGGGGTAGTGCACATACCTTGCGGTGGTATGGGGCAATATTAGCTAATGTGTGAATGGTGCTCATTGGATTGGTGAGCTTGTAAAGGGGGGGAGATGTAACTCACCCTTTGGGGTTGGGTTTAATATATTCTCCCCACTGGTCTTGTTTGTTCTGGTTTCTATTTTTAATATGTATGGCCTTCGTCCATCAGTGAGACCTCCACAGTCGGAGGTTGCTGCTGGAGCTCTGGATGTGGGTATATATATATATCTATCTATCTATCTATATATATATATATATATATATATCTATATATATATATGGGTCTTTTGGCAACTTTTGGGGTGGGGAGTTCCTGCACCACAGTGAAATGGCAGTGGTGTTGCAGGAGCAGGGGTGATTGACTGCTCCTGCCCAGTTTTTGACAATCTGTGGTGGCAGTAGAGAAAGCCGGTGGTAGTATGTGGTGGCAGCTGTTTATAGAAGGCTGACCCGGTGGGTGGATTCGATCCTACAGCTCCCCAGTTAGTATGAAGGAAGTGGATGGAGCCTGGCCTGCATGCCTGGTTACAGGCTGGATCATTAAGGAGAGCGAGAGACTAATGTGTGGGTCCTGGGGGGACTGTGGACTTCCTGACTCTGTTTCCTCAGAAGTGGTGTTGCGCCATGCCAAGATGACAGCTCCTTTGAAGAGTAGCTCTGCAAGGCTGGATTATAAACTGCATCTGAGACTTCCTGGGGGATGTTTGCCCCGCAGTATCATTGGGGAGAGTCACTTTTTGGAGAAAGACTGAGCGAGCCAGAAAGATGAACTGCTGCCACTAGTTAAAGAGGGTCATCTGGCCCCGTTAGTGCTGTTACTGCCGAAAACCAGTTTATGGCCACCCAGTACAGTGATACATTTTGAAAAGGTGGAGGGTCTTCATGACCATGTAGGAACCACTATTATGCACAGGTGAACTCCATGTGGGCTCCTGGGCCTGCAGTAAATACATTTTGTAAATATGTTTTGGAGGCTGGCCATATATTGGATTAAATGGGATCCTCATTTGCAGAAGATTTATTGGTGTGGACATTCCATCATCTAAAAAAGGTGATGCTGTCTAACCCCTGTTAAGTCCCATACAGTCAGCACCCAAAGAGGCACCCTGATGGTGCAGAAGAACCCAGCAATGTAGCCAGTAGGTAAGATCTGCTTTATATCTTAGGACTGTGGCTCACGGCTGTTGTGACCCCCCCCCCTTCATTTATCATCAGGCATAGCCCTAGACAATGGCAACAGGGGGCTTGCAGACAAAATAAAGATGCATTAGTGTCCTACCTGACCACTAAATGACAAGTGGAAGCCCATATTCACTTGACTCATAAGGAATGGGACACAACCCAGAGAGGGCCCTTTCACACATCCTTCTTACCAAGATGGCATGAATTTACATTGAAGGTTAAAATGCAGTACTTTCTTACCTCCTTAATGAAAGTTAAATGGGACCTGACCACTACTGTAGTCTGTTGGAGGGATTGTGGGAAACCAAAAGTGACATACACACCCACATTTTCTGGGTGTGCGAGATGCTTAAGTCATACTGGGAGGGTATGACTAAAATGACGGGGGAGGTATTTTTGCTTACAGACACACTGCACTTTGATCACGTTATCTTAGGTCTAAAGACATCTACCCTTAAGGGGAAAGAGACTTTATACCTCTGGTGTATCTGTACTGTGGCAGTGGTAAAACCCATCTCAAGAAAATGGCTGTGGAGGGAACCCCCACGGTATGCGATTGAGAGGTGGTGGTGGTGTTGGGGGGAATATCAGAAAAGGAAAGACTGGCTTATCAAGTACAAGACAGAGCCAAAGCATATATTATTCATTGGACTAGGTGGGCAATGGCATGGAGGAGGGTGACCAGACACAGGAGAGGGGGAGGCACAAAGATGCAAGTACTATTTGCCTTGTTAGATGAATCCAGACTACTGCCAATATGAAAATAGGGGTGTGAGGAACAGATTGCTAGTAAATATGAGAGGGTCCCTCTTTATCAGTCCACCATGCCCTCCTGTTTAGCCAGAGATGTATATTGTCTCTCAATGGCAGCTGTACACAGTTCTGAAGACTACCTCCAAGTTTTCTGAACTTTGTACTTATTTTTATAAAAATATAAAAATTAACTGTAACTAGTTCCCATACAATTCTTAAGTGCTTATTAAGTCATGAAGTTAATGACATGTACTTGTATACGTATGTTGGTTACTGATGCTTTTTAATAAAGAAAGTGTTAAAAGAAAACTTATATTGAGTACTGAGGTCCCCTTTCTAGAGGATGCAGGCTGTCACCTCCGTACATGTCCATATCATTCCAGGTCTGCTCCAGTCTCCAGTGAAGCTAAATCTCTCCTCTCTGCACAATGCCTTCAATCAGCTGTTGAAGTTCCTGGTGTGTAGTGCCCCATCCTCCCCTTGGCTGAACACAGGCGACACCTTGGCCAATACCAGCACTCCTGCTACTAATTTAACACCCCTCCCCAGTTCCTTGAACTGCCCCTGCACTGTCCCTATTCCATCCCTTACCAGGTCATTAGTCCCTAGGTGAACAATGACATCCACTCTCTTTCTTAGCCTGATGCCCTAGTGATCATGAAGATCTGCTGTCCATCCCTCCGAGCTAAAGTGCCAGGTATTCTCCTACAACCTACCCAAAACTCTTACCCAACCAGAGGCATGACTATTGGTACATTGGCTGTTCCATTCACCCGAACAGCTCTAGCTAAATGCTCCTTTACAACCAGGTCACCAAGCTGGCTTAATGAACTTCAGGTTATACAAAAGACACCAAGTTGGGTCCTTTCAAATGGGAACATCTAAATTTACTCCTACCTGGCTCCAAATGTAGCTGCTTCTCCTAACGAAACCCCATCCCTTGCACTGTCACTTGCCAGCTGCGCCCCTACCCAACCCAACCCTTGCACTATCTGATCATGGTGCTTCTGCCCCCTAAGGTCCCCTTTTACAAGTGCACATAATGCCAGCACCTTAACCACCACATGGTCTCCTCACACATGTGCCTCTCCTCCATTCCAATATGCCATAAAAGCGCACAGACTTAACCTCTGACAATGCCCAGATGGGCTGCTACCTTTATGTATCTCCTAGTGCCTAGGTTATACTTTGTATTATTTGACCTGTTGAATGTTAACTTTTGTTCACTCTGTATTGCCGAAACAGTACTTATGTTACTCATTCTGTCATGTCACTGAATCAGTATTGTCCAGCCTTTGTTAATTTGTTTTTAATACTGTCTTTAACATGGTGTAAACAAATTGTTGTTCTGATGAGAAACCTTGTAAATGAGCATTTTTGCTCAAAGGTGTATTTCTGAACTAAGAAAGAAAGAAAGAAAGAAAGAAGGAAAGAAAGAAGTACCTTACCTCCTCCTCACCTCCCCTTCCTGCTCTTTACTCTTTCCCCCTTATGATCAAGTCCCCCACCAGCTGGTGCTTCCTCTTCTGCTTGGGACCTCTTCCAACCACCCTGGGGCATACCCTTCTGAGGATTCCAGCATCCTTCCTTGACACTGCATTGGGTGCCTCCTCCAGGCTGCCCCGTCCTGCCAGAATGGTGAAGGAATTTCACAGTGGCACAGGCTGAGAAATATGTACTCTACCCACCACTCCCAATCACCATCACCAAGGTGGCAGTTAAGCATAATCACACGCACACCTAGGGGACACAATATTTGTTTCAAGGGCAGTACAGAAATAGAGACTTTGGGTCCAGTGCCCCATAGCAGAATGGGTGTCGCCATCTTTGTTCACCCTCACCCTCCATCACCACAGCAATTGGAGGTCAGGAGGTTTGCCATAGCCAGTCAGGGCAAAGGGTGCTAAAAGGGCTCATGGAACACAGATTGACATAAATGATACTGATGCAAGGTTTTAGCCAATCTTTTACTGAGTGATATACCTACATTTCCCCAGAATGAGTGATAGCCTCATGGACCAATGGAGAGCTGGAATTCTCCAGTGAACTCCAGAGGCTGTTCCCAAACTGCAACAGTCTACATGTGACTGCAGTGAGGAACAGACAGAAGTGAGATAAAGCTGAGCATGAAGGAGACAGACCACACATCTACCAGAGCCAAGCAGAATTCCTGCACCAGTACAAGTGACGGTAATTACGGGCTTGTTCAGTGTAGCCTTGTGAGAGCATGAAGTGACATAAACCCCTCCCTCCTGCTGTCTAAGGATATTCAGATGGTAATGATAGGGAGGGGGCACTGTAGATGCCAGAAACATAGTCCAAGAAAAATAGAAATATGTTCTTTACCTGGGCCTTCTGATGGCAGTGAGATGGCTTTGCTAGAAAAGGGAGCAGGCACTCTTCTTAGTTCCAGAAGTGAGCTGCAGGGGGCAATGTTCATTAGCAGTCACACACTTGCACAATTCAAATTGATTAAGTTTGATGTTCACTCTAGAATCAAAGATGCAAAAATAGATTTCATGAACAAGAAAGTTAATGAACCACTCCATGGAGCGTGTGGAGGGGGGGAGGCAATACATGGTGGGGAACACTTCATAGGCCAAAACCTGACATTCCTTCTGCAACAACTGATTTTTCTAACAGACTGATTTATTACATGCAGACACTCCCTCTAGCAGAAAAGGCTACATTCCTGACAGCAGCAATATGGTGGACCAAACTAGGCCACTCTCAGAGGTAGTTTGTACTTAGCAGCACTTCCATTTCATATCCCTTCTTTTCAATCTAATCTTTGCACAGGCACTTGCCTACTCTTCATTCTCTAATTCTCAACACTGGGCAATCACTGGGACTATGACAGCATGAGACATTCTACTGTTCCAGTCCCAATTCCAACATAGCCTTTCCTTAAAGGAGAACTGCACTGAACCTGTAAGTTATTTTTCCCAGTAGATGCTTTTTCATATATTTGATCCCTTTCTGTCATTGTTCCATCTTTACTGGCCTTTTAGTAAACACAGTGGGTGTTTTTGATTAACACACTGCTGTTAAGTGCCATTTTAGAACTGCATGATGTAGTTTATGTCCCTTTTGGGCCACAGAGTTCCAGAGTAGAACACAAATGCATTGTGAAAACAAAGAAAGTTCTTTAACAAGGACATAAAGTACATCACACAGTTCTAAAATGGTACTGCCCACCACAATGAAAAGCAGAAACAGCCAGTGAATTTACAAAAAGGCTAGTACAGATGGAACAAAAACAGAATATGAACCAGTATTAGAAACCCATCTTCCACAGAAAATACAGGCTTGGAGATTCAAGGAAGTTCTCCTTTAAACTTTCTCCATGGTGGGGGGGAACGTTGCAATACATGGAACATTTTGTTTACTTTAAGGTCTTACACATTTAAATAGTTGCTCTTTTAGCAAGAATCAAACCACCAAAGTCTTTCTGGACATCCAGTCACTGATGCCAAGTGCCTAGAATGGCGTCCCAGGGAATTCTTCATCCTGATAATGGAAACCAACAGTACATCCGCTCATGCAGCGATTCCAGTTTCTGAACTGCCTTCACCCAGGGGACTGCTGCTTGTGCCACACTACCACCACAACAGGCTGCCACCTCTGAACTGCACCCCTGGTCCAAACTGCCAGAGCAGGCCCTCTCCCAGTTCACACGGTGACCCAACAGGCTGCACTCACCCACGGGTGAGTCTACTTAAAATACCAAGGTCCCATCGATGCTTACCTTACCATGGTGCCAGAGATCACATGGTGAACCTTCTTGGGCTCTGGCTCCCACCCTGCACCAACAGACCCACAGACTTGTGCTTCACTACTCCCCCTCTTTAGGGCCTGAGCCGCTGCACATTTCATATGCAGGTCTTTGAGGGATGAGGGCCAGGGTGGCAAGCGGTCCACTCGGCTCCCGCCACAGCCCTCTGGCCAAACTTGCAGGCTGAATCCCCGACTCCTCTCTCCTTCTCTGGGCATTTCTCGACTCCCCCCTTTGGTGCTAAAACCCTGACATTTATACCCCAAGGAGATGGGGCCCCACCTGCAGGTAGCAAGCAGGCTCAGCCTCCAGACCTACCGGCACCAGTTCTCTCCCCTCTGCCTAACTACACCTAGCAACCAAAATTAACTAGTAAGCTCCCAGAGGGTGTTTACACTTTCCCTGCACAGAAAACGTTCACCTTCTGGTGAACGACAACCGGGCCGCACCACCAACTCCCCAGAGGAGGGAGATGAGCATCTCTCCCTCCCCCTGACGATTAGCGCCACTAACTGGTTACACCGCCAAAATAGTGAAAATTCATGCAAAACTCTTCAATACTTAACACTGTCATATCCTCACTATTTCTTACCCAATTAATCAATCAATCAAAATCTTTATTTACCCAGGCGATCACCATTGAGCAAGCTCATTTACAAGGTGGACCTGCAGTTTGCAAGGACGAGGGTACAGAATAGAGTACAAGTAAAATATACATAAAACAACAGTAGCAAGACGTACACAACAAAATATATACAGTGTAGAAATAAAGGTAAATAATATATACAGAGATGCTTTTATAATCCTATCCATCAATAACATGTTCATAGCATGTAAAGGAGTCCCTGGGATATGGAAAATAGCATGCGTAGGAGGCAGGGATGCTGGCAGAAAGATTCTGGGATACTAAGCAGGTGGTATTAGGGCATAAGAGTGGGTGATGGGGGGGTGTTGCAGTGAGTATGTAGTACCTATGGGACTGGAATGAACTGAGGTGAACTGGTAGTACTGGTGGGACTAGAATGGACTGGGGGGGGGAGTAATCTTGGTAAGGGAACACTTAGTCTGAGTGGGAAGGACTTATGACTTAGGACTTATGGGGCTAAATTTTGACCCACCTGCTGGTTCCAACAGACACCTGCCAGGTACTGCAGCGGAGGCATCCAACCCCCCATCACTAAACACTTACTACACTATTTCCCCAAATTAATAAAAAGGTGCTGTTAACAGTAATGGGCACAAAGATTTTACAATTTTCCCCCAAATACTTGTCTTAAACATTTTACCATAACAGCTTAAAAGATCTGTATGTGTTCCACTCCCCTGAGCATCATAGATTTAAACGGCGATCCTCTGCAGAGAGTCACCACCTTTCGTTACCTGGGCATCCTACTAGACCAATCGCTTAATTTTAACCTTCACATCCAAGCCACCTGCAAGAACGTTAACTGCAAGTTAGGAGCTGCCTATAGAACAAGTTATATGCTTACCTCCTCAGCTAAGCTTGCCAGCCAGAGGGATCTGCCACCAACGCCACCTACTGTGCCTACACTCACCTCTGCCCACAAATCTGCACTGCACAAATGGGATGTAACCTATAACAACATATGCCGATATGCCTTACAATCTCCACGGCTTCTTCATCACTGCCAGCTATATAAGGACCTTGGGTGGCTCTCCCCCTCGGCCATCAGGAGCTACTTCCTGGCATGCCTAAATGACTCTATACTGAGACAAAGTCAGCCTGCCGCCCTTGCGAAGCTCCTTCTTCCTGTGATTCCTAACAGCACGCTCAGATCTGCTGACAAAGACCTGCTGGAAATTCCCCGCTGCCGCTCAACAAAGGAACAGGCTCCTTCAACATGCAGCCCCTAAGTTATGGAACCAGCTCCCTCTGGACCTCAGGCAAGCACCCTCCCATCCCTCTTTCAAACAGGGTTGAAACTACCCTGGCTGCCACAGATCCATGCATCTGCTTTGATCCTACCTGATTCCATTGCCTTCCCTCACTCCCACCTCCTGCTACTGGTCTCTTTACCTCCCTCCTTTGTTCTCTCTCCCTGACTCCTACCCCTCTCCTCAAACTTCATTATCGTTACATCATGTATAGGTTTTTATGAACGTATGCACTTATCTTCTACTACCTATATTTACTGTATATTATGTACTGTTTTTATCCTCTACGCTACCTAAACACTGCCCAAACCTACTTCAGGTGGATGTTGGTACTATAAGGCCCCACCTCCTCCCTCCCCCTCACTTGTCCTCCTTTACCGCTTTAGACCCTCAGCTAAGGACTGTCACCTTGCCTCTTTGCCCAACCTCGGAACCACGAGCCCGGCTGCACCTTCCCGCTTGCTACCGCTAAAGCCGTATTTTAATGCCGCCTTTCCTACCACCCCCCCCCTTTTTTTCTTCTTCATCTCTAACGTAAGGACAAAACTCGGCTGCCCTCTATCCTGCTGGAGGGATCTCTTACTTCCCTCGGACCCTTGAGGCTGCACGGCTGGCTGCTGACGGCCGTCAGTTTATGGCACTCTCACCTTCCCCGTCTTTTACCCTCTGCTGCAGGCTCTGCCCATGCTGCCCTTAGGTGCCGTTGGCTTTACTGCCTCCCTCCTCTTTCTCTTATCCACCTCTGCCGATAGACGTTAATGGCCGGGACTGCTCCGGTCCTTATGCCCAGTCAAGGAACCACCTGCCCGGCTACACCTACCAGCCTTCTACCGCCAAAGCCGTATCCTTAGCCGCTTCTCTCACTCGTCCATCCTCCCCCTTTTTTCTACCCCTGACTGTGGGGCCATGAACTTGACATCCCTCTAGCTGCCGCTGGGATGTTCTAGGCATCCCCCTTACTCCCCCTGGGTACTCTGCTTGGCTGGCTGTCGAAGGCTGCCAGGTCTTGTTTTCCCATTACCCCTCCCCCTGTCTTTCCCTGCCCGGTTGGGAACCCCAAACCCGGCAGTCTCCCTATGCTCTCCTTGGGAAAGTAGCTAGCAGTCCCCCGAGGTCCATACCCCTTCCTTACCTGTCACCGGTACCTTTACTCCCCTGAAGCTGCTCTTGGCCTACTGGTTATGCTTAATATAGACTAAACCATGTTAGACTAGTTGAAACCGTCTCTCTATATGACTAGGAATGTACTATGTATGGTTGTTTGCCTAAGTTGTATTGTTTGCTTCCATGTGTTATGCTGTATTGCACTCTCCCGGGTCGTGCCTGAAAATAGTCACCAGTTGGCTAGCGCACTTACCCGGGAAACAAAAACTAAATAAATAAATAAATAAATAAATAACAGTGATAATTGGCAGGATACTAACATTTCACAGTGAAACTGAGCAGCATTAAACATTTCACCAACTCAAAAACAGTCAAACAGTCAACATTCACACTCATTCTCACCTTCATGTACTCTCCAATCTACACTACCAACAGGCAAACTTCAGGCACACCAAGCATATACTGTACATCTCTAACTTTTGAATGATAAACATTTTGACCTAATTATTAATTTTTTTCCCCCTTCAAAACACTGAACATTAATGTCCATTAGAATCAAAAAGGTCACTATTAATGCAGCGGAGGAGTCAAATTCCCTAAATCATTTTGGAACACATAAACAGTAACTATAAGGGGTTTATCTTACCCAGCCTCCAACGTTGGAGTCCAAAGTTGGACAGTCCTGACAGTCAGCATCAAAGGGTGAAGGTTAAACATTCCCTGGTGTCTTGCCCCAAGACAGGACAGCACTGTTCTGAAACACTCTAGGTAAAATACAGCTTAGTACACTCATCACCGAAGGCATCCTCACAGATAACATAATATTTGGTTCTTTGGCCTTCCACATCCTGGACCATTGCAAAGGTTTTAAACAGAGTCACTCCAGTCCATCCATATTGTTGAAAGGTACATTTGCCTGGCTCTCTTAATGGCTTCCTGCTCATGTCCATCATCAACCCTGACATTTATACCCCAAGGAGATGGGGCCCCACCTGCAGGCAGCAAGCAGGCTCAACTTCTAGACCTACCTGCACCAGTTATCTCCCTCTCTGCCTAACTACATCTAGCAACCAAAATTAACTAGTAAGCTCCCAGAGGGTGCTTACAGTGAAATCGCAGGAAACAGATTAGCAAGGAAAGCCGCACTACGTATACTCTCCTGGGACTCATAAAAAGACTTTGTGCTGTTTGCAGTACCTGAGCAAACTGTGACAGAATGCAGCCCTGTGTCTGGGAAGCTGGCCAGCTAGTACCACTAATGGCACTGATCATTGCAGTACATTAGAGACTGCATGCCAGGACTTAGTATGTTGGTCTGACATGATTCAGTTTCACAGATTGAAGCTGCCCTGTGAGAGGAGAGGAGAGGAGTGGAGTGGAGTGGAGTGGAGAGGAGAGGAGAGAGAGAGGACTCTCTGCTACATGCAGAGGGCAGAAAAGGCCTGATTACTTGTGGAGGACAGATGTTCTCACCAGCAGACACCAGAGGACTTTACTAAAAGCAAGGCTGAAACTAGCCAGAGGAGGAACTCGCTGCTGCTGCAATACTACACTCTGCACACTGAGAGAGATCCCCCAGGACTGGGTGAGCCATGAGTAATTCTGGGCCTTGTCCCTCCAGCACCACCATTGCCATTGTTTGTTAATTTGGAAAATTATCTAATGGACTAGGCCACCCTGCCAGAAATATAAATACTTGGTTTGGGTTGGTTTTCAACTTGTTTGATTATTCTTAATGTGTGCAAACACTGACCAACCGCATGCAATGGCACCATGCCTATACTGTTTCAGTGGCTGGGTACTCAGTGAAGTACAGGGAGCCTTCTAGGTACTTGGGGCTATTATATATGAGTATCTGTAGGGCAAGGGTGGTGCGCATAAACACAGCTGGGCAAACTCTGCATGTGTGGTTTGGGGAAGGGCTACCATCATTTTGGGCTGATTCTGCGTAGGCACCTGAAGAATAGTCAGGGCATTGCATATTAATTTTGGATGGGCTTAAACAGGCACTAGAAGACCAGCTGGATACAATATTACTACCTTCTTTGGATTTGACCCTTTTTCTCCCCCAGAACCTTATTCCTGTTAACCTTAATAAGACCTGCATTATTTGTTCATATTGATTATCTGTGAGCATATTATTAAGGCTTGCTAATAATTGGCATCGGGTTAGCTGTTCATTGTACTAAGTTGGTTAATGGAGGGGTTGACTCCTGTTGGGAGGATGGAGGTACTGTATCACAAGGAGTGGTTCTTGACTTCAGGCCACTTTAACCTTTCTCTGAGTGGAGGTACTGAGCAACTTAAATTTTATCTTGCATGCAACCCCCCCTCCCCAATCTAGAATCATCGACACAGGCCCCTCAGTCTTATTTCAGCTCATAAGGCAGGCGTAGTGTGACTAAAACCCATGGCAACCCAGTCACATAGAAAATACAGTTAACAAGCATTTATCAATGCCAAATGTTGGCTTGCTGGCATTGGCATTGGTAGTGTAGGAGTTAGATGTATAATAGGAATGACAGTAAAGTATTGAACTAACGCCAACCCCTTCCCCCACAGAGACTGAAAGGCATTGGGAGTGTGGCATTGAGTTGTCGGCCATAACGTTTACACCATTCTACCTCACCCCACCCTGAAGACACCGGCAGGTGTTGCGGTGTGCTTTGCGGTCTTCAGCCCTTATGCTCACCCCATTCCATAAGGAAATAAGCTGAGGTGGGTGCAGTATAGGAGAATGGGGTGAATCTTAAGGAGCAGAAGACCCCAAGGCACACTTCGATGCCTGTCAGTATAACTGTGAGTGAGGGGTGGATAGAATGCCGCCAACATTACAGCCGACAAAACCTAGTCATGCCACCGGCGTCTGTTGGTCTCTACAGGGTGGGTGTATGGCTGGAAACCTTAACGCCCCTGGCATTTGTTGGTATTTTCACTCCAAATTGTCAACATGGTCTTTTTGGGACCCCACATCATGAACAGTGGCACTATCATTTTGTTATTGAATCCTGAAAATATATTAAATATATGATATATTTAATTTCTGGTATTTCATTAGGCCACCACCAATTTAAAATTTCAGCTTATGTGGATGACATTCTTTTTCATTTAAGTAATCCTACTGCTTCTTTATGTAGCCCCTCTCTGGCGCCATTCTAGAGAGGGCCACTACCCCTGCATTGACCAAGGTTAAGGGCCTGGATTCCCATACAGATATTACCAGAGGTCCTTTCCCAAAGTTACATATAAAATGGTGGTGCCACCACCCAGAGTAAATATTTAGTGGGTCTGATATCTGCAAGTACAACCTCCTGGGATGTCGTACCAATCCAGCTCCTCAAACAGTTATCCTAGCCATGGACTTACTGGGATCGAACATCCCCGCCCTTCACATTTGACATATTCTTAACTTCAGCTACTAACATGCTCTCTAAAACAGGTTCCTGAGTCAGTACCTTTCCAAAACAATAACAACACATTTATTTACATGGTGAGGGTTAGGCTGGGGAAGATGGAATAGAGGATTAGTAGAACATTTTGATTTTTCCATTTTTGAAAATTTGCATTTCTCCACAATCATTTCCCTTTATTCCCCAAATCCACATTTCAATCAGTGCAGCCACCACTCTCTCTACGTAACTGCTGCAGGTGTTCCATACCCAGAACCCCAACTGTTGCCAGTCCAGAATGAAACCCTGAATTCTGTCCCTGGGTACCCAGATCTTACAGTTGCAGGCCTGAGGTGCAGCTGGTTGGCCAGTGTTGGCGTGCTTGCTGAATTAAATAACTTTTTACATTTCTTCCTCTTGACTAACTGTACTGGCTTCCTGTGCCAGTGAGCATACTTGAACAATAACTATGTACATCCCCCAGGGGCAGGGAAATTCTTACTGTTACTCATGATTCTGCAGAATCAGTCCTTGGGTGGCACAGATGACTAAAGTCCTGGGGTTGATGGAAGATGCACTTGCAGAACCGAGCTTGATGCTTGAAGGGACAAAATGCTGCAGCTTAGATCTTCAGGCTTGATTGAAGGTCTTGCAGCTTGTCCCCTTTGGCCTATTCAGGTCCGATGCAGAGCACACACACACACACACACACACACACACACACACGAGGCCTGCCAGCCACAAGAGTCCCAGACCTGGGAGTGCCCCATGGCCTAGCTCCATCACAGGTCAGAGCGCCCTAGCACTCGGGTACAAGACCTGTGGCCCCTGCAGCCAGCCAATCCCACTTTATGGGAGTTAGTAAGTTCCCCACCTGGCTCTGAGTGTCCGATGGAACCTTTAGATCATTGTCATCTTCCTCTCAATACCACCTACGCGGTGTAACCAAAGCAATCTCTATCACTTTTCTCATCTGGATCTCAAACTGCCATAGCAGGTTTCTGCAGACTAGGAACCCCTGCCCATCTCTTAGCTTTCACAGTCTCACCATCTCTAGAAAGCAGGCTGCCTTGCTCTGGCTACCACACAGTTCCAAAACATCTCTTTTCTTACCCCAGGAGTTCTTTAGCATCAGTAACTATAGCAGTTAGCTGGCTAGGTGCAACTGCCCCGGAGGTATGCCTTTAAGATAATTAGCATAGTGAGCTTTGGCATCAGTCAATCAAAAAAAAGGAGGGGGAGTGTGCTGAGAGGAAGCAGCCTGAAGGGTTTCAGAATTTTCTCTCCGCTGACTGAGCAACATTGCCCCAGAGGTGTCTCTCAACTTTTCTTGTTGACAGCCTTTTTCTGCTTATCTTGGTAAAGTTTTCCTCACAAGCTTTATTTTTTTAGTGTGCTGAGTGTAATTTAACTTTTTTTAGCGCCATGCATCTGCACATATTTTACTGCAACTGCATATATTTATATACATTTTTACTACATCTGCGTATTTTATATAATTTTTTTTACCACAAATGTGTATTTTCAATGGTTCTTCATTATTTTAGTTTTTTTCTTGATAGAACAATCGAATTTTAGCATTTTTTCTTACCTTTTATCTCAGAAATAGCGGGTCCCTTCCACAAGGTAACTGTTTGGATTTTCAAACATTTACAGTTATTGCTGGATTCTCTGTGGATTGACTTGTCAGAGATTCCCAGAACTAAAAAGAAATCTGGACCTACAGGATTTTAAAAAAGTGTGTCGTGTCACAGGATTTGGCTTAACAGCTTTTCGACAGTCTGTACCTCAGGTTTTTTGGTCCAGATTTACTGGTTCGCTTTGCACAAATTTGGTGAGAAACAGAGCAAAGAGACCTAACAAAAAAAATACATGGCTGAGGAAAAAGCTACTGATGAGGGGCCATCCAAAACTAATAACAATAAAAATTCAAGCAGGGGTGCTGATGAAGCCTCCAAGTCCCAGCCAAAAAATAAAGCTTCCAAAGGAGCTGATGAAGTTCCTCACAAATTTAAAAATAATAAAGGTGCTGATGAAGTATCTGTACAAAAAAGGAAGCATGATCAAGCTGCTGATGAAGTGGCTAAAAAGATACTGTAGTCTGTAAAGACAAAAATGCTCCTGTTCCTCCTGGGAAAGCCAATAGTGAGACAACAGGCAGCTTAAAACATAAAGAAAAAAAGCATATACAGTCACAGTCTGCGCAGGAACTCCCATCTGTGCAAGACAGGGCAAAAGCATGGCACGTCTTTCAGACCCTATAAAAGGTGGGGTCTATGTTTACTGGGGCTGGTAAGCACTCTTCCACAGTTCTCTCTTCTGGAGACTGTGAGGGTGGTGCAGATGATGATGAACATTTTTTATGATGCCCCTGACATGACTTTGGAGGGCCTAGAACATGTCGTGTCCCCTGACCCTCCTTTTGGAGCTTCCTCTGCTAACCTGGAGGATCCCTCCTCTATCCTTACATTTGTCCAAAATATGCTAGACACCCTGGACCTCCCTACTCAGGAGTCCATCCAAGATGAGGACGAGGATAAAGATTATAGGGAGATGAAAGGTCTCCCACCCCCTAAGAGATTAGTCATGCCAATTTATAATGCTTTCAGGAAAAAATACCATGAATCTACTTCAAAACCCCACTTCTGCGGCAGGGGTTGACAAGTGATCTGAGAAAAAATACCATTTGTCTAAAAACGATACTGAGTTCCTGCCTGTACATTCTAGCCATGAGAGTATAGTACAGCAGGCAGTCTGTGAGAAAGCTGGGGTTTACTTAACCTCCTTACCCCTGGACAAGGACTCCAGAAAAATAGATTTCATAGCAAAGAAAATGTTTACCATGCTTCCCTGCTGGTCAGATTTCCATCCTACATGACTTTTACTGCCAAATATCAGAAAGCACTGTGTAATTCTGTCCTGGCCATTATCCACAATGGATCTGGATCTGATACAATGGTACAGGAGCTGGTGGATATGGCAAAAACTGCCCTGGAAGCTACGAAATACCAATTCCACATGGCAGATGACAACAATGATGCTGCCTCCAGAGCCATGACCCATGCCATCTCTCTGAGGCACTTTGCCTAGCTTGGAACTACCAGTCTGACTAAAGATACTCAGTCTAAGCTCAAGCTCATTATGCTAATTATCTTAAAGGCATACCTCCGGGGCAGTTGCACCTAACCAGCTAACTACTATAGTTACTGATGCTAAAGCACCCCTTGGAAGAAAGAAGATTAGTATGGTGAGTAATTTTTTCTTGTCACTCAGGGCTTCTCTCAAACCCCCTGATGCACAACAATTATTTTCCTCACTATGCATGTGCAGATGAACTTTAAAGAGGTTCTCTCTTCCCTTTTCTCCAGATGAAAATACTTGTCTTTTTCCAGGCTCAGACACAACCTTTGTCTTTTTTCCAGGCTCATGACATAACTTTTGTCTTTTTTCAGGCTCAAGACACAACGTTTTTCTTCATCTCACCACTGTGGTGTATCTCTCTGCCACAGCAGACTTTTCTAGGAACCTGCAGCTTTCTCCCTTTTCCAACAAAGCTGCTTGCAAAACTTTCTTCTCCTTACTCTCTTGATGGGGAAAAGCACTGCCAGCCCTGGAGGACAGAGTGCTGGCAGCCCACAGACTGGCAGGCCCTTTCTTAGCCTTGCAGCCCCATTATCTCTCAGGGGCAGGAGTCCCCCTCTGTGTGGAGAGGCTTTCCCCAGACTGACTCCAGAATCACATGTTCTGTCCTTTTGGGAGCTTTTTGGCAGCTCCCCATTGGCTGGAACCACTGTCCTTTCAGAAAGTGAATATGTATGAGGCTCCCTCGATGCCTCATTGGTTGTTCAAAAAGGCTACTAATAGAGTTGCTTGGATAGTGCTTTTTCTGGATTCTACCACTATCTGTCAGATAGTGCTGGTGTCCTGATTTAGATCCTATCAGATATCCTGTGAAAGACAGATGCAGGATCCAGGGTCAGATAGTGATGGATCCTAGTTAGGATCCGGGTATCCTAGGGCAGATAGTTAGGATCTAGTGCCAGACAGTGATGGATCCTGGTTAGGATCCATGGATCCTAGGGCAGATAGTTAGGATTCGGGGCCAGACAGTGATAGATCCTGGTTAGGATCCAGGTATCCTGGTTAGGATCCATGGATTCTAGGGCAGATAGTTAGGATCTAGGGCCAGATAGTGATGGATCCTGATTAGGATCTGATGGCAGATCCACAGGCAGATATTGGAAGTATCCGACAGATCCACTATCCTGCCACAAAGTGCAGGTATCTGTGGATCCGGATTTGTCCGGATCCATCTGAGTAACACTAGCTACTAATCCTCGATTTGGTGCAAGCGACTCGATTGATTGGCAGCCGATTATTTAATCTTGAGTATAGCCATTCCTATGCATAGATTAGGGAATTATAGTAGTGAACATTGTACTATATAGAATACAAAACCTCCCCCCCCCCCATCTGAACTGTAACTCCAGGAGTATATCAGGGCAAGTAATATAATATTTGGGGTCAAAAACTGAATATTTTATTCTTCATGTAATACAGTTCCTTAGTTATAGGGCTATAGCTTCTATTTGTGTAATTTGATTGCTCCTCTAACTAATGATACTGAATTATAATTTTCCTGTTTTGATTCCCTGTGCACCCATTTCTCCGCTTGAAATTACCTCCCTGACCTCCTACTGGTGCCTGGTGCTGTTGGAGGTCCGCAACCAAAATTGAGCAGCAGAGTATGTATTGGGCATACATTAAAAACTAGGGCATATGTTAAAACAAAAAAAAAACCTTTTGGATAGACACAAGTATATTCCCACTGGCATGACACCTACACTTAGGTGCTGCTTTCAGCAGGTCAGGCACACAGCGTTTGTGCATGCACCGTAGCATCTTTGCTGTCATGAGGTGATGAGCAATGCACAGCGCCTGATTCTGACTGGGAGAGAGCTTTAAAATAAACTGCGTGAGCTGGCACAGTGGTGCCAGGGCCGGTTCCAGGATGTACTGGGCCCTGGTGCAAGACTTTGTAGTTGGCCCCCCCATCCACGTGGCATGCCCTCCAAGTGCCACCCCGCCTCGGGTGGGCCCTCCCACGCTACCACCACCAAAAGAATATTGCTGCTGCTGTTATTCCATTTTGTGAACTTAAAGGCGTACAAGGTGGGCTTTTGCTGCAGCACATGTTTCAATCACATCAGAAAAGTTTACTCCTCTTGCAAGTCTATTTTCAATCAAAAGTACACCCAATGCAGACAATCTCTCCTGCGACATTGTGGAACACAGGTAATTCTTTATCAAGGATAGCTTACTGAAAGAACGCTCAGCACTGGCAACTGTAACTGGAATTGTAAGTAGTACTTGCAGTCCAATTTGGGTGTTTGGAAATCCTCTGCTCAGGTCTCTCTGTACCAGGTACTGTAACACTTCAAATGGACATTTCACATCATCAGGTAACAGTCAAGCCAGCAAGGTAATTTTTCTAGACATGTCCGAACCATCTATGTCCCCAAGAAATCGGGCCAACTCTCTGCATGCTACTTCTAGGTTTTCATCGTGTCCAGATGTTTTTATGTTGAACAGAAAACCAAAAAAGTGACTGAAAGTCATGGGGAAATTGGAATCGTTCCTCAATTTCCATCAGTACTTTATCCAATAGGCAACTGAAAAAATTTACTTCTTTACTTTACTTTCTTGGCCACTTAACTGTTAGTCTGTGGCAAGTTCTCCTGGCATGCGTTTTCACCGTCTGGTGCATTTTTCTGGAAAAGTCGGTTTGATGTTGGGCTAGCAGCTTTGCTTCCTCTAACACTCTTCTGAATCCCTGTCTTCAATAAGCAGACAGTTATTCCTTGATGGAGGAAACCACATCTATGGCATTTGGAAGATTTAAAGCAGGTGACTGTAAAATCACTGTTACCCGATTGATGGCACTAAACTCTTCACTCCACACAAGTAAAGATACAATAAATGGAAATGATTCCAGTGTTTTCACAAAGCCTGTGATGTCAGACAGTGTTTCACTGTCACAGTTTGCCGTTTCTGATACTTCTAGCAATGTCCAACAATTCAGGCAGTTGTTCACAGACTGCCTTTGCAGCATCAGCACTGGCACTCCTTTGAGTCTCTGAAAGTGGCTTGAGGGTATATCGTTTCACATGCTTGACGAGGATGTCACAACGTTTGACGGACCCAGAGAAGATTCTGCAAACCCGCTGTTGTACTCCAAAGAAATTCTTTGCTTCCAAGGATGATTCAGCTGCATGTTCTAACACAAGGTTCCAATTATGAGGACAGCAAGAAACTTACAGTGCACATTCATTCACCTGTCGTATTCTCGCTTGAACTCCGTGATGGATACCTCTCATGTTTGCCGCATTATTGTAACACTGGCCCCTGCAGTCTTCAATTTTGATGCCATGTTCAGTAAGACAATTTAGCAATAATTCAGCCAAAGCCTCTCCTGCTGTATTTTCAACATGGAGAAACTCCAGGAAGCTCTCCAGCATTTCAACTTGATCAATGATTTCAACATAACAAATCATTAGTGATAACTGCTCTTTGTGAGAAATATCTGGAGTGCAGTCCATCAGCACACTATAGTAGTGAGCATTGTGTATCTTGTCCCTAATCTTACTAGTCACAGCCTTAGCTAACATCTGCATAAATTCGTTCTGGCTATCTTTGCTTAAATAATGAACATTTGTTCCTCATTGAACTCGTTGCAAGTGATCAGCCATAATATGGTCAGACCTGGACAACAGTTCCAACAATTCCAAAAAATTACCATTGTTGTCCACATACAGACGGTCTACTGAACCCCTAAAGGCTAAGTTTTGGCCTGCTAAATATAAAACTCAGTCCAAAATTCTACAAAGCACAGCATGCCATAATTACTTTTCCTTATCCAGCTTTTCTTGCAAACTCCTGTCTACTGTAGCCTGTTTCTCTAACTCTAATTCTAAATGTTTCCATTTCTAGTAATTCTCCATGTGTGATGAGTATGCGTCATGCTGACTCAGCCTTTGTGATAATTTTTGCCAGTTGGAGAAACCTTGTATAAACACACCCCTATCCTCACCAAAAAGCTTATAGCAGAAACAAAATACAGCATCAGCAGACTTGGAGTAAACTAACCAAGGCCTGTGAATCTTTGAGGATCCCACTTTACACTCATAGTTTGCTGAAGTAAATCGGTGACCAGTTGTTTTAGGGAACTCAATATCAGTTTTCTTCAGCTGCAGAGATTTATACTGCACAATTTCAACCCTGAGGCACTCTGACTCTGTAGTAAAACTTTCACACCAGGTAGCTGGGTCGTAAAAATTATTCATGAAAGGTGGTTGACTGGGTTCAGGGTTTATGTCACAACCTGATTCCAGTTCAATACATTGTTGTATTTCTTCTTGCTGTACATTTCTTTCATCATCAAAATTTTTTGACTGAGTGACTAGGGAGGTGGATCAGGGGAGGGCAGTGGACATGGCCTATCTGGACTTCAGCAAGGCCTTTGACACTGTGCCACATAGAAGACTATTACACAAACTGGGGAATATGGGTGTGGGCAGGGCAGTAGTGTGGTGGGTAGGTAACTGGCTGGGTGGGAGGACACAGAGGGTGGTGGTAAATGGCTGTCACTCCACAGAGGAAGAGTGACCAGTGGAGTACCACAGAGATCAGTGCTGGGACCGGTCCTATTCAACATCTTCATCAGTGACATTCGCGGGACCTAGAAGGCAGAATTTCACTGTTCGCTGATGACACAAAGCTCTGTAACAGACTAGACACACCAGAGGGTGTAGACAGAATGACACGCGACCTGCAGAAACTTGAAGAATGGTCAGGGGTTTGGCAGTTGAAATTCAATGCAAAGAAGTGCAAGATAATGCATATGGGGCACAAAAACCCTGGCATAATATATCAGTTGGGGGAGGATATAGCATGCACCAAGCAGGAAAGGGATCTTGGGGTTGTCATCTCTGATGACCTCAAGGTGAGAAACAGTGTGACAAGGCAGCAGGAAAAGCAAATAGGATGCTGGGATGTATAGGCAGGGCATCACCACCAGGAAAGGGAGGTCATAATTCCGCTATACAAGACACTAGTGAGGCCCCACCTGGAGTACAGTGTACAGTTCTGGAGACCATACCTATGTAAGGACATAGACAGGGTAGAGAAGGTTCAGAGGAGGGCAACAAAGATGGTGCATGGATTGCATCACAAGTCCTATGAAGACAGGTTGAAGGAACTGAACATGTACTCCCTGGAGGAGAGGAGGAGAGAGGGATATGATAGAGACATACAAGTATCTTACAGGGAGGAACAGGGCAGGAAACACTATTTTAAGCGAAAAAGATGTTCCAGGACTAGAGGGCATGGGATGAAGTTGGAGGAGGACAATTCAGAGAAACATGAGAAGAATTTCTTCACAGAACGGGTGGTGGACAAGTGGAACACCCTGCCAGAGGAAGTGGTGGGGGCTGAAACAATCACGGGATTTAAGAATGCTTGGGATAGACATAAAAGAATTCTGGAGGTCAGGGGTAAGGGGCAACAGACTTCTAGGAAAACAAACTGAACTTACAAGCTCAAATGGGCAGACTGGGTGGGCCATAGGCCCTTATCTGCCGACACTGTCTATGTATCTATATATTTCTTCTAGGTCTAGCTGTACATTTCTTTCATATATTTCTTCTAGGCTGTACATTTCTTTCTGAGTCGGAGTCCGATTCATCATGGTTCCCCAACTCCACCCCAGTCATCTCCCCCTCTACTACTGCCTCTACAGCTGTTTCATGTGATGAGGTTGATGGTGGTTGTTGCTCACTTGTTGTGCTTTGACCAGATGTAGACGCTGTTGCCACAGTTGCCGGTGGACAACTTAACCATTTACAAAATATTTTGTTAGCATTTTCTGCTTCTTTCTGAGTCAACTCTAGCTGTCTTTTTTGTTCTTTACATTTTGCAGAACCACTTGCACTTTGGTAGCGCTACAGGATTTGACATCTTGTCAGTTTTTTTTCTTTCCTTTTGTTTCTGTTATATAAGGTTTGCCTTGCTAGCTAAGCTATGTTTATTTATTTTTATGAATACAAAATGTACTTTTGACTAGACTACTTTCAAGTTCAATAACATCTATGAGCTGCAGGTGGCTCACTTAGCACTAGCAGACAGGCACAAGAGCTGGCTCATTTGTGTAGAAAAACGTATATATAGATGCACTGCTCCTGAGTCCTATGCTTGCAGTCTCTGCCTAAGTCTAACTTTGAAGCAGCGAGCATGAAAACAGAGCCAGTCGAGAATGTATTGCTGGTCTTTACTGATTAATTTCCACAAAATAAAGTTTTTTTTTGCAATAATAATCTGGATGTGTTACCTTTCTTTCTTGTCAGAAATTAAAGGTTAATTTCTCTCTCCTGACAAAAAATATTATTTCCAGTACAAGTAAAGTTCACACACAGTGCAGGGAAAGTCATAGAAAGAAGACTTTTGTTTTAATGAATATGAGATCACTAATAATGCCAAAATTAATGGCAAAGTACTAGGCTGGTTACAATGCTTGCTGCTAGCTTACTCTGAAGAGACTAGGCATGCCGCAGCAGCAGAGCCAGAGAACAACTTGTTATTTGAATGTGAAACAGTGACTCCTATACAGTTAGTACTAGGCTGGCCACAATGTTAGCTGCTAGCTTACTCTGAAGAAGACTAGGCAGGCTGCAGCAGCAGAGCCAGAGAATATCTTGTTATTTGAACGCCAAAGTTAGTGACTCCAGTCAGTACTAGGCTGGACCATCAGACAAGATTTATATTGTTGCACAGTGACTTACTCAGAAGAGATGAAAAAAACTTATCTTATTGGTCAGACACCAGACTAACATGCTCACGCACTCACTGTCATCACTAGTCTGATCATTCAGTTAATCCTCCTGTATGAAGCCTGCATTATGTATATGATGATGGGAATAATCTTGGGATTGGGACAAGAGAGGAGAGATTTCTCTTATCTTTTTACTTCTTCTCCCAATCTCCCCAAGTTCTCCCTACCCTGACTCCCTAATCTGCCTTCCTAAAGACAAAGAAAGTTCTTCATCTTAATGTTTCATTCTCAGACTGACACAGACACACAGTAGTTATTAGTAGCCTCTCAGTTTCAGCAGTCAGTGTCAAGTAATCTTGGGACAAGAGAAAAGGGAGAGATTTCTCTTATCTTTTACTTCTCCCAGTCTCCATTCTCCCCAAGTTCTCTCTACCCTGACTCCCTAATCTGTCTTCCTTCCTAAAGACAAAGACAGACAGTACAGAGACACAGTAGACTAGAGTATATTTTAATATTTAGTAGGCTGACAGACACCTTTCTGTCTCAGCAGTCAGTGTCAATGAACTGTGAACTGTCTCAAAGTAACTCAACACCAGTCAGTGGGAGTGGGATGCATTTGATCAAATTTAGATTTTTTTCCAATTAAATTCAATCAACTTCTAGTAAAGTTCTAGTTCTTCTTCCCTGGCCACCACCGCCGGCACCATGAGGGGCCTAGGCAGCCACAGTACTCACTCCTGTGTGTCTAGTTTACAAGAACGTCAAGAGGAAGTTGATTTTTGAATAAGTTCAATCAACTTTCCTCCATGGTCTGCACTCGCTCGTTCCTCCGCCACTCGTTCATCTGCTGCCAACAATTCCAACTGCCACTAGGATTTCTTGCGAGATGCTCTGGGGAGGAGCTGTGTGTGCCTTTATAGAGCAGTGTCGGGAGGGAACAAACGAACAGACCAATGAGCCGGTCAGCCGCGGTCGCCGGGCAGTGCCGTGCCGAGAGAATGGATTTATTTAATTGGAGCATGCCACTGACTGCCAGCATGGATTGGGAGGAGGAGCTGATGTCAGGAAGGGAGAGGAGGAGGAGGAGGACACCAAGCAAGCGAGGATGGCGTCGCTGTCAGTCGGTCAGATGATGGATGGGGATTAGTTGGATTGGGGAGACAGAGCAGTCGAGGAGGAGGAGCCATGGAGCAGCGGCTCACACACACAACTTGACACAGTGCCACCACACACCACCCGGTATGTCCGAGGAGGACCGTGGAGGTGAGTGAGTGTGCAGGAGGGGGAGGCGATTTAATCTTTAAATGCCACCATGGGTCCAGACCAGTTGAGTCCTAAGTGAGGTCCACACACACACACTGACTCAGGGAGGGACCGGCGTGGTGGGTCTCAGGCAGGGCCCGCCTGGGTAGGATGCAGTGGGCTGATCATTGAATGCTCTGACTGTGAGCAGTTTAAAACTACAAAAAAAAAGTATGCTGACTTAAGAAGCCATGGGCCCTGCCAGCACTCTGAGCCCTGGTGCAGTCGCATCCCTTGCACCCCTCCTGACACTGGCCCTCAGTGGTGCAGAGGGCTAAGGCGCTGGTGCCTTACCTCGCGCTATGCTGGTGACCTGGGTTCTAAAAGCGACCTCGGGTCACCGGGATGCCAGCTCGGGGAGGGCTGGAGCAAGACTGAGCTGGCTCTCCTCTTCAATGGGGTGGATGCCGAGGTCCGTGGGCAAGTAGGCGGCAACAGGTGGTGACAAAAGCCAGGGAGGGGCAGAAGGGCCACGGATCCTGGCTGTAGGCTGTGGCCCGGGGGGGGGGGAGTGGGAGCAAACAAGAAAAACACTAAAAGTATAAATGAAAAAAAAAATGAACTGCTTGGAGCAACTGCAGCACCTCCATTAATTACCCAGGAAATACCTGGAGGTCACGCACCGCTCCCCAAACTGATTTGTAAGTAAATAACTTTTTTTAAATGTTTGAAAGCACTAACATTGATAACATTTACTCTACCAATGCTTTCTAAGTGTGTGTAGAGACTTAAAATATTTTTTTTACCCTTTTTGTTAACAGAAATTAAAAACAGATGAAAAAAAGGAGGATTCTAACTAAAGGTAAATAACTGAAATACAGTATACGGCATGACCTATATAAACAATTATGTACAAATTGCAAACTAATAGGATATTTTGTGTATCAACAGCAGGTAAGCTGTGATTACATGAGAGAGAAAAAGGGTAGCATTACAAGTAAAGCAAGGAGGGTGTGTGAGGCAAGTTTTTAGATTAGTATATGCAGAAATTTTTGTTACTTGATTGAGAGAGTTTTCACTATACTGCTCATATTGCTCAAAATTTACTGCTGCTCATTTCACCTGTACCATTAGCTGCCTTCAAAAAATCTTATCCAATAATCATTTATGGAGTCCTGCAACTGCTTCTGGCACTGAATCTCTGACTCTCCCTCCTACCTGTCTGCCACCTCCCCCTGCTAATGGCACCTTTTCACCCCCATACCCCCCCCTTACCCTTAGACCTACCGCACTGACTAATGCAGCTATGACAATCCTGAAGGTATTACAATTGCCCCCTCCCACCCCTCCAAACCTCTCCTGCCTACTCTATCCTTGGTGCATCCTGTGCCCTCAGTGCCCTTGCTTTATAATCTTCTCCTAGGCCATGTAATGCTTTGCTGGTCTAGACCTCATCCAGTATAATATTGTACCCTACTGTCTATCAGAGACCTTCCTTGCACAGAACTCGCACATTGCGGTTTGCCGACTGCCTTTGGTACCATGCCTGTAAATTATGCTGCCTTGTTCTGTTCTCAGTGTCAAGTCTTACTTTGCTGTTTGTAAAATTATTATACACTACTGTGCCAAACCATGCCATTCTCACTTGTAATGACTGTACATAGGCTGCTAATGTTGCTACACCTATGCCAAATTGTTATATTGTGACTTCTTGTTGTTGTTTAAACTTCTAGGTCCATCTTGTAAATGAACCCTGCTCAATGGTGTTCCACCTGGCTAAATAAAGATATTGATTGACTATGAAATGTTTTTTATTTAGCTTTAGGAAGAATCTTGACACATATCAGTACAAGAAGCATAACCTGTATAAAATATACATTTTAGGTGAGAGTAACCAGTTAATATATTTACTTTTTTGTGTCTTATATTATACGTGTATATATATATATATATATATATATATATAACACAGTACATGCACACACAAGGGATATACAATGGTGAGCTGTCAGATAAATGATTTATCTACACAAGTGCTGTTTGACCTTGGGTAACTTCACGAGTGGCATAAGCCACGAGTGAGGTGTCCAAGGTCAAACAGCACAAGTATGGATAAATCATTTATCTGACAGCTCACCATTGTATATTTCATTTATGCAATATGGATGCTTTCTATCAGTGCAGGAACATTTGGTTTTGACTGTTTATCTTTATTTTAAATGATAATTTCTGGGAGTTTTGGTTAACTTTCGTAGAGTATGTCTGCCTAGCATAGTGGTTGCTATTAAATGAAACACCACTCATTTTGTAGAAAAATGTCTTGCTGAACAAAGGTCATGTTCACAGTACTATGCTGCCTTTTTCATTTTAAAGTTATTCACATTTGTTTGTCAAAAAAGGGAAAAGAAAATAGAATTTTATGCTGTTTTTTGCTAATTATAAAAAAAAACTAAACGGTCTCTATAAATGAAACACCACTCATTTTGTAGATATTTTTGTGCTGAACATTTTTCATGTTCACAGTACCATGATATCAGTTTTTGTTTTAAAGGTATTCACATTTGTTCGTCAAAAAAATGAACAGAAAATTAAATTTTCTTCTGCTTTTTTGCTAATTGTAAAAAATCTATAAGGTATATACACATGAAACACCACTCATTTTGTAGATAATTTTGTGCTAAACAATTTCCGTGCTCACTGTACCGTGCTATCTTTTTTTGTTTTAAAGTTATTTCCATTTGAATATGGTTAGTACTGCTTCTGAGGCCGAACATTCTAAATGAATTCTAAAGAGATTTGTGACATAGTAACTGTGTGTATAAGTGGTCACTGTATGTATAAATTTATTTATACATACAGTGACTCAGATAAATGCATTTATCACACTGAATGTATGTCCACCCCATTGCATAAATATATTTATGCAACAGGGGTCAGGATAAAAACTGTAGAATAAAACCATTTATCTTCTCTACTATGGTAATAAATTTGTAATATATGGAGATGGCCAAATAATAGTATCCTATCACATACAAAAAAAATCATGGTAATACAACACTCCCCGAAGTGACAATACCATCGTTGACAAGTGATAATACTATTGTTCAGAGCTGATAATACTATAGTTTCAGCTCTCAACGATAGTGTTATCACTATAATCCCAGCGCGCATGTCCAAATCTGCCTGCCAACAAACCCAATTGACATGGTGCCACGTTCCTTGTTGCACAACACTACTAACGGCGTGCATCTCGATTGGCAGCTTTTCTGTACTAGGCAGGCTCAACAGCTTGAAAAACATGGCGGATTTTTCCTCTCGCTAAGCGAGAGGAATGTCTTAAGTTCGTTGTTTCAATTTATATAATATTTTGAAACAAATAGTGGACTATATCGCTCATCCTGCATTTGCCAAGTGACAAAAATGCCTGAAAGGTAGGACTGCCTACTAAATTAAAAGAAACAAAGTTTTTTTTAAACTAGCAATGAGACACTCGTTAGCGCTGTGTGCAGCTCAGAGACAGCGCTTACTCAATGCGGTGGCTGCCTAGCCGGTTTCACAAAATCCACGAAAAAAGGAATGTTCACAATGGGGTCCATATATTACAAAAAATAACAAATAAAGCAGTATGTATTATAAGGCAGCCAGACCATCTCAAGGTTTTGGGGACTTTGGGAACCTCTCAAGCTTCGCTCTCGAGGTTCCAAGTCCCCAAAACCTCTTGATGGTCTTACTGCCTTATAATACATAGTTCTCTATCTATTATTCTATTTATTTATCCACATAGTAACTACATCATCACCCATTTATTCACACAGTAACTACATCAGTAGCTCATTTATCTACACAGTTCTCTTCAGAATTCATTTAGAATGTTTGGCCTCAGAAGCAGTACTAAGCATATTTAAATGTCAATAACTTAAAAACGAAAAAAGATAACATGGTACTGTGAGCATGAAAATTGTTCAGCACAAAATTATCTACAAAATGAATAATGTTTCATTTATATAAACCCTGTATATTGTATATGGTTAGCAAGAAAACAGAAGAAAATGTAATTTTTTGTTCACTTTTTTGACAAACAAATATAAATAACTTTAAAATAAAAAATGATAGCATGGTACCATGAGCACGAAAAATGTTCAGCTCAAAAATATCTACAAAATGAGTGGTGTTTCATTTATAGATACTATTTTGTTTTTTTTATAATTAGCAAAAAACAGAAAAAAAATTCAATTTTCTTTTCCCTTTTTTGACAAATTATTTACACCTACCAAAATCAAAATGTCCACATAACATCTAAACCTGTTGCATAAATGGAATATGCAGTGGTTCAGTGTGTGATAATGCATTTATTTTGTATCAGTTTCCAGTGACTCTTCATATCTTTACTGTGTTTCTGCACTCGTGGAGGTTACTTGAGGTCACTGGAAACTGTACAAGATAAATGCATTATCACCACCAACAGCTGTATATCCTCTTTATTTATATATATATATATATATATATATATATATATATATATATATATATATATATATATATATAAACAATCAAATTAGTATTAGAAAAATTGTAAATGAAAATCTTTTTTTTTTAAGATACAGTACAGCACTGAGGAAGGATTTTGTATCTGAAATATCTGCTATATTGTTCTGTGACATAAGGAAAACAGAAAGATTGTTACTTTGAGTAAAGCTTGTTTTGAAATTGAAATATTGGGAGAGTGGGCTTATTGATCAATCTGGTTACATTTGTTTGAAAAGGCACCAGCATTTTCCGTTTGTTTTCCCCTAAGAGTCTTTTCACAAGCCCCAGAATCCTCCTGGCAAATCCTGGCTTTGTGGTTGGTTGGCTGATGTCACATGACCGCCATAATGGCTGCTGAAAGTAAACAGTATCTCTACAGTCCCACAATGTCCCATCTTTCAAATGTCCCTGCAGCCAAACTCTTTTCTTCTATTTTACATTTTCCCCAGCATTTGGTAGCCAGCCCTGTGCCCTGTTAAGTGACTATACTGTTTAACAGATTTAAGTTGCCCTTTCCCGGTTGCTGCAATCATTTTACACTGCCCTCAGGCAGTCACACACAGTCCCAGTGCAGCCCAAAAATATGTCCCACATATACACCCTGCAGCTACTACATAGCACATACTTATTTCCCAAATGCTCCACAGATGTGCCACAGCACCTTTCCTCTGTTAGGCCTTAGACTATTTAGTATTTTATTTACTTTGTCTGCCTATCACTAGCGTTAATACACTTTCCCCATGCTAGACAGCTCCAGTTCATTAATCATTCATGCCACCTCATGAATATTTATGGAGTTCGGCCCATGATTTGGGCTCTCCATATGGCTAGGACCTGCTCCCTGCACCAGATGGATGCCTCCTATCAAGCCAGACAAGGTGCACTGCCGCCCAGATCAACCAGGAGTTTGGCCCGTGATATGGGCTCCCTATACGGCTGGGACCTGCTCCCTGCACCAGACAGACACCTCCTAGCAAGCCGGACCAGGCGCACTGCTGCCCGGATCAGCCAGGTATGTTAAACCGCTGGCTACTTGTGGCTTCTCCTGGCTTACCTCTGACTGGTGGTATCTCCCTTCACCTGCATGATGATTGGACAGCACCCTGTCTGAGCTCAGCAGCGATTGGCTACTCGGACAACTCTGTTTATCTGGACTTGTGAATGGCTGTGGACTTTTGGGAACCTGGGCTTTTTAAAACATAGCAGCTGCTTTTTTCTCATTGCTTAAAGTGGATAAGTATATTTAGAGTATAAGTGAATTTAAAATGCATTTCTTGAAAGTTTAGCGGTCGACTGCTTAGGCAGTTGTAACAGTCTGGTTAATTTACAAAGTGCTATTGCCTGTTAATGTTTGCCTCTCTGGTTATCTGCTCCTATAGCTATTGGGCTTTTTCCGATAGCTACTTAGCTTTCCTTTCTCCCTGCCTCACCTAAATCCACATACCAGCTTTGTACTCCACTCCCACCTAACTGACACTTCTTTGCTCAGTGACTTGAGCAATCCTACCTCTACAGCCCATAGCACCAGTCGGAAGTCCTTGCGCTCTCTGCACTGACACCCCTCCCTCCTTTGTCCTGCAAATTTCTCCTCTGAAACAACTCACTGGAAATTACTACCCCCACCTGCTTCTGTATACTAAAATCTTCTGTTGGCGCCTCTACCATAAATCCACCCCCCCTGCTGTCTACGCCACGATTGTCTGTCTAAAATCTCTCACCCCCTCCCACTCCTCCCCCCTTAACTGGGCTATATTTGCCTAATGCAGCATCTGTTTCTCCCCAGGAGTTCGGCCCATGATTTGGGCTCCCCATATGGGCGGGACCTGCTCCCTGCACCAGACGGACTCCTCCTAGCAAGCCGGACCAGGCGCACTGCAGCCCGGATCAGCCAGGTACGTTAAACCGCTGGCTACTTGCGGCTTCTCCTTGCTTGCCCCTGATTGATGGTATCTCCCTTCACCTGCACGATGATTGGACAGCATCCTGTCTGAGCTTGGCAGCAATTGGTTACTCAGACAACTCTGTTTATCTGGACTTGTGAACAGCTGCGGTTGTTTGGGAACCTGGCCTTTTTAAAACGTAGCAGCTGCTTTTTTCTCATTGCTTAACGTGGATAAGTGTATTTAGAGTATAAGTGAATTTAAAATGCATTTCTTGAAAATTTAGCGGCTGAGTGCTTAAACAGTTGTAACAGTCTGGTTAATTTACAAAGCGCTATTGCCTGTTAATGTTTGCCTCTCTGGTAATCTGCTCCTATAGCTATTGGGCTTTCCCCGGTAGTTACTTTGCTTTCTTTTCTCCCTGCCTTGCCTAAATCCACATACCAGCTTTGTACTCCACCCCCACCTAACTGCCACTTCTTCGTTCAGTGACTCGAGCAATCCCACCCCTACAGCCCATAGCACCAGTCGGAAGTCCCCAGGAGTTCGGCCCGTGATTTGGGCTCCCCATATGGCCGGGACCTGCTCCCTGCACCAGATGGATGCCTCCGAGCAAGCCGGACCAGGCGCACTGCCGCCCAGATTAGCCAGGTACGTTAAACCGCTGGCTACTCATGGCTTCTCCTGGCTTGCCCCGATTGGTGATATCTCCCTTCACCTGCACGATGATTGGACAGGATCCTGTCTGAGCTAGGCAGTGATTGGCTACTCAGACAACTCTGTTTATCTGGACTTGTGAATGACTACAGACTTTTGGAACCTGGGCTTTTCTTCCCACCCACCCACCCCAACCCCAGCTGTCGTAAATACAGATAGGCTCCGCCCATCACTCCCTTATTGGCTATCTGCTTTATCCTTCCCCCCTCTTCTATTGCATCCCATCCTACAACTGCCTCAGATCTAATCACCCATTCCACAACAATGGCACTGTGTTCTGTGTCAGTCCTACACCCTTTCAAACAAATGGCACTTGCTTATGTTATACTACTCTCCCTTTTGACTAGCCACTCTGAGCCCTGCAGTAAGATGCACCTTGCAGTCTGTGTCCTCATCTATAGCCCACGCTACACTATTGGCTGCTCCACAGAGAGTTTCTTTGTCAACAACAATGGACCTTGGTCTCCCTTCCACACTCAACCAATGCCACTCAGCTGGCAAACCTACAGCAAGCATGGAGACTGCTTTATCTCGCTAGATATACTGCTGTTTACTACGTCAAATAAAAATATGCTCAATTGACGCTGCAATAAAAGACGCACCAGGCGGACCTACAGACTGATGCGAATGCACCTTTGGAGAGTAGTTCTCATGTTACTTATGCTATCAGGCAACATTAACCCTAACTCAGGTCCAAATGGGGCAACCCCAAAAAATGAGCGCCCCAAACAAGGGTCCATTAGGCTTGCCACAGTCAATGTCTGTAGTCTCCTACACAAAATGGATACCCTGAAAGTGTGGGTGTTAATGCACAACCCAGACATATTAACGATTGTTGAAACCTGGCTATCACCCAAAATTCCGGACTCAGCAGTCATCATGCCTGATTACACAATTTTCAGGCTTGATAGAACATCGGGGGCGGATGTGCAGTCTACCTAGAAAACACCATCAGCGGGCTAGTCCTGCCACCTATGGATCTCAGTGGCCCTGCCCAAATATTAGCCTTAAAAGTACTACTGGGTGCACACAACAAAGGCCTCACCATTATCTCAGTCTACATACCACCCAAAGACCCATCTCCTGGCTTACACAGTCTCTTGGATTATCTATGAGCACAAAAACAACTTTCTGAGACGATTATAATGGGTGACTTTAACGTAAATTGGCAATCTCCAGAAAACGTGACTACAGAGGACTCCTTAGTGTCACTGCACTTAAATCAACTTGTCAGTCTTCCATCTAGAATAAATTACAAAACCAGGACCAGCACCACTATTGACTGGATTTTATCTAACCGTCCCAACTGCATCTCTAATGTCACTGTCCACCCAGACTCTATCAGTGACCACTCCCCTATCACATGTTGCCGGTCAAATAAGTTCCGCACCCCAAACCTATTATATTCTACAACCATATGCTAAAGCATGGTCACCTAGATCTCCTAAAGCAACAACTCGGAATGCAAGACTGCACCTTTCTTGACTCTGTGGATGACGTTAATGTGGCCCTGGGATACTTCATCAACATTTTCAATCAGACCTGCAATACGCATGCACCACTGAGAAAAATGAAAGTCTGTGGGAAGGTCAACTCCTGGATCACGCTGGAACTAGTAAACAGAATGAAACAGTGGGACCTTCTTTGGCAGCTAGCCAAAGCCTCTGGGCAACAATGTGATCTACAGGTGTACAAAGCAGCTAGGAATGCCTGTACGAGGGCAATCCACCAGTCAAAAAGAAAGCATCACAGAGAACTGCTATCTGTCTCCTGGGGAGACAGTAGGAAATTTTGATCGAATATAAAAGACATAACTGGCAAAGAAGAAAAAATCTCTCCAACAATGTTAAGCCACAATGGCGATACCATCACTGACCCGGTCACTATCGCCAATACTTTTAATACAGCTTTCACCAATCTATCTGATGCCCTCCCTAAAGACTTCTTTGTTGATGCTCCTTCTATGACAACAGAGTCCACTATTAACAAAAGTCCTGACCACTCACCACTATATTTCAAGTGGGTCTCCACAGCCCTGGTCAGAAAATTCCTAACTAAAGTCCTGAGGAAATCTAGACATAGTGGGGACTCCCTCGATCTCAAACTCATCTCTCTCACCCTAGATGAAGTTCTCCTGCCTATTACCAAGATACTTAATCTATCCCTCTCTCTATCACAGTTCCCTGATATCTGGAAGACCGCACTTGTCACCCCAGTGCATAAAGCTGGTGACCGTACCCTACCTTCCAACTACAGACCAATATCAATCCTCTCCCCATATCGAAAGTTTGGAACATATAGTTGCAAACCAACTTGTTGACTACCTAGAGAAGTACTCACTTCAGTGCACTCAACAGCATGGCTTCAGAAAAAATCACAGCACGACCACAGCCTTGCCAGAGTTTACTAGCTTCATACAAAAATCCTTCAACAAAAGCAACCTCATTGATACGGCCTTCATTGACCTCTCGAAGGCCTTCGATACTATTAATCATCGACTCCTCCTTGATCAACTCACGAAAATTGGTCTCTCACCTGACACTCAAAAGTGATTCAGGAGCTACTTGTCAGATAGGTCCCAACGAGTAAAGATAGCAAGCAGTGTTTCAGAACTACAAGTTATCCAGTCAGGTGTTCCACAAGGATCACTTTTAGGCCCTCTCCTGTTTAGCATCTTCCTAAACAATTTACCAAATGCATGTCAGCAAAGGACACTCCTATATGCTGACGATGCCATCATCTTTACTAACCACTCTGATCCCTCTGTTCTAGAACATAGCTTCCAGCTTGGCTTCCATGAAATCAAAAAATGGTTCAATTTGCACAAACTTGTACTCAACTATAAAAAAACTAAACTCTTACTATTCTCAACTTCCTGTCATTAACATAAAGCATCTGCCTTGTCAGTCAAAAACAACCTTGGAGTCCCTCTTGAACAACTACAACAGTTCAAATACCTTGGGGTTACCTTGGACAATCACCTCTCTCGTGTACCACATATTGAGACTGTCGCCAAAACAGCGAATGCAAAATTAGGTCTGCTATTCAGGCATCGGAAAAGTCTGACACCGGAAGCACTTAAACTTGTTATCAATAGCTCAGTTCTATCCACTATAGATTATGGACTGGTTATCTATGGCGCTGCCTCTATCACTTCTCTAAAGAGGCTAAATACAACACTGAACAAAGCCTGTAGACTACTGAGAGGTGCTGAGCCCCGCACCCACACTTGTGACCTCTATGTGCAAACAGGCTGGCTCAATCTACAGGGTAGAATCAAGTACTGTTTATGCATACTCGCAAAAAAGGTGCTACAAGGAACCCTGTCAACTGGTCTCTCCAGTCTTCTACCCAGATCCCTAAAGGCTCACCATACTCGTACATCTGACTTGGACCTCTTACTCCTACCAAAGTTCAGAACCACCCAGTGCCAACGATCGTTCCTGTACAAAGCCTCTATGTGGCTGAATTGTCTGGGCCGTGATCTTATTGATGTTCCTCATCCTACTCAGTTCAAATGTCTCGTACATTAGCATATTATGAATGAAAACACTTGTGATTGCCCCATATAATCACACTACCAGCACCCTGTGCCCAGAGAATGACTGGTTCCATGACAAGGCCTCTGGCTGCCTATTCTCCCCCTCTCTCCTTGCCTGTGCCTCCCCTTCCTGATAGTACTTACCTCTCCTCTAGCCTCCAGTTATACTGCATTCATTGGTACTGACCCCCCACTACCCCAATGTCCTCTACTCACCCTCCCCTAGTTCCACTACCCCATCCCTCCATCCATTCCTTCCCTGTATTCCCTCCCTCTATTCCTCCTCACTTTTTCATCATTCCTCTCCCTCCCTGTACTCCCTCGCTCCTTTCCTTCCACACGTCTTTCCTTGTCTCTCACTTGACAATTACCTCCTGGCGGCTACTTTCTCCTTCCCATCATCTACCTGTCTTCCTCCCTAAACTCTTACTATTAGTAACTTGTACTAATGACTTTTAACATACGTTGTAAATAATTTGTTTTTCCCTGTGCCATTGTACTACCCATCCCTAACTGATGTAGAACCTTTGTAAATTAGCTGTTTCTGTGCTCAAAGGTATTGTAATCCGAGAATGAATAAATAAATACAAATAACTTTGGACTCGCTGATGCTTTTACTGTTCAAAATTGTATTTTTGGACTGTACATCCAGAATCTAAATGGTAATAGCCACTATCAATTTTAGTTTAATTACTATGATAGTCCAAAAAATAATATTAAGACACTGGTTTGATCAAAATACTCCATCTTTACCGAATGATACAGAGAGAGAGCTGACAGATACTATGTATTATACATATGCTAGCATCAACTTGGAATTCATACTGTATGTATCTTATTGTCAACTATGGAGCCTTCTGGAATCCTGGTTGTTCACCTTCCCCCAAGAATAGCAAAATTTCCTTTGTTAAATTACAAACTATGGTAACTTTCTTTATTTCAACACCACTGTCTAGCTCATAGTATTTTGTGTTAAAGACTGGGGGAGGTATACATTGGGGAGTTTGTTTATAGTTAATATTTTCTTTTGGTTCTCATTTCACTGTCATTGTTACATGTTTTTAACATTTTAATAAAGCATATTTAATAAAAAAAGGATATCTGCTGTGTTGTCAAGGCACAGGTCAGGAAGCACAGGAAAACCAGGAGCAGTTGTAGAATTCACAAAAAGTATTTATTTGTACTAACAGTAACATAAAAAAATAAACTTATTCCATATAACTATTTACAAAGGCAGACTAAATAGAAAAGATCCATCTGAGTTTTCCTTCAATCTCCGTGTGTCCTGCAAGAAATTGCAACTTTGTTTTTATAAGTCCTTGCAACCTTCCTTCTTAACAAGCATCCTGTTTTTTTCTAAAATGTTCTTGTATATTTCAGCAGGTGCAGGTAGAAACACAATGTCCCAGAACTGAGGCTCCTTTTCCACAGCTCTTCTGCAAAAGGCTTAAAAATTGCATTTCAGGTTAACCCCTTGAGTTCCCAATAGCTTCTTGCAATCATCTCAAACTACATTTCAACAGTAACACTATATAGATACATACATAGATACATAGACAGTGTCAGCAGATAAGGGCCTATGGCCCACCCAGTCTGCCCATTTAAGTTTGTAAGTTCAGTTTATGTTTTCCAGGAAGTCTGTTGCCCCTTACCCCTGACCTCCAGAATTCCTTTATGTCTATCCCATGCATTCTTAAATCCTGTGATTGTTTCAGCCCCCACCACTTCCTCTGGCAGGGTGTTCCACTTGTCCACCACCCGTTCTGTGAAGAAATTCTTCCTCACGTTTCCTCTGAATCGTCCTCCCTCCAACTTCATCCCATGCCCTCTAGTCCTGGAACATCTTTTTCGCTTAAAAATAGTGCATATATAATTTCTAAACAAAGGGATCCCAATATCAGTTACATTTCTACATAATGATTTGCATATATTTTTATACCTGCAGATATGCAAGGGAGGAAAAGACAAAAACAGCAAGGGAAGACTGAGAGACAGTGACAGGCTAATAATTGCGAGACTGTCAGGGTGATAAAATCCTAGGTCTCAGGGAAAATGTGGTTGTGTAAACAGACAGACAAGAGACAGGAAAGGAAAGGACAGAACAGATTCCTGAATTCACACTCTCCATAACAACTGGGATAGGGTCCTATTCAACCCTGTCACACACACCCCCCCCTCCTTAAGAGGGAACCTGTTTTATCAAACAAGTTTCCAAAATTTCCATTAATTCTCTAATAATATTACCTTCTATCTTTCAGAAATTAAGCACATTTGCAGTATCCTTATTCTAAAAACAGTACAGCAAACAGTAACGTTTAAACTCATACATTTGTTTTTTCAACCTTCAGAACCCTCAATTCCTGATCCATATCTTGACAGAAAATCAGCATTGCTGTTCTCTTTACCAGATTTGTGTATCACATTGAATTTAAATGGCTGTAGTGCCAGGTACCACCTTGTGAATCTGGAAGTTTTATCTTTCATTTGGTTAAGTCAACAGAGAGGATTGTGATCTGTTATAAGTACAAAGTCAGTTCCTAGTAAATAAAACTTAAGGGACTCCATGGCCACTTTGCTACTAAACATTCCTTTTCAATGGTGGAGTACCTTTTCTCTCCATCATGCAACTTCCTACTTATGTACAGAATAGGATGTTCTGTCCATCTATATTTTGACACAGTACTGCACCCAGGCCTACCTCTGATGCATCTGTTTGTAACAAAAATAGTTTCTCAAAGTCTGGGCTTCTTAAAACAGGGGCTGAACATAATGCAGCCTTAATGGCTTGAAAAGCTTCATCACGCTCTGGGGTCCATTTCAGATTAGTTGGGTATTGTTTTTTTGTGAGTTCAGTGAGGGGAGTAGCTAAATCAGCAAAGTTGGGAACAAACTCATATAATAACAAGCCAGTTCTAAAAATGACCCGACATGTTTCTTTGTTTTAGGGACAGGGCTGTTAGCTACAGCTTCTATTTTAGAAATGTCTGGCTTAACTTCTCCATTTCTCAACACATAGCCCAAATATCTGGTTTCCTGCATGCCCTATGCAGATTTGGTAGGATTAATAGTCAGACCTGCAATTTTGATAGCTTGGATTTCTGCTCGTAGGTGTTCCAGGTGGCTTTTCCAGTCTGGACTGTACACCACAACATCATCCAGGTACGCAGCACAATAACCAGTATGAAGTAATAAAATTACATCCATGTACTACTGAAATGTAGCTGGCCCACAATGTAAATCAAATTGCATGGTGGTGAACTGACAGAATCCAACAGGAGTGGCAAATGCAGTTTTGTCTCTGGATTCTTTAGCTAAAGGGATTTGCTAGTAACCCTTGGTGAGATCGAGGGTACTGATATATTTTGCACTCCCAAATCCATACACCAAATCATCTATTCCGGGCATAGGCTAAGTGTCAAATTCTGACACTTGATTAAGTTTCCTAAAATGAAGGCAGAGTCTAACACCCCCTTCTTTTTTGTTTACAATTGCCATTGGAAATGACCAAGCACTCCTTGACTCTTCCATGATACCCAGTTCTTTCATTTTTTTATACTGTATTTCCTTAACCACGTCAGCTCTTAACTGCTCTGGTAACCTGTATGACTTTTGCCTAATAGGGCAAGCATTTCTTGGCACTATTACGTGCTCGACCCCTTTTGCTTGGCCTGGTACTGTGGTAAAAGTACTGTTAAATGTCTTTATCACATTATGAATTTCTGCAGTTTGTTCTGACGTTAAGGAAACATTCACCTTTACAACATCAGTGGTTACAGTTTGTTCTAGTCTTTCATAAGCTACATTAAGATCTTCTTTATCAGTTTCTGGTAAAATTAACAAATCAGCTTTTGGTGTTTTTTCAACCCATTGCTTGAGGAGGTTAGCATGGTATATCTTAATAGGATTTTTCCTGTCAGGGATCTCAGTCTTGTAGTTAACGGTGCCAGTACATCTAAGCACTCTATAAGGCCCTTGCCAGTTCATTAACAGTTTATTTTCTGTTGTGGGTAACAGTAGCAAAAACTTTTCACCTGGCTCAAAAATGTTTTCTTTTATCCTGTGGTCATAATATACCTTCTGCTGGTTTTGGGCCTCTTCCTGATTACTATGGGTGATTTCAACATATTTTGCCAGCTTCTTTCTTAGGGCACATATGTAAGATGTTATAGATTATTTCTGAGAAGGGTTATCTTCCCACGTTTCTTTTATCACATCCAGTGGCCCTCTTGGCTGCCTACCATACAGCATTTCAAACGGTGAAAGCCCTGTTGATGCCTGTGGCACTTCTCTGTAAGCAAAAAGTAGGTAAGACACGTATTGGTTCCAATCTTTCCCTTCCCCTTTTACAAACCTTTTTAACATGCATTTTTGGGTTTGGTTAAAACATTCAACAAGACCATCTGTCTGGGGGTGATGGGGGAGGTTCGTATGGCAGTGATATCTAGTAGTCTGTATAGCTCCTTAAGTAATACAGCACCAAAATCACTACCCTGATCAGTAATAATTTCTTTAGGCATGCCAACTCTGCTGAAAATGTTTGCTAGCTCTGCTGCCACTTTTGAAGCTGTGACAGTACACATTGGAACTGCTTCTGGGTATCGAGTAGCATAGTCACATACTACCAGGATAAATCTATTACCCTTTTTACTTTTCTGTAAAGGACCAACCACATCATTGCAATTTTCTCAAAAGGCACATCTATCAAGGGTAGGGGCACCAGGGGCACTTTGTCTTTTCTAGTGGCTGGGGCTACTTTCTGAAACTCAGCACAAGAATTACAATAGGTAGCAACATCTTCATGAATTCCAGGCCAGTAAAATCTGTACAGCAATCTGGCAAGGGTGCGACCCCTCCCTGAGTGACCAGCCATAGGACTATCATGTGCTATCTGTAACAACTCTGTTCTATACTTCTGTGGTATAACCAGTTGTTCCGTCTGTTTCTGTGTCTGAGGTTTAACCCAAACTCTGTACGGTAACCCATTACATTTTTTAAACATTGGTCCACCCTGTTTTGTTTTCACCCCCAGCTGCTTAAAATAACTCTGGAGAGAAACATCGTTAGTTTGCTCTGAAACAAGATCACAATCAGTTTAGCTTCAGCATTTTCACATTTTAACCCTTTATGTCCATCAGTCATTTGTTGCCACATTTTCTTCAGGTATTGTCTTTCTTTCCTGGATTACCAGATCTTGGAGCTGTGCTCAAACAAGTCTGAATCAAAATCTGCGAATGGAAAAGTGTCCCCACCATCTGAAATATTCTTCGCCTGAGCTCTTGTCACCACAGCTGCTGAAACATCAGGATTCACTCCTTCTTTGATTAACTCAGTAAATCCTGAAAAGTCATTTCCAATAATCACAGGTATAGGTAACTTAGGTACTACCCCCACTTTCATTTGGTGTGGTGCGACACACCTTTGATGGTCAGAGTCACTTGGGTGGTGGGATAGTATCAAGTGTCCCTGTGGATGCAGATGACACCAATACCTGGTCCTTTTGCACAGTGTTTTCCCAGCACTTCAACATGCACTACGGTCTGTCTGCTTCCCGAATCAATGAGTCCCTTCACAATCTTATCCCCCACCTTCACATCTGTTAAAGTGTATTTTAACTGTACTTGTATGTGTTTGAACTTGGAAGTTTAGAGGGCTAGACTGTATTCCTAATTCTGTGCTGAGTCTCTGCTACCACATTGGGTATTTCTGTGAAAAGTCACTTTCATTTAATTTCTCCAGCCTCCCCCACCCCAATTTCAGCATCTTTTATTTCTTCTCTCTGCAGACCCAGATGGCACCTAGCTCACTGCCTGAATCCCTCCCTACAATTTAAACTCCCATTATTTGTGACAAATCTTTTTTGTGATTTGCAAAGCAGGATACCTCCCATTGTTTTTGAAGCTATATCTAACCCCAGTTTGTCCATTCTCCTTCAGGCGTCCTCTCATAGCTCTTTGGGCTAACAATTCCTTAGACGGGTATCTATATGCCACACTCCTGGAGCCCTTGCTAGCAGGTACGGCCTGGACAGCGTTCCAGGAATGCAAGACTGCGTGGCTGTCTCTGTAAATTTTCTAAGGACGATTGCCTTTATCTTGGGACAGCTCTTATTGGTTGTCCATGGAACATGAGCTCCTTGTTTGGTTCCTCATCCTGCTAGGCATTTCCAAATTCCTCCTGACTGGACTATGTCACTACCATCGGTCAGTTTATTTAACCTTTTTTCCCCCCAGTATTGCCTCTGATGGCTGGTCTGTTTTAATACTCAGTGCTGAATTTCTTCAGTTTAAAGTGTATTTTAACTGTTTTTTTCCATTTGCAGATTATACTGTAAAGCCACTAGAGGGCAACAAGACATGTAGGTTGCAATCCTCTTAACACTGCTCCCCCCAACACTTCTGTCCTGCGTCATTCATATCTAAATTCTCTGCCTTTTGACCCTCTCTGTAGTGTCCCTTGTACAGTCTCCCAGGCTATCACTAGGCATACAATGTGGCATCCAAACCGGGGCTCGAACCAGGTACCTTTTATTCCAAAGGCAGCAACCCTACCACTGCACCAGTGTGTCTGTCACAATGTTGGGTGTCAGCAAGACCCACTCATACCTGCCCATGGTCACATCTTCCACCACTGTACTCCCTCACAACACCAACCCACACAAACTAACCACACTACTGTTGCTAACCATGTGACAAACCCCCAGTTGCCTCTGGTATGTACACACCTTTGCTGCTAGGGGAGCACCTCACCCCTCATAGCCTTTCCGTCACCATGTCTCTCCCCATAGCCCCCGCACACCCCTCCCCTCTACCTCTCCCCATCTCTCTGTGCCTTGAACCCTCCATGTCTGTTCCTTCACCTAGCCATCCCAGCCCTCACGCAGCTGCCCATTCCCTGCTCATCACTTTCTAAGCTTGCCAGCCGCTGCTACCTGGCAAAATGCCATCAATTCATGGCCCTTGTCAGGATCTTCCACTTGCTTCTTTTACTATCTTGCAATGTTCACCCCAATCTTGGCCCAGCAGTGCCCCCCCCAACTGTGGTCACCCACGGGGCTTCGAATAGCCGTTATGAATATCTGCAGTCTGCCTAAAAAAATGGCACCCCTGCAATGCTGGACAGCACAGCACCAACCAGACATTCTGGCTTTAACAGAAACCTGGCTGTCAGCCAAGACCCCAGACTCATTTTTCTCTATTCCTGGCTACTCTCTCATTAGGCTCTATCATAGTGGCAGGAGAGGTGGTGGCTGCGCCTTCTATGTAAATGACTCACTGCATTACTCAGCGCTGCCTGCACCCTCCCTAAACCATAGTGCCCAAGCCCTCTCAATAAAACTCTCCCCTAACCCAAACCATGCTTCTCTTACTCTCACCGTCGCCTACATCCCACCCCACAGCCAATCCCCTGCCTGTAAAGTGCTCTCTGACTGCCTAGCCAGCCATCCTCACAAAATGGAACAAATCCTAGTTGAGGATCTCAACATAAACTGGCTGGCGAGCTCGTCAACACACGCCAAAGATATCTTTGCTGTGTTAGATATGACCCAACTGGTATCCCAGCCTACCAGGGCCAACTCCACTAATGGAACCCACACCCTACTAGATATCCTGCTCACTAATCATCCCCACCATATTACCGACCTCAGTGTCCTATCCAATGCCTTAAGCGACCACTCCCCAATCATCTTCAGCTGGTCCTGTCAGCTATGTAAACCACCACCAGATATCACCTTTCATCACTGACTATGCCCAGGAGGCATAGCCAAACTCAAACAATAACTAATTAACTGGGACTGGTGCCCTATTTCCCAAGCCCAGCACATAGATGATGCATTGCACTACTTCACCACCACCTTTAATACCACCTGTGATGCTTTTGCACCGACCATCAAAGTGACCACTAAGAAATGTAGTGCCCCTTGGATCACCCGAGAACTCCTACAACAGTTCAAAATGCGTGACAACCTCTGGCATTGTCCCATTTTCTCCGGTTTGCTAAGCAATAGACAGGCCTATAATGCTGCCCGCAATAAGTGTACATGGGCAATCTGCAAGGCCAAGGTGGAGCACTACAGAACTGCCCTAGGCACCTCCTGGGGTAGCACTAGAAAGTTCTGGGATAACATCAAGGAGCTTAATGGTAAATCCCGCTTTCCCCCCTCACAACTTAATGTTAACAGTACTATCACCACAGACATACTTCACATAGCTAACTGCCTCAACTCCACCTTCTCAGACTTCAGCTCAGTCCTCCCTAGCAACTTTTTTGATCCAATTCAGCCTACCCCACTGCCTGAGCTCCTCCACCTTCCCTTCAAACTCAGTCATTACCCCTATAGAAGCGAAAGCCTACCTATCCGAAGTCCTCCAGAGCTCCAATTATTGCAAAGACGCCTTCAATATGCATATCCTATACCTTGCACTAGACTCAGTTATCTCCCCACTCACGGACCTTCTAAATCTATCCCTGCGCCTGGGCCAGTTCCCAACCTCATGGAAAACAGCAGTGATAACACCAATATTGAAATGTGGTGACAGCTCCCTCTCAAACAACTACCGTCCCATCTCGATTCTCCCCCCACTCTCTAAAGCCCTTGAAAAGATCATGGTCAGTCAGCTCACTGACTACCTCCTTGCACACAACCTCTTATGTAGGAAGCAGCATGGTTTCAGATCTGGTTATAGCACTACGACTGCCCTCACAGAATTCGCTAACTTCCTGCACTCCACGCTTGACAAGGGACGCCTCGCAGGGGCCGTGTTTACAGACCTCTCAAAGGCCTTTGACGCGGTTTCTCACCCCCTTCTTCTTATCACATTACAACAAATTGGGGTCTCTCATTGTCCACTCTCATCGTTATCCAGCTATCTTTCATCTAGAACCCAAAGTGCTAAAATGAATAATATCATATCTACTATGCTGCCTGTGCACTCAGGAGTTCTCCAGGTATCTATTCGGGGTCTCCTGCTATTCAGCATCTACCCCAATGCCCTGCCTAAATCCTGCCCCGGCAATCTTCTGCTCTATGCAGATGACGCTGTTCTTTACGCCGCACATTCTGATCCTCTCTCTCTCTCTCTCTCTCTCCAGCGTACCTTACAAAACTCTTTCTCTCAGATTGAACACTGGTTTGCTGTACACAGATTGGTGGTCAACATTAAAAAAACTAAGATGATGTTCTATGCCCACCACCAAAACAGATCAAAGGATTTCCCCCTGGAAATACTCTCTACTTCTCTCATCCCACTGGAACTGGTCCAAAATATAAGTATCTAGACATTACATTTGACTCTTCCCTCTCGTTCTACAAACATATAAAAATCCTCACCTCTGCCACTAACACCCACATTGGTCTCCTTTACAGACATAAAGACTGCCTGCCACCTGAAGCACTTCACCTAGCCATTACCTCCTCAGTCTTATCACTAGTGGACTATGGCCTCACAATCTATACTGCCGCCGACCCTACGGTGCTTCATCAAATACAAGTAGTCATCAATAAGGCCTGCCGGCCCCCCTCTGATGCTGACAGAAATACACATACCTGCACCCTTTACGTGCTCACCAATATCCTGTCCCTTGAGGAAAGACTATTATACCAGACCTGTCTCTTCACCAAAAAAATCCACCTAGGTTTAACCCCAATAGGTGTCATGGCTTCTCTTCAGGCAACCACCATCTTAGTGTCCACACGGGCTGCCCCAAAAACTACCTGGAAGGTGCCTAGGGTCAGGACCATCCCTGGCCCAATGATCCTTCCCACTTAGAGCTCCATCCTGGTACAATGCTCTCCCACTGGCCATCACATCAATCACCAATCTAGGTCCTTTTAAAGCTGCCTTAAGGGCTCATATCCTCTCCTCATGTCAATGCCAGAGTAACCGGTAACCTGTGGATCCTGCACCACGCTGCTAGGCCATGCACCCGCCCTTGGCCTGGAAGTGGAGAGCCCTCACTATTTCTAGCCTACAGGCTCCTCACTTTCCTCGGTTACTATACAGTTGCACTGGACTATGAATGCATTGTATTATGTATAAGACAAGGCCTCCCTGAGGTGGCTTACTACCAACTCATATCATGCATTGCTTTAGCTACCGATTGTATAGGTCTTAACCGCTCATTAGGTAACTATGTCGATAGCTCTGCCCTGTTTTAGCTACCAAATGTATAGGCATTAACCCGTGCTCATTGTACTTATACTCTGTATGATTGCTCACCCACATTTATTCTATGTATGTACTGTATGAATGTCTATGTTTTATTCTGATGTGGAGCCTTTGGAAATGAGTCTATGACTCAAAGGGTTGCAATTCCGATTTCCTAAATAAATAAATAAGTACTTGGCCCAATTTGCCAAGGACAAATCTGCTCCAGTGCCACTCACCTTTCTATGGCAGTTTCTTGCAGTATGGCCTGGCTCATTACAGTTTTAGTAAATAACATCCTTGGGGACAGATTTGTTACTGCCACCAGAGTTCTTATCAGACTTGGAGTTTAAATGGGAAAAAGAGTGTCTTACCGGTGCTTGACTGTTACCTTGCTGCTGTGGCATCTGTCTGGCTATTTGGTAGTCCTCGGCCAAAGAAACATCCTTTTCCCCACTTTCTGGACAGTGTTCCTTTACCCAAAACTGCACATCTGTAGGCAGGATGTTGATGAATTGCTCCAGGATGAGAAGGGACTTGGCAAGGTTAGAGGAATGGTCAAATGTATGGCAGCTTAGATTCAATGCTAAGAAGTGCAAGGTAATGCACCTGGGAAACAAAAATCCAGGGGAAGAGTACACAATGGGGGGTGAGATACTAACAACAACAAAAATGGAAAGGGACCTGGGGGTAGTCATATCAGATGACCTAAAGGTGGGCAAGCAATGTGAGAGGGCAGCAAGGAGGGCTGGGGGGATACTGGGATGCATAGGGAGAGGCATCTCCAGTAGAAAACAGGAAGTTATTATCCCTCTGTACAGACAGCTGGTCAGACCCCATCTGGAGTACTGCGTGCACTTCTGGAGACCCAGTCTCCATAAAGATATAGACAGGATGGAAGCTGTCCAGAGGAGGGCAACTAAAATGGTGCAGGGTCTGCACTGGAAGACATATGAAGAGAGACTTGAGGAGCTTAATATGTATAGCCTTGAGGAAAGGTGGGAGAGTGGGGACATGATAGAAACTTTCAAGTACCTCAAGGGAATCAACAAAGTCCAAGAGGGTAGCATCTTTCAAAACAAGAGGTCTGCAAGAACAAGGGGGCACAATTTGAAGATAGAGGAGGGGCGGCTCAGAGGTAATTTAAGGAAGTATTTTTTCACAGAGAGGGTTGTGGATGCATGGAACGGCCTTCCGGAGGAGGTTGTGGAGTCAAAAACAGTGGTGGAATTCAAGCATGCATGGGACAGTTATAAGGCAATTCTAGGGGGTGGGGGCAGAAAGAAGTAGGCTGCTGGTTAACTAGGATCTGCAGCTTATTCATTAGGTAGGGAAATGGGCAGACTGGGTGGGCCAAGTGGTCCTTATCTGCCGTCAAATTCTATGTTTCTATGTTTTTATTGCAAATGTGTCGATGATCTGTGGGACTCTTTTTCTTTTGTAAAATTTATTTATTGAGAAAAGCAGCAATACATCTGAGAAAATACAGCAATTTACAGAGGCAACATTTCATAAGGGCCAGTCTTATCATCAACCATCAGATACATGCAGTAAAATGGAACATTGCAAAGCTCATTATCATTATTTTAGCATTTCTTAACATGTGTCCCTCTGGTCCTATTGCTAAGTACATAAGGCCATAAGCATATTACTGGCATTTAGCAACCAAGGCTGGAATGTCAGGGTACGCTGACAAGATACTTGATAGAATCAGATAAGGGTATTGCTATCTTTATGCCCATACAGGGGGCATACCCCTTCTCCTGAGACCTCTCACCCCTTGTACCTTACAGTAAGTCTATGTTGGTATGTGGTCAACTTCAATAGCTCTCACCAATGAGCCCCATATTTTGTTAAATGTATCCAAAGTACCATTTGCTGAGTGCTGGGCTTTTTCAAGGGAGAGGCATAGTTTAATGTTGTTAACCCATTGTTGCACCGAGGGAGGGTTGGGTGGCAACCAAGTCTGGGCCAAAACTTTCTTTGTGTTAACCAGTGCTATTTCCCACAGTGGGTGGCCACCCATCCTATTTCCCCGTGGTAACTCTGCTCCTAATAGTAACTCGGGGGCGGGGGTGCATGGTGAATTCCTTGAGAAGACTAACCCCTCCTTCTTTTTCTGATACACCATCCCCTTTAGTTTAATCCCACCTCCCTATCCCATCCCATTCCCTTTACAGACTGCTCGCCAGAGGCCACATGTAACCCCTGAATAAACTATATGCAAAGTATCACCAATTGCTTACATGTCATGATGATAACAATGCCTGTACCCATGCCTGCATCCACTGCTTTTCTTTTACCATGCCTGTAAGCCATGCCTGTATCCACTGCTTTTCTTTTACCATGCCTGTAACCATGCCTGTATCCACTATTTTTCTTTACTGTAACCCCCCATGATGTAATTCACAATGCCTCAAATGTTCCTTATGTCCTTGTTCATTCTTATAACTTGTTTGTTATCTTGGGTCGCCCCTGAAAAAGGGACCTTCGGGGCTCAGTGGGCCTACCCGGTCACCAAAATTTAATAAATAAATAAATAAATAATAAGACTAGCTCCATAATTCTGTGCACCTCAAACCAGAAGAGGGCTACCTTTGGGCATGTCATCACCATGTGTAAGAAGTCAGCCTGTTCATGCTGACACTTAAGGTAGTGGTGTGAATTCTCCGGCCTCATGGCATGGAATCTGGCAGGGGTCAGGTAGGCTCGGTACATAAAGTTAAACTGTACCTGGTGTAACCTATTATTTCTGGAGCACATGCCTAGGTGTTTAATTGCACTCTGCCAGACATCTTGATCAATTTCGGTACCTAGGTCAACTGCCCATTTCCTTCTAGTGAGTTGAGCGTGATCTGGCTCTGCTCCCAATAAGGTGTGGTCGTAAGTGGAAAGGGCCTTCGTTGTTGGGGTGGGGAAACATACATCCCTTCCTCAAGGGGGTTAGTTTCAGCCTATCCAGTTTCTGTACTTATGGTATCACCCAGTCGGTTTCGTATGAGTTGGTAAACAAAGTAATCCCCGTGCTCTAGCGAAAATTTAGTTTTAAATTCTGCAAACTCTAGGATCCTCCTCCCTTCATAAAGTTGAAGAACATGACTAATACCTCTAGCGACCCAGGTACTTATCCTTTGGTGCAGGAGGGCTGTATAAATCCCTCTCTGATGTACTACTGTAGAAAGGTCTGAGTAGGGAGATTGCAACACCCCTTCCCCAGTGCCCAACCTGCTATGTGCACTCTGCCAAGCCCCCAATGTGGCCAGGGTGCAGGGGTTGTTAATGCTAGGTTTGAGCCTAAGCCCCTCACCTCTGGACAAGCATTTGTATCTCAGGGATCCCCCAAGCTGCTCCTCCTCCAAGTTCAGCCAGTTCAACGACTGGGGATGTAGCCCCCTAGGGAGAAATGCCAGTTGTGCCACCAGATAGTAGAGGTAAAAGTTAGGTAAGCCCACTCCTCCCTTATTAGTTGGCAATTGCAATATAGCTCTTTTAATGCGGGCAGACTTCCCCCTCCAAATGAAGCCATGTACTACAGAGTTAATCTGCTTGAAATGACTGAGAGGCACTCGGACAGGGAGTGACTGGTAGAGATACAGACATCTTGGGAGAGCCATCATTTTTACCGTGTTGACCCTCCCAATCAGAGTCAGGGGCAGAGTCGACCATTTCTCACAGTCTTGGCTCAATTTTTTCATTAATGCCCCATAGTTCTGGGTATACAACATTCCAATCTTGGCCGACATGAGGATCCCCAAGTATTTTATCTGGTTCACCATCACCAGGCCCCCCAGTACCCGCACCAGTCTGGGCCTGTTTAGCCATCCTATGGGGAGTAATTCACTTTTTGTCCTATTGACCTTGTGTCTCGATAGGGTACCTTACTCCTGTAGTAGGCTATGAATAGCTGGTAGACCCTCCCCTGGATTCTGTAGGTATAATAGGATGTCATCAGCAAATAATGCAATTTTGTGTTCTTTACCACCCCCCCAAATCCCCGTATCCCATCATGTTCCCTGATGGCTGCTGCTAGTGGTTCCAGCACCAGGACATACAAGAGAGGGGATGGGGGCAGCCTTGTCTGGTACCCCTTCCCAGTTTGAAGGGGACAGACAACATCCCATTCACCAGTATTTGGGCTCTAGGTGAGGCATACAAGGTTCTTATGCAGGCCAGGATCTCCTTTCCTAGACCATGCCTCAACAAGGCCTCAAACATATATTCCCACTCGACTCTATCAAAGGCCTTCTCTGCATCCAGTGCCAGTATGGCCACCCCATGCCTAGCTGCAGAATTACCGCATGAGTGCAGAATATTTATGGTTCTCCTAATGTTATGTTTTCCCTCCCTACCCCCGACAAATCCTGCTTGATCTGCATGTATAAGTTTATGGAGGGCCGACTCCAGGCGGGTGGCCACCACTTTAGCTAGTATTTTATAGTCAGCTGTGAGTAGTGAAATCGGGCAATACGAGGAGCATAGGGAGGGATCCTTTCCGGGCTTAGGTAGGACAGTGATAGTAGTGGCTCTCATAGATGGAGGCAGGGTCCCTTTAATCAGGCTTTCCTGGAGCACATCAAAAAGGGGAGCTATTAGTTATTCTTTGAACATTTTGAAAAAATCAATAGGCAGACAGACCATCTGGGCTCAGTGCTTTCCCCCCTGCCAGCGTTCTGATGGCCTTAAGTAGTTCAGCAACTTCTAATGGCCTGTCCAGATCAATTACCATCTCGGGAGGCAGTGTCTGGAGGGGAGCTTTCTCAAAGAATGCTTGCATTTGATGCGGGGTGAGTACCATCTCGGATGTATACAGTGATCAATAGAATCTGTTAAATTCTTCCCCAATCCCTTCTGACGTAATCGCAAGGGCCCCAGACCCAGACTGGATTTGAGTGATATATCTGTCCCCCTCTCTCTTCTTTAGCTTCCAAGTCAAAAACTTCCCTCCTCTGTCCCCCTCAAAATAGGCTGCTGCTGCTCCTGACAGCAAAATTGCCCTTTCTATTTGTGCAGTGTTTAGAAGGTTAAATTTCCACTTCAACTTCTGCACTATTCTATACAAAGGCTGCATGGGAGTGCTCATGTGTGCCTCTTCAAAGGCCGCTATTCGATGCCTAAGGTCTTCCAGCTCCTTTTGTGCTGCCGTTTTTTTATGGGCCGAGTAGGAGATTACCTGACCCCGACATACGCCTTCATGGCCTCCCATCTGGCCACACAAGAAGTGTCCCCCTTTTTGTGATGTGACCAAAAAAAATGCCTCCAGAGCCAGTCATAAATTTAATAAATTTCTTATATTTTAGTAGTAATGGGTCAAGCTTCCATGCCCCTCGGCCTGGCCCCTCAACCCCCCCGCCATAGATATTTGCAGGTATGCATAGTCTGATATCAAGATAGAGTAGTATTGGGATGCCTCTATGCTTCCCATAAGAGGGCCACTGATCAGCACCCGGTCTAATCGGGCGTATGAACCGTGTGCATGTGAATAAAATCTATATTCTCTGCTGGTGGGGTTCAGGCACCTCCAAGTGTCCACCAAGGTATATGCCCCTTCTGTATCCCCTACAGCCATAGCATTTTTCGAAATTGGGATCAGGATGGGGTTGGATCTATCAAGTGTGGTATCTCTAGCATAATTATAATCCCTTCCCAATACCCAGGGGCCCAGAAATTTAGCCATTCCCAATGCTAGTTTTTGAAAGAACCTTGGGTCTTCTACATTAGGGGCATACACTGACCCAACTGATATGGCTCCTAAACCTCCTATGGTCATATGAGCCAGCACATACCTACCCCCCCCATCTTTGACCATATTGTGGATATTGACCCTCGTGCCTCTGGGAATCCATATTGACACTCCCCTAGCCTTTGTTGAGTAGTGAGCAGACACCCACTGGCCGCCCATGTACTGCTCTGTTTTTAAGGCCTCTTGGGCAGACATGTGGGTCTCCTGCATTAGAACTAAGCTAGCCTGCGTCCTTTTCATCTCATTCATTACCCTTTTCCTCTTCACCACCGATTTTAACCCATTGACATTCCATGTAACAATTTTGGTTAAGTTACCCATTTACTCCCATATGTACCAGCATGTTGCGAGATGATGTTGCATTGATATGGAAGAGCAATTCACATGATGTCTGCCTAGCTTTTCTTTTAACTGTATTTTGAGATTTAACCAACCTTAATTTATCCCAAACTATAACTATCCCATCCCCCAGTTTAAGTAGCAAACAAGCCAACATGGCAACCGCTACAACCATTATTTTGTTCCCAAACCCTCTTTGACTGGGCTATACCTGCCCTGCCAGAAAACTCTCTTCCAGAGATGGTGAGTTTCCAAATTTACCTGAGCATCCATAGTAATGCGAGGCAGTGCCTCCTGCTGACCAGTGACCTCACAGATTGGAGCTGACACACTCACCGGCCTTCCATGGAAGAAAAGTGTGCTAATGCGAGTAAAAACACCAGCTTACCTACCTTTGGTGCAGGTGCAACCCTGGTCATCCGTAACTCAGATTCTGGAAGCTCTCTCCATGGGTGGAATGCGAGGCAACCTTCACCCTGGAAGAAAAAAGTGAACACCAAGTATCCAAGTTATAACCAGCGTTGTTCCCTAGCCCCTTCTCTCCTGCTAGACCCCAATAGAAAACTTCATTTAACATGTATTGGTGTCCAAGACCCCCAAGAGAATAACAGCAACAGCATAAATCTAACATTGTACAAATTCAGGGTCTGAGTAAGTCATGCAAAATTACTCTCCCTCTCTTAACAAGCAGTAGGAAGTGATTTACATGCAGTAGGTATTTACCCAGTGCCCCACTGCGCCCTTCCTCCTTATCAACTTCCAACTCTGCATAATACAGTTAGCATATTACCCCATCCCCGTCTAGCGTCTCAATGGAGGATCTGACTTTAGTCACAAAAACTGTTCGATGTTGTCACATGCAGTTCCCCCCCTTCTGGCATGCAGGAACCCTCAGAGTGCATAAGAAGGTAGGATCACTTCCCTGACGCAGTTCCACGCTCTCCTTACCACCCGCTGGTACCCACGTCCCCAGATGTGGTCCAGACAGGCTGAAGCCTTGGGTCACCTTTGCCCACATGGATGAGAGGTCAGTTCCATTGGGTAGAGAAGTCACAGTGTGGCCCACAGAGTACAATTAAATAAGCTAGCTGAGTAATCCCATAAGTTGAGCCAGCCTCACTTGCTGTTGAAATATTAGGCCTGCATGCAACATTTTTCCCCAAAGTGACCCCAGAACTGAGCACGAGGAAAGCGTGATGCAGCTTAAAGGGAGCCTTCACAACAGTGTAGGGCTGGGCCATTTTTCGCACCAAAAAGGCCTCTGAGAAGGTCACATTCCATGGCTACTGATGCAAAGGTTTAACTGGATTGCTCCAGCAGGAGCCATAAATCAGAGACAAAAAGTGAAGCCATTTAGAGCACTAACCTTGAGCATCCTGTAGGAACTTATTGCAGGCATTTTAAGTTATGTGGTGATCTGTCCCCTTCTTGTTGAGTCGCTGTTGCCACCCATTTTTCAGCCTCCAGGTATCTGAAGAAAATCCTGGGTGGTGCCCATGGACAGCTGATCCTGGTCTTAGCTGTCTAAAGAAAAGCATAGGGCCATCCCAGGTCATGCAGCTTAGACTTCACCCCATTAGACTTCTGGTGCCTGGTTTGTAACTCACGGTTGTAGTCCTGATAAATTCCAACCCTCGAGAAGCCACATCTCAGGGGTCCTGTTTTTTTGCCGCTGCCAGTATTAGCTCCTTGTCTGCAAACCACAAATATTTGACCAAGCATATGTCTCAGGCGCTCATTTGGTTTGGGTGGGGGGTCCACTCTATGTGCCTGTTCGATTTCAAATTTTGCCACCTCCAGGGGTAATTTAAGATTCTGCACCAGCCACTGTTGCAAGCCATCTGCAGGGGATTGACCCTCGAGACCCTCCGGCAGCTCCACTATCCGCAGGTTCGATCTGTGTGAGTGATTCTCTTGCTCGTCTATTTTCTCCCGCAGCTCCATAATGGTGTCTGCATAATGATTATGCTCCCGTGAGAGAATGTGCAGTGAGTCCTCCAGATTGCTTACTGTTTGTTGCAACTCACTGATCTGAGTAGAGTGGGTTGCCGTGGTATCAGTTAGTCCTGTTACTACTGCTTGTAGATGGCCCATTTGCGCTGTCACCATTGCAAAGCCTGCTTGCATCTCTTGCTGCATGGCCTAGAGGGTGGAGGGAATTCCTGCTAGAGAGTGCTCCAAGTTGGACATGCCCGACTCGATCGACGCTGCGTTTTTGGCCTGCAGGGGTTCTGAGGGGTCTAGGCCCTGCTTCAGCTCCTTACACTGCTCCGACTCCCCAGACTGCAACTTCGACTGCCGATGCTTGGATCCTTTAGCTGCCATAGTTAAAAGCAGTTGCTCCACGCACAGTAGGTACCAAAAAGCCGCTCACATCACTGAAAAAGGGCACTTATTAAGGTGGATGCTATGAGAGCAATGTTAAAACGTGGCCGCCATCATGGCTGTGCTAGCCACGCCCCCCTGTAGGACTGTTTTGCCCTCTGATTGGAGCCATTTCATCAGGAGTTCTCTGAGATGGGTGAAGGCTTCTCGAGGATTGTCGACTGAGTTGTACTTCAGAGATCGAAATCTCTGCCTGTAGGTCTCTCCTGAGATGTCATACCTTTTCAGGATTTCACTTTTCACCCGGTCACAGTTTTCTGACTGTGCAGTTTCCATATTGCTGTAGGCAAGTTGGACTTTCCTGTCAGGTAGGGTACCAGTCTGATTGTCCATTGCTGCTTTGGCCATTGACAGACTGTGGCAAGTCTTTCAAACATTGTCAGGAATGCCTCAGTATCATCTGAAGGATACAATTTTGTAAGTTTAATTGCTTTTAAGTTGCTTGTGTTTTGTTGCTCATCTGGATCTGTGCCAGATCCTCTGCCTTTGATAGCTTGCAAGGTATCCAGCCATCGCTGCCCCTGTCGCTGCATCTCTTCTCTCCTCTGTTTCTCCATCTCTTTTTGTTGTATAGCTCACCATTTGAAAAAGTCCATCAGGCTTTCAGGTTCTGTCACTGTCTGTTCTTTTTCCATAACTTGTGCTGGCTGTACAATCTCAGATTGGACTTCTGTCTCTGCTAGTTTGTCTGCCATTCTCCTAGTAACCACTCCTGGACTTGCTGCTGCAGAATCCATACCTTTCTCTATGCTTCCCTGGTACTAGGTCCAGTACCCACACACAAAACTCTTGGCTTAGAGTATTAATGGTGTAAATCCCACTTAGGCTGACACCATCTGTCATTGAGGCACAGGTCAGGAAGCACAGGAAAACCAGGAGCAGTTGTAGAATTCACAAAAAGTATTTATGTGTACTAGCAGTAACATAAAAAATAAACTTGTTCCATATAACTATTTACAAAGGCAGAATAAATAGAGAAGATCCATCGGAGTTTTTCTTCAATCTCTGTGTGTCCTGCAAGAAATTGCAGCTTTGTTTTTTATAAGTCCGCAACCCCCCTTCTTAACAAGCATCTTGTTTTTTTCTAAAATGTTCTTGTATATTTCAGGCAGGTGCAGGCAGGAACACAATGTCCCAGAACTGAAGCCCCCTTTCGACAACTCTTCTGAAAAATGCTTAAAAATTGTATTTCAGGTTAACCCCTTGAGTTCCCAATAGCTTTTTACAATAACCTCAAACTATAATTATATACATTTCACAGTAACACTATATTATTTCTAAACAAAGGATCCTAATGTCATTTACATTTCCACATAAAGATTTGCATACATTTTTATACCAGCAGATATAAAATGGAGGAAAAGACAAAAACAGCAAGGAAAGACTAAGAGACAGTGAGAGGCAAATAACTGTGAGACTGTCAGGGTGATCAAATCCTAGGTCTCACGGGAAAATTTGGTTGCGCAATCAGACAGACAAGAGACAGGAAAGGAAAGGACAGAACAGATCCCTGGATTCAAACTCTCCATAAAAACTGGGGTAGGGTCCTTTTCAACCCTTTAACATGCTGGTTGCCCTTTGTCCACTGTTTTGGTGATCCAGTCAAAGAAATTGATCAGGAAAGTTTGGCCCAATCTCCCCACCATAAATCTATGTTGTAACTCATCTTGGAAGCCATTCTCTTCCAGGTAACACACTAACCTTTCCTTAAATATGACCTCCATGGACTTACACACCATTGAGGTCAGACTAAGTGGTATGTTGTTGTCTGGGTCATCTCTGGGACCCCGCTTGTGTAGCGGTATTACATTTACCATTCTCCAGTCCTGAGGTACTACCTCCAACTCCAGTGAACTACTTAAAAAAGGTCAGCCAGGGGACCCACATGTTCCTCTGCAATCAAGATGCCATCAGGTCCGGGGATTTGTCTACCCTCAGAGCTAACAAACCTTTTCGTTTCCCTTCCTTATCCACCTCAATCAATCCATGCATTTTTCCTTCCCTACCCCTTCCTTGCCTCCTCCCCCCTTATGGAACCAGGCCATCCTCTCCTTAGTGAAGTACTCATTCAGTAGCTCTGCCTGGTCCCTGTTCACTTCTACTCACTCTTCCCCCTAAAACAACGACTGATATGACAGAATCTGTTTTAAGATATGTGAGCACTCAAAATGGCTCAAAAACTGACTATCTCTTAGCAAAACCAGATAATCGGGTAGGGACTCTGAAAACCAGATGATCAGGTAAAAAACCTGACAGATGGCAACCCTACAGTACATTGGTGGGGATATAGATGCAAGTCAACTGAAATTAAACCAGATTCAGCTCTTGGAGGTATTTAGTGAATTTTGGGAATTTTGGCCAGGGTACCAGAGAAAGTCCCCCACTCTTCTCAAGAAGTGCCATGAGATCTTTAATGTTCACCTAAACAACCACCAGAAAAGCAGACAGGACCTTGGTTTAATATCTTATCTGAAAGGCTGCACACCTGAGAGTACAGGATCCCCCATGTACTGCACTCGGGTGCTAGCATTTATGACATGAGCTCAGTCCCGGAATCCCTAGCATTTATGGCATGAGCTCAGTCCTGGAATCCCATTGTCACCTGATATGGCTATGTTATTTTTATCCTGCTTTCTTGTTGTTCCTTTGTAAATAATTCCCACATGTTACTGTACCATTGACTGTATTTACTGTACCTGTTGTTTTGTTTCTCACTCTGACGTGAAACCTTTGTAAATGAGCTTTTAGCTCAAAGGTTGTAATCCGAGACAAAAATATATAAATAAAAATAAATTAATTAATTAAATAAAGTAATTAGAACCCATAGCCTTCTGTCCCAGAGGCAGATGTGTTACCAAATGAGCCACACTCACCATATGATCATATTTCATTCCTTGTTATTTGTTCTAACATAAAAGTTCCTTGGTCACGGTCCACAATTATTTTTGTGCATAGTTCTGGTGTACTGCACCTGTGGAAGATATGCTGCATTTTTAAATTATAGCCCCATCATTCCCAATAATTATGGCTGCACCCTCTCTTCTGGTTGGAAGGTGAGTGTCTGACTGCTAACAGTGCTGATGCTGATGCCACTCTCTTGAATGATCAGCAGCTTACCCTCTCTTTCCTACCACTAGGGTTGCCTTCTGTCTATCCCATGCATTCTTGAACTCATCAGTTGTTTTAGCCTGTATGACCTCTGCTGGGAGGCTGTTCCATGCATCCACCACCCTTTTTGTGTAAAAATACTTCCTCACATTTCCCCTGATTCTCCCCACTCTAACCTCATATTGTGACCCCGTGTTCTTGCACATCTCTTTTTTTGAAAGATGCTGCCCTCCTGGACCTTGTTGATTCCCCTGAGATACTTGAATGTCTCCTTCCTTTCCTCCAGTGTATACATATTGAGGCCTTTCAGTCTTTCCTCATATGTTTTCTGGTGCAATCCTTTCATCATTTTTGTTGCCCTTCTCTGGACCACCTCTGTTCTGTCAATGTCCTTCTGGAGATGTGGTCACCAGAACTTAAAACAGTATAGCAGTTGTGGTCTAACCCATTGTCTGTACAGTGGCATCACTACCTCCTGTTTTCTACTGTTGATTCCCTTCCCTATGCATCCCAGCATCCCTCTGGCCCTCCCCACCACCTTTTCACATTGCTTGGTCACCTTCAGGTCACCTGTTATGTTTACCTCCAGGTCCCTTTCCAGTTTTTTGTTGTTAGTATCTCCCCCCCCTCCCATTTTGTATTCCTGGCCAGGATTCCTGTGGCCCAAGTACATGACTTTGCACTTTTTTGCATTGAATTTAAGCTGCCATTCTGTTGGCCACTCCTCCACCTCACATCTGTGATACTCTCAGGCTCCAGCCAGAGCAGGCGTTAAGAATGGGGAGGAAAGGAATTTGATTTTCATACAAACTGTATACCAGAGTACATTGCAGTCCAGGTGAGGGGAAGGGAGAATGTCACTGCAGTTTTAGGCACACAGGGAAATTATAAGAGCATACATCACAGGGAAATATTAAGCATTGGGAGGTTAAAGAGTACGTTCCTAGTAAGGATATATATCTTAAAGACTGAAGGTTTGGGCCCTTTAGATGCCTCTGTAATCATTTTGTTTGCTTTTATTTGTTTATTTAATTACATTTTCATAATTTTATTTGTATGTATCCCTTGGGTTCCCCCTAAGATTACTAGAACTCAGTTAGTGGGGTTGTAGGTAGGCATGCTGGGCAGCAAGGAAACTCCTACAGCTCCCTTGACAGCTTCTGCCAGCCATTCTGGACAGAAGTTCCAAGTTGGAGTGGCTGTCAGAGCAGCATAAACCACAATAGAATGTTGTTGTAGTAGTCAATTCTCTGTCTCAGAGCACTAGAGTTTGCTTGGGTTACTGAATGATGAGAGCCTTAGGTGAGGTGCCACCTCTCTCCTGACCCTGTTCAGCCCCTAGTGTATTCACAGAGAGAACTGTGTTGAATTGTGGTGACAGTCTTCTTTTGTGCAGAGCCCCTGAGGGGGTGAAAATTCTGGAATGATGTTGGTTACTGTAACCATAAGTAATACTTGGGGACCTCCTCCATTTCTGAGAGACTTTGACTAGAAAAGTGCTACTCAGTTACTGGAATGGCTAGATTTGTCCTCCCATGAGGCAATTCCTGTGTTTTGGGACATTTTACCTCAGAAAACTGTTGGAGGACTGTTTAAAGACTCAAATGGTGCCTTCACAGTAATAGATTTGTTTGTAAAAGAGCTGCCTTCCCTCTGTCCAGTCATGTCTGCCTGAGACATGAGGAACAAACTTTACTCATTTTTGGAAATTTACTAAATTGTTTCCCACAGTTTTAGGACATGCCCTGTACTGTAAAGGCTTTGAGAATTTTGGGACCTTGATAATGGGGGAGCCCGGCGTTGCCACCGCAGGACAAGTGAATCTGGTGTTGTTCATTTCTTGGAAAAGAATGAAGATTGGTAAATTGTGAGCCCAGCGTTGTTCACCCATTCTGCACAAGCTTTGTCTTGTATCCATAGCCTGGAAGAGGGGATGGACTGGAATCTTGTTTCTGGTACCCTCTGAGGAAAAGTGGGGGACCTGAACATTTTGGACTTGTAGTAAATCACTACTGTGGATTTGTGGACTGTTGTACTTGTTCGACATCTGCAGCCCCAGTGGGCAAATGTCTGTCAGTGCATTACATCAGAATAAAACCTACTGCTTGGCTCATTTTCTGCCTGTGGTCATTCTTTTTTGAGTGGACTGTGTGTTTCAGTGGTGCCCCCCAGGTGCTATGGTTTGCCCCAGTTCCTGGAAAATACAAATGTTTTTTGTGTGCCCCTTTTTCCCAAGAGTCAAGCCAAGAAAACATCCTATATAGAGAAGTGATATAGATTGCTTGTTGTCAAAATGCCAACCGTGTTGCTAAGGTACAGAAAGGGGTGATTATACAAAATGGGGGCTTGTCATGGGATTTCAGGTGGTTGGGTTGCCTTAAGAAATGGCACTGGGTGATAAAGTTGGTGGTATTGCACCCACAAGAGGGAAAACCAACTGTCAAGACAAGTGGTTTCAAGCAACAGTCCAAGTGGTGAAAAAAAAGTGTTCAAGTGCAGTTTAAAATCCTTCCCAGAGAGCCTCGATGCACTCAAAGGAGAGAGAGAGAGAGAGAGAGAGAGAGAGAGAGAGAGACAGAAGAGGGTGAGAGTGTGCCCCTGCCCTAATTTGCATTGCAGCAAATGAATGACTGAATCAGTAAGTCCTGCCCCATGGACTGTGTAGTGTGTGTTAGGGGACAGGCAGAACATTTTTTGAAGTTGGAGCTCGTGGAGCAGCAACGTTTGACTTCAGGCCTTATTGGAGATTCCTGTTGAATTTTGGACTGTGTCAAGTTCACCTGGTGTGTGCGACAGGCAAAACCCCATCCACAGGAAATTGGCAGTTCATTTCATGGGAGCAGCAAACCCAGAGCTGGTAGCCATGGTTGGGACCATCTTGAGAAGTAAAGTGCACTTGGCGTTGAACATTCATGGTCTGTCTGGCCAGGACAGAAGAGGAGAGAAGAGTGTAGAAATAGCTGGATTATGAGTATTCTGAACCAAAATGCACTTCAGAAATGCCTTAAACATCTAGAGAGAGTAAAAGTGGCACTCACTAATCAGAGTAACTGTTTTTGAATGCAGCTTTGGGCACTTTGCAAAATGGGTGCAAGGCAAGGTGTGACAGGGAGCTCCTGCCACTCTTGAGGACTGACCTTTTCTTAAATCTGTTGCAGCACTTCTATTTCTTAGCCTAATCTATCCTTTACTATTTCTAGTCCATAAGTTTGGCCACCTATGGACACCCCCTTCCCTTTCTTGACTATGTTACAGTGTCCTGTTTAATTTTCCTTTTCCCTCGCAGGTCCTCATACAGGGAGGTTATTGTGGTGACCTCTGAGCATATGTAAAACAACATGTCATGTTTATCGTTGTTGGATTTAGTATGTAATAGCACTACTATGTCATAAAATACCTTGATGTAATGTATATAGCTTACGTTTATGAAACCTGTAAATGCTGAAAATACCATGGCACTATGTGTTTTTGATAAATGTAAAAAGTACTAGTTGACTGTATTATAAAGATTAAGTTAGTTGTGCTATTTAAAAAACATGTAAATTGCTGTAAACTGGACAAGTCTGAAATGTCATGGTGCTTTGCATATATCTCATGATGCTTTGCATTATGGAAATATGTATGATAAAGTATTTCTTTGAAACTTGGCTGATTGTCAATGCCTTTTGGGATAATCCTTGTTTCAGTGCTTCTGCACTGAGGTTCTTTGTTTTTAGCTTGTTTTATATTTTTTGTATTTGAGCCCACACGACCCAAGCAAACAGGGCCCACGTAGGGGTGGAGGCTGAATCTCAACTGCTAGGTAGATCTGAGATTGGTGAGTCAGTAGGTGCTGGCTAAGTGCAGAGAAATTATATACATACATAGTCTGTTGCTGCAAACTGATGTACTGAAAAAGGGATATGCCATTGCTGAAGGTTATCATCTGCATTTTGAATAAACATCACACAGAGATTATGTGTTGAACTTGAAGTTTGGTGTCTGGTCAATCTGTTATCCCACAACCTCTCCACACAAAGGATGAAGAGTAGTTCAAATTTTAAACATGCAGGTTGCAAAGGTACAGAACTCTGGACAGGAGTGAGAAATTTTGGAAATTTGTTTGGCAGGACTTGGGGACAGAGACAGTGAGGCCTAGTTATGGTGCAGTTTAATCTGAAGCTCAGCATGCAAGGCTCTGAAGTGCAGTTAAACATAGACAGCAACATGCTGAACTAGCAAGTCACTTGTAAAGTTTTTAAGACATTGGACTGTAAAAAGGAGATTCAGTGCAAAGTAAATGGTAAAGAATGGGTGTAGGGATTGGTAACAAGATGCATTGCCTCTGCCCCCAGTATCTGACCAAGTTAGTGTGAAAGTCAGTTTTAAGTGCAACAAACTACAGCTAAAGTTGTTGTGTGTTTTGCAGCATCCAGGAAAAATGGATGGCAGTGAAGAGATGTGCTATCCTCAACACATGTGCATCTGGGTCAGCCAGAAGGAAGGGAACTCAGAGAACTACAGGAAGGAATCAGACTTTCTGGAGCTCCTGACAATGTGGCATTACCTGGGTGGCCAGTAAATGTGTATGTAGTGTGCTAACATCATGGGAGAGATGTTTTGCTCATATCTCACTGTCAGGCCTATAGAGAAACTTATGGACTGAGCCAACCATTGTGGCACACCTGGGCACCAACCAGTTGTGCCCAGCTGTTATCTGCATATGATGCTGATACTGTGTCATCTGAAGAAGAAGACCCATAATAATTTTGTGAGGAGTGGCTGTAGCAGCTTTCCAGCTGAGCCATCACCTCTGGTTCAGAAGCCAACCTTCCAGGTGAAGAAGAGCATGGGAGGGTCCAGGCAGTGGACAGTTTGGGGGATTGGCTGGGCAGTGTCCCAGTAGACCACTGTCTATCATCTCACCCTGAGGGCTGGATGCCTGGATGGGTGAGGTGTGTGGCCCTGGCCCTGAGATTGGTCCAATCCAAGCCACAGGAGAAGCTGTGGGGCTTAAGGTAGAGCCCAGTGTTCCTGAGCCAACACAAGAGTCAGGATCTGGCAATCAACCCCAAAATGCTGCCCTGCCTATGGCCACTACTGCCACAGGTGCCACTGATACCATCACCTTTCCTGAGGAGTTCTCAGCATCTGAGGAAGAGGAGGATGACAGCAGTTTTCTGCCACTTTGGGAGAGAGAAGCCCAGGATGACCAGATCTGGCCACTGCCTGACCAAGCTGGAGAGCGTTATCTGCCTAACAGCAGTAAAGAAGAGATGGTACTCTGAAGTAAAAAGGAACAAGTCTTCAGAGAGAAGTATCTGTATCTGCACCGTGGGCCTGGTATGAAATAGAGGACAGCCATGAGACCTGGCTCATGGAGAAGGCCATGAGAACAGCTGTGGGCCGAATATTCCTGTGGACTCCTGTAGGGGTGGCTGAGTTACAGAGGAGGTGTGAAGAATGCATAGCAATGTGAAAGGTCAGGTGCACTGTACACATGGATGCAATGATTTGCATGGATAAAGAGGGGAGGCAGACAGTGCACTCGATGCCTATGCAATGCCCAGATGGCACCATTGTGTACCGACCTCACCCCAATTGGTACTCTTGAAAAGACTTACTGAACATTCCAGATTGACACCTCACTGGAGCCTGAGATGTACAAAGTTGCCATGTCGGCAAAGAATGAAAAGATTGTTATCTGTGCAATTAACTAGGTGTAGAAAGAGCTGTAAAGTAGGGGGAGTGGGTTAGCCAAAAGGAAGCCAGATTAAAGTCAGATTTAAAAACTGCCCTAGATAGCTTCTGCCAGAGAACAGGCAGAGAACACCAAGAGGAAGGAGCTGCTGTTATAACTGTACTTCTCTACTGGGACTAAAGAACTAGAACTCTACTACTGGGACCTTCAATTTAGGGTAAAAACAAGGCAAAAAAAGAGTGTGTTTGAGTTGGCTGAAGTGAATTGGTATCTGTGCAGTTATCTAGATGTTTATCTCAGGTGGCTGAAGGGAATTGTTATCTGTGCAATTAACTAGGTGTAGAAAGAGCTGTATAGTAGGGGGAGTGGCTTAACTAGAAGGAAGTCAGGTTAAAGCCATATTTAAAAACTGCCCTAGATAGCTTCTGACAGAGAACAGGCAGAGAACACCTAGAGGAAGGAGCTGCTGTTATAACTATGCTTCTCTACTGGGACTATATTGCCCTCCTTCCTTCCCCTCCACCCCTCCAACCCTAAGCCAGTTCTACTTTTATAGGCACAGGATTTGACTGACAACAGGAACTTCCTGTTGGGAGCAGGAAGTGAGTGATCACAGAGCCACAAAAGACTCACCATCCTAGAAGGAAAAGAGTAGCTCTCTGTCCCCCCAGCTGCTGGAGGTCTGACTCTAAGCAAGTAAAGAGACTACTGAGAAATATAGGACCTTCTTGTCTCAGAACAGGAAGATCAGGAGCTTAAAGGGCACAGAGGCAGTAAGCAAGTAGGGAGAAAATAAATAAATAAACAAACAGAGGAAAGAGTAAGTATTCAAAACAACAGTTAAGAGGCCAGAAATAAAACATGATGGGAGTGGTGCAGTGCAGTAGCTGTGGAGCAGCAGTCTTCCAAGAGATGTTCTGGAGGATGCAGAGTTGTCCCATCTGCAGGCACCTCTCTGGGCTGAGGAAGGAGGTTACACATCTCCAGGCTGAGTTGGCCAGGATTTGGGGGACCTCCTCTCCCACCCAGGGACTACCAGTGCCACTGCCGTTGCCTCAGAGGTTGCCAAGAAAAAGGAGTGGTTGAACCACAGTGGGCTCAGGGAGGGTGAGGGTGGTGGAACAAAGGCACATCCCTCCAGCTGTACCTCTCCACAATTCATATGCTGTTCTGGCAAAGTGTGGTTCCTCTATGGAGGCACCTGCGGTGGAGACCAACGAGGATGATGGGAACCTCCACAAAGGATACCCACAGAAGTGTGGCATGGGACCCCACAGGGGAAGAAAACAACTCTTGTTGGGGGACTCCATTGTTAGGAGGGTAGAACTGGGGGAGGAAGGGGAGAGGGAGGTAAGGTGCCTATCTGGGGCCATGGCTTCGAGAGACAGGAAGCAAATCCTCAGTATCACCAGAACAGCTGCACGGGGGAGGGAGCTGGATGTCATTGTCCACCTAGGGATAAATGACCTGGCTGAGAAAGGGATCAGAGCAGTGCAGGAAGAGTTTGTGGAGTTGGGGAGGGACTTTAGACAAGTAGTGTCACAAACCCACTCAGCAGGTCAGGCCCTCTGCTCCCACAGTGCTAACCTCTGAGTGCAGTCTCATGAACAGGAGCAGAACAGGGTAACCCTCCTGTCTGTTTTATGGGTTTCTAGTCAACCTTTGGTCTCAAGTTCTGGAAAGATTCAAACTGTGAACCTCTTGCTAGCGTACCCAATGTACAGGCTCAGATAATTCTGCTCTTCGGGGAAATGCCAGATATCTTTCACCTATGGGCACCTAACCAGGTGTACAAAATTAACCCTTAGCACTCTATGAAAGACCTCAGATAAACTCTTACCTTTTTCCCAGTTTGGTATTACTAGTAAGCTATGCACAGTGTCAACTTTAACCATATATGCTTCACTTGTCAAAGAAAGAATTTCGGAGGCACACCAAGCAGTCTCTTTAAAATAGAGGTTTACTTTAAAATAGATAAAAAATGTAAAATGCAAATACAGAACAATATATATCTCAAAACCATACAATCACTTAAAAAAACAAGGTTATAAATACAAATAAAATCTCCTACCACAGTACATTCAGACTTGTCTTTCTAATGTATACCTTCTAACAGTGCCTGATGTTGCTTTTTTTTCAGATTCCAAACATGTATGTCACTAAGTGGAAAACAGAATACTGTTTAAAACTGGCTTTGCCAACCTCTTTGCATGAGGTCACCTAGCTCCTCCCTGTCAGAATATAAAAATTATACAAAACAGGATTTCTTATCATTCAGAAGGTAAATTAACTAAGGTGACATCAGAAAAAACTAATTTCCCAATGTGACTTCCCAATCAAGTCTGTGATTTTCCAGTATCTCCTTTCATCCATGAGCAGTTTCCTGCTTCACAGACGTCAAAAAAAAATTTACGACTTAGCACCTAAGTGACATAACCTGTATTCTTCCTCTAAACATCATCAAAGTTTATGATTTTCATCCTAGCAGCTGGCAGCTCCAATTAAGCCAGATAAACAGGAGATCCTTAATTTGCGTCTCTTCTAGTCTCTATCTCCTGGCTTTTAGGTTAACAGCTTGTAGTTGAAACCTGGGTGGGGGTCATCCCACAGGCTGTCTCAGCATGTCTCATGAGAGACACTCAATAACACATTTTTATATTATGAAAATCATAGAGTAATCAGAACCAGCTGTCCAAGTGTCACAAGTAGCACGCACGGTAACCTTCTCAGAGGTGCTGTCTGTCTATGGCATTGGTGAGGCTAGGGTGCTCCACACCATGGGATTTAATCAGTGGTTGAAAAACTGGTGCAGAGCTCAGGGGGTTTGGCTTCACTGGGGACTAGGGGTCCACCTGGAGTGATGCAAGCCTATACTGGCGTGATGGAGTGCATCTGTCCAGGAGAGAAACCAGAATCCTAGGTGATAGGTTTAAATGCTTCATTGGCAAGCATTTAAACTAGCCAAGGGGGGAGGCACTGGAAAGAAGCAGAGAAATCCTAGCACCCCCAAAAAATCAGGGTAGTAAGTGAGGTAAACACCAAGATAGAGACGTTGATAGGGAGAAGGGCAGGGGTAAATGGAGAAAATGACAAAGGCAATAAGGACAGGGATGGGGCAAAAAGGGGTAAGGCCATCATGAAATGGAGGGTAACGAGTACCAATGCCCATAGTCTGAGCAACAAGCTCCCTGAACTGGTGGCCTTGATGGAAGAGGGATGCCCAGATATCATAACAGTCACAGAAACATGGTACACAGAGAACCATGACTGGGATGTTAACATACCAGGGTACACAACCTACAGGAGAGACAGGGAGGGGAGAAGAAGAGGAGGAGTAGCTCTCTATATAAGGGAAGGGATAAAAGCAACAGAACAAAAGAATATACAGGTAGGAGAGGAGGCACTGTGGGTCACCTTAGAGACTAGAAATGGCACCACAGTCCGCACAGGGGTTGTATACAGACCCCCATCTCAGGAGGAAGGAATGAACAAGGATATGATAGAAGGCATCCTTACAATGGCAGAAAATGGGGAGTTACTGTTGATGGGGGAACTGAATATGCCAGATGTTAACTGGAGCACCTTTGCTGCAGCCACATCCAAGAGCAGGGCTATTCTTGATGCCCTACAGGGGGCGTGCCTCAGACAGCTAGTTTTGGAACCCACTCATGAGGGAGCAATCTTAGACCTCATACTCTCAAATGAGGACAGTGAGAGGATCTTAGATCTAGAAGTGGGTAGCCATCTGGGAACAAGTGACTACCAAACTGTGTGGTTCACGATAAACTCAGCTACAGAGTCAAGCCATACAAAAGTGAGGGTATTGGACTTCAGAAGGGCTGACTTTGGCAAGGTGGGAGAGTGCCTTAGAAAAGCACTAGCAAACAGGCTAGAAGCAGGGGTGGAGCAACAATGGGGAAATATCAAAACTGCCATCACAGAGGCAACAAGCCTTTGTGTGAAGCAAATAAACAAATCAAAATGAAAGAAAAAGCCACTATGGGTGTCTGTGATAACGGTGAGCCAAAAGCGATCACCATTATCGCCTGATCAAATGTAAAAACCTTCAGCACTCTGACAGCCCCAGCTCTACAGGACAGCTGCACCAGGAGATGTTTTAATGCTTTCTGTGGGGGATGTGCCTCCACACACCCCCTCACAGGTGGGCTTCACCCCCCGCACCCCCTTACTTAAGGATTCTCAGCTCTAGGGGGGTGCATGTCGGGGGGCATGAAAGCATAAAAAAAAATAAAGGTTCAGGCTGGGCGCAATAAAATTGCACCAGCGCCCTTACCCGAACCCGGTATCTCACCCACTGCAACCACTAGCCAACCCCTGATGCCACAACACAGCTTGGCCATCCACTGCAGCGCCACCCCCTACAGCCCCTCCGCCCCTCCCAGCCCCCCTCACCCCCCCATGTATGCATACCCATAGCGACATCCTGTCACTCAGTTTGTCCACCCCCTCATCTGGTCGTCCCCCACATCGCCGTGAGGGATTGCGCCAAGAAGGAGTCGCCGTTACGGACAGCGCCCTTCCCCATGCACCCACCTCATGGGTTACCCCACTATGGTTCTCCAAAGAGGTGATGGGGAAGGTTAGGGAGAAAAATATAGCATTTTGGAAGTATAAGGATACACAGAAGGAGCAGGACAGAGAACTGTACCAGTTAAGGCAGAAGGAAGCAGGGAGGGAAGTCAGAATAGCAAAGGCACAAACTGTGGAAAAGATAGCCAACTCAGTTAAGAAGGGGGATAAAACCTTTTATAGGTACATCAGGGAGTGTAAAAAGACAAAGGGAGGGATAGTGAGGCTGAATAGAATGACGGTGGGTGGGCAGAGAGGGACAGTGAAAAAGCAGGGATACTGAGCGAATACTTCTGTTCGGTATTGACAAAAGAAGAGGAGGGGGAGGTACCTAATCCAATTAACAGAAGCACTCTGGATAGGGGTGGTCGATCCCAGTCCTTTCAGAGAAGAAAGGGTTCCGAAAGAACTCCTAAAACAGAAGGTGTACAAAGCAATGGGGCCTGATGGGATTCACCCCAGAATTCTAAACGAATTAAGGGGAGAACTAGTGACACCACTGACTACCCTTTTTAACTAATCATGGGAGGATAGTGTGGTACCTGAGGACTGGAGGAAGTTGGATGTGATTCCCCTTCACAAAAGTGGGAGCAAGACAGAGGCAGGAAACTACAGACCTGTCAGTTTGACCTCTGTTGTAGGGAAAGTGATGGAATCACTTCTGAAGGAAAGAACTGTTGAGTACCTAGAGGCCAGTTTGGCAAAGGACCCAAGGCAGCATGGGTTCACAGCAGAAAGGTCATGTCAGATGAATCTAATTGATTTCTTTGACTGGGTGACCAAAGCAGTAGACCAGGGAGGGAATGTGGACATGGCCTACCTAGACTTTAGCAAGGCATTTGACACAGTCCCACACAAAAGATTAATAAACAAACTAACCAGCCTGGGAGTGGGTCCCAGGGTGGTAGCCTGGGTAAAACACTGACTGGACAACAGGACACAGAAGGTAATTGTAAACGGAGTCCTCTCTGAAGAAAGGAGGGTTACTGGTGGGGTACTGCAGGGTTCAGTACTGGGTCCAGTCCTTTTTAATGTCTTTATAAGTGACATTGCAGAGGGACTGGAAGGAAAAGTATGCCTCTTTGCAGATGACACAAAGATCTGCAACAGGATTGATACACAAGGAAGCGTGGAAAGGATGAGAAAGGACTTGACAAGGTTGGAGGAATGGTCAGAAGTATGGCAGCTTGGATTCAATGCAAAGAAGTGCAAAATAATGCACCTGGGAAACAAAAACCATGGGGAAGATTACACAATGGGGGGGGTAGTAACAACAACAAAAATGGAAAGGGACCTGGGGGTAATCATATCAGATGACCTTAAGGTTGGCAAGCAATGTGAGAAGGTAGTAAGGAGGGCTGGGGGGATACTGGGATGTATAGGGAAGAAACATCACCAGCAGAAAACAGGAAGTTGTTATCCCTCTGTACAGACAGTTGATGAGACCCCATCTGGAGTACTGCATCCAGTTCTGGAGAGACCTCATCTCCGCAAGGACATAGACAGGATGGAGGCAGTCCAGAGAAGGGCAACTAAAATGATGCAGGGTCTGCAAGAGAAGCCATATGAGGAGAGACTAAAGGAGTTTAATATGTATACCCTTGAGGAAAAGAGGGAGAGGGGGGACATGATAGAAACTTTTAAGTACCTCAGTGGAATCAATAAAGTCCAAGAGGGTAGCATCTTTCAGAAAAAGAGATGTGCAAGAACAAGGGGACACAATTTGAAGATGGAAGGGGCAGCTCAGGGGCAAAGTGAGGAAGTATTTTTTCACAGAGAAGGAGGTGGATGCATGGAATAACCTTCCTGAGGAAGTTGTGGGGTCTAAAACTGTGGGAGAATTCAAGAATGCATGGGACAGACATAAGGTAATTCTTGTGGGGGGGTAGGAAGAAATAGGCTGTTGGTTTACTAGGATCTGCAGCTTATCCTGTAGGTAGGGAAATTAGCAGACTAAGTGGGCCAAGCGTTCCTTATCTGCCGTCAAAGTCTATGTTTCAATGTTTCTGTGTTCAGTGGGCCACACTTTCTGCAGGGCTTTGGCCAAAGAGGAGGATGACTTGCCACTGTATCCTCATCACTGGAGAGAGAAGGGGGATGAGCCTTTACCTGGGGCCAGTTCCTGCTCCAGTTCCAGAGATCACTGGAGAGAGTGGAGTCACAAGGTTCTGCATGCAGCAGTTCTGGCCGAAGAAGGAGGTACCAGCTGGCAGCAGTTGTGAGTCCTAGATCTTCCTTCACATCGGAACTTGTAGGGCAATTTTTGTTATTTCTTGATTGTTAATGCTTGTTACACCTACACCTGGTAATACACCTGAGGGGTATAGTGAACAACATTTCCACCTTGGTCCGATTGAACGCTTAGTCTGGACACTTCCAGTGGGCAGTGCGTGTTTTCCAAGAACTTTGGATCTTTACCATCTGGAATGCCATAGACACTGTTTTCTGGGTGGTCCCAGCCCCAAGGACATATATCCTTAGATTAACTAATAGGGTTCCTTTCCCTCATGTTTTGAATGTTTTATACTGTTTGCATAAAAACACAAAAAGAAAAAAATGGCAACATTTTTATAGAAAAACATTTTTACAAACATTTTAGAGACAAGTAGCATGTCATTGTGTAGTTTTGCATGATCTTTTGCAGGTGCAGCAGCTGAAGAAGAAGAAGAAGAAGAAAAAGAACCTGAGGAGTCGCCCAAAGCACTGAGAGTGTTTCAGGGACTGTTTTTAGAATTGTTCTACCAATGGTTTTTAAATGCTTTAACATGTACTGTTATGAAATGTTTTTACAGGTGTGAAGATATTATTTGTTTGTTTCAGGTAATGCATTGCAATCGACTATGCATATCCTTAAATGGTGCTAATGTCTTTTAATTTTCCAGGTTTGGGAAAGAGTAAGGTTTGGGTGCCCCTGTAGTGTAGGAATGGTTAGTGTCTAGCTAGAGGTTACCCTAGTAAATGCCTAGTGGTGCAGCTGCATGAGTGCCTGATGCGAGATGGGTTGGTAGCCTCGCCAACGGTGGTAGGTGATCAGTCTTGTTCCATCAGGAAGGCACCTCCGTAATCAGTTGGCTGTAGGTAGCTGTTGCATGGTTTCCATGTCCTCAGTGGTAACCTGCCTATGCTGGTCATTGGTAGGAGGAGGAGGGGAAGGGTGGCTGACCCTCCTCATAGGGCCCCCAGGGAGGAAGGCCTGTTGCAATCCAAAGCCTTTGCTGCAGACAGCAAGGTTCCCCGGTGGCGGTGAGTGTAACTTCCGTATTCCCCCTAGGGTTACTAGAACCCTATTAGTTAGTGGGTTTGTAGGTAGGCATGCTAGGCAGAAAGGATTTAAACTGCTAGGGCTCCCTTGGCAGCTTCTGCCAGTCACTCTGGGCAGAGGTTCCAAGAGGGAGTGACTTTTGCAGCAGCATAACTCATGACAGAATGTTGCTGTAGTAGTCAATTCTCTCCTCAGAGCAGTAGAGCTTGCTTGGAGTGCTGACTGAAAGCCTCAGGAGAGGTGTCACCACTCTCCTGACCTTGTTTAGCCCTTCATGTGTTCACAGAGAGACTGCATTGAGCCGTGGTGGTGGCCTTTTGCAGTGCAGAGCCCCTGAGGGGATGAACATTTCTGAATGATGCTGGTTCCTGTAACCATGAGTAATACTTGGGGACCTCCTTCATTTTGGAGAGACTTTTGACTAGAAAAGTGCTGCTCAGCTACTTGGCTAGGTTTTGCCCTCCCCTGAGGGAATTACTGTGTTTTGGGACATTTTACCTCAGAAACTGTTGGAGGACTGTTTATAGACTCAAATGGTGCCTTCACAGTAATGGATTTGTTTGGAAATGAGTTGCCTCCTCTTTGTCCTGTATCGGAACTAAACTGGCTTCTACCTGAGAAATGAGGAGCAAACTTTTCTCAGTTTTAGAAATTTACTGAGCTGTTTCCCACAGTTTTAGGACATGCCCTGTCCTGTAAAGACTTTGTGAATTTTGGGACATTGGTAATGGTGGAGCCCGGCATTGCCACCCCTGGGACAAGTGAATCTAGCATTGTTCATTTCCTGGAAAAGAATGGAGATTGGTAAATTGTGAGCCCTGCGCTGTTCACCTTTTTTGTACTAGTTTTGTCCTGTGTCCATAACCTGGAAGAGGGGTGGACTGGAATCCTGTTTTTGGTACTGTCTGATGAAGGGGGCTGAATAATTTGGACCTGTAGTAAATGACTGCTGTGGATTTGTGGGCTGTTGTTGTACCTGTTTTGCACCTGCAGCGCCAGTGGGCAAATGTCTATCAGTGCATTGTGTCAGAATAAAACCTGCTACTTGGCACTATTTCTGTCTGTCAACATACTTTTGTGAGTGGAATGCATGTTTCAATGGTGCCCCCAGTGCCATGGCCCACCTGGTTCTCAGTAAAATACAAATGTTTTGTGTGTGCCCTTTTCTCCCAAGATTCCAGCCAAGAAAACATCCTAGATAGAGAAGTGATATGGACTGTCCGATGCCAAGATGCCAGCCATGTTGCCAAGGTACAGAAAAGGGGTGGTTACATGTATCTTGCCAACTACTAGTTGAAAAAGAATACTACGGAATTCTTGTATTATGATGTCAGAAAATGTTTACTGTCAATGCAGGCAGTGTATTTCAATTGGAAACTGCTAACCAGTTTTCAGATTTTGATAGAGAAATAACACTTTCTACTACCAAAATAGAATATGTTTAATAGAGATATGTTATTTTTGAAAACCTGTGATCATTTGTTATACTTTAGCAGCTGACATTTTCTTCACAACCAGATTTTACTTAGGAAGAAAATAAGAAGACAATTACTATTTTAAAATTTCTAAAATCATACAGATGTACCACAGTAGTGCAGACATATAAAAGGCAATGTTTGCTATTGAAAGAACTATCTACTTCTTTTGAAAAAGATAGATTTCTTATTGAAATACATTGGGCTCCCAAGTAGTTGGCAGTCACTGGCATCAAAATACCAGAATTCTACTGAATTCCTTTTCTAGCAGTGAGAGAAGTAAAGGAGAAACCCTACTTGTTTCACTGCACTAACACATATTTTATAATTAAAGGTACAAAGTATTTACTATTACATCAAAAGACAATAAATAAAATACTGAGTTGGCTATTTATTAGAAGTAAATGCCTGCTTTCTAAGACATTTGCTCTGAGTGTCACCCAGAGTAAGTGGTGGTGGAGAAATTCCAAACCAGCTCTTAAGGTTCACAGCTTTGCACTCTAGTCATACAAAAGTTCAAACTTCCTTCTTTAGGATAGTACCCACCCTCCCAAGTGAGATTAATCATGGGGACCCCTACTCAACCCACCTTAGCCAGCTTGTCTTTTACTCTGTCTCATACACACACCAGTTTAGGTTCAATACAGCCCATGACACCTTTGTGTTTGTTTTAGGAGAAGGCAGCAATGTTAGCCTTTAAGGCCCTTGTACTGACCCACTCACACTTGTCAACTTCTATCCATCTCTCTCTCCGATTGGCTGGGCCACACATTCGGTGAGTAATGTCTTACCATTATAATGCTACATCAGGAATCTGCACAATCCACTGATGTCCTTTATAGCAGATTTAGAAACAGAACTGAAAAACATAATGAGAGTATTTAAAGAGATACTAATGTCTCAAAGGACACTTTGGAAAAAAAAAACATACTTTTTAGGCACATTTCAAATTATATTTAACATAACAGATTGAGAGGGGGAATTTTAGGGGAAATTGCAGTAAGTTTTTCTTCACTGAGAGGATGGTGGACAATTGGAATGGGCTGCTTCAGGTAGTGGTGGAGGAGAAGAGTGTGGGGGATTCAAAAGGGCTTGGGATAAACACAAGTGGTTACTGGATCAAGGGTGAGGGAGCACAACAGAAGCCTAGTAGATTCTAAGTACACTGGGCAGACTGGGTGGGCCTGGCAGTCCTTTTCTGCCATCACATTCCTATGTATTCCTATGTATATCCTCTGTATTTAGTTTCCCTTTTTCTTAATACTGTATCTATGCATATAACCCTAAATAGAGGGCCACTGCTTCTAGACTTCAGCTGCTTTGGCTGCTTGTTTGCACCTGAATGACATAGTAATCATTTGTTATTGATTTCCACAACAATAGATTGTGATGTCAAGAGCAGACAAACAGCAAGAGCAGCTAGGTGACGTGCAGGGGACAGGGATCCGGTTTTTAATATGTTGCATATAATTTAAATAACAAAAGGGAGACTAAATACAAAAAAAAAAAAACACAACAAAATGTACCTTAAAATTACATTTTCCATAGAAACATAGACTATGATGGCAGAAAAAGACCTGTGGTTCTCCAGTCTGCCCATGTTCCCTAAATCCCTGGGATCATTCTTGGAACATAATGTTCCCCAAGGGTACTGACCCTCCCGGATCCTTCTCTGTTTTCTTCCCTTATCCCTTCGGCCCAGATTACCACTATTCCCTTCATTCTATCCCAGGCCTGTTTGAACCCCCTTACTGTGCTCACTCCCACCACCTCTGCTGGCAGACTGCTCCAGGGCTCCACCAGTCCTTTCCATAAAGAAGTACTGTACTTCCTTACATTTTCCCTGAATCTCCCCCTTGCCAACTTCCACTCATGACCTCAAGACCATGAGTTGGTACTCAGGCTAAATAATTCCCTGCAGTTCACTTATTAATTAATTTGAGGATTTTGAAGGTCTCAACGATATCGCCCCTCTCCCTTCTGGTTTCCAAAGAGTACGGTACAAATTTAGAGCCCTGAGATGCTCCTCACAGGATTTACCCTGCTGCCGCTGGATCATTTTAGTCACTGTGTGTTGCACTGTCACTAACTTATCCTTGTCCTTTCTGAGGTAAAGACTCCAGAACTGGGCACAGTACTCCAGGTGAGGCCACACCAGAGCTCTGTAGAGGGGCAGTATTACCTTTTTCCTTCTACTATCAATCTACCCTCCCACATAGGTTTGTGTCATCTGTGAATAGACACAACTTGCATCTCTTCACCAGTGTCACTAATGAACATGTTGAAGACGACCGGACCCAGGACCGAACCCTGCGGAACCCCACTCATTACCTCCTTCTACTCTGATTTGATCCCATTTGCCGCCACCCTCTGTCGCCTTCCTACTAGCCAGTTTCCCACTCAGCTCATTAGAGTTTTACCTGCACCCAGGTCTTCCATTTTCTTAAGCAACCTCTTGTGTGATACTGAATCAAAGGCTTTACTTAAGTCAAACAAGTCCACCTCATGACCCTTGTCTGTCTCCTTTGTTGCCCATTCAAAGAAGACTATCAGATTGGTCTGATATGACCTTCCTGTGACAAAACCATGTTGTTTATTATCCTGGAGCACATTGCTCTCCAGGTATTCCTTGAAGTCCTCCTTAATCAGGGATTTCATCAGCTTTCACACAATGGAGGTCAGTCTAACAGGCCTATAATTCCCTGGTCACTCCCTGTCTCCCCCTTATATAGCAGTACAGTGTCTGCTAACTTCCAATCCACTAGGGCTTCCCCAGTCCTGAGTGAGCCGTTGAACAGCTTAGTCAGTGGACTGACCAGTTTAGTTGCCAACTCCCTCAGTATCCTTGGGTGCAACCCATCTGGACCCAGGGCCTTATCAACCTTGAGGGCTGTTAGCCCCTTCAAGATTCTTTCTCAGGTGAACACTGGCAGGCTAATTTCTGGGATTCCCTTTAAAGCCACTTTGATACCACTCTCAGGCGGGGGTCCGCTTTCTTACTTAGTGAAGACTGAACAAAAATAGTCATTCAGAGTGGTGCCTTTTGCTCATCCTCTTCTATCACCCTACCCACCTTCACCAGCCATGCAATCCCCCCTTTATGTTTTTCGCTAATATATCTAAAAAATGTTTTCTCCATATGTCACCCCTTCTGCGATGCACAGCTCCGTGTCTGCTTTCACCTCCCTGATGATTCTCTTAGCCTAACTTAGTTTCTGAAGATATTCTTCCCATTCTACCTCTCCTTGCTTGCTCTTGTATTTATAAAAGGCCCCTTTTTGGCCATGACAGCTTCCCTAACTCTAGATGAGAACAACAGTGATTTCTTTTATCTATTTTTCTTTGTCACTGCTTTAATGCATGTCTTTGATGCCTCAAGTATAGCTCCCTTGATTTCCTTCCTCCTACTCAGTTTTCATTGAAATTGGCAGATCCTGTCTCCTATTCCACCCCCCCCCCCGCCAGCTTCAACAAAGTTGACAAGACTGCCACCAGGCAGGCTTAACACAGACATAGCAACTTATACCATACACACTTAACATTTCATTATGTTTACAACTATGTACAAACTAACATTCAGGTTTTCAAGACAAACTAACATTCAGGTTTTCAAGACATGACAGTTTCTAGCATAATGATCAGAACTGCTACTTCTCTTCCATGGTTCCCCAGTTGTGCAGAGCTCTATAGTTCATTGGTATTCGTGGTCTGTCTATTCTTCCCTGAGTCCCTATTGTTTTGGTTCTTCGCCTCGCCAGTTAAAGGAGTGTGAGACAAACTGGTCTCTCCCACCAATTCAGAGTTACGGTGCGTGTATCCTATCCTATCCCCGAACTTCCTAATGTTTGAGATGTGGTGTACCCCCCTGCTCCATCCAGTGTCAGGTTCCACAAGTCCATATGTAATGTCTGCACATTTCTTGGAAATTATGTCGGGTCCTCCCCATGCTCGAGCTAGCTTGGCACAGGAGTCCTCTTCCTTGCTGGATTGCACGTGTCATTTCAAGAGCATCATGTCCCCCACTTCAAAAGTGACACTGCTTTTCCAAGTATAGTACTGTTCCAGGTAGTGTTGGCTCTGCATTCGAGTACGTCTGCTGTGCTTTGTCATCATCTCATGGAATTGCTGTAAGACTTCCAGGAATCAAGACTTTGCCTTAGTCTCAACATCTCCTCCCTTCTCGATAGTACTGCAGATTAGTGAAGCTGTGTCACCCAATATTTGCTCTGGTTCTAGCTGCATGATGGCAGAAACTTGTTCAGTGGCTCCTTCTTCCATTACTTGCATGAAGGCTGGCTTGGAAACTGTTTCTTTCTCTGAGGTTAGAGCTGCTGAACCTTGTGGTGTGGTCACACTCTTGCCACGGACATCAATTATTAGTTCTAAGTCTCTGATAATGTCCATACTTAGTATCATGTCTGCCACTGAGTGATCGAAGATGAGAGCATGGCTCTGCTACTTCTTTCCAACTGCTCCAATTTCCACCTCGCCATGTCCCCATGGAAGATAAGCCTGTTCTGAAGCAAGCCTGACTTCCACCTCTGTTCTTTTTTGGTACCAGGTCCATGCCTCTGGGTAATTCTTCCATGCTGGACGTGAGATAATGGTGTAGGCTGTTCCTGTGTCGGCCAGACCTTGTACTGGAGTTCCTGCCAGTGTAACTGTGAGGTATAACGGCTGTGCCTTCTTCTCCTCTTCCTTTGGACCTGTTTCTTCCCCTGCTACTATTACAGTTTCCTGTGGACTTACAATGGTAGCCAAGTTGGTTCCCTCCACTGGATTGGTAACATTTATCATGTTAGCTACTGGTCCTGCCGATACTTGCTGAGGACAGTTGTAACTGAGATAATTTGGGCTGTCACACTTGAAACATCTTTTCTCTCTCCTGATGCTGGTGCTGCTCTCTAAACTTGATTTGGCTGTGGCTGCCTGGTCTGACCACTTCACCTGTCCTCTGGTGACCAATGTGGGGGTCTCATTGGTGGGGCCCGACTGTTGAAAGGCTCGACCCTGGATGGGTTTTGGTACCGTTTCAGGTTGTCTGACAATTCTTGGGCCTGTTGGACCAACTTCTCAATCATCAGGGGTTTGATGCACACGAAATGGTTTTGCAGGTTGGGTTCCAAAGTGCCTGAGATGAACTCCACTCCTTCCTCTTCTGGTGTTCCAGGGTACAGTTATTGGTACACCTCCCACTTGTCCAGGATAGTCATTTAATTTATCTCTTGGCTGTTGGAGCCTTTCCAGCTTCCTTCTGAGATGCTGCCTGTTATGGATTCTGTCAAAATATTCTAAGAAGTGAATTCTGCACTGCTTCTAATTCTGAATCTAAGGGCTCTTATACCGCCACCATTTGCTGGTGTACCATTGTAAGGCACCTTCCCAGTGCTGTAGCCAGGTTGCTTCAGTTATATTAGCTTGCCTGAGAACTCACTCAAACCCCCACAAGAACTCTCTGGGGTCCTCCTTTGAGTCACCAGCGAAGGTGGGTAAATTATTTCCCATCCATGTCATGAAGATAGGGACAATGGGTGGTGCTGTATTCTCTCGCAAAGGTCTGTAGTCACTCCTAGTAGAGTCAGTACATTCCTGTTCTGCCTCTCTCCATCTTCCTGGAGTAGACGTGCAATAAGGGTCCCACTCCCTCTGTACCAGTGGTTCTTTTCCTCTCTCTCTCTTCTCTATTGCCACACTCAGGTGTTCCACACTGGAGACAAGCTTGGTTAACATGCCTTCCAACCTGTCCATTCTGTCTCTGACTCTTTCGTTTTCTTCCTTGCTCTCTGCTGCACTGGGTCTTGCCCAACCATGGCCTCTTCCAACTGATGTAGCCTGCATCTTCTGGGGACCTTTGCTGGCATTCAGCCCCGACATGTTCCTCCATGGCTCAAAAGAATTGTTGAAGCCCACCTGATCCACAGTACTCCATGCCACTGAACTCCATTGGTGTTCCCCCTTTAACTGCCTAAAACCCTCACTCAGCTCATACATGTCTGAGGAACCCTGGACCACTGAGTTCTGAACATGTCAGTACAATGTTTGTAATATTTTTACAAGTGAGATTTCTGCCTTTCCTTCAGCACTTTTGTTTTTTTAAAACTACTTAAATGGTCTGCCCCATGTTGCAGCACCACTTGTAACACCTGCCCATACCCTGCTTTCACCTACCTGGGTGATGGAGTCTGGCTAGCTACAAGGAAGGTTTGTTACAAGGCTGGCTGATATTAATTGGGGTTAAAAAAATATAATAATAACAACAGTGCTGTAGGAAATACCATGAGGCAGAAATCTCTTTTAAAATTAGAGGCAGTTTATTTAGCATACTATAAATAACTGCTTTTTTCTTATTTCATCAATGGCTCTATCAATGACAAGGTAAATGGCTAAGAACATGGCTGCGCATCCTAAACAGTGAAACACATTTGCACAAATGAACATCAATTTCTTTCCCTGACAAATCATCTAGAACTTTTTGTACCACACATTTTTCACCCCAACCCCTGAGATAAACAGTAAATGTCCTGGATACATTTCAGTCTATTGTTTGCTACAGTTCATAGTACCTCAACCCCAAAAGGCGAAGTTCATGAGGATGATGTAGTTCCCTGCTGTGATGTGCTGCCTTGGCCAGGGATTGATGAGGCGTTGTCTTCCGGAAGTCCCACTGCACTCTTGGTCCTCTTCGGTCCTGGTTGAAAGGTGAACCCTCCCGATACTTTAAACTAAAAATTAACATCTCTCTGCAGGTATCCTGATTAACTTGAAAAATTACTGGACTTCCTCTTACTCCTCCTCAGGTTGGTCTGGCAATGTCCAGCAGCTCTGTAAATACTTAAACTAACTTACTTTTCCTGACTAAAACACTTGTTTCTAACTAGGCAGTGGTAGCCCCCTAACTGTCTACCCTGTCACTTTAAACTCTTCTTGTGTTTCCTTTTTTTTTCAGAGGAGTTGCCTGTGGCAGAGCCCTCCCACAGCACTCCTGTCAGCTTCTTGAGGAGGAGAGGAAAGCCCTCTCGAGCTACTCCTCCTAAGCCTTTTAGCCCACCCTATTCAGCACCTGATTGGTGCTTTTAGCTGCCAAGGCCTTTGGCAGCCAATCAGGAGAGAACTTGAGCTCTCCTAGAGGCAGGAGCATCTCGAGCTGCTGCTCCCAACTGCTGTTTTTGTCCCACTTTGACGCCCTTATTACCCCCTTTCTGATGTGGCACTGTACAAATATGATGTGGGTAGATAGGGCTGGTGATTCCCCAGCTGCCCCACTTCACACTTTTTTAATTTAAATTGATGTTTTCCCATTGGAAGCTGCTAAAATGCAACGCCCCCTTACTCACTTTTCATCAAAGCTGGCTGATCCTGCCTCCTATGTTGACATCAGGATGTCGTAGCAACATCCGTGTCAGCCAGCATGCTCTGCAACATCATCATTGCCTGCCTGGAGTTCCCCTGCATTATCCGAGGCAGCCACTTTATTTTTAAATATATTTATATTGTTTATTTAGCTCCTCTGGGCTTTGCTGCTGCTGCTGTGCTTGCTTGTGTGTGGGATCTGATAGCCAGAATGCTCTTTCTTTTCTTTTCTGTTCTCTGCTGTTTGTCCCCCACCCAGTTTCATTTGTAGCCCTTCGGGGCTCCCACACCAACCGCCATGTGGCTTTTTATTTTCTCCCCTTGGGGAGCACGTCCCTTCCTTTACCTGTGTCCTGCAGGCATTACTTTATATTTTTTTTTAAAATAGCTCACCGGCTCTTTATCCAGCTGTGGTGCCACTTTCTGTTCTCGCAGCACCCACTGCTCTGCTGCTGCTCTCTCACTCCTTTTGACCCCCTCCTAGGCGTCACAATTCATGCCGTGATGTGGCATTACTTCTGGCAGCCCCACCACCCTGCACTCTCCAGGAACTCCCCCCAGACTCTCTCAAATGCTGTGCAGTGGCTTCACTAAATAGCAGCTTCCTTGCTGCACTTTTCTGCTCCCAGATTCCTTCTGTAGGACAAAAATGATAAAAGACTGCCACCGGAATGGCACTTGGGAACGTGGAGGGAGGCACTATCTCTCCTTAGCTCCTCCACTTCCCACTGACTCCTGTTCTGCCCCCCAAGTCACACTCATGTGAAGTAGGCCACAACCTGTGTTCTGTGTGGGCTGGGAGTCTGAGTACCCGCAAATACTCTCTACAGTGTGGTTGCGCTAGCAGCTGGCTGCCACTTGCAGCCCAACTTGTTCCTTCTGCTGCCTGCCATCAACTTAGTGCCCACATCAATAAAATGGCTCAGGGAAGCCCCATTAAACCCCAGGGAAGGGTTTTAAAATGTATTTAAACAAATCCTGACCTCCTGCACCTGGGTGCTAGCCCACTAGACTACCAGGGCTACCTTCTTACAACAGGCCCCCCCAGGGCATTTCCAAGCCCCAAAAGACCACCAGTGCCATCTGGACTATTTTATTTAACAAAAGGTTACTAGCCCCCCTCTAGCCAACTTGGACTACTAAATAAAATATTGGCTACTCGGCCACCACTAGGGTCAGAAAGGCTTTCCTCGATTTCTGTTTCTTTTTTTTTTTCTTCTTACTGTTTCCTATACCTTTCTAAGCTTTTTTCCTCTTTTATTCACAGGTCTGACAGGACAAGGGCCCCTACCTATCAGGTAAGTAGTGCTTTTATTCCTATCCTGTCCCTTCTGCCCTGCTGGACCCCTAAAGAGTTGCGGATCCTTTGTGACCCCTTTCTATCTTTATTTTTACAGGTACACTGGAGCCACCCCTTCGGACTCTTACCCTGGCACCCTGTGGCAGGTAAGTCCCTCTATTTTACTATTTCTTTTTGGGTGGGTTGACTGTAATGGGTGGCCGTGCTTGTTACACATTTTTCCTCCAACCCGCCTATGCCCCCACCCCTACTCACTTCTCCCTGACCAGTTCCTTCACCTTATTGAAGTATGCTCTTCTAAAGTCTTGGACTTCAGTTTTTGAATGCGGCTTACCAGCCCCTAGGGCCAATTTAAACCACGCAGAGCTGTGATTGCTATTCCCAAGTGATTCCCCCACTCTCACAGCACCCACCAACTCTGTGTTGGTGAGTACCACATATAGGACTGTGGACTGCCTGGTGGGTTCCCTAACTAGCTGCACCAGGAGACAGTCCTGAAAGGCTTCCATCAGTGACTGACTCCTCCTGGTGCTCTTGGCCACCAGGACCTCCCAATCAATGTCTGGCAAGTTTAGGTTCCCCACCACTACCACCTTCCCCTTTGCCACCCCTCTTTTAAGTTCCTTCCCAAGTTCTCTGCCCCTTTCCTCCCCTAGACTCAGGGGCCTATAAACCACCCCTAATCTTATCTTTCTACCTGAGGCCACCATGAATCGCACCCATATAGACTCAGTTTCTCCATCTTTACCTCTAATACCCCATCTTCGGTCATTTCAATGCCCTCTCTGACATAGAGGGTGACCCCCCTCCGCCTGTCCTGTGATCTGTCCTGAATACTGTATCTAGGGACCACTATCTCCTAGTCATTATTTTATGTGGCTCATGTTTCTGGGATGGCCACAAGGTCCACCTTAGTGTGTGCCATCATTGACTGGAGCTCACTAAGTTTGTTCCCCAGGCTCCCGGCATTAATGCAAACTCTCTTCCACTTGTGCTGTGCTTTAACTCTGCTACTGTCCAACTGCTTGCTATGTTTTCTCCCAGGTCCCTTAGTGCCCTTGACTGCAGTTTTTCCTCTCACAACTGTCCCCCTCCTTTTCTCCTAATTCATCCATTGTTCCCCGTACCCTGTACCCTGTTTCTGTTACCATCCCCTGGGTGTGGGGGAGTACTATGTTGGATCCTGTTCTGCTCACCCTCCATTGTGGATAGACCTGGACTCCCCTGCAATCAGTTTAAATGCCTGATATACACATCAATCTTCTGGCCCAGTGCACTGGCCCCCCTCTCTTGTCATGTGAAGTCCATCACCTTTGAAGAGTCACCTGTCCCAGAAGTCCCCTCAATCTCCTACAAAGTGGTACCCCACATCCCGACACCACCCCTTAAGCCAGCTATTGAATTCTGCTATCTCAGTACCCTTCAAGTACCCTTGATCTTGTCCTGGCTTCCTGCCCAGCCTCACACAAGGAGGACTTCGGAGGAGGCCAGGGAAGCCAAGTGTGCCCTAATCTGTGCCCCAGTCTATGAAAACCCTGCTTCACTACCTCTGCTGACTGGTTGGCCAGATCATTGGTACCAAGGTGCACCAGCACCCCCAGCTTCCCCCTTTCCTCTCCACCATCCTCCCCATTCTATCTACATCCCGGCTGGCTGATGCTCCCGGCAGGCAACAGACCAAGCCTTCTCCATTTGCCCCCTCCCAGCACCCTGTCTGTACCTCTAACCACTGAGTCCCCAATCACTAGGATCTTCTTTACAGTCTTACTCTCTTTGGGTGCTGATGTGCTGTCTGGCCTATCACCTGAAACTGCCTTAGTGTCCCCCCATTTTAGAGTAAGGAACTTCAGCCTCCTCCAGGAGTGCAAAGTGATTTGCCGTCTGGATGTAACTGGGCTGGACAACTTTTTTGAGGCTGCCCTTCCCCCCGCGCCCCACGACCTTCCACCCCTCTGGACCAGTGGGTCTCTATGGGAGTGGGGGTGATGGGGGTAGGACACTGCTGAACTGAGTATGCATCTGGGTAATTTCTATCCTGGCTGCTACCAGCTGAGCCTGGAGCTCCACAGTGGTCCTGCAGAAGGGGCTGTGTCCCCTGCTCCAGAGCACTTCCCAGGAGAAGAGTGCCCAACAGCCCTGAGAACTGTGTTGGTGATAATATAAGTAGTACCTGCTAACATCAGATGCACTTCCAGCCCCACTTAATATTTTGTCCCCCCCTACAGAACAAGCTTTGAAAACAACAACAGGACTGTCCCCACTAGACTTATACTGATCACATGTAGTAACCCTTCCCCCTTCGCTGTGCACCCTTGGAATAATTTAGTAATTTCCTCTTACCTCAATGCAACCCATAGATGACCATTTGGAACAGCTCCCTACCACAGAGCATTTCCTTACACTGCAGGTGTACCTGGGGTTTGAGTAGTAGGGATCCACCTGGTTTTTCTGGGTCCGCTGAGGCGCAGAGTGTATGGCTGCCTCATTGAGCTGACTCTGGTGGGCAGACTCCGATGTCTTTTACGCGTTGGTTCTTCGTGTAGGGGTGTCACAGCATGGGGGGCACTTTATGGCCTGGTCCTTATGAAGGCCTCTGCTTGTTTCTGATCTCCGTGGCAGCTCCCTTGATTTGCTGTTGATAGGGAGAGAGGCATGGTCGAGCTGGGATTGTCTCTCTTATGTGAGCCTTTCAGAGCTCTCCTGTTCCATTCCTCCTCTGGTCCCTCGGCATTTGTCTCCCCGATCTCTGCTGGGGGGGGGGCGATCCATGCCCCCATCCCACCGAAAAGATCTGCCTTCAAAGTCCAAAGTCTCCCTTGTGCTGTCATACACTTTTTTTTTTTATTTAGTATGCTTTATTCCCCTGCTGCCAGCCGCGCAGAACCTCAGCCCGGTCACGGACCTCAGGCTTCCATCTCCAAATTGGCCGTGACCCTCTGACACCCCCTGGCTTGTGGCACAGGCCCCCCTAACAGTGCTGCAAGTGACAGGATAGGTTGGAGGGCTGGCCTGGATGCTAATTGAAGCTGAGGCAGGCTTCATCTAGGGCGGCCGGCAGCTGAGATTTTTCTTGTTTTTTTCCTGTGGATGTGCAATGATGTCCGGCGTCCACCCCAACCCTCTGAACATTCTGGCACCAGTTGCTGCGGTACCCCCCGGCCTCTTCCATGGGTCCATCAAGCACTGGTTGCACTCCCCTCCCTCCCTCCCTCCTGGAGAAGGAAAGCAGTTCTTGGGATGGTCCATTCTTCTCCCCCGGCCAGCCCTCTGACATCCTGGGTCTGTTCTCGAACCTGGGTTGCCAGCGTCGCAAGTGGAAATCCAACCACTGTGCTGATGGGCCAGTCCTGTCATATGCTTTTTTAAAAACTAATACAGCAGGAGCCACCCAATGGCCAAGTAGGTAGGGCATCATGCTCCCACATGGTTGACCTGTGATTGATAGCTGACTCAGGAGCCAGCTGGCAAGGCTGGGTAGGTTCTGCCATGGGGCAGTGCTCCCAGCCAGAGGGGGGGGACCTGAGGTCCTGCTGCACTAGTGACCCCTGCAATGGACCAGGGAGCAAACATCTTCAACAGGGGCCTGTTATATGCTAGCATGGCCTGACAGGACAATGCCTGGCACTGTGTGGATGGTAGGTGGGGTTCTGGGATGCACAAATGGTAAAAACCCTATTAGCAGCTGGCCCGGTGGTGCTGAGGGTTGAGGTACTGGATGCCACACCTCATGCCATGCTGGCAACCTGGGTCCGAGAGCAGACTTGGGTTGCTGAGGGTGACAGGGGAGGAGAGGATCGAGCGTACAGTGGACTGCTCTCCTCTCCTGGGGTGGGTTATGGGTGTTTCCCAGCCTTGTAGCAGCTCCCAGTGGAGACCAGGAGCACTACAGGCTGGTGGGAACTTTAAGGGGATGGTGACAGCGGACATCTGCGGGAGGGGGTGGGAGTGAGCCCTCCATGCTCTGATGTCATTGCATATCTGCAACTTGAGGGGAAAAATTATGGAAAGCTCTGGCACCTGGGAAGGTGAAGATGGGACCCACTACCAGCACCCACGCTCAGTGCCGGATCAATCCTGCCAGCCTCTGGCTCCCGACATCACTCTAGTTGCCCACTAGATTTCAGATAGAGTGCCGGAGGAGTTGGTGATTCTGCCTCGGGGGACTCAGAGCCGGGGGGTCAGTGAGTATGGAGTGAGAATACGGGTCTCCCCAGTGGAGATATGGACAGGGGATCTCGGAGAGTGGGAGAAATCTGACAAAGTGGCGTCCTCACCAGAGAGAGGACCTATGGGGCCAGAGAGAAGGAGATATAAAGAAAGTTTAAAAAAAAACAACCTATGAGCACCAGTTGCCAAGCATGACAGCACCAGAGCTCTCACCCCTCACCCCATGTGGATCCCCTCCGGCTTGTTAGCAGTGTAGTGGTGGATGGGACTGGGAGACGGAGAAAGTGGTTGATGAAAAGCCCAGGTGGTTGACACAAACATGGAGAAAAAATGGGATACACTGGGTCTGAATGGGGCTCCCCATGACCAAGGGGCCCCCAGAGACTGCAGGGTTCACAACTGTCTACAACTACCTACCCTTCCATCAAGTCCCAGTCTTTGATTCTGGAGTCTGCAAGCAAACCTGATATCCCAGGTTGCAGCATGACATGCTGCAGCCAAGCCAGTGGCCCAGCCTGAGATTCTGCCTCTTTATGAACTTTTACTTTTCCTGGAAGTTTTTTAATACAGGTACAGCAAATGCCTGAATATGGCAGTTAGTAAGGTTGATCAGAGAAAGACTCAGTGTCTTAACTTACTGATCAATATACTGCCATTGGAATGGCTCACTCTGGATATGCAAGGAAAAGGAGATACTTTTTATGCTCTGTTGGTGCCCCTTTTCCACTCCAGCATGGGGGGGGGGGGCTATGGGATACTCCATGGAATCTTTACATTTATATCCACACCAGTAAGAAAAGTCTGACTTTCAGAAGTTTGCAGCCACACTTACTGTACTTGGAGAACTATTCAAAGCTCATGACCCTGAGGAATGGAAATAAAAAAGCTTTCTTAAAAAATGCTCTTGCTGTCTTCTTTTTTTATGATCCGTGCAATTTAATTTTCAAGTCAAGGCCCATTTATAAATTCAGCAACACATAAATGTCGTGTCAGCTCTCTCAATCTGTGGTGCATAATGTCCAAGCAACTACAGAACCTGGAGGCAATGCAGAGCTGGGTTGCTGCCCACTTAGATCCAGTTGAATGCAATGATAGCAGCTGTACAAAGATCATATGATTTGTGCTGCAGCCATTTCTCAGCTCTTAGGAGTGGGTTTATAGGCTAATAAGTAGTGCCGCTGGAAAACTGCAGAAAATTTTACCCAAGAATGCGGAGATTTTTTGCAGAAATTGCAGGAAAATTGCAGGAGTTCATTATACATTCCTAGTGCCCCCTTATGTATCTTTTATTGTTTGTTGCAGCATGTACTGATCACTTAAGTAGTTGGATAAGTGTATTGCCTCTTGTATGTGCTATCTGTAACCCCCCCCCCCGTTACCCGGGGTTACTAGAATCCCAGTAAGACCTAGTGGTAGGCAGGGAAGGCAGCTTGTGGAACTCCAGTTAAATGGATTTCACACTGGCTCACTCTGTTCTCAGTCTCAGCTGAGACTGAGGGATGACATCACCATAGAACTCTTGTATCTGCATGAGCCACACTGGAATCTGCAGTTGGAAGTTAGGATAGAATGTTGGGGATTTTTTGAACAGTGTGGTGAGTCTGTGTGCAGTCTTGAAGGGAGAAGCAGCACAGCAGTCTGTGGACAGGCTCTCTGAGCCTAAAGCTCTGTCATAGAGCTACTGTAGGGTAAGTGTGTGTTTCCACCAAAAGAGAAACACAGTAAGCTGTTTGTGAAGTGGTGGAGACCACTGTTACTAGTCTCTGTGCGCCATCCCTGAGAGGATGGGGGTCGAAAGGTTTGCCTGTCATTCCAGGGGCAACCCTCCTGGTTCTGGCTAGGGAAGAAGCTGCCTTATTTCAAGTTGTGCTGCGGCACCAGAAGCTGTGGGAAAGAAATTCCTGTGAGGAATCGCCTGTGGGGTACCTGCAACCAAAGGGTGAGTTCGCTCTGACATAGGGCCTATGTTTTCACCTGAACTGTTGTAAAGTGGGGATTGGACTGCTTAATCAGTGGGAGGCCTAGAGCAATGGGCTAAGCCAAGTAGAAGTATGTTCAAATTCAGCACAAACAGTAAAGTAAAGTGGGGATTGGACTGCTTGATCAGTGGGAGGCCTAGAGTAATGGGCTAAGCCAAGTAAAAGTATGTTCAAGTCCAGCACAATGGGAAGCGAAGACAAGTACAGGAAATGTGACATGCGTTTACCCTTTAATCTACCTTGCCAAGCTTTACAGAAAGAGATGTTTAATGTCCAGAGAAATGGCCGGGTATGAATTGTGGAAGCGAGAGGTGGGAGACCCCCATCAGTAGTAACCAAATTCACCTCTACGGATTTGCTCTGTGGCACTCTCACTTTCTCGCAGGTACTTGGCCAGTGCCTGAGAAAAGTACCCAGACATGGAATTAAAAGGAAGTTTCCCTTAAGGAGTCGAAGGCTCTTAGGTGGTTTAGGGAGCCACCAGAAAAATGTTTCCATGACAAATGGAAGGTGTTCGAGTGGCCGGCAGGGGAGTCGAGCCAGGGAAATCCCAGAATAGTGTACAAGTTCGGGCTGTGTACCCAAAGCAGCGTGCAAGTCTGGGCTGTGTGCCCAGTGCGTTCAGAGCCTGAGGGCTGAAGTGTTGAGGAACTGTTCTGATTCTTTTTAATCTTGCATTACCAGAAGTGTAGCCCCATGGGGGTCTGTCTATGCTTTGTTTGTTCTGCTTGTACGTGAATAAAGCCACACTTTAGAATCCCATTCTTGGTATTGGACATGACAGTTATTGCTTCCTGTGTTCGGATTTACTTGGGTGCCCCTGTGCAGAGTAGCCAAACCTAGCCCTTGTGCCGAGTAACCTATTCCTCCCTGAACCCAGTCCCCCACCTGGTACTGCTGTCAGATTCAAACAGCATACCACCTGTTGTTTGCAAAAAGGCAGGGGGGTGGGGGTTACATATCAATATGAAGAAAGGTTTGTTTTTAAATGAAATGCACATTAATCATTATGTAGCATAGCTTCTAAAATCTAAAGACATCTAACTTGTGCAGTGCTAACTAGATTTTATTTAACAATTCACAGTCGGTCAGTATTAAATAAATCCTGAAACAACATATTTTGCTAGTTTCTAGATTTTAAATAATGAAGCCTGTTTAACAGTTACTCACTTTGGTGCAAGAAAAAAAATAAACAGATAACCGGTGTGCCTAATAATATTCTAGTAAAAAAAAAAAACACTGTGGGTGGGATATTCAGACTGTGCCAGGCTGTGGCACAAGCCTGGGCGCAGCGCAACTTGGCTGCGCAGGGGCGTTGACAGGGTGATATTCAATGGAGCTGCTCCATGGCACAGCATAGTTGAATATCCCTCCTTGGCCACCCACAGTGCACATGGTGCAGTGGCACTGTGCCAGCGCAAGTGGCCAGAGTGGAGCCGGGGGATGCGCAAGCAAGTGCTGTTGCGATAGGGCAACCACCACGATATTCAAAAGGGCACATGCAAATGGGTCCATAATCCTGAGGAAAGGTAAAAAGGACACGGTGGCGTCATTATGGTCCCATTTGTACGCAGGTGTGCCGATCTCTGGCGACGGCGCCTGGCACACTGCCAGGCTGCAGCCGTCGGGACCGATGCCCCCTGCACATCGATGCAAGTGCCCCAATGCCCGATCGGGCATGTGTATATTCAAAACAGTTAACTCTCTCCACTTGCAGCCCAATCGCTGGCATAAATATATTCAAAACAGTTAATCTTCTCCTCAGGTCTAGAGGGATTATTTTGCAGCCTGATCATGGGCATGTGTATATTTAAAACAGTTATCTTTCTTTCAGGGTTCAGTGTATTACTTCAGTTTCGATTGCGGCGTTGTATTGTTTCATGATGAACTGTTCAGTTTTCAGGTTCAGCCGCATTTCCCCTTTCTTCCCGGCCATTGCTTGATTGCCTGCCGCGCTGGTTGCCGGTGGGTGGTAGCTTCCTCACTCACTAGCCGCCTGGCTGTTGCTGATCGATTTTATACGGTAGGGTTGTATGCTCATTGGATAGTGTGAGCTATCGGGCGGCGCTCGCATTTTCCTCTACACAGTCCAGATATGTGAATGGATCCATTCACATATCTGGACTGTGTAGCACGGTACGTGGCTGCACTCCCATTGGCTCACGCTGTGGCCTAATGGGTGTACAGCTCTACCATATGGAGTCAGTTGGTGGGCAGCGGGGCAGCAAGCGGGTGGGGAGCTGCCACCCGCCGCTGACCGGGGGGGAGCAGGGCAGTGGGACTCAGTCAGTGGGTGGAGAGGGGGGGTAACGCTGGACCACCAGGGTTGGATTGGTTCATCATGGGATATTACTGATGCCCGTGATTGGGCTGCAAGCGGTCCACTGGACCACCAGGGATATAGGACTATTATATTATTCTACATATGCCCGCGATCAGGCATGGGGGGGCACCACCATGAAGGTGCAGCTGGAGCTGGGATGGCTACCCACAGGTGGCAGCTGCCGTGTTGCGCCCTGCAATACGGCAGCTCACCTGTGGGTGGCCAGCTGTTGCTCCTTTTTTTTTGGCTCACCTGTGTGCAGCGCAGGTTGGGGTTATGCATGCATGGGCTCAGCACATCCCGGGCTGAATATCGGGATGTGCGGAGTATGCATGGGCACGCCCCCTCACCTGCACCGCATACATTAGTGATGCACTCTGGCGCATCGGGATTTGTGCAAGGCTCAATCCTCCTTTGAATATCGCTCCGGGGCGCATCAATGGGTTGTGCATGGCTCAACTGTGTTGCGCCATGCGCAACCCTTCTGAATATCCTGCCCTGTATATTTAGGCTGCCGGAAGATTTAGAATGCATAGGTTTTTAGGACAGAATATTATGTCGGCGGCAGCCTATTGCTGTTCTTAATCAGCACTGTAAGTACAAACATTTTTATATCACATGATAAAAGTATTAAATCATACCAATTGTCTGTCACTACATCACACAATAGTTTTTAATACATGGCACTTTTGTTTTACTCGGGTTGCAGTACTTAACCTGTTTCATCAGCGTGTTTTTCAGAAATGTTTTTTGTTTGTAGTCTTTCTATGTGAGCATGTAGTTGTTGAAAATTATAAAGTATGGATCACTGTCATCAACCCCTTCAGAAGCGCATTGAAATTTATAATCAGCAGGGCCATCCTTACATGTTTGAATCAAAATCCATTCATAATGAATGTACTGTATGTATGCAAGGTAAACCTACCCTAATGCTTCATTTAGCTGAATGAGGCAGCTTGTACCCTTTTTCACACCTATTGTTGCAGTCTCTGTGGCAGCAAAAAGTTTTCTGATAGTCTGCTTAAACACAGATTTTAAGTGCTCAAGTGTACATATGCATGACAAGTGGATTTTGAAACCAAACCAGGGAAGTGGATCACATGAAAGCAGTCACATTGGACTCCTTCTCACCTCACACTCTACTGATCTGGCCAAATCCAAGTCTGTGCACCAAATTGTTAGCATATTGGAGTACATTTCCTAGAGAATTTAAACATTTTTATATAATTTCAGTCAAAAATTAATTGCAAGAAATTATAGATTTTGTGTGGAGAATGGTGAAAATTTTGGAAATTGTGGAAAAATTGTGGGTACAATTTTCCAGTGCCCCTGCTAATAAGCAACCTATAGCTCTAAATTATGATTTGAGGAAGTCCACTTCAGTATCATTATATATGAGCTTGAAAGATTAAACAGTTTAGTGGTATCAGCTGATACTGTAATTTATTTATTTATTTGGGAAATTTGCCAATCTATAATTGGGAAACCTCATTCACATTCTCCCCCTTTCTTTCTCCTACCCTTTCCAATACTCTGCTTTGACAGGCTCCCCTGGGGTAGCTATGCCACATGTTGCTAATTGGGAATCTCCTCCCGCTGTTTAATTTCAGTTGTCTAGGTTACTCAAATGCATTATTTACCTATAATCTGTATTACATAGCAATCTTATGTTTTGTGTTAACTGTCAAGTTTTTGTTATGTCTCTGCTGTTTTACATCCTGACATGGAACCTTTGTAAAAGAGTGTATACTCAAAGGTTGTATCCGAATTACCAAATAAATACAAAAATAAATAAATAACATTTGAATAACTGGGAAAGGCACACTGAGCTGAGGCTTGTTTCCAGGTGCGATAGCACAAAAACGAAGCAGCACCAAGTGTGTTTCTGCAAAATATTTTCTTTTTACTGACAAAATGTAAGAGTACAGGCAGAAAATGAACACACAACAGTATTACAAACAGCAACTAGATGCCAAGTGCTTCGACTCTTGACAAGTCTTCATCAGTACCAGCATAGCACCAGACCCGGTCGAGCAGTGTCGCTTAAATTTGTCTCTGAAATTGCATTTATTGCTGTTTTTTAAGCTGACCACTCACGGTTTTGTCCATTCGGGTATATGCAGTATATTTCAAACAGCATTCATTTACTGATATAGCAAGTCGGCTTCTTAAAACTAATTTCCTAGTTTATTTTCAAGATTTATTATGAATCAAGCTAGAACCTCTGCTATAAATTTTGAAAGCCATTATGAATGGGAAGCAGCTGATTGCTTGGAGACTAGGAAAAGAGAAGCTAGAAAGAAATTGAACAGCACTAATTTGAATGGTGAGATCACTGATCAGGACACTGGTAGTGTAAAGACTGCCTTTTATGATCTCGAGAAGCTGTTATTTAAAGAGATTGATATTACCTATAACATCTTGACTCTTGAAGAATACTTAAAATGTAATCACGCTCCGAGAGGTCTGCGGACTTCTATTATGCCTTCTATTGGGATAGATGTGTTCTGCTTTAAGGATGATTGGATTAAAGCTGCCTCTGATTGTTCAAACATTTTTATTGAACTATTAATTAAGGATGACACCATTAAATATGAGGAACTTTTGATTGAACTAAAAGCTGCTAAAGAGAGAGTATTAAACTTCAAAGGTAATGCTGCTTATGAAGAAGCTGATAAGTTGAAATCTAAACTTGTTAAATACGAGACTGAGGTGGTTGATAGGAAAAATAGAAAACTGAGTTGTGATCAGGGTGATTATGATCTGGGAAACATTACTGAGTGGTCAAGGAAAAGATCACAGAGCCGGGGCAGATCACGTGTTTGTTTTTCAGGTGATGATGGTATTCGGAGCAATTCAAGAAATCAAGGTGGGATAAATCCTGGAGGTTTTGCCAATAAGAATAAAAATACTAAGAAAGGAGCTTTTTTAGAAAAAACGAGCAAAGGAAAGGGAAAGGCAAGACAAGAAGGGGACATAGAGGAGGCAGAAGAATCAAGAGAAAATGAGAGGGTTTTGCATTCCAAGCAGAAGGTGATGGACTACAGGTCTTGAGTTTATCTGACATTGTATTAAATGATGCACAGGTAACTGTTCTCTAGAAGGGTCTTACTTTTATACTGACCCCGGTAATTAATGATTTTGGAATTTTTGTTGAGTTAGAGAAGTTTTTTAGAAAACTGAAATTGAGACTGTACTTTCATCGGAACGAGGAGAAATTAAACATGAATATGGATATGAATGGAACCGTTCCTATGGAGGACATTAACTACCTATTAAACATTGATAGAGAAACTAATGTGAGTGACTCATCTGAGCTTGTGCATAGTAAGTACAGATAAGTCTTTAAATGTGACTGATAGTTTTGATACTGTGTCATTAGATATGGAAACTTTACAAGAACTTCTTAATGAGAACTTATTCTCTGATAATACAGTTCCACCGTGTCAACATGTACTTCCTGGTCTATTAGGAGCTAATGCTAGTATGAGTACTTTAAGGAAGAATACTTTTAAAGCTAGATCTGATTTTTGTCCCACTATAGTAAATAATACACTAGCTATGTATGAGAAAGTGGTAAAACAACAAGTAATTGATCCGTTAAAAGAAAATGTGAGACCTAAAACAAACTTGAATAGAATTGAATGGGAAGCACTTCAAAATGTATCTAATAATAGTGAGATCATTAGCAAACAAGGTGACAAGGAGGGTAACATTGTTATTCTGAATAAACAACATTATGGGGAGATTGTATTAAAATTATTAATGGACAGTCATAATTATGAGACATTTGATCCTATATTAAAGTTTAAAAAAGATTTATCTATGTTACTTGACAAAGCTCTGAAAGGGGTAAGATAACAGAAAAGGAATTCCAATATATTAGGCTAGATCACCCTGTTATTCCGAGTTTTTATGCACTCCCTAAGGTGCATAAAAACAGTTTAGATCCACCTGGTTGCCCCATTGTTAGTGGACCCAATTCCCTCACACAAATTTAGGGAAAATTGTTGATTTATCTTTGCAACCACATGTGTTTTCCCTAGAATCTTTTATTAAGGACAGTGGTGATTTGTTAAGAAAATTGCAACATCTTAAATGGAAAGATACTTATTGTTGGTTATCAATTGATGCTGAATCACTTTACACATCTATTGGTCACTACCAGGGTATAGTAGCAGTTTATTATTTTTTGGAAAATTCCACTATTAGAGAACAAATGCCAAAGGAATTTTTGATGCAGGCTTTAGAATTTATTTTGACACATAATTATTTTGAATTTGAGGGAGATTTTTTTCTCCAGAAAAGAGGAATAACTATGGGGGTTTCAATGGCCCCAAGCTAAGCGAATCTCTTTCTTGGTCATTGGGAAAACACCACTGTACTTAATAAGTTAAATAATCTTTTCTTTAGTCATATTGCTTATTGGTTTCATTTTATGGATGACATTTTATGCATTTGGGATGGTGATAGTGGATTGATACCAGCTTTTTTGGATTGGTTAAATATTAATGATTTAAATCTCCACTTTACCTATTTGAGGAAGATATTCTATTTATTTTCTTGATCTTTTGCTTTCAGTTAATCAAGAACTTGGTATAATAGAAACATGCTGTTTTCGTAAATCAACTGCCACTAATTCCCTTTTATTAGCTAGTAGTGCACATCCCCCTGGCTTAAAGAATTCCATCCCTTACGCCAATTTTTACATTTAAGTAGAAATTGTAGTTCAGATTCTATATTTGTTGAACAAGCAAATTATTTGACTGAAAGATTTTTAGAAACGGGGTTATGATTTACATCTATTAGAATAACAAAGGATAAAGTGAGTAGAATTTTGAGAGATAGTCTTTTGAAAGAAAAAAATGGAGAAATTAATTTAGAACATCAACCCTGCACCTTTATTACTCAATATAACCATTTAGCTGGACGTGTTGATAATATTATCTATAAGAATTGGCCTATTTTGTTAAGTGATAGCCAGGTTGGTGATGCAGTAGGTATGAAACCAAGGGTAACATTTTCAAAAGCAATTAGCTTAAAAGAAAAATGTGTACATAGTCATATGAAAAAGGATAAAAATGTTTGTCATACATGGTTACCTATTAGAGCTAGTGGCTTTTACAAATGTTATAGATGTAATGTGTGTAAATATGCTAGCAATGATCATGATACATTTGTGCATCCAAGAATTCCTGATGTAAAGATTCAAATCAGGGAATTAATTATATGTGACACATCATATGTGGTGTATGTTCTTTGGTGCACTTGTGGTCTGATCTACGTAGGCAAAACAGATAGGCCACTTAAACAGCGTGTTCAAGAACATGTTCTTTCTATTTTGAATAATAATAGAAACACCCCACTGGGTTTTCATTTTTCAGAGTTTCATTATTCTGACCCTAACTCTTAGAAATTTATTGGCATTGAACACATTTCCCCTTTATCTGTAGGAGGCGATAGATCAAATTTGCTTCTTCAAAAAGAAAGTAAATGGATTTATAAATTGAACTCCGTTAACCAAATGGATTAAATAACCAATGGGACCTTAAACCTTTTTTGAAGGACAGTGATCGAGCGTGAGGGCTATTTACATTATCAGTGTTTCTTCTACTGTCTCCCTATTTAAAGTGGAGTTGATTTTTTTAGATTTATTATTTTTTATTTTCTTTACATTTTGGAATATGCATTATATTATTATTATAATAATAATGATGCTGAGATTATTTCAATTTTTGTTCATTTCTTTCTAGATTCTCATCTTGAACCTGGAATGTACCTGCTTGGGCCTGTATTTTGATCTTTTGATATTGTTGTAACTTGCTTAGTTACTAGGGGGTCCTATTTTGCTATTAGAAAAATTAGGTAGATTTCATTTTTTGACATTTAGCAATATTGCTTTGTTCTCAAATTCTATGTGTAGTAGCATTTTTATACTATTTGGTGCTTTATAATATAGCTGCCTTAGGAATTTAAACTTCACTGTATTTATTGAAATTGGTTATTTAAATGCTTTTGTACTACATGCTTCTAACTACAACTATAGTGGTAGTTAAAATTTATAACATGGAATTTATTAGAAAAGAGTTCAGCTATATTAGCAATTTTGTATGTCCATTCACACACTTTTTAGGTGTTATTATAATTAATGGGTTTATGGTTCTTTAAGAAATGCTTGTCTCTATATGCTGTAAGTTTTAATTGATATTATTGTTAATGAGTGACACTATTTAAGTGATGTCTTTCCATACTAGCACCACCCCCTGATTAAGACTTGTTAAGAGTCGAAGCGCTGGGCGCCTGGTTGCTGTTTGTATTACTGCTGTGTGTTCATTTTCTGCCTGTACTCTTATATTTTGTCAGTAAAAAGAAAATATTTTGCAGAAACACACTTGATGCTGCTTCGTTTTTGTGCTATGGTATTTGTTTGGCTGGTTGCCTTTTTTGTAGCATAGCACCAGACCCGATCGAGCAGTGTCACTTAAATTTGTCTCTGAAATTGTTTCTGGGTGTAATCTGGGGGAGGGGGAAAGGGAAGTAGGTAAACAGGCAATTACAATCATCATGCAATAACAGCAAATACAAGTGCAAAAGCTCAGTTGGTAACAATTTAAAACAGTGGATATACATGGGTTGCAAATGAACTGGGAAGCTCACATAATACATGGATAGGCAGTACAAAATCTAGTAGATGAGTTTGGGTGAGCTGAGCCTTCCAGTGAGAGCAGACTGAGGGCCAGTAATTTAGGGAGGCCAGGAAACAGGGGTCTTTGTCAAGATGGGAGATTGGAAGCAGTGGCAAAAAGGGGAACAGAGGAGTTGGGGGGTGACAGGTACATGGAGGGGAAGGAGTGAGCCTTAGTAGGCATTTTAGTGATTGAAGGGAGGAGGTCAGACAAAGGAGAGAGGGGCTCTGGTTCCAAAGGGAGGGGAGCCGGTAGGAGAAGGAGGCAGTATAGCGCAGTGATTTAAGGCTCTAAGCTGTGAATCTGGTGACATCCAGCAGACCACACCTGGGTTTGAATCCCCCAGCTTCTGCTTACATACTGTGTGACCCTGAGCAAGTCACTTAACTTCCCTGTGCTCCCAGGCTGCACCTGTAAAAAAGTTTTCAGCTTAGTGTGCTACTCCTAGTTAAACAACTAAAAAAAAAAAAAAAGAAGGCAGCTTGACCAGTGTGGAGCAAGGATGAGGAATAGAGAAGTTGCGGATGTCCCTTGAGCATAGAAAGTAAGAGGAGGTGACAGGGTAAAGGAGAAAAGATAGATGGGAGGGAAGGGAGCCAAACCAGTATTTGGCAATGAAGGTGGAGCAGTGGGACTGGTGACATAAGGGCAGGAGGGAGATTGAAAGGGAGGACTAGAGGGACCATAAAAAGTCTGACTTAACAAGTACTTTGAATAAAAAGGGGTAACGGTGTACTCCCACTGAGATGGTGGGAGGTAGGTAAATCAATGAACACTGATCTTCTTTCCTTCCTAAATGCTGTAGTGGCAGATATGATGGCCTCCCAGTAGCCCTGTTGGATATGGAACTAGGCAGGTGTCTCAGCCATCTCAGCACCAGCTGCTGATGTTTAGGTTGACAAAGACTTCCCGTGTCTTCCTTGACTCCCTGATATCAGGAGAAACTCTTCCTTTTTTTTATTTAGTCAGCAGTGGGAGCAAGTACAGCCTGGTTCCCTCGGCTGGAAAAAGCTGCCACATGGCCAGCTTTCAAAAAGAAATGGAAATGGCCATTTGGCTATTGGCTGTGTATGTGCAGGGTAGGGGGCATGAGAGCCGATTAGCAGCCCTCATCATAGACTGGTTGTGAAGTCAATCCCTTGATTTGCATAACCAATTAGTGTCACTCCTTTCAGCAGCTTTTCGAGGGGATCCCCAGGATGATCATGCCCCCTCAAAGCAGCATAAAAGAAGGCTGCCAGGAGGGTTCAGGATCCGTTTAGGAGGAGGAGTGCAGTAGAGAGGCAGAAAAGTTACAGTAGAGGAGTAACCAGAAGGGAGGCCCCAGGGAGAAACATAGAAATATAGAAAGTGACTGCAGAAAAAAGACCGAAGGTCCATCAAGTTTGCCCAAAGTTTCCTGGGACCTAGCATCAATCCAGAGGCCTACCTCCTCCCCTTCAGCTCTTGCTTCATTATCCCCGTACTTGGGAGCAGAGCTCATTTTTTGTGCCCTTACTCTGTTCTACCCATGCTTGAAACACTCTATGGTCTTGGCTCCCACCACCTCAGCAGGCAAACTGTTCCATGGCTCCACCACTCTTTCGGTAAAGTAGAACTTCCTCACATCTCTCCTGAAGCTCTCTCTTCTCAGTTTCCATTCATGCCCACATGTCACTGAGCTGGTGCTCCTATTGAATAGCTCCGTGTGGGGCACTTTATTTATGCCTTTTAGGAACTTCAAAGTTTTAATCATATCCTCCCTCTCCCTCTCCCTTCTGGCTTCCAGTGAGTACATGTTCAGTGCCCTCAGTTGCTTCTTGTAGGAGACCCCCTGGAAGCCCTGTGTCATCTTTGTTACCCTTCTTTGCAATGCCTCCAGCCTGTCCTTATCATTTCTTAGGTGAGGGATCCAGAACTGGACACAGTATTCCAGGTGTGGCCTCACCAAGGATTGATAAAGGGGGAGGATTGCCTCCCTCCTTCCACTATCTATACCCCTCCCTATACACCCCAACATCTTGCTTACTTTGCTGTAGGATTTGTTGCACTGGTTAACTGTTTTAGGGTGTCAGAGATAATGACTACCAGGTCCCGCTTTTCTGTAGTGGTACTAAGTTTAACCCGATGTAGCCAGTACTCTGTCCAGGGGTTTCCCTTCCCAGGTGCATTACCTTACACTTCTTTGCATTGAACTTCAGCTGCCACACATTTGACCATCTCTCTGGTCTTTGGAGGTTGTGTTGCAGTTCTCTAACTCCCTCAGTGCTATCCACCCTTCTGCAAAGTTTAGCATCATCAGCAAAAAGGGCATGCTTACCTTGCATTCCTTCACTAACGTCACTAATAAACATGTTAAAAAGGACCGGGCCCAGGACTAATCCCTGTGGTACCCCCACTTGTGACCTCCCCTTCTGTTGACCTGACCCCATTGACTATGACCCTCTGTTGCCTACCCCTAAGTCAATTTCCCATGCGTCTGACTATATCCTTTGCTATTCTAAGGTCCTCCAACTTCTTCAGAATGTCCTACGTGTCACTGAATTGAATGCCTTACTGAAATCAAAGTAAAGGAGATCCACAGAAAAGCCACTGAAGGATCCACAGAGGTAGCTAGGTGAGCACTACCACTAAAGATCCATTCCTGCCTGGCAGTCCTTGAGATACATAGCCGAGTAAGGCGTTTCACTCAGTTGGCCAGTAGAGAGAGATTGGTGCCCTCAGGCAGCTTATTCAGAAGCCTTGCAGGTGTCCCTGGGATGAGCTAGCAAGTAAGCTATTAGTGGATGGGAGCAGTCTGCCATCAAGATTTCTGAGCAGACTCAGTTACAGATTGGTTAATGGCTGAATGGGTGTAATCTTCCACTGGGTTCCCCCTTTCTTCGGAGGTTCAGCTGGTAATTTGGCTAGCAGCAAGGTAGTGGAGTTTGCCACCAGGCACACCCTAGTTGGAGCATATTAGATCTGGCTGACAGGCTGGTCAGCATTGGTGGCTGTGGCTTAGCAGAAGCAGGTCCCAGGCAATTTGTCTTGTACATCGACCAGTGGTGAAAGGGCAGAACTCAAGTGGTGAAGCCTTGAGAGTGTGAATCTAGCAGACTCAGCTGGCATATCGGCCAGCGGCAAAGTGATTGGTTAGCAGAGATCTGCTTTGGGCAGGTTACGCTGGAAGGCTGACCAGCAGTGAAGGGTGGCCTACCACCAGGCATCCTTGGAGAAAGGAAACTCAGCTAGCAGTAAACAAAAATTGAGGAGCAAAGGCAACTTGGCTAGCAGGTCAGCTACAATAACTGTGAGGAGCAAAGCGGACTCAGTTAGTAGGTTAATTAGCAGTGAGGAGTAGCAGAAACATGACTAGCAAGTTGGCTAGTACTGAGGGGCAGTGGAGACTCGGTTAAGAGGGGCAAAAGCTACCTGAATGCTGATGTCCTCTCCCACTGGCTTCATGGACAGGTAACCAACCCTCCTGAGCCCATCGCAACCATCATGCACATCACAGTGCCAGAGGTGTCCAATGATGTAACACTTGACATTTTCAGGCACCAAGATGAAACCATTTACCAGCTGAAGACTTGGAAGGTTCTGTTCTACTGCCAGATGACTTACTTGTACAACTAGAAAACAATACCTAGCAGGAATCCAATTTCATCTCATGTTCATCATGCCTGGCTCTCCTTCCTTTTCATCTAGATCAGTCTCTTATTAAAAATTTCCTCCTGGATCTAAAGAAATAGACTCTGAATATTAGTGACATTCGCAAACCTTTAGATGCAAATCTCATCCAAAAAGTAATTTGACATCTTTATTCCCAGAGTATTTTCACCTGAAACTGATATCTTGCTTCACACAACTTAGGAGTTTTCATTTTATGGCTTCCTACAAACAGCAGAGTTCACCTTTTCCACAGAGGCTTTCCAGCCTGACCAATATCTTAAAATGTCTTCTCTAACCAAGATATTGGATGAATTCTGCACCATAACCCTCAATGAGTCAAAAATGGGCAGAACCTATCAAGGAACAACCATCTCTTTTTACCGAATGCACAATGACTGGCCCCTGATAACCATCGGCGATCAATAATTCCTTCCATTCAATCCAGACATCCTTAACTGCCACTGTTCCTTACGGACAAGGGAACCATAATAATAACTTTTTGGTTTATCTGTCATCTGCAGATTCTACTCACCAGATTTAATCTTACCCCATTTTCTTTTTCAGGTCACTGCTTACATATTGGTGCTGCAACAACAGCATAAAGAAACCAGATTCCAGCATATATAATTAAAACCATGGGTCATTGGAATTCTACATGTTTTGAGACTTATGTACAGAACCCTTCAAATGAAATCCACTGGGCCCAAAATATTTTATTCTCCTAACTTGTAGTGCCTGTAGGGAAGACTTCCCATGACCTAGGATACCAAGAGGTTTCTGTCTTAAAAGGGTTGTTTCCCTTCACTCCATGCAAAGGGATTGCTTAATTCTCTGAGTTGGAGGAATCTAGATTTAGTAGTTGCCGTATTGGTCCTTGCAAGAATAGATCCAGAAGCAAATGATTTGATACCTTTTAATGGACCAACATAGATGTAACAACAAGAACAGGCAGTCTTTCAGTGTTACAAATTGACAATTGGGGATTTCCAGTCCAGTACTTCCTTTGACTTCAGTTTCACATACCTATGGCACGTGTAAAGGATAGAAATGCAAGGAGAGCTATGTCCACATCAGTAAGTCACATCAGACTCAACTACATCCAATCAGATGCCCAGTGAATTCCTAGTTGGCTGGAGTTCAGGGCTCAGATAATTAGACCCACCATCTCCTATTAAAGCCTAGCTGACTGGAACCTCAGGACTCTAGCCACAACTCTCTACCTCCCATCCCTCCTCCTCCTCCTCCTTCTTTGTCACTCCTGTTCAGGGGATTACCAGTTGGGGGATTTCTAGTCCAGCATTTCCTTCAGCTTTGGGTTCACATAGCTATGGCACCACTTAAGAGTGAAAATGCAAAGAGTGTTACATTAGTATGTTACATTAAGCAAAAACATTTATCCAATCAGATGCCCAGTGAACCATATGAAAGCAAGGGGAACTTGAGCTGTCATTATACCTTCTGTGATTAGAATGGATGCAATTACCAAAGGGAATGTGTTAATGTGATAAATTACATTTAAACAGATGTGCCCTGTCCACCCTGAGAAAAGCCTGGTATCAATCTGTGGTTTGTGTTTAGATAGATTAGTATACAATCTGTCATTCTCTTCTTATAAAAGTTGATAATTTGTGTTTCAGTGCTGAGCTGAAGTAGTAGGAAATCTTTCTCTGTGAGAGTTCAGCTAGTCTGTATCACAGCTCTCCATTCTTTCTCATCAAAACTCTGATTTTTTCTAATTATTTAACACAGGTTTGTTTAATGAATATAAAATAAGCCTAAATTTTGTTCATTCATATAAATAGCTTGCGTCTGATGTAACCTTCATCAATATATTCATGTAAGAACATTTTTTGTCAGATTGACAAACAAGTGCCTGTCACATTCTATTTCAAGCACATGTCCTGTCTGAATTCATAAATTTCAGTCCTTTGTGGTTTCTATATGAAAATACATTGTGTGTGTATAAACAGAAACACTGTATGGCATCCCAATACACTGTGTCTCTTCCCCACAGTTGAGGCAGCTGCACTCTGCTACCACCTGTCCCCTGCCCCACAAGTCCCCCTGAGTTCTGCTTCACATTCAAGGCTGCTGCACCCTGCTGCCCACTGTCTTCTCCCACACAGTTGGGGTTGTGCACCCTGCTGCCTCCATCCCCTACCTAAAGAATCAGGCCTGCTGCACCCTGCCCAAATGGTTGTGGTTGCTGCACCCTGTTGCCCTCTCCTCCCCCCACAGTCAGGGATGCTGCACCTGTTGCCCCCTGTTCCTGTCTCCACAGTCAGGCTGCTGTGCTCTGCTAAACCCTAGAATCCTAGGTCCCCCGCCTCCATAGTTGGGGCTGTTGCACCCTGCTGCCCTAGGCCACCTGAGGTGGGGCTTTTGCTGCACCCTGCTACAAACTTACATTGCCCCAAATGGGCAGGGCTGTTGCACCATGCACACCATCTCACAGTCAGAGCTGCTGTATCCTGATATCCACTGTGTCCTGCACCACAATCAAGGCTTCTGCAATATGCTGTCCTTTGTCTCCTGTCACCACAACCAGGACTGCTGCGCCCTGCTCCTGTCTACACAGTTGGGGTTACTGTGGCCTGCTGTGCCCTAGATCCCCATGTCTCTGCAGTTAGGGCTGCTGCACCAGACTGCAACTTTTCACAAGAGTCAGGGCATTTGCTGTACCCTGGTGCGTGCCTTCACAGTTGAGGCAGTTGCACCCTGCTGCCCACCGCCACCTGAGTCAGATTCTTTGCTAGACCCTGCTGCCCACATCCCTTGTCACAAATAGGCATCGCTGCTGTATCCCGTCCCAGAGTTTGGGCTGCTGTACCCTGATGACACACCTATCTGCTGGCCGAACAGTCGGGGATGCTGCACTCTGCTGTCCCCTTTCCTCACCTCCACAGTCATGACCACAGTACCCTTTTGCCCCCTGTTCCTGTAGAAGGGTGCAGCAGAGCACAGTGGTGGCAAGGGACAGAGGACAGCATGTTGTGGAAGCCTTGAATATTAGGCAGGATAAAGGTGGGCATCAGGGTACAGCAGCCCTGAGTGTGGCACAGGGTGTCCATTTGGGGCAATGGAAGTACGTAGCAGGCTACAGCAGCCCAACTTTGGAGGCAGGGGGCATTGGACCTGAGGGTGTAACACAGCATAGCAGCCCTGGCTGTGGAGACAGGAACGGGGGCAACAGAGTGTCATGGCCATAACTGTGGGGAAGGGGACAGAGGGCAGCTGGGTGAAGCAGCCCTGACTGTTTGGGTAGGAGTTAGGCATGGCATCAGGGTACAGAAGTCCAAAAGGAGGGACAGGATGCAGCAGCTATGCCTGTTTGGGACAAGGGATGTGGGCAGCAGGCTGTAGCAAAGGATCTGACTCTTGATAATAGGGGGGCAGGAGGGTGCAACTGTCTCAACTGTGGAGGCATGCACCAGGGTGCAGGAAATGCCCTGATTCTTGTGGCAAGTGGCAGCATGGTGCAGTAGCCCTAACTGCAGAGGCATGGGGCTCTAGTGTACATCAGACCACAGCAACCCCAACTGTGTAGACAGCAGGGTGCAGCAGCCCTGGCTGTGGTGACGGGGCAGAGGACAGCATGGTGCAGAAGCTTTAACTATGGGGATGGACATAGGGAGGCATCAGGGTGCAGCAGCCCTGACTGTGAGATGGGGTGTGTGTCGTGCAGCAGCCCTGCCCATTTGGGGCAATGGAAGTGGGAAGCAGGGTGCAGCAAAATCCCCATCTCAGGTGACGTTAGGGTAGCATGGTGCAGCTGGTCTCACTGTGGAGGCAGAGAGACCTGAGACTCTAGGGCTTAGCAGAGCACAGCAGACCTGACTGTGGAGACAGGAACAGGGTATAACAGGTGCAGCATCCTGGAATGTAGGGGTGGGAAAGAGAGGTCAGCAGAGTGCAGCAACCTCAGCTGTTTGGGCAGGGGAAAGCAGGGTACAGCAACTCTGATTCTTTAGGCAGGGGATGGAGGCAGCAGGGTGCACAATCCCTGACTATGTGGGAGAAGACAATGGGCAACAGGGTGCAGCAGTCTCAAATATGATGCAGAAGGTAGGCGGTTTGTGGGGCAGGGGGACAGGTAGCAGCAGAGTTCAGATGCTTCAGCTTTGGAGAAGAGACATGGTGTATCAGAATGTCATATAATGTTTCTATTTATACACATATATGATGTATTCTCACACAGAAACCATCAAAGAACTGAATTTGAGAGTTCAGACAGTAAATGTGCATAAAATAGTAGAATGTGACAGGCACCAGTTTGCCAATCTGACATGCAAAAAAAATTCTTACATGAATATTTCTATGCATGAACAAAATTTAGATTTATTTTATATTCATTAAACAAACCTGTGTTACATAGTTAGAAAAAATCATAGTTTTGATGAGAACGAATGGAGAGCTGTGATAGACAAGCTGATCTCTCACAAAGAAAAATTTCCACTACTTCAATTCAGCACTGAAACTCAAATTGTCAACTTTTATAATAGAATGATAGATTTTAAGCTAATCTAGCTGAACGCAAACCACAGACTGAGTTTATAAGAAACCTGGTGAGCAAACCATCAACTCTACAGCCTGCTGTGATTGGGAATCTGAAGCAGCAAACTTCAGTACTCCACAATGATGTCATCGCTCTCCAAGCCTGACTGAACTGAGAGAGACAGAAATAACTCTACTGTTTTCAGCCCCTGAAAAGCGAGTCAACAAATGCTGATTTAAAGAAAACTATAAAACCAAACAGCATGAAATTGTCAGGAAACTCTAATCAAGACACAGGGACTTGAATTCAAGCTTTATTAACAATATGCAAAAACCTTTGCACATGATCTTTTAAGTACAGTCTGTGCTGACAGATCTGAAAGCAAGCTTTTCTGGGTTAATCATCTTGAATATTAAACTTGTTATAGTTCTTGAACACTTGTACTATTTTTCTGAAATGTTTCCTCTGCTGCTATTTTGTCATTGTTTTGCTGATGTGTTTTGTATGCCTTTTTACACATTTGTGAATTGATCTGAGCTCTAAAAGAGCACTATATAAAGTTCTACTACTGCTGTCTCTTTAAAGGAATTCACTGGGTTAAATGAGGGGGAACTCCTGCAGCATACAAATTGCATTTACTGGTCCTACTGCATTTAATACTAATTCCTGATATAGATTCTGCTGTTGACTGTTTTATTGGAGAGCTATCTGCTGTCTAGAATGAGCATTTCCCCTATCACCTAGAGGTGTCTAAATGGGAAAACTAATAAATGGATAAATAAGGAGACCCTTACTGTTGTGAAATAAAGGGATAAAGTGTGGAAGAAACATATCTGGCTCTCTGGTTTTATTGGTTTGAATATAGGTAATTGAGTATCCTTTGTAAGGTGAGAAAATGCATATCTGATAATTTTCAGTTGCACCAATCCCCAAATTTGAGGTATTCAAAAACACTTCTGGGCATCAGTTAACTCCTTGACTAATCCAGATTCAAAACTGAAGATCAATAACCTGTAAGTAGGTGATACTGTAAGGAATGATCCATACAAAGTCAATGGCTCAGCAGGTTGCACACTTGTCTCTGAGGCTGGAAAACCAGAAGGTTGTGGGTTCTAGCCCCGTACTAGGAGCTTGGGGTAAAATCCCAATACTGACACTGCAGTGCAGGATGGGGGATGCACTCCTGAGGTGCTATCTTTTAAATGAGACATTAAACTGAGGTACTGTCTGGCTGTTCTAGTGTTTAATCAGATGGACATTAATGATCCCATGACACTTCTTGAAAAAGAGTAAGGGAATTTCCCCAGCATCCTGGGTATAGTAACTCGTATGCACTAAAATGCCGCCAATAGCTTAACGTGGGTCAGTATGTCAGTTTGCATCTGTATCGCCCCAACGAGCCTGAATATATGTAGAATTGCTCTAGCCCCTCCCCCCATTCCTGGTCAACAGAAACTGAGTAATTAAATTTTGAATTGATGGCTAAAGTATTCAACCAAAGGTTAATTGACCTATCTCTTTCTAAAAAGATCTTCACTTGAGATGGGAAATATTGCCCTGATCATAAAGTTGCTCAGTTAATCACTGGATCCCCCCATTTCTAGTTTAAGTCTGTAAGCTCAAGTGAAACCTCTAAAATGTTAACTAAACTGGCCACTAACAAGAGTGCTGGTGGAGACGGACTAGAGCCTACATTTCTTAGACTAATTGCTAGCTCAATATCCTTTCCACTTTCAGTACTCCTTAATTGATCATTACTAACTCAAACAATGCCTCAGATTTGGAAGATGGCTAGAGTTACCCACCCTCTAGTGTAAGGATCACCTGCTTTAAGGTTGTCAATGCAGTCCCACAACTTTTCTCCTCCGGATGTCCCAGACTGCCTTCAGTAGTTGCGTCTTCGGCTGGTGGATGTCACTGTCTTAAATATGTAATTCAGTCTACACACCACAAATGTTATGTGAAAAGAATATCTCTTTATTTGGAATTTGCAGAGGTCAGTTTCAGTCCATGCAAGTTTACACAGGGACACATAATTCACTGTACTCTCAGCTGACTGAGCACAGGGTACAATCTTGTTAGAGCAATGTTTCTCGCGAGTCCCTAAATTCAGACTGACATTCTCCCTCATGTAACTAATATTTACCCCCCATTCCAGAAAATGTGTGAAGAAATCTCTTTCAAGTTGGAATCCTCTGCCCCCCCCCTTGCTTGAGTTGCTTGCTGTCCCTCTAGTAGGAGCCAGTTGTAAGACTCTTATGCATGTGAATATACAGCAGTCTGCTTGCTCAGGCCCCCACATCTTTCCTTGTAGAAAAAAAAAAAACAGTTCTTTACATTGCCTACTTCTAAACTATGTGGACACCGTTTATACACTCGGGGCACTGTGTGTCACAATAATCATGCTAATTCTGTAATACTGACTCTCATGCTCTTTCCCTCCACCTAGGAAATCTACTGATAGCCAAGCAACTTTCTCCTGTCATTACACTAAACTATGGTCCCATCTTTCCCTGTCCATCCACCCCACCTCATTTCCCTACTCCCTCAAGTCTCTCCTTCATGACTTTGTAACTTACCCCTACAACTGTACCGTACCCCTCCTCTTAAGCTTCCATCACCACCCTCCAGCACAGCCCACTCAAGTCTCTTTTGCAATGTAATTTCCCCTGCCTTCTCTCCCCAATTTAAATTATTACAGATCATCACAACTTTAACCTCCCATAAATACTTTGCTGTACTGTTTTCTATGCAACAAACATTGCTTGTTTGCATATGTATATTTATTACGCTATTACTCTGCGCCAGTTTTTTTATGTCCCTCCACAACTGTTAACTTGTTGTACTTTTACACCTTATTATATTTTCTAGTCTCCCTCACCCCATCCCCACAGTACGCATCTGGAAATGAGCTGTTACCTGCTCAGTATGCCTTTCTGAGTAAAACATTTGAAATACATAAATACCAACCATTATCTGTCTTATCCCCCGTGAGTAAATTACTTGAGAAAATTGTTTCTACTCAGATAAATAATGATCTCCATACCCATAATTTGCTGACTTGGGAACAACATGAATTCAGAAAACATCATGGCAGTATGACTGCCCAAGCAGGTTCACGGATCATATGAGCATTATAATGCATGGGGGCCTGCACACTAGTGCAACTTTCATGGACCTGGACCAGGGCATTTGACCTGGTTAACCATGATTTTCTGCTGAGATGCTTGACTAATCTGGATCAGTGCAGTAATGCTACATATTGGGTTCAAAGTTAACTTTCAAATTGTACTCAGCATATCATTGTAGCCAGTGTTTTAACTGAATCCCATCGTGTATGGAGGTGAATTCTCAAGGTTCCATTCATGGGTCACTCTTATTTACTTTACACATTACTTTCTACCTGCAGAAGTGTTTTCTCCTTAATGTATGCTTATGACTTGGTTCTCTACGTAAGTGACAACTCAACAGCATTTCTTCTACCCTAAATGTTAATTTTCAGTCTATAATGCTGACTGCATGGGCATAGGTTAGTTCAAAACACCAAAAAGACCAAATCTCTTCTGTTAATTTTACAGCCATATTTTAAAAACATCTTTTTAACATTTAGTGTACTTTGTTGAAATTTTTGTTTTACACAGGGACACTTAACTATTATAACACATTACGAATACAGACACAGCACAACAACCACTCCCCTCCCAATTTAGCAGTACCAATTGATCATCCAGATCCTTTTGTGATACAATTTATGATGAGCAGATCACTGTACACAACATTATATTAGCATTTTGACTTCAGGTCTTAGACCTTACTTATTTTTTAGATTTTTTTAATTTTTTTGCAAGCATTATAAACTCCTATAGATTTTCCACACAAATTATTGCAAAATATGTTAGTCACTCTGATTTTGGGTTATGTTATTCATCTGATGTAATAGTTAGTAGCGCCTCAAGCATTTCCCCATCTATTTTGATAACTGGTATGTTTACTGTTCCTATTGGCAATTATTTTCTTAATTCTTAGTGCACTTAATATTGCATTGTGCCATTCTGTGAATGATGATATTGTGCTATCCAGCCAATGTCTGAGAATTTTCTTCTTCACTATGCAAGCTATCATAGCTATATGATATTGTTGGGTAGTTAACAGGTGATTGCCATAGTGTCCTAAAATACATATTTTTGGTGTAAAGGCTTGTCAAGACTAAGCAGAAGATCAAGCCTATCCTTAATGCTATCCCACAATGGTTTCACCTTAATACAATGCAGGTAAATCTGGAGTAATGATCCCTTAGCCTCACCCCACCGTGTACAGTTATTCATCTCTAATGTTCCCATTTTCTGCAGCTTAATGGTCCCCTTCAAATGTTTAATCTGAATGGAGCTCTGTTAGAGCAAGTCTCTAGTTTTAAATACCTAGATGTCCTCAAACAAAAGGGCAGTTAGGCTACGCTAAAAGACAATAGACAGACAAGATGGACCTGGTGGTTTAAATCACTACAGTGTCTCTACAGTCCTTGGGTTGTCTGGATAAAAGGTCCCCAAGAGTTCAAGCTAAGTCTCCCTTGTTTGCCCTATTATTTCCTAAAGACAATCAAAGGTGCTTGAGATCTAATAATATGCACTTGCTAGCAGTAGCCAAAGCTCATATGGGCCTAGGCCAAAAAGTATTTTTAAATGCTACCCCTGCTTTTTTAAAACAACCTGCCAGTCCCCATATTTTATTTTATTTATTTGCAATTTTTGACCAGGAAAAGGACACTAAGCTGAGATTGCTTGTTTCCAGGTTTGTCCTGGGGGATGGGTTACATAGACATGTTTGTTGCTGGGGGAATGTTTGCCATGACATTGGGATAACTCCCCTACTGTTTAGTAGGGGGTTCAAGACTGTTGGACTGACAGTATGGTGGATCTCAGAGTGGAGGAAGTGGCAGCAGCAGCTAGAGGGGTTGTGGTGAAGGCTTCCCTTCTGCTTTGATGAGATCCAGCAGGTGTCTGGTGGTATTGATCTGGGAAGAATGAAGTGATGGAAATTCAGGTTTGGACCTCCCTTGTGGGGGGCTGTGCCCTCCACACCCCCCCTTACTAAATATACCAACTCTGGGGGTGGACCTCAGGGAGGGGGCGCAGAGAAGTCACCATAAATGACATTTGTTGAAATCTGGTGCTCTGTTGATGTGGTGCTGTAAAGGTGGCACCATACTGATGGTATACAGGATTTAGCAGTACACGAATTGACACCTGAACAGCTGATATTAAGGCAATAAATGGATGCTAGGAGTACAGTGCTCTTAGCTATGCTCAAGGAAAAGAATAAAACCTTCAAAAGAGAAAAGTTGAAACTGTAGCAGCATAAAATTAAGAAGCCTTTGACTTCTGGTATGGACTCACCTATGATGTTACAGGACTACCCTGACATTGGTAATGCTACAGTCACAGCCACATGACTTGCTACTTGCCAAGACACTATGGACAGCTCAGTATCAGAAGAAGCAAGTCAGAAACTTTTCACTTCAAAAAAATCCACAAAACTGCCTGTCAAAGAAGAAATACCTAAACAGTAGTATTGTCAGCATTTGAGTATGAGAAGGCGTTTTACTGACTGCAGTTACCTAATTGTTCAGGACTGGAGCGTCAAAAAGGCTTTTTCTGGAGCTGGTTGGAGGAAAGCCCCTGATGGGAAAGTTGGACTGCTGATTCTTGGCCAGATGCTGTAATCCTGGGAGAGTCGACAGGAATGCTGGTGACTTGTGAGGAAACTGACATGGCGGTTCAGGAGATAGCTGCCACATGCAACACAGCTGTTGCAAACAGGAATGCTGACAGAAACACCACAAGTGAAGCTGACAGACTGAAAGTAAGTGGTGTTTCTTCTTGTAAATCTGATGCACTAATTCAGTTTAGTCCTGGGGAAAAAGGATGAAAGTTCTGCTTGTAAGACTGCTGACTCCCAAACACATGGTTTGGGAGTTGCTGTGGTCCCAAACGCTCAGCATGGGCTGCCGACCAAAGAGACTGCTGACACAGATCATGGTGAAAATCCACAGGGGAAGAGTACTGCCTTGAGGGTGAAAGAGAACAGGATGGTACTACACAAAATGGGCTTTCTTCTGCTGGAGGTGCAATAAATTTCTTCCCTGTTAGTTTGAGTACAGCAAGCACATCCCGGGCTGATATAATGGATGCGGAGATTTCTCAAGACCAGGTACCAGCTTCCACTAAAGTTCCAGATCAGAAACCCCACGCTGACCCCTATCAGAAAGCTACTTCCCAGAATACTGAATAGGTACCCTGGCCTCCTCAGGATACACAGGTCCCTCAGGGTCAGGGACAGGTCACTGAAGGGGGGAATAATAATACAGGTCCTTCTGCTAACAGTAACAACAACTCAAAGTCCCTGAAAGAAGGGAATGGGCAAACTAGTGGGCCAGGAGGATCTGGAGGGTCTGGAGGGACTGGAAACAGAGGGCCTTTCTGGATGACTGATCTATTTGCTAATATGGGGGAATCCGACAAAAGAAAGAATGCTGTTCATATCAAATATTGGGATGGCCTGGATGAACAACCCGACTGGTACTTCGTGGCCAGAAGATTATTGAAGAAATCTTTCCAGTTCTTAGCCACTAACATTTATGCATTAATACACACCTCAGGCGATACTCTGTTTGATGACATTTAAAACTCCACAACTATGAGAGCTTTTTTGGGCATAAATTTCATCAAGTTAAGTTCTCCCCCCTTATGGTCTCTGTTTATCACCATCCCCATCACCAAAATCACAGTTAAACAGATAAGCAGAGGTGTGCAAAACCATGGAGGTTTTGGTTTTGACAAATTACCTCTGGTTTTGGTTCTGTATTCATGGCCAATCATTCAATATAAAATGTGGCCTGTACCTTCATTTTAAAGTAGAATATAAAGGAGAACAGGTTAAGTTCTGTAGAAAAACAATTTAATAGCATGGCGGCTTACAAGGCCCAGCTGTTTGTAATCACAGAACCCCTTTATTTTACAGGATTACACAAATAAATATGCTCCTGTCCTGACTCCTGCTTGCAAGGGAAATGGTTAGTGACACTTTGAAGATGGAGGCTACTCAACTGCCAAGCCGTGCTCTCTTTCCGAAATGTTTCACATGTGACGCAAGCCTTTATTTGACAGGACTACACACACAAAAAATGGTCCTCCCCTCCCTGTCCCAACTCCTGCTTCTGTGGGAAATGGCTGTTAACACTGTGCAGACAGAGGCTGTTCAACTGCCAGACTGCCCCCTTCGTCCAAAATGTTTCACATGTGGCACAAGCTTTTATATGACAGGACTACGCAAAAAATATGATCCTCCTGTTCCTGTTCTGACTCCTGCTCATATGTGAAATGGCTAGTGACACTGTGCAGACAGAGGCTACTCAACTGCCGGGTTTTCCTCTACCTCCAAAATGTTTCACACATGACGCAAGCCTTTATTTGACAGGACTACACACAAAATAAATATGGTCCTCCTGTCTGACTCCTGATTATGTGGGAAAGGGCTGTTGACACTGCTCTGACAGAATTTTGGGGTGGTTACACAAGCTTTGGGGTGGTTACATAAGTGACTTTCTCAGCCAGGATCTCACAGTATGCCAGTATTCCTGCTGAGCTGAATATGCTCAGTCAACGCTCTACTTTTGGCTTAGGCCCACTAGGCACAGGTGCCTGTTTTCAGTGGTGATCCGGGAGCACTGGGAAGGTTAAATGACTTGCTCAGAGTCACACAGTGTGCAAGTGGAGGTTGTGGGAAACTGGAATCAATTTCAAACCCAGGTCTGTCTACTGGATGTCTCACCAAGCTCATTCACAGCACATTACTCCAACCTCTAGGCTATACTGCCAGGCAACCAAGACAACTAAGTGCCAGTGCAGTGGAACTTAACTTGAATTGATCAAGTTCTTGCACTGCAACACTTCCACCACCCACCCCCCACACACACAGTCAGTCCCTGACCCATGTCCCTCCTGAGTCCCGACCCTGTCTGTTTTTTTTTTATTTTATTAGTTTTCCTGTTACTTTAGTAGCTTGGTGGTGTGGGTGGAAGAAGTAACTGGTCCACAGAGACCCACTGTTTCCCTTCTTTCCCACCTTGCACTTACTCCCCAGTCCCTGGCCCCCATCCCTCCCGAGTCCACACTCGGCGCTCTCAGTTTTTGTTTTTTAGTTTTTCAATGCTCTTCTCTAGTTTTTTTGTTTTGTTTTTGGGTGCCAGAAGTTCTGGTCTGACTGCACACACACACCGACCACACCGACCCTTCCTCTCGCCTGACCGCTTGCTTGCTGAAGGACTGGAAGTTCCTCTCTCCTCAGTGGCTCAACTTAAATGGTGCTGAGGAGAGCTCTGCATCCAGCTGTACTCCAGTTTCCGCATGCAGAAACTGTAGTATCTGAACCACCAACTCACCAGCTCTCTTCTGACCTGTCACATGACAGGTAGGAGCTGAAAAACAAGAGAAAAAAAAAACATTAGAGATTTGAGCTGATTTGAGCTGAGCTGGCAAGTTTTGGCTTGGGTCTCTTGTAAACTGAGCTGTATGTGTTCAAGATGGCTCTGTTTCACTCCTGCAGTACGGGCACACCTCTATAGATAACCATCCTTTTCAAGAATGAGGGGGTCAATATATTAAATATCTTGTTCTGGGTGAAACAGAGGGCTGACATTCTGGATTGTCTGACTATACGGGACACTGAGACTATCTGGATGGGCGGGTGGAACATCAGGGCTAAATTACGCACCTATGACCAAGGTACTTGCCATCAAACCTAGCAGCTTCTATATTGGGAGAGACAGAGGGTTTTATTTTTATGTTGAACCACCTAAAACTTGCCATAAGTGTGGCTCACTGAGACACTTGAGTAATGCATGCAATACCGTGACTTGCAACCTTTGCATGCAACCAAGTAATTTTAGCATGTTCTACCCAAACCCAGTCAGATGTAACCTCTGTAAAGAGTCCAGACATTCATACACTCAGTCTTTCTGGACAGCTCACTATAAGGGCACATTTTATGATCAGGAGGATATGGTACAACAAGCCCAGCAGGATAAACAGCAGACCTCAGAACCCAGGGAAACAGCCAGCCCACAGTCATCGACAAGTCAGCCTCAAAGGGATACAGACTCTAGTACTATGATATCTGACTCAGCCCCCCAGTCCAGAGCTTTTGTCCCTGGCACTCAGTAACAGGCAGCAGAACCACCGACCGAACTGCCATGTGACCCTTCCCCTTTCACAAATGCAACATTATGATGAGGATGACCCACCACCCAAACTTGGCTTGGAGAACATGTAAATGCAGACCAAAATGCCCCCCTCCCTGGCCGGCTGAGGATTTTCTAGTTATTGGGGGCAAAATAAGAAATGCTAGGCTATATCCAAGAACTAAAATGGCCAAGAGGGAGGACATTATCACCAGGAACAGATTCTTAGCCCTTCAAACCCCTGGAGTGGACACTGAAAGCGAGGAAGGGGACTCAGAAGCTTCCTCAGTAACCTCCTCTCAGCAGCATTTGTCAGACAATGAAGGGTATATTCCTGAAGCTTCCTGCTCCAGGCAAAGGAATAAAAAGAAAAAGGGTTCCCTGTCTTCTAAATGATTTATGGCATCATTCATTATTCTCTTACTATTATTCTTAATTTATAATACTTTGAAAGTTTAAATATTACTTCATTTAATATTAACAGAATTAAGAATCATTAGAGAAGGCTAGCTGTTTTTCATGGCTACAGTGGGCAGAGCCCTGCAGACATGTTGCTATTAGTAGAAAAAGGGAGCTCTCCCGATTCCCAATGGACTAGATAAATTTGGAAGTTTTGTGGAATTACTCTGCTAATGGACAATTTTATATAATAACTACTAGCTTCAGTTTGGCTAGTATTCTCTTTCAAGAAAGAACATAGCTCATAAACATGTCAGCTTAGTCACCCTTTCCCAGCAATGAATCTCAAAAGACTGTTTTTTAACCTCTTAAGACGCTATCTGATTAGCACTGTCTCAGACATAGTTTACTATAGTAGAAGACATCTGTTTCTTTAATCCTTAAAACAAGTAAAGATCTGTTATCTTTTACTACTTTTACTATGCTTTTTGAAAAAAACAATATTTATATTGCGCATTAGCTGGCAAGCACATTATGAAACTTTTAGCTCTGGAAACAGCCTTTTCTGATTTCAAATCTCAGTGCACAGCACAACCAATTATCCTAAACTTGTTACTGCCTTCAGCAGTATTTAGAATGCATCTTAGTATAGCAGAATACAGCTGCTTCTTTAACCCGTAAGACAAGTAAAGAACAGTATCTTTTGTTACTCCTTTTACTATGCTTTTTGGGGGGAAACAAATTATATTGAGCTACAGTATAACTGGTAAACACATCCTGTAACTTTTAACTCTGTAAATAGCAACTTTTCTGGTTTAAAATCTAAGTACATATTACAGCCTCCAGCACTATAGCTGCATAGTTTACTATATCAGAAGACAGCTCTTTCTTTAACCTCTTTCACTCAAACCAACACACACGTCCTCATGGCCACAACATTTAAAATAAATACTGCAGCTTATGGTGTTATAAAACAATAAAGAAACTGTTTGTTTATGCCAGTCTTGGTTATATGGAACACAGTGAAGTTCAGTTTACAACGTGGAATTTGCTACCATGGTAAAATTAATTATTATACATTTACAGTCAGCTGTTTAATGATTAAAATTAGATATTCATCAACTTAGGCCATCCCCCAATTCCACCACGTCTCGACTACATGATTTACATAATGATAGTATAGAAAGAATTATAGATTTCCTTTAAAAATTTCCTAGCCTATATTTTGTATCCTGGATAGCACAGGGGAGATGTTACGTCTTATTCTCATAGGGATATTTTATTTTACACATTTTTGCACTGTATTTACTCAGGATATCCCAGATTCGATGAAATATCTTGTTTTCAGTGGGGTCAAGATTTTACCCATTTTTACAGTGTATTTATCCAGGGTAGCCTAGTCCAGATGTTAATTATTGTTTTCAGTGGGTTCTGATTTTACTCAATGCAGCATAATAATGTGTAGATGTAGAACCTCACTGAAAATAAGATGGCACATCTTCTGTGAGCTATCCAGGCTAAATATATACAGTAGCAATCAGCAGGCATATTTTAGGAAAACACATTGTAAAAATGTGTAAAATGAAGACCACAATGAAACTACCTCTCAGCAGATCTGCATTGTGCAAATACATGAGGGAAAAATGGGTAAAAACACGACCATAATGACATATTGAATCTCAACTGGCATATCCTGAAAAAATTCAATATTTAAAATGGGTTAAATGCTTTACTCAAATGAAATAAATATTTAAGTATCAGCTTGGCTAGTCTTTCCTCATAGGTCTTATTCTGCAGGTCCTGTACCATCTTAGTTGCCCTCCAGTGAACCACCTCCACCCTGTCTATGTTCTTTCTCAGATGGAGCCTTCAGAACTGGAAGCAGTATTCCAGGTGTGGTCTTATAAGTGTCTTATACTGGGGCAAGATGACCTCCCTCTTTGTACTCCTGATACCTCTCCCTATGCATCCAAGCATCTGGATAACCTTTCTAGCTGACTTATTGCACTGCCTAGTTTCTTTTAAATCTTCCAAGAGTATAACTCCCAGGTCCCTTTCCTTTTTTCTTTTTTTTACATAATTTCTTTATTGCCTCCTTGGCTGTGGGCATCCCTATCGTCCTCCAGCTTCCCCAGACAGTCAGAGCTCAACCCTTTTGCCCTGCCATCCCAGGGTTGCATCACAGTGGGGATCCAACCCTTGCACTGCGGAAGACCTGGAGGCTAGAGGCTGAAGGGGAGCTACCTTAAGTGCATCCACTGCAGTGCTGGGAAGTCAGCCATCACTCGCGCCAGAGGATTGGTGCTTTGGCCCCTCTATTCTCCCCCCACAGCACATGCAATGGTGTCCAGGATGTTGCCGCGTGCACTCTCACACACAGCTCAGACACCTGCCTGCACCAATCCACACTTTGTTTGCCACGCCTGCACCATCCCTGGCCACTGCTAGGAGCCAGTGCCTCAGCGATTTATCCCACCCTCCATCCCTGGAGGAAGAGAGCAGTCAAGGGGATGCTCAATCCTCCACCCCCCCGGCTGACCCTCTGAGACCCGAGGTCACTCCTGACCCTGGGTCATTGGCGTGGTAAGAGGTAAGGCTCCAGTGCCTCAGCCCTCTGTGCCACTGGGCCGGCACCAGGTCCCTTTCCTACTTTGTGACTGTCAGTTCCTCTCTACTTAGTTCATACTTTGCCCCTGATTTCTTGTGCCCTATGTGCATGATCCTACATTTCTTTGAACTGAATTCCAGCTGCCATTCTTCAGAACATTTCTCCAGTTTTTTAAGGTCTTCTCTCATTCTTTCAACACCCTCTGGCATGTCCACCCTATTGCATACCTTTGTATCATCTGCAAAGAGGCATACCTTCCCCTCCAGTCCCTCTGCAATGTCCCCAATAAAGACTTTGAAGAGGACCAGCCCCAACACATACCCCCTGTGGCATCCTGCTCATCACCTCTCCCTCTCCAGAGTATTCCTTGTTTACCACAACCCTCTGACTCCTGCCATTCAGCCAGTTCTCCACCAACAGAACTATTTTAGGATCCACCCCTAGACTGTGCAGTTTGTTAATCAGCCTTCTATGGTGGATGGTGTCGAAGGCCTTTCTGAAGTTCAGATAGGCCCCATACACTGCACCTTCTTTGTCCTACCTTAGTTACCCAGCAATGTCATAAATTAGTAGAATGAGTTAGTGCAAAACAGTGCTTATCTTAAATACAGTAAAAGCTAGGGTTAGATGTATAAGTAAATAAATGCCATATAAGGCAGTGCACGTATGTTAGTGTGTGTGTGTGTGTGTGTGTGTGTGTGTGTGTGTGTGTGGCAATGCTCTGTGTGCATAGAGAGTGTGCTGCTATGTTATACTGAAATATATATTATAGTGTTTAATGTTAACCCCATATTTTGCACCTTAATATCTTTGTAACTGTTCACCAGATTTGCATGAAATTTGATATGCGCTGTCCCATCGGGTAAATCTCTTGATGTGCCAAGTTTTGTTTTGATCGGATGTGTGGATTTTGCACAGCGCATAGTTAAATAGTGTATTTTTCACTTTTTTTGCCCATTTTTCCTGCTTTTTCCTGATCACGCTGTGCACACACAATTTGAAATTTTAACCTGACATTTTCAGGGTAGAACGATTGTACCCCAAAGAACAAGCCAGCATTAGTCTGGTGAAAAAATATTAATCCGTTCCGAAGTTATTCCATTTTTAAATTTCGGGTTCTGAGCATACTTTTGGATAGCTGCACAGTTGTGAACAAGGATTTGACCTTATAAATGGGGATTTTGACTGCTCATGAATGGGAATCCCCATTCATATGAAGAATCCTTGTTTGTGAGATGCCATTTTGTTTTCAATTTTCTTCAAAACCAAAATGTAACTTTATTTATTTATTTAGCTTTTGTTTACCAGGTAAGCACACTAGACAGTCACGTGCCTATTTTCAGGTGCGACCCGGAAGAGTTACAGAGATACAAGCAATAACAGTACAGAGACTAGCATCAAGTTACACAAAGGTACATTGCCACAGGGATGTCTTCTGTAGAGATTGAAGTATGGGTTTTGTTCAGGGTGACACCCTCTACAAACCCATGGCTTTGGTTTGGTTTAGTTTAGTCCAAAAAATTTTAAGTTTGAAAATCCTTGTTTGTGGCTTGCTTCCAATCCTCATTCATGAGCTGCCAAAATCCCCGTTCATGAGATGATGACCAGATGGCCCTATCTCACGAACAGGAATTGGCTCATGAATGGGGATTTTGACACCTCATGAACAAGGATTCGGCTTGTGAATGGGAATTTTGACAGTCACGAACAAGGATTATAAAAAACATCCTTGTTCGTGAGGTGTCAAAATCCCCATTTATGTGGTGTCAAAATCCTTGTTCATGAGAAATCCTTGTTCGTGAGCTGTCAAACTCCTTGTTCATGAGATGATGACCTGATGGCCAAATCTCACGAACAAGAATTTCTCAAGAACGGGGATTTTGACACCTCATGAATGGGGATTCAGATTACAAACAGGGATTTTGACAGCTCACAAACAAGGATTATTAAAAAAAGATCCTTGTTTGTGAGCTGTCAAAACCCCCGTTCCTGAGCTGTCAAAATCCCCATTCATGAACTGTCAAAATCCCCGTTCATGAGCCAATCCCTGTTCATGAGCTGTCAAAATCCCAGTTCATGAGATGATGGCCAGATGGCTCTATCTCACAAACAGGGATCTGCTTGTGAACAGGGATTTTGACAGTTCATGAACAAGGATTTTAAAAACTTTGCCAGTTCACTGCTAAGAAATGGTTAGAACTTTTGGCTTGACATTTGCAGGGTGCAAAGGGGGAGCCCACAGATATGACTTATGCTGGTTTGGTGTAAAAATTTGCATCGGTTCCATAGTTATGCCACTCCAAACTTGAGAAATTTCCCATAGGATAAAATTGTGGCGAACACGGTGCCTTTCGGTGCCTATATCTCGAAAATGCTTCAAGATATGGATTTTTTGCTAAACGCAGCTTGTGTACTAAGCACTCATGCAGGTTATCAGTCCATGATTACAACTGCAGTGGAATGTTTTCAAAGGTTGCTATAGTTACTAAGATATTGCACCATTTGCAGCACAAGGCTTTCTTGGAATGTGTCTAGGTCTGTGCTGCATCTCTACAACTATAGGTAGGTGGAAGTGCAGGATCTAGAGTGGCCTGCGCTCTCACATATGGATACCATTATGCAAATGTTAGTGTTCCTACCCCTACCACCCCTCGCCCTCCACACATCAGGGATTGCTGGGTTATTTTCTATGAATTCTTGGGAGATCAGGCCCCCACACAATACTCTTGTGTAGCAGGAAGTGTGGCCTACTGTACTGTGCTGCATGGTGATATACTGTGGGAACACACGGTCTAAAGGACTCTGTGTTCCCACAACCCCCCATAATAGTCTTGTGTTGCAGGAAGTGTGGCCAGCTGTGCTGTGTGGTGATATGCTATGGGAATGCAGGGTCCAAAGGACCCTGCGTTCCCACACAACCCCACACAATACCCTTGTGTTGCAGGAACTGTGGCCTACTGTGCTGTGTGGCGGTATGCTGTTAGGGTTGAAGCGAAAAATGTAGGGAAATGAGCATTAGGGTTGAGACCCTAACTCCCCCACCTTACTACCCCATTCCACCCCACCCTCCACAGACCAACAGGGCATGGGGTGTGCCTTGGGGTCATCGGGCCTAACTCTCACCCCATTCTCCTATACTCTACCATGTCAGCTTTCTTGCATATGGCATGTTGATTGCTGAAATGTAAGTTCTGGCATGATACCATCTCTTTCATTCAGATGGACCTAAAAGTACTGTCATACTACAGCAACAAGTCAAAATATTGCATTGTAATGCAACTGGCATTATTAGCTATTGAGATTTCCAGATCCATGTCTTCTGTTGTGTTCATTTCCTCTTTAGTCATGGGAATGTATTCTGCCATAATAAAGTCATATGAGTGGAAAGTGTTGATGGGAGTAAGCATCAAGCTGTGTTCATTATCTGCTTGAGTGACTACCACTGTTTCATTTGTGACACATTTAAATATTTGACTGTTTGTTGGCGTTCTTCCCTAAATAACCCTCAATGAAAATTTGGGGCACCAGTACAGGATGCTAGCCAACAATCTGTATTCATGTAGTTATTTCTTAGGGTGGCCGAAATTTAACAAATTATTATGGTGCTGCTCTTTCAGCCAGTTGCCAGGATTTTAAGCAATCTGAGTGGTTGTTAGCCATGCATTAGAAGTGTGTAACATAAGGATACATCTAGAAACCCCATTTACAATATGTAGATTTATAGGTTTCATAGGTTTATGTAGAGTGCAAATGACTTATTCTGTCCATACTGCTCACCACTAAGTAACCACTGATACTGCAGAATGTTGTTTCCAATCAGGAATGTATCCATGTTAGCTTCAAAGGCCTGCATACTACTGTTGGTTACCACCTCAAGTGGCAGTTGGCAGTCTGTCCCAGATTGGCACCACCCTTACACTAAACCAGTGTTTCCTTTTAGTAGTCTTGTATCTTTCCCTTATTAACTGTAATGGATGTGCTCTGGTCTGATAAAGCTGATCTCATATCCTTAGTGCTAATTTTTCCCTTAAATTTGTGTCTGTAAGGGCCCTATAGACCATGCACATGTCTCCACGCAGTCTGCGGTACTCCGGCATGTACATCCCCAATTCAGTCAACCTATCCTGATAGTCCAGACCCTGTACCTCATCAGTCATCTGGGTAGCCCTTCTCTGTACCCTCTCCAGTGACATGGTCTCCTTTCTGTAACCCGGAGACCAGAACTGCGCACAGTACTCCATATGCGGTGGCACCAGTGAACCATACAATGGCAAAAAGACCTCCCTCCTCCTACTCCTGATGTGTCTATTAATGCAGCTCAATATATTACCTGCCTTTTTGTCCACCTGGCTGCAATGCTGATTGAATTTAAGGTCATTTGAGACCATAATTCCCAGGTCCCTTTCATCACTAACTTCTCTTAGTAGATGCCCATTCAGATTATAAGTAGCCCCTGTATTGTTTCTGCCAAAGTGCATGACTGTGCACTTATCCACATTGAAAGTTAACCTAAAGTCCTGTGCCCAGCCCTGCAACTTAATTAGGGTTTCCTGTAGTCTGGCAATATCCAGGTTGCTGCTAACCATGGTGCCAATTCTAGTATCATCAGCAAACTTTGCTTCCCATACACCCCTTCCAGCAGTCATTGAATGGATATACATGTTAAAGAGGCAAAGACCCGGAACAGACCCCTGCTCATCACCCTTGACCATCCTGAGCTACAGCCCCTGAATTTCACTCTCTGCTTTCTATCATGCAGCCAAGAACTAATCCAGCGTGTTATGTTTCCCTGGATGCCATGATCTGTCAGGGCATCCACTAGTTCTCCATGTGGCACCTTATCGAAGGCCTTGGAGAAGTCCAGAAAAATAACATCCACTGGACTACCCTCATCCAAGGCCTTACTAACATTCTTATAAAATCCCAAGAGATTTGTTTGACATGATCTACCATATTTAAATCCATGCTGCACATCATCAATATCCCCTCTCTGTTGCATATCCAGTTCTATATGGTCCTTAATAACCCCTTCTAATACTTTTCCAAGTATTGAAGTCAGGCTTATTGGTTGATAGTTACCAACTTCCTGCCTGGAACCCTTCTTGAAAATGGGGATTACATTCGCCTCTCTCCATGCATCTACCACCTCTCCCTGATCCAAAGATGCCTGGAATAGGTAGGTCAGAGGTTCAGCCACTACTTCAGCCAATTCAACAACTACCTTAGGATGGATTCCATCTGGTCCCAGGGATTTACCAGGATTTAAGCTGAGCAATCTATTTTTTATGTTTTCCATTTTTAATCTGGGCATGCGATAATTATTTTCATGATGTTGTTTGGTGCCACTAGCCTTGGTATTATATACTGACGAAAAATAACTATTACACCTTTCAGCCATTAGTGCATTATCCTGTAATAAATTACCATCTGTGTCTTTCAGTGGGCCCCCCTTTTATGCAACTGATATAGTCATAGAAGGCTTTATAGTTATCCTTGATCTTATTGGCCAGTCTTAGATTGTAATCCCTTTTGACTTTTAAGATATTTTTTTTGGTCTTCTTAAGTAAATATGTATATATGCCCCTGTCTTTCTCATGGCCACTTTTCTTGGCCTTGGCATAAGCTCTATTTTTTTTATTTATCAATTTTTTAATTCTACCAGTCATCCAGACAGGAATCTTCCCATCTATTATATTTCAGTTTGACAGGAATATGCTTATCAACTATCTGATGTATCTTCCCCGCCGGCACCTTCCACATTAAAGAAACAGATTTGTGATGAAAATCGGCCCTCTAACTTCATTTGCTAAACATCTCCCTTATCTTATTATAGTCTGTTCTGCAGTAGTCCCTAACTAGTGTTTCACCTGAAACTCTGGCAGTTTGATCCCTTATGGTGAATTCTACCCTGGCATGATCACTGGAGCCTAGTGGGGTAGTAATCCTGCATTGCCATATATTATCCCCCATATTACTCAGTACAAGGTCTAGTAGATTAGACTGCCTGGTTGTTCCCTGTACGAATTGTTTCAAACCGATAAGGCTAAAAGCATCCAAGTATCTTTTCTCCATCACAGACTTTGCCGTATGGTTTTCCCAATTTATTCTGGGCATGTTGAAATCTCCCAGTATTATTAGGTTATCAGGAATATCCATCTTTTCTATATTCTTGACTAACTGGATATCAATAACCCGGGGGGGGGGTACTGGGAGGTCTATATATCACTCCAATGGTGATTTTGGCACTACCTTCTGGGGTAACTTTAATCCATATTTGCTCGATTTCCTTCAGTGTTTTTACTTCTATTTCCTCAGATGTTATATTATCAGCTACATAGATAGCCATACCTCCTCCCCTTCTACCAGATCTATCTGCACTATACAATTGATAACCTGTTATCTGCCTTTCCCATTGATCTTCCTTGTCCCACCACATTTCCGTGATGGCACATATCTGCACTTTTTCCTCTTTTAGTGTGTATACCAGTTCATCACATTTCTGCACTACACTTCTTGCATTTATATTCAAACATTTCCAGGTGGATTCTTTCTGTTTCCATTCATTGTGTTCATATTCCTTTGCAGGTTTACATTACCACCCATCTACCCCCCATGTCTTAGTTTAAATGTATCTGTACTGCTTATAAAACATCCTGGGCTAAAATTTGGGTCCCCTGCTTGTTGATGTATAGTCCATCATTGCTAAACAGTCTGGAGTTATAAAAATTATTCAAATGTTCTATTAGTGTCAGTCCTTCCCCGAGGCACCACCTTCTCTACCACCCATTTAATTGCTTGATTCGCCTCATTCTTACCATTCTAGCTCTTGGGACTGGGAGAACCTCATTTTATAAGCACAATAAGCCACTCTGGGAATGTGTGTTAGACTTGTCTAATGCATGGCTAGGGGACTGGATGCACTCACCTTGCGGCCTCGTGCCTCAGTATGCCCCCCCCCAGCTGTGTGTTACAACTGTCTAATGCTTACTTATCAAATGGAGAAAGGATTTTAAACAAGCTGATTGGAACTGTGGAACACACATGCTGTTTTATGGTGCTGGTCTTTCAGCCAGCTCTAGGAGTTCTTGTAACCAGTGACAGATAACCATGTATTGAGCAACCTAGGATAGTATTTATGAAATGGACAAAGTATTTCAAGCATTCTGATTGGTTGTTAACTGCATGTTAGAAATGTCTAATTCACAGCTAAAACTAGAAACCTCATCTAGAATTCACAGACTCATTTTATAAGCACAATGAGCCACTCTGGAGATGTGCATTAGACAGTTCTGACACACGGATAGTGGAACTTAATGCACTTGGTGTGCAGCCCCATGCCTTACTACAGCCTCTAGCCATACGTTAGAACTGTCTAATGCACACCCCGTCATGTCTTATTGTTTACTTATCAAATGGAGACATGATTTCAAGCAATTTGTTTGGTTGTTACCTGTGCATTAGAAGTGTCTAATGCATGAGTTAAACTAGATATCCAGTTTAGAATATGCACTACCATTTTATAAGACCAATAAGGCACTTTGGGGATGTGTGTGATAGTGTTCTAATGCATAGGTAGGGGACTGGACACACTTGGCCTGTGGCCTTGTGCCTCACTATGCCCCCAGTCATGTGTTACAACTGTGGAACACATGTGCTGTCTTATGCTGCTACTCTTTCAGCCAGCTGTAGGACTACTTGTAACCAGTGACAGATAACCATGTATTCAGCAGCATTGGACAATATTTATGAAATGTAGAAAGGATTTCAGGCAATCTGATTGGTTGTTAGCTGTGCATTGGAAGTGTCTATTGCATGGCTAAAACTGGAAATTTCATCTAACATTCATAGACCCATTTTATAAGCACAATGAGCCACTCCGGGTATGTGCGTTAGACACTTCTGACACACGGATAGGGGGAACTGAACGCACTTGATGTGCAGCCTCGTGCCTCAGTACATCTTCCAGCCATGCATTAGAACTGTCTAGTGCACACCCCATTGTGTCTTATTACTTACTTATACAATGGACTAAGGATTACAAGCAATCTGATTGGTTGTTAGCCGCTTGTTTTAAGTGTCTAAAGCATGGCTAAAACTATAAACCTCATCTAGAATACAGAGACCTTTAGTGCAGCTACATTGAAGCTCCCACCACTCACCCTCTCCACAGTTTTTATGTTGCTTGCATGCATGTGCAAGAAACATAGTGCCATCATCCGAGTTTTCGGAGGTGTGTCAGCCCGTCTTCCAATGCAGTCAGTGTGTTTGCAGGCATGGCCCCAGTTCCCCAATGAATGCTGCAGCTGTCTATGACAGCTCCAAAATGCAGTGGCATACAGTTGAAAGGGAGAGCTCCGCTTCAGTGAGCAGAGCTCTCCGCCCACCACGCACACACACGTGCAAACACACATATTGCATGCTGATGCGCTCCCCCCCATGCACACACTGTATGGCCGATGGTGGTGCCCAATCCCCTGTCGGCTCCACACCCCCCCAACAGCTGTCTAGGTGCCATCCTGGGATCCCACCCCAGAGAGGCAAAAACTGTTATAGCTGATGGGGGTGCCCAATCCCCCATCAGTTCCAAGGCTGCACACCCCCCCAAAAGCTTTCCTGGTGCCACGCTGGGAGCCCACCCCAGCGTGGCAAATCTTGTTTTGGATGATGGGGGTGCCCAATCTCCTGTCGGCTCCACATCCCCCCAAACAGCTTTTTCTGCTGCCACGCTGGGAGCCCACCCCAGAGTGGCAAACGTCCCATGTTGTCTTCTTAAAAAAAAAAAAAAAAACCTGTGAATAAAAAAATGGTCCCTTGTAGTCTCCCTGCCCCTCCACAACCCACACCCACCCTCCGCACCCTGCCTCCCACACACCTCCCTCACCCCATACTACCTCCGGGCTTGGCACAACGATCATCGGTGGACCGGGAACACGTCTGCACTCTTCAAAGCCGACCGGGAACTGAGGAAATGCCGGTAAGCTGTATAATGGGATAGATAGGGTTTTTTCAACTTTGTTGCATATCTCAGGCATTTTTGGGAATTTTGGCCCCAAATTTTCAACATGAGGTTTTTGGGACCCCTCCTCATGAATTCTTGCACTCTCATGGTGTTAATCGAGCCCGAAGGGTGATTTCGTGGTCACTGCGCGAAATCACCTTTTGGGACTGATTAACGAAATGACACTGCCAGTGTTCATAAGGTGGGCTGTCAAAAAGCCTATGTTGAAAATTTGGTGAAAAAATTCCTAAAAATGACTGTTTTATGAGTGTGCGTTGCGCAGTTCCTACGCACGCTCGTAAGTTCACAAATTTTCAATATTTTCACTCCAGATTTTCAACATTACCATTTTACCACACCTCCTTATGAGCAGTACAGATGTTATTTTTCACATCCTGCCCAAAATGTGTTTCCACCCATGTAGCGCACAATGGCACAGTCGGTGTGTGAACTCAATGTATGGGACACATTAAGAAAATCACAGTGACACTGTTCGTGAGCAGAGGTCTTAAAATGGCTATGTTGAAAATTTGGTGAAAAAATTCCTAAAAATGACTGTTTTACTAGCGTATGTTGCGCAGTTCCTACACACGCTCGTAAGTTCGCGAATTTTCAATATTTGCACTCCAATGACTTCCAAATACCTAAACAGCACATAGAAGCAAGCAACATTCGGCATTGATAAATGCTTGTTACTCTCCCTTTTTCCTATCCCACCCCTTCTTAAAGCTTCCCACTGTCGCTAAAGTACTTGTCTGAAACGTTTATCAATGTTTAGTACCTCTATAAAAATAATGAGTCAGACCACCTTTTTATACAAAGAAAAATAGTGTTTTTTTACTGGTTTAAAAAGAGAAAACATAACAATATATAATAAAAAAAAATGTATCATTATGAAATAATATTTTTTAAATAAGTAAAGAAAAAAGTGTTTATTCACACATTAAATAATATTTTTTTTAAATATAATATTAATTTTTGTTACATTTTTTAAAGTATAAAAACAAGTGCTTTAGTCACACTGGTTTAAAAAAATTACAAAGAAAAACAAAACAAAGGTATTTACAGTAACACCTCCCCCTTAACTGATGTATAAAAGAGACTTGTGTGTGTGTGTGTGTGTGTGTGTGTGTGTGTGTGGGGGGGGCCTTGGTGGACTAATGCCAAGGTGTTTGCCCTGGTGTTGTGATGAGGGCACCTTAGAGGACAGAGGAAGTGGAAGCTGCCCACAAGAGGTAGGGGATCTGGTTGTGTTGCCCCCTCCTATTCACTGGGGGCAACATCTAGAGGTTCCTGCTGTTGAGGAGGTAGGGCCTGGTACTGCTGTAGCTGGTGCAGATCATGGCATACTAGAATTTATATTCCTTCGGAGGCTTCCAACAGTCCCTTCACAAGCTGCTGGAGGAGACTGTGGGTGGTCTCCTGGACAGAAACTTGGGTCTCCTGTTGCTGACGCAGTTTACACACTGCATCAGCGTGACCTCGGTTGCTGTCCTGGAGCCCATGGACAGCCACCAGTGATGCATGCCCCACACCCTCCTGTTGTGCAGGAGATCATGGATGTTATCTTGTTTTTCCAGGAGGACATCCATGTTCCCCAGCAGCATCTGGGCATGTTGGGCTGCAACCCGGTTGCTGTCCACCACAGTCTGCAGCAGCTGGGAGAAGGTCTCCTGTGTGGTCTGGCAGTATTCTAGCTGTTCTGAAACAGAAATAAAAGAGATTTACAGTATAAGAATTTACTTGAAAAAATATTTAGTTTTTTGCTACCTTTTGCCTTGTCTTTGTTTATTTTCTTATTGTCATAATGAGGTACATCAGGTGAGGTAGGTGAAGATGAGAACCTTGTATGGTGATGAAGTTTCATGCAAATCAATAAGTTTTTTATAGTTTACAAAAACATTTGTAGAGGCAGTTCAATGAGGTTGTTGTGACAAGTAGATAGGTTTGGTACACCTGTGAAGGTACGTTAGTTAGATTATTGAAATTACTCATTGTCTGTCTTATGGCGACAAAGGTAGTTTAACTAGATAATTACAACTACTCATTGGTGTAGGGGAACAAGTCTCAAGAGCTGTAGTTGGTAGGAGATAATAACATATATGAAAATAAATAAAATATCTTGACAGCCTTGAGTTTGATGTCTACCAAACTGCCATCTCATGTAGTTGGTAACAGTCAGTGATTGTGTCACTCAGAATAAATGTCAAAGAACTAGTGCTTGAACTAGTGCAGTTACTGCTCTTGTGTGACAAGTACAGTGGGACCTGTTGGTATAGTCACATTCTGAAAAAAATTCACATAGTTCTTTAATGTCTCAGGGCTATCTTAATACAGGAAGACAATAAGAATAACACCATAGCTGTGAAAGCATAAAACAATGACAATATCTAAGCTTTTTTACAAAAAAAAGCGACTTTAAAGTCAGGTAGAGATGATAATTTATGTTACCTGTAGGAAAAGATGACTGTTTCTTCTTACTAGTGTAATTTTATTCATGTGTATCAAAAATGAGAATAAATTTTAGAGGCACAATAACACACTCTGGGAATGTGTATTGCAGACTTGTGATGCATGGCACTGTCTGAAGGCACTTGATGTATGGTGTTGTACCTTTGTACAACACCAACTTAGTGTTAAAAGTGTATATGGTGTAACTTTAAAAACAATACACAGAAGAACATAGCTAAACAGTTTATTATAAAGGATTATTTTGTAATAGGAAAAGGCATATGATATTCAAGCAATTAGGCATGACAGGGGGTGCATAATGCTGAGATAATGACCCAGCTTGGGTGGGTTGAAGCACAAGGTGCAACTGAGTGCTTCCACCACCCAAGAAGGGTCGTTAGCACACCGTAATGTTCTCCATGGAGTTCCTTTTTATGTTGTCTTACATGCACATTGCAGACAACATATTGTGGTTGCTTCAGTGGAGAAGTGGGTTTTGGAGGTGCGGTACTGCTGCAGCCAATGGCACCACTGCTTTTTGTGGCTGGGCTTTGTGGCGTCAATGGCATAGCACACTGTCTATGACAGCAGTTGAGAAACGTGCCACCACCTTGAAAGAAATTAGCCGCTGCAATCAGGGAACACCACGAAGTGGTCCCTGATTGCAGCAGCCAATTACTGCTTGCCTCGTCTGGTGTTCCCATCAAGCAACATGGCAGTGGCTTTCCCGTCAGTTTCTCATAGTCCCCACTGAAGCTGAGGGACAGCAGCTGCCTTTCACAGTCCCTATGAAAGCTGACGGGGGTGCCCAATCCCCCTGTTGGCATGCCCCCTCCTAATTCAATTTGCTGATTGGGGTACCCAATCCCCGTCGGCATAATGTGCCCCCCCATTTCTTGTGTGCCGAGGAGGTGCCCAATCCCCCTTGGCTCACGCGGCCCCCCCACAACTCTGTATGTTCCACTGGGGGTGCCCAATCCCTGTCGGCCACAGAACCCACTCCCACCAAACACACAGGTGGCACACTAGGAACCCACCCCAGCATGCAAAAGTACCTGTACAAATAGAAAACCTTCCCGCGTTGTTCTTTCTTTTCCAGTTTAACCTGTGAATCAAAAAATGGTCCCTCGTTGAATTCGGTGCTCCCTCCCCCAACCTGCAGCCACCCTCCTGCGCACCACCTCCTCCCCCCCCTCACCACATACTTACCTCCGGCCTGTACGGCAGTCTTTTGAAGGGCGGGAACACGCCTGCACTCTTCAAAGCTGACTGTGAACTCAAGAAATGCTGGTAAGCTGTATAATGGCATAAATAATTTTTTTTCAACTTATGTGGCTATCTCAGCCATTTTTTTGACTTTTGCCACCATATTTTCAACATGAGATTTTTGGGACCCCTCCTCATGAATTCAGTCACTGTCATGGCATTATTCTGTCCCAAAAGGTGATTTTGCGGTCACTGCACGAATCACCTTTTGGGATGAGTAACAAAATGACAGTATCGCTGTTCATGAGGGGGCCTCCTAAAAAGCCTATGTTGCAAATTTGGTGAAATAATTCAAAAAAATGACTGTGTTACGAACGTGCATTGAGCAGTTTCCAAGTGCACTCGTAACTTCGCTAATTTGTAATATTTTCACTCCAGATCTTCAACACTAGCATTTTTTCACGCCTCCTTATGAACAGTGCAGCTGTCATTTTTCACCTCAAGGCTGAAATGTGTTTTTGCACTACCGGCGTAGAATAGCACGGTCGCTGTGGGAAATCAGTGTTTGCGACAGATTATGAAAATCACAGCAACACTGTTCATGAGCAGAGGTCCTAAAATGCCTATGTTGAAAATTTGGTGACAAAAGTCCAAAAAATGACTGTTACAAGCGTGCATTGTGCAATTTCCATGCGCACTTGTAACTTCGACAATTTGTAATATTTTCACTCAACACTGTCAATTTTGCACACATCCTTATGAACAGTACAGCTGCCATTTTTCAGATCCTGTCCAAAGTGTGTTTTTGCACAAGTGGCGTACTATGGTGCAGTCGCTGTGGAAAATCAACGATCAGGACAGACGAAGAAAATCATAGTGACAGTGTTCATGAGCAGAGGTCCCAAAATGCCTATGTTGAAAATTTGGTGAACTAATTCCACTAAATAACTGTGTTATGAGTGTACATTGCGCAGTTTCTTCGTATGGTCTTAAATTCGAGCATTTGTAATATTTTCACTCAAGATTTTCAACACTGCCATCTCTTCACACCTATCTATGAATGGTACAGCTGTCATTTTTCACAACCTGTCAAATGGTGTTTTCCCACATCTGGTGCGGAATGGCACGGGCGCTGTGAGAAATCATTGTTCGGGACAGATTAACAAAATCACAGTGCCACTATTCATGAGCAGAGGTCCCAAACACTTTCAAGAGGTGGGGGTTATAAAAATGCCATGTTGCAAATTTGTAGTGCAAATGCCAACAAACAGCCAGGGCATTAAGATTTCTAACCATAACATCCCACCCTGTACAGACTGACAGGTGTCAGGGATGTGTCTTTGCATTGCTGCCTGTCATGCTCACACCATACCATCCCCCCCCCACCCTCAAGCCACTGACAGGCATTGAGGTGTGCCTTGGACTCTTCTGCCCCACAGTTCACCCCATTCTCCTGTGCTGCACCCATTTCAGCATATGTCCTTATGAATTGGGGTGACTGTAAAAGCTGAACACCCCAAGGCACACCTCAGCACTTGTTGGTGTCTGCGGGATAGGGTGAGGTAAAATGCCATGAGCCTTATGGCAAAATGGGGTGAGCATAAGGCCCAAGAACCCCAAGGCACAACGTGATATTTGTCGCACTGCAGGGTAGAGTGAGCTGAAATGCCATGAACATTATGGCTGATACCCAAAGGCACACCTCAGTGCCTGTCAGTCTCTGTAAGGTGATGTGGGGTTTGACGTCACTTTCATACTTCACTGCCGTTCCTATTATGCATCTGTTCAACTCCTGCACTACTGATGCCAATGTCAACAAGACAACATTCGGCATTGACAAATGCTTTTTGTAATTATGAAATGGGTTCTTCTTAAACATATTACTTTCAGCTGGGTCGTTGTACTGGGATGATGACCCTGGTGAAAGTAGCTCTAGGTCAATCAGAAATCAGCATTCTTTACATCCATTTCATAATAAAGCATAGTACTATGTTGCCATGCAAGCTACATTCTGCAGCTACTGCTGATGTGGAAGGGAGGGTGCAGAAGTTATATAGCTTAGGGAAAGACCACAAAGTCCATTGCATGCAGATAGAAGTACTAGCATTATGGCATACTACATCAAATATACAAATGCATTAACATACTAATGAAGTGTTTTATTTTGCTTGATTCTTATGTCTTTACTGTTTTTGTTTCTTTAGGCTGTTCATTGCACTCAAAGTATGTCATAGTATTGCAAACAAATGGAAAAGAATTGGTATGCAAGCAATAATACCTGACAGGGTGGGTGGTATTAGACAATACCGGACTGCTCAGGAGCGTAATGAGGCCTGGCGCTGAAGGCGGAGGGCCTTATAGCCTCTGGAAGGTCTGGCATTGCCCATACCGCCCACCCTGGAGGGTATTGTTGCGCTTAGAAAATGGGCTAACTGTGTCATTTTTTATAGGATTACAAAGAAAAATGTGAAGTAATTCTATAAAATGACTATAGTTCCATTTTGTACTGTTTTCAGGTAAAGTAGTCCCTATGGTAGTGTGCTGTTTCATTCCCACACCAGTCCGATTAGTATTATGTTCCTTTCTTGTTTAGTTTAAATTCCTGCCAGTGTTTTTTTTTTTATTTCCTTGTCAGCAGAAGTGAGAGGAATGCAAGACTCAGAAAAGACAGTTGTAAAGCTCTATTTCTCTTGTATATGGAGCGACTGATTGCCGATTGCGGTAAATTGCATACAGCAATAATACTAAGTTGCCAGGAAGAGGCATGCGCTTCACATTTAAAAAAAAAAAATGATGAGAAGTGGTTTGTGAAGCCGATTGATTGGATGACATTGCTTTTCTTCCAAGTGTTCATTGCCGACTGTCTAAATTATTTAAACAAGTAGAGGAGATTGAGCTCTACTTCTCTTGTATATAGGGCGCCCGATCTCCAATTGCGGTAAATTGCATACAGCAAGTAGAGGAGTTTGAGGGAAGCACTTCTCTCTGTGGGGGTGGGGTTAGGCTGACCTGCCTCTCTTGGCTGCCCGCTACAAATGATTTCAGTTTTGTTTTCAGGGATGAGCAAACGGGTGGGTGAAGGATGAAAGAGGGAAAGTGCAGTCAGTTGCCAAAGCTGGGTTATCTATATTAAATAAGCATAAAACAACAACAAAAATAATGGCAGATGAAGATATGTGGGATAATGACAGTTGTTTTGTTTTTGGGGGTGAGCAGGTGGGTGGAGAATGAATGAAGGAGAGCACAGTCAGCAGCCAGAGTCGGGTTATCTATATTTAATTAAGAAAGAAAAAAAAGACAACAAAAACATAAATGCTCAGCTGAAGTTGTGTGTGTGAGACCATTCATAGTGAAGTACAGGCATTGGGGGCCAGTATCTCTCGCTAAGCAGGAGAGAAAAAACAGCGGCAATTTCAAATTAGTTTTGATGTTTTCAGCCAATAAGGAAGCAGACTGGGCAGAGGGATACCCGAGTAGGTGAGGGAACACTGGGGCTGGGACTTTTTATTTCCTGGGCATCTATTGAAAGTTAATGTACCCCCGGCAAGGGTACTAACCAATCAGATGCCAGGAAATAAAAAGCCCATTTTCTAAATCAAAATGAGTACATTGCTTGTATGCAACTTCCAAATTTGTTGAGACTTTGTAAAGTGTTTGCATTAAATTTATCTGATGCTGTTTGACAAAACAAAATTGTATTGGTAACACTGTAAATATATTTATAATCACTTCTGAAGTTTACATTTCTTTTTTTGGTGTGTTGATTCAAATCTCACATAGGTTTCAATTGTGGGAGTTTGTATGCTTCCACTGAAGTAATGTGCACCCTGTCTGACCTCTCCCTCCTGTATAGTGAGTGCTAGATTCTGAGGTCATAGTAAGACACAAACTGAACAAGTAACTATTACTGTTGCACCTGTCTGACAAGAATCAGACACAGATTTTCAAGCATGGGACTTTGCATGGTACCAGTTAGTTAATTAAGTCCCAACTCCCCCCACACCTCCAAAGTACTTGGTGGTTGATTTTAAATTAAGAGCCACAGGCCAACTGTACTATTATGCATTACCGTTACGTGTGTTTAAATCATGGTAGTTTTTGTGTTTCTAGTCAGGGAATGCACAGCTCATCCCAGCACCCCTTACCACCCATCCTTATAGCAGCTGCTGGATGTCGAGGTCACAGTCACAGCCTAGGTGAACCATTACCCATTGCTGTTACATGTTTGTGACAGCAGCCAGACATTGTTTTGAACTGTGGGACCTTGCACGGTGCCAATTAGTGAATGGTTCCCCCTGCCACTATGTATTTGGCACTGGATCCTGAGGTGTAAGGTACAACTGAATGTAATCCCTTCCCATTTCTGGTACAGATCTGTGACAGCAGTGATATACAGAGTTTAAATGTATGACCTTGTACTGCCACAATTACTTGATTCCTCCACCTCTCCCATGGCACTAGTTATTTACATCATTAATGCTTACGGAAATGAGACATTTTGTCAGAACATGGGTCATTGCTGACACCTGCTGCTAACTAAGTGATGTCTGCCTACATTTTTTGGTTAAGGTACTTAGGATACTATAGTAACATTTGTCTGTTATGTTATGCAAAGGTCAAAGTGTATTTTCCTTACCTAGGTGAACAGCTAGAAGCTTTTCCCACACAGGATGTTGTCTGTTGGGAAAAAAAAAGACAAACTTTATGAATTTATGATTGGTAAATGTTGACAAGTAGCAGTGAGTGATTTGTATTATTGTTCTTTAAACTCATGGTTAGCTGCCACTGTATGTACATTAGATATACATGGCTAAAGTTGCATATCTCATGACCCTCTCCACGTACTGCTTTGTATAAGGTTCATGAAACACAGCAGTAGAAACAGTGGCCCAGATATTCAAAAGACTTGCGCCATGCGCAATAGGGTTGCACCAGCGCAAGTCTGAAAATGCACCATTCTGTGATATTCAGAGGGAGGCAGTTGTGCTCCCCAAATCATGCTGTGCAACAACACAATGATAATGAATGTATGCGCAACTGAAGGGGGAGGAACCATGCATAAATGGTGCAGTGCAATATTCAACAACATGTGCCATGCACAATAGGGGAGCCAGTGGAAGTTGCGCCATAGCGGAAATGAGCCAAAATAAAAAGGAGCAAGGGAGAGGCGCAAGAACGCTACAGGGAAGCCTCAAGTTGCGGAACTAGAGCCAGCCACACAGGCAACACACATACACACAGGGTAGGACAGTGAAAGGGCACCTGGAACCCACAGACTCAGGGGAAGGTGTGGGGAGCCACAGTGCAGAAGGGGGAAGTACTTGCCACACAGCAGTGATGCCAGCACAGTCAGGTGTTCCCGGTGCAGGGGAAGCAGCCAGAACAGCAGGGGGAACACAGAAACAGCTGCCAGGGGGGTGAACACAAGCCAGGGACATGGCCAGTGCCACCATCCAGATGGAGGCAGTAATGAGGGGGTTAAGAAGGTGGGCAGCAGGGGGACATGGCCGTGGAAGTGCCTGTCGGCGGTATTCCCCCAACAGGCAGTACCGAGCCCGCACCAGCTTCGAGCTGTATAGTGATACAAAGATCATGGGCCGCTACCGCCTGAATTGGGCAATTCTGAGGTGGCTCTGTGAGCTGTGCAGTGATGTGATGCAGGCACCCACTCAACGGAGCCATGGTCTGTCAGTGGAGACGAAAGTGACAACTTGCATGTGCTTGCTCACCACGGGTACCTTCCAGAGACCAACTGGGAACACCACAGGCATAACTCAGTTGGCCGTGTCACGCCACCTCACCCAATTTCTCAGTGCACTGCTGCCACATGCTGCGGAGTAAGTCCATTTCCCCAGCACACCGGTGGAGCACACAGCAAACATACAGGAGTTCCACAGGGTAGCACGTATGCCTGGCGTGCTAGGGGCAATAGACTGCACCCATGTGGCCATTTGCATACCACCTGGCCCTGAGGGGGCTGCATATATAAATCAGAAGGGCTATGCTAGCATCAACTGCCAGGTGGTGTGCGATGCCAGGGGGTGAATAATCAATGTCTGTGCCATGCACCCTGGGGGATCACATGATGCCTTCATCTGGCACCAGTCGGCACTGTGCCACCGATTCAAGAGTGGGGATATCCCCACTGGCCACCTAGTGGGTGAGTATGCAAACCACATGGACAATCATAGGGCCTGGGAAGGTATGGTCAGAGGTGACATGGGTAGTGGCCTACATGGCCCGGGGCAGGGTGATGCTGATCACCAAACTAACCTCCACTCTCTACACACAGGTGACAGTGGATACACACTCCGTCCCTGGCTGCTCACACCATACCGGTGGCCCGCAACCCCATCGCAGCAATGCTACAATGAGGCACACGCCACCACACATAATGTCATCGAGCAGGTGTTCGGGATACTGAAGGCACATTTCCATTGCCTGGACACCTCTGGCAGTGCCCTACAGTACAGTCCCTCAAAGGTCTGTGGGCTATTCCTGGCCTGTTGCATCCTGCACAACATGGCCAACGAATGTGGGATAGCCATACAGGTCGAAGAGGGGAACAGCGATGGGGACGATGAGGACACCGGTGACAATGGTAATGGGCAGCCCCCCATTGGGTGACGGGACCCCCGACTGCTCCGGCTGGCACAGCTGTACTGGGACACGATCATGGAGGAGCACTTCAGCCAACCCAGGTAAGTCATGGGGCCATGTGCAACCACCGGTGGCAAAGGCACAACCCACAAACATGCTTGTACACACACCAGGGGTGCATGCCATCAAGGGAAGTGGCCGGGCATGGAACCACACACACCACCAGGGATGGGTGAGGTCTAACATGGCATGCAGACAGACACACACACACACACACACACACACACACACACAGAAAACGCACCAGACATGCACAAAGGGTAGGAGGCACACCGACCCAGAACGACACCCCTAGCTACACACATGTCCACAGACTACCACGCCCACTGCCTGTCATTGTGCGTGTGTCAGATGCTGGGCACCATTGCACATTGGTGTACAGCACAATGCAGGCATCATCATGCACACGCAACTGTGGACAGCAGCCGGGAGGGTGTGCAGATGAACTGTGTGTCTGCATGCAGGGCCGGGTACCCACCCGTGCATTGCCCGCTGAATGACACAATGCACACAGGGCAGCATCAGACAGTAGCCACGTTGGGAGATGCACCACAGTGCCCCAGCTGCCATGGATGTGTGGCCGGCCCTGCCGAGATCTGCCAGCACTGATGGGCTAACCACTGGCCTCATGGGGTGGCACCGATGGTCCCCCAGGGGTTTCACTGTGTGAGCGCGACCGTGCTTGCACAGGGGTCTGCAGCACACCGAACATGCCTGCACCAGGTATGCTCGGGATGCCCACAGCTGAACCCGGTGTCTACAAGGATGGTGTCGCACGACGCCGGGAACGGGGGGTGGACAGTGCTCTGCATGGTGTCTGCGACGCGTGGGCAAATAACTGTGTGCCCATTGTGGCCATGACAGCAGTGAATGTCTGTGTCTGCCTGTCAATGGCAGCGGTCACATCTTCCTGGAACTGGTCCATATCTGCCAGGAGCAGAGCGGTGTCTCTGCTGCGACGCTCCTCTGCCCACTTCAGAGCCACACTCAGTGCATCCACCGCCATCGCAAGCCACATCTGCTGATTGACTGATGCTTGCAGTATGCAGGTGTGCTCATCCAAGAGGTCATCTGCCTGATCGGCATCCTGTCCCTCAGGGTGTGCATGGTCCTGATGCTCAGCACCCCTGGAGGGTGGGCGCAGCACACCAGAACCAGGTCTGGGCATGTCCACATGCGGTGCACTGATGCTGCCTCCTGACACTGTACCCGCAAGCCCATTGGCTGACTGCTGATGCTGCCCTTCTGGCTGCCGCTCCCCAGGGCTCACTGGTGCCGCTGCAGTGGCTGCAACAGTCCCACTGTCCTGTACACACACCAGTGCTGCCCCACTGGTGCTGACAGGCACAGGCTGGGACTGTGATGACACGCAGGCCTCCACGGTGGCACCACTCACAGCCATGGCTGCGATGTTACCTGCTGTGTGGCCATCCTGTGGCACACACGTGTCACTGCCCATGACGTTGGTGACATCATCCTCGGTGACGGATCCAGCACCAGCCCGAGTCACAGCATGCTGGCATCCGTGGATGCTGACATGCTGGGACATGAGCAGGGCCTCCTCCGCACCTGTTCCAACAACATCAGTCTGGACATCCAGGCAGGCCCACTGTCGCACTGAGCCACGTATTCCTGTGGAGGTGGATGGGCCCTCCTCCATCTCCATCTGACTGGCCTCAGTGGAGAGGCCCACCACCGCTGACCCATGCAGATGCTCAGGAGCTGTAAGGGAAAACAAAGTCGCGTTACTGCATGTGACCTACCCTGTCCCCCCCAATAGACAGACCATGACCTAGCATGCAGTGACAGGCTACCACCCATCTGGAATCCACCACCCGGAACACCCTCAATGGCACAACGCTACATGCTGCCAGCAACCCTCTCCTCTGGTGGGGTCAGGCGTAGCACCTCTGGCTGTTCCCCACCTGTCGCAGATCGTGCTGCCCTGATGGCAGTCACCTTCTCCTTAATCCCCCTCCTGTCTGTGCCCATCTTCTTCTTGCACTCCTGCACGGAGCGCTGGTGGCTGTCATGCAGGTTCACAACACATGCCACTTCCTCCCATGCAGCAGCATGGGCCTGTGGTGTTCCCTGGCGTCTGCCGAGAAGTGACTCCTGGTCCAGGTAGGCCTCAAACAGGGCATCCATCTCGGCCTTGGTGAAATTTGGCCTCCTCCTCCTCCTCCTCCCACAGCTCTGTTCCTCTTCTCCCACAACTCGCTCGGTCATGATTCAGCCTGTGAGAATGACAGTTGTTACTTGTGACTGTGCAATCCTATGCGTGTCCCAAAATCCACAGTCCACACTCCCAAACAGCATGCAACTCACCAATAGACTGCAGTAACCGGCTATAGCCAGTGCAGCCCAATGTCGCACTTTTATAACACAACCCATGCAAATGGGGTGAGGCGCAACTTTAAGTGGATGCAAATTGCAGTGCTGCAGCATTGAATGGCTGATTAGCTGATTTGCATATGACTGCTGAATATCGCGCTTTTGCGCTTTGCGCAACTGTGTTGAACGTGCTGAGCCAAGGGTGCAGTTCTGTGACATGCGCAGTACACGCCTAACTGTGCATGCCGGGGTTGATGACACAGGTGCCTGCTGCGCTGCTGACGTGCTGTGCACGGGAGGTAATGCAGGGCACGGCCACCATTGTGCCAATGGCGCTACAGCGATGTTCACCTATATGGCATTCTGGCACTGGGGCATCATAGGTGCACTGGGGCAACAGCGCGGTAGGCCGCTACTGGAGGTAGCACACAGGCACCCAATCACGCTACATGCATTGGGTTCCAATCGCACTATGGCTGTCCGTGTGCCAGAGACCCTTGACCCTGTGCCCGACCTTTGCCCCCTAGGCCCCAAGCGTCAGGCATGGGTGCACCACTATCGCGCTGTTTGGTGACAGCATGATAGGGAATGGCAGTGCTGTACCGCGCAGCATCTGCACGTGGCGGAACCGCGCTGCAGAACGCCATTTTGACCCTACCGTGCAAGACAGATGGCATGGAGGAGAGCTGCCCAGTGGAGCCAGATTGAAATGGCAAACCTGGTTGCCATTGTGGAGCCACTTGTTGGCCCACTGTTTGGTGAGGCACCCCTGGACAAGTCCAGGAGTCAGGTGTGGCAGGAGGTGGCCTACGCCCTGGAGGAGGCCACAGGAATGGGGCAGGTGGCAGAGCAGTGCCACCACAGATATGGGGACCTGAGGCGGAGGGACCCGGACCAGCTTCCCCGCCTGTGGGCACGTGCCAGGAGGGGCATGGTGCCACGGCCAGGTAGGTGTAACGTCCATACACTTTTATCTTCCATATGGGTATCACGGTTGCATGTATCCGGAACATGGGGGGGGATCGTCCGGTGTTGGTTGTGGTGGTGTTATCAGGGTGTGGGGTGGGTGAGTCTGGCTGTGTGGGATTGCACACACATGGGGGCAGGGGGACTTTGCTACAGGATTGTACTGATGTTCCTCTCTCTATGTTTGCACCTTAGGCCCAGAAGAGAGACAGCTGGCGAGGGAGAGGGAGAGGAGGTACCAGCTGGAAGACCGGCACACCAGGAGGGGCGAAGGTCCACAGAGGCAGAGGGACCAACCTGATGATGGTGAGTGCATTACATCCATAATTACTATTGCATGCTGTATAACAGGGCGGGTAGCGAGGCATGGCCACCATCCATTGACACCACTGCCATGCACGCAACTTGTTACAGTCAGCACTGTCCAGTGGCACTGCATGTCTGGGAGTGCAACAATGGTGGTCCGTGCGTGCACTGGGTACATGGCTGTGCCACTGCCTTCGCACCACATAGCCATGTCACTAAACAGCCATGGTGGTGCTGTGCAGGACTTGGCCGGTGGGTGTGTGCAGCAATTCGCATGGCTGTGTCCGCCTGGGTGGGCAGGTCTTGTGGACATGATCACTGTGGATGGTCACACACCATCACAGAGGCATGTCCCATGGCCGTAAGCCATGCACAGTGGGTGGGCTGTATGGGGCTGTGCATTCACACCTATTGACTCTGCTACCTTGTCCTAGGTGGATGGCAGCTGCACATGATCCAGGAGTGCTGCAGGAAATACTGACTGTTGCCAGGGCGTCGCTGGACATCCGGCAGAAGATTGAGAGGCTGGGGGTCAGGTGGCATCATGGCAGGAGGAGCAGCCGGAGCAGAAAGCAGGGCTCCCACTGAGCATCACAATGCCCCTGATTTCCCCTTCCCCCCTGGACCCACCCTCACACCTCTCCTTCCCTGTACCATTTGTTCACCCCTGCCCCTTACCCACCCTCACCTTGTTTGTGGCCTCCTCCCACACATTTGTAAATAATTGTACATAGTTTTGTTTGATGTTTTTAAATACATTTCATTTGATATGACTACTTTGGTGGTCTCTGATTTGCAGCGGGCTATAGGTGCTCAGCTGCAGTGGTGTGCATGGCATCAGGGGTGGTGCAGTCATGGGCATGTGTGTGTGTCCGTGGGGAAGTGACTATGGCGTGGGAGTAGCTATCGGTCACTATCTGTGGTGTGTGTGTTGTTCTTTGTGCACTGGATGACTGTGTGCAGTGGTCCATGGTGCATGCTCTGTGTCCATGACGCACTTGTCAGCCTGTCCATGACCTGTGCAGCTGACACCTTTGCATGTTTGTGACCTGCACGGTCCGCTGGCATGTCAGTGGTGGCTGTTCATGCAGGACAGCCACTGTACCCGTCACAATGCTGGGTTGCCTCCTGTCACTGGTGTGGTGCATGTCTGCCTCAGGTGACACTGTGGCCTCTGCTGTTGTTGTCCCACCTCCATGCTGTGGCTTGTGTGTGTTGCAGGGGATGTACACCACTGTCTGTGACTTGTGCTCCGGGCAAATGCTGGTGGCGTACAGCTCCACAGTGCCTGTGCAGGGTTGCTGGCATTCCTATGACATGGAGGACTACTGGCCGTGTGTACATGGTTTCCATGGCCCCATGCTGGGGGCTTGGTTGTCCCGCTACTGCATCCCTGTGTTGGTGTGCCCTTGGGTATGGGTGGGTGTTTGTCCATGCACTGTGCTGCCTCCGGTGTGGTGCATGCTTCCATGCACCACTGTGGGTGTTTGCGCTGGCTGTTGTGGCCAGTGCTGGGTCAAGGTGTGTCCTTGGGAGGGTGTGCGGGGTGCTGTACCACTGGTGGTGGGGTCCGGGGAATGCCCTGTCATGTGTGGGGTACCTCGTGTGCTGATGCATGGTCGGTCTCTCAGCTGTACCTCGGGGGGGCTGTGCATGGTGGCATTGTATATGCCATCGTTGCATCGTTGTGTGCTGCCACCCACTGATGGGTGCTTGTGGTGGAGCTGCCTTGCATGGTTCTGTGGTGCACAGGGTTGCATTGTCACAGTGGGGATGGTGGCATGCATGGGGTATCCTGAACTGGTGGATGCTGCTCTTGGGCAGGGTGTCTGGGGGATCACGGTGCAGGGTGTGCTCTGCATTGGTGGGATGGTGTGGCACAGGGTGGTCAGACCTCCTTGTGTGCTGGTCACAGCTTGTCAGGGGGTGTGATGGGGCATCATGGCCCAGCTGTGGGTTGTTTGCTTGTCTCCATGGGCCAGTGGTTATTCCAGCCTTCCCCCAGTTGTGCAGTGCATGGGGTGTAGGGGGACTATGTCTGTTCTGCTGTGTGTTCCTCTTCCCATCTGTGGCATGGGTGGTGGGCCCCTGCATCCCTGGTTGTGCTGTTGCATTGCTGCCTTGCTGCTTGGGGGCGTCCCTGGTTGCGCTATGGCGCATCTGGACTGCTCAGCTGAACATCCCTTGTTGCGCTATGGCGCATCAGATAAGCTCAGCTTCCCCTCCCTAGTTGCGCTATGGCACAGGTGGTGCGATATTCAGTCGTCGGCTGTAGGCGCATCTTGGCCAGTGCAGTTTTTGAATATCGTGCCTCTTGCGCATGGGCGCAATGGACTTGCGCTTGCTCCTCCTGTTGTGCACTTTTTGGGCGCAGTTTGAATATCTGGGCCAGTATGTCATACACCATGTTGTGTGATATTTTTTATTTTAAAATGGGTCAGGAACTTTGAGTCATGACTGGCTGACAGCCACCTGTGTTGCACTGTGTGTTACAGAAAAACACGCTATGAAGAGAACCGGTCTCTACGACAGCTGCTAAAGGACATGCTCACTCTTGATCCAGCAGGCGGTAAGTAAACACACAGAAGATGGAACTACATGCTTAACAATGTTTCTGGAAACAGTATGGCAGTATATTCTTGTGTGATTTAGCAATTTTGGCAAGGGCTACCCGTGGTTCAATGTGGGGAATAGCTCCTCTCACAATCTCCACTTAATCTCTCCACCAATGCACCTCCCTTGCTTAGGGAGTGTTTTTTGCTCCTGCTCCTTGCATGGCTTGTGTGGCTGTGCTTCTTTCTCCTGTGCCTGCTACTCTGTTTTGTCTTTTTCCTCCTTCTGTTGCCCATCTCCCCCTTCTCTCTCCTATTTCCCTGTTTATTTTTTGTTTTTCCTGCTGTATTTTCTGTGTCCTGGCTGGTCTGTCCCCTCGGCAGCTTTGTTTCTCCTCCTCGCCCCCTTCCTTCTCTTGTCTCTGTCTTTGATGCTTCGTTTGCCCCGGTTTTCTTCTTCCCTGGGCTCCCGTACCTCTGCTGTCCCATGCCTTGGCCTCCTGCTCACTCTGGACCCTCTGGCTCCCAGATTATCCCTTGCACTGCCACTGCCCCTGCTGCATCCTTTCCCCTTCCTGCTGCTGCATCTCTCCCTCCATGTTGTTCCGTTTTGGACTTTCTGCCCACATTCATTCCCTTATCATGCTTGGCACTTATGAGATTCCCCAACTCCTTCACCCCCTTTTCCTAGGACTCACCTCAAATGCCCCTCCAGCTGAACACCCGCTTCCTTTTGTCTCCTACTGCTGGCTCCATCTCTCCCTTGACTCTGCAGTTGCTGCAGTTCACCGTCTGCTCCCGTAGTCAGCGTTCATTTTCTCCAGGATACTCTCCATCAGGCTCCTTTACTTCATATGCCTGGCTGCATTCAGCATCTGTTCATTCTCTGACTGCCTCATCCTCCACAACAGTTTCAGCACCACTACAGACTAAAACAGGTAACGTTCCTATCTGATTCCATTTCCTTTTACTAACCAGCTCTCGTTAATGCTGCACTATACAGCTGCATGAAAGCAACCCAGGTCAAAGGGCTGTATACTCACTGACCATTTTTTGGGAAACAACTACAGTTCACTTGAAACATCCTCTCAAGCCTGCCTGCAAGAGTTATATTTCTTAGACCTTGTTTGGCCTATCAGGCAACAGGAATTTCCAACCCAGCTTACATGGCTTTTAAACCGTCTCCATTTCTGGTGCCATTATCAGATCCATGTTCCCATGCTGTTCGAAATATTATGAGAATACTGCACCTCGTGATTCTCCGTTGTATACCTACAGTACTACTTACTGCCTCTTGCTCCCAGTTGTACCTCATGTAATGTTGAGAGAATATAATTACTGGGTAGTGCTATTGACACCTTGTTCACCGATGTGTCATTCCTCATGCTAGCTCCTTATGCACAATTCCACTTTGTTTCCTGCATATTGTAATTGTAGATGATTCCTTCCTCCATGCTCATATTACTAATTCCACTAGTTTACCTTTCCTTTGCCTAACTGCCTCGCTGTGCTGGACCACTCATGCTTCTCTGATGACTTAGGCCTTGGAATAGGGGAGGAAGGGCTCGGGCGGGGGTGTTCACTTCACTACTCCTATGCTTCACCTTGTCCTCTCCTACTGCCTACATCCTGAGTTACCTATGTTTACATTCTTCTCTTCCCTGTTAAATGCTTCGTTTCCAGTAAGGTCTTTCTGTCCCTCCATCTTATGCTTCAAGGCCGGCTTCCTTCTACATGTCATGTCTGATTGTGTGCCTTCACTTCATATCATTCAATGTATGTTTTACCATCTCTATCATGTGAGTTATCACATCTTTCACATTTCAGCATCCTACTTTCTTTCTACAGCATCGTTCTGCACTTATGCCAGCCCATACCAGCAGTACTCCTGACTCCATCCCTAACTCGTGCCTTCTGAGGTGCTGAGTGAAGGTAGACTTCCCCTGTCTACCAGGGATGGGAATCCGTTACACTAACTACCTTCTACTACTTACCAACCTGACATCCTCCATCCCTAACTCTGCTGGACAGCATCGAGTGAAGTTTAGCTTGCCCCAACTACTGGGGATGGGAGTCATGTCTACCATCTACTGAGTCATATCCTGCCTTCTCCATCTCATGCCAGTTGCTGCTTCCCTTCAGGACTGGAATTTCTTCACCCTATGTGCCCTCATCATCCTATCTATGCCTAGCTGCCTCAAGTCAGGATCATCCCACCTCAGCCACATCGATGGGTGTCTGACTCTTCATTCCAATTCTTCAACGTCACACATCCCCAGACTGATACCCGGATGCTGCTTCCCTTCAGGAACATGACTTGGTCTGACTTGCGTCCTCCCTACTACTTAGATTGCAGTCTCAATTCACTGTCCTTTCCTGCTGACTTCCATGGGTGGGAGCCTGGATCCGTATTCGACTATTTCCAATGTCTACATTCTATACCAGATGTAGGTTGCTGCTTCCATTCGGGAACGGAACTTCTTCAACTATGTACTTTTCTCATCTTACCTCTCCTCGCTACATCTGGTCAAAGATCATCTCGCCTCACCCATCATAAATGGATGCCTGAGTCTACATTCCTCTGCTCCCACGTAGCCATTCTTCACCTGCTATCAGATGCCTCGACTCTTCTGGAACTGTACCTCATCCTGCTCATATTCTTCTTTCTTCCTTGTCTGCGGCCTCCCCTCAGGTCTTATCGCACTGACATCCCTGGTCAGGAGCTTGAGCTTGCATCACCATTTCCACTTTCTGCATCTTCTTCCCGATTTGGGTCACTGCTTCCCTTCGTGAATGGGACCATTACTCTCCAACAGCCTTCCACCTCTCAGCTCTGCCTGACGTCATCACCTGCAAATCATCTCACCGATTACCGAGTGTGGTAGCCTGTTTATGGATCCACCAGTTCACTGCAACCTCTGTCTCATGCTCGGATGTGGCTTCTTGTCTGAAACGGGACCTTGGTAACTAGATTGCCTCCATCCTCCTACCACTGCCGAGTGGTATCGGATACTAGTTTTCTCTCCTTGATTACCAAGCCTGGAAGCTCATTTCTACATCAACTGTTTTAATCTTACTTGCTGTCTACCTAACCAATGTTTGCTGCTCCCTCCTGGACCTACGTTATGTACTGAATGTGCCTTCCCTCATCCATAATATAGAGCATCATGTCCTGGTCATCTCACCTCATCTACCTCAGTTAGGAGCCTGCGTCTGCACCAGCAGGTCCCTCCTTCTGCATTTCCCATATCCTAACTGACTACACTTCCCTCCAGACACAGGACCCCTCTGCTCTGAGTGACTTGCATCCTTCCTCACACTCCCCATCCTGCTCTTCCATGGACCATCATACTTTACTCCCTTGGCCTCAATTCCCTCATGATGTGCATCTTGCCAGCTGGCTCAGTATCTATCTCAATCCAGTTTGACTGCCTCTGGGACTGCCTTGCTGCAGGTCACCTATCCAGTTGATGTCCGGGTTTTATTTCTCCTTCAGATGTGGGAACTTTATCCTTCTTTGCTCCAGCGCCTTCCGTACCTTCACTAGTTGATTGAGGCCTTTGTCAGATGTTGTACCTATGTACCTCAGCCCTGTGACTCTTAGTACTTCACTTTGCTCCTTGGCCCTCCATGGATCATCTTCTAGTGACTGCTTCAGCCTTCCAGAATTCTGCTGCCATTCGCTGAGGTGCTGACCTGGTCTTATTCCTTCCTGCACAGTATGTCATCTTGCTCCATTTAACTCGATACCTTCCTGGATCAGTTCTTTAGTCCATCTGGATTCACTCGGGACTCTCCTTCCATCTTTGGATGGCTACCTGTCATCTCTGCCTTGCAGGCTCTGGGCTTTGCCCTGTCTGCTGTGGCTCTATTGGGCATCCTGACTTATTCCCTGGCCAGTATTCCTACTCATGCAACTACTACCGCCATGTATCCCTTGCATACTCCAACTCTGGCCATCCTTACAGCTCCCACCCACTACTCAATGGATCACTGTTCATTCACTTGAGGAAACTTCTTATAGCATGCATTCCTTGGGGAACATGCCTCAGAACCTCTTACATTAAATTAAAGTTTTCCTTACTACCCTATCAGCTCCCCTTGATTACTCCGGACTCGCATTCGACAGGACAATAGAAACAATTCTCATTTCCCTCCATTAGATACTCCCTTCAAACCTCACCCATTCAGTCTCTATGGCTTCACCATGCCTCTCAAGCTATCATCTTGCATGGAAAGGATATAACTTCTTCCGTTATGCTCCTAATTACTCTCCATCATTGCTCCTCCAGATCCCGGGACTCGCAAGATACCTCATGGCACCTCGGACATTACCTAGATACATTCTGCAGCTTTTCACCATCACCGATATTGATGCCCATGTTATTGGACTCTTACTTCCTCAACAGACTTTGCTTGTTCTGAGATCTTCCAGCTGCCTTCCAGGACATTCATCATTGGATCTCTACCACCTAGCTGCTTACTAATGCCACGCAATCCAAACCATCATTTTTGGCTCCTGGATGTCATCATTCCTCATACAATCATCTGCACTTCTTCATCAAGTACCATCAGTCAAGTCAACTGCCCTTCCAGCAGACCCTCCAGCCTCTCCTTCACAAATTATCCACATTAATCTCTTCAATACAGACTATCACCAAGAACAGGATCTTTTTGATTTCCATCTGGAAATCCACAACTGTTAAGGCCAATTCACTAACCCAGTCATGCCTCCCAACTGGTTCAAATCGGCCATAGCATTAAACTCCTCTGGTATTCCATATTACTTGACATCACTTCCAAATCAGCCTACAGACTCTTCCACATATCTGCCTCCAAGCATCCCTCAAGTATTTCAGCATCGAATTACCTGTAAACCTAACCAACTATGAGCCCCTGCAGCATATCTCATGGACAATCAGGCCACAAAAATACCCATATTTACTTCAGTCAGTGTACCAACAGGGCACATACAACTACAGTTACGACATCATGCCCAATTAAGCCATTCAATTCCTTATACTGAACTGCTAATCATTCTCTACATAAATTTGATTACATCTGCATCTGCAAATCTTCCTCTGTCTACAAATCACTCATGGCAGTACTCCTATTAGGCACTTAAAGACTCTCCTCTGGTCAGTTTCTACTATGGATACTTACTTAGCTACTTATTGCTCACCACTAAATTCTTTGTCTCCAGACTTTATCTCAACAGTCAGACCTTACACAAGTTGGATCATTCACCTATGGCTTCATAAATCATCACATTCCCACTGTTCACTGTCTTGTACCATATCGATCAAATCATACTCTCCTTGCTCTTATGCTCATGCATTCCCATTGGACAAGCATTCGTCATCACTTTGGAATTCTGGAATTAATTTGTCCTTCTTCAACTGGATCCACTTCACACATAGGATTCTACTGCTCCTTCAGAAATGACCTGCTCTTCAACTTCAGGTTCATCATTCCACCTACATTGTCTCTGGATCAAGGATGGACCATCATCTCTCCGAGCAACTCACCTTCTTCAAATTAACCATGGTTACTAGAACCTAGTAACCTTTTGGTATGCCCGGAGGATGGGCAGACCACTGGTCATGGGTCCTTAGAGGTTTCCTCCACCTGGGGTTTTTTCCTCTCCTGAGTGCCAGGGGGTCATACTCTCCATGAGTTGGAGGAGGCATCTTTTGGGGCTTTCTATTCATTACAAACTCCTGCCTACATACCTACTATTCAAGGGGTGGGAATAGAGCTAAGCCACAAAAGTACTACCAGTTACACAAGCACTATACCCCATTGCTATTCCACAAACATTGAACTTATATACACTGTCTCACTGAGTATTGTATCTGATTTCACCAATTAGAAGTTATCATTTTTGGTTATAAACGTGTTCTCTTTTACTGCTCTGCACAGTTGATTACCAGTATGCTAACTCTTGTCTATCAAACAGGTAATTTCTACAGTTCAAGTATTTTATAATGCAATATGAACTCTTAGTGGTATCTGTCACAAGAATATTGGTTTGGTTGTCAGAATCTCTTAGATTCACTGTGTGCTACTGTTTAGAAAAACAGTATGAGATAACTTTTGTATATCACAAGACATACCTATAAGTGTAGATATTAATATGTATGCAACAGGCATCAGGGTTAAAAGTGGCAGATAAATTTAGTTTTCTGAGTCACTGTGTGCATAAATGGGGTGTGACGTCATCACTATGGGAATAACTTGAAGTTATTCTCATAGTGATTATGTCACACCCCATTTATCCAGTGACTACATTGTCAACTGCCCCCCAGCACTACTTTTGAGTTTCACTTTACAGCTCAGCATACAGATCAGTACAGCATCTCACTCCAGTGTTGGTCTCTCAGTTCATGTGCTAGTACTCCCTGTACGACTCCCTACCAGCATGCACCCACTAGAAGTCTGTCGCTAACATAAAGAACACAAATAATTTTCTCATAAACTACATTTACCTTTTTCTTGACTCTGTTGCCCAGCGTTATCCTGCCAGATCCATTTACTACTGCTCTTCTCTCCCCAACCCCCCCAGCCACTAACACCCCAGCATGCTAGCTCCAATGGCTACCTGCTGCTTCATGCCTTCTACTGTAGCAACCACTGTTCTGCAGCATTTCATTTTAGTGCACACCAGCTGATGGGGAAAAAAAATTTTTTTTGCATAAAACACTGAATTGCGGTGTAGAAGTGAACAAGCCCAGGGAACCAGCACAACACATGTGGTCTTATTTGCTCCATCCCAGACTATAGCTACACTGCACAGTACTAAAATGAATACCTAGGATCAACCAGATAAACAATTTTTATTAATTGTAGTAACAAAATAAACCAAACTGAAATGAAACCGAAGGGACAAGCTAGCTCCCTTGCCAAGCGAGAACTGCTACCATCATATTTTTGAGACAATTCAACCCACCCCATACACAGTCACAGCCAATGAAGTGGTGAATAGCAGTGTCAGCATCACTGTTATGATGGCACTCCATGGAACCATACTTATTTACCAAAAAGTCCCACATATTTATTTTAATTTCTAAACAAAAATACAAGGGAAAATCAAACAAAAAAATACAATACAAAGACCTCCCCTGTTGCATAAATCCAATATGCGGGGACACTGTAATAATGCAGTTATTTGTACAGTAGCCTGTGACCTCTTGTGAGGTTACTCGAAGTCACAGGTTACTGTACAAATAACTTCATTATCCAACAGGCGCCCCCCCCCATATCCTTCATATATCACTCTGTGGAAGTTCATGTAAATATCTATGTTGTATTGCAAGGAATACTAACAGTTGAAGTATCTGTATACATTGTACTGAATTGCTACACTTGTTCAGAAAAATAGAAAAGAACTTACTTTCCTTAGTTGGAGGCCTGTGTTGATCTGCAGCAGCCTGGACACTCAGGTGTTCCAGAGGAGGTCTGTGCCACTGGTGGGGCAGCTTGCTGGGTCACAGAGGGCTGTTGTTGGTGTTGCTGAGCTGTACCCTCTGTGGCCTCTTCTTTGTCCTCACCAGCACCCTAGATGTCTCCCTCCTCTGTAAAATAGCAATGAGAGCTAAGTTTTGCATAGTTGAAGCAGTCAGAATTTTGCATAGATTTCAGTATTTAATTATTATGTGTGGTTCATAGCTCAGTGCTTGTGCTATGTACTGTAAGTGGATAAAGTAGGTTTGTTCTTGGATACAGAGGCCAGGCCAGTAATTAGAACAATGCGTCCATGGTATTAGTTGTATGAAATAGTTAGTGCTTAGATACTCCAGCATGGACATGAACAAGTCAGTGCTTATAGTACTTATGAATTGGAGAGTATATACAAGGTGCTTAGATGCTTGAAATGATGAGTAGCTTGTTATGACTTGATTGTTTTGGCCTTTCTCTGTAACCCACCATAGGAAAGATGCTTAGACACGTAGGATGAACCCCCCCCCCCAAAAAGAATAATGATATTGTACAATTATCTCCTCCAACTCTGGAGAGTGTGACCAGTAGCACGCAGGAGAGGAAAACCCCCCCTTGGGGGGAACCTCTGAGGACCCATGGCTACTGACCTGCCCGTCCTTCTCGGCATACTAAAGGAGAGTAATCCTAAGTAACAATTTTTTATTTAATCGGCTAATCCAAATCCAAAGTTGTAGATCCTGAGCCAGTGAAACGGAAAACTGAAGAAAGTACTGAATTTAGAAATGTCAGGTGAACATTGCAGCATCCTTCAAGTAAACTCCAAGTTCTGAGAATCCATGTCCAGGGCAGAATGATAATAGATTGGAATCCATGGTCAATAATAATTAGAAGCATCAAAGTTGCATTGGTGAAGTGCTCCAGCACGTGAGGACATCTTCTCTGAGGAGAACCAGTAACCAAAAGGCTAAGTGTCCATGTCCAGAGTAGGAGGACAGTTGGTTTGTGTTCCGCTTGGCAAGCTTTGCAAATGAAGGCCTTGGTGAAGAAGCACAGGAACTGGCACATACTGCGTGATCTAGAGAGGGCAGAGCAGTAGGAACCTCCAGTCTGGAGTGGGGAAGCAGGTAAGTGAATTAGGTATAGATCTTAGTGCGAATAGGCAGACATAAATTAGATGTACCTCCAGATCCCGAGGGGTGAAATAGGTTGTAGAATAGGTGAGTCAGTCTTGTTGAACCTCTAGGCCCTGTAAGGACGAAGCAGGTAATATGAGCAAATAGTGCAAATAAGTTGACCTGTACATAGGTCAGTAGTAGTAGTAATTACTGTAAATCTGTATGATGCAGATGTAGTAGCAGAGGAGTAGTATTGCATAGATCATGTACGGTATACAGCGAGGAGCATGAGGAAATGTTAATAGCACAGGAATCGAAGAGCTTCATCTGGTGATCCAAATAGTTGCATAGCGATGTAGATATCCATGTTTTGAAAGTCAGAATGGTATAGTAGCTAGAACTGACTTGGTGAGAATAGTCTGACGAGTCCTGAATAATCGAGCTTATGAGTCACAAATGGTGATGACTGAAGAGGCTGAGTCAAATGAAGTAGCATTGTCACAGGGTCCAAGAAGCCTTAGAGCATAAATCATGAGATTGAAAGTCTTCTGGATAAGCTCAACTAAGTGTCCTGGTAGGAAAGTAGTAGTAGTAGTAATTCATATGACTGAAGCGGCAAGGCAGAAGCATTCAAAGAATATGTGACATACGGCTAAACAAATCCTGGATGTGAGTCCATAGTAGAAAGGTGCTCCTCAGGCTTGCAGACATGGTGGCAGGCAGGCATATAGTAGAATATGTGAACCTCCAGGACCCGAATCTGGGCGAGGCAGGTGTAGAGTAGAAGTAGTTGAACCCCCAGGCCCGATGGGTGAAGCAGGTCATAGAAGCAGGTGATTATGGTGTAGTAATATAAGATCAAGGGACCTCCAGGCCTGTTGGGGTGCAGGTCTTTCGAATTGTGATGCATTGAATCTCTGGCCCCGCGGGGTAAGGTAGGTTGTACAGCAGTGGCAGATAAAGTAATAGAAATGTCGAACTGCATGCAATGCAGAAATAGTAGTGAAGTAGTATGGAATAGGTTGCAAATGGTATTGTAAATGGTAGCATAATTCTGAGCCAATTCCATGTAGCGTAGAAATAGATTCTGAGGCATACTTATGAGAGCAGTAGAAGGGTGCTGTAAATTGTCATTTCCTGATGATTGAGAATGGTAAAGTATGCAATAAAGAGACCTGGGTGAATGAGTTGGTAACTCGTCCAGAAGTAATAAGCATCCTAAAACTGTAGTAGATTTATGTCTTAAGCTTAAGCTTTGATAAGGAAGGCATTATGAAACAGTAGTAGTAACTCCGAAGGAATTGAAGAAGTATGGCAAGAAGCATCCTAGGGAATTGAGGCGAATGTCTGATGTAATCCAGAATTAAATCCGATGGAAGAAAAAGCGTATCTTAACAAATGGAAATAATTGTGAAAAGCAAGGTGAAGGCTGCAACGTCCAGGATCCGAGTAGTATGACTGAAGGTGAGGAATAACTGGCGGTGCATCCAATCCTGAGAAGTAAAGTGAATGGAGAGTGGCAGCTATGCCCCAAGAAGGCTAGCAAGGTGGCTGGACCATACGTAGGTCTGCCGTAAGAACAACAAGCAGAGAGGCAGCTAGGCACATGAAGGCAAGCATGTGTGGCTGGACCACATGTAGGTCAGCCGGTGAAGTAAGTAGAGTGGCAGCTAACCACACGAAGGCTAGCAGGCTGGACACGCCCCCACATAGGGCAGTAAAAGCAGAAAGCGAGCCAGATGAGGCTCCTGCGTGGCTAGTGGTATGGCAGACCTGAAGTAGGTAAACGAAATGCATTAACTGTTGTGAGCACAAACTGCATATACCTTAATTGATTGTAGTAAGGCAGTAGTTCAAGCTAGCTCAGGTAAATCCCTTTAATAGATAAGTCTTGAAGTCCATCCATGAGGGACAGGGACTGTTGATAAAGGATAAGTATCCTGACTGCATACTTGAAATGAAGCTCCAACGTGTCCATGTCCGTCGCTCATTTCAAATAGTATGAGGATCTTCTGAATGTCTGCCCAGTGGCTTGGGTATCACTACAAAAGCTGCACATTAAAATACATAACACTCCAGAGTAGCATATCGGAAGGGCTGAGTGAAGAAGTAAATTAACTAGAACCGCTATAACATAGATGGAAAACGTAGCAGCTGTAATGGCTCTGAGTCTTAATAAGCCAGAGACCCCATGATTGAGATAATGAGTGATTAGTATACTGAACGGTGCAGGTAATTAGTGTCTGCATTAGGTTGTCTTAGGTCCTGAAACCAAATGGTAAACTGGTCGGGAAGCAGAGCAGTATTACTATATTACTTAATTGAACCTTGCTGTTGCAAAGGAGCCCTGATATGAGTGAAGGGGAGGGGGGAAATTAACTTTAAAGATGTTGAACTCAAAATCTGGTGAGAGCCTAAATGAGTGTGCTGAGTCGGTAAACAATGTAGGGAGCTGTACCATACATTGTAAGCAGATGGAGACAGAGAAGTAGAGTAAACAAATACCATGGTCTCTATAGTCCATATACACCTTATCCACCATCATGGTACATTATGCTTAGTATGTGGAAGCTGTGGAAGGAGAGTGCGAGGGTCCAGAACAGTACTGGAGCACACCGCATCTTCGTGCCCCCAACATGAAAATGTGTCCCAAATAGTCAGGAAAAGGCCTGCATTGCAGCGTGCTATATGCAGTCCACTGTAAGGTATGGGTGCACGAGTAGTCTAATTGGTAATAGCTCTTTTAAGCTGTGAAAAAAATCTTCCAACCACAAAAATCAAACCGTAACTGGTAAAGCCACCGCAAACCCGCAAAACCGGCTACAGGAATCTCTGATTCCTGATCCCAGAGGGCGTTACAAGGTGCAGTCTCTTCTCTGGAATGGCAGGGAAGCCTTCAGGAGGACCTATGGAAGGAAAAAGAAGAAAAATGTGTGATACTGTGTAATACTGTCAGATGTGTACTTACAATGGAGCTGTGAAGGGTTTTGAATAATATTTGCATGGTTCAGTACACCACCTGCACCCTGCCTTGCCTTTTCTCTAAAATAATACCTCTTTTATTAGAGTTTTATAATATTAGAACTCAGTGACTGCTTAGCAAGCTTTAAGCTGCTACCTTGTGCATTAGTCAGTTTAAGTTCTTTTTTTTGTGAGCGAGATGAATGACAATTATTTGTTGTTGAAACTCTTGACAGTAACTTTAAACAGTATTTTTTTGGTGACTGTGATGCCAAATGCACCTTCCCTGCTAAACTCCCACATTGTATACAGAGGGACGTGCATACACATAAGTTCCAGACCTTGAGTGTTACAGTTCAATGCAGTACACTAGCATATGGTGGAGCGTGTTGTATCTGACTCTGACAATACGGTACCACCTACCCATGTAACATGTGCTGGATTTGAACTCACAGATGCAGCCAAATTGTATTACTATCCATTAGTGCTGCATGTTACTGACATCAAACAGACATATAATTGAACTCTAGACTATGCATGGTTACAGTCAGAGAATGCCCCCCCCCCCCCCTTTGTTAAGGTGAATTTTGAGGTAAAAGTCACTGATGAATTGAACATGTATGGATTACTGTTACACTTAACTGTCATGAGCCATTGTTTTTTACTGTGGAAATTTATACAGTGCCACTCAGGTAATGCCCTTTAACTCTCTCCCCCTCAAAGAAGAACCACATGCTGCCTACAAAGGTCAGGACTTTAGCTGAATTAAACCGGTACATGCTGTTACTTAGTAATATGGAAGATTTCTATTGGTCACTGTCAAGCTGAATACTCTGGGACAGAGCCTCAGTTCCCTACCTTTTTTATTATATAGAGATGTATCTGTGTGTCTTAGAATTTTGTCGAGAGGGTTTTTTCATATGTTCACTACATTTTGTCCAGAGAAATAGCATGTCGTCGATCACTGTTCATGAACATGCGAAATCCCTGTTTGTGAACGAGTCACAAACAGGGATCCTTGTTCATGAGCCTACAAAATCCTTATTTGTGAGAGCCTTGCAAGAACAGAGACTGTGAAATAATTTAAAAATGTTTTAAGTGTTCTTCTGAGTTTATTTTTGCAAGTAACTCATCTACCATGATAAAGTATGTGTTTTCATTGTGTTTTGTAGATGTTTTGTACATTTATTTTTTTAAAATGGTATGGCTGCAATTCTTGCCTGTGAGTATGCAAAATCCTCATTCAGGAGTGAGTCGCGAGCAAGGATCCACGTTCATGAACAGGCAAAATCCTTGTTCACGAGAGTCTCGTGAGAACTGAGGCCAGGAAATAATTTTTAAATGTTTTAAGATGGTCTTCTGGGTTTATTTTTACAGCTTACACAGCTACCACAATAAAGTATGTGTTTTCATTACCTATTACTGATGTTTTGGGCATTTATTTTGAAAAAATGGTATGGCTGCAATCCTTGTTCATGAGTATGCAAAATCCTCATTTATGAGCAAGTCGCGAGCAAGGATCCATGTACTTGAGCAGGCAAAATCCTGGTTTGCGAGAGTTTCAACAAAATGGGCTTTTCTCAACATACCAGTCCCTTTATTTCAATGAAAACAGTTTTTTTCTTCTTCACAAATTTGTTTATCATGTATTTTAAATGTAGATTTGGGATATTACATGTTTTGTTTTAATTTCTTTGTTCTTTTTAATTTTTTGTAATTTTTACCTTTGTATAGTGGTTACACCTGCTATCAGGGAATGCTGCTCATTTCTTCTCTCCCTCCCCCATGACAGCCATACAAAATCATAGTGCTCTATACGTAGAAACGCTGCGTGGATTCTCTTTAGGTTATAGGGATAAATGTTTTTTTGTGTGCACTCTTTTGCACTTACCATTCCAGAGGGATGGCACATTGAGATCTTGACATTGACAGCATTATTGGAGTGGTGGGAATATGTTGCATGCACCACTAATTTTTATTTCTCTGTTTGTACGTTATCTGTGAGAGGTGTGACCTGTTTCACAATATGACATGATGTGCATCATGGGGCAAACATACGTTCAACAATAAGTTAGTCCTCACTACTATCGGCATACATTTGTGTATGGAATATAGTACTGCAAGAGAACAATCTACCCCCACCACCCTCCCATACTCTCAAGCTACGGGTGCACTGTTCTGGCTCCATCTCTTAATGTTCACTGTGGTATTTTTACCTGCATGGCATATGGTGCACAGTGTGTCCTTCTATTATGTTGCATTACATTTTCTTATTTAAAAAAAAAAAAGGTTGTTTACTGTTCTGATTGCTGATTGTGGATTTTGATTGATTCCAATTTTGGTGGGCAAGCAATGTGAGAAAGCAATAAGGAAGGCTGGGGGATACTGGGATGCATAGGGAGAAGCATCATCAGTAGAAAACAGGAAGTTGTTGTCCCTCTGGAGTACTGTGTACAGTTCTGGAGACCCCATCTCCGCAAAGACATAGACAGAGTGGAGCCTGTCCAGAGGAGGGCAACCAAAATGGTGCAGGGTCTGCACCAGAAGACATACAAAGAAAGACTAAAGGAGCTTAATATGTATACCCTTGAGGAAAAAAGGGAGAGAGGGGACATGATAGAAACTTTCAAGTACCTCAAGGGAATCAACGAAGTCCAAGAGGGTAGCATCTTTCAGAAAAAGAGATGTGCAAGAACAAGGGGGCACAATCTGAAGATAGAGGGGGGACGGCTCAAAGGTAATGTGAGGAAGTATTGTTTCATGGAGAGGGTTGTGGAAGCATGAAACAGCCTCCCTGAGGAGGTCGTAGAGTCAAGAACAGTGGGGAAATTCAAGAATGCATGGGACAGACATAAGGCAGTCCTACTGGGGGGTAGGAGGAAGTAAGCTGTTGGTTAACTAGGATCTGCAGCTTATCTGTTAGGTAGGAAAATGGGCAGACTAGGTTGGCCAAGCTGTCCATATCTGCCATCAAATTCTATGTTTCTATGTTTCTGTGATTCATTCTTTTTTTGTTGCAGATATTCTTTGAAAAGAGAAAGAGCATCACAGTTCAAAAAGAATTAGAAAGATGACCATTGTGCAGAAAGTACAGTCACTTTTGAGCCAAAGGAGGTATTTTGGTGGTTCTCTCTCATGTCAGAATGAGAAAAGTAGTGTTTCTCACATAAATCGGCTGAGTGCCATTCTTCTAAAAGAACAGTATCCAGAAAAAGTACACATGTGAAAAAATGTGTCCGTACTGGTAAACTCTCTGAAGAATGGGCAGAAGAAACCTGTCTTCTTCAAAAGAGCTGCACTGAAGGCTCATAAGGCTATACATGCTATCTCAGTGAAAGGCAGAAAGAGTGTTCTAACAGATAGAACTGCCCAACACAGTAGAGCTTGTTACTTCAAAAAAATGGTAGATACTGCTAGGATTGAATGTATCATTTCAGCAGTTGTGAGACATAAAGGAAAGAAAGTTAAAAGAAAACTTTCTATCATGAAACTACGTCTGAGGGCAAGACACTTTGTTAATATAGCTATGAATATATGGGCACAGTTGTGGTCTGTTATGATGTCAGCCATTGATAAACTGAGTGTCAAAATTCAAAATATGAGAGATTAATACCCTTTGTAACACGGCTCAGTGTCGCCCGCTGAAATGCAGCACCAGGATTCGCCGAATGGCCACAGCTGACTGAAACCGAGTGAGTATTAAGCCACAGGTAAGGCCTGCTCGGTCAGTACCAGCTGTGGCCATGGAGGCACCCGAGGGTTGCAGCCCGCTCCGTCACCACCGTGAGTTGACTGAATGCAATCGCCACAGCCGCCGTCGACTTAATTTTGCTAGTCTGCTTGCCCACATGAGAATGGAGAGGATATGAGAATGGAGAAGTCCAGTGGCAGTGATACAGCATATATAATTGTAATGTAACATTTTACAAGGATCCACCACCAGCCCTTGCACTCGGCTCCTTTCCATGCCAGCCAGGGCATGTGTCATGGGATTTAGACATCTTATAATTAAACATTTTAGCATCTGTTACATTTGCTAATTAACACATGCATATTATAAGAATAGTATATAAACCCATGTTTTAAATCAGTCCCTCAAAAATCCACCTGTTTCTCAACTTTTTTTGGCTTTTCAATAAAACCACGAGCATGCACATTAGGACAGTAATAGCCACTACATTACAAAGGTTCCACCTACTTCTTCGCTCCTGGACTCCAGGAGAAGTAAGTAGCCAACGTGTGTGCTCTGCCTTTCAATAACACGGAAAAACCAACGCGGAAAGTCCGAACATTTAAGGGGGGAACGACCCATCCAAGGCTTTTTCTTTGTGAACTGTTGAATTTGCCACCTACTGTTGCTTCATCTCGATGAACAACTTGGTGATTCTACTGTCATTTCACCCACTGAAATATAGCGCCAGGAGTCACCGAATGGCCACAGCTGACTGCAACCGAGCTGGTATTAAGCCACAGGTAACGCCCGCTCGGTCAGTACCAGCTGTGGCCATGGAGGCACCTGAGGGTTGCAGCCCACTCCATCACCACCACAAGTTGACTGACAACCAAGAAGGAGCACTCAGATGGTGGTTGCTTTGTGAACAGCGGGTGGTGTAGCCAATGGGGAAATGCTGAGGTTGGTGCTCTGGGCGTCCATGTAGGTAACATAGGCTCATTGCCGCCGCGACGAGCCTATGTTACAAGCGCATTAATCACCTTCAGCGTCGGACTCTGCCGGGATTACGCCCACTGGCGTTGACTGGCTGCTCGGGCACCAACCTCTAGTGGGCATTAATCCACCGGCAGAGCCCTCCTCTGGCGGTGATTAATGCTTACCTGAACACTTGAACAGAGACAACCTTTGTTTAGTGTTTGAGGGCAAGTGGATACATTCTGAGTATTCTGAGGCATACCTTTGGGAGGAGACATACTGTACAATGTTCATGACAGGAAAGTCACTCTGGTACTAGATGACTCTGGCAAAGTACAGAACATTTTACTAGTGTCGCGTGATGATAATTTCTTAGATGAGGATGATGACAATCCTGTGGGCATTGCACAAAGTAAATCACATTCTATCAAATGGTCTTGTGATAAGCTGTGCAATATCAGGGAAGAATCATTCTGTGTGACAGAAAATTTCCTGAACACATTTCTTAGCACAAAGAGATGTGTAAGATACAAACTGTTTGACATTATTGACAAGTATGGCATTAGACCTCTAAGTGGCTTGATGGGCCAGTCACTTGCTTGTCTTCAGACTGGAGCATGTGAGAGTATATTCCATCACTTTTCACATGATTGCTGTGCACAAGTCTGGAATGCGGAAATTTGTGCGACAGCTGTTTAATATAAGATGTACTGTCAAAGACGTTCAGGTCAATTAGGAATAAGACCGCAGTGGTTGTGGATCTTGTGGCCTCTGCGGACCTGGCTTGCATCACTGAGACCTGGCTGGATGAGAATACAGGTCCTATTCTGGAATCCGCTGTTCCAGCTGGGTTCTCAGTGATACACCGCCCAAGAAAGGACCATGGGGTGGGAAGGGGGTTGCTGTCTATTTTAGACAGGAACTGGGGATCAGGGAAGTGACAGTTGGAGCTACCAACTCCTTCGAGTGCATAGTGGGCGCAAGTGCAGGCTACAGGACCCTTCTCATTTATCATCCACCAGGTGATGGGAGGGATTTCCTGAAGGAGGTTGCAAACTTCATCGCCGAGATGTTATTGGAGGCCCCCAGATGGTTAATTCTGGGGGATGTCAATGCCTGGGTCGATGATAAACTCTCTCCATTTGGACAAAACCTCCTCCAATTGATGGAATCATTGGGCCTGACATGGGTTATTACTGTCACAACCCACAAGGGGGGGCACTCATTGCACTTGGTGTTCCACCTTTTGGATGGAGGTGGAGCCAGTTGGGTGGTCTGACCATTGTGCCCTGAGATTCAGTTTTGCAGCTCCCCAAAATAGACCTTCCCCTAAGGAACTGGTACAGTACCATCCTTTGAGAGGAGTTACCTCAGAAGACCTAATGATAGTGCTGGACCTCTCGGGAATTCTGATGGATAGTACTGACCCGGGGCCCCTTGTATTAGCCTATAATAAGGCTGTTGCTGAGGCCCTGGATATCATTGTTCCAGTTTGTGTTCGCCCTCTCACTCTTCACCCAGGTGCCCCTTGGTTTGATGGGACAGTTTGAGAGTTGAAGAGGTCAGGGCAAAGGTTGGAGAGACACTGGCAGAAAACTCACCTGGAGGGGGACAGACTTAGATTACTAGATCATTATAAGATCTACCAATCAGCAATTTCCCATAAGAAGACAGAGTTCCTGTCCAGGGAAATTGCTGCAGCAAAAAGTAGATCAGCCCAGCTCTTTTGGACCATGGACAGACTGTGCAACCCAGCCTGTCTATGCTCTGGTCGAGCATTGTCATAGGAAAAGTGTGAGGAGTTTGCTCAGTTTTTCGCTGATAAGGTCTCCACCATCAGGGATGGGATCAGCCAGTGCCTCCCCATTGGACCTTGCATTTATCAATCAGGTGGTACTAATACCCAGTTGACCTGGTCCACCTTCAGCTAACCAGTAATCTTGGATATAGTGAGGATCATCCAGACTCTGCGGCCAACTTGCTGTAGTTCGGATCCGGGCACTACCTACCTCCTTGTGGGGTGTGTTGAGGTCATTGGCCCGGTCCTTGCTGGGATAGTGGGTGTTTCATTAGAGAGAGGGATCTTTTCAGATCCCTTAAAGGAGGCGATAGTGTGGCCCCTCCTGAAAAGGCCCTCCCTTGACCATAACTGCCCAGCTAACTACAGACCAATCTCGAACTTGCCCTTTATAGGGAAAGTTATAGAGAAAGTGGTCGCTCTGCAACTGGTGGATCATTTTTCCAACCACAATATCTATGACCCTCTCCAGTCTGGCTTCTGTAAAAGGCATAGCACCGAGACTGCCCTGGTATAGGCGCTTAATGACCTTCTGATGGTGAGAGATCAGAGATCCTGTTCCATCTTGGTTCCCCTTGATCTCTCAGCAGTATTTGACACTGTGGACCATGGGGTGCTGCTCGAGTGCCTGTGGTTTTTCTGTGGACTGAGGGGGGGCTGTCCTCAGTTAGTTTCAATCTTTCTTCGAGGGCATGTCCCAGAGAGTGGTGTCAGGGATTTATTCTGCAGCCCGTCACTGGTTGCCCTGCGGGGTACCACATGGCTCAGTGCTGTCCCCAATGTTGTTCACAGTGTACATTCTGCCATTAGGGGACATTATAAGGCAGTATGGGTTGATTTTTCACTGCTATGCAGATGATTCTCAACTGTACATGTCTTTTGTGCCCGAACAGGAGTTAGACTGTGTCTTGGTGTTTAACAGCTGCCTGTTGGAGATATAGAACTGAATGAGTGAGGCTGAACTCAGGTAAAACAGAGGTATTGGTGGTGGAACCTGATCATAGGATGACAGGGTCATGGGTGGGTAAACTCTCAGGTTTATATCTTGGGGGGAGCCCCACTGATTGCCTCGGGCCAGGTGCATAACCTAGGCATGGTATTTGATGAAGGCCTGAACTTGAGGGTGCTGGTTTTGGCCATGGTCAAATCTTCCTTTTATCATCTGAGGAATATAGCCAGGGTGAAGCACTTGATCCCACCCGAAGATCTTCCTACCTTGGTCCACGCCTTTGTCACCAGTTGTTTTGATTACTGCAACACCCCCTACCTAGGGCTACGGGGGGTGGATATCCACCATTTGCAGCTAGTGCAGAATGTGATGGCCAGGTTGTTGACTGGAACCCCTAGATCCAATCATATAACACCTGTGCTACATGAACTGCACTGGCTGCCGATACAGTGGTGGATCACCTTCAAGGTTGCATTGGTGACCTATAAGGCCCTACATGAGCAGGGACCCCTCTACCTGAAACAGCTCCTGTCTCCTTACTGCCCCACCCGCTCACTCTGATACTCCAGTGAGGGATTGCTAGAGATTCCCAGGGTATCCCTAAAAACATCAGGAGGAAGATCGTTTGCCTTTATGGCACCTACCCTGTGGAATTCTCTACCGCGCCAGATACGAGATAGCCTGACTGTGGAAGGATTTAAAAAATTCTTGAAAACATATCAGTTTAATCAGGCATTTGAAGGGACTTAGTGAGTCAGTGTTGTAATATTGTAGTTATATTTATGGTTTTAATGTATAATGAAGATTACTTGGTTTAATGATGATTGTTAAGGCGCCCTGAGCTCTGGAATGGTGCCTGATACTAATAAAGTTTTACTTACTTATGTTACATCTTTTGATTCTTTGCTGAATGATGGAGATGTGGATAGTGTCATTGACTTTATTAAAGAGCTACAGCAAAAAAATATATTGAGGGAGAGTGTTGCACCAGATACCATCGCAGATGTTACACACACTGCCACACTACAAGAGACACAGTTGTTAAGAATATTTGGCACTGAGATTGCCAAATCTGAAACTAGTAAATGGCAGAAATTTGGTATTGTGTGCGAGTGTGTCTTGCGAACAACTGCTTTTCAAGGAACAGACAGTTCTTGTTGACCTATACAATATTCCAAGATGGAATGAGATGTGGGGTTGACTAGTTGCATATTTGTTGTTAAAAACAGATTTTGAATTACAGGAAACAGTTGCACTGTGCACATACTGTTACCGTAAGATTAAGTCTGACACTTTGCCTCCTAGGTCAGTGCTAAATGGAATGGAAGTACAGAAGACCCCCGCAGTGATTGCTGGCTTGAAATTGTTTAAAATAATTCTGATTCCGACAATGAAGTCATTTCAGACAATTCTATTGCTAAACACTAAGATGAAAGATTTACCACAGAAAGAGCTCATAAAGTTGTTAAAGGGCTCTATCATATACCTACTTCTACCACTGCAGAAGAATGTGCACACCTTCTCCAGAGAGAATAGTGTTGTCATCCTGGTAAATGGTGTGCCAACTAAGGCCAAAACAATATGGTAACAGACTGTGAATGTTGAAAAGGTCAGGCATGCTTTGCAGTACCTGAAAGAACACAATCTATTTTGTGCAGACATTTACATAGGCACACTTGCTAATTTTCACATGCAACTTGAAATTGCTGATTGTTCTAAGGTAGGGTTTCTCAAATGGTGAGGCCAGCCACCCAGAGGAGGCTCCAACCTGTTCAAGGGGAGGCTCAAGCAAGCCTTAAAATATACGATATTTTAATGTCAGATTTTCGATGCTTTGTGTGATAGAATGCAGCAAACTAAAGTGAATAATGGCATGCAAATTTATGTACAAAATGGGTGACCAGGAAAGCCACACTCAACAAACACTTGTTTCCTGGTATGACATGGGGGGGAAGCTGAATGGAGGAAGTACAGTTCTTGGAAACTGTGCAAAACAAAATGCAAAATAATGCAAATAAATAGGTACAAGGTAACAACTGACCCATTATACTTGCTGCAGAAAAGCACAAATGCAAAGGCTAGGTTGAGAGGTACTAGGAGCAGGACAAAGCAAAATGGTCCCTGAGAAGGTGTTTAAAAACAAGGTAAAACTGAAAAGAAAGTCATCTGACTCATGGAGGTATTGCAACAAGAGGTACAGTAAATATGGTCCAAAACTCAGAAGTGTGGAGTGAGTAGGCTGACATGTAGAGGGAGTTATACAGAGGGAGAGAATAATAAGTTTAATAAAATGAGAATAAACTGAACTACTCAAATGAGTGTTACTGTATTTCTTGTGTACTGTGCAAAGTATGATAATTGTTCTAACTATGGGGAGGCCCAAACTTATTTCTATATTGGGGGGGGCTCAAGATCTTTTCCAAGACATGGGGGAGGCTCACTATGACAGTGTGTGAGAACTACTGTAAATCTAAGGCCATGACTGAAAAGATTGAAACTGCCACCAATGAAAATGTGTATGAACAATACACCATCCGTCCATTACATGGAAAGGATCCAGTGGTAGATAATATTGATTTGTACCAGATGAAACAGGTAGAAGGGACGCCTGTCAGTATCTGGGAGAGCACACTGGAGTCACATTACTTTCCTGATCTGTTTCCACATGGAACTGGTGGACGTCTGGATGAGCGTGAGGTATGTGTTCCTGGAGCTGAGTACAGAGCTTGAAGTTTGTTGCATTCGGATGGCAAGTTTTGTAGAAATATAGCATATGTCTTCCACCTTTTGTGGGAGAGTGAATTAAACATTTTATCCAGCAAACATTGCACATACATGGCATCTTAGCATGGATTTTCAGAACATGACAGCTGCACAGTTGATCAAGAAACTGGAGAAGAAAGACGAGAAGCTGCAAGCAAGTCTTTCTTCAATTATATCCAGTATGTGTGGCATCAAAGTGTACTGGTATAGATGACACTCTGAGGTGATGTGCATGCTAAGAGAGTTTGGTCCTACAACATGGTTTGTCACTCTCAGTTGTTCAGAGTACAACTGGGATGACTTAGCTGACCTTCTTATGTGGGCAAACTCAGATGTGGATGGCTTATAGAGTATGACTGTTGGTGAGATGTGCTCTCTGGATCTGGTATCTGTATCACGGTACTTTCATCACTGCTTTCAGGCAGTGTTGTGATTTATACTGTCAAAAACCAATCCACCTCTTGGTATTGTCGAACACTATTTTTGGAGGACAGAATACCAGGCACGTGGAGCATCACACATACACATGCTGTTGTGGGTGAAAGATGCTCCGCATATTGGTGACAGTGATGAAGCTGACATTCTGTACTTCATTATGAGGTATGTGACATGTCAGATTCCTAATAAGCATGCTAGCCCAACACTGTGGAAGTTGGTGCAGAAATTGCAGCACCATTTGTGCTGCAAATACTGTTGTAAGAAGGTGAAACACCTTGGAAACTGGTATAAAAGATGCTGCTTTGGATTCCCTAGATGAATCTATCAGAGTGCATGCCTGAATGATGCGTTCTCTGCGATGTGACATCATCTCAAGGCAAAATCCACAAAATAAGTGTATGAGTTGCTCCGTAAGGAGTCAGAAGCAGTGATGAAAATGAACAGGAACGCACAGGAACTCAGTTCCTGTACCTTTTTTGCAGCAGGAACGGAGTTCCTGTACTTCCTCCCACTGACACTGGAACTGAAATTCTTAAACTAGTGACATAATGACAGTTTCTGGGCCTGTGACCTGAAATCAGGGTTTCCATAAACACATTTGACATGTGCAACAGTGCTATTTTGCTAGAAATACTTCAGTCTCTCTAACTGAATCTACTAGTGTCTAAACAGATGCATGTTGACACAGCTATCCTTCAGATTGAGGATCTTCATTCTGTATTTCATATTTGCCATTGGTCGAGTTTCTGTACTTCTTCTCTACCACCTGCACCACTGGTCAGAAGCATACATCAATGACTACAGTTTTGCTCTGTTGATGATGTGGCAGGCCAACATTGATGTCCAGTATGTTGCTGACAACTCAATGGCTCTGGTGAGGTATGTGACATCAATAATCACCAAGCATGAGCAAACCTGATTACAAGAGCTCTGGAAAGACCTGTCTAACTGCAACAGATCTATCTCTTCTCAGTTGTGGTCACTTGGATTGAAAACTCTGTCACATCGAGAGTGTGGAGCATATGAGGCAAGTGATCATTTTACTGGCACCTTCAAAGAGAAGAGACATCATATCCTTAGAAGTCATGATGAGATTGCAGAGCTTGCTACAACCAGACCGACATCAGCTAACATACTGTAGAGCAACCTCATTGACACTTATTATCCACACTGCCATAGTGCCATGGATGACTTATGTCTGTTTGAGGTTGCCCAATGGTATAACTACACATGGGGTATCCCCTTCTGATCCAGCCAAGCAGATATACAAGGTCTAAGGACTAGATGGGTCTCTAGTGAAAAGATGTAAAGCATGGCTCATCGACCACTGTAACCTTAGCTTGGCAACAACAGAAAATAAAGAGTACTACTGCTTTACTCTTCACTTTCTGTTTAAGCCATGGAGAGATGAGGGAACTCTGAAAGGTGGATGTGAGACTTATGAAGAACAGTTTCATTTTAGCTATGACTCCTTCAAAAGCAAAGTGTCAACTGCTTATATCAAGAGGCTGGAGTTCAAGAAAGAACAACTACAGAAGGGAAGGCAAGGCAACAACTGGAGGAGGATACTCCAGTGAACTCACAGGAAATGGCTGATCCTGAGGGTGAAGGAGCACTTGGTGCACCTCTGCCTGCGAATGACCCAGCTGTGTCGATGTTGGAGACTGAAAGTGCTATGCAGCAGAGCACACACTACTAATGAATCTGTCAATACTGAAGGAGAGTTAAATACTCAACAGCGAGTTATCTATAGTGCAGTAATGTATGCTGTTGAGCATGGGATAAAGCATCGTAAGAAGGAATGCTTGTGTGACAAACACATACCAATTAGGATGTTTGTCAATTGTGCTGCTGGTACTGGTAAAAGCTTTGTGATTGAAGCTATAAGTGCTGCAGTTCATAGACTTACTGACACACCTACATCTGTCATTGTTATCTGCACCAACTGGTCTGGCAGCTTACAATACATGTGGTGTCACTCTGCACTGACTGTTTATGCTGCCAATTGAGCACAGCAAGACTGGAGAGTACAGGAAGTTGTTCTTTGAGGTTGCAAGTGAACTGAGGGCCATATTTGTCAAAATGGAGCTGCTAATCATTGATTAGATCAGCATGGTTTCCAACATTCTTCTTACTTACATCTACCTATGCTCACAGGAAATTGTAGGCAGTGATTATGATGTGCTGTTTGGTGGCAAGAACATTGTCATTTTTGTGGATCTTCTCCAGCTAGCTCCTGTGAATGGGCAACATGTCTTGACAACTCTTTCAGAAGAGGAAGCAAAAAGGAGCATTGGGTGCATAGGTGGAGTCAGTCTCTGGGAGTTCTTCTGTTACATTGAACTGTTCCAGAATATGCAGTAGAGAGGTGATATGCATTACAAAGCACTGCTTGATGAAGCTCACATTGGCAATTTGTCAGCTTCTCATTTGCAAGTGCTGAGGACACATGTTATCAGTAGGAAGGACAGTTCTATGCATGATGCATGCAAGCTCTTTACAGAGTTGCAGAACAATGGGCAATGGATTGAATGCTTATTACCAAGACTTAAACAATGTGCTGAGTTTAACTAGATCATGCTAGAAAGAGAAAAGCAACCTGTTGTCACAGTGACATCACTTGATGCGATCAATGGTATTAGTCTAACACGTACTATGGTGACAAAGATGGTTGAATGGCTGAGAAAATTAACAACTGATGTGTTGTGACCTGCTGGGTTAGAAACAGTTTCAACACTTTGCAAACATGCGCATGTTATGCTACAGAGGAACCTCCATGTCGATCATGGACTCATTAATGGAGCAATGGGCTACACTGTTGATTTTAATACAATGTCCAGAAGACATTTGTTGACTTTGTCATTGTGAAATCTGACAGCCATAACAGTTTTATTCCCATTGACAGATGCACTGTGAAGTTTCATATTGTGAAGGACATCTATGTCACACATAAGCAGCTTCTGCTGCATCTGGCTTATGCTGTCTCCATTCACAAATCACAATGACTCAGCTTTGATAGTGCAATCCTTGATATATCTATGGGAATCTTTAAGGAAGGCATGTCATATGTCGCTTTGTCACGAGTCAGAACTCTTGTTGGTCTATACATACTGAACCTTGCAGAGAATATGGTATATGCTGATGTGAAATGTATTCTGGAATACAATCGGCTACATACCCTATGCCAACTGGCCGCAACCCTAATTCTTGTGCCTAGATACATACCCATGCGAGATGTGTCTATGGATGCAACACAGAAATTGAAAAGAAAAAAGTGTAAAATCTCTGGTCCAGATTTTCAAAGGGTCCTTAGATCCATGCAAGCTGTGTCAAATAACCAGCTTGAGTCAGATCTAGGTGTGCCAAATACTGTGCACCATATTTTGCAAGAAAAGTGGTCTTTGTGACAAAGTCCCCCAAACTGACGCAGGAGGTCCACTGCATCAACAAAATGGCATAAGAGATGAGAATGACACAAGCTGCACCAAAATAAATGGTGCACATTGAGTCAAAAATGGTGCATGTTGAGTCAAAAAAATGACTCAAGGAATGAAAATGATGCAAACTGAGTACAAAAATGGTGAAAACTGAGTAAAAATGGTGCAAGCTGAGTAACAAAAATGGTGCAAGTTGAGTCAGATAAATTACTCAAGGCATGAAAATGATGCAAACTTGAGTACAAAAGTGGTGCAAACTGAATAAAAGTGGAGCAAACTGAGTAACAAAAATGGTGCAAGCTGAGTCAAAAAATGGTGCAAGTTGAGTAAAAAATGACGTAAAGGACGAGAATGACGCAAGCTAAGTAAAACAAAATGGCAGTTGAAATGGCCAAAACTAAGCCCCCAAAATGTTCTAAATTAGTCCTGCAGGAGAATACTGGCCCTTAACAGTAGAATAGTCAGATCTGACCACCTGCTTTGGGTCTCTTTATATGCTCTAGTGTCCCTTAGACCAGCTCTGGCTGGTCTAACAGTGACAGGTATCTTAGGTATAAAGACAGGACTTACATTCTTTGAAAATCTCAAATAAGGGGATGGTGCATCATTTCAGTGATGCAGGCATCCCTTCCAGCATGGCACAGGCATTTATTTTGTGCAAGCATGGGGAAATCCACTCTGGTGCATGCAGACCTGTTTTTGACGCAAGCACCATTTGAAAATCAGAATTGGTGCAAGGTTTGACACATTCTGCTCCTTGTGTCAGTTGTTTTTGACACAAGCACCCTGTGTCATTTTCTGGCCTTTGAAAATCTGGCCCTCTGTGTCTTCTCCATCTGATGATGTCCATGGTAATCACTCACTTAGTGATGAAGTCAGGTCACCACCTGCAAAGAAGTGCATTGGTCTTGAAAAATTGCCAATATTTGACAACAGTACCAGAGTGAACTGCTATGCTAATTCTGCAATGCAAGTTCTTTTGCATATGCCAGAGTTTGTTCAGCTACTGACTGCTTCAAAGTCAGCCACTCTTTCTGAAGCACCGAAAAGAGTCATAAGGGGTAGTCAAGAACAAGTGCCTAGCTTGCAGAGTCTAACTCCTCTGCGGTTGATGCTGGCAAATTATCCTGGACAGAGGATGTTTGGTGACAGTGCACAAGTTGTAAGTGAATTCATGATGGGTGTCATAAACAGCATGGCTGATGATATTCTGCTGAGAAAGTACTTCAAAATAAACTATGTGTGCAAGTACACGTTTGTCATGTGGACACACAGAGACACAACTAATTAATGACATACTATGGCTATCTGTGGATATTACAGATGAAAAATCTGTTAAATTCTGCAGATTGTTCAGAGACACAAAAGCTGTTTGGGAGTGCTGCAGATGTGGACCAAATCCCATATGTTCTTTGTGGGTGACTCACTGCAATTCGCATATCATGATTGTGCTTCAGTAATTCAACTCACAAGGGTTGAAGGTTAACACACCTATCACTGATTTCATTGCTGGAAGAACTATGTTCTCAGGCACTGACTTTGATAAGCATTCTATCATTTTTCATCACAGGCCTTCTGTGCAGTTTGGCCATTATGTTACATGACGCAGGTTCAGAAGTGAATGAGTATAATGCAACTATACAGTGTGTACTGTGAGAGAAAGATTGCCTAGGAATCTAAAAGATGCATATGTGATCATTCTCCATAATATGGATGCTGTCGAATGCATTGAAGAGTAATTTCTGTCAGAAATCTCTTGGATGTGATACCTTAGTTTTTTTTTTATTAAACTATCATTTTCACTGTACTGAATCAGCTTATTGCTGCTGTGGAATGATAGCATTCTGTATTGAAGCATTTATATATGTTTGTGCACAGAACTGTACATCTGGTGCATGAATGTTGTACACTCCAATGGCTGGCATGCTGTGTGGATATTGTCATGTGATGTATCTACTATACACTACTTGTGTAGTGCAATATACAGAAATATGACAGGGGAGGTGTGTTCCCTGTTCAGAATAGGACAACAACTAACCACTACTGTATGCTTGAAGCTATCACACATCAACAGTTAATATAATGAGGTGAGAGGCTGCAAAGCATGTAAGTTGTCCAGTTTGACAAGAAAAAAAAAACATGCTAGGTAAAGTGTGAGCACACACTGCTCATTACTTAACCTCATTCCTGTGCCACCCGTGCTAATAGGCAGGCAGCATACAAACAACTGTGATATGCAAGACATGATAGAATACATTTACAATGCCCTGTTGGTTCTGTCACTAGTTCTTTTCTGTTCTGGTATACGCAAGGTGCCTGAAGTACATACTGCATGTGGCAGTCTTGTACCATGCCATAATCAATTTCTGGATGCATTCCACTTGCTGTAAAGCATGTCATACTTTGTATAAATAGTACTGCTAATGTCGGAGGACTAGGAAAACAGTATGATACATTTCTTGCTTATCTCAGCTGTTATCGACAAACATGACAGTCATATGTACCCATAGCAAATTCATTTGCAACTTGCTGACAGTTAAAAGTAGTATGTCGTTTGCTGATATACTCTGCATGAGTGACCTTGATGTCTTTACTTACAAAACTGACATGTGCCTAGTCCAAGCAGACTTGAGGGTACTGGACGACAGTTATATGTCAGCAAGTAAGTTATACCTTGGCCATTGTAGTTATATAATACTGAACCATTGCATGACTTGTGCTTGAACACTGTCATGTGGTTCATAATAATATGCAATAATACAGATTGACAGCTGTATGACATGCTGCTGAAAAATGTCATTGCTTTACTGGACATGAAATGTACACCCACCAAACTGTGACTCAGTATTGTAAATATGTACATAAGGCTGACACTGGTTTAAGTCTGGTAGCATTCTACTGCTGCATTTGTTTCTGTTAGTTGTTTATTAAAAAATAATTGTTATACGATTTGTTATTGTACATGGTTTCTTACAGATGTCATTTTATGTGAAGACCTTTGACATTTAGTGTTTTGCATTACATTAAATGTTACTCAGCAAGTTAATGCTGCTTGTATATGCATATACAGATCTGCACAATTGCTATCTTCATAGCAATAGAAAGGAATTTGTGCGTATCTAAACTACAGTGCAACTAACTGATGTGTTCCTGCTCTTTCACAGGATCGTCTCTATTGAGGGGTCAGATGAGGAATTTTCCAGGTACAAAACTAATAATTAAAAAGCTGCAGGACAGGATTTTCAAACCTCTGTTACATTTCACAGCTATGGCACCTACTGCCAAGTAGCAACATACACAGTAACATAACAATGGTTTCCTATTGTGACGAGTAACAACATGAAGTGATACAGTATCTGGCTATGGTGGCACTGCAGCAAACAGACAGCATACCTGCTAAGTGGACTGCAACAATATTGGTGTAGTGGGGTACTTGTTTTTGTGCTAGATGAGCAATAGAACCCTTCTTCCATGTATGTGGCTTACATTTAATGTGGACTGTCTTTCTACACTGCTTGTAATGTATAAATTGATGCAGTGTGCTTGATACATTCACATATGTTCCATGCCAACTATGTTCACTGTTATCAGGGGTTTCACAAACCTGTCCTTTACACAATTATATGGTGATTCTAAACTTTTATGAAATAAAAATAACTTCAAAAGGATTGTTAGAGTATAATTATTATAAATATATATATAACAGATTAAGTTATAAGAATCATATTAAGATATTGAAACTCATATCACAAAAGGTGCCATACATAATTACTAATTATACAACTATGATGTCATCACAATTCATCATAAACAACCATTTGTTTCTCAAAAGCAATATAAGTAATACATAGCAATAATTCTATTTGCAAAGTAAATAATATAATAGAAACATTATACTTAATATTGGTAATGAGTTCAATAGCACTACTGTTTTTTGTAACAATCAATGTCTAAGTTTAATAATTCTGCTATCTTTTAAAAATTGCTTAAGCAACTTAATAAATATAGTTCAGTAAACATGAAGTAATAGATGTGTTTCATAAAGTTTTAATATGCAACAAATACATAATTCTACTAGGTTTATATTGCAATAACATCTGATTAGGTAATAAAAAGAAGTATAGCTTTAACTATATGGCAGACACTATCCTGTCTTTGTTTTTAAAACTGAAGAGGGAAGATTTTTTTCTTGAAACCAAACTTGTGTAATGTGCACTGATGTAAGACACATCGGAAGAGCACAGTTACACAAATACTAACATACTAAAAGCCAGCAGAATAGGCCTGTCGGTCTTTCGTGTCTGCTCGGTATCCAGCCCTTAGTGGGTGCTTCCCTCCCTTGTCCCTGTGAGGGTCAGTCTTGGCTTCAGCACCCCCATGCATCTGTCGCACCCCCTCTTGAAGCCCTCCATAGTGTCTTGCTTGACCAGGCTCCTGTGCAATGCATTCCATGGCTCCACCACCCTCTCTGTGAAGTAATGCCTTCTACATTCTCCCTTATAGGTTCCTCCCTCCAGTTTCCATTTATGTCCCCTGGTTTTGCCCATTTGCTTTCACCTCAAGGACAGCTGTTTTTCTCCCACCCCAGGAACTACCATCCAATTTGGCAATAATTCAATTGGAATTTCTGTAATAAAATTTTCAAAACTTATTTTCTGTGACTCGCACATTTTTTCAAAATGAGGTTCTGTTTAATATGTGTTATACTAATATTATGAAACGGGAATGTGAAATAGATGTTTCTGATTTGTTGAAAACAATGCAGCACACTTATGTCAGTGTTCTGTTGATATATATGTGCAACCTTATTGTTTTCTGAATAAGGTTAAACACTGTCTATAGATAAGTTTTTTTTATATAACAGCAATAAGGACACTTGTAGGAGTCATGTTAATGTTCAGTGAACCACCTATAGGGACAGGTGACAGTCAACTATCCCTTGTACCACATTACACCCATAGAGGGTGTTTAAAACACAATTAACATAATCCCCTGTTCACTCCTTATTGCTTGTCTTGAACGAAACTGTGACACTCCTAGGATGAAGTTAATGTGATAGATTCCTACATGAGAAAAAGGATTAATTGCCATTGAAATTACATTGTCTTCTACAGTAATTCTGCTTCAAATTTACTATTACAGGAAAAAATTCCACTGAGCAGGCTCATTTGCAAGGAGGTCCTGGTACAAAAAAAGGACAATATACAATGGCGGAGATATTCAGAGCAGTTGTGCATGGTGCAAATGAGCTGCGCTGGCCCAGGTCTGAAGATGCACCACTGAGCAATATTCAAAGGGAACTGTGGAGCAGTGCAAATCCCATTGTGCCAATGCACAACCATAATGTATGCAGCACAAGTGCAGAGGGCATTCCCATGAATAAATGGTGCACTGGCATATTCAACCGTAGAGCAAGGCGCAAGTCAGAAGCAAACCCCAAGTTGCACAAGGCTGACTTGAGCCAATAAATATAGGAACAAACACACAGACAGCAGATGCGCAACAGTGTGCACAGAGAGAGAGGGAGAGAGAGTGCGAGAGAGTGCGAGAGTGAGAGAGACAGAGAGAGAGGGAGAGGGAGAGAGAGACAAACAGAGATGGAGAGAGAGACACACAGACTGATGGATGGACTGACCGAGTGTGAGAGGCACCCAGGGAGGCACTCAGTGACTGAGTGATGGACAGTGGCCCATTCATAATGGATGCAGTAATGAGGGGTGTGAGGAAGCAGGAGGAACAGCAGCACGGCTGATGAAGGGCCCAGTGGCGGTATGCCCGACACAGGTGGTACTGTGCCAGGATCACGTATGAGAACTTCAGTGACATAGAGATAGTGGGCCAGTACTGCCTGAACAGGGCAGTTCTGAGGCAGCTCTGTGAGCTGTGCAGTGATGAGATGCAGGCATCTACCAGATGTAGCCATGCCATGGCAGTGGAAACTAAGGTGACCGCTGTGATGTGCCTGCTCACCACAGGCACCTTCCAAAGACCAATGTGTGATACCACAGGCATCACCCAGTCGACCGCGTCCTGCCTCCTCACCCAGTTCCTCAGCACTCTGCTGCCACATGCTTTGGAGTACATACATTTCCCCAGCACACAGGCAGAGTGGACAGCAAACACGCAAGACTTCCACTGGGTGGCATGCATGCCAGGCATGCTTGGGGCAATAGACTGCACCCACATTGGCATCCGCACACCACCTGGCCCAGAGGGTCCAGTGTACATCAAGCAGAAGGGGTACTCATCCATCAACTGCCAGGTGGCATGCGATGCCATGGGGAGCATCATCAATGTCTGTGCCACACACCCTGTCATATGACACAGTTCAGCACTGTGCCATAGGTTTGAGCAGGGAGACATCCCCATGGGCCACCTTGCTGGTGAGTAGGACATGCATTGGGGTGGCTGAGAGCCACAGCCCTGGGGGTGGGGGACGGAGGATGGGGTGGGTACTGTGGTGTGTGTGGTGGCTGAGAGGGAGTGGGTGGCAGCACAGCACAGGGATAACCATGTTGTCTTTCATACAGGCAACAGTGCATACCGCCTAAGGCCATGGCTGCTCACCCCCTACTGGTGACCATCATCTCCCTCAGAGGAAAGATACAACAAGGCACATGCCAGCACGTGCAGTATCATCGAGCATGTCTTTGGCATGCTAAAGGTGTGATTCTGTTGTCTAGACAGGTCAGGTGGTGCCCTACAGTACAGCCCATCGAAAGCCTGTGGCATATTCCTGGCCTGCTGCATCCTGCACAACATGGCCACTGACTGTGAAATAGTAGTCAAGGCTGATGAGGGTAACAGTAGTGGGGATGATGGTGGTGATGGGCTGGAGGGCGGTGGGCAGCCACCCCTTGGCAGGAGGGACCCTTGACTAGTACAGGAGGCATGGTAGCACCATGACACCATCACAAGGGAGCATTACGGACAATGCAGGTGAGTGCACTGACACACAGGCAAGGCCCACACAGCCCAGCACACAACACAGTGGCAGGCATGTGCACAGTGGTATGCATGGAGGGATGGGGGAGCACAACACACATGGCGGAGTCACTGGCACACGGGCTCACACATGCAGACACACGCAGCAATGGCATGTGCACACACACACACACACGGTGAGGGACATGGCATGGATCAGAAGCATGGCACCAGTGCACAGGCATGACTGGTGCTGAGCTGCTTTCATCACATCCATGCCACATGTCCCAGCAGCATGGCCCACACACAAAGTAGGCATGCAGCACAACACACATGTATGCCACCACATGCATGCCACACTACCACTACCTACGCGAGTGTGTGGCAACAGCAGTGGATGGCAGGTCAGGGCAGCAGACACGTCACTCCAACTGTGTAGTCCCACAACCACCATGGCCACATGGGCAGCCATGCAGGGGCCGACAGGCAGATGCATGATGCGCATTGGCCAAGGGGGTGGTGTCAGATGCCCCACAGGGGTTGATGTGTGGGACTGTGACTGGGTCCATGCAGGAGTGTCAAGGTGGCCAAAAAGGCCTGCCCTGGGGGTGTCTGGGATGCTGACATCAGAACCTGGTGTCCGCTGTGCTGGGTTCACCAGATGCTGGGACCATGGGGTGGACAGTGCACTGCAGGGGTCCTCTGTGCCTGGCCCAGCCCAGTGGCTGCCACCAATGCCAGCCCAGCTGCAATGGTACTGGCCATGCGGTCCACTGATGCCACAATGGCACCAGTCATGTGGTCCAATGCTGCAGTCATGGTCTCCTGCATCTGGGTGAGCCTGTCCATAAGCCTTGTATCATCCCTGTCCTGCTGCTCGGCCATCTGGCACACCTCTGCCCACAGTGTGCGCACCTCGGTGGCAAGCAATGCCTGGTTGTCCATGGATGCTCACAGTAACCAGGTATGCTCTGTCAGCCTCTCGGCATCCTGGGCCTCCTGGCCTGCCCGTTGAGCTGGGGAGTAACATGAAATGCCATTGCACAGCCTCCTGCTCAGGTGGACACTGCATACTGGGCCGTACGGGGGTATGGTGCTGTCCAGTGCACCGGTGGTGGGCACTGAGTCACGCTGCCCAACGTCATGTGCATCCTGCTGCCACTGCCTGACTGACTGCTGGGCAGTGCCTCTGCCACAACAGCAGCACCGCTGCAACCCACACCGGACACAGCTGTGGCACTACACACAGCTGCACCGGTGGGGATGGGGTGGCTGTGGAGCTGTGTCCTCATCGACGGCACCTGCCGGTGCCTGTGTAGCAGGAAGGAGTGTGTCGGGCACCACCACACCTATGCTGTCCAGTACCAGAGTCAGGTCATCATCGGTGTCAGACAGCACCCCAAGCTGAGTCTCTGCACACAGCACCTCCAGGCTGTCATCATGTAGAAACCCAGCCAGAGGGTCATCCGACCCCATGTCATGCATGGCTGCATGCCCAACACTGCTGAGACACAGCCTGTCCCACCTCTGGATGCACATCGATGTTTATGGTCAGGCATTTGTGTCCGTGGCTGCCTCCACCTGGTCCTCTGCAAGGACACGTGCTGGTGCTGCAAGACAAGAACTGAGGGTTAGAGATACAGCACACCCTATGATCCCCCTGCCCCCAATGCCACCATTGCCACATGCCACCCTGCAGCAGTGTGTGTCTGCATCCACACATGCATGTGGTGGTGGGCATGGCCTCAGGCACATCTGCACTTCACGCCCATGCCAGGCACACCTAGCAGCTGGTCATTCTCACAATGCAGTGAGGGGCTGCCACCCATCTGGAACCCACCACCGGGCACACCCTCCACCGCCATGTGGCTGATGGTGGATGCCATAAGCTCTTCTGTGGCTCTCAGCAGTGGCATGGTTGCTGGCCCACCACCAGTCACCCTGCAGGACACCTGGATGGCCGCAACCCTATCCTTGACCTGCCTCCTGCCCATGCCAACCTTCTTCTTGCACTCCTGCGTGGTGCGATGGTGGCATCCACAGGTGTCAATGTATCAGGCCACCTCCTCCCAGTCCATCGCCTGCTATTGCGTCGTGCCCGTGGCACCGCTGAGAAGGCCCTCCCGGGCCATATAGGCCTCAAAGAAGGCATTGCTTTCATAGGCTGTAAAGTTGGGCCTGAGCCTGCAGGCCCCTGACTCTCTTCTCTTTCAGGTCCTGACATTCTGCCACCTGTAGACATGTACAGCAGAGTGGTTCAGTGTCAGAAAATTGCAATACAGCACTCTGTTGCAGTGTTTGCTTAGGCCGCTGTTCATCCATGTTGCCAGTCACTTACCTGAATGGTTGCAATACCGGTCTGTGGTCTGTGCTGTTCCGTGGTGCTTTTATGGTGCAAGGCATGCAAATTAGTCTGTGCACAAGTTTAATGATATGCTAATGCTCCCTACTGTGCTATGCATTGGCTAATGAGGAGATCTGCATGCGGTGTCTCAATATCGTGTATTTGTGCCATGTGCAATGGGGTTGCGCTGGAGCATCTCTGAGGCACAGTACCTGTGCATGAGTGGTGCACGTGCCCGCAGTGCACATGTGCTTAGCAATGTCCACAATGCTATTGCGTGTCATGCGCAGCATGCAAGATGCCATGGCATGGCGCATGAGGCTCTGGCATGCCATCACTCATGTGATCACTGCCTCTATCATGCACCTGTGCACTGCATGTGGGGGTGATGACCTCTGACCCACAGGTTGTGTCATGACCCCGTGCCCCCACTAGGCCCCAGCATGCTGCATATGCCCTTAACTGTGCTATGACCCGGCACTGCTCAGTGTCTGCGCATCCACATGCTGCGCAATTGCAGCACTGTCTATCCTATTGCGCATCTTGCACATGTGGCAGACACATGCGCTGTTCCATGGCCATTTTCCTGTT